>CM056819.1:14138930-24138930 GCA_029852735.1 Persea americana
AGGAATTGTGGGTGTTGTTTTCTGTCCATCAAATCAACCATGTTTATAGAGAAAGCAACTCAATGGCAGACATGGTGTAAGGGTACAAGGGTTGATTGTACAATCTCTTCATGGAGGCCACTGCATTGGAAGGCTAGGAAACTAATCTGGTTACTGATTATATTCACAAGGTTAGTTCCTTTGGTTTATGCAGGTGAGAAAAATGTTGACCATGTGGCTTGTTCTTAGCAACCATGTTTTCAGGCTTGATTTGCAAACTTCTATGCAGATACTTGGTTTGGACATCTGTGTTGATATAATAGTAGGCAATGAGATGAGAAGGGGAATTTCTGGTGGACTAAAGAAGCGTTTGACTCCTGGTATGTGTAAGTGTAACGTAGTTTAGAAGTTAAACCATAGCAGTGTCGCGTTTTTTTTTTTTTTTTTTTTTATTTTTTTATTTTTTTATTTTTTTATTCAACTTGTTCACAAAATTTTTATTTATGAGTTATGACCATTTGGCCATTATAATGAGTCACGCCCTCTCAGTTGTAGATTATTTGGTGATGGTCATGGGCTGTTGTTTGAACATGACTGTTTGTAGATTTGTGTTTGGTTTCTGATTTGCAAACCATGGTAATAGCCTTGGAAGCCTAGAAGCAACAATAAGAATAGTAAGATGTCATTTTCTATTTATAGGTGATGGGAGCAGTTGTTTGAATCATCTCTCAACTTAGTTCATCGAAGGACCATGTTGATTGTAGTAATCAATAAGAATAGTAAGCTGTCATTTTCTATTTTAGAGGACATGTTTATTGTTTTTTATGACAAAATCACGATGCTGGCCATTAATAATTTTCTTTGTGAATGCTATTGTTCTTGTATTTATCTATGTTGTAGTGAGGATTGGTAGATTATGAAAATGTTGGCAGGTAATTATTGTTTCTGTGCTTCATGTGGTGTGGGCTGATATTTGAAAAAAAAAAAATTTCTGCTTTTACAGGTGGCCACAAGACCGCCCACAAGACCGCCACTAAAAAAAATTACATTTTTAGCGGCGGCCACTGTTACTTTTACCAGTGCCGAAGAGAAATAAAAAACACTGCTTTTAGTGGCGCTCAATTGGCTGCCGCTAAAAAAAAATATGGTTTTTAGCGGCAGCCATTTTCACTATTACCCGCGGCCAAGAGGGAAAAACATCATTGTTTTTAGTGGCGCTTAAATGGCCGCTGCTAAAAAATTTGATTTTTAGCGGCGGCCATATTTACTATTACTAGCGGCCAATGGGCACGGGTAAAAGTTTTTTTTGTCGTCCTACTAATCGACAAATTTTTTTTACCGGCGGTCAGAGCCGCCGCAACAAAAAACAATAGAGGTGGCCATAGTGACCGCCACTATATATTTTACCGGCGGCCACTAAAAGCAGTTTTTCTTGTAGCGCAACCACCCCCATTTGCTAAATTTCAAAATCCCCACATTGGCTAAATTTCACAAAACCCCTTTAGATAAATGAAAACTTAAAGTCAAACATCTAATCAAGAGAGAACAAAATATAAGAGAGTTATGCTAGTATTTTGTCTTTATTGGATTAGTAGGGAATCTTTTGTATTTCCAAACGGGCCATAAAGAAAGCCACGTACGACTAAGAGAGATGGAAAAAGAGAATTCTAAATGTATCTCTTTAATAATTCTTGAAACACAGAAAAAAACCTATGAGGGAAAGACTCCTAGGACTCCTACTACAAATGAACTTTTTTACTGAAAACTGTTGAAAACCTGAGAAAATTGAAGAATTTAGGAAATCTGGAACCCCCCAACCCACACCCCCACCCCAAAAAAAAAAAAAAAAAAAAAAAAAGCCACACACACACAAGGCACGTCCAGTTATGGGTAAAGTGGGGTCCACTGGGTTGAAGCCCACCCTTGGGCGGCCAAAGGGGTACCGGCTCCTAGTGGCTCCAGGCCCTGGTCGGCCTACAAAATTAGGCCTAAAAAAAAAAAAAAATCATACATTCTGAAATCTTTGGGTACAAATTTTGGAAATTGTAATTAACACCGTCTTTTCTATTTCTACAAAACAGCCCTTGGCTTTGATTTTTAATTAGGACTTTCGGGGACCCTAGTGCTTGTTTTTCTTTTCCTGTCCCTCGGCCGTATGTTCTATAGGTGATTGAGGAGGCTCTTTAAAGGCAAGATTTGGGGTTTTATGCATTGTTCCTTGCACTTATTTTAATTCTAAAATCGTTGTTTTATTGCAATTGATAAAAGTCACTAAAATTCTGGTTTGGATTATTTGAGCCCTAGACAAGTCCAATTGTGTCAAATCCAAACTACATCAGTTTGTACTAGCGAAGAGAAACCCGTTCTCAAGAAACAAACTACATTTGCAGTACGAAATTTGTAGAGAGTATAAAAATTGGCACCAATTTTTTTTAGTGCAGATTTCTTTTATGATGCAGTTAATAAGTAAAATCAATAATATTAACAAATGTAGTTGGTTGCAAATAACTGATGATACTAACAACTATTAACAAATTGTAAAGTAACATAATACTATGCTAGAGCCTACCCTTGACCCAAATATGTCATTCTTTCCTTGTCTCAAATATTTTAAATATATTGCATTTCAAACCATATATGATCACCTGCATAATAAAGGAAAATGATTGGTGTATCATTATAAAACTAAACATCCGAAACATGATATATAATCAAAGAATTCAACATCTATTTTGGGGACAACCATGGAGCGAACAAAATTATTGCCTTAATGATGAGACTTGCAAGTACAGAGTTTTTTTATCGCGTGTAAGTGGCTTGATGAAGCAAACTTGTTGGCTGAGAGATATCTATCCAATCTTGTGGTTGACTGATATTGAGAAGCCATTTAAACCTTGGTATGGAGAAGGGGCCACAAACATCAAGATATCAAATCACGGTTGTGTTTATTAATACATGTTCTCACTGCACATCACTCATCTATACGGAGTGAGCCTCCTGAAATTCAAAATTAACTGAATCTCAAAAAACAAAGAAAAAATTAAATGTGATCAAGTTATTCCACTTCCAACTAATAACAGAAAAAGGCATAGATCATACATGAGAAACAGAGAAATCATACATAAGAAAGGCAATGTCAGTTTTATTTTTGTTGCCATGGTGATTTAGTAATAACAACAAAATGTTGTGTGATGATATGTGAGATGAATTTTCACAGATTTAAGACATTTTTGAGAATTTTTTTTTCTGTGAGTACCTAATGAAATTCTTTTCAATTTTAGAAGGAAATGCAAACGATTCTCACTGTAATGCCCAATATATCCTCTAGTTGGCATGAACAACTTCTCCGAACCATATATGCTTTGAAAAAAAAAAAAAGACATTGGAAAAGTAAACTGATCAGAAGAAAGTTGGAAAAGTAAAAAAAAAAAAAAAAAGAGAGAGAGAGAGAGAGAATGGGAGAAAGAGAACCTATGAAGCCTGATCAGGAGTAATTTGTAGTCCTGTCTTTTCTCTTTACAGAAGTCACTTCCATATTCAAATAAAAATCCTCAATCAACTGAGACTCAAGAATCAAAGCTCTCAACTTCCTATGCTTCTTCTCCACCATCAATCTGATGCCATCTTTGCCATGCTGAATCAATATGATGGCGATCCTCATAGATAATCAAGAAAAATGAAGACCACTTTAATAAAAAATGATGTGATAGGCACCACCAAAAATTTCAAAACCTAAAAAAAATTCACACAATAGATCAAACTAACCTCCAACTTCAAAAGAGATAGAGAAAGATATCTCACAATCAAAGGTCCATTATCTCATAGAAACTCGAGAAAAGTGAAGACCACTTCGATGAAAAGATGTCCTAAGCCCCTAATGAAAAAGACTGAAAGAAAGCATTCCATTCCATCACTTGTTATTGCTTAAATCACAATGGTAGTTATGCATCCAAGATTGTTCAAGTGCTATAGCACAGTTTCTTCAAAGTTAAAATATTGCATCTTGATAATTAGGTCAATTAGATCAGAACTCTCAATAATTAGCATGTCAGTACTGCATTATCTCAAAATCAATCTAGAAACAGTCATCACTTATTATTTGTTGACATGTAGTGAATGGAATCCATGGAGCCTATGATAGTTGCGATCCAATTACTGACTATATTTTCACAAATTTCACCATCTCTTGTCTGAGAAAACTATTTCAATTTATAAAAGACGAAAAGTCATTTCATCTCTTTCTGTTGAAGCAATTGTTTTATAATCCTGTCAAAGGGACTGGGGTCACCTTTTAAACTTCGTTCCAAATATTACATTATCAGTGTCACAAGCCACTTGAGGAAAAGGATAAAATACTGAGTTAAGTACCTCTGATATGAAATGAGAGTTAGAGGTGAACTTAGTGTATAGCAAGAAAGTTCCTTAGATCAAAACAGGGTCAAAGGACATCACATGTTAGTTGGTGTCATGAGGTGAGTTCTTTCACATACCAATTAATATAAAAAGCCTGATGCTAGATATTCCAATAATCCAAATAACTGTCAAATGAGCAGTTCTATTTCCATTTCTCATTTTAAGAGACAATAAAGTACAATTTTGAAGGACCATTAATACTATCCAATTTACAAAGTATCTGCGAACATGTTATTATGTAATTCTGTTGTTTTTGAATAACTACATAGTGGCATACGTTACTATCAGAAATAGATAAATTTCAGTCTAAAATGTTAAGCAATATATATCTTCCCTTTGATTGGTCAGACCCCTTAGCATTATAGTATAATAGAGACTACCGTTGCTGGTACGATTTTCTACAAGTGTTAAAAATGTTTTTTTTTTTAAGCTTTTTTGTCTTCATCAGTCCTCAAGATTTGTCATTTTGGCAAGTTTAAGTCTCAATTTGAGTTCTATATTTTATTGGAAAAATAACTTAAAAAATATAAATAAATCGAAGAATAACAATGGAACGAATGAAACTTCAACTAACAATTTTTTTTTTCAGGCGTTTAACCAAACACCATTCACTCAACAAAGTTATTTGACCACAACTTCAAAATTATAAAGAAGTCAAGAATATGATGCTTTAATTATTTTATAAAGAAAAACAAAATCATCAATATAAAATCAGAAGAAATAATTGAATGCATCAAACTTCTTATAGGCAATTAAGCAAACAACTTTCCAGCAGGTATCCCCAGAATTATATACAAAAAATTAAAAGCATAATACAAATAAGAACCGGAGTTAATAAATAAAACTTGAGAAGTATCAAGTATATCAAGAGAGAGATAGAGAGAAACGTACTGTAACGCCCCAAGATCCGGGCGCCTCAAATCTCGGAGCGCTAAGAGAAAGTACCTAAGAGATGTGAAAGATCCAGTAATATAATCAAGTTTAAATCTCATATAAGCATATATATGGACAGAGTCCTAAAATTTTATTTCACTTTAAGGGATTACAATGTACTTTCTATAATTAAGCTTACTATTCAATTCTATGCCAACATGGCCAACTACAATAAAAGGAAAGAATAGAGATCTATATGATAGACGCCTCTCGGTGCACCAACTGCACCATTCTCTGAACCCTGCAGCAACGGATCAGCCGTCAAGCAATTCTACCAATTAAAGGAAGCGGAAGAGAATATACCCGAAAACACCAAGGATTGGGTCAGGATCGATGGGCCAGGCAAATAGGCATACTTAGATGGCAATACATTATATAAACAAATAGGGAAGAATGCCATACCTGATCCCAGCTGAACCTGCATGATTAGTACCTCAATAATGATATAGGATATCAGAGTGCAACATAAACAGTGTGGAGTGTAGTGCATAAACAGTAATCAAGATAATAATATAACAGATGTTAGATACAACATATCAAGTAGACAATAGAAGCCATCATCATCAATATATCGTGTGAACCATGCAAATACATCTGTGTCAGTAACAGAAGTAACTAGAGGAAGTAACCCTACCATATCCACAATCATTGTATCTAGATCCAACTGTGTCAACGTCGACATTCAAAGACACTAAGCAACGACATCCTGAACACATAATATTAATACATCCAATATACATCCATAAGAGCACACAAGGTACGTCCACAGTTGAAGTACAAGAGACATGGGAGGTCAGAGCCAACCCATCGTTGTTGTCTCATCGAATAGGGGCATACAAAAGTCCATCAATAACCATAGCCACAGCCAAGGGACGTGGGAGGTCAGAGCCAACCCATCGATGTTGTCTAATCGAATAGGGACACACAAGAGTCCATCAATACCCATAGCCACAGCCAAGTCCCAGCCATTGGTCTTACGTGCTAGATCAACCAGTAATATCCATAGCCACAGCCAAGTCCCAGCCATTGGTCTTACGTGCTAGATCAACATCACCGTCCATCCATACCCGGTCTGAGCGTTGGCGGTCTCAATACCACTCGCCCACCGGTACCTACTGTGTCAACCAACAATATCTCAATATCAACGTCAATGCCGGCATCATAACCCTCGGCAGACCAATAGTACATCCACAAATTCTACAGACCACTAGGTGGGGGTACTCCGAACTGGATAGCCTTATCATAATTAATATGAGACGATGTTAGTCAAGGGCATGAGGCACGGAGTTCAGGTATATGTAATCCATCCTTACGATTTTCAACAGTTAATAATGCATACCCTTGTGAACTCCGCTTCTCGATACACTTAATTAACATTATTTCATTATACAGTCCATCTATCAATATCTACCGTTAAGTTCTTAATATTATAGGTCAGGACTTCAAGTTTCATGTCATGACATCTCATCCAATACGAACCGTGATCATGGATCAGATCCTAAGTGCAATGTCCTGATTATAGTACCTCTCAAGGCTAATATCCCAGGTTCAGACCTAATAGCAAGCCTTAGTGTCCGTTTCATCAATATACGTACCATATGTCACAAATCCATAGATGATCGCTGCCCCTCCATTCAGGTCTAGGGCCCCACTTTACCTAAGACAGTGATCACGGAGTCCCAGATGCTTATTATGTATCCTTGGTACTCTTGTAGGTATTTAGCATCATAGGACATCCATAACCATTAAATCAAGTTCCGTTTACAACCCTAGCCCCTACTTAGGTGGCTACACGGGTCAAGGTTAAGCCCGGCCCTTGATTCGTGTCCAGCGTGTCCCAAACGGTCCAAATGGAAGGTCAACGGGGCCCACCCATGATCAGATAAAAAAAATGGAACTAGATCTTGAAAATCACTGTTTACAGTGTACCGGGTCGACATCATGGGTCCCTGGGTCGACCTAGCATTATGTGGAAATGGACAGCTAACTGAGAGTCATGAATCACATTCTGCAGTGTCCCCGATCGACATCATGGCCCACCTGGTCGACCGGGTACACTGCGGCACTTCCACAAACATCTGGCAGGTGGGGAAAAAAGTGCAGTGTGGCCGGTCGACCGGGTACACTGGCCGGTTGACCGGGTACACTTGGTTTGTACCCTGTGACCATTTCTGCTCCCAGTTAGCTGAAGCCTTCCTATGTGCCCGGTCGACTTCCTGGGGGATGATGTTGACCGGGTACACACGAATTCCACATTTTTCTCAAAATTCTGCCCTTTTCATTTTCCATCAAAACTTCATCAAATCCAACTCAGATCTACACTTATCATCTCCAAACTTCATACACACCTCCCACACCACGATCTCATCACAAATGGGCCATTATCTTCCAAATGGGGGATTCCCATCCATCAATGGCCAAAAATCACATAAAAGAGCTTAAAACAACAATTCCACACATCACATCATTTAACCAACCATCCATAAACATAATCATGCTAACCATTCATCAAAGACAATAATTATAATTCTAAGCATATTAATCAATTAAATGAAAGAATCTAAACATGTCTATTTGCCTCTATTCGAAATTGGTGATGGTGTTGGTTGAGCAATTGGGGTGGTCTCCTAGCTTCTCCTTGGGCTGGGGTTTTGGGAAATTATGGCTTGCTTGGGGAAGAAGATAGGGTAAATGAGAGATGAGAGTATATTAGGGTTTTTGGCTAATGTTTGCAATAGTTTGTTTTTATAGCCTAGGGTTTAGGATAATTACCAAAAGAGTAACTTAGTTTAAAATGGGAAAGAGATGGGGTCATAGGTAAATAGGTCATTAGGTGAGTTTCTAGAAGGTTCTTAACTCTTAATGTCCTTCCTATTAATTCTAATATCAACTAAGTCCTAATCTAACCAAAACCTATTAAATCGATAATAAACACCTAATATCTATTAAGAATTATATACAAGCTAGTTCTAAAACTTAGGAACATTAGCCATCTATTCTACTAATTCCTATTAATTAGCATACTAAAGTAGGAAATACCATATATGGTCAAGATTACAACTTAGGCTTCTAATTAGAAAATTAATTCTAGGAAACCACTATTAATCTCACAAGGGTCTTAATCTTATAGTTTAAGCTAAATTAATGAGAATTACCAACTACTCATGTTAATCACCTATTAAATAGGATAATCAATGATTTGACTAGGTCAAATTGGGTCCCACTAGCTATTTCTAAGGACGGGTCCTCACACTTACCTACCTGTACAGACCTAGTTGTAGGAAGTGTTGTGACTGTTCTCAGGATTGATTTTACAGAGAGATGGGTTGAGAAGTGACTTTGCCGAGAATGTTCTGATTGTATTTTTTGGTGCATCATTCTTCTTCCCTTGAGAGGGAAGATGAAGAGGAAGAGGGGCATCGAGAAAGAGGCATTTATTGAGAGCATTACGTTGTTAGGGAGTGGGAAGATAGAGAGGAAGAAAAGCACTCCACTGAGGGAAGGGAAGAGAAGAGGAGTTACATGAGTGTCGAAAACCCTAGAGTAAGAGAGGATCCAGAAAATGAATTAGGCATTAAATTGAGGGTCATTCCGTGATGAGAACAGGCGTTACGAGTTTAACTGGGGAGAGAGTGGGACCTAGAGGAGAGGGTATTAAGAGGTGTCAAAAAGAAAGTCAATCAGTCAAAATCAATTGAAGCTAATTGGGATTGATTTCTCAATTGGAAATAGTCCCTTTCATATATATATATATATATTTATATCACCAAGTTGGGATTGAGAAACTCAATTGGAAATAGTCCCTTTCATATATATATATATATATATATATATATATAGGGTAATATTCAGGTGGGAATTGTTCTCACATATTATATGAGAACTTTTTTGTGGGGCCCAATTGTGGGCCCCATTTGGGGATGGGACCTAGGGGGATGGAAAGATCTATGTGAGACCACCCCAACTATCAAGTTTGGCCCCAAACCCATGTCCCTAACCCCTTCATCGGTGGCCCACAAGTTTAATGGCTTCATATTCAAAAAAATATTCAATCATCGATCCAACGGTTTAGTTTATTCGGATGTGTGCCAATCCTTGGGATTAGTGACTATCAGGGGGTTCCCTATTGATTGCTAGGTTTGGATGAGTTGCTAGTTGGGCTCCGCAAAAAGGTTCTCATATAATAAGGAAAACCTAGTTCTCATTTGAATATTTCCTATATATATATTTATATAGAGGTGCTCCTATGAGAGACTCTCACCAAGTTGGTGAGAGATGGGTGGGAGCCCTCATATTTAAGTTGGAGGTTCTTGCATTTAAGTTGGTGAGAGTGAAAATGGAGGTGAAGGCCTCCACCCATCTCTCACCAAATTGGTGAGAGTGTCTCTCGGTGCCTCTCATAGGAGCACCTTCATCTATATATATATATATATATATAAATATAAATTAGTGTAAATCAGTCTTTTGATTTGATTTGTTATCATGTCTGTCTCACTCATCCTGACAATGGCATAAACAAGAAGTAAAATAGAGTAGAGTTGAAATGGACTATACAACTGGGGACATTTTACCCAACTTCCTGTAAACGTAAGGCTCGACGTCACGCGAGAAGGATTCGAGGACCATTGCATGTACTCGACGTAAGGCTGTACGTAATCCGGGAAAAGAAAAGTTGTTGTACCCAACCACAAAGCAAAAACGAAGAGTAGTCCATTAGAGCACCAATTGAAGGGGGTTCCAGATTCAATATCACCACTTCGCGTCAGATTGGACGCCCAACAAACTGAATAAAATGATATTAAAGAAAATAATGCTTTAACGTTTAGTAAACCTTTATATTGGATATCTGTACCAGTCCATTTCGCCTGCTAGCAAATAATTAAAGGTTCAAAATTACACTATAAAACTAGGGCTATAGGAGATTTACTAAGCCTTCTGGACCATAGGGAGTAGTCTAGCCCAAAGGCCTGGAACACCCTTCGTAAAAAAAAAAAAAAAAAAAAAACAAAAGGAAAAAAGAAAAAAGCAAAAGAAACTCATATATTAAGCGGAATTTTAACCTACAACGTAAGGGGCTGATTGGTTACAAGAATTCTAATTATCTAAAAGGCAAAAAGTGGCTTTTCATATAAGCTAGTATTAAGAATTTTGAGAATTATATAAATCTAACATTGCATTTGGAATGCAAAGGGGACATGGTAAAAAACACTGCCAGAGTTTCCCAATATATCCAATTGCCAATCAGGAATACCACTAACCAAACAGACCCTAAGTATATCTTCGTTGCCGAGTTTATCACCATCTATGCTATAATGATTTTATAAAAAAAATGAATTAGCAATATCTAATTTAAAGATAAATAAAGCGGGAAAGATCAAGCACGCCGAAAACTCAAACTTGTCCGAGCCTAACTCGGTTAAAGACAAAAAAATCCATATCCGCTCCAAACTTACTAAATTCAATGCCAAACCCACCCCTAATAGAAGCCGGTCAGAAACGCCCTTCATTTAAATCCCACCCTGCATTGCCATTCCTATGAATAATAATTTCTCTTATTCAAGCCTTGCGAATTTCACTGGATCTAACCTAGGTTATGTGAGCCTGTCCTAATATGTCCATTGATAGCACTACTTCAGCCTTGTAACATGTTCAATTGTCCCACGGACTACCATAGAGGATCGGAAGCTTCCCTGAGATAGGTGTCACCACAAGAGGCTTCCATTCAGTGCATATGACCCGTTTCTCTCCGCTGCGCCGTCTCTCTCCTCTGCGCGCTTCTCCCAGGCCTCTATAAATACAACACATCCTTCTTCTTTTATCTTTAAATCTCATTCCCTGTTTTGTGTCTCTTCTGTGGGTAGGACTTGGGAGGTGAGTGAGGTGAATTTGCTGAACAAGGAAGAACAAATGGCCAACGAACTCCGCTATTTTGATCTCAATACGGGAGCGAAAATCCCGTCCGTCGGTTTGGGCACGTGGCAGTCTCCCCCAGGTGAAGTCTACAATGCAGTGATCACTGCCGTTGAGGTAAACTCCAATCCAATCCTATTCATCCATTCCACTGGTTCGGCCTAACTGACTCATGTCATATCCTCTGCGTCTATGCAGGCAGGCTACAGGCACATCGATTGTGCTCGAGAATATAATAATGAGAATGAGGTGACAGCATTGTCTTTTCTATACCTTACCATGCATCTTTTTATCTTAATCTGCACGGATCCATCTAAGAAAAAAAAATCACATTTCAGTGATGAGGTGAATATAAATAACTAAGCTTGGTAAAATTTTGCAGGTTGGTTTGGCCCTGAAGAAGCTGTTTGAAGATGGAGTAGTGAAGCGTGATGATATGTTTATCACCTCAAAACTCTGGTGGGTTTTTCATTTTCTCCTACAAGAAATTCTTAGGGTCTAATTTTACAGATACCCACCATCTTGATTCTTGACAAATTGTAGAAACAATGTTTTAAAAACTGATTCAGACAAACTGGGTCTGGACACTGGATTACATTTGAGTCCATGATTATGGACCCATCCAGTAATTGGGCTGACTCGGACATTCAAAATTTTGATGAGGTTCAGGTTCAAGTCCACCATCGACCAGAACCAAATCCAGCCCCTTTACGTCCCTCTGTTCTACCAATGACAAAATGATAAATACCAATTGACAGGGGCAGTGCTAGACCGCATCCAGGACTCCTAGTTGGGCGCACTTGAATGCATGATAATCATGGAAGTACATTGGATGGAAAGATACATGAGACCTGCTTATGTACAAAATTGACTCGATCCATGATCCTAAAATTTAATGCTTTTAGGCATTATCTTCTCATTATTTCAATCTAATGGTGAGGAAAAGTTGGATGGGTGTCATATTTGGACCTGTGACTATTCACCAGGGCTAATGTGTATGAAAATATAAGATTGACTCAGGCCATGTCCAAAAAAAAGAGGGGCAGAAAAGGGGGTGTTTTGGAGAATTACCAATTGACAAAATGTAAATTTATCAATGCAGGTGTAGTGATCATGCACCTGAAGATGTACCAGTGGCAATCGATGCTACTCTGCAAGATTTGCAGCTTGACTATGTTGATCTGTTCCTGGTATGTGTTTTCTCTTCAGAACTCAAAAGGTCTTCTATAGAATTTCATTCCTGGATTTTGTCTCAATTTTAGCTGTTTATCTAACTCACAATTAAAGTACCAATTTGTGAGTTCTTGTCTCATTCATTGGACTTTTGTTGGTTTACATTTTTGTTTTTTCGTTTATACTCTGTTGCAGTATGACCAACCCAATCTATGGATCTATGTGATTAGTGGGCCCAATATCCAGGTTCTTCTCGGGACTAAAGGTTAGGCATAGGGTAGCCTTTTGCTAAACTTTGTCCCCTGCTTAAATTTGACAGGTCAAATTGGGTTTATACTTTATAGTCAGGCATTTGGTTCTAACTTCATGCCTGGAGGCGACCCGTTTAACCACTAGACCAGAAATTTGTTCTGCCCTGCATGTGGGGCAAGAGAATACAGCCCAAATTACACCTATTTCTGCCCAGCCTTGAACTTGGACCTTGTTAACCTACTCCATATCCAGCTCTAGTGCCTGTAAAGGCTGCTTCTGTTTAAATGAGATACTGTTTTCTGTCTGGATTTTGACTTTCTGATATTTTTCATCCTATCCATTTTTATTTATTGTGTTTGGCCGAGTTTAAAAGTGTAACCTCTTACAATGTGTTGTTTTCCATCAGTTACCAATGATTTATTTATACAACTACACTTATAATATTTTTCTTTATGTGAAGTATGGTTTGTGGTTTTTATGTTTTATCTAAACAATGCTGTTAAATCTTTGAAGATCCATTGGCCCATGAGGATAAAGAAATCGACTCGTGGTTTCAAGCCAGAAAACATAGCTCCACTTGACATCCCTGGCACATGGAGTGCAATGGAGAAGCTATATGATTCTGGCAAGGCGCGTGCCATTGGTGTGAGCAATTTTTCTTCAAAGAAATTGGACGATTTGCTAAACATAGCGCGTGTGCCTCCAGCGGTGAATCAGGTGGAATGCCACCCTGGATGGGAACAACACCGTCTCCGCGAGTTCTGTCGATCCAGGGGTGTTCACCTATCTGTAAGTCCTGCGTCTTTTGGCATTGTTTCATTAGTATATATATATACTCATTCTAATTACTTGCTTGCATAATTACATCCAATCGCTATTGTGTTGAAAAATGTAGTGTAGTGATAAAGGATAGAAGTTGGATTGAGTACACACGAGGAAGTTTACAGTATGGCTCCAATAATAGAGAAACTAAGAACGTCTTATGATATATATGGTCATGAAGAATTATAGTATTCAAAGTTAGAAGAACTAGAGGAGGAAACATAACAAAAAAGAAAGCACTACCGAATCGAATCGGGATCATCTAAGGATTTCCCCCACGGCGACCGGTTTAATGATTCATAAGCTACTGTATGTTTATAATCTTTAGTTAACATATTGCGATTTGGGATACAACCAAATGGGTCCTTGTGATCATAATCATCTATTCATAATAGTTTATCCAATGTTTTGGTGACAGGCCTACTCGCCATTAGGTTCTCCGTGTACAGAATGGTTCAAAGGGGATATCCTTAAGAAGCCAATTCTAAATATGGTTGCAGAGAAATTAGGCAAGACTACTGCACAGGTTGCTCTGCATTGGGGCCTCCAAATGGGTCAAAGTGTGCTGCCAAAGAGCACAAATGAAGCAAGGATAAGGGAAAATCTTGATGTATTTGATTGGTCTATTCCTGAGGATCTGTTTGCCAAGTTCTCTGAAATTGAACAGGCAAGTACTTTCTCCTCGTTGTTCAATGCATGTTTTCTTCTTACAACATCAATATTTCTCTGTCCATGAATTTCTTATTGCTTCTTTTTATTTGTAATTATTTGCTTATCATCTTTCTTTCCTTGCTTTTTTCCTTTTTCTTCATTTTTATCATGAAAGGCCGATTAGAGTGATGTACACTGTTTGATTCATTATTAAGAAGAAAGTAAAAAAAAAAGAACTGTAACACATATTTCTCACATGTAAATCCATGTATGGGTCATTTATCAAGTGAAAATTGGACACGTGCATTTATATGAGGATGGGTGTGATATGAGTGGGTTGGACCAAGCAAAAGTGAGCCCGAAAAGATAAAATCAGGTGATTAGCTACCACCAGTGCAATACTGATGTAAAGTATGGGGTCATGTTTCATTAATCATAAGTTTTATTTTTAATTATTAGATTTATTCCATATCTTGTTTAGATTCGTAGGACAGTGATCTTGTCGTGAGCACTTTAATAAAGCACTTTCCATTTGATGTGTAGTTAATTTCCTTACCGATATCTGATATTTCCTTTTCATTTTTTTTCTTTGTGCAGAGGAGATTACTTGCAGGTCATTTCCTTGTTCATGAAACTTGTAGTCCTTACAAGAGCATAGAAGAAATATGGGATGATGATGGCTTCTAAGCAGACACCTTTGATCTTTTTTCTTTCAGATGGGCGTGTTTACCTTCCATAACATAGAATCTTTCGGTGTTCGAAATCAGTTTACTTCTTCATTATAGAATGTTTGTGTTTAAATATGGTTTGTCAATAAATGTTTGCCTTGAGAGTTAAACTTAACTTCTAGAAATATTTTTACATCATGCAACCTCTTTCTTCTCCATTTTCATATATGAAGATTAAATGCATGTCCACAATGATTGCCAATGGTGATTAACAAAATTAAATCAGGTGTCCTTCAGATGTTAAAATGAGGGTGAGAGACTCTACTCTTTCTTCTCCATTTTCATATATGAAAATGAAATGCATGTCCACAATGATTGCCAATGGCGATTGACAAAAATGAAATCAAGTGTCATTTAGATGTTAAAAAAAGGGTAAGAGACTTTACATGGTACAAATTTAAACTTAGAGTTCCCTCCTAGGTGGAGAAATGAGCTGAAATGAAGATATGTAGAGTCCTGTTGTGGAGATTCACCACTTTTCTCTTATAATGATTCACTGTAACCGGATTTGGTTTGATGAAACCTTTCTCTAAGCCAAAATAGAACTAAGTGGCTGAGTTTTCAACAATGGCTGGGCTATCCCTAAGCAAAAAGGCACAAAATTGGGGCATGTGGGGCAACCTGGCCCACCCTGTGATTGTTCCAAACCTTTAGTAATTACTAACCCCCAATCCCCATCCCAACCCCATGAATTAGCAATCACCCAAATGGAAACCATCTAACTGCTTTGGTTTTAAGCTTAACAACTAAAGTGTGCCTCCCTCAATCAAATAGTTTCCATTTTGAGCATGGAGGTAGGTCATGAAAGGACCCATCAAATGTTGGAGAAAATATTTACGAAGAATGTGCAATTGGAATAACAAATAGATGATTATAATAAATAATTAATAAATAAAAGTGGAAGTGAGAAATTGAATTAAAAAAGCAATAAAAATTGATCAAGGCACACCGATTAAGGTATTTTCTTAAAGACAATACTTTTCTGCATGCCGATGGTTTTGATGAAATTATGTCCCTAGGATACAATGCCCAGCTTTGATTCAAAGTGTATACATTATAATTAGAAATATGGTTGCCTTTAAAAATCAGAGAATAATTCGAGAAAAAAACTCTATAATCTTTGTATTTTAAATGCTATATAAAAAGCTTGAAAATGGCCTTAATGTGTAGAGTTAGAAGCAACTCTTTAGAAGTGCGTCACATCTACTCATAAATGACTCAAAAAACACAACTCATCCAAAAGGCACAAATATATTTTAGTAAAAAAAATATAAAATTTGAAATATTTTGAAAATTCACATGTATGTGTCTCTTGAGATTTATTTTAATTGTTGGTTTTTAGAAAATGTCCAAAATCAAACCAGCTAACCGTCTTAATTGTCTTGCTTTCATATAGGCTCCCCGGCCGTATCAAGAGGGGATGACTGTTCACTCCTATTAATTGGTTAACGTCACTTTATAATAATTATAAACTTAGTACCTGCTTGGGTGTTGGTTCATTGGTATAAGGCATGGGTTTCCTCCCCACGTCGTGTGTTTGAAACCATCCAGATTTACTAGTGCATGAGTGTTGTTAGGTTGTACATGCGCTGGGGAAATTAGTCTTATTAGGTCAAATATCATCGGGATGCATGGGGTATCCCTGTCAACAACAAAAAAATAATTATTACAAATTTAGTTTTACTATATGAAATGTTTTTCTTTTCCATCCCTCTTAGGAGAAGATCATTTCTCCCACTTCTCATAAAAAATAGGATCTGGTTGAATGTGGAGAAAATGAAAGTGGAGAATGCAAGTTAGTTGAAAGAGACCTAATTGACTAAGATCCAACTATATATTACCATTAAGGATGGGCTTGTTCCCTAAATGGTTGTATACATCTTCTACATATTCTTCTTATTTTTTATAAAAAGATTCATAAATTTTCTTTAGCACCAACACTCTTCCCTAGTAAGATTGGCTTGAGTGAATCAACCGTTTAACCCAACTCATTGCCATCCCTTTCTAACGCTAGTTGGTATTATGTTAATATTGAGCCCAATTAATGGGCCTTGCTAGCCTGGGTCTATCCTTAATATTAGTAATGTTGAACAAGGCTAGGCTCAAGGTGGCCTATGTGGGCCACTAGTTGGACAATTGAGTTCTTTCCATCATTTATATTCTAGGATGGTGGATTGTGCTAACAGTAAAGGTGTAGTCACTGAAATGCATCTGGGTGATATATATATATATATAACTGATTTAAGCCAGGTCCAATAAGAGAGCAACTTGGGCAGGTCAAGCATTGGCCTCATCTTAGCTTGACCCGGATTATTTTGATTTTAAATACATCCACTATTCCCTTGTTTGATGCAATACATTTTCCTTGTAGGAAAAATGAACCGGTTTTCCTCACTATAGAAGAATTCAATTTCCTATGAAAGGGTAGATATGTAGATTCCTCTCTTAGAAACCCACAAAGCGCACAATCCTCTCATTGCACAAAAGTCCCTAGGGTCCATTTGTCTACATATAATACAAAGGAATTCGTGGTCAACTGAGCTCCACTGGAGAATTATTAAAGAAGTGAGGGATGAAGGATATCGTATTATCAAATGAGGACAAAATACAATAATAGAACATGTAAGGATTATAATCCTATTATAATTAGTATTGGCAAATTCATTGGGTATTGGACAAAACCTGAAATTTATGTACAATTGTATTTTTAGTGGGACTGCCAAAGAAAAATGGCTACAAGACGTATTCAATCAAGACTCGAAGGCTACATGGGTGCACCTTGCCCGAGTCAGTGTTGTGTGTTTCCAATTAGTATCATATGGGAACTTTTTTCATGATGGCATCATATGGGAACATTTGTCATCACATGAGACTTTTGCCATCGCATGGGGACTTTTGTCATGATGACATCACATGGAAAAGAAAAGAGTTAAAGAAAGACAAGAGCTCTTGTCTCCTTTGTCTTGACATATAAGTAATACACGCATGCTAAGTGAGTCATATTGGCTCGGGATCCGTGCATCAAGAAAAAGAAACCTTTGAGTGAAGGCATACGAGGGCCGGGACCTTCATGCGCTCAAGTGCGCACACCTGTGCTTAAGCACCTAGGTCGCGGAAAATCAGATCTGGTTGGACTCTTTTTCTAAGTTCTCTCCGCTTGCTAATTCATGTTATATCCATCTTAGAAGACTTCATGCATGACCTAAAGGCTTTATATTGAGGATCATAGCAAACCTAAAGAGCACCACTTATTCTTCTCTCCAATTCTAAGCCTTAGAATCAATTCGAGAGATTTTTTCTTCTCCAAAGCTTCATCAAGTTGTTGAGCTGAAGTTCTTATTTTAGAGTTCCTTTGTTCTACTCATCTGAAGTATATTCATCTTGAATAGGCATTCAAAGTGGTTGGTTCAAGTACGATGAAGGTGTATGGAGAGTAATCGGCAAGATCAAAGCAGTCCTTAGGTTGAGTTGCAATTGGGAAAGGGTTGTGAGTTTTTTTTTGTAACTTTCAATTTATTTTGCTTGGTTATTTGTTGACCTGGACAGTAAGGCCCGTGGTTTTTTCCTGCGTAGGGTTTTCCACATATACATCATGTGTCTTTTTCATTGAGCGGTTACTTGCTTTTAATCTGATTTAGGATTAATTACTAGATTAATCGCTTGGTTTTGAGATCTAATAGAGATCTTGTTATTGGGACCTAAGCCTGTGTTAAGGCCCTTTTTCACAACAAGAAATTGAACGAAAGGATATTTAATAAGGAAAAACCTCCACCTAGGCCCAAGAATCAATGTTCAACTTTGATATCCATCTAAATGGACTGGATCATTAGATTGATTGTACACTTTTTTGGAAGATTAAAGCTTATAAACTGTTGATCAAGTGGTTAGAATGATGATCTGGGCCTCATTCACCATACACAAATATATGAAGGGGAGATCTTTCGAACTCCTTGGTCCCATCCCTAGGTGGGATCCACAAGTATTGGTGCTAGTAAAGGGGGACCAATTGAATAAATATTTATACAGTATAAATGTATCAGTCCAGTGGGGTTTGCTGGCTGATAATTTTCATTTCGTTTTTTAAAGTAAAAGAAACTCATGTCTTGAGTGGGATTTGAACTTTACAACTTAGAAAATCCCAAAAAAAAAAAAGATCCCTTGCCTACTACAACGTTTGCTTCCCTTATCTTATTGGAAAGATTTGTTGGGTAACATATAATTTAGAGGATTTAACTGGAAAAATCCCCTTAGACTTGATAAAGGCCAAAAACGCCATCAACGTGTTATATTGACCATGGTAGTCCCAAAGGCCCTGTTTGATATTTTTTCTTTCTCTGAGCAAGGATATCCCTTCTCTTTTTACCTTAAAAGGTCCCAAACCCAAAACCCTTTTCCCCATTTTGGTTCTTTTGCCCATTTTATCTAAGTAGAGACTCATCTTCTCTGAGCAGGGACTCATTGAAGAAGAGAAGAAGGAGCAGGACTTTGTAGACTCCCTGATTGAAATGGGTAAAGTAATGAGAAGAACAATGCTTCACCAACGCTTCCTCTTTCTTTACCATTCTCAAAATCAAATATTCATATCTAAGTCCAAATCCAAAACCCCCATATCTTCTCCATACAATATATGTAACACACGCCCATTTTAATATTTTTCATTTAACTTTTCTTCATTACTGTTAATATATCTTCTTTTTTTGTCTCTTAGAGAGAAAAGTAGAGCAGGAGAGACTCGTCTTCTTGATAGCTAATCCTCTCCCGCTTGTGTTGGCGTTGTGGGAGAGAAGCAGGGATATCCCCACCCATTTGAGTGCTCTAGGCGGGGATATCCCCGCCTGTGTTAGTGCTATGAGTGGGGATATCCCCGCCCATCCAAGCCTAAATAGAGTTTCATAAGTATGGATACAGCCAACTGGGCGGGGACAGTGCTATAGCAAACACATTAGACAATCCACATTCACACATAACTTCCACCTTCACGTCCATTTCAATGTGAGCAAATGCCGATGCCCAATTCTATCATCTTCTATTGCAGCCAAAGCCAATGCCCATTTGTGTTACTAAATTTTTTTGTTTTATAATAAGAAAGTTAATGTGAACTACCCACCTCTTTAATAGAGTAAATATTAATTATCAATCAAGGAGATGGAAGCTTTAATAAGTAGTTTCAAACATCAACTTTTTGGGTAAAACAAAAACACGTGGAGATTGTGCTTGTAGATTTATTCAAATGTCAAAAAAGTAAGTCTAAAATACCAACCTCTTTAATGGAGCCCAAATCTTTCTACTTAAAAAAGTAAAGAAAGTGATTCTCTCAAAAAGTAAGGTAAAGTGGAAGAGGGGTTGTAGAGAGATTCGTCTGGATCCCAAAAAAGGTAACTGGGAAAAGAGAGTTCGGCATTCTTTATGTTGTAATGAATGATGAACAAGGATATCCCCACTCATTTACTTAGAATGAACTACGATATCCCTGCTCAGCACCAAAGCAAAAAAATGAAAAATGAAAATACTGGTGGGAGGACCAAACTGGTGAAAAATGAACACGTTGATGGCGTTTTTAGCTTTTAACAAGTGTAAGGGGATTTTTTGGGTTAAATTTTCCATTTTCTACTCTTCGAATTAAAGTATTACTAGCTACAAATTCCCACATAGTTGTTCGTACTGCAAAAGTGTGACATCCCCTGGACATAGGATTTTGCAATATGTGATATATGCGATAGCATAGCCTTAGGATGTTGTATGCTGTGATGTGTGCCATATCACAGAATTTTGCATAAACAGCTGTGCAGAAATTTGGTAAATTCCAACGGTTTGACGGATGAATGGTAGATGTAAGGTAAGGATAGTTGTATAGACAATATCTAAGCTACTAGATGGTTCTTATTTCAAGAGTCTGGATATATCTTGTATGGCTGTGACTTTGAGCAAAGATCTGCCATCAACCGTGTGAAGGTTTCCCGGGGTTAGTTCTTGCATGGTTGCCGGGGTTTGAACTTGGGTACATCACTTATTCCCACTCGTGTGGGCTCCTTTCCCACTTGGGTGGGCTTTCTTCTGGCTCATGCGAGCTTCCTTCCCACTTGAGTGGGCTACTTTCTCATGTGTATACGGGCTCTCTCTTGGGTCCCAATCCCTAAAAAAAAAAAAAGTGGCCCAAAAAACTGTGTGAAGGTTAGAATGAATGGCTCTTATAGCAACAACTTTTGTTAAATCTCTAGTCGGTACGTGCGGTAAATGACTGAGAACCTTAGTGTCTGTGTAGGACCATAAATGTCTTGGCTTGCACGACTGCCTCTTGATTAACACAATCTTTGCTTGGATTTTCTTTAGCAGATCACGTATTAAGGATAAGCAGAAGAAACTCATAATTTCAAAGAAAATGAAGCAATTTGGGTTGTAGTCCACGAGGAAGAAAATGCTTTAGTGATGGAATTAGTTATACGTTAATTAGTTTGTGTTATTCACATCTACCCTTATTATGATTAATCTTATGATTGTGTAATTTTTAATAATCGCTATCATCAATTTCTATGAAATCTATTTTCATAATGATTTTATTTCTGTAGAAAATGAAACTATAGATTTCATATTTTTGTTTCATTTTCTATGGTCTTTGTTAGGTTGGATGGCTTAATTGAAGTAATAAATCTGGTAAACCGGGCCCCTGCATTATCCATGTTCTATTGTGATTAGAAGTAGGTCTATTATCGTAGGTCTATTGTGATTAGAAGTAGTGTTTGGGTATAACAGAGTTTTGGTGCTGATATTATAAATAGAGACTGGCATCTCTATGATGTACACCCTCATTTGATTGCATACTGAATTCTCTCATCTTCTCCGTGGATGTAGGCCAAAAGCTGAATCACATAAATCTCCCATGTTCTTGTGTGTGTTTGATCTCTTATCGTAGGCCCTAGATCACAACAGTCTTCAGTTTTCAATGTTTTGGTGGCAAAATATTATCCGCGGTGGATTGTGTTTTTCAATCTGCAAAAAATGGCTTTTTAACTCAGGCATAAATTTGCTTTTCTGAAAAGGTCTCTCAATCATGCTAAAGATGGCTTGGTAGGGTGTTCTATCTCCCTATCTAATTGTCAAAGATGTTTGCAGTCTTGAGAGAATAGTAAATGCAAGTGGCTGAGGGAAGACATTGACTTGTTGACTTGAGAAGGAAAAAGTCTTGGAGTTGCCATGCAAATTCTATAATTGCTTGTCTAGAAAAGAGAAATCTGATAGGGCAATTAAATTGGTTCAAGAAAAAAAAATAAAAAAAAGGACCAGCTTAAGTAGGCAAGTAGAAGCATGGGTGTAACTTGGCTTATTCTTTTTTTTTTTTTATATATATATTTGCTTAATTGGAAATATTATACTAATACAAGGCACTAAAGACCCACAAAAAGAATACAAGCATCACAAAGATGCAAAACAAAAGGCCTAGCTCCTAAGAAAGCAGAGCATAAGATGCCTATAACAAGAGAAACTGAGGGAGATTAGCAGAATTCGGCATATAAAAAATACAGTACATGCATTTTGTAAAGCCCAGGGCCTAGAAAATACAATAGGGCATTTGATAAGCCATTTACCAAGAATGTACATTATTTGACATTCTTACCAAGAATGTACATTTTTTGACATTCTTACCAAGAATGTACATTATTTGACATTCTTAAGCATTAGATTCTAAACATTTGAATTTGTGTTTGACCATTGCCTTGGATCGAACAACTAGTAATGTAAGAGGGTTTTCTATAAAGTGGCATTTCTTTTTGGATGGTTAATCAACAATTGTATCTAGTATTTCACATGACAGTGGGTACACCACAACATGCCATGTAGCCATTGAGGTAACAGTTTACACTTAATGCTAGAACTTACAGAGCTATGATGAAATTCTTAAGATAAATGAACTCAACATTGTATGGAATTGGGGTAGTTGGCATAACTTGCCATGTTTTGGTGCTAAGCACAACTTGCCACAATAGAAAATAATAGGCATAGTGTGGGATATAGAAGGATGAAAATGCATCAGTTTGGGTTAGTTCATGTTAAATTGAGCACTATGAGTGCTATGTAAAGGCTCAATCCAAACCTGGCCCATTTATTAATTTGGTTGAAAATATGAAACCGTCACTTAATTACTAAGTAAAACTAAAGTTGGTTGGCAGGTCATAGTTCAATTAGTCTGCTTGGGTTGGCTTTAGGTATAAAATTGGCAAGTCAAATAGTAAGAATTGACTTATATATTCTGAATCCAACTTATTTTGCCGAGAACATAGATCAGCAAGAAAAAGTAGGAGTATTCCATATAGGAATGGGCATTTATCTTATATTCTTAACTATTAGAGGAATTCCTCTGATAGTTTCAATGGAGAATCCACATCAGGTGGAGAAAATGCAGGGTGTATTGTGTTCTGATCTTCTTCTAGCATCCATCATTTTCCGATTCCAACCTTAATTTAGAAATTCCATGAAAGCAGTACATTCACTGGAGCTGTCTGAATTTTCTATAGATGGGGGGCACCATGGAGTTCCACTCCCTCCGCACGATAAGTGGGAGCAAGGACACTCAAAAGATCCAAACTCAAAGATAGCATGAAATTTCTTGGGCATGATCTGGTCTAGAGATGGACATGCGCTAAATTTCCACCTAAACATATAAGTTGCAAGGTGGTGTCGATCCATGATTAAATGTGCACTCGAGACCCAAATGGTAGGCCCCACCCATTAAGGCACATGGGCCTAGCCCATTTAGTCTGAATCCTATGTGTCGTTGGGTGGAAGAATCGGGATTCTCTGAGTGAGTCTACGTACAATGAGCGTGAGCGAACCACTCAAGGTCTGCCACGTCATCGTGGGCAGCCCCTACCCAAATGTATGGTAGGCTGCCCGCGGTGATGTGGCGGACTATCAATGGTCCACTTACAGTCACCGTGAGGTTTTACCTCACTAGATCCGGATTCTTGGTGGAATGATTGGAGCTTTGATGAGGCCAACCTATTGAGAATTCAAGATGCTAAAATGGATGCCCTCTTATGTATTTGACGTCCTTAAGTTTTACTTTAATAGGAGTTGATCCTTAATCATATGATTAGTAGCATAATTCAAGGGGAGGACGTTCATTTTTAGGGACTCGGGCTTTCAACAGATAAGCCCCCACCTTGGTGTTACACTCATTTCTCATGATCTTTTTGAGTAAGACACTAAAACGATCTTGAATCAAACCCATTATGTATTGATATACCAAAATACTAATTGTGTGCCCCTCAGTGTTTATTTCAACCTAATGTACATATTCTCGCACCGTGAGGAATAGCCCAATGGGGTCCTAACTCCAATTGAAGTAAATTTAGAGATAACCAAAGACATTTATATTCAGCAATTTAAAATTTTAATAAGTGGACCCAATTGTTAATGGATGTGAATTAGGCATCTAATATATGGCCTTTTGGAGTAAAGGGAATGAAACGCCGAGAAGGCCCACTTATTGAAAATTTGAACTAATAAAAATGAACACCCTCCTCTTGTTTGAGATGTATTCAAAGTTTTCTCCAATGAGGTCCCACCATAAGATTGATCATATAGTGAATAATGTGATTAATGCTTTTTTTTTTTTTTTTTTAAATTATACATAAGAGTGTGTGCATTATATTACTAATTATAAAATCACTTTTACGAAGAGGCCAGCTCTGTTAGAGTAAAATTTGATTGCATCATCACATACGAGGGTACGATGTTCATGCAATAGCTGAAATCTTCAATAATTGGGCGCTTTCATTTTTTCTTTTTTTATTTTTATTTTTGAAGAAAAGTTGAAGTTCAAATTAGTTGAGATGTGACATTCAGTTCCTTTGAATAGAGTTAAAGTTCGTTGAAATGTGACATTCAAATCCTCCTGTTTCTGTAGGTGAGAGGTGTGGAACTCCACTCTAGAACACACTCTGAAGAAAATTTAAATCATTAATTTTTAACACACTCCCTTTCTTGGGATGTATGAGTTAGAGAACTAGAGGACCGAACGAAATCTACTCTTTCCCTTTTCCGTAAATCACATCTTTGTAACTTAGCGAAAAGAAAAAGGAGGCATTTTTTGAATTTTAAGATCCTTTTAAACCACTGTGCAGTGCAGCCAGGTTTTGCCATTGTAAACTTCAGCACTTGTCTGTACAAATGTGAAACTTATGTTTTGTTGATCTCCCCAATTGATTTAATGTATTCCCAATTAGCTAGATGAAAATTGTTTGAAACAAGACCCAACTTGAAAATTCTTTGCAATCCAATTTTCTACAAGATCATGAATCAAGATGGGCCCCACATGTCCGTGATCAATGGTTTATCCATTGTAAGGATGATCCACAAGTCTCATAAGTAGATAAAGGACGTTGACTGGCCAACACAATACACATCAGCACACGTACACATCACACATCCAAAGAGTAATGGAATATATTATCAAGATATTATGAGCCGGAGTGTGCTGTGTGCATTGAAGACCATCAAGATCTGTGAAGACTATCTAAGAGCTGGCCTGGGATGTTTTTGATATGGATTCGGTAGATTCATAGGAGTGTGCTGTGTGCATTGAAGACCATCAAGATCTGTGAATCCTATCTAAGAGCTGGCCTGGGATGTTTTTGATATGATTCGGTAGATTCTATCTATGAATAAAAATACTCATACAAGATTCTCAATGTAAGATAACTCTGCATACTGAAATCTATTTGAATACAGAGGGAAAGGGGAAAAAAAAAAAAAAGAAGAGTCAAAAGAAAGAATGCCCCGCCTCTTTTCCAATTTCTTTATCTCATTTTAATTTCTCTTCTCAAAGGATTCTATGCGTATCTAAATGGTCGACCGGGTGTCTAAGTTTTGGACTAATGAGGTTAAGCTGATGAAACCATGTCTATTGGGGTTATGGTTTTGATATAACAATAACTTGGAAAAATCATATTTATTGGCATTCATTGGCTTCTCTGTTGCTCCCAGGCTTTTCATTTAGTAAGTAGAGAGTTGGACTAGTGCAAAACTTTGCAAGAAGATCCAATGCAGTTATCACTGTGAACGCATTATCAGATCGACACAGGTCAGATTTGTAATTCAAAGTAAAAAAAAATCAATGCAAGTCTCATCACACAGAGACCACAAGGCACTACTTATCACCACCATCACCATCAATGAAAAAGTGTTAATCTAATTAACATCATCACAAGTTACTAAAATAAGAATTCATGAAAAATAACAATGACTTGAAAAGAAATAAAGCCATCGAGTAGCTACCTGCATTTCTGCATCGAATACACAACCCTTACATTTGAAAGGATTGTTAACATATGTGCTCCACATAAGAAAATACAGACATATATATACAGGCTCTCACTCGCAGAAATGTTAGGAGAAGGGCTGTTGTTTCTTTGGAAGGTAAGTAAGAATATATTAACTTCACCCAAAACAGGGCAGGGTAAACCCTCTATACAAAAGAAGAGCTTTTCGTTCCTTTTGGAAGGCTGAATTAAAGACCAATGGCCATGATCTGATCATCATAATACTAGAACATAATTAACCCTATGTTTGGGAAGGGGGGAGGGGAGGGGAGGGAAAATTTGAGGGGGAAGGAAAATGAAGGGGAGGGGAGGGGAGGGAAAATTAATTTTACCTCCTCTTGTTTGGATAGTAAAAAAGTAGGGGAAAGAAAAGTGAAAAAGTAGTGTTTTGTTTGTTTGTGAGGTAGAGGAAAAATTACTAATTTACCCTTACTTTTGTAAAAAGACAAAAAATTATATTTCACAAATATAATTTAGTTTACAATAATTTAGTTTCACGAATGTGAATTTTTCACTATTTTAACAACAGATAATTTTGTGTGGCATGCGTGCAGCATATTATGGAGCACATCATTATGGGTATGCAGCACTTTGACAGTCCACATACTCCAATCTGTTTTACCCCCACCCTGGATTTGGATTGTTCATAGACCAGAAATATTGTAACTATGCTTAATTACATTAACCATAACTAGTAATCAATAGGCTGATTGTTTCATATCCATCAGCATCATGATAGAACGTTAGTGTTCTCTGATCTAACACATTTGGGCCATTAGTCATTCAACAATCAAGAACAATCCATGTGGGCCACCAATTCAATACATGTGAGCATCAGATCATCCCCTTCCCTATTAAACTAAGGTTTTAAGAGTAAATGATTTCTTTCCACTATTGGAAAAAAAAAGGGTGTCCAGTAATTCTACATTTCAAACAAGATCAAGTCGGTTCTCAATGCGTCCATGTTAAAATCTTCAGCAGTTAAGAGCATTATACCCCACCAATAAAATTATTAATCTCATGGCAAAAGACCACATGCAAATTAGACCTCATTAAAATAAAGATGGAACTTCCATGACATTGAGTCATTATGTGACACCCACCACATTAGAAGAATCCCTCTTCACAAATAATCTCTCCTGATATGACAATAAAAAGTCTTAAGAGCTTTCAAAATGACCAAAAACTTCTGCTTTATTTGAATCCTTCACCCCAGGATGCTTAGGAAACATAAACAATACTTCCCCTTTGCAATTACAACACCACCACCTGTAGCTGGCTAGCCCCTGACCCCAGTTTGCCTCTAGTTGCACCATATATGAGGAGACCAATTGACCAATCTCCTCTCAATTCATCATAATAGTTGCTGGTTATTTTTCAAGATTGGTGTGGCATGTTGTGGCCTGAATTCAAATTAAGGTTATCGTTCTAGAGGGGGGCCTATTTCAAATCCAAGGGTGATGTATTCATTCTATCTCCTTTATGTTACTGTTGGATTTATTGCAAGTCTTGCTGGTTATTTTTCAAGTTGGTTGTGGCATCTTGAATTCTAATCAAGGGTAGTGTGTGTCTTTGTACCGAAACAGTTCTCTGATGACTGATCTGTATCCTTGACAGTGCTTTGAAAATCTGTCTAATAGCATAGAACATCAAGATCAGTGTTTTTTGAAAAGTAAGAATTTTTCGACTAGTAAAACTTCAAGATTAGTTAGACTTCGGAATAGATGTATTCCATTGCAGGGCTATAATTGATGGAGATGGTCCAATCATTGGGTTTAGATGTTTGGGATTTAATAATTAATCTAAGTCAATCTGTATCAATCTGAATTTGATCAGGGTAATGTCAAATTATGTCACGGCATATTGCAACTTTGATGCTTGGTTGTCATTGGTTGCCTATTCATGTTGGCACGGGCATCTCATGCTTGGCACCAATTGATACAATCTCAAACTCAATGCTTATTAGCTAGCTGAAAATCACAGACATTTCAACAAAAGATAAACCTCCCAAACTGCATGTTAATAAGCTAAATAGATTAGGCCTTGAATAACAAAGATTCACAAATAAATCAGAAACAAACTGTAGAGTTCTTAGTTAACAAAGGAATGTAAGAAACATGAGAAGACATCATCTCATCTTCAAGAACAAGTGAGTCCAAATGAAAAAAAAGAAAAAGAAAAAGGAAAGCAATGATATAGAGCAAATACCAATTCACGAACTTTTTTCCAAAACCCATTAATAGAACTTCAAAGAAAAGGAGAGCCAAAGCAAGAAAGAGTCAGATAAAGATCATAACCCATCTTCAAATTCAATCAAAACACTTGTTAAACAAGAAAGAACTGGAGAAAGAGACAACCCAAACATCAATTACTAACCATTGAAACCCAAACATAATTTCTTATTTCAAACTTTCCCACAATTTCTCCAATCTCCAAAAATCCGATCCCTAAAATCATTAAAGAGTTTCCAAAACCCAATCAACCCAATGTTTACAAAATCCCCAACATTTCTCAAAATCCCTAAGCCCTAACTCCTCGTCCAAACTTTTGCCAGACCATTCGAAACAACACCAACTTAGCAAAAACCAATTGTTCCCCATTTTCCATCTAGCCAACACGCATCGTTCAGATGTCCAAACCCATCTTTGATTTCAATCCCAAAAAAATCCTCTATCGGCATCCCCAAACCCAAAGCCTAGGAAAAGAAAAAAAAAAGAAAGCGAGAAGCAAAGGAGAAGAGAGAGTGATAATAGAAGAAATAGAAGATCTGAGACAAGAAATGTCTGTTTGATGCATCCAACGTTGTCTTCACCACCATCAACTTCCTTTGTTTGCAACTCACAGCAGCTGTATTCGGCTAGAGCTTCCAGCAGAGGTTTCAGGGAAAAGGTGGAAAAACAGATAAAAGACAAGGGCAGTTTAGTAAATTTGTTGTAAATCATCTCTGTGCCTCACATTTTCCCCTCAGTTTTGAGGGGAAAATTTTTGGGTGGGGCCCACACGGATTTTCCCCCCATTTTCCCCTCCCCCAATTTCCCTCCCCCCTTCCCAAGCACCCTCTATTAAGACATTCCCTCCATTTTCCCCTCTATTTTTTCCTCCCCCTCATTTTACCCTCTTCCCAAATGGAGGGTAAGGGTTGCCCAGGGCAAGATTTCTTTTAGGATATGAAATTTTCACAAATATTTCAACTGATTAGCACTCTCCACGACTAAATCAAGGGCCCCACTTGAACATACTCAAGTCATTAGGATTACATCCTGGTTAATATAATTTCCTCACATGTAGAAGGTTAAAATAGAGAGTTGTTTAAGTCTCAAACACGTGAATTAGAACAGAACAACGATCACAAGCAAGATCCACACAGTACATGTACATCGGTCATAGTTAAACCAAAGCTGAAGAAAACCACTCAGAAAACACAACCATAAGTTCAAACAACATCATGAAGGAATGTCTTTCTTCTTTCTTTTCTTTTTTTTAAAAACTCCACGAAGGAAGTTGAAATAGCCAATACCAATAAGAAAGATCCCTACTATTCTTTGTCAGACTCCAACTATCCACACTTGCAAAGAGAAAATCCATTAGTGCTCCCAAATTTGGGAAAGAACTCAAAACCTGTAGCTTGCCAACTATAGACCAAGCCAAGGAATGAAGACTCGGGTAATTTTTTTTATTTAAACTGTTGAGTATATGTATATAGACAAAGTGGGATTCTTGGGACTCTATCGAGCCACCCAAACAATTCCGCCGAGTACCAAGTGTCAAAACATTGGTAGAAACAATCTGAATCAGCCAATAAATATCTAAATCTTGACTCGCTACGTCTTGGAATTGGGATGTTAGCAAAAGAAGAAAAAATCATGGATTTGGCATGATACATATATTGCATGTGTATTGGCTGATATACTGCTATTAGATCACAATCATACCCTTTTGGAAGGACATCTAGGACAATTTTTTTTTTTTATCAGCAACAAAGACATCTAGGACAATATTTATTGATTTGTTGAATTTACTTTTTATTAAATTTAGATTTATCCAATTTGGATTATGAATGATCTTTGATTATTTGTTGTATAAATACACGAGTTTCAATAATGTCCCTCTCATTAAGGGCCTGTTTGTTTGCATGTAATACATGAATACACGAGTTCATGCCATAAGTGGTTAAAAATGAAAATCTAAGGTGAATATACAAAAACGACCATCAAAGAACCTCTCCTTTGATCGTGAATCAGCTGATGATGGGAAATCAAGACACTACCATCATTCAACTCATAGGAAAGGCAAGGTCCAATCTATATTGCTACCTTATATCCTTTGCCCCTCATCTCATATCATTCACATTTCACTTCTTCAACCATGAATATTTAATTTCCGTGTATTCTAATGCAAACAACCAGGCCCTAAGAGGAAAAAATATGAGACATTTACAAAGAAATCTTTGCTGCTTTTACCGGAAAAGAAGCGAGCTTGGTGTTTTGAAACTCAATAAATGGTATGTGCCATAGCTCAAGCATTCTGAGTTTTTATAGTGAGTGTGTACTTTACCCACCAGGCAACGGTCTATGACATATGAGTAATTTATTCTAGTTTATATAGCAATAATAGTTGGAAAGTTCTCCTATTATCAATTTTTACTAGTATCAATTTTTTCGTTTATACATATTAGCCTACTTATGTCAATCATATCTCTTCACAGAAGTTACTCTAAGATTTTATAACAATAAGTTTGGCCGACAAATAACTGTCAAAGTTTGAGCGACTAAAATCAAGGGCTTGGATCAGCCACCCCTAATACACATACTCGTTGTTGTTATGCTTCCAGCCTCCAAGAGAGATGAATGCTTAAAAGGTGGCAATGGATACACACACACACCCCACATCTATAGAGTTGTAATTAATTATCCATGAGTGACATAATTGATGAATTGAAGATTCAAAATAAATAAATAAAAACTGAATTGATCTTAGATTTTTACTACTTTAATTTATAACATCAGAAGAATGAAAAAAAAAATAAAATAATGGTGTATAGTTGTAGGAATGCACATATATCAATACACTCAATCTACAAACCAATGCACCTTCCTCTAAAGTAACAAAAAAATTTTAGTTGCTTGTTCTTTCAAAAAATAAAAACTCTAACCTATTGACAATTGCACAAAATATGTTTTGTTGAAAATAACATCTTATTGTCTGAGGCCACAAAAAATGAGTAGTTTTATTTTTTATGACGTGGGAGTCCTTGACGTCTTTGACCCAAAAAGGTAAATCTGGAGCGCATTTCATAAAATGAGGCAGATGATAATTAATAAATTGAAACTTCTAGGATTCTCCACATTTTGTAATTCTTAAACATTTCTTTGAATTTTTCAATCTTTATAGAATCACAGTGATAGGAGACTTATACAGATATATATTGCCAATACGATGGTACGTTTCAGTTTTTCACTAGTTTGACATAAGTCTGATACCAATACTAGAGCCCTTGTCACAGACTCGGCCTGTGCCGACCATCTTGATAGGTGAAGTCAACTTGGCCAAGATTCATCAGGTTGAAATAACATGATCACATAAAGCAACACTCAATCGATACTTCGGCATCAAAAGTAAACACTACAAAGACCTAAATAAATGAAATAATTGAAATTCCGGGATCTGAACACTAGAGTGGGGGTGAATAGGGTGAGTTTCTAATTAGTGACCAATTATGACAAATCTTAATTTCTTAGAATTGACTTAGTCACTAATGATGGTTATGAAACACAATGCGGAAGATATCAATAATAATCACCATAACTCAACCACAACACAAATATTTATAGTGGTTCGGCCTCAATGCCTACACCCACTACCGGCTTGTAATCCTACACTCCACCGGATTTCCACTATCTATGCTTTTCAATAGGCTAAGCAATAACTTTTATAAAATGCTTTTCAAGGCTAAACAATAACCTTACAACATGCTTTCCAAAGCTAAGCAATAACCTATTGGGTTTTATGGTTCACCCCTAACTACACACTTATGCTTTTCTAAGGCTAAGCAATAACCTATACAAAATGATTTCTCAAATAAGTATCTACACAAACACTTTAAGAGATACAATTAAAACTCAATACATTTGCTTCTAACATAGGCTGATATGAAATTGAAAATCAAACTCACACAACATTCTATGAAATGCAAAGATGAATGCTCATGGTGTTTGTATGAAAACTTCAATCAAGTTTAAACATTAAGCCCAATAAATATATGCTCAAAGCATTTAAAAGTTTAAGGCACATAAAGAGATTTGATTGAAGTGAAATGCAACTCACTTGTATAAATACTAATTTGTTGATGACATGAAAATCAAAGGCTCACAAGTTGTATGAAACTATGTAAGACTAAACATGTGATGCATGTATAATGTTGTTTTCAAAAACCAACTAGGTTAACCATTGTTCTTATGTGATTGAAAACAACATATGTAGATTCAACCAAGTAAATGATTCATGCTATAAAAGAAATCAAAGATTTTAGCAAAGCATGATTTATGAAATTTAAAACAAACTTGGTTTGAATCATGGTGAATAATTCAATACAATAAGATCAAAGATTAAATGTAAGTAATGGATTCAATACATCATAGTTAGCATGCTAAAATAGATTTTTCACATATTTAAACAAAGCATGAAAACATATGATAAGGAAAACTATGGTTACTTAGATTATTAACTCATGATTCCAAGCTTTAGCTTCCTTTTATGACCCCCTAGCCTTCCTTAGCTCATTTCCCTTTATTTGGCCTCAAAACACCTCAAGGAGGGCCTCTTAAATCCTCATATTTGGCCTAGGAATTATTTCTTTATATGCAAAAAATTGCCCAACGGCTAGATTGTTGGTTAACCGATTTCAGGTTCGGTTAACCAAAGTCCCAACGGTAAAAAAATGGCTAGTTTTGACCATTCTGGAACGCGAACCGAAGTGGGTTATGTCAGAGTTTGGTTAACCGATATCTTCAGTTCGGTTGACCGACAACACTGTAGCAAATTCACTGTAGCATAAAAAAGTTTTTCCTTTTAAAATAGATTAAGCAAAGAGCTACACCAAAGTAATTTTCTAGTGAGAGTTCTGGGTCATGGAATCATGCTTAGACTCATGTTTCAATCTAAAAATATTTTTCAAAACATGAACCTATTAACGCCTAAGATGATTTTAAAACTCTAGGTCCAAAGGCTTGCATGATTCGAAAATATTCTTTCCAAAACGTAATGCATCCAAGTTTAAAATCCAAAACATGCATGTAGCATAAGTTCAAAAAGCTTTAAAACAATACATGTGAAAATCGAGATCTCAAGTTTCAAATTCAATGCTCATGTGGAAATTTGAATGATGCTAAAATGATAATGCATCCATCAAATTGCAAAACCCAAAAACCCTAACAATAATAAATAAATATTGTTCATGGATGAAGCACAAATACCTGTAATTCTTTATTAAACTTCAAATGCACGGCCCACAATTCACCTACAAGGAAAAAGATGGTCAGCAAAATGAATGGTAAAACAGATTCAATTAGAAAGAGAAAGGGAGAGAGAGAGAGAGAGAGAGAGAGAGAGAGAGAGAGATAATCATCCATTTCATTACAATTAGTGGCCACCTGATCAAAACCAATTGTTCAAAGACACAAGGGAAAAAAGTTACAAACCACCCATTAGCTATAGCAGCAACCCTAGGACTAGCAAAATTACCCAATTAATATTTTCAATTCTTTCCACACTTCGAACATTCACTCTTTTTCTACAAAGAGGATGACTGACCATTTCAAAGTTTTCCACTAGTATCCATACCCTTATCCTCCTCGTTGCTCTAAGATACTACATAATATGCTACCTTAGACTGACTCCTCAAATCTTCTCCTCAACATGGCACATTCTTTTTCTGGTACCATAACCTGCATGTTGGTCCGTTCTACTTCCCATTCCAACATTTCTATAAGTACACAACACCCCCCCCCCCCCCCCCCCCTCTTCTTTCTGGTTTCCTAGAAACTACGACTGGCTGAAGGAGAAATGATGAAAAAGAACAACTAGGAAGAGACACCAGGAAAAGAACCACAGAAAACCTCTCAGCTCACCAATGAGAGCTAACTGAAGCAGTGAGCCGAAAAGGAGAGCAATGGATCATAAGCTATTAAGCAACAAAGCAAATGCAGAAGTAGTGGAGCCATTGAACAATTACCAATATCAGATGAACAAAATGCAACATTTTCATAGTGAAGTTAGTGAGGTTGGGTCAAGAGGATTTGGCGCTTAGCTGAATTTTCTTTCCATGAGAAAGGAATTATGCATTCCTACCCCTCCCTCAGGCAATCAAAATCCGCTCTATTGAAAATAATCAATTAATTTTTTTCTTTTTTCTGTGAGAAAAAATATGTGGCACCAAACAATGGAACAGTGTGCTACGCAGAAGATTAGATTGATTTTCCTATTTGTGGAAGGATCCTCTCTCAAACGCAGTCTAGAACTTTGGTAAGAGGCCAAAATGCTATTTTCACTTGAATACATTCTCAAATTGACATGCATCAGCTTTGTAATTCAAAGCCAAACAGCTCAATATATGTCACTACATGAACCATATTTTATTCCTTTTCATCGTCATCAACCACCATAATAAAATTAGAGTTATCCAATCATAATAATTGAAAGCAGTAATCTCCTCCTCCTCCTCCTCCTCATCATCATCATCATCATCATCACAAGTTGTTACACAATAATTTAAAGGTGTTATCTCATCATCATCACAAGTAATTATCAATAAGGTGTATATAAAAATAACGAAGACTGAAAAAGTAAAGCCATTGGGTTACTGTTTGATCATTTTTTCATTGAGTACAACTCTCACATTTTAAGGGTCTAGAATATGCGATCCATATGAGAGCCTACAAAATGTATATATACAGTGCCAGACATAGAACTGTTAAGGGAAGGGCTATTTGTCGGTTTGGGAAAGCTAATTAAAGACCAATATCTATGATCTGATCATCAAAACACCGAGACAACACTTTAGGGTTGCCCATGGAGGATTTCTAAGGATATGATTTTCTCACATTTGTCACCTCATCAGCACTCTCCATGATTAAATCATGGGCCCCAACTCAACATATTCAAGTCATGAGGAATACGTCTGTCATCAATATAGCTTCTAAACATACAAGAAAGTGCCAAACAAGTGAATAAAAACGAAAACAAAAGACCCAACCAAGATCCACGTACGACACAATAGTGAAATTAGCTCAACCAAAGTCAAAGAAAATCACTCAGAAGACACAACCATAAATTCTAAAAAAAAAAAAAAAAAAAACCATGAAGGAAGTTGAAATGACCCAATACCATGATGGAGTTGCTATATCCCTATAATTATTTATCAGACTCCAACAATCCACACCTGCAAAGAGAAGAAACATAAGTGCTCCTACATTTCATAAAAAAAAACTCAGACTTATAGCTTGCCAGCTAGAGGCCAATCAAGGAATGGAGAGTCCATCAATCTTTTACTTAAAACTATAAATGTATATAAAGTGGGATGCTTTGGACTCTGTCAAGCCACCGAAGTTACTCTGCTTAGTCTTTGACAAATCAGATTAGTGCTGTTGGCTAGTGTTTCTAGGGTGAAGCTCAAATTAACTTCAATTCTTTATGAAATCTTGAATGCCAAAGCTCACCTATAAGGAAACGAATGGTAGGAAAAATGAAAATTTAAAAGACTCAATTTAATGGAGAGTGTGGGGGGGGTGGGGGGGGGGGGGTGGGGGGTGTGGTGTTGGTGGTCGTGGTGGTGTTTGGCGGGTGGGAAGTTGTCCAATGCATTGCAATAAATGGCCTAATGATCAAAATCAATTGATCAAAAACACACTTGAAAAGGCAAAAGAACAAAGTGAGGCCCATAGGATAATTGCTCCATACCAATGGTTGTTTATTTTATTTATATTTGATTCTATTCCAACCATAAAAAAAGTCTAATAGATGCATTAAACTGCTTGTCCTTTGCACCACATTGGATTTTCTTTCCTCTCATGAAATACAAAATACATTCCTATCTGCTAGATCATCAGTATAAAAAAAAAAAAGGTTTTCGAAACTATAATTTGTATTATTACTATATTTTTGTTATTGATTTTTATGATTACAATTATTCTCAGCTCATTTTCAATGGATGATCTGGTTTGAGACAGGCTTAGGCGAGGAGCCAATTCAACATATGTCGCATAATTGTATAAAGAGTGACAAACTCAACAGCTAAACAAATTCTAATCAATAATCTCAAAAGACACTAAATTAAATTTAAAATTATCTCAACTAATGCAAAGGGATACAAAATAATTGGGTAACCGGACCACAGTTGTAATTTGTAAGGCTCTGTCTGACTTGGCTAAGTCGGTCCTGGAGGTCCTCGAGTCAGGCAAGTTGTATGACCCTGGCTGGCCAACAGCTTGGCTGCTAGATGAGTAACCTTCTCAACTCTGCCAAGAATTTGAGTATAGAAACTACGGGCACATAGTTACCCATTTGGATCCACGACCATTGGGCCACTCCGGCTAAAATTCCTCAGGTGCAAGCAACGAAAGCACAAGGAGGGATTATTTCTTATAGAATGACAATCTGCATGATATATACAAATAAGTTGTAGTAAGCATGACAAGTTGTTGTAGTCCACAATCAAAATGATAAAAGGGACATTGAGTAAAGAGGAGTATGCCTCTAATGCAGGTTGTTCCAATAGTCACTAGCCACTCAGGGTCTTCATTTGAGCCCATAGGTGATGTATGCCAAATAGCTCATGTCTGACTCTGACATGATGATTGGAACATGCGCTGCCTTATCTCAGTCCTGCCTCTTGTTGTATCGCAGTCTTATTTTCAGAACAGGGCATCCGATTATGTACAACCATTTGAGATTTCTGAGGCGTTGCAGCCCCACGCAAAATCATCATTCCTGGGCATTCTAGAATCTTTAAATATCTAAGCAATGTGAGGCCTCCACCCACTCTAAAATCTTTAAATATCTAAGCAATTAGGCATATAAGAGAGTTTAAGGTGCTTTAATGATGGGAATGTATCTTTGTAGTTGTGACTCTTCTCAAACTCAATAAAATATTTTTAGGTACATTCATTTTTTTTCTAATTTCATGACTATAAGTTCAAAAAATGTTATTAGAGTCGGTTGACTCTAGTCAACATTATTTTAAAACTGTTTTTTGTCTTGGATTCCGTAGTATCACAGGAATAGTGTGTTACAGAAACTAATAAATCTCATGATAACATGGGACGGTCCCATGATGGCATAGCTTTCGTGCAGCGTCTTAGATGAGTTTTTTTCCAAATGATAGAATATGAGAAATGGTAGTCAGATGTGTATTTACTTTTCTCCAAAACGACACGAGATGTGGGAACTTCCATCCCAACCCTCCATAAGGACATGGACGTATTGAAGACAAAGGGCACCGATCTATTTTTCCACACCCTCAAAAGAATATATCAAATCAGAAGTCATTCATTTTTAGCACTACGAATTTTTAGTGGGTGTACTCTATCTTAGGGCCCAATTGGTTGCATGCATTTGGAAATTTCTTGTATAGAGCATTTGAAATTCTCTAAACAACACTACACCAAAAACTGTAATTTGGAACCGTTTCCAATATACAACAGTTAATATCCTCTCCTGTTTAGGGCGTCCCTAATTTACAGGAACAGATTTTAACCATTCTAAAAAACATGAAGTAGGAACGGTTTTTACCAATTCCAAAAAAACAAAAATAAGAACGATTTCTATCCGTTCTGAAAAGTGTAAGTTATTTAATTAGAGTTAGAAGTCATGTAGAAATCATTTTTGATGAAATTCTGTTTTTTTGAAACAATATTTTTGATGAACTACTTAAAGATCATTATATCAAGAACTTGAAAAATTATTTAATGTAATAACATCGAGCAAGAAAAGCCAAATTTATTTATTTTTTTTGCTTAATAAAACCAGCATTTTTTTATTTTTTTATTTTTGCTTGATAAAACCAATAGATTTAGAATTACTTGAAAATCTAGTTAATGCAAGAGCATCCAGAAAGACAAACCAACAGATTAAGTGCCATGCCAATAAATAGATGATATTCTAGCAAATCAACAAAAACTGGGGATCCATGAAAGTGCAGAAAATAAATTGAACTGTTTATTACAACATTAACCACCACATTTAGTTGGTACAAAATAAACCCAACCCTTTAAAAAAAAATACAGAAATGAACATTCAATAGAAAATCAAGTCCAAATCCCAAAGTGTGGTGAAAGTTGCATGTAGTCCCATGCTCCAAAAGTTGCTCCAATATACCTGCATGGCACACCAATAATCCATCAAAAACAATACACATTGAATAAGAGAAAAATAAAAAGGCTAATGCCATAGTTGACATGTAAGTTATCAAATAATTGTAACATTATATTTACATTTCTTTTTCTACTCTGGTTTTACTTTTTCTCCATAAGAAGGTCAGCCATCATTCACCCAAAAACAGTCGTACTTTCTCATCTACTATTCTAACAGCAACATGTTCCATCACTTAGCATGCATGCTCTTTTAGAAGGAACGCTGGAGTGGCAAGATTTCCTTAACTCATCATCAAATGGCAACTGACCACTTTCTGTGATATGTGCATGCGCTGCTATGACCTATTCAGGCTGATACATTTTGGGTCTCCTCCAATCAAGCTTGTTGCTTTGCAGTGCCTTCTGGAGTTGCTCACCAAAATCTCAGATCAGGGAAAGAACAAAGTTGATGAGCTTAATTGCCCTGTAAGGTACCTCCAGTCTATGGCGGCGGTATTGCAAGACCTTGTTTTCTGTGGGGATAATGAAGTAGCCATGAACTGCGGGTTATGATTATCCACAATTTTAGGGTGGGAGAATCTGGCTGTAAAGGAGAAGAGAGCAATTGAAGGAGATAGGTGGTTTAGGCTGTTAGGTTAAGATCTCTCAATTCACACGAGGATCTCCTTAGGTCTAATCCAAATGACACCGTAAAGTAAACATGAAAAATCCAAGAGTGGGTTGGAGCTTGCCAGACTCTATAGCTTTTCTTTAAGGTAACAGAAGCTCCTTCAAAGGATAGAAACTTGAAACTCACGTGGGATTTACAACTCCTTTGCCTTTGCTATTCTTTCTTGTTTAGTGATGGAGGCCGAGAAAACTAGTAACCAAAGGAATTACCCAATGAGTCCTTTTATAGGAGATTCTTACCCATCAAGGAACCATTAACCCCCAACTATCACCTAACCCTTTAATCTCAACCCATTATTAGTTTGTTGGCAAGTGAGCTCAAAAATAACTAGGTCTCATAAATGTGCAGGCAAGTGGGTATGATTAAAAACCTTGATGGGCTTGTGGTTATGTGGGCCACACCCATTTAATCCAACATAGGCTGCTCATGGAAGAGTTGCCATTTGTCATTATCAGCTCCTGGTTTGGCATCTAAATCATTCACAAATCCATGGTTTGCTCGTTTCTTCTATCCAGACTTGGACCTTCCCTTTGGCAATTTGAGGGAAGAGTGCCCTGGATAGAAAATTAGGAAATTATCCTGAAATATATCAACATATTCATAAAATAATGAGACACTGGTGAGTGGTGAAAATCAAGTTTTGCATAGAGATGGAGCATAGCTAGAGCAATAAACTACAGACAAATACATTTCCTTGCAAAGTAATGAGCGGTAAAATAAAAAGGGAAAGACACTATTGCAGGATGGACAAGTTGTTAACTCAGTTAGATTTTTAGTGCATATATTTACTGAAGAGACGGCTTAGAGTTTCATATAAAAACATACCATTCAATGCATCTCTTGTGAGCATGCAAGACATTTGACTGAGTCGCTTGATCTGCCACAACAGCTCTCCCATCAGCATAATGCATCATCAGCCCTGTTGCGTGGAGTTCCCATAAAGGAACAATCAGTGAGCTCAACTCTAAACCATTCATCAGTGAGTTCAAATCTTTGACTTGGAGAAAACAAATCATTATGGAAGTAATGAAATGAGGGCTGGAAAAGTCATATTCACGCAACAGAAAGGAAAGTACAGGAAATATAGTTGAGAAATCAAAGAAACATGGAACATAAAGATATCATTGTCTTAGAGACAAATTAGCATCCTGCAAAATGACTCAAAGCGGTCAGGTAATCAGCTTACTGCTCCTGCAGTATAATAGCTGTCCCATGAGTGCATGTAAATGTTTAATTTTTCCCACAAATATAATGTTAGTCCACTAGCATTCTCAAAGACACTAAAGAATGAACGAAATATAATAAAGCCAAATTCATCTAACTAAAGCAAATGATTTTCAAAGAATCTGAAACAAAAAAAAGGCAAAGTTAGATCTTACCTATAAAGAGTAATTAGTAGTGCATATGCCACAGAACCCTTTTTGTGGTAAGTAGCGCTTGGACCCTTTCGTCTACTTCCCTAAAAAAATAGGTAAGCAATATAATTTTAGAAAAACTAAAGTAAAAAAAGAGAAGCATACAGCGATTGCAGGGATTTCAAAATTCAAAGTCTCAAATGAGTTCAGCATTGTCCTATTGTCCTCCATGCAGATACCTTTTGCATGGGTTGTTCAGATTCAGTAGCATCCGAGTGCATGCGGAAAAAACCTTGCAGAAGCTTCAGGGTCCTTAATTATGGTTTTAGAAGTGGACCGAGGGCCAATGTTTGAGACTGCCCCTGCATGGATGTACTTGGGTCGGACCCCTGATGCAATTTAAATATCAACTTCCTCATATATGATAGCAAATCCATCCCCACTGCCATGGATAATTAGTTTGGAGCAGATTTCTGCTGGAAATATAAAGTAGATCATTGCATGTAAAACCAAATCAATAATGGCACTGATATGAAGTCAAACCAGAAGTATTCAATAACCTCATTGTATCCAAGGAAGGCGCAACAGACTGCACAGTGTCCCTAAAATCTTCAGTTCTGTCTTTACTTCTCACCACCCCTTTAACATCAAGAAACAAAAAATTTAGAAAATCAGTACTGTAAATGCATGGGAGCTAGATGTTTGTGTACACGTTGAAAAGCAGTTTTACATTCAGGAGAGAAAATACCGCGTGCCAATCAAGAAAACACACACACACATACACACAAATTCTGCCTTCAAGTATGCAAGCAATATGAACCAGTATAAAGTACCCTCCTAGCCATCCTTTTCAGCATTTACCTGTGAAATGGAATGTGAGAAAGTGGTAAGAGCGTAAAGCCATAGACCAAAACAAAATCACAACTGAATGAAATCCAGACTCTATCCAAGTAATGTAAAATCCTTAATTGAGATTGACAAACAATAACCACATATACATTAAAGAATCAAGATATTTGAAAAACCCATAATCTACTTACTCGAGTCTTTTAAACATATGAGCCAGCAGACCATGACCAGAGCATAAGACAATCACAGGCATAGAAATAATAGCTTCAGCTTTGACCTCTTCAACTTCATCATAGAGAGCCAAATCTAAAGTTCGAGAAGATTTTCGGTTTTTAGATTAGTCCCAACTTTGGAGGTGTCACAGCCCCGCTCAATTCAACATGAAATTGTCCGCTTTGGCCTATGTGCACGTGCGAGGACTTCCCAGGAGGTCACCCATCCTAGTACTGCTCTCACCTGAACACGCTTAACTTCAGAGTTCTTACGGTTTCCGGGGCCGCACGGTTTTAAAAGGCCTCATGCTAAGTTAATACGGATTTGACTTATAAGCCTAGGATCAGGACTTGGATATTTCCGCTCAACTTAGCATGAAATTGTCCCATTTGGCCCACGTGCAAACGCAAGGACTTCCCAGGAGGACATCCATCCTAGTACTGCTCTCGCCCGAGCACGCTTAAGTTCAGAGTTCTTACAGTTTCCAGGGCCGCGCGATTTTAAAAGGCCTCATGCTAAGTTAATACGTGATTTGACTTATAAGCCCAGGGTCAGGACTTGGATATTTCCAATGCGGGCTAATAGAGACTCACCATTTGAAGCCCGTGGTTGACACGCTACGCCCCGTGGTTAAGGGTGCCGCCTGGACCAAGTTTTCATGTAGACAACTTGAACAGAGAGACACCTTGTTCTCCAAAGAGAATAAACTTGAGTCACTGGAAGGGAATGAGTCCATGGAAGTTTTAGCATAGTATTTAAAAGATTCATGCGCCTAGGCACCTCACAACCTAAGGTCTTTGCACCATTCATGCAACCATCACCATCATCTTTGAAAAACCATATTGTCACAGGAAGAAAACCTGCATGGAGTTAAGTATTGATTCTTTGATGGTGCATTATCACAAAGACAAGATAGAGATATAACATGGTCAATCAAGATACTATTTCAGCCAATATATTATAGACCCACATTTTACAAATACAAGTGTTGGGAAGTAACACATCCCACATCACCCAAGTAATAGGCTTGACATGTCTTAATATACCTATATGGGCCTTCCACCTATCAGCTTAAGCATTTGGGTTAGTATATGGTTCATTACAACAAGGACCTTGGTGGGAGATACCTCTGAAAAGAATCTTCCCCATTGGACAGGTCCTAAATAACAAATTAGCCCTAATTAAATGTTGACCTTGTAATTATCCATTTTATCAGATGGCTATAAATAATATAGAGAATATTATGAGGCACGATCAATTCATGATGGGGCTCTCTAGGCCAACAACTTACATTTCCAATTGTAGCCCTACCTATACAAGGGAGGGTTGGAGAAACAACACAGTTTGCTTCAATCAAGCAGCATATAGTATGTGGTAAAGGAATAGATAGCCCTAGGAATGCTAATGCATTCATATAATTAGTTCCAGACCATCCATGCGCAGCCACATCCAGTGAGGAATGCAACTCATTCATCAGATGGCATTGTCTTGAGACAAAAATCAGGCTGACCTCTCATAAAGCAGACAACACATACACAATGCAAAATGGAAAGCTATAAAGAATCCCTAAGGTTCTCCATCCAATGCACTTATCATCCTCAATTAGACAAAGTAGTCCAACCACCTAAGTTTTTGGACAAGCAGGACATAGTTCTGAATGTACAGAACTTTAGATGAGGTGTGGCCGTGTGTGGAGCTGCACATGGCTTAGTAAACCTTGTTGCTAAGAAGCTAGGTAGATTGCTTACTACGGAGAAGCAAAATGTTGTCAATCGCTTCTAAATAGATGGATAAATCGAATGTAAGTATATTACTTCTCTTTGACTGCAAGATAAGATTATCAACTAATATAATAACAGATGAAAAAGAAGAAACATTTTATTGCAGGAATTGAATAATTGCTATAATATTACAGAAAACTTATGCGAACCTACTCACATATCCAAGGCATCCATGCATTTGTTGAAAGATGCTACTAGATAAAGTGCTCTGTGGATAGTTGCAGAAGAGAATACAAAGTACACTAAGAGCCACTAGGGCAGTTTCCTGACTTAAAGTAGAAGCCTTAGAGTCACCTGGTTTCAAAAGGCCAACAAATGACACAAGTGGCCCTCTCATATAACCTACATACTCCTTGTCTTGTCTGTGTAAAGATTTGCAACCAAAATGAGCATAAGCATTGGAAGCTAATGACTCCACATCTGTCGTCAGTGTCCTGAGCAGGCCGATTCTCTCCAAGAAACTGATTTAGAGCTAGTTCCTTACATTCAAACATACAAATCTAAGATCAGAAACTGATTCTTAAACTGGAAACAGAGAAATTAGTAGATCCATGAAAACTTACAGGTTTCCAGGCAGATAAGATGAGTTGAAAATAGCTATAACTCTGCTGCTCAACCCTTAAACACTAGTTTCCAGCACAACAAAAGCATATTTTATTGTTAAAAACTCTACTTTCCTGTAAGCGCATTTCAGCAAACCTGTAGCACCTAGAAAAGGAATTTGCTGTTGTGACTTTGTGCCTTTTAACAAAGACAGTAACATGTATTATCAGAGAATCCATGTCCTCGAGCTTAGATGGTAGTAACATGTATGTATTATTAGCAAAACTCAGAACCTAAAAACATCAGACAACACTCCTTAGGCATTCTCCATCCCTTTAGGCTGCCATTTCAAGCTCAACAGCACCCATATTTCCAGCCACTGCAGGAAGGAATGTGCTCAGGACTAACCAGTCATGAAATGTATCAAACAGCCTAAGAAGAGGGGACCAAGGAAAGAAAAAACATACATCTGAAAATAATATAAAAAAAGAAAAAGAAACTCAAGATCACAGAAATGAGAGAAAGCAAGAGAACAAAGTTTACCAAACGGCAATAGAACAAAAAACTGTATGGATAAATAGGGTTACCAAACAGCACATCTCAAAAAACTAAACAAAGTTTAATAGAGGTTTTAACCCAAATGGAGTAATAGAACAAAAGGCACAAATAGCACAACCCATACTATAGATGATTAGAGTTTTGTTAAATGCCCTCTCCCTAAGTCTTGTCAGTGAATGTGACAAACACCTTAGGCCATGCTACTAAGGATCCATTTCCGACTTCGCCCAAAGTTGAATGATGACCTTCGGGATGGGGCAGTGCAACATCTCTTTTGTTAATGACATTAACTGTAACCTTGTATGCATGTTCTGGAAGAGCTTTACAATGAATACGTTGGGTCCCATTCCCGATATGAGCCCTTCCAATAGCGACAACCTCTTGACTCCAAGTCATCAATTTGCACGTCTGCTCTTTCTCGTTTGAAGGTTTAGCACCTGTTGTTGTGTTGGAAACTGCAACCGACTTGTCATCTTCGGTGGGAACAAAGCACTCGATTGGGATCCCGAATGCATGCATATCTGTCATAATGTTTTGAAGCACTTGTTATTCTTTCAATACAAGTATATATAAAAAATCTAATATTATTAAAGACTTTTAAAAAGAATCCAATAATTTCGACTTTACCTCAATCATTTGTTTTATACCACCCAGTTCTTGGGACATGTTTTTTTGTTCTTCAAGTATGTGGCCTGCTTGGGTCTCCGGATTTTTAAGTGAGGACGATTGCTCAATAATTTTCTTTTCCTTGAGAGCTAGTTTTTCAACTGCTGGAATGGACCCTATGACTTGACTTCTTGATATGACAATCCCAACACCTCGAACACGACCCTTGGTATCAACACCAAATACCTGAGTCAATGGATCGTTGAGGATGTCGTGGGACTCTACTTCATCTTGGTTGGACAACAGTTCTTTTAGTCTTTCATGTCGATTACTTGCAATCATCAGTTAAGTAAAGTTTTAAGTTGTTTTCTACTATAGTAATTGAAGTATAAGATAGGGAACTAACTGTATGTGAGGAGACACTACTAGGTACAGTACCGTCTTTCCTTGTATGGGCTTCTATCCACACTTCAGCCCTAGTAGGCAAGGGGTCACCCTCCTTTTGGCATTTCTATGTTTGCACGAATTTCAACTTGTCAGTTTTTAAGTGACAAAGCAATATGAGATATTTTATATATGTATGCCAATACTCACCATTTTCTCCTCCAGTCTCGCGTGGCCATATATGCCACTCGTATGGTAAATGTTACGTTTTTTCCTCACCTCTGTATTTTTTTTCCGTTCTATTGTTTTAGGATTCAAATTATCGTCGATAAAAGCCTCCTAATCTTTAGGCTAGAGGACGATTATTCAATTTATCTTCAGGAGTTGTATGAGCATAAAGGTATTTTGATCTCAATTTTGTCTTGTACTTTCTCATCATATCGCACGTGCTCAAGGCATTTAACTTTATAAGATTGAGGAACAACATAGTCATCCTGAAAAAAAAATTGATTTCCTTTTAGGATCGCAAACTAAGTATTTGATAAGATAAATATTGCATCCATTTCTACTGGAGATATGCTAAGATTTCATACCTAGACAAGTTTCCATAGTTCATCTTTTAGGTTCTTAGGCACCGAACTGTTGGAAGTGGGTGGGCCTCGTGGATAGGTTTTCAAAACTTTTGACCCACTTAACGCGGGGATCAATTATCCAGAAGGCTACACAACCCAATTCAGGATCCATGTCCTCAATCTCAGCCATCATGATCAGTAAATAAACCTATCAAGAAAATAGATCAGCAGCCAACAAGCATCCATGAAAATCTACAACATGCAAGGAAGTAGATTATACTTTTGGAGCTCAGTTGTGCTCTAACAAAGAAGTTGCGTCTTTTTTTTATGATGAAACTCTTTCACAAACCAAATCAGAATCTCTAAGACCCAATCGTCTTCCACGTTATAACCCGTATCAGATTCTCTTTTCTCAAGAAGATGGGTGGGATCTCCAAAAGAAAAACCAACTAGAAACTCAAGGGAAACCGGAAGAGAAACTAGAAGAAAAAGGAGAGAAAAAGGATGTGAGAAGTGAAACTCTTGTACTAAAAAAGGAGGTTGGGCGTGAATCCCTAGGGCATCCCAAGCATGGGACGTCCAAGCCTCTTTCCTCTCTTATTTATAGCCTAAAGCATCTCCTCTTTGTTTATTATTAGATGTCCAACTTCCATAGTAATTAGTAACTCACTATTCCCACTATTACCACTATTAGAAGTCTTACTTCAACTAGAAATAGTAATTTTCCTTTTGAGTTCAAATGGAATTAGTAAAGATCCAATCTTGGGCTCGTGTGGGGACCACTAGGGATTCCATAGAAAGCTGGCTCCAACTAGGACACCGCTGTCGGATGTGAATTTCGACCCCCCCAATTTTCCTCTCCAAGAGAGGCATAGTTTGGGGAAATCTCCATTCATCTATATATATGCTATTTAAATTTTACATCGAAAATGAGGATTCCGACTACCCTCAAAATCGATGGATCATGATCGCCAGTCACGGTATGGCCGTAATACCGTTCTTTGACAAAAGTCGAAGAAATGTGGGGAGAAAAAAAATAATAAAGTGGGTTCTTCCTCTCGTCTAATGTGCTGCCGGCAACACACGACGGTTGTCCTGTCACATTAATCTGGGTCTCTTTGGGTCTCTTTAATTTAGGTCAATTCAGGGTCATGAGTTAAAGTCCGAATAAAGGTTAATCCTCACATAGCATAAACATAGTCTATCCAAGTAAAACAAAATAATTAAAATAAATAAAATAGAATAAAAGAGGGGGAAGGTGCCAAATATTTAAGAAGATGATCGGCCCCGCTCCCGGGTACCCCCTTCTAATCCCTTGGTAAAATAGGGTTTAAAGGCTGATTTTTCAAACCAAAATGATGATGCAAATGAGACTTTGACTTGTGAATTCTGTGTTTTTCGTGTGCGATACACGAGTGACAAAAGTAAAAGGCCGATGGGCCGTAATTGATTGAAGGTGGCCGATGGGCCAGGATTGATTGAAAATGGCCGATGGGCCAGTGTTTGTTTTAGGGTGGCCGATGGGCCGTGATTGATAAAAGTGTGTGCGAAATCACTCATCTCATCTCGTTATTCTCATTTATTCAATTTTAGAAATCAGTTCTTTATTCCCTTTTATCATTAAGTTCGATTAAATATCTGGCACCTGAGGTGGAGGAAGAAATAAAGGAAAAATATTTTTGGGTTTATTTTGTTGGTTTTATGGTTTTTATGGCTTTTCAATATAGGGGCTAGAAAGGCCTAACTAGGGGATTATACTTGGATTTACGTGATTGGTGCTTTACTACTGATCATCGGATTAACCCTAACCTAAGGTCCTAGACTGCCCACATCAGCTCTCCCAGTCCCCTAACGGAACAGGAAAAGTGATGGGGCGAACCCTAATGCGCTAAGCTACCTAACAGGGAAATCCGATCTAATCCTAGGATATGAATAGCCTGAGTTTGATGGTTCAGCGCCTAAGCAACTTATTAATTGTGATTTTTAATTGGTTCGGTTTGTTTTGAGTTGAAGATTGATTAAGAGGTGGATTAAATGTATTTTGGGGTTCTGTTTAAATTGTTTAAGGTTCTGGAATTTATGGTTTTAATTTAAAACGTGAAATGATGTCGAAATCTGTGAAACGGGGTTGGCAAAAGACTTGGGCGCCAGGGGGGTGGCGCCTAGGATATTCTGGTGACTTGGGCGCCCAGACAGTGGCGCCTAAGTAGCTGCTTCTGGGTGGTTTGGCAAGTGACGATGGTATCGATATTGTTTTCGAAATCCAAGGGGTTCTTACTGGGTGAGTTTTAATGTTCTAAATTGTTTTAATTCTCTGGTGTTTAAATGTCAAAGGGATTCAGATTCGGATTTTGAGACGAAACCAAAAGTTCGCGTTTTAGTGCAAATGAGAGGATGGGCGCCAAGGGGGTGGCGCCCAGGTGGATGGCTTGAGATTTTCAAGTTTTCCGGATGGGATTGGTTTTCAGATCTAGAGACTATTTTAGGTTCTGGTTTTAATTAATTTAAGTGATAAGGTGTTTAGCTATTCGTTTTAAATTGAAGTTGTGAACTAAGGTTAGAGTGTAGGATAGGCGCCACAGGGGTGGTGCCTAGGTGGCTGTTTGTTGGTTCGTAAGGGCTTTGGGTGCTAAGTCCAAATCGACTAAAGTTTCAAGTGTTTTAAGTTAAAAGTGTTTTAATATGTTGATTTGGATTGGTCCGAATGCTAATTAATTGTGTTAAGTTGTCGATTGGGGTTTGTTATGAAAATAGGTAGGCTGGGCGCCAAGGGAGTTGCGCCTAGGTTGATTTGGCAGGATGGGCGCCCAAGGGGTGGCACCCAGCTGAATTTGGAAGGATGGGCGCCCAAAGGGTGGCGCCTAGGTGACTGTGTTAAGGTTCGGTCGGTTTGGTGATTCTTAGGTCAATTTAAGTTTAAATTGATTAAAGGAGTTAGTGTGTTTGGATGTGGAATGCTATTCGTATTCGATTGGGATTTATTTAAACATCAATTAATTGGGCTAAGTTGTGAATTGGGTTTTTTTTTTCGAAAACGGGGAAGCTGGGTGCCCAGAGTGTGGTGCCCAGGTGGATTTGACAGATGGGCTCCAAGGGTGTGGCGCCCAGGTGAGCTATTATGTAGTTCGGGTCGGTTCAGTATTCTTTAGGTTGATTTGCGGTTGAGCGTTTATAGTTTGATGTATTTTAAATTAAAAGTGTTATGTTGAGTAGATTAAGATTAAATTCCGTTCTAATTAATTAGGCTTTAGTGACTGGAGGGGCTGGGCGCCCAGAGAGTGGTGCCCAGGTGGAGGTGACAGGATGGGCGCCCAGGGGGTGGCGCCCAAGTGTCTGCCTTGTGCGTCCGAGTTGGTTCGATGTTTTAAGTCTATTCGGGTTTATGGTTCCGATTGTTTTAGATTTCAAGGGTGTTCCGGTGTGTTGATCGTGATTGAGTTCGAATTTAATTTCAAGTGGGGTTTCCTAGTGATTGGGTAGGATGAGCGCCAGGAGGGTGGTGCCCAAGTGGATGCGGAAGGATAGGCACCAAGGGGGTGGCGCCCAAGTGGATGCAGAAGGATAGGCACCAAGGGGGTGGCGCCCAAGTGGATACGGCAGGATAGGCACCAAGGAGGTGGCGCCCAAGTGGATGTTTTATGGTTTATTCGTTTTTTATTTTCTAAGTTGGTTTGAGTCCAAATTGATTAAGGTTTCGAGTCTTTTAGGTTAATAGTGTTTTAAGGTGTTAATTCGAGTTTAATCAATTAAGTTTAATTAAGTGGTGGTTTCTAAGAGAATGGGATAAGATAAGCGCCAGGAGGGTGGCGCCCAAGTGTAAAGGCAAGCTGGGCGCCCAGGGGGTGGCGCCCAGGCGTCTGTTTTGTGGTTTCGGGTTGCTTTTGCGTTTTTTAGGTTGGTTCAAGTCCAAGTTGATTGAGGTTTTAGGTTTCTTAAATTTAAAAGTGTTTTGTTATGTTAACTAGGATTAAATTTGGGTTGTGATTAATTAGAAGTTTTAATTAGGGGTTCTTTGGAGACGGGATAGGATGGGCGCCAAGAGGGTGGTGCCCAGGTGGCAGTGCAGGCTGGGCACCCAGAGGGTGGCACCCAGGTGGACTTTTTAAAGCTTATTGGTTTTGAGTTTTTTGAGTTAATTAGAGATTAAATTGATTAAGGTTTCAATTATTTCAGGTTTAAAATGTTTTACTGTGTTGATTCAAATTGGTTTAAGGTCTTAACCAATTATCTTAAGCTTTAATCGGGGTGTTTTGGAGAATGAATAGTCTGGGCGCCCAGAGGGTGGCGCCCAGGTGGCTGTGGAAGGATGGGCGCCCAGGGGGTGGCGCCCAGGTGGCTGTCTTTTGGGGTTTTAGGCTTTTTGTGTTTTTAAAGTTCTTAACTACTTCTAAATCCGAATTAATTAGGGTCTTAAGGTTTTAGGGTTCTTTATGATTTGATGTTTCTTAAGTTAGCTAATTATGATGTTTTAATTAATCTTATGATTTATTCTACTTAGGCGCTAAACTCAATAACCTAGACTATCTAATTATTATTTTTGGGTTTTCTGGATATCTTTTAATTTGTTTTTGGTTTCTCCTCTAATTTACTAGAGAGTAAGGAAAGAGAAGAAGGGATTTTATGTTTTATGATTTTTTTGGGATTTTCTATGGTTATGCAATTCAAATGATATGATGTGAAGTGTGACAAAGATGGTAATTCAAAGTTCAGAACAGATCATACAACCAAACATATCATCATTATGCAATTTCTAAATGAACTAAATGCGGAAGATTTGAAGTTGTGCACAAAAGTGGAGAAATCCACTTGGGCGCCACCCTTGTGGCGCCTACCCTGCTCAGTCGGGGTTTTCAACGGAACACAACGAACGCACAAGAGTCTTAGTGTTTTTGACACAACTTCCAATATTCAGCGACTGATGCGAATGTCTTAATTCGAACTACTAGCGATGCAACTAACGAAATTATAAGCAAACGATGCAACGGGCGGAGATCTAGAACCCGGACCCTGTCTCAGAAGGGTAGGCGCCCAGGGGGTGGCGCCCAGGTGATTCAAGATGGGCAGGCGCCCAGTGGGTGGCGCCCAGGTGTTCTGGAAAGGGCAGGCGCCCAGAGGGTGGCGCCCAGGTGTTCTGGAGAGGGCAGGCGCCCAGAGGGTGGCGCCCAGGTGTTCTGGAGAGGGCAGGCGCCCAGGGGGTGGCGCCCAGCCTTTTTGCCAACGGTTGCTTGCGATCTTTTCAATATAAATGATGATGATGATGATGCTAATGCGAGATCTAATCTAGCTATGCGATATGAACTACGAAATCAAAGAAAACCTACTATGTTAGAATGAACCTAAACATGTTTATAATATGATGAGATGCTAATACCATTTTTATCTCAAGTTAATGTAGATCTATGATGCTCAAATGGCCCTAAGCATGTTTCTAAGCATGAATGGTGATGGAGTGTAGTAAAAGAAGGGAGATCTAGGAATACCTGTATGAAGAAACGTTTCTCAAGTTCCTAGATTGAAACCTTCGCAAAGATCCATAGCTTTACTTGAGGATATGGAAGCCTCCTCTCTTTCTCCTTCTTCTACTATAGATCTGAAGTTCTTCTCTATTGGTGGCTACCTTTCTTCTTCTTTTCTTATTCTCTCCTTTTGCCTCTTTTCTTAGGGTTTTTGGGTAGCCTCCCCTTGTAAATGAAGTTAAAAGGGATTATATAGGTTTGGGACGAGTTTAGAAGGGGCTAGGGCTTCATTAATTCGTGTTTCTAGAAGGTCTCATGCATCCCTAGGCGGCTTAAGTTGTTTTAGGGTGAACTAGGGTTTGGAGGGAGGATGGGCGCCCATGGGGTGGCGCCGACATGGCCTGCGCATGCTGGGCGCCCACAGGGTGGCGCCCACATGGCCTGCTCAGTCTGGGCACCCACATGGCCTGCTCAGTCTGGGCACCCACAGGGTGGCGCCCACATGGCCTGCGCTTGCTGGGCGCCCACAGGGTGGCGCCCACATGGCCTGCTCAGTCTGGGCACCCACAGGGTGGCGCCCAGGGTGGCGCCCATGGGGTGGCGCCCACATGGCCTGCGCATGCCCTGTGGGCGCCCACATGGCCTGCTCAGTCTGGGCACCCACAGGGTGGCGCCCAGGTGATCCTGGAGAGAGTGGGCGCCCACAGGGTGGTGCCCAGCTGGTTCGTGTTTCGCTTTTGGTCCTTGGTCCCGTTTGGAGTCGAGATTGAATGGATATATCTTCAACTGGGGGGGACCTACATTAGCACTTAATAGGCCGGGCGCCACATGGGTGGTGCCCAATGGACTTTCGTCTTCGATGCTTGGTCCTACGTATGAGTGGTCACGATCTAATCTCGAACCAAACAAATAAATTTTAAGGTGGGCGCCCACCATGGGGTGCCTAGGTGATTCTAGGAAGTGTGGGCGCCACAGGGTTGGTGCCTATGTGGAACTTAGGAGGGTAGGCGCCACATGGGTGGTGCCTAGGTGGAGTCGATTCATTTTCGGAGTTCGGCCCCTACGTTGAGTGGTCCCGGGCTGTGTGGACGCCCAGCATGGGGCGCCTAGGTGAATTTTAGTGGGATGGGCGCCACATGGGTGGTGCCCAGATGATCTCTTCTTAGGACAAACTTCGGAAGCTCATAACTTTTGACTCGCTTATCGGATTTGGACGTTCTACATATTGCCGGAAAGCTCTCGAAGTGAGGAATTCAATGGTATAAATGTCTTGACAAATAGGTGCTGAAAAATATGGGGGATCTCTGGACCAATGAATTCGATTTCCTAACTTAGGCTAATCGGGTGACATTTTGGCAAACTAAGTATGGTCTTTAGAGGGATTGGCCTAAGCATGTCTTAAGTGGTCAAAAAAAGGTTTGAGTGGTGTCATGGTTCACTTCTTGTGTGAGTAGTGAATTGGGCTCGAGATCTCGACACGACTTGGCTTTTCTCTCGCGAATTTCTAGAAATCGTCGAACTAAATCTAAAATTAGCAACAAGCATCTTCATCGTCGTTAATTAATCTGAATTATGTCTTTAATCATTCAATTATGGATGAAATGGGGGCATCGCTATATATGATAGGTATTTAAGGCTATCATAAGGGCCAAATGAGGTGTCTACAACCGCGACCTCACATCTCATGTGCACTCCACACCCACAGTTAATTGCAAATAACTCCACTAAATAAATGCAATTAAACTTCAGTCTTAGGAATAAATTACATGAAGACCCTAAACTTCCCTATCACTACAAGTAGGCCCCTGGATCAATATCCATGGATCAATTGGACAAACTGTCCCACCAATTTAGATCCATATCTTATTATCCTTGAGACCCAATTAATCATAGTGATCATTAGTACCATTCAATTAACTCTTAATTAAGATGAGTGTACACTTACCAATGATAAACCATTAATTGGCACAAGGGGATAATAGAGATAGATTTCATCTTGACCATTAAATGTTTCCACAGTCCCACTACAACGTACCCAAGACACCTAGGTGTTGACCTATAGTTGGCCTCACTCATTAGTGACTCAAAGCAAATGAATAGATAGAGACTTGAGTTCATCAATGTCTCAGGATTGAGAGCCTATTGCTAGGGAATTAAAAGAGCAGACCTTAAAGTAAAGACAGTGTTCATAAGGTGCTTCTCATGGTCCACAAGGGGATAATAGAGATAGATTTCATCTTGACCATTAAATGTTTCCACAATCCCACTACAACGTACCCAAGACACCTAGGTGTTGACCTATAGTTGGCCTCACTCATTAGTGACTCAAAGCAAATGAATAGATAGAGACTTGAGTTCATCAATGTCTCAGGATTGAGAGCCTATTGCTAGGGAATTAAAAGAGCAGACCTTAAAGTAAAGACAGTGTTCATAAGGTGCTTCTCATGGTCCTTCAATACATCCAATGTACCAGTACTATGATGAAGAATCTTACATTCTGATGATCAAGACAAATCACACTATCTCATAGTAGTCAAAGTACTGCAACCTTGTTAGATGAGATGTCCAGTCTCATCATTGGTTGTGAAGATATTTAAGTATAAGATTTGCTACACATGTCTCCCATATGTGGATCTCACCCATACACATGCATTGTATCTAGTATACTCATGGACTGCCGAGTCATCTCATGAACCATCATGTCATTTGTATTGGTTATGTGCAAATAAGCAATAAAACACCATTCATCTCATGAAAAGAAAGCATGAATATATTGATAAATAAAGAAATTAATCAATTTATTACATCAATCTTAATGGATTGAGACCATAAAACTAACACGAACGCCGGTTCTTAATGGAAATAAGAACAACGGTGCGAATAATCTCACCAAACCTTGAGGCCAGTTGGGTTGAATGCTCGCCCACAGGTACCCCAAATGCATTTAAGCTAACCACTGGCTTTTGTTTTGACAAGGAGGACGTTTCTAGCAAATAGAAAAAAATGATCGTTATATAAAACAAATACTATTCAAATTAAAGCATGAAACCATTAAATGAAGAATTAGCCTTTTCTAACCTGCATTCAATGATCTTGCACTGTTTTCCCCCGCCATTAGAGTACATGTGTCTCAAATGATGCCTAGGATTGGAAAATATGTTTCATTCAAAGCTAGCCTCTTTGCTGGCTCACAAGTCACAACTTAACTGTTTACTCGCAATGCACAAACTGAAATAAGTATTGATCTTTAATAACTCATGGTCCAAGTTCTAAAAATGCAAAAAACATGAAACTAATATCACTTTCCAGTTGCCCAATGCTTGATTCATATTCAACATTTTGAGCAAAAAAGCACCATTCCGAACAAATCAGTCAGCACACAATTTTACGGTTTGGATCTGGGTCCACCAAAGTAGAATCATCAATCATTTAAACCAGTTTGGATGTACCCATATTCATAAATGCTTTAATTTAAAAGGGAATCAAGAAAACTCATTAAAAGAAGTCAAATAAGCAATTTATAAACCACTACTTCAATATATAATTTGACAAGATTCAAATAGAGCATACTAGTAATGCACCTATCCATGCAATCAGACTTACTAAACTAGAGATTTCAAAGGTTCTCTTTCAAATGTTAACCAAAAACCAACTTCGGTTGTATGACCAGCAGGCGGAAATCCCTCAATTGGTAAAAAACTTCAGTTGTATGAAGAATCCCTCAATTGGTAAACAACTTCAGTTGTACAATTTCAAAGGTAACAAGATGAAATCTAAATGCTTCAAATTACCATTTTACCCATACGTACATTTCTATGTTGTTCACCATACGTTGTGAACTTTTCACATTATCACAGGCATGGCAGCACATAAAAGATCGTTAGACCCCACTAATTTTATATGCAGATTGCTACGAGTACTGAAATTTGAAGGCCATCTCATTAAGTTAAACTGACACATGATCAAAACCATTAGGTTGGAGACCTAGAGTTAATTTATTTTTTAAGTGATGTCATTTAGAAGCCTTCAGAAAAACTTGGCCACTTGGTGTTTATTACCATCCAACTTGATGAATCGGATGGATACCACATGAACACCACTATAGTCTTTCAGTCGAGAATGCCAAGTCATTCTCCGCTATCCATGGAACACTACATAACAAAGTAAAAAACTATGAGTTATTGATTGTAATACTGTTACAACCCGACCCGAACTAATCATGATTAAGGCTAATTAATTGAGATTAATGCTAATTAAGCATAGTTAATTGAATTAATGATGTTTAATGACCAAAGAGAGACAAATTAGTCTCAAAAGATGCATTAAGAATAATGGAATGGGTTTACATGAAACTAGTTTAATTAAAATGAGTTTAGACTCAAACAAGGTAAACTAAGGACCTTTTTGTAAATACGGATTTTCACGTATTTCGTCAAATACGGAAATTCTTAATACCAACACTGGTATCTTGAAGAGTACATTAATTTTCATAATAGACTCGAGTGCATTTGACTTGAAATTGGTCAAATGAGCCTTTATTTGACTCTAAATGTAAATAGACTTAATGATAAGGGGTTTTAGTGTGAAGATACCCTTTATTATAATGAGATGAACTCATTCATTCACTCATCTCCATCTCAAGCCAAACCCTAGGCTTTTCTCCTCTTTTCTTCTATTTTCTTCATCTTTGTCAAGGCTTGGAAGGAATCCAAGTGGATTGAGGAGTATTGCTTTGTCTTCATCTTCTTCCCCAAGTCAATTTTCCATTGTTAAGGAGCTAGAGCTTGTGAAAGGTATCAAGGTTTCTTCCTTTGGATTGTAAGTGAGTAGTTAATTGCTTTTATAGGATTTTCAAGTTCCATTAAATGATTGAAGTGGGTTTCTAGCTTGGTTAGCTCATAGGAAGCTATTTTGGTTGTTTTATGAATTAGGGTTTAAGAAGAAGAGGTTTGGCCTCAAATCAAGCCAATCAAAGAGGGGGTTTTGTCAAAGAAGCTTCAAAGGAGGCAAGTATAAGCATTTATTTGTGAATGGTGTTAGTTATTGTAGATGTTAATGGAGATTTCATGAAAATTGAGTTTGTGTATATTTTCCATAGATTTTTAGAATGGGTTGTTTTATGGATTGATGGAATGATTAGAAGTGTTGTTAATCTGTGAATGGTGTGAACATTGAGGAGGGAAAGGAGGTTCCAATGCTATTGTAGGTTGTGGTAATGGAATGGAGAAGGAAGAGTAGAAGAGAGAGAGTTGCAAAATTTCGGAATGAAATTCTGAAGCGTTCGCTCGAGCGACCCGTTGTTTGGATGAGTGCGCTCGAGCGGATATGAATATGCTCGAGTGACCTATGTTCTGTTTGAGTCCGCTTGAGCGACCACTTCTCTGTCTGGGTCCGCTCGAGTGAACTTAAGTCCGTTCGAGCGAACCTGATGCTGGACAGGGCATTGATTGCCAATTGGTTTTGGATTTTGTAGAAGACATGGATGCTTCTTAAGTACCTAAGTGCCCCTTTGAATTAGTTTTAAGGCTAATCATGGAGTAATTGAGACTGTTGAGAATTAAGAACAATAAAAAGAGAATTTTGTAATTGAACTATTGCTTTAATGGTTAATTGATTATGGACTAAACCTCCATAGGTGATAATTACGGGGACTCCAATGTACACATAATATATAAATGTGATGTCCATTAAGAATAACACGTACATTGGATAACTAACGGTTATACCTAAATGGTTGGTTGGAACTAAAATAGAAATGAGAAGAATAGTGTAATTAGTAATTCTCTCATTGTATTGTATCCTGTATCATTGTGTTCCAATCTCATAAGATTGATGTTACTGTTTATTCCTTTCCATTGTTAAGAATGGAATCACTATAGGGAATTGAATCCAGAAATGGATTGATTATTGAAATGTATTAACTCTTCAGTTTGGCACTACCTAGCTATTGTATTGAAACTCTAAATGAGCTAAATGAATTAATAAACAAGGAAATGACTATTCCTACTGCAGTAGATGGATTTTGGGGCGTTCTGGAGCTCCGTGGTGATGCTAGTGTCCCTGGCCTGGACACTGGTAAGTCCCACAAATTCTGATCGTATCTATGGGTACTGATTGATGCCTTCCATTTGGAAGATGAATCCTTCCTTTGAGGGAAGATGGTAAATAAAATGAAATGAAATGAAACGCAATGAAATGAATGCTATGGTAGTGGCCATTTTGTACATGTCTATTAATTGACTTTTTGTGCTCATCTATTGTCATTGTAGGAATTATCTAGACTTATCCAGAATTAGAATTGTTTACTAAACAGATTGAATAAGTTTAGTATATGTACTAACATGTGCTATCACAAGTTCTGTTTATACATTGTTGAACTGTCGTGTTCATTAGTATTATTGATAGCATTACAGGCCCGATTGCCCATGCCGATCCAGCGGCAGCCCTAGCAGCAGCGGAAGAGACCGCTCTGGTTCCTCCAGGAGGACTAATCAAATGGGGTGGACGGAATACCATTTGATACGGGCACTTGAGTGCGAAAACGAATTAAAAATGTTCTCTTTTTTTTTAAATTCTTTTTGAGGATTCATTTTGGGATGTAATGTTTTGAGAACATGAATAGATATCAGCCTGCATTGTATTTGAATATGCAGCGGTTGATGAAAGAAGGAAAATGATAGAATTATACATGTATAAGGGAACTTTATTTTGTAAACATGTATAAGTACTGAATTGATTTTATCAATGTATATTTCCACAAATGGTACAATTAATAGGTATGAATGAATGATATTCCTTGTGGATTCTGTTTTAACTTCGATTAATTCAGAGTTTACGGGAGTAAGTATGGATTGCGGGCCGAGATTATCGTACTTCAGGCCCAGGTCATGACAAATACCCAATGGCAAATAGGATGGTATGGAAACTATAACTAACCTCGAAATCTAACCAGTATAGTCTCTGCAATCCTTGTGTCAAAGGAAAATATCTCAAAACCTTTAATGGAACTTTAATACTTTTTTTCTTTTTTTGTGAAGTAATCCGACCTCCATCTAGATGTATGGCAAATTGGGCAATTTTTTCTATCTTTATACTCTTTCCAATAGAGAATACAATCATTTGGGCACACATGGATGGATTCGTAGGTCATTCCCAATGAGTTGACCATCTTCTTAGCTTAAAATGTGCTTTTTGGTAACGTATTTCCTACCGGTAGGAGCTTCTTCACTAATTTAAGGAGATAATTAAAACTATTGTTGGGCCAACCATTTTGTGCCTCTAAATTGTACAACTCAATAGTAGATGACAATTTTATGAGTTCCCTAGGACAAGAAGTATACAAAGACTGTCTTGCATCATCAAATAAAGACTTGTATTTTCTCGTTTTAGGGTCTTCATGCCCTTTAAACTCTGGGGAGTCTTCATTAAAATCTTCATTCCTTACGAGAACTTCCATGAGAGAATCAGCATGTTTACCAATTCTCCCAAACACATCATTTACAAGCTAGGATACACATCACCGAGTTGATCAACAAATTCCAATATTGATGGTTTCTCATTCGTAGTTGAAAGACTTTCCCCATGGAAAAACCAATGTGTGTACGACTTATCAATACCGTTGATGAGTAAATGCTCATGGATCAATTCAAGGATGATCATTCCATGCCCATTTCGACATTCAGCACATGGACAAGCAAAATGCTTAAATCCACCACCATTTTTCTTTGTAAACTCAATGAAATGCACAAGTCCATCCAAATACTCTGGACTTAATCTATGTTTGGTCATCCATTCTTTGTTTCCTGGTGACGACATTCTGCAATTAATGAGGTAATATATTATTATTAATGAAGCATGGTCACAGACACAAGCATATTTCAAATGAACTATTTAATTTAATAATTACTATAAATGAAATTTAGGAAAAGAAATTTATCAAACGAATCAGATGAATGGAGCCAGGCATACCAATGAATGAGTTTTCTTAAAGACGATGATTTTCAAACTACACAGTTGGATTCAATGGAAAACCACTAGAAATTACAATGATTTTCTTTGTAATCTCTTTATGAAGAGTTTCTGCTTCATTTATTGGTGATTTGAAATCAGTCAATTATAGGTTGCTCTCCAATTGCAGTGAACTTTGGAGGATTGTTCATTTCCTTAGGGGTGGGAAGGGGGAGCATGTGGTAAACTAGTTGAATTATCACAGGTGGCCCCATTCAAATATTTTAAATAGTGGTTGCTAAAAGTAAGTTCAAATTGGAAATTTAGGGCTTCCACAAAAAAAATGAGAAAAATCAAAGCCAATAAGTGAAGGACTAATGTAGAAAATTACGACATAAAAGGGAAATTGAGAAGAGCATCCCTAAAAAGAAAGGCCCCCACCATTTTGGCGGTGAAGCCTCTCATTTCATTCCATGTTTAATGCTTGTGGAGGCCGCAACAGATTCTTCAAACCTAAACCCCACTAATAATAGAGAGTTCTCTCACAGTAACCAGGCAGTCATTTCCTGCCCAAATGTGGTGCTCAGTTTTCAGTCACTGCTGTACTGACAGTGCTGCACCATCATGATTCATTGATTTGGTTAATGACACTTGTGGAATGGGGTTTTGTTCATCTGAAGCTTTTATAATGAAGCTTTCTTTCTCCGGAAAAGAAAACCGTTACACTGAAAGTCTGTTGATTGGTATAGGACAGTGAATTCAGAATGTAGGAAATCAGTACATTTGGAACATGTTATTAGAAACAACTTTAATGTAAGGGTCATTTTATTCCTTTGTAAGTAGTTCGTTATAGTGAGAAAAATTGAATAGTAGATGTAGATGTATGTGACACTACTCAACTTCGAATGAATTAAAAACACTTATCAACTTCGAGTACAAGACAAATTCCATTGCCTATCAACACACCCACACGCACAAACAAAAAGAAAAAGAAGTAACAAGAAAACAAGAAAAGAGAACAAAATGCAGAAGACTGTATAGAAAGACATTTCAAAAAAGAGTGTTGTGAGGAAAGAGGTGAAAGCTGATGGGTCAAGGATAGATATCTTACTGTGCTTTTGAATTGAAAAAAGTCACTTGTGCTTATACTGGATGATAGGATCCAGCTATAAAAGAGGTGCTTGTCAAGCCCTTCTTTGAAAGCTTGCAGATGTTATCCTCAACCTAAGAAGAAGATTTCCAAGGATCGAAACAAGATTAAAAAGATAAAAGAGTATATATCTGAATGCAGTAGTGGCAAAATCATAATTTCTTGTCATCACACTACAGGAAAAATGTCCTTGATTTGCAAGCATGAGTTTCACCCAAATTATATTTCTCCATTCTTGTCTATTCTACTTCTCCATTGACACATGAAAGGGCAAAACATACTGTAGCGATTATCATTGATTCATTTCATCCAGAAGAAAGTTTCACCCAATCTCATTCGCGTGATTTATGCGAATTTAGAGAATCAATTAAGTTGATTTATTTACAAAGGCTCTTGGACAACCTAGAAGTGCTGAATTATGAAGCCAGTTGGGTCTTTATGACACTGTTGACCCAGCTTGAGGAATGTAGAAACTCTAAAGTATTTTTATTAATTATACATGCTTTAATATGCTAGGCTGTATGCAAATACCGAGTTTGCAGAATTGTAAATTTGTAATTAGCTTCCCCGTTTTTCATTAATGTTTTTAGTTGTGTGTTAATGAATAATACACGATGAGTCCCCTACCCACAATCATGCTCATTTCTTTCTTTCTTCTTCCCTTTCTTTCCCTCTCTAGGAGTACAAAGAAGATTACAACCATGATATTGTGAGTTCTAGGCGTGTTACCAATAAGAAAAAAGGAAGAAGAAAGAAGAATAGAGGTTCTGGTAAAGAAACAACTTCCTTATTTGAAGTCTCTATTTGAAGAATTAAGTTAAGAGTAGACTGACTTAGTCATGCACAACTCACAAGCATGATGCAGATTTAGAAAGAAGATCCAATATCGTACGAGTGTCAACAGACAATCAATCACACAGATATAGGGAATGCAACAGAAACTATTACAAACGGTGTACCTTTTTATCGTTTGCCTAAAATGCTCTATAAACATAATCAGAAAATACCATCTCAGAAATAATCATTACCAAAAGACTTCAACCAAGAAAGCAAATGGGCATGAAACCTATCTCTGAAAATACCAAATCGAAATCGTTCTACCGAAAGAATCCAAACCAAAACGTATATTTTTTCTTATAGTTAAATCATAGATTAAGGGGAAAAGGATCTTTTACAGTTACTTAGGAGCACTTCTATTATACTGTCGGGATGAGACAGTGGTGCAAGTTTCGACCCCTGTAAAGGACTAAAGTGAGAATATTAAGTGTAAGGTGCTTTAAAAGAATTTCTTATCTAAGATTCTTAAAAAGAAGAATATATGACTTTGTAAACATGACATCAACTCAGATTAACTAAAAGATACAATCTACTCTGAAGTATTGCTTGTGGAAAAGTTATTTTACCTCACGGCAGTGATAATTTGGACTAGGAAGCTGGGTGGAATAGAGTGTCAATATTCTGAGAGTTTGTGAAGCCTGTAATAAACAAACTTAATATCAAAGGCCAGCTGACTGACTTGTGGGGAGATAGAAAATGATATGAACTTCCCCACCAATAATTTTAATCTTCAATAGTTAATTGCTAAGTTAATTGGCAACCACTATGAAATCAATTAAGCTATAACAATATGTACAAATGTTAGCCAGCGAAAATCAATTTGCACTCACAACTAGAAATGCAAGAACCCTGCCCCAAAGCAGGACTGTGTAGAACCTTTTACTTTGGAATATAAATGGATGAAAAGTCCACTGCGGAAGAATAGTCCACTGCAGTAGAATATATACAAATATCAGAAAATACAACCCAATAAGAATTCTTAGATGAACAGCCATCACTGCAAGTTCATGACTGCTTCATTCAACCATAAGAAAAAAGGAAAAACGCAGAGTATTATTGCCAGCATGGAGAATGCCCACGACAAAAATGAAGTTGTAAAGCATGTTACAAGGGCCACTGACCCCACTAGACACAAAGGGATGCCAGAGGATTAACCATCTAACAAGAACACCAATTTTAGGCAACCAATAAATGGAAAATAAGGTATTGGTTCGGAAAATTCAAAGCTTTCAATGTTGAGGCCAAGGCACCAACAAGTAGAGAATCCAAGGTTTTACTATTGGCCAAAGTTTTTCAATGCAACAACAAACTCTAAAGAAACAAGATTTTAAACAAAGATAAAAACTATGGCAAGACCATTCAACTCTTTTTTACCCCTTGTCTCAAAAGAAGTTCCTGTCAGTTATTGTAAATGTCCTCAGTTGGTTCTTATATTTCGATTCTTAGTAAGAATTTGCTTTAAACTTTTTGAAGTGCCTGAATATCTCAAAAGAAGACACTATATTGGGACTATCCATGCCTTCATAGTAAACGCCAAATGGCCACCCTTTTCTAGTGTTGTCTTTTCAATTTTGTATACTTCAATTTAAAATAAAGGAATGATTTTCAATTTATTACCCAAATAAAGATAGAAAAAGAGAGGTCAGGTGAGCAGAATAGAAGCAACATTAAAACAAGAAACCTGCTCCACACTCCACAGTATATGTTCTTTAGTACATCTTTGGTAAACTTCTTTAATAATGATCACACCAACCTCCAGATGGACCAAAAAGGAATTGAAAAGGAAACTATGGCAAGAAGGTATGTCAAAAAATTCCACATCTAATAAAGTGGTTCCAGCAAGTGTTACCATGGAGAATTTTTTGTAACTTAAAAAAAAAAAAAAAAAAAAAAGGACTGAAATTCAAGTGTCTCTCATATATCCGACAAGGAAGGCATTCAATTCAGCAGAATGGAGAGATACTTTCAGTTTCATAACATTCAGAACTTTAAATTTAGGTGATTCTCAGGGCAAAATTTAAATTGCTATAAGGAATATCAAACCAGTGCTAAAGTCCGCAAAGATATATCCATCTCAAATCCTTAGCTAAGGATGTATTTTCAGTACCAAAGCATTGTCAATAAAGAAGCACCTTCCAATTTCCATACACTGGTTTCGTGATTATCATCCACAAAACGAAGTTTCTAACAAGACAAAGGAGATAATTAAAGACAAAAGTGAATACACACTCACTGATGTAAGCTATAGGTCACTACTGCCAATAACTGCTGCATATTGCCAATACATATCATTTTTCAGGCCGAATGTTACGCTCCCCATGATTGCTTAACCCATGGTTCCATAAATTTAATGTACATCACATCATAATGATTTTTAATAAGCTCATTTCACCACCACTTGCCCTTGGAGACTCATTTTCCTTCAAATGCTCTAGAAATGGTTGTCTAAGTACATTATTTTCCTAGGGGATTGCCACAGCAAATGAATAAAATGTATTGGCCTGGGGTCAGGATTTCACAATCCAACGGATTCTTTCCACACAAATGTACTAAAAGAAAAGAAAAGAAAAGGAAGGGGAAAGAAGAAGAAGATGATGATGAAGAACCAAGGTCTTTCAGTCTGCTGGAAAATGTCTATCTCTAACAGCCTGAATATTCTTGAAAAATATTCAGCCCAATCATGCGTTCAGATTCTCAGACTCACTTTCCCAGATCAGGATGTCATATTGTCTTGTTTTTCAAAGAAAAGGAGAATATACTAAAAGACATAGGATCTCTAGAACAACATTACCTGTTTTATAAGTGAAGGTAAATCACTAGCTGTTGGAGGAACTTCGTTGTGAGTAACAACATAATCAATTCCACTTCATCCACAAAATAAAAAAAAAAATAAAAATTTTCCATAGAGGAAACCAAATCATATAAATAGTTGGTTAAAATGTAAATGCACATCCTCATAGAACCAAGTTTCAAAATCCCATTGTCAAATAGCTTCCCAGATTCCACCCCACCATATCTAAACTGATTTTTACCTGGGTTTTAGTGCTCTTGAAACCCAAAATGCTGTTAGGCAGAGTACTCCATTTAAAAAATTGTAAGGTGATGTTTCATCTAATTGCCAATGTCTTGGAAACCCAAAATTCTATTGGCAAACTATTTCATTTAAATAAAATGTTAAACAATCTTACCTGATTCCCAATGTTCACAGTTTTCATTTTACAAAAAGAAAAAATCTTAAAGTGATTTTGATCTTAAAATCAAAAATGTTGTTTGGCATGCTCTTTCACTTTACCCAAAAAAAAAAAAAAAAGAGTAAAATGATACCACCCAATTTTCAGTTTTCTTAAAAACCCCAAAATGTTGTTTAACAAACCATTTCAAATGAATGGGAAAGTTCCCATTACATGTAACCATACATGATTTTATAAGGATTCCAAATTGCATGAACCCAGCAATTTCCCATGTACACTACTTGAAAGAACAAAGAAAGAAACTTATACATCATTGAGCTCCTTTCCTCGTAAACTCCTTCATCCGATACACTAAATCAAGTAGTTAGAAGCAACAACAACAACAAACGCATACAAAATCAAACAAAAACAAAGGCAAAGATCAAACCTCAACAAAGCCGGAGAAGAGACGCATGAGCAATTGATAGTTTTTTCCTTTCATGCACTCTCGTGACATAGATTTTATTCATATAATTATATACATCATGCTTGTCCAGTTGCATAAAAGCCACAAAATCCGGGGTGTTCCATTACTCTAATTACATGTTTAATATTGCATCTTACAAAATTTGTTGGTTCGAATATTAAATGCAAAAGATAGAATATAAGTTTCAAATTACATTCTAGTCATCATTTTTAAATTGCTGACTCCAAAGCTCATGCATATATAATTACTTATTAATAAACTTTAATTTATTCAAAATTAGATCTACCTATCAAATGGTTTAGAATCCAAACAACTTATTAAATGAGATGATTGGGCCGAGTGTCTCTTGCCTTTGACTTGGGAGAGTTATGAGTTAAACTTGGAGAGTTTTCCAACCATGCTTAAACTCAGACCGACTTAACTAAGTAGGATGGAGAAGTCATCGTATCAGGCAAGTTAAATGAATCTGGCCCACTATTTGGCCATACCCGCTTCAGTTAACCAGTTGAGAGATCTGCCCAACCGCACCAAGTGTGGAGTGCAATGGTAGGAATTGTGTAGCCCGTCTATCATGGGCCCTATTAGATTAGGTAGTTGGTTGATACAAGATCATTTCATGCCTAAAATCTTAATGCATGACCCTAGGATTTGGATTGGGATCAAACACTTGTCAGAGAGTTTTGGAATATTGTCTAACTTGTGTGGTTTATCTTCCCACCTTAGTCTAAGAGGTGTGGAGTGAGCGATTCATAGCATTCATCATTCATAGTAATTATAACTGCTTGAACAACAAACATTCATAATAAAACTGATGTGGACCCCATCTAAGACGAGCATATGACCAATTTATTGCATACATTGACCAAGTTCAACTCCAATTCCTCATATGCAACTTGTAACTAGGCCTGTCAAAGGGCCAGGCCAGCCGAGACCACGGTTGTCCTTTCCCTACCCTTTGGGGTATGTTGGGCAGGCCCGTGTCAAACCCTGACCCAGGTTTAGTGTATTTAATTATTGTTTTAACCATGCTTAGTCTCTAAGAGAGATTAGAAGACGAATAGCCTCAGTTTTTTGAATTTTGAATAGCTTTGGGGAATTTTGAGCGCGTTGAGTCTAATTTGATCGGGCCCGGGGGTGACCCGTGTGACGCATGTTAGAAAGGGAAATTTGACTTTTGATTTCAAAAGGCATTGATTTCGATATTTTTGAATTTGATATTTCAATCCTAACAACTTTTATGTTCGTTCCGTTTGCATTCAAACCCCATAAATCGAGTTTTCCGAGGAAAAAGGGCAAAACAGTCTTTTCACATCCAATCTGTATATAAATTTCAAATTTTGAAAATCATGAGGAAAATACACTTTTTGAAAACTAGATTTTTCGATGATCACTTTTCTCTTTTTGTCGACTTCATCCGGGACCTACAAATAGGAGTTTTAAAGCCTTGAAGTTTTATGGCCATTGGGGCCCACAATTTGACTTAAACCCAATATATAAAAACCAAACCCTGAAAGTTCACCTAGGGCCAATGTTCTCAACCTAAAGGGGGGGGGGGGTGAATAGGTTTATCAAAACTTTAAATCCATTTTTAAAGTATTAATTAAGATTTAAGAGAGATTGATAGGTAGACTAAGTGTGATAATCTAGCAATGTTCAATGATAAGTAAGGCATGTAAGCTAGATCAAAACACTTAGACAAACAACATAAGTAAATGAACAGAGATTTATAGTGGTTCGGACCATATGTCCTACATCCACTCACAAGGTCCACACAGTCCCTTGGTTCCACTATGATGAATCAAAACTACACAAGTAATGATTCTACATCAATTTTGTTCATGAGGTTCGATCACAAAGGTCTACTCCCCTTTACAATTTTTATAGTGGTTAAATCACAAAGAGATAAGCCACTCTTACAATGCTCTAATTTTAATGAAGTGAGGGAGAAGAACACTTGCCTCTTTTGCTGAAGTCCAGAGGATGCTCTTTGAAGCTTGTCACCGTAGCTCCAAGCTTTTATGCCTCTTGCAATGCTTCCTTGATATCGATGATGATGCTTCAATGTTGTGCTCAATCAAGGGACAAGAGGTTGGGTTCTAGATTTTCCTAAATGTATATCATTTGAAAACAAACTAGAATCCTTTTTCCAAACACACTTTTCTAGAGACTAACATCTCTCATTCATTTTCTAGATCAGGTTAATAGTGTGTTTGGAAGATGATTTAAAGGCTTAGAAAAGATGGGAAGAAGTGGGAAAGTAAGCTCTTCAAAAATCTACTTGCTACAGTGTAAAACGAGCTCCAGATATATATAGAGAGGTTCCCAACGGCTAGTTTTGGCGGCTAGCCTCTTGGTAGTTCGGCTAGCCTCATTTCAATTTCTCTGAGGTAATGGCTAGTTTTTCTAATTCGGTCAGCTCACGGTTAGTCGACAGTAGACATAGCGGCTAGTCGTGAGGTGACCGCATGGTGACTGAATCTGAACCTCGAAAACCTGTAGCGTTTTGGAAAGCTAACCGAGGCATTTCGATTACATGGAGGTTAGCCGCCAGCCCATATGGCGGTTAGCCGAAAGGTAACCACGAAGTGACTGAGCTTCCACAACAGTTGAGAGGTTTGTATTCTGGAAATGAAACCGTGAACCTTGGTTACCTGGCGGTTAGCCGCCAGTCCTCACTGCGGTTAGCCGAATGCTGACCCCAAGGTGGCCAAATTACTTTTTGACAGAGAACAGCATTCTGGAAAAGTAACCGTGATATTTCGGTTACCTGGCGGTTAGCCGCCAGTCCATACGGCGGTTAGCCGAATGCTGACCGCAAGGTGGCCGAAACATTTCTGACAGAAGACAGCATTCTGGAAATGTAACCGTGGTATTTCGGTTACCTAGCGGTTAGCCGCTTTTTGCAAAGAGGCTAGCCGCCAGGTGACCGAAAGGTCACCGAACTCCCTATTTCTAGACAGAACATAATGGAGATAATCATTAAATGAAACACTTATTATAGGCTAAGGAAGCAAGGCTCCTAGGGTCCAGGTAGGTAAAGATTTTGGGTCCAAAATACCTAAGATGATTTGCACACAAGTGGAGTCTTCTTTGACACATCCAGGTCTTCCAAAAGCTTGAACATATCCTTGAAGTAGATCATCCTTGAACCTCTTCGAGATGTAAGGTCTACGGGACACAATGACACGGAATTGACAAACCAAAAATAGTGCTCACAAGAATGTGACACTAACAATCTCCCCCTTTGACAATTTCGTGGCAAAACACCTATTCTATACACTCTTACAATAAATGAACCCAATAACACTCAATATTACAAGAGAATGAAAACTTTACAAGAAGATGCAATAATTACAACTCAAATAAAAACTCCCCCTAAAAATGTGCTTGAATCTGAATGAATTACCTGCATAGGACTAGAAGAAACACATTCTATGGAGGGATTGCAACTCCCCCTTAATCATTAGTCAAAAATAACATGTTCAAGTGAGTTAGAAGCATTCTTTGAGACAAACACACATTATTCCTTAGAATGTATCTGAGAATCTGAAATCCTGAGAATTCTCCCCCTTTTTGTCACAAATTGACAAGGGAAGGACCAAGCAACAAGAAAAATAACAATGCAATAGAACAAATATATCAGGAAGTCGCAAAAGTAGATAATAGGAATATGATATAAAAATCATACATGAAGGTTCATACATCCCAAGTTAAAAGAAATGAGCATAAGTATCTTAAACACATAGAAAAGGACAGCCACTTGTCAACAGAACACCACCAAAAAGAGAACCAATTAAACAAATGTGGCTAAAAGACCTACTAATAACTAATCAGACGGAGGGGATGGAGAGGGAGGCATTTCGTTGAAATCATGTCCTCGACAGCCCTTGGACAAAGCCCCTAAGTATCGTAGAGTCTTTTTCAATAGTTTCTCTGTCTTGGACTGCCGTTGCTCTATTGCATCCAAACGATCTCCTACGCTCCGTGATGCACCAGAAGAAGTAGCCCCACGAACTTGCACCGGAGGCACTGATGGAGCTGGCTGCTGTGGAACTTGATCATCTGCAAGAGGCGGAACTGGCCCAGCTTCGGCGTTAGGAAGAAGATTCATCTGAATGAGGTTTGCTCTTCCAAAAGGAGCATGGTATAGAGGAGTATCAGTCGGCCGCGGAACACCATAAGAACGAGCCAGCTGAGTCATAAGAAATCCAAATGGGGCAGCAGTCTTTGTAGCATTTGAGAGGTGAAACCGTACGATGGTACGACAAATCAGCGAAGGAAGACATATGGGAACACCGGTAATGACTTTATGAAGGATATTGACCATATAAGCAGTTAATTCGGTCCTATTGCCTTTACGAGGATAGACATTAAATGTGAACAGATTGTGAAGGAGTCTATACTTGGGAATCAAAGAAGCTAGAGGAAGAAAATTCTTTTTACTATTCCACTCAGTATTAAATCTGCAAATACGAAGGGTAGCTTCAGCCTTTTCAGCCTCAGTGAGTGTGTCAGCAACCATAGTTAGGCCATTTTCACAAACAGGGATGTTCATAATAGAGGAAATACGATCGGGATCAATTGTGACTACTTGATTTCGAAATGCTACATTGAAAGAGCAAGAGTCAATAGTTGAAACAGCATCAGTAATAGACGCATACATGCTGTAAACAAGAGAAGGATAAGCCTTGTCCCCCCAATCCAGAATGTTACTCCAATTGATTTGAGCAAGAATAATGGCCGTTTCATGACCTTCAATAACTGCGCGGAGGGTGCGACGCTCAACCATAATCAACCGTTTTTTCATGTCATTTAGCATTTGAGCATTTGGCTTGAGACTCATAGGCATAGATGTAGGAGGAAGAGAAGAAGAAGAAGGGGAACTAGAAGATGAATGTGAAGGTGAAGATGGGGGTGATGGAGGAGGTCTCTCTTGACAAGACAAGGAGCCTCCAATAGAGCGTCCTCTTTTAGAGGGACGATTTACAGCTGATTTCATTCTAGGAGGCATTGATGCAAACAGTTGGAGTGCCCACAGAAGTGAAAACAGCACACACAAGGGAAGGAAAATAAGAACAGCAAATGCACAATAACAAGAACCGCAAATGCACAATAACAAGGAAAACAAAAAAATGCAAAGTAAAAGAAAGAGGGAAATAAGAAGAAAGGACCTTGAAGAGAGATGAAACCGAACTCCAGACACAGCTATGATGGAGACGAACCAGATGAGAAGAGAAGAAACAACGAAATGCGAGAAAAACCTATCTTTTAAAAACACGGGCCCGCCACGGCGGTTAGCCGCCGAGAGGGTCCACGGCTAGCCGAAATTCCCCCCCCCCTCCCTTTTTTTTTATTTTTTTTATTTTTATCGAATAGCACAAACACCAAGGGATTTTCTCATATTTTCAAATTTTGAAACATCCAAGGGTTTTGTTAAAATGTCTGCTAATTGTTTCTCTGTAGATATATGCTCCAATACTATGACTCCTTCTTCAACCAATTCTCTAATAAAATGATGTCTAATGTCAATATGCTTAGTTCTAGAGTGTTGAACAGGATTTTTGGAGATATTGATAGCACTAGTGTTATCACAATACAAATTCATGCTACACTGTTCAATACCATAGTCTGCGAGCATTTGTTTCATCCAAAGCATTTGAGTACATCCACTACCAGCTGCTATATATTCTGCTTCAGCTGTAGATAGAGAGATGGATGATTGTTTCTTGCTGTGCCAAGCAACTAAACAGTTTCCTAGATAAAAACATCCACCACTAGTAGATTTTCTATCATCTACATTTCCAGCCCAATCGGCGTCTGAGTATCCAGCAATACAAGTAGATGAATCATATGGATACCATAAACCATAGCCTGAAGTTCCTGAAACATATCTAATGATTCTTTTAACTGCTTTCAAATGGATTTCTTTGGGATCAGATTGAAATCTGGCACAAGCTCCCACACTGAAGGCAATATCGGGTCTACTAGCTGTAAGATATAATAGACTGCCTATCATGCTCCTATACAGACTGGAATCAACACTCTTACCACTCGATTCTCTAGACAATTTTAGAGTTGTGCTCATGGGAGTGTTCATGTGTTTGGCTAAATCTAATCCAAATCTTTTGATCAATTCTTTTGCATATTTGGTTTGGGAAATAAACATTCCATCAGTCAATTGTTTGACTTGTAATCTTAAAAAGAAATTAAGTTCACCAACCATGCTCATTTCAAATTCAGATTTCATTACATTAGCAAATTCTTCTGTGAAGTTATTGCAAGTAGATCCAAACACAATATCATCAACATAAATTTGAGCAATCAAAATAGAATCATTGGTTTTTTGAATAAAGAGAGTTTTATCCACACTTCCCCTTTCAAAATTTTGATTAATTAAAAATTGTGTAAGCCTTTCATACCAAGCTCTAGGGGCTTGTTTGAGACCATAGAGGGCCTTTTTGAGAAGATATACATGATTGGGCTTCTTTGCGTCTTCAAATCCTTTAGGTTGCTCCACATAAACTTCTTCTTCCAAAAGACCATTTAGAAAGGCACTTTTGACATCCATTTGGTATAATTTAAATTTTAAAGAGCACGCAATGGCAAGTAAGATTCTAATGGACTCAAGTCTAGCAACAGGAGCAAAGGTTTCTTCAAAATCTATTCCTTCAATTTGAGAATATCCTTGGGCAACCAGCCCGGCCTTGTTTCTAACAATAGTACCATTTTCATCAAGTTTATTTTTGTAGATCCATTTAGTACCTACAACATTTTTGTCATTTGGCCTAGGCACTAGATCCCACACTTCACTTCTAGCAAACTAGTTTAGCTCTTCTTGCATTGCATTTATCCAGTTATCATCAGTGTCTGAACCCTCGTTCATTTGGAAGATTAAGGACGACCAATTGCAAGATCCAGAGTTGGCCAGGATTTCAGAGCATATAGCAGAACGTCCTGATTTCCGTATTGTAGATGGAGTCTTATTCTATCGTGATCGTCTATGCGTGCCCAACATTGAAGATTTGAAGAATGACATTATGACAGAGGCGCACAGTACGAAGTACTCTATGCAACCGGGTAGCACGAAGATGTATCAGAACTTGAAGGGCAGATTTTGGTGGAACAACATGAAGAGGGAAATAGCAGCTTTCGTTTCCCGATGTATGACGTGTCAGTTGGTGAAAGCAGAGCATCAGAGACCTCCAGGGTTGTTGCAGCCATTAGAGATCCCAGAGTGGAAGTGGGAACATATCACCATGGATTTCATCTCGGGATTGCCAAGGACCAGAAAAGGGAATAATTCCATATGGGTCATTATGGACCGTCTTACCAAATCAGCTCATTTTATTCCTATGAAGACCGGAGAGAAAATGCACATGTTACCTCTCGCAGAGTTGTTTGTCAACGAGATTGTCAGCCGTCATGGGCAGCCAGTCTCCATTACTTCGGATAGAGATAGCAGATTCGTCTCGAGATTCTGGAAGACTTTGCATGAGTCTATGGGAACAAAGCTTCAGTTCAGCACAGCGTATCACCCACAAACAGATGGTCAGTCGGAAAGAACAATTCAGACCCTTGAAGACATGCTTCGAGCGTGTGTACTAGATTTCAAGACTCAATGGGATGAGACCCTACCGCTTTGCGAATTCGCCTACAACAACAGCTATCATTCGAGCATTGGGATGGCGCCTTTTGAGGCATTGTATGGTAGGAGGTGTAGAACTCCAGTTTGTTGGGAAGAAGTAGGTATTCGCAGTTTTCATGGACCGACTATGGTGAGTGAAACCAGTGACAAAGTCAAGTTGATCCAAGAACGTCTGAAAGTAGCCCGGAGTAGACAGAAGAGTTATGCAGACTCTCATCGAAGGGACTTACATTTTAAGGAAGGAGATAAGGTTTTCTTGAAGGTGTCACCTACTAGAGGAACTTTAAGATTCGGACAGAAAGGCAAATTATCTCGGAGGTACATTGGACCCTATGATATCGTGAGCAAGATTGGTGACATGGCTTATAGATTGGCCTTACCACCTGAGCTTTCTGGCGTACACAATGTGTTCCATGTGTCTATGTTGAAAAAGTACGTCCCCGACCCGTCACATGTACTCCGTCATGAACCATTAGAGATCAGAGAAGATGCCACCTACGTCGAGAAGCCTATTCAGATCATCGATACGAAGGAACAAGAACTGAGGACAAGGACTATACAATGGGTGAAAGTGCTTTGGGAAAATCACGGACCTGAAGAGGCAACGTGGGAATTACGGGATCAAGTTCAGAAGAAGTATCCGCATCTACTACCCGAGGTTAGTTATTTTATTTCATTTGGTGGACCAAATGCCCTAAGGGGTGGAGGATGTAAGACCCCGCCCCGAGAGTTTCCTTTTAGTGTTAATTAAGACGTGTTTTAGCTATAAGTGAGATTAGAGGAAATGGGTTAAATCTGGATTAGAATAGCTTTTTATAGCTTTGAATAATTTTGGGAACTCTTTTGATCTAGTGGGGCCCTTTAGGGGTTCCTTATAGTGTGTCTTGATTAGTTTTGAGATTTATTTAGTAATTCTGGAAATCGGTAATTTGCTCCGTTTAATGTATTTTATGATTCCCGACAACTTTTGTATTTGCTCCGTTTCCATTCGAGACCTCTAAACCCTACTTTGCCATTGATAGGGGTAAAACAGTCTTTTTACACAAAATCTGGACACTAATTTCAATATCTCCGAAACTCGTAAAATATATACTTTTTGGAAAGTAGAAATTTCGACGATCAATTCTTCCTTCTTCGTCGAATCCGTCCGAAGCCCGTAGAACGATGTTTTAGCTCGATTGGACTTTTAAGTTGTGGGACCCCTTGCCATTATCTATATAAGGAGGAGTCCTTTTCCCTCTCTTCCTCTTCTTGCAACTTTCTTGAGAACAGGAAATTCCAGCCCAGCCTAGGGTTTTCTTCAAGCCTTCTTGCTCCTTGCTTCCCCATCTCTCAATCTCTTTCAAATCTATTGCTAAAGGCAAAATGGAGGTAGTAATCTTCTTCCCCTCCATGAGAGCTTCATCTTGATACCATTTGTTAAGAGAACCTTCCATTCCAAGCTACCTTTTGAGCAAACTCTTGCCATAAGAGGACTCTTCATGTAAGTTCCTCTTCTCATCTCTTGGTTGTGTATTCTTCTAGCCATGGAGGTGCTTCACCTTGATTATTGGAAGCTATCTCCATCTATTTCTTGATTTTGACATTCTAGGGTTGTAATGTTGTATTTTGGGGATTTTGTGTAGATTGTAGATTTTGAGCTTGATAGAAGGATTAGAGCTTGACTAGCATACTTTGGAGACCAAGGCAAGTGGATGAATGGATTCGATTTGAATAAGTTCTCATTTTGTTGAAAATGTGAATTTTTACTATTCCTATTTCATTGGGTCATTATGTTTCATAATGCTTTTAGAAATGTATTTATTGACATGGTTTCTCCCTTAGTTAGTTTTATGAGAATATATGCATTCATCATCAAAGTTTATTTTGATCATTACAAACCTCTTAAATGATATTTGTACTTGCATTAAATGAGATTTGTATTGGTAGGAGAGTTAAATACATTGATGGAATGGTGGTTGGTGGAAAGAATTAAATGTTAAATGGAAGGAATAGACCCATTTCATGCTAGGAAATGGTTGGAATGGAGGTGAAATGGTTTGGGAAAGAAAGCACAGAAATCTGCACCTGATGTGTAGTTCCCGCAGCTGGGCGGTCAGCGGGCGGTCACCTTGGCGGCTAGCCGACAGGTGACCGGCGGCTAGCCGACCCAGATGCGGTTAGAAACACAGAATGCTGTATTTTGACAGGCGAACCGCGGTCAGCCGCGCGGTCAGCTCGCGGCTAACCGCCAACCCAAAAACCATGTGACCGCTAGGTAGCCGAGATGCGCGGTTAGAAACACAGAATGCTACATTTTAGCAGGGTGAACCGCGGTCAGCCCCGCGGTCAGTCAGCGGCTAACCGCCGATCACATCGGCGGCTAACCGCCACCTGACCGACAGGTGACCGAGTTTTTACCCAGAATTCCTGAGTCTTTCTATTGGTTTCAGATATGGTATTTAAAGGTTGGGATGGGTTGTTCTGATGCCCTACCACTTTGGAAAGACCCAGGGGATGACATAAGGAGATTGACATAGAAAGAAACACCATTTCAGAAAGGTATTGGGACTTTTAGATTCATCAACGTGCGTAAGGAAACTTAGTATGTCCTCTATCATTCGAGTACCATAGTAAGGGTAATATAGACATACAAGATCCTTATACATGTCGTTTGAATATGGATGCCCCAATATATAGTCCCTAATGATATAAGGTTTCATTGCATTGTTTTACTCAGGTTTTATGTATAATTACCCGATCCTACTGGTTTTATCTCAAATCCTGATTTACACGCCTGATATGTCCTGCCAACCCCGTTTATGCATGAACAGATGATAACATGAAATGTGTGCCTACGAGCACCATGCCCTGCCTACCCGAATGTTTTATACTGATATGTTTTGTATACGTTTGGATTTCTCATGTAACCTATGAGTCGGCACCACTAAGCTTGGACGTCCTCGTCAGTCTGATCAACTGACTTGGGCCTCCCCCTTGTGCTCCCGCCAGTTGCAACTTGGATCCCGTCCTGTCCCGTTACCTGGTTCCGCGGCCGTGGTCTTGCCTAGCTATATGTATATGTATATGTATATAATGTTGGTTCTCGTCACTTCGTGTGCTCGAGCCCAATGCACTGAATGTGCTCTCATCACCTTAGTGATGGAGAGGATTTAGCTCTAGTGTGGTTGCCATCTAGTCAGTTCCTGTACCTTGAATACCCCACATGATTTATATTGCATCTGTACTTTAAATGAACTATGCATCCTGTTCTATGATAGTTTTCGTCATGTCTGTGATATGCTTTGATTTCTTTATTGGTATTATCTATTCACCCACCTGCCAGACCGTCGTGTCTGACCCATTTTTGTGGTACTCAGGTTCAGCTCCCGTTATTGCCTTTGAGGAGGAGCCAGAGGGGGCGGTTGATGAACCACAACGATTAGTGGAGTGGCAAGCTGACGATGTCATGTAGACATTCGGTTTAGCTTTGAGCTGCGAACATTTTGGGGAGATTATAGACTGATTCTTGATTTATACTTTTGGTTGTACTGGCCTTTGTTGGCCATTATTTTTGGGGAATGTTAATTTAACTTGATCTTTTGTTTAAACTTTAACTTCATATTTGGGAATGCTAATGAGATCATTGCTCACTCTGACATCATGTCATACTTGTGTATCATCAGTTTTATTGGATGAGAATGGATTAAGAGTTTGATTTGCTACACGCTTCCGCACCAATATAAATGTTTTATGAGTATATGTGGAATCCTCACCGCTGAAACCTGTGGGAAATTAAGGAAATGTATAATTATTATTAAGGAGTAGTTCATTATCCACACCACACCCGTCGCGGTCCCGGGCCCCGGTTCGGGGTCGCGACATCATCAATGACAACATTTATAGATTCTTGTATGACTCCAGTATTTTTGTTCAGCACTCTATATGCACGACTGTTTTGAGAATAGCCAATGAAAATGCCTTCATCACTTTTTGAATCAAATTTGCTCAAGTGTTCTCTATCCTTAAGTATATAGCATTTGCTACCAAAAATTTTAAAATAGCTAATGTTGGGCCTTTTACCATGCCATAACTCATAAGCAGTTTTATCCAAGCCAGTTCTCAAGTATACCCTGTTTATGATGTGACACGCTGTGCTAACTGCTTCAACCCATAGATCTCTAGGAACATTCTTTCCATGAAGCATAACGGTGGCCATCTCTTGTAAGACACGATTCTTTCTCTCAGCAATACCATTTTGTTGAGGAGTTTTAGGGGCAGAAAATTCATGGTGAATTCCATATTTCTCACAAAAATTTTCAAACTTAATATTTTCAAATTCACCACCATCCGAGAAATTGCTCTTCCTTTTTCAACTTGGATTCTTTTTACAATCTTTTTAAATTCAACATATGCATCAGATTTTTCTCTTAGAAACTCAACCCAAGTGAATCTGGAGTAATCATCTACAATAACCAGGAAGTATTTTCTGCCACCCCTGCTTTCTTTCTTAGTTGGACCAACCAAGTCCATATGAAGAAGTTCTAAAGGTCTAGAGGTTTTTAGAGACTTGGATTTTTTGTGAGAATTTCTAATTTGTTTACCTTTTTGACATTCTCCACATATTGTTTTTGATTTCCTGCTGATTTTAGGAAGACCCTTTACATACTTGTCCAGTTTGGACAAGTCACTAAAATTTACATGACCAAGTCTTTGATGCAATAGTTGAGCTTCATCAAGATGAGCAATGTAACAGGCTGAACTAGAAGATTCTTTCTTATTACCGATAACATAACAGTTTTCTTTGGTTCTAAGACCTCTTAGAATAATCTTTCCATTTTTGGAAATCTCACAACCAAGACTACTAAAGTTAACAATATGATCTTTATCACATATTTGAGAAATGCTTAGCAAGTTATGTTTCAAACCATCAACATATAAAACATCTTCAATAACAGGCATGTTCGGAACATTCAAAGTACCATTACCAACTACTTTAGCAATATTTCCATCACCAAAGGTGACAGTTCCACCTTCATATTCAATTATTGTGGATAGGTATGCTATATCCCCAGTCATGTGTCTAGAACATCCACTATCTAGGTACCACAAGGAATGATCAACTACTTTAAAGGCTGTGTGAACCAACAAGCCTTTGTTCTTAGGAATCCAAATGTATCTTTGTGTGATAGGAGTTTTACCAAAACCTTGAGATTTAGCTTTGTTATGATTTTGTTAATGAAAATGTTTCTTAGAGTAGATTTCAGTTGATTTAATAGGTTTTGTGTTATTGTTGAGTTGTAACTTTAGACGACCAATTTGTTTCATCATCTCATTTAATTGTTGAGTGACAGAGTATTTGATTGTATTGTTATGAACAGTTTTTTTTTTGTTTGAGAATTGACATATGTCTTAGCGGTCTGTCTTTTAATTTGTTCAATTTTGCAATCATACTTGACATGTCCTTTGCTTCCACATGAATGACATGTAATTTCAGAAATGTTTTGACTACTAGAGGAAGTTTCTCCTTTCACAAACACAGTAGAGACATTAGGATTATGTTTGTCTATTTTGTTGTATCCTAATCCAGTTTTTTCTCTATGATATTTTCCCATTTTAAAAAGTCTTTCAAATTTTTCTTCTCCATGGGTAAATGAATACTCATACTTTTCTTTGAACCATTTCAGTTGAGTGACTTCATCTCTTAAAAGTACATTTATTTTGCTTAGAGTTTCAGCTTCTTTTTCATAACTCTTGATCTTGTTGAATTCTTCACTAGCAATATGAAATTTAGAATTACTTTTATTTAGTTCACTTGCTAAGATATTCTTTTTATTAGTTAATGTTTCAATTTTGTCTTTTAAGATTTTGTTTTTGGATTTTTGTTTGTTCAAGACTTCAATCAATTTGCAACTCTCCTCATAGAGTCTATCATATGTTACTTGTAAATCTTCATCATCTTTTTCATTATCTGAGCTGTCATATTCAGATTCAGATTCACTCACCAAGCTTTCAACATCATTTTCTTTAGAACTTCTCATTGTCTCAAGTAATGAATCACACACAGTTTTGGCCATCAATACAGTGTAATTTTCTGTCTCATCTTTGTGTGATTCATCTGAATCTGTTTTGGCTTCAGATGAGTCATCCCATGTAGCCACAAGGGTCTTTTTCGTTACATTCCTTTCCATTGGACACTCAGTAGATATGTGTCCAAACTTTTGACAGTTATAGCATTTCACATTTCTAGATTGATACTTGGAGGAGGAGCTGACTTTGTTTTTACCTTTATCAAAAGGTTTCTCTTTCTCTTTTCTATTAAACTTTGAAGTCTTCTTCTTAAATTGTCTTAAAAACCTTTTAGTAAGCAATGCAACAACTTCAGCATCACTTTCATTCTCATTTCTTGATTCTTCTTTAGGTGGAGATGGTTGAGAGGCCTTTAAGGCTATTGATTTCTTATCTTTGGATTTGTTGGAAGCATTGTTCATCTTCATCTCAAAGGTTCTAATGTTACCCGTTAGTTCTTCTACTTTCATAGTTTCAGGATCATTGTATTCTTCTATAGCAGTTACTTTGGGGTGAAATCTTTCAGGTAGGGACCTAAGGATTTTGCTACAAATTTTGCCTTCAGGGATTTGCTCACCAAGCGACCACATCTCATTTACGATTACCATTAGTTTTGTTCGAAACTCATCAAACATTTCATCTTCTCTCATTCTTAGAGATTCAAATTGAGAAGTTAACATCTGGAGCTTGGCTCTTTTAACAATGGTTGTTCCTTCATAATTTGTTTCCAAAAGCTCCCAAGCTTGCTTAGATGTCTTACATGTCATAATCTTTTTGTATTCTTCAGCATTCATGGCACAGGTTATGGCATTTAATGCCTTTGCATCATAGTCTCTCATAGCTTTTTGATTAGCTGTCCATCTGTCCTTTGGGAGAGGTTTGACAGTGCCATCATCAGCTGTGAAGGAAGGAGGAGTCCATCCATCCTCAACAGCATCCCATATTTCTCCACTAAGAGATTTTAGAAATACGGACATTCGGGCTTTCCAAAAGGCATAGTTAGTACCATCAAATAGTGGTGGTCTGTTTACAGCACTACCTTCTGGATTAGACATTAGCACAAGAAAAGAATAGATCAACTCCGGGTTGTAAAGCCTAAATGAGTAACCTGCTCTAATACCAAATGAAAATTCACCTAGGGCCAATGTTCTCAACCTAGAGGGGGGGTGAATAGGTTTATCAAAACTTTAAATCCATTTTTAAAGTATTAATTAAGATTTAAGAGAGATCAAGTGATAGGTAGACTAAGTGTGATAATCTAGCAATGTTCAATGATAAGTAAGGCATGTAAGCTAGATCAAAACACTTAGACAAACAACATAAGTAAATGAACAGAGATTTATAGTGATTCGGACCATATGTCCTACATCCACTCACAAGGTCCACACAGTCCCTTGGTTCCACTATGATGAATCAAAACTACACAAGTAATGATTCTACATCAATTTTGTTCATGAGGTTCGATCACAAAGGTCTACTCCCCTTTACAATTTTTATAGTGGTTAAATCACAAAGAGATAAGCCACTCTTACAATGCTCTAATTTTAATGAAGTGAGGGAGAAGAACACTTGCCTCTTTTGATGAAGTCCAGAGGATGCTCTTCGAAGCTTGTCACCGTAGCTCCAACCTTTTATGCCTCTTGCAATGCTTCCTTGATATCGATGATGATGCTTCAATGTTGTGCTCAATCAAGGGACAAGAGGTTGGGTTCTAGATTTTCCTAAATGTATATCATTTGAAAACAAACTAGAATCCTTTTTCCAAACACACTTTTCTAGAGACTAACATCTCTCATTCATTTTCTAGATCAGGTTAATAGTGTGTTTGGAAGATGATTTAAAGGCTTAGAAAAGATGGGAAGAAGTGAGAAAGTAAGCTCTTCAAAAATCTACTTGCTACAGTGTAAAACGAGCTCCAGATATATATAGAGAGGTTCCCAACGGCTAGTTTTGGCGGCTAGCCTCTTGGTAGTTCGGCTAGCCTCATTTCAATTTCTCTGAGGTAATGGCTAGTTTTTCTAATTCGGTCAGCTCACGGTTAGCCGACAGTAGACATAGCCGCTAGCCGTGAGGTGACCGCATGGTGACCGAATCTGAACTTCAAAAACCTGTAGCGTTTTGGAAAGCTAACCGAGGCATTTCGATTACATGGAGGTTAGCCGCCAGCCCATATGGCGGTTAGCCGAAAGGTAACCGCGAAGTGACCGAGCTTCCACAACAGTTGAGAGGTTTGTATTCTGGAAATGAAACCGTGAACCTTGGTTACCTGGCGGTTAGCCGCTAGTCCTCACTGCGGTTAGCCGAATGCTGACCCCAAGGTGGCCGAATTACTTTTTGACAGAGAACAGCATTCTGGAAAAGTAACCGTGATATTTCGGTTACCTGGCGGTTAGCCGCCAGTACATACGGCGGTTAGCCGAATGCTGACCGCAAGGTGGCTGAAACATTTCTGACAGAAGACAGCATTCTGGAAATGTAACCGTGGTATTTCGGTTACCTAGCGGTTAGCCGCTTTTTGCAAAGAGGCTAGCCGCCAGGTGACCGAAAGGTCACCGAACTCCCTATTTCTGGACAGAACATAATGGAGATAATCATTAAATGAAACACTTATTATAGGCTAAGGAAGCAAGGCTCCTAGGGTCCAGGTAGGTAAAGATTTTGAGTCCAAAATACCTGAGATGATTTGCACACAAGTGGAGTCTTCTTTGACACATCCAGGTCTTCCAAAAGCTTGAACATATCCTTGAAGTAGATCATCCTTGAACCTCTTCGAGATGTAAGGTCTACGGGACACAATGACACGGAATTGACAAATCAAAAATAGTGCTCACAGGAATGTGAGACTAACAAACCCAACATTCTTCTTCTTCACCATTCTGCTGCAACCGAACCAGGGGACTTCTCGCTTCTTCTTGTTCTCTTTCTCTACTTGCATCTCTATGAAGTTCAACCCAAACTAGAAAACAAATTACACCAATCTCTTCCCCACATCTCTAGCTTGCTATTGACACCATTTTCAAAGAATTTCAGCTGGTTTTTCCTTCTTCTCCAAGCTCCCCTTCTTGTTTAGAGTTTCTCAAGGTAAGTAATGGCTTCCCTCTTTTACCCTTGAGTCTATTTGATCCTATAGAAGCCTATTATCATGCATGCAAGGAGTCTCTTAGAGAGCTCCTTTATTTTCTAGATTTTTCATGGATTTTGAGCTAGCTTTCATGGGGTTTTGACGTAGGATTGGAATTGGACTTTGTAGGAGTGTAATTGGTACTCATAGCAACCAAGGCAAGTGAATAATTAGACAAAGAGATGCATGCAATTTAATTTCTTTATTTTTCATAAATTCTGGAATTTAGGCTCTTTCTTTTATTACTGTGTGTATTCTCTACAATGAGTTGGATTAATTTCAAAATGTTTTTCTATAATCTATGTTTATTTTCTATTATGGATTGTGAAAATCATATGGATTCTTCTTATGGCAAAGGGGTGATCTTCAGAATTTTTGATTTAATGGAAACTCACTTGTATTTGATTTTTGAATGTTAGAATGATTGGATTTATGGTGGTTGGATGGAAGTTGTTTGTTAAGGAGAAGTATGTAAGGAAGAAAGAAATGGTTGAAATGAAAGAAGAGGAGAGAGAGTATCAGAATTGTAGAAAACTGCACTGAACGAAATAGTTTCTTAACTGTCCCGCTCGAGCCAACCTGATGGTTGCTCGAGCGAACAGGTCACTACCTGTAGAAAAACATTGCAGAAACCCATCCGCTCGAGTGAACTTTGCGTCAGCTCGAGTGAATGAGCTTCTGGAATGGCATCGCTCTAGCGAACCTTCATCCGCTCAAGTGAACTTGGTACTGTCTAGCGAAAATAGGTGACAAAAGCTCGTCCGCTCAAGCGAACTTCTTGTTGGCTCGAGCGAAGGAGGTTCTGGGAGGCTCCACTCGAGTGAACCTTCAATCCCTCGAGCGAACCTAGGCTTAGGCCTGGGGATGGTTCCTGTACCTAATTTAGATTTGGTTTTTGAGGTGCAGACCTCCTCTAAGCACCCTGTAATGAGGAAGGATGTAAATATGGACCGACTATGTAGTTATACGGAATTACAATGAGATTGAAGGGAGGTAGGATATTGAATTACCGGGAAGTAATTTTAAGCCTCATTATGTAATTTTGTCTACAACGCCAGAGATCTTCTGAAACACCAAACCATTTACTTATAAACCGACATTGGGACACTAAGTATGTGATGAGACGACCCCCAGTAAGCCTGTCAACCACTGTATATCACCTTATTCTATGTTAGCAAACTTATGCAATTTATTATAAATCATTTTGAAATGAATTTGAGTGGTTCGCCAGGTTTGGAAAATAATCGATAAGACTACTCCTTCGATTTGTTCGTATTTGTCCGTTTGTGCTTTGCCAAGAGTAGCTCTTTTCATCGATAGAAATGTATTTTGTTAGTTTGATTGTATCATTTCGGACTTTGATCGGCACCACTAAGCTTGGGTTACTTTGTCGGTTTTATCACCCGGCTTAGGATCCTAAAATAATTTGCCAACTGTAGTTTGGACCTGTCTGTTTACTCCGGCCATGGCAACGATTTCTATCTGTTCAAACTATCTTGTATGGCAACGGTTTCTGTTTGGCCATTTTGTTTGGTGTCTGTTCTGGCCATTTTGTATGGCAACGATTTTTGTCTGTTTGCTCTTGTTACTTCGGTAATAGGAGAATATAGCTAAATGTGGGTTGCCAATATTTTAATTATTTCTCAGTCAATTTGAAATGTTTTGATATGAAATTCTCTTTTGTATAGAATTTGCTTAGTTTGACTCATTCTTTATATATATTTTGTATTTAAATCGCATTTCATGATTTTTAAATATTACTGGTAAAACTTGTATATCTTATCTGTTTTATTCACCTACCAGACCGTCGTGTCTGATCCTTTTCTGTTTAGTGTCGGATAACGAACCCGCAGATGTTGAGGCGGAGTGAGCGGTTGAGGTAGTAGAGCCTCCTTTGGAATGCGAGTGGCAGCCTAATGATGTCGTATAGATGTCATATTAGTACTAGAGTTTCGTTAACATCTTTTGGGAATGACTTTTATTTTTGGGAGTTTTGTTTATGGCCTCTGTTGGCCTTGTTGGGATGTATAATTTAATACACTTTGTGATCCTCACAACTCTAACCTTAACTCTGGATTTATGCTATGAATATATTTCTCCTTTTGATGCAAACTTGTTTATCTATTATTATGATTCGTTGGATTTTATTTTGCTACATGCTTCTGCACATTACTAGTTGTTGTGAAATTTAACTTAGTTGGTTGTGATGGATCGTCTGGAACCCTCACGGCAGAATCGTATGGGAAAATAATTAGCGCGTGCGGGCGGAAATTTTTGGCTCGCCACGCTGCGTCCCCGAATTAAGGACTCGATTATCAAAGCCTCGGTCCGGGGGCGTGACAGCCCAGGTGCACCAAAGCTATCGAAGGGCCTGTTCTACCTGGGCCCTTACCTTGCCCTCGAGCACCAGAGTAGGGCCTAGGGCTTGAAAACAGAAAAACTAATTTAAAATTTTTTTGTACACTACCAATGAGCATCAATAGATTATTCATACAATTGCAATTACTACTGCCCAAAACTTAAAAAACACAAAATCAGTGTACGCCTACCATAAAGACAGGTGTTGAGACTTAGAAAAAATGCAAATAAATTAATATATATCTACGTATATTTTAAAAATAGTCTTATTGGCGCATCTAGATATCCAAAGGAAAATTAAAAATACCAAAACCTTTTGGTGATTGTAGTTGAGTAAATGTTAAAGAATAAAATAAAGATCAATCTTTATTCGAACCATAGATGTTAGATATTCCGAAAATAAAGACAATGGAAATCAATTAACACTAATTACAATTAGTGTTTTTTTTTTATTTTTTGTTTTTCACCACTATTGATGCATATCTTCTTTGTATACTGTTATCCCCATTTTCTTACTGTTATTCGATCGCTAGAAGAGTTTTTTAAGCCATTTATATGTGTAAATAAATATATAATATTAAAAAAAATTGAGAAAATACAAGTTCTACAAGCCCATTATGATAAAAGGGAGGTTTGAGTATGCACCTAATATATATGCGTGGGCCAGTCAGACAGCACTTTGCCATCCATTCCAAAGAATGAAAAACTTATATGACATGGCCACCAACATCCAACAATCCCCCCGTCTGTTTTCTCACCCTCTGTATTAAGGAATTCGAGGAAATCAGCATCTAACCTCTTTTCTATCTTGTGTGTGGGTTAGAATAACTGATTATTATCATACTACTTTCTTCTTTTCTTATTAGACCTTGAGCCAATTTCTTTGGGTGGGCCCGTGGGTGATGTGTGCCAAACAGTTCTTGACTCTTTTTTTCATACACACCAAAAGGATTTTAAAAACCACATTCTATGATGAGGAAGAAAAGAGAGAAAATGGAGAAGACAGCCATGAAATTTGTCGATGATTATGATGAAGAAGAATTAAGGTCCACTTACCTGATTTCACTCAATTGGACGCACGCGATTTGATGATGATGCAGCATCAATCAAGGAGGAGAAGAAGATGCGCAGATGGGGAAATGGAGCTTCAGCTTCTTATCGAATTTGTTGCATCCTTTCTTCAATGACTGCATTAGACTTGGATCCTCGGCCTCCCATGAAAGCGATCGGTTGTCAATGAAGATTCCTGGAACATGCGCTACCTTCTTCCACTCCTTCCAATTCTTGCATAGTTGTCTCTCCAAAACAGCGCATTCCCGTATACTCAGACGTCGGAGATTTGTAAGGCGTTGCAGGCCCTTTGGTAACTCTGTCACAGCTGGGCAATCTGTAATCCGTAAATCAGTGAGCGATGGAAGGTTTCCAAGTGACTCTGGCAAGGACCTTATGCTAGGGCAATCTCTAATCCATATATCAGTGAGCGATGCAAGGTTTCAAATCCACTCTGGAAAATCCGTCATATCAGGACCTGATGAAAGTGACAAATGCTCGAGTGATTTGAGATTTTCCAACGGATTTGTCCAACTCGTCGTACCATCTAATACAACAACGTCAGGCTTCTTAAGTGATGTGAGGTTCCTAAGCCACTCTGGAGATGACCACACCTTTGGACATTCATCAATATAGAGGGAGGTGAGGTTTTGCAAGCCTTCAGAACATAAGGACTCCAAATTCCCACATTTGATGATTTCCAATTCGTCCAGAGAGGTCATGATCATCCCTTCTCCTGGAAGAAACCTCTGCTTTTCACACGAAGCACATATTGCCAACTTCTTAAGAGAGTTTAAAGGCGGACAAGGCTGTTGCTCCTGCGATCCATCCAGCAATGGTAGCACCAACTCAGGACAAGATTTAATGCTCAATTCTTTAAGTGAAGGAAGAAGATGAGGCAAGTGAACCATCTTAGGGCAGTTTTGGACCTCCCATTCAAGGCGAGGATAGATCACTTTCTGATCATCATCTGCTTCTCGTGATGACCACTTCTCCAAATTAGGCATGCTGGCGAGGCTGACTTTTTTCAGTGACTTCGATGTGGAAAACTCTATCTTGTCACAGCCTACTTGATCCATATATAAATACTCTAAAGCTGGAAGAAATAACCGTGGCAACCAAATCAGTTATGGGCAATCAAAGATATCCAAAGTACAGAAGAAAATGAGGATCACTTGGTCATCTTCATCACCATCCACTTCTCGAGATGACCAACTCTCCAAATTAGGCATATGTTCTAGCTTGACTTCTTTCAGTGACTTGGACATGGGTAAGTCTATTCTATCACAACCCACTCCATTCATCTCGAGAAATTCAAGAGCCGGAAGAAGAAGCTTTAGCAACCGAATCAGTTTTGGGCAATTAAAAATTTTCAATGTATGGAAGAAACGTAAGATCACTTGGCCATCTTCATCATCATCCACTTCTGGAAATGACCATCTCTCCAAATTAGGCATATCTCAGAGCACAAATTTTTTCAGTGACTTGGACATGGGTAAGTCTATTCTTTCACAACCCACTCGATTCATCTCGAGAAATTCAAGAGCTGGAAGAAGCAGCTTTGGCAACCGCATCAGTTTTGGGCAATTAAAGATTTTCAAGAAACATAAGATCACTTCTTCTGGAAATGACCATCTCTCCAAATTAGGCACATCTCGGAGCTCAAATTTTTTCAGTGACTTGGACATGGGTAAGTCTATTCTATCACAACCCACTCCATTCATCTCGAGAAATTCAAGACCTGGAAGAAGAAGCTTTGGCAACCGAATCAGCTTTGGGCAATCATGAATGCGAAGACGACAAAGGCGACCGAGAATCACTTGCTTGTCTTCTTCTCTTCTCTGCTCATCACCATCACCATTCTCTTGTTGAGACGACCATCTCTCCAAATTACAGAGTGTATGGAGAACAAGGTGCCTCAATGATCGGAATATATCTTTGTTGTTGTGGCACCCATCAAACTTAATGTATTTTATAGCAGTCATTTCATAAATCTCAAGTGATTCAAGGTGAGGTAATTGCCCAAGTCGCGGCAGGTGTTCACATCTATTAAAATTCCTCAGTTTTATATCAATTAGATTTGTAAGCATCATCATCCAACTTGGAAAACTCAAACCTCTGTAATTCGAAACAAGTAGCTTCTTTAGATTTGAGGGGGGTTCGAGGTGATTAATCACTTCCTGTGCATTTCCTTCCGCTTTGTCGGTCCATTCTAGATGCAGAGGATGGAGGCGTTTCTTTGCCTTCAAATCTGCTCTACGAGCACATGCACCATTTCTTATATTTTCAAGCCCTTCAATGGAGATATTACCCATTAGAAGATTTAAATCTTTCAACCCTTCTATTTGAGCTCCACTCTCTCTAGCAATAATAAATTTTGATTTTGGTAACGTCCTGAGAAAAGTTAACTCTCCAATTCCTTTTGGTAAGGGAAAATCATCACCTGTGTTTAATTCAATATGTCTAAGGCTAATCATTCTCTTCATATTCTTTGGCCACTTCTGAAGGCGAATGCCGAGGACTCTCAGTGTCTGCAAGTTGTGTAAGTTGCATATGGTCTCAGGTAATTCGGTAATCATTGTATATAAGATGTCAAAGTACCTAAGATGTCTCAACTTGTCTATTGAATTTGGCAGGAAGCGAATACTTCTTCTTCAACTTAATTCCAACACCCTTAATCACCTGAAGCTCAAGCAAACATTAATATCAATAGGACCATATGTAATCATTGTAATCATCGTACACAGTTTCTTACATTTCTTCAATGCATCCAAATTCTTCGGTTCCCAGTCACCATTGCACAATGCTAAATGACGAGTTAAATCATTCATCATAGAACCTTCCACAACAACGCATTCTTTTCCTGCAATAGATCTGAGAAGATCATGTATAAGGTCGTGCATCTTGTATAAATCATTTCTAACAGTTTCCTCATCAACCTGAAACAAGGACCTCCGCAACAGTGCATTGAAATACTTTTCGCCTTCTTCTTCTACGAGTTCGTTTTCATCATCAGAATGAATGAAGCCTTGGGCTATCCATCGCTTGATTAGTATATCTTTAAGAAATGGACACCCTTTGGGAATTACAGCACAGTACGCAAAGCATTGCTTCAAAGATGATGTCAAATGATCATAGCTAAGTCTTAATGAGGGTAAAATCCCTCCATCATGATCTTGTGTCTTCCAAAGTTCACTATCTCTCACCGACTGCCACTCCATTTCACTTGGTTCATTGAGCAACATGCCTCCCAGTGTTTTGATTGCCAGAGGGATACCACCACACTTTTTTACTATGTCCTTCCCAATTGATACAAAGCGTGTAGGCGGGTGTGCCACTTCCTCGAACAAAGTCCAAGATTCAACTGCCGATAGTATAGGAAGAGGTCTAAGAAGAGCCTCCATTCTTCTCGCAACTGTTTCACTGCGAGAGGTGACTAATATTTTGCTTCCTATAGCACCACATTTAAGCCCTGTTCTCAACATGCGCCATTTACTAGGGTCTTCATTCCAAACATCATCCAACACAAGTAAATATTTCTTTCCACTTAGCTTTTCTCGAACACGATTCTGTAATTGTTCCAATTGGTCAGGTGTGTCATTAATTACACATCCTAAAATTTTTCCAAGAAGCCCTTTCACATGAAAATCCCGATCAGACACATAGACCCACATCCTCAACTGAAAATGGGTCACAACTTTGTCATCATTATATGCCAACTGAGCCAGCGTGGTCTTACCCAGTCCCCCCATGGCAACTACGGCAATGACCAAGAGATCCTTTTCATTTTCACTGTTGATTAGTAAATTCACTAACTTTTCTTTCTCATCATTTCTTGCATAAACCTCTGACTGAATCACTTCCGAGAAAGTTTCTCGTTCATTTGAGATAGCAGGCTATTTGTTTACAACTCCCCCATTCAAATGAAAATCTTTGTTCCCTTTAGCAAGGGCATCTAATCGTTCCCTCAGCTCTTGAATCTTATGTGCTATCTTGAAACAAAAGGAAAGCGGATTCAAAGGCGAGAAGAAGTTACGTACCTTCTTTCCCATGCCGTCTTCATTCTCAACTTTTCTTCGTCGATCTTCGACCACAAGCTCATCAAGTAAATCTTCTGCATCGTAGACAACATCTTTAAGCTTTCGATGCCAATCTTTCGCCGACTCTCCAGTACTTGTCGGCTTTCTACATCTTGAAGCACGGCTATAATCCTTGACATGTTGCTGCCCAGCTTTTGTTTCTCCTTCTCTACCCCCAACAATAGCCTAAGTTCATTTTCGGCAGCGGAGGTCAACTTGCTCAGGAAATCTTCGAAGAGTTTAGAGAGAAATTTTGCCATATCGTCTTCTCTGGGTGAAAACGAAGTGCCAAACTGAAAATAACAAGAGTTGGGTGTTGTAACAGGTGTGCAGATTGATTTTATTAGTTGACTGCAATTGGAAGATCTAGTACTTTCAGTAAAGAATAATTCTCTGCCAACAAAGGAAGATTTAGTGCTATTGCTTTAGCTCAGTTACATTCTTTACTTAAAAAAGCATCAAAAGAAAAGAAGGAATAAACAACTGTTTGAATTGAGAGGAGGAGATGTTATTGCTTTAATAAAAGCATATTAGTATAAAGTTGATGCTGTCTTAGCTATTGCTTCAAGACCAGTAAAGTAACCATAGAGAAAAGAGAGAGCAACGACGTAGGGTCGGGTCTCCAAAATGGTATCAGAGCCAAGTTCGATTCTTTGGGATGTCTAAAACTCCTCTGCTTGTACCAATCGAAATTTCTGAAGAAATTCATAGACAAGGCAGATTAGTTTTGCACCAACTAGAAAGACACGAAGGACTCATAGAAAATATTAAAGAAGAGTGTGAGAAAGATAATATAGAACTCTTTAGAAACATTCACCAGGGCAACCAAACCCTAGAACAACTACATAAGACTGTAGTAAACCAAGAGAGAACCTTTGTTATCAGATCTCACAATTAGAATTAAAAGTTCAGAAACTATCGGAGAAAGTTCAGACTATACTAGAAATCCTGCAACGAAAACTGTAAGGATGAATTTTTCTGAAAAAGTTCAAAATAGAGTAATTTCTAGTATTGGTACTGAAGCTGTAACTTTTACTACTAAGTGTGAATCAACCTCTGAGAGTTTAACTAAGATAGTTTCTCAGAACAACTGGTTAATAGCCGGAATCCAAGAAATGGAAACTAACTTTTCCAAAGGAATGGAAAAGCTAGAAACTCAAGTTCAAGAGTTAAAAAATACTTTAGACCATGAAGCAGCCACAACCCCTAAACAAAAATTAAAAAGAAAATTGTCTTATTTCTCTGAGGAAGAAGAAATAGAAGATATTTCTAATGGCTGTCCAGCATTTTCAAAAGAGAACCTAAAAATGCTTAGAATCCTAACTCAATCAAAATCAAATAATCACATGACAATTAATGCCGCTGAATATGAGTTAGAACAAGTAGAAAAAAGTGTTCAAAATTTTCAGGTTCCTCGATTTGCATGGAAAGAACTATACCACCTCAGTTCTCTGCAATTTAGACAAAAGTATTATCTAAAATGCGTAGAAGAATCTATCTCCTAGACCAATGAAGAACATATGGTCCCTCTATTTACAAAGAATGTAATAGATGAAGGAAAACAAAAAGGTTTCAGATTCATACACATGGCCGCTGTTCAGGTAGTCATAAAGATTATGGCTAGAAAAAATTTAGGAGGACGAGTCTTGGCAGTAGTACAAGATAGAAGATTGTCAAATTTCAGACAAAGCTTAGTAGGCGCCATTGAATCTTCCGGAGATACGGGAGTGATATTCTTCAGTGTCTTCCCTGATTACATGATAGACATAGGAGATACTATGGAATCATTACACCTGAGAGTTCAATCTCAAGGCTTTAGTTTTAAGCCCGGAACAAAAGGTCTATGCGTTCAATATAATATGTATTACAAAATGATGAACTCCTCAGAACCAAGAGGGAAATTGTCTCAAAAAGAAGACAATGATGTCACCACAATGATTAAAGCCAGTTCGGCTAATTGTATCCAAAGAGCAGAGAAAATTAAGTGGGGAGACATTCATTTCCCTAAGGAATGGGAAATAGTGGAAGAAAAAATTAACGGATATATAATTGAATTGAGTGGACCAGATGCTTTTACTTTAACAAAAGTGAGAATTTTAAGGCCCCAGTGAGTCATACTTTGTTGGACTTGTTCATTTCTCTTAAAATGATTGTTAAAGAGAAATTTTGAAAAATGATATAAGGGCAATTTTGTTATGTCTGAAAAAACATTTATGGAGAGGACTTGATCGAAAAACATTTTTGACCTAGTTTCAGCTTACCTAGAAGAGCATAATTGATTGATAGCTCGAAAGAAAGGATGCTTGAGGTTGTCCGGCTTAGGAGGGCTCCGGTTGACGGTGGCAACAAGGGACAGTGAGGGTGCAAAAGAGAAAACGAGAGAGAGTGAGAGAGCAGAGAAAGAGATGGAAAGAAAAGGGACTGGGTCGATGGGATCTTATTAGGGTTAGGTTTAGGGTAGGGGTGTAAATCAGGGCAAGCGGGCCAAGCCCAGCACGGGCCAAGCACAGAAAAACCGTGCAAGTCAACAGGCTCAGGCACGGCCCGACAATCACCAGCGAGCCGTGCTGGGCCAGGGCTACCAAGCCCCCCAAGCCCGCGGGTGGCCCAGCTCGGCACAAGGCACGGCCCGGCCCGACCCGACGATGTCCCCAACGGTCATTTTTTTAAAAACCCGCCCTCCTAAAAAAAAGGGTCAAAAAATATTTTTTTATACTTTTAACCAACCCCCCCCCCCCCCCCCCCCTCCCCCAACAGCTAGAGATGGTCAAATGGGGGGCATTAGTGTCTTTTGATCATTTTTTACCGTTATACCCCCAAACTACTATAAAACGGTCATATGAGGGAGTATTTTATGTAATTTTATCACTTAGGAATTCTATAGATAGCCATCATTCCTCTCATGTCTCCACACTCATGTACTGTCTCATTTCTCACACTCCCTCTAAGGTTCTAAGGCTCTAAGCTCTCTTAAGTCTCATTCTAAAGTCTAACACTTTAAGTTCTCTATAAAGTTTTCTAAAAAGTGAAGAGTGAGAGTGACTTCTCTAAAGTGGAGGATTCAACTAAGGAGGACTTCTCCATTAGCTCTCCCTCTCTCATAAAGGTATTCATTATTCTTAATTTTGAGTTTTATTTAGTGTTAATATACATAGTAATATTATATATTAAGTCTCATCTTCTCCCCTTTCTTATATAAGTTATCACAAAAAACACATTATACATAATTATTTATTTAAGTTTTTTTTTTAAATATTTTATTTAGGAAAATGGTTGGACCATCACAACCTTTCAACTTTGACTTCTCTCTAAATGAAGAAGATCCTGGATTTATTCATTTATATCAAAGTCAGAGTATAGAAGTAGATGGTCATAATCCCCAAGAACCAGGACCCACTGGTGGTGTAGAGCCTTCATATTCGGCTTCTACAACTAAAAAGAAGAGAAAAACAATATTGACTTCTCCTGTATGGTCTTATTTTGTTAAAGTTCAAGTTCCAAGTCCTACATGAGAAATAGAGGAAAAGGCAGAAGCTAAAATTTGCAAAGATCTCCTCAGTGCCAAATTAGCGAACGGCACTGGCCACCTTAAAAGGCACATGAATAAGGGTATGCCTAAAACCACGAATACCGCTGACGTTGGGGTCAGAGGTGGGCTCATCCAAACACAACTTTCTCAAATAGATTCATCTGGTGGTTTAGGAGTCTTACACAGTGACCCTAATAATGCTAGATATCAACTTATTAAGTTTATAATAGTTCGCCAATTACCATTTTTACTTGCCAAAGACCAAGCCTTTGAAAGATTTTGTAAGTCAACCTTTGCTCCTTCATGGTAGAAAATATCTAGAGTTACTTCTAGAAATGATGCAATAAAAACATTTTTGAAAGAAAAAAAGAGTTTAAAACAAGTTTTTTAAAATATACCTGGAAAAGTGGCTTTAACTTTAGATTTATGGACCTCTAAACAAAATTTGGAGTACATTGCAATCACATCACATTATATTGATAGTGATTAGGTGATGTAGAAAAGAATGATTGCGTTTTCTTTATTAGAGTTCTCACACACTGGTGCTAGAATAGGGTCCACCATCCTTGAAAAACTTAGAGAATATGAAATTGAAAATATTATAATTTCTATAACTTTAGATAATGCAACCACTAACAATGTCGTAGCAGATTTTCTAAAACTTGTTATTCAACTTGAATTAAATGGATCTCTATTTCACAATAGATGTGTATGTCACATCATAAATCATATCGTACAAGTAGGGGTAAAATCTATTAGAGATGATTTAGAAAGCATTAAATGGATTGTAGGATACATTTTTTGTTCTCCTTCACGAAAACAATGGTGGAGGGACTTATGTGTAAATTTGGGTCTAAGGCCAAGGAAAATATCATAAGATGTAAAGCATAGATGGAATTTTAACTATAAAATGTTAAAAGAAGCATGTGCCTATAAAATGGCACTAAATCAATATTGTCAGCTTTATTTGGAACATGAAAATATTTTTATAAGTGATGATAGATTGACTCTTCTTGAAATAATAAGAGATTTTTTAGAAGTTTTTCATGATGCAACATTGTTTTTTTCTGGGGTATATTATCTCACATCAAATCAAGCTTTAACCCATTTTTATGAAATAAGTCTTACCCATTTTTATGAAATAAGTCTTACTTTTAAAAAGTATAGAGATTTTCACATTTTTCAACTTATGTGTGTACAAATGGATGCAACGTTTTCACAATATTGGAGAATAGCTCCTTTAACATTTTGTATAGCTGCTGCATTAGACCCTAGATTGAAATTATAAGGTGTAGAAACCCTTCTTGATGAAATAAACTCTAACATGAATACAACTAATATAAATGATGTGTCTACAGTTAAGACACAATTAGAAACACTTTATTTGGATTATGCTACCCGATTAGGTAGATCCATAGCACCCACGGTCCCAACAGGCCCTCCCCAAGTACATAAAGGGAAAATGAAGGCCATTTGGAGTATTATGAGGAAATCTCACGGAAGTAACTCATCTTCTTCTGAAAGATCCTCTTACAACCTTACTGAATTAACAATGTCCCTGGGGAGCGATCTTGTTCCAATCTCGGATGATGAGGAAGATGCTTTTGATCTTTTGGTATTGTGGAAATCATTTGAAACTAAGTTTCCTGTGCTTTCCGCCATTGCCCGTGATATACTAACAATACCAGCATCTACAGTTGCATCAGAGCAAGCATTTAATGCAAGTGGGAGCCACCCAGGAGGACTATGCTTCAAAAAGAAACCGTTGAGACCTGCGTGTGCTTACGGGATTGGTACCAAGCAAAGGATAGAGAACAACACATCGATGAAGAATTCGAGATAGAAGATGAGCTATCGGCGTTACATAGATCATAGTATAATTTTTTTTAGAATGTATAATCGGCTTTTAACTTGTAATTTACTTTTTAGAATGTATCATAGGCTTTTAACTTGTAATTTATTTTTTAGAATGTATCATAGGTTTTTAAAGTTGTAATTTACTTTTTAGAATATATCATAAGTTTTTAAAGTTGTAATTTATTTTTTAGAATGTATCATAGGCTTCTCAAGTTGTAATTCTTTTTTCATTTATCAGAGGGTTAAATTTCATTACATATATATATATATTGATCCAAGACTCCAAGTTCAAAATTGAAATTTTTTTGATCTTTTGTAACTTAAATTTCAAGGAAATACAATTTATTTGAGTATTTTTTTCAAAACATCATTAGTGTTATTCTACTTATTTATTTCTCTTAATTTCTTCATTTTAATGAAATTGGTCTAAGAGTCTAAGTCTAAGTTTGTGACTTTGCGTCCGTCCAATTTTTAAAAAAAATTTAAAAAAAAAATTCAAATAAAAAAAGGAAAGGGAAATCAGTGGGCCGCCCATGGGCTACACAGCCCAGACCCGACTGGGGCCCGGCCCAGCACGGCACGACCAGGGCCGTGCTGGGCTGACCCCCAAGAGGTTGGTCCCGGCACAGCACAGCCCGCATAGCAGACACAGGCCGTGCCGGCCCGGTCTTAGGCGGGCCATGCCGGGCAGATTTTCACCCCAAGTTTAGGGAAAATTATAGTTTAGTCCTTGGCCCACTATGGATGGCTAATCGGGGCCTTCAAATTGTTGGATATAAACATGACTGAAGGGAGATGTTATGGAAATTGTGATACCTACATGATGCATTCAAAATCACAAAAACCCAAAGTTACGGAAAAACCCTCGAAAACTTCCTAAAATTACAAACCACCCCTTACTATACCTAAACAAACTTGGAATCACACGAAACTTCGCACGCGTGACTCACGTGACAAACCCGAGTCGCTTAGACTCTAATATCACTTAATTAGCTAAAATATAATTATTTAATAATACACTCTTTGAACCTGTCATCATTATTTGTTGGTGAAGTTGGTGAAGTTGGTTTGCTATTGATAATCCATAAAATTAGGTCATTAGGTCATCATTTTATGTGAATTTATGGACTTAATTAGGTCAATTTGCATTCACTTTCATTTAATTTCATAATTTCGTGCATTTGAGCATAAAGTTGGACTTTAGGTCAACATCTGTTAAAATTCATTGATTTGCATGAATTTTGTGGAATTAGGGTTTTGGACCATCCAACCATCACATCAATTGGCCTTTTGATTTCATTTAAGCATGCCTTCTATTTTCAGTGCCATAGTGTTATTTATGGAAAGTTGGTCAAGTTGGTACATCATTATGCATGTTTGGGTCTTACGCATGGTCGAAATGAATTTCTTACAAATTATAGTAGCTGAATTTATTTCTTATAAATTGTGTAGGAATCATCAACAATTGGGATCCGTACTTGATGAAATTGGAAAGAGGTGAAAAGGAAAGTCAAAGAAGAAGAAAAGAACTTCAAGATTTTAAGAAGCATCACGTACCTATGTGGGGTCCGCCTTGGGCTCAGAGTCCAAGGTGGACGTGCCAAATGGGCCCACCTATGTTGGCATCTTTTGGAAGCATTGAACATTCAAAGAAAGAGGCTCAAGTTAGAAACTCAAGGAACCTCAAGAAAAAATCAGATTTGAGAAGAGCTCTTGACTTACCATAATCTTAGATTCAAATTTAAGCTAAGAGTTCAAGAAAGGAAAGTTTGCACAAGGAGTTAACTAGTCAAACAAGAAAGCAAGAAAAGAATTCAAATTTGGAAAGATAATCAAGAGTCAAACAAAGAAAGATTACAAGGCCATGTTGGATTTCCATATGGGGCCCACATGCCTTGGACGTCCACACACATGAAGCTTTCCTATGAACATAATTATTTCTATTTTTCTCAAGGGAAGAAACTCGTAACGGCTATAACTTTCAAATCAAGAGTCGGATCAGTGCAATGTACCCATAGTTGGAAAGCACGTTTCGAGTATGTAGCCCTAGAGCCTATGATTGCATCAATTGGAGCTATTAAGGAAGATATGGCCTCAAGAACTTGGCTACCGTAGTTTTAGGCCGAAATTGCAAGGAATTCCAATCTTTTAGAGGAACCCAGGAAAGAGTTTCTCACCCAAGAAATCAAGTTTGAAAATGAATCTTCTCTGATTCAAATTCTTTCTAACCATGGAAGATTGCTTGGAGATTGAGCTAGGAGTCTATGCAAACAAGGAAAGAAAGCGCTAGAAGGAAACAAACTCTTAGCAAACATGGGAGCCAAAGTCCTATAAATAAGACCATTCCCTAGAGCAGCTCCAGGCCTCATTGTACGTAGTGTAGGATGCCCCACACTCCCATCCTCCACTTCACCCTTCTATCTCTAGTCCCTTTTTTCACTACCCCTTCTAGTTCATCTTAGGCACTAGTTGTTCAACTTTGTTTAGGAGAATGATGAAGAGAGAGTGTTACATTTTTTTCATGTAACTTAAGTTACAAGGAATGAAACCAGCTTTTGATTGTTTCTACGTGCAAACAACTTCTATAAGAGTGGTACTTGATTTTCTTTGGTTCAATCTTTTGATATGTTATGTTTGGTAATATATATATATATGCTTAGGGCTAATCTTTGAAAAATATTGATTTTGGAGAACTTAAAGAGTATGGCATCTCGCATTTAATTCAAGTCACTACTGCAAAATAAGCTTTTAGCGACGGATTTTTTTTGCCGCTAAAAGTATAAAAAACTGCCGCTAAAGCTTTCAGCGGCGGGAAAATGTCCGCCCCAGATTCCGTCACTAAAGGTCAGCGTCACTGAAACCTATAGTGGCAGACTAAGAAAAAGTGTCAGTAAAGCATAGTAGTTTTGGAGTTTTTTCTTATAATGTTGTTAATGCTAGCTAATTTTTTGTTAAAATGATTGTACTAGCTAAATTACCATTGGTTTTTTTATGAAAATGAATTTTTCGAAGAATATGTCCAAAATGCTCTATGTCAACAACTTAGAAAGATTTCTAGAAATACTGCTATAAACGATGTTATTAGGTTGTGGCAAAGTGAAAAGGGAAAATATAAAAAATTGCTTTGCAAATAGTTCTGGTAGAATAACTAAAAAACTATAGATTTATGGCATGATAGAAGTGGTGATAGCTTTCTTTCTATAATTGCACATAACATAGATGAAAAAGGGTTATTATTTAACGAATTATAACTTTTTCTGAACTTGAATGGCCACATATTGGCCCAATAATAGGGTCCCTTATTTTGGAAAATTTTCAAGAATATAATATTTTGAAAAAGTTTTAGATGTAATTTTAAATAATGCAACAAATAATAAAGTGATTATTGACCTAATGAAAACTATGGTGCTACTTTCAAATTTGATTGATGGATCTATTTTTCTAAATGGATGTGTATATCACATCTTAAGTCTCATTGCCCAAGTTAGTTTAAAACATATTTCAATTATGACATAAAGAATTAAAGATATTGCTAGATATATTTTCTCTTTCGCACCTAGAAGACAATTATATTCCTCAATATGTGCGAGGCATGCTGTATCAACCATAAAAATAAATCCAGATGTTGACCATAGATGGAATTCAATTTATGAATTGTTAAATAAAACTATTTCTAGAAAAGAAGCTTTTTAATGAGTTTTGTGCTTTTCATGCACAAGAATACATGATGAGTGTTGCACATTGGGAGTTGTGTCAAGAAATAAGAGGTTTATTAAAAAAAATTTATAATGCAATATTATTTCTCTGGGGTTTTTTCCGTACGATCACATGCACATCTCAAAAATTTCCCTTTGTTACCAAACTCCACATATTTACCTACACATTTTCCGTACTATCCATACGTTGAAAGATCAAAAGGCACTTTTTTATTGCAATATTGCATTATCACAACACTTCATGCGGTATTGCAATTTCTATGCGATATCACAATTACCTCTTGGGGTATCACAAAAAATTTCATGCGATATCGCATAATGTGTTATGTATAAACTCAAAGGTTGCCCTTCTACTTATATTTTCATCTCGTTCTATAGCATTCTATAGCTTTTATATTCAAACCTGCACATTAATTTAGGGTTCACAATTGGCTTGACGGCCCAACTTGTAGAACAAGCCCTAGATGGTAATCACAACAATTCTTGGTTCAAGTTGAAGAGTAGAAGGAATATCGAATTCCCTACATTTACTTTTTCAATGTGCTTAACCATATTTAAATTTCAATATGCTTGACTACATTTAGATTTCTGCAAATTTAATCACATGTAGACTCCTACAATTTTGACCCTACTTTTTGGTATTTTATGTTTTCCAATTTTACTTTTATGCATAATTTCATGGTTAGAATGTGATCATGGCATGCATTAGAATTAGGTTTTTTCTTTTACATGTTTTATGTTGGTGGAAATCCAATATTTAAGGACTGATTAAAGAGGAGAAACCTGGAATTGATTACAATTGATAAATCTGAAAATTGAAAAATCTGCTCTGGTTTCAGCAAACTCAGCGTGGTTCCGTGACACAAGTAGCACGGTTCAAAATGAGTCAAAACATGTAATTTTCCATTGAAATTCAGGGGAATTAAATGTGGACAGCTTTTCTTTGAAACCCCATACTTTTGGCTCAGAAGAATTTCGGGAAGCTAGGTTTCTAGTAGCGTAAACATGGATAATTAGTCATGCTATGCAGAATTTCTACAGCAAAACATGGTCAAGTAGGCATCTTTAGGCACGTATATCTCTTTTGTTTTACATCCTTTTTCACTTCTGTTTTCCTTTTTGTGTTCATTCATCATCAAAGTTTCAAATCCAGCCATGGGATTTACAATTAGGTCACATTAGGTCAGTCGTTCAGGTTCAAAAATTTGGGCTTGTAACACAGTTTTTCAGACTTAAAAATTCCTGCATTCATTTTTAGAGTTTGATTTTTCTAGGATTGCATTAGTTTCATTTTAGGATTGCATAAATCATTCATTCTTGCATCAAATTAGGTTTTAGGAATTAAATTAGGATTAATTTTGAATTTAGAAACTTTATTAGATAATTTAGTTATTTGATTAGTTTTAACTTCTTAATTTCTTCTAAGAGTACAATTTCAAGTTGAAAAAGATTTGAATTTTAAACCGCTCTCTGAAGATTGACCCCGCACTCACTGGGTTACTAAACTACAACCTAAACTCTGCAGTTGCAGCCACGATCAACATGCAAAAGTAACAAATTTAAAATCTAAGCATTGATATTTAGAATAGCATTAAGTTACATATTTTTGTAATATTAACAACCAAATAACAACGCATTATCATAATCAATTCTACACCTAAATAAACTTATAATATTTATTTTGCAACTCATGGGTACTAATTCTCTATATTTGGAAAATATAAATATACCATAAAACACCCTTTAAAAAAAAATAGTGACAACATGAAGGTTGCTCAGTTGGTTGGTAACCATATATACTTGTTACTTGCCTGCCCATGAATCAATCCATGGGTGCCCCTATTCCAATATTTGTGGGCTACTTCCCACATGTGTGGGCTCATCTTCCCATATGTGTGGGTTACATTGTCTCCCAACAACCTTCACTAAGACACGAAAGAAGGAAAAAGATAAACACAAAGACTAATATGATGAAATATACCTTAATGGAAGTGGAAGCTAGAAACGAGTAGTGAAATCAAGGAATGGTTGCTAGAACGAAAGATATAGATTGGGATGAAAATATATATATATATATATATATAAAAAAAAGGGAACCATTGAGTTTATACTTAACACTTCATAATATACCGCATGAAATTTTTTGTGATATCGCAAGAGGTAATTGCGATATGCATATAGAAATTGCGATATCACATTAAGTATTGTGATATCGTAAGAAAAAGGTGCATTTTTTACTCTTTCAACGTAAGAACACTACGGAGAATGTGCAGGTAAATACGTGAAGTTTGATAAAAGGGGGGATTTTCAAGATATACATGTGACCGTACGGGGAAAAAAAAAACCCTTATTTTTCTTAGGGTGTATTCTCCAACCTCTAATCAATATCTAAATTTTCTTCTTGAAATTAGTTTTCAATTTAAAAAATATAGAAATCATGATCTACTTAGCACAAGCCAAAGCGTCCCCGCCCAAATCACGCTTTTGGGCTTAAAGTTGTAACCATAGCCATAGAATCCAATACGGGTCATGTAGGATGCAACTTCGACGCATATAAAATGTGGACCACACAACGCATAGAGCAATTGTTGTTTGCATGAGTTCTATGAACTCTTGCATGTGAGAATTCAGAATTCTCAACTCCCAAGTATAGTTTTAGACACTAGCATTCAAAAGACACCAATTCTCAAATCCTACTAGGGGTGTTCATGGCCCAGGCTGGGAAAAGACCAGGCGCAACCCTACTTCTAAACTATAAGCCTTACAACGTTGCTCATGAAAATTCATGTGCTCAACCTATAAATTTAATTTCTCGTTAATGAATAATTAACAACCCTTTAATTCAAAGGTGCTATACCCTTCAGCTCGGATTTTGAATCAGTGGGCCAAAAAAAAATGTGGGGCCCACCATGCGGGGACCAAATAATTGAGGTCACCTTATGAAGATATTGTTCCATCTTCAATTCTTCATAGTCATCACAGCTTGAGATTTCTAATTCTAACCTGCAGAGTCCAAATTGTGATCCTTGGGTGTGTATGGAGAACAAATGATCAGATGAATTTAGCAGGTCATCACCTTCTAACTCTAACCTCTTGTGATCTATCAAGAATGGGCCCACCAACTCATCCCTATTGATCCCATCATAATGTATCTGTGGTTCGGCCCCTATTTGATTGGCTTAAATAGGCATTGCATTGAAGCCCACAGATGGCTGGATAAATTTAGACAAAGCTGTGACTTGTTATATAGGCACATTGTCAATGTGAGTATATCCTGCAGGAACCATGCGATCACAGATGAATGAATATATTACATTACAGGCCCACCTCCAATGAAATCTGAACCGTTTATCTGGTTAGTGTACATGGGCCGAATGTCAGGTGAAAACCTCATATCCGCCCCCATCACCCCCCTATATATTCGCACATGTGTATATGCGGGCCTTCTTCCCAGTTCGGTGAGCTTCCTTCCCAGGTGTGCAAGGCTTTTTTCCGCATGCATATGCGGGCTTTCTTCCTACTTCGGTGGGCTTCCTTCCGGGTGTGCCGGGCTTTTTTCCCACTTTGTGGGCTTCCTTCCTTGGTGTACCAGGCTCTATATTATATTATAAAAGAAATAAGAAAAAAAGGTCCCAGCCACCGTAGCTAGGGTACAAAATAAAAATAAAAAAATTATTTTCTGGTACAGGTCCTTCCTCATGATGGGTTTAGAAAGATGCAAATCCCCCTCCTACCTAAAGCATGGGTTTTACTGGTAATGCTCTTCTTTTCATTTTGGAAAAATGTTTAACATCTCTTGAAACTTTTAAAGGGGCCCACTTAGATGCATCTTAAGTAATTATAAAAGAATTTGCATGTTCTTAGAAGAATATAAGTATTGTACCCGATCAAATGATCTTAACCCTTCGTTTTAGGTCTTGAGATTTCGCAATATGATAATTATTGATCATACCAATCTAATATGTGACAGTAGGATCAAGAACAACACAAGGAAGTTATGTCTGCATGATTAGACATGGCAAATGGGTTGGGCGAGTCAAAATTGGTGGGCTTAACAAGGCACATCCACGGGCTGAGGTTCAACCCAAATCCAACCCGTTTTTCAAATGGGTCAAGTAAGGACCTGTTGCAGGTCAACCCGACATCCGCATAACCTGCATTTAGTTTGTGCCAGCCCATTTAATCCAACCCAACTTATAGAGGCATTGCCTAAACCCAATCCATTTCAAATATTAGTGGTATATTTGATTTAAATTGCAGGCCAAGAAAGCCCAATACAAGCTTTGCTCGTTCTGCATATAAAAAAAAAAAACTATTTTAAATATCAAAATATTAAATTAGCAAATGGTTTAAATGGTTTATGGCATGCAGGAAACCCTAAATCAACTCATTTAAATGGGTTAGACAAGTTATGCGAGTAGAGAGGATTGACCCTAAACCGACTCGTTTTTATTGCAGGTCAGGTTCATCCAACCCATGGCTGACCCATATATATTGCGGGTCAAATGCGGAGGTTGAGTCGGGTAGGATCAAAATTTCCCACCGATACATCCAATCAGCAATTGGAGGGAGGGGAAAAGGGTTGTCTAGATAATTTGTCTTTTTTCTTTTTCTTTTTTTTTTTTGTCATTTTATGTGTATAGTATTTCATTAATAAATTTAAGAAGAGATTCTGAACTGGGAGGAAATGATCAAGGAACCCCCCATGCACCTGTGTGACCATTACAACTAAGGTTTAATTTTGTACTTCTGTGAATTTTACAAAATAACTTTTATGTCTGGCATTTTGAATCTTGATAATGTGAAACATATTTTTGGAAGGGAATTTAGGGTATTTTCAGAATATTACCAGAATTTTACAATAACATGAATATAGAAGGAAAATGAAAAAAAAAATCTACAAATATGATTTCAACAGTATTTCATAGTGTATTATACATTATTTATAATTGAACTTATTTTAACACTAGTTTTTTGTATTAATATCTCAAGAGAGCTATGCAATATTAAAAGTACACAGGGCTACTATCAAACAAGAACAAGAAGGCCAGAAAGAGATGATTAAAGACAAAAGACACTTTTCGGTTCGAAAAATCAAACTATCGAGAGAATTCTTTTCGTTTTTAAAGAAAATTAGTTAAGTTATTTTAATAGGTCGGCTGGTTAGAGACATGGGTGTGTATAGAGTGGCACTCCCCAAATTAGCCACAAGTCCTTAAGCACGGTCTTTTAAGGCATCCAATCGAACAACTTTTTCTCTAATGTCTATAGTCCATACAGCTAGAAATATTTTTGTGAGAAGTCCCTAATATGTCACATCATATATTTTCATGACTCATTTACCCCTTTCAACGGTTTCAGCATAAAACTTTGAATTTTAAAATTTGAAATCTTCCATTCTCCCTCATTCCTAGGCCTTCATCTTTTTCCGTCTTCTTCTTCTCTAGGAACACAGAATACAAAACGCCTTCCGTCTTCTTCTCTAGGAACGAGGGACTTCACTAGAGAGCTCTACAAATCAAAATTAGCCATCTCCGACTATACCAGCCACAATGGCGATGGAAACACAACCAGTCCAGGCCTTCTCCGGCAATGGGTTCTGCATAACACAAAAATCTGTTGCTTTCTTTGCCTTTTCTTTCCTTTTTCCGCTTTTTGTAACTCTATCTCTTGCAATCACACAACAAAAAATGACGTCTCTTTCTTGCAAGAAAATTGTTGCTATTTGGAAGCAGTTTTTATCTGAGTATAGAAAATTTATTAGAGTTTTTAAGAAACTCAGATAAATTTGCCAAGAGCACAGATAAATTGCACAGAAACTCTGATAAACTGGACAAAAACTCAGATAAATTTATTTGAGTTTTTGAAAAATTTATCTGAGTTTTTGGAAAATTTATCTTTATCTCAGTTTCTGAAAAATTTATCTGAGTTTTGGCAAATTTATCTTTATCTGAGTTTTCGAAAAACTTATTTGAGTTTTTGTCAAATGTATCTAAGTTTTTGAAAAATTTATCTCCGTTTTGAAATTTTTAATTGAGTTTTTGAACATATCTTTCTGAAACAAGGGATAGGATTTCTTTCTTTAGAAAGTTGACGTTTATACCCCCATCAAAAGGTCATCTTCGTCATGTAAAAAGATCAACGTGGGGGGGAGTGATCTGTATCAGTATGCTTGTAAATTAAAGTGTAAATTAGCCACAAGTTTGTGTTTTTTATAAAATTTATTTCAAAATCTCATTAAAGGCATTTTCATTAATCGTGGCCAATTAAATAGTAGCTGGCCATTATTAATGGCATATCCCACTAATCATGGGATATGATTTATCGTTAAAAGGATAAGAGCTTTTAAAGAAAGGGCAATTTGGACATTTTAGATCTTTAAATTTGGAAAATGACCTACCACACTATGAAAAGAGAGTGTGGATCTAAGGCCAAAAAAACAAATGTCCAGGGACCCGTCGCCGAAAGCCCCTAAAAAAAAGGGGGTTGGTTATAGAAAAAATATTAGATGAACTCTTGGGGCCTATTTGGATGCACAAGAAAACACAAGAAAATAATATTTTATAGAATATAATCTTTCATTTTTTAACGAAGGAAATCTTGTGCGTTTGGTAACTCAAGAAAAATTTAAAGAAAATATTATTTTCTTTAAAAAAGCTCAATATTCTCTCCTACAGCTCCCCCCTGTAGAAAACTTTCTACAAGATAAGAATCTTTAAAAATGACTATTACAAAGTGGTAGAGTAAAGTAAAGGTTTTAGTTCACCAAATCCATTATAATGTGTATGATTACATATATGGTAAAGTAAAGTAAAAGTAAATCTCACAGGACGGTAAAATTGTGGTAAAGTAAAGGTGAGATAAAGTACATGATGAAGTAAAGTGGGAAGAAATGGTAAAGTAGTTTCTTTTCTTTACTTTACTCTATCATATTTTATCGTAGTTTTATATGGTAAATAAAAAATGACTTGTTTACGGGTGTGGTAAAGTAAAATAAAGATTGATGCCATATCATGGTTAAAGGTGACATAAAGTAAGGTCAAATGAAGTATGTGGTAAAGTAAACTAGAGGAGAGAGAGTTATAAATTAGTTATTTTTTTATTGATTTTACTTTACTATACTTTATCATGGTTTTATGTGATAAAAGAAAAATAACTTATGGTAAAAACATAAAAGTTAGACTTTACTTTACCACATTACTTTTTTATGTAGATGTGATAAATTACATGTAAATTAAAACATTTAATAAAAAAATATTCTTATAATGTAATTTACTTTAATCATAACACCTTCCAAACTTCTCAATTTAAAAAATGTAATATTCTTCAAAAATTGCCAAACAGTAAAAATATTATACTATTATAATATTGCATTATTGTATTATATACTATTTTATTCTTATAATATTTAAATCTATAAATATTTTATTCTGTAGACATCCAAACGGACCCTTAACTGGTGACTCTCATTAGGAAATCAAGCAATTTAATCATTTTCCATGTTCTACTCAACAAGACACCATTTTAGAGATCATTCCAGCAAAAACAAATTTTAAAAAACTTTATTATACTTACCAAATATGGTTTATCCGGTCTCATCCCATGGAAACACCCAAACATCCCATTGGCATGATGCCAAACACTCCTTTAAAGTAAAATCCAATCCTATCTTATCTTAGATAAATCCATTCAAGTTATATTTCTTTATGAAACGTTGCATACCCGGAAAGGAAGTCCACCGAGGTGGAAAGAAAGCCCGCAAATACATATACATGAATATATAAGGAGGAGGTGGGGTTGAACCCCTGACCTCCCCAATAAGAACTAAACTCCTTACCAGTGGAGGAAGCATTGGTGTTATGATAAAAACAAAAGAAAACTTGCCTCTTCCAATTTTTCACGCTATTACCACATTACATGTAACTGGATGTCTGAACCCAAAATAACTGTAGTTCTTCTTCTTCTAACTTCACTTCCACTGCTCCTCTCTCTCTCTTCAAATGCTCGGTTTCTCTTCGTTTTCAATTGTATTTCTTCGAGTTAATGACGACTGAGCGCTGATTCATCTCTTCTCATCGTTTAATTGGTATTCTTCTTCATGATTTCTTCATTTCTACATTCCTTAATCTTAATCATTGCTGTTTTCATCATCTAAACGAGATCATATTGAGTTCGGATTTGAGATTCTAATCTCTTTGAAGTTTTTAGCTTCTGGTTCAAATGAAATCAAATGAGATTCTTCTCTGTTCTATTTTTGATATGTTTTCTCAGATCCAGTAGATTTTTGTATCTTTAACGATTTGTATCTTTTCATTCGTGTTTTGGCCAAAAGCACTGCTTTTTGTATCCAATTCGACATGAAACTCAAGATTCTGAAATAGAAAAAGTAGTGATTCGAGATTTGGATTCGTGGTAAATGACTTTCCATTTCTTGTTTGGATGAAACTATGAAACATATGGAAGGAATCTTCTTTCAATGATTTTGGTTTGGAATCTTCTTTTTTTATTAGCTTTGCAAAAGAGTTCACATATTCTCTTTACTTTCTCTGTTCTAGTTGTTGTTAGAGTTGCTGAAATTGAATGGAAATGGCGGTAAATTTGGTTCCAAGGCGGGAGAGATTCACTCTGATTTGGTTGCTTTTGATGAGTTATGGCGTTTGGAGTGTCTACTCGATGGAAGGCAGGCTTTTTGTTAATAGGACTCTGGTCCCTGGGGTGAAATCTATTGTTTGGGGGATTTACTTGCAGAGTTGAGTGGTGTAAAGGTTATTTTAAAGAAATAATAAAATATTTATGATGGTATTTTATTTTTAGTTATTTGTGATGGAATCTTTTTTACTTTTTTATTGAAAGATGGAGTTTTTTTATCTTTTAGTGGTTGCTTTTTGACTTTTTTGTGAAGAATATGGTGGGAAATGGGAAAAAAAGTACTTTTAATGTGACTTGTTTTTAAGAAATGGAGACTTTACTCTACTCAACTGTACTAATACAGTTGTCAAACAACCTAGCAGGCAAGTTGTTCTTTCAATTAGATTAGATATAATGGGAGCACCCTGTGCACCACAAACACTAGTTGGGCCCACTTTAATGGTCTCTATGAGTGGACCATAAAACAGGGGATAGTTACGTGTCTCTGGATTTTGCACCCATATGAATGCATTGAATCGTTGAATCGATTGTACACTCATTTTAGATTATGAAAACTTACTGCGGTGGTCGTCCATATGAGTGGAGGATAAAACAGGGGATAGTTATGTGTCTCTGGATTTCGCACCCATCTGAATGCACTGAATCATTGAATCGATTGTACACTCATTTTGAATTAACCCCAAGGCAGTGGCGGATCCAGGATTTTCATTTGGGTGGGGCAGATAATTATCAATTGAAAAGGTAAAATAAAATAAAATTTTTGCTAGACATATTTCACCTAAATAAAAGCAGAAGAGAAAATATATTACATTTAAACATATAGACACAAAATACTGAACTACATCAGCAAACATTGATTTCTCTGGTAAAATATCAACTCAAACTTACATTATCCTTTTTCACTCAAAATTTATGTCAAAATTAACGCCTATAGAAGATCACTGCAAATTCAAGGTGAATAGGTATGGGAAAGATTGGATACAAGAATATTTCTCAAAGCCAACAAGACATTTTCATATGTGGAGCGTTTGTTTAAATACATGTGGGCCATGATGCAAGGCCCATTGGACTTTTGGGAGTTTTCAAGATCTGACCTGGGGCAAGTAGGCATAGGTCCGCCCATGCCCCAAGGGGTTGGCCGAGTGGTCAGAACCACGGTTTCTCCTTCTTTCAGAACTAGAAGTCTTTGTATTAACTCTCGATTCCTCCTCTTCGGAAACTAAAGGTTGAGTCTACTTGTGCTATCACCTGGGGGCCACATGAGTTTTACTCGACTTCTTTTTGGACCCGAAGGAATTAATCAAGCCTAAAAGGTTAGGAACCTGCGTTAGCGCAAAAAAAAAAAAAAAAAAAAAAAAACTTACGGCGGTGGATCAAGTGAGGCCAATAATGCCCCTGCATTTAGCTGAGTGGCTCCACAAAAATTTTCCTTAATTATTTATTTAATTTATTATTATTTTTCTAAGGCTTCGTTTTGTCGTGTGCATGTGTGTTGTTTGGCTGCCCTTGCTACGATATGGGGCACACATGTCCCTTAACGTGCAATAGGCAGCAAGGCTGGGTCCTGTTTTATATGGTTAGAACAGATAGTAGACAGATTCTGATACTCTATCGCCACCTGTTTTTATTTGCTTACAGCAAATGGAGGACGGATCCGGATCCTCCACAGCCACCTAAAAAGAGGTCACTCCCCTGCTTTAGAAACAGGACACTTTAGCAAATGGGTTTCGTTGGTCTCTTTGTTCCCATGTGGGAACCCCCAACACTCGGATTTCGGTTTCACCCCTCAATTTTTTATTTGATAAATGATGGAGATTGACAAATGTGCATCACCTTTGTGTGTGACTTCCTTAGATTCAAAAAACATTGTAGCAAATATAATAAAGCCCAACTATCCAGTCAGACTTTGGATTAGGTCATATGTATAAATCAGATTTATTGGGTGTTGCAAGCTATTTCATGTATTAAGATATCAAACATGGAGAATCTACTCCGGACTATGTACCCTACTCCTACCTACCTTTGATCAATACAGCTCCTTTGATATTCTTATCCCCCCCATGATCTAACATCATAAGTATTTTTATACTCATTAAACATTTACTCAACGCTGGATTAAACGTAAAAAAATCTATGGTTAAGAGCCACCAAAATTTGACCTGGTTAAATCGAGTGCTAGAATAATCTGATGGAGCTGATTCTTTGCATGATTTTTATCCAAAAGAGGCCTTTCCATCCATCCTAACCACAATAGTAGAAATGCATTCAAGTGGGCTCCACAACCTACACTCAATACAACTTGTTGCAGAATATTGTCCCTCGATCATAAATATCTACCTTTTATAATAGATGTGGATAAAATAGGTTTATTGGGTGTTGTCCTCTATAAAATTTTATTTACTTTTTATCTTATTTCAATGTATTTTACTACCTTAAATTTTTCCAAAGATAAAACGGTTAGGTTTACAATATGAAAGTGCCTATATAGTTAGGTTAATCTACCAGTCCTCCAGTATTGGTGCGACCACTTAGCCACAGTTGCTGCCACGAGCCACACGTTTGTAAAAGAAATGCACGTAGAATTTGAATGTTGCCACAAGTGTGCACGAGAAATTTGTGTCTCTCGATGATGAAAAAGAGTGATGCCATTTGCTCTTGACAGTGTGAGATTGAAATCCACTTACTCTGCTTTATGAAGTGAGGCATTAATTTATTTCTTTATTTAGATTGTTGCAGTTTGCTTGGATGGCAGCCTGCCTGCATATCATCTTTACAGAGGATTTGGATCTGGTGCCTTCAACTGGCTTTTACAGTTCGAGGTAATTATGTAACAATAAATGATAATCTTTGCTAATGGTAATGGCTATCTCAAAATAAATATCATTTGTTAGGCCTAGCTATGAGAGGCTAAAAATATTAGATTCTTTTTTCTTGATTGACCCAACGGCCAAAAGTGATTCTATCAGCTTAAACACACTCAGAATCGATCTCGAGACATTTATGTGATTCCAATGTACCAGCATCACTTAACTATGAGTGTGTTGGCATTAAAAATATTAGATTTATTGCCTTAGACTAAAGGAAACCATCAAAGGTGGGCCTGAATTCCCAAATAAGGAACGAATAGTAGCAGCAATCTCCCAATTACAGAGCAATTTGGTAGTATGATAATTTAAAGCCCTCGGTGCATCAACCTAGTTGAGGGATGCTACCATCAATATTGTTTATCAGGTGGTCCTCCTCACATGGAGAGAGGATGAAACTTTACCAAACCAATTGAGTTGGTGTGAAGTCAAGGTTCTATGATATCCAATCTTCATCATGTTATCCAATTAATTATCTCATGAGTAAGCACATGGTGTTCAATTGTGGATTATGGGTCCCACTTGCTCGGCTTGGATTCTCAATCAACCAGCAAGTTGGAATAGAGGAAGCTATTAAAACATACTTTCAGTAATAGACGCAGCTTATCTTATTGGTGTGTCATGTTTTTTTCCTTGAAAAGGTCTTAATCAAGAAATACATCACTCATGTCAAGTACTTGTGCAAATCTACGATTCAGCTGTCACGTCGTGCCTAATTGGCGTTTGGCTAAGAAGATGCCCTTTTATAGAAAAGTAATCCATGCAATTAATTGGTGCCAGATATTCTAAACAATAGGTTTACACCATCAAACTCCTCTGGTTACTCAAACACAACCCTAAATTTGGATATGCCTTTTGAAAAATGAAGGCTGATGTGGCATACGTAATTTGGCATATGTAACTTGGCAATTCCTGGAGAGATGTAAAATGCAAATGCAAGTGGGCTCATTATCATTATTTTATTCAAAAGAAATATTTACACCAAAATATTCAAATGCAAGTGGGCCCTCAACATTATTTTATTCAAAAGAAAAACTTAAAGTATGCTTGATGATATGCCAAATTGGCATACTATCATATACTTCAAATGCCATTTAGACTATAAAATATTAGTTGGAGACAATCTCATATGTCAATTAGAGCTGACATAGCCATTTGAAGTGTGGGTAGAGTTGCTCTAATATCTACTCTTTTTTTTTTCACTACCCAACGCTCCATGTTACTTGTCCTTTTGCCCCACTCAAACTTTATACGGACATTGATCCACACTATTTACGTACCACACCATTATTTTGTTGTTTCAGGAAAGGACTTCCTAGAGCAAGCATGCTATCTACTTTCCTATGTCAAAATTCAGTTGCTACTTTCAACCAGAACCATCGTGAATTTGCATTTACTGTAGCCATGTAGTGGTTATAACAATTGTCTCTAGAGGAGAGGAGTGGGATTAAAGATGCCAACCAACCATTAACAAGCTTTGTGACAAAATTTAGTGAAGTGAAAATACGGTTAGTATTAAGAAGAGGACTTGAGACTCAAATTAACGGATACTAGTTTGACACATGATGATAGATTTGCGCGACAACAATTCATCCCCTTTTCCTTGTCTATAGTGAGATCTAAATAGTAACTTCTCAATTGTTTCTAACTCCATGATTCCTTATACCTATCTAAGGAGAGAGGAATAGTTTTTCACTCACTCCGTTGGTCCTTATTATTCTATTCCTTGTCAATGTATTTGGACTTCTCTAATTTAAAAGACTTTCTAGAAAATAGGTTTCTCTGATAATCTTTTTTCACGGAGGCTTTAGAATTTTTAAATTAATTCATAAAAGACAGAATATATAAATTTTATCTTCAATAAGAATGTGCAAAGAGACAAAATTCCTATGAGAATTGAAGCTTGAGATATAATACAGAGAGATTTATTTTGATACCCTGTCATGATTAGTAAATACCAACGACATTGAAGTAAAAATTTCACATCACACTAATTAGTCCGGTCATGACTTATGGAGTAAAATGTTAGCCAATCAATAAGCAACATTTGCACAAAATAAGTATAGTAGATATAAGAATGTTGATATGGATGTGTGGTAAAAGTGGGAATGATGAAATTAAAAATAAGCACTTTCAAGAGTATTTAGGGGTTAACATCATTAGGTTATGAATTAAGAGAGATTCATTTGATACGGCAAACTGAAAATCTAATTTGGACATATCTAATTTAAGCCAGCAATGACTTTCTTGAAGAAAAAGTTTAATGCTTTATACGGCCGAATCCAAAATCCTTTGAATATGACTTGGTTCAACAGCTATGAACTCCTGAACTTGTCCTAACCACTATTAGACTTCCCCCTAAATTGGTGGGTTAGGGATGACCACCCATTTAACCTGTCCCATAAGTATCCTACTGTTTGTAGTTGAAAATCGTTAAAGTTATGAGTTTAAATGCCATTTTCTTTCATTTTGTTTATGTTCGCAGGGAGGAGGGTGGTGTAACGACATTAACTCATGCTTAGAAAGAGCTAAAACAAGACGAGGTTCTACTCGTTATATGAATAAGCTTGAGATCTTTTCTGGCATCCTTAGCAACAATGCCTTTCTTAATCCTGGTGTGATTTCTTTCGCTTTCTTTCTTTTATTTACCAAAGTTACTTCAAGTTAAAAAAAAAAAAAAAAAAAAAAAAAAAAAAAAAAAAAATCTGCCTTAGTGATCAGTCAAATGATGGGTCAAGTGACCCATCTTTTGGGTGGGCTGTAGCTGAAGAATTAGGGTTATCAATGGGTTGAGCCCGAGTTTAGTGGATTTTCATAATTTAAATAGGTCTAGTGCAATCAGCTCAAACATCAATCCTTGGAACTCAAACTAGACTCCTTAAACCTAAGGGTTATCCGCCTGAAGTCTAATTTCTTCCTTACCTATATCCAGACCTTTTCCTTGTGAGGCCTCTCTTCATTGTCATGTTTCCATGTGGACCACTAAAAAGGATTTTTTTTATAACAAAACCACCGGCACCCTGCATAATTCTAGTAAAGCTTAGGTAGTGACAATGCTTTACCTTAAGGCTTTCTTTTTCTTTTTCTTTCTTTTCTTCTCTATTTTTGGGTAGATCAGATCATTCGTTAAACAAAGACATAACAAAGAGAAAAAAAGCAGGTTGATGGTTGGTTGTGCTTAACTATACGTAGCTTCTTTTTTCCTTTTTTAACCTAGCTATGGGGGTTGGGACCCAAAAGAAAGCCTGCACACATGGGAAAACAACCAGCATAAGCGGGAAAAAAGCTCATACAAGTGGGAAGAGATGATGTGTCGAGGGTCCTTCGAACCCTTGCTGTCCAAGTGAGAACTGCCACCACTTACAAGTGAGGTAAGTGGAGGTTCTCACCTGTACGTAACTTAGTTGTGCAATTTGTGCTTAACTATGTTTCTGTTTCAGTACTCCAATGAAGGGGTTGCGACCATAGTTCAAAATAACGGCCGTTACCTCTATAATTTAAATCCAAGTGAAGATAGGGTTCAACACATTCCAAAAACCCACTCGTACCCAATTCAGGTCAAAAACATTAAACCCAAAACTACTCCGAACCCGATCAAATTTATTGAAAAATATTTCGGCTGCTTCTACTAATGCCTCAAGGATTTTGTAGGAATGGTTAAGTAAGGAAACTTAACATAGTATCAGAGTCGTTAACAAGTTTGAATCTCAAGAGGAACGACTCGACGTTGAAATAAAAAAGTGTTTCGTCAAAAATCCACCGACAGAGTTTTACTTAAGGGAGAGTGTCAAGGAGTGGGTTCCACCCGAGGCTAACAGCTTCACTTGGACCATGTGAGTCACTCCAAATAAGGACCATAGATAGCCCTAATCGAACCTTAGACCACATTCAATGGTCCTGCCGACTCCCATTTGGAGCATCCCCACATAAAGCCTTCCATTTGCTTCTAATCCTCTTTTGGAAAGAAATAGGACAAAAAGAAAAATATGCTTTCCCGAAACGACAGCTGCACCAGTGAGAAAAAGTAGTTCCAGAAATCCAAATGGATTTCTCTCTTCACAGACCCGTAGCTCTTCTGCCCTCCTCTTCTCTTCTCTTCTCCTCTATTATAAGTACAAGATATCCTTTTTGCTTCCTTGTCTCTGTTTTGTATCTCTTCCGTGGTTGGGAATCGGAAAGAGAGTTGGGTAACTATTGAATAAAAAGAAGAACAAATGTCCAACGACCTCCTGTATTTCGATCTCAACACGGGAGGGAGAATCCCATCCGTTGGTTTGGGCACGTGGCAGTCTCCCCTAGGTGAAGTGTACAATGCAGTGATCACAGCCGTTAAGGTAAAACTCCAAACCAATCCTATCCATCCATTCCACTGGTTCGCACTAACTTACTCATGTCTTATCCTCTGCGTCTATGCAGGCAGGCTACAGGCATATTGACTGTGCTCGTAATTATGATAATGAGGAGGAGGTGATGGCATTGTCTTATCTATATCTTATATCTTTCCATGTATCTCTTTAGCTAAATATAAATGTATTGATTGCTACCCCAGATGGTTTAAATATGGATCTATTGCAATACCGCCGTGTGTTCGGTTGTGAGGTAAATTCACAAACAAAGGTTTCTAACCCTCTTAGATAAAGCCTATGACGCCCAATACGGCATGATATGCTATGGACATGTAAGAAACATGAATTTTACATATAAAAAGTGAAGCACGATCGGATGCGACGCGATACATTGCTCATTGTGAAGTATCCTTGCATTATAGGATAACGCAATCCGTGAGGAGCCATGCTATAGTGGAACTCTACCCCTATTAGAATCCCTCATCACTTGACTGGCAGGGAGATAAGCCCGCCCTGGGTCTTTCCCACATCCTTAATCGGAGGCCACATTATTTCTTACATTGATCCAATGAAAAAGGAGCAATGACAACAGTATTAATAAGCTTGTTAAAATTGCAGGTTGGTCAGGCCCTGAAGAAGCTGTTCGAAGATGGAGTCTTGAAGCGTGAAGATATGTTTATCACCTCAAAACTGTGGTGGGTTTTTCTTTTTCTCTTAGAAGAAATACTTGGGGTCTAATTTTGTAGATACCCACCATCTTTATTTTGGACAAATTGTTGAAACAATGTTTCAGAAACTGAAGCAGACCGACTGGGTCTTAATTAAAGTCCACAGTTAAAGACCCTTTTGGTAGTTGGGTCAAGTCCAGAGGTACTTAGGTCCATGTCCAACTATCTGAATGTGTTTATGACTAATGTAATGATCATGACTGAGTCAAACCTTTTAGATCAGAAATCTAAACTCAGAACAGCAATGGATCCCTGTTTTTCCAAATGCCTGCGGGGTTAACTAACTCATAGGCAGTCCATGGGGCGTAATTGAAAAGTGGGGTTAGATTTGACTCCAGAATTATGGATAGACCCATTCAGTGATTGGGTTGTGTCAGACATCCAAATTTGATGAGGTTTGGGTTGAAGTCCACCATTGACCAGCGTAACAGACCCAAATCCAACCCCTTCACATCCCTTTGTTTTTCCAATTGACATAATGTAAATTTACCTGTGCAGGTCCAGTGATCATGCACCTGAAGATGTGCCAGTGGCTTTGGATGCTGCTTTGCAAGATTTGCAGCTTGACTCTATTGATCTGTACCTGGTATGTGCTCTCTTCAGAGTTTATATTCTATCAAATTTTCATGGGTGACTTTTGTCTCACATTTAGTTAGTTATCCAACTCACAGTTAAAGTACCATTTTGTGAATTCTTTTCCTATACGTTGGACTATGGTGTTTCACAGTTCTGCAGTTTGTTTTGTTTATCCTCTGTTGATGTATGTATGACCATCCCAACCTATGTGGTTACTGTGCCCAATATCCAGGTTCTTGTTGGGACTAAAATTAGGCATAGGGCAGCCCTTTTGCTATATGTTGTCCTTTGCTCTATATGTCAGGGTCATATTGGGTTTATAGTCAGCCATTTGACATGCCTAGGCACAACCTGTTTAACTACTGGACCAGAAATCAGGCCTGGTCCAGGACATGGGGATAGAAAAAACAGTCCAAATTACACCCATTTCTGGCCAGGCTTGGACTGGACCCCTGCTAGCCTAGTCCATATCCAGCTCCTAGTGTCTGTAAAGGCTGCTTCTGTTTAGATGAGATATTGTTTGCAGTCTGGATTTTAATCTTGCCATACTTTTTTATTCCATGTATTTTTACTCAATTGTCTTTGGCCAAGTTTAAAGGTGTAAGCTCTTATAATGTACTATTTTCCATCATTTACCAATGATTTATTTATACAACTACACTTATAATATTTTTCTTTAGGTGAAATATTGTTTGTAGTTTTTATCTAAACAATGCTATTAAATCTTTGAAGATCCATTGGCCCATGAGGACAAAGAAATTGACTCGTGGTTTCAAGCCAGAAAACATGGATCCACTTGACATCCCCGGCACATGGAGTGAAGCTATATGATTCTGGCAAGGCATGTGCCTCCAGCGGTTGATCAGGTGGAGTGCCATCCTGGATGGCAACAACACCGGCTCCGTGAGTTCTGTCAATCTAAGGGTGTTCACCTATTTGTAAGTCTTGCAATCTATTAGCGTCTGTTTCATTAGTGTATTTTCTGTCTAATTTCTTGTTTCCTTAGTTTGTATCTGGGAACGTCCAATTGCAATTGGCTTGAACATTCTAGTGTAGCAACAATGGACAGAGCTTCGATGGAGTACACAAGAAAAGTTTACAGTGCAGCTCCAATAATAGAGAAATTTAGAACGACTTTTGAGATATGGTCTTGGAGAATTATAATGTTACAAGTTCACGGAACCAGAGAAATATGGTATATGATTAATAAGCTACTATATGTTCATAATTCTGAACGTGTACTCAAACCTAACCAGATTTGGGTTGCAACCAAACAGGTCCTTAATCATTACCTATGTCTATGTGTTCATCATGGTTTATCTAATGTTTCTGGTGACAGGCCTACTCGAAGTTAGGTTCTCCGGGTACATCATGGATGAAAGGGGATCTCCTTAAGAAGCCAAATCTAAATATGATTGCAGAGAAATTGGGAAAGACTACTGGACAGGTTGCTCCGCATTGGGGCCTCCAAATGGGTCAAAGTGTGCTACCCAAGAGCACAAATGAAGCAAGGATAAGGGAAAATCTTGATGTGTTTGATTGGTCTATTCCTGAGGATCTGTTTCCCAAGTTCTCTGAAATTGAACAGGCAAGTACTTCTCTCTCCTTATTGTTCAATGCAATTTTTCTCCTTACAATACCTAAATCTCTCTGTTGGTGAATTTCTTATTGCATCTGTTTATTTGTTAAGAGAAATGAGATTTTTATAGAAGAAAATTACCCTTTCTCTTTTGAATTGAGATTAAAATGGTTAGTTAACTTATTGTTGTAGTGATTTAAATCAAGAATTATATGGATATGTATAACCATATATAATGTTAACCAACATAAATCAGAAGTAAGATTCTGCACCTAAATTTTATTATTTTAGCAATCCATGGTCCTTGACCATGTCAAGTACAACAAGTGATTTGATCAATTGATGAACTCCATTGAGGATGGGCTGTGCCCCAAAACTACTGATGGGTTAGTTATATGAAAGACTCAACATTGGGTTAGTTATATGAAAGACTCAACATAAGATTCAGTCAAGATCAATAAGATCATGGAGAACGAAATACAAAATGTAAATCACATGCTTTAATAGGACCTCTTGAAAGAACTTTGATCTGCATTATGCGTCAAGCCCTTACATTTTCATTTTCATTTTTCTTTTTTTCTTTTTGGGAAATGAGTATGTGCCTTAAGCCAAAATGAGAAAAAAAAAGTACTCAAGGTACATAAAGAATACATCATCTTTACGACCCTTTCAAGTTGCTAAGGGCTGGGCAAGTAACTTTTACAAAGTATGACATTCTGCAACATGCAATACAGCACAAGGGGAGAAGAAATGCCCTATTGACTTGCGAGAAAGTGCGAAGACACACAACAAACTATAATAACAAAACCTAAAATTAACTTATGTTGATTTTTCTTTTCTTAACTGCTCTATCTCTTTCATATTCCTAGCAACAGTCAACTTGTCATGGGTACTTAAACATTCAGCACTTTCAGTTTCATCCTTAATTAGTTTCCTTTCGAAAGCTAATATATAAATTTTTTCGCGTAATTGTGCGGTGAAGATTACTTACAGGCTATTCCCTTGTTCATGAAACTAACAGTCCTTACAAGGGCATAGAAGAAGTATGGGATGATGATAATTTCTAAGAAGGCATCTGATCCTTTTCCCTGAGATGGAAAAATTGCCTTTTATTTTTGTCAACTAGAATCTCTAGATGTTTGAATTTCAATTTACTTCACTACAGAAGTTTGTGTGTATTATCAATAAATGTTTGCCCTAGGAGTTCTATACTTGAAAACCTAGCTAATAATAATATTTTTACACTTTGGAGTGGCTTTCTTCCCCATACGTTGAGATGTATGAAATGCATCTTATGGGAAAATAAAAGCATGAGGTCCTTTACATTAGGAAACTTTGGACTTGTATTACCCCCCCTCGGCTTTACCCTGAGTTAGAAGTCTTGAAAGAATCATTTCAGACCCATTTCTAAGACTAAGATCGTGATTTGGAATGACTCGAAATACTTATTTATTTAATGTAATAAAAACACTTAGCAAGACCAACCAACGAGTTAGATTTCGTGACTACAAAAAGGGTTTCTTTTGAAGCAAACCTACAAAATGGGGCATAGTTCAATAACGGTAGAGTCGGCTGAATCGTAAATGATTTACAGAAGGTACTTCGAATGGAATCATGAGTTGTAGAACAATTCGATAGAGAAATCTCTCCATCCCAAAACCAACTCATAGAACATGGAAATAGAGAGGGTGTGTTGATACATTGACGTGTTAGCTTAAGATCCCTCAATCCACAAGAGGATCTCCTCGGGTCTAATCCAAATGACACAATGAAGTGAACATAAATAATTATAGAATGTGGAGGAGCTTATCTGACTCCGTAACTCTTTCTTGAAGTGACAAAAGCTCCTTGAAATGATAGAGGCTTGGAATTCACATGAGGTTTACAACTCCTTTGCCTTTGCTATTCTTTCTTGCTTAGTGATGCAGGTCAAGGAACCATTAACCCCCAACTATCTCCTAACCATTCAATCTCAGCACATTATTAGTTTGTTGGCAAGTGAGCTCAAAATCATTAGGTCTCTTAAATGTGCAAACAAGTGGGTATGATTAAAGATCCTTAATGGGCTTGTGGTCATGTGGGCCACACACACCCATTTAATCCAACATTCTCCCACTTGGCCCATAAGACCATAAAACAAAATCCAAAATTTCAGTTTAAGGAAATTCATTTCAAATAGTACTTACTGTGACTAAATTGGTTTACCAATGTGAATCATAGCGATTACATGTCTTTAATGACATGCTTCTTCCATAATGACTCCACTATCACCCCAACCAAGTCCTTGATAAGGGTAAAATAAGACAACTTCAATGGCCGTCCTATTTAATTGGGTACAATAATGCCATTCTCTTTAAGATTCTTATTTTATTCACCTTTATACATGTAAATATTTGATAAAATAAGAATTACGAAATCATTACTGTAATGATGTCCTCAATAATAAGGCAAATCAATAAGGCCCATAAGATGCTCTCTATAAGCCTTTGGCGCTAATGCCTTCGTTAATGGATCCGCTATCATTTGGCTCGTTGGAGCCCCAACAATAAACACCAATTGATCTTGTATAGCTTTTCCTTTAATACAAAGTACTTAACTTTCAAAAACTTTGATTTACTGTAAACTTTGTCATTTTGAGTAAATCTGCTTGCTGCATCATTATCGCAAAAGATTTTAAGAGGTTTAGAAATTATATCCATATTTCATAAACCTGTGATAAAATCTCGCATCCATAAAGCATGACCTGCTGCTTCGAAACACGCCACATATTCGGCATCAAATGTGGATGGAGTCACTAGGGTTTGTTTTACACTTCTCCATGATACTGCCCCACCAGCTAACAGGAAGATATATCCTGAAGTCAACTTTCTTGTATCGAGGCTGAATAACCGATCACTTCTAATTGATCAGATTTTCTATATGAGAGCTTGTAATTTTTAGTGCCACTAAGATATCGCAAGACTTTTTTTTACTCCTACCCAATGTGCCATTCCTGCCACTTTGATATCTACTAAATATGCCAACTGCAAAACCGATTTTAGGTCTAGTGCATGTTTGTGCAAACATCAGACTCCCTACTGCAGCAGCATAAGGACATTGGTCCATCCGACGTCTTTCGATTTCATTTCTCGGGCTTTGCTCTTAACTAAAATTTTCACCCTTATTTATTGGTGAATCTTGGGGCCTACATCCTTCTACACAGAATCTGTTAAGAATAGTTTTGATATAGAATTCCAGTCATAACCCAAGTAATCCTCGAGATCTATCCCGATATATCTCGATTCTTATTACAAAAGTTGCTTCTCCTATGTCTTTCATATCAAAATCATTGTTAAGATATTCCTTGATTTCATGAATTATACCAAGGTCATTACTAGCTAGCAAAATAACATCGACATGCAGTATCAATATTATAAACTTACTCCCACCAACTGTGACATAGATGCAATGGGTCTACTGGATTTTCGAAAAAAAAAAAAAAAACGATGTAATAATGCGGTTAAACTTAAGATACCATTGCCTGGAAGCTTGTTTCAAACCATATATCAATTTCTTTAATTTGCAAACTAATTTATTGCTATTCCCTTTTATGAATCCTTTCGGTTGTTCCATGTATACCTCTTATTCTAATTTTTCATTATGAATGTTGTCTTAATATTCATTTGATGTAACTCTAAATTGAAATGAGCTAAAAAAAGCCATAATTATCCTAAATGAATCCTTTTTAGATACCGGAGAGTAAGTCTCATTGTAGTCAACTCATCTCTTTGAGTAAAACCTTTAGCCATGAGCCGAGCCTTAAATCGTTCTACCTTTCCTTTCAATTCCCTTTAGGCCTTGAAGACCCATTTACAGCCTATGGCGTTGGAACCTTTGGGTAGTTTGATAATATCCCATACCTCATTAGTGGTCATTGATTCCAACTCTTTTTTCATAGCATCCATCCATTTATCAGAATTCACACTTTCTATGGCTTCTTTGAACGTTTTAGGGTCATCTTTTATCCCAATATTCGCTCCCTCTAAATAAACAACATAATCGTCCAAAATGGCAGGTCTTCTTATTCGAGTTGACCTCCTTAATTCCGAATAATTAGGAAGTGGATTATCATGATGTTTTGGGATTGGATCATTGATGGGCTGACCATTATTATGTTCAACTTGATCATTTTATGGTTGTTGTATCTCTTGATAACCATTAATGATATCAAGTGGAACAAACCATTTTGTGTATCAGGTTACTCAATATTTTCCCTGATTTCTTTATAAACTATCTCTTTCTTGAACACTCCCACTATTCTCATGATTTTCTAGAAATTTTGCACTTCCCGATTCTACAATCCTAGTAGTACGATTAGGACAGTAAAACCTATACCCTTTAGACCTCTACGGATAACCAATAAAATATCCACTAATAGTATTAGGGTCTAACTTTCTTTCATGTGGGTTATAAATTCTTACTTTAGATTGGCAACTCCAGACTCGAAAATGGTTTAGGCTGGGTTTCCTTCTGGTCCACAACTCAAATGGTGTTTTTGGCACCGCTTTACTAGGGACATGATTTAATATGTATATTGCCATCTTAAGTACTTCACCTCACATTGATTTGGGTAAAGTAGTATTACTTACTATGCTCCTAACCATATCCATAAGCATCCTATTTCTTCTCTCAGCAATACCATTTTGTTGGGGTGTTCCGGGCATTGTGGATTGGGCCACAATACCCTCGTTTTCTAGAAATTTAACAAATGTGCCCGGGTTATGACCCGATTCGGTGTACCTTCCATAATACTCACCACCTCTATCAGATCTTACTACTTTGATTTTCTCTCTAATTGGTTTTCTACTTCTGGTTTAAATATCTTAAAGACATCTAAATCATCAAATTTCTCTATAAACATAACCAAATCCTGAAAAATCATTGATAAAGGTGATAAAGTATTGTTCACCTATAAAACATGGTATATCCATTTTTCCACATATCTGTATGGATTATTTCCAGGAGTTCAGAACTTCTTGTGGCACCTTTCGCACCTTTCTTGTTTCTGTTTGATTGTTTTCCCTTTATACAGCCTATACAAACACTATAATCATTGAAATCAAGATTATATAATAATCCATCTTTCATTAATCTGAGCATTCTCTCTTTTGAGATATGCCCCAGCCTTTTATGCCACAACGCAGAGCAGTTCTCTTTAATTGCCCCTCTCTTAGTGCCAATGCTCAGTTCACAACTAATGTGTGGTGTGTGCAATGATTGTTCATCCATGGAATTTAACTGTAATATATATATATACATACAATCCCCCACATAAATGACCATTCCCAATTAAACATTGATTTTAGAAATTCTCATAAAATTTTGCCCAAAAGTAAATTCAAACCCTTCATGAACCAACTTTGAAATAGAAATTAAGAGTGTGTTTGTCATCGTCCCATTCGGATATTCCCATGTTCCCATGAAATAAGGTTGTAGAAAACATGTTTGGTATGTGTAAATCATTGTGCCAAAATTTGGTCTCACTGGAAGGAATCTCAAAATCTTAACCCGCTGGCATAGGAAAGTTGGAACGAAAAAACTTCGTTTTTTTTTAAGTAACCGCCCATTGGCACAATTGTTTCATACTTACCTCTTGCCTTTTAAATAGTAACATTTAAAGATGGGAAATGATTGGGTGAGAACAATTCTCACCCGATCTGTGCGAAGTCCCATCCGGGATGTCCGTTTTCAAATGCCATCCAACGGTCCGCTTTAATGTTATTTAAGTTAACCTTTAGGGAAAATAACTTGCGCTTCGTTTCCCTGAGGATACAACGAAACCTTCAACTGACACAGTGCTCCGGATCCTCTGCGAACATCTTCTTCGACGAGAAAGGGGTCGCATCTATCTCTTCTTCTTCTCCCCCCTATCCTTCCAGATCCTCTGTGCACATCTTCTTCGACGAGAAAAGGGTTGCATCTCTCTCTTCTTCTTCTCCCCCCTATCCTTCCGAATCCTCTGCGCGCATCTTCTTCGACGAAAAAGGAGTCGCATCTATCTCTTCTTCTTCTGCCCCCCATCCTCCGATACACAGAAAAAAAACATCATCCAAAGCTTCCTTTTTGCGTTCGTTCTTCGATGAAAAGGGGGAAACATCTCTTATTCGACAAAAAAGGGGGAAATCTTTTGCTGTCTCGCTTGAAATCGCTCTTCTCAAACAAAATATCTATCCACACATGTAGTGGATCCGGTCCTGATCGTCTTCTCAAACAACCAGATAATAGGCGAAGAGTAAAAGTTATAATCGGATAATTGCAATAATCCTTATATACACTTTTGGGTTGTTCCATAAATCTGAAATCACCAAATACATAGTCCACAGGAAGAAGTCCTCCAATCAGTAAACAGAGATCATTCTACAACCCATCAAGGAAGGTGTAGCACAGATGAAATGTGGTACACATCTTCATTTGAACAACCAGTAGCACTAGATCATATCCAGTAACTTCAAGACACACTTAAAATTGTATCCAATGGCATCACAACACATTCATGCACAGAATGCAATTTCAATGCTCAAGTCTCTCAATATTGTAGAAACCGGATTCTTCGAGTGCCCGGTGAGAGAGGATACCTAGAACTTACAAAAGCATGGTGGTTTATGTTTTGATTGTGTACATCTATTACCCTGTAATTCACTTTCAGCCCTTTTGTTTGGAATTTCCTTGTTTAAGTGCTGAAAGCATTGTGATGCGAAATTCCAAACATGATGTACTGTTTACAGTAAACAGCTTCTGTGGTGTGATTCACTCAAATTGTTGTTAGCATCAACCAACTACTACAACTATAGAGCAGAGAATTTTCTAAAAAAAAGTTCAAATCGACATTTCACAATCTGGTTTTTTGTTCCTTCTGTGCCCCAAACACAAACTAGATTAAAAACTCCACAATTCCACCCAAAGCATTTAACCGAATGGTGCCTTTTTTTTTGTGTGTATTGGAGGATAGGGGGAAGAAGAAGAAGAGACAGATGCGACCCCTTTTTCGTGGAAGAAGATGTGCGCAGAGGATCCGAAAGGATAGGGGGGAGAAGAAAAGAAGAGACAGATGCAAAGCCCTAGAGATGCATTCATAATTATTTGCCCTAAAGTTTAACTTATATAACATTAAAGCGGACCGTTGAAGGGCATTTGAGAACGGGCGTCCCGGATGGGACTTCGCACGGATCGGGTGAGAACTGTTCTCACCTGATCATTTCCCTTTAAATATTTTAAATCCTGTCACTTATCTCAAATAAAGTGGACCCACTTGGTAATTCCTAAAGGTGGGTCATATGGCTACAATCACAAAAGGTAGGGTCCATATTTTAATTCCTATAATGGTGGGACCACACTATAAATTCCATGGATGTGGGCCCATGTTTCTATTTCTAAAGGTGGGAATCATGTTGTAATTTCTAAAGGTGAGTCACATGGTCACAATCACAAAATGTGGGATCGTATTATAAAATTATAATAGTGGGACCACATTATAAATCGCATGAATATGGGCATGTCTTCTAATTTATAAAGGTAGGAATGACATTGTAATTTCTAAATGTGGGTTCCATGTCCACAATCACAGCAATGGTGGCTCCACTTATAATTCTTAAAAGTGGGTCATATAGTCACACTCACAAAGTGGAGCCACATTGTAAATCCTATGAATGTGGGCCCATATTGTGAATCCCATGAATGTGACCCCATGTTCGAATTTCTAAAGGTAGGTACCACATTGTTATTTTTTAAAGGTGGGTCCCGTGTTCACAATTAACAAAAAAGATGGCCCACATTATAATTCCCAAACCACATTGTAAATCTTATGAATGCACTGCACTCATGTTCAAGATTTTAAAGGTGGGGCACCACATTGTAGTTTTTTAAGGTGGGCCCTATGTCCACAATCACAACAAATGTGGATCCACTTTGTAATTCATAAATGCGGGTTATATAGTCACCATCACAAAGGGGGGACCCACATTGTAAATCCAATGAATGTGAGCCCCATATTCTAATTTTTATAGGTGGTACCATTTGTAATTTCTAAAGGTGGGTCACATATTTACATTTACAAAAAGGTAGCACTATATTATGATTTTTATAAAGGTGGGCACACATTGTAAATCCTGTGAATATGGGTTCTATGTTCTAATTTTTAAAGGTGGTAACACATTGTAATTTCGACAAATGGGCCCCATGTACAATAATAATAGAGTGCCACAAACAATAAAAGATGGGTCCCACATTGTAAATCTTATGTCCACTCCTTAGAGAAAAACTTTTATAATGTTACCAAACAAGTTTCGTACAACCTATTTTCTGCAGAGTAATTTAATATAATGTTTCCAAACAAGCTCTGGAGAGTATAGTCTTAGCACAACATGATCCCAGCACAAAATTGGGAACAACACGAAAATGATGACAAACAGGCCCTAAGTTTCTAAAAATTTCGGGAACAAGGAAAACATTATGGAGGTCCAAAATAAATCCGGTGTCCAGCACCAGTCTATAAGTGCCTATTGCTTCAACTCGTGATTCTTTTCAGTTCCCCATGGCAATAGTCTTTTCTCCATTATTTAGTTGCTGGCTTAAAAAGGATCCCTGCACACAACCAGTTACATGAGTGGTTACATCAGAGTCAACCCACCAAGAACTTGGTGGAATATCGATTAAATTGGTTTCATGACATACTAGAGATAAATTTGTACCTCTCTTTTTATACTAATTTTTCCGCTTTAGGCAATCCTTTTAGAAGTGACCGCTCTTTCCACAGAAAAAGCATTTCTTTTGTCCTAGTTTTTCCTTCTTTTCTGGTTTTGCAATTTGAACACTTGGCATTTTCTTGTTCTTTTCCTTTCTCTTGAACTTGTAAGAAGTGACCGTTCTTTCCACGAAATTTATCATCAGTTGCCCCTCGGCCTTAAGCCTCCTCTCTTCTTGATCACACCTAGCAATTAATTCTGTTATGGTCCAAGCTGTTGGGCTTTGATTGTAGGCAACCTTAAACTGGCCAATAGAGGAAGGGAGAGAGTCCAAAATGAATTGTATTAAGTACTTTTTTGATACACTCATATCCACCTGGTCCAATTTTAAAACAATATTTTGCATTGATAAAATATGTTCTCTCAGTTCCAAAGTCCCATCATATTTCATGCTTCATAGGCAGCTCATTAGCGATGCCCCTACAGCCTTGTTAGTTACCTTGAACTGCTCATTTACAATATGTAAGAGATCATTTGCATTTTCTATCGTTCCAAGAGATCCCCTAATACTTCTTAAAACAGATTTCAAGATAATCATAGTTGCTTCCTTGTTAGCTTTGGTCCATTTCTCAAATTTTGCCTTTTCATCAATAGATGTTTCATTTGTAGGAGTTAGGGGCTTAGCCTCATCAAAAACTATATCCAAGTCCAAGAAGGTTATGGCCATCATTAGCATGTCCATCCATTCTAAAAAATTTGACTCATCTAAGGCAGGAATGGTCCCTAATGTAGAAAGTGTTGCCCTTGACTTAATTACTGAAAATAAACAATGATATCCACAAGTTACAATCTATTCTTGATCATGCAACAACAATAAAAGTAAAAGTAATTGTACATCATTGCAAATATACCTTTGGGTATGAAAACAACATGCTAATAATCACTTTTCTTTAATTAATAAGACTACGTCAGTAATATGGTGTGATTAAGAGGACTATTCCTTTGGGCATAAATCATTCTTAATTACATCACATTACCAATAATATTTTATTCCAATTTCTATTCCATGAAGATTGAACATTTGGGCCTCTCATATCTTTTATGAAATCGCAATTTAGTGTTATTATAATCACACAAATAATGGTGGCATACCCTTAGTTCAATCTAGAAATCGAACAATTCTTCATGACTTGGTTGCTTTGGCAACTATCAAATCAATCCAAATCATTTATTTCTAATTGAAATTACATTAACAACACTTCCATTATGACACATCCTTAATTGGAATCTTTGTTTTCTCTAATGATCCAAGGTGACATAAATTTGACATAACAACGCATAATTAGCTAAGTTACAAGCTATTGTACACTTTGATTGCATAAAATAATCATCTGTGATGCGGAAATAAACTTTAATGGCTTATTTTAACGTTTAAGAGAATATGCCAAAGTACTAGAGACACCCCATAATTGATCCAAAGCATTCAGATTAAATATCCCATCAATAGGAGTTCATAAGAGAAAACGAACCAAACTTTTGAGTTCCCATGAGTCCGGTATGATCAAAACAAATTTTGGATCACCCATTTTGACCAATATGATCAATACTAATAATTGGGTCAGTTCTAGAACTCATTTATGCTAATTAACCATGCCAATAGCCACCATTTAATAAGTAGGACATTCTGAAAATTTTTCTTCCAAAACTATACTGGGCTCAGGGGGTCCTTAATGGGTCAGGTCTGACCCGACTTGTTTGGCCTTGCCCAGCCACCATTTCAAATGGTGGAGGTAGGGCTGCCTCTGCCAACACATTTAAGATGATGGAGGCAGGGCTGCCTCCATTCTCCATCATTTTTTTTTATTTAAACTTTAAAATATATCCATCAAATAAAATAAAATGCCATTATATTAAAATTCAACTTTCATCATCATTTTGTCCTTTCATGCCCATCATCAAAATGACAGTAAACCAAAATAAAGTAATAACAGTGATAAACCTACAGAGGTTCCAATTCTATGAAGTTTCTTAAACCAAGAAAATACAAATTAACAGAATATGATCTTTTATTCCCATCTCTTCCGGATTGGGTGAGTCTTTTCTTTTCAACAAAATGCAATCTCTTTTATCAAATACCCAAAACTTCTTTTATTTGGGCATTTGGTTTGACTTCCGCAGAGAACCCGGAAAGTCCCAAAATTTTAGAATATGTAAAACAAAACTTGAAGCGATCATTTGGCTATACCCAAAGATGGTTGTGATACCACATGTTAGCTTAACACCCTCAATCCACAGGGGGATCTTCTCAGGTCTAATCCAAATGACACAATGAAGTAAACATAAATAATTTGTGAATGTGGAGGAGCTTACCTAACTCTATAGCTCTTTCTTGAAGTGACAGAAGCTTGTTGAAATGACAGAGCCTTGGGATTCACGTGGGCTTTACCACTCCTTTGCCTTTGCTATTCTTTCTTTTTTAGTGATGGAGGCCAAGAAACTATTAACTAAAGGAGTTACCCAAGGGGTCCTTTTATAGAAGATTCCTACCCGTCAAGGAACCATTAACCACCAACTATCACCTAACCCTTTAATCTCAGCCCATTATTTGTTTGTTGGAAAGTGAGCTCAAAATAATTAGGTCTCTTAAATGTGTAGACAAGTGGGTATGATAAAAGAACCTTAATGGGCATGTGGTCATGTGGGCCACACACCCATTTAATCCAACATGATGTTGAGAAATAATGGTGGAGAAATCTCCACACAGCCATGTTTGGACTTCGAGAATTTTCTTCAACTTTTGTCTCTCATCCAGATAGACACAAGGCCCCCTTGGATATGATGAGAAAATGACAACTAGGGGATCCCTGCTAGGTGGATAAATGAGATGTATTATATAGATTCATTATACTTTCCTTTAGTAGGAATTCACTATTGTTGTATGAATTTGACTAGAAAAAAACTAAATGTGAAACAATTTTAGAACCTGTTTTATAAATCAAAATATAGTTATTCAATGGTTGAATTGTCCCTAAGCATAGAATGATCTGGCATGTGGAGCCACTTGGGTCATCTTCATAATAAACTTACCCTTTCACACAATGAAATTTAATAGGATGCCTTAAAAGAAGGCAGACTTTAGACCGGCACCACTAAAAAGCAAATGGAAAAACAACAAATCCAATAACAAAGTAGACAAGGGAGAGAGAAAGGCGCTATTTACCAAATTGTGGCATACCCAGTCATTATGGCTATTAGTTCTGCTGGCATTGATTAATCAAACATATCAGCCTAATGGTATACCACAAGCTCTTGAATGATGCTTACAGACGGTCAATATAATGTTTTGGCTTCTTGAATTGGTGCGTTCGCATTATTTCATAAACTGGTAAGCTTTAGACAGTGACTTGTTACTGTGGACCTTAAAAGAGAGTTATTGAAAATGAGATGCGTTGATATTACTCAAATGGGTACAACTTCTATTAAATGGAGTCACGCATCAAACGATCAATGGCATTAAGAACAGATTGACGAAAAAGATATGTGGACGCCCGATAAATATGTAAAGCAGTTAAAGTGGATTTGATAAAATATTAGGGCTAGCCATCTGGATAGCATATTCAATTTCTTCAATGGTAATAGTCTTCATAAGTTCTACAACATCTTCATATGAAAGGTGACCAAAAGTGTCAATGTGGGTCAAGGTTGATTCCAATGGTTCAAGAGGAGGGCTTAGAATCTTCTTAAAGTGTGAAATAAACATCTCAAATATAGCATCAAATTTTGTAAAGGAATTTCCTTCATTGTCAGTGATCTGATCAATATAAGAATTCTTTTGATGATTCTTAAAAAGCCCATAGAAGTATCTTGAATTTTCACCCCTAGATTAATTGATTTATCCGCAAATTTCTGTTTTAGCATGCTCTCTTCCATCAGTAAAAGAGAAGCTAAGTGAGTATGAGCTTGGAGCTCATTATGCTGCAAATCAACATCACTTGAATTATGTACAATAGCAACCTGTATTTCTTTAAGGGCTTGTCTAGCCAAATCAATCTGAGTGTTCAATGGAATATGAGAATGACCCCACTGCTTTAAAGCCAGTTTAACATTTTTCAGTTTACTAGCAACCTTGAATAAAGGAGCCCCTTCCACAGTAATATTCCAAGCATTTTTCACACAGGTAGAAAAACCATCATACCTTGCCCAAAAATTAAAGTATTTGAAAGGTGTTTTAGTATATAAAGCACCAAAATAATTGAGTAACAAAGGGGAGTGATAAGAAATACCCGGGTTTAAGATAGTGCTTTTGAAAGAAGATGAAGTTAGAAATTTGTAATTAATAAGAACTCTACCAAGCTTTCATTGGACGTGATTATCCCCTTGTGCTAAATTTGACTAGGTAAAACTTGGGCCTTGAAGAGAAAGGTCATCAAGTGAAGTTGCAATTATGCGATCATTGAATTCAGCAATAGCAAAAGGATGATGAGTAGCACCACCATATTTTTCATAGGTCCAACATACCACATTAAAATCTCCAGCTACCGTCCATGGTTCCTGAATTACCATTAAAAAGGCATAAAGACATTCCCAAAGATCTCCTTCTAATATAACCATTATCTCCATAGCAAATAGTGAGAAGAAAGAGTAATTCATGATAGATACTGCACAATGAATATATTGAAATCCATCTTTTCAAATTTGATTTTTGCAAATTTTGGATTCCACATAAGCCAAATGCGAGATGATGCACAGTATTGCAAGTTGCAATGATCCAACCAACCAAGAAGCATAGCAGAGCTTCGAATATATGAAAGCGATGAATCACGCACTCTGGTTTCCAATAATCCAACAATATGAAGCTTTAGGAACTGAATTTTATTTTGTATTTCGAGATGCATTTCTTTGTGGTGCAACCCCGCACTGTCATGACCCCGGACCAGACCCCGTCCTAATCCGGCGTTGCAGCTCAGCGAGCCAGAAAAGTTTTCCCCGCACGTGCTGATTTGTTTCCCACAGGTTTCCTCGGTGAGGATTCTACACGAGTCATACACATTCGATACATTTGCGGAAGCGTGTAGCAAACACTCAATCAAATCACTTTTAAGAAAGAGAACGTATAAATATATTCATAGACTCATGTCAGAGAGAGAGAGAACATCACTAGCATACCCATAGTTAAGTTGAAGTTTACATCATATCCAAAGCAAGGTTAAGTTTTACAAGTTTCCCAAAAAGAGATAAGCCAACATTGACTAATTACAAAATCCCAAAATAAAGTTGCTTGATTCCCAAAATGTTACGCCTCTTGCCCCAACACGATGCCTACATGACATCATTAGGCTGCCACTCTTGCCCAACGGGCTGCTCGCCTATCACCTCCTCACGTGCCTCCTCGGTGGCAACATTACCTGGATCTGAGCACCAAAAACGAAGGGTCAGACACGATGGTTTGGCAAGTAATTGAATCAAGTATAATCATGCTATAAATCAATAATTTGTAATTTATAGAACAAATATGATGGAAAGAACCCGAATAAAACAAATAGTTCAAAACAACATCCTTTGCAAGGTCACATGATAAATCACGATACACATTTGAAATAAATCTTGGTAACCATACAAAGCTATATTCTTTATCACACAAGGTAACGAGAGCACTCACGATATAAATTCTCCATCACACAAGGTAAAAGGGAGTATGAAAACATGACCCAGTAGAGCTGGGCATCACTCATGAGTCCCGCCGCGGAACGGGCTAAATAACACGCACGATAATCCAAACTGCAGTTGGCACGAAATACTTAAAGACCCAAGGCGGTTGATCAGATAGACAAGGTCGTCGAAGCTGAGTGGTGCCCACAAGAAAACAAATACACACTAACTTTCGAAATCATGCTTGCTAGGTTTAAATTCGGTAACTACTCACACTATATCAAGAACACGCTGATTCACACGAATTCACGAATAGTAGTCTCGACACGTTGTGTGTATAAAACACGGTTCACACAGTGAATCACAAAACGAGGTTTTAGAAATCACAAGTACATTTCACAACACCCCAGCAATTCCTTGGGACCATAGCCGTTGAGTTAGTATACACTTTGAGGTCCCATGTCGTTCATTCGTTTAGATGGTGCCCAAATTCTAACGACATTTAAGATATCAATATGTATACATCAACTAGGATGGGTCCAAAAGGAATTGGAATTGAAAACCCCACTATTCTCTTCATTTCAGAATTCCGGGTAAAGTTGGTCACCTGTCGGTTGGCCGTTGGCTAGCTGACCCTGAGCAGGTTGGTTAGCAGAGTGCTGACCAAGAGCTAACCACCCCATCAGGATAGGAAAACAACATTCTGGAATTGGAACCGAGGATGTTCGGTCACCTGTCAGTCGATCTAGGCCTCAAATCTGGAAAAAATGTAGCATTCTGGAAATGGAACCGAGATGGTTCGGTCACCTGTCGGTTGGCCTATCGGCTAGCTGACCACTGACCGACAGCTGACCGACCAGCTTCGGGAATGCATTTCTGAAGCTATTTTCAGTCCTTTCTTTCCTCCATCACTTCTCCTTATCACCCCTCCTTTCCTGCACGAAAATGAGCCTACATGCTCCTCCCATTTCATCAAACAACCATTCATTTCAACCACTTCAAAATCCATAAATCAACCTCACACAATTCCTAACAATTGTAGTGTAGAAATCCCAATTTCAATGAAACAATTCTAAAACAGAATTCCATGCAATAAATCTCAGCATATGAACAATAAAACATGTGTTTAGTGAACTAAACGTTGAAACAAAATGAGATTAAACCAATGGAGATTTAAAAGTAGGAAACCAAGCTCATAATCCATAAAACATCGCATGCACAAGCACGTTTCATTCAATTACTTGCCTTGGTTAGAAAAGCACTCAAGAAGGATCTCCTAACATACCTCTCTCAGATGAACTCCAATCTACAAGAAGACCCCAAAAAAAACCACTCAAAACTCCACAAAATTCGAAATCAAAGGAGTTCTCAAAGAAAACCTTTGCATGCATGAAAGAAAGCTTCCTAAGGGTTCAATAAAACCATGGTTGGAAGAAGGAAGCCATTGCTTACCTTTTGAAGCTCTAACAATGGAGAAGAATTTCAAAGAGAAGATGAACCCAGCTGAAATCCTTTGAAAAAGGTACCAATGGGAAGCTTGAGAGATGGGGAAAGGTTTGATGCACTCAAAACTTCATTTTGATGAAAGGAGATCTAACATGCAAGAGGGAAAAGTGGTGAAGAGGGCTGGTTTTCTCTCAAGTCTCTCAGCTGGTATGAAACGGATGAAGGAGAAGGAGAAGAAGAAGAAGGAAGTACACGTGGGTTTTGAGTTTTAACTCAAGTGGGTTGTGGGTCCCCCAGCCCCTAATACTTTGGGAGCTTAAAACTACCTCTTGTGAGTCCCGGATAAGATCGACGAAAGAGGGAAAAATGATCGTCGAAATATCTAGTTCCCAAAGATATAATTTTCACATGATTTTGCAAACATCGAAATTTATGCACAAATTTTGAGGTGAAAAGACCGTTTTGCCCTTTTTGCTAAAAACATGATTTCGGGGTTCAAATACACACGGAGCAGTTATCAAGGTTGTTGAAATAAAAAATACGAATCCAAAAGATGAAAAATCGATATTTTTAAAAAAAAATCAAAATTCGGATTCCACACAAGCACGCGATGCACGGGTCATCCCGGGCCTGGTCAAACCTAACTCAACACCCTCAAAATTCTCTAAAGCTATTCAAAATGCTAATCTAGCTAGAAATCCAAGCTAATCGTCCTCTAACCCCACTTACAAACTAAACACGGCTTAAACCATCATTAAAAACACTAAACTTGGGTCGAGGTCTGACAAGCACATTCTATATTAAAATCGTCATTTGGAACATTTATGCTTCTGATTCACCTTTTGAATGGCAATACTCTTCTGTTGCGGTTTACTAGGCTTTGAACTTAGAGGCTTTAGCTTAGGGATTTCGTTTGAACCGCCCTGGAAAGTAGATGTGTTAGTAGTTTTATGTTGGCTAATTCATTGGTTGGGCAAAACTCTAGGTCTATTGAGTTGTATTTTATTTTATTTTAGAATGGACAGCGGCTGTGTCCCTGGAAGAGTTGAAGCGAAGAAAATAAGAAAATAGAAGAAATTTGGAAGACACTATCCACGAGGCCCGATCAATCGGACCTGATGACCAGATCGATCAGATGTGGGGTATTCGATCGATCGGATCTTTTGTCAGATCGATCGGTCCTCGGGAATTTCAAGTTTGGGACTCTGTGAGTTTGTTTCCTTTTCCAACTCATATTTCCAATTTGAGTCCTATTTGTGTTCTAATTACAAGGCACGAATTTGGGGCTATAAATAGGGTATTGCTCTCAACCCTAAGATACACATCAATTAATTCTCTCATTGATCTGAGGTGATAATACCTTAGGAGAGATTCTTTGATTCTCTAGAGCTATTGAAAGGTTGTGCTGAAGATATGCTCTAATAGGTTTTTGTTGCTTTTACTCTCTTGCAGAAAATAGTTAATCTTGGTCGACAAGGTGTGACGAGATAAAGTAAGAAGAATGGTGCATGGCGTGGAAGTCGTGGCAGTGAAAGTTGTGCAAGAACAACTGAAGTCCTTAGGTCGAGGTACGGACTGAGGTAAAGGAGCTGTGAGTATATATTGTAATTGTTCATTAGTTCTTGATTTTTGGATTGTGGTTTTTCTCCCTGGATAGAGTTTTCATGTTAAATATCGTGTCTACCTTCTTGTGGTGTGTGAACAACAAATTGATTATTAGCTAGTTTTATCTTGTTTATTTGGTTACGTCCGCTGCACTGGTTAATTGGAACTAGCATCCATTCTGGTAACCCAAAACTTTCAAGATGTTTCAGCATTTTTTGATGTGCTATCAATACGAGAAATCTCATGTTCAACCATTATTGTTGTTCGTGCAATTTCTTCCTCATCACCCAAGGAATCCCCCTCAAAATTAGAAAGAGCATGAAATCAGTTAGGGCTGTTAATGCCTTTGAATATTAAAGTTAAGGATAAGGATAAGGATTTACAACTAAATAATATTTTTTTATTTCGAGTATTAAAAAGAACACTCTTTCTGTTTGTCAAATGACAATAGCTATGCCTTCAAATTTTAGCCCGGACAGATTTCTTATAAAACACAGGATAATACATTAATAATTGAATCTGAGAATTGTCGTGGTGACCTCTACAAGCTACAACCAACAGAAAATGATTATTTTAAAAAGGCTCCAAACAGTCTATGATGATAGATATCACTTGTGATTGGGATACCCTCAAATGAAGAAATGAACTCTAAAGGAAAAATAAACTTATTTTTAACCCTACTAAAAAAAAAAAAACAATATGCTTGTTGTAGCAACTGATAAATTGAAAACAAACCTCTGTTCAACTAATAACAAGTTCATCCACAACATTAACTCCACATTCTACATTAATTTTGTTTGCATCCACAACATAGACAATCATCCCCCACACCATACACAACATAGACAAACAAGTCATCCACTCAATTCCCATAGAGGTTTGTTTTCATATACCTGACAACGTGATCTTTGGGTAACTTTTAGGCGGTAGTAGCAGTGCATCATCTAAGATTTTGATTGAGTTTCCGGAACGAAGAAAAAAAAAAAAAAAACAGAGTTCAAATTAGATGGGTGAAATGAAAAAAAATCACACTGCAAATCAAGTGGGGAAGAACGCCACGAGCATCTTACTAGGCTGGCAGTCGAGAGAGGAAGAGATGAAGGAAATGCGTTTGGCACACTAGGCTAGCCATAGGAGAGAGCAGCAGCTGGCGCAGATCGCTTATCGCGGGATGGAGCGGGGCTGGCAGTGGAGAGAGGGAGAGATGAAGATCTCTACGGGAGGGAGGGAGAGAGGGGAGAGCACGTCGATCGTCTGCGATGTCTGGGCTAGCTGTGGAGAGAGGGAGAGACGAAGGAAGAGGGAGGGAGAGATTGGCTAGAGGGCGCCCTTGGGTTTTCTTCACTCTATGGATCGATTAGGGTAGACATAAGTGAAAGGGGGAAATTGAAAAAAGGGTGGGCGTCTGAATTTTTTTTTTGCTTAAAGCCACAAGTGTTGCTCGCACGCCCTAGCTGAGGTTCCCTTAAGCTTCTTGTCTCTTCCTCCCTCTCTCTCTCTATATATATATATATATTGTATATATATTTAATGGGTAGGGCTGCCATATTCCCATCATATTAGGTTACCAAGATGTTGCTCATTTTTAGTTTCCATTAATGCCTCTTACCTCCTACTTTTTTTTTTTTTTTGTGGAATTTTGGATAAGACCTGGGGCGACCGCCCCAAGTCAACGTAGTGTAGGTCCGCCCTTGCCTGGTCAAGTGAGAGAGAGTTATTGAGAGAAATCACTGGGACTTGAGATAAAATAATGGTATTTTTGTAAACAATAATATGCTCATTTTGTTTAATGGATGTAAGGCAAAGCAATCATTTGTATAAAAATCCAAGACAAATCTCATGTTGGCCGCCCATTCTTGTTAGGAATATTGATTTTGGGGACATGAAACGTATTAAAACGAAAAGAAAGGTGTCTATTTACAAATCCTATAAACCTTAGCGGGGCATATACAAAATGCCCCACTTAGATTTTCTACGCATTTAAAGAAAAATGCTGGGAAATGATGACAAAGGTTCTTCGCTTTTATTGAAAGGAGTCATCTTCGCTTTTATTTACATGGGTTCTTCTTTGCTTCACCTTCTGAGTGCAGGTTGTTTACAATTTTTATTTTTACAACCCCTCGTCAGGCTTAGGAGATCAAAACGATGGAAATCTGTGCTGAAAGAATATAAGAGAGATCTGTTGTCTTCGAGAGTTTGCTGGAGGCAAAGTTGGAGAAGTTTGCAATTTAGCTTCTTTGGTAAGTTTTTGTAGCTCATCACCATTGTTGGGGAAGAATGATTAATCAGAGAAGTCTGCTTCAAAACAGCAGAGGCAATATTTATCATTCCTCCATGGTAAGAGGAACAAATGCTGACTTTCAGAGGCTATCACTCAGGCCTAAGGACAAACACCCACCACTGCTCGATTCTCACCTTACAGATGAAGGAGGAAAGAGTTTAAAAAATGGTAGAGTTTCTAGGCTTCTTTTTGCAAGATTCGAGAGACAATGGTATTTTGTGAGAAAGGCGATTGTCCAACCTTCCCCCTTGTTCTCCTAAGTTTTCATTTTATAGCCTTTGTGGGGCCATAATTGTTGGAGATCATGGAGGAATGGAGGTAGTTCTGGAATTATCATTTACAGGTCCAACGCCCGTTGGAAGAAGTAGCTGACCATGGATCGTGGGCGACGTGCAACCAAGGAAGAAGGAGTTCGGTGGCCAATGCTTGGAGTCATGCAGCATTCAGTGGTTAGCTTTTGAATGGAGGTCAGTAGCCACTTCATTGTGCCAGGCGGCCTGTGTATTGAAGACTGCAGCAGTCGGTGATGTTTTGCAGACAATAGCCACTGGAGAATTCTTTTGTTATAGCCGGTCAGACTCCGGCAGTCACCAAATGTCATCATTTTTTATGGAAAACGTGTATTTTTCCTCGGGGAATGTTATGTATGGACAGATGAACTTTTGTGTGCCAACAAATGCCCCTCCCCACCCCCCCCCCCCCCCCCACCCCCCCACAAAGGTACAATGATTGAAACATGTTACGGTAATCATTGTGGATCGAGAACTTGACAAATTTATACTTTTGATGGAAAAGTGTAGAAAATTTATTTTAAAAGCTGCTCATGCCCTGCTTTTCGTGGAATCAAGTATTTGCATCTCTGAGGGGATTATGGGAAAGAGCCCAAGGAAGGATCCTGGAGGTATCGAACAACTCTTGTTTGAAAACTTTCTCTTTGGAGATGAAAAGGAGGTAGGCTAATTTTGTCAGAGTTAGTGATTTTATGGCATTGATTTGTGTTTTTGGTGGGATTTGGGTGGTTGGGTAGGCAAATTAACTTTAGATTGGGCATATGACCAGTCTATTTGAAGATATTCTCGAATGGACCGTTAAGATGATGTCACTTGTGAATTTTGGCGGCTCTGTAAATTTCGAAAAGCAGTTGGAAATCCAAACGGCGCCTCCTTGAACTGCGCATTGACCGGCCAGTTCTTGGTCTTTGTTTCCTTTGGACCCTGGCTGCTAAATTAACTTTGGGATGGCCGCTGGGCGTCATTCCATCTCCGGAGTGGCCGCTGGGCGTTGTTCTATTTCCAGAACAACCGTTGAGTAATTAATTTCGCTGCCTGCGCTTCTTGCAGCAGCTTGCAGCCGATGCCCCTTGGGAAAATCGAGGGGCCAAATGTCTTATAAAAGGTTTGATCTTCTTTATCTTTATTCTTTACTTCATTTTTTACATTCCAGAGCTTCCAAAATCCCAGAGACTTTCGTGTCCAGGCTTCCCTCGGTTTCCTTTTCTTCTTCTCTGAGCTTCATATGCAATTTCTTCTTCTTCATTCTTGAGAAAATGGCCGGTAAGTCTGGATATGCCTTGTTTCTTTTCTTTTATTTCACTGTATGTGCATATTTTCTTCTTCGGCGTCCATTAGAGAAGTCTTGGTTTTGGCGAAAGGTTTGTCTGGATTATTTCATTTTTCTTCCCTTCTTTTTATTCCACTGTATGTTTCATGGGCATGTAGAAGATGGATAGATTTCGGCTCTTTGTTCCTTCTTTTAGACGGAGGGCAAGATTTTTGGGTTTTTCCCTTTCAAATTCTATAAAATATTAGTAGCGGCCAAAATTTTCCGCCCACTCTTGAACAATGGTCGTGGACTATTGAGTAGGATAGCCGCCGGATTTCAAGGGCCAAGTAGTGATCACCAGGGATCTTTGTTAGCCGCTAAGCAGAGAAATGTACTGTTTTGGCCGTTGATTCTTGAGTTTTCGGCCGTTGATTCTTGGGTTTGATGATCAGATCTTGACCGTTGATAAATTTTAACCGTTGCATAAGATTAGATCTTGGTCGTGGCCGCTGAACTTTTAAAACCACGATAGTTGTCCTCTGGGGCACCGGTCGTCGACCCCTGAATTTAAGGCCTTTGGCAGTTTTGAAAATTTGGGGGTTTGATGGTCAGACATTGGCCGCTGCTAAATTTCAGCTATTTGAGGAAGAGTTGTGCCTTGGCCGCCAAGTGTGAATAATCTAGCTGCTGTAGATTTAGGGTTTTGTAGCTGATTGCCAATGGATTCGGTTTTAGCCGTTAGGTGTTGTAGGAGGATGGCCATCAAGCGAAGGAGAGTTCCGGCTTGGTAACCAAGTGTGGAAAATTTTGGTTTTTGGCTGCTGAGCATCAAAGCAACAAGATAGCAGCCGTTAGGGATTTGTGGAATCTGGAGATTGACCGCTAAATCCTGGATGTTAGCCGCTGAGTCCTAAATGCTGAAACATCCAAATTTTTAGCCATTCAGCGGTGAAGGGCAGAACGCTGGCTGCTAGTCATCTAGGAATTAGCCGCTAAGTGCTAAAATGGTAGGACTATAGTCGCTGACATGAAAATTTTCTAAGTACACATCTTTGTTGCATTCATTCATTCGTTTGCATGTCTCCTTATGGTCTTTAGCGTGTACATGGTTGCCCTGCTTGACTGGAGACCTTGGCTCGAAAACCTTTGAGCGTGCACTTGTTGCCATGCTATGGTTTAGAATCAAGTATATTTCTTTCGTTCTGGGTTTTCTGCCCGCCTTCAAAATAAGGGGAGATGCTGCCGAATTTTCCCAGGCTCTAACAATCTTTTCTCTTCTTTTTCAATAGACAAGAATGTCGCTTCTTCATTATCCGCTGCTGATGACGCTGCCACTGCCAAGGGCAAGCAGCCGGCCGCTGAGACTTCACAAATTCCCGCTGCTGAAATTGAATGACAAAGGTTCAGGGTTGATAGATGTCAGTGGCCTTTGGGGAGGCCTAATTATGAAGGGTGCCTACTGGTTGAACACTATGTTTCCTTGTTTCTTGATATTAGTGAATATGCTATCGCGGTTCCTACTGGTTATATCCATAGAGAAGGTTTTCCTGCTTCAATTCTCAGGCTAACTACACCAGCTCGGGATAACAGCAAACGAGTGCTCTCGATGTGCAGGCGGAATTACAGAAACAGACCGACTGCACTTGGCATATGTGTAACACAAATTATTAGTCAAAATTTGCAATGCATCTGCAAGAAATTTGTTTTCATCCCACAGGACATGATAATGTGTGGGCCGACTAGTTCCTTGTATGCCTGCGTGGGTGCCCTACATACTTGCATTGCTTTTGGCTAACACACCTCGATAAAATATGATACGCTGGGGTATGTGCTCAATCCTTCGGAAAGAAAGAAGAAGCTCCTTGATCAAGCTTCATGATGAGTTTGTGCACAAACCAAACCAGCATATGTGGTGATCTCTAGCCAATCATGTGACGTCACAACCGCTGCTATAGAAGGGCTAGAATCCTCCCCAGGTGGTGAATGTGTGACATTAGCTCCGAGTGCAGAAATACATTGCAGTAAAGACAGAAGCGTTGAAGCAGCATATGAAGGATTTTATATGGCGGCTAGACTATCTTCATTCCTTTTCTTCTTTTGTCACCCATTGATCTAACTGGATGTGTACATGTAATTTCTTTTGAAAGTATTATCAATGAAACACTACACCAAAAACGAGAAATTGGAATGGATTACCGTTCCTAATCCGCCCGTTCCTAATATGTTAAACCGTTCCCAAACCATTCCAATTTATCAATGAAAGTATTATCAATGAAACACTACACCAAAAATGGAAAATTGGAACGGATTACCGTTCATAATCCGCCCTTTCCTAATCTATTAAACCGTTCCCAAACCATTCCAATTTCCTATTTTTGGAACAGATTAACGGATTAGGAACAGAAAACAGGAAATTGGAACGGATTACCATTCCTAATCCGTTAAACCATTCCCAAACCGTTCCAAATTCCCGTTTTTGGTATAGTGAAAGTGACAATTTTGCATGTTTGTCTTCATGGCTTTCTGGTCTGGAATGGATGTATGATTTTGATTTTCAGATTCAATAACTCACTAGTTCTTAATTAAAAGATTAGCAAATCATGATGAAGTGGGATGGAAATAGACATTAGTTGGGGTCTTGTAGGGACATTAGCCGGGGTCTTAATTTGGTAGGCTTAACTCTAAAGTTAACTAAGTAGAATGAACATTAGCCGGGGCCTTGTAGGGGCGTTAGCCGGGGTTCAGCCTTGACACTTAGGAATCAAATAAAGGAAAATTTGAAAGTCAAATGGGCCTGTGTTTATAGAGACCAAATGACGAATGAAGATTAGGTTAAGGAGGTTTAAGGTACCGTCCTTAACCGAAGAGAATGAATCTGAAAAACATTTAGGAATAGTAACGTTTGAGAAGCTTTCCATTGATAGGCATCATACACCTTTCGCCTTCGATGATGAGGACAGCATATGCACCATTTGAGTAGACTTTGTTGATGACGTAAGCTCCTTCCCACTTGGGTTCGAACTTTCCCTTGGATTCATGGGTCAGGATCCTTGGTCTTCGGACTGCAAGGATTAGATCTCCTTTCTTGAAGGCCCGTTCACGTACTTTCTTGTCGAAATATCCCGCAATATGAGCTTGATAGATTTTAATGCTTTATCTGGTCACAAGTCTTTTTTCATCAAGACTTTCTAATTCTCGAAGTCTTAATTCAGCGTTTTGATCGTCTGTGATCTTTTCTGCAATTGCCACTCTGAGTTAAGGCAACTGGGTTTCTAGGGGTACTACTGTTTCGCACCCATAGACAAGAGAAAACGGGGTTGATTTAGTCGGGCCTCTAACTGTGGTTTGATAGGCCCAGAGTGCTTCATGAAGTTTTTTTCCCCATGACTTCTTATTATTAGAGACCATTTTCGATAGAATTTTGCAAATGGTTTTGTTGAAAGCTTATGCTAATCCATTTGTTGTAGGATTGTATGTGGTGGAAGGACAACAATGAATGCCATTCTTGTCGCAGAATCTGTTGAATTTGTTGTTGCTGAACTGGGGTCCATTGTCGTGATATAAGCGCTTAGGCACGTCAAAACGACAGTTGATATGATTTTTGACAAAGTTGATCACGATATTAGCTTCTACTTCGACTAGTGGAACCGCTTCAGACCATTTAGAGAAATAATCCATGGCTGCCAATATGAAGTGGTGACCTTTGTATGATGGAGGATGAATTTTTCCGATGATGTCCATGCCCCAAGCCTCAAATGGCCAAGATACGGTTGTAGGATGCAAATAAGTTGGCGGTTGATGTATATAATCATTATGGATTTGGCATTCTCTGCATTTTTTGGTAAATTGCATGGAGTCTACAATCTTTGTATGCCAGTAATATCCCAGCCTTCGTATCTGGTCATGTAAATTTGGTCCAGTTTGATGAGCGCCACATAGCCTTGCATGGACCTCTCTTAGTGCATCTTTCGCTTCCTTTTGGGATAGGCACCGCAACAAAACTCCAATGACCTTCGGTATAGGGTTTTAGATAGAAGATCATAATGAAATCTGGGCGCACACCTTTCAATGCTAGTTCGGTCTTTGATGTCGTCGGGCAGAATACCATGATGTAGTCGATGAAGGGTTCTCTCCAGTCTCTAAATGAGTTTTCATAGGGACAAGTTTTGCTTCTCGAGACTTGGAAACAATCTGCTACAGCCTGATGAGTATCAAGAGGTGGTAATAGTTTCTGTTCTGTGATGGTAATTGTCACCTTATCATTCTCCGGTAAGGCCATTAAAGTAGCCAGTCCTACTGGAGCATCCGCCTTGACATTCTCACATCTTGGTACTTGATGGACTTCTATCAATGTGAACTGGTCTTTGAGCTTTTGAACTTTGTTGAAGTAAGGGACCAAGTTTGGCTTTCTTACTTCATACTTCATATTCAAGATTTAGTTGTTTTATGATCAACAGGGAATCTCCATATACTGCCAATATATCGACACCAAATTCTAGTGCCAATTCCAATCCCATTATCAGAGCTGTATATTCTGCTGCGTTGTTGGAGCATGGTTCCAACAATGAGAATGAATGAGGTAAATATATTCTTTCCGAACTGCAAAAGATAATTCCCACCCTTGACTCTATCTCTCCAAATTCATTGGTTCGAGTAGCTCCATCAAAATGCATGATCCAATGGAGATCAGGATCAACAGTACATTTGATGAGTTTTTCGGTGAAGAAGAATGGCTCATCCGAAGGTCATCTTTAAATTTTGAATCTTCATCTAGAGGATGTTCAGCCAGAAAATCTGCCAAAGCTTGTCCTTTAATTGCTTTTGCCGGTGTGTATCTTATGTCATAGCATGACAATAGTATAGACCACTTGGCTAGCCGATCATTTAAAGAACTAGCCTTCGTCATCAATACCATGAGCGGATTTATCCGGGACACTAAGTATATTGTATTTGACAGTAAATAGTGTCGGAGTTCTTGCACTGCGAACATGAGAGCTAATCATTCATTTTCAACTAGCTTGTAGTTATGTTCTGCCCCCACTAACATTCGAGATAGGTAGTAGAGGGCCACTTCTTTGCCATCATCATTATTTTGATCTAGCATCGCACCCAAAGAATGATCTAGAGCCCTTGTATACAGAATGAATGGTTTGTTTGACCTCGGAGCTGCGAGCACACGAGGATTGGTCAAGCACCTTTTAATGTCTTTGAAGGCTTCATCACATTCTTTGTCCCAGACAAAATCAACTCCTTTCTTCATCAAACGAGTGAAGGGTCTGCACTTGCTAGATAAGTTAGAGATGAATCTCCTCATGTAGGCTAATTTGCCCTGTATGCTTCTGAGTTCTTTAAGAGTTTTTGGTGGGGGCATCTCTAATAATGCTTTGACTTTGATTGGATCTAGCTCGATCCCTCCTTTGCTTACTACAAATCCAAGGAATTTTCCTGAAGATACTCCAAAGAAGCATTTAAGAGGATTCATACGCAATTTGAACTTCTGCAATCGATCAAAGACTTTTCACAAATCATCAAGATGGGTGTCTTTTTTCTTGCTTTGAATGGCCGGATCATCTACATAACACTCGACCGTCTTATGCTGGATATCTTGGAAGATTTTTGTTGACACCAAAAATGTCACTTTGCCTCCTTACACATTCTCAACATAAAAAAGCTACATGGAGCTGCATCCTACCACAAACAGGCGAATGTCGCTTCAAGCGTCAAATCTTGTCAGAATCGAACGAAAAAAGTAAGATCCTTTAAAGCAGCCAAAAGAGAGGTACACCTGAAGTTTCAAACCATTTCAACATCATTTGTCCTAACTTCACTTCTTCAGCAGCTGAGCAGGAGCTCTCGGCGGCGGCAGTGTTAAAGACATCAAATCTTCGATCAAAGCCTACGGATGGTCTCAGAATACCTCCAAAAGGCTCCATGTCAAATTTCAACTCAAACCGACATCGTTTGACCCTCCATTAACTCTCGAGCAACAAAGTCGGACCTCTTGGCGGCGAGAACCACCGAGGCCATCACTCATCAAACAGAGCACATAGGTGGCTTCTACATACTTCCAAAGGGCTACACGTCAAATTTCAAGTCATTCCGATGACATTAGACCCAGCTTTGACGCTCGGAAATAAAATAAAGCCTCCCGGCTGCAGAGCTTCCCAGGACCATGGCATCTAAATCGGAGCTAATGAATCGTCTTAAAATGACTCCAATAAGCTCCTTGTTAAATTCCATGTCAATCGGACATTGGTTGACCATATATCAAAGCTCGACACCTTCTTCGCAGCGAAATCACGCCTAGCAGCCAAACAACTTCAAAACTCAAACAAAAGCTCATGGTTGGTCCTATCTACTGCTCTGGAGGCTTCACTTCAAATTTCAGGTCATTCCGACATCGTTTGACCTAGTTTTGGCTTTTGACGGAAAATCGACAACAAAGTCTTCAGCTTTTCCAGAAAATAAGAAACTTTGTGCACTGGTTTCCACGGCTTCTCATTAGGTTTTCTTCAGGAGAATCAATCCAATAAATGAGGAGAAATGTCAAGAAAAATATAGGAGAAAAAAGAATCGAAAGAGCCAGAAAAACGATCGAAAATCGGTGACCAAAAGGGGAAAAAATCCCCACCGGCGACCCTGGAAATCTGGGTAGCCAAATTTCCTCCAAAAGGGCCGTTTTTTCCAACCCTTTTTACGTTTCGAGAATTATGGCCCCTGTGGTTTTCTGAAAATCTGATTTTTAGTGCTAGAAATCAGCTGATCTTCACCAGAATCTCGGATCTACCATCAAGAGCATGTGATCATCATCGCACGCTTCAAAATCGCCAACCGGCCAACCAAGAAAGTACACTTTCTGCCCGACTAATCGAGAAATCGATAGGACAGATGTTATGGCCCACTAGTATTAATCAATGTCTGAAGTTGCATCGCCATCCGACATCAAACAACATGTGGATCCATCGGCAATGATTGCAAGAAGAATTCCAAAAGATGCGGTACGGCCCGCGACTCTTCGAGCGCCTGTAACTCATTATTTTGGATGGCCCAATCAGATTCAAGGAAAGAGGAGTTACAAGTTCAAGTAATCATGGCAATAAATCATGAAACTCCTCTCATCATGGAGATTAAAGGCGATTAAATGCCCATCATTCTCCATCGGCCAATCATATTCAAGGAAAAAGGAGTTACAAAATAAAGAAATAAAAACTTGTAACCCCTCCTATCATGGAACATCAATGCCATCAATGCTCAAAAACCCACCTAATGACTACCATAAACCTATAAAAGGGGGGTCATCCCAAGAGGAAAGGGTCCAGAAAAATCCAAGAAAAATCTCTAAAATTCCCGGAGAAATCTCTACACAAAGAAGCTCTACTACTTTGAAGAAACTCTGCTGCAAAAAACATTTCAAGGTGATCGAAGTCCCTTGGGGACCACCCCCTAAGGCCTCCTCTCCTTCTATCCAACATGGCCTAGACACAGCTTTTCACCTCGTCTACTCGATTTTTTATTGGATATAAGACTTCCTCTTGGTCTTTATCCTCTAAAAATCTGAGGTCCAAGCCAAGCCAAAAGAATCGAAGCATCATATGTTCTCATATGAAGGACGATGGCGAAGTCCATACATGACTTACGATCGTCAATATAAACGAGTCATCACAATCTCTTGAGAAGTCAGAATTCCTTTTCTCTCTTTTCTATTGTATTTTGTATTTTTTAAGAGACAAAAAAATCACAATTCTTGCCTTTCATTATTGATGAGATTTGTAAAATTGCCTTTCAAGGCAAAATCGCCTTTTACGGCACAAAATCATCTTTCACGGCAAATAAAGAAAAATTGCCTCTCACAACACGAAAAAAAAAAAAAACGTTGTCTCTTTTCTTGAATATATGTGCAATGGAAAGTTAGAAAAAAGTTGATTTCATTTTCTACTTGTGAAGGTGAATCTCCGGATCACCACTTCAAATTCCAAGTAGAATAAAAAATCTGGCATACCAGTACAAAAAAATGTTGATGCTCGCTTTTCTCCCTCCGCCGGCCCCTGGCAACCCCGCGGCAGAGGTAGAGGAAAAAAGCTGGGTCCATCAATTTCCATTATGGCTCTTTGATATGTGGCTCATCCATTCTTAAGGCCAAAAGGCATGATTGTATAACAGAATATCCTAAATGGGGTCTTAAATGAGGTATGCTTTTCATCTTCTGAGGACATCTTAATTTGATTACATCCAGAGAATCCGTCCATAAATGACATTCTTTCATACCTTAATGTGTTGTCAATCATGATTTCAGGAATAGGTAGCGGAAAATCATCTTTCGGACATGCCTTATTCAGATCTCAAAAGTCATATACAAACCTTGATTTATCCATTCTTTTTTGTAACAGGGTCGATATTGGCTGACCAATCATGGTGTTGTTCTTCCCGGATAAATTGGACATCCCGAAGCTTTTGCACTTCTTTTTCGATCTTTTCCATGATCTTCGGCTTAATACGCCGTTGATCTTGTTTTACCGGTTTAACATCTTTCGAGATATTCAATTTATGCACAGCTATTTTTGCATCTAATCCCGGCATTTCTGAATAAGTCCATCTAAAACAATCCATAAACTCATGCAAGAAGTACACGAAATCTTCTAGTTCATTTCCTTGAAAATGGGCATTTACAAAGGTAGGACGAGGATTGTCCAGGGTTCCTAAGTTTATTTCTTGTACTTAGTCTTCAGTCGGAGGATTAGGAGGAGGTTCTTCCACATTATTTTCAGAAGCTTTGAACTCTACAAATCTTTCTAGGGTATCATTTGGAGATTTAAACCACGGCCTGATCCCTTTCCAAGGATTCGGTTTTGAAGGTTCATTGGTTTGTACATTTAGAACCAAATGGTCCCAAGAACCCAACTCGCGTGAATTTTGGTTTTCATCGAGCTCTGGGTGCTAGTGATCAGTAGCTTGGGATGCTACATCATTATCATCACTTGCTCCTTCCGGGTGTTGGAAGATGGCCCAATCTATTGGAACTTGTATATCTATTTCCAAGGAATCATCGGAATCATATTCTTTGGTGTAAGCAATTATTTTTTCCCTGAAGTTTTTTGTAACTCGGGGTATACTTTGGTAGGGAGTGTATCCAATGCCTGACCGAGATTCTTCTATCCAGTAATTCCAATTGAATTCATCCGTTTACTTCTTTGTCATACCGGTATGAGGTACTAGTATTCCTTTAGTCATCCCTAATCCGGTGGGCTTCTTGAGATTGTAACCCATGTTCCTTATCATGTTATGAGATTGCCAACTGTAGGGTTTGAAGTTTGGTTTGCTGTCATTGACAAAATTTCCAGGCGGAGATGAAGTGGAAGCATCTTCCGCTCGATGGAATATCACGTCATGTTTCCAATGTTTCTTTGCAGGAACAAGGAAATTTGACCCTTCAACTTTGAATATTGGATATGGATCTGAATACAAGTGGAGAAGAAGTTCATATCCTGCTGTTGGAGGTGGATTTATGAACACGTTGTTAGCTTCCTCTGAATCTGACTCGAAATTTGAATTAGTGACACTACATTCGTTGTGCCCGTTCTTCTTGTCATATTCCTTAGAGGAAAAAGAACGTAGTTTTCAATAGTCTCCATGAACATAGTTAGCTCTTTGAAATTTCTAAAATCTTCTCCGATGGCGAGCATTCTGAAATCATAATGCAAACTATGAAGGCATAATCTAATCCACATACTTCGGAGAGGAGGATCTTCACATCTGTGGGTAATTTCCAACCATCGATCTATGTAACCGACAACAGATCCACTAGGTCCTTGACGTGTGAGAGCTAATTGTCGCAGGGTGATCTTTTTCTTCATCTGCCGAAAGGTATGCTTCTAAGATGCACATAAGATCCAATGAATGCCTTAAAGTGTCTCGTCATGTTGGACTGCGAGCTTCACTTTCCAGTCGCTTGAATTTTGTTTCCTAACGACTTTCCCGATTGTGAGATGAGGCCATCAAAGTGGGATAGATTCGATGACCTTTCGCCTCACCCATTGTTGGTCTGTACATTCTTTGAGATGTTGGACTATACATTTTACTTTTATGATATCCAACTCTGCTATGATCTCGGGGTGATTGACCATTTGCATTGAGAGCTCATAATAGGTCAGACCAAGGGATTTCTTGATCTAACCGGTTCACTGGGGAGGCCACATTAACTAACTTAGAAGATTTAGCGGAAATGATCAAATGTTTACTTTTCTTCATGTCAGGTTTCACCTTGATCTTTAAAGGTTCGAGTGTGTTTGCAAATCGGACCACTAGTTTCTTCTTTTGCTGTTGGCCCATGGCTTTAGATGATTCAGTTGTGCTTGTTTCCACTATAGGTTTCTTCACACTAGGCTTCCTTTCTTCATACGTGGTTGCGTCTGTGAAGTAGACTTTTTTTCCTTTAAAAGGCTTTTTATTAGCGAAAACACGATGCACTTTTCCATCATTATCAATAAATTTGAAACAATGATGAAGAGTAGACGGTACAATGGTGTAGTCGTGCAGCCATCTTCTTCTGAGCAAGATATTATAGCAAGCTTGAGTTTTGACAACGTGCAAAGTAGCTTCAAAAGCCAAACTCCCAAGTTGGAATTTTATCCGAATCTTTCCGATGGGCTTTTGAACTTCACCGTCATATCCTTGAATTGTAGTATTGGTGCTGGTAAGCTTGTTTGGTGGCACCCCCAATTCTTGTAATGCTGTGAAGGTGATAAGGTTAAGAGCTGACGCTGGATCCACCTGTACCCTGGGAATTGGTACTTCTTTGATATATGCGGTGAAATATAAAGGTCTTGTATGATTGACGTTACCCTACAACATGTCTTCTTTAGAGAAAGAAATGGTAGCCTTAGAAGCATTCTGGATGGAGTAGAACTCTTCACATTGCTTCTGAGGTCTTTTGGACTTAGCTATCCGATGCTTCTTCTCTATTTGATGCACTTGAGCTACATGCACTTGGTTATTAGGGTCCAATGCTTGTAATTCCTTAATGAAACCGTTTCGAGTTTCTTTTGACATCTGTAACAGATCAATGATGTGCAGTCGTATAAGTATGTGTTTAAGGTGCTCCACAAGGTCATACTTAAATAGCTCTATCGGCCTTTCATTAACATCAGCATTGTCAACGTTTACATCTTACCCTATGGGGACTATAAGTGAAGGAGAAGCAGAAGGAGGGGAGAAGGAATAGATGTAGAAGGTTTATCATAATTGACTGTATAACTCATTCCTGACCTGAGACCACTCCCGTTGCTTTTTTGAAGAGCCAAGACTTCTTCTTGCTGGGAGAAGAGATTTCTCATTCCTTCGACTGCATATTCCATATCAACCATATCAACGGATGCGGAGGATGTAGCGGTTTCTTCTATTATACCAGCAGCTATGTGACATGATGTCACTTTAGGTTCACTCCCAGAATCTGTTGGTTCATCTTGTAAGGTAATAACCTCATGTGTTTATGTGATGAATGAGTCCAAGGAACTAATTGGCACAATGTCAGGAGCTTCTTCAAACTCTGTACGATGATCCTTATTAAATTCTAAGGACATCATTGGTTGTGATAACTAGCACATCCTTAGATGGGGTATTTTGCCGATCATCCTTAGTTCCTGCTGTGGAGATCACCAGGGTGGAAGGGCCACTAGGAGTAGAGACAACTGGCACCTCGTTATGGATGTCTTGCTTTGTAGTTATGCACTCATCCTTCTTTGAACTGCCACCTTAACTATCTTTCAATCCGACTGACATTGATGAGCTAGAGGTGTCTTGTGCTGTAAATGCTTTTACGGATGCCTGACGACGTGGTTCATTATCATTTATGGTGAGTAGAGGATCTGGATGAACTTCTGGAGGTATGGAAAATGAAGGAGGGTCCACTGGCCAGTCACCAGGTTTAGGGAGCCTTGGATTGTAAATTTTAACTTCTATCTCCGGGACATTCTCTTGATATCAGTAAGGATCAGTGATGAAGTCATTTTGATTCAATTCCTCATCTGAAAGGTATTCTTCTTCATCAGGGTCTAACTCTGGATCACTGTCTTGATCATCATTGTCCATGGGTGGTGGCGTTGTAAGGGGGACCTACTAGCTATCTAAGTCTTCTGAGTATGAGGGGGAAGAGTGTCCTAATCTGGAGATTCGATTGCAATTCGAAATATGTAGCTCATCTTCTTCCTTAGTGAGAAGGAGAAGGAAGACCAACTATTTGACCTGCAACATAAATAAAAAAGACTAACAATGAAAGAGTGATAGGAGAGCATATTTATTTGCTCAATCATATATCAATCTATTTCATTTTCTACTTCTATGCTTTTATGTACATGCTACCGATAAATGGGCAGCACTTTTGTACGATAAACATAGTCCCCAAAATGGGTGAGAAAGTGATTCGTGATCCAACCATATTCATGGTGATGTATTTGGCTTTTGACCGACATACACTAATGAACTGATTAACTAGGATCTTGTCAAGTCTCGTAGGCCATAAGCTGGGTAATAAATGTTCGCTACCGACCAAATGAAATTGACTTTGTATAAAATAAATTGATCAATATGGACTTATTAATTAAGACAATTTCATAAAAAAAAAAAAAAAGAGTCCATTAGCCATATTATCGTGTGACATTTTTTATTTCTGCCACCATTTTGCAATTCTCCATTTAACACTATTTTGGAGAGTCTTGGGTTCCGTTCAATGAACATTTCACTAGTAGATAGGCTTAGAATTTCATGACAAAATATCCAAGAAAAGAAAAATGAATAAAAAGTCTAGCGGCCACTTTTCATGTGGACTGGCCGGTGAAGGCTGTTGGCACTAGCCAATGGAGGCTACTGGTTGGCCGTTGGGTGCAAAGCACTCCAGACTGACCTCGCGGGCCTTACACCTTACGGCAGCTGAAGAAATAACATCTTAAGTTGCAATCCACCGGCTGCGGGACTTAGTCAATTGTTGCGGCCGCCTTGGGACGCACTGACTTTTAAAAGACATTAGCCATTTTGATTTGCAACAACCATTGAGGCGCGTAACAGGATCGTTCAGCGCCGTGCTTAATGGTCGTAGCACCTTTTTTGCATTTGCAGCTGGGCGCTATGCGTCTTCTTCACTTCGTCTCTGTTAGCCTTTTCTCTCATCTATTCTTCTTTTTCTTTGTTTTAGAACATTAGCGACTGAGAAATTCCCTTCAAGCTCTTCCCAAGCATTTTGATCAACGAAGCTCTACTGATAATATGTAATGTAGAATTTCCCCATAGACGGTGCCAATCTTCTGTTTCGCCCAAAAGAGGGAAAAAAAAGAGTGCAGAAAAAGGTGGTCTGGTACAAAAGCTTTCTATTTCTCATTTCATCCTTTGAACATTACAGAAAGACACAAAAATGACTTGATTACATTGAAAGGAGTCATCTTCGATGTTATTTACATGGGTCCTTTTTTGTTTCACCTTCTGAGTGCAGGTTGTTCACAATTTTTCTTTTTACAACCCCCTTGTCAGGCTTAAGAGATCAAAATAATGAGAATTTGTGCTGAAAGAATAAAAGAGAGATCTGTTGTCTTTGAGAGTTTGCTGGAGGCAAAGTTGGAGAAGTTCTCAATTTAGCTTCTTTGGTAAGTTTTTGTAGCTCATCACCATTGTCGGGGAAGAAGGATTAATCAGAGAAGCCTGCTTCAAAACAGTAGAGGCAATCTCTGTCCTTCCTTCACGGTGAGAAGAAACAGGCTGACTTTCACAGGCTATCACTCAGGCCTAAGGACAAACGCCCACCACTGCCTGATTCTTACCTTACAGATGAAGGTGGAAAGAGTTTCGAAAATGACAGAGTTTTTAAACTTCTTTTTGCAGGATTCGAGAGACGATGGTATTTTGTGAGAAAGGCGATTGTCCCACCTTCCCCCTTGTTCTCCTGAGTCTTCATTTTTTAGACTCTATGGGGCCATAACTGCTGGAGATCATGGAGGATTGGAGGCAGTTTTGGAACTGCCATTTGCAGGTCCAGCGGCTGTTGGAAGAAGAAACTGACTGTGGATATTTGGTGACGTGCAACCGAGGAAGAAGGAGTTCGGCGGCCAATGCGTGGAGTCGTGCAGCGTTCAACGGCCAGTCTTACATCATTCAGCGGCCAGCTTTTGAATGGAGGTTAGCGACTGCTTCATTATGCTGGGCAGTCTGTGTATTGAAGCCTATAGTAGCCGGTGACATTTTACAAATAGTAGCCGTTGGAGAGTTCTTTTGTTGTAGCCGATCAAGCTCCAGTAACAACCAAATGTCATCATTTTTTATAGAAAATGTGTATTTTTCCTTGGGGAATGTTATGTATGGACAGATGAACTTTTGTGTGCCAACAATGACAACCAACATAAAAGGAAAAAATATGAAGAGAAAATGAGTACTTTGGAGAGCAATGACAACCATTGTTACTAATGAATATGCAGAGAGTGAAAGAAAATATGGATCGACTAAACTTGTTGGAAGAAGAAAGAGCATTGGAGAGTGAGTTGAGTGTTTGAGTATTTATTTATTTTTTTTGCTATTGGAGAGTTCCCAACCCTTTGAGCTGGACTAATCCCTCTGGGCCCAGAGGGAAGCCGGGTAAACTCCCCTATAGCCCCAGTGTGGTAGTGCAATTTCGAACCTACAACCTCCGGGTGCAAACCGTAGTCCTAGGTCGACTAAGCTACCGATTAGAGTTAGTGTTTGAGTAGTTAAGAACTGGGGTTGGGAGTTGTAGGAGATGACTTTTTTTTTTTTTGAATTGTTGGAGGAGATGAGGAAAGAAAACAAAATGCTACTTTTTAAGGGATATGAATTGATCCTTGATACTTGGATGAGAGCTTCTAAATGCACCCTCCATTTTTCTTTGCACGCCCTCTCTCTCTACACCCACCATTGAATTTGAGATTTTTAAAATTCTCTTTGCACACCCCCCAAATACCTAAACTAACCTCAAAGGGGGAAAGGGAGAGGTGGCGCGGGGGGGGGGGGGGGGGGGGTGGCGTCGAGGGAGAGGGGCAATGAAAATGGAGAGGGAAGTGGAGAAGGGGTAGCGGTGGAGGCCACGATGATGGTGCTGCTGAGCAATGGAGATGAGATAGATAAGGAGGTGGAGAAGGGGAGGGGGTAGTTTGGGGATTTACCACAAGGGTACAATCATAATATTTTTTTTTTTTAAGTGGTAGATGTGCAAAGGGGGTGCATTTAGAAGCTCTCTACTTTAATTTCTTTGGAAGAAACTATAAATGCATAATTACCCTCCATAATTCTCTCCTTTTATAAGATATGAAAGATGAGGAGCAATGGTAGAGGCAGGATTTTCTTTCAGTGGGGCCAAGCGATGGGTGTCAATCATAAACGAAAAGAAGATATGACAATGGGCTCAGATCATATTGGAGGGTAATTTCTTAATGCAATCATTTCTTTTGTGGTCCACTATTGTTTTCAAAGCCCTTTACACTCTAAAATGCAAAAATACTACATAAGAGTCTCACAAGAATCTTATGAAACCACTCAGTGGGCCCACTTATGAAAAGTCTAAATCAAGAAAAGAAAAAGCCTTCTCATTAGTGCATAGTCCTTATCAGATTTATTTAAATGGTCCACCATGATCAATAACTTTTAAAAGACTAAGATTGAACAAAATTAAATATTGTATATAGGATTTGGATTTTCTCAAGTGCAAAGTTATTTTTCCTTAATTTTATGCATTAATTACATTATTAATGAGATGCTCAACCTAAGGTGGGACCATCTCTTATTGGAGTAAACTTTGGAGAAGTCCCATTAAATGGGTATTCATTTTGAGGAGATTATGATTTTCATTAGGAGGGGGCCCAATATGGATTTCCATTCCTTTTATTCATATTCTTACTTATGAGATTGGTAGCCATAGAATTCGGGCTTGCTTAAGGAGATAGACACGTGACTCCATTCTTATCTTTTCGGATAAGAGTCATAGACAAAAATACCCTCATTACATAGAGAATTTATTATTTCGCTATCTCTTGTGAAAGTAAAAGAAAAATAAGTAGAGATAAAAATATAGGTCAATCCCCAGCATGAGGAGGGGAAATTGATAGTATGATGAGAATACCTATGAAGGGATTTCAAAATTCATTGTTCATAAATGAACCAATTGAAAAGAGGCACATTATCAATTCAGGTTTAAGAAAAAAATAATGATGAAAAGCATTATCCAGCTATTTGGAATTCTTAAACCTTTTAGGCCACCATACGGCATCCACCTCTCTTCACCTTTCTTTTTTGTTTTCCACTTAATGGATTAGAAGATGACACAGCCCTAATTGGTCAAAATCAACAGTTTTCTGCTTAATGGATTAGAAGATGTCACAGCCCTTATTGGTCATAACCGAACAGCAACCAACATTAAAAGAAAATACATTTTTAGTGTCGAACTTGCTCGGTTACTTTTACCGGCGACCTCCACTGTGACCGTGGGTAAAACTATCGATACATCGGCACCATCTGTTCGTCTGGAATTTTTTTATTTGTGCCGTTGAATATATAGCGGCGGCCAGTACTGTTGACGGTAAAATGAGTTTGTACTGTCAATAAAGCGTTGGCCGACGCTAAAAATTGGTTTTAGAGGCAGCCATAACTGACTGCCGCTAAAAGTTATATTAAAAGTGATTATTCTCCCTCGCTCTAATATCATCATCCCTCACTTCCTCGTTCTCGTCTCCCTCTCTCGCTCTCTCTCGCTCTCTCTCTTTCTGGCCCTCGGCTCTCCCTCTCGCTCTCTCCCTCTCTGTACCTCGTCTCCCTCTCTCGCTCTCACCTCATCTCCATCACGCAGCTCTCACCCTTTCCCACCATCTAAAAAAAAAACCCATCTCTTTTGCAGACCCACCAGGCGCAGACCCATCTCAAAAAACCCACCAACGCAGCTCTCACCCTCTCTCACCATCTCCAAAAAAACCCATCTCTGTTGGAGACCCGCCAAGAACAGACCGATCTCAAAAAACCCACCAACGCAGCTCTCACCCTCTCACACCATCTCCAAAAAAACCAATCTTTGTTGCAGACCCACCAGGCGCAGACCCACCAACGCAGCTCTCACCCTCTTCCACCATCTCCAAAAAAGCCCATCTCTGTTGCAGACCCACCCGGCGCAGACCCATCTCTCCAGTCATCTTCTACTTGCTGCAGCTCTACATCAAGAAAAATCGCTCGTCTTCTCCTTCCCCTTCTCCTTCTCCTTCTGTCAAAATCCGTCGCACTAGCTCTCACGCCTGCCCAAATCTCCTCTAGGGCTTCTTCAGTCGCACTTCGGTCATTCCGGACGGCGTTATTCAGCTTGGATTGGCACAGAACCAGGTACATTTTTATATCTTGTTTTGTTTTTCTTCTATAGCAGTTTTCGCTGGCCATTTCCTCTGCATCTCCTCTGCATAATCCCACCATTCTAACAAAACCAACTGAACCTTCCTCTCTCTATGGCCTCTGCACCTTCTTCCACTTCTTTTCAGGCAACCCCAACGCTGTAAAACCCTTCCTGCATCCTTTTCTCCCATTTCCTCTAATGCAATAGCTCTTTAGTTTATAGACACACACACACACACATCTATTCTTCTACTCTCATCAACTCAGATAAGAAAAAGAAGAGTTTTCCATATGGGTTCTTAGCAAAAGGGTTACACTCTGTATGATTAATAATTGCATATGACCCCTGATTTCTCTTTTTGGCTGGTTTGCTTCTCCTCTGGTTGGCCCCTGGAGCCAAGTGGAAGGCCGGGTATGAATGGCCTTTTTCTGAAGCAGCTGCTCTGTATTCAGCTTCTGGTTGAGCGTGGGAGGTCGGGAAGTTCAGCTCCTGGCATTTATTATTTTCCCTCTCTCCGGTGCTTAAGAGATAGAAGGGAATTTCTGCAGGGGCTTTCTTGGCAGGGTGGCAGGGAAGGGTTCAATCTCTTTTCTTGTCCTTTTGGGGCCTGTGAAGGTGCAGAGTTCTGATGTGCTTTCTTTAAAAAGAAGCTTTGTTCTGCTCAAGTAGTTTGGGCTGGCTTGTTTTGAAGAGCTCTCCTTGGTGTTGTTTTGGGTGCTCTCTTTAGTATTAGTGGGTTTTGCTCTTCTTTTTGGCTAGATCCCCTTCTGATTGTTTTGAGCTGGTATTTGCTCTTTGTCTAAGGGGAGCCCTGTTCTTCGCTAGCCAGCTTTTGATGCTTTCTTTTTTCTCTCTGTTCTAGGGGCTTCTGCCCTTTTTTCTCTCAATATAATCTTACCAATTAGCAAAAAAAAAAAAAAACCCTTGATTTCTCAATTTCATCACATGAATTGAAATGGGTATTTTCTTTTCTTCCCCAATGCAGAGCGTGGCACCAGGAGATACCTGCTGAAACCCAATTCCTCCCTGTTTTTTCATTTCATCTTCTTCTAGCAATCAGCAATGGCTAGACCTGCTGAAACCCAATTCCATGTTCTAGCTGTTGATGGCAGCCTTATTGACAGGAAACTGATTGAAAGGCTTCTCAAAACCTCATCTTATCAAGGTATATTGTTATTCACTGATGATGAGAAAAAAAAAAAAAAAAAAAAATTCAACTTTGTAATTTTTTTTTGGTTTTCTTCATCTGGGGTATTGAATTTTCTGTTTTTCTTTCTGGGTTTTGCGTTTTTATAGTTACAGCAGTGGATTCAGGGAGCAAGGCTCTGGAATTCTTGGGCATACATGATGAACAGGGAACCTCACCTTCTGGATCTTCAGAAAGTCAGGTAATTGGTGGGGGTAATTTATTACGTTCTTGGGTAACTTCATATGGTTAATGATTCAGGTGGTCTTTTTTTCTGTGGATGTGGTTCTTTGACTTGTTTTTCATATGGTTAATGATTCAGGTGGTCTTTTTTTTTTTCCCTACTTTCCAAAAGGGAAAAACGGGTAGATAATACTATAGAGGCATTGGTTGATCACTAGTCGAAAACAGTAATTTGTTTTTGTGTTTATTAACTTCATTTAGTGTATGGTATTGCATATGATGTGAAGTTGGTTGGCTTTATCACTTGGATGTTTGTAATTTCAATGGATTGAGCCTATGGTTAAATCGTGCATATCTTTGTTGAGCAGATGTTTTCAATTCTTTATCCCCATATGTGTTGTAAATTTAATCTCCTGTGCATATTATGCAACAGGCTGAAGGACTTATTGTTGAGATGAACTTGTCTTCCTGTTATGATTTAGTAGATCAATTTTGCGGATCTATGTTGGGGCAACTTTCATCCATGCAAAAAGAGAGGTATCCTTTTCTGTAAAACTCTAGTTTGGATGAGTACATGTCCTCACTAATCAAGTAGACTCCTGGATAAACTCGTTCCCAACACTGGCATATATGCTTGCATGCTTATTTTATCTATATGTTATATTTTAAGAAGATGCCATAATTTATGAAAAGAACTTGTAAATGGACGCAAAATGTCAGATCTTACCTCAAAGGAAATGTAGACAGAAAACATTCATCCCTAGATAAGGCATGGATATGGCATAAATACTGCTGAGACGTGGATTTTACTCATAAAAAGTGAAGCGCTGGATATATGTCAGGACATGTTGTTTATTTACCTTTGGCTAACGGCCGAAGCAAACAGGACAAAATCATGTCTATATGAATAAGCACATAATAAGAAATTAAAAAATAAACTCAAGAAATTTCAGCCAGAAATAGTTCTGTTGTGTATCTCTGGACTCTGGAGACTAAACACTGGCACTAGAAAATTACCGATGGAATGTGAGCTCTGATTTTCTCTACAAGCTTTGACTCATTTTCGAAGATTCTGTTCCTTGGCAACTGAATGCTCTTAAGAATTTCCTATGTATATGATCCACAATTTTGTTTTGTGTTAGAAGTATATGCCACATTTTTTTCCATAACCCAACTGGTACATGCAGCCAAATGAATGCCCTGCTTTCTACTAGATGAGTCAATAAAAGCCAAAAAGAAAAAAGAAAATTGGAACATGAATGCATTAGTTATTATGTTGCATAGAGGTTGTTTATTTATTTTTTAACAAGCATCATATAAAAATTCTAAAAAGAAAATGTGTAAATATGTGAGGCATAAAGGAAAAACCAAAGTAAAATCTCAACCACTTTAAGCTAACAGAAATGAATACTGTATCACATCTCTAATGGATGCCTAAAAAGGTGAAGTGCCTGCCCTGTCGCTCGGCTTGTGGTGCATGAGACTGAAAGCAGTTGGAGCAGATTAAGCATTAAGCATTATAATATTTCTCATCAATAATCCAACTGTATCTTCAAGGTTATTAGAAGAAATAGGGTGTGTTATGTGTAATTGATTTAAAAAAAAAGATATTTCTTGATGTTGTTTGAGAACATCGAGAGACAGAGTATCCCTCTTATGCTTCAGTGATGCAGATCTGAGACTTAGGAGACCCAAAAGAGGGGAACCACATCAGAACCAAGGGTCCACATGTAATGAAACTCATACTATGGGATTCTTGGATCTTTTCCATGGAATCGTCCCATTAGAATTATCAGTTTTAGAATTATCAGTTCTTTCTTCTTTTGATAAGAGTCCAGTTACATTTGAGAACTGCCTATTCAGGTTATATCTATTGTTGTATGTCTTCCTTCCATGAGTCCCTACTACTTTTAATCTGTTGTCCACGATGTGTTGAACAAATAAAATTATTTTTGTTTATTTATTTATCTGTTTTCTGAAATTTCCTAGTATGAGACCCTCATCTTGAATCACTAAGAAAACACAACCAAATATTGTTGTAAGTAGGAAAATATTCCTGCCAACCGGCAAAATGAGACCTGAAGTTTGCAATGTACAATTAGCTGCCCCCAGACTAGTGCGACACTTCACCAACACATCCTTCTAGCCTAGACTCCTCTGCTGTTAAACTGGAGTTCAATGTTGTCAGAGAGAGATGAGCGCTCTCTCTCTCTCTCTCTCATATGAAAGGATCTAGGCAGAAATGTTTCTGTATAAAGGCTAAAGTGAAATTACATGAAGATAGAACAAAATTAAACGTTGTTGTTTTCCTTTCAATTCAAGTTGGATTTGTATATACTTTTTTTTTCCACCCAATTTTCCTCCCACGACCTGGAGCTTTTCATCGTAGGCAAAACTTTGGCTTTGGTAGAATTTCACATTCAAATGGGCGTAACGACAAACGTTTCGTTTCCGAATTGAAGCTTTCAAAAAGTGAAGAAACTTTATCTCAAAAGCATATTCAGTTTCAAGAGGTACTCTGTTTCTCTCTCACACACACAACACTCTCACATTGTTCTGTACTGGTGTTTTCTTTTGTGTGGGGCATGGTCTTAAAGCCTTCTGAGATTGCATGCTATAGTCATGTTGAAGGTGGAGATGTCTCTTTTGATGATCGCAGCTTGGGAAGCCGATGATCTATGTAGTTATTCATGTAGTATTTCTGACATTTATTTTAACCTCTACATCATTAGACTACTTTAAAATAGAAAATCTCTTTGTATTCGATCTTAGCATTGATTCTGAGAACTTTATGCTAAATCTGAGATTCAGAGTTTTGGGGCAGTTTATGAGGATATATATATTCTGGTCTTAATTGCATCCAGCTCAGAAAGTGCTTGATGCATATTCTGGGTTTGACTCGTAATTTTCTTGTAGCTGGCATTAATTGATTTGTTTGATTCCTCTAATGCATACAGCCTTTACTATTTTTTCTACTAGAGACTATTCAAGCGCCATGTTTGCAATGATGTTGGTGCTGATTTGAATGAAGGGTTCGAATCATTTGTTGAGAAAAGAGGTATGCATAATGGTCACCTATCATCCATGCTTGATTGCTGATATGCGCAGATTCATGACTGTCTACCCAGCAAGCATCCTCTACTGTGAATGCTGTCTTTCAATTTTTCTTTCATCATGGCATTTATAGATACATATAGCAGGGACTGTTTGTTTCATGAAAATGGAAATCGGTTATAGGAAGGGATTATTAAGGAAGTGAGGGGTGAAGGATACAAGGTGGAGATCTAGATGGGAACTTGATTTTTTTTTAGGATTTGAATTACTGGGACATGGCAGGGTATTCATTTCAAGTTTACTCTTGATTCAATTTCAATTAAATGGGTGATTATTTGATGTTTTTTTTAGCATATTCACTTTTATTCCTTGATTTTAAACAACTTTCAGAAATGCAAGTAGTTTTATGCTGGTTGTATATCTTATGTTGGAGGAAAAGCTATTAAGATTCAAACCATTTGGCTGGTTTATTAAATGATGCATGATGTGCTTCTGTTATGTGATATTTGTGTCCCTTTTCATGTCATATGCATCTATCTGTTCTTTTTCTGATAATGTAGTTGAACTGTTTTCCCCTTAGACTTAGCAGATGTCCCTTATCTTGTTTCATTCCTTAATGACTGGGTGGATATTTTGGGAGGAGCCAGCTTGCTCAGGTATATCCCAATGCACATTAATGGTTTTTCTTGCCTTTTCCCTACATATGCTTTTAGTTAGTTTTTTATAGGAAGGAAATCCATTGTCACCATAGTTGTGAAATGGGTCCCAAAGGCACACTTTTTCATTCATATACTACACCATGCAGCACTGATTCTTATAGTTTGTGAACTTGGGTTGTACGGGTTTGGTATTGAAAGAACTTATCTACTAGTAGCTTCATAGACCATTAATCTTTGTTGTAATCAATGAGTAAATATAATTGTACATACTTGAAGAGGATCGATCAATAAGAACATGTTCCTGCAAATTAGATGAATTGGATCTAGAAACCATGCAGGTTGGAGTAAGAGTGTAAGACTACATTGATCTAGAAAAATGAATTTGTTAGACAAAATTGGCCAGCCCAAACTACAGATTGTTCAAACCAAAGGAATGATGGGTGGTTAATTGTAAAATTGGTTTTTTCTTTTTTGGAAAGGGGTGTGTGTAAAATGATCAATGTCCAGAATAATCCGGGGTTTAGTAGTCATTTTAAAATTACAAAAAAAGGAAAAAAATATGAAAAAAAAAAAAAACTGTTTTTGTCGTGGGTATTATTGCTCCAATTTTGGAGGTGATGGTTTTGAAATATCTGAGTTGGATGGTGCTTTCATAATACAACAACGTTAGAGATAAAATCGCATCTTAGCGGACCAAAAAAGGAAAAAAGGAATTGTGGGTGTTGTTTTCTGTCCATCAAATCAACCATGTTTATAGAGAAAGCAACTCAATGGCAGACATGGTGTAAGGGTACAAGGGTTGATTGTACAATCTCTTCATGGAGGCCACTGCATTGGAAGGCTAGGAAACTAATCTGGTTACTGATTATATTCACAAGGTTAGTTCCTTTGGTTTATGCAGGTGAGAAAAATGTTGACCATGTGGCTTGTTCTTAGCAACCATGTTTTCAGGCTTGATTTGCAAACTTCTATGCAGATACTTGGTTTGGACATCTGTGTTGATATAATAGTAGGCAATGAGATGAGAAGGGGAATTTCTGGTGGACTAAAGAAGCGTTTGACTCCTGGTATGTGTAAGTGTAACGTAGTTTAGAAGTTAAACCATAGCAGTGTCGCGTTTTTTTTTTTTTTTTTTTTTATTTTTTTATTTTTTTATTTTTTTATTCAACTTGTTCACAAAATTTTTATTTATGAGTTATGACCATTTGGCCATTATAATGAGTCACGCCCTCTCAGTTGTAGATTATTTGGTGATGGTCATGGGCTGTTGTTTGAACATGACTGTTTGTAGATTTGTGTTTGGTTTCTGATTTGCAAACCATGGTAATAGCCTTGGAAGCCTAGAAGCAACAATAAGAATAGTAAGATGTCATTTTCTATTTATAGGTGATGGGAGCAGTTGTTTGAATCATCTCTCAACTTAGTTCATCGAAGGACCATGTTGATTGTAGTAATCAATAAGAATAGTAAGCTGTCATTTTCTATTTTAGAGGACATGTTTATTGTTTTTTATGACAAAATCACGATGCTGGCCATTAATAATTTTCTTTGTGAATGCTATTGTTCTTGTATTTATCTATGTTGTAGTGAGGATTGGTAGATTATGAAAATGTTGGCAGGTAATTATTGTTTCTGTGCTTCATGTGGTGTGGGCTGATATTTGAAAAAAAAAAAAATTCTGCTTTTACAGGTGGCCACAAGACCGCCCACAAGACCGCCACTAAAAAAAATTACATTTTTAGCAGCGGCCACTGTTACTTTTACTAGTGCCGAAGAGAAATAAAAAACACTGCTTTTAGTGGCGCTCAATTGGCTGCCGCTAAAAAAAAATATGGTTTTTAGCGGCAGCCATTTTCACTATTACCCGCGGCCAAGAGGGAAAAACATCATTGTTTTTAGTGGCGCTTAAATGGCCGCTGCTAAAAAATTTGATTTTTAGCGGCGGCCATATTTACTATTACTAGCGGCCAATGGGCACGGGTAAAAGTTTTTTTTGTCGTCCTACTAATCGACAAATTTTTTTTACCGGCGGTCAGAGCCGCCGCAACAAAAAACAATAGAGGTGGCCATAGTGACCGCCACTATATATTTTACCGGCGGCCACTAAAAGCAGTTTTTCTTGTAGCGCAACCACCCCCATTTGCTAAATTTCAAAATCCCCACATTGGCTAAATTTCACAAAACCCCTTTAGATAAATGAAAACTTAAAGTCAAACATCTAATCAAGAGAGAACAAAATATAAGAGAGTTATGCTAGTATTTTGTCTTTATTGGATTAGTAGGGAATCTTTTGTATTTCCAAACGGGCCATAAAGAAAGCCACGTACGACTAAGAGAGATGGAAAAAGAGAATTCTAAATGTATCTCTTTAATAATTCTTGAAACACAGAAAAAAACCTATGAGGGAAAGACTCCTAGGACTCCTACTACAAATGAACTTTTTTACTGAAAACTGTTGAAAACCTGAGAAAATTGAAGAATTTAGGAAATCTGGAACCCCCCAACCCACACCCCCACCCCAAAAAAAAAAAAAAAAAAAAAAAAAGCCACACACACACAAGGCACGTCCAGTTATGGGTAAAGTGGGGTCCACTGGGTTGAAGCCCACCCTTGGGCGGCCAAAGGGGTACCGGCTCCTAGTGGCTCCAGGCCCTGGTCGGCCTACAAAATTAGGCCTAAAAAAAAAAAAAATCATACATTCTGAAATCTTTGGGTACAAATTTTGGAAATTGTAATTAACACCGTCTTTTCTATTTCTACAAAACAGCCCTTGGCTTTGATTTTTAATTAGGACTTTCGGGGACCCTAGTGCTTGTTTTTCTTTTCCTGTCCCTCGGCCGTATGTTCTATAGGTGATTGAGGAGGCTCTTTAAAGGCAAGATTTGGGGTTTTATGCATTGTTCCTTGCACTTATTTTAATTCTAAAATCGTTGTTTTATTGCAATTGATAAAAGTCACTAAAATTCTGGTTTGGATTATTTGAGCCCTAGACAAGTCCAATTGTGTCAAATCCAAACTACATCAGTTTGTACTAGCGAAGAGAAACCCGTTCTCAAGAAACAAACTACATTTGCAGTACGAAATTTGTAGAGAGTATAAAAATTGGCACCAATTTTTTTTAGTGCAGATTTCTTTTATGATGCAGTTAATAAGTAAAATCAATAATATTAACAAATGTAGTTGGTTGCAAATAACTGATGATACTAACAACTATTAACAAATTGTAAAGTAACATAATACTATGCTAGAGCCTACCCTTGACCCAAATATGTCATTCTTTCCTTGTCTCAAATATTTTAAATATATTGCATTTCAAACCATATATGATCACCTGCATAATAAAGGAAAATGATTGGTGTATCATTATAAAACTAAACATCCGAAACATGATATATAATCAAAGAATTCAACATCTATTTTGGGGACAACCATGGAGCGAACAAAATTATTGCCTTAATGATGAGACTTGCAAGTACAGAGTTTTTTTATCGCGTGTAAGTGGCTTGATGAAGCAAACTTGTTGGCTGAGAGATATCTATCCAATCTTGTGGTTGACTGATATTGAGAAGCCATTTAAACCTTGGTATGGAGAAGGGGCCACAAACATCAAGATATCAAATCACGGTTGTGTTTATTAATACATGTTCTCACTGCACATCACTCATCTATACGGAGTGAGCCTCCTGAAATTCAAAATTAACTGAATCTCAAAAAACAAAGAAAAAATTAAATGTGATCAAGTTATTCCACTTCCAACTAATAACAGAAAAAGGCATAGATCATACATGAGAAACAGAGAAATCATACATAAGAAAGGCAATGTCAGTTTTATTTTTGTTGCCATGGTGATTTAGTAATAACAACAAAATGTTGTGTGATGATATGTGAGATGAATTTTCACAGATTTAAGACATTTTTGAGAATTTTTTTTTCTGTGAGTACCTAATGAAATTCTTTTCAATTTTAGAAGGAAATGCAAACGATTCTCACTGTAATGCCCAATATATCCTCTAGTTGGCATGAACAACTTCTCCGAACCATATATGCTTTGAAAAAAAAAAAAAGACATTGGAAAAGTAAACTGATCAGAAGAAAGTTGGAAAAGTAAAAAAAAAAAAAAAAAGAGAGAGAGAGAGAGAGAATGGGAGAAAGAGAACCTATGAAGCCTGATCAGGAGTAATTTGTAGTCCTGTCTTTTCTCTTTACAGAAGTCACTTCCATATTCAAATAAAAATCCTCAATCAACTGAGACTCAAGAATCAAAGCTCTCAACTTCCTATGCTTCTTCTCCACCATCAATCTGATGCCATCTTTGCCATGCTGAATCAATATGATGGCGATCCTCATAGATAATCAAGAAAAATGAAGACCACTTTAATAAAAAATGATGTGATAGGCACCACCAAAAATTTCAAAACCTAAAAAAAATTCACACAATAGATCAAACTAACCTCCAACTTCAAAAGAGATAGAGAAAGATATCTCACAATCAAAGGTCCATTATCTCATAGAAACTCGAGAAAAGTGAAGACCACTTCGATGAAAAGATGTCCTAAGCCCCTAATGAAAAAGACTGAAAGAAAGCATTCCATTCCATCACTTGTTATTGCTTAAATCACAATGGTAGTTATGCATCCAAGATTGTTCAAGTGCTATAGCACAGTTTCTTCAAAGTTAAAATATTGCATCTTGATAATTAGGTCAATTAGATCAGAACTCTCAATAATTAGCATGTCAGTACTGCATTATCTCAAAATCAATCTAGAAACAGTCATCACTTATTATTTGTTGACATGTAGTGAATGGAATCCATGGAGCCTATGATAGTTGCGATCCAATTACTGACTATATTTTCACAAATTTCACCATCTCTTGTCTGAGAAAACTATTTCAATTTATAAAAGACGAAAAGTCATTTCATCTCTTTCTGTTGAAGCAATTGTTTTATAATCCTGTCAAAGGGACTGGGGTCACCTTTTAAACTTCGTTCCAAATATTACATTATCAGTGTCACAAGCCACTTGAGGAAAAGGATAAAATACTGAGTTAAGTACCTCTGATATGAAATGAGAGTTAGAGGTGAACTTAGTGTATAGCAAGAAAGTTCCTTAGATCAAAACAGGGTCAAAGGACATCACATGTTAGTTGGTGTCATGAGGTGAGTTCTTTCACATACCAATTAATATAAAAAGCCTGATGCTAGATATTCCAATAATCCAAATAACTGTCAAATGAGCAGTTCTATTTCCATTTCTCATTTTAAGAGACAATAAAGTACAATTTTGAAGGACCATTAATACTATCCAATTTACAAAGTATCTGCGAACATGTTATTATGTAATTCTGTTGTTTTTGAATAACTACATAGTGGCATACGTTACTATCAGAAATAGATAAATTTCAGTCTAAAATGTTAAGCAATATATATCTTCCCTTTGATTGGTCAGACCCCTTAGCATTATAGTATAATAGAGACTACCGTTGCTGGTACGATTTTCTACAAGTGTTAAAAATGTTTTTTTTTTTAAGCTTTTTTGTCTTCATCAGTCCTCAAGATTTGTCATTTTGGCAAGTTTAAGTCTCAATTTGAGTTCTATATTTTATTGGAAAAATAACTTAAAAAATATAAATAAATCGAAGAATAACAATGGAACGAATGAAACTTCAACTAACAATTTTTTTTTTCAGGCGTTTAACCAAACACCATTCACTCAACAAAGTTATTTGACCACAACTTCAAAATTATAAAGAAGTCAAGAATATGATGCTTTAATTATTTTATAAAGAAAAACAAAATCATCAATATAAAATCAGAAGAAATAATTGAATGCATCAAACTTCTTATAGGCAATTAAGCAAACAACTTTCCAGCAGGTATCCCCAGAATTATATACAAAAAATTAAAAGCATAATACAAATAAGAACCGGAGTTAATAAATAAAACTTGAGAAGTATCAAGTATATCAAGAGAGAGATAGAGAGAAACGTACTGTAACGCCCCAAGATCCGGGCGCCTCAAATCTCGGAGCGCTAAGAGAAAGTACCTAAGAGATGTGAAAGATCCAGTAATATAATCAAGTTTAAATCTCATATAAGCATATATATGGACAGAGTCCTAAAATTTTATTTCACTTTAAGGGATTACAATGTACTTTCTATAATTAAGCTTACTATTCAATTCTATGCCAACATGGCCAACTACAATAAAAGGAAAGAATAGAGATCTATATGATAGACGCCTCTCGGTGCACCAACTGCACCATTCTCTGAACCCTGCAGCAACGGATCAGCCGTCAAGCAATTCTACCAATTAAAGGAAGCGGAAGAGAATATACCCGAAAACACCAAGGATTGGGTCAGGATCGATGGGCCAGGCAAATAGGCATACTTAGATGGCAATACATTATATAAATAAATAGGGAAGAATGCCATACCTGATCCCAGCTGAACCTGCATGATTAGTACCTCAATAATGATATAGGATATCAGAGTGCAACATAAACAGTGTGGAGTGTAGTGCATAAACAGTAATCAAGATAATAATATAACAGATGTTAGATACAACATATCAAGTAGACAATAGAAGCCATCATCATCAATATATCGTGTGAACCATGCAAATACATCTGTGTCAGTAACAGAAGTAACTAGAGGAAGTAACCCTACCATATCCACAATCATTGTATCTAGATCCAACTGTGTCAACGTCGACATTCAAAGACACTAAGCAACGACATCCTGAATACATAATATTAATACATCCAATATACATCCATAAGAGCACACAAGGTACGTCCACAGTTGAAGTACAAGAGACATGGGAGGTCAGAGCCAACCCATCGTTGTTGTCTCATCGAATAGGGGCATACAAAAGTCCATCAATAACCATAGCCACAGCCAAGGGACGTGGGAGGTCAGAGCTAACCCATCGATGTTGTCTAATCGAATAGGGACACGCAAGAGTCCATCAATACCCATAGCCACAGCCAAGTCCCAGCCATTGGTCTTACGTGCTAGATCAACCAGTAATATCCATAGCCACAGCCAAGTCCCAGCCATTGGTCTTACGTGCTAGATCAACATCACCGTCCATCCATACCCGGTCTGAGCGTTGGCGGTCTCAATACCACTCGCCCACCGGTACCTACTGTGTCAACCAACAATATCTCAATATCAACGTCAATGCCGGCATCATAACCCTCGGCAGACCAATAGTACATCCACAAATTCTACAGACCACTAGGTGGGGGTACTCCGAACTGGATAGCCTTATCATAATTAATATGAGACGATGTTAGTCAAGGGCATGAGGCACGGAGTTCAGGTATATGTAATCCATCCTTACGATTTTCAACAGTTAATAATGCATACCCTTGTGAACTCCGCTTCTCGATACACTTAATTAACATTATTTCATTATACAGTCCATCTATCAATATCTACCGTTAAGTTCTTAATATTATAGGTCAGGACTTCAAGTTTCATGTCATGACATCTCATCCAATACGAACCGTGATCATGGATCAGATCCTAAGTGCAATGTCCTGATTATAGTACCTCTCAAGGCTAATATCCCAGGTTCAGACCTAATAGCAAGCCTTAGTGTCCGTTTCATCAATATACGTACCATATGTCACAAATCCATAGATGATCGCTGCCCCTCCATTCAGGTCTAGGGCCCCACTTTACCTAAGACAGTGATCACGGAGTCCCAGATGCTTATTATGTATCCTTGGTACTCTTGTAGGTATTTAGCATCATAGGACATCCATAACCATTAAATCAAGTTCCGTTTACAACCCTAGCCCCTACTTAGGTGGCTACACGGGTCAAGGTTAAGCCCGGCCCTTGATTCGTGTCCAGCGTGTCCCAAACGGTCCAAATGGAAGGTCAACGGGGCCCACCCATGATCAGATAAAAAAAATGGAACTAGATCTTGAAAATCACTGTTTACAGTGTACCGGGTCGACATCATGGGTCCCTGGGTCGACCTAGCATTATGTGGAAATGGACAGCTAACTGAGAGTCATGAATCACATTCTGCAGTGTCCCCGATCGACATCATGGCCCACCTGGTCGACCGGGTACACTGCGGCACTTCCACAAACATCTGGCAGGTGGGGAAAAAAGTGCAGTGTGGCCGGTCGACCGGGTACACAGGCCGGTTGACCGGGTACACTTGGTTTGTACCCTGTGACCATTTCTGCTCCCAGTTAGCTGAAGCCTTCCTATGTGCCCGGTCGACTTCCTGGGGGATGATGTTGACCGGGTACACACGAATTCCACATTTTTCTCAAAATTCTGCCCTTTTCATTTTCCATCAAAACTTCATCAAATCCAACTCAGATCTACACTTATCATCTCCAAACTTCATACACACCTCCCACACCACGATCTCATCACAAATGGGCCATTATCTTCCAAATGGGGGATTCCCATCCATCAATGGCCAAAAATCACATAAAAGAGCTTAAAACAACAATTCCACACATCACATCATTTAACCAACCATCCATAAACATAATCATGCTAACCATTCATCAAAGACAATAATTATAATTCTAAGCATATTAATCAATTAAATGAAAGAATCTAAACATGTCTATTTGCCTCTATTCGAAATTGGTGATGGTGTTGGTTGAGCAATTGGGGTGGTCTCCTAGCTTCTCCTTGGGCTGGGGTTTTGGGAAATTATGGCTTGCTTGGGGAAGAAGATAGGGTAAATGAGAGATGAGAGTATATTAGGGTTTTTGGCTAATGTTTGCAATAGTTTGTTTTTATAGCCTAGGGTTTAGGATAATTACCAAAAGAGTAACTTAGTTTAAAATGGGAAAGAGATGGGGTCATAGGTAAATAGGTCATTAGGTGAGTTTCTAGAAGGTTCTTAACTCTCAATGTCCTTCCTATTAATTCTAATATCAACTAAGTCCTAATCTAACCAAAACCTATTAAATCGATAATAAACACCTAATATCTATTAAGAATTATATACAAGCTAGTTCTAAAACTTAGGAACATTAGTCATCTATTCTACTAATTCCTATTAATTAGCATACTAAAGTAGGAAATACCATATATGGTCAAGATTACAACTTAGGCTTCTAATTAGAAAATTAATTCTAGGAAACCACTATTAATCTCACAAGGGTCTTAATCTTATAGTTTAAGCTAAATTAATGAGAATTACCAACTACTCATGTTAATCACCTATTAAATAGGATAATCAATGATTTGACTAGGTCAAATTGGGTCCCACTAGGTATTTCTAAGGACGGGTCCTCACACTTACCTACCTGTACAGACCTAGTTGTAGGAAGTGTTGTGACTGTTCTCAGGATTGATTTTACAGAGAGATGGGTTGAGAAGTGACTTTGCCGAGAATGTTCTGATTGTATTTTTTGGTGCATCATTCTTCTTCCCTTGAGAGGGAAGATGAAGAGGAAGAGGGGCATCGAGAAAGAGGCATTTATTGAGAGCATTACGTTGTTAGGGAGTGGGAAGATAGAGAGGAAGAAAAGCACTCCACTGAGGGAAGGGAAGAGAAGAGGAGTTACATGAGTGTCGAAAACCCTAGAGTAAGAGAGGATCCAGAAAATGAATTAGGCATTAAATTGAGGGTCATTCCGTGATGAGAACAGGCGTTACGAGTTTAACTGGGGAGAGAGTGGGACCTAGAGGAGAGGGTATTAAGAGGTGTCAAAAAGAAAGTCAATCAGTCAAAATCAATTGAAGCTAATTGGGATTGATTTCTCAATTGGAAATAGTCCCTTTCATATATATATATATATATTTATATCACCAAGTTGGGATTGATTTCTCAATTGGAAATAGTCCCTTTCATATATATATATATATATATAGGGTAATATTCAGGTGGGAATTGTTCTCACATATTATATGAGAACTTTTTTGTGGGGCCCAATTGTGGGCCCCATTTGGGGATGGGACCTAGGGGGATGGAAAGATCTATGTGAGACCACCCCAACTATCAAGTTTGGCCCCAAACCCATGTCCCTAACCCCTTCATCGGTGGCCCACAAGTTTAATGGCCTCATATTCAAAAAAATATTCAATCATCGATCCAACGGTTTAGTTTATTCGGATGTGTGCCAATCCTTGGGATTAGTGACTATCAGGGGGTTCCCTATTGATTGCTAGGTTTGGATGAGTTGCTAGTTGGGCTCCGCAAAAAAGTTCTCATATAATAAGGAAAACCTAGTTCTCATTTGAATATTTCCTATATATATATTTATATAGAGGTGCTCCTATGAGAGACTCTCACCAAGTTGGTGAGAGATGGGTGGGAGCCCTCATATTTAAGTTGGAGGTCCTTGCATTTAAGTTGGTGAGAGTGAAAATGGAGGTGAAGGCCTCCACCCATCTCTCACCAAATTGGTGAGAGTGTCTCTCGGTGCCTCTCATAGGAGCACCTTCATCTATATATATATATATATATAAATATAAATTAGTGTAAATCAGTCTTTTGATTTGATTTGTTATCATGTCTGTCTCACTCATCCTGACAATGGCATAAACAAGAAGTAAAATAGAGTAGAGTTGAAATGGACTATACAACTGGGGACATTTTACCCAACTTCCTGTAAACGTAAGGCTCGACGTCACGCGAGAAGGATTCGAGGACCATTGCATGTACTCGACGTAAGGCTGTACGTAATCCGGGAAAAGAAAAGTTGTTGTACCCAACCACAAAGCAAAAACGAAGAGTAGTCCATTAGAGCACCAATTGAAGGGGGTTCCAGATTCAATATCACCACTTCGCGTCAGATTGGACGCCCAACAAACTGAATAAAATGATATTAAAGAAAATAATGCTTTAACGTTTAGTAAACCTTTATATTGGATATCTGTACCAGTCCATTTCGCCTGCTAGCAAATAATTAAAGGTTCAAAATTACACTATAAAACTAGGGCTATAGGAGATTTACTAAGCCTTCTGGACCATAGGGAGTAGTCTAGCCCAAAGGCCTGGAACACCCTTCGTAAAAAAAAAAAAAAAAAAAAAAACAAAAGGAAAAAAGAAAAAAGCAAAAGAAACTCATATATTAAGCGGAATTTTAACCTACAACGTAAGGGGCTGATTGGTTACAAGAATTCTAATTATCTAAAAGGCAAAAAGTGGCTTTTCATATAAGCTAGTATTAAGAATTTTGAGAATTATATAAATCTAACATTGCATTTGGAATGCAAAGGGGACATGGTAAAAAACACTGCCAGAGTTTCCCAACATATCCAATTGCCAATCAGGAATACCACTAACCAAACAGACCCTAAGTATATCTTCGTTGCCGAGTTTATCACCATCTATGCTATAATGATTTTATAAAAAAAATGAATTAGCAATATCTAATTTAAAGATAAATAAAGCGGGAAAGATCAAGCACGCCGAAAACTCAAACTTGTCCGAGCCTAACTCGGTTAAAGACAAAAAAATCCATATCCGCTCCAAACTTACTAAATTCAATGCCAAACCCACCCCTAATAGAAGCCGGTCAGAAACGCCCTTCATTTAAATCCCACCCTGCATTGCCATTCCTATGAATAATAATTTCTCTTATTCAAGCCTTGCGAATTTCACTGGATCTAACCTAGGTTATGTGAGCCTGTCCTAATATGTCCATTGATAGCACTACTTCAGCCTTGTAACATGTTCAATTGTCCCACGGACTACCATAGAGGATCGGAAGCTTCCCTGAGATAGGTGTCACCACAAGAGGCTTCCATTCAGTGCATATGACCCGTTTCTCTCCGCTGCGCCGTCTCTCTCCTCTGCGCGCTTCTCCCAGGCCTCTATAAATACAACACATCCTTCTTCTTTTATCTTTAAATCTCATTCCCTGTTTTGTGTCTCTTCTGTGGGTAGGACTTGGGAGGTGAGTGAGGTGAATTTGCTGAACAAGGAAGAACAAATGGCCAACGAACTCCGCTATTTTGATCTCAATACGGGAGCGAAAATCCCGTCCGTCGGTTTGGGCACGTGGCAGTCTCCCCCAGGTGAAGTCTACAATGCAGTGATCACTGCCGTTGAGGTAAACTCCAATCCAATCCTATTCATCCATTCCACTGGTTCGGCCTAACTGACTCATGTCATATCCTCTGCGTCTATGCAGGCAGGCTACAGGCACATCGATTGTGCTCGAGAATATAATAATGAGAATGAGGTGACAGCATTGTCTTTTCTATACCTTACCATGCATCTTTTTATCTTAATCTGCACGGATCCATCTAAGAAAAAAAAATCACATTTCAGTGATGAGGTGAATATAAATAACTAAGCTTGGTAAAATTTTGCAGGTTGGTTTGGCCCTGAAGAAGCTGTTTGAAGATGGAGTAGTGAAGCGTGATGATATGTTTATCACCTCAAAACTCTGGTGGGTTTTTCATTTTCTCCTACAAGAAATTCTTAGGGTCTAATTTTACAGATACCCACCATCTTGATTCTTGACAAATTGTAGAAACAATGTTTTAAAAACTGATTCAGACAAACTGGGTCTGGACACTGGATTACATTTGAGTCCATGATTATGGACCCATCCAGTAATTGGGCTGACTCGGACATTCAAAATTTTGATGAGGTTCAGGTTCAAGTCTACCATCGACCAGAACCAAATCCAGCCCCTTTACGTCCCTCTGTTCTACCAATGACAAAATGATAAATACCAATTGACAAGGGCAGTGCTAGACCGCATCCAGGACTCCTAGTTGGGTGCACTTGAATGCATGATAATCATGGAAGTACATTGGATGGAAAGATACATGAGACCTGCTTATGTACAAAATTGACTCGATCCATGATCCTAAAATTTAATGCTTTTAGGCATTATCTTCTCATTATTTCAATCTAATGGTGAGGAAAAGTTGGATGGGTGTCATATTTGGACCTGTGACTATTCACCAGGGCTAATGTGTATGAAAATATAAGATTGACTCAGGCCATGTCCAAAAAAAAGAGGGGCAGAAAAGGGGGTGTTTTGGAGAATTACCAATTGACAAAATGTAAATTTATCAATGCAGGTGTAGTGATCATGCACCTGAAGATGTACCAGTGGCAATCGATGCTACTCTGCAAGATTTGCAGCTTGACTACGTTGATCTGTTCCTGGTATGTGTTTTCTCTTCAGAACTCAAAAGGTCTTCTATAGAATTTCATTCCTGGATTTTGTCTCAATTTTAGCTGTTTATCTAACTCACAATTAAAGTACCAATTTGTGAGTTCTTGTCTCATTCATTGGACTTTTGTTGGTTTACATTTTTGTTTTTTCGTTTATACTCTGTTGCAGTATGACCAACCCAATCTATGGATCTATGTGATTAGTGGGCCCAATATCCAGGTTCTTCTCGGGACTAAAGGTTAGGCATAGGGTAGCCTTTTGCTAAACTTTGTCCCCTGCTTAAATTTGACAGGTCAAATTGGGTTTATACTTTATAGTCAGGCATTTGGTTCTAACTTCATGCCTGGAGGCGACCCGTTTAACCACTAGACCAGAAATTTGTTCTGCCCTGCATGTGGGGCAAGAGAATACAGCCCAAATTACACCTATTTCTGCCCAGCCTTGAACTTGGACCTTGTTAACCTACTCCATATCCAGCTCTAGTGCCTGTAAAGGCTGCTTCTGTTTAAATGAGATACTGTTTTCTGTCTGGATTTTGACTTTCTGATATTTTTCATCCTATCCATTTTTATTTATTGTGTTTGGCCGAGTTTAAAAGTGTAACCTCTTACAATGTGTTGTTTTCCATCAGTTACCAATGATTTATTTATACAACTACACTCATAATATTTTTCTTTATGTGAAGTATGGTTTGTGGTTTTTATGTTTTATCTAAACAATGCTGTTAAATCTTTGAAGATCCATTGGCCCATGAGGATAAAGAAATCGACTCGTGGTTTCAAGCCAGAAAACATAGCTCCACTTGACATCCCTGGCACATGGAGTGCAATGGAGAAGCTATATGATTCTGGCAAGGCGCGTGCCATTGGTGTGAGCAATTTTTCTTCAAAGAAATTGGACGATTTGCTAAACATAGCGCGTGTGCCTCCAGCGGTGAATCAGGTGGAATGCCACCCTGGATGGGAACAACACCGTCTCCGCGAGTTCTGTCGATCTAGGGGTGTTCACCTATCTGTAAGTCCTGCGTCTTTTGGCATTGTTTCATTAGTATATATATACTCATTCTAATTACTTGCTTGCATAATTACATCCAATCGCTATTGTGTTGAAAAATGTAGTGTAGTGATAAAGGATAGAAGTTGGATTGAGTACACACGAGGAAGTTTACAGTATGGCTCCAATAATAGAGAAACTAAGAACATCCTATGATATATATGGTCATGAAGAATTATAGTATTCAAAGTTAGAAGAACTAGAGGAGGAAACATAACAAAAAAGAAAGCACTACCGAATCGAATCGGGATCATCTAAGGATTTCCCCCACGGCGACCGGTTTAATGATTCATAAGCTACTGTATGTTTATAATCTTTAGTTAACATATTGCGATTTGGGATACAACCAAACGGGTCCTTGTGATAATAATCATCTATTCATAATAGTTTATCCAATGTTTTGGTGACAGGCCTACTCGCCATTAGGTTCTCCGGGTACAGAATGGTTCAAAGGGGATATCCTTAAGAAGCCAATTCTAAATATGGTTGCAGAGAAATTAGGCAAGACTACTGCACAGGTTGCTCTGCATTGGGGCCTCCAAATGGGTCAAAGTGTGCTGCCAAAGAGCACAAATGAAGCAAGGATAAGGGAAAATCTTGATGTATTTGATTGGTCTATTCCTGAGGATCTGTTTGCCAAGTTCTCTGAAATTGAACAGGCAAGTACTTTCTCCTCGTTGTTCAATGCATGTTTTCTTCTTACAACATCAATATTTCTCTGTCCATGAATTTCTTATTGCTTCTTTTTATTTGTAATTATTTGCTTATCATCTTTCTTTCCTTGCTTTTTTCCTTTTTCTTCATTTTTATCATGAAAGGCCGATTAGAGTGATGTACACTGTTTGATTCATTATTAAGAAGAAAGTAAAAAAAAAAGAACTGTAACACATATTTCTCACATGTAAATCCATGTATGGGTCATTTATCAAGTGAAAATTGGACACGTGCATTTATATGAGGATGGGTGTGATATAAGTGGGTTGGACCAAGCAAAAGTGAGCCCGAAAAGATAAAATCAGGTGATTAGCTACCACCAGTGCAATACTGATGTAAAGTATGGGGTCATGTTTCATTAATCATAAGTTTTATTTTTAATTATTAGATTTATTCCATATCTTGTTTAGATTCGTAGGACAGTGATCTTGTCGTGAGCACTTTAATAAAGCACTTTCCATTTGATGTGTAGTTAATTTCCTTACCGATATCTGATATTTCCTTTTCATTTTTTTTCTTTGTGCAGAGGAGATTACTTGCAGGTCATTTCCTTGTTCATGAAACTTGTAGTCCTTACAAGAGCATAGAAGAAATATGGGATGATGATGGCTTCTAAGCAGACACCTTTGATCTTTTTTCTTTCAGATGGGCGTGTTTACCTTCCATAATATAGAATCTTTCGGTGTTCGAAATCAGTTTACTTCTTCATTATAGAATGTTTGTGTTTAAATATGGTTTGTCAATAAATGTTTGCCTTGAGAGTTAAACTTAACTTCTAGAAATATTTTTACATCATGCAGCCTCTTTCTTCTCCATTTTCATATATGAAGATTAAATGCATGTCCACAATGATTGCCAATGATGATTAACAAAATTAAATCAGGTGTCCTTCAGATGTTAAAATGAGGGTGAGAGACTCTACTCTTTCTTCTCCATTTTCATATATGAAAATGAAATGCATGTCCACAATGATTGCCAATGGCGATTGACAAAAATGAAATCAAGTGTCATTTAGATGTTAAAAAAAGGGTAAGAGACTTTACATGGTACAAATTTAAACTTAGAGTTCCCTCCTAGGTGGAGAAATGAGCTGAAATGAAGATATGTAGAGTCCTGTTGTGGAGATTCACCACTTTTCTCTTATAATGATTCACTGTAACCGGATTTGGTTTGATGAAACCTTTCTCTAAGCCAAAATAGAACTAAGTGGCTGAGTTTTCAACAATGGCTGGGCTATCCCTAAGCAAAAAGGCACAAAATTGGGGCATGTGGGGCAACCTGGCCCACCCTGTGATTGTTCCAAACCTTTAGTAATTACTAACCCCCAATCCCCATCCCAACCCCATGAATTAGCAATCACCCAAATGGAAACCATCTGACTGCTTTGGTTTTAAGCTTAACAACTAAAGTGTGCCTCCCTCAATCAAATAGTTTCCATTTTGAGCATGGAGGTAGGTCATGAAAGGACCCATCAAATGTTGGAGAAAATATTTACGAAGAATGTGCAATTGGAATAACAAATAGATGATTATAATAAATAATTAATAAATAAAAGTGGAAGTGAGAAATTGAATTAAAAAAGCAATAAAAATTGATCAAGGCACACCGATTAAGGTATTTTCTTAAAGACAATACTTTTCTGCATGCCGATGGTTTTGATGAAATTATGTCCCTAGGATACAATGCCCAGCTTTGATTCAAAGTGTATACATTATAATTAGAAATATGGTTGCCTTTAAAAATCAGAGAATAATTCGAGAGAAAAACTCTATAATCTTTGTATTTTAAATGCTATATAAAAAGCTTGAAAATGGCCTTAATGTGTAGAGTTAGAAGCAACTCTTTAGAAGTGCGTCACATCTACTCATAAATGACTCAAAAAACACAACTCATCCAAAAGGCACAAATATATTTTAGTAAAAAAAATATAAAATTTGAAATATTTTGAAAATTCACATGTATGTGTCTCTTGAGATTTATTTTAATTGTTGGTTTTTAGAAAATGTCCAAAATCAAACTAGCTAACCGTCTTAATTGTCTTGCTTTCATATAGGCTCCCCGGCCGTATCAAGAGGGGATGACTGTTCACTCCTATTAATTGGTTAACGTCACTTTATAATAATTATAAACTTAGTACCTGCTTGGGTGTTGGTTCATTGGTATAAGGCATGGGTTTCCTCCCCACGTCGTGTGTTTGAAACCATCCAGATTTACTAGTGCATGAGTGTTGTTAGGTTGTACATGCGCTGGGGAAATTAGTCTTATTAGGTCAAATATCATCGGGATGCATGGGGTATCCCTGTCAATAACAAAAAAATAATTATTACAAATTTAGTTTTACTATATGAAATGTTTTTCTTTTCCATCCCTCTTAGGAGAAGATCATTTCTCCCACTTCTCATAAAAAATAGGATCTGGTTGAATGTGGAGAAAATGAAAGTGGAGAATGCAAGTTAGTTGAAAGAGACCTAATTGACTAAGATCCAACTATATATTACCATTAAGGATGGGCTTGTTCCCTAAATGGTTGTATACATCTTCTACATATTCTTCTTATTTTTTATAAAAAGATTCATAAATTTTCTTTAGCACCAACACTCTTCCCTAGTAAGATTGGCTTGAGTGAATCAACCGTTTAACCCAACTCATTGCCATCCCTTTCTAACGCTAGTTGGTATTATGTTAATATTGAGCCCAATTAATGGGCCTTGCTAGCCTGGGTCTATCCTTAATATTAGTAATGTTGAACAAGGCTAGGCTCAAGGTGGCCTATGTGGGCCACTAGTTGGACAATTGAGTTCTTTCCATCATTTATATTCTAGGATGGTGGATTGTGCTAACAGTAAAGGTGTAGTCACTGAAATGCATCTGGGTGATATATATATATATATATATATAACTGATTTAAGCCAGGTCCAATAAGAGAGCAACTTGGGCAGGTCAAGCATTGGCCTCATCTTAGCTTGACCCGGATTATTTTGATTTTAAATACATCCACTATTCCCTTGTTTGATGCAATACATTTTCCTTGTAGGAAAAATGAACCGGTTTTCCTCACTATAGAAGAATTCAATTTCCTATGAAAGGGTAGATATGTAGATTCCTCTCTTAGAAACCCACAAAGCGCACAATCCTCTCATTGCACAAAAGTCCCTAGGGTCTATTTGTCTACATATAATACAAAGGAATTCGTGGTCAACTGAGCTCCACTGGAGAATTATTAAAGAAGTGAGGGATGAAGGATATCGTATTATCAAATGAGGACAAAATACAATAATAGAACATGTAAGGATTATAATCCTATTATAATTAGTATTGGCAAATTCATTGGGTATTGGACAAAACCTGAAATTTATGTACAATTGTATTTTTAGTGGGACTGCCAAAGAAAAATGGCTACAAGACGTATTCAATCAAGACTCGAAGGCTACATGGGTGCACCTTGCCCGAGTCAGTGTTGTGTGTTTCCAATTAGTATCATATGGGAACTTTTTTCATGATGGCATCATATGGGAACATTTGTCATCACATGAGACTTTTGCCATCGCATGGGGACTTTTGTCATGATGACATCACATGGAAAAGAAAAGAGTTAAAGAAAGACAAGAGCTCTTGTCTCCTTTGTCTTGACATATAAGTAATACACGCATGCTAAGTGAGTCATATTGGCTCGGGATCCGTGCATCAAGAAAAAGAAACCTTTGAGTGAAGGCATACGAGGGCCGGGACCTTCATGCGCTCAAGTGCGCACACCTGTGCTTAAGCACCTAGGTCGCGGAAAATCAGATCTGGTTGGACTCTTTTTCTAAGTTCTCTCCGCTTGCTAATTCATGTTATATCCATCTTAGAAGACTTCATGCATGACCTAAAGGCTTTATATTGAGGATCATAGCAAACCTAAAGAGCACCACTTATTCTTCTCTCCAATTCTAAGCCTTAGAATCAATTCGAGAGATTTTTTCTTCTCCAAAGCTTCATCAAGTTGTTGAGCTGAAGTTCTTATTTTAGAGTTCCTTTGTTCTACTCATCTGAAGTATATTCATCTTGAATAGGCATTCAAAGTGGTTGGTTCAAGTACGATGAAGGTGTATGGAGAGTAATCGGCAAGATCAAAGCAGTCCTTAGGTTGAGTTGCAATTGGGAAAGGGTTGTGAGTTTTTTTTTGTAACTTTCAATTTATTTTGCTTGGTTATTTGTTGACCTGGACGGTAAGGCCCGTGGTTTTTTCCTGCGTAGGGTTTTCCACATATACATCATGTGTCTTTTTCATTGAGCGGTTACTTGCTTTTAATCTGATTTAGGATTAATTACTAGATTAATCGCTTGGTTCTGAAATCTAATAGAGATCTTGTTATTGGGACCTAAGCCTGTGTTAAGGCCCTTTTTCACAACAAGAAATTGAACGAAAGGATATTTAATAAGGAAAAACCTCCACCTAGGCCCAAGAATCAATGTTCAACTTTGATATCCATCTAAATGGACTGGATCATTAGATTGATTGTACACTTTTTTGGAAGATTAAAGCTTATAAACTGTTGATCAAGTGGTTAGAATGATTATCTGGGCCTCATTCACCATACACAAATATATGAAGGGGAGATCTTTCGAACTCCTTGGTCCCATCCCTAGGTGGGATCCACAAGTATTGGTGCTAGTAAAGGGGGACCAATTGAATAAATATTTATACAGTATAAATGTATCAGTCCAGTGGGGTTTGCTGGCTGATAATTTTCATTTCGTTTTTTAAAGTAAAAGAAACTCATGTCTTGAGTGGGATTTGAACTTTACAACTTAGAAAATCCCAAAAAAAAAAAAGATCCCTTGCCTACTACAACGTTTGCTTCCCTTATCTTATTTGAAAGATTTGTTGGGTAACATATAATTTAGAGGATTTAACTGGAAAAATCCCCTTAGACTTGATAAAGGCCAAAAACGCCATCAACGTGTTATATTGACCATGGTAGTCCCAAAGGCCCTGTTTGATATTTTTTCTTTCTCTGAGCAAGGATATCCCTTCTCTTTTTACCTTAAAAGGTCCCAAACCCAAAACCCTTTTCCCCATTTTGGTTCTTTTGCCCATTTTATCTAAGTAGAGACTCATCTTCTCTGAGCAGGGACTCATTGAAGAAGAGAAGAAGGAGCAGGACTTTGTAGACTCCCTGATTGAAATGGGTAAAGTAATGAGAAGAACAATGCTTCACCAACGCTTCCTCTTTCTTTACCATTCTCAAAATCAAATATTCATATCTAAGTCCAAATCCAAAACCCCCATATCTTCTCCATACAATATATGTAACACACACCCATTTTAATATTTTTCATTTAACTTTTCTTCATTACTGTTAATATATCTTCTTTTTTTGTCTCTTAGAGAGAAAAGTAGAGCAGGAGAGACTCGTCTTCTTGATAGCTAATCCCCTCCCGCTTGTGTTGGCGTTGTGGGAGAGAAGCAGGGATATCCCCACCCATTTGAGTGCTCTAGGCGGGGATATCCCCGCCTGTGTTAGTGCTATGAGTGGGGATATCCCCGCCCATCCAAGCCTAAATAGAGTTTCATAAGTATGGATACAGCCAACTGGGCGGGGACAGTGCTAAAGCAAACACATTAGACAATCCACATTCACACATAACTTCCACCTTCACGTCCATTTCAATGTGAGCAAATGCCGATGCCCAATTCTATCATCTTCTATTGCAGCCAAAGCCAATGCCCATTTGTGTTACTAAATTTTTTTTTTTTATAATAAGAAAGTTAATGTGAACTACCCACCTCTTTAATAGAGTAAATATTAATTATCAATCAAGGAGATGGAAGCTTTAATAAGTAGTTTCAAACATCAACTTTTTGGGTAAAACAAAAACACGTGGAGATTGTGCTTGTAGATTTATTCAAATGTCAAAAAAGTAAGTCTAAAATACCAACCTCTTTAATGGAGCCCAAATCTTTCTACTTAAAAAAGTAAAGAAAGTGATTCTCTCAAAAAGTAAGGTAAAGTGGAAGAGGGGTTGTAGAGAGATTCGTCTGGATCCCAAAAAAGGTAACTGGGAAAAGAGAGTTCGGCATTCTTTATGTTGTAATGAATGATGAACAAGGATATCCCCACTCATTTACTTAGAATGAACTACGATATCCCTGCTCAGCACCAAAGCAAAAAAATGAAAAATGAAAATACTGGTGGGAGGACCAAACTGGTGAAAAATGAACACGTTGATGGCGTTTTTAGCTTTTAACAAGTGTAAGGGGATTTTTTGGGTTAAATTTTCCATTTTCTACTCTTCGAATTAAAGTATTACTAGCTACAAATTCCCACATAGTTGTTCGTACTGCAAAAGTGTGATATCCCCTGGACATAGGATTTTGCAATATGTGATATATGCGATAGCATAGCCTTAGGATGTTGTATGCTGTGATGTGTGCCATATCACAGAATTTTGCATAAACAGCTGTGCAGAAATTTGGTAAATTCCAACGGTTTGACGGATGAATGGTAGATGTAAGGTAAGGATAGTTGTATAGACAATATCTAAGCTACTAGATGGTTCTTATTTCAAGAGTCTGGATATATCTTGTATGGCTGTGACTTTGAGCAAAGATCTGCCATCAACCGTGTGAAGGTTTCCCGGGGTTAGTTCTTGCCTGGCTGCCGGGGTTTGAACTTGGGTACATCACTTATTCCCACTCGTGTGGGCTCCTTTCCCACTTGGGTGGGCTTTCTTCTGGCTCATGCGAGCTTCCTTGCCACTTGAGTGGGCTACTTTCTCATGTGTATACGGGCTCTCTCTTGGGTCCCAATCCCTAAAAAAAAAAAAAAGTGGCCCAAAAAACTGTGTGAAGGTTAGAATGAATGGCTCTTATAGCAACAACTTTTGTTACATCTCTAGTCGGTACGTGCGGTAAATGACTGAGAACCTTAGTGTCTGTGTAGGACCATAAATGTCTTGGCTTGCACGACTGCCTCTTGATTAACACAATCTTTGCTTGGATTTTCTTTAGCAGATCACGTATTAAGGATAAGCAGAAGAAACTCATAATTTCAAAGAAAATGAAGCAATTTGGGTTGTAGTCCACGAGGAAGAAAATGCTTTAGTGATGGAATTAGTTATACGTTAATTAGTTTGTGTTATTCACATCTACCCTTATTATGATTAATCTTATGATTGTGTAATTTTTAATAATCGCTATCATCAATTTCTATGAAATCTATTTTCATAATGATTTTATTTCTGTAGAAAATGAAACTATAGATTTCATATTTTTGTTTCATTTTCTATGGTCTTTGTTAGGTTGGATGGCTTAATTGAAGTAATAAATCTGGTAAACCAGGCCCCTGCATTATCCATGTTCTATTGTGATTAGAAGTAGGTCTATTATCGTAGGTCTATTGTGATTAGAAGTAGTGTTTGGGTATAACAGAGTTTTGGTGCTGATATTATAAATAGAGACTGGCATCTCTATGATGTACACCCTCATCTGATTGCATACTGAATTCTCTCATCTTCTCCGTGGATGTAGGCCAAAAGCTGAATCACATAAATCTCCCATGTTCTTGTGTGTGTTTGATCTCTTATCGTAGGCCCTAGATCACAACAGTCTTTAGTTTTCAATGTTTTGGTGGCAAAATATTATCCGCAGTGGATTGTGTTTTTCAATCTGCAAAAAATGGCTTTTTAACTCAGGCATAAATTTGCTTTTCTGAAAAGGTCTCTCAATCATGCTAAAGATGGCTTGGTAGGGTGTTCTATCTCCCTATCTAATTGTCAAAGATGTTTGCAGTCTTGAGAGAATAGTAAATGCAAGTGGCTGAGGGAAGACATTGACTTGTTGACTTGAGAAGGAAAAAGTCTTGGAGTTGCCATGCAAATTCTATAATTGCTTGTCTAGAAAAGAGAAATCTGATAGGGCAATTAAATTGCTTCAAGACAAAAAAAAAATAAAAAAAAGGACCAGCTTAAGTAGGCAAGTAGAAGCATGGGTGTAACTTGGCTTATTCTTTTTTTTTTTTTCATATATATTTGCTTAATTGGAAATATTATACTAATACAAGGCACTAAAGACCCACAAAAAGAATACAAGCATCACAAAGATGCAAAACAAAAGGCCTAGCTCCTAAGAAAGCAGAGCATAAGATGCCTATAACAAGAGAAACTGAGGGAGATTAGCAGAATTCGGCATATAAAAAATACAGTACATGCATTTTGTAAAGCCCAGGGCCTAGAAAATACGATAGGGCATTTGATAAGCCATTTACCAAGAATGTACATTATTTGACATTCTTACCAAGAATGTACATTATTTGACATTCTTAAGCATTAGATTCTAAACATTTGAATTTGTGTTTGACCATTGCCTTGGATCGAACAACTAGTAATGTAAGAGGATTTTCTATAAAGTGGCATTTCTTTTTGGATGGTTAATCAACAATTGTATCTAGTATTTCACATGACAGTGGGTACACCACAACATGCCATGTAGCCATTGAGGTAACAGTTTACACTTAATGCTAGAACTTACAGAGCTACGATGAAATTCTTAAGATGAATGAACTCAACATTGTATGGAATTGGGGTAGTTGGCATAACTTGCCATGTTTTGGTGCTAAGCACAACTTGCCACAATAGGAAATAATAGGCATAGTGTGGGATATAGAAGGATGAAAATGCATCAGTTTGGGTTAGTTCATGTTAAATTGAGCACTATGAGTGCTATGTAAAGGCTCAATCCAAACCTGGCCCATTTATTAATTTAGTTGAAAATATGAAACCGTCACTTAATTACTAAGTAAAACTAAGGTTGGTTGGCAGGTCATAGTTCAATTAGTCTGCTTGGGTTGGCTTTAGGTATAAAATTGGCAAGTCAAATAGTAAGAATTGACTTATATATTCTGAATCCAACTTATTTTGCCGAGAACATAGATCAGCAAGAAAAAGTAGGAGTATTCCATATAGGAATGGGCATTTATCTTATATTCTTAACTATTAGAGGAATTCCTCTGATAGTTTCAATGGAGAATCCACATCAGGTGGAGAAAATGCAGGGTGTATTGTGTTCTAATCTTCTTCTAGCATCCATCATTTTCCGATTCCAACCTTAATTTAGAAATTCCATGAAAGCAATACATTCACTGGAGTTGTTTGAATTTTCTATAGATGGGGGGCACCATGGAGTTCCACTCCCTCCGCACGATAGGTGGGAGCAAGGACACTCAAAAGATCCAAACTCAAAGATAGCATGAAATTTCTTGGGCATGATCTGGTCTAGAGATGGACATGCTCTAAATTTCCAACTAAACATATAAGTTGCAAGGTGGTGTCGATCCATGATTAAATGTGCACTCGAGACCCAAATGGTAGGCCCCACCCATTAAGGCACATGGGCCTAGCCCATTTAGTCTGAATCCTATGTGTCCTTGGGTGGAAGAATCGGGATTCTCTGAATGAGTCTACGTACAATGAGCGTGAGCGAACTACTCAGGGTCTGCCACGTCACCATGGGCAGCCCTTGCCCAAATGTATGGTAGGCTGCCCGTGGTGATGTGGCGGACTATAAATGGTCCACTTACAGTCACGTACATATTCTCTTGTTTGAGATGTATTCAAAGTTTTCTCCAATGAGGTCCCACCATAAGATTGATCATATAGTGAATAATGTGATTAATGCCTTTTTTTTTTAATTATACATAAGAGTGTGTGCATTAAATTACTAATTATATAATCATTTTTACGAAGGGGCCAGCACTGTTAGAGAAAAATTTGATTGCATCATCACATACGAGGGTACGATGTTCATGCGATAGCTGAAATCTTCAATAATTGGGCCCAAAAAAAAAAAAGCCAAACCGCTTTCCTTTTTTTTTTTTTTTTTTTTTTTTGTATTTTTGAAGAAAAGTTGAAGTTCAAATTAGTTGAGACGTGACATTCAGTTCCTTTGAATAGAGTTAAAGTTCGTTGAAATGTGACATTCAAATCCTCCTGTTTCTGTAAGTGAGAGGTGTGGAACTCCACTCTAGAACACACTCTGAAGAAAATTTAAATCATTAATTTTTAACACACTCCCTTTCTTGGGATGTATGAGTTAAAAATACAGACATATATATACAGGCTCTCACTCGCAGAAATGTTAAGAGAAGGGCTGTTGTTTCTTTGGAAGGTAAGTAAGAATATATTAACTTCCCCCAAAACAGGGCAGGGTAAACCCTCTATACAAAAGAAGGGCTTTTCGTTCCTTTTGGAAGGTTGAATTAAAGACCAATGGCCATGATCTGATCATCATAATACTAAAACATAATTAACCCTATGTTTGGGAAGGGGGGAGGGGAGGGGAGGGGAGGGAAAATTAATTTTACCTCCTCTTGTGTTTGGATAGTAAAAAAGTAGGGGAAAGACAAGTGAAAAAGTAGTGTTTTGTTTGTTTGTGAGGTAGAGGAAAAATTACTAATTTACCCTTACTTTTGTAAAAAGATAAAAAATTATATTTCACAAATATAATTTAGTTTCACGAATGTGAATTTTTCACTATTTTACCAACAGATAATTTTGTGTGGCATGCGTGCAGCATATTATGGAGCACATCATTATGGGTATGCAGCACTTTGACAGTCCACATACTCCAATCTGTTTTACCCCCACCCTGGATTTGGATTGTTCATGGACCAGAAATATTGTAACTATGCTTAATTACATTAACCATAACTAGTAATCAATAGGCTGATTGTTTCATATCCATCAGCATCATGATAGAACGTTAGCGTTCTCTGATCTAACACATTTGGGCCATTAGTCATTCAACAATCAAGATCAATCCATGTGGGCCACCAATTCAATACATGTGAGCATCAGATCATCCCCTTCCCTATTAAACTAAGGTCTTAAGAGTAAATGATTTCTTTCCACTATTGGAAAAAAAAGGGTGTCCAGTAATTCTACATTTCAAACAAGATCAAGTTGGTTCTCAATGCGTCCGTGTTAAAATCTTCAGCAGTTAAGAGCATTATACCCCACCAATAAAATTATTAACCTCATGGCAAAAGACCACATGCAAATTAGACCTCATTAAAATAAAGCTGGAACTTCCATGACATTGAGTCATTATGTGACACCCACCACATTAGAAGAATCCCTTTTCACAAATAATCTCTCCTGATATGACAATAAAAAGTCTTAAGAGCTTTCAAAATGACCAAAAACTTCTGCTTTATTTGAATCCTTCACCCCAGGATGCTTAGGAAACATAAACAATACTTCCCCTTTGCAATTACAACACCACCACCTGTAGCTGGCTAGCCCCTGACCCTAGTTTGCCTCTAGTTGCACCATATATGAGGAGACCAATTGACCAATCTCCTCTCAATTCATCATAATAGTTGCTGGTTATTTTTCAAGATTGGTGTGGCATGTTGTGGCCTGAATTCAAATTAAGGTTATCGTTCTAGAGGGGGGCCTATTTCAAATCCAAGGGTGATGTATTCATTCTATCTCCTTTATGTTACTGTTGGATTTATTGCAAGTCTTGCTGGTTATTTTTCAAGTTGGTTGTGGCATCTTGAATTCTAATCAAGGGTAGTGTGTGTCTTTGTACCGAAACAGTTCTCTGATACTGATCTGTATCCTTGACAGTGCTTTGAAAATCTGTCTAATAGCATAGAACATCAAGATCAGTGTTTTTTGAAAAGTAAGAATTTTTCGACTAGTAAAACTTCAAGATTAGTTAGACTTCGGAATAGATGTATTCCATTGCAGGGTTATAATTGATGGAGATGGTCCAGTCATTGGGTTTAGATGTTTGGGATTTAATAATTAATCTAAGTCAATCTGTATCAATCTGAATTTGATCAGGGTAATGTCAAATTATGTCACGGCATATTGCAACTTTGATGCTTGCTTGTCATTGGTTGCCTATTCATGTTGGCACGGGCATCTCATGCTTGGCACCAATTGATACAATCTCAAACTCAATGCTTATTAGCTAGCTGAAAATCACAGACATTTCAACAAAAGCTAAACCTCCCAAACTGCTTGTTAATAAGCTAAATAGATTAGGCCTTGAATAACAAAGATTCACAAATAAATCAGAAACAAACTGTAGAGTTCTTAGTTAACAAAGGAATGTAAGAAACATGAGAAGACATCATCTCATCTTCAAGAACAAGTGAGTCCAAATGAAAAAAAGAAAAGAAAAAGGAAAGCAATGATATAGAGCAAATACCAATTCACGAACTTTTTTCCAAAACCCATTAATAGAACTTCAAAGAAAAAGAGAGCCAAAGCAAGAAAGAATCAGATAAAGATCATAACCCATCTTCAAATTCAATCAAAACACTTGTTAAACAAGAAAGAACTGGAGAAAGAGACAACCCAAACATCAATTACTAACCATTGAAACCCAAACATAATTTCTTATTTCAAACTTTCCCACAATTTCTCCAATCTCCAAAAATCCGATCCCTAAAATCATTAAAGATTTTCCAAAACCCAATCAACCCAATGTTTACAAAATCCCTAACATTTCTCAAAATCCCTAAGCCCTAACTCCTCGTCCAAACTTTTGCCAGACCATTCGAAACAACACCAACTTAGCAAAAACCAATTGTTCCCCATTTTCCATCTAGCCAACACCCATCGTTCAGATGCCCAAACCCATCTTTGATTTCAATCCCAAAAAAATCCTCTATCGGCATCCCCAAACCCAAAGCCTAGGAAAAGAAAAAAAAAGAAAAAAAGAAAGCAAGAAGCAAAGGAGAAGAGAGAGTGATAATAGAAGAAATAGAAGATCTGAGACAAGAAATGTCTGTTTGATGCATCCAACGTTGTCTTCACCACCATCAACTTCCTTCGTTTGCAACTCACAGCAGCTGTATTCGGCTAGAGCTTCCAGCAGAGGTTTCAAGGAAAAGGTGGAAAAACAGATAAGAGACAAGGGCAGTTTAGTAAATTTGTTGCAAATCATCTCTGTGCCTCACATTTTCCCCTCAGTTTTGAGGGGAAAATTTTTGGGTGGGGCCCACACGGATTTTCCCCCCATTTTCCCCTCCCCCAATTTCCCTCCCCCCTTCCCAAGCACCCTCTATTAAGACATTCCCTCCATTTTCCCCTCTATTTTTTCCTCCCCCTCATTTTACCATCTTCCCAAACAGAGGGTAAGGGTTGCCCAGGGCAAGATTTCTTTTAGGATATGAGATTTTCACAAATATTTCAACTGATCAGCACTCTCCACGACTAAATCAAGGGCCCCACTTGAACATACTCAAGTCATTAGGATTACATCCTGGTTAATATAATTTCCTCACATGTAGAAGGTTAAAATAGAGAGTTGTTTAAGTCTCAAACACGTGAATTAGAACAGAACAACGATCACAAGCAAGATCCACACAGTACATGTACATCGGTCATAGTTAAACCAAAGCTGAAGAAAACCACTCAGAAAACACAACCATAAGTTCAAACAACATCATGAAGGAATGTCTTTCTTCTTTCTTTTCCTTTTTTAAAAACTCCACGAAGGAAGTTGAAATAGCCAATACCAATAAGAAAGACCCCTACTATTCTTTGTCAGACTCCAACTATCCACACTTGCAAAGAGAAAATCCATTAGTGCTCCCAAATTTGGGAAAGAACTCAAAACCTGTAGCTTGCCAACTATAGACCAAGCCAAGGAATGAAGAGTCGGGTAATTTTTTTTATTTAAACTGTTGAGTATACGTATATAGACAAAGTGGGATTCTTGGGACTCTATCAAGCCACCCAAACAATTCCGCCGAGTATCAGACATTATAGGGCAATGCCAAGGACCAAGTGTTAAAACATTGGTAGAAACAATCTGAATCAGCCAATAAATATCTAAATCTTGACTCGCTACGTCTTGGAATTGGCATGTTAGCAAAAGAAGAAAAAATCATGGATTTGGCATGATACATATATTGCATGTGTATTGGCTGATATACTGCTATTAGATCACAATCATACCCTTTTGGAAGGACATCTAGGACATTTTTTTTTTTTTTATCAGCAACAAAGACATCTAGGACAATATTTATTGATTTGTTGAATTTACTTTTAATTAAATTTAGATTTATCCAATTTGGATTATAAATGATCTTTGATTATTTGTTGTATAAATACACGAGTTTCAATAATGTCCCTCTCATTAAGGGCCTCTTTGTTTGCATGTAATACATGAATACACGAGTTCATGCCATGAGTGGTTAAAAATGAAAATCTAAGGTGAATATACAAAAACGACCATCAAAGAACCTCTCCTTTGATCGTGAATCAGCTGATGATGGGAAATCAAGACACTACCATCATTCAAGTCATAGGAAAGGCAAGGTCCAATCTATATTGCTACCTTATATCCTTTGCCCCTCATCTCATATCATTCACATTTCACTTCTTCAACCATGAATATTTAATTTCCGTGTATTCTAATGCAAACAAACAGGCCCTAAGAGGAAAAAATATGAGACATTTACAAAGAAATCCTTGCTGCTTTTACCGGAAAAGAAGCGAGCTTGGTGTTTCAAAACTCAATAAATGGTGCGTGCCATAGCTCAAGCATTCTGAGTTTTTATAGTGAGTGTGTACTATACCCACCAGGCCATGGTCTATGACATATGAGTAATTTATTGTAGTTTATATAGCAACAATAGTTGGAAAATTCTCCATGAGTGACATAATTGATGAATTGAAGATTCAAAATAAATAAATAAAAACTGAATTGATCTTAGATTTTTACTACTTTAATTTATAACATCAGAAGAATGAAAAAATAAAAATAAAAATAATGGTGTATAGTTGTAGGAATGCACATATATCAATACACTCAATCTACAAACCAATGCACCTTCCTCTAAAGTAACAAAAAAATCTTAGTTGCTTGTTCTTTCAAAAAATAAAAACTCTAACCTATTGACAATTGCACAAAATATGTTTTGTTGAAAATAACATCTTATTGTCTGAGGCCACAAAAAATGAGTAGTTTTATTTTTTATGACGTGGGAGTCCTTGACGTCTTTGACCCAAAAAGGTAAATCTGGAGCGCATTTCATAAAATGAGGCAGATGATAATTAATAAATTGAAACTTCTAGGATTCTCCACATTTTGTAATTCTTAGACATTTCTTTGAATTTTTAAATCTTTATAGAATCACAGTGATAGGAGACTTATACAGATATATATTGCCAATACGATGGTACGTTTCAGTTTTTTACTAGTTTGACATAAGTCTGATACCAATACTAGAGCCCTTGTCAAAGACTCGGCCTGTGCCGATCATCTTGATAGGTGAAGTCAACTTGGCCAACATTCATCAAGTTGAAATAACATGATCACATAAAGCAACACTCAATCGATACTTCGGCATCAAAAGTAAACACTACAAAGACCTAAATAAATGAAATAATTGAAATTCCGGGATCTGAACACTAGAGTGGGGGTGAATAAGGTGAGTTTCTAATTAGTGACCAATTATGACAAATTTTAATTTCTTAGAATTGACTTAGTCACTAATGATGGTTATGAAACACAATGCGGAAGATGTCAATAATAATCACCATAACTCAACCACAACACAAATATTTATAGTGGTTCGGCCTCAATGCCTACACCCACTACCGGCTTGTAATCCTACACTCCACTGGATTTCCACTATCTATGCTTTTCAATAGGCTAAGCAATAACCTTTATAAAATGCTTTTCAAGGCTAAACAATAACCTTACAACATGCTTTCCAAGGCTAAGCAATAACCTATTGGGTTTTATGGTTCACCCCTAACTACACACTTATGCTTTTCTAAGGCTAAGCAATAACCTATACAAAATGATTTCTCAAATAAGTATCTACACAAACACTTTAAGAGATACAATTAAAACTCAATACATTTGCTTCTAACATAGGCTGATATGAAATTGAAAATCAAACTCACACAACACTCTATGAAATGCAAAGATGAATGCTCATGGTGTTTGTATGAAAACTTCAATCAAGTTTAAACATTAAGCCCAATAAATATATGCTCAAAGCATTTAAAAGTTGCACATAAAGAGATTTGATTGAAGTGAAATGCAACTCAATTGTATAAATACTAACTTGTTGATGACATGAAAATCAAAAGCTCACAAGTTGTATGAAACTATGTAAGACTAAACATGTGATGCATGTATAATGTTGTTTTCAAAAACCAACTAGGTTAACCATTGTTCTTATGTGATTGAAAACAACATATGTAGATTCAACCAAGTAAATGATTCATGCTATAAAAGAAATCAAAGATTTTAGCAAAGCATGATTTATGAAATTTAAAACAAACTTGGTTTGAATCATGGTGAAGAATTCAATACAATAAGATCAAAGATTAAATGTAAGTAATGGATTCAATACATCATAGTTAGCATGCTAAAATAGATTTTTCACATATTTAAACAAAGCATGAAAACATATGATAAGGAAAACTATGCTTACTTAGATTATTAACTCATGATTCCAAGCTTTAGCTTCCTTTTATGACCCCCTAGCCTTCCTTAGCTCATTTCCCTTTATTTGGCCTCAAAACACCTCAAGGAGGGCCTCTTAAATCCTCAAATTTGGCCTAGGAATTATTTCTTTATATGCAAAAAATTGCCCAACGGCTAGATTGTTGGTTAACCGATTTCAGGTTCGGTTAACCAAAGTCCCAACGGTAAAAAAAGGGCTAGTTTTGACCATTCTGGAACGCGAACCGAAGTGGGTTCGGTCAGAGTTTGGTTAACCGATATCTTCAATTCGGTTGACCGACAACACTGTAGCAAATTCACTGTAGCATAAAAAAGTTTTTCCTTTTAAAATAGATTAAGCAAAGAGCTACACCAAAGTAATTTTCTAGTGGGAGTTCTGGGTCATGGAATCATGCTTAGACTCATGTTTCAATTTAAAAATATTTTTCAAAACATGAACCTATTAACGCCTAAGATGATTTTAAAACTCTAGGTCCAAAGGCTTGCATGATTCGAAAATATTCTTTCCAAAACTTAATGCATCCAAGTTTAAAATCCAAAACATGCATGTAACATAAGTTCAAAAAGCTTTAAAACAATACATGTGAAAATCGAGATCTCAATTTTCAAATTCAATGCTCATGTGAAAATTTGAATGATGCTAAAATGATAATGCATCCATCAAATTGCAAAACACAAAAACCCTAACAATAATAAATAAATATTGTTCATGGATGAAGCACAAATACCTGTAATTCTTTATTAAACTTCAAATGCACGGCCCACAATTCACCTACAAGGAAAAAGATGGTCAGCAAAATGAATGGTAAAACAGATTCAATTAGAAAGAGAAAGGGAGAGAGAGAGAGAGAGAGAGAGAGAGAGAGAGAGAGAGATAATCATCCATTTCATTACAATTAGTGGCCACCTGATCAAAACCAATTGTTCAAAGACACAAGGGAAAAAAGTTACAACCCACCCATTAGCTATAGCAGCAACCCTAGGACTAGCAAAATTACCCAATTAATATTTTCAATTCTTTCCACACTTCGAACATTCACTCTTTTTCTACAAAGAGGATGACTGACCATTTCAAAGTTTTCCACTAGTATCCATACCCTTATCCTCCTCGTTGCTCTAAGATACTACATAATGTGCTACCTTAGACTGACTCCTCAAATCTTCTCCTCAACATGGCACATTCTTTTTCTGGTACCATAACCTGCATGTTGGTCCGTTCTACTTCCCATTCCAACATTTCTATAAGTAAACCCCCCCCCCCCCACCCCCCGCTCGTTCTGGTTTCCTAGAAACTACGACTGGCTGAAGGAGAAATGATGAAAAAGAACAACTAGGAAGAGACACCAGGAAAAGAACCACAGAAAACCTCTCAGCTCACCAATGAGAGCTAACTGAAGCAGTGAGCCGAAAAGGAGAGCAATGGATCATAAGCTATTAAGCAACAGAGCAAATGCAGAAGTAGTGGAGCCATTGAACAATTACCAATATCAGATGAACAAAATGCAACATTTTCATAGTGAAGTTAGTGAGGTTGGGTCAAGAGGATTTGGCGCTTAGCTGAATTTTCTTTCCATGAGAAAGGAATTATGCATTCCTACCCCTCCCTCAGGCAATCAAAATCCGCTCTATTGAAAATAATCAATTAATTTTTTTCTTTTTTCTGTGAGAAAAAATGTGGCACCAAACAATGGAACAGTGTGCTACGCAGAAGATTAGATTGATTTTCCTATTTGTGGAAGGATCCTCTCTCAAACGCAGTTAGAACTTTGGTAAGAGGCCAAAATGCTATTTTCACTTGAATACATTCTCAAATTGACATGCATCAGCTTTGTAATTCAAAGCCAAACAGCTCAATGTATGTCACTACATGAACCATATTTTATTCCTTTTCATTGTCATCAACCACCATAATAAAATTAGAGTTATCCAATCATAATAATTGAAAGCAGTAATCTCCTCCTCCTCCTCCTCCTCATCATCATCATCATCATCATCATCATCACAAGTTATTACACAATAATTTAAAGGTGTTATCTCATCATCATCACAAGTAATTATCAATAAGGTGTATATAAAAATAACGAAGACTGAAAAAGTAAAGCCATTGGGTTACTGTTTGATCATTTTTTCATTGAGTACAACTCTCACATTTTAAGGGTCTAGAATATGTGATCCATATGAGAGCCTACAAAATGTATATATACAGTGCCAGACATAGAACTGTTAAGGGAAGGGCTATTTGTCGGTTTGGGAAAGCTAATTAAAGACCAATATCTATGATCTGATCATCAAAACACCGAGACAACACTTTAGGGTTGCCCATGGAGGATTTCTAAGGATATGATTTTCTCAGATTTGTCACCTCATCAGCACTCTCCATGACTAAATCATGGGCCCCAACTCAACATATTCAAGTCATGAGGAATACGTCTGTCATCAATATAGCTTCTAAACATACAAGAAAGTGCCAAACAAGTGAATAAAAACGAAAACAAAAGACCCAACCAAGATCCACGTACGACACAATAGTCAAATTAGCTCAACCAAAGTCAAAGAAAACCACTCAGAAGACACAACCATGAATTCTTAAAAAAAAAAAAAAAAAACCATGAAGGAAGTTGAAATGACCCAATACCATGATGGAGTTGCTATATCCCTATAATTATTTATCAGACTCCAACAATCCACACCTGCAAAGAGAAGAAACATAAGTGCTCCTACATTTCATAAAAAAACTCAGACTTATAGCTTGCCAGCTAGAGGCCAATCAAGGAATTGAGAGTCCATCAATCTTTTACTTAAAACTATAAATGTATATAAAGTGGGATGCTTTGGACTCTGTCAAGCCACCGAAGTTACTCTGCTCAGTCTTTGACAAATCAGATTAGTGCTGTTGGCTAGTGTTTATAGGGTGAAGCTCAAATTACCTTCAATTCTTTATGAAATCTTGAATGCCAAAGCTCACCTATAAGGAAAATAATGGTAGGAAAAATGAAAATTTAAAAGATTCAATTTAATGGAGAGGGGAAGAAGAGGGGGGGCGGGGCGGGGCGGCGGTGGTGTTTGGCGGGTGTGAAGTTGTCCATTGCATTGCAATAAATGGCCTAATGATCAAAATCAATTGATCAAAAACACACTTGAAAAGCCAAAAGAACAAAGTGAGGCCCATAGGATAATTGCCCCATACCAATGGTTGTTTATTTTATTTATATTTGATTCTATTCCAACCATCAAAAAGTCTAATAGATGCATTAAACTGCTTGTCCTTTGCACCACATTGGATTTTCTTTCCTCTCATGAAATACAAAATACATTCCTATCTGCTAGATCATCAGTATAAAAAAAAAAAAAAAAGGTTTTTGAAACTATAATTTGTATTATTATTATATTTTTGTTATTGATTTTTATGATTACAATTATTCTCAGCTCATTTTCAATGGATGATCTGGTTTGAGACAGGCTTAGGCGAGGAGCCAATTCAACATATGTTGCATAATTGTATAAAGAGTGACAAACTCAACAGCTAAACAAATTCTAATCAATAATCTCAAAAGACACTTAATTAAATTTAAAATTATCTCAACTAATGCAAAGGAATACAAAATAATTGGGTAACCGGAGCACAGTTGTAATTTGTAAGGCTCTGTCTGACTTGGCTAAGTCGGTCCTGGAGGTCCTCGAGTCAGGCAAGTTGTATGGCCCTGGCTGGCCAACAGCTTGGCTGCTAGATGAGTAACCTTCTCAACTCTGCCAAGAATTTGAGTATAGAAACTACGGGCACATTGTTACCCATTTGGATCCACGACCATTGGGCCACTCCAGCTAAAATTCCTCAGGTGCAAGCAACGAAAGCACAAGGAGGGATTATTTCTTATAGAATGACAATCTGCATGATATATACAAATAAGTTGTAGTAAGCATGACAAGTTGTTGTAGTCCACAATCAAAATGATTAAAGGGACATTGAGTAATGAGGAGTATGCCTCTAATGCAGGTTGTTCCAATAGTCACTAGCCACTCAGGGTCTTCATTTGAGCCCATAGGAGATGTGTTAAGTTCATGAGTTTGCATATTTATGCATCATTTTAGGATGAATTAGGGGTTTTATTTGGTGAATTGCATCATTATTCATTTAATTCCATCATCTCATGCATTTTCACCTAGAAACCTGAACTTTTATATTTTTCATATATTTTCTGCATTAATTTAGAACATTATGCAATTTTTCTTCGAAGAGTCCCAGTTGGAGTAAAACTCTATCCGGATGGGTCCCACTTCAATATGGGCTCTTTTGTGTTTGATGTGTTGAATTAGCATGTGCAGAAAATGAGAATTGCAGGCCTCTGTCACGGAACCACTTTCAAGTATACATAGTCATCCTGGGCCCTACATTGCTAAATTGAAGCTTAAAAAGAAGTAAATTGAATAATTCACCACGTGGACCCCACATACAAGCCATGTGCAAATCAATGAAAGAAGGGGTCCACTCATCATGTCAATTGAAGAGTCCTAACTACAGTAGAAGACTTCTCATAGGGCCCACTGTTCAAGCAGATGAAATGTCCCACATGGCAGGGTCCGCAGTTGTTGCAGACTTGAAATTATTAATGGATAATTCAAAGAGTAAAAGTTTGATTGGAATAAAAGAAGAAGAGTTTGAATCATCCACATCTGATATCCTTTCAAAAATGAAAGTTGTGCAGAGATATAGTTCATTGCAAATCAAAATTTAAAAGTTAATCCCGTTTTTCTCAGGATAACTCATCTTCAAATGACCATAACTTTCAATCCGACCGTCGGATCGATGTAATTTACCTACTGTTGGAAAGCTTATTCAGAGTAGATGTCCGTGGAGCCCAAGATTGTGCAAATCAGAGCTAAATCGACAAAGTTATGGGCCCGGAGATTCTCATATTCATTTTTAGACGGGATTGCACTAAAATCCACACCGTTGATAATCCATTGCTGCATATCCCTTGTGGGACCCCATCTGAAGATTAGCCAAGCCATCCAGAGGTTTCCAAAAGCTTCCATCTCATTCAAATTCAAAAAGGGATAAAGAGATATACCTTATCAATGAAGATAAACCAAATCTGCAGAGAAGGTGTCCAGATTCAATGTATCTGTAAGATAACCGGGAATTATAAAAGGAACCAAAAGAAAGCATACGGGAGACTCATCCCCCCCTTGGACGTCCACTACTCTCTCTCTCTCTCTCCTCTCTCTCTTCTTTTCCTAATTAATAGAATTAGGGATATTTTTGGGTATTCTGGAGCCCTGTTCCAGAACTAGGTTAGAAGAGTGTGAGAGATGATTGTAATTGCCATGAAGTTCTCAATGAAAATCACATCTTTTGCAATGGAGGAGTAGATCCCTGGATCAGAGTATCAGATGAAGTTAAGTTTTTCTTATCATTAATCTATGTGATATTTTTGTCTCTTGCGTATTAATTATAATAATAAATCTGCCTTCTGTCATTGACAACCTATGCTATTTAATTTTTTTATTTGAACAATGCTTTAATCATGTATGTTTTCTTAATAGATTATTCTTAGATTGAAATTCTTTGATAATCTATCTTTGATTAATATGTGATATTTAGTTAAGTTCATAATTTCATTAGGTGAAGGGGATTTTTGCCTTAAATAAATTGTGAAAAATTGTGCTCTTTGATAGACAAATTAGCCAAATCAGAAACATTGATTTGTTTCTGATTTGAAGGATTTTTGGGACAAATTTATTTTATCAATTGCATAGAATGATGGTGGGACTACTTAATGGATTCATGATATTCTGATCTGCTTTTTATTATATCTTATTTCTACACTTTAGATCTAGAATCTTCTTAATTTTATTATTGTTTCTTATTATTTCTCTTGTCATTATCATTGATAAAAATAAAATCAGATTTTAAATTTTAACTTAGTAGTGCTCCCTGTGGGATCGACCTGTAATTGACACTGTCTCAACAAGACAACTGTGCACTTGCAGTATTAAAGGATTGAATTTAAAATCACATCAAGATGTATGCCAAATAGCTCATGTCTGACTATGACATGATGATTGGAACATGCGCTGCCTTATCTCAGTCCTGCCCCTTGTTGTATCGCAGTCTTATTTTCAGAACAGGGCATCCGATTGTGTACAACCATTTGAGATTTCTGAGGCGTTGCAGCCCCTCACAAAATCATCATTCCTGGGCATTCTAGAATCTTTAAATATCTAAGCAATGTGAGGCCTCCCACCCACTCTAAAATCTTTAAATATCTAAGCAATTAGGCATATAAGAGAGTTTAAGGTGCTTTAATGATGGGAATGTATCTTTGTAGTTGTGACTCTTCTCAAACTCAATAAAATATTTTTAGGTACATTCATTTTTTTTCTAATTTCATGACTAAAGTTCAGAAAATGTTACTAGAGTCGGTTGACTCTAGTCAACATTATTTTAAAACTTTTTTTTGTCTTGGATTCCGTAGTATCATAGGAATAGTGTGTTACAGAAACTAATAAATCTCATGATAACATGGGACGGTCCCATGATGGCATAGCTTTCGTGTAGCTTCTTAGATGAGTTTTTTTCCAAATGATAGAATATGAGAAATGGTAGCCAGATGTGTATTTACTTCTCTCCAAAAAGACACGAGATGTGGGAACTTCCATCCCAACCCTCCATAAGGACATGGACGGATTGAAGACAAAGGGCACCGATCTATTTTTCCACACCCTCAAAAGAATATATCAAATCGGAAGTCATTCAATTTTAGCACTACGAATTTTTAGTGAGTGTACTCTATCTTAGAGCCCAATTGGTTGTGTGCATTTGGAAATTTCTTGTATAGAGCATTTGCAATTCTCTAAACAACACTACACCAAAAACTGTAATTTGGAACCGTTTGTAACCGTTCCAAATCCAATTTACAACAGTTAATATCCTCTCCTGTTTAGGGCGTCCCTAATTTACAGGAACAGATTTTAACCATTCTAAAAAACATGAAGTAGGAACGGTTTTTACCAATTCCAAAAAAACAAAAATAAGAACGATTTCTATCCGTTCCGAAAAGTGTAAGTTATTTAATTAGAGTTAGAAGTCATGTAGAAATCATTTTTGATGAAATTCTGTTTTTTTGAAACGATATTTTTTATGAACTACTTAAAGATCATTATATCAAGAACTTGAAAAATTATTTAATGTAATAACATCGAGCAAGAAAAGCCAAATTTATTTTTTTTTTTGCTTAATAAAACCAGCATTTTTTTATTTTTATTTTTTTTGCTTGATAAAACCAATAGATTTGGAATTACTTGAAAATCTAGTTAATGCAAGAGCATCCAGAAAGACAAACCAACAGATTAAGTGCCATGCCAATAAATAGATGATATTCTAGCAAATCAACAAAAACTGGGGATCCATGAAAGTGCAGAAAATAAATTGAACTGTTCATTACAACATTAATCACCACATTTAGTTGGTACAAAATAAACCCAACCCTTTAAAAAAAATACAGAAATGAACATTCCATAGAAAATCAAGTCCAAATCCCAAAGTGTGGTGAAAGTTGCATGTAGTCTCATGCTCCAAAAGTTGCTCCAATATACCTGCATGGCACACCAATAATCCATCAAAAGCAATCCACATTGAATAAGAGAAAAATAAAAAGGCTAATGCCATAGTTGACATGTAAGTTATCAAATAATTGTAACATTATATTTACATTTCTTTTTCTACTCTGGTTTTACTCTTTCTCCATAAGGTCAGCCATCATCCACCCAAAAACAGTCGTACTTTCTCATCTACTATTCTAACAGCAACATGTTCCATCACTCAGCATGCATGCTCTTTTAGAAGGAACGCTGGAGTGGCAAGATTTCCTTAACTCATCATCAAATGGCAACTGACCACTTTCTGTGATATGTGCATGCGCTGCTATGACCTATTCAGGCTGATACATTTTGGGTCTCCTCGAATCAACACTACACAAAAAACGGGAAATTGGAACGGATTTCCGTTCTTGATTCGCCCGTTCCTAATCTGTTAAACCGTTCCCAAACCGTTCCAATTTCCTATTTTTGGAACGGATTAACGAATTAGAAACAGAAAACAGGAAATTGGAACGCATTACCGTTCCTAATCCGTCCGTTCCTAATCCGTTAAACCGTTCCCAAACCGTTCCAAATTCCTGTTTTTGGTGTAGTGCAAGCTTGTTGCTTTGCAGTGCCTTCTGGAGTTGCTCACCAAAATCTCAGATCAGGGAAAGAACAAAGTTGATGAGCTTAATTGCTCTGTAAGGTACCTCCAGTCTATGGCGGCGGTACTGCAAGACCTTGTTTTCTGTGGGGATAATGAAGTAACCATGAACTGCGGGTTACGATTATCCACAATTTTAGGGTGGGAGAATCTGGCTGTAAAGGAGAAGAGAGCAATTGAAGGAGATTGGTGGTTTAGGCTGTTAGCTTAAGATCTCTCAATTCACACGAGGATCTCCTTAGGTCTAATCCAAATGACACTGTAAAGTAAACATGAAAAATCCAAGAGTGGGTTGGAGTTTGCCTGACTCTATAGCTTTTCTTTAAGGTAACAGAAGCTCCTTCAAAGGATGGAAACTTGAAACTCACGTGGGATTTACAACTCCTTTGCCTTTGCTATTCTTTCTTGTTTAGTGATTGAGGTCGAAAAAACTAGTAACCAAAGGAGTTACCCAATGAGTTATTTTATAGGAGATTCTTACCCATCAAGGAACCATTAACCCCCAACTATCACCTAACCCTTTAATCTCAGCCCATTATTAGTTTGTTGGCAAGTGAGCTCAAAAATAACTAGGTCTCATAAATGTGCAGGCAAGTGGGTATAATTAAAAACCTTGATGGGCTTGTGGTCATGTGGGCCACACCCATTTAATCCAACATAGGCTGCTCATGGAAGAGTTGCCATTTGTCATTATCAGCTCCTGGTTTGGCATCTAAATCATTCACAAATCCATGGTTTGCTCTTTTCTGAAGAATGGTTTGCTCGTTTCTTCTATCCAGACTTGGACCTTCCCTTTGGCAATTTGAGGGAAGAGTGCCCTGGATAGAAAATTAGGAAATTATCCTGAAATATACCAACATATTCATAAAATAATGAGACACTGGTGAGTGGTGAAAATCAAGTTTTGCATAGAGATGGAGCATAGCTAGAGCAATAAACTACAGACAAATACATTTCCTTGCAAAGTAATGAGCGGTAAAATAAAAAGGGAAAGACACTATTGCAGGATGGACAAGTTGTTAACTCAGTTAGATTTTTAGTGCATATATTTACTGAAGAGACGGCTTAGAGTTTCATATAAAAACATACCATTCAATGCATCTCTTGTGAGCATGCAAGACATTTGACTGAGTCGCTTGATCTGCCACAACAGCTCTCCCATCAGCATAATGCATCATCAGCCCTGTTGCGTGGAGTTCCCATAAAGGAACAATCAGTGAGCTCAACTCTAAACCATTCATCAGTGAGTTCAAATCTTTGACTTGGAGAAAACAAATCATTATGGAAGTCATGAAATGAGGGCTGGAAAAGTCATATTCACGCAACAGAAAGAAAAGTTCAGGAAATATAGTTGAGAAATCAAAGAAACATGGAACATAAAGATATCATTGTCTTAGAGACAAATTAGCATCCTGCAAAATGACTCAAAGCGGTCAGGTAATCAGCTTACTGCTCCTGCAGTATAATAGCTGTCCCATGAGTGCATGTAAATGTTTAATTTTTCCCACAAATATAATGTTAGTCCACTAGCATTCTCAAAGACACTAAAGAATGAACGAAATATAATAAAGCCAAATTCATCTAACTAAAGCAAATGATTTTCAAAGAATCTGAAACAAAAAAAAGGCAAAGTTAGATCTTACCTATAAAGAGTAATTAGTAGTGCATATGCCACAGAACTCTTTTTGTGGTAAGTAGCGCTTGGACCCTTTCGTCTACTTCCCTAAAAAAATAGGTAAGCAATATAATTTTATAAAAACTAAAGTAAAAAAAGAGAAGCATACAGCGATTGCAGGGATTTCAAAATTCAAAGTCTCAAATGAGTTCAGCATTGTCCTATTGTCCTCCATGCAGATACCTTTTGCATGGGTTGTTCAGATTCAGTAGCATCCGAGTGCATGCGGAAAAACCTTGCAGAAGCTTCAGGGTCCTTAATTTTGGTTTTAGAAGTGGACCGAGGGCCAATGTTTGAGACTGCCCCTGCATGGCTGTAGTTGGGTCGGACCCCTGATGCAATTTAAATATCAACTTCCTCAGATATGATAGCAAATCCATCCCCACTGCCATGGATAATTAGTTTGGAGCAGATTTCTGCTGGAAATATAAAGTAGATCATTGCATGTAAAACCAAATCAATAATGGCACTGATATGAAGTCAAACCAGAAGTATTCAATAACCTCATTGTATCCAAGGAAGGCGCAACAGACTGCACAGTGTCCCTAAAATCTTCAGTTCTGTCTTTACTTCTCACCACCCCTTTAACATCAAGAAACAAAAAATTTAGAAAATCAGTACTGTAAATGCATGGGAGCTAGATGTTTGTGTACACGTTGAAAAGCAGTTTTACATTCAGGAGAGAAAATACCGCGTGCCAATCAAGAAAACACACACACACATACACACAAATTCTGCCTTCAAGTATGCAAGCAATATGAACCAGTATAAAGTACCCTCCTAGCCATCCTTTTCAGCATTTACCTGTGAAATGGAATGTGAGAAAGTGGTAAGAGCGTAAAGCCATAGACCAAAACAAAATCACAACTGAATGAAATCCAGACTCTATCCAAGTAATGTAAAATCCTTAATTGAGATTGACAAACAATAACCACATATACATTAAAGAATCAAGATATTTGAAAAACCCATAATCTACTTACTCGAGTCTTTTAAACATATGAGCCAGCAGACCATGACCAGAGCATAAGACAATCACAGGCATAGAAATAATAGCTTCAGCTTTGACCTCTTCAACTTCATCATAGAGAGCCAAATCTAAAGTTCGAGAAGATTTTCGGTTTTTAGATTAGTCCCAACTTTGGAGGTGTCACAGCCCCGCCCAATTCAACATGAAATTGTCCGCTTTGGCCTACGTGCACGTGCGAGGACTTCCCAGGAGGTCACCCATCCTAGTACTGCTCCCACCTGAACACGCTTAACTTCAGAGTTCTTACGATTTCCGGGGCCGCACGGTTTTAAAAGGCCTCATGCTAAGTTAATACGGATTTGACTTATAAGCCCAGGATCAGGACTTGGATATTTCCGCCCAACTTAGCATGAAATTGTCCCATTTGGCCCACGTGCAAACGCAAGGACTTCCCAGGAGGACATCCATCCTAGTACTGCTCTCGCCCGAGCACGCTTAAGTTCAGAGTTCTTACAGTTTCCAGGGCCGCGCGATTTTAAAAGGCCTCATGCTAAGTTAATACGTGATTTGACTTATAAGCCCAGGGTCAGGACTTGGATATTTCCAATGCGGGCTAATAGAGACTCACCATTTGAAGCCCGTGGTTGACACGCTACGCCCCGTGGTTAAGGGTGCCGCCTGGACCAAGTTTTCATGTAGACAACTTGAACAGAGAGACACCTTGTTCTCCAAAGAGAATAAACTTGAGTCACTGGAAGGGAATGAGTCCATGGAAGTTTGAGCATAGTATTTAAAAGATTCATGCGCCTAGGCACCTCACAACCTAAGGTCTTTGCACCATTCATGCAACCATCACCATCATCTTTGAAAAACCATATTGTCACAGGAAGAGAACCTGCATGGAGTTAAGTATTGATTCTTTGATGGTGCATTATCACAAAGACAAGATAGAGATATAACATGGTCAATCAAGATACTATTTCAGCCAATATATTATAGACCCACATTTTACAAATACAAGTGTTGGGAAGTCACACATCCCACATCACCCAAGTAATAGGCTTGACATGTCTTAATATACCTATATAGGCCTTCCACCTATCAGCTTAAGCATTTGGGTTAGTATATGGTTCATTACAACAAGGACCTTGGTGGGAGATACCTCTAAAAAGAATCTTCCCCATTGGACAGGTCCTAAATAACAAATTAGCCCTAATTAAATGTTGACCTTGTAATTATCCATTTTATCAGATGGCTATAAATAATATAGAGAATATTATGAGGCACGAGATGGGGCTCTCTAGGTCAACAACTTACATTTCCAATTGTAGCCCTACCTATACAAGGGAGGGTTGGAGAAACAACACAGTTTGCTTCAATCAAGCAGCATATAGTATGTGGTAAAGGAATAGATAGCCCTAGGAATGCTAATGCATTCATATAATTAGTTCCAGACCATCCATGCGCAGCCACATCCAGTGAGGAATGCAACTCATTCATCAGATGGCATTGTCCTGAGACAAAAATCAGGCTGACCTCTCATAAAGCAGACAACACATACACAATGCAAAATGGAAAGCTATAAAGAATCCCTAAGGTTCTCCATCCAATGCACTTATCATCCTCAATTAGACAAAGTAGTCCAACCACCTAAGGTTTTTGGACAAGCAGGACATAGTTCTGAATGTACAGAACTTTAGATGAGGTGTGGCCGTGTGTGGAGCTGCACATGGCTTAGTAAACCTTGTTGCTAAGAAGCCAGGTAGATTGCTTACTACGGAGAAGCAAAATGTTGTCAATCGCTTCTAAATAGATGGATAAATCGAATGTAAGTATATTACTTCTCTTTGACTGCAAGATAAGATTATCAACTAATATAATAACAGATGGAAAAGAAGAAACATTTTATCGCAGGAATTGAATAATTGCTATAATATTACAGAAAACTTATGCGAACCTACTCACATATCCAAGGCATCCATGCATTTGTTGAAAGATGCTACTAGATAAAGTGCTCTGTGGATAGTTGCAGAAGACAATACAAAGTACACTAAGAGCCACTAGGGCAGTTTCCTGACTTAAAGTAGAAGCCTTAGAGTCACCTGGTTTCAAAAGGCCAACAAATGACACAAGTGGCCCTCTCATATAACCTGCATACTCCTTGTCTTGTCTGTGTAAAGATTTGCAACCAAAATGAGCATAAGCATTGGAAGCTAATGACTCCACATCTGTCGTCAGTGTCCTGAGCGGGCCGATTCTCTCCAAGAAACTGATTTAGAGCTAGTTCCTTACATTCAAACATACAAATCTAAGATCAGAAACTGATTCTTAAACTGGAAACAGAGAAATTAGTAGATCCATGAAAACTTACAGATTTCCAGGCAGATAAGATGAGTTGAAAATAGCTATAACTCTGCTGCTCAACCCTTAAACACTAGTTTCCAGCACAACAAAAGCATATTTTATTGTTAAAAACTCTACTTTCCTGTAAGCGCATTTCAGCAAACCTGTAGCACCTAGAAAAGGAATTTGCTGTTGTGACTTTGTGCCTTTTAACAAAGACAGTAACATGTATTATCAGAGAATCCATGTCCTCGAGCTTAGATGGTAGTAACATGTATGTATTATTAGCAAAACTCAGAACCTAAAAACATCAGACAACACTCCTTAGGCATTCTCCATCCCTTTAGGCTGCCATTTCAAGCTCAACAGCACCCATATTTCCAGCCACTGCAGGAAGGAATGTGCTCAGGACTAACCAGTCATGAAATGTATCAAACAGCCTAAGAAGAGGGGACCAAGGAAAGAAAAAACATACATCTGAAAATAATATAAAGAAAGAAAAAGAAACTCTAGATCACAGAAATGAGAGAAAGCAAGAGAACAAAGTTTACCAAACGGCAATAGAACAAAAAACTGTATGGATAAATAGGGTTACCAAACAGCACATCTCAAAAAACTAAACAAAGTTTAATAGAGGTTTTAACCCAAATGGAGTAATAGAACAAAAGGCACAAATAGCACAACCCATACTATAGATGATTAGAGTTTTGTTAAATGCCCTCTCCCTAAGTCTTGTCAGTGAATGTGACAAACACCTTAGGCCATGCTACTAAGGATCCATTTCCAACTTCGCCCAAAGTTGAATGATGACCTTCGGGATGGGGCAGTGCAACATCTCTTTTGTTAATGACATTAACCGTAACCTTGTATGCATGTTCTGGAAGAGCTTTACAATGAATACGTTGGGTCCCATTCCCGATATGAGCCCTTCCAATAGCGACAACCTCTTGACTCCAAGTCATCAGTTTGCACGTCCGCTCTTTCTCGTTTGAAGGTTTAGCACCCGTTGTTGTGTTGGAAACTGCAACCGACTTGTCATCTTCGGTGGGAACAAAGCACTCGATTGGGATCCCGAATGCATGCATATCTGTCATAATGTTTTGAAGCACTTGTTATTCTTTCAATACAAGTATATATAAAAAATCTAATATTATTAAAGACTTTTAAAAGGAATCCAATAATTTCGACTTTACCTCAATCATTTGTTTTATACCACCCAGTTCTTGGGACATGTTTTTTTGTTCTTCAAGTATGTGGCCTACTTGGGTCTCCGGATTTTTAAGTGAGGACGATTGCTCAATAATTTTCTTTTCCTTGAGAGCTAGTTTTTCAACTGCTGGAATGGACCCTATGACTTGACTTCTTGATACGACAGTCCCAACACCTCGAACACGACCCTTGGTATCAACACCAAATACCTGAGTCAATGGATCGTTGAGGATGTCGTGGGAATCTACTTCATCTTGGTTGGACAACAGTTCTTTTAGTCTTTCATGTCAATTACTTGCAATCATCAGTTAAGTAAAGTTTTAAGTTGTTTTCTACTATAGTAATTGAAGTATAAGATAGGGAACTAACTGTATGTGAGGAGACACTACTAGGTAGAGTACCGTCTTTCCTTGTATGGGCTTCTATCCACACTTCAGCCCTAGTAGGCAAGGGGTCACCCTCCTTTTGGCATTTCTATGTTTGCACGAATTTCAACTTGTCAGTTTTTAAGTGACAAAGCAATATGACATATTTTATATATGTATGCCAATACTCACCATTTTCTCCTCCAGTCTCGCGTGGCCATATATGCCACTCGTATGGTAAATGTTACGTTTTTTCCTCACCTCTGTATTTTTTTTCCGTTCTACTGTTTTAGGATTCAAATTATCGTCGATAAAAGCCTCCTAATCTTTAGGCTAGAGGACGATTATTCAATTTATCTTCAGGAGTTGTATGAGCATAAAGGTATTTTGATCTCAATTTTGTCTTGTACTTTCTCATCATATCGCACGTGCTCAAGGCATTTAACTTTATAAGATTGAGGAACAACATAGTCATCCTGAAAAAAAAATTGATTTCCTTTTAGGATCACAAACTAAGTATTTGATAAGATAAATATTGCATCCATTTCTACTGGAGATATGCTAAGATTTCATACCTAGACAAGTTTCCATAGTTCATCTTTTAGGTTCTTAGGCACCGAACTATTGGAAGTGGGTGGGCCTCGTGGATAGGTTTTCAAAACTTTTGACCCACTTAACGCGGGGATCAATTATCCAGAAGGCTACAAAACCCAATCCAGGATCCATGTCCTCAATCTCAGCCATCATGATCAGTAAATAAACCTATCAAGAAAATAGATCAGCAGCCAACAAGCATCCATGAAAATCTACAACATGCAAGGAAGTAGATTATACCTTTGGAGCTCAGTTGTGCTCTAACAAAGAAGTTGCGTCTTTCTTTGATGATGAAACTCTTTCACAAACCAAATCAGAATCTCTAAGACCCAATCGTCTTCCACGTTATAACCCGTATCAGATTTTCTTTTCTCAAGAAGATGGGTGGGATCTCCAAAAGAAAAACCAACTAGAAACTCAAGGGAAACCGGAAGAGAAACTAGAAGAAAAAGGAGAGAAAAAGGATGTGAGAAGTGAAACTCTTGTACTAAAAAAGGAGGTTGGGCGTGAATCCCTAGGGCATCCCAAGCATGGGACGTCCAAGCCTCTTTCCTCTCTTATTTATAGCCTAAAGCATCTCCTCTTTGTTTATTATTAGATGTCCAACTTCCATAGTAATTAGTAACTCACTATTCCCACTATTACCACTATTAGAAGTCTTACTTCAACTAGAAATAGTAATTTTCCTTTTGAGTTCAAATGGAATTAGTAAAGATCCAATCTTGGGCTCGTGTGGGGACCACTAGGGATTCCATAGAAAGCTGACTCCAACTAGGACACCGCTGTCGGATGTGAATTTCGACCCCCCCAATTTTCCTCTCCAAGAGAGGCATAGTTTGGGGAAATCTCCATTCATCTATATATATGCTATTTAAATTTTACATCGAAAATGAGGATTCCGACTACCCTCAAAATCGATGGATCACGATCGCCAGCTACGGTACGGCCGTAACACCGTTCTTTGACAAAAGTCGAAGAAATATGGGGAGAAAAAAAATAATAAAGTGGGTTCTTCCTCTCGTCTAATGTGCTGCCGGCAACACACGACGATTGTCCTGTCACATTAATCTGGGTCTCTTTGGGTCTCTTTAATTTAGGTCAATTCAGGGTCATGAGTTAAAGTCCGAATAAAGGTTAATCCTCACATAGCATAAACATAGTATATCCAAGTAAAACAAAATAATTAAAATAAAGAAAATAGAATAAAAGAGGGGGGAGGTGCCAAATATTTAAGAAGAGGATCGGCCCCGTTCCCGGGTACCCCCTTCTAATCCCTTGGCAAAATAGGGTTTAAAGGCTGATTTTTCAAACCAAAATGATGATGCAAATGAGACTTTGACTTGTGAATTCTGTGTTTTTCGTGTGCGATACACGAGTGACAAAAGTAAAAGGCCGATGGGCCGTAATTGATTGAAGGTGGCCGATGGGCCAGGATTGATTGAAAATGGCCGATGGGCCAGTGTTTGTTTTAGGGTGGCCGATGGGCCGTGATTGATAAAAGTGTGTGCGAAATCACTCATCTCATCTCGTTATTCTCATTTATTCAATTTTAGAAATCAGTTCTTTATTCCCTTTTATCATTAAGTTCGATTAAATATCTGGCACCTGAGGTGGAGGAAGAAATAAAGGAAAAATATTTTTGGGTTTATTTTGTTGGTTTTATGGTTTTTATGGCTTTTCAATATAGGGGCTAGAAAGGCCTAACTAGGGGATTATACTTGGATTTAAGTGATTAGTGCTTTACTACTGATCATCGGATTAACCCTAACCTAAGGTCCTAGACCGCCCACATCAGCTCTCCCAGTCCCCTAACGGAACAGGAAAAGTGATGGGGCGAAGCCTAATGCGCTAAGCTACCTAACGGGGAAATCCGATCTAATCCTAGGGTATGAATAGCCTGAGTTTGATGGTTCAACGCCTAAGCAACTTATTAATTGTGATTTTTAATTGGTTCGGTTTGTTTTGAGTTGAAGATTGATTAAGAGGTGGATTAAATGTATTTTGGGGTTCTGTTTAAATTGTTTAAGGTTCTGGAATTTATGGTTTTAATTTAAAACGTGAAATGATGTCGAAATCTGTGAAACGGGGTTGGCAGAAGACTTGGGCACCAGGGGGGTGGCGCCTAGGATATTATGGTGACTTGGGCGCCCAGACAGTGGCGCCTAAGTGGCTGCTTCTGGGTGGTTTGGCAAGTGACGATGGTATCGATATTGTTTTCGAAATCCAAGGGGTTCTTACTGGGTGAGTTTTAATGTTCTAAATTGTTTTAATTCTCTGGTGTTTAAATGTCAAAGGGATTCAGATTCGGATTTTGAGACGAAACCAAGAGTTCGCGTTTTAGTGCAAATGAGAGGATGGGCGCCAAGGGGGTGGCGCCCAGGTGGATGGCTTGAGATTTTCAAGTTTTCCGGATGGGATTGGTTTTCAGATCTAGAGACTATTTTAGGTTCTGGTTTTAATTAATTTAAGTGATAAGGTGTTTAGCTATTCGTTTTAAATTGAAGTTGTGAACCAAGGTTAGAGTGTAGGATAGGCGCCACAGGGGTGGTGCCTAGGTGGCTGTTTGTTGGTTCGTAAGGGCTTTGGGTGCTAAGTCCAAATCGACTAAAGTTTCAAGTGTTTTAAGTTAAAAGTGTTTTAATATGTTGATTTGGATTGGTCCGAATGCTAATTAATTGTGTTAAGTTGTCGATTGGGGTTTGTTATGAAAATAGGTAGGCTGGGCGCCAAGGGAGTGGCACCTAGGTTGATTTGGCAGGATGGGCGCCCAAGGGGTGGCGCCTAGGTGAATTTGGAAGGATGGGCGCCCAAAGGGTGGCACCCAGGTGACTGTGTTAAGGTTCGGTCGGTTTGGTGATTCTTAGGTCAATTTAAGTTTAAATTGATTAAAGGACTTAGTGTGTTTGGATGTGGAATGCTATTCGTATTCGATTGGGATTTATTTAAACGTCAATTAATTGGGCTAAGTTGTGAATTGGGTTTTTTTTTCCGAAAACGGGGAAGCTGGGCGCCCAGAGTGTGGTGCCCAGGTGGATTTGACAGATGGGCTCCAAGGGTGTGGCGCCCAGGTGAGCTATTATGTAGTTCGGGTCGGTTCAGTATTCTTTAGGTTGATTTGCGGTTAAGCGTTTATAGTTTGATGTATTTTAAATTAAAAGTGTTATGTTGAGTAGATTAAGATTAAATTCCATTCTAATTAATTAGGCTTTAGTGACTGGAGGGGCTGGGCGCCCAGAGAGTGGTGCCCAGGTGGAGGTGACAGGATGGGCGCCCAGGGGGTGGCGCCCAAGTGTCTGCCTTGTGCGTCCGAGTTGGTTCGATGTTTTAAGTCTATTCGGGTTTATGGTTCCGATTGTTTTAGATTTCAAGGGTGTTCCGGTGTGTTGATCGTGATTGAGTTCGAATTTAATTTCAAGTGGGGTTTCCTAGTGATTGGGTAGGATGAGCGCCAGGAGAGTGGTGCCCAAGTGGATGCGGAAGGATAGGCACTAAGGGGGTGGCGCCCAAGTGGATGCAGAAGGATAGGCACCAAGGGGGTGGCGCCCAAGTGGATACGGCAGGATAGGCACCAAGGAGGTGGCGCCCAAGTGGATGTTTTATGGTTTATTCGTTTTGTATTTTCTAAGTTGGTTTGAGTCCAAATTGATTAAGGTTTCGAGTCTTTTAGGTTAATAGTGTTTTAAGGTGTTAATTCGAGTTTAATCAATTAAGTTTAATTAAGTGGTGGTTTCTAAGAGAATGGGATAAGATAAGCGCCAGGAGGGTGGTGCCCAAGTGTAAAGGCAAGCTGGGCGCCCAGGGGGTGGCGCCCAGGCGTCTGTTTTGTGGTTTCGGGTTGCTTTTGCGTTTTTTAGGTTGGTTCAAGTCTAAGTTGATTGAGGTTTTAGGTTTCTTAAATTTAAAAGTGTTTTGTTATGTTAACTAGGATTAAATTTGGGTTGTGATTAATTAGAAGTTTTAATTAGGGGTTCTTTGGAGACGGGATAGGATGGGCGCCAAGAGGGTGGTGCCCAGGTGGCAGTGCAGGCTGGGCACCCAGAGGGTGGCACCCAGGTGGACTTTTTAAAGCTTATTGGTTTTGAGTTTTTTGAGTTAATTAGAGATTAAATTGATTAAGGTTTCAATTATTTCAGGTTTAAAATGTTTTACTGTGTTGATTCAAATTGGTTTAAGGTCTTAACCAATTATCTTAAGCTTTAATCGGGGTGTTTTGGAGAATGAATAGTCTGGGCGCCCAGAGGGTGGCGCCCAGGTGGCTGTGGAAGGATGGGCGCCCAGGGGGTGGCGCCCAGGTGGCTGTCTTTTGGGGTTTTAGGCTTTTTGTGTTTTTAAAGTTCTTAACTACTTCTAAATCCGAATTAATTAGGGTCTTAAGGTTTTAGGGTTCTTTATGATTTGATGTTTCTTAAGTTAGCTAATTATGATGTTTTAATTAATCTTATGATTTATTCTACTTAGGCGCTAACTCAATAACCTAGACTATCTAATTATTATTTTTGGGTTTTCTGGATATCTTTTAATTTATTTTTGGTTTCTCCTTTAATTTACTAGAGAGTAAGGAAAGAGAAGAAGGGATTTTATGTTTTATGATTTTTTTGGGATTTTCTATGGTTATGCAATTCAAATGATATGATGTGAAGTGTGACAAAGATGGTAATTCAAAGTTCAGAACAGATCATACAACCAAACATATCATCATTATGCAATTTCTAAATGAACTAAATGCGGAAGATTTGAAGCTGTGCACAAAAGTGGAGAAATCCACTTGGGCGCCACCCCTGTGGCGCCTACCCTGCTCAGTCAGGGTTTTCAATGGAACACAACGAACGCACAAGAATCTTAGTATTTTCGACACAACTTCCAATATTCAGCGACTGATGCGAATGTCTTAATTCGAACTACTAGCGATGCAACTAACGAAATTATAAGCAAACGATGCAACGGGCGGAGATCTAGAACCCGGACCCTGTCTCAGAAGGGTAGGCGCCCAGGGGGTGGCGCCCAGGTGATTCAAGATGGGCAGGCGCCCAGTGGGTGGCGCCCAAGTGTTCTGGAAAGGGCAGGCGCCCAAAGGGTGGCGCCCAGGTGTTCTGGAGAGGGCAGGCGCCCAGAGGGTGGCGCCCAGGTGTTCTGGAGAGGGCAGGCGCCCAGGGGGTGGCACCCAGCCTTTCTGCCAACGGTTGCTTGCGATCTTTTCAATATAAATGATGATGATGATGATGCTAATGCGAGATCTAATCTAGCTATGCGATATGAACTACGAAATCAAAGAAAACCTACTATGTTAGAATGAACCTAAACATGTTTATAATATGATGAGATGCTAATACCATTTTTATCTCAAGTTAATGTAGATCTATGATGCTCAAATGGCCCTAAGCATGTTTCTAAGCATGAATGGTGATGGAGTGTAGTAAAAGAAGGGAGATCTAGGAATACCGGTATGAAGAAACGTTTCTCAAGTTCCTAGATTGAAACCTTCGCAAAGATCCATAGCTTTACTTGAAGATATGGAAGCCTCCTCCTCTCTTTCTCCTTCTTCTACTATAGATCTGAAGTTCTTCTCTAATGGTGGCTACCTTTCTTCTTCTTTTCTTATTCTCTCCTTTTGCCTCTTTTCTTAGGGTTTTTGGGTAGCCTCCCCTTGTAAATGAAGTTAAAAGGGATTATATAGGTTTGGGACGAGTTTAGAAGGGGCTAGGGCTTCATTAATTCGTGTTTCTAGAAGGTCTCACGCATCCCTAGGCGGCTTAAGTTGTTTTAGGGTGAACTAGGGCTTGGAGGGAGGATGGGCGCCCATGGGGTGGCGCCCACATGGCCTGCGCATGCTGGGCGCCCATAGGGTGGCACCCACATGGCCTGCTCAGTCTGGGCACCCACAGGGTGGCGCCCAGGTGATCCTGGAGAGAGTGGGCGCCCACAGGGTGGTGCCCAGCTGGTTCGTGTTTCGCTTTTGGTCCTTGGTCCCGTTTGGAGTCGAGATTGAATGGATATATCTTCAGCTGGGGGGGACCTACATTAGCACTTAATAGGCCGGGCGCCACATGGGTGGTGCCCAATGGACTTTCGTCTTCGATGCTTGGTCCTACGTATGAGTGGTCCCGGTCTAATCTCGAACCAAACAAATAAATTTTAAGGTGGGCGCCCACCATGGGGTGCCTAGGTGATTCTAGGAAGTGTGGGCGCCACAGGGTTGGTGCCTATGTGGAACTTAGGAGGGTAGGCGCCACATGGGTGGTGCCTAGGTGGAGTCGATTCATTTTCGGAGTTCGGCCCCTACGTTGAGTGGTCCCGGGCTGTGTGGGCGCCCAGCATGGGGCGCCTAGGTGAAGGGTGGTGCCCAGATGATCTCTTCTTAGGACAAACTTCGGAAGCTCATAACTTTTGACTCGCTTATTGGATTTGGACGTTCTACATACCGCCGGAAAGCTCTCGAAGTGAGGAATTCAATGGTATAAATGTCTTGACAAATAGGTGCTGAAAAATATGGGGGATCTCTGGACCAATGAATTCGATTTCCTAACTTAGGCTAATCGGGTGACATTTTGGCAAACTAAGTATGGTCTTTAGAGGGATTGGCCTAAGCATGTCTTAAGTGGTCAAAAAAAGGTTTGAGTGGTGTCATGGTTCACTTCTTGTGTGAGTAGTGAATTGGGCTCGAGATCTCGACGCGACTTGGCTTTTCTCTCGCGAATTTCTAGAAATCGTCGAACTAAATCTAAAATTAGCAACAAGCATCTTCATCGTCGTTAATTAATCTGAATTATGTCTTTAATCATTCAATTATGGATGAAATGGGGGCATCGCTATATATGATAGGTATTTAAGGCTATCATAAGGGCCAAATGAGGTGTCTACAACCGCGACCTCACATCTCATGTGCACTCCACACCCACAGTTAATTGCAAATAACTCCACTAAATAAATGCAATTAAACTCCAGTCTTAGGAATAAATTACATGAAGACCCTAAACTTCCCTATCACTACAAGTAGGCCCCTGGATCAATATCCATGGATCAATTGGACAAACTGTCCCACCAATTTAGATCCATATCTTATTTTCCTTGAGACCCAATTAATCATAGTGATCATTAGTACCATTCAATTAACTCTTAATTGAGATGGGTGTACACTTACCAATGATAAACCATTAATTGGCACAAGGGGATAATAGAGATAGATTTCATCTTGACCATTAAATGTTTCCACAGTCCCACTACAACGTACCCAAGACACCTAGGTGTTGACCTATAGTTGGCCTCACTCATTAGTGACTCAAAGCAAATGAATAGATAGAGACTTGAGTTCATCAATGTCTCAGGATTGAGAGCCTATTGCTAGGGAATTAAAAGAGCAGACCTTAAAGTAAAGACAGTGTTCATAAGGTGCTTGTCATGGTCCTTCAATACATCCAATGTACCAGTACTATGATCAAGAATCTTACATTCTGATGATCAAGACAAATCACACTATCTCATAGTAGTCAAAGTACTGCAACCTTGTTAGATGAGATGTCCAGTCTCATCATTGGTTGTGAAGATATTTAAGTATAAGATTTGCTACACATGTCTCCCATATGTGGATCTCACCCATACACATGCATTGTATCTAGTATACTCATGGACTGCCGAGTCATCTCATGAACCATCATGTCATTTGTATTGGTTATGTGCAAATAAGTAATAAAACACCATTCATCTCATGAAAAGAAAGCATGAATATATTGATAAATAAAGAAATTAATCAATTTATTACATCAATCTTAATGGATTGAGACCATAAAACTAACACGAACGCCGGTCCTTAATGGAAATAAGAACAACGGTGCGAATAATCTCACCAAACCTTGAGGCCAGTTGGGTTGAATGCTCGCCCACAGGTACCCCAAATGCATTTAAGCTAATCACTGGCTTTTGTTTTGACAAGGAGGACGTTTCTAGCAAATAGAAAAAAATGATCGTTATATAAAACAAATACTATTCAAATTAAAGCATGAAACCATTAAATGAAGAATTAGCCTTTTCTAACCTGCATTCAATGATCTTGCACTGTTTTCCCCCGCCATTAGAGCACATGTGTCTCAAATGATGCCTAGGATTGGAAAATATGTTTCATTCAAAGCTAGCCTCTTTGCTGGCTCACAAGTCACAACTTAACTGTTTACTCGCAATGCACAAACTGAAATAAGTATTGATCTTTAATAACTCATGGTCCAAGTTCTAAAAATGCAAAAAACATGAAACTAATATCACTTTTCAGTTGCCCAATGCTTGATTCATATTCAACATTTTGAGCAAAAAAGCACCATTCCGAACAAATCAGTCAGCACACAATTTTACGGTTTGGATCTGGGTCCACCAAAGTAGAATCATCAATCATTTAAACCAGTTTGGATGTACCCATATTCATAAATGCTTTAATTTAAAAGGGAATCAAGAAAACTCATTAAAAGAAGTCAAATAAGCAATTTATAAACCACTACTTCAATATATAATTTGACAAGATTCAAATAGAGCATACTAGTAATGCACCTATCCATGCAATCAGACTTACTAAACTAGAGATTTCAAAGGTTCTCTTTCAAATGTTAACCAAAAACCAACTTCGGTTGTATGACCAGCAGGCGGAAATCCCTCAATTGGTAAAAAACTTCAGTTGTATGAAGAATCCCTCAATTGGTAAACAACTTCAGTTGTACAATTTCAAAGGTAACAAGATGGAATCTAAATGCTTCAAATTACCATTTTACCCATACGTACATTTCTATGTTGTTCACCATACGTTGTGAACTTTTCACATTATCACAGGCATGGCAGCACATAAAAGATCGTTAGACCCCACTAATTTTATATGCAGATTGCTACGAGTACTGAAATTTGAAGGCCATCTCATTAAGTTAAACTGACACATGATCAAAACCATTACATTGGAGACCTAGAGTTAATTTATTTTTTAAGTGATGTCATTTAGAAGCCTTCAGAAAAACTTGGCCACTTGGTGTTTATTACCATCCAACTTGATGAATCGGATGGATACCACATGAACACCACTATATTCTTTCAGTCGAGAATGCCAAGTCATTCTCCGCTATCCATGGAACACTACATAACAAAGTAAAAAACTATAAGTTATTGATTGTAATACTGTTACAACCCGACCCGAACTAATCATGATTAAGGCTAATTAATTGAGATTAATGCTAATTAAGCATAGTTAATTGAATTAATGATGTTTAATGACCAAAGAGAGACAAATTAGTCTCAAAAGATGCATTAAGCATAATGGAATGGGTTTACATGAAACTAGTTTAATTAAAATGAGTTTAGACTCAAACAAGGTAAACTAAGGACCTTTTTGTAAATACAGATTTTCACGTATTTCGTCAAATACGGAAATTCTTAATACCAACACTTGTATCTTGAAGAGTACATTAATTTTCATAATAGACTCGAGTGCGTTTGACTTGAAATTGGTCAAATGAGCCTTTATTTGACTCTAAATGTAAATAGACTTAATGATAAGGGGTTTTAGTGTGAAGATACCCTTTATTATAATGAGATGAACTCATTCATTCACTCATCTCCATCTCAAGCCAAACCCTAGGCTCTTCTCCTCTTTTCTTCTATTTTCTTCATCTTTGTCAAGGCTTGGAAGGAATCCAAGTGGATTGAGGAGTATTGCTTTGTCTTCATCTTCTTCCCCAAGTCAATTTTCCATTGTTAAGGAGCTAGAGCTTGTGAAAGGTATCAAGGTTTCTTCCTTTGGATTGTAAGTGAGTAGTTAATTGCTTTTATAGGATTTTCAAGTTCCATTAAATGATTGAAGTGGGTTTCTAGCTTGGTTAGCTCATAGGAAGCTATTTTGGTTGTTTTATGAATTAGGGTTTGAGAAGAAGAGGTTTGGCCTCAAATCAAGCCAATCAAAGAGGGGGTTTTGTCAAAGAAGCTTCAAAGGAGGCAAGTATAAGCATTTATTTGTGAATGGTGTTAGTTATTGTAGACGTTAATGGAGATTTCATGAAAATTGAGTTTGTGTATATTTTCCATAGATTTTTAGAATGGGTTGTTTTATGGATTGATGGAATGATTAGAAGTGTTGTTAATCTGTGAATGGTGTGAACATTGAGGAGGGAAAGGAGGTTCCAATGCTATTGTAGGTTGTGGTAATGGAATGGAGAAGGAAGAGTAGAAGAGAGAGAGTTGCAAAATTTCGGAATGAAATTCTGAAGCGTTCGCTCGAGCGACCCGTTGTTTGGATGAGTGCGCTCGAGCGGATATGAATATGCTCGAGTGACCTATGTTCTGTTTGAGTCCGCTTGAGCGACCACTTCTCTGTCTGAGTCCGCTCGAGTGAACTTAAGTCCGTTCGAGCGAGCCTGATGCTGGACAGGGCATTGATTGCCAATTGGTTTTGGATTTTGTAGAAGACATGGATGCTTCTTAAGTACCTAAGTGCCCCTTTGAATTAGTTTTAAGGCTAATCATGGAGTAATTGAGACTGTTGAGAATTAAGAACAATAAAAAGAGAATTTTGTAATTGAACTATTGCTTTAATGGTTAATTGATTATGGACTAAACCTCCATAGGTGATAATTACGGGGACTCCAATGTACACATAATATATAAATGTGATGTCCATTGAGAATAACACGTACATTGGATAACTAACGGTTACACCTAAATGGTTGGTTGGAACTAAAATAGAAATGAGAAGAATAGTGTAATTAGTAATTCTCTCATTGTATTGTATCCTGTATCATTGTGTTCCAATCTCATAAGATTGATGTTACTGTTTATTCCTTTCCATTGTTAAGAATGGAATCACTATAGGGAATTGAATCCAGAAATGGATTGATTAATGAAATGTATTAACTCTTCAGTTTGGCACTACCTAGCTATTGTATTGAAACTCTAAATGAGCTAAATGAATTAATAAACAAGGAAATGACTATTCCTACTGCAGTAGATGGATTTTGGGGCGTTCTGGAGCTCCGTGGTGATGCTAGTGTCCCTGGCCTGGACACTGGTAAGTCCCACAAATTCCGATCGTATCTATGGGTACTGATTGATGCCTTCCATTTGGAAGATAAATCCTTCCTTTGAGGGAAGATGGTAAATAAAATGAAATGAAATGAAATGCAATGAAATGAATGCTATGGTAGTGGCCATTTTGTACATGTCTATTAATTGACTTTTTGTGCTCATCTATTGTCATTGTAGGAATTATCTAGACTTGTCCAGAATTAGAATTGTTTACTAAACAGATTGAATAAGTTTAGTATATGTACTAACATGTGCTATCACAAGTTCTGTTTATACATTGTTGAACTGTCGTGTTCATTAGTATTATTGATAGCATTACAGGCTCGATTACCCATGCCGATCCAGCGGCAGCCCTAGCAGCAGCGGAAGAGACCGCTCCGGTTCCTCCAGGAGGACTACTCAAATGGGGTGGACGGAATACCATTTGATACGGGCACTCGAGTGTGAAAACGAATTAAAAATGTTCTCTTTTTTTTTAAATTCTTTTTGAGGATTTATTTTGGGATGTAATGTTTTGAGAACATGAATAGATATCAGCCTGCATTGTATTTGAATATGCAGCGGTTGATGAAAGAAGGAAACTGATAGAATTATACATATATAAGGGAACTTTATTTTGTAAACATGTATAAGTACTGAATTGATTTTATCAATGTATATTTCCACAAATGGTACAATTAATAGGTATGAATGAATGATATTCCTTGTGGATTCTGTTTTAACTTCGGTTAATTCAGAGTTTACGGGAGTAAGTATGGATTGCGGGCCGAGATTATCGTACTTCAGGCCCAGGTCATGACAAATACCCAATGGCAAATAGGATGGTGTGGAAACTATAACTAACCTCGAAATCTAACCAGTATAGTCTCTGCAATCCTTGTGTCAAAGGAAAATATCTCAAAACCTTTAATGGAACTTTAATATTTTTTTTCTTTTTTTGCCAAGTAATCCGACCTCCATCTAGATGTATGGCAAATTGGGCAATTTTTTCTATCTTTATACTCTTTCTAATAGAGAATACAATCATTTGGGCACGCATGGATGGATTCGTAGGTCATTCCCAATGAGTTGACCATCTTCTTAGCTTAAAATGTGCTTTTTGGTAACGTATTTCCTAACGGTAGGAGCTTCTTCACTAATTTAAGGAGATAATTAAAACTATTGTTGGGCCAACCATTTTGTGCCTCTAAATTGTACAACTCAACAGTAGATGACAATTTTATGAGTTCCCTAGGACAAGAAGTATACAAAGACTGTCTTGCATCATCAAATAAAGACTTGTATTTTCTCGTTTTAGGGTCTTCATGCCCTTTAAACTCTAGGGAGTCTTCATTAAAATCTTCATTCCTTACGAGAACTTCCATGAGAGAATCAGCATGTTTACCAATTCTCCCAAACACATCATTTACAAGCTAGGATACACATCATCGAGTTGATCAACAAATTTCGATATTGATGGTTTCTCATTCGTAGTTGCAAGACTTTCTCCATGGAAAAACCAATGTGTGTACGACTTATCAATACCGTTGATGAGTAAATGCTCATGGATCAATTCAAGGATGATCATTCCATGCCCATTTCGACATTCAGCACATGGACAAGCAAAATGCTTAAATCCACCACCATTTTTCTTTGTAAACTCAATGAAATGCACAAGTCCATCCAAATACTCTGGACTTAATCTATGTTTGGTCATCCATTCTTTGTTTCCTGGTGACGACATTCTGCAATTAATGAGGTAATATATTATTATTAATGAAGCATGGTCACAGACACAAGCATATTTCAAATGAACTATTTAATTTAATAATTACTATAAATGAAATTTAGGAAAAGAAATTTATCAAACGAATCAGATGAATGGAGCCAGGCATACCAATGAATGAGTTTTCTTAAAGACGATGATTTTCAAACTACACAGTTGGATTCAATGGAAAACCACTAGAAATTACAATGATTTTCTTTGTAATCTCTTTATGAAGAGTTTCTGCTTCATTTATTGGTGATTTGAAATCAGTCAATTATAGGTTGCGCTCCAATTGCAGTGAACTTTGGAGGATTGTTCATTTCCTTAGGGGTGGGAAGGGGGAGCATGTGGTAAACTAGTTGAATTATCACAGGTGGCCCCATTCAAATATTTTAAATAGTGGTTGCTAAAAGTAAGTTCAAATTGGAAATTTAGGGCTTCCACAAAAAAATATGAGAAAAATCAAAGCCAATAAGTGAAGGACTAATGTAGAAAATTACGACATAAAAGGGAAATTGAGAAGAGCATCCCTAAAAAGAAAGGCCCCCACCATTTTGGCGGTGAAGCCTCTCATTTCATTCCATGTTTAATGCTTGTGGAGGCCGCAACAGATTCTTCAAACCTAAGCCCCACTAATAATAGAGAGTTCTCTCACAGTAACCAGGCAGTCATTTCCTGCCCAAATGTGGTGCTCAGTTTTCAGTCACTGCTGTACTGACAGTGCTGCACCATCATGATTCATTGATTTGGTTAATGACACTTGTGGAATGGGGTTTTGTTCATCTGAAGCTTTTATAATGAAGCTTTCTTTCTCCGGAAAAGAAAACCGTTACACTGAAAGTCTGTTGATTGGTATAGGACAGTGAATTCAGAATGTAGGAAATCAGTACATTTGGAACATGTTATTAGAAACAACTTTAATGTAAGGGCCATTTTATTCCTTTGTAAGTAGTTCGTTATAGTGAGAAAAATTGAATAGTAGATGTAGATGTATGTGACACTACTCAACTTCGAATGAATTAAAAACACTTATCAACTTCGAGTACAAGACAAATTCCATTGCCTATCAACACGCCCACACGCACAAACAAAAAGAAAAAGAAGTAACAAGAAAACAAGAAAAGAGAACAAAATGCAGAAGACTGTATAGAAAGACATTTCAAAAAAGAGTGTTGTGAGGAAAGAGGTGAAAGCTGATGGGTCAAGGATAGATATCTTACTGTGCTTTTGAATTGAAAAAAGTCACTTGTGCTTATACTGGATGATAGGATCCAGCTATAAAAGAGGTGCTTGTCAAGCCCTTCTTTGCGAGCTTGCAGATGTTATCCTCAACCTAAGAAGAAGATTTCCAAGGATCGAAACAAGATTAAAAAGATAAAAGAGTATATATCTGAATGCAGTAGTGGCAAAATCATAATTTCTTGTCATCACACTACAGGAAAAATGTGCTTGATTTGCAAGCATGAGTTTCACCCAAATTATATTTCTCCATTCTTGTCTATTCTACTTCTCCATTGACACATGAAAGGGCAAAACATACTGTAGCGATTCATTTCATCCAGAAGAAAGTTTCACCCAATCTCATTCGCGTGATTTATGCGAATTTAGAGAATCAATTAAGTTGATTTATTTACAAAGGCTCTTGGACAACCTAGAAGTGCTGAATTGTGAAGCCAGTTGGGTCTTTATGACACTGTTGGCCCAGCTTGAGGAATGTAGAAACTCTAAAGTATTTTTATTAATTATACATGCTTTAATATGCTAGGCTGTATGCAAATACCGAGTTTGCAGAATTGTAAATTTGTAATTAGCTTCCCCGTTTTTCATTAATATTTTTAGTTGTGTTAATGAATAATACACGATGAATCCTCTACCCACAATCATGCTCATTTCTTTCTTTCTTCTTCCCTTTCTTTCCCTCTCTAGGAGTACAAAGAAGATTACAACCATGATATTGTGAGTTCTAGGCGTGTTACCAATAAGAAAAAAGGAAGAAGAAAGAAGAATAGAGGTTCTGGTAAAGAAACAACTTCCTTATTTGAAGTCTCTATTTGAAGAATTAAGTTAAGAGTAGACTGACTTAGTCATGCACAACTCACAAGCATGATGCAGATTTAGAAAGAAGATCCAATATCGTACGAGTGTCAACAGACAATCAATCACACAGATATAGGGAATGCAACAGAAACTATTACAAACGGTGTACCTTTTTATCATTTGCCTAGAATGCTCTATAAACATAATCAGAAAATACCATCTCAGAAATAATCATTACCAAAAGACTTCAACCAAGAAAGCAAATGGGCATGAAACCTCTCTCTGAAAATACCAAACCGAAATCGTTCTACCGAAAGAATCCAAACCAAAACGTATATTTTTTTCTTATAGTTAAATCATAGATTAAGGGGAAAAGGATCTCTTACAGTTACTTAGGAGCACTTCTATTATACTGTCGGGATGAGACAGTGGTGCAAGTTTCGACCCCTGTAAAGGACCAAAGTGAGAATATTAAGTGTAAGGTGCTTTAAAAGAATTTCTTATCTAAGTTTCTTAAAAAGAAGAATATATGACTTTGTAAACATGACATCAACTCAGATTAACTAAAAGATACAATCTACTCTGAAGTATTGCTTGTGGAAAAGTTATTTTACCTCACGGCAGTGATAATTTGGACTAGGAAGCTGGGTGGAATAGAGTGTCAATATTCTGAGAGTTTGTGAAGCCTGTAATAAACAAACTTAATATCAAAGGCCAGCTGACTGACTTGTGGGGAGATAGAAAATGATATGAACTTCCCCACCAATAATTTTAATCTTCAATAGTTAATTGCTAAGTTAATTGGCAACCACTATGAAATCAATTAAGCTATAACAATATGCACAAATGTTGGCCAGCGAAAATCAATTTGCACTCACAACTAGAAATGCAAGAACCCTACCCCAAAGCAGGACTGTGTAGAACCTTTTACTTTGGAATATAAATGGATGAAAAGTCCACTGCGGAAGAATAGTCCACTGCAGTAGAATATATACAAATATCAGAAAATACAACCCAATAAGAATTCTTAGATGAACAGCCATCACTGCAAGTTCATGACTGCTTCATTCAACCATAAGAAAAAAGGAAAAACGCAGAGTATTATTGCCAGCATGGAGAATGCCCACGACAAAAATGAAGTTGTAAAGCATGTTACAAGGGCCACTGACCCCACTAGACACAAAGGGATGCCAGAGGATTAACCATCTAACAAGAACACCAATTTTAGGCAACCAATAAATGGAAAATAAGGTATTGGTTCGGAAAATTCAAAGCTTTCAATGTTGAGGCCAAGGCACCAACAAGTAGAGAATCCAAGGTTTTACTATTGGCCAAAGTTTTTCAATGCAACAACAAACTCTAAAGAAACAAGATTTTAAACAAAGATAAAAACTATGGCAAGACCATTCAACTCTTTTTTACCCCTTGTCTCAAAAGAAGTTCCTGTCAGTTATTGTAAATGTCCTCAGTTGGTTCTTATATTTCGATTCTTGGTAAGAATTTGCTTTAAACTTTTTGAAGTGCCTGAATATCTCAAAAGAAGACACTATATTGGGACTATCCATGCCTTCATAGTAAACGCCAAATGGCCACCCTTTTCTAGTGTTGTCTTTTCAATTTTGTATACTTCCATTTAAAATAAAGGAATGATTTTCAATTTATTACCCAAATAAAGATAGAAAAAGAGAGGTCAGGTGAGCAGAATAGAAGCAACATTAAAACAAGAAACCTGCTTCACACTCCACAGTATATGTTCTTTAGTACATCTTTGGTAAATTTCTTTAATAATGATCACACCAACCTCCAGATGGACCAAAATTAAAGGAATTGAAAAGGAAACTATGGCAAGAAGGTATGTCAAAAAATTCCACATCTAAAGTGGTTCCAGCAAGTGTTACCATGGAGAATTTTTTGTAACTTAAAAAAAAAAAAAAAAAAAAAGGACTGAATTTCAAGTGTCTCTCATATATCCGACAAGGAAGGCATTCAATTCAGCAGAATGGAGAGATACTTTCAGTTTCATAACATTCAGAACTTTAAATTTAGGTGATACTCAGGGCAAAATTTAAATTGCTATAAGGAATATCAAACCAGTGCTAAAGTCCGCAAAGATATATCCATCTCAAATCCTTAGCTAAGGAAGTATTTTCAGTACCAAAGCATTGTCAATAGAGAAGCACTTTCCAATTTCCATACACTGGTTTCGTGATCATCATCCACAAAACGAAGTTTCTAACAAGACAAAGGAGATAAAGACAAAAGTGAATACACTCACTGATGTAAGCTATAGGTCACTACTGCCAATAACTGCTGCATATTGCCAATACATATCATTTTTCAGGCCGAATGTTACGCTCCCCATGATTGCTTAACCCATGGTTCCATAAATTTAATGTACATCACATCATAATGATTTTTAATAAGCTCATTTCTCCACCACTTGCCCTTGGAGACTCATTTTCCTTCAAATGCTCTAGAAATGGTTGTCTCAGTACATTATTTTCCTAGGGGATTGCCACAGCAAATGAATAAAATGTATTGGCCTGGGGTCAGGATTTCACAATCCAACGGATTCTTTCCACACAAATGTACTAAAAGAAAAGAAAAGAAAAGGAAGGGGAAAGAAAAAGAAGATGATGATGAAGAACCAAGGTCTTTCAGTCTGCTGGAAAATGTCTATCTCTAACAGCCTGAATATTCTTGAAAAATATTCAGCCCAATCATGCGTTCAGATTCTCAGACTCACTTTCCCAGATCAGGATGTCATATTGTCTTGTTTTTCAAAGAAAAGGAGAATATACTAAAAGACTTAGGATCTCTAGAACAACATTACCTGTTTTATAAGTGAAGGTAAATCACTAGCTGTTGGAGGAACTTCGTTGTGAGTAACAACATAATCAATTCCACTTCATCCACAAAATAAAAATAAAAATAAAAATTTTCCAAAGAGGAAACCAAATCATATAAATAGTTGGTTAAAATGTAAATGCACATCCTCATAGAACCAAGTTTCAAAATCCCATTGTCAAATAGCTTCCCAGATTCCACCCCACCATATCTAAACTGATTTTTACCTGGGTTTTAGTGCTCTTGAAACCCAAAATGCTGTTAGGCAGAATACTCCATTTAAAAAATTGTAAGGTGATGTTTCATCTAATTGCCAATGTCTTGGAAACCCAAAATTCTATTGGCAAACTATTTCATTTAAATAAAATGTTAAACAATCTTACCTGATTCCCAATGTTCACAGTTTTCATTTTACAAAAAGAAAAAAATCTTAAAGTGATTTTGATCTTAAAATCAAAAATGTTGTTTGGCATGCTCTTTCACTTTACCCAAAAAAAAAAAAAAAAAGAGTAAAATGATACCACCCAATTTTCAGTTTTCTTAAAAACCCCAAAATGTTGTTTAACAAACCATTTCAAATGAATGGGAAAGTTCCCATTACATGTAACCATAAATGATTTTATAAGGATTCCAAATTGCATGAACCCAGCAATTTCCCATGTACACTACTTGAAAGAACAAAGAAAGAAACTTATACATCATTGAGCTCCTTTCCTCGTAAACTCCTTCATCCGATACACTAAATCAAGTAGTTAGAAGCAACAACAACAACAAACGCATACAAAATCAAACAAAAACAAAGGCAAAGATCAAACCTCAACAAAGCCGGAGAAGAGACGCATGAGCAATTGATAGTTTTTTCCTTTCATGCACTCTCGTGACATAGATTTTATTCATATAATTATATACATCATGCTTGTCCAGTTGCATAAAAGCCACAAAATCCGGGGTGTTCCATTACTCTAATTACATGTTTAATATTGCATCTTACAAAATTTGTTGGTTCGAATATTAAATGCAAAAGATAGAATATAAGTTTCAAATTACATTCTAGTCATCATTTTTAAATTGCTGACTCCAAAGCTCATGCATATATAATTACTTATTAATAAACTTTAATTTATTCAAAATTAGATCTACCTATCAAATGGTTTAGAATCCAAACAACTTATTAAATGAGATGATTGGGCCGAGTGTCTCTTGCCTTTGACTTGGGAGAGTTATGAGTTAAACTTGGAGAGTTTTCCAACCATGCTTGAACTCAGACCGACTTAACTAAGTAGGATGGAGAAGTCATCGTATCAGGCAAGTTAAATGAATCTGGCCCACTATTTGGCCATACCCGCTTCAGTTAACCAGTTGAGAGATCTGCCAACCGCACCAAGTGTGGAGTGCAATGGTAGGAATTGTGTAGCCCGTCTGTCATGGGCCCTATCAGATTAGGTAGTTGGTTGATACAAGATCATCTCATGCCTAAAATCTTAATGCATGACCCTAGGATTTGGATTGGGATCAAACACTTGTCAGAGAGTTTTGGAATATCGTCTAACTTGTGTGGTTTATCTTCCCACCTTAGTCTAAGAGGTGTGGAGTGAGCGATTCATAGCATTCATCATTCACAGTAATTATAATTGCTTGAACAACAAACATTCATAATAAAACTGATGTGGACCCCATCTAAGACGAGCATATGACCAATTTATTGCATACATTGACCAAGTTCAACTCCAATTCCTCATATGCAACTTGTAACTAGGCCTGTCAAAGGGCCAGGCCAGCTGAGACCACGGTTGTCCTTTCCCTACCCTTTGGGGTATGTTGGGCAGGCCCGTGTCAAACCCTGACCCAGGTTTAGTGTATTTAATTATTCTTTTAACCATGCTTAGTCTCTAAGAGAGATTAGAAGACGAATAGCCTCAGTTTTTTGAATTTTGAATAGCTTTGGGGAATTTTGAGCGCGTTGAGTCTAATTTGATCGGGCCCGGGGGTGACCCGTGTGACGCGTGTTAGAAAGGGAAATTTGACTTTTGATTTCGAAAAGCATTGATTTCGATATTTTTGAATTTGATATTTCAATCCTAACAACTTTTATGTTCGTTCCGTTTGCATTCAAACCCCATAAATCGAGTTTTCCGAGGAAAAAGGGCAAAACAATCTTTTCACATCCAATCTGTATATAAATTTCAAATTTTGAAAATCATGAGGAAAATACACTTTTTGAAAACTAGATTTTTCGATGATCACTTTTCTCTTTTTGTCGACTTCATCCGGGACCTACAAATATGAGTTTTAAAGCCTTGAAGTTTTATGGCCATTGGGGCCCACAATTTGACTTAAACCCAATATATAAAAACCAAACCCTGAAAGTTCACCTAGGGCCAATGTTCTCAACCTAGAGGGGGGGGGGGGTGAATAGGTTTATCAAGACTTTAAATCCATTTTTAAAGTATTAATTAAGATTTAAGAGAGATCAAGTGATAGGTAGACTAAGTGTGTAATCTAGCAATGTTCAATGATAAGTAAGGCATGTAAGCTAGATCAAAACACTTAGACAAATAACATAAGTAAATGAACAGAGATTTATAGTGGTTCGGACCATATGTCCTACATCCACTCACAAGGTCCACACAGTCCCTTGGTTCCACTATGATGAATCAAAACTACACAAGTAATGATTCTACATCAATTTTGTTCATGAGGTTCGATCACAAAGGTCTACTCCCCTTTACAATTTTTATAGTGGTTAAATCACAAAGAGATAAGCCACTCTTACAATGCTCTAATTTTAATGAAGTGAGGGAGAAGAACACTTGCCTCTTTTGATGAAGTCCAGAGGATGCTCTTCGAAGCTTGTCACCGTAGCTCCAAGCTTTTATGCCTCTTGCAATGCTTCCTTGATATCGATGATGATGCTCCAATGTTGTGCTCAATCAAGGGACAAGAGGTTGGGTTCTAGATTTTCCTAAATGTATATCATTTGAAAACAAACTAGAATCCTTTATCCAAACACACTTTTCTAGAGACTAACATCTCTCATTCATTTTCTAGATCAGGTTAATAGTGTGTTTGGAATATGATTTAAAGGCTTAGAAAAGATGGGAAGAAGTGGGAAAGTAAGCTCTGCAAAAATCTACTTGCTACAGTGTAAAACGAGCTCCAGATATATATAGAGAGGTTCCCAACGGCTAGTTTTGGCGACTAGCCTCTTGGTAGTTCGGCCAGCCTCATTTCAATTTCTCTGAGGTAACGGCTAGTTTTTTTAATTCGGTCAGCTCACGGTTAGTCGACAGTAGACATAGCGGCTAGTCGTGAGGTGACCGCATGGTGACCGAATCTGAACCTCAAAAATCTGTAGCGTTCTGGAAAGCTAACCGAGGCATTTCGATTACATGGAGGTTAGCCGCCAGCCCATATGGCGGTTAGCCGAAAGGTAACCGTGAAGTGACCGAGCTTCCACAACAGTTGAGAGGTTTGTATTCTGGAAATGAAACCGTGAACCTCGGTTACCTGGCGGTTAGCCGCCAGTCCTCACTGCGGTTAGCCGAATGCTGACCCCAAGGTGGCCGAATTACTTTTTGACAGAGAACAACATTCTGGAAAAGTAACCGTGATATTTCGGTTACCTGGCGGTTAGCCGCCAGTCCATACGGCGGTTAGCCGAATGCTGACCGCAAGGTGGCCGAAACATTTCTGACAGAAGACAGCATTCTGGAAATGTAACCGTGGTATTTCGGTTACCTAGCGGTTAGCCGCTTTTTGCAAAGAGGCTAGACGCCAGGTGACCGAAAGGTCACCGAACTCCCTATTTCTGGACAGAACATAATGGAGATAATCATTAAATGAAGCACTTATTATAGGCTAAGGAAGCAAGGCTCCTAGGGTCCAGGTAGGTAAAGATTTTGGGTCCAAAATACCTGAGATGATTTGCACACAAGTGGAGTCTTCTTTGACACATCCAGGTCTTCCAAAAGCTTGAACATATCCTTGAAGTAGATCATCCTTGAACCTCTTCGAGATGTAAGGTCTACGGGACACAATGACACGGAATTGACAAATCAAAAATAGTGCTCACAGGAATGTGACACTAACAAACCCAACATTCTTCTTCTTCACCATTCTGCTGCAACCGAACCAGGGGACTTCTCGCTTCTTCTTGTTCTCTTTCTCTACTTGCATCTCTATGAAGTTCAACCCAAACTAGAAAACAAATTACACCAATCTCTTCCCTGCATCTCTAGCTTGCTATTGACACCATTTTCAAAGGATTTCAGCCGGTTTTTCCTTCTTCTCCAAGCTCCCCTTCTTGTTTAGAGTTTCTCAAGGTAAGTAATGGCTTCCCTCTTTTACCCTTGAGTCTATTTGATCCTATAGAAGCCTATTATCATGCATGCAAGGAGTCTCTTAGAGAGCTCCTTTATTTTCTAGATTTTTCATGGATTTTGAGCTAGCTTTCATGGGGTTTTGACGTAGGATTGGAATTGGACTTTGTAGGAGTGTGATTGGTACTCATAGCAACCAAGGCAAGTGAATAATTAGACAAAGAGATGCATGCAATTTAATTTCTTTATTTTTCATAAATTCTGGAATTTAGGCTCTTTCTTTTATTACTGTGTGTATTCTCTACAATGAGTTGGATTAATTTCAAAATGTTTTGCTATAATCTATGTTTATTTTCTATTATGGATTGTGAAAATCATATGGATTCTTCTTATGGCAAAGGGGTGATCTTCAGAATTTTTGATTTAATGGAAACTCACTTGTATTTGATTTTTGAATGTTAGAATGATTGGATTTATGGTGGTTGGATGGAAGTTGTTTGTTAAGGAGAAGTATGTAAGGAAGAAAGAAATGGTTGAAATGAAAGAAGAGGAGAGAGAGTATCAGAATTGTAGAAAACTGCACTGAACGAAACAGTTCCTGAACTGTCCCGCTCGAGCGAACCTGATGGTTGCTCGAGCGAACAGGTCACTACCTGTAGAAAAACATTGCAGAAACCCATCCGCTCGAGTGAACTTTGCGTCAGCTCGAGTGAATGAGCTTCTGGAATGGCATCGCTCTAGCGAACCTTCATCCGCTCAAGCGAACTTGGTACTGTCTAGCGAAAATAGGAGACAAAAGCTCGTCCGCTCAAGCGAACTTCTTGTTGGCTCGAGCGAAGGAGGTTCTAGGAGGCTCCACTCGAGCGAACCTTCAATCCCTCGAGCGAACCTGGGCTTAGGCCTGGGGATGGTTCCTGTACCTAATTTAGATTTGGTTTTTGAGGTGCAGACCTCCTCTAAGCACCCTGTAATGAGGAAGGATGTAAATATGGACCGACTATGTAGTTATACGGAATTACAATGAGATTGAAGGGAGGTAGGATATTGAATTACCGGGAAGTAATTTTAAGCCTCATTATGTAATTTTGTCTACAACGCCAGAGATCTTCTGAAACACCAAACCATTTACTTATAAACCGACATTGGGACACTAAGTATGTGATGAGACGACCCCCAGTAAGCCTGTCAACCACTGTATATCACCTTATTCTATGTTAGCAAACTTATGCAATTTATTATAAATCATCTTGAAATGAATTTGAGTGGTTCGCCAGGTTTGGAAAATAATCGATAAGACTACTCCTTCGATTTGTTCGTATTTGTCCGTTTGTGCTTTGCCAAGAGTAGCTCTTTTCATCGATAGAAATGTATTTTGTTAGTTTGATTGTATCATTTCGGACTTTGATCGGCACCAATAAGCTTGGGTTACTTTGTCGGTTTTATCACCCGGCTTAGGATCCTAAAATAATTTGCCAACTGTAGTTTGGACCTGTCTGTTTACTCCGGCCATGGCAACGATTTCTATCTGTTCCAACTATCTCGTATGGCAACGGTTTCTGTTTGGCCATTTTGTATGGCGTCTGTTCTGGCCATTTTGTATGGCAACGATTTTTGTCTGTTTGCTCTTGTTACTTCGGTAATAGGAGAATATAGCTAAATGTGGGTTGCCAATATTTTAATTATTTCTCAGTCAATTTGAAATGTTTTGATATGAAATTCTCTTTTGTATAGAATTTGCTTAGTTTGACTCATTCTTTATATATATTTTGTATTTAAATCGCATTTCATGATTTTTAAATATTACTGGTAAAACTTGTATATCTTATCTGTTTTATTCACCTACCAGACCGTCGTGTCTGATCCTTTTCTGTTTGGTGTCAGATAACGAACCCGCAGATGTTGAGGCGGAGTGAGCGGTTGAGGTAGTAGAGCCTCCTTTGGAATGCGAGTGGCAGCCTAATGATGTCGTATAGACGTCATATTAGTACTAGAGTTTCGTTAACATCTTTTGGGAATGACTTTTATTTTTGGGAGTTTTGTTTATGGCCTCTGTTGGCCTTGTTGGGATGTATAATTTAATACACTTTGTGATCCTCACAACTCTAACCTTAACTCTGGATTTATGCTATGAATATATTTCTCCTTTTGATGCAAACTTGTTTATCTATTATTATGATTCGTTGGATTTTATTTTGCTACATGCTTCTGCACATTACTAGTTGTTGTGCAATTTGACTTAGTTGGTTGTGATGGATCGTCTGGAACCCTCACGGCAGAATCGTATGGGAAAATAATTAGCGCGTGCGGGCGGAATTTTTTGGCTCGCCACGCTGCGTCCCCGAATTAAGGACTCGATTATCAAAGCCTCGGTCCGGGGGCATGACAACCCAGGTGCACCAAAGCTATCGAAGGGCCTGTTCTACCTGGGCCCTTACCCTGCCCTCGAGCACCAGAGTAGGGCCTAGGGCTTGAAAACAGAAAAACTAATTTGAATTTTTTTTGTACACTACCAATGAGCATCAATAGATTATTCATACAATTGCAATTACTACTGCCCAAAACTTAAAAAACACAAAATCAGTGTACGCCTACCATAAAGACAGGTGTTGAGACTTAGAAAAAATGCAAATAAATTAATATATATCTACGTATATTTTAAAAATAGTCTTATTGGCGCATCTAGATATCCAAAGGAAAATTAAAAATACCAAAACCTTTTGGTGATTGTAGTTGAGTAAATGTTAAAGAATAAAATAAAGATCAATCTTTATTGGAACCATAGATGTTAGATATTCCGAAAATAAAGACAATGGAAATCAATTAACACTAATTACAATTAGTGTTTTTTTTTTGGTTTTTCACCACTATTGATGCATATCTTCATTGTATACTGTTATCCCCATTTTCTTACTGTTATTCGATTGCTAGAAGAGTTTTTTAAGCCATTTATATGTGTAAATAAATATATAATATTAAAAAAAATTGAGAAAATACAAGTTCTACAAGCCCATTATGATAAAAGGGAGGTTGAGTATGCACCTAATATATATACGTGGGCCAGTCAGACAGCACTGGCCATCCAATCCAAAGAATGAAAAACTTATATGACATGGCCACCAACATCCAACAATCCCCCCGTCTGTTTTCTCACTCTCTGTATTATGGAATTCGAGGAAATCAACATCTAACCTCTTTTCTATCTTGTGTGTGGGTTAGAATAACTGATTATTATCATACTACTTTCTTCTTTTCTTATTAGACCTTGAGCCAATTTCTTTGGGTGGGCCCGTGGGTGATGTGTGCCAAACAATTCTTGACTCTTTTTTTCATACACACCAAAAGGATTTTAAAAACCACATTCTATGATGAGGAAGAAAAGAGAGAAAATGGAGAAGACAGCCATGAAATTTGTCGATGATTATGATGAAGAAGAATAAGGTCCACTTACCTGATTTCACTCAATTGGACGCACGCGATTTGATGATGATGGAGAAGAAGAAGATGCGCAGGTGGGGAAATGGAGCTTCAGCTTCTTATCGAATTTGTTGCATCCTTTCTTCAATGACTGCATTAGACTTGGATCCTCGGCCTCCCATGAAAGCGATCGGTTGTCAATGAAGATTCCTGGAACGTGCGCTACCTTCTTCCACTCCTTCCAATTCTTGCATAGTTGTCTCTCCAAAACAGCGCATTCCCGTATACTCAGACGTCGGAGATTTGTAAGGCGTTGCAGGCCCTTTGGTAACTCTGTCACAACTGGGCAATCTCTAATCCGTAAATCAGTGAGCGATGCAAGGTTTCCGAGTGACTCTGGCAAGGACCTTATGCTAGGGCAATCTCTAATCCGTAAATCAGTGAGCGATGCAAGGTTTCCGAGTGACTCTGGCAAGGACCTTATGCTAGGGCAATCTCTAATCCGTAAATCAGTGAGCGATGCAAGGTTTCCGAGTGACTCTGGAAAATCCGTTGTAGGCGGTAAAAACGACACCTACTTAGATAGAGATGAGATCGGGGTTAAACTTCTTAGGAGGGGGAATGCTGAACTCCGAGAACCTGAAATGGAAGGAGAAAGACTAAGGTCAGAGGCCCTGGCTGCCGTGAGCCGAAGGCACTCCGATGCCTGAGTTAGCTCTGAGAAAACTAAACAGGAGGAGGAAGAGAGGAATGAGAGCATGTAGTATCGAGGGTTGTGTGTTGCGTATTCCGTACCTCTTATGGGACTGATCCCATGCATATATAGGCAAATGTTCCTCGTTCATTCTCTCTGTGAGTGGGGGTAGGTGAGGTGAGGTCCCATCGATCCTTACCCTGACAAGCAGCAATAGGTGGAACGGACAACACCCCTACCTCACTTTCCACGCCTTCAGCCGGCTAGCGTACAGGGGTGATAAAGCACACCTCTTAGCACCATAAATGAGCAATCCTATCGCCATAAATGACCGCCCATATCTGTCAGGGTGCGCCGTATTTCCAGGAGGAAGGTGGCGGCCCACTCTGATTTTAGTGCTGCGGTCTGGGACTAAGGATGGCTTGGCCGTGGCGCGCCCTTGTACCGGGCTGGCGCTCATGCCGAGCTGCCGAACTGTGGTGCTGAGCTTGCAAGCTGCTGACCGATCTGCCGAGCTGCCAAGGTATTGACCGAGCTGCCGAGCTGACGGGCTGACGATCTTCTACCGCAGAGGCTGAGGAGCTCGGCGAGTTTAGCCGTGATCCTTGTTTAACTTTGTCATTATGGTGTTTTACCCACACATCCATCATATCAGGACCTGATGAAATTGACAAATGCTCGAGTGATTTGAGATTTTCCAACGGATTTGTCCAACTCGTCGTACCATCTAATACAACAACGTCAAGCTTCTTAAGTGATGTGAGGTTCCTAAGCCACACTGGAGATGACCACACCTTTGGACATTCATCAATATAGAGGGAGGTGAGGTTTTGCAAGCCTTCAGAACATAAGGACTCCAAATTCCCACATTTGATGATTTCCAATTCCTCCAGAGAGGTCATGATCATCCCTTCTCCTGGAAGAAACCTCTGCTTTTCACACGAAGCACATATTGCCAACTTCTCAAGAGAGTTTAAAGGCGGACAAGGCTGTTGCTCCTGCGATCCATCCAGCAATGGTAGCACCAACTCAGGACAAGATTTAATGCTCAATTCTTCAAGTGAAGGAAGAAGATGAGGCAAGCGAACCATCTTAGGGCAGTTTTGGACCTCCAATTCAAGGCGAGGATAGATCACTTTCTGATCATCATCTGCTTCTCGTGATGACCACTTGCTCCAAATTAGGCATGTTGGTGAGGCTGACTTTTTTCAGTGACTTCGATGTGGAAAACTCTATCTTGTCACAGCCTACTTGATCCATATATAAATACTCTAAAGCTGGAAGAAATAACCGTGGCAACCAAATCAGTTATGGGCAATCAAAGATATCCAAAGTACAGAAGAAACGGAGGATCACTTGGTCATCTTCATCACCATCCACTTCTCGAGATGACCAACTCTCCAAATTAGGCATATGTTCTAGCTTGACTTCTTTCAGTGACTTGGACATGGGTAAGTCTATTCTATCACAACCCACTCCATTCATCTTGAGAAATTCAAGAGCCGGAAGAAGAAGCTTTAGCAACCGAATCAGTTTTGGGCAATTAAAGATTTTCAAAGTATGGAAGAAACGTAAGATCACTTGGCCATCTTCATCATCATCCACTTCTGGAAATGACCATCTCTCCAAATTAGGCATATCTCGGAGCACAAATTTTTTCAGTGACTTGGACATGGGAAAGTCTATTCTTTCACAACCCACTCGATTCATCTCGAGAAATTCAAGAGCTGGAAGAAGAAGCTTTGGCAACCGCATCAGTTTTGGGCAATTAAAGATTTTCAAGAAACATAAGATCACTTCTTCTGGAAATGACCATCTCTCCAAATTAGGCACATCTCGGAGCTCAAATTTTTTTCACTGACTTGGACATGGGTAGGTCTATTCTATCACAACCCACTCCATTCATCTCGAGAAATTCAAGAGCTGGAAGAAGAAGCTTTGGCAACCGAATCAGCTTTGGGCAATCATGAATGCGAAGACGACAAAGGCAACCGAGAATCACTTGCTTGTCTTCTTCTCTTCTCTGCTCATCACCATCACCATTCTCTTGTTGAGACGACCATCTCTCCAAATTAGAGAGTGTATGGAGAACAAGCTGCCTCAATGATCGGAATATATCTTTGTTGTTGTGTCACCCATCAAACTTAATGTATTTTATAGCAGTCATTTTATAAATCTCAACAAGTGATTCAAGGTGAGGTAATTGCCCAAGTCGCGGCAGGTGTTCACATCTATTGAAATTCCTCAGTTTTATATCAATTAGATTTGTAAGCATCATCATCCAACTTGGAAAACTCAAACCTCTGTAATTCGAAACAAGTAGCTTCTTTAGATTTGAGGGGGGTTCGAGGTTATTAATCACTTCCTGTGCATTTCCTTCCGCTTTGTCGGTCCATTCTAGATGCAGAGGATGGAGGCGTTTCTTTGCCTTCAAATCTGCTCTACGAGCACATTCACCATTTCTTATATTTTCAAGCCCTTCAATGGAGATATTACCCTTTAGAAGATTTAAATCTTTCAACCCTTCTATTTGAGCTCCACTCTCTCTAGCAATAATAAATTTTGATTTTGGTAACGTCCTGAGAAAAGTTAACTCTCAAATTCCTTTTGGTAAGGGAAAATCATCACCTGTGTTTAATTCAATATGTCTGAGGCTAATCATTCTCTTCATATTCTTTGGCCACTTCTGAAGGCGAATGCCGAGGACTCTCACTGTCTGCAAGTTGTGTAAGTTGCATATGGTCTCAGGTAATTCGGTAATCATTGTATATAAGATGTCAAAGTACCTAAGATGTCTCAACTTGTCTATTGAATTTGGCAGGAAGCGAATACTTCTTCTTCAACTTAATTCCAACACCCTTAATCACCTGAAGCTCAAGCAAACATTAATATCAATAGGACCATATGTAATCATTGTAATCATCGTACACAGTTTCTTACATTTCTTCAATGCATCCAAATTCTTCGGTTCCCAGTCACCATCGCACAATGCTAAATGACGAGTTAAATCATTCATCATAGAACCTTCCACAACAACGCATTCTTTTCCTGCAACAGATCTGAGAAGATCATGTATAAGGTCGTGCATCTTGTATAAATCATTTCTAACAGTTTCCTCATCAACCTGAAACAAGGACCTCCGCAACAGTGCATTGAAATACTTTTCGCCTTCTTCTTCTAAGAGTTCGTTTTCATCATCAGAATGAATGAAGCCTTGGGCTATCCATCGCTTGATTAGTATATCTTTAAGAAATGGACACCCTTTGGGAATTACAGCACAGTACGCAAAGCATTGCTTCAAAGATGATGTCAAATGATCATAGCTAAGTCTTAATGAGGGTAAAATCCCTCCATCATGATCTTGTGTCTTCCAAAGTTCACTATCTCTCACCGACTGCCACTCCATTTCACTTGGTTCATTGAGCAACATGCCTCCCAGTGTTTTGATTGCCAGAGGGATACCACCACACTTTTTTACTATGTCCTTCCCAATTGATACAAAGCGTGTAGGCGGGTGTGCCACTTCCTCGAACAAAGTCCAAGATTCAACTGCCGATAGTATAGGAAGAGGTATAAGAAGAGCCTCCATCCTTCTCGCAACAGTTTCACTGCGAGAGGTGACTAATATTTTGCTTCCTATAACACCACATTTAAGCCCTGTTCTCAACATGCGCCATTTACTGGGGTCTTCATTCCAAACATCATCCTACACAAGTAAATATCTCTTTCCACTTAGCTTTTCTCGAACACGATTCTGTAATTGCTCCAATTGGTTAGGTGTGTCATTAATTACCCATCCTAAATTTTTTCCAAGAAGCCCTTTCACATGAAAATCCCGATCAGACACATAGACCCACATCCTCAACTGAAAATGGGTCACAACTTTTTCATCATTATATGCCAACTGAGCCAGCGTGGTCTTACCCAGTCCCCCCATGGCAACTATGGCAATGACCGAGAGATCCTTTTCATTTTCACTGTTGATTAGTAAATTCACTAACTTTTCTTTCTCATCATTTCTTCCATAAACCTCCGACTAAATCACTTCCGAGAAAGTTTCTCATTCATTTGAGATAGCAAGCTGTTTGTTTACAACTCCCCCGTTCAAATGAAAATCTTTGTTCTCTTTAGCAAGGGCATCTAATCGTTCCCTCAGCTCTTGAATCTTATGTGCTATCTTGAAATGAAAGGAAAGCGGATTCAAAGGCGAGAAGAAGTTACGTACCTTCTTTCCCATGTCGTCTTCATTCTCAACTTTTCTTCGTCAATCTTCGACCACAAGCTCATCAAGTAAATCTTCTGCATCGTAGACAACATCTTTAAGCTTTCGAAGCCAATCTTTCGCCGACACGTCCAGTACTTGTCGGCTTTCTGCATCTTGAAGCACGGCTATAATCCTTGACATATTGCTGCCCAGGTTTTGTTTCTCCTTCTCTACCCCCAACAACAGCCTAAGTTCATTTTCGGCAACGGAGGTCAACTTGCTCAGGAAATCTTCAAAGAGTTTAGAGAGAAATTCTGCCATATCGTCTTCTCTGGGTGAAAACGAAGTGCCAAACTGAAAATAACAAGAGTTGGTTGTTGTATCTCAACAGGTGTGCAGACTGATTTTATTAGTTGACTGCAATTGGAAGATCTAGTACTTTCAGTAAAGAATAATTCTCTGTCCAACAAAGGAAGATTTAGTGCTATTGCTTTAGCTCAGTTACATTCTTTACTTAAAAAAGCATCAAAAGAAAAGAAGGAATAAACAACTGTTTGAATTGAGAGGGGGAGATGTTATTGCTTTAATAAAAGCATATTAGTATAAAGTAGATGCTGTCTTAGCTATTGCTTCAAGACCAGTAAAGTAACCATAGAGAAAAGAGAGAGCAACAGATATATCATTGAATTGAGCGGACCAGATGCTTTTACTTTAACAAAAGTGAGAATTTTAAGGCCCCAGTGAGTCATACTTTGTTGGACTTGTTCATTTCTCTTAAAACGATTGTTAAAGAGAAATTTTGAAAAATGATATAAGGGCATTTTTGTTATGTCTAAAAAAACATTTATGGAGAGGACTTGATCGAAAAACATTTTTGACCTAGTTTCAGCTTACCTAGAAGAGCATAATTGATTGATAGCTCGAAAGAAAGGATGCTTGAGGTTGTGATGGCTTGGGGAAGATAATGGGAGTGGTTGTCCGGCTTAGGAGGGCTCCGGTTGACGGTGGCAACAAGGGACAGTGAGGGTGCAAAAGTGAAAACGAGAGAGAGTGAGAGAGCAGAGAAAGAGATGGAAAGAAAAGGGACTGGGTCGATGGGATCTTATTAGGGTTAGGTTTAGGGTAGGGGTGTAAATCTGGGCAAGCGGGTCAAGCCCAGCACGGAAAAACCGTGCAAGTCAACAGGCTCAGGCACGGCCCGACAATCCCCAGCGGGCCATGCTGGGCCAGGGCTACCAAGCCCCCCAAGCCTGCGGGTGGCCCAGCTTGGCACAAGGCACGGCCCGGCCCGGCCCGACGATGTCCCCAACGGTCATTTTTTAAAAAAAAAACCCCTCCTAAACAAAGAGTCAAAAAATATTTTTTTACATTTTTAACCCCCCCCCCCCCCCTACAACAGCTATAAATGGTCAAATGGGGGGCATCAAATGGGGGGCATTAGTGTCTTTTGATCATTTTTTACCATTATACCCCCAAACTACTATAAAACAGTCATATGATGGAGTATTTTATGTCATTTTATCACTTAGGAATTCTATAGATAGCCATCATTCCTCTCATGTCTCTACACTCATCTATTGTCTCATTTCTCACACTCCCTCTAAGGTTCTAAGGCTCTAAGCTCTCTTAAGTCTCATTCTAAAGTCTAAGACTTTAAGCTCTCTACAAAGTTTTCTAAAAAGTGAAGAGTGAGAGTGACTTCTCTAAAGTGGAGGATTCAACTAAGAAGGACTTCTCCATTAGCTCTCCCTCTCTCATAAAGGTATTCATTATTCTTAATTTTGAGTTTTATTTAGTATTAATATACATAGTAATATTATATATTAAGTATCATCTTCTCCCCTTTCTTATATAAGTTATCACAAAAAATACATTATACATAATTATTTATTTAAACTTTTTTTAAAATATTTTATTTAGGAAAATGGTTGGACCATCTCAACCTTTCAACTTGACTTCTCTCTAAATGAAGAAGATCCTGGATTTATTCATTTATATCAAAGTCAGAGCATAGAAGTCGATAGTCATAATCCCCAAGAACCCGGACCCACTGGTGGTGTAGAGCCTTCATATTCGGCTTCTACAACTAAAAAGAAAAGAAAAACAAGATTGACTTCTCCTGTATGGTCTTATTTTGTTAAAGTTAAAGTTCCAAGTCCTACATGAGAAATAAAGGAAAAGGCAGAAGCTAAAATTTGCAAAGATCTCCTCAGTGCCAAATTAGCAAACGGCACTGGCCACCTTAAAAGGCACATGAATAAGTGTATGCCTAAAACCACGAATACCGCTGACGTTGGGGTCAGAGGTGGGCTCATCCAAACACAACTTTCTCAAATAGATTCATCTGGTGGTTTAGGAGTTTTACACGGTGACCCTAATAATGCTAGATATCAACTTATTAAGTTTATAATAGTTCGCCAATTACCATTTTCACTTGCCAAAGACCAAGCCTTTGAAAGATTTTGTAAGTCAGCCTTTGTTCCTTCATGGTAGAAAATATCTAGAGTTACTGCTAGAAATGATGCAATAAAAACTTTTTTGAAAGAAAAAAAGAGTTTAAAACAAGTTTTTTTAAAATATACCTGGAAAAGTGGCTTTAACTTTAGATTTATGGACCTCTAAACAAAATTTGGGGTACATTGCAATCACATCACATTATATTGATAGTGATTAGGTGATGTAGAAAAGAATGATTGCGTTTTCTTTATTAGAGTTCTCACACACTGGTGCTAGAATAGGGTCCACCATCCTTGAAAAACTTAAAGAATATGAAATTGAAAATAAAATAATTTCTATAACTTTAGATAATGCAACCACTAACAATGTCGCAGCAGATTTACTAAAACCTATTATTCAACTTGAATTAAATGGATCTCTATTTCACAATAGATGTGTATTCTACATCATAAATCATATCGTACAAGTAGGGGTAAAATCTATTAAAGATGATTTAGAAAGCATTAAATGGATTGTAGGATACATTTTTTGTTCTCCCTCACGAAAACAATGGTGGAGGGACTTATGTGTAAATTTGAGTCTAAGGCCAAGGAAAATATCATAAGATGTAAAGCATAGATGGAATTTTACCTATAAAATATTAAAAGAAGCATGTGCCTATAAAATGGCACTAAATCAATATTGTCAACTTTATTTGGAACATCAAAATATTTTTATAAGTGATGATAGATAGACTCTTCTTGAAATAATAAGAGATTTTTTAGAAGTTTTTCATGATGCAACATTGTTTTTTTCCGGGGTATATTATCTCACATCAAATCAAGCTTTAACCCATTTTTATGAAATAAGTCTTACTTTTAAAAAGTATAGAGATTTTCACATTTTTCAACTTATGTGTGTACAAATGGATGCAAAGTTTTCACAATATTGGAGAATAGCTCCTTTAACATTTTGTATAGCTGCTGCATTAGACCCTAGATTGAAATTAAAAGGTGTAGAAACCCTTCTTGATGAAATAAACTCTAACATAAATACAACTGATATAAATGATGTGTCTACAGTTAAGACACAATTAGAAACACTTTATTTGGATTATGCTACCCGATTAGGTAGATCCATAGCACCCACGGTCCCAACAGGCCCTCCCCAAGTACATAAAGGGAAAACGAAGGTCATTTGGAGTATTATGAGGAAATCTCACGGAAGTAACTCCTCTTCTTCCGAAAGATCATCTTACAACCTTAATGAATTAATAATGTCCCTGGGGAGCGATCTTGTTCCAATCTCGGATGATGAGGAAGATGCTTTTAATCTTTTGGTATTATGGAAATCATTTGAAACTAAGTTTCCTGTGCTTTCCGCCATTGGTATTATGATATACTAACAATACCAGTGTCTACAGTTGCATCAGAGCAAGCATTTAATGCAAGTGGGAGCCACCCAGGAGGACTATGCTTCAAAAAGAAACCGTTGAGACCTGCGTGTGCTTACGGGATTGGTACCAAGCAGAGGATAGAGAACAACACATCGATGAAAATTCGAGATAGAAGATGAGCTTGCGGCGTTACATATATCATAGTATAATTTTTTTTAGAATGTATAATCGGCTTTTAACTTGTAATTTATTTTTTAGAATGTATCATAGGCTTTTAACTTGTAATTTATTTTTTAGAATGTATCATAGGTTTTTAAAGTTGTAATTTACTTTTTAGAATATATCATAAGTTTTTAAAGTTGTAATTTATTTTTTAGAATGTATCATAGGCTTCTAAAGTTGTAATTCTTTTTTCATTTATCAGAGGGTTTAAATTTCATTATATATATATATATATATTGATCCAAGACTCCAAGTTCAAACTTGAAATTTTTTTGATCTTTTGTAATTTAAATTTCAAGGAAATACAATTTATTTGAGTATTTTTTCAAAACATCATTAGTGTTATTCTACTTATTTATTTCTCTTAATTTCTTTGTTTTAATGAAATTGGTCCAAGAGTCTAAGTCTAAGTTTGTGACTTTGCGTCCGTCCAATTTTTAAAAAAAAAAAATTTTAATTTTCAAATAAAAAAAGGAAAGGGAAATCAGTGGGCCGCCCATGGGTTGCACGGCCCAGACCCGACTGGGGCCAGGCCCAGCACGGCATGACCAGGGCCGTGCTGGGCTGACCCCCAAGAGGTTGGTCCCGGCACGGCACGGCCTGCATATCAAACAGGGGCCGTGCCGGCCTAGTCTTAGGCGGGCCATGCCGGGCAGATTTTCACCCCTAGTTTAAGGAAAATTATAGTTTAGTCCTTGGCCCACTATGGATGGCTAATCGGGGTCTTCAAATCGTTGGATATAAACATGACTGAAGGGAAATGTTATGGAAATTATGATACCTACATGATGCACTCAAAATCACAAAAACCCAAAGTTACGGAAAAACCCTCGAAAACTTCCTAAAATTACAAACCACCCCTTACTGTACCCAAACGAACTTGAAATCACACGAAACTTCGCACGCATGACTCACGTGACAAACCCGAGTCGCTTAGACTCTAATTTTACTTAGTTAGCTAAAATATAATTATTTAATAATAATACAACATTAGGGGTCAGGAGCTTACACTCTTTGAACCCGTCATCATTATTTGTTGGTGAAGTTGGTGAAGTTGGTTTGCTATTGATAATCCCCAAAATTAGGTCATTAGGTCATCATTTTATGTGAATTTGTGGACTTAATTAGGTCAATTTGCATTCACTTTCATTTAATTTCATAATTTCGTGCATTTGAGCATAAAGTTGGACTTTAGGTCAACATCAGTTAAAATTCATTGATTTGCATGAATTTTGTGGAATTAGGGTTTTGGACCATCCAACCATCACACCAATTGGCCTTTTGATTTCATTTAAGCATGCCTTCTATTTTCAGTGCCATAGTGTTATTTATGGGAAGTTGGTCAAGTTGGTACATCATTATGCATGTTTGGGTCTTACGCATGGTCAAAATGAATTTCTTACAAATTATAGTAGCTGAATTTATTTCTTATAAATTGTGTAGGAATCATCAACAATTGGGATCCGTACTTGATGAAATTGGAAAGAGGTGAAAAGGGAAGTCAAAGAAGAAGAAAAGAACTTCAGGATTTTAAGAAGCATCACGCACCTATGTGGGGTCCGCCTTGGGCGCAGAGTCCAAGGTGGACGTGCCAAATGGGCCCACCTGTGTTGGCATCTTTTGGAAGCATTGAAAAGTCAAAGAAAGAGGCTCAAGTTAGAAACTCAAGGAACCTCAAGAAAAAATCAGATTTGAGAAGAGCTCTTGACTTACCATAATCTGAGATTCAAATTTAAGCTAAGAGTTCAAGAAAGGAAAGTTTGCACAAGGAGTTAACTAGTCAAACAAGAAAGCAAGAAAAGCATTCAAATTTGGAAAGATAATCAAGAGTCAAACAAAGAAAGATTACAAGGCCATGTTGGATTTCCATATGGGGCCCACATGCCTTGGACGTCCACACACATGAAGCTTTCCTATGAACATAATTATTTCTATTTTTCTCAAGGGAAGCAACTCTTAACGGCTATAACTTTCAAATCGAGAGTCGGATCAATGCAATGTACCCATAGTTGGAAAGCACGTTTCGAGTATGTAGCCCTAGAGCCTATGATTGCATCAATTGGAGCTATTAAGGAAGATATGGCCTCAAGAACTTGGCTACTGTAGTTTTAGGCCGAAATTGCAAGGAATTCCAATCTTTTAGAGGAACCCTATAAGGAAAGAGTTTCTCACCCAAGAAATCAAGTTTGAAAATGAATCTTCTCTGATTCAAATTCTTTCTAAGCATGGAAGATTTCTTGGAGATTAAGCTAGGAGTCTATGCAAACAAGGAAAGAAAGCACTAGAAGGAAACAAACTCTTAGCAAACATGGGAGCCAAAGTCATATAAATAAGACCATTCCCTAGAGCAGCTCCAGGCCTCATTGTACGTAGTGTAGGATGCCCCACACTCCCATCCTCCACTTTACCCTTCTATCTCTAGTCCCTTTTTTCACTACCCCTTCTAGTTCATCTTAGGCACTAGTTGTTCAACTTTGTTTAGGAGAATGATGAAGAGAGAGTGTTACATTTTTTTCATGTAATTTAAGTTGCAAGGAATGAAACCAGCTTTTGATTGTTTCTACGTGCAAACAACTTCTATAAGAGTGGTACTTGATTTTCTTTGGTTCAATCTTTTGATATGTTATGTTTGGTAATATATACATATATATATGCTTAGGGCTAATCTTTGAAAAATATTGATTTTGGAGAACTTAAAGAGTATGGCATCTCGCATTTAATTCAAGTCACTACTGCAAAATAAGCTTTTAGTGGCGGATTTGTTTTGCGCTAAAAGTATAAAAAACTGCCGCTAAAGCTTTCAACAGCGGGAAAATGTCTGCCCCAGATTCCGTCACTAAAGGTCAGCGTCAATGAAACCTATAGTGGCAGACTAAGAAAAAGCGTCAGTAAAGCATAGTAGTTTTGGAGTTTTTTCTTATAATGTTGTTAATGCTAGCTAATTTTTTGTTAAAATGATTATACTAGCTAAATTACCATTGGTTTTTTTATGAAAATGAATTTTTCGAAGAATATGTCCAAAATGCTCTATGTCAACAACTTAGAAAGATTTCTAGAAATACTGCTAGAAACGATGTGATTAGGTTGTGGCAAAGTGAAAAAGGAAAATATAAAAAATTGCTTTGCAAATAGTCCTGGTAGAATAACTATAAAACTACAGATTTATGGCATGATAGAAGTGGTGATAGCTTTCTTTCTATAATTGCACATAACATAGATGAAAAAGGGGTTATTATTTAATGAATTATAACTTTTTCTGAACTTGAATGGCCACATATTGGCCCAATAATAGGGTCCCTTATTTTGGAAAAATTTCAAGAATATAATATTTTGAAAAAGTTTTAGCTGTAATTTTAAATAATGCAACAAATAATAAAGTGATTATTGACCTAATGAAAACTATGGTGCCACTTTCAAATTTGATCGATGGATCTGTTTTTCTAAATGGATGTGTATATCACATCTTAAGTCTCAGTGCCCAAGTTAGTTTAAAACATATTTCAATTATGACATAAAGAATTAAAGATACAGCTAGATATATTTTCTCTTTCGCACCTAGAAGACAATTATATTCCTCAATATGTGCGAGGCATGCTGTATCAACCATAAAAATAAATCCAGATGTTGACCATAGATGGAATTCAATTTATGAATTGTTAAATAAAACTATTTCTAGAAAAGAAGCTTTTAATGAGTTTTGTGCTTTTCATGCACAAGAATACATGATGAGTGTTGCACATTGGGAGTTGTGTCAAGAAATAAGAGGTTTATTAAAAAAAATTATAATGCAATATTATTTCTTTGGGTTTTTTTCCGTATGATCACATGCACATCTCGAAAATTTCCCCTTGTTACCAAACTCCACATATTTACCTACACGTTCTCCGTACTATCCGTACGTTGAAAGATCAAAAGGCACTTTTTTCTCGCAATATCGCATTATCACAACACTTCATGTGGTATCGCAATTTCTATGCGATATCACAATTACCTCTTGGGATATCACAAAAAATTTCATGCGATATCGCATAATGTGTTATGTATAAACTCAAAGGTTGCCCTTCTACTTATATTTTCATCTCGTTCTATAGCATTCTATAGCTTTTATATTCAAACTTGCACACTAATTTAGGGTTCACAATTGGCTTGACGGCCCAACTTGTAGAACAAGCCCTAGATGGTAATCACAACAGTTCTTGGTTCAAGTTAAAGAGTAGAAGGAATATCAAATTCCCTACATTTACTTTTTCAATGTGCTTAACCATATTTAAATTTCAATATGCTTGACTACATTTAGATTTCTGCAAATTTAATCACATGTAAACTCCTACGATTCTGACCCTACTTTTTGGTATTTTATGTTTTCCAATTTTACTTTTATGCATAATTTCATGGTTAGAATGTGATCATGGCATGCATTAGAATTAGGTTTTTTCTTTTACATGTTTTATGTTGGTGGAAATCCAATATTTAAGGACTGATTAAAAAGGAGAAACCTAGAATTGATTACAATTGATAAATCTGAAAATTGAAAAATCTGCTCTGGTTTCAGCAAACTCAGCGTGGTTCCGTGACACAAGTAGCACGGTTCAAAATAAGTCAAAACATGTAATTTTCCATTGAAATTCTGGGGAATTAAATGTTGACAGCTTTTCTTTGAAACCCCATACTTTTGGCTCAGAAGAATTTCCGGAAGCTAGGTTTCTAGTAGCGTAAACATTGATAATTAGTCATGCTATACAGAATTTCTGCAACAAAACATGGTCAAGTAGGCATCTTTAGGCACGTATACCTCTTTTGTTTTACATCCTTTTTCACTTTTGTTTTCTTTTTTGTGTTCATTCATCATCAAAGTTTCAAATCCAGCCATGGGATTTAGAATTAGGTCACATTAGGTCAGTCGTTCAGGTTCAAAAATTTGGGCTTGTAACACAGTTTTTCATACTTAAAAATTCCTGCATTCATTTTTAGAGTTTGATTTTTCTAGGATTGCATTAGTTTCATTTTAGGATTGCATAAATCATTCATTCTTGCATCAAATTAGGTTTTAGGAATTTAATTAGGATTAATTTTGAATTTAGAAACTTTATTAGATAATTTAGTTATTTGATTAGTTTTAACTTCTTAATTTCTTCTAAGGGTACAATTTCAAGTTGAAAAAGATTTGAATTTTAAACCGCTCTCTGAAGATTGACCCCGCACTCACCGGGTTACTAAACTACAACCGAAACTCTGCAGTTGCAGCCACGATCAACATGCAAAAGTAACAAATTTAAAATCTAAGCATTGATATTTAGAATAGCATAAAGTTACATATTTTTGTAATATTAACAACCAAATAACAATGCATTATCATAATCAATTCTACACCTAAATAAACTTATAATATTTATTTTGCAATTCATGGGTACTAATTCTCTATATTTGGAAAATATAAATATACCATAAAACACCCTTTAAAAAAAAATAGTGACAACATGAAGGTTGCTCAGTTGGTTGGTAACCATATATAGTTGTTACTTGCCTGCCCATGAATCAATCCATGGGTGCCCCTATTCCAACATTTGTGGGCTACTTCCCACATGTGTGGGCTCATCTTCCCATATGTGTGGGTTACATTGTCTCCCAACAACCTTCACTAAGACACGAAAGAAGGAAAAAGATAAACACAAAGAATAATATGATGAAATATACCTTAATGGAAGAGGAAGCTAGAAACGAGTAGTGAAATCAAGGAATGGTTGCTAGAACGAAAGATATAGATTGGGATGAAAATATTAAAAAAAAAAAAAAGGGAACCGTTGAGTACTTTATACTTAACACTTCATAATATACCGCATGAAATCTTTTGTGATATCGCAAGAGGTAATTGCGATATGCATATAGAAATTGCGATATCACATTAAGTATTGTGATATCGTAAGAAAAAGGTGCATTTTTTACTCTTTCAACGTACGAACACTACGGAGAACGTGCAGGTAAATACGTGAAGTTTGATAAAAGGGGGGATTTTCGAGATATACATGTGACCGTACGGGGGGAAAAAAAAAACCCTTATTTTTCTTGGGGTGTATTCTCCCACCTCTAATCAATCTCTAAATTTTCTTCTTGAAATTAGTTTTCAATTTAAAAAATATAGAAATCATGATCTACTTAGCACAAGCCAAAGCGCCCCCGCCCAAATCACGCTTTTGGGCTTAAAGTTGTAGCCATAGCCATAGAATCCAATACGGGTCATGTAGGATGCAACTTCGACGCATATAAAATGTGGACCACACAACGCATAAAGCAATTGTTGTTTGCATGAGTTCTATGAACTCTTGCATGTGAGAATTTAGAATTCTCAACTCCCAAGTATAGTTTTAGACACTAGCATTCAAAAGACACCAATTCTCAAATCCTACTAGGGGTGTTCATGGCCCAGGCTTGGGAAAGACCAGGCGCAACCCTACTTCTAAACTATAAGCCTTACAACGTTGCTCATGAAAATTCATGTGCTCAACCTATAAATTTAATTTCTCGTTAATGAATAATTAACAACCCTTTAATTCAAAGGTGCTATACCCTTCAGCTCGGATTTTGAATCAGTGGGCCAAAAAAAATGTGGGGCCCACCATGCGGGGACCAAATAATTGAGGTCACCTTATGAAGATATTGTTCCATCTTCAATTCTTCATAGTCATCACAGCTAGAGATTTCTAATTCTAACCTGCAGAGTCCAAATTGTGATCCTTGGGTGTGTATGGAGAACAAATGATCAGATGAATTTAGCAAGTCATCACCTTCTAACTCTAACCTCTTGTGATCTATCAAGAATGGGCCCACCAACTCATCCCTATTGATCCCATCATAATGCATCTGTGGTTCGGCTCCTATTTGATTGGCTTAAATAGGCATTGCATTGAAGCCCACAGATGGCTGGATAAATTTAGACAAAGCTGTGACTTGTTATATAGGCACATTGTCAATGTGAGTATATCCTGCAGGAACCATGCGATCACAGATGAATGAATATATTACATTACAGGCCCACCTCCAATGAAATCTGAACCGTTTATCTGGTTAGTGTACATGGGCCGAATGTCAGGTGAAAACCTCATATCCGCCCCCATCACCCCCTTATATATTCGCACATGTGTATATGCGGGCCTTCTTCCCACTTCGGTGGGCTTCCTTCCCAGGTGTGCAAGGCTTTTTTCCGCATGCATATGCGGGCTTTCTTCCTACTTCGGTGGGCTTCCTTCCGGGTGTGCCGGGCTTTCTTCCCACTTTGTGGGCTTCCTTCCTTGGTGTACCGGGCTCTATATTATATTATAAAAAAATAAGAAAAAAAGGTCCCAGCCACCGTAGCTGGGGTACAAAATAAAAATAAAAAAATTATTTTCTGGTACAGGGCCTTCCTCATGATGGGTTTAGAAAGATGCAAATCCCCCTCCTACCTAAAGCATGGGTTTTACTGGTACTGCTCTTCTTTTCATTTTGGAAAAATGTTTAACATCTCTTGAAACTTTTAAAGGGGCCCACTTAGATGCATCTTAAGTAATTATAAAAGAATTTGCATGTTGCTTAGAAGAATATAAGTATTGTACCCGATCAAATGATCTTAACCCTTCATTTTAGATTTTGAGATTTCGCAATATGATAATTATTGATCATACCAATCTAATATGTGACAGTAGGATCAAGAACAACACAAGGAAGTTATGTCTGCATGATTAGACATGGCAAATAGGTTGGGCGAGTCAAAATTGGTGGGCTTAACAAGGCACATCCACGGGCTGAGTTTCAACCCAAATCCAACCCGTTTTTCAAATGGGTCAAGTAAGGACCTGTTGCAGGTCAACCCGACATCCGCATAACCTGCATTTAATTTGTGCCGCCCATTTAATCCAACCCAACTTATAGAGGCATTGCCTAAACCCAATCCATTTCAAATATTCGTGGTATATTTGAGTTAAATTGCAGGCCAAGAAAGCCCAATACAAGCTTTGCTCATTCTGCATATAAAAAAAAAAAAACTATTTTAAATATTAAAATATTAAATTAGCAAATGGTTTAAATGGTTTATGGCATGCAGGAAACCCTAAATCAACTCATTTAAATGGGTTAGACAAGTTATGCGAGTAGAGAGGATTGACCCTAAACCGACTCGTTTTTATTGCAGGTCAGGTTCATCCAACCCATGGCTGACCCATATATATTGCGGGTCAAATGCGGAGGTTGAGTCGGGTAGGATCAAAATTTCCCACCGATACATCCAATCAGCAATTGGAGGGAGGGGAAAAGGGTTGTCTGGATAATTTGTCTTCTTTTTTTTTTTTTTTGTCATTTTATGTGTATAGTATTTCATTAATAAATTTAAGAAGAGATTCTGAACTGGGAGGAAATGATCAAGGAACCCCCCATGCACCTGTGTGACCATTACAACTAAGGTTTAATTTTGTACTTCTGTGAATTTTACAAAATAACTTTTATGTCTGGCATTTTGAATCTTGATAATGTGAAACATATTTTTGGAAGGGAATTTAGGGTATTTTCAGAATATTACCAGAATTTTACAACAACATGAATATAGAAGGAAAATGAAAAAAAAAATCTACAAATATGATTTCAACAATATTTCATAGTGTATTATACATTATTTATAATTGAACTTATTTTAACACTAGTTTTTTGTATTAATATCTCAAGAGAGCTATGCAATATTAAAAGTACACAAGGCTACTCTCAACCAAGAACAAGAAGGCCAGAAAGAGAAGATTAAAGAGAAAAGACACTTTTCGGTTCGAAAAATCAAACTATCGAGAGAATTCTTTTCGTTTTTAAAGAAAATTAGTTAAATTATTATAATAGGTCGGCTGGTTAGAGACACAGGTGTGTATAAAGTGGCACTTCCCAAATTAGCCACAAGTCCTTAAGCACGGTCTTCTACGGCATCCAATCCAACAACTTTTTCTCTAATATCTATTGTCCATACAGCTGGAGATATTTTTGTGAGAAGTCCCTAATACGTCACATCATATATTTTCATGACTCATTTACCCCTTTCAACGGTATCAGCATAAAACTTTGAATTTTAAAATTTGAAATCTTCCATTCTCCCTCATTCTTAGGCCTCCATCTTTTTCCGTCTTCTTCTTCTCTAGGAACACAGAATACAAAACGCCTTCCGTCTTCTTCTCTAGGAACGAGGGACTTCACTAGAGAGCTCTACAAATCAAAATTAGCCATCTCCGACTATACCAGCCACAATGGCGATGGAAACTCAACTAGTCCAGGCCTTCTCCGGCAATGGGTTCTGCATAACACAAAAATCTGTTGCTTTCTTTGCCTTTTCTTTCCTTTTTCCGGTTTTTGTAACTCTATCTCTTGTAATCACACAACAAAAAATGACGTCTCTTTCTTGCAAGAAAATTGTTGCTATTTGGAAGCAGTTTTTATCTGAGTATAGAGAATTTATTAGAGTTTCTAAGAAACTCAGATAAATTTGCCAAGAGCACAGATAAATTGCACAGAAACTCTGATAAACTGGACAAAAACTCAGATAAATTTATTTGAGTTTTTGAAAATTTTATCTGAGTTTTTGGCAAATTTATCTTTATCTCAGTTTTTGGAGTTTTTGTCAAATATATCTAAGTTATTGACAAATTTATCTCCGTTTTGAAATTTTTAATTGAGTTTTTGAACATATCTTTCTGAAACAAGGGATAGGATTTCTTTCTTCAAAAAGTTGACGTTTATACCCCCATCAAAAGGTCATCTTCGTCATGTAAAAAGATCAACGTGGGGGGGAGTGATCTGTATCAGTATGCTTGTAAATTAAAGGGTAAATTAGCCACAAGTTTGTGTTTTTTATAAAATTTATTTCAAAATCTCATTAAAGGCATTTTCATTAATCATGGCCAATTAAATAGTAGCTGGCCATTATTAATGGCATATCCCACTAATCATGGGATATGATTTATCGTTAAAAGGATAAGAGCTTTTAAAGAAAGGGCAATTTGGACATTTTAGATCTTTAAATTTGGAAAATGACCTACCACACTATGAAAAGAGAGTGTGGATCTAAGGCCAAAAAAACAAATGTCCAGGGACCCGTCGCCAAAAGCCCCTAAAAAAAGGGGGGTTGGTTATAGAAGAAATATTAGATGAACTCTTAGGGCCTGTTTGGATGCACAAAAAAACACAAGAAAATAATACTTTATAAAATATAATCTTTCATTTTTTAAAGAAGAAAATCTTGTGCGTTTGGTAACTCAAGAAAAATTTAAAGTAAAAAAGCTCAATATTCTCTCCTACAGCTCCCCCTGTAGAAAACTTTCTACAAGATAAGAATCTTTAAAAATGACTATTACAAAGTGGTAGAGTAAAGTAAAGGTTTTAGTTCACCAAATCCATTATAATGTGTATGATTACATATATGGTAAAGTAAAGTAAAAGTAAATCTCACAGGACGGTAAAACTGTGGTAAAGTAAAGGTGAGATAAAGTACATGATGAAGTAAAGTGGGAAGAAATGGTAAAGTAGTTTCTTTTCTTTACTTTACTCTATCATATTTTATCGTAGTTTTATATGGTAAATAAAAAATGACTTGTTTACGGGTGTGGTAAAGTAAAATAAAGATTGATGCCATATCATGGTTAAAGGTGACATAAAGTAAGGTCAGATGAAGTATGTGGTAAAGTAAACTAGAAGAGAGAGAGTTATAAATTAGTTATTTTTTTATTGATTTTACTTTACTATACTTTATCATGGTTTTATGTGATAAAAGAAAAATAACTTATGGTAAAAACATAAAAGTTAAACTTTACTTTTCCACATTACTTTTTTATGTAGATTTAAATTACATGTAAATTAAAACATTTAATAAAAAAATATTCTTATAATGTAATTTACTTTAATCATAACACCTTCCAAACTGCTCAATTTAAAAAATGTAATATTCTTCAAAAATTGCCAAACAGTAAAAATATTATGCTATTATAATATTGCATTATTGTATTATATATTATTTTATTCTTATAATATTTAAATTTATAAATATTTTATTCTGTAGACATCCAAACGGACCCTTAACTGGTGACTCTCATTACGAAATCAAGCAATTTAATCATTTTCCATGTTCTACTCAACAAGACACCATTTTAGAGATCATTCCAGCGAAAACAAATTTTAAAAAACTTTATTATACTTACCAAATATGGTTTATCCGGTCTCATCCCATGGAAACACCCAAACATCCCATTGGCATGATGCCAAACACTCCTTTAAAGTAAAATCCAATCCTATCTTATCTTAGATAAATCCATTCAAGTTATATTTCTTTATGAAACGTTGCATACCCGGAAAGGAAGTCCACCGAGGTGGAAAGAAAGCCCGCAAATACACATACATGAATATATAAGGAGGAGGTGGGGTTGAACCCCTGACCTCCCCAATAAGAACTAAACTCCTTACCAGTGGAGGAAGCATTGGTGTTATGATAAAAACAAAAGAAAACTTGCCTCTTCCAATTTTTCACGCTATTACCACATTACATGTAACTGGATGTCTGAACCCAAAATAACTGTAGTTCTTCTTCTTCTAACTTCACTTCCGCTGCTCCTCTCTCTCTCTTCAAATGCTCGGTTTCTCTTCGTTTTCAATTGTATTTCTTCGAGTTAATGACGACTGAGCGCTGATTCATCTCTTCTCATCGTTTAATTGGTATTCTTCTTCATGATTTCTTCATTTCTACATTCCTTAATCTTAATCATTGCTGTTTTCATCATCTAAACGAGATCATATTGAGTTCGGATTTGAGATTCTAATCTCTTTGAAGTTTTTAGCTTCTGGTTCAAATGAAATCAAATGAGATTCTTCTCTGTTCTATTTTTGATATGTTTTCTCAGATCCAGTAGATTTTTGTATCTTTAACGATTTGTATCTTTTCATTCGTGTTTTGGCCAAAAGCACTGCTTTTTGTATCCAATTCGACATGAAACTCAAGATTCTGAAATAGAAAAAGTAGTGATTCGAGATTTGGATTCGTGGTAAATGACTTTCCATTTCTTGTTTGGATGAAACTATGAAACATATGGAAGGAATCTTCTTTCAATGATTTTGGTTTGGAATCTTCTTTTTTTATTAGCTTTGCAAAAGAGTTCACATATTCTCTTTACTTTCTCTGTTCTAGTTGTTGTTAGAGTTGCTGAAATTGAATGGAAATGGCGGTAAATTTGGTTCCAAGGCGGGAGAGATTCACTCTGATTTGGTTGCTTTTGATGAGTTATGGCGTTTGGAGTGTCTACTCGATGGAAGGCAGGCTTTTTGTTAATAGGACTCTGGTCCCTGGGGTGAAATCTATTGTTTGGGGGATTTACTTGCAGAGTTGAGTGGTGTAAAGGTTATTTTAAAGAAATAATAAAATATTTATGATGGTATTTTATTTTTAGTTATTTGTGATGGAATCTTTTTTACTTTTTTATTGAAAGATGGAGTTTTTTTATCTTTTAGTGGTTGCTTTTTGACTTTTTTGTGAAGAATATGGTGGGAAATGGGAAAAAAAGTACTTTTAATGTGACTTGTTTTTAAGAAATGGAGACTTTACTCTACTCAACTGTACTAATACAGTTGTCAAACAACCTAGCAGGCAAGTTGTTCTTTCAATTAGATTAGATATAATGGGAGCACCCTGTGCACCACAAACACTAGTTGGGCCCACTTTAATGGTCTCTATGAGTGGACCATAAAACAGGGGATAGTTACGTGTCTCTGGATTTTGCACCCATATGAATGCATTGAATCGTTGAATCGATTGTACACTCATTTTAGATTATGAAAACTTACTGCGGTGGTCGTCCATATGAGTGGAGGATAAAACAGGGGATAGTTATGTGTCTCTGGATTTCGCACCCATCTGAATGCACTGAATCATTGAATCAATTGTACACTCATTTTGAATTAACCCCAAGGCAGTGGCGGATCCAGGATTTTCATTTGGGTGGGGCAGATAATTATCAATTGAAAAGGTAAAATAAAATAAAATTTTTGCTAGACATATTTCACCTAAATAAAAGCAGAAGAGAAAATATATTACATTTAAACATATAGACACAAAATACTGAACTACATCAGCAAACATTGATTTCTCTGGTAAAATATCAACTCAAACTTACATTATCCTTTTTCACTCAAAATTTATGTCAAAATTAACGCCTATAGAAGATCACTGCAAATTCAAGGTGAATAGGTATGGGAAAGATTGGATACAAGAATATTTCTCAAAGCCAACAAGACATTTTCATATGTGGAGCGTTTGTTTAAATACATGTGGGCCATGATGCAAGGCCCATTGGACTTTTGGGAGTTTTCAAGATCTGACCTGGGGCAAGTAGGCATAGGTCCGCCCATGCCCCAAGGGGTTGGCCGAGTGGTCAGAACCACGGTTTCTCCTTCTTTCAGAACTAGAAGTCTTTGTATTAACTCTCGATTCCTCCTCTTCGGAAACTAAAGGTTGAGTCTACTTGTGCTATCACCTGGGGGCCACATGAGTTTTACTCGACTTCTTTTTGGACCCGAAGGAATTAATCAAGCCTAAAAGGTTAGGAACCTGCGTTAGCGCAAAAAAAAAAAAAAAAAAAAAAAAAAAAAAAAAAACTTACGGCGGTGGATCAAGTGAGGCCAATAATGCCCCTGCATTTAGCTGAGTGGCTCCACAAAAATTTTCCTTAATTATTTATTTAATTTATTATTATTTTTCTAAGGCTTCGTTTTGTGGTGTGCATGTGTGTTGTTTGGCTGCCCTTGCTACGATATGGGGCACACATGTCCCTTAACGTGCAATAGGCAGCAAGGCTGGGTCCTGTTTTATATGGTTAGAACAGATAGTAGACAGATTCTGATACTCTATCGCCACCTGTTTTTATTTGCTTACAGCAAATGGAGGACGGATCCGGATCCTCCACAGCCACCTAAAAAGAGGTCACTCCCCTGCTTTAGAAACAGGACACTTTAGCAAATGGGTTTCGTTGGTCTCTTTGTTCCCATGTGGGAACCCCCAACACTCGGATTTCGGTTTCACCCCTCAATTTTTTATTTGATAAATGATGGAGATTGACAAATGTGCATCACCTTTGTGTGTGACTTCCTTAGATTCAAAAAACATTGTAGCAAATATAATAAAGCCCAACTATCCAGTCAGACTTTGGATTAGGTCATATGTATAAATCAGATTTATTGGGTGTTGCAAGCTATTTCATGTATTAAGATATCAAACATGGAGAATCTACTCCGGACTATGTACCCTACTCCTACCTACCTTTGATCAATACAGCTCCTTTGATATTCTTATCCCCCCCATGATCTAACATCATAAGTATTTTTATACTCATTAAACATTTACTCAACGCTGGATTAAACGTAAAAAAATCTATGGTTAAGAGCCACCAAAATTTGACCTGGTTAAATCGAGTGCTAGAATAATCTGATGGAGCTGATTCTTTGCATGATTTTTATCCAAAAGAGGCCTTTCCATCCATCCTAACCACAATAGTAGAAATGCATTCAAGTGGGCTCCACAACCTACACTCAATACAACTTGTTGCAGAATATTGTCCCTCGATCATAAATATCTACCTTTTATAATAGATGTGGATAAAATAGGTTTATTGGGTGTTGTCCTCTATAAAATTTTATTTACTTTTTATCTTATTTCAATGTATTTTACTACCTTAAATTTTTCCAAAGATAAAACGGTTAGGTTTACAATATGAAAGTGCCTATATAGTTAGGTTAATCTACCAGTCCTCCAGTATTGGTGCGACCACTTAGCCACAGTTGCTGCCACGAGCCACACGTTTGTAAAAGAAATGCACGTAGAATTTGAATGTTGCCACAAGTGTGCACGAGAAATTTGTGTCTCTCGATGATGAAAAAGAGTGATGCCATTTGCTCTTGACAGTGTGAGATTGAAATCCACTTACTCTGCTTTATGAAGTGAGGCATTAATTTATTTCTTTATTTAGATTGTTGCAGTTTGCTTGGATGGCAGCCTGCCTGCATATCATCTTTACAGAGGATTTGGATCTGGTGCCTTCAACTGGCTTTTACAGTTCGAGGTAATTATGTAACAATAAATGATAATCTTTGCTAATGGTAATGGCTATCTCAAAATAAATATCATTTGTTAGGCCTAGCTATGAGAGGCTAAAAATATTAGATTCTTTTTTCTTGATTGACCCAACGGCCAAAAGTGATTCTATCAGCTTAAACACACTCAGAATCGATCTCGAGACATTTATGTGATTCCAATGTACCAGCATCACTTAACTATGAGTGTGTTGGCATTAAAAATATTAGATTTATTGCCTTAGACTAAAGGAAACCATCAAAGGTGGGCCTGAATTCCCAAATAAGGAACGAATAGTAGCAGCAATCTCCCAATTACAGAGCAATTTGGTAGTATGATAATTTAAAGCCCTCGGTGCATCAACCTAGTTGAGGGATGCTACCATCAATATTGTTTATCAGGTGGTCCTCCTCACATGGAGAGAGGATGAAACTTTACCAAACCAATTGAGTTGGTGTGAAGTCAAGGTTCTATGATATCCAATCTTCATCATGTTATCCAATTAATTATCTCATGAGTAAGCACATGGTGTTCAATTGTGGATTATGGGTCCCACTTGCTCGGCTTGGATTCTCAATCAACCAGCAAGTTGGAATAGAGGAAGCTATTAAAACATACTTTCAGTAATAGACGCAGCTTATCTTATTGGTGTGTCATGTTTTTTTCCTTGAAAAGGTCTTAATCAAGAAATACATCACTCATGTCAAGTACTTGTGCAAATCTACGATTCAGCTGTCACGTCGTGCCTAATTGGCGTTTGGCTAAGAAGATGCCCTTTTATAGAAAAGTAATCCATGCAATTAATTGGTGCCAGATATTCTAAACAATAGGTTTACACCATCAAACTCCTCTGGTTACTCAAACACAACCCTAAATTTGGATATGCCTTTTGAAAAATGAAGGCTGATGTGGCATACGTAATTTGGCATATGTAACTTGGCAATTCCTGGAGAGATGTAAAATGCAAATGCAAGTGGGCTCATTATCATTATTTTATTCAAAAGAAATATTTACACCAAAATATTCAAATGCAAGTGGGCCCTCAACATTATTTTATTCAAAAGAAAAACTTAAAGTATGCTTGATGATATGCCAAATTGGCATACTATCATATACTTCAAATGCCATTTAGACTATAAAATATTAGTTGGAGACAATCTCATATGTCAATTAGAGCTGACATAGCCATTTGAAGTGTGGGTAGAGTTGCTCTAATATCTACTCTTTTTTTTTTCACTACCCAACGCTCCATGTTACTTGTCCTTTTGCCCCACTCAAACTTTATACGGACATTGATCCACACTATTTACGTACCACACCATTATTTTGTTGTTTCAGGAAAGGACTTCCTAGAGCAAGCATGCTATCTACTTTCCTATGTCAAAATTCAGTTGCTACTTTCAACCAGAACCATCGTGAATTTGCATTTACTGTAGCCATGTAGTGGTTATAACAATTGTCTCTAGAGGAGAGGAGTGGGATTAAAGATGCCAACCAACCATTAACAAGCTTTGTGACAAAATTTAGTGAAGTGAAAATACGGTTAGTATTAAGAAGAGGACTTGAGACTCAAATTAACGGATACTAGTTTGACACATGATGATAGATTTGCGCGACAACAATTCATCCCCTTTTCCTTGTCTATAGTGAGATCTAAATAGTAACTTCTCAATTGTTTCTAACTCCATGATTCCTTATACCTATCTAAGGAGAGAGGAATAGTTTTTCACTCACTCCGTTGGTCCTTATTATTCTATTCCTTGTCAATGTATTTGGACTTCTCTAATTTAAAAGACTTTCTAGAAAATAGGTTTCTCTGATAATCTTTTTTCACGGAGGCTTTAGAATTTTTAAATTAATTCATAAAAGACAGAATATATAAATTTTATCTTCAATAAGAATGTGCAAAGAGACAAAATTCCTATGAGAATTGAAGCTTGAGATATAATACAGAGAGATTTATTTTGATACCCTGTCATGATTAGTAAATACCAACGACATTGAAGTAAAAATTTCACATCACACTAATTAGTCCGGTCATGACTTATGGAGTAAAATGTTAGCCAATCAATAAGCAACATTTGCACAAAATAAGTATAGTAGATATAAGAATGTTGATATGGATGTGTGGTAAAAGTGGGAATGATGAAATTAAAAATAAGCACTTTCAAGAGTATTTAGGGGTTAACATCATTAGGTTATGAATTAAGAGAGATTCATTTGATACGGCAAACTGAAAATCTAATTTGGACATATCTAATTTAAGCCAGCAATGACTTTCTTGAAGAAAAAGTTTAATGCTTTATACGGCCGAATCCAAAATCCTTTGAATATGACTTGGTTCAACAGCTATGAACTCCTGAACTTGTCCTAACCACTATTAGACTTCCCCCTAAATTGGTGGGTTAGGGATGACCACCCATTTAACCTGTCCCATAAGTATCCTACTGTTTGTAGTTGAAAATCGTTAAAGTTATGAGTTTAAATGCCATTTTCTTTCATTTTGTTTATGTTCGCAGGGAGGAGGGTGGTGTAACGACATTAACTCATGCTTAGAAAGAGCTAAAACAAGACGAGGTTCTACTCGTTATATGAATAAGCTTGAGATCTTTTCTGGCATCCTTAGCAACAATGCCTTTCTTAATCCTGGTGTGATTTCTTTCGCTTTCTTTCTTTTATTTACCAAAGTTACTTCAAGTTAAAAAAAAAAAAAAAAAAAAAAAAAAAAAAAAAAAAAATCTGCCTTAGTGATCAGTCAAATGATGGGTCAAGTGACCCATCTTTTGGGTGGGCTGTAGCTGAAGAATTAGGGTTATCAATGGGTTGAGCCCGAGTTTAGTGGATTTTCATAATTTAAATAGGTCTAGTGCAATCAGCTCAAACATCAATCCTTGGAACTCAAACTAGACTCCTTAAACCTAAGGGTTATCCGCCTGAAGTCTAATTTCTTCCTTACCTATATCCAGACCTTTTCCTTGTGAGGCCTCTCTTCATTGTCATGTTTCCATGTGGACCACTAAAAAGGATTTTTTTTATAACAAAACCACCGGCACCCTGCATAATTCTAGTAAAGCTTAGGTAGTGACAATGCTTTACCTTAAGGCTTTCTTTTTCTTTTTCTTTCTTTTTTTCTCTATTTTTGGGTAGATCAGATCATTCGTTAAACAAAGACATAACAAAGAGAAAAAAAGCAGGTTGATGGTTGGTTGTGCTTAACTATACGTAGCTTCTTTTTTCCTTTTTTAACCTAGCTATGGGGGTTGGGACCCAAAAGAAAGCCTGCACACATGGGAAAACAACCAGCATAAGCGGGAAAAAAGCTCATACAAGTGGGAAGAGATGATGTGTCGAGGGTCCTTCGAACCCTTGCTGTCCAAGTGAGAACTGCCACCACTTACAAGTGAGGTAAGTGGAGGTTCTCACCTGTACGTAACTTAGTTGTGCAATTTGTGCTTAACTATGTTTCTGTTTCAGTACTCCAATGAAGGGGTTGCGACCATAGTTCAAAATAACGGCCGTTACCTCTATAATTTAAATCCAAGTGAAGATAGGGTTCAACACATCCAAAAACCCACTCGTACCCAATTCAGGTCAAAAACATTAAACCCAAAACTACTCCGAACCCGATCAAATTTATTGAAAAATATTTCGGCTGCTTCTACTAATGCCTCAAGGATTTTGTAGGAATGGTTAAGTAAGGAAACTTAACATAGTATCAGAGTCGTTAACAAGTTTGAATCTCAAGAGGAACGACTCGACGTTGAAATAAAAAAGTGTTTCGTCAAAAATCCACCGACAGAGTTTTACTTAAGGGAGAGTGTCAAGGAGTGGGTTCCACCCGAGGCTAACAGCTTCACTTGGACCATGTGAGTCACTCCAAATAAGGACTATAGATAGCCCTAATCGAACCTTAGACCACATTCAATGGTCCTGCCGACTCCCATTTGGAGCATCCCCACATAAAGCCTTCCATTTGCTTCTAATCCTCTTTTGGAAAGAAATAGGACAAAAAGAAAAATATGCTTTCCCGAAACGACAGCTGCACCAGTGAGAAAAAATAGTTCCAGAAATCCAAATGGATTTCTCTCTTCACAGACCCGTAGCTCTTCTGCCCTCCTCTTCTCTTCTCTTCTCCTCTATTATAAGTACAAGATATCCTTTTTGCTTCCTTGTCTCTGTTTTGTATCTCTTCCGTGGTTGGGAATCGGAAAGAGAGTTGGGTAACTATTGAATAAAAAGAAGAACAAATGTCCAACGACCTCCTGTATTTCGATCTCAACACGGGAGGGAGAATCCCATCCGTTGGTTTGGGCACGTGGCAGTCTCCCCTAGGTGAAGTGTACAATGCAGTGATCACAGCCGTTAAGGTAAAACTCCAAACCAATCCTATCCATCCATTCCACTGGTTCGCACTAACTTACTCATGTCTTATCCTCTGCGTCTATGCAGGCAGGCTACAGGCATATTGACTGTGCTCGTAATTATGATAATGAGGAGGAGGTGGTGGCATTGTCTTATCTATATCTTATATCTTTCCATGTATCTCTTTAGCTAAATATAAATGTATTGATTGCTACCCCAGATGGTTTAAATATGGATCTATTGCAATACCGCCGTGTGTTCGGTTGTGAGGTAAATTCACAAACAAAGGTTTCTAACCCTCTTAGATAAAGCCTATGACGCCCAATACGGCATGATATGCTATGGACATGTAAGAAACATGAATTTTACATATAAAAAGTGAAGCACGATCGGATGCGACGCGATACATTGCTCATTGTGAAGTATCCTTGCATTATAGGATAACGCAATCCGTGAGGAGCCATGCTATAGTGGAACTCTACCCCTATTAGAATCCCTCATCACTTGACTGGCAGGGAGATAAGCCCGCCCTGGGTCTTTCCCACATCCTTAATCGGAGGCCACATTATTTCTTACATTGATCCAATGAAAAAGGAGCAATGACAACAGTATTAATAAGCTTGTTAAAATTGCAGGTTGGTCAGGCCCTGAAGAAGCTGTTCGAAGATGGAGTCTTGAAGCGTGAAGATATGTTTATCACCTCAAAACTGTGGTGGGTTTTTCTTTTTCTCTTAGAAGAAATACTTGGGGTCTAATTTTGTAGATACCCACCATCTTTATTTTGGACAAATTGTTGAAACAATGTTTCAGAAACTGAAGCAGACCGACTGGGTCTTAATTAAAGTCCACAGTTAAAGACCCTTTTGGTAGTTGGGTCAAGTCCAGAGGTACTTAGGTCCATGTCCAACTATCTGAATGTGTTTATGACTAATGTAATGATCATGACTGAGTCAAACCTTTTAGATCAGAAATCTAAACTCAGAACAGCAATGGATCCCTGTTTTTCCAAATGCCTGCGGGGTTAACTAACTCATAGGCAGTCCATGGGGCGTAATTGAAAAGTGGGGTTAGATTTGACTCCAGAATTATGGATAGACCCATTCAGTGATTGGGTTGTGTCAGACATCCAAATTTGATGAGGTTTGGGTTGAAGTCCACCATTGACCAGCGTAACAGACCCAAATCCAACCCCTTCACATCCCTTTGTTTTTCCAATTGACATAATGTAAATTTACCTGTGCAGGTCCAGTGATCATGCACCTGAAGATGTGCCAGTGGCTTTGGATGCTGCTTTGCAAGATTTGCAGCTTGACTCTATTGATCTGTACCTGGTATGTGCTCTCTTCAGAGTTTATATTCTATCAAATTTTCATGGGTGACTTTTGTCTCACATTTAGTTAGTTATCCAACTCACAGTTAAAGTACCATTTTGTGAATTCTTTTCCTATACGTTGGACTATGGTGTTTCACAGTTCTGCAGTTTGTTTTGTTTATCCTCTGTTGATGTATGTATGACCATCCCAACCTATGTGGTTACTGTGCCCAATATCCAGGTTCTTGTTGGGACTAAAATTAGGCATAGGGCAGCCCTTTTGCTATATGTTGTCCTTTGCTCTATATGTCAGGGTCATATTGGGTTTATAGTCAGCCATTTGACATGCCTAGGCACAACCTGTTTAACTACTGGACCAGAAATCAGGCCTGGTCCAGGACATGGGGATAGAAAAAACAGTCCAAATTACACCCATTTCTGGCCAGGCTTGGACTGGACCCCTGCTAGCCTAGTCCATATCCAGCTCCTAGTGTCTGTAAAGGCTGCTTCTGTTTAGATGAGATATTGTTTGCAGTCTGGATTTTAATCTTGCCATACTTTTTTATTCCATGTATTTTTACTCAATTGTCTTTGGCCAAGTTTAAAGGTGTAAGCTCTTATAATGTACTATTTTCCATCATTTACCAATGATTTATTTATACAACTACACTTATAATATTTTTCTTTAGGTGAAATATTGTTTGTAGTTTTTATCTAAACAATGCTATTAAATCTTTGAAGATCCATTGGCCCATGAGGACAAAGAAATTGACTCGTGGTTTCAAGCCAGAAAACATGGATCCACTTGACATCCCCGGCACATGGAGTGAAGCTATATGATTCTGGCAAGGCATGTGCCTCCAGCGGTTGATCAGGTGGAGTGCCATCCTGGATGGCAACAACACCGGCTCCGTGAGTTCTGTCAATCTAAGGGTGTTCACCTATTTGTAAGTCTTGCAATCTATTAGCGTCTGTTTCATTAGTGTATTTTCTGTCTAATTTCTTGTTTCCTTAGTTTGTATCTGGGAACGTCCAATTGCAATTGGCTTGAACATTCTAGTGTAGCAACAATGGACAGAGCTTCGATGGAGTACACAAGAAAAGTTTACAGTGCAGCTCCAATAATAGAGAAATTTAGAACGACTTTTGAGATATGGTCTTGGAGAATTATAATGTTACAAGTTCACGGAACCAGAGAAATATGGTATATGATTAATAAGCTACTATATGTTCATAATTCTGAACGTGTACTCAAACCTAACCAGATTTGGGTTGCAACCAAACAGGTCCTTAATCATTACCTATGTCTATGTGTTCATCATGGTTTATCTAATGTTTCTGGTGACAGGCCTACTCGAAGTTAGGTTCTCCGGGTACATCATGGATGAAAGGGGATCTCCTTAAGAAGCCAAATCTAAATATGATTGCAGAGAAATTGGGAAAGACTACTGGACAGGTTGCTCCGCATTGGGGCCTCCAAATGGGTCAAAGTGTGCTACCCAAGAGCACAAATGAAGCAAGGATAAGGGAAAATCTTGATGTGTTTGATTGGTCTATTCCTGAGGATCTGTTTCCCAAGTTCTCTGAAATTGAACAGGCAAGTACTTCTCTCTCCTTATTGTTCAATGCAATTTTTCTCCTTACAATACCTAAATCTCTCTGTTGGTGAATTTCTTATTGCATCTGTTTATTTGTTAAGAGAAATGAGATTTTTATAGAAGAAAATTACCCTTTCTCTTTTGAATTGAGATTAAAATGGTTAGTTAACTTATTGTTGTAGTGATTTAAATCAAGAATTATATGGATATGTATAACCATATATAATGTTAACCAACATAAATCAGAAGTAAGATTCTGCACCTAAATTTTATTATTTTAGCAATCCATGGTCCTTGACCATGTCAAGTACAACAAGTGATTTGATCAATTGATGAACTCCATTGAGGATGGGCTGTGCCCCAAAACTACTGATGGGTTAGTTATATGAAAGACTCAACATTGGGTTAGTTATATGAAAGACTCAACATAAGATTCAGTCAAGATCAATAAGATCATGGAGAACGAAATACAAAATGTAAATCACATGCTTTAATAGGACCTCTTGAAAGAACTTTGATCTGCATTATGCGTCAAGCCCTTACATTTTCATTTTCATTTTTCTTTTTTTCTTTTTGGGAAATGAGTATGTGTCTTAAGCCAAAATGAGAAAAAAAAAGTACTCAAGGTACATAAAGAATACATCATCTTTACGACCCTTTCAAGTTGCTAAGGGCTGGGCAAGTAACTTTTACAAAGTATGACATTCTGCAACATGCAATACAGCACAAGGGGAGAAGAAATGCCCTATTGACTTGCGAGAAAGTGCGAAGACACACAACAAACTATAATAACAAAACCTAAAATTAACTTATGTTGATTTTTCTTTTCTTAACTGCTCTATCTCTTTCATATTCCTAGCAACAGTCAACTTGTCATGGGTACTTAAACATTCAGCACTTTCAGTTTCATCCTTAATTAGTTTCCTTTCGAAAGCTAATATATAAATTTTTTCGCGTAATTGTGCGGTGAAGATTACTTACAGGCTATTCCCTTGTTCATGAAACTAACAGTCCTTACAAGGGCATAGAAGAAGTATGGGATGATGATAATTTCTAAGAAGGCATCTGATCCTTTTCCCTGAGATGGAAAAATTGCCTTTTATTTTTGTCAACTAGAATCTCTAGATGTTTGAATTTCAATTTACTTCACTACAGAAGTTTGTGTGTATTATCAATAAATGTTTGCCCTAGGAGTTCTATACTTGAAAACCTAGCTAATAATAATATTTTTACACTTTGGAGTGGCTTTCTTCCCCATACGTTGAGATGTATGAAATGCATCTTATGGGAAAATAAAAGCATGAGGTCCTTTACATTAGGAAACTTTGGACTTGTATTACCCCCCCTCGGCTTTACCCTGAGTTAGAAGTCTTGAAAGAATCATTTCAGACCCATTTCTAAGACTAAGATCGTGATTTGGAATGACTCGAAATACTTATTTATTTAATGTAATAAAAACACTTAGCAAGACCAACCAACGAGTTAGATTTCGTGACTACTAAAAAGGTTTCTTTTGAAGCAAACCTACAAAATGGGGCATAGTTCAATAACGGTAGAGTCGGCTGAATCGTAAATGATTTACAGAAGGTACTTCGAATGGAATCATGAGTTGTAGAACAATTCGATAGAGAAATCTCTCCATCCCAAAACCAACTCATAGAACATGGAAATAGAGAGGGTGTGTTGATACATTGACGTGTTAGCTTAAGATCCCTCAATCCACAAGAGGATCTCCTCGGGTCTAATCCAAATGACACAATGAAGTGAACATAAATAATTATAGAATGTGGAGGAGCTTATCTGACTCCGTAACTCTTTCTTGAAGTGACAAAAGCTCCTTGAAATGATAGAGGCTTGGAATTCACATGAGGTTTACAACTCCTTTGCCTTTGCTATTCTTTCTTGCTTAGTGATGCAGGTCAAGGAACCATTAACCCCCAACTATCTCCTAACCATTCAATCTCAGCACATTATTAGTTTGTTGGCAAGTGAGCTCAAAATCATTAGGTCTCTTAAATGTGCAAACAAGTGGGTATGATTAAAGATCCTTAATGGGCTTGTGGTCATGTGGGCCACACACACCCATTTAATCCAACATTCTCCCACTTGGCCCATATGACCATAAAACAAAATCCAAAATTTCAGTTTAAGGAAATTCATTTCAAATAGTACTTACTGTGACTAAATTGGTTTACCAATGTGAATCATAGCGATTACATGTCTTTAATGACATGCTTCTTCCATAATGACTCCACTATCACCCCAACCAAGTCCTTGATAAGGGTAAAATAAGACAACTTCAATGGCCGTCCTATTTAATTGGGTACAATAATGCCATTCTCTTTAAGATTCTTATTTTATTCACCTTTATACATGTAAATATTTGATAAAATAAGAATTACGAAATCATTACTGTAATGATGTCCTCAATAATAAGGCAAATCAATAAGGCCCATAAGATGCTCTCTATAAGCCTTTGGCGCTAATGCCTTCGTTAATGGATCCGCTATCATTTGGCTCGTTGGAGCCCCAACAATAAACACCAATTGATCTTGTATAGCTTTTCCTTTAATACAAAGTACTTAACTTTCAAAAACTTTGATTTACTGTAAACTTTGTCATTTTGAGTAAATCTGCTTGCTGCATCATTATCGCAAAAGATTTTAAGAGGTTTAGAAATTATATCCATATTTCATAAACCTGTGATAAAATCTCGCATCCATAAAGCATGACCTGCTGCTTCGAAACACGCCACATATTCGGCATCAAATGTGGATGGAGTCACTAGGGTTTGTTTTACACTTCTCCATGATACTGCCCCACCAGCTAACAGGAAGATATATCCTGAAGTCGACTTTCTTGTATCGAGGCTGAATAACCGATCACTTCTAATTGATCAGATTTTCTATATGAGAGCTTGTAATTTTTAGTGCCACTAAGATATCGCAAGACTTTTTTTTACTCCTACCCAATGTGCCATTCCTGCCACTTTGATATCTACTAAATATGCCAACTGCAAAACCGATTTTAGGTCTAGTGCATGTTTGTGCAAACATCAAACTCCCTACTGCAGCAGCATAAGGACATTGGTCCATCCGACGTCTTTCGATTTCATTTCTCGGGCTTTGCTCTTAACTAAAATTTTCACCCTTATTTATTGGTGAATCTTGGGGCCTACATCCTTCTACACAGAATCTGTTAAGAATAGTTTTGATATAGAATTCCAGTCATAACCCAAGTAATCCTCGAGATCTATCCCGATATATCTCGATTCTTATTACAAAAGTTGCTTCTCCTATGTCTTTCATATCAAAATCATTGTTAAGATATTCCTTGATTTCATGAATTATACCAAGGTCATTACTAGCTAGCAAAATAACATCGACATGCAGTATCAATATTATAAACTTACTCCCACCAACTGTGACATAGATGCAATGGGTCTACTGGATTTTCGAAAAAAAAAAAAAAACGATGTAATAATGCGGTTAAACTTAAGATACCATTGCCTGGAAGCTTGTTTCAAACCATATATCAATTTCTTTAATTTGCAAACTAATTTATTGCTATTCCCTTTTATGAATCCTTTCGGTTGTTCCATGTATACCTCTTATTCTAATTTTTCATTATGAATGTTGTCTTAATATTCATTTGATGTAACTCTAAATTGAAATGAGCTAAAAAAAGCCATAATTATCCTAAATGAATCCTTTTTAGATACCGGAGAGTAAGTCTCATTGTAGTCAACTCATCTCTTTGAGTAAAACCTTTAGCCATGAGCCGAGCCTTAAATCGTTCTACCTTTCCTTTCAATTCCCTTTAGGCCTTGAAGACCCATTTACAGCCTATGGCGTTGGAACCTTTGGGTAGTTTGATAATATCCCATACCTCATTAGTGGTCATTGATTCCAACTCTTTTTTCATAGCATCCATCCATTTATCAGAATTCACACTTTCTATGGCTTCTTTGAACGTTTTAGGGTCATCTTTTATCCCAATATTCGCTCCCTCTAAATAAACAACATAATCGTCCAAAATGGCAGGTCTTCTTATTCGAGTTGACCTCCTTAATTCCGAATAATTAGGAAGTGGATTATCATGATGTTTTGGGATTGGATCATTGATGGGCTGACCATTATTATGTTCAACTTGATCATTTTATGGTTGTTGTATCTCTTGATAACCATTAATGATATCAAGTGGAACAAACCATTTTGTGTATCAGGTTACTCAATATTTTCCCTGATTTCTTTATAGACTATCTCTTTCTTGAACACTCCCACTATTCTCATGATTTTCTAGAAATTTTGCACTTCCCGATTCTACAATCCTAGTAGTACGATTAGGACAGTAAAACCTATACCCTTTAGACCTCTACGGATAACCAATAAAATATCCACTAATAGTATTAGGGTCTAACTTTCTTTCATGTGGGTTATAAATTCTTACTTTAGATTGGCAACTCCAGACTCGAAAATGGTTTAGGCTGGGTTTCCTTCTGGTCCACAACTCAAATGGTGTTTTTGGCACCGCTTTACTAGGGACATGATTTAATATGTATATTGCCATCTTAAGTACTTCACCTCACATTGATTTGGGTAAAGTAGTATTACTTACTATGCTCCTAACCATATCCATAAGCATCCTATTTCTTCTCTCAGCAATACCATTTTGTTGGGGTGTTCCGGGCATTGTGGATTGGGCCACAATACCCTCGTTTTCTAGAAATTTAACAAATGTGCCCGGGTTATGACCCGATTCGGTGTACCTTCCATAATACTCACCACCTCTATCAGATCTTACTACTTTGATTTTCTCTCTAATTGGTTTTCTACTTCTGGTTTAAATATCTTAAAGACATCTAAATCATCAAATTTCTCTATAAACATAACCAAATCCTGAAAAATCATTGATAAAGGTGATAAAGTATTGTTCACCTATAAAACATGGTATATCCATTTTTCCACATATCTGTATGGATTATTTCCAGGAGTTCAGAACTTCTTGTGGCACCTTTCGCACCTTTCTTGTTTCTGTTTGATTGTTTTCCCTTTATACAGCCTATACAAACACTATAATCATTGAAATCAAGATTATATAATAATCCATCTTTCATTAATCTGAGCATTCTCTCTTTTGAGATATGCCCCAGCCTTTTATGCCACAACGCAGAGCAGTTCTCTTTAATTGCCCCTCTCTTAGTGCCAATGCTCAGTTCACAACTAATGTGTGGTGTGTGCAATGATTGTTCATCCATGGAATTTAACTGTAATATATATATATACATACAATCCCCCACATAAATGACCATTCCCAATTAAACATTGATTTTAGAAATTCTCATAAAATTTTGCCCAAAAGTAAATTCAAACCCTTCATGAACCAACTTTGAAATAGAAATTAAGAGTGTGTTTGTCATCGTCCCATTCGGATATTCCCATGTTCCCATGAAATAAGGTTGTAGAAAACATGTTTGGTATGTGTAAATCATTGTGCCAAAATTTGGTCTCACTGGAAGGAATCTCAAAATCTTAACCCGCTGGCATAGGAAAGTTGGAACGAAAAAACTTCATTTTTTTTTAAGTAACCGCCCATTGGCACAATTGTTTCATACTTACCTCTTGCCTTTTAAATAGTAACATTTAAAGATGGGAAATGATTGGGTGAGAACAATTCTCACCCGATCTGTGCGAAGTCCCATCCGGGATGTCCGTTTTCAAATGCCATCCAACGGTCCGCTTTAATGTTATTTAAGTTAACCTTTAGGGAAAATAACTTGCGCTTCGTTTCCCTGAGGATACAACGAAACCTTCAACTGACACAGTGCTCCGGATCCTCTGCGAACATCTTCTTCGACGAGAAAGGGGTCGCATCTATCTCTTCTTCTTCTCCCCCCTATCCTTCCAGATCCTCTGTGCACATCTTCTTCGACGAGAAAAGGGTTGCATCTCTCTCTTCTTCTTCTCCCCCCTATCCTTCCGAATCCTCTGCGCGCATCTTCTTCGACGAAAAAGGAGTCGCATCTATCTCTTCTTCTTCTGCCCCCCATCCTCCGATACACAGAAAAAAAACATCATCCAAAGCTTCCTTTTTGCGTTCGTTCTTCGATGAAAAGGGGGAAACATCTCTTATTCGACAAAAAAGGGGGAAATCTTTTGCTGTCTCGCTTGAAATCGCTCTTCTCAAACAAAATATCTATCCACACATGTAGTGGATCCGGTCCTGATCGTCTTCTCAAACAACCAGATAATAGGCGAAGAGTAAAAGTTATAATCGGATAATTGCAATAATCCTTATATACACTTTTGGGTTGTTCCATAAATCTGAAATCACCAAATACATAGTCCACAGGAAGAAGTCCTCCAATCAGTAAACAGAGATCATTCTACAACCCATCAAGGAAGGTGTAGCACAGATGAAATGTGGTACACATCTTCATTTGAACAACCAGTAGCACTAGATCATATCCAGTAACTTCAAGACACACTTAAAATTGTATCCAATGGCATCACAACACATTCATGCACAGAATGCAATTTCAATGCTCAAGTCTCTCAATATTGTAGAAACCGGATTCTTCGAGTGCCCGGTGAGAGAGGATACCTAGAACTTACAAAAGCATGGTGGTTTATGTTTTGATTGTGTACATCTATTACCCTGTAATTCACTTTCAGCCCTTTTGTTTGGAATTTCCTTGTTTAAGTGCTGAAAGCATTGTGATGCGAAATTCCAAACATGATGTACTGTTTACAGTAAACAGCTTCTGTGGTGTGATTCACTCAAATTGTTGTTAGCATCAACCAACTACTACAACTATAGAGCAGAGAATTTTCTAAAAAAAAGTTCAAATCGACATTTCACAATCTGGTTTTTTGTTCCTTCTGTGCCCCAAACACAAACTAGATTAAAAACTCCACAATTCCACCCAAAGCATTTAACCGAATGGTGCCTTTTTTTTTGTGTGTATTGGAGGATAGGGGGAAGAAGAAGAAGAGACAGATGCGACCCCTTTTTCGTGGAAGAAGATGTGCGCAGAGGATCCGAAAGGATAGGGGGGAGAAGAAAAGAAGAGACAGATGCAAAGCCCTAGAGATGCATTCGTAATTATTTGCCCTAAAGTTTAACTTATATAACATTAAAGCGGACCGTTGAAGGGCATTTGAGAACGGGCGTCCCGGATGGGACTTCGCACGGATCGGGTGAGAACTGTTCTCACCTGATCATTTCCCTTTAAATATTTTAAATCCTGTCACTTATCTCAAATAAAGTGGACCCACTTGGTAATTCCTAAAGGTGGGTCATATGGCTACAATCACAAAAGGTAGGGTCCATATTTTAATTCCTATAATGGTGGGACCACACTATAAATTCCATGGATGTGGGCCCATGTTTCTATTTCTAAAGGTGGGAATCATGTTGTAATTTCTAAAGGTGAGTCACATGGTCACAATCACAAAATGTGGGATCGTATTATAAAATTATAATAGTGGGACCACATTATAAATCGCATGAATATGGGCATGTCTTCTAATTTATAAAGGTAGGAATGACATTGTAATTTCTAAATGTGGGTTCCATGTCCACAATCACAGCAATGGTGGCTCCACTTATAATTCTTAAAAGTGGGTCATATAGTCACACTCACAAAGTGGAGCCACATTGTAAATCCTATGAATGTGGGCCCATATTGTGAATCCCATGAATGTGACCCCATGTTCGAATTTCTAAAGGTAGGTACCACATTGTTATTTTTTAAAGGTGGGTCCCGTGTTCACAATTAACAAAAAAGATGGCCCACATTATAATTCCCAAACCACATTGTAAATCTTATGAATGCACTGCACTCATGTTCAAAATTTTAAAGGTGGGGCACCACATTGTAGTTTTTTAAGGTGGGCCCTATGTCCACAATCACAACAAATGTGGATCCACTTTGTAATTCATAAATGCGGGTTATATAGTCACCATCACAAAGGGGGGACCCACATTGTAAATCCAATGAATGTGAGCCCCATATTCTAATTTTTATAGGTGGTACCATTTGTAATTTCTAAAGGTGGGTCACATATTTACATTTACAAAAAGGTAGCACTATATTATGATTTTTATAAAGGTGGGCACACATTGTAAATCCTGTGAATATGGGTTCTATGTTCTAATTTTTAAAGGTGGTAACACATTGTAATTTCGACAAATGGGCCCCATGTACAATAATAATAGAGTGCCACAAACAATAAAAGATGGGTCCCACATTGTAAATCTTATGTCCACTCCTTAGAGAAAAACTTTTATAATGTTACCAAACAAGTTTCGTACAACCTATTTTCTGCAGAGTAATTTAATATAATGTTTCCAAACAAGCTCTGGAGAGTATAGTCTTAGCACAACATGATCCCAGCACAAAATTGGGAACAACACGAAAATGATGACAAACAGGCCCTAAGTTTCTAAAAATTTCGGGAACAAGGAAAACATTATGGAGGTCCAAAATAAATCCGGTGTCCAGCACCAGTCTATAAGTGCCTATTGCTTCAACTCGTGATTCTTTTCAGTTCCCCATGGCAATAGTCTTTTCTCCATTATTTAGTTGCTGGCTTAAAAAGGATCCCTGCACACAACCAGTTACATGAGTGGTTACATCAGAGTCAACCCACCAAGAACTTGGTGGAATATCGATTAAATTGGTTTCATGACATACTAGAGATAAATTTGTACCTCTCTTTTTATACTAATTTTTCCGCTTTAGGCAATCCTTTTAGAAGTGACCGCTCTTTCCACAGAAAAAGCATTTCTTTTGTCCTAGTTTTTCCTTCTTTTCTGGTTTTGCAATTTGAACACTTGGCATTTTCTTGTTCTTTTCCTTTCTCTTGAACTTGTAAGAAGTGACCGTTCTTTCCACGAAATTTATCATCAGTTGCCCCTCGGCCTTAAGCCTCCTCTCTTCTTGATCACACCTAGCAATTAATTCTATTATGGTCCAAGCTGTTGGGCTTTGATTGTAGGCAACCTTAAACTGGCCAATAGAGGAAGGGAGAGAGTCCAAAATGAATTGTATTAAGTACTTTTTTGATACACTCATATCCACCTGGTCCAATTTTAAAACAATATTTTGCATTGATAAAATATGTTCTCTCAGTTCCAAAGTCCCATCATATTTCATGCTTCATAGGCAGCTCATTAGCGATGCCCCTACAGCCTTGTCAGTTACCTTGAACTGCTCATTTACAATATGTAAGAGATCATTTGCATTTTCTATCGTTCCAAGAGATCCCCTAATACTTCTTAAAACAGATTTCAAGATAATCATAGTTGCTTCCTTGTTAGCTTTGGTCCATTTCTCAAATTTTGCCTTTTCATCAATAGATGTTTCATTTGTAGGAGTTAGGGGCTTAGCCTCATCAAAAACTATATCCAAGTCCAAGAAGGTTATGGCCATCATTAGCATGTCCATCCATTCTAAAAAATTTGACTCATCTAAGGCAGGAATGGTCCCTAATGTAGAAAGTGTTGCCCTTGACTTAATTACTGAAAATAAACAATGATATCCACAAGTTACAATCTATTCTTGATCATGCAACAACAATAAAAGTAAAAGTAATTGTACATCATTGCAAATATACCTTTGGGTATGAAAACAACATGCTAATAATCACTTTTCTTTAATTAATAAGACTACGTCAGTAATATGGTGTGATTAAGAGGACTATTCCTTTGGGCATAAATCATTCTTAATTACATCACATTACCAATAATATTTTATTCCAATTTCTATTCCATGAAGATTGAACATTTGGGCCTCTCATATCTTTTATGAAATCGCAATTTAGTGTTATTATAATCACACAAATAATGGTGGCATACCCTTAGTTCAATCTAGAAATCGAACAATTCTTCATGACTTGGTTGCTTTGGCAACTATCAAATCAATCCAAATCATTTATTTCTAATTGAAATTACATTAACAACACTTCCATTATGACACATCCTTAATTGGAATCTTTGTTTTCTCTAATGATCCAAGGTGACATAAATTTGACATAACAATGCATAATTAGCTAAGTTACAAGCTATTGTACACTTTGATTGCATAAAATAATCATCTGTGATGCGGAAATAAACTTTAATGGCTTATTTTAACGTTTAAGAGAATATGCCAAAGTACTAGAGACACCCCATAATTGATCCAAAGCATTCAGATTAAATATCCCATCAATAGGAGTTCATAAGAGAAAACGAACCAAACTTTTGAGTTCCCATGAGTCCGGTATGATCAAAACAAATTTTGGATCACCCATTTTGACCAATATGATCAATACTAATAATTGGGTCAGTTCTAGAACTCATTTATGCTAATTAACCATGCCAATAGCCACCATTTAATAAGTAGGACATTCTGAAAATTTTTCTTCCAAAACTATACTGGGCTCAGGGGGTCCTTAATGGGTCAGGTCTGACCCGACTTGTTTGGCCTTGCCCAGCCACCATTTCAAATGGTGGAGGTAGGGCTGCCTCTGCCAACACATTTAAGATGATGGAGGCAGGGCTGCCTCCATTCTCCATCATTTTTTTTTATTTAAACTTTAAAATATATCCATCAAATAAAATAAAATGCCATTATATTAAAATTCAACTTTCATCATCATTTTGTCCTTTCATGCCCATCATCAAAATGACAGTAAACCAAAATAAAGTAATAACAGTGATAAACCTACAGAGGTTCCAATTCTATGAAGTTTCTTAAACCAAGAAAATACAAATTAACAGAATATGATCTTTTATTCCCATCTCTTCCGGATTGGGTGAGTCTTTTCTTTTCAACAAAATGCAATCTCTTTTATCAAATACCCAAAACTTCTTTTATTTGGGCATTTGGTTTGACTTCCGCAGAGAACCCGGAAAGTCCCAAAATTTTAGAATATGTAAAACAAAACTTGAAGCGATCATTTGGCTATACCCAAAGATGGTTGTGATACCACATGTTAGCTTAACACCCTCAATCCACAGGGGGATCTTCTCAGGTCTAATCCAAATGACACAATGAAGTAAACATAAATAATTTGTGAATGTGGAGGAGCTTACCTAACTCTATAGCTCTTTCTTGAAGTGACAGAAGCTTGTTGAAATGACAGAGCCTTGGGATTCACGTGGGCTTTACCACTCCTTTGCCTTTGCTATTCTTTCTTTTTTAGTGATGGAGGCCAAGAAACTATTAACTAAAGGAGTTACCCAAGGGGTCCTTTTATAGAAGATTCCTACCCGTCAAGGAACCATTAACCACCAACTATCACCTAACCCTTTAATCTCAGCCCATTATTTGTTTGTTGGAAAGTGAGCTCAAAATAATTAGGTCTCTTAAATGTGTAGACAAGTGGGTATGATAAAAGAACCTTAATGGGCATGTGGTCATGTGGGCCACACACCCATTTAATCCAACATGATGTTGAGAAATAATGGTGGAGAAATCTCCACACAGCCATGTTTGGACTTCGAGAATTTTCTTCAACTTTTGTCTCTCATCCAGATAGACACAAGGCCCCCTTGGATATGATGAGAAAATGACAACTAGGGGATCCCTGCTAGGTGGATAAATGAGATGTATTATATAGATTCATTATACTTTCCTTTAGTAGGAATTCACTATTGTTGTATGAATTTGACTAGAAAAAAACTAAATGTGAAACAATTTTAGAACCTGTTTTATAAATCAAAATATAGTTATTCAATGGTTGAATTGTCCCTAAGCATAGAATGATCTGGCATGTGGAGCCACTTGGGTCATCTTCATAATAAACTTACCCTTTCACACAATGAAATTTAATAGGATGCCTTAAAAGAAGGCAGACTTTAGACCGGCACCACTAAAAAGCAAATGGAAAAACAACAAATCCAATAACAAAGTAGACAAGGGAGAGAGAAAGGCGCTATTTACCAAATTGTGGCATACCCAGTCATTATGGCTATTAGTTCTGCTGGCATTGATTAATCAAACATATCAGCCTAATGGTATACCACAAGCTCTTGAATGATGCTTACAGACGGTCAATATAATGTTTTGGCTTCTTGAATTGGTGCGTTCGCATTATTTCATAAACTGGTAAGCTTCAGACAGTGACTTGTTACTGTGGACCTTAAAAGAGAGTTATTGAAAATGAGATGCGTTGATATTACTCAAATGGGTACAACTTCTATTAAATGAAGTCACGCATCAAACGATCAATGGCATTAAGAACAGATTGACGAAAAAGATATGTGGACGCCCGATAAATATGTAAAGCAGTTAAAGTGGATTTGATAAAATATTAGGGCTAGCCATCTGGATAGCATATTCAATTTCTTCAATGGTAATAGTCTTCATAAGTTCTACAACATCTTCATATGAAAGGTGACCAAAAGTGTCAATGTGGGTCAAGGTTGATTCCAATGGTTCAAGAGGAGGGCTTAGAATCTTCTTAAAGTGTGAAATAAACATCTCAAATATAGCATCAAATTTTGTAAAGGAATTTCCTTCATTGTCAGTGATCTGATCAATATAAGAATTCTTTTGATGATTCTTAAAAAGCCCATAGAAGTATCTTGAATTTTCACCCCTAGATTAATTGATTTATCCGCAAATTTCTGTTTTAGCATGCTCTCTTCCATCAGTAAAAGAGAAGCTAAGTGAGTATGAGCTTGGAGCTCATTATGCTGCAAATCAACATCACTTGAATTATGTACAATAGCAACCTGTATTTCTTTAAGGGCTTGTCTAGCCAAATCAATCTGAGTGTTCAATGGAATATGAGAATGACCCCACTGCTTTAAAGCCAGTTTAACATTTTTCAGTTTACTAGCAACCTTGAATAAAGGAGCCCCTTCCACAGTAATATTCCAAGCATTTTTCACACAGGTAGAAAAACCATCATACCTTGCCCAAAAATTAAAGTATTTGAAAGGTGTTTTAGTATATAAAGCACCAAAATAATTGAGTAACAAAGGGGAGTGATAAGAAATACCCGGGTTTAAGATAGTGCTTTTGAAAGAAGATGAAGTTAGAAATTTGTAATTAATAAGAACTCTACCAAGCTTTCATTGGACGTGATTATCCCCTTGTGCTAAATTTGACTAGGTAAAACTTGGGCCTTGAAGAGAAAGGTCATCAAGTGAAGTTGCAATTATGCGATCATTGAATTCAGCAATAGCAAAAGGATGATGAGTAGCACCACCATATTTTTCATAGGTCCAACATACCACATTAAAATCTCCAGCTACCGTCCATGGTTCCTGAATTACCATTAAAAAGGCATAAAGACATTCCCAAAGATCTCCTTCTAATATAACCATTATCTCCATAGCAAATAGTGAGAAGAAAGAGTAATTCATGACAGATACTGCACAATGAATATATTGAAATCCATCTTTTCAAATTTGATTTTTGCAAATTTTGGATTCCACATAAGCCAAATGCGAGATGATGCACAGTATTGCAAGTTGCAATGATCCAACCAACCAAGAAGCATAGCAGAGCTTCGAATATATGAAAGCGATGAATCACGCACTCTGGTTTCCAATAATCCAACAATATGAAGCTTTAGGAACTGAATTTTATTTTGTATTTCGAGATGCATTTCTTTGTGGTGCAACCCCGCACTGTCATGACCCCGGACCAGACCCCGTCCTAATCCGGCGTTGCAGCTCAGCGAGCCAGAAAAGTTTTCCCCGCACGTGCTGATTTGTTTCCCACAGGTTTCCTCGGTGAGGATTCTACACGAGTCATACACATTCGATACATTTGCGGAAGCGTGTAGCAAACACTCAATCAAATCACTTTTAAGAAAGAGAACGTATAAATATATTCATAGACTCATGTCAGAGAGAGAGAGAACATCACTAGCATACCCATAGTTAAGTTGAAGTTTACATCATATCCAAAGCAAGGTTAAGTTTTACAAGTTTCCCAAAAAGAGATAAGCCAACATTGACTAATTACAAAATCCCAAAATAAAGTTGCTTGATTCCCAAAATGTTACGCCTCTTGCCCCAACACGATGCCTACATGACATCATTAGGCTGCCACTCTTGCCCAACGGGCTGCTCGCCTATCACCTCCTCACGTGCCTCCTCGGTGGCAACATTACCTGGATCTGAGCACCAAAAACGAAGGGTCAGACACGATGGTTTGGCAAGTAATTGAATCAAGTATAATCATGCTATAAATCAATAATTTGTAATTTATAGAACAAATATGATGGAAAGAACCCGAATAAAACAAATAGTTCAAAACAACATCCTTTGCAAGGTCACATGATAAATCACGATACACATTTGAAATAAATCTTGGTAACCATACAAAGCTATATTCTTTATCACACAAGGTAACGAGAGCACTCACGATATAAATTCTCCATCACACAAGGTAAAAGGGAGTATGAAAACATGACCCAGTAGAGCTGGGCATCACTCATGAGTCCCGCCGCGGAACGGGCTAAATAACACGCACGATAATCCAAACTGCAGTTGGCACGAAATACTTAAAGACCCAAGGCGGTTGATCAGATAGACAAGGTCGTCGAAGCTGAGTGGTGCCCACAAGAAAACAAATACACACTAACTTTCGAAATCATGCTTGCTAGGTTTAAATTCGGTAACTACTCACACTATATCAAGAACACGCTGATTCACACGAATTCACGAATAGTAGTCTCGACACGTTGTGTGTATAAAACACGGTTCACACAGTGAATCACAAAACGAGGTTTTAGAAATCACAAGTACATTTCACAACACCCCAGCAATTCCTTGGGACCATAGCCGTTGAGTTAGTATACACTTTGAGGTCCCATGTCGTTCATTCGTTTAGATGGTGCCCAAATTCTAACGACATTTAAGATATCAATATGTATACATCAACTAGGATGGGTCCAAAAGGAATTGGAATTGAAAACCCCACTATTCTCTTCATTTCAGAATTCCGGGTAAAGTTGGTCACCTGTCGGTTGGCCGTTGGCTAGCTGACCCTGAGCAGGTTGGTTAGCAGAGTGCTGACCAAGAGCTAACCACCCCATCAGGATAGGAAAACAACATTCTGGAATTGGAACCGAGGATGTTCGGTCACCTGTCAGTCGATCTAGGCCTCAAATCTGGAAAAAATGTAGCATTCTGGAAATGGAACCGAGATGGTTCGGTCACCTGTCGGTTGGCCTATCGGCTAGCTGACCACTGACCGACAGCTGACCGACCAGCTTCGGGAATGCATTTCTGAAGCTATTTTCAGTCCTTTCTTTCCTCCATCACTTCTCCTTATCACCCCTCCTTTCCTGCACGAAAATGAGCCTACATGCTCCTCCCATTTCATCAAACAACCATTCATTTCAACCACTTCAAAATCCATAAATCAACCTCACACAATTCCTAACAATTGTAGTGTAGAAATCCCAATTTCAATGAAACAATTCTAAAACAGAATTCCATGCAATAAATCTCAGCATATGAACAATAAAACATGTGTTTAGTGAACTAAACGTTGAAACAAAATGAGATTAAACCAATGGAGATTTAAAAGTAGGAAACCAAGCTCATAATCCATAAAACATCGCATGCACAAGCACGTTTCATTCAATTACTTGCCTTGGTTAGAAAAGCACTCAAGAAGGATCTCCTAACATACCTCTCTCAGATGAACTCCAATCTACAAGAAGACCCCAAAAAAAACCACTCAAAACTCCACAAAATTCGAAATCAAAGGAGTTCTCAAAGAAAACCTTTGCATGCATGAAAGAAAGCTTCCTAAGGGTTCAATAAAACCATGGTTGGAAGAAGGAAGCCATTGCTTACCTTTTGAAGCTCTAACAATGGAGAAGAATTTCAAAGAGAAGATGAACCCAGCTGAAATCCTTTGAAAAAGGTACCAATGGGAAGCTTGAGAGATGGGGAAAGGTTTGATGCACTCAAAACTTCATTTTGATGAAAGGAGATCTAACATGCAAGAGGGAAAAGTGGTGAAGAGGGCTGGTTTTCTCTCAAGTCTCTCAGCTGGTATGAAACGGATGAAGGAGAAGGAGAAGAAGAAGAAGGAAGTACACGTGGGTTTTGAGTTTTAACTCAAGTGGGTTGTGGGTCCCCCAGCCCCTAATACTTTGGGAGCTTAAAACTACCTCTTGTGAGTCCCGGATAAGATCGACGAAAGAGGGAAAAATGATCGTCGAAATATCTAGTTCCCAAAGATATAATTTTCACATGATTTTGCAAACATCGAAATTTATGCACAAATTTTGAGGTGAAAAGACCGTTTTGCCCTTTTTGCTAAAAACATGATTTCGGGGTTCAAATACACACGGAGCAGTTATCAAGGTTGTTGAAATAAAAAATACGAATCCAAAAGATGAAAAATCGATATTTTTCAAAAAAAATCAAAATTCGGATTCCACACAAGCACGCGATGCACGGGTCATCCCGGGCCTGGTCAAACCTAACTCAACACCCTCAAAATTCTCTAAAGCTATTCAAAATGCTAATCTAGCTAGAAATCCAAGCTAATCGTCCTCTAACCCCACTTACAAACTAAACACGGCTTAAACCATCATTAAAAACACTAAACTTGGGTCGAGGTCTGACAAGCACATTCTATATTAAAATCGTCATTTGGAACGTTTATGCTTCTGATTCACCTTTTGAATGGCAATACTCTTCTGTTGCGGTTTACTAGGCTTTGAACTTAGAGGCTTTAGCTTAGGGATTTCGTTTGAACCGCCCTGGAAAGTAGATGTGTTAGTAGTTTTATGTTGGCTAATTCATTGGTTGGGCAAAACTCTAGGTCTATTGAGTTGTATTTTATTTTATTTTAGAATGGACAGCGGCTGTGTCCCTGGAAGAGTTGAAGCGAAGAAAATAAGAAAATAGAAGAAATTTGGAAGACACTATCCACGAGGCCCGATCAATCGGACCTGATGACCAGATCGATCAGATGTGGGGTATTCGATCGATCGGATCTTTTGTCAGATCGATCGGTCCTCGGGAATTTCAAGTTTGGGACTCTGTGAGTTTGTTTCCTTTTCCAACTCATATTTCCAATTTGAGTCCTATTTGTGTTCTAATTACAAGGCACGAATTTGGGGCTATAAATAGGGTATTGCTCTCAACCCTAAGATACACATCAATTAATTCTCTCATTGATCTGAGGTGATAATACCTTAGGAGAGATTCTTTGATTCTCTAGAGCTATTGAAAGGTTGTGCTGAAGATATGCTCTAATAGGTTTTTGTTGCTTTTACTCTCTTGCAGAAAATAGTTAATCTTGGTCGACAAGGTGTGACGAGATAAAGTAAGAAGAATGGTGCATGGCGTGGAAGTCGTGGCAGTGAAAGTTGTGCAAGAACAACTGAAGTCCTTAGGTCGAGGTACGGACTGAGGTAAAGGAGCTGTGAGTATATATTGTAATTGTTCATTAGTTCTTGATTTTTGGATTGTGGTTTTTCTCCCTGGATAGAGTTTTCATGTTAAATATCGTGTCTACCTTCTTGTGGTGTGTGAACAACAAATTGATTATTAGCTAGTTTTATCTTGTTTATTTGGTTACGTCCGCTGCACTGGTTAATTGGAACTAGCATCCATTCTGGTAACCCAAAACTTTCAAGATGTTTCAGCATTTTTTGATGTGCTATCAATACGAGAAATCTCATGTTCAACCATTATTGTTGTTCGTGCAATTTCTTCCTCATCACCCAAGGAATCCCCCTCAAAATTAGAAAGAGCATGAAATCAGTTAGGGCTGTTAATGCCTTTGAATATTAAAGTTAAGGATAAGGATAAGGATTTACAACTAAATAATATTTTTTTATTTCGAGTATTAAAAAGAACACTCTTTCTGTTTGTCAAATGACAATAGCTATGCCTTCAAATTTTAGCCCGGACAGATTTCTTATAAAACACAGGATAATACATTAATAATTGAATCTGAGAATTGTCGTGGTGACCTCTACAAGCTACAACCAATAGAAAATGATTATTTTAAAAAGGCTCCAAACAGTCTATGATGATAGATATCACTTGTGATTGGGATACCCTCAAATGAAGAAATGAACTCTAAAGGAAAAATAAACTTATTTTTAACCCTACTAAAAAAAAAAAAAACAATATGCTTGTTGTAGCAACTGATAAATTGAAAACAAACCTCTGTTCAACTAATAACAAGTTCATCCACAACATTAACTCCACATTCTACATTAATTTTGTTTGCATCCACAACATAGACAATCATCCCCCACACCATACACAACATAGACAAACAAGTCATCCACTCAATTCCCATAGAGGTTTGTTTTCATATACCTGACAACGTGATCTTTGGGTAACTTTTAGGCGGTAGTAGCAGTGCATCATCTAAGATTTTGATTGAGTTTCCGGAACGAAGAAAAAAAAAAAAAAAACAGAGTTCAAATTAGATGGGTGAAATGAAAAAAAATCACACTGCAAATCAAGTGGGGAAGAACGCCACGAGCATCTTACTAGGCTGGCAGTCGAGAGAGGAAGAGATGAAGGAAATGCGTTTGGCACACTAGGCTAGCCATAGGAGAGAGCAGCGGCTGGCGCAGATCGCTTATCGCGGGATGGAGCGGGGCTGGCAGTGGAGAGAGGGAGAGATGAAGATCTCTACGGGAGGGAGGGAGAGAGGGGAGAGCACGTCGATCGTCTGCGATGTCTGGGCTAGCTGTGGAGAGAGGGAGAGACGAAGGAAGAGGGAGGGAGAGATTGGCTAGAGGGCGCCCTTGGGTTTTCTTCACTCTCTGGATCGATTAGGGTAGACATAAGTGAAAGGGGGAAATTGAAAAAAGGGTGGGCGTCTGAATTTTTTTTTTGCTTAAAGCCACAAGTGTTGCTCGCACGCCCTAGCTGAGGTTCCCTTAAGCTTCTTGTCTCTTCCTCCCTCTCTCTCTATATATATATATATATTGTATATATATTTAATGGGTAGGGCTGCCATATTCCCATCATATTAGGTTACCAAGATGTTGCTCATTTTTAGTTTCCATTAATGCCTCTTACCTCCTACTTTTTTTTTTTTTTTGTGGAATTTTGGATAAGACCTGGGGCGACCGCCCCAAGTCAACGTAGTGTAGGTCCGCCCTTGCCTGGTCAAGTGAGAGAGAGTTATTGAGAGAAATCACTGGGACTTGAGATAAAATAATGGTATTTTTGTAAACAATAATATGCTCATTTTGTTTAATGGATGTAAGGCAAAGCAATCATTTGTATAAAAATCCAAGACAAATCTCATGTTGGCCGCCCATTCTTGTTAGGAATATTGATTTTGGGGACATGAAACGTATTAAAACGAAAAGAAAGGTGTCTATTTACAAATCCTATAAACCTTAGCGGGGCATATACAAAATGCCCCACTTAGATTTTCTACGCATTTAAAGAAAAATGCTGGGAAATGATGACAAAGGTTCTTCGCTTTTATTGAAAGGAGTCATCTTCGCTTTTATTTACATGGGTTCTTCTTTGCTTCACCTTCTGAGTGCAGGTTGTTTACAATTTTTATTTTTACAACCCCTCGTCAGGCTTAGGAGATCAAAACGATGGAAATCTGTGCTGAAAGAATATAAGAGAGATCTGTTGTCTTCGAGAGTTTGCTGGAGGCAAAGTTGGAGAAGTTTGCAATTTAGCTTCTTTGGTAAGTTTTTGTAGCTCATCACCATTGTTGGGGAAGAATGATTAATCAGAGAAGTCTGCTTCAAAACAGCAGAGGCAATATTTATCATTCCTCCATGGTAAGAGGAACAAATGCTGACTTTCAGAGGCTATCACTCAGGCCTAAGGACAAACACCCACCACTGCTCGATTCTCACCTTACAGATGAAGGAGGAAAGAGTTTAAAAAATGGTAGAGTTTCTAGGCTTCTTTTTGCAAGATTCGAGAGACAATGGTATTTTGTGAGAAAGGCGATTGTCCAACCTTCCCCCTTGTTCTCCTAAGTTTTCATTTTATAGCCTTTGTGGGGCCATAATTGTTGGAGATCATGGAGGAATGGAGGTAGTTCTGGAATTATCATTTACAGGTCCAACGCCCGTTGGAAGAAGTAGCTGACCATGGATCGTGGGCGACGTGCAACCAAGGAAGAAGGAGTTCGGTGGCCAATGCTTGGAGTCATGCAGCATTCAGTGGTTAGCTTTTGAATGGAGGTCAGTAGCCACTTCATTGTGCCAGGCGGCCTGTGTATTGAAGACTGCAGCAGTCGGTGATGTTTTGCAGACAATAGCCACTGGAGAATTCTTTTGTTATAGCCGGTCAGACTCCGGCAGTCACCAAATGTCATCATTTTTTTATGGAAAACGTGTATTTTTCCTCGGGGAATGTTATGTATGGACAGATGAACTTTTGTGTGCCAACAAATGCCCCTCCCCACCCCCCCCCCCCCCCCACCCCCCCACAAAGGTACAATGATTGAAACATGTTACGGTAATCATTGTGGATCGAGAACTTGACAAATTTATACTTTTGATGGAAAAGTGTAGAAAATTTATTTTAAAAGCTGCTCATGCCCTGCTTTTCGTGGAATCAAGTATTTGCATCTCTGAGGGGATTATGGGAAAGAGCCCAAGGAAGGATCCTGGAGGTATCGAACAACTCTTGTTTGAAAACTTTCTCTTTGGAGATGAAAAGGAGGTAGGCTAATTTTGTCAGAGTTAGTGATTTTATGGCATTGATTTGTGTTTTTGGTGGGATTTGGGTGGTTGGGTAGGCAAATTAACTTTAGATTGGGCATATGACCAGTCTATTTGAAGATATTCTCGAATGGACCGTTAAGATGATGTCACTTGTGAATTTTGGCGGCTCTGCAAATTTCGAAAAGCAGTTGGAAATCCAAACGGCGCCTCCTTGAACTGCGCATTGACCGGCCAGTTCTTGGTCTTTGTTTCCTTTGGACCCTGGCTGCTAAATTAACTTTGGGATGGCCGCTGGGCGTCATTCCATCTCCGGAGTGGCCGCTGGGCGTTGTTCTATTTCCAGAACAACCGTTGAGTAATTAATTTCGCTGCCTGCGCTTCTTGCAGCAGCTTGCAGCCGATGCCCCTTGGGAAAATCGAGGGGCCAAATGTCTTATAAAAGGTTTGATCTTCTTTATCTTTATTCTTTACTTCATTTTTTACATTCCAGAGCTTCCAAAATCCCAGAGACTTTCGTGTCCAGGCTTCCCTCGGTTTCCTTTTCTTCTTCTCTGAGCTTCATATGCAATTTCTTCTTCTTCATTCTTGAGAAAATGGCCGGTAAGTCTGGATATGCCTTGTTTCTTTTCTTTTATTTCACTGTATGTGCATATTTTCTTCTTCGGCGTCCATTAGAGAAGTCTTGGTTTTGGCGAAAGGTTTGTCTGGATTATTTCATTTTTCTTCCCTTCTTTTTATTCCACTGTATGTTTCATGGGCATGTAGAAGATGGATAGATTTCGGCTCTTTGTTCCTTCTTTTAGACGGAGGGCAAGATTTTTGGGTTTTTCCCTTTCAAATTCTATAAAATATTAGTAGCGGCCAAAATTTTCCGCCCACTCTTGAACAATGGTCGTGGACTATTGAGTAGGATAGCCGCCGGATTTCAAGGGCCAAGTAGTGATCACCAGGGATCTTTGTTAGCCGCTAAGCAGAGAAATGTACTGTTTTGGCCGTTGATTCTTGAGTTTTCGGCCGTTGATTCTTGGGTTTGATGATCAGATCTTGACCGTTGATAAATTTTAACCGTTGCATAAGATTAGATCTTGGTCGTGGCCGCTGAACTTTTAAAACCACGATAGTTGTCCTCTGGGGCACCGGTCGTCGACCCCTGAATTTAAGGCCTTTGGCAGTTTTGAAAATTTGGGGGTTTGATGGTCAGACATTGGCCGCTGCTAAATTTCAGCTATTTGAGGAAGAGTTGTGCCTTGGCCGCCAAGTGTGAATAATCTAGCTGCTGTAGATTTAGGGTTTTGTAGCTGATTGCCAATGGATTCGGTTTTAGCCGTTAGGTGTTGTAGGAGGATGGCCATCAAGCGAAGGAGAGTTCCGGCTTGGTAACCAAGTGTGGAAAATTTTGGTTTTTGGCTGCTGAGCATCAAAGCAACAAGATAGCAGCCGTTAGGGATTTGTGGAATCTGGAGATTGACCGCTAAATCCTGGATGTTAGCCGCTGAGTCCTAAATGCTGAAACATCCAAATTTTTAGCCATTCAGCGGTGAAGGGCAGAACGCTGGCTGCTAGTCATCTAGGAATTAGCCGCTAAGTGCTAAAATGGTAGGACTATAGTCGCTGACATGAAAATTTTCTAAGTACACATCTTTGTTGCATTCATTCATTCGTTTGCATGTCTCCTTATGGTCTTTAGCGTGTACATGGTTGCCCTGCTTGACTGGAGACCTTGGCTCGAAAACCTTTGAGCGTGCACTTGTTGCCATGCTATGGTTTAGAATCAAGTATATTTCTTTCGTTCTGGGTTTTCTGCCCGCCTTCAAAATAAGGGGAGATGCTGCCGAATTTTCCCAGGCTCTAACAATCTTTTCTCTTCTTTTTCAATAGACAAGAATGTCGCTTCTTCATTATCCGCTGCTGATGACGCTGCCACTGCCAAGGGCAAGCAGCCGGCCGCTGAGACTTCACAAATTCCCGCTGCTGAAATTGAATGACAAAGGTTCAGGGTTGATAGATGTCAGTGGCCTTTGGGGAGGCCTAATTATGAAGGGTGCCTACTGGTTGAACACTATGTTTCCTTGTTTCTTGATATTAGTGAATATGCTATCGCGGTTCCTACTGGTTATATCCATAGAGAAGGTTTTCCTGCTTCAATTCTCAGGCTAACTACACCAGCTCGGGATAACAGCAAACGAGTGCTCTCGATGTGCAGGCGGAATTACAGAAACAGACCGACTGCACTTGGCATATGTGTAACACAAATTATTAGTCAAAATTTGCAATGCATCTGCAAGAAATTTGTTTTCATCCCACAGGACATGATAATGTGTGGGCCGACTAGTTCCTTGTATGCCTGCGTGGGTGCCCTACATACTTGCATTGCTTTTGGCTAACACACCTCGATAAAATATGATACGCTGGGGTATGTGCTCAATCCTTCGGAAAGAAAGAAGAAGCTCCTTGATCAAGCTTCATGATGAGTTTGTGCACAAACCAAACCAGCATATGTGGTGATCTCTAGCCAATCATGTGACGTCACAACCGCTGCTATAGAAGGGCTAGAATCCTCCCCAGGTGGTGAATGTGTGACATTAGCTCCGAGTGCAGAAATACATTGCAGTAAAGACAGAAGCGTTGAAGCAGCATATGAAGGATTTTATATGGCGGCTAGACTATCTTCATTCCTTTTCTTCTTTTGTCACCCATTGATCTAACTGGATGTGTACATGTAATTTCTTTTGAAAGTATTATCAATGAAACACTACACCAAAAACGAGAAATTGGAATGGATTACCGTTCCTAATCCGCCCGTTCCTAATATGTTAAACCGTTCCCAAACCATTCCAATTTATCAATGAAAGTATTATCAATGAAACACTACACCAAAAATGGAAAATTGGAACAGATTACCGTTCATAATCCGCCCTTTCCTAATCTATTAAACCGTTCCCAAACCATTCCAATTTCCTATTTTTGGAACAGATTAACGGATTAGGAACAGAAAACAGGAAATTGGAACGGATTACCATTCCTAATCCGTTAAACCATTCCCAAACCGTTCCAAATTCCCGTTTTTGGTATAGTGAAAGTGACAATTTTGCATGTTTGTCTTCATGGCTTTCTGGTCTGGAATGGATGTATGATTTTGATTTTCAGATTCAATAACTCACTAGTTCTTAATTAAAAGATTAGCAAATCATGATGAAGTGGGATGGAAATAGACATTAGTTGGGGTCTTGTAGGGACATTAGCCGGGGTCTTAATTTGGTAGGCTTAACTCTAAAGTTAACTAAGTAGAATGAACATTAGCCGGGGCCTTGTAGGGGCGTTAGCCGGGGTTCAGCCTTGACACTTAGGAATCAAATAAAGGAAAATTTGAAAGTCAAATGGGCCTGTGTTTATAGAGACCAAATGACGAATGAAGATTAGGTTAAGGAGGTTTAAGGTACCGTCCTTAACCGAAGAGAATGAATCTGAAAAACATTTAGGAATAGTAACGTTTGAGAAGCTTTCCATTGATAGGCATCATACACCTTTCGCCTTCGATGATGAGGACAGCATATGCACCATTTGAGTAGACTTTGTTGATGACGTAAGCTCCTTCCCACTTGGGTTCGAACTTTCCCTTGGATTCATGGGTCAGGATCCTAGGTCTTCGGACTGCAAGGATTAGATCTCCTTTCTTGAAGGCCCGTTCACGTACTTTCTTGTCGAAATATCCCGCAATATGAGCTTGATAGATTTTAATGCTTTATCTGGTCACAAGTCTTTTTTCATCAAGACTTTCTAATTCTCGAAGTCTTAATTCAGCGTTTTGATCGTCTGTGATCTTTTCTGCAATTGCCACCCTGAGTTAAGGCAACTGGGTTTCTAGGGGTACTACTGTTTCGCACCCATAGACAAGAGAAAACGGGGTTGATTTAGTCGGGCCTCTAACTGTGGTTTGATAGGCCCAGAGTGCTTCATGAAGTTTTTTTCCCCATGACTTCTTATTATTAGAGACCATTTTCGATAGAATTTTGCAAATGGTTTTGTTGAAAGCTTATGCTAATCCATTTGTTGTAGGATTGTATGTGGTGGAAGGACAACAATGAATGCCATTCTTGTCGCAGAATCTGTTGAATTTGTTGTTGCTGAACTGGGGTCCATTGTCGTGATATAAGCGCTTAGGCACGTCAAAACGACAGTTGATATGATTTTTGACAAAGTTGATCACGATATTAGCTTCTACTTCGACTAGTGGAACCGCTTCAGACCATTTAGAGAAATAATCCATGGCTGCCAATATGAAGTGGTGACCTTTGTATGATGGAGGATGAATTTTTCCGATGATGTCCATGCCCCAAGCCTCAAATGGCCAAGATACGGTTGTAGGATGCAAATAAGTTGGCGGTTGATGTATATAATCATTATGGATTTGGCATTCTCTGCATTTTTTGGTAAATTGCATGGAGTCTACAATCTTTGTATGCCAGTAATATCCCAGCCTTCGTATCTGGTCATGTAAATTTGGTCCAGTTTGATGAGCGCCACATAGCCTTGCATGGACCTCTCTTAGTGCATCTTTCGCTTCCTTTTGGGATAGGCACCGCAACAAAACTCCAATGACCTTCGGTATAGGGTTTTAGATAGAAGATCATAATGAAATCTGGGCGCACACCTTTCAATGCTAGTTCGGTCTTTGATGTCGTCGGGCAGAATACCATGATGTAGTCGATGAAGGGTTCTCTCCAGTCTCTAAATGAGTTTTCATAGGGACAAGTTTTGCTTCTCGAGACTTGGAAACAATCTGCTACAGCCTGATGAGTATCAAGAGGTGGTAATAGTTTCTGTTCTGTGATGGTAATTGTCACCTTATCATTCTCCGGTAAGGCCATTAAAGTAGCCAGTCCTACTGGAGCATCCGCCTTGACATTCTCACATCTTGGTACTTAATGGACTTCTATCAATGTGAACTGGTCTTTGAGCTTTTGAACTTTGTTGAAGTAAGGGACCAAGTTTGGCTTTCTTACTTCATACTTCATATTCAAGATTTAGTTGTTTTATGATCAACAGGGAATCTCCATATACTGCCAATATATCGACACCAAATTCTAGTGCCAATTCCAATCCCATTATCAGAGCTGTATATTCTGCTGCGTTGTTGGAGCATGGTTCCAACAATGAGAATGAATGAGGTAAATATATTCTTTCCGAACTGCAGAAGATAATTCCCACCCTTGACTCTATCTCTCCAAATTCATTGGTTCGAGTAGCTCCATCAAAATGCATGATCCAATGGAGATCAGGATCAACAGTACATTTGATGAGTTTTTCGGTGAAGAAGAATGGCTCATCCGAAGGTCATCTTTAAATTTTGAATCTTCATCTAGAGGATGTTCAGCCAGAAAATCTGCCAAAGCTTGTCCTTTAATTGCTTTTGCCGGTGTGTATCTTATGTCATAGCATGACAATAGTATAGACCACTTGGCTAGCCGATCATTTAAAGAACTAGCCTTCGTCATCAATACCATGAGCGGATTTATCCGGGACACTAAGTATATTGTATTTGACAGTAAATAGTGTCGGAGTTCTTGCACTGCGAACATGAGAGCTAATCATTCATTTTCAACTAGCTTGTAGTTATGTTCTGCCCCCACTAACATTCGAGATAGGTAGTAGAGGGCCACTTCTTTGCCATCATCATTATTTTGATCTAGCATCGCACCCAAAGAATGATCTAGAGCCCTTGTATACAGAATGAATGGTTTGTTTGACCTCGGAGCTGCGAGCACACGAGGATTGGTCAAGCACCTTTTAATGTCTTTGAAGGCTTCATCACATTCTTTGTCCCAGACAAAATCAACTCCTTTCTTCATCAAACGAGTGAAGGGTCTGCACTTGCTAGATAAGTTAGAGATGAATCTCCTCATGTAGGCTAATTTGCCCTGTATGCTTCTGAGTTCTTTAAGAGTTTTTGGTGGGGGCATCTCTAATAATGCTTTGACTTTGATTGGATCTAGCTCGATCCCTCCTTTGCTTACTACAAATCCAAGGAATTTTCCTGAAGATACTCCAAAGAAGCATTTAAGAGGATTCATACGCAATTTGAACTTCTGCAATCGATCAAAGACTTTTCACAAATCATCAAGATGGGTGTCTTTTTTCTTGCTTTGAATGGCCGGATCATCTACATAACACTCAACCGTCTTATGCTGGATATCTTGGAAGATTTTTGTTGACACCAAAAATGTCACTTTGCCTCCTTACACATTCTCAACATAAAAAAGCTACATGGAGCTGCATCCTACCACAAACAGGCGAATGTCGCTTCAAGCATCAAATCTTGTCAGAATCGAACGAAAAAAGTAAGATCCTTTAAAGCAGCCAAAAGAGAGGTACACCTGAAGTTTCAAACCATTTCAACATCATTTGTCCTAACTTCACTTCTTCAGCAGCTGAGCAGGAGCTCTCGGCGGCGGCAGTGTTAAAGACATCAAATCTTCGATCAAAGCCTACGGATGGTCTCAGAATACCTCCAAAAGGCTCCATGTCAAATTTCAACTCAAACCGACATCGTTTGACCCTCCATTAACTCTCGAGCAACAAAGTCGGACCTCTTGGCGGCGAGAACCACCGAGGCCATCACTCATCAAACAGAGCACATAGGTGGCTTCTACATACTTCCAAAGGGCTACACGTCAAATTTCAAGTCATTCCGATGACATTAGACCCAGCTTTGACGCTCGGAAATAAAATCAAGCCTCCCGGCTGCAGAGCTTCCCGGGACCATGGCATCTAAATCGGAGCTAATGAATCGTCTTAAAATGACTCCAATAGGCTCCTTGTTAAATTCCATGTTAATCGGACATTGGTTGACCATATATCAAAGCTCGACACCTTCTTCGCAGCGAAATCACGCCTAGCAGCCAAACAACTTCAAAACTCAAACAAAAGCTCATGGTTGGTCCTATCTACTGCTCTGGAGGCTTCACTTCAAATTTCAGGTCATTCCGACATCGTTTGACCTAGTTTTGGCTTTTGACGGAAAATCGACAACAAAGTCTTCAGCTTTTCCAGAAAATAAGAAACTTTGTGCTCTGGTTTCCACGGCTTCTCATTAGGTTTTCTTCAGGAGAATCAATCCAATAAATGAGGAGAAATGTCAAGAAAAATATAGGAGAAAAAAGAATCGAAAGAGCCAGAAAAACGATCGAAAATCGGTGACCAAAAGGGGAAAAAATCCCCACCGGCGACCCTGGAAATCTGGGTAGCCAAATTTCCTCCAAAAGGGCCGTTTTTTCCAACCCTTTTTACGTTTCGAGAATTCTGGCCCCTGTGGTTTTCTGAAAATCTGATTTTTAGTGCTAGAAATCAGCTGATCTTCACCAGAATCTCGGATCTACCATCAAGAGCATGTGATCATCATCGCACGCTTCAAAATCGCCAACCGGCCAACCAAGAAAGTACACTTTCTGCCCGACTAATCGAGAAATCGATAGGACAGATGTTATGGCCCACTAGTATTAATCAATGTCTGAAGTTGCATCGCCATCCGACATCAAACAACATGTGGATCCATCGGCAATGATTGCAAGAAGAATTCCAAAAGATGCGGTACGGCCCGCGACTCTTCGAGCGCCTGTAACTCATTATTTTGGACGGCCCAATCAGATTCAAGGAAAGAGGAGTTACAAGTTCAAGTAATCATGGCAATAAATCATGAAACTCCTCTCATCATGGAGATTAAAGGCGATTAAATGCCCATCATTCTCCATCGGCCAATCATATTCAAGGAAAAAGGAGTTACAAAATAAAGAAATAAAAACTTGTAACCCCTCCTATCATGGAACATCAATGCCATCAATGCTCAAAAACCCACCTAATGACTACCATAAACCTATAAAAGGGGGGTCATCCCAAGAGGAAAGGGTCCAGAAAAATCCAAGAAAAATCTCTAAAATTCCCGGAGAAATCTCTACACAAAGAAGCTCTACTACTTTGAAGAAACTCTGCTGCAAAAAACATTTCAAGGTGATCGAAGTCCCTTGGGGACCACCCCCTAAGGCCTCCTCTCCTTCTATCCAACATGGCCTAGACACAGCTTTTCACCTCGTCTACTCGATTTTTTATTGGATATAAGACTTCCTCTTGGTCTTTATCCTCTAAAAATCTGAGGTCCAAGCCAAGCCAAAAGAATCGAAGCATCATATGTTCTCATATGAAGGACGATGGCGAAGTCCATACATGACTTACGATCGTCAATATAAACGAGTCATCACAATCTCTTGAGAAGTCAGAATTCCTTTTCTCTCTTTTCTATTGTATTTTGTATTTTTTAAGAGACAAAAAAATCACAATTCTTGCCTTTCATTATTGATGAGATTTGTAAAATTGCCTTTCAAGGCAAAATCGCCTTTTACGGCACAAAATCATCTTTCACGGCAAATAAAGAAAAATTGCCTCTCACAACACGAAAAAAAAAAAAACGTTGTCTCTTTTCTTGAATATATGTGCAATGGAAAGTTAGAAAAAAGTTGATTTCATTTTCTACTTGTGAAGGTGAATCTCCGGATCACCACTTCAAATTCCAAGTAGAATAAAAAATCTGGCATACCAGTACAAAAAAATGTTGATGCTCGCTTTTCTCCCTCCGCCGGCCCCTGGCAACCCCGCGGCAGAGGTAGAGGAAAAAAGCTGGGTCCATCAATTTCCATTATGGCTCTTTGATATGTGGCTCATCCATTCTTAAGGCCAAAAGGCATGATTGTATAACAGAATATCCTAAATGGGGTCTTAAATGAGGTATGCTTTTCATCTTCTGAGGACATCTTAATTTGATTACATCCAGAGAATCCGTCCATAAATGACATTCTTTCATACCTTAATGTGTTGTCAATCATGATTTCAGGAATAGGTAGCGGAAAATCATCTTTCGGACATGCCTTATTCAGATCTCAAAAGTCATATACAAACCTTGATTTATCCATTCTTTTTTGTAACAGGGACGATATTGGCTGACCAATCATGGTGTTGTTCTTCCCGGATAAATTGGACATCCCGAAGCTTTTGCACTTCTTTTTCGATCTTTTCCATGATCTTCGGCTTAATACGCCGTTGATCTTGTTTTACCGGTTTAACATCTTTCGAGATATTCAATTTATGCACAGCTATTTTTGCATCTAATCCCGGCATTTCTGAATAAGTCCATCTAAAACAATCCATAAACTCATGCAAGAAGTACACGAAATCTTCTAGTTCATTTCCTTGAAAATGGGCATTTACAAAGGTAGGACGAGGATTGTCCAGGGTTCCTAAGTTTATTTCTTGTACTTAGTCTTCAGTCGGAGGATTAGGAGGAGGTTCTTCCACATTATTTTCAGAAGCTTTGAACTCTACAAATCTTTCTAGGGTATCATTTGGAGATTTAAACCACGGCCTGATCCCTTTCCAAGGATTCGGTTTTGAAGGTTCATTGGTTTGTACATTTAGAACCAAATGGTCCCAAGAACCCAACTCGCGTGAATTTTGGTTTTCATCGAGCTCTGGGTGCTAGTGATCAGTAGCTTGGGATGCTACATCATTATCATCACTTGCTCCTTCCGGGTGTTGGAAGATGGCCCAATCTATTGGAACTTGTATATCTATTTCCAAGGAATCATCGGAATCATATTCTTTGGTGTAAGCAATTATTTTTTCCCTGAAGTTTTTTGTAACTCGGGGTATACTTTGGTAGGGAGTGTATCCAATGCCTGACCGAGATTCTTCTATCCAGTAATTCCAATTGAATTCATCCGTTTACTTCTTTGTCATACCGGTATGAGGTACTAGTATTCCTTTAGTCATCCCTAATCCGGTGGGCTTCTTGAGATTGTAACCCATGTTCCTTATCATGTTATGAGATTGCCAACTGTAGGGTTTGAAGTTTGGTTTGCTGTCATTGACAAAATTTCCAGGCGGAGATGAAGTGGAAGCATCTTCCGCTCGATGGAATATCACGTCATGTTTCCAATGTTTCTTTGCAGGAACAAGGAAATTTGACCCTTCAACTTTGAATATTGGATATGGATCTGAATACAAGTGGAGAAGAAGTTCATATCCTGCTGTTGGAGGTGGATTTATGAACACGTTGTTAGCTTCCTCTGAATCTGACTCGAAATTTGAATTAGTGACACTACATTCGTTGTGCCCGTTCTTCTTGTCATATTCCTTAGAGGAAAAAGAACGTAGTTTTCAATAGTCTCCATGAACATAGTTAGCTCTTTGAAATTTCTAAAATCTTCTCCGATGGCGAGCATTCTGAAATCATAATGCAAACTATGAAGGCATAATCTAATCCACATACTTCGGAGAGGAGGATCTTCACATCTGTGGGTAATTTCCAACCATCGATCTATGTAACCGACAACAGATCCACTAGGTCCTTGACGTGTGAGAGCTAATTGTCGCAGGGTGATCTTTTTCTTCATCTACCGAAAGGTATGCTTCTAAGATGCACATAAGATCCAATGAATGCCTTAAAGTGTCTCGTCATGTTGGACTGCGAGCTTCACTTTCCAGTCGCTTGAATTTTGTTTCCTAACGACTTTCCCGATTGTGAGATGAGGCCATCAAAGTGGGATAGATTCGATGACCTTTCGCCTCACCCATTGTTGGTCTGTACATTCTTTGAGATGTTGGACTATACATTTTACTTTTATGATATCCAACTCTGCTATGATCTCGGGGTGATTGACCATTTGCATTGAGAGCTCATAATAGGTCAGACCAAGGGATTTCTTGATCTAACCGGTTCACTGGGGAGGCCACATTAACTAACTTAGAAGATTTAGCGGAAATGATCAAATGTTTACTTTTCTTCATGTCAGGTTTCACCTTGATCTTTAAAGGTTCGAGTGTGTTTGCAAATCGGACCACTAGTTTCTTCTTTTGCTGTTGGCCCATGGCTTTAGATGATTCAGTTGTGCTTGTTTCCACTATAGGTTTCTTCACACTAGGCTTCCTTTCTTCATACGTGGTTGCGTCTGTGAAGTAGACTTTTTTTCCTTTAAAAGGCTTTTTATTAGCGAAAACACGATGCACTTTTCCATCATTATCAATAAATTTGAAACAATGATGAAGAGTAGACGGTACAATGGTGTAGTCGTGCAGCCATCTTCTTCTGAGCAAGATATTATAGCAAGCTTGAGTTTTGACAACGTGCAAAGTAGCTTCAAAAGCCAAACTCCCAAGTTGGAATTTTATCCGAATCTTTCCGATGGGCTTTTGAACTTCACCGTCATATCCTTGAATTGTAGTATTGGTGCTGGTAAGCTTGTTTGGTGGCACCCCCAATTCTTGTAATGCTGTGAAGGTGATAAGGTTAAGAGCTGACGCTGGATCCACCTGTACCCTGGGAATTGGTACTTCTTTGATATATGCGGTGAAATATAAAGGTCTTGTATGATTGACGTTACCCTACAACATGTCTTCTTTAGAGAAAGAAATGGTAGCCTTAGAAGCATTCTGGATGGAGTAGAACTCTTCACATTGCTTCTGAGGTCTTTTGGACTTAGCTATCCGATGCTTCTTCTCTATTTGATGCACTTGAGCTACATGCACTTGGTTATTAGGGTCCAATGCTTGTAATTCCTTAATGAAACCGTTTCGAGTTTCTTTTGACATCTGTAACAGATCAATGATGTGCAGTCGTATAAGTATGTGTTTAAGGTGCTCCACAAGGTCATACTTAAATAGCTCTATCGGCCTTTCATTAACATCATCATTGTCAACGTTTACATCTTACCCTATGGGGACTATAAGTGAAGGAGAAGCAGAAGGAGGGGAGAAGGAATAGATGTAGAAGGTTTATCATAATTGACTGTATAACTCATTCCTGACCTGAGACCACTCCCGTTGCTTTTTTGAAGAGCCAAGACTTCTTCTTGCTGGGAGAAGAGATTTCTCATTCCTTCGACTGCATATTCCATATCAACCATATCAACGGATGCGGAGGATGTAGCGGTTTCTTCTATTATACCAGCAGCTATGTGACATGATGTCACTTTAGGTTCACTCCCAGAATCTGTTGGTTCATCTTCTAAGGTAATAACCTCATGTGTTTATGTGATGAATGAGTCCAAGGAACTGATTGGCACAATGTCAGGAGCTTCTTCAAACTCTGTACGATGATCCTTATTAAATTCTAAGGACATCATTGGTTGTGATAACTAGCACATCCTTAGATGGGGTATTTTGCCGATCATCCTTAGTTCCTGCTGTGGAGATCACCAGGGTGGAAGGGCCACTAGGAGTAGAGACAACTGGCACCTCGTTATGGATGTCTTGCTTTGTAGTTATGCACTCATCCTTCTTTGAACTGCCACCTTAACTATCTTTCAATCCGACTGACATTGATGAGCTAGAGGTGTCTTGTGCTGTAAATGCTTTTACGGATGCCTGACGACGTGGTTCATTATCATTTATGGTGAGTAGAGGATCTGGATGAACTTCTGGAGGTATGGAAAATGAAGGAGGGTCCACTGGCCAGTCACCAGGTTTAGGGAGCCTTGGATTGTAAATTTTAACTTCTATCTCCGGGACATTCTCTTGATATCAGTAAGGATCAGTGATGAAGTCATTTTGATTCAATTCCTCATCTGAAAGGTATTCTTCTTCATCAGGGTCTAACTCTGGATCACTGTCTTGATCATCATTGTCCATGGGTGGTGGCGTTGTAAGGGGGACCTACTAGCTATCTAAGTCTTCTGAGTATGAGGGGGAAGAGTGTCCTAATCTGGAGATTCGATTGCAATTCGAAATATGTAGCTCATCTTCTTCCTTAGTGAGAAGGAGAAGGAAGACCAACTATTTGACCTGCAACATAAATAAAAAAGACTAACAATGAAAGAGTGATAGGAGAGCATATTTATTTGCTCAATCATATATCAATCTATTTCATTTTCTACTTCTATGCTTTTATGTACATGCTACCGATAAATGGGCAGCACTTTTGTACGATAAACATAGTCCCCAAAATGGGTGAGAAAGTGATTCGTGATCCAACCATATTCATGGTGATGTATTTGGCTTTTGACCGACATACACTAATGAACTGATTAACTAGGATCTTGTCAAGTCTCGTAGGCCATAAGCTGGGTAATAAATGTTCGCTACCGACCAAATGAAATTGACTTTGTATAAAATAAATTGATCAATATGGACTTATTAATTAAGACAATTTCATAAAAAAAAAAAAAAAGAGTCCATTAGCCATATTATCGTGTGACATTTTTTATTTCTGCCACCATTTTGCAATTCTCCATTTAACACTATTTTGGAGAGTCTTGGGTTCCGTTCAATGAACATTTCACTAGTAGATAGGCTTAGAATTTCATGACAAAATATCCAAGAAAAGAAAAATGAATAAAAAGTCTAGCGGCCACTTTTCATGTGGACTGGCCGGTGAAGGCTGTTGGCACTAGCCAATGGAGGCTACTGGTTGGCCGTTGGGTGCAAAGCACTCCAGACTGACCTCGCGGGCCTTACACCTTACGGCAGCTGAAGAAATAACATCTTAAGTTGCAATCCACCGGCTGCGGGACTTAGTCAATTGTTGCTGCCGCCTTGGGACGCACTGACTTTTAAAAGACATTAGCCATTTTGATTTGCAACAACCATTGAGGCGCGTAACAGGATCGTTCAGCGCCGTGCTTAATGGTCGTAGCACCTTTTTTGCATTTGCAGCTGGGCGCTATGCGTCTTCTTCACTTCGTCTCTGTTAGCCTTTTCTCTCATCTATTCTTCTTTTTCTTTGTTTTAGAACATTAGCGACTGAGAAATTCCCTTCAAGCTCTTCCCAAGCATTTTGATCAACGAAGCTCTACTGATAATATGTAATGTAGAATTTCCCCATAGACGGTGCCAATCTTCTGTTTCGCCCAAAAGAGGGAAAAAAAAGAGTGCAGAAAAAGGTGGTCTGGTACAAAAGCTTTCTATTTCTCATTTCATCCTTTGAACATTACAGAAAGACACAAAAATGACTTGATTACATTGAAAGGAGTCATCTTCGATGTTATTTACATGGGTCCTTTTTTGTTTCACCTTCTGAGTGCAGGTTGTTCACAATTTTTCTTTTTACAACCCCCTTGTCAGGCTTAAGAGATCAAAATAATGAGAATTTGTGCTGAAAGAATAAAAGAGAGATCTGTTGTCTTTGAGAGTTTGCTGGAGGCAAAGTTGGAGAAGTTCTCAATTTAGCTTCTTTGGTAAGTTTTTGTAGCTCATCACCATTGTCGGGGAAGAAGGATTAATCAGAGAAGCCTGCTTCAAAACAGTAGAGGCAATCTCTGTCCTTCCTTCACGGTGAGAAGAAACAGGCTGACTTTCACAGGCTATCACTCAGGCCTAAGGACAAACGCCCACCACTGCCTGATTCTTACCTTACAGATGAAGGTGGAAAGAGTTTCGAAAATGACAGAGTTTTTAAACTTCTTTTTGCAGGATTCGAGAGACGATGGTATTTTGTGAGAAAGGCGATTGTCCCACCTTCCCCCTTGTTCTCCTGAGTCTTCATTTTTTAGACTCTATGGGGCCATAACTGCTGGAGATCATGGAGGATTGGAGGCAGTTTTGGAACTGCCATTTGCAGGTCCAGCGGCTGTTGGAAGAAGAAACTGACTGTGGATATTTGGTGACGTGCAACCGAGGAAGAAGGAGTTCGGCGGCCAATGCGTGGAGTCGTGCAGCGTTCAACGGCCAGTCTTACATCATTCAGCGGCCAGCTTTTGAATGGAGGTTAGCGACTGCTTCATTATGCTGGGCAGTCTGTGTATTGAAGCCTATAGTAGCCGGTGACATTTTACAAATAGTAGCCGTTGGAGAATTCTTTTGTTGTAGCCGATCAAGCTCCAGTAACAACCAAATGTCATCATTTTTTATAGAAAATGTGTATTTTTCCTTGGGGAATGTTATGTATGGACAGATGAACTTTTGTGTGCCAACAATGACAACCAACATAAAAGGAAAAAATATGAAGAGAAAATGAGTACTTTGGAGAGCAATGACAACCATTGTTACTAATGAATATGCAGAGAGTGAAAGAAAATATGGATCGACTAAACTTGTTGGAAGAAGAAAGAGCATTGGAGAGTGAGTTGAGTGTTTGAGTATTTATTTATTTTTTTTGCTATTGGAGAGTTCCCAACCCTTTGAGCTGGACTAATCCCTCTGGGCCCAGAGGGAAGCCGGGTAAACTCCCCTATAGCCCCAGTGTGGTAGTGCAATTTCGAACCTACAACCTCCGGGTGCAAACCGTAGTCCTAGGTCGACTAAGCTACCGATTAGAGTTAGTGTTTGAGTAGTTAAGAACTGGGGTTGGGAGTTGTAGGAGATGACTTTTTTTTTTTTGAATTGTTGGAGGAGATGAGGAAAGAAAACAAAATGCTACTTTTTAAGGGATATGAATTGATCCTTGATACTTGGATGAGAGCTTCTAAATGCACCCTCCATTTTTCTTTGCACGCCCTCTCTCTCTACACCCACCATTGAATTTGAGATTTTTAAAATTCTCTTTGCACACCCCCCAAATACCTAAACTAACCTCAAAGGGGGAAAGGGAGAGGTGGCGCGGGGGGGGGGGGGGGGGGGGTGGCGTCGAGGGAGAGGGGCAATGAAAATGGAGAGGGAAGTGGAGAAGGGGTAGCGGTGGAGGCCACGATGATGGTGCTGCTGAGCAATGGAGATGAGATAGATAAGGAGGTGGAGAAGGGGAGGGGGTAGTTTGGGGATTTACCACAAGGGTACAATCATAATATTTTTTTTTTTTAAGTGGTAGATGTGCAAAGGGGGTGCATTTAGAAGCTCTCTACTTTAATTTCTTTGGAAGAAACTATAAATGCATAATTACCCTCCATAATTCTCTCCTTTTATAAGATATGAAAGATGAGGAGCAATGGTAGAGGCAGGATTTTCTTTCAGTGGGGGCAAGCGATGGGTGTCAATCATAAACGAAAAGAAGATATGACAATGGGCTCAGATCATATTGGAGGGTAATTTCTTAATGCAATCATTTCTTTTGTGGTCCACTATTGTTTTCAAAGCCCTTTACACTCTAAAATGCAAAAATACTACATAAGGGTCTCACAAGAATCTTATGAAACCACTCAGTGGGCCCACTTATGAAAAGTCTAAATCAAGAAAAGAAAAAGCCTTCTCATTAGTGCATAGTCCTTATCAGATTTATTTAAATGGTCCACCATGATCAATAACTTTTAAAAGACTAAGATTGAACAAAATTAAATATTGTATATAGGATTTGGATTTTCTCAAGTGCAAAGTTATTTTTCCTTAATTTTATGCATTAATTACATTATTAATGAGATGCTCAACCTAAGGTGGGACCATCTCTTATTGGAGTAAACTTTGGAGAAGTCCCATTAAATGGGTATTCATTTTGAGGAGATTATGATTTTCATTAGGAGGGGGCCCAATATGGATTTCCATTCCTTTTATTCATATTCTTACTTATGAGATTGGTAGCCATAGAATTCGGGCTTGCTTAAGGAGATAGACACGTGACTCCATTCTTATCTTTTCGGATAAGAGTCATAGACAAAAATACCCTCATTACATAGAGAATTTATTATTTCGCTATCTCTTGTGAAAGTAAAAGAAAAATAAGTAGAGATAAAAATATAGGTCAATCCCCAGCATGAGGAGGGGAAATTGATAGTATGATGAGAATACCTATGAAGGGATTTCAAAATTCATTGTTCATAAATGAACCAATTGAAAAGAGGCACATTATCAATTCAGGTTTAAGAAAAAAATAATGATGAAAAGCATTATCCAGCTATTTGGAATTCTTAAACCTTTTAGGCCACCATACGGCATCCACCTCTCTTCACCTTTCTTTTTTGTTTTCCACTTAATGGATTAGAAGATGACACAGCCCTAATTGGTCAAAATCAACAGTTTTCTGCTTAATGGATTAGAAGATGTCACAGCCCTTATTGGTCATAACCGAACAGCAACCAACATTAAAAGAAAATACATTTTTAGTGTCGAACTTGCTCGGTTACTTTTACCGGCGACCTCCACTGTGACCGTGGGTAAAACTATCGATACATTGGCACCATCTGTTCGTCTGGAATTTTTTTATTTGTGCCGTTGAATATATAGCGGCGGCCAGTACTGTTGACGGTAAAATGAGTTTGTACTGTCAATAAAGCGTTGGCCGACGCTAAAAATTGGTTTTAGAGGCAGCCATAACTGACTGCCGCTAAAAGTTATATTAAAAGTGATTATTCTCCCTCGCTCTAATATCATCATCCCTCACTTCCTCGTTCTCGTCTCCCTCTCTCGCTCTCTCTCGCTCTCTCTCTTTCTGGCCCTCGGCTCTCCCTCTCGCTCTCTCCCTCTCTGTACCTCGTCTCCCTCTCTCGCTCTCACCTCATCTCCATCACGCAGCTCTCACCCTTTCCCACCATCTAAAAAAAAAACCCATCTCTTTTGCAGACCCACCAGGCGCAGACCCATCTCAAAAAACCCACCAACGCAGCTCTCACCCTCTCTCACCATCTCCAAAAAAACCCATCTCTGTTGGAGACCCGCCAAGAACAGACCGATCTCAAAAAACCCACCAACGCAGCTCTCACCCTCTCACACCATCTCCAAAAAAACCAATCTTTGTTGCAGACCCACCAACGCAGCTCTCACCCTCTTCCACCATCTCCAAAAAAGCCCATCTCTGTTGCAGACCCACCCGGCGCAGACCCATCTCTCCAGTCATCTTCTACTTGCTGCAGCTCTACATCAAGAAAAATCGCTCGTCTTCTCCTTCCCCTTCTCCTTCTCCTTCTGTCAAAATCCGTCGCACTAGCTCTCACGCCTGCCCAAATCTCCTCTAGGGCTTCTTCAGTCGCACTTCGGTCATTCCGGACGGCGTTATTCAGCTTGGATTGGCACAGAACCAGGTACATTTTTATATCTTGTTTTGTTTTTCTTCTATAGCAGTTTTCGCTGGCCATTTCCTCTGCATCTCCTCTGCATAATCCCACCATTCTAACAAAACCAACTGAACCTTCCTCTCTCTATGGCCTCTGCACCTTCTTCCACTTCTTTTCAGGCAACCCCAACGCTGTAAAACTCTTCCTGCATCCTTTTCTCCCATTTCCTCTAATGCAATAGCTCTTTAGTTTATAGACACACACACACACACATCTATTCTTCTACTCTCATCAACTCAGATAAGAAAAAGAAGAGTTTTCCATATGGGTTCTTAGCAAAAGGGTTACACTCTGTATGATTAATAATTGCATATGACCCCTGATTTCTCTTTTTGGCTGGTTTGCTTCTCCTCTGGTTGGCCCCTGGAGCCAAGTGGAAGGCCGGGTATGAATGGCCTTTTTCTGAAGCAGCTGCTCTGTATTCAGCTTCTGGTTGAGCGTGGGAGGTCGGGAAGTTCAGCTCCTGGCATTTATTATTTTCCCTCTCTCCGGTGCTTAAGAGATAGAAGGGAATTTCTGCAGGGGCTTTCTTGGCAGGGTGGCAGGGAAGGGTTCAATCTCTTTTCTTGTCCTCTTGGGGCCTGTGAAGGTGCAGAGTTCTGATGTGCTTTCTTTAAAAAGAAGCTTTGTTCTGCTCAAGTAGTTTGGGCTGGCTTGTTTTGAAGAGCTCTCCTTGGTGTTGTTTTGGGTGCTCTCTTTAGTATTAGTGGGTTTTGCTCTTCTTTTTGGCTAGATCCCCTTCTGATTGTTTTGAGCTGGTATTTGCTCTTTGTCTAAGGGGAGCCCTGTTCTTCGCTAGCCAGCTTTTGATGCTTTCTTTTTTCTCTCTGTTCTAGGGGCTTCTGCCCTTTTTTCTCTCAATATAATCTTACCAATTAGCAAAAAAAAAAAAAAAAAAAAAAAAAAAAACCCTTGATTTCTCAATTTCATCACATGAATTGAAATGGGTATTTTCTTTTCTTCCCCAATTCAGAGCGTGGCACCAGGAGATACCTGCTGAAACCCAATTCCTCCCTGTTTTTTCATTTCATCTTCTTCTAGCAATCAGCAATGGCTAGACCTGCTGAAACCCAATTCCATGTTCTAGCTGTTGATGGCAGCCTTATTGACAGGAAACTGATTGAAAGGCTTCTCAAAACCTCATCTTATCAAGGTATATTGTTATTCACTGATGATGAGAAAAAAAAAAAAAAAAAAAAAATTCAACTTTGTAATTTTTTTTTGGTTTTCTTCATCTGGGGTATTGAATTTTCTGTTTTTCTTTCTGGGTTTTGCGTTTTTATAGTTACAGCAGTGGATTCAGGGAGCAAGGCTCTGGAATTCTTGGGCATACATGATGAACAGGGAACCTCACCTTCTGGATCTTCAGAAAGTCAGGTAATTGGTGGGGGTAATTTATTACGTTCTTGGGTAACTTCATATGGTTAATGATTCAGGTGGTCTTTTTTTCTGTGGATGTGGTTCTTTGACTTGTTTTTCATATGGTTAATGATTCAGGTGGTCTTTTTTTTTTTTCCCTACTTTCCAAAAGGGAAAAACGGGTAGATAATACTATAGAGGCATTGGTTGATCACTAGTCGAAAACAGTAATTTGTTTTTGTGTTTATTAACTTCATTTAGTGTATGGTATTGCATATGATGTGAAGTTGGTTGGCTTTATCACTTGGATGTTTGTAATTTCAATGGATTGAGCCTATGGTTAAATCGTGCATATCTTTGTTGTGCAGATGTTTTCAATTCTTTATCCCCATATGTGTTGTAAATTTAATCTCCTGTGCATATTATGCAACAGGCTGAAGGACTTATTGTTGAGATGAACTTGTCTTCCTGTTATGATTTAGTAGATCAATTTTGCGGATCTATGTTGGGGCAACTTTCATCCATGCAAAAAGAGAGGTATCCTTTTCTGTAAAACTCTAGTTTGGATGAGTACATGTCCTCACTAATCAAGTAGACTCCTGGATAAACTCGTTCCCAACACTGGCATATATGCTTGCATGCTTATTTTATCTATATGTTATATTTTAAGAAGATGCCATAATTTATGAAAAGAACTTGTAAATGGACGCAAAATGTCAGATCTTACCTCAAAGGAAATGTAGACAGAAAACATTCATCCCTAGATAAGGCATGGATATGGCATAAATACTGCTGAGACGTGGATTTTACTCATAAAAAGTGAAGCGCTGGATATATGTCAGGACATGTTGTTTATTTACCTTTGGCTAACGGCCGAAGCAAACAGGACAAAATCATGTCTATATGAATAAGCACATAATAAGAAATTAAAAAATAAACTCAAGAAATTTCAGCCAGAAATAGTTCTGTTGTGTATCTCTGGACTCTGGAGACTAAACACTGGCACTAGAAAATTACCGATGGAATGTGAGCTCTGATTTTCTCTACAAGCTTTGACTCATTTTCGAAGATTCTGTTCCTTGGCAACTGAATGCTCTTAAGAATTTCCTATGTATATGATCCACAATTTTGTTTTGTGTTAGAAGTATATGCCACATTTTTTTCCATAACCCAACTGGTACATGCAGCCAAATGAATGCCCTGCTTTCTACTAGATGAGTCAATAAAAGCCAAAAAGAAAAAAGAAAATTGGAACATGAATGCATTAGTTATTATGTTGCATAGAGGTTGTTTATTTATTTTTTAACAAGCATCATATAAAAATTCTAAAAAGAAAATGTGTAAATATGTGAGGCATAAAGGAAAAACCAAAGTAAAATCTCAACCACTTTAAGCTAACAGAAATGAATACTGTATCACATCTCTAATGGATGCCTAAAAAGGTGAAGTGCCTGCCCTGTCGCTCGGCTTGTGGTGCATGAGACTGAAAGCAGTTGGAGCAGATTAAGCATTAAGCATTATAATATTTCTCATCAATAATCCAACTGTATCTTCAAGGTTATTAGAAGAAATAGGGTGTGTTATGTGTAATTGATTTAAAAAAAAAGATATTTCTTGATGTTGTTTGAGAACATCGAGAGACAGAGTATCCCTCTTATGCTTCAGTGATGCAGATCTGAGACTTAGGAGACCCAAAAGAGGGGAACCACATCAGAACCAAGGGTCCACATGTAATGAAACTCATACTATGGGATTCTTGGATCTTTTCCATGGAATCGTCCCATTAGAATTATCAGTTTTAGAATTATCAGTTCTTTCTTCTTTTGATAAGAGTCCAGTTACATTTGAGAACTGCCTATTCAGGTTATATCTATTGTTGTATGTCTTCCTTCCATGAGTCCCTACTACTTTTAATCTGTTGTCCACGATGTGTTGAACAAATAAAATTATTTTTGTTTATTTATTTATCTGTTTTCTGAAATTTCCTAGTATGAGACCCTCATCTTGAATCACTAAGAAAACACAACCAAATATTGTTGTAAGTAGGAAAATATTCCTGCCAACCGGCAAAATGAGACCTGAAGTTTGCAATGTACAATTAGCTGCCCCCAGACTAGTGCGACACTTCACCAACACATCCTTCTAGCCTAGACTCCTCTGCTGTTAAACTGGAGTTCAATGTTGTCAGAGAGAGATGAGCGCTCTCTCTCTCTCTCTCTCATATGAAAGGATCTAGGCAGAAATGTTTCTGTATAAAGGCTAAAGTGAAATTACATGAAGATAGAACAAAATTAAACGTTGTTGTTTTCCTTTCAATTCAAGTTGGATTTGTATATACTTTTTTTTTCCACCCAATTTTCCTCCCACGACCTGGAGCTTTTCATCGTAGGCAAAACTTTGGCTTTGGTAGAATTTCACATTCAAATGGGCGTAACGACAAACGTTTCGTTTCCGAATTGAAGCTTTCAAAAAGTGAAGAAACTTTATCTCAAAAGCATATTCAGTTTCAAGAGGTACTCTGTTTCTCTCTCACACACACAACACTCTCACATTGTTCTGTACTGGTGTTTTCTTTTGTGTGGGGCATGGTCTTAAAGCCTTCTGAGATTGCATGCTATAGTCATGTTGAAGGTGGAGATGTCTCTTTTGATGATCGCAGCTTGGGAAGCCGATGATCTATGTAGTTATTCATGTAGTATTTCTGACATTTATTTTAACCTCTACATCATTAGACTACTTTAAAATAGAAAATCTCTTTGTATTCGATCTTAGCATTGATTCTGAGAACTTTATGCTAAATCTGAGATTCAGAGTTTTGGGGCAGTTTATGAGGATATATATATTCTGGTCTTAATTGCATCCAGCTCAGAAAGTGCTTGATGCATATTCTGGGTTTGACTCGTAATTTTCTTGTAGCTGGCATTAATTGATTTGTTTGATTCCTCTAATGCATACAGCCTTTACTATTTTTTCTACTAGAGACTATTCAAGCGCCATGTTTGCAATGATGTTGGTGCTGATTTGAATGAAGGGTTCGAATCATTTGTTGAGAAAAGAGGTATGCATAATGGTCACCTATCATCCATGCTTGATTGCTGATATGCGCAGATTCATGACTGTCTACCCAGCAAGCATCCTCTACTGTGAATGCTGTCTTTCAATTTTTCTTTCATCATGGCATTTATAGATACATATAGCAGGGACTGTTTGTTTCATGAAAATGGAAATCGGTTATAGGAAGGGATTATTAAGGAAGTGAGGGGTGAAGGATACAAGGTGGAGATCTAGATGGGAACTTGATTTTTTTTTAGGATTTGAATTACTGGGACATGGCAGGGTATTCATTTCAAGTTTACTCTTGATTCAATTTCAATTAAATGGGTGATTATTTGATGTTTTTTTTAGCATATTCACTTTTATTCCTTGATTTTAAACAACTTTCAGAAATGCAAGTAGTTTTATGCTGGTTGTATATCTTATGTTGGAGGAAAAGCTATTAAGATTCAAACCATTTGGCTGGTTTATTAAATGATGCATGATGTGCTTCTGTTATGTGATATTTGTGTCCCTTTTCATGTCATATGCATCTATCTGTTCTTTTTCTGATAATGTAGTTGAACTGTTTTCCCCTTAGACTTAGCAGATGTCCCTTATCTTGTTTCATTCCTTAATGACTGGGTGGATATTTTGGGAGGAGCCAGCTTGCTCAGGTATATCCCAATGCACATTAATGGTTTTTCTTGCCTTTTCCCTACATATGCTTTTAGTTAGTTTTTTATAGGAAGGAAATCCATTGTCACCATAGTTGTGAAATGGGTCCCAAATGCACACTTTTTCATTCATATACTACACCATGCAGCACTGATTCTTATAGTTTGTGAACTTGGGTTGTACGGGTTTGGTATTGAAAGAACTTATCTGCTAGTAGCTTCATAGACCATTAATCTTTGTTGTAATCAATGAGTAAATATAATTGTACATACTTGAAGAGGATCGATCAATAAGAACATGTTCCTGCAAATTAGATGAATTGGATCTAGAAACCATGCAGGTTGGAGTAAGAGTGTAAGACTACATTGATCTAGAAAAATGAATTTGTTAGACAAAATTGGCCAGCCCAAACTACGGATTGTTCAAACCGAAGGAATGATGGGTGGTTAATTGTAAAATTGGTTTTTTCTTTTTTGGAAAGGGGTGTGTGTAAAATGATCAATGTCCAGAATAATCCGGTGTTTAGTAGTCATTTTAAAATTACAAAAAAAGGAAAAAAATATGAAAAAAAAAAACTCTGTTTTTGTCGTGGGTATTATTGCTCCAATTTTGGAGGTGATGGTTTTGAAATATCTGAGTTGGATGGTGCTTTCATAATACAACAACGTTAGAGATAAAATCGCATCTTAGCAGACCAAAAAAGGAAAAAAGGAATTGTGGGTGTTGTTTTCTGTCCATCAAATCAACCATGTTTATAGAGAAAGCAACTCAATGGTAGACATGGTGTAAGGGTACAAGGGTTGATTGTACAATCTCTTCATGGAGGCCACTGCATTGGAAGGCTAGGAAACTAATCTGGTTACTGATTATATTCACAAGGTTAGTTCCTTTGGTTTATGCAGGTGAGAAAAATGTTGACCATGTGGCTTGTTCTTAGCAACCATGTTTTCAGGCTTGATTTGCAAACTTCTATGCAGATACTTGGTTTGGACATCTGTGTTGATATAATAGTAGGCAATGAGATGAGAAGGGGAATTTCTGGTGGACAAAAGAAGCGTTTGACTACTGGTATGTGTAAGTGTAACGTAGTTTAGAAGTTAAACCATAGCAGTGTTGCGTTTTTTTTTTTTTTATTATTCAACTTCTTCACAAAATTTTTATTTATGAGTTATGACCAATTGGCCATTATAATGAGTCAGGCCCTCTCAGTTGTAGATTATTTGGTGATGGTCATGGGCTGTTGTTTGAACATGACTGTTTGTAGATTTGTGTTTGGTTTCTGATTTGCAAACCATGGTAATAGCCTTGGAAGCCTAGAAGCAACCATAAGAATAGTAAGATGTCATTTTCTATTTATAGGTGATGGGAGCAGTTGTTTGAATCATCTCTCAACTTAGTTCATCCAAGGACCATGTTGATCGTAGTAATCAATAAGAATAGTAAGATGTCAATTTCTATTTTAGAGGACATGTTTATTGTTTTTTATGACAAAATCACGATGTTGGCCATTGATAATTTTCTTTGTGAATGCTATTGTTTTTGTATTTATCTATGTTGTAGTGAGAATTGGTAGATTATGAAAATGTTGGCAGGTAATTATTGTTTCTGTGCTTCATGTGGTGTGGGCTGATATTTGAAAAAAAAAAAATTTCTGCTTTTACCGGTGGCCAGAAGACCACCGCTAAAAAAAATTATATTTTTAGCGACGGCCATTGTTATTTTACCAGTGCCCAAGAGAAATAAAAAACACTGCTTTAGTGGCGCTCAGTTGGCTGCCGCTAAAAAAAAAAAAAGGTTTTTAGAGGCAGCCATTTTCACTATTACCCGCGGCCAAGAGGGAAAAACATCATTGTTTTTAGTGGCCCTTAAATGGCCGCTGCTAAAAAATTTGATTTTTAGCGGCGGCCATATTTACTATTACTGGCGGCCAATGGGCACCAGTAAAAGTTTTCTTTGTCGTCCTACTAATCGACGGATTTTTTTTACCGGCGATTAGAGCCGCCGCAACAAAAAGCAATAGAGGCGGCCATAGTGACCGCCACTATATATTTTACCGGCGGCCACTAAAAGCAGTTTTTCTTGTAGTGCAACCACCCCCATTTGCTAAATTTCGAAAACCCCACATTGGCTAAATTTAAAAAAACCCCTTTAGATAAATGAAAACTTAAAGTCAAACATCTAATCAAGAGAGAATAAAATATAAGAGAGTTATGCTAGTATTTTATCTTTATTGGATTAGTAGGGAATCTTTTGTATTTCCAAACGGGCCATAAAGAAAGCCACGTACGAGTAAGATAGAAGGAAAAGGAGAATTCTAAATGTATCTCTTTAATAATTCTTGAAACACAGAAAAAAACCTATGAGGGAAAGACTCCCAGGACTCCTACTACAAATGAACTTTCTTACTGAAAACTGTTGAAAACCTGAGAAAATTGAAGAATTTAGGAAATCTGGAACCCCCCAACCCACACCCCCACCCCCACCCCCACCCCCACCCAAAAAAAAAAAAAAAAAACCACACACACACAATAGGCACGTCCGCTTATGGGTGAAGTGGGGCCCACTGGGTTGAAGGCCACCCTTGGGCGGCCAAAGGGGTACTGGCTCTTAGTGGCTCCAGGCCCTGGTCGGCCTACAAAATTAGGCCTAAAAAAAAACAAAAAAAAAAAATCATTCATTTTGAAATCTTTGGGTACAAATTTTGGAAATTGTAATTAGCACCGTCTTTTCTATTTCTACAGAACAGCCCTCGGCTTTGATTTTTTATTAGGACTTTCTGGGACCCTAGTGCTTGTTTTTCTTTTCCTGTCCCTCGGCCGTATGTTCTATAGGTGATTGAGGAGGCTCTTTAAAGGCAAGATTTGGGGTTTTATGCATTGTTCCTTGCACTTATTTTAATTCTAAAATCGTTGTTTTATCGCAATTGATAAAAGTCACTAAAATTCTGGTTTGGATTATTTGAGCCCTAGACAAGTCCAATTGTGTCAAATCCAAACTACATCAGTTTGTACTAGCGAAGAAAAACCCGTGCTCAAGAAACCAACTACATTTGCAGTACGAAATTTGTAGAGAGTATAAAAAGTGGCACCAATTTTTTTTAGTGCATATTTCTTTTATGATGCAGTTAATAAGTAAAATCAATAATATTAACAAATGTAGTTGGTTGCAAATAACTGATGATACTAACAACTATTAACAAATTGTAAAGTAACATATATACTATGCTAGAGCCTACCCTTGACCCAAATATGTCATTCTTTCCTTGTCTCAAATATTTTAAATATATTGCATTTCAAACCATATATGATCACCTGCATAATAAAGGAAAATGATTGGTGTATCATTATAAAACTAAACATCCGAAACATGATATATAATCAAAGAATTCAACATCTATTTTGGGGACAACCATGGAGCGAACAAAATTATTGCCTTAATGATGAGACTTGCAAGTACAGAGTTTTTTTATCGCGTGTAAGTGGCTTGATGAAGCAAACTTGTTGGCTGAGAGATATCTATCCAATCTTGTGGTTGACTGATATTGCGAAGCCATTTAAACCTTGGTATGGAGAAGGGGCCACAAACATCAAGATATCAAATCACGGTTGTGTTTATTAATACATGTTCTCACTGCACATCACTCATCTATACGGAGTGAGCCTCCTGAAATTCAAAATTAACTGAATCTCAAAAAACAAAGAAAAAATTAAATGAGATCAAGTTATTCCACTTCCAACTAATAACAGAAAAAGGCATAGATCATACATGAGAAACAGAGAAATCATACATAAGAAAGGCAATGTCAGTTTTATTTTTGATGCCATGGTGATTTAGTAATAACAACAAAATGTTGTGTGATGATATGTGAGATGAATTTTCACAGATTTAAGACATTTTTGAGATTTTTTTTTTCTGTGAGTACCTAATGAAATTCTTTTCAATTTTAGAAGGAAATGCAAACGATTCTCACTGTAATGCCCAATATATCCTCTAGTTGGCATGAACAACTTCTCCGAACCATATATGCTTTGAAAAAAAAAAAGACATTGGAAAAGTAAACTGATCAGAAGAAAGTTGGAAAAGTAAAAAAAAAAAAAAAAAAAAAATAGAGAGAGAGAGAGAATGGGAGAAAGAGAACCTATGAAGCCTGATCAGGAGTCACTTCCATGCAATAGTAGAATAAATAGAGGAGTTTAGATAACCTGGATTGTATGGTTTTTTAATAATGGGTGGTCTAATGCAGGCTGCATGTAGATGTCAACACAGTCGATGATATCACCGTCTTCACCCTGTGGCCACAGTCACATATGAAACAAACATCAGTATCTCCAAATGAAATATTCATTATTTTTCTAATTTACTAACTACTACACAATTTCATATACATGGACATATGAATGAGATCTGAGTCAATCATCCAACATGGACTACTAGGGATAAACAATAGCAGAAAATTCAAAATAATTTGACAGTCCCTACCATTTGAGAGAAGTAGTGAATGGTCAAGAAAGAATGCGACGGAATCTTCTCCATCGATGATTCACTAATTCCTACCTTTCATTTTTTTAAATACCATTAATGATTCTTTTAAGCTATTATAAGCTATATATAACCCATCCATGGTATCTCTACAGGATTATCGAATCAGTTTAGGTGCATGAAAAAAAAAATAACTAAAGTATCACATATCACATGTAATCGGAGATAGTAGATACCTGCTCCCTCTCTCTCTACAGTGGAAACTTAAACTCGTGCACATTGACGTACATATGTCCCTAACCAGCTGAGCATCAACTGACCGGCAAAGAAAGAGAGTTTTTCCATGTAGTCAACATTTTTTTATTATTTTGAGTACTAAATATATACATTACAATCACACAATTCAATCTTTTCTCTTTGCAGAAGTCACTTCCATATTCAAATAAAAATCCTCAATCAACTGAGACTCAAGAATCAATATAAACAAGAAGTAAAATATATATATAAATATAAATTAGTGTAAATCAGTCTTTTGATTTGATTTGTTATCATGTCTGTCTCACTCATCCTGACAATGGCATAAACAAGAAGTAAAATAGAGTAGAGTTGAAATGGACTATACAACTGGGGACATTTTACCCAACTTCCTGTAAACGTAAGGCTCGACGTCACGCGAGAAGGATTCGAGGACCATTGCATGTACTCGACGTAAGGCTGTACGTAATCCGGGAAAAGAAAAGTTGTTGGACCCAACCACAAAGCAAAAACGAAGAGTAGTCCATTAGAGCACCAATTGAAGGGGGTTCCAGATTCAATATCACCACTTCGCGTCAGATTGGACGCCCAACAAACTGAATAAAATGATATTAAAGAAAATAATGCTTTAACGTTTAGTAAACCTTTATATTGGATATCTGTACCAGTCCATTTCGCCTGCTAGCAAATAATTAAAGGTTCAAAATTACACTATAAAACTAGGGCTATAGGAGATTTACTAAGCCTTCTGGACCATAGGGAGTAGTCTAGCCCAAAGGCCTGGAACACCCTTCGTAAAAGAAAAAAAAAAAAAAAAAACAAAAGGAAAAAAGAAAAAAGCAAAAGAAACTCATATATTAAGCGGAATTTTAACCTACAACGTAAGGGGCTGATTGGTTACAAGAATTCTAATTATCTAAAAGGCAAAAAGTGGCTTTTCATATAAGCTAGTATTAAGAATTTTGAGAATTATATAAATCTAACATTGCATTTGGAATGCAAAGGGGACATGGTAAAAAACACTGCCAGAGTTTCCCAACATATCCAATTGCCAATCAGGAATACCACTAACCAAACAGACCCTAAGTATATCTTCGTTGCCGAGTTTATCACCATCTATGCTATAATGATTTTATAAAAAAAATGAATTAGCAATATCTAATTTAAAGATAAATAAAGCGGGAAAGATCAAGCACGCCGAAAACTCAAACTTGTCCGAGCCTAACTCGGTTAAAGACAAAAAAATCCATATCCGCTCCAAACTTACTAAATTCAATGCCAAACCCACCCCTATTAGAAGCCGGTCAGAAACGCCCTTCATTTAAATCCCACCCTGCATTGCCATTCCTATGAATAATAATTTCTCTTATTCAAGCCTTGCGAATTTCACTGGATCTAACCTAGGTTATGTGAGCCTGTCCTAATATGTCCATTGATAGCACTACTTCAGCCTTGTAACATGTTCAATTGTCCCACGGACTACCATAGAGGATCGGAAGCTTCCCTGAGATAGGTGTCACCACAAGAGGCTTCCATTCAGTGCATATGACCCGTTTCTCTCCGCTGCGCCGTCTCTCTCCTCTGCGCCCTTCTCCCAGGCCTCTATAAATACAACACATCCTTCTTCTTTTATCTTTAAATCTCATTCCCTGTTTTGTGTCTCTTCTGTGGGTAGGACTTGGGAGGTGAGTGAGGTGAATTTGCTGAACAAGGAAGAACAAATGGCCAACGAACTCCGCTATTTTGATCTCAATACGGGAGCGAAAATCCCGTCCGTCGGTTTGGGCACGTGGCAGTCTCCCCCAGGTGAAGTCTACAATGCAGTGATCACTGCCGTTGAGGTAAACTCCAATCCAATCCTATTCATCCATTCCACTGGTTCGGCCTAACTGACTCATGTCATATCCTCTGCGTCTATGCAGGCAGGCTACAGGCACATCGATTGTGCTCGAGAATATAATAATGAGAATGAGGTGACAGCATTGTCTTTTCTATACCTTACCATGCATCTTTTTATCTTAATCTGCACGGATCCATCTAAGAAAAAAAAATCACATTTCAGTGATGAGGTGAATATAAATAACTAAGCTTGGTAAAATTTTGCAGGTTGGTTTGGCCCTGAAGAAGCTGTTTGAAGATGGAGTAGTGAAGCGTGATGATATGTTTATCACCTCAAAACTCTGGTGGGTTTTTCATTTTCTCCTACAAGAAATTCTTAGGGTCTAATTTTACAGATACCCACCATCTTGATTCTTGACAAATTGTAGAAACAATGTTTTGAAAACTGATTCAGACAAACTGGGTCTGGACACTGGATTACATTTGAGTCCATGATTATGGACCCATCCAGTAATTGGGCTGACTCGGACATTCAAAATTTTGATGAGGTTCAGGTTCAAGTCTACCATCGACCAGAACCAAATCCAGCCCCTTTACGTCCCTCTGTTCTACCAATGACAAAATGATAAATACCAATTGACAGGGGCAGTGCTAGACCGCATCCAGGACTCCTAGTTGGGCGCACTTGAATGCATGATAATCATGGAAGTACATTGGATGGAAAGATACATGAGACCTGCTTATGTACAAAATTGACTCGATCCATGATCCTAAAATTTAATGCTTTTAGGCATTATCTTCTCATTATTTCAATCTAATGGTGAGGAAAAGTTGGATGGGTGTCATATTTGGACCTGTGACTATTCACCAGGGCTAATGTGTATGAAAATATAAGATTGACTCAGGCCATGTCCAAAAAAAAGAGGGGCAGAAAAGGGGGTGTTTTGGAGAATTACCAATTGACAAAATGTAAATTTATCAATGCAGGTGTAGTGATCATGCACCTGAAGATGTACCAGTGGCAATCGATGCTACTCTGCAAGATTTGCAGCTTGACTATGTTGATCTGTTCCTGGTATGTGTTTTCTCTTCAGAACTCAAAAGGTCTTCTATAGAATTTCATTCCTGGATTTTGTCTCAATTTTAGCTGTTTATCTAACTCACAATTAAAGTACCAATTTGTGAGTTCTTGTCTCATTCATTGGACTTTTGTTGGTTTACATTTTTGTTTTTTCGTTTATACTCTGTTGCAGTATGACCAACCCAATCTATGGATCTATGTGATTAGTGGGCCCAATATCCAGGTTCTTCTCGGGACTAAAGGTTAGGCATAGGGTAGCCTTTTGCTAAACTTTGTCCCCTGCTTAAATTTGACAGGTCAAATTGGGTTTATACTTTATAGTCAGGCATTTGGTTCTAACTTCATGCCTGGAGGCGACCCGTTTAACCACTAGACCAGAAATTTGTTCTGCCCTGCATGTGGGGCAAGAGAATACAGCCCAAATTACACCTATTTCTGCCCAGCCTTGAACTTGGACCTTGTTAACCTACTCCATATCCAGCTCTAGTGCCTGTAAAGGCTGCTTCTGTTTAAATGAGATACTGTTTTCTGTCTGGATTTTGACTTTCTGATATTTTTCATCCTATCCATTTTTATTTATTGTGTTTGGCCGAGTTTAAAAGTGTAACCTCTTACAATGTGTTGTTTTCCATCAGTTACCAATGATTTATTTATACAACTACACTTATAATATTTTTCTTTATGTGAAGTTATGGTTTGTGGTTTTTATGTTTTATCTAAACAATGCTGTTAAATCTTTGAAGATCCATTGGCCCATGAGGATAAAGAAATCGACTCGTGGTTTCAAGCCAGAAAACATAGCTCCACTTGACATCCCTGGCACATGGAGTGCAATGGAGAAGCTATATGATTCTGGCAAGGCGCGTGCCATTGGTGTGAGCAATTTTTCTTCAAAGAAATTGGACGATTTGCTAAACATAGCGCGTGTGCCTCCAGCGGTGAATCAGGTGGAATGCCACCCTGGATGGGAACAACACCGTCTCCGCGAGTTCTGTCGATCTAGGGGTGTTCACCTATCTGTAAGTCCTGCGTCTTTTGGCATTGTTTCATTAGTATATATATACTCATTCTAATTACTTGCTTGCATAATTACATCCAATCGCTATTGTGTTGAAAAATGTAGTGTAGTGATAAAGGATAGAAGTTGGATTGAGTACACACGAGGAAGTTTACAGTATGGCTCCAATAATAGAGAAACTAAGAACATCCTATGATATATATGGTCATGAAGAATTATAGTATTCAAAGTTAGAAGAACTAGAGGAGGAAACATAACAAAAAAGAAAGCACTACCGAATCGAATCGGGATCATCTAAGGATTTCCCCCACGGCGACCGGTTTAATGATTCATAAGCTACTGTATGTTTATAATCTTTAGTTAACATATTGCGATTTGGGATACAACCAAACGGGTCCTTGTGATCATAATCATCTATTCATAATAGTTTATCCAATGTTTTGGTGACAGGCCTACTCGCCATTAGGTTCTCCGGGTACAGAATGGTTCAAAGGGGATATCCTTAAGAAGCCAATTCTAAATATGGTTGCAGAGAAATTAGGCAAGACTACTGCACAGGTTGCTCTGCATTGGGGCCTCCAAATGGGTCAAAGTGTGCTGCCAAAGAGCACAAATGAAGCAAGGATAAGGGAAAATCTTGATGTATTTGATTGGTCTATTCCTGAGGATCTGTTTGCCAAGTTCTCTGAAATTGAACAGGCAAGTACTTTCTCCTCGTTGTTCAATGCATGTTTTCTTCTTACAACATCAATATTTCTCTGTCCATGAATTTCTTATTGCTTCTTTTTATTTGTAATTATTTGCTTATCATCGTTCTTTCCTTGCTTTTTTCCTTTTTCTTCATTTTTATCATGAAAGGCCGATTAGAGTGATGTACACTGTTTGATTCATTATTAAGAAGAAAGTAAAAAAAAAAGAACTGTAACACATATTTCTCACAAGTAAATCCATGTATGGGTCATTTATCAAGTGAAAATTGGACACGTGCATTTATATGAGGATGGGTGTGATATGAGTGGGTTGGACCAAGCAAAAGTGAGCCCGAAAAGATAAAATCAGGTGATTAGCTACCACCAGTGCAATACTGATGTAAAGTATGGGGTCATGTTTCATTAATCATAAGTTTTATTTTTAATTATTAGATTTATTCCATATCTTGTTTAGATTCGTAGGACAGTGATCTTGTCGTGAGCACTTTAATAAAGCACTTTCCATTTGATGTGTAGTTAATTTCCTTACCGATATCTGATATTTCCTTTTCATTTTTTTTCTTTGTGCAGAGGAGATTACTTGCAGGTCATTTCCTTGTTCATGAAACTTGTAGTCCTTACAAGAGCATAGAAGAAATATGGGATGATGATGGCTTCTAAGCAGACACCTTTGATCTTTTTTCTTTCAGATGGGCGTGTTTACCTTCCATAACATAGAATCTTTCGGTGTTCGAAATCAGTTTACTTCTTCATTATAGAATGTTTGTGTTTAAATATGGTTTGTCAATAAATGTTTGCCTTGAGAGTTAAACTTAACTTCTAGAAATATTTTTACATCATGCAGCCTCTTTCTTCTCCATTTTCATATATGAAGATTAAATGCATGTCCACAATGATTGCCAATGGTGATTAACAAAATTAAATCAGGTGTCCTTCAGATGTTAAAATGAGGGTGAGAGACTCTACTCTTTCTTCTCCATTTTCATATATGAAAATGAAATGCATGTCCACAATGATTGCCAATGGCGATTGACAAAAATGAAATCGAGTGTCATTTAGATGTTAAAAAAAGGGTAAGAGACTTTACATGGTACAAATTTAAACTTGAGTTCCCTCCTAGGTGGAGAAATGAGCTGAAATGAAGATATGTAGAGTCCTTTTGTGGAGATTCACCACTTTTCTCTTATAATGATTCACAGTAGCCGGATTTGGTTTGATGAAACCTTTCTTTAAGCCAAAATAGAACTAAGTGGCTGAGTTTTCAACAATGGCTGGGCTATCCCTAAGCAAAAAGGCACAAAATTGGGGCATGTGGGGCAACCTGGCCCACCCTGTGATTGTTCCAAACCTTTAGTAATTACTAACCCCCAATCCCCATCCCAACCCCATGAATTAGCAATCACCTAAATGGAAACCATCTGACTGCTTTGGTTTTAAGCTTGACAACTAAAGTGTGCCTCCCTCAATCAAATAGTTTCCATTTTGAGCATGGAGGTAGGTCATGAAAGGACCCATCAAATGTTGGAGAAAATATTTACGAAGAATGTGCAATCGGAATAACAAATAGATGATTATAATAAATAATTAATAAATAAAAGTGAAAGTGAGAAATTGAATTAAAAAAGCAATAAAAAATGGTCAAGGCACACCAATTAAGGTATTTTCTTAAAGACAATACTTTTCTGTATACCGATGGTTTTAATGAAATTATGTCCCTAGGATACAATGCCCAGCTTTGATTCAAAGTCTATACATTATAATTAGAAATATGGTTGCCTTTAAAAATCAGAGAATAATTTGAGAAAAAAACTCTATAATCTTTGTATTTTAAATGCTATATAAAAAGCTTGAAAATGGCCTTAATGTATAGAGTTGGAAGCAACTCTTTAGAAGTGTGTCACATCTACTCATAAATGACTCAAAAAACACAACTCATCCAAAAGGCACAAATATATTTTAGTAAAAAAAGTATAAAATTTGAAATATTTTGAAAATTCACATGTATGTGTCTCTTGAGATTTATTTTAATTGTTGGTTTTTAGAAAATGTCCAAAATCAAACTACCTAACCGTCTTAATTGTCTTGCTTTCATATAGGCTCCCCGGCCGTATCAAGAGGGGATGACTGTTCACTCCTATTAATTGGTTAACGCCACTTTATAATAATTATAAACTTAGTACCTGCTTGGGTGTTGGTTCATTGGTATAAGGCATGGGTTTCCTCCTCACGTCGTATGTTTGAAATCATCCAGATTTACTAGTGCATGAGTGTTGTTAGGTTGTACATGCGTTGGGGAAATTAGTCTTATTAGGTCAAATATCATCAGGATGCATGGGGTATCCCTGTCAACAACAAAAAAATAATTATTACAAATTCAGTTTTAGTATATGAAATGTTTTTTTTTTCCATCCCTCTTAGGAGAAGATCATTTCTCCCACTTTTCATAAAAATTAGGATCTGGTTGAATGTGGAGAAAATGAAAGTGGAGAATGCAAGTTAGTTGAAAGAGACCTAATTGACTAAGATCCAACTATATATTACCATTAAGGATGGGCTTGTTCCCTAAATGGTTGTATACATCTTCTACATATTCTTCTTATTTTTTATAAAAAGATTCATAAATTTTCTTTAGCACCAACACTCTCCCCTAGTAAGATTGGCTTGAGTGAATCAACCGTTTAACCCAACTCATTGCCATCCCTTTCTAACGCTAGTTGGTATTATGTTAATATTGAGCCCAATTAATGGGCCTCGCTAGCCTGGGTCTATCCTTAATATTAGTAATGTTGAACAAGGCTAGGCTCAAGGTGGCCTATGTGGGCCACTAGTTGGACAATTGAGTTCTTTCCATCATTGATATTCTAGGATGGTGGATTGTGCTAACAGTAAAGGTGTAGTCACTGAAATGCATCTGAGTGATATATATATAACTGATTTAAGCCAGGTCCAATAAGAGAGCAACTTGGGCAGGTCAGGCATTGGCCTCATCTTAGCTTGACCCGGATTATTTTGATTTTAAATACATCCACTATTCCCTTGTTTGATGCAATACATTTTCCTTGTAGGAAAAATGAACCGGTTTTCCTCACTATAGAAGAATTCAATTTCCTATGAAAGGGTAGATATGTAGATTCCTCTCTTAGAAACCCACAAAGCGCACAATCCTCTCATTGCACAAAAGTCCCTAGGGCCCATTTGTCTACATATAATACAAAGGAATTCGTGGCCAACTGAGCTCCACTGGAGAATTATTAAAGAAGTGAGGGGTGAAGGATATTGCATTATTAAATGAGGACAAAATACAATAATAGAACATGTAAGGATTATAATCCTATTATAATTAGTATTGGCAAATTCATTGGGTATTGGACAAAACCTGAGATTTATTTACAATTGTATTTTTAGTGGGACTGCCCAAGAAAAATGGCTACAAGACGTATTCAATTAAGACTCGAAGGCTACATGGGTGCACCTTGCCCGAGTCAGTGTTGTGTGTTTCCAATTAGTATCATATGGGAACTTTTTTCATGATGACATCATATGGGAACATTTGTCATCACATGAGACTTTTGCCATCACATGGGGACTTTTGTCATGATGACATCACATGGAAAAGAAAAGAGTTAAAGAAAGACAAGAGCTCTTGTCTCCTTTGTCTTGACATATAAGTAATACACGCATGCTAAGTGAGTCATATTGGCTTGGGATCCGTGCATCAAGAAAAAGGAACCTTTGAGCGTAGGCATACGAGGGCCGGGACCTTCATGAGCTCAAGCGTGCACACCTGTGCCTAAGCACCTAGGTCACGGAAAATCAGATCTGGTTGGACTCTGTTTTCTAAGTTCTCTCCGCTTGCTAATTCATGTTATATCCATCTTAGAAGACTTCATGCATGACCTAAAGGCTTTATATTGAGGATCATAGCAAACCTAAAGAGCACCACTTATTCTTCTCTCCAATTCTAAGCCTTAGAATCAATTCGAGAGATCTTTTCTTCTCCAAAGCTTCATCAAGTTGTTGAGCTGAAGTTCTTATTTTAGAGTTCCTTTGTTCTACTCATCTGAAGTATATTCATCTTGAATAGGCATTCAAAGTGGTTGGTTCAGGCACGATGAAGGTGTACGGAGAGTAATCAGCAAGATCAAAGCAGTCCTTAGGTTGAGTTGCAATTGGGAAAGGATTGTGAGGTTTTTTTTTTTTTTTTTTTTTTTTTTTTTTTTTGTAACTTTCAATTTATTTTGCTTGGTTATTTGTTGACCTGGACGGTAAGGCCCGTGGTTTTTTCCTGCATAGGGTTTTCCACATATACATCATGTGTCTTTTTCATTGAGCGGTTACTTGCTTTTAATCTGATTTAGGATTAATTACTAGATTAATCGCTTGGTTTTGAAATCTAATAGAGATCTTGTTATTGGGACCTAAGCCTGTGTTAAGGCTGTTTTTCACAACAAGAAATTGAACGAAAGGATATTTAATAAGGAAAAACCTCCACCTAGGCCCAAGAATCAATGTTCAACTTTGATATCCATCTAAATGGACTGGATCATTAGATTGATTGTGCACTTTTTTTGGAAGATTAAAACTTAGAAACTGTTGATCAAGTGGTTAGAATGATGATCTGGGCCTCATTCACCATACAAAAATATATGAAGGGGAGATCTTTCGAACTCCTTGGTCCCATCCCTAGGTGGGATCCACAAGTATCGGTGCTAGTAAAGGGGGACCAATTGAATAAATATTTATACAGTATAAATGTATCAGTCCAGTGGGGTTTGCTGGCTGATAATTTTCATTTCGTTTTTAAAAGCAAAAGAAACTCATGTCTTGAGTGGGATTTGAACTTTACAACTTAGAAAATCCCAAAAAAAAAAAGATCCCTTGCCTACTACAACGTTTGCTTCCCTTATCTTATTTGAAAGATTTGTTGGGTAACATATAACTTAGAGGATTTAACTGGAAAAATCCCCTTAGACTTGATAGAGGCCAAAAACGCCATCAACGTGTTATATTGACCATGGTAGTCCCAAAGGCCCTGTTTGATATTTTTTCTCCCAAAGGCCCTGTTTGATATTTTTTCTTTCTCTGAGCAGGGATATCCGTTCTCCTTTTACCTTAAAAGGTCCCAAACCCAAAACCCTTTTCCCCATTTTGGTTCTTTTGCCCATTTTATCTAAGTAGAGACTCATCTTCTCTGAGCAGGGACTCATTAAAGAAGAGAAGAAGGAGCAGGACTTTGTAGACCCCCTGATTGAAATGGGTAAAGTGATGAGAAGAACAATGCTTCATCAACGCTTCCTCTTTCTTTACCAATCTCAAAATCAAATATTCATATCTAAGTCCAAATCCAAAACCCCCATATCTTCTCCATACAATATATGTAACACGCACCCATTTTAATATTTTTCATTTAACTTTTCTTCATTACTGTTAATATATCTTCTTTTTTTGTCTCTTAGAGAAAAAAGTAGAGTAGGAGAGACTTGTCTTCTTGATAGCTAATCCTCTCCCGCTTGTGTTGGCGTTGTGGGAGAGAAGCAGGGATATCCCCACCCATTTGAGCGCTCTAGGCGGGGATATCCCCGCCTGTGTTAGTGCTATAAGTGGGGATATCCCCGCCCATCCAAGCTCAAATAGAGTTTCATAAGTATGGATACAACCAACTGGGTGGGGACAGTGCTATAGCAAACACATTAGACAATCCATATTCACACATAACTTCCACCTTCACGTCCATTTCAATGTGAGCAAATGCCGATGCCCAATTCTATCATCTTCTATTGCAGCCAAAGCCAATGCCCATTTGTGTTACTAAATTTTTTTTTTTTATAATAAGAAAGTTAATGTGAACTACCCACCTCTTTAATAGAGTAAATATTAATTATCAATCAAGGAGATGGAAGCTTTAATAAGTAGTTTCAAACATCAACTTTTTGGGTAAAACAAAAACACGTGGAGATTGTGCTTGTAGGTTTATTCAAATGTCAAAAAAGTAAGTCTAAAATACCAACCTCTTTAATGGAGCCCAAATCTTTCTACTTAAAAAAGCAAAGAAAGTGATTCTCTCAAAAAGTAAAGAAAGTGATTCTCTCAAAAAGTAAGGTAAAGTGGAAGAGGGGTTGTAGAGAGATTCGTCTGGATCCCAAAAAAGGTAACTGGGAAAAGGGAGTTTGGCATTCTTTATGTTGTAATGAACGATGAACAAGGATATCCCCACTCATTTACTTAGAATGAACTACGATATCCCTGCTCAGCACCAAAGCAAAAAAATGAAAAATGAAAATACTGGTGGGAGGACCAAACTGGTGAAAAATGAACACGTTGATGGCGTTTTTAGCTTTTAACAAGTGTAACGGGATTTTTTGGGTTAAATTTTCCATTTTCTGCTTTTCGAATTAAAGTATTACTAGCTACAAATTCCCACATAGTTGTTCGTACTGCAAAAGTGTGATATCCCCTGGACATAGGATTTTGCAATATGTGATATATGCGATAGCATAGCCTTAGGATGTTGTATGCTGTGATGTGTGCCATATCACAGAATTTTGCATAAACGGCTGTGCAGAAATTTGGTAAATTTCAACGGTTTGACAGATGAATGGTAGATGTAAGGTAAGGATAGTTGTATAAACAATATCTAAGCTACTAGATGGTTCTTATTTCAAGAGTCTGGATATATCTTGTATGGCTGTGACTCTGAGCAAAGATCTACCATCAACCGTGTGAAGGTTTCCCGGGGTTAGTTCTTGCCTGGCTGCCGGGGTTCAAACTTGGGTACATCACTTATTCCCACTCGTGTGGGCTCCTTTCCCACTTGGGTGGGCTTTCTTCCGGCTCATGCAAGCTTCCTTCCCACTTGAGTGGGCTGCTTTCTCATGTGTATACGGGCTCTCTCTTGGGTCCCAATCCCTAAAAAAAAAAGAAAAGTGGCCCAAAAAACTGTGTGAAGGTTAGAATGAATGGCTTTTATAGCAACAACTTTCGTTACATCTCTAGTCGGTACGTGCGGTAAATGACTGAGAACCTTAATGTCTGTGTAGGACCATAAATGTCTTGGCTTGCACGACTGCCTCTTGATTAACACAATCTTTGCTTGGATTTTCCTTAGCAGATCACGTATTAAGGATAAGCAGAAGAAACTCATAATTTCAAAGAAAATGAAGCAATTTGGGTTGTAGTCCACGAGGAAGAAAATGCTTTAGTGATGGAATTAGTTATACGTTAATTAGTTTGTGTTATTCACATCTACCCTTATTATGATTAATCTTATGATTGTGTAATTTTTAATAATTGCTATCATCAATTTCTATGAAATCTATTTTCATAATGATTTTATTTCTGTAGAAAATGAAATTGTAGATTTCATATTTTTGTTTCATTTTCTATGGTCTTTGTTAGGTTGGATGGCTTAATTGAAGTAATAAATCTTGTAAACCGGGCCCCTGCATTATCCATGTTCTATTGTGATTAGAAGTAGGTCTATTATCGTAGGTCTACTGTGATTAGAAGTAGTGTTTGGGTGTAATAGAGTTTTGGGGCTGATATTATAAATAGAGACCGGCATCTCTATAATGTACACCCTCATCTGATTGCATACTGAATTCTCTCATCTTCTCCGTGGATGTAGGCCAAAAGCCGAATCACATAAATCTCCCATGTTCTTGTGTGTGTTTGATCTCTTATCGTAGGCCCTATATCACAACAGTCTTCAGTTTTCAATGTTTTGGTGGCAAAATATTATCCGCGGTGGATTGTGTTTTTCAATATGCAAAAAATGGCTTTTTAACTCAGGCATAAATTTGCTTTTCTGAAAAGGTCTCTCAATCATGCTAAAGATGGCTTGGTAGGGTGTTCTATCTCCCTATCTAATTGTCAAAGATGTTTGCAGTCTTGAGAGAATAGTAAATGCAAGTGGCTGAGGAAAGACATTGACTTGTTGACTTGAGAAGGAAAAAGTCTTGGAGCTGCCATGCAAATTCTATAATTGCTTGTCTAGAAAAGAGAAATCTGATAGGGCAATTAAATTGCTTCAAGAAAAAAAAAAATAAAAAAAAGGACCAGCTTAAGTAGGCAAGTAGAAGCATGGGTGTAACTTGGCTTATTCTTTTTTTTTTTTTTAATATATATTTGCTGAATTGGAACTATTATACTAATACAAGGCACTAAAGACCCACAAAAAGAATACAAGCATCACAAAGATGCAAAACAAAAGGCCTAGCTCCTAAGAAAGCAGAGCATAAGATGCCTATAACAAGAGAAACCGAGGGAGATTAGCAGAATTCGGCATATAAAAAATATAGTACATGCATTTTGTAAAGCCCACAGCCTAGAGAGATTAGCAGAATTCGGCATATAAAAAATATAGTACATGCATTTTGTAAAGCCCACAGCCTAGAAAATACAATAGGGCGTTTGATAAGCCATTTACCAAGAATGTACATTATTTGACATTCATACCAAGAATGTACATTTTTTGACATTCTTACCAAGAATGTACATTATTTGACATTCTTAAGCATTAGATTCTAAACATTTGAATTTGTGTTTGACCATTGCCTTGGATCGAACAACTAGTAATGTAAGAGGATTTTCTATAAAGTGGCATTTCTTTTTGGATGGTTAATCAACAATTGTATCTAGTATTTCACATGACAGTGGGTACACCACAACATGCCATGTAGCCATTGAGGTAACAGTTTACACTTAATGCTAGAACTTACAGAGCTACGATGAAATTCTTAAGATAAATGAACTCAACATTGTATGGAATTGGGGTAGTTGGCATAACTTGCCATGTTTTGGTGCTAAGCACAACTTGCCACAATAGGAAATAATAGGCATAGTGTGGGATATAGAAGGATGAAAATGCATCAGTTTGGGTTAGTTCATGTTAAATTGAGCACTATGAGTGCTATGTAAAGGCTCAATCCAAACCTGGCCCATTTATTAATTTGGTTGAAAATATGAAACCGTCACTTAATTACTAAGTAAAACTAAGGTTGGTTGGCAGGTCATAGTTCAATTAGTCTGCTTGGGTTGGCTTTAGGTATAAAATTGGCAAGTCAAATAGTAAGAATTGACTTATATATTCCGAATCCAACTTATTTTGCCGAGAACATAGATCAGCAAGAAAAAGTAGGAGTATTCCATATAGGAATGGGCATTTATCTTATATTCTTAACTATTAGAGGAATTCCTCTGATAGTTTCAATGGAGAATCCACATCAGGTGGAGAAAATGTAGGGTGTATTGTGTTCTGATCTTCTTCTAGCATCCATCATTTTCCGATTCCAACCTTAGTTTAGAAATTCCATGAAAGCAGTACATTCACTGGAGCTGTTTGAATTTTCTATAGATGGGGGGCACCATGGAGTTCCACTCCCTCCGCACGATAAGTGGGAGCAAGGACACTCAAAAGATCCAAACTCAAAGATAGCATGAAATTTCTTGGGCTAGAGATGGACATGCTCTAAATTTCCACCTAAACATATAAGTTGCAAGGTGGTGTCGATCCATGATTAAATGTGCACTCGAGACCCAAATGGTAGGCCCCACCCATTAAGGCACATGGGCCTAGCCCATTTAGTCTGAATCCTATGTGTCCTTGGGTGGAAGAATCGGGATTCTCTGAGTGAGTCTACGTACAATGAGCGTGAGCGAACCACTCAGGGTTTGCCACGTCACCATGGGCTGCCCCTGCCCAAATGTATGGCAGGCTGCCCACGATGATGTGGCAGACTATGAATGGTCCACTTACAGTCACCGTGAGGTTTTACCTCACTAGATCCGGATTCTTGGTGGAATGATTGGAGCTTTGATGAGGCCAACCTATTGAGAATTCAAGATGCTAAAATGGACGCCCTCTTATGTATTTGACGTCCTTAAATTTTATTTTAATAGGAGTTGATCCTTAATCATATGATTAGTAGCATAATTCAAGGGGAGGACGCTCATTTTTAGGGACTCGGGCTTTCAACAGATAAGCCCCCACCTTGGTATTACACTCATTTCTCATGATCTTTTTGAGTAAGACACGAAAAACGATCTTGAATCAAACCCATTATGTATTGATATACCAAAATACTAATTGTGTGCCCCTCAGTGTTTATTTCAACCTAATGTACATATTCTTGCAGCGTGAGGAATAGCCCAATGGGGTCCTAACTCCAATTGAAGTAAATTTAGAGATAACCAAAGACATTTATATTCAGCAATTTAAAATTTTAATAAGTGGACCCAATTGTTAATGGATGTGAATTAGGCATCTAATATATGGCCTTTTGGAAGAAAGGGAATGAAACGCCGAGAAGGCCCACTTATTGAAAATTTGAACTAATAAAAATGAACACCCTCCTCTTGTTTGAGATGTATTTAAAGTTTTCTCCAATGAGGTCCCACTATAAGATTGATCATATAGTGAATAATGTGATTAATGCCTTTTTTTTTAAATTATACATAAGAGTGTGTGCATTATATTACTAATTATATAATCACTTTTACGAAGAGGCCAGCTCTGTTAGAGTAAAATTTGATTGCATCATCACATACGAGGGTACGATGTTCATGCAATAGCTGAAATCTTCAATAATTGGGCCCAAAAAAAAAAAAGCCGAACCGCTTTCCTTTTTTCTTTTTTTATTTTTATTTTTGAAGAAAAGTTGAAGTTCAAATTAGTTGAGATGTGACATTCAGTTCCTTTGAATAGAGTTAAAGTTCGTTGAAATGTGACATTCAAATCCTCCTGTTTCTGTAAGTGAGAGGTGTGGAACTCCACTCTAGAACACACTCTGAAGAAAATTTAAATCATTAATTTTTAACACACTCCCTTTCTTGGGATGTATGAGTTAGAGAACTAGAGGACCGAACGAAATCTACTCTTTCCCTTTTTCCGTAAATCACATCTTTGTAACTTAGCGAAAAGAAAAAGGAGGCATTTTTTGAATTTTAAGATCCTTTTAAACCACTGTGCAGTGCGGCCAGGTTTTGCCATTGTAAACTTCAGCACTTGTCTGTACAAATGTGAAACTTATGTTTTGTTGATCTACCCAATTGATTTAATGTATGCCCAATTAGCTAGATGAAAATTGTTTGAAACAAGACCCAACTTGAAAATTCTTTGCAATCCAATTTTCTACAAGATCATGAATCAAGATGGGCCCCACATGTCCGTGATCAATGGTTTATCCATTGTAAGGATGATCCACAAGTCTCATAAGTAGATAAAGGACGTTGACTGGCCAACACAATACACATCAGCACACGTACACATCACACATCCAAAGAGTAATAATATATTATCAAGATAAGATATTATGAGCCGGAGTGTGCTGTGTGCATTGAAGACCATCAAGATCTGTGAAGACTATCTAAGAGCTGGCCTGGGATGTTTTTGATATGATTCGGTAGATTCTATCTATGAATAAAAATACTCATACAAGATTCTCAATGTAAGATAACTCTGCATACTGAAATCTATTTGAATACAGAGGGAAAGGGAAAAAAAAAAAAGGAGTCAAAAGAAAGAATGCCCCGCCTCTTTTCCAATTTCTTTATCTCATTTTAATTTCTCTTCTCAAAGGATTCTATGCGTATCTAAATGGTCGACCGGGTGTCTAAGTTTTGGACTAACGAGGTTAAGCTGATGAAACCATGTCTATTGGGGTTATGGTTTTGATATAACAAAACTTGGAAAAATCATATTTATTGGCATTCATTGGCTTCTCTGTTGCTCCCAGGCTTTTCATTTAGTAAGTAGAGAGTTGGACTAGTGCAAAACTTTGCAAGAAGATCCAATGCAGTTATCACTGTGAACGCATTATCAGATCGACACAGGTCAGATTTGTAATTCAAAGTAAAAAAAATCAATGCAAGTCTCATCACACAGAGACCACAAGGCACTACTTATAACCACCATCACCATCAATGAAAAAGTGTTAATCTAATTAACATCATCACAAGTTACTAAAATAAGACTTCATGAAAAATAACAATGACTCGAAAAGAAATAAAGCCATCGAGTAGCTACCTGCATTTCTACATCGAATACACAACCCTTACATTTGAAAGGATTGTTAACATATGTGCTCCACATAAGAAAATACAGACATATATATACAGGCTCTCACTCGCAGAAATGTTAAGAGAAGGGCTGTTGTTTCTTTGGAAGGTAAGTAAGAATATATTAACTTCCCCCAAAACAGGGCAGGGTAAACCCTCTATACAAAAGAAGGGCTTTTCATTCCTTTTGGAAGGCTGAATTAAAGACCAATGGCCATGATCTGATCATCATAATACTAAAACATAATTAACCCTATGTTTGGGAAGGGGGGAGGGGAGGGGAGGGAAAATTTGAGGGGGAAGGAAAATGAAGGGGAGGGGAGGGGAGGGAAAATTAATTTTACCTCCTCTTGTTTGGATAGTAAAAAAGTAGGGGAAAGAAAAGTGAAAAAGTAGTGTTTTGTTTGTTTGTGAGGTAGAGGAAAAATTACTAATTTACCCTTACTTTTGTAAAAAGACAAAAAATTATATTTCACAAATATAATTTAGTTTACAATAATTTAGTTTCACGAATGTGAATTTTTCACTATTTTAACAACAGATAATTTTGTGTGGCATGCGTGCAGCATATTATGGAGCACATCATTATGGGTATGCAGCACTTTGACAGTCCACATACTCCAATCTGTTTTAGCCCCACCCTGGATTTGGATTGTTCATGGACCAGAAATATTGTAACTATGCTTAATTACATTAACCATAACTAGTAATCAATAGGCTGATTGTTTCATATCCATCAGCATCATGATAGAACGTTAGCGTTCTCTGATCTAACACATTTGGGCCATTAGTCATTCAACAATCAAGAACAATCCATGTGGGCCACCAATTCAATACATGTGAGCATCAGATCATCCCCTTCCCTATTAAACTAAGGTTTTAAGAGTAAATGATTTCTTTCCACTATTGGAAAAAAAAAGGGTGTCCAGTAATTCTACATTTCAAACAAGATCAAGTCGGTTCTCAATGCGTCCATGTTAAAATCTTCAGCAATTAAGAGCATTATACCCCACCAATAAAATTATTAACCTCATGGCAAAAGACCACATGCAAATTAGACCTCATTAAAATAAAGCTGGAACTTCCATGACATTGAGTCATTATGTGACACCCACCACATTAGAAGAATCCCTCTTCACAAATAATCTCTCCTGATATGACAATAAAAAGTCTTAAGAGCTTTCAAAATGACCAAAAACTTCTGCTTTATTTGAATCCTTCACCCCAGGATGCTTAGGAAACATAAACAATACTTCCCCTTTGCAATTACAACACCACCACCTGTAGCTGGCTAGCCCCTGACCCCAGTTTGCCTCTAGTTGCACCATATATGAGGAGACCAATTGACCAATCTCCTCTCAATTCATCATAATAGTTGCTGGTTATTTTTCAAGATTGGTGTGGCATGTTGTGGCCTGAATTCAAATTAAGGTTATCGTTCTAGAGGGGGGCCTATTTCAAATCCAAGGGTGATGTATTCATTCTATCTCCTTTATGTTACTGTTGGATTTATTGCAAGTCTTGCTGGTTATTTTTCAAGTTGGTTGTGGCATCTTGAATTCTAATCAAGGGTAGTGTGTGTCTTTGTACTGAAACAGTTCTCTGATGACTGATCTGTATCCTTGACAGTGCTTTGAAAATCTGTCTAATAGCATAGAACATCAAGATCAGTGTTTTTTGAAAAGTAAGAATTTTTCGACTAGTAAAACTTCAAGATTAGAATTTTTCGACTAGTAAAACTTCAAGATTAGTTAGACTTTGGAATAGATGTATTCCATTGCAGGGCTATAATTGATGGAGATGGTCCAGTCATTGGGTTTAGATGTTTGGGATTTAATAACTAATCTAAGTCAATCTGTATCAATCTGAATTTGATCAGGGTAATGTCAAATTATGTCACGGCATATTGCAACTTTGATGCTTGGTTGTCATTGGTTGCCTATTCATGTTGGCACGGGCATCTCATGCTTGGCACCAATTGATACAATCTCAAACTCAATGCTTATTAGCTAGCTGAAAACCACAAACATTTCAACAAAAGATAAACCTCCCAAACTGCATGTTAATAAGCTAAATAGATTAGGCCTTGAATAACAAAGATTCACAAATAAATCAGAAACAAACTGTAGAGTTCTTAGTTAACAAAGGAATGTAAGAAACATGAGAAGACATCATCTCATCTTCAAGAACAAGTGAGTCCAAATGAAAAAAAAGAAAAGAAAAAGGAAAGCAATGATATAGAGCAAATACCAATTCACGAACTTTTTTCCAAAACCCATTAATAGAACTTCAAAGAAAAAGAGAGCCAAAGCAAGAAAGAATCAGATAAAGATCATAACCCATCTTCAAATTCAATCAAAACACTTGTTAAACAAGAAAGAACTGGAGAAAGAGACAACCCAAACATCAATTACTAACCATTGAAACCCAAACATAATTTCTTATTTCAAACTTTCCCACAATTTCTCCAATCTCCAAAAATCCGATCCCTAAAATCATTAAAGAGTTTCCAAAACCCAATCAACCCAATGTTTACAAAATCCCCAACATTTCTCAAAATCCCTAAGCCCTAACTCCTCGTCCAAACTTTTGCCAGACCATTCGAAACAACACCAACTTAGCAAAAACCAATTGTTCCCCATTTTCCATCTAGCCAACACGCATCGTTCAGATGCCCAAACCCATCTTTGATTTCAATCCCAAAAAAACCCTCTATCGGCATCCCCAAACCCAAAGCCTAGGAAAAGAAAAAAAAAAAGAAAGCGAGAAGCAAAGGAGAAGAGAGAGTGATAATAGAAGAAATAGAAGATCTGAGACAAGAAATGTCTGTTTGATGCATCCAACGTTGTCTTCACCACCATCAACTTCCTTTGTTTGCAACTCACAGCAGCTGTATTTGGCTAGAGCTTCCAGCAGAGGTTTCAGGGAAAAGGTGGAAATACAGATAAGAGACAAGGGCAGTTTAGTAAATTTGTTGTAAATCATCTCTGTGCCTCACATTTTCCCCTCAGTTTTGAGGGGGAAATTTTTGGGTGGGGCCCACACGGATTTTCCCCCCATTTTCCCCTCCCCCAATTTCCCTCCCCCCTTCCCAAGCACCCTCTATTAAGACATTCCCTCCATTTTCCCCTCTATTTTTTCCTCCCCCTCATTTTACCCTCTTCCCAAATGGAGGGTAAGGGTTGCCCAGGGCAAGATTTCTTTTAGGATATGAAATTTTCACAAATATTTCAACTGATCAGCACTCCACGACTAAATCAAGGGCCCCACTTGAACATATTCAAGTCATTAGGATTACATCCTTGTCAATATAATTTCCTCACATGTAGAAGGTTAAAATAGAGAGTTGTTTAAGTCTCAAACACGTGAATTAGAACAGAACAACGATCACAAGCAAGATCCACACAGTACATGTACATCAGTCATAGTTAAACCAAAGCTGAAGAAAACCACTCAGAAAACACAACCATAAGTTCAAACAACATCATGAAGGAATGTCTTTCTTCTTTCTTTTCCTTTTTTAAAAACTCCACGAAGGAAGTTGAAATAGCCAATACCAATAAGAAAGATCCCTACTATTCTCTGTCAGACTCCAACTATCCACACTTGCAAAGAGAAAATCCATTAGTGCTCCCAAATTTGGGAAAGAACTCAAAACCTGTAGCTTGCCAACTATAGACCAAGCCAAGGAATGAAGAGTCGGGTAATTTTTTTTATTTAAACTGTTGAGTATACGTATATAGAAGAAAGTGGGATTCTTGGGACTCTATCAAGCCACCCAAACAATTCCGCCGAGTATCAGACATTATAGGGCAATGCCAAGGACCAAGTGTTAAAACATTGGTAGAAACAATCTGAATCAGCCAATAAATATCTAAATCTTGACTCGCTACGTCTTGGAATTGGCATGTTAGCAAAAGAAGAAAAAATCATGGATTTGGCATGATACATGTATTGCATGTGTATTGGCTGATATACTGCTATTAGATCACAATCATACCCTTTTGGAAGGACATCTAGGATAATTTTTTTTTTATCAGCAACAAAGACATCTAGGACAATATTTATTGATTTGTTGAATTTACTTTTAATTAAATTTAGATTTATCCAATTTGGATTATGAATGATCTTTGATTATTTGTTGTATAAATACACGAGTTTCAATAATGTCCCTCTCATTAAGGGCCTGTTTGTTTGCATGTAATACATGAATACACGAGTTCATGCCATAAGTGGTTAAAAATGAAAATCTAAGGTGAATATACAAAAACGACCATCAAAGAACCTCTCCTTTGATCGTGAATCAGCTGATGATGGGAAATCAAGACACTACCATCATTCGAGTCATAGGAAAGGCAAGGTCCAATCTATATTGCTACCTTATATCCTTTGCCCCTCATCTCATATCATTCACATTTCACTTCTTCAACCATGAATATTTAATTTCCGTGTATTCTAATGCAAACAAACAGGCCCTAAGAGGAAAAAATATGAGACATTTACAAAGAAATCCTTGCTGCTTTTACCGGAAAAGAAGCGAGCTTGGTGTTTCAAAACTCAATAAATGGTGCGTGCCATAGCTCAAGCATTCTGAGTTTTTATAGTGAGTGTGTACTTTACCCACCAGGCCATGGTCTATGACATGAGTAATTTATTGTAGTTTATATAGCAACAATAGTTGGAAAATTCTCCATGAGTGACATAATTGATGAATTGAAGATTCAAAATAAATAAATAAAAACTGAATTGATCTTAGATTTTTACTACTTTAATTTATAACATCAGAAGAATGAAAAAATAAAAATAAAAATAATGGTGTATAGTTGTAGGAATGCACATATATCAATACACTCAATCTACAAACCAATGCACCTTCCTCTAAAGTAACAAAAAAATTTTAGTTGCTTGTTCTTTCAAAAAATAAAAACTCTAACCTATTGACAATTGCACAAAATATGTTTTGTTGAAAATAACATCTTATTGTCTGAGGCCACAAAAAATGAGTAGTTTTATTTTTTATGACGTGGGAGTCCTTGACGTATTTGACCCAAAAAGGTAAATCTGGAGCGCATTTCATAAAATGAGGCAGATGATAATTAATAAATTGAAACTTCTAGGATTCTCCACATTTTGTAATTCTTAGACATTTCTTTGAATTTTTAAATCTATATAGAATCACAGTGATAAGAGACTTATACAGATATATATTGCCAATACGATGGTACGTTTCAGTTTTTTACTAGTTTGACATAAGTCTGATGCCAATACTAGAGCCCTTGTCAAAGACTCGGCCTGTGCCGATCATCTTGATAGGTGAAGTCAACTTGGCCAAGATTCATCAAGTTGAAATAACATGATCACATAAAGCAACACTCAATCGATACTTCGGCATCAAAAGTAAACACTACAAAGACCTAAATAAATGAAATAATTGAAATTCTGGGATCTAAACACTAGAGTGGGGGTGAATAGGGTGAGTTTCTAATTAGTGACCAATTATGACAAATTTTAATTTCTTAGAATTGACTTAGTCACTAATGATGGTTATGAAACACAATGCGGAAGATATCAATAATAATCACCATAACTCAATCACAACACAAATATTTATAGTGGTTCGGCCTCAATGCCTACACCCACTACCGGCTTGTAATCCTATACTCCACCGGATTTCCACTATCTATGCTTTTCAATAAGCTAAGCAATAACCTTTATAAAATGCTTTTCAAGGCTAAACAATAACCTTACAACATGCTTTCCAAGGCTAAGCAATAACCTATTGGGTTTTATGGTTCACTCCTAACTACACACTTATGCTTTTCTAAGGCTAAGCAATAACCTATACAAAATGATTTCTCAAATAAATATCTACACAAACACTTTAAGAGATACAATTAAAACTCAATACATTTGCTTCTAACATAGGCTGATATGAAATTGAAAATCAAACTCACACAACACTCTATGAAATGCAAAGATGAATGCTCATGGTGTTTGTATGAAAACTTCAATCAAGTTTAAACATTAAGCCCAATAAATATATGCTCAAAGCATTTAAAAGTTTAAGGCACATAAAGAGATTTGATTGAAGTGAAATGCAACTCACTTGTATAAATACTAACTTGTTGATGACATGAAAATCAAAGGCTTACAAGTTGTATGAAACTATGTAAGACTAAACATGTGATGCATGTATAATGTTGTTTTCAAAAACCAACTAGGTTAACCATTGTTCTTATGTGATTGAAAACAACATATGTAGATTCAACCAAGTAAATGATTCATGCTATAAAAGAAATCAAAGATTTTAGCAAAGCATGATTTATGAAATTTAAAACAAACTTGGTTTGAATCATGGTGAAGAATTCAATACAATAAGATCAAAGATTAAATGTAAGTAATGGATTCAATACATCATAGTTAGCATGCTAAAATAGATTTTTCACATATTTAAACAAAGCATGAAAACATATGATAAGGAAAACTATGCTTACTTAGATTATTAACTCATGATTCCAAGCTTTAGCTTCCTTTTATGACCCCCTAGCCTTCCTTAGCTCATTTCCCTTTATTTGGCCTCAAAACACCTCAAGGAGGGCCTCTTAAATCCTCAAATTTGGCCTAGGAATTATTTCTTTATATGCAAAAAATTGCCCAACGGCTAGATTGTTGGTTAATCGATTTCAGGTTCGGTTAACCAAAGTCCCAACGGTCAAAAAACGGCTAGTTTTGACCATTCTGGAAAGCGAACCGAAGTGGGTTCGGTCAGAGTTTGGTTAACCGATATCTTCAGTTCGGTTGACCGACAACACTGTAGCAAATTCACTGTAGCATAAAAAAGTTTTTCCTTTTAAAATAGATTAAGCAAAGAGCTTGTAACACCTTGTCCCGAGTTAATTAAGATTAACTCTAATTAATCGGGATTAACGCTAATTCAACATGTATTATGGAATTCCTGCTGCTTAATGGCTAGAATTTGGCTCAAGTGGTCAAATTGAATTTAATGAAATGAATAGTAAAGGTTATGGGTGACTTGAAATGGTTTTATGTTAAACCATGCAATGTAAGGACTTTTTCGTAAATACGAAATTACACGTATTTCGTCGAATACGGAAACTCTTAATACTCACACGTATATCTTGAGGAGTACGTTAACTTCCGTAAATGTATTGTTTTCATCCGACGTGAATTGGTTCAAATGACCATTCATTTGACTTGAATTGTAATTAGAGGAATAGGAAGGGGGTAAAATGCAAAAGTGGGCTTATAAGATGAGGATGAACTCATTTGAGTTCATTCCTCCAGCACAGCCGATCTCTCTTCTTCTCTTTCTCTTCTTCTTCTTTCTTCCAATTTCTCTTCCTTGGGTGATGATTGGGAGTGCTTGTGAAGAGGGCCTTCATCTTCACCATCCTCTTCTCCATCTTCTTTCTTACTTTCTTGGAGTTTAAGCTTGAGAAGATCTCAAGATTTCCACCAAAGAGGCTACAAGTAAGTGACTGATGTTGTTTCTAGAATTTCTGAGTCATCTTTGGTGATTTGGAATGGTTTCTTACCTAAGAAACTCATTAGGATTTTCTTGAATGGATTGATTGGTTTTTTTTAGGTTCAAAGAGGGTTTCAAGTTTGGGGATTTCATCTTGGATTCAAGCTAGCAAGGGAAATTCTTGCTAAAAAGTTTCCAAACAAGGCAAGTATACTCAATTATCTTGATTTCAATTGTTAAGTGATTTGTTGGAACTCCAGGAGTTCAGTTACAGAAAATTCGATTCAGAATTTTCTGAACTTCTGGGCACACTTCGGTCAGCCGCCAGGCTGACCGACACCTGACCGAGAGCTGACCGACTTAGGTCGGTTCGCCGAAATTGTGAGTTCGGCTAGCCGCGGGTTGACCGCAAGGTGACCGAAACTCTTGTCAGGGTTTTCCATCAGAAGTTGAGCTTCTGGAAAACGAACCGTAAGCTAACCGAATAACTTCGGCTAACCTAAATTGAATTTCGGCCAGCCGTGAGGGTGACCGCATAGGTGACCGCATTTGGATAAATTGTCCTGGAAATTGAGAAAGTCTGGAAAGCTGACCGAATGTTGTTCGGTCAGCCGAAACCCCTAATGCGGCTAACCGCTAGGTAACCGCCGAGGTGACCGAAATTGAGGAAATATCAGAATTGAATTCTGATAATTTCCTAAACCTTCATGGGTGTTAGCTAAACTTATGTGAATGTAACTTTTACGAAAAAGTGATGTCATCCACAATAACACCTACATTGCATAATGAACGTTTCACCCGAATGTTGTTTTAGGAAATTTACTTGTTATGACTTGAGTTGGCTTGTCCTCTCTCGTTTACAACTGTTATGCTCCTTATTGAGCTGCCATTGCATAATGTGTTGAATTAATGAAATGAAATGCACTGAAATGAAAAGAAGAGCATTGAAGTGAATAAACACTGTAATGAATTAAAGATTAAGTCTGCTGCAGTAGATGAGTTGGAGCATTCCAGAGCTCCGTGGTGATGCCGGTGATCTCTGATCAAGACGCTGGTAAATCCACACATTCCTGCTTCCTTCAGGGGAGAACTACATGACATTCCTGCTTCCTTCAGGGAAGAACTACATAAATAATTTCCTGCTCCCTTCAGGGGAGAACTACATGATATTTGCCTGCTTCCTTCAGGGAAGAACTACATAAATAATTTCCTGCTTCCTTCAGGGGAGAACTACATGACATTTGCCTGCTTCCTTCAGGGGAGAACTACGTGATAATTGAATGCTTCCTTCAGGGAAGAAATAAATGAATGTAATTGTTATTGATTTGAGATGTTTAGACTGATTTGAATGGTTTAAAAATTACTATGCAAATGGTTATCATAGAATTGTGTATACATTGCTGAACCGTTGTGTTCACAGTGTTATTGATGACATTATAGGCCAGGTTGCCCGTCCCGTTGATGCAGATGCCACGCCGCCAGCGGAGGAGACCAATCAAGTTCCTCCAGGAGGATTACACGAGGGGACGTAAATCGGAGAGCAATTAACATGTTTTGGAAATATTTTGAGAATAGATTCATTTTGATGTAAATAGTGATCACATGCATTGTAGTTGTATATGCATGGGTGATTTAAATAGGAAATGAAATGTATAAGTAAACTTTACTTTCTGTAAAGCATTTGTACATATTAAAGTTGAATGTCAATGTATATATATCTTTCCGCAAAATTGTACATTTGACAGGTATATGTAAGATCCCTTGTGAATCTCGTATTGACTTCGGTGATGCGAGGTTTACGGGAGTAAGTATGGCATCACGACTCGGGGTTTGGCCGTGGTAACCCTAATCTCGGGCCCGGGTCGTGACATACTTATTGTATGGTATCAGAGCTAAGTTAACTAAGTTACATGACTTAGCCAATTATAGGAACGAAGTAAGGACCGTTACGTTTCGTGTCAAATCCAATCTTGGATTTGTGATTTACATGCTTTCACTTTATGTGATATATGTGATGGAAGTGTTGAGATCTATGTATCTTACCTTCCGTATTGTTTACAGCATGGCTGCGTCTGGATCGAATCCAGGAAGTGATGACTTTGTTAAGGTTGTCACGCCATCTCCTGTCTCCGACATGGACACAATGATGACTGCCATTTTGGAACAGTTAGTGAAAAGTAACGAAGCCCAAGTCACTATGCAAGCACAGCATAGGGAGGCTCAGCTAGCTATGCAAGAGCAGTTAGTAAGGAACCATGAAGTACAACTGAGCATGCAAGCTCAAATTGCTTCTCTAGTGCAAGTGCAAGGACAACTGCAGGCTCAATTGCAAAATCCATCGATACCACCAGCCCAACAGCCGTATGGTGTTGAGACTCAAATGGTGGTGCAGCCTAAGGAAGGTGATCCTAATGTCCCTTGCGGACAGTTAAGGAAAGGAGGGCAGGTCAAGAATAAAAGGCAAAAGACTATTGCAATGAGTAAAAAGAAACCAGTCTGTGCGACTTGTGGAAAAGCTCATGGGACTGAGTTGTGTTGGAGGACTACTGGAGCGTGCCTTATTTGTGGTTCTTTGGAACACAAAATGGCCCAATGTCCAAAGGTAAGGAGAGATGACAGAACTCCAAATCAACCGACTGCTCAAGGACAAGCAGTATGCCTTGCTCCTCCACAGCGATTAGCTTTGCCAGCTCCTCCTAGGCAACAACAACAACAAGGCCAGCAGCGTCGGTGGCAGAGGCAACAGCCTGGACAGCAACAGCAGAGACCGCAAATAGCTGGAAGGGCTTATGCTCTTAACCGAGAACAAGCTGATGTTGCAACCAATGTGGTTGAAGGTACAATTCTTATAGGTGATAAACCTGCGGTTGCATTATTTGATCCCGGTTCCACGCATTCATTTGTAGCACCTGTATTTGTGTGTAATATGCGAGACCGGATAATGCAATTGCCATATGAGTTTACAGTATCTACTCCTCTAGGGAGAAGGGTAGTATGTGAATTGTATGTTCCCCAATGTGATGTGAAAATCGGGGAAGTGGCAATGCCAGCTGATTTGGTTATCCTAGCCATGAATGATTTTGATGTGATCTTTGGCATGGATTGGCTTGCGAAGTACAGAGCTTGTTTAGACTGTTTCCGCAAAATCATCACCTTTAGGGTTGATGAGGCCAATGCCAGTGTACTTTTTGAAGGCACTCTAAAGAGATTTGACACGAGGCTTATTTCAGCACTTAAGGCTGAACGAATGAGGCATAGTGGTTGTGAAGGCTACATTGCATTCATTTCTGAACAGAAGCCTGAACAGAAATTAGAAAACATCCCGGTAGTCTGTGAATTTCCAGACGTATTTCCCGATGAAGTGCCAGGTCTACCTCCAGCAAGGGAAGTGGACTTCACTATTGAACTTGTGCCCGGTACTGCACCGATATCCAAGGCACCGTATCGAATGGCACCATCAGAGTTGTATGAATTGAAGAAACAGATACAGGAATTGCTCGACAAAGGTTTTATCCGACCCAGTGTCTCACCATGGGGAGCACCTGTACTGTTTGTAAAGAAGAAAGATGGCACCTTTCGAATGTGTATTGATTATAGGCAGATCAATCAAGTGACAATTAAAAATAAATATCCACTGCCTAGAATCGATGAGTTGTTTGATCAACTCCAAGGTGCAGCGTACGTTTCTAAGATTGATCTTCGATCTGGATATCACCAGATACGAGTTAAGGATCAAGATGTACAGAAGACTGCATTCAAGACTCGTTATGGACACTATGAATTTTTAGTGATGCCTTTTGGTCTAACCAATGCACCTGCAGTTTTTATGGCTCTAATGAACAGAGTGTTTGCTTCGTACCTAGACCAGTTTGTTGTGATTTTTATTGATGACATCCTGGTATACTCAAGGTTAGAAAGAGAGCATTCACATCATCCGAGAATAGCCTTGCAGACACTGAGGGAGAATCAGTTGTATGCAAAGTTTTCGAAGTGCGACTTTTGGTTGCAGCAGGTTGCATTTGTGGGTCACGTCATTACCAGAGATGGATTAGCTGTTGATTCGGCTAAGATTGACGCGGTTAGCAATTGGCAGAGTCCGAAGAATGTGCCAGAGGTTCGGAGTTTCTTAGGGTTGGCGGGCTACTATAGAAGGTTCGTAAAGGACTTCTCCAAGATAGCAGCTCCGTTGACGAAACTGACTCGGAAGGATGTTCCTTTTCAATGGAATGATGTATGCGAGTGCAGTTTCCAAACTCTGAAGCAGAAGTTGATAACAGCCCCAATCTTGGCTTTACCTGAAGGAAGAGGAGGGTTTGAGATTTACTCAGATGCCTCAGGCGTTGGATTGGGATGTGTGTTAATGCAACGAGGTAGGGTAATTGCCTACGGTTCGCGTCAATTAAAAGAGCATTATGCTACACATGATTTAGAGCTCGCGGCTGTTGTATTCGCATTGAAGCAATGGAGACATTATCTGTATGGAGAGACTTTTGAAGTCCATTGCGATCACCGAAGTCTCCAATACTTGTTCACTCAGAAAGATATCAATCTGAGGCAACGCCGTTGGTTAGAGCTAATCAAGGATTATGATTTTCCATTCACATATGTACCTGGAAAGGGTAATGTGGTAGCTGATGCTTTGAGTCGCAAATCAGCTGACTTGGCATCAGTGGTAGGTGAATGGCGTATGATTGAAGAATTCAGGGATTGGGATGTATCCATTGAAGTCATGGACAATCATGTCATGATTGCAGCGATGTCAGTGTTCGAACCGCTACTCATCCAGCAAATTAAAGATAGGCAGTTCGATGACCCGGAATTAGTAAAAATTCGGGATAACATTGCAGCAAGGCCAGATTTCGTGTTGGTAACAGGAGTTCTCTATTTCAGAGACAGATTATGTGTACCAGCACAGGAAGATTTAAAGCAAGCAGTCATGTTTGAAGCTCATCACACTAGATATTCTGTGCATCCAGGAAGTACGAAGATGTATAGAAATCTGAAGGGCAGATTCTGGTGGAATAACATGAAACGGGAGATAGCCAGTTATGTATCTTCCTGCTTGACTTGCCAGCGTGTGAAGTTTGAGCATAAGAAGCCACCAGGCTTGCTTCATCCATTGTATATCCCTAAATAGAAGTGGGAACATCTCACGATGGACTTTGTGTCCGGATTACCAAGGACGCGGAGACAACATGATGCCATTTGGGTTATTGTGGATCGTCTTACGAAGTCCGCGCATTTCCTTCCATTTAGAAAGGATATGGGATTCAGCGAAATGTCCAAATTGTTTGTCAAGGAGATTGTTAGACTGCATGGAGTACCAGTCTCGATCATTTCTGATCGAGATAGTCGCTTTGTCTCCACATTTTGGCACACAGATAAGAAGGCCATGGGTACGAGACTGCGGTTTAGTACTGCATATCATCCATAGACAGATGGCCAGTCAGAGAAAACAATTCAACCTCTTGAAGATTTGCTTCGGGCTAGTGTTGCAGCTTTTGGGAGTGATTGGGATGATCACCTAGTTTTGTGCAAAATTGTGTACAACAATAGCTATCACTCCAGCATTGAAATGGCACCTTTGATATAAGATGTAGGACTCCAGTTAGCTGGGAAGAAGTTGGAACTCGAAGTTTCCACGGTCCTACGATCATTGCTGAAACAGCAGATAAAGTGCAGAAAGTGCAAGAAAGGTTGAAAAGTGCTAGATCAAGGCAGAAAAGCTATGCTGACAATCGTCGGCGTGATCTGGAATTCGCCGTTGGTGATTTAGTTTTTTTGAAGACTTCTCCAATGAAGGGCACTGTTAGATTTGGACAAAAAGGTAAGCTTTCTCCGAGATTTATCGGACCCTTTAAGATCCAAAGTAGAATTGGGAATGTAGCTTATCGTCTAGATCTTCCAGCAGAACTCTCTGGTATCCATAATGTCTTTCATGTATCAATGCTTCGGAAGTATGTGTCAGATCCTTCACATGTGATTCGTCATGAAGAGATCCAAGTGTTGCCAGACACTGCATACGTTGAGAAGCCAATTCAGATAATTGATACCAAAGAAGTGGTTCTGCGTACCAAGACTATCAAATGGGTCAAAGTGCTTTGGCACATCATGGACTAAACGAAGCTACCTGGGAGCTTGAAGAGCAAATGACTCGAAAGTATCCAGAGCTATTCGTTCAGGTAAATTTTGTTTTAACTTGCTTAATTGATTTGTATTGCATTCGGAGGACCGAATGGTTCTAAAAGTTTAGGGGAATGTAACACCCTGTCCCGAGTTAATTAAGATTAACTCTAATTAATCGGGATTAACGCTAATTCAACATGTATTATGGAATTCCTGCTGCTTAATGGCTAGAATTTGGCTCAAGTGGTCAAATTGAATTTAATGAAATGAATAGTAAAGGTTATGGGTGACTTGAAATGGTTTTATGTTAAACCATGCAATGTAAGGACTTTTTCGTAAATACGAAATTACACGTATTTCGTCGAATACGGAAACTCTTAATACTCACACGTATATCTTGAGGAGTACGTTAACTTCCGTAAATGTATTGTTTTCATCCGACGTGAATTGGTTCAAATGACCATTCATTTGACTTGAATTGTAATTAGAGGAATAGGAAGGGGGTAAAATGCAAAAGTGGGCTTATAAGATGAGGATGAACTCATTTGAGTTCATTCCTCCAGCACAGCCGATCTCTCTTCTTCTCTTTCTCTTCTTCTTCTTTCTTCCAATTTCTCTTCCTTGGGTGATGATTGGGAGTGCTTGTGAAGAGGGCCTTCATCTTCACCATCCTCTGCTCCATCTTCTTTCTTACTTTCTTGGAGTTTAAGCTTGAGAAGATCTCAAGATTTCCACCAAAGAGGCTACAAGTAAGTGACTGATGTTGTTTCTAGAATTTCTGAGTCATCTTTGGTGATTTGGAATGGTTTCTTACCTAAGAAACTCATTAGGATTTTCTTGAATGGATTGATTGGTTTTTTTTAGGTTCAAAGAGGGTTTCAAGTTTGGGGATTTCATCTTGGATTCAAGCTAGCAAGGGAAATTCTTGCTAAAAAGTTTCCAAACAAGGCAAGTGTACTCAATTATCTTGATTTCAATTGTTAAGTGATTTGTTGGAACTCCAGGAGTTCAGTTACAGAAAATTCGATTCAGAATTTTCTGAAGTTCTGGGCACACTTCGGTCAGCTTCCAGGCTGACAGACACCTGACCGAGAGCTGACCGACTTAGGTCGGCTGGCCGAAATTGTGAGTTCGGCTAGCCGCGGGATGACCGCAAGGTGACCGAAACTCTTGTCAGGGTTTTCCATCAGAAGTTGAGCTTCTGGAAAACGAACCGTAAGCTAACCGAATAACTTCGGCTAACCGAAATTGAATTTCGGCCAGCCGTGAGGGTGACCGCATAGGTGACCGCATTTGGATAAATTGTCCTGGAAATTGAGAAAGTCTGGAAAGCTGACCGAATGTGGTTCGGTCAGCCGAAACCCCTAATGCTGCTAACCGCTAGGTAACCGCCGAGGTGACCGAAATTGAGGAAATATCAGAATTGAATTCTGATAATTTCCTAAACCTTCATGGGTGTTAGCTAAACTTATGTGAATGTAACTTTTACGAAAAAGTGATGTCATCCACAATAACACCTACATTGCATAATGAACGTTTCACCCGAATGTTGTTTTAGGAAATTTACTTGTTATGACTTGAGTTGGCTTGTCCTCTCTCGTTTACAACTGTTATGCTCCTTGTTGAGCTGCCATTGCATAATGTGTTGAATTAATGAAATGAAATGCACTGAAATGAAAAGAAGAGCATTGAAGTGAATAAACACTGTAATGAATTAAAGATTAAGTCTGCTGCAGTAGATGAGTTGGAGCATTCCGGAGCTCCGTGGTGATGCCGGTGATCTCTGATCAAGACGCTGGTAAATCCACACATTCCTGCTTCCTTCAGGGGAGAACTACATGACATTCCTGCTTCCTTCAGGGAAGAACTACATAAATAATTTCCTGCTCCCTTCAGGAGAGAACTACATGATATTTGCCTGCTTCCTTCAGGGAAGAACTACATAAATAATTTCCTGCTTCCTTCAGGGGAGAACTACATGACATTTGCCTGCTTCCTTCAGGGGAGAACTACGTGATAATTGAATGCTTCCTTCAGGGAAGAAATAAATGAATGTAATTGTTATTGATTTGAGATGTTTAGACTGATTTGAATGGTTTAAAAATTACTAAGCAAATGGTTATCATAGAATTGTGTATACATTGCTGAACCGTTGTGTTCACAGTGTTATTGATGACATTACAGGCCAGGTTGCCCGTCCCGTTGATGCAGATGCCACGCCGCCAGCGGAGGAGACCAATCAGGTTCCTCCAGGAGGATTACACGAGGGGACGTAAATCGGAGAGCAATTAACATGTTTTGGAAATATTTTGAGAATAGATTCATTTTGATGTAAATAGTGATCACATGCATTGTAGTTGTATATGCATGGGTGATTTAAATAGGAAATGAAATGTATAAGTAAACTTTACTTTCTGTAAAGCATTTGTACATATTAAAGTTGAATGTCAATGTATATATATCTTTCCGCAAAATTGTACATTTGACAGGTATATGTAAGATCCCTTGTGAATCTCGTATTGACTTCGGTGATGCGAGGTTTACGGGAGTAAGTATGGCATCACGACTCGGGGTTTGGCCGTGGTAACCCTAATCTCGGGCCTGGGTCGTGACAGAGCTACACCAAAGTAATTTTCTAGTGGGAGTTCTGGGTCATGGAATCATGCTTAGACTCATGTTTCAATCCAAAAATATTTTTCAAAACATGAACCTATTAACGCCTAAGATGATTTTAAAACTCTAGGTCCAAAGGCTTGCATGATTCGAAAATATTGTTTCCAAAACTTAATGCATCCAAGTTTAAAATCCAAAACATGCATGTAACATAAGTTCAAAAAGCTTTAAAACAATACATGTGAAAATCGAGATCTCAATTTTCAAATTCAATGCTCATGTGGAAATTTGAATGATGCTAAAATGATAATGCATCCATCAAATTGCAAAACACAAAAACCCTAACAATAATAAATAAATTTTGTATATGGATGAAGCACAAATACCTGTAATTCTTTATTAAACTTCAAATGCACGGCCCACAATTCACCTACAAGGAAAAAGATGGTCAGCAAAATGAATGGTAAAACAGATTCAATTAGAAAGAGAAAGGGAGAGAGAGAGAGAGAGAGAGAGAGAGAGAGAGAGAGAGAGAGAGAGAGAGAGATAATCATCCATTTCATTACAATTAGTGTCCTCCTGATCAAAACCAATTGTTCAAAGACACAAGGGAAAAAAGTTACAAACCACCCATTAGCTATAGCAGCAACCCTAGGACTAGCAAAATTACCCAATTAATATTTTCAATTCTTTCCACACTTCGAACATTCACTCTTTTTCTACAAAGAGGATGACTGACCATTTCAAAGTTTTCCACTAGTATCCATACCCTTATCCTCCTCGTTGCTCTAAGATACTACATAATATGCTACCTTAGACTGACTCCTCAAATCTTCTCCTCAACATGGCACATTCTTTTTCTGGTACCATAACCTGCATGTTGGTCCGTTCTACTTCCCATTCCAACATTTCTATAAGTACACAACACCACCCCCACCCCCCCCCCCCCCCCCCCTGGTTTCCTAGAAACTACGACTGGCTGAAGGAGAAATGATGAAAAAGAACAACTAGGAAGAGACACCAGGAAAAGAACCACAGAAAACCTCTCAGCTCACCAATGAGAGCTAACTGAAGCAGTGAGCCGAAAAGGAGAGCAATGGATCATAAGCTATTAAGCAACAGAGCAAATGCAGAAGTAGTGGAGCCATTGAACAATTACCAATATCAGATGAACAAAATGCAACATTTTCATAGTGAAGTTAGTGAGGTTGGGTCAAGAGGATTTGGCTCTTAGCTGAATTTTCTTTCCATGAGAAAGGAATTATGCATTCCTACCCCTCCCTCAGGCAATCAAAATCCGCTCTATTGAAAATAATCAATTAATTTTTTTCTTTTTTCTGTGAGAAAAAATATGTGGCACCAAACAATGGAACAGTGTGCTACGCAGAAGATTAGATTGATTTTCCTATTTGTGGAAGGATCCTCTCTCAAACGCAGTTAGAACTTTGGTAAGAGGCCAAAATGCTATTTTCACTTGAATACATTCTCAAATTGACATGCATCAGCTTTGTAATTCAAAGCCAAACAGCTCAATGTATGTCACTACATGAACCATATTTTATTCCTTTTCATCGTCATCAACCACCATAATAAAATTAGAGTTATCCAATCATAATAATTGAAAGCAGTAATCTCCTCCTCCTCGTCCTCCTCCTCCTCCTCCTCATCATCATCATCATCACAAGTTATTACACAATAATTTAAAGGTGTTATCTCATCATCATCACAAGTAATTATCAATAAGGTGTATATAAAAATAACGAAGACTGAAAAAGTAAAGCCATTGGGTTACTGTTTGATCATTTTTTCATTGAGTACAACTCTCACATTTTAAGGGTCTAGAATATGTGATCCATATGAGAGCCTACAAAATGTATATATACAGTGCCAGACATAGAACTGTTAAGGGAAGGGCTATTTGTCGGTTTGGGAAAGCTAATTAAAGACCAATATCTATGATCTGATCATCAAAACACCGAGACAACACTTTAGGGTTGCCCATGGAGGATTTCTAAGGATATGATTTTCTCACATTTGTCACCTCATCAGCACTCTCCATGATTAAATCATGGGCCCCAACTCAACATATTCAAGTCATGAGGAATACGTCTGTCATCAATATAGCTTCTAAACATACAAGAAAGTGCCAAACAAGTGAATAAAAACGAAAACAAAAGACCCAACCAAGATCCACGTACGACACAATAGTCAAATTAGCTCAACCAAAGTCAAAGAAAACCACTCAGAAGACACAACCATAAATTCTAAAAAAAAAAAAAAAAAACCATGAAGGAAGTTGAAATGACCCAATACCATGATGGAGTTGCTATATCCCTATAATTATTTATCAGACTCCAACAATCCACACCTGCAAAGAGAAGAAACATAAGTGCTCCTACATTTCATAAAAAAACTCAGACTTATAGCTTGCCAGCTAGAGGCCAATCAAGGAATTGAGAGTCCATCAATCTTTTACTTAAAACTATAAATGTATATAAAGTGGGATGCTTTGGACTCTGTCAAGCCACCGAAGTTACTCTGCTCAGTCTTTGACAAATCAGATTAGTGCTGTTGGCTAGTGTTTCTAGGGTGAAGCTCAAATTACCTTCAGTTCTTTATGAAATCTTGAATGCCAAAGCTCACCTATAAGGAAAAGAACGGTAGGAAAAATGAAAATTTAAAAGATTCAATTTAATGGAGAGGGGAAGAAGAGGGGGGGCGGGGGCGGGGCGGGGCGGCGGCGGTGTTTGGCGGGTGTGAAGTTGTCCATTGCATTGCAATAAAAGGCCTAATGATCAAAATCAATTGATCAAAAACACACTTGAAAAGCCAAAAGAACAAAGTGAGGCCCATAGGATAATTGCCCCATACCAATGGTTGTTTATTTTATTTATATTTGATTCTATTCCAACCATCAAAAAGTCTAATAGATGCATTAAACTGCTTGTCCTTTGCACCACATTGGATTTTCTTTCCTCTCATGAAATACAAAATACATTCCTATCTGCTAGATCATCAGTATAAAAAAAAAAAAAAAGGTTTTTGAAACTATAATTTGTATTATTATTATATTTTTGTTATTGATTTTTATGATTACAATTATTCTCAGCTCATTTTCAATGGATGATCTGGTTTGAGACAGGCTTAGGCGAGGAGCCAATTCAACATATGTTGCATAATTGTATAAAGAGTGACAAACTCAACAGCTAAACAAATTCTAATCAATAATCTCAAAAGACACTAAATTAAATTTAAAATTATCTCAACTAATGCAAAGGAATACAAAATAATTGGGTAACCGGACCACAGTTGTAATTTGTAAGGCTCTGTCTGACTTGGCTAAGTCGGTCCTGGAGGTCCTCGAGTCAGGCAAGTTGTATGACCCTGGCTGGCCAACAGCTTGGCTGCTAGATGAGTAACCTTCTCAACTCTGCCAAGAATTTGAGTATAGAAACTACGGGCACATAGTTACCCATTTGGATCCACGACCATTGGGCCACTCCGGCTAAAATTCCTCAGGTGCAAGCAACGAAAGCACAAGGAGGGATTATTTCTTATAGAATGACAATCTGCATGATATATACAAATAAGTTGTAGTAAGCATGACAAGTTGTTGTAGTCCACAATCAAAATGATAAAAGGGACATTGAGTAAAGAGGAGTATGCCTCTAATGCAGGTTGTTCCAATAGTCACTAGCCACTCAGGGTCTTCATTTGAGCCCATAGGTGATGTATGCCAAATAGCTCATGTCTGACTCTGACATGATGATTGGAACATGCGCTGCCTTATCTCAGTCCTGCCTCTTGTTGTATCGCAGTCTTATTTTCAGAACAGGGCATCCGATTATGTACAACCATTTGAGATTTCTGAGGCGTTGCAGCCCCACGCAAAATCATCATTCCTGGGCATTCTAGAATCTTTAAATATCTAAGCAATGTGAGGCCTCCACCCACTCTAAAATCTTTAAATATCTAAGCAATTAGGCATATAAGAGAGTTTAAGGTGCTTTAATGATGGGAATGTATCTTTGTAGTTGTGACTCTTCTCAAACTCAATAAAATATTTTTAGGTACATTCATTTTTTTTCTAATTTCATGACTATAAGTTCAAAAAATGTTATTAGAGTCGGTTGACTCTAGTCAACATTATTTTAAAACTGTTTTTTGTCTTGGATTCCGTAGTATCACAGGAATAGTGTGTTACAGAAACTAATAAATCTCATGATAACATGGGACGGTCCCATGATGGCATAGCTTTCGTGCAGCGTCTTAGATGAGTTTTTTTCCAAATGATAGAATATGAGAAATGGTAGTCAGATGTGTATTTACTTCTCTCCAAAACGACACGAGATGTGGGAACTTCCATCCCAACCCTCCATAAGGACATGGACGTATTGAAGACAAAGGGCACCGATCTATTTTTCCACACCCTCAAAAGAATATATCAAATCAGAAGTCATTCATTTTTAGCACTACGAATTTTTAGTGAGTGTACTCTATCTTAGGGCCCAATTGGTTGCGTGCATTTGGAAATTTCTTGTATAGAGCATTTGAAATTCTCTAAACAACACTACACCAAAAACTGTAATTTGGAACCGTTTGTAACCGTTCCAAATCCAATATACAACGGTTAATATCCTCTCCTGTTTAGGGCGTCCCTAATTTACAGGAACAGATTTTAACCATTCTAAAAAACATGAAGTAGGAACGGTTTTTACCAATTCCAAAAAAACAAAAATAAGAACGATTTCTATCCGTTCCAAAAAGTGTAAGTTATTTAATTAGAGTTAGAAGTCATGTAGAAATCATTTTTGATGAAATTCTGTTTTTTTTGAAACAATATTTTTGATGAACTACTTAAAGATCATTTTATCAAGAACTTGAAAAATTATTTAAAGTAATAACATCGAGCAAGAAAAGCCAAATTTTTTTTTTTTTTTTTTTTTGCTTAATAAAACCAGCATTTTTTTTTTTTTTTTTTTTTTTTTGCTTGATAAAACCAATAGATTTAGAATTACTTGAAAATCTAGTTAATGCAAGAGCATCCAGAAAGACATACCAACAGATTAAATGCCATGCCAATAAATAGATGATATTCGAGCAAATCAACAAAAACTGGGGATCCATGAAAGTGCAGAAAATAAATTGAACTGTTCATTACAACATTAACCACCACATTTAGTTGGTACAAAATAAACCCAACCCTTAAAAAAAAAAATACAGAAATGAACATTCCGTAGAAAATCAAGTCCAAATCCCAAAGTGTGGTGAAAGTTGCATGTAGTCTCATGCTCCAAAAGTTGCTCCAATATACCTGCATGACACACCAATAATCCATCAAAAACAATACACATTGAAGAAGAGAAAAATAAAAAGGCTAATGCCATAGTTGACATGTAAGTTATCAAATAATTGTTACATTATATTTACATTTCTTTTTCTACTCTGGTTTTACTCTTCTCCATAAGAAGGTCAGCCATCATCCACCCAAAAACAGTCGTACTTTCTCATCTACTATTCTAACAGCAACATGTTCCATCACTCAGCATGCATGCTCTTTTAGAAGGAACGCTGGAGTGGCAGGATTTCCTTAACTCATCATCAAATGGCAACTGACCACTTTCTGTGATATGTGCATGCGCTGCCATGACCTATTCAGGCTGATACATTTTGGGTCTCCTCCAATCAAGCTTGTTGCTTTGCAGTGCCTTCTGGAGTTGCTCACCAAAATCTCAGATCAGGGAAAGAACAAAGTTGATGAGCTTAATTGCTCTGTAAGGTACCTCCAGTCTATGCCGGCGGTACTGCAAGACCTAGTTTTCGGTGGGGATAATGAAGTAGCCATGAACTGCGGGTTATGATTATCCACAATTTTAGGGTGGGAGAATCTGGCTGTAAAGGAGAAGAGAGCAATTGAAGGAGATTGGTGGTTTAGGCTGTTAGCTTAAGATCTCTCAATCCACACGAGGATCTCCTTGGGTCTAATCCAAATGACACTGTAAAGTAAACATGAAAAATCCAAGAGTGGGTTGGAGCTTGCCTGACTCTATAGCTTTTCTTTAAGGTAACAGAAGCTTCTTCAAAAGACGGAAACTTAAAACTCACGTGGGATTTACAACTCCTTTGCCTTTGCTATTCTTTCTTGCTTAGTGATGGAGGCTAAGAAAACTAGTAACTAAAAGAGTTACCCAAGGGGTCCTTTTATAGGAGATTTCTACCTATCAAGGAACCATTAACCCCCAACTATCACCTAATCCTTTAATCTCAGCGCATTATTAGTTTGTTGGCAAGTGAGCTAAAAAATAACTAGGTCTCATAAATGTGCAGACAAGTGGGTATGATTAAAAACCTTGATGGGCTTGTGGTCATGTGGGCCACACCCATTTAATCCAACATAGGCTGCTCATGGAAGAGTTGCCATTTGTCATTATCAGCTCCTGGTTTGGCATCTAAATCATTCACAAATCCGTGGTTTGCTCGTTTCTGAAGAATGGTTTGCTCGTTTCTTCTATCCAGACTTGGACCTTCCCTTTGGCAATTTGAGGGAAGAGTGCCCTGGATAGAAAATTAGGAAATTATCCTGAAATATACCAGCATATTCATAAAATAATGAGACACTGGTGAGTGGTGAAAATCAAGTTTTGTATAGAGATGGAGCATAGCTAGAACAATAAACTACAGACAAATACATTTCCTTGCAGAGTAATGAGCGGTAAAATAAAAAGGGAAAGACACTATTGCAGGATGGACAAGTTGTTAACTCAGTTAGATTTTTAGTGCATATATTTACTGAAGAGACGGCTTAGAGTTTCATATAAAAACATACCATTCAATGCATCTCTTGTGAGCATGCAAGACATTTGACTGAGTCGCTTGATCTGCCACAACAGCTCTCCCATCAGCATAATGCATCATCAGCCCTGTTGCGTGGAGTTCCCATAAAGGAACAATCAGTGAGCTCAACTCTAAACCATTCATCAGTGAGTTCAAATCTTTGACTTGGAGAAAACAAATCATTATGGAAGTAATGAAATGAGGGCTGGAAAAGTCATATTCACGCAACAGAAAGAAAAGTTCAGGAAATATAGTTGAGAAATCAAAGAAACATGGAACATAAAGATATCATTGTCTTAGAGACAAATTAGCATCCTGCAAAATGACTCAAAGCGGTCAGGTAATCAGCTTACTGCTCCTGCAGTATAATAGCTGTCCCATGAGTGCATGTAAATGTTTAATTTTTCCCACAAATATAATGTTAGTCCACTAGCATTCTCAAAGACACTAAAGAATGAACGAAATATAATAAAGCCAAATTCATCTAACTAAAGCAAATGATTTTCAAAGAATCTGAAACAAAAAAAAGGCAAAGTTAGATCTTACCTATAAAGAGTAATTAGTAGTGCATATGCCACACAACTCTTTTTGTGGTAAGTAGCGCTTGGACCCTTTCGTCTACTTCCCTAAAAAAATAGGTAAGCAATATAATTTTAGAAAAACTAAAGTAAAAAAAGAGAAGCATACAGCGATTGCAGGGATTTCAAAATTCAAAGTCTCAAATGAGTTCAGCATTGTCCTATTGTCCTCCATGCAGATACCTTTTGCATGGGTTGTTCAGATTCAGTAGCATCCGAGTGCATGCGGAAAAAACCTTGCAGAAGCTTCAGGGTCCTTAATTATGGTTTTAGAAGTGGACCGAGGGCCAATGTTTGAGACTGCCCCTGCATGGATGTACTTGGGTCGGACCCCTGATGCAATTTAAATATCAACTTCCTCATATATGATAGCAAATCCATCCCCACTGCCATGGATAATTAGTTTGGAGCAGATTTCTGCTGGAAATATAAAGTAGATCATTGCATGTAAAACCAAATCAATAATGGCACTGATATGAAGTCAAACCAGAAGTATTCAATAACCTCATTGTATCCAAGGAAGGCGCAACAGACTGCACAGTGTCCCTAAAATCTTCAGTTCTGTCTTTACTTCTCACCACCCCTTTAACATCAAGAAACAAAAAATTTAGAAAATCAGAACTGTAAATGCATGGGAGCTAGATGTTTGTGTACACGTTGAAAAGCAGTTTTACATTCAGGAGAGAAAATACCACGTGCCAATCAAGAAAACACACACACACATACACACAAATTCTGCCTTCAAGTATGCAAGCAATATGAACCAGTATAAAGTACCCTCCTAGCCATCCTTTTCAGCATTTACCTGTGAAATGGAATGTGAGAAAGTGGTAAGAGCGTAAAGCCATAGGCCAAAACAAAATCACAACTGAACGAAATCCAGACTCTATCCAAGTAATGTAAAATCCTTAATTGAGATTGACAAACAATAACCACATGTACATTAAAGAATCAAGATATTTGAAAAACCCATAATCTACTTACTCGAGTCTTTTAAACATATGAGCCAGTAGACCATAACCAAAGCATAAGACAATCGCAGGCATAGAAATATAATAGCTTCAGCTCTAACCTCTTCAACTTCATCATAGAGTGCCAAAGCTAAAAGTTCGAGAAGATTTTCAGTTTTTAGTTTAGTCCTAACCTTGGAGGTGTTACAGCCCCGGCCAACTTAGCATGAAATTGTCCGTTTTGGCCCACGTGCAAGCGCGAGGACTCCCCAGGAGGTCACCCATCCTAGTACTACTCCCGCCCGAACACGCTTAACTTCAGAGTTCTTACAGTTTCCGGGACCGCACGGTTTTAAAAGGCCTCATGCTAAGTTAATACGGAGTTTGACTTATAAGCCCAAGGTCAGGACTTGGATATTTCCACCCAACTCAGCATGAAATTGTCCGCTTTGGCCCACGTGCACGCACAAGGACTTCCCTGGAGGACACCCATCCTAGTACTGCTCCGCCCGAGCACGCTTAAGTTCAGAGTTCTTACGGTTTCCAGGGCCGCACGGTCTTAAAATGCCTCATGCTAAGTTAATACAGGGTTTGACTTATAAGCTCAGAGTCAGGACTTGGATATTTCCGATGCAGGCTAACAGAGACTCACTGTTTAAAGCCCGTGGTTGACACGCTACGCCCCATGGTTAAGGGTGTCGCCCGGACCAAGTTCTCATAGGAGGCAACTTGAACAGAGAGACACCTTGTTCTCCAAAGAGAATGAACTTGAATCACTGGAAGGGAATGAGTCCATGGAAGTTTTAGCACAATATTTAAAAGATTCATGCGCCTAGGCAACTCACAACCTAAGGTCTCTGCACCATTCATGTGAGGACCCACCCCTTGTGGGCCCTCAGTTTGTTTTAAATAATTATTAATATGATATTTCCTACTTTAATATGCTAATTAATAGGAATTAATAATATAGATGGCTAATGTTCCTAAGATTTAGAATTTTAATAGATGTTAGGTGCTTTTTATAATTTTTAGTAGGTTTTGATTAGAACAGGACTTAGCTAATATTAAAATTAATAGGAGGGGCATTGAGTGTTAAGAACCTTCTAGAATCCCACCAAATGACCTAATTACCCATGGCCCCATCTCTTTTTCATTTACAACCAAGTTACGCTTTTAGTAATTATCCTAAACTCTAAACTATATAACCCAACTATTGCAAACATTAGCCTAAAACCCTAATTCACTCTCCTCTCTCATTTACCCTATCTTCCTCCCCAAGCAAACCCTCATTCCCCAAATCCCAACCTAAGAAGAAGCTAGAAGGCCACCCCAATTGCTCAATCAACACCTTAGGAGCTTGAAATTCTCATATCTCTCTCTCAACTCTATCACCAATTTCGAATTGAGGTAAGTACCCTATGCTAATTTCACTTGATACATGCTTTCTTTCCTTGTTTCTGTAATTTCAATTCAATTAGATGGATATGCTCATGTAGATCTTCCTTTTGAGCTAGCTTGTCTATAGATAAATGGCCATTTGATGGATGGGTTCTCCCATTTGGAAGATCAATGGCCCGGTTGGGTGATGGATGGATGGTTATAATAGTGTTTTCTTTGTCTTGTATGTTGTTGTGATGAATGGATGAGATTGGGGATGAATTGGATGTAAAATGGACTGAGAAGGGAAATCTTAAAATTCTGGAAAATCCAGCTCTGTGCGTGTACCCGGTCGACCTGCCTCCAGCTCGGTTAACTGGGCACACTGAAATAGGTGAAAATCAAGTCCCAGTTATCTGCTGCCTAAAATGTACAAATAGTGTACCCGGTCGACCGGACCCTGTACCCGATCGACCGGATACACAGGACTCTATGGGAGTTAACTAAGACTTGAATTTCACACGCAGGTCAGGAACTTTGTGTACCCGGTCGACATCACGGCCATGATGTCGACCGGATACACTGCGCATCCTGAGGAGCCCCCCAGCTGTTTGGCTCCAGGTCCCAGTGGACCCGTCAACATCACGACCATGATGTCGACCGAGGACACTGCAGGATGTCGACCTGGGAGGTCAACATCTAGTATACCCGGTCGACATCCCAAGGTATGATGTCGACCGGGCACACTGTGAACAGTGAGTTTCCAGACTTTTGTGTTTTTTATGTTTGATCGTTTATGGGGCCCATTGACCATCCAAATAGGCTTCCATCAAGTATGCCACATACACGAATCAATGGCATATCTCAGCCTTGACTTGTGGGGTCCACCAATTGAGGTTTTGGGATTTGAATCATCAATGATTCGGACCTTAAATGTAGCATATGATGTCTATAACTTTAGGAGCACCAGATTTATTATCTTTTGACATCAGAGGCTATAATTAGGGATCCAATTACATGATGAGGCCTGAACCAAGAGTGAACCATTACCTAGGATTGGACCTTTGTCTATTTCCACTTGATGCCATGATTTTGAGGATTTCATGTGTTGTTCTTCTCTCTTATCCTTATTGTTGTCATAAACCTGTTAATTAATGGGAATTGAAGGACCTAAACCTAGGATTACTTAGTGGAGACCTTATTTTGTTTTTGAAGATAAATGACCCGTGTCTGTGGCTAGACGTGCCCTCATACGGCCTAAGATTGGGTATGTGGAACCTTAGAATGGAGAGGTTACTTCTAATGGACTGTTGGCTCATTGTGTATGAGTATAGAATGATTACTTGTGGAATGATCTTGGTGTTGTACCTATATTGCCTCAGGCCACGGTTGTGGGCCTTGGAGTGGATCCAATGATGATTGAACTTGGACTTGGACTTGGATATTGGACAGTGTTCCATTTTCTTATACCTTAACCTCTTAGAGACTTGGTTAGGATCTTGCTCACGCAAGACAAGCCTAGACAGACACAGACCTGTACTTGTTCCCTGGGTCGGCACTAAACATTTACTCAGTTGTTCTAAGCTCAGCCAGTTAACTGATCATCACTGATAGGAGCTATATTGGTTACTTAGAGTTATCATGATGAGCTGTGATTAGATGGACGGTGTGATACCGGGTCCGGGTTAATATGATAAAGGGGAGTGATCGGTGTTATATTTATATATGTTATTATTATCAGGGTTGTTATCCATTGCATGGTTATTACCATTTTCCCCACTGCAAATTGTTTACAGTATGGGATGTTTACAGTATGGGAAGGCCGCGGCATAATATCCCACGGTATATCCAGCTTGTGTGAATGTGCCATTTGCATCTGATTAGATTAGAATACTTTACATTTCTAATTCTAAATTGATAATTACTGTTCAATTGCCTAGATCATGTATCTTTCTCACTCATATGATTACATACCTATCACTACTCTCTTTTGTTGTATACATCATGTGTTATCTGCATATGGTGCCTTGCCAGATCCTTGGATCTGACCCATCTTTGGTGCTTAGGTCACAACCTTGATCCTGCGGACGATGCATTCTACGAGGCACCCGTAGTTGGTGACTATGGGTGGGGGCCGGCTGACCAGGTGATAGAGCCGGAGAACAGAGAGCCTACACAAGGGGAATGAGTGCAGTTCTATTTCTTTAGGTTTGAGAGTTTCTATGTAGTGAGATGGGTAGATATACAATTTTGTATAAACTTTGATAACCATATTTGAGATTTTTATCAGACTTCCGCATTGTTATATTTGACTCATTTACATAATACTATTGTTTCCGCTATCTTTTCTTACGCTTCCGCAATACAATTGTTGATTATGTTATGGTTCAAAAAGTTTTAAAATTTTGACCTCACTGCGGACTAAGATTTTGAAAGTTCTCGGGTTTTCCAGAAAGTAGCGCACTAAATTCGGGTACCTTAGCACTATCTTTGGTATTCGGAATTGGGGCGTTACAATTCATGCAACCATCACCATCATCTTTGAAAAGCCATATTGTCACAGGAAGAGAACCTGGATGGAGTTAAGTATTGATTCTTTGATGGTGCATTATCACAAAGACAAGATAGAGATAAAACATGGTCAATCAAGATACTATTTCAGCCAATATATTATAGACCCGCATTTTACAAATACAAGTGTTGGGGAGTCACAAGTCCCACATCGCCTAAGTAATAGGCTTGACATGTCTTAATATACATGTATGGGCCTTTCACCTATTAGCTTAAGCGTTTGAGTTGGTATATGGTTCATTACAACAAGGACCTTGGTGGGAGATACCTCTGAAAAGAATCTTCCCCATTGGACAGGTCCTAAATAACAAATTAGCCCCAATTAAATGTTGACCTTGTAATTATCCATTTTATCAGATGGCTATAAATAATATAGAGAATATTATGAGGCCTGATCAATTCATGATGGGGCTCTCTAGGTCAACATCTTACATTTCCAATTGTAGCCCTACCTAATCAAGGGATGGGTTGGAGAAACAACACAGTTTGCTTCAATCAAGCAGCATGTAGTATGTGGTAAAGGAATAGATAGCCCTAGGAATGCTAATGCATTCATATAATTAGTTCCAGACCATCCATGCGCAGCCACATCCAGTGAGGAATGCAACTCATTCATCAGATGGCATTGTCCTGAGACAAAAATCAGGCTGACCTCTCATAAAGCAGACCATACATGTACAATGCAAATGGAAAGCTATAAAGAATCCCTAAAGGTTTTCCATCCAATGCACTTATCATCCTCAATCAGACAAAGTAGTCCAAGCACCTAAGTTTTTGGACAGGCAGGACATAGTTCTGCATGTATGGAACTTTAGATGATTTGTGGCCGTGTGTGGAGCTGCACACGGCTTAGTAAACCTTGTTGCTAAGAAGCCAGGTAGATTGCTTTCTATGGAGAAGCAAAATGTTGTCAATCGCTTCTAAATAGATGGATAAATCGAATGTGAGTATATTGCTTCTCTTTGACTGCAAGATAAGATTATCAACTAATATAATAACAGATGGAAAAGAAGAAACATTTTATCGCAGGAATTGAATAATTTCTATAATACTACAAAAAGCTTATGCAAATCTGCTCACATATCCAAGGCATCCATGCATGTGTTGAAAGATGCTACTAGATAAAGTGCTCTGTGGATAGTTGCAGAAGACAATACAAAGTACACTAAGAGCCACTAGGGCAGTTTCCTGACTTAAAGTAGAAGCCTTAGAGTCACTTGGTTTCAAAAGACCAACAAATGACACAAGCGGCCCTCTCATATAACCTGCATACTCCTTGTCCAGTCTGTGTAAAGATTCACAACCAAAATGAGCATAAGCATTGGAAGCTAATGTCTCCACATCTGTCATCAGTGTCCTAAGCGGGCCGATTCTCTCCAAGAAACTGATTTAGAAATAGCTCCTTACATTCAGACATACAAATCTAACATCAGGAACTGATTCTTAAGCTGGAAACAGAGAAATTAGTAGATCCATGAAAACTTACAGATTTCCAGGCAGATAAGATGAGTTGAAAATAGCTGTAACTCTGCTGCTCAACCCTTAAACACTAGTTTCCAGCACAACAAAAGCATATTTCATTGTTAAAAATTCTACTTTCCTGTAAGCGCATTTCAGTAAACCTGTAGCACCTAGAAAAGGAATTTGCTGTTGTGACTTTGTGCCTTTTAACAAAGACAGTAACATATATTATCAGAGAATCCATGTCCTCGAGCTTAGATGGTAGTAACATGTATGTATTATCAGCAAAACTCAGAACTTGAAAACATCAGACAACACTCCTTAGTCATTCTCCATCCCTTTAGGCAGCCATTTCAAGCTCAACAGCACCCATATTTCCAGCCACTGCAGGAAGGAATGTGCTCAGGACTAACCAGTCATGAAATGTATCAGACAACCTAAGAAGAGGGGACCAAGGAAAGAAAAAACATACATCTGAAAATAATATAAAGAAAGAAAAAGAAACTCTAGATCACAGAAATGAGAGAAAGCAAGAGAACAAAGTATACCAAACGGCAATAGAACAAAAAACTGTATGGATAAAGAGGGTTACCAAACAGCACAGCTCAAAAAACTAAACAAAGTTTAATAGAGGTTTTAACCCAAATGGAGTAATAGAACAAAAGGCACAAATAGCACAACCCATACTATAGATGATTAGAGTTTTGTTAAATGCCCTTTCCCTAAGTCTCGTCAGTGAATGTGACAAACGCCTTAGGCCATGCTACTAAGGATCCATTTCCAACTTCGCCCAAAGTTGAATGATGGCCTTCTGGATGGGGCAGTGCAACATCTCTTTTGTTAATGACATCAACCGTAACCTTGTATGCATGTTCTGGAAGAGCTTTACAATGAATACGTTGGGTCCCATTCCTGATATGAGCCCTTCCAATAGCGACAACCTCTTGACTCCAAGTCATCAATTTGCACGGCCGCTCTTTCACGTTTAAAGGTTTAGCACCCGCTGTTGTGTTGGAAACTGCAACCGACTTGTCGTTTTCGGTGGGAACAAAGCGCTCGATTGGGATCCCGAATGCATGCATATCTATCATAATGTTTTGAAGCACTTGTTATTCTTTCAATACAAGTATAAAAAATCTAATATTATTAAAGACTTTTAAAAAGAATCCAATAATTTCGACTTTACCTCAATCATTTGTTTTATACCACCCAGTTCTTGGGACATGTTTTTTTGTTCTTCAGGTACGTGGCCTACTTGGGTCTCCGGATTTTTAAGTGAGGACAATTGCTCAATAATTTTCTTTTCCTTGAGAGCTAGTTTTTCAACTGCTGGAATGGACCCTATGACTTGACTTCTTGATACGACAGTCCCAACACCTCGAACACGACCCTTGGTATCAACACCAAATACCTGAGGCAATGGATCGTTGAGGATGTCGTGGGAATCTACTTCATCTTGGTTGGACAACAGTTCTTTTAGTCTTTCATGTCGATTACTTGCAATCATTAGTTAAGTAAAGTTTTAAGTTGTTTTCTACTATATTAATTGAAGTATAAGATAGGGAACTAACTGTATGTGAGGAGACACTACTAGGTACAGTACCGTCTTTCCTTGTATGGGCTTCTATCCACACTTCAGCCCTAGTAGGCAAGGGGTCACCCTCCTTCTTTTGGCATTTCTACGTTTGCATGAATTTCAACTTGTCAGTTTTTAAGTGACAAAGCAATATGACATATTTTATATATGTATGCCAATACTCACCATTTTCTCCTCCAGTCTCGCGTGGCCATATATGCCACTCGTATGGTAAATGTTAAGTTTTTTCCTCACCTTTGTATTTTTTTTCCGTTCTATTATTTTAGGACTCAAATTATCTTCGATAAAAGCCTCCCAATCTTTAGGTCTAACTCCTAGAGGACGATTATTCAATTTATCTTCAGGAGTTGCATGAGCATAAAGGTATTTTGATCTCAATTTTGTCTTGTAGTTTCTCATCATATCGCACGTGCTCAAGGCATTTAACTTTATAAGATTGAGGAACAACATAGTCATCCTGAAAAAAAAAATTGATTTCCTTTTAGGATCACAAACTAAGTATTTGATAAGATAAATATTGCATCCATTTCTACTGGAGATATGCTAAGATTTCATACCTAGACAAGTTTCCATAGTTGCTCTTTTAGGTTCTTAGGCACCGAACTGTTGGAAGTGGGTGGGCCTTGTGGATAGGTTTTCAAAACTTTTGACCCACTTAACTTGGGGATCAACTATCCAGAAGGCTACAAAACCCAATCCAGGATCCATATCCTCAATCTCAGCCATCATGATCAGTAAATAAACCTATCAAGAAGATAGAATAGCAGCCAACAAGCATCCATAAAAATCTACAACATGCACGGAAGTAGATTATACCTTTGGAGCTCGATTGTGCTCTAACGGAGAAGTTGCATATTTCTTTGATGATGAAACTCTTTCACAAACCAAATCAGAATCTCCAAGACCCAATCGTCTTCCACGTTATGACCCGTATCAGATTCTCTTTTCTTAAGAAGATGGGTGGGATCTCCAAGAAAAAAACCAACTAGAAACTCAAGGGAAACTAGAAGAGAAACTAGAAGAAAAAGGAGAGAGAGAGGATGTGAGAAGTGCAACTCTTGTACTAAAAAAGGAGGTTGGGCGTGAATCCCTAGGGCATTCCAAGCATGGGACGTCCAAGCTTTTTTCCTCTCTTATTTATAGCCTAAAGCATCTCCTCTTTGTTTATTATTAGATGTCCAACTTCCATAATAATTAGTAACTCACTATTCCTACTATTACCACTATTAGAAGTCTTACTTCAACTAGAAATAGTAATTTTCCTTTTGAGTTCAAATGGAATTAGTAAAGATCCAACTTGGGCTAGCGTGGGGACCACTAGGGATTCCATAAAAAGCTGGCTCCAACTAGGACACCGCGACCCCACATCTCATGTGCACTCTGCACCCACGGTTAATTGCAAATAACTCCACTAAATAAATGCAATTGAACTCCAGTCTTACGAATAAATTACATGAAGACCCTAAACTCCCCTATCACAACAAGTAGGCCCCTCCATCAATATCCATCGATCAATTGGACAAACTGTCCCACCAATTTAGATCTATATCTTACTATCCTTGAGACCCAATTAATCATAGTGATCATTACTACCATCCAATTAACTCCTAATTGAGATGGGTGTACACTTACCAATGATAAATCCATTAATTGGCACAAGGGGATAATAGAGATAAATTTCATCTTGACCATTACATGTTCCCACAGTCCTACTACCACATACCCAAGACACCTAGGTATTGACCTATAGTTGGCTTCACTCATTAGTGACTCAAAGCAAATGAATAGATAGAGACTTGAGTTCATCAATGTCTCAGGATTGAGAGCCTATTGCTAGGGAATTATAAGAGTAGACCTCAAAGTAAAGACAGTGTTCATAAAGTGCTTCTCATGGTCCTTCAATACATCCAATGTACCAGTACTATGATCAAGAATCTTACATTCTGAAGATCAAGACAAATCACACTATCTCATAGTAGTCAAAGTACTGCAACCTTGTCGGATGAGATGTCCAGTCTCATCATTGGTTGTGAAGATATTTAGGTATAAGATTTGCTACACATGTCTCCCGTATGTGGATCTCATCCATACACATGTATTGCATCTAGTATACTCATGGACTCCCAGGTCATCTCATGAACCATCATGTCATTTGTATTGGTTATGTGCAAATAAGAAATAAAACACCATTCATCTCATGAAAGGAAAGCATGAATATATTAATAAATAAAGAAATTAATCAATTTATTACATCAATCTTAATGGATTGAGACCATAAAACTAACACGTACGCCGGTCCTTAATGGAAATGAGAACAACGGTGCGAATAATCTCACCAAACCTTGAGGCCAGCTAGGTTGAATGCTCGCCCACAGGTACCCCAAATGCATTTGAGCTGATCACCGGCTTTTGTTTTGACAAGTAGGACGTTTCTAACAAATAGAAAAAAATGATTGTTATATAAAACAAATAGTATTCAAATTAAAGCATGAAACCATTAAATGAAGAATTAGCCTTTTCTAACCTACATTCAATGATCTTGCACTGTTTTCCGCCGCCATTAGAGCACATGTGTCTCAAATGATGCCTCGGATTGGAAAATATGTTTCATTCAAAGCCAGCCTCTTTGCTGGCTCACAAGTCACAACTTAACTGTTTACTCGCAATGCGCAAACTGAAATAAGTATTGATCTTTTATAACTCATGGTCCAAGTTCTAAAAATGTGAAAAACATGAAACTAATATCACTTTTCAGGTGCCCAATGCTTGATTCAAATTCAACATTTTGAGCAAAAAAGCACCATTCCGAACAAATCAGTCAGCACACAATTTTACGGTTTGGATCGTCCACCAAAGCAGAATCATCAATCATTTAAACCAATTTGGATGTACCCATATTCATAAATGCTTTAATTTAAAAGGGAATCAAGAAAACTTATTAAAATAAGTCATCTAAGCAATTTATAAACCACTACTTCAATATATAATTTGACAAGATTCAAATAGAGCATACTAATAATGCACCTATCCATGCAATCAGACTTACTAAACTAGAGATTTCAAAGGTTCTCTTTCAAATGTTAACCAAAAACCAACTTCGGTTGTATGACCAGCAGGCGGAAATCCCTCAATTGGTAAAAAACTTCGGTTGTATGAAGAATCCCTCAATTGGTAAACAACTTTGTTTGTACAATTTCAAAGGTAACAAGATGAAATCTAAATGCTTCAAATTACCATTTTACCCATACGTACATTTCTATGTTGTTCACCATACGTTGTGAACTTTTCACATTATCACAGGCATGGCAACACATAAAAGATCGTTAGACCCCACTAATTTTATATGCAGATTGCTACGAGTACTGAAATTTGAAGGCCATCTCATTAAGTTAAACTAACACATGATCAAAACCATTAGATTGGAGACCTAGAGTTTATTTATTTTTTAAGTGATATCATTTAGAAGCCTTCAGAAAAACTTGGCCACTTGGTGTTTATTACCATCCAACTTGATGAATCGGATGGATACCACATGAACACCACTATATTCTTTCAGTCGAGAATGCCAAGTCATTCTCCACTATCCATGGAACACTACATAACAAAGTAAAAAACTATTAGTTATTATTGTAATACTGTTACAACCCAACCCAAACTAATCATGATTAGGGCTAATTAATTGAGATTAATGCTAATTAAGCATGGTTAATTGAATTAATGATGGTTAATGACCAAAGAGAGAAAAGTTAGTCTCAAAAGATGCATTAAGCATAATGGAATGGGTTTACATGAAACTAGTTTAATTAAAATGAGTTTAGACTCAAACAAGGTAAACTAAGGACCTTTTTGTAAATACGGATTTTCACGTATTTCATCAAATACGGAAATTCTTAATACCAACGCTTGTATCTCGAAGAGTACATTAATTTTCATAATAGACTCAAGTGCGTTTGACTTGAAATTGGTCAAATGAGCCTTCATTTGACTCTAAATGTAAATAGACTTAATGATAGAGGGTTTTAGTGTGAAGATACCCTTTATTAGAATGAAATGAACTCATTCATTCACTCATCTCCATCTCAAGCCAAACCCTAGGCTCTTCTCCTCTTTTCTTCTATTTTCTTCATCTTTGTCAAGGCTTGGAAGGAATCCAAGTGGATTGAGGAGTATTGCTTTGTCTTCATCTTCTTCCCCAAGTCAATTTTCCATTGTTAAGGAGCTAGAGCTTGTAAAAGGTCTCAAGGTTTCTTCCTTTAGATTGTAAGTGAGTAGTTAATTGCTTTTATAGGATTTTCAAGTTCCATTAAATGATTGAAGTGGGTTTCTAGCTTGGTTAGCTCATAGGAAGCTATTTGGGTTGTTTTATGAATTAGGGTTTGAGAAGAAGAGGTTTGGCCTCAGATCAAGCCAAGCAAAGAGGGGGTTTTGTCAAAGAAGCTTCAAAGGAGGCAAGTATAAGCATTTATTTGTGAATGGTGTTAGTTATTGTAGATGTTAATGGAGATTTCATGAAAATTGAGTTTGTGTATATTTTCCATGGATTTTTAGAATGGGTTGTTTTATGGATTGATGGAATGATTAGAAGTGTTGCTAATGTGTGAATAGTGTGAGCATTGAGGAGGGAACAGGAGGTTCCAATGCTATTGCAGGTTGTGGTAATGGAATGGAGAAGGAAGAGTAGAAGAGAGAGAGTTGCAGAATTTCGGAATGAAATTCTTAAGCGTTCGCTCGAGCGACCCGTTCTTTGGATGAGTACGCTCGAGCGGATATGAATCTACTCGAGTGACCTTCATTCTGTTTGAGTCCGCTTGAGTGACCACTTCTCTGTTTGGGTCCGCTCGAGTGAACTTGAGTCTGTTCGAGCGAACCTGATGCTGAACAGGGCATTGATTGCTAATTGGTTTTGGATTTTGTAGAAGACATGGATGCTTCTTGAGTACCTAAGTGCCCCTTTAAATTAGTTTTAAGGCTAATCATGGAGTAATTGAGACTGTTGAGAATTAAAAACAATAAGAAGAGAATTTTGTAATTGAACTATTGTTTTAATAGTTAATTGATTATGGACTAAACCTCCATAGGTGATAATTACGGGGACTCCAATGTACACATAATATATAAATGTGATGTCCATTGAGAATAACACGTACATTAAATAACCAACGGTTACACCTAAATAGTTGGTTGGAACTAAAATAGAAATGAGAAGAATAGTGTAATTAGTAATTCTCTCATTGTATTATATCACGTATCATTGTGTTCCAATCTCATAAGATTGATGTTACTGTTTATTCCTTTCCATTGTTAAGAATGGAATCACTATATGGAATTGAATCCAGAAATGGATTAATTAATGAAATGTATTGACTCTTGAGTCTGGCACTACCTAGCTATTGTATTGAAACTCTAAATGAGCTAAATGAATTAATAAACAAGCAAATGACTATTCCTACTGCAGTAGATGAATTTTGGGGCGTTCCGGAGCTCCGTGGTGATGCTAGTGTCCCTGGCCTAGACACTGGTAAGTCCCACAAATTCCGATCGTATCTATGGGTGCTGATTTATGCCTTCCATTCGGAAGATGAATCCTTCCTTTGAGGGAAGATGGTAAATAAAATGAAATGAAATGAAATCTAATGAAATGAATGCTATGGTAGTGGTCATTTTGTACATGTCTATTAATTGACTTTTTGTGCTCATCTATTGTCATTGTAGGAATTATCTAGACTTGTCTAGAATTATAATTGTTTACTAAACAGATTGAATGAGTTTAGTATATGTACTAACAGTGCTATCACAAGTTCTGTTTATACATTGTTGAACTGTCGTGTTCATTAGTGTTATTGATAGCATTACAGGCCCGATTGCCTATGCCGGTCCAGCGGCAACGGAAGAGACCGCTCCGGTTCCTCCAGGAGGACTAATCAAATGGGATGGACGGAATACCATTTGATACGGGCATTCGAGTGCGAAAATGAATTAAAATTGTTTTTTTTTTTTTTTGGAAATTCTTTTTGAGGATTCATTTTGGGATGTTATGTTTTGAGAACATGAATAGATATCAACCTGCATTGTATTTAAATATGCAGCGGTTGATGAAAAAAGGAAAATGATAGAATTATATATGTATAAGGGAACTTTATTTTGTAAATATGTATAAGTACTGAATTGATTTTGTCAATGTATATTTCCACAAATGGTACAATTGATAGGTATGAATGAATGCTATCCCTTGTGGATTCTGTTTTAACTTCGGTTAATTCAGAGTTTACGGGAGTAAGTATGAATTGCGGCCAGAGATTATCGTACTTCAGGCCCAGGTCGTGACAAATACCCAATGGCAAATAGGATGGTGTGGAAACTATAACTAACCTCGAAATCTAACCACTATAGTCTCTGCAATCTTGGTGTCAAAGGAAAATATCTCAAAACCTTTAATGGAACTTTAATACTTTTTTTTTTTGCCAAGTAATCCGACCTCCATCTAGATGTATGGCAAATTGGGCAATTTTTTCTATCTTTATACTCTTTCCAATGGAGAATACAATCATTTGGGCATGCATGTATGGATTCGTAGGTCATTCCCAATGAGTTGACCATCTTCTTAGCTTAAAATGTGCTTTTTGGTAACGTATTTCCTACCGGTAGGAGCTTCTTCACCAATTTAAGGAGATAATTAAAACTATTGTCTGGCCAACCATTTTATGCCTCTAAATTGTACAACTCAACAGTAGATGACAATTTTATGAGTTCCCTAGGACAAGAAGTATACAAAGACTGTCTTGCATCATCAAATAAAGACTTGTATTTTCTCGTTTGAGGGTCTTCATGCCCTTTAAACTCTGGGGAGTCTTCATTAAAATCTTCATTCCTTATGAGATCTTCCATGAGAGAATCAGCATGTTTACCAATTCTCCCAAACACATCATTTACAAGCTAGGATACATATCATCGAGCTGATCAACAAATTCCGATATTGATGGTTTCTCATTAGTAGTTGCAAGACTTTCTCCATGGAAAAACCAATGTGTGTACGACTTATCAATACCGTTGATGAGTAAATGCTCATGGATCAATTCAAGGATGATCATTCCATGCCCATTTCGACATTCAGCACATGGACAAGCAAAATGCTTAAATCCACCACCATTTTTCTTTGTAAACTCAATGAAATGCACAAGTCCATCCAAATACTCTGGACTTAATCTATGTTTGGTCATCCATTCTTTGTTTCCTGGTGACGACATTCTACAATTAATGAGGTAATATACTATTATTAATGAAGCATGGTCACAGACACAAGCATATTTCAAGTGAACTATTTAATTTAATAATTACTGTAAATGAAATTTAGGAAAAGAAGTTTATCAAACGAATCAGATGAATGGAGTCAGGCATACCAATAAATGAGTTTTCTTAAAGACGTTGATTTTCAAACTACACAGTTGGATTCAATGGAAAACCACTAGAAATTACAATGATTTTCTTTGTAATCTCTTTATGAAGAGTTTCTTCTTCATTTATTGGTGATTTGAAATCAGTCAATTATAGGTTGCGCTCCAATTGCAGTGAACTTTGGAGGATTGTTCATTTCCTTGGGGTTGGGAAGGGGGAGCATGTGGTAACCTAGTTGAATTATCACAGGTGGCCCCATTCAAATATTTTAGATAGTGGTCGCTAAAAGTAAGTTCAAATTGGAAATTTAGGGTTTCCACAAAAAAATATGAGAGAAATCAAAGCCAATAAGTGAAGGACTAATGTAGAAAACTATGACATAAAAAGGAAATTGAGAAGAGCATCCCTAAAAGGAAAGGCCCCCACCATTTTGGCGGTGAAGCCTCTCATTTCAGTCCATGTTTAATGCTTATGGAGGATGCAACAGATTCTTCAAAACTAAACCCCACTAATAATAGAGAGTTCTCTCACAGTAACCAGGCAGTCATTTCCTGCCCAAATGTGGTGCTCAGTTTTCAGTCACTACTGTACTGACAGTGCTACACCATCATGATTCATTGATTTGGTTAATGACACTTGTGGAATGGGGTTTTGTTCATCTGAAGCTTTTATAATGAAGCTTTCTTTCTCCGGAAAAGAAAACCGTTACACTGAAAGTCTGTTGATTGGTATAGGACAGTGAATTCAGAATGCAGGAAATCAGTACATTTGGAACATGTTATTGGAAACAACTTTAATGTAAGGGCCATTTTATTCCTTTGTAAGTAGTTCGTTATAGTGAGAAAGATTGAATAGTAGAAGTAAATGTATGTGACACTACTCAACTTCGAATGAATAAAAAATACTTATCAACTTCGAGTACAAGACAAATTCCATTGCCTATTAACACGCCCACACGCACAAACAAAAAGAAGAAGAAGTAACAAGAAAACAGGAAAAGAGAAGAAAATGCAGAAGACTCTATAGAAAGACATTTCAAAAAAGAGTGCTGTGAGGAAAGAGGTGAAAGCTGATGGGTCAAGGATAGATATCTTACTGTGCTTTTGAATTGAAAGAAGTCACTTGTGCTTATACTGGATGATAGGATCCGGCTATAAAAGAGGTGCTTGTCAAGCCCTTCTTTGCGAGCTTGCAGATGTTATCCTCAACCTAAGAAGAAGATTTCCAAGGATCGAAACAAGATTAAAAAGATAAAAGAGTATATATCTGAATGCAGTAGTGGCAAAATCATAATTTCTTGTCATCACACTACAGGAAAAATGTGCTTGGTTTGCAAGCATGAGTTTCACCCAAATTATATTTCTCCATTCTTGTCTATTCTACTTCTCCATTGACACATGAAAGGACAAAACATACTGTAGCGATTATCATTGATTCATTTCATCCAGAAGAAAGTTTCACCCAATCTCATTCGCATGATTTATGCGAATTTAGAGAATCAATTAAGTTGATTTGTTTACAAAGGCTCTTGGACAACCTAGAAGTGCTGAATTGTGAAGCCAGTTGGGTCTTTATGACACTCTTGACCCAACTTGAGGAATGTAGAAACTCTAAAGTATTTTTATTAATTATACATTCTTTAATATGCTGGGCTGTATGCAAATACTGGGTTTGCAGAATTGTAAATTTGTAATTAGCTTCCCCATTTTTCATTAATATTTTTAGTTGTGCGTTAAGGAATAATACACAATGAATCCCCTACCCACAATCATGCTCATTTCTTTCTTTCTTCTTCCCTTTCTTTCCCTCTCTAGGAGTACAAAGAAGATTACAACCATGATATTGTGAGTTCTAGGCGTGTTACCAATAAGAAAAAAAGGAAGAAGAAAGAAGAATAGAGGTTCTGGTAAAGAAACAACTTCCTTATTTGAAGTCTCCATTTGAAGAATTAAGTTAAGAGTAGACTGACTTAGTCATGTACAACTCATAAGCATGATGCAGATTTAGAAAGAAGATCCAATATCGTAGGAGTGTCAACGGACAATCAATCACATAGATATAGGGAATGCAACAGAAACTATTACAAACGGTGTACCTCTTTATCGTTTGCCTAGAATGCTCTATAAACATAATCAGCAGAAATAATCATTACCAAAAGACTTCAACCAAGAAAGCAAATGGGCGTGAAACCTATCTCAGAAAATACCAAACCGAAATCGTTCTACCGAAAGAATCCAAACCAAAACGTATATTTTTTCTTATAGTTAAATCATAGATTAAGGGGAAAAGGATCTCTTACAATTACTTAGGAGCACTTCTATTATACTGTCGGGACGAGACAGTGGTGCAAGTTTCGACCCCTGTAAAGGACCGAAGTGAGAATATTAAGTGTAAGGTGCTTTAAAAGAATTTCTTATCTAAGTTTCTTAAAAAGAAGAATATATGACTTTGTAAACATGACATCAACTCAGATTAACTAAAAGATACAATCTACTCTGAAGTATTGCTTGTGGAAAAGTTATTTTACCTCACGGCAGTGATAATTCGGACTAGGAAGCTGGGTGGAATAGAGTGTCAATATTCTGAGAGTTTGTGAAGCCTGTAAGTGTCAATATTCTGAGAGTTTGTGAAGCCTGTAATAAACAAACTTAATATCAAAGGCCAGCTGATTGACTTGTGGGGAGATAGAAAATGATATGAACTTCCCCACCAATAATTTTAACCTTCAATAGTTAATTGCTTAGTTAATTGGCAACCACTATGAAATCAATTAAGCTATAACGATAAGCACAAATGTTGGCCAGCGAAAATCAATTTGCACTCACAACTAGAAATGCAAGAACCCTGTCCCAAAGCAGGACTGTGTAGAACCTTTTACTTTGGAATATAAATGGATGAAAAGTCCACTGCGGAAGAATAGTCCACTGCAGCAGAATATATACAAATATTAGAAAATACAACCCAATAAGAATTCTTAGATGAACAGCCATCACTACAAGTTCACGACTGCTTCATTCAACCATAAGAAAGAAGGAAAAACGCAGAGTATTATTGCCAGCATAGAGAATGCCCACGACAAAAATGAAGTTGTAAAGCACGTTACAAGGGCCACTGACCCCACTAGACACAAAGGGATGCCAGAGGATTAACCATCTAACAAGAACACCAATTTTAGGCAACCAATAAATGGAAAATAAGGTATTGGTTCGGCAAATTCAAAGCTTTCAATGTTGAGGCCAAGGCACCAACAGGTAGAGAATCCACGGTTTTACCATTGGCCAAAGTTTTTCAATGCAACAACAAACTCTAAAGAAATAAGATTTTAAACAAAGATAAAAACTATGGCAAGACCATTCAACTCTTTTTTACCCCTTGTCTCAAAAGAAGTACCTGTTAGTTATTGTAAATGTCCTCAGTTGGTTCTTATATTTCGATTCTTAGTAAGAATTTGCTTTAAACTTTTTGAAGTGCCTGAATATCTCAAAAGAAGACACTATATTGGGACTATCCATGCCTTCATAGTAAACGCCAAATGGCCACCCTTTTCTAGTGTTGTCTTTTCAATTTTGTATAATTTCATTTAAAATAAAGGAATGATTTTCAATTTATTACCCAAATAAAGATAGAAAAAGAGAGATCAGGTGAGCAGAATAGAGCAACATTAAAACAAGAAACCTGCTCCACAGTCCACAGTATATGTTCTTTAGTACATCTTTGGTAAATTTCTTTAATAATGATCACACCAACCTCCAGATGGACCAAAAAGGAATTGAAAAGGAAACTATGGTAGGAAGGTATGTCAAAAAATTCCACATCTAAAGTGGTTCCAGCAAGTGTTACCATGGAGAATTTTTTGTAACTTCAAAAAAAAAAAAAAAGGACTGAAATTCAAGTGTCTCTCATATATCCGACAAGGAAGGCATTCAATTCAGCAGAATGGAGAGATACTTTCAGTTTCATAACATTCAGAACTTTAAATTTAGGTGATACTCGGGGCAAAATTTAAATTGCTATAAGGAATATCAAACCAGTGCTAAAGTCCGCAAAGATATATCCATCTCAAATCCTTAGCTAAGGAAGTATTTTCAGTACCAAAGCATTGTCAATAAAGAAGCACTTTCCAATTTCCATACACTGGTTAAGTGATTATCATCCACAAAACAAAGTTTCTAACAAGACAAAGGAGATAAAGAGAAAAGTGAATACACACTCACTGATGTAAGCTATAGGTCACTACTGCCAATAACTGCTGCATATTGCCAATACATATCATTTTTCGGGCCGAATGTTACTCTCCCCATGATTGCTTAACCCATGGTTCCATAAATTTAATGTACATCACATCATAATGATTTTTAATATGCTCATTTCTCCACCACTTGCCCTTGGAGACTCATTTTCCTTCAAATGCTCTAGAAATGGTTGTCTAAGTACATTATTTTCCTAGGGGATTGCCACAGCAAATCAATAAAATGTATTGGCCTGGGGTCAGGATTTCACAATCCAATGGATTCTTTCCACACAAATGTACTAAAAGAAAAGAAAAGAAAAGGAAGGGGAAAGAAGAAGAAGATGATGATGAAGAACCAAGGTCTTTCAGTCTGCTGGAAAATGTCTATCTCTAACAGCCTGAATATTTTTGAAAAATATTCAGCCCAATCATGTGTTCAGATTCTCAGACTCACTTTCCCAGATCAGGATGTCATATTGTCTTGTTTTTCAAAGAAAAGGAGAATATACTAAAAGACATAGAATCTCTAGAACAACATTACATGTTTTATAAGTGAAGGTAAATCACGAGCTGTTGGAGGAACTTCGTTGTGAGTAACAGCATAATCAATTCCACTGCATCCACAAAATAAAAATAAAAATAAAAATTTTCCAAAGAGGAAACCAAATCATATAAATAGTTGGTTAAAATGTAAATGCACATCCTCATAGAACCAAGTTTCAAAATCCCATTGTCAAATAGCTTCCCAGATTCCACCCCACCATATCTAAACTGATTTTTACCTCGGTTTTAGTGCTCTTGAAACCCAAAATGCTGTGAGGCAGAGTACTCCATTTTAAAAAAAAATTTGTAAGGTGATGTTTCATCTAATTGCCAATGTCTTGGAAACCCAAAATTCTATTGGCAAACTATTTCATTTAAATAAAATGTTAAACAATCTTACCTGATTCCCAATGTTCACAGTTTTCATTTTACGAAAAGAAAAAATCTTAAAGTGATTTTGGTCTTAAAATAAAAAATGTTGTTTGGCATGCTCTTTCACTTTACCCAAAAAAAAAAAAAAAAAAGAGTAAAATGATACCACCCAATTTTCAGTTTTCTTAAAACCCCAAAATGCTGTTTAACAAACCATTTCAAATGAATGGGAATGTTCCCATTACATGTAACCATACATTATTTTATAAGGATTCCAAATTGCATGAACCCAGCCATTTCCCATGTACACTACTTGAAAGAACAAAGAAAGAAACTTATACATCATTGAGCTCCTTTCCTCGTAAACTCCTTCATCTGATACACTAAATCAAGTAGTTAGAAGCAACAACAACAACAAACGCATACAAAATCAAACAAAAACAAAGGCAAAGATCAAACCTCAACAAAGCCGGAGAAGAGACGCATGAGCAATTGATAGTGTTTTCCTTTCATGCACTCTCTTGACATAGATTTTATTCATATAATTATATACATCATGCTTGTCCAGTTGCATAAAAGCCACAAAATCCGGGGTGTTCCATTACTCTAATTACATGTTTAATATTGCATATTACAAAATTTGTTGGTTCGATTATTAAATGCAAAAGATAGAATATAAGTTTCAAATTACATTCTAGTCATCATTTTTAAATTGCCAACTCCAAAGCTCATGCATATATAATTACTTATTAATAAACTTTAATTTATTCAAAATTAGATATACCTATGAAATGGTTTAGAATCCAAACAACTTATTAAATGAGATGATTGGGCCGAGTCTCTCTTGCCTTTGACTTAGGAGAGTTATGAGTCAAACTTGGAGAGTTTTCCAACCATGCTTGAACTCAGACCGACTTAACTAAGTAGGATGGAGAAGTCATCGTATCAGGCAAGTTAAATGAATCTGGCCCACTATTTGGCCATGCCCGCTTCAGTTAACCAGTTGAGAGATCTGCCCAACCGCACCAAGTGTGGAGTGCGATGGTAGGAATTGTGTAGCCCATCTGTCATGGGCCCTATCGGATTAGGTAGTTGGTTGATACAAGATCATCTCATGCCTAAAATCTTAATGCATGACCCTAGGATTTGGATTGGGATCAAACACTTGTCAGAGAGTTTTGGAATATCGTCTAACTTGTGTGGTTTATCTTCCCACCTTAGTCTAAGAGGTGTGGAGTGAGCGATTCATAGCATTCATCATTCACAGTAATTATAACTGTTTGAACAACAAACATTCACAATAAAACCAATGTGGACCCCATCTAAGACGAGCATATGACCAATTTATTGCATACATTGACCAAGTTCAACTCCAATTCCTCATATGCAACTTGCAACTAGGCCTGTCAAAGGGCCAGTTCGGCCGAGACCACGGTTGTCCTTACCTTACCCTTTGGGGTATGTTGGGCAGGCCCGTGTCAAACCCTGACCTAGGTTTAGTGTATTTAATTATTGTTTTAACCGTGCTTAGTCTCTAAGAGAGATTAGAAGACGAATAGCCTGAGATTTTAGAATTTTGAATAGCTTTGGGGAATTTTGAGCGCGTTGAGTCTGGTTTGATCGGGCCCAGGGTGACCCATGTGACGCGTGGTAAAAAGGGAAATTTGACTTTTGATTTCGAAAAACATTGATTTCGATATTTTTGAATTTGATATTTCGATCCTAACAACTTTTATGTTCGTTCCGTTTGCATTCGAACCCCATAAATCGAGTTTTCTGAGGAAAAAGGGCAAAACAGTCTTTTCACATCCAATCTGTGCACAAATTTCAAATTTTGAAAATCATGAGGAAAATACACTTTTTGAAAACTAGATTTTTCGATGATCACTTTTCTCTTCTTCGTCGACTTCATCCGGGAGACACAAATAGGAGTTTTAAAGCCTTGAAGTTTTATGGCCATTGGGGCCCACAATTTGACTTAAACCCAATATATGAAAACCAAACCCAACATTCTTCTTCTTCACCATTCTGCTGCAACCGAACCAGGGGACTTCTCTCTTCTTCTTGTTCTCTTTCTCCTCTTGCATCTCTATGAAGTTCAACCCAAACTAGAAAACAAATTACACCAATCTCTTCCCCTCATCTCTAGCTTGCTATTGACACCATTTTCAAAGGATTTCAGCTGGTTTTTCCTTCTTCTCCAAGATCCCCTTCTTGTTTAGAGTTTCTCAAGGTAAGCAATGGCTTCCCCCTTTTACCCTTGAGTCTATTTGATCCTATAGAAGCCTATTATCATGCATGCAAGGAGTACTCTCTTAGAGAGCTCCTTTGTTTTCTAGATTTTTCATGGATTTTGAGCTAGCTTTCAGGGGGTTTTGATGTAGGATTGGAATTGGACTTTGTAGGAGTGTGATTGGTACTCATAGCAACCAAGGCAAGTGAATAATTGGACAAAGAGATGCATGCAATTTAATTTCTTTATTTTTCATAAATTCTGGAATTTAGGCTCTTTCTTTTATTATTGTGTGTTCTTTACGATGAGTTGGTTTAATTTCGAAATGTCTTGCTATAATCTATGTTTATTTTCTATTATGGATTGTGAAAATCATATGGATTCTTCTTATGGCAAAGGGGTGATCTTCAGAATTTTTGATTTAATGGAAACTCACTTGTATTTGATTTTTGAATGTTAGAATGATTGGATTTATGGTGGTTGGATGGAAGTTGTTTGTTAAGGAGAAGTATGTAAGGAAGAAAGAAATGGTTGAAATGAAAGAAGAGGAGAGTATCAGAATTGTAGAAAACTGCACTGAACGAAACAGTTTCTGAACTGTCCGCTCGAGCGAACCTGATGGTTACTCGAGCGAACAGGTCACTACCTGTAGAAAAACATTGCAGAAACCCATCCGCTCGAGTGAACTTTGCGTCAGCTCGAGCGAATGAGCTTCTGGAATGGCATTGCTCTAGCGAACCTTCATCCGCTAGAGCGAACCTGGTACTGTCTAGTAAAAATAGGAGACAGAAGCTCGTCCGCTCGAGCGAACTTCTTGTTGGCTCGAGCGAAGGAGGTTCTAGGAGGCTCCGCTAGATGCGAACCTGGGCTTAGGCCTGGGGATGGTTCCTGTACCTAATTTAGATTTGGTTTGAGGTGCAGACCTCCACTAAGCACCCTGTAATGAGGAAGGATGTAAATATGGACCGACTTTGTGGTTATACGGAATTTCAATGAGATTGAAGGGAGGTAGGATATTGAATTACCGGCAAGTAATTTTGAGCCTCATTATGTAATTTTGTCTACAACGCCAGAGATCTTCTGAGACACCAAACCATTTACTTATAAACCGACATTGGGACACTAAGTATGTCATGAGACGACCCCCAGTAAGCCTGTCAACCACTGTATATCACCTTATTATATGTTAGCAGACTTATGCAATTTATTATAAATCGTTTTGAAATGAATTTGAGTGGTTCGCCAAGTTTGGAAAATAATCGATAAGACTACTCCTTCGATTTGTTCGTATTTGTCCGTTTGTGCTTTGCCAAGAGTAGCTCTTTTCATCGATAGAAATGTATTTTGTTAGTTTGATTGTATCGTTTCGGACTTTGATCGGCACCACTAAGCTTGGGTTACTTTGTAGGTTTGATCACGCGGCTTAGGATCCTAAAATAATTTGCCAACTGTAGTTTGGACCTCTGTCTGTTTACTCCGGCCATGGCAACGATTTTTGTCTATTCCAGCCATCTCGTATGGCAACGGTTTCTATTTGCCCATTTTGTATGGCGTCTGTTCCGGCCATTTTGTATGGCAACGATTTTTGTCTGTTTGCTCTTGTTATTTCAGTAATAGGAGAATATAGCTAAATGTGGGTTGCCGATATTTTAATTATTTCTCAGTCAATTTGAAATGTTTTGATATGAAATTCTCTTTTGTATAGAATTTGCTTAGTTTGACTCATTCTTTATATATATTTTGTATTTAAATCGCATTTCATGATTTTTAAATATTACTGGTAAAACTTGTATATCTTATTTGTTTTATTCACCTACCAGACCGTCGTGTCTGATCCTTTTCTGTTTGGTGTCAGATAACGAACCCGCAGATGTTGAGGCGGAGTGAGCGATTGAGGCGGTAGAACCTCCTTTGAAACGCGAGTGGCAACCTAATGATGTCGTATAGACGTCATGTTAGGATTGGAGTTTCGTTAACATCTTTTGGGAATGACTTTTATTTTTGGGAGTTTTGTTTATGGCCTCTGTTGGCCTTGTTGGGATGTATAATTTAATACACTTTGTGATCCTCACAACTCTAACCTTAACTCTGGATTTATGCTATGAATATATTTCTCCTTTTGGTGCAAACTTGTTTATCTATTATTATGATTCGTTGGATTTTATTTTGCTACATGCTTCTGCACATTACTAGTTTTTGTGAAATTTGACTTAGTTGGTTGTGATGGATCGTCTGGAACCCTCACGGCAGAATCGTATGGGAAAATAATTAGCGCGTGCGGGCGGAATTTTTTGGCTCGCCACGCCGCGTCCCCGAATTAAGGACTCAATTATCAAAGCCTCGGTCCGGGGGCGTGACAGCCCAGGTGCACCAAAGCTATCGAAGAGCCTGTTCTACCTGGGCCCTTACCCTGCCCTTGAGCACCAGAGTAGGGCCTAGGGCTTGAAAACAGAAAAACTAATTTAAATTTTTTTTGTACACTACCAATGAGCATCAATAGATTATTCATACAATTGCAATTACTACTGCCCAAAACTTAAAAAACACAAAATCAGTGTACGCCTACCATAAAGACAGGTGTTGAGACTTAGAAAAAATGCAAATAAATTAATATATATCTATATATATTTTAAAAATAGTCTTATTGGCGCATCTAGATATCCAAAGGAAAATTAAAAATACCAAAACCTTTTGGTGATTGTAGTTGAGTAAATGTTAAAGAATAAAATAAAGATCAATCTTTATTGGAACCATAGATGTTAGATATTCCGAAAATAAAGACAACGGAAATCAATTAACACTAATTACAATTAGTGTTTTTTTTTTTATTTTTTGTTTTTCACCACTATTGATGCATATCTTCTTTGTATACTGTTATCCCCATTTTCTTACTGTTATTCGATCGCTAGAAGAGTTTTTAAAGCCATTTATATGTGTAAATAAATATATAATATTAAAAAAAATTGAGAAAATACAAGTTCTACAAGCCCATTATGATAAAAGGGAGGTTGAGTATGCACCTAATATATATACGTGGGCCAGTCAGACAGCACTGGCCATCCAATCCAAAGAATGAAAAACTTATATGACATGGCCACCAACATCCAACAATCCCCCCGTCTGTTTTCTCACTCTCTGTATTAAGGAATTCGAGGAAATCAACATCTAACCTCTTTTCTATCTTGTGTGTGGGTTAGAATAACTGATTATTATCATACTACTTTCTTCTTTTCTTATTAGACCTTGAGCCAATTTCTTTGGGTGGGCCCGTGGGTGATGTGTGCCAAACACTTCTTGACTCTTTTTTTCATACACACCAAAAGGATTTTAAAAACCACATTCTATGATGAGGAAGAAAAGAGAGAAAATGGGGAAGACAGCCATGAAATTTGTCGATGATTATGATGAAGAAGAATAAGGTCCACTCACCTGATTTCACTCAATTGGACGCACGCGATTTGATGGTGATGGAGAAGAAGAAGATGCGCAGGTGGGGAAATGGAGCTTCAGCTTCTTATCGAATTTGTTGCATCCTTTCTTCAATGACTGCATTAGACTTGGATCCTCGGCCTCCCATGAAAGCGATCGGTTGTCAATGAAGATTCCTGGAACATGAGCTACCTTCTTCCACTCCTTCCAATTCTTGCATAGTTGTCTCTCCAAAACAGCGCATTCCCGTATACTCAGACGTCGGAGATTTGTAAGGCGTTGCAGGCCCTTTGGTAACTCTGTCACAGCTGGGCAATCTCTAATCCGTAAATCAGTGAGCGATGCAAGGTTTCCAAGTGACTCTGGCAAGGACCTTATGCTAGGGCAATCTCTAATCCATAAATCAGTGAGCGATGCAAGGTTTCAAATCCACTCTGGAAAATCCGTCATATCAGGACCTGATGAAATTGACAAATGCTCGAGTGATTTGAGATTTTCCAACGGATTTGTCTAACTCGTCGTACCATCTAATACAACAACGTCAAGCTTCTTAAGTGATGTGAGGTTCCTAAGCCACACTGGAGATGACCACACCTTTGGACATTCATCAATATAGAGGGAGGTGAGGTTTTGCAAGCCTTCAGAACACAAGGACTCCAAATTCCCACATTTGATGATTTCCAATTCCTCCAGAGAGGTCATGATCATCCCTTCTCCTGGAAGAAACCTCTGCTTTTCTCACGAAGCACATATTGCCAACTTCTTAAGAGAGTTTAAAGGCGGACAAGGCTGTTGCTCCTGCGATCCATCCAGCAATGGTAGCACCAACTCAGGACAAGATTTAATGCTCAATTCTTTAAGTGAAGGAAGAAGATGAGGCAAGCGACCCATCTTAGGGCAGTTTTGGACCTCCAATTCAAGGCGAGGATAGATCACTTTCTGATCATCATCTGCTTCTCGTGATGACCACTTCTCCAAATTAGGCATGTTGGTGAGGCTGACTTTTTTCAGTGACTTCGATGTGGAAAACTCTATCTTGTCACAGCCTACTTGATCCATATATAAATACTCTAAAGCTGGAAGAAATAACCGTGGCAACCAAATCAGTTATGGGCAATCAAAGATATCCAAAGTACAGAAGAAACGGAGGATCACTTGGTCATCTTCATCACCATCCACTTCTCGAGATGACCAACTCTCCAAATTAGGCATATGTTCTAGCTTGACTTCTTTCAGTGACTTGGACATGGGTAAGTCTATTCTATCACAACCCACTCCATTCATCTCGAGAAATTCAAGAGCCGGAAGAAGAAGCTTTAGCAACCGAATCAGTTTTGGGCAATTAAAGATTTTCAATGTATGGAAGAAACGTAAGATCACTTGGCCATCTTCATCATCATCCACTTCTGGAAATGACAATCTCTCCAAATTAGGCATATCTCGGAGCACAAATTTTTTCAGTGACTTGGACATGGGTAAGTCTATTCTTTCACAACCCACTCGATTCATCTCGAGAAATTCAAGAGCTGGAAGAAGAAGCTTTGGCAACCGCATCAGTTTTGGGCAATTAAAGATTTTCAAGAAACATAAGATCACTTCTTCTGGAAATGACCATCTCTCCAAATTAGGCACATCTCGGAGCTCAAATTTTTTCACTGACTTGGACATGGGTAGGTCTATTCTATCACAACCCACTCCATTCATCTCGAGAAATTCAAGAGCTGGAAGAAGAAGCTTTGGCAACCGAATCAGCTTTGGGCAATCATGAATGCGAAGACGACAAAGGCAACCGAGAATCACTTGCTTGTCTTCTTCTCTTCTCTGCTCATCACCATCACCATTCTCTTGTTGAGACGACCATCTCTCCAAATTAGAGAGTGTATGGAGAACAAGGTGCCTCAATGATCGGAATATATCTTTGTTGTTGTGGCACCCATCAAACTTAATGTATTTTATAGCAGTCATTTCATAAATCTCAAGTGATTCAAGGTGAGGTAATTGCCCAAGTCGCGGCAGGTGTTCACATCTATTGAAATTCCTCAGTTTTATATCAATTAGATTTGTAAGTGTGTGGGAAAAACACCGTAATGACGAAGTTAAGCAACGATCACGGCTAAACTCCCCGAGCTCCTCAGCTTCTTTGGTGGAAGATCGTCAGCTCGGCAGTTCGGTCAATACCTTGGCAGCTCGGTAAATCAGTCCAGCTTGCAAGGTCGGCACCGCAGTTCGGCAGCTCGGTATGAGTGCCAGCCCGGTGCAATGGCGCACCACGGCCAAGCTATCCTTGGTCCCAGGCCACAGCATCCCCAGCCACAGCACTAGAGTTAGAGTGGGCCGCCATTCTCCTCCTAGAGTCAGAATGGGCCGCCATCTACCTTCTGGAAATACGGCGCGCCCTGACAGATATGGGCGGTCATTTATGGCGATAGGATTGCTCATTTATGATGATAAGAGGTGTGCTTTATCATCCCTGTACGCCAGCCGGCTGAAGGCGTGGAAAGTGAAGTAGGAGTGCTGTCCGCTCCACCTACTGCTGCCTGTCAGGGTATGGAGCGATGGGACCTCACCTCACCTACCCCCACTCACAGAGAGAATGAACGAGGAACACTCGCCTATATATGCATGGGATCAGCCCCATGAGAGGTACGCACTACGCAATACACAGCCCGCTACTTTCAATATTACACGAGCTCTCATTCCTCTCTTCCTCCTCCTGTTTAGTTTTCTCAGAGCTAACTCAGGCATCGGAGTGCCTTCGGCTCACGGCAGCCAGGGCCTCTGACCCAAGTCTTTCTCCTTCCCTTTCAGGTTACTGGAGTTCAACATTCCCCGTCCTAAGGAGTTTTACCTCAACCTCATCCTAATCTAAGTAGGTGTCGTTTTTACCGCCTACAGTTTGGCGCCGTCTGTGGGAATCTGAACAAAAAGCTTGTAAACACCATGCCTCCGAAAACCAGAAATGGCGAAGGACCTTCCAAGGGCAAGGCTGTGTCCACACAGCCTACGCTGGCGCAAAATCTTCCGCCTCCTCCCCCTCGGCAAAGGAGGTCTGGCGGGAGGTCTCTCACGGTCCAAACAGCGTCACAATCCAGGGAAGTAACCATGCTCTCCCTTCGCGACGTTCCACCTCCAGAACAACCCCACCATGGCCATAAGCGGCCCGCGCAAGGTGACAAGTCAGTCACCAAACCGCAAGAGAAGTCAGCCCGGGTTAGATCGCAGTCTCATCATCAGGCCAGCCTTGAGCACGACGAAGACCCCCACCTGGCGGACATCAGAGCACAAAACCTCCTCATCCAGGAACAGCGTGAGCTTATCGAACGGCTCACGCAACGGCTCGAAGGCAAGAAGGATCAGAGCCCGCCGCCCAGGCGTCCGGGCCACGGACAAGACCTGAGGCACGTCCTCAACAATAAGAGGCGTGACCGAGACCAAAAAGAAGAAGGCTCCAGCAGCAGCCACATACATGAAGGGCCAAAGAAGCAATGCCAGGGGTTGGAGGACGATGAACTAAAGAAGTGGATCGACCAGCAGGTAAAGCAGACTGTCCGCCAGAATTTGGAGACTGCTGGTATCGACCGGGACCAGTATGCCACCTTTGAAGCTGAAGATACTGGCGCGTCTCCTTTCTCTAGGGAGATAAGAAGATACACGCTGCCCGAGAAGTTCAGCGTCCCAAGGTTCACCCTATATGACGGGACCTCGGACCCCGCTGCGCACCTCCGACATTACGTCCAAAGGATGTCGGTCTGGGGGGACGACGATTCCCTGAACTGTCGAGTCTTTTCCTCCAGTTTGGCGGACCTCCCCCTACGGTGGTTCTGTTCGCTTCCCGAAAATTCCATCTCCAGTTGGCAACAGCTTCGGACCTCCTTCCTGGGGAAATTCCAGGCTCATCGCGTCATCCCAAAGACCGATGCCGACCTGATGGCCCTCCGGATGCAGGAGAACGAAAACGTCACCCAGTTCGCTCGCCGGTTCTGGACTGTTTACAGCCAGATCGAGAGCGCTTCTGAGGAGCTAGCGGTGAGGTCTTTCCAGCTGGCTCTGCAGCCGGGTATCCCACTTCGGGCGCAGCTGGTCATGTATCCCGTGACCACCATGAAGGAGCTGATGACCCGGGCCAACCGTTTCATATTGGCGGAAGAGGACGAGGCGCGAGGTCGGGAAAACTTCGGCCTCACTAAGAAGAGCCAACCGGCAACGGGAGAGAACAGGCCGTCCCGAAGGGAGGAGCGACGCAGAGATCCGTCCCCAGATCGGCGCAAGGCCCGGTCCTCGGAGCAGCGCCGAACTCCCTCCGCCTCAACGTCAGGATCACGGGGCAGCAGAAGGTCGGGCCACGAGCCGACCTCCCACGTGGCAGTGAATACCATTTTTAAGGAGCCAATCTACAGGCTCCTCAATAAAATAAAGGCGCAGCCGTTCTTCAAATGGCCGCGGCCAATGACGGCCGACCCCTCTTCCCGGGACCAGACAAGGTTCTGTGCCTACCACAAGCAGAACGGGCACAGGACCGACGAGTGCAAGAGCTTCAAGTTCCACCTGGAAGACCTCGTGAAGGAGGGGCACCTTCGGGAGTACATCAAGCAGGAGGGCCGAGGTGATGGCCGACCTCCGCGGCGGGAAGCTGATAACCAGGATAGCGAGCCGGAAGGAGTCATCCACGTCATTCACCTCGCCGCCCCACCTAAGAAAAGCTCTCAGGCCCGCGCTGAGGCCCGGCGCGCCTCCCATCAGAAACAGGTGCTGACCGCTGCGCCAGAGCCGGCCGCGAAGAAGGCCAAAACAGAGGGGGTCAGAATATGGTTTTCTGACAAAGACCTGGAAGACGTCGAGCTACCGCACAACGACGCTCTAGTTCTCACCTTGAAGCTACAAAACTTCTTGGTTCAGAGAGCCCTCGTCGACCCTGGCAGCTCGTCCGAGGTCCTCTACTACGACTGCTTCAAGAAGTTGGGACTGAAAGACGAGGACCTCCAGGCATGCCGCACCCCTCTGGTCGGCTTCAGTTCCAAACCTGTCTATCCCAAGGGCAGGATCTCCCTTAGAGTCCAAGTCGGTGGCGCCTGCAGACAGGTCGACTTCCTAGTGGTCGATGTCCCTTCCCCGTACAATGTAATAATGGGGAGGACGTGGCTGCATAGCATGGAGGCGGTGCCCTCCACCCGGCATCAAAAACTCAAGTTCCCCTTGGAGAATCAATCTGGACGAGCGGAGGTGGTCACCGTCAAAGGCGACCAGCACATGGCCAGGCAATGCCTGCTGGCCGTGCTGTCTGACGAGGCCGGGCCGTCCCAAGTCAATGTGACCGAGCTGGATAGAGAGGCCGAGCTCGAGGACGTCGGCAGGGCTCCGGCGCAGAAGAGCATCGAGGACCTCACCAAGGTCAATATTGATCCCGCCGACCCCGACAGATTCTTTCTCGTGGGAAGCCAGCTCCCCGAAACCGAGAAGATAGAGTTGCTCAACCTCCTCGAGGAGAATAAGGCGGTCTTTGCCTGGACACCGTATGAAATGCCCGGCATTGATCCCGCAGTCATCTGTCACGAACTGAAGGTGGATCCCAACCATAAGCCCGTGCTTCAAAAACCGCGCCGGTCTGGGGTCCCGCAGGCTGAGGCCGTGACTGAGGAAGTTCAGAAACTCCTCGAGGCAGGTGCAATAAGAGAGGTCCACTATCCGCAGTGGCTGGCCAACACCGTGGTGGTCAAGAAGAAGACGGGCAAATGGAGGGTCTGCGTGGACTTCACCGACCTCAATAAGGCCTGTCCAAAGGACAGCTTCCCTCTTCCAAAAATCGACCAGCTCATTGACGCCACTGCCGGACACGACCGGATGAGCTTCCTGGACGCCTACCGGGGGTACCACCAGATCCCCATGTACGCGGCAGACCAGGAGAAGACAGCTTTCATCACTCCCCGGGGCACCTATTGTTACAAGGTGATGCCCTTCGGGTTGAAAAACGCGGGAGCGACCTACCAGCGGTTGGTGACGAAGATGTTCCAGGCCCAGCTCGGCAAAACGGTGGAGGTCTACATCGACGATATGGTCGTCAAGTCAAAGAGGTCGCAGGACCACCTGACCGACCTCCGCCAAATTTTCGACATCCTTCACCAGTTCCAGTTGAAGCTGAATGCGTCCAAGTGCGCCTTTGGGGTCGGTTCCGGCAAGTTTCTGGGAAGCCTGGTCACAAGAAGGGGGATTGAAGCGAACCCCGACCAGATCACCGCGATCCAGGACCTCCAGTGTCCGACCTCGGCGAAACAAGTCCAGAGGCTGACCGGAATGGCTGCCGCCCTGAACCGATTCATCAGCCGCGCTTCAGACAAATGCCGACCCTTCTTCCAACTCTTGAGAAAGGGCTCCAAGTTCCAGTGGACGTCAGAATGCTCTGAGGCGCTGCAGCAGCTAAAACAATATCTTTCTTCTCCCCCACTGCTGTCAACCCCGACCTTTGGAGAGCCACTGTTTTTGTACTTGTCGGTCTCGGACCATGCAGTGAGCTCGGTACTCATCAGAGAGGACAACGGCCAGCAAAGGCCCATCTATTACACGAGCAAAACCCTGCTGGACGCCGAGACCCGGTATTTGCAGCTTGAAAAACTCGCCTTGGCGCTCGTCAGTGCCTCTCGGAAGCTCTCCCACTACTTCCAAACCTTCACAATAGTGGTCGTAACCGAATACCCACTGAAGGCTCTTCTCCGGAAGGCAGATTTCTCCGGACGAATCTCCAAATGGGCCGTCGAACTGGGGCAATATGACATCGGCTATCAACCCAGAACGGCCATCAAAGCTCAAGTCCTGGCGGATTTCATCGTTGAATTTACTCCTCAGAGTTCGGCACCGACCGCGCTCGATACCGAACTGGGGGGTGATAGGGGTGCAGAGGTTGCCACCAAGACTGAGCAAGAGCAGTCCTGGAAAGAGCTCCTAGACTCGTCCTGGAAAGTCTTTGTCGACGGATCCTCAACATCCAAGAGAGCTGGCACTGGCATAGTTCTCCAGTCTCCCGAAGGCCTCGTTATCGAACAAGCTGTGACCCTAGGTTTCAAGGCATCCAACAATGAGGCCGAATATGAAGCTCTGATCGCCGGACTCAACAGTGCCAAAATCCTGGAAGCCCGGTCCGTGGTGGTTTTCAGCGACTCCCAACTGGTGACAAGCCAGCTCAGCGGAGACTACCAAGCTCGGGATGACAGGATGGCTGCCTACCTCGCCCACGCCCGGGGACTTCTCTCCCAGTTCGAAAGGGCCGAGGTCCGGCAGATCGGCAGAGAATCCAACTCCCATGCGGACGCCCTCGCCAGCCTCGCCTCGGCTGTGGAAGCCGGTGAAAAGAGAACTATTGAAGTAGAGACGCTGCTCGAGCCCAGCATCGAGCTCCAGCAACCCCGGCAGCTCATGTGCCTGGACCTCGGCCCGAGCTGGATGGACCCCATCATCGCGTACCTAAAAGACGACCAGCTGCCCGATGACAGGACTGAAGCTCGCAAAATCAGATTGAAGGCGACCCGCTTCTGGCTGTCCCCAGACAGCAAGCTCTACAGGAAGTCATTCACGGGGCCCTACCTCCAGTGCGTCCACCCCAGCAAAGTCGACGATTTCCTCTACGAGATCCACGAAGGAGTCTGCGGCAGTCACGTAGGAGGTCGGTCACTTGCGTACCGGGCTATCAGCCAGGGTTACTGGTGGCCATACATGCAGAAGGACGCCCAGCTTTACGCCAGGAAGTGCGAGAAGTGCCAGAAGTTCTCCCATTCTCTCCACCAGCCAGCCCAGGACCTGAGTCCTCTCTCCAGTCCGTGGCCTTTCGCCCAGTGGGGCCTCGACATCATCGGACCACTTCACCGAACTCCAGGGAACAAAAGATGGTTGATTGTGGCTACGGACTACTTCACAAAATGGGTCGAAGCTGAACCTTTGTCCTCCATCACTGAGCTAGACACGAAGAACTTTGTATGGAAGAATATCATCACGAGGTTCGGAATTCCCCGCACTCTCATTTCGGACAACGGGACGCAGTTCGACTCCAACCTCTTCAAGAGCTTCTGCCAGGAGTACGGCATTCGCAACATCTACTCTACCCCGGCGTACCCTCAGAGCAACGGCCAGGCCGAGATCTCAAACAAGGTGCTCCTCGACGGAATCAAAAAGAGACTCGACCGAGCCAAAGGTCGATGGGCGGAGGAACTGCCAAGCGTCCTATGGGCCTACCGAACTACGCCGAGACGTTCCACCTCGGCTACCCCGTTCTCCCTTGCCTACGGCATGGAAGCAGTCATTCCCCTTGAGGTCGGCCTCCCGACCTTGAGGTCCGAACTCTGTGACCAGGGTCTAAACGATCAGAATGTAGCACGGGAGCTGGACTTGGCTGAAGAACGAAGAGAGGCGGCAGCTATCCGCCTGGCCGCCTATCAGCAGCAGTTGGCCAGGGGGTACAACCCGAAGGTCAGAGAGAGAAGGTTCGTGATAGGAGAGTTGGTCTTGAAGAAAACACTTCCGGGCGACCGAGATCCCAACGAAGGCAAGCTGGCGCCTAACTGGCAGGGACCGTTCAGAATAACTTCTACAGCGGGGAGATCTGCCTACCGACTCGAAGATATGGAAGGGAAGCCGCTCCCGCGACCATGGAACGCGGCACATCTAAAAAAATTCTATTTCTGAAAAATGTACTCAAGAAATCAGATATCAATAAAAGGCAACTTTTCTGGAATGAGTGTTTGCATTGCTCCAAGGCTCGCAGCGGCTCGATCCCACTATTCGGAATGTCAACTGTCAGCTCGGCTCCATCGCCAGCTCCGACACCAGGGTCCGGTAACAGTACCACCCTCGCGGCTCGGCACCTCTGTTCAGAGGGCCAACCGTCCTGAGCTCGGTGCCTTCACCAGCCCGGGCGGTACAGCCATAAGCACATCAGGGCCCGGTAATAGTACCGCCCTCGCGGCTCGGCACCTCTGTTCAGAGGGCCAACCGTCCTGAGCTCGGTGCCTTCACCAGCCCGGGCGGTACAGCCATAAGCACATCAGGGTCCGGTAAAAGTACCACCCTCGCGGCTCGGCACCTCTGTTCAGAGGGCCAACCGTCCTGAGCTCGGTGCCTTCACCAGCCCGGGCGGTACAGCCATAAGCACATCAGGGTCCGGTAAAAGTACCACCCTCGCGGCTCGGCACCTCTGTTCAGAGGGCCAACCGTCCTGAGCTCGGTGCCTTCACCAGCCCGGGCGGTACAGCCATAAGCACATCAGGGTCCGGTAAAAGTACCGCCCTCGCGGCTCGGTACCTCTGTTCAGAGGGCCAACCGTCCTAAGCTCAGTGCCTTCACCAGCTCTTGCGGCACAGCCATAAGCATTTCAGGGTCCGGTCTCGGTGCCACCCTCACGGCTCGGCTCCTCTGTTCAGAGGGCCAACCGCCCTCGCTTAGTACCTATCAATCTACTCGGCAAGTTACTTGTATCGATACGCTACGCATTCCACCACAAGCAAGACAGACGACACAGTATATGCAAAGAATGTTGTTTGTAAAGAACTGTTGTTTTATTATAAGATCAACTTAAATACAATGTATGGCAAAACAAAAAAAATTTTACATAGTTTAGGGAGCTGCTGCTCCCTTATTACAGCTTGCCAGTTACGGCTGGGGCAGCTTCGGGAACCACTGGAGGAGCAGGGGCGACTGTTGCTGGAGGGACCTCCGAGGCTGAAGGAGCGGGGGCGATTCCCGAGACGGCTCGCAACTCCGAGTCCGAGCGAGGAAACCTGGGGGAATTCTGAAAAATGGGGCTGTCCGGAGGGACACCAACCCTCCGTAAGGCCGCCTTCCACCCAAGTGCCCACGCCTTCTCTCGGATTCCTGGCAGTTGAGCCTTGTAGTCAGCTGCCAGTTTGCTGACCTCCTCATTCATCACGGACTCGTGCTCGGCGACGTACTCTTCCTTGAGTCTCGCTTCTTGATCTCTCAGAGCCCGTGCGAGCTCGGCCGCCTTCCCGTCCAGAGCCATCTCGAGCCTTGTCTCAGCCAGCTTCCTCTCAGAGATAAGCCTACTGTTGGTCCCCCGCAGCATCTTCATGTCTTCCTCCCTCCGCGACGACGCAAGACGGACCTCGTCTAGCTTCCAGGACAGTTGGACGTTTTGATCCACCGCCTGTTTTGCTTCCTCCTTGAGGTGCTCGGCCAAGGCCCGCTCTGCGTCGAGCTCGGCAAGAAGATCTTCCTTCTTCCTCGCCTCCTCCTCCAGGGCCGCGTCCCTTGCCGCCAGGGACTTAAGCAGCAACTCCTTTTCGGCTGCCCAATCTGCTGCCCTGGCTTCGGCTGCATCCAGCCTCCCCATGCCAGTCTGGCACTTTTGCAAGAGCTGCAGTGGAAACAGAAGTGTCACAAAATGAAACACAGCAGAAAAAGAAAGAATGTTGAGTCAAGCGTGTACATACCGTTACCAGAGACCGCATTGAGGACATCAGCAGGGACTTGTTGTCCATCTGCGCCCACCTTGCCATGTCCTGGGGAAGGGCGCACGCTCGTCCCAGAGCGACAACCACTTCGGGGCTGACCTCTCGGTCCGACTCGGCTAGTTCCCTCCCCAGCACCCCCTTGATGTCCGGTCTCCAGGGGATGAAGTCAGAAGGAGCGGCGGACCCCCCAACCGACATGGCAGGCTCGGGGGCAGACGGGGCTTCGACCCTGGGCCTTTTCTCCGGCCTGCGCTCCTCGACGACCTCGGCAGTATCCCCTCTGCCTAGGTCGGAGTGCGATTCTTCAGAAATGACTGCCGGAGTGCTCGACCCGACCTCTGCTGCAGCAGGCATTCCCGATTGAGCATCGTCGGTAGCTTCCGGAACCGTCTCGGTCCCGGGCGCGGTTACCTCAGCAGCGTCCGCCGCCGACATACTTCGGGCGACGTCGGCACCCCGGGAGGGAACCGAGATTTCGCCCGTGTCTCCAAACGCAGCGGCGGAGAGGTCTTCCGCGACAAAGCGCTTGCGACGACCGCGCAACATCTCGACCTCGGACTCTTCCGAGCTGGATGTGCTCCGGGACTCGCTGGAGACAATAAACTTCTGCCTTAGCCGCCTGCGCCCGGTCTCGGCTCTCTTGGTCACAGCTGCTTCACGGACAGGGGACTGTCCTCCCAACTCTACCGGAATGCCGCTGGGGATTGCGACAGTAACGGTCTCCGGAGCAGGAGCCTGAGTCCGTTCGGTGCCCGGTCCGGTGTCTTCCCCGTGAAGCACGGAGTCGATCCTGGTCACCCGCCTCGGAGCGAGGAAGGACTTGTAGTGCGGCGTGTACCCCAGCAGCGAATACGCATCTCGGCAGTGATGGCCGCGGTACTTCCGCACCTTCTCGTGCCAATCACTGTTCACCCTCCACCGGTTCCTTCGGGCAAGCTCCCTCCTCTGCCGAAAACCTGCAGGAACAGAACAGTGTCAGCAAGGGAAAGAGATGATAAAAATACAAAATCCAGGGGCCTCGGTTTTTACTTGGGGGGACTCCTATTTTGCGCGGTATCCGGGCCGTGGTGCTGGGTTCCGCCTCGCCGAACTCCCACGCCCCGCGAACGAAGACACGGTCCTCCCCCGCGTATTTATACGAGTCTTCCAGCGCGGTCACGAAGGCTGTTCGGTGGAGCCTCAGCCGGAGATAGTACGTATGCCCCTCTGCGGATTTGCAGAGGTCATACGCCTCCTCGATGTCCGAGACACCGAGGTTGATGGACAAGATCTCGTTGAGCCGCACTGTTCCCATGATGATCTTGTATCCGTTGGGAAGCAGCTGGCAGGGGCTCAACCCCCACTCCCGGAGACATTCCCTGAGGAGTGGGTGGAGGGGGAACCGGACTCCTCCCTCCACGACGGTCACCAGCCAGAACGGCATCCAGCCGTCGCTGTATGTGATACCGTCGTCAGGTCCGTCTGGCCTAACCTCTACGTTCGCCGGGACTTTGTATTCCTTCCTAAACAGGCTTATGGACAGTGCGTCCCCTAGCCAATGCCTGTGCACCCCCATTCTCTACTCTAGATGGAGGACTACCCACTAGAAAGGAAGAAGACAGGGGGGAGAAGTCCTACGATGGGAGAAGTCTACGAGCAGAATGGTCGCAGGCAACAGGCAACTTACTGTTCTTCAGCAGGTTGCAGCAGGAGCTCTGAGGATCGAAAAGAAGGAAGACGGAGAAGGAACCCTAATTTATAACGGATGGAGGCGCCGTTTCAGATTTCGAGAGACGCCTTCAATATGGCCCTACCTCGAGTAGCCCTAGCGTCGCCTCGGGCAGCCCAGTCGTCCTGCAGATTTGATTGCGCGCCCTCAACAAAGGCGACACGTGGCACGGCGCCGCATTCCCAGAGGACTATTCAATGCCTCGACAGGCGAAAGGACAACCGCCTCGACTGACGGAAAGAAAGCAATACAGCACTCCACGTCACCGCAAGAACTTAACACAGCACTCCACGTCAGCAAAAGACGATGAGGAGACCCCATCGAACCGAGACCCCACCGTTTCGGCAGTTCGGCACAACGGGCACTGTCAAAAGGTTAGTGGCAGTACCGGCCTGACTAAAACCACTCAGCTTCCGACCTGCTCCAAGGAGCCCACAGGCCAAAAGCTGGGGGGGAGATAATGGGTACGGAACAGCCGACGGAGACCACGGCCCTGCTCCGGGTCTCGGTCATTGGCTAACGTCTCAATCTAAAGAACAGCAAGGAGTTCGGCAACCCGGAACTACAACTCAAAACAGCAAAGCAATGCAGCATTTCACCAACCACAAACATTCCATCAAGAACAAGGAAGAGCAAGAGTACGAGCAAAGTTTCGAAGTTTTTATTAATCAAGCTTCTGACTACAAGATGAATGGAGATTCCATAAAAGAAAGAAAAAATTACAAAAAACCCTCAGAGGGCTGCAGCTTCCACATTACAGTCGATCTCCGGGGGGACCTCGACCGCACTAACCTCGGGAGCGGCTGGGGCAGCTTCAGGGACGACCACGGCAGCTTCAGGAGGGACCTCGACGACTGCTGCCACTTGGCAGTCTTCGGGATCAGCACTGGCAGCAGGAGCCTCTTGCAGCGCCTCGGGAGCGGCGGTCGCCTCCGGGCACGACTGCGAAGGAGGGTCGGAGGAGACTTGAGACACGGCTGCGAGTCCCGGGTCCGAACAGGAAAATCTTGGGGCATTCAGGAAAAGGGGACTATCCTCGGGGACCCCAGCCTTCTGCAAGGCTGCCCTCCACCCGAGCTCCCAGGCTCGGTCCCGGATCCCCGGCAGCTGAGCCTTATAATCAGCAGACAGCTTGCAGACCTCCTCCTCCATGGTGGAGTCATGCTCGGCGAGGAATTCCTCCTTGAGCCTGGCCTCCTGTTTTGCCAGGGCAGACTCGATTTCGGCTGCCTTCTCCCTCAGAGCCGTCTCCAAGGAACCCCGCGCCTGGTTCCGCTGAGAGAGGAGCCTCTTGTTTGTCCCCTTTGTGCTCTCCAGTTCGTTTTCCAGCTGTTTCGCCGCAACCCGGAGATCGTCGAGCTCAGAAGAGAGGTGCTGGTTCTGGACCTTCTCGTCCTCCAGCTCGTCTTTGAGGCGCTGGACCTCAACCTTCGACTCTTCGAAATCCACGACGAGGTCGGCGTTCTTGGCCGTCACCTCGGCCAGCGTCGCATCCTTGGACGCCATGGACGCCCGCAGCTCGTCCCTTTCGACTACCCACTCAGCTGCCCGCGCCTCGGCCGCGTCCAGCCTCTCAATGCCCACCTGGCACTTCTGCAACAGCTGCAAGACGAAAAACCCGAAGTCAATAAAACGACAGAGACTAAAAGCTGAGGGAGAGACATTGCACTTACCTGCACAACGGATCGCATCGAGGAAAGCAGGAGAGACTCGTTGTCCATCTCCGCCCACCTCGCCATGTCTTGAGGGAGGGCGCAGGCTCGCCCTAGCGCTGCGACCACTTGTGGATTGGTCGCGCGGTCTGTTTCGGCCAGCGGCCTCCCCAGAGCCCCCTCGATGGCCGGCCTCCACGGAGCCGGAGGGGGAGGCAGGATCGTCCCACCAGCAGACGAAGTCGAAGGGCCAGGCGAGGCCTCGACCCTTGCCCTCTTCTCGGGTCGTCCGCCCTCGACAGCCTCGGCCGGGCGAGCCCGACGTCCAGCCTCAGTGGCATGATCCGAGGGGGGGACGACTGCGGTCACGACCGGAGGCGGAGCTGTGACGACCTCTGCCTCGTCAGGCCGAGCAGCCGCGATCACGGCAGGACTAACCACCTCGACATCCGGGGCAGGAATGCCACCTGGGGATGCCGGAGGCGCCGCGGCCACTGCCTGCGGGGGATCCCGGACCTCGCCTCCGATGTCTCCAAAGGCCGCCGCGGATAGATCCTCCGCGACATAGCGTCGCCCGCGCTGGCGCAGCATCTCCCCTTCCCCTTCCTCTTCCTCTTCCTCTTCCTCTTCCTCTTCCTCCGAACTGGACGCTACTAGCCTCGTTCGGGAAGACAGGGGCTTGGCCCTCGAAGTTCCGGCGGGCTCAGCGGCAGAGACTGCTGGAGCACGTTCTGCCAACTCAACCAGGCGACCGGCGGGAATCGCAACGGTCACCGCAGCCGATCTCGGTACCACGGTCGCCTCTGTTTTCTGACTCGCGCCTTCGCCGCTAAGGACGGAGTCTATCCCCGACACCTTTCTGGAGGTGTGGAAGGACCGATAATGGGGCACGTACCCCAAAAGGCACCAGGCAGCGCGGCAGTTGTGGCCGCGGTAGTTCCTCACCAGCTCGTGCCAGGCGCTGTTCACTTTCCAGCGATTCTTCCTCGCGAGCTCCCTCTTTTCGCGAAAATCTGCACAGGCACAACCGTGTCAAAAGCCAGATGAGGAGAAAGGAAAAAACTGCAAACCGAAAGAACTTCGGCCTTTACTTGGAGGAATCCCTATTTTTCGAGGGACCCGGACCGTGGTAGCAGGCTCTACTTCGCCGAACTCCCATCCACCTCTGACAAGCACTTTGTCTTCGCCAGCATACCGATTGGAGTCCTCTAGCGCAGTTACAAACCCTGTCCGGCGGACCCGCAGCCGGAGGTAATAAGTATCCCCCTCTGCGGATTTGCAGAGGTCATAAGTGTCCTCAATATCTGGGACACCAAGGCCAATTCCCAGAATCTGGTTGAGCCGCGCCACCCCCATTATGATTTTGTATACATTGGGGAGTAGCTGGCAAGGGCACAACCTCCACTCCCAGAGGCAGTCCCGGACCAGTGGGTGCAGGGGAAAGCGAACTCCCCCTTCCACTACAGATACCAACCAGAATGGCATCCAGCCGTCACGATAGGTGAGGCCGTCATCGGGGGTATCCGGTCTGACCTCCACATTGGAGGGGATCTTGTATAAATCCCTAAAACGGACTATGGAGTCTGAGTTTCCTAGCAGATGTCTATAGACTCCCATTCTCGACTCAGACAGACCTATCTAAAGAAGATGAAGAAAACAGAGAAGACTCGCACAAATAAGGATTGCGCAGTCGGGAACGACGAAGGTCTGCAGACGCTGGAGAAAGCTCTCTTGCAAAACGCAGCGGAAATCTGAAGAAAGCAGAAGAAGGTGAAGACGAAGGGGGCGCCCTGATTTATAAGGCCTGGGGACGACGGTTCGACTTTCGAGGAAAGCCTTTAAGAGGCGTCTCCTCAATCAACCCTAACGTCCCATCTCGCAGCCCTAACGTCTCCTCGAAGTAATGGCAAGACAGCTAAAGGAAGCAACACGTGTCACCACTAGCGCGATATCCGAAGACTATTTAATATCCAGGACAGGCGAAAAGACACCTCCAAGGGGCCCGCGTGATAACAGCGACCCCCAGACCCAAGGGGGCCCTCTTGATCCGAAGCTCCCTCGTCCCGGTACTACCTTCATGACGATCACCCTCACTTGAGCTCGGTAGCAGAACCAGTTATACGGTCATCAAGCTTCTGACCCCTTCGAGCCAGGAGGCTCTCAGGAGTCAAAAGCTAGGGGGCAATTGTGTGGGAAAAACACCGTAATGACGAAGTTAAGCAACGATCACGGCTAAACTCCCCGAGCTCCTCAGCTTCTTTGGTGGAAGATCGTCAGCTCGGCAGTTCGGTCAATACCTTGGCAGCTCGGTAAATCAGTCCAGCTTGCAAGGTCGGCACCGCAGTTCGGCAGCTCGGTATGAGTGCCAGCCCGGTGCAATGGCGCACCACGGCCAAGCTATCCTTGGTCCCAGGCCACAGCATCCCCAGCCACAGCACTAGAGTTAGAGTGGGCCGCCATTCTCCTCCTAGAGTCAGAATGGGCCGCCATCTACCTTCTGGAAATACGGCGCGCCCTGACAGATATGGGCGGTCATTTATGGCGATAGGATTGCTCATTTATGATGATAAGAGGTGTGCTTTATCATCCCTGTACGCCAGCCGGCTGAAGGCGTGGAAAGTGAAGTAGGAGTGCTGTCCGCTCCACCTACTGCTGCCTGTCAGGGTATGGAGCGATGGGACCTCACCTCACCTACCCCCACTCACAGAGAGAATGAACGAGGAACACTCGCCTATATATGCATGGGATCAGCCCCATGAGAGGTACGCACTACGCAATACACAGCCCGCTACTTTCAATATTACACGAGCTCTCATTCCTCTCTTCCTCCTCCTGTTTAGTTTTCTCAGAGCTAACTCAGGCATCGGAGTGCCTTCGGCTCACGGCAGCCAGGGCCTCTGACCCAAGTCTTTCTCCTTCCCTTTCAGGTTACTGGAGTTCAACATTCCCCGTCCTAAGGAGTTTTACCTCAACCTCATCCTAATCTAAGTAGGTGTCGTTTTTACCGCCTACAGTAAGCATCATCATCCAACTTGGAAAACTCAAACCTCTGTAATTCGAAACAAGTAGCTTCTTTAGATTTGAGGGGGGTTCGAGGTTATTAATCACTTCCTGTGCATTTCCTTCCGCTTTGTCGGTCCATTCTAGATGCAGAGAATGGAGGCGTTTCTTTGCCTTCAAATCTGCTCTACGAGCACATGCACCATTTCTTATATTTTCAAGCCCTTCAATGGAGATATTACCCATTAGAAGATTTAAATCTTTCAACCCTTCTATTTGAGCTCCACTCTCTCTAGCAATAATAAATTTTGATTTTGGTAACGTCCTGAGAAAAGTTAACTCTCCAATTCCTTTTGGTAAGGGAAAATCATCACCAGTGTTTAATTCAATATGTCTGAGGCTAATCATTCTCTTCATATTCTTTGGCCACTTCTAAAGGCGAATGCCGAGGACTCTCAGTGTCTGCAAGTTGTGTAAGTTGCATATGGTCTCAGGTAATTCGGTAATCATTGTATATAAGATGTCAAAGTACCTAAGATGTCTCAACTTGTCTATTGAATTTGGCAGGAAGCGAATACTTCTTCTTCAACTTAATTCCAACACCCTTAATCACCTGAAGCTCAAGCAAACATTAATATCAATAGGACCATATGTAATCATTGTAATCATCGTACACAGTTTCTTACATTTCTTCAATGCATCCAAATTCTTCGGTTCCCAGTCACCATTGCACAATGCTAAATGACGAGTTAAATCATTCATCATAGAACCTTCCACAACAACGCATTCTTTTCCTGCAACAGATCTGAGAACATCATGTATAAGGTCGTGCATCTTGTATAAATCATTTCTAACAGTTTCCTCATCAACCTGAAACAAGGACCTCCGCAACAGTGCATTGAAATACTTTTCGCCTTCTTCTTCTAAGAGTTCGTTTTCATCATCAGAATGAATGAAGCCTTGGGCTACCCATCGCTTGATTAGTATATCTTTAAGAAATGGACACCCTTTGGGAATTACAGCACAGTACGCAAAGCATTGCTTCAAAGATGATGTCAAATGATCATAGCTAAGTCTTAATGAGGGTAAAATCCCTCCATCATGATCTTGTGTCTTCCAAAGTTCACTATCTCTCACCGACTGCCACTCCATTTCACTTGGTTCATTAAGCAAACATGCCTCCCAGTGTTTTGATTGCCAGAGGGATACCACCACACTTTTTTATTATGTCCTTCCCAATTGATACAAAGAGTGTAGGCGGGTGTTTTACTTCCTCAAACAAAGTCCAAGATCCAACTGCCGATAGTATAGGAAGAGGTATAAGAAGAGCCTCCATTATTCGCGCAATTGTTTCACTGCGAGAGGTGACTAATATTTTGCTTCCTATAGCACCACATTTAAGCCCTGTTCTCAACATGCGCCATTTACTAGGGTCTTCATTCCAAACATCATCCAACACAAGTAAATATTTCTTTCCACTTAGCTTTTCTCAAACACGATTCTGTAATTGCTCCAATTGGTCAGGTGTGTCATTAATTACACATCCTAAAATTTTTCCAAGAAGCCCTTTCACATGAAAATCCCGATCAGACACATAGACCCACATCCTCAACTGAAAATGGGTCACAACTTTGTCATCATTATATGCCAACTGAGCCAGCGTGGTCTTACCTAGTCCCCCCATGGCAACTATGGCAATGACCAAGAGATCCTTTTCATTTTCACTGTTGATTAGTAAATTCATTAACTTTTCTTTCTCATCATTTCTTCCATAAACCTCTGACTGAATCACTTCCGAGAAAGTTTCTCGTTCATTTGAGATAGCAGGCTATTTGTTTACAACTCCCCCGTTCAAATGAAAATCTTTGTTCCCTTTAGCAAGGGCATCTAATCGTTCCCTCAGCTCTTGAATCTTATGTGCTATCTTGAAACGAAAGGAAAGCGGATTCAAAGGCGAGAAGAAGTTACATACCTTCTTTCCCATGCCGTCTTCATTCTCAACTTTTCTTCGTCGATCTTCAACCACAAGCTCATCAAGTAAATCTTCTGCATCGTAGACAACATCTTTAAGCTTTCAATGCCAATCTTTCGCCGACTCATCCAGTACTTGTCGGCTTTCTGCATCTTGAAGCACGGCTATAATCCTTGACATGTTGCTGCCCGGCTTCTGTTTCTCGTTCTCTACCCCCAACAACAGCCTAAGTTCATTTTCGGCAGCGGAGGTCAACTTGCTCAGGAAATCTTCGAAGAGTTTAGAGAGAAATTTTGCCATATCGTCTTCTCTGGGTTAAAACGAAGTGCCAAACTGAAAATAACAAGAGTTGGGTGTTGTATCTCAACAGGTGTGCAGATTGATTTTATTAGTTGACTGCAATTGGAAGATCTAGTACTTTCAGTAAAGAATAATTCTCTGTCCAACAAAGGAAGATTTAGTGCTATTGCTTTAGCTCAGTTACATTCTTTACTTAAAAAAGCATCAAAAGAAAAGAAGGAATAAACAACTGTTTGAATTGAGAGGAGGAGATGTTATTGCTTTAATAAAAGCATATCAGTATAAAGTAGATGCTGTCTTAGCTATTGCTTCAAGACCAGTAAAGTAACCATAGAGAAAAGAGACAGCAACGGATATATAATTGAATTGAGCGGACCAGATGCTTTTACTTTAACAAAAGTGAGAATTTTAAGGCCCCAGTGAGTCATACTTTGTTGGACTTGTTCATTTCTCTTAAAATGATTGTTAAAGAGAAATTTTGAAAAATGATATAAGGGCTTTTTTGTTATGTCTGAAAAAACATTTATGGAGAGGACTTGATCGAAAAACATTTTTGACCTAGTTTCAGCTTACCTAGAAGAGCATAATTGATTGATAGCTCGAAAGAAAGGATGCTTGAGGTTGTGAGGGCTTGGGGAAGATAATGGGAGTGGTTGTCCGGCTTAGGAGGGCTCCGGTTGACGGTGGCAACAAGGGACAGTGAGGGTGCAAAAGAGAAAACGAGAGAGTGAGAGAGCAGAGAAAGAGATGGAAAGAAAGGGGACTGGGTCAATGGGATCTTATTAGGGTTAGGTTTAGGGTAGGGGTGTAAATCAGGGCAAGCGGGCCAAGCCCAGCACGGGCCCAGCACGGAAAAACCGTGCAAGTCAACAGGCTCAGGCTCGGCCCAACAATCCCCAGCGAGCCATGCTGGGCCAGGGCTACCAAGCCCCCCAAGCCCGCGGGTGGCCCAGCTCGGCACAAGGCACGGCCCGGCCCGGCCCGACGATGTCCCCAACGGTCATTTTTTAAAAAACCCGCCCTCCTAAAAAAAACGGTCAAAAAATATTTTTTTACATTTTTAACCACCCCCACCCCAACCCCCCCAAGAACTAGAAATGGTCAAATGGGGGGCATTAGTGTCTTTTGATCATTTTTTATCGTTATACCCCCAAACTACTATAAAACGGTCATATGAGGGGGTATTTTATGTCATTTTATCACTTAGGAATTCTATAGATAGCCATCATTCCTCTCATGTCTCCACACTCATGTACTGTCTCATTTCTCACACTCCCTCTAAGGTTCTAAGGCTCTAAGCTCTCTTAAGTCTCATTCTAAAGTCTAAGACTTTAAGCTCTCTACAAAGTTTTCTAAAAAGTGAAGAGTGAGAGCGACTTCTCTAAAGTGGAGGATTCAACTAAGGAGGATTTCTCCATTAGCTCTCCCTCTCTTATAAAGGTATTCATTATTCTTAATTTTGAGTTTTATTTAGTGTTAATATACATAGTAATATTATATATTAAGTCTCATCTTCTCCCCTTTCTTATATAAGTTATCACAAAAAACACATTATACATAATTATTTATTTAAGTTTTTTTTAAAATATTTTATTTAGGAAAATGGTTGGACCATCACAACCTTTCAACTTTGACTTCTCTCTAAATGAAGAAGATCCTGGATTTATTCATTTATATCAAAGTCAGAGCATAGAAGTAGATGGTTATAATCCCCAAGAACCCGGACCCACTGGTGGTGTAGAGCCTTCATATTCGGCTTCTACAACTAAAAAGAAGAGAAAAACAAGATTGACTTCTCCTGTATGATCTTATTTTGTTAAAGTTCAAGTTCCAAGTCCTACATGAGAAATAGAGGAAAAGGCAGAAGCTAAAATTCACAAAGATCTCCTCAGTGCCGAATTAGCAAACGGCACTGGCCACCTTAAAAGGCACATGAATAAGTGTATGCCTAAAACCACAAATACCGCTGATGTTGGGGTCAGAGGTGGGCTCATCCAAACACAACTTTCTCAAATAGATTCATCTGGTGGTTTAGGAGTCTTACACAGTGACCCTAATAATGCTAGATATCAATTTATTAAGTTTATAATAGTTCGCCAATTACCATTTTTACTTGCCAAAGACCAAGCCTTTGAAAGATTTTGTAAGTCAACCTTTGTTCCTTCATGGTAGAAAATATCTAGAGTTACTTCTAGAAATGATGCAATAAAAACATTTTTGAAAGAAAAAGAGAGTTTAAAACAAGTTTTTTAAAATATACCTGGAAAAGTGGCTTTAACTTTAGATTTATGGACCTCTAAACAAAATTTGGAGTACATTGCAATCACATCACATTATATTGATAGTGATTAGGTGATGTAGAAAAGAATGATTGCGTTTTCTTTATTAGAGTTCTCACACACTGGTGCTAGAATAGGGTCCACCATCCTTGAAAAACTTAGAGAATATGAAATTGAAAATAAAATAATTTCTATAACTTTAGATAATGCAACCACTAACAATGTCGTAGCAGATTTACTAAAACCTGTTATTCAACTTGAATTAAATGGATCTCTATTTCACAATAGATGTGTATGTCACATCATAAATCATATCGTACAAGTAGGGGTAAAATCTATTAGAGATGATTTAGAAAGCATTAAATGGATTGTAGGATACATTTTTTGTTCTCCCTCACGAAAACAATGGTGGAGGGACTTATGTGTAAATCTGGGTCTAAGGCCAAGGAAAATATCATAAGATGTAAAGCATAGATGGAATTTTACCTATAAAATGTTAAAAGAAGCATGTGCCTGTAAAATGGCACTAAATCAATATTGTCAACTTTATTTGGAACATGAAAATATTTTTATAAATGATGATAGATCGACTCTTCTTGAAATAATAAGAGATTTTTTAGAAGTTTTTCATGATGCAACATTATTTTTTTCGGGGTATATTATCTCACATCAAATCAAGCTTTAACCCATTTTTATGGGTATATTATCTCACATCAAATCAAGCTTTAACCCATTTTTATGAAATAAGTCTTACCCATTTTTATGAAATAAGTCTTACTTTTAAAAAGTATAGAGATTTTCACATTTTTCAACTTATGTGTGTACAAATGGATGCAAAGTTTTCACAATATTGGAGAATAGCTCCTTTAACATTTTGTATAGCTGCTACATTAGACCCTAGATTGAAATTAAAAGGTGTAGAAACCCTTCTTGATGTAATAAACTCTAACATGAATACAACTAATATAAATGATGTGTCTACAGTTAAGACACAATTAGAAACACTTTATTTGGATTATGCTACCCGATTAGGTAGATCCATAGCACCCACGGTCCCAACAGGCCCTCCCCAAGTACATAAAGGGAAAACGAGTATTATAAGGAAATCTCACGGAAGTAACTCCTCTTCTTCCGAAAGATCCTCTTACAACCTTAATGAATTAACAATGTCCCTGGGGAGCGATCTTGTTCCAATCTCGGATGATGAAGAAGATGCTTTTGATCTTTTGGTATTGTGGAAATCATTTGAAACTAAGTTTCCTGTGCTTTCCGCCATTGCCCGTGATATACTAACAATACCAGCGTCTACAGTTGCATCAGAGCAAGCATTTAATGCAAGTGGGAGCCACCCAGGAGGACTATGCTTCAAAAAGAAACCGTTGAGACCTGCGTGTGCTTACGGGATTGGTACCAAGCAGAGGATAGAGAACAACACATCGATGAAGAATTCGAAATAGAAGATGAGCTAGCGGCGTTACATAGATCATAGTATAATTTTTTTTAGAATGTATAATCGGCTTTTAACTTGTAATTTACTTTTTAGAATGTATCATAAGCTTTTAACTTGTAATTTATTTTTTAGAATGTATCATAGGTTTTTAAAGTTGTAATTTACTTTTTAGAATATATCATAAGTTTTTAAAGTTGTAGTTTTTTTTTAGAATGTATCATAGGCTTCTAAAGTTGTAATTCTTTTTCATTTATCAAAGGGTTTAAATTTCATTATATATATATATATATTGATCCAAGACTCCAAGTTCAAACTTGAAATTTTTTTGATCTTTTGTAACTTAAATTTCAAGGAAATACAATTTATTTGAGTATTTTTTTCAAAACATCATTAGTGTTATTCTACTTATTTATTTTTCTTAATTTCTTTGTTTTAATGAAATTGGTCCAAGAGTCTAAGTCTAAGTTTGTGACTTTGCGTCCGTCCAATTTTTAAAAAAAAATTTAAAAAAATTTTCAAATAAAAAAAGGAAAGGGAAATCAGTGGGCCGCCCATGGGCTACACGGCCCAGACCCGACTGAGGCCCGGCCCAGCACGGCACGACCAGGGCCGTGCTGGGCTGACCCCCAAGAGGTTGGTCCCGGCACGGCACAGCCCGCATATCAAACACGAGCTGTGCCGGCCCGGTCTTAGGCGGGCCATGCCGGGCAAATTTTCACCCCAAGTTTAGGGAAAATTATAGTTTAGTCCTTGGCCCACTATGGATGGCTAATCGGGGTCTTCAAATCGTTGGATATAAACATGATTGAAGGGAAATGTTATGGAAATTGTGATACCTACATGATGCACTCAAAATCACAAAAACCCAAAGTTACGGAAAAACCCTCGAAAACTTCCTAAAATTACAAACCACCCCTTACTGTACCCAAACGAACTTGGAATCACACGAAACTTCGCACGCGTGACTCACGTGACAAACCCAAGTCGCTTAGACTCTAATATCACTTAATTAGCTAAAATATAATTATTTAATAATAATACAACATTAGGGGTCGGGAGCTTACACTCTTTGAACCTGTCATCATTATTTGTTGGTGAAGTTGGTGAAGTTGGTTTGCTATTGATAATCCACAAAATTAGGTCATTAGGTCATCATTTTATGTGAATTTGTGGACTTAATTAGGTCAATTTGCATTCACTTTCATTTAATTTCATAATTTCGTGCATTTGAGCATAAAGTTGGACTTTAGGTCAACATCAGTTAAAATTCATTGATTTGCATGAATTTTGTGGAATTAGGGTTTTGGACCATCCAACCATCACACCAATTGGCCTTTTGATTTCATTTAAGCATGCCTTCTATTTTTAGTGCCATAGTGTTATTTATGGAAAGTTGGTCAAGTTGGTACATCATTATGCATGTTTAGGTCTTACTCATGGTCGAAATGAATTTCTTACAAATTATAGTAGCTGAATTTATTTCTTATAAATTGTGTAGGAATCATCAACAATTGGGATCCGTACTTGATGAAATTGGAAAGAGGTGAAAAGGAAAGTCAAAGAAGAAGAAAAGAACTTCAAGATTTTAAGAAGCATCACGTACCTATGTGGGGTCCGCCTTGGGCTCAGAGTCCAAGCTGGACGTGCCAAATGGGCCCACCTATGTTGGCATCTTTTGGAAGCATTGAACATTCAAAGAAAGAGGCTCAAGTTAGAAACTCAAGGAACCTCAAGAAAAAATCAGATTTGAGAAGAGCTCTTGGCTTACCATAATCTCAGATTCAAGTTTAAGCTAAGAGTTCAAGAAAGAAAAGTTTGCACAAGGAGTTAACTAGTCAAACGAGAAAGCAAGAAAAGCATTCAAATTTGGAAAGATAATCAAGAGTCAAACAAAGAAAGATTACAAGGCCATGTTGGATTTCCATATGGGGCCCACATGCCTTGGACGTCCACACACATGAAGCTTTCCTATGAACATAATTATTTCTATTTTTCTCAAGGGAAGCAACTCGTAACGGCTATAACTTTCAAATCAAGAGTCGGATCAGTGCAATGTACCCATAGTTGGAAAGCACGTTTCGAGTATGTAGCCCTAGAGCCTATGATTGCATCAATTGGAGCTATTAAGGAAGATATGGCCTCAAGAACTTGGCTACCGTAGTTTTAGGCCGAAATTGCAAGGAATTCCAATCTTTTAGAGGAACCCTATAAGGAAAGAGTTTCTCACCCAAGAAATCAAGTTTGAAAATGAATCTTCTCTGATTCAAATTCTTTCTAAGCATGGAAGATTGCTTGGAGATTAAGCTAGGAGTCTATGCAAACAAGGAAAGAAAGCGCTAGAAGAAAACAAACTCTTAGCAAACATGGGAGCCAAAGTCCTATAAATAAGACCATTCCCTAGAGCAGCTCCAGGCCTCATTGTACGTAGTGTAGGATGCCCCACACTCCCATCCTCCACTTCACCCTTCTATCTCTAGTCCCTTTTTTCACTACCCCTTCTAGTTCATCTTAGGCACCAGTTGTTCAACTTTGTTTAGGAGAATGATGAAGAGAGAGTGTTACATTTTTTTCATGTAATTTAAGTTGCAAGGAATGAAACCAGCTTTTGATTGTTTCTACGTGCAAACAACTTCTATAAGAGTGGTACTTGGTTTTCTTTGGTTCAATCTTTTGATATGTTATGTTTGGTAATATATATGTGCACAAAAAATCCGTCAATCCGTCAATCCGATCCGATCCGATCCGATCCGTGGATTTCAATCCGATCCGAAGGCCAACGGATTGGTGGCGGATTGGATATTGTGTAATCCGTTAGCAACGGATCGGTAGCGGATTTCACTCTCAATCCGCGGATTCAATCCGATCCGATCCGTTGTCATTAAATATAAATAAAAAATATATAAGGGGTCTAAATATAAATTAGGTGTCTAAATTTAAAATAAGGGAAAAAACATAAGGAGTTAAAATGTAATTCCAAAACTTCATCTCCCAAACCAAAACCTGCCCACATTCGTTGATCTCCATCACAAAACTTCATCTCCCAAACCCAGCGGCCAGCGCAGAGTGCAGACATCACAACCCTACACACATTTGTTTCATCTCCCACGCTGCAGGGGGGGTTCTTCACTTCTTCATCTCTAGTGTTCTCTTGTTCCCTTTGCCCTTTTGCGGTTTTGCCCTCTTGCCTCTTGTTCTTTTGATCTCCTCACAGGTATTCTCTCTCTCTTTCTCTCTTATCTTTTTGTTCTTTTTTATGTTCTTAAATCTCATATGCTTGCAGTATTCACTGATCTGGAATCAGTGCTTTAGGGTTTTGAATTTTGTAAATTAGATTTGAAGAACTAGCTTTCTTGACTGAATCAAGAAGCTTAGATCTCGGAGATTATGAAATGAATGCACCGATTTTTACATTTTCCCCCAGTCTCTCACAATCAAGGGGTACTGTAACTATATATTGGAATGAATGCACCGATTTCTTTTTCTTCTCTTTTATAGAAGAAAGTCAAACCCTGTAAAATTGCTTGTCTAAAACATGTGCTTTGAAGGTAGCACAAGTATAACTGGATGAAATTTTTCTTTAATGATAAATGAAAAGGTGGAACTGCGATTCTGAAGGGTTCATTGGTAGGGAAGATAGCAGTGGAGTCTGGGTTCTCTCAAGTTGGGAATGGCTATTACATCTCTATTTTCTTTTTCATCTCTATTTATTTTTTATGTAAGTTTTGAGTGATATCTAGTGCTTACAGATTTATGATTTCTATAAATCTTAGTGTTTGATGTCTGCGTTTTTTGTGTTTGGATGTCTTGATGACCACATGTTCGCCAGAATAGTGATTTGGACAAACTTTTTGTTTCTGTTGTGGGCATTTTGTCTACTGGTTAGGTTGATATGTTGATTTCTTTGTGCAGCTGTAACTAAATTTATAATTTGTTACGATTGCTTTTCGATATCCGCTATCTATCTTCCCTAACCATGTGAGTATTATGTACATTGTGAAACATTTTGAATAAATATGCATCCATCTGTCTTGTTTATAGATGATGATGATGCACATGCCAAGGCATTGGCATGGTATCATGTAACTTATCACCCTGCTTACTACAACGACGAGATGAACCAGACCCACTTCATTAGCTTTCCTTGGTGTGTCCATGAAAAATTGATAAACATCAAGCAGAAGAAGCTGGAAAAGAGGGGCTGAAGAACCGTTACAGCAGAGCTTCGGACAGTCTTGAGGCCTTAAGTAAGAACCATAGCCATTTCCTAGTATGTGTTTGCTATGTTGGCTACACACATTGGCTGTGTTACTATTACTATGGGTTTTCATTTTCATGTTTTTATGGGTTTGCTATGTTGGCCACACACACTGGCTGTGTTACTGTGTAAGTTTATGATTGTGTAGTGTTGTAAGGTTTTATATGTTTAATGCTTTGTTTCTGGATATTGATATTATCTAGTGATGAAATGATTTCCCTTGGTTTTGAGTAAAACTAATATGCTCTGTACTCTTACTTTCCCATAATATATATAAATATATATATATATATATATGTTTATCTGAAGGGTGCTTCAGTTAAACCTTATTTTCTGGAATATTTTCATTTACTTTGTGTATATTCTTATGGTAGCGATAGGTAAGGGCACATTTGGGCCCACTTTTAACATCAAGGAGCAGGTGAGCTTCCCATAATTACCTGATTCCTATTTTTCCCTTGTTGGATACAAGTTTGCATTTGATAATTTGATATTCAATAAGAAAATTCAATAGATAGGTTCATTTGATATGGATTTTGTTTTCAAGCCCTTTGGAGAAGATAGTGTGGAGTCTGAGATCATGAGGCTGCACAACCTCTCTGGTTTTTGTGTGCTTGAATCCAAAGTCACTAAACTCAAGTTTTTTGTGTGCTTGAATCATCATGTTGACAAACAAATAACTAGGACGGACTGATGCCTTGGAAAATGTTGTTTTTCATGTTCTTATTTTATTCATTGCATTGTTGGAGTATAAGTCTTACAATGGTTGAGAGTAGAGGAAGAATCTTAATTTTTTCATGGTTTTTTTTTTTTTTTTTTTTACATATAATGTACAGTAACGGATTGAACGGATTAATCCGATCCGATCCGCTCGTCCACGGATCGGATCGGATCGGATTTGAACAGTAACGGATTGATGACGGATTATAAATCCGTCAATCCGTTGGCAACGGATTGGTGACGGATTTGGCCCAATCCGAACCAATCCGATCCGTGTACACCCCTAATATATATATGCTTAGGGCTAATCTTTGAAAAATATTGATTTTGGAGAACTTAAAGAGTATGGCATCTCGCATTTAATTCAAGTCACTACTGCAAAATAAGCTTTTAGCGACAGACTTTTTTTTTCCGCTAAAAGTATAAAAAACTGCCGCTAAAGCTTTCAGCGGCGGGAAAATGTCCGCCCCAAATTCTGTCACTAAAGGTCAGCGTCACTGAAACCTATAGTGGCAGACTAAGAAAAAGCGTCAGTAAAGCATAGTAGTTTTGGAGTTTTTTCTTATAATGTTGTTAATGCTAGCTAATTTTTTGTTAAAATGATTGTACTAGCTAAATTACCATTGGTTTTTTTATGAAAATGAATTTTTCGAAGAATATGTCCAAAATGCTCTATGTCAACAACTTAGAAAGATTTCTAGAAATACTGCTAGAAACGATGTTATTAGGTTGTGGCAAAGTGAAAAAGGAAAATATAAAAAATTGCTTTGCAAATAGTTCTGGTAGAATAACTATAAAATTATAGATTTATGGCATGATAGAAGTGGTGATAGCTTTCTTTCTATAATTGCACATAACATAGATGAAAAAGGGTTATTATTTAACGAATTATAACTTTTTCTGAACTTGAATGGCCACATATTGGCCCAATAATAGGGTCTCTTATTTTGGAAAAATTTCAAGAATATAATATTTTGAAAAAGTTTTAGCTGTAATTTTAAATAATGCAACAAATAATAAAGTGATTATTGACCTAATGAAAACTATGGTGCTACTTTCAAATTTGATCGATGGATCTGTTTTTCTAAATGGATGTGTATATCACATCTTAAGTCTCATTGCCCAAGTTAGTTTAAACATATTTCAATTATGACATAAAGAATTAAAGATATTGCTAGATATATTTTCTCTTTCGCACCTAGAAGACAATTATATTCCTCAATATGTGCGAGGCATGCTGTATCAACCATAAAAATAAATCCAGATGTTGACCATAGATGGAATTCAATTTATGAATTGTTAAATAAAACTATTTCTAGAAAAGAAGCTTTTAATGAGTTTTGTGCTTTTCATGCACAAGAATACATGATGAGTGTTGCACATTGGGAGTTGTGTCAAGAAATAAGAGGTTTATTAAAAAAAAATTTATAATGCAATATTATTTCTCTAGGGTTTTTTCCGTACGATCACATGCACATCTCAAAAATTTCCCTTTGTTACCAAACTCCACATATTTACCTACACATTCTCCGTACTATCCGTACGTTGAAAGATCAAAAGACACTTTTTTCTTGCAATATCGCATTATCACAACACTTCATGCGGTATCGCAATTTCTATACGATATCACAATTACCTCTTGGGATATCACAAAAAATTTCATGCGATATCGCATAATGTGTTATGTATAAACTCAAAGGTTGCCCTTCTACTTATATTTTCATCTCGTTCTATAGCATTCTATAGCTTTTATATTCAAACTTGCACACTAATTTAGGGTTCACAATTGGCTTGACGGCCCAACTTGTAGAACAAGCCCTAGATGGTAATCACAACAGTTCTTGGTTCAAGTTGAAGAGTAGAAGGAATATCAAATTCCCTACATTTACTTTTTCAATGTGCTTAACCATATTTAAATTTCAATATGCTTGACTACATTTAGATTTCTGCAAATTTAATCACATGTAGACTCCTACAATTTTGACCCTACTTTTTGGTATTTTATGTTTTCCAATTTTACTTTTATGCATAATTTCATGGTTAGAATGTGATCATGGCATGCATTAGAATTAGGTTTTTTCTTTTACATGTTTTATGTTGGTGGAAATCCAATATTTAAGGACTGATTAAAGAAGAGAAACCTAGAATTGATTACAATTGATAAATCTGAAAATTGAAAAATCTGCTCTGGTTTCAGCAAACTCGGCGTGGTTCCGTGACACAAGTAGCACGGTTCAAAATAAGTCAAGACATGTAATTTTCCATTGAAATTCGGGGGAATTAAATGTTGACAGCTTTTCTTTGAAACCCCATACTTTTGGCTCAGAAGAATTTCGGGAAGCTAGGTTTCTAGTAGCGTAAACATGGATAATTAATCATGCTATGCAGAATTTCTGCAGCAAAACATGGTCAAGTAGGCATCTTTAGGCACGTATATCTCTTTTGTTTTACATCCTTTTTCACTTCTGTTTTCCTTTTTGTGTTCATTCATCATCAAAGTTTCAAATCCAGCCATGGGATTTACAATTAGGTCACATTAGGTCAGTTGTTCAGGTTCAAAAATTTGGGCTTGTAACACAGTTTTTCAGACTTAAAAATTCCTGCATTCATTTTTAGAGTTTGATTTTTCTAGGATTGCATTAGTTTCATTTTAGGATTGCATAAATCATTCATTCTTGCATCAAATTAGGTTTTAGGAATTAAATTAGGATTAATTTTGAATTTAGAAACTTTATTAGATAATTTAGTTATTTGATTAGTTTTAACTTCTTAATTTCTTCTAAGGGTACAATTTCAAGTTGAAAAAGATTTGAATTTTAAACCGCTCTCTGAAGATTGACCCCGCACTCACTGGGTTACTAAACTACAACCTAAACTCTGCAGTTGCAGCCACGATCAACATGCAAAAGTAACAAATTTAAAATCTAAGCATTGATATTTAGAATAGCATAAAGTTACATATTTTTGTAATATTAACAACCAAATAACAACGCATTATCATAATCAATTCTACACCTAAATAAACTTATAATATTTATTTTGCAACTCATGGGTACTAATTCTCTATATTTGGAAAATATAAATATACCATAAAACACCCTTTAAAAAAAAATAGTGACAACATGAAGGTTGCTCGGTTGGTTGGTAACCATATATACTTGTTACTTGCCTGCCCATGAATCAATCCATGGGTGCCCCTATTCCAACATTTGTGGGCTACTTCCCACATGTGTGGGCTCATCTTCCCATATGTGTGGGTTACATTGTCTCCCAACAACCTTCACTAAGACACGAAAGAAGGAAAAAGATAAACACAAAGACTAATATGATGAAATATACCTTAATGGAAGTGGAAGCTAGAAACGAGTAGTGAAATCAAGGAATGGTTGCTAGAACGAAAGACATAGATTGGGATGAAAATATAAATAAATAAATAAATAAAAGAAAAGGGAACCGTTGAGTTTATACTTAACACTTCATAATATACCGCATGAAATTTTTTGTGATATCGCAAGAGGTAATTGCGATATGCATATAGAAATTGCGATATCACATTAAGTATTGTGATATCGTAAGAAAAATGTGCCTTTTTTACTCTTTCAACATACGAACACTACGGAGAACGTGCAGGTAAATATGTGAAGTTTGATAAAAAGGGGGATTTTCAAGATATACAAGTGACCGTACGGGGGAAGAAAAAAAAACCCTTATTTTTCTTGGGGTGTATTCTCCCACCTCTAATCAATCTCTAAATTTTCTTCTTGAAATTAGTTTTCAATTTAAAAAATATAGAAATCATGATCTACTTAGCACAAGCCAAAGCGTCCCCGCCCAAATCACGCTTTTGGGCTTAAAGTTGTAACCATAGCCATAGAATCCAATACGGGTCATGTAGGATGCAACTTCGACGCATATAAAATGTGGACCACACAACGCATAGAGCAATTGTTGTTTGCATGAGTTCTATGAACCCTTGCATGTAAGAATTCAGAATTCTCAACTCCCAAGTATAGTTTTAGACACTAGCATTCAAAAGACACCAATTCTCAAATCCTACTAGGGGTGTTCATGGCCCAGGCTTGGGAAAGACCGGGCGCAACCCTACTTCTAAACTATAAGCCTTACAACGTTGCTCATGAAAATTCATGTGCTCAACCTATAAATTTAATTTCTCGTTAATGAATAATTAACAACCCTTTAATTCAAAGGTGCTATACCCTTCAGCTCGGATTTTGAATCAGTGGGCCAAAAAAAAATGTGGGGCCCACCATGCGGGGACCAAATAATTGAGGTCACCTTATGAAGATATTGTTCCATCTTCAATTCTTCATAGTCATCACAGCTTGAGATTTCAAATTCTAACCTGCAGAGTCCAAATTGTGATCCTTGGGTGTGTATGGAGAACAAATGATCAGATGAATTTAGCAGGTCATCACCTTCTAACTCTAACCTCTTGTGATCTATCAAGAGTGGGCCCACAAACTCATCCCTATTGATCCCATCATAATGTATCTGTGGTTCGGCCCCTATTTGATTGGCTTAAATAGGCATTGCATTGAAGCCCACAGATGGCTGGATAAATTTAGACAAAGCTGTGACTTGTTATATAGGCACATTGTCAATGTGAGTATATCCTGCAGGAACCATGCGATCACAGATGAATGAATATATTACATTACAGGCCCACCTCCAATGAAATCTGAACCGTTTATCTGGTTAGTGTACATGGGCCGAATGTCAGGTGAAAACCTCATATCCGCCCCCATCACCCCCCTATAAATTCGCACATGTGTATATGCGGGCCTTCTTCCCACTTCGGTGGGCTTCCTTCCCAGGTGTGCAAGGCTTTTTTCCGCATGCATATGCGGGCTTTCTTCCTACTTCGGTGGGCTTCCTTCCGGGTGTGCCGGGCTTTCTTCCCACTTTGTGGGCTTCCTTCCTTGGTGTACCAGGCTCTATATTATATTATAAAAAAAATAAGAAAAAAAGGTCCCAGCCACCGTAGCTGGGGTACAAAATAAAAATAAAAAAATTATTTTCTGGCACAGGGCCTTCCTCATGATGGGTTTAGAAAGATGCAAATGCCCCTCCTACCTAAAGCATGGGTTTTACTGGTAATGCTCTTCTTTTCATTTTGGAAAAATGTTTAACATCTCTTGAAACTTTTAAAGGGGCCCACTTAGATGCATCTTAAGTAGTTATAAAAGAATTTGCATGTTGCTTAGAAGAATATAAGTATTGTACCCGATCAAATGATCTTAACCCTTCGTTTTAGGTGTTGAGATTTCGCAATATGATAATTATTGATCATACCAATCTAATATGTGACAGTAGGATCAAGAACAACACAAGGAAGTTATGTCTGCATGATTAGACATGGCAAATAGGTTGGGCGAGTCAAAATTGGTGGGCTTAACAAGGCACATCCACGGGCTGAGGTTCAACCCAAACCCAACCCGTTTTTCAAATGGGTCAAGTAAGGACCTGTTGCAGGTCAACCCGACATCCGCATAACCTGCATTTAATTTGTGCCAGCCCATTTAATCCAACCCAACTTATAGAGGCATTGCCTAAACCCAATCCATTTCAAATATTAGTGGTATATTTGAGTTAAATTGCAGGCCAAGAAAGCCCAATACAAGCTTTGTTCATTCTGCATATATAAAAAAAAAACTATTTTAAATATCAAAATATTAAATTAGCAAATGGTTTAAATGGTTTATGGCATGCAGGAAACCCTAAATCAACTCATTTAAATGGGTTAGACAAGTTATGCGAGTAGAGAGGATTGACCCTAAACCGACTCGTTTTTATTGCAGGTCAGGTTCATCCAACCCATGGCTGACCCATATATATTGCGGGTCAAATGCGGAGGTTGAGTCGGGTAGGATCAAAATTTCCCACCGATACATCCAATCAGCAATTGGAGGGAGGGGAAAAGGGTTGTCTAGATAATTTGTCTTCTTTTTTTTTTTTTTTTCATTTTATGTGTATAGTATTTCATTAATAAATTTAAGAAGAGATTCTGAACTGGGAGGAAATGATCAAGGAACCCCCCATGCACCTGTGTGACCATTACAACTAAGGTTTAATTTTGTACTTCTGTGAATTTTACAAAATAACTTTTATGTCTGGCATTTTGAATCTTGATAATGTGAAACATATTTTTGGAAGGGAATTTAGGGTATTTTCAGAATATTACCAGAATTTTACAATAACATGAATATAGAAGGAAAATGAAAAAAAAAACTACAAATATGATTTCAACAGTATTTCATAGTGTATTATACATTATTTATAATTGAACTTATTTTAACACTAGTTTTTTGTATTAATATCTCAAGAGAGCTATGCAATATTAAAAGTACACAGGGCTACTATCAAACAAGAACAAGAAGGCCAGAAAGAGATGATTAAAGACAAAAGACACTTTTCGGTTCGAAAAATCAAACTATCGAGAGAATTCTTTTCGTTTTTAAAGAAAATTAGTTAAGTTATTTTAATAGGTCGGCTGGTTAGAGACATGGGTGTGTATAGAGTGGCACTCCCCAAATTAGCCACAAGTCCTTAAGCACGGTCTTTTAAGGCATCCAATCGAACAACTTTTTCTCTAATGTCTATAGTCCATACAGCTAGAAATATTTTTGTGAGAAGTCCCTAATATGTCACATCATATATTTTCATGACTCATTTACCCCTTTCAACGGTTTCAGCATAAAACTTTGAATTTTAAAATTTGAAATCTTCCATTCTCCCTCATTCCTAGGCCTTCATCTTTTTCCGTCTTCTTCTTCTCTAGGAACACAGAATACAAAACGCCTTCCGTCTTCTTCTCTAGGAACGAGGGACTTCACTAAAGAGCTCTACAAATCAAAATTAGCCATCTTCGACTATACCAGCCACAATGGCGATGGAAACACAACCAGTCCAGGCCTTCTCCGGCAATGGGTTCTGCATAACACAAAAATCTGTTGCTTTCTTTGCCTTTTCTTTCCTTTTTCTGCTTTTTGTAACTCTATCTCTTGCAATCACACAACAAAAAATGACGTCTCTTTCTTGCAAGAAAATTGTTGCTATTTGGAAGCAGTTTTTATCTGAGTATAGAAAATTTATTAGAGTTTCTAAGAAACTCAGATAAATTTGCCAAGAGCACAGATAAATTGCACAGAAACTCTGATAAACTGGACAAAAACTCAGAGAAATTTATTTGAGTTTTTGAAAAATTTATCTGAGTTTTTGGCAAATTTATCTTTATCTCAGTTTCTGAAAAATTTATTTGAGTTTTGGCAAATTTATCTTTATCTGAGTTTTCGAAAAACTTATTTGAGTTATTGTCAAATATATCTAAGTTTTTGACAAATTATCTCCGTTTTGAAATTTTTAATTGAGTTTTTGAACATATCTTTCTGAAACAAGGGATAGGATTTCTTTCTTCAGAAAGTTGACGTTTATACCCCATCAAAAGGTCATCTTCGTCATGTAAAAAGATCAACGTGGGGGGGAGTGATCTGTATCAGTATGCTTGTAAATTAAAGGGTAAATTAGCCACAAGTTTGTGTTTTTTATAAAATTTATTTCAAAATCTCATTAAAGGCATTTTCATTAATCGTGGCCAATTAAATAGTAGCTGGCCATTATTAATGGCATATTCCACTAATCATGGGATATGATTTATCGTTAGAAGGATAAGAGCTTTTAAAGAAAGGGCAATTTGGACATTTTAGATCTTTAAATTTGGAAAATGACCTACCACACTATGAAAAGAGAGTGTGGATCTAAGGCCAAAAAAACAAATGTCCAGGGACCCGTCGCCGAAAGCCCCTAAAAAAAAGGGGGTTGGTTATAGAAGAAATATTAGATGAACTCTTAGGGCCTGTTTGGATGCACAAGAAAACACAAGAAAATAATATTTTATAGAATATAATCTTTCATTTTTTAAAGAAGAAAATCTTGTGCGTTTGGTAACTCAAGAAAAATTTAAAGAAAATATTATTTTCTTTAAAAAAGCTCAATATTCTCTCCTACAGCTCCCCCTGTAGAAAACTTTCTACAAGATAAGAATCTTTAAAAATGACTATTACAAAGTGGTAGAGTAAAGTAAAGGTTTTAGTTCACCAAATCCATTATAATGTGTATGATTACATATATGGTAAAGTAAAGTAAAAGTAAATCTCACAGGACGGTAAAACTGTGGTAAAGTAAAGGTGAGATAAAGTACATGATGAAGTAAAGTGGGAAGAAATGGTAAAGTAATTTCTTTTCTTTACTTTACTCTATCATATTTTATCGTAGTTTTATATGGTAAATAAAAAATGACTTGTTTACGGGTGTGGTAAAGTAAAATAAAGATTGATGCCATATCATGGTTAAAGGTGATAAAAAGTAAGGTCAGATGAAGTATGTGGTAAAGTAAACTAGAGGAGAGAGAGTTATAAATTAGTTATTTTTTTATTGATTTTACTTTACTATACTTTTTCATGGTTTTATGTGATAAAAGAAAAATAACTTATGGTAAAAACAGAAAAGTTAAACTTTACTTTACCACATTACTTTTTTATGTAGATGTGATAAATTACATGTAAATTAAAACACTTAATAAAAAAATATTCTTATAATGTAATTTACTTTAATCATAACACCTTCCAAACTGCTCAATTTAAAAAATATAATATTCTTCAAAAATTGCCAAACAGTAAAAATATTATACTATTATAATATTGCATTATTGTATTATATACTATTTTATTTTTATAATATTTAAATCTGTAAATAATTTATTCTGTAGACATCCAAACGGACCCTTAACTGGTGACTCTCATTAGGAAATCAAGCAATTTAATCATTTTCCATGTTCTACTCAACAAGACACCGTTTTAGAGATCATTCCAGCGAAAACAAATTTTAAAAAACTTTATTATACTTACCAAATATGGTTTATCCGGTCTCATCCCATGGAAACACCCAAACATCCCATTGGCATGATGCCAAACACTCCCTTAAAGTAAAATCCAATCCTATCTTATCTTAGATAAATCCATTCAAGTTATATTTCTTTATGAAACGTTGCATACCCGGAAAGGAAGTCCACCGAGGTGGAAAGAAAGCCCGCATATACACATACATGAATATATAAGGAGGATGTGGGGTTGAACCTCTGACCTCCCCGATAAGAACTAAACTCCTTACCAGTGGAGTAAGGATTGGTGTTATGATAAAAACAAAAGAAAACTTGTCTCTTCCAATTTTTCGCGCTATTACCACATTACATGTAACTGGATGTCTGAACCCAAAATAACTGTAGTTCTTCTTCTTCTAACTTCACTTCCGCTGCTCCTCTCTCTCTCTTCAAATGCTCGGTTTCTCTTCGTTTTCAATTGTATTTCTTCGAGTTAATGACGACTGAGCGCTGATTCATCTCTTCTCATCGTTTAATTGGTTTTCTTCTTCATGATTTCTTCATTTCTACATTCCTTAATCTTAATCATTGCTGTTTTCATCATCCAAACGAGATCATATTGAGTTCGGATTTGAGATTCTAATCTCTTTGAAGTTTTTAGCTTCTGGTTCAAATGAAATCAAATGAGATTCTTCTCTGTTCTATTTTTGATATGTTTTCTCAGATCCAGTAGATTTTTATATCTTTAACGATTTGTATCTTTTCATTCGTGTTTTGGCCAAAAGCACTGCTTTTTGTATCCAATTCGACATGAAACTCAAGATTCTGAAATAGAAAAAGTAGTGATTCGAGATTTGGATTCGTGGTAAATGACTTTCCATTTCTTGTTTGGATGAAACTATGAAACATATGGAAGGAATCTTCTTTCAATGATTTTGGTTTGGAATCTTCTTTTTTTATTAGCTTTGCAAAAGAGTTCACATATTCTCTTTACTCTCTCTGTTCTTGTTGTTGTTAGAGTTGCTGAAATTGAATGGAAATGGCGGTAAATTTGGTTCCAAGGCGGGAGAGATTCACTCCGATTTGGTTGCTTTTGATGAGTTATGGCGTTTGGAGTGTCTACTCGATGGAAGGCAGGCTTTTAGTTAATAGGACTCTGGTCCCTGGGGCGAAAGCTAATGTTTGGGGGATTTACTCGTAAAGTTGAGTGGTGTAAAGGTTATTTTAAAGAAATAATAAAATATAAGTGAATTATGATGGTATTTTAATTTTAGTTGTTTATGATGGAATTTTTTTGACTTTTTTATTGAAATATAGAGTTTTTTTGTCTTTTAGTTGTTGCTTTTTGACTTTTTTGTGAAGAATATAGTGGGAAATGGGAAAAAAAGTACTTTTAATGTAACTTGTTTTTAAAAAATGGAGACTTTACTCTACTCAACTCTACTAATAGAGTTGCCAAGCAACCCAGCAGACAAGTTGTTCTTTCAATTAGATTAGATATAATGGGAGCACCCCGTGCACCACAAACACTAGTTGGGCCCACTTTAATGGTCTCTATGAGTGAACCATAAAACAGGGGATAGTTACGTGTCTCTGGATTTTGCACCCATATGAATTCATTGAATCGTTGAATCGATTGTACACTCATTTTAGATTATGAAAACTTACGGCGGTGGTCATCCATATGAGTGGAGGATAAAACAGGGGATAGTTATGTGTCTCGGGATTTCGCACCCATCTGAATGCACTGAATCATTGGATCGATTGTACACTCATTTTGGATTAACCCCAAGGCAGTGGCGGATCCAGGATTTTCATTTGGGTGGGGCAGATAATTATCAATTGAAAAGGTAAAATAAAATAAAATTTTTGCTAGACATATTTCACCTAAATAAAAGTAGAAGAGAAAATATATTACATTTAAACATATAGACACAAAATACTGAACTACATCAGCAAACATTATTTCTCTGGTAAAATATCAACTCAAACTTACATTATCCTTTTTCACTCAAAATTTATGTCAAAATCAACGCCTATAGAAGATCACTGCAAATTCAAGGTGAATAGGTATGGGAAAAATTGGATACAAGAATATTTCTCAAAGCCAACAAGACATTTTCATATGTGGGGCGTTTGTTTAAATACATGTGGGCCATGATGCAAGGCCCATTGGACTTTTGGGAGTTTTTAAGATCTGACCTGGGGCAAGTAGGCATAGGTCCGCCCCTGCCCCAAGGGGATGGCCGAGTGGTCAGAACCACGGTTTCTCCCTCTTTCAGAGCTAGAGGTCTTTGTATTAACTCTCGATTCCCCCTCTTCAGAAACTAAAGGTTGAGTCTACTTGTGCATCACCTGGGGGCCACATGGGTTTTACTCGACTTCTTTTTGGACCCGAAGGGATTAATCAAGCCTAAAAGGTTGGAACCTGCGTTAGCGCAAAAAAAAAAAAAAAAACTTACGGCGGTGGATCAAGTGAGGCCAATAATGCCCCTGCATTTAGCTGAGTGGCTCCACAAAAATTTTCCTTAATTATTTATTTAATTTATTATTATTTTTTTAAGGCTTCGTTTTGTCGTGTGCATGTGTGTTGTTTGGCTGCCCTTGCTACGATATGGGGCACACATGTCCCTTAACCTGCAATAGGCAGCAAGGCTGGGCCCTGTTTTATATGGTTAGAACAGATAGTAGGCAGATTCTGATACTCTATCGCCACCCGTTTTTATTTGCTTACAGCAAATGGAGGACGGATCCGGATCCTCCACAGCCACCTAAAAAGAGGTCAATCCCCCTGCTTTATAGAAACAGGACACTTTAGCAAATGGGTTTTGTTGGTCTCTTTGTTCCCATGTGGGAACCCCCAACACTCGGATTTCGGTTTCACCCCTCAATTTTTTATTTGATAAATGATGGAGATTGACAAATGTGCATCACCTTTGTGTGTGACTTCCTTAGATTCCAAAAACATTGTAGCAAATATAATAAAGCCCAACTATCCGGTCAGACTTTGGATTAGGTCATATGTATAAATCAGATTTATTAGGTGTTGCAAGCTATTTCATGTATTAAGATATCAAACATGGAGAATCTGCTCCGGACTATGTACCCTACTCCTATCTACCTTTGATCAATGCAGCTTCTTTGATATTTTTATCCCCCCCATGATCTAACATCATAAGTATTTTTATACTCATTAACCATTTACGCAACGCTAGATTAAACATAAAAAAATCTATGGTTAAGAACCACCAAAATTTGACCTGGTTAAATCGAGTGCTAGAATAATCTGATGGAGCTGATTCTTTGCATGATTTTTATCCATAAAGAGGCCTTTCCATCCATCCTAACCACAATAGTAGAAATGCATTCAAGTGGGCTCCACAACCTACACTCAATACAACTTGTTGCAGAATATTGTCCCTCGATCATAAATATCTACCTTTTATAATAGATGTGGATAAAATAGGTTTATTGGGTGTTGTCCTCTATAAAATTTTATTTACTTTTTATCTTATTTCAATGTATTTTACTACCTTAAATTTTTCCAAAGATAAAACGGTTAGGTTTACAATATGAAAGTGCCTATATAGTTAGGTTAATCTACCAGTCCTCCAGTATTGGTGCGACCACTTAGCCACAGTTGCTGCCACGAGCCACACGTTTGTAAAAGAAATGCACGTAGAATTTGAATGTTGCCACAAGTGTGTCTTTAGTGTGCACGAGAAATTTGTGTCTCTCGATGATGAAAAAGAGTGATGCCATTTGCTCTTGACGGTGTGAGATTGAAATCCACTTACTCTGCTTTATGAAGTGAGGCATTAATTTATTTCTTTATTTAGATTGTTGCAGTTTGCTTGGATGGCAGCCTGCCTGCATATCATCTTTACAGAGGATTTGGATCTGGTGCCTTCAACTGGATTTTACAGTTCGAGGTAATTATGTAACAATAAATGATAATCTTTGCTAATGGTAATGGCTATCTCAAAATAAATATCATTTGTTAGGCCTAGCTATGAGAGGCTAAAAATATTAGATTCTTTTTTCTTGATTGACCCAACGGCCAAAAGTGATTCTATCAGCTTAAACACACTCAGAATCGATCTCAAGACATTTATGTGATTCCAATGTACCAGCATCACTTAACTATGAGTGTGTTGGCATTAGAAATATTAGATTTATTGCCTTAGACTAAAGGAATCCATCAAAGGTGGGCCTGAATTCCCAAATAAGGAACGAATAGTAGCAGCAATCTCCCAATTACAGATCAATTTGGTAGTATGATAATTTAAAGCCCTCGGTGCATCAACTTGGTTGAGGGATGCTACCATCAATATTGTTTATCAGGTGGTCCTCCTCACATGGAGAGAGGATGAAACTTTACCAAACCAATTGAGTTGGTGTGAAGTCAAGGTTCTATGATATCCAATCTTCATCACGTTATCCAATTAATTATCTCATGAGTAAGCACATGGTGTTCAATTGTGGATTATGGGTCCCACTTGCTCGGCTTGGATTCTCAATCAACCAGCAAGTTGGAATAGAGGAAGCTATTAAAACATACTTTCAGTAATAGACGCAGCTTATCTTATTGGTGTGTCATGTTTTTTTCCTTGAAAAGGTCTTAATCAAGAAATACATCACTCATGTCAAGTACTTGTGCAAATCTACGATTCAGCTGTCACGTCGTGCCTAATTGGCGTTTGGCTAAGAAGATGCCCTTTTATAGAAAAGTAATCCATGCAATTAATTGGTGCCAGATATTCTAAACAATAGGTTTACACCATCAAACTCCTCTGGTTACTCAAACACAACCCTAAATTTGGATATGCCTTTTGAAAAATGAAGGCTGATGTGGCATACGTAATTTGGCATATGTAACTTGGCAATTCCTGGAGAGATGTAAAATGCAAATGCAAGTGGGCTCATTATCATTATTTTATTCAAAAGAAATATTTACACCAAAATATTCAAATGCAAGTGGGCCCTCAACATTATTTTATTCAAAAGAAAAACTTAAAGTATGCTTGATGATATGCCAAATTGGCATACTATCATATACTTTAAATGCCATTTAGACTATAAAATATTAGTTGGAGACAATCTCATATGTCAATTAGAGCTGACATAGCCATTTGAAGTGTGGGTAGAGTTGCTCTAATATCTACTCTTTTTTTTTTCACTACCCAACGCTCCATGTTACTTGTCCTTTTGCCCCACTCAAACTTTATACGGACATTGATCCACACTATTTACGTACCACACCATTATTTTGTTGTTTCAGGAAAGGACTTCCTAAAGCAAGCATGCTATCTACTTTCCTATGTCAAAATTCAGTTGCTACTTTCAACCAGAACCATCGTGAATTTGCATTTACTGTAGCCATGTAGTGGTTATAACAATTGTCTCTAGAGGAGAGGAGTGGGATTAAAGATGCCAACCAACCATTAACAAGCTTTGTGACAAAATTTAGTGAAGTGAAAATAGGGTTAGTATTAAGAAGAGGACTTGAGACTCAAATTAACGGATACTAGTTTGACACATGATGATAGATTTGCGCGACAACAATTCATCCCCTTTTCCTTGTCTATAGTGAGATCTAAATAGTAACTTCTCAATTGTTTCTAACTCCATGATTCCTTATACCTATCTAAGGAGAGAGGAATAGTTTTTCACTCACTCCGTTGGTCCTTATTATTCTATTCCTTGTTAATGTATTTGGACTTCTCTAATTTAAAAGACTTTCTAGAAAATAGGTTTCTCTGATAATCTTTTTTCACGGAGGCTTTAGAATTTTTAAATTAATTCATAAAAGACAGAATATATAAATTTTATCTTCAATAAGAATGTGCAAAGAGACAAAATTCCTATGAGAATTGAAGCTTGAGATATAATACAGAGAGATTTATTTTGATACCCTTTCATGATTAGTAAATACCAACGACATTGAAGCAAAAATTTCACGTCACACTAATTAGTCCGGTCATGACTTATGGAGTAAAATGTTAGCCAATCAATAAGCAACATTTGCACAAAATAAGTATAGTAGATATAAGAATGTTGATATGGATGTGTGGTAAAAGTGGGAATGATGAAATTAAAAATAAGCACTTTCAAGAGTATTTAGGGGTTAACATCATTAGGTTATGAATTAAGAGAGATTCATTTGATACGGCAAACTGAAAATCTAATTTGGACATATCTAATTTAAGCCAGCAATGACTTTCTTGAAGAAAAAGTTTAATGCTTTATACGGCCGAATCCAAAATCCTTTGAATATGACTTGGTTCAACAGCTATGAGCTCCTGAACTTGTCCAAACCACTATTAGACTTCCCCCTAAATTGGTGGGTTAGGGATGACCACCCATTTAACCTGTCCCATAAGTATCCTACTGTTTGTAGTTGAAAATCGTTAAAGTTATGAGTTTAAATGCCATTTTCTTTCATTTTGTTTATGTTCGCAGGGAGGAGGGTGGTGTAACGACATTAACTCATGCTTAGAAAGAGCTAAAACAAGACGAGGTTCTACTCGTTATATGAATAAGCTTGAGATCTTTTCTGGCATCCTTAGCAACAATGCCTTTCTTAATCCTGGTGTGATTTCTTTCGCTTTCTTTCTTTTATTTACCAAAGTTACTTCAAGTTAAAAAAAAAAAAAAAAATCTGCCTTAGTGATCAGTCAAATGATGGGTCAAGTTACCCATCTTTTGGGTGGGCTGTAGCTGCAGAATTAGGGTTATCAATGGGTTGAGCCCGAGTTTAGTGGATTTTCATAATTTAAATAGGTCTAGTGCAATCAGCTCAAACATCAATCCTTGGAACTCAAACTAGACCCCTTAAACCTAAGGGTTATCCGCCTGAAGTCTAATTTCTTCCTTACCTATGTCCAGACCTTTTCCTTGTGAGGCCTCTCTTCATTGTCATGTTTCCATGTGGACCACTAAAAAGGATTTTTTTTATAACAAAACCGCCGGCACCCTGCATAATTCTAGTAAAGCTTAGGTAATGACAATGCTTTACCTTAAGGCTTTCTTTTTCTTTTTCTTTCTTTTTTTCTCTGTTTTTGGGTAGATCAGATCATTCGTTAAACAAAGACATAACAAAGAGAAAAAAAGCAAGTTGATGGTTGGTTGTGCTTAACTATACGTAGCTTCTTTTTTCTTTTTTTGAACCTAGCTACGGGGGCTGGGACCCAAAAGAAAGCCTGCACACATGGGAAAACAACCCGCATAAGCGGGAAAAAAGCTCATACAAGTAGGAAGAGATGATGTGTCGAGGGTCCTTCGAACCCTTGGTGTCCAAGTGAGAACTGCCACCACTTACAAGTGAGGTAAGTGGAGGTTCTCACCTGTACGTAACTTAGTTGTGCAATTTGTGCTTAACTATGTTTCTGTTTCAGTACTCCAGTGAAGGGGTTGCGACCATAGTTCAAAATAACGGCCGTTACCTCTATAATTTAAATCCAAGTGAAGATAGGGTTCAACACATCCAAAAACCCACTCGTACCCAATTCAGGTCAAAAACATTAAACCCAAAACTACTCCGAACCCGATCAAATTTATTGAAAAATATTTCGGCTGCTTCTGCTAATGCCTCAAGGATTTTGTAGGAATGGTTAAGTAAGGAAATTTAACATAGTATCAGAGCCGTTAACGAGTTCGAATCTCAAGAGGAACGACTCGACGTTGAAATAAAGAAGTGTTTCGTCAAAAATCCACCGACAGAGTTTTACTTAAGGGAGAGTATCAAGGAGTGGGTTCCACCCGAGGCTAACAGCTTCACCTGGACCATGTGAGTCACTCCAAATAAGGACCATAGATAGCCCTAATCGAACCTTAGACCACATTCAATGGTCCTGCCGACTCCCATTTGGAGCATCCCCACGTAAAGCCTTCCATTTGCTTCTAATCCTCTTTTGGAAAGAAATAGGACAAAAAGAAAAATATGCTTTCCCGAAACGACAGCTGCACCAGTGATAAAAAATAGTTCCAGAAATCCAAATGGATTTCTCTCTTCACAGACCCGTATCTCTTCTGCTCTCCTCTTCTCTTCTCTTCCCCTCTATTATAAGTACAAGATATCCTTTTTGCTTCCTTGTCTCTGTTTTGTATCTCTTCCGTGGTTGGGACTCGGAAAGAGAGTTGGGTAACTGTTGAATAAAAAGAAGAACAAATGTCCAACGACCTCCTGTATTTCGATCTCAACACGGGAGGGAGAATCCCATCCGTTGGTTTGGGCACGTGGCAGTCTCCCCTAGGTGAAGTGTACAATGCAGTGATCACAGCCGTTAAGGTAAAACTCCAAACCAATCCTATCCATCCATTCCACTGGTTCGCACTAACTTACTCATGTCTTATCCTCTGCGTCTATGCAGGCAGGCTACAGGCATATTGACTGTGCTCGTAATTATGATAATGAGGAGGAGGTGATGGCATTGTCTTATCTATATCTTATATCTTTCCATGTATCTCTTTAGCTAAATATACATGTATTGATTGCTACCCCAGATGGTTTAAATATGGATCTATTGCAATACCGCCGTGTGTTCGGTTGTGAGGTAAATTCACAAACTAAGGTTTCCAACCCTCTTAGATAAAGCCTATGATGACCAATACGGCATGATACGGCAGGGATATGCCATGGACATATCAGAAACATGGATTTTACATATAAAAAGTGAAGCATGATAAGATGTGACGCAATACATTGCTCATTGTGAAGTATCCTTGCATCATAGGTAAAGCAATCCCTTAGGAGCCATGCTATAGTGGAACTCTACCCCTCTTAGAATCCCTCATCACTTGACTAGCAGGGAGGTAAGCCCGCCCTAGGTCTTTTCCACATGCTTAATAGGGGGCCGCATTATTTCTTACATTGATCTAATAAAAAAGGAGCAATGACAACAATATTAATACGCTTGTTAAAATTGCAGGTTGGTCAGGCCCTGAAGAAGCTGTTCGAAGATGGAGTCGTGAAGCGTGAAGATATGTTTGTCACCTCAAAACTATGGTTGGTTTTTCATTTTCTCTTAGAAGAAATACTTGGGGTCTAATTTTGTAGATACCCACCATCTTGATTCTGGACAAATCGTTGAAACAATGTTTCAGAAACTGAAGCAGACCGACTGGGTCTTAAATAAAGTCCACAGTTAAAAGACTTTTAACTCTTTTGGTAGTTGGGCGAAGGTCCAGACGTATTTAGGTCCAAGTCCAGTTATCTGAATGTGTTTATGACTAATGTACTGATCATGCCTGAGTCAAACCTTTCAGATCAGAAAACTAAACTCAGAACAGCAATGGGTCCCTGTTTTTCCAAATACCTGTGGAGCTAACTAACTAATAAGCAGTCTATGGGCGTAATTGAAAAGTGGGGTTAGATTTGACTCCAGAATTATGGATAGACCCATTCAGTGATTGGATTGTGTCAGACATCCAAATTTGATGAGGTTTGGGTTGAAGTCCACCATCGACCAGAGTAACAGACCCAAATCCAACCCCTTCACATCCCTCTGTTTTTCCAATTGACATAATGTAAATTTACTTGTGCAGGTCCAGTGATCATGCACCTGAAGATGTGCCAGTGGCTTTGGATGCTGCTTTGCAAGATTTGCAGCTTGACTATATTGATCTGTACCTGGTATCTGTTTTCTCTTCAGAATTTATATTCTATCAAATTTTCATGGGTGGCTTTTGTCTCACATTTAGTTATTTATCTGAGTCACAGTTAAAGTACCATTTTGTGAATTCTTTTCCTATACGTTGGACTTTGGTGTTTCACAGTTCTGCAGTTTGTTTTGTTTATCCTCTGTTGATGTATGTATGACCATCCCAACCTATGTAGTTACTGGGCCCAATATCCAGGTTCTTGTTGGGACTGAAGTTAGGCATAGGGCAGCCCTTTTGCTATATGTTGTCCTTTGCTTTATATGTCAGGTCATATTGGGTTTATAGTCAGCCATTTGACATGCCTAGGCACAGCCTGTTTAACTACTGGACCAGAAATCAGGCCTGGTCCAGCAGCACATGGGGCTAGAAAAAAGGGTCCAAATTACACCCATTTCTGGCCAGGCTTGGACTGGACCCCTGCTAGCCCAGTCCTTATCCAGCTCCTAGTGTCTGTAAAGGCTGCTTCTGTTTAGATGAGATATTGTTTGAAGTCTGGATTTTAATCTTTCCATATTTTTTCATTCCATCTATTTTTACTCAATTGTCTTTGGCCTAGTTTAAAGGTGTAAGCTCTTATAATGTACTGTTTTCCATCAGTTACCAATGATTTATTTATACAACTGCACTTATAATATTTTTCTTTAGGTGGAATATAGTCTGTAGTCTTTATGTTTTATCTAAACAATGCTGTTAAATCTTTGAAGATCCATTGGCCCATGAGGACAAAGAAATCAACTCGTGGTTTCAATCCAGAAAACATAGCTCCACTTGACATCCCCGGCACATGGAGTGCAATGGAGAAGCTATATGATTCTGGCAAGGCGCGTGCCATTGGTGTGAGCAATTTTTCTTCTAAGAAATTGAACGATTTGCTGAAGATAGCACGTGTGCCTCCGGCGGTTGATCAGGTGGAATGCCATCCTGGATGGCAACAGCACCGGCTCCGTGAGTTCTGTCTATCTAAGGGTGTTCACCTATCTGTAAGTCTTGCAATCTATTAGCGTCGGTTTCATTAGTGTATTTTCTGTCTAATTTCTTGTTTCCTTAGTTTGTATCTGGGTACATCCAATTGCAATTGGCTTGAACATTCTAGTGTAGCAACAATGGACAGAGCTTTGATTGAGTACCCAAGAAAAGTTTACAGTACAAATCCAATAATAGAGAAACTTAGAACGACTTTTGACATATGGTCTTGGCGAATTAAAATGTTACAAGTTCACGAAACCAGAGGAATATGGTTTATGATCAATAAGCTACTATATGTTCATAATTTTGAACGTGTACTCAAACCTAACATGATTTGGGTTGCAACCAAACAGGTCCTTAATCATTACCTATGTGTTCGTCATGGTTTATCTAATGTTTCTGGTGACAGGCCTACTCGCCGTTAGGTTCTCCGGGTACAGCATGGATGAAAGGGGATCTCCTTAAGAAGCCAAATCTAAATATGATTGCAGAGAAATTGGGAAAGACTACTGGACAGGTTGCTCTGCGTTGGGGCCTCCAAATGGGTCAAAGTGTGCTACCCAAGAGCACAAATGAAGCGAGGATAAGGGAAAATCTTGATGTGTTTGATTGGTCTATTCCTGAGGATCTGTTTCCCAAGTTCTCTGAAATTGAACAGGCAAGTACTTCTCTTCCTTACTGTTCAATCCAATTTTCTCCTTACAACACCTATATCTCTCTGTTGGTGAATTTCTTATTGTGTCTGTTTATTTGTTAAGAGAAATGAGATTTTTATAGAAGAAAATTACCCTCTCTCTTTTGAATTGAGATTAAAATGGTTAACTTATTATTGTAGTGATTTAAATCAAGAATTATATTGGATATGTATAACCATTTATAATGTTAATCAACAGAAATCATAAGTAAGATTCTGCACCTAAATTTTACTATTTTAGCTATCCATGGTCCTTGACCATGTCAAGTACAACAAGTGATTTGATCAATTGATGAACTCCATTGAGGATGGGCTGTGCCCCAAAACTACTGATGGGTTAGTTTTATGAAAGACTCAACATAAGATTCAGTCAAGATCAATAAGATCATGGAGAACAAAATACAAAATGTAAATCACATGCTTTAATAGGACCCATTGAAAGAGCTTTGACCCACATCATGCGTCAAGCCCCTACATTTTCATTTTTTTTCTTTTTGGAAAATGAGTATGTGTCTTAAACCAAAATGAGAAAAAAAAAAGTACTCAAGGTACATAAAGAATACATCATCTTTATGACCCTTTCAAGTTGCTTAGGGCTGGTCAAGTAACTTTTACAAAGTATATGACATTCTGCAACACGCAACACAGCACAAGGGGAGAAGAAATGACCCTATTGACTTGCGAGAAAGTGCGAACACAACAAACTATAATAACAAAACCTAAAATTAACTTATGTTGATTTTTCTTTTCTTAACTGCTTTGTCTTTTTTATATTCCTAGGAACAGTCAACTTGTCATGGGTACCAAACATTCAGCACTTTCAGTTTCATGCATAATTAGTTTCCTTTCGAAAACTAATATATAAATTTTTTTCGTGTAATTGTGCAGGGAAGATTACTTACAGGCTATTCCCTTGTTCATGAAACTAACAGTCCTTACAAGAGCATAGAAGAAGTATGGGATGATGATAATTTCTAAGAAGGCATCTGATCCTTTTCCCTCATATGGGAGAATTGCCTTTTATTTTCTTCACACAGAATCTCTAGATGTTGGAATTTCAATTTACTTCACTACAGAACTGGGATGATGATAATTTCTAAGAAGGCATCTGATCCTTTTCCCTCATATGGGAGAATTGCCTTTTTTTTTCTTCACATAGAATCTCTAGATGTTGGAATTTCAATTTACTTCACTACAGAACTTTGTGTTTTTTATATCAATAAATGTTTTCCCTAGGAGTTCTATATTCGAAAAACAAATGTTAATATTTTTACACTTTGGAGTGGTTTTCTTCTCCATACGTTGAGATGATTATGAAATGCATATTATGGGAAAATGAAAGCATGGGGTCCTTCAAATTAGGAAACTTTGGACCTGTACTACCCCGGCCCCGGCTTTACCCCTGAGTTAGAAGTCTTGAAAGAATCATTTCAAACCCATTTCTAGAACTAAAGATCATGATTTGGAATGACTCGAAATACTTATATATTTAATGTAATAATAACACCTAGCAGGACCAACCAACGAGTTAGATTTCGTGACAACAAAAAAAGGTTTCTTTTGAAGCAAACCTACAAAATGGGGCATAGTTCAAAGGGAGAGTCGGCTGAATCGTAAATGATTTACAGAAGATACTTTTAAGGGAATCACGCGTTGTCAAACGATTTGAGAGACAAAATGTCCCCATCCCAAAACCAACTCATAGAACATAGAAATAGAAGAGGGAGAATTGATACATTGATGTTGAGAAATAATGGTGGAGAAATCTCCACACGGCCAAGTTTGGACTTAGAGAACTTTCTTCAACTTTTATCTCTCATCCAGATAGACACAAGGGCCCCTTGGATATGATGAGAAAATGACAACTAGGGGATCCCTGCTAGGTGGATAAATGAGGTGTATTATAGAGATTCACTATACTTTCCTTTAGTAGGAATTCACCACTGATGTATCAATTTGACTGGAGAAAAACCAGATGCGAAACAAATTTAGAACCTATTTTATAAACCAAAATATAGTTATTCAATGGTTGAGTTGTCCCTAAGCGTAGAACGATCTGGCATGTGGAGCCACTTGGGTCATCTTCATAATAAACTTACCCTTTCACGCAATGAAATTTAATATGATGCCTTAGAAAAAGACAGACTTTAGATGGGTACCACTAAAAAGCAAATAGAAAAATAACAAAGCCAACAACAAAGTAGACAAGGGAGGGAGAAAGGCGCTATTTACCACATTTGTGGTATACCCAGTCATTATGTCTATTAGTTGCTAGCATTGATTGATCAAACATATCAGCGTAGTGGTATACCACAAGCTTTTGAATGAAGCTTGCAGACAGTCAAGATAGTGTTTGGCTTCTTGAATCGGTGTGTCCAATCACATTATTTCATAAACCGGTAAGCTTCAGACCGCGACTTGTTGCTGTGGACCTTAAAAGAGATTTATTGAAAATGGAGATGCATTAGATATTACTCAAATCGGTACAACTTCTATTAAAGTTCTTTTTTTTTTTTTTTTATAATAGAAAGTTAGGATTCTATTCAAAAGTGAGTGTAATCCAAATAGTACATGCTTTGTCCTCAAAAGAGGATAAAGAAAAGAAGAGAAACACTCACATATGAGCTAAATGTAAAGCCATCAAGCGTCAAGTTCTAATGCCCACACCCCAGGCACAAACTCCCTAAAGATTAAGTAGTTGATGAAGTTCCTGTTGGAAGTGGGTGGGCCTTATGGATAGGTTTTCAAAACTTTTGACCCAATTGACTGAGGGATCAAGTATCCATAAGGCCATGAAACCAAATCCAGGATCCAAAAATCAATCTCATCAACCATGATCAGCAATAACCTCTATCTAGAAGATAGAAACAGCAACAAACAAGCAGCCACGAAATTCACAACAAACAAGGAAGTAGATTATACCTTTGGAGCTCGGTTGTGCTCTAATGGAGAATTTGATTTCTTTCTCAAAGTGAATCAGGATATCCAAGACCTCTTAGCCTTCCACGCTATGACCCGAATCAGATATCTTTCCTTAAGGAAGATTGTGGGATCTTCAAGAGAAAACCAACTAGAAACTCAAGGGAAACCGGATGAGAAACTTGAATAAGAAGGGGAGAGAGAGAGATGTGCAACTCTTACACAAGGGGAGGCTTGGGCGTGGATTCCAAGGAGGAAACATGCATAGGACGTCCATCCCTCCTTCCTCTCTTATTTATAGCTCAAAGCCACCTCTTCTTTGTTTATTATTAGAAGTCCAACTTCCATAATAATTAGTAACTCTCTATCCCTACTATTACCGCTATTAGAAGTCTCACTTCAAATAAAAATAGTAACTTTCTTTTTGAGTTCAAATAGAATTAGTAATGATCCAATCTTGGGCTAGCGTGGGGACCACTAGAGATTCCATAGAAAGCTGGCCCCAATTGGGACACCGCGACCCCACATCTCATGTGCAATTCGGGCCCACGGTTAATTGCAAATAACTCCACTATATAAATGCAATTAAACTCTAGTTTTAGGAATAAATTACATGAAAACCCTAAACTTTCCTTTCACCACAAGTAGGCCCCTCCATCAATATCCATGGATCAATTGGATAAACTGTCCTACCAATTTAGATCCATATCTTATTATCCTTGAGACCCAATTAATCACAGTAATCATTAGTACCATCCAATTAACTCTTAATTGAGATGGGTGTACACTTACCAATGATAAATTCATTAATTGACACAAGGGGATAATTATGATAGATTATATCTTGACAATTCAATGTTCCTACAATCCTACTATCACATACCCAAGACACCGAGGTGTTAACCTACAGTTGGCCTCACTTATTAGTGACTCAAAGCAAATGAGTAGATAGAAACTTGAGTTCATCAATGTCTCAGAATCAAGAGCCTATTGTCAGGGAATTATGAGAGCAAGCCTTAAAATAAAGACTGTTTTATAAGGTGTTTCTCATGGTCTTTCAATACATCTAATGTACTAGTATGATGATCCAGAATCTTACATTCCAATGATCGAAACAGACCACACTATCTCATAGTGATCACAATAATGCAACTTTGTTAGATGAGATGCCCAATCTCATCACCGGTTGTGAATTAATTTAAATATAAGATTTTTGACACATATCTCCTGTATGTGGATCTCAACCACACACATGTGTTACATCTAATATACTTGTGGACTCCGGTTCATCTCATGAACCATCATGTCATTTGTATTGGTTATGCATTCGGTTTCTGCTCAATGCATTCGGTTTCTCCCTGAAACGGCAGCAACAAACATAAAAAAAAAAAAAGAGAGAGAAGAGAAAAGAAAGAGAATAGAAAGAAATAAATGGAAGGGGATGGAACTCACATACCTGAATCTTTCTCTCCTCCCTTTCTGCTCAATGCATTCGGCTTCTCCCTAAAATGGCAGCATACAGATTCTAAAAAAAGAAAAAAAAAAAAAGAAGAAAAGAAAGAGAATGGAAATAGAAAATGGAAGAAAGATAGAAAACCACATAGAATGGAAATAGAAAATGGAAGAAAGATAGAAAACCACATACCCGGCCTTCTCTCTCTTCCCTCTTCTCCACTGCTGCTCACTGGAACTTCACCTGAAGCTACCACAGCAGCCATAACGAAGTGAAAAAAAAAAATAGAAAGAAGAAGAAATGGAAAAGGGGTTGAGACCCACTTACCTGGGCGACGGCAAACATGTGCGCTGCTGCTCTTCCCTTTCTCCTCTCCTCTTTCTTCACTCAGCTCACTGCTACCTCTCCCCTGCGCCTCACCTAAAGCAAGAACCCAAAGAAAGAAACGAAAGAAAGAAGAGAGGGAAACAGAGAAATGAAAGAAAGAGGGGGGAAAGATTGGGGCAGCCCCACCCTTATGACCTAACCCCCAGTGCTGGGCGCATAGTGGCCCAGCACCATCACGTGGTGGGGCCCTCTTCAAGGGGGGAGATCCACCTATATTTAAAAAAAAAAAAAAACAAAGATCAAACCTAACATTAATTTAAACATCAATGGAGATGATGTTAAGACACAATCCACTCTCGGGTTAGGCTAAAAATCAATCTTTATTAATGACTATGATCCAGTCTTAACAAAATTGGACTCATCGAATCTCGTAACTCATCATTAACCTCATCATAATAAATGTCATCATCATTCAATAATAAACATCACCACATAAAATAAAAATAAAAAAAAAAGGGAAAAGAAAATAAAGTTTAAATCAACTTAATAAGAGTCTTGAAACAATAACTATAGCAGTTAATTGAATCGACTGAATCCTAAACATGAACTAAAACAGATCTCACAACCTTTGCCCCCAATACCCTAGGTGGAGCTTATAACTAACTAAGATGGTCCTAATGACCTGACCTCTTATTGAAAGAAAATCCTAGCCTAAGATAGAATAACATTTAGTGAGTTCCCTAGGATGGATGGACCATCCCGTTGAAAGTAGGAAAGCGCACCATCTGTGCCTCCATTTCGACGATATGAACTTCGAGTTGCCCTTGCACTTCTTTCAAGTTATCCGGCGGATTCCTCAAGACACCGCAAATATCCCGAATTCGCTGGAAGTCATTTAGATAAGCCGTGTAAACCGGATGAATAAGCGCCAAGAGGCTAGTGTTTTGCATTTCGAAGTACTTCCTGTAGAGCCTAGGAACGGATGATTCAGCTTTGTGAGGGCAAGACATGACCATGAGTTCCAGTTGATCCATCCGTCTGTGTAGGGTGTTAAAGTCATCAATAGGAGCTCGTTCGTTGGTAGACTTCATAACCTCCCAAACTTCAAACATACCCCTGACATCCAACATGCTCCATAAGAGAGATTGGAGCACGCTGTTGACAAAAGATGGCAAGTCTTCCAGAAGCCCATCATAACCATTTAGCCTATTTAGAGCAGTCCTGCCCACCATACACAAATCCCCATACAACCTGCAGATACCTTTGTACTTTATAGCCAGTAAATCATACCTGTTGCGCCTAATCTTCACAATGCGCTTGTCCATAGTTTCTTCAAATTGGAAAACGCAGTCATAGGTAACAGGCAGGGAGGATTCATGCTTGAGGTAGAATTCTGCCCGTTCCTCAGAGTCATAATACCCTATTTTGTCAGCTTCAGGGGACCAATATTCATCCCCTGGCGAGTAGGGCTTGCAAGCGGAAGAACCCTCAACACCATCAACAACGAATGAGAAGATCGGAGAGCCGGCCATTGGAATAAGAAAAGACCTGTAGGCATATGCACAAGGCTTTAGAAACCCTTTACAGAATAAAAACAACCCAGAAAAGTTCATAATTAGAGGAAATCCAAAACAACATAAAAAAAAAAAAGGGGTCACTTGGGCGCCCCAGAGGTGGCGCCCAGGTCTGTTTTGAGGAATTCGCCGCAAAAGGTACGGGTCTAGCCATGATAATTTTATTAGGCCTTCTCAAATCCATGGGAGATGCTTCCAAAGATACTGCTAGGCTGTCCTAAACCCTCTCGAGAGCCAAGAAGTCCAAGCTACATGCCCATACAATACAACATCTTAACACACGTAAAAAAAAAAAAAAAAACAGAGAGTCAGCTAGGCACCACAGGGGTGGCGCCCACCCCAGCCTTGAAATATCTCCCATAAGGACATCATTATTTCGCCAAGTTAAAGACTTTAGTGTCCCTGAGTCATGTTTTCATAACATACTATGAAGCCGGAGAGAACCAGAATATGAAAAGATGCCCCAAAATTCAGGTTCACAAGCCCTTAGTGTGAATCAGAAAGATAGGCACCACCAGGGTGGCGCCTAGCCTTCCCTGCTGGTGTTTTTCAACTAGGACACCCCAAATTTTACCATGACAGACTTGCCTATGCCATAAAACAGCCTTGACGAATTAAATAAAGAAAACGTGGGACAAGACATCATCACAACCAAAACAAAAGCCAACATGTACGCAAGAGCATAAGACTAGGCTCAAATTCAAATCAAAGATTGTGCATGTGCATGACGAAAACTGAACATAATCTTGAAATATCAGATATAAAAATCACCAAACACAAAAAGAAACGAAAGGGCCAACACATGATCAAAAGGATTTAAAAAAAAAAAAAAAAAAAAAAAAAAAAAGATCAACCAAAGAGGATAAAAGTGAATAAAATAAAATAAAATAAAAGAAAAGAAAAAAAGAGAACATACAAAACCAATAAAAAAGGATGCTTTAATCTGAAATCATATACCAAGTTGATCAACTAAATAATCATACAATTAGAAGTATATACATGAGACATGCCATTCATCTTAAAAAAGAAAAAGAGAAGAGAAAGCTTACTTGGGAGCAAGGAAGAGCTTGAAGGCTATGAAATTCGAAGTCTGAAAGAGTAGGAGTTGTGGGAAATTCGTGGCCTTGATACACTTATATAGATTAGAGTCTGAACCCCATGAGAATTTTAAAAGTACACGAACTGCAGCTTGGGCACCACCCTCTGGGCGCCCAGGTCACCCATTCTTCCTAGAATTCAGGGCTTCTCTTTGACAGGGACTCTAAGTGTTGTACATGCAATTCCACGTAGGCGCCACACCCCGGGCGCCCAAATCACCTATTCTCTAAAGGTCAGGCTTCTACTCCGATGAGGACTCTTGGTACGATAGGCTGAACACGAATCCTACTTCGAGACCAACTCAAAATGCAGTCTGGGCGCCACCCCTTTGGCGCCCAGGTCACACATTACCCTGAATTCAAGTTCTACTTCGAGACCAACCTAAAATGCAGTCTAGGCACCACTCCTTGGGCGCCCAGATCACATATTTTTCTGAATTCGAAATTCTACTTCGAAACCAACCCGAAATGCAACCTACTTCCTTGAAGTTAAAACTACATTCTAAAACGGACTAGGACTGCATATTGGGCACCACTTCTTGGACATTTAGGTGACTTGTCTTCCAAATCCACCATTCTATTTCGAGACAAACTTCATCCATGCAATCCGCCTAGGCACCATCCCCTGGGCGCCCAAGCTGTCTCTTTTCATAATCCTTGAACCAAAGCTCGAACAGGCTGGGCACCACCCCTGTGGCGCCTACCTATCACCTTAGAGAACCAAAGGCCTCTTTGAGCCAAATTGTCCTAGAATTTTGAGAAGTTGAACCCGAACAAGAATTAATGATGATCGATGATTAAATAATAATGATAAAAAAAAAACAAGAGAAAGAAGAAAAAATAAATAAATAAAAAATAAAAATAATAAAAATAAAAATAAAAATAAAAACGAAACAAAAACAAAAAAAAAAAAGAAAAAAAAAGTGCAAAAAAAAATGAATAAATAAATAAATAAATAACAAGAGAGAGAGAGAGAGAGAGAAAGCAAGTTAAGAGAGGCACAATAACATGGTGCACATTGTCAACCAAACATTGTCCCATCACTTAAGGTCCTGTCACATGCACATTAGTCCCATCACGCATACATCTGACACTGTGCATTGCATCCCATGTCATCTCTATCAATGAAATTTGAACTACATAGCACTAACAATGAGAAGTGCAGAATCTTTTAGTGTTTGTTCAATACAGGTTCCCAAAGCAAAAACGAAGACACCAAAGGTGAAAGACATTCAAATACACTGATGGAGGCAGATGATTCAAACTTCGGCAAACAAATGATGAAAGGAAATGGCAGTGGTCCCCAACGTTAGACTTACGGAAAGCTCTGGAGGTAAGTACCCTTGACTGTGATTTTCATGATTTTACTTCATGTCTAGAAATTGAGTCGCCGTAGGCCTCCCTTAAGCGCTTATAACCGGCATGGCAACCATAATATCATGTTATCATGAATTGTGCGTTCGCCGACTCAAATCTTGACGTTGGAAGATGGAAACCATGTAACTTGAAACTCTCCATGATAAGCACCAAAAAGATGATCGAATCTATCCCAGGTTCTCATTTAAGCTTGGGTGAAGACCAAGATCCCTAGAGAGTGATGGCTTTCCCGGTGACCGTCTTCCGTTGATTTAGCTTTTTCGATGCATACCTGAGTTTTAAAATCAAACATCTTTTAAAAAAGAAAAAAAGAAAAAAAATGCATCTCATTCTCATATGCACCTCACACTATTGCTTGAATTATGTTTGTAATTGGCTTCAAGATCCCCATTTTTGCTAGTTAGTTTTAACTATGCCTTGAACATTCAACTGTGGATGAAACTTAAAAGACGCTATATATGACCATTTGAATTAAACTCTATTGCATGAACAAATGAAATTCTAATAGTGACTTAACCAATCGAAAGATTGACTTCTGATTCAGACCACCGGGGCACAGTTCCCGCCATCATTTTAAATTTCAGCAACCGGGCACAGTTCCCAACCCGCCACGTGGCAATACCACGGGCACCGAGGCACAGATCTCGAGTTTCCAATCAAATCAGTAGGCACGTAACTTCTTCTTTTTCCTTTCTCCCCCTGAATCAGGATCGATCCTAGAAAAGTGGACCTCATCTTTAGAATAAACTTGCAATTGCATACATCCATAGATGGCCACTCCCGCGAGCTCAAAAGCTCCCGTGAGTCATGAGTGGTGTGTCTACTTTCTTTGGAGCACAACTCTCCACGTGTTGCTCTCCAAAGAGGGGCATACTGTAGACACCTCATTTGGCCCCTATGATAGCCTTAAATACCTATCATATATAGCGATGCCCCCATTTCACCCATAATTGAATGATTAATGACATAATTCAGATTAATTAATGACGATGAAGATGCTTGTTGCTAATTTTAGACTTAGTTCGACGATTTCTAGAAATTCGTGAGAGAAAAGCCGAGTCGTGTCAAGATCTTGAGCCCAACTCACTACTCACACAAGGAGTGAACCATGACACCACTCAAACCCTTTCCAGACCACTTAAGACATGCTTAGGCCAATCCCTCCAAAGACCATACTTAGTTTGCCAAAATGTCACCCGATTAGCCTAAGTTAGGAAATCGAATCCATTGGTCCAGAGATCCCCCATATTTCTCATCCCCTATTTGTCAAGACATTTAGACCATTAGATTCCTCACCTCAAGAGCTTTCCGACGATATATAGAACGTCCAAATCCGATAAGAGGATCAAAAGTTATGAGTCTTCGAAGTTTGCCTTAGAAAAAATAACGAAACTCAATCTGGGCACCACCCATGTGGCGCCCATCCCACTAAAATTCATCTAGTCGCCCCATGGTGGGTGCCCACACAGCCCAGGACCACTTAGGCGCCCCATGGTGGGCGCCCAGCCTCAAAATTCCATTAGTTGGCCTAAAGTTAGCCCGGGACCACTCAACGTAGGGTCCGAACTTCGGAAATGAATCGACTCCACCTAGGCACCACCCATGTGGCGCCTACCCTACCAAGTTCCACATAGGCACCAACCCTGTGGCGCCCACACTTCCTAGAATCACCTAGGCACCCCATGGTGGGCGCCCACCTTAAAATTTACTAGTTTGGTTCGAGATTAGACTGGGACCACTCATACATAGGGACCAAGCACCGAAGACAAACTGAACCACCTAGGCACCACCCATGTGGCGCTGAGCCTTGAAGTTCACCTAGGCACCACCCCTGTGGCGCCCAGCCTTGAAGTCCATCTGGCCACCACCCATGTGGCGCCCAGCCTGCGCAGGCCATGTGGGCGCCACCCCATGGGCGCCCATCCTCCCTCCAAACCCTAGTTCACCCTAAAACAACTTAAGCCGCCTAGGGATGCGTGAGACCTTCTAGAAACACGAATTAATGAAGCCCTAGCCCCTTCTAAACTCGTCCCAAACCTATATAATCCTTTTTAACTTCATTTACAAGGGGAGGCTACCCAAAAAACCCTAAGAAAAGAGGCAAAAGGAGAGAATAGAAGAAGAAGAAGAAAGGTAGCCACCATTAGAGAAGAACTTCAGATCTATAGTAGGGGAAGGAGAAAGAGAGGAGAAGGCTTCCATATCTTCAACCGGAGCTATGGATCTTTGCGAAAGCTTCGTTTTAGGAACTTGAGGAACGCGTCATATACCGGTATTCCTAGATCTCTCCTATCTTTTTCTATATTCCATTACCATTCATTCTTAGAAATATGCTTAGGACCATTTGAGCATCATAGATCTACATTAGCTTGTGATAAAAATAGTATTAGTGCATCATCATGTTAGTAACATGTATAGGTTCATTCTAATATAGTAGATTCGTTTTCATTTAGTAGTTCTAATTGCATAGTTAGATCAGATCTCGCATTAGCATCATCATCATCATCATTTATATTGAGAAGATCGCGAACAACCATTGGCAGAAAGGCTGGGCGCCTGTTCTCTCCGAAACCACCTGGGCGCCACCCACTGGGCGCCTGCCCATCTTGAATCACCTAGGCGCCACCCCCTAGGCGCCTACCCTTCTGAGACAGGGTCCGGGTTCTAGATCTCCACCCGTTGCATCGTTTGCTTATAATTTCGTTAGTTGCATCGTTGGTAGTTCGAATTAATACATTCGCATCAGTCGCTGAATATTGAAAGTTGTGTTGAAAACACTAAGATTCTTGTGCATTCGTTGTGTTCCGTTGAAAACCCTGACTGAGCAGGGTAGGCACCACAGGGGTGGCGCCCAAGTAGATTTCTCCACTTTTGTGCACAACTTCAAATCTTCCGCATTTAGTTCATTTAGAAACTGCATGATGATGATATGTTTGGTTGTATGATCTGTTCTGAACTTTGAATTACCATCTTTGTCACACTTCACATCATATCATTTGAATCGCATAACCATAGAAAATCCCAAAAAAAATCATAAAACATAAAATCCCTTCTTCTCTTTCCTTACTCTCTAGTAAATTAGAGGAGAAACCAAAAACAATTTAAAAGATATCCAAAAACCCAAAAAGAATAGTTAGATAGTCTAAGTTATTGAATTTAGTGCCTAAGTAGGACAAATCCTAAGATTAATTAAAACAACATAATTAGTAAACTTAAGCAACATCACATCATTAAGAGTTCTAAAACATTAAGACCCTAATTAATTCGGATTTAGAAATAACTAAGAACTTTAAAAACACAAAAAAGCCAAAACCCCCAAAAAACAGCCACCTGGGCGCCACCCCCTGGGTGCCCATCCTTCCACAGCCACCTGGGCACCACCCTCTGGGCGCCCAGCCTACTCATTCCCTAAGACAACCCGGTTAAAGCTTAAGATAATTAGTTAAGACCTTAAACTAATCCGAATCAACACAGTAAAATATTTTAAACCTAGAATAAGTAAACCTTAATTAACTTAATCTCTAATTAACTCAAAAAACTCAAAACCAATAAACTTTAAAAAGTCCACCTGGGCGCCACCCTCTGGGTGCCCAGCCTGCACTGCCACCTGGGCACCACCCCCTTGGCGCCCATCCTATCCCGTCTCTAAAGAACCCCTAATTAAAATTTCTAATTAATCACAACCTAACTTTAATCCTAGTTAACATAACAAAACACTTTTAGATTTAAGACACCTAAAACCTTAATCAACTTAGACTTGAACCAACCTAAAAACGCAAAAGCAACCTGAAACCAGACACCTGGGCGCCACCCCCTGGGCGCCCAGCCTACCTTTACACTTGGGCACCACCCTCCTGGCGCCTATCTTATCCCATTCCCTTAGAAACCACCACTTAATTAAACTTAATTGATTAAACCCAAATTAACACCTTAAAACACTATTAACCAAAAAGACTCGAAACCTTGATCAATTTGGACTCGAACCAACTTAGAAAATACAAAACGAATAAACCACAAAACATCCACTTGGGCGCCACCCCCTTGGTGCCTATCCTTCCGCATCCACTTGGGCGCCACCCCCTTGGTGCCTATCCTGCCGCATCCACTTGGGCGCCACCCCCTTGGTGCCTATCCTTCCGCATCGACTTGGGCACCACCCTCCTGGCGCCCAGTCTACCCAATCACTAGGAAACCCCACTTGAAATTAAATTTGAAGTCAATCACGATCAACACACCGGAACACCCTTGAAATCTAAAATAATTGGAACCATAAACCCGAATAGACTTAAAACATCGAACCAACTCGGACGCAAAAAAGCAGACACTTGGGCGCCACCCCCTGGGCGCCCATCCTGTCACCTCCACCTGGGCACCACTCTCTGGGCGCCCAACCTCTCCCTTCACTAAAGCCAAATTAATTGAAACGAAATTTAATCTTAATCATCGCAACAGAACATTTTTAATTTAAAATACATCAAACCATAAAGCTCAACCGCAAATCAACCTAAAAAATATTGAACCGACCCGAACCACAGAATAATTCACCTGGGCGCCACACCCTTGGCGCCCATCTGTCAAATCCACCTGGGCACCACACCCTGGGCGCCCAGCTTCCCTATTTTCGGAAAAACCCGATTCACAGCTTAGCCGAATTAATTGGCGTTTAAAAAAATCCCAATTGAATACGAATAGCATCCCGCACCCAAACACACTAAGCCCTTAAACCAATTTAAACTTAAATTGACCTAAAAAATACCGAACCGACCGAACCTTAGCACAGTCACCTGGGTGCCACCCCTTGGGCGCCCATCCTGCCAAATCAACCTAGGCGCCACTCCCTGGGCGCCCAGCCTACCCGTTTTCATAAAAACCCCAACCGACAACTTAACACAATTAATTAGCATTCGAACCAATCCAAATCAACATATTAAAACACTTTTAACTTAAAACACTTGAAATTTTAATCGATTTGGACTTAGCACCCAAAACCCTTACGAACCAACAAACAACCACCTATCTTACGCTCTAACCTTGGTTCACAACTTCAATTTAAAATAAGTAACTAAACACCTTACCACTTAAATTAATTAAGACCAGAATCTAAAATAGTCTCTAGATCCGAAAACCAATAACTAAGTCCCAACGGAATACTTAAATTCACAAGCCATCAACCTAGGCGCCACCCCCTTGGCGCCTATCCTCTCATTTGCACTAAAACGCAAATTCTAAATTTTGTTTCAAAATCTGGATCCGAGTCCCTTTGACATTCGAACATCGGAGAATTAGAACAAGTTGAAACATTAAAATTCACCGAGTAAGAACTCCTTGGATTCTGAAAATAACATCGATACCATCGTCGCTAGCCAAACCACCCAGAAATAGCCACTTAGGCGCCACCGTCTGGGCGCCCAAGTCACCAGAATAACTTAGGCGCCACCCCCCTGGCGCCCAAGTCTTCTGCCAACCTCGTTTCACGGATTTCGACATCATTTCACGTTTTAAAATAAACCATAAATTCTAGAACCTTAAACAACTTAAACAGAACCCCAAAATACATTTAATCCACCTCTTAATCAATCTTCAACTCAAAACAAACCAAACCAATTAAAAATCACAATTAATAAGTTGCTTAGGCGCTGAACCATCAAACTCAGGCTATTCATATCCTAGGATTAGATCGGATTTCCCTGTTAAGTAGCTTAGCGCATTAGGCTTCGCCCCATCACTTTTCCTGTTCCGTTACGGGACTGGGAGAGCTAATGTGGGCGGTCTAGGACCTTAGGTTAGGGTTAATCCGATGATCAGTAGTAAAGCATTAATCACATAGATCCAAATAAAAATTCCCTAGTTAGGCCCTTCTAGCCCCCATATTGAAAAGCCATAAAAACTATAAAACCAACAAAATAAACCCAAAAAGATTTTCCTTTTATTTCTTCCTCCACCTCAGGTGCCAGATATTTAATCGAACTTAATGATAAAGGGAATAAAGAACTGATTTCTAAAATTGAATAAATGAGAATAACGAGATGAGATGAGTGATTTCACACACACTTTTAATCAATCACGGCACATCGGCCACCCTAAAACAAACACTGGCCCATCGGCCATTTTCAATCAATCCTGGCCCATCGGCCACCTTCAATTAATTTCGGCCCATCGGCCTTTTACTTTTATCACTCGTGTATCGCATACGAAAAAACACAGAAATCACAAGTCAAAGTCTCATTTGCATCATCATTTTGATTTGAAAAATCAGCCTTTAAACCCTATTTTGCCAAGGGATCAGAAGGGGGTACCTGGGAACGGGGCCGATCCTCTTCTTAAATATTTGGCACCTCCCCCCTTTTTATTTTCTTTATTTTAGTTATTTTGTCTTACTTGGATATACTACGATTATGCTATGTGAGGATTAACCTTTATTCGGACTTTAACTCATGACCCTGAATTGACCCAAAATTAAAGAGACCCAAATTAATGTGAAAGGACAACCGTCGTGTGTTGCCGGCAGCACATTAGATGAGAGGAAGAACCCACCTTATTATTTTTCTCCCCATATTTCTTCGACTTTTGTCAAAGAACGGTGTTACGGCCGTACCGTAGCTGGCGATCGTGATCCATCGATTTTGAGGGTAGTCGGAATCCTCATTTTCGATGTAAAATTTAAATTGCATATATATAGATGAATGGAGATTTCCCCAAACCATGCCTCTCTTGGAGAGGAAAATTGGGGGGGTCGAAATTCACATCCGACACTCTTCTCTTTCGCTAGAAAGAAAAGAAAACAAATGGGAAAAAGGTGCGCGCCAAAACCGAGGCAAGATGAATAACAAGATTGCTCACGCAACCCAAGGCATCTCTCGTCTTCTTCCTCTCAACTTGGTTTGCAGAGAAACGAAGAAGGCTGGGTCCGACGGGAGACTTAGATCCAGTATGATCCAAATAGTAACTTCACGATCCAAACCGTCAGAACGCATGACGCCTTGCTCTGATACCAATGATGGATTTGAATGCAGAGACTCTGACACGCGGCCGGATATCTATGTGCGTTCCGGTGATTAGGAAGCTCCACAGATCTCTTCGCCTCTTATCTCTCTTATAGATGGAATAATCACAACCCTAGGGCTCCCTTATCCTATATAGACAAGTCCCAAAGAGTCACGTTTATTAGAGACTTCTTCACCAAAAAACTCACATCCACTAATTATATTGGGAGTCTTATTAGTGGGACCAGATCAAGTCTTACATTAAGTGGGATTATATTCTCCGTTGGCATCAGCCCTGCTTGATCTGACGTGGGACCCGTGGCATAGGTGCCACACTATTTCCTACAGGTTAGGGGGAAGGTCCCAATGACAAGAAATATGGTCTGGAAGATGAAGTCCTAAGAATAAAATCCGACTTCGACTCTAATTTTGAATACGAAATGCCATAGATCTCCATTCCATATTCTTTCCACAAAATATGTGCGGATTTCTCTCTTGCCACACATTCCAAGCAATAGCTGGGAAAATTAATTTACCCAAGGTAATAAGAGATTTATCATTTGGATTCACCCTAAGGACAATGTACTCTACCATCTCAATAGGAGAAGCAGAAGCTACGGGCTAAAGATTAACCAAACGAAGCATAAATCTCCAAATATAAGCAGTGAAAGGGCAATGAAGAAAGATATGACGACTGGATTCCAGTTTGCCATACACAAAGCACATGAAGAGTCGCATTGAACATTCTTCAAAATGGAAGAATCTTTTGTCTTTAGGCAACCAGTCATCACCATCTAGGAGCAAATGAAGTGTTTTCGAATACAACCCTTAAACCAAATGAGAGTAGCCCAAGGGACCGGATCACCAATATCATTTGAAAGTATGTTGTAAACTAACTTTAAAGAAAATGTCTCATTGTCCTTTAAGGTCCAGATTATCTCATCAGAGTAATCGGTAGCTGGAAAATTTTCAGCAGTAATACGTTCCCAAATATGATGCAGATCAACACTTCTTCTTGGTGGAAAATACCGAGTACCATCACGAATAAAATTACTCACACGAATATTAATACCAAACCCAAGTCATGGTTGGAGTCCATACTGATATATTAATCGACCATTTTCCAACCATGGATCAGTCCATAAATGAGTGATAGCACCATTTCCAATCAAATGGCGAATAAACAGTAGGGCCCGACTCCACAAAGACAAAATAGAATGCCATCCCCATGAAGTTGTCTTAGGAATTTTAACATCCCACAATGACTTATCCCTGGTGCATTTTGTAGCGCCCCAATTCCGAATACCGAAGATAATGCTAAGGTACCCGAAGTTGGCGCGCTACTTCCCGGATAAACCGAGAACTTCTAAGATCGTAGTCCGCAGTGAGGTCAAAATTTAAAACTTTTTAAACAACATTATAATCAACAGTTGAAATGCGAAAGCGGATAAAAGATAGCGGAAGCAATAGTATCATGTATATATATCAGATGTAAAAGTGCGGAAGCCTGATAATGATCTCAAAGTGTAAGTATCAAGTGTTTATACATATCAATCTAACTACCTATCTCACTACAAAAATGAACTCTCAAATCCCAAAATAACAATCTGCACTCAACCCTCCAGTGCAGGCTCTCCGTCCTCCAGCTCGACCACCTGGTCAGCCGGCCCCCATTCGTAGTCCTCGACTCCAGGCGCCTCGTGGATCGCGTCACCCGTGGGATCAAGGTCTAGACCTAAGCACCAAATTTGGGTCAGATCTAAAGATTTAGCAAAGCACCATATGCAGATAACAACAGATGTACACAACAAAAGAGAGTAATGACAGGTACATAATTATATGAGTGAACAGGATACACAATCTAAGCAGTTGAGCAGTAATAGCAGTTTAGAATCAGAAAGATAAAGTATCTAATCTACACAGACAACAAGAGGCATATTCACACAAGCTAAATACACCGCGGGATATTATGCCGCGGCCCTCCCGTACTGTAAATGTCCCATACCATAAATAGTTTGCAGTGGGAAAAGGGTAATAACCATGCAAGGGATAACAGCCCTGATAAATATAACATACAATATACATAACACCTATCACACCCCTTTATCTCACCGATCACACCCCTTTATCAGATTAACTCGGACGCGGTATCACACCGTCCGTCTAATCACAGCTCATCATGATAGCTCTAAGTAACCAGAACATAGCTCCTACCAGAGATGATCAATCAACTGGCTGAGCTTAGAACAGCTGAGTGAATGTTCAGTGCCGACTCGGGAAATAAGTATGGGTCTGTGTCTATCTAGGCTAATCTTGCGTGAGCAAGATCCTACCCAATATTTCTAAGAGGTTAAGGTACAACATGGAACACAGTCTAACAACAAGTCCAAGTCCAACAACACTGGATCCACTCCAAGGCTCACAATCATGGCCTGAGGTACCACAAGTACGATACTATGTCCATTCCTTAAACATTCATCCTATACTCATTTACCATGAGTTAACTGACCATTTATCCTAAACCTCTTCATCCTATGGTTTCACGTCCCCAACCTTAGGTCGTATGAGGGCCCGCCTAGACACAGACATGAGTCAATTATCTTCAAACACAGCTCAGGGTCACCTATAAGTAATCCTAGGTTCAAGTCCTCCAATTTTCATTAATTATTAGGCTTAAGACAACAACAAGGATAAGAGAGAATAACAACTCATGAAACCTTAGAGACAGGAAATCAAGTGGAAATAGGCAAAGGACCAGTCGTAGGTAGTGGTCCACACTTGGTTCAGGCCTCATCACTTGATTGGATCCCTAACTGCAGCCTCAGGTGTCAAGAATAGAAAATCTGATGCTCTTGAGGTTGTGGACACCATGGGCTACAATTAAGGTGCGAGTCAATGATGATTCGAATCCTAAAACCTCAATTGGTGGACCCCACGAATCAAGGCTGGGCCATACCATTGATTTGTGGTGTGGCACATTTGATGGAAGGTCATTCGGATGGTCAATGGACCCCACATGTGATCAAACATCACAAGTGTTGAAGTCTGGAAATCTGCCTGTCCACAGCTTGCCCGGTCGACATCATACCCTGGGATGTCGACCGGGTGGACTGGATGTTGACCTCCCAGGTCGACATCCTGCAATGTCCCCGGTCGACATCATGGTCGTGATGTCGACCGGGTCCACTGAAACCTGGTGTCAAGCACCTGGGGGGGTTCTGCAGGAATTCTAGTGTATCCGGTCGACATCATGGCCGTGATGTCGACCGGGTACACTGCATTTATGCTCTATTCTAAAAATCCAGGTTTCAGCTATTTCTGTATTTTCATGTGTGCCCGGTCGACCGAGACAGGGTCCGGTCGACCAGGTACACTGTCTGTGCACAGTTCTAGGAAATAACTGAGACTTGCATTTTTAGCCAATTTAGTGTGCCCCGGTCGACCGAGTACACGCAGATTACAAAATTCTGGATTTCTGGGATTTTTCCCATTTCAATCCAATTTCCATTCAAAACATCCCAAATCTCCTCCATATATCATATAAACAAGAACAATCACGAAAACACTCCAATAATCTCCATCTACCATCCACTTGGGCCATTGATCTTCCAAATGGAGAAACCCCTCCATCAATGGCCATTTTCACCATGAAAACAAGCTCAAGAGGGAATCTAAACATGTATTATCATAAACTAGAAGTACAATTATACAGACAAGAAAGAAAAGCATGCATCTAATGAAATTGCATAAGGTACTTACCTTAAAGAAGAAGAAATGGAAATTGAGAAAAGAGGGAAGACCCAATAGAGTGATGTAGATGAAGAAGGCTGGTCTCCTAGCTTCTTGGGCTGGGATTTGGGGAAATTAGGGTTGCTTGGGGAGGAAGATAGGTTAATTGGGGAAGATGAGAGGCAATTAGGGTTTAGGGTGATTTTGTAATAGTTTAGGTTTTATAACTTAGGGTTTTTGGCTAATTACCTAAGGGGTATTTTGGTTCTAAATGGAATTAACAGAGGGCCATGGGTATTTGGGTAAATTGATGGGTTCTAGAAGGTTCCACTCTCATGCCCTCCTATTAGTGCTAATCACAAATAATTCCTAATCTAATGTAATCTGTTAAAATTAAATAAAAGCTAAAATCTAAAACTTATGAATACTACAGACTATACTATTAATTTCCTATTAGATGGTATATTAAGGATAGAAATTATTAATTATTAGTTAAATTAAACTGAGGGCCCACCAGGGGTGAGGCCTCACATATTTTGCATAAACCCACATGTTCCAATAGGAAGAATAATTTATAGCAACTTCCCACACCTACTTAATAAAAGTGGCTTGATTTAAAATAACCACTGATCGGATACCCAATCCACCATGATCAACAAGCTTGTATATAGTACTCCAGGCAATAGGATGCATGTATTTTCCATTCCATTTATTCCAAAAGAAGTCACGCATCATACGATCAATGGCATTAAGAACAGATTGAGGAAGAAGATATGTGGATGCCCAATAAATATGTAAAGCAATTAAAGTGGATTTGATCAACTCCAAGCAACCTACAAACGAAAGAATACTAGATTTCCAACCTGAGAGCCTAGTTTGAAACTTCTCCAATAGAGGAATATAGTCTCGGTGAGATAATCTTTGAGATGACATTGGGATACCTAGATACTTAAAAGGAAAAGAGCCTTCTTTGATATTCATAATTTCCTTAATCATATTCTGAATCTCCTCATCATAGCATGAGAAAAGAATGAAGCTTTTAGTCCAATTAACACCAAGCCTTGAAAAGCGGTGAAAACCATCTTGTAAGTAGCATAAGGGGTACTTTTGCAAAAAACAATGACATCATCTACAAAAATCAAATGAGAGATAGCCACATTCCCTTTCATAAAAAGGGTAGGAATAAGCTGAGATTAAGAACACCTTATCATCATAGTAGAGAAGAATTCCATCACAATAGCAAAAAGAAATGGAGATAAAGGGCATCCATTATGGAGACCCTTTGTACCTATAAAGTAACCAATGAGGTACCATTTAAGAGAATATAATAGCTTGGATACTGAACGCACTCCATAATCAACTTGATAAAGTGATTTTGGAACCCCATAACAATCACAACAGCTTGGAGAAATCCCCATCAAACACTATCGTAACCCTTTGCCAAGTCCAGCTTGAGACACATTTTGGAGACTCCCCTATTTAAATGGAAATTGTGCAATGATGAGTGTTAAATATTGCATATTTTACCCCTCATTAGTCCGATTTTTATTAGTGTCTCATATGCATATCATTCGCTTTACACAGATTTTATCATTCTATCACATTAACGGATTATCGGATTATCATGCATAAATCCGATTATTTATAGCACATTTTATGTCATTTCTCTTTGTAGGTGGACCCTATGACTACCCCAACCTTCTCGCCAGTGTCCTAAGGCATCATGATGAGAATGCAATAAAAGAAGTTACATGAAGAAATCTTAGGATGAATTGAAGAATTCCAAAATAAGAGGAGAAGACTTTAAGGATAAAAGAAGTCATTTTCTAACACAAATGAGTTGTTGTTGTATTGGTTAGAACTTTGGTAGGCATGAAATAGGTTATGGGTTCTCAAAACCTAACAATTGCATCTTTTTTGTATAGAAAATATTTTTATCCAAATTTAACCTCTCCACCAATCAAAGCTTGCCATAGCACATGTGAAAGGATATGAGCCAATCAAAAGCCTCCAACATGAAAAAAGCACATGTGCTTTTAGCTTTTGGAAGGAAAATTGAAGCAATCCATGTAAAAGCAAAAGAGCCAATGAAAAGCATCCAAATCAAATTGAAGCAATCCATGTGAAATCAAATGAGCCAATCAAAAGCCTCTAAGTTGCAACCAATTAAATGTAAGCAATCCTTGTGAAAGAAAATGAACCAATCAAATGTCATCAATGTTTTTATAAATTGGGATGTATTTGTAGAGAGAAAAAAGTTTTTGGCAAGTTGGTCTTTTAACAATTTTATTTTTACCTTGTTTATACTTTTAGATTGTAATTAGGACCTTATTTATAACTAATCTAGAGAGAGTGTGCAATTGAAAATCATTTATGAAGATTTTGAGCTCTTTCTTGATGTTTAGTGGCTAAAGATTTTGGATTGGGCTCTCCTTTTGAAGCTAAGTAATGTGATTAGTTCAATTACATGCATGTTTTATTTTAAATTTCCTACTTGTGCCTTGACTGATTAGTAGATTTTAGATCTAATTATGCTAATCTCTCTCATTTCTCATTCTCTATCTCTACACTTGATGCTTAGATAATCTCGTTTGATGCTTTGTAGTTGGATTAAGTTCTCTCACATAGCATGCTGTAGAGCCCTTATCTTTCATCTTTTATAGCTTGATTTTGATGATTAATTGTTAGGGTAGTTGTGTTATGATTTATGATCTTGGCTTTTGATTTTCTTTACTTTGACCTTCATTGCTATATCATCCAATCCAATTAGGCAAGAGATTGCTAATTGAATTGTAGATTTGGGAGTTGAATTAGAACACGTATTGTTTGAATTAATTACATACTCAGTGGATTTTAGATTGCCTAATCTCCTATTTTTATTGTTGTTAATTTAAATCTTTGTTTAATTTATTATTTTCACTTCTAGATTGTTAGATCTACACTTCACATCACTTGTTTTAAAATCCTACATATTTCACACCGCATCTCCACCTTAAATCTTCCATTTCCACCACCATACATCCAATAGTTTAGTGTATCTTGTTAGATTAACTTAGATCTTATTAATTTCATATTTTAGATTGTTAGTTAGAGTAGCTTAGTTGCTATTTTAGTTTTATTTCACATTACAATTAGTTTAATTCTATTTTCATGCATAGTTTAGTAGTCACTTCAATTGTCAATATTAGCTAAATCTTAGTTCAATTCTACTTTAATTGGATTCATTGTTTATTCCATCCTTTCTCCGTGGGATCGATAATCCGAACTTTTTAGTCCTTTACTACTTGACGACACCGTAGTATTGCGGTTAAGCGTTGCACATATAAGTGTCGATCGTGTAACAGATCTTGAGTGACTATGATATTATCTGAGATACCCCGCCCTGGAATAAATGCTGACTGCATGGGACCAACGATTTTAGAAATCGACGGCTTCAATCTATACATTAAGATGCGAATGATGATCTTATAAATCTCATTTGTAAGTGAGATAGGTCGAGATTTAGCAAGGCTAGTAGCAAACTCTCCCTTTGGAACAAGAACAATGAAGGTGGCTTTTAGCTGTTTCAACATCTTACTGGAGTGAAAAAAATCTTGGATAGCATCATAAACGTCTTTTCCAACAGTCGACTAACATACCATAAAACGTGAGCATTGAAACCATCAGGTCCTGGGGCTTTATTAGGGCTAGCCATCTGGATAGCACATTCAATTTCCTCAACAGTAATAAACTTCATAAGTTCTACAGTATCTTCATCTGAAAGGCAACCAAAAGTGTCAATGTGGGTCAAGGTTGATTCCAATGGTTCAAGAGGAGGGCTTAGAATCTTCTTAAAGTGTGAAATAAATGTCTCAGATATAGCATCAAATTTTGTAAAGAAATTTCCTTCATTATTAGTGATCTGATCAATATAAGAATTCTTTTGATGATTCTTAAGAAGCCTATAGAAGTATCTTGAATTTTCATCCCCCAGATTAATTAATTTATCCCTAGATTTCTATTTTATCATGCTCTTTTCCATCAGTAAAAGAGAAGCTAAGTGAGTATGAGCTTGGCGCTCATTATGCTACAAATCAACATCACTTGAATTATGTACAATAGCAACCCGCACTTCTTCAATGGTTTGTCTAGCCAAATCAACCTGAGTGTTCAATAGAATATGAGAATGACGCCATTGCTTCAAAGCCAATTTAACTTTTTTCAGCTTACGAGCAACCTTGAATAAAGGAATCTCTTCCACAGTAATATTCCAAGCATTAAATTATTTGAAAAGTGTTTTAGTATATAAAGCACCGAAATGATTGAGTAACAAATGGGAGTGATAAAAAATACCCTAGTTTAAGACAGTGCCTTTGAAAGGAGAAGAAGTCAGAAACTCTTGATCAATAAGAACTCTATCAAGCCTGCATTGGACATGATTATCCCCTTGTGATAAATCTGACTTAGTAAAACTTGGCCTTGAAGAGAAAGGTCATCAAGTGCAGCTGCATTTATTCAATCATTGAATTCAGCCATAGTGAAAGGCTGAGGAGTAACACCACCATATTTTTCATAGGTCCAACGTACCACATTGAAATCTCCAGCTACCATCCATGGTTCCCGAATAATCATTGAAAAGCATAAAGATGTTCCCAAAGATCTTTTCTTATAATATAACAATTATCTCCATAGCAAATAGTGAGAAGAAAAGAGTAATTCATAACAGGTATTGCACAATGAATATATTGAAATCCGTCTTTTAAAACTTTGATTTTTGCAAATTTTGGATTCCACATAAGCCAAATGCGAGATGATGCACAGTGTTGCAAATTACAATGACCTAACCAACCAAGAGGCATAGCATAGCTTTGAATATAAGAAAGCGACGAATCATGACTCTTGTTTCCAATAATCCAACAATATGAAGCTTTAGGAACTGAATTTTATGTTGTACTTCAAGATGCATTTCTTTGTGGTGTAGCCCCCGCACATTCTATATTAAAATCGTCATTTGGAACGTTTATGCTTCTTATTCGCCTTTTCGAATGACAATACTCTTCTGTTGCGGTTTACCAGGCTTTGAACTTAGAGGCTTTAGCTTTGGTATTTCCTTTGAACCGTCCTGGAAAGTAGACGTGTTAGTATTTTTATGTTGACTAATTCATGGGTTGGACAAAACTCTGGGTTTATTGAGTTGTACTTTCTATTTTATTTTAGAATGGACTATGGTTGTGTCGCCAAAAGAGCTACAACAAAGAAAAGAAGAAAATGGAAGAAATACGAAAAACACCATCCACGAGGCCCAATCGATTGGACTTGATGACCGGATTGATCAAATTTGGGGTGCTCAATCTATCAGATCCTCTGTTCGATCGATTGGTCCTCGGTAATTTTCAGTTTGTGACTCTGCGAGTTTGTTTCCTTTTCCAACTGGTATTTCCAATTTGAGTCTTATTTGTGTTCTAATTACAAGGCAAGGATTTGGGGCTATAAATAGGGTATTGCTCTCAATCCTAAGATACACATCAATTATTTCTCTAATTGATCTGAGGTGATAATACCCTAGGAGAGATTCTTTGATTCTCTAGAGCTATTGAGAGGTTGTGCTGAAGATCTACTCTAGAAGATTTTTGTTGCTTCTACTCTTTTGTAGAAGTTGGTACATCTTGGTTGACAAGGTACGACGAAATTAAGTAAGAGAAACGGTGCACGGTGGGGAAGTCGTGGCAGCGGAAGTTGTGCAAGAACAACTATAGTCTTTAGGTCGAGGTACTGACTGAGGTAAAAGATTTGTAAGTATATCTTGTAACTGTTCATTAGTTATTGATTTCTAGATCATGGTTTTTCTCCCTGTATAGGGTTTTCACATTAAATATTGTATCTGCTTTCTTATGGTGTGTGATTGGTAGACTGATTAGCTAGTTCTATCTTGTTTCTTTGGTTATGTCCGCTTCATTAGTTAATTGGAACTAGCATCCATTCTGATGACTTAGAACTTTCAATTGATATCAGAGAGGGTTACACTATTTTACTGTGTTGATCTAAATATTACTAGAATGGGATATCTACCGTGAAGGTACTTCAACGAATAAGCTTCCTTTGTTGGATAGTACCAATTGTACTTATTGGAAAGCCAAAATGGTTGCCTTTATGAAAGCCATAGATCTGAAAGTTTGGAATTCTATTGTAAATGGCTATTCCCTACCCACTGTCACTACTGATGGGGTTACTAGTCTCAAAGATGAAGAACAGTGGACTAAGGATAAAGAATTGGCTGCCACTTGCAACTCTAGGGCTTTGAATGCTATTTACAATGGAGTTAGCATGTCTGAATTACGTAGAATTTCTACATACACTACTGTAAAGGTAGCTTGGAATATCTTACAGACTGTGCATGAGGGTACTGATATCGTGAAATAATCGAAAATTCAAAAGTTATATACTGCTATTGAAACAATAAATATCGAAGAAGAAGAGTCATTCAATGAGTTCAATGCTAAACTGAATGTATTTGTGAATAATACCTTTACTTTGGGAGAACCAATTCTTGAAAATAGGATTGTCAAAAAGATCTTGTGGTCTCTTCCAGAACGATTTGATGCAAAGGTTGTGGCCATAGAGGAGAATAAGAATATGAATATCCTTAAAGTTGATGAATTGGTTGGCAACCTTCAGACTTTTGAAGCAAACATTGATCTAATGGAAAATCAAAATCCAAAGGTGTTGCTTTGAAAGCCTCCAAAGAATCATACAAGAAAATTGCTAGTGATTTCGACTCTGATTCTGAGGAGATTGATCCCAAAGTTGTTGTTTAGTTTATGAAGCAATTTCAATTGTTTATGAAGGGGAAGAAAAGTGATTTGAAAGTCTTTAAAAATTATGGAAAGAAAAAAATCTGCAAAGGGGATTCAATGCTATAAGTGTCAAGGGTATGGGCACATTACTAGTGACTGTGGCAATAAAAAATAAAAAAAGAAGGCTTTTAATTTGACTTGGGATGATGATACTTCTGAGGAGGATGATAAAAAAATCTGAGTCTGAGAAGCCTGAAGCTAGCAAAGAAAAATTCATGGCATTCATGGCAACTTCAGTTTCTTCTACTCCACCTGTTTCTTCTGATGATGGGATTGATTAAGATGATAGTGAGTCAAAGACAGAACATGACTGGAAAACTAAATATCATACATTATCTACGAAAACCATGAAGATGAATGAAATGGTGGTTAAAAGCTGGAAAGAATCTAAAGGGCATAATACTTCTTTAAAAGCTGAATTGTTAAAAGCTCGTACAAAAGCGAGTCACTTAAAAAAAGAAAACAATTGTCTGACTAATAAACTGACTACTGAAGCACAGAAGTGTGATTTACTTGATCACGATATGAAGACCTTGAAAGTCCAAAATGCCAACTTGCAAGGAAGACTTAAGATGGTTTTTTCTGAGTTGGATACTACCAAGGCTTCACTGAACATGATGAATACTAGATCTAAAAAACTTGATGACATTAGGTGCAGTCGAAAAGCACAAACTGAAAAGCATGGCATTGGCTACGTTGACGGAGCATCCACTTTGAATGCCAAAGGTATAAACTGCTTTGTTAAAAATTCAATTTTTACTAATCATTTTGTTAGTGTTGCAAAGAAAGCTCCAAAAAAGCATAATGTGTCTTGTCCTGAACGTATACCCACTTGCAATTATTGTGGAATTAAAGGACACATTCAACCCCATTGCAACAAGCTGCGAAGTTCACCAAAACAAAAGAAATGGAAAAGGCAGAAGGAAGAGTCACCAGGAAAAAAAAAACTATATGGGTTAAGAAAGAAGACCTTCCATCTGTTTTGGTATAAACTTTGCTGAAATATTTAAATTTGCAAGTGTGTGTGCCTAAACCTCATCACCCCTGATCTGCAAGATCATGCCCCCACCCCAGTGCTGATACAAATATCTTACTAAGGGAGAGTCAAAATTGAGGGGGAGTTGCAAAATCCAGATTGACAGAAGTTGCATAAAGATAATTGTTTGTCAATTATAGACAAAAAGGGGGAGAATAATGGAGGTAGGGGGAGAAGACAAGCAAAGATCTACAGGTGTTGAAAAAAAAATTTGGGTTGAAAATTCCATGTATTTTGGGTTTTTTCTTTTGGGTAGATCATATGTATTGTCCTAGGGAGTTTTGTCCATGAATTGCCAAAAGGGGAGATTGTTAGTATTTTTATGTTGGCTAATTCATGGGTACAGTTGGACAAAACTCTAGGTCTATTGAGTTATATTTTTTATTTTATTTTAGAATGGACTGTGGTTGTGTCGCTGAAAGAGCTGAAGCAAAGAAAATAAGAAAATAGAAGAAATTTGGAAGACACCATCTACGAGGCCCGTTCGATCGGACTTGATGACCAGATTGATCGAATGTGGGGTACCCAATCAATTGAATCCTTTGTCCGATCGATCAGTCCTCGGGAATTTCTAGTTTGGGACTCTGCGAGTTTGCTTCCTTTTCCAACTGGTATTTCCAATTTGAGTCCTATTTGTGTTCTAACATGAATTTAGAGCTATAAATAGGGTATTTCTCTCAACCCTAATGTACACATCAATTAATTCTCTCTTTGAACTGAGGTGGTAATATCATAGGAGAGATACTTTGATTCTCTAAAGCTATTGAAAGGTTGTGCTGAAGAATAACTAAGTCCTTAGGTCGAGGTAGTAACTAGGTAAATGAGCCGTGGGTATATCTTGTAACTGTTCGTTAGATCGTGGTTTTTCTTCCCGGATAGGATTTCCACATTAAATATTGCGTTTGCCTTTTTGTGGTGCGTGATTGGTAGGTTGATTAGCTAGTTCTATCTTGTTTATTTGGTTATGTCCACTGCGGTGGTTAATTGGAACTAGCATCCATTCTGGCAACTCGGAATTTTCAAAATATTTCTACATTTTTTTATGTGCTATCAATATGAGAAATTTCATGTTCAACCATCATTGTTGTTCTTGCAATTTCTTCCTTATCACCCGAGGAATCCCAATCAATATTAGAAAGAGCATGAAACCGGTTGGGGCTGTTAAAAGCCTTTGAATATTAAAGTTAAGGATAAGGATCTACAAGTAAATAATATTTTAGTTATTTTGAATATTAAAAATAATATTCTTTTTGTTTGTCAAATGACAATAGTTATGCCTTCGAATTTTGAGCCTAGATGGATTTCTTATAAAACACTGGAGAATAAAGCAATAATTGAATCTGAGAATCGGTGTGTTGACCTCTACAAGCTACAACCAACAGAAAAGGATTATTTTAAAAAGGTTCCAAATAGTCAATGATGATATATACCAGTAGTGATTGGGATACCCTCGAATGAAGAAATGAACTACCTAAAGGCAAAATAAACTTATTTTTAACACACACACAAAAAAAAAAAATGCTTGTTGTAGAAACTGATAAATGGCAAATCATGTAGGTTGCCATTTTTACCATCAAATAGTACTTGAAATTGAAATAACCATTTGGTCAAGTCCATTACGACTTGTGGGCGCATGGAACTATTTTGTCATTTCAAAAGTTTCGGTATTGCACTAGATTCACTTGATAGTTCTCATTAAATGACTTTGGATTTCTTGTCATGCCTAACTACTTTCAAAAACGTTTGCATACTCAATTAGATGAAAAGATTCAAAATTTTCAATCTAATGGTGGCCGCGAATTCTCCACGAGGGTCTTAATCCTATCTACATAAACTTGAAACTTCTTATAAGATATCTTGTGAAATAACACCTGAACAAAATGAGTATGATAGTTATGTCCCTAAGCATTTAAGGTCGAACCATTTGCATCTGTGTGGTAGATCGATTCCTAACCCTCAGGTGCTCTTCATATAAAATCTCTATTTGTTGAATACACGCTTTTGTAGATGTACGCCATGTGACACTAAAGCTTCCAATAAACTCAAACCCACCATACAGGATAAAAAATACATACTAATAGGAAAGAGAATATGAACACAAACCCACCCACATCAAAGTATAGTAAGCAATCAACTATATTCCCAAACACATGATAGCCTGCAATTAAAATGAATACTAACTAAAATAAACATACAATACGAGCTTGAAATTAAAATAACCTTAAAGCATAGAACAATAGTACATGATTTAGTGATTTATCATTGTTAGCCACCAAAAATTGTAAATGTAGATGAGTTTCAAATTCGATGCAATCTTTTCAATGTGAAAAAAATACTGGTGAGGTCGGTGAGGTTAAGATTTATTGAGAATTAAAAAGACACTATGTAGAGAAAAAGAAGTATGATAGTTGCTTTAATGTTTTTTTAAAATGTGAAAAGACGACTTTAGTGAGATGGTGATGCTAATTACTATTCTAGGGTCTTCTTTTTTGGGGAGGAAAGAATAAACTATAACAATTGCTTTAATGTTTTTAGAACATGAAAATATGATTTTAATAAGATGTAATACATGGGGCTTTTTTTTTTTTTTTTGGACCTAAAATGAAGGCTTTTCTTGTCTTATGTTTGAGCCGCCCTTGAAGTTTCCTCTTATGCGGGATAAGTCTTCCTTCTCATGGCTTAGTTCTCATTTCACACAAGAGCAGCTTCCCATGGCTATAAAAACGAAAGAGAAAACAGAAAAAAACTTTAAAGAAGGAAAAAAAAAAAAAAAGGAAAGAAAATGTGGGGACTCTTTTGTAACTTCACACTTCATCCATTTCAGTATCGGATCGGGTCGGACAGAGAGTGTGGCACACTACACATTAATCACCGTTACGACTTCCAGATTCCCGTAAACCGAAGAAGATTCCAATACAAAATGCCCAATCTCTTATCTCTCCTCCTCTCCCTTTCCCCTCCCCCCCCTCTCCCTCTCTCCTCTTCTAAGAAATTTGTCTCATGGCTGGTATTATCCACGCTCCGACACATTTCCCTCCCGATTCGGCGTATCTTTTTCCGACACGCTCCACCCGACACGCTTTCTCCTCCCATCTCACCTCCTCCTTAATACCCTCCTCCTATAAGGCAACTTCTTTTAAATACTCTTTCTCTCCCTTTCTCAAACCCTACACACACACGTACTTTCTCTCTCTCTCCTTTCTTCTCTAAAACCCTAATTCCCGTTTTTTGCAGCTCTCTTCATCTCGGTCCTTTTCCGCTATCAAACGGCCAGGAATCGTCACTGCTGTGAAGGAGAAGGCGCCGATCACAGAGGAAAGGATGCTGGTAGATCAGATCTTTCTTTCGCATCGATCTCGTGTTGTTCAAAAAGCATTTTTCTTTTGTATTGAATTTGATTTTGAGTTGCAGGTGTTTGTTCCTCCGCATTCTTTGATCAAGCATTGGATTTCGGTACTAAGGAATGAGCAGACGCCATGTCCGATTTTCAGTAAGTAGTACATGGATTCGTTTCTTTTATAACGGGATTCTGATTTTAATGGTGTTGATTTGTGTGTGTTTGTTTGTTTTGGATGGATAGTTTTGAATCGTAATTGGGTAGAATGTGAAAATATTGTGGTTTAATTTAGCGGGGGAGAAAGGTGAGCGTTTTGGAGATGAATGCGGCTGTTGACATGTGGAGAGTGCACTGATTAGTGAAGACAATGCAAAAGTTGATTTTCTTCTTCTTTTATTGGTAATAATGACTTGAACCATCAACCTCCACCTTCCATTGTTGCGGGTGCAAGAGTCCAGCAAGTCCACTTTTTGGGTCTATTTGATTTAAAATGATAGGATTTTATGTGGTTCGCGGCAGAGAGTTTATTTGACTTAAAACTGATTCTAGTCTACCGGTGAAGACGAACTATAAACCTTTTATACAAAGTGTCTCACTTACACTTGTGTCATATAAACTCCTTTAATTAGAAAGTAATGCACTCCTCGAGTGCTCTCTTTCAAAGTCACCTTTTATCATTATCATTTGAAAATTCTTTTATTCGGATGAGATTTTGTGGTTTGCATTTAAAAAAGCTAATGAAAAGGAAACTGAGTTATGGAAGGGTTGATGCTAAGATATGGATACAAACGTAGAAATGGTCAGAGAGAGAATTCGGATGCAGATATTGATATGGGCACAATTATTCTTTTCCTAGCCTGGAATTCGTATTTCATATTAAAACTTTTGTAAGAGGCATTACTTAGTACATTATGATGTACATCACTTGTGTGCATAGTTTTTTTTTTTTTTTTTTAGCGGAGGGTTCCCAACCCTTTGAGCTGGACTAATCCCTCCGGGCCCAAAGGGAAGTCGGGTAAACTCCCCTGTAGCCCCTGTGTGGCAATGCAGTTTCAAACCCACAACCTACGGGTGCAAACCGTGGTCCTAAGCCAACTGTGCTACCCCTTGGGGTTAACTTGTGTGCATAGTTAGTAATGAACATTTGGAAAACTAGAATTGGTGGGTTGCAAGTTCAAGTCCTGTGTGTAATAAATGTGTATGTTCTTTTTTTTTAAGAAATATTTTGGACTACTGAAAAAATGAAAAATAATTAGTGTCAAATCTGTACCTGTCATAGGCCATATTTGGAATTAGGAATCGTTAAATTGTCGTGGGTTGGGACAAGTATATCATAAACCTGTCAAATCTGTACCCGTCAATTGCAGTCCAATTGAGTCACACCCACTTCTTTGCAAAACCAAGGAAAGATTAAGGTTCTTGCTACATCTTCAAAGCTAAGTCCCTAGGTGGGCTGGTGATGTAGGCATGGGTTTGAATCAGCCCCTAGCCCGATTGATCAATGAAAAACAGCCCTAAACCAAGGGTTGAGTGACACTCTTGTTGTCAAAACCAAGGAAAGATTAATGTTCTTGCGACCTCTGCAAGGCCAAGTCCATAGGTCTCTTGACCTCTACAACGCATGCACGCCTAATCAAGAGAGTACTCTCAGTTTTTTGCTCTTGTTTTTTTTCTAATTCCATAATTTTGACTATTACATTCAATCTCTATTTAATATAGTGTGTGCTAAGAGAGACCCTAATTATAACTAATGTGGACCATAAATCTAATCAAAACTCAAAATAGAATGATAAAGTAATCAAAGATGAAATCTTTTCTATCATAGCGGGGGCTTATCAAAACAACTTATTGCCTTACAAAACAGCAAGCTTGCTGATTTTAAGCGATTAAAAATTTTAAATGATTATCTCCATCGGACCTTACTTGATCTTGCTCCTTGGTTCTTCATTGTGAAAGGTGTTCGATAAGCCCTGGGCCAAGGCTCCATCACCAGGAGCTCAGGCACAAATCGATTTGTGGATTTGGCATGAAAATCGGGTCCTTTGGCCATTGCTAGCCATATGATGAAGTGATGGCACATTTCTTTTCTTCTTCTTTTTTCTCTTGTTTGATCAACAATGTAATTCATTAGTATAGGAAACGTATTGTACAAGCTGAAAGAAACCTGTACAGTATAAGAAATGGATATTGTTTGGCTGGATGCATGAAAAAATACCCCTTTGCCCAAAAAGGAAACAGGACATGATCCAAAAAAACAATCTTTTCACAAAAAATGTTGCAATTCCTTTCATTTGTTGGTATAAAATATAGGCTGATATATTAAGTGTCAGCCATGAGCCGTGTATCGGGAGTGACCGATATGCCATCAGTCAGCCTGAGTCCCCAGTATCGATCGATAATACCGGCTGCGATGGTCAATATAACTGATCAGCTGTTATGCCCTCAACGACCCCAAAAATTAATTACTTAATTATTTTTAATTTAGGCATCTTTTTATTCCTTAGGGTATTAAACTCTTTAGACTTCTAAATAATTCCCTTATAGCAAAGGGCCTATAGGTGAAGAATTAAAGGTAAAGGTCCATGAGTGGCCTTCAAATGATCTCCTGTTTGATATGAAATGATTACCAACTATTGCCATAGTAATTCGAATACTAGGGAAGCGATGGTCCCTTTTAAATCTACACCTTAGATCCTTCATTAATTACCTCTTTATAATACTCCTATAAAATCCTTTTGCTATCAACTCCTAGACTATGATGCCCAGATATGGCATGGATGCGGCAGGGACACGCCATAGACACGTTAGCAACACGGGTTTTACATATAAAAGGTGAAGTATTGGATAGAATACGAAGTATACAAATGTGCTCTTAATGCAATATAGTACCAATTATAGTATGGTTGTCTTTCTGGGTTTACTTTGTTGGGCATACTTGAGTTTTGTATAGCATTTTCGTCTTGTATGAAAGAAAGATGACACGGAGCCAATGGATAGGATGGTAGGGCTACCTAAAAAGTTCTTGCATATACAGCTGTCATTTCCTGTAAGAAGAGACAAGCATAAAACGACACTAAATTCCTCATAACACAATGGCTTTGATCATTAAATTTCAACAGAATCAACTATTTAAGATAAAGTAGCAACAAAGGACCTATATGACTTTGGAGGTCCACTATGTACCCTTATCTTGTGCCCTATAAGAAAAAAAAAAAAAAGATATTAAATTCTAGTATTTTTTTAATTTTTTTAAAATTTTTAAATATTTTTTTGGATCTTTTTGGGATCAAAATAAAATTCATGCAGTGGACTGTGATGGCTATGAACCACTGCGTATCACCATTACATAGCACCCTCTGTCAGTCCATTCACGATGCCTTCTGTGATTTGAACCATGCTTCCTTCACAAGAAAAAAAAATTTTTAAATAAAGTTACCTTTGTAATAATCATTCCTCTCATCATTCACACACACACACACACACACACACACACACACACACAAAAGAAAAAAAAAAAGAAAAGAAAAAAAAAAAGAGGACGATTCTTTCTCCTTGCTCAGCTAGTTCATCAGTTACGTCATATGAACATATTGAAAAGGAACCATCAGTTTCAAACTTTCATTTCTCAACACCTGCCAATGCCAATGGGTGAATTCTCTTGTTTTCATCCATCTTGTGCATGTAGTTTTTCGCTTTGCCTTAATTGATTTACTTTGATCCAACACTGAAACAATCCCTCTGTCCAATATATCTGATGGGCTGAGTACAGACAATTGTTGCATATTGTTGGAGCAAGCAAGGCTGCACTCACTGTATCAATGTTTGGAGAGCTTTGTGGTTGTAAAAATTGATAGTTAAGCGACTCAAACAATTTATTTCACATCTAAGAGTGAAGCTTGTAAACAATTTTCCATCCATCTAGGTGATCTAGAGAAATCTACAATGTACTGCTGATTGTTCATTACATATTTTTTAAAATTTTGTTCCTTTGATTATAATCTACCCTTCACCATCCTTGAGCAAATTGTAACTCCTTCCCTTTTCAATAAATACATCTGTCTCGTTTCAGAATAATAGATTAGGATACATATATGGAGAATTTAGTTGGTAAATGTTATTGGGATATTGTAATTTCATCCTCTGTAGTGATGCTGCTTTGGTTTCTCAATCATTTTTGTTCACTCCCTTTCAACGCAATGTTAGCTTATGGAATGTTTCGTAACTTTTCATGTGGCTTTGCTTCGTAGAGAATGCAATGGCAGAGCTTGGGAGGCTACTTATCTATGAAGCTGCAAGGGACTGGTTGGTAAGTTCATGTTTACCCCATCCATGCCATAGGTGTTTCTCATTAGCATCATATGATTATCAATAGGAAAAAGTTATTTAAAGCACAAAATGACTAATAAGTTTTGGTGCGTTGATTCAGAATGATGTAGAATACCGATTATTTTGTTAGTTAACTAAAAATGTGTGTAAAAGAAAATTAGAAATAAACATTCCGAGCTCCACATGGCACAAACTTTGATATGTTTCTGATTAGTTTGTAACATTTTTTGTATTAGTTTGGGTTCTAGTTAAGCAATTATTGATGAATGTAAGCTTGACCATTTTTTGGCGGACACTTATTGTGGGACCTCTAACGAATATAAATGCATGTGTACATATGTATATTTAACAGTATTAACAGCAAACAGACAGACAGAAGCTAAAGCAAGCCAAAATGTATTGGAAAGCAAAATAGAAGTAAACACTCCAACAAGATCCCTTTAGAGAAGCAAGAGTAAACTCTGATCTGTTTATGATCCCTTTCTATCACTTCAGTCAAAAAATCATGAACTGCTTCGATTTTGAATATGCTGGGGACTTGAGTAGCAACTGGTCTAGGGCATAATTCTGATCAAACTTAGCCAAGGAAATGGATCTAATATTCTTGTGCTTTGGCACTTCTTTCTTCAACATATAATTACGGGGCTTTATCTCTGTATCCTTGCACAATTACTGATTGTGATGTTCTTGTTGTTCACTGGTTTCTATCATAATGTTTGTTGTTTATGTAAAATTCGAGCCTTGCACAAAGACCACTATTCCTTCATCAGCTTCACAGTGAATTTATCTTTTTCCGACTTTCTCTACTTATTTGTGGCTGTGTGATATTACTGCTTGCAGCCTACTGTCATTGGAGAGATTCAGACACCCATGGGTGTTGCTTCTGTTGAATTTATTGACCCAAGGGAACCTGTGGCGGTTAGTAATATTATTTTGTTTCCAAAATGGTGAAAATTTTAATATCTAATGTCTTATGCATAGAGCAAGTATTTAGTTGCAAACAAGTAATCGATCAGTTTCCATCATTTGGACTATTCTCATTTCCTAGGGAGAGTAAGCTTCTATTGGCAGAGATTTACTATCTTGAAGTGTAAAGTTGTTTAGTGTGCTGAAACTGATTCGTGATGGTTTTAAGAGGTGCAGATTGTTCCCATCCTTAGAGCTGGTCTTGCACTAGTGGAGCATGCATCATCGATCTTGCCGGCTACAAAAACTTATCATCTAGGTAAGAAAGACTCATGTGTAAGGTGAGGAACAAAAGGTATTATTATAATGTTGAACACTATGATTTAATGAGTTGCTTGTTGACCTTATGATGCGGCCTGGTCATGCTGAAACAAGGCAGAAAATAAGGACTGGTTTTTAACACTTATGTCACTTGTTTCACCTCTCTATGGTTTTAGGCAATGATACCCATAGACGGGATAGATACAGCATGGAGATGCCATGGATATTGCAGGGACACGGATTCTACTCATAAAAAAAGTGAAGTAGATGTGATACGACATGATACATTGCCTATTTTGAAGTATCCGAGTATCATAGGTTTAACGGGATATTGTGATTTTGGGACCCCTTGATTGTTGTTTCGAGGAAACCTCAAAGTGAGGCAAGATCAATGAGCCAGATTTGAAGATCAGGATCCCCAAGATCACAGCTATGGTTAAACAAAACCAATGAAATGAATCATTTTACTTTCCATTTAGAACTGAAGACGTTAAGTCACTCCAAAACCATTGCTTAATACCTTGTTAATAACATAAGAGTGTTGTAAAAACTTAAAACATGAGAAGGGAATTATAGGTCTAGGTGCCAATTGATATGTTGACTTAAAAACATTTTTGATTGTCATTGATAGCCATTCTCATTTAGACTTAGGGATGAAATTGAAAATGGGACCCAAATACCCAAATGTTGTAAGGACCCAAAATGAAAGAACTGGGTATGAGTTATGTATTTGGACTCTCTTTATTTCAGTCTGGGTTCAGATCCATGGATTTCATACCCCAAGATCTCGATACTTGATGCCATGACTGTATGTTATTTATATGTATTAAGTATGTTTTGTTAATATATAAATATCTTATATCAAATATATAATATCAGTATTTGGGTTTGGATTTGGGATTGGGACTTTTATTTGAACTTGGATTCTGTAACCTTGGATCAAGTGGGGCAGGTTGGGTCTCTGTCAATAATTAGGTCTCGTGTCTGCTTATGCTGTGGGCCCAACCTGATCATAACCTCTTTACTTTTCACCCCATTTAGACTGTCGTCCATAATCTATTGACAAGGTTAGCTTAATATTTTGCTGCCTACTGCTTCTCCATAAATATGTTGCAAAGATACGAGTTACTTTGCATCTGATGGCATGTTCACTATCCTTTTTGAATTTAAGGGATGAGCAGAAACGAGGAGACGCTTCAGCCGTCTATATATTTAAACAAGTAAGACTATCCTTCGCTTGCTCCATTGGATCTTCTCTAGCTATTCACTTTTAGCATTTTACATGCATTTCGGTGCATAGTGTTGTTGCTAGACATGCTATTTTGATAAGAGTTTCTCTTGTGTAGATTACCTGACAAGTTTCCTGAGGGATCACGGGTGCTTGTTGTTGATCCCATGCTGGCAACAGGTATATATATAGTTTGTGATGTAGTTTGTGTTTTGCTCTATTTAAAAATGTTATTGATCTTTCTCTTCTAAATCCATTGAGATTAAATTTGTCTAATCTAAAAAGTTCATCTAATATTCTTGCGGTGAGAGGGGAGAACAGTTCATCTAATATTTTTGGTGATCCTCCATATCAATATTCCATAAATAGATCACTGCTAAGTTTGTAGCGCACCTCTTTGGTGTTCTTTCCTTTCATTTTGGATTGCCATATATGGTGTGGCCTTGGAACCTACTCATGATAAACATGCCTATGTCCAAGTAACCTCTATTCCTTTTTCCTCCTTTCTCTTTTTGGATCAATCTATAGCAGTATGTCGAGGCTTTTTATCCAGTGCCACTAACAATAACTGACGTGTCTATGCTGACAGTGTGGCAGACATTCCAGCTGCACAAATTAAGATTAAGGTTGTGATGTCCATTCTCATTCGTCTATTTTAAGCCGAATTTATCAATGGAAGGAAGATTTTGGATGGGGTTTTTTGCATATGAGCATAATTCAGAAGGAAAGGTAAGAGAGAAGGTTCTCAAAATTGTTTCTGGGAAGGCACATGATCATGTTAATTTTAGTTTCATGGTTTATGTTGATACGAAGGGCTTTTAGTCAAACTGGAGTGGGTGGACCTGGAATGCTTTTCGACAACTACCCTGACAGTTTTGGTGAATGGATCGTAAACTAATCTTTTGATAGCTTCTCAAGGTGATCCCTCTTTTCACCTTTTCTCTTTGGAACTGTCATCAAGTATTTTAGTTATCTTTTTGGTGAAGCAAAGGAACTCTGCTGGATCAATGGATTTGAGGTGGAAAGGATGATTTGACAATTACAGTTCTCCAATTTGTTGATGATACAATTTTGTATCGCCCATTGAAAGCTATTAAAGGAGTTTTTAGATGTTTGGAAGCAGTTTTGTTCTCAGGATGAACCAAGTCAACACCATTATTGTGGCCTAGGAATTCAAGAGGGTTAGATCTATAGCTTACCAAGTGATCAGTTCATTGCCAATATCTTATATTTGTTTTTTGTTGAGGGCTATCTAGCGCACACTTTAAGTTTCTTTGGGACTTAAATCACCACAAAGTTTTAAAAAACCTTTTTGGTGTTGGGGTTGGGGTTGGTTGTATGATTATCTTTATTAAACCCACGATCACAATCTTCTGCTGCACTTCCTGCTCCTTTTCAAAATTCCTGCTTTTATAGCAATGAAATCAGAGAGAATTGAAAGGAATTTTCTATTGGAAAGAGATCAAGGACAAAAGAAAATGCACTTGGTAAAGTGGAATTGGGTATTCAAACCATGAAATTGTTGAGATTTGTATAGGAGAATGATGCCCTTACTGAGAAGAATAATCTCTAAAAATATGGGATTAGGGTGGTTAGAATCCCTAGGAATAAGATCTCAGGGTTATGGGGTCCTATTTGTTTGGTGGGTGATGAGTAGGGTGGGAGTCTTCAAGAATGATTTTGTTCCAATTTGCGGTGGGGGATAGACTTATGCTCTCGGAAGACGTGGGTGGGAAGCAGGGATAAAAAAAACGGAATCGGACTCGGACTCGGGCTGAGTCCGAGTCGGTCGAGTCCCCATATTTAGTATAAAAAAAAAAAAAAAGGAAGGAAATTTTTTTTCTCCCTTTTTCCATCCAATCCATTCATAATTCCATATATATAGTTTTACTCTCTTCATTAATCATTCTAATACGTTATTTAAGGATAGAAATATAGAATAATAATAACATAATCGGAAGCCATTTTATAATTTAATTGCAATTAAAATTTAAAATTTAAAACTAAAAAGTAGAAAATACAATATACATGTTTCCAACTTTCAATATCCACTCTCAACTCTCAAGTCTCAATTTAGTCAATTATCAAGTCAACTAGTAAGATCAATCATCAAAGATGTAACTAAGCTTCAAATTTCAATTATATTTATAGCATATAAAAATGTAAAACCATACCTTAGCTCTTTCTTGTTAAAATTTAAATGCTAATTCCATGTTGAATGCCTTGCGGGTTCTAGATCTTCATCTTCGTCGTTATTTTTGACTTTGACAATAGTATTGAGCAACATCAAAATGAAAGAACCCTTGCCCCGCTCTTGGAGTTATAGGACCTTCTCCATAGTTTGATGATGGAGCCATAACTTGAAGTTGGGGATATTCATATGGCGGTTGCACTTGTGGGGGTGTGGCCATAGGTACTAGTAATACTCCATACTGTTGTTGCCCATACCCATGCGAAGGACCACCGTATCCACCATACTGCTGCAGCTGTCCATACTCAGGCGAAGGATCATGAAATTGATCTCCATATTGTTATCAGAACTTGTGATCCAAGGGCTTGATGCCATTTGATGCGGCTGAGGATATTCATCTGTTGGCTCACTTCCTTCACCTTTGCCCTACCCACGTGACCCACTAACAGGCTCACTTGGACTATAATATACATTAATGTTGCCATGTCCACCACCACGTCCATCATCACTACCTTCGTATGCCTCCTCGTTCTGGCCCTGTTCACCTCCTTCTCGTGAGCCACTCTTGCTAGAAGATGATGTTTTATGCTGTTCATCTTCTTCTTCATGAGTGGCCAACCTTTGGCTTTGTCTTGTCTTTGCATGAGTGCTCTTATCCTTTGACTTTCGCGTGTAATGGAAAGTTGGTTTTGATCTTTCTCTAGCCCCCTCGACACGTTCTAAAGTAGAACGTGTCAACTCTGGACCACGGTTATAACCACGTCCCGAGCCTTGCGATGATGAGGTTGCTACACCCTTACCCTGATCGCGCTGTAGAAGTAGGCATAGCAGATCTGGAACTCGGATGTTGCGGTGGGGAAATATGTCCTTCATTCGACTGGAATTCTTCAACATCAGCCATTGCTTCATCGATGAATGTTGTATCGTTTAATACTGGCACCTCTCTTTCAGCCAACCATTCATCAAGAGGGTTATCTTCCTCGAATATATAATCCAAATTAATTGGTTTGTAGTCGCCGTTGTCTCTTCTCATTAGATTCCTTGCTCGTAACCTCATGTTGTAAGGGACAAAGACCAACTTCTTCAACTTAGCCATAGTAAGGCGATTACGGGTCTTAATGTGTATCAAGCTGAATGTGCTCCAATTCCTTTCACATCCCGAAGATGAGGCTGTTTGGCTCAATATTCTTTTTGCAAAAGATCTTAAATAGGAAACCTCATCACCAAATGTAGCCCACCATTCAGCTGTGTTAAAAGACCAAAACAAAAAAATCAATTGTTTGTTATAATTCATAAATTACTATATTTCATCTAATTTAAGTATTGAAATTTGAGAATAATACCTGGATCCATCTGCTTATGACCCAATATGAGTGCATCTGATCAAAAACTACCTAGAGCGCCCTTCTAGTTTTTCAACTATAAAAGTTAAGATTTAGAAGTTAGCACTTAGCAGTTAGCACTTTTTCAAATTTCAACTAATTTGTGAATAATAATGTCATGATATATGACATCTTTACCTGGTTAAGAATTGTAACTTGATATTGCGCGTTTTTTGTCATAGCCTCTAATGTTTTTTTCAGGCCACAGAAAACTTCTTCATGGTTAGAAAAGTGTTTGCTATAGAAGCAGCTTGGGTTCAAATTGTATGCTGCATGCCATAACATCATTAAGTAATAAGTATTGATTATTAGATTCCAAAATAAAGTAATAAACAATAACTAGTTAGTACTCTATTTATAATAACCATAATAGATTAATAGTCAAAAATTACCTGCCGCATGTATGTCTTGATGCATCTGGTTGTCCTATCAATTATCAATGATTTTCCATAGCTTCTTATAATAAGTCTCATACTTTCCTCTGGACCTTTGCTCTATAGCTAGCTTTGCTCTATCCATGGCATCATACACAAAGCCCATTGTGGGCTTCGTATCGGCATCCACTAGTTTCAAAACCAAGACAAGAGGCTCGAGTAAGTCAGTAATTTGTTCTGCCCTGTTCCAAAAATCCTCCCCAAGGACAATCTGTTGTACTTTGCGTGCCAAAGGTTGCCGTGAAAAATTTGATTTCACATATGCTGTACTGGTCCACATCTGCATTATGTTAGCCTTGGCACGACAAAGACTCTCAAGGGCTACGAAGTGCGTAGCAAAGCGTGTGATACCGAGCCTCAAAATCTCGTGACCCTCGTTCATTTCTCTTAGCAGATCTGTCATGAACTGATGGTTATAGATCAAAGATGTCACCATCTTTCCCTCGCCAATAGTCTCACGGACATCATCTAATTTGCTAATGTCCTCCAGCATGAGATCAATACAATGTGCCGTGCACGGCACCCAAATAATACCCTTACCCTTTTCTTGCAATTTCTTCGCCGCGGCCTTAAAGTTAGGCGCATTATCTGTCACAATTGCAACAACATATTTGTGCCAATTGTTAACCATGCCCAAGGTATCATCAATTAAACTGTACAAATATTCAACATCCATTCTATGTCCGCTTGTATCTACAGACCTGATAAAAACTGTTCCCATTACACGGTAAGCCATGAAATTAATAATGTGCCGCCTATTGTTGCTTGTCCACCCATCACACATAAGCGTGCACCCATACTCCTCCCAAGTTTTGAAGTGATCTTCCAAGTATCTCCAATAATCAGAAACTTCCATGTCAAGATACTTTCCGCCAATCTCATAAGCGGATGGAGGTTTAACTCCGGGCCCCACCTCAGCTATAGTACCAACCATGGAGCGATAGTATGGTGAATTAGCAATTTTCGGTAGAATCCGATTATAATGGAAGGACTTTGAGATGGCTCTCCCCATTTTCATGGCTCTAACTTTCATATCGCCCATGATAGAGCTACTAATCTTTGGTTGTTTTATACTTTGAGACCGATGTAAGAATGGATCCATTGTCCCTCTCCTTGCTGTGTCCTGATAAGGGTCAGGAGGAGCTCTGGAAGAACTTGCCCCAGCCAGTATCTCATCCATATGAGCCTGCTTATAAGCAAATTGTTCACGGCTCGCTCTCATACCCCTCCTTAACTCCCTCGCCTCAACATCACCATCACCATCAGAGTCATCTTCAGAAGTGTCAATCCTCTGCATATTTACAACCCTCTCATCAAATTTTTTCTTCTTTTCTTTCTCATTCTTCTTTTCAAGCAACATGTCTCTCATTTGTTTCCTCACTTCAGTGGGGACATTTGCACATGGTTTAGCTTCCCCTTGTATACCTGATAGGTGTTGTTTAAATTTGTGGATCCTACCACTGAGAATCTTATGACATCATTTGCATTTGACCTTATGACAGTCTCCTGCAACCATCTCCTCATGTTTCCATCCGGGGTCAACTTCTTTCTCTTTCTTTTTTGGGGCCATTTGTGATATAATCTAACTATCTAAGTGATAGTAATCTGCACAGTCAAGAATTCAAGATTCTACACAATCAAATGTTTATTTATACTTTAAGAATGTAGAAACAAAAAGAACATATTATTAATTCATAGATCCATTTTAGATACACTCCCAAAATAATAGTCTCATACAAAAAACATAAATAAATAATGAAAAAGAATTCGAATTTTTAATTTATTTTTTTTAAATTACATCATAATCATGAAAATCACATTCTTTTAACCAAACAATAGTTGAAATTTCATCTACAAACAACCCACACATGTAATCATCTACTCTACATAATTTAAGAATGTAAATGCAAAAAATCAATATTATTAATAATTATTTTTACAAGAAAAAGTAAGGAAAATATTATTATTGCACATATATGCATAGATCTAGTGTTAGAACCATAAATCCATGTTATACAAACCCAAAATAATAATTTCATACAAAGAACATAAGTAAATAATAAAAAAAAATTCGGATTTTTCTTCTTTTTTTTTTTAAATTACATCATAATCATGAAAATTACATTCTTTTAATAAAAAAAATTTCGGATTTCTTAATTTAAAAAAAAAAATGACCCAAAAATTAAAAAAAATGCATTTTTAGAAAAAATAATGATCATCCAAACCATCTTCAAGCAATAGCTTCATCTTAGCATCTTCTCTAAACTATATATGCATGTAGAATCAAGAAAACAAACCTCAAAGTTGAGAAATAAAAAGACCCTCTTTGATGTGAATAGTGGTTGGATTCTTTGGTAGGCTTGATCTTAAAAAATGGATGGATTTGATGATGTTTGATGCTTGAAACACAATTTGGAGGTAGTTTCCTTTACTCTCCACCAAGTAGAATAGGAAAAAAAAAGAGGATTTTAGGGTGTTAAAAGCCCCCCACTTCGTTAGTGGGTGGACTCGGACGAGTCCAGGGGACTTGGCTCGGTCCAGGCCGAGTCCGAGTCGACTCAGACTCGGCCGATTTTTAGTTCCTTAGTGGGAAGTATTCTTTAGAGTCCAAATTTTGGGTTTCTTTCGGATTGTGTCAAATAAAACTCTTTGGAAAAATGAGTGTTTTGAGGGCTTGAGTGGGAAGGTGGTTTGGGTGATTAGGTTTCAAGGAAATTTGTTGAGTCAAAGAAAAGGAGTATATTTTGTTATTAGGTCTTTCTATGAATATGTTTTACTGTGATGGAAGCACCATTCTGACTTCGAAGCATACTCCTTTATGAAAGCTCTCGCTGAAGTCATTTCTCAAGACTTATGCTTCTCAATTTGGCATTTGCTCCCATGTTCTGCCTTCTGGTAGGAGGTATTTTTGTTGGCTTAAAGTTGTGGGCGCCCCTCTGGAGTGGATTGTTTGAGAGAGGCATTCCTGATTTTGGTAAGGAAAACGAATCTATCGATCTTCTCTTAATTCATTGTGCATTCATTAAGATTTGGAATCATTTCTTAGCATTATTTGGTATGGAGCAGTGCTTCCTGAAGTCTATAGGAGAGGCATCGTGGAGTTGACATTGTTCTTTTTTTCCATTGCAAGGAAAATCTTCATCTTCGAGCAGGCCGCATACTGTGTTTATGCAGTCCAACTTGCAGGGCCATTTTGATGTATTTGGGGGTAGGATAATTGGAAAGGTGTAGAATGAGCCCCATCAGATTATCCTAGCCCTTGCTTTAACAGCCTTATAGTTTAATGGTCTTTTAACCATAGTTTTTTTTAGATTCATTCAATGGTTGAGTAAAGGTTTGATGAGGGATGAGTATAAAATTGGGCTTGTTGCAAGTGTGAAAGGACATTGACCAATGGTGGGCCTGAGTGGGCCCATATAGCTGGACTGTACATGTGCAGTCTGCTTGCAGAATAAATGGTTCATGCTGTAGAAATTTTTATTTATGGCAATGTTGGAGTCTACATGGAAAGGAAGTGCCAATGGAAGAATTGTATGATATCCATCAAAATTTAAAAACTAGAGTGGGGTCATGGGTGATGGCTAGAAAGGACTTTTCAGACTTGAAGGTTAATGACTCCATCAACAACTTCGATGCATGAAGGTAGGATATCCAAGAGAAAATTGCTGGCAAAGTTTCTTTCCCCTCCTGTGGTCTTTAAATTTAATGTGGATGGGGCTGCAAAATGTGGTGTGTTATATGATGGCAAGGGAGAGTTTAGTTGCTTTCCAATGCCCCATTCATGCGACTCCAATGAAGCATAGATTTGGGCCATTAGGGAGGCTTTGTGGGCTTTTAGGAGACCACTATTGTGATTTTCTGAGTCATATGATTTTAGAAAGTGACTCTTCTAATGCCATTTCGTGGTGTGAAGAGACATGGATGTGCCATTTAGATACTACTTTCTTCTGAATGTAATTGAAGAATTTCTTGTGCATGTGGAGGTGGAGTTTTTTCATATTTCAAGGAGCACTGATGAAATGGCCGATTTGGTAGCAAAACAAAGGATTCATAGTGACACCATGTACACAGGTCCTATCTTGTGATTTTCCCCCATTTTCGGCTGGTCTTTTATTTTTATTATTATTATTTTTTGCGTGGGTGGGGGGTGCTCCTTTACCATCTTTTCTTGGTTCTTCATTTTGTTGTATTCCTTCCTTTTTCAATAGGAAATTTTACAATTGGTGTCACAAAAAGGCATGTTTAGTTGTCCTCTATATTTATTATATGGTTGCCTTTTGCATGATAGAAATAACCTCTATTGCATGTATTTTGATGAATTGAAGGTGATGCACCTACGGTAGTAACTAGTTTTGGTCATAATAATGATTAAGAAAGCTTTAAGTCAACAATTTTTCTTTGCATTTTTCAGATACACGTGCTTTATATATAGTTTTCCATCTTTAAAGAACAAAGTGTACACCATGTTTATAACTTTGAAAAAGATTCTGAACAAATTTGAATCCCATTCCTTTATTTTGTTCTTTTTACATTGTGCTGGCAGTTAGTAAATTAGCTGAACCCACATTGATGGCATAAGGATAATGATGACGATTGGCAGTCTGAATTGCTAGCTCGTTCTGCTGTTTTTGTGTTTCTTTGCCTTTTGCTTTCAATGTACACTGTATTCTTATGCAAAGCGAAGTGCTACACTATTTATAATGACACTAAGATATCTGCCTGTATAAAATCCTTGCAAGTCTCACTTAAGAATGGAATTCTCATTAAATCTTGGTGTGTCATAGTGAGCAATTTGGTTTGATTTGAGGCTTGCTAGTTCGCTGTCGCATCTTTTTTGATAACCACCGATATGGGTATTATTGAAGAAAAGAAGCTTGCAAAGGAGTGATTATGGTTGCAACTATATTTTGCTAGCCTGGGTCAGGAATGAGCCCTGCCTGGGTTGGTTTCGACTAGGGTTAAGTTTTAGGCATGTGAAAACTTGGCCACTGGACCTACGTTCTAGCTTGATGGCCAATTGTACGTGGCCTGGATCTATGCTTCCTAAATCAAGGCATGATAACTGGTCTTTAACACAGGCAAGATATTTGTGCCGTTACTTCATTTTTTTGTGTACAGTTTGTGTCCGTGCCTTATCTATGCCATATATGGGCATCATGGCCATCCATGCGCAACAAATTTAAGACATAGGAGCATAGTTTTCAAAATCAGAATCGTATTGCAAATCGTTCATATCCATGAATCGAATTGAATTGCAAATCGTATCGCGAATTGTAGGATTTTTATTTTTCTAATAAAAATGAAAAAATTTAAAATTAAAAGAAAACAAAGAAAGTAATCATTCATTACCATCCATTTTCCCATTTATAGTAGTGTAAATATAATAAAAAGTAAGTCTTATCATACAATCATATCAAGAACATCAAGGTATATATATGTAGATATATATATATATATGTGAAATAAATGATGTGTAAATAGTTAAATAAGTTTAAAATATCAATATATATTTTTATTATCTTTAAATAAAAATAAAAATCAATCCAAACCATCAATCTTACACAATAGGATATTTCTTGTAGTTAAGAAAGTGTTCTTGAAGAAAAAAAAACCAAAATAGATTAGAAAAAGAATAAGTTTTAGACAATCACTATACGTACAATCGAATGCTTTAGTTAAATCGATGTTCTTTATTCATCTTTAAAACCCTATTAAAGCGGCAAAAAACTCTTAGGATGTTTCGTTAACTTCTAAATAGCCTTCTAAAAATAAAAGAGCTAAAAGAAAGAAAGAATAAAGAAAGAAAAAAGGTGAAAGATTATTAATATTAACTTATTGGTTGTAGCTATTCTCACTTAGCCTACTCGCTTGAATCGTAAGATTTGATAAAACGAGTATTGAATCGTAGGATTCACACTTGAATCGTAAGATTCATTTGTAAATGGGATTCGTTATATAGATACGAATCATTTTTCTTAAGATTCGGGATATGAATCATAGGATTTTGGTAACTATTGCATAGGAGGCCTATTACTTTTGAAAGTTCCTACGAATCATAGGATTTTGATAACTATGCATAGGAGGCCTGTTACTTTGAAAGTTCCAGGACTTAAGGTCTGTGAGCTGGAATTCAGGATTGAATTATTCCTTCTTCTTTTTTTTTAATTTTTTGTGAACATTTAACGAATATACAACATTGTGGTTGGGGCAGTCCTGGCTTGATAATTGGGACCAATAATCAAATGGGTAAGGAGAAGCTTAGGACCAACCCAACCTAGTTGTATCCCTACGAGTGAATTGTATCAAGAGAATCTTTCATCTCTCGATGCACCTTATCTTTTTTAAGGTCACGATATGATCACTCTCACATTGAAGGATCAAGAATTGTGAATAATCAATATGTTGCAAATTTGATAATGCTTCATGATTTCGATCATTTTGGATATACCCGGCTTTCCTCAGATGGAGCTTCATCCATGTAATATGAATTAGTTGCTTGATTGTGTTATTTTCAGTAATGAATACACACCACGTGCGTAGAGTGACATGGAAACATCTAATCTCTATTTATTTATTTTGTTATGGAGAGTAGAGTTGGAGCATTTTAATCTCAATTTTTTTACTTCATTGTGCTTCTTTATCAACCATTGATTGTTGCCTTCATTACTATGTGAGTTGCGTGCTGCACAATGAGCATGAGATTTGTATTTTCTAAATTTTCAGATATTTTTAGTCATTGGAATTTGGGCTTTATTTGGATCTGGTGCATCTTCAAACTTGATTTCAGGTGGCACAATAGTTGCTGCAATAGACTTGCTGAAGGATCGTGGAGTTGAAAACAAACAAATAAAAGTGGTAAATTACATCATTGATACGATAGTGTGATCATTGACATTTTTCTGTTTCCATTATTGAAAAAAGAAAAATAAAAGAAGCAGGTTTGATCATACCTGTTTACGTATATATTTTGATGTTTGCGCTTTAGAAAGACATCATTTGTAATTTTTTGCAACATGCATATGATAATCTCATCAAAAGATCTGGACGATGACTGATTCTTGAGGCATTATGACCTGAAGAGGATATTATTTTCCACAACAATTTTTTCACCCAGGGTAGTACAAGAATTGGGAACCCAACTTCCTGTTCCCGTGTTATGGCCCTTCAAAATTGGTTGTCTGCAATTTTTTGAATCCTGTGTTCCTATGTGTTCTGTTGGTCTAATTTGTGATAACTGGCCCCATGCTGTTCCTTGTTGTATTTTTTGGGTAGGTTGCTGGAATTGGGTCATCTATAATGGCTTACTGTCCTCGAGGGCTCTTTCATGCCATGAAAGGGTTGGCATGGGTCATGAAGATTTCTGGCCTTATACTATATAGCCGTTTTGTGATTATTGCCATTTTAGTGTTACTTTGCTCTTATAACCTTTAGAGTTGACATGCTGTACAAAATCTTCCCCAGTTATTTCTGTTGACATCTCCTGCTCTTCAATCTGAATGGACATTTTCAAATCTTAGAGCAAGTTCGAAGAAGTCTTTGACCACCTTTAATTGCCAGGGACATAAAGCAAGCTGCCCTTTCTAGAATTCAATGATGGATCTATCTAGAAATCTTTTCATAAGAGTCTCCAGTTATCTGTGGGCCACTAATTCAAAATTCAATTTTATTGTTATTATTCGTATGGGAAATGCTCATGTGAGAGACACTCTCACCAAGTTGGTGAGAGATGAGTGGGGGCCCTCACATAAATATTTGGGGTCTTTGCATTTAAGTTGGTGAGAGTGGATATTTATATGAGGGCCCCCACCCATCTCTCACCAACTTGTTGAGAGTGTCTCTTACATGAGCATTTCCCTATTCTTATTATTATTTTCTGAAAAACAACTTCACAATGAAACAATGGGATCCCGAAAGGCCGAAATGCCTTAAGCTTGGAGTGAAACTGAAGCAGGGTAAAAAAGGAATTGACAACTATAATGGTACACTCAAGTTCACGCCAGCTTCCAGACTTCAGCTTCTCTGTCGTCATCATCATCTTAGCCTCATTCCATTAATCAGAGATTTGACTTCATGATTCTTATCTATCTGACTTTGGTCTAGAAAGTGATGTGTTTGCGCACACGTACTTGTGTGAGCAGACAGGATACTTGTTGGTTACATTGAGGAAAGGAATGCTATTGCAAGAGAAAGACATAAAGGTACCACTCGAAAAGGAATTTCGATATCCTGACAATTAACATCCTTTAAAACACATTAAAATATGAGATCCTTTTTATGTTTTTTTAGCATTCTATGAGGTATCCTCTCTAAATAATTTTTGTTAAGCGTTGGTTATGTTATCCTTAAGAGTTGTAACTTCTCTACTAGTATTAGGGGATCAACTTTTCTATCAGGGAAACCTCATCACATCTTTCCAGGGTTGCCTGTGATTTTTCCTTTCCATTCAACCCTATTTGGGGTCATGCTCTCAGTATGTCCACTCTTGACACCTCTTTCTTCACTCCCAACAGTTCGAAACCACCTGCTGATATTGTTCTCATACAACTAGATTCTGCTTACATACCAAATTAAAAAAAAAAAAAAAAAAAAAGGAAGTTTGGCATTGAAACTGTTGTCGATTTCTCTTTCATGAAATATTGAAATGTGGAATGAACCAAATTAGTCATCTGAAAAATCAATGGTGTCCATATCTTGGAAGAATTCCAGGAGGCTTACAGCAGATAATTATGTCGTAAAGATTTCTCATGAGACAATGTGGTGAAGCATGCATCGCATTCTCATTATTCTTTGTATCTATTGCAAATTATAGATATCAGCTGTAGCTGCTCCTCCCGCACTACAGAAGCTCAGTGAGAAGTTCCCTGGGTAAGTAAAAAATTACGGGAATGTAGTTGATTTTTGTTACTAAAGAGCATATTGACAACTATGTACTGGTTTGTGTCTTTTTTTTTGTCCAGACTTCATGTTTATGCTGGAACCATCGACCCTACAGTTGATGAGAAAGGGTACGTGACTGCCTACTGTATGTAAATACATGCATGCACTCACAAACACATGTATAGGGGAATCATGTGACAGAGGGCTGTATGATATACTTCAACATTCTAGATCTTGACCATCTATCTCATTGGCTCCCAAAATAGAAAGTATGTTAAATCGGTAATATTTCATACTTGATGACATGGCGGCCAATGATTGGATAGTGATGGAAAATGGAAGAGGATTGATCTGAAGATCAAATTCCAATTTTGGAGCCTGAAGACCTAGGATTATGCACTTGAGGTCGAGCACACTTAAGGATACACGTCCATGAATGAAGAATTCTTTGAAATTTTATAGTAGCCAACAAGTGTCCTATGTGCTCACTATTGATATAAATTGTTGTGCCGTTCGCTAATAGCTAGAGCTTTTGGTGTTATTGGTCATTAACATGGTATCAGAAACGGAGGCCACGAGTTCAAAACCCCGGGGAGGCATGTTACCTCCATCTGCCTAGTCTGTCTGATCAGTGTGTCTGTGTGTCTGCTGGATTTCAAATTCGAATGGCTTCTCATTAGAGAGGGGTTGTTGATATAAATTGTTATGCCGTTCACTATAAGCTCGGGCTTTTAGTTTCACTGGCTATTTACACTCACAAGACTTCTTTCACATATATTTGTAGTGATGACCAGCCCTAGGACTCTTGTTGGATCCGTTTAGTTCTCTAGTTGCAACTGGAACTTAGATCAAAGAAAAACCTGACTTCAAATCCCTATAAAAGGACTCTTAAAAAAATGGAAAGGAAACTGATTCTAACTAGACATGTCATGAGGTGGGCCCAACATGTCTGGATAGACACTCTACAAATCATGGGCCCACTCTGTTACCCACCTAAGGGTCCACTTGGTCCTGTTGTTTGTCTCATCCTTTTGGGCCATGGATTGGCCCAATGGGTTGGATTTGATGTATGATCTAATCCAATAGGCAACCCTTCTTGGGCTGCATCAAATAGCTAAAGGTTTCCAAGCTGGACCCTTTTTTGGGCCATGATCTAGCGAGAGTGGTTTGCTTCATATGAAGCAGCATTTAAAAAAGGTGAATGGAAAAAGAAAAAAAAAAAAAAAAACCTGATCACATGCTCAATTTTTAAGAACCGAAGGAACGCTATGCATACTACGCAAGTCCTTGGGTTGACAATTACATCATTCCTCAAATCTTTACATATTTGCATTTTTTTTAACACCTCAACCAGTTGTATTGACTGATCTGCACTTTCAGGTTTATAGTACCTGGTCTTGGGGACGCAGGAGACAGGAGCTTTGGTACATAAGAGTAACACAACAAAGTTGAATTACCTGCACTAAGGAATCATTATAATTTCAGAAATTATTCTTCCTCCAAGACTCCAGAGTTTTTATTAGCGAGATTTTTTCCCCAGCAGCAGTGTTACAGATGCACAACATGCCTCATTTTTTCTGTTTGTTTTTGCTTTCTGCTGGTCATTAAATGTTATAATTCAACATAAAAGAGAAAAAAGAATTATTATACCCAGATGTGGCAACACAGCCTTTGGGTCTTAAGTTTGTACCTGTGAGACACATTATTCAATGATCTAGACAGCTGATCTGATGAGCCCTACCAATTTTGGTCTTGCTTATGTCAAATGTTCCTAACTTTTCACCATTTTCTGCATCCTCTTTTTGAGAAAGAATCATGTGGCCTCTGTGCACAGGCGTTGTCTCAAATTTCACTTTAATACATGGTTAGGGTTTAACCATTGAATAATGTTAAAACCCTAATATTATTCAATGAATTGTAGCAATACTCGTATAACCAACTCTTTGTTTGAAGAATTGGATTGGATTCTTAAAAAAAAAGAAGATTTTACAGGTAAAAGCCCCATAGGACCCCATACCACAGATGGGGTCCCAATAATACTAGACAGGAGGGGTCCTCTTGGTGCATTTTTATCCCTTTTGTTTTTTGTCATTTAGCGATATGGTCGATATTGACCATTCTATGGTAGTTGCTCTCGATATGCAAAACCCAAATAAAAATTGGGTTTTTCTCTCTTGGTTACTGATGCTGCTCCAGAGAGGTGGATGTGATGGATGGGGTCATGGGAGGCAGGGAGAGAGAGGATACAAAGGAATGGAGGGCGGCAAGCATGGGGTCGTCTTCGTCAGAGGAGGAGGGAGGATCGTCATGGAGGGAGAGGAGGGAGAAGAGGGGAGGGGAGAATGAGGTGAGGTTTGATGTGATTTAAATAAATCATTGAAATTACTGTAAGTGCACAGTTGTTTTGTTGATGGCAATTACAGGTCGATACCACAGGGAGTACTACTAAGTTAAAATTTAAAATCTGATTTTTTTTCAATGATAATGACGAGGGATAAAGAAAAAAAATAAACAATAATGAGATTGAGAAAAATCTAGAGCTAAAGTGCAGAAATAAGATATGAGAAAATGCATATCAGAATATCATGAATCCATTAAGTAGTCCCACCATTATTCTATGCAATCGATAAAATAATTTATTCCAAAAATCCTTCAAATCAGAAACAAATCAATGTTTCTTATTCGGATAATTTGTTTATCAAAAAACATAATTTTTCACAATTTATTTAAGGCAAAAATCTCCTTCACCTAATGAAATTATGAACTTAACTAAATATCACATATTAATCAAAGATAGATTATCAAAGAATTTTAATCTAAGAATAATTTATTAAGAAAACATACATGATTAAAGCATTGTTCAAATAAAAAAAAATTGAATAACATAGGTTGTCAATGACAGAAGGTATATTTATTAGTATAATCAATATGCAAAAGACAAAAATATCACATAAATTAACGATGAGAAACACTTGACTTCATCTGACACTCTGATCCAGGGATCTACTCCTCCATTGCAAAAGATGTGATTGTCATTGAGAACTTCATTACAATTACAATTTTCTCTCACGCTCTTCTAATCTAGTTATGAAACAGGGCTCCAGAATACTAAAAAATAACTCTTAAATTCTATTAATTAGGGAAAGAAGAGAAAGAGGAGAGAGAGTAATAATGGATGTTCAAGGGAGGGAGTGTATCTATGCATGCTTCCTTTAGGTTCCTTTTATAGCTCCGGTATATACATTGAATCTAGACACCTTCTCTGCATATTTGATTTATCTTCATTGATAAGGTATATCTTTTATTCTTTTTGAATTTGAATGAGGTGGAAGCTTCTGGAAACCTTTGGATGGCTTGGCTAATCTTCAGATGGGGTCCCACAAGGGATATGCAGCAATGAATTATTGGTGTGCATTTAATTGCAATCCCCCCTAAAAATGAACATGAAAATCTCTGGGCCTATAACTTTGTCAATTTAGCTCCGATTTGCACAATCTAGGCTCCACGAACATCTACTCTAAATAAGCTTTTTAAGGGTAGGTAAATTTCATCAATCCGACGGTTAGATTAAAAGTTATGGCTATTTGAAGATGAGTTATCCTTAGAATAACTGGATTAACTTTTGAAATTTGATTTGCAATGAATTCTATCTCTGTACAACTTTCATTATCGAAAGGAGATCAGATGGAGATGATTCAAACTCTTCTTCTTTTATTCCAATCAAACTTGTACTATTTGAATTATCCATTAATAATTTCAAATCTACTAATTCAAATCTACAACCCTGCCATGTGGGACATTTCATCTGCTTGAACAGTGGGCCCTATTAGAAGTCTTTTATCGTACTTAGGACTCTTCGATTGACATGATGAGTGGATCCCTCTGATTGATTTGCACATGGCTTGTATGTGGGGTCTGCGTGGTGAAATTTTCAATTTACTTATTTTTAAGCTTCAATTTAGCAATGCAAGGCCCAAAATGACTATATGTGTTTGAAAGTGGGTTCTGTGACAGAGGCCTGCAATGCTTATCTTATGCACATTCTAATTCAATACATTAAATACTGAAGAGCCTATATTGAAGCGGGACCCATCCGGATAGAGTTCTACTCCAACTGAGACTCTTCGAAGAAAAATTGCAAAACATTCTAAGTTAATGCAGAAAATGTATGAAAAGTATGAAACTTCAGGTTTCTAGGTGAAAATGCATGAAATGATGGAATTAAATGAATAATGATGCAATTCACCAACTAGAACCCCTAATTCATCCTAAAATGATGCGTAAATATTTAAATTCATGAACTCAACAAGGTTGTAGGCAGATATGAGGAAGAGGGTTGGGCCGGAGGTAGTGGAGGACGAAGGGGATGAGGGCCAAGGAGTTGCTCACCCAAAGGGAGTGAGAAGAGGCGAGGGCGGAGGATTTGCAGGTGGACCTGCAGATTCATCTCTCTTTCTTTTTTTGTTGTCTCACGATATGGTCGATGTCGACCATTTTATTGTGTTCAGCAAATAAGACAGTTACATGTCGAAAAAAATCTGAGTGATAGAATGATCGATATCGACCATTCTGCTGTGTTCAGCAAATAAGACAGATGGTGGAAAAAATTTGACTGACAGAATGGTCAATATCGACCATATCACAAAATGACAAAAATAAATAAATAAAAGGGCTATATGAGGAAGAGTGTCTTGAGTTCTTGGATCGAGACAGTCTCTTCTGGCCATTTGGAAGCTGGCTTCGGCATGATCAAGCATGTACAGGACATTCTTGCTGACAGCGAAGAGGTCGGTCTAGATGTTGCAAGTGTCAAGGCTTTTGTTGACAAAGTCATCGCTCTAGGCAACAAGTGGACTGACACCAAGAGCTTTCCAAATGGCGACTTCTTCAACGAAATATTTGTTAAGCATTCCAGTGAAGTCAAATATGAAGTGGATGAGATTTCTAAAAAAAAAAACGAAGTCATTGCTTACCTTAGCATTGCTATAGCAATCTGAAATGATGATTTGCTCGTCCATTGATCAAGAGTGACGAATGAGAACCGTTTCGAAGAGTGTATGGAGATGAAGAAAGAATGAGACGAAACGAATTCGTCCTTCACTCTTTATGCTTCAAATGAAGTGTTGAAGTGCCCAAGTTGTAATGGAGGAGGAGAAGGAGGGTTGAGCAAAAGCAGAGGAAAAAGAAGACAATGTGAAAATGAGAGGGAAATGGGTTTTTGCTGGGATGTGTAAAGAGCAAGTCCAAGAGCCCTCAAAGTAGTGTTGGTGTCCATTTTCGTCATTTCACAGATGGGTATATTGGTCTTCAAATAATTGGATGTACACCGAGCAACTTTGGATGTACATATAGTCACTCCATATATGTATTCGACACAAAGCCTAAGCGGGCTACCTAGTGGGCTCCACTATGGGCCCACTTCTTAAAATTTTAAGGACGGAAAGAGAGAAAAAAAAACCCCTCCTCAGCCCATATTTAAGACAAACATTTTTCGGGCCCATCATAAGGTGAGGGTTTCTTTTTTATTTTATTTTATTTTTTATTTTTTTATTTTATGATGTGGGTATCCCTAGGGTCTTTGACCCAACAAGACTAATCCGTCGGGTGGCATCCGCTAAAGCCAAACAAATGCATAACGAGTAAATTTAGGATAAGTTATGAACACAAGACAGAGTAAATCGATGCCTTATGCCACTCCACCAACTTCCAAGTGAGTAGGCCCATCATAAGGTTGGACGTGTATAAAAATATATATTTTTTAAATTAATGTGGGTTATGAATGACCAATTTTACTGAGCTTATCTTCTATCACAGTGGGATTTGGCCACATTCCATATGCGGGTAGGGCCTTCAGTTTAAATGTTGGATTCTTAATAGATAGGCTCCACTGTAGGCCTCATAAGAGTTTCAATTTATATGCTTAATCAATTAACAACCGGCTCAACTCCTAGAATTTGTTTTTTTTTTAATTGTTTTGGAGCTATTTAGATTCTTCAGAATCGGGCCTTGCTTGGAGCCTCAACAATTTCCTGCAGCTCCAAGCCTGTAGGACATTTGACAAAGATTGTGAGCTCACAACTAGATTAATCACAAAGAATACATTCTTGAAGTTCAAAGAAGAAAATGAAAAACGGAGTGGTTTGAAATTTAATAATTATAAAGATTAGCCTAAAGAATTTTATAAAGCCATCCCTTAGAGAATCCAAATTATTAAAGGCTTTAAAACTAAATATTTTGAATGATTTATTTTAGTATTTAATAACAGTATTATCATTGTCAAGTTGGATTGAGTGAAAATTCATAAGAAAGTGCTTAGAGAGTTTCGCGATCAAACTTAGTTTGGTTCTAATGCCTCAAGACTTATGAGAATTGTTAAGCTATGAGGCTCTTAAATCTTGATTAGTAACTAAGATAATGCATTGGTTTTGAATTATTTTACCAACTCAACCGATCATGTGGCTATTATATCTCCTCATCTAGGTGGACTCGACAAAAAGGGTATGCATTCAACATGAGTTGAAGCTATCATATGAATTATGTCTAAATATAACCAGGGCCCATGAACCATAGTCCAATGACTCAAATTGTTATAAAATAATTGGTTTCATTTCAATGCGAACATTAAACTTAACAAATCTAGCCATTCTCAGTAGAAAAACGATGCAGGATGTTATTACTAAGAGAGCGAAGCCCGTACTTTGATTTATAGTATCTAATAATGAAAATCTTTGCTTTTTGATATGTTTTTAATAGATGGTTTTACGGGAAAGAAACCTCTTAGATGGCTCCCGGATGAAGGACCCCCTAAATACCACTATACAATGTGGTACCGTGGGGCCGGCCAATTGCGTTTTTTTTTTTTTTTAAACAATGGAGGGGAGCGACGATATCGTCACCCAAACCCCAAATCCCCCTCTTAACCTACTCACTTCATTTCTCCGAAACCCCAAACCCCCCCTTCTCCTTTTCATCTCTTCCAAACCTATTACTTCCAATTTATGATATTTCTCTCTTTCCTTGGACTTCTAGTGTTAGGATTTGAGTAAGTTCGTCCAAAAGACTTGGGATGCTCGGAGCTTTAATTAAACTCATTTTTTGCTGTTGGAAGCCCTTTGATGGGAATGCCTACTCCCCGAGGAAAGGGAGGGATGGCTTGTTGTGCCAACAACGGTTTCTCAATGGGTGTCATTGAGGCAAATTAGGAAGATAAGAGTTTATGGGCGGTGATATCATTGCCCATTTATATTAGGGCAACGATATTGTCACTAGGCCGAACAAAGGAAAAAAAAATCTAGCGGGAGGACCAAGATTTCTAGTGTGCATCGAACTATGGGGTCCTTTTTCATGCATCATCCTTTTAAGAAGTTTTTTTCCATAAACTTATATAATTATATATATATATATATATATAGCATTGGTCCTGTCCCCACCCCATCCTTACCACAATAGGTCAGAGGTCCCACCGGATTTGCACACACCTATGCGAATGGATTAAACTTGTACGCACCAGATAATAGGGTTATAATAATTGAATGAGTATGACTTTTTTTGCAGAGAGGAGGGCCCACAGCCGGGTCTTACAGAACCACGCAATGCTTGCGGTCCGCACACTGGAAACTTGAGCCCACAAACTCTGCTTATGTCCTATTTTAAATCAGTTAAGTGACTTTCATTGTGCTAGAAATTTTCTACTGCATGCGTAGTCACTCTATGGGGCCCACTTGGGCCCACATTTTTCAATATGATATGCCTGAATGTCACTAGGTCAATCCGAATGAACTGCATAGCACATGAAAGCTGGTTCCCTCCCTCATCATGATCTTGGCCTTGACCTATTTTGAAAATCATTTGAATATACTCATCATAGGATTGCCAGGATAATCTGAGAGGTATGATCTTTTGCGGGATCATGGTGAGACCTTTCCCTCCCCTACTACCATTAATAATAATACACGTGTGTCTAGGTGAGCCCAATGAGCTGGACCACATAAAGAGGGTTTGGCTCACTGGCAACTGAGTATGCATTCAATTGCCCATAATATAGAGTAATTGGGCACCAAGCCCTAAATGAGTACCCACGGCCCAAGCCCGGGCCTGGCCTGAAAGCCAACTCCAATTGAATCTATAATTAGACCTAGGCCCAAGATGAGCAAAGCTGGTCCAAATTGAATTTTCATATGGGCCAGGACATGCAGACTTAGGCTTGACTCATCCCACATCGCACCACTTAATAAGAAATGGCTCCAGGATCCAGAATTCTTAATCAGCTTTGGATCCATCCTAAATAAAAAGCGCCACACACCCTTTCCATTAATTCAGATTGAATAGGTGGATCAGATGCCCTGATGCCAAATTTTACATTCTTCATTACCATCAATCAACAAAATACACTCGGTTGATCTGATAATCAGCCCCACAATCAGCAAAATACACTTCCAAGATCTTTTGGCATTGTGTCGTCCAAGTCTTAAAAAACACTTCACAGTACTTTAGTTATGTCAAAGGCTTCAACAATTTTAGCATTATTTATTTGAGGTCTAAATAATGGGCCAAAGACCAAGACTTTTTGGACATTAACCTCATATAATGACATTGAAAAAAATGATTTAATTTGATTTATTATTATTTCTCACCCATCCTGGGAGAAAATCCGGGCTCCGTCACTGGTTCCATAGTCTCTGGTACCATACATGCGCAGCCCATGCAACAGATTCAAATGATCCAAAGGGTTTGAATGATCAGTGCATCGATGCCAAGGCACACCCAAAAGATATCGCAATAAGTTCTAAGAATCTCCGTTTCATCAGAGGACCATGGTTTGCGTTCTAATCATCCACAGAGAGGTGATGGTCATATTCAACCATTCGTCTGATCATCAACAACTATAATAAGAGAAATCAAGGATATGAAGTCATACGGTTTCTCAAAATCAAGTACACCATTGACAGCAACTAAACTCAGAGATTCAAGTCTTCTCACGGCAAAAATCATTACTCAATGTTCTAGCAAAAGAACCTCCTAGTACAAGAGAGAGAAACCAAGATACATGAAGCTAGTCTAGGAGCAGGTAAATGTTCAAAATAGTTCTATGAAGCAAAGCTGCTACATGGCACAAAATTGAAACGGAAGGCAATTGACTCATGTAAAGCTGCTGCCTACTGGGATAGGAGTACTTCGGGGAAATCATGGGCCGCCTGACATCCGGGACCATATCAACAGGTTGGCTTTCAGTGCTATCGAGTCTGGATTGAGAAGCAGTAACCTTGGCTTTCCTGTAGCTGCTTGATTTCCGCAAGAGCATCCCAATTGACCTGCTCTTCGCACCAGTATCAACAGATCTGCTTAAAGGGTGAATGCAACACAAGTCAGTTCAATGAACTAGTGCTCTATGATGGGGTTGTTGAAAATGAAACTTGGACACACACACAAATACATGTGGACAGCGATTGGACAGCGATTCTATAGCAACACCTTAGGACTCCGATTTAGGAGTTTTATGATATGGACCCTAATAATTTGTAGGCCCCGATATGGATTTTTTTTTTTTTTTTATAATTTACCTAATGACATGGGGTCATAATCTAATATGAACCGCCTTTACTTTTTTGGAAATTACACTCAATTTTCACAAATACCCACCTCTACTAATCTAAAAACAAAGATCAGTCACTTTGCCTCGCAATCAATGGCCAGTTTTTACCAGTTCATGATATCAAAGGATGAAAGATTGATTTCTTAACACAGCTCAAATTAAGCTAAAGGTCTTCATCATGATTATATTGTAGGAGTTTCGATATGGACCCATCATGAATGCAGCTCACAGTATTAACTCGTATAAGAGCATTGGCATTTCGCAGTAAAAACACAAAAGATGAATTTCACATCAGGTTGGTCCCCATTTCCCGCAAGAGCATGCTACAGACCCATTTATAAGCAAATTACAGGGTCCCTCCACACTTTTATATCAGCAGCCATTGAATTGTAAACAAAATAGGACAGCAACCAAACTACTTATTCCCTTGTTGCCAATTTGTTGAGTTGTCACTCTAAGTTCCCATGAGTGGGAATGGAACTCCACATTAGAGCCCACACACTAAAAAGCCATGCAAAATGACCACAAATTTCACTCCGACAGAATTTAGTCCCACCCTAAGTTTGCGCGTATGATTGATTCTTATATTCATTAGTCATGTTATTGATCATATGCTCTCGACGTTATGGTGAACCAGCTCATATTGGAATGAAATTTGAGGACATTCTTGCGAATTCACTCTTGACCTCCATTTGCATGGACAGCCAAACATACAGCCATACAATATATTAAAATGCATATCCACCATTTGGAAGGATAAACAAATGACTTTTCATGGTTGATTTGAGAATGCATGAATTAATGATTATCAGAACGGAAAGAGAATAATTCTGTTTGAAACACACTTCTTCAGATTCTTTACACTTAAAAAGAGAGCGGACTTCATCAATAATACTTGAGAAGCACATAAAAGCAAAACTGCAAAAGGCCACCATTAAAACAGGAGAATAACAGGACCGAGCAGAACATCTCAGGGCCTAAAAGGATTAGCTAACATCCAAAACCACCCTTCCCATGTCCATTTACAAGTAGCCACACGTGAAGCACCTGGATTTTAAATTCAGGCTGATCAACCTTATCCAAAACTAGATCCGCACGTTTCACAGCAAAGAGTAGCATATAGTATTAGCAAGCCTACAAAACGATAGCATATTCATTGTCTAAGGGATCAAGAGTGCTCTACAGTCAATTGTCTAAGGGATCGAGAGTGCTCTACGGTCACTAATTCAGTTGGAGAATGCATGAATCAACGATAAAAATCCACAATGGATAGTCCTGCACTAGAGAAAAATGCACATATATAACCCCAAGGGGTAGCTCAGTTGGCCTAGGACCACGGTTTGCTCCTGGAGGTTTGGGTTCGAAACTACGCTACCACACTGGAGCCACAGGGGATTTACCCGCGCCCCCACTCCCCCGGGGCCCCGTAGGGATTAGTCCAGGCCAAAGGGATGGGACACCCTCCATTATAAAAATAAAATAAAAAATGCACATAGATCGGGATGTTTCTTGCTAATAGAGGTGCAATTTTTACTAATAGAATTAGAAAAGCACATGAATTAAACAGAGTAGCGACATGATCTTCAATGCACTCGTTCAAAACTCCTCCATCAAGTTAATCAGGTACACTATTGCTATTGGTATCTCCTAAAACATCAGAATTGTTTACAATAAAAAGATAATCATGCAGCACCATTGACAATGAATGAAAGCAAAATTTATCAAAACAACTCTAGTGTGTAGCTTAAGAGCTCCAACAAAACTGAGCTGCTGCAATTTCATCCATAATATTAATGATGTAAATGGAAAAAAAAGCACAAAATCCACATGCGCTACGACTAATCCAAGAGAAAAATACTGGCCAGCCATTCTTTGTTAGGCTCAGTGAACATCATTAAAACTCATTTGGCATGCTACCCATGAAAGGCTGGAAGCAGCTTTCAACCTTCGCGTCATAGATGAATAATGCATTGGATACAGGGAATCCCAGAAACAGCAGAAAAGATCGCATTAAACAAGACCATGTCATGCATGTTGGTAATGATGCAACTTGTACAAAAACACTTTTCCAGCAGCATTGCCTACGGCCATGAATCCACCACCAGGGCTGAAGTCCAAACAGCGGGGATGCTGCAGTGCATTTTTCACCACAGGCCAGTTTGAGAATACTGTATAAGAAGGAACATGTACCAATCTCAAGCTGTTTTTCTGCATGCTTGAAGTAATAGCAAGTATCTGAGCATCCTGATTGAATTTTAAGCCATCAACCTTGGTGACTAAATTTTCAATAGTCTTTAGTGGCTTTCTCTTGCCCCCAAGAAATTCTTCTCTGTTGTAAACATTGACAATTCCACTGCTCGAACCTGCTGCAAATAAAGAGCTGTCGGGAGAAGTACAAAGGGCTGAAGAAGAAATACAACCATCATCAACACCTTTATGAAAGCACTTCCTCATTCTCAGATCCCAGTGATATATATGACCGTCACCGCCAGAGCTCACTAACTGCCGCCCCTCATCAGCAAAAGCCAAAGAGCGAGCTGTCCCATTCATTTTCAAAGTTCCAATCAGCTCCTTTGTTTTAGATGATACCAACAAAATATAACCTTCATTTCCAATAAATGCAATGGTTTTAGAATCAGTAGAAACTTCAAAAGCTTCCAGGCTCTTCTCCTCACGACCTGTCAAGGGACCAATCTTGTCAACTTTTGCTTTCACCACATCAAGGCTGTAAAAGAACTTCCTCCTCCCACCTATAATAACCTGTGAACCATCAGGTAAGAAGGCTGCCTTGCGAATAGGGCAGTCCTCTATGAAGATGCTCTGTATTTTTGGGTTGCGCTTGCCGTCAATCTGAAAAAGTCTAAGCCGTTTATCCAATCCAGCAGCAAGCAGCAACTGGGCATTTCTGTGAAACTGAACCGAATTTATCGGACCATTAGATGGATCCTCAGCATTTGCATCAGTCAGCCTCGAGTACTCAAGAAGTCCTGGCAACATCTTTGTACTACTTTTCACAACAACATCTTCATTGCTTCGGAGGATATCACCATCTTCCATTTCATCATAGCCATGGGCCAACATAGCTCCATCAAATTCATCATCTGACCCGTAACCTGCTGACTTTGCATCAAGTTGGGCCCACTCTGTTCCAGGATTCAGCTTGACATGTTGGGCCCTCAATCTGGTTACATAGTCAGCGCCCGAGATAACCTTCTCACCCTCCTCTCTTCTCAGCTTCTTCAACCTATTGACTTTAACAATATCTACACGCACCATTTCCTCTTCATCATCAACCCAAACAGGTTTCCTCTCATGTTTGTCTTCACTTACATCACAGACTTCTTTGTCATCTTTAAACGACATCATTTTCCCATTTGCAGACTTATCCACAAAAAAAAAGGCCCCACCATCACCACCACCACCAGTCTCCTCTCTAGCTTCTTCTACTTCCTTGCCGAACTCAATGGGATCATAAAGCGATCCAAACAAGAAGTTTTGCAACCTCTTCATTTCCTCCTGCTCAATTTCCATATTTTTTTCATTTTGTTCCTTTCTTCTCTTATTCTTACTCTTCGACATGGCCAAAGCAGATATACCTTCAGGCTCCAACTCATTTTCTGAAGCAAGAGACCCATTGGACTCCTCCCTTCCATCATTATCTATCTGTCTCTTACAGGGAGGCATGTGCGCATTTTGAGAAATCAAGTCCATCGTTGATGCTAGCTTTGTCTGCCAAAATCAAATGAACAATGATCAGATTTTTTAACAGAGAAGCATAATTTAGACACAAAGTTGATCCTACTCCAAAGCTATAAATTCATATTAAGGGAATGTTTGGCAGTCCAAAGCAAAGGAACTGGTGGAATGCATTTGTACTTAAATTTACATGGATATTGATTTGGGGTGGACCAGATGGATAAAACTGCAATGAACAGTGGTTTGGCACTGCCCAAAGCACATGATAAACAGTTGGGTTATCTGCTTCATTAGAATCCAGTATCCAGCAAACTGAAGTACATCCAAATGCACCAGTTTTTTTTAGTTTTAACTGGCAACAGAAAATTTTTATTACTTTAAAGAAGGGATTACAACTTGGAAACAAAATAACAATAAAAAGGAAAGGCCCAACAAAAGAACTAAAAAGGGTAGCCTGCATAAGAACAGAGTTAAAGGGCCTAACTGTTTGATTTAACTGAGATCCTAAGAACCCCAATCAATGCTTTTCTATTGATGATGCTAAATGTTTGGTATCTCTACGCTTCTCTTGATGGTCAAAATAGAGCCATTAAAAAAAAAGAGCCATACAAAGAAGAGGCTAAAATAAGAAAACATGTTTGGTAATGCACAAATATATTTTCAATAGACCGTTCGGTATGCCCTTTATTTGCCTCTTTTTATAAGGATTTGCCTCTTATTAGAAGGGTATTTATGTCATTATCTAATACACCTGATGCATGCTTGGGCACCTGCATATGTTTACTGCAGCCCATACAGCTGCCAAAAGCCTGAAGCCGTGCAAAAGAACTTCATATCTTGAAATGAAAGAGAGCAAGGGCTAATAAATCATATTATATATAATCTGAATGCCCACAAATGGGATCTAACCTAAATATCTCAACAATAAATTCCAGCCCTCTGATAGTTATCCTGTGAACATATACATGGATCTTCCAATTACAGAAACTCTATGGGCATTCATTCCGGTCATTGGACAAGCACCATACAAAGCTGAAATTACTTTTCAACACAACAGGATTTTATTACCAATACAAGACACACTACAAATGATTCCAAAGTACACACTACAAATCATCTAGCATACTGTGTGTGTGTCAGCAGGGAGATCCCTGCCTGAAATGCAACTGTGGCCCCTGCGGTAACAACTAATTTATCTCCAGCATTTGCTCCCCTTCACACACACAACCACATAATTCTGTTAACTACATAATTTGTAAGCATTCTCATTTATCTCCAATCGAAAGACTAAAAAACAAAAACAAAAACAAAACAAAAAAAAAAAAAAAAAGGCTTCAGGCACGCCATCCATTGTCAGAGCCCATTTATCATCCCCTCTTCCTGAAGTGCCATCAAATAAGGCAACCATCTCTTCAGGAAAAGGAAGGGGCTTGAACTTAAATACTTTGGCATCTTTATGGGTCTGCAATAAAGTTTAATGATAAATGTCAAAGGCTTTCACATATCCTATAAATACCAAACCACTACAAAATACATATACTTTCAGGTATTCCGTCCATCGGTCCTATCTCCACACATCCTGTATGCGGGTTGAAGCCTATGCCAGTTTGGCTTGTCAAGTGCAACCAGGCATTGTAGAGTTTTTTCAGATTATCCAATTGATTCTAAAAGTTCATGCTCAAGACATCCACCATAGTGGAAGTAATCACCAACATCACCTGAGTCTCATTGATCAAACTTTGATGGGCGAATGTTTGAGGACCAAACCCTTACACATAATAAGGACATTCATGGGGTGGGCCAAATGCAATCCAAGTTTGCCCCCATTTAGTTTTTAGGCCTAAAATTTACAGATCCAATCTATGAGCCTGGTCGTGGCCCATTTGCAAAATTTTCATATTCATTTATGTAAAAAGATTGGATTGCATAAGTAGCCTCAGACCCTGCTCACTTGACTATTGGTCTGGAAAGTTAGGCTTGGGTCCATCTCATAAGCCAAGAAACACAACCCAAATCCAGCACAATGCATGTAATCATCACACAGACGCACAAAATGTATAAATAAATAAATACATCATGGATATGAGTGCAAGGTTGTAATCTCCAACTGGTATAGTTTTGTTCCCATGAAGTTTTCCTCAGACTTGATAGAATATGGGAGTAAAAAAGTGAAATTTAGAATAGTTTGGAACCATGTAATCCAATTGCTGGTAGGTTCAAAATGGTAAGATGGACAATGAATGAATCACTCACCCAAGTAATGCCATTAAGAACATTGAAATCTAAAAACAAATGTGTACAGATTTAATTAGAACTAAATTTCTTCGAAATCAACCAAAAACCATTAAACATCAACACTCAGCATCCACTTGTGATGCATCAAAAGTTCAGAACAATTCAACTAAAGAGGAATTCTATTTCTATTAGAAAATACTATCTTCCCAGATAAATTAAAATAATGAACTTCAGGAATGAAAAATCTACTATTCCCAAGCATCATAAGGGAAAAAATAGGTAAATTCAAACAAAACTGCCAACAGTGCACATAAAGATGCCATACTTGAAAATCAAAACCTATGGTTTTTATAAACATTAAACAAAAAACAGAAACACACACAAGTTTCTTCCATCATGTATGAATGTATAACTAGTCCAGCATCACTTTTTAAAGAGATTATATTAAACTTCAAAATAATTAATGCAATATTAATGTGATGCAAACATGACAAAGATGTAAGCCACGATCAAAATCAATAAACTTGGATGCCGATTGCATGCAAATTGACCAATCCACCAGATGTATGTAAAACACATGGTGAAAATTCGGATAAACTACCGTGTAAAACAAGTTGGACAATCAAAAGGATAGAATTGTTTGTCAAGAAAAGATTACCCGGTTTGCATATAGTTCTGTGTGTAAGGATAAGGTGTAGAAATATTTCTCACGAAGAGATCCTCCCCACTTATACTTTTACCGCATGTTACAATGTCATGTTCGTTGTGTTTGGTTGGAGGTGCAACAGTGTTTGGCTGGATTGATTCGGTACTGTGATGTTGGGGTTGTAGCTGTGCTGGAGTTGAGTGAGGATTGGATGAAATGTTCATAATCACTTCCAACGTCTAAGCCTAAATCGATGAAATGTTCAGAATCACTTCCAAAACAGAGCTTTCAAGTCACAATCACAAAACATAGAAGCATATAAAACCAAAACAGTTCGAAATGTAAGATTTATAATCTACAGTTGCAATCGGTACAGGCATAACAGTTCGGTTAACCGGTCAATTTGGGAAAACCGTTAACCGAACCGTAACCGCGGTTTTCTGTCTTCTAAAACCGTAACCGTATCTACAAAAACCGTGGAAAGCCATAACCGTGGTTAACCGTATTAAATGGTTCGGCTACAGTTAATAACCGTGGAATGCCTTCCTCACATAAGGAGATAAATGTGAATGATTGAAGGTAAAATGACACATAAGGAGCAATTGAATAAAAATCCCATTGATCGGTAATCTTTACCCTAGTAAATGAAATCCAACAAAACCGAATATCACAATTCAACACCTTGAACATTTCAATCTCACCACATTGACAATACTTTGATTGAAAAAAAAAAAAAAAAAAAAACACAAACAAATACATATAGAAATAAAATAAAATAAACATAGATCAGCACTCCAGATTGGACTTGTCAAGCCAACTGGAATTGTACATATAGACAAGAGGAAAGAAAAATAATATGATATGACACAAGGAACAAAAACATGCACTGCTGAAATCCTTTCAATACAATGTATATCATCTGTTTTTTTTTTTTTTTTTTCTCTGTAATGAAAAAACAATCATATGTAAGTCTGTATTTATCTACAGGATCTTAGACATGGAGAATGTTAAGGAAATGGATGGCAAAAGAATGTACAATCCAGGAGTATGTCAAAGGGGGGAGAAAAGAAAATCAGAAAATACAGCAAATTCTCTACATTAAAATTTAAAGAGAATCAGCTCAAGCTCATGCAGGCAGGTGAGCTCAACTATCCACTAAACTGAAACCCCAACTATGCACATTTAAGTTTCTCCTGTAAATCACTAGCTGATAAATGAAATGTCTAAAGGTCCAGCAGGCAGGATTTTGTTTATGATGGAAAATCACAACTCTCCCTCCTCACCATCCAGTGATGTCTGCAGATCCTCTAAACTAATGAGCCAAACAGAATAAGAGTAAACAGATACTGGATAAGATTATCTTCATCATATGCCCTTTTTAGTAAAACCCATATCAAAACACAAATGGTTTAGTTCCATAGGTCTAAAAATAACCTGCCAGTTCCACATAAAAATGACCCTTCTAATGAAAGAAATTGCCAAGCTTCACCAAAGAAATACAGAAGACCAACTGAAAAGAAAATTCCATTGTAAGTCACTCATAACATCACATTCATATGCAAATTTCTGACAGTACGACTCAAAACCATCTTCATATGCTTAAAAATACAACTATAAAAACCTATGATACCCAGATACGGCAACTCACCTATGGTACTGGTGCAGACACAATACGATACGGATATGGGTACGGGATACCGCAAGATACGGTAGGGATACGGTGCAAAAAAATCGGGATACGGCTGTGTTGTATTTTATAAAAAAAAAAATCGAAAATAGCGGAAATCCATCTTCCTGACCACCACAACCCCACCCCCTCTTTGCCGAACCCCTTCCCCTTCGCCTCCATCCGAAACCAGCCAAACCATATCCAAACTCAAACCCACATCAGCCGAACCTCTTTTAGTCCCAAACCACGACAGCCGAACATCTCCAAATACATATCCCTTAACTGAACCCTTGAAACCCTAGTTTTCCATATTCGCACCTTCCCAAACATCAAAACCACCATTGGCCATACACACCTCCCATCACCCAATTCCCATTTGGCCGAACCCCATCCTGGTCATATCCAGCCCAGCCGAGTCCCATTCAGCCCTCAACCAGCCTGACCGAACCCTATTCATGGGGTTTTTGAGCCATTCGACCTTCCCCTTCGCCTCCATCACCCAAACAGAGAAGAAGAGAAACAAAAAAAAAAAAGAGAGAGAGAGAGAAGAGAAGAGGAACAGGGAAAAAAAAAGGGCATACCTGCAACGACGTCACCATAGCATCATCGCCGCCTGCTACCTCATCTCTCTAATCGTTAGGGAAAAAGAAAGACAAATGCTTTTTTTTCGTTTTTCCCCTTATCACTGTTTGTCACGTGGGTCTGTTCAAGTTGTCCTGCACTACTATTTCAAACCGTGTCTTCCACTCTTATTTAAAAGTGAGCCAAGGCCCATGTATTCCCCACTCCAATTTCAAGTGAGGCAGGGCCCATCTTGTGGGCTTCAAATCTAGTCAAGCTCAGCCCAGCTATAATAATAATAATAAAAACAGCGGCAAAATAAAAATCTCTTTACTCTAGATTGACAGCTCCAGCAAAATATATATAATTTAAAATAAACTCCCAATTAAATATTTATATTTATACATTTCTAAAAATGCCGTACCCGTATCCGTATCCTAAAATTTTGAAGTTGACATATCGGACGCTCGTTCCCGTGTCCGTATCCAGGCATCATAGATAAAAACATATGTGTGCTAAGTCCCACAAAAGATGGCCCTTCCAATTTCCACATGAAAGAGTTCACTAAGTTTCTGTGAGAAAGAATTCCAAAAAAATAATAATAATTACCCAACCAAATCAACACAAACTCATCAACATCTCAGACAAAAGCAACGATCCAAGCAAAAAAAAATCGCAAGCAATATCACCAAATTCAAATGAATTCATTAGACATATTCACAAAAATCCCCTCTTCCCTCAAAAGATCTCAGATTTCCATAGCCTATCTAAGGTAACGCAGATTAAACTAAACCATAGATCTTAAAAGAAGAATTACAAGGAAAATCACCAAAACAAATGCAATTTCAACCACTAAGGGTACCCTACATGAGAGTTGAAATAAGTTCCAGATACAAAGAAAGGAGAGGTCACCTACATACCATGGGGAATTTGAAAAGAGAGGAATAGTTTTCCCACCTTATTGGTAGGATTAAAAGAACTTCTAATGTAAATGCACATCCTTAGCTTCATCTGTTGTTGGAATAAAATCATGACTATTTGCTTCAGAAAGGTCCTCCACAAATAATCCAAGTCATCAAGTTATCAAAGTTCTGATCAGAAAGATGGAAGTTAAATATGATGGGAAGGACTCAGAAGACATGTCAAATCTATGATTGTAGTCCGGAATTTAATTGTTTCTATAGTGTTCCAGAACTAACGAAGAGACTAATGTCTCTACAAATACATGGCACCCTCTTTCAAAATGATCTCAACCATAAAGATGGTTTGAAGAAGAAACACGAGAAAGTGCCAGGTCCCTTTCCTTGCGGATTTTCACTGTAAAAACCCAACTCTTCCATTGATGTTCTTTTCCCAATTAAATACTACCTTCAACAAATTAGGCATCATTCAATTTGTTTTCCCAAGTTTCAAAGAAAGATGGAAAAGGAAAAGCCAAACAGGAGACGAAAGACAGAAAATCTGGAAAACAGGGAAAGGGCAGAGGATGCGGATTCTTTCAGAAACAGAGATGCACAGATCCCATTCTTCTATGACATGGCAGTAAATCTGTTATCCTGCTGAAAGAGAATCCCAGGAGTTCGTGGATTATAAAGAAAAATGCAAAATCATAGATGGAAACCCAAAAGAAAATAAACAGAAAAACCCAAACAAACCTGGATCTGGCGAATGAGGTGAGAGAGAGAGGCGAGACGGAGAAAGGGGCTGGATCTGGCGAATGAGACGTCTTCTTCTTCTTCTTCTTCTTCTTCTTCTTCTTCTTCTTCTTCTTCTTCCTTCGTGCGTCGAGAGAGAGAGGGAGAAAGGGGCTGCCGGCTGGGAGTTGAGAGCCAGGCGTGAAAGATTGGAAGGGCAAGGGTTTGGTGTTGCGTCTTATGCATAAGGTAAGAAATATTTCATTTAGCCCTCTTTTTTTTTTTTTCCATTTATTTATAATTGGTATGGTTAACCATATACGGTTAATTGAACCATATTATACGGTTCAGTTCGGTTAATTACCGTAAATTATTATGAAAAATCATAACTGAGCCGAATCGTACGGTTTTTTATTTCATTAACCGTAACCGTAATTGAACCGTAAAACAGGGTTATTAACCACGGTTCGCTTCGATTCGGTTCGGTTGACGGTTTTGTGGTTAATTTTACACTCTTAGCAATCGGAAAAGCCCTTTCAACCATTAGAAAAAATTGCAATTGAGCAACTAACTAAAACTCAAAAAAAACCCTTTCAAATAAATTTCACTTCTAGCAATTCAAAGGAGAACAGAAAAATCCAATGAAATGAAAATCAAAGCCCTAATTGAAAACACAAGGGTAGAGAGAACTCACTGCTTCTAACGATCTCACTGCTGGAGACAATTCTCCATGAGCGCGGGCACAGCTGTCGGAGTGGGGATGGAGAGGCTCCCAACTAGCGACGGCTAGGAATGAGAGGAAGAATGAGGAAGGGAAAAGAAGGGCATTTGAGAGTCTCACATAGGGGTGTAAATCTGAGCTGTGCTAGGCCGGCCCCAAAAAGGCCTAGGCCGTGCAGCCCATGGGCGGCCCACAGATCCCCCTCCCCTTTTTTTTTAAATTTTTTTAATAATTACATGGGAACACAAATCCCCTATATAAAAAAACATATAATACAAAACCCACAAAACTTATAAAAGAAATTGAATGTTAAGAGGGGGGGGGGGGGGGGGGGGGGGGGGGGGGGGGGTGTTCGAAAAGTGAGATGTTGGGCCCTCCTTGGGCCAAGCCGGGCAGCCCGCGGGCTTGGGGGCGCTAGCCCAGCACGGCATGAGTTTTACTAGTGCCGGGCCGGGCCAGGCCGTGCCTCGAGCCTAGCAGCCCTAGCACAGCACGGCCCGCTGGGGACTACCGGGCCGAGGGTCAACGGGATCAAGCACGGCCCAGGCACGGTTTTTCCGTGTTGGGCTCGTGCTGGGCTTGGGCCGCCCGCCCAGATGTACACCCCTAGTCTCATAGTAACCATCGAGCCATTTTTGTAGTAGGGATTTTAGGTGGAAATAAAATAGCATCTGAGGGCATTTTAGTCCAAAAAAATATCTCTGCCTTTATAATTTTAAGGGCTACAGCCTTTACTTTCCAAGTGTACCGTTTTGGAGCATTCCAAAATTAGAGGGCTCCCCTCGAAAAGTCTAAACTTGGTAGAGGTAAAAATTCCATGCCAAACGCCTCTAATTTTTTAATCCTATGGTTGTTTTAGACATTTAGAGGAATAGAGCCTTGAAATAGACCTCCCAAACATGGGTTTGCCTCTAAAAGTCTAAAGTTGGTAGAGGTAAAAATCCCATGCCAAACGCCTCTAATTTTTTAATCCTCTTGCTATTTTAAACATTTAGAGGAATAGAGCCTTGAAATAGACCTCCCAAACATGGGCTAAAACCGAATGAATATAGATAAAGATCACAAAAGGACTATCAAAAATTCTATTTTTGGGTGGGAAATGATTACCCAACCATCATCCAATTAAATAAAATCCTGGAAAATGAGAGCCCTATCTACAACTACACCTTATATCCTTCACTCCTCACTTATTGAATATTGGGATTTTTATGAAAACAAACCCATTAAAGTTGAGAAAAAACGATGGAACTTGGAAGGCCCAAATACTTTGTAATGACAGCAAATGACCTTTATTCCATGATATCATAGAATAACCCAACATTTCATGACATCATGGAATAATGTGACATACAAATGCCCGCATTCTATAATATCATGGGATGTTGGGTTATTCCATGATATCATGGAATGTCTGTTCCTTTTTTTCTTTTTTTCTATTTTTGTAAGTCTGCGTGTCAGGTTATTCCATGATATCATAAAATGTTGGGTTATTCTATGATATCATGAAATAAAGGTCTTCTACCGTCATTACAAAGTGAACCCATAAAAATTTCCTTTAATATTTCTTCATTAGACCCACTTTCACTATCAAATCCTAGGAACAAAATACAAAGTAGGCAAATGAGCTCTGAGCATCGGAAATCAGAAATCTATTTGCTGCTCTACGATAAAAAAATAAATAAAATAAAAACCTAATGTCATTGGCTAAACAACTGCTAAATGGAACTTCCCAGGATTAGCTCGTTTCTATTCAGCAGTTGACAGAGAAAAACTGAAACAAAAAAAGAGGGGGGGATTGTTTGCACCAATTGTTCTCATGGAGTGAGTAATATAATAGTAAAAAAACTATAAATAGATTTTAAATAGTCGATAAGAGCTAATCAGCTAAAAGAAGAGCATCTAAACAAATTGGGACAGCCGGCGCGTAGGCACCGACCTAATTTTCAATTCGCCAGGAGTTGAGTACACAGTTGGAATGACCATGTATGATTGGTCTGTTTAATGCATGATCAATCAAATAGTCAGTCCGAAGAAGGAGAAGAAGAAGAGAAGAGTTACCTGGCCACTGTGTGATGGAATCTCTACCTACTTAGGGTTTTGGAATGGAAGTAGCATTCATATGGAGTCTGATCCTCTGCAGCCAATCTTTAGCTTTTTCGAAGACACATGATTGCGCCCAATGGACCCTAATGAGGTCTATGGATTGGGTTCAGATATGTTGGTTCTCTCTCATTCCATGACAGGCAGATCCCACTATTGAATGCAAAGGTGGAGAACAACTCTAACTAGACTAAAACGTTTTTACATAATAGAACGAGGTGGGATGTTTGATCTTGGGACGTTTAAGTTTTGATTGCGGGGCACACTGAGATTCTGGACTCTCTTAGGAATCGAACTGGTGGTTTTAACTTCTATAAGCCAATTGCAATAAATAATCAGTGAGGTCCATAGTTTGAAACCCAAACTACTAAAAATCATTTTACTATCCCATTCGATCTATTATTAAGGAAATTTACTCCAATTTGTTATTACACGAGGACGACTTAAATGACACTAGCAAAAATGCCCTTGAGACTTGTGAGGCAAGGTTACCTTTCATGCATAAACAACAATACCACAGTAGAACTCACCTATGATCAAACAAAACCATCCGACGCATCACCAGGGGCGGAACTAGGGGGGCCGGCAGGGGCCATGGCCCCCCCCAAAAGATCTAAGAGTTTCTTAAAGGAGATATCTCCGGGCCCTCCACATTTTAAGATTTGTGATTTACACGATCTTGGTTGTGATTCCCACAATTTTCGGTGTTGTTTGGCAAAGAAAATAAATAAAGAAAAAAAAAAGAGACGGCAAGGGAAGGAAAATATAGCAAGAAATCAAGGAAAGCCAGCCTGCAGCCAAGGAAATAGGAAGAAGATCTTCTTCCATTCTTCCCTGATCTGTGACTAAATCCCGGAGATCCTCGTGCAATCTCACCCATCCACCACGCCCAACAGGCAGCAACTCTCCCCCAGCCAGCATCTCTGCCCAGCCGCCCTCCAGGCTCCTGCGCAGCCCCCTCCCTCCCCCGGCAGACCAACACGGCAGCACCTCTGCTCAGTAGGTAGTAACCCTTCTACTGTTTTTGAAGCCTACAATCAGAAATCCCATTTTATTTCAAAAGTCTTTACAGTAAAAAAACCCTCAACAACAGTAGACTCCATCTTCTTCTCCTCTCTCCCACTTGCATCTCACCATCACTGATCCCAAACTACCAGGTACATATCCTAGAATCCCAAACTTGAACTCGGCAGTCGTCATCTCATCTTATTTCAACTTGAGTGTTAGTTGACTTTGAGGGGTTTTTTTTTATTTGTTAGACGTCATCTTAATTGCATAGTACATGTTTGTTTCAACATTTACTTTTCCATGTGTCATATAAATCAAACGATTGGACATTTGTGCAATATTGTGTTTTCTTTATTTTATAGTAATGAATTGACTTGTATTTATTTTTTTTATTTACTGCAATTAATAATAATTTTATAAATTTTTTATACGATTTTAATTTTTGATTTTTTTTATAGGAGAGATTGCAGAGAAATTCAGTATTGAAACAATAATTAATGATTTCAACTTAATAAAAGAACGTCGAGTACAACTTCAATAACTTGATTATTGCATATTTTGTTTTGTTAAATTTTTTTTTTCTTTGCCCCCCGCCCCCCCCCGCCCCCCATCCAACAAAAAAAAAATTCCTGGTTCCGCCCCTGCGCATCACTTACCCCCAATTTGGCTCTCATCCCAATTCAGTGTTGACTCCACTATCATTGACCATCAACAAATTAACAATAAACATGCACTCATAAAAGCATTAAACTTAATGGTTAGAATGACTTGGTTGAAGTGAAATTTGCCCCCAAGTGCGAATCCAGGACACTGTTGCAAAATCAGTTCTATGGAGAATTGAGTATATTTTAGCAACAAAAAAAAAAAGGTGACTATTTTTCAGATATGGTGTTTTCTCAAGATGAGAATTTGGCTCAAGATAGATCGGAATAGAGAAACATAATTCAAATAGCCGACCCTATCATAGTTCGGATAAGGCTTTGATGATGATGATGATGGTGTTTTCTCAAAATATTATTGGAAAAATGTTAAGGAAAATAAATTAGCTTTTAAATAATAAAAATAAAAAATAAATATAAAGACATTAAAAAATTTCCATAGGTTTTCCCAATTTTCCCATTTTTATTTCAATATAACACAGATTTGGCTACTGTGAGATAATCAAGAAAATAAAGTTCCAAGTAAATATCATGATATTATCATGTCACTTTCAAAATATCACCTACATTTAAGACATTCATCCACATCATATCTTTTTTTTTTTTTTTTTTTTCTTTGCCTACTTCTATAATTGGCATGCATCCCAATAGACTTAGGCCTCTGTACAAATTGTGGGGTGCAGTTTTATGGAGCAAACCTTGGTTTGTTTTAACATTTTTCCTTAAATCAATACAAAGAAAGAGAAGAGGCTTGTAAAAGTCATCTAAAGGAAGTCTAAATCCACTAGATGTTTCTAATAGCCTACTTGTCTCATGTAATTGAATCCCCTACAAATTCTAAGCCTTTGTATTTCTATAGAGCATTAAAAATGAAGTTGCATCAAATGACCTCCCCTTTTTAATGGAAATTGAATGAAGGGAAAATGGGAACGAAATTCACATAGTAAGTCAAAATCGTAGGACACTCAAGGTCCCATGCTATATCTGATCCTCTCTTGTCCTTTGCCCCATTTAGTGGAGCTCATTTGACCATAAAGCACAATGAAATGGATGGATGGTAAGCAAAGTTTTGATTTGACTGTCCATTTCATGTGCTAAGATTACACACCTGACTACAAAGCTTGCAACTTTTTTTAGATGGATTGATCCCAAAACCCTCTTTGAATCTAAATCCGAGCATTGAGTCCAAACTCAAGAATACAACCAAATCAACATGATATACTCTCAACAAAAAGGAAAAATCAAAAGTTAGATACAAAAATAGAGAGATGAATCCTTTAAAAAGAGGAGAATAATTGAATCCAGAAGTTCACTGTGATCAAGTAATGGTTCACCCTTGTAAAGCACAGTATTAGCATTAGCTTCCATTCCACATGAGCCTCCACAGCAAAAATCAAAGAAAGAAAGAAAGAAAGAAACAGAGAGAGAGAGAGAGAGAGACTTTCTGCTGCTGCAGCAGCGGCTTCCTCTTCTTCCTGCTTTGCTCATTAATCTTCCTCTTTTTCTTCTTCTTTCTCTTCCTCCCCTTTTTCTACGTCTCATTCCCTCTTTCCTCTTCTTGTCTCTTACTCTCATAGTGGAGATGGGTGAAGGAAGTGTTAGAGAAGAGTTTCGGCCAGGAACCCTAGATACTACGTACAGATCAATGCAGAAATTACTTTAAACGAATATGATCAAAGACTATACCTGTGAGATCTCTCTGAATTGATCTCGGTCTTTCTGATCTGATTTCGATCTTATAGCAGCCCGAAAATCTCAAGATCTTCTACTGTATTCCTATATGCTCAAATTCGCACCAGGGAGTGGGCCTCTTCTGCGAATTCTCTCTGCTCTCTAAAACGAAATTTCTCTTCTAATTAACCTAGAGAGCAATAGCGCATATTTATAGGCTAAATAGGGACCTTAAGAAGTAAATAAGGATGAACTCCTTATGGAAGCAGGAAACCCTAATTCGACCCAAATTAGAATCCTAGTTCCATAAATTACAATTCAGTCCACTAAAGAATTATAATTGCACTCCTGTCCTTATTCTCAAAATTAATATTTCGAGCTTCATGTCATTAAATGCTTATTAATGTCCCCACGTTAAGATTTCAAATATCCATCAATTAAATAATTATTGACATCTATATTTAATCGATATCTTGATAATTCCTTGAGACCTTATACTTAACTTATTTGATATGTCGGACACAAAGTCCACCTGCAGGGTTTGATATAATCAAAACTTAAAAGCTTCATCAAGGAGATATCATCAATCCCAATTATGGGACGTAGATTCCATCAATAAACTAATATGCACCACACACGTAGTGTAGTCATCCAATTTACTGAGACTATTGACCCATAAAAGATCTCACTCCTTTATAAATCAAAATGGTAAGCACTAAATGTATGTGTCTATTATTTATGTCAGGATTAAGAGTACAAGCACTCATAATAACCATTTGAATGTTAATCATCTTATATAGTCAGTATAAAGATAATAAACCCAAAAGCGGTCCTGTTCAATACACACATAGCGTACCAGAATGATGAGTTGAAACTATACCATTTCCCGCAGCCAAGACAAGCCTGCTGAAACATCATGCTACAATCGTACCGATGGTGTGTCCAAGTCCATCTAGACTGTGAACAAAAACTTATATTCTATAAGAACCGACAGATAAGTCCTCCGTGTATAAGTAGAACTCTATACACCAACTTGTCTATATTATAGAATAAAAGACGCACATGCATAATCATAAATAATGCAACCATTTGCCCACACAAAATCTCATTTAGATGAAAAGACAAAATATACTAATTAGTCGAAGACAAATACATAAAAGTATGCTTTTAGTATAAATTTCCAACAATCTCCCACTTATGGGACGAGGAGTTATACTTTGCCTATTTGAGCACACCTTCTTGTAATGGGACAAACTTTAAAAATGGTTGCACCTCCTCGTGGGGCCTGCAAATTCACAATTATAATACATACAATGTAGACATAATGTACGCCAAACGGTATTCAAAAATGTAGATAAACGTTCAAACAGGTATGTTCGATTAGTCCATAAACAACATGTTAAGAAAAGCTCAGTGAGTGGGATTCAATTCCAACAATTTTGGAAACATTGTCCATGAAAACAACGACCTGAGACACTTTGTCATACATGTTCTAGCAATTTGTCATGGGAAAGAGGAAAAGTTAGATAGATCCTATTTAAATACAAGCCAATATAAATAACAGACAGTTCATTCAAACACAACCAACACCACCAATAGCATCCAAGATTGATAATCCAGTGAACGGGGTCCTTCTCCGGGAGACGGTCAAAGACCAGTCTCTTTGTGCATCTGATCTAGAAGATGGAAAATCCATGCAGATTTGTCCTTAGAATGGAGGAACATCACCGAACTGTCGTCACTATTGTTCAGCCATTCGTGTGCAATGTCTAGATCAATCGAGGATAGTGCTGGGATTTTATCCAATTTTTCTCCAACAATTTCCAAAAGTCTTTAGGAAGGCTCTAGCATCTTATTTGCAACCTCTTTGATTGCCATACTATTCACCCTAGATGCTTCTTTGAAGCCCATGATGAACTCCGCCACACTTGCAACCCTTTTCACCCGCTTCCTTGATCCTATCGAACACTCGCAGCCTTTGTTGCCCATACGCATCTCCTCCATGCAGTCTTCTACCCCAATCTCTGCATTACCGGAAACCGCATGGGTGTTCATATGTGAAATGGAGTCATTGGTCTGCCCTGCATTTTGAGAGGATCGGGCGAACTAGCCATTTGCGATGTCACGACAAAAAACAAGCAAGAGCTTGTCATAATCGTCTTTGACTGCCATGATGATGAGTTCACGAAAGATACACTTTTATAGCATTATTTTATGAGTTTTCAAATATAAAAGAACTCAAAACACTATTTTTAGCATAAAAATCATAAAGTTCATCCCCAACATCTTTGCTCATATCTTTCCATTATAGATGGTCATTTGTATGCATTTATATGAGTTCCAATGACTTCCATACTCTCAATTATATTAATTTCTCTTTATAGGTGTTAATTGAAGATTAATTTGAAGATTAAAGTTGAGATTCAAGAATTAAAGAGAGTTAGGAAAAGTTTGGAAGGCAATTGGATGAAGAAATGACAAAGTTAGGCCAATAATAAAAAGGAACATGATAGACCTTGGTTGGTATTTTGACCATATCCTTTTACTCGGGTGTCCGATTGAGGTGATCTCAGAAGCATTGGAAAGCTTGTTTAAAGATCTACAAATCATATTTCACAACATTTTTCCCAATTTGGACATTTCGGGGGTCAAAATCATACATCAATCCAGAGACTGTTTTCTAATACGGGAATCACATACATATGTTCATATTTCCATTCTTGTGAAGTCCCACATTGGAAAGAAACCAAAAGAGAGCAAGACAAATGTTTCTATATAAAGGAGGGAGCTCTAGGCATTAGAGACACAAGCAAGGAGAGCCTCCTCCTCTTTACTAAAGCTATTCATGTAATTGAGAGTAAATTGTAGAGAGAAAGTGAGGAAAGCCTTGTAAAATTAAAGATTTGGAATAAAATTGAAAGCTTCTTCTCCAATGGGTGGCTAATTCCTTTGATTGGATCTTCTAGGTGAAGCTAAGTTGATCCTATTCCTTTTGCTTATGCTCTTTCTTTTAAATTCCCTTGTTTATGAGCTTAATATGTTAGAGTAGATTTTTCTTCATTGCATTGTGCAACCTTCCATGCTTAGTTTCTTTATTAGCATTCTTTTTACTATCTATGCTTAGGTTTGATAAATCATGCTTAGGAGTTAATATCTTTTGATGGTTTATGCTTACTTTTGATAGATAGTTATTAGGAATCTTTTCTTTTATGAAGGGAAGAAAATCTTAGCTATTAGATTGTCAATTTCTATCTTAGAGCTTTAAAGTTATATTTTCCAAATCTAAGCATTGATTTGTAATTAGATTTGAGTATTGTTTTTTTTTTTTTTTGGGAAAAGAGAAGAGCATAAGTGTTGGATTAGTGTCACTTAGTGGATTCTAGATGATTCAATCTATCCATTAGTATTGCTTGTTGTTTATTTTACTTACTTTAGTTTGATTCTATTCACACTCCCACACACTTATTCACTAGTTTTAATTTTCACACTCCATTTCTTTATTATTCACACAATCAATTCCACATTTGATTTTACACCACTTTAGCATATTTCTTTATCTCCATCCACTCATTTTATATATTTCATTTGTTATTTTTACACACTTATTCATTTGATCTATCTAACATTTCTCTATTGTTTTTGTATTAACCTTGTTATTTTTCTTTTGTCATTAACTTTGTTACTAACATTGCTCTTGGTTTGTTCTCATTTTCTTTACTAACTTCTCTTTGTTATCTAGTTCTAGATTTCTTTTAGTTTGCATTTTTTATTTTCCTTGTTATTATCTAGTTTCTTGTTTCCATTGTTATTTTCATTTGAATTTGTTAGCTATATGTGAGTTGATACTCCTTTTCATAGATCTTTGTTATTTTCTTTGTAACGATCCTCGTGGGAACGATATTCGGACTTCCATAGTCTATATTACTTGAGACAACTGTATACTTGCGAGAAAATACGCATCACATGACTGAGCATCTGGGTGTCCCTACAATGTTAGATTGCGGATGCAAAATAAATTTCTTTCAATTTTGATCATAATAATCAATGGTAGTGAAAATAAATACAATACACTGCAGCTGCACATCCTACCAATATCCAGTCCCTCCAGACTTCGTCACTGGCCACTACGCATTTCGTCGCATTATCAAAGCGGAAGCCAAAGTCATTGAGGAGTTCTGTACAGATAGCGTACTGTTTTTTAAGATTCTTGCATCTATTTCGGATCGTTCCTTTGGTAAGTTTCTTTCAACCATACTTTTAGTTGTCATTGTGTCTGCGACAACCACATAGGCCTCATTCTTAAATCCCGTCTCCCTTCTTACCCATTGCAACCTGCTCTAGCATGAGTTCCAACAAGAGTTCATTCAATTCAGCGTTGAAGACGTTTTTTCGCTGTGGCTTCAAAGGAGCTACAAGAGGACATGTTAGTTTTGAAATACATTCTTGCGTAAACACAATTAAATAGACAGAAACGGTGATGACATGCATTATAAGCAATCACGCAGCAGTAAATTTAGCGGTAAATAAGAGAATAGTACATGTTGATTCAGTGGGCATCAAAACAATAAGATATTTTTAGGCAAATACAGTGCACAAGTCCATGCAAATCCAAAACAGCAGAAGCTAGAGGCCCAAGAAATTTACTATTCAAACTCTACATTCATCCATGTGTCCTATTCAATTGATACTCGTCCCACATTTTGTTTGCGAAGCTACCACGGAATGCATGCCACTCATCCTTCTCTTTAGGTGTACGGCTTGAAAGCCCTTGCCATATCAACTTCGCTGGCTGCCTCTTCATTGTGGACACCATCTGAAGAACTAGATTCATCAATGTCACCAAGAACATCATTTTGCTTGAGGATAAAATAGTGCAAGGTGCAGCGGGCATACACTATCGACACCTGGTGTACAAAGGCATACTGGGGGGCTGTCCTTAAGATGGCAAAGCACCCCTTTAGCAATCCGAAGGCGCTTTCAATAACATTACGTGCCTATGAATGCCTTTTATTAAAAAGTTCTTTTGGATCTTGCGGTGTTCTTCCTCGATGGTCCTTCAAATGGTATCGGACTCCACGGTAAGGTGCGAGGAAGCCTTGCGCATTAGCAAATCCTCCATCCGCGAGGTAGTAGCAACCTATTCCAATAGAGATAAGACAATGAGCAGTTATTTTCCAGAAGAGTGGGAGGAGGGTTTTGTAACTAAGAAACAACCCTCAAGTTAGAATGTATATACCTGGTGGCACGACCAATGGATCACCCCTTGACAGTGCATTTTTGGAGGATTCATGCACCCATTACAGATCCCTCCCAAGCAGGAAGCACATACTGAAACTTTAAGTCAAACCCACAAACGGCCAGGACGTTCTACGTCAACATCCCTTTTCTATTTTGGTACGATGTTTGTAAATGTATTGGTAGAAAGGCCAGTATGTGTGTGCCATTGATCGCACTGACGTAGTCCTGGACGCAAAATGTCAGTCGGTCGATTATTTTTTTACGCAACAGAACATGATTAATCTAGCTCAATTGATATATCTAAAATATGTTAGAAGTAGACATTATACCCTGAAGTCGGTAGGTCCTCCTGGTGTATGACTACTAGATGGTTTAATGAAGTTGGGTGCTAGTGCTAGAATAGCATTGAGTACTCCGTGGAACTGTCGACTTATGGTTTCCCCTGATTGCATAAACCTCGATGCGATAGTTTTTTTTTTAACCGTGTGTGCTAGAATGTGCAAGCATGCGGTGACCTCTTCCTCAACAGTGACCTCACAAGTGTCTTTCAGCAGCCCTCTGACTCTTAGCAGCTTACAAAGGTAATCAAAACTAGCCTTGTTTAGTCTAAGCTGAATAATACACTCTTCATCCCTCCCTTCTGTTAATTTGGAAATTTAGTGGGCTCTTTCAGCACTTCTCTTCTTCCTAGATTCAGATTTATTTTGATAGCTAAAAATTACTGCGGCCGTAACCAACCAATGTTCCCCAGAGGACTGCAAGGACAACTTTTTTTTTCTTGTTTCCCTCCTCTCCTTATTTGCATTTTTATGGAACGATCTTGTACCCTCTATTTTATTGTAGTGAAACAGGTGAAATTATAGTGACTAAATCCAAGTTTGATATTCACAAATCTTGATGCACAGAGAGGTTAGCAGTATGAGGGATTGAAAAAGGTAAAATGATTTATATTATTGTATGTTTCAATAGTCAAGAAACAAGTCTTATAGTAAGATAAGACCTAGAGTGTTTAAAAAATATCCAGAAGTGGTAATGCTGAAGACCACAGAACTCCCATCCACTTATTTAGTAGATAAGGTTTCTTAACCCTAATACTACTCACATGTTTAGACAATCATGGATACTAAGGCTGACCTGCATCAACTATAAAAGTAGACAAGTATCTTTGGCAACGTACAATAGCATATGGGTTCAAGCAATGTTTGTAATCAGCAAAGCAACATTTCTAAAAAAATTACAGAGTGGGTTAACCTCACAAAAGTGGTCTCAGTGATCTGTTTAGAGAAAGAAATTAGGTAAGGGCCTTTGTGGTTTCTACAAAGGAATGCAACATATTATGTGCAGATCATAGCAAATGACCTGCAGAGCTTGTTCACATTCTCTATGTGAGCGGCAACTCTAATATGGCATTTTTTAATGGTCATGTTATACCGTTGACCATGTAATGGCATGCAGCTTATTTTACAATAACAAGTAATAGAGAGAGACAGAGAGGAGTCTAGACCTTGCTCATCGACATACATGTTTTGGATCGTATCGGAAGTCATCATCTCAGAGAGATGCTGTTGTACTTGTTCTTCATAATCCATTGCTCGTGAGGCTTTTTATAGGAGGATTTGGGATAAGCCCAAACAAGGGCTTCGGCTTCTCAGCAAAAGTTCTTTGAATGCGGACAACTAGACAAATTGTACCATCGAGCCTACTCGATTTGTTCAGCACGTTTTGGATCCGTATGTCCCACAATCCTCTTCTCTACACATCAAACTGTAGTTATTATCAAACAGATTAGGAAGGTTTGCTACAATATATTGCTTCTGCAGGGTGAGGACAGACCGAGTCTCTTCTCTGGTTCAAGAAGATAAGCATGTAGACCTCATAGGTGTTCAAGTTCAATTGAAGAATTAGGTTGTCCTCTCAACCCTATGCTCCAAATCGGTTGCAATTTGGAGTGACTTGGTTTCTTTAATAAAGACGCCTTGACGATTTCATGGAGAAGACTGGTGAAGGCCTGCAAATGAATCTCTGATGGCAAGTTACAGGGATTTGGATTCTCCATGGAAACAAGAGACGATCTGATGGAGAGATAGTTGGGGGAAGTTATGATTCAAGTGGGTTTGATGGAGAGATAGTTGGGAGAAGTTATGATTCTGTATATGGTTTGATGGAGAGATAGTTGGTCGAAGTTATGATTCATCTCTGGTTTGATGGAGAGATATCATAGTGAAGTAATGATCCAACAACCCTGGGCGTCTCTTCGCCCTATCTCTCACCTGGGTTCACATGGATATGCAGCGAAGACCACGAGAATCTTATCTGGCTGAGTTGATAGAGTAGTGACTTCCTCTCTTCTTCCCAGTCCTGACTTTTTTGCTACAGACACAGCACCGTGGAAAAGTTCACCTAACAAGTATGTTGTCAAGTAAGTCCCAGTAGTAAAGACAGCTGTAAAGTTGCCTTTTTCCACAAGTTATGTAACGGATCCCAGCCAAACGGGGTGAAGTCAAATTATCGACCGTTGGAGGGCTACTATACATGACATCACTTTACATTTAAAATTACCAACAGCACCCTAAGGTTAGTATCCAAGCATTCTACATCTTCCCCTAGGTTAAGGCGAAGCAGAAGAGATCCGCAAAGCTTCACAATCGCTGAAACCCAAATAAATCTTCGGCTGTGTGTCGAAGTCTCGCACATCCAAATCCATCATTGAAGACCATGTAAGTGTCATAAAGAATAAACCTGCTTACACTACACATTAGTACCATCATATTATATTTATTTTATTTATATATGAACAAGTTAAACAATTGTACTATCAAGGGAACACACTTGTAAACCAGCAACTTCTAGACTTAGAACGAGGTCTTAATAAACGAGTGACGATAAAAGGGTTGCATCGTTAATGGTCTACAATTTCATACAAAAAATCGTGAGATGTTGCAGAAAACTCATAATAGTGGCCTAGTTGTAAAGAAAGATGATGAAATAGGAAATCACATTTACTACAGTGTCCTGACAAACATAATTCAATTAGATTATTTTAGGGACAATAATGTTTTTTTGTTCAAGTGTTATTGATAAGAGGTCGGCAAAGAAGGTAGAGGAACCCAAACAAATAAAAATAACTACACTAGTGTCAACTTTTAAAAAAAATGAAAAACCAACTAGCCATTTGTGCTAACTCCTCAAGTGGAACAAGTTTTTTATGTCAAAGACTCCAAATTGGGTAATAATTGGCATGTCATGGTGAAGACACAAGCTCAAGACTTGTATCATGTACCGGAAGATGAAAATGAAGAGTCAATCAGTGATGAGTCATGCCAAGCAAATGAGTCATATAGTGTAGTTGATATATTGAAAGCTAGTGATGATGACTTTGTGGCATGGCAAAGGGATTCCTCCAATTCTTACTAACGCAAATCTTGTAATGCATGAGGAGGGGAAGATGGGGATGTTGACACTTTCATAAATGATGAAAGTGAGGTGGATAGTACCTCCATTGGTTATGATACTAAGGAAGATGAAATGAACGCTGATGATGACAACGAGACCAAAAGCCTAATGTAATTTGTATTATATGTTTTTGACCATTATCGTTGAATTAATACATTATTGAAATCTTATATTTATTTCTCATACATTAATCCTTCTTTGACGAAGTGTGTATGCTTAATGTGTATACATGTGCTTAATGAACAATGAGTTTAATGTAAAGTGCTACAAGATAGACCATAGACATGTCCAGCGAAGGTCGAGGTGGAGGTAGACAAGGTGGACCTTGAACAAACCAGCCATCACAGATAGGACAACCTACATTAGAGGCGGGGCCGTCATACCACACAGGTTGAGGCATCTAGTCAAGATGAGGTTGTTATCAACAACGCCCGCATGTTAAGTACCATTTTAAATTATGCGTGTGCTTTTTTGTGGTTTATGCAATGATCTATAAGTCTATGTTAATAGAAGCTAATAAACTTAATCATATTTTGAGTGAACAAGGTCATGTATATTCAAGAAGAAAGGACGAGGGAAGACCGTGGGCATTACACTCACAAAGAGGATGCATGAAGGGGAAAAGCTAGCGGTGGACATTCCACCAAACCTGATGCGAACTGCAGGCAACAATGCTCAAGCATTAATCACTAAGCTTGGGCATTATTGTCAGACAGATGGCATCGCTCCATTATTCCAAATGTAAAACAATTCCAAATGATGTAAGAATAAGATGTGGCACGCTAGAAATGCAAATCATTTAAATTAAGAAATTTATGTGTTAGATCGAAAAACTCTAGTTGCAGTTGATTTAACTATCTTGCATCTATGTTTACTTACGTATCTGTGCAACGAAGATTTAGTCTTCAAGAGGAACCTCATATCAAAGAAGATGTAAATAAGCAATTGAATCGCCAATCTAGGGACTATCGACACAGGCTAGATAAGGATCATTATTGCAAGTATGACATGATGAAATGAGACTAGAGAAGCCCTTCTTGAGTGTGAACCATGATGATTGGGTTGCTCTTATTAGGTATTTTGGATCTGAGCAGTTCAATGTAAACATGTTAATTAAGTTATGATGTCTGCCCATCCAATCTATCATTCATACATGTATTGCTTATAATTTATGGTTCCTGAGTGCAGAAAATGGGCAAGAGAAACAAGGAGAGCCAGGGAAAGCAAAATATTAGTCGTTTTGCTGGGACGAATGCTTTTGTTCGGATCAACTATGATAGTGTATACTTCACTTATAATGTTCTAGGCACTTTGTTATTAAATATATATTATATGTGTTAACTTGTATAATGACAGCATGATCGTAAGACTGGGGACGAGCCGTCCCAAATAAACTGTGGCTCACTACCTGTTTAGCCAGAAAAAATGAAACACTTGCGTTGATTTGACTTTACGGGAGCTCTATGTAACTTATCGTTCCCTTCTCTATTTCCCTCTCAATTCTCTTATGTTATATTTTACTAAATTGATAGATAATAGTCATCTTACAATTGGTTTCCGAATATAGGAGGAGCTTTGGAGGCCAGAGTCTCGGCCCTCGGAGGAGGGCACTGGTCCCATGACTAAGGATCAAAGATCCGATGCAGTGCTCGAACCAAAGCGATCAGGATATATACATGATCGTGGGGGCGAAGGATCCATGTGCAACTAGAGAGGGAGAATGAAGAGTATAAGAGGCGAACTGAGGTGGCTACAAGGTACTTAGAGTCACTGGAAAAGGAGAATACTGCGACGGCTACATGACTAGAGTCCCAAATAGCCTCGTAGCAAACACAGGTGCATGTTCAGGTGTAGGCTGCGCTTGAGTCCCAGGCAACATAGCAACGGACACGGGTGCATGCTCAAGGTTAAGCTGCGCTCCAGTCCTAACTCACCATCCTCCTCCAACAGTTCAAAGAGTTTGGGGAAACTCCAATGTGATTCATAACCATTCAAAAGCCCGATCATCATAAATTTGTTATTTTATTTATATGTTATCTTTTTCTATGATGATGTTAACTTAACTTTTGTTACTCAAATACTTTACAGCTGAATATTTTTAAATCTAAGATCATGTTTCAATACTTGATGGTGATGAGATTTTCATTTTCTCATCTTATATAAGCAGGTTCATGAGAATCTGGTAAATAAAAAGGTAAAAGTCTAATAAATTAATATTATTTTTCCTTTCTTTAACTTTAAACTTTTAGCTGCAGGAACAATTTAGCAGCGACTTGTGGTACCACAACTATTAAACTTCTAGTTGCGACTGAAAGTCGCTACTAAAACTCCACATACATATGCTTGTGATGAATTTTTAGCGGCGATTTTATACTTTTAGTGACAACAATTTTTTAAATTAGCGCCGTAAATCTTCTTGTTAAATATTTAGACTTTTAGCAACAATTTTGGTGTTGCGGCTAAAAGTCTAATTTTTAGCCTCGATGTTTTAAAATTGCAACTAAGTCAATTAGTGACACCACTCTTAGCGCTAGATTCACGAATATAAAAATATCACCACCAAAACTTTTAGTGAGGACTGAGCCTGTAGTCAAATTTATTGGCGTGATCAATAGAGAAAACCAATATTTACTGTGGCCATCCCACATATCTGAATAATAATTTACTAGTTGATCACTACATCGGGTGCTAGGGCTAAAGACCCGCTTGGATTTTGAGAAGGTGAGCTCCACCATGCAGAGAAAAAGGGTGCTGCACCATACGTGCCCGAAATGAAATTTGGTGGCTGCAGATTAAACTGATGCTTGAAGAGTGCATGTTTAATTGAGTAAAATTAAAAATACAACTAGCACACAAACCACTCATGCAAAGAGATGGTCAAACGCCCTCGATTCTCATCATTGCCTTAAAATAGCATATACTAAATCCATGAATCGTTATTGAATACAACACTGTACATCTCGAGCTTCTGTTTTATATATTTTTTCCTACTTGCCTGATACACAAATCATGCCAGACCCCAACTCAATCATGATGGAAATAACAAAACCCATCTAAATAAACATATATATATATATATATAAATATATATATATATCAATAAAAATCACACAAATATCTATTAGAAATCAATGAAGAAATGCATAGACTAGCATAAACAAAAAGTAGTTAATCAATGAACATGAGAAGCATTATTCTTTCCTTTCCTTTCTATCCTAAAGCTTCCCCTCCCTCCAAAACCCCCATCTCCTCTCAAGGTGGAATCCAATACAAGGATCCTGAAACCCTAACAAGAAAAATGGCCTCCTCTCCTCACTCATTCTCTGCCAATTCAGCTGCTCAGCTGAAGCACTAATGGACAACAGCCCCATCAGGTCAACAGTATAGTCCTAGACCACAAGGCTTCGAAAGAGAGTACTTGGGTTCAAGATACCTGGTAAACTCTCCACCTCTGCTTTAGAAGAATAAAATCTTCCTCTCCACAGAAACCACCACGGAAAATACCTGGTAAACTCTCCACCACTGCTTTAGAAGAATAAAATCTTCCTCTCCACAGAAACCACCACGGAAAATAATATGTGGCATACAGAACCCACCAGATGACAGTCTATATTACATCGTCACCAGACTTGCTCACAATTAGTAGTAATTGTATATTTGTGATACGGGAATAGAGACCAACTAAAAAGAAACATGAGTTGAAAGTTCAAAACATCAGTCTTTGATTTATGGGCTTAACGAGATTATTGTAATAAATCTTGCCATTTTATCAACAGAAACATAGAGGAACACTTCCTTAACACCAAGCAATAGAAAATCTGTTACATGGGAAAAAGGTATCCAGGAACAAGAGATTTTAGCGCTCTCTGAATGACCTGCACGGATGCTTCACAAATGCAAATACTGGAACTGTTCCACAGAAATTAGAACAGCATAGTGTTTACATTCTGTACAAAGTTGCAGCTGTTGCATAAAAAAGGTCTGCTGCTTATAGGCAGAGCAGCTCAACCCATCCAATGGAAGTACAGACTGCTTCATGACAATCAGAGCCCTGCACAGCAAGAGTATTAAGACACATGAGAAGGGAAAGGTTAGCATGTAGTTGCTTTCTAAAAGGATGTACAAAAGCCAGGTTGGATTAGCTTTGGGTAGTGGTTCCAGGCTCTAACCTGTTTAATATTTCTATATGATGCAGATGGACCTCAAGCCACATGTGTAGGGCCCAAGTAGATTAACAATTATTTTAATTCATTGATTATATGTTAGTTTCAAGTTTGATTCTAATTGGGATTAGATTTTTCATATTATTTAGTTTTTCCTAGATTAATTAGGTTTCTTAGGCCCTAAGTTTTCCTATTTAAATGGCATTGTAGAAGATTGTTTTCAGAGTTAATTAATGAAAATTGGGCTTCCCATTGAGGTGTGTCCGCGATATCGTCGTCTTTGCGAAGACTTATTCTGTCTCCAGACACGTGCTTGTGCGCCTTATTGTGCTTCGGCACTTTCCACACAAGCCCTCCTAGGGCCTACATCAGTTGGTATCAGAACCGAACGATCCCTTGATTGATTGGCGTGTAACCCTATCCCTTCCATTCACCAACCCATCCCCGCCAATCCACCCACTCATCTTCACACCCTCACACTTCATCCTCCCACTGTCTTCCCTACCAAATCTCCAAACACCAATCGTCCCAAATCCCTCTTGCTTCCCAACTCCGACAGAACCTCCAAACCCTAATTGACACCCTCCTCCTTTCAACCAAAACCCAAAGAACCCAAACCCCGCTCCCCACAACCCAAACCATTGCAAGCCATCCAAACCCATCGTAGCCACCCATTGGCATACTCCCATCCACCCTGCGCACACCCCATTCCAGCTCAGCCATCCCGCTTGAGAGCCCCCAGCTACACTCGAGCCCTTTTTCCAAATCCCAAACCCGACCTAGACCCCACTCGTCCGGACCATCCCCATCCTTAGCCCCATCACAAAACCCTCATCCAGCACCTCCCTTTTTGTTCGAAGCCCCTCATCCCCACTATTTAAAAAAATTAAAAAATTAAAAAATTAAAAAAAAAAGAGACAAAGAAGAAGGTTAGAGTAGGAAGGCGAAGAAGATTACCGCACACCAGCACCAAGCCGTCAACTGCACACCAGCACCGAGCTTCAGCCGCCTGCACCATTGTCGCACCACCATCATCAAGGCACCATCGCCCATCTCCAGGCCCCTCGCCCTTCTCTCCCATCACCAACGCCATCACCCAACTCCACCTCCACTTCATTTAAGTAGCAAAAGCAACAAAAGTGCAGAAGGGCTTTTGTTTCTTTGCTTGCACAGAGTCCAAAGCATACCGAAAGCAAAGGAGAAGTCTCCTTGCACGTCTCTCTTAGCCTGAATTCAATTCGGGTCGGGTCAATTTTGACCCACTTGCAATTTGAAGCCCAGCAACATTACACCCCTAACATTAGAAAACCAGAAAACCAGTCGAACAGCAGATTTGACCAGATTGAAGGTCAGGAATTTTTTTTCGCGATTGCAGAGTCAAATTTCAAATCTATTTTCGCCAGTGTTCATGGAAAGCAGATCTAATACACTTTATGTCAGTCAAAATTTTAAATTGTCATTAAAAAAAGCCTCCTAAGAAGCAGGTAGAAGTGGAATCTTCATCTCTACCCATTGAGAAATTTACTGGAGCCATTTCTCAGTTATCCACATCTGTCAATCAAATTAAAACTGCAGCCAATCAAATCCAAGCAACTATTGCGAGGAAGGAAATCAGACTTAGCAATTTAGAAAATGATCACTATGGGGATCATTATCGAGGTGAAGGTCAAGAAGTAGAGTGCTGGGCAGATTTGGATGCAGATGCCTTTAAACATGAGAATGATGTGTCGATGTCGATCAAATTGAACATGTAGAAGAAGATCAACCTGCTGAAGATGTAAAGGAAGAGGAAAGCAAAGCGGACATTGAAGACATGGATCTAACAACTGGTTTAGTGCTTTCACAAGAAGATCTATCCGTTGACAGCCCTCATATTGACTTTATCTTTGGGGATCAACAATGGAAATTTCGAGTTGAACAATGGCCAGTCAAAGATTGTGATATGATGGTGGGAATTCCACACACGATGCATCCAACGTTTTGATCGCACATCCACACACAATTCGGCTCTCAAATCAAAAGATGTATCATGCTCGTAGTTTTCAAGATGAGTGCACAAGCTGAAGCTCAACAGAGGAATCGAAAGTTCATCCAATTGATCTTCGACCCAGGAGGACATGTACCAAACTCGAGGTCGAATTCTTTCCAAGCCGGAGAGAATGATGCAGATGGACCACAGGCCGCATGTAGGGCCCAAGTAGATTTAGGATTTTTTTTATTTTTTTTATAGCGGAGGGTGTCCCAGCCCTCTAGGCCGGACTAATCCCTACGGGCCCAGGGTGAGCCAGGTAAATCCCCTGTGGCACCAACATGATGCAGTTTCGAACCCTCAACCTCCGGTTGCAAACCGTGGTCCTAGGCCAACTGAGCTACTACCCCTCGAGGTTTTTTTTTTTTGAGGATTAAGGATTAGATTTTTCATATTATTTAGTTTCCTAGATTAATTAGGATTCTTAGGCCCTAAGTTAAGTTTTCCTACTTATATGGCTTTGTAGAAGATTATTTTCAGAGTTGATTAATGAAAATTGGGTTTCCCGTTGAGATGCGTCCTCGTTATATCATCGTCTCTGCGGAAACTTATTGTCTTTAGACGCGCTTCAGCGCCCGACTGTGCTTCGGCACTTTCCACGCAAGCCCTAACCCTAGAGCCTGCATCATTATACTCAGACCCAACTTAGGTCTAATGTACATGACCTGGCTCTAATTCTGGTAGACCTGACAGGACTCAAATACAAGGCCCAATTCAAAACCCAAGTAAGTTATGTACAATATACATTATAGGCTAAACAGGTATTTGGAAACAGACCCTACTGGATCCATCTGTTAACCAAACCTGTACTGTAGACCCAGAGTCAATTATAAACTTGGCCTAAAAGGAGGGTGCATTCATGGTTTTTTGGACACAGTCCATCCCAAAAACATCGAATCAAGATGCACAAACGTCCTTAGCTTTCATTAAATATTAAAAGACTTGGTTAATCTAATATGTGCACTGGGATGATCAGAGGCAGGTGGTCATCAACTCAAGTAGAAAATGAAGCCAAACTTGACCACGTAGGTACAGACAATGTAACCAAATTTGCATGTGTAGATACAGCCACAAGGTACTTGAAACAAACTTGAGTATTTGAAATATTTGCTACATGCTAAAAGAAAATAAAGAAAGTATATCTGGCCAAAGGATTCGCTCGCTCGCCAAACAAAAATTTTAGAACTGGGTTAGTTTTAATAATGCTTATGTAGGAGATGTTGACCTGGATGGTGTTGATTTCAGTTGTCAGGTTTTGGACTTCAATTGCATTTTGAGATCATACCAGAGCATTGATTATCTTTTCTCCTCTACTAGGATTGTATAGTCTGCTTCAATTTCTTTATAAATTTGGTTTAACTCATAAAAAGCTTACTTGTAATGAAATCAGATAGGTCATGAGTACACACATACATCATCAATATGAAATCCATCCGATAAATGGTCTTGCATTACAGCTCACTGTAATTGCGCCACACTGCACGAAACTCCTCACGGAATGTGTTAAGACGAGCCTTCAAGTTAGGTGTTCTAAAGCTTGCATGAAGGATAGTTGCTGCCAATATGAAATAATCACAAAAAACATGTGAGGATGGTAAACGAGATGCATTGATATTCAGTAAAAAGGGGAAACAACAGTTAAACAAGATAATAAAAAGATGGCAAGGATTATAAAGTAGGGTAGATAATTCACCAAGAAGACCAATGACAAATGCCCACAGGACAGTAAGGAGACTACAAGAAGTGATCCAAAGGACGCAACTGGCTGCAGAGAGAAAGAATCTCGATCAACCAACAGTGATCAGTTCTATTCTTTTTTGTTCTTTTAATTAGTAGAGTGGTATTCTCTTCTGCTCTAATAAATCCATAGCTTGGACCTAAATTTGCAACGAAAACAGTAGCTCTTAAGTGTTTTTTTTTTTACCTGCTGCAAATATTGAGACAAACATCCAACGAGGACGACCACATATATGAATTGCTCTTTTCGCCGATGGACGCCCACGAATGACAGGGCTGAAAGTAATGATACCATTAGTAACTTCTATTTAAAATATGTCAGTGCTGAACAAATAATTGTTCAGGAAAGATATTACATTTACACTGTAGAACTTACGTTATAGGGGGCCTCATCTTTGCAGCTAAATGAGGAGAAAACTGTCTCACAGTCCTGGTTACCTTCTCGTTAAACGTAACTGCAAAGCTGTATTTGAAACCACGGCCATTATGTACGGATTCAAAAGGGTAAAATGGAAGGAACAGGAAGTTAAAACTACAAACTTAAGTCACCCAGCCTCAAGTAATATAGTAGAAGAAAGATTACACAGTATGTATTAGAAAAGGATAAAGAGCTGCACAATAACCAAAGCTAAAAACACAGATGTTGGGCCACATAAAATAGCCATTTTGACCAACGCACTAAAAAACCCAAGTGGTTATTAAAGACAAAGCACTGAAAAACCCAAGTGCTTATTAAAGACAACAGATACATAGAATTAGATACAGGATCCAGAAAGAACCAAATAACTATAAAAAAAAGGTAAAATAGAATTGTATGCCACCAAAGGAGGCCTTTGCCTCACACCTTAACCAAATTATCATATGTTTCAGAAGAAGATAGATATGATCACAATTGTGATCATGTGTTTCACAAAAATAGAATGATCACAACTTAACCATATGATCATCTGCATTTTTTCTTATAGCAATATATTTTATTACTCCAAAAAAGAACCCTACTGAAAAAGCTCAGTGTAGCCAAGAAACAACAACCAGGCAACTAAAAAAGAATACAGCTAAAAAATGGAAACAAAAAAATCAAGCAACATTACATATGATCATATCATATGATTCTTGAAAAATAGAAGCTAGAGAGATAAACCCATCTTAGATGCGTTCAAAGAAGGGCCATGTGAAAGGCCTTTATAAATCCCTATGCAGAATGAATATGTTTGTGTTTTGCCGAAACTAAAGTTCCCTTCGTTTCGTCATTATATCTAGTCTTTAATAATTCAGCAATTTGCATAGTTCTTATATATCATCCTTTTCTAAAAAATGACCATGATGCTCTCTCTCCATTCTTAACCATTTCTCATTTCCCAAGTCAAGATCAAGACTTAATGCTCTACTTTCTCCATTAAGCTAATGCCTACTTCACATTTGTTTTGTATACTTTTTTAATCATCTGGATTGCTCGATTAAGGTGACAAAAAAAATAGACACATATCACGATTTGGTAATTCATAATCTATCTCCTTTAAATACTCTGCAATTTAGTTATTAAAAAAACTGCAATTAGGTCTTTAAAATGTATCTCCTATTACCCCGTATCTCTTCTTTCACCAAGATCCTTTATCTCTTCTTTCCTAGGACGGACTGGAATTGAGAAAAAGAATTCATTTAGCTGACCCCAACATAGCTTTGATGATATTGATGATAATGATGATGGACCATATGTAATCAAAATCTCTAGTTACCAAAAAGCAGTGGCAGAATGTGTTTTATTTTGAGATTTTAAAATAAACAAATAAAAAGTAAAACCCTCAGGTTGGGTTTGCATGCTTTTGACCCTAACAGTTTCTGACGGTTGTCTTGATTTCCCTAGGCTATTTGCTGACCTTTATGTCCCTAGGTCCTCTCAAAGTTTCCCCAGAGGGCTTGTTTGTTTGCATTAGATTACATCCACCAAAGGATTATTTAAGAGATGAATATGAATGATATGAGGTGAGGGGTGAAGGATATAAGATAGCAGTATAGATGGAACCTAGACATTCCTATGATTTGAATTACTAGGGTGATGGATTTCCTATCTTCCCCTCATTCTATTTCTATAAAAGAAAAGGCTATTTGATGCCCATTTTTGTATGTTCACGTTCACTCTTCATTTTTAACCACTTATGGCATGCTTATGTTTTTTTTTTTTTTTTTTTTTAACTCCTATGTATTTTACGCAAATAAACAGGCTCTAAGAGACGAATAATCTTAGCTTGACAGAGGCTGTTGGTAGTTGTTGTATTATTTGAACTCCATGTTCATTTGGCTACCTTGGAACACATGTAAAACTCACAAAGGTAACCTCAGATATATGCAATAAGGCCTTAAAACTGATGAAGAACTACAATTAGTATTGATTTAAATGAAGATTCAAAAGAACAAAGAGATAACATCTAAAACAAGGCAAACCAATAGCATGCAACAATGAATAATCAAATTATAAATCCCTAGGACTGACACAACACACCAAGATAACTGTCTTGCAGGACAATTAATCAAAACTTCATGAGTTCTTAAAGTGCAACCATGTAAGCAAAACCTTTATCAAATAACAAGCCCTCAATTATATTTCATATGACACTAGAGAACACATAAGCATGACAGAATTTCATAAGACAACAAATCTTCTAGCCACGAAGCTTACCTGTCATTTAAGAAAGCAATGCTTATAGCTGTTAAAAGAGCAGCAACAATAGCTAGCGGCCTCCTAAGAAATCCCATGCCTACCTTACAAAAGCAACAATGATGAGAATAATAAAAATAGAGAGAGAAATACTAACGATCAAACTAACAATGTTTCAGGCCCCAAAAAGAATTTGATAACATACCAAGAATGAAAATTATCATGATGAAGTAATTTGTTCGATAGCTGCATAAAGACACCAAAGGAATCAAATATTTTTTAAAAGTCAAACCATCAAAAGTTAAGGAAAAAAAATAAGTAAAAGATGATCTACTGGCCAGAGATCAACAGGAAGTTACAGAAGCATGACCCTAACCGTGTGTCAATCTACATGTAAACTAAAGGCAAAGTAAAGCCTCCATTTCCCAGACATGAAAAGACCCATGGGTCATATCAAAAGTACACAAATTCAAATTTCTCCCCTACTTAAAAAAAAAAAAAAAAAAATTTCTCCCCTACTTAAAAAAAAAAAAAAAAAAAAGAAGCCAAAAAGCAACTCTTCAAACCACTAAAAGACAAAAAACAAGATTCACTTTTTACACAAAAAGTAAAAAAGATTCCCTACCAATCCACTAAAAATAAAAGAGCATCATAACCCCCTTGTATTTTATTCTCTCTTGATTTGATGCTTTACTTTACCATTATTTTACAAGAAAGTTACCAAACGGGCCAAGCAACACCATTGAATATTGACCATAAATAAATAAATATGAGAAAGGTCAAGCAAAATCATACTAGAAATTGTGAGTTAGAGCCAATCAAATGGAGCAGAAGACTACAGCTCCAACAAAATACTATTGAACATAACCAGCTCTATGAAACAAGATCCAGTATCTACTGCCTGCACCCTACGTGGTGCAAGCTGAGTTCTGGAACCCAGTGCATACATTACGGACTGTCGGATAAGAGGGACATGCAATAGATTGGGTATGGCTCTGATTACATGTTGCTTGGATTATCTAAGGGATCCAATCAGTAGCCTCCTAAGCAAGTTAAGAAAAAATCAACTAGTGCCATTAAATATCTGAATCCTGTATGCGTTCCTTTCAAAGTTGAATAAGATAACAGAAATCATCTACTGTTATTTACAATTACATGGCATCAGCCAAGCAAAGTTTCTTCATTTGAAAATCTTCTCTTTTTTTTCTTTCCAATAATGACAGGTTAATCTTCTGCAACCCACACTCCCAGCACCTCCACAGCCACCTCCGCCGCAACCTCCAATCCAATTCAGCTAGCCAAAACTGTTCCTACACTAGTCAATCTTATCTCAATCAAACTTTTTAAAAAAAAAAAAAAAACTATCTTCTATGGAAGAGTCAATTCATCCCATTGGTACATGATTATAATCTCACACCGGATATCCCATCACTGTTAGTGCTAGTCATACATGCACACCGTTTGTTTGTAAATTCCGTGTCAATTAGTCCAAGACCTAGCCTGAGTCACTTCAAGGAAGATCATGTTCAAAGGTATCGCTACAAGTCTTGGAAGGCCCAGATTCATCGAGGAAGACCTCCATCTTTGTGCCAACCTATTCAGGTAATTTGGACCATAAACCAACCAAGATTAGTCTCCTAGAACCCTTAGTTTAATTAGTTAATTTAATAGGGTTTAACTGGCAATTCTGAGCATTGTATATGGCTCAATTCAGCACAGGGAGTGGCAAACCGCAGGGCATTACGGTCAGCTCGCGGTCGCGGTCACTTTTTCCAGAAGCTGAACTTGAATTCTGCCCTGTCATGCAGTTAGCTTACGGCTGGCTCATGGCTGGCCGTAGGCAGCCAGCCGTAGAACAAAATGGCAGTTTTGACTGAGGCTCAAACCAGCCGTTGGGGCCTGGCAGCTAACTGCCAACTAGCCATTGGAGAGCTTTCTATATATAGTTGAGCTCGTTCCAATGGCCATAACTAATGTGATTTTGAGAACTCTTTCCCAAAGTTGGAAAACTCGTGACTCGGACTCGACTCGTCCAATGCGGAAAAATCAACTCAGATAGGGTCAACGCGGAGACTCGGAAGAGTCATGTTTTTTTAAAAATAATTCAAAAAATATTTAAAAATAAATCCATTACTTATAAAATCTAAAAATACATTTATTTACATGGTTCATAATAATCAATTCAAATTAATAAATTTATATATGCAAGAAAAGTACTACAATAAGGAAAATAAGAAATAGTGCATATTATATAATTTGTTAGTCCAAATATAAATTATAAAAGATCAAATATAAGTTTTAAATTACATTCCAATCATCATTTTTAAATTACCGACTCCAAACATCATCCATAACTACTTACAAATAAACTTTAATTGTTTTAAAATTAGATATGCCAATTAAATGGTTTGGAATACAAACAATTTATTAAAATGTAATGACTCGGCTTAGTCTCCCCTTTTTTCGACTAGGTCCTTCGTCAAAATTTGATGACTCGGGAGAGTTAAGAGTCAACTTGGAGAGTTTTCCAACGATGCTCTTTCCCTACACTTGTGCCCTCATAGAGCTCCCAAAATCCAATTCCACTCACACTTAGGCTTCTATTAGTCATACTTAAGAGCATTCAAAGCTCTCATTAAGTGTGTTTTGTGGAATCAACTTCTAGGGAACCTTGAGCCTACCAAGTTAAACATCTTATTCCCTAGTCTTAGACTCCCTAGTGGTTGTGCACATATTAGAGCATCATCATCTCCAAGACGCTAAGGAAGGAGTCAAAGCTTGGAGCATCATTCAAGCATCGAGGAAGACTCTCAAGACCTAGTCACAAGGCAAGTGTTCTTAGTTTCATTTGTAGAATTGGGCTGTAAAGTGGATTAGATCTTCGTGATCGAATCACTGTAAAAAATAGGATTGGTGGATGTAAAACTGTGTGATCGAACCACAGCATCAAAAAATTCTAGTGAGCGTGTGATTGGAGGTGTACCTGTGTTGTTGGCTCAATTTAGTGGAACCAAGGGTGTTGATTCCCTTGAGAGTAGATGTAGGTCAAGGGACCAAACCACTATAAACCCTTGTGTGCCCATATCTCTCTCATGCTTCATCTCCACTTCTTGATTCATTGAGATACATGTGCTAGTTAGATATACGCTTCTTGTTTTAGCACACAACACACTGCTATTTCACATTGATCATCTCAGCGCACTCTTCAAGTGTTTAGCACACTCACTTATAACAATTCACTTGTGTATTTTTGCTACACAGTCATATACATATATTGCTGACCATTTCAAGTGAATTTTGTAGCTGTAGTTTAATTGAACTCAATTGGTTTAAATTAGTTAGTAATATATATTTATATATTTAGAGCCCCGGGACTTGTATCTTGGTCTAGCTTGCACTTTCAATCACCACCACAGACTGCATCTTCATCCACAAATTCAGCCACTACACCTAATCCTGCTTATGACCAATGGAAGCAAATAGATCAACAACGTATCTCTAGGATCTTCTCCACCATTAATGAATCAGTGCCTCCAGAAGTTGTCTGCTTACCTGCTTTAAAGGGCGTTTGGAATTCTCTACATGACATCTTCATCCTACATAGCACAATGCATGAGGTCGAACTGCAACAAAAGATTCAATCTGTCGCAAGGGTCATACTATGGATTCAGTTGATCAAACAATTCAAGCGTCTCCGTGACGTACTTGACGAAGACAAGATTCCATGGATCTTGAATGGGCTAGATTGCAAATAAAGTGGCCCAAACCACATTTCAGACTCAAGACATTTACCCAAGAATCAAAGAAGTGTTGTCCATGCTTCTTGCTCAAGAGGCGTTTTTGTAATCATATGATGACTTTAATTAGCCCGACCAACCATCTGCCATGGTCAGCCAACATGGAGGAATATGACCTCAAGGTAATGACAATGGCCATCATTGCCATCACAACAATCCTAGAGGACGCTCTCAAGGTCGTTAGTGTGGTTCATTCATCCCTTCGACTGAATCCTATCAAAGACGACCTGTCACAAACCTGCACCATACTGCCCTCCAAAGTTGGCATCCATTTAATGAATCCTATCAGGCAACTAACACAATAGTCAATCCTCCGTCTCAAGCCTTAGCAGCTCTTTCTCTTCAAGGTACAATCGAAGAGTCTTGGTATCCTATTATGCCTCTACACAAGCCTCAAATAGTGGTATCGATTTTATGCGAATTTTTATTGATCCTTTCAGTCAATACTTGTTTTTATCCTTTATGTGGTAAATCTGATGTTTTTCTTTGTTTTCTTCAATTTCAACAAACGGTTGAAAACCATTTTGAACGTAAAGTAAAAACTTTGTGAAGTGATCATTCTCTTCAAGGTACAATTGAAGAGTCTTGGTATCCTATTATGTGTGCCTCTACACATGCCTCAAATAGTGGTATCGATTTTATGCGAATTTTTATTCATACATTCAGTCAACACTTGTTTTTATCCTTTACGTGGTACATCTGATGTTTTTATTTGTTTCATTCAATTTCAACAAACGGTTCAAAACCATTTTGAATGTAAAGTAAAAACTTTGTGAAGTGATGGTGAAGGCTATGATGCACAGATACTTCAATGTAGTCAACGAATTGTGTTGTATCGTATCCGATATTTCACTTTTTATGTATAAAACCCGTGTCCCTTCCATGTTCATGGTGTGTCCCTGTCATATCCATGTCGTATTTGCGCATCATAAGGTGAAGGTGAACTCACTTTAAATGAATTTGGCATTGCATTTTTAGCTCTTTGCCCTTATTATGGATGAGTTAATTGCTCATATTCAAGCAGAGGTACCATGATCTATATTGTTTGCAGATGATATAATGTTGATGGATGAATCAAGAGATGGTGTGAATGCAAAACTTAAGAGATAGTGGGAGGCTTTAAAATAAGCAATACAAAGACAAAATATATGGATTACAACTTCAGTGGGCATATACAAAGAGCTGAAACTCCTATGAAAATTGAACCTGGGAGATACCACAAAAAGATCCATTCCATTACCTTGACTTGATAATTAGTCAAGATTGAGAGATTAATAAAGATGTCAAATATAGGATAAATGCGGCATAGTTGAAGCAAAGACTCTTTTTTTGGAGTGCTTTGTGATCAGTGTATGCCAACAAGATTGAAGGAAAATTTTTACAAGACAACGATTAAACCAGCTATGACCTATAGAGCAGAATGTTGGTCAATCAAGAAGCAACATAAAATGGATGTAGCAACAATGAGAATGTTGAGGTGGATGTGTAGTAAAACTAGAAAAGATAAAATTAAAAATAAATACTTTCGAGAACATTTAGTGGTGGCATCAATAGGAGATAAGATTACAGAAACCCGTTTGAGACGGTTTAGGTATGTCCAATATAGGCAGGCAACAACGCCAGCAAGGAAAAGCTTAGCTATGCAGGTTGATGGCCCACCAAGGGGAAGGGGTAATCTAGCGAGGGCGTGGATGGAGGTAGTAAAAATAGATCTTAAAACGTGTAGCTTATCTGAAGATTTGTCTTAGGATAGATAGGAATGGAGAAACATAATTAATATAGCCAACCTAACTATTTTGGGTGAGCTATTGTGATACAGGCTAGACTCATAGTCTGCCAACCAATTGGACCCAGTCCACAAGCCCAATAGGTCATTCATTTAGTTAGAAGTTTTAATTACTTAAGAGTCTTATTTAGCGAGTTGTTGTGATTGATTTAAAAGTCATTAAAATTAGGAGTTTTATTTTATTTGGATTGTAACCAAGTTTAGTTTCCTTTACTATTGTTTAGGAAAAATAAAGTCCTACTAGGAAAGGGGGGTGCCCAACTCTTCCTATAAATATGTAATCCCTCGATTAGGAGAGTAGTTCTGGATAAATCAATAATAAAGATTGGTTTGTTTGGTTTTCTCTTTCTCTTCAATAGAAGAGTGCTATTGGGTTCCAAGAGGAATTCGGCCAATTCCCATGCGGAGTTGGTCCTCACTGGAATCCGTCCCAGATTCGGCAAACTCTCTTGTAGGATTTGTCCACACCCTTCCCATCACCACCCCCATCATCACTTGCGGATCCGAGGCCATGTGAATTGGTATCAAAGTGAAGATCCGATCTCAGATCGCCGTCGGTATGGCAGATTTGAGGTAACCCGTGAAACCCATCATCATCAATTATTCATCCGTCAGTACCAAACCCATCTTCTTTCAACCCTAATCCATCCCAAATCACCCGAGAATTCCAAAACCCTGCCGAACCCATTCTCCTTCCGTCCGCACAAAACCGACAGTCCCAAACCTTCCGAACCCCCCAGCCGAAACCAGAAACCAGAACCCACCTTCCACCTTACTCATCCACGTCACCACCAAACCCTCCCCGAAACCACCACCTACCATTCAATCCGAAACCCAGGACCCCTAAAAAACAAAATAAAAAAAATTTATATATATATATATATATATATATATATCCAAACCCATCATAGAACGGAAAAAACGACGACTTTGCATTTATGACATAATTGAAACGACTAAATTGGAGTTTTTTCCCTACACAAACACTTGTTCGAACAGAATCGATCAAATCTACAATCAAAATTAGGGCTTTTAATCAGAAATCGACAAGAAGTAACCAATTACACAAATAAAAGAAAAAAAAAGACGACTTTGATCAGAACCGATCTAATCGACAGAAACAACAACAAGAGTTAGGGCTTCTGATCAAAGCCGAACAGCAATTCAATCGAACAGAGTTTCCTCATGAGAGAGAGAGAGAGAGATCGCACTAGTAGAGATTGCATTTGAGGCGGCTATTCCACTTGGAATAGGACCGAGGGATGGTGAATCGGGAGAAGAACTCGGTCAGGGGCCGCGGAGGAGACGCCCAGTCCACCTCTCGCAGCGCGTCCATCAGATCTTCAGCTGTTACGTTTCCCCAATCCATTTCTTCTTCTTCCCCTTCTTCTTCTTCTTCTTCTTCTTTCTTCTTGTTACGTGAGAAACCCTAAAAATGGAGAGAGGAGAGGAGAGGAGAGGTTGGTTGTTTCGAGGGTTTGTTTGTTGATTGGGTCGGTGGTCTTGCCCTAGGAATTGGAGGAATGGAAGAGCCACGAAGCCTAGCAAACAAGTAAACGAGAGATGAGAAGAGGCACGGAAGGTGTGGAAATGGTGGGGCTTGGATTTGCTGTCAATAAAGGTTCAAGGGCAGGATGGGAAGAAAAAATTGAATCGTTTCGTCACGTTTCGTTGTCAGGGTAGAGATTTGGTTCGAGTTCTCCGCGTTGTGTGTTGCTGCTGTAAAAGTTGCCGTGCATGTGTGCAATTACACGAGTGTTCCTGTAGGGTTGTACGACGATAGTTAAGTGCCAATTGAGTTAAATCCGTCACCAATCCGCTATCTACAAGGTAATTGATGGATTTGCAATCCATCACCAATTTATGGCTATTAAAATCTAATCAGATCCGATCGTAGATGACCGAATCGGATTAATCTGTTCAATCCATTCAGTCTGATGTTAAAAAATATATATCAAACATATTGTAAAAAAACTCAGCATACAGGCTAACAATCCACAAAAAAAATACAAATTACAAACACAAACTACCAATTGATCAATACAAAAAGTTGTTTTTATCTATATTACAACCAAAAGAGATCTAATCAACAAAACAGTGTAAGAACATATAACAAAATAGTGCAAGAACATATAACAAAATAGTGCAAGAATATGGGTTTTAGGAGATAAAGCCATGAATGGGGGTAGGGTTTGGGGGATAATTGTAACGCCCCAATTTCAAATACCAAAGTTACCACTAAGGTACCCAAATTTGGCGCTACTTTCCAGAAAATCCGAGAACTTCGAAGATCATAGTCCGCAATGAGGTCAAATTTTTTTTAAAACTTTTTGAACAATAAAATAATCAACAATTATATTGCGACAGCATAAGAAAAGATAGCGGAAGCAATATGTATTATATAAAATGAATTAGAAGGAACAGAGCTGAAGTTTAACAAAACCTCAAAGTATGAATAACCAGTTTAATTACATATTTGAATAATACCTTGCTCACTACAAATCGCTCAAATCCCAAAAATAAGTATGCACTCAAACACCCAGTGCAGGCACTCCATCCTCCGGCTCGATCACCTGATCAGCCGATCCCCAACCATAATCGTTGGCTACAGGCGCCTCATAGATCATGTCACCCGCAGAATCAAGGTCGAAACCTAAGCACCAAAGATAGGTCAGATTCAAGGATCTGGCAGGGCACCATATACAGATAACACAGGATATATGCAACAAAGGAGAATAGAGACGATTATATAATCATAAGAGTAACATGGAAACATAAACTAGGCAATTGAGCAGTAAATAGCAGTTTAGAATCAGAATAATTAAGTAATATAATCTAACAGATAACAATATGGCACATTCACACAAGCTAGATACCAAGGGATATTATGCCGCAGGCCTCCCATACTGTAAATAGTAGTGGCGGGGAAAAGTAGAATAATCAAGCAAGGAATAACAACCTTGACAATAATAATATATAAATATAACACCGATCATGCTCCTTTATCGCACCAATCACACTCATTTATCTCACTGATCACACCCCTTTATCACATTAGACTGGACCCGGTATCACACCGTCCGTCTAACCATAGCTCATCACGATAGCTCTAGTCATAACCAAATATAAATCCTACCAGTAATGATCAGTCAACAAGCTGAGCTTAGATCAACTGAGTGAATGTCTAGTGCCGACCCAGGGAACAAATACAGGTTTGTGTCTGTCTAGGCTTAGGACCTTGTACGAGCAAGGTCCTAACCAAGTCTTTAAGAGGTTTAAGTACAATATTATAGGTCACGGCCCAATATCCAAGTCCAAGTTCAATCACCATTGGATCCACACTAGGCCCACAACCATAGCCTTAGTCTATAACAATACAAGTAGCCAATCCATACCCATTCACAACTATACATTATGATCAACCTCTTCATTCTAAGGAACCACACACCCAACTTAGGCCGTATGAGGGTCCGCCTAGCCACAAACATAGGTTATTTATCACCAATTACATTGTCGGGTAACCACTACGTAGTCTTAGGTTCAAGTCCCCCAATTTCCCTTTAATTAACATGCTTATAACAATAACAAGGATATAAGAGAAGAACAATGTATAAAATCCTCCAAGCAATAGAATCAGGTGGAATAAGCAAGGGTCCAACCTAGGTAATGGTCCACTCTTAGGTTTAGAGCCACATCCGATAATTGGATTCCTAATTGTAGTCTCAGATGCCAAAAGATGCTATATTTGATGCTCCCGAAGTTACAGACATCATTGACTACGTTTAAGGGTCAAATCACTGACAATGCAAATCCCAAAAACCTATTTGGTGGTCCCCATAAGTTAAGGTTGAGCCACACTGTTAACTCGTGCTTGGCACATCAATGGAAGTTTATTTGAATGGTTAATGGGCCCCATAAACGATCACAATTTCGGAAAAACTAAAGGCTGGAAAATCACTGTACACATTGTATCCGGTCGACTAAGCACAGGGTCTGGTTGACCGGGTACACTAGAAAGTCAAGATGTTGACTCCCAGGTCGACCCACTGTTCAGTGTGCCCGGTCGACCTCCTGGCCTGGTCGGTCAACTGTGCACACTGAGATTTACAGACAAGCACCTGACAGGCAATGGCCTGGTCACATAACTCTCCTGTGTGTCCGGTCGACCTCCTGGCCTGGGCGGTCGACCACACACAGGATATCCCTTAAAAAGAGATGTTCCAACTCCCGGTTTCCTCCAGAAAATCCTTTGCTCCCGGTCGACATGGAACAGGGTCCTGTCGACCGGGTACTCTAACTGAGTTTTTCTCAGAAATTAACTGAGACTTGATTTTTCCTCCATTTTAGTGTTTCCAGTCGACCCCACTACAGGCAGGTCCATCGGGTACACGCGACTGCAACAGAAAACCCAATTTCTGGATTTCCCTTGTTCAATCCAATTTCCAACCAAAATACTTCTAATCACTTCCAATCATCATAGAAACACCACCAAACAAGAAAAACACTCCAATATACATCCCACCATCCATCCTTGGGCCATTGATCTTCCAAATGGGATAAACTCATCCACCAATAGCCAAAAACCATATAAACAAACTCAAATGATAGATCTAAACATACATTTATCAATTGAATTGTAATTGTAGAATCAGGAGAAAGAAAAACATGCATTATGAGTTATGCAGCATAGGGTACTTACTTTGAATCAATAGAAATGGGAAAATTGAATATGAGAGAGAGATCCAATAGCTAATATAGGTTGGAGCTGAAATTTGGGGATGATCTCCTACTCCTCTTGTTGCTAGAATTTGGGGAATTAGGGTTTCTTAGGGAGGGAGATAGAGAATATGAGAGGTGAGAGTGAATTAGAGCTAGGTTTCATTTCATTGCAATAGTTAGTATATATAGGTTAGGGTTTAGTGGTTGGTTACTAAAAAGCCCTTAGGGTTTAAATGGAATTGGTGATGAGGGTATGGGTAACTTATTCATTTGGAGAAAATTCTAGAAGCTTCCTAACTATAACACCCCTCCTATTAAAGTTTAATTACTAGCTAAGGCCTAATCTAACTAAAACCTTAATTAAATTATAAAGAACACCTTATATCTATAAAGAAATAAATAAAAGTCTAATCCTAAGACTTAGGAACAATAATAGACTATTCTACTAAATTCTATTAATTAGTGTAATAAGATAGATAATATAACATTAATAATTATTTAATCAAATTGAGGGCCCACAAGGGGTGGGGCCTCACAATAAAGGTTTGTAGGGAATTACATTTTACCCCCTTAAAAAATCTTTTATTTTATATTTAGACATCTTAATTTATATCTGGACCCCTTATATATTTTTTTATTTATATTTAATGTCAATAAATTAGATCGGATTGAATCCGCAAATTGAGGGTGAGATCTGTTATCGATCCGTTGCTAACGGATAACAAAATTTTTAATCCGCCACTAATTTGTTTACATTCGGATCATATAAAAATCCAAGGATAGGATCGGATTTACGAATCGACGGATTTTTTGTGCATCCCTATGGTCCTGTGTGAAAAGATCTGCTAATGCCACAGCCCAAGCCTCTCTCTACACATTCCAACTAAGTGAAAAAAATTTAAAATTCCTTCTTACGTGCTAATTTGTTTCCAAAATATCCAAATCCCTCCACCCATATTTTCTCAATTCACTCCCCTTCTTCCCCCCTCTCCCTCTTCCTCTTTCTCTTTCTCTGTCGTGCGCCCACCGCCCTCTCTCTCTCCCTCTCCTTCTCCCTCTCTCTCTCCTTCTCCTTGCACACCTCCCGCTGCCCTCTCTCCCTCTCCCTATCCCTGTCCCTCTGATGGTGGCGGCTGGGATGGGGGGTTGGAGTTAGGGTTGCAAACGAGACGGTTCTGGATCGGAACCATAGTGGATCGTGACCCGGACACGTTTCTAAATAATGGTTACAGCTCAGGATCCGATTTTGACTCGAAACCTATTTTATTGGTTTTAGACCCAGTTCCGATAGAAAAACCCGGATCCGGCTCCTGAACCTGGTCCACCTAGAGGACTGGAATCTAGTTCTAAAATCATTTCTAATTTCTCTTTATTCTTCATTTTTCTGAAAATAAGCATATCATTTAACTTATAACAGTGCATCAAGTCCATTACCTCCAATATTATACATAAAAATGTCAAAAAAAGAGTTGATTCTGAGGTACAATTTGCAATATCAAAGGCTCATATGGCGAGTCCCGGGTCCACAGATTGGAACCTATATGGGCTTGGAACTGGACCCGTTTATCAATCGGAACCTAAAATAGGTTCCAAACCCGACATTTTATGGGTCAGAACTTCTGGGCAATCAGAGATTCGGATACCCGTTTGCAACCCTAGTTGGGGTTGGGGTTGGTTGGGTTAGTGTAAAAAGAAGTTGGGAATGGAGAGACTTTTGTTAGATATCCTTTTTGGTAATTTTACACAGGGATATATTGGTCATAAAAAAAAAAGGTTGTGGCCAGAGAAGTTTGGGTTGTGGCATTAGCAGCTTTTCCGTGTAAAATCTCCTTTTAAAAGAAAAAAAAGGGGTGTCCAATCTGACCCATCCACAAGCAAATGCGGCCTTACATGCAAAAGCAAGGGCTTTTCTCATTATCTTAAAGCCCAAAGGTAAGTTAGGGCCCCAATCTTAAAGGCTCAGTCTAGGGTTTGACCAAACTCCTTTCCACTTGTTATCTTTTTTTTTTTTCTTGCCCATTCTCTATTAACATATATATTTTTATACATAATCTATGATATATAGAAGAATGTTACGTTAAGAGGTACTACTTAATGTTCTATTCGGATGAACTTCCCACATATTTGCATGCAAATCGAATTCGATAAGGATTATCATTTAGATTAATGTCAAATTAGATCGAGTATTAGCTCATAGGGGTTAGTGAGTGTCACGCCCCTAATCGTGAAACCGGGGTTTATGCGTGAGATTATGGCCAATTAAAAATTTTCAACATCAATAACAACACTGGGCCCCAATCATGTCCCAATATGGATCGAAGATCGCTGTGAGGTATAAACATTTCCTCAAATACATAAAATGTATAGCGGAAGCTTCATAGTACAAATGGTATCTTGAAGTATATAGTTAAGAGCAAAGACTGATCATATATATTAACTAGAGTTCAAGTTTGAAACAATTAAAAAAAAGTATTATTTACAACAATAGGCCACATCCAAAACTCGGGCCTAATCAAAAGATGAAGAAACCAAAAGATGTAGCTATACAAAATAACGTGAAGGCGCTCATGTACGAGGTCATTACGGCTATACAATGCCGTCCGTACTGTACTCTAGGAAGTCATCAGGGTGATCCGCCTGAACTTCTTCCTTTCACTTCCTCCTCGGTAAGGTAGAGCTCGGTATCTATGCACTAGGAGTAGCATCATCAGACAGTAAGGTCGGCAAGCAATATATATATATAAATCATCCAGATATGTAGAACGAATCAGAGTAAACGATAAACAAAATCATATGAAATGCATAACATCCTGATCGTAGAAAGTGTATAGCATTCGAATCAAAATCAAACTAACATAAACATCTAACAAAGAGGCAACCCACATAAACTAATACACCACGGGATAGTTTCACATGACCCTTCCGACTCAACATTTGAGCTGTGGTAGAGTGGCACGGGATGAACCCCGGCAGGCAATCAATCAAAATGGATACCAAAAAGGCCATGAGTCATCAAAGTCATTCGTTCAATATGTATGCGATGGTGTACAGCCATCAAAATATGAAAAGTCGTACTGCGCAGACGTTCAATCCAAAGTCCTCACACAGAATGGTGCACCATCTGTGTTGGGCGTTAACAGTCGAGTGGTGCCTGACACAAAGAGTACTAAACAACCGATAGTGAAGAGCTAGACTTTCTTGTGTGAACAAGAATCATATTTACGGAAAAGTCCTTATTCTTCCTTGTTTGTGTCTAAAATCAACTCAGTTAACTTAATCTCATTCAAATTCACATCATTAAGCTTAATTCAATCATTTGAGACTAATTTATCTCATTTTGGTCATTAACCACAATTAGCTCAACTAAACACGGTTAGTTAGCGTTAATTTCAATTAATTAGAGTTAATCTCGATTAACTTGGGACTGGGTGTAACAGTGCAGCGGTCTTCAATGGAACTTAGTGCAAGGTGTGGCGATCTTCAATATCCTTGGCGCACACATGCATCTGTTGTGGAATATGGGCGTGAGTTTCAAGTGCAAACATATTATTAAAATCATACATGTATGAAGCCAATGATGAAGATAGCATAGTCTTAAGCAACATTTAAATTGATAATTGACTTTATCAAGGAACAACTTCATCTCCATGCAAGCTTCACTACGAAAAAAATTATCTCAGACTTTCAACTTGAGTTTAGCTCTAAGATTAGCTACAAGAAGGCTTGAAAAGCAAAAGATATAACACTGCATGAAATACAAGGTTCATATGAGGAGTCTTGTAGAATTTTGCTTGGTTATTGTCGTGAATTAGATATATCAAATCCAAGCAGCGTGTATCATCTAATTAAGGAAAGACGATGATTCTTTCCAAAGGTTCTTTTGGGCATTCATTTCAACTACTAATCATTCAAAAAATCATTTAGCCTATTTTGAAGGAGCCCGTCTTGACGGAATATACTCAGGTGTTCGATTGTTTCCACTAGCATTTGTTTTAGCTATGATAGAGAGGAAAAATACATGAGAGTGGCTTTTTCCGTATTAGATCTTACTGTGGAACCCTTTCCTAATTTCACGATTATGTCTGACAGATAGAAAGGTCTCAACAAGCTATGTGAGAACGATTTCCCTATGCTAATCACTGTTAGGGCATGCAACATATAATGTCAAATTTCAAAGATAAATTTATAGATGAGGGACTTGTTGATTCGAGTTGGATATGGATTAGCACTAATACATAGTTAAGAGTCCATTGCTTTTTACTAGCTTGGATTTTAGGTGGGCACCACTAGTGGATTTGTAGGACTAGGCTTAAAAAACTACATGTGATTAATTTATAAATAATTTGATCAAATTGAGACTTGTTCGAAATGAACTATTCACACTTCATTTTAAATTACTTGATTTCAATTCATAGCTCAAACTCTTCTGAACAAACTAGGTAACTATAATTTAAAAGTTTAATTGCAGTTCATGTATTTGATAATCTGTCTTTTTTCTTTTCTTTTGTTCTGTACTTAACGTATTTTTTCATGGATAGATTTCGACCTAATAATGACGTATTACAATGCTTGCAGCAAATGGTAGTGATTTCTTTGATTTATTTCTGATGACTTAAGAAGAAGATGAGGATTGCCAATTGCAATTCTGACTCATCCAATCCATTACCAATGCTGAAAAAACATAGACCCACCATTCCAGTGGAAAGTCTTTTGAGTAATTTGTGTGTGTCTTACTTGATAATAGTTCAGATTCAATTAGGCCCATACGCTTTGCCTGACTGCACATCTAAGTCAGATATCATTAGACTCATTTGATTTGCCTGACTGGTACATCAACCTGCTCACTGGAGCAAGGCAAAAAGGTGGTCTTAAACAGAGCCCATTCCCACCAGTAATTCTTAGTAGCTCTCTGATTTTAATATTCCCATCATAGGATGTTTTGACCAAAGTTCCAACCCCTTCACAAGAATGTGTTTTTCATGTGTTAGCCCACTGAACATTTTCGTCCTATTATGTTGTAATTGTAGAGGGGAAGTATTCAAAATCTGGGAAGGGGGCTCATGATAAGTCAAATAGCAACCAAGATGGCCATGAATGTAAGTAACATTACCATCATCTTTAGACTTTTCATCAGCCAGGATAGTAAACGAAGATGAAATGAAAGAGTACAGAAAAAGAAATGCTATAACTGAAACCTTCTTGGCTGCCATTTTAGGATAGACTGGATGAAGCTATAAACCAATTTTAACTAAATTAAAGTTCCAATGGACTCATGGTGTGACTGTAAGAATAGGCTGAATGAAATTAGGTAATTTTCCTATGGACAAAAGAATTTTACAAAATTGTATATCTTTTTTCACACACCCACAATCACACACAAACTCATTTCCCTCAACATTTAAGAACAAGAAATCCCCATAATTGTATTACTACGGACTTGTTAGGCCACATTTTGTAATAGATATAATTTGAAGATTTTTCATCTTTCCCCTTTGAGCTGAGGATTTTTGCCATGTGGAGAAGGGTGAACATGTGAATCCTCAAAAATGAAGATTTATGAAGGACCAAATCCTCAAGGGTTTATAATTGCCAAACACAGCTTTTCCACAACTCTGTGGCAAAATAAAATCTTTTTCCCCAAGAATTTGGTAGCCAAACATGACCTAAACATTTAAGCAACCCACAGGGCATTATCGCCTCTATTCTTGGGTGGTCAGCAACATAACTACCAGCTTACTGTGTAGAATAAATTTGAATTTGCACCACCCTTTAGCTATTTTATCCATGACTGCATCATCACATAGGAGAGGAGATATGGGCTCCCTACTCATAGGGAATAGAGCCTCAACAAACTCAAACTCACTGGAAACAAAAAGGAAAGTGAAGGCATATGACAAAAAAGCAAGTTGCTTAAAATTTTTTTCTAGATTCATTCTGTTAATAACCCAAATAATTGGGTACAAACTATCTCTAGCAGATACTAGAAAAAAATTAGGACTAAAAAATATTTGAATCAATTTTTGCGATGTTCCTTGAAAAAGAAAGCTGTTCCTAACAGACAGCCTGCACTGTGAGGATGGTTCCATTCTGGCCACCTGGTAAATTTGGTGTCACAGGGATAGAACATCTTGTTTGACCCATGCATGCCTGTATCAATAATAACAAAATTATGCAATGAAAAAAAAAAAAAGAATAAATGGATGAGTACAAATTACAAAATGAAATACCTGTTGAACGTAGTTTAGAAGGGCACCATCACTTGGGCCTACATAGGAACCACAAGTGCCATTTGTGGGTTTCAAGCTAGCAAATTCAATGCTTGAAATAGAACTGTCACTTGCACATTCTAACTCCAGTACATCACCCATAGGAACACCTGCACACACAGTCCCAACTGTGACAGTTTGGAAATTCACATTGAATGGGCTCCCTCCCATTTCTTCCAACAAGACCAATGAATTATTGTCGGATTTCAGTATTGATCTGGGCACATGATACCTGTTCCAATTAAGATTTAAACTGTGTAAAGTTTTCTCTGAAAGCCTCACAAATATAATGTTTGAAAGAGGCCTAAGAAAGCACAAAATAGGCTTACCAATTCTGAGTTGGCAGCCCACAGCCAGTTGCGCATTTCTTAGGATCATATGGGCCACCATACCAGCATGGTTCGCAATCTGATGGAGCCAGAATGGTAGGCCAAAATCGCCCAATGCTGTGACCATTCACCCATGCCTCTCCCTTTTGTAGGCCTTGCAAGTTTACCACTACAGGGTTATTCCCTAGTGGTGCACTGAAGGTTGTCTAAAACACAACCGAAAAAGTCTAAGATGATAAAAGAATAAAATGATGCACTGCAAGATAAATTTTACCAATAAAATGTGAATAGATCACAGTGATTAGAGAGAGAGAGCGCGAGAGAGAGTACCTTGTACCAGGTCAAGGGACTCCGAATCGGAATAGAATCATATTGCCAATCAATATCATCCTCTGCCCAGATTTGATTTATTTCACCATTTAGACCAACCTAGGACCAAGTAAAAAAGGACAATGTCAGATTACAAAAACAAGATAAAAGGATTACCAAATAGGATGTTTTTTTAAGACAATTTTTTGTATTGTGCTTTACTTTGTAAGTCCAAGGGTTTGTTGACAAGTTCATTGTGAGCGATCCATTGCCAATTAACTCGACTGAACCTCCAGCACCTCCAGCAATTCCGGTAGGAATCGTATCAAAAAATGGACCATAATTCTACTCATCAAAACAAAAGATGTGAGTAGTCAGGATCACTCAGTAATTAAAAATATAAAAGACTAAAATCATCAATTTAAAATTCTAGTTATGTAAACACCTTCAGACCAACAGTAGAACTCAGCAAGGCTAAGTGATTGGTGCGATGATGATGTTTAATCTTAACTGGCACCTCTAGCACAAAATCTTGTTTTCCATCTGAACTGTAACTGGATCCTGCATACAGCATATGCAAACACAATTCGTATTAACAAATAGAAAATCACATTAATACATGTTATTATGGAGAAGATCATGGGGGGTTGTTTGATCAAATAACGCAGGTCAGAATGCGGGTTGAAAGGATTTGTATTTACCTACGTGGTTTCCATTAAAGAAAACATGAAGACCATGACCCATCGTATGAACACGCAGAATCATTTGTTTCGAGTATATAGGATCATGCTTTCTGATACTTACACTAAAGATACAAAGAAATGAGCAAAATCAAAGCATATTAAATCTAACAGCACAAATTTCTTACTAAGTTAATTACTTAGTGGAAAGTTACCTGGTCATGTACCACAAATAGTCACTATTACCACCAGTAACATTATTTTGTTCAAGAAGCTGAGAGACAGTGAAGGTTCCCTCTCCGCTAATGGTATCGTCAATATCTTCAGGTAGCCATAACCAGACCAAATCTGTATCGTTTTCAGCCGTATTTGGTTTCTTTACCATTAGTGAAGTTTGGGCAGTAACCTGCATAAAAAACAGAGGAGAGAAAAATTACAATAAGTTTTCATTTTGTTCTTTGGTTAAAGAAATTCTTACTCATAAAGTTTCAGTGACTTTCTCAGTTAGGGGTTGAAGAATCAGGCTCAACCTGCCTGACCAAGTTGGATTTAGATATTGGGTTAGGGTCCGCCCACATATTTAAATTCATTTAAAAAATTTGGACACCTATCTACTCCTATGAATATTTCTTACCAAAAAGAATCCTATGAATATATAAAAAAACACCCATGAATTAAAAAATAGAATTCAATTGGAGAGTCTTTGACTGAGTATGCAAGTATGTATATATCAATACAATCCAGATGTTTAAAGAGGCTATGGGCCATTAATAAATTGGCACCCCCTGAATTTCAGAGTGTATTTTGGTTATGTGGTGGATTACAAATGGTTGCTGCTGCAATGTAAAGCCAGCAACTTGTTTGGGAATTTCAAAGATCTATAGGTAAAGGAGATGAGAACTGCAGGGACGGCAGTCACTACGATGCAGTCTTGGGTCATTCTGGCATTTTTTTCAATATTCAATTCTTTTGGGCCATTTTTTCATGTTTTAATGAGAAATTCACACTGTGACAGGCCACAACAACAGATGATGCAATGTACAGCCACTATGTATGAATATTTAAGGTCAGCTCCAGCCCCTAGTGCAACGTTGATTTTCAACAATTAAATGGTTAAAAATATCGGCTGATGCTACATATCATATGTGAACTACTTATCAACTAAGCTATTTTCACTGTAAACAAGAAAGTTTCATTTGCAATTTTACATTTATGTATGTATATATAGTATGATAATGCCTGTCCAAAGAGAGAATTATTATAATATAGAAGATCTTACCGTAGCAGTGTTGTAGACAACTTCCTTACAAGTGGGAAGAATACTAACTGACCAAGCAGGTAAGTGATATGTGTTGTTTTGGAAGGAGACATTATAATCCTTGTAACCATCTGTATTGCTCAAAAAACATCCTGATGTTCCATTCAAAGTGTAAATTGTGGCCTGAATTCACAAAAATAAAATATTTATCACTAACTAATATTACTAATTTCAGAGATGAGATCAGAAAAAAAAATAAAAAAAAAAGTAACCAAAGTAAAAAAACGAACCCATGTCTGGCCATTTAGAAGTTGGTAGTCAGCTTTATCTCCATAGAGGAGAACCCGCTCCATTGAGTAAAGCAACTCATGAAGTTGCTTTAGATGCCCCCACTTAGGTAGGTTTTGATTTCCATATTCATCAATGGGAGCATCATAATCATAAGTTGTCACAACATATGGCCCCCCTGGTGAGCGTCCGAAGTTGGTTCCACCATGGTACTAAAAAAAAAACCAATCCAAAAGAAAAAAAAAAAAATCATCAATGATGGTATATATAAGTACAGACCATGTAAATACATATGAGAAAAAAAAAAAAATCATTGCTTGTATAGAAAAGTACCGACCATGTAATAGTTCTGGAAAGTGCCACTCCTTTGGAAGAATCGAGCAACTGCAAAAGCAACATCCTCAGCAGGTCTATGTGGGTCTTTTTCTCCCCATGATTTGAACCTAAAGGTGAAAAAGACTCATGAAAACCTCACTATAAGCTATATATATGATGAAGAGAGATAACAAGTGTAAGAAAACCATGGAAAACTCACCATCCAACCCAATTCTCAGTCCACATTTTAGGAACACTGTTGGTGTTTGGAGTGAATTCATCACAATAGAATCCATTGCATGTGTTTATCTTTTAGGAAAGTTCAAACAGCGTTGTAATAGTCAGTAATTAAGCAGAAAAAATTATATTATCTGCATTAGAACAAATAAAAAAAAGTAAATAAAAAATACCATTGGTTGTGGGGCATCAGGTTCCTGGCACATGATCCATGGAATACTAATATTAAAAGATTCAGCCAATTGTGCAGTCCACTGAAGGTATTTCTTCCCAGCATCTCCATAAGACGATATAACATTTCCATATTCATTTTCAATCTGTTACGGTAAGATTTCATAAAATTAGTGACAAGCAAAATCTCAAAATTTAAACTACTCCATATTGCATAATGATAATTACAAAGATCACAATCATGATAAAATACAAAATCACATTTAAATATACCTGAGCAAGGATAATTGGTCCTCCTTGTGGTGCCCAAAGATTTTCTTTGTTAATCATGTTCACTATGAGAGTAGTGAAATTGCTCATCGCATCCTACAAAACCAAATTTATATACATTAAAATAATTTCTTTTCTAAGAACATTAAAAAACCTTAAATAGGAAATGCATCATATATAAACCTCAAATATCTTATTATCTGTTCTTATCTGGATCCCTGGAAGTTGGTGCAACCATACAGGTAAGCCTCTGATAAAAATACATAAAAAAGGAAAATGTTAACAATTACTGATTAGTAAAGCTTAAAAATATAACTTCATATGAAGATAAAAATTTATAAGTATCCACATGTCATTAAATTACCCATAATTCCATTCGGCACACACATAAGGGCCTAATCTGAGAACTACATAAAGACCTGCATCTTGTATTGTCTTGAGGAATCGGATAATGTCGCGATTTCCATTGAAATCATACTGTGAATATGATAAAAAGTAAGTATTAAGTGGTAACATATAAATCCTTTTAGTTTAATAGAAAGGCAAGATGTAGATGTACACCTGACCACGTTGAGGCTCATGGATGTCCCAAAAAACATAGGTCTCGATTGCATTAAGACCACCAGCCTTTGCCATTTGAATTAGAACTGGCCACATCTAAAAGACCGGAAAAAAAAAAAAAAAAAAACAGATAGAGAGAAGTAATTAGAACTTTAAACATAAATATCTATTGTAACGTATAATCCAATACTAATTCTACATGCTACTTACATTTTCCAATAATACAATTCAACATTCAACAAGTATTAAATTTATAAGATTTATAAAGCTCATAATTTTATAATTTTAGCAGCAAATGTGGTTGAGTACCAGAAATCAGTTTTGAAAAATAAACATCTATTAAAGGATTTAAAACATCAGATCTTTTTGTTTAGGCGTCAGTCTCCACTTAGACCAATGGGATACATTTTATTTATTTATTTTCATCTAACAACATTTTATTTTGACATGAAAATGTATGTTTTATTGGTTAAAAGGCATGTGAAATGGATCTATTGTTTATTGAGATTTAAAATCATTCCAAGCACATTATATATACAATCAACTTTTTTTAAACACTACTTCAATTTCATTTTGTGAAAAAAATCATAATTCTTCCTATTCATTACATAAAAGGTATATAGCACAGAGATTCTGCAGGTCTCTCACTACCAAACTGAGACCAAACCAAGTCAAAGAAAATTTCAATTGGGTGCATGAAATTGCATAGATTGAAACGATTAGCTTGCTTTCTGCAGGTCCATTTCTGTGTGGTTTGAGTTAATTGAGCAATGGGCATTCTGATTTTCTTGGATGCACTCCACTCATTGGAAAGAAATTATGAGTGGGTGACAATAGAAAAGAGAGTGAGAAAAACTGGGTAAAAAAAAAAGAAAAAAAAGAAATCTGATGTGGGTAAAAGATCTGATGTGCAAAGAGTTGCCAATCAGTCACGATCTTCTATCATGATGGGCAGTTTTTGTTATCTACACAAATGAACTGTCCAGATTGAGTTGGACGCTGAACCAGCCAACCTACGAGTACATATGATCTGAACTCCAAAACTTGTACATCTGATCTAAACATAAAGCTTTCTTGTTTTTATCAAAATTTAATATTGATAAAGTTGAATTTATGAAATATTTCTACTAAATAAATTCAACAACATAGTCAAACATTCTCAAACATGCTTTTGTTGGAATCATTCCTTCCAACAGTACTGCAATATTATCATTAAGCAGGATCCATACTTTTCCATTATGCACAACTCAATCTAAAAAAACCCTAATCTCAGCACAAACTTAATTTCAGCAAAAAATCAAGAACAGCAAAGAAAAAATGCCAAATGGGCCCTAATTGTGAAGTCTCACATTCTCCTCCAGATGCATGAGGCCTAAGCCTATAAAAACTAGATTTCTGAAGGTAATTAAAAAAAAAAGAGGAAATTACATAACTTCATAAACAAATGTCTTAATAACCCCGCCGTACGAAAAAAAGAAAAAAAAAGGAAAAAATAAAACAAAAAAAGTACGCGAGTTACTCACTTTGGCTTTATAAAATTATTTATATAAACATATTTTGCTCAACATAAGTCTAAGAATACTTAGAAATTAATTGAAAAGCCCAAAAAAAGCTCAAAAAGAATATTAATTCAATTAAAATCCAAATACCTCCGGAGTACTTCGAGGATAGTGGATTGAACCACTAAGAATTAATTTTCTATCACCATTGATTACAATAGCACGACCATCATGAGTAACTTGAATGGCAGAAGAAAAAGAAAAGAATATCAAAAGAAAAAAAACAAATATTGCTTTCCAGTACTCCATTTCTCCCTTCCTCAACTTTCTTCTCTCTACGTTTTCTAAACAAATGGATTTGAAGATTTTAACAAGTCTTGTAGAATATTTATAGAAAACCGAAGTGGGTTTATCTTCAAATTAACTCATTCAAACTTGTAACGGAATTTCAATATCTATCTTTTATCACCTGTTTCCAAGGGCATCTACTGGTTTAGAGTATGGATTAGGTTATTGAAAGGTGGCCCCAGTTCTACATGATCGTCTGCTTTTAAAAAAGTGAGACAGGGTATTTTATGAGATGTGGATAATCAATCATCTTTATCTAAAGCTACAAATAAACGGATAAAGGTTTTTTTTTGAGTTTGTAACATGCTTGACTCTTGATTCCACAGCCTTTGTTGACGCAGTAATCAATATCCAATGCAACTCATCCATTATAATGTTTATTTTATCTCTAAGTACTCTAACAAGCCTCATCTCTGAAAGTAGTTAAGATCGTCTTCTGCTGAAGCCTCTAAAAGTAGTTATCGTAGGGTGGCAGAACATGGTCCGACCCGTCAAACCGCCCCTGACCTGACCCGCAAAAAATATGGGCCCGGTCACGGATTAGGTTTTTCTAACAAGTAGAAATAGGGGCGAATTAGGTTTGACCCGCCTAACCCACATGACCCATATGCAGTCTTTTATGTTTATACTTATTTTCATAAATAATGACTAGAGATAATATAGGATATAAAATTTTATTTTCTTAGGCAAGAATTCACGATATATGAGATAAAGCTTAGGATATTTTGTACATGTGACTTCTTCATTCTCCAGTCTTTTCTTTTGAGCTTTTCCAAATCCCTTATACGTAGAAAGATAGAAGGAGGAGAATGAAGAGTTTGCTTTAGTGCACGGAATATGAGGTGAAGTTGACACATGTTGGCCTGTTGCTAACCTTGCCGTTAAAGAATTCCGCATATATAAATCTACAACCCACTCTTGGCGTAAGGCTTTAATTTTGATAAATCTCAAGTTAAAGGGTGGGAACGCCATGGGAGGGACCAAATATTGAAATCCAACTGTTTAAAGTAAACTTTTTCCAAGTACACAGGACAATTCAAAATTTTATCTCCTTTGAAAATAGTCCTACTGTTGGATTAATTATTTGATGAAAAATATGATATTGAATATGCGTATAGAATTTATTTATTTATTTTTTTATGTAGAGAATCAATCTAACGGTGGAGATAATCCAGATTGAGGTTAAACTTCGGGATATCCAATAAATAGTAAGGATGTTTGTCTTAAAGATTGTAAATTTAATAGGTGGGGTCTGTCATGGTGTTTCACTCTATTTACATCACAATTTATAAAAATCAAAGCTACACTTACAAAAAAAAAAAAAAAAAAATCCTCCACCCTTTCCCCTTCTGCAAGAGCATATGAAAAGTTTCCTCCTCTTCTACAGTTCTACACTGTTAGTGCGAGTTTGCCATTTTTAATAAAATTATTTTTAATAAATTATAATAATTAATGATATTTATATGGGCTAGTAGTATAAAAATATCGTTATTTTTATAAATACCTCCTAAATAAAGTCTAAGTGTTGGTCAATATTCCCAAGTAGTTTTAATACCTTATGTGGTTAGGGTCCATTCTCATCTAGCTAGTTTTAAGATTCTTTGGATAAATGTTGGCATGAAATAGTTGTGTGATGCAGTGGTTAGGTTGGCTTCTTAAAAAGTAAATGGTTATGAGTTCTAGCTCCCATATAATGATTATTTTTTACATGTATACAAATTACATGGGTCAGGTTGGGTCAGACCAACCCGACCCATATTTGATGTAGGTTAGACGGGTGAACCCGATCCGAGACCTAATGGGCATGGGTTGTAGGTTTGTAACCTGATTTGAAAACAGGCCAGGCTCAGATTGGTGTCCAAAACATGTGCCCCCACCTTTGACCAGACCCATTTGCCAGCCCTAGGTCGGCACATGCCACTGATATTTGGCCCTTGGCAATGGCATGCACTATCAGATTAAGCAGTAGTTATTATTATTATTTATTTTTTTGGTAAACAATAAACTTCTTCAGTCATTCTTGCTTCTTTGTTTCTACGAAGGAGATGGGAGATCAACCTGAGTTGGGGTGGAGATCAATCAAGATATGGTGTTTGACCCATTTTGCAACGCGAAAAAGGCCAAAAACTAATCATAAACTTGGAACTGTATGGTGTGGGTCTCACCTGAAAACATGAGGTGTGTCAATGACGTAATTAGAACTATCCATTCAAAACGAAACACTTTTTAGAGCCTCAAACTTATCTTAATCATATAGAACACATGAAGTCAGTTGGGTTAGCAAAATTTTGCCTAACATTTTTATTAACCAGATGCTGTAAGTAAAGTTGGGCGGCCACTGAGATAACTTACCTCACATTTTTACTTTACTACATCTAAACAAACATGCGCTAAATCAAAGGAAGGGGGGGGGGGACTTTATTTCGTCATTTATTTATTTATCTTTTTGTGAAAGAAGTCTGAGCTAGACATAAAACACTAGAGAGGCCAACCTCACCTTTAGCAACGCCAGACTCAGCACAGCTCGAGCTTCGCTTAAATTAAGTTGAGCTAGCTAGATTTTTTTTTTTTTGGTAAGAGAGATTAGCCCAACTTTGAACTTGGATTAACATTAAAAAAGCTACTTAAGCTTGATGCCGAAGTTGAAGTTGGCTCACTTGGTAACATCTTAGGTTTGATCAGATATCAGGCCCAACTATTCTAATGGATGTTAACAAGCCGGATTTGGTTCAGCTCTCTTATGTGAAAGCCTGAGTCCATTGACAATTCAGAAGCCCGTGTCATTAAGTTTGACACTATTGAAAAATTGTGTAGCCCGACTGTTATGGGGCACACGCCAAATCAAGCCCGGCAGTTTGCTGCGGATGAACTCCCAATACATTTTGATCTGGTTGAGTCAGGTAATGATTAAATTCTTGATAGTAGAGTTTGGATCGAGTTCAGACTCCCAATTGACAGGTTTTCCATGCTGGATAAGAGATGTGGGATTCATCCAGAGATCTGAGAGCATTCGCAGCGAATTTGTAAGTTTGCCTTACACTGCCAAGCTGGTCAAGAGATGTGAAATTCATTGAGAGATCAGAGAGTAATCGAAGCGAGTTTGCATACCTGCCTTAAATTAAATTGCACAACGTTATCTGCCGAGTTTAGTTTCGACACCCATATAATACCAACAACGTATTTCAACTGATATCAAAACAAAGGTTTGTGCGTTTAACAGTTCGGATTTTACGGTAATGGCTGTGGATCGACCGTATCTACATCTTCTTTATCGTGAGCACCGTCTCGTTTTTCCACTCTTTTGCATAAAACGAAAGCACGAGGAGGAAGACGGCCCTCCTCATTTTCTGCTTTGGTTTGAGCACCAGACAGGGACGCACCACGTGCGCTATGGAAAAGGTATTTTTTTTGACTGCTTATGTTTCAAGAAGAAAAGAGCCTCTCCGGACGCAGCCACGTTGAGGGACAGCCAACACGTCTTTGACCCACCCCCGTGTTTTCTGTTCCTTTTGCCTCGGGTACAGCACCGCCCAGCCACCACGCTTTTATGGTTTAAGTTCTGCCTCCGGAACAGCGACACCACCATCACGTGACGCGCGCCAGCAGAGACTTTGTTGCAAGGCAGTGACGTCAGCGCCCGGGTACGGTATTGACGCAAGCGTGGGTCCGGGTCTCCTCGGTCTTCAGTAATTTTGACCGGTAGTAAAATCCTCATCCGACCTCTGACAGACGAGGTTTGGATACGTAGATTCGTAACGACGAGCACTATCCATTAGATGTAAAATAGCAGCAATCCAACAATTAGAAATATTTTGGACTGGGATCACGGTTAGTAGTATTTAGACTTGGCTTATTATTTTTAATCAGATACGTTTACTGCTAAATCTGTTCTCCACAATCCCGCTAAGGTTGATATTTTTAATGGGAGGAATTTACTCATTTGGAGGGTCTTTCTTATGTTATTAAAGAAAAGACGCCTGAGAAGCCTGCGTTGATGATGCTTCCAATGAAGAAAAAGATCTCTATTTTACTTAGGAATATGATAATGAATCAGCAAGGCATCTGTTATTTGGATTTATTTCTAATGATTTGGTCAAACAATTTGAGCAACTAACTTCAGCAAAAGAAATTTCTGATTAAATAATTACGAAATATGATGCATCCACTGTGTCCCACCTTATAAAGGCATTTTCGAATTATGTTAATTAAAAAATGCATGAAGAAATTTCGATCACTGACTACATTGACCAGATGAATATAAGATTGATGAAGTGCACTGATTGTAACTGTTGCAAAGTCTCACCTTTATAGGAGAATGTTTCTCAGACCCTTAGCCTTCAGAAACCACTGACCGTTAAAGATATTGAGGATGAATTAATTGCTGAAGGACAAAGGTAAGCTGCCAATGGTTTTGTGCCTATTGCTTTGCTTGCTCAAACCAATTCTGCTAGTGGCTCGATGGCTATTATGGGGAAAATGAAGTATAAGGGCAAAGGGAAAGCTAAGGTGCAATAAAAGAACAAGTGGTGTTGCTTTATTTGCGGGAAGCCTGGGCACTTTCGTGCGGACTGTCCGGATAAAAATAAGAAGAGAAAGGGCGAGAATGTGCAATAGAACATGGTACTACATGGAAGTAAAGATTATTTGATATAATCACGGAATCCACGATGGTGGATACTAATGAAAGCAACTGGTATTTCGAATCCGAGGCTACTCGACACATCTCGAGGACCAAAGCATGCTTCATTGAATTCCAAAAAATTAAAGTTGGAGAACATAACATATACATGGGAAATGAGACATTCTGCGATGTGATGGGGGTGGGGAAAGTCAAGATTCTCCTGCCAACTGGAAAATTGTTGTATTTGTCAGATGTATTCTTCGCTCTCGGCGTGAGGAGGAGCGTGATTTCTGTCAGCCAGCTTACATCTAGTGGTTTTGAAATTAGGTTCACTATTGATAAGGTTACTATTGAGCTCAATGGAAAAATTTGTTTTTGGTTTGTTTCATGATAAATTGTATTTGCTGGACACTTCTAAAGTTGCAATAAAATCTAGTTCCAATTATTCTGTGTGTGTGAATGAATGTGTTAATGGTTTGGCATTGTTATGGCTCTACAAATTAGGACACATTAACAAGAAAAAAATAATTAGAATGGCTAGGGATGAACTTTTACCTGATATTGGAAAAGTGAAACACCTTACATGTGAACCATGTTTAAGTGGGAAAATGGTTAAGAAACCATTCGATTCCCAAAGGGAACTAGAAATTTGAAATTACTAGACCTGATACATACAGATATATGTGGACCTTTAAATGTTCATACTAGGACAGGGGAAGTGTATTTTATTATCTTCATTGATGATTTCATCAAATATGGTTATATTTATTTGATTAAAAATAAACATGAGGTATTAAAATTATTTCAAACATATGCTGCTGAAGTTCAGAATCAAATGGGCAAGAAAATCAAACGGATTCAATCCGATAGCGTGGCTGAACGTTGAAATTGAGCACTTTTGGACATGGTTAGGTCCATGATGAGCCACGCGGAACTTTTGCTATATTTGTGGGGAGAGGCAATTTATACTGCACATTATATATTGAACATGGTGCCCTCTAAATCTGTGCCCAAAACCCCATATAAGTTATGGACTGAAGTCAAACCTAAAATGAAACATATAAAAGTTTGGGGCTGCCCTGTACATGTCCTATTACCGCCACCAAAAAGACACAAACTGCAGGTAAAAACGAGAAAGAATTGCTCGTTTGTTTGCTACCCAAGCCATTCGAAAGGATATTGTGTGCATGATCACGACAATTGATCGTGAGCCCCAAGTGTAGAGCCGCAATGTAGTAATAAACTGGTAAGACCAGGTCGATCCACATGGAGCAATGTAAATTAAGGTTCCTCTTCAACTTGCCCTAAATTAAAAATCTAAATCTAGCCTAAAAAAACTAGAAAAGTACATTATCATTCCTACTTTTCAAAAATTAAATTAATTACAATCCAATGAAAAGAAAACTTCCTAAATCTAAAAGAATCTAAAAATTAAAGTTGCTACAAAATAATACACAAGTTAGAACATCAAGAATAAAAGGTACCAAAAATAAAACTAAGAAACTATTAGAAACAAAAGAAATCTAAGTTAGAAAGTTAGTAATGCAATGCATGCCATGAGATGTTGAGAAAAAAAAATTTAAGTATGAAAAACTAGTATGCTGGGCTGTTTTTATGCATGATTTATCCTAATCTAATGCAACCTAAAACTAAGTTTAATGGTTGGATCTTGAACTATAAGGATGCATGAAGCAAATAAAAAAAACGGAAGTGGAAAACAATTGAAAACGAATGAGATATGAGTGCATGAACGTGACCTAAAAATGTGACCAGCCATGTTTGAGCCACTGGTTCACCATCTTTACAAAATTATTTTTTCTTGAAATTCTGGGGTTTGAAAGAACACTGATCAAACTTTAATTTCCCCAAGTTTCATGGAAAAATAATGTATTTTGTTCAAGTTTCTAATCGCAAACTTTTCACACAAAATTTGTCCTAAAGTTTTTGCAACAATGTGCAGAATTGTGCACTTTATGTTGAGATTCAAATTTCTAAAAAAATATTTTTCTGAGATTCTTGACTCAAATCTCTGATTTTTCTTTTTTATTCAATTTAAAACTCCGATTCTAATTTCTATTCAGTTTTGAATACTCAAATAACAAGCAACTTAAAATATCTAAACTCTACTAATATGAATATGCATGCAACGCTAACTAATTCCAACCATAAACTATGCAAAAAATAGACATAAATTGAATTGATCATAAAAATAAAGACAATAAACAAAAGTTCAAGAATTTAAATGTGTGGTGAAAACAATAAAAGTAAATGTGTGGTTTTAATAGAAATTTAAATGTGTGGAAGTGTATTCTTCTCTTTTGAAATTCTTTTCTAAGCGAGTTCATAATCTGAATCATGCTCTTAGGGCTCTTGGGTCGTCAATCCAAACACCAACAAGTAAAGAACACGAATCAAGCACCAATCACCTAAGTACAAGAAAGAAAAATTGAAAAGAGAAATAAACACTTTTACTAATATGCAAAGTCTTACATAAGATAAAAAAATAAACAGACAATTACATACTAGGATGAGAAGCCTCTTCTAGATGAAAAACCCAAGGGTGTAGTGTGAGTTTCGGGCCAAATCTCTTTGAGGACTTCCGTGGAAAGAAAGAGAGAGGAAGAAGATGGAGCATAGTAGTAATTCTAGAGAGAGCTGATCTATCTTCCCATGGGAGGAGAGGGATGCCCATGTCATCAATTTATAGATTTTTCCTCTTTCTTTCCTTTTTTGTTCCAAGTTTTTAGCATGCAATCTTCTTTATATGGTAAGTTCTTTTCTTGGCCAACAAGTCCTCAAAGAAATAGCAAGGTGAGTGAGAGATTTTTGTGATTTCCATGTGTAAAATTGCAATCTAGAGTAGAAATTATCGCACCAACTTCTAGAGGCCATATCTTCCTCGTTTTAGCTTAGATTGAAACAATCTTGGGTTCCACAGATATCTACTCGAACAGATCTTTCCAATGGTGGGTAGATTGTACCAATCCGACAGTTAGATTAAGAGTTATGACCATTTTGATTTTGCTATCCTTAAAAAATTCGAGAATAATTGTACACATATAGAAGCTTCTAATTAGTAGTGCAATGGGGTGTGTGCGACCCATGTGGACAACCAAAGGGGATCTTGGGATCTTTCTTTCCTTTTTTCTTGACTCCCCTTCCATCTTTGGTTTGCTTCCAAGCTTGTTTGATTGACTAGTCAACTCTTCTAGCACACTTTCCTTTCTTGAATTTGATCTTTCTTGATTTTTGAGTCTTCAAACTTAATAAGTATTAGATCTTACCAAATCTGAAGTTTCATTTCTTAATCTTGAAATTCCAAATCTTTCTTTCCATTGTTGATTTTTAAACTCTCCAAAAATACTAAGATATGTGGGTCCACCACGAAAGTTGTCATATCTTTGATCTCTCTCAAATTTCACCAGTGTGCGTCCCATTCTTGATTTCTCCTACACAAATTGAAATAAACAAATTCAACAATAATCACATATAAGGGATTTGAATGGACTATGCATTGGACCTACTTGATGCGCCCAGAATAACCAACTTTTTAAAAATAGATTTCAAAAAATAGCAACGGCGGTGGCGCGACGATGTAGAAATCCAAGTGGTGGTGTGCCTTACGGAAGGCCTTGGATGAAATATTGATGGAAGGATGAGAGATGGAGAAAAATTAATGGAAAAAAGAGGAAGTGGGTTGCTGGTCGTCCAAGAAGAATAATGATGTAGTTCTGTGGTTGGAGATATATATATATATATATATATGATGAGTGGGGCTAGGAGAGAGTTTTTGTGTGGCAAGCCAAGAAAAATTAATAAACAATGTGATAAGTCCTTAAAAATGCATATTTTTCTCATAATTTTAGAGTAATTAAGGACTTAATCATTAAATCATGCACCATTTTAGTATAAAAATTATGATTTTATGTTTGTGAGCATCAAAGTCTGAATTCGAGTCAAAATTCATTCAAATATTACATTTTCACATAAAATCATGAATATCTCTATTTTTGGCATTGGAAATCATGAATTTCTCATAACTTTTTATTCACACATGAAATGATGAATTTTCTTTGTACCATTGATTTAATTGAAGAAAACTTGATAAAATGGTGACATTTTATGAATTTATTTAGTGTGAATTGGGCCCACATCTTGCATCATTCCTTATCTATATGATTAGATTATTCTCTGATCTTTGCTTTTATTTTTGTAGGGAATTTCAGAAATTGGGGCCTGTGGAAGAGAATTGATGAATCAAGTGCACCATGGGACCCACCTTACTTAAGCGTGGATTCCAAGGTAGGGGCGGCCATGGCAGGGTCTGCTCTCATATGCAAAAATTCAGATTTAATCTCTTGAAGATAAGTTCTAGATTTGTGGGCAATGTGATGAGGTGTCCAAGACCTTCCATTCAGGAATCACACATCAAAGTGGGGCCTATCATCTCTTACAAGTTGCAAACAAAAATCTGAATTTCAGATTTGGGTCAAGATTTCCTTGGAAATTCAAAAGTTTGAATTTGAAGATTTGAGATGGTTTTTTAAGAGAGAAAGTGGGTCTACATGAGTTTCCAAGATTTGAAAACTTTCAAATCAAAGAGATTGGACGTCCAACACTAGCATTATCCAAATTGTGACAAACCCACATGGACCCACCAAGCTATCAAAATTTCGATACAAATCTTAGTATTCGGATTTCTTTTCAATCAAGAAGGACCAGCCATGAAGATCGTCCAATACTATGCTTCACACATCTAAGATGGTCCTACATGCATTCCAAGTTGTACAAGTTTAGATGTGGAATTAAAAAAAAAAGTAAAGTGGGGCCAAGTGGAGGAGTTTCAAGTTAGCAAAAGAGTCATGTGTACCAAGAAATTCAAAAGACAAAGCAAATATGAGAATCCCCAAAACAAATCTCCTAAACTTGCCAAAGATTCTATCTTGGAGACTCCCTAAACTAAAATACCTTGGACCACAAGCCATCAAACCAACATAAAAACAACCACAAAGGGCTGAACGTGTGAAACTTGGACGACCTGTAACAAAATTCCCCTTTTTCCATTAATGTTTCTCCATCTCTCATCATTCCATCAATATTTTATCCAAGGCCTTCCCTAAGGCACACCACCACTTGGATTTTCTTTTCACGTCGTCGCACCGCCGCCTTGCTATCGTCACTCCACCATCGGACCGGCCTTTCATTATCTTCCTTTGCTTGGATTTTAGATTGCGAAACGAAGAGCCTGTTAGATCACCGTTCGAGACCGCGAGTCCCTTTCATGCGTTTAGTGTTTCATGTGTCTAGGGTAAGGTTGGATGCACTTTATTTTGATTTAAAAAATAATTTTGTAATGGTTATTTGCTTGTAAGTGAAGGTTTAATGAATGTAAAATTGGTTCCCAAATCATGGGATGGGAAGAATATCCAATGGAGGTATAAATGGATCAAAGGTGGGCTAAATTGGGCCCTAAAGAGCTTTATTGCACATGCAATCTGCATGTAGGAGAACATTCTCCCTTGGTTTGAAAGCACCATTTTTACACCATTAAATGAGAATATCAAATCATTTAAGATGTGTTTGTGTTTTTCACATCTTTCTCAAACTCTATGAAGGTTTATAATATGAAACTAAAAGTATTGGTGTTCATCATATATATATAATAATATTGAATGATTTGAATCATGAATCAGATCTATATGTTGGGAATCTTTGGGCGTGTCTTACCTATTTCTCAAAATCTATGAAAATATAAGATATGAAGCTATTAGTCTCGGGGCTTATTAATTTAATAAAAAAGGATGAGCGGTTTGGATCATAAATTTGGGGCCCATGCGACATAAAAAAAAAATGGAAGGTGATTGATAGGATTTAAACCCACGACCTATTTGCAGGAAAAAAATGTGTGCGTGAATGTGCGTTTTGGGGGGGGGGGGGTTTGGCTGTGTTTACCACCTTTCAGTTGTGTAAATTTGACGCTGAAAATGGCTCTCTTATGCACCATTCTCACATCTTATTTACCCATGTGATGCATAAATGAGTGCAAACAAAGGAGACCATGCACAAATTTCATGCATGTTCAACATTCACATATGTAATATGCGTACAAACAAATGGTTGCATATTTGATGTAGCCCCTGGACATGGGCTCACTGAAGTTTATGATCAAACTGCAGAAGGGTCACCTGATGTAGGTATATTAAATAAAACCTATTTCAATTCCCTTATTGTTAGGAGTTTAGGTTGGAGTTTTAATTTTGATTAGGTTCATTTCCTTAAATTATGGTAATGATTGTAAGATTAGTGAGAAATTAAGCCTGTTTTTTTTTTATTTACATTAAATACTCATGAATTGCGGAGTGAATTATTCTTTCTGTATTGCCAAATGGTTTATTACTGAAGCATCTATTTCAAACCCAACCATTTTAAACAAAACTGTTTCATGCAGGTCTATTTCATATAGATAAGATTTGCCAAAGAAAGCCTTATTGATGTGAGTTCTTTCTTGTTTTCGTTGTGAGCTTTGCTGATGTTTTGCAAAAACATAAATTTTGCAGAGTTTGGAAATGACTTTGATCTTCCTTGCATCAAATCTAATATCAGAGTGTACTTATCTTTAGGGCTGTCAAAATGCCACACGACCCGTTAACACGACACGAACCCACACGATATTAACGGGTTCGGGTGACCTCTTAACGGGTTCGTGTCGTTAATGGATTGGACCCGTTAACTGGTTAAATTAATGGGTCGTTAACGAATAAAATCGGTAACTCATTAACAGCCCGATACAGCCTGCCAAATGATAAATGACATAAATTATAAAATGCATGAGGGGTCTTTTGGTAAGTTTGAAAAGGTTGAAGTGAAACCCTAAAACCCACATATAAAAGATCATTTTCTGACTCCTTCACTCTCCTTTCATAGCAAAGGAGTGTGTGTTAATTGACATGGTCCAAAATGGACAAACTTATTTAACAGGTTAATGGGTCGTGTCGTGTAACCCGTAAAATAAACGGGTCGTGGTCGTGGTTGTGTTTGATTTTTGGACTCATTTATTTAATGGGTCGTGTACGAGTTGAGGTGATTCTAACACGGATTTGTTAACTTGCAACCCAAATTCGTTAACATGGCACGATTGACAGCCCTACCTATCTTACAAACCTCCATAAACATTTGAGCTTAAAGACACATTCTTGGATTTAGAAAAAAAAAATCTATTTTGTAGAGCATATGTATGTTATATGTCAAATTACTTTACTTAGTATAATATGGCATAATATAATACACATGCAATAAGATATCAAGGAGATAATAAGGGTCCATTGAACTTGAAGTGTAGGCCGACATCCAGCCCATTTAAGGATTTTCAGACTCTAAAATTGATCTAAGTCCAGACTATCGACCACCACCCAAACGCATGTCCAAGGTCACCTAACTCGGAACTAGGATATGGAATCCGCCGATTCCAAGACCATTGACAGCGTTAATCAAGCTACCCTTTTAAGGAGCATATCAAGTGTGATCAAGCCTAACTAGGGTTGCAAACGGAACGGTTCTAGGTCGGAACCATATTGGACCAGGACCTGTTTCTAAATAAAGATTCCGATTCCGGGTCCGATTTTGACTCGGAATCTATTTTGTTTAGATCCAAACCTTGTTCTGATAGGAAAACCTAAATCCTGTTTTAGTACCAAGTCCACCTAGAGGATTGAAATCTAGTTCCAAAAATCAATTCTAATTTCTCATCAATTTAAAAATTTTCCTTAAACAAATAATATCATTCAGCTTATAACTATGCATCAAGTCTACTACCTCCAATATTATATATAAAAATGTAAAGAAAAGTTGGTTTTGAGGTACAATTTACAATATTAAAGACTCATATGTTGGGCTTGGGTCCACAGGTCGAAACCTATATGGACCCAGAATCGGACTAGTTTATCAATCGGAACTAAATTGGGTTCCGGACCCAGACTTGTTTATGAATTGAAACCTAAAATAGGTTTCAGACCCGGTTTTTTGCGAGTTGGAACTTCCGGATAATCGGAGAATCGGATACCCATTTGTAGCCTGAAGCCTAACTCAAGAATATCACATATAAGAGGTTTTTTTTTTTTTTGTTATTTATTTTTTTATAAAGGCTCCTATATTTTTTATTTTTACTAAAACCCGTCTTGACTGGCAGTCAAACTGTACAAAGAGTAACTATTTCCATTTGACTCTCTATTTCTATTCTTTTTGTCTTGACCACGAGAAAATTTAAATGAGTCACCTCTAGTTTTTTTTGGTAACCAGCCAATAGGCTAGAACCAAAGAGCACAAGCGGGAAGAAGGCCCACACAAGCGGAAAGAAAGCCCGCAGAAATGAAAAAAGGTGGCATACTTAGGATTCAAACCCTGAACACACAGTTGAGAACTGCCGCTACTTACCGGTGAGATAAGTAGCTGTTCTCGAGTCATCTCTAGTTGAAAGATCAAAACAACTTTGTGATAGAAGAAAATTGTTTAGGATGGTGGACAGTTATTTTGTCAATTTGATTTAGCATGTGAGCCCACACAAACTGCCCTTGCTCTCCGCCTTCCTCTAGACTTAACCAGTTAGCTAGTTTTAATTAAAAAGTCTACAAACTTTAGATATCCATGAAATGGGCCCCACCTGTTGGATTGTAGTCCAAAAATCACCCCTCGTATGGATAAACTCCTTGGTGGGGGGCACCTAGGAAATTAAACTCAAATCAAATAAATACAAATCTGGGGTGTGGGTCCCACAATACTATGCAAAACTATATTTTAGTCTTTAGGCAAAAAATAATGGTCCAATATCTCTAAAAGATGTATGGATAATCTATTGGCAAATCTATCATTTTATCTTTTAAATAAGGGATAACCCATTTAAGATTTTCTCAAGGGTAAATCCGTCAAAAACCAAAAAGCGGGGAGTAGTTACTTTTTGTATAGTTTGAACTAGAGGTGGCAAAATGTGGCCCGACCCTAACCTGACCACATAAAATACAGGTTGGTCATGGGTTAGGGTTTTCTAGCCCGAAGAAAAATGGGTCAGGTTAGGGCTAACCCGCCTAACCTGCATGACCCCATATATAGTCTTTTATATTTATATTTATTTTCACAAGGAATGATTAGAGATAATATAAGATATGATTTTCATTTTGTTTTTATATGATAATCTACGGTTTGGATTGTGAGATAAAGCTTAGGATCTCATGTAGATGTTACTTCTTCTTCCTTTCGAGCTTTTGCAAATTCCTTAGATGAAGAAATACCTAAAAGGAGGACAAGGAAGAATTTTCTTTTGTACATGAAACGTGAGAGCAAGTTGGCACCTGTTGGTCCTTTGCTACCCTTGTTGTCAAACCATTCCATAGATATAAATATAGCTACAACCCACTCTCAGTCCAAGGCTTTAATTTCGATAAATCCCGAGTTGAAAGGGTGGGACGCCATGGTGGGGAACAAATATTGAAATCCAACCGTTCAAAGTATACCTTTTTTCAAGTACATGGGCTAATCCAAAATCTTATCTCCATCGGAGATAGTCCTACTGTTGGGTTAATTATTTGATGAGAAATATGATAATGAATATGCATATAGGATTTTTTATTTTTTTTATGCAGAGAATCAACTAGATGGTGGAAATAATCTAGATTGACGTGAAATTTTGAGATATCCCATATATAGTAAGGGTGTTTGTCTTAATGTTTGTGATTTAATAGGTGGGGTTTATCATGGTGCTCCACTCCTTTTACATCACAATTTATAAAAGTCAAAGCTACATGCACAAAAAAAAAAGAACATTTTTTTTTTCCAAACTCCATCCTTTCTCCCTCGACATATATGGCAAGTTCCCTCCTCTTGGGTTTGTAGTTTTCCAATAATGTTTGTTACTTTTTTTTTTTTTTATAAATTATAGTAACTTTTTATTTTTGTTGATCAGTTTCATATATTATATATTCATTTGGGTTTAGTTTTATTACATAATGATTATCTTAAGAAAGCTTGTCCACCATGCTTAAAGTACAACGCATATGTATGAAAAAATAAAAATAAAATATCTATAGGGGTCAATAGTTTAAAAATATAGTTACTTTTATAAATACCTCCTAGAATAAGTCTAACTACTAGTCAATGTTCCAAACTAGTTTTAATACTCTACATGGTTAGGGTCCCATCCTCATCTAACTAGTTTTAGGATTCTTTGGATAAACATTTGCATGGAATAGTTGTGTAGTGTGGTGGTTAGGTTGGCTTCTTAAAAACCAAATATTCATGAGTTCAAGCCCATATATAATGATTACTTTTTACCAGTTTACAAGTTACACGGATCTTGTCGGCTCACCCGAGTCCGTCCCACATCTAATGTGGGTTAGATGGGTTAGCCAGATCCGATACCTAATGGGCACGTTTTTTATATGAAAAACTCTACTCGGGAAAAACAGCAAGTCCGATTAGTCACTGTACATATTCACCGTGCTTGAACCAACCACCTTAAATGAAAGAAACTCCAAGGTTTGAAGCTTCAGCATTACAACAAATGATGCTTTGGAGAAGATGATGGATCTCTCAAAGGATTCTATAGTTTAGAATGGGAGAGAGGTGTGAGGGACAACCTTAGGTTTGAGAAGAGATGTTTTTCAATAACTCTTAGTTTGTGGATTGCAAGCCAATAGAGTTTTGGAAGGAGTGGGAGATAAATTAGAAGAAGTTTCCAATTAAAACTCTAGATTCGCGCTTAGGGCGTGCGTCATGCGCTCGAGCAACTGTTGATGAGGGTATTCATCCGAGTTGGAATGTTAAACACCCTATTTCATAGATTCAATTTAGTAACTTTGGGAACAAGTTATTCTGTGGCAACAAGTGGTATTGGGGGCGAGGGAACCAGACTTACGGTGCAGGTTGCCTGCTAGGAGAGCATTTTTGAAAAGAAATAAACTTTTATTTTTACTTATAGTAGGTAGGGTACTGAAGAGCATTTAACAAGGGATTGAGGAACGAGGAGGTTGGTGATATATTTTGGGTCATTTATATAGTGATTGCTAAATAAAATCATAAGTTCTCTTATGTGTCATATGGTTGATTTCAGTTGACATTTTTTCTTTATCATCATCAACTTCATCAATAAAGTGATAAATAACTCCTTCATGTACAAAATCTGCTTAGAAATGAAAAGGCTATATCAATTAATATAAAAATATTATACGCCGACCATTGCTTGTCTGTCACCCCTGCAAACAAACCCCTGGATCAGCCACAGCCCACAGCCTATATGTAGGCCCTTTGACATTATAAGGGCTGCTTGCCTTCAGGTGGATCCATGCATATTCTTGCCTTATTAAAATGCTTACAGAGACTAGAAGAAAGCCAGAAGGGAGAAAAAATTGTGTATAGTGCGGCCTTCTTTCCCCTTGAAAAATATGTGCTTAGCCAAATAATATCACTTAATTTAGATTGATACATAACGGAATGTAGGGATGTAAACACAGAGGGTTTGGGTCAGACCAACCATATCCAGACCCAAATAATAAATCATAAGTTTTGGGTTTGTAGTTTCTTCCAAGCTGCATTTCAAACCTAAGGCCAACCCAAGCCCAGTTATTAGGTTTTGAAATTCTTTATCGTATGAGAGCCGGGTCCGACGATATCTTGCTATCAAGACTGCACGGTCCTATCTTTTTATGCTTCCACAATAATCTAATCACTGTCACTTTATCCTTCAATAAAATCAATCCTCTGTCGTCCATCCAATCATCCAAATCTTATGATCTCGCCATCTATATTGAGTTGCATGATCAAAAGCGTATGAAAACTATCATGTCATATCTGATCAAGTGGACACACCGAAAGAACCAATACTAGGTTGTTCCCTTCAATCCACATAACCAAAACTAGATTGTCCCCTTCAATTGGTAAGAGTGGTATTTGTAGGCCCTGAGATACCACTAATCCCTCTGGAAGGAGTGGATCACTTGTTTCTACGTAATAGGGGAGTACTCTTTTAGCCCATGGATTGCAAAAACGAGGATATAAAGAAGTTGCTTTTCAAAGTACAACTCAATATATTTTTTAATATGCTTCCAAGTATACCACTTCACTATTCCACTCTCACGTCTCTCATCCAGTAGCTTCTCTTCTGACCCCAATTGATTATTATTATTTTATTACTTAGTTTTATGACAAGGTGGGTCTTATGGTATTAGAGGGGATGATCGGCAATTCCAGAATCCATCAAGTGATTCCACCAGAAGATGGAACAGTGCCCTCGTCATCATGGTTTCATGCCCAGAATTTTTTAAACAATTGGATAGTGCGCCAAACAGGCCTACTCCATGTGGGTCTAGCACAACAGTTGTCGCTCGGGGCCCCACTTCCAGACCAAGGGTCTAGATTCGAACCCACGGGTCTAACTTGGGACGAGCCAAACCCGAACCCACATGGAAAAAGTAATATATGATTTGCACCTGTTCGAGTTTGGGTCTGGTTCGAGCTTGCATTTTGTGACTAAATTTGGGTTGGATTCGAATTTTGGCTTCAGCTTTCCAACTTTTGTAAAACATGTGTAAATTTCTCAGACGGTAGTTATCTCATGTGGGAGGTGTACATAGAACTTTCATGCGCACTTCTTTTGGGGCCCACCTGATGGCCCACATGGGGATGAGGTTAGGGGGATTGAAAGATCGTGTTGGACTCTTATATGTACAAACCAGATTAGTTACGAGTTACGCCTGATCATCCTAACCCTTTTATCCATGGCTCATAAATTCTCATTTTAAAAGAAGGGTGCACAATCTATCCGTCTGTCCAATCCATTCGAATGGGTGCAAACCCAGAGGACCAGTGGCTATCGGAGTGTGTGTTCCAGCCGGATGGTCCATCAGGTGGGCCCCTTAATGAGGTGTAAACAAAAATACCCCATGTACGATTTCTGAGTTTACAATTTTAAATGTGAGACTTTGAAAAGGAGTTAAAACCAAATTGCACTTGGATAATGAGTCCATTTGGATTGGGTATGTTTGGGTTTCATTTGATTGGGTCGGATTCGGGTTTACCTACACACTCTCTGGGTCGGGTTTGGGTTAGCCACCCGCCTTAGTTGCACTTGCATGGGGTCCCTCATGGGGTCCCTCATCCTCTGTACCTCTGTCCCTCTAAAAGGAGCTATGATCCGCCCTTGTGCATGGGACATGATTGACTAATAGACGGTCAAATATTTCATTTATAGGGTCCTATGTAGGCGGATAGATTGATTTTATCTAATAAATCTCGGGTCCCACATGTAGTTGGGATTTATTTGTAGGTCCAACGTACCATCATTACATAATTACACAGTCCTATGATATTTTTTTACTTAGATGGGTCTACCTTTATTTCATCAAAGGTAGGGCCCTACAGTTACATGGTTGTTGTCCAAGAGTAGACCCAAGGGCGATGCTTGCAAACTTGTCGCCTTTGGGATGGACCCAGTGGGACCCACCGACCTTGGCCTAAAGTTCCTCTTGTATAAAGAGGGTTACTGTCGACATGGGATTAATTGCAGAAATCCAAATTTAGTGGCTGGAATTAGATGAATGAGGTTCCTAGGGTTAAGATGATTCCAAGGGTCACTACAACAATGTGCACTTCTGTTGGCACTAAATAAGTGTCGGTAAAGATCTATCAAACGTTGGCAAAAACCTATTCCGGTGATTTCTCTTGAGCCAGTAAGTCGCCAAGAAAAGTTCACCAGGAATAGCATTTGTGGGTGAAAAAGAGGTATTGTCGGTAAAAAGTTATACATTGCCAACATTTTATTTCGCCATGAAAAAATGTTTATAACGCCGCGAAAAGAGGTTTGTTTTTCAATAATAGATTCTTAGACCAAGGCACAACAAGAAAAACCCAAACTAGAGTTGGGTTCTTTGCAAAATTCCACCCATGTTGTAGGTTCCTAGTCGATTGAATTTGTGAGACCCATGGCCCATCTGATGGTGGATCTAGACTAGCAATTCGAAAGCGGGGCCCTGGGAGACCACGGTAGTACTGGAGCCCTGTTTGGCCCACTATCTAATTGGTTCGAAAATTCTAGGCGTCGCAGGGAAGATGACGACGAGGGCACTGTTCCACTTTCCTAGTGGAACCATGTGATGGCTTTTCGAATTGCCAATCAGCCCCTCTCTTTATATTAAATTCCATAAGACCCATCTTGTCATGAAATAAAGTAATAAAATAATAATAATCAATTGGGTTGGAGAGGGAAACTATTGGCTGAGAGACGTGAGAGTGGAACTGTGCAAGAGTATACTTTGAAGCATATTAAAAAATGTGTTAAGTTGTACTTCAGAAAGCAACTTTTTTATATCCTTGTTTAGTCCTCATAGGCTAAAACAATACTTACATGTTTCGTAGAAATAGGGGATCCGGACTCTTATGAAAGGCAAGCACTTTGCGGCTACTTTTCCAGCAAATGCAAACATCATATTTTCATAAGAGTCTCTTATGATTTCGCCGATTCTGACCAAGCAATGAAATGATTGAAGAAACCGTCAAAGTTAAGTTTGAACCAACAAGGGGTGGGAGGATGAGTTTATCTGTGGAAGATCCCACATATGAACCAAGCCTTACATATAGATGAGTTAGATTCCACTCCTAATACTCTTAATACGCGTGTTTAGATGTATGATGAATTGAAGTTTGGTGATGTGAAGCATCAAACCAAGAAAGAATAAAATATAAGGGGTTATGATGGTGTTTTATTTTTATTTGTTTGGTATGAAATCTTTTTGACTCTTAGTGTAGAAAAGCGGAGTTTTTTTTTTTATCTTTTAGTAAAAAATGGAGGTTACTTTTTTCGCTTTTTTTTTTTTTTTAAAAGAGGAAGAGAATTTTGAAATTATGTACTTTTGATATGACTTCTTGTCATTTCTCGACCGGATTCACTTTACTTTTAACTTAGCTACTTAACTGCCAAACCCGGTTTAACATGAGGTAGATAAAGTCAATGATAGTAAAATATGTGATCGTTCCTAGCTTCCCAAAGTAACAATCAAATAAAGAACTAAAAAAAAGGGCCTTCTCACATCCATGGATGAGAGTGACTTGATGAGGTCATAGTCATAAACCACATGACTTGTCTGTTCCATGTGGGATATTAATTTGCATGATCAGCCGATTCATACAGTTCACATTGTTGAGAATGGCAATATCACCTCCCGTTCGCTTTCCAGAAACTAGACCGACCAAGGCCTCACTATTCCATATTTTGTTGTAAATGAGAAAAGCATGACTTTTGTCTTCCACCGCCCCCACATGGAAAATATTCTGAGAATTTACAAATAGACTCCTATACTTTCGGATATTTAGCCTCTAACTTTTCGCAATAACAAAGACACCCTACAATTAATTCGACATCATTCAGTAAGTTTCTTGATAGTGGCTAAGAGATCAAAGGCTAATAAGTGACATCATTTGTACCACCATTTGTAAATATCGGAAAGCATAAGAGTGTATTTGTAAATTTTCAGAATCTTTTCCGTATGGGACTGTGGAAGACAAAAGTGATCCTTTTCTCATTCGCAACAATTTGGAGTTGAGGCCTTGGTCGGTCTAGTGATAAGGGTATTGCTTGGAAGGTCAGTAGGAAGGTGGCGATGGGCAGACATCCTCTAAAGAACGTGCTTTGTGGGTGCTTATTCATTTATTTATTTGTTTAGTTGGCTCCAATTAATTTGTGTGATCAGTTGCTAAATCTAGCTTAAGTATTAGAAAGTATTAGCAGCAGTAAACGTAGTTGCTTAAATGTGATGTGCACACAACTCAACCGAAGTTTTGAACCCACAACCTACAACCCATCACCTTTTCATACTCACTTTATCATTGAAATACATGAAAAATTTATTTTAAAATTTGTTAAGTATCTAGAACAATTATAATAAATAGGGCGAGGCAGCAAAACCCGAATCTATCTTGAACCCAAGTCAGTTTACATTACATAAATTTGTACCCACCCACTCCAACCCAAGAAACTACCATAAAGGGTTCTACCGAGGAATATAACTTACTGTAGGCGGTAAAAACGACACCTACTTAGATTAGGATGAGATTGAGGTAAAACTCCTTGGGACGGGGAGTGCTGAACTCCAAGAACCTGAAAAGGGAAGGAGAAAGACTTGGGTCAGAGGCCCTGGCTGCCGTGAGCCGAAGGCACTCCGATGCCTGAGTTAGCTCTGGTAAAACTAAACAGGAGGAGGAAGAGAGGAATGAGAGCGTGTGTAGTATTGAGGGTTGTGCGTTGGATATTGCGTACCTCTTATGGGACTGATCCCATGCATATATAGGCGAGTGCTCCTCGTTCATTCTCTCTGTGAGTGGGGGTAGGTGAGGTGAGGTCCCATCGTTCCTTACCCTGACAGGCAGCAGTAGGTGAAAAGGACAACACCCCTACCTCACTTTCCACGCCTTCGGCCAGCTAGCGTACAGGGGTGATAAAGCACACCTCTTATCACTATAAATGAGCAATCCTATCGCCATAAATGACCGCCCATATCTGTCAGGGTGCGCCGTATTTGCAGGAGGAAGGTGGCGGCCCACTCTGATTCTAGTGCTGCGGTCTGGGACTAAGGATGGCGTGGCCGTGGCGCGCCCTTGTACCGGGCTGACGCCCATACCGAGCTGCCGAACTGTGGTGCTGAGCTTATAAGCTACTGACCGATATGTCGAGCTGCCAAGGTATTGACCGAGCTACCGAGCTGACGATTTTCTACCGCAGAGGCTGAGGAGCTCGGCGAGTTTAGCCGTGATCCTTGTTTAACTTCGTCATTACGGCGTTTTACCCACACAATTGCCCCCTAGCTTTTGACTTCTGAGAGCCTTCCAGCTCGAAGGGGTCAGAAGCTTGATGACCGTGTAGCTGGTTCTGCTACCGGGCTCGAGTGGGGGTGATCGTCATGAAGGTAAAACCGGGACGAGGGACCTTCGGATCAAGAGGGCCCCCTTGGGTGTGGAGGTTGCTGCTATCGCGCGGGCCCCTTGGAGGTGTCTTTTCGCCTGTCCTGGATATTAAATAGTCTTCGGATATCGTGTTAGTGGTGACACGTGTCGCTTCCTTTAGCTGTCTTGCAATTACTTCGAGGAGACGTTAGGGCTGCGAGATGTGACGTTAGGGCTGATTGAGGAGACGCCTCTTAAAGGCTCTCCTCGAAAGTTGAAACGACGCCCCCAGGCCTTATAAATCAGGGCGCCTCCTTCGTCTCCACTTTCCTCTGCTTTCTCCAGATTTCTACTGCGTTTCGCAAGAGAGCTTTCTCCGGCGCCTGCAGACTCTCGTCGTTCCTGATTTGTGCAGTCCCTATTCGTAGGAGTCTTCCCCGTTTTCTTCGTCTTCTTTAGATAGATCTCTGTCTGAGTCGAGAATGGGAGTCTATAGGCACTTGTTAGGAGACCCGAGTTCCATAGACCACTTTAGGGGTTTATACAAGGTCCCCTCCAACGTGGAGGTCAGACCGGATACCCCCGACGACGGCCTCACCTATCGTGACTGCTGGATGCCATTCTGGTTAGTATCTGTAGTGGAAGGGGGAGTCCGCTTTCCCCTGCACTCTCTGGACCGGGACTGCCTCTGGGAGTGGAGGTTGTGCCCATGCCAGCTACTCCCCAATGCATACAAAATCATAATGGGGGTAGTGCGGCTCAACCAGATCCTGGGAATCGGCCTTGGTGTCCCAGATATTGAGGACACTTATGACCTCTGCAAATCCGCAGAAGGAGATACTTATTACCTCCGGCTGAGGGTCCGCCGGGCAGGGTTCGTGACTGCGCTAGAGGACTTTAATAGGTATGCTGGCGAAGACAAAGTGCTTGTCAGAGGTGGATGGGAGTTCGGCGAAGTAGAGCCTGCTACCACGGTCCGGGTCCCTCGAAAAATAGGGATTCCTCCAAGTAAAGGCCGAAGTTCTTTCGGTTTGCAGTTCTTTCCCTTCTCCTTATCTGGCTTCTGACACGGTTTTGTTTATGCAGATTTTCGCGAAAAGAGGGAGCTCGCGAGGAGGAATCGCTGGAGAGTGAACAGCGCCTGGCACGGGCTGGTGAGGAACTACAGCGGCCACAACTGCCGCGCTGCCTGGTGCCTTTTGGGGTACGTGCCCCACTATCGGTCCTTCAACACCTCCAGAAAGGTGTCGGGGATAGACTCTGTCCTTAGCGGCGAAGGAGCGAGCCAAAGAACAGAGGCGACCGTGGTACCGAGCTCGGCTGCGGTGACCGTTGCGATTCCCGCCGGTCGCCTGGTTGAGTTGGCAGAACGTGCTCCAGCAGTCTCTGCCGCAGAGCCCGCCGGAACTTCGAGGGCCAAGCCCTTGTCTTCCCGAACGAGGCTAGTAGCGTCCAGTTCGGAGGAAGAGGAAGAGGAAGAGGAAGAGGAAATGCTGCGCCAGCGCGGGCGACGCTATGCCGCGGAGGATCTGTCCGCGGCGGCTTTCGGAGACATCGGAAGCGAGGTCCGGGATCCTCCGCAGGCAGTGGCCGCGGCGCCTCCGGCATCCCCAGGTGGCATTCCTACCCCGGATGCCGAGGTGGTTAATCCTGCCGTGGTCGCGGCTGCTCGGTCTGACGAGGCAGAGGTTGTCATAGCTCCGCCTCCGGCCGTGACTGCAGTCGTCCCACCCTCGGATCATGCCGCGGGGGCTGGACGTCGGGCTCGCCCGGCCGAGGCTGTCGAGGGCGGACGACCCGAGAAGAGGGCAAGGGTCGAGACCTCGCCTGGCCCTTCGACTTCGTCTGCTGGTGGGACGATCTTGCCTCCCCCTCCGGCTCCGTGGAGGCCGGCCACCGAGGAGGTTCTGGGGAGGCCGCTGGCCGAAACAGACCGCGCGACCGATCCCCAAGTGGTCGCGGCGCTAGGGCGAGCCTGCGCCCTCCCTCAAGACATGGCAAGGTGGGCGGAGATGGACAATGAGTCCCTCCTGCTCTCCTCGATGCGATCCATTGTGCAGGTAAGTGCAGTGTCTCTCCCTTGGCCTTTTGTCTCGTGTCGTTTTATTGACTTCGGGTTTTCGTCTTGCAGTTGTTGCAGAAGTGCCAGGTGGGCATTGAGAGGCTGGACGCAGCCGAGGCGCGGGCAGCTGAGTGGGTAGTTGAAAGGGACGAGCTGCGGGCGTCCTTGGCGTCCAAGGAGGCGGCGCTGGCCGAGGTGACGGCCAAGAACGCCGACCTCGTGGTTGATTTCGAAGAGTCAAAGGTTGAGGCCCAGCGCTTCAAAGATGAGCTGGAGGACGAGAAGGTCCAGAACCAGCATCTTTCTTCCGAGCTCGATGATCTCCGGGTTGCGACGAAGCGACTCGAGGATGACCTGGAGAGCGCGAAGGGGGACGAACAGGAGACTCCTCTCTCAGCGGAACCAGGCGCGAGGTTCCCTGGAGACGGCGCTGAGGGAGAAGGCGGCCGAGATCGAGTCTGCCCTGGCCAAACAGGAGGCCAGGCTCAAGGAGGAGTTCCTCGCCGAGCATGACTCCATCATGGAGGAGGAGGTCGGCAAGCTGTCTGCTGATTACAAGGCTCAGCTGCCGGGGATCCGGGACCGAGCCTGGGAGCTCGGGTGGAAGGCAGCCTTGCATAAGGCTGGGGTCCCCGAGGATAGCCCTTTGTTCCTGAATGCCCCAAGATTTTCCTGCTAGGACCCGGGACCCGCAGCCGTGTCTCAAGTCTCCTCCGACCCTCCTTCGCAGTCGTGCCCGGAGGCGAACGCCGCTCCCGGGGCGCCTCAAGAGGCTCCGGTCGCCGGTGCTGATCCCGAGGGCTGCCAAGTGGCAGCGGTCGTCGAGGTCCCTTCTGAAGCTGCCGTGGTCGTCCCTGAGGCTGCCCCAACTGCTACCGAGGCCAGTGCGGTCACGGCCGAGGTCCCTCCAGAGATCGACTGCAATGTGGAAGCTGCAGCCCTCTGAGGGTTTTTGTAATTTTTTCTTTCTTTGATTGTATTCATCTTGTAATCAGGAGCTGTGATTAATAAAACTTTGAAATTTTGCTCGCATTCTGGCTCTTGTTTTTGATGAAATGTTTGTGGTTGGTGAAATGCTGCATCGCTTTTCTGTTTTGAGTTGTCGGTTCGGATAGCCAAACTCCTTGCTATTCTTTGGATTGAGACATCGGCCAACGACCGAGACCCGGTGCACGACCGTGGTCTCCGTCTACTGTTCCGTACCCATTATCTCCCCCCCAGCTTTTGACCTATGGGCTCCTTGGAGCAGGTCGGGAGCTGAGTGGCTTTAATCAGGCGGGTACTGCCGCTAATCTTTTGACAGTGCCCGTTGTGCCGTATTACCGAGACGGTGGGGTCTCGGTCCGATGGGAACTCATCGGCTTTTGGTGACGTAGAGTGCTGCATTAATTCCTTTCGCTGACGTGGAGTGCTGCAATAAGTTCTTGCGCTGACGTGGAGAGCCGCAATAATTTCTTTCCGTCAGTCGAGGCGATTGCCTTTTCGCCTGTCGAGGCATTGAATAGTCCTCTGGGGATGCGGCGCCGGTGCCACGTGGTCGCCTTTCTAAGGGCGCGCAATCAAATCTGCAGGACGACTGGGCTGCCCGAGACGACTCTAGGGCTACTCGAGGTTGGGCCACATTGAAGGCTTTTCTCGAAATCTGAAACGGCGCCTCCATCCCTTATAAATTAGGGCTCCTTTCTCCGTCTTCCTTCTTTTCGATCCTCAGAACCCCTGATGCAACCTGCTGAAGAATAGTACTGTTCCTGTCGCCTGCGACCATTCTGCTCGCAGAGTCTTTCATCGTAGGACTTCTCCCCCCTGTCTTCTTCCTTTCCGGTGGGTAGTCCTCCGTCTAGGGTAGAGAATGGGTGTGCACAGGCACTGGCTAGGGGACGCACTGTCCATAAGCTTATTTAGGAAGGAATATAAGGTCCCTGCGACCGTAGAGGTTAGGCCGGACGGCCTTGACGACGGTTTCACATACAGCGACGGCTGGATGCCGTTTTGGTTGGTGTCCGTCGTGGAGGGAGGAGTCCGGTTCCCCCTCCACCCATTCCTCAGGGAATGTCTCCGGGAGTGGGGGTTGAGCCCCTGCCAGCTGCTTCCCAATGGATACAAGATCATCATGGGAACAGTGCGGCTCAACGAGATTTTGTCCATTAACCTCGGTGTCTCGGACATCGAGGAGGCGTATGACCTCTGCAAATCCGCAGAGGGGCATACGTACTATCTTCGGCTAAGGCTCCACCGGACTGCCTTCGTGACCGCGCTGGAAGACTCGTATAAATACGCGGGGGAGGACCGTGTCTTCGTTCGCGGGGCGTGGGAGTTCGGCGAGGCGGAACCCAGCACCACGGCCCGGATACCGCGCAAAATAGGAGTCCCCCCAAGTAAAAACCGAGGCCCCTGGATTTTGTATTTTAATCATCTTTTCGCCTTTGCTGATATTGTTCTGTTCCTGCAGGTTTTCGACAGAGGAGGGACCGTGCCAGGAGGAACCGGTGGAAGGTGAACAGTGATTGGCACGAGAAGGTGCGAAAGTACCGCGGCCATCACTGCCGAGCCGCGTACTCGCTGCTGGGGTACACGCCGCACTACAAGTCTTTCCTTGCTCCGAGGCGGGTGACCGGGATCGACTCCGTGCTTTACGGGGAAGGCACCGGACCGGGGACCGAACAGACTGAGGCTCCTGTTCCGGAGACAGTCACTGTCGCGATTCCCAGCGGCATTCCGGTAGAGTCGGGCGGACAATCCCCTGTCCGTGAACCAGCAGCGACCGAGAGGGCCGAGACCGGGCGCAGGCGGCAAAGGCAGAAGTTTGTTGTCTCCAGCGAGTCCCGGAGCACATCCAGCTCGGAAGAGTCCGAGGTCGAGATGTTGCGCGGTCGTCGCAAGCGCTTCGTCGCGGAAGACCTTGCCACCGCTGCGTTTGGAGAGACGGGCGAGAGCTCGGTCCCCTCCCGAGGTGCCGACGGTACCTGAAGCACGTCGGCGGCGGCTGCTGCAGCCGAGGTCGGGGCGAGCCCTCCGGCAATCATTTTTGAAGAATCGCACTCCGACCTAGGCAGGGGGGATACTGCCGAGGTCGTTGAGGAGCGCAGGCCGGAGAAGAGGCCCAGGGTCGAAGCCCCATCTGCCCCGGAACCTGTCGTGTCGGTCGGGGGGTCCGCCGCTCCCTCCGATTTCATCCCCTGGAGACCGGACATCGAGGGGGTGCTGGGGAGGCAACTAGCCGAGTCGGACCGAGCGGTCAGCCCCGAAGTGGTTGTCGCTCTGAGACGAGCGTGCGCCCTTCCCCAGGACATGGCAAGGTGGGCGCAGATGGACAACAAATCCCTGCTGATGTCCTCAATGCGGTCGTTGATAGCGGTATGTACACGCTTGACTCGTTCTCTTTTCTTTTTCTGCTTTACTTCATGTCGTGACAATTCTGTTCTCACTGCAGCTCTTGCAAAAGTGCCAAACCGGCATGGGAAGGCTGGATGCAGCCGAAGCCAGGGCAGCAGATTGGGTAACCGAAAAAGAGGAGCTGCTTAAGTCCCTGGTGGCAAGGGACGCGACCCTGGTGGAGGAGGCGAGGAAAAAGGAAGATCTTCTTGCCGAGCTCGACGCAGCGCGGGCCTTGGTCGAGCACCTCAAGGAGGAAGCAAAGCAGGCGGTGGATCAAAACGTCCAACTGTCCTGGAAGCTAGACGAGGTCCGACTTGCGTTGTCGCGGAGGGAGGAAGACATGAAGATGCTGCGGGGGACCAACAGTAGGCTTATCTCTGAGAGGAAGCTGGCTGAGAGAAAGCTGGAGATGGCTCTGGACGGGAAGGCGACCGAGCTCGCGCGGGCTCTGAAGGATCAAGAAGCTAAACTCAAGGAAGAGTACCTCGCCGAGCACGAGTTCGTGATGAACGAGGAGGTCAGCAAACTGGCAGCTGACTACAAGGCTCAACTGCCAGGAATCCGAGAGAAGGCGTGGGCACTTGGGTGGAAGGCGGCCTTAAGGAGGGTTGGTGTTCCTCCGGACAGCCCTATCTTCCAGAACTCCCCCAGGTTTCCCCGCTCGGATTCGGAGTTGCGAGCCGTCTCGGGAATCGCCCCCGTTCCTTCAGCCTCGGAGGTCCCTACAGCTTCAGCCGTCCCCGCTCCTCCAGTGGTTCCCGAAGCTGCCCCAGCCGTACCTAGCGAGAGCGCTGCCGGGACCAACTGTAATAAGGGAGCAGCAGCTCCCTGAACTATGTAAATTTTTTTTGTTTTGCCATACATTGTATTCAAGTTGATCTTCTCGTAATAAAACAACATTTTTTTTTTTTTTGCCGCTTGTTCTGTGAATGGTCTTGTTCGTGGTGGAATGTGTATTGATACAAGCAGTTTGCCGAGTAGTTTCATAGGTACTAGGTGAGGGGGGTTGGTCCTCTGAACAGAGGAGCCGACTCACGAGGGCGGTACCGATACCGGACAATGATGCTGTTAGCTGTGCCGCCTGAGCTGGTGAAGGCACCGAGCCCAGGACGGTTGGTCCTCTGAACAGAGGAGCCGAGCCGCGAGGGTGGTACTGTTACCGGACCCTGATGCGCGTATGGCTGTGCCGCCAGAGTTGGTGAAGGCACCGAGCTCAGGACGGTTGGCCCTCTGAACAGAGGCGCCGAGCCGCGAGGGTGGTACTGTTACCGGACCCTGATGTGCGTATGGCTGTGCCGCCAGAGCTGGTGAAGGCACCGAGCTCAGGACGGTTGGCCCTCTGAACAGAGGCGCCGAGCCGCGAGGGTGGTACTGTTACCGGACCCTTATGTGCTTATGGCTGTGCCGCCATAGCTGGTGAAGGCACCGAGCTCAGGACGGTTGGCCCTCTGAACAGAGGCGCCGAGCCGCGAGGGTGGTACTGTTACCGGACCCTGATGTGCGTATGGCTGTGCCGCCAGAGCTGGTGAAGGCACCGAGCTCAGGACGGTTGGCTCTCTGAACAGAGGCGCCGAGCCGCGAGGGTGGTACTGTTACCGGACCCTAATGTGTATGCCGAAGCTGGCGATGGCGCCGAGCTGACAGTTGATATCCCGAATAGAGGGGTTGAACCGCCGTGACCCTTGAAGCAATGCAAAGACTCATTCTGGAAAAGTTGTCTTTTATTGATATTTGATTTCTTGAATACATTTTTCAGAAGTAGAATTTTTTGAGATGCGCCGCGTTCCATGGTCGCGGGAGCGGCTTCCCTTCCATATCTTCGAGTCGGTAGGCAGATCTCCCGGCCGTAGAAGTTATTCTGAACGGTCCCTGCCAGTTGGGCGCCAGTTTGCCTTCGTTAGGATCTCGGTCGCCAGGAAGTGTTTTCTTCAAGACCAACTCTCCTATCGCGAATCTTCTTTCTTTGACCTTCGGGTTGTATCCCCTGGCCAGCTGCTGTTGGTAGGCGGCCAGGCGGATAGCTGCCGCCTCTCTTCGTTCTTCAGCCAAGTCCAGCTCCCGCGCTACATTCAGATCGTTCAGACCCTGGTCACAGAGTTCGCCGACCTCAAGGTCGGGAGGCCGACCTCAAGGGGAATAACCGCTTCCATGCCGTAGGCAAGGGAGAACGGGGTAGCCGAGGTGGAACGCCTTGGGGTAGTTCTGTAGGCCCATAGAACGCTTGGCAGCTCCTCTACCCATCGACCTTTGGCTCGGTCGAGTCTCTTTTTGATTCCGTCGAGCAGTACTTTGTTCGAGATCTCGGCCTGACCGTTGCTCTGGGGATACGCCGGGGTGGAGTAGATGTTTCGAATGCCGTACTCCTGGCAGAAGCTCTTAAATATGTTGGAATCGAACTACATCCCATTGTCCGAAATGAGAGTGCGGGGAATTCCAAATCTGGTGATGATATTTTTCCATACAAAGTTCTTCGTGTCTAACTCGGTGATGGAGGACAAGGGTTCAGCTTCGACCCACTTCGTGAAGTAATCCGTGGCCACAATCAACCATCTTTTGTTCCCTGGAGTTCGGTGAAGCGGTCCGACGATGTCGAGGCCCCACTGGGCGAAGGGCCATGGACTGGAGAGGGGACTCAGGTCTTGGGCTGGCTGGTGGAGAGAGTGAGAGAACTTCTGGCACTTCTCGCATTTCCTGGCCTAAAGCTGGGCGTCCTTCTGCATGTACGCCACCAGTAACCCTGGCTGATAGCCCGGTACGCAAGTGACCGTCCTCCTATGTGACTGCCGCAGACTCCTTCGTGAATCTCGTAGAGGAAATCGTCGACCTTGCTGGGGTGAACGCACTGGAGGTAGGGCCCTGTGAATGATTTTCTGTAGAGCTTGCCGTCTGGGGACAGCCAGAACCGGGACGCCTTCAATCTGATCTTTCGTGCTTCAGTCCCGTCCTCGGGTAGCTGGTCGTCCTTCAGGTAGGCGATGATGGGGTCCATCCAGCTCGGGCCGAGATCGAGGCACATGAGTTGCCGGGGTTGCTGGAGGTTGATGCTGGGCTCCTGCAACGTTTCTACTTCGATAGTTCTTCTTTCACCGGCTTCCACAGCCGAGGCAAGGCTAGCGAGGGCGTCTGCATGGGAGTTGCATTCTCTACCGATCTGCCGGACCTCGGCCCTATCGAACTGGGAGAGAAGTCCCCGGGCATGGGCAAGGTAGGCGGCCATCCTGTCATCCCGAGCCTGGTAGTCTCCGCTGAGCTGGCTCGTCACTAGTTGGGAATCGCTGAAAACCACCACGGACCGGGCTTCCAGGATTTTGGCGCTGTTAAGTCCGGCAATGAGAGCTTCATATTCGGCCTCGTTGTTAGACGCCTTGAAACCAAGTGTCACAGCTTGCTCGATGACGAGGCCCTCGGGAGACTGGAGAACTACGCCAGCGCCAGCTCTCTTGGATGTCGAGGATCCGTCGACGAAGACTTTCCAGGACGAGTCGAGGAGATATCTCCAGGAATGTTCTTGCTCCGTCTCGGTGACGACCTCCGTACCCCTATCGCCCCCCAGTTCGGTGTCGAGCGCGGTCGGTGCCGAACTCTGTGGGGTAAACTCCACAATGAAGTCCGCGAGGACTTGGGCTTTGATGGCTGTTCTGGGCTGATATTTGATGTCATATTGCCCCAGTTCGACAACCCATTTGGAGATTCGTCCGGAGAAATCTGCCTTCCGGAGAAGAGCCTTCAGTGGGTATTCGGTTACGACCACTATTGTGAAGGTTTGGAAGTAGTGGGAGAGTTTCCGAGAGGCGCTGACGAGCGCCAAGGCGAGCTTTTCAAGTTGCAAATACCGGGTCTCGGCGTCCAGCAGGGTTTTGCTCGTGTAATAGATAGGCCTTTGCTGGCCGTCCTCTTCTCTGATGAGTACCGAGCTCACTGCATGGTCCGAGACCGACAGGTACAAGAACAGTGCCTCTCCAAAGGTCGGGGTTGACAGTAGTGGTGGGGAGGAAAGATATTGTTTTAGCTGTTGCAGCGCCTGGGAGCATTCCGACGTCCACTGGAACTTGGAGCCCATTCTCAATAGTTGGAAGAAGGGTCTGCACTTGTCTGAGGCGCGGCTGATAAATCGGTTCAGGGCGGCAGCCATTCAGGTCAGCCGCTGAACTTGTTTCGCCGAGGTCGGACACTGGAGGTCCTGGATCGCGGTGATCTGGTCAGGGTTCGCTTCGATCCCCCTTCTTGTGACCAGGCTTCCCAGAAACTTGCCGGAACCGACCCCAAAGGCGCACTTGGACGCATTCAGCTTCAACTGGAACTGGTGAAGGATGTCGAAAATTTGGCGGAGGTCGGTCAGGTGGTCCTGCGACCTTTTGGATTTGACGACCATGTCGTCGATGTAGACCTCCACCGTTTTGCCGAGCTGGGCCTGGAACATCTTCGTCACCAACCGCTGGTATGTCGCTCCGGCGTTCTTCAGCCCGAAGGGCATCACCTTGTAACAATAGGTGCCCCGGGGAGTGATGAAAGCTGTCTTCTCTTGGTCTGCCGCGTACAGGGGGATCTGATGGTACCCCCGGTAGGCATCCAGGAATCTCATCCGGTCGTGTCCGGCAGTGGCGTCGATAAGCTGGTCGATTTTTGGAAGAGGGAAGCTGTCCTTTGGACATGCTTTATTGAGGTCGGTGAAGTCCACGCAGACCCTCCATTTTCCCGTCTTCTTTTTGACCACCACGGTGTTGGCTAGCCACTGCGGATAGTGGACCTCCCTTATTGCACCTGCCTCGAGGAGTTTCTGAACTTCCTCAACCACGGCCTCAATCTGCGGGACCCCAGTCCGGCGCGGTTTTTGAAGCACGGGCTTGTGGCTGGGATCCACCTTCAGTTCGTGGCAGATGACTGCGGGGTCAATGCCAGGCATCTCATAGGGTGTCCAGGCAAAGACCGCCTTATTTTCCTCGAGGAGGTTGAGTAATTCTGTCTTTTCGGTCTCGGGGAGCTGGCTTCCCACGAGAAAGAACCTGTCGGGGTCAGCGGGATCAATGTTGACCTTGGTGAGGTCTTCGATGCTCTTTTGCGCCGGGGCCCTGCCGACGTCCCCGAGCTCGGCCTCTCTATCCAGCTCGGTTACATTGACTTGGGAGGGCCCAGCCTCGTCAGAAAGCACGGCCAGCAGGCATTGCCTGGCCATGTGCTGGTCGCCTCTGACGGTGATCACCTCCGTTCGTCCCGATCGATTCTCCAAAGGGAACTTGAGTTTTTGATGTCGGGTGGAGGGCACCGCCTCCATGCTATGCAGCCGTGTCCTCCCCATTATGACATTGTACGGGGAAGGGACATCGACCACTAGGAAGTCGACCTGCCTGCAGGCGCCACCTACTTGGACTCGAAGGGAGATTTTGCCCTTGGGATACACAGGTTTAGAGCTGAAGCCTACCAGAGGGGTGCGGGCTGCCTGGAGGTCCTCGTCTTTTAGTCCCAACTTCTTGAAGCAGTCGTAGTAGAGGACCTCAGATGAGCTGCCAGGGTCGACGAGGGCTCTCTGAACCAAGAAGTTTTGTAGCTTCAAGGTGAGCACTAGAGCGTCGTTGTGCGGTAGCTCGACGTCTTCCAGGTCTTTGTCAGAGAACCATATTCTGACCCCCTCTGTTTTGGCCTTCTTCGCGGCCGGCTCTGGCGCCGCGGTCAGCACCTGTTTTTGATGGGAGGCGCGCCTGGCCTCGGCTCGAGCCTGAGAGCTCTTCTTAGGTGGGGCGGCGAGGTGGATGACATGGATGACGCCTTCCGGCTCGCTGTCCTGGTTATCAGCTTCCCGCCGCGGAGGTCGGCCATCACCTCGGCCCTCCTGCTTGATATACTCCCGTAGGTGCCCCTCCTTCACAAGGTCTTCCAGGTGGAACTTGAAGCTCTTACACTCGTCGGTCCTGTGCCCGTTCTGCTTGTGGTAGGCACAAAACCTGGTCTGATCCCGGGAGGAGGGGTCGGTCATCATTGGCCGCGGCCACTTGAAAAACGGCTGCGCCTTTATTTTGTTGAGGAGCCTATAGATTGGCTCCTTGAAGATGGTGTTCACTGCCACGTAGGAGGTCGGCTCGTGGCCGGACCTTCTGCTGCTCCGTGATCCCGACGTCGAGGCGGAGGGGTTTCGGCGCTGCTCCGAGGACCGGGCTTTGCGCCGATCCGGGGATGGGTCCCTTCGACGATCCTCCCTCCTGGAGGACCTGCTGTCTCCCTTGGCCGGTTGGCTCTTCTTGGTGGGGCCAAAGTTCTCCCGACCTCGCACCTCGTTCTCTTCTGCCAGGATGAACCGATTGGCCCGGGTCATCAGTTCCTTCATGGTGGTCACGGGGTACATGACCAGCTGTGCCAGAAGGGGGATGCCTGGCAGCAGAGCCAGCTGGAAAGACCTCACCGCTAGCTCCTCAGAAGCGCACTCGATCTGGCTGTAGACAGTCCAGAATCGTGGGGCGAACTGGGTGACGTTCTCATTCTCCTGCATCCGGAGGGCCATCAGGTCGGCATCGGTCTTTGGGATGACACGATGAGCCTGGAACTTTCCCAGGAAGGAGGCCCGGAGCTGCCGCCAACTGGAGATGGAATTTTCGGGAAGCGAACAGAACCACCGTAGGGGGAGATCCGCCAAACTGGAGGAAAAGACTCGACAGTTCAGGGAATCGTCATCCCCCTAGACCGACATCCTTTGGACGTAATGTCGGAGGTGAGCAGCAGGATCCGAGGTCCCGTCATATAGGGTGAACCTTGGGACGCTGAACTTCTTGGGCAGCGTGTATCTTCTTATCTCCCTAGAGAAAGGAGACGCGCCAGTATCTTCAGCTTCAAAGGTGGCATACTGGTCCCGGTCGATACCAGCAGTCTCCAAATTCTGGCGGATAGTCTGCTTTACCTGCTGGTCGATCCACTTCTTCAGTTCATCGTCCTCCAACCCCTGGCATTGCTTCTTTGGCCCTTCATGTATGTGGCTGCTGCTAGAGCCTTCCTCTCTTTGGTCCCGGTCACGCCTCTTACTGTTGAGGACGTGCCTCAGGTCTTGTCCGTGGCTCGGACGCCTGGGCGGTGGGCTCCGATCCTTCTTGCCTTCGAGCTGTTGCGTGAGCCGTTCGATAAGCTCACGCTGTTCCTGGATGAGGAGGTTTTGTGCTCTGATGTCCTCCAGGCGGGGGTCTTCGTTGCGCTCAAGGCTGGCCTGATGATGAGACTGCGATCCAGCCCGTACTGACTTCTCGTGCGGTTTGGTGACTGACTTGTCCCCTTGCACGGGCCGCTTATGGCTATGGTGGGGTTGTTCTGGAGGTGGAACGTCGCGAAGGGAGAGCATGGTTACTCCCCTGGACTGTGACGCTGTTTGGACCGTGGGAGACCTCCCGCCAGACCTCCTTTGCTGAGGGGGAGGAGGTGGAAGGTTTTGCGCCAGCGTAGGCTGCGTGGACACAGCCTTGCCCTTGGAAGGTCCTTCGCCATTCCTGGTTTTTGGAGGCATGGTGTTTGTAAGCTTTTTGTTTAGATCCCCACAGACGGCGCCAAACTGTAGGCGGTAAAAACGACACCTACTTAGATTAGGATGAGATCGAGGTAAAACTCCTTGGGACGGGGAGTGCTGAACTCCAAGAACCTGAAAAGGGAAGGAGAAAGACTTGGGTCAGAGGCCCTGGCTGCCGTGAGCCGAAGGCACTCCGATGCCTGAGTTAGCTCTGGTAAAACTAAACAGGAGGAGGAAGAGAGGAATGAGAGCGTGTGTAGTATTGAGGGTTGTGCGTTGGATATTGCATACCTTTTATGGGACTGATCCCATGCATATATAGGCGAGTGCTCCTCGTTCATTCTCTCTGTGAGTGGGGGTAGGTGAGGTGAGGTCCCATCGTTCCTTACCCTGACAGGCAGCAGTAGGTGAAAAGGACAACACCCCTACCTCACTTTCCACGCCTTCGGCCAGCTAGCGTACAGGGGTGATAAAGCACACCTCTTATCACGATAAATGAGCAATCCTATCGCCATAAATGACCGCCCATATCTGTCAGGGTGCGCCGTATTTGCAGGAGGAAGGTGGCGGCCCACTCTGATTCTAGTGCTGCGGTCTGGGACTAAGGATGGCGTGGCCGTGGCGCGCCCTTGTACCGGGCTGACGCCCATACCGAGCTGCCGAACTGTGGTGCTGAGCTTATAAGCTACTGATCGATATGCCGAGCTGCCAAGGTATTGACCGAGCTACCGAGCTGACGATCTTCTACCGCAGAGGCTGAGGAGCTCGGCGAGTTTAGCCGTGATCCTTGTTTAACTTCGTCATTACGGCGTTTTACCCACACACTTACTAATTGCAATAGCATGTGAATGGTGATCAAGGCTTGTAGGGAATGAAAAGAGGTCGGATTTGGTACAAGTAGGTCTAAACTCAAATCCAATGGAATTGGTGCACACACACATTGCCCATAAGGAGTTTATGGTTTGTACTACCAAACTCGACCTATGGCTTATACTGAATATATTGAATTTAATACTACTTATTTTTTATTTAAAACTAAACAACATATTCCATACCTTGTTAAGGACTAAATTCAAGCCTGCCACCTAATGCTCTTATTGAGTATCAATTGTGCTACACTAATATTTTATAGAACTCTTACAAATTAATGCATAAAGTACTAATCCAGACAGATTGGGTTCAGCGAAACCAGAACCAAAACTTACCCTAAACCAAATATACTCATTACCAAACAGACCCCTAATAGGAGTAATGGGGGCATTCAACTGTTTAATCCGATCTATTATTGGTTTGGACCTAACCCATTTGAAGATATTCGGTAAACTAATGTTTAAGGGCTTTTGGACTTAACAAAATCCATAATCGATCCTAAAAGTCACTTTTAAAACGTTCAACCAAATAAAACCTTGGATTTATCTTTTCTTTTGTCTTTTATATTGATCATTTAGCTAGTTTGAGAGTTCATCTTTCAGTTATTCCATTCAATATTTTAAAATAGAAAAATAGAAATTATATTTTTTAATACAACTTTATAGCCATTTGATTATGGTTTTAAGTTTCCAGAAAAACAAACCTGCTCCTTTATGTCTTTTTTTTTTTTTTTTTGAAGGACTCTATATACCTTTCAATTATAATATGAAGGAGCAGATATTATGCTGTACTTTTATGGGCTGCATCATCCATTATTTGCCTTTTTTTTTTTCAATGATTGCAATGTACAAATTCATATGTATCATATATATATATATATATATTTGGTACTTCAGCCAAGGTGGTTGGGACCCAAGAAAGAGCCCGAATACACACGGGAAGGTAAGCCAATCAAGTGGGAAGGAGGCCTACACATGTGGAAAGAAAGCTCACGTAAGTGGAAAAGGAGTCTGTACAATTGGGAAGAGGTGACATACTCGGGGCTCGAACCCAGGACAGTCAGGTAAGAACTGATGCTCCTTACCACTGGGGTAAGGAGCCGTTCTTATATGAATCATTTGATTTAGAAATGGCAATGGACCAAGTTTGGTATTGGTGGGGCTAAATATACAACGAGCTTGACTTTACACTTGCGTTAATACCCTTTCTAAGGTTTGCAACTTTTGAGAACCTTAGAAAGCAGGGCGGACCTAGGTACAGGTTCTGGGGATTGAAGCCCCCACCAAACCAAAAAAGAAAAACCCTTCAGATTCTTAGAATTGTTCTGCAGTTTTCTTTTACATTTGCCCTTTCTCCAATATTTCTTTTACATAAGGCCCCCCAAGTCGAATTTTCTGGGTGTGCCCTTTCCTTGGTAGAAAGGGTATTAATATCCTTAAGCTAGGTTATTGTTTCCTGTACTGTTTCTAATGAGAATTTTCTTTTTATAAAAAAAAAAAAAAAATACCCTTTCCAGGGTTAGGAAATGTGCTACGAAATCCATGGTGTACTTGCGGGGTATGCTCTCGGTCAAGTCAAATGGAATTAGATTGTCCCTCATTGATATTTTTCTGGAAGACTCCAACTATGGTAAATTTATGAAAGAGTCCTCTACCTTTAGTTTTTTACAATAGAGTTCCTTGTTAATTTCTTGTAGGTACATCAAAAGACAAAACCGCGTTTAGCTACTCACATTGTGTACCACAATGTATAATTTCAAATTTATTTATGGTACCATAAAGAGTTCTGTAGTCCGGATCCCCTTTTTGGTTGAAAAACGGAGATACTGTTTCATCTTATCAACATTCGTCAGCGGTATAAAATCTTTTCTATTCTTCTTTTCATTCTAAGGAAGCAATTGAGAGGGCACAGTAGCTGGTTTGAGATTTTATTTATTTGACTGATATCGATAGGATGAAACAATATCTTCCCATTTCAATGAAATATCAAACTCATAAGCTTTTAGGTACCAAATCATCTACAATCTTTAAAAGCGCCACAAGACTTTTATATAAAACGGACCCACCCAATAATAACTCCATAAATGATACATGAAAACTTAAATGAAGTTCTTGTTTTTCCACCTCTTCCCACATCAGTGGCGGACCCGGGATTTTTTATTAGGTGGGGTAGATAATGGTCAATTGCAAAGGTCAAAATCAACACCAACTACCAAAAATCTCCACTTATTATATGGTTTAAAGACATTATTTTTATTTTTTATTTTTTGATAAATAAAATTTAAATAACTTATATTTTACTACTAATACTCAATTTCTACGTAAGCTTTTTAACTACACCAACCAATTTCTCTGCAAGAAAATAATTTTTTATTCAAATTAATGGGATGAAAATGAAATTAGCAATCACACTGCAACGATAATAAATAAACTCTAGAAAACTTCAGGGAAATATTAATTACTATCATACAAGCCATTAAAAAAATTATCATACAAAAATAATACGTCTGGGGTTATTTCATTTAGCTCCATCCACAATATTATTGTAGTACAATCTACCTCTAGTTAGATAACCAAATCTCTCATTTTAAAATCTATAAGTTTAAATTTTTTAGTATATTGATTTTGGTAATAGAATCCAACTTGTGGATAATGGTTAGATAAATCTCATCAAAAAAAAAAAAAAAAAAGGAAAAAAGAGAGGGATAAAGGAAAAGATTAAATAAAAGTAGGTTAATATGAGATAAACCCATTAACCATAGAATACACAAAGGGTTAGTAGTTTGATCTTCACATAGGGATAATAGAGAAATATAAAGAAATACATGATTTTAAACATAATTCTTTCTACTGCTCAATCCTTTTTTCTATGGGCGTCACAACCTAATCTCTACGGATAGATAATAATAAAGCTTAATGAAACGTGGCAACACTTCAGTAGCTGTGCCTTTGTTTTCTCGCGTTTTCATCCCATCTAAACTAATCTAAGATGCATGCTATTGATATTAAGGTTCCATTTTTTCCATGCCATTGCTTCATAAGTTATGATTGGAAAGGTGCCTTTTTAAATGCCCAGAAAAAAACAAAATAAAGAAAGAATAGAAAAAGGTTTTGTCTGCCATTGCTTTATATAATATAATGAGTGGGAGGGCGACGCGTGGTTGGAAGACTTTTATATATGGGGGCGAGGTGCAAGGGGGTGGGGCGGGATTGGGCATCAGGCCATCAACCGATGCATGGGCCATGGCACTTGTAAGGAAGTCCAAGAATTTACCTGGGGCGACCGCCCCTAGTATCCATAACGTGGGTCCGCCCCTGGCCCACATAATACGACCACTTGGAACCTTCATTACAGGGCCACTTCTCCTAAGTCAACATCTTCACTAATCCTCCACATGCAGGGAAACTTGTTGCATGCAGAGAGCTCTAGTTCTGTTCTTAACATTAATATTTGCTTGTGAAAGATGTTGTCCTCCCAGTTTTGAAACACGAATTTGGATATTGCATCGACCATTACTGAAGCCTTAATGCATTACTTAATACAAGTTGTTAACGATATTCTGATTTGTTTCGTTCCTTTTTCTTCTAAAAGAAAATTATTAAAAATGTTAACAAAATCTATTTTTTGCTGGTCCTCATTTTTAATTGTTTATGACAAAAAAATTAAATATGATATTTAGCTTATAAGAATTGAGTTTCAATAAATCTTTGATCTAAATCAGCATGATATTGTCCTCTTTAGCCCATGTGCACGCGTGAAGACTTCCTATGCGGTCACATATCCTGGTATTGCTCCCGCTTGGACACGCTTTAACTTCGGAGTTCTTAAAGGATACAAGCTCACTAGGCTTTAAAACGCGTCATGTTCAGTGATGGAGTTTGACTTATAAGCTCAGGGTTAAAATTTGAATATTTTCCATGCAGCATTTGGATAAGGCCTTACGGTGCTAACCAAAGCATTCCACCCTTACCCCTGCGGATTTCCTTTCATTAGCTCACAAAATCGCTTGATCTGATATTGCCTCATGGGATTACCTAGGCGGATTAAGGTCTCACAGTTGAAGCCCAAAAGCTTTTAATATTTGTCAATGCTACTAGGTTTATCTAATTTCTAAATTCATAGTTCTCCTGACCTTTCACTATTCTCATCGCTCTCCTGACCTTTCACTATTCTCATCGCTATCTTATGTCTTACATGAAATTGTATGGACCCCACAAGAGAGGAGAAGGTTTTATCTAAGATTGTGTTACATAAGAAGATCACATGTTTGTTCGCATTAGAATATATAGAAACTAGCAACAACGCCCCGTACTTAGCTCGGGGCAAAAAGTAAGATATTACATTTTAAATTTATGAGATCTCAAAATTAATTATAAACATATAAGAATATATTCATGCATATTTATATAAAAACAGTCAACACATCTTCAATCATAAATACAATTGTTCGGCATCAACAATAAACTCTTACAAAGATAAAGCTAAAAAACCCGTTCAACAACTTAAAAATAATAATAACAGCAATAATTACTAAAGCAAATATAAAAAAATGAATTTTGTTAATATATATAATATTAGTAATAAGAAATGCATTTAAGTTTTTGTTACCCATTGATAATTTCAAAGCCCAATAAAACAAAGCTACCCAATTGGGACTTATTTGTGTAACAAGAGGATTCTAGTTTATGCATATTTTTATTTCTTCACGAGAATGGAATCTTGTATTTTCGTAGAAAATCAAAATCCTCTCTATTAAGGAAAAATGATTCATTTTTTTCTTCTATGCAAGGAAAATACATCACACCAAACAACATAATATTGTTAACAAAGAAAATCATAAAAATGTGCAATTCTCTCGTTGCACAAATGTACAATTTTTTTATTTTACATAGGCCAATGGTCATCTCAATCCATCCGCACAAATTTCTTCTCCACCTCTTTGAAGTAACTCCAATACCATTATAGAACTAATTAAACCATTTTACGCTCTAGATATTTTAAAAAATGTATAAACATCTTAACTTTAAAAGCAAAAAATTATGAGACTTTAAAACCACATGCCAGTGTTATTTAGTTCCAGTAATAATTGGCCCACCTTAGATCAATGTATATATTTCTTAATTATGAGTCAATGCAGGCCCACAGAAGTGTAATTTATGGTGAGCCAAACCTAGGGTCACATGTCTATATAATGAGATCAGAAAAGGATGCCTATAAGATTCAACAAAAAAAAACTCCAACCTCTCCTCTTTCCACTTTTATGGGCTCTCTTTCCCACAATGTGAGCTCTCTTGGGTCCCACACCCACTAGGCTGGGGTAACCAAAAACAAAAAAGGATTGTCACAATAAGGGATCCGGACCCTAAATTTTAGTGTAAGCACAACCTGTTGAGCCCATTAGACAGTCCAAATTCTCAATTAATAGACGCGGGCTCGAGCAGATTCGGGTCCTTCCTGAGTTCATTGACATTCCCAGTGAGTGCAGCTCTTTCTCAAAGATGACTTAGATTTGATAAAACAGTATATTGAAATCAATTTTTGTTTTTATTGGACAGCCTGTACAGCCCATAGTTAAAAATATCTCATTGCCCTACTTCACAGCCTTGCTATACAATCCAATAGTTACAAATATCTCACTGTCCTGATGATATTTATCAGTCTTTAACAATGACCCATACTCTCATCTTTCCCTTCTCCCTTTTTTTTTTTTTTTTTTGGCCATGTCTGTTCTTACTTTAAACAATTCTTAATATCTGTATTATTTACTCGTAAAAACTTGGTGCAAAGCTAAAAGAGGCCAACCCTAGAAAGTGTAGTTGAATACTTAACATCACCTGGCTAGCACACTTGTTAAAGATACACAAATAAGCAGGTAAAATCCAAAGAAGCGGGCAACAAACTGCTTTTTATAAAACAAAGATACCCACTTGCAGTAGCTTAGTGCCCACTTGGAGTAGCTTAGTCTATCCTTTAATGCAATATTAATTTTGCCATTACCAAACGCACACATCTTTTGAGTATAGAGACTATGTTTTCTGTTAGTCTCTCCCACGATCACACCTCACTCTGCATCGATGTGTGGGGCCCACATGACTGCATGGTCGAATAATCAGAGACGCCCATGTGGTGGGCCCAACCATAGATGGCCCACTGTACAAATATCATAGGCTATAGCTGTATGATCAGGATAGTCGTATTTTTCCAATGGACGGCAACAATCATCTATTCATCTGGGCACTCGGCCATGTGGGTTCCATTCATATATCGGCCGTGAGATGGACCACAAGCAGAATTGGCACAATGGTCCCAGAACCCCTTGAAAGTGGGAGATATGAATCGAATCAGACATGGTTCATGCTCACAAGCCAGTAGCGATGTGTTGGGGCCCACCTTGTGGATCTCAATTACATGAATAAAAGCATTGGTTAGATAGATTTTAGGATAGATTAAGATTAAAAAGTGATTTGAGGATTAAAATAAGAAGATAAAATAGAAAAATTAGAAAACTAGATATTTTAAGAGAAATTAGAAGGATTTTAGAAATATAGGTTTATGAAACTAAAATCTTAATTTAAATAAAGAGATTTAAGAAGGAGATTTGGAGGTACAACGGCACGCATTAAACCCAAAGTTTTATATATTTTTATAAGTATTTTTTTGAAATAAAAACTTAAAGAAATAATAATGTGACACCCTTCCTGGCCCACATCCACGTTTGTTTTAATATAAATAATTGAATACAAAAGAAGACGCGGTAAAAGAGCTCTACTGAAAAAGCAATGTAGATGGTGGCACCTTGTCTTCTCTGAATTTAAATGACTATGATGATTACTGGGTATTCATTTCTCTATCTTCCCTCACTTTCTATTACCAACCAATTCAGCCTTCCAACTCCAGATTCCTCAATCCAAAGAAAGAGAAACCCATTGCTTCTTCTTCCAAGCTTCAAACCCCCTGGAAGCATTTCTCTTCTCTTCTCCCAAAACCCAATACAATTCCAAAAACCGCAATCCAAATAAGAGAAACCCATCTCCTTCTTCCAAGCTTCCAAGTCTTTTTTAAGCACTTCTGTTTCCAACCCAGCTCCAAATTCCTCAATCCAAACATGAGAAACCCATCTCCATCTTCAAAGCTTGCTACCCTTCTTCTTCTTCTTCTCTGTCTTCTGATTTCCTTCCTATCTTCTAAAGCTGTAGCATCATCATCATCAACAAGAAAAAGCTCTTTGAACAGAGGCTCCTCCCTCTCTGTAGAGGAAGATTCAGACCCCCTCACCTCACCAGACACCACATTCTCATCTGGGTTTTACCAGGTGGGCTCCAATGCCTACTGCTTCTCCATCTGGTTCACCCACTCCGCCAACAAATCCGTTGTTTGGATGGCGAATAGAGACCGCCCGGTCAATGGGCGTGGCTCGAGAATCTCCCTCGACAGAGATGGGAACATGGTCCTCACGGACGTAGACGGCTCCGTCGTCTGGAACAGCAACACCAGCAACAGCAGAGGCCAAAGCGTGGAGCTTTCCAACAATGGGAACCTCGTTCTCAAAGACCCAGATGGTAATTTTCTATGGCAGAGCTTTGATTTTCCCACTGATACTCTTCTTCCTTCACAACCCATTACAAAAGGCAAGAAACTTATCTCTGCTAGTGCAAATGGAGTGGTTTCAAGTGGTTATTATAGTTTTTATTTTGATAATGATAATGTTCTGAAGATGATGTATGATGGACCAGAGATTTCTAGCCTGTATTGGCCGAATCCGGATTATAATGTGTTTCAAAATGGTAGATCGAATTATAACAGCAGCAGGTATGGGGTGCTTGATGAAATGGGTTTGTTTGTAGCGAGTGATCAGTTCGGATTCAATGCCTCTGATTTGGGTCTTGGGATTAAAAGGAGATTAACGCTTGATTATGATGGAAATCTAAGACTGTATAGTTTGGATGAGTCAACGGGGTTGTGGGGAATTTCATGGGCAGCTATGGCAGTGGAGTGTAAAGTGCATGGGCTGTGTGGTAGGAATGGAATATGTGTTTATGCACCAACGCTCAAATGTTCATGTGCGGTGGGATATGAGATGAGAGACCCGAGCGATTTGGGCAAAGGTTGCAAGCTCAAAATCAATCTGAGCTGTGACTCCAATCAAGTGAAATTTGTCGCGCTTCAACAAATAGATTTCTATGGGTTTGATAGTGCTTACCGTGAAAACATATCATTGGAATCTTGCAGGCAGTTATGCTTAAACGATTGCTCCTGCGAGGCCTTTATGTATAGAAATGGAGGTGATGGAGCCTGTTTTGCTAAAAGTGCCCTTTTTAATGGATATAGATCAGTAGCCTTTCCTGGCACCATGTATCTAAAACTACCCAAAAATGTCAACGTCTCTGGATCATCCATGATCAAAGAGTCTGATCCAATATGTGAATCAAGTAAAGCTGAAAGATTGATGGGATCTTCGGACATGTATAAGACAACCCATGATATGAAATATATATACTTCTACTGGTTTGTGTCAGCCATAGGTGTAATTGAGGTTCTTTTCGTTGCGTCTGGGTGGTGGTACCTTTTCAGAAGTCATGGGGTGCCGACGTCGGAGGAGGAAGGGTATCGAGCACTATACAATCAGTTTAGAAGGTTTACATATGCAGAGCTGAAGAAAGCAACCAAGAAGTTCAAGGAAGAGCTCGGGAGGGGAGGTTCAGGGTGTGTTTACAAAGGAGTTTTGGATGATGACAGAGTTGTGGCAGTGAAGAAACTAGGAGATGCAATTCAAGGAGAAGAGGAGTTTTTGGCGGAAATGAGCACGATAGGGAGAATTTACCACATGAAACTAGTGAGAATGTGGGGTTACTGTTCAGAGCGGTCACACAGGCTCCTGGTGTATGAGTATGTAGAAAATGGGTCACTAGATAAGCATCTTTTCTCCAATAGCAGCAGCGGCAATATGCCATTGACGTTCCTTGGTTGGAGTGACAGGTTCAAGATTGCTGTAGGGACTGCCAAGGGTTTGGCCTATCTTCACCATGAGTGCCTTGAGTGGGTTATTCACTGCGATGTGAAGCCTGAAAACATACTTTTAGACAGCGACTTTGAACCCAAGATAGCAGACTTTGGACTGGCAAAATTGTCTCAAAGAGGTGGCTCTGGTTCTAATTTTTCTCAGATCCGTGGTACAAAGGGTTATATGGCTCCAGAATGGGCTTCTAATCTTCCAATCACGGCAAAGGTCGATGTTTATGGCTATGGTGTTGTACTCTTAGAAATTGTGAGTGGGAATAGGCTGTCAAGTCGGGTGGTGGATGGAGATGTGGAGGAGGTGGAGTTGCAAAGATTTGTTAGGATGGCAAAGGAGAAGTTGGATGGTGGAGAAGAAACCTGGATTAGTGATTTTGTGGATGTGAGGTTGAATGGGCAGTTCGACTGCAGGCAGGCAGAGGTGATGGTGGAGATTGGCATCTCCTGTGTAGAGGAGGATCGAAACAAAAGACCAACCATGGATATGGTAGTCCAAACTCTCCTAGCATGTGATGATGAAAGCCATGATATGCACCATTCAAAGTCACGTGAAAGCAATATTTAGCAGAGAAACTACCCATACTGTAACATGTATTTGAACCCATCTGAGCATTTATTTAGGAATCCGTTCTGCATGTATACATTATCCTATGTATTAGTTGTTTATAAAACAATATAATTTCACTTAATTGCAGATCAGTATAGAAACAGATCTACAAAGTAATGGTATTCTATATTACTCACACAATTAATTTAGAAATCTATATACATGGATGGGTGTGTTTTTCTGCAAGGATATTTAGACATACAATAATTCATTTGCTTTTAATGTGTGTGTGAGAGAGAGAGAGAGCTTCTTTTTTCTTAAAGTAAAATAATAATTTGTGGCTCCTCTTTGATCTTGGTGGGAAACACTGCACATCTCAGTAACAACTGTTTCTTTCAAGAAAATTCAAGCAGGAGAGCTTCCTTCAACAGAGAGGATGAACAGTTTACTTCACTAATGCTAAACGGATCTAACAAATCCACTGCTCTTCAGGACAGAATAAGTGAAGCAGTGAGAACAGCCAACCCCTTAAATGGGGGAAATGATTCAAGTTCCAAATGAGAGTCTATTCATGTGCAAATAAGAAATGAAGCCGCTTTTTTTTTTTTTACTGAACTTATTTTCTCTGTTATTTGGATGCATTCAACATTACTATGTTCTCGTTCTTGTCAAGCTTGGTGCATATGGCATTAGGACATACATCCTTCATTTATATCAAGGACGGCATGGCATGTCTTTAGCTGAACCATCAGTGTGGGGGTTGTTAAATTTGAGGGCACAATCCATTTACAGTCCTTTTCTTCACTTAGACCCAACTCCTACTGGAAAAACTTTTACAGTCCCTGAAAGATTCTTTGCATTTACATTATTTTGTGTCTTATCTTTTGTGCCAAATCCACTAATAATATATAATTACCAGCATTTGTAAGGTTGAAAATGAAAAGCCAGATATTGGTGCTGATATGTAATGTAAACCTGATGATGGGATGCGGTTTGATCCCCATCATTTATATGATCTTGACCACCTTGTCTGATAAGATAGTATATTATGATACATAGAAATGAAAATTCTGTGACCCTTCAAAAGCCCCAAATGGTAGCAAGTGCGAAAATCTAAAAAACGTAACAGAATTTTGTCAAGTCTTTTGGTCGTCTCTTTGAAAAACCAAGTAGCTCCTATTTCAAACTCAATATCCCCGTCACTAATCAGCTTGATCCCTAGCACATTCATCATACAGGTAACCTAATTAATATATAGGTAGCAAGGATATACCAGTTCCTTGCCCCGTGCTGCTCTAACTTTCATACCATCTTCAGTTCCGCATCATGGATTCCTAACATCATCTCACAGAATATGCTCAGGGAATTTCTAATTTTGTTTGTGATGTCATATTGACATTCATTTTGGGCTTATCTTTTCAATTGAATGTTTTGCTTCCTTGCAAATGCATTTTTTGCTGATTGGTTTTCGTAATCCAGTGATATGTTCAATCCTGTATAACCTATATGAATTGGCAGCCAGTTTGTTCTTTCGATGAAGTTGTGCCACTCTGTTATTTTTTTGTGTTTTCCTTTGTCCTATCTAGTATGTTACAGGAATTTAGTGGTCCTGGAGCAGTGATTAATTCACTTTTAATTTTGATGGAAGGAAATACAGATTTTGTTATGCTATGTTTTAAAATATTTAACTTAAATTGTGCAGATCCTTTTCCAGTTTCTGTTGCAAGTGATAGTAGAAAAGGATGTTTCTGGTGCTCATTTTTAATTTATCTTAGCCTTAGTTTGATTGGACAAGCATGAGACGATGATGGTTGTGGTAGCAATTGGTTCCTTAGACAAGGAAGAGAGGAAAATGATAATAATGATTATGAAGAGAGAGAGAGAGAGAGAGAGAGAGAGAGAGAGAGTAAAAAGTTAAAGTTTTTGGTGTATCTGCCTGTTGTTGCTCGTGTGTAGATTGTCCTCCTGGATGGGTTGAGGCAAAAAGGCGCAAAGGGTCATATGACTATTGGAAAGTCAAGCTTGGCAAATGCATCAGCAATGGAATTGGGGGATCGTTTGCAAAGATGAATGGTCCAACCATGAACTGCCATCATCATTTCCAATTTTTTCCCACCAAGTAGGCATCTAACTCCCAAGCCAAGTTGGATGCTTGCTAGACTAAATAAGCCAAAACTAGACTACCCTATTCAATCTATAAGAATGAACCAAGCCCTTCATATAGATGAGTTAGATTCCATTGCGGTAAACTCAACAGTTTTAGATTTCACCTGAAGGGGATAAAGGGAATGATAGTGAAATATGTGATTGCTCATAGCCAAATAACCTAAAAACATCTAAAAGACTTTTCTTTGAACCAATCCCTTGTGAGATGGATTAGAATATTATGAACAAACTCAGCCACCAAATAAAATGGATCTTTTCACATCCATGAGTCCGGATTCAAGACGACTTGATGAGGTCATAATCATAAACCTCTTGGAAAAGATTCTGGAAATTTACAAATACACTCCTATGCTTCCCTCCACATTGTTCTAAATAAGTCATGGCCAAATTGTTCTAAAAGTCAACATCTTCATTCCTCCAAGTAGAAGCTGAAGACAGTTCTAGTTTTCTTCTTAACATTAATTTGCTTGTGAAAGACATTCTCCTCCAAGTTTTGAAACATGGATTTAGATATTGCATCGACCATTGTTGAAGACTTTAGTATTAGTTAATATGAGTTCCTAACGATATTTTGATTTGTTTCAATCCTTTTTCTTCAAAAAGGAAATTATTAGAAATGCTCACGAAATCAATGTTTTGTTGGGCTTCATTTTTAATGTTGATGAAAGGAAATACTGATTTTGTTATGTTTTGCTTTAAAATATTTAACTTAAATTGTGCATATCATTCTTTCTGTTGCAAGTGATTGCAGAAAAAGGATGTTTCTTGTGCTCATTTTTCATTTATCTTAGCCCCAGTTTGATTGGACAAGCATAAGATGATGATGGTGGTTGTGGTGGTTGTTGGGTGTCTTAGTTGAGGAAGAGAGGAAAATGATGATGATGATGATTATGAGAGAGAGAGAGAGAGAGAGAGAGAGAGAGAGAGAGAGAGATCTTCCTTTCTTGATTGATTTGGATATGGGTTTCAATATTTTGCACCATTCGTCCAATTTTTCTTTAACATTGAGGGGAACATGACTTATGCTTGAAAAGAAGTCTCCAATAACAGACACCCAACTCGTTTGATTAGAGATCCCATAGGACATGTTTAATGAGAAAAATGAAGTTATCTTTGGGTGACACTGAACACTTCAAACCCCCAACATGTGTAAAACTCATTCCTATAATGTGAAGTGTACATTTCTTGTATAATAGTTGGTATATGTTCTATACCTTCTATGTGCGGGGTGTTGTACAGGAACATCCTTAATAAAGTATACCTAAGTGAGTGTGAAAGTCAAGTTGCTTCCCATGACAGATTAGGTTACTCTCTAGAACACTCATGAACTGGGGTAGCACAACGGTGTTGATGTTCGTGGTTATTTAGGAACCAAAGTGACGTTGAGCTTGTGTGTGTAGTAAGTATGATTTACCAAATAAACTCTTGGTTCAAGATATTAGTTCATCATAGAGTTTTAATATTTTTTCAAACTTACTACACCGAGTGAAGGTTCAAGACATAGTTCACCTCTATTATATGCACAATCTCACTAGACTACCTAGCAGCAAGTTTTTTTTTTTTTTTTTGTTTTGTTTTTTTTGTTTTTTTTTGTTTTTTCTTTGTCCTATGTTATAATGTGTGGGGTATTGGTTTGGTGGTTTTGTGCATTATAGCATATGCTATTTCTTTTTCTTTCTTTTTTGTCTTTAAGTTTTGGGATCTTATAGGTAAGCTCCACTAACTTCCATCTAGCTTGGCTTGTTTCCTTATTGGCATTGTAGAGTTATGATATTAGCCATTGTAGAGTCATGAGATGTAATAGTTGTGGAAATATGAGACAAGCCATTATGGAGTTATGGGCACTACAAACAAAAACAATCTTTTAGTAGAGGAAAATATGGCCTTTAGCAGCGGTTTTTTTCCATCGCTAAACCTGCCATTTTTTGCCTCTCTTCGATCATCTAATGGTTTCCTCCGCTAAAAAATGAGTATAAGAAACTTTTAGGAGTGGGAAAAACCCATCATTAAAGGCATTTTCTCCATCACTAAAAATCTTTTTGTGTTGTGTGTGTGTGTGTGTGTGTGTGTGTGTGTGTGTTGTGGGAGCTTGATATGTAATTGCCTGCATTAGTGGCACATTACTGTTACCAATAATGGCTATAGACCACTGTAATGTGTAATAAGTAACATTAGCATTGGGACTCCTCTATATCAAAGACGACTGTAATGTGTAATAAGTAACATTAGCATTGGGACTCCTCTATATCAAAGAGTTTGCATGTAAAGGTTCAACACAGAAAACACATAATGCAACTCCTCTCTTCTTCTCTTTGTTTTCTCTATCCTTTTCTATTTTGTTGTTGCAAGCAAGTTTGACATAGTGGTTCGCAAAGATTCAAGTTCTTCATCCATTTGATTACACGTGTGGTGGAGATTGTCAGACCAAGAAGATGTCGTATTCTAGGGTAGACGCCTATGAGTCCATTGCACAACCGTGGGAGTGAAATTTGTCTAAAGAAAGCGTCCTTTTTGACGTGCTTTGGCTACCAATTTGTTGGGTTCTTACTTTCTTTTATCTAATTATTTTATTTTATAATTAATTTATTGATAGTTTCTACAATTTATTTTTAGCAGTTTATACTATTGCTGGCAAAGACACAGTTCAATAAATGAAAGTCAACAAGAAGCATCATTCATCAATCCAGATTGTCGTACAATTAGAAGAGAGAATTATTGCAAATCCCAACACATTGTCAACTCTTATATATATATATATATATATGGGAATGGCTCCCCAAAGTTGAATCGTGCGAGTTATGCGTGTGGGTGGATTGAGTGTCAAGAGTCAGCAAATTTCATGGGACCTAATCAAGACCTCTCTAGCCTCTCTCTCCCCTTTCTCTTTAGCGAACAAAGTCCTCTCTCTTCAGTGAAGTGAAGAAGCTTCCCCTGAGACCCCAACCCATTTCTCTTCAGCGGATTGAAATCTGAGTCTTCCTCTGAGTCTTCAGCCCATTTCTCTCTCCCGGATGGAAATCGGAGTCTTCCTCTGAGTCTTTAGCCCATTTCTCTCTCCCGGGCATTGTTGGACTCTCTCTCTCCCTGGCTCTCTCCATCTCTCGTCTTTAGAACCTTTTTCGTTCTTTAGAACCTGCAGTTCCTTGGGTTAAATTGGTGTGGAACACCTTCATTCATCCGAGACTCTCCTGTGCATGATTTGGCGTCATTTAAAAAAGAAAACTCTGACTAAAATCTAGGCAAGATCTAAATGTTTCGCCTTAGCATCGAGATGTCATATCTGCAACTCCAAGGAGGAATTTGATTACCACATTTTCTTTGAATGCGACATGGCTACTCATCTATGGAAGTGGCTTTTTTCTTTAAATGGGTCTCCATGTTCACGCACTCTCTCAACAGGCTCTCAATTATAGCTCTCTTTAAAGGATAAAGATAATAGTGGTAGAAAAAGTGCAGGTGCGGTCTTCTTCCACCTCATTTCCATTATTTGGCCAATTCGTAACGGCTCGAAGCTCAACAATTATAGCCCCTCCCTACCTAGAATCAAATCTAAACTTCTTGAGCACATCACAAAGATGGTCAATAGCCTCCCATATCGCATTCAAAGGCAACAACTCCATTCTCTCCTTCAATGCCAATTGATGCCCTTTTGCTGAGCGTAGCACCTGTTGCTCCTCTTTTTCCTTAAAGCTTTCAGACCTGAAGTCTAAGTTTAAAAGTCTATTCTTGCTCTGTTTTTTTCTCTGTATAGGTTTCTTCTTGGCTTTCAGTGTCCTTTTTGCTTTGTTCTTTGGAGGCTTAGTCTTGATTGTTGTGGACTTGCCATGCTTTTGTTTGTTTTCTTTGTTTTAATACATATGACCTTAAGCAAAAAAAAAAAAAAAAAAAAAAAAAAAAAAAAAAAAAAAAAAAAGAGGTGGAAATATACAGCTAGAACAGGAGATTGTCATAACAAAACTTGAAACATCAACTGAGATTTGATGAATCCCAACAGCGTATATGTCACGCCCCCGATCGTGAAACCGGGGTTTATGCGTGAGATTAGGGCTAATTAAAAATTTTCAACGTTAATAACAACACTGGGCCCCAATCATGTCCCAATATGGATCGAAGATCGCTGTGAGGTATAAACATTTCCTCAAATATATAAAACGTATAGCGGAAGCTTAATAGTACAAATGGTATCTTGAAGTATATAGTTAAGAGCAAAGACTGATCAGATATATTAACTAGAGTTTAAGTTTGAAACAATTAAATAAAAGTATTATTTACAACAATAGGCCACGTCCAAAACTCAGGCCTAATAAAAAGATGAAGAAACCAAAAGATGAAGCTACACAAAATAACGTGAAGGCGCTCATGTACGGGGTCATTACGGCTATACAATGCCGTCTGTACTATACTCTAGGAAGTCATCAGGCTGATCTGCTTGAACTTCTTCCGTCGCCTCCTCCTCGGTAAGGTAAAGCTCGGTACCTATGCACCAAGAGTAGTATCATCAGACACGAAGGTCGGCAAGCAATATATATATAAATCATCCAGATCTGTAGAACGAATCAGAGTAAACGATAAACAAAATCATATGAAATGATAGCATCCTGATCGTAGGAAGTGCATAGCATTCGAATCAAAATCAAACTAACATAAACATCTAACAAAGAGGCAAACCACATAAACTAATACACCACGGGATAGTTTCATATGACCCTCCCGACTCAACATTTGAGCTGTGGTAGAGTGGCACGGGATGAACCCCTAAACATCTAACAAAGAGGCAACCCACATAAACTAATACACCACAGGATAGTTTCACATGACCCTCCTGACTAAACATTTGAGCTGTGGTAGAGTGGCACGGGATGAACCTCGGCAAGCAAGCAATCAAAATGGATACCAAAAGGTCGTGAGTCATCAAAGTCGATCGTTCAATATATATCCGATGGTGTACAACCATCAAAATATAAAAAGTCGTACTGCGCAGACGTTCAATCCAAAGTCCTCACACAGAATGGTGCCCCATCTGTGTTGGGCGTTAACAGTCAAGTGGTGCCCGACACAAAGAGTCCTAAACAACCGATAGTGAAGATCTAGACTTTCTTGTGTGAACAAGATTCATTAATCAAAGAGAAACTACCTTTCCATCATCAAATCAAAGCCAAAACTATCAATCTTCTTCAAAACAATAACAACACCGGTAGTTCTCAAACAAGCTTTACAATCAAAGCCGTCTGGGCTCAACACTTCCATCAAACTCCGAAACAAACGAAACATCAAAAGGAATCCTAAATCTATCATCTAAGTTCTCAAAAGTGATCCCAAAATAAAGAAAATAAACGAAGCTAATGAACATGAACATTTCATGTAAACAGTACCAGACGGTACAATCCAGAATCCAAGGCAATAAACAATCCAAGCCTAAGTCAATTGTTAAACCCGAAGCATCGTACAATCATACTCAGTCAACGAAAGGGTTTAGGGTTCGCGATACCTGAATATATGATCTTCGTGCATAGATATAGAAAATGTATCACGTTGTCCCGTACCGTTCAAGATTAAGTGAAATTGATTCCCGATACAACCGAAATAACATGAAGACCGTTAGCTCCAACCTGCCTCACATATAGTCGAATGAGTCCTAAAAAGGGTAGCCAAAGTTCCACATAAAGTTCTAAAAAACATAGGGAAAAGAACCCCTGAAACAGGGTTTCCATAGTTGATCGGTCGACCAGGCCCTGGGCCGGTCGACCACGTACATGGTCTACCCGGTCGACCGCACCCCTGACCGGTCGACCGCCTATACAGCACCCCTGTCAACCTGCAAGAAGCAGGTTGACATCCTCCTGTGTGCCCGGTCGACCTAGCCATGGGCCGGTCGACTGGCAGTTGTAACTGAAAAAGGGAAAATAGTGTTCTCGTCAGGCTCCAGAGAACCTGACGTAGTGTCGCAGGGCGATCGGGCCCCTAGCCGGTCGACCGGGTACACTACAGTTACAGAACACAGGTTCTGTAACTGAAGTAAAGTTGGGACCTTTCCTTCTCTTGTTTCCTGAACTTGATGAATCAACACATATGTAGATGCAGCAAGTCCATAAAAATCCAATCCTATCATCTAATCAAGTCATTAAAGTCCTAATCCATTTCATTAAGCAATTACATTCAATTATCATGACTTCAATCTAAAACGAATCAAATGAGCAACCGGTCATCTAAGCATCATCAATCATCAATCAAAAGAGAAACAAAACATATCAAATCATAAACATGTATATTAACTTGCCTTGATGAAGTGCTTAAGGAATTTCAAGAAGAAATTTGAAGAAAACTCCTCTAGAGCTCAAAGGAGAAGAAGAAGGTTTCCAAACCAAAACCTCTCTACAAAAATGAATGCAAAGGGTTGTTATGAGTCTCCCTAATCCATTTCTAATCAAAAGGAAGAAGAGTAGTTAGGTCTAGTAGCTTGGAGATCCTACTTTGTAGTGGTTTGTTGATGAAAAGCTTGGAAAATTGGATGGTTGAGTTCTTGGAGAGTTGAGGAAGAAGATGAGTGGATTGGCTAGCGAAGATGGACTCTGGTGATTGTCGTTGGCAAGGCAACAGTGAGAAGAAGAAGAGGCTTGGAGATGACACAGAGAAGTGAAAGAAGAGATGAAGATGAATGAAGGAATGGGTTATCCTTTGAGGCTTGATATTTAGAGGACATTTTAGGTGAAATTTAGGTTAAGCTCCTGGTTAGCTAAATGTGATTATTTGGGCCTCTTCAATGTATCGAATCGAAACGCGATAGAAGACTAAAGTTCATAAAATGACGAAACCTATCCGATGCACCCAAACTCACAAAACTCATAATCTCATAAAAATCCCTGAAAACTTTCCACAATTGCAAACCAGCCCCCTACTTTATCCAAACGCACTCGTACTCACACGAGACTTCGTACGCGCGATCCCCACGCCAAACCCGACTCGCTAAGACTCTAAACACACCTACTAACTAACCTACTAACTAACCAAGCAATTAATTATTATTAATACGGGGTTAAGGTACGGGGTGTTACAGTATATGAATAAACAATCTTTATTGTGGCAAATTAATAAGCCTCATATCTATGACATGTTTCTTTAATGCTTTCGACGCCAATGACTTGGTCAAAGGATCTACAAATCATGAGATTTGTAAAGATCCCCTCAAAAGACAATAGACAATGCGAGTATGCAATCCCCAGGCTCTAGAAGTAGTACCGGCTGCTGCTATTTGGGGTAATTATTGACGGTTGGAATTAAACCGTGATGCCAAGGCAGCTCAAATATGTGATATTAGAGTGTGATCATGAAAGAGAAGAAACCGACAAGGAAGACATTTTCACCATGTGGACTATCTAATACCATCAAAGGAATGTAAAAGCCAACTGGGGAAATTTTGAGACGCCTCCCATCTCGGTTGTTGTTAAAGGTTGGTTTGCTATCAGATTTGGATCCCAAGAAGACATTGATAAAATTCAAAGCAAAAGACCTTTGTCTTTTCGATGATGTAATCATGGGACTCCAATAAGTGATAAGCAATCGAGCATTTGAAGAGGTCAAGTGATCATGACACCCAGAAATCACATCAAGACAATGAATCATAGTTACACAAATTAATTAATCGGCATCAAGAATCTCGTCCAGTAGAGATCTAAAAGCATTATGATGATGCGACCATGCTTAAAAGGAGCACAGTGCATCAGATGGACGAAACGTGAAGACAATTGAAAACGTGCAACGCCTTGGCGTCTTAGATTAGATCAGAAGCAAACGACAACAAAAAGATTTGCATTGATCTAATATGAGATCATGATTTATTGGAAACACTTGTCCATGTAATATTATCCAATTTAAAAGAATGCTGAATGCATAAATCACAACCCACTTCTCTGATGCCAATTGTAATAATCCAATATGGTTTGCAATACAAATGAAACCTATGGATCTTGATCTATGCATTAACAATGGATAATCTAAAATACTAAAAGCATACCTTGCGCTATGATCTCTTGATGATGAGCGGATCTCCTTTCTCTAACTAGGTTTTCTCCTATCTCCCATATCACCGACTCCAATATGCGTGAAGTTGATGGGTACTTTTTAGATCTTGTGGGTTAAGAGAGAGGACCGGAAAACCATATATATAGATAAGCCCTAGAGAGATTTCTTCCCATCAAAGAAATCTAATAAAAGTAAGTTTCCTTAATTCCCTCAAATCAGCCAACAAGAGTCCTATTTGACTGGGCTTACTAAAATTGAATCCAAGATATACTTAGTAAAAACAAAAACTAAAAATGAGAAAGTAACTTAAATTAGTGGGCTCAAACCGTAGGTCCCAACAGTGTAGCATATGTGGTCATGAGGACCACCCATGTCTAACAATAGATCCATAATCTCCCTCGGCACTCTTTAAAAGAATATACTATTTTGGAAAATAGGAAAAGTGCCTAGCAGAGAGCTCAAGAGATCTAATTTTAGTGATGAAAAAGGGGTACCTTATGAAGACATTTACAATCCACACTATAGAAGGAAATGACTTTGATCATTTGAGGGAACTCGATATCTCCTTCAATTCTTTGGAGGGGAACTAAAACCTCGAAATACTAATTTAATTGAAAATTTTCTAAATGAATAACACAATCCCACTAGAGTTGGTTGAGAGATTTTAAGAGGAATGGAGAAGTCCTGATTTTACTACTAATTTAAAACCTTAAATTCTTAGAAAGAAATAAGGATCGTATAATATAATTAGGGTCTGGGTTGTGTCATGGATCTACAGAGATGCTTCATAATAAATCTGCAGCATTATCCTTCCAGTTCTTCCAGAGGCATTGCTCATAACTCGTCTGTAAGTAACTGATTTCCCAGCTTTGCTGAACTTGAGGAGCAGCTCAATTGAAGCCCTGTGAGGAACGCAACGAAGAAGATCTTAGCAATTCCAACTAAAACCTTCATTGTCGTAGGCAGAGCCATGATTCCTGCTCCAACAATGTTTGTCAACAAATTAAACACAACCCTAGCAGAGGAAGCTCCATTAAACCCATTAACATGTTCCACTTTCTCTTGATTTCTAGGCAATAGAGGAGAGTTTTCATCCAAGAATTTTTTGAATTTTTGTGGCTTCTTCTCCTTTGCTGGTGTAGGGCTTCCATTCCCCATCCTTGTACTATCCAAATCATTTTAGGATACTGAAATTTATCAAATATTGAAACCACTTGCAAAATTCTAAGCTTCTAATTTTCGCCTGAAAGCTTCAAATGTAAGGAAAGTCAAAACCAGTAGTTAAATGATCTGTCAACAAAAACTACAGGTGGATACAGCTGGGAAAAATGTTCTGAATTTGATATATGATGTGTGCGAAAAAAGTTATGAAAATCTAATTAATTGGTTCAAGATTTGGCAAAAAAAAAAAAAAAAAAAATCAAAGACAGAAAAGCATTCACATCAATGAAGAATTTTGAATGAAGGGCATACTTCTATAGAGTTTAACCAAGAGAGGATTAAAAGTTGGATTTTGAATACTCAGGATTTGAGTTACTTACAAGAGAAAGACCAAAATTCTGAAGAAATTTTAACAATACATACAATTCAAAACAAATTTAAACAATAAAAAACTGTCAATACACAAACAAACTTAAAATTCTATTAGAGAATCAAAATCCCAAAAACACCCAATAATCTTACACAAAACAGCAAAAAGGCTACTCTAAATCCAGCTATTAGACTTGTAAAATAGAAGAGTTTAGAAACAGAAGCTCCTTACAACAATACTCTTGAATTCGCTAAAAACACAAGTGAAAATTGATCTCTAGCCAACCAAAATCAAACAATATATAAACAAATAAAGTCTTCATCTTACATAAACTAATCAAAATTAGCTCAAAACCCAATTCCAAAACACAAGTGAAAATTGCTCTGTAGTCAACCAAAATCAAACAATTTATAAACAAACAAAGTCTTCATCTCACAGAAACTAATCAAAATCAACTCAAAACCCAATTCCTCAACCGTTTGAGAATCGAACAATGTAGGAAAAAACACTGCAAATAATTGAAAAAAATAGACAAAAGGTTCTGGGTCTTACCAAATGAGAAGAAAGAGGGAAAGGCAAATCAACCTACAGACAAATGCTAAAAAGTTAAAACCCACTTTATTCTGCAACAAATTTCAAAACCACAGTATATTGAATGAAAGCTTAGATTCTATTTTTGCTACCCAATTGTTAGAGCTAGAGTTTTGCTTCAAACTATTAACGCTAAAATTGGTAATAGTGGTAATGGTTGTAGTCAGATTATAAAGAATTGGGTTTGGACTATAGAACAATTTTGCTATCCAACAGAAAATCAAATAAAAAAAATTCAGGAATCAAATTTTAAATCTACTTTTATCAAGGAAAATTGCAATCAACTTTATCAGACATGTCCAAAAACATTTTATAAAATGATGCCATAAGTCATAGGCAAGTGCAATAGTGTGGTAGGCTAGCAGCTACCAATTTCACAGAAGTACTCTCTAACTTGAGGACGTTTTAGACTTACCAACTGTTAGAGCTACAGTTTTGCTTCAAACTATTAACACTAAAATTGGTAATAGTTGTAATGGTCGAGTCAGATTATAAGTAACTGTGCCTAGACTCCAAAACATATCAACCCATCTCATCAAACAATCTCTTCATCATGTAAATCAAGAAATTATCTCACAACCTCTCTTGCCATAAGAAAACTTCACAGCACTATTCATGAAGATTTGAGCTAAGCATTTCATCAAAAAACTTTTTCATCATGGAAATCAAGGGATTATTTCACAGGCTCTTTATGAAAAAAAATTATTTAGGCATTTCATCAAATAGTTTATGCATACCCTTTTCATCAAACAGATTCTACACCATGTAATAAATTAAGAAATTCTTTGAGAAGCTCTTTCATGCTTTCATGAAGTTTTTTTCTATCTTATGAATAAATAAAAAAAGAGTATTAAACTCGTACATGTTGGATCAATAAGGACAGAAAACTATTTTCCTTTCTTCTTCCTGTAGGAGATCGTGTGGCCCGCATGCCACGGGTCCCACGTCAGATCAAGCAGGGCTGATGCCAACAGAGAATACAATTCCACTTAATGTAAGACTTGATCCGGTCCCACTAATAAGAATCCCAATAGGATTAGTGGATGTGAGTTTCTTGGTGAAGAAATATCTAGTAAGTGCGACTCTTTCGGACTTGTCTATATAAGATAAGGGAGCCCTAGGGTGATTATTATTCCATCCAATAGGAGAGACAAAAGGCGAAGAGGTCTGGGGAGCTTCCCAATCGCCGGAACGCACATAGATCTCCTGCCACATGTCAGAGTCTCTGCATCCAAATCCATCACTTCCTGTTTTCTTTCTTCTTACGGTCGTTGGTGGTGGGAAAGAAAAAAACAACTGAAGCAAAACTACATCTATGTGGGTCCCGTGGGAGAGGTATAAGAAGCCAACAGGTTGCATATCCCCCACCATTTGGCAAGCACATGCGAGGATCACTTGTCATGCATCTGAGGTCCAAAAGCAGGCAGCAACAAAGTGTAGAGAAAGCAGAGCATCTATCATTATTTCATTCATCTAAGCGATCCACAGAAGCAGGCACTAGCAATAGAAGTGCAGAGAGGAGCATGTCGTTTAGATGGCCTTGAGTTGAGCCCTTAACAAAACAACTAGGATTAAATGGGCTCCACAGGTGTGGAGGGGAATTCGTCCAAGCAAGCAGGCACGGCATTATGTTGCCTTTTAGTATAAGGGTATAGATAAGAAATAGTGAGGCCTTGGTCAGTCTAGTTTCCGGAAAGAGAGCGGGTGGTGTTAAATGTTTATGTCATTCTCACCAAAGTGAACTCTATGGATTTGGCTGGTGATGCGAATTAATATCCCACATGGAAAAGAGAAGTCATGTGGTCTATGATTATGACCTTATCATTTTACACTCCTCATCCATGGAAGTGGAAAGATCCTTTTTTATTTGATGGTTGAGTTTGTTCAATAAAAACATGAGATTGTATTTTAAAAGTTAAAGTATCATGTAATAAGATGCAAGAAATTTAAAATAATTGTTCCATTTAAAAGATACTGATAAGGTTACCTCACTAAGAGAGTGATTTTCGCATATGATAAATTACAAAATATCTACGACTTCTCTATGGCAGCACTGTTTGGTAATTTACTCATATAGTAAAGTGAAGTGAATAGTCAAATCAAAAGAGAAGCAAAGAAAATGGACTAAAATTAAGGCCATAAGTTTCTACCTTATTTAAAAAAAGGATACAAGTTTTAAAACTTTTTAATTTAGTCCCTAAGTTTTCTAGGAACTTCTCAATTAAGGATATTCATCCATTTAAAGCTGTTTTCCGTCGACTTCCCCCCTTGATTTTCTTAAACCACCAAAATTACCCTTCATTGAAATAAAATCCTCAATCACTTCTTCTATATTCTCTTCATTTTCTTCGCCGACATCCTTACAGTGATCGAGAAGAACTACCATCTCTACGATGATTGGCTGAATGTCGTGGCTGTCGGAACCATGTTATAGCATTAAATAAATCGTATTTTAAGTATTTTAAAGAAAATGAGGGAAAAAAGTTGTCAAAAAATTCCACTAAATGGCCAGATGTCCTTAATTCAAAACTTTTTGGAATACTTAGGGATTGATTTGAGAAGTCTTGAAACTTGTATCCTTTTTTTAAATAAGGCAAAATCTTAAGGCCTTGTTTGAGACTTTTTCTTACAAAAGGCTACTCTTCCCTCCGTTATAACTTTTTGTCATTTAATATCATGAGAGAGACGTCTTTTTTGGGTAAGAAGAAGATGTGCTTTTTGCCACATAGTGTCATGAGAGAATATTTTTTTTTAAATTTTTTTGGTAAAAAGAAGATATCATTTTTGTCATTTAGTATTTTAACTTTTGAGCTCCTCTTCTTCTTTTTTTTTCTCTTAACTTGATGCTTCGCTTCGCTTCACTTCACTATACAATTAATTTTAACAAACACCCTTGTTGTTAAAATGAAGAATCAAAGGTAAAACAACAAAAAATGAGTATCAAATAACATCCCTATTAATGAAAGATTAATCAAGAAAAGGTGGAAAATGCATTTTCAATCATCACTTTGGTAATTCAAACCAAAGGAAAATTAAGGTCTCATCTACATGACTGGCTTACATCATTCACCTCTCACCTCATATTTTTACCCCTTGCATCTCTAATGATCGGGAGTCGCCTTTTCACCCCTAAACTCTTTCACAATTCTTAAGTAGAGGTTGTTTGACCATGAATTTCAATGTATTCAATTCCTATTTGTTCTATGTAAACAAATAATTTCTTTGTGTTAAAAATTATAATTAATAGTAGTTTTGAATTCTACATTTAAAGACGCGATGCATCTCAACTGAAATTTTGAACCCATAACCCATAACCTTTTCTTACTCACTTTATCATTGAAACACATGAAGATTTTATTTTAAAATTTGTCAAGAAGTATCTAGAACAATTATAATAAATAGGGCGAGGCAGCAAAACCCGAATCTATCTTGAAGCCAAGTCAGTTTACATTATATAAATCCATACCCACCCACTCCAAACCCAAGAAACTACCATTAAGGGTTCTATTGAGGAAGAGGCCCTACTAATTGCAATAGTATGTGAATGGTGTATCACCAAGGCTAATTTGTAGGGAATGGAAAGAGGTCGGATTTGGTACAAGTAGGTCTAAACTCAAATCCAATGGAATTGGTGCAGACATTGCCCATAAGGAGGTTATGGTTTGTACTACCAAACCCGACCTATGACTTATATTGAATATATTGAATTTAATACTACTTATTTTTTATTTAAAAACTAAACAAAATATTCTATATCTTGTTAAGGACTAAATTAAAGCCCGCCACCTAATACTCTTATTGAGTATCAATTGTGCTTCAATAATATTTTATAGAACTCTTACAAATTAATGTATAAAGTACTAATCTAGACAGATTGGGTTAGGCGAAATCAGAACCAAAACTTGCACTAAGCCTAATATACTCATTACCAAACAGACCCCTAATATGAGTAAAGGGGGTGACCATCTGTTTAACCCGATCTATTACTGATTTGGAGCTAACCCATTTGAAGATGTTTAAGGGCTTTTGGACTTATCAAAACCCAAAATCCTAAAAGTCACTTTTAAAAAGTTCAATGAAACAAACCCTTTGGCCTTCATCTTTTCTTTTGTCTTTTAGTTTGATTATTTAGTTAGTTTGAGAGTTCATCTTCCGGTTATTCCATTCAATATTTTAAAATAGAAAAATAGAAATTATGTTATTTAATACAACTTTATAGCCATTTGATTATGGTCTTTCATTTTATTTTTATTTTTTGAAGGACTCAATATACCTTTCAATTATAGTACGAAGGGGCAGATATTATGCTGTACCTTTATGGAATGCATCATCCATTATTTACCGAAACACACCCCACCCCCCCAAAACAAATCATTTTTTTATTGATTGCCAATGTAAAAATTCATATGTATCGGGTTTTTTTTTTTTTGGGTACCCCATCCAAGGGGGCTGGTATCCAAGAAAGAACTAGAATACACAGAGGAAGGTAGTCCACTTAAGTGGGAAGGAGGCTTGCACAAACAGAAAGAAAGCCCATACAAGCGGAAAATGAGCCTGCATAAGCGGGAAGAGGTGACGTACCCGGAACCCACAAGTAAGAATTGATGCTCCTAACCACTAGGGTAAGGATATGTTCTTATATGAATTGTTTGATTTAGAAAAGGCAACTGATCAAGTTCAGCATTGGTGGGCTAAATATACAATGGACTTGAGCTTTCACTTGCGTTAATACCCTTTCTAGGGTTTGCAACTTTTGAAATCCCTAGAAAGCAAGGCTAGACCTATGTATAGGTTTCTAGGGGCTTAAGCCCCCACCAAACCTGAAAAAGTTAAATTTGAAAAAAAAAAAAAAAAAACTATAGATTCAGAGAATTATTCTGCAATTTTCTTTTACATTTTCCGTTTCTCGAATGTCTCTTTTACGTAAGGCCCCCTAAGTCGAATTTCCTGGGTTTGCCCTTTGCTTGGTAGAAAGGGTATTAATATCCTTAACCTAGCTTATTGTTTCTTGTATTGTTTCTAATGAGAATTTTCCTTTTACCAGAAAGGGAAAAAAAAACCCTTTCCAGGAGGGTTAGGGAATGTGCTATGAAATCCATGGCGTACTGGTGGGGTATGCTCTGGGTCAAGTCAAGTGGAATATAGATTGTCCCTCATTCATATTTTGCTGAAAAGACTCCAACTATGGTAAATTTATGAAAGAGTTCTCTACCTTTTAGTTTTTGCAATAGAGTTCCTTGTTAATTTCTTGTAAGTACATCAAAAGACAAAACTGCATTTAGCTACTCACCTTGTGTACCACAATGTATAATTTCAAGTTTACTTATGGTACTATAAAGAGTTTTCTTTGAGTCCGGATCCCTATTTGGTTGAAACAATATCTCCCTATTTGGATAAAATATGGAATCCGAACTCAAAATCTTTTAGATATCAACTATCTACAATCTTTAAAAGCGCCACAAGACATTTATATAAAACGGACCCACCCAATAATAACTCCATAAATGATACATGAAAACTTAAATTAAGTTCTTGTTTTTCCAATCCCTGACGACATACCACCACCACTTGGAAGCCTTCATTACAGGACCACTTCTCCTAAGTCGACGTCTTCATTAATCCTCCACTTGCAGGGAAACTTGTTGCATGCAGATAGCTCTAGCTCTCCATAAATATTTGCGTGTGAAAGACGTTGTCCTCCCTGTTTTGAAACACGAATTTGGATATTGCATCGACCATTCTTGAAGCCTTAATGCATTGCTTAATACAAGTTGTCAACGATATTTTGGTTTGTTTCGATCTTTTTTCTTCAAAAAGAAAATTATTACAAATGGTAACTGTAAAGACGAAACCACCGGGACCCTGAATCGAGCTGGTGAAGACCGAGCTAGCGGAACCGCAGTGGTGTCCCCACACCTGGAGGGCGGACCCACACAGGAGGTATTGTATACACTTCAGGAGACTTACCAAGGCTGCTCCCTAATCATGCATTTGTCCCACATCGAGTGTGGACGCCTCCCACCCTTACTATGTCTTCATCAGCTCGGTTCAGGGTCCCGGTGGTTTCGTCCTTACAGTAACAAAATCGTTTTTTTGTTGGTCTTTCATTTTCAATAGTTTAAGACAACGAATTAAACATGAAACTTAGCTTATCAAATTGAGTTTTAATATATTTTTGGTCTAAATCAGCATTATATTATCCACTTTGGCCCACGTGCACGCGCGAAGACTTCCTAGGTGGTCACATATCTTGGTATTGCTCCTGCCTGGACACGCTTTAACTTCCGAGTTTTTAAGGGATCCGAGGTCACGAAGCTTTAAAACACGAGTGATAGAGTTTGACTAAGTTTAAGCCCAGGGTTAGGACTTAGATATTTTTTATGCAGGACTTGCATAAGGTCTTACAGTGGTAACCGAAGAACTCCACCCTTATCGCTGTGAATTTTCCTTCATTAGCTCGCAAAATCACTTGACCTTGTCTTATCTCATGTGATTACCCAGGTGGATTAAGGCCTCAAAGTTGAAGCCCAAAAGGTTTTAATATTATATGTCAATACTACTAGGTTTATCTAATTTCTAAATTCATGGTTCTCTTGACCTTCCACTATTCTCATTGCTATCTTATGTCTTACATGAGATTCTATGGACCCCACAAGAGAGGAGAAGTTTTTATCTAAGATTGTGTTAGATAAGAAGATCACATGTTTGTTTGCATTAGAATAAATAGAAATTGAATACATAAGAATACATGGTCAAAGAGCTCCACCAAAGAAGCAATGTTGAAAGTTTAGGGTTCGCAAGATTTCTAGATTGATCTACTCAATAAATCAGCCCAAAAAGTGTGCAAAAATAATAAATATGCAGCGGAAATAAAATCACAAGCACACACCACAAGGACACCAGATTTTTACGTGGAAAACCCTAACCGAGTGAAAAACCACGGATCTGAACTGGATCTAATCAAGCATTATGAATCTCGCAATTACAAGAAACTCAGATTTCTTCCTCAGATATCCCCTACCTAAGAACTAAAGTTACCATGTGTTGCTTCACACTTCAACGACTTCACACTGCTAATTGCAACAGACTCAATTTAGCGCTTGACTCCTCAAATCTTCTTGCAAGAAGATAATCTTCTACACAGAATGCAGAAGAATTTGGCTTTCTAGAGTACTTGATAGTGCAACTCTTTAAAAATCTCTAGAGAAGATTTCACTCAATTAGATCACTAATTCAGAACTTGAGAGATGATCTATGTCCCTTTGGGTTATGAGAAACACCCAATATGTGGCCCAAAATCCTTGGTTAAGACTCCTAGTCATAATCCACTCAGAATAGTAGTCCATCTCAAACTTGCATATAGAGTCCGGTTCAGACTGGACTATCTGCGCCACCCTCGCTATAGCGAGCTTCACCCTCACTATAGCGAGGTGTCATTCTGCCTCATTCTTTGTTTGTGTCCTGACATGCTATTTGAGACCTGAGGCCTGACAAGCTGCAACCTTTTTGACTTTACAAATGTAGATGGCACCTTGACTTTCCTACCATTTGAATTACTATGGCGATGATTGGGTATTTATCTCTTATCTTCCCTCTCACTTTCTATAAAGGGGAGGTTATTTGATGATCAATTTTATGCATTCACCTTGGATCCTTATTTTTAACTTCCTATTTCATGAATTCCTAAGAACTCACTTCTTATATATTATGTGCAAAGAAATAGGCCCTCATTCTCATAATATAAGTGGCGAGGAGTGAGGCCAGGGGAGACTGAGCAGTAGAACTTATGAAATTCATAGTAAGAGAGAAGTCCACAAGTTGGCTCTACATGTTTCTTAAGTTGTTGTTCTGCAAATTTGATGTTACACTTGCGCTATAAAGACAACTAAAGACATTTGGCAATAAAAAATAAAGTAAAACAAATAACAGAAATGAAAGAAAGTTAACGTCAATTTTATCTCTTTAACATGTGACTTGGTAGCTAGAAGAAAATTTCTAAAAAAAAACTGAAAGTAGAGCAACTTTAAATATAATCACGCCAAGTTGAGGTGTTTTCATAAAAAATTCCTTCAGAGCTTGTTTATTTACACAGAATAGATAAGATATACATAGGAATTCCCCCACATGAATGAGGTCCATCAGAGGATTGTTGAATATGTGAAATGTGAACAATATAAGGTGAGGCATGACGCATAAAATGTAGTGATATAGATGAGACCTTAACTTTTATAGGGTTTAAATTATTACGTGATATCCAAGCATTCATTTCGCATTCAATCTCAATACATAATTATCTATTTATGTATATAACCCCTAGGGTTTATAGAATTTGTAAATAGGCCCTTGTGGTTTCAGTATCCCCTGCCTTTTTATTTTAATACACTCCAAGTCCCCAAAATAAATAGTCATAATATTAATCAAAACAGCCGACCACCAAAAGATATGTGTTGGATTTTTATAAAAATGACAACGTTACCCATAAGTTCATTAAACAAAGATAAGTATGTCATTATCTATACAAATATCATTATTTTACCCATAGTCCCAATAGTCTCTCTCAAATCCTCCCATGCACATGAAACCTAATTAAGTAATTACGTATTTGAAACTCTCAAAAGCGGGGTATGCATGGATCGGGTCAGTTATAAGTACAAGTATTAATTAGGTTAATTGCATAGAATTACACTTAATTTCATGATTTCATGCATCCGATGGAACCCTATGCAAAGAAAAAAAGAAGAACAAAAAAGAAAAGGAAAATAAGAAGAGAAAAGAGAAAGAAAATAGACATGCATCTCGCGGCCTTTGAAAAAACAGAAGTACGAAAGGCATCATAGTAGCCTTGAGAGGGAAACTTATGAGCCACTAAATCTAGGAATGATCAGAGCATTTGAAAGAGAATTTTTTTTTCATGGCATCACTGCGGAACATTTGAAGGATTGATTTGATGTATACGCCTACATAGAGCACACAAAGTTTTGAAAAGAAAAAAAAATTCTTTAAACTTGAAAGGTTAACTGAATTTTGAAAAGTCTGAGATTTTGATTATTCCAGGTTATACAAGTGGCATCCTAGATGACTTGATGTCCTTTTGGGAAATTTCTTTTATTTTTTTTAGGATAAATGAATTTTGTGGGTAGATTCACTGCAAACCCTTACGAGGCACATCTCGTCCACTAGGGGGAACCTAGGGGTTTAAGGGCTTGCTGTATACGCTAAATGCAATCGAAAAGGCCAGCGAAAGTGGTATTTTTCTTTTTGTTTTTGTGCATTTGTTAGGATAGTAAACTTCTCATTTTTCACTTATTTTGCTCGAGGACTAGCAAAAAGCTGATTTGGGGTGTGATAAGTTCACAAAATTATAACTTTCAATCATCATTTCATATGCATTTGTGGACTTAATTAGGTTAATTGTATAAAATTACACTTACTTTCATGATTTCATGCATTTGAGCATCAAAGTTGGAATCTTAGTCAAATTTGGTCAAAATTCATTACATTGCATGACTTTTGTGAAATTAGGATTTTCATCTCATTCACCACCCAAAAATTAGTTTTTTTTAGCTCCACTAATGCAAACCTTGCTAATTTTGACAACATGTGTTATTTTTGGAAAGTTGGGTATTTTTGGTGTATTAAGTACGCATGTAGGGTCCTATGCATAGTCCATCTAGATTCCTCACACTTGATTACTATTGATATTATTTAATTTTATTTTTGTAGGAGAAAGCAAGAGTGAGACCTGCATTGGTGAAATTTGAGAGAGATCAAAGGCGGTATATCCTTTATGTTGGGCCCACATATATCTTAGCATCTTGGTGGAGTTGGAAAGATTGGAAATTATCAAAGAGGAAAGAAGAAACTCAGATTTGGAAGGATGGGGTTGACTTGCTAAATTTGTAAACCAAAATCAAGAAAGAAAGAGAAAATTAGAAACTCTGCAAGGGAAGTTGATTAGTCAAAGTTGCAAGTAATGAAGCATGACAAAGATAGAAAGAGAATTAAATAAGAAAGCAAAGAAAGAGTCCAAGTATGCCTTGGAAGTCCAACATGGGTCCCGCACACTCCATAGCATGCCAAATATAGAAGCTTCCATGTGTTCAAATTATTCCCGGATTTTTAAGGGGCAACAAATTGAAATGACAATAACTCTCAAACCGTGTGTCAAGTTAATACAATCTACCTACCGTTGGAAAGATCTTTTTGAGTAGATATCCGTGGAGTCTAAGATTGTATAAATTGGAGCTATATTGAGGGAGATATGACCTTGGGAAGTTACCTATTATAATTCTATACGGGAATTGCAAAAAAATTTCAAAATTGGCAATATGCGAGATGTTTGAGGAGTTTAGTTTGGCAAGACTTGGAGACCAAGAGATCACACTTTGTAGCAAATCCTCTCCAATTCAAATTGTTGCCTAAGTGAGAAGCTTTGCTGGGAACCTAAGCCAAGAATCAAGTCATAGAAGGTAATTCCTTGCAAATCAAGAAGTGCAAAACTATAAAAGGAGGCCACTAGTGTAGAAAAAAAAAAACCCAATTCTCCTTCAAAAAGTGGCCAAGTCATTCTCTCTATCCATTCTCTTTCTTCTTCTTTTCCCTCTTCTAGTTTTAGTTCTCCATATATTTTTTTAAAATTTTGGGTAGCTTTGGGCCTTGTCCAAGCAAGTACTTGAAGGAGAAGTTGTAAAGATGCAATCTTTAATGATAAATCAAGAAGTCTTCTTTGCAATGACAGGTTAATTTTGATTAGAACGATAGATGAAGATAAGTGATTGCCTTTTATTTGTCTAATGGTTCTAACTTGTTTGCATATGTTATGTTCTTAATAATTAATAGACTTGTCTTCGTGCCATAGGCAAAGTTCCATTCTTAATTTCTGAAAATAAAAATTGATTTTTGACTATCCATTCTTAGGTTTGATAGGCTATGCTTTGGGACTTAGATCTTTTTTATGGTTTATGCTTATCTTTGATGGGTAGTGCTTAGGTTATTTTTATTCTTTTATGATGTGAAGGAAGTCTTGGATTTTGATTCTATAATTAAAAAAAGGGTTTTTAAAGTTAAATTTTCCAAATTAAAAACATTGATTTTTCTTTGATTTGAAGTAAAAATTGGAACAAGTTAAAGTTATTTGATAAATAATTAGTGGATGCTTATTGGATTCCTATGCTCTAATCACTTTCATTAATTGGTAGTTTTTCATCTTTCTAAATTGGTTCCTTTCTTTTATTTATAAATGTTCAAAACTTTCTTTAATTGTTAGTTAATTAGTTTTCTTAATCTAAAAGTTTTTTTAATTAGCTCCCTATGGGTTCGCCACTGTCTCATTTAGACACCCGTGCACTTGCTTTATTTTATGATTGATATTGATCACATCAAGTGTTGGTTGTCATTGTGATCGATCTATATTTAATAAAATAGGCCCCATATTGATAAAAATGGGTTTGTGCAGGCTTATTCTCTTCCACTAAATATATTATAGTAATTGTTAGTGTTACAAGCTTTAAAGAAAACCAAATAGAAGATTTTGAAATTATGCTATATGGATAAAGAGATAGGAAAAGCGTTATTTTACTGTAAAAACTTATGGTGACTAATTTTGGGATGTGGGAGGAATTAAAATGAAAAGGCAGGGGGTATAAACTAATATTGAAACCACAGGGGCATATTTACAAATCCTACAAACCTTAGGGGTCTATACAAAAAAAAGGGAGTTGCTATTGGCATAGCTCCACTTGCTCATTGCTAATCTCTTTTTTTTTTTTTTTCCAAAACTTGGGCACCGCTGTAAGAAATCTCCAAACTACCCATCTCCCTCTCTCCGCCCGACACCCTCCTCTGCCCACGCCCTCTCCCACTTCCTCTCTCCTTCTCCATCTCTCTCGCTCTCCCTCTCTCCTTCTCCATCTCCCTCTCCCTCTCCCTTTCCCTGCCAAACCCCACCTCCACCAGTGCCCTACCCACACCTTCTCCCTGTCTCTCTCCCTCTTATTCTCCATGTCTCTCTCCCTCTCCCTGCTCGCCGCCCACCTCCTGACCTCGCCTAGCTCCGTAAGTGGCCGTCTCCTTCAGCCCTGAAGGAGAGGGAGAAGGAGAGGGGTCGGGCCACCTGTGAAGGTGGGGTTAGGAGGCGGGCGGAGGTGGGCAGCGAGTAGGGAGAGGGAGAGAGACATGGAGAAGGAGAAGGAGATGGAGAGGGGTAGTTTGGGAACTTCCTACAGGGGTGTCTAGGTTTTAAATAAAGGGATGTGCAATGAGCAAGTGGAGCCGTGCCAATAGCAACTCCAAAAAAAAAAAAAAAAAGTTTTTTTTAATATTCACCCTTGATCTTCTTTCTTAACAACTTTTTTGACCTATTTGTTTGCAGAAGAATTGAATGTATAGAAAATGATGGTCAAATGAGCTTCTACAACAATTATTAAAAAGGTGAGGGGGAAGGTTATAAGGAGGCAACATAGATGCAACTATTACTTAGGACTTGAATTACTAGGGTAGTGGTTGGGTACTCATTTCCCACCTCTCATTTGAGAGGAGATAACTTGATGGGCATTTTTTTTCTTTCAGAAATTTACATTTTTTAACCTTCGATCTTAGCAATTTTATAATTGTAAGTCTCACAAATCCTACGTAATTGATCACATGAAATAAACCAACTAGCCAAATACGAAGTCTTAGAATTTCTAGGAATTCAATTACATGTGACAAACAGCCGTGGGTAAAAGGCATTTAATATGACACTCTCCAAAATGCCTGCCTTCACAAACACCTACCCTATTTGAATTAGCATTGATATGAACTTGATACTGACCTAATCATTATTCACGTTTGGACCTAATCACATGAATTTGAATTCATAGGAAGCCACTAAACTTAGACGTCCTTTAACTATGATATTTAACTCAGATCAAGAAGCATGATGATGATAATCTACTAGCCAACACAGCCACGTTAACAAAAATGCTGACGAACACATGGTCCAACTGTCACTAAAGAGAGAATGTGTAATATGCATAAACATGTAAAATCCCACTCAGAAACTAAAGTAATTATGAACCAAGAAATTTGTGAAAGCCAGGTTTTATGAAATTTTCAAGCAGAAATTTTGGCATGAAAGAAACATAGAATTTACCAATGTCGGCATTCAAAAGCATTTTAGAATTTCAATACTTCAAATTCCACCCATGTTGCAGGTTCCTAGTCGACTAGATTTGTAAGACCCCATGGCCCACCTAATTGTGGATCTAGACCAGTGATCCGGAAGTAGGGCCCTGGGTGACCACGGTAGTACTAGAGCTCTGTTTGGCTCACTATATATATCCAATTGGTTCGAAAATTCTAGGCGTCTTGGGAAGATGATGACGAGGGCACTATTCCTCTTTTCTAGTGGAACCATGTGATGGGTTCTCGCATTGCTAATCAGCCCCTCTCTTTATATTAAATTCCATAAGACCCATCTTGTCATAAAATAAAGTAATAAAATTAATAATTATAATCAATTGGGTTGGAGAGAAACTATTGGATGACAGACGTGAGAGTGGAACTGTGCAAGAGTCTACTTAGAAGCATATTAAAAAATATGCTTAGTTGCATTTTGAAAGGCAACTTTTTAATATCCTCGTTTTTGCAGTCCATGTGGCAAATCCTCATCCCCTGATTCGTATAAACAAGGGATCCGAACTTCAATGGAACACAAGCAATTTGCAGCCACTGTTCCAGCAAATGTAGACATCATATTTTTGTAAGGGTCTCTTATGATTCCGTCAATTCCAGCCAAGCAATGAAATGATTGAACACACCCTCGAAGTTAAGTTTGAAGCAACCAGGGTTGGGAGGATGAGTTTATCCGTAGAAGATCCCACATATTAACCAAGCCCTGCGTACAGATGAATTAGATTCCATTCCCTAATACTCTTAGATCTAACTTGAAGCAGATAAAGTGAATGACAGTGGAACATGTGATCGTTCCTACCTTCCCAAAGTCTTGAAGACTTTTCTTTGAACCTGTCCCTTGTGAGATGGGTTAGAATATTATTGAACAAACTCAACAATCAAATTAAAAAAAAAAAAAAAAAAAGGATCTTTTCACATCCGCCGATGTGGGTGACATGATAAGGTCATAATCATAGACCACATGACTTGTCTTTTCCATGTGGGATATTAATTCGCATGACCAGCCAAATTCCTGCAGTTCACTTTGGTGAGAATGACATTAAAATTTAACACCACCCGCTCTCTTTCCACAAACTAGACCGACCAAGGCCTCACAATTCCAAATTGTTGCAAATGAGAGAAGGATCACTTTTGTCTTCCACAGTCCCCTTTTTTATTTGAAGGTTGAGTTTGTTCAATAAAAACATAAAATTGTAGTTTAAAAGTTAAAGTATCATGTAATAAGATGCAAGACATTTAAAATAATTGTTCGATGTAAAAGATATCGATAAAGTTACCTCCCTAAGAGCGTGATTTTTTTAAATAATTAATTACCAAATATCTAAGACTACCCTATGACAGCACTGTTTGGTAATTTACTCATATAGCAAAGAGAAGTAAATAGTCAAATCAAAAGAAGCAAAGAAAATGGGTTAAAATTAGTAAAAGTGCTAAATTACAAAAAAAGTTGGAAATTTCAAATAAGGCTGTAAGTTTTTGACTTATTTAAAAAAAGAATATAAGTTTCAACACTTTTCAAATCAGTTCCTAAGTTTTCTAAGAAGTTCTCAATTAAGGACATTCATCAATTTAAAGCTGTTTTCCGGTGATTTCTGCCCTTGATTTTTTTAAACTACCAAAATTACCCTTCATTGAAATAAAATTCTCATTTACTTTCGCTATATTCTCTTTATTTCCTTCGCCGACATCCTTTCAGTAATTAAGGAGAACTACCATCTCCACAATGATTAGCTGAATGTAATGGCTGTTGGAACCATGTCACGGTTTTAAATAAATTGTATTTTAGGTATTTTAAAGAAAATGAGGGAAAAAATTCGTCAAAAAATGCTACTAAATGGCCAGATGTCCTTAGTTCAAAACTTTATGGAAAACTTAGGGACTGATTAGAAAAGTCTTGAAACTTGTGTCTTTTTCTAAAATAAGGCAAAAACTTAAGGCCTTGTTTGAGACTTTCCCTCACGAAAGGCTACTCTTCCCTAAGTTCTAACTTTTTGTCATTTAATATTATGATACAGAAGTTTTTTCGTCTTTTTTTGCAAAGAAGAAGACGTGTTTTTTGCCACTTAGTGTCATGAGAGAATATTTTTTGGTAAAAAGAAGATATCTTTTTTGTCATTTAGTACTTTAACTTTTGAACCCCTCTTCTTTTCTTTTCTCTTAACTTGATGCTTCGCTTCACTTCACTTCACTATACAAGTAATTTTAACAAACACCCTTGTTGTTAAAACGAAGAATCAAAGGTAAAACACCCAAAAATGAGTATCAAATAACATCCCTATTAATGAAAGATTAATCAAGAAAAGGTGGAAAATGCATTTCCAATCATCACTCCGGTAATTCAAACCAAAGGAAAATTAAGGTCTCATCTACAGGACTGGCTTACATCATTCACCTCTCACCTCATATTTTTACCCCCTGCCTCTCTAATCATCGGGAGTTGCCTTTTCACCCCTAAACTCTTTCACAATTCTTAAGTAGAGGTCGTTTGACCATGAATTTCAATGTGTTTAATTCCTATTTGTTCTATGTAAACAAATATTTTCTTTCCGTTTAAAATTAAAATAAAAAGTAGTTTTGAGTTCTACATTTGAAGATGCGATGTTCACACACCTCTATTGAAGTTTTGAACCCACAAACCATTACCTTTTCATACTCACTCTATCATTGAAACATATGAAGATTTTATTTTAAAATTTGTTAAGAAGTATCTAGAACAATTATAATAAATAGGGCGATGCAGCAAAACCCGAATCTACCTTGAAGCCAAGTCAGTTTACATTATATAAATCCATACCCGCCGACTCCAAACCCAAGAAACTACCATAAAGGGTTCTATCGAGGAAAAGACCTTACTAATTGCAATAACATGTGAATGGTGATCCAGGCTAATTTGTAGGGAATTAAAAGAGGTAGGATTTGGTAGAAGTAGGGTCTAAACTCAAATCCAATGGAATTGGTGCACAGACATTGCCCATAATTTGGGCCCGTTTGGGAATTTACTAGTTTACTAATAGTAATATAAAGCTACCGTTTTTCAAACAAAAAGTTTTATCAAAAGCACACATCTTTAAAATTCCCACGTTCTTTTTCAAACAAAAGTAAGAAAGCAAAATCATGTCTCCACTAAATGACAAAAAATACCAACCTTTTATATGAAAAATAAAAAAAGATTCCCTATCAATCCACTAAAGATAAAATATTGTCATAACCCTCTTATTTTTTATCCTCTCTTCATTTGATGCTTTACATCACTTTTACTACAATAGTAAATTGCCAAATGGGCTCGGAGTTTATGGTTTGTACTACCAAACCCGAACCTATGACTTATACTGAATATATTGAATTTAATACTACTTATTTTTTATTTAAAAACTAAACAAAATATTCCATACCTTGTTAAGGACTAAATTCAAGCCTGCCACCTAATGCTCTTTTTGAGTATCAATTGTGCTACACTAATATTTTATAGAACTCTTACAAATTAATGTATAAAGTACTAATCCAGACAGACTGGGTTAGGTGAAATCAGAACCAAAACCTGCCCTAAACCTAATGTACTCATTACCAAATAGACCCTGATAAGGGCAATCATCTGTTTAACCCGATCTATTACTGATTTCGACCTAACCCATTTGAAGATATTCGGTAAACTAATGTTTAAGGGCTTTTGGACTTATCAAAATCCATAATCTTAAAAGTCACTTTTAAAACGTTCAACCAAATAAACCCTTGGCCTTTATCTTTTCTTTTGTCTTTTCTTTTGATTATTTAGTTAGCTTGAGAGTTCATCTTTCGGTTAGTCCATTCAATATTTTAATTGAATATATTTTAAAATAGAAAAATAGAAATTATGTTATTTAATGCAACTTTATAGCCATTTGATCATGGTTTTAAGTTTCCAGGAAAAAAAAAAAAAAAAAACCCTGCTCCTTTATGTCTTTCATTTTTTTTTTCTTTTTTAAGGACTCTATTTACCATTCAATTATAATATGAAGGAGCAGATATTATGCTGTACTTTTATGGACTGCATCATCCTTTATTTTCCTTTTTTTCTTGTTTTTTTTTTTTTTCAATGATTTCAATGTAAAAATTCATATGTATCATTTTTTTTTGGTACCCCAGCCTGGGAGATGGGACCCAAGAAAGAACCCGAATACACATGGGAAGGTAGCCCACTCAAGTGGGAAGGTGGCCTGCGAAAGCGGAAAGAAAGCTTACGCAAGTGGAAAAGGAGCCTGCCTTAGCGGGAAGAGATGACGTACCAGGGGTTTGAATCTCAGGCAGGTAGGTAAGAACTGACGCTCCTTACCCTGGTAAGGAGCCGTTCTTATATGTATCGTTTGATTTAGAAAAGGCAACGGATCAAGTTCGGTATTGGTTGGGCTAAATATACAACAGACCCGAGTTTACACTTGTGTTAATTCCCTTTCTAGGGTTTGCAACTTTTAAAAACCGTAGAATGCAGGGGTGGACCTAGGTACAAGTTCCTAGGGGCTGAAGCCCCTGCCAAACCTAAAAAGAGTTAAAATTAAAAAAAAAAAGAAAAGAAAAGAAAAACCCGTTAGATTATGGGAATTATTCTGCAGTTTTCTTTTACATTTGCCCTTTCTCCAATATTTCTTTTACATAAGGCCCCACAAGTTGAATTTCTTGGGTCTGCCTTTTCCTTGATAGAAAGGGTATTAATATCCTTAACCTAGCTTATTGTTTCATGTATTGTTTCTAATGAAAATTTCCTTTTTACCATAAAAAAAATAAAAAAAAATAAAAATAAAAAAACCCTTTCCAGGGTTAGGAAATGTGCTACGAAATCCATGGTGTACTGGTGGGGTATGCTCTGGGTCCAGTCAAACGGAATATAGATTGTCCCTCACTGATATTTTGCTGAAAAGACTCCAACTATGGTAAATTTATGAAAGAGTTCTCTACCTTTTAGTTTTTACAATAGAGTTCCTTGTTAATTTCTTGTTAGTACATCAAAAGACAAAACAATGTTTTGCTACTCACCTTGTGTATCACAAGGTATAATTTCAAATTTATTTATGGTACCATAAAGAGTTCTTTTTGAGTCTGGATCCCTGTTTGGTTGAAATAGAGAGATATTATTTCATCCTAATAACATTCGTCAGCTGTATAAAATATTTTCTTTTCTTTTATTCATTCTAAGGAAGCAATTGAGATGGTGCAGTAGCTGGCTTGAAATTTTGTTTTTTTTTACTAATATTGATAGGATGAAACAGTATCTCCCTGTTTCAATGAAATATAGGACCCAAACTCAAAATCTTTTAGGTACCAAATTATCTACAATCTTTACAAGCTCCACAAGACTTTTATATAAAATGGACCTACCCAATAATAACTCCATATATGATACAAGAAAACTTAAATGAAGTTCTTGTTTTTCCAACCCCTGTCGACATACCACCACCACTTGGAACCTTCATTACAGGACCACTTCTCCTAAGTCAACATCTTCATTATAGGACCACTTGGAACCTTCATTACAGGACCACTTCTCCTAAGTCAACATCTTCATTATTGGACCACTTAGAACCTTCATTGCAGGGAAACTTGTTGCATGCTGACAGCTCTAGTTCTTTTCTTAACATAAATACTTGCGTGTGAGAGACGGGTAATCGAAGCAGTCCACCTAGGGTTATAAACGGGTCGGTTCTGATTCGGGTGCATGGTGAACCCGAAACTGGAACCATTAGGAAGAAGGTGGAACCGGATCCGAACCCAGAACTGTTTCGGAACCGGTTTCTTGGCTCCGAAATTAGAACCATATATGGGTGGGTCTGGATCCAGGTCCGAGTCTGGGTAGAGAATGATATTAAAAAAATATTATTTTTTTGAGAAATTTTCAAAAATTGAGGAAATATGTTGGGTCTTGGTCCACGGGTCTGAAGCAAGGTGGACCCGGACCTGGACCCATTTATCTTTTTCTGAATATACCCCCTAGGATTTATAGAATTTGTAAATAGGTCCTTGTGGTTTCAGTATCCCCTGCCTTTTCATTTTAATGCATTCCATGTCCCCAAAATAAATAGTCATAATCAGAACAGGCGACCACCAAAAGATTTGTTTTGGATTTTCATAAAAATGACAACATTGCTCTTAATTTCATTAAACAAAGATAAGTATGTCATTATTTATAAAAATATTATTATGTGATCCCTAGTCCCAATAGTCTCTCTCAAATTGTCCCATGCACATGAACCCTAATTAAGTAATTACGTATTTGAAACTCTCATCAATCTAATAGGGGGTTGTGCATGAATTAGGTCAGTTATAAGTACAAGTGTTGGTTTTCATTGTGATCGATGTAGATTTAATGAAATGGACCCCATATTGATAAAAATGGATTTGTGTAGGGTTATTCTCACCCACTAAATGTACTATCGCAACCGTTAGTGTCACAAGTTTTAAAGAAGAATAAATACCAGATTTTGAATTATGCTATAGGGAAAAAGAGATAGGAAAAGCTTCATTTAGTCGAAAAATTTATGGTGACTATAAGGCTTCTAATTTTGGAACATGGAAGGTATTAAAATGAAAAGGCATGGGGTATGTACAAATATTGAAACCACACGGGCTTATTTACAAATCTACAAACATTAGGAGTATATACAAAAAAAGGGAGTTGCTATTGGCACAGCTCCACTTGCTCATTGCACATCCTTCTTTTTTTTTTTCAAAACCTCGGCACCCTTGTAAGAAATCCCCAAACTACCTCTCTCCCCCTCTTTCCATCTCCCTGCTTGCCGCCCACGCCTGTCCGACGCCTACCTCTACCCGCGCCCTCTCTCCATTCCTCCTTCTCCTTCTCCCTCTTCCCCTCCCTCTCTCTCCCTCCCTGTGCTCACCCCCATATCCGCCGCGCCTGACCCTCTCCTTCTCCTTGTCTCTCTCCCTCTCACTCTTAATCTCCCTATTTCTCTCCCTCTCACTCTTACTCTCCCTATCTCTCTCCCTCTTCCTGCTTGCCTCCCACCTCCGCAAAGGGAGAAGGGTAGTTTGAGGATTTCCTACAGAGGTGCCCAAGTTTTAAAAAAAGGGATGTGCAATGAGCAAGTGAAGCTATGCCAATAGCAGCTCCAAAATTTTTTTTTTTTTTTTTTTAATATTCACCCTTGATCTTCTTTTTTAATTGCTTTTTTGACCTATTTGTTTGCATGAGAATTGAATGCATAGAAATTGATGGTCAAATGAGCTTCAACAACGATTATTAAAAACGTGAGGGGGAAGGTTATAATGACGCAACATAGATGCAACTGTTACTTACTTGGGACTTGAATTACTAGGGTAGTGGTTGGGTACTCATTTCCCACCTCTCTCATTTGAGAGGAGATAACTTGATGGGCATTTTTTTTTCTCAAATTTACATTTTTTTCCTTCAATCTTAGCAATTTTGTAATTGATCACATGAAATAAACCAGCTAGCCAAATGCAATGTCTTAGAATTTCTAGGAATTCAATTACATGTGACAAACAGCCGCGGGGTGAAAGGCATTTAATATGACAAACTCTCCAAAATGCCTGCTTTCACAAACACCTACCCTATTTGAATTAGCATTGATTTGAACTTGGTACTGATCTAATCATTATTCACGTTTGTACCTAATCACATGAATTTGAATTCATAGGAAGCCACTAAACTTGGACATCCTTTAACTATGATATTTAACTTAGATCAAGAAGCATGATGATGATAATCTACCAACCAACACAGCTACATTAACAAAAATATTGACAAACACATTGTAACGCCCCAATTCCGAATAACGAAGATAACACTAAGGTACCCGAAGTTGGCGCGCTACTTCCCGGAAAAACCGAGAACTTCCAAGATCGTAGTTTGCAGTGAGGTCAAAATTTTAAAACTTTTTAATCAACATCATAATCAACAGTTATATTGCAGAAGCGTAATAAAAGATAGCGGAAGCAAAAGTATCAAGTATATAAATCAAATGTAAAAGTGCGGAAGCCTGATAGTAATCTCAAAGTGGTTAACAAAGTGCTTATACATATCATGCTATCTACCCATGTCTCACGACAAAAATGCTCTCAAACCCAAAAACAATCTGTACTCAACCCTCCTGTGCAGGCTCTCCATCCTCTGGCCCGACCACTTGTTCAGCCGGCCCCCATCCGTAGTCACCAACTACGGGCGCCTCATAGAACGCGTCACCCGCGGGATCATGGTCTGGACCTAAGCACCAAAGATGGGTCAGATCTAAGGATCTGACAAGGCACCATATGCAGATAACACAAGATGTATACACAAAGAGAGTAATGACAAGTACATAATCATATGAGTAACAAGGTACATAATCCAGGGAGTTGAGCAGTAATAGCAGTTTAGAATCAGAAAGATAAAGTATCTAATCTAAACAGACAACAAAGGGGCACATTCACACAAGCTAGATACACCGCGGGATATTATGCCGCGGCCCTCCCGTACTGTAAACGTCCCATACCATAAACAGTTTACGGTGGGGAAAGGGTAATAACCATGCAAAGGATAACATCCTTGCTAAATATAACATACAATATACATAACACCGATCACACCCCTTTATCAGATTAACCCGGACGCGGTATCACACCGTCCGTCTAATCACAACTCATCATGATAGTTCTAAGTAACCAGAACATAGCTCCTACCAGAGATGATCAGTCAACTGGCCGAGCTTAGAACAACTGAGTGAATGTTCAGTGCCGATTCGGGAACTAAGTACGGGTCGGTGTTTGTCTAGGCCTATCTTGCGTGAGCAAGGTCCTAACCAAGTTTCTAAGAGGTTACGGTATAACATGGAACACAGTCTAATATCCAAGTCCAAGTCCAACATCATTGGATCCACTCCAAGGCTCACAACCGTGGCCTGAGGCAATACAAGTACCATACCATGTCTATTTTTACCAGTATTCATCCTTTGCTCATACACAACGAGCTAACCAACCATTAAAGACTAACCTCTCCAGTCTAGGGTTCCACATTCCCAATCTTAGGCCGTATGGGGGTCCGCCTAGATACAGACACGGGTCAATTATCTCCAAACATCACATAGGGTCACCTCTAAGTAATCCTAGGTTCAGGTCCTCCAATTTCCATTAATTAATATGGTTAAGACAACAACAAGGATAATAGAAAAGAATAACTCATGAAAACCTTAAAAACCGGAAATCAAGTGGAAATAGGCAAAGGACCAATCCTAGGTAATGGTCTACTCCTGGTTCGGGCCTCATCAGGTGATTGAATCCTTAACGGTAGTCTCAGGTGTTGAAAATATTAAATAGGGTGCTCCTGAAGTTGTGGACACCATGGACTACAATTAAGGATCGAGTCCTCGATGATTTGAATCTCAAAACCTCAATTGGTGGACCCCACGAATCAAGGCTGAGCCATACCATTGATTCGTGTGTGGCACACTTGATGGAAGGTCATTTGGATGGTCAATGGACCCCACATGTGATCAAACATCAAAGTCTACAGAATTCTGAAATTCACTATTCACAGTTTGCCCGGTCGACATCACACGCTGGGATGTCGACCGGGTGAACTGGATGTTGACCTCCCAGGTTGACATCCTGCAGTGTCCCCGGTCGACATCATGGCCGTGATGTCGATCGGGTCCACTGAGACCTGGTGTCAAGCAGCTGGGGGGTTGTGCAGGAAACCCAGTGTATCCGGTCGACATCATGCCGTGATGTCAACCGGGTACACTGCATTTCTGCTATGTTCTGAAATTCTAGGTTTCAGCTATTTCCTGTATTTTCCTGTGTGCCCGGTCGACCGAGACAGGGTCCGGACGACCGGATACACTGTCTGTGCACAGTTCCAGGAAAAATAACTGAGACTTGTATTTCAGGCATTTTAGTGTTCCCGGTCGACCGAGATAGGGTCCGGCCGATAGGGTACACGCATATTACAGAATTCCACATTTTGGGATTTTCCCTTTTCAATCCAATTTTCATTCCATCCCTTCCAAACCTTCTCCATTCATCACGTTCATACAATTAAACACAAAAACACTCCAATATCCTCCATCCACCATTCATCTGGGCCATTGATCTTCCAAATGGGAGAACCCATCCATCAATGGCCAATTTCCCATGAAAACAAGCTCAAGAGAAGATCTAAACTAACATTACCATCTAATTGAACTTAGATTACAGAAACAAGGGAAGAAAACATACATCTAGTGAAATCGCATAGAGTACTTGCCTTAGTTTAGAAGAAAGGGAAATTGAATGCAAGAAGAGATCCAATAGGGTGTTGTAGCTGAAATTGGGCTGGTCTCCTAGCCTCCTTGTGCTGGAACTTTGGGGAATTAGGGTTTTCTTGAGGAAGAAGATAGGTTAGATGAGAGATGAGAGGTAATTAGGGTTTAGGCTAATGTTGCAATAGCTTAGGTTATATAGTTTAGGGTTTTAGGCTAATTACCAAAAGGGTATTTTGGTTTCAAATGAAGATGAAATGGGGCCATGGGTATTTGGGTAATTAGGTAAGGTTCTAAAATGTTCTAACTCTCATTAGCCCATCCTATTAATTCTAATGAAAGCCAAATCCTAATTCTAATCCAAATCTAATACAAATTAAATAAAAGCTATATCTAAAACTTAGGAATATTAGACATCTACTCCACTAATTCCTAATAATTATCATATTAAAATAGAAATTATCTTATTAATTATTATTTAATTCAAACTGAGGGCCCACCAGGGGTGGGGCCTCACACACATGGTCTAACTGTCACTAAGGGCCTGTTTGGATAGGCAAAAAATAGGGTAAAGTGAAGTTAAATGGGCCCTAATAGTCTAAAATCTCAACTCTACTCCGTTTAAATGAGTTCGGTCCAATAGATAAAGTAATGTTGTGAGACACATGTACTCCATTTCACTTCAACTCTAAATACTTTCATTTCCTTGAGTAAATGTGGATTCTACTCCAAAACTTAACTTCAAAATAAGCATCCAAATGGATTGAAGTGAAGTACTCTACTTTAACTTCAACATACTTCTCTCCACTCCACTCCACATGTGAAATCCACTTCATTTTACTCCACTCCTCATTTATCCAAACAGGCCTAGGTCTGGAACATAATCCACTTTTCTATTAAATAGCCATTCTCCTGGTGATGAGAGCACCAGAGGTTGGGATTTCGGCGTCTGGGGTTGCTCACCATTTTTAGAGGCCATTTGATGTAAGGTTTGTCCTTGATCTGCGTCAGGATCCTATAAATCGGGTCCTTGAATATCGTAAACAACCCTTCAAAGGCTGCTCTTGTGGGCTCGGTATGACCTGTTCTCCTACCGGAGCCTTCTCCGAACTCCCTTATTCTCTTCCTCCTGGAACCCTTGTCCATCGAGTGAGCCCACCTTGGCTCAGGTGCTCCCATGTCTTATTCCAATTTGATGAACTCTTCGATCCTTTCCATCAACTCTCCTTGGATGGATGGGATCGCTTCGTCAACGATTGGCGTAGATGACTCTTTTTCAGCAGCCCGAGCTTGAAGGTGGCCACTGCTACTTGTTTGTTGCTTTTTTCTACCTCATTATAGAGGCCCCAATAGCGAGCACCGAACTCTTTCATGCTCTCCAAACTTTGCTTCTTAAGGGACAACAGTGCCCGAATGTCCTTGGGCTGCTTCAAGTTTGTTATGAAACGGGTGACAAAAGTTCCAACAAGCTCCCAAAAGTTGTGGATCGACCTTGGTTTTAGGCGCGAGAACCATTTCAAGGCTAGGTTTCCTAAGCTGGAGGGGAAAACCTTCTACATCAACGACTCATTCCCTATCCACAATGCCATGGAATGCTGGTAATGCTGGACGTGGTCGGCATGATCGGAGGTTCCATCATAAATCCTCGGCTTGGGGATTGAGAATCGCCGAGGGGGATCCGCTACTTCTATTTCCTTCGAGAAAGGAGATTCGAAATTTTGTGCATTTCTCATGTACCCTGCTCGGGTCACAATCTCTTGAAGGAGTTTTCCATTTGCTAACGCACTCTCAATGAGGGCCTACACATCCTCCTCAGCAAGTGCTCGTGGGGTGTTTCCTTCCTCAGAGCTTCTCTGTCCTTTGCATATTGTACTCGAACTTCGGTTTCCTTTCGTCTTTGTGGTCGGGAACTTGAAAACCCGCTTCCTTCGCCCTCCTATTCTGGCTTTAGCCCGGGTCCGCCAAGCTCTCGACTCGGAATGGTGACTCTTGGGCTTTCACACAACTGTTCAACTTTGGTGCCCCATTCTTTGCGTCTCACGATCATTTTCCGGGCTTGGGGAGCGTCCCTGCTATTCTTTCCCGGCTTCCAGTTCTAGCAACAGGCAGTCAATTTTTTTTTGTTGCCGCTTTACTCTTTCGGCCAAATCTTGTACAGCATCTCTGAAGTCTGCTCTAGTCGAGCATATGTGTCCTGCATCGGGGCACGTCTCGAGAGGCCATGGTTCTACCTCTGGTGGGTTTCTTTCTGCAATTTACCCATTGACGGTGAGATTATTACGAGGCTCGGGTCGGTGCGGTGGACTTTTGATCGGACCCGTCCTTTCCTGTCTGCAGAAGGGACGGTCCGGTTGATTTCGGTGCATGAGATGTATTCAAAATCTGCCCCATTAGAGTGACTGGTTAGAGGTTTTTTCCCGGATCGTTCTCGCCACACCCTGACCTGGGTTTCCTCCACTTGAGACGGAGGTTGTCCAGTCTGAGGCAGCGATTCTAAATTCTGCTCTTGATCTGTCATTTCTCTCGGCAAGAAGAAGCGTCAATGGGTTAATTCCCTTCTTCGCTTCCCACAGACGACGCCAATTATAAGATCAGTTTTTGCGTGGGCCAAAAAAGGATAGGTCGGCTCGACTAATCGATGCGATGTTATCTTTCTCTCTTTTCTCCCGCGCAAATTCTCTGGATAGATTTCCTATTTCAAAGAGGAACGCAGTAAAAACTCGATTGGAGAATCTGATCGATCCAGGTCCCTCCGATGCTTGAGTCAGTAATGGATATTGGGCAATTTTGTATATCAATTGTGCTAGAAATTTTTAGCATACCTCTTCATCAAATCCTCTCTTCCTTTTATGCCATCTCCCCTGGGTTCCTGCCTCTTCTCAGCACACGTTCCCACTCCCTCTGTCGTAGTCATTGGGTAACAGTCGTGCCACAGAGTTACGGGGCATTTCTCCCCTTAATCCGAGTCTTTATTCTTCTGTTTCCGCCAGCTGTCCCAGGTCCCTTCGGATCAACCATTTCCTTGGGTCGGGTTGTCATGGCAGGTTGGGATGGTTTCGACCTGAAGCGAACCCAAGACGCACTTTTCAAAGTGGCCCCCTACACCAACCCCCACCCACCCACACCAGACTTAAAAATTTGATGGGACTGGTAATGGATTCTCATAGGATTAAAATTCCTCAATTTTTTTGATGACGTAAGGCAGCAGCATGGGTCAATCTTTCTGTTCGCACATTTGTCGTCTTCCTCACCTCGTGTCATTTCCAGTGAACACAGGCTGAGCCACATGAATGATAAAGAGTAGCTAGCAGACCACGTATTTCTGTGTCTGATAGACTGATCGCGTTTACAGATGCTCTTCGTTTCTTCAAACTCAGCCCGAAAACAGAACATTTCTTTGTGGGGGAGAGGATCCCCTGTTTGGACCAAACGGGTCCAGTCAGGGGGTGCCACGTGGAGAGAAAAAAAAATTCATTTGGGAGGTGGGATATGCTGATGGGACATATTTCCCCCACGTGGCGCCCCTGATTGGACAAAACAGGCTCTTCATTCTTTGTGTCTTCTTCGGAAGACTCCAATCCAACTCCAAATTCCTCAATCGAGAAATCTGCTTCTTCTTCCAAGCTTCCAACCCCTGTAAGCATTTCTCTTCTCTTCTCCCAAAATCCAATAAAATTCCAACACCCCCAATCCAAACATGAGAAACCCATCTCCTTCTTCCAAGCTTCCAAGCCTTTTTTAAGCATTTCTCTTTCCAACCCAGCTCCAAGTCCCTCAATCCAAACATGAGAAACCCATCTCCTTCTTCAAAGCTTGCTACCCTTCTTCTCCTCTTTCTTTTCATTTACTTCCAATCTTCTAAAGCTGTAGCAGTATCATCATCAACAACAAAAACCTCTTTGAACAGAGGCTCCTCCCTCTCTGTAGAGGAAGATTCAGACCTCCTCACCTCACCAGACACCGCATTCTCATCTGGGTTTTACCAGGTTGCCTCCAATGCCTACTACTTCTCCATCTGGTTCACCCACTCCGCCAACAAATCCATTGTTTGGATGGCGAATAGAGACCGCCCGGTCAATGGGCGTGGCTCGAGAATCTCCCTCAACAGAGACGGGAACATGGTCCTCACGGACGTAGACGGCTCTGTCGTTTGGAACAGCAACACCAGCAGCAGCAGAGCCCAAAGCGCGGAGCTTTCCAATAATGGGAACCTCGTTCTCAAAGACCCATATGGTAATTTTCTATGGCAGAGCTTTGATTTTCCTACTGATACTCTTCTTCCTTCACAACCCATTACAAAAGGCAAGAAACTTATCTCCGCTAGTGCAAATGGAGTGGTGTCAAGTGGTTATTATAGTTTTTATTTTGATAATGATAATGTTCTGAAGATGATGTATGATGGACCAGATATTTCTAGCCTGTATTGGCCGAATCCGGATTATACTGTGTTTGGAAATGGTAGATCGAATTATAACAGCAGCAGGTATGGGGTGCTTGATGAAATGGGTTTGTTTGTAGCGAGTGATCAGTTCGGATTCAATGCCTCTGATTTGGGTCTTGGGATTAAAAGGAGATTAACGCTTGATTATGATGGAAATCTAAGACTGTATAGTTTGGATGAGTCAACCGGGTTGTGGGGAATTTCATGGGCAGCTATGGCAGTGGAGTGTAAAGTGCATGGGCTGTGTGGTGGGAATGGGATATGTGTTTATGCACCAACGGCCAAATGTTCATGTGCGGTGGGATATGAGATGAGAGACCCGAGCGATTTGGGCAAAGGTTGCAAGCTCAAAATCAATCTGAGCTGTGACCCCAATCAAGTGAAATTTGTCGCGCTTCAACAAATAGATTTCTATGGGTTTGATAGTGCTTACCGTGAAAACATATCATTGGAATCTTGCAGGCAGTTATGCTTAAACGATTGCTCCTGCGAGGCCTTTATGTATAGAAATGGAGGTGATGGAGCCTGTTTTGCTAAAAGTGCCCTTTTTAATGGATATAGATCAGTGGCCTTTCCTGGCACCATGTATCTAAAACTACCCAAAAATGTCAACGTCTCTGGATCATCCATGATCAAAGAGTCTGATCCAATATGTGAATCCAGTAAAGCTGAAAGGTTGATGGGATCTTCGGACATGTATAAGACGACCCATGATGTGAAATATAAATACTTCTACTGCTTTGTGTCAGCCATTGGTGTAATTGAGGTTCTTTTCGTTGCGTCTGGGTGGTGGTACCTTTTCAGAAGTCATGGGGTGCCGAGGTCGGAGGAGGAAGGGTATCGAGCAATTTACAGTCAGTTTAGAAGGTTTACATATGCAGAGTTGAAGAAGGCAACCAAGAAGTTCAAGGAAGAGCTCGGGAGGGGAGGTTCAGGGTATGTTTACAAAGGAGTTTTGGATGATGACAGAGTTGTGGCAGTGAAGAAACTAGGAGAAGCAATTCAAGGAGGAGAGGAGTTTTTGGCAGAAATGAGCACGATAGGGAGAATTTACCACATGAACCTAGTGAGAATGTGAAGTTAGTGTTCAGAGCGGTCACACAGGCTCCTGGTGCATGAGTATGTAGAAAATGGGTCACTAGATAAGCACCTTTTCCCCAATAGCAGCAGTGGCAATATGCCATTGACATTCCTTGGATGGAGTGACAGGTTCAAGATTGCTGTAGGGACTGCCAAGGGTTTGGCCTATCTTCACCATGAGTGCCTTGAGTGGGTTATTCACTGCGATGTGAAGCCTGAAAACATACTTTTGGACAGCGACTTTGAACCCAAGATAGCAGACTTTGGACTGGCAAAATTGTCTCAAAGAGGTGGCTCTGGTCCTAACTTTTCTCAGATCCGTGGTACAAAGGGGTATATGGCTCCAGAATGGGCTTCTAATCTTCCAGTCACGGCAAAGGTCGATGTTTATGGCTATGGTGTTGTACTCTTAGAAATTGTGAGTGGAATAGGCTGTCAAGTCGGGTGGTGGATGGAGATGTGGAGGAGGTGGAGTTGCAAAGATTTGTTAGGATGGCAAAGGAGAAGTTGGATGGTGGAGAAGAAACGTGGATTAGTGATTTTGTGGATTTGAGGTTGAATGGGCAGTTCAACTGGAGGCAGGCAGAGGTGATGGTGGAGATTGGCATCTCTTGTGTAGAGGAGGATCGAAACAAAAGACCAACCATGGATATGGCTGTCCAAACTCTCCTCGCATGTGTGGAAGAAAGCCATGATATGCATCATTCTAAGTCACGTGAAAGCAATATTTAGCAGAGAAACTACCCATACTGTAACATGTATTTGAAACCATCTGAGCATTTATTTAGGAATCCCTTCTGCATGCATGTATGCATTATCCTATGTATTTAGTTGTTTATAAAAAAATATAATGTCGCTTCATTCCTGATCATTATAGAAACAGATCTACTAAGTTATGGGATTCTATATTACTCACACAATTAATTTAGAAATCTATATACACGGATGGGTGTACTTTTTTGCAAGGATATTTAGACATACAATAATTCATTTTCTTCGATGTGTGTGTGTGGATTAGTTTTTTCTCCTCTTTGATCTTGGTGGGAAACACTGCACATCTCAGTGACAACTGTTTCTTTCGAGAAAATTCAAACAGGAGAGCTTCCTTCAACAGAGAGGATGAACAGTTTACTTCACTAATGCTAAACGGATCTAACAAATCCACTTGTCTTTAGGACAGAATAAGTGAAGCAGTGAGAACAGTTAACCCCTTAAATGGGCGAAATGATTCAAGTTCCAAATGAGATTCTATTCATGTGCAAATAAGAAATGAAGCCCTTTTTTTTTTTTTTACTGAACTTATTTTCTGTTATTTGGATGCATTCACCATTGCTATGTTCTCATTCTTGTCAAGATTGAGAAACTTTTACAGTCCCTGAAAGATTCTTTGCATTTACATTATTTTGTGTCTTATCTTCTGTGCTAAATCCACTAATAAAATCTAATTACCAGCATTTGCAAGGTTGAAAATTAAAAGCAAGATATTGGTGCTGATATGTATGTAATGTAAACCTGATGATGGGATGCGGTTTGATCCCCATCATTTTTATGATCTTGACCACCTTGTCTGATAAGATAGTTTATTATGGTACATAGATATGAAAATTCTGTGACCCTTCAAAAGCCCCAAATGGTAGCAAGTGTGAAAATCTAAAAAACGTAACAGAATTTTGTCAAGTCTTTTGGTCATCTCTTTGAAAAATCCAATAGCTCCTATTTCAAACTCAATATCCTCCTTGTGGGGGGAAATTTTCGAAATGTCTTGGGTTGGCTTCGGATCGATACCAACCCAACCTGGAAGGAGGGACTGATTCAAAGGAGACTGGGACAGCTGGCAGAAGGAGAGGGAAAACCGGAACTGAGGGAAGGATATCCCACGATGATGAACCATGATCGTCCCAATCGCTATGATCCGGAGGTTCAGAGCGTGTGCAAAGGGACACCTAAAATCCAGATAGGGATCGTATGAAAGAGGGGAGATTTGAGGAGAAAGGTATGGCTGGAACTTTTATCTGATCCTTACTCACAAATTTTCTTAATATCCATCACTGATTTAGGCATCTAAGGGACCTTGATCGAACGATCTGATCGAGTTTTCACTGTGCTTGATTTTGGAACAGGGGACCCACCCGGAGGATCTCGCTGGAGAGAAGAAGGAATGTTGATACAACACCAGCAGGTCGAGCTGACCAACCCATCTCCAACCCACACAAAAATTGACTTTACAATTGGCGCCATCTGTGGGAAGCGAAAGGCAAAATCCACTAACGCTTCTTCTAACTGAGAAAAATGCCGAATCAAGAGCAGAATCCAAATCCAACGCCCCAAACGGGACGACCTCCATCTCAAATGGAGGAAGTCTCGCACAGGGTTCGACATGAACGGTCGGGCAAGGATCCTGCAATCGTTTATTCCGATAAAGCAGACTTCGATTATGTTCCATGCATTGAGAGCGACAGGACAGCTCCCTCTGCAAAAAAAAAAAAAAAGGACTAGTTCGGTCAGAGATTCACCGCACAGGCCAAGCCGTGCGGTAGTTTCACCTTCTATGAGCAGGGTGAAATGCACCGAAGACCAAATTGTCACTTTGTTAAGTGTGTCCTGTCACAGGGTACGTACTCCCGACTTGAACTAGCTTGCGGAAATGCTATTCGAGATTTTGGTGGAGGGGGTTAAGCGACAATAGGAGAAAATCGATGGCTTGTTGTTGGAGCCGGAGCTAACAAAAAGAGAACCAAGGGATTCCCTAAACCAAGGGAACACTCGTGAAGCATTAAAGGCGGGACACCGAGGGCGCACAGCTGAGCAAAGACTTAAAAGCCACCAGCCAAAATTGAGAGCTTGGCAGAGCCGAACAAAGGCTAGAGCAGGTGATGAAGGGAGTAAGACCTCGAGTTCTCAACCCCAGAGAAGGGGAGAAGACAGTGAAGCCATAGCTCGGCTTGTTAAAGATAGGGAATCTCAGAGAGACTTTGTAAGAAAGAAAGTGCCGACACGAATGCTTGTTGAATAGTATAGATCGGCACTGATCCCGTACACCTAGATGTGGAATTCTTGGTAGTTGATGTGCCATCTCCTTACAAAGCCATTATGGGTCGCACTTGGATTCATTGCATGAGGGTAGTACCATCAACTTACCACCAGAGGATTCGCTTCCTGACATTAAAGGGAATTATGGAGATCAGAGGTGATCAGATAGCTTCAAGGAGCTGCTTGGTTATGACAATCAAAGGAAAAACGAAGAAGGAGAACTTGGAAGGCATGTGCTGGGAGGAAAAGGCCGATCAAAAATAATAACTACAGTTAAGTCGGTCAAAGGTCAGAGATCAAATTGCCGATCTGACCAACGAGGCCATAGAGGAGTTGAAAAAGGTTTCGGTAAATGGAAAAGATCAGGACCGGTACTGGATGGTTGGATCATCAATACCCGAGAACGAGCAGACCAGTTTAGTTTAGCTACTCAATCAGAGCTCCGATGTTTTTGCTTGGACTCTACATGAGATGCTATGAGTTGATCCTGGAGTCATTAGCCACGGGCTAGGCCTAGACCAAAGAGTAAAACCGGTGATGTAGAAACAGAGGAAGCTCTCCTCGGAGTGCCTAGCAGCAGTGAGCGAGGAGGTCAACAAGCTGCTAGAAGCAGACGCCATATGAGAGGTACACTATCCCGAATGGCTGTCAAACACGGTTGTCGTGCCAAAAAAGGATAAGAAGTGTAGGGTATGCGTGGACTTCACCGACCTGAACAAAGCTTGTCCCAAGGATGGCTTTCCACTTCCAAAAATTGATCAACTTGTGGACTCCATGGCGGGACATGAGCGAATGAGCTTTTTAGATGTACACCAGGGATACCACCAAATCGCAATGGAGGAGGCCGACCAAGAGAAAACAACATTCATAATACCAAAGGGTACCTTCTGCTACAAGAGAATGCCCTTTGGACTTAAGAGTGTGGGGAGAATGCCCTTTGGACTTAAGAATGCAGGGGCAACATACCAGAGGCTGGTGATAAAAATATTTCAGGATTTGATTGGAAGGATGGTGGAAGCCTATGTTGATGATATGGTGGTAAAGAGCAAGGAGAAAGTCGCCCATGACGACGACTTAAAATCAATATTCGACATCCTGTGGAGATAAAAATTAAAGCTGAATGCCTCAAAATGCTCATTCGGTGTGAGCTCGAGAAAACTTCTTGGATACATTGTGACCTAGAAAGGGATAAAGGCAAATCCGGACAAAGTTCTGGCCATGTAGATGGTGGACCGACCTAGCTCGAGGAAAGAAGTGCAGAAGCTAACAGGTATGCTGCTACCCTAAACTGCTTTGTAGTAAGAAGTTCAGACAAGTGTCAACCAATGTTTCTTGTTCTAAAGAAGAGGGCATAGAAGGTATGGGATGAAAAACGTGATGATGCACTCACACAAATCAAACAATATCTAAGTTCCCCCCTATTCTTTCCACTCCGAGCCTCGGGGAGGAATTGGTGTTGTACTTGGCAGTATCTCAGCATGCAATCAGTACGACCTTAGTGAGAGAGTAGGGGAAACAACATCTGCCTATCTACTTCATCAGCAAGACCTTGCTAAACATTGAAACAAGATACCTACCGCTAGAAAAGCTTGCTCTGGCCTTGGTGTGCGCAACTCGAAAGCTCAGGCACTACTTTCAAGCCTATAAGGTAGGGGTCCTGACTGAGCATCCTTTACGAGCTGTTTTGCAAAAGTCCGACCTATCCGAAAGATTTGTAAAATGGGCAATAGAACTCAGCGAGCATGACATCAAAATAACTCCTAGGAATGCAAGTAAGGGCCAAGTGGTGGCCGACTTCATAGCTGAATTCACTCATAAGGAGGTGCCAGAGCGAAGCAAGGGGGGACAAGAAGGGAACAGTACGGAGACTGACGAGCAATGGCAATTATATGTGGACGGAGCATCCAATTCATGAGGCTTAGGCGCTGGCATGGTGCTCATAACACCAAAAGGGGCAATGATTGAACGGGCTATGACGTTAGGATTCAATGTTTCAAACAATGAAGCAGAGTATGAAGCACTACTGCCGGACTCAAGATGGCCAGAGAGCTCGGGATCAGGCAACTAACAGTCCATTGTGACTCATAGTTAGTTGCCAATCAACTAATCGGGGAATACACACCCAAGATGATCGGATGGTTGCATATGTCCCAAAAGCAAAGCGCTTGATCCAAGAGATTGGAGATGTTAAGGTAAAGTAGATTGGTCGGGAAGAAAATTCACATGTTGAAAGCTTAGCCAGCTTAGCTATAGCCATCAAACCTGAGCTAAGGAGATAGGTCCTCGTTGACTACCAATCAGAGCCGAATATCGGAGGTCGGCAGGTCATGTGCACCGACTAGGTTGAAGAGACTCTAAACTGGATGACACCGATAATAGAGTACCTGAAAGACGGCTCGCTTCCAGAAGACTCTAAGGAAGGTTTGAAGGTCAGAAGAAAGGCAGCCAGATTTTGGCTATCACCAGCGAACAAGCTTTACCGACGGTCTTACTCGAGACCATACTTACAATGCGTAAACCCGGTTGACGTTGAAAGCTTGTTATGGAAAATCCATGAGGGGCGTTATGGGGGGCACATTGGAGGACGGAGCTTGGACCACCGAGCTATGTCGTAGGGCTATTGGTAGCCATACATGCAGAAGGATGCCTTACAGTTCATGCAAAAGTGCGAAAGATGTCAACACTTCGGCAAAGACATCTATTAGCCTGCCGAGCAGCTAAACTCAATAGTGAGTCCTTAGCCATTTGATAAGTGGGGAATTGATATTGTTGGACCTATGCTGAGGCAGGCAGGTAATTTCAAATTTCTCATAGTTACTATTGATTACTTTACCAAGTGGGTGAAGCGGAACCACTGGCCCATATTAGGGAAAGTGATGTCGAGAAGTTTGTATGGAAAAATATTATTACAAGGTTTAGAATACCTCGGGCACCGGTAACGGACATTGGGAAACAATTTGAAGGAAAAGCTTTCAGACATTTGTGTGAACGATATGACCCTTGTATACACACAAAGTAATGGCCAAGCTGAAAGCTCCAATAAGACCTTGTTGGATGGCATGAAGAAAAGGCTGGACAAGGCAAAGGGAGGATGGGTGAACGAACTCCCTAGTGTCCTATGGGCCTAATGGACAACCACGGGAAGGTCTACTAGAAAAAACCCCTTTTCTCTAGCATATGGTATGGAAGCAGTGATCCCCATAGAGATTGGATTACCTACCACAAGGACGGAGGTTTACAACCACGAGAAAAACAAAGAGAAAATTGCCGAGCAGTTCGACATGATAGAAGAACGAAGGGAGCAAGCACTAATTAAATTAGCCGCCTACCAACAACAGATAGCGGGGAGCTTCCAGAGGAAGGTACGATAAAGGGTATTCAAGGTCGGAGATCTAGTCCTGAGAAAGGTGCTCCTGAACACCAAAGACCCCAACCAAGGCAAGCTAGGGCCAAACCGGAAAGGGCCATATAGGGTTACTTCCGTTGGGGGAACAGGAGCTTATCACCCGGAGACGCTCGAAGGAAAAGCATTGCCAAGGCCTTGGAACATAGCGAATTTAAAGAAATTCTATTTTTAATCTTTGAACCAAAGAAATTTTCACTCTTGTATCTTGCATTCCATTTATGAAAGTTGTCTTATCTATATTCTTGTGCCAAGGATAAAATTCCCTAAAAACTTGTATATGGTCGGGGACCCACATTAGCGGGACACCCTATCGGGACAACCACACCAAGGTAAGGCCAAGGCTTGAAAATAAGGGGTAGCAATAAACCCACTACTTCGTGTCAAAGGAGAAAAAATTATAACTGGGAAGATCCTAAACTAGGTATGCTGCATTGATCTCCTTTTTAATTAATGGCTAGGCATGACAATGTGAGCATTGGACTAAAAAGAGAGTTTAGATAGAACCGACAATTGCAGAAGAAACAAGCAATAAATAGATTCGCCAAAAGAAACAAGCATTCCATTCACAATAAGAAACTAAAGAAGGTATTATGTCAACCCCATAGCTCGTGCAATTGGTCAAAAGCAAATACGACAATAAAATTGGGGGGGGGGGGGGGGGGGCGGGTGTGGTGGGGGAGGGATGGGATGGGATGGGATGGGATCAAATCTTCAAACATTACTGGGAACATCAGAGGCAGGAGAAGGCAAGGTCGACAGCTAGGGAAGTGCCTCCATCCCCGACCATCGGGGAACTGGCCTCCCCTACCGGGGCCTGTGCAAAAACCTCAGTAGGTAGTGGTTGGGGAGAAGCATCCTTGGACTAAGCTGCGTGTTTTGCCTAGAGGGGAGAATCCTCGGGTATGCCAGCATCACCGAGACCCATGTCATAACCTCATTTGGACACGAGAGCCTTGATCTGCTCAACTCGCTTAAGATAGATCGCCTCAACCTCTTTAAACACCGTGTCTTTCGACTTCTCCATAGCATCCCGCATTTCCACTTCCATCTCGGCTAGCTTGGAACAGAGAGCCTCGAGCTCCATCTCACTTGCAGTCAGGCAACTCAAAGTAATGACCGCCTTAGCCTTTGCAACCTTCGTAGCTTTGGAAGAATTAGTAGCGTTAGACTTCGCCAAGTGCCGAGCAGCCTTGTGAGCGTTGAGTTCCTTTTCAAGACCCTCCACCCACCTTTGGTACTTCTCCATACGATCCAAGGCAGTGAACCATTTTTGGAGTCCCTAAAAAAGAAAAGAAATGAGAAAGATATTGGAATTAAAGGCTGACCCAAAGGATAATGCAAATGGACAATGCCGACTTACTAGGAGGCACTGCTGAACTCTTGTAGATACGAGATCATGGTCGGACATGGTTCCATGCAGGTTCATATCAGAGGGGAGGAGAACAAACTTGGCCACCTACAACACCACCGATGGAGAACCTGCTATTCTCTTACCCAAAGAGGGGTGTGACGAAGAAACTAGACAAATTCTTACATCCCAAGGAAGGGCTTGGCTGAGAGGGGCAAAGGAGGCAAGCAATCCTCCAACCACATGGAAAGTGGGTTGGAGTCGTCTGTAGACTTTGCCGAGGATTTGTCCTTAGCCTTCTTCAACTCGGAGTCATGAGAGGAATCAGTAGGTGGCCTTTTGTCGAGGTATGAAGATCGCCAAGACTATCAAGATGAGTCTTCGCCTTACGCCTAGACATGACAGAAGTAGGTTTTTCGGGATCCAAGGAGGAGGAAATGTCGTCTGAGATGTTTAACATTGGGGTCTGCTTCGAATAAGAGGAAAAAGAAGTACTGGAAGGGGCAACCAGCTGCGACGATCTTTTCGCGCCTTTGTCTTCGACTATGGGTAGATTGCTCGACTGGAGGTGACGGATTAGATGAATGCTGAGAGGCGGAAGATTGGGTGCTAAATGTGCTACCCCAATTTGAAGGCTTGGGCGTCTTCACGGCCAGGATCTTCCTCCGCGTCAAACAATGAACATATTCCAATGGATCATGCCAAGATGGGATGGCTAGGAAGCTGTCGTAGGAGTGTTCGTATCCGAGCAAAATATGGGTAGCTCGGCCCCAACCTTTAAGCTCGGGAGGCCCGTGGAAATCAAGCGCCCTCGTTAGGTCCTCAGTTTGGAGAAGAGATTGAGGAATCTGGTTAATTGTAGAATCTGCAGATAAAAAAGAAGAGGAGAGACAGCAAAATAAACAAAAAAAAAAAGAGGAAGGAAGGGCATGACTTGGGAACCCTAGGATTCGAGGAACTTCTCACCTGATCCCACCCCAGGTGGTCGACACCCCCCAGTTACCCCCATAACCATGAAATCTCCTTTACTAGGCTTGTTCGAGTCTAGAAGGTAATGAACAAGAAGCCTATTCAGATATCGGGATTTTAGGTAGAAAACTAACTTTTTGTTACTCAAAGGAATAAGGTAGTAGCAGAAAGGATGTCAAACACTCCAAGGCTTGTGCCTAGCAGTTTGTTCAATGCGGCAACCCCCATGACAATGCAGAATGGATTGTGAGTGCACTGAAGAGGAAAGATATTCATAAATGAAAGAAAACGGACAAGGAGAGGATCCAGTGGAAAATGAATGCCGCCCTCCATGATGGCTATAGTAGGAAGGAGTATTACCTCTCAGGACCCTTTGTCAAGGGATTCTCTAGGAAGCAGCGCACGTATTTGGACATCCAGGGGGATGTTGTACTTGCTCTTGAATTCGGAGAGCCCTCTCGGAGTGTTCAGAAGACCTTTCAAATTGCCCATTTAAAAGAAAGAGAAAGAAAAGAGGGGAACTTACAATCAGAAAAACGAAGAGTGGAGAGTCGAAGAGGAAGGATGGAGATCAAAGCCTTTGAAGGGAATCTTAAAGGGGAGGAAGCCGCAATTCGAAGGAGGCAAGAAGATTGAAAGAGGAAGAAAGGCTTCTTTTGGGGGTTTTATGCATGGAAGAAACGCAATGGATAAGGACGAGGAGACGTTTGACAATTGACATGATAGGATGATGATCCCCGAATACGCCGCAAGTCCCAGGAAAATTTCAAGGCCCCTTTATTCTCGAAAAACGGAAAGAATGAGGCTTTGGGGGAAATTGTGGGGGGGCAATTTCGAAATATCTTGGGCTGGGTTTGGATCGATACCAGCCCACCCGATACTAGTCTAACCTGCAAAACCAACCCAACCCGGAAGGAGGGACTGATTGAAAGGAGACTGGGACAGCTGGCAGAAGAAGGAGAGGGAAGAACTGAGGGAAGGATATCCCACGATGATGAACCATGATTGTCCCAATCGCTATGATCCGGAGGTTCAGAACGTGTGCAAAGGGGCACCTAAAATCTAGACACGGATCTTATAAAAGAGGGGAGATCTGAGGAGAAAGGTACGGCTGGAACTCTCACCCGATCCTTACTCACAAATTTTCTTAATACCCATTACTGATTTGGGCATCGAATGGACCTCAATCGGACGATCCAATCAAGTTTTCACTGTGCTTGATTTTGGAACAGGGGACCCACCCGTAGGATCTCGCTAGAGAGAAGAAGGTTGATACAAAACCAACAGGTTGAGTTGACCAACCCATTCCGACCCACACAAAAATTGACTTCACACTCCTCATTAATCAGGTTGATCCCCAGCACATTCACGATACAGGTAATCTAATTGGTATCTACCTAGCAAGGATATACCAGTTCCTTGCCCCTTGCTATTCTAACTTTCATACCATCTTCAATTCCGCATCATGGATTCATACCATCATCCCACAGAATATCCTCAGGGAATTACTATTTTTGTTTGTGATGTCATGTGGTTCATTTTGGGCTTATCTTTTCAATTGAATGTTTTGTTTCCTTGCAAATGCATTTTTTGTTGATTGGTTGTCGTAATCCAATGACATGTTCAATCCTGTATAACCTATATGAGTTGGCAGCCAGTTTGTTCTTTCTATGAAGTTGTTATACTCTGTCATTTTTGTATGTGTTTTCCTTTGTCCTTATGAGTCCGTTACAGAAATTTGGTGATCCTGAAGCAGTGATTAATTCAGTTTCAATGTTGATGGAAGAAAATACAAATTTTGATATGTTTTGTTTTAAAGTATTTAACTTAAATTGTGCAGATCCTTTTTCTTTTTTTGTTGCAAGTGATAGCAAAAAAGGATGTTTCTGGTGCTCATTTTTAATTTATCTTAGCCTCAGTTTGATTGGACAAGCATAAGATGATGATGGTTGTGGTAGTGATTGGGTGCCTTAAACAAGGAAGAGAGCAAAATGATAATAATAATAATAATGAAGAGAGAGATAGTAAAAAGTTAAGTCTTGTTGTTACTAGTGTGTAAATTGTCCTCCTGGATGGGTTGAGGCAAAAAGGCACAAAGGGTCATATGACTATTGGAAAGTCGAGCTTGGCATGTAACGCCCCAAGATCCGGGTAGATCGAATTTCGGGACGCTACGAGAAAGTACCCAATAGAAGCGGAAAATCCAATAATATAATCAAGTATGAATCTCATATGAGCAAGTAAATGAACAAAGCCCTAAAAGTTTTATTTCATTTTAAGGGATTGTAGGCCAACATGGCCAGCTACAAGAAAAAGGAAAGAATAAAGATCTATATGATAGATGCCTCTCGATGCACCAATCGTATCGCTCTCTGAACCTCGGAGGAACGGATCAGCTGCCAAGTAATTCTACCAATCAAAGAAAGCAAAAGAGAAGATACCTGAAATCACCAAGGATTGGATCAAGCTCAATGAGCCAGGCAAGTAAGCATGTTTAGATAGCAATACATTATATTACCAGATAAGGAAGAAGACCATTGATGTGATCAATATCAATCATAAAATACCGCAAGTGCATAGGTGTTTAGATGAGACAATGGCAAGAACGGGTCGAACCCACAAGGAGCTAATTAAAGAAACTTTTAGATTAAAGAAACTAATTAACTACAATCAAGGAAAGTTTTGAGTATTTAGAAATAAAATCAAGCAACTAATTTTGAAAGATGAAAAACTACAAATTAATGAAAGTGATTAGAGCATGGGAATCCAATAAGCATCCGCAAATTATTTATCAAGTAATCCTAATTTGTTCCAATTTTTACTTCAAATCAAAGACAAATCAATGTTTTTAATTTGGAAAATTTAACTTTTAAAATCCCTTTTCAATCATAAAGATTTAAAACTCAAAACTTCCTTCATCTCATAAAAGAATAAAAATAATTTAAGAACTACCCATCAAAGTAAGCATAAATCATCAAAAGATCTAAATCCTAAGCATGGCCTATCAAACCTAAGCATGAATAGTCAAAAACCAATTTTTATTTTCAGAATTTAAGAATGGAGATTTACCTAGGGCACGAAGACAAGCCTATTAATCATCAAGCACATAATCATGGAACGCAAATTAGAATTATTAAATAAATAAAAAGAATTTACTTACCTTCATCCATAGCTCTAATGAAGAAAATTAGCTAGCCATTGCAAAGAATGCTTCTTGATTTGTCATTAAAAATTGCATCTTTACAACTTCTCCTTCACAAAAATTCTCCTTCAAAATAAACCCTTGGACATGGCCCAAGGCTACCAAAATAAATAAAGACAATACTAATGGAAAACAATAAAGGAAGAAAAGAAAGAAGGGAATTGGAGAGAGGGCTGGATGTGTGTTCTTGCATCCCCTTTTGGGTTGGTTTTATAGATGTTGATGCCTCCTTTTTAGAAAAGAATCTCCTCTCTTTTAGGACTTGTTTTCTTATTTGGAGAGATTTCTTGCTTAGGACTTAAGTTAGGCTTCACACTTAGAAAGAATTTGAATTGGAGATGATTTGCTGCTAAGTGTGGTCTCTTGAGCTCCAAGATAGGTAGATAGCACCAATCCGATACTGGGTTTGAGAGTTATGGCCATTTCAATTTGCTGCCCTTGAAAAATCCGGGAATAATTGTGCAATTAAGGAAACTTCTATGTTTGGCATGCAATGGAGTGTGTGGGACCCATGTTGGACGTCCAAGGCATGCTTGGACTTTTTCTTTGTTTGCTTATTTGATTCCCTTTCCATCTTTGAGATTTTCCAATCTTTCCAACTCCACCAAGATGTCAAGATATGTGGGCCCACCATGATGCGTGTCCCGCCTTTGATCTCTCTCAAATTCCACCAATGTAGGTCCCACTCTTGATTTATCCTACAAAAATAAAATTAAATGATGTAAGTAATAATCAAGTGTGAGGAATCTAAATGGACTATGCATGGGACCCTGCATGCCTAATTAATGCACCAAAAATACCTAACCTTCCAAAAATAGCACATGGTGTCAAAATTAGAAGGTATGCATTAATGAAGCCAAAAGAACTAATTTTTGGGTGATGAATGAGATGAAAATCCCTAATTTCACAAAAGTCATGCAATGCAATGAATTTTGACCAAATTTGACTAAGATTCCAACTTTGATGCTCAAATGCATGAAAACATGAAATTAAGTGTAACTCTATGCAATTAACCTAATTAAGTCCACAAATGCATATGAAATGATGAATGAAAGCTACGATTTTGTGGACTTATCACACCCTCAAACCTGCTTTTTGCTAGTCCTCGAGCAAAATAAGTGAAAAAGGAGAAGTTTACTATCCTAACAAATGCAGAAAAATAAAAAGAAAAATGCAACTTTCGCTTGCCCTCTCGATTGCATTTAGCATATGTAGCAAGCCCTTAAACTCCTAGTGGACGAGTTGTCCCTCGTAAGGGTTTGCAATGAATCTACCCACAAAATTCTTCTCTTTTTTTTTTTTTTTTTTTTGTTTTTTACAAAGAATGACCAGGGAAACTTCTTCCAAGAGAAAATTTATAGAAACCGACTATTCTCAGTTTTCAAAATTTTCAAAGACAAATCTTAAATTCGGTTCACCAATCCCATCTTTTGGTCAGAAATTCTCGAAATCATGCTAAATTGATCGTGCACGATGATAAGTATGTATACGTAATAAGCATCAAATGATCCACCAAGAATTTCCGTGAAAATAATTTATTTGTTTTTTATTTTGGGCCGCCTAACTTTAGCAAAGAAAAACAGTTTTCCTCTCAAGGCGATATTGACAGCTTTCGCACTACTGTTTTTTCAAAGGCCGCAATTTTTTTTCAAACACACATATGTGACTATGCAATGCCTAAGTCCCTTAAGCTTTCTAATTAACCCATGTAATGAGCATTAGGCCAATGACTCCCAAACCAGATGGCTTTAGGGCACTAAGTATGCAAATACCCCTACGGGCTTACTGGCTCTGGGTAAAAAGGCTATAAACCCAAGCTAGTCACAAACGTTTTATTCTTTTCAAGACTTCTAACTCTTTTTTTTTCCTTCTCTTCGTTTGTTTTTTTTTTTTGTTTTCGCAAACCCCAATAATAGGCAGCCCTTTCCATGTATTCACCCTTTGAACCAGGAAGCACTGTAGCACTAAGGGTCGGGGTCGATTTTCGTTTTTTTTTTTTCAAGTTTTTTTTTCTCAATTATCAAAGAAAAACGGAAATCATAGTTTCACATTCAAAACCTTAAAAACGTATACATCTTGTGTAAAAGTGAGGGATCAAAATTCAGCATTTTTCCAAAAATCCTTTCCATAAATAAAATAGTGAACCATTGTTTTCTTTTGCCCAAAATAAATATCTTCAGTCAAAAAAATTCTCTCGAAAGTTTCCCTCTACCCTAACAATAGCAAAGTTTTTTTCTTTTCTTTTTCTTTTTAAATCTCCTCAAAACGTAAAAAAATAAAGAGAAAAAGAAAAATGTAGAATGAAAATTGAACAACTGATCACATGTCAAGTTCTAACTCACACCCCCAAACCTAAATCCAACATTGTCCTCAATGTTATGAATGCATATGTAATGTGAAAATGAACAATAAGGAAAATTGGAACGTCTTACCAGGTGGGGTGATTGTAAAAGAGTTTGATCAACCAGCTCAATTACCTTCCAAAATTGGGTTGCCTCCCAAACAACGCTAAGTTTAATGTCTTCAGCCCGACGTGACAAAAATGATTAGTCCTTGTAAATTGGGTCTTCCAGAAGGATTTCCTCAATGTTTTTATCCTTCAGTTCCAGAAAAGGTTTCAGCCGTTGACCATTAACCTTGAAGATTTCCCCCTTTTTTGGGTTCTCAATTTCCACTGCCCCATGAGGATAAACAGTATGCACAATGAATGGGCCAGACCATCGAGATTTCAATTTCCTTGGAAACAAGTGTAACGGGGAATTGTAGAGGAGAACTTTCGTGCCATGTTCGAATGACTTCCTAAGGATTGATTTGTCATGGTTCAACTTCATCCGTTCCTTGTAAATTTTGGCATTTTCATAAGTATCATTTCTCAATTCATCAAGCTCATTGAGTTGCAATTTACGATGGTTACCTGCCAAGGGCAAATTAAAATTGAAAGTTTTGATGGCCCAGTAAGCTTTATGTTCTAACTCAACAGGCAGATGACAAGCCTTACCATAGACCAACCTATAAGGGGACATCCCAATAGGAGTCTTGTATGCGGTTCGATAGGCCCATAATGCATCCAATAGTCGCAAAGACCAGTCTTTCCGATTTGGATGGACCGTCTTCTCCAAAATTTGTTTGATCTGCCTATTCGAAACTTCTACTTGGCCACTGATTTGTGGGTGGTAGGGCGTAGCAACCTTATGAGTAACAGAGTACTTTTTCATCAGATGGTCAAAGGTACTATTACAAAAATGGGTTCCACCATCACTGATAATTGCCCTGGGTGTACCAAACCTAGAAAATATGTATTCCTTCACAAATTTGATCACCACATGGCGATCATTTTTTCTGGTAGGTATTGCTTGCACCCATTTTGAAACATAGTCAACTGCAAGTAAAATATACAAATTTCCAAAGGAACTTGGAAATGGTCCCATAAAATCGATCCCCCACACATCAAAGACTTCCGCTATCAAGATTGGATTTAAGGGCATCATATTCCTACGATTGATTTTTCCAAGCTTTTGATACCTATTGCAACTTAGACAAAACACATGACAATCCTTAAAGATTGTGGGCCAATAGAAACCACATTGCAAAACTTTTGCAGCAGTCTTTTTGGTGCTAAAATGGCCCCCACATGCATGATCATGATAGAATGAAATGACACTTTGATGGTCCTCATCAAGAATGCACCTCCTGATTATCTGGTCTGGACAGTACTTAAAAAGATACAGATCATCCCAAAAAAAATACTTGACCTCAGCTAGAAATTTTGGTCGATCATGTTTGGACCAATGGTTGGGCATCTCCCCTGTAACAAGGTAATTGATTATATCTGCAAACCAGGGGATTTGAGAAATACTGAGCAATTGTTCATCAGGAAAATTTTCATTCAGTGGGACCTCGTCTAATGGCTCTAAGGGTAACCTCGAAAGATGGTCTGCTACAACATTCTCACATCCTTTTTTATCTCTTATTTCCAAATCAAACTCTTGTAGCAGAAGGATCCACCGGATCAATCGGGCTTTTGCATCCTTTCTAGATAGAAGGTATCTCAGAGCTGTATGATTCGTGTAGACGATGACTTTAGACCTTATCAAGTATGACCGAAATTTCTCCAAGGCAAAAATCACAGGCAGCAATTCTTTTTCAGTGGTTGTGTAATTTAGCTGTGCATCATTGAGGGTCCTACTTGCATAGTAAATCACATGAGGTAACTTCCCAACGCGTTGACCCAAAACAACTCCAATGGTAGTATCGGATGCATCACACATTAGCTCAAATGGAATGGTCCAGTCAGGTGGCTGGATTATAGGGGCTGAGGTTAATTCCTTTTTCAGTCTCTCAAAAGCCTTTAGACACTTCTCATCAAATTCAAACGGGACCTCTTTTGTCAGCAATTGGCACAAAGGTGTAGCAATTTTACTAAAATCCTTGATGAATCTACGATAAAAACCAGCATGGCCCAGAAATGATCGAATCTGTTTAACTGATATTGCTGGAGGCAATTTGGAGATCAAATCAATTTTTGCTTTGTCCACCTCAATTCCATTATTAGAAATAATGTGTCCCAGAACTATGCCCCCTTTTACCATAAAATGACATTTCTCCCAATTTAAGACTAGATTCTTTTCTTTGCATCTTTTAAGCACAAGGGACAAATGATGTATGCACTCCTCAAAATAATTGCCAAAGACCAAAAAATCATTCATGAAAACCTCAATGAATCTTTCTACCATGTCAGAAAATATGCTCAACATGCACCTTTGAAAGGTGACCGGTGCATTGCATAGCCCAAAGGGCATGCGTCTGTAAGCAAATGTACCAAAAGGACAAGTGCAGGTGGTCTTTTCCTGATCTTCTGGTGCAATTGGAATTTGATTGTAGCCGGAATAACCATCAAGAAAACAATAATATGCATGACCGGCTAGCCTTTCGAGCATTTGATCCATGAATGGGAGGGGAAAATGATCTTTCCGAGTGACTGAGTTCAACTTCCTGTAATCAATGCATACCCTCCATCCAGTCTGTATCCAAGTGGGTACCAATTCATTGCCCTCATTTTGAACCACAGTTATTCCAGATTTCTTTGGTACCACTTGAACCGGGCTCACCCATGCACTATCAGATATGGGGTAAAGCACCCCTGCATTAAGTAATTTCAAGACTTCTGACCTAATTACTTCCTTCATTGCAGGGTTCAGTCGCCTCTGTGGTTCACGAGAAGGTTTTGCATTTTCTTCTAAATGAATTCTATGTTGGACCACAGATGGGCTAATTCCTTTGATATCTGCAATGGACCACCCTATAGCTTCCTTGTGTTCATCCAAAATTTTCACGAGTTTTTCCTCTTGGACAGGGTCCAAGTCTGAAGCTATAATCACTGGAAGGTTTTTTAGCGGGCCTAAAAACACATATTTCAAGGTATTTGGCAACTGCTTGAGTTCTAACTTAGGGGGCTCTATAATCGATGGGACAGGAGGGGAAGCAGATGGAGTTAGAATCTCATGCTTCGGTTGCCACCTGGAGCAGTCCATGATGGGGTTGAGTCTAACAGTACATTGACTTATTCAATATGTCCATCTACATCAAAATCAATTCCAAAGTGGGCCAGACAAGCCTTTAGTGGATCTTCAAGTTTCAAATGGGTTAAGTGATTTTCCACCAATTCATGAATGTAACTAACTTCAAAAATCCCATCATCCTCATCAGGAGGTTGCTTACTGACATTAAAAATGTTAACTTGAACTGTCATGGTCCCAAAAGAGATTTGCATCACTCCATTCCTACAATTGATCAAGGCATTTGAGGTGGCTAGGAATGGTCTCCCCAAAATTACTGGAATTTTGGGTTCAGCCCCAGATATGTGCTTTGTATCAAAGACAACAAAATCGATAGGAAATACAAAGTCTCCGACTTTGATTAGAACATCTTCGACTACCCCTTTGGGGTATCGAATCGATGCATCAGTCAATTGCAAGGTCACATGTGTCCTTTTCAACTCTCCCAAACCTAATTCTTTATAAATAGAGTATGGAAGAAGGTTCACACTTGCAACTAAATCTAGCAAAGCTTTCTCTATGTGATGGTCCCCTATTTGGCAAGAACTGGTAGGACACCCTGGGTCCTTGTATTTGATTGGGGTTGGATAGGAAATGATCGAGCTAGCTTGTTGGGCTAGAAAAGCTTTCTTGGGCACATTAGTAGTCCGTTTGAAGGTGCAAAGGTCTTTCAGAAATCTTGCATAGGACGGAATCTGTTGGATAGCATCAAGTAGTGGGATATTGATCCTCACTTGTTTGAATACTTCTAGCATTTTATCCAGTTGAACATTTGATTTTGCTGGACCTAGCCTCTGTGGGTATGGTGCCTTGGGAACATAAGTCTTAGGAGACGGGTCACTAGGTGATGGGTCAGTTTTGACTGAGTTTTCTTTGACTGGCTCAGGTTCTACCATGGGTTCAGCATCTACACTTGGTTCCTCACTTTCCACATCCTCACTTGGTGTTTTCTTAGATTCTTTGGGTAGTTCAACTTTGTTATCAATTTGTGTACCCGACCTAAGAGTAATGATGGACTTAACTTGTTCTGGGCCTTTTCCTTTTATATCATGAGCGACTTGGCCCTTGGGATTGGGTTCAGGTTGACTAGGAAATGTTCCCTTGTCTCTAGCACTCAATGAATTGGCCAGTTGGCCCATTTGGTATTCCAATTTTGCAAGGGTTTGAGTGTGGCCATTCAAAAGTTGAGTAATGGTCTGCTGGAATTGAGCAGTACTTCGAGACAATTGGGCTGTGGTTTGAGACATGAGTTTCATGTCCTCTTCTAAAGAATCTACCCTTTGGGTCAATGGACTGGGGTTGAAGTTGGGTTTTTGGAAACCGGATGGGGCATTGACTTGAGATTGATTGGGTTGAAATTGAGTGGACTGAGATGGGCTACCTTGAGTTGGGCCTTTGGTCCAAGAAAAGTTCGGGTTATCCCTCCAACCTGGATTGTATGTGTTAGAGTATGGGTCATACCTCTGATGATTATCAAAACTTGTGTTTTGATAAAGCACATTCACTTCCTCAACAAACTCGGTCTGACCCAAAGGTGTTGGGTCAATCCCTCCATTCATGGCCTAATTATATTTCAATGACTCCAAAGTGTTTGAAGTGGGTTTTTGGTTTAGCTCTAAGGCCTCTATTCTCCTAACCAGTGTGGCTAATTTGGCCTCTGCCTCAATTTTAGGTACAACCTTGAACATTCCCCCTTTTTCAAGAATGGTGGGTGTAATGGGCTCCCTCTTAATAGGGGCCCACTGCAGTGTATTTTCAGCGGTTTCTTCCAAAAATGTCCATGCTTCATCCGCTGTTTTCTGTTTAAACTTTCCACTACAGAAAGATTCCACCAACTGCTTAGTGGGGTAATCCAAACCCTCATACACGATCTGGACCAATCGGATTTTTTCAAATCCATGGTGGGGACACTAGATTAAGAGGTCCTTGAACTATTCCAAATAACCGTAAAGTGTTTCCCCTTCCATTTGATGGAATCCATTGATGGCCTGTCTAATCGAAACGGTTTTCTGCTTGGAATAGAATTTTTTGTAGAATTCTTCGACTAGCTTGGCCCATGTGGTGATGGACCCGGCTTGTAAGGCATAAAGCCAAGCTTTAGCCTTTTCTTTTAGGGAGAAAGGAAATAATCTAAGTTTAAGGGCCTCCTCACTCATGTGATTGATTCTCATGATCCCACAAATGTCTTCAAATTCCCTAACATGTTGATATGGGTTTTCCTGGTCTAGCCCACGGAATACTGGGAGCATCTGGATCATGCCAGATTTCAACTCAAATGTGGCATTGGTCTGAGACAGCGTGATGCAGGACGGTTGAGTTGTCCTGGTGGAGTACATGTAGTCCTTCAAAGTCATGGGTGGGTCCACGTGATCAGTCATTTTTTCTTCGAAAATTGATGAACTTCCTATGATGGTCAATGCTAATTTAGGCTCTATTCGAGTCAACCATCGATTTTCGCGTTCCCACAATTTTTTCCTTTAAAAGGTTTAGATTGCATGCACCGGGTCTAACAAAAAAATGTTAGCCTAATCTATATGCAGGGCCCTGATGGTCTTACTAGATGATGCACAAGCAGTCGAGCACAAAGATTGAGCATAAGAAATTATCCTAGGGCTAACCTAACTCACTAGAGAGCTCCTAACTGGTTTGAAGAGTGCACTAAGGCCTCCAATCCGGTCTTATGAAGCCAAATCGACCAGGTAAGTCCCCAGGATGAGTGGTGGGGTCACAATGCACTTGGCAAGGGTCCCACTTAAGAACCAAACTCCTAGAACAGAGAATGCCACCCTTTGGAGGGACAGGACTTACCTAGACATTGACTTGACCAAAGAGCACAATTGGTGCAACCTTTTGTGGTCTTCGTCCTAATGAGCTCGAGCCCTATGGTCTCGTTTCTACTTGATTTTAATTAATGGTTAGGTTACTATGTGAGAGGTGGTTAAACCTAATTGGGCAAGGATCTGGTGATGAAATCTAGTCCTTATCTTATTGGGGTCAATTGCCCTTAACTAAGTGTGTGGGTCCAATTAATTGGTGTGTCAAGCAAGCATTCACACTTTGCAAAAATTAAATCACCCAAGCCCCACTTGCAAGTAAAAGATTTGTGGGGCAAAGTTTAGAAACTCTTACAGCGGATCCACGCAAATCTTTAAAATGTGCAAGCTTAACCTGCATTTTTTTTAGCAATTTTGCAATTCTGAGAGCAATTTTAGCGATTTTGAGAGGAACTTGTTTGCTTCAAAGCAATCCCCGCAACTTCCTTCCTTTTAGAGTCCTTCAAAATTCAGATTGTAACCTCAAAGAAAACAACTAAAATGTTAGATCTAAATAATCTACTAAAAATAGCAAAAATTATTAATAAAATTTCTAAATTGAAAAATAAACCTAATCTAAATTTCACAAGCCTAAACTACTGCAATTTGAATGAAATATGCACTTCTAAAACTCCTAATGCAGTCCTAAGTTAAATGGAGACCATGCTGTCAAGTGCTGAAAAAAAATTTAAGTGTTGGAACCTGTTGCGCAGGCCCAAGTTTACAGATCTGTATGACCCACTTTTATTAATCAAAACCAGAAAACAATGACTGGGATGTAATCTTCTAATATGCAAGAATCAAACAAAAAAAAAAAATAGAGACTAAAAAGGATAAAAAACGAAGAAGTTATGCTATCATGAAGTTGGCTACTTGAACAAGTTTTCTGCTGATAGCAGAATCTGCCTGACTGACTGGCCCTATTTGCGGCACTCAAAGTTGGACTTCCAAATCTTATTTCTTTCTGAAATTTTGATGGTTCAAAGTCATTATAGCAAAGTCCAATCCAGCAAAATTTCAAGTCCAAAGGAGTCCGTTTGACTGGTTTTAATAGTGTGAACTTTTTGGGGAAAATAAGCCAAATCTGTCAAAAAATTAGTGCTGAAATTTACGTTCCATGTAACCACTAGCAATCAGTCCGAAAATTAAATAATAATCAGCAACAAAAACTTGAAAAACAATAACCACAAATATTAAGAAACACAAAAACTAAATCTAATGCAAGCTATGAATGCAACTAACTACAAAAATATGCCATGATATGCAAAAATTAATATTAGAAATTCTAACTAAAAGGTTCCTTTTGAATTGGCTCCCCGGCAACAGCGCCAAAAACTTGATGTGGTCAATATCAATCATAAAATACCGCAAGTGCACGGGTGTCTAAATGAGACAATGGCAAGAACGGGTCGAACCCACAAGGATCTAATTAAAGAAACTTTTAGAATAAGAAAACTAATTAACTACAATCAAGGAAAGTTTTGAGTATTTAGAAATAAAATCAAGCAACTAATTTAGAAAGATGAAAAACTACAAATTAATGAAAGTGATTAGAGCATAGGAATCCAATAAGCATCCGCAAAGTATTTATCAAGTAATCCTAATTTGTTCCAATTTTTACTTCAAATCAAAGACAAATCAATGTTTTTAATTTGGAAAATTTAACTTTTAAAATCCCTTTTCAATCATAAAGATTCAAAACTCAAGACTTCCTTCATCTCATAAAAGAATAAAAATAATTTAAGAACTACCCATCAAAAGTAAGTATAAACCATCAAAAGATCTAAATCCTAAGCATGGCCAATCAAACCTAAGCATGAATAGTCGAAAACCAATTTTTATTTTCAGAATTTAAGAATGGAGATTTACCTAGGGCACGAAGACAAGCCTATTAATCATTAAGCACGTAATCATGGAACGCAAATTAGAATTACTAAATAAATAAAAAGAATTTACTTACCTTCATCCATAGCTCTAATCAAGAAAATTAGCCCGCCATTGGAAAGAATGCTTCTTGATTTTTCATTAAAAATTGCATCTTTACAACTTCTCCTTCACAAAAATGCTCCTTTAAAATAAACCCTTGGACATGGCCCAAGGCTACCAAAATAAATAAAGAAAATACTAATGGAAAACAAGAAAGGAAGAAAAGAAAGAAGGGACTTGGAGAGAGGGCTAGATGTGTGTTCTTGCATCCCCTTTTAGGTTTTATAGATGTTGATGCCTCCTTTTTAGAAAAGAATCTCATCTCTTTTAGGACTTGTTTCCTTATTTGGAGAGATTTCTTGCTTAAGACTCAAGTTAAGCTTCACACTTAGAAAGAATTTGAATTGGAGATGATTTGTTGCTAAGTGTGGTCTCTTGAGCTCCAAGTCTTACCAAATTAAAATTCTCAAACATCTCTCATGTTGCCAATTTTGAAAACTTCTTGTAATTCCCGCATAGAATTATAACAGATAACTTTCTGAGGTCAAATCTCCCTCAATATTGCTCCGATTTATGCAATCTTGGGTCCACGGATATCTACTCGAAAAGAGCTTTTGAACGATAGGTAGATTTCACCAATCCAATACTGGGTTTGAGAGTTATGGCCATTTCAATTTGCTGCCCCTGAAAAATTCGGGAATAATTATGCAATTAAGGAAACTTTTATGTTTGGCATGCAATGGAGTGTGTGGGACCCATGTTGGACGTCCAAGGCATGCTTGGACTCTTTCTTTGCTTGCTTATTTGATTCCCTTTCCATCTTTGAGATTTTCCAATCTTTCCAACTCCACCAAGATGTCAAGATATGTGGGCCCACCATGATGCGTGTCCCGCCTTTGATCTCTCTCAAATTCCACCAATGTAGGTCCCACTCTTGATTTATCCTACAAAAATAAAATTAAATGATGTCAATAATAATCAAGTGTGAGGAATCTAGATGGACTATGCATGGGACCCTACATGCTTAATTAATGCACCAAAAATACCTAACCTTCCAAAAATAGCACATGGCGTCAAAATTAGAAGGTATGCATTAATGAAGCCAAAATAACTAATTTTTGGGTGATGAATGAGATGAAAATCCTTAATTTCACAAAAGTCATGCAATGTAATGAATTTTGACCAAATTTGACTAAGATTCCAACTTTGATGCTCAAATGCATGAAAACATGAAATTAAGTGTAACTCTATGCAATTAACCTAATTAAGTCCACAAATGCATATGAAATGATGAATGAAAGCTACAATTTTATGGACTTATCAACCATACCTGCTCCTAGCTGTACCTGTGTTATTAATTCCTTGATAATAATATAGAATATCAGGGTGCAACAGAAACAGTGTTGAGTGTAGTGCATAAACGATAATCGAGATAGTAATATAACAGATGTTGAATATAGTATATTAAGTAGATAAGAGAAGCCATCATCATCAATATACCATATAATTCATACAAGCATAGCAGTGTCACCATTAATAGAAGTAACAGGAGGAAGTAACCCTACCATATCTGTAATCGTCATATCTAGATCTAACCGTATCAACGTCGGCAGTTAAAGACACTAAGCAATGACATCCACAATACTTAATAATCATCCAACCAATATACATACATAGGATAACACAAGGACACGTCCACAGTTGAAGTACAAGGGACGTGGGAGGTTAAAGCCAGCCCATCGTCGTTGTCCTGACAACTGTCGATGGACATTAACCATGGGGGTCATAGCCACCTATCGCTGCTGTCACATTGAATAGGAGCGTACAAGAGTCCATCAATATTCATAGCCACAGCCAAGTCCCAGCAATTGGTCTTACATGCTAGATCTTCCTCAATCACTTATCCATAGCCACAGCCAAGTCCCAGCCATTGGTTTTACGTGCTAGATCTTCCTCAATCACTCATCCATAACCACAGCCAAGTCCCAGCCATTGGTCTTATGTGCTAGATCAACATCACCGTCCATCCACACAAATCCGGTCCGAGCTCCGGCGATCTTAGTACCCCACCCCCACCTGGTACCTACTGTGTCATCCACTCAATCTCTCAATATCAATGTCCATGTCAGTATCATAACCCTCGGCAGACTAATCTACATCGACAAATCCTATAGACCACTAGATGGGGGTACTCAGAATTGGATAGCCTTGTCATAATTAATATGAGACGAAATTAGTCAAGGGCATGAGGCACAGAATTCGGGCATAAGTAATTCATCTTTACGATTCTCAACCGTAAACAATACATACCCTTGTAAACTCCGCTTCTCGATGCGCTTAATTAACATTATCTCATTATACAGTCCGTCCATCAATATCCACCGTTAAGTTCCCAATACTACAAGTCAGGACTTTAAGTGGAATGTCCCGACATCTCATCCAATACGAACCATGATCATGAATCAGAACCTCAGTGCAATGCCCTGGCCTATAGTATCTCTAAAGGCCAACATCCAAGGTTCGGACCTACTAGCTAGCCTTTGTGTCCGTTTCATCAACATAAGTACCACATGTCACAAATCCATCAATGATCACTACCCCTCTATTCAGGTCTAGGGTCCCACTTCACCTAAGACAGTGATCACGGAGTCCCAGATACTTATTATGTATCCTTGGTACTCCTGAAGGTATTTAGCATCATAAGACATCTATAATCATTGAATCAGGTTCCGTTTACAACTTTAGACCCTACTTAGGTGGCTACATGGGTCAGGGTTAAGCCCGACCATTGACTCGTGTTTAGCGTATCCCAAACAGTTCAAATGGAAGGTCAACAGGGCCCACACATGATCCGATCATGAAAGGAAACCAAATCTAAGAAATTACAGGTATTTAGTATCATAAGACATCCATAATCATTGAATTAGGTTCCGTTTACAACCTTAGACCCTACTTAGGTGGCTACATGGGTCAGGGTTAAGCCCGACCATTAACTCGCGTTTAGCGTATCCCAAATAGTCCAAATGGAAGGTCAACGAGGCCCACACATGATCCGATCATGAAAGGAAACCAAATCTACAAAATTACTGTTTATAGTGTACCGGGTCGACATCATGGTTCCATGGGTCGACCTAGTACTTTGTGGAAGTGGACAGCTAACTGGGAGTTAGAAAACACATTCGGCAGTGTCCACGATCCGGCTGAACTACAAGCATTTCCTCAAATATCTGGCAGGTAGGGAAAATTGCAGTGTGGCCGATCGACCGGGCCTCTTTGCCAGTTGACCGGGTACACTGGGTTCTGCACCCTGAGAGAAAATTTTAACTCCCAGCTGTGTGTCAGTTCACTGTGTGCCCGGTCAACATCCTGAGTGACCAGTTCGACTGGGTACACACAAAACCCTAAATTTTAGGATTCTGTCCTCTTCCATTTCTATTAAAACTCCACCAAATAGATCCCAAATTTTCACCAATCATCTCCAAACTCAAACACACCTCCCACATCATGATCTCATCACAAATGGGCCATTAATCTTCCAAATGGGGAATTCTCATCCATCAATGGCCAAAAACACATAAGAAATGCTTAGAACAACAATCTCACACATCATTTCATCCAATCAACCATCCATAAATAGAAATCATGCTAAGCATTTACAAAAGACAATAATTATCAATCTAAGCATATTAATCAATTTAATAAAAGAATCCAAGCATGTCTACTTGCCTAATTAGGAAGAAAGCTCCTCAAATTGCTTGGCTTCACTCCAAATGCTTTAAGATCACCCCAATAGCTGAATTTACAATCTCTACACCGATTCCCAAAGAGAGAAATGCATAAGCGAGAGAAATCTAAGAGAAATAACTATTTTATAAGGAAATTGAAAAGGGAGAAGAAGGTTACCTTTACTTGGAGAGGAAAGTGAGATCTAGGAGATGAGATGAGCTCCTTAACTTGTAGATGGCTAGATGTAATTGAGGCTCTTGCTTCTAGTAATTGGAGGGCTAAGATCTAGAGAGAGAGAGAGATTAGAGGAAAATTGTAGTGAAATGAGAAAAAGGGATGAGAGGGGTTGCTTTTATAGGAATTGGTTGGGTTATAGTTTAAAATGCCATCTCTTGTTAGTGTAAGTTTAGGATAATGATGTGGGTATTTGAGGAAGGTTAAAATGGAATGACCAAAGGCTCCTTGGTTGCTAATAGAAATAAAGGATAAGGACTACGGTAGTTTAGGCACTCACATTTAATGACTAAAGTATCATCAAATAAGTGGTTGTGAATAAAGGAACCTAAGGGTAATAAAGATAGGCTATTTATAATTACAAAAGTGCCCATATTTACTTGGTTGGTAATAAAGGAGGCTAAGGTCATTTAAGGTATTGGAATTTTCAAAAAGGAGGAAAAATGTGTGGTTGGAAGGACTAGAGTACCCTCATATAATAAATGGGTTAATGGGTTAGGCCATGGGTAGTTGGGTCATTCTAAGATAAATTGCAAAAATCTCTAAGGAAAACTCATATATGGTTAAGATTACAACTAAGGCTTCTAATTAGAAAATTAATTCTAGGAAATCACTATTAATCTCACAAGGGTCTTAATCTTATAATCTAAGCTAAATTAATGGGAATTACTATCTACTCATGCTAATCACCTATTAAATAGGATAACCTAGGGTTGACTTGGTCAAATTGAGTCCCACTAGGTATTTCTAGGGACGGGTCCTTACATCCATCACTCCTAAAACTCATTTGGTCCCCAAATGCAAACAAACTACTTCTAAACTTCTAAGGTCTCTCCTCTAGCCAACTCTGCAAAATAGGAGTTAAACTACCCAACTAACACTCGAAATAGCTAGACACAATTGGGAGGGTTACTAAAACTATTCTTCTAACAATACAGATTATAAACAACCACTACTTAGATAACAATCCAAGTTACAATCAACAACTGGTAAGATAATAGAATATGACATTCTAACACTCTGGCATGCTAATCAATAGGCAGTTGGATGATAGGGTCAATTCTCCTAACACTCGAGATCACAAGTACTAATCAATAGCTAGCAGTACAATGGGACCTGATCTCCTAACAGTCTTGAATACAAATAGACAGCTGGCGGAACAATAGGGTCTGATCCGCTAACACTAAGGAATACTAATCAGTAACTAGTTAGGACAACAAGACCTAGTCATCTAACTCTCTGGATTACTAGTCAACAGCTAACATAACAACAAGGTTTACCCTCTAACACTCTAGAATTCTAATAAGAAAAATTGCAAGTTGATGGGGTCTGGGTTTCTGTCATTCTATAATATTAACAGATAGCTGGGGGGATAGTAGGATCTAACATTCTAATTCTCTAACAAGATTAGCTACCCAACTCTACTCAATTCTAGCATCTCGCACTCTTAACTCCAATAGGACCGAGTAGGGGTATCACACACCCCTCACTCATAGGAACTAACTATGCGTGTCTCACATCTCAATTCAAAAAAGACAACTAGGGTGTATCACACTTTTAATTCCAAAAGTCAACTAAGGGGTATCTCCCGCTCCTTACTTCTAGAAGATCAAATCGAGGTGTCTCACACCTCTGATTCTAAAAGGACTGACTAGGGGTGTCACACACCCCTCACTCCTAAGGAATAACCCGGGTGTTTCACACCCTACTCCTAAAGATCTAACTTTGAGTGTCTCGTACTCCTTACTTCTAATAGAACTAACTCTGGGTGTCCTACTCATTTGACACTCTGAAAGGGTTTACTAGAGGTGCCTCACACCTCTCACATCTAAAGGAAGGATGACTGATGTCTCTCGGCTTTACACTCCTACTCGAAAGGTTAACTCAGGTATCATTCACCTTGAGCTCCTAAAAAGATATATCGGGGTATCACACACCCCACTCCTAAAGAACTATCTCGGCATGTCTCACAATTCCCGACTCTAAAAAGGACAACTCGGGGTATCACATACCCCTCACTCCTAAATGGGACGTTGGGCTATCTAAAAAGAAACAATCAATCATTCGCACAATAGAAAGAGCACACTCATTGCAAGGATCCTAAACACGATGACAACAAGGAATCTAAGCACACCAACCATAAGAGATAAAGCAAACCTTTGGAAAAGTTGATCTCATAGTCACTGCTAGGTAGGGAAATCAGACCGACGTCTCTCACCAACCAGAAGTGCTGCAGAACTGTCCGGATAATCCCAAGCTAGCTGAAACAGATCCTATGTCTGCGGGTATGGGGGCCACTACTGAATAGGCTGCACCTTAAGCACTGCGCCGGTGGTACGCTCTGGTAGTGAAAGCCTATGAGTCTGTTGGCGGAGTCCTGAAGCACGGTTCCTCTTCCTTGGACAATTGTGAGCCTTGTGTCTAAAGTTCCCACAGACATAGCATGCTCCTGACCGCCTCCGATGCTCACTGGTCTCATGACCCCTGCGATAGCGCTGTTGTCTCTGCTGAAATTCCCAATCAATCCACAACTGCTCATCACCTGGGACTGCCTCGTCTTTGTCATCTTCCGGATACAGTTTCATCATCTTCCTCTGCTCAGAAGCTTTCCTTTGGGCTATCTTGTTAACTGTGTCTTCAAACCATATCGCATTTTCCACATAAGCCTCATACGTGAGAAGCTCTCTGTAAGTCATGTGCAACTGGATGTCCGCTTGAAGACTGTCTACGAAGCATCTGATCCTCTTTGATTCTGGAATGATAAGTCTTTCGGCGAATCGTGATAAGCGGGTAAACTATGCCTCATACTCTAGAATTGTCATGTCTCTCTAAAGTAGCTGCGTAAACTCCCGAAGCTTCTGAGATCTGAAGGGTGAAGGGATGAACTTCCGAAGAAACTGCTCCTTGAACGTCTCCCAAGCTACTGCATCATCCAGGTTTGTATAAGGAGCTCTCACTATCATCCACCATAACTCAGCTGCATCTCGTAACATGTAGGTCACTAACTGCACTCGCTATCCGCTCGTACACGGAAGCATCCTTAAGATCCGATCCATCTCAATAATCTATGCATCTGCCTCCATCAGGTCTCCACATCCACTAAACTCTGAAGGTTTCCTCTTACAGAGCCTCTCAAATAGCTCATACTGATCTAGCTCACACAGTGTAACAACCGGTGGAAACTGCGAAGTCTGCGACTGCTAGGTCGTATGGCTAAGGATGTCTAATATCTGAGTGTTGATCATTGTCTGAATCTGGATAAACTGCTTAAATATGTCCTTTATGGTGCCCTGACTACCCATATCCGAACTGTGATGCTGAGATATAATCTACAAAGAAACAATTTTAGAACGGACAAGACACATACATCACAGACAAACAACAAACAACCATCGCGTTACCAATCAAAGTCTACCCAATCCTCACATTGAATCCTAAGAGTTACTAAGTGTTTTAGTTGTCCGAGAACTGTAATGCTCTGATACCAAAATGCAACACCCTAAGATCCGGGCGCCTCGAATCTAGGGGCGCTATGAGAAAGTACCCAAGAGAAGCGGAAAATCCAATAATATAATCAAGTATGAATCTCATATGAGCAAGTAATTGGACAAAGTCTTAAATTTCAAGATTCTGTCATCTTCCATTTTCTATCAAAACTCCACCAAATAGATCCTAGATTTTCACCAATCACCTCCAAACATCAAACACACCTCCCACATCATGATCTCATCACAAATGGGCCATTGATCTTCCAAATGGGGAATTCTCATCCATCAATGGCCAAAAACACATAAGAAATGCTTAGAACAACAATCTCACACATCATTTCATCCAATCAACCATCCATAAATAGAAATCATGCTAAGCATTTACAAAAGACAATAATTATCAATCTAAGCATATTAATCAATTTAATAAAAGAATCCAAGCATGTCTACTTGCCTAATTAGGAAGAAAGCTCCTCAAATTGCTTGGCTTCACTCCAAATGCTTTAAGATCACCCCAATAGCTGAATTTACAATCTCTACACCGATTCCCAAAGAGAGAAATGCATAAGCGAGAGAAATCTAAGAGAAATAACTATTTTATAAGGAAATTGAAAAGGGAGAAGAAGGTTACCTTTACTTGGAGAGGAAAGTGAGATCTAGGAGATGAGATGAGCTCCTTAACTTGTAGATGGCTAGATGTAATTGAGGCTCTTGCTTCTAGTAATTGGAGGGCTAAGATCTAGAGAGAGAGAGAGATTAGAGGAAAATTGTAGTGAAATGAGAAAAAGGGATGAGAGGGGTTGCTTTTATAGGAATTGGTTGGGTTATAGTTTAAAATGCCATCTCTTGTTAGTGTAAGTTTAGGATAATGATGTGGGTATTTGAGGAAGGTTAAAATGGAATGACCAAAGGCTCCTTGGTTGCTAATAGAAATAAAGGATAAGGACTACGGTAGTTTAGGCACTCACATTTAATGACTAAAGTATCATCAAATAAGTGGTTGTGAATAAAGGAACCTAAGGGTAATAAAGATAGGCTATTTATAATTACAAAAGTGCCCATATTTACTTGGTTGGTAATAAAGGAGGCTAAGGTCATTTAAGGTATTGGAATTTTCAAAAAGGAGGAAAAATGTGTGGTTGGAAGGACTAGAGTACCCTCATATAATAAATGGGTTAATGGGTTAGGCCATGGGTAGTTGGGTCATTCTAAGATAAATTGCAAAAATCTCTAAGGAAAACTCATATATGGTTAAGATTACAACTAAGGCTTCTAATTAGAAAATTAATTCTAGGAAATCACTATTAATCTCACAAGGGTCTTAATCTTATAATCTAAGCTAAATTAATGGGAATTACTATCTACTCATGCTAATCACCTATTAAATAGGATAACCTAGGGTTGACTTGGTCAAATTGAGTCCCACTAGGTATTTCTAGGGACGGGTCCTTACATCCATCACTCCTAAAACTCATTTGGTCCCCAAATGCAAACAAACTACTTCTAAACTTCTAAGGTCTCTCCTCTAGCCAACTCTGCAAAATAGGAGTTAAACTACCCAACTAACACTCGAAATAGCTAGACACAATTGGGAGGGTTACTAAAACTATTCTTCTAACAATACAGATTATAAACAACCACTACTTAGATAACAATCCAAGTTACAATCAACAACTGGTAAGATAATAGAATATGACATTCTAACACTCTGGCATGCTAATCAATAGGCAGTTGGATGATAGGGTCAATTCTCCTAACACTCGAGATCACAAGTACTAATCAATAGCTAGCAGTACAATGGGATCTGATCTCCTAACAGTCTTGAATACAAATAGACAGCTGGCGGAACAATAGGGTCTGATCCGCTAACACTAAGGAATACTAATCAGTAACTAGTTAGGACAACAAGACCTAGTCATCTAACTCTCTGGATTACTAGTCAACAGCTAACATAACAACAAGGTTTACCCTCTAACACTCTAGAATTCTAATAAGAAAAATTGCAAGTTGATGGGGTCTGGGTTTCTGTCATTCTATAATATTAACAGATAGCTGGGGGGATAGTAGGATCTAACATTCTAATTCTCTAACAAGATTAGCTACCCAACTCTACTCAATTCTAGCATCTCGCACTCTTAACTCCAATAGGACCGAGTAGGGGTATCACACACCCCTCACTCATAGGAACTAACTATGCGTGTCTCACATCTCAATTCAAAAAAGACAACTAGGGTGTATCACACTTTTAATTCCAAAAGTCAACTAAGGGGTATCTCCCGCTCCTTACTTCTAGAAGATCAAATCGAGGTGTCTCACACCTCTGATTCTAAAAGGACTGACTAGGGGTGTCACACACCCCTCACTCCTAAGGAATAACCCGGGTGTTTCACACCCTACTCCTAAAGATCTAACTTTGAGTGTCTCGTACTCCTTACTTCTAATAGAACTAACTCTGGGTGTCCTACTCATTTGACACTCTGAAAGGGTTTACTAGAGGTGCCTCACACCTCTCACATCTAAAGGAAGGATGACTGATGTCTCTCGGCTTTACACTCCTACTCGAAAGGTTAACTCAGGTATCATTCACCTTGAGCTCCTAAAAAGATATATCGGGGTATCACACACCCCACTCCTAAAGAACTATCTCGGGATGTCTCACAATTCCCGACTCTAAAAAGGACAACTCGGGGTATCACATACCCCTCACTCCTAAATGGGACGTTGGGCTATCTAAAAAGAAACAATCAATCATTCGCACAATAGAAAGAGCACACTCATTGCAAGGATCCTAAACACGATGACAACAAGGAATCTAAGCACACCAACCATAAGAGATAAAGCAAACCTTTGGAAAAGTTGATCTCATAGTCACTGCTAGGTAGGGAAATCAGACCGACGTCTCTCACCAACCAGAAGTGCTGCAGAACTGTCCGGATAATCCCAAGCTAGCTGAAACAGATCCTATGTCTGCGGGTATGGGGGCCACTACTGAATAGGCTGCACCTTAAGCACTGCGCCGGTGGTACGCTCTGGTAGTGAAAGCCTATGAGTCTGTTGGCGGAGTCCTGAAGCACGGTTCCTCTTCCTTGGACAATTGTGAGCCTTGTGTCTAAAGTTCCCACAGACATAGCATGCTCCTGACCGCCTCCGATGCTCACTGGTCTCATGACCCCTGCGATAGCGCTGTTGTCTCTGCTGAAATTCCCAATCAATCCACAACTGCTCATCACCTGGGACTGCCTCGTCTTTGTCATCTTCCGGATACAGTTTCATCATCTTCCTCTGCTCAGAAGCTTTCCTTTGGGCTATCTTGTTAACTGTGTCTTCAAACCATATCGCATTTTCCACATAAGCCTCATACGTGAGAAGCTCTCTGTAAGTCATGTGCAACTGGATGTCCGCTTGAAGACTGTCTACGAAGCATCTGATCCTCTTTGATTCTGGAATGATAAGTCTTTCGGCGAATCGTGATAAGCGGGTAAACTATGCCTCATACTCTAGAATTGTCATGTCTCTCTAAAGTAGCTGCGTAAACTCCCGAAGCTTCTGAGATCTGAAGGGTGAAGGGATGAACTTCCGAAGAAACTGCTCCTTGAACGTCTCCCAAGCTACTGCATCATCCAGGTTTGTATAAGGAGCTCTCACTATCATCCACCATAACTCAGCTGCATCTCGTAACATGTAGGTCACTAACTGCACTCGCTATCCGCTCGTACACGGAAGCATCCTTAAGATCCGATCCATCTCAATAATCTATGCATCTGCCTCCATCAGGTCTCCACATCCACTAAACTCTGAAGGTTTCCTCTTACAGAGCCTCTCAAATAGCTCATACTGATCTAGCTCACACAGTGTAACAACCGGTGGAAACTGCGAAGTCTGCGACTGCTAGGTCGTATGGCTAAGGATGTCTAATATCTGAGTGTTGATCATTGTCTGAATCTGGATAAACTGCTTAAATATGTCCTTTATGGTGCCCTGACTACCCATATCCGAACTGTGATGCTGAGATATAATCTACAAAGAAACAATTTTAGAACGGACAAGACACATACATCACAGACAAACAACAAACAACCATCGCGTTACCAATCAAAGTCTACCCAATCCTCACATTGAATCCTAAGAGTTACTAAGTGTTTTAGTTGTCCGAGAACTGTAATGCTCTGATACCAAAATGCAACACCCTAAGATCCGGGCGCCTCGAATCTAGGGGCGCTATGAGAAAGTACCCAAGAGAAGCGGAAAATCCAATAATATAATCAAGTATGAATCTCATATGAGCAAGTAATTGGACAAAGTCTTAAATTTCAAGATTCTGTCATCTTCCATTTTCTATCAAAACTCCACCAAATAGATCCTAGATTTTCACCAATCACCTCCAAACATCAAACACACCTCCCACATCATGATCTCATCACAAATGGGCCATTGATCTTCCAAATGGGGAATTCTCATCCATCAATGGCCAAAAACACATAAGAAATGCTTAGAACAACAATCTCACACATCATTTCATCCAATCAACCATCCATAAATAGAAATCATGCTAAGCATTTACAAAAGACAATAATTATCAATCTAAGCATATTAATCAATTTAATAAAAGAATCCAAGCATGTCTACTTGCCTAATTAGGAAGAAAGCTCCTCAAATTGCTTGGCTTCACTCCAAATGCTTTAAGATCACCCCAATAGCTGAATTTACAATCTCTACACCGATTCCCAAAGAGAGAAATGCATAAGCGAGAGAAATCTAAGAGAAATAACTATTTTATAAGGAAATTGAAAAGGGAGAAGAAGGTTACCTTTACTTGGAGAGGAAAGTGAGATCTAGGAGATGAGATGAGCTCCTTAACTTGTAGATGGCTAGATGTAATTGAGGCTCTTGCTTCTAGTAATTGGAGGGCTAAGATCTAGAGAGAGAGAGAGATTAGAGGAAAATTGTAGTGAAATGAGAAAAAGGGATGAGAGGGGTTGCTTTTATAGGAATTGGTTGGGTTATAGTTTAAAATGCCATCTCTTGTTAGTGTAAGTTTAGGATAATGATGTGGGTATTTGAGGAAGGTTAAAATGGAATGACCAAAGGGTCCTTGGTTGCTAATAGAAATAAAGGATAAGGACTACGGTAGTTTAGGCACTCACATTTAATGACTAAAGTATCATCAAATAAGTGGTTGTGAATAAAGGAACCTAAGGGTAATAAAGATAGGCTATTTATAATTACAAAAGTGCCCATATTTACTTGGTTGGTAATAAAGGAGGCTAAGGTCATTTAAGGTATTGGAATTTTCAAAAAGGAGGAAAAATGTGTGGTTGGAAGGACTAGAGTACCCTCATATAATAAATGGGTTAATGGGTTAGGCCATGGGTAGTTGGGTCATTCTAAGATAAATTGCAAAAATCTCTAAGGAAAACTCATATATGGTTAAGATTACAACTAAGGCTTCTAATTAGAAAATTAATTCTAGGAAATCACTATTAATCTCACAAGGGTCTTAATCTTATAATCTAAGCTAAATTAATGGGAATTACTATCTACTCATGCTAATCACCTATTAAATAGGATAACCTAGGGTTGACTTGGTCAAATTGAGTCCCACTAGGTATTTCTAGGGACGGGTCCTTACATCCATCACTCCTAAAACTCATTTGGTCCCCAAATGCAAACAAACTACTTCTAAACTTCTAAGGTCTCTCCTCTAGCCAACTCTGCAAAATAGGAGTTAAACTACCCAACTAACACTCGAAATAGCTAGACACAATTGGGAGGGTTACTAAAACTATTCTTCTAACAATACAGATTATAAACAACCACTACTTAGATAACAATCCAAGTTACAATCAACAACTGGTAAGATAATAGAATATGACATTCTAACACTCTGGCATGCTAATCAATAGGCAGTTGGATGATAGGGTCAATTCTCCTAACACTCGAGATCACAAGTACTAATCAATAGCTAGCAGTACAATGGGATCTGATCTCCTAACAGTCTTGAATACAAATAGACAGCTGGCGGAACAATAGGGTCTGATCCGCTAACACTAAGGAATACTAATCAGTAACTAGTTAGGACAACAAGACCTAGTCATCTAACTCTCTGGATTACTAGTCAACAGCTAACATAACAACAAGGTTTACCCTCTAACACTCTAGAATTCTAATAAGAAAAATTGCAAGTTGATGGGGTCTGGGTTTCTGTCATTCTATAATATTAACAGATAGCTGGGGGGATAGTAGGATCTAACATTCTAATTCTCTAACAAGATTAGCTACCCAACTCTACTCAATTCTAGCATCTCGCACTCTTAACTCCAATAGGACCGAGTAGGGGTATCACACACCCCTCACTCATAGGAACTAACTATGCGTGTCTCACATCTCAATTCAAAAAAGACAACTAGGGTGTATCACACTTTTAATTCCAAAAGTCAACTAAGGGGTATCTCCCGCTCCTTACTTCTAGAAGATCAAATCGAGGTGTCTCACACCTCTGATTCTAAAAGGACTGACTAGGGGTGTCACACACCCCTCACTCCTAAGGAATAACCCGGGTGTTTCACACCCTACTCCTAAAGATCTAACTTTGAGTGTCTCGTACTCCTTACTTCTAATAGAACTAACTCTGGGTGTCCTACTCATTTGACACTCTGAAAGGGTTTACTAGAGGTGCCTCACACCTCTCACATCTAAAGGAAGGATGACTGATGTCTCTCGGCTTTACACTCCTACTCGAAAGGTTAACTCAGGTATCATTCACCTTGAGCTCCTAAAAAGATATATCGGGGTATCACACACCCCACTCCTAAAGAACTATCTCGGGATGTCTCACAATTCCCGACTCTAAAAAGGACAACTCGGGGTATCACATACCCCTCACTCCTAAATGGGACGTTGGGCTATCTAAAAAGAAACAATCAATCATTCGCACAATAGAAAGAGCACACTCATTGCAAGGATCCTAAACACGATGACAACAAGGAATCTAAGCACACCAACCATAAGAGATAAAGCAAACCTTTGGAAAAGTTGATCTCATAGTCACTGCTAGGTAGGGAAATCAGACCGACGTCTCTCACCAACCAGAAGTGCTGCAGAACTGTCCGGATAATCCCAAGCTAGCTGAAACAGATCCTATGTCTGCGGGTATGGGGGCCACTACTGAATAGGCTGCACCTTAAGCACTGCGCCGGTGGTACGCTCTGGTAGTGAAAGCCTATGAGTCTGTTGGCGGAGTCCTGAAGCACGGTTCCTCTTCCTTGGACAATTGTGAGCCTTGTGTCTAAAGTTCCCACAGACATAGCATGCTCCTGACCGCCTCCGATGCTCACTGGTCTCATGACCCCTGCGATAGCGCTGTTGTCTCTGCTGAAATTCCCAATCAATCCACAACTGCTCATCACCTGGGACTGCCTCGTCTTTGTCATCTTCCGGATACAGTTTCATCATCTTCCTCTGCTCAGAAGCTTTCCTTTGGGCTATCTTGTTAACTGTGTCTTCAAACCATATCGCATTTTCCACATAAGCCTCATACGTGAGAAGCTCTCTGTAAGTCATGTGCAACTGGATGTCCGCTTGAAGACTGTCTACGAAGCATCTGATCCTCTTTGATTCTGGAATGATAAGTCTTTCGGCGAATCGTGATAAGCGGGTAAACTATGCCTCATACTCTAGAATTGTCATGTCTCTCTAAAGTAGCTGCGTAAACTCCCGAAGCTTCTGAGATCTGAAGGGTGAAGGGATGAACTTCCGAAGAAACTGCTCCTTGAACGTCTCCCAAGCTACTGCATCATCCAGGTTTGTATAAGGAGCTCTCACTATCATCCACCATAACTCAGCTGCATCTCGTAACATGTAGGTCACTAACTGCACTCGCTATCCGCTCGTACACGGAAGCATCCTTAAGATCCGATCCATCTCAATAATCTATGCATCTGCCTCCATCAGGTCTCCACATCCACTAAACTCTGAAGGTTTCCTCTTACAGAGCCTCTCAAATAGCTCATACTGATCTAGCTCACACAGTGTAACAACCGGTGGAAACTGCGAAGTCTGCGACTGCTAGGTCGTATGGCTAAGGATGTCTAATATCTGAGTGTTGATCATTGTCTGAATCTGGATAAACTGCTTAAATATGTCCTTTATGGTGCCCTGACTACCCATATCCGAACTGTGATGCTGAGATATAATCTACAAAGAAACAATTTTAGAACGGACAAGACACATACATCACAGACAAACAACAAACAACCATCGCGTTACCAATCAAAGTCTACCCAATCCTCACATTGAATCCTAAGAGTTACTAAGTGTTTTAGTTGTCCGAGAACTGTAATGCTCTGATACCAAAATGCAACACCCTAAGATCCGGGCGCCTCGAATCTAGGGGCGCTATGAGAAAGTACCCAAGAGAAGCGGAAAATCCAATAATATAATCAAGTATGAATCTCATATGAGCAAGTAATTGGACAAAGTCTTAAATTTCAAGATTCTGTCATCTTCCATTTTCTATCAAAACTCCACCAAATAGATCCTAGATTTTCACCAATCACCTCCAAACATCAAACACACCTCCCACATCATGATCTCATCACAAATGGGCCATTGATCTTCCAAATGGGGAATTCTCATCCATCAATGGCCAAAAACACATAAGAAATGCTTAGAACAACAATCTCACACATCATTTCATCCAATCAACCATCCATAAATAGAAATCATGCTAAGCATTTACAAAAGACAATAATTATCAATCTAAGCATATTAATCAATTTAATAAAAGAATCCAAGCATGTCTACTTGCCTAATTAGGAAGAAAGCTCCTCAAATTGCTTGGCTTCACTCCAAATGCTTTAAGATCACCCCAATAGCTGAATTTACAATCTCTACACCGATTCCCAAAGAGAGAAATGCATAAGCGAGAGAAATCTAAGAGAAATAACTATTTTATAAGGAAATTGAAAAGGGAGAAGAAGGTTACCTTTACTTGGAGAGGAAAGTGAGATCTAGGAGATGAGATGAGCTCCTTAACTTGTAGATGGCTAGATGTAATTGAGGCTCTTGCTTCTAGTAATTGGAGGGCTAAGATCTAGAGAGAGAGAGAGATTAGAGGAAAATTGTAGTGAAATGAGAAAAAGGGATGAGAGGGGTTGCTTTTATAGGAATTGGTTGGGTTATAGTTTAAAATGCCATCTCTTGTTAGTGTAAGTTTAGGATAATGATGTGGGTATTTGAGGAAGGTTAAAATGGAATGACCAAAGGGTCCTTGGTTGCTAATAGAAATAAAGGATAAGGACTACGGTAGTTTAGGCACTCACATTTAATGACTAAAGTATCATCAAATAAGTGGTTGTGAATAAAGGAACCTAAGGGTAATAAAGATAGGCTATTTATAATTACAAAAGTGCCCATATTTACTTGGTTGGTAATAAAGGAGGCTAAGGTCATTTAAGGTATTGGAATTTTCAAAAAGGAGGAAAAATGTGTGGTTGGAAGGACTAGAGTACCCTCATATAATAAATGGGTTAATGGGTTAGGCCATGGGTAGTTGGGTCATTCTAAGATAAATTGCAAAAATCTCTAAGGAAAACTCATATATGGTTAAGATTACAACTAAGGCTTCTAATTAGAAAATTAATTCTAGGAAATCACTATTAATCTCACAAGGGTCTTAATCTTATAATCTAAGCTAAATTAATGGGAATTACTATCTACTCATGCTAATCACCTATTAAATAGGATAACCTAGGGTTGACTTGGTCAAATTGAGTCCCACTAGGTATTTCTAGGGACGGGTCCTTACATCCATCACTCCTAAAACTCATTTGGTCCCCAAATGCAAACAAACTACTTCTAAACTTCTAAGGTCTCTCCTCTAGCCAACTCTGCAAAATAGGAGTTAAACTACCCAACTAACACTCGAAATAGCTAGACACAATTGGGAGGGTTACTAAAACTATTCTTCTAACAATACAGATTATAAACAACCACTACTTAGATAACAATCCAAGTTACAATCAACAACTGGTAAGATAATAGAATATGACATTCTAACACTCTGGCATGCTAATCAATAGGCAGTTGGATGATAGGGTCAATTCTCCTAACACTCGAGATCACAAGTACTAATCAATAGCTAGCAGTACAATGGGATCTGATCTCCTAACAGTCTTGAATACAAATAGACAGCTGGCGGAACAATAGGGTCTGATCCGCTAACACTAAGGAATACTAATCAGTAACTAGTTAGGACAACAAGACCTAGTCATCTAACTCTCTGGATTACTAGTCAACAGCTAACATAACAACAAGGTTTACCCTCTAACACTCTAGAATTCTAATAAGAAAAATTGCAAGTTGATGGGGTCTGGGTTTCTGTCATTCTATAATATTAACAGATAGCTGGGGGGATAGTAGGATCTAACATTCTAATTCTCTAACAAGATTAGCTACCCAACTCTACTCAATTCTAGCATCTCGCACTCTTAACTCCAATAGGACCGAGTAGGGGTATCACACACCCCTCACTCATAGGAACTAACTATGCGTGTCTCACATCTCAATTCAAAAAAGACAACTAGGGTGTATCACACTTTTAATTCCAAAAGTCAACTAAGGGGTATCTCCCGCTCCTTACTTCTAGAAGATCAAATCGAGGTGTCTCACACCTCTGATTCTAAAAGGACTGACTAGGGGTGTCACACACCCCTCACTCCTAAGGAATAACCCGGGTGTTTCACACCCTACTCCTAAAGATCTAACTTTGAGTGTCTCGTACTCCTTACTTCTAATAGAACTAACTCTGGGTGTCCTACTCATTTGACACTCTGAAAGGGTTTACTAGAGGTGCCTCACACCTCTCACATCTAAAGGAAGGATGACTGATGTCTCTCGGCTTTACACTCCTACTCGAAAGGTTAACTCAGGTATCATTCACCTTGAGCTCCTAAAAAGATATATCGGGGTATCACACACCCCACTCCTAAAGAACTATCTCGGGATGTCTCACAATTCCCGACTCTAAAAAGGACAACTCGGGGTATCACATACCCCTCACTCCTAAATGGGACGTTGGGCTATCTAAAAAGAAACAATCAATCATTCGCACAATAGAAAGAGCACACTCATTGCAAGGATCCTAAACACGATGACAACAAGGAATCTAAGCACACCAACCATAAGAGATAAAGCAAACCTTTGGAAAAGTTGATCTCATAGTCACTGCTAGGTAGGGAAATCAGACCGACGTCTCTCACCAACCAGAAGTGCTGCAGAACTGTCCGGATAATCCCAAGCTAGCTGAAACAGATCCTATGTCTGCGGGTATGGGGGCCACTACTGAATAGGCTGCACCTTAAGCACTGCGCCGGTGGTACGCTCTGGTAGTGAAAGCCTATGAGTCTGTTGGCGGAGTCCTGAAGCACGGTTCCTCTTCCTTGGACAATTGTGAGCCTTGTGTCTAAAGTTCCCACAGACATAGCATGCTCCTGACCGCCTCCGATGCTCACTGGTCTCATGACCCCTGCGATAGCGCTGTTGTCTCTGCTGAAATTCCCAATCAATCCACAACTGCTCATCACCTGGGACTGCCTCGTCTTTGTCATCTTCCGGATACAGTTTCATCATCTTCCTCTGCTCAGAAGCTTTCCTTTGGGCTATCTTGTTAACTGTGTCTTCAAACCATATCGCATTTTCCACATAAGCCTCATACGTGAGAAGCTCTCTGTAAGTCATGTGCAACTGGATGTCCGCTTGAAGACTGTCTACGAAGCATCTGATCCTCTTTGATTCTGGAATGATAAGTCTTTCGGCGAATCGTGATAAGCGGGTAAACTATGCCTCATACTCTAGAATTGTCATGTCTCTCTAAAGTAGCTGCGTAAACTCCCGAAGCTTCTGAGATCTGAAGGGTGAAGGGATGAACTTCCGAAGAAACTGCTCCTTGAACGTCTCCCAAGCTACTGCATCATCCAGGTTTGTATAAGGAGCTCTCACTATCATCCACCATAACTCAGCTGCATCTCGTAACATGTAGGTCACTAACTGCACTCGCTATCCGCTCGTACACGGAAGCATCCTTAAGATCCGATCCATCTCAATAATCTATGCATCTGCCTCCATCAGGTCTCCACATCCACTAAACTCTGAAGGTTTCCTCTTACAGAGCCTCTCAAATAGCTCATACTGATCTAGCTCACACAGTGTAACAACCGGTGGAAACTGCGAAGTCTGCGACTGCTAGGTCGTATGGCTAAGGATGTCTAATATCTGAGTGTTGATCATTGTCTGAATCTGGATAAACTGCTTAAATATGTCCTTTATGGTGCCCTGACTACCCATATCCGAACTGTGATGCTGAGATATAATCTACAAAGAAACAATTTTAGAACGGACAAGACACATACATCACAGACAAACAACAAACAACCATCGCGTTACCAATCAAAGTCTACCCAATCCTCACATTGAATCCTAAGAGTTACTAAGTGTTTTAGTTGTCCGAGAACTGTAATGCTCTGATACCAAAATGCAACACCCTAAGATCCGGGCGCCTCGAATCTAGGGGCGCTATGAGAAAGTACCCAAGAGAAGCGGAAAATCCAATAATATAATCAAGTATGAATCTCATATGAGCAAGTAATTGGACAAAGTCTTAAATTTCAAGATTCTGTCATCTTCCATTTTCTATCAAAACTCCACCAAATAGATCCTAGATTTTCACCAATCACCTCCAAACATCAAACACACCTCCCACATCATGATCTCATCACAAATGGGCCATTGATCTTCCAAATGGGGAATTCTCATCCATCAATGGCCAAAAACACATAAGAAATGCTTAGAACAACAATCTCACACATCATTTCATCCAATCAACCATCCATAAATAGAAATCATGCTAAGCATTTACAAAAGACAATAATTATCAATCTAAGCATATTAATCAATTTAATAAAAGAATCCAAGCATGTCTACTTGCCTAATTAGGAAGAAAGCTCCTCAAATTGCTTGGCTTCACTCCAAATGCTTTAAGATCACCCCAATAGCTGAATTTACAATCTCTACACCGATTCCCAAAGAGAGAAATGCATAAGCGAGAGAAATCTAAGAGAAATAACTATTTTATAAGGAAATTGAAAAGGGAGAAGAAGGTTACCTTTACTTGGAGAGGAAAGTGAGATCTAGGAGATGAGATGAGCTCCTTAACTTGTAGATGGCTAGATGTAATTGAGGCTCTTGCTTCTAGTAATTGGAGGGCTAAGATCTAGAGAGAGAGAGAGATTAGAGGAAAATTGTAGTGAAATGAGAAAAAGGGATGAGAGGGGTTGCTTTTATAGGAATTGGTTGGGTTATAGTTTAAAATGCCATCTCTTGTTAGTGTAAGTTTAGGATAATGATGTGTTAGTGTAAGTTTAGGATAATGATGTGGGTATTTGAGGAGGTTAAAATGGAATGACCAAAGGGTCCTTGGTTGCTAATAGAAATAAAGGATAAGGACTATGGTAGTTTAGGTACTCACATTTAATGACTAAAGTATCATCAAATAAGTGGTTGTGAATAAAGGAGCCTAAGGGTAATAAAGATAGGCTATTTATAATTACAAAAGTGCCAATATTTACTTGGTTGGCAATTAAGGAGGCCAAGGTCATTTAAGGTATTGGAATTTTCAAAAAGGAGGAAAAATGTGTGGTTGGAAGGACTAGAGTACCCTCATATAATAAATGGGTTAATGGGTTAGGCCATGAGTAGTTGGGTCATTCTAAGATAAATTGCACAAATCTCTAAGGAAAACACACATATGGTTAAGATTACAACTAAGGCTTCTAATTAGAAAATTAATTCTAGGAAACCACTATTAATCTCACAAATGTCTTAATCTTATAATCTAGGCTAAATTAATCGGAATTACTAACTACTCATGTTAATCACCTATTAAATAGGATAACCTAGGGTTGACTTTGTCAAATTGGGTCCCACTAGGTATTTCTAAGGACGGGTCCTTACATGAAAAATGCTTCAGCAATGGCATTGGGGGATCGTTTTTCCATGATGAATGGTCCAGCCATGAACTGCCATCATCATTTCCATTTTTTTCCCACCAAGTGGGCATCAAAGTCCTAAGTTTAGTTGGATGCTTGCTGGACTGAATAAACCAAAAATAGACTACCATATTCAGTCTATAATAATGAACCAAGCCCTTCATATAGATGAGTTAGATTCCATTCCGGTAAAGTCAACAGTTTTAGATTTTACAGGGAATGATAGTGGAATATGTGATCGCTCATAGCCAAATAACCTAAAAACATCCAAAAGACTTTTCTTTGAATCAATCCCTTGTGAGATGGATTAAAATATTATGAACAAACTCAGCCACCAAATAAAATGGTTCTTTTCACATCCATGGATTAGGATTCAAGACGACTTGATGAGGTCATGATCATAAACTACTTCGAAAAGATTCTGGAAATTTACAAATACACTCTATGCTTCCCTCCACATTGTTCTAAATAAGTCATGGTCAAATTGTTCTAAATGAGTCAACATCTTCATTCCTCCAAATAAAAGCTTATTGAAGACAATTCTAGTTCTTTTCTTAACATTGATTTTCTTGTGAAAGACATTCTCCTCTCAATTTTGAAACATGGATTTGGATATTGCATTGACCATTGCTGAAGCCTTTACTATTAGTTAATACAAGTTCCTAACAATATTATGATTTGTCTCAATCCTTTTTCTTCAAAAAAGAAATTATTAGAAATGTTCACAAAATCAATGTTTTGTTGGTTTTCATTTTTAATGTTGATGGAAGGAAATAATGATTTTGTTATGTTTTTCTTTAAAATATTTAACTTAACTCACGCATGTCCTTTTCCTCTTTCTGTTGCAAGTGATTGCAAAAAGCGGATCTTTTTGTTCTTCCTTTTCATTTATCTTAGCCCCAGTTTGATTGGACAAGCATAAGATGATGATGATGGCTGTAGTGGTTGTTGGGTGTCTTAGCCGAGGAAGAGAGGAAAATGATGATTGTGATGATAGAGAGAGAGAAAGAGAGATATCTTTCTTGATTGGTTGATTTGGATATGGGTTTCAACATTTTGCACCATTGGTCCAATTTTTCTTTAACATTGAAGGGAATGGGACTTATGCCTGAAAAGAAGTCTCCAATAACAAACACCCAACTCGTTTAATTGGAGATCCCATGGGACAGGTTCAATGGGAAAAACAAAGCTATCTTTGGGTGACACTGAACACTTCAAACCCCCACATGTGTACAACTCATTCCTATGATGTGGAGTGTTCATTTCTTGTATAATAGTTGGTATAGGTTCTATATTTTTTTATGAGCAGGGTGTTGTACAGGAACATCCTTGATAAATCATACCTATATGAGTGTGAAAGTCAAGCTGCTTCCCATGAGAGATTAGGTAAATCTTTAGAACACTCATAAGCTGGGATAGCACAATGTTGTTGATGTACACGGTTATTTAGGAACCAAAGTGACCTTGAGCTTCTGTGTGTAATAAGTATGATTTATCGAATAAACTCTTGGTTCAAGAACTTAGTTCACCATAGAGTGTTAGTATTTTTCAAACTTACTACATTGAGTGCAGGCTCAAGGCACAGTTCACCTCTATTATATGCACAATCTCACAAGACTACCTTGCAGCAATATGCTTTTTTGTACTATGTTATAATGTGTGGGGGATTGGTTTGGTGGTTTTGTGCATTATAGCATATGTTATTATTATAGCATATGTTATTTCTTTTTCTTTCTTTTTTTCGTTTAAGTTTTGGGCTCTTATAGGTAAGCTCCACTACCTTCCATCTAGCTTAGCCTGTTTCCTTATTGGCATTGCAGAGTTATGATACTAGCCGTTGTAAGGTCATGAGATGTAACCGTTGTGGAATTATAAGACTAGCCATTATGGAGTTATGGGCATTCCAAAGAAAAGCAAATTTTTAGCAGCAGAAAAAATGCCCTTTAGCAGCGGATTTTTTGCCCCTCTTCGACCGTTTAACGGTTACCGCCACTAAAAACTAAGTATAAGAAACTTTTTGTAGCGGGAAAACCCCGTCATTAAAGGCATTTTTTCCGCCGCTAAATTTTTTTTTTTTTTTTTTTTTTTTTTTTTTTTTGTGTAGTGGGAGCTTGATATGCAACTGCGCGCATTAGTGGTACATTACTATTACCACCAACGGCTATAGATGATTGTAATGTGTAATAAGTAACATTAGCATTGGGACTCCTCTATATAAGAGAGTTTGCAAGTAAAGGTTCAACACAGAAAACACGTTACGCAACTCCTCTCTTCTTCTCTTTGTTTTCTCCATCCCTTTCTGTTTTGTTGCTGCAAGCAAGTTTGAGAAAGTGGTCCGCCAAGATTCGAGTTTTTCATCCATTTGAATACATGATTGGTGGAGATTGTTAGACCAGAAAGATGTCGTATCCTAGGGTAGACGCCTATAAGTCTATTACACAACCATGGGAGCGAAATTTGTCTAAAGAAAGCGTCCTTTGTGACGTGATTCAGCTACCGATTTATTCGGGTTCTTACTTTCTTTTATCTAATCATTTTATTGATAGTTTGTGCAATTTATTTTCAACAGTTTATACCATTGGTAACAAAGACCCAATTCAACAAATCAAAGTCAAGAAGAAGCATAATGCATCAATCCAGATTGTCATACAATTAGAAGAGAAAATTGTTGCAAATCCCAACACAAGGCCAACCATATATATATATATATATGTGATAAATTTCAAACAATGTTATTCGGAGTATAATGCTCATTTTACTAGTTAGGGTTACCTGAAAACCCTTTATATAGGTTTTTCTAGACAACTCCATTTTCATCATAAAGTCCTAATTGAATTAGGGTTTCGATTTTTCTTAGCATAGAAAACTCTATTATGTTAGCAACTTTCCGAAAATACCAAGGATACTCTAATAATGAGTATTAATTGTAATGGAGACTTAAAGTAATTGCTTGGGCAACCCACATGGGCGTGCGGTCATTAGGCCACACTTGAGCCTAATATTTCTCACTCTTCCACTTGGTCTGCATGACCATATGCACTATTTCATTATTCTTTGATTATTGTGATCACCAAAAGTTTTCAAATATGACCAACTTCTCTCATTTGTACTAAAAATTTATGTAGTGATCAAATAAAAAACTGTCAATATGAATTATAGTTACCATGCATCATTATTGCAAGATGCTTTCTTTCATGTATTACATAAATCAATAATTCTCAATTAACCGAGTCTTTAATAGAGGCAGTAAGAACCTTTCATGACCATCATATTAAATTTTTTATATCGAAATTGTCATATCTCATATTTCTCAATTTTATAACCTTCATAACATGTGCATAAAGTGGGAAAAGACATAACATGTGTATAAAGTGGAGAAAATACATGACACATGGTAAAATTATTTATACTCCTTTTTTATTGTCTCACAATCCTCCATCCACTTGCCCAACAATCCTTTTAAGTTTGATGAGATGTGGCTAGCGCATGATTCCTACCTCGGTTTAGTGGAGACAAGCTGGAACGTGTATGCTAAAGGAAGCCCTCAATTTCTCCTTGCTTATAAGCTAAAAAAATTGAGGAATAAGCTAAAAGTATGGAACAAATTAGTCATTGGCCTGTTAAAGGTTAACATAGCTGTTGCAAGGAGCATGTTCTTTCTTTGCAAAATGCCTGGGGCTCCTCTCCTTCAGACCAGCTCCTATTGGATATGAATGTTGCAAAGACCAATCTTCACAACTGGCCTAAGTCAAAATTAAGCTACCCATTGGAAGAAAAAGTCTATAATCAAGTGGTTGAATGATGATGACAAAAACACTCGGTTCTTTCATCTCTCCACCAAATTGAGAGGTAACTTTCACCGTATTGACAAGATCAATGTAGACTCTCTACCATCCTCCCTTTGCTCATCTCCAATCACCAAGCAGCTTTTGTGAAATTACATGACCAGGCAAGCAGCGTTAGCACACGAACTTCTCCAAAACTTAAACACTAAGGTTAGTGGTGGAGCTGTTTGCATGAAACTGGATATTTCCAAGGCATTTGACAATCTTCATTGGGCCTCCCTCTTTAAGGTGCTTCAATTTCGTAAATTCTCTCATCAATGGATAACTTGAATTAAAGAGCTCATTTGCACATCATCTAGGAGAACGGTTCTCAAGAACTAAAGCCCATGTGGCTTCTTCGAGGTTTCTTGTGGTCTTTGCCAGGGTGACCCTTTATCTTTGTCTCTTTTCATTATAGCGGGGAAACTCTCATCTTGCATTTGGAAATACTAAAAAATCAAGCTCTCATCTTGCTAATTTCCCTAATCCTGGATACTCCATGTCACCTGCTGTATGCGGATGATATCCTTATCTTTTTCAAAGCCTATAAAAAGGCCTAAGAAGTGTCAAGTCTCTCGTTTCAAGATATCAAGAAGCATCAGGCCAAAGATTTAACCTTTAGAAAAGCTAACTTTTCGTGGGGAAATGCAGCCTTAGGAGAAGCAACTCTATCACTAACATGTGCAAGATTCCCTAAGCTACCCTCCCATCTACTTACCTTAGCATACCAATGTTGTTTGGAGCTCCTAGGGATTTTCATTTCTCAAGGCTTCTGGATAATTGAGAGTTAAATTTTCATTTGAACTTTTGCAAGTGGACCGATCTTAGTAAATCATGTTTGTTCTAGCCTCTATATCCACATCTCCCTCTCAATTCCAATTCCGGCTAAAACTTGTTTGCAAATTGAAAAGATCGTGAGAAATTTCCTTTGGTCGGCAGATCCTAATAGAATCAAGAGTAACTTGGTGAGATGGGACGTTGTTTGCCTTCCGAAGAGTGATGGTGGCCTTGGTTTGAGGAGGGTCAAAGAGTTCAATGATGCATGTATATTGAATCTCGATTGAGTAGCTGCAACTTGAACTTCTACCTGGGTTCACTAGTTCCAGTCCAGGTACTTTAAATCTTCCTCTCTTTGGTGCCCTCTGAATACTCAGTCTGGCTCTCGCATTTGAAAACGAATTCGTCTTCTCTCTCCATCCATCCAAAATGCGAGTAAGTGGTCCGTTGGTAATGGAAAACCCATAAGCCTTTGGTTCGTTAGATAGATTGACCATGACCCAATTGCCTTCAAATTTTCAGATCTCAGGCTCTCACCTCTAGATAAGGTTTCTACAATCATCTCTGAAGATGGCTCCTGGCACATTCCAAACGACATTCCCTATCCCCTCCAACAATTCTTGCATCGTGCTTATCTGATCCAATTGCCAAGCACAATGAATCTAATTCCTAATAAGATGATTTGGCTAAGGGAAACAATGAAGGCAAGTTCTCCCTTTTGGAAGATTGGAACCTTGTTCGTTCTCTAGAACCTGCAATTCCTTGGGCTAAATTGGTGTGGAACACCTCTATTCATCCGAGACTCTCTTGCATGATTTGGCGCCATTTAAAAAGGAAAACTCCAAATGAAATCTAAGCAAAATCTAAATGTTTCTCCTTAGCATCTAGATTTCATATCTGCCACTCCACCAAGGAATCTAATTACCACATTTTCTTCAAATGCGACATGGCTACTCATCTATGCAAGTGGCTTCTTTCTTTAAATGGGTCTCCATGTTCCACTCTCTTGGCAGACTCTTAATTATAGTTCTCTCTAAAAGATAAAGATAATATTGGTAGAAACAGTGCAGCTGCAGTCTTCTTCCACCTCATTTCCATTATTTGGCCAATTCATAACGACTCAAAGCTCAACAATTATAGCCCCACCCTTACTAGAGTCAAATCTCAACTTCTTGAGCACATCACAAAGATTGTCAATAGCCTCCCAGATCGAATTCAAAGGCAACAAGTCTATTCGCATTCAAAGGGTCCTTTTTAACAGCACAACCGCCCAAATCACTGAGTTAAAGTCACTCAGTGACTCGTGTCTGAATGTTGAGACTTCCAGCTCAGCTGCCATCACGTGAACAGCTGTAACAAACTTAGATTCCAGATTAACTGAATCTGTTTCAACTAGATACATATATATGTAAGAAACTTGTAATGTAAGCAATTAGTCTGAATGAAATCAAAAGGAGAGTGAGAGAGCTCTAGTCCTTTCTCTGTAACTCTTCTTCTTCTTCCATGTTATTATGGTATCAGAGCGATTGACTTGCGTCAAAAGATCTTGATCTCCTGTGTCCAGCTTCCTCTGCAAGAAGTCTCTGCAAAGCTTCTTCTGCAAGCTTCTTCTACAAGAAATCTCTACAAAGCTTCTTCTACAAGCTTCTTCAGCAAGAGATCTCTTGATTCAAGTCATCTTCTTGAATCGGATTAGTCTTCTTTGCAGTTTCTTTGGACTGATTCGTCGTCAAGATCGCTCCAAGGATCTCTTCCTTCTTGCAATTGATTCTCAGATCTACCTGATCTCTGTTCTTTTTTCAAGATCAGCTTCTCCTTTGAGGTAGAATTTCAGATCTGGCCTCTTTTAGTTACAAGAGATTCTTCACCAGGGCAACTATCTTCTTGATTGTTCTTGAGTGTTGACTGCTACAAGATTGATCATCTTGTTTGCTTTTCATTACTATTCTTTGTGATTTCATTCCTGCAATATATTCTCTGCACTGCGATTTCATCACTAGCTTTGTAATGGCATCATTCTCTTTAGCTGATTCTCGATCTACACCTGCGTTCTTGTTTTCCAATATTGGAAACCTTATTTCCATTAAACTGGATAGTCAGAATTACCTTCTATGGAAGTCTCGGTTCTTACCTGTGCTGCGTGCACATGGCATGGTTGGATTTGTTGATGGAACTTGCCTCTGTCCTCCTGAATTTCTCTTAGACTCAACAGGAATTCCAACTCAGGATGTTAATCCACAATATCTTGCTTGGATTCAGCAAGATCAAAATGTTCTTTGTTGGATCAATGCTACGTTGTCAGCTGCTGTTTTAGCCCATGTGGTTGGTCTCAAAACTGCTAGAGATGTTTGGCTTGCCTTAGAGAAGAGGTTTGCCTCTTTGTCTAGATCACACATCATTCAGTTGAAGACTCAATTACGGTCCATCAAGAAAGGTTCACAGCCAATCACTGAGTACATCCAACGCATCAAACACTTGGCGGATAGTCTTGCTGCTGTGCTTTGCCCTGTGGATGATGAAGACCTCATCATTCATACTCTGAATGGCTTACCTTCTGACTATGGCCCATTCAAGACTTCCATTAGAACCAGGTCCTCTCCTATAAGCTTAGAAGAGCTTCATGTTCTCCTTTTGTGTAAGGAACTGAGTCTTGAGTCATCTCATGCTGCAATTGTTGATTATGCAACATCTGCGTTTCTTGCCTCCAAAGACAACTCCTCAGCACGCTTTGGCAGTGGGCCGCCTAACAGAGGGTCTGGTAAATCTTCCAATCGCGGCAAAGGTCGATGGGGTAGAAGCTCCAAAGGCCGTGGCTCCTCTTCCACTCCAAATGGCTATCAGTCTTCCTCACCCAAGCCTTGCTGCCAGATTTGCAACAAAACGGGACACTTGCCTTTGGACTGCTATCATAGAATGGACTGCTCCTACCAAGGTCGACATCCTCCATCACAGCTAGCTGCCATGGCTGCCTCCTTCACTCCTGATGGTGAACAAAACTGGTTTGCAGACTCCGGCGCGACCACACATGTCACTAATGATCTGCAGAACTTGTCCATTCATTCAGATTACAAAGGGAAAGACAAACTGGCTGTGGGTAATGGTCAGGGTCTACCTATCTCTCATATTGGCAGTTCCACCGCACACACTTCATCTAGCTCTTTTAAGCTTACTAATGTGTTGCACGTTCCACAGATTTCTTCTAATCTCCTTTCTGTGCATCAATTCTCTAAAGATAATAATTGTGTCTTCATATTTGATTCATCTAGCTTCACTATACAGGACCGCTTGTCCAAGAGGATTCTTTTTCAGGGACGCAGTGAGAATGGGCTCTATCCATTCCGCACTTCATCCTCTCTTCTTCAACCTACTGCACCTACAGTTTTCTTTGGTGAAAGGTCTTCTATTGATGTTTGGCACAAGCGCCTTGGGCATCCTTCTTCTTCTTCATTACAACATTTGCTGCATGACATACCAATAAGAGGCACTTCCTCTATGTCATTCTGTGACCACTGTCAATATGGAAAAAGCCATAAACTGCCATTTCCAATTTCAGCTTCTATTTCATCACAACCTCTTGAGATTGTCCACAGTGATGTTTGGGGGCCTTCCCCTGTTTTATCTGTCAATGGTTTCAAATATTACTTGATCTTCATTGATGACTACTCACGCTACACATGGTTCTTTCCTTTGAAGTGTAAATCAGATGTTTTCACCACTTTTTTCTCCTTTAAACTACATGTAGAAAAGCTGCTTGATTTCTCAATAAAATGTCTCCGTTCAAATGGTGGAGGTGAATTTATGAATGCTTTATTTCATGATTTTCTTACTGCCAATGGAATTTTGCATCAAATTACTTGTCCTCACACTCCTAAACAGAATGGATGCGCTGAAAGGAAGCATAGGCACATTGTAGAAACGGGTATTACTCTTTTGTTGCAAGCTTCTATGCCCCCCAAATACTGGACTGATGCCTTCTCCACTGCAATTTTCTTGATTGATCGAATGCCCATAAGACGCTTGCATTTCATTTCCCCTTGGGAGAGACTGTTTCATTCCAAGCCTCTTTACTCTGATTTAAGAGTGTTTGGTTGTTCCTGTTTTCCCTGGCTGAGACCTTATGCCTCTCACAAACTAGAACCAAGGTCTAAACAATGTGTCTTTTTGGGATATAGCCTTACACAAAAAGGTTACAGATGTCTCGACCTTGCCACTGGTCGTCTTTATGTCTCTCACCATGTAGTTTTCAATGAAGCTTTCTTTCCTTTTTCCTCTCTTTTCTCAACCACTCAACTTTCTTCTTCAGACCGTTTGTCATTACTACATTCCTGGTTACATCCTGCTCTTACCTCCTCTTCTTTTTCCCATAGTACTTCACTACCACACAATTCTGACACACCTCCACACCCCTCTCCTCCAACAGTAGTTTCCCTCCCTCTTTCCCCTTTTCCTTGTTCTGTGCCTGCTTCTCCATCAGTAGTTACTCCCACTCCAGCTGATCTCACTTCAGTTACTACCACAGGCTCTACCTCACCATCCATCACTGTCCCTCTTTCTCCCTCACCCAATCCTGTTACCCGGCCCCTCTCTTTGCCTCCACCTTCTAATGCTCACTCAATGGTTACCAGATCCAAGTCAGGGATCTCTAAGAAGAAAGTTTTTCTCTCAACTAAACACCCACCCCAACTTCCTTGTACTCCCTACTATCATGACACTGAGCCTTCCAATTTTACAGAAGCTTCCAAGTCTCTTATTTGGCGCCAGGCAATGGCTAAGGAGTTCTCTGCTCTGCAACGTCAAGGAACCTGGTCCCTTATTCCCTACTCACCAGATAAACATGTTGTTGGCTGCCGGTGGGTATTCAAGATTAAACACAATCCAGATGGATCTATTGCGAGACATAAAGCCAGACTTGTTGCTAAGGGATTCCATCAAGAATTTGGAGTAGATTACACTAAGTCATTCAGCCCAGTGGTCAAGCAAGCCACTGTCAGGATTGTCTTGACCTTAGCTGTTCATTTTCACTGGCCCCTTCATCAATTAGATGTCACTAATGCCTTCCTCCATGGCATTCTCCAGGAAGATATCTACATGACCCAGCCTCAAGGCTTTATTGATCCTGCCTTCCCCTCCCATCTTTGCAAACTCCACAAGTCATTGTATGGTCTTAAGCAGGCACCTAGGGCATGGTATGAGAGATTTTCCAACTACTTGTTCGGTTTGGGATTTCAATCTACATATGCAGATCCCTCCTTGTTTATAAGACGCTTCAAGAACTCTGTCACTCTTCTCTTGCTCTACGTTGATGATCTCATCATCACTGGGAGTGACGGTACCTATATCACCTATCTCATCTCTCTGCTGGGTCTCTTGTTTGAGATGAAAAACCTTGGTAAGCTTCATCATTTCTTGGGTATTGAGGTCAGCACTACTTCCACTGGTTTATTTCTTTCTCAAACAAAATATGCAAAAGACTTGCTGCTCGGGACATCTATGTTGGATTGCAAACTAGTTGGATCCCCTTGCTCCTCTAAGCAATCACATACCTGTACTACTTCTCCTTTGATAAAGGATCCTGCTCTTTATAGGAGCATTGCTGGTGCTCTTCAATATCTTACACTGACAAGGCCTAATCTAACCTTTGCTGTCAATTTAGCCTGTCAATACATGCATAGTCCTACTGAAGCTCAATTTGTTGCCTTAAAATGTATTATGCGCTACATCAAAGGGACCCTATCTTATGGACTTCACATCAGAGATGGCCCTCTTCATCTTACTGCATTCTCCGATGCCGACTGGGCTGGCGACACTGTTGATCGCAGGTCCACAACTGGCTTTTGCGTTTTCTTTGGACCAAACCCTGTTTCTTGGTGCGCCAAAAAGCAACACACAGTAGCTCGCTCTTCTACTGAATCAGAATACAGATCATTGGCTCGCACAGCAGCTGAATTGTGTTGCTGAATTGTGTTGGTTGCGCATATTGTTCAAAGACATTGGACTTTTTCTCTCCACTCGTCCGCTTATCTGGTGTGATAACATTTCTGTAATTTCCCTTGCTTCAAACCCAGTTTTTCATGCCCGGACGAAGCACATAGAAGTTGACTACCATTTTGTTCGTGAAAGAGTTTTTCGGAAAGATCTTGATATTCGTTTTGTTTCTACTCAAGACCAGGTGGCTGACATCTTCACTAAAGGTCTCCATCCTCGACGTTTTCAATTTCTTCGATCCAAGCTCTGGGTAGCTGATCGACCCCTGAGCTTGTGGGGGCCTAATAGCACAACCGCCCAAATCACTGAGTTAAAGTCACTCGGTGACTCGTGTCTGAATGTTGAGACTTCCAGCTCAGCTGCCATCACGTGAACAACTGTAACAAACTTAGATTCCAGATTAACTGAATCTGTTTCAACTAGATACATACATATGTAAGAAACTTGTAATGTAAGCAATTAGTCTGAATGAAATCAAAAGGAGAGTGAGAGAGCTCTGGTCCTTTCTCTGCAACTCTTCTTCTTCTTCCATGTTATTACTTTTTGCTTTGGAGGCTTAGTCCTGATTTTTGTGGACCTGCCATGCTTTTGTTTGTTTTCTTTGGTTTAATACAAATGACTTTAAGAAAAATAATAATAATAATAATAATAAGAAAAGTTGGAAAAATACAGCAAGAAGATGAGATTGTCATAACAAAACTTGAAACATCAAGTGAGATTTGATGCCAACGGTGTGTATGAATAAATAATCCTTATCATGGCAAATTAATAAGCCTCATATCTATGACATGTTTCTTTAATGCTTTTGACGCCAATGACTTGGTCAAACAATCTTCAAATCATGAGATTTGTAAAGATCCCCTAAAAAGACAATAGACAATGCGAGTTTGCACTCCCCAGGCTCTAGAAGTAGTACCCGCTGCTGCCAGATGGGGTAATTATTAACCGTTGGAATTAAACCATGGTGTCAAGGCATCTCAAATGTGTGATATTAGAGTTTTGAAGATGAAAGAGAAGAAACCGACAAGGAAGACATTTTCACCAAGTGGACTATCTAATACCAAAGAAGAGAATGATCATCCAAGACTTACAAAGGAATGTGAAAGCCAACTCTTGAGACGCCTCCCATCTCGGTGATTGTTAAAGGTTGGTTTGCTATCAGATTTGGATCCCAAGAAGAAATTGATAAAATTCAAAGCAAGGGCCTCTGTCTTCTTGATGATAAATTAATACAGGCCACTCAATGGCTTTTTTTTTCATTTCATGTTGAGGAAAAACGAAAACCCTTTTCTGCTTATTGCTTATGCATGAAGATGATGTCAACATGGTCTCATAAGTGGAATCCAGAAAGAGTTACTGTACCCATTACTCTTGTAACTGAGTAGGTTCATAAGAATTTTGGCCAATTACCATTTGGAGCGGCCTTGAAATGTTGATGAATCAGCCACACTGGTCAATATATAAATTTTTTTATTTTTTTAGTATGTATAAATATCTATAATAACTTTGATGTTGTAGATTACATGTTTTTTTTCATAAAATTGCATTAATTTCATATGAAATGTAATTTCACATGTATATATTGAGTATTTCATCTGCCTCTTTTGTTTCTTGTACTAAAAGTCAGTAAGATGGTGTTAGTCCCTGTGTCCTACCCAAGTTCTAGGTCAAAGCATCTTACATGGTGTGCCCCACCTAGAGAATGACACCCACAATAACCAAGAAAGCTTCCAACTACACATGCTAACATGAAAGAAATATAGTTAGAGAAGGTCTAGTTGATACTTATGGCCAAGTCTTATTGGGCAAGCTGTTCTACTTTGTGTTTGACTACCTAACCGGGTAAGGAATTTTTTTTCGATTCGCAAGCCTACTTCTTTTGACAAAAACTTTTCTCATCTCCTATTTGCCATGTAATGTAACTCAGTGACACATGATGTTGTAAGATATTATTTTTTAAAATATCAGCAGATTATCAAAATAAACTGGTAAGAAAGTAAAAAAAGTAATATAAGAAGACGAACATTTTTTAACAGTGATCAATTACATTGAATGTCCTTTGGTCCGACTGAAAAGCAGAAATTAGTATGCATGTAGTCTTTGGACTGGTATTTGAGCAGTATCTTTACTTCAATCTGTTCACAGAGAAGTCCTGATTTTACTACTAATTTAAAACATTAAATTCTCAGAAAGAAATAAGGATGATATAATATTACTAGGGTCCGGCTTGTGTCATGGATCTACAGAGATGCTTCATACCGATTGTCAAGATACATTAGAAAGGGCCTAGGGCTCATTTGGATATAGAGAAACAGTCGGAGGAAAGAAGGGGAAAAGAAGGTGCACAACAAAAATTTGATATAGAGACAGTTTTCTCCACATTAACAAACAATATGGATGATAAGAGAAGAAAGATAAAACGAAGATACAGGACTCTGTATTTCAAGTTTGTACGGTATACAGTTCTCTCCACATCAAAGAGGATCACCTATAATAAAATTATACCATCGAAAAATAATGCCAATGGTGAAGCCATTTTAAGTTCGTGCAGCATCTAACTCATGCATCAAGTTGGACCCTTTATAGAAATGTCCAGAGGGGCAGATTTTTAGTAGACCTTATCCATCATTGTCTGATAGGGCCACTGGACCTAAACAAGCCCCCTAATGTTGGTAATGGGTAGTTTGTAGCTTTGATGTAGAGAAAACCGGTGGAGACTGCAGAATTTTCTCCACATTTTTATCCTCATCCAAACTGAGCAATGACAGAGAATGGAGATTCTTACTTCAAAAAAAAGACAGAAATGGAGATGGAGAAACCTGTCTGCAGTTAAAATCTGTATTGAGAACAGATTTCATACTCTCGTTTCTGTTTTCTCAACATCCAAACTGGCCCCAAAATACCAGCCTTACTTTTAAGGAATGCCAAGCCAAATTATAAACATCAAGAAAGTAGAAAACCCAAGTAACCTTACATGATAACTGATGTAAACCTAATCTCGGCGACCCCAAAAGAATAGCCACAAGACCACAAAGTGAGACTGCACAGTTAAAACCTCATTTTGGCAGTAATCTTAGATTACAGAATGAGAACCATCTCAGATGCTAACCATTCCACTATCAAGGGACAAAGAATTACTGTACAAATAAATGAATATACACAGCATGGTCTCGAATGTGTAGAGGTTAGATGAATGAGGGTTCAAAGGCTCTGTGGATCCTCACACTTGAGAAGAGCCATTCTCTGAGACCTAGAGTGAGTCTGCCTGTTGTTCAAAATATCAATGTACATGCGAAGCCGATACCTATCTGAAGCTGTAAGCGAGAAAGGAGGATTAAGGATGAGTGGGGGTGCCTCTACAAGAAGAAAGAATAGCAAACGCACTGCCTTTGAATACAGAGTGACTGCACTTTCCATATCACCCATAAGCTCATCAACCTGCATGTGTACAAAAGGGCATACTTAGCAATTTGTTATGTATACTTAGCAATTTGAATACAGAGATGGTAACAGCTACAGTAGAATTGGTTGAGAATCACTTCATAGGAAAATGTTCACCTGCACACCAGCACACTACGCACTGCATATCTTGACCGTTCGAGAGGCCAAACCCACCTTTGAATTTTATGCACGCACGGTCTAGATGCATTGTGCGCAGGTGAATATTTTCCCACTTCATATAGGCTTCTTTATGTTACAAAATGAACAAGAACACCATGTAACTGAGAAAACTGGGATAAAAAAAAAAAGTAACCCACCCACTGCTGTTTATTTGCATCCTTCATGGCATTAGCATGCTGCTACGTTTGTCTATTTTATGAGCCTAAAGATCTCACCCAGAGTGTCAGGTACATGGATTAAACTCGCAGTGAATCAGTGCAGATCTTAATAAATTACAACTCATTTTTATGGGAAGCATAGATTAGATGGGCTTAAACTTGGTTGGGATCAACATGAGATATTCCAAAAATTTAGGATGTAAGTAATGAAGTTCGAGACTACATCTAGGTTCAAGTCCAGTCGCTCATTTTGCATGAAATGATAATGATCAACTGATTAGAAAAGTAATCTACATCGGGCCATATGCAAAGTCCAAGTTGTACATGAATAATAATCATCTGATAGGGGAAATATTCTTCAACACATGTTCGCCTTGTCCCATTAAACTGGAGAAATAGTAAGATACATGTATATGCTTAAGTGGGCCACCAGATCAATGACTAGTACTAACCAATAAAAAAAAAATTTCTCTTTGGATACATTATCATATAATACCTTTTATCTTTTGATTTCAACTATACAAGACAGGCATTAACAGAGCATAGTAAAATAGAAGTATCATCTTTAAAAAAATGAAAACGTTGAATAAGACACTCACTCCACCATTTCTGCCCAATGTGAGGGCAGATTGGAATATAATATCCACTGCATCAGGCATCTCTATACATCCTGTGGTCAAGACAATGAGAATGCATGAAAACATCAATAAAACCCAAAGGTTTATTTATTCTGTCAACTAAACAACTGTTATGACTACAAAAAAAACAGTAAATCATTGTCTTTCTTGTTGAGATTGAAAGCATACCATCAATTGGCTCCAAATCTCTCGCGAGTTCCTCAGCATGCCCCACCTCAAGAAGAAATTCCTTTTCAATCTGCGAGCAAACAGCAGCAGGACCTTCATAATCTACACTACTACGAGATTCTCGAACATCAGGATTATTCTTGTTAGTGCTTCCTCGGAAAATCTCTTGAGATGGGCTTCCTTCAATTGCTATAGCGGCCTGTGTGTGGCAGATATGGAGTGCTTGCTTCCAGATTGCTAGGATTACCAACTGAAGTGAGAAAGCTTCCAATTGCCTACCCGCTTCGATCTTCCAAAAAAGAGGTGGAAGAGAATGTAATCAGAAGAAAGAAATCAAGCAAGCATGAAAATTTGGGTACTTGTTACAGAACACAAAAGCAGATAGAAAATCTGATATGAAGAGAAGGTAGCTTTTCATTTCTGAAAGGTTAGTACAACATGAATTAAATCCCATGCTCCAGGTCTTAAAAAAATATATCCCTAGCCTCTCAACAAAAATGATGAGGAAATGCATGAAATCTATTGACATAACTACTGGCACTGCAAGTACTTATACCTTTGCCATTGTACTAGCAGAACAGTAATAATTTGATACGGGTAATCGTCTTTAGAATGGCATGCTTTTAAGATGTAACCATTATCACAAATAATGCCCAATGTTATAGAATATGTTAATATTATCACAAACATTATTTTCTGATATTATCCTGATATTTTTACATTACTAAATTTTAAATATCGTGATATTAACTTTATATATATATATATATATATATATAGAAAACAAAATATCTGGCAACTCAAACTCAAAAAATAAAACGGCTTGCATGCCTGTGTAATGTACTGTAGTATTAGTATTCACCAATTATCTTCACTGCACAAATGGTTGTTTCTCTTGTTTTATACACAAATGTGGTGATGCTTGAATTGCTTTATAATCCCTTACAGCATTAATATTAACACTTCATTATAGAATTAATATTTGATAAAACATGACACCTTAAGAAATGAGAATTTGGGTAAATGTTGAAAAGACTCATAATGACAAATTAACCTTGTTTTAAATATAGAGTCACTGTCAATGCATGGCAAGCTTGAAATGCCTTATTTTCATAAAATATAGATACGATATAATTAAAATATGCTTTTCTTTTGAAAGAAAAAGTTTTTTAAAAATGATTGAAATGCTCACTCTTCCTAACAGTCATTATGCCTTGTATTTTTAAAACTATACTTGAAATGCTCACTCTCTGTCATAGTCACTATGCTTTGTATTTTTGAATTTTTTATAATTTATTCTATTCTCTGCAGACTGTCCCAATAATATACCAAGAAAAGAAATTGAAATATCCTTATACTTTTGACATGATAAAATTCCAATAATGAGATCTGTGACAAACTGACAATCATCAGAACCTCTCCAGCTCCATTCATCAACACTCCCTCATACCCACAGACCTGGGTCCTCTTGCCACACCAACTATATTGAATTGGAGTCACCACTCCCTAGGTAGTTTCCATTTCCTGTTCCTTCATTTCTCCTTTCGCCCCCTAAAATTGATGCTTCCAAATTAGTGAGGATTTCCTCAATGCTAAGATCCCCAATGCTTTAGCAGTCACACGTCACCTTGCCATTCTTATTTTCGTAAGGACAAGCGTGTCTTCCACCAAAGCCTCTTCTTTACTGAATACCCACTCATTTCTTTCTTTACAAACTAACCATAACACAGCTTGGAAATTCATTTTCATAAAATTCTTCCTCCAGGTTGAGATGTTCCTGGTCCAGAAGAAAGAATTACCTTTTCTACCTCAGCTTGTCGCACCCAGCAAATGCCAAATAAACTTAAGACCTTGCACCATTGTGAAAATAAATGATTCATTGGCACAGCCATTTCCACACATAGAACACAATGAATAAAAGTTCTGTGGTGCACTGAAGAGGAGGGGGCTAAAGCCTTAAATAAATGTTGATTGACTATCCTGTAGTTTCTTTCTTTCAATGGGCCATAATATAGCTTAAAAACTCATTTTCCATAAATTTCATACTTTGCCTTGGGTTTCTCATCCCCAAGAAAGAATAGCCTTTTCTAACTAGTTCTCTTGCACAAAGAAAATGTAGAAGAAACCAATGACCTTGCTCCATGAGTAGCGAAGTTTTCATTGAAAAAATAAATGGTAGCTGAACTCAGCCTCTTCTCCAAAGAAGTATGTTTTTGTGGCATCAATTTTCTACCATCAAATTGTCTATAGTAAGAGTTGAAATTAGGGACTACATTGTGACTGAATGGTTTTATCCCAATCTCTTAGGGGTTATTTCATTAAGAATAGCCAACGGCTATATATAAGAGTACAATCTTAGATATCTATTCAAACTAGGAAACTTAATCAGCAGACCTAATCTGGAAACTTACCCCCAAAACTACAGATTAACCCAATGACCCAATTACAAATAAACCCAACTATTTTTCAATATTCTCAACACACCCTCAAGCTGATATTGGACCAAACATCATATTTTTCTTCCTTTTGCAACTGGTTTGATGAGGAACTATATTAACTTGATCTCCAACATTAATGGATGGATCTTAGACCTGTCTTGCAACTTGACTGATAAAGGAGATGAAAACTTCATGCGCCCCACAAACTAACCTCCACAACACTGCAAATTAAACTAACTCATGGTATGCTACACAGCATATACAATGAACTTGAATGCTGCACAGCATTCTGGATGAACGCTCACCTATATCTCAATGAGTACTTGGATTCACACATCCAAGTAGTTTTCTCCCCTCCTTGAACAATCTCATAAACTTTTGTGATGAAAAAGAACTTCTGATATTGCATATCTGAAGTCCTAATAATCTTCTGCTGCACCATGCTGATTTAACCCTTTTTTTCATTTGATGTTTTGCCAAAATCTCCATTATGCTTTATGGCAGCGATTGCAACCTGAACCACTGCTTCCGAAGATCAATGACAGATCAAGAAGCAAAACTACTTGGGTACTCCCCAGTTGCAATTGACTATAAGGATAAACTAAAATGCACCCATTGTGAGCAAATGTAAGATAGGAAGGAGATGTTGGTATTTGGTATTCCCTCCCATCTAATAGATTTTGGCCAACCATATAAACAAACTGTATTGTCTTTTTTCTTCCAATGTGAACATGATTTGTACACAAAACCTCGTAGCTGCAACAATGAGCACCTTGAAGTGCCAACCAATGATCAAAATAGCAGTTGCGGCAAGCACAGCGGCCAGCAGCCAAAATGCTACATAGTGGGCGATACATATACGTTAGTAGTAGCATGAAGGGGGGAAGCAGTGTGAATTTTTAAGGCAGTCAAACAAATTTGAATCTTGTGTAGAGGTCAATCTTGGTTTTTTTTATTTTTAATTATTCTTTTTTAGTGATTTGGAACCATATAAGGGCAGACAACTTTAGGAAAGGTTTTTGGGGAGAAGGGATAGGGAAAAAAGTGTATATGAAAATTGCTCGGCTCGGCTGGGTTTTATACCTGCCAAATTGTAGTGGCAATATTTTCTATTTAACGTAGCGGCCATGGCCGCCACACCCGATATATCTGCTTTTGCACCGTGGTCCCAGCAGTACATTTTATGTGGCACAATAACTGTACAAAACTGATTCTTATATACATTCATTTATAAAACAAATCTGCATTTAGCAACTTCCACCACATACATCTGTCAGCTAATTTTAAAGAATGCAGTAAAGATTTTGGTTCAAACATAAAATGTTGATGTGTATTACCTTTTCATTCACCAAGTCAGTAATGGCTGATGCACAACTCTGCAATGAACTTATCCTTGTCATGCTATGAGTTGAGGGTTGCTCCAAAGCATCGACCACCATGTCCATTGATCCTTGTGAGGTACCAGATGGTGCGGAGCTGTGACTCCCCAAACTTCCAAAACCACAGCTGCTCTTCACAACTGCACTAGTAATTGGCATTGGTCTACTTAATTTGTTGTGACTTACAAATGTGTTTGGTGAACTTCCTGATTTGCATGGAGAGTAGCGTGGCCCAGATGCACTTGCTGATGAAGATGAAACCTCCATCGGAGGCCCCGACACAAGGACATAGTCCTGATCAGTCAACTCCAACGAATCCACAACTGCAGAGTGCATGCAAATAAAAGAACAAATGTAAAAGACAGAATTAAAGTGTATAACTGAAATTTACAAAATCGTCAGATATCAAACTTGAAACCTTTGGAAGAAGGCTTCAATGGTTTTTGGTCAGTAGCCTTCATGAAATCCTTAAGAAATCCAACTGAAGTATGATGGTCTTCCTGTCTGGAAACATTTTTTTCCATTTTCTGCACACTGGTATTTCTGGAAGCAATATCCATGCTATTCAAAGCGCTACAAGAACCTTTATCAACATCTACGTCACAGGAAGACCTGTAATTGGGTATATTGGAGTCTCTCTTTGAAGATAGAGATGGACCCCCGTCAAGCACATTGGAATCATCATCCAAAAAGAAAGGCAGACAATCCTCTTGAGAACCCTCTTCTGTCTGCCTTGCAAGATTCTGTTCAACCAAAGTTAAGCGATCTCTTGTCCTGGATGCTGTCCTGCTGCTCCTGCATGGCAAAAGATTTCATCATTTTATTTTATTAGTGAAAAAACATGGACAAGATGCTTGCCGTAGGTTACTGACGCTTAGATTATTACCTCAATGATTGGTCTTCAAGGTTCTGAGAAAGAAACTGGTGATTGAAGAACTCTTCAAAAGTCAACCGCTCCACTGAGAATATGTGAAATGCCAAGGAAAATGAGAGATAAGTTCAAAATGTGAGAGTACAGAAAGAAAAATATATGTCCATTACATTGAACCAACAACAATCATTCATAACCGATTTAGGCTGTGCAGTCAGTAAAGACATGAACATCAATGGTGGGTGTGACTTGTTTTAGACATGTAGACAAAGATGCAATGGGATAAAGATGCATGTCAATGTCAGGAGCCAATAGCCGTTACTAATTTCAGTTTGCTTTCGGAAAAATGGCCAAGACATTTTGGTTTGAATGTCAAATCTGGGATGAAAGTCCATTAATTTCTCACTCAAATGCCAGATTTGACATGTCATCGCCTTGAAGTTTTGGACAGAAGGTTTTATCATATATACAATATGGCCCGCCAATTATCAATCCATATACACACCTAACCCCATAAATTAGTGCTCACTCCAATTTGGTACTCATCAAACCATTATCCACTATTGGATTGGATCACAAAAAATATATAGCACATTTAGATTTAGAACCACTAAACTTTGATGCCTGAAAATCAAGGGTTACGATTATGTTTGTCTAAGTCTGGCTGTACCTTTTTTCCTTAATAATATATCTATTTGTTTCATAAATGGAACCAGTCCTGTGAGGATGGTCCTCACAGTCTTATGGTGCAGACCACCTAGTGGGGCCCACCTTGGGACCCCACTGATCAAGGGACAGAGGGGGATCAAAAGATCCAAGAGGAGCCAACCTTGATATCAAATTTGAAGTCAATCTAATACCTATAACCCCTTCATTTGTAGCCCACAAGTTTAACAACTTTATATCAAACAACAAAGATTGACCCTCAATTCAACGGTCTAGTTCATTCGAATCCGTGCAAATCCATGGGATTCAGTGATTGTAGGGGGTTGTGTATATGTAGTCCATTTGGATGGGTCATAAGGTGGACCCCACTAGGCGTTCCTCACCATAAGGACCATGAGGACCATCCTCACAAGAATAGTTTTATATATATATATATATATATGAAGCGCTACACAGCAAAAAAACTGTTAGTTTTATGGTCTCAATCCATTAAGATTGATGTAATAAATTGATTAATTTCTTTATTTATCAATATATTCATGTTATCATTTCATGAGATGAATGGTGTTTATTACTTAAATGCACATAACCAATACGAATGACATGATGGTTCATGAGATGAACCGGAGTCCATAAGTATACTAGATGCAATACATGTGTATGGATGAAATCCACATACGGGAGACATGTATAGCAAATCTTATACCTGAATATCTTCACAACCAGTGATGAGATTGGACATCTCATCTGAGAAGGTTGCAGTACTTTGATTACTATGAGATAGTGTGATTTGTCTCGATCATCAGAATGTAAGATTCTGGATCATAGTGCTGGTACATTGGATGTATTGAAGGACCATGAGAAGCACCTTAAGAACACTGTCTTTACTTTAAGGTCTGCTCTCATAATTCCCTAGCAATAGGCTCTCAATCCTAAGACATTAATGAACTCAAGTTTCTATCTATTCATTTGCTTTGAGTCACCAATGAGTGAGGCCAATTGTAGGTCAACACCTCGGTATCTTAGGTACGTGGTAGTAGGACTGCGGGAACATTTAATGGTCAAGATGGAATCTATCTCTATTATCCCCTTGTGCCAATTAATGGATTTATCATTGGTAAGTGACTAAGTGTACACCCATCTCAATTAAGAGTTAATTAGATGGTACTAATGAATACTATAATTAATTGGGTCTCAAGGATAATAAGATATGGGTCAAAATTGGTGGGACAGTCTGTCCAAATGATCCATGGATAATGATAGAGGGGCCCACTTGTAGTAATAAGGAAGTTTAGGGTCTTCATGTAATTTATTCCTAAGACTAGAGTTCAATTGCATTTATATAGTGGAGTTATTTGCAATTAACTGTGGGTTGCAATTAACTGTGGGCCCGGATTGCACATGAGATGTGGGGTCGCGGTGTCCCAGTTGGAGCCAGCTTTCTATGGAATCCCTAGTGGTCCACACGCTAGCTCAAGATTGGATCTTTACTAATTCTATTTAAACTCAAAAAGGAAAGCTACTATTTCTATTTGAAGTGAGACTTTTAATAGTGGTAATAGTAGAGTAAAGGGTTACGAAGTGTAATGGAAGTTGGAATTCTAATTATACACTAAGAGAGAAGGTTGAAAACCTATAAAAGGAAGAGAAGGGAGCACCCTTGGACGTCCATGCACAATTCCTCCTAGGGATTCACGCCCATCATCCCCTTGTGCAAGAGTTGCACTTCTTCTCTTTCCCCTCTCTCTCTTCTAGTTCCCTTCTAGTTTCCTTAGTGATTCTAGTTAGTCTTTCTCTTAGAGATTCCACCATCTCTCTTGAGGAAAGAGATCTGAAGCGGGTCATAGCGTGGAAGACGATGGGGCATTGGAGATTCTGATCTTAGAAGAACTCTTCATCAAAGAGTTGAATCAAGTTCTCCATTAGAGCACAACCAAGCTCCATAGGTATCTTCTACTCCTTGTATGTTGTGGAATTTCGTGGTTGCATGTTTAGTGCTGTTTCTTTCTCCTTCATAGGTTTGTTTGCTGATCATGATGGCTGAATTTGAGGACATGTATCCTGGATTGGGTTTTTTATGGCTTTTGGATAGGTGTTCATCACTTCTAGTTGGTGAAAAGTTTTTGAAACCTATCCAAGAGGTCCACCCACTTCCAACAAAAACGCCCCTCCTAGTTTGGCCCATTAGGATACATGATGATCATGGAAGTTTATTGGATGGAAAGATCCATTTGAGGCATACCTACATGCCAAATCTTGAGCCCATAAGATCATCCTAACCTTTTGATCCATGGCCCTAAAATTTAATGGTTTAGAGGCATCATTTTATTATGATGTCAATCAAATGGTGAGGAAAAGCTAGATGAATGTCAAACTTAGACTTGTGACTATTCATTGGGGGGTAATGTGTGAAAAGACTTGATTGACACAATATGGGCCCTATGACCAAAAACAAGGGGGGCGCAAAAAGGGGCGTTTTTAAAGTGGGGTGTTTTTTTGGAATTTCCCATATATATATGGGGGGTCTTCTTATGCATCCATCCCTCACCATTTTGGTGAAAGACACTTCCATAAATGGGGGGTTTCAAATACAAAAGTCACTTTTCAAGTACATGAGGTGTTGACTTTTGTACTTGAAACCCCCCATTTATGAAAGTGTCTCTTACCAAATGGTGAGGGATGGATGCATAAGAAGACCCCCCTTATATATATAGCACCCGGGCATTGTTTAGGAGAAAACACCCCTCTTAATCGGGCCCACTAAGATACATGATGATCATGGAAGTCCATTAGATGGAAAGATTCATATGAGGCATACCTATATGCAAAATTTTGAATTCACAAGATCATCATAACCTTTTGATCCATAGCCCTAAAATTTAATGGTTTAGAGGCATTATGTTATTATGATTTCAATCCAACGGTGAGGAAAAGTTGGATGAGTGTCAAACTCGGACTTGTGACTTCATGGAGGTGTAGTGTGTGTGAAAAGACTAGATTGACTCAGGGTGGGCCCCATGACCAGAAAAAGTGGGGCAGAAAAAGAGGTGTTTTAAAGTGGGGTGCTTTTTAGAAACTCCCCCATATATATAGCGGGCAATTCACCTAAGCTGCAGCTTAGGATAAGGTAAGCTGAGGTAAGCTCAAGTGTGTGGTGGGGCCCACGTGGGGGGGATTTCAAGGACTCGCTGGGACCATCCCCTTTGCAAAAAATCAGCCCTAACTGTAGTTTCCATTATCTTCATCTGGGCCCCAAAAGCTTAATGGTCAACAGTCTATTCGGATCAATACATAGTCGATCCAACAGTCCAGTAAATTCAGATCTAACCGAAAGTTGGTGGACATGAGCAATTCAGGGGGGTCAGGTGTTTGGTCCGTTTGGATGGACCAAGGGTGGGTCCCACAAGCGTGAACTTACGGAATTTTATCCTAAGCTCGTGCTTAAGAGAGACTTGTGGTGGGACCCACATGGGGATAGGGATGTGAAGGATTTCAAGGACTCCTTGGGACCCTCTTCTTTGAAAAAAAATCAGCCACAACCGTGGTTTCTATCATCTCCATCTGAGCGCCAAAAGTTTAATGGTCAACAGTCCATTCGGATTGGTACACGGTCGATCCAACGGTCCAGTAAATTCGAAACTGACCAAAAGTTAGTGGACAAGTGCAATTTAGGGGGGTCGTGTGTTTGGTCCAATTGGATGGACTAAGGGTAGGCCCCACAAGCATGAGCTTACGGAATTTTATCCTAAGCTAAAGCTTAGGAGAGCCTTGCCCATATATATATATATGGCCCACACCTAATCTACATCGAGCTTATCAAGCCTTTCCTTCCTTTCCCATCCCTATGACCGGCAAACATCCAAGTAGGCTCCATAGGGAGGTTTATGAAACTTAGATTAACATGGATTCATTTATAGTATAACCATGAATAACTTGCATCCACACTCCATTGTAGAAGCTCTGTATGCAATATCACATTACAAATTATGAGCTATCTACAAATTTGGATATATATTTTACATCTCAAATAAGATGATATTTTAATTTCCCAAACTCTCATATAAATTAAAAGACACTCTTTAAATATTCCAATGAGTGTGACAAGTTGGAGGCAACCAACAATAGAATAAAGACCTGGCAAAGAGGATGATACAAATTATATCAAAAGGCTTCAACAATAAAAGTTATTTCATGCTATCTTGTGCTTTAAAAGATTGGCCAAGATTCTTTGGAGAATAAACAGAGATTAAAGTTGTTTCATGGTACTTGCTCTATTCTCTTTGTTGTGCAAGTGCTCGTTGATAGTAAAAATTAAATAGCCAAAATTCACCAACTACTCATATGAGTTTCCAATTTGATGCGTGGGTACCAGAAGGGTTTGATTCAGCGTGCAAGGAATATACTAGCACGGTAGATCTTACATAGATGCTATGCTCCACAAAAACAATTGAAACAGTGTTTCACTGTTCAGTTTTTACTGGCATACAGGTGAGATGAGCTTATTTCATGCCAACATTCTGTAAGCGTAGTAACAATGAAGGAATGGAAATGGCCAAACATTTCTCAGTTAAACTAGCATGCTAGATATGGGGCTAGTTTAGATATGGCTCTTGAGCTTAAAAAAGAATGGGAGTTTATGGAAAAAATGAAGTTCAAACTTCAATATTACGGATTTCTGAAGAAAAATAAGAAAATGCCCGGAGTTGTCTGTACATTGTTTTGGACCAAATGACCCCTATTGACGATATCGCCAACCACTTGAAGATATCATCAAACTGCCCTTGTACAATAAACGCAGAAACCTCATCTGAAACCTTGGTTTTCATGTTCTTCCCCTTGTTGCTGCCCAAACAAACCAGTAACTCTTCTTTTTTCCTTTTCTTTTTGGGAAAAAAACCCCTAAACCCTCAAAAATCCCCTTGAGATTCTCCTCTCCAGTTAGTAAATTAAATCTCCAATACTCACAATTAGGCCAGAAAAGCAAAGAGTTTCTCCCTTTTCTATCTTCAAATTTAAGGCCCATTTTCAACTTCCCCAACCCGAGCATACCCACCAATCACAATGGTCCAAGAAACACAAGTTCTCTCCGGAATTGTATTGGACAAAAGCCATGCCGACACAAGGTCCCCCGTATTTAGAATATATAGAAATCAGAGTGTTATACATTCAAATCAAACCCTTTTCTAATACCACGAGAATGGAGTAGCTTCCCTTGTAAAAATGCTTTGGAGTGACCACATGAGGACAATAAGCTGAGAGTGGTGCTCATATCTGGTTTAATTCCATCATGACACATCCGAAGGAAACAAGAAATGATCAACTAAGTCAAGCTTAAAACCGTGATCAAATCGGGCTTAAGATCTGACAATATCATTTGATGAACAAATTTCAAAGGTTTGTCAAGGAGACCCAACCGCAAAAATCCCACAATCACCACATTCCAAGATGCAACATCTCTATCAGGTATTCTTTCAAACAGTAAACGAGCATGGTCTAACCTACAACATTTTCTGTACATTTCAACCACTGCGGTCTGCACCAAGATATCCAATTGAAAAGGGGGATTTCAGGACATGGGCACGAATGATTTCGGAGATTCAAAGATTTGAGAGGGTTTGGGGTTAGAGATGGAGTGGAACGGGATTGTGAGGTTGGGCCATCTCTGATGGGTTGGGTGAAGTGGGAGGAGGAGGAGGAGGGTTCTTCGTGATGGGGTTTCAAAGGTGGGTTCTCAGTTGGATTTTGTAGGATCATTCAAGTCCTACAACAATGATTTATAATTCTGTAAGACAGTGTGAGACTTCTATTAGAGAAGGTGAATTACCTGAGAGGAAAAATGGAGAGGATGAGTTACAGGTGACTGACAATAACGTCAATCGATTGATGATATAGTCAATGATGGCAGTTTGGTCCAAAAAGAAAGTATGAACAACTCTACTGCAATTTTATTGTTTTTCTTCGTAAATCCATTTAATATGAGTTTAAGCTTAGTTTTTTCATAAAAATACCAAAAAGAATCAACAAAAAAATTTTAATATGCTCCCATTACAAAATGCAGTGATAAAAAGTACATACCTGGATTTCGGCGCAACAACTTTTGACACAAATCAAGGCACCCATAACTCAGATCACTTTTATCTGGTGGGAAGTGCAACTCATTTGATTTCATGATGTTTTGCAGCAACTAAGTCGACAAAAGAAATAAGATCACTCATCACAGAATTGTTGACAACCATTACCGATATACAGATGAGTAACTCATGATAATATTTGAACAGCACTCAAACCTGAATTTGGTTATTTCCAGAAAATGGGGTTTTCCCCGTTACCAACTGAAACAGGATAGCACCAACACTCCAGAGATCTGCCTGCATATTCAGTGCAAGTCGAACCGATGAAAAACCTTTCAGAAAGAAGATTGGATCAAATTATCCAAGGAGAGAGATGAATGTCACCTTTGCGTCATACTTCTGTAGTTGCATTATTTCCGGAGCCATGTAGAGAGGTGAACCACACAATGTTTCAGCTAAGCCCCGAGGTTGTAGAGACCTATCAAAGGAGTTTATATTTAAAACGTGATATATACATATATATATATACATTCATATATTTGAATGGTAAAAGGTAAAACTTTAATAAGAAACCGAGCAGATACAGAGGCCACCAGGGGCAAACTGGGTATAAGAGATATAAATCCTACACAAGTACAAACAAGACACCATGCAAGGAGAAGCTCTATCTAGCCAGCTGAAACATTTTTTTTCTAGCATTTCTTTTGAATTAATAATAATGGCTTCTGACATAATAATGTCTCACCTTGCAAAGCCAAAATCTGCAATCTTCAACACAGAATGGTCATCATTTGAGGAGAGGAGGAGATTCTGTTTCACCGAATATTGAACTTCAGAGTACATAAAATAACATAGTTGCATACATATTATTTTGATTTGAAAAATATGCCAATGAGATACTCCATTCAAAAAAAAATAAACCTACGTATGTGTGTAGGCAGTTAGGTACAAAGTAACTGTGATGATATGGTATGACATGGATATGCCCATGCACTAGGTGCCTTTAAGTAATTCCAAAATACAGACTTTTAAAGAGAATCCAATTGGTTTGGATTAAAAATTGCTCATTAAATGAGAAATTAACAATGATTAGGTTTTCTACATATAGATGGATCTAAACTAACCAAACAACAAAAAAAAATGGAATCATATGACTTACTAAACTTGGCATGCACATTACAATGTGAAATAACAAAAGAAAAGGGACATGGATAGTAACCTGTGGCTTTAGATCGCGATGTATAAGATTGTTTTCACGAAGGACTTTTAACCCAGCAGCTGTAGAAGAAACAATCCTTGCAATATTATGAATATGAATTCACACAGAAACACAGGAAAAGTATCAACAAAAAGTTTGGAAGAGGGGTTGGAAGAGTGTATGTGTGTTGTTTGGGGCGGGGGGGGGGGGGGGGGGCAGTATTGACGCGCGCGCGCACAGAGTGAGAGAGGGAGAGGGAGAGAGGGAGAGAGAGAGTAAATAAAAATCCAATTAATTTTACCTAGTTGTTGCATGAAGTGCTTGGCAGTTGCTTCTGGAACACTACTATGACGTTGTATATACAGAGAAAGATCCCCACCTCTACAATATTCCAATACAAGATGGATCCTTCCAGAAGCCTAAAATTCCACAGACAAAGAAATGAATAACAAACATATACATACATACATATATATATTTAACGCATAAGAGCAATGACATAGAAAACATTGAGCAAATGAAATAGGTAGGGTGAAGGAGCATCTATGGTGAATTCATCCAGTCTCAAGGAAACTCATTTCTTTTGACATAGCCCTTATTAGTTACTAGCTATCCCCCTTTAAACAGATGATCCTTGATTCCTGTTGGAAGCAAACAAGGTTTGACATTCCACACAATCCAATAGAAAATTCCTCCAATATCCTTTCACTCTCCAAAGAACGGAAAGGTTCAATGATGCAATCAGAACCCCACAGAATTGCATTTTGAACTTCAGGGTGCTGAAAATTTCCTGGAATTGTACTCGAGGTGGAGATGTCACACCATTCATGTAGAAGGCAAAACACCCATTCCCATAACACAATCTGAATTATTATTACTATTCTTCCATGCATTTGAATTACAAATGAAAAGATTTTAGCATTACTACTTCCTAAATTACTGCTTATCTTGTCCTAATGAAAACAAAAGAAAATCACAGCTTTGTAATATGGACTTGTATTAGAAATTGAACTTAACAAATTCCTAGACAAAACTTGTAATCTAACTAGGACTTGCTAAAAGGTAGGTACTGTCGTAACAAATAGGTCTCCACTGAAGTTCCCTAACAGAGAATGGATGGACTATTGGACCTAAAGAAGTAGCACAAAGACATTTCAGATAACCCCATTTAAGAGAATCATGTTTGACCACACACAAGACCCTGGATTTTGACGGGGAAAACAAAAGAAATAACACCTTTGTAATACGGACTTGTACTAGAAATAGAACTCAACAAATTTCTAGACAAAGCTTGTAATCTAGGTACTGTCGTAACAAATAGGACTTCACTGAAGTTCCTTGACAGATAATAGATGGACTATCGGACCCAAAGAAGTAGCTGAAAGACATTACAGATGGCCCCATTTAAGAGAATCATGTTTGACAACACACAAGACCCTGGATTTTGACAGGGACAGCTTCAGTTTTTTTCCAAGCTTCGACCAACATCATCTTTTGCTTGGAGGAACTCAATCTTGAGTTGGGTTAGGCTCCACCTGGATCAAGGATAAGACATACATTAACATGGCCAAGCAGTTGACTTTTTTTTTTTTTTTTCAAAATTTCTGTCACTTGGAAGTAGTTTATAATCTGTTTCCCATGTTGTAGAAAAATGGAGGCATTGATTTTGTCGAGAGCTTTCTTTTTTATGATATGCAATTCTGAATTAATTGAAATGGATATGGAAAAACAGAATTAAACAGTATAAGTGTTATGTATAGCATATATATGTGCTGCTTTTAAGAGCTTGGATTGACATTAGAAGGCCATCAACCTGGTGTACCATCAAACATTCTCAACGGAACTGCGCAATTAACATACAATAACCATCCACATGCAGATCTTGATTGAATTCAAACCACAATTGAGCTCCAAAGATATAATCAAATAGAGGGGCAAGGTTTGGGTGATCAACAGTGAGATCTTTCTCAGGTCAGGGGAGGCTTTTTGATCCACCTGTTTGAAACGCCATAATCAGCTGTTCTGTTCATTGAGAAAAAGGTGTCCACATGTCCTATTACCACTGGACAGGCAGCCATCCATGTGAATCCTTTATGTTGCAACTCTTCATCTTTGTCCAAAACACTCTTCCTTCATCGGGTCTTCTATTACAGTCATAGTTGTCAGATTCATTTCGATTCGGACGAAACATTCGATTTCTTTCGTTTCGAAACCAAAACTGAACCGAACATCTCACGAGAAGATGGATCAAGCAAAGGAGTTCGTTCAAAAGAGAGTAAAGAATAAGGACTACATGCCATACTGGAAGATTATTGATCGCAGGTGGGACAATCAACTTCACAGTGCACTACACGCTACAGCATACTACTTGAATCCGAAGTTTTCTTTTGCCGTACATTTTCTAAGCACAGCGAAGTCATCAGGGGTCTGAATAATAACATAGAGAAATTAGTTCCTGATTTTGATACTCATGACATGATTTTCAGACAATGTGACGACTATAAAGATTCTCATTTGGCCTTCGGTTCTACAACAGCAGCATGAAATCGAGATAAAATGTCTCCAGGTAAATGAAAGTTTTTAATTTTTTGTTAAATTACTATATGATTACAATTCATAAAATATAATTTTCTATTTCATATAAGTTTTTACAGATAAATGGAGGGATCGGTTTGGAAATGGTACCCCTGAGTTGAAAAAATTGGCAATTCGAATTTTGAGTCAATGCATCAATGCTAGGGGTTGCGAAAGAAATTGGAGCATCTTCGAACATATTCATTCTCCTAAGAGAAATAGGCTAGAACATCAAAGGCTGAATGATCTAGTTTTTGTGCATTATAATCTGAAGCTCCGTGAAAGGTATATCAAATGTTTGTTTTACGTAATTCTTTTGTATATTGTTAGTAGTCATATGGTAAAATATTAACTTATGTAAATTGTAGGGATATGCTCAAAAGGACCAGGAATGTTGCCTTTGATCCAATCAGTTTGGAGAATATTAATATTTTGGCGGACTAGGTTGCTAAAGAAGCACCTCTCTTGACCATGGAGGATGTCAATGGTTGGGCAACTATGGAGCAGCCGGCACAAGTGCAAGGGGGTATCCCTGATTTTGATGGGGGTGATGAAATTGGCGGCCCTACAAGGGAGGAATTGGGAGTGAATGAAGATTATGATGATGATTACAATGATCCATAGTTAGCTGACTTTTTATTTTATTTTGTGGCATTTGAGGGGGTTGTATTTAAACATTATCTTTTGGAAATTACATTTGTATGCTTAGTAGAATGAAATTTTCTATATGTTTTTAATATAGGACAAGGCTCTCCTAAGCACGAGCTTAGGATAAAATTCCATAAGCTCATGCTTGTGGGACCCATCCTTGGTCACCCTTAGTCCATCCAAATGAACCAAACACACGACCCCCTTGAACTGCACATGTCCACAAACTTTCGGTCAGATTCGAATTTACCGGACCGTTGAATCGACTGTGTACCGATCCAAATGGACTGTTGACCATAAAACTTTTGAGCCCAGATGGAGATTATAGAAATCACGGTTGGGGCTGATTTTTTACAAATAGGAGGGTCCCAGGGAATCCTTGAAATCCCCCCATCCCCATTCCCATGTGGTCCCAGGTGGGCCCCACCATACACTTAAGCTTACCTTATCCTAAGCTTATATATATATATGTGTATATATATATAGGGGAACGCCCCTTTTCCTGGACCAATAAGATAAGGAGATGATTTATGATAGATGCCGATGACATGGACTCTCATCCTTTTTAGGAAAGACTAACTTCTTTAAGACTCACAAAACTCTAGCTCCTAGAAAGACTCACACATTTCAAATTCTTCCCTTAAAAGGGGGGAACAAAATTGTATGCACTATTTGATGGCCATCTCCAACAAATGAGAAATCTTACTATGAGTTGGTCCCACCACCAAAGACTTTTAACATTTGGGCCCGCATGAAATTGCTAATGTCAATTTAAATTGATTAGTGGGGCCCTGTTATGAAAATTGGATATGCATGTCCAATAAATTGATCTCTCTCTCTCTCAAATTCAACCTCCTATTTCATAGATTGAGATCCTAGTTTTTCTCCTACACAATCTCCTAAAAAGGTGAGTAAATAGTATTAAATGAGATCCTATTTTTTCTCCAACACAATCTCCTAAAAAGGTGAGTTAATAGTCTTAAATAGAGTGGAACAGTTTCAACATAAAAGCATCGGTTTCAAGTTTGAACACGAAAGTATTCTGTTCATTGGATATTGGATAGGGGCGAAAACGCCCCTTCTAAGAGGGAGGCATTTGGGGGAATTTCCCCTATATAAATGTGTATATGTAAAAATATATTTATATTTTCCGGAACGAATTTCCGAATTGGAAAGCAAAATGTCTGAATCGACCGAAATGTTTCATTTTGGAGACAAGCCGAATCGGCATCCGAAACGAACTTGACAACTATGATTATAGTTCACACGACGGACCAAATCTACCTTCTTGCCTATCTCTTTAAATCATCATTAGACAATCTTCTTCTATTTCTTTTTCTTTTTTTCACTTGGTTCATCAAGGGAGTTTTCTTTGAAAGATTCTTCCACCATGAATATTCCATACGACATTAGTCCACAAGCTCATCTGCAATAGGATCTTCCGTTGGATTTGTCGTAGTGTGCTTTACGACCAGCAAACCTACTTTAATCAGTCAATTAAGAATTTTCTGCACATTGTTGTTGGGGCCAGGCTTAGGAAGAGCTGGAGGTGTTTTAAGTGTCGGTTTTTTCTGGACGCAATTTGGCCATCTATGGAGAGCAGAATGCTGAAACTATTTAGATAAGGAATTCATCTTGCTGTCTTTCTTTCAATACTCTGGAAGCTCATAGACAGTAGGAAGAAACGATAAAGAAATCTTGGCTAAAGAGTATGATGGGGACATCAACTCCAGATATGGAAAGAAATACCAAAGGCGTAAGAAGAAAATGGTTGATAAGGCTTCCTTGTGGTTGGATCAACTTTTCATGGGCTTGATACATCACAATCATGAAGATCTACTGTTGGATCAGCCTCTGGGCGAAGATACACCATTGGATTTTGACCCGGGTGTGCTAAAGGCCTCCGGTGGTGGACCTGCAGAAGACCCCACACTGGGATGGTGCACAGGAGATGAGCAATTGAGGAGTCATCATGAAGATTTAAAGATTGGCAAGAGACCCATGGGAATTAAAGAGTTTAAAACTAAAGACATAAGAAGAGGAGTCTTGGGGGCCCACAACTTAAAGCCCCTTGCATAAGGATGAGTGCACAAGACTTGCGCACAAATCCCCATGTGCAAGGCAGCCCCTTTCCACCTTGTCGACAGCCACTTGTTTGCTTTATTTATTTTATTTGTTTGGTTCTATTTGTTTGGTTTTATTTTATGAAACAAGATCTAGATGTTTTAATCTGAACCATTGGTTTCTAGGGTTCTCTTATTACCCATTATTAAGGTTGTATCACTTGGAAAAGAGGAAGATGATGAATGAATGAATAAATATTGATTTTCTTCCAAATGCCTTCTTGAGATTTCTCTTGCAGGATCTTCTTCTCGCCCGCGAAGGGGAGTTTGGTGCGAAGCCAAAATATCACAATATGTTCATCCTCAAGGTATTTATCTCCGATGTTTTCCCTTTTCTTTGAAACCCATCTCACACTTTCTTCCCGATCCAGATTTAGATCTACTCACATGGTGGAATCCTAGATCCAACCCAAATCCAAATCAACACCATTAAACCTTTTCAGCCCTCCAACCAGCCCCTTATCCATCAATCAATCACAACTATTCATTCCCCAAACCTTTAGATCTGATCAGACCAGCCATAGATCTAGAATGGCAAGCACTAGATCTGGTTTCAACCCATTACAGCCCATTTAATTCATGTTTTCATTTCTGAATTTCAAGCCTAACATTATACAGTTGTATTGAATTAGATCTGAATTTCATTTAAAACCATATTCAATCCCCTACTATTCAATTGCTACCCCAAATTGAACCTGGCTGTCATTCAGATCCTCAAGGATCTTGATCATTTACTTGAATCTGACAGATCCCTAGGCAAGGTGGAGGTTCTTACCCTCCATTTGGTCCCTTCCTCAATTCTTTGAGGGCCCAACTTGTAGGACAGTAACAAGAATTGGATTTCCTCATAATTAACTTAGTGGATTTCAGCATGGAATGATGTGTCAAACAGGATTCAATTGATTCATTATAATTGTTATTATTGTTATTTATCTCATCTTGCATCATTTAGATTAGTTTTCATTCTGTCCTGCATCAGAGCAGTCTTGAAACCAGACAAAGCAAGGGACTGTCGACAAGCCATGAGGGTTGTTTGTATGAAATATTTGGATAAAATTTGATGGCTTAATGGTGACATGATTTTTTGGTCAAACATGGGTGGAAGAAGGATTGAATGGGGACTGCTACAGAAGCAGATGGGGCTGCAACAGTGTGGATTAAGGTCTGTTGCAGATGTCTGCTGGTGGTTGGTTGAAGACTGATAACATAATAGATCAGATATACATCTTCTAGAGGCTGATAAAAAGGTTGGATAAGCCCGATTGTGGGCAGTTATTTGGATCAGGTTTTGATGCAGGTTGGACTGTTGAACAGTTGCCAAAGTGGGTCTGAATAACTGTGTAGGACTGCTAGTAGTTTGTAATTTGGACTAAATCCGGATAAGTTGGGATCACAGTTACGAAATAAGTTTCATTTCAATGAATTTTCCAAATTATTTTGGTCCATCCATTAAAATGGACCGAATATATATATCACTACTACCCCGTTCTTCTCTCCCTATTATCATACCTCCATCTTGCTCTCTCAGTTAGATTTTCTTCCAATTCCTGTAGAACCACAGTTTGAACAGTAATCAACCCCAAAATATATAAGATGCACCACCTTCCCCAAGTCCTGTAGATTCATAATTGACTCAAATAACTTCAATTATGCCAAAGTTAATTACTTGAAATCAATAAATATATTATTTTATAGTGCCTAGAAGTAACATCTTCTACAGCATTCCCTGACTTAATTTAATATAATCTGATCTGCTTTACTGTCTTAGATACCAAGCATTGACATAATCCTTGAACGAAGTAAAAGCTCATAGTCCATTTCAAAACCATAGCCAGAATTTAGCAGGTTGCCTTTATTTTCCATAAATAAAGTTCCTTCTTTGCAAAACAAAAGCATCTTAATATAAGTTCAGTGTTGTATTTCTAAGCTAGTATTTATTTCTAATATTCTTTGTCAAGAACCAAAGTTCTCCATGTGAGATTAAGAAGAAAGTCAAATAAGCATAAAAATCATAGTTTAGAGAATATTGGTGACTCGAGTGAGATCAAGATAAATCTCAGTATTGGAGCTTCCTTTCGCAGATTCTGTTTCTTGATACAGGAAAAGCATATTGGAGGTGTTCTTCAAGTTAATCAAGTCTTCTACAGAAGGTTCAGAAGATGTGTTTCATGTTTATTTAGATTTGTCAGAAATCAAATGAGAGATTGCATGGAAGTTTAATACAATACAGGAACATTTGGATTTTGTCTAGTTTCTTTTGTAATTACATTAAGTTCTCATGCAACTAGATTTCATTAGAATTCAAAATACTGCATCAAAAAAGGTTGAAACAAAAAAAATGAGTGTATTCAATATTAGACAAACTTTAACCTATATCTAACCCTTAAAGACAATAATACATATGCAGACAAGAGCCAATAGCACAAGCAAACCTGGAATTGCTCGTTGTTGCAACCAAATGGTTGCAGGTTCAAGTTAGCTTGCCTTTCCCCAAAAATGGTAAATTCATGAACCATAATGGATCAAGCAGGCAATAGGATAAATCAGACACTTAAAGCAAAACCTTAGTTGGGATGCGAATCCACTTAACCTATATCTCCACGCTTGTAGCTCTATTGGTTACGGACTTGGGTAGAGTGTCTGTGTCTATGTGTTGCCAGAGTACTTTACAGAGCCAAAAATATTATTGCTTGAAACTAAAATAGGAACATTAATAATGTAGCTATCCAAAACCATGCCCCCTCAGCTTGAAATATATAATGTCATATGGATGGATGGAGAGAGAAAGAGAATGGGGAGAGAATGGGGAGAGAGAGGGAGCCATATTCAACAACTTTAATGTAAGTTCTGGTTTATAGATTATGATAGCATGTATAAGTTCTCTCTGCCATTATGTGCACCAATTCATAGTTTCTCAAGTCGTATCAAGCCACCATTTATAATTGTTGGCATGCAGTTTCAACAATTCTAAGCATCCAGATGTAATAACCTCCTCGGAAATTCTCCTGCTCAAGTAAATCTTTAGTATAACACGATTTTATCAGTTCAAATGAACATTGCAAAAGGCTCAAATTTCAACCTAAACACTGAAATTTCCATCACCCATGAAAAGAAACTGATGCAGAGTTGAAGCTTCCACAGTTTTCAAGATCTTCTTAATAACACGTTAAAGAAAAAAGCAATCTTTCTAACCCATCCACTCCAATTAATTATACAAAAACACTGAGCTCTTATCGCATCATCATCTAAGTCTTATCCATCTCTCTGGAGTTGGGTTTGTGAGTTATGCTTTTCACTCACAGTTAAATAAGATTTCTACATCGAGAATCTGGAACTCTCATCTACTCCACAAAATCTCCATCAACTGAAATCAGAAAATAATGCAAAGAAGCACATAAAAATCAATTCCAAACATCTCCTACACTAGCATTCCCGTAAAATTTCCAACAAAGTCCTACCTTTCAGAATCAATTCCTTTTCCTTCATCTATTCAAACCAAGTTCACCAAAAGAATCAAACTTTTTTCTAGTTTCTCACAATCCAATGAAATTTTCATCAACCAAGTCCTAAATTTGAGGATCAACACCTTTCCTTCATCTATTCCAACGAATTACACTAAAAGAATCAAACCTTTTTCTCATTTCTCGCAATCCAATGAAACTTTCATCCACCAAAAGAAGAACAAAACAAAAATGGAAAAAGAAAAATCCAATCTTTTACTGACCTCGATAATATCGTGCAATTGGATGATGTTCGGGTGATTGATCCTCTTCAAGATCCGAATCTCCGACATGAGGCTGATCTGCAGCTTCCTGTTCAACCTCTCCATCACGATCTCCTTGATCGCCACCTCCGTGCCGTGGATCCGGTGCCGCCCGTGCCACACGACGGAGAACGATCCGGATCCGATCTGCCGCCCGACTATGTAGTCTCCGATAACCCTAGATCTGGTGCTCGCCGCCTGCGACATCGTCGAAACCCTAGAAACTCGGAGAAGAAACACCAGATGCCGAAACTACCCCTGGAAACCCAGCTCGGAGGGCTTCGAATCCAGCTCTGGAGCAGGGAAACGGAGGGTATTTTGGGGAAAAAAATGTCTGTTGGGAAGATGAAGGGATCCAATGAGAGAGAGAAGTCTCTGTTTTTATCTCTGTTCTCTTCTTAATCAGAGCGAGAGAGAGAGAGAGAGAGAAGGAAGAGAAGGAAGCCGCTTTTTTCTTCTCTCTGGTTACGAAAATTATTTAATTGGTAACGAGGGACTCTACAATGCGGTTGCGTGTTTTTACCCGAGCTCTTTCTAGTGGGGCCCACCTGGCCCCAAGATTGATCATCCGGATATGAAGGAGGGAGAGGGAGATGGAGATGGAGATGGAGATGGAAAGGTTTGGATGTGGATTACCGTTGAATGAGATTTCACGTCCTTAATGATTTTTTGTATTAATATAAAGACTTCAAAGTTTAACGATTGTATATCTCCACAAATTTACGGGTGTAAAATCCCAACGGTGAGTAAGCTTATACCGTTGTTAAACTAGGATTGTTTGCAATTAAAAGAGATCAGCTATGTGTATGGGGAGGAATTGAATTGATCATAAGTGGGTCATTTGTATCAATGGGAGACTAAAAGAGGGTAGATGTGTGTGGGAAATGAATTGAATTGATCATAAGCGGGTCATTTGCATCAATGAGGGAAATATGCTCCTGGGTACTTCTAAATGATAATATGGGTTTTGTTTTTTTATTGTTCTTACTCTTGAAATAAGGAGGGGGCAAAAGCAATCGGAGAAGAAGAGAACGTATTGAGAATATCAATGGGTCATTCTGTAAAATCAATCAGTGGGGCCCATGTATGAAATCGAAGCCCTTCCAAGATTAAGAACCACTGTACACTAACCATGATCCATTTTTCAATTTGATCATAGTAGGTCCAACTTTCCAATTGATCATGATGAGAAGAACATTTGATTTTGCATGTTTTACGTTTAATTTATTTTATATGCGGTCAATCGGATGGTGGATTCCACTCCAATTGAAGTCAAATCAGAACAGGTGCCACTAAAAGAAAGGATAGTAATACTAAACGATTTGGGTTTTAGATGTGGGCCATCCTGATGAAAGTATAAGAATTACTACAAAGAGTTTTCGCAGCATGTCTCTGTAAAGGACCCGGATTTGGGAAGAAGAATACAAATTTGATTTCGAAAGCTCCATGTCAGACGCGTGCTTCGATTGGTCAAGTGTGTAATTGGTATGAATCTAGACCGTTGGATGAGTAGGGCAGAGTTAAAAGGTAAGTGAGAGACGTCTGTTTGTTGTGATCATGGGTCAGGAGACTACAGGAAGTACTGAGTACCTGATCAACGGTTCAGATCTTATGATATAAAAATAGAATTAATTGACAAAGAGAGGGAGGGAGTTCACGTCAGATTGGAATAGAGCCAAATTACCATATTAACCAATAGAACCACGTTTTGTATATGCTAGATTATTAAAATATTAAAACAGCCTAAAGTCTAATAATTTAATATAAGTGTGTGGTGCCTCCCAAGCACCTCAATAAAAACATGCAGCCGACCATAGACATTGCTAAATTCATGGAATACAATATGGGATCATCAATCATTCATCCAACTAAAATTTTTTATTAGTTTCTTTGCAGTACTCATTTATACATGGTTGGTTACATTTACACAAGGATCTAATTGCATCCATCTGGCTCATGGTAGAGCTATGGAAAGTGGAAAGATTTGGTTCAGAGTGGGTGCAACCTAATTAGGATAAAACTTTGATGATGATGATAATATTTAATTATAATTATTTACTTATCAAATACATAAAATTTGATGTGGAAAATAGTGTGCAAATGAGGTTGTTTTTACATCAAAACTTTCACACATCTCTAATAATGATTATATTTTAAAGAGATGGCGTGTAAATTTCAGCTAGAAGAAGTCTTGGCATCAAACTTCAGCACCACCTTCTACTTTTAGTCACTCTGGTGGAGTCCAAAATGTTGCTACCAAACAAACACGGCAGTAGTAGTTTTAACATATGTAAATTCCATTTGCAGGCCCTATGCGTACAGGACAATGACTCCTAATTTTATTTGATAGGTTTAGCCAAGCAATCTAATTTGATGTTTCTTTTCTTGCAACCCGATTTTTTTGTACAATATATTTTAAATCTTGAATTTGATGGTTAGAAATGATAAATGATGAGGTACATTATATTTTAAAGTCTATTTTTTTTCTCATAATTTATGTTGGGGTTGTGACAAGGTTTTACGCCGGCTGTCAACCTACCTAACGTAACCCTCCTCTTTTACCCGCGCTTGAGACCTGCAATCAAAAAATTAGCGGATTTTTTTTTTTTTTCTAGCAGGAATCGGATAAACTTTTTTTCTAGTTAGAAAACATGACCAATTGAATTGTAAAAATTGTAAGGTTATTCCAAGAGAGAGTTTGGCCACACAACAAAGGCTAGTAGTTTTAGATATTTTGATTAGAAGTAGAAAGAGAGAGTAGTAAATAAATGTGCTCTTAAACAAGGTGGATGGATTTGAAAGGAGAAAAGGCAATAATATTTAAGGACAAAGTGATAAATGAAGGACAATGGAATTTTAAAGGAAAAACTACAGCGATGCGGAATCAAATGGCTAACTGTATTAGGAAGGTTACTAAAGAGGTGTTTGAAGAGTCAAAAGGGAATAGACACGATAATAAAGAAACCTGGTAGTGGAGTGTAGAGGTTCAAGAAGCTTTTTGGGAGAAGAGATGTGGTTACAAAGTTTGGTAATGTAGTTGGAATATGGAAAACTATGAGATGCACAAGAAGGCAAAGAAAGAAGCTAAGAAAGTAGTAAATAGTGCAAAGTGCAAAGCATATGATGACCTATACAATAGGTTGGGAACAAGAGAATGATATTTTTAAGCTTGCAAAAATAAGAAAAATGAAAAGTAGGGACTTAGATAATGTCAAATGTATTAAGAACAATGACCAAAAAGTTCTAGTGAAGGACAACGATATAAAAGCAAGGTGGAGGAAGTATTTTAGCACACTTTTAAATGTCTATATAGGAGACATAAGAACAAAAGAAGATCCTTCAGTAGCAAAGCATATTTTTTTTTTCGTAGAATTAGGGCGGTGGAAATGAGGAAAGTATTAAAACAAAGAGAGATGGGAAAGGCTATGGGCCCAGATGACATCCCGATTAAAGCTTCAAAATGCTAAGAAAAAGTTGGGGAGATTTGGCTAACTAGACTTTTCAATAAGATATTAATGACAAAGAAAATGTCAAATGAATGGAGAAGAAGTGCTGTAGTACCTATATTTAAGAACAAAGGAGATATACAAAACTATACCAGCTATCATTGGATTAAACTTATAAGTCATACTTTAAAACCATGGGAAAGAGTAATGGAGTAAAGACTTAGATAAAAGATTAAGACCTTTGAAAATCAATTTGGTTTTATGTCAGGGAGGTCAACAATGGAGGCTATCTTTTTATTTAGGCAATTAATAGAAAAATATCGAACAAAGAAAAAAAATTTGCATATTTTCTTCATCGATTTAGAAAAAGCCTATGACAGGATACCTAGAGATTTAATTTGGTATGTTTTAAATAAAATAAATGTTCCACAAGGTTATATTAAAATTATTAAAGACATGTATGAAGGAGCAGTAATGAGTGTGAGAACTACCTGTGGAGAGACAATGAATTTTTCAATTACTGATGCGAATGCAAAATGTCATATTTTTCTCCCTTAATGTTTAGTGCTTTATACTTCTTTGATGCCTAAATGTACTCATTATTCTTGTATTTTTATTTAGGTGCAAATGGAGGCATTAAGTGCAAAACGAAGCTAATTAGGCGATTCTGGACAGTTTGGACATCGCTTCGTAATATGGATATAACTCTCTCATCCGAGCTCCAATTGAGGTGATTCAAGATGCTATGGAACGCCAAGAAAAAGATCTACAACTTTCATGTTTTAAGTTTTGAGAGATACTAGCTGCATCAAGGTTGAAATCGGGCTTGAAGTTACTACTCGTACTAGATGCTAAATGGATGAAAAATCAAGCAGAATGGAATTATGGTAAATTTGAAGAAATTAGGAGTTCATCGAAACATATCCAATATTGGGCTCATATTATGCAGAATGAAAAATGGTGCAACTTTAATTCTTGGGTTGAGTCCAACAGAAGCCCGAGTGAGAAGATATGGTCAAAAAGAAGATTTTGACTAAGTTAGAATTTAATTAATTATTTTATTCCATCTCCAATCCCACACCACTTCAAATTCTTTCAAAACTCTCGGGTGCATTCTCTAATGTACTTTTTCTATTCTCTCTTTCATCTTTCATCCTCTCCTACTTTATCTCTCCCTCATTCCTTTTCTCTCCATTACATGGGCCCAACTACCTATTTTTTCTCTCCTAACTCTACCCTACTTCACATCTATAAATACCACACATTCTCTACCCTAGAGAGGCATCATCTTATTCTCTCCATCCACGTATTCTCTCTCCCTCTCTCTCTTTCTTCTTTCTCTTTCTTCTTTTCTTTTATTAGTTTTGCAAGTTTATTTTATGGCCCTGCGTGGCTAATTTTCGGTAATTGGTCGAAGGAGACTAAAGCCTCGAAATAAATACTGTGAGATCTAATTTATTTTCATTGTTCAATTTATGCTTTGAATATGGGTTGTTCTTCTATGTTTAATTTGTTATCATAATTGTTTCGTTTAATTGTTAGGATGCATACTAGTATATTTTTCGTTGCAATCTACTGCTAAATTAGAAATCAAATCCGTAATTGTTTGATATCTCTAATTTGCGAAGCAACTGATATTTAATAAATTACTGCATCAGTGATTGTTAGATATTAGGAAGAACACTTGGCTAAATTAAATGCAACCGCGTGTGCTTGTGTTATTTGGGTTCATCGATCTCTCTAATTTTAATGCTGTCACTAAATTAAATATATAGCTTGTCTTAGGTTGTTTAGTAATTAGGGTTAATTAGAGCGCATGTTTTCTAATTAACTAATTAAGGAGGTAGGAATTTAATTCCAATGATGAATATTCAAAGTGTTAGTTGATTTTAATGCTGTTACTAAATTAAATCTATAACGCTTGTCTTAGGTTGTTTAGTAATTAGGGTTAATTAGAGCGCGTGTTTTCTAATTAACTAATTAAGGAGGTAGGAATTTAATTCCAATGATGAATATTCAAAGTGTTAGTTGATTTATTTTTGCATCAATGATCAGTTCTAAATTTCCGATGGTGGATGTTAACTTTGACCAATGCTTGCTCATTTAATTGAATTCGTTACTTTGTTGCTCTTTGTTTGCTTTTATTTATTTTTTTCTTTCTTTCAGCATAAAAAAAAATACCCCCTCATCTTTAATCACATAGCATGAAATTTGACTAAACACTCTCCGTGGAAACGATCCTTACTCGCACTACTACATATATTTTTAGGAGTAAAGGTTTTATTATTTTTGGGTGCCTGTGACAGCACGACCAATTACCATAGGTTTGCATCAGGGGTCAACCATAAGTCATTATCTCTTGGCACTGATTATGGATGAGTTAACTGATCGTATTCGAGAAGAGGTACCTTGGTGCATGTTATTTGCATATGATATTTTATTTGTAGATGAATCAAGAGATGGTGTGAATGCAAAACTTGAGAGATGGCGAGAAGCTTTAGAACCCAAAGGCTTTAAAATAAGCCGTACAAAGACAGAATATATGAATTGTAACTTCAGTGTGCATACAGAAATAGCTGAAACTATTGTGAGGATTGAAAACCATGAGATACCAAAAAGTGATTCTTTCCGCTACCTTTGCTCTATAAGTAGTAAGGATGGGGAGATTGATGAAGATGTCGAATATAAAATAAAAGCGTGATGGTTGAAGTGGAGAGTTGCTTCTGGAGTACTCTGTGACCGACGAATGTCCACAAGATTGAATGAAAAAACTTACAGGACAGCAATTAAACCAGCTATGACTTATAAAGCAGAATGTTAGCCAATCAAGAAACAACAGATGCACAAAATGGATATAGCAGAGATGATAATGTTGAGGTAGATGTATGGTAAAACAAAGAATGATAAAATTAAAAATGAGCATTTTCGAGCACTTTTAGGGGTAACAACAGTTGATGATAAAATTAGAGAAACTCGTTTGAGATGGTTTAATTAGGCATGTCCAATGTAGGCTGGTAATGGTGCCAGTAAGGAAAAGTTTGGCTATGAAGGTTGATGGCCTATGAAGGGAAAGGGGTAGGTCAAAGAGAAAGTGGATGGAGGTGGTAAAAATGGATGATATGAAGAAGTGTGACTTATCTAAGAATTTGGCTCAAGATAGATCAGAATGGAAAAGCAGATTTCGTGTAGCCGACTCAACATAGTTGGGATAAGGTTTTGGTGATGATGATTATTATTATTATTATTTCTGTCAAATGAAATTGACACAAAAGACCAGTTTAACCCCTAAAATCACATTTTATACATGCCCCAAATTTTATCCGACCATGATGAAAATATAGCCCAAGATCTAGCAAATGAAGAGCATTGTGCATTTAAGTACAAACTAAAAACATTGCATAAGTTAGAAGTTAGTTAGTTACATTTAACCAGACACATCAATAAATATGTAGACCTTCTAAAGACATTAGGGGTAATGAATTGGTCTACTGAAGCTTTAATTAATTTGACATTTTTTTGTCATCCAATTTAAGTAGATGATTTTTATTTGGAAACTAGTTTTTCCCTTTACAACAAAAATTAAGTCTCGAATTTAATGATTAAGAATGATAAATGATGACGGTAACTATCTTTAAATTCTAAAGTCTTAATTAGTTTCTTGTGTCAACTATTATTGACACAAAAGACCAGTTTGTCCCATAAAAGTCATGCAAAACATTTATATTTGCGAAGATGAAAAAGTAGCCTATGCTCTGGCCGAGAAGAACATGACTTAATAATTGATCCAAAAGTCTTGCATTAACTTTGAAATTTAGCATCCAAGAGATCTTTTTTTTTTTTTTTTTTACCATTCTTAGTCATATAAAGAAGATGAGCAAGCTCACATAATGGATTTGGGGCCTACAAAACTCGAAAAACTAATAACAACATTGTTAGTAGAACTCGAACAAAGTGTGTGAATTGTTTTATTGTTAGAAAGAGAGAAGTTTAGAGGGAAGATTAGAGGGCTTTTTTATTATCTCAATGTATGTACAAATACAAGGGAGAAAGCCTATTTATAAGCAAGGTAACCTCCTAGTTGAAAAACCCTAATTACAATAAGATTCTAACCCTAACTCATCTTATGTGAGCATCCACCCTTGATCCATATCACATAACACTCCCCATTGGATGACTACTATTCAATGACAGCTGTCTCATTAAAAACCTTGCTAAGGGTAAACCCAATGAGAAAAAACCAAAGCGAAGGGAAAAACAGTACAACATTCTTCAAAATTATTAAACTGGTGTTGGACGTGCATAATGCTGCTTCATTAAAACCTTAACTAGGAAAATCCAGTAGGAAAAAAACCTAAAAAAAGAAAAAGAGTATAGCGCACAGATGTCCTGGGTAGCATAATTCAGGATGTCCCCCTTGATAAACTACTCTCCCTGATGATAGCAACTATTTACATTGTTTGTTGATGAACTCTATGCATGCTAATCTCATATTGATTTTGGCAAAGATTTGGTAAACATATTAGCCAGGTTATTACTTGAGCTAACTTGCTTGACTTCAATTTCATTGTTCTTTTAAAGTTCATGAGCGAAGAAGAACTTCGGTACTATATGCTTAGTGCATGTTTGGTATCTCTATTTTTCACCTCTATTTGTCTATTTGTCTAAATCGGACAGAGGTTAGAAAAATTAGAGCGTTTGGTAGATGACTTTTTCCTCTTCTTATTTTAGAGGAGTAGAGGCAAATCCTCTAAAAATGAAATGTCCACTTTCTGGACATGTAAAAAATAGAGACATAGGCTCTAAGAATTGTAGAGCAAATCCTTTAAAATTGAAATGTCCTCTTTTTTTTATAGCTCCTTTTTTAATAGATCTATTTTAAATGGTCAATCAGAAAAAGAGTAGAGATGCCAAACATGGCCTTAGTCTTGTCTCCTTTAATGAAACCTTCTCGAATCTGTTTTATGCATGCTTCATTATCTTCATAGATAATGATTGGGAAATGTGCAATAGAAGATAATTGACAAGAACTACAACCATGCTGAATCAAAGATTTAAGTCATACACATTCCCTACTGGCTTCATAAAGAACCAAAATCTCAGCATGGTTAGAGGAAGTAATTACCAAAGTTTGTTTAGCAGAACGCCAAGAAATGATGGCATTACCACTAAGAAACACATAACCTGTCTGTGATGAGGATCAGAGAGATAGCCCGAATCAGCATATCCCACAAAACTAGAATCTTTACTATTATAAAAATAAAATATTCCCCAATCAATTGTTTCACTCAAATATTGTAGGATGTGTTTAATACCAATCCAGTGCCTTTGAGTTGGTGCGGAGTTATATCTGGCAAGTAGATTCACAGAAAATGAAATATCCAGTCTAGTGCATTGAGCTAAGTACATCAAGGCTCTAATAGCACTTAAGTATGGTACTTCGTGACCCAATACTTCTTCATTTTCCTCAATGGAACGGTATGAATCTTTCTTTATATCTAGAGACCAGACAACCATGTGGGTGCTTAATGGATGTGGCTTATCCATACCAAATTGTTTTAAAACCTTTGCGGTATACTTAGATTGATGGACCAACATCCTACTAGAATTTCTCTCAATTTGTAAGCCGAGACAGAATCTCATTTCTCCAAGGCCTTTCATTTCAAATTCTTTCTTTAAATAATTAGCAGTTTCTTCGAGCTCTTCTGGAGTCCCTATCAAATTTATATCATCCACACAAATCCCTTCAAGAATTTCTTTATAAATAGACACAGGCAAATAAGATTGTTTTTGCACCCCATTTTAGATAAGTATTCACTAAGATGATTGTACCACATTCTTCCTAATTGCTTCAGGCCATACAATGATCATCTTAATTGGATTGAGTACGTACTCCTTAGCTTTGCTTCAGGCAAATGAAATCATTCTGGGATCTTCATATAAACTTATGTGTCTAAGTCCCCATACAAGTAAGCAGCTACAACATCCATGATCTCATTTTTAGATTTTGAGAAACTGCTAAACTTATCAGATATCTGAATGTTGATGTATTCATAATAAGGGAGTATGTTTCCTCATAATCAATCACAGGTTTTTGTAGGAAAACTTGTGCCACTAATCGTGCCTTATATCCGGTAATTTCATTCATTTCATTTCTTTTTCTTACAAACACCCACTTGTAGCCTCAGGGTTAACATCTTTTGGGGTTTATACTATAGGTCCGAACACACCACATTTATTAAAAGACTCTAACTCTATTTTAATAGCACTTTTTTATTTTGGCCAATCATTTCTCTGTCAACATTCATTTATAGTACGTGGTTCTGTGTCCCAATCATCATTATCATCATTTTTCTTTGATATTTGTGTAGCTACCGTATATGCAAATGTGTCATCGATGACAATTTCATTTCGATTCCATCTTTTTCTTGAATAATTGTAAAGTATAGAGATCTCTTTATTATCTGGTACCGGTGCCTCTTCAAGGGCTTCCAAAGTCTCATCAGGGACTTCCATTATTGTAAAGAGAACGAATTTTACCATAACCTCTTCAGGACTATTATGTGCCTCTTCGAGAGGAACCTCTTCAAGAGCATTACGAGCCTCTGCGAGAGGACATGATGATGATTGCTCATTTCTCATTTTCCGTAAAGTTGAGTCTTTTGAACTTATATGTCTGCCACACTTATTACGTATTGCATATTTTTTTGTTGCTGTATTTTGGCTTTATCCTACAGGGACATTAATCATGGCAGGTGCATTCATAGGTGGCACATGTGACTTTATCACCTTTACTGCATCGTTAAATGCATCAGGTAATCTGTTTGGAATTTCTTATAAGTGCACAGTTCTACTTACTTCATTTTTACATTGTGAAGTTCATGGATCCATATGAGACAGAGTGGAAGTATTCCATGCTAATTCTCAACATTTTTTTGGAACGGGTTGTTCTACAGGAACAAGACATTCTTTATGAACTATCGTATCGCCCCCTAACGGCGGGAATATTGTCTCATCGAATTGACAATCGGAAAAATGAGCAGTGAAGACATCTCCTGTCATTAGTTCTAGATATCGAATAATCGAAGAAGAGTTATGACCTACATAGATTCCCAATTTACATTGTAGTCCCATCTTAGTACACCTAGGAGGTGGTATTGGGACTTGAACTGCATAACCAAACTTGCGCAAGTGAGAAATATTTGGTTGATGTTCTGATATAAGTTGTGCAAGAGAATCTTGATGATAGGCCATGGGTCGAAGTCTAATTAACATTGATGCATGCAACACAGCGTGTCCCTAAGCACTAACTGGTAATTTAGACTGCATCAGCAGAGTTCTAGAAATGAGTTGAATGCGCTTAATCATTGATTCAGCTAAGCCATTCTGGGTGTGGACATGGGGGACAGTATGTTCGACTACAATTCTTAGAGATAAACAAAAATCATCAAAAAGTTGGGATGAAAATTCGCCTACATTATCAAGTCTTATAGACTTAATGGGATAATCAGGGAAGTGAGCCATAAGTTTGATTATTTGAGTTAATAGGCGGGTACGTAAAGGCTACGTTCATAGTTGAAAGCATGCATACATTTGATCAACGGGTGGAGGCATCAATCAAAATAATAAAATACTTAAAAGGTCCACTAGGGAGATTTATGGGTCCACAAATGTCACCTTGTATCTTTGCAAAAAGAATGGGGATTCGTATGCAACCTTAGCAAAAGAAGGTTAGGTGATCAATTTTCCATGTGAACATAGGGTACATAAGTACCCACTAGGTATGGTCAATTGATGGTTCTCTAAGGAATGCCTAAATGAGTTATCTACGGTTTTTCTCAACATTGTAGCCCCAGGGCGACTTAGCTTTTGATGCAAAAGCTTTAAAGTCTTATGTTCACTAAGCTTCGGGCTTGACCTCATTGTTTTGCTCACAACCAAATGTGATTCGACATTGGAGATTGTCATGTAATATAACATTGAGGAGAGTGCACTTAGGTTTTCTACTATTTGCTTCTGGCTTCTAATACTAGTAACGATGCATAAGTATTCCTTGTTACCTTCACTTACAGTCTCAATGTGGTACTCATTCATTCTAGTGTCCTTGAAACTAATCAAGTTTCTTCGGAAACTTCTTGAGAGCAATGCATCTTTAATGAATAGATGGGTACCATTAGGTAATATCATATGGGCTCTTCCGGAGCCTTCAATTATTTGCATAAGTTTAGCTGTGGTGGATACCTTTCGTAGAATGAACATTAATTCTGGGAAAAATTTCTGATTTTTTAGAATGGTGTGTATGTTGTCGCTATCTACCAAACAGAGATTGTCCTCGGTTCCATGATCCATACCTTAAAACAAAATAATAAACCAATATAACTATGCAATCACTTAATAAAATTAAAATAATTAAACCATTTACCATAAATCAAGACATTAATGAAAATAAAGATCCCCATCATAAAGTAAAGTCTAAGAAACATGCATTTTAAATGAACTAAGAAAAAAAATTAAGTTTGTGAAGTTCAAAGAATTATTGGTCTTCTAGACCATGCCCGGGGGTGCTCCCAATTGAGTATTAAATGCATCATTATTCAGAGGTTGGTTGTCCTCATCTTCAAAGAAGTCTCGAGTCTCCAAGTTTGTAATGTCTATTGGAGGCCCCTCTTAAGTCATTTTATTCCAATTCCGGCCTTTCAGATCATTTGTCTCTACTAAATGAACAGAGGCCTTGTATACTTTGTATTGTTCGACCACTTCCTTTGGTGCACGACAAGTGCGTGACCAATACCCATTTCTTCCACATATGCGGCATGTGTCATCAGGATAGTTGGTAGGATTCTGATTCTAATTGTTCTTTTGCTGAGGAGCGGACCACTTCTGGTGATTTTTGAATTTGCTCGGGGGGGGGGGGGGGGGGGGGAGGGGGCGCTCTAAAACCACCTCACCTAAAAGAGTTATTGGAAGATTTATGTCTTCCACTCTCCCTTCATCTGCCTCTGTTTGAGCTAAAATTGGCATTTGCTTCAGGAACTGTCGAAGATCCATTTGGTCTAGAGTTATGGTTTTTCATCAATACTATGCAATTCTGCCCACGACTACAAGATAGGAGCTAAGGTCTAAATATTTGGAGAAACGTCACTTTTGATATTGCTGCTGTAGGAGCACATTCGAGGCATGAAAAGTGAATAATGTTTTCTCCAACTTCTTCTCTTTCGTAACCTTTTCACCACGTAATCTTAAATAGAAAAGAATATTGAAAAGAGCAGAGCTATATTTAGATACTGTTTTATAATCATGTAACCTCAGATTTAGCCATTCATTATGAGCAGCTAGTAGTATGACCATCTTTTGGTGATCGTACCTATTCTTTAGGGATTTTCAAAGGCATACTGGGTCTTCCACAGTTAGGTATTCATTTTTGAGGGCGTTATGTATGTGATTGCGTAAGAAGATTAGAGCTAACGCCTTTTCCTTCGGGGACATGTTGCTACCTTCCTTTATTGTCTCTTCAAGTTTCTTGAATTGCAAGTAGATATTAGCATCTAGTTGCCACGATAAGTAACTGTCCTCATTTATATTAAGTACTTTTAAGTCAAGTTTAGCCAGGTTTGACATCATTCAAGAACTGTAATAAGATATATATATATATATATATATGAAGTTAACCATATGCAGATAATCAATACAGTAAAAAGGGAAAAGGAAAAAAAAAAAAAACGAAACCTTAACATTAAAAGTAAATTAAGGAAGGAATTAAACATGACAAATAAGTTGGCCAATGGAAAATTAGAACATCAGGTTCTCAACTTTGATAATTAGAACTGCTGGTTCTTTCAAGACTTCAGGCTTGGCTTAGAACTTCAAGTTCATAAGACATGAAATTAAAATTGCAGGTTCTGTCAAATCTTCAGGTTTGAAGTAGAACTTTTGATTCTAACAATTGATCAAAACTTCTGGTTCCATCAAATCTTCTTGTTTAATTTCATGGCCTTATAATTTATTAGGATTTGAACAAAAAAACTCCAAGTTTTGATTTATGGATATGAATCTACAGGTTCATATCAGTATTCCAACTTTTAGGACTGTTGGTCCATAGATCAGTGAACTTTAGGTTTAAATTTAGAACTTCTGGTTCTATTTTGTAATCCATTTATAGTATTGATGAATTAAAAAAAATTAAATAAAGTATGCAAGAGGATTAACAGTAAACAAACACTATGATTATAGGTATCATAAACTGATTTCATGCATTCTAATAAATTGGGTTTAACTATGGTTCAGATACCACTTACCATGATCTTAGTTCAAAAAAATTTCTGACCTTTGAAATGCTAATATGTTGCATCTATTAGGTAGTGCTTGTTGCTATGAATCAGTAGAACCAAGTCGTTTGTCGATTGGAGGTTGGATGAAGAAGTTATGGATGACTTGAAAACAAGTTAGACTCCTCTTACATGCGTCCCGAGACAGCACGTGAGGTAAAGAAATAAATGAGAGTAGTATCTCTAGCGTGTGACTCGAGGCAATAGAGAAAAATAAAAAAATAAAAGAAAACCAGCACATGACTCTTTGGCGGTTTTGAAAATAGAAGTTGTCTAAAACTAAGAGTTGTTGTTGCATGGTTCCCGAGGCAGGATGAGAGAGAAAAAAAATGAGACGTTTCTCTCTCTGGACGTCGGTTGTAGATGGGATCATCTTCTTCCTTTTTGTCTTGGTTTATGTGCACCCACGATGACTTCTTTTTCTACAGCATCGTGCTGATAACATGTTAGAAAGAGAAGTTTAGAGGGAATATTAGAGGGCTTTTTTATTATCTCAATATATGTACAAATACAAGGGAGGAGGCCTATTTATAGGCAAAGGAACCTCCTAATTGAGAAACCCTAATTACAATAAAATTCTAACCCTAACTCATCTTATGTGGGCATCCATCCATGATCTATATCTCATAACACTTACCACATTTTCATGTGTGTGCACCATTTTCACACTTCATTTATATCACCCACTAGCATGGTGTATCGGATAAGGTCCAAAATAGTTTGAAGCGAGGACCTCTAGCTCAATACCGAACTTCCTAATAACTTGAACAATTTAAGTGTGGGTGAACAATTTAAATTAGTGCAAAGAATTGCTAACACGCATGTAACCATTACACATGCATAATAGTTATATCTATACATCTATACACCCTCATAAAAGAAAAGAATTGTCCTTCTTATTTTCTTTCTCTACACACCCCAAGTAGGTCCCACATGCATGCATCCTACAAGTTGTGGCTCATCTGGTAAGAGACATCTGTTGTGCCATGAATCCAAAATGTAGAAGAATCCAAAATATGGAAGCGAAGAGAACCCTAAAAAAATAAATTAGAAACTCGAAAAATCAACTTTGTTTCTTGTCTCTCCATCTCCCTGTAAGAATATCATCGATGTTGAAAGGTAAGACTTTTGCTATTGAAACCCCTTATTTTCTTCATTGCTCCATCTTCATCTGCTTCCTATTTGATTTTCTTAATTATCTTGTTATATCTGATGTAATTCATTATTTTATTGAGAAGAAGTGTCTTGCTCCCAAGTGAGGGCCACATGCATGCCACCCTAATTTGTGGCTCATTTGGTAAGGGACATATGTATTATGAAAAAGAAGTGAAAATTGTCTTAAAAAAGGGAAGAGTCATAACCACTGTCGAGCATTTGGGGCTTTCCAATTTGCTCGTTTTCATCTCCAACTAACATCATATTTCCCTTCCTCCCTAGTAGCATCATCTGTTTTGTCTATTGTCGCATTCTTTGGCTTCATCCTCAATAGCAAGTTGTTTCTTCAATTTAAATACAAAGAATGAGTTGAACAAATTTACTTGTTAAGAAAATGTTCAACTTAGGCGTGGAACAGAGATGAGCATTTTCTATACGAAAAGAAAGAAGATGGGCATTTTTTGTTCTTTTGCCTTAGTTGATCGATTTAAATACAAAGAATGAGTGGAACAAATTTACTTTGTCAAGAAAGTTATTCAATTTATGGGTGGAATGGAGATGGGCATTTTTTGTAGGTGTAGACAGAAGATGGGCATTTTATGCTCTCTTGCTTTAGTTGTTAAAAAATCATCTATGTATCTTTCATTTCCTTTTTAATGCTAAGAAAACATCATTTTCTCCATCCAAACCACCTCCGACAAGCATTTTGGACTTTCCACTTTGCCCGGTTTCATCTCCAAATGTCAATTTTTCATTATTCTCCATCTAAACTCTCCTCCCTGACACCAACATCTTGTTCTCATTTTTCCTTCAGTTAAATACAAATATTGACTCAAACAAATTTACTTGTAAAGAAAATGCTTCACTAATGGGGTGGAACAGAGATGTGCTTTTTTCTGTTGGTGTAGACAGGAGATGAGCATTTTCTGTTCTCTTGTCTTAGTTTCATCACTTGTTAAAAACTTATCTATTTATCTAACATTCTCCTTTTAATAGTAACAAAATACTTCAAGTGAGTAGCCCTATGCAGCTCAGTCATAGTTTGAAAAAGCATATGGAATCTGGTATCACCCCCTGGAGGCGGTGGAAGTGAAGGTGGCAAATCATCTTCATGCATATCTTCATGAGCCTCTTCATGCAACATCACAAATATCCCATCAACTGGATTCTGACTACTACTGGATGCATAATGTGTGCTCGGATTCCTTCTTGGACACTTTTGCAAGTGAAACAACATTAGTTAGTACAAAACATCATAAACATCGTAGCCAAAGACCTTAGTAAACATGTACTCCCAACGTTCTATTGTGTCTCTCACAACGTGCCTTGGAGTTTTACGTTTTTTAAACTCTTAGAATTATTCATGATCTGGTACCAACTTAAGTAACACCCCGAGCCCAAGGATACACAACTCTAGAGGCGTGATACACATTCGCATAGGGATTCAAGTCAGATTCATTGTACATTTAAATCACACATGATTTCACGCTTGAAGTTATAAATCCATCACAAATGGGCGCATTTTCAAATTACCTTTAACCTGTATAATCAATCAAATTCGTATCCAACATCCATTCACCTCCATAGCATAATTCAATATGAGATAAGAGCATAAATTATTCCATAAGCTAATATTAGAGCTCAAGTTTTTAAGTTAGAGAAGGAAGTGGAGTAGCGGACACATTAAAGTTAAGGTTTACAAATTCAAGATAAAACAAGTCTAAGATAATTGAAAAGAACATGGCCATCCAAGCCACAGGTCATGGGTCATAGTGATGTTTAGGCACTCGGCACAAGGGATGTGTAGAAGACAACATCAGGGTTCCATTCCGCTAGTTGTTGAGGAGTCTCTTCCCCATCCTCGATCTCTGGGGCAATGACGATGAGGTCCTTACCTATAACGCGAACTATAGCACCATTAGACATAAGTCAAGCAAGATAAGAAAATATAAAGTGTAGCATGTATATTAAACTGAATAATATGAACAAGAGATCATATGAGGTTAAGAAACGTAAACTAAGCATAATTGGAGCGTGAACAAGCATGAAACTAGGGAATCATGGATGAGATGAACACATATATACTTAACAAGATTGGCTCAACTACATAAGCTATCTTCTCTCAAGTAAACATGACAACATGAGTTAAGTGAGAGCATGAACATAAACATAACATGACATGAGGTACCACTAGGAGGCGTAGGACCCAAAAACTCCATCGTGGGCTTTGAGGTGCCGGTCAATGTCCATAATGTAACCTAACTACAGTTAGTCCATAAATTTCACTAAATCCACACTTAGCCAGGTCCTACCGATATATGATTGAAGCCAAGCTGTGCCAACTCGTGGAATAGAGTGTACATGATGAACAAGCATGGTACATGAATGTAGCATGGCATGAACATGAGCATAGGCATGAACATAAGGCATGACCGGTCATAACAAGCATATACAAGTACATAATGCATAGAGGAACATAAAACGTAGCATATAACAAGGTACATGGAGGTAGACAAGATAAATGTGAGAGCATGCGCTATGTCATGCAAGAGTACTAGAAACGGAATGCACATGCATATATAAGGACCATATAGTAGATCAAGAATGAATGATTGGCCAATCATTGGTTTCGGAAATGCCCGTTGCCTTCACTGTCCAACTAAGTATAGTTCTAGGGCCTCCGACGTTATCGGGCTACATGACCCATGGTATTACACTAATCTAGGGACATTGGATGTATTAGGCCAACACCTTTGGTTCAGAATACATGAATACTGAAATACGGGCTTCCTTGTGAGTGTATGTGTCGCGACCCCGGACTGGGTTAGCGCACTAAATCCGGGATCGGTGAGTTCAATGGTTGTGGTTAAAATGATAATAAACATATCAAACATACTATTATACTCGTTTAATTTCCCACAGGTTTCCGCAATGAGGATTTTATACACACTCACTGATCATACACGTTGGTGTGGAAGCGTGTAGCAAACTAAATTTGTAATCCATTCTACATTTTAAAACTGAAAACACATATATAAATAACATGACATTAGAGTGAGCAATGATCCCTTTGACATTCCCAAAATATAAAGTTAGAAGTTTATACAAAATGTAAGTTCATTAAACATTCCCAAAAATAATGACCAACAAAGGTCAGTACAACCAAAAGAATGACAATCAATATCCCTTAAAATGTATCGCATCTCAAAGCTCGACCCAATGTCTAAATGACATTGTCAGCTTGCCATTCTACTAAGCGTTGGGGCTCACCGGCCGCCTCTTCTGGCTCCTTCTCAAAGACAACGAGTTCTGGATCTGAGTACCAAAAGAGTAGGTCAGACACGACGATCTGGTAAGTGGGTGAATAGACATACCAATAAAGAAAGTACAAAGCATATTTTAGAAACTTATTGAAAATCTGTCAAAGTAATAATTTTCTATGAAACAGAATGCATTCTTTGTTTAAAGCACATATGCAATATAAAACATATAGGGTAATCAAGGAGCAGAAACTGACAAAATGACAACTACACGTAAGCTAAGTCTTCCATCACTAATGTAATAAGAGCACACTAAGGGCGTTGGTCTCGGACACACGAAGTGATGAGAAACAACTATATACATATATACATATACTGAACAAAACCACAGCCGCGGAACCGGGTGACAGAACTGAACATAATTCAGACTGTAGCTGACAGAAGCTAAAAGGAGACCCCAAGTTGGTGGATCAAACTGACAAGGTCGTCCAAGCTTAGTGGTGCCAACTCATAGGTCAAAACGAAATCCAAACATATACATATCTAAAGAGGTGTTTGACACCCAAAAACAAATTGAACAGAAGGCTCATGAGCACATTCATTGCAATAATATCTTATCAAGATACACAAGGCTGACAAAACATTCAGAATACAAATTTCAGTAGTCAAAAGTGGCATTTGCATTAACTCGAGACAACTGTTTGAAACAAATGAAATTCAAATGAAAACTAACACGATGAATCTCTGCGTAAATTCGGACCATGTATTGAGGTTTCAGGATTTAAATAATATGTATAAGGGTCTCGTATGTCGGTTTAGTCATTCACTTGGTACTTCTTAAGATTGGAGACATTCCGAGCTCCCATACACATTGACAAGTCTATAAATCCTCAATAAATTTCCGTGATGGGGTTTCTTTCTCAACCAGGCTCCAAACATCATTCCCTAGGTCTCACCCTCGCATTGGGCTTCAAACAGACATTTTCCCAACATAAAAATCACATTTTTCACCTTCCTGCATTGGCCTGAGCAGAACCCAGTCTCGCTCGAGCGACCTTGCCCAGAAGGCAGTCTCGCTATAGCGAGAAGGCCTTCTGGCTCGGGCTCATGTGGCTGGGCTGGCTCGCTATAACGAGCTAGCCTTCTGCCTCGGCTGCCCCACTGCAGGTTTTGGCTCCTTTTTCTAATTTTTTTGGTGTGGTTCTTTCCTCCCTTTGCAACCCTCTTCTTAGCCACCCATTCATCACCAAAATAGGGTCTCCTTGCCTTCTCAAAACCAAACATAATCCTCCTCCAAAAATCATCATTCACATTAATTCCCACATCATTCATTGCATGAACAACCACCATCAATGAGGATCCGTAAATGACAAAAACACAATCTTTAATGCACAAAATCTTAAGAGAATATTTAAGAGAGGAAAAGCTCATAAATATGCACATTTCAAAAATCAATGTAAATCATAGAACATAAACAAGAGTCATTAATAAAAATCCATATTTCCACAAAACAAGAAATCATTCAAATCAAACCCATTCATCAACTTGCCTTGGCTCCAAATTAGTTAAGTAAGTTCTAATCACCACTCCCAAGTTCAAAATCAAAGATCTACACAAAACCCCCCAAAACAAACCCATTACAAACCCTAAAATGGTTAAATCAAGAAGTAGGAGGAGAGAGCTTCCAATAATGGAGATGGGGCTTCTCTATGACTAGAAGAACACATATCTAAGAGATAGAAAAAAAAGCTTACTTGGAAAGTTCTCAAATGAGAGAAGGTAGCTCAAAATGAACTCTAGAGAAGGTGGATTTCTTTAAAAATTGCATCAGTGGAAGGCTCTCAAGATAGGGAAGAAGATTGTGGCCTCCATTTTTCCTTTAGCAATAGATTGGTGGTTGATTGGAGATGAAGGACAAGAAGAAGAATAAGAAACCCTAGGTGGGCTGGAACTCCTTCTTTTCCTCAATGAAAGTTGCAAGAAAAAGGGAAAGTGAAATGGGTCTTCCTTTTATAGAGAATGGAGATGGGTCCCACAACTTATGGAGCTAGTTGGGCTAAAAACATGTGTTTCCGGGCTTCGAACGGATTTGACGAAGAAGGAAGAATTGTTCAACAAAATTTCTAGTTTCCAAAAAGTATATGTTTCACGGGTTTCAGAGACATTAAAAATAGTATCCAGATTTTATGTAAAAAGACTGTTTTGCCCCTAACATGATGAAAGTGGGGTTTCGAGGTCTTCAACGGGAACGGAGTAAACACAAAAGTTGTAGGGAATGCTAAAACAAGTTGAACAGAGTTTAAACACAAATTTTCTGAGTATCAGATAAATCCCAAAGTCACACGAAAGCACAACAAGGGAACCCCCAAAGGGTCCCACTAATCAAAAAGAGTTTCCAAAATATTTCAAAGCTATATAAAAGTTATTCTAATCCAAATCTAAACAAGATCCACTAATCTATCATAGAACTAAAACACATCTTAATTAGCACTAATCGGAAACTCTCGGGCAGGGTCTTATAGTATGGTAGCTCAAACATCACCCACATGAGTTACAAGTCCATTAGGACTGACTTAAGGTCCAAGGGCACTATGGCTAAGGCCCAAAACTAGGTCTGAAATTTACCTAAGAATAATAGGGTTTTCGGTTACCTCGCAATTACTTAACAGTTGACCGTGAGTGGTCCTTTTGGTTAGCCGCTGGCTGACCGAAATGGAAATTTGAGAAAAAGTTCATATTATTTAAAAGCAGCTGATAGAATTTGGTTGGGCCCCACAACCCCCTTGCGGTTAGCCGTCGGCTGACCGCAAGTGAATTTCCTACAAAAGTTAACATTTTGTATTTGTAATAGCGGAGGGCCTCGGTTGGCTCATGGTTAGCCGCATAGGGGATGGTAGCTAGCCACGGCTTAACCGTGGTGTGATTTTCTACAAAAAGTCGCATTCTGGAACAGTAATCACGGAACTTGGCAGTTAACCACCAAGCTTAAGAAACGGATGAACTGAGTCTGAATGGCTTTGTTCTGGTGGAATCAATTCCCATACCTCTACAAGCTTCACATAGGCATTCCAGTTACATAAAAAGGGCTTGCAAAGTTCAACAAAACTCACATTCACTAATACTTAGAAGAACAAATTCATACACCTGGCACCATTGAACCAAAATCATGCATTGAGATAAGAACTTGGGTTTCTAAACATGTGATACATGAGAAGCAAGGAATGAATCATGCATACAACTATAATATACAAGTTTACTTGCCTTTGTAGTGTTTGACTCCAAAACTACATAAATCTAAACTCCTACACACTCTATCAAGCTCCAACGCAAAAACCTCCAAATGCCAAGCTTGGAATGGAATCCTACAATGGTGAATGGAAGAAATGATTTAAAGAGATCATGCATGCCACAAATATAATTCCTAATCTCTAATTTCAAACACAAGAAGCCATTGGAATGGAGTTTTCTTAGCAATAGAGAAGATGGGGGGATGAGTTGAGGAAAATGGGAACTTGAAGAAGATGAGAATCTTGTCGGAGAAGATAGAGATGATGATGTGGTGACCGAATTTCACACATGTAAGAGGAAATTGAGAATGAGAAAGATGGGAGATGGAGAGAAGAAGAAGAACCTAGCACATGCAATGGTAGAGGAAGAGATGATCGACTGTTTGGTTGTTTAAAAAGGGAAATTTTTGGGATTTGCATTTAAGTCCAATTACTTGGGTGGATTATTAGGGTGGGGCCTTTGGGTTGAAAACGGGCCAAATGGAACCAAATGTTCTGAGTCAAAACATGAAATTCGATGACAATGATGTGCTCTACCCAATGCACCCAAAACTCGCATAAAACTCAAAACACACATGTGAAACCCTTAAACCAAAAATTACAAAAAAGTCATAAAACTACCTAGTCAATGGTCAAATCCCCACTAATCTACCTAACCAAATACATTAACATCCAAAATAATATTAGGCACCTAATTATAATTAATTCTACACTAAACTCGCTTAAGAAGGGTCGGGATGTTACAGTACTTCTTCCTAAGCCATTTTTTCCTGAGTGGACTTATGGGGTTGGAGCAACGAGCATAACAATATCAACAATTATTTGCAAACTTGTATGTTACTAGAATATATAATTTGAAAATAGTTTTGTATTGATTTCACACTCTTTGCATTTAGTACTACATTATTGTTAAAATTTCCAGTCTTATTATCTCAATGTATTTAATGACTTTTTTTTTAACCTAAGTACATTTGATACTTAATTATAGTGTGTAACACCCCGACCCTCCCTAAGAGTATTTAGTGCCTAATTAACCTTAATTAGATGCCTAATGTATTATTTTGAACGTGTTTGCATTTGGATAGGTAGATTAGTCGGGGTTTTGACCATTGACTAAGCAGTCGAGGACTTTTTCGTAATCTTGGATTTGTGGGTTTCGCGAGCGTGTTTTTTGTTTTGTCGTGGTTTTGGGTGCATAGGATAGAACAGCTCGCCTACTTCAATTTTCGTGTCGTGACCTAGACCATCCGTACCAATCTTGGCCCATTCCAAGCCTAAAAGCCCTAAAATGAAAATCCTTGAGCAATCTAGACTCATTTGCAAAAGTCTAGAAAAACCCAATATTCAACACCAAAACCATTGATCAACCATTCTTCTTCTAATTGCATGTGTTGAGTTCTTCCTTCTCTCACCATCTTTACTTTAATTTCTCCACATTAAGACTCTAGAGACCTTACATGTGTAATTTATTGGTTAAAAGAGCATTTACTTTATCATCATCATCTTCTCCAAGTCTCCATTTTCTCCAATTCACTATCATCTTCTCTATTGGTAAGCTTTCTTCACTCAAACCACTTCCTCCTGCTTATATTTAGATAGTGAAGCCAAACTTCATTGCATACATGATCTCCTAAATCCATTTCAACCCATCACCATTGTAGGAGCTTTGAGCAAGCTTCTCTTTTGAGGATTTCACTATTTGAGCTTGGTTGAGTGTGGGTAGGATTGGGTTTTGTGGGTTTCTAGCTAAAGCATCAAAGAGGCAAGTTAAACACATATAATCTCACACATGCAAGCTTGATATATGATCCTAGATATGCTTTTCATGATAGGATACCCATTTTCCAGCTCTATATATGTTTTTCAGTCCTTTTGATACAATAGAATGTATAATGTATAATGTTGTTGGATATAATAGGTTTAAACGAGTTTTGTATGCTCCTCTAATTAATGCAAACATGTATCAAGGGTGTGGAATGGAATGGAGAAACAAACCCCGGTGGAACAAACCAGTTTCGGCTTCAGGACATTGGAATTCCACATCCACGGTTGACCGCTAACACAGAGGCAAGTTGGCAGTTACATTTATAGAATGTGGTTTTTAGGCCACTTTTACGTAGCAGTTAGCCCGTGGCTAGCCATCATTCCCTTGTAGTTAACCACTAGCCAACTGTGGACTCCATGGAAATCTCACGGTTAGATTTTCAAAAAATGACATTGTCTTTAGATCTTCACTGCAGTCAGCTAACGGCTAGCTGCAAAGACCCCGCGGTTGACCAAGGGTCGACTAAGGAGCAACCACGAACACTAGTGGTTAACCGCGGGTCGACCGTGAGCTAATCGCGAACCCTAGGATTTTTAGGAAGTTTTAGGCCTAGATTTGGACACTAGTAATGGAACCCTTAAACCCTAATTCATGCCTAATGGACCTCTATGCCCGTGTTGGTGTTGTTTGAGCTAGTATACACCCACGAGGAAGCCCATATTCCGGTATTCATGTGCTTTGAGCCAAAGGTGTTGGCATAAGGCATTTGAAGTCACCAAATGAGTGTAACGCGATGGGTTTCATAGCTCGAAGACAATGAAGGACTTAGGACTATACACATTTTGACAGTGAAGCCAGTGGGCATTCCCAGATCCTAGGATTGGCTTGTCATTCCTCATTGATTCATCATATGATCCCGATGCATGTATTTGCACTACATTTTCAGTATTTTCGCATGATATGTTCATGCTTCTTACATTTATTTTGTCTAGTTCCATGTACCTTGTTGTATGCTACGTTCTTATGTTCCCTTTTTATGCATCATGTGATCGTATATGCTGTTATGTCTATCATTTCTTCCACGAGACATAATTATGAGATTATTGAAATAAGTCTTGAATTAATCGGCCGGCCTCATTGTGAGATTTCATCCTCATAAATAGGTTTCTCAATTCTATACATTGTATATTTGACCCATTAACTAGGGTGGTTACAATCAATCTCAAATCCCTTAATCAAGGAATGACAGAATAAGTCCATGCCTAAAATGATACAAGGATAAATCTATGCCTAAGATAGTACAAGATTAAGATCCACGTTTTATGAGTGTTGACCCTATTTTGACACCCCCGTCAAATTGATGTAGGGGAATCAAACAACATCAATTTGGACACAAGAAGTTTATGTCGATGTCAAGGCAACCCTATTGTAAAGATATCTGCATATTGAAGGTTTGTAGGTATATGAGGGAGATTGATGGCCTTGTGCTCACATTCAGCCCGAATGAATTGACAATTCACTTCGATGTGTTTTTTGATGTGTTTTTTCTGCTAATCTGCAATTTTAACGACACTGATATTAACCACATTCAGTGGTGTAGGAAGTGTTTGAACAAAGCCTAGATCATCCAGAGGTCCTCGAAGGCAAAAAATCTCATAGCAAGCTGAGGACATAACATGATACTCGGCCTCAATTGAAGATTTAGATGCCCGATCTTGCTTTTTACATTTCCAAGAAATTAATGTGTTGCCAAGACACATGCCCAAGCCACTGGTGGAGCATCGCGTGTTAGGGCATCTAAGCCCAATCATCGTCAAAGTATGCATGAAGATTAAGATCATTAGCTGCTGGAAAATATAAAACCCTATGGGTTGTGCAAAGAAGATACCGAATAATCCATTAAACCTCCACTAAGTGAAGATGGCGAGGAGCACTCATAAATTGACTCAACAAGTTAACAAAATAAGATATCCGGCCGTGTGATGGTTAAATAAATTAGGCTTCCAACAAGACGTTTATAGAATGTAGAATCTGGGAGGAGATATCCTTCATCTTTGCTTAATTTTACATTGGTTTCAAGAAGTGTGTCAATTGGAGTAGAATGTTGAAGGTCAGTTAGCTAAATGATATCCTCAGTATATTTGTGCTGATTGAGAAACAACCCTCTATAGGATTGATGGATCTCCAAGCCAAGGAAGTATGTCAACGGACCCAAGTCCTTCATATGAAATGATTCATGAAGCGAAGCTTGAAGAAACTTTATCATGTTGGCATCAGTGCCCGTGGTGAGAATATCATCCACATAGACAAGAGAGTAGTAAGACAAGTAGAAGTGCGATGAAGAAAGAATGTCGAATCATATTGACTTTGATTAAAACCAATTTCACAAAGAGCGTTTCTAAAATTTTCAAACCAAGCCCAAGGAGCTTGTTTGAGACCATAAAGCGATTGCCACAACCGACGCATGGTATGAGGAGAAGTAGATGGTATTCCTTGGCGTAGACACATATATACCTCTTCCTTAAGATCACCATGAATAAAGGCCTTTTTTGACATCCATCTGGTAGAGAGGCCAAGATTGGGTTGCTGCAATGGCTAGAAGGATCTGAATTGTACTTATTTTTGCCACTGGGGCAAAAGTTTTTTCATAGTCAATCCCATAATCCTGTCGATTTCCTAAAGCCACAACACGAGCTTTATAGCGATCCAAAGACCCATAAGGTTTTAGTTTAAAAGAATAAACCCACCTGCATCCAATCGGTTTGATAGATGCTAGACCTTGAACAATGTCCCAAATGTGATTCTTTTCGAGAGCATCCAATTGATCCTGCATGGCCCTTTCCAACATTCATTCTGCACAGCTTGAGAATAGGAGGTAGGTATGGAAGTAGAAGACAGTGTAACCATCAAGGTAGTATGGGTAAATCCATATTGGTCAGGAGGTTTTGCCAGTCACATAGAGCAATGCAAAGGGGGAGCTTGACCTTGATCAGATGCAGACAAGTTATCAGAAGGGACTTACCCCGTAGTTGTGTCTTTCCTTTGCCTTTGATGCATAAATTAACAATGAAACGACCGTGTAATTGTTTTATCATGAGAAAAATCAAGCAAGGAAACAGCAAGCAAAAATTTAGGAGGCTCAAGTGTTAACGTTCTTGGAGATCCGAATACGATGGATTGTAGGATCATAACACTAGAACCCTTTTTGATGAGCGGCATATCCAAGGAACACACACTTGAAAGACTGAGTAGTAAGTTTGGTGCATTTAGAGGGACGAAAGTGACAAAACCATACACATACACAACCAAAAACGTGAAGATGATCATAGGATGGGGATGTGTTATAAAGGCGATAATGTGGGATTGATTATTAATGGAAGAAGTGGGTAACTAATTTATAAGGTGAACCGCAATGCTAAGGGTTTCACACCAAAAATGAAAAGGAACAGATGATTGAAGCAAAAGAGACCGAGTTACATCAAGAAGATGTCTACCTTTTCTTTCAGCCACACTATTTTGTTGAGGGGTATACAGGCATATTCTTTGAGAAATTATCCCATTTTGTTGCAAAAACTTTTGAAAATCTGTGAAAACATATTCCCCCCTTGAGTCGGAACAGAGAATCTTAATGCAAGTAGAAAATTGATTTTCAACATATACTAAAAATATTTTAAATGCATTAAAGACTTCATATTTTTAATACAAGAAATAAACCCAAATAAATCGACTATAATCATCAATAAAGGTTAAAAAATACTTATATTGTTTATGACACATAATAGGAGCAATACCCCATACATCGCTATGTATTAAATCAAAACATTTGGAGCTTAACATAGTAGACGTGGAAAGTGAAAGAGCTTTACTTTTCCCTAATTTACATGCACTACAATAAAAGGAAATATAATTTCTCAAACTCATAGATTTATTCATCAAACCAGAATTAAACAACATTGATAAAGTTTCGGAATTCGGATATCCAAGCCTATTATGCCACAACTGGCTATTATTCTGAATAGAAAAACAAAACAAATCATTCATTGGTTTATTCTTAAGAAATGCATAAAGGCGAAAATAAACGACAATACTTAGCCCCCTTCGCGATCACCTTCCTCGACATTTGATCCTGCACCACACACGCGGAAGATGAAAATGAGATGTTGTAGTTATTTTCAACAAGTTGGCCTACTAAAAGTAAGTTTATGGTTAAACTAGGAGAAAGATAGACATTTTTCAATGAAACTAAGCTATGAACATCACCAATTCCAGTAATTGAGAGACCGTTACCATTTGTAGTCTAGACTTGGAGAGTGCCAGTGTACGGGTTGATGTTGGGAAGATGAGCAAATGTGAAAGTCATGTGATTGGACGCTTCTGAATCAAAATACCAAATAGAAGTAGGGTTACGACGTTTACCTGAGACACCAAGTGCTAAAAAAGCATTGAGGATCATTTGCTGGACCATTTCGGGGGTTAGAGTAGACGAGCCAGGCTATGAACTCAATGAGGAAATGGTTGTATATGAAGTAGATGGGGCCGAGGTTGTTGCTGAATAAGCATGAGGAGTCCGATTCTGAGGTCGTTTGCAACATTCAGTAATTATATGACCAGCCCCTTTGCAGTAAGTACAAAATTTTTGTTGACATTGAGATGCATAATGACCAAACTTTTTATAGTTGTAGCACTGCACCTTACTCAGATCAAGAGGTGGAGGCTTGCCTTGAGCAAAATAAGCAACAACGATGGTACTGTTTGTGGTTTTCTATTCCAAATGGGCCCTCGTCAATTGCAGTTGCAAACGAAGAAGTTCATTGAGGTAGTCATCCAAGGATGGAGAGAGTACTCTACTCATAAGATTAGACCTAACAGTCTCATGCTCAGAGCGTAATTTCATCATAAATTGGTCTCAGTGACTAGTTGCTTGAAGCCCTTGTATTTCAAATAGAACATCGTCAGAAACATGAGCGTACTTAATCTCATCATATTCAGCCCATAAGGTGAGAAATCCTAAATAGACAAATTGCCTTGCACATATTGAGCAATATCAAATTCTAATTGAAAATGAGGTGTTGAAGTTCTTTGATGATATACTTTCTTAAAAATTCCCACATACCTTTGGCGGTTTTGTAGGGTTTAAGACTCAAAATCAATGTGGCATCGACAGATCAAAATATCCATGTTTTTTTTTTGGTGTCTTGAGTATGCCAAGTGGAGATTAATTTCTCATCTTTTGTTGGTGTTGGATCAGAATAAAAGATATGGCCCCTTAATTCCTTTCCTTCAAGATATAACTGGTATTGAAAAGCCAAAGTGGTATTGTTTTTACAATTAAATCGATCCAAATTGACTTCAGATTTCTCCATTTTTAATGAAAACGATGTGCCAGGATTAATCAAGAGAATAGACAATCCACTAACAGGGTACTGTAATAACCAATAAAGCAACAAAAAAAAGGTTCAGATGACTTGTTTTGAAAAACTAGGTCCATGCGACCTTGTATGGCAGCAACCGACTGAGCAGCTGGTCCCCACTGGACGATCTGATGTGAGATTAGATCCAAGAGATGGCTGGAGGCCCTTTTTCTACTTCAGTGGGTGCAAGTTTCACTCTAATCGGGAACAAATCCAAAATTCTGGAGAAACTAGGGCGTGAAAATGATGATGAACAAAAATGATCAGACGGCCTACTTCTGATGAGCAGAAAGATCTGGAAAGACCCTAAAAAAATCCAAATAATCAGGCGACCATTGCTAGGAAGAATGTCTGACAAAGCTTGGTCAATCGCAGGTGGGCCACAGTTGATCGAGGTTGATCATGGACTCGTTTTGCACAATCTGGCAAACTAGAAAAGGGTTTTTCAGATCCTTTCATATAGCAACAACTGATCCCTTTTGGTGGGAATGATGACTCTAGGATTTGCAGAAATCAAAGGTGAGAACGCTTCAAAAAAAAAAAAAAAAAATCACACTAACTCAAAAGGAATACCACGGCTCTGATACCATATCATTCCTTCCATGAGACATGATTATGAGATTATTGAAACAAGTTTTGAATCAATCGCCCGGTCTCATTATGAGATTTCATCCTCATAAATAGATTTCTCAATTCTATACATGGTATATTTGACCCATTAATTAGGGTGGTTACAATCTCAAATCCCTTAATCAAGGAATGACATAATACTTCTATGCCTAAAATGGCACAAGGATAATTTTATGACTAAAATAGTACAAGATTAAGATCCACGTTTTATGAGTGTGGACCCTCTATTGACAATGTCCTGCCATGCCATATGTTCATGCCTCTGCTCTTATTTATGCCATGCCATGTATATGTACTATGTCTTTTACACGTATACTCTATTCCTTGAGTCGGCACCACTTAACTTCGATCCTATCTCAGTCAAACCCTACTGAGTGTGGATTTAGGAAATCTATGGACTAACTGCGGTTAGGTTATGTTATAGGATTTGACCTGCGCTCAAGTTCACAATGAAGTTTCTAGGCCCTATGCCTCATAGTGGTATCACCTTATTATGTCATATTATTCTCATGCTCTCGTTTAATTCATATTTCATGTTTACTTGGGAGAATATACCTTATGTGGTTGTGCCAATCTTCCTAAGTTATTATGTGTTCATGTCACACATGATTCCTTAGTTCATGCTTATTCATGCACTGACTATGCCTAGTTTTCACTTATTGCCTTCATATGAACCTTATTGTCTATGTTATTCATTTGTACATATGCTATGATTTATATTTGTTTCTCTCGCTTGGCTATATGTCTAATGGTGCTGTACTTGGCGTTACAGGTGAAGACATTGATGCCGGTATCCCCTAGGATGTGGAGGAGCAGACTCCCCGGCATTTAGTGGAGTGGACCCCCAGTGATGTCCTCTAGTCATCCCTACACTGAGTGCTCATCGTCATCATACCCTTGACCATGGCTTGGATGGCCATGTTTTTAGATATTGTTTATGGGATGTTATCTATGGGGTTGTAGACTTAAGCTGTAATGCGTCCGCTACTTCTTTATTTCTCTTTTCACTTGGCTTGGAAACTAGAATCTTCAATGCTATCTCCTCGACTATTTGTGCTCGTCTTTTGTTTTAGTATGTTGTGGATGAATGTACGATGGAAACCATAATTGGTGAAATATACAGGCTATGTATGCAGGTTTTACATGAAATTGAAATGTACCCCTCATTTGTGATGGCTTTTATGACCTTACACATGGAACTCTTGTGGGAACCCATTCATGGGGATAAATGTCCCACGATTTCTTACTCGAATCCCTATGCGGACGTGTGTCGCGCCTCAGGATTCTGGTATCCTCGGGCTCGGGGTGTGACATAGTGGAAGTTTCTATTCTCAGTGGATTAAGAACTTCACTATTTTTGAAGGCAGCTATTAAAAAAGAAATTAAAATGAAGTACCATTAGCAATACAGTTCCTTGCAGACTTTTATGCTACTTGGTAGATCTATGAGTTTTAATTTTTAGTTGATCCTACTTACCCATTATGGTCGGAAAAAAGGAGGCATGATATTGTAGGGATTCTTTCTTTCATTCTAATATCTATCTTGCATGCGTATGATCCAATTTTTTCAATGACCTTGAGATACTTGATAAGGTAAATGTCATTTATTGGTTATTCCTTTATGTTTGTATTACTCAATTCAGTAGTATGGATACTTCTTTTAGCCTGCATTGGTTGATTTTTGTCATTGTTCACAAACACACGACAACATACACAAGTGATTTTGCTTTCATCAACGTGAATGGGTATAATACATTCATCTTTGCGGGCCAATGAGTTAGACAGTCTAGATTTAAATAGTTTCAGAAATCCTTTACTAATTGGTGATTCTTGAATTATTTCTAAAAGGTGTATCAAATCTCCGCATCAGGCGGTGCTCAATATATATCAGTAGTAGAAAAATCTCCTATGTAATAGCTTCCCAGGGCATAACAATAGGTGATAGTGATGCTGCAAATTCCACTTTCTACTAGGTGTATCCAATATCCACATAAGGTCGTGTTCTATTATATATATATATATATATATATTTATCAGCAGTAGGAAAATCTTCTATGGCTGCTTCCCAAGGGATAACAATAGGTGATAGTGACATTACAAATTGCAATCCTGTTTTGATATTACCTAAATATTTTTCTTTTCTTCTTGCATAATTTCCTATAAGAAATAAGCATTATCATGGAATGGATACTATCTAGAGTGTTAAATGGAAGGTGGTGATTGATGTCTTCTGCCTAAACGATCCATAAACCTATGATAATGCTTATTCAAACCCTTTTGGTTGCTCTGTATGGTATTTTTGCAATTTCGTTTCATTCATTGTATCATGATGTGAACATGCACCAAACGTATGTGGACGCAGTTGCAGAAACTTGTTTCATTGAAGTAAAATACACTTCTCAGAACTTCTTTGCGATATATTTTTTCTTTGTCTTCTTCATATTCCTTATTTCATACTAGGTCCGTAACATGACCAAAGTCATCTTGGTATTATACCACATCCTCCTTAATTAAATATAAAGGACTTCACACTTCATAGTGCATATTAACATTATGATGTATACAATCAACTCTCTTAACCTTTTGTTTTTGTTTTTGTTTTGCTATTTCTTGCCTTTTAAGTTGAGCAAATAAAGTCTTTTTATCAGTTTGAGCAAATAAAATATAGTCTATAGAAACACTCTGCTGTAAGAAAGTTTGCTTATCAAAATGATTCTTCTGAATGCTTCATCATGTAAACATTCTCTGATGCAAAGTCCAAAAAATAGAACAAACAATTGATCTCACCCGTTGACTTTAAAAAACTAATTTTTGTTCTTAACCATTGATTACAAGGCCACCAACTAGAATGCTAGGAACCTATAAACAAAAACTCCTTTTTGTTGTAATACATTATCTTTGAGGCCAATGGGTTAGGGGTCTGGATTTCCACAGTTCATATATAGACATCTTAGCAGTTGAAAGACCTCTTATGGTTGCTTCCTAATGCATAACAAAAGGTGATAGTAATACCGCAAATTGCACTTCTGTTCTGATATACCTAAATATTTTCCTTTTTCTTGCTTAATTTCCTATAAGAAATAAGCATTATCATGGAATGGACCCTATCAAACGTGTTAAATGGAAGGTAGTGATTGACGCCTTCCATCTAAACAATCCATAAACCATGATGTTAAGCAAGATGACATTCAACTTCGGACATCTCAACGTGTATACACCCACACATGGATGTATACCCTTGTAGTTTCTCTCATGAACTTTTTACAATTTCATTTCATTCATTGTATCATGATGTGAATATCTACCAAAGTATGTGGATGCAGTCGCAGAAACTTGTTTTGTTGAAATAACACGCACTTCTCAAAACTTTTTTCCATCTATTTTTTTCTGCCGCCTAAATATTTCTTATTTCATACTAGGTCCGTAATATGACCAAAAGTCATCTTGGTATAATACCACATCCTGCTTAAGTTAGCTATAAAGGACTTCACACTTCATAGTGTAGATTCACATTAGGATGTATATGATCATCTCTCTTGACTTTTTTTTTTTTTTTTTTGCTATTAAGTCGAGCAAATAAAATATAGAAACTTTGATTAGATTTAGAATGGATGGATGCAAGTTCAACAATATAAGATACATAGAGCAGGTTCTAAGGTGCTAACTAACATGAAAGCAACCGAGTTTGATTAACCCCTAAATTTTTTATTTGACGAATTCCTCTTAACTCCCCATACGTGGTTTAGTATGCATGTATAATTGGTAAGATCTATATGTCGCAAAGCAGTGATTTTTGTTTGGATTTCTCATACAGTAATATTAGTTTATATTAATTTGTCATTGGCATGTGAATTTTACTTTTTATAGTATATTTGTGTTCACTCGTGGTTGGAACAGCTGTACGTAAGAGCCTGTCTGCCTACCTGATATTGAATTTCTTGGAATTCTTAGAAAAAAGGCTTGTATGAATGAAGCGTAAAGAGATGAAAGTGAAAGGGTTTGAGGTCAAAATATGGATGGGAGTGTATGTGGTTCAAAATCTCAGCCGATACAAACCGGTATCGGCCAGTATCAGTGCGATATTTTGATGGGGAACCGGTATCCTTATCGCCCATCAAATTTTGCCAAAATATCGGTGTATACCGGCCGAACTGATATATTGACTAATATATTCAAAATATCAGCACAGTACACTCATTTTCCTCCTTTCCCAGCTTCTCCTCATCTCCAGCAACCCCTCCTCCTTGTTTTTGTCTTGCATGACACATACAGAGAAAAAAATAAAAAAAAGAATCGGAGAGATGGAGGAAGGAGGAAATCAGCATACTTGGATTTGATGCAACCTTCATTGCCGTTGCAGTTGCTGGAGCAGTCTCACCACTCCGTCGTGCGGTCGCCGCCTCCACTGCCAGGTTCCCCCTCCTATTCCTTTTCTTCCTTCTCCTCCTCCCCTCTTCTCCTTCTCCTTTCCCTTCCCTTTTCGTTTCCCACCTATTTTTCCCCCTTCTGTCTCAGGTGAATGACAAAAGTTACAGAATGAAGGGAGACGAGGCAAATCCCCTTTTGGGGCTTCTTTTCAATTCTTTTTAATGCATTTTTGAGTTAATACTTAATACTTAATACACATGTGTAACTTACTTAAACAACTTGACACTTGTATGCCGCCCACCCCCCCCCGCAACATTATGCCCTGACAAAGTTTCACTCTAATTTGTAATTGGCCTACCATTAGATTAATCAATCAATCAATTTTAAAAAATAAATCAATCTAATAAAACCTCATCTCATACTTAGGATGAAATTTGGATGAGGGCCTAGAGGAGGACAACTATTTTGAGTGGTTTAGGTTTTTGTAGGTGAGCCTGCTATGAAGCATGCAAGATTTTCAAACTATCTTCACCATTTTTTTAAATTATACCTTACTAAAATGACCTATTAATCTTAAATTTAAATCACTCAAAAATAAATGCTCCTTCCTATGTGGGCCTTTAATAAGTTTTACTTAAATAGGAGTTGGGCCCAATGTATCAAGGGTAAATGGGTAATGGTTCAAATCATGTAGCATTGCCAAGTCAATTGTGGCCTAACTATGCTTCGAGTAAAATTTTGACAAAGCTACACAAGAGGTGATAGTTATTTCTAATGATTCGAGTTTAAATATGACTATATTAATGGGTTTATAATTATAAGAATGGGCACATGGATGAAACATAAAAACTTGATATACTTAATAATTAATGATTAGACAATGATATAGGATCTTATGACTTAGGGGGACCGATATTTTGATTTATAATTATTCCTAATGGAAAGAAATATTGTTTTCTAACATTTTACAATATTTTGGATATATTTTTCAAATTTTTTTGCGATAGAAAAAAAAATCACGCTGTGACGACTGCGAACCGCGGCCGATACCAAGACGGTATCGTTTTTTGAGTTCTGCCAACACTGCGACTGATACTGCAATTTTAATCCAAGGATGGGACCATAACTTTAGTAGGGCTTAATTTCCTCGTTTGATGGGTGGGTGATCATTCTTATTAAATGAAAGAATATTTAATGGCTTGTTATGGATACTCACCATTTAGATCTGTTTGCATACTTGAATATTGGATTCCTTTGAGTTCATGTTAAAGGAGGATGTTTTATTAGACGTGTATATGGATCAAGTGGAGATGAGAAAGGAACACTCAATTATCTCCCTAATAATGCACATTCTTTGCAAGTTATCATCCTATCTACATCTCGATTTTATATCCTTCACCCATTGACCATAAGTTCCTTTGTATTCAACTAGATCCAAACCAATGGGCCCTAACATCTCAGGCCAAGACTTCACTTCTAGTATATTAAGCTGAAGGGTTTTGGATTCGATTTTGAGCTGTCAGTTTTGATTTTGAAACTACCATTATCCCCATTTTATTCAAAATGTGCACGTCCTCTCCCCACCCATGCAACTCCCGTTTTTATCTTTATCACACGTAACCACCACCTATGCAACTCCCTTCTTATCTTTATCTCATGTAGCCACTCTATATTTCTTTTCAAGTGTTCTAGTTTTCATTTTCCTTGAGTACCTTCTCGCCGCTGAACATCTATTGCTGGGTCTTGGGTTGCTTTGGCCATTCGCTGTGGGGGGAGCATAGTTTCAAAGTCGTGGGATTATCCATTGGGATCATCTCGTCAAATTGAATACCATGGACATTCGAAAGGTTACTTTTTTATTAGATTGCTCCATTTTATATACTCCAATGTGAGTAAAAGTCTTAGTATTTTATTCCTATGTTGCTCTATCTTGAATAAGTTTTTAATTCCTACTAATTTTGTTTTTATTTATTGGGAAAATTACCATACGGACCTTCTAAAACCTGACATTTACCCAAAACCAGATGACAGAGTTTAAAATTGCATAAGAGAAGATCGTACATAAAAAGAGGATTATAGCGGACCTTTTTACCCTTTTTCCTGGGATATCCTAGGCCCTTAGGATATCCCATGATTCGATATCCAAGGACCGTAGGATATCACACATTTCGATATCCTACACACACACATACAGGATGTCTCTGAAAATTACATCTAAGTAGAAGCTAGTGGTAGTCGTAGAACATCTAAGTAACCCAGAAATTCTTTAGTCTCACAAGCATAGTCAAAAATAAAAATGGAAAAGAGATTGAAAAGGAAAAATGTAAATATTATAGTAATATTTGTATTGTTGGTTTAGGTGCCGGTACCGGCCATTTGAAAAAAACATAGAGACAGTTTTTAATCCTATTGAAAAACCTTCAAGTAGAAAATACCCAAATAGGTCTCTTCTAAGTGGAGCAGGTTGAGTTCGACCAAATCACTTAAATTTGTGTATTGTGCTCTTTAAATTTATGTATTGTGCTCTTTTTTGTGTGTATCTTAATTTTTTTAGGATAACTCCTTTTAATTTTTTTAATTTAAGACTAGGGCATGAAAGCGTGGCACGAAAGACTGCACAAATGGCACGGCTTAAGCCCAGGCACATCATGTTGTGCCGTGCAGAGCAGTTCGGCCAGCCATGCCAACACGGCATGGCACGAATGTGTTGTGACGTGCTACACAACCATGCCCTTCTAGCACGGTACGATTGACACCTCTACCCACACTCATTTATGTGGGCCAGGCCAGGTCAAACTAAAGCCCTCAGAGCCTTTGGCGGGCCTATAATATCAAAGCCTTTATCCTACCTTCAAGAGCCAGTGTCAGGTCAGGGTTGAAAAAATAATTTTTAAATATTATTATATAATGATATTTTTATACCACAATGCTAACCTTCCTTTATTCAAGCTAAAGGATTAGTGTAATGCAAAAGTCAATCTTTTTGTGCCACATCTGAAAAATCCACGAAACAAGTTACTTTGTCCTCATATAAAAATATTGTTTAGGAGTAAATGAAATAAGTTAATCTGATAGTATTGTAACATGAAACTAGGACATAGAAGACACTATTAAAGACCTTAGCACGCTAGCAGTGATTAAATAGTTTGGGTGATGTACCCAGTTTTGTGTATCGCATGCTATTAATAAGATTGTTGTAGTTGAAGTTCTGCTAATTGTAGCCTTTTTTACTAGTTTATGTGCTAAATTTTATTTTTATAAAGTAATGATATGGATCATCAGAGCCTGCTTGACAAGTCTCATATGATTCAATTAGATTTATTTCAAATATGCATTAGACCTTTTCAAAATAAATTATTTGACCACTCTTGAATTAGCATTAACCCTAACTTGTAATTCTTTTGAAACATCACCATTAGATTTTATAACAAACTAATTAAACTATGACTACCTAAGATGAATCATGAAGATGATTTAATGCATCTGAATATGGGCAAAAGTTACAAACTTTAACTCCAAATGTGGGGTTCACTTAAATGAAACAACAATAATGGAAGTAAAGGGATAGCAAGAAACTAGTAACAATTAGTGGCTAATGGCTAATGCTCAACCCCACTCAATGATGATATTGATAGGCATCCATCTAATGACACTTGAATTCTCTTTTCATTGAAGAATATCTTTATGTTGGGCATACATACAATCAAACATAGGTAGTAATATTGTGATCTATGAGGATATCCACCTAAGATTTAGTTATTATTGTTTGGCAAAATATTAAGTCTCTATCATTAATTTCTAATTAGAGGGATCCTTTATAACATTTTAGTAAAAATTCATATATATATACATAAAGTAGGGCCCACTGTGTTGTCCCTCGCCATAATATGGTGAGGGATAGACTTGCACGAATATTTCCCTATATATATTTATAGAAAAACACTAAAAAATGCTTCACTTTAAAAACGGCCCCCTTTTCTGCCTCTTTTATTTTTAGTCATGGGGCCCATGTTCAATCAATCTAATCTTTTTACAAACATTACCCCCCATGAATAGTTACAAGTCCAAGCTTGACACTCATCCGACTTTTCCCCACCATTAAGTTAAAATCATGATAAAATGATGCATTTAAACCATTAAATTTTGGGGTCATGGATCAAAAGGTTATCTCAAGATCTTGCGAATATGTAGGCTTCATATGGATCTTTCCATCCAATAGACTTTCATGATCATCATGCATTCTAAAGGGCCCAACTAGGAGGGGCCTTTTCTCCTAAAAAATGCCCGGACGTTGTGTAGCGCTTCTCATATATATATATATATATATATATATCTATATAAATTTCTATGGGGTTTTTACCAAAAGAAGTCTCAAATATCCCTATATGTCCAAAAGCATCCTCAAATACATGTAAAGCCCAAAAGCATCTTATAATGTGGAATTTCTTTTTTCTAGAGCAAATTGCCCTTCACTTGATCTCTTACGACATTGAGACTCGACCGCATTCGTGCATCAAAGGATTTCACTACTTGTTATTTTTTTATTCCAACTCTCAAACCTCCTAGTTTATTTTAGACATTGTGAGCAATAAATGTTTATTTTAAAGTCATATTCTTAAGCAAGAAATGTGAAGAAACACATTCTAACTTCATAGTTAATCCTCCAAAGATTGTAGTAAAAGTAAGGTTGCAAATAGGGAATAGAAAGGAGCGCAAATTTTTACATTTTGTTCTAAAATGAAATGGTTGCTTTTTTTAGCAGAATCTCCACAAATTGTACTAAGAGAAGGGTTGCAGTGAGTACATTTACTACTGAACAAAACCCATAATGGAATGGTCCAACTCATACAGTTACAGAAACTATTGCTTCAGTCAAACCAAATGAACCTGTATGTGTCCTATTTGAGAAAAACTTTAACTATTGAACTTGCAAGTCTCTTTTCGACAACATGAGTTGATTGACATTGTGACTTATGTTAATGTTTAATTTATATTTGGAAGTGAGGAAAGTGGGGGAGATCATTCTAGACTTTGGAGCAAAATTCTCCACAAATTATACTAAAAGTAGGGTTAGAATGAACAATAACGGTGAAACAAAGTCACGGCAAGATTACTCAGCCTTGACATCACAGATTCTTGAGCTTGACATGACAGCTATGTCTCTTGGTAATTCTTAGGTGAGGCTATGCTGGACTCCTGTAGATTTTAGTTAATTTTCTACTACTAGTAATAAGAGATTATATTCAAAATGGGGATATTATTAGAGTTTATAGAAAATACAAGTCAATCTAACTTGATAAAGAAACTTAATGAATGCACATAGGATGTTGGTGATTGGAATTAAATAGAAGAAGAAAACCTGTACTTGCGAATAATACTAGGCACATACATGGATATTAAATCCCGAGCTCGCGAGTGTTATGTCTTGCACTTGCGGGTCATGTCTTGAGCTTGCGGGTATCTTGTCTTGAGCTCACGAGAGATAAAGTGAAGGGCAATTTGGTCTATAAAATAATGAAGTCAGCCGTATAAGATGCGTTGGGGCATTACATGTATTTGAGGATGCTTTTAGGCTTCTTTTTTGTAAAAACTCCTATATATTATACATATAATTTATTTTATTTATTAATATACAAAGGGCTAGGCTGGGCCCCCTCAAGTTGGCTAAGTCAAGCCCTTGCTCGGCCCTCAAGGTTGTGGGCTTTACAAAATTGAGCCCCACCCTATCCTCAGGCTTTAGGACAAAAAGAAAAGCCCTTGCTTAGCGGGACAAGCCGGGCCCAGCCTCTCATAAAAGGGCAAGATTGATGGCCCTACTTTTAACCCTCATTTGTTTGCCTTGGTCATAGAAAACTCTCTTTGTTTAATAGGTTATTGCATAGAGAACTTGGAGATATCCAAGGTAAACCTCCTTGGTGCAGGTGATATTGGAGATATCCAAGATAAAGCTCCTTGGTGCAGGTGATATGGCACTCCATAACCCAACAAGAAAGAATAAGGATGGAAACAGGTCAGGTTCGCCTTTGGAGCACAGTGGATTCAAACTGAACCCGAGCTAGTTTGAATGCTTGGGCCCAGATCATGGGTCCTCATCTGCGCCCAATTCAACAACAAAATATATATTATATATGTAAAGGAGTTGAGGGCCATACCTGCTGTTTGCCACAATGAACACCTTTAGTGCAAAGATTTTTTAGTCTCATTGTTGTATATAATAATGTTAGAATTATACTTGATTAATAAATATGGAAAACATCTGATAAAAATATGTTTGACTCAAGTAGATGGTTATTCGAGCATGGACCCGACTACAGCCGACCCCAATTATGAATCGGATCCAGAATGAGGGTATGAAGTTTTCATCTCTGTCCTGCTGGAACGAGGTAAGGAAGCTAGAACTTTGAAGGAAACCCTTTCAAGTAGGTCGAAGATCAGCAAAACAGAGAGAGAATATATATATATATGCAATTCTAATGTTATGAGTATGAGAGATGAGTTGGTGAAAACTAAAAATAGCTTAGTGCTATATAACGTAATTGATTTCAATGCCCAATTAACAGCTACTGAGCAAAATGAAAGGTTTGAGTTGGATATAAGTTATAACAAACATAATCAGCGGTGGATGGATTGGAGGAGGGACAGCATTGGATGAAATGAAAGGTTTGAGTTGGATATGACAAATAGATAAATAGAGGGATGATTAGAGTAGGGGCACTAGTGAGTTTTTAGCGATCATGAAGTGTCACTTTGAAGTTCGATCAAACAAACATTTCTATAAAATGGTCATTAGGGACCATTTAATGTATGAAGCTGGATTTTGGGAAACAAGAAAAATAAGAAAAAAGTGAGTGCACGTTGAGATATGCATCCTAAGACAGATTTGAAGGTATAATAAGGAATATAATTATGAATAAAAATATATGATAAAATTCACAGGTAGCTTCAATCGAAGAGAATCAAGAAATGCCTCTCAAAATTGTTTGAGATGGTTTAGGCACATACCACTCCATCCTCTTCCTCATCAAGGCTGCATGCATCACGCCTTGAGAACGTTAGCCTTGGCCAGAACACACCCACTTGAGAGAGCAAGGAGCTTTTAAGGTAGCATCAGCTCTCAAACAGCATCCTCATGAACTGGCCATGCTCTGCCAATACCAAGGAAAGCTCACATTGAGTGTCATGCATCAGGAATGGATCTGAAGCGCCTGGGTGCCAGAGACGTGTGCACACATTGTCGACCCATATGGTTGTGCCTAGAGAATGGGAACAGAATATAAAATGTGGCCAGTCTGCGCTGTGGCCCAAGAAGCACTGCAACTGAGAAAAGTCTCCACAGCGTGTGCATTGACTGTGCTGCTCACTCAATAAGAAGAAAAACAGTTAACTGTGTATTATATGTATACTGATGTAAGAATGGGAACAGAATATAAAATGTGGCCAGTTTGCGCTGTGGCCCAAGAAGCTTCTCTCTCCACAGCATGTGCATTGATTGCGCTGCTCACTCAATGAGTAGAAAAACATTTAACTGTGTATTATATGTATGCTGATGTATCTAGAAAAACAATGGTCCAAAATTCTCACTTCAAAGATATTAAAAAAATAGTTAATTTTAGGAAAGAATATATTATACCATGCACGTGTTTGAGTCATGTAAACTACATCCATTTATGCTAAAAAGTCTGAGACGCCCTATCTCTCTCTCTCTCTCTCTCTCTCTCTCTACACACACACATATCTATACTTCTCTCTATGTTTACATGTATATTCACACACTTTTCTCTCTTTCTATATATACATATACATACTCCCTCTATACATAAATTATACACACATATCTATACTTCTCTCTATGTTTATGGGAACATAAGAGAAATTCTCAAAAACTCCCTATTTTAAAAACTCCCCTATCTGCTCCCCTACTTTTGTAGGCCATGTAGCCAATCTTGAGCCAAGCCAATCTTTTCACACACTATATCTAAGGTCCCCGACCTTAATAGGCTGTTTAATTTCCTAATATTGGCGATTAGCCTAATTAATTGTGATTTTAGCTAATTAGGCGGGTTTAGTGGCTAAGCGAGTTTCTTTTATCATTAGAAAGATCTTCCCAAAGTTTCGTTTGATTCCGAGTGCGATTAGTCTTTATAGGGGGTTAGGTTGTGATTAATAGGAAAATTGGGTATTTTTCCGAAAAATTCTATTTTTTCCCGAATTTGGGTGCGTTGGAAAGATCTCGTCGCGCTTGTCACTTTTTGTTCTCGACTCGTCACGATTCGACGCCCCAAAGTCCCTCAAATAATTGCTTTTCTCTCATTTCACTCAAAAGGGGCATTTTGGACTTTTTCCCTTCATCCCTTCATTTAACCCTAACCCATCCTCCACTACCCCATTCGTTTCTTCCTCCTTCATTTCAGCTGCTGGGATTCTTCTTCTTCTTCACTCCTCTCTCTCTCTTCTTGCAAGTGCTACTTAGAAGTGGGATTTCAAGAATGCAACCACATCATCTTCTTCCTCTCATCTCCTTCATCTCTTAGACCCATTTTGGTGAGTTTTCCTCAACCCCTTCTTCCCTAAATCCTTCCTCATTGTTGTAGAGACCTTGTATGTTAATAGATTTCTTTCTTTCTTCTTCCTTGTTGTTCTTTGGGTATAGAAGAAGGGTTTTGGAAGTGTCTTTGGCTTGGGTGTGAGTGGAGAGCCTTCCTCTCCAATTTCTCTCTCAAATTTCCATTTCTTCACTCTCTTTGGTGAAGGCAAGTAGAATAGCATTATGTGTTAATCATGCATGTATATTTACTTTCATTCTTGTTAATGTACTGCTTAGATTTCCATCTATTGCCAAGCTTGATTATAAATGTTGGATTTCAAATGTTAAATAAGTAATTTGGTTAAAGGACTTGAATGGACTTGTATGGGTGGGTTGGTAAATTGAATGGATTGTGGTTTGGAGGAGAGCATGGAGGCACTTTGGTGCAGGTTTTAACCTTTGGAAAGGCTTAGGAAGGGAGGAGAATGACATGGGGTGGAAGAGCTTCAAAAATGACTAGAAACAGGGGAATTTCGGGAGTTTTCTGACTCCAGGCGTCCGAACGCTGGGATTTTGGCGTCCGGACGCCAAAAGGCAGTGTCCCTAGGCGCCTGGATTGTTGTTGGGCATCCGGACGCCGGGTTTTTGGAGTCCAGATGCCGGGAACCTGCAGGGGGTATTAAAAAGTTGACCATTTTGAAACGCCCATAACTTTTGACCCCTTCGTCGGAATTTGGAGTTCTATATACCGTTGGAAAGCTCTTGAAGCGTAGAATCTAATGGTATACATATCTTAATGATCAGAGGTTCGGAAAAGAAGTGGGTAGTGGATAAATGAACCAAGCCTTTATCTCTTTTGGAAAGGGACTCTAAATCTAGTTGGACCCCTAGGTCAACACCCATTGACCTTACCCTTGCATGACTAACTTGGGAAGATGAAAACGGAGCACATTTGGCTTGGTTTGCTTTGTCAGTTGTCCGGGATTTTCCGAATATCTACGTAACTTGGCCAAATGTGTGTGGAAATGAGTTAATTGGTGCCCAACAACTTCCGTACACCATGGGCCTGCCAAATTAGGACACCATTTACTCATTCTCCATACGTACTCCGTTGGGGACACGTTCGATACACGGTGGACAACTCTTGACCTAGGATTTGCTTGTTCTTCACTCTTGACTTGCGAATCTTGTATCCGTACTTTGTCGTAGCTTGTACACTCTATCTTGTATACTTGTATAAGTTGTAACTTGTAGAAATGGGATTTGATCGGACTTAGAGTGTATCCTTAGGTACCTTGTCTTGTATTGATGAACACGTGTGGATAGACTTGAAAAGGACTACTCACGGAACTTGGAATTTGGCTTGTATCTTGGCTTGACTTGGAGTAGCCCTCGGCTTGTTATCTTGTACTTGGAAACCTATCCACGTGTATTATCTTGGAACTTGTGTTGTGTGGAAACCATCATCACCATCTTGCATTCATGATCAGCTGCAGTTTGATGATTCTTGAGTGGGCCGGATATCGGACACTAGGGTGGGCAGTCGGCTTTGGACGGCGTCCATGGCGGGAATAGCCGGGAGCGGGCTAGGACCGTGCTGCTATTCCTAGGACCGGGAACTAGGATCCCCCTAGAGCTGGACTTTAGGTATTCGTAGTCGGCTTGGATGTCACTTATACCCTCGGGAGATGACTTGGACATCCTCGGAGTCTCCTCTTGCTTACATAGCATTTCATGGATGGTGATTCCTGTTTATCTTGCTAGGATTTTATATTGTCACTTGATTCTCTTAATTACTCATGCTTTCATGCCTAGCTTGTACCTTGATATCACATAATCATGTATTTGTCTTTATTCTCATTTGAAACATATTATGAATAATGTATCTTGCTTATCTTCTTGCCAACATATTGTTGACCCTTTATTCCCTGGTGTGCGGAGGACACCTACTATTACGCCGACCCGGATTCCGAGGCAATCCCAGAGGATCCTCAACCGGGGGAGGAGGACAAGGTACAAGAGTGGGGTGCTGATAACGTAGCTTAGCGTCATCACTCTGGGCACTAGTGTGCGTTACATGGGGATATCTTTTATCGTGCTACCTCATTTCATCTTTTGGTCTAGATCTTTTGTATATCTTTTGTACCAGGACCTAAGTTTTTGGGATGGTCCTGATGTTTATAAACTTTATATGTTTTTACCTTTTGAACTTGAATATATAATGGGATGAATACCACACTTGCTTTGATATCTCTACAGGTTATCTAATGAGTTCACCGGATGAGTCCCGTTGCTTAAATTGTTAATGAGGTTTAACTACACAATCTTCACAGCGGACTTCGATCCTCGGGCATATTAAGGGCAAAAATTTTTAATTAGCCCTAAATTTCACACCCCGGATCCGGTTTAATTACTAATGGGGTTCAGGGCCATGACACTATACCCCTCCATAAATTGTCATAGCTCACAAGTCCAAATTTGACACTCATCCAACTTTGGCTCACCGTTGGAATGAAATTCTAAGAAATGATACCTCTAAAACCATTAAACTTTAGGGCCGTAGATCAAGGTGTTGGGATAGTCTAATGGAGCTAAAAGTTTAAATATAGGTAGGTCTTATCCATATCTTTCCATCCAAAGGAATTTCATGACTGTCATGTATAACAGTAAGCCCCACTAAGAGAGGCACTTCAAAAAAAAAAAAACTCTTCAGAGAGAGAGAGAGAGAGAGGGAGAGAGGGAGAGAGAGAGTAAACATATATGATTGTTATCAGCATTCTATGATTCATTTCCCGAATCTTAAGGAACATGATTGATATCTATGCAACAAATCCCATTTACGAATGAACCCTAGGATTCAGGTGTCAATTTTATGATTCGATACTCGTTTCATCAAATCTTATGATTCAAACGATTCAGCCGAGCGAAAACAGCTACAACTAATAAGTTAATATTAATAATCTTTTTATCTTTCTTCTTTCTTTCTTTTAGCATTGAGGATTTTACAAAAAAATAATAATAAAAAAAAATATGATTAGGTGACCAGTGGACCGAAAAGATGATTTTAACTGACCCTGCACCAGATCAGTCATTTTGCCTGAAAACGTGTTTTTTTTTTTAGCACTTTCTACTAGCGTCCCTATCGACCTTTGTTTTATAACGTTAAGGGTCCCTAGAGACCCTACGGTGTATGCTTATAAATGAATGGAACTCATCATCATTCCCTGTTATTGGTGAAAAAACGATGACTCTCGACTTGCTTCCCCTCCATAGGTCATTCTCACCTCTTGAAGGCCATTAATCTAAAACTCGACTTGGTTTGATCTAAAACTCTATTTGCTGGAATCACAGTAAAAAAATGGCATGGAATGGAGATTTTTTTTTTCCTTTTTAAAGAATCAAAGATTTGGGGTTTTGGATTTGAATATGGAAACTTCTATCCAATGGGTATTTTTGTTTTTCTTCTGTAGTTGTTTCAAGAAATGCAAATGTTTTGCTACTTTGGGTTAGTTGGGAAGATGGAGTATTATGTATTTATTTCCAAGTTTATGCTTTTGGGGGTAGTACAGAAAGTGGGCATTACATCAGGTGGGTAGAGTTTTGGGCCAGGATTTGATCTAACCTATACAATATTTTGGTGGAATAAGATCGCCCACCTGCTCAAGGAATCAAGTGGTCGACTCCCCATAGAAGCTTATTTCAAATCATGATAGAAATTCTTGATATTTGGTTATTAAGTACATTGAAGAAAAGGATTACCACCCTGATAAGCTTTTTTTCGTTTTAAACTGCATTTGGAGCTTCCCCGGACTGGCTAGATCCTTTCCATCCCCCATTTTTGCTTGGATTTGAAATTGTACTGTGCTTGAATGAATGACCTTGGGGTCTTCAAGAGGTGGGAATGACCTATGGAGGGGAAGCAAGTCGAGCGTTATCGTTTTTTCACCACGAATAGGGAATGAGGATGAGTTCTGTTCATTTATAAGCGTCTACCGCAGGGTCCCTGGGAACTCTTAACGTTATAAAACAAAGGTTGATAGGGACGTCAGTAGAAAGTGCTAAAAAAAAAAAATATGTTTCGGGCAAAATGACTAATTTGGTGCAAGGTCAGTTAAAATCATCTTTTCCGTCCACTAGTCACCTAATATGGGTTTTTTTTTTTGGGTAAAATCCTCTTTAGTATTTTTACTTTTAAAAGGTTATTAGTAGTTAACGAAACCTCTTAGGAACTTTTATGACTTTGGGGAGGTTTTGGAGATAAATAAGGAACATGCATTTGGCTAGCGTGTTCAATTATATGCATGGGGTTTTTCTATATCTTTTTATTTTTTTATTTTTTCTTCACGAACACTTTCTTAACTTCAAAAGATATCCTAATGTGTAGGATCATTGTTTGAGCTTTATTTTTACATTTTGATTTAAAGATTAAAATATATATATATATATATATTGATACCTTTAACTTATTTAACTATTTACACACATCATTTATTATATGTTAATATGTCGTGATGTTCTTGATATGATAGTATGATAGAATTATATGTCATTGTATTTATACTACTATGAATGGGAAAAATGGATGGATTATGAATAAACTATTTTTTTTTCCTTTTTTTAATTTTTAATTTTTTTAAAAATAAAAAATAAAAAAATGCTATGATTCGCAATACCATTCACAATACCATTCGATTCATGGGTATAAACAATTTGCGACACGATTCCGATTTTCAAAAGTAGAGCACCACCCATTGAACAAAGCACCACAAAGTTGATCTTGATCATGAAAAGGTCAACTACCCCAAGAAACTATGAAGTCCTTCGACTTTGCTATCCTAACCCATTAGATGCCAAATATTTCAATCATTTTTTCCAAATATTTCAAAATTATACTCATAATTTTGCACCAAATTTGTCTTACGAACTTGTAACTTGCAAGAGACAGATGGTTCACCAATTCCACTTCCGTTTAAATGAAGAGGAAATTGGATGAGAATTCTACAGAGCCAAGCCCCTCTAAAATTTGAGTATAAAATGAATGTATTCCAGACTATTTACATGTATATACATTCTAATTGTTTAATACAATTACCAGAATATTCACACTTTCCTGTAACTTTAGACTGGCAGAATCCCATCTTTTATTCATTTTTAACTACATCAGCACATGTATAATAGGTAACCTGACCAACTACACTTGACACCTGAGTTAAACATAAATAAAGATGTCGAAAATGATGATTGAACTGTCATTATAAAGCTGTTCAGTATGGTGATGCTAAACTTTTTTTGTTTTGTTTTAGATTCTTTGTAGTTCATGCTACTTTTTAATATGAAAACTTGACACCTCAAGAAAAAATGCTCTCTTAGGGCACATTTGTGTGTTTGGTTGGTCGGACTTGGTGTTTTCTGCGGAACCAGGATTCCATATTCTACACAAATGTACCATAATTAAGGAAAATGGATCCCTCAGCAGAAGTGTTTACACAAATGACACCTACACATACTCTTTACTACACTATTTTTTTTGCCCCAGAACACCACTACTCTGGTTGACTATATAACTGTAAAGATGATGAGTAAGGAGAGAACTAGATCATTTGAAAGGAGAGAATTCTCCACACGTTGTATCTCTTATTGAGAAAGACAACTACTATATGTATACACTTACTTGCCATATGAATGGCTACAGTCAGGGCCTAATTGAGGCCATTACAGATCTAATGAAATCATCTAGCTAAATAAGGAGAATACAATCTAGCCAAGAAAGGAAGAAAATAATATACAATGTTGACCCAATCTAACTAGATCCCACGTGGGATATTTATGTTCATGGGCCAAGTTTGGGTTGGGCCTGCTTCTGATGGATCTTAGTGGACTGGTCCTTATCCATTCTACAATAACAAGTCCGAATATTTGTAGATAACAAACTCGGCCAATGACAAAACTCCATACAAACTGAACCTATTTTCTGCCACCAAGAGAAATAGAAATAGAGATAAGAAGACAAGGTATAGGCTTAAGCAGAAATACCAAGAAAATAAGAAATATATTCTCTATAAGGCCCAACAAAGAGTCAAACATATGATTTCTCAACAAATCTTATGCTTAGAGCAGGGGCTTGATATTCTTTTCACAGGCAAGGAAATAATTATGAAAAATAGAAAGACCGGGTAGCTCTGGCTTTCAGGAGTAGGATAGGCATACATACTATTACTGCACCCCACTCCACCTTGCCCAATCCACAAACTGCATGCCCCCATAGATATTGTTAGCAAAACGTATACCAACAGTGAAAGCCAGTGCAACAGGTGGAACCCTTTTTGCCATGGGTGATGCTTCGACAAGGCCTTCCAATCCATTGATAATTTGATAGCGTGTGTTGGAAGAGACTGCAAGAAATATGCCTGAAAGTAGCAAGGATAGAAATAACAGTAAGAGTCAATCGGATTTCCACCAGACACTGTCACATCTCAAGAGATGAATTATCATGATTTGTGGTATTAAATAGGCGATTAACTGATAATTCAGATGGGGGAAATTTTTAGATAACACCTACTTAGGCGTTAGTATCATACCAATCAAAGAGCGTACTGAAATAATGTAACTCAGGAACAAATTGCAAAATAACCACGGTACTGACTTTTCTTGAAAAAATAAGGAGCACCAAAGAGTCAATACTGTTTAAACATCCAACACGTCCTTGCATTAAATAAATACAAACATGCCTACCCACCAGAATTGATCTTGACAAAATCATTCTGCAGTAACTAATTGTCAGCATAGTATGAGGGAGCTCGATCAATTCAGAGATGGACATGCATCATTTTTGTCATCGTCATCATCATCAAAGCCTTGTCCTAACTATTTAGGGTCAGCTACATGAATTCTAATTCCTCAGAATTCATGTTTGGGTTGTGACAAGATTTTACACTAGTTGTCAACCTATCTAGCGCAAACCTCCTTTATGCGGGCCTGGGACCGACAGTAAAAACTGACAGTTTTTAAATATACATAAAAGAAATGATCCGAAGAAGACATTGTAGTCGCAAATTTCACTTATAGAGTGATATGCACTGTTGGATTGACAATGTGTAAAATACATACTTTTGTACACATAATCCACAGACAGTTTTTATATATACATAAAAGAAATGATCCGAAGAAGACATTGTAGTTGCAAATTTCACTTATAGAGTGATATGCACTGTTGGATTGACAAAGTGTAAAATACATACTTTTGTACACATAATCCAACAGTATGTAGTAGTGTTTGGCATGAAATTAGGCTCCCTCCCTCCCTTCATCTCTAAACAAAAAATATATATAAAAAAAAAAGTCATCACCCAGTGCGGTCCCGCTGAAGCAGGGTTCAGACTGGAGAACCTCCAAAAAAACCCCAAGTTTGCTTTTGAACCCCATTCCTATTTTGTATAGTGATGCCCACCTATGATCAATCAAAACAACACCCCCACCCCCCCCCCCCCCCCCCCCCCCCCCGGCACAAAAAATATATAAAAAACAAAAGGTCATCACCCAGTGCGGTCTCGCTGAAGCAGGGTTCAGATTGAAGAACCTCCAAAAAAACCCCGAGTTTGCTTTTGAACCCCATTCCTATTTTGTATAGTGATGCCCACCTATGATCAATCAAAACAACCCCCCCCCCCGGCACAAAAAATATATAAAAAACAAAAGGTCATCACCCAGTGCGGTCTCACTGAAGCAGGGTTCAGATTGAAGAACCTCCAAAAAAACCCCGAGTTTGCTTTTGAACCCCATTCCTATTTTGTATAGTGATTCCCACCTATGATCAATCAAAACTTTAAGATATCATTAAACTTTTAGGCCGTTAAATCAAGGGCTAGGATAATCTGGTGGATGATGCAGCAACATCCTCGATGCACGGAACACTTTCTCTTCTCCTTATTCTCCTTCCTTTCTCCTATTGCTCTTCTTCTTTTTTTTCGTTCGACTACTCTGTCTCTTTCTATTCGTTTCTCAGCTTCTTCTTCTTCTTTCCGTGAGATACACTCGTGGGCCACATGTGGGACCCATGAAATTCTGATTTTTAAACTATTATTAGCTTTAATTTTAGCCAAGATTGTCATTAGGATTAATTTCTAATTTGAGTAGGATTATTATTTTGTTTCCTAGTTTGATTAGGATTGATTTCTTAACCCCCTAAGTTTCTTTTATTATATATATGGCATTGCAGAGATGATAATCTCGGTGTTGGAGTTTACAAAAACTTTACTTTGTGGGTTTATAGTTGGAGAGTGCCCTCATCGTGTGATTCTTCCCATGGGAACCCAAATTGTGCTCCGGCACTTGCATGGGACTGATTTTTTTCATATCCACTTTGTCCATGAGGAGACCTTTCCATCTCTCCTCCTCCCATTGATAAAATTGCATCTAAGTGGGTCCCACAAATGGTTTAAAAAAAGGCCATTACAGCTTCAAAACAGCCTTTACCGTTTCAAAACGGCCTACGCCGTTACGTTATTTTCAATATAATGGTCATAACCGGTCACGGTCTCAAAAAAAAAAAAAAAAAAAGGAGTAAAAATAACAGCCCATAACAATTATAACGGCCATTATTTTGAATATAATGGTCATAACGGTCTTTATTTTGAAGATAATGGTTAAAATATCGGCAGACAATAGGTTTTTTTTTTTATAATTTTCTTTCCCTTTCTTTTTTCACAGAACATTTGTGGAGCTTCTTGAGATTGTGCTAGATCTTCCCAAGCTTCCTTTTTCACCAAAACTCAAGTGATTTGCAAGATTTTGGGTGGATTCTCATATGAAGGCTTCTTCTCTCCTCAACCACAATACCCCTATGTCCATACTCCAATCCTTTAATTAATTCATTCATCTTAATGTAGTAGTAAATGCTACTTGAAATTTGAAAATCATTCTAACTTACTTGGTGATTAAGTAATTGAGTACTACACCACAACTACTAGTTTCTTGACTTTAAGTGTTTAACACTAATGGTTAGTTCAAAATTATGGTTGCAATGCATACTTTTATAATATTTTAACTTATTTTTAATTTAGAACAGACTTTACAAGTTTCAGATGAGACAACGATTCAGGATGTTATGACTTAGGGGGATACTTTGCTTTAAAGTGTTTACTAATGTAAAAGAAAACATTGTTTTCTAGTATTTTATAATATTCTGGATTTTTTTTGGGGTAAAATAAAAAATCGCACCGTGATGGACTATGATGATCATGAACCGTGATGTGATGCCACATCATATCGGTTTTCAAGATAGATTACGAATTTAAACCATGGTCCCACGAGTTGGACCGCACATAAGCTATATGCAGTCTGCTCGTCAGAGAAAATTCTCCAAAATGTACATACATATGTAGAACTATAATCAAGTGCAAAACATTTGCATCGCATGGTGTGCTCCTTGAGAGTAACTAAAGTCTCTTGAGAGTTGAGACCCCAAAAATGTTATTTTCACAGCTGACACTCTCCTAAATAATTGGGAACTTTTCCATATCAATTAGGGACTTGTCAAATAAATAAATAAATACTCCATTCGGCTAACCCTACAACTTGTATAATGGTAATATGTCTCAAACCTGCACAGCATGGTTGCGACAATAAGCACCTTGTAATTATGCATGGTTGAAAACTATTCCGCACTACATGGGTTCCACTGGATTGGATGCGGGGGCAATTTAAGTCTTTCAGGCCTCTACTAAAACCTGCATCACCTCACTTAGTTCGATACCAAATAGAAGCAAAGCCTCAAATTCATCCAGAAGCTCTATTTATTGTTGTAATGACATCAACTACTGGACAAGCCTCACCAAAGGTTGCATGCCACTCTATTCTGGACAAAACTAGCAATGACATAATAACCAACAAAGACAAGCAGTCTCCCAACCAAGTGAAATTATCCCCCATGTTGGCAATGAATCCGAAAGTTGAAACAATTTCCTATCATCTCAACCAGAGACAACACGTATGCACATGTTTACAGGACCTTTCTCTCATCATCCAGCAACTACTAGCTCATTCGATTTGAGAGCTTCTTTATCACCACCACCAGCTTGCAATTTCCATTGATGGTCACTATTCAGGTGGCCATTCATCCATAACGCTAGTGGAGGAGGAATTAGTGAAATCGAATATTTTCCTTCTACAGGTTCATCAGTAATATAAATTCTTAATGGTAATGTAATTAATGGTGTCAAGATTTTTAATGTTGCATGTGATTTTCTGGACTCAGTAATGAAGACTAGCATCGAGCTTCTGTCTCAGTTATGTTCCAAAAACCATAGAATCCCTACATGGTGACATAAAATCATCATCATAATCAAAGCCATGTCCCAACTATGTTGGGGTTGGCTACATAAATTTTGTTTCTCCATTCCAATCTATCCTGAGCTAAATCCTCGAATAGATTACACTTCTTAAGATCTATCCATGCTGCTTCTAGCAATATCTTCTTTGGCCCCCTTCTCCTTGGTGGGCCATCAACTTGCATAGAAAAACTTTTCCTCAAGCGTCGTTGTTAGCTTACATTGAACATCATTTCCAAACCATCTCTAATGAGTTTCTCTAAATTTATCACCAATTGATGCTACTTCTAAATGCTCTCAAAAGTGCTCATTTTTTATTCTATCTTTCCTGGTTCTACTACACATCCATATTAACATTCCATCTCTGCTACCCTTATTTTGTGCATGTGTTGCTTCATCATTGGCCAAAATTCTGCTCCATAAGTCTTAGATGGTCTAATTGCTGTCCTATAAAATCTTTTCTTTAATCTTGCTGGCATACAAAACCGGTCACAAAGCACCCCAAAAGCAACTTTGCACTTCAACCCTTCTGCTCTTATCCTAGGTTTGACACCTTCCTTAATCTCTCCATCCTTACTAATTATTTAGCCAAGATATTGGAAAGAATCTCTTTGGAATCTCTTGAGCTTCAATTCTGATGGTAATTTCAACTCTTTGTACATCCCCATTTTAGTTACATTCTATATATTTTGTCTTTGTATAACTAATTTTAAAACACTTGGATTCTAATGCCTCCCAGCATCTCTTAAGTTTCACATTCACACCATCTCTTGATTCATGTCTCTCCACAAGTAGTTCTCAACTCGTTACTGCTCCATCATACACATCTTTAATATTTCAATATAACAGCTTGGAATACATTTTTTTTTTTTATATATATCTAAAACCCACGAAATCAAATTCCTAGGCACCCTATGTAGGATTCTCTAGATCAATGAAGGCCGTATTAGGATTTTTCCTCTTCTTTTTTATATTTTTCTATTAATTGCCTAAGTGAGAAGATAACTTCTATAGTTGACCTCCCTGTCATGAAACCAAATTGATTTAAGATATCTTGCTTTTTTTATACAAATCTTTGCTTCATTACTCTCTCCCATATTTTTCATAGTGTGATGACATAAGTTCAATCCCACGATAGTTGGTGCAACTTTATATATCTCCTTTATTCTTGTATATTGGTACTACAACACTTTTTCTCTATTCATCTAACATTTGATACTTAATATCTTATTGAAGAGCCTACTTAACCAAATCCATCCAATTTTTTTTTAAGCATTTCCAAGCCTCTATCGAAATGTCATCTGGCCTGTAGCCTTTCTATCTTCATTTGTATCAATGCTTTCTTCACTTCTACTACCCAAATTATGCAGTAAAAGGTATGCTTCGATAACAAAGTATCATATCTGGTTCTTAAGCCTCCTATAGAATCTTCATTTAAAAGTTTACTAAAATATTCTCTCCACCTTTAATTTAATATCATTTTCCTTCACTAAAACCTTTCAATGGTGACATGAAATGAATAAGATACAGCTATTAGGATTTATTCAAGTACATGAATGGATGAATGAATGCCAATTGGTAAAAGACATAAGAAAAATAAGAATATCCCCATCAGGTAGTTAATGGTGATAATTTCAAAAAATAACATAAAACTCACATGCTTTATAGCAAAAAAACATAACAGGAACGTTATTTATACACATACCCCAAAGAGCTGCACTCTTCACAAGAGGTGGGACAGGTATGTCTTCATCTGATCGTTTTATACTCCTGGTCAATTAAATTACACTCAGACAAATTCCATGCTAAAATCACAGAACTATGCAAAACTTCTGAAGAACAATTAGACCCACATTACAGCACCAAAGAACAGTAGACAAAGTAAAAATGAAGGTGAAGATGAGTTGAAGATTGTTATAGAAAAAAGAATCCATTTATGTTGTGAAATGTGCTATTAATATTTACAGGAAATATTTAAAAAAAGAAAAAAAATAAAGGAAAAAGGAAAAAATAAAGTTTCTTTGCCCACCAATGTAGTTCAGAAAAAAAAATTGAAATGATTTAAGAATTAGTTAGCCGAGACATGATTGGAGTGAGAGATGCAGTCCACACTAGGAACTAAATAATTATATCAGATGTTGATATGATGGTATTTTTACAACTTAATAGTTTCTGTATCGAACTGCAAAGAAACTTATGGAACTAGTCCTCTGAGTTACACAGGAAAACCTTGGACTTACCTACTCTAACCTCTACAGCTCAAGGTACACAATGCAGTCAACCTCATTTTTTTATCTTTTCTTTTTCTTTGCTTCTTCTTAAAAAAAAAAAAAAAAGAAGAAAAATTCTCTCACAGATGAAGTCAACAGTTTCAGATGTTGGGTCAATATGCTTTATCTAACGTAGGTGTTGATAAGTGCTTAAATGTTTACAATTTAAGCCCTAATATTTGATTTATCTTGTGCTAGCTCATGGTTATTTTATTTGTTTTTACATTGTCTTTTTATTTTTCATGGAAAGGTCAAAAGGAGCCAAAAGAGAAGAATTTCAGCAAAAGATTAATTGAGAGATTCAGGTGTGCATCCCAATGGATGTATGGCCAGGTGGGATCTGCCTATTCTTTTTGGGGATTTGAAATTTGAATTAAAGGTTGAGCCCTAAAAGGAAAGTGAAGCAAAGAAGGAAAAGGAGAGGAAAACCCAAGCATGAATGGGGTATTCCCATATGTAGCACGCCCAAAGGAACCCACATCTCTTGCAATAATTGGAATTTCAGAATTTGGAAATTCTTTCTCAAGTCCAAGTGGCGCCCTAGCATAGAGTTCAAGCAAAAAGGAGAGAACTTAAAGGAGTCTAAAAGGAAAGAGAATCTCCTATGTTTTCTAGTTGTTTCCTAAGGAACTTACTTGAAAATGCAAGCAATAGGTCCAATAAAAAAAAGGAAACATGAGCCTAAAAAGGGGGAATCTCCTTACTAAAGAAGAATTTGCAAAAAGCATAAAAGGGGAAGCAAGAGGGGATGGACGACCACCACAAACACAAACCCTAGCAGCCATACAAACCTATTTGGGAGCTTTTTGGAGCAAAGGAGAAAGAAAGCAAGCTGCTGGCCGTCCCTTCTTCTTCATCAAACTTCTAGAGTTTTTCTTATGACTTTCTTTTCTATGTTATTTTTCATTACAAACACGAGTAGCTAAACTTTTAGGGCTAGGGTGTAATTGAAAGCCTAGCCTAATTTTATGTAGTTCCTTTTGGCATTCCTTAATTGAGAATTCAATTTTATTGGATAAGTTTCTAAACCATGCTTTTGATTTGATGAGTTGTGTATATGCCATGCCAAGCATGCCATGTTCAATTGAATTTAAGATTAGCTAACTTCTAGAAAAAGCCTAGAGAACATTTACAAATCAAGCTTTCAGGACGACACAAAACAGGAAGCTAGAAACTAAATTAAGAAAGCTTAAACAACCTGTCTGAGACCAGATGTTTAATAGCTCCCATAATTAAACGGCAGAAATGACATGACATGACCAGTAAAGAATGAGATACAGGATTGGTAAAGACAGCCATACCGCTTTGCATTCATTATCACATTTGCAATGCCTTGGCCTATAAGCCCGCAGACAAACCCAACTGAACCGTACAGAACTCCCTGTATCAAGATTGTCTAAATCAACCATGATGCACAATGGGAAACACCAGTAATTACAATAAAGCTACATTCTGTACTAAGAGACGTGAGAACAACTAAGATAGCTAAAATGTAGAGAATACTAGAACCGGGTCGGGAAATGATATCAAATACTTCTCAACATATATTTTTAAAAGTTCAAGAAGCAGAAGCTTGTTAAAATGTGGCAAGTATTATACCTTGTAGAAGTATGTTCCAACCCTTTGCGCAAAAGAAAATCTGCAGCCTGGCCTTTCAGCTTCAAACACACTGCAGAGAGAGAAAAATAAAGGGTTAATGTAATTTCAGGCTTTAGATGAGGAGAAAGGAGATGAATGACCAAGCCACATGCAAGTGCCATCCTAGCAGGAAATATTCATAAAAAGTCACTAAAAACTGTTATCCTACATCATTTGTCATAGCAAGTGATGCAGCTTCGGATCCTCAATCTGAAAATAGACCAATCTCCTAAGGGATTGATCGAACCTAGATATGGATTCGGCCACTAGGGCACACTCAAGATAAGGGTAAAAACCATAGCTAAAGAGAAAACTCAGATAAATCTCAGGAAACTTTGATAGATAATAATAAGCATGAATTACAATGAGGAAGTCCACCTACATATATATATATATATATATATATGGGGGACATTCACGTGCATCCATCCCTCACCATAGGGTGCGGGAACTTTTCCTTTTTGCACATGAATATTCCTTTTATGCATATGACTATATGACTTTTCCTCTTTTGCACATGAAAATTTCCAATTATGGAAGTGTCCCTCACCCTATGGTGAGGGATGGATGCACATGAATATTCTCCCTATATATGGGAGATGCTCTTATGAGAGATTGGGTGGGGGCCCTCACATCCATATCCAATGCCAACAACTTAAATGTGAGGGCCCCACCCCTATCTCTCATATAAGGTGAGAGATATCTCTCATAGGAGCATCTCCCTATATATATATATATATATATATAGATCAACCTGCTATAACTTGGACAACAAGACTTTCTTAAACAATAAAGGAAAAATCACTAAACTTACCTAATAATCCAAATTAAATAAGACTCCTAATTTTAAATAATTCTAAACAAAGCAACTCTCTAAATAAGACTACTAATTAAATCGATATCCAGTTGGACCTATGGGCTGGGCCCAATGGATTCGCCCACCCATAGTCTAGCCTGCACCAATGCTCCCCGGCTCGAAAAAACTCGACTCCTATGAGTTAACAACTTGATAATACTGGATTGAATTCAATTGCAAGTTCAGGAAATGTCCTCATGAGTCGAAAATAATCACACAAACTTTTTAATTTTTCTTTCGATCTTCAGTGTTTATATATAGCTTTAAAGCTTGATGCATTATTTTCCTCCACTTAGAAGTAAATTGAAGGTGACGCTTCTTCTAATGTTTGCATTTAGCTCATATGTGTGATTTGCCCATTTGAATCTATCCTATCTGAGTGCACTCTTTAAGTTTCCATTGGTGATCCCTAAATATGAAGTCAATTTGGCGGACTTCAATGATTGGTTCTTCTTTTGGTGCCTCCTTATCAAAGTTGTCATTGTTCTTCCTCTACCTTTTGCAGCTCTTGATTAACGTTGTCTTGATCAAAAGTGTGCGTCAAATCAGCATGCTCATCTTCTACCTCTTCCGAATTTTCCATGAGATCAGTTTTGCGTTGAACTTGCTTACCTATCACATTCTTGATGTCTTCTATCATGGTTAGCATCTCCTTTTGCCCAATCAGGATTTCTATTCCTTCCTTTTGCTCTTTCTTTAGTTCTTTAGTTGAAGGTGATGGAGTTGTTGATTGCAATGGAAGAAGCATAATTCACAATCCTTTCCAAAGGATGGAAAATGTATTCTTATCTTCGTCATGGTACACTTCCCGATCAAAAAGTCGTGGTCGTCCAAAAACAATATGAGCAATTGTCATATGGATCACATCACACCAAATCTTGTCCTCATAATTGCCAATCTTTAAGGATGTCAAACATCTGTGAGTCACAGGCATGATAGAACCATTAGACCATGTGACTTGATAGGATTTAGGTAGCCTCTTAGTTGGCCAATGAAGCTTGTCGATCACCTCTTGAGCAACAAAATTTATTGCACTACCCTTGTCAATAACCAAATTAGCTGCCTTGTCTTCACACTTAACCTATCTTCTTAGTTTGTCTCCACAATTCTTCCTTTTCAGTTGTGGTGAGAAGTCGACAAATGACAAGCATGGGATTATCCTCTCTGGAAAAATGAGTTTCAACATGGAGCCTTGTTCTTTACTGAGAAACTAAATCACTAAACTTGCCCAACAATCCAAATTAAATAAAACTCCCAATTTTAAATACTTCGAAATAAATCAACTCTCTAAATAAGATTCCTAATTAAATGAATGTTCCGCTGGGCATGGACTGGCCCAATGGGTTGGCTGACCCTTGGTCTAGCCTGCATCAACAAGCCAAGCCACTTCAAGATACTATGAAATCCTCCATAGGCAAGACAACTACGTGCATGGAGATAGCATAAGGTTATGTCATAGGTTTTTTTTTTTTTTCAATGGTTGGCAATATCATAGTATTTACAAATCAAAAATATACAAATCAGGATATATAATTTATCTACAACATTATGGAAAACAATTTATCTATAACATTATGGAAAACAAAGCCACATACATGCAGGTAGCAAACTAACGTAATAGATTTCCTTTTTCATGGAAGCTCAGGTTCGTGAGTCAGCAGTGGCTGCAAATGAACTGATATCTGAGAATCAAATTCACCATAGGGAACATGTGTAGAAAGCACAGTTTTGATTTTGGCAAAATAGGGTAGTGAGGACAGCTGATGCAGGACCAAGTAACCTAATCTATGAGATGCAAATTTGAGATCAAAGGAACCATTTATATTGACCATGAATCTCCAAATTATTACAAAGCACACCATCTTAAATAAACTCAACTTAGGCAACCACTAGTTGATCCAAGGTCGTGTTACAGTCTTGCAATCAAAACCTCAAGTGAGGAATGGACCGATGGAAATCTAGGACTTCCAATTTATTTAGGGAGTCGCCAACGTAAGTAGGTTTGTCGTGCCCCTTGAGGATTTCTAGCAAATGCCTTCGTTCAAAGGGATTGTGACGTGTGAAAATTTAATTTTAGATTTGAAAAAATAAATAAATACCCACAACTTTTAAAGGCCAAAATTAAAATTTCAGAACTGAAATCAGGATTTAAATGGGCTGAAAAAATGATAAAAAAAAAAGGGCTGATTCAGCTCCAAAGTAGGCCAGCCCACTTGGAAATGGGCTGCACCAGATTCAGCTGGGCCTGGTTCAGCCAAGTGGATTTGGGCCTAGATCAGGTTCATTCAAGGCAGGTGGGGCTGGATCTTAGGGCTGATGGTGATTTTGGGTTTTGGATCAGAGGCAGATGGGGTTTCAGGTTGGGTAAGGGGATCGGTGCTACGTTAAGGCTTTTGTGGACTAGATCTAGGGTTTATGGAATGGATGGTGATAGGCCGAAGAAAAGTAAAGTTTAGTCCCCCGTCATTGCCCAAAGTGTCTTCCAAAAGTAACCTGTGAACTTCACATCCCTAGCAGACACAATGGTAGCTGGAAGCCCGTGAAGTCGAACAACATTGTCAAAGAAAAGACATGCATGCAATGTGAGATGCATACTTCATGGGCGACTTCATGGTGACCCAAGTGTGGCTGTGATTAGGATTATTTGGAAGGAAAGAAATGACTGGTGCTTTGAAGGGTAGTCAGTTAATCATTTGCGATTGGTGGATCGAGTTTAGGTTTGTTGTGGCTTCATGGATTGCTCTCTTGCCAATTTTCCAGAATATCCCTTTGACTATGGTTTTGAGTGATTGGAAAGAGGTGGCCTTCTCCAATCTGGTGATGTTTTGTATTGCTCCTTGGTGGATACCCCCTCCTTTTGGTATTTTGAAGCTGAACTTTGACGGTAGTGCTTGTGGCAATCCAGGTATGGCTGGTATTGGAGGCTTGATGCGTGATAGCAATGATGACACTCTTTTCTCTAATTCAGGTTCTGCTGGCTTTTGTTAAGTGAATACCGCTGAGCCATTAGCTCTATTGACTGGACTTAGAGAACCTTTTCGCCTTCATCTTGGTTGCTCAAGGAAGGAAGCAGATTCTTTATGCTCCATTCAATGGGCTTTTGGGAAGGCAAATTACCCTTGGCAATTGGCAGATATTGTGGAAGAGGTCAAGGATTTATCTATAAAATTGAAGGTCTCTTTCAATCACATTAATCGCAGTGCTAATGGGGACACTGATTGTCTAGCTAAGGAAGGAATTGGGAAGCCCAGCCTAATCATTTCTTCTAACTCTGCTATGTCATCCTGACTGTTTATGGTTTTGTGTCAGTCCTGAATAGGTGCCGATTTCTTTTGCTTGGCCCTGCTTTGTTTTAGATTGCTGGGTCTTTTTGCTTCAGTATTTATCTCATATAGTGTATAATGTCTGTGGCTTCCTTTCTTCAATAGAATTCAGTCAATCAATAATAAAATAAATAAAAATAAATAAAAAACAGGTGTGGCTGGCCTTGGTGGTGTTATTCGTGACGACAAAGGCTCCACTATTTTATCCTTTTTTGGGACCAGCAGGGTCTTGTTCAATTCACCAAGTGGAGATGATGGCTCTCAATACTTCATGAAGCTTCTAGTCATCATCTTCAGGGTATTTTGGTTGAAGGGGACTTGTATTGCATCATTCAATGGGCTTGGGGTAAAGCTTCAGCCCCCTGGTATCTTGCACATATTTTGGATGAAAAGAGAGACCTACTATAAGACTGGGAGCCTCCTTCCATCATATTAAGTAGAGCATCAACACCGTTGCAGATCTCTTAGCCAAAGAAGGGCATCAGGCATCAGCACAAGAATCTGGTTGTATTTTTTTAATTCAGCTGCACATATTTGTTTTGTTTGGGCTCTACGCCTTTGCTGTCTTTTTGTGGCATTTGTTTGGCCCTTTTCTGCTTCGTGGCCTTTTGTTTGGTCCCTGAGCCCAGTATAGCCCTATTATATTGTAATCTTGCTAAACATAATATAGTCACCATTTCATTAAAAAAAAAAAAAAGATAAGCAATGGAGGAGGTAAAGTGTTGAGACTTTCCTGGAAGCCATGCTTTAATGACTCCCAATCATTCAGAGGTAATGACTATGTTGTTGGCTTCAAATGTAATTTTAGAAGGGGTCCTAGTTGGTACAATCAGATGGTGATTGCAACAAAACTACAGATCTCAAAGTCTAAGGTGTAGCTTGTATCTCGGACACTAATTGAGGTATATGCCTAAGTCTAACTGAACCCACATTGCACAATTAGAATGCAACCCACATTTAGAAAGCGGGTGTGGCTGGCTCAGTGTTTTAAAACATTATTATACGAAAATCATCCATTTAAAAAGAAATATAAAACTGTATTTCCCATCTAATGGGTGCCCCCAAAAATTCCATCGCAATGACAAAAACAGCAGTACAAAGAATATGTTGCCAAGATTAATAAGAGTTAATAACCACATGTCAATTATTATAGAATCAAGGGTGTCCTGAAGTTGAAATATTAATCTGAATTATTTGTTGAGACTGCTGACCTGCTAGGCAGAGCGCCACAAGTCTGCTGTATGCGTCCAAAGAACCCTTTCGACACAGAAGGCTTCCCTATTCGAACATATGGTGCCAACAAACCAACTAAGGCAATATCAACAACCACACCAACCAAAAGATCTGCAACATACAGTTCAAACTCTGCCCAGAAGTCCTTGCCCCTCTTTTGTACTTCTGCAAATGTTGCACAAGAAGAATCTATAACAACCTGCACCGCATCAAGCCAACAACAATAACTTCCACAACTGACAAGATAGGCTACTTCATCAACACTTTAAGAAGAAGAAGAAGAGATGAATAACAAAAAGCATAACAAACCTCAGTTCCAATTTTAAAAAGGAATGACGGATCAGCAAGCATCCGATCGCGAAGAAAAGCACAGGACTTGATCGCAAAACCCAGAGGCCACCCTGAGTCCTGCAAAGGGCAATCAATAAATTGTTTTGAAAAGAAAGGAGCATTGACCCAAAACATGAATTCAGACCTCATAGCAGTGATGGAAAAAAAAAAGGTCACCTAATGGACAATATAAATCCCTAAAATGTTTTATTAGTTGGCCTCAGTTACCTCTCTATGTTGGAAGTTATTTTGATAATAATTCTAAAAGATGAAAGTTTTGAAAGACACCAAAAGGAGCAAATTTAGTGTAGTTGGACAAGTGCCACATTGGGTGGGTGCCAAAACATGGAAAGGAAGGTAGTTGCACTGCACGTAAGGCTTTGGAATCGAGATAGATGAGGCTCATTAAGAGTGTCATGTAAATAATATAATTCCTTTCAACATCACATATATATAGGGGTAGGTAAAAAATTAAGCTCCGTGTGGGACCTACTTGGATGCATACCAAGCATGGGAGGATGGTATGATGGAAAGGTCTTACAGTGGATATGATTTTACTCAAAAATCAGCTCAAATGAATCATCAGAACCATTGATTTAGGGCCCTTTAATTTTAACAGTTTCTCAAGTTATATTTCTCTTATGAAATTCAATCTAATGGTGATTATAATTTAGAATAGGGTCAAATTAGGAGTGAGTGCCAATTCATGTGGAGTTAGCAAGTGTGAAGGGGTTGGATTGATCATAATAACAGGTCATGTGATGACAATAGTGATCTCTCTCACACAAGCCATAAGAGGTACCTCTTACATAAAAGGAAATCTAATCCAACTACTGATTTAGAGGCCTTCAAATTTATCGATTTCTTAAGTTGCATTTTCATGAAACTTCATCCAACAGTGAGTAAAATTTAGATTACTATCATGCTAAGGGAAATGCCACAATTCATGGGGGATTTAGTGAGCTTGAAGGAGTTGGGCTGATGATAGGGTCCACTTGATACTAAAATTGTTTCCTCTCACTCAAGCAAGTGATAGAGACCTAAACTAAAATCATGTGTTGTGTGTATATGTCAATAGGGTTTTGATCTATTCGGATGAAACCGGGGCCGTAATAATCATGGTGGAGCCAGGGGACAGAAAGATATCAATGACCAGCAGTGGAGCCGGGAGATTCCAAGGAGGCGGCTCAACCCCACATTACTGAGAGAAGTGGAGCTCCATAGTGGGTGCTCTTCTTGAAACTCCAAGCTGCTAAAAATAAGGTCCCTCTCCATTATAGGGCTGTCCCCAAATTTTACTCCAATAGGAGTTGCTTTCACCATAGGATAGAGCATTTGATTAAAACAAATGCCATGTGCTCAATGATTTGGTGGGAATAATTCCTTGGCGCAGCCCGGATCCTCAATCGGAGGTGTAGACCAATCTCAAGGAGATTGATCGAATCCCAAAGGATTCCAACACTAATGCACTCCACAAGCCATGACACACAAGCAAAAGTAAACTCAAGAGAATATTATTGATGAGAATAAGGTGATTAACTACAAGGGGAATCCAAGTGATCCCAAAATAAGAAACTTCCTACTTCTAATCAATCATAAAATAGAAATTAAGAATAGGAAACAAAATCAACTAATTTAAAAACTTGCTAACTAAGACAGGGATCTCAAAATGAGACATCATGTGGGACCCATCAAGGCCTGCGAGCCTGAGATCTGGGCCCGATCCTGGGTCGGGCTGCATCACTCCTGTTATAGTACAATTTGGAGGAGGTAAACTTGAGGATAGGGTTTTATTTTGAGCAGTAAAAATATAAAAATAGGTGGGCCCCACTGTGGAGTCCCACACCTCTCATGGAAAATGTTTGAGACATGCTCAAAGGATCTGAACTCATAACTTGCATCATCATATCATTCACACATTGACTGTTTACCTTCTCATGGCATTGGAGAATTACCATTAGCGGTATCCTATCAACTATTCATGCCTACTGCAGACATCATGGCCCATCAAACAATCAAAAGTAACTAATCAATGGAATTTCAACCATCCATATCTACCATAGGCATTGTGATGTAGACATGTAGTCTCAAATGGCAAAATCAAACTATCTAGCAGGCTGAAACAAATAGATCTTCAATTGATTTGGAAAACCTGAAATTAAAGATCAACTCTAACCGGATCAATAATCAAATAAGCAAACATAAGGAGAAAGTAGAAGATCGCTTACCCTAAATCGCTAATCTACTACTTGTATAGTCTTCAATCTTTGGGAGACACTTTCCACTTTCATACCAATCAAGAGAAGGAAAAGGTGCCAACCCTTATATGTTGGGTCTCGACCCAATGGATCAAAAGCCCATTTGACCAATCAAATCAATCGGAACAATCTACGGCTTGATCAAACACAGGACCCATATAGTATGGACCTTCCGCTCCTATGTCAGATTGTGGCCAATCAAACGAATGTAAGTAACCAATCAATGGATTTTCAGCCATCCATGTCTACCACTGCGATTGTGGCTCTCAAACAATCATAAGTCCAATAAACTTCCATTGATTAATTGTGGGTGGATTGGTTGGCAAGTGATCGATCCAGTGGGGGGTGCTACTTTAATTAGAGTGAGATTTACCTCCCAGTTCTAAAATAAGGCATAAATGAATATTTCGGGCAGTTTGGATTCATTATGACGGGCCTTATTATTTCCGTATTTCAACTATCCTAACGAAGTTTGAATAAATTATGTCTTTAAAAATTGAGGCATTTTAAAATTTAGGATTTTTCTTTATATCTTATTAAAAAGAATCTGCAAAAAAAAAAAAAAAAAAAAAAAAATTGTTTTTTAACGCTTAGTACAAAACAATAAATAGAAAATATTATCGGTCCCCCAAAAAGAAAATTCAGGTTTTGCCACTATCAATCAACTATCGCTTGCCCCATAAGAAAATCTTCACTCCACCATTGTCAATGATACCTATGGGTCTGCAAAATATCAACCCATTAGATCATCTTAACCCCTTGGTATGACCTTCAAGTTTAGTGGTTTTAGAAGGCGTCATATTTAGAAGGTGTCATACTTTTGGATTTCAATCCAAGAAAGTGAGCAACAGTTGGATGAGTGTTAAATATGGGCTTGTGGCAAATCATGCAAGTTGATAAGTCCATAATATTGCATTTCTTAGTCATCATTTCATATAGAATTATGGACTTATTTAGGTTAAATCCACTGAATTTGATAAAATTGTGCATCATGGTGCTCAAAGTGCATTTCATGTGAAATTTGGCTTAAATTCATAAAATTGCATGGTTTTCATGAAATTATTCTTTTTGATTACCCGATTATCCTCTCAACAAATTTTTTATTCATATGTAAACATAGATGATTTCTTTACATCATTGAATAGTTCGCGAAATTTCAGTCAATGCGATATATTCATACAATCATACACATGCATACAATGTGAATTGGCCCCATATATTGCCTTATTCTTTTCCTACATGAAGAGATTTTCTCGTGATTATTATTTTATTTTTGTAGAGAATTTCAGATTCTTGGGGCCCGCAGAGAGATGAATTTCAAGAGAAATCAAAAGAAGGAAAGATTGATGAAAGAAAAAGAAAGGAAGCTCAAGCCATTGCAAGCAGACATGGACGTCCAAGCCATTCATATCCAAGTTGTGCAAACCCCATGTGGGCCCATCATGGTTCCAAATTTGAAAGAAAGATTTGAATTTCAGATTTTGGGGCTTAATTATGGAAAGTTACAAGGAAGATGGCCTTCCAAGAATCCATAAGTTGAAATCTTGCAAATCAAGAATTGCTTTAGAAACAAAAAACCAGCCATGAAGTATCAGACGTCCAAGTTGGGATCTTTCAAGGTTGCACATATCTAGTGGGCCCCACATGTGTTCCATGATTGAAGAGAAAATCCGAGTTTCAGATTTAAGATTTTTATTAAAGAGAATGTGGGCTCAAGTGAGGAGAATTTAAGAGGAAGTCCTTGTTGGCTAGGGAATCCAAATAAGCAAGTCTTTCCAAAAAGCTAAAATCTCTCCAAAAGTTGTTGAGGAACTCACCTTAACTTGGAATCTAAGAGAAGAAGTTGCAAAAGAGTAGGAAGCCAAGACAGAAAGAAGGAGGCAGCCCTTAGACGTGTAATACCATATCATACCACACTTCCACACGTCAAAAGCATTCTCCATCTTTCTTGATTATTTTTTTCTCTCAAGCCACACCATCTCCTCTCTCTTCTAGTCTTACAAGGCCTAAGTTTAATTTTTTTAAAGATGGAAGATGAAGATGGAGGGTTGAGATTATCTTTGTAATTCAAGAAGAAGGAGAAGTTGTATCTTTGATTAAATCTATGGACGGTTGATTTCAATAAAAAGGTGTATTTTTCTTGTTGTTAATTTTTATTTTTATTTTCATTGTGTAATGTTTCTGGGATTCGTTATTTTTTTCCGGATATAGCAATTGCTTAGGGTCTTATAGTAATGAAAATATGTGGCGGGAGACTTGAGTCTGGTGAAATCTCTCATTAAATTAACAATTTAGAACCGCACCTTGGTTCATCCTTATGTGAGATATTGAATCTACACCGTACATATTTTTAATGCTTAGATCAACGGATCCGGATGCTTGAATTACAAAATTCATAATCTGATTGTTATTTTTAATTTCTGATTTTTTTTATATGAAATTGGTTTTCTAACTCTTCTTATGGTGATGCAGTCTACTAGTTTAGGGTCTTTAGCCCAGGTCCTTTTAGTGTAGGAATTTTTAATTGAATGTAATTCTTGTAATTAATTTTAATTTTCAGAATATTAGATTGGATCTTTATAGCTTCTTTTGGGCTAGTTTTTAGATTTTCCATAGGATAGGTACGAGTTAATTGCCTCTCTTCTCCTCCCCGTGGATCTACCTCGGACTCACTGAGATTATTACTGCATCACATCCTTGGACTTGGGGCTGTCGATCACAAGTTGTGTGTGTGAGGGAGGTAACTTGATCATGGGGTGGGCCCAGGTGGGTTCGTCACACCATCTCACCATTGGTTCATTGCACCATGTCATTGTGGTGGCTCTTATGTGAGACAACTGCAAGGGCCCACCTGTGGAGCCACAGATCATGGGAAAGAAAGGGGATAAAAAAATCTAGATATAAAATTTCAAGTCAATTGAATGATCTTAATCTCTTGATTTGTAGTCTACATATTTAACAGTTTTTTAAGTAAATAAAAATTTCCAGACTGAATCCAATGGTCTGGTCCATTCAGATCGGTGCAAACTCCATGGATCCACGACTTTTTCTTTCTTTTTCTATTTTGGGGTGGTCCATTCAGATTGATAATTAGGTGGGCCCCACTAAGCATTTGGCATGGTAACACTACACTAGATGAGCACTGGCCCACCCATCAAGATCTTTCAATCTCCCCTGCCCCTTGACCCGTAAAATCATTTCTATATATCTAGGGCCACAATGAAAATGTGTGGAATCTGAGGATCTGGACTGCCTTGTATAAAATTTGAGTCCCATTGGATCATCCTAACCCTTTGATTTATCGCTCACAAGTGTAACAGGTTTATATAAATTTTTAAAAAAAATTCTACACTGTTAATCCAACGGTTAGTCAGTCCCATTCTAATGGGTGAGCAAGGGCGGGGCCCATGTGTGTCCCATTCAAATTGGTGATAAAGTCGGCCCCACCTTGTGGTGAGTATGGGACGTGACCACCATGTAGCTGTGCCCACCTGGCATTCATTAGGAATGTGAATGTGCAGTATCCAAAATTCTCGATGAGCCCAACTTCTATATAGAATCTCGATGGCCCTCAATTTTAACGGTTCTGTAATGCACCCGTTTTGAGCCCAATTTAATCCAATAGTCAAGGACCGGCGACATAACGACGTGGGACTCTGGTGGATGACGGGATCACAGTGGGTCCCACCTGGTCAAAAAAACCCAAAACCGGTACAATACGAGCCAAAACCGTTAACGTAACAGTTACAATGCAAATGAGGCACATGAGAACACACTACCTGCAAATCGAAGTACCGAAGAAGAAGACTTTTGCGAATCCCAATCGTCTTCGCGGCCTCCAACATATCGCGAGGAAGACTCAGACCACGAGCTTCCGCCTCTCTAATCACCGCATCAAACTTCAACAAAACCCCAAACTCCTCTTCTTCTCTATCATCCCTTCCATCACCATCACCATCCCCATCCCCGCCTCCTCCACGCCGAAATCTCCCGTTACAATCCCCGTTACGTCCTCCATCATCAAGATCGGCGAAAGAATCCAACTCAGCGATATCAGAATCCTTCTTCTCTGCTGCAACATCCCCGCCTCCGCTCTGCGACATGCTCCTGATCTCAGAAGTCGTTTCCTTTCCATTGAAATCTCGATCTCTCAAGACTGCCTTGACAGCAAGAGATCTGCAATCGCTTTCAGCAGATCGTTTGACCTCGACGATCGAGATTTCGCTGCTAGGGTTTTGGGAATCGATTGCGATGCAACGGCCTTTCGAAGAGAGAAGAAGATTGCGCAATGAAAAGTTTGGAGAAGAAAACGCCATCTTTGTGTGAAAAATCCCTACTTCTCGACCTGATTTCGCATGGAAGACGGAAGGGTGTATAAAGACGGTCGGATTCAGGGGACTACGATGCCGAGGGTTTTATGCCAATCGCACGAGGGAGGGCTAGAGAAGTAAATGGTTCCGATCGGGTTCAGGTCCTTATTTACTCCCTCGATTAGTAAATGGATCTGTCCGATTCGACCTTGGTTGGGACTGGTAGATCCAAAATTCGACATATTATTCTAATATTTAAAAATCTATCCTGAAAAATATAATTTTTTAATATCATTTTCTATTTAGACTCCAACTCAAATCCAAATTCGTGAACCCAAGATCCGATATATTATCTTAATTTTTAAAAATTTCTCTTAAAATCATATTTTTTTAATATCATTCTCTATTTAGACCGCAACTCGGAACCAGACTCGTCCCATATACGATTATGGTTCCGAGTCCGGTTTCAGAGCCAAGAAATTGGTTCCAAAATCATTTCGGATCTGGATCCGGTTCCACCTTCTTTTTAATTATTCCGATTCTGGGTCCACCATGGACCCGTACCGGAACCAACCTGTTTACAACGCTATTGAAGGTTCGGCTGAATACATCTGGCATGCGACCCACATCATGTCTTTTTTTTTCTAGGATTTCACACTTGGTCGAATCTAATTAGGCTTTGATGTAACGATATTTAAAGAGACTAGCGGCTGCGATGGACGATCAATTTATAAATTATTTTATAAATTAAATTACAATTAGTAAAAACGCATATCTAGGTGTATGGGTGAATGATAAACCTCTCTTTAGTAAATAAAGGGTTTATAAATAAAAAAACAACCCTTGGGGCTCGTTGTCGAATTATTCTTGTCTTAAAGGGTGATCAGCCCCCTTTCTTTTGAGTAACTTTTTGAATTTTCACTAAATCAGCGGAATGAATTGATGGAATTCCATATAAGAGAACTTGCTTGCTCTTCTGCTTATCGTACAGCATAAAACAGATGCAATGTTGAACTATTAGAGTAGTATTTTAGAATATATTTTTTTCGATTTATTACTGTTCAGAAATGTAAGTAGTTGTAATGCAATACAGTATCAAGTACCAATGGTCAAAGACACTACTTATTAGAATATATTAAAGTCAAGGTATTTTGGCTTTAATTTTGACCCGTGGTTATAATTTTGCTTGGGTTTTTTTTTTTTTTTTTGAATTTTGCATGTTTTCTCCCCACTCTTTATCTCAAGCAAACCTTACCTTTTTATCAAAACCACTCATCTACCCTCCACCTTTCTTTCAAAGACTTCGTTTTCATCCAAACTCTACAAATCTCTTTTACTCTAATTCTCTTCTTTCCTTTCTATGCAACTAGCTCCTGAATCACATGAACAGGTATTCATAACCTCTTTTTTTCTCTTTTACTTCCTTTCCAAAAACTGTGAGATTTTTTTTTAATGCATGAGTATTTAAATTGCAATGTTGGTCACATCCATGCTGAGCACGGGTTATCATGCTAGTAATTTCTGGTTTAGGTAGTGGAGGATTGGTATATTATTTGGGTCTCATCCAAATAACTCAAAGGATGACTTACAAAATGGATGGTCCAATTTTTTCTATTTATTACTGTTCAGAAATGTAGATGTAATAATAATGCAATACAGTGCCAAGTACCAATTGAAAGTGTGAGCTAGGGCCACTGTATATGTCGGGGGGGCGGGGGGGGGCGCCTTCTTAAACAATCAATGATATGCCAATTTGTTCCATGTTAATAAGCACAAGAGTGTGTGTCAATTAAACCCAATGATTAACTATCGTCCATATAAATCTCCATAACATATAAATATGTAAATCATACATAAGAGATAGAGATAGAGAAATTGACACAAGAGGTTTATAGTGGTTCGAGCACATAGACCCACATCCACTCACAAGGGTCACACAGTCCCTCGGTTCCACTATGATGAATCAAACTACATAAGTAATGACTCAATCACTAATACCTCGCTTTTCTGATACCGTGGTTCGATCACATAGCTCTACTTCCACCAAGGTTATTTATAGTGGTTAGACCACACAGTCCTAATCCAGTCTATAATTTTTATAGTGGTTTGATCACACAGTCCGAATCCACTTCACAATGCTCTTGAATTGAAAGGAAGAACACTTGCCTCTTCTGACGAAGTCTAGAGGTTGCCACTTGCCTCTTCGATAAAGTCTGAAGGATACTCTCCGAAGCTTGTCACTACAGCTCCAAGCTTTGATGCCTCTTGCAATGCTTTCTTGATGTTGATGATGATGCTCCAATGTTGTGCACATTCAAGGGAAGAGGTCTTTGGTCTAGGTATATGGATTTTAAACTTTGATGGCTCAAGTTCTTCTCTAGGTAGTATGGATTCCACACATCACACTTTCCTTAAGCTAATGAAGCTCTTAGATTTACCTATGCAAGCTCAAAGTGTGTGTGGGATGGTCTTTGAGAGCTCTAAGATGATGTACCAACAGTAGGACATGAGCTCTCATGATCTTGGAGGGATTTTGGATGTTTTGGGGCCTTTTGTACTAATAAACAACCCTCCAACAGCTCTTTAACGACTCTTGCGGTTAGCCCCCTTCAAATCCGCGGTTATCCGTCACCCACAACGATCAGAAAACGATTAGTTTCTAATTATCATATTTGCTCTACGGCTAGCTCATGGCTAGCCTTAGGTAGAATTCACAATTAGCCGTGAGGTAACTTTAAGGTCACCAAATTCTCACAGAAAAATATTCAATAAGCTTCTGGAAAAGTAACCGTGAAGTGACTACGAAACAAGGCGGTCAGCCAACTTCTTGGACCAATTTTGAGTCTTATAAAGGTCAAACACATGTTCTAAAAACCTATCAATTTATCCATTAAGCTAAGGGCTATTAGGGTAATTTCTTAATTGGTTTGGGGTTCTATTTGCCTGAATAGGTTGGCACTCATATGGACGTCTTTCTTGATGAATCTGGGCCTTCCAAGACTTGATCTTCTGCCTTCAAACTCGATCTTCCTTATGAAACTCTAAGAGACAAGGTCTTGAACTCTTTGACATAGAATTGACAATACAAAACAAGTGCTCATGGAAATGTGGCACTAACAATCTCCCCCTTTGTCAATTTCGTGACAAAACACCTATTCTAGATACTCGTACAACCGTGGGCTCAAATACAACCAAATATACAAGAGTACGTGAGATTACATTTCTTGATACTAAAACATACATATACCGATCACAAACTCAATCAAGAATGACTCATGACTCTAAGAAGCTCCCCCCTGAGAATGTGCTTTTTCTCTTAAAGATGTGCCTGCATAAGAACATTAAGAAACACATTCTTTGGTGGGATTGCTATTCCCCATTAATTGTCAGTCACAAAAATATCACAGAGAGTGTGTTTTCCCATTTTGTTCTACACTCTCCCCCTTTGTTTGATCTCTCTGTTTTCCAGGATTTAATCCATTTATTATCCCCCCTTTTGTCACAAATTGACAAAAAGATTTATTGATTAAGCATATGGAGTGTCATAGAGAGATAAGGAGAAGTGTTTAGAAGGTTAGAATGAGAGATATCAACTTTCCGCACATTATGTTACCAATGGACATTAAAAAGATTTACCTATAAGCATGGGGTTAGCATTTCATGACACAAAAATATTTGACAATAAAGTGCAAGCATGCTAAATTAGAATTGAACTATATAAATCTACTTAGTAGGTCCATATCAATTCCATGAATCCATTTAAGGATTTTGTAAGTCCTTTCATATGATACCAACCGATTGAAGAACATGGACTCAGTAGATATCTTATGAAATCTCATTTCATCGACCTTTTTCATCACTTAAGCTTAGTGATGAACTTGCATAATCATTAGTTTACCATAATAATATAACTATGAAGCACAGACAATGATTATGAGAAATGCATGAATTTCCAAAAAAAAAAGAAAAAGAAAAAAATCAATCCATTTACAAGCATAGGATAGGAACATGCATTAAGAACAAAATATTTTAAACTTTGAAAGTTCAAGTCTAAAACCCAAAAGATACTTATGAAAACAAAATTCAAAACAATAACATTCATTTTTAGAAAAATATAACTTACAAGGGCATGATAAATGTCATGTGAAAAATAAGATACACACAAAGGCAATAATGAAGCAAAGATACTACATTATAAGAATTACATTAATTAAAAGCCTAAGGTTTATAAAAACTATTTGTTCATAAGTAAAACTCAATTTTGAGCTCAAATGAAGATGGTAGTATGAGCATACTCAATTAAGTGGAGTTTCATTGAATTGACCAAGGAAGTACTACTCCTTCTTTTGTCATTCGTATGAGATGATGCAACCATAGAAAGCTCATATATGAAATCAAAAGGAATTTACAGTAAGAACAAGAAAGTGAACGCAATCATATCCAAAAGTGCATATATATATATGAGCATAAGCTAGTAGATATGATACTAGTGATTAAAAAAAAATGTGACTAAACAAAACATCACCAAATGTATTCAATCATCAAACTAAGCGTTTTTAATCCAAAATGATGAATTGAGTACATTGCATTCCAAACAAGTCATGAAGATTATAATCTCACAAATAGAAAAGCATGACTTGCAAAATCATCAAAAAAAAAAAAAATATCACATCATAAGGCATAGTGATTATCATAAGTATAAACATCCATTATTGAGAAAAGTACCAAAACTAAAAAATCTCACGGATGTGGCAATATGAGAAATGCATAAAATGTACCTATAAAAGTTAATGCATTCTCAAGTAAAAATTGTTTTGTTTTCAAAATACTTGAAACAAATATTCATCATATATATATATATGTATATATATTCATGATCCCCAAAACATAAACTCAAATTTGGTCATCTTAGAGATGTCTACACTCCCCTTCAACATCATTCTCTCCTTTTGTCAATAAGATGACAATGAATATACCTATGTAGTGCATGGAGAAGATGTAAGACATTAAACTAGGGAGTTACTTCTCAAATATGAGAATTAAACCTCCATGTAATCAAAATTTCTCAACATGTAGCTAATCATGGAAAAACATGATGAATAGACGAATATCAATTGACAATTTCATTTTAAAAACATGTGACTTAATAAAGCACAAAATGAAAATCAATTGCACATACTTTCAAAGATAATTTTCCATTCAAGTATAGAATAAACTTCATTTTTCAAATCAACAGTTTTTCAACATGAAATGCTAACAAATTATTTGAAAAACATGAGATGGAAAATCAATTGAAAAAGCTTTCTAAATAAGCACATCTCATTCAAATATGCATTTCAAAATATGTGATTAAATATTCAAGTATAAATGCAAATGCAATTTCAACCAATTGAATTCAAAATGCATTTCAAAGTACATACCAATTAAGAATAAATGCAAGATGAATTTCCACAACAACTTGACCATCAAACTAATAAACCAAGAAAGAGCACAAGGATGGTCAATATGGGTTTTTAGTAAAACTCAAAGTTTTGAAAACAATTACTTTTTGAAATGAATTGTTGAATCTAAAACATAGACAAGATTGAAAGTGATTTTCATATAATGGAAGACAACAACTTGAGATTCAACCAAATATATAAATCATGTTTCATGAGGTGAGGATAGAAGCATCAGAGCAATGTTTTATGTGATCACACAGAATTATGGGTCTTTTCCACATCTACCCCTATGGATTTACGCTTGGCGCAATAGCTACCACTCATGGAATTATGCTTGGCGAACCCAACACATGAGGGATCTCCTCCCACTCTCCTAGCTATCCTACCTGAATAATTAATGTTTTAATGATTCAAATAGATATACCAATATGAGTGCAACTTGGTATGAATCAAAGTGAAGTATCCAAAGTATTAAATCAATTTCACATTGATGAATATGTTAAGGATACAATAAATCATAATTAGCATGCTAAGAAAGATTTTTCAGTAGGTGCACAAAACATGAAAACATATATATTTAAAAATGTGAAAACTCTGACATTGTTTTGAAAACATGTAACTAATAGAGATATGGTCCAAAACAAAGAAATCCATGAGAACAGAGGTACTAATCATAGCATACGCTTGTTTAACTTTTGAAGACCATATGCTATGTGAATTAACAACATTTCATCAATCATTTAGTATGACTATAATGTACATGGATTATGAAATGAAGTTCAATCATCATGAAGCCAACCTCTACTATAAAGCAACCAAGATTTTGATTACATAAAAATGGTGATAATGAGATATACTTATTTGTGTGTATAAGAGGAGGCAAACATGAGGGTTATGATGCTAATCCAATGTTCACAAGATTTGTCACATTCTTAAGATATACTAATTGAATAGAAAACCATGAAAAGAACATGAATGTGACAAACACAAAATCCACTAAGCATCATAAATATTCATCACTTTTTAATGATATAACTAGTAATCATAATGATGAAATAAGAAATTGCATAAAAATATGATTGGCTGGTATGTACAATTTCCAAGGTGTAAAATCATATGAACTCAACATATATTACATCCATCAAACAATAAATATAACTATAAGGTATAAGGAATGGTTTTGAAGATATTCATATGAACATAAATACAATTATGAAATTTGAAATAGGTACAAGAATGATATCACATGAATCAATATCATAACCGTCCGTTTCAAATAATGACTAAAAAGCACAAATGATGGATTTGAGAGTTCGAGTATGGTATCTACAATTGTAACTAATAATGCAACCATACATGGAACTATTTGACATTTGCATAGAGATGATAAATCAATAATTAAGACCTAACTCATGCCATATCATCAATAAAGACTAGAATTATTATGCATAAGAAGATATGAAGTTGGAAGGGTAGTGCCATGTGTTACATAGAGATGAAAGTATTTCTCTTATACATGTAAACCTATGAAAAATATGCTAAAAGAGATTAATACCAATTCATCTAACATGGTCCATCACCATACAAAATCTCCACTCTAACAAATGTACTTAGCTTACAATGCAATGGAAAATGGATATGAAGGTCATACATGAGCTTAGCACACAAAATCCTATATGTACTTATGAAGCTCATATGATCATAAAATAAAAGATTTTACTATAAAGAGCATAAACAACATCAATTTGCATTAATGAAAAGATATACAAAGTTAGCCACAACATACAAATCAATTACATCATTCCTATCCAAGAAATGTAAGACACGACATCAAAATCAATTTGCATTTGAAAGGATGTAACTAGTTGAGCAATAATGCAAATTTCTTGTAACATGTATTTCCTTCTCAATGATATAATCATAAGCACAGGGAAATAAATTCAAGAAAAATGCTTCTATAAATGTAACTAATAAAGTTTAGAACATTTTCCAAAGATCTTCATATCACTTCAATATTCAAAATCCAATAATGAAACATTTATAAAATTATGATCAAGTGATTTTGAAAACCATGAAGTGAACTATTATCAAATTTTCAATTTGTATCCCAAATATGACAATATGCGGAAAATAATTTTTCAACTTGTTTTTCAAAAGATGTAACTATTTGGATCACATACAAGTTGATTTTACAAAAACAATAATTTTCCATTTGAAAGTATAACTTAGAAATCCAAGGAAAATTCAAATTTGTTTCAAATCTTTTGGTTTTCCAAAATAATCTTACTCCAATGGCGAACAAATGAAATGAATTTGATAAATAAAACCATCAATTCTTAAATATGATAGTGGCTGTTCCAATTAATAAATTAGGTTCAATTGATTTTGACTCCCCATTCTATTTTGACCTTCTTTTAAAACTTTCAAACTATTACTCCCTTTCACTCATTGATGCCCTCAGTTCCTCCAAATGCCATTCTCTCCCCATCTCATTAACTCCACTCTTTTACCCAAAAAGAAAAAAAAAACCTCCACTATTGTTTCTAGAATCGACATAAAGAAGGAATTCATTTTGAATTTGAACTTTTCTATCTTCTTGCCCTTACTACAAATTGCCAATTAAATCAATTTTGACTGCTTTCTAAGAGCCATTGATTAACAATTGATTTTCACCTTCTCTCATCACTCCTCGAACCGTTTCTTCTTCCCAATGTTTGTGCATAATTGCATTTGAAACCAATTCATCATCTCTCGACCGTCTCCTCTTCATTTACTCTTCCATCTCACTAACGTGCAACTCCTCCACTTCCTCTTCTGTCGATCTCCTCTCTAGTTTTTGCAAAACCTTGAACCCTAATCCAGACATGGAGACAAGGAAAAGAAAGGGAGAAGTTGAAGATGGCTCTGCCGCATAACTTCCTCAGTGACCCACTTGCTTCCCTATCTATCATTCTCTCCCTGCCACAGTTGTCCTCTTTGTTTCCTCACCTGTGAAATTGCCCAAAACACCTCACAAATCCATCAGTTGGAGCTCCAATCTCACCACAGAAGCCAATCTTTTAATACCATGAGTATGGATTCGTAGTCTTAGATTGCATTCCCTTCAATTGACTCTTGGACTAGGTCGGGTCGGACCTGACCTGAGCTGGAACCTGGCTTGAAACTGGGTATTCTTCTCCTGCAGCGATTATGTTTTGAAACAGAACATCCCAAGTCCGGAACCTATGTTACCTTCCTCTCCGGCCACGACACTGAGGAGGCAGACTTCTCCAATGACGGCACAGTGTCTTCGGTGACAGGAACATCGGGGAGCAGTGAGTCGATCCTCTGCTCTTTTCTTCCCTTTTTTTTTCTTCAAACAGAGAACCTGTAACCCGAACCGATGAATAGATAATGAAGAGTCCGAGATCCTGTGTAGAATTCCTATTCCACGATGTTGCGCCGAGCCACTTTCTATTTCAGATAAACCGAACAGCAGCAACCCTTATCAACACCAAAGATAAAAAGGAAAGACTTCCCTTTTCCCTTAATGGCACTAAAAAAAAGAACTTCTCTCTCCAAGTTACCAAAATCCCTGACTCCTCATCAAAACTCTTCTTTGATTGTGGTTAGGTTTTTGAAGTCTGAATTTCTTTCACGCTCCATATTTACCAAAGTAGGTTCTCTCCTGTATGCACATTTGTTCAATGGTTTAGAGGTGCATTGCGGAAACCTCGGATCTTCTATTTCATTGTGCGTTTTATTAGGGAGCGCTTCTACTGAGACTATGAGTGTGAACAAATCTTGTGTAAAACAAACATACCAAAATAGGGACGAGTGGCTCTATCTAAATTATCAAATTGCATCAGTGGTCGAGTTACATTCATTTGAATGTTTTTGCACCCCAAATCACAAGTAATGTTGAGATTTGTAGATGATTATGGAATTTATAGTCTGCTGATTGTGGGTAATGGGTATGTAATATGGCCCATTGGGAGATGTACGAGGAATAGAAGATTGATATCATATAAAAGAAAAAAAAAATGGAAGATAGCACACAGGCAGATGGGTATGAATGAAAAAAAAACTCTTCGGTTTTAAGGGATGAGCATTATTGCATTGGCTGGCTATCTATTGAGGACTTTTTTTTCTTTCTTTTTTCAGAAAATCTGTTGACTTGGTTTGTAAATAGTCATTGGATTTGTAGTTTGGTGACAATGTGCATGTAATATGTCACATTGGAAGATTTGTGAGTAATAGAAGAAGCTGCATATCAAACAAAAAAAAATGGAAGAAGGCTCATTGGAAGACATTCGTGATGATTTACCTGGTGACATTGCAAGGGATTTAAGTTTTGATTTTGATTGTATGCTAATCTCCAATTCCTTTTTTCTCAATGGCTAATTTCCACTTCTTTGATTGGTTGATAAGACTTATTTTCTTTTGCATTAGTTTTATAGGGCTTTAATTGGATTTGTATGTATATATTTACTCTCTTCTGAATATAATGATGTAATAAGATTACAAGATATTTAATTTGATGTTTTTTACACACATATAAAATTTTCATGTTTTCTGAAAAAGTTTTAGAGAAAATATTGCATTTGAACAATATATGAAGATCGTTGCCTTTTTCCATTTTCCAATACTAATTTTAGTTCCTTACGTCATCCCAGCAAAACGAACTTTTATAAGGGAATGATGGATGCACTTGGGGTTGGAGATGTTCTTTTGCTGCTAGCAATGCAAAGGTCTAAATGAAAATCAACTTTCACAATAATCGATTTATCAGAACATCAATCTCCTTTGTTTTATAGATGCATGTTTCTTTTTAAACCAATTCAGTTTTTTTCTTGCATTTGCTTCGATTGTCTAGGTCTTTTGCTTCTCCTTTTTTATGTTTACTTCCATTTTGAATTTCTTAGTTTTTTTCACACATTAGTTTTCTTTTACTTTAGGTGGATGCAACTTTTTTTTTCTTTTCAAAAACGTGAAGTTAATAAAAAAATATCTACTTATTTTACTAGAGGTACATTATACTAACTCTGTTGATTTCTTATCTTAATTAAGCCTTGAATTTTATAAATGACACTCTAAATTTTAGATTTTTAAAATTTCTAATAATATATTTTAATATCTAATATTACAAATAACATTGTTCATGCTAAGCACAGGGTCTCTCGCTAGTTTATATTTATATATATGAAAGGGACTATTTCAATTGAGAAATAACCTCAATTTCACTCAATTGATTTTGACTATGCTTTAATTAACTTTGACCCTTCCACTTTAACTCCTCAAACCATTTCTCAAATGTGGTAAAGCTCACGTTCATTCACATTCATTTTTTATTCATTCATTTAGGTTTTCATATTTATCATTCTCCCTAAAATCTCTCTCTCATTTAACTCCCCCTCAAATCTCTCTTTCCAATTCCTCTTATCTGCATTACTATGAGAAATAAAGAGGAACGTTACTGCTTAATATCTCATAAATCTCTCATAATAATTCTCCATTCTCCTTTCCTATTATCACCTTATCTTTCTTTTGAGTTTTGAATAGTGAAAAAAAATCTAAAATTATGTCCTCACTCAACTCTGATCCAATATACATTACACTTCGTTCTTACGGCTTTGATTTATTTAGCTCTAATCTTCTCTTTTTTAAAAGCAAAGGCAGGTCATCTTGGCTATAGGGGATTGGTGTCGTCCTGTCTCCTTTCACGCTCTCACCTTCCGCTTCACTTTTAGTTCTCTCCACCTACTCATTTTGCTTCTAACTTTATTATTTTACTAAGGAAGAAAATAATAAGCAGGTTCAGAGGAAAACAAATTAAAGTGGGGAAATCAGGCATTTTTCTGACTCAAGATGCTTGTCTTAGAAGAAAAAAAGAACTAGCATGCTAGGTATGCTAAGACCTTAGTTGCATTTTCAAATTTTGTTTCATTGGAGTTTGTTTTGCTTTAATGGACTCACTCTTTCTCAGGCTCTTCAAAATAGGTAAGTTGCTTAGTTATCGAAACTCTTTCTTTCAAGGGATCCCTAAACACATTAGTTTCCTAATCCTCTCTCTCTCTCACACACACATTTTGACTCTCTCCTTTAAAAAAAAAAAAAATTTAACAGATGCAACTATCATTTTCCATCTCCAGTTCATGCAGTTTCCATTGTTTTGGATGATATAGACAAAGAAACAAATGAATGGAGGTTAGGAATTTTGAGAGCCAAATCTATGTGTCTAGAAAGATGTGTAGGAAGTCAAAGGAAATCATGATGGTCTTCATACATGCATGTTGCAGATGCTTTTCATTTTTGTCTTGGGTGACATTTGGAGGTATAAAGGAAAGCCTAAATGAGCATTACTTTCATTATGATTTCTTCTGTTTCAATCATTCAATGTATTAAGAGAGATGAAAGATTAAATTAAGCAAACCCAAAACCAAAGCCCCCTATGAACTTTATTCTGGTCAGAGTCTAGAAACCCATACTTGCCCTAAACATGACTCACTAACTCCCAACCCCCACCAAAAACAAAATAACATACTTGCTATTTTTTATAATTTGTTCCATCTCAAAATTGTTTATACAAATTTCATATTTCAAAGTTTCTTAGAGTTTTTAAAATTTTTTGTATAAATCATTTACTTACACTTGCTATTGCATATTTTTGTAAGAAAGTTTGCTTTTCTTTATTTCGTAATTGTTGCACATGACATAGCATCCTCCTTATCTGTGATTGAAACTTTATACATATAAATTTTTATTTTTGAGAAATATCTCTATTTAGATTTATTTAATATAAACATCTAAAATTAAAATCAATTTTTTATTACTTTTATAAAATCAATTCTCTTAAATGATTTTTTGTATGACTTCTATTGCCCGTGCTTAGCACGGGGGCATTTTGCTAGTTGACCATGAAGAGGAAATTATACCAATAGAAGTTTTTGAAACTACAGTCAATTGATCATCAATATAAATGCATTACAAGAGATATAACTATATGTGACCAAATGCAATTCTATTATACAAATTGCAATCAAATGATTTTGAAAACTATAAGATGTAACTAAGCAATTTTTTAAAACAAAATCAATTAATTACAAAGAACATTGCATTTAAAGAATGTAATTTTATAAGAACAAAATGCAAACTGTTTGTAATAAACATACTTTTTCAAAATGATATGCATATTGAGACAAGGAAATGATTATATGGACAATGCTTTTAGATATAACTCAAAAAGCTTTAGAGCATTTCCATTTAGTAAATCTTCAAACCATTTCAATATCAAAATCCAACCACAAGCATAAAGAAAATGATTTTGAAGATAAGACATTAACAATTATCAATTTGTATTTTAAAATACAAATTGATTTTATCACACATTTTTCAACGAAGAAGATGAAACTTGTAAATTAATGAAAAATGCATTTATCAAAACATTTGATCATCCAAAATACAATGATTATACAATCTAGCAAAAAGTGATCAAATGAATTTCAAAAGACATGAAGTGATCTAAACCCTATTTTTCAACTTGCAAAATCATATTTTTCAATTTATAACTTGATACCAATTGGGAAATGTGTTTATTCAAAAACACATTTATTTGAAAAATATAACTATAGATTGTTAACCAATTGAGTTTCAAGTATATTACAAGAATTGAGTTTCTCATACAAGAGTTCTAACATAAGAAGAGAAACAATTTCAATTCTCATAAATTTTAACTCGTACTATAAACAATATAACTATTTGAAACAAATACAATTAGAGAATAATTCTCCATTTGAAAACAAAGAGTATGGAAAACTCATTTTTTCAAAAATATCTAGTTTTTCAAAATGATATAACTTATGAAACCCATTAACTAAATTAATTTTTGAAAAGCAGAGGATGTAATATCAACTGATCATGGATAAAAAATCTTTTAACTCCATAATTAATTGAAGCACATCAAAAGAACTTTGAAATGCATTTTTAGAGATATAACAATATGAGAAAAAAATGCAAATCAATATGTTGCAATCAAGTGATTTTGTAAACCAAAAGATATAACTATAAAAGTTCATGAAGAGGAAATATATTGACTACAAAAGCCTTTGCATTAAAACAAATGTAACTTATATAAGCTCATGATGCAAATGCACTAATAATATGAAATGACTATAGAAAATGAGATGGTCCAAAGAGTTTCAAGATCTAATAGCTCTCTAATTATCTTCCTTTGAAAACCCTCCTACGGTCTTGATAGGATTGTCCTAGAGGTCCCTCTAAGATATTGGCATTGGCAATGGACAAAGATCCACTCTGGGTTGTTAAGCCTTTAATGGAGTAACTTGCTTTGATATCAATTGATAGTGCAAGCTAGGGCCAATGTATATGTCCAGGGAGGGGGACATAAATAAGAATACAACTTATGCGGAATATGTGTTCAATGTGTGTGTGCTTAAACAATCAATGATATGCCAATTTGTTCCATGTTAATAGGCACAAGAGTGTGTGTGTCAATTAAACCCAACGATTAACTGTCATCCATAAATCTCCACAACATATAAATATGTAAATTATGCACAAGAGATAGAGATAGGAAATTGGCACAAGAGGTTTATAGTGGTTCAGGCACATAGACCTACATCCACTCACAAGTGTCATACAGTCCCTTGGTTCCACTATAATGAATCAAACTACACAAGTAATGATTCAATCACTAATACCTCGCTTTTTTATATCGTGGTTTGATCACATATCTCTACTTCCTCCAAGGTTATTTATAGTGGTTAGACCACACGATTCTAATCCACTCTACGATTTTTATAGTGGTTCGATCACACAGTTCGAATCCACTTCACCATGCTCTTGAATTGAAAGGAAAAACACTTGCCTCTTTTGATGAAGTCTGGAGGTTGCCACTTGCCTCTTTGACAAAGTTCGGAGGATGCTCTTCGAAGGTTGTCACCGCAACTCCAAGCTTTGATGCGTGCCTCTTGCAATGCTTCCTTGATGTTGTTCATGATGCTCCAATGTTGTGCTCATTCAAAGGAAGAGGTCTTCGGTCTAAGGATATGGATTTAAACTTTGATGGCTCAAGTTCTTCCTTAGGTAATATAGATTCCACACAACACACTTTCCTTGAGCTAATGAAGCTCTTAGATTTACCTATACAAGCTCAAAGTGTAAGTGGGATGATCTTTGAGGGCTCTAAGATGATGTACCAACAGTAGGACATGGGCTTTCATGATCTTGGAGGGATTTTGGATATTTTGGGGCCTATTGTATTAATAAACAACCCTCAAATGACTCTGGCGGTTAGCCTCCTTCAAATCCGTGGTTAGCCGCCACCCACAACAATTAGAAAATGACTAGTTTACAACTATCATATTTGCTCTACGGCTAGCCTTAGGCAGACTTCACGGTTAGTCGTGAGGTAACCATAAGATCACCGAATTCTCACAGAAACATATTCAATAAGCTTTTTGGAAAAGTAATCGCGAGGTGACCGCGAAACAAGGAGATTAGCTGACTTCTTGGATCAATTTTGAGTCTTATAGAGCTCAAAACATGTTTTAAAAACCTATCAATTTATCAATTAAGCTAAGGGCCTTTAGGGTCATTTCTTGCTTGATTTGGGGTCCCATTTACCTAAATAAATTGGCACTCATATGGATGTCTTCCTTGATGAATCTAGGCCTTCCGAGGCTTGATCTTGTGCCTTCAAACTTGATCTTCCTCATGAAACTCTAAGAGGCAAGGTCTTGAACTCTTTGACAATACAAAACAAGTGCCCATAAAAGCAAAGTACGTTTCACTCAAAAGGGGCATTTTCTTTTAAGAGGTTTACTCTTGGGAGGTTTTGATAGGAAGATGAAGAGATGTCTTTCTCCTTGAACCGATAACAAGAATGAGCTTTGGTGACATGGGTGAAACTCCTGACATGGCTCGGGAGGGATGGGAATGAGGGTCTTTTTTTCAACCAATTTTCAACTTCAAGGAAGAAGAATTTTGACCTATTTTAATCATGTCCGATTGATGCTTTAATGCCTCATAAACACCCTTTTAACTCTTAAAAACGTTTCAGCCACTGCTAACTCCTCTCTTCTTACGTTTACATACTTCATTTTACCTCTCTTCATCTTTCTCATTGCAAGCCATATTTTATCTCTCTCAAAATCAAGTGCAGGCCAAAGACTTTTATACTTTGAATCCTTTTAAACTTACAGGTGATTTTATTTTTGGATTTTTTTTAATTATTGCATTGTACGAGAGAGAAACACTTTATACTTCTCATTAACAATGGTCAATACTTCTATAGATTCAAATCACCTTCTACTTCTCCGGTTTTGCATCCATTTGCCTATGAATTTTAGGTGATTAATCTTAAAATAAGTTCATGCACTATTATCACAAGAATAATGCAGTACTTGCAAACAAATTATTAAAAGACTTTATATCATACTTTTAAATATTTCTTAATTTATTAGAATTTTTATGAAAAAATGAATTTTAAATCATAATTCAACATTTTTATGAAGAAAAATCATAAAATGACAAGAGTTTTGTTCGTACATTTTTTTGGACAAAACTACCCCAATTGACGATACCATCAACCCAGTTGTCAATTGGTTGATGATATTGTCAACTTCCATTGCAAAAAATTATATGTTGCTTCATCTTTCTCAATCTAGTGATAGAAAGTTTGTGAAAACTATTGCATTTTGTATCCTGATTGTCTTCTTTAGGTGGTTTTAGCAATCCTCCTCAGGTGTGTGGGTCCCATTCTTGATTACCACTCACTTCTTGCCCATTATTAAAGTGTATTCTCATGACTTTTGAGGGTGTGAACTTGGAGTACAATGTGTTCGATGAAATGCCTAAATGAGGATTTTCTCTCGATTTAGTTGGTGGCTTTGAGTGAGGCTGGAGGGCTGGATTTGGATATGCTTTGTGAGCACATGCCTCTCTTGAAAAATTGAAATATATAAAAAGATATGAGAATACCCAAATCCACCCCCTCCAACCTCACTCAAAGCCACCAACTAAATCAAGAGAAAAATCCTCATTTTGGCATTTCATCGAACACCTTTTACTCAAAATTCACATCATCAAAAGTCATGAGAATACATTTTAATAACGGGCAAGAAGTGAGTACTAATCAAGCATGGGACCCACACACCTGAGGAAGATTGTTAAAACCACCTAAATAAGACAATCAGGACACAAAATGCAATAGTTTTCACAAACTTTCCATCAGTAGATAGAGAAAGATGAAGCAACACATAGTTTTTTGCAATGAAAGTTGATGATATCGTCAACAATTGATGGTATCGTCAAGTGGGGTAGTTTTATCCAAAAAAATGTACGAACAACTCTCTTGTCATTTTATGATTTTTCTTCATAAAACCGTTGAATTAAGATTTAAAATTATTTTTTTTGTAAAAATCCCTAATTTATTTCCTTGTATTGATTTTTTCATTTGTTGAAAGAGTCCTGGCCACTAGAATCAACAAATTTTCAATTTGAATGCATTTCATCGTGATGAGGTACAATAGCCTTTATCAATTTTTCAGTAGTGGGTTATGAATTGAAAAATGACTTTCCTTGAACACTTCTAGACATCTTATTCAAGTCTATACAGTAAGGTAAACAAAATGATTTCCATGAATCCAGTAGAAGCCGTTTATTCTTTAAATATGAATAATTAGATTTATGCAATAAGCTGATGTTTGATATACCCTAATCTTCAACACATTCGTCAATTCTAACTTGAATCAGCCTTGATATTGACTTTGATTGTCAAATTCAAATCCATTTTTATTTCAATTCGACGTATTATACTATATTAAATCTAAGTGCTTTGAATTTAATTTTGACTGCAACTACTGATTTTGACTAGAGGTTATTAACCACGTCCAACAACTAACTAACTTTTCTCCTCCCACTTCCAACATGTAATTTTAATTGCTCAAGTCTTCTTTCCACTTTTCACTCTCTACATTAACTTTATTTCCATCCTAAACCACATTCTCTTCTTTTCTTTCTACTCCACTTCTCTTGGCCCATTTCTATTCTACGGACTCTTGGATTGACTCTCATAAGCTTCTATTCTTTTATTTTCTTTTTAAAATCTCATGTTCTATATAAACCAAATCAATGTTAGTAAGTATTTGAGGATGATTTTACGTGATCTAGATTTTCTTAATTGATCATAAAATATGTTTTTAGCCGTTGGTGAATACACTCGTGCTTTGCATGGGTTATTGTGCTAGTATTGGAATATGTTGCTTAAATTTCTTTTATGGTTGGGTTGGTGTGATATCATTAAAGAAATAAGAATGACACTGGTGTACTTCTATATCACTTGGCCAAAAGCCTAAAATAATCTGTCTTCTTCAACCTTGGGCCTTTTTCAAAACCATTTCATGCCAAAACATTGCCATCTTATCCCCCAAAAACAATTGACAAAAAGGAGGGGGGGGTCCTACCTACAATCATATTAGATTTAAAACTTTCTAGTTTTGTGAGACTCCATAAATCCATCAGATTTTGGCTCCGCACTCACTTTGCTCTCATTATATCACAAGTATTTACACTAACTCAAACCAACAATACACTATGATAAATCAATAGATATGGATCTTTTTACTATATAAATCCCTTGCCTTCTCATTTCCTCAAATATATAAAACCAAGAATTTATTGCAAAAGAAGACGAAAGGATTCTAGCAGCATATGGAAACCGAACCTAGCAAGTTTGAACACTAACTTTGGAAATGAAGGGTGTAGATGTACTACACATTACGTTTTAGAAAAACTTATTTTAATCTCTCTCAAGTATTTTCTGAGAGGATTTCTATGTTGATATATATAGAACTATTTACAGTGATAAGGATAGATACAAGAGTTTCAAAACTTTCAAAATATATATAACATTTTGTAGCTTTCATCTTTCATTTGTATTTTGAATTGGCTGAGGCTTGAGCTTTTGATAAGATACTATCTTTGATGGAGTCTTTATCCTCGAAAGTGGAGATCTTATCTTTTGACATGCCCACATGTCCCATCAAGTTGATGGGTCGTGGACAAATCATCAGCTTGTCTCAAAGTTTTGAGAAACGGATTGATGTTAACTGGACAATCAACTCTTTGGCGAAGATGCTAATTGATCAAGTGTAGAAATAAAGCGGACAATCAGCTATTTGCGCAACACTTTTTCGGGTATGTAATGATAATCAACTTCGATGTGCTTCGTGCGAGCATGAAAAATAGGATTAGTAGCCAATGAAATTGCACCGACATTATCACACCGAATGATGGGAGTGTGGGCCATAAAAAATATGGAGATCCTTAAGAATAAAAATAAATCCATCATATTTCCTCTTCAAAATGTGTGAGAGAGCGATTCTCTGATTCGATGCTTGATTTGGCAACAATATTTTGTTTTTTTTTTTTGCGCTCCACGAAATCAAATTATTACTGAAGCATTGGCCTGATGTAGACCGTTGATCATCTGGATGTCCAGCCCAATCGGCATCCAAGTAGCAAGTTAATGTGAAGAGACTCTTTTGCCAGTGGGACCGGCTTTATTAGAAGGTGAAGAAATTCTACGAATTGAAAATGAGAAAAGCCCATTTTCACTCTGCCTTCCGAAAAGTGTCTTCCTCGTAGCCTTGTCCTTAACACAAAAACCGGATGCATCAAATACAAACTCACAGCTATTATCACCGGCAAAGCGATTGATAGAAATTAAAATTTCAAAAATATTTGGGATATCCAACATATTAGACAAATGAAATTATGAGTTAGGGGTGGAAAAAGTACTGAACCCTATATGAGAAATGCACAAACCTAAACCGTTACCAATAGACACCTTGTCCAATCCATGATAGTCAGAACAAAAAGAAAGATCTCCAACATCAAAGGTGATGTGATCAGTAGCACCGGTATCTATATACCAGGTCTGATCTCCATGAAATTGATTTGAAACAGCCATAGCTGCAGGCTTTGTTAGTGGATGGCGTCCTTGATAAGTATGATCCATGCGATGATAACAACCCAACGCTGAATGTCCAAGCCTATTGCAGATTTGGAATGACATGCTAGCAAGTCCACGTGCAAAATTCTGGCAACTAGAGTTTATGTTTTCTCCCGAGCCTTGGGAATTAGTAAAGTTACCAGAATTGTGATCCCCTTGTTGACTGTGATCTCGACGGTGGCCTTGGTTAAAGGTTCGATTTCCACCATGGCCATGATTGTTATTAGTGCCAGTTTTATGCGTAAAAAGGGCTGATGTAGTCTGGCCTGAGGGAGAAGAAGTTGAGGATCGATGGTGAGCAATGCACATTTCCATATTGAGAAAAAGACCATGCACATAAGCTACTAACACATGATCTGTTTGTTTTGTAGCCACCACATTCATTACAACAGGGGCATATTCTTCAATAAGACTGTCCAATATATGTGTTACTAGATCCGATTCATCAACAAAGTGGCCGATAACACAGTTCATCAACAATTATTTTGTATTTTAACAGGTAATCTATAACAGAGTGATCACTTTTCTATAGGTTATGGAGTTGATGTTTCAACTCAAAAATATGGGCATGAGATAGAGATGCAAATTGCTATTCAATAGCACTCCAAACATCACGGGAAGTAGGCAAACCAACAACTTGCGCCAACTCGTGCTCGGACAAAGTGGCACAAATCAAATGTCACAACAGATGTAAGTTTCTGATCCTTGTCACGTTGATATTTCTCTGGACAAGGTTTGGAGCCATCAACAAAGCCCATTAAATCATGGCTAAGTAATAGAGGCACGAACTGGGAATTGCTATAGCAGATAATTATAGCCATGGGTGGACACAAATATGTGGGTCTGGGGGCTGAAGCCCCAACCCAACTGGAGAAATGGCCATGAGGTCCCTAAAGCCCAAGTAGTCCAGCCCCCACTTAAAAAATTATCCCGCCCCCATCTATTTTCTCAAACTCTCTCTCCCTCTAAAAAACCCCTAAACTGGAAGAGACCCTCAAATCACACTTCGTACGACCATTGGTGAGCCCTCATCACCCCTCCCTAGGTAGGTATTCCTCTAGGCATGGTGCCGCCGCCACTTCCTAGTTTTTCTTTTGTAATAAAAAAAACCCCTCTGTGGATAGGTACCCTTATTTGTTCAATTTCTCCACTTACGTGTAATGATTGGCAATTTGCTTATCTTTTGCTAGATCATTTTTATATTCTAAACATCTAGATATTTCTTAACGTCTAAAATTTTCGTCCTTGTATTTTTCATATTTTGCCCAACACCATCTCCTGTCACCATACTAACATGGACTCTTTGGGGGCACATTTGCCTAACATGAGGAAAATCACTCGGATTTTCTAAGCATCTCATTTTCAACTAGTTGATGCAACAATTTTCCGCACCAAAGACACAGTTTTTAAAATAATTTTCTATAGTAGAAAGCAACAATTGCAAACAAACAAAAACTGCGTGGCTCACTTCGAGATCTATAAAATATCTCTCTTGACATCTCTCTAATTCACCGTAAGACCTAACTGAAGCATGTTGTAACATATGGATTATGGGTGGATGCCCACATTAGATGAGTTAGCGTTAGAGTCCTATAGTGATTAGGTTTCTTAAATTAAGAGGTTACTTTGCCTATAAATAAACCTCCTCCATTGTATTTGTACATATATTGAGATGATAGAAAACCTTTCTATTTTTTCCCTCTAATCTTCTCTCTAAGTTTCTCTTTTTTTTCTAACACGTTATCATCACGAGGCTGTAAAAAGAAAAAAAAAAACTTCATTTCACTCAAAAGAAAGAAATAAAAAAGATCCACTAAAGATGCTTTTATTCATTCTTTGAACATTACAGAAAGATGTAAAAACAACTTGCACATGTACTTGGTTGTACTGGAAGAGTAGTCTCCACTTTTGTTTACATGGGTTCTCTTTGCTTCACCTTCTGAGTGCAGGTTGTTTACAAATTATCATACAACCCCCTCGCCAAGCTTAGGAGACCAAATACAAGGAAATCATAAACTAAAAGAAGAGATGTAGAGACTGCTGCCTTCGGAGTTTGCCAAAGATAAAATTGGAGAAGTCTGAAACGTAATTTCCTTTGTCAATCTTTGTAGTTCATCACCATTTTGAAGAAGAATGATTAACAAAGAAGCCTGCTTCAAAACAGCAAGGGCAATCTTTGTCATTCTTCCATGGTGAGAGGAACATACACTATTTTTCAGAAACTATCGCCCAAATCCAAAAAGAAGTGCTCGTTGTTGCCTGACTCTCACCTTGCGAATAGAAAAACAAATTCTTGAAAAAATGGTAGAGTTTTTGGCCTTCTTTTTGCTAGATTAGAAATAATTTGCTGCCATCCCAAGTCTTCATTTTATAGCCTTTAAGGAGCCATAACTGTTGAAAATCATGGATGAGTGGAGGTAGTTTTGAAAACTGCCGTTAATGGAACTCGTAACTGTTCCCCTTTTGCAGGTCCCGTGGCCATCGGAAGATGTAACTGGCCAGAGAACATAGGTGATCGTGGGCGGTAACTGCTCGACAGCTAGGAGAGAAGAAGCTCGGCGACCAATGCTTGAAGACTTGTAGCTTTCAACGGTCATCATTTGGATGAAGATTAGTGGTTGCATCATTGCACTGAGCGGTCAGTGCCTTAAAGATTGAGGCGGCTGGTGAACTTCGTAGACAGCGGCCGCTGGGATGTTGTCATTATAGTCGGTCAGATCCAGCGGTCAAAAAATGTCATCTTTTCATAAAGATGAGTATTTTGCCTTGGGAAATTGTGATACGTTGATGAATGAATTTTCTGCATGCTAACAACCCCTAGTGTTCATCCTTTGTTTCTGCAACAGAGGAGAAGGAAGGAGAAGATCGTCTGGTCTCTCTTGTGGTGCACAGAAACCGAGACACAAAAAGGAAGACGAACCCATCTACTTCTTAGCATACAACAGAGAGAAATCCTCGCCCAAAGAGAGAAGTCTCACTCCCTTTTTTTCTCACTTTGCCTCGGGAAGCGTGCAACAAGTCACTTTTTATAACTTTTGTTTCAAGCAAAGAAGTCATGTGCTATTGCCCTTTTTTCCTCTCTTGCCTCGGGTCACGCGCCCGAGAGCGTTCCCCTTGTTATTTTTTCTCCTTCATGTGCTGTCCAGTCTCGGGACGTGAGCTAGAGAGTCCATCTTGTTTTCTGTTTCAAGCATACTTCGGGTCAGGCCATAACTTTTTCATCCGACCTCCGATCTACAAACGGCTTGGGTCTGCAGATTCGTAGCGACGAGCGCTACCTAGTAGTGCAACATATCGGCATTTCAATGGTCATAATTTTTTTCTGGACTCGATCACGATATGGATTATGGAACTGAGGACATTCTATGTCTGGTAGATAGTGCCACAACACATGCGATTCTGAAAAACCAAAATGTTTTCTCAGATTTGGTGTTCAATCCACGAAAGGTATCTACCATAGCTGAACGTGCAAATAATTGAAGGCACCAGAAGAGCCCATATGATGCTATCTAATGGTACCCATCTATTCATTAAAGATGCATTATTCTCAAGCATTTCCCGAAGAAATTTGATTATTTTCAAGGACATCAGAATGAATGGGTATCACATTGAGACTATAAGTGAATGTAACAAGGAATAACTCATTTGGGCAATCCTTAGAGAACCATCAATTGACCATACTTAATAGGTACTTATGTACCCCTTGTTCACAAGGAAAATTGATCACCCGACCTTCTTTCGCTAAGGTTGCATACAAATCTCCATCCTTTATGCCAATGATACAAGGTGACATTTGTGGACCCATAAAATCCCCCTAGTGGACCTTTTAGGCATTTTATGGTTTTGATTGATGCTTCCAGCCATTGGTCGAATGTTTGCCTACTTTCAACTAGGAACGTAACGTTTTTCCGCTTATTAACTCAAATCATTAAACTTAGGGCTCACTTTCCTGATTATCCTATTTAGTCTATAATAAAGCTTGATAATGCGAGCGAACTTACATCACAGGTTTTTGATGACTTTTGTTCATCTCTATGAATTGTAGTCGAACATCATGTCCCCCATGTCTACACCCAAAATGGATTAGTTGAATCCATGATAAAGTGCATCCAATTCATTTCTAGGACTCTGCTAATGGAGTTCAAATTACCAGTTAGTGCTTGCGAACATGCTGTGTTGCATGCATCAATGTTAATTGGACTTAGACCTATGGCCAATCATCATTATTCTCGTGCACAACTTATATTAGGACATCAACCCAATATTTCTCACTTGCACAAGTCTAGTTATGTAGTTCAAGTCCCAATACCAGCACCTAAGTGTACTAAGATGGAACCGCAACGTAGATTTTGAATCTATATAGGATATGACTCTCCTTCTATTATTCGATATCTAGAACCATTAATAGGAGTTGTCTTCACAGCTCGTTTTCTAGATTATTAATTTGATGAGACAATATTCTCGTCGTTAGGGGGAGATAAGATAGTTCCTGAAGAATGTATTGTTCATGTAGAACAACCCGTTCCTAAAGAATGTCGAGAAATAATATGGAATACCTCCACTCTGTCTCATCGGGATCTACGTACTTCACAATGTGAAAATGAAGTACGGAGAATTGTGCATTGATAAGAAATTACAAGCAGATTACCTGATTCATTTAATAATGCAGCAAAGTTGACAAAGTCACATGTGCCAGTTATTAATGCACTTGCCAGGATTAATGTCCCTGTATGACAAAATCAAAATACAGCAGCAAAAGAATTTGTAATACGTTAAAAGCATGGCAAACCTATAGGTTCAAAGGACTTAGCTCTACGAAAAATGAGAAATAAACAATCATCATTATATTCTCATAAAGAGGCACGCAACGCTCTTGAAAAGGTTCCTCCCCAAAAGGCATACACTACGTCAAAAAGGCCAAAAATTGATAGCTAAGGGCAGTTTGACTGGGAGTCGGCAAAATCGCAGTTGTTTTTCAAAAACGACTGCCATTGGCGTTCAAAAACTTGTCAAATTAGCGATGGTCTAGGGCAGTCAATTTTTTTAAAGACAACCATTGACAATCGAAAATATTTTAAGTCATTTTTTAAAAACTATATAAAAAAGGACTTATCATTCAATTAACGACTATTTGGAGCAGTCGTTTTATTAGAGGGTTTTAAAAAAAATATTTCATATTTAATTTTTAAAATTTATATTTTTCTAATAAAAATCCTGTAATTCTCAAAACTGTAAGTAAGCACCAACCATACAAACATCCATTATCCATCAAATAAATAACTCAAATAAGCTAATAAATCATCCATCCACTTAAAATTTAAACCATCAAAGTAGCAACAGTAAATGGTAGAAAATTAACAAAAACCACATTCACGTTTGGTGTTGCTAATACCACGATCACACATATCAGAGTAAATACTACAAATAAAGTCATCTAACAGTAAACCATGTGGGCTTTGAAACTAGCCAAACACGTATCTATACGTGGGCCGTGAAATGATGTCACCCACGGTGAGATCCCCAAAAGTCTTTTCTCCACCCAACAACTCTACGTCAAACTTCAAGATCTCATCTACAATGATCCTATCGCATCATTTTTCCTCAGTTTATAAACCGAGAACGAGTCCAACGGCAACGTAATGTAACAGCCTACATGTACCCTGGCGTGTATTAGTGTTTGGTTGATTTGTACATGCCACTTGACATGATGAATTATCCTGAGCCTACAAACAATATTACAAATGCATTGTGTTAGTATTTCATCAATCAAGATAATTAATTAATTTATCGAATCAATCATGTAAGAAAAATAAACACCGATATTGGCAAACATTAACGTATACTTCATAAAAATTTTCCTAAGAAAAATTTCTTATTTAAAAGATTTCTCGAAATTTCGGCATAGTCTCTCCTGTACATGTGACATTTAATTTTTTTTACAACCTGTTAAGTACCCGTACATGACACAAAAAAAAAAAAAAAAAAAAAAAACACTTCATATAAACAATGCAATGCCCTAGCACACTACAAAGTCATTCACCACTGTTGACACCAAAAATGTTACTGTGCCTCTTTGACATCAAAAGCTACATAGAGCCGCATCCTACCATAAATAGGCAAATGCCACTTCAAGCATCAGATCTTGTCAAAATCAAATAAAAACTGCAAGATCCTTCAAAACAGCAAAAAGAAGGGTACACATGAAGTTTCAGACTATTTCAACATCATTTGGCCAAACTTTGCCCTTCCAGCAGCTGAACAGGAGCTCCCGGCGGTGGTGGAGTTAAAGACCTAGACACACAAAACAAAGCACATAGTTGACTTCAAAATGTCACTAGGAGGCTCTACATTAAATTCCAGGTCATTTCGACATTGTTTGGCCCAAAAAGGAAATAACTGCAGCAAAGTCAGCTCTCCCGGCGGCGACAGTATCAAAAACATCAAATCTCCGATCAGAGCATATGGATGGTTTTAGAACACCTCCAAAAGGCTCCATGTCAAGTTTCAAGTCAAACCGACAACGTTTGACCAACCATCAACCCTCAAACAGCAAAATCAAGCCTTTCGGCGGCGAGAACCACCGAGGCCATAACTCATCAAACTAAGTACATGGGAGACTTTAATATGCTTCCAAAAGGCTACACGTCAAATTTCAAGTCATTTCAATAACATTTGACCCAACTTTGACGCTTGGAAACAAAATCAAGGCTCTCGACAACGGAGCTTCCCGAGACTCTGATATCCAAAACGAAGCTAATGAATCATCTCAAAATGACTCCAATAGGCTCCCTATCAAATTTCAAGTCAATCGGACATCGGTTGACCGTACATCAAAGCGCGACATCTTCCTCGCGACAAAATCAAGTCTATTGGCGATGGTACCCTACACAACTTCAAAACTCAAACAAAAGCCCATGATCGGTCCTATCTACTGCTCAAGAGGCTTCACCACAAATTTTAGGTCATTCCGACATCATTTGACCTAGTTTTGGCTTCTGACGAAAAATCGGCAACAAAGTCTTTGGCTTTTCCGAAAAATAGGAAACTTTGTACTTTGATTTACACGGATTCTCGTCAAGTTTTCTTCAGGGAAATCAGGCCAAATACATTAGGAAAAATGTCAAGAAAAATACCGGAGAAAAAAAGAATAAGAAAAACCCGAAAAACTGCTGAAAACCGGTGACCAAAAGGGGAAAAATCCCTCATGATCGCCGGCGACCCTGGAAATCCGGGTCGCCTGATTTCGCCTAAAAGCCCACTTTTCCGGGTCCTTTTCGCGTTTTGAGATGATTGGCCCCTGCGTTTTTCAAAAAAATTGATTTTTCGGGCATGAAATCCGTTGATCTTCGTCAACATCACGGATTCGCCGCCGAGATCATTGGATCATCATCGAACGCTTTAAAATCACGAACCGGCCGACCAAGAAAGCACACTTTATGCCTGACTAATCATGAAATCGACAGGATAGATATTGCCGGCCCATTGATAGCAATCAATATCTGAAGTTGCATTGCCATCCGACATCAAACAACATGTGGATCCATCGGTGATCAATGCAAGAAGAATTCCAAAAGAAGCGGTGCGGCCCGCGACTCTTCAAGCGCCCTGGCGACCACTTAATGCAGTTAAATGACCCGTGTTATGATAAGTTAATGCGGTTATTAACTCATTATTTTAGACGGCCCAATCAAAAGAGAGGAAAAAGGAGTTACAAGTCCAAGCAATTAAGGCATTAAATTATGTAACTCCTCTCATCATGGAGTTTAAGGGCGATTAAATGCCCATCATTCTCCATCGGTCAATCAAAAGCCAAGAAAAAGGAGTTACAAAATCATGAACTAAAAACATGTTACTCCTCCCATCATGGAGCATTAATGCAATCAATGCCCATAAATCCCCCTAATGGCCACCAAAAGCCTATAAAAGGGGGGTCATTCCAAGAAGAAAGGTCCAGAGAAAAAATCGAAATCAGTTTGAATCGATCGATCCATCGAGGTCCAAAAAAATTCGGAAAAATCTAGAATTTCTGCAACAGTTGTTGCAACGATCCTTCCTTCGTCAAAGAGACTCTGCAACAAACACCACAAGGTGACTGAAGTCCCTTGGGGGGCCTTGGAGGGCCACTGCCCCAAGGCTCTCTCATTCCATCCACATGGCCTAGACATGGCTCTTCAGCCCATCTACTCAGCTTTTTATTGGATATAGGACCTCCCCATGGTCTTTATTTTCTAAAAATCTGAGATCTAAGCCAAGCTAAGCAAATCGGAGCATCCTCTATTCTCATCTGAAGGATGATTGCGAAGTCCATATGTGACTTGCAACCGTCAATATGAACGAGTCCCCGCAATCTCCTGAGAAGTTAGAATTCATTTTCTTGCTTTTCGTTGTATTTTGTGTTTTTTTAAAGAGACAAAAAAATCGCAACTCTTGTCTTTATATTTTGAAGGGATTTGTAAAACCGCCTTTCACGGCAAACAAAGAAAAATCATCTCTCACGGCATTCAAAAAATCACGTATCTTTTCTTAAATATATATGCAATGAAAAAATAGAAAAAGGTTGATTTCCTTTTCTACTTGTGAAGGTGGATCTCTAGACCACCACTTCTAAATTTCAAGTAGAGGAGAAAATCTGGCATACCCGTACAAAAATGTTGATGCTCGCTTTTCTTCGCCGACCCCGGTAGCCCCTGGACGGAAGAAGAGAAAAGGCTAGGTCCATCAACCACTACGTCATCTGTCATACACCATTCGTCAATAGCACTTCAATGCCCCAACACGCTAGAAAGATGCACCCAAAAAAAATTAGAAAGCTTGAGGGTCCTGATGAAAATAAATCATTGGGTGGTTTATGCCACAAATCAAGTGGTTTGTGCGGGCTTCCTTTTGTGTATGAATATTACCTGCAAGGATAGTATTTTTGTTTTTCAGTAACCAACAATTATGGCAATGCTTCAAGAAGATAAGATAGATAAAAAGATGAGGAAACTACTCCTAGAAAAAATAAAAATAAAAATAACAATGTGAAGTTTACACAGCATGGACAAGGATACAGGTGCCAGTATTGCACAAGAATTGATCTCAGGCAGTAATTTGAGAAGATATACCACAACATCTAAACAGGCATTTGAAAATCATTAAAGAAATATTTTGATTTTGCACTGCAATTGTTCAGCATAGACCAGAACATAAATAATTGGAATGATAATATAAAAAAAAAAGACAGATTAAACTTTTTTTCTAAATAAATAAAAAACTGTCAAGATGTGTCCATGTATCTGACACAGTGACCACAGTGGATACCACAGCCCTCCGTTCCCCACGTACTCATCTTGTGCTTCTAAATAAAAATACACAAACTAAATTTTGAAAAATGAAGCATATTAAATGTCTTCACAGTTATTTATCACTCTTGCAAGTAGATGCATCAAACAACTAGAAGATTATTTCAGCTAGCAACGGAACCAGAAATCACATCAAACACACAGCAGAGTTTCATAACAATTAATAAATCAGCTACACAAACACAAATCAAACACCTGGAAGATAATCTCAAACTCGTAGTATGACAAAAATCTCAACGATAGACTGCATTGATTCATTAAAAAAAAAATGAAGAAATCAGAATGCAAACACATGGAACGAATTTGAGACTTGATTGTCCATCTAAGTATATGATGAGGAGGTAGAGATTTAGTAATTGCAAAAAAAGCTCTAATGCATGAGTTGTAGCTCCAATATCATCGATATGCACCCATTGGAGTTATGTTTGTGGCCACATTGATTTGTGGCCACAATCATCTGGCACTATGGTGGAATCCTTATATGGATCCAGATCTTCTACAGGTACTTATCCAAATATGACACCCCATGAGATTGTGGGTCTACTGTTCCTACTAAAGAGAGCTTTGTTTATAAGGGTTTTTCAAAATTGTGACCCCTCTTCCACCCCTTGTTCTTCCCTTGACCATAAATCCATCAGCCAAGTTATATGTAAATATCTAAAGCACTAAACCCATATCTGAAAAATAACAATTAGCACGTAAATTACAAAATAACGCAACATAATTCCTCCTTTTTTGGAAACCAAAAACAGGACATGAAATTAGATGGAAAAGTAAATATGAAAACATGATTTTGAATAGAGTTGATTAGAAAAGTAAATATTCTATCAATGATACGCTCTGATGCCAATATGCTCAAGTTATCAAACAATACGCGTGAATGCTAACAAATCTATATTTTAAAAAATGCCAATAAAGTGCAAAAAGTAGAGCAGTCTCGACTGATACCACCGATTTATTTATTCTACATAGCAAAAATATATATATATATCTTGATCCATGGTGCCAATATTTATGGAGGTCGAGAACAACCTTGTGCCCTCTCTGCATTTAGTGCGGCGGCTTCAACTAGCAGAGATTTAAACTATGCACTTTCACTGAATTGATGCTTTAACCATTCAAAAAAAAAAAAAAAAATGTTCTCTTTAAATGCCACAATACCAACTCTTTTACATCTACTCAACCAATGGGTAAAAAAAAAGAAGCAAAAAGTAATTCACCTTTATTAATTTTTTATATTTCCATCCATCAGTTACAAATGGATGGAGCTTAACAAGAAAGCTTCCGCTGGTGTAGATTTTGCATTGCCCAGGAACAAGTGAAGCTCAACTTGCAGTTTTCCCCACCCTTGAAGCTGAGCATTAATCAGAACCTTGAACTCCCTTCTGAAGTCCAAAAAAGACACACAACTGGACTTCTATTGCTTTGTAACCCACATTGAAAAAGTCATGATGTTATTCTACCAGCTATAGTGATCTTAAAGATCAACTCTTACCTTAAAAATTGAACATATTCCTCCCCTTCAAATTTTAAATGCAAATGCCAAATGTATATAAATTCTCTCTTCTAACTATAAAAAGCACATTAAAAACACCACCAGCACAAAACCATCGCCAAAAGAGTCTGGACAATTAAAAACACAATCACCAACACCACTGCACAATAAAAAAACCCCATCACCAACACAACAATACACATGTTATGAAAATCAAACGCTACTCTTATAACAAACCTCTCCCAATTCAGCACTGTTAGCAAGGATTTTCTTGTTCTTTAAGACATTGCAGAGGGCTGGTTGACTAGTAGTATTTCAAGACCATGGAAGCGCTCCTGGCACCAATATCAGTAATATGGGAAAAAATCACTTACAAGTCCATTAAGATTTAAAAGATGTAGCCTCATTTCATAGTAGAAAAGTAAAGATGTAGCCTCATTTCATAATTTAAAAGAGGGTCTTGGTGCATATGGGAGTTTCAGTAAGGAGAACATTTTGAAGTCAAATGAATCTGAACAAGTTATCTACCACATATGATAGTTTCATAAACCTTACAATTGCAAGTCACAATAGCCTTATGTTCTAATCCAGCTCACAACAATATCTTTGGCTAAAATCCTTACCTCCCTTAATCCAAATTTTAGTAGACCTTCAACATGTGATTGTCTCATAATTCATAATTCATAAGAATAAAACCATCTTCTGAAGCCTTGTGCCAATACCTAGAATAAAAAGTAACACTTGTAATCATAATTCATAAGAAGCAGAAGCACCCTTAAACACCTTGCATGTTAAGGGCTAGCTAATCACTAGCCATCAAATCATTGCCACCATACTCACTCAAATTGTACATTACCTTATTCTTCTTCTAAAAAGTCTCTATCAGAATCTATGGCTAAAGTTGAGAATACATCATGTGATTTACTCATATCTCACAAGGTAAATAAGGCAATTGGTTAGATGACACTAATGCGAGTCTGGTTTTAAGAAGCAAAGAAATTGACAAATACTTCATAAAGTTACCATAGATAATGATATAAATGGTGAATACTACAAAATGAAAAAATTGTTAGTTATAGTACATAAAGTTCAGTATTTTAGGAAATCGGTTTGCACTAAATTGAAACAAAAAACATTACTCTGTTTGAATGTAAATGCACTTACTGTTTGAAGGCAGAAAAAATAGTACTCTGTTGTTGAAGTTGAAGTTATTAGATCAGAAATTCGCAGATGATCAAGGCTAATATTTACACTATGTTCTTGAGACAAAATTCGCCCCTGCAATGGTGCTTACGAGCTTCAATAGCGTTTGTCTCCTGGGATACAATGTTCGATTTCACAACAGTTGCAACACTACAAACTGTGTGACAGGCGAACCAAAAAGTGCAGCTGAACTCTCTTTTATTGACTTTGAATGATGACCCAATGTAAGTGCAATAGTAGCAGCGAAAAATGTAATGACAAAATAGCATGAACAAGATGAATTGATAGCATGCAATCAGGTCTCTTCTTAGGAACAAGATGAATTTATAGCATGCAATCAGGTCTCTTTCTAGGGACTGCATCTGTTGAAAACAGTGACTGTTCACTGAACAAATGCTTCTTCTTTGGACACACCCATTCAAAAGCGAATGGACACACACCTCTTGGACATACCCCATTTGGAAAAGAAATTTTATTAAATAAAATTTCTCCAAAAATAATAAATGGGTAGTGGGCCGAGCCAGGACCAACTCGTGTGTGAAGCCCAAGCCTAGGCCCAGGCCCAAGCCTGAGCCCGGCCCGGCCCAACCTGGTGCAGGGAGGGGTGGGGCGGGCGCGCGCGTGTGGTGGCGACCCCACCTTGGACTAGGTCCTCCCTCTTCCACAAAAGTGGAATGCCCCTTGGGGCTCATCCTCTACTACCAAAGTAAACATATTTATACCCAAAGAATGTTTTGCTCCCGAGCAATGTAGGAACCAAGTTCACAATTTCCTTTTATTTCCATATTTAACATGTTCAAGTAATGGTGTTTAGGAGGCAATTTCTCATTCACTCCTTAATGGATTAGAGCAACTCAATGCATGTCCTTAAACTACTCATGGAGTAGATTACATTCCCATGTATTCCCACCTAAAAGGATAGGTCGGTCCCACTTTCATTTTAGCTCAAAGTTGACCAAAAAATAATGGTGTTGTAGGCCGTTTTTCCAACAATCCCCCACATGAATGAAATTGACTGAAAGCAATGAAATGATATGCAGACACACAGAGAGAGTATAATTTGGAAATCCTCTCTATAAAGAAAGGTAGCTTGTGGCCTTGAACCTCCCCTTGTGAAATACTATTGGATTTACTGGTTGAACAGTGAACATGATGTCTTGAACCGCTCAGTCTTTTGTGTAAACCAAGACAATAGAGTTCACACAGACTCTTTCCGGACACAGTTGGTTCTCATGATTGTGTTCCTTTTGGCCTTGAACAATGCCTGGTTTTCATGAGTGCTTTAGAGAATTTAGCCTTATTATTCTCATAGAATCTGCCCAGTTCACACTCACATGGTAATTCTTATTCAGAGTATCTTGCTATACCCTATCTAATTAGTTAAGATATAAGAATCTATTAAAAGATTTGCTTACCCTAATTACCGCTACATGCATCACTATTAATATTATAGGAATGAGCAGGAGATTTTATCTCCATAGTGATATCGTTAAGTCACACACAATTCGGTTGTCCCTTTGAACCTAGATCTTGGGATCTCCAGTCAACTAGGTTGGGTTGCCATTATGACGACTTTCCATTCATAGGCTCTAAACCCATTCCCTTCGATGAACGTTTTACTTGCTCTCTTGCTAAACTTTTAGTAAAGGGATCTGCAATGTTATCTATTGACTTTATGTACTGAATCGTCATAATGCCATTAGAGAGTAATTGTCTCACGGTATCATGCCTTCGACGAATATGTCGAGACTTACCGCTACATATTGTACTCTGTGCCCTTCCAATTGTTGATTGACTATCGCAATGAATGTAGATAGGAGGCACATGTTTTGACCACATTGGAATATCTTCTAGGAATAAACGAAGCCACTCAGCTTCTTCGCCAGCTTTATTAAGTGCAATAAACTCAGATTCCATAGTGGATCTAGCAATGCATGTTTGTTCGGAAGATTTCCACAATACCGCTGCACCACCAAGAGTAAATAGATATCCACTTGTGGACTTTGAATCATTGGTATCTGATATCCAGTTAGCACCACAGTAATCAAGTACTGTTGGATATCTCGAGTATTGCAATCCATAGTTTTGGGTGTATTTTAAATATCTTAAAACCCTAACTATGGCCTTCCGGTGGTCTGATCCTAGATTACTTGTGTATCTACTCAATTTACTAACAGCATATGCAATGTCAGGATGAGTGCAATTCATCACATACATTAGGCTGCCAATTATTTGTGCGTATTCTCGTTGTGATATGCATTTTCCATTATTCTTGGATAAGTGGATACTTATATCTATGGGTGTTCTCGCTGGACTGCTATTATATTGATTATATTTCTTGAGTATTTTCTCAATATAGTGCGATTGAGATAATATCAGTCCATTTGATGATTTATAAATCTTTATTCCTAGTATGACATCGGCAACACCTTAATCTTTCATGTCAAACTTATTGTTCAACATTCGCTTGGTAACTTGAATGATATCATCATTACTACCCATAATTAGCAAATCATCAACATATAGGCAAATAATGACACAACCATTGTTAGTGTTCTTGACATATACACACTTGTCACATTCATTGATCTTAAACCCATTTGATTCATCAAACTGTCAAAATTTTCATGCCACTGCTATGGTGCTTGTTTTAATTCATATAGAGATTTGACAAGCCAACAAACTTTCTTAGTTTGACCTGGAACATTAAACCCTTCTGGTTGTTCCATATATATTTCCTCATCTAATTTACCATTTAAGAAAGCTGTCTTTACATCCATTTGATGTATCTTAAAATTGTTTATAGCAGCAATTGCAATTAACATCTGAATGGATGTTATCCTCATAACTGGTGAATAAGTGTCGAAAAGTCCAAGTCTTCTTTTTGTTTGTACCCTTTATCAACAAGCCTGGCCTTATATTTTTCGATTGATCCATTTGCTTTCATCTTTCTCTTGAATATCCACTTGCATCCAAGAGTTTTGCAACCTTGTGGAAGATCCACTAGTTCCCATGTATGGTTTTACAAAATGGATTCTATTTCACTATTTATTGCCTCTTTCCAATATGGTGCCTTGAGACTAGACACCGCTTCTTTAAAGCTTTAAGGCTTATCTTCTAACATAAATGTTAAAAAATCTGAACAAAACGTTTTTTATGTTCTAGCCCTTTTACTCCGTCTAGGTTCATCAATCTCTTGTTGCTTTTGATTACTGCTACTAGCAGTTTCATGAGTTCTTTTAGGAGAACTCGATTCTTGCGAGGGTTTATAAAGAAATACATGTTCTAAGAACGATGCATTCCTTGACTCAATAATAGTGTTAAGATGTATATTGGGAATCTCAGACTTGTGAATTAGAAACTGATGCACACTGCTATTATGAGCATACCCAATGAATACACAGTCAACTGTTTTTTATCCTATTTTAACCTTTTTAGGTGTAGGAACCGCCAATTTAGCTAGACACCCCCACACTTTCAAGTATTTGTAGGTAGGCATTCTGCCTTTCCACAATTCGTAGGGGGTTTTATTGGTTTTCTTTTGAGGTATTTGTATGAGAATATTATTTGCGGAGAATATAGGATCCCCCACAAAGTCTGAAGTAATTTAGAACTTATTCGCATAGCATTCATCATTTCTTTTAAAGTTCTATTTTTCCTTTCAGCAACACCATTTTGCTGAGGTGAATAAGGAGCATACCATGCCGTGAACAGAATTCACCAAAAGGTGATTCATATTCACTACCTCTATCGCTTCTTATCACCTTGATTTTCTTATCAAGTTGATTCTCAACCTCATTCTTGTAATGTTTGAACATTTCCAAGGCCTCATCTTTACTTCTCAGTAAGTAAATATAACAGTATCTTGTGCAGTCATCAATGAATGTAAGAAAATATTTCTTACCACCTTTAGTTTGAACAAACTTTTGGTCACAAATATCAGAATGAATTAATTGAAAACTTCAAAAGTTCTTTCAATAGATTGAAAAGAAGTTCTAGTAAGTTTAGCTTCTACACATGTTTCACATTTGATATTTGAATCAAAACTGCATTTAGGCAAACATTCCATATTAACTAATCTACGCAAAGCATCATAATTAACATGACCTAATCTACCATGCCACACATTAGAAGACTCAAACATATAACCAGAAGAGTTTTTCTTATTAGGGACAATTGTCATTACATTCATTTTGAAGAGCCCATCGCTCATATACCCTTTTCCCACGTACATCCCAGACTTAGTAAGTACAAACTTGTCTGACTCAAATACAAGTTTGAAATCCTTCTTACTCAGTAACAAGTCTGATACCAGATTCTTACGAATATCAGGCACATGCAGCACATTGTTGAGGGTGAGTTCCTTTCCAGAAGTAATTTTTGATACCATTTGTCCTTGGCCTTCAACCTTAGAAGTGGCAGAGTTGCCCAAGAAGAGTTGTTCTCCATTAGAAGCTTGATAAGTGGAGAACATCTCTTTGTTGGAGAAGACATGTTGAGTGGCCCAAGTGTCCACCCACCATTCTCTGGTGTTGCCAACCAGATTGACTTCTGAGACCACAGCAGAAAGATTGATGTCTGAAACATCAGTGGAGAGGTTGTCCAATTCTGTCATGTTGGCCTGCGTTGGTTTCTTACTTGTATTGCCTTGGTCCTTGCACTTACAATAGTCCTTAGCTCGGTGGCCTGGTTTGTCTCACACATAGCATTTCCCTTTGAACTTCTTGTTGGCATTGGGACCTTGTTTTGGACTGTTGAGAGGGTTCTTTCACTTCTTTGAATTCTGCCCATGTTCCACCACATTAGCCTTAGATTCGGTGAAGGTTTTTCCTATTGTCTTCTCAGATGCACGATTCTCTTCCTCTATCCTTAATCTGACGATCAGGTCTTTAAGTTTCATCTCCTTTCGCTTATGCTTAAGGTAGTTTTTAAAATCCTTCCAAAGTGCTGGCAATTTTTCAATGATTGCTGCCACTTGGAAATACTCACTAAGAGACATTCCTTCTGCATGAATTTCATGGGGAATTACTTGAAGTTCCTGAACTTGATTGATTACTGCCTTGGAATCGATCATCTTGTAGTCAAGGAATCTGCCAACAGCGAATTTATTCATTCCGGCATCTTTAGTCTTGTACTTTTACCAAGTGAATCCCATAATTCCTTAGCAGTCTTCAATGAACAATACACATTATATAATGTGTTGTCTAGTCCATTGAGAATGTAATTTCGACAGAGGAAGTCAGCATGCTTCTAGGCTTCTACAACAGCAACTACTTGCTTATCTGTCTCACCTTCTTTCAAAGTGGGAGCTTTTTCACGGAGCAACCTAGCCAAGTTCAGGGTAGTGAGATAAAACAACATTTTCTGTTGCCATCTCTTGAACTCGATACTATTGAACTTTTCAGGTTTCTCCCCATGGTTCACCATAACAGGGGTAGGAGTACTAACTAGAGTATTCTTCTCAATACCCATTACTGTTTAACAGAACATAAATAAAATAAACACAGAGTATACTACAAACTTATAAACTAACGGTATTGTAAAGAGAAACTCAGATTATAAGGTATCCGGTTACAGGTTGCTGAAGACTGAGGCAAACAGAATGTAATTTACAGAACAACCTGAAGTTCTGTAACTAGATATATATAATAAATGAAACTCAGTTTTACACTACTAGTTTCAGAAACAGAAGAAGAAGAAACCAGTGGAAAACTGACATAAAACAAAGCAAAAAATATTGAAGTAAACTGAGAACATAATGTACTCGAAACTTTGAGAGAATTTTGTCTTAAGATTGTTAGTTTTAGTACATAAAGTTCTATACTTTAGGAAATCGGTTTGCACTAAATTGAAACAAAAAACATTACTCTGTTTGAATGTAAATGCACTTACTGTTTGAAGGCAGAACAAACAGTAATCTGTTGTTGAAGTTATTAGATCAGAAATTTGCTGATGATCAAGGCTAGTGTTTAACACTGCGTCCTTAAGACAAAATTTGCCCACGCAATGGTGCTTACGAGCTTCAACAGCGTTTTGTCTCCCAGGATACAATGAGTGGTTTCACAACAGTTGCAGCACTATAAACTGTGCGACAAGCGAACCAAAAAGTCTAGCAGAACTCTCTCTAAAAATAATAAATGGGTAGTGGGCCGAGCCAGGCCCAACTCGTGCATGAAGCCCAGGCCCAGGCCCAGGCCCCCGGCGGGGCAGGGCGCGCGCGCATGTGGTGGTGACCCCACCTTGGTCTAGGTCCTCCCTCTTCCACAAAAGTGGAATTCCCCTTGGGGTTCATCTTATACTACCAAGGTAAACATATTTATATCCAAAGAATGTTTTGCTCCCAAGCAATATGGGAGGAAAGTTCACCACTTCTTTTTGTTTCCATGTTTAACATGTTCAAGTAGTGGTGTTTAGGAGGCAATTTCTCATTCACTCCTTAATGGATTAGAGCAACTCAATACATGTCCTTAAACTACTCATGGGGTAGATTACATTCCCATATATTCCCATCTAAAAGGATAAGTGGGTCCCACTTTTTTTTTGCTCAAAGTTGACCAAAAAATAATGGTGCTCTAGGCCATTTTTCCAACAAAAATATGAAGCACGCTCTATTGAATAGATGTAACAAGATGAAAAAAAAAAAAAAAAAACCCAAATCAGAGGGCTGGCATCCATTTATACTAATTTCATTACTCATTAGGGCCCCAGGTGATACTTTTTCCTCATGAGAACTCCCTATTTAGCTAGCATCAGACAACTTGTTCATTTCTCTTTTGTCCAAACAACTAGTTGCATCATAGAATTTGTTTTAGAAAATGGTCTTGCAAGAAATGGAGAGAAGATGACTGATAGAAAAAGATGCATGTTATAGTATTGGAATAGTCTATTCAATAATATGAAAACAGAATAGAGAATTATTAACATTTTGTATTTTTATTTTGCTAGAGTATTCGAATTTATTTCCAATAGGGATCTCAAAATGTAAGTGACAACAGATATAGAAATTAATTGAAACTACGAAATCCAAATGATTTTCCTATAATGTAATTATGTGTTTAAATAGTAAATACATCAGTTTCTGTATAATAAACCACTTAATTCATTATAGGGAAACTACTAGAGATAGAAAGGAGTTGTTCTTTAACAATGGTGCTCCATTTTTTATGGTGGAAAATGACTGGTCTCACTCAATCAAATTGACTGCTCAGTTGTGTAATGTGAAGACCATTCATGTGTACATATGAGTTTAAAATGGACAGCATATACACTCCGTAGGTATATGCTATAAAAGAAATCAAATGACCCATTCTAAAGATTTGTGACTAGACCTACATATTGGTTTTAAAGATGCTCACCTGCTAGCAGGGTTTAATTTAGAGATGTTTTGCATTGTAAGATTAATATTGGATTGGCCTAGTTCAATGGTGTTTGGTTTAAGGGTTATTTGGCATTCACGAACTTGGCCCACATCATCATTCCCAATAGATGAGCATGGACAAAGATCTCACATAGGGTTCAAAGGAAAGCACTACTGCTGTGATGGATTGTGAAACATGTCCATCTAAGATGGGCATCAAATTCAGCAATAGAAAGCAGCTTTAGCAAATGTTGAGGTCTTATTATCCACACCAATATGCATTTAGGTCCCTTTCGTCCATTCCATATTTTCTTATAATTCAAAGCTAATTCCTTCCATCAGAAGGGGATAAAAGTGAAGGATTAAACCTGAAGACTCACTGGGGTAACTAACACAAAGATTCTCCTATTTTACAGAAAATGAATACCCAATGATCTCCATGGTAAATGAAATCCTATAAAAATGATGTTCCCATATACATCTACACCAAAAACCCTTCTTCACTAATCACATCTTTTAAAACCCCTGAGATTAAAAACCCTTTTACTGTTACTTCCATGAACTCTTTCTGAAGTAGAAACCAGATTTCTTAGAATCTTTGTCTTCTTCTTGTCTCCTTTCTCAATAATTATCAGCAATCAAAAGTCTTAAACACCCCCACGAAAATAATAATTCAAAAACCCTAATGTGATGTTCAATTCTCTGTTTTGTTGAGATTCCAAGAACATCCAAAAGTGCCCAAAAAGAAAAATCATGGAAATAAAATAGACCTTGCAATGGGAGGAGTGTCGCGACCCCGGACTGGGATCCGGGATCGCGACGGGGTGGATGAATGATTATATGAATATACACATTTAATCTCCCACAGGTTTCCGCAGTGAGGATTCCACATACACTCATAGAACATTTATATTAGTGCGGAAGCGTGTAGCAAATCAAACTCTTAATCCATTCTCATCATATAAGACTGTTAATACATAAGTATGACATGATGTCAGAGTGAGCAATGATCTCATTAGCATTCCCAAAATATGAAGTTAAAGTTTAAACAAAAGATCAAGTTAAATTAACAATTCCCATAAATAATGACCAACAAAGGCCAGTACAACCAAAAGTGCAAATCAAGTATCATTCTATAAACTCCCCCAAAATGTTACGTAGCTCAAAGCTAAACCAATGTCTAAATGACATTGTCAGCTTGCCACTCCACTAATCATTGTAGTTCGCCGACCGCCTCCTCTGGCTCCTCCTCGAAGGCAATAACAGGGGCTGGATTTGAGTACCACAAAGATGGGTCAGACACGACAGTCTGGCAGGTGGATGAATAGATAATACCAAGAAAGAAATTAAAGCACTTCTTAAACATAACAAAATCTTATTGAAACAATAACTGCCTTAAAACAGGATGCATGGTCCATTTAAAGTACAGATGCAATGTAAATCATGTAGGATATTCAAGGTACAGGAACTGACTAGATGACAACCACACTAAAGCTAAATCATCTCTATCACTAATGTGATGAGAGCACATTCGGTGCGTTGGGCTCGAGCACACAAAGTGACGAGAACCAACATTATATACATATATATATATATATATAGCTAGGCAAAACCACGTCCGCGGAACCGGATAACGGGACAGGACAGGATCCAAGTTGCAACTGGAGGGAGCACAAGGGGGAGGCCTAAGTCAGTTGATCAGACTGACAAGGACGTTCAAGCTTAGTGGTGTCGACTCATAGGTTACATGAGAAATCTAAACGTGTACAAAATTATATCGGTGCAAAACACTCGGGCAGGCGGGGCAGGGTGCTCATAGGCACACATTTCATATCATTATCTTTTCATGCGTAAACGGGGCTGGCAGGACATGTCAGGTGCACAAATCAGAGTTAAAACAATGAAATGAATCCTTATACAGTTACGGACTATATATTGGGGCTTCCGTATTCAAACAACATGTATAAAGATCTCGTATGTCTATTATTGCCCTTAGTATGGTACTCGAATGATAGATGGCATATCAAGTTTCCTTATACAAGTTGATGAATCCAAAATTGCCAATACTTTTCCAAAATGGAGTTTCTTTCTAAGTCAGTCTCCTTATGTCATCCCCTGGGTCTTTCCAAAGTGGTAGGGCATCAGAACAACCCATTCAAACCTTTAAATACCATATCTGAAAACAATAGAAAAGACTTTGGAATTCTGGGTGAAATTTGGTCACCAGTCGGTTAGCTGGCGGTTAGCCGCCGAGGTGATCGGCGGTTAGCCGCCGGCTGACCGCGGTTCACCCTACTAAAATATAGCATTCTGTGTTTCCGACCGCGCATTTCGGCTACCTGGCGGTCACAGGGCTTTTGGGTGGCGGTTAGCCGCGAGTTGACTGCGGGGCTGACCACGGTTCACCTGTCAAAAAACAACATTCTGTGTTTGTAACCGAATCTGGGTCGGCTAGCCACCAAGGTGACCGCCCGCTGATCGCCCAGCTGCGGGAACTACACATCAGGTGCAGATTTCAGCTCTTTCTTTCCCAAACCCTTTCACCTCAACTTCAACAATTTCCTAACATGAAATGGGTCTATTCCCTTCCATTCAACATCACTCCTATCCTCCAACCATCCTTCCATCAAGGCATTGATTCTCCTTCCAACACAAACCCCATTCAATGCAATTACAAATCTCATTTATGAAATCCATAATGGCAAAACAAGCTTTAGTAAAAGAATGCATACATTCTCATAAAATTAATTGAAAGGAAATCTTATCAATAATTACATTTCCAAAGGCATTATGAAACATAGGAAACTAGAGGAAGATGAATAGTAAAATACACATTTTCAATAAAACAAGAACTCATTCAAATCAAATCTATTCATCCACTTGCCTTGGTCTCCAAATATGCTAGTCAAGCTCTAAGCACTCTTTAGCCCAAAATCCACAATCTACACAAATCCCCCAAAATGACATCCATCACAACCCTAGAATGTAAAAAATCAAGAAATAGATGGAGATAACTTCCAATAATCAAGGTGAAGCATCTCCATGGCTAGAAGAATACAAATATAAGAGATAGGAGGAAGTGCTTACATGGAAAGTCTTCAAAAACACTAAGCTTGCTCGACAAGGGCTTTGGAGTGGTTGGTTTCTCTACAAATGGTACTAATGTGAAGCCTTCATGGAGAGGAAGAAGAAGATGGTCTCCATTTCTCTCTTAGTAATAGGTTGGTATGGATTTGGAGATGGAGAAGCAAGAAGCAAGGTAGCTTGAAGAGAACCCTAGGGCTGGGCTGGAATTCCTTTTTCTCAAAGAAAGTTGCAAGAAGAGGAAGAGGAAAAAGGGCTCCTCCTTATATAGGCAATGGCAATGGGTCCCACAACTTAAAAGTCCAAATTGGGCTAAAACATCGCTCTACGGGCTTCGGACGGATTCGACGAAGAAGGAAGAATTGATCGTCGAAATTTCTGCTTTCCAAAAAGTATATATTTTACGAGTTTCGGAGACATTGAAAATAGTGTCCCTATTTTGTGTAAAAAGATTGTTTTACCCCTATCATTGGCAAAGTAGGGTTTAGAGGTCTCGAATGAGAACGGAAATACAAAAGTTGTCGGGAATCATAAAATACATTAAACGAAGCAAATTACAGATTTCCAGAATTATTAAATAAATTTCAAAACTAATTAAGACACAATAAAAGGAACCCCCAAAGGGCCCCAATAAATCAAAAGAGTTCCCAAAACAATTCAAAGCTATAAAAAGCTATTCTAATCCAGATTTAACCCATTTCCATTAATCTCACTTATAGCTAAAACACGTCTTAATTAACACTAAAAGGAAACTCTCGGGGCGGGGTCTTACAAGGAGACGGAAGAAGAGGGATTAGGGTTCCATCCCATTAGCGAGCCGACCTTGCAAGCGATAAGCAGAAGAGCTAAGGCGATGCCGGCGGTAAGGAGGAGCTTGACCTTACCACCGCAAAGGGAACTCCGGATCCGTCGCAGCAAAGGCAGCTATGGTAAGCGCCTCTATTGGCGGCCTTCTCCTTAACTGGAGAATAGAGGTCGCTACTGCCTGCCAGTGTGAAGACACCATCTTTGAGTGCTTTGATGGATGCTGTGCCAAGCCTGTTGATTGAGAGAGAGAGAGAGAGAGGAAGAGACGGTGTTGATCTCCATTACCGTACCGGTCAATTAACACAGAGAGAGAGAGAGAGAGAGAGAGAGAGAGAGAGAGAGAGGAAGAGAGACGATGTCAATCTCCACTGCCATGCCCGTCGATTTTGGGAGAGTGAAGAAGAAGAGAGATGGAGGGGGAGAGAGGGTTAAAAGTTGATTAGGATTGGACTGCGGGAATGAAATGCTGGGCGGGTTCTTCATTTTTTGTGTTTTTTTTCTTTTTTTTCATTTCACTTTTCTGATGGTTTTGGGCTGTTGGTAGTCTTACTGATCCGTCGAAAAATGAATGACAAACCATGTCAGTCGGTAAACCAATTAAGCCGTTAGGTGTCGGGCTTTGGTGTTTTTGACGTAGTGATATAATGCTACTTAAGAGGTTATTGTAAAACCATTTCTTTCTAAAATAATGGAAATCCCTGGTGAGGCTTTGGAAGCCCCTGAAGAGACACTAATAACAGAAAATGAAGAGATCTCTATACTTTAAAATTATTCAAAAAAGAGATGGAATAGAAAAGAAATCATCATCGATGACGCATTTGCTTATGCGGTAACTACACAACTATCAAAGGAAAATGATGATGATGATTGGTACACAGAACCATGTACTATAAATGAATGTCGACAAAGAAAATATTGGCCAAAATGGGAAAGTGGCATCAAAGCGGAGTTAAAGTTTCGCAATAAATGTGGTGCGTTCAGACCTATAGTATAGACTCCAAAAGATGTTAATCCTATAGGTTGCAAGTGAGTGTTTGTAAGAAAAAGAAATAAAATGAGTGAAATTACCAAATATAAGGCACAATTAGTGGCACAAGGTTTCCTGCAGAAATCTGTGATTGATTATGAGAAAACATACTCCCTTATTATGAATACAACAACATTCAGACATTTGAAGAGTTTAGCGATTTCTCAAAATCTTAAAATGAGACTCATGGATGTTGTAACTAGTTACTTGTACGCGAACCTAGAGACAAAAATTTACATCGAAATCCTTGAAGGATTTCTTTTGCCGGAAGCAAAGTCAAGGAGTACGTACTCAATCCAATTAAGACGATCATTGTATGGCCTAAAGCAATCCTAAATAATATGGTACAATCACTTTAGTGAATACTTGTCTCAAAAAGGGTATGAAAACAATCTCATTCGCCCGTGTCTATTTATAAAGAAATTCTTAAAGGGATTTACTGTAGTAGCAGTTTACGTGGATGATGTAAATTTTATAGGGACTCCGAAAGAGCTTGAAAAAACTGCGGATTATTTAGAGAAATGATTTGAAATGAAAGACCTTGGAAAAACGAAATCATGTCTTAGCCTGCAAATCAAGAGAAATTCTAGTGGGTTGGTCGTCCGTCAAAGTAATTATACTAAGAAGTTTTAAACGATTTGGTATGAATAGGGCACAACCATTAAGCACCCCCATGGTCGTCCGGTCTCTAGGTATAAAGAAAGATTCATACCATTCCATCGAGAAAAATGAAGTATTGGGTCCCAAAGTACCATATTTAAGTGATGTTGGAGCCCTGATGTATTTGGCACAATGCACTAAACTTGATACTTTATTTCCTGTGAATCTACTTGCCAGATATAGCTCCACACCAACTCAAAGGCACTGGACTACTATTAAATACATCCTACGATATTTGCATGGAATCTTTGATTCAGCATGTTCTTATGATCGTAGAGATTCCAGTTTTGTAGGATATGTTAATTCGGGTTATCTCTCTGATCCTTTTAAGGGTCGATCAGAGACAGGATATGTGTTTCTTAGTGGAAATACCGTCATTTCTTGGAGTTCTACTATACAGACTTTGATAGCTACTTCCTCCAACCATGCTGAGATTTTAGCTCTTTATGAAGCTAGTATAGAATGTGTATGGCTGAAATCTTTGATTTAACATGTTTATAGTTCTTGTCAATTTCCTTCTACTGCAGGCATCCCAAACATTATCTATGAAGATAATGAAGCATGCATAAATCAGTTTCGAGAATGTTTCATTAAAGGAAACAAAACTAAGCATATAGCAACAGAGTTCTTCTTCACTCATGAACTTCAAAAGAATAGTGAGATTGAAGTCAAGCAAGTTTGTTCGAGTAACAACCTGGCTGATTTGTTTACCAAATATTTACCAAAATCAGTATTCCAGAAGCTTGTCTATGAGATTGGCATGCGTAGAGTTCATAATCAAACTATGTGAAAAGATGTTATCACCAGGGGAAGTAGTTAACCAGGGGGGGTGTAAGACCCCGACCCCTCCTTACATCAAATCCTATGTGTGGATCCAAACCAAGTGGACAGCCCAACTCATATCCAAGCCCAAATCAAAACAAAAGCCCCTTTTTAATATTCATCTATATAGCATGGGCTTGCATGCAATGGAACAAAAAAATTACCACCTCAAAAGGAACCCAGCCACCGTTCCTTTACTTTCTTCATTTCATTTGGCTGGAAGCTCATCCTTCTTCTAGTCTTCTCGTCCCTATCTCTTCGTTCCAATCTCTCCACATCAAGACCAATGATCTTGCATGTTAGATCTTGAGAAGCCAAGGCCAAGGTGCTTCCATGTTCCCTTCTAATACAAGCTCCTCTCATCTCATTTCTTCATCAAAGCTCTCCATTGGTAAGTCACCTCTCTCCCCACTTATTTTTCTTGTTTGGATTTGGTGATTAACAAGGTTAAGAATTATCTATATCTCATTCCTCCTCATTCTAGCTATAATTCATTCTACAACTTCATCTCTTACATCATCATCTCCGTCCTTCTTACTCTAATTGTAAGAGCTCTTCTACCTAATGAGCTTCTAAACTTAGAATGGACTATTTGGTTTCATTTAAATTGCATGCATGTTAATTCTTTTCCGTTCATTACATTTCACCATTGTAGAGATTGAAGAGAGCTTGGATTATTGGGGGTTTTGCTTCAAATTGAGTCTAAGAAGAGATTTGAGTGGAAAGGCACCATTATAGGCAAGTAATGAGCAATTATGATGTATACATGTTCATGATTCTTTGATTGAATGTTATGGCTTTCTTAGATATCAAATTCATCCATTTATATTGTATTAGATTGATAATGTAATGGATTATCAAAGAATGAATAGGATGTGTGGAAAGATATGGACCAAAGGAGCAAATGGAGGCTCAAATTGGTCATATTATGATCTTATGAACACTTTAGAAGCATTGGAAGAGTGGAAATGAATGGAAGTGGAAATTCCTTCAAAAACAAAACCATGCTGCTGGTTCGGGTGGCCAAACAGCAAGGCATCTCGCTATAATGAGCTATGAGTTCGAACAGCCTTAACTTTTGATTCGTATGTCAGATTTTAGAGTTCCACATATCTTTGGAAAGCTCTTGAGACGTAGAATCTAATGGTCCACATATCCTCGTGATCAGAGTTTGCGAGTGGGAGTGAAAGTGTGGATCAATGAACCAGGCCTGTCTCTTTTGAGAAAATGGACTTTACACCCAGTTGGACCCCTAGGTTGGAACTCATTGACCATTAAGGAAGTTATTCCACTTCAAAGGCCTAAAAACCTTCATAATCAATCTCTGAAGATTATTGTAACACTAATACTAAACCGAATAGGTTCTTAGCGTGTGAAAAGATTGACCTCGTAGGTCCTTAGACATGGAATCCTAACCGATTATCATAGTCTGATGGAATTATATCATATGAGAAATCTTTGGCTGAGATTATCTCATATATTTGTCCGATTCATCTAGAACTTCACAATGGGTGTTGATTTAGAGGACTTCAATGCACCTCACACATACACAATGTAACACCAATGAGATGTAGCACGTGCATTGAAACATCTAAAACTATATCGTAATGGACGGTTAGAGATGATAGATAAATAGATTAGGGCTGCCTAGTAAATATCCTTGATTCTATTAATCTATTTGCATTTGCATATTGAAATTGATTTATTTATTGTCCTCAAATATTCAGTTACTTATTATATGCATTATTTGTATTATTCTACAAATTAGATTACAATTGCCTTACAAGTGTTATCATACATTGATGGGTATTCGAATGGAGTAAGTATATGATTCGATTCGATTGGAAATTATTCAAAATTATGAATTAAATAAAGGGATATGAATAGAAATTATTCGATTAGAAAATTTTTACTCTAGTCTTATTATTATTTGATTCAAATGGTTCGGCACAACTTAGCGTCGACCTTGTGACACCCGACGGGGTTAAACTTGGTTTAGTTATGGAGGCTACTACATTATGTCGTCTAGAGCACCGAAACTCCAGAACCGGGTAGCTAAGAGAACCTTTGGCTGGGTCACTAATAACATTTCAACTAGATTGGATCTCTATCGGAGATGATGGGCAAATGTAGTAGCAAATTCATAAAGTAAGTATTTGACTCTTGATTCGATAAAACATAATTTATTCATAATGCACAATGTGCATAGTTGACATTTATTTGATCTCTTTAATTTATTCACCTTTAAATTCGAAATTAGAAAACATGTGTTGAATCTTAATTGCCCATATATATTGTTAAATCGTCGTATTCATGGTGCTACACTTGATGTCACAGGGATTCAGGCTACTGAAAAGACTAATTAATAGCTCTCCAGATTAGTGACTTAACCAGTAAGGTTATTGATTAGCTTATCTATCGGAGAACGTACAAGAGTGGTAAACATGGTTTGGGATTACATATTACATCGTGCACTAGATTATCGTTTGCATGTATTTAGTCATGATTGCATTCATATTAGAATCATGTTTCCATTTAAGATAAAGCATCTAGTAGATTCTATCATTAGAGTACTTCTGTACAATGCATTAAGTGATTTATATTATTAGTCTTGATTAATTATTATGTAAGTTGAGTTATGGAATCTAATGGACTACTCAAGCTTTGATATTGATATTGTATAAGCTTCCGCAATTAAATGTTCATTGACAAGTGACAATGAGTAATCCTCACATGTGAAATGTGGAATTTTCTCCTTCGTGAATTTGAACTTAGTCCGGAACAGGTGCGAGTTCACGGGAGTACGCGTGTCACACCTTGGGAACCACCCAAATCGAGGAATTCTCGAGTCCGAGATGTGACAGGGGGAATCCTAAAGTATGTCGTCCATGACATATGTGCGCTGTACTCTTTTTCCTTTTTTAATTTTATCCCACTGGATTTTCCTTGTTAAGGTTTTAATGAGGTAGCATTATGCACGTCCAACACCATTTTAATGACTTTGAAAAATGTTGTGCTCTTTTTCCCTTCGCTTTGTTTTTTTCCATTGGGTTTTTCCTTAGCATGATTCTTAATGAGGCAACTGTCATTAAGTCATGGTCATCCAAGGGGCAGTGTTATAAGATATGAATCATGAGTGGATACCCACATAAGATGATCTTCTGGGTTAGAATCATATTGTGATTAGGTTTCCTAAATTAAGAGATTACTTTGCCTATTAATAAACCTCTTCCCTTGTATTTGTACATATATTAAGAAAATAGGAAAGCTCTCTATTTTTTTCCTTTAATCTTCTCTCTAAGTTTCTCCCTTTTTCTAATAAAGCTTTAATTTTTCCTTTTCTTCTTTTAATTTCAATATAGCAATTTGAAATTTTGGATCGGTCAACAATTTATCATCTTTCTCGAAACTTTCATTTTCACTTTTCAAATGATTAAAGTATATTAAACGGTTTAAATGTATTTGAATTATTTGGGTTTATTTCACAAAATACTCAAAATCTATTAAAATGTGAAAGATATGAAATTGAACGTATTGATGATTATCATGAGTCTAAAACATTAATGATTTAGATCATAAAATTGTGACCCACGGATTTACTGATTGGATTTATATATATATATTTTCCATAAATCACTCGCAATCCAAAATCTGTGATAATCTTATTCAGCTAATCAAAACAGTGCAAATAGATCCATTAGGCGTCTATATATGGTTACCATACTGTGCTCATTTAGATTAGATTACCTTTTGACATATTTGGAAAATATGGCCCCACTAATCATACTTAAGTCTTGATGAGCGATGGGTAAATATTTTGTTTCCAACATGACTTTACTTCTCAATTTCTAGGCTTACAATGGAATGTGATTAAGCTCATGGGGTCAACCAAGCATAATTTTCAAACCTATTTTTTAAACTCAAATCGAAGCCTATATAGATTCAAACACATACTTTGTTTTTATTAATATAATGCAACTTAAGTTAAAATGGGTTTGAATATTGGAGGCAAATCTAATTTAAGCCTTTATTTTGGCCTTTTCCTTTATTTTTATTTAGTTATATACAATGGCTAAGAAGAGTGGGCCAATGGTTGTCTTGGGTTCATTCATTTCAAAAGGAAAGCATCGTTTTAGAAGGCTAGAAGAACAAGAATAGAGAACTTGACATAGCGTTGGCTCTTTTATCTCATATGGTGCTATAAAAATCTAGTATGATTTTTTTAATAGCTCTTAAAACTCAGGCAACAAGTATGAGTTTGGCTGTCACTAAAACTAATCTTTCCGGCAATCATTTTGAATAAAAAAGATTATTTTTTCAAGTCCCCCTGAATAAAAAATCACGGGTCCACCACTGATTACGGTTGTAGAGTTTAATGGAGACTAAGTTCCATCTATTAGATATCACAAAGGATGGAGCAGAGGTACCTGAACTTGCCATTAAGAAGAAGAAAAAGAAAAGGCAACATAACCACTGATGTAGCGGTATGAAGTTCAAGTGGGTCAATAAAGTGCTGAACCAGAACAACACTACAAGTCATTCAACTGAAAGCACAAAATAATGCAGAACAGTATGTGTGTAAAAGCCAGCAAGGTACTGTGGATCAGCACGTCTGAATGTCTACCGCTCTGATACCATTATTATGTTTTAGAAAAACTGATTTTAATCTCCCTCAAGTATTTTCTGAGAGGGCTTATGTGTTGATATATTTAAAAAAATATATATATATATATATATATATAGAATTGTTTAAAATGATAAGGATAGACACAAGAGTTTCAAAACTTTCAAAATATAACATTTTGTAGCTTTCATCTTTCATTTGTATTTTGAATTGGCTGAGGCTTGAGCTTTTGATAAGATATTATCTTTAATGGAATCTTTTAACCTCAGAAGTGGAGATCTTATCTTTTTACATGCCAACACTACACATATGCTCCAAAATCATCAATCATTACAATGGTTTGATTCTGCAGTAGAGTCAGGTAGAAGCGGAACCACATGAGGGCCCGGGGAGCCTTGGGCCCCTGGGCTTTGATAAAACCTTTTAAATGACCAAAATGATCCCCACCCCCCCCCACCCCCCCCCCCCCCCCCCCCCCCCCCGGGTTTTTGGAATTTTTTCTTAACCCCACCATTCCACCCTTCCATCATCTCTTGATTTGTTTCTTTTCTCTCTCCCTTTTAATTTATTTTGTAGAGTGCCAAAGCAATAATAGAGATCGAGAAAGTGCTCTCCATTTTTTTTCAGAAGGGGTTGGGTTACTAATTACTATCATGATCAATAGCCTATATTTTTTTACAGCTCCACTTACCCACTTTAAGGTAGCTTAAAAAATATGTATAAAGGATAATTTTAGTATCATAACTCATTAGTCATGAGGTTGGGTATCCATAAAAGTACTATTTATTTACACCGTGTGTTTATTGAGTTATTTGATGAATGGTTCATATTTTTTTATGCTGCAATTGATTCTCAATTACAAGAATTAAATGGTCGGTTTAGTGAGCGTGCGGTAGAGTTGCTTATTCTTACTTAGCTTTGGATCCTCGAAATGCACATGAATCTTTTAGAGGCGATGATATTTGCAAGTTGGTAAACAATTTTTATCCTCAAGACTTCACAGAAAATGAGAAAATGCAATTGAGAATGCAACTTCACCATTATGAGTATAATGTAGTTCGATATTCAGACTATAAAAAATTGTCAACTGTTTCTGATCTATGTCAATGGTTGGTAAAGACTAAAAGATCAACAGTCTACCAACTTGTTTTTAGAATGATTGAACTTTTGCTTACTTTTCCAATTTCTATTGCAACTACTGAACGATCATTTTTAGCCATGAATATTGTCAAAACTAGGCTTCGCAACAAAATAGATGATGATTTTCTCTCTGACTCTTTGATTGTGTACATTGAAAAAGAAATTGCTGAGAAGCTTAGCATAGAATCAATCATAGACGATTTCTGAGATTTGAAAGAACGTCGAGTTCCATTTTGATAGATGGTTGAGTTGAAATGTACTAAGAAACAATTATTTTATGACTTTTCTTTACTTATATTTTGTTAAGGTCGAATAGATACTGGGTTTGTAAATTTTAGTTTTGAATCGTAATATATTTTTCATGGTTGAACTTACAGCTATGTCGAAAGAAAATTTAAGAATATGATAGTTATAATAATTGATGAAATAAAAATTTATACAAGTACCTCCACCAACCACCCTCCACCCCCCCACCCCCCCCACTCAGAGATGAAATCCGGGTTCCGCCCCTGGAGTTAGGGGGTAAGCAACATGGCGGTGACTGCTATCGGAGGAGGCGGGCTCGGTGGTGTAGGTCATGAGAATTGGGTAAGAGCCCGATATGGGGTCGACGACATTTCCATGCAAAAGAGTAGGCCTTTCCAGAAGAAAAGCTAGGAAAGCTAGGTGTTATGGGCGATGGGTTGGGCGAGAAATGGAGTGGGAGAGATGGAGAAAGAGGAAGGAGAAGGTGAAGAAGACGACATGAGTGACGATATCGTTGCTTAACTAAAATGAGCAACAATATCATCACTCAAACTAAAAAGTGAAAAAAGAGGTTAAAATTGGTGGGAGAGCCTTTTTTTGTATAGTAGAAACTATGAGGTCTGATAAGTCCACAAAATTGGGAAAAAACCCATCATTTCATGTGCATTTGTAGACTTAATTAGAACGAATTGCATCATAATCTCATGATTTCATGCATATTGGCATAAACTTGGAATTTCAGTCAAAATCAGTAAAAAAATCATCAATCTTGCATGAATTTATGAAATTGACAGTCAGCATCACCCCGGGGTCACACTAATTAGACTTTTTATCTCTGAACATTATGGCACCATTGCATAAAGTCATTACGTATAAATTACATTAAAGTGGGTCCCATGCACATGCATGCATTCCATTTAATTTATTGTTAGTAATTTAGTTGTTTCATCTTTGTAGAAAATTGTTATGCAAGGGGGCCCACACCGAGAGATAATCTGGAAAAGAGTAAAAGAAAAAAAAAGATAGAAAAGAGGGAAACATCTCAAATTGGGCGTGATCCCCATGCACGCCCAGTGATGGGGTGGGTCCCACAGTTGCTGCAAGTTGGGACAATTCTCTTTTCCTCTCTAGTTTCTAAGAACTAAAAGCTTCCTTTCTCTCTCATCAAGATCCAAAATTCAAACAAGGAGGTTTCTAGATGAAATCAGAGAAAAAGTCTTAGTTGGAAACCTCTCCCAAAGAGATCGGACTCAAACAAAGAGATAAAGTCCATTGCAAATCAAAACTCAAAACTCAATACTGTTTTTTTCAGGACAGTCTATCATAAAATGAATATAACTTTCAATCCAACCGTCGGATCGGTAAAATTTACCTACTATTGGAAAGCTAATTCAGAGTAGATGTCCACGGAGCCCAAGATCATGCAAATCCGGGCTAAATCGACGAAGCTATGGGATCAGAAATTCTTATAGATATTTTTAGGCGGATTACAAACAAATCCACACCATCAATGACTCATCTCTCCACTACATGATAAAATTGCTAACGGGGCCCACTACTGGAAGATCTACACAACAAAGAAGTCAAGATATGCAAGTGATTAATCAGAATTTCAAATCATCTCTTATAAGGCAGTTTCTTGGAGTGCGACCTACTCAGAGAGTCCAAGATAGAAATAACTCAAGCCACAAAAGAGAGAAAACGTTATAGATAGGGACTTCGCCCATAGGGGATGTCCATGCCTCCTCCCATAGGTGAGTCCGGATCAGCTATCGCATTTTTTATACCTTTATCGTGAGTAGACCAATAACACTCCAACACGTCATCCAAGAATTTAGGTGATTTTGAAGTTTAAGAAACTTAGATCAGATGGAAGAAAATCACTGAAATTCTTAGATGACTTGTCGGAGTGTTATTGGTCCACTTACGGTGAAGATATAACAAATGCGATAAGTGATCCAGATGCCCCTTAGGGTAGGACGTCCACCACCGCCACCGCCACTCTCCCCCGCCCCCGTCCTCTGTCTCTCTCTCTCTCTCTAGTTCTAGGTTTGTCTAGTTCTTGGTTTTCCACTTTATCATTTTTTATAAGATAGTTTTGGGCTTTGTCCAAGCAAACCATAGATCTATGAAGGAGCAAAAGCTTTGTACTAAAGACATACTATCAATGAAGTTACCACTTGTCTTTTGTGCAATGGCTGGCTAGATTCGAGATTGAGGCAAAGGAAGAAGATAAATATTCCCAATCCTTTCTTTCTTTCTTTCTTTCTTTTTTTTATGGTTGTTTGATTGAGTTACTAATGTGCTAATTATATGTTTTAATGGACTTGTCTCCGTACCAGTCGGTACCATCCGTATTGATTTCTTAATGCTAAAGTAAGTCTTTGATTACCCACGCTTATTTTTTATAGATCATGCTTAGGGTTTTATTCTCTTTGATGGTCTATACTTAGATTTGATGGGTAATGTTTAGGTAACTTTAGTAATTTAATGAAGGGAAGGAGGTCTTGGACATTTAATTAATTTTGTAGAACAAATAAACCTCTTCTGAGAAATTGGCTTTTAATGCTTTATCATCCAGATTTGGTGCCTTAATTGGATCTAGATCTGAACATAAGAAAAAAAAAAAAAAAAGATCAGATAAGAGTCTTTAATAAGAAAGCGATTTTGGATTGCTTGATGGTTTCTGATGCCTTAATCGATTTCATCATCATTGGTTTTTGTCATCTCATTATCTAGTTGCTTTAGTTGATTTTATGCACTTGTGACTTCATCTTTCTTAACTTGAAAGTTTTCTTATTCATTCTCAATCTGTGAGTTTGACCCGTATTTGCCACTATCTATTCATAGACACCTACACACTTGCGGTATTTTATGATTGATTGAGATCACATCAACATCCTTTTTCGTGCACAGACCATTTAAGGGGTTTTTTTTTCTGTAAAACCCTCTAAAAGATCATGTGTTTTATCCATTGTGGGGCCTGAAAATTAATGTGTTCCATTTGTAGTGGGGCCTACCTATATGAAATATACACTTGATTAAATTCATGTACTTTTTCCACGTTAGGACCTATACCTACTACATATAAGGCTTTCTACGTACGTCATTTACGATCCAATTTTAAATTTCATATATATAAATTAGAGAAACTGCAATACACGAAGAAAGCAATCATGTCTACTATATATCTGGCCCAACACCCAATTCAAATCACGCCCCAATTTTCGCATATACTACAAGAGAGATGTTATTTATTTTAGATAGAAAGAGCCAGTAGTTTGGCTCTTGTCTTTTTTTATTAGCGCTTATATATTTATTTATTTTAATCAATAATATTATAAGAAGACATTAAGTTTAAATATATTTTTCATTTTTACTTTTTACCCGGATTAAGCATGGGCCTTTATTGCTAGTACATCTTAAAATTGCTTCAAACTTATATTTGCTTTTAAGTTGCCAAACACTCTAAGATGCTTAAAACTCTATTCTAATTAGTTTTAAGTTAAAATAGACGTAAGAAATAAACTTGCCAAACGGCACATCATTTGAGATGGTTTAGAGTTTAGACATTAAAGACATGTTGATAGCACCGTTGAGAAAAAGTTTTCCTATGCAGATTGACGGCCCATCACGTGGAAGAAGTATGCCTAATATGGCGTGGATGAAAGTAGAGATACTAGATATGAAAATGTGTAGACAAAATTAATGTAGCTGACTGCAACATAGTTAGGATAAGGCTTAGTTGTTGATGATGATGATGACGACAATAGTATACAAGATCAAAGCTTAATTACTAGCCTATATAAAAACCCAATTTATGTGATTAAGATTTGCCAATTGTTTCCTCATACCATGACTGATTGTGGGGTCTTTGTTCATTGGGTTAATGAGCTCATTATCATTCATCCAAATCACTAATCTGATGAGACCCAGTAAAGATCACTCATCTAGAGAAGAAGATCTATGGAAGTTTTTCACCTTGTCAATGTTATTGTGTTTGTAGTTTCTTAACCATATTGTTCATCTAGGGGTAATTGGTAAAACTTTTTTAAATGGCCCACCCACCGTGGTATTTGTTGGATCATTAGATGATCTGAGCACTTCAACTTCCTAGACTTATCAATGCCGAGAGTGAAACTTGTAATTCCTTTGCTAAGACAATTTAATATTTAATAAAATATTTTCATAGTAATACGTATACTTTATTGTGTTTGCATTTAGAAATGAGAATTTCCGGTTGACCATGTTTTTACAAATGAACGTTCTTTAGTGAAGGCCAATATGGAGAAGATTTAGATCTAAACTACTCCAATTTTAGAAAAAAAAAATTATAATTTGATTTTTCTTATCTTTAGGCCTTGGGCTCCGCCCGCTTTGGCCCGCTCTAGGTGCAATCCATATATATTGAGCATAGGGTAAGGATAACCCTAGGGCTAGCCCGGTCCTTTAACAGCCCTACACAGAAGGCATTCCCTTCTCTAAGGTGAGCTGAGCCCTGGAGAGGAAGTCCACACTCCAATAGGTAACATTGGTGAAGACAAGAAAAAGAACTTTATCCTAAAATGAAGTTTGGAAGTGTATATATTAAAAACAAACATGAACCAAAGTAGAGGCACTTTATACAAATATTAAAATCTTATGGATAGTTCTAAGGGACAATTACCGTACGGATTGCTTTAAAACTGATAATTACCCTAGAATAGTTGGAAAAAGTTTATTTACCGCAGAACAGTCCGACCCGTAGGATATCCTACAGTCGAAAGCGGGAAAATTTGAACAGTTAGTTTTTTTTATTTTTTTCCTTGACTGTGGGACCACCAAACCACCATCCAAACCGTTGGATAGCTGTATGAGTGTAAAAGCTAATATCATACCAAATTGGAACCGTTGATCTATCACGGTTATATAGAAATTCGCAAAAAGTCACATTGTTTTGCAAATTATAAGAACAAATTATAAGTCATTTTATTTTTTTTGCAAATTTCTAGATAACCGTGATATATTAACGGTTCAAATTTGGTGCGATATTAATTCTTACACTCATACAGCTATCTAACAGTTTGGATTGTAGTTTGGTGGTTCCACAGTCAAGGAAAAAAATAAAAAAACTAACTGTTCAAATTTTTCTCTTTTGACCGTAGGATATCGCAGCTTGCGATATCTTACGGATCGGACTGTTCTGCAGTAAATAAATTTTTTCCAACTGTTCTGAGGTAATTGTCAATTTTAAAACAGTCCGTACAGTAATTATCCCTAATTCTAATTATTTGAAAAAGAATATTATAGTTCGTACAAAAAGCTTTAGATCCGTGGCATGTTTTTACTGTTCATTAGTCTACCCACCGACCAGAAAACATCATAAACTTATTATTTACCCCATACCACCGTGTCTAATTTTATGCTCACGGAGCGCACCTTCTGCAGAGTTTACAGATGGCCCCTCCAAGATTTTCCTGTTTACATAATGGCCTGCCCTAGAAAATTTTCATGGTCCACCCGTGCCATTGAATCCAATCTCAAAGAAAATATATGATTAGAAAACTATTAAGCTTTAAGACCATCAAATCAAAGGGGTGAGATATAATCCAATGTGCTTTATTTTTCTTTTTTTCTTTTTGTCTTTTTTTACCCTTTATTAAGAGGGAAGAGACCTTTCCATCTATTCAACAGTCCCCAAATGAATGTATGCATCCCAGTGGGCCACATGATCACGTAGGTGAAAAATCTTTCGGAAATAACTAATCGATCGATGCTAATAACACTAAAGGCCATTAGAAGAAAATAAAGATAAAGAAAAAAGAAAAAAAATGCACGAACCATAGATCAGCCACCTTAGAAAATGGACTCAAACAACTGACTCGATTTCATTGAAAGCAACCATTACATACCCACATTAGATAGAACAAGATGGTCCACACGGAGATCATCAGAACATAAGCAATATGAGAGAGAGAGAGAGAGAGAGAGAGAGAGAGAGAGAGAGAGAGAGAGAGAGAGAGAGAGGGAGGGACCTCACTCGGTCGCCACCCCTGAGTTAGCAGGGAGACTCGTGCCATTGCTAACGGCCGGCCCAGCAACCACTACACTGCCACCACTCATCGGATCCACAGTTGAATTATTCGCGTCTAACCTGCTTATGACCACACCCTTCCCGCGTATGTTAGTGTTGGTGGCCCACTTAGCAGGACCATAGATCACCACATTCCTGTCCTTCTGCAATATGAGCACATAGTTAGCAATCGCACCCCCAGTGTTGCTAGCCCAAATGGGCGTCCCACCAGGCCTATATACCACCAGGTTCCCATCCTCCTGCATCGGACAGTAGCAGTTGCGAGAGACTCCACCCGTGTTGGAGGCCCAAATGGGCTTGCCGTTGTCGTAGAGGACCAGGTTACAGTCGGCTTGGCATATGAAGGTGTAGCCCTTGTAGGTTAGGGAGTTGCCTGCATAAAGAGTTTCGCCACCATAGAGTATATTATCAGCTCCATTGGCTGTTGGGTTGAGAATGATCAGGAAAATGAGGAAAGAGAAGATGTGGATGGGTTTGATGCTTGCCATGTTGTGGGGTTGGTTTGTGCGTTGGCTGTGTGTGGTGTGATTGGTGGGGGGTCGGTATTTATAGAGAGAGATGGAAATAATTTAACGGTGGTGAGGCTGTTTGTGAGAAATAGATTATCAGATAACGTCTGTACGGTGTGGGGTAGTCAATTAGCAAACCATTATTTGGACCCTATTCATAATTGGGTATGGGCAAATCACGTTAGCTGCAGGTAAGTTTAAGCCAATGGTAGAAAAAAAATTCTGTAGAGGGGCCCTATTCATAATTGGGTATATACGGACTTACTTAAACATGCCCAAGGATTGATTAGGTTAAATCTGAGAGTGAGTGTTCAGTTGCATCTCATGTAAACTTCTAGCTACACACATGTAGGGATAGTCAAATTGTACTTCATATCATTCACACTGGACCCATGTAAGGTGCACAGATTGGAACCATGTAAAAAGTTCAGGTGTGGACATGGCTCTAGATTTCACCTTGGCGCTGATTTTTCATATTATAGAGGTGAGGAATAAGAGATTTCTTTGAAAAAACTTAAACAATTACCATATTATACTTATTAGTTAAATATTTTGCTCAATTACTAAAATGCATCTCAAAATCTCTTCTTCTCCTTAATTTTTTTTAATTTTTCCAACTATCAGGTTGGTGCTTGGACTAATCCAACACAGCAAATAACATGTACAAGATCAACTTGAATAAAAGTCATTTAATAATGAGGATGAATTTTTTACAGGTATCGACTCAAATTGAGTTAACATGTGGTTGAATATTTTACAGGCATCGACCCAAATTGAGTTGACTTGTTCGAGTTAACTCAGTGCCAATGGAATTTCAAACCACTATGAAACTACGGGCATTCCTCAGGCCAACTGTGGTCCTAAAAACCTGGTTCTAGCATTATAATATAATATTCTCTAGTACAGCACATACAAATTGACACAATGGTTTTGATTAATTTTTCTATTTGTGAAATGTTAAAAATGTTAATGTGATCGGTCATTCTCAATGCATTTTAGGGGAAAAAACATTCTAAACCACTGTAAGGCTGAAAACAGTCTTTATTACAAACCGTTATGACCTAAACTCACAATATTCCCTCTATAAAACTTACTAATGGCAGGAGAAACCCTCACTGGATGGCCGTTATTTTACATGGTCCCATATTTATCCCTTGAAGCATTTGGTGACTTGCCAAGTTAACATATAGTTAGCAATGTAATAGTGGAAGCCAACCAATGATAAGATGTACATTGGGGGGGAGGGAAAATTTGAGGGGGAAGGAAAATGAAGGTTAGGCTATTAGTTACTGATGCCTTACCATCTCTGAATATTCTCGTATTTTTTTTCTACTAAATGCCTTGCCATGTACTAATTGGACACATTTAGGCTATCAGTTACCGATGCCTGACCATGTATGAAGATTCGCGTATTTTTCCTACTAAATGCCTTGCCATTTACTAATTGGATGCTAAGGCCACTATTAACATGGTGTTAATCATGTTTTCATTATGCTGCTCAGTTGGATGGAAGGGTCCATTATTTTTAAATTGAAACTTGAGAATATATCACTGAAGGTTATGGAATTTATCTTTACCAGTCCTTATCATCTCTTTGTAGAACCCACAATGGAGTTTCAATTATGAATTACACCACTTGTAATAGGTGCCAGAGAGGATTCGAACTATACATGTTCCCGTTAATAGGTTGGGGAAAGGTAGAAAGTTGCAACTTTGGATGGAACAACCAAAGTTATAACACTGTCCTTGTAGATCATAGTTTTAATAGGAAAATAAAAATAATAATTTTTTCACTATTTATGTGATTTATTAAATGGGTTTTGAGAAAAATACCTATTTCTTTATAAAAATCAATAAATTTTGAGAGTGAAAAATAGATTCTTCTCTTGGATAATCAAGAAAAAAGGTTAAAGACCAACATTAGCACAGTAAAGCAAACATAACAATCGGCCCCACAAAGACAACAAGTGGAGATCTATTAAAGAATTTGGGTCACCTTTCTTAGCCCTTAGATAAAAAGGATGTAGCATATGCCACCGAACTCTATTACAAGACTCATATAGAGATAATCTGATCCGTTCAAAATAAATCTAGGTCCATCTAAAACTTGTCCTCAAATTTCACATTAAAATATGCCTCGTTGCATGATTGATGAAGATAAGAACGAATATGCGATCCGACCTTCACATGGCATCACTGCCGACGTGGCTTAACCATTTTCTATCATGCTATCTTTTGGACGTTGGGACCCACTCCGCCATAGAGAAATAATAACAACAGCCATTCATACATAAATGAACGCAATCAATTATGCGGCGACAAAAAAGTTTTAGAACTCTCGTTTCTTAACCTTTTCATATTCAACACAAACTCCTTTTCGCCAGAGCAAAAAAAATCTCAGCAGATTTCTTTTCTGTAATGTCAAGTGCTCCAACGTTTTGCACGTGGGCATGCCTCCGGTGTGCGTCTCCCACCATCCAACACTTCGTACCATGAAAAGGGCTGCACAATCTCCAAAAGAGTTCCACTTCATATATTAGAAAAACAGAAGGTCTCATCAATCTCACTTAATCGATTTGCTCAATGTACTAAACAAAACCCATCTGCACAATCTCCCAAAAGAACCCATCAACTTCATAATTCCATACATTCCATCTTCATAAACTCATCTCCACTATCGCCAAAACAAACTTGTTTTAATAAATCATCTCCTCAGTCTCAAAAAAATTGTACCTTTACAAACCCATTATAAACCAGAGCCCATTATTCGATGTACAAGCTTTCATTAACGGTTTCTATGACTGAGATTACGTTTAATAATCTGATTTGCCTGTGATGTCCTTTTAAGACTAAAACTTGATACTATATTTTAATAGGGATTTATTCAGGTGAGAAGTGTTCGTATGGATTATGTGAGAAGTCCACTGAGGGCCGTTCGATCGCCAAAACGGATCCAACGGATGGAATCGAAGCTTTATATGTAAGTTTCCTTCTCACATTGGGCGCCATCCATTTTCGTTTCCCTCTTTCAACCGCTCAAGAGAATCCGTCTCCCTTTCCTCTTCCCTCTTTTAGCTGAAAGATCCATCGATCGACATTCTCCTCTTCCACTCCAAGAGAAGTGCGGATCGATCCTCTTCATCATCATCGCCTCGCTTTCGTCTTCGTCTCCATCGCGTCTCCATCGCTTTCGAAGAAAACGCCACTGAAGCCTGAATAGGAGTCCAACAGCTTCCGATCGCCTCTCTGTTCCTCTTCCACTCTAGGACGGGTGCTGATCTATCCTCTCCATCTCCATCGCCTCGCTTTCGTCTTCGTCTCCATCGCCGTCTCCATCTCCCCATTTCTGTCTATATCGCAGAGAAGAGCATTTCCCCTCCAACCGATTGCAAAGACTTGTTTCTAGGGTTTTCTTTTTCTCCTCCGAAGAAGGTACTCTCTCTCTCTCTCTCTTCTTTCTTCGATTCTTTTCATCTACTGATCTCCTCTTTCTTCCCATCTCTCATCAAAAGAATCCCATAAAAGAGGCTTTTCATTCATCTGTTGCAATTTGATTCTGTGTAGATTATCATTCTAGTCAAATGAAAAGGAAGCATGGGGATTTTTAGATTGAAAGAGAAAGCCCTTGGATGCCAGTTTTCTGCGGCATCTCGTTTCTTCTACTGTGATTTTCTTTTCCATAGAAAATGGAAATCTAAATACTTGGCTGTTATGCAGTCTTAGTTTCCATTGGTTGTGTAGGATCGATTAGAATGATAATCTACCTTTTGGGGGCTCAAATATGCATTCTAAGAAATTTTTGAAAAATCTTTGGTTGCTTGGCACCCTTATGGTTTCAAATCCACCTCTTCCTTGCTCTCTGTTTAATGCTTGAGACCGTTTACTTTTCTTTCATTTTTGTTTACTATCCTAGTGTTTGATGGGTTTAATACGGAGAAATCTAAAATGTGTTTGTTACAATGGGTTCATATGGTTCGTCTCCATTTTATGTAAGATCTTTAGTGGGTGTATTTTACTTTGCCCTTGTCGATATGATGATCCCTAGCTATGTTCTATGATGTATGGGATAGATCTTAGTGTAGAACAGTCTGATGAACTAATCAGAAACTGGAGAACCTGATGAGAATGCGGCCAATGGTCTGGGCAATGAATGCAAGGCAGGAAAAGTCATTGCAATTATTTCCTCCTGTGTTTCTTCTTATCTGGAGTCTCATGCACTTGTGCTTTGATTCCATACGTTTTTAACTGAAAATTCTCAAAGGCCTTGGAAACTGCCTCAACCTGTAATAACACTCGTAAAGTTAATAAGCCACTACAAATGAGCGCAAGATAAATCAGATAGAGTAAGAAGATACAAAAGAAAACAACATTTTCACGAAGACTAAAATATATGTGCTACATGTTCTTCTTCTTAACGAATCTACATTTTCTATCATGGTACACATGGCATGTGTTTATAATCTAAACTGTTTATCCTGAGGGAGTTACAACTATTGATAGACTATGGCCGAAAACTCAAACTGTTTTATGTTGATCTGTTTAAGAATCTTCTTCCTCCCACATAATAAATATGGTTAGAACTTTGGTTGACTTTTTCCAAACCTCCACTTACTTTCTATTGGAAATCCTCCAAAATGGTCAGAACAAGGTTGGTATATTGTTTGCAATGTGGTTTGTCTATTGGAAATCCTCCAGAATAGCCAGACCCAGGTTGGTTTATTGTTTGCAATGTGGTCTGTGGTCCACATGTTGGAAATTCTCTCCTATAAACTGGAATGGAGAGAATTTTGGGAATCGAAGATACTTATTTATTTGATGTAAGCTCAATAGTTCTTTGAATGATACTTAGTGCACTGTACAGTGTTAGCAACCAACACAGTGAAACCTATATGTCCCCTCATTATGGTAATACCCATTAGTGAGTTGAGTAGGTCTGATCTGAATCATCAAGTTATTGCAGTTGCTTGATACAATAAGTGTTGAATATGAGAAACTCAGTGATTGATTACAATCTTTCAAATATGCCTCTGATGTCATTTCTCATTTAATATTTGATAATGCTTTCATTTTTGCGAGAAAACAGGAGTGGGTTCCGATCCGTCAAGAGATAGTTCCTAATGGATGACACAGGTCCATCTCATGATGCTGATCTCGATTTGCAGCTTTGGCTTCCGATCCATTCACAGTCTCCAATAGCATCTGAAGTCGCTGGCAGCCAAGTAGGTTACCATCTCTGTTTTTGTATATCTTTCCTGTCTCAGCATCTCTATCCATAGAAAAATAATATTTGATTTATTACTTTATTTTTTTATTCCGTTTTGCATGTATTGTCATGATGTGCTTAACGTATAAAAGATTGACGAAGTAGCATCTTTACCAATTAAAACATTTGTGCCACAAGTTGATGAGGAGAAAGTACCAAAAGTAGGTCAAGTTTTTGAAAATATAGAGGATGCTTACAATGCTTACAACACTTATGCGAAAGCGGCGGGTTTTAGCATTAGAAGAAGCTCGGAGACGAGGTTAAATAACCAAGTAGTGAGAAAAAAATTTGTGTGCTCTAAAGAAGGTTGTAAGAAAAAAAGACTTGCTGGTGAAAGACGGACCTCAGATACACGGGAGAATTGCGGTTCATATCTTCAGTTAAAAAAAATGAAAGGGGGGTATTGGACTGTATTTAAAATTGTTGTGGAACATTCTCACCTATTAAGTACCCCTAGAAAGACCCACATGCTACGGTCACACCGTCGGATTGACGCCCCAAAAAAAAAACTGATAGATACTTATGGGGCTGCTAATATTAGACCAAATAAACAAATGGGGATTTTAGTGTTGCAGTCAGGTGGGAGAGATAAAGTTGGTTTCACAGAAACAGACTTTCGAAATCATATTAGAGACAGAAATGAAGAAACAAAGGACAATGATGGTGACATGTTTTACGAGCATTTTAGACAATGGAAGGAGAGAGATCCAAGGAATGCCTTTTCCATTGAGAAAGATGATGAGGACCACATAAAACATGTGTTTTGGGCTGATTATTATTTTCAGAAGTCATATGAGGAGTTTGGTGATGTTGTTTCATTCGATACAACGTACAATACAAACAGATATGGTCTAATTTTTGGCGCATTCACTGGAATCAATCATCATGATCAGTCCATACTATTTGGATGCTGCCTAATCTCAAATGAGACTTTTGATACATTTGTTTGGGTTTTCAATAAGTGGCTTGAAGCAATGCCGGGATACCCACCAAAGTCCTTCTTGACAGATCAAGACCCCGCAATGACAAAAGCCATTGGATTTGTTCTTCCAACTACGAACCACCGTTACTGTTTATGGCACATCATGGAAAATCTACAAAAGAATTTAGGTGGAGTTGCGATACATAAGAATGACTTGATCCCAAGTATTAAAAAAATCACATTCAACTCTTTGACAACCGAGGAATTTGATTCAGGTTGGAAGAATATGTTGATAGAAGAGGACGTTGCAAACAATGATTGGCTAAATGGGATGTACGATATCCGTCATATGTGGGTGCCTATATATATGAGACACCTTTTTTTTGGAGGAATGTCTACAACTGGAAGGAGTGAAAGTATCAATGCCTTTTTAAAGCAATACGTGACACAAAAGAATGGTCTGTGTGGCTTTATGTTTCGATTTAACCAAGGGATTGCAACTCAAAAGTACCGTCAATTGAAGGCAATTCACGACACATCTAATGGAAGGCCAAAATTGATGACAGACTTGCCAATGGAGAGGCAAATGTCACAAATATACACAAACAAGTTGTTTTATAAGTTCCAAGATCAATTCATGTACATAACATCTGGCATTGCCGAGATTATAAACGATGATATGGAACAAAGAATTTATAATGTTTCATCATTCAAAGATAACAATGAAATTGAAAGGGTCGTCATTTTCAAAAAGGATGAAAAATATGCAAAATGTTCTTGTCAACTATTTGAATTCAAAGGCATTCCATGTGGACACATCATCTGCGTTTTGAAACAAGAGAAAATATACACACTGCCTAAACAATACATTTTGAAAAGATGGACAAGGTTTGCGAGGGTAGATGATGATTCTGACAAAAGTATGTGCTCTGTGTTTGACGCGTCATTGCTAGCACGACACGGGGATTTATCATATGATGCTGCAAATATCATTGATGAAGCGTCATTGTCTAAGGAAGCATATCACCATGCAAAATTAGTTCTTCAAGACCTTAAAAAAAGCGTTCGCGAGATAAATGAAAAGACAGTTATGGCAGAAGATGATCCTAAGAGAAAAAAGAAAAGTGCAAGCCCTGCAGAGAGATATCTTCCACCGAAGCAAGCAATTACAAAGGGTCGTCCAAAGAGATTGAAGTCCTCTAAGGAAAATGCCAAGAAGAAAGATCGACTTTGCCGTGGATGTGGCAAGCGTGGGGTTGCACATGACAGACGCAACTGCCCTGGGCTTGACAAGAGGTACCATTCCATCAAATTTTCCCTACTAATGCATTTTCTTAATTTAATATACATTCACATGCTCCTTTTAATCTGTTATGCATGTACTTATTTTAGTAGTATAGAGAACAACAATGAGCCATTCAATGAAAATGAGGCATTAGAGAGATCTTCGGAGGACGAGGCATTAACACAATTAGTAGGTATAGAATTTTCCCTTCTTATTAATCAGTCTTCCCTTCTTATTAATCAGTCCATGTTTTTAAAATTTTATTATCATAATAATGGTTTCTTTACATTACTATTATCATACTAATCAGTTCATGTTTGGTGGCAGGATGTATTGATGCTCATGTTGGATCATCTGATATCTGAAGGTGTTTTGGGATTATATATTTTTGGTGACTTTTGGGATGTTTTGGGAAAGTTGGATTAGGCATATTTTGGGATGGAACATTTTGGGAAAGTTGGATTAGGCATATTTTGGGATGGATCATTTGATACCTGAAGCTACATTTTGGATTATCTAGGAGAGTGTGATGATTTCCATTGATGAGAATTTGCAGGTATGGCTTCTGTTTATTTTCCAGTGTTATGCATATCATCAGTAGGTGATACTGAAAAAGTGGCCTCACCATGGATCCATACAGTGCCTTGTTCGGAGATGATATGAATCCATGTTAAGGTGGTAGCATTTGCTTTGAAAAAAGAATTGAATTCAAGTGCCTTCTATCTCTAGATTTACAAGTGTAGGATAACAATTAAAACATTATGTTCATGGTCATGGTTCTTTCCTGTGGTATGCCAACTCTGTGATGTAGGATAATTTTTGTTGAAAAAAAAGATCAAAGAAACAGTTTGCTTGTGCTCGGTCATTTTATGTTACTAATTGTCAATTCTGGTGTTTTGCAGGGAAGCCAATTGAATATGATAGGCTACAGAGATCTCTGAATTTGTATGTGGCAGATCAGAAAACAAATGGGTTCATGTTCCATTTTCATTTTTTTTGGGCTTTTTAATGGGCTACACAGATTTCTGAATTTGTATGTGAAGATCTTTAAATCATCATGTGTAATTACCATTTTGAGTTTGTGAAGATTTGGGAAGAAGTCAGGTGAAATGAAATCTGTGTATTGTTGTGTTGTTTCTAATTCAATAAGAATCTGTGTATTCACTTTCTTCATGAGCTCCTTGGATGTAATGTATGAATTTTCTTCTGAATTTGTATGGATGTGTGACTTCAGGAATGTCTCACTGCATGGGATGGGTGGGTGTATGCCTTTATTGCATGCAAATGTCTCATATGCACTGAGTGCTAAAATTAAGAATTCCCTGCACATGGCCACACACACGAGGCTAGAAAGTTGGAAAGTATATTTGTTTGTTCTGAAAAGGCTGGAAAGTTGTCTTCAAAAGGATGTTGAAAGTCCACTAGCTGGAAAGTTGGTAAGTATGCTTGTTCTGACCATTACATGTGTATAAAATTCTCCAACTTTTCACCACACGTGGTTTACGTGTCATTGTAGTTAATTTATCGGAAGTCATTCATACATATTTGTAGTTAGACCGCATCCCATTGAGGATCTCCATGCAATTAAGATGTCTACTATTGGACACCTGATAGCCCTGAGCATCGAGAGCAGATAAATATACGCCCTTCCTTTGGAAATAATTGCACACTGCAATGGCTCCTCTCAGAATCTACACAATGGATACTAGGACATACACTTTGAGATAAGTAATCTCACCTGTGAGGAGCGCAAACCTCCATCGCACACTTGTTGCCCACCCGATTCATAATATTCTTCTAGTAACCCATATAAGTTTTAGCCCCTCAAAGTTTTCATCTCAGCCTACTGGCATCACAAGCAGAAATAACACCAGAGTAATCTGTGGGAATGTTGCCACCCTCATTATCAACATGACGCATAGCCCACCCAGACCCAGGTTCTAAAAAAAGATGCTGAAAAACATAATCTAGCACAGCTTTTGGTGGAAGCTTCTAATGATGATAATTTGATGCAAAGTTAGAAAGATGTGCGGCCATTGGAGATAGTAGCTTGTTCATGCACTGCCAAGTGCCAATCAAACACTCAATGCTTGGATAAAGATCAAACACAAAATAGTAGAACATCCATGCAAGCTACTGAACAAAAGAAGATTTCTTGAAGATAAACTATACAAGGAAAGGTACAATTGATATAATGATTTTAGGCCACCCATGAGATCAAGATGATTGTAACTTTAGGGAAGAAGCCTAACTCTTGAATCAAACTGAAGGATTTTGCTGAGGGAATAGAGATAGATGATGCCAAAGAGGAAATAAGGGTGGGAACCCTATATCCGCATTAAATAGATTCACTGGTAAACAAATTTAAAGATAGTCACATTCCTTTCCTGACAGCTTAGTACAAGTGCAAAATGTGAACTTCAGTAAAGAAAGCAAGAACTCTATAAGAAATATACAGCAGTATGATCCACAGGTGTAACAAAAGATGCATTCAAGCTTGATTAACATTAGAGCAAAGTATTCAAGCTTGATTAGAATATAACATTAAAGCCCACTGCCATTAAAATCACCCCAAAAAACACACATGCTAGTTCAAAATATACATCAAACATTTTTCATCATGCATATCACAATTACAAGACAACTAACAAACACCAATACAGAAAGAAACTTGTTTATTTTTTTCCTTTCTTCAGCCACTTGTCTCATCTCTTCAACTGCAACACATATGTTCTCACTCAGTTTGTCCATTGTCTTCTTCATATCATCCATAAACGATGCTACATTCTTGTCATATTCAACTTCATCTTTCCATATGAATCTACCACAACCCTTTTTATCCTACAAAAAGAGAAGACATTAACCCAACATTAATCAATATTATGTTCTTGATCGGCACATTATCATATTGTCATTAAATTAAAAATTAAAAAATTTATACCTTCCAATTAGGACATCTCCAAAACTTCCTATTTGGATTAGAGTTTGTATGAGAGGTCAGGCAAATCATGTCTCCACATGAGCATTTTGGCACGTAATCACTGGAAATAGAATACGACGATGCCATGCTTTCAACCTATGAAAATGAGCATTTGATGAGAGTACAACATGTTTGTCATTCCTTGGAATTAATGGCCTGGTTAGGCAATGCAATAGCACAATGGTTTCCATTTTTCCATATGAAATAATTTTTCACAAATCCATCAGCCCACTGATCGCATATTCATTTTCCATCAACCCGCTGGCCTGATTAGGCAATGCAACAACACAATGGTTCCACACTTCATAACATATAAATCATTAAAAAAACTTAGTAGAAGAATGGTAAAGACACCCACACAGCTGAAAAAGATGGACAAACGAAGAAACTATCCCATACATCATAGAACATAGCTAGGGATCATCATATCGACAAGGGCAAAGTAAATACACCCACTAAAGATCTTACATAAAATGGAGACGAACCATATGAACCCATTGTAACAAACACATTTTAGATTTCTCCGTATTAAACCCATCAAACACTAGGATAGTAAACAAAAATGAAAGAAAAGTAAACGGTCTCAAGCATTAAACAGAGAGCAAGGAAGAGGTGGATTTGAAACCATAAGGGTGCCAAGCAACCAAAGATTTTTCAAAAATTTCTTAGAATGCATATTTGAGCCCCCAAAAGGTAGATTATCATTCTAATCGATCCTACACAACCAATGGAAACTAAGACTGCATAACAGCCAAGTATTTAGATTTCCATTTTCTATGGAAAAGAAAATCACAGTAGAAGAAACGAGATGCCGCAGAAAACTGGCATCCAAGGGCTTTCTCTTTCAATCTAAAAATCCCCATGCTTCCTTTTCATTTGACTAGAATGATAATCTACACAGAATCAAATTGCAACAGATGAATGAAAAGCCTCTTTTATGGGATTCTTTTGATGAGAGATGGGAAGAAAGAGGAGATCAGTAGATGAAAAGAATCGAAGAAAGAAGAGAGAGAGAGAGAGAGTACCTTCTTCGGAGGAGAAAAAGAAAACCCTAGAAACAAGTCTTTGCAATCGGTTGGAGGGGAAATGCTCTTCTCTGCGATATAGACAGAAATGGGGAGATGGAGACGGCGATGGAGACGAAGACGAAAGCGAGGCGATGGAGATGGAGAGGATAGATCAGCACCCGTCCTAGAGTGGAAGAGGAACAGAGAGGCGATCGGAAGCTGTTGGACTCCTATTCAGGCTTCAGTGGCGTTTTCTTCGAAAGCGATGGAGACGCGATGGAGACGAAGACGAAAGCGAGGCGATGATGATGAAGAGGATCGATCCGCACTTCTCTTGGAGTGGAAGAGGAGAATGTCGATCGATGGATCTTTCAGCTAAAAGAGGAAAGAGGAAAGGGAGACGGATTCTCTTGAGCGGTTGAAAGAGGGAAACGAAAATGGATGGCGCCCAATGTGAGAAGGAAACTTACATATAAAGCTTCGATTCCATCCGTTGGATCCGTTTTGGCGATCAAACGGCCCTCAGTGGACTTCTCACATAATCCATACGAACACTTCTCACCTGAATAAATTCCATTTTAATAAAGGGACATGTAAGTTTCTTTTCGTTTAAGAAAATGTGTGGCCCCCTTCTCTTTTCACTAGTGAAAGGAATCAAAATCTTTTTCCATTGACTCATTGGCACGTGATTGCAGTGCTGACAGTAAGCAGCATAATGGATAGCAGGGCCTTGTTAAGGCAGCAATCACATGTATCTTTCTATTCTAGTGTGCATGCATGGGGACCTGCAGTTAAAATGGGCACATGGGAGACAAATGCTATCCATTGATAAATAAATATTGAGCGAGGGACCACGTGCCTTTTTTGCTCCCTTCCTGTCATCTTGCTCCCTTTTAGGAATTCTTTCCCATTTCCTAAGCGTTATTATCACGTGCCTCTACTGCAACCAGCGTAGTGGCAGTCACATGTAGAAACGAGCCCTTTCTCTTCTCTCATCCTGTTGGTGTGGAAAAGCCATTTATCTTTGTTTTTGCAGGCTTTAACATGTTTGATCACGTCCCAATGTGATGGATACTAGTATTTCCTTTCCAAAAGTTCTCCCGGGGTTGTTTAAATTTTAGATATTATTATATCATATTTGTTGAAAACAGATGAATGAAGTTGGTTAATGACACCCTGTATATTAAATAAAGGCCAAGTTTATTCGTTGGTAAGGTGGAGTAAAATAAAATAAAATTGAGCGTCAAATTAAAAAAAAGAAAAAGCGATGGAGGTTGGTTGTAAAAGCATCTTTTTTGTCATTTGATGCCATTTGCAGATCGAATGAATATATATATTTGAATCAAGTATTGGAGTTTTTGATATTATTCTTTGGTCTCAATACTGATTAATGGGCTAACCAGTAACACTCCAGCAAAGTAACCTACAAAAGGGACTCCCCATGTTTAGAAGTATCAAAGGAGCAACCATAGGATGGGCACTTCATGACATTGTAAGAGGTCTTGCCCAAATGAATTAGTTGGTATTAGAAAAACATTGACCATCAAATATATATATGTAAGATCTTCTTATATGACAAAATCTGCAAAGATTTAATATATGAAACAAAATATTTGTGGGTTTTAATACCTCAAAAAAAAATTGCAAATAAAAAATTAGGACCTAAAAACATTGCAGAAAATAGAAAGCGATTTGACATCATGATCTAATCGCACCAGCGTAAGTGCGAAAATCTTTATATAAAGAGTTTCTTGTATATAATCCCCTAGGGTTTATAAAATTTGTAAATAGGCCCCTATGGTTTCTGTATTTGCATATACCCCCCTGCCATTTCATTTTAATATCTTCGATATCCCCAAAATCACTAGTGATACTGAGAACAGGCGACCATTAAAAAGGATTTGTACCGATTTTTATAAAATTGATAGCTTTGCCCTTAAATTCATTAAACAAAGATAAATATGCATTATTTATAAAAGTAACATTATTTTATCCCATATCCCAATTGTCTCTCTCAAATTCTCCCATGCACTTTAGCCTAATCATGTATTTGAAACTCTCATCAATCTAATACGGGGTTGCGCATGGATTTGGTCAATTATAATTAATTACAAGAATAAGTGTTATTGTCATTGTGATCGATTTAGATTTAATGAAATTGACCCTGTTTTGATAAAAATGGATTTATGTAGTTTTAGTCTCTCCCAGTAAATGTACTATAGTAATTAGAGATTGTAATGTGTAAACTTTAAATGGGGACCCGACTTGCCCGGGCCCGCCCCACCCCGCCCCTATTAGGGGCAGGTTTGGTATTGATTTTCTTGGAATATGGTGGATTTGAGTTTTATTAATGTAACCCGCTATATAATATATATTTATTTATTATTAAAAGTATAAATAAAATTCATATGGTACATGTGGTGTTCAGGCATAAAGCATTTTTTAAGATAAGATTTTGTGTTTGAATTCTGCCACACTATTTTCCATGCATTTATATATTTTCAAAAAAAGTATCTTTAAATTTGATTTAGCCATTGCCCAAATGGGGCTTGTTTAGTATCACATACCATTGACCCATCACGAGGCGGGTTGGATTTGGATGAGTTAAACTTAAGACCCACCCCATTGCCGTCCCTAATCGTAATTGTTAATATTACAAGCTTTAAAGAAAAATAAACCCAAACTTTTGCACTCATGCATGTATGGATAAATAGATGGGCAAAAGTGTCGTTTTATTTTAAAAACTTATGGTGGTTGTAAGGCACCTAATGCTGGGATATGGAAGGTATTAAAATAAATAGGCAGGGGGATATATACAAATATTAAAACCACATGGACTTATTTATAAATCCAACAAACCTTAAGGGGGTATATCTAAAAACCTCCCATGTAAAAGTGGCCCTATTTTCACTCTATTTATGCATCTAAAAAGTAAGTGCAATAAACATGAACATGCATAAATGGTATATATGTAAATGGGTGCAAAGAAACAACCCACAGGAGAAATTTTATTACAAGTGTGTGGGTAAAACACCGTAATGACGAAATTAAGCAAAGATTAAAGCCAAACTCGCCGAACACCTCAGCCTCTGTGGTAGAAGCTCATTAGCTTGGCAGCTCGGTCAGTAGCTCGGTTAGCTCGGCAGCTCGGTTCATAGCTCATTAGCTCGGCAGCTCGGTCAGTAGCTCGATTAGCTCGGTCAGTAAATCGGTTGCTCAGCACCACGGTTCGGCAGCTCGGCATAAATGCCAGCTCAGTACAAAGGCACGCCACGGCCAAGCCACCCTTGATCTTAGACCACAATACTAGAGTCAGAGTGGGCCGCCACCTCTCTCCTGGAAATACGGTGCTCCCAGACAGATATGAGCAGTCATTTATGGCGATAGGATCGCTCATTTATGACGATAAGAAGTGCGCTTTATCAGCCCTGTACGCCAACTGGCTGAAGGCGTGGAAAGAGAGGGAGGGGTATTGCCCATTTCACCTACTGCTGCCAGTCAGGGTAAGGATCGATGGGACCTCACCCCACCTACCCCCACTCATAGAAATAATGAACGAGGAACGCTCACTTATATATACACATGGGATCAGTCCCATGAGAGGTACGCAATACACAACTCACAAGACTCCACATCGTTTCATTCCCCTCTTCCTCCTCCTGTTTAGTTTTCTCAGAGCTAACTCAGGCATCGGAGTGCCTTCGGCTCACGACAGCCAGGGCCTCTGACTTTAGCCTTTCTCCTTCCTTTTCAGGTTCTTGGCGTTCAGCATTCCCTGTTCTAAGGAGTTTTACCTCGATCTCATCTCAATCTAAGTAGGTGTCGTTTTTACCGCCTACAGTTTGGCGCCGTCTGTGGGAAACTGAACAAAAAGCTTGTAAACACTATGCCTCCAAAAACCAGAAATGGCGAAGGACCCTCCAAGGGCAAGGCTTTGTCCATACAGCCTACGCTGGCGCAGAATCTTCCACCTCCACCCCCTCAGCAAAGGAGGTCTGGGGGGAGGTCTCCCACGGTCCAGACACAGTCGCGGTCTAGGGGAGTGACCATGCTCTCCCTTCGCGACGCCCCACCTCCGGAGCAGCCCCACCATAGCCATAAGCGGGCCATGCAAGGCGACAAGTCAGTCACCAAGCCGCACGAGAAGTCAGCGCGGGCTGGATCACAATCACATCATCAGGCCAGCCTCGATCAAAATGAAGACCCCCGCCTGGAGGACATCAGGGCACAGAACCGCCTCATCCAGGAACAGCATGAGCTTATCCAACGGCTCAAGCAATAGCTCGACGACAAGAAGGATCTGAGCCCGCCGCCCAGGCGCCTGGGCCACGGGCGAGACCTGAGGCACGTCCTCAACAGTAAGAGGCGTGACCGAGACCAAGGGGAAGAAGGCTCCAGTAGCAGTCACATGCATGAAGGGCCGAAGAAGCAATGCCAGGTTTCGGAAGACGAAGAGCTAAAGCAGTGGATCGACCAGCGGGTGAAGCAGACTATCTGCCAGAATATGGAGACTGCTGGTATCGACCGAGACCAGTATACCGCCTTTGAAGCTGAGGACACTGGCGCGTCTCCTTTCTCTAGTGAGATAAGAAAATACACACTCCCCGAGAAGTTCAGCATCCCGAGGTTCACCCTATATGACGGAACCTCGGACCCTGCTGCTCACCTCCAACATTACGTCCAGAGGATGTCGGTTTGGGGGGATGACGATTCCCTAAACTGTCGAGTTTTTTCCTCCAGTTTGGCGGATCTCCTCCTGCGGTGGTTTTGCTCGCTTCCTAAAGATTCCATCTCTAGTTGGCGGCAGCTCCGGACCTCCTTCCTGGGAAAATTCCAGGCTCATCGCATCATCCCAAAGACCGATGCTAACCTAATGGCCCTCCGAATGCAGGAGAACGAGAACGTCACCCAGTTCGCTCGCCGGTTCTGGACTGTCTACAGCCAGATCGAGTGCGCTTCTGAGGAGCTAGCAGTGAGGTCCTTCCAGCTGGCTCTGCAGCCAGGCATCCCGCTGCGGGCACAGCTGATCATGTACCCCGTGACTACCATGAAGGAGCTGATGACCCGAGCGAATCGGTTCATATTGGCGGAGGAAGACGAGGCGCGAGGTCGCGAGAACTTCGGCCTCACCAAGAAGAGCCAGAGCCAACCGGTAAAGGGAGATAACAGGTCCTCCCGGAGGGAGGATCGTCGCAGAGATCCGTCCCCGGATCGGCGCAAGGCCCGGTCCTCGGAGCAGCGCCGAATCCCCTCAGCTTCGGCATCGGGATCAGGGAGCGGCAGAAGGTCAGGCCACGAGCCGACCTCCTACGTGGCAGTAAATACCATCTTTAAGGAGCCGATCTATAGGCTCCTCAACAAAATAAAAGCGCAGCCTTTCTTCAAGTGGCCGCGGCCGATGACGACTGACCCCTCCTCCCGGGACCAGAGTAAGTTTTGTGCCTACCACAAGCAAAATGGGCACAGGACCGACGAATGTAGGAGCTACAAGTCCCACCTAGAAAACCTCGTGAAGGAGGGGCACCTCAGGGAGTACATCAAGCAGGAGGGCCGAGGTGATGACCGACCTCCGTTGCGAGACGCTGACAACCAGGACAGCGAGCCAGAAGGCATTATCAATGTCATTCACCTCGCCGCCCCACCGAAGAAGAGCTCTCAGGCTCGCGCCGAGGCCAGGCGCGCCTCCCATCAGAAACAGGTGCTGACCGCGGCACCGGAGCCGGTCACGAAGAAAGCCAAAACGGAGGAGGTCAGAATATGGTTTTCTGACAAGGACTTGGAAGACGTCGAGCTCCCACACAACGACGCTCTAGTGCTCACCCTTGAAGTTGCAGAACTTTTTGGTTCAGAGAGCCCTTGTCGACCCTGGCAGTTCATCCGAAGTCCTCTACTACGATTGCTTTAAGAAGTTGGGACTAAAGGACGAGGACCTCCGGGCTGCCCGCACCCTTCTGGTCGGCTTCAGCTCCAAGCCTGTTTATCCCAATGGGAAGATCTCCCTTAGAGTCCAAGTTGGTGGCGCCTGCAGGCAAGTCGACTTTCTAGTAGTCGATGTCCCCTCCCCATACAATGTTATAATGGGGAGGACGTGGCTGCATGGCATGGAGGCGGTGCCCTCCACCCGTCATCAGAAGCTCAAATTCCCTTTGGAAAACCAGTAGGGCTGAGCGGATGTGATCACCGTTAAAGGCAACCAGCACATGGCCAGGCAATGCCTGCTGGCCGTGCTGCCTGGTGAGGCCGAGTCGTCCCAAGTCAATATGGCCGAACTGGACAGAGAGGCCGAGCTCGGGGACGTCGGCCGGGCTCCGGCGGAGAAAAGCATCGAGGACCTCACCAAGGTCAACATTAATCCCGCCGACCCCGACAGATTCTTTCTCGTGGGAAGCCAGCTCCCCGAGTCCGAGAAGACAGAACTGCTCGACCTCCTCGTGGAGAATAAGGCGGTCTTTGCCTGGACACCCTATGAGATGCCCGGCATTGACCCGACAGTCATCTGCCATGAGCTGAAGGTGGATCCCAACCATAGGCCCGTACTTCAAAAACCGTGCCGGACTGGGGTCCCGCAAACCGAGGCCGTGGTTGAGGAAGTTCAGAAACTCCTCGAGGCAGGCGCAATAAAGGAGGTCCACTTTCCACAGTGGCTAGCCAACACCGTGGTGGTAAAAAAGAAGACGGGAAAATGGAGGGTCTGCGTGGACTTCACCGACCTCAATAAGGCATGTCCCAAAGACAGCTTCCCTCTTCCGAAGATAGACCAGCTCATCGACGCCACTGCCGGACATGACCGGATGAGTTTCCTGAACGCCTATCGGGGGTACCATCAGATCCCCCTATACGCGGCAGACCAGGAGAAGACCGTTTTCATCACTCCCAGAGGCACCTATTGTTACAAGGTGATGCCCTTTGGGCTAAAGAATGCGGGAGCGACGTACCAGCGGTTGGTGACAAAGATGTTCCGGGCCCAGCTCGGGAAGACGGTGGAGGTCTACATCGATGATATGGTCGTCAATCCACGAGGTCGCAGGACCACTTGACAGACCTCCGCCAGATTTTTGACATCCTTCACCAGTACCAGTTGAAGCTGAATGCAACCAAGTGCGCCTTTGGTGTCGGTTCCGGCAAGTTCCTAGGGAGCCTGGTCACAAGAAGGGGGATCGAAGCGAACCCTGACCAGATCACCGCGATCCAGGAGCTCTAGTGTCCGACCTCGGCAAAACAAGTTCAGCGGCTGACCGGAATGGCTGCCGCCCTGAATCGATTTATCAGCCGAGCTTCGAACAAGTGCAGACCTTTCTTCCAACTCCTGCGAAAGGGGTCCAGGTTCCAGTGGACGTCGAATTGTTCTCAGGCGCTGCAACAGCTAAAACAATACCTTTCGTCTCCACCGCTGCTCTCCACCCCGACTTTTGGAGAGGCACTATTCTTGTACCTGTCGGTCTCGGACCATGCAGTGAGCTCTGTGCTCGTCAGAGAGGACAACGGTCAGCAAAGGCCTATCTATTATACGAGCAAAACCCTACTGGACGCCGAGACCTGGTATTTGCAGCTCGAAAAGCTCGCCTTGGCGCTCGTTAGCGCCTCTCGAAAGCTCTCCCACTACTTCCAAACCTTCGCAATAGTGGTCGTGACAGAATACCCACTAAAGGCTCTCCTCCGGAAGGCCGATTTCTCCGGACGGATCTCCAAATGGGCTGTCGAGCTGGGGCAATATGACATCAGCTATCAGACCGGAACTGCCATCAAAGCTCAAGTCCTAGCGGACTTCATTGTGGAATTTACTCCCCAGAGTTCGGCACCGACCGCGCTCAACACCGAACTGGGAGGCGATAGGGGCGCAGAGGTTGTCACCGAGACTGAGCAAGAACAGTCCTGGAGAGAACTCCGAGACTCGTCCTGGAAAGTCTTTGTCGACGGATCCTCAACATCCAAGAGAGCTGGCGCTGGCGTAGTTCTCCAGTCTCCCAAAGGCCTCATCATCGAACAAGCTGTGACACTTGGTTTCAAGGCATCTAATAACGAGGTCGAATATGAAGCGCTCATTACCGAACTTAACAGTGCCAAAATCTTGGAAGCCCGGTCCGTTGTGATTTTCAGCGATTCCCAACTGGTGACAAGCTAGCTCAGCGAAGACTACCAAGCTCGGGATGATAGGATGGCAGCCTACCTTGCCCACGCCCGAAGACTTCTCTCCCAGTTCCAAAGGGCCGAGGTCCGGCAGATTGGCAGAGAATCCAACTCCCATGCAGACGCCCTCGCCAGCCTCGCCTCGGCTGTGGAAGCCGGTGAAAAGAGAACTATCGAAGTAGAAACACTGCGGGAGCCCAGCATCGACCTCCAGCAACCCTGGCAGCTCATGTGCCTTGATCTCGGCCCGAGCTGGATGGACCCCATCATTGCATACCTGAAGGACGACCAGCTACCCGAGGACAGGACTGAAGCTCGAAAAGTCAGATTGAAGGCGACCCGGTTTTGGCTCTCGCCAGACAGTAAGCTCTACAGAAAGTCATTCACAGGGCCCTACCTCCAGTGCGTTCACCCCAGCAAAGTCGACGATCTCCTCTACGAGATTCACGAAGGAATCCGCGGCAGTCATATAAGAGGTCGGTCTCTTGCTTACCGGGCTATCAGCCAGGGTTACTGGTGGCCGTACACGCAAAAGGATGCCCAGCTTTATGCCAGAAAATGCGAGAAGTGCCAGAAGTTCTCTCACTCTCTCCACCAGCCAGCCCAGGACCTGAGCCCCCTCTCCAGTCCGTGGCCTTTCACCCAGTGGGGCCTGGACATCGTCGGACCGCTTCACCGAACTCCAGGGAACAAAAGATGGTTGATAGTGGCCACGAACTACTTCACGAAATGGGTTGAGGCTGAACCCTTGTCCTCCATCACCGAGTTAGACACGAAGAACTTTGTGTGGAAGAATATCATCACGAGATTTGGAATTCCCCGTACTCTCATTTCCGATAACGGAACACAGTTCGATTCCAACCTCTTCAAAAGCTTCTGCCAAGAGTACGGCATTCGCAATATCTACTCCACCCCGGCGTATCCCCAAAGCAACGGTCAGGCCGAGATCTCGAACAAAGTACTCCTTGACGGAATTAAAAAGAGACTCGACCGAGCCAAAGGTCGATAGGCAGAGGAGCTGCCAAGTGTTCTATGGGCCTACCGAACTACTCCGAGGCGTTCCACCTCGGCTACCCCGTTCTCCCTTGCCTACGGCATGGAAGCAGTCATTCCCCTTGAGGTTGGCCTCCCAACCTTGAGATTAGAACTCTGCGAATAGGGTCTGAACGATTTGAACGTGGCACGGGAGCTGGACTTGGCGGAAGAACGAAGAGAGGCGGCAGCTATCCGCCTGGCCGCCTATCAATAACAGTTGGCCAGGGGATACAGCCCGAAGGTCAAGGAAAGAAGATTCGCGATAGGAGAGTTGGTCTTAAAGAAAACACTTCCTGGCAACTGAGATCCTAACAAAGGCAAGCTGGCGCCCAACTGGCAGGGACCGTTCAGAATAACCTCTACGGCCAGGAGATCTGCCTACCGACTCGAAGATATGGAGGGGAAGGCGCTCCCGCGACCATGGAATGCGACGCATCTCAAAAAATTCTACTTCTGAAAAATGTATTAAAGAAATCAAGTATCAATAAAAGGCGATTTTTCTGGAACAAGTCTTTGCATTACTTAGATCCCACTCGGCTCAACTGTCAGCTCGGTGCCAGCTTCGACGAAGCTATACACATCAGGGTCCGGTAGCAGTACCACCCTCACGGCTCGGCGCCTCTGTTCAGAGGGCCAACCGCCCTTAGCTCGATGCCTGCACCAGCCTGGGCGGCACAGCCATAAGCTCATTAGGGTCCGGTAGCAGTACCACTCCCGCGGCTTGGCGCCTCTGTTCAGAGGGCCAACGGCCCTCAGCTCGGTGCCTGCACCAGCCTGGGCGGCACAGCCATATGCTTGTCAGGGTCCGGTACCAGTACCATCCTCGCGGCTCGGCGCCTCTGTTCAGAGGGCCAACCGCCCTCAGCTCGGTGCCTGCACCAGCCTGGGCGGCACAGCCACAAGCTCATCAGGGTCCGGTAGCAGTACCACCCCCGCGGCTCGGCGCCTCTGTTCAGAGGGCCAACCGCCCTCAGCTCGGTGCCTGCACCAGCCTGGGCGGCACAGCCATATGCTCATCAGGGTCCGGTACCAGCACCACCCTCGCGGCTCGGCGCCTCTGTTCAGAGGGCCAACCGCCCTTAGCTTGGTGCCTGCACCAGCCTGGGCGGCACAGCCATATGCTCATCAGGGTCCGGTACCAATACCACCCTCGCAGCTCGGCGCCTCTGTTCAGAGGGCCAACCGCCCTCAGCTTGGTGCCTGCACCAGCCTGGGCGGCACAGCCATATGCTCGTCAGGGTCCAGTACCAGTAACACCCCCGCGGCTCGGTGCCTCTGTTCAGAGGGCCAACCGCCCTCAGCTCGGTGCCTGCACTAGCCTAGGCGCCACAGCCATAAGCTCATCAGGGTCCGGTAGTAGTACCACCCCCGCGGCTCGGCGCCTCTGTTCAAAGGGCCAGCCGCCCTCAGCTCGGTGCCTGCACCAGCCTGGGCGGCACAACCATATGCTCATCAGGGTCCGGTACCTGTACCACCCTCGCGGCTCGGCGCCTCTGTTCAGAGGGCCAACCGCCCTTAGCTCGGTGCCTGCACCAGCCTGGGCGGCACGGCCAAAAGCTTCAGGGTCCGGTACCAGTACCGCCCTCGCTTAGTACCTACTAAACTACTCGGCAGACTATCTGTGTCGATACTAATTCCACCACAAAAAAGACAGATCGTGCACGGAACATGTGGAAAGAATGCTGTTTATTACACAAATCTGCTGAAATACAATGCAAAAAAAAAAAAAAAAAATACAAAATTCAGGGAGCTGCAGCACCCTTATTACAATTGGTCCCGGTAGCGCTCTCGCTGGGAACGGCCGAGGCAGTCTCGGGAACCACTGGGGGAGCAGGGGCGACTTCCAATGAGGAGGGAGCTGGGGCGACCTCCGAGGCTGAAGGAACTGGGGCGAATTCCGAGACGGCTCGCAACTCCGAGTCCGAGTGAGGAAACCTTGGGGAATTCTGGAAAATAGGGCTGTCCATAGAGACTCCGACCCTTTTTAAGGCCGCCTTCCACCCAAGTGTCCATGCCCGGTCTCGGATTCCTAGCAACTGCGCCCTATAGTCAGCTGCCAGTTTGTCGACCTCCTCGTTCATCACGGCCTCATGCTCGGCTAGGTACTCTTCCTTGAGTTTGGCCTCCTGCCCTTTCAGAGCCAGCGCGAGCTCGGCCGCCTTCCCCTCCAGAGCCATCTCCAGCTTTCTTTCAGCCAGCCTTCTCTCGGAGGTGAGCCTCTTGTTCGTCCCTTGCAGCATCTGCATATCTTCCTCCTGCAGCGACGACGCGAGCCGGACCTCGTCTAGCTCCCAGGAAAGGTGGGCGTTTTGATCCGCCGCAACCTTTGCTTCCTCTTTGAGGTGCTCGGCCAAGGCCCGTGCTGCGTCGAGCTCGGCAAGAAGATCCGTGTTCTTGCTCGCCTCCTCCTCCAGGGTCGCGTCCTTTGCCGCCAGGGACTTCAGCAGCTCCTCTTTCTCCGCTGCCCAGACTGCTGCCCTGGCCTCGGCTGCGTCCAGCCTTCCCATGCCAGTTTGGCACTTTTGCAAGAGCTGCAGTAAAAACAGAGTGTCACCTAAAGAAATGCAGTAGAAAAAGAGAAGAACATGAAGAATAAGTGTACATACCGCTACCAACGACCGCATTGAGGAAAGCAGCAGCGATTCATTATCCATCTGCGCCCACCTTGCCATGTCCTGGGGAAGGGCGCAAGCTCGTCCCAGAGCGGCAACCACTTCAGGGTTGACCGCTCGGTCCGACTCGGCTAGTTGCCTCCCCAGCACTCCCTCGATGTCCGGTCTCCAAGGGACAAAATCGGAGGGAGTGGCGGATCCCCCGACCGACACAGGAGGTTCCGGGGCAGGCGGGAGTTCGACCCTCGACCTCTTCTCCAGCCTGCGCGCCTCGACGACCTCGGCAGTACCCTCTCTGCCTAAGTCGGAGGGCGACTCGTCAACGACAATGGCCGGAGGATCAGCGCCGACCTCGACCGCGACGGGAGGGCCGGATTGGGTCCCGTCAATGGCTTCTAGTCCAGTCTCGGCCGCGGGAGCAAGTACCTCTGCAGCAGCCATGGGCGTCGTAGTCAGGGGGACGCTGGCTCCCCGAAAAGGGTCCGAGGTCTCCCCCCTTATGTCCCCGAAGGCTGCCGCGGACAGGTCCTCGGCCACGAAGCGCTGGCGACGGCTGCGCAACATATCAACTTCGGATTCGTCCGAGCTGGATGAGCTCCGAGACGCGCTGGAAACGACAAATTTCTGCCTCTGCCGCTTGCGCACAGTCTCGGCTCTCACAGTCCCTACGGGTTCACGACCCTGAGACTCTTCGCCCGATTCTGCCGGAATCCCGCTGGGAATCGCGACAGTCACCGTCTCCGAAATGGGGACCTCGGTTTGTACGGTGTTCGGGCCGATGTTTTCCCTGTGCAGCACGGAATCAATCCCGGTCACCCGCCTCGGGGTGATGAAAGACTTGTAGTGAGGCGTGTACCCCAGGAGCGAGAACGCGGCTCGGCAGTGATGGTCGCGGTAATTCCGCACCTTCTCGTGCCAGTCACCTTCCACCGGTTCCTTCTGGCGAGCTCCCTCATCTGCTGGAAACCTGCAGAAACAGAGCAATGCTCAACAGGAGACATAATAATGAACTACAAAACCCAAGCCTCGGTTTTTACTTGGGGGGACTCCTATTCTTCGCGGGATCCGGGCCGTGGTGCTGGATTCCGCCTCGCCGAACTCCCATGCCCCGCGGACAAAGACACGGTCCTCCCCCACGTACTTATTGGAATCTTCCAGCGCGGTCACGAAGGCAGTTCGGTGGACCCTTAGCCGGAGGTAGTACGTATGCCCTTCTGCGGATTTGCAGAGGTCATACGCCTCCTCGATGTCCGGGACACCGAGGTTGATTGACAGTATCTCGTTCAGCCGCACTACTCTCATGATGATCTTATATGCATTTGGAAGTAGCTGGCAGGGGCTCAACCCCCACTCCCGGAGACAGTCCCTGAGGAGTGGGTGAAGGGGGAACCGGACCCCTCCCTCCACGACGGACACTAGCCAAAATGGCATCCAGCCGTCGCTGTATGAGATGCCATCGCCAGGGCCGTCTGGCCTGACTTCTACATTTGCAGGGACCTGGTATGCCTCCCTAAACAGGCCTATGGACAGTGGGTCCCCTAGCCAGTGCCTGTGAACGCCCATTCTCTACCCTAGGCGGAGAACTACCTACTAGAAAGGGAGAAGACAGAAGGAAGAAATCCTACGATGAAGCCGTGCAAACAAGAGTACTCGCAAGTAGTACTGTTCTTCAGCAGAATGCAACAGGGATTCTGAGGATCGAAAAAGAAGGAAGACGGAGAAGGTGCCCTAATTTATAAGGGTTGGGGGCGCCATTTCAGATTTTGAGAGAAGCCTTTAATGAGGCGTTCCCTCGAATAGCCCTAGCGTCGTCTCGGGCAGCCCAGGCGTCCTGCAGATATGATTGCGTACCCTTCGGAGAGGCGACACGTGGCACCAGCGCCGCATTTCCAGAGGGCTATTAAATGCCGCGACATACGAGAAAATAAATGCCTCGACTGGCGAAGAAAATTCAATGAGGAACTCCACGTCAGCAAAAGGTGATAAGGAGGAATCCCCCCTCGAACCGAGACCCCGCCATCTCGGTAATGCATCTCAGCTTCCGACCTGCTCCAAGGAGCTCACAGGTCAAAAGCTGGGGGGGAGATTATGGGTACACAGCAGACCGAGACCACGATCCATGCACCGGGTCTCGGTCATTGGCCACTGTCTCAATTCTGAGAATGGCCAGGAGTTCAGCTATCCGGACCAACTAATATCCGGACCAACTCAAGACACAAGCGATGCGACATAAGGTCGACCCCACACATTTCATCAAAGAAAAGGAGAAAGGAAGCCAGAATGTGAAGAAGGTTTTCATTAATCAAAGGTCCTGATTACAAGATAAATGGAGATACATTAAAAGAAAAATTACAAAAAGCTTCAGAGGGCTGCAGCTTCCACATTGCAGTCAATCTCTGGAGGGACCTCGGCCACGACCGCGCTGGCCTCGGGAGCGGTGGGGGTAGCTTCAGGAATGGCCGCGCCCACTTCAGGAACACTAGCCTCGGGAGCGACAGCTTCAGGAGGGGCCTCGACGACCGCTGCCACTTGGTAGCCCTCGGGATCAGCGCTGGCAGCTGGAGCCTCTTGAGGCGCCCCGGGAGCGGCGTTCGCCTCCGGATACGCTTGCGAAGGAAGGGTAGAAACCTGAGACACGGCCGTGAGTCCCAACTCCGAGCAGGAAAAATTTGGGGGATTCAGGAAAAGAGGGCTATCCTCGGGGATCCCAGCCTTGCGCAAGGCCGCCTTCCACCCAAGCTCCCAGGCTCGGTCCCGATTCCCCGGCAGCTGAGCCTTGTAGTCAGCGGACAGCCTGCCGACCTCCTCCCCCATGATGGAGTTATGCTCGGCGAGGAACTCCTCCTTGAGCCTGGCCTCTTGCTTTGCCAGGGCAGACTCAATCTCGGCCGCCTTCCCCCTCAGTGCCATCTCCAGGGAACCTTGCGCCTGGTTCCACTGAGACAGGAGCCTCCTGTTGGTCCCCTTCGCACTTTCCAGGTCGTCTTCCAGTCGCTTCGCCGCAATCCGGAGATCGTCGAGCTCGGAGGCAAGGTGGAGGTTCTGGCTCTTCTCGTCCTCCAGCTCGTCCTTGAGGCGCGTAACCTCGACCTTTGACTCCTCGAAATCAAAGACGAGGCCGGCGTTTCTGGCCGCCACCTTTGCCAGCGTCGCGTCCTTAGACGCCAAGGACGCCCGCAGCTCGTCCTTCTCAACCACCCACTCCGCCTCTCGCTCCTCGGCTGCATCGAGCCTCTCAATGCCCATTTGGCACCTCTGCAACAGCTGCAAGATGAGAACCCGAAGTCAATAAAACGACACCGGACTAAAAGCTGAGGGAAAAATACTGCACTTACCGACACCAAGGATCGCATCGAGGAGAGCAGGAGTGACTCGTTGTCCATCTCGGCCCACCTAGCCATGTCTTGAGGAAGGGCGCAGGCTCGTCCTAGCGCTGCGACCACTTGGGGATCGGTGGCGCGGGATCGGTGGCGCGGTCTGTCTCGGCCAGCGGCCTCCCCAGAACCTCCTCAATGGCCGGCCTCCACGGAGCCGGAGGAGGAGGTAGGATCGTCCCACCAGCAGGCGGAGGCGAGGAGGGGCCAGGCGAGGCCTCGACCCTTGCCCTCTTCTCGGGTCGCCCGCCCTCAGCAAACTCGGCGGGGCGAGCCCGACCTCCGGCCCCTACGGCATGACCAGAGGGTGAGTCATCCGCGACGACGGCTGGGGGCGGAGCTAAGACGACCTCTGCCTCGTCGGGCCTAGCAGCCCCAATCGCGGCGGTACCAACCGTCTCGGCGTCTGGGGCAGGAGTGCCACCCGGGAATACAGGAGGCGTCGCAGCCACTGCCTGAGGAGGATCTCGGACCCCGCTTCCGATGTCCCTGAAAGCCGCCGCGGACAGGTCTTCCGCAGCGTAGCGTCGCCCGCGCTGGCGTAGCATTTCTTCTTCCTCCTCCTCTTCCTCCGAGTTGGAAGCTACTAGCCTCCTTCGGGAAGGCCCGGGCTTGGCTCTCGAAGTCCCGACAGGCTCCGCGGCAGAGACTGCTGGAGCACGGTCTATAGACTCAACCAGACGTCCGGTGGGAATCGCAACAGTCATCGCCGCCGAGCCAGGCACCACGGTCGTCGTTGTTCCTTGACTCGCGCTTTCCCCGCTCAGCACGGAGTCTATTCCCGATACCTTTCTGGAGGTGTTGAAGGACCTGTAGTGGGGCACGTACCCCAGGAGAGACCACGCAGCACGACAGTTGTGGCCGCGGTAGTTCCTCACCTGCTCGTGCCACGCGCTGTTCACCTTCCAGCGGTTCCTCCTCGCAAGCTCCCTCTTTTCGCGGAAATCTGCGTAGACAAAATCGTGTCAAGAGCCAGATAGAGGAAGAAAGGAAAGAACTGCAAACCGAAAGAACTTCGGTCTTTACTTGGAGGAATTCCTATTTTTCGAGGAACCCGGACCGTGGTGGCAGGCTCCGCTTCACCAAACTCCCATCCTCCTCTGACGAGTACTCGGTCTTCGCCCGCGTACCTATTGGAGTCCTCCAGAGCGGTCATGAACCCAGTCCGGCGGACCCTCAGCCGGAGGTAATAAGTGTCCCCTTCTGCTTATTTGCAGAGGTCATACGTGTCCTCAATGTCCGGGACACCGAGGCCGATTTCCAGAATCTGGTTGAGCCGCACTACCCCCATTATGATTTTGTATCCGTTGGGGAGCAGCTGGCATGGGCACAACCTCCACTCCCAGAGGCAGTCCTGGACCAGTGGGTGCAGGGGGAAGCGGACCCCCCCTTCCACTACAGAAACCAGCCAGAACGGCATCCAGCCATCACGATAGGTGAGGCCGTCATCAGGGTCATCCGGTCTGACCTCCACATTGGAGGGGACCTTGTATAAATCCCTAAAATGATCTATGGAACCTGGGTCTACTAACAAATGTCTATAGACTCCCATTCTCGACTCGGACGAGGACCTATCTAAAAGAAAAGACGAGGAAGACGGAAAGGAGTCCTACGAATGGGGACTGCACAAGCAGGATCGTCGGGAGTTCACAGGCGTCGGAAAAGTTCTCTCGCAGAGCGCAGTAGAGGTCTGAAGAAAGCAGAGGAAAGTGAAGACGAAGGAGGCGCCCTGATTTATAAGGCCTAGGGGCGTCGATTCGACTTTCGAGGAGAGCCTTTAAGAGGCGTCCCCTCAATCAGCCCTAGCGTCCCATCTCGCAGCCCTAACGTCTCCTCGAAGTAATTGCGAGACAGCCAAAAGAAGCGACACATGTCACCACTAGCGCGATATCCGAGGGCTATTGAATATCCAAGACAGGCGAAGGGACATCTCGAAGAGACCGCACGATAGCAGCAACCTCCAGGCCCAAGGGGACCCTCCTGATCCAAAGCTCCCTCGTCCCGGTACTACCCTCACATGACGATAACCCTCACTTGAGCTCGGTAGCGGAGCCAGCTATATGGTCATCAAGCTTCTGACCTCCTCGAGCTGGGAGGCTCTCAGAAGTCAAAAGCTAGGGGGCAATTGTGTGGGTAAAACACTATAATGACGAAATTAAGCAAAGATTACAGCCAAACTCGCCGAACACCTCAGCCTCTGTGGTAGAAGCTCATTAGCTCGGCAGCTCGGTCAGTAGCTCGGTTAGCTCGGCAGCTCGGTTCATAGCTCATTAGCTCGGCAGCTCGGTCAGTAGCTCGATTAGCTCAGTCAGTAAATCGGTTGCTCAGCACCACGGTTCGGCAGCTCGGCATAAATGCCAGCTCAGTACAAAGGCACGCCATGGCCAAGCCACCCTTGGTCTTAGACCACAATACTAGAGTCAGAGTGGGCCGCCACCTCCCTCCTGGAAATACGGCACGCCCAGACAGATATGAGCAGTCATTTATGGCGACAGGATCGCTCATTTATGACGATAAGAAGTGCGCTTTATCAGCCCTGTACGCCAACTGACTGAAGGCGTGGAAAGAGAGGGAGGGGTGTTGCCCATTTCACCTACTGCTGCCAGTCAGGGTAAGGATTGATGGGACCTCACCTCACCTACCCCCACTCACAGAAAGAATGAATGAGGAACGCTCACTTATATATACACATGGGATCGGTCCCATGAGAGGTACGCAATACACAACTCACAAGACTCCACATCGTTTCATTCCCCTCTTCCTCCTCCTGTTTAGTTTTCTCAGAGCTAACTCAGGCATCGGAGTGCCTTCGGCTCACGACAGCCAAGGCCTCTGACTTTAGCCTTTCTCCTTCCTTTTCAGGTTTTTGGCGTTCAGCATTCCCTGTTTTAAGGAGTTTTACCTCGATCTCATCTCAATCTAAGTAGGTGTCGTTTTTACCGCCTACAACAAGACTCGTAATTTGGAAACAAATACGCCAAATAGCAAACGATCATATTATTGTTAGTAAAGAGATTGTTCCCAGGATGTCTTAACACTTAATGCAAAGGAAAAATATGTGCTCTGAGATTGGATATTAGAAAGCCATATCTGATGACACAATGTATTGGGAGGTTCGACTTCCTATTTAGCACAATTGGGATTTACTAGCCCACTCGTTGAGAGGCCTTTGGTTGTTGTCTTGTTTGGAAGCGCACGAAATTAAAAAGAAGACTCATGTGTCTTGCAATTCATGAAATGATAAAAGAAAAGGGTTTTTTCTTTCAATAAGTTTAATTATTTTCTTCTAATTCTTCCTCAAAAAAAAAAAAAAAAAAAAAAAAGGAAAAGAAAGAAAAAGGCTCCTTACTCCAGTGGTAAGGAGCGCTAGTTTTTACCTAGCAGGTCTAGAGTTCAAACCCTGAGTACATCACCTCTTCCCGCTTGTGTGGCCTCCTTTCCCACCTGTGTGGGCTTTCATCCCGCTTTTGCAGGCCTCCTTGCCACTGAAGTGGGCTTCCTTCCTCTATGTGTGCTTGCGCTCTCTTGGTTTCAAACCCCTTGGCTAGGTAAAAAATAAAAACAATACCCTCCAAAAATCTTTCTTCAATACAAAAATATTTCAAAGACAAATTTCAAATGTGTTTTCACAAAAATCCCTTAGCGTTCTCACCCTCCCTACGAATGGGAGTCTACCTCACCTAGGGGCATAAATCTGGGAGGGCGGCCCAAGCCCAGGACGGGCCCAGCACTGAAAAACCGTGCCTGGGCCGTGCCTGAGCCGTTTGACTTGGTTAACGGGCAGGCCCGACCCGGCCTAGGAGTCCCCAGCGGGCCGTGCTAAGCTAGGGTTGCCAAGCCCGAGGTACAGTTCGGCCCGGCACGAGTAGAACTCGTGCCATGCTGGGCCAAGCCTCCCAAGCCCGCGGGTGGCCCGACAATGTCCACAATGGTCATCGGTATTAGTGTTCTTTTGATCACAAAAAATTTTTAAAAAAAATATTAAAAAAAAAAAAAAGGGGGGGTCTGTGGGCCGCCCATGGGCTGCACGGCACAGGCCAGTCTAGGGCCCGACCCAGCACGGCACAACCAGGGTCGTGCCCTATGTCGTGCTGGGCTAACCGCCAATAGGTTGGGCCGGACACGGCACGACCTGCATATCCGACATGGGCTATGCCGGCCCAGCCCAGATATGATGGGCCTATTCTTGGGCGGGCCGTCACGGCCCAGATTTTCACCCTCAGGGCCTCAGCCTCACCTCTCGTTCTCACCCTCCCTACGAAAGGGAGTCTACTTGTTTGGATAAATTAGGGTAATAATGATGGCGATGATAGTGACAACAATGATTATAATCTTGGTGGTGGCCGAGGTAATGATGTGACAACAATGATTATAATCTTGGTGGTAGCCTAGGTAATGGTGATTGTCATGCCATTAATGATTCTGAACCTAGGTGGTGATGTCAATGATGTTTACGGTGACTGTGATGGTGATAGAATGGTCATGAGTAGCGATGATGATGATGGTTTTGATCACAAAAAGGTTATGGATGGTGCTAATCACCAAGATTATGACGGCAAAGGTTACGGTGATAACGATGATATCTTGATCGTGATGGCGGTGGAGATGATAAGAGATCATAAAGGGTCAGGCATACTTCTTATGCAGGTGCAATCCCAGCCACTCAGACTCTCGAAGCTTAGCTCTAATCACTTCGTCATGGAAGGGAGTGCATATAATAATCTTGAAAGGAAATTGTTCCACTCTTATAGATAGAAAATCTCCAAAAGACTAGCAACGTATCCTGGGACTTTGTGGCACAAACTTTTGCAGGCGTTTTTCTATGCTTGAGTGGTCGAAAATCAAATGTTGCATAAGATTGGAGAACAGAGTGGCAGATGGCCCAACTATGATAGATTACTTGATTTGACTTTCACTTTAGTATAATAGATCTTTCCATTTAAAAAAAGTAAGATAGGTTACTTGATCCTATCTAGAATGCTCGTTTTTAGCTTCTTTTGTGATTTAGTGAATTTCTCATGTCTGTTTGTACGGTGGAATACAAAAAAATTAAATAGAGTGTCAAATAAATAAAAAAAAAAGAAAATTGGTTGTAAAAGCACGAAATAAAATTTCTGTTTTTTGGATTTGACTCATAAATTTATTTTATTTTACTCCACCCTGCCTTTAAACTAAATAGGATGCAAAGAAAAGAGATGGAGAGAAGAAAAGAAAACAACACTATACATGTTTATCTTCTTGAGTTACATGAAAGATCTCACTCAACGAAAAGCTAATCAACTGCAAGCTAATCAACTGCAGTTTCATGATGGGCAAATTTATTAAAAAACTAAACAGTACAAAATAAAAGCTGTCGTTTTAAATGGGATACCGTAAAATCTGATCACATCATAAGAAAATTCTATATGCATCCACAGGAAGTGATGAATACACCCACTTGCTGAGCTCACCGGACCAATATTTGGATAAAACGTTTTTTCTGAGCACACCCACCATAATACCCAAAATGCCCACACGAGAAGAGCCGGCGTTTCATTTCCATTGCCATTCCCTCGTCGACTGTTTTCAAACAAGGTTAGCTCCTCTTCTTCTTCTTCTTCTTCTTTCATAGGTTTATTCTTCTTCTTCTTCTTCTTGTTCATAAGTTTATCATTTTCACATTCGTTTTAGGCTATAGACGTTTTAAACAAATCACCATCTGTTTGTGCTTTTCTGTCAATGAAACCATTCCAGTTAACTTGGGTACATTAACTATGGTGGAGGGAGAAGAAGCCAACCCAAGATTGCATTATTCCTTCTTCTTTCTTGATTTCAAAAGCAGTAGTGCATTGAAATGGCCTGAAACCACTGACGAAGATGTTTTCCATTTATGAAAAAATGAGTCGCTGTTCTCGATCTGCTCGGCAATCCAAAGACGTGCAGGGATTATATGTATGGCGAATTGAAACCGTGTAGGAAACATATGCACGGCACATATAAACCGTGCATATATATTTTTTTCACGGCATGTAGTGGCCGAGCATATGAAGTATGCACGGTTTCATATTACCGTGCATACAGAATATGCACGGTTCCATTGCGCCGTGCAGAAGCATTTTGCACTGTGTATTTTAACCGAGCAATACAAAAAAATATGATACCTTTTATTACGCTTTTCTTCTTATTGTTTTTCATTTTTAACAGATTGGAAGAAATACCAAGAAGACCAGCTCGCAGTATTGGTGCCAGCGCACAGATGACCGGTGGACGGGGTGTCCATGCCAGTTCTTCGACTGCCGGCCGTCAACGGCCAACGGAGTCTAAACGAAGACGTCGATTGCAGCATGATCCACTCCAGGAGCCGGAAGAGGAGGATTTTGACAGTTCTTCCGATGATTCGTTAGATGAGGAGGCGCCGCCGTCTAGTGCTCCTGGAGAGGTAGCAGAGGAGGGTGATATTCCCGGTGGTCCAGCGGATCTATCTGTCCGAGAAAGTTTTAGGACGCACATAGTCATATCCATATGGAACGGGGAGGTACATTTGCATTCTTTTAATGTTTTGATTAATCGTTTTTCAAATTAGATGTGTTCAAGTCTATAATAACATATATTAATGAAGATTTTTACTTATAATGTGCAAGACCGTGAACCCCTCAAATGTATCAATCATTGGAATAAGCTGAATGATTGGATCATACCTAAGCGCGGGGATGGGGATGATATTTATGTTCCTCAGTTTTGTACTATTCTTGAAGAGTCTGGATTGGCAGACCTGAAGCGACACGCCTACCGATATATCTCCAGCCCTTTGGTATCTAGCTTTGTAGAGAGATGGCAGCCTGAGACAACTACCTTCCACATGCCATTTTGGTGAGATGACGATCACCTTAGATGATGTCGGTACTCCCCTCGGCATCCCAGTAACGGGTATTCCTGTCCACCCATCGACAAGTATGGGATTTACTGAGCAAGTAGATTTACTTGAGCGTGGACTGGGTGTAGATAGGGGCATTTGCGTCAGCTGAGTTGGGAGTGGCGCGTGGTGGGGTAGTCAGGATGGGGTGGATATACAGAGTGTGCGGCGATGTGACTCCCCGTTCGTCTGTTGAGCAGATAGAGTATGCAGCAAGGGGATATCTTTTGTATTTGTTAGGTTGTACACTCTTCGCCAATAAGTCATCCACTAGAGTCCCCGTGTACTACCTATCTTTACTGATGGACTTGGGATGGGTCCGTCAGTATGCATGGGGGGCTGCCACACTAGCATATCTATATCGGTAGTTGGGGACCGCCACGAGGACAGATGTGAGACAGATTGCTGGATATCTGTCGCTGCTCACGGTAAATGTGTATACCTTTTATATATACATGTTCCCTTGTAATTGAACATTTAAATTGTAGGATTAATAATTGTTATCCTTTGCAGGCTTGGGTGTACGAGCACTTCCCATTTGTTTGTCCTCCTGCATATTGGGGATAAACTGCTGAGAAGCCTTTAGCGAGCCGCTGGCATCCTAGTCAAGATTCCGGGATTCTGAGGCAGATCACACAGCTGTTGCGTGAGAGGCTGGACGACCTACACGCAAGTGAGGTGATCACCCAATAGAGGCCTTCATATACATTTTATGTTTTTAAAACAAAATACAATTTCTTATATTAATGTATTATTTCATTTACTTGGCATAGGTGGTTTGAGATCTGTACACTACTGTCAGGGCTCAGCATCCATTCCATCAGATAGCTTTCTTCTGTGGTTGCTTGAGATTGCTAGATGTCATTGAACCCTACCACCCACATGGGGTTCTCCGACAATTTGGCTATATACAGACCATCCCACCCGCACCGCTCGCCCCAATTCATGCATCTCGGGGATCTACAGCTGGAAAATATAGGGTCACCTATAGATTTCTAGACCAATACTGGGTTACTTGGGAGGATCATGTATTATCTGTAGCGCACCGCGGCCATCGAGCGCAACATGCATGGGAGTGTTCAACCGACTATCTCGAGTGGTTTTTAGGATTTCACACCCTCGATTACAAAACCCCGATCGTCATTCCCGCTATGACCCCAATGAGGGTAGAGATGATCCGACAACAAGAACGGTGAGGGTGTGGACTCTTTTCATACTTTATGGTTCCATTTTTGCAAACTATCGTAAGTACTGACGCATTTTATTGTTTCTTACAGATCCTTCGCACGAAGGACCATCTGTGTGCCACGATTGCGCGAACGGATCAGCCTGCTGATTTCTATTACCGAGCATTACAGACCACACTCGAGATACTGGATGGCCTGCCGGTGACATACCATAGACGCACGCACCAATGATGAGATGAGGGCTTTATGGATTGGTTTTATTTATTTATTTATTTATTTATTTATTTATATGTACTGGTTGATATGTACCGGTTTGATATGTATCGGTCTTTTGTAAATGAATGTTGCACTTCCCTTTTTTTTATGGGAATGTTAGATTGTATGGGTTTTTGATCAATTTTGGTGGATGAACTTGTATGTTATTGTTGGATTTATATGAAGTGGTTGAATGTGTGGGTTTTATGAGCACTGCGGGTTTCATGAACTTTGAATGTGTATGGGTTTTATGAACTTGGAATTTGTATAATTTTGATCAAAGCGGAATGAAACTATGTTAGAGAAGAATGAGCACTGCATGGCCAACATGAGACGAGCAAAACCATTCTGCGCTGCATTATATTACCATGCACATGATATATGCTCGGAATATGCTCGCCGTGCAGGGAACATTTGCACGTCATCTATTGGCCGTGAAGAACGTCATTTGCACGATCTTGTTTAATCGAGTAGTGGTTAATGCATTAATACATTTTATGGAATATTATTAATGAATTAACACATAACATAAACACATAAATCTTTCATCGATTTCATCAGCCATCTGTTAAAAAACAAGTAATATGTTTGTTTACATCAAATCGAGAGTGCAAATAATCAATTGCTATCAAGATTGACTTACTCCTATGTTGCGACACTGTTTCCAATTAATTCTCTGAATCTTTCGATGCTCTTTGCATATGGGACCTACCATCCGTCTGCATCAGGATGGTGGTGTCTATGCCAATTTGTAGCAATGGGAGGCATGGGTGCTTCGGGTTTCATGAAGACCTGAACAAAATGGTTTCCATTGACGAAACCAACCGCGAGCACTTTGTGAGAACTGGATAGAATCGAGGATGATCTCAAAGGCAGGAAAGTAAGACACTGCTGCAATGAAAGAAGGACCAATACAACGTTATAATATGAAGATGTCAAGTGACCCATGTCCGGCATTGTCATCCATCAATCAAATAAAGGATTGCTTTCAAAGTAAGACAATGCGTAATACAGCTCCCCAACCCTTTCCTCTCCTTCATAGACCAATGCATAATATATAATTTTGATACATTTGCAATTTATTGCTCAAATCCATTCTAACCTGCATCCAACTATCCTTGCCCATGCCTAGAAGACCAGCGATAACTCTGAATCCACAGTTGCCATCAGCTGCCACATCCTTAACAGTGAGGATATAGGGGCCCAAAGACTCAGGAAGCAAATGCAGAAACGTACATGACCGAATGCGACGGGTAGTAATTTTCTCCTTCTTCTTCGTTATAGCTGTATTGCTTAATCTAGCTAGAACGCTATCTTTTATCGACACTGCGTATTCAAAACCAGATGGTTCCCGACACATAGACTGATCCAACTTCTTCTTTTTCGATGATGATTGACCGCAGGTATTCAATTTTATGTCCGGTTCAGTAAGAGAAGTAGACGAAGGACTCCCTAATTCTCTAAGTTTCCTCAATATTTGTATTTTACCCTTCTGATCACTACTGTGAAATCTCTTACTGATCAACTCGAACTCTGTAGTTGTGGTCAACTCAGGAGCGTCGTTCACCATAGTGGCTTCTAAATTGAGCTTCCGCCAAAAGTGATAGACACTACTCAGTGGTATATAGGAACCTACCCTTATGTACTCGGCAATTTCATGTGCACATGGCAAACCATGGGTCCGTCGGATGATATGGAGACACGCGGCAGAATCTGGACCAATATCACTAGCCCTTAACGACTCATTTAACACTATATCCAAAGCATTCCTTGATAGAAATCCTCTCAACTCATGAAACAGTGCTGGTTTGAACTTATGTTGCACGGTGTTCAAACTCTTTTCAAAAGAAGCGTTTAGCTCTGTAAAGAACAACTCTAGCAAGGTATGGATAACCTGCCAGGACGAATCAAAGCTACAGCTCGATGTGCCTAGGTGTCTCCTTAATTTTGCATGTACACTGTCCGCTCTGTTAGTAGTGACGTTCCCAAAGTGCATGTGCTGATCCGTCCATGCAGCCACAAATTGCTCCTTATGCTTATTCAACCACGAGGTCTTCACATAATCAACAGCATGTGGATACCTTGTGTAATTCCATTCCAAAACATTTAGCATTTGCGTATAGTCACTTTTAGTTGGAGAGACTACCAACATGTTCCAACAAGAGATAAATGCACCCCATCTGTCGTTGGTCTAAAAAAACTTCTTACAATTTGCCAAGATGTTCATAGAAATATGCCACCTGCATAATAAGTTTGCTGCATTCGGAAAAACAACCTTTATTGCATTTACCAGCGCTAATTCTTTGTCTGTGACAATTACACGGGCCGGAGTGCATCCATCCATTAATTCCTTAAGCCTCTCCAAAGCCCATCTATAATTGGCCTCCCTTTCTGATTCAAGGTACACAAAAGCAACAGAGAACGTTATTTGAGTAGATGTGACACCAACAATCTCAAGCAAGGGAAGTCGATATCTATTTTTCTTTTACGTAGAATCCATTATCAAAACTTCTGGAAATGCACGTAATAATTGAATAGATGATGGATGTGCTCATAATAGGTTCATGATAACATTTGTACCGTCATTGCTAGTGTGATATTCAATGTAGTTTTTCTGTTCCAAATGCATCATGAGTTGCTGCATCTATGATCGACCAGTCATCTCTGTCACCCTCAACTTTTGGCGAGCTTTGTAGATACTCTTAATCGTAGTGGTGTTGTGCACATCCATTTCCTGCAATGTTCAAAGGATGTTCTCGGCTTCACCAAACTCTTAGACATATCAATCAAACCGTTGATTTCTTCCACAGAAAGCCTCCAAGCAAACGAGTGCCCCTCGAGATGCTGTGCGTTTGGATGATTGTACACCCCACAAACCACTGTTAACATCCAATCGTCATCAGTTGCCAACTTTCGGCCCTTCAAAGCAAAAGGGCAACTACACTTCTTTGTTCCCGTTGCCTTGTTAGGTTTTTTCTTCTTGAAGACCTTCGATGGACTCCTGTAACTACCACTTCTCTCACAAGAAAAAATGATTCTCGGCTTCCTTCCATCTCCACCGGCATCCGAAGTCTTAATTACAATTACCAAGCCATGTTTCTTTCCAACATCCCTTGTCCATTGGATTAGGTCCACTTGGCTTCTAAATATCATGTCAGTGGTGAAGACATTTGTAAAATCCAAAAGGCACTCACTGGCATCGGTTGATTCAACCTCCTGCAAATATATTACAAATTCTTAAATTATAACTGCACACTCAATTATTACTGTACAAAATTATATTGCACGGTATATATAGGCCGTGCAAATTTATACTGCACAGTATATATAGACCGTTCAAAATTCTACTGCACAGTATATATAAGCCGTGCAATATAATGTTGCACTGCTTATGAAAACCGAACATATATTAAATGCACGGTACTGGAAAACAGTGCAGGAAGCGAGAAAAATTAAAGAAAACGAACGAAACGAAGTCAAAACATATACCTCGTTTTCGTAGATCGTCAACTGCTTGTCCATATTGCAAACCTCCTACTTTAAATACACAATGTGGTGTAGAGATATTTGTACTTCCAAGCTCGTTCAAGAAATGGAGGAGATTTGATGATATATTAGAAAGAAGTTAGAGAAAATGACGACGAAGGAGATGAAAATCAATGAGGAAGAAGGAGTGGAGAAGGGAATGGATAAAAGGGAGAATGAAGAAGAAGAAGAGGAAGAAGAAGAAGAAGAAGAAGAAGAGGAGGAGAAGAGACTATGAGACCCACTGCTGCTGCTGAACCAAAGGAGGAAGATGGATGTTGATGGTAAGGGCGATTTCGTCCTTTCACTTGAGGCCATTTTAGTATTTAAATTTTTTTAAATCATGGGTGTGTTCAACACTTCAAGTGGGTGCATATAGAATTTCTCCACATCATAATAATGAGCATATATAAAAAAGGAAATTTTATGAATTAATACTTATTAAACTTGTTTTTCAGCAGTTAATGATAACAAATAAAGACATCACTAGAATCCTTTCACCACACTTGTTGTTGATCTTACTCTTGAACCCACGATACCATGGGTTATGTAACCCATGAAATCAAGGGATAAACCCACTATATCATGGGATTCCAAAACAGAAAAGAAAAAGGACTTTTGGAATCTCATAATATTGTGGGTTCGTGGATATGACCGTCAACATGTATGGTCAAGGCACTTCTGGAGATTTTTTTTTTAATTTTAATTTTTATTTTTGTCATAACTCGTAGACTCATTTGGTGTGAAATTCTGCTAAATCTCGTACAAGAAAATGAACTTCCTCTTGATCGGCATGACAATAAATGGGCCCTAATGCGGAGTTTCACTTTCCTCACTATGCTACCTTGGTTGTTTGAATTGGGATTCTAAGGGGTTAATTACCCAGTGTGTGTAAGATTTGATATGGTTTGTAATAAAACATCAAACTTATGGATCTAGTTTTATGCATTAAACAACATATGATATCAAATAATAAAAGCATACCTTGGGCCATGATCTTGATGATGAGGGGATCTCCTTTCTCAAATAGGGTTTTCTTTTATCTCCATTATCACCCACTCCAATATGCGTAAAGTTGATGGGTACTTTTCAGATCTAGTAGGTTAAGAGAGAGGACCGGAAAACCATATATGTATATATATAGGGAGACGGTCCTGTAAGGACTGTCCTCACCATTTTGTGTAAGGAGTAATCCCGTCCATCTGATTTTCCTCCAGATCCAACACTCCATATGGGTATTATATAGTCTATGAGAGGGAAACGAAACTTGTGGAAGGAAAAAAAAAAAAAAAACATTGAACTCAAACGGAAGGGAGGAGCCAAATCGAACGGAAGGGAAGAGCCAAATCGCGCGATCGATCTCTCCCGGCGTCTCATCTCTCTCCTCTCTTGCACCTCTCCCTCTCGGCGTCCCATTTCTCTCTACTCTATCGCGACGACCCGGCGTTACAACAAATCCCCAAATCGGAAGAAAAGCCCCAAAGCCCGGACGATCGGCGCATCCCCTCTCGCCTGTCATCTCCATTGCACCCCTCCCGACCCGAACTAGGTCATCTCCTCTCGTTTCTCTCATCTTTGGTTTTTTTTTCTTTTTAATGTCATCAGCCATAAATACACTGGTTTTCTCTCTCTCTGGTCTTCTTATTTTTGTTGATGTAGTTGTGTTTGCTGCTGTTAAATACGGTGATTGTAGGTTGCTGGCTGCCATTTTATTTGAGCAAAATACATGCCCAAAATACATACTTCTTCTTCTTCTTCTTCTTCTTTTTATGTTTTTCTGTTTTGTGCTGTTGAATAGGGAAGATGTAACCTTCCAAAATTAGTCAAAGAACGAACTTTTTATGTTTCCTGGTTTTTTTATTTCTGATGTTTACACATGCTCTCTGTGCCTCTTATTGAGTTTTAGAGACTCACTTCTATATATGACCTGATGCAAATCATACAAGGGACGAACGATCATACACACGAATTGAAGATGAATAAATTTGCAGTTGCAGAACCATAGGCATCAAGCAAGTTCAAGCCTTGAATATTAGCCCACAGTTTGCAAAATCCTCGAACGCAAGTGGTCTATTCCAAAATCAGTCAAAGAGAAGGGCCGGCATCAATGAGTGGAGTCCTGTCTAAATAGTTTGGTTGATTTTGCTATTTTTATTTTTGGTGTGAACACATGGGACAGAATTAAACTCTGCTTTCAGGGCTTCTGCCTTTTGCCCTCTTCCCAATTGATGAATGATCAAGGTCAGGCCATAACTCCATAAGCCTACCCTAACACTACATCACTACATCTTTAATGCAGATGGGGTGTACCAGGTCTCAGCCTAAACTTTCATGCCCATGGGCTTTATCATCCATGATTTGGCCTGATAAGTAAAAAAGGGTTGTTTTGGACAATATTTGGCCTGGGCAGATTTGACCCAAAAAGTGGTTTGATTTCACTCCAATTCAAATCATCCCAAGTGGTTGGCACCATTGCTGGATGGATATGTGGTTAAAATATTTCTTTGGTAAGGTGTTAGTAGGGGCAGTAATTCTTCTTCTGGACAAACCCAAATAGGAAAAAAAAAACTTTGCATTTTTTTTTTGCCTGTGTTTACATCACTAATTACGTTGTCAGTGTTTTATTTTCAGGGGGACTGTCGATCTACATGTGGACATTCCAAGAATGCCATAAGCCCCATCCGATACAGCTATTGAAGGAAGCTCTTCGAATGTGTCCGGTTCCAATGTCAACCCATGGATATGACATATGGTTTATATTTGATGATGAATGGCCAAATTTAGATTTAGATTTGATGATGTATGTCTTGTTGAATGCTCTCTGTCTTGTTAAATTTGATTATGAATTATTTTCTGTCTCCTTGGAGCCTTACTGGTCCCCAGTTTCAATTTTGCCAGCCACCAACTTTAGCTGCATTCCATGATCTTGTCTTTTTTTTGAAGCACTAGTATTTTCACTAGATGAAAACGAATTCTTTTTCATCTAGGGTATACACTGTCAGCACGAAATAAGATTCATTGAGTACACACAGGACATCTGAAGTTGGTCTGAAAGTCTGAACATGAACAACTTGGCACCAACTGGTACAGCAATCAAGCTTCATGAGCTGAACATATTTTCAAATCCCTGGATCCTTCAAACCCCTTCTAAGTACAGGTTGAGGATTTGTTTATATGGATAAGCCATGCACAATAGGCATGGTGAAATAAATAAGCCTAACCACTACGTCAAAAAGGCAGAAAAATGACTGTCGAGGACAGTCATTTTTCCTAAAAAACGACTGCTAAGGGCAGTCGAACGGGCAGTCGTTAAAATCGCAGTCGTTTTTAAAAAACGACTGCTGTTAGCAGTCGAAAATTTTTCAAATTAGTGACTGCCCACAGCAGTCATTTTTTTTTAAGACGGACTTCGGCAGTCAAAAATTTTGTAAGTCATATTTTAAAAAATATATAAAAAATGACTTATCATTCAATTAACGACTGTTTGGAGCAGTCATTTTTTTATAGGGTTTTTAAAAAAAAAGATTTCATAATTAATTTTTAAAATTTATATTTTTCTAATAAAAATTCTGTAATTCTCAAAGCTGCAAATTAGCATCAACCATACAAACATCCATTATCCATCAAATAAATAACTCAAATAAGCTAAGAAATCAACCATCCACTTAAAATTTAAACCATCAAAGTAGCTACATTAAATGGTAGAAAATTAACAAAAACCACGTTCACGTTCACAATCACACACATCAAAGTAAATACTACAAATAAAGTCATTTAACAGTAAATCATGTGGGCTTTGAAACTAGCCAAACATGGTTCTATATGTAGGCCATGAAATGATATCACTCACGGTGAGATCCCCAAAAGTCCTTTCTCCACCCAACAACTCTACGTCAACTTCAAAATCTCATCTACAACGGTCCTATAGCATCCTTCATCCTCAGTTGACAAACCGAGAATGCGTCCAAGGGCAACAGTAATAACTTTTCGCACGTAATGCAACAGCCTACACGAACCCTGGAGTGTATTAGTGTTTGGTTGATTTGTACATGCCAGTTGACATGAGGAATCATCATGAGCCTACAAACAATATTACAAATGCATTGTGTTAGTATTTCATCAATGAAGATAATTAATTAATTTATCGGATCAATCATGTAAGAAAAATAAACACTATACTAATATTGAGTGGTGTTGTATGATGCAACATTGTCTTGGTTTTATGTTATTTAAAAGTCAGTCCAAAGGAAATTACTAGCCAGGGCTTAAGATTTTTCTTGATAGCTGCATAAACAAGCACTGGGAAGAATAGACGAAGTTTTTTCCTTGATAGCTGCATAAACAAGCACTGGGAAGAATAGACGGAGAAACTTATGTTCAGAACTTTGAACTTTCTATAACATCCCTCTTCTAACATCTCTTCTAATATTTTTATAGCATTTCAATTTTTTGATAGATAAATGGTTGTGGATACCACCAGTACAAACTTTTACATATTCTGGGTCTAGGATCATATGTTAGCCTGGGTTTTGATGTCTCAGAATCATTAAAAGCTAGGATTATATAGTGAAGTCCTTGAGCCCAATGACAACCCCCCATCTTCCTTTGAGCTGCAACACACATCACTCCCCATACAACATACAACAATCTAAAAACCAACTACAAAAGTAGAAGAAGCTAAGTAGCCACAAGAAGACAACTTAAAGTAAGATTTTGAAGGAAAAAAATGTTTACCTACTAAAAGAGAAACGGAAAGCATTAGCAGCCCCAGGACTGGAGCAAGCTGGGTTGATAATGAGAAGAGTATCCATATTGTTCCTATAACCTGCAAGATCAAAGAAAATAGTAAGTTTCAACAAACAAATGCAGATTCTGGTTAAAAACCAAATTGACATGCTTTAATGAAATTAGAGACACATTGTCTCAAAGGGACTGACAGTTAATAAAAGAACCAATTGTACACTACTCAAAGAATCCATGCAGTTTGACAAAAGTGATGATGAGAAAGAAGCTACTACTTAGTAAGAGTTCAATCCCATGCATATAGAGTTATGAGAGCAAATTATCATAGAGCCTTTTCTAATGCCTTGATAGAAATCTAGCCTTGGACTATGAGAGAATGATTCAGGGTACTTCATTAATTTAAAAAGGATGAATAAACATAATCAGCTCATACATTTAGGAAATAATAAATTTCTATAAGTTTAAGATTCTAGAAGAATGTTCAACTGAAAGTGTACAAAACTTACCCACACCATAATAAGGTGCGGGCTTCATTGTGGGGACTACTAGGGCCATCCATCACAGTCTATAGTGGGATGGAAAGGTCTCATGGATGATGACAGTTATAATTTGAAGGCCCCAAACATATAATATTGTAAATTTAGGATGACTAACGGAATGATGAATGACTCCAATTAGAATAAAAGTAGGCCAAGGGTTAGATGAGTGTGAGTGTGTGACATGGTTAGATTGACCAAAAGTGGGCCCCACAGAGGGGCTGCACATGCAGACCATCCATACTGCATCATCTTTCCTGAGATTCCAATAAGAATCATGGAGTGAACCAACAATGTAAATGTGAGATGCATAAAAGAAACAAGAAGAAGCATTAAAGAAAAAGAAAAATATTAAAGCATCGGGCAACAATGTGAAATGCCACCATTATACACAAAAGTGCTCCAAGAAGTAGCAAGTGATGCACCTTTTGAATCAATATTCTTCTAAAAACTTGAGCCCTCAAAGTTGTCATCACCTTGTCCCAGACAGTGCTCATGTTTGTAACAAAGATAACAGTGAAAATTGGCTCCATACAGTAGAGGACCCCAACCTTTGTCAACAATTTCCATAAAGGATCTGGTCTAGCCCCTATGAGTACCTCAAAAAACCTCCCTACAACAATTCACATCATGAATCATGCTGAAGACTTAAAAAGGATTCACATGAGATGAACTGATAATCAAAAGAATCCAACCATATTGATTCATGGGATGAGGCTTTGCCAATGACGATGATGAATTGACAACCATAAAAAAACTATAAAGTGGTTAGGACTGTTCAGAGTTCTTGGGAGTTCCTCAACAACAACTTCGAATGGGCATGATAGCGAGGTCAGGTCAGGCTCTGTTTTTTTTTTTTTTTTTTAGGCAGTGGAGGTGTGAATTGAAGAAGAGTGGAGAGGAGAAACGAACAGTTGAGAGCTTGCATCTGCTTCTCCTTTCTTTGTCGGTTTAAAGAAATTAAGAGGAGAGACCTTCTTCTAAGTCGACGGCTGGCCATGAGCAAATGTGAACAGAATACACAAACACTTACATCCAAATGAACCCAACAAGCAAGTGGGCAATGGTGGTGTAGAGAATTCAGCAGCACACTTTCTTCTTTTTTATAATGTGCATTGTTCATATTTTGAACACAGAAGAGAAAAGGCTTGTCGGAAATGCGTACATTCAGAAAAACGTAAATGTCTTGCACTTGTTTCATGGCTATAAAACTTTTATTAAAAATTTTGTCAAATCCGGCACTTTGTGCATCCTTTTCTCACATAATTTCTTCACCAGGAAACTATGGTTTGACTTACACAATGATGTCCGAACAATGAAGTAGTTCGTGAATAGATGCATATAAGAACCCATTAGGTACACCATGGGGACATTAATCATTGAGAGTTGAGAAATAAACACAATTATTTTAGGTTTGAAACACAGGGAGCTGTCTGAATTTAAATTTTCCCAGCAGGTAAACAAAATCATTAAAGAGTTAAAGTTTGGTGTATTGACTATTGAATTCCAGACAACAAGAATAAGAACAAGTCTGATACACACGCAACTCCATATAAGTAAGAGAAGGCATTAATTTTCTAGACATCTCATTTCTGGAATTGGGAGGTTCTCAGTACAATACAAAAATACCAATTGGTACCTCTCTTGTGCATGCAATATCAACTGTTTACAAAGCCCTTCCAACTTACACCAAAATACCAGTGATAGCTCTCTTATGCTTGCAATACGAGCCATTTATTACTTTTGAACTTATCGTCGTATAGTAATTGGCTTCAAAATTTTCAAAGATCATTTAAGTTCAACAAAGAAACCATTCAAACAGATGAATATATAGTTTGAGCAAGTCAATTTTCTTCTACTTCGACATGGCTTCAACTAATGATCAGTTCTACACAGATATGAAATAAACTGAAAAAATCCCAATACCTCCGAGCAATTACATCCTTGTCACTGTACAAGATCCGAGTCACCCATGGAGCAGGGGTATCAGAGAAGGTTGAAAGTTCATCCATCTACAGAGCAGACAATAGAAGCCAATCTTCAGGTATTCCAGTAATCAAAAGAAAATTGACTCAATAATCCATTTCACAACACTACATCAAAAAACCCATTTTCCACCCAAACTGATTTTGACATGAAATTCTCACCGTGCAACCCTCAAATCGGAATCAAGGGGCTGGGATCACCAACCTCACCCAAAAGACAACTCCACTCCCTCCTCCCTCCAAAATCCACCACGCATAAAACGCCCAGAGTCACACACCAAAAAAAAAAAAAAAAAAACCGAGCCCAAACCTCATTCTGCAGCCATGTTTCAAAGAGAGAGAGAGAGAGAGAGAGAGAGAGAGAGAGAGAGAGAAGAGAAATGGAAGAAGAGAAGGGGCGTGACCCACATACCTGGCGAGTTCTCCCTCTTCTCCTCTGTTGACCGCGCCTGGCCTCCACCTGAAACAACAGCAGCAGGGGTAACACAGAAAGAGAGAGAGAGAGAAGAAAGAATGGAAGATGGCAAGGAGTGCGGATCCACATACCTGGGCTAACTGACGAGCTCCCTTCTTCCTCCTCCCCACTCTGTTGTCACTCTCCCTGCTCCCCACTCGGCCTCCAACCTGAAAACCATGGCAGGGGATGTGCTGCTCAGTTTCCACCCAAAACCATAGCAGAGAAATCAACAAAAAAAGAAAGAAAAGAAGAAATGGAAGAAGAGAAGGGGCGGGACCCACATACCTGGGCCACCAGCTGGGGAGCTCCCCCCTCTCCTCCCTCCTTCTGGTCTCAGCCCACTCGGCCTCCACCTGAAACCATGGCAGAAAGTAAAAGAAAGGAGAAAAGAAAAGAGCAAACAGAAAATGGAAAGAGGGGTGGAGATGGTGGGAGGGAGCTGCGTGCGTTAATGGAGATGGCGGGTTCTGCGTGAGTGGTGATGGAGGTGAGGGATGGAGATGATGCCGAGAAGGGAGATGAGGGTGAGGGCTGCGCTGGGAGATGATTCCTTCGCAGCAGCAGGAGTTGAGGAGAGGGAGAGAGACCAAGTGGGAGAGAGGGGGAAAGTGGGGAAATCGATAGGGAAAGTGGGGAGAGAGGGAAAAGGGGTGAAGGGCGCGCCGGTGTCGAAATATGCCCGGGATTTAGTGTATTCTTTTTTTTACGTTAACGACTGCCATGGGCCATCGTTATGCGTCGAGAAAAACAGGACAGCCCACGTCAGTCAGTAAAACCAAAGCGTAGGGGTCATTTTCCAGCTTTTTTGACGTAGTGAACATTGGTACCCATACCTGGAAAGCCTAGTTGAAATCTGTAAGATGTTACCATATTCTCTCCTGCTTGTATACCCAACCTTGAGACAATACTAGAGGAACATCTCATCATCTCTTGGTTTTTTGCTTAAAAATTGACATTGTGGGCTATGCTATTAGTAACTTACGAATAAGTTCCTCAATTGCTTGTTCTTGTAAAAAATGAATTGTAAGGTTTTTTTTAACATCATCTGCCATAACATCTGTCATAACTTCTATAAACTAGCAGTTAGACCAATAGATAATTAGAGCTCAGATATGAGCCATCATGTGCTACATCTAACTATTTGTAATGTGTAATGTTCCAGTGGTGGGTGCTACTATCCTGTTGCTTCCATGTACACACTCCCTGACCAGCCCAACTGCGTCGTGAAGTTTAATTTTGGACCAGATTTTGAGGTCTTTCCTGAAGACTTTGATGGCCGTCCAATTCCCAAACCCATGATTGAAGTTCCTTATCATGGATATGACGGCATAGTTGAAAGATACATACAAACTGGTCTAACTGCAGAAAAGGAACATTAGTGGGGGAGGGAGACCTTTAGAAATTTGTAATGTCATCATTTCTGTTTTTCTTTTTTCTTCCTCGTTTAATGACAATGGGACAAACATTATGAGAAAATGAGTATGTATGTTATAGACATTGAGATAATGGACAACAAGAGTTTTGTTAAATTATGATTCTTTGGATGAAAGAGTGCATGACTTGAGGTTGCATTTGATGTGTTGCTCTTTACCTTGCATGTTTTTTTTTTTTTTTATGGTCTTTACCTTGAATCTCCGATTCAACATTCAGTAGGGATTTAGCCACAATTCAGGCCATGAATGCAACCATTGCAGTGGAAAGCAAGAGAAGGGAATGTGAAAGTAAGATTCCTAAGGGAAATTTTTGACCAAGCCTTTATTAAGGATTTCAAAGACATCTTCTTTCTAGGATCCTCCCATATTCTTCTGTTGGTGAAACGGTTTGGTGCCTCTTTGAGTTGAAGTTTTTTGTTGGCCAGCCAAACCAACATAGATTCTTACCATGGATAACTTACAGCATAAAACTACAGTGCCTGCTATCGCTCCCCCTTTTGTTTGTTGTTGCAAAGAATGAGAACCCATAGATCATATTTTTTTGAGCCGTGACTAAGCAAGCAATGGTCCCATTCTATGGATTGTTTAGGATCTTCCGGGTCCACTAGAAGATTTGCTACTTTTTTTTTAATGTGGAACAGCTTCAATCCAGAATGGGGCAAGTTCTTATTAAAGAACAAAGAAGACTATTGGTTCTATGCTAGTTTCAAACTACTTACATTTTTTTCTCCCCATTATATTGTAAATTCATTCAAATAATGGGCCTCTTTGTGATTTTGAAATTTGAAGAAGATCAACATGTACCTAATATAATAGGAATCGAAAGAAGCATAAAAGGAAGAACAAAATCCAAGAAGAGCTACAAGAGTAACATTTGGCTTGATTGCTACAGTGACATTTGAAGTGAATGTTCATCTTACAGAAGACATGTTGTTCATCTTACTTCATGCCTACCTAAACAGGAAAACTAAAATTATTATACAACATGTGACTATAATAGCATGATAAATTTTGTGCAAATACACATTTCGAATTTTCTCTACTTCAATAAAAATGCACAGTGAGCTTATCAAATTGTTGGTTTCTCCTCTCTGGTTTTCTCGTTCACAAGTCGATGAATTGGCTTCAAGCTGCTGCCAATTTGCTACTTCATCTTTCCAAAGGAACGATCCACAACCATTTTCATTCTGCATAAAGATTTACGCAAGTAAAAAAAATGTATTACATGAAGAAAACTAATACAAACAATCAAAAAAAAATTCAATCCTGGCTCAGCAAGAAACCATGCAAACACCAAAACCATCAGATGATGAGAATCAGAAAAACCATTTCATCTAAACCCCTGCAAGAAAACACCACTACATATTAAATTGAGCTCGTGCTAAATAGTGAATTCCTCATTGAAGGCTTGGAACAGACCACTTGCATTCGAGGATTTTGCAAACTGTGGGCTAATATTCAAGGCTTGAATAAAAATCAAGAAAGAAGAAAGGAACCCATTGGGCATAGATTATGAGAAAATAATCAAAGGTGATGCTTTAAATGAAAGTGCAAGCTCTATGGTTTTCTAGGCCTAGATTCAAGAAACCATATATCAAATGAAAAAAAAAAAAAAAAGGAAGAACAAGAGGATTTTATCCAGGAAGTCTTAATTTCACAACATCAATTGAAGAACCCAAGTGGGTGCAATAATAACAAGCAAAAAAATATGCAATGTTTTTTTTTTTTTTTTTTCCTATTTGGGTTTGTCCAGAAGAAGAATTACTGCCCCTACTAACACCTTACCAAAGAAATATTTTAACCACATCTCCATCCAGCAATGGTGCCCACCACTTGGGATGATTTGAATTGGAATGAAATCAAACCACTTTTTGGGTCAGACCTGCCCTGGCCAAATATTGTCCAAAACAACCCTTTTTTACTTATCAGGCCAAATCATGGATGACAAAGCCCATGGGCATGAAAGTTTAGGCTGAGACCTGGTACACCCCATTTGCATTAAAGATGTAGTGATATAGTGTTAGGGTAGGCTTATGGAGTTATGGCCCGACCTTGATTATTCATCAATTGGGAAGAGGGCAAAAGGCAGAAGCCCTGAAAGCAAAGTTTAATTCCGTCCCATGTGTTCACACCAAAAATAAAAATAGCAAAATCGACCAGACTATTTAGACAGGGCTCCACTCATTGATGCCAGCCCTTCTCTTTGACTGATTTTGGAATAGACCACTTGCATTCGAGGATTTTGCAAACTGTGGGCTAATATTCAAGGCTTGAATATGCTTGATGCCTATGGTTCTGCAACTGCAAATTTATTCATCTTCAATTCGTTTGTATGATCGTTCATCCCTTGTATGATTTGCATCAGGTCAAGTATAGAACTGAGTCTCTAAAACTCAATAAGAGGCACAGGGAGCATGTGTAAACATCAGAAATAAAAACACCAGGAAACATAAAAAGTTCGTTCTTTGACTGATTTTGGAAGGTTACATCTTCCCTATTCAACAGCACAAAACAGAAAAACATTAAAAAAAAAAAAAAAGGAAGAAGAAGTATGTATTTTGGGCATGTATTTTGCTCAAATAAAATGGCAACCAGCAACCTACCATGACCGTATTTAACAGCAGCAAACACAACTACATCAACAAAAATAAGAAGACCAGAGAGAAAGAAAACCAGTGTATTTATGGCTGATGACATTAAAAAAAAAAAAAAAACCAGAGATGAGAGAGGCGAGAGGAGATGACCTAGTTCGTGTCGGGAAGGGTGCGATGGAGATGACAGGCGAGAGGGGATGCGCCGATCGTCCGGGCTTTGGGGCTTTTCTTCCGATTTGAGGATTTGCCGTGTCGCCGGGTCGTCGCGAGAGAGTAGAGAGAAATAGGACGCCGAGAGGGAGAGGTGCAAGAGAGGAGAGAGATGAGACGCCGGGAGAGATCAATTGCGCGATTTGGCCCTTCCCTTCCATTCGATTTAGCTCCTCCTTTCCATTCGAGTTCAGCCCTTCCGTTCGAGTTCAGCGTTTTTTTTTTTTCCTTCCACAGGTTTCGTTTCCCCCTCATAGACTATATAATACCCATATGGAGCGTTGGATCTGGAGGAAAATCGGACGGATGGGATTAGTCCTTACACAAAATGGTGAGGACGGTCCTTACAGGATCGCCTTCCATATATATATTTATAATGTATTTATATATAAGCGCTAGAGAGATTTTTTTCCATCAAAGAAATCTAATAAAGATAAGTTTCCTTAATTCTTTCAAATCAGCAAACAAAAGTTCTATTTGATTGAGCTTTACTAAAATTGAATCTAAGATAAACTTAGTAAAACAAAAGACTAGGAAGGAAAAGTAACTTAAATTAGTGGCCTAAACTGTGGGTCCCAACAGTGTTGCACATGTAATTATGAGGACCACTCATGTCTAGCAACGTGACCATTGGTCGACCACGTTAGGGCAGAGCTATCCCATAGTGATGTCGCATACTGTGGTTGGTCCACTCATACTCACCGTGCTGTACCGCACCAGATCTGGACTCCTTCCTTTTTATTTCTACAGTTGTATCATCCAAGCTCCTTTCTTGCCCAATGCCCATATATTGTCATTAACTCACAAACATTGTGACTCAAAACTAAACATTTCTCCCCAAACGGCCCCACCACCCCACCATTAAATTATCGCCCCTATCCTCTATATATACACAACTCCACCAATCGCCAATCAAACCAAACACATCCAATCACCAAACCACACCAACACCATGAAACCCATCTTCATTTCTTCTCTCCTTGCTCTCCTCATTATTCTCAATCCAACGGCCAATGGAGCCGAAAACGTACTCTACGGTGGAGAAACTCTCAAAACAGGAGAATATCTAAGCTACAAAACCTACTCCTTCGTCTGCCAGACCGACTGTAACCTGGTTCTATACGAGAGCGGCAAACCCGTTTGGGCTTCCAACACGGGTGGGCTCGCCGGCAACTGCTACTGCACGTTGCAGAAGGATGGGAACCTGGTGGTGTATAGGCCTAATGGGCACGCCCTTTGGGCCAGCAACACAAGGGGTGCGACTGCTAATTATGTGCTGGTAATGCAGGATGACAGGAATGTGGTTATCTATGGTCCTGCTAAGTGGGCCACCAACACTAACGTACGTGGGAGTGGTGTGACCATAACTAGGCTAGGTGGGAATAATGGTACTGTGAATGGGATTGGTGGAGGGGGTGTAGTGGAAGCTGGTGCCGGTACTAGTAATGGCTCGGTTGTGGGTTGAAACGAGTCAGCCTGTTAACTCGGGTGGTGACCGAGTGAGGAGATATGCCCGGGTCTTTTTCTTTGTTTTACATGTTATCTCTCTCTCTCTCTCTCTCTCGCTCTCTCATGTTAGCATGTGCGTTGATCTCAGTGTGGGCTATCTTCTTCTAAAGTGGCTATGTAGTAATGGTTGCTTTTAGTGCAATTAAGTCTGTTGAATATGTGGACTTTTTTCTAATTAAGGTGGCCGATCTACGGTCGATGTTAGCAATTGATTGAGTCTGTTGAATGTGTGCGTTTCTTTCTCTTCTTTTTTGTCTTTTTTTTTTTTAAATCTTTTTTCTTGTTTTTTATTTAGTGACACGGTTGTGAGTTGAGTTGTGAGTGCTCATAATAAAGAGAGTCTGCCTGTGAACTCAATGGTGGCGACTGAGTGAGGGGATGGGTTGGGACCTGTTTTTGTCTTTTTAAATGCTCCCTCCCTCTCTAGCATGTAGGGCTGATCTCAATGTGGCCATCTTCTTCTAAGGTAGCTGCTTTTAGTGGAATTGAGTGTGTAGAATGTGTGGTTCGATTTGCCCGGCAATGTTTTCTTTTCTATTTTTCTTGGTTCCTAGTTGAATTCCAGTTCGGAACAGGAACAGGATTCATCTTCTAAGTGGTTTCGGTTAGGTTCCACTGTCATCCGGACCACAGCCGTCTACTTCCTAATCATAACAACAAGATTGAAGAAAAAATATCATAGAATAATAATTAAATCTGTTATGATTTATGAAAATGTTATTGGTCAATCAAGATATTAAACAATACCATGTACAACTTGAGTATGGCAAGGTGTCTAAAACTAAGAAAGAGAAAAGTGAAAAATGAGCCCCTTTGGAATATGTAGGGGTAGTATTATAAGTGATAAATATGACTCATTTTAAATGGTATGATATGTCAACAGCCAACAATGATGCCACAGAGAAATAATTTTTTGTACACATTGATGGCCCACTAATGGAAAAGGGCAGTTTCAAAAGGATAGTGATGGAAATAGTGACGATAGATGCAACCCAATATAGTTGTGAAAAGGTTTTGACGATCAGGAAGAAGCACCTAAAATAATTGAGAAAAGGCTTTGATGATAAAGGAGATTTATCATAAATGCCTTCTTCCTTCTCAATGTCTAAAGGTAAGTTTTCAAATAGAAAATGGGTTCTCTAAAGTGTTGTTTTCTTGAAATTTTCAATACAATCTCCACAGCGCTTCATGTTTTAAAAAGGGCTTTCCATTAAACATTTAGCCAACCATGAAATTCTATAACTTTGAATATCTCCAACAAGATACAAGGTTAATGAATTTTCAATTTATATATTATTAGCAATTTAGGTTTATTTGGCTATATAGCCTACTATGATTGAGGGAAGAGAATAACATGGAATTGGCCCTGTTGTCCAATGCCTTTGCAAAGAAGCTGTCATTTATATATATATAGAGAGAGAGAGGGAGAGGGAGAGGGGGCTCTCCTAAGCTCGAGCTAGGGATAAAATCTCGTAAGTTTCTACTTGTGGGGCCCACCTTTGGTCCATCTAAATGGACCAAACACATGACCACCCCCCCCCCCCCCCCAAAACCCTAAAATTGCACATGTCCACCGACTTTCGATCAGATTTGAATTTACTAGACTATTGAATCGACTATGTATCGATCCGAATGGATTGTGACCATTAAACTTTTGGGCCTATATGGAGATGGTTGACATCAAGGTTTGGACTGATTTTTTGCAGAGAAGAAGATCTCAGAGAGTTCTTGAAATCCCCCCATCTCCATTCCCATGTGGATCCCAAGGTGGGCCCAACCAAACACTTGAGCTTACCTTATCTTAAACTTGAGCTTAAGAGAGTTGGCCCCATATGCGTTTTGCGATATCACAACACAAATTGCGGTATCACAACTTTATAACTTGTGATATCGCAATATAAACTGTGATATCGCAACATCTGTTAAGATATCGCAAATAAAAGAACGCATTTTAGCCAGCGCAATGTACGGATTGTAAGAAGAACGTCGGAGTAAAATAGCCAACTTTGATGACAATGGAGACGAATCGATGACTTCGGGTTACGGTACAGAAAAAATCCCATCATAAAAACTGTGCCACATTTTTTTTCAGTTATCATAGTAGGAACGTTGCCACACCAAAGGTGAAAATTCTTGAACCCCAGAAAAGAATTAAGATTTACTACGCCTTTTTATGTGAAAACGCTGAACAATAAAATACTGTTCACCACTATACTATACTTAATGCAAGCTGCCAAGTACCAATATCCATAATGTTGATCAAGAAATAGTTTTGGGTTACCAACTATATTACTTCTCCCATTTTACTTGAAATCCCAAACTTATAGAAAACTTTAGAAAAAATGAATTCATTTTGATGTTTTTAGTTGAGTACGATTTAATTTATTTCTTATCAGTCCCATCCCATTCCGTGCCAGTCCCATACTAGTCCGTTCAAGTTCCGTGCCAGGTGTTGCCGATCTCAATGCCATGCATGCCGGTTTTGTCAATCGAGTTGTGGCATTTTTGGAATTCTGATACTTAACTAGTATGGGAATTGACCAGCACCGAGTCGACTCATCACCTGAGTCGAGTGCTATGCGAAATTCCAAATCATGGGAAATAGTCAAAATAATACTTTGCTTTTTCACCATTTACATGATTTATTAACTAGACTTAGAGGAAAATAATTATTTCTAAAAGAATTATTAAAGTTGTTTTCATGGTAGAAAGCATAAAAGTTAGAGAGTGAACAATATGTCATGGTTAGTGGTGTTCTTTCCTAGGCCTTTAGGTTTAATGTTGGGAAAATTTCAAAACAGGACATCCCACCACAAATGGGACCGTCTGACACTTTCCCTTTATTTTTTTCAGAAATTCTGTTGCAATGACTGAAAAAATTAAAGGGTCAAGCTGAGTCTCTCATCTCTTTCCTTCTTCCTGCTTCCTTCTTCCTTCTTTGTAAAGACGGTCCCCTATTATCTCCAATGTCCTCCATTTTCACTATTGGACAACAAATGCTTTGTTGCCACTGCAATTCTACAGAGTCACGTTCACTTTATTCCATTCTCATCCAGACACTGTTGAGTAACACCCAGTCCTAGAGTTGGTTGGTTTTATGGGATTTTTTGTCTCAATATCTAGTTTGGGAATGAAAGAGTTTGCTAATTAAGTGTGTGTTTATAGAACTGCAACCTAACTACTTTTGACACATGCCAAAGGTGAATATCCTATAACAAAAGCACCAACAAAAAAAAAGTTACAGAGCATAGCTTTTAACCATATATTCAAGTCCTCATACATTAAACTCATGAATCTGAACCTAGATTCAAACTAGAAATGGGCTTGAATGTGCTTTCAGTTCTTATTAGTCAGGTGTTTGGAGCCCATTTTCATTCGGACAAACTCTAACCAGCGACCAGCCATTGCAATCTATAAACCTTCCAATAGATTTTTCAGCACTTAATTTATGAAGTCTATTGATTTTCGTAAATGCATTTCTATGACAGGAGGGTAAGAATGCAAAATAGTCTGTATAGTCTGTCAGAGGCACCACAAAATGCTCAGGGAGAAAACTCTCAAAAGAAGAGCAACTTAAAACTGCAAAGTACACATCAATCAATGCAATCAATTTTGCAGCGACAAAAACTGTAGTGTTTCGACTTCCAGTCACTTTACTCTTCAATAGCCTTTTATCCAGAAACCCAAAAAGGTATCTTTTCCCCGTGAATTTTTTCCCACGTTCTCCACGTGGGTGTTGGGGAAAACTCCAGTGTGTGTCCCCCACCATCCAATAACACTTCAGGCAAGCTTTTACCAAAAAAAAAAAACCCACACTTCAGGCAAGCACTCGGGTTTTATCTTTTTGGTCATCGTGTTTTTTTTTTTTTTTTTTGAGGATTTTACAGGGAAACTCCCCGTATGTGGATATTGCACAAAAAGGTGCCCCATAATTGGCGCCTTACAAACGGAGTCCGTCATCCCCTTTGAAGGTTTAAATCAACTTTCTAATTTAAGTCTTAATACAGGCTAAGGTCCTTTATCAGATTGTTATATGCAATTTTAAACCAGACAAGTTGATAAAAAATCAATTAACACACAAAGAGAAGAGGCACATGATTTTTACGTGAAAAACCCTATTTGGGAAAAAAATACGGGTGACAGAAGCCATAAAAAGCAATATACTATGAAAGCGAAGATTACAAAGAACTCACAAGACCTTTAACCAAGTTGAAACTCAACCTAAGGAACTGTGAAGTACTTGTCGATGACCCGCCGTTCACCTTCCACGTGCTTGCTTGAAACCTACATTGAATGCCCTACAAGGTGCTTGAAAGAAGGAGAAGGAATAATGTTTCAGCGCAGTTTCCCCTGCAAGAATAGCTCACAAAACTCTCTTGAATGAAAGCTCAATGCTTGAGAAATTTAGATTGCTCTCTTATTTACAATTGTGGTTATAAGGGGTCTTTAAATAGTCCAAGGTTCCTGCACAAGGCTTGTTTGAAGGCAAGAAGAACTCTTAGTAGAAGTAGAGAAGGTCAGCAAGAAAGAGTCTTTAATGGACAAAATCGCCCAGCTCGCTATAGAGAGCCCATATTCTGTGTTGCGCTACAGTATCTTACTATAGCGAGCAACAGTCTCGCTATAGCGAGACCCTCTACTGTTGTAAATCTCTGTTCACACGAAACAACTCCAGAAGGACTCTTAATGTGTCTTCAAACGTGAATAGAAGTCTACATGACTTGTTTGAGGTGTTCACATACTGTCTTCCGCTGTCAAAAGACACCCCACAGTCCTTTTCTAAACAAAATAGGAAATACAACTCAAATAGGACTTGATTTTTGTTCAACCTAGATGAATTAGCTAACTATGATTTTAACACCCTTTTTTTCTTTTCTTTTTTTTTCTAGAATCTTGAGAGGAGCGATGCTAGCATATCTCGTCTCCGATGAGGGCGACGCTAGCGTCGCTAACTATCTCTTCCTCGTCAGCCTCCATAGTCAGATCCTTCTTCCAAATTGTAGATATAATATGGATCTTGGAGGAGCCTTGGGAGAAGAGGGTCTTCGGTTGCAGAAACAGAGGAGATCAATTAGGACCTATTGTTCCTACCTTGCCTTGCACACACAACTGCCTCACTTGGAACGTGCAAAAAGCGTGTAAGAAGGGCAATGGGCAATCCTCTCTCACTAAGCTTTTGACTTCTGATCATCACAGTCACATAGAAAAAGACCATATTGCGTCAAAGGCAAGCAATCAACTTTCGGCCTAAAATTATTCTCAATACTTAAAGTAAGCAATCCTGGCAACCTAAGCACCATATTTATAACCTCTCAATGGGAAAACCCCAGCGACTACAAGTAATCGGGATTAGAGTTGATTCAACGCTGGACACGAGGAGGGTGGTCTGGCGGGTGATGGCCTGGTGGGGTGTGGTGAAACCCAGGCGACAGAGGAAGTAGAGGGTGGGGCGGAGCTAGGAAGAGATGCTGGAGACGGTTTTTTTTTTGGGGGGGCGGGGGGGGGCGGGGTGGGTGGCAGCGAGCGATGGATTTGCAAATGTCAGGGAAGGGGATAACGGCGTCATTGAGGAGGAAATGGAAGACGGGGTGGGGGCGGTGGTAGGGGTTGCAGGTGAGGAGATGAGGGTGCATTCCAAAGATTCGGGCAATGTCAGATCTGCTTCTTCCGTCAAAAACTCTTCCACCTCTCATGAGAAACGAAGAGTGATGCTAGTGTTGCCCAATCAAAACGAGAGACGTTAGCGTCGCTCCTCGTTGCCCCAGTAAAAAAAAAAGGAAAATGGGATAAAGGAACCCTTTCGTAAGAACTATGGGGTACTTTTTAGTGCAACGACTATGTACCGAGAATTTTTCCATAAAATCCTCATTCTTTTAGGATTTTACTCGAGAAATCCCAAAATTCAACCATTTATCGTGAAAGGTCCTTGTAAATTGTGTAGCACTAACAAGGTCCTCTCGCCTTTTTTTTATAATTATATATATATATTTTTAGCAACGATAGCGTCACCATGGGCGACGCTAACATCGCTCGTTAGAGCATCTCCTAATATCTTCTTCTTCCTCTCCACCTACTATTTCTCCATCTTGTCTACATGGAAGAATCTCACTTGACCCGCATCCAATCGAATGGTGGAGATACAGTTTACTGGGAGACCACCATCAAGAGATTGGGATTAAAATAGAGACCCATAAAGTGGGATTAAAAAAAATACCATGGATGTCTTTGAGATCGAAGTGATTCAGAGGAAAAGGCTATGGCAAATGGGGAGAGTAATGAGAAGGAAAAGGCTACTGCATCTTTTGAAGTAGACCTTCCTGGTGCCAAAATTGGAAGAGTATGCCTATGGTTTGTGCTTGAGCCCAGTGGATATCTCCACATTGGGCATTCAAAGGCCTCACTTTTGAAAGAGTATTTTGCTCAGAGATGCCAAGGACAGTTGATTGTTTGTTTTGTTGATACAAATCTTGCCAAGGAAAGCAATGAGTTTGTGAAGAATCTATTGATAGACACTGAGACTTTGGGTATCAAGTAGACTGTGTGACTTATACTTCAAATTACTTTCCTCAGTTGATGGAAATGGCAGAAAGGCCTATATGTGAATGGAAAGCATATGTTGATGATACTCCACAATAGCAAATGCAAAAGGAAATGATGGATGGCATTGAATCAAAATGTCGAAATAATAGTGTCGATCAATATTTGGCATTATGGAAAGAAATGGTTGCAGTGTCTGAAAGAGGCTTGCAGTGCTGTGTTCGAGGTAAGCTAGACATGTAGGCTCCTAATAAGTCACATTGGGATCCAGTTTACTATCGCTGCAACCCGATTTCTCATCATCATATTGGATCAAAGTATAAGTTGTATCCAACATATGATTTTGCATGTCCAGTAGACCGCATCCCCACCATTCGACTGGATGCGAGTCAGGTGGGAGTCTTCTATGTGGATGAGATGGAGAAATAGGAGGAGGAGAAGAATAAGACATTAGAAGATGCTCTAACAAGCGACGCTAGCGTCGCCCATGGTGACGCTATTGTTGCTTAGAAAAAAGTATAAAAGAATAAAAGAAATTGACGAGAGGACCTCATTATTGCTACACAATTTACGAGGACCTTTCACGATAAATTGCTAAATTTTGGGATTTTACGAGTAAAATCCCCTTCTTCTTTTTCTTTTTTTTTTTTAAACTAGCGAGAGGGGCCCGAGTTAATAAGATATCGAGGATTTTACTCTAAAAATCCCAAAATTCAGTCATTTATCTCGAAAGGTCCTCGCAAATTGTGCAGCACTAACGAGGTTCTCTCCCCAATTTTTTATATTTTTTATACTTTTTTTCTGAACAATAGGGTCACCATGGGCGCGTTAGAGCATCTCCTAATATCTTATTCTTCCTCTCCTCCTTTTTTTTTTGTCTTTAGATTGATGCATAATCCTCAAGTATATAGTTGAATCAAGTAATATAGACTATGGAAGTCCGAATATCGTTTCCACGAGGATCGTTACAAAGAAAATAATAATGATCAATGAAAACGAGTATCAACGCAAATATAGCTAACAAATGCAAATGGAGACGACAAACACAATGGAAACATGAAACAAGATAACAAAAAGGGAAATAAAAAAATGCAAACTAAAAGAAAATAAGAAACTAGATGGAGTAAATAGAGAAATGGAGTGTGAGAATTAAAATAAATGAATAAGTGTGTGGAAATGTGAATAGAATCAAACTAAAGTAAGTAAAATAACCAACAGACAATACTAATGGATAGATTGAACCATTTAGAATCTACTAAGTGATACTAATCCAATACTAGTGTTCTTTTCTTTTCCCAAAGAAACACTCAAATTTAATGACAAATCAATGCTTACATTTGGAAAATATAAAAGCTCTAAGATATAAATTAACAATTTAATAGCCAAGGTTTTCTTCCCTTCATAAAAGAAAAGATTCATAATGACTATCTATCAAAAGTAAGCATAAACCATCAAAATATATTAACTCCTAAGCATGATTTATCAAACCTAAGCATAGATAGTAAAAAGAATGCAAATATAGAAACTAAGCATAGAAGGTTGCACAATGTAATGAAGAAAAATATACTCTAACATATTAAGCACATAAACAGGGAAAAAATAAAGAGCATAAGCAAAAGGAATATGATCAACTTAGTTTCATCTAGAAGATCCAATCAAAAGGATTAACCACCCATTGGAGAAGATAGAGCTTCCATTTCCATTCCAAATTTTTAATTTTTACAAAACTTTCCTCACTTTCTCTCTACAATTGCTCTCAACTACAGGAATAGCTTAAGTAAAGAGGAGGAGGCTCTCCTTGCTTGTGTATCGAAAGCCAAGAGCTCCATTCCTTATAGAAACATTTGCCTTCCTCTCTTTTGGTTTCTTTCCAATGTAGGGCTTCACAAGAATGAAAATATGAACAAATGTATTTGATTCCCATTTTAGAAAATAGTCTCCAAATTGATGTGCGATTTTGACCCCTGAAACGTCTGAATTGGGAAAATTATTATGAAATACGATTTGTAGATCTTTGAACAAGCTTTCTAATACTTCTAAGAGCACCTCAATTGAACACCCGAGTAAAAAGATATGGTCAAAATATCAATCAAGGTCTATTATTTTTCTTCTTATTAGTGGCCTAACTTTGTCATATCTTCATCCAATTGCCTTCCAAACTTACCTTTACTCTCTTTAACTTTTGAATCTAAACTTTAATCTTGAAATTAATCTTCAATTAACACCTATAAAGAGAAATTAATATAATTGAGAGTATTTTTGAACATATTTTATATGGAAGCCATTGAAACCCATATAAATGCATACAAATGACCATTTATAATGGAAAGATATGAACAAAGATGATGGGGAGGAAATTTATGGTTTTTATGATAAAAATAGTGTTTTGAGTTCTTTTATGTTTGAAAACTCATAAAATAATGCTATAAAAGTGTATCTTTTGTGAACTTATCACACCGCCAAACCTATATTTTGCTAGTCCCGAGCAAAATAAAGGAAAACTAACTATATGCAGAAAACAATAAAAAGTCCTAAGTCACTTTTGCAGGAATCGTGGTTTCATTTAGCTCGTACAACAAGCCATTTAAACCATTAAGTTTCCCCTAGTGGACAAGTTTTGTCTCGTGAGGGTTTTCAGGGAATAAATCCCATAAAATTCTTTTTATTTATATCCTCAGGTTTTAGCAAGCTAATAACAATGAGAGCAAGTTTAGAACACTATCCACTTGCTAAAAATCTTTCACTGATGCTCAAGTCCCGGAGTGTATTTGAGTGAGTTTAGCCAACACTTGTACAGTTTTGGGTTCTGAGAAAACACAACTTTGATCACCTTCTAAATCCATTCGTTTTGACTTCAGCCTCATAGTCATACTCTTGGAAATAAAATCGCTTAGATTTTCTAACTTATCACTCTATTTGAGAGTATTGGTAAGGCAAAGGACTCACATATCTTTTGAGAACGAAGAATTTTCGGAGAATTTATCTCATGGAAATAACAATAATTTAACTGAGGGTGAAAATGCTCACTCAACTTCTCACTTGTTTAACATCCTAACTTTTCCTGAAATCCAATAGGTCTTTTATTGGTTGTAATGGGGTTAGGGGACAGGGTTCGGTAAAAATATGGAAAATGAGGTTTTAGGGTTTTTGAGAAGGTAAGGTCTCAAGTTTTCTTTGAAGGATTTTTCTTTGATTCGTCTTCACCCTTCTTTTTTTTTTCAACTTTCCTCTCTTTTTTTTTTTCTCTTTTATTTATTTATTTTAGAGAACTATTTCCTTCAATAGCTCATGTGTAGTATCAACAATGTGCACTTCCTTCTTCCTTCACCTTTTCCTTACACTTCTCAAAAACAGTGGGTTGAAGGCTTTTTATTTGGGTGGAGAGGCTTTGGGAATTTTTAAGGAAAAATGCATAGAGGATAAAGGTTCAACAATGGTTACTATGGAAATATTTTTATGGGTAGGTTTTTAATGGCCATGGGGTTTTAATTTTAGATTGCCTATTATCACTTTACCTGGTCTAGAAAGGTGCTCACAAGCTACAAGTCAAGGTTAGTTCGCAATTTTGATGATACCCTCAGTGGTTGGAAAGAAATAGGCACTAATGAGATAAAAGAAATGTGACGAAAACTACGAGTTCGAGTAGCTCTTCATTCTACTCAGAATTAGAGCAGAAGAGTCCTTACCCTGGAGGAATAGAAAGGCTCTACACTCAATTGGTTTAGTCTCCACCAGTGATTTGTCAGGGTCACTTAGATGTGCTCACTCTTCACTTGGACTCTACTCATTGGCTAAATGTGCAAGAATTTTTCCAAGACTTGACTTTGTGACACTCTTTTTAGGATTTGGATAGTATGCTAAACTAAGATTTCGAAACTTATTAACTAGCTAAAATCCTACGGGAAATTTTGGATTTTTTTTTTGAAAAAATTTTGAATTTTTTTTTCTAAACTAAATATTTACAGGCAAATACATGTGTGCAATGCAATGCCACACCCCAAACCTAAACTAAACATTGTCCTCAATGACATGCAATGCAAAATGTGAAATTATAAATGGACAAGGAGAACAAATATCGGAATGCCTTACCATGGAGTGATGCCAAAAATGAATATTGGGTTGCCTACCAACCAGCACTAAGTTGTGAGCCCGATGTGATCCTGAAAATTACTTATGCAACATACACAGGGTCCTGAAGAAGGGTCTCTTCAACATCATTGCCCTTAAGCTCCAAAAAAGGTTTCAACCTCTAGCCATTGACTTTAAAAACATCCCCATTCTTGGGGTTCTCAATCTCAACTGCCCGATGAAAATAGGCGGTGTGCACAATGAAGGGTCCAGTCCAACGGGATCTCAGTTATCCTGAAAATAGATGTAGGCGAGAGTTATACAGAAGAACTTTCATGCCTCGTTCATAAGATTTCCTCAAGATAATTTGATCGTGGTTTTTCTTCATCCAATCCTTATAAATCTTGGCATTCTCATAGGCGTCATTTCCAAGTTCCTCCAGCTCATTGAGATACAACTTGCATAGGTTACTTGCTTTAGGCAAATCAAAATTGAACATTTTGATGGCCCAATAAGCATTATGCTCCAATTCTACCTGCAGATGACAAGCTTTCCTAAAAACCAATCGATATGTAGACATTCTGATTGGGGTCTTATAGGCAGTCCGATAAGCCCATCAAGCGTCTATCAATCTTAAAGACTAATCTTTCCGAGTAGGATTGACTGTCTTTTCCAAAATTTGCTTTATTTGCCTATTGGACACTTCTACCTGTCCGCTAGTCTGTGGGTGATACGGAGTAGCAACCTTATGAGTGATAGAATTTTTTTTCATTAGATTCTTGAAGGTGTTATTACAAAAATGACTCCCACCATCGTTGATAATCGCCCTGGGGTACCAAATCTAGAGAAGATGTTTTCTTTAATAAATTTGATAGTCATGTGATGATCATTCGTTTTGGTTGGAATTGCCTCTATCCATTTGGAGACATAATCTACAGTAAGAAAAATGTTAAGTTGCTGAAGGAACTGGGAAATGGACCCATGAAGTCTATGCCTCAAACATAAAAAATTTCCACAATAAGCATCAGGTTCAAAGGCATCATGTTCCTCCGTGGAATTCTACGTAATTTCTAGTAACGCTCACGGTGCAAACAAAAGGTGTGACAATCCTTGAAAAGGGCGGGCCAGTAAAATCCGCACTGCAACACCTTTGCCGCGGTCTTCCTAGAACTAAAATACCCACCACAGGCGTGGTCATGGCACAAGGATATCACACTTAAATAGTCCTCTTTGGAATGCATCTCCTAATGATCTGGTCCGAACAGTACTTTAACAGGTATGGATCATCAAAGAAGAAATGCTTAACCTTAGACAAAAACTTAGACCTATCTTGTTTGGACCGATGATTGGGAATCTGTCCAGTGACAGTTAACGATATCCGCAAATCAAGGGAAATTGGAAACACTTAGCAACTGTTCATCCGGAAAACTCTCACTCAATGGGATGCTCTCATGCTCAGGGTCAGTAGGTAATCGGGAGAGATGGTCAGCTACAACATTTTCAGAACCTTTCTTGTCCCGAATCTCAATGTCAAACTCTTGTAGCAATAGAATTCACCAAATCAGACGGGCTTTTGCATCTTTTTTCATAAATAAGTACCTGAGGGCCGAATGATCGGTGTAAACTATGACCTTAGACCCAATCAGGTAGGGTCTAAATTCCTCCAGGGCAAAAACGACAGCTAACAACTCTTTCTCTGTGGTTGTGTAATTCAGCTTAGCGTCATTCAAGGTCCTACTGGCATAATATATGACATGGGGCAATTTGTTCTCTTTGTCCTAGCACATCCCCAAGAGCATGGTCAGAAGCGTCACACATGAGTTCGAAGGGAATTATCTAATCAGGTGGCTTTATTATCGAGGCAGAGGTTAACTCCTTTTTCAATTGTTCAAATGCTTGTAAGCAATGTTCATTGAAGACAAAAGGCACATCCTTGGATAGCAGATTGCACAAGGGTGTAACTATCTTGCTAAAACTCTTAATGAACCGTCTATAAAAACCTGCATGGCCCAAAAAACATCTAATATTCTTCACCATTTTTTGCAGTGGCACGTTGGAAATGAGGTCAATTTTGTCCTTGTCGACCTCGATTCCGTTCTCAGAAACAACATGGCCCAGGAAATTTCCTCTTTTCGCCATGAAATGACACTTCTCTCAATTCAAAACAAGATTCTTCTCTTGACACCTCACTAAAACAAGGTTCAGGTGATGCAAAGATTCTTGAAAACCACTCCCGTGGACCGAAAAGTTGTCCATCAACATCTCTGAAAATCGCTCGATCATGTTTGAAAATATGCTCATCATACACTTTTGAAATGTCGCAGGTGCATTGCACAGCCCAAAAGACATGCGCCGGTAGGCGAATGTACCACAAGGACATGTAAAAGTTGTCTTGTCCTGGTCCTTGGGTGCTATGGGTATCAAATTATAGCCAGAGAATCAGTTAAGGAAACAATAAAAGGCATGACTGGCTAGTCTCTTAAGCATCTGGTCCATAAATGGGAGGGGAAAATGGTCTTTACGGGTGGCCGAGTTCAACTTTCTTTAGTCAATGCACACTCGCCAGCCCGTTTGGGTCTTTGTGGGTACTAACTCATTCTCCTCATTCTTCACAACAGTTATCCCGGACTTTTTTTGCACAACATGAACTGGACTCACCCATGAGCTGTCTGAAATAGGGTAAATGATACCTGAATCCAATAGTTTCAAAACCTCCACTCTTATGACATCCTTCATTGATGGATTAAGATGCCTCTGTGGTTCTCTGGAAGTTTTTGCATTTTCTTCCAAATAGATCCGATGTTGAACCACAGATGGGCTTATTCCTTTTATATCTGCAATTGTCCAGCCTATAGCCTCTTTGTGATCCTTTAGGATCATAATCAATTGTTGTTCTTGGACTTTTTCCAGGTCCAAGGCTATAATGATGGGGAGGGTCTCAGCTGGACCCAAAAACTCATACTTGAGGGTGTCAGGTAATGGTTTTAAGTCGAGCTTGGGCCATTCCTCAATTGATGGAAAAGGTGGGGCAGCCGATGGACTCAAGATCTTTGGCTTGGGTTGCCATTGACTCCTCTCAAAAGCAGGGGTAGAATCCAATAACGCATTGACTTGTTTAATGCTATTCTCAACATCAATGTTACCTCCAAAATGTTACCTCTAATGGGTCCTCACAAACTAACTGTGATTCTACACTCTCAATAAGCTCCTCTAGGTAACTCACCTCACAAATTTCATAATCACTCTCATTGCTGGGTTGCTTGCCAATGTTGAAAATGTTTATCTAGACTGTCATATTCCCAAACGATAGGTGCATCACACCATTTTGGCAATTAATTAGGGCATTAGAAGTGGCAAGGAATGGTCGCCCTAAAATTACCGAGATCTCCACGACATTTCCGATTGGTAGTCAGGTATCATGGATTACAAAGTCCACCGGGAAAACAAACTCACATACCTTGATCAAAACATCCTCAACAACACCTTTGAGGTACCTAGCTAAAGCATCGCTAGTTGTAAGGTTACCTTTGTCAATTTCAGCTCCCCAAAACCTAACTCCTCGTATATCAAATACGGAAGTAGGTTGACACTCACACCCAAGTCCAGCAAAGCCAGTTCTATGTGATCATCCCTTATTTGATAAAAGATTGTAGGACACCCATGGTCCTTGTATTTTATTGAGGTCAAAGTGCTAATGATGGAACTGCATTGCTGGGCTAGAAAGGCCTTTTTAGGCACATTGGTTGTTCTTTTGAATGTGCACAAATCTTTGAGGACTTTGGCATAAGTCTGGATCTGTTGGATGGCTTCTAACAGTGGGATGTTAATTCTCACTTGCTTGAACACTTCAAGGATCTTATCCAACTGGACATTATTTTTCATTTCACCTAGCCTCTGAGGGTATGGTGCCTTAGGAACAAAGGTTTTAGGAGGGGGCTCACTCGGTGAGGCAGCTCCTATTGGCTTCTCAGGTTCCTTAGTAGGCTCTGGGTCCTTCTTTGGTTTCTCGGGTTCTTTTTTCAAAACTACATGCTCCCTCCTCACTTGGGTCCGTTCAGATTGTCGAGGGTCCTTTTATAATGTGTCAGCCTCCCTTGAAGCCATTCTACGGGTGGTAACTGCATTGACCTGCACATGGACTTTGCCTTTGTCATCATGGACAACAAATTGGTCCGTTGAAGTTTGGCCTTTGGGGTTGGCTTCGGACTGACTTGGAAAGCTACCATGTCTCTTTGAGCTATTGACCTGGCTAGCTGGCTGACAATGTATTCCAGCTTGGCAATGGACTAGGTATTGGCATTCAAATTCTGAGTAGTGCTTTGCTAGAATTGGAGGGTATTTTGGGCCAACATTTTTATTGTGTCCTCTAGAGAGCTTATCTGTTGATTTTGGGGATTAGGATTCTGATAACCTTGGACAATGGGTGGTCCCTATGACACTTGGGGTATTTGAGGCTTTTGGTATCCAGGAGGTGGCATATGCTGGGCCATTGGCTGAGAAGGGTTTCCTTGGTGTTATCATTTGGTCCATGAAAAATTAGGATTATACTTCCAACCAGGATTGGATGTATTCGAATACGGATAATACTTCGACACGGCGGGCATAATCGCCGAAAAATGACTCAAATACTGGGTCAGTGTGGCGTCTGTTTTATCAATGGTGGGGTTGTTCGGGGCGCAGCTTAGTGTAATCTCATACCAGCTTCTAGGCATGGCGAATCTAGAGTTTCTCCCTCGAATCATGGTTGTTCGATCGAGGTGGTTCGACACGCCATGGGTTGGGATTCTGGGGACCATTGTAATTACACTTGGCATATCCTACATAGGATTTGAAAACGTCATAAACTTTGTGTATTTCCTCTTTGCTTTTGGCATGCTATTGGAGTTTGCGTCATTTTTGTGGCTGAAGAGGAAGTATCCGGGGCTGAAGAGGCCAATCAGGGTGCCGATGGGGACGGTGGGGGTGGTGTGCATGTGCCTTGTGCCGTCAGCATTTCTAGTTTTAAGATGTTCTGACGAGCGATGCTAGCATCACCCATGCATCGCCCATGGTAACGTTATCATCGTTTAGAAAAAAGTATAAAAAAATATAAAAAATTGGCAAGAGGGCCTCGTTAGTGGTACACAATTTGCGAGGACCTTTCGCGATATATGGTTGAAATTTGGGATTTTTCGAGTAAAATCCTCTAAGATATAGATATGATAATAAGTTATTACAATAATACCCTCCGTTAAAACAAATTAAAACAACGAAATATCCGGAATGTAGAAAGAAAGTGTATTAAAAGAACGCAAATCAAAATAGGAAATTGAAAAAAATCAAAAAAATAAAAATATAATTAATGGGTGTATACGTGAGATATTAAGAAATTATAATGAAATTAACAACAACAACAACAACAATGATACACCACAATCAACAACAATATCAAAATACATCACCAAAAATAGAAACTACTAAAATTGTAATAAAGATAAAATCAAATAAAAAGAAAGAAGTTACCCAAATATCTAATCAACATATGACATACCTTTTTTTTATCCATTGTTTCCTTTCAAAATAAAAATAAAAAAACTATTAAGTGGTAAATTGTCCATAATAGCCAAACCAAGGTTATAAAGAGGGCCTAGTGTTGAGCTCTGAAAGATAGATAAATGAGGCCTTGTTTGGTATCTCTACTATTTCTTGGATAGAGCCATTAAAAACAGAGTTAGAAAAAGAAGTATTTGGTAATGCAAGAATCTATGTTAAATAGACTATTTTATATCAATGGTCGAAAATTTTTTTTTTTTTTTTACAAATATCTAGAGATCCACAAGGTATCAAGCCTTGAGAATTGACCCTATGGCCATGTTTAGCCTTCCAAAGAGATCTAACGATTTGAATCTGGTGTTTGGTGCCCACATAATCCAAAAAATTACATCTAATTGCTCGCGTTCTTTGCACATATCTTCGAGATTGGTGATAATCCAATGGCTGAAGTTTGGACTCATGGCTGTATTTAATCTTATGAACATTCCCAACGGTTTTTATCTTGATCTACACTCCTAGGAAATAAAAAATAAAAATAGAAAAACATTACTGGTCATGGATAAATGCAATGCATAATACATCAATGATTGATATTATTTTACAAATTTCTCGAGATCCACAAGGTATCATGTCTTAAAAATTGACCTCATAGCTGTTTGTGTTAGTGCCACATTTCCATGAGCACTTATATTGTCGATTCCGTGTTAAAGAATCCAAAACCTTGCCTCTCAGAGTTTCACAAGGAAGATCAAGTTTGAAGTCAGAAGATCAAGTCTTGGAAGGCTTGAATTCATCAAGGAAGATCTCCATATGAGTAACAACCTATTCAGGTAAATGGGACTCCAAACCAACCAAGAGATGGCCCTAAAAACCATTTGTTTAATGGCTTATTTAATAGGTTTTTAGAAAATGTTTTTGAGCCTTTTCAAAGACTCATAACTGGTCCCAGAGGTCGGCTAACCGCCATGTCTCACGGTCACCTCGCGGTTACTTTTCCAGAAGTTGTTTCTGGCTGAAAAACAGAGGGGCGGTCAGTAGTCGACCAGAAGTCGGCCAACCGCCTGCTGACCAACAGCTAGCCGACCCTTCAGAAAATTCAAAATATCTGACCGTTGGAATTATCCGTTGGGGTAGTGGCTAACCGCAGATTTGAAGGGGGTTAGCTGCCTAGCTCCAGGTCGGCTAGCCGACCTGACGAGATTGTAACTTAAAAGTCACAACCGAGTGCTTTTCTTCTCATTTCTTCCTTCATCTCTTTGCTGCCTCTTGCACTTGGATTTCTAGGACACCTTTCTCCATTCCTATTGTGCACATTTCCAGGGTAAAATCCCTTCTACTCTCTTTGTTTTCTTCATCTTTTCTCATTGATTATATCTTTTGGATTAAGAAAACTTGTGCTTTGTCTCCATCTTCTTGTGTAGATTGTGAACCCAACCTTCACTGTGATTCCTTCTTGTTCACTCTCTCTATTTTAATCTATCATTGCACAAATCCATTTCCATTATCTTATCATTGATTCACAACCACATTCCCTAAAGTTTCGTTTCTATAGAACTTGTATTGGATTGTGAAATTGTTTGTGCATTCCAAGTGTTTGGTAGTATGCCTCCAAGAAAGAAAACTACCTCTAAGGCTCCATCTAAGAGGGGCCGCTCATCTGGAGCATCTTCTTCGAGTCGAAGACGCTCTCCTTCACCGCCTTCTGCATCACCATCACTTACACCACCTCCTTCCTGTGCCAAAAGGCTAAATTTCAATTTAGCCTCTTTGAGAGCCTTGAAATCCAGGAACCTTACTTTTGAAAAATGGGTCAGGAAATCTATTGCGCAGGAACATCAAACCGAATAAATTCTAGGGAGAATAGGTTAGTAAAATATTCTTGATTGGGGAAAGGTAGCATATCCCTCTCTTGCCTACCAAATGTATACATCCTTCTTTAGATACAAGGCCACTGAGACTGAATGTTGTTTCTATGTAATGTTAAAGGATGGGGAAGTAGAAATCACTCCCGAAAGAATTGGCTCTATCTTGAACATTCCCTATGAACCACACTCCATTCAATTTGTGTCAGACACTATCTCTGAAGCTGGCAAACCTATGATAACTCAATCCATTTGTGCTTTTGTTGTTGAATGGGATCAAGCTAAGAATTTTCTCCGCTCCAAATACCTTATTCGTGAACTTAGGCTGATTCACAACCTGTTCACTCATAATGTTTATCCTAGAGTAGGAAATATGACTGAATTGACTGCCTATATGGTCAATATCTTATTCAACATTGTCAATGGCAACCGTATGTGTCTCCTCTCTCTCATTTGTAGGCACATCATCCATAATGCTACTTCTCGATCCAAGGCTGGATCTCTTATCTTTGGTTGTCTCATGTTTGCTCTTGCTCTCTCCATTGGTGTAAATGCTCCTGATGAAAATCCTATTCAAATCGAGCCTTTCTCTCATAAAAACTTGAGCTCCATGAACCTTGTTCCTCATCAACATGAATTAGCAGGAGTTGTTCCTCCAAAACCACAGGGATTCCCAGCTGATCCAGGACATGATGATGTTCAGCTTCCTCCTCATTTAACACCTCGATCTTTGGAAGAAAGATTCACTGCCATGGAACATGAAATAGCTAACATAAAAAGGAAGCAGTCTGTCTGGATGAAGAAGATTTTTCAATATATGTCCCGGATTTCCAAAAGCTGCAGGAGAGATGACGTTCAGGCTCCACCTTCACCTTCTCCACCTCCAGACTCAGCTGATGAGGCTTATGGTTTTTTTTTTTTTTTTTTCACATGCTTTTGAGACTTCTAGCTAATGAATTTGTTTAGTATGTGTTTTGGTGGTTATTTGGATGATGTCTTTAGTTTTTGGCTTGATGGATAATGAACCTATGAGTACTTAGACCTCTCTATGGATCGTCATAAAGTCTATCTTGCAGTTTTAAAAATATTTTGCAATCTATGATTTTAATATGATTGGTTGTATCCTCAACTTGTTCATCATTGTGGAATTGATTTAATACTTTGGATACTACACCTTGATTCATTCCAAGTTGCACTTATATTGGTATATCTATTTAAATCTTTGGAACATTAATGATTAAGGTAGGATGGCTAGGAGAGTGGGAGGAGACCCCTCACGTGTTGGGTTCGCCAAGCATAATTCCAGTGTGTGGTAGTTGTGGCGCCAAGCATAAATCCTTACGGGGTAGCTATGGAAAAGACCCATAATTCTGTGTGATCACGTAAAACACTGCTCTGATGCTTTTATCCTTACCACATGAAGCATGATTCTTATTCTTGGTTGAATCTCAAGTTGTTGTCCTCCATTACATATAAATCTCTTTCGATCTTATCTATGCTTTGGAATCAACAATTCATTTATTCTAAAAGAATCTTTTTTTCAAAAATCTGAACTTTCCTAGAAACCCACATTGACCGCTCTTGTGCTCTTTATTGGTATATTAGTCTAATAGTCAAGTTGTGTGGAAATTCATTTTGCATATGTTCTTGATAGGCATATATTGTGAAATGCATATTTGAATTAGATGTAATGAGTTAAAAAGATTTTTCAATTGAATGTTCCATCTCATACTTTTCAAATCAATTGCTTTGTCATTTTGAAAATAAAAAATGATTTGAAAAATGAATTTTCCATGGATTTTAAGTTTTTTTTTTTTTTTTTACTTCAATGGAAAATTATGCAATTGATTTTCATTTTGGGATTTGTTAAGTTACATACTTTTAAAATGAAATTTCCAATTGGTACTCATCTATTCATCATCAAGCCTTTCCATGATTAGCAACATTTTGAGAAATTTGATCAATGTGAGCTTTAGTAGTTATATTTGAGAAGTAACTCCATAGTTACATGCCTCCCATCTTCTTCATGCACTACATAGGTATATTCATCGTCATCATTTTGACAAAAGAAGAGAATAATGTTGATGGGGAGTAGACATCTCCAAGATGATAAAATGTGAGTTTATATTTTGAAGATCATGGAGATACATATATGGATAGGATGATTTTTTTTTTTTTTTAAGTATTTTGAAAACAAAACAATTTCTACTTGAGAATGCATTAGCTTTTATAGGTACATACATCTTTATGTATTTCTCATATTGCCACATCCATGAGCTTTTAGTTTTAATAGTTTTCTTAGATATGGATGTTTTTACTTATGATCATCACAATGTTTTGTGATGTGATTTTTTTTTTTTTTTGTTTTGTGTAATGATTTTGCAAGTCATATGCTTTTCTACTAGTAAACTTCCTAGCTTGATGACTTGTTTGGAATGCAATGTACCCAATTCATCATTTGGATTATAATCGCTTAGTTTGATGATTGAATACATTTGGTGATATTTTCTTTAGTAATATTTTATTTATCACCATTATCATATCTACTTACTTGTGTTCATAGTCGTATATATATATATATATGTATATGCACTTGTGGATATGATTGCATTCATTCTCATGACATTCATTATGCCTTTGTAAGTTAAATTTTTCTAAAGACTGAATGTTATGGTTTTGGATTTTATTTTCATTGGTATCATTTTGAGTTCTAGACTTTGAAAGTTCAAGTCTAAAAAATATAATGCATGTTCCTATTATATGCTAATGAATGGATTGATTTTGTTTGGAACTTCATGCATTTCTCCTAATCATTACATGTGCTTTATATTTATATTATTTTGTTATACTAATGATTATGCGGTTCATCATTGAGCTTAAGTGATGAAAAAGGTCAATAAAATGAAATCTCATATGATCTTTATTGAGTTCATGATCTTTAATCACTTGGTATCATATGAAGGACTTAGAGAATCCTTAACTGGATTCATGGAATTGTTGTGGACCTACTTTGTTGATTTATATAGTTCAATTCCAATTTAACATGATTGCATCACTTTATAGTTGAATCTTTTGATATCATGCTTGCTCACACCCCGCCGCCGCCCCCGCCCCCCCCCCCCCCCCCCCCCCATGCTTATAGTTAAACTTGTTCTAGCTAATGCTACCATGATGTGCTCAAATTGTAGAAAATGTCTGATTCTCTCTCTCTCTCTCTCTCTCTCTCTCTCTCTCTCCATACCCCGTATGCTTACTCTTGGAAAATCTCTTTGTCAAGTTCATCACAAAAAGGGGGAGAATAAGTATGAACTCTTCAATGGGTAAGAAACTTCTAAGGGGGAGAAGAGAATGCGTGTTTGAATCTAGATTCAGTTAAATATGATATCTTTGGCTAATGATTAAGGGGGAGTTGCAATTCCACCATAGAATATGTGTTCCTTGTCTTATGCAGGTATATCATTCAGATCAAAGCACATTGTCAGGGGGAGTAGTTAAGAGTCATGAGTCTTTGTTTAAGTTGTAATTGTTGTATCCTATGTAAAGATCACGTACTCTTGTAATCTTGGTTGTTCTTGAGTTCATATGTTGTAAGAGTATCTAGAATAGGTGTTTTGCCACGGAATTGACAAAGGGGGAGATTGTTAGTGCCACATTTCCATGAGCACTTATATTGTCGATTCCGTGTCAAAGAATCCAAGACCTTACCTCTCAGAGTTTCACAAGGAAGATCAAGTTTGAAGTCAAGGAAGATCTCCATATGAGTGACAACCTATTCAGGTAAATGGGACTCCCAAACCAACCAAGAGATGGCCCTAAAAACCCTTAGTTTAATGGCTTATTTAATAGGTTTTTAGAAAATATTTTTGAGCCTTTTCAAAGACTCAAAACCAGTCGCAGTGGTCGGCTAACCACCATGTCTCATGGTCACCTCGTGGTTACTTTTCCAGAAGCTGTTTCTGGCTGAAAAACAGAGGGACGGTCAGCAGTCGGCCAGAAGTTAGCCAACCGCCTACTGACCGACAGCTAGCCGACCCTTCAGAAAATTCAAAATATCTTACCGCTGGAATTATCCGTTGGGATAGAGGTTAACTGCGGATTTGAAGGGGGTTAGCCGCCAAGTGCCGTTAGAGAGCCGTTTGAGGGTTGTTTATAAATAGAAAAGGCCCCAAATCATCCTAACCCTCTCCAAGATCATGAGAGCTCATGTCCTAACCATGGTGCATCATATTTGAGCTCTCATAGATCATTCCACACACACTATGAGCTTGTATTGGCAAATCTAAGAGCTTCATTTGCTCAAGGAAAGTGTGATGTGTGAAAACCGTATTATCTAGGGACGAACTTAAGCCATCAAAAGTTAAAATCCATATCCCTAAATCAAAGACCTCTTCCCTTGATTGAGCACAACATTGAAGCATCATCATCAACATCAAGGAAGCATTGCAAGAGGCATCAAAGCGTGGAGCTATGGTGACAAGCTTCAAAGAGCATCCTCTGGACTTCATCAAAGAGGCAAGTGGCAACCTCCAGATTTTGTCAAAAGAGGCAAGTGTTCTTCTCCCTCACTTCATTCAATTCAGAGCATTGTAAGAGTGGCTTATTTCTTTGTGATTTAACCACTATAAAAATTGTAGATGGGAGTAAATCTTTGTGATCGAACCTCGTGAACAAAAGAGGGGAGTAGATCTTTGTGATTGAATCTCGATAACAAAATCGATGTAGGATCAGTACTTGTGTAGTTTAATTCTTCATAGTGGAACCAAGGGACTGTGTGGCCCTTGAGAGTGGATGTAGGTCTGTGTGACCAAACCACTATAAATCCCTTGTGTCAATTTCTCTATCTCTATCGCTTGTACATGATTTATATATCTATATATTGTGGAGATTGATATGGATGCTATTTCATCATTGAGTTTAATTGACACATATGCACTTGTGCGAAAACAACAATGAACATATGGGTAAATCATATATTGTTTAGTACACACTCTTTTACATATATTCACTTGAGCACCTTGGTTACATAGTTATATTTACATTGATGTAAATCACAAGTGAATTTGTGAAGAGTATCTTACACACACTTGTGCTTATTAACATGAAACTAATTGTCATATCTTTGATTGTTTAAGCATTCACACATTGAACACATATTCCGCAGAAGTTGTATTCTTAAATGTGTTCATTGTGTTCTTTGTTCTAGTTGGGATTAAAATCGGACTAAGATGTTTTAATTGGCAAAAGAATTCCATTAGTCCTATTCACCCCCCTCTAGGACTTATACATTGGCCCTAGGCGCACTTTCAGTTTGCAGCCTTCCAAAGAGATCTAACGGTTTGGATCTTTCATTTAGGGCTCACAAGTTTAAGAAAATTGCATCTAATGGATCACGTCGATTGGTGATGATCCAACTGCTGAAATTTGGACTCATGGTCTTGTTTGATCTTGTGAATATTTCCAATGGTTTAGATCTTGATTTGCACTCTTAGATTTTGAAAAAACAAAAACGGATTGGGGAGGAATGGCCTAGGAGCATTGTTCATCCGCCTCTATTTTTTCCCTTCTACTTTCTATATGCATCTCATGGTGGGATGTGGAAAATAGAGACATTGCCTCTACTTCTCTACACTATTTAGAGGCTGTCAAACTCTGCCAAACGCCTCTACTCTCAAAATCTCTACCCGATTTTGAGAAATAGAGGCAAACAATAGTGTTACCAAATACGGGCCGAGTACAGGCTGTCAAGAATATCTCAACAAAAGACAAACCTCAGCTGACTGTTAGTCTCCAAAAGACACCGCAGAAGATTCAACTGAACAGATGATGCTCATCTGACTTAGTCTGCACATCTCCTAGGATTGTTATCTCATCTTATCTTTAACAACCATTTCCTTTCTTCTTTTTTTCTGCTATAAATAAATGTAATAGTCTTCAGCTGAAAGTAGTAAATAACATATAATTTTCAAACCAAGGCATAGTATCAGAGCCTCTAGAGACCACTGTCCTCAATGGATGCATCATCTTCATCATCCACAACATCATCTTCATCCACAGTTTCGTTCCCTTCCAAGTTCAACCAATACCCACTGCTACTTCAACTTTCTCCACTCTAGCACCCAATGTCTCTTAATACTTCCCGTAAAACTCGACAAAACCAATTACCTCCTTTGGCGATCCCAATTTCTTCCCATCTTCTGAGTTCGTAATGCTATGGGCAATGTAATTGGAACCCATCCTTGTCCTCCTAGGTTTCTTATGGATGCAAATGGTGCCCCAACCACCACTGAAAACCCTGCTTTTACCAAATGGAAAACCCAGGGCCAGACTCTTCTTAGTTGGTTTTTTGCTTCCCTAACAGAGCCTGTGCTTGCCCAAATTGTTGGTTTCTTGACTGCCAAAGATGTGTGACAATTCATACAGAAGACATATGCTACCCAATCCCGTGCTTGTATTATGACATTGAAATATCAGCTTCATACTCAAGATGAGTTCCCTTTCCATGTCCGACTATCTTCAAAAGAAGATAACTATTGCAGATAACTTAGCTGCTATTGCAAAGCCCATTTCTGATTCAGATTTGGCCTCTAGTTTGCTTAGTGGTCTTGGTTCCGACTATGAGGCTTTCATCACATCCATGACCACGCATCTGGACGCATTGTCTATTGATGATCTCACTAGCTTTCTTCTCTTTCAAGAAGTGCGCCTTGAAGATGTTGCTCTCTCTGAGAGTGTTCCTATTGCAAGCTATTAGATAGTATTTATAATATGTTAATAAGTTTGTTAGGATGTTAGTAATATTAGTAGGTTATCCTTATCCTTAGGATAAGGTTAGTTTGTATTTGATTATAAATGTAGATCTTTTCATTTGATGGAAATTAAGGTGAAATTATGTGAACATAGTGATTATTGAAATTCTTTACAAACACTACTACAAAATCCCACCGAACACTTTCCAAATGATTCCTTTAATGGGCGAGGTTGCACCCATGCCAATTGTGGACGTTCCAACCATGGTAGAAGTCGTAGTGGATATAACTCTAACTATTATAATCAACTGGGTCGCTCAAACTGTCTATGAATCTTCAGTCAGATTTGCAACAAGCCGGGCCATATAACCACAATCTATTACTATTAGGACTTTTGTATGTTGCTAATTTGATGGATGTACTATCACCTTCACTAACAACTGATCACACACACTCATGTAACGTAGTTTTTACCTTGAAATCTGGAGCTTAGACTTGCATTTGCTTTTGATTTTCAAAGACCTCATGCTGCATGTTTTAGATCTTAAAGTGCATTTTCAAAAGATTAGTTCTTCATGCATGTTTTTGAAAAATCAAGTCAAGCATTGTGGTTCATGTCTTGCATACAACTTTCAATTTTAGAATCCGAAAGTTATGCATAAATCACATTGGTCCTGAGTTCCTAATTTATTAGATCAGAATTTCCAAACTCTGACAGGAACCTCAGCCAAGCCAGTGTACCTGGTCGACCGGATCCCTTAGGATGTCGACCGAGTAAACTAGCCATTGGAAAATATGATCGTTGGACCCGGTCAACCGAAGGCTCTGGATGTCGACCGGATCAACTAGCTGTTGGACTATTTTTTGCATAAAAAGTCCAAATCACTCCTCTCTTGTTAAGCCTTTTCTGTTGAATCTTTGGAACTATTTTGAAGCCTAACGAAGGGAAATGAATTGAAGAGGCTAAAGGGAAATGAAAATCCAGAACGCTTGAGATAAAGGTATATATTTCCAAGTTAAGCTTTGATTTCCATCCTTTTGAAATCCATGCTTGTTCCAAATCTTTGAAACTTAAATTTAGCATGATTTCTAGCTTTGACTGAGTTTTTTTGCAAACATCAAATCACATAAGCATATTAGATTGTTTTACAAACATTCATGTCTCAATCACATGTGTTTTGATCTTTAAACTTTCATACAACTTGTGTAATTTGATAAGAATGTATTTCCAAGTTGTTTTGATTAACTCATGTGATTAGTTCATCACTTCAATCATAGATTTATGTACTTGGATTTTTAAATGCATCAAGCATTCATTTAAGAGCTTCATTTTAGAAATTGATTGAAGTAAACATTCATACACTTTGAGCACTCACCTTTGCTACTTGTTGGTGTATGTTAGTATCTTGGTTTAAACTTTCATATCAGCCTATATTAGAGGCAAATGTATTGAGCTTTAATTGCATCTCTAAAGTGTTTGTGTGGACACTTATTTGAGATATATAATCTCTTGTAAAGGTTATTGCTTAGCCTTAGAAAAGCATAATGTAAAGGTTATTGCTAGCCTAAGAAAAGCATAGTGTAGAGGTTATTGCTTAGCCTAAGAAAAGCATATTTTAAAGGTTATTGCCTAGCCTAGTGTAAAAGCATTTGTGGTTGTAGAGGTTATTGCTTAGCCTATATTGAAAATTATAGATAGTGAAAATCCGGTAGGGTGTTGAATCACAAGCTGATAGTGGATGTAGCATGGAGGCCGAACCACTAAAAATCTTTGTGTAGTAGTGATTCTTGTGGTGTTTTCTCTTGTTGGCCACCGCATTTAGTTTTATTATTATCACAAGTGACTAATTCGTTTATAGAATTTAAAATTGGTCATAATTGGTCACTATGTTGTAGCTCACCCTATTCACCCCCCATCTAGGGTTAGGATCCCAGACTTTCAATTACTACCGATAAGATTCTAGAAATCCAAGCGATGCAACACCACCTGTGGCCTTCATGACAACACCCTCTACATGCTCTTTGATAATGCCTTGTATCCAGACTTTGGTGCAACCCATCATCTCACTACTGATATGGCGAGTCTATCGACCCTATCGGAGTATCATGGACCAGATCAGGTTCATGTTGGAAATGGTAACACTCTCCCCATTAAACATGTTGGTGCCTCTATTCTTTCAACACCCAATGCTAACTTTCATTTGCGGAACATAGCTTCATGTTGCTCAAATTGCGAAAAATCTGTTGTCAGTTTGACAATTCACAAAAGATAATGGTGTCTTCTTTGAATTTCACCCTTCCTTTTGCTATGTTAAGGAACAAGGGAGCGGCAGAATTCTTCTCAAAGACCGAATTAACGATGGTCCTTTTGTATTGTACTCCACCGGTTCTTGTCCATCAATTGCATATATTTGCGAAAGAACCTCTGAAAACATTTGGCATTCTCAACTTGGTCACTCATCTCAATATATTGTTGACATAGTTTGTACCCAGTCTCTGTTAGTGCCACATTACCATGAACACTTATATTGTCAATTCCGTGTCAAAGAATTCAAGACCTTGCCTCTTAGAGTTTCACAAGGAAGATCAAGTTTGAAGTCAAAAGATCAAGTCTTTGAAGGCTTGAATTCATCAAGGAAGACCTCCATATGAGTGACAACCTATTCAGGTAAATGGGACCCCAAACCAACCAAGAGATGGCCCTAAAAACCCTTAGTTTAATGGCTTATTTAATAGGTTTTTAGAAAATGTTTTTGAGCCTTTTCAAGACTCAAAACTGGTCCCAGAGGTCGGCTAACCGCCATGTCTCACGGTCACCTTACGGTCATTTTTCCAGAAGCTGTTTTTGGCTAAAAATCAGAGGGGCGGCCACCAGGCGGTCAGCAGTCGGTCAGTTGTCGATCGACCGCCTGCTGACAGACAGCTAGACACCCATTCAGAAATTTTGAAATATCTGACCGTTGGAAGTATCCGTTGGGGTAACGGCTAACCGCGGATGTGAAGGAGGCTAGCCGCCAAGTGCCGTTAGAGAGCCGTTTGAGGATTGTTTATAAATAGAAAAGGCCCCAAATCATCCAAGTGTTCTCCAAGATCATGAGAGCTCATGTCCCAACCATGGTATATCATATTTGAGCTCTCATAAATCATTCCACACACACTATGAGCTTGTATTGGCAAATCTAAGAGCTTCATTAGCTCAATGAAAGTGTGATGTGTGAAAACCATATCATCTAGGGAAGAACTTGAGCCATCAAAAGTTAAAATCCATATCCCTAGATCAAAGACCTCTTCCCTTGATTGAGCACAACATTGGAGCATCATCATCAATATCAAGGAAGCATTGCAAGAGGCATAAAAGCTTGGAGCTACGGTGACAAGCTTCGAAGAGCATCCTCTGGACTTCATCAAAGGGGTAAGTGGCAACCTCCAGATTTTGTCAAAAGAGGCAAGTGTTCTTCTCCCTCACTTCATTCAATTCAGAGCATTGTAAAAGTGGTTTATTTCTTTGTGATTTAACCACTATAAAAATTGTAGATGGGAGTAGATCTTTGTGGTTGAACCTCGTGAACAAAAGGGGGAGTAGATCTTTGTGGTCAAACCTCGTGAACAACAGAGGGGAGTAGATCTTTGTGATCGAACCTCGGTAACAAAATCGATGTAGAACCAGTACTTGCGTAGTTTGATTCTTCATAGTGGATCCAGGGAACTGTGTGGCCCTTGAGAGTGGATATAGGTCTGTGTGACCGAACCACTATAAATCCCTTGTGTCAATTTCTCTATCTCTATCACTTATACATGATTTACATATCTATATGTTGTGGAGATTGATAAGGATACTATTTCATCATTGAGTTTAATTGAGACACTTGTGCTTATTAACATGAAACTAATTGTCATATCTTTGATTGTTTAAGCTTTCACACATTGAACACATATTCCGCATAAGTTGTATTCTTAAATGTGTTCATTGTGTTCTTTGTCCTTGTTGGGATTAAAATCGGACTGAGATATTTTTAATTGGCAAAAGAATTCCATTAGTCCTATTCACCCCCCCTCTAGGACTTGTTCATTGGCCCTAGCTACACTTTCAGTCTCAACTACCATTCTCTACAAAGGCTATTTCTGTCACACCCCCGATCATGAACTCGGGGTTATGCGTGCGATTAGGACCAATTAAAAATTTTCCAACATTAAACAAATACAACCTGGCCCCAATCATGTCCCATATGGATCGAAAACCACTGTGAAATTATATAAAACAACAGCGGAAGCTTCATAAACACAAAAGGTATCTCAAGATGTATAGTTAAGAGTAAATACTGAAATATATTAACTAAAGTTCAAGTTTGAAACTATTACCAAAAGTATTGTTTACAATAAAAGGCCACAATAAAACTCGGGCCTAATCAAAAGATAATGAACCAAAAGATGAATCTAAACCCAGATAAGCATGAAGGCGCTCAAGTACGGGGTCGATACGGCTAAACAACGTCGTTCATACAATAGTCTAGGAGGTCATCAGACTGATCCGTCTGTATCTCCTCCGTCGTCTCCACCTCATGTAGAAGGGCTTGGTACCTATGCATCAAGAATAGCATCATCAGATACGACGGTTGGCAAGCAGATAGATATATAAATGATCAACGATTATGCAGTACTAAATAGAGTAAACAATCGACAAGATCATAAGAATGCATAGCATCGAAATCATAAACCATATAACATAAATATCTAACAAGATAGGCGGTCCACATATGCTAATTACCATGGGATAGTGTCATTGCCCTCCCTACTCACATTGAGTTGTGGCAGAGAAATATAAACATTTAGAATTATAACCCGTTCAATCAAAACGGTGTCCACTACACCTTAGTATCTATTTCACTAACCCGAACTGCAGACGGTCCTAAGCTCAAAGCTCTAACACAGGTGGTTCCCCAGCTGTATTGGACTTTAACAACTGAGTGGTGCATGACACAAAGAATCTTAAACAAATATCAGTGAGGGGCTAGACTTTCTTAATTCATCAAAACAATAGAGAAACTACTTACTTCAAATCATACCAAACTTCAAACAAACTCCAATAGTAGTCCTCTTCAAGCCTTACAATTAAAGCCACCTAGCCTCAACACCTCATACAAACTTCAGAACAAAACGAACATCAACGGAGATCCTAAGTCCATCATCTAAGTTCTCAATGTGATCCAAAACAAATCAAAGTAGTTGAAGCTAAAGAACATAACATTGCATGTAGACAGTACCAGGCTGTACAATTCGGAATCAGAAGTGATAAACAATCCAAACCTAATCATAATATTATTCCTGAAGTATCGTACAATCCTACTCGGTCTACAAAAGGGATTAGGGTTCGTGATATCGAAACGAAACATCTTCGTTCATAGATATAAAGGAGGGTATCCCGTTGTCCCGTACCGTTCATGATTGAATTAGATTGACACCCGATACAACCGGAATAAAGAACGTCGGCTCAAAACAACCTCACATAAAGTCAAATGAGTCAAAAAAGGATAGCCAAAGTTCCATCTAAGTCCATCTAAAATAGAGTTAAAAAGGCCCTTTAAAAAAGGTACTTGCAATTCACTTGGTCGACCCACCCCATGGTCCGATCGACATCTCACACAGTGTACCTGGTCGACCCAGAGTTGTAACATGTAAATGGGAATAGTGTTCTCATTAAGTTCCAGAGAACTTGACTCAGTGTCGCCGGTCGACCACATACACTATAGTTACAGAGCCCAGGTTCTGTAACTGTAATGAAATGGGTCCAATACCATTTCAGATTTTATGAACATGATATGCAGTCCTTTCAAGAGTAAAACCAACCTATTTTAATCCCACAAATCTCATCAATCTAAACAATCAAAACATAATCCATTTCATTAAGTAATTAAACCTAATTATCATGTTTTCAAGCATCTAAGACATCAATTGAGCAATTAAACATCTAAACCATAATTAAGCATCCAAATCAAGAGAGACAAACATATCTAGCATAAATATATATATATATATATCAACTTGCCTTGATGAAGAGCTTTAACAAAAATGAAGAAGAAATTTGGGGAAAAATCCTCTTTAAGCTCAAACTTGGAGAAACCACTCTCAACCTGAAACCAATCTAGAAAATGGATGCAATGGGAGGCAATGAGCTCATCTATACCATTTCTAAGCAAAGGAGGAAGAAAAGTCTAAGTTAAAACCTTGGGGAGCTTACCTAGCAAAGGTTAGTAAATGAAAAGCCTGGAAAAATAGATGGGTGGAGTCTTGGAGGCTTGGAGAAAAGGAAGTGAAGCTTCGCCAGTGATGTCGGAACTCCGGTGGCCGCTGTTGGCGAGGCAGTCAAGAGGTGAGTTTAGAAGAGAGAAAGAGAGAGTGAAATGAGTAAGAGAGGGAATAGGAACGTAGGGTTTTTATTAGGATAGGATTGTGTGGAAATCACACTTAAGTCCTTGCGTTCACTAATGACAATATTTGGGCCTCTTTGACGTGTCAAATCGAAATGCAATAGAAGACTAAAGTTCATGAAATGACGAGACCTAGTCGATGCACCCAAACTCACAGAAACTTATAATCTCATAAAAACACCTGAAAACTTTCCGAAATTACAGACCAACCCCCTATTCTACCCAAACACACTCGGAATCGTGCGAGACTCTGCAAGCGTGATCCACACGTCAAACCCGACTCGCTAAGACTCTAAACACAATTAATTAACTAACAAGCAATTAATTATAATTAATATCTAATTAGGGGCTGGGATGTTACGCTTTCCTTTTGTGATGCTTGTTGTTGTAGCAAAAGTACCAGGCTTCCATTTTCATCCTCTCAATCTATTTGTTCTGCTCCTTTTGAGTTATTGCACTCCTATCTTTGGGGACCATCTTTGGTTCTTGGAATAAATGGACATCGATTTTTTTTTAATTTTATTGACGCTTTTCGTCGATTTGTATAGGTGTTTCCTCTTCATCGCAAGCCTGATGCCTCTGTCCATTTTTATTTCCTTTAGAACACATGTAAAAAAATTCTTTGGTTATCCCATTAAACAATTGCAAACCGATGGGGGCGGAGAATATAATTGAAATTCAAGGATTTTTTAAGTGCCCCATGTGCCCATACCCACGCTCAAAATAGCCTTGTCAAGCGTAAACACCGACACTTGGCTGAAACCGGACTTACTCTCTTGGCCCAGGCCGCCCATCCTCCAACCTTTTGGATTGAGGCTTTTGAAACTGCTGCCTACTTGATAAATAGGATGCCTACACCTGTTTTGGCAAATTCTTCCTTGTGAGATCTTTTTTTTAAAAAATGCTTGATTATTTATATTTTTTCTGAGAGTGTTTGGATGTGCTTGCTACCCAAATCCATGACCTTATAATGAGAAAAAACACCAACCTCATGGTCTCCGATGTATCTTAGAAAGGATATAAGTGCCTTCATCGTGCAACATGCCGTGTTTATCTCTCTCGGGACGTTATTTTCAATTAACATGATTTCCCATTTGCTCAGTCCTCACACCCAACCACAGTACCCAACACTCACCCTTCTTCACCAGTTTTCATTAACTATTTCCAGTTTCCACCCAATGCCTGAGAGTGCTTCCCTTGCTGGTCCTGTCCCTATCATTCCTAGTCCCAGCTCATCCCAGACTAGTCTCACTTCCTCTCCACCTAGTTCCAGCCCGTCTCAGGTTTCAGCTCCACTTGTCACCTATACTTCCAAAAACACAAGTCTTAATTTAGTCCTTGCCAGCATGCACCCAGCCCACCAACCAGCCAATCAGTCCACTTGTGTACAATTGGGTTCCAATCAGTTTTCATCCCTACTTACTGTCCACCAGCCGCACACCCCATGGTGACTCATACCAAGGATAATACCAAGAAACCAAAACTATTTGAGGATTTTGTGGCTACTCGTTATCCACTACCCAAAGGTCTGCTAACAGATTCTTCTTCCACTGAATTTGAGCCAACATCTTACACTCAAACCTCTAAAGACCCAAAATGACGTGCTGCTGTGACTGATGAATTCAATGCTTTGCATCGCAATAAAACGTGGCAGCTTGTTCCCGTAAAATCACATGTCAACTCGGTTGGTTGTAAGTGATCGCATTAAACATAGGGCCGACGGATCCATTGAGTGGTATTAGGCTCGTTTAGTGGCCAAGGGATTTCACCAACAACCGGGCATCGGTTTAAAAGAGACTTTCAGCCCTGTCATCAGGCCGACTACTATACGTGTAGTCCTTAGTCTTGCTGTCACTTTTCAGTGGCCATTACGCCAACTAGATGTACATAATGCCTTCTTCAATGGATTTCTCAATGAAGAGGTGTACATGTCTCAACCGCCTGTTTTCGTCGATCCTCAGCATCCCACTCACATCTGTAAATTAGACAAGGCACTCTATGGCCTTAAACAGGTACCACGAGCGTGATATTATTGCCTTAGTTCCTTTATTCTCCAGCATGGCTTCACCAACTCTAGAAATGATACATCTTTAATTTTTAAGCTCACTGGGAAGACCATCCTTTTGCTCCTTATATATGTTAATGATATTATCATCAATGGGTCTAGCACTCAAGAAGTTGATTATGCTCTTCAACAATTTGGAACAGAATTTGCAATCAAAGATTTGGGATCTCTTCACTTTGTCCTTGGGATTAAGGTGACCAAATTTTCCTCAAGACTATTTCTATCACAATCTAAGTATGTCCTTGGTCTCCTGTTCAAGACTAACATGGATAGTGGGAAACCAGTTTCAACTCCTATGTCTACTTCTGGTTCTCTTTCACGGTACTCCGAATCTCCATCTTTATCTGACCCATCGGGTTAAGAACATGGATGTGACAAACACAAATTCCACTAAGCATCAATAATGATACATCATCACTTTTAATAATATAACTAATGAGCATAGTGATGAACATGTTAAATTGCATAAAAGAAAAATATGACTTGGTGATACATGCAATTTTCAAAATGTAAAGTCATATGAACGCATCATGTGAACATCCATAAATCAATAGATATAACTATGAAATACAAAGAATGGATTTTAAAGAGGTTCATATGAGTAAGACCATAAATATGAGATTGAAAAATGCACAAAGACGATATTACTATGAAAATCTGCATAAATCAATATCATAACCATCTTCCTCATTTATATATTTTACTTTTAAAACCATGTGATAGACATTGTGAGATTGTGATAGACATTGTGAGATTGCATTTCATAGATTTTACTATAAGTTAATAATCAATCCAATTTATCTCAACATATATACATATATGGAAATAAGCACAAGAGATAGAGTAATTGAGTTCCAATGTGATTTCTAAGAATGTGACTGTTGACACTAAAAACGTCACTTTGCCTCTTCATACACTTTCGACATCAAGAAGCTACATAAAGCCGCATCCTACCATAAACAAGCAATGTTATTTCAAGCATCAAATCTTATCAGAATTTAAAAAAAAAAAAAAAAAGAAAAAAAGAAAAAGAAAAACTACAAGATCCGTTAAAACAGCCATAAGAAGAGTACATATGAAGTTTCGGGCCATTTCAATATTATTTGGCCTAACTTCATTCTTCCAGCAGCTGAATAGGAGCTCCCGGCGGCGGTGCAGTTGGCCTCAAAATGTTACTAAAAGGCTCTACATCAAATTCCAGGCCATTCTGATACCGTTTGGCCCAAAAAGCAAAAGTCGTAGCAAAATCAGGTCCCCCGGCAGCGAAAGCATCGAAGACATCATATCTTCAATTAGAGCCTATATGGACGGTCTCAAAATACTTCCAAAAGGCTCTATGTCAAGTTTCAGGTCGTACCGACAACGTTTGACCCTACATCAACCCTTAAGCAGCAAAACCAAGCCTCTCAGCGGCAAGAACCACCAAAGCCATCACTCATCAAACAAAGCACATGGGTGATCTTAAAATACTTCCAAAGGGCTACATATCAAGATTCATGTCATTTCGACAACATTTAACCTGACTCTGACTCCTAGAAGCTAAATCAAGCCTCTCGGCGGGGGAGCCCCTCGAGACCATGGTTTTCAAATCAGAGCTAATGGATCATCTTAAAATGACAACGATAGGCTCCCTGCCAAATCTAAGGTGAATCGGATATCGATTGACCAAACATCAAAGTGCGACATCTTTCTCGCGATAAAACTAAGTCTACTAGCGACTGGACCCCACAAGGGTTCAAGACTCAAACAAAAGCCTGTTGTTGGTCTTATTTATTGCTCATAAGGCTTCACCTCAAATTTCAAGTCATCCTAATATCATTTGACCTAGTTTTGGCTTCTGACGACAAATCGACAACTCTGCGCGACAAAGTCTTCGGCTTTCCAAGAAAATCAGAAACTTGGCCCTTCGATCTGCACGGCTTCTCGTCAGATTTTCTACAGGGAAATCATGCCAAAACATGTGCAAAAATGCCAAGAAAAATATCAAAAAATAAAGGAGCGGATAAAACCAAGAAACGGTCGAAAAAGGCGACCAAAAGAGGCAAAAATGCCCCATGGTCGCCAGCAACCTTGGACCAAGGTTGCCTACGACCCTAGAAATCCAGGTTGCTGCCGAAATCCCATCTTTGGGTCCCTTTTCGCATTTCGAGATGTTTGTCCTCTGTGATTTTTAAAGAATCTGATTTTCGGGACACGAAATCCATCCATCTTCATCAACATCACTATCCATCGTTGAAATCATTGGATCGTCATCAGACGCTTCAAAATCTCCAACCAGCCGACCAAGAAAGCACATTTTCTGGCCGAGCGATCGAGAAATCGACAGGACAGATGTTACCAGTCCACTTGTAGCGATTAATGTCCAAAATTACATGATCATCCGACACACATCAATCGGCATGAAAATCTATCGGCGATTAAGGCTTCCTGCATCGCGGGTAGAACTCCAAAAGATGGGGCACGGCCTCCAATTCTTCAAATGCTTTAGCGGCCACTTAATGCAGTTAATGACCCATTTTATGAAAAATTAATGTAGTCAATTACTCATTATTTTGGGTGGCCTAATCAGAAACCAAGGAATGGGAGTTACAAATCAACCACAATCATGGCATTAAACCATGTAACTCCTCCCATCATGGAGTTTAAAGGCAATTAAATGTTCATTATTCTCCAACGGCCAATCAAAAGCCAAGAAAAAGGAGTTGTAAAAATACAAATTTAAAAGTTTGTAACTCCTCCCATCATTGAGCATTAATGCAATTAATTCATTTAAAGCCCATAAACAACTCTCATAGCAACCAAAAGCCTATAAAAGGAGACCATTTCCACCATTTCAGGAATCTTTGAAAGCCTGGAGAAAAGACACAATATACAAATCCAAGAAAAAGCTCTGCAAAAGTTGCTACAACGACCTCTCCTTCGTTAAAGAAAATCTGCAGCGACCACCACTACAAGGTGACCAAAGTCCCTTGGGGGGAAAGCCTTCTCCTTCTGTCTCAATTGCTTAAACGTGGCTTTTCAGCAAGTCTCTTTAGGTTTTTATTGGCTATAGGACCTCCTCTTGGTCTTTATCCTCTAAAAATCTGAGGTTCAAGCCGAGCCAAGCGAATCAAAAGAATCCACCGTTCTCATTTGAAGGATGACGGTGAAGTCCAAACATCACTACAAGAAATTTGACATTTTGCCGCAAACTTTTTCGCGGCTAAAGGTCTCAAAGTTGCCACTAAAAGTTATAGTGGAAATATTTTTTTCGCCGCTAAGCTGTCATTAATAATGTTATCATTAATTGTTTTAGCCATGATTTTCAAACGTCACAGCTAAATGTTATAGCTTTAGCCACGAAATTAAAATTGCCACTAATAGTCTAACATTTAGTGACAAGCTTTACCGCCGCTAATTATAAAAATAATTGCCACTAAAATTATAAAGTCGCCGCTAAAAGAAAGATCAAAAGAACATAAAAGTGGAGTTTTACCGGCGACTTATAGTCGTGGCTAAATGTTTAACTTTTAGCCGCAACTATAAGTCGTTGCTAAATATTTAACTTTTAGTTGCGACTTCCTGTTGCAACAAAAAAATAAACTTTTAGCCGTGAACACAAAATTACCACTAAAAGTATTACTTACAACAATTTAAGTGGTACGTTTAGTGGTGACTTACAGTCGTGTTGACACAAAAAATGTCACTTTGCCTCATCAACATCAAAAGCTATATGGAACCGCATCCTACTACAAACAGGCAAAGCTGCTTCAAGCATCAGATCTTGACAAAACCAAACAAAAACTACAAGATCTTTCAAAGTAGCCAAAAGAAGGGTACACATGAAGTTTCGGGCCATTTCGACACTATTTGGCCTAGCTTCAATCCTCCAATAGCTGAGCCGGAGCTCCCGATGGCGACAATGTCAAATACATCAAATCTTTGATCAGAGTTTATGGATGGTCTCAAAATACCTCCAAAAGGCTCCATGTCGAATTTCAAGTCAAACCGACACCGTTTGACCCTCCATCAACTCTCGAACGGCGAAATCAAGCCTCCCGGCGGCGAGAACCTCTGATTCCGCCACTCATCAAACAAAATATATGAGTAGCTTCTGCATGCTTCCAAAGGGCTAAACGTCAAATTTCAGGTCATTCCGACAACGTTTGACCCGGTTTTGATGCTCCGAAGCAAAATCAAGCCTACCGGCGGCAAAGCTCCCCGGAACCATGGCACCCAAATTGGAGCTAATGGATCATCTCAAAATGACTCCAATAGGCTCCCCGTCAAATTTCAGGTCAATCGGACATCGGATGACCGTACATCAAAGCTCGACATCTTCCGCACGGTGAAATCATGTCAAGTATCGACGGGACCCCAAACGGCTTCAAAACTCAAATAAAAGCCCATGGTTGGTCCTATCTAATGCCCACGAAGCTTCACCTCAAATTTCAGGTCATTCCAACATCGTTTGACCCAGTTTCAACTTTTGGCGGAAAATCGGCTACTGAGTCTTCGGCTTTTCCAAAAAATAGGAAACTTTGTGCTCTGATTTGCACAGCCTTTCAAGAGGTTTTCTTCAAAGGAATTAAGCCAATAAATGAGGAGAAATGTCAAAGAAAAATACAGGAGAAAACAGAAGCGAAAAGGCTCGAGAAACGATCAAGAAACGGCGACCGGAAGGCGACCGAAAAGTGGACCAAATCCAAGGTCGCTAGCCCCATGGTCGCCGGCGACCATGGGTGCATGGTCACCGGATTTCTGCCAAAAGTGCCGTTTTTCTGTTCTTTTTCGCGTTTCACGATGTTTGGCTCCTGTGATTTTCTTAAAATTTGATTTTTGAGGCATGATATCCGTCGATCTTCGTTAACATCACGGATCCGCCATCGAAACCATTTGATCATCATCGGACACTCCGAAACTACCAACTGGCCGACCAAGAAAGCACACTTTCTGCCCGACCGATCAAGAAATCGACTGGACAGATGCTGCCGGCCCATTAGTGGCAACCAATGTCTGAATTTTCATCGTCATCCGACATCAAACAACGTACGGATCCATCGATGATCATCGCAAGAAGAATTCGAAAAGACGCGGCGCGGCCCGCGACTTTTCAAGCGACTCGGCAGCCAATTAATGAAGTTAAATGACCATTTTATGGCAATTTATTAGGGTCATTAACTCATTATTTTGAACGGCCCAATCAGAAGCCAAGAAATGGAAGTTACAAGTCCAATTAACCATGTAACTCCTATCATTATGGAGATTAATCATGGTAATTAATCATGAAACTCCCATCATCATGGAGATTAAATGCCCATTATTCTCCATCGGCCAATCAAAATCCAAGAAAAAGGAGTTACAATATAAAGAATTAAATCTTGTAACTCCTCCCATCATGGAGCATTAATGCAATCAATGCTCGTAAACTCTTCTAATGGCCACCAAATGCCTATAAATAGGCGGTCATTCCAAGGAGAAAGGGTCCAGAAAAATTGTCTGAAGTGGTCCTGAAAAATCCCCAAAAAATTGCTAAAAACTCTCAGAGCAATCTCTGCGCAAAGAAGCTCAGCTACTCTAAAGAAACTCTGCTGCAAGAAAACACCACAAGGTGATCGAAGTCCCTTGGGGGGCCACTCCCCCCAAGATCTCCTCTCTTCTTCTATCCAACATGGCCTAGATGCGGCTCTTCAGCCCGTCTACTCGTTTTTTTATTGGATATAGGACCTTCTCTTGGTCTTTATCCTCTAAAAATCTGAGGTCCAAGCCAAGCCAAGTGGATCAAAGCATTAAGTGTTCTCATCTGAAGGACGATGGCGGAGTCCATACATGACTCGCGACCGTCGATCTGAACGAGTCCCCACAATTGCTTGAGAAGGCAGATCCCTTTTTTTTTCTTCTCTATTGTATTTTATATTTTTGAAAGAGACAAAAATCACAATTCTTGTCCTTCACCATTGATAAGATTTGTAAATCGCCTTCCATGGCAAAATCGCCTTCTACAGCACAAAACTGCCTTTCACGGCAAACTAAACAAAATCGCCTCTCACGGCATTTTAAAATCTTGTCTCTTTCTTTAAATATGTATGCAACAGAAAGTTAGAAAAAAAGTTTGATTTCCTTTCTACTTGTGAAAGTGAATCTCTGGATCACCATTTCAAATTCCAAGTAGAATAGAAAATCTGGCATACCCGTACAAAAAGAAAAAAATATTGATGCTTGCCTCTTTTTTTCTTCACCCCGCCGCACCCCGGCGGACCCAGGACGGAGGAAGGCAGAGAGAGAAAAAGACGGGTCCATCAAGTTGGCACACCCGGTGGGACTCGTTCAATTGAGAACACGATGCTTAGAATCCTTGGCTCCCTTCTAGTTGGTGGCCTATGTTGGATCTTGTATCTAAAAAAAAAAAAAACATGAGATGGGATTCTTTGGAAACTTCTTTCTTTGAACTTGTTTCCATTCTTTCTTTTCTCAACAAAAAAAAAAAAAAAAAGGGTTTTCTCTCTTTTGGATTCAAATTAGAGAAACTTTGGTTCTTTCCTTTTCGTGCAATGGCTCGCAGAAATGTTTGAGCCAACGTTCGGATTGGGAGGGGTCATTTCCCTCTCTTTGATGGGTCCATTGGAGATCTTTCAAAAAAAAAAAAAAAGGTTTTTCTTTTTATAAAAAACTTTTCAAATTCCTCTCTTTTGGATTCAAATTAGAGAAACTTTGGTTCTTTCCTTTTTGTACAATGGCTCGCAGAAATGTTTGAGCCAACATTCGGATTGGGATGGGTCATTTCCCTCTCTTTGATGGGTCCATTGGAGATCTTTCAAAAATAAAAGTTTTTAAAAAAAAAAAAGCCTTTTCAAATTTCTCTTTTTTGGATTCAAATTAGAGAAACTTTGGTCTTTTCCTTTTCGTGCAATGGCTCGCAGAAATGTTTGAGCCAACGTTTGAATTGGGAGGGGCCATTTCCCTCTCTTTGATGGGTCAATTGGAGATCTTTCAAAAAAAATAAAAAGTTTTTTAAAAAAAAAAATTTTCAAATTTCTCTCTTTTGGATTCAAATTAGAGAAACTTTGGTTCTTTTTCTTTTCGTGCAATGGCTCGCAGAAATGTTTGAGCCAACGTTCGGATTGGAGGGGCCATTTCCTCTCTTTGATAAGTCCATTGGAGATCTTTCAAAAAAAAGGGAGAGAGCATTAAGGTTGCACCAATTGCTTTCTTTGACCAAAATGGATATAAGAAAAGCCTTGTCCAGAGTGTGGAGGCAACTCGACTGTTCGAGGTAAGGGTCCTTCAAACGGGTTCATTAAGTAATCCTACCCTTACCTGGGGGCTAATCTATCCACTAAGGTTTCATAAGACCGAATTGGAAGACCTATGTGCACTCTCCAAAAAAAATTTTAAAAAAAAACTTCTGTCACTATTGTGTTCAAATTGGACGAATTTTGGTTCTTTCCTTTTCGGATTTAGGCTCGCAGAAATGTTTGAACCTGTATTCGGATTGGAATACCATTTACCCTCTTTTATGAATTCAATCTTGACTTTTCAAAAAAAAAAAAAAAACTCTCGTCACTATTGGATTCAAATATGAGAAATCTTGGTTCTTTCCTTTTTCGGATATAGGCTCGCAGAAATGTTTGAACCTGTATTCGGATTGGAATACCATTTGCCCTCTTTTGCGAATCCAATCTTGACATTTCAAAATATCTCATCTCGTGTCCTTCAAGGATGCGATTTACAACATTTGTGTCTAGCGGTGCTAGTACGCCCTTTCGGGTCTACTGTATTCGCGACCGACACATTTGTATCTCTAACCTTATATCACTTTACCTCGAGTGAGCTTCGCTTCTTGGTAATTTGAATTAAGGTTTACAATTGCTTCTAGCAGTCCCCGAAACGCTCATTTCGAGCCAATCATACTTGCGTTTAGAACAATTGTACCATCTATGGCTTTTGGCCTTCTTCATTACGCTCAAAACGGGCCATGCCCCCTAAGTGATTTGAAAAGACAAAACCATAGTATAGCCCATTTATGATCACCATATTCTTGTGATTACTAATTGATGTGGTCTTGTTTCAGAAAAGTTTTTCAAAACTAACAATGGCAGCTTCGCTGACCATCACCTTCGATGAGAACAAGTACCAAGTCATGCTTCAAGAGAAGCAAAAGCAAGGGCACTCTCAAGCGCCCCGTCAGCTGCCGAAGCATCACCTCCCTCGGCAACTCCCAAAACACCGGGTCGACCTCCACTCCCCGAACCATCGTCTTCGGGTCACTGGGACCATTCCCACTACCCGCAAAAGAGATGGTGCATGCTAAGAAGCAGAAGACCACCCCCCAACATGTCACTACCCCGACACCAAAGGCTGTCACCAAGAAACCTGAGGATCGTGGCAATTCCATGAGGCCTCAACCTACAAAAAACCAAGTCTATCCCAAGACTTGGTCCCCGCGATCTTCACCAAAACAAAGAAGGTCCCGGACATCTGCAAAGCCAGCATACCTGGCTCCTCTCAAGGAGAATAGGTTTTATCCTCTTGCTTACATCAAAGGAGAGAAACCTACCCTCCACCAAACTACAAAAACTACTCAGCACGAGCCGGCTTGCTTATACAAGCCCAAAATCAAGTCGTGCATCACAAGGCCTCGACAAGAACTTGCCAGGGCCTGATCTCCTGCAACTCGACCCTTCATCTCAACAGGGGACGAGCTTGCAAAATTTAAAGCTTCGTTGCGACAGGCTAAGGACCGCGTCCAAATCCTGTCCATGCCAGTCTTCAAGGAAGATAAGCTCGGTTACTGCGCACGGGGGACCACGTCCTTCATTGCCAGAGCACAGCCCGAGCTAACCGAAGCTCAAATTGCTCATCGCATACGTCGTCGCGCGACATATCGACAAAAGAGATTAGAGAAGCAAAAAACCCATCATTCTGAGCTTCAAATCTCCCAAAAATGGGTCGAAAAAGAAAGACCCGACCAAGTTACTGCTGTCCACATGGTTGGCAAAACCAAAAGGCGCCAGAAGTCAGCGACGAAAATACATGTCAGATGACCGGTGACTCGCAGCGTCTCCCGGACGAGAAGACATCAGGAAGACTCTCCCACTCCTTCAAGCCAGGGACATCGGAGATCATTCCTCGGACTCTTCATCTAAAAGAATGAGCTCTAGCTCAGTCACTAAGACAGTATCCTCTTTCGACTCACGAAGGATGAATGTCTTGGTCACAAACTCTGAGCAACCTCCACCACATGACAACATGGCTCTACGCATTCAACAGCTAGAGCAAGGACAGCAGAGAATAGAGGTTCTGATGGAAAACCTCCTTCTCACTCTCCAGCGTCCACCAAACAATGACGAAGTTCCTCCACAAGATGAGGCAAACGGTGGAGAAGATGAGTCATGCGCCCTTACAAAAAAGGACGTGGACAATATCCTCGCCAAAGCAAAAGAAGAGGATACACTGAAGGAGCATGGGATCAAGCCACCATATCCTTTATGGATGGACTCGGTTCCATTTCCCCAAAAGTTCAAACAACCTCTTCTCCAAACATATACGGGGAAAGGTTCAGCCAAACAGCATGTCATCCACTTCAAAATCCTGACAGGAACGATTGCGGATCAAGATGCTCTCAAGATTCGGCTCTTTGCAAGCACCCTAAAAGGTACGGCCTTTGATTGGTATTCCACCTTGCCAGAGGACTTCATTCAAAACTGGACCATGCTAGAGACATGTTTCCTGACCCACTTCAAAGGTGAGGATCATCCTGTTACTATAGCTCAGCTCTGCAGCCTTAAATAGGGAGAGAATGAGCCGACATACGACTTCATTCACAAGTGGAAAGCAATGGCATACAAATGCTCAGATGTGCTGCCACAAGCGTCGCTAGTTGACATTTGCCGAAACAACATGAGAGCAAGGATCCGCTCCATGATCATCTGCAACAAATCAAAAAACTTGGGAGAACTCCTAGAAGCGTCTATGGAGGCTGAAACGGTGATCAAAGACCTCAACAGTCAAAAGTCATCAAAGAAAGAGCAGACCGCCATTCCAACCTCCAAGCCAAAGAAAAAAGAGGTTCTCAATGTGCAAACCAAGTCAGCTCCTCAGCCACCAAAGAAAGCTGAAAATAAAGCTGCAAGTAAGAGACCTGAACTCTCTGATGCCTTCAAAGAACGAGTAGAAAAGAAATACCCGTTCGATGAAGATGTTGAAGAAATATTTGGGGCTCTCTTAGCAAATGGCAAACTCACCCTACCTGACCCCAAAAAACCGGGAGATGTTGGCAAAACCAACAATCCCCGATATTGTCCATACCACCAAATGGTCTCGCGTCCTCTCAACCAATGTTTCGTTGTGAGAGAGAAGATCAACGAGATGTGGAAAAACGGAGTCATCACCTTTGACAAAAAGTATGGGTCTGCCTCCGTTAACATGGTGTCATATGGACAAACATCCAAATCATCAAAGGAAAAAGTCACTACTTCCTTCAAGGTGATAAAAATGACCCAAACGTCCCAAGAGCTGGTGCCTTACCCAACACCAGAAGGACAACCCATATGGGTACATCCCGATCTCCTAGAAGATGAAAATTGGGAGATCATCAAAACAAAGCCGACCGCTCAACAGCGAAGGCAAGCCAAGAGACAACTCCGCAAGCTCAAACAGCAGGAGAAGGCTCAAACAAAACAAGAGATTCCTGAAAAAGCAGAAACCTCCTCTACCGCTTCACTGGGGGCAACAGAGGGGTCTCTCCCCAAAGTTCCAAGAGTGATAAGAAAATTCACTCTCAGTGATTTCATGCCACCACGGCTCAAAGATGAGACTACGCAGGAGGCATCATACTCTTGTAACTCGGTAGTTGGGTTCTCCATGAATGGATACGAGTCCAGTGACACCGATGAGTGGGAGGAATCCCTTGAAACTGGAGAATATCTCTCCGACGAAGAATGGATCCCGGAATCCCACCTTATGCCAGTAATCTGGTATAACCCCTTCTAGCCGCAAGGATCCTGGTCTGATGATGATGAAGACCAAGAGGCTGCCCAAATTGCTGTTAACACACCACAAACAAATGCTCTAGTGGATCCCAACCAGGTCGAACCACAAGGGGCGGATGAAGAAAAAGATTTGGCTCCTATGCCCAATCTTGAAGAATATGTGAGGATCTTGCAGCATCTAGCCATAGAGCAGGAGCAGGATCGCATCAACCAACTTCATCAAAATCCAGAACCGGAAGTCCCGGAAAATCTACGAGCATCTTCTCCAGGGACTCCGGAAAATGAAGAAAGTTGCTGGACTGATGATCCGCTTACATCGGAGGATGAGTCTGATTCCCAACGGTCCATTATGGAGGCATCTTCTATCGAAGTTGCCTGTAATGTGATAGTTCAGGATGATAGTGCCTCTGAAGCTCCATCTGCTAAGGCCACGGACTCTCAAAATGTATCCAGTAGCATATCTTCTAGAGCTACATATTCTCGGGTGACTTCCACTGAGATAACACCTTCTCAGCCATCGTCTCCTGAAACGGTGACATCAGAATTCAAGCCTCTTTCGACTGATCGCCATGAAGAAGCTCTGGCTGATGAAGTCTTCAAAGAAAACCCAGTCAATTGGTCCGAGGTACCCAACCTCATAGGAGATGTCTAGACCGATGAAATACTGGACAAAGAAGAAAAGTTGTTGAAAGCTGTTCAAGGCTTGTTCCCGGAAAATGCTCCATGAAACGCAATAACTGAAGACGGCAATGTTGCTGTAGAGGCGTTTTCAGCAAATGGGGAAGATCAGCCCCTTGAGCCCGAAGGGGGTCTTCCGAAAGAAGAACCACCTCTAGAAGCTTTTGAAGTTGGGAAAGGTACCCACTCTGGCCGGGATTACCACAAAAACTATAACCAACGTTCTTCTTCTTCTTATGTAAATCCTTCGGGAAAACAAGCTGTAAATGCCCCAAGCGGCGGTGATAATGAAAATGCAGGCCTAAAGGAGGCTTTCAAGTATGACTTGATCGAACACTTCAAACACATACCTGCACGACTGCACATCCTAGATTTATTATGAATGTCACCACAAACTCGTGATAGTCTCATTTCAGAACTGCAAAGGCTGAATCTGGATGTCGACAAACATGCCCTGCAAGTCCTGCAAATTGAAATGGACTATAGAGTCATAAAATCAAAAACCTCCTCAAAGGGAGAAAAGAAAGAAGCTGGAGGACCTTGCACTGAATGCCTCTCGGTCCAAAAAGCCGCAAGTGCTACCATCGCCTTCAATAAGGAAGACCTCCTGCTAGGCGAGACGGAGCACAACCGACCCTTGTACCTCATAGGGTACATCAAAGAGATGCCGATACACAGAGTCCAGATCGACCCGGGTTCTGCACTTAACCTCATCTCTACTTCGGCACTCGAAGAGCTGGGTATCCCACCTAGCAAACTAAGCCACACATCTGTGTCCATCTTTGGATACGATGGGAGTGCTCAAAGGCCCATTGGCAGAATCCGGTTCCGGTTGCAAATCGGCGATCTTATCTCTGAGGTCACCGTATATGCAATAAAAACCCCTTCATGCTACAACATCCTTCTTGGACACCCTTGGATACACGAGAACGGTGTCGTTCCTTCGACTCTACATCAGTGCATCAAGTTTGTTGGCGACGACGGCTTGATACATCGAGTGTTTGCAGACAAAAAGCCCTTCAAAGGCAAGGAAGTCCATTTTGCAGACTCTCGGATGTACAAGGATGAAAAAGAAGGAAACAACATCCTTTGCCGGCAATCTCCAAAAAGATAAAGGCAAGGCTCCTCAACGATCATCGGAAGAAAACAAACCTTCCGGCAAACTCAAAGAGAGCAATCAGTCTCCCTTCGTCATCTCCTTCAAATCTTCCAAACCTTTGGTAATCACTACTAAAGCAAAGAAGACAGAGCAAAAGACAGGGGGCAAGTTTACTGTCTCCTTCGTGTCTATCATACAAGACACGGATTCGGATTCAGAGACTGAAGACGATACATCGTCAAGCCAAGCTGATACTCAGCAAGTTCGGCCTGCTCTCACTCCATTGGAGACCCCTGCTGACGTAGAAGATCCTGCGTCTGCTATCTTCGTCGTTCCGGAAACGTCGGCAGAAGATAAACCAATCTTCTTCCATAGATCGAACGCTTCTTCATCAAACTGCCTGCTTGAGCCTTTCCAAAATGAAGGTATGCCTCAACTATCCCTGTATAGTCCAATGGCACAAGCTATCATGAAGAAAATGGGCTATGACGCTCAAAATCCAATTGGTTTGGGAGGTGGCCGTGGTATTCTCACACCATTGGAACCCACCCTGACCAAAGGCCAGCTGGAAGATTGGAAACTCCACCGTCGTATAGACAAGTCTTCATACGGATTGGGGTATGATCCTGACACTCCGATGAAACAGCTGACACAAAGGCTGCAGAGTTGTTTTGCCGACCAAGCCGCAACATCTCATGTCGATGAAGACATCGATCTCCCTGGATATCTCTTTGAAGAGTTACCCGACAAGGACCCAGGAAGCTCATCAAATTGGTATGATTTCTCTAATGATGAAGAGGAATTGTCCGATGACACAGACGCACGGTTCTCTGATTCAGAAGAACCATCGTCTCCAAAAGAAGTGCCTTACTTCAACCCAGTTTCAACTGGTGATTGGGATCATCTCATAGCAAGTCTTGAGAAGAATATCGATCAAGAAGATTTATGGATAGAAACAGAGCCATGGTCTGAAAACGCCCTTGGAAGTCCGCAAGGTCTTGTTGACTTGGAAACCTCCGAAAATGTTGTGGAGGAACCACCTTCAAACCTTCCGATAGAAGATTTTGTTCAAAAGATAGACTTGGGAACACCAGATAACTCACGTCCTATATTCATAAGCAAGAATATAAAAGATGAGGAGTTACCCGAGTATGTCTCTTTTCTTCGTGAGTTTGTTGATTGTTTTGCATGGTCTTACGCTGAAATGCCTGGCTTAAATCCCAAAATAGCATTTACAAACTCAACCTGCAAGAAAATATCAAGCCTGAACTCCTCAGACTGCTCCTCAAGGACGCTGTCGATAGGCATAAACTACTCATAGAGATTGCCGAGGATAGGCAGCCCAGTGATGGCACTCAGTTCCTTTAAAGAAAAACCAATCTCACCATTCGTGACAACAAAGGTGTTGGTTTGTGGAAGGAACGACTCCAGCATGGCCATAAAAGCCTCATCGGAGAAAACCACGGTTTGCCAAAAAGCGCGAACCGCATCAAAAATCTCGGCCTCCTTCAGAATGGCACCGCCAACCTGCAGGATGTGATCAGTCCACGACTCCCAGCTCGAGTCAGCACTGAAACGGCCGCGAAGTCGAAAAGGCTTCACCTAATTGCTGCCATCGCCCTTGAAAATGCCAAGGCCCACCGGTCTTAAATCGACCGAAGAATGGTCTAAACCTTGGTAGCCGCTGGCCGGCATCAAAATGTCCATTCGGGCAGGCGACTTCTCTGCAAAACCAGAAGGGCCGCTAACAAAAAGCCCGGTCTTGATCACATTTGTCCTCTTCACCCAGCTTGGAGGATCTTCCCTCTTCGAGCATGTGGAGGAAAGGCTCATGATCGAGATTGTCCGATCGAAGGACGACCGGGTAGAAACAGTTCTCTTCTCGCCATCAACTGTGAAAGAGAACTGAAAACATCTCCTTTGGTATGTTGAATCATCGGGGACGGCATCACCAAAGAAGAAGGTAGGCTTGGGCACAATGCGCTGATCGTCCGTGACCCAGGGACGGTTGTTTACCATAATCTTATAATACCCGTCATCCTTGAGGGCAATCAAACGTTGCCTCATCTCATCTCGGTTGAGCGAGTCACACTCTTCCAAGTTCCTTTCAACATACTAAACCTCCTTTCAGGCCTGCTGTACGGCCGCATTAGAGGATCTGGTAGAACGGCGAGGCACATCAGTGACCGGCTCCTTACCCTTGTTCGTTCTGGAGGAACTACCTGCAAAGGGTGGAAAGAAAAAAAAATCAATCATCAAAATGACAGAATTTTGCTAAAAAAAATCTAGCGAAATTTTGGCATGATTCCGGGGCAATTCCAAAGAAAATGGAAACACCCCGAAAGAAACAGGAGCTTGAAGATGGGCTCAACATCGCTGCAAGCCCATAATCATGGAAAATTCTCGAAGAAGGCTCGAACTCAAACATTGCTGCGAGATCAAGCCAAAGCTTCTCAAATATCCGCAAGATCGGAAAAAGGCTCAACATTGCTGCGAGCTCCAAAATCCAAAACTTGCAAAGCTCCTCAGAAAATCCCCGCAAGACCAAGAAAGGGCTCAACATTGCTGCGAGCTCCAAATCCCAAGACTTGCGAAAAAGATTTCCAGGTGTGCACTATCATACTTCCAATTCCATTTTCTAAAAAAAAAAATGCATAGAAGGAAAGTTGTCATGCATGCGCATCTCAGAATCCAAAAAAAAAAGAGAAAATCTCTTTTCAAAAAAAAGAGAAAGAAAAAAAAAATAAAAAATTTTGCCCACAGGCCACGTGGCCGTACGGCCATGACCGTATGGTCTTGTCCGTACGGCCACAAAAAAAAAAGAGATAAAAAAAAACCACACGGTGGAAAAAAAAAAAGAAATCGTGAGAAAAAAAAAAAGAAAGAAGAGCCACGGTAAAAAAAAACAGAGAGAGAGAGAAAACCGTGCAAAAAAAAAAAGGAAAAAAAAAGAAGAAAAACGTGTAAAAAAAAAAAAGATTACACGTGAAAAAAAAATAAAAAAACAAAAGAAAGAAAAAAAGAGAGAGAAAAGAAAACAAAGAAAACCTTTTTCTATTCCTACATGGGGTTTCTTAAGGAAAAAGAAGAAACTTACTTGAAACCATTGATGGAGAAGAAGAAGAAAAAGCTTGAAGATCCTTGAAGAAGAAGACTTCTTGATCTTGGAGCACTCTAAAAGGTTCTTGGAAAAAGAGAGCAATAGCAACAAGAGATCCAATCCCCTTGCTTTTATAGAAGAAAGCAAACCAAAAGAGGAAAAGAGGAGAAAAGAAAGGAGGTAAATGCTACAAATTAGCAAACTTCCTAAAAGAAAGGAATTATGGGATATTCTTTCCCAATGAGGAGATCTTTTGAGAAATTCTCTCCAAAAAGAGAGGGATTATGAGAAACTTTCTCCCAAAGAAAGATACTTTGAGAAAATCTCTCCCAAAATCAAGGAAACTTGAGAGATTCTCTCCAAGTAAGAATATTTTTAGATATTCTTAACAAAATGACACCACATGAGATCTAAGCCATCTTTAAAGCTTAAGGTCCCATGGGTTAGCCCACATGAGCCAGATTTGACCACCTAGGCACTAAAAGTGGCTTTTAGTCAAAATTCCTCCTACCAAGAGCATACAAAAATAGTTCCATCCCTCCTTTGAGTTGATTGGACCATACAAAAAATCCAAGCCTCATGAGTTTCCAAAAATCCAAACCATCCCACCTCATGAACCAAAATTAAGCCAAAACCTTGAAATTGACATTCCACAAAAACCCAACCACACCAACGGACCCAAAGTTGTCCCAAAGAGTGACCAAAATCCAAACCATGGTCTCCTAACTCGTCACATACAGCTTGTTGGGTCACAAAGCCAAAACCAAAACCAAATCCCGGTCCCCTAACTTGCCACATACAGCTTGTTAGGTCACAAGACCAAAATCAAAATTCAAATCCCGGTCCCCTAACTTGCCACATACAGCTTGTTAGGTCACAAGACCAAAATCAAAATTCAAAACCCGACCCCTAACCTGCCACATACAGCTTGTTAGGTCACAAGGTCAAAAACCAGAAACCTTATTGACCGCCTGATGCGCAACACAAAGCCTTTAGGTTCACAAGGTCAAAAAGAAAGTCCAAAACCCAAAAACCCAACCCAAATGTCATTTTCAAAATTTTTCCTTGAGGAGATGGTACATGATGTCTCTCACTGCCATAAAATTCCCTTCGAAACTCAAAAGGCTACACTATCAAAAAAAATGCTCAGAGACTCTTGGTCAAGTCAAAAGTTCTCCTTCAAAGTTTTCTTCGAGGCACATCGACTGCAAAGGCTATCCAATTCATCACTGTACCTCGAGGGGGCATTTGTTGACACCAAAACTGTCACTTTGCCTCATCAACATCAAAAGCTATATGGAGCCGCATCCTACTACAAACAGGCAAAGCTGCTTCAAGCATCAGATCTTGACAGAACCAAACAAAAACTACAAGATCTTTCAAAGTAGCCAAAAGAAGGGTACACATGAAGTCTCGGGCCATTTCGACACCATCTGACGTAACTTCAATCCTCCAACAGCTGAGCGGGAGCTCCCGACGGCGACAGTGTCAAATACATCAAATCTTTGATCAGAGTCTATGGATGGTCTCAAAATACCTCCAAAAGGCTCCATGTCGAATTTCAAGTCAAACCGACACCGTTTGACCCTCCATCAACTCTCGAACGGCGAAATCAAGCCTCCTGGCGGCGAGAACCTCTGATGCCGCCACTCATCAAAAAAATACAAGAGTAGCTTCTGCATGCTTCCAAAGGGCTGCACATCAAATTTCAGGTCATTCCGGCAACGTTTGACCCGGTTTTGATGCTCCGAAGCGAAATCAACCCTACCGGCGGCGAAGCTCCCCGGGACCATGGCACCCAAATTGGAGCTAATGGATCATCTCAAAATGACTCCAATAGGCTCCCCGTCAAATTTCAGGTCAATCGGATATTGGATGACCGTACATCAAAACTCAACATCTTCCGCACGATGAAATCAAGTCAAGCATCGATGGGACCCCAAACGGCTTCAAAACTCAAATAAAAGCCCATGGTTGGTCCTATCTAATGCCCAAGAAGCTTCACCTCAAATTTCAGGTCATTCCGACATCGTTTGACCCAGTTTCAACTCTTGGCGGAAAATCGGCTACAGAGTCTTCGGCTTTTCCAAAAAATAGGAAACTTTGTGCTCTGATTTACACAGCCTTTCAATGGGTTTTCTTCAGAGGAATCAAGCCAATAAATGAGGAGAAATGTCAAAGAAAAATGCAGGAGAAAACAGAAGCGAAAAAGCCCGAGAAACGACCAAGAAACGGGGACCGAAAGGCAGCTGAAAAATGGACCAAAGTCCAAGGTCGCCGGCGACCATGGCCCAAGGTCGCCAGCCCCATGGTCGCCGGCGACCCTGGAAATCCGGGTCGCCAGATTTCCGCCGAAATGTCCGTTTGTCCGATTCTTTTCGCATTTCGCGATGATTGGCCCCTGTGATTTTCTTAAAATCTGATTTTTGAGGCATGATATCCGTCGATCTTCGTCAACATCACGGATCCGCCATCAAAATCATTTGATCATCATCGGACACTCCGAAATCGCCAACCGGCCGACCAAAGAAAGCACACTTTCTGCCCAACCGATCAAGAAATCGACTAGACAGATGTTGCCGGACCATTAGTGGCAACCAATGTCTGAATTTTCATCGTCATCCGACATCAAGCAACGCACGGATCCATCGATGATCATCGCAAGAAGAATTCCAAAAGACGCGGCGCGGCCCGCGACTCTTCAAGCAACTCGGCAGCCAATTAATGAAGTCAAATGACCCTTTTATGGCAATTTATTAGGGTCATTAACTCATTATTTTGAACTGCCCAATCAGAAGCCAAGAAATGAGAGTTACAAGTCCAATTAATCATGACAATTAACCATGTAACTCCTATCATTATGGAGATTAATCATGGTAATTAATCATGAAACTCCCATCATCATGGAGATTAAATGCCCACTACTCTCCATCGGCCAATCAAAATCCAAGAAAAAGGAGTTACAAAATTATGAAATTAAATCTTGTAACTCCTCCCATCATGGAGCATTAATGTCATTAATGCCCATAAGACCTTCCTAATGGCCACCAAAAGCCTATAAATAGGCGGTCATTCCAAAGGGAAGGGGTCTTGAAAATTGGGTCCAGAAGAATTGTGTGAAAATCATCTGAAGAACTATCTACACAAAAAGAAGCTCTCTTATCTTGAAGAAACTCTGCTGCAAGCACTACAAGGTGATCGAAGTCCCTTGGGGAGCCACCCCCCCCCCCCCAAGATCTCCTATCTTCTTCTATCCAACATGGCCTAGATGCGGCTCTTCAGCCCGTCTACTTGGCTTTTTATTGGATATAAGACATTCTCTTGGTCTTTATCCTCTAAAAATCTGAGGTCCAAGTCAAGCCAAGTGAATCAAAGCATCAAGTGTTCTCATCCGAAGGACGATGGCGGAGCCCATACATGACTCGCAACCGTCGATCCGAACGAGTCCCCACAATCGCTTGAGAAGTCAGATTCCTTTTCTTACTTTTCTATTGTATTGTATTTTTTAAAAGAGACATAAAAATCACATTTCTTGTCTTTAAATTTTGATGAGATTTGTAAACTGCCTTTTACAGCACAAAATCGCCTTCTACGGCACAAAACTGCCTTTCACGGCAAATTAAACAAAATCGCCTCTCACGGCATTTTAAAACCTTGTCTCTTTCTTTAAAATATATGTGCAATGGAAAGTTAGAAAAAAGTTGATTTCCTTTTCTACCTCTCTAAAGCACGGAAAAAGAAGGTGTTGCATGAAGGGGCTGCTACAGTCGGATTTGTACCAAAACAGATTATGTTAAGAAAAGGGTGATGAGAAGTGGCTTGGCTAGGTCAGATTTGAAAGAGCAATCTTCACTATGAAGTTCTTCAAGTTGTTATGGAAGGAGAGGAGAGGAGAGAAAGAGAGAAAACTCTCTTGAGTTGCTGTGACCGGCTGCAAATGACTAGTGAACGAGAAGTAAAGATAAGTAGCAGTGGTAGGTGAGCATTCAATGCAATAGGTGGTGGTGGGTAGGATATCTTGCAAAGGCTTATGGTGTGAGTTTGCTACCACCTTAGCTAAACTTGAGACAAGATATCGAAGCTCTTCGAGACCTCGGACGGATCGGGTGGGTCAAAGAAGAAGAATTATAGGTCCAGGGAAGAGCTTTCCAATAAGCCAAGAATCAGAATTTTCAGAGATCGGGGACAGGAACTGATATTTTCCAAACTACGGTATTTGCCTCGAGAAGAGTGCCAGGGGTCAAATTGGGCTTCTGGGCCTCAGATGAATTCGAGCTAAACATAAAAGTTGTTAGACAAGTTGAGATCTAATTTTTGAGCTCAAGAGTCACTCAATTCAGGGTTCCAAGGAAAAGTCAACTATCCAATCAAAGTGTATCAATTTCTGATGGAATTGGTCAATCGAAGAGTTTTAAGGCCTCAAATTAATTCGAGTTGAATACAAAAGTTGACTGGAATGATAGTATCGATCAAATGAGCTCAGAATAATATTTTTGTCAGAATTCAAGAATAATGTCCCAGTTTCACACGAAATCACAAACAGGTTCCAAAGAGATGTCAAACTAACCGAAGAGACTCTCAAATTTCCTCAAAGCTGATCCATGACTAATCTAACATAGAAAACACTGCAAATGCCCTCTAATCCCACTTTGTAACCCTAACCACAGAATTAACTAGCGCTAACCCTAGTGTTAAGAGGTCAGGTCTTTACACTCATTCACAAACCTTTTTAAGTACCAAGAATTGCAATTCCAAACCATTTACTTTGATCACAAACCTTTATACAAAAAATTGGAAATCAAAATTTTCAAAATTAGGTATCGGATCTATTAGCTCAACAGTCCATACAAATTTTCTACAATTCAGTCCATACACCATTTGTAATTTTCTAAAGTCAAGTTTCTATATATCAACATTCAGTCCTTACATTTTGGCATTCAGCCATGACAAGCAAATCCTTGTCACACATTGAAAAAAAATTATAACTCCTATAAATAGAAAACTAAAATGGTCTAGCTCTAAATAGGACATAAGTTTCATAATCCATAAAACCCCATTATAAGGTATATGTAAAAACCAATCAAAATACAATATAAGTAAATCATGATAGAGAGATGGCATCTGCAATGGCTTGATCTCTAATGGTTTTCATTTTCGACTATTCATTCATATCTACTTCTTCATTAATTGCAATATCGTGATCAATGTTATGATTCAAGGCCACATCTTCGGACTCATACTAACGGAATAGCTCATCTGCAATGGCTTCTTTTCGAATAAAATTGTGCACTACCATCGCTGCGACCACTATGCTTCTCTTGTATTGGGAATGAGTATGGAGCCATTTTCTTCAGAATAGGAAATCTCGCCTTCAACACACCAAAGGATCGCTCTATAACATTCCTCAAAGATGAGTGTCAGTTATTGAAGGCTTCCTGCTTGTTACGAGGAAGAACATGACGATAATCTGGTAGCCAATATGGAACATTTTGATACGGTGCAAGAAAGCCTAGCACGAGAGGATATCCGGCATCAATGACATAGTATGCGTTTTATTGACCAAAGTAAAATGATTATTGTAATCAAAAGCACATACAAATGAAATAAATCATACTTGTACCTTAAAGTATGGATAAAATCACGAGTTATGCCGTATATACTCCGGATTTTGATTATATGAAGGAGGTGTTATCATCTCTATTGAGAACTTCAACATGGCTGTCATGACAATGAGAAAGTATCAATGTATTGTCTCTCCAGAGTGCCGAAATCTATATTGCAAAAACCTATTTCCCATATTATGTGAAATAGTTATTAAAAAAATTACCATTTTCTCTTCCACGCACACGTATCGACTGTCTTCAAGGAACCCCTTCTCTCTAAATAAGAGACACAATCGAAGAAGACATGTTTCTCCATTCGAAATAACTCCATGCTTATATGTACGTTAACCTCAAGAATTTCATGCACAAAAACATGCCCTGAAAGAGTAGAAGTCCTACATGGCTCTTTAGTAATGCATTGGCAACTTTACCTTTTAAGTATTGAAACTGATTATGTAAGACCCCGCCCCGAGAGTTTCTGATTAGTGCTAATTAAGACGTGCTTTAGTTATAAGTGAGATTAGTGAGATTTGGTTAAGTTTAGATTAGAATAGCTTTTATATAGCTTTAGATTATTTTGAGAACTATTTTGTTTTAGTGGGACTCTTTGGGGGTTCCTTTATCGTGTTTTGTGTGATTTTGGGATTTATTTGATATTCGGAAAAATCTGTATTTTGCCCCATTTAATTTATTTTATTATTCCCGACAACTTTCGTATTTGCCCCGTTTTCGTTCAAGACCTCTAGACCCTACTTTGCTAATGATAGAGGTAAAACAGTATTTTGCACAAAAATCTGGATAGTATTTTCAATGTCTCCGAAACCCGTGAAATATAGATTTTGGAAACTAGAAATTTCGGCAAACAATTCTTCCTTCTTCGTCGAGTTCGTTCAAAGCTCAGAAACGCATGTTTTAGACCCCACAAGATTCTTTAGTGGTTGGACCCACCCCCACTTTCTATAAAAGGAGGAGCCTTCTTCTCTTCTTCCTTTTTCTTGCAACTTTCCCTTGAGAGAATAGAGAGTTCCAGCCCTAGGGTTTTTTGCCCTTTCTCCTTGCTTCTTCATCTCCAAGCTTTCATCAAGCCATTACTAAAGGAAAATTGGAGGTTGCCATCTTCTTCCTCTCCATGAAAGCTCTCCATTGATACCATTTCTCATAGAAACCACTCACTCCAAAGCCCTTGTTGAGCAAGCTTATTGTATTTGAGGACTTTCCATGTAAGCTCTTCCTCTCATCTCTTGAATATGTGTTCTTCTAGTCCTTGAGATGCTCCATCCTGATTATTGGAAGTTATCTCTTTTTATTTCTTGATTTTGACATTCTAGGGTTGTGATGGGTCTCATTTTGGGGGTTTTTATGTAGATTATGGAATTTGAGCTTAAGAGTGTGCTTAGAGCTTGATTAGCTATTTGGAGCCAAGGCAAGTGGATGAATGGGTTTTCTTTGAATGATTTCATGTTTTAATGGAGTTATGGATTTTCTTTCACTATTCATCTTACTTGTGTTTTATACTCCAAATTGATTGTTAGAAATGTACATGATCATGAGCATCTTTCTCTTTTAAATGTTCTCTTAGATTTGGTACATTTAAGTTGTATTTTGATATGTATAGACTCTCATTATTGGTGGTTGTGCATTGAATGAGATTTGAAAGAAGAATTGATGTGATTTTTGGTTTAAATGGATGGTTGTTGGAGGACTTGAATGTGGTTGAAGTAGGTGGGAAGATGACCATAAATGTTGTGTTAAGTGTTGGCTTAAATGAGGTTTTGAAGAGAAGAGAAGATGAGGTCCGGGCTGGTGAAACGGAAAGTTTCTGAAGCAGTTCGCTCGAACGAACCCTCACAGAACTTGGTTAGCTCGAGCCAACCCCTCCCAAAAGTTAGTTCGCTTGAGCGAACCTCCATTCACTCGAGCAAACCCTTCACAGAACTTAAATCGCTCGAGCCAACCACATCCTTCGCTCAAGCCCTCCTGACTTGAACTTGTCCGCTCAAGCGAACTCCCTGTCTGCTCGAACGAACTATACAGAATCCCTGAGTTTTTCCTATTGTTTTCAGATATGGTATTTTAAGGTTTGTGTGGGTTGTTTTAATGCCCTACCACCTTGGAAAGACTTAGGGGATGACATAAGGAGATCGACTTGGAAAGAAACCTCACTTCGAAAATGTATTGGGAATTGTTGATTTATCAAACTGTATATGGAAACTTGGGATGTCCACCATCATTTGAGTACCATGCCAAGAGCAACAATAAACATACAAGACCTTTATACATATTGTGTGAATACGGAAGCCCCAATACATAGTCCGTAATTGTATAAGGATTCTTCGTACTGTTTTACTCGGTTTATACTTGTACTAACCCGGTTTCTCCCGATATCACCAGTTTTGTCTCATACTATGGATTTATGCATATGACATGTCCTACCAGCCCCGTATATGCATGAAAAGATAATGATGTGAAATGTGTGCCTATAAGCACCATGCCCCGCGTGCCCGAGTGTTTTACACCGATATAGTTTTGTACATGTTTGATTTCTCATGTAACATATAAGTCGGCACCACTAAACTTGGACGTCCTTATCAGTCTGATCAACTAAATTGGGCCTCCCCCTCGTGCTCCTACCAGTTGCAACTTGGATCCTGTCTTGCCTCGTTACCTGGTTTCGCGGTCGTGATCTTGTCTAGCTATATGTATATGTATATGTTGTTGGTTCTCGTCACTTCGCGTGTTCGAGCACAACGCTCTGAATGTGCTCTCATCGCATTAGTGATAGAGAGGATTTAGCTTTAGTGTGGTTGCCATCTTGTCAGTTCCCTATTCATTGATATCCTGCATGTTTTATCTTATATATGCATTTTGATAAATGATATATCTTGTTTTACGAAAATAAATGTTTGGACATATTTTAATGTCTTTTCAATTTGTCTTTCAATTTCTCTTATTGTAATATCTATTCACCCACCTGCCAGACCGTCGTGTCTGACCCATTTATGTGGTACTCAGGTCCAATCCCCGTTATTGCTTATGAGGAGGAGCTAGAGGAGGCGGTCGATGAAACGCAGCGCTTAGTAGAGTGGCAGCCAACAATGTCGTTTAGACATTTGATCGAGCTAAGAGTTGCGTAACATTTTGGGAGTTTATAAAACAACATTTGATTTACCCTTTTGGTTGTACTGGCCTTTGTTGGTCATTATTTTTTAGGATGTTTAAATTAACTTACATCTGTGTTTAAACATTTAACTTGATATTTTGGAAATGCCAATGAGATCATTGCTCACTTTGACATCATGTCATTTATATGTATTTATCAGTCTTGTATTGTGGAATGGATTAAGAGTTTGGTTTGCCACATGCTTCCGCACCAATGTAAATATTTTGTGAGTGTGTGTGATATCCTCACCGCTGAAACCTGTGGGAAATTAAATGAGTGTAAATTCATGTATATTCATTATCCACCGCGTCGTGGGCCCGAATCCCGGTTCGGGGTCGCGACAGATTCCATCAATAGGTATTTTTTCTTGTCATTGTATCTCGCAAAAATGGAAACTTAGGTAAGTGCTTTAGGACCATATGTGTGAGGCCCCACCCCTGGTGGGCCCTCAGTTTAATTTAAATAATAATTAATTAGGTATTTTCTATCCTTAATATGCTATCTAATAGGAAATTAGTAGAATAGTTTATAATATCCCTAAGTTTTAGATATAGCTTTAATTTAATTTGTGTTAGGTTTGATTAGATTAGAGTTTAATTATAATTAGCACCAATGGAATGGGCTTGAGAGTGGAACCTTCTAGAACCCACCTAATTACCCAACTACCCATGGCCCCATTTCAATTCCATTTAGAACCAAAATACCCTTTAGGTAATTAGCCTAAAACCCTAATTTATATAAACCTAAGCTATTGCATAAGAGCCTAAAACCCTAATTGCCTCTCATCTTCCCCAATTAACCTATCTTCCTCCCCAAGCAACCCTAATTTCCACCAAATCCCAGCACAAGGAGGCTAGAGACTCTCCCCAATTGCAACTATTACTCCATTAGAAGCTTGGATTATCTTCTCTCTCTCTCTCTACACTATCACCAATTCTACACTAAGGCAAGTACCTTATGTAATTTCATTAGATGCATGCTTCTCCTTCTTGTTTCTGTAATTTCAATTGTATTAGATGTTAATTCATGTTTAGATCTGCTATTGAGCTTGTTTTAATGGAAAAATGGCCATTGATGGATGGGTTTCTCCATTTGGAAGATCAATGGCTCGGATGGATTGATGGATGGATGGAGGGATGGTGATAATTGAAGTGTTTTATGTTTATTCTTGTCTATGTGATGTATGGGGAAGGTTTGGAATGGTTTAGATGAAAATTGAATTGAAAAAGAGAAATCCCAGAAAACCTGAAATTCTGCTATTTACATGTACCCTGTCGACCGGACCCTATCTCGGTCGACCGGGCACACAAAAAATGCCTGAAACACAAGTCTCAGTTATTTTCTGAAATAGTGCACAGACAGTGTAACCGGTCAACCGAACCCTGTCTCGGTCGACCGGGCACACAGGAAAACATAGGAGATAGTTGAAACCTGGAGTTTCAGAAAAGAGCATAAATGCAGTGTACCCGGTCGACATCACGGCCATGATGTCGACCGGATACACTGGAATTCCTGCAGAACCCCCCAGGTGCTTGACACCAGGTCTCAGTGGACCCGGTCGACATCACGGCCATGATGTCGACCGGGGACACTACAAGATGTCGGCCTGGGAGGTCAACATCCAGTTCACCCGGTCGACATCCCAGGGTGTGATGTCGACCGGGCAAACTGTGAATAGTGGATTTCCAGTTTTTGCTAGTTGTGATGTTTGATCACATGTGAGGTCCATTGACCATCCAAATGACCTTCCATCAAGTGTGTCACACCACGAATCAATGGCATGGCTCAGCCTTGATTCATGGGGTCCACCTACTGAGGATTCAAGATTCGAATCATCATTGACTCGAACCTTAACTGTAGCCCATGGTGTCCACAACCTCAGGAGCACCAAATTATCATTTTGGACACCTGAGACTACACATAGGGATCCAATCCAGTGATGAGGCCTGAACCAAGAGGAGACCACAACCTAGGACTGGTCCTTTGCCTATTTCCATTTGAAAATCCCTGTTTTTAAGGACTTCATGAGTTGCACTTTTCTCTTATCCTTGTTGTTGTCTTAAACTTGTTAATTAATGGAAACTGGAGGACCTGAACCTAGGATTACTTAGAGGTGACCCTACGTAGTATTTGGAGATAATTTACCCGTGTCTGTGTCTAGGCGGGCCTTCATACGGCCTAAGATTGGGGATGTGAAACCATAGTATGAAGAGGTTTATGATAAATGGTCAGTTAGCACACTGTGTAGGAGCATAGGGTGATTAATTATGGAATGGACATGGTATGGTACTTGTGTTGCCTCAGGCCACGGTTGTGAGCCTTGGAGTGGATCCAATGTTGTTGGACTTGGACTTGGATATCGAACTGTATTCCACAATGTTGTACCGTAACCTCTTAAAGACATTGGGTAGGACCTTGCTCACGCAAAATTAGCCTAGACAGACACAGACCGGTACTTAGTTCCCGAGTCGGCATTGAACATTCACTCAATTGTTCTAAGCTCAGCCAGTTGACTGATCATCTCTGGTAGGAGCTATGTTCTGGTTACTTAGAGCTATCATGATGAGCTGTGGTTGGACGGACTGTGTGATACCAAGTCCAGGCTAATCTGATAAAGGGGTATGATCGGTGCGATAAAGAGGTGTGATCGGTGTGATAAAGGAGTGTGATCGATGTTATGTATATTGTATGTTATATTTATCAGGGCTGTTATCCCTTGCATGGTTATTACCCTTTCCCCAACGCAAACAGTTTATAGTATGAGACGTTTACAGTGCGGGAGGGCAGCGGCATAATATCCCGTGATGTATTTAGCTTGTATGGATGTGCCCCTTTGTTGTCTGTATAGATTAGTGTACTTTACATTTCTGATTCTAAGCTGCTTATTACTGCTCAACTGCCTAGATTATGTACCTTGTTTACTCTTATTATTATGTACCTGTCATTACTCTCTTTGTGTATACATCTGGTGTTATCTGCATATGGTGCCTTGCCAGATCTTTAGATCTGACCCATCTTTGGTGCTTAGGTCCAAACCACGATCCCGCGGGTGACGCGATCCATGAGGCATCTGTAGTTGGGGACTACGGATGGGGGCCGGTTGACCAAGTGGTTAAGCCGAAGGACGGAGAGCCTGCACTGGAGGGTTGAGTGCAGTTGTTTTTGGGACTTTGAGAGTTCATTTTTTGTAGTGAGATGGGTAGTTAGACCGATATGTATAAACACTTGATATTTACACTTTGAGATTATTATCAGGCTTCCGCACTTTTACATCTGATATATATACATGATACTATTGCTTCCGCTATCTTTTATTCCGCTTCCGCATTTCAACTGTTGATTATGATGTTGTTTAAAAAAGTTTTAAATTTTGACATCACTGCGGACTACAATCTTGGAAGTTCTCGGTTTTTCCGGGAAGTAGCGCCAACTTCGGGTACCTTAGCGTTATCTTTGGTATTCGGAATTAGGGCATTACAATATGTATGAAAAGGAAGATATCTCATTTAGCTTCTCCATGACTACTAAAACTAGCTATTTCGGTTTTCAACTGGCTACTTCATCTATAACCCCAGCTCTATTGATTAGTCTGAACTGCAGAACTTCTATAATTTTTTGTTGTAATGGTATTGTAGTAGCTATATCAATACCATAAAAAATAAACAAGTACCATAAAGCGAAAAATAAAAAGAAAAAGACAACGATTAGCCAGCTCTTACAAATCATTCACCAAAATAAGAACAACCAACAATTATATTCATATACATCATCCATCAAAGAATTAAACGACCCGCAAACTAAACAGTACATGGTATGTAGTAATTAGGCAACCAAGTGAAATGGTTCATATGTGGTGAGAATCACTTCTTTCCCATAATTTCACCATAGAATTCATTGACATCTAGACTTCTCAATTTATACAAGAAAGATACACTAATGAGATAATAAGTTTAAATTCAAATTCTTCATCTATCCCTAGAATTTCTAACAACCTAAACCTAATCTCTAACATTCCCCCTCAATTAGATGGTCCTTTCTCAAAAAGGATCTCTAATTGTTAACATAAATAAAATAAAGCCATTTTTTATATTTGAGAGATAAATGATAATTCTGTTTAACAGTAACGATCTTTAAGTCTTCATGGGGATCGCCGTTCGTTCGTGGACTGTCGCTACCCGCTCCTCTCGAGTCTGTCGGTGCCGATAGTCCAGTAGATCAGATCTAACGCTACTCCAGAAGCTATGATCGATGAAGATTTGATAAAGATGACAAGATCACAAGGCTTGAATGCTTGAATTGATAGAGGAAAGAGAGGGCATTTGATTGATTTTATTGAAAACGGAAAAATTAACGGTGATTATTGCAGAAGATCAGATTGTACCCAGCTTCATCGTGAGATCATCACTGGGCCCAGCTTTGATACCATAAAGACTTTCGAGAATCACTTCTTTCCCATAATTTCACTGTAGAATTCATTGACATCTAGACTCCTCAATTTATACAAGAAAGATACATTGATGAGATCATAAGTTTAAATTCAAATTCTTCATCTATCCCTAAAATTTCTAACAACCTAAACTTAATCTCTAACAGAAACAGCTATCAAACAATTCGAACCATCCAAACAATCACTGAAAAAGAAAACCTCTCATCAAAAGTAATGAGTAGGGGAAGCATCAAAGTCAACAAAACAATCTGTTTTATAGAGAATTCCCCTATAGGCATACATGCGGCCTAGCTAGCTAGTGGGGCACACCTAGATGCATGTCTGTCAATAAGGGTTGGAGGATGGAAAGCTAATATGAAATCACCCCCATTGCATTATCCTAACCTTTGGTTCAATAGCCTCAAAGTTTGATAATCTTCTCAATATACAAATTTTTAGATTCAATCTAATTTCAATAGCCTCTAAGTCTGGTAATCTTCTCACTATACAATTTTTTAGATTCAATCTAATTTCAATAGCCTCAAAGTCTGATAATCTTCTCACCATACAATTTTCTTAGATTCAATCTAATAGCTCTTCTGGTGGTGAATCTGAAGGGGATACACTAATCAAATGGACCTCATATGTCCATATAGAGTTTAGGTGAGTATTTCTATTGTTTGCCCCTACTGGAATCAGTAAAATGTCAAGAGTAATATATGATACCACCCCCCTTTCCACCTAGGGGTGCACAAAAAATCCGTCGATCCGATCCGATCCGCGGATTTTGATTCGATCCGAAGGTCAATGGATTGGTGACGGATTGGAAATTGTGTAATCCGCGGATTTCACCCTTAATCCGCGGACTTAATCCGATTCGATTCGTTGTCATTAAATATAAATAAAATATATATAAAATAAGAAAAAAAAATGTAAGGAGTCACTAACCTTATGAATTGAATAGGCATACAACTCTCAACTCATGCTCCTTAAATTCAATGGCTTCAAAATTCATAGGTTATTTCTTCTTTCTTTTTCTATGTAATGTACAGGAACGGATTAAACGAATTAATTTGATCCGATCCTTTCCTCCATGGATCGGATCGGATCAGATTTGAACAGTAACGGATTGGTGACGGATTATAAATCCGTCAATCCGTAGGCAACAGATTGGTGACAGATTTGGCCCAATCCCCACTAATCCGATCCATGTACACCCCTATTTCCACCCACGCCATCTCGTATTATAGCTGTCAAGAGTGAAAAATTAGTACAAAGAGCTTATCCAGTAAACATGAACAATGAAAAGAAACAACAAGCAAACAAAGGTCATTCAAACCTTTGGTATCATCCAAGCCAACAAACCCACACCCAAAAAGAAGAAAAAAAAAAAAAAAAAAAGCACATAAATGGACGAGCATCCAGAAAATGCTCTTACCATTGGTACCCTGTGATTTTTCCTCTTAAATGATCATTTCGATCCTTAATCGGCTAGGTCCTAATTATAGGGATTTTCAGACCTTGAGGAGGTTGATATTTTCAGTTTATTCATGGCATATATGGAGAGAACGGAATGTAAGAATATTTCAAAACAAAAGTTCTCCACCTCAAGATATCCTGGATACAATTTTAAACAAAACCCAGAGTATGATAACTTTTCTGGGGTTATTTTTGCCTGAAAGAGAAAGTAGTTGTTTACATTTGCTCCAAAGGCATCAAATCAGAAGATTTGTAAGAAAGCTAATGTGCCAAATAATTGTTGTCTTTCTATATCACCTATGTACCCTGTTTTGGCTGGGATATTTTGGAGGGATAGGGAAACAATTATACAACAGGATGGGGACTTTTATTGAGATATTATTCAATTATTGCGTTTGATTCATCAAGATGTGTTTAGTGTCTCCATTGAAGGGAATAGTGGGCTATTGAAAGTTTTGAAAGATCGTAACCAATCCTTTTGGATGGAGCAGTCTAACGCTATGAAGGTGGAACGTCTTCTTCAAAGATTTCAAGATATCCCGTTCTATGAGATCCCTGATTGCTCGCCCCGGCTTTCTAGGGAGTCGAACAGTTCATACCAAGTCATGCAGCGAATTACAAGGGTGGAGTAAGCTCCTCTTTTTGCTATATAATCTACTTCAATATGGATGTGGGTTAGCCTTTATTATGCTTTTTGATAGATTTATTTGCTTGTACCCTCGCTGTGGATTGTAGATTCTTTTTATGTTTGTTTTCTGATGAGGTAGCCCCGTAGATTTTCCTTCAATTGAAACGGACTGCCATTGTACATTATGAGTTTTGAGAGATTTTGAAAGCTATCTTACCCTGCAAAAAGATTTAATTTACTCATGTTAGGGTTTTTTTATCTTTATCATACTTTCAAAATCACTGAATATTCGATAAACTAATATCAACTCAATCAAGGCATGGCACAAGTTAATAGTACAATGTAGTCGCACCCCATCTGATGTATTAGTCGACAAAATACTGTATGCATGTAAAGAAGGTAATTACAAAATCATTTTTTCCATAATGGTTAAAAATGTATTTCGTTCTAATTGCAAAACGTATGAAGTTTAAAGATCTTTTACTTTTGTTTTATATGATATTATTGGTTAAATATCAATTTTTTTATTTTAAATATAAATATTATAAGTAAATTTCATACATTTATGCATGTAGCCGAAACAAATGTTGTAAATTGAATCACATATGTAAAATGGTGTGAAAATGACTTATGTCGACAAATGTGGTAGAATGAATCACATGCTTGAGGGTTACAAATATAATATTTACATATGTTATTGTCATTTTCTTATCCCATGCGTAAAAGACAAAACTAGAAGAAAATATTCCCCTCTTTGGGCACACCTTTGATATTTTTCTCATCATATGATTTGAAATCAAGCGTGATTTTACTTTCATTGAACCTCCACTTCGATTGAATCGAATCTGTGTTTTGGTTTTGTGTGTTTGCGTACAACTAAGATGCCATTAAACTTTAAACTCATCGGCTAGGGTAAGCCTGCGGAGCTGATTTTGATCAGGCACCACGAACAAGACTGCATATGTGTAATTTGCAATGTGCTTATAGAAGAAGATTCCCCCTCTTCCCTCATCCATGATCCATCTCTGTCACCAACAATCCAGGCCTCAACTCCACCCCAATTAAAAAACCACTCTAAAACCTACTAATTCCATTCTCATACCACAACAAATGATTTCCAAGAAATTGTTCAATAAGATTATAAATAGATAAAAAAAACCAGAGGTTTGAAAACTAAACGTACACGGCCATAAACACAATCCACAAATATCTATATTATCGTCACAAAAATTATCTATTGCCAGAGATAGATAATACCCATATACCAACTTCATCTGTTGGTTCTTGAAAGGAACACAATCAAACCCTAGCTTCTAGCATGTGGGAAGCCAATGAATAAAAGACTCAAGTACTATGCTAATATGGTACTAGGGTTAGTTACCTCAAAAAATAATTGAAATCACTAACTGTGCTTTTTGAGTTTTTTGTATTTTCCCCCTAAGGTATCTACGATTTGTAAATAAGCCCCTATGGTTTTAGTATTCGTAAATAAGCCCATGTCTTTTCATTTTAGTACCTTCCATGTCCCCAAAATCAATATCTCTAATAATAATGGACATCCACCATAAGATTTGTGTTGAGTTTTTGTAAAAATGACAACTTTGTCATTTCATCAATTAAAAAGAAAAAATGAGTATGTTATTATTTACAATAGACACCATTTTATTATTCCAAGTCCCAACGGTCTCTCTCAATAAATCTCTCATACACATGAAGCTCAATCCTGTATTTTGAGACTTTCATTATAATCAATTTTAAGTACAGGTGTTGATTGCCATTATGATTGATTTGGATTTAATAAAATTGACCTTGTAGTGATAAAAATGGTTCTCTCCCACTAAATGTAATTGCTAATGGTACAAGCTTTGAGGTTTGGAAGGCTGTTTATTTTGGGGACAGGGAAGGTATTAAAATAAAATATAAAAATGTGCTTATTATAAATGCTAAAACCATAAGGGCCTCTTTACAAATTCTATAATCCTTAGGGGTATATACAAAAAAACTTGTGCTTTTTCCTCCCGGATTATCTTCCAAGCAAATAGAAGCCTTCTGAGAGGGATTTTTAAAGGCCCAGGGGTTCGAACACTAGAAAGTTGAGACACAGGTATGATCAAACTAATTATGCTACCCTCATTACAATGTTAACTATGCAGTTTTTAAATCATAAACCTTTACACTGGCTGGGCTCGGGCTTCATGGTGTTCAAGCGAGCTGGGGCTTAAGCCAGCTAGTTAAGGCCCAATTCGGGGCTGGGCCGGCTTGGGCCTACAGTTTAGAGGTCAGGTCGGGCCTGGGTGTTTCTTAGCCCGGCCCAGGCCAGCCCAGCCATGAACACCCCTAATCTACTATATGATGCACAAGTATGACATATGATACATGAGTATGGTTTAAATGCACAAGTTTTAAAATTATGGGCGGTGCCTTTAATGACTTCAAAAGTTATATTAAGTATAAACACAAGTTTTGATTCCCTTATGCTCTTCTAATAACAATCTAAAATGCTCAAAATAAATTCTCTCATTTCCTTTTGGATTTGGCCAAATTTTATTTCAATAAGAATTGATTCTACTATAGGTAGATTAAATATAAAATACATAAATAAGATATTATGAAGTAACTTATGCCTTTTAATATGATATATCTCATGGTGGAATTACCCCAGGGAACATATAAAAGTGGAGAATTATTTATTTTGATCAATTTGGATTATCAGTAGATATATTTTTCTTACCTAAAATCCCCAATATACATAAGAAAAATAATTAAAAAGCTATAGCGAATGGAACCACAATTATTGGTGTTCCACAGGTAGTGGTAACGAATTAATTACAAACCATTCCTATTATGATTAAAGCCAGATTTTGTTATTTATTAAATCCTCCATTAATGATTTAGAAGGTAAACATCGTAAGCAGTCACTAAAGACATTTAAACACTGCTAAATATGGTCTTTCGTCTGTTATTTTATTTTCAAGACTCAAGTCATTTCCTTCATAAAAAAAAAAACTTTATATATACACATCTGCTTATGCTAAAGAGACCTCTATTTGTAATAGAGATTAGTTAAATAAGAGACCTCTATTTGTAATAGAGATTAGTTAAAAAAAAGGCATCTCTAACTGTACTAAACAACAAAAGAGGACAGAAATGGCGATTATTGTGATGACCCTTTATTACTTAAGTTCAGCTCACTACTAGCGAGATGAGTTGATTAAGTAGAACGGGTCTCCATAGCTCTTTACCTGACACATATCACAGGGAATATAATATCTGAAGTGAGATTATTTAATTCCACAAATATTACTTACATGTTACTTGATGTCATTCTAAAAATGTGAATTAGAGAAGGGCAAAAAAAATTTTAAAAGATAAAACCTCAAAATATTTGTCAAGAGAGTAGTTGGTGAAGAGTTAGCATTGGAATATTATCATACACATATATCCTTGAGGGAGATAATGAGTGAAACACTTAACAGAGCAGGTAGAGCAGGATTAAGGAGTGAGCTACACTGTGAACAATGGCTTTGGAGAGCCTACACAAGGTGTTTGTAACTGACTTACCAAATAGAACATGTTTTGATCATCTTAAGCATAAATGCCAACCGATCGCGAATAACCGATCGACATTTATTAATGAAAATCAACAATTACTCCCTATTTTGTGCTCAAACCGATTGCCAGGGCCCGTAAACGCAGGTTCATTACCTGTACACTATTCTGAACCGCACAAGCCAAGAAGCCCATTCCACTTAGTTCACTTTACAGGCTCATATACAGTGGGTTCTAATGTGGCCATCCATGAGGTGAATAGGGATGAGAAATTTCTTGCCCAATCAACTCACTACATTGGGTAGGCCACATACATCTTAGTTTGGGTTTCTTTCCTTCCAAGTTAGATTAAAATAGGCCGAGTCAGATCGATCACAACCTGGATTCAGGCCACAATTATATTATAATAAAGCGACCACAATTACATTATATTAAAGCCAACCGTTTTAAAGCTAATTTTGTATGTTGCTGTAAATCTTATCGGTAAATATGCCCGAGCTTCGTCCTGGTTATTGTGCTAATAGTAAAATCATTGAACGTGAGGACAAATATGCCTAGAAACAAATAGAACCAAAACACAGAATCAAGACGATCATATGTCCTAAAAGACCCAAAAAGATGAGCTCTCTATCAAGATCCAGCTACACCAAACAAGCCCAGTTGGGCCAAAAAGTGAATAGACAGTTTTTATTGGGCATTGTAGAAGAAATGGGCTACAGATTTTATGGACTTTAAGAAGGCTCTGTATCCACCAACAGTAGAGTTTTCAGATTTGTCATTAACTCTTTTTTGAGTTTTCAAAATGGACATAATAATTTTCTGATTTAAGTCTCCTACATCTTTTTCAATTTGGTCCTTTCCAGGAGTTGACCCCTGCCAAAACATGCCCTCAGTCTAAATACAGTATACTGTGGCGGTGGGCTTGGAACCCCTTTTGATTAAAAAAAAAAATTGTAAATATCTTGCAAAATCAATCATCATGTCTACTCACTGATCCATGTCGCAGGGCTTAGATGCATGGGTGTGTAGGAGAAGATGATTGAAAAATTGAAGGTGATAATTGCGGAAGATCATCACCGGGCTTAAGCTCTGATGCCATAAATACTTTCAAGAATCACTATGTTCCCATAATTTCAATGTATGTTTCATTAGATGAATATATATACATTTATATGCAAATAAAACTAACCTTATTTTAAGGATAACGATAATCCACTAATCACCAATATCCTAGCAATTTTAGTAATCTAACAATCCTAGTAATCCTAATAATACGGTTTCTTCAATCATGAGAGAGTATATAAAAAGGGATAAAGATCCTTTTTTGCAAGATAAAAACTTGACAGCATTGGGCTAATGGGTCTACTTTGGTCTGACAAGCCTTACTCCAACCTGCGATAATCGAGCCAAATCTCTTGAAAGTTATACTATTAAATTTTAAAGTGAGGCGACCTTTTATCAAAATATCCTTAAATGTTTGGTTTGTCCATATAATTTTTTTTATATATTTTAAGTTCGACAAATTTCAATAGAAGGACAAAGCTTCAAAATCAACTACTTGATCCAAAATTATAAAAATATTGATAATAGAAATGTTTGAGTTTGTTTTCCTAATACAGGTGATTAAACTCATATTGTAAATGATTAAATGAGAAATTATTATAGGAGCAGAATTATTTATGAAATTTCTAAAATTAAAATAAATAAACTTTTGAATGAAAATAAAATTATACAATCTTTTTACCTTATTTGTCAGTTGTCTCCAATATCTTAATTATATTTCAGCTGTACCTTTGAATAAAATGATAAAAAGATTAATAATATAAAAATAGAATATTCTGTTTCATCGACTAATACATTAGTTGATGAAAAATAATCCAACTTATCCAAATATTTTACAATGTCTAATATAACTCTGAGAAATACAAAAGTTTGAAACGTACTTAATTGTTTTATTTCCTTAAAACTCATATAAACTCTGAAATAAAGTTACAAAACAAAATCTCAAAAGACAAAGATATCAAGAGAGTATATGGAAAAGAAGAAGCTAAAAATATCAATAGATGTCATGAAAAGAAAGTGGGACGAAACCAACAGATGTTGTTATCCTATTTATCATGTATAAATATTCTAGGTGCATAACATATGTATGATAAATCGTGTGTAATTAAGTTGTAAACCGATGTGCCATCGTTGATAGCTATAATTCAGGTCAAATGCCACTTAAAACTTTATTCTGACTGCGCATTAGACCTACATGATCCCATGGATTTTTTTTTTTTCGATATGATCTTTAATATTACAAAGAGGAGAATTTTCAAATCAATATCTTTCGAAGTGCATTTGTGCAACAAGAGAATTTCATGGTAAAGAGGAAAATTGTCCTAATTCTACTTGTAGTCAACTGTTATGATGTTTGGTGTGATGCATTTTGCTTTTTCATAAAAAGAAAAAAAATGATTGATTTTTCTCTCGAGAGGATCTTGATTTCCTATAGGATGGGTAGGATGTAGAATTCTTCTCTCCCATGGAAACAGAAATCTTCAAAGTATAGAATATGCTCACTACAAAAACATTGCACAAACAAAGTCCTTAAACTATAGAGAGCTTCTAAATGCACCTCACATTTTTATTTGCACACCCACCATTTAAAATATATATATATATATATATATTACGAATATACCCGTGTGGTAAATTGCCAAACTACCCCTTCTCCCCTTCTCCACCTCCTTATCCATCCCATCTCCACCGCCTAGCAACACCACCGTCGTACCTTTCACAGCCATGCCCTCTGCCGCCTCCCCTTCTCCACCTCCTTCTCTATCCTCATTGCCACCCCCCACCCCCGCTCTGGCGGTGCTGCCGAAGGGTGGGTGGGGTTTGAGGTGAGGTCACTTTAGATATTATTGGGGTGTGTGAAGAAAATTTTGAAACTTTCAAATTCAAATGTGGGGTGTAAAGAGAAAGAGGGTGTGCAAATAAAAATGGAATTGCATTAAGAAGCTCTTTAAACTCTATTTTGATGCTTCCTATTTAGTACACTAAGCCCACATTTCACAAGTCCAAGCCATTCTAATTTATGTACTCAGTACTCAGTACTCAAGGCCCTGCCTAACACGGGCAAAAAACAAAAAAAAAAAAAAAAAAGTATATACAAAAGATTTGTAGAGGAAGAAAGATGGTTGAGGAGTAAGGAAAAGATAAAAGATTTAAACCGGTTGGGTGGGCCCATAATAATATAGTTTTGGCCTAGAGGTCAGGAATAACAAAAAACTAACACCACTAAGCTATAGAAGACTTTCTGAGATGGTGGCCCAACCCAGGCCCGCAAGTTTGATCTACTAAGTTTGAAACTTTTTTTTTTCTTTCAATGCAAAATAATTAGAATTTAAAATCAACTGCAAAGTAAAAAGGATGGAAATACGTAACTTATGTATTAGAAGTTAATGTGTGAGATGTGGTCCCATACTGACAATATTTCAATAAACAGAACATAGAATATAAAATAAAAATAAAGTATATATTGATGAACAATGTTCCTTAAAAAGGGTAGAACATCATATTAGTAAATGGGTCCCATGAATATTTTATGGTCATAAAACACTTACTTTGGGTAGAGTGGTCATAAAACATTTGGTTTTGATTAAAAAGTTTTTTACGGATATTAGCGTGGACCCCATAAATGAGGGTTCTAAGTGCAAGATTATAAAAATTTTAAGTGGAACAACTTTTATAGATTGAGATTTGATTTGGATTTATAAAAATTGGTTTAATAATCTGTGGGTTATTAGGGAAGGATCGGGATCTTTTTAGGCATTGCCTCATAGAATTATCTGAATTGGACCCATGAGGAGGCTGCACATGATTTTATTCCATTTTATTATCTATTTATTTATATGTGGTTAATCTCATGGTGGGACCAATTTCAATTAATGTGAAACTTAGCCAAGGGCCAATGGGCTACTACACGAAATTCTACATCTAGAGCATCTGACATCACTACAATTGGATTTTTGACCATTGATTTTTTATGCCATAAAATCTAACATATATTGAAATCAAATTATTCTTTTGTTTTTATTTTTTATCTAGATATATAGGTCTCGTTCACACACCCATATTGGATTAAGTTTGCATATGCCCACACCCATGTATACTATGGTTATCAATAGGCTGGAACCCGACTTTGGTCCATCCATTATACAAGTCTTTTTATGTGGGTTCGCACTAGCATTTGGTTCTGATGGTCAGACCCAAATTCGTGTTTAGGGTAAAGCATATATAGAGGAGTGGGGCTAACAATTTTACCGAATATTAATAGGAGGTGGTAGATATTAATAGGCAGTTGGGCTCACATGATTGGGAACATAGATTGTGGCTCATAATTCTCATTCCTTCCAATTTTTTTGTTTTTCTTCATTGGATAGAATCTTGATGGGATTGAAAGATATTAGATAGTTTTTTAGTTTTGGAAAGTTTGAGATTGTATTAAGATTTTTTAGGATATTGCATGAGTTATCTACAAGGATTGGGTGGAGTATTGCACATATCACTGGGAAAATCTAAGAGGGAGCGCCACGCGTCGCTCTCCCACCAAGAGAGTGCTACCTTAATATATATATATATATATATATATAGTAATTGTTTCTTTGTTTACCAATGGATGTAGAGAGAAATCCTCAGTCGTGCCTATAAAAAAGTATATGGGCATGGCCCACTTGAAAAGGCCTCCTATGATCAATTTGAATGGGTCATGCACCATCTCCCTTGAGTGTCACCCATTCCATGTTTTAACAATGATCTTAAGAGGATTTACCATTGGATTGAAATTTAAAAAAATGATGTATTATAAAATAAGGGGTTAGGATCATCTAATTGACACGAAATTCTGCACACGGGTCGGTTGCATTAGATATTTTGATCCCCGCCTTCCCATTAATTGACATGGTCCTAGGTGGACCCCCACAATGTTGTGCGTGAATTGCTCTAATGAGCATGTGCTCACCTTTTTTACGAGTGTAGGACTCCCCTATGATCAATCCAATCCCCATCACGCTTACTACCCCCAATGATGTGTGTCAGATTTAGGCTGGTGTCAATTCATGGGGTAGTGACTGTGAAGGCGATTGGATCGATCACAAGGGAAATTCACAAAATGTCTCTTGTGAGAGATGTCCTTATGAGTGGTACACACATATCTTTTGTTGTAGTTTGATCAAAATGAACTAGGGATTGAATCTGATTCAATCGAACTAATCCCCCAGTTTAATGAACACTCGTTTTCTTAAACCTTGACTATTTCCTCACACCATAAATATGGAAAGGATAGAAGACAAACAACAACCCAATAGAAACTGTTAAGCTTTGTTTGGTATCTCTACTCTTTTTTCGATAAATCCATCAAAATAGAGCATTAAAAAAAGTGCTATAAAAAAGGAGGTTAGAATAAAAAAAATAGTTTTTGGTAATACAAAGATCTATGTTAAATAGATTTTTTTTATATTAATGGTTGAAAACTTTTCATTAATTTCTCGAGATCCACTAGGTATCAAGCCTTGAAAATTGACCCTATGGTCGTGTTCAACTTTCCAAAGAGATCTAGCAGTTTAAATCTTGTTTAGGGGCCCAAATAATCCAAAAAATTACATCCAATGGCTCAAATTTTTTTAAGATGTCTCGAGATTGGTGATGATCCAATGGCTGAAATTTAGTGTAGTGGCTGTATTTGATCTTTTTAACATTTCCAACGATTTGGATCTTGATTTTGAAAGTCCGCAATCCGAACCATAACACAATGATTTATAGTGGTTCGGCCTCAATGCCTGCATCCACTACCGGCTTGTGTTCCTGTAGTACTCTACCGGATTCCCATTATCTATACTTTTCAACAAACTAAGCAATAACTTTTACAAAATGATTTTCAAGGCTAAGCAATAGCTTTACAATATCATTTCCAATGCTAAGCAATAACCTCTTAGGTTTTATGGTTCAACCCTTAACCTTTACACTTATGCTTTTCTAAGGCTAAACACTAACATATGCAACCAAAAGGTTGGTTATCTCTCTAAGTAGTGTTTAGAGTACACTTGATGAAGATACAATTTTGACTCAATACAATGCCTCTAAATAGGCAGATATAAAAGTGAAGATCTAACTCACACATACACTATATGAATGCAAAAATGAATGCTCAATGTGTATGCATGATGTCTTCAATCAATTCTGAAAATGAAATCTCATAAATGTATACCAAAGGCTTTTAAAAGTCTTAGCTCATAAAAATATTTTTGATTGAGGCAAGGTTGCTAATCACATGTTAAAAACAACTTATAAAGATATACCTATCTAGTTCAAGCAAGTTGTGAGATTTTAAAAACAAAACATGTGATGCATGAGGTCTTCAATCAAATTTAAAAATGTAGCTCAATACATATATGCTTAAAGCATTTGAAAGTATAAATTACAAAAAGATATTTGTTTGAAGTGAAATGACAAATCACATGTAATTTAAAAACCAACTTGCAAATAATATGCCTATCAATACAAAGCAAGTTGTGTGAAACTTTAAAACCAAATACATGTGATTTGTAAGTGTTGTTGAATCCAAAACATAAGATAGGCTTGCAACGTGAGATACTATGTTGCAACCCGTCTGTACTACCTTCGAGTTGCGGCGGGGAAATGCACAGGATTATGGCCCGGCCATTACCTAATTTATTGGAGTCTGTCGGCCGTCGAATAGTATCGTGCAGTGTCGTGTGATACCCAATGGTGTAAGTCAACCTCTATTGCGCATCAGTATGGCCGTTATATAAAATTAGCTCGTACCAAGCATGATTGGTGTCAAGGCTAAACTCATATCAAGTGAGTGAATGTTTTATGCTGACTCAAAGGAACCATACAATAGGTAAGTGCCTGGCTAGGCTATCCTTGCATGAGCAAGGTCATCACATGTCAAAACAAGGTCCAGTACAATAATTCAATCCATAACATAATCCATAATCCATATCCATCATTCATTTCCATATCCATAATCCATCATCATGATCATCATTCATTTACATAGAATTTTCATTTCTGTGTATAAATCAATCATATTGATCCATTTCATGTCCCATCCATAAATGGGTCCAGTAATCCATCTGTCTACTCCAAGGTCATCTTATCCATCCCTTATTTAGTCCATAGAATAGCCAGCCTAGCCACAAACACGAGTAAAGTGTTCTCTAACCATATACCAGGTCACCTCCAAAAAATCCTAGATAAAGGTCCTCCATCTTCCATTTATTAATTATGTGTGACTATGATAAACATAAGAGTGAACAGTAAATAAAAGTAAATCTAACCATATATCATCCATATCAATCAAGGGAAGGAGATAACAAGGTCCACCTAGGTTAATGCCACACTTTCAGGTCCAAGGTCACAGTTCACCCAATTCTATCATTAAAGGAAGTCTCAGATGCCAATAGGAGCATATTTGTTGCTCTGAAGTTACAAGTATCTAAAACCACTTTTAAGGACCAAATTAGAGTTCATTTATAGCCCTAAACCCTACTTTGGGTGGCCACATGGGGTCAAAGTTAAGCCCAACCATTGACTCATGTTTGGCACATCAATAGAATCCACATAGAAGGTCAATGGGCCCCACATTAGATTAAAACATAAAGAATATAGAACCTGGAATACACTGACTACAGTGTATGCGGTCGACATCATATAGGGGATGGTCGACTAGATGCACTAAGGGGATCTGAGATCTGTCTTTCAAGTTGTCTCAAATATAGTGTTTCCTATCGACATCTTGGGCACCATGGTCAACCACATACACATAGATCAGAAGGACAAAAACCTAGCAGGCAGATTTCAAATCTGAGATTTCTGCAATGTGGCTATCAACACCCTATATGGGCAGTCGATCAGCTACACAGGAGTAGCTAGGAACTTGTTTGTTAGTTGTTTGACTCTAGGCAGTGTACCCTATTGACATCTGGCCAGGACAAAGTGACAGACTAGCTCTTAGTTAATTCAAAAGTTTATAGTGTCTCCAGTCAACATCCTACATGGGTTGTCGACCGGGTACACATGAATTTCAATCATTACAAAACCATACATGAATATGAAAACTCCTCCAATCATCACAATCTCATCATCCATGGGCCATTGATATACCAAATGGGAGATCCCATTCATCAATGGCCAAAATCCACAAAATAAGGCTTAAAAGAGAGAGATCAAAGCAATCAAACATCCATATGAATAGAACTTACATAATTCAAGGAATAGTATATGCATTCTATGCTAAATGAGTATATTGTACTTGCCTCTTGGTCTAAATCATGGTCTCTTGGCTTGATCTTTAAGTCCAAGCTCCAATTCTCTAATCCAAGCGTTAAGTTCTCCAATATCCAAAACAGTCCCCAAAAAACTTAGATCTATCAAGATCTACAGGTCCTACACCCAAATCCAAGGAGAAAATGCATAAGGGAAAGGAATTCTAAGAGAATGAGGAGATTTATAAGGAAATTAAGATAAGGAGAGAAATTACCTTGATGTGAAGAAGAGAAGGAGATCTAAAGGAGCTGGTTCTCCTTACTTGGAAATGACAGTACCTTAGAGAGATCCTTGCTCTCTTGATGTAGGAAACCCTACATCTAGGAATCCTTTGATGGAGGGAAGGGATTCTTTGGAGGGAAATGGAAGAGAAAGAGATGGAAAAAGAGAGAAATAGGAGGGAAAATGAGAGGGGGGGAGAGAGAGAGATGAGATTGGCATGGGACTGGATGGATTCATATATATATAGACTTTGGTTGAAAGTGTAATGACCAAAGAGCCCTCCTTAGTTAGTTATTGTTTAGGAGAAGTACATGCGTATTTAGGGTATTTTAGGTTTTAAATGTAAATTCTCCATGAGACAAACCTCCTATTAGTTCTAATTACTTCTAGAGGCCTCTAACTAATTAACTAACTATAAAAGTCCATCCAACACCCCTGTTTGGATGTTTACAGAATAAAATATTTACAGATTTAAATATTACAAGAATAAATAGCATAAAATGGAATAATGCAATATTATAATATTTTTACTGTTTGGCAGTTTGTGAAGATTATTACAAATTTTAAATTGAGCTGTTTAGAAGGTGCTATGGTTAAAGTAAATTACATTATTAGAATATTTTTTTATTAAATATCTTAATTTTAAATGTGATTTACCACATCTTGATAAAAAAAAGTTGTGTAGTAAAGTAAAGTTTAAGTGTCATGTTTTTATCATAAGTTATTTTTCTTTTATCACATAAAACTGTAGTAAAGTATATAAAAAACAACTACTTTATAACTCTCACTCCCAGTTTGCTTTACAACATACTTCATCTCATCTTACTTTATCTTACCTTTTACCATGATATGACATCAATCTTTATTTTATTTTACCACACCCGTAAACAACTCACTTTTTATTTACCATATAAAACTACGATAAAATGTGATCAAATAAAGTAAAAAAAAAATACTTTACTATTCCTTCCCACTTTACTTCACCATATACTTTATCTTACCTTTACTTTACCCTACCTTTATCGTGTTGTGATATTTACTTTTACTTTACTTTACCAAATATGTAAACAAACAATCATGATGGATTCAGTGATCTAAAGTCTTTATTTAACTCTATCACTTTGTAATCATTATTTTGAAATATTCTTATATATCTTGTAGATAGTTTTTTACAGGAGGGAGCTGTAGGAGAAAATATTGAGCTTTTTAAAAGAAATGAATCTTTTCTTCAAGATTTTCTTGGATTACCAAACGCACGAGATTTTCTTCTTTAAAAAATGAAAGATTCTATTCTATAAACAATTATTTTCTTGTGTTTTCTTGTGCATCCAAACAGGCCCATAATTCTAGAAATCTCAAAAAGAGTCTAATCCCTATAAAATAGGCCTAATTCCTAAGAAAATGTTAATCTACCCTTACTAACCCCTACTAATTAGCATAGATAGATATAATTAGACATAATTAGCATATAATTAGGCTAGTAAAGGGGCAGGGCCTCACAGTTTATATCTTGATTTATGCTCTAAGGTTTTGAGAAAAAAAAATCAAAAGAACGGCTAAGGCATGAATGGGCAAAAACACTGTTTGGCCGCCTTTTTTTTTCTCTCTTCTTTCTGCATGCTATCAACGGTGGACTGTGGGAAATAGAGACATTACATCTACTTCTCTACAAAAAAAAAAAAAAAAGAGGCTGTCAAACGCCTCTATTCATAAAATCTCTACCTAATTTAGAGATTTTGAGAAATAGATATAAAGATTAGTGATGCCAAATAGAGGCTTAACCTAATTACCATTATCACCTAAATGTGGGCTATGCTAGGCTGGCCAATTATTGTTCAAGCCTAGCCTACGTAATTTTCAAGCCTTTGGGCCCCTTCAATAACTTAATATTGTTCTTTTGAAATGAAAAAAGTGCTTTATTTATTAGAAAGAAAATTAGAGAGTTGGAAGAGATGGGACCAGGACTTTCTTAGAAGTTAATTCACTTGTGCGAAGGTTGGGTGATCAGTCGAGATTATTTGATTGAGCCTTCGTGAATCTTCTTCACCTTTGATTCTTTTGATAGAAAGGTCATGCTAAAAATCCCTGTGAATTTTAAATAAACCCAACCAATCAAATGGAACCAAGGCAAAGATCCAGCCCCAAACCCAAAGGTTGGACTAGGACCGGCCCACTCGCAAAATCGTATTGTTTCATATTGTGATGATGTTCTGAGGCATACCTACAGGTCCTCTTATGTGGACCATGGGCTTAAATGCAGTCAAGATCAGGCCCCCTACAAGGAGAGCGGGGAGTAAGCCCCGGCCGGGTCGACCCATGCCAAGCCCTAAAAGATTACAATTTATGATAAAGACCCGCGGCACTTAAAGTAGCAAACCCTAATTATTTTATTAATGAAGTTCAGATGCAAAACTATCAATGGTGACCCAAACCCTAAGTTACCATCTCGTTCTGGTCAGATGAGGTGGTAAGTTCTTGTCATCAAATGAATCAGGTCTGGCAAACTCCGGAGGTTGGATAGCCAATATTGCTGAATTCTAAGCCAACCCATCTACTAATTGGGTAATGTCAACCAACCCAAACGCAACCCTGAAGTACAATGGGTCAATCCAAGCCCTTAATTACCGGGTCAGTTTCCAATTGGGTCAATGATCAAGTCCGGAATTGTCATCCCTACGAAAACATGCTATTGCATAAGTTATGAAAACACTAGAGATTTACTATGGTTTTCATGAGTTTACTACTGATTAACATATGGCATTTTCCCCCACCCCTTTCCGAGGACCACATTAGGATGCAAAAATATCGAGTTATCTCTTTTAAGGCAATAAAATGGATGGTAAATAAAATTCTCTATTTTGACCATGATTTAATGATCTTTGATCAAAGTTCAAAGAGCTATATGCAGACATTTGCTAGACCTACTAAGTCCCAGCGCTTCAATTTTAGTCCAATGGTCTCCACATTGCGTTCTCACCCAATTTTGCTATTCGGGCGATAGTTTCTTCACCACGGAAACACTTGTAGCTTCCTTAGGGCACGCTTGTTCAACATGTATGAAAATCCAATTCATAGGCTTCACTTTTCTCTCTATGGGGGAGAGCTACTCTTGCCTGTCTCACATCGAAAATGGTTATCCACAAAATCATGGAAAAATGGCTCCTTTACGTCATGTTTGGTAAAAAGTAAGGAATTTGCAAATTTATGGATTCCTCAATATCCCTGGAATGCGACTTTCCACACGATTTGATGAAAAGCGAAAATCCCAAACAAGACCTAGAAGGATGTATGGTAGAATTCTACAGGATTACATATTCCTTTTCCGCAACACTATAAAAAAGTGATTGCCACCTCCTTCATTGGAAATTATTTTCCATCAGAGTTAAGAAAAGTACTTTTTCTCGCAGAAAAGCATTGCACTAAATAACAAAAAAGAAAACAAGCAAGCAAAGAAAATTGGAATTACTCCGGAACAAAAAATAGAAAACAAGCAAGCAAAGAAAATTGGTGTTACTCCGTGCCACCAAGGAATCCTCATGTTACAGTCAATTTAACCTCACGAAAACGTGTCGCACTAAATCGTGAAAAAGTAATTTATATTTTTTATATTTTTTTTTATGCAGAAATGGCATCAGCAGGTATTTTTACATGTGTGGAAGAGTGATAGTGTGCCTCAATAAGCTAACATACTGTCAAGATCAAAATGGAGACACAAATGAAAGAACTTCAAATGCTTGCCACCAAGTTGCAGGAGACCCGAGATTGCTTAGTCCACTGTCAGTGAGGAAAAGTTTAATCTACATCCAGAGGTTTAGATGATGGTTTTCAAAACCTCAGGATGCAGATTATCTGTTCCTCACTCAGTCTCTTCTTCCCGGATGTGCAAAGAAAGCTAGACACCAAACCCGCAGCCTCTTCTCTCTTGAGTCTCTGTCTCTGGGAGCTGAAGCACAGATGAAATGGAGGGCCGGATAATTTATAGTGGGTAGGTTTGGGTGTTGAGCGCCCACCCAATAAAAGTGTCGTGGCCTGGGGGCATCTTCATCTCCGTATGCAGATATTTTGTGAATTTGATGTGCCTTGTCGTTTTCAGGAACTTCTCATCATCTCAAGATAATATCTCAAATTTTGAGTTTTTCATTAGAATATACTATTGCAAAACCTCATGAAACAAGGCTAGGCAATTAAACATTAAAAATTAGAAAAAAAAATTGGGGTTATATTAAACAGTGCATATCATGTGTGTATATATTAAAAGAATAGAGAATGATGGAGACACACTTGGAGCAATGGTAAGGCTTACCATCCATGATAATAAGGTTCAACCATAATACTCTAATAACCATTGTTTTAAGCTTGAGATCATCAGTATGTAATGCTTGATACCCATTTTCTATTTTATCATGTATTGAAACTCCATTGTCACCGCCTTTATATTATATTTTGTTACTTTATTTATATATCTCAAAACCGCCTTTATATTATATTTTGTTACTTTATTTATATCTCAAAACCGCCTTTATATTATATTTTGTTACTTTATTTATATATCTCAAAACCGCCTTTATATTATATTTTTTTACTTTATTTATATCTCAAAACACCCCAAAAGCAATTTGATAAAAAAATTGGTGAGCAACCCTTTTTTTAAAGTTACTGTCTAAAAATCTTTGTCCTATTAAAGAAAAAAGGCTGAAACAAATTAATTTATTACATCATGCTGATGAGTTATGACCCTAACCCAGCAACTCTAGCCGTGCAGAACCTGATCTCATGGGTGACGTCGCCCATTAGAATTATGGGGGTTAGCCCAGTGGTGCCCACTTGGGGCTGGCACCAATCCATACTAATCTGGTGTTGTTTAGATGGGAGGTCACAATATCTCAGATTCAAAGGATCTTTAATAATGCCGAAAATCTGTGACTGATGATTTTCCTTTTCCAAGAAGAAAAAAAATTGCAAATTTTTTTTTTTAATAAAATCACTCAATAATGTCACACAGCCTTGATGGACACCGTCACACTTGCACTTAACTACACCACTCATTTATTATCACAATCAAGGGTTAGGTCCCACTTTTAAATTAGGGTTAGGGCAGATTTTAGACTTCTTGGGTCAATTTGGATGAGGAAAAAGTGACAGGTTTGTCCCTGAAGTGGAGATACAAGGAGAAATCCAAAAATGGAAAGCCTCTATGTGGTGATTAGGGTTGCAAACGGAACAACTCTAGGTCGGAACCATACTGAATAACGGTTCCGAAACTGTTTTGTTGGCTCCAGACCAGGTTCCGATAGAAATACCCAGATCCTGTCCGTCCTGGAACTGGATCCATGTAGAGAACTAGATCTAGTTCACAAATTGGTACTAACTTTTCTTCAGTTTTTTCATTTTTTTCTTAAAATAAGTATATCATTCAATTTATAACAATGCATCAAATCTACTACCTCCAGCATTATATATAAAAATGTCCAAAAAAAGTTTATTTCGATGTACAGTTTGCAATATCGAAATCACATATCCTGGGTCCCGTGTCCACGGGTCGGAACCCGTATGAACCCAGAACCAAACCCGTTTATCAATTGGACCTAAGTTGACCAAGACCCGTTTATGAATCGGATATTAAAAAAGAAGTTCCAGACCCGGTTTTTCTCAAGTCTGAACTTTTGGGTAATCGGAGAATCGGATACCCATTTACAAATCCACCATTTTTCTCTAATAGTGATTCTTCAGTGTTGGAAATTGGAATTTAAATGGAGAAGCCTGCAACAGGGGGAAGGTCACTTTTGCAGCTGGTTGAAAATCACCTTTCATAATATACGACTTGATTTCGCTACAAAATAGTGTGTTTTCTACACCCTTGCCTTTTGTGGAAAGTAGTAAAGAAGAAAATTTTTCTCCACTAAAAGAAATCAAAACAGGAGAAAAGAAGTGATAATATCTTTTCATTCCTCCAGTTTCTCTCCTCACAGTTCTTTCTTTTGTGGTAAAAATAAGCATCGCAGTCATGTTTTCAAATTATGGGGTCTTATTGTGCGTGAAGTGGATGAAAGATTTTCCATTAGCACTAATGAGAGAGACTATAATCACCAATTGTAAGTCATTTAATGGCTAATTAGTCAATGATCCACAATAATGTGTAGAATCATTCAATTAGGGATTTCCAATTTTTTCTCTTTTGGCGGCTATATGAATTGGTCCATCTATTGTATGGTTATAAGGATGATCGCCTTAGATTCATGCATATACAATGGATTTGGATGGTTTTACGATCACCTTAGATTCATGCATATGCAAGGGACTTGGATGGATCCTCCATTTCCCATGCCAGTGTCACCAATATCACAGTATTCTAGAAAATATCAAATATATTATAATGAGAAGATAGACAATCCCAAAAATATTATTCATGATTCGCGTGGTATATAATATAACCCGACAAGACTCCTACTCCCTACGCACGCGCACAACCCACACACACGTGCACCGCACCAATTCAATTTAGGGACAAGACTACCATTCCCCATGGGCACGCACAAAACCCACACACACGTGCACCGAATCAGACTAGTTTTGCTGGCATACGCACAAACGCATACGCACAAAACCCACACGCAAGTGCACCGGATCAATCAATCTAGGGACAGGACTATTCCCACCGATCTTAGTGAGCAGCAGACCCACGCCTTATGCCACTCGCCCAACACCCAGGTAGGTAATAATATTTTAAGATTGTCATTCACCTAGTGATATTTTCTTCACTCTGTTAAAGTAATTCTAAAGAGACCTAATTTGAATAATAAAAACATCGTATCTCCATTTTTCAAAGTCCAGTTGCACGCAAAAGCAAGGCCAAAGTGATGTTTTGGTCGATTAAAATTAACAAGCTCCACTCTAATTTCTTTTCTTGAGGATCACTAGAAACTTCCTTGAGACAAACAAGAGATTTGTTACGATCGCCAGGGTCTTCCCTTTCTCCACAGAATTTTTTGCTTTGATCATGGTAAACGTATTCTATGCTTTCTTTCATCGTCGAGAGGTGTGTGGCCAGGAGGAAGAGCACCCAGTGACACTAACAGGGTGTTTCTAAGCATTTTCCTTCTCCACCGTCCATTAGTATATAGTGGTAAAAGGCAACAGCCTACTAAAATACCTGCAGATAACAAACGTTGATATTCTCTCATGCTTGTCAACTTGGAACCTACTTGAGAAACATGCCATCTGTATGGAATGGAATTCGAGAAAAAAGTTCCTGTAAAAACTATGCTGTAGGCCCCAGCTCGATGCTCGCCACTCAAAAGAGAAAAAGGATGGCTGGTAAGGCTGGGAAGAGTGGGGCACACTATCAGCAGTCTGGTGATCATAACCATTCAATTAAAGACCCAAAACCTTAAAAATCATACATTCAAATGCATCCATGGTTATGCATCGAGTAGAAAGCAATGTCCCATCAGTAAACCAACTCCTGGATCACCAATTGTGAATATAGGAAAATTGCTAAAGACGAAAATGATCATCAATTAAATAGTAACTGTAAACACTAACAAGCTCTAAATACACTTTTTGATTCAATGCTTCTATCTTTACATCAGAAAATTTGTTCTCATGGTGGCAATCACAAAATTTACCACCACGGTATTCCGGAAAACACCACAAAACTCATCTACCTGTCTGCGAAGAACTCAGCCGTAGAAATTGGTGGCAGCAGTTGGACACAACCGCCTTCGGGGAGCCCAGAGGAGCTTCAGCTGTTGGCAGGGGTGTCAGATAGAAGCATCTTGATTGTCTCATAAGTCATGAAGACGATACCAACACTGGGGACGACTTTGTAGTATTCTGGCAGTATACCCCTGTACAGGCCACGCAGGCCTTCTGTTCGGACTATATGCTTAAATGTCCCAAACAAACCACACTTGTAGACACGGGCTCGACCACCCGCTCCTTCCAGCTGCATCCGTCGCCTCACGAGGTCAAGAGGAAACGTAGCTGCAATATATGTGATGGGGTCAGCAGAAAGAAGACCAAATTCTGTGTCTGGAAATTAGAAATGCAGTTAATCAGAGAGTAACTTGCAAAGTAATTTTTCTTTAAGTGTAGTTATTGGTGGCGGCATGCATTTAGATAACAGCAGTTAAAAATGGCAAAACCTAAGGATTGCCTCAGGATACTAATTCAATTCTCGATACCGGCAAAAGGATTGGCTCATCATTGCAACTCATACTAAATAAAGGACCAACAATCACGACTTACCACAACCCTGCTTTGCATAGATTAAGTTTTTGAGGTATTATAGAAGTTCAGAACCTCAGGAAATGAACCCAGTACAGTTTCAGGGTACCAGTTCCATCTAATATGAGTGGAAAAAAGTACCGAACACTGGGATCTTCAAATGCAAATTCATACAAGACCCAGAGACTTTAAACTCTCAAACGTTCAAATGTAGAAAAAAATATGGAAAAAGTGACTTCCAATGCGATCATAAATACAGAATTGAGAACCTTGTACCTTGCGAGAGGCCCACATTAGATAAACAACTTTTAGAAAAGTTTCCTAGCGAAGATGTGAGAGGAGGAAGGTTCCATTGTTCAGGGATGGGATTTGTATTACGTTAAAAACTCGTTGCTTCCATTCCTGAACAATGGAACCTTCCTCTTCTCTCACATCTTCGATAGGAAACTTTCCTAGTAAAGTTGTTTATCTAACGTATTCATTTAATGAAGCGGTGTTTTTTTTCCCCTAATTTATATATGGAAGGGACTTGTTTTACGTAAAAAAAAATGGCCTCTTTGTTTCATGTAATTGAATTCCTAGGAATTCTAAGAATTGTATTTTTAGAAGTGGTTTAAAATTGAAGAAACAAAATTGAATATCCAGAAACGACGATAAAATAAACTCACATTTAATGGGAAAATAAATCAAGGGAAGATGGGAAATGAATACCTAGCGGTCACCCTAGTAATTCAAACTTTCAAATCCTATGAAAGTCAAGGTCGCATCTCACCCCTCACCTCATGAATAATCCTTTCCGTTTAACCATGAATTCCTATGAACTGAATTCTATACAAACAATGGGCCCCGCGCGTTTGAAAGGATTCAAAAGACCTGTTTGGAGAGTTAAAGAAATTTTCAGAGGGATGCATTGCAATTGTCTTCGTAGAAAAATGATTTTCAATCATTTCGAAATTTCTGTTCCAACAAGGGTTGTCCCTTAGATTTTCCTTTTTTTTTTTTTTTGGCCAAAACGTCAGCTCCAAATATATTCCCTTATTTCTAATTCCGTTAAAATGCGGAAACATCCAAACAACATGATGCCAAACAAGCCATAGGTTTCTGCAAAATTTCTTAATAGCTTCTTTAATGGCCCACAAGTCAAGCTTCACTACGTTATAAACATCTATTTGCACCATAAAAGGCCAGCAATCATGATGTTATAGACTTCCTATTTGGAGATTTGGATAGAATCCTATCCAGTATTCATGTTGAGGCTCAACATCAAATGGTATCCCTAAGATAAAACAACACGAAACTGTACATTTCCTCAGGCCCAAACCCAATAGACTTCACATCAAATTTTAGCATATCAACTCATAGTTCTCAACAGCAGTAGCTTCGAATCACATTTTAACAAAGAACACATGGCGCTGTCTGGCACAATGAAACCATCTTCAATCATGAAAATACTGTGGGTATGTATAGAACCATGGTGAAGGTGACAGCTAAAAGGTCTTGCCTCAAAAGGAAAACAGTGCAACTCAAGGGACGTCATAAAGACCTGGGTCTTCCATTAACAAATGAGGTTCCTACTTCGACAGATACAGGATCCACCTTCAGAGTTGTAATTTGGGTAACTATAATAAGTAAAAGAAAAAATGGCCACAGGAATGAAACCAGTAAGAGTCCCTCTTGAGTCACAGCAAGGAGAGGAGTCATCGCATCACACCAAAGAGATAACTCTTCACCAACAAATATGTATGTGAGAGACCAGAATCAATTCCAACATGACCAATGAATCAACCAAGTAGAAAGCTTAGAATGAAATCAGCACTTGTCAAGGCAGGATTTGACTTGCAAAGGCTTCAAATTTTGGAACATGCCAGAAAGGGATGGACAGTTTTAATGATCTAAACTTTAGACTGTAGTTTGACAGTTGAATACTGACAAAACTGGGCTAATTAAAAAACTGCTATCAGGTTGCAATTTAGGGCAGGTCATGGGTTGAGTTGACCAAGAAAAGGTTTTAGTTTATGGGGCAGTTGGGGAAGAGGATGGGTGGTAATCGAAGCTGAAGTAAGCCGGCAAAGCACAGTCAAACTGGGACAAATTTAGCGCTGTATTAGATAAGCATCAACTATAAGGGGTAAAGGGTTTGAGCTGTGGAATATTCTGGGATGCTTAATTTGCTAAAAGTTGAGTAACAATTTGACTCAATATGGTGAGATTTTCCAGCTACAGAATATGGGACAAGTAGGAAAGTGGTTTACAAAGGGATATGGTATGGCTTTTAGGATTTAGAGAATAGTGGATCAGTAATCTTTGGTGGAGTTCTAATAGCAAAGTTTTTGACAGGATCCAAGGCCGGGATTCTGGTTGGAAATAGGCAAGATTTTTGACGGGCATGTTTGTTTACATGCGTGTTAAAAGTGAAGGTAGATGACACATCAGGGTAAAGGTGAGATAAAGTATGTTGCGAAGTAGAGAGAGAGAGAGATAGAGGGGTAAAAAGTGGCATTTTGTATTGACCTCACCACACTTTACCAAGCTTTTATGAGGTAAAGAAAAAGAAGCTTGTGGTAAAGTGTGTGGTAAAGTGTCACATCTGGACTTGACCTTACCACACTACTTTTCATGCAGAAACGGTAAAGGGAGAATATGTCACATCTGGGCTTACCTTTACGCATACTTTATGGGTGGCTAACCAAACATCACATCAGGAATTAACATTTGAGGGGATTTCAGGCATGAGTTTGGCATAAAAAGATGATCAAACATTTTTTTTTCTGGGCAGGTAAATGAAAAGAGAGATAATACCAACAGCAGAATTTAGGCACAAGTTGAAACCAAAAGCAGGGAAGAACATCGGCGATATTGCCACTCTGGTAGGAACTGATAGAGGATCCGCCATCAGGGTAGAGCGTGGACTTCCTCTACTGTAAATAGGCCTCATAGACTGAAACAAGAGCAGATGGCCTAGATTTCATTAATCCTGTGATTGATCAGGCCCTTGATTATTTGGATTGATTTGATCAATCAAATAGCCTTTAGATCCATCTCAAACAGGGCCCAGTAAAAGAAAAGGAGCTCAGAACTAAAATTGGATAGTCAAGATGGGCTTAACAAGGATCTCAAATTGGAAAACAAATACGCAGAAATTTACGGAGACCCAAATCAATCCCTTAGAAGTCCATAAAACAATTTAATCAAGCCCAATTAAGTTCTAACCAGGCCCATGATGAACGTCTAGACTCTAGAGCTGACCCAATTTCACACCTCACTTTCTTTTTGAATGGTAAGTTCACACCTCACTGAACAATCAATCCTATAAGCACAGAACATGGGGCCTACATCCCGAATAATGTGGAACACTCAATGACCTCCCAAGCAAGCAAGATGATAATTGGAAACTTTCACAGGAATTTGAGAGTCGGAAGTTTTCTAAAATATAGGAAGCAAGTGAGATCAAATATCAAACTATATGGGACGTCCAATTCAAATTGAACTCTTTAGAAAGTTTCAGAATTCCTTCTTTCTTTTGAGTTAATTAATTGAGTTGTGAAAGGACCTTTTATTTAGTAATCTTTCTTTATTAGTTACATAATGATGTAGGCCCTAGGATTAGAGCTCGCGTGGGTGCCCAAGCACGTGTCCACAAACACTTCAAACACGTCTCAACGGAGACAATAATCCACAAACACTTCAAACATGTCTCAACAGAGACAATAACAAGGATGCACCTCAGGGATAAAACACAAATTTTATTAATCATCTCTCTCTCTCTCTCTCTCTCTCTCTCTCTGAAATTTCATTTTCAACAATGAGATATAATTAAGACAAGAAAACGTGGTGGCTAAGAAACCTAATAATCTAACTTAGGAAATAAAATAAGAATACAAAAAAATTGAAAACCTAATCCTAATTGCAACTCTTTAAATAAAATTAAAAAAATTAAATACCAAATAATTAGTGAAATAAAGCTCCTAAATTAATTTGGGCCCAACACGTGGCGTGAGGTCTATCTGCATCATTCTCCTCAGCTTGGAAAGAACTCAACCTCAAGTTCAGTAAATGTCCAATTGGGCAAAAGATCAATCGGACGAACTTCCAATCTGTTGGTTAGCTTTAGTACACAACTTGAAATTTGTATGCAATCGTTTCCTCCATTTTGAAATAGGCGTGGCTAATGCTTCTTTTGATGGTCAGATTTTGTGTGGACATGTGATTGGACCTTCCATAAGTTCAATTGTAAAATATGCACTATCAAATCGGAATCTCTGACCGCCTGTCGTTCATCTCCAAATATGAAGGTTATATATGGAATGACAATGGATAGATCTTCGTGTGAAAGCATGGGACCAGTTGTTAGATCCATGTCTTCAATGTCCGCTTTACGCTCTTCCTTTGCATCTTCCATCTTTTCATCGATGTTGTCCTTTCATTGAATTTTACCTTGAACTTTTCTATTTCTTGACCTTCACCTCAATATTATCCCCATGATTTCTAAATTAATAGGTCTGATTGTCAACATTGCAAGAGTTTCTTTAAGCAGTGGACAGCTGAGCAACGGCTCCAATCAATTTCGCAACAGTTACTGGAAATTTCTCCATGACTGTAGACACCGCAATTTGAAAATTTGATTAACCTTATTTCATAGATCCGCTCTCCAGGAATACACTGGCAAAAACGGATTTGAAATCCGACTAAAAAAGGCTCAGATGTCGCAAAAAAACAATATGGGCCCTTAATTGGCAAATCTATGCCTATGACAGATCTGCTAATATGTGCTGATGTACTGATATGTGCTGGCTACTGCTGATGTTCGCTGACGTCACTGAAAATGTCACTAAATGGAATATGGATACTACTGTTAGGTTCCTGGGCTGGGCGACCTGTTCAAATAGGTCAAGTTTGACCGGGACCTGAACCCAACAGTATGCTGAAATCAGGTGTCACGCCTGTGGCTCCCCTGTAGAAGGGCGTTGGGTCAGGGGAGCCGCCTAGAGAGAGGGCGGGAGAAACTCTAAGGGACTGGGTATGCAATGGTGCATAAGTCCCACATCAGAAACACGCTAGTCCTGATCTTGGGTATATGTGTGTGTGAGCTGACCTTAACTCTACATGAGGCCTTTTAAAACCGTGCGGCAAGATTGGATCGAAACCCCATGAGCCAAAGCGGACAAGATCATGTGGACAGCGGGCTCAGGTAGTTACACTAGGCCCACTAGTTCTACACAATTGATTGGTTCTTTTGACACGTCACTGTGCAGTGAGACTCATGCAACAGAACAGTAGAAAATCCTTTCCTTCTCCCTTTATGTATTCAAAGAAAAGAAACAGAAAACAAAGTTGGCTTCGTTCCTTCTCTAGCGCAACACAAAGCAAGAAGTGGTGACGTGTGGTGCAGTGCAGCCTGGCGCTACGGTTGGGCGATGATGCTCATTGATGAAGGATGATTAAGCCAGGTACACTTCTGGATCCCTCTCCTCCGCCTCCTCCTCCTATTTCTTTCTTCTTTTTTTCCACTGGGTATCAAGACTCTTTCTTCTTTTTTTTTCCCTCACTCGGGTATGGGGTTTGGGTTCTGTTGGGATTTGATGGAGAGGGGTTGGTTTCGAATGAAGGTTTGGGTTCGATCTGGGTTTAGGGTTTTTTTGCTGGATTGAATTTTTTTTTTTTATGGTTTGGTTTTTCTGCTGGATGGGATTTTTTTTATGGTCTGGTTTTGGAAGTTTTTACAAGGCCTGAGGCTCTGGCGTTAGGGACGTGGGATGTGCAAGGGTTCAGGTGCAGCGATTTGGTGGAATAGGAATGGGGCATTTTGGAGTTGTGGGTTTTGGAGTGACAGGAATGGGGTTTTGCATGTGGTGGGTCTGATCCGATTTGAGGCGGGGGATTGGTCAAGTTCCGATGGAGGTCGGCAGGGATGGAGATGGGGCTGCCATTCAAGATTGAGATGGGGATTGGGGACGGTGGTTGGATTCGACAGGGGTTGATTGGTTAGGGTTTTGGTTTCAAGTTCGCGGCAAAGAGGCGATAAGCAGTGCATAGATGGGTGGATGGTGATGATGAAATGTAGTGAGGATGGATAACGGAACGGATGGGAAGGATGCCAATTGGGTAGAATCTAAGTGATCCGGTGATGGATCTTCAGCTCTGATACCAACTAATGCAAGCCTTAGGATTAGAGCATGCATGGTACTGAACATGGTATTAAGTTCTGGTCGACACCAGGTCGATTCAGGTGAGTCAACCCGGTGCCGATCAAGACCAAGCAGGTTGGGCACCAGCACAAGGGGCTGTTCTGGAATAAGAATTGATATATGTATTATTTATTGCGTGCAATTACTTAAAACACGTCATGGCTTGACTGCCTGAGAAGTTAGGTGAGAATTTTTTAGTGCCTGAGCTCGAATCCCGCCTGGAACAGTTTACTAAACCATTCATTTTTTTTATTAAAATATCTTTTCTTTCTTATGTTTTCTGCCATATAGGACTATGGATGAGTTCCACCATTTCTTTGACCAATTTATCCTTGAAAATACTTAAATGACTTATCCTTGGGTTAAAAAACTAATTTTGTCACTTAAATTTAGAGGACAAAAAACGAAAGGCCAAGATTATTTGAATGGCTCAGTATTATATATTTCCTAATTCACATTCAAATGAAACCTTTCAAGTTTTGTTTTTATTTTGACCAAATTATCCTTAAAAAATCAAATGGCCTATCCTTCAAGCTATAAAGATAATTTGGCCTTCAAATTTTGAAGACCAAAAATAAAAGGCTAGGATCATTTAAATGGCTTGATGATATATATTTTCTACCACATCCAAGACTTTCAATTGACATACTCTCTAGTCTTTTATGCATCTATGTGGGCCCAATAAGAATAACTTAATTTAGTGAAATGTCTTGAACTTAAAAAAGATCTATTTATATCATTTATCCATAAAATAAAATTAAAAAAAAAAAAACTAGTTGTGATATGTTACAGCGTCAACTACTCAGCGGTCAATCGCAATAAGCATCACTATATTTACATTGGATACTCATTAAATAGCTCAATTTTCACATTTTTACTAGTTTCCTATTATTTTCAGATTTTTTAAAAAAATTTGACACTTTATGGAACCAGCACAGTTGTACCAGTCCAGCACGGACAACACCGACTCATCTTGGTCCCAAACGGCACAAAGACCAGCACCGGAATTTAAAACCATGATGCCAAAGCACATGTCCGCAAACACTTCAAACAAATCTGCGCAAAGACAATAACAAGGACGCACCTCAGGGATAAAACCCAAATTTTTTTAATCTCTCGCTCTCTCTCTCTCTCTCTCTCAAATTTCATTCTCTACAATGAGATATAAATAATAAGAGAAAACTTGGTGGCTAAGAAACCTAATAATCTAACTTAGGAAATAAAATAAGAAACCTAATTACAACTCTTGAAATAAAATTAAAAAACTAATACCAAATAATTAGTGAAATAAAACTCCTAAATTAACATGGGTCCTACATGCATCACATAGGACGGATGGCTAGGATTATCAGTAGACTAGGGCTTTGTTTTATGTGAGAACGTCATAAATGCATAAGCATGTGGGACTTTCAACCCTAACTTAGATCATTGATATTTTTTTCTCAATAAAATTGCATGGTTTGCATTTTTCTTTCTCCTTTAATTTGAGTGTTTCTCCCGAGGATTAAAAGATCTATCAAGTGATGGATTAGCGATTTGGGGTAAGCTATCCACTACTTCCACCCCTTGTTTTACTTATTTGTTTGTTGATCTGGTAGAGTTGAATGTGGGGATTCCAGATCAATCGGGCTCTCCATTTAGAATATGATAGATGGTCCGCTTTGTGAATCAGGATTACTTCAGTGCTTCTCAGAATCAATCCAACATGACAAATGGAGTTGTACAACAAAAGGAAAGAAGAAAACTCTTCACCAAAAGCAAAATAATTAGAAATCATCCCAATAAGATCCAAACTTACATAACAAAGACCTCAGGTTGCTGCATACTTCTAGGATTTAAGTCCTAATCATCTAAAATTTGGCCATTCCTCTTTTACTCTTTTAAACAAATATATGTATATATATATATATAGACAAACAAATTAAAATAAAGTGCCCACTGAACTTGCTTGAACTGCATCCATAATTTACAGGCAGCAAAGGCATCAATGTGGTGGAAATATTTGAGTTTTTTTAAGTATCCTAATTGATGCAGTACTATTCACTTATTTAATAATTCACAGTGCTACCAAAGGAGGATTTTCAATTAAAAAAGGAATAAAGAAACACTGACCCCGTATTTAGATTACATTAGTGCAAACCAAATTTTGCAAAAGGTGGTAAAAATGAATAACAATTGCAGTTCCAAACAATTTTAACACTGAATTCTTCACTTCTGTAGTTTCCTTTTCAGTAAGTTAGTAATATAGTCCGCATGCTAAAAACAAATTCTAAAACACGCAAGAAACTGAGGAATCAAACTTCAAGATGAACATTTTGGTTATTCCCAAATCTACAACCTGTTGACTGATGGGCTGTCAAGAGTCAAATCACTTACCTGTTGACGACGCAATGCCTGAAAGACTTCCACACGCTAGGCTAACAAGAGCGGGTGAATCAGGCCTGATGTTCAGTAAAACAAACATCAGAGTAAGCAAGCTATAGATTATCTTGGTTTATGAAAACTTTGATTAGTTAAGTTCAGATTTAATAAGCAAGTTGCTACCTCCATAACTTCCAAGAACTTCTTAGGGTCTCATAAACAGCAAAGCTGATTGCTATACTGGGCCCAACTCCCTGCACCAAAAGCCAATATTATCACTACAATGGTTATGAACTAATGAACTCACCATGGATGAACAGAATCATGCAATGAAGGTAAACGTACCAACAATGTAGCCCCAAGACCTTTATACAGCCCTTTAAAACCCTCATCTCTGCAAATGGTACAAAGTGTGTGCGAAATGCCTCGGTAATAGATCACATTTGTCTGCAAAGTTTTAGGTAGAGTGAGTTAAGCACTGTAACCAAACAAAATGCATCTCATTTGAATTTATCTAATCCAGGACTTAAAAATCAGCATCAGATTGCAACTGGCATCAAGGATAAAAAAAAAAGTGGACTCAGGACCCAACTTGCCCATGGCTGAGTCCAAGCCAACACAGCTGACTCAGGTGATTCACCTGAGGCCCAAAATTTTTAAAAATATATATAAATAATAGGTAAAAAGTCCTAGGAGACCCTCCCATCTATCTAGAATTAATGTATCATTTTGTAACAATACATTTTGAGTTAATGAAGTCCTTTATCTTTCCTATTTTTCAACTACTTAGGTGTTTTCATTTTTTAAGACTTGCGAAATCACTTATCAAGTCTCGGAAATTATATTAACAATCAAGAAGGCAATCAATGTAAAACACAAGCTTATTAACAACACATTCATAGAACTAGGCAATAATACCACTCTATAATACTACTACTAATTTACTATATGCCACGCCCAGAACTACATGAACCATGATAAATTCACTATTAAGGGACAAAAATCTGGTCATCTGGGCAAGAGGTGGAGTTCCCAACCAACATGAAGCACGAGTTGTATGGATGAATGATGAATCTATCAACTTTCAGCAAGTATAAATGCCAAGAAAGAGAGAGAAATGAGATTCGAATGCAGGCAAGAGCTATGATCCATGGTTCTGGCTACTGGCAAGCCCAATGGGCCCCAGCCCACAGGCCAAACAGGATCAGCCAATTTATTGTGGGAGATTTAATTAATTAGGAGTCTCATTTGAGAGTTTTGATTTACTTCGGAGTCTTTAAATTAGAAGTTTAGTTAAGTTTGGTTTGGTTTGCTTAGGAGTTTTAGTTTAATGACTTAATTTCCTTTAATGCTTAGCAAAGCAGAGTCCTACTAGGAAAGGGGATGTCCAGCCTTTCCTATAAATATGTAATCCCTCCATTGGAGAAGATAGCTTATCGTTATTCAAAGATTGTTATGGGTTTTCCTATGGTTGTGAGTTTTTCTTTTTGATGGAAGAGTGCTCATGTGTGTTGAATTCTGAGAGGAATTCAGCCAGCCCCCATTGTGGAGTCAGTCCTCACTTGAATTCGTCCAGAATTCAGCAAACTCTCTCGTGAAGTTTGTCTACACTCGTTCCACCATCCATCGCAGATTCGAGACTGCGTCAATTGCCATCAAAATTGAATGACCCTCGGACTGGCTTGATTGGGTAACTTGCTTCCCCTCCCATTGGTTTTGTTGCTTTCCATATTCCATCTCCTTCATCCCCATCCTCTATAGCCCCAAACCCCATTCAACGACCTATCCCTACAAAACCTCTCACTAAAACCCTAGAAACCCTCTCTACAAACCCTAAAAAAGTAAAATAAAAAAATCTTTGATTGTTCACAGCCGATCCCTTCATCCTCATATAAACGCTAATCCCTGCACCCAGTCCTCAATCCCCTAACCCATCGTCACCATCCCCAACCAAACCGAACCCCTCAGATTCCCAATTGTCACCACCAGATCCAACCTTCCACCTAAACTGCAAAAATTCCCATATTCCTACCCATCTCCCAAACCGGGGAGAGAGAGAGAGAGAGAGAGATCCACCCCCATCTTCCATGCATCTCTTTGGCCAAAAGGGAAGGAGACGAATAGAGAGGGAGAGAGAAGAAGAAAGGGAAGAGCAAAGGAGAGAGGACGAAATGAGTGAAACTTGCACCATCTTAGGCGAAGTGCATCCCTCTGTCCATCACCATCTTCATCATCTTCACCGGCACCATCATCGCCATCCTGTCATCATCTTCGTAGCTTCTCTACCTTCGGCAAGTAAGTGAAGAGAAACCAGAGGGAGTCATCACCATCCTCTCCCCCTCACACTCATTGTCATCACCATTACCATCCTTCATTGAGCAAGAAAGACAACTGCAAGACAGACCTTGGCTCGGTGAAACAAGGAGACAATCAAAAGGATTTAACTTTCATCTTCATTCAAGACATGCAGAACGAGATAGGAAAAAAAATGGGGAGAAAGGAGCTGAGCCGAATCAAATCCAAACCCAGCCAACCAATAGAACTGCAGTGCATAGCTGTTATTGCAGCAGCTGTCCCCTTTTATCCTTCAATGGACAAGCCCGAAGCGTGATTTTTCTGTCCTGCAATTTTGGGCCAAGCATTTGACCCAACCTACTCAAGCCTGTGACAATACAGGCCAATTTCAAGAACTGTATGACTTATATGCACCGGATGAGAGCCCAACACATGATTTAGCTTGTTATATCAGAGGTTTAAGACCAGACATATGGGAGAAATTTAAAGTTTGCCAAACCGTTCAAGCAACATACAAGAAAGCAATTTGTGTTGAGCACATGCTTAGATGGTCTCATATGAGACAATTTACATCTCAAAATGAAAAGTTCCAGCAAAGAATAACTCATTGTTGAAAAATGTTTTGCCAAAAGGGATAATCCCAAACTTGTCAATCGCCGACTTCTCACAACAAATAAGAAGGAAGAAGAGTGGAGACATAATGCGACATTTCAAACAGGGGGAAGGTGTGAAGGCAAGTTAACTAATTGGGTTATTGATCGTGGCAATGTGATAAACTTTGTTGCATAAAAGGTTATTCTAGCCCAAGAAGCTCCCGAAGCCCAACAGAGTAGCATGGGCTAATGATTTAATCATTTCAGTAACTCATCAATGTTTGGTATCTTTTAAGATTGGCAATAATGAGGATAATATTTGGTGTGAAAACAATATAAATGTCACTCATATTCTTCTTGGACGACCATGGCCTTTTGATCTGAACATGCACAATGACAGAAAAGAACACATTATTTTCTGTAGAAAGGACAATAGATCAAGTTCATTCCATTGCAGCCAACACCACCTTCTCCATCTACATCATCACCTCAAACCGAAGAACAAAAGAGCGAGCAAAAAGAAGACACAGAAGTCATGATTACACAACAAGAGCTACAAACGATGACAAAAGACATCAAAGACAACATTGAGAAGCAAGATCAAGGAATACAACATGCCATGACAAAGCCAGATGAAATAGCAAGCAAAACTTCTAATATGGATCATATTTCAGAAGAATTAGAACATAAGGGGACTGAATTTCTTTCTATGAAAAGTGTTGGTCAAAAGATATAAGAGGCAAAAGAAGAAGAAGCGAACATTTAAGGCATAGATCTAATGAGCAGCAAGTCTAATCATTAAGTGGACCTATCAATAGTTCCAGAAGGGCAGTGTGGATCATCAGCAGGCAATTAAATTGTTCACGAGGCATCAAAAGAAGAACAAATCATTGATCCCCTCCAAATTGACTTGATCCTCAGGGATCAATGATGGATATTTGAAGATTGCAAACTGTTGGTAAAAAGCCAACAATTAAAGCATTTAATGGTCGGATCATATATCCAGATTGAATTCAGACGGATCATATATCCAGATTGAATTCAGACGGATCATATATCCAGATTGAATTCAGACATCAAAAGAAGAAACACCTCCAATCTACTTCTAAGTGGAGGCAAAGATTGAGTCAAGCTTCAAGAGAACAATGATTAACAATATAATCAGAAGTTTGTAGGATGGATTTTCGATCCAATATGGCATTTATAAAACTCGAGGTAGAGTTCTCTCCAAGACGGGAAGAACTAATGCAGGCCAGACCCATGCTCCATGGGTCAACCAAGCCCACTAGGCCCAGCCCACAGCCCAACAGGACCAGCAAATTTATGGTGGGAGAATTAATTAGGAGTCTTATTTGAGAGTTTTGATTTATTTAAGATCCTTTAAATTAGAAGTTCAGTTTAGGTTGGCTTGGTTTGGTTAGGAGTTTTAGTTTCCTTTACTGCTTAGCAAAGTAGAGTCATACTACGAAAGGGGATGTCCAACCTTTCCTATAAAAATGCAATCCCTCCATTGGGAGAGATAGTTTAATCATTATTCAATAAAGTTTGTTATGGGCTCTCCTATTGTTCGTGAGTTTTTCTCTTTGATGGAAGAGTGCTTGTGTGTGATGAGTTCTAGGAGAAATTCGGCCAGACCCCATTGTGGAGTTGGTCCTCGTCTGAATCCGTCCAGGATTCGGCAAACTCTCTTGTAGAGCTTGTATACACTCTTTGCTCCATCCACCGCAGATCCGAAGCTGAAGCTGCGTCAGATTGCAAGACTGATACCTAAGATTTCAAAGTCAAAACAAGAATGGAGAGGATTTGAAGCTTAGGGATCAACTTACTCCTTGAAGAAAAAAAAAAAAAAAAAAGCTACACCAAATTTGAGCAACCTTGAGGTTGTAGGTTCAAGTCTTCGAGTCATGTTCCCGATAAAAAGTTAAAAAAAAAAAAAAAATCACCAAATTTGATATGTTGGAATTACCTGAGCTGCAAGCCGTGTCCTCACAAGATCCAGCGGGTATGTCATAGATGCAGCTGTTACTCCTGCCAAGCCACCACCAACCAGACGTACAAAAACGTCTGCACTCACATTGTCTCTTTGCCTATCCAACCCAGGCATTGATTGTAGAACCTGCAACAAATAAACGGCATCACATATAAAAATAAGCACAATTATGGATTATTATAATAATTTAGTTGAACAAGCATGCATCAAGGGATTTTGTACTAACATTCTTGTAACGGTCATAAGCATAGAAGCTGATTGATGAATAAGGAAGGCGATGAGCAATCGTAACCAAGTTCCCTCTCCAAAATGCTCTAATTCCCTCTTCACAAACAATGCGTGAAGCCTCACGCCATATGCTAGCCTTGCTCAATGTTGCAACATCAGAGTGCATGCCTTGTACCTACCAAGTGAGGATGGTGGAGGTTAATTACCAAAGTAGGGTTCATTAAAGAAATCAGATTGAAACATAAAAACAAAATTTTAACATAACATGGATATGAAGATCACTGTTATATAGAGTGCATTGAATCAAATATTAAATGGAGATATTTCAAGATTGCAAAGCCATTTACTTTTTCAATTCAAGCTTTATATTAATGTATTTTTCCTTATATTGGTAATGTGAATCAAACCCACAACCTCAAGGTCGCATTAGTGAGCACCTTCCATTGTGCCACGACTCATGAGCTCTTGTCATTCTTCGTTAGATAGTAGTTTGAAAAGGAAGATGACAAAGTCACCCAAGAACTCAATCTTTCAAAGGCGTCTATGGACATCAAAATGTGGAAAAAAACCTTGCCATTATCCACACAGAGGTTTGCGATTCCTTGATATGTTGATGGCGAGTACTGAGCGCACCTCAATGTGGGGCCTTCATGGGGCCCCACCTGGGATTAGGACCTAGGGGGATTGAAAGATTACCCTGGGTCCTTCATCTCTGCAAAAATGCATCCCCAACCCTAATTCCTATCATCTCCACCTGGGCCCCATAAGTTTAACAGTGTACAATCCATTTGGCTGGCTGTGCAGTCAATCCAACGGTCCAATTCATTCAAATGGGTGTAAACCGCATGGGAAGTGTGAAATTTGGATTGGGGGCAGGGCGGGCCAGCTGTTGTGTCCCACTTGGATGGACAATCAGGTGGGCCCCCCCCCACCCCTGCGGTGCGCAAGATGCGCACTGGGCACATCTAATAACCATTCATGCGGCATTCATTATCATGCTACAACCAAAACTAAGTTATGCAACTTCATGGTTCCCTAATGCATTAGAGTGAAAGATATTTTTTGTGGAGCAATGTTAAAAGCTATGTACCATTAACATTTAAAAAAACAAAAAACAGACGAAGAAGTCACCTCCAAGAACTAGCAGGAAAATCAACTACATTGACACATTTATATTTAAATAATGCATTATTCTAAACATTTTATTTCATACATAAAAGTATAAGATATAGAGTAAAGACTTTGTTTTCATTTTTTTTTTTAATTGAGTTTGAAAGATGGATAGCCAGGTCCGCTTGTAGTCGTTTTCCTCTCCAAAGTCATCCATAGATCATGTCAACTGCTCTCTCAGCCCCCCTTTTAGTGCCGAATCTAATGAAGGCGAATCCCCTACTCCTCCTGCTGTTCTTCTCTAGTTCAGCTTTAGAAATTTGCTCTGGGAGGTTGGATGTGAAGACTGAGAAGGACCTTTCTCTCAGTCGTCATATCTGCGCAGGTAGCGGGGTTCTGATTCGCTGAATTCATGGGTGATTTCGTGGGTGATTTCCTTCTTCGCATCCCAGATATCGTGGGTGTTTCCCTTCGTCACCTTCCATTTCCCGCGAGCACTGAATTTGCGCCCTTATAGGAGATTTCTTCCACATCTTTCGAAAAATCTTGGCTCCCTCCCCTACTCAGCATTCTCCATCTGAATCATTTCTCTCAAATTTTATTTTGAAATGAGGTTTTAGAGCTTAACGTTCTGAAAATAAACTCTATTTTTTATGCATGTTTCTTTCTCCATCGTTTTCCTCTTCTCCCTCCTTTTATGTTTCTTTTTCCCCCTTTCTGCAACCGATATGGACTTAATATCAACCATTTACGGTTTGACCAATATTTTGAAAATATCAGTCATAACAGCTTTTTTTTTTTGGTGATTTTATGGTGTTGCTCGTAACATTGCCGTTATCATGAAAATATCGTAACAGTAACGGCTGTTATTTTAAACCCTGTATATATGCCCCACCCAGAAGGGACATGCAGAGAATGAAGAATCACTTTTTTGTTACGCCTGTGAAGTATCATACCCTATTGAAGAATGGACTTAAGGGCCACCATAGTTCAATAAATCAAGTGTCTTTTATTTTATAACTAATCAAGTGTAATGTATTTAGGCTGCAATGACCACTGATTAGGGTTTCGTGGAATTTATGAGGATGTATTTGTTTAAAAAGAGATAACCCTCTCTCTCTCTCTCTCTCTCTCTCTCTCTCTCTCTCTCTCTCTCTCTCTCAACCAAAGAAGGCTCCTCTTCATTTGTGCTTCCCAGAAACTATAACAACCAACTATAAGGCCTAGTGGACCAGGTGTTGCCCTAGGGATTCATTTCTCACTCTAATCGGGTAACCACGTGTGGCTATCAGGTTTGCTGGATCTCTATGCTAACAATAATGTGGAACATCATGCATGGTTGCATGGTTAATTAGGGTATTGAAGTGATGCAATAGAGGGATAACCTCAAAGAAAGGACAAAATGGAATTGGAATTCAAAATCCCAAAATGTACAGGTTGCAAGAAAGCTCATCATTAGGAATTTGGGCACAAGTTCATGAAAATACAGATGATGAACATGAAGCTCCGTTCTTAATCAAAATTAAAGGTGTAGGCTGAAATCCAGCAAAACCCAATTAGTAAAATCGAAGTGGAAATTCAATACAATAAGTGAGAATTAGGCGATAATATAATTTTGACCTTTAGCTGTAAAATGGCAAGCAGTTTAATCAACTAAATCAAGAAAATGACGAAGAAGAAGAAGAAGAAGTCACCTCCAAGAACTAGCAGGAAAATCAACTACATTGACACATTTATATTAAAATAATGCATTATTCTAAACATTTTATTTCATACATAAAAGTATACAATATAGAGTATAGACTTTGTTTTCATTTTTTTATATTGAGTTTGAACGATAGATAGCCAGGTTCGCTTGTAGTTGTTTCCCTCTCCAAAGTCGTCCATCGATCATGTCAACTTCTCTCTCAGCCTACCTTTTAGTGCCAAATCTAATGAAGACGAATCCCCTACCCCTCCTGCTGTTCTTCTCTAGTTCAGCTTTAGAAATTTGCTCTGGGAGGTTGGATGTGAAGACTGAGAAGGACCTTTCTCTCAGTCGTTGTATCTGCGCATGTAGTGGGGTTCTGATTCGCTGAATTCATGGGTGATTTCCCTCTTTGCATCCCAGATATCGTGGGTGTTTCCCTTCGTCACGTTCCATTTCCCACGAGCACTGAATTTGCGCCCTTCTAGGAGATTTCTTCCACATCTTTCGAAAAAGTCTTGGTTCCCTCCCCTACTCAGCATTCTCCGTCTGAATCATTTCTCTCAAATTTTATTTTGAAATGAGATTTTAGAGCTTAACGTTCTGAAAATAAACTCTATTTTTTATGCATGTTTCTTTCTCCATCGTTTTCCTCTTCTCCCTCTTTATGTTTCTTTTTCCCCCTTTCTGCAACTGATATGGACTTAATATCGGCCGTTAAAACGGTTTGACCAATATTTTGAAAATATCAGTCATAACGGCTTTTTCTTTTTTGGCGATTTTATGGTGTTGCTTGTAACATTGCCATTATCATGAAAATAACGTAACAGTAACGGCCGTCATTTTAAACCCTGCATATATGCCCCACCCAGAAGGGACATGCAGAGAATGAAGAATCACTTTTTTGTTACGCCTGTGAAGTATCATACCCTATTGAAGAATGGACTTAAGGGCAACCATAATTCAATAAATCAAGTGTCTTTTATTTTATAACTAATCAAGTGTAATGTATTTAGGCTGCAATGACCACTGATTATAAGCCTCTCTCTCTCTCTCTCTCTCTCTCTCTCTCTCTCTCTCTCTCTCTCTCTCTCTCTCTCTCTCTCTCAACCAAAGAAGGCTCCTCTTCATTTGTGCTTCCCAGAAACTATAGAACCAACTATAAGGCCTAGTGGACCAGTTGTTGCCCTAGGGATTCATTTCTCACTCTAATCGGGTAACCACGTGTGGCTATCAGGTTTGCTGGATCTCCATGCTAACAACAATGTGGAACATCATGCATGGTTGCATGGTTAATTAGGGTATTGAAGTGATGCAATGGAGGGATAACCTCAAAGAAAGGACAAAATGGAATTGGAATTCAAAATCCCAAAATGTACAGGTTGCAAGAAAGCTCATCATTAGGAGTTTGGGCACAAGTTCATGAAAATACAGATGATGAACATGAAGCTCCGTTCTTAATCAAAATTAAAGGTGTAGGCAGATATCCAGCAAAACCCAATTAGTAAAATCAAAGTGGAAATTCAATACAATAAGTGAGAATTAGGAGATAATATAATTTTGACCTTTAGCTGTAAAATGGCAAGCAGTTTAATCAGCTAAATCAAGAAAATGACAAATAGGTGACCAACATAGGGTCTGATCTCAAAGCCTTAGTTTGAAACTAGGAGATCATCAAGGACTGAAGATAGAAGCTCTTCTTTTTTTCTTCCTTTATTTTAATTTTTTGACATAAGACAAAACCTCTCGACAAGGATTTAGTGCTGACTGATTGTTGAGATGCTTTAGTAGGGTCCCCGCTTTATGTCAGCCATATAGAATAAAAACGTTGAGCAATCATAGTTCCAATGCTATTTGGACTAAGATAAAGCATTCTTCTCCCATTTGATTGAGTTTCAGAATCTAAATTTTCCATTGCTAAGATTTGAGCTGACTCACAAAAACCAAGACTGCATGGGGGGATCAGTTGCGCAGAAGTCAAGAGTGTGGCTCCCAGGTCAGGACATTAGCAGTATTATTAAAGAATGAAGGGACCTGTTGCGATTCTTGGGTCTCCTCGGTTCATCTCCTTGAAGCAGCCAGAGACAACATAGATATAAAAGTGGGCATGTAGAGCATTATTTCTTATTGATGCCCCCATGCACCACTTTTAGGCTTTCAGGCCATTACCTATCTATGCTGGCATTTCTGGTCTTTTGCAGTAGTTGCATCTTTGTTTCCTTTTCTTTCAACAAAGTTATCTTTGAAAGTTACACACATATGTAAGGGTTCCCTACCCACAAACCCTACAATCCTATGCCATCATAAATGTCATCAACATCATCTCATAAACGCTAAATATCAGTGTTTTGATGTATCAAAAAACATGTTCTCATTCTATTAATCCAGATATATATATATAACAACATCTCCATAATGGCTCAGAAAAAAAGGGTTTTTAGCTGCAATTTAATGTTCAACTATTAGGAAAATAAGCAAACCGAGACACAATATTCAAAACAAATTATAAAGCCACAAGAACTACATCACAAGCAAACTTTAAAGTACTTCTTGCCGAAATTAATCTATCAGAATACTGAATGACCACACCCAACAAGCACATTCATACAATATCCTCCAAAAAAAATCAACAATAAGATATTGCACATTCACTAAAACCCACATCCGAAAAAAAAAATCAATTTCCTAGCACAAAATTAACAAGAACATGAATGCTATGTTCTCGAAGAAAAATCCATATTCTGAAAAAAAAAAAAAAAAAATAGAAACCCCCCAAAACTTTTCCCGCTTCAACTGTAGAAATTCTAGACAACCCCCAATAACCCAATCACTAAAACCTCCCAACCCCACAATAATCAACGATTTCAATAACATTTCAGAAACAAATCAAAATTCCACAATTTCAAGGAAGACAAAGCAAAAGAGCGTTAGAATATCAGAGAAATCCAATACCTCCTTGAGCATATACCGACCTGGAAGAGGATTGTGAGGCGCGCAAGAGGCGCCGTGCAGGTCTTGCTCACAGCACCCGCGATTCCCCCCGCAAGCAGCTGCGGCATCATCCCGATCTGCGACTGCGGATGCAGCGATTGCTGATGATGATGATGCTGCTGCGTCGTGTATTTCCGGACACCACCCTCGACGACGCCGGCGCCACCATGGCAGGAATTGAGAGCTCTCTGCCCTCCACCTCCTTCTCCGACGACGACGCCTACTCGAGCTTCCGTCTGCATTCTCCTGCTTCTCCTTTTCCCCTTTTGAGAGATCTACCAAACAAACCCTAGAAAATGACGAGCATGTGCTCTTATTCTTCCTCCTCTTGCCCTAGATTTCGCAAAACCCTAGAAGGAGAGACGAAGAGTATGAAAGCTGGAGTCTTTGGTCTTCTTGTTCCTCGTTTTCAGCTTCTTGTGAGAAATGGAGGGATTTGGGGTAGGGTTTTGGGAGAGAGTAAGCGATGGGGCGGTTGTGTTTGCCCCTCTTAGTCTTTTACACACGAGGAGGGTTTTTATTCGCTGTCTTGCAACGACACTTGAAATTTTGATTCCCACACATGCGGATGATCCGGACCATGGACAGTGGGGCCATTATGATTTGCCTAAGTGGTGGGCCAGGATCAAGAAAGTAGAATTCTTTTCAAACTTGTTTGGATGGAAGAAAAGAAATATTGGCCCATTTGGCAAGTCTTTGATATAGCTGGTTTGGTTAGATTTATTTTTGTAGGTGCCAAAAACGACACCCCCTTAGTTAGATGAAACTTTTTTTTAAGGAAAGACTGAACGCCCGAGACCTGAAAAGGAATGAGAGAAACAGAAGTCAAAGGCCTTAGCTGCCGTCAGCCAAAGATACTCCGATGCCTGAGTTAGTTCTGCAACTAAGTAAAGGTGGAGTGGAAAAGAGAAGATGGTGCAGGTGAAGTTTGTATGTGTGAGAGTTCAGACGTACCTTTGGAGGACTCTCCCATGTGGACATATAGGTGGAAGTCTTGTCATCCCTTTTTGTTGAGTGGAGGTAGGTGGGGCCCGATGTCGGGCCTTACCCTGACACTGAATTGGTAGGTGAAAATAGAGTGTCCCATCGTACGACTCCCATTCTTCCTAGGACTGCTGACGTGATGGGGTGATAAAGTCAACTTCTTCTCTCTATCACGCGCCCCCTATATGTCCGTGTAAGTCCGTACTTCTCATTGGAGTGTGATGGCCCACTTCTGATCCTCAGTACTCTTACCGAGACCAGAAGTGGTCTTGTTGAGCTGACACTCTTTGCCGAGCTGCCGAGACGCGGGTTACCGAGATCAAGACAAGCTAGCTGGTACTGTTACCGAGGTTTAGATTAATCTCGGTATTATTGGATTTTACCACACAGTTTTGAAATAGAATTACTTCAATTGGACCTTGTTACAAGTAAATAATTTGACAAATGTGGTTGAACCACTACATATAGATTTATGTTATCACATGCTATATGGGTAAAATTATCATATAAAAAAATAAGTCAAAAGTTTATGAGTCGATTTCATCTTAAAAGGTAGACTTGTCGAACGGTAAATTAATAGTATATGTTAGAAATATAATATTTTATTTTCTAAACACAAAAGTTTTATTTGTTTGGAAGAGTAAAAGATTAAGAAATACTCTTTCTTCTTTTTATAAAATTGAGTATTTTCTCCTATGGCTACAACTTTTCCGCCCATGTGATTTTTATTTTTCGATAAACTTGCATATACTACTTTACTAAATTTCAAAATTGTCCATTCAACGTTTATCATGAACCTATTTGTTTTTATTAGATATATAGAAAGAAGTCCATGGTCAAATATAAATAACTAGGTGAGGGGTGAATTATATGAGATGAGGAGTGAATGATATTAGACATGACATGAGCTCAAGAAAAAATGGTAAAAGTTACTTTACAGTTGTTTTAGTGATATTCTCCTTTGCATTTTTATTTTTAACCACGTTTAAAAATAAAAGTATGATAATTCGTAGAAATTCAAAGATACGTTTGCCTTTTTTTCAAATAAATGATATGTTTTTACTAAATGGTTAGTAAAATACTCCTGATTGAAACAATTTTGTTTTAAATATATCTAATCGGATCAACAATATTTCACTTGGATCATAGTCTCCAAAAATGCTCTAATGCTGCTTTAAAGCTTCCAAAGATAAAATTAGGGTGCAATTTTGACAATGTAAATGTTGGGGGCCATTGTTTAGAATAGAAGGGGGGAACTATTTGAGGTGCTTTAGCTTTTCTACTAAATGTTCCAGGACATGATTTAGGATTAATCCGTGCGACACGATGAATTCAATGGAAATAAGTAATCTTACCCTCTTCAACTTCAAGTGAAATCATACGGCATGCAACTTGAAACGCACGGGAATATCCCTTTCTTTTTCTTCCCCTTATTTTCGACTCGACAGAATCAACGAACCGTTCTTCCGAATATTCTCCTCCACGTGCGTAAGGGTTCGCAAACACATGGACAAAGACGATAATGCCCCTTTGGTTTGAAACTAGACGTTTCGTAAACCTAACGCCGAGACTGCACAGTACCCACGTGACATTCAAGTCATGGTTTTGAAGGAAAAAAAGGTGGTTTTCAAGACCTGGTACATCCCTCGTTCATCACATTTTCACACTTGGATGAGGTTACCCTGACTAGTGATATTTGGTTTGGCAATTGGAGTGTTCTAAATTTCAATCCCATGGCCCGCCGAAATTGGACATGGATAAGCCCACGAGCAATTTTTCTTTTTTTTTCAAAATCCATAAAGACTTTTTTCTTTTTTCTTTTTTTAACCCACAGTATCTCTCGCCTAACCGAGCCTATCTCAGAGCCGAAGGACACTCGATTTTGTACAGTTGAGAACTAAATCCTACGGGCATGTGCAAACCCTCCTAGCCACATGCACTGGGTAAAATTATGGGAGGTGACCAATAGAAGTAAGTGTCGAACACAAGACCTCTCCGCTTCATGAGACGCAGAGTAAAATCCATAAAGACTTAAGATGTGAAACTACGACTCTGATACTTATCACTATTACAAGAATATTGATCGGTTCTTATCATGAATTGGGGGGTTCATAAAGGTGTAGTAAGTTAGATATATTTGGAACTTTTTCACAAACTAATCAAAATCTATAAAGATGTAAGACAATCAGGTTTAAGATTTTGAGGTTTGTTAGTTGAATAAATATGCTGAATGGTTTGAATAAAAAATATGAGACTCATATAATTTAGAAAATAAAGGTAGTTTATGGGGCCTATGGAACTGCCATCATCATGTCAGAAATGTATTAGCGCATTTTTAAGAGAGGTTAGGTATGAAAATTTTGGTATGTAAGTGGCTTTATTTATACCTCATTTACACATGCATAAATAAGCACAAACAAACGTAAAGTTGCGTGACTATTATGCATGTAGAATATTTACATATGTAAATGACTACAAGAAAAAAAAGAGAATCCTTAGAATTATTTTATTTTTTGATGATGTGGAACCCGCCGATCCTCCTTATTCTTGATCATTGGTAAACACTGGATACACAACACCGCCGACCGACCACTGTGTATCAATTAAAGCCCCAAACAATCTAAAGCGAGGACCTCCTACTAATTGCTAGACTTTCTGACCACTCAGACAATTCAAGTGTCGGACAAAATTTAGGTGTGGGTAACAATTTAAGTTGGAGGACTTTTAAGCCTTGATTAAATATAAAGTCTTATATTTGTAAATTAATGTATGTATGTAGAGATGTCAAATGGGCCAGGCTAGCACTACACGACCGAGGACAAGAGTCAACGGCCAATGGCCCGGCCTATGGCACCGGCCATGCTAGGCCAAGTGCCTGGCACGACTAGTCCAGTTGGGCACAGCGCGGCCCGCTAAGCGGCACGGCACGGCACGACACACGATATTTAATATATTTTGTGTAAATATAAAAAATATGGTCTTTTGTTTTTTTATTTTATTTTTTACCATAAAAAATAATTGTAAAAGTTTCGAAGGTAATCCTAATGAGAAATCTTCAAATAGAAAAGATCCAAATGACTCTCTTCTCAACTGAACAACTAAAATTTGTATGTCATAATCTTCTTTGTATGTATCTTTTAATTTTTTTATCATAGGACCTTTGTTTTTTTAAGCCAGAAAGGTAAAAACCACACGAAGGTACGGCAAGGCCCTCGCACAACTCAGGCACGTCCCATGCTGGGCCGCTTCCCTGGCCAGCTGTGGCACGGCCGGGCTGCGAAATCGCCAAGCTGTGCCACAAGGCACAGCCCGTTTGACATCTCTATTTGTATGTATGTAATTTGAGTACAAGGTTCAATACCAGTACCCAGGCTGATACTTAGCCCATCCCATTTTTTTATCAGGCATAATATTCAGGCCAAGCTCCAACCCACTTCAGGCTGGGCCCTGGTCAGGTTGCGTGGCCTAGATAACCATAATCATGTTTCAATAAACATGTTTAATGGTTAAGATTACACATATAAGGCCAACTAAAATGAAAAAATAAAGGTGCTTTATGGGGCCCAAGGGAATGCTGTCACCGTGTAAGAAATGTATTAGCGCTTTTTGTAGGAGAGATTTGAGAATTTTCGTGCGTAAGTGGTACACACCATTTTCTCACAAAATGTGAAGTTGTGCAATTATTATGAATGTGAATCATTTACATATACCTCAATTACTGCAAACAAACAAATTCCTAAGAGTTAGAAAACTTTTAAGCCCTTGATTTAATATTAACTTTTAAATTTATAAATTAATGTATGTATGCATGTAATTTGAGTATGAGGTTCAATACCAGCACCCAGGCTGATACTTAGCCCTGCCCATTTTTTTATCAGGCATAATATTCAGACTCCAGCCCAGTTCAAGCTGGGCCCTAGTCAGGTTCAGGCTTTTGTGGGCCAGAGCACCATACTCATGCTTCAAAATTCTGGCTCGACCCCAAAATGGAACGGGAACATGCTAAGCTAGAGTCTCAATTTCATGGCCCAAGTTGGAGCTCTAGGCACTCTCTTCATACTAGGGTTTTGGGCTATATGAAGTAAAGGTAAGTCACGGGCCATTAAGATGATGTTCTCCTATGAACAAACAACATATGCAATCGAGCTTTGAGGGCCCACATGGGCCAGCCTTTGATTAGTTCAAACCCTTTCAAATTCTCCTCTCCCCATAAGCAGGCAATAGGCCCAAGTTTACTCTCATCAAATCTTTATCCACCATTTGGTTGAATCTAAAAAAAAAAAAAATTCTATAGTTAAAATGCCACTAAACTTTAAAGCTATTAAATCAAGGGCAACGATGATCTGATATGGCAGATTTTCTTATTGACCCTTATCCAATAGGAGACATTTGCCGGCATCTCACCCCTAACCATCTAAGTGGGCCCAACGAGCTGGACTGCATTTAAGCAGCATGCAGATTGATCATAGGAGAACATTGAGTAGATAGTGCTGGGTTATGGTACTTAGAGATGGAGGAACTTGGACCTGTACTTTGAAACTGATAATGGGTTTAGAGACTTACAGAGATGATGGTGGGTCATGCATTGAAGATGGGCCTTGTGATTAGGCTTGCTAGGCCTCTGGCCTCTACTATGTTTGAAGGGCCTTAGGATTGTTACAATGACATATGGTTCTTGGATTAATACTCGTTAGGTCTTGATTATTTTTGCAAGTTATGGACTTCGCTGAATGGGCTTTGATTGTCGGCCATGGGAGATGGGCCTCACATCATGATGGACCTTGGATGACAAACACTAGCTTTGATTACCTTGATGAGGGCCTTGACATTCCCTCTTATGATCAGCCAGGAACCTTGGCATAATTGATAATGTCGGCTGACCATGATGATGGCCGGGGAACCTGCTACGTGAATCTTGGGCCTTGATTGTTTTGAGCAAAAACCTTGTTTCAATGGCCTTGTGACTTAATTGTTGATTGGATTGGTATCTGGATGCCAGAAATCCAGGATAGATTGGTTCAACAGATTGGACTCACGATTGGTGGGCCCATATCTACTGTTAAACCACTCTAAAACTTGGCTCGAAGATACTGGGCTAAGTAATCTCGGAGAGTCCATCAAAGACCGAGTCAGAACGTCCAAAGTAATCATGAGTTCATATATAAGTTTCTCAAAATTGGATCATGTCTTAACTGAATTGTAACTGAGTCACCGAGTCAAAGAGCAAAACTCTTTTAATGACCTATTTTTTCTAAGGGGCATTTGGCCGGAGGTCCCTAAATATTGGTTTTTATTGCAAACGGTTAACGGATTAATTTTGTAGAGTCAAAGGTCCCTTCCACTGTTTCATATACTAGAAAGGACAATAATGCTCTCATAATCTCTTATCTCTTTATTAAAAAAACGGTAAGCCTAAAATCGCGGTAACTTGCCAAAGAAGGAACGCAAGCGAGAAATTAGGAATTTTGAACATTTGGCGCAAGAAGGAGAGTGAATTAGGGAAGGAGACAGTTATCCCACCATGGATGGGCATCGATTAACAAATCCAATTAACGAAACCTTCCTAACTGTCAAATTGATGAAAAACATTCCATAGAAAACTGACAGTACTAAATATAAAGATCTATCATCCATTCGTTGGTCATGAATGAGGTGGCTAACATTGCATAATCAAAGCTAATGTCCTGCAAAATGCCATATTCATTATGGGGCACACCAGATGAATGGCCTTGATTGGAACCATCTGTGCCTCGTATCTAATTAAATTGTTTTAGAACTTAGACGAATTTATTCCAGAACTGAGATAAATTTGTCCAAGAACTCAGATAAATTTGGTCCAAACTGAAATAAATTTGTTCCAAACTCATATAAATTTATACCAAACTTAGATAAATTCAAGCCAAACTCAGATAAATTCAGAAAAGGATGATTCAAATCCACAGTTTGATAAAATAAAAAAAACCACTCTCCGCCCTGCCTTCAAATCCAATCACACTAAAATACCCTCAAGACCCTAACTAAGATTTCATAAGAAAAAATTCCCTCCCATTTGTAATACGATTGAGTTCCCCTAGTGAGAACTTCTCATCTTGGGAACATTTCATAATATACATGTACTCAGTTGGCATAAGACCACATCCAAGCTCATCCTAATTAACATTTGCGTAGTTAGCATGCCCCCTGATACGTTTCCACTAAATGCAGTTAGTTTTCTTATTATACTTGGAATTATTAAACTATAAATCTATGAAATCAAGGGAAACAAATGATGAGAAAAAAAAGAGGAAAGATAGCACGGTCATGATCTCACAAGATGATGCGTAAAGTTCCTTTGAGTGGGTCAAAACACATCAAATGCAGTTTCTCCTCCTCTTTTGGAGACTTACCTGAATAATTGTAATACGCATGTGGCTTGGTCCTTCTAGTAAAAAAACTTTAGATAAATGGAGAATTACCTGAATTATTATAATACGCATGTGGCTTCGGTCCTTCTAGTAAAACGACGTTAGATAATTAAACCATTTACTAAACATTCATTAAGGAGACATCCATGGGCAAATCTCTATGAGTGTGCAGCATCGTTCTCTCCCATTTGAATTTCCAAACTTGATCTATTCCTTCTGATTTGAGTTTTGAAGCTTCATCTAAAATTAAGAAATATAATCCGTTAGAGGGGCAAATTAGTCATGAAATATCATGTTAAGCCCCTTTAATTAAGGGCTTAGTTTGCGCGACATGTTTAGACAATTATGTGTGATGTATTGGGGCAGTTATACCAGCAAATCAGTCATGAAATGTGTGATGTGGCATATCTAGGGACTTTTGGCTGAAATATGTCCAGCTGCGTGGACTACAGGCCTTAATCGAAACTTTTGTGGACTAGAGCCTTTAAAGGATACATTTCAGAGACCGTTCACTAATTTATCCTTTTTTTAACGTGTACTCCATCCTTAAAAATGGTAGCCAATACGAACCCAGGAAATTTAGTTTATCCAGAGCCTATAATTATTACAAGTTCTAATATTGAGTTTTTCTCAAGTCCAATCTAATAGTGAATGTCACTTTAATCCAGTGCCCCGTGAATTCATTGAGTTCAACTTTGATTGAGCTATTTGTGCGAGCTATTCTCACCAACTTTACAAGAGAGACGAATCTCAGCACATCCCCCAAACCCAATTACTAATAAACCGGATCCGGGGTGTGAGAATTAGGGCTAATTAATTTATTTTTTTTGCCCATTATGCCCCATGACCGTTAGTTTGCTGTGAGGATTGTGCATTTAAACCTCGTATAAACAAATAGCCTATGGAACTTGACAATTAATTGTATCATAATTCTTGTGTAAATTATCAAAGCAGCGAATGAATTTAGTCTCATTAAATATTTAAGTTTAAAAAAGGAATAATTAAATCTTAGACAATTGACAAATCCCAAAGCTCTAGACCACTACAATAAATATGTAGAATTAAATCATAAGAGATCAAATGTCAAAGGTAATAAAAGAACTAAGCGAATACCCCCATGTGGCTCTCACGTGATGGCAGAGATGATGCTACTATACATCATCGACACACCACTCTCGCTCCTCCTCTACCAGTTGAAGATCTTCTGTGATTGATAAGTTTATAAAATTGTAGTTTTCATTCATCATTTTATATGACTTTGTGGACATAATTAGGGTAATTTGCATTTAATTTCATAGAATTTCATAATTTCATGCATTTGAGCATTAAAGTTGAAATGTTAGTCAAAATAGTTCAAAATCATCAATCTTGCATGAACGTTGTGAAATCATTGGTTTACATAATCTTAGTGTCACACCAATTAGCTTTTTGATTCTTGCATTATCAATTAGTTCATGGAAAATCATTTAATTTGGTGCATTCATGTGCATGCTCTCAAGTGATTCGGGTCCCATGCATGACACTTATGAATTTTATACATATATTATGGCTGAATTTTTCCTTTTATTTTTGAAGGAAACATTGATAATCGGGCCCCGCATTGAGTAGAAATTGAAGAAGATTTTTGTGAAAGGAACCCACTTGAGGAGAAATTAAAGAAGAAAGAAAGAAAAGAAGCCAAGGAGTTGCACGTTGAATTCCATGAAGCATCACACCTACACGTCCAAGTATTGTTTTGCAAAGAGAATGGGGTCCACATGGCCTTACATGTCCATACATAGGGAAGCTTCGAAGATTTTGTGAAATCTGAAGTTATTTTGGCAAGCTTATCATTGGTATCATGAGAGATTTTGAAGGAGCCCAACTTGAAAAGACTTACACATCAAGACCCTATCCTTAGCAAGGAATCTTTTGAAATTCAAATTCTTACCTTAGATAGGAGATTTGCTTGGACAGTAAGGCCCTGTTTGGCGTCTCTTATCTATATGAGACAGATCTGAATAAAAAAGATTTGTTTCAAATGGCCCTGTTTGAAATAGATGGTGTAAAAATAGTTTGTTTGGTTATATATAAAAAATGATTGAAATTGACATTTTTAAAACAATGGTTGAAAATTTTTCATAAATATCTCAAAATTCATGGGGATTCAAGTATTGAAATTTGACGTCATAGTTGTGTTTAGCCTTACAAAGAGAATTAATGGTTTGGATCTTGCATTTGGGGGCCATGGTTTTAAAAAAGGCAGATATAAATGTTTGTAGTTTTTTTTGTAAATATCTCAAAATCTATGATGATCCAATGGCTAAAATTTGGACCCATAGTCGTACTTGTTCTTCTGAATATATCCAGTGGTTTGGATCATGATTTTTGGTGGCTGAATTTATAAAAAAAAAAAGAGAAAAATCCACACTGCTGTGTACAATTTCAAACCTCAGTCAATTATCATGGTACATCAATGGTCAAAAACATTTTTATAAATATCTCAAGATCCACTTGGATTTAGAGGCTCATTTTTGGACCTGTGGCCGTTTTTGGCCATCCAAGGGGAATCAACAGATCGGATCATGATGATGGGGCGCGCAATGTCCAGAATATTAGATCAAAGGGCTCACATTTTTTTGCAAATATCTCGAGATTCGAGAAAGTTCAACGGCTGAAATTTGAACACGGCTGAAATTTGGACACGTGGCCGTGTGTGACCTTCTTCACATTTCTAACGGTGTGGATCATGGTTGTGGGTCCCATAAATTAAAAAAAATGAAAAAACGGATTGTCTTATGAGGACGTCCGTTTCACTGTAGCAACTGTGTCTTTCTGCTTCAGACATTAAGGTCTGATTCAAAACAGGGCCTTTTGCTGAAACTGAACCTAAGTTAAGAGATGCCAAACTGAACCTAAGTTAAGGAGAAGGAAGCCAAATCTAATTGGAAAATAAGTGTTCACAAAGAAGGAAGGAGCAAAGTGAAGAACGTCCATGGAGTGTTGTTACATTATGTTGCACGTCCAAGGGTTGGGGCCCACGTTTATTCACATGGCCTACATGCATATTAAAGATGGTTGGTTCAAAAAAAATATATAAAGGACATGTTGGAGCATCACCTAGGCCTGGAAAGTATGAATAAAGAAGGAAGTCAAAGCATGTGGCTCAAAGAAATCATGTGTTTCTTCATGGCCATGGCCCACACATGGAAATAGCAAACATGAATGAATTAAAATGGCAAGTTCAGTTGTTAAACAAGGAGATAAAACTCTATTTCTTGGGACATCCCGTAGCCATTCAAGAAGACATCCATCCCACACGATCTCTCTCTTCTTTCATTCTCTCCTCTTCCCTCCTTTCTTTTCTTCCCCTCTTCTTTTCTCTTTTTTTTTCGATAAAACGTCGGCCAAAGTAGTTTTCACCGACGTTTTTTAAAATGTCGGTAAAATATATATTATTTTTTTATTAAAAAAAAGTAAAAAGTTCTCATTTTGCCGACGTAATTAGACACGTCGGTAATAATCAATATTTACCGATGTGTTTTGAAAAAACGTCGGCCAAAGTTATTTTCACCGACGTTTTTAAAACATCGGTAAAAGATATATTATTTTTTTATTTAAAAAAAGTAAAGAGTACTTCTTTTGCCGATGAAATTAGAAAACGTCAGTAAGGAGTAATCTTTGCCGACGTTTTTCAAAAAAACGTCGGTAAAAGTATGTCTTTCAGCGATGTTTTGATTAAAACGTCGGTAAAAGTTACTTTTAGCGATGAAATTATATACATCGGTAAAGACTACTCTTTATTGACGAATTTCTAAAAGCGTCACTAAAAAACATCGCTAAAAGTGCAACTTGTTGTAGTGGTAGCCTTGGCCCCAAGTACTTATTTTGAAGGAGAAGTTGTAACGATGCAATTTTTAATGACAAATCAAGAAGTATTCGTTGCAATGGCGGGCTATGGATGGAAATAAGTGATTACTTTTTATTTGTCTAGTAGTTCTAACTCGTTTTCACATGTTCATATGCTTAGTGATTAATAGACTTGTCTTCTTGCCCTAGGCAAATCTCCATTCTTAATTTCTGAAAATAAAAATTGGTTTTGAACTATCTATACTTAGGTTTCATAGGGCACGCTTCGGTTCTAGATCTTTTGATGGTTTAAGCTTACTTTTGATGGATAGAGCTTAGATTTTTTTTGTTCTTTTATGAGGTGAAGGAAGCTTGGGTTTTGGATTTTATAATTGAAAGGGGCTTTTTAAAGTTAGATTTTCAAAGTAAAAAATATTGATTTGTCTTTGGTTTGAAGTAAAAATTGGAACAAGTTAGGGTTACTTAATAAATAATTGGTGGACGCTTATTGGATTCCTATGCTCTAATCACTTTTATTAATTGGTATTTTTCATCTTTCTAAATTAGCTGCTTGCTTTTATTTTTAGAAACTTTTCTTAATTGATAATTAATTAGTTTTCTTAATCTAAAAGTTTCTTAAATTAGCTCCTTGTGGGTTTGACCCGTTTTTGCCATTGTCTTATCTAGACAGTTGTGCGCTTGCGGTAAATTTTCATCTTAAAAATCACATCGTATTTTTGACGCCGTTACCGGAGAGCCAATTAAAAAAGAAGTCTTTTAGTTAGGATTTCAAGCATTATTTGTACATATCATAGCATATTTTTGTAGTTAGTTACATTCATATCTTGCATTAGGTTTAGTTCTTGTGTTTCTTAATGTTTGTAGTCACTGTTTTTCAAGTTTTGGTGGCTGATTTTTAATTAATTTTTGAACTAATTAAAAGTGGTTACATAAAAGACAAGTTTCAGCACTAGTATTTTGAAAGATTTCGCCTGGTTTTTGCCTAAAAGTTCGCACTTTGAAAACTAGTCAAATGGACTCCTTTTGACTTGAAATTTTGCTGGATTGGACTTTGATATATAGATGTTGAACCCTCAGAATTTCAGAAAAAACACTCTCTAGAAGTCAGACTTTTAGTGCCGTGAATAGGGCCGGTCAGGCAGGCAGACTCTGCAATTAACAGAAAAACTGGTTCAAGTAGCCAACTTCATAATAGCACGATTTTTTTGTCCTTTTTAGTCTTTGCATTTTTTTTAATATTCTTGCATATTAAGAGATTAAATTCCAGTCACTGTTTATAGATTTTGATTAATCTAAGTAGGTCGTACAAATTTGTAAACTGGGCCATGTGCAACAGTTCCCAACACTTAGAATTTCTTCAGCACTTGATAGCATAGTGTCCATTTAATTGAGGACTGCATTAGGAGTTTTAGAGTTGCATCTTTCATTCAAATTGCATTTATTTAGGGATTTGAAACTGTGATTAGGTTGATTTTTCAATTTAGGAATTTTATTGACAATTGTTGCTAGTTTTAGTAGTTTATTTTGGATCTAGCACTTTAGTTGTTTTTTTTCTGAGGAAACATTCCAAGTTGAACGACTTTAAAAGGAAGGAAATTGCAGGAATTTCTTTTAAGCAAACAACTTTCTCTAAGAATTGCAAAAAAAATTGCCAATTTTTTTTTCCAAGTTTCCAGTTTTGCAGCCGGTCCCCGGCTACCTCGTGTGGCGTGGGATTTCGTTTAGTTTTGTCTTGCTTTTTTTTTTTTTTGTTTTGCTTACTCTTGTCATCATGTATGATAGATAAATGTCATCATGGACATTCGTTTCTTCGAAATGTATCTTAGTCATGTATTTGTTTTAAATTCAGTAAATTGTTTTAACATTGTTTTTTTTTCAAACTACAATTGATTTATACTCTTGCGTAAATTGATCACCTGCCAGACCGTCGGTCCGATCCTTTTGCTTTGGTGCCCAGGTGCAGGCGTCGATGCCCTTGAGGGGGAGTGCCTAGAGGGGGCTATTGAGCCACCCTCGGCTAGAGAGTGATAGCTTGACGACGTCATCTAGACGTCGGGCAGGATCTTGAGATGCATTCCATATTGCTAGGGTTTCATCTTTTGTGTCTTTTGGGATGTAATTGCCTTTATTGGCCTCTTATGGGACTGTAAACTTAACTTTAACGTACTTTTGCTAACTTTGAAACTTAAACTATACTGGAAATGCTATGTTTACATTTCTCCCTCTGAGATTTATGTCTTGATGATCTTACATATGCATCTTGAGATAATTTTGATATGTTTTGATGTGATTTGCTATACGCTTCTGCAACCATGATCATGTGAGTTTTTCCTGTGTCCCTCTAGGGATCCTCACCGCGGGAACCTGTGGCAAACCGCTCGTTGCGGGCCCGGGTAGGGAGGCCGGTCCAGGGTCTCGACAATACGAATCCAATAAGCGTCCACCAATTACTTATTAAGTTTCCCTAACATGTTCCAATTCTTACTTCAAACTAAAGACAAATCAAGGTTTTTTACGTGTGGAAAATCTAACCGTTGAGGCAGATTCTGTAGTTAACAGAAAACTGGTTTAAGTAGTTAACTTCATAATAGCATAACTTCTTCATTTTTTATCCTTTTAGTCTTTGTTTTTTCTTATTCTTGTATATTAGGAGATTAAATCCAAGTCACTTTATTTAGGTTTTGATTGATCTAAGTGGGTCGTACGAATTTGTAAACTTGTGCAATAGTTCCCAACACTTAAAACTTTTTCAACACTTGACAGTATAGCGTCCATTTAACTTAGGACTGCATTAGGAGTTTTAGAGTTGCATCTTTCATTCAAATTGCATTAGTTTAGGGTTTTGAAATTGAGATTAGGTTGATTTTTCAATTTTGGAATTTTATTGACAATTGTTAGCTATTTTTAGTAGTGTATTTCGTTCTAGCACTTTAGTTTTTTTTCTATGAGGTAACATTCCAATTTGGAAGAACACTAAAAGGAAGGAAATCGCGGGAATTTCTTTTAAGAAAACAACTTGCTCTAAGAATTGCAAAAGAATTGCCAAAAAAAAAAAAACACTAGGTTTGGATTGTCAACCTGGTTTTTTTTTTTTTTTTTTTGCATTTTTTTTATTTACAATTCTGAGAGCAACTTGTTTCCTTAAAAGCAATTCCCATGATTTTCTTCCTTTTAGAGTCCTTCAAACTCGGACTGTTACCTCAGAAAAAATAACTAAATCGCCAGATCTAAATAAACTACTAAAATAGCTAACAATTGTCAATAAAATTTCAAAATTGACAACCTAATCTGAATTTCAAAACCCTAAACTAATGCAATTTGAATGAAAGATGCAACTCTAAAACTCTAATGCAGTCCTCAGTTACATCGACACTATGTTGTCAAGTGCTGAAAAAATTCAAGTGTTGGGAACTGTTGCACATGTTCGAGCTTACAGATATGTACAACCCACTTAGATTAATCAAAACCTAAAAATAGTGACTGGCATTTAATCTCCTAATATGCAAGAATATAAAAAAAAAAGAGACTAAAAAGGATAAAAAAAACGTGCTATTATGAAGTTGGCTACTTGAACCAGTATTTTTGCTGATTGCAGAATCTCCCTAACTAACCAGCCCTATTCATGGCACTAAAAGTCTGACTTCCGGAGAGTTTTTTTTCTGAAATTCTAAGGGTTAAACATCTATATATCAAAGTCCAATCCAGCAAAATCTTAAGTCAAAAGGAGGTTTTCAAAGTGCGAACTTTTGGGCAAAAACCAGGCCAAATATTTCAAAATAATAGTGTTGAAACTTGTCTTTTATGTAACCACTTGTAATTAGTCTAAAATTTAATTAAAAATCAGCCACCAAAACTTGAAAACCAGTGACTACACACATTAAGAAACACAAAAACTAAGCCTAATGAAAGATATGAATGCAACTAACTACAAAAATATGATGTGATATGCACAAATAATTATAGAAATTCTAACTAAAAGTTTTTTCTTGAATTGGATCCCTAGCAACGGCACCAAAAACTTGATGTGATCTTTAAGATGCAAATTTACCGTAAATGCACAGCTGTTTAGATGACACAATGGCAAAAACGGCTCGAACCCACATGGAGCTAATTTAAGAAACTTTTAGATTAAGGAAACTAATTAATTATCAATTAAGAAGAGTTTCTAAAAATAAAAGCAAGCAACTAATTTAGAAAGATGAAAACTACCAATTAATGAAGGTGATTAGAATATAGGAATCCAATAAGCGTCCACTAATTACTTATTAAGTAACCCTAAATTGTTCCAATTTTTACTTCAAACCAAAGACAAATCAAATTTTTTTACTTGGAAAATCTAACTTAAAAAACTCCCTTTCAATTATAAAATCCAAAACCCAAAACTTCCTTCACCCCATAAAAGAATAAAAAACATCTAAACTCTATCCATCAAAAGTAAGCATAAACTATCAAAAGATCTAGATCCTAAGCATGGCCTATGAGACCTAAGTATGGATAGTAAAAAACCAATACTTATTTTCAGAAATTAAGAATGGAGATTTGCCTAGGGCATGAAGAATACTTCTTGAGTTGTCATTGCAAAGAATACTTCTTGAGTTGTTAAAAATTTCATCTTTACAACTTCTCTTTCACAATAATTCTCCTTCAAAATAAGTCCTGGGACATGGCCCAAGGCTACCAAAAAATAATGGAGAAATGAAGAGGGGAAGAGAGGAAATGGGAAAAGAGGAGAGGGGCTGGATTTAGCGTGCAATACTTTTAGGAGAATGGGAATGAACGTCTCCTCCTACTGGGGTCTTTTTATAGTTTTTGAGCTCCATGTCCTTCCAAATTAGGTTCCTCCAAAGATCTCTCTCGGTTACTTAAGAAAGACTTTTCCAAAAATCAAAGGTTGTGTTCATCTTTCCAATCTAGTATCCACTAAAAATCCCTCATGTACCAAGGTTGTGGCCTTCCATAAGAACTTAGATTTTATTCCACTAGGAATCTCCATATTGGGCCTGCTATGGAGTTTGTGGGACCAAGCGGGCAAGCGAAGCCTGGTATGGAAGTGTGTTGGACTTCTCTCCTTCCCTTTGCAGTCTCTTTGAGTTTTGTTTCCTTTTTTTTTTTAACACTATTCAATGCACAAGAGTTGACTGATTTGAGTGCCATGTGTACTATGTCAGACTTTCCAAGTTCCTTTCAATATCTTCTTCACTTGATCTTTCCATCTTGTGAAAATTATATTGACAAAATAGTGGCAAGACAAGATCACTGATGGTTTTGGATGTGGAGACTTCGACACGCGGCCAGAGATCTAAGTGCGTTTCAGCGATTGGGAAGCTCCGCGGATCTCTTCGCCTCTTGTCTCTCCTATGGATGGAATAATCCCAACACTAGGGCTCCCTTATCTTATATAGACAAGTCCTAAAGAGTCACACTTACTAGAGACTTCTTCGCCAAGAAACCCACATCCACTAATCCTATTGGGACTAGTGGGACCAAATCAAGTCTTACATTAAGTGGGTTGCATTCTTTGTTGGCATCAGCTCTGCTTGATCTAACGTGGGACACGTGACATGCGGGCCACACGATTTCCTACAATCTCCCACTTGGCACAAATGCCATGTACATCAAACATATCTCAGTCCCATATGCATCACATGCCTTGCAAAAACCTCTGCAAGCAAAGCCTTGGTGAGAGCATCAGCCATCAATTCCTCTGAAGGCATATAAAAAATTTCTATATCATTCTTTTCAGCCTTGTCTCTAATGAAGCGATACTTTATCTCAACATGTTTTGATCGGCTAGTGAACTTTTGCCCATTCACCATGGATATAACAGATGTGCTATCTGCGTTCATTGGGACATGCTCTTTTTTTCCAATTATTTCCAAATCAGTTAGGAAATATTTTAACCAAAGAGCCTCTTGGACTGCTGTACTGCAGGCTATATACTCTGCTTCGGCTATTGACATAGTCGTAGAAGTCTATTTCTTTCTACCCCAAGAAACTGTACCTCCTTCGAGGGTAAACACATAGCCGGTTGTTGACTTTCTCTAGTCTAAATCACTAGCCCAATCTGCATCTGAGTAGCTACGTAGTTCCAGGACTCCACCTTGATAACATATGCGAAGATTCATTGTTCCTTTGATGTACTGCAGAATCCTCTTAACCACATACCGATGATGTAATCCTAGGTTACTTAGGAATCGTCTTGCGAGACCCACGGTGAATGCAAGGTTTGGTCTCATACATAGCATCGCATACATGATGCTGTCCACAATTTGAGCATAAGGTTTCATTCTCATCACTTCCTTATCTTGCTCGTTTGTGGGTCCCTGATCGCTTGAAACTCTTATGTTGCACATGGGAGTGTCAACTGGTGTGCACATAGCCATATCAAACCGTTTCAACACAGTTTCCAAATAGGATCCCTGTGATAAAGTCAATAGCCTATTCGGACGATCATGAGTTATTTCAATACCAAGGACATACTCTGCCTCACTCATGTCTTTCATCTCGAGTCTTAACTTTGACCATTGTTTGAGTTCATTTACGGCTTCCAATTTATCACCAGCGATCAAAATGTCATCCACATATAATGAAAAGTATAAATAACTTACACTAAACAAAACTTCACGAAACTCCGAAATTAAGTTGCTACCATCGTCACTCACCAAACCACATAGAATCTGTTATTTAGGCACCACTGTATGTGCGCCCAAGGCACCAAAGTGACCTAGGCGTCACTGTGTGTGCGCCCAACTCCTCTGCCGATCCCACTTCACCGATTTTGACATCATTTCATCTTTCGAATTAAAACCTGAAACTCCAGATTCTTCAACAACCAAAACAGAACTAAAACACCCCTAACCTAACTCTCAATCACTTTACAACTTGAAATAAACCGAACTAGTTAAAGCCACACCCAGTAAGTTGCTTAGGAGCAAGAACCGTCAAACTTAGGCTGTCCACACTCTAAGATTAGATTGGATTTCTCCATTAGATAGATTAGAGCATTAGGCTTTGCCCCATCACTTTTCCTGTTCCGATAGGAGATTGGGAGAGCTGATGTGGGCAGCCTAGGACCTTAGGTTAGGGTTAATCCGATGATTAGTAATAAAGCATTAATCACATAAATCCAAGTAAATCTCTATCTAGGCCCTTCTAGCCTCAACATAAAAAATCGATAAAAACTATAAAACAAATAAAATAAACCCAAAAGATTTTCCCTTTATTTCTTCCTCCACCTCCAGTGCCAGATATTTAATCGAAATTAATGATAGAATGGAATGAAGAACTGATTTCTAAAATTGAATAAATGAGAATGATGAGATGAGATGAGTGATTTCACACACAATTTAATTTCGGTCCATCGGCCACTCTCAAACAAACACTGGCCCATCGGCCAGCCTAAAACAAACACTGGCCCACGGCCACCATCAATCAATTACGGCCCATCGACCTTTCACTTTTATCACTCGTGTATCACACACAAAAAACATAGAAATCACAAGTCAAAATCTAATTTGCATCATCATTTTCGTTTGAAAAATCACCTTTTAAACCCTATTTTGCCGAGGGATCAGAAGGGGGTACCCGGGAACGAGTCCGATCATCTTTTTAAATATTTGGCACCTCCCCCCTTTTTATTTTCGTTATTTTAGCTACTTTATTTTGCTTGGATCTATTATGATTAAGTTATGTGAGGATTAACCCTTATTTGGACTTTAACTCATGACACTGAATTGACCCAACATCAAAAAGACCTAAATCAATGTGACATGATAATCGTCGTGTGTTGCCGGCATCACAATAGACGAAAGGAAGAATCCACCTCATTTATTTTTCTCCCCACATTTCTTTGGCTTTCGTCGAAGAACAGTGTTACGGCCGTTACCGTAGCTAGCGATTGTAATCCATCGATTTTGAGGATAGTCGGGATCCTCATTTTCAATGTAAAATTTAAATAGAGTATATAGATGAATGGAGATTTTCTAAGCCATGTCGCTCCTTGGGGGGTCAAAATTCGTATCTGACAAATCCTTCCTCCTCTTAACATGCATCAAGCAGTTGCCAAATGCCACAAAGTGGTTTGAAGTTGGATTTCTATCCTTAAAACTCAAATGGGCGACTAGAGAGGCTCATTCATTGATTACATTATGTTTGGAGTCCTACCTGAACATCCAAAACAACGAGTAAGCATTCAAAGACGAGCCCCAAATCTTCATTTGGATATTCCTTCAAAAACTCTTTACAGAAAATCCATCAATGGAGTACTTCTACGCTGTTTATCACAAAAAAAAAAAAAAAGAAAAAGCTGATGAAACGCTCAAAGAAGTTCATCGTTGATCTTTGTGGAGCCCATTAGGTTGGTCATAAGTTCTACAATCAGATGAAAAGGTTGGATTATTATCGTCCTACCATGGTAGGCGATGCTATGCAATTTGCCAAATGTTGCAATTAATGCCAAGTTCATGGAGATTATGTTCACCTCCTACAACAATCTCATGGCCTTTGAAGCCTAGGGTATGGACATGATAGGTCCAATCTCTCCCCCATAAAGCAATGGTCATTGCAACATCTTTGCCGCTACAGATTACTTCTCCAAGTGGTCAGAAGCATTTTCGCTTAGTGAAATGAAGATCTCATCAGTCCTTCAGTTCTTGTGCAAAATAATTTGTCGTTTTCGCATACCTAAGAGATTCATCCATGATAACGGACCACGGATTTGAGATCACCGACTCTACAGGTCCTGTGACAATTACAAAATTCAAAGCCGTCATTCGACTCCATATAATTTGACAATGAACGGATTGACAGAAGCCTTTAACAAGACAATCTGCAAAATCCTCAAGAAAATGGTCTCTAGCCACAAAAGAAACTAGATTGACAAACTATTAGAAGCTCCATGGGCCTATCGGACTGCCGTTCGAGGACCAACCCATAGCACACCATTCTCCTTGGTTTATGGATGTGAAGCTATGTTACCCTTAAAAGTAAAAATTCCTTCCCTTAGGGTAGCTTTATAAAATGACATAGCTCAAAAAAGCAGTGTGAAATTGAGACTCTAAGAATTTGACAATCTTGCCGAAAGGCGACTTGATGCCCCCAAAGCATTAAACTTTACCAGGCACGCATGGTAGGATCTTTCGATAAGAAGGTCTGGCAATGAGCCTACAAAAAGGGTGATTTGATGCTTGCAGTAAAAAGGCCAATGTTCTTCACCTATAAATCCAAGGAAAATTCGAACCAACATGGGAGGGACCCTATGCCATCGATAAGGTTTTCACCAATGGTGCATATGCTCTTCTAAACATGGAAGGTAACAGATGTATGTTTCCCATCAACGGCAAGTTCTTGAAGCGGTACTACCCTTAAAGACTTCCTTTAATGGGTCAGAGAAATTCTTGCACAGCCAAAGCCAGTTTCCAGGTCTCTGCTCGTCAAACCCATCTCTCTTAAAAATTTCCATCTTTATGTTGAGATTTAAAAATCAACAGTCAATGATTTCTAGCATTTCTTTAAAATCATTGCATTTCATGACAGTATCTAAATTATGTCATCCTTCCAAAAAAATGCCTACTTTCATAGTTTAACTGTTCAAAATTTTCAAAAACCCAAGTTTAGGAATCTCTTCCTGACTTGACCAAAGTTTTCAACCCTTAAACCAAAATTCATGGTTTAAAACAAAAAAATCAGGATTTAGGGATTTCCACCTAATCCACCCAAAATTTACAAAAAAAAATACAGGCCTCCTATTTCCAAATGGTTTTAAGTCAAAATTTATGACCCTTGTGTCTTTAAATAAATAAAAAAAAAAACCTTTTAAAATCCACAGGGAAGCGATGCTTAGTTGATACCCGTAAAATTAAAAACTAGAAGGAAGCGACCCACATTCGATACTCCCAATTCCAAAATCGACGAGAAGCAACATTCAGTTGATGCTCGCAAACCAAAACTCCAAAATTGCGAGGACGCGACATTCCGTTGACACTCACAAACTAAGATTTCAGAAATCGTGGAGATGCAATATTTTAGTTGATATCCACAAGTAAAATTTCAAAAACAAAAATCCAAAATCTTTAGGATGCAACATTCAATTGATGCTCACAAACCAAAATTTCAGAAATCGCGGGGATGCAACATTCAGTTGGCACTCGCAAGTCAAATTTAAAACCACAGGGACGCGATGCTTAGTCAATTCTAGCAACAAATTCTGGGGAGGCAACACACCATCGATACCCACAACCGAATGAGTAAGGAAGGGACATTCCATCGATACTTATAAAACCATTCAGCAAGGAGGCGATGCTTAGTTGATACTTGCATTTTGAAAACCAAAAACCTAAATTTCGAATTTTAAGGCAACAAACCAAAAAATTTGGCTTTCATGCCAGAAACCAAAATTCTAGCTTTCGGGCCCAAAACAAAAAATCTGACTCTTACACCAAAAAAAATATCGGCTTTCATGGCATAAAAAAAAAAAAAATCTGGCTTTTATGCCAAAAGCGAAAATCCGACTTTTAGACAAAAAAAACCAAGTTTTCGGCTTTCATGCCAAGAACAAGAAAACTCGAGTTTCATGCCACCCCAAAAAAAATCAAGGCCCTCATGGCACCCAAAAAGAAAAAAAAAAGAAGCTTTAATGGCACAAAAATATTTTGGCTCTCATGCCATCCAAAATTCGGATTTTATGCCACAAAAAGGATTTTTTTTTCTTTCGTGCGGTCCAAAATTAGGCTTTTTGCCACACCTAGGCTTTCACCAAAAAACCCTTTTGACAAAAGCTTTTCACAAAATGATAACTTTTAATCAAATTTCCAGAAAACATTCCCATTTAACTTTTATTTAAGTTTGATTTCATCAGCAATTGAGTGAAAGGACGGGGAACAAAAAAGAAGGTGCTAAAAAATGATGAGCACTAGAAAAAGAGTATTAAAAAAAAAAAAAAAACATATGGCACCAAAAAAATCAAAGAATCAAGAGTTGAATCAAACATGGTTCTTAACTAGAGCTTCAACTCTTCACGCAATTTCTTGGCCTTAGCTTTGAGCACTTCTTGGCCACGCTTCTTTAAAATCTCTCCATAAGTTGCAGTGGAACGTCTCGTTCCATCCTCTTCAAGGGGAAGCTCTGCCAAAAGTTCTCGCCATTGCTCAAGTTCTTGGGTTCTCTCCTTGAGAATAATGTTGGTCTCTGTAACTTGGCAAGTCAAAATTTCCTCTCTAGCATAAACCTCTACTATGGCCGTCCATTTGGTTGCAAGTTGTGTCTCCCAACTCGGCCAAACGTTGCTTCATCTCGAAAATCTCTCCTCTAAGGCGGTCAATGGTTTCTCTAAGCTCGATGAGGGTCAACTCGGCAAGGTTCCGCTCACAGACAAGCTAATTTTTAGTCCGCGAGATATCATCCACCGCAAAAGTAGCTTTAGTAGAGGGCTTCACAAGCATTTTTCTTAAGAAATAAGAAGACAAAAAGTTATCGATCTCCGACCATTTGTTGCTCAGTGCGATGATATCATTAACAAAAGCTCTGGCACCTTCGACATCCAGACTAGCCTCTTCACTCATGGAGAGTGTTTCCTGTACATGCTTTACCATGCCAAAACCAGTGATAAGTCCACAAGATCAAGTCATTAGGTCATCATTTCATGCGCTTTTGTGGACTTAGTTAGGGTTAATTGCATAGAAATACACTTAATTTCATGATTTCATGCATTTGGGGCTATTTTTGGGGGAAAAAATGTCAAGAAAGGTCAAAATACACTGAATTGCATGACATTTATGAAATTAGGGTTTATCATCTCACTCGTTGACTAAAATTAGCTTTTTGGCTTCATCAATGCATACTTGCTATTTTTGGCACCAGGTGCTATTTTTAGAAAGTTGGTCATTTTGGTGCATATCATTAGGCTTATTAGGGTCCCATGCTTGGTTCATGTACATTTTCTTACATATGATTAATGATAAATTTGTGTCTTTCAATTTGTAGGAAATATCAATAACTTGGGGCCCACGAAGAGAAAATTTGAGTGAAACGAGGCAAAAGAAGAAAAAAAGAAAGAATGAAGAAAAGAAAAATATTTCCAGCCATGATGTACGTCCATGCAAGAGTCATTCCATGATTTACATGTCCAGGTGGGGTCCAATTAGAGAGGTCTCAAAGAACCTTCCATGAGAACCAAATTAGAAGCTCTTGCTTGCAAGGAAATCATAAGAGGGAAGGGAAGAAAGGAAACAAAGAAAAAAAATCTGCAAAGTAATGCACGTTCTTGCAATCAATTTCCAAGTGAAGCACATCCATGTGGGCCCATCATATGCTCCAAGTTGTAAATAAAAATCTGAAGATTCAGATTTGAATATTTCTCAAATTAAGATGGGGCCTGCAAGTGTTCCAAAAGTCTAGCATCAAAGCATTCCATAGTTTGAAATTTTTCAAAGGCAAGAATTATCCGTGAAGACCATGTTAAGAAGGAAATCCACACCATCACAAGCTATGCAATGAATCTGATTTCTTCTAAGTCAAAGTGGGGTCCCAAATGGGTCTCATACATGTAATGGATGTCCACTACAAATAGGATTTTCTTAGAGACATCTCTTAGGCAATAGGAGATATTTTTTGGAGATTAATTTGTTAATACTTGGAATCCAAGAGACTTAACTCAGTAACAAATCCTCTCAAAGTCAATTGTTGCCAATCGAAGATCATAGCTTGGAGAGTAGGCAAGAAAGTTCCTAAATTCAAGTCACCATGTGCCAAGAAAAAAAGAGCCAAATATTATTTAAAGAGTGCAAGGAGGTGGGATGGAGGGAGAAGTACAACATCCCATATTCCACTTCACACGTCCAAATGCTACTCCCCACCACCCGTCTCTCTCTCTCCATTCCATCCACCATTTCCCTCTCTTCTCCTACTTTCTTCTAATTCTTTTAGGCATAGGTTGAGAGGCCATGTTGAGAGAATAAAAAAGAGAGAAGAACATTATTTTCTTATACTCAAAGATCAATGAATAAAAACACTACTTGGATTGATTCTACGTATTCTTTATGTAAGTGGTTTAGTTTTCTATTTATAGTTCTTTTATGTGTTTTGATTCGAGACAATATTTCAAATGGTTAGATCTAGTTTTTTGAAAAAAAAAAGAGAATTAAAAGTCAAGAGACATCACGTAATGACTTGCATTTTTCCTACTCTGAGAAGAGAGGAAAGGGATTGCATAATCGTATTTCCAATGCTTGTATTATCTTCAAATTTTTAGATTTTTGATACATCTTTTCCGCTTTTTATTTTTCCACCTTTGTTCTTTTTTATTTTCAGTAAGTTTTCTAATTAATTTTATAGAGCTTTTGATGATTTTAAAACTTCTAATTGCGTCTTTTATTTTAAGTTTGGAAACTTTCTATTTTCAGTCTTTGCATGATCTATGGTTAGAAAGTATTAATTGCATTCATTAGAATTAGGATTAGTGTTTGAACATGTTTTTTTTTTTTCTGAAAAATCATGATTTAATGACTGACTAAGAATGATGAATTCGGACTAGTACGTAGTTGAAAATCTGCACATTGAAAAAACTGCACTATTTCATTCTGACTCTGTGCCAAAAGTGCGCGATTTGAAATCCAGAAAAAAGAAATTATGTTTCCTTGGAATTAGGAATAATTAATGTATGGTAATAGTACTTCGGAACCCCAGAGTTTCATAGAAAAATAGCATTGAGAACTTTTTCAACCAATGGCCTAAACAAGGGTATTTAGTAAGGATGTATCAAATTTTCAGCAATATAACTGGTTCAACTAGGCATCTTTAGGTTATCATATCCTTTTCTTTTTAAGTCCTTTTTCACTTCTACTTTTTCTTGTTGTGTTTATGCATCACCAAGGTTTGAATTCCAGCCATGAGAATTAATTTTAGAGCATATTAGACCGGTCGTATAGTCCAGTGAAAACAGGCCTGTGCGCAAGTTTTTTTATACTTAGAATTTTTCATCATTCATCAGATTTTTAGAAACTTGTCTACGATTTGCATTGTTTGCATGTAGGGTTTTCTAGACTAGGTTTCTTTTATTAGATTAGGGCTTTTACTTTTGGAAAGACTATATTTAAACTTTTCAATCGCAGTCGTTTTAGTAGAGTTTGATGTAATTTGATTAGTTTATATTTAGGTCCAATTAGGACAGGTTAAAGTTGGAATGTTTCTTAATCAACATTGTTCCCTGTGGATTGACGTGGTCTCACTAGTTATCACTACAATCGCACCCTTGTACTTGGAGGTCTGATCAGCCAACATCCAGATGATCGGAAGAATTGGTCTCAACCCATGTGCCCAATACACTCTTCAATGCCTTCTTTGCAAATTGATTGTGAAAGTGCACCTGGGGCCAATGAACAAGTCTTAGAGCGGGGGGGGGGGGGGGGGGGGGGTTCGTGGTGGTGGTTTGAATAGGGCTATGAAACTTCATTGCCACTTTTTACTATATTAATCAAGCTTTCGAAGTAAACAAGTGAGGAGTAGGCAAAGTGTGTGCATTAAGCAATGTTTAGTATTAGAGAAGTCATATTAAACTAGATCAAGACATTGACACATGCAACATAAGGAGATGCACATAGATTTATAGTGGTTTGGACCATATGTCCTACGTCCACTCACAAAGGTCACATAGTCCCTTGGTTCCACTAAGATGAATCAAAACTACAAAAGTAATGATTCCAATCACTTACACTACACAATTTTGATAACGAGTTCGATCACACAGATCTAATCTCCCACACACATTTTAGAGTGGTTGAATCACACATATTCAAATCATTATCACTGGATACACGAATTGTAGAAGTTGATGAAAAGTAGAACACTTGCCTTTGTTGAAGCCTGGAAGTGTTTATTGAAGCTTACCGAAGTTGAAGCTTTAACCTATTGATGCAAGCTTGGTGTATATGAAGATGCTTCATTGTGTTGCACAACCAAGGTTTAAGAGGTTTGGATTCTAGGGTTACATATATATAGCCCATTTGGAAATCAACCTAGAAGCCCTTCGTCCATTCACACTTATCTTGGAGCTAAAACAGCTCATACATTTTCTAAATAAGGTCTAAGTGTGTTTGGAAGAGGGTTTGAGAGTTTAGATTAGATAGGGAAAAAGAAACCAGAAAAGCTCTTCAAACTATTGCATGTCCTGAGCAAAACGAGCTCTAGTTATTTATAGAAAAGTTCCTAACAGCTAGTTATGGCGGCTAGCCTCTTGGCACCTCGGCTAGCCTCATTTCAATTATTTTGAGGTAACGGGTAATTTTTCTAATTTGGTCAGCTCCTGGTTAGCCGTCGGTGGCCTTGGCAGTTAGTCTTGAGGTGACCGCTAGGTGACCAAATCTACTTTCCAGAGACATGTTGCATTCTGGAAATGTAACCGTGAAATTTGGTTACCTGGTGGTTAGCCGCCAGCTCACATGGCGGTTAGCTGAAAGGTGACCGCTGGGTGCCTAAATTCCCTTAACAGCTGAGAGGTTTGCTCTCTGGAAATGTAATTGTGAAATTCAGTTACCTGGCGGTTGGCCGCCCTAACACAACGGTTAGCCATAGGTTGACCGCTGGGTGACCGAACTCCCTTAATAGATGATTGCTCTCTGGAAATGTAGCCGATGGAATTCGATTGCCTGGCGGTTAGCCGGTTTTTGCAAAGAGGCTAGCCGCTAGGTGACCGAAAGGCCACCGAACCTCCTTTTTCTGGACAAAACAGAGTATGTAGAAAATTGTTTGAAAACAGATTTAAACCAAGGCTATCCAAGGGTCCTGGGGTCCAGATGAGGCACTGGTTTTGGGTCCAAAATACCTGAGATGGTTGGCACACACATGGAGACTTTCTTAACGAATCCAGGCCTTCCAAAAGCTTAATGAACCTCTTGAATTAGTTCTTCCTTGAAATACTTTGAGAGGTAAGGTCTTCGGGACACATTGGCACGGAATTGACAATTCAAACATAGTGCTCATAGAAATGTGACACTAACATATTGGATGGCCTAGATGAAGACTCACCCCTCTCCATCAGCTGCCCATGTCATGCTCCGCCAGAAGAGTATTAAATAAACTCTTTCGTTCCGAAGAAGTTGAACAAGGAATCTCAACACAAGGCCATGCCTTAATCATGTTGAGACTAGTTGAAGGAGTATTGACTTCTCAACCTATCTCTGGCGCATCATGCTTTGTAGAAATGTCTAGTTTTGAAGAAGGCAAAGGAGTTTCTCTTACCGCTTCGCGAACTACCAATGAAAGATAAAAAGGTAAGAGTATGATCTTAAATATAAAAAAAAGTTCCAAGATCATTACTACAAAATACCTTCTTCGGCAAGAGGCGGAACACTTTCCTCCACGCCCTCATCCAAAGCATCATCCATGGTTGGATCCGTGGATGGTTCAAACTCGTCAGAATCTTGCGGCAAGTTAGCTAACATACAGGCAAACAAAATTTTAGCAAACAACAACACAGATGAAAAGAAAGAAAAAAGAAAACAAAGAAATCATACTAGGCACAAATTTTGTAACCACTTAAGAGTCCCTTGGTTCTTCTTCAGATACTGTAATTGGATTTGTCATCAACTCATCAGTCGGAGCCTCGGGCATCACCAAATCATCATTTCCTACTAAGGGGAAAATAAATCAAACTGGAAAGTATGCATGAAAGGAAAAAGGAAAAAAGAAAAAGGAAGAATTATACCATCATCAGTGGTTCCTTCTTCTCGGCTTTTCTTCTTTGGAGGCTCACCAGCATTGCCTGACACCTCCTCAGCAATGGTAAGAGGAACTTTTTTTTAGGGGTTTTGTGTTTTAGAATTTGATGGATGCATTATCATTTTAGCATGTAACACCCCAAGATCAAGGCACCTCGAATCTCAAGACGCTACGAGAAAGTACCCAAGAGATGCGAAAAATCCAATAATATAATCAAGTGTAAATCTCATATGAGCAAGTAAATAGACAAAGCCCTAAAATTTTATTTTACTTTAAGAGATTACAAGGTACTTTCCGTAATTAAACTAACTATTCAATCCTAAGCCAACACGGCCAGCTACAAGAAAGATGAAAGGATAAAGATCTATATGTTAGATGCCTCTTGATGCACCAACTGCATCGCTCTCCGAACCCTGCGGCCATGGATCAGCCACTAAGCAATTCTACCAATCAAAGGAAGCGAAAGAGAAGATACCTGAAAACACCAAGGATCGGGTCAGGCTTGATGAGCCAGGCAAATAGGCATGTTTAGATGGCAATACATTATAGTAACAGATAAGGAAGAAGACCATACATGATCCCATCTGTACTTGCGTGATTAGTACCTTGATAATAATACAGAATATCAAAATGCAATAGAAATAGTGTGGAGGGTAGTGCTTGAACGATAATCGAGATAGTAATATAACGGATGTTGGATACAACATATCAAGTAGATAAGAGAAGCCATCATCATCAATAAACTATATATTTCATACAAGCACAACAGTGCCACTAGTAATAGAAGTAACATGGGAAAGTAGCCCTACCATATCCACAACCATCGTCTTTAGGTCCATCCGTAACAATGTCAGCAGTTAAAGACACTAAGCAACAACATCCAAAACACTTAATAATCATTTCTACCAATATACATACATAGGATCAAACAAGGGCATGTCCACAGTTGAAGTACAAGGGACGTGAGAGGTAAAAGCCAACCCATCGTTATCGTCCCGACAACTGTCGATGGACATCAACCATGGGGGTCATAGCCACCCATCACTGTCGTCTCATCGAATAGAAGCGTACAAGAGTCCATCAATATCCGTAGCCACAACCAAATCTCAGCCATTGGTCTTACGTGCTAGATTAACATCAATCACTCATCCATAACCACAGCCAAGTCCCAGTCATTGGTCTTACGTGCTAGATCAACATCACCGTCCATCTACACTAGGTCCGAGCCCCGGCGATCTCAATACCCCTCCCACACTGGTACTACTGTGTCATCCAACAATATCTCAATATCAATGTCCATGCTGGCATTATAACTCTCGGTAGACCAATTGCAAACCCACAAGTCCTACAGACCACTAGGTGGGGGGTACTTCGAACTGGATAATCTTATCATAGTTAATATGAGATGATATTAGTCAAGGGCATGAGGCACGGAGGCTGTGTATAAGTAATCTATCCTTACGATTCCCAACAGTTAATAATGCATACCTTTGTAAACTCCGCTTCTCGATACGCTTAATTAATATTATCTCATTATATAGTCCGTCCATCAATATCTACCATTAAGTTCCCAATATTACAGGTCAGGAATTCAAGTGTCATGTTTTGACATCTCATCTAATACGGACAGTGATCATGGATCAGAGCCTAAGTGCAATGCCCTGGTTATAGTATTTCTTAAGGCCAACATCCAAGGTTCGGACCTACCAGCTAGCTTCAGTGTCCGTTTCATCAACATAAGTACCACATGTCACAAATCCATCGGTGATCGCTGCCCCTCTATTTAGGTCTAGGGTCCCACTTCACTTAAGACAGTGATTATGGAGTCCCATATGCTTATTATGTATCCTTGGTGCTCTTGAAGGTATTTAACATTATAGGACATCCACAACCATTGAGTCGGGTTCCGTTTCACAACCCTAGACCCTACTTAGGTGGCTACACTGGTCAAGGTTAAGCCTGGCTCTTGACTTGTATCTAGCGTATCCCAAACAGTCTAAATGAAAGGTCAACGGGGCCCACACATTATCAGATCATGAAAGGAAACCAAATCTAGGAAATTACTGTTTATAGTGTACAGGGTCGACATCATGGGTCCACGGGTCGACCTGGTACTCTGTGGAAGTGGACAGCTAACTGGGAGTCAGAAAACACAGTCTGCAGTGTCCCCGGTCGACCTGGAGGGTCCTCCGGTCGACCGGGTGAACTACATGCATTTTCACAAACATCTGGCTGGTGAGGGGGTCCTCAGTGTGGCCGGTCGACTGGGTACACTGGTTCTGTACCCTGAGTGTGGTTTTTTGCTCTCAGTTGTGGGGGAGTCTCTTATGTGCCTAGTCGACACGCTTAGTGAGTGTGGTTTTCTGCTCTTAGTTGTGGGGGAGTCTCTTGTGTGCCCAGTTGACACTCTTAGTGACCAGGTCGACCGGGTACACACGAAATCTTGAAAATCAAGATTTTGTCATCTTCCATTTTCCACCAAAACTCTATCAAATCCATTTTAGATCTACACCAATTACCTCCAAACAACAAACACACCTCCCACATCATGATCTCATCACAAATGGGCCATTGATCTTCCAAATGGGGGATTCCCATCCACCAATGGCCAAAATTACATAAGAAAAGGGCTTAGAACAACAACCTATATATAGTATCATCCAATCAACCATCCAATCACATAAATTATACCACACAACCATAAAAGACGGTAATTAACAACCTAAGCATGTTAATCAATTTAATTAAAGAATCTAAGCATGTCTACTTGCCTAGTTAAGAAGAAAGCTCATCAAATAGCTTGGTTTCACTCCAAATGCTCTAAGATCACCCCAATAGCTGAATCTATAATCTCTACACCCATTCCCAAAAAGAGAAATGCATAAGGAAGATAAATCTAAGAGAAATGATTATTTTATAAGGAGATTGAAAAGGGAGAAGGAGGTTACCTTTACTTGGAGAGGAAAGAGAGATCTAGGAGATGAGATGAGCTCCTAAACTTGTAGATGGCTAGATGTAGATGAGGCTCTTACTTCTAGTAATTGGAGGGCTAAGATCTAGAGAGAGAAACCCTAATCTCTAACCTAGAGAGAGAGATGGGAGTGAAATTGTCGTGAAATGAGAGGAAGAGAGTGCATGAAATGTTTGAAAAGTTTATAGTATATTTCTTTTATAGGAATTAGTGGAATGGAAGAGGTCCAAGGTGCCCTCCCCTGCTAATGTAAGTTTGGGATAAGGATGGGGGTATTTGAGGAAGATTAAAATGGAATGACCAAAGGGTCCTTGGTTGCTAATAGAAATAAATGATAAGGACTATGGTAGTTTATGTACTCACATTTAATGACTAAAGTATCCTCAAATGAGTGGTTGTGAGTAAAGGAGCTTAAGGGCAATAAAGGTAGGCTATTTATAATGACAAAAGTGCCCATATTTACTTGGTTGACAATAAAGGAGGCCAAGGTCATTTAAGGTATTGAGATTTTAAAAAAGGAGGGAAAGTGTGGTTGGAAGGACTAGAGTACCCTCATATAATAAATGGGTTAATGGGTTAGACCATGTGTAGTTAGACCATTCTAAGATAAATTGCACAACTCTCTAAGGAAAACCCATATATGGTTAAAATTACAACTAAGGTTTCTAATTAGAATATTAATTCTAGGAAACCACTATTAATCTCATAAGGGTCTTAATCTTATGATCTAGGCTAAATTAATGGGAATTACTATCTACTTATGCTAATCACCTATTAAATAGGATAACATAGGATTGACTTGGTTAAATTGGGTCATAGTAGGTATTTCTAAGGACGAGTCCTTACATAGCATCATTCTAATTTTCACATGAGCATTGATTTTGAAAAACTTGAAATCTTGATTTTCACATGCATTGTTTTAAAACTTTAGAACTTATGTTACATGTATATTTTGGATTTTAAACTTGGATGCATTAAATTTTGAAAAGAAGATTTTCGAATCATGCAAGCCTTTGGACCTAGATTTATACATCATTTTGGGCATGATAGGTTCATGTTTTGAAAAACACTTTTGGATTGATTTAAACATGAGTCTAAGCAAGATTTCCATGGCCTAGAACTCCCACTATCAAAATACTTTGTAGTAGCTTTTTACTTAATATTTTGAGAAGGCAAAACTTTTTTGGGGCTACAGTACTTTGCTATAGTAATGTCGGTTAACCGCACCTTGACCGAACCCACTTCCGTTAAAGTTCCAGAATGGTCAAAACTAGCCATTTTTTTACCATTGGGAATTCGGTTAACCGAACTTGAAGTCGGTTAGCTGACCAGATAGCTGTTGGACAACTTTTTCAATATAAACAACTCATTCTAAGGCCAAATTTGAGGAACCAATGGGTACTCCTTGAGGTGTTTTGAGGCCAAACAAAGGGAAATGAGCTAAGGAAGGCTAGAGGGTCATAAAGGGAAACTAAAGATTGGAATCACGAGTAAATCATCTAAGTAAGCTTGGTTTTCCTTATCATATGTTTTCATGCTTTGTTTAAAATGATTGGTAAATCGATTTTAGCATGAGAACTATTTTGTTGAATCCATATCATGTATTTCACTTTGAATTGTGGTTTGGATTCCTCATTTAGATTCAAAACAAGTTTATTTTAACTTTCATATCATAAAGGTTTCATGCTTTGTTAAAACTTTGATTTTTCTCATAGCATGAATCTCATACTTGGTTGAATCTCTAGCTAGTTGTTTTCATTCCATGAACACATAGGCAAACTAATTTTTTTTTAAAACAACTATGCTCATGCATCACATGTTTTAGATTTGAAATTTCAATACAACTTGCATGACTTGATAAGTTATATCTTTACAAGTTGTTTATTTAAAGAACATGTGATTAGCATTTTCACTTTAATCAAAACATTTGTGTTTTAAACCTTCAAAAGGGTTAAGCTTACATTCGTTGAGCTATCATTTTAAAACTTGATTGAAGTTCTCATGTATACACAGAGCATTTATCTTTGTATTTATATAGTGTATGTGTTGAGTTAGATTTACACTTTCATATCTACCTAACTAAAAGGCTTTGTAATTGAGCATAAATTGTATATTCAAGTGTATTGTAGATACTTAGTAGAGACAACCAATCTTAGGGTTATAAGTTATTGCTTAGCCTTAGAAAAATATAAGTGTAAAGGTTAAGGGTGATCCATAAAAACTCAAGAGGTTATTGCTTAGCCTTGGAAAGCATATTGTAGAGGTTATTGCTAAGCTTTGAAAAACATTTTGTAAATGTTATTGCTTAGCCTATTGAAAAGCATAGATAGTGGAAATTTGGTAGGGTGTAGGATTACAAGCCGGGAATGGATGTAGGCATTAAGGCCGAACAACTATAAATCACTGTGTTATGGTGAATGTTTTGTGGTGATTCCGCACTTTAGTTCTATATCACCACTTGTGATTAATTGATTTAAAGAAGTTAAAATTTGGCATAATTGGTCACTAAGTCAAGCTCACCCTATTCAATCCCCCCTCTAGGGTTCGGATCCCAGGCTTTCACTTTTAGGTTAGGATAATCTCCTTACCGTCTTTTACTACGGCCCTGCCCTCTTTTCCTTTTGCTCTTGGGGGATGGTTTACTCGAAGAACCTGTCCCACTGCCAAAATTTCTAAGATCGGTTCTCACACTCGACTCCTCGATGGATGGTCTACTTTGACTTGTGGACTCTACAGAAGCCCGTTTCCTCTCTACTTGCAACCAAACGTCGATCTCGGCTTCCTCCCTCTCCAGCTATTCCAAAACTTTGGGGACAACTTCAGGTTGGATGATGTCCTTCCCGTTGAGAAAACCTAGCTTATGTTCTCCTTCGGAAAGGAAGGCTAGAATCTCCTCTCATCGAACACCGTCTGACTTTCCATGGCCCTTCCCTGAAGATTGCTTAACATGAATCTCCTTCTTGGAATGTCTCCGGTACTTCGAAAAGCTTTCCACAAACCACTTCATGGAGCCGACAGTCCGGGAAGTGGGCAACTTAGGATAAGAAATCATGGCATTGGTGTCCTCTGCACTGTAAAATGCCCATGCATTTCTTCCATCCTGCAAACCTCCAAATCTCTTCACCATGCTTGTAGGCGCTCCGTCAATGCCCTGATAAAAGCCCAATTGCAATGCATAACGAGAAGGGACATACGATTGGATGTCAACAAAAAGATGTCTTCTGTACACCATCATACCAACCAGCATACTGAAAAGCCACTTCTTCGCTGCATTTGTCAAAAGGTAATGCCTCCATGACCCTGCTCTAGTGAAATCACTAGGGACACCAAAATCGAAGGCTTTCCTCCTAAAATTCGGAGAAAGCTTCACGGAAGACTACCCGATCTTGACATCTTCGTATCTCCGAATTCTCAAACGAGAGGATGAAAACGATTCGAAAACAGCCACCCCTCTAGCTAATCGGATCATAAAAGGGTCTTCATCCTGTGTAGCACCCAGCTTGTGGAAGCCAAGATAGTGGAACACCTACCACGAACAAAATATATGCGTTGAAAATACCCTATTCATAAGAAGCCCAAGACGAACCAAAATAGTAGTAGCTTGCAGCTCAGTACACAAATAAGAGTAAAGAGTATGAACCAAAGCAAGTTGCTAACCAAATGACATCCGTCAAAACCAGATATATGCAATGTGGCTTGATATGTGTGCCATTTCCTCCTGCAAGAGCAGCCTCACTCGGCCAATAGGTGAGGTAAATAGTAAGATCTTTGCGCAACTCAATGTCGGGACAAATGACTTTGGTATCCGCGAAAAGATTCTTTAAATCTTCTTGCATGACAAAATTCTTCTTCGAACCCTGGTCCATGATCCTGACTGCGCAAGTTATGCCATTTTCTCTTTGCTATTGAAAAAAGTTAGGAGACGATGAACTAAAACTCCTCCAACTGCTGGATCTAACTTTCGAGCCTTCCTTCTCCTTCAAAAAGTCTTAGAAAGCAAGTAACTGAAAGTACAAAAGACGGAACTCCTCATATTGTACCTCAAGAACTCTGTCTATGGGCATGAACTCTTCATAAAGTTTGCCAAGGATGGGCAATCCTGTAATGGCACTCAACTCCTTCAAAGTGGAACCAATCTCTCCATTGAACAATGAAGGTATTAGTCTGTGGAAGGAATGACTTTACCATGGCCATGAAGGCATCATCAGAAAAAACTATAGTCTCTCTGAGAGTGCGGACTGCATAAAAAATCTCAGCTTCCTTCAGGATGGCACCACCAATCTATAGGATATCATCAATCCACGAATTCCAGTAGGAGTCAGCGCTGAAATGCCCGCGAAGCCTAAACAGCTTGATCTAATTGCTACCGTCACGTCTGAAAATGCCAAGTCCAACTGGTCTCAAATCAACCCATGGATAATCAGAATTCTGGTAGCTGTCAGCCGGCATCAGAATATCCATACGAACCAGTGACTTCTCTGCATATCCAAGATCGCCGCTGACGAAAATCTCAGTCTTGATCACGTTGGTCCTCTTCACCCAACTATGAGGATCTTCTCTCTTAGGACATGTGGGGGACAAACTCATGATTGAGACAGTACGGTCCAAAGTCGACCAGGTGGTAGCAATCTTTTCCTTACCATTGATTGAGTAAGAGAAATGAAAACATCTCCTCTGGTAGGATAGGTCATCTAGGACCGCATCGCCAAAGAAAAATGTAGGCTTCTACAGGATACTCTGATCATCCATAACCCAAGGACGATTGCTCACCATAATCTTGTAGGACTCCTAACCTTTGAGGGCAATCAAATGCTGCCTCATCACATCCTTGTTGAGGGAATCACATTCTTCCAAATTTTTCTCCATATATTGGACCTTCTCTCAGGCTCGTTGTACGGTCATATTGGAAGATCAAGTTGATCGGGGAGGTGTGTCGGTGGTAGGCGCCTTACCCTTACTTGTTCTGCAAGAACCACCTAGAGAGGTTGAAAACACAAAGCCATCATAAAAAAAAGGACACATTTCGCTAAGGCAAAATCCTAACTAAATCTCGGTGTGGTTACGGGGCAACTTCGAAGCAAAGGGAAAACACTCGAAACGATTGAAAGCTTGAAGATGAACTCAACATCGTTGTGAGCTCATGTTCAATGAAAGGTCATCAAAGAAGCTTGAACTCAAACATTGCTGAGAGCTCAAGTGTCATCTTCAAATCTTCACAAAAATTGGAGGGGAACTCAACATTGCTGCGAGCTCCGAACTCCAAAATATGTAAAACTCTCCTGGTATGCATCATCGTCCCATTTTATCTAGTTCAATTCACAAATTCATGCAATGCATATTTTCTTTTTATCATGCATTACATGCGCTAGGAAACCCTTGCTAGGAACTCCAAGATCCGTATGATTAGGTCGTACGGCCATGGCTAGGCGCCAAGAAAGAAATACAAAAAAAAAAAAAAATCCAGAAAGGCAACCAACAGGCTCGAGAAGCCCCATGGTCATCAGATTTCCGTGAAAGTCCATTTTTGGATCCTCTTTTCATTTTAGATCCATTTGGCCTCTGTAATTTTCTGAAAATCTTATTTTTGGGACACGAAATTTGTTGATCTTCATCAACATAAAAAATTCTTCATCAAAATCATGAGTTCGTCATCATACACCTCAAAGTCATCATCCAACCAACTAAGAAAGCATACTTTCTACCTGACCGATCGAGAAATAAACAGGACAAATGGTATCGGCCCATTGATGGCGATTAACATTTGAAATTAAAAATTCATTGGACATCAAATCAAGTGTGAAATCTATTGTGATCAAAGCTCCTTACGTCACGCATAGAATCCCAAAAGCCATAACATGGCTCACGACTCTTCAAGTGCTTTGGTGGCCACTTAATGCAGTTAATGACGCATTATCATGACTAGTAAATGCGGTTAATTACCCATTGTCATGGATGACCCTATCAGAGTCCAAGAAATGGGAGTTACAAGTCGATGCAATTATGGCTTAAAACCATGTACCTCCTCCCATTATGAAGATTAGATGCAAATAATGGCCCATTATTCTACAATGACCAATCAAAATTCAAGAAAATGAGTGACAAAACCAATAATTCAAAAATGTGTAACTCCCTCCATCATGGAACATTAATGTATTAAAGGTTCATAAACTCTCCACATGCCCACCAAAGGCCTATAAAAGGAGGCCATTTCCACCATCCCAAGGCATGAATGAAAAATTTGCATTGTTGCTCCCATGCTCCTACAACAAGTCTCTCCTTCGATACACAAATTATGCAACAGCCACCACCACTAGGCGATTGAAGATCCTTGGGGGACACCCCCCCCAAGGTCCTTTCCTTCTCCCTCCATGGGCCGTCTGCTTGAATTTTTATTGGATATAGGATCATCTTTCATCCTTATTTTCTAAAAATTCAAGGATCAAGCCTAGTCAAAGAATCAAAAGCATCTCATGTTATCATCAAAGGGATGTTGGTAAAGCCCAAATATGGCTTGCGACCGTTAATCTAAACTAGTCCCCGCAATCTTTTGAAAAGTCATATCTCCTTTTCTTTCTTCTTATTGTATATATATTTTTAAAGAGACACAAAAATCACAAGCCTTGTATTTTTTATGAGATTTGTAAATCACCTTTTACGGCACCAAACTCGCCTTTCACGGCAAACAAATGAAATTCGCATTTCACGACATTCAAAAATCAAATTATGTCTCTTTTAAACACATACGCAATGAAAGTTATAAAATGTTTATTTTCTCTTCTGCATGAAAAGGTTGGTCTATGGATTAACGCTTGTTCTTTTTGAGTAGAATAAATAATTTGACATACCCGTACACAAAAGAAAACCCAACCGTTCATTTGTCTCAGGTCATGAAAGGGTTGGACCCCACGGATTCTCACATCTACTGACCTCAGTAGTCCTTGGAACAAAAAACCCGAACAAGAACCAATAAGTTGAGTAAGATTTTGGTTGATCATGGGCCAGTGGGACAACAAGCTGAGCTCACTCCTTCTTGCTAGCTAGCTATAGGCCTATTGATGCAACGGGCCGGGTTTGGGTTATCCAATCCCGTTCCGAATATTGGGCAGCCTTGCCAGGGCTTGTCCAATTCTGGCCCTAAATTCAATGGGCCTATGTCAAATCCCATCCCGTGCGGGCCAGCGCTGACTAGGGCCGAGCATGATCTTGAATGTAAGCTAAACATCCTCTAATATTATTCCTATACAGCTGCTATACACCGAGTGTGAACCGGACTCTAAACCCTCCTCCTCGTCACCACCTCACATGCACTACAAATATACAAATGTACTCAACAAATTTCAAACAATGGAGGAAATATATAAAATGCAATGTAAGAGAATTTTGTCGTATTGAGATCAAACTGAAAAAACAGTGCACAACTTGCATCATCTACAGGTGAGTCCAAGACCCTATTTCAACATGATTGGGACCTGGCCCATTCACACCTTAATCATAACCGACCTATGGCTTATCTTCCCGTGTCCCAACAATCTACCCGTCCTCCATTCCTATTCTCCATCCGAATAAGTCTCATACCACTATCATGTTCATCATTCCACACTCAACACATCACCAACATCAAGCACCCATCTCCAATGCCATTCAAAACCCACTCACACAACATTCACTGCTAAACAACAACCCCACTTGCACCCACCGCAAAAGTAAAAATAAAAATAATAAAAATAAATAAATAAATAAATAAAACCCAACTCACTTCTTCTTCCATCACGACTACCAAGTGTACTCTCCAAAATGGATTTATCATCATTTGCAGCAAGGGGAAGAGTTAGGACTTAAGATTGTTGAAGAAAAAGATGCTTCAATATTAAAGAAACTAACTATTTCACCACTTTGGCGGTCTGGGCCGGGCCTGTTTAGCCCATTCTCAGTCCCATTTTGGCCGGGTTTTAAAACCATTGTCCAAGTCCAGCCCGTCGGTCTCAATTTGTTTTAAAAGCACTGTATTTTCGGGCTTGGGTCGAGTGCCCGTTTTAATGGGCTCAATTGATAGGCCTAGCACTAAGGGGATCTTGCAGCCCATGAGCTTTCGCATTACGTATAGGGTTACAAATGGGCCAGGAAAAGGGCCAAAGCGGGTTTTGGTATTGTTTGTTTAGGCATCTGTGTGTGAAGCGGTCCAGAATCTAAACTCGTAAAGCCTGGTTCTGGCTCTTTTGCTAATCACTGGAGTCTATTAATATTAAGCCTGTCTGGGCCAATAATTGGAGCTTTATGCTTGCCCAGATGCAGCCCATATTGTTGATGGGCCAATCGATAGTCGCAGATGCAGCCAATCCGACTAACAGCCTATCAGGTTCTTGACTGATGACAGGCCCGGGCTTATTACTAATGATCCACAATCCAATTCAAGGGCTTCTCTATTCTTAATGAGTGTAGCCAAAAGTCAGTCCAGTAGTTTGGATGCACCCAGTAGTGGTTCAATGTTCTTTTAGGCTATAAAAGGGAATTTATTTGTTTTTTCTACAATTCCAAGAAATTAGCAATTTCTAACCTGACCTGCTAACCCAAGTCAAATTTGCTGAACCTTTTTTTTTTTTGGACCCGCAAACCTGACCAAACCCATCTAGGGCTGGAAATGCTTGGTCCGATGTGCCAACCAACCGGAACATGACCTTGGGAATTCAGCGTTCAAGTGACCCTTTTTTTTTCTTTTTTGAGTTTTTTTTTGTTGGATTCGGGCTGACATTTCTGACCTGATTACGAAATGGGTCTGGTTCGGACTGAACACATTCTTGCTTGTTAACCCACCACTTGCCCAAATTTGGCCGAACTTAACTAGTTGCACTACCTATTTCTTAAGGGTGCACCGTGTGTATTGACTCTTTTAACTTTCAGGTTGGTTTGGTTGAGATTTTCTACCAATTAATAAATGGGATGGTTTCAGGTTGAGTCTGTACATGTTAAACCTTGCGCTGCACCTAACCCAATCAGTTACCACTCCTATTTGGATCGGCATTTAAAACCCATTTAATGAATGAGTTGGAGTCAGTTGAGCCCATCCCCATCACCCATAGATATCCTAGACTACCTGGAGAAGATTTTAGAATATCATACATCGCCCACAGCAGTAACAGTTTCAAAATCATTGTTTTAAAACCATGGTTGGGATGATCAATCTCTCCAATTCAATGGAGCCTTTTGTGTTTGCTCCAACCAGATATAGTCATGGGCCAATCCTGATTAAAATATAATTTGGATTGGTTCATGATCCAAATTTACATATCCGGAGATGGATCATGATTATCTTTAATCAACTCTGACTTAGCTCCATGGTGATAATCTAAGTAGTTTATAAATTGTCTCCGGCTGCTAGCTCAGTTGAAAGAGACATCAAATTAAGTCTTTGGGGGAGATTACAGGGGTTGCAAGGTTTGTGAACTGATTGGAGCAAAGAGTCACTAACCCACAGTGCCTAAGAAAAAAATAGTTTTCAAAGACTAGATTAGGATTAGAAAGGAAACATATAAAGTAGAGGTTGAGTCTAGCATATATTTTGAGTAGTGTTTGGCCCATGGCATACTTGGACTTTGACCTGATCATTAATCATTATATATATATATATGCTTGACTTGGACTGGGAGCCATTCGGACCAAGACTCTGATTATTTTAAATTAAAGCGACTGAGACTATTCTAAGTGTGATTTTGACCAGCTGATTTCTTTTATAAGTTTGTTTGTTAATATAGCCCACTATCAACCAAAGATAATTAAAGATCCTAATAATATTAGAAACACAACGAAAATAATTTATTGCAATCTACTAAAATCAATTACATTCACTAATATTTAAAGAAAAACTCTAAGCAACTCTGTTAAAATAAAATACTAACCAAAATAGGAAATATAACCACACTAGGAAATGAATGTTCCTAATAATATCATAACCTACATAGCATCATTGGCCCAACCCGTCTGGTGAGTGTGCTGAGTCAGTGATGACTTAAACACTCCCCTCAATGCTGACTCTCAACATCATTATACTAAGTTTCCATCTGGATTTGTGAAAAATCTCTCATGTTCGTGGTGCAAGCTCTTGCTTGTCCTCAAAACCATTTGATTGTTCCAAGTAGATCGCCATGTCAACCCCCAATGTTGAAAGGTGTCTGACTTTCATTTGCATGAATTTCCACCATTTGTTAGCCGCGAAACCAAACTACACATGTACGGTATTGTAACCAAATTAAAAGTCTCGTCAAGATCAAACTCGTACTATTGATTGAACCATCTTGCTCTATAGACTATAATGGTCTTTGGTCCCACCGCACCGACTTTCCCGCTTGTCAACCCACATGCATCCAATTGTTTGCATACCATTTGGACACAATACCATCTCCCATATCTCATCCCTAATGAAGGTTACAATCCGATGGCCCATTGCGTCATGCCACTCTTTGATCTCTCGTGTGATCAATTCTGCATATGTGCGAGTCTCTAAATCGGTGGAAGGAATGACTCCCGCAACCGTCTCATCAACCATCTCTTGTGGAACTGATCCAGTCTTAAGACTGATCATCATTTACTTCTTTCGATTTCTTTCCCTTGAGATGATTTGGCACATGATTTCCAAGCCGTTGAGAATCTGGCACCTTGTGAGGACTTGATCCAATCCTTGATTAATCAACCTTTTCCACCATTGCTTTTATTTCCTTGAACTCATCTTGTACTTGATTTTCAAGCTCTAACGAACGTGAAGACACAACATCATCAATATCAAACACTTTTGATATTAGTGCATACTCACAAGTTTCTAAAGTAGTAGCCAAAACTCACCTCTAGGTCCCAACGATCCTCGTCAATGGCTACCCATGCTCGTTGGCTTTCCATTGCCTCAAGTCTTCCGCGACTAAATTTTCCTCAACGACTACCATCGCCACTTTGCGACCCCGCACAATAACTTGTCCTTCATGGGTTTTGGCTTTTTGGAGAAAATGCTTGCAAAAGTGTCTCACGCTTCTTTTGGAGTCTTCACATCCATTAGATGATAAAGCATGGCATCATCTACTAACAACTTGATTGCAAATAGAGTCATTAATCCCTTCGCAATCCACTTTTTCTCTGTAGATGCCTCTTCTAAGTGGTGTGGTTTCTCCCCTCACACGTTATTCACCAATAAAGACTCCATGTATGTTTTTCTCTCCACAAGTTGTAATTTGACTTGTTATGGAGAATCACGAGGAAAGAGAGAAAGAAACCCATTCCGAAGTCCAACACTATTGATCTTGCCGATCTGCCTCAATATTTGCACCACTGTGGATATCTCATCCGAACGAGTTCACCAATGAGAACCGACCTCAAATCCAACACCAGACGCCCCTGGCCCTGATATCTATGAGCACTTTCAGCCCGTTGACCCAGTCAAAACTGCCTTTGACTATGCTACTGACGTCAGCAATGACGTCGCCTACTGCTGTTGCTTCAGGATGTGCTCCTGTAATTGGGCCAGGTCGGCCCGGGCTTGGCCCAGGTTCTCTTCTTCCCCTCCTCTGTTTCTTCCGCAACAAACAAGACCCGACCTTTCTTCTTGTTTATGTTCTCTACAATAAGTAGCAGTTGTTGTGAGGCCCCACCCCTTTTTTGCTGTAGTTATATGTTAATTATATTTAATTATATCTAAGTATGGTATTTAATAGGGGGTAAGGGTAGTTGGGTAATTTTCTAGGAATTAGGCATGGTTTAGTGTCTTAGGGGTCTAATTGTGATTTATAGGATTGTTAGAGGGTCAAACCATTATCATTAGTGCACATATGATTAAAATGATGAGCACATTTATTATATATTAATCGGATTATAACCCATGGATGAGATGCTATCGTTTTTATTGAATAAGTGGCAAAATAAAGAGATCGAGAGAGTGGTTATTTTATTTATTTTTTTATTTATTATTATTTTATTATTATTTTTTTTTTTATTTTGAGGGTGGGGGGGTTATTTTTGGCTTTTATACTCACCCCTTTCGCAGAGAGGATTTGCAAATCCGATGGGGGAGGATCAGATCCCAAAATCTCATGGATCGCAGATTTTAGGCGCAAAAAATCAGGAATAATTTGCAGCTGCCAAACTTGGATATAGCATAAAATTGTGGAAAGCGGAAATCTTTTCCCCGCAAATTTTGTTACCAAACGTGCCCTTAAGGAAATGAGTAGTATGACACTTACTAAGAATAGAAGTGAAACTTCTAATCTTGGTCTAAGATGAGGTGTTCCATAAACTATAAATAAGAGGTGAGGATTAAAAATCTCTACACACAATAATCTCTCTCTCTCTCTCTTCCTCCTCTGTCTCCTTTGGTTTCCTACAAGAGTGATAGGGTTTTTCTTTTACTTGCTATCATGGTCACCGTGTGTGTATGTTATGTGAATGGATCCCATGAATCAAATTCATAGTTATTGTTTTACATATTTTACAATTTTTATGGTGATGTAATTATATTGATATAGCATGTGAACTCCGTTAATAAGGAGGCTTATTATTCAATGTAATTTTTCATGAAAATGTAATTATATTGAGATAACATGTGAACTCCATTCATCAGGAGGCTTATTATTCAATGTAATTTCTTATGAAGGGGCACAAGTTTTGAAGGCAAAAATTTGATTTCGAATGAAGAACTTCATAAAAAATTTCTGAATCCTACCATTCTCCTTTAGAAGTTTTCTAAGAGGGTTATAGTGTGGAAGAATACAAAAGCAAGCGAGATCAAAGTTTACGAAAAGAGTTTTTGTAGAGATCAAGTTTTTCAAGTTCTCGATTAGTGCATAGCCTAGCTCCTTAGGTATAGATCTACTTCTAGTTGTTTTAGTAGATGTTCTATGCTTGTGTCAATTGTTTCTTGATCTATCTTCTTGATGGATTATTTAATCTTAATACATGAGATTCGGGTTTTAGATCTTGACTTGGGTTCTTAGCCTTATAGATATTTGATCACTGCATTAAGTAGGTCAAAAGTTTTTGAATACTTATCCACAAAGCCCACCTACTTTCAACATTTGTTTAGAGTGCCTCATGCCCAGGGTGTGGGCTCTTGGAATTTGGATGGATGCTTCTTTGGCATAAGATCGGTTGATCTTATGATGTTGTCCTTTAAGTGGCTTTCCCTTTTCTGTTAATAAAACCATTCACCTTTAAAAAAATTAGAAAAGACTTTTCACATTACCATACCATATTTATAACGCCAAATTTAAGTTGAATCTAAAAATGAATTTATTTTCAAAGGGAAGAGATTAAATCCCGAAAGCATTATATTAAAATCTAAAAGATATGGTTTAAGTGCAATTTCTTTAGCATGAGAACCAAGGGTGGAGAGGGACAGCCTATAGTCACTAGGATGTGGCTTTTAATGCATCTAGTGGTGACTCTGATTTTGGTTTTGCTATACTCTAATATAGGGCTATTATTGGTGCAGGAGTGACCAAAGGACCGGGATGTTTTTTGGTTCTTTTGAAAGCTAAGGTCCAAGAGTTTTCTCCTCAAAAAAGCCAAAGCAAGATTGATTCTCTATTCGGTAGATGTGGGTAAAGAAAATGGATTTTCTAAAGTTCTCCTATGATTGGACATTCTATGATTAAGTTATTAAAATTGTTAAATGACAAGAAGGATTGGATGATTGAACCAATTATTTTGGAGGTACACAGACTTATGCTCTTCATTTTGTTAGGTTTGAGATTAGTCATATTCCTAAAAAGTTGAAACATGAAAGGGTTAGCATATTGCTTTGCTAAATGCAGGGGATCATTTCCTTTAGACAAGTAGTGATGATGCTTTTGAGTTGATGTGGTCTGGGAAGTGGGAATGCTCCAGCCTGACGGTTGGTTGCTTTTGTGTCTTGTGTTTTCTTTTCTTTTGCATGATTTTCTTCATTAGTAAAAATAATGACCACATCAAATTTAGGTACTTTTTTTTTTTTTTTTTGGTAAAAATCAAATTTAGGTACTTGATGGCAAGAAAAACAAAAAGTGACTCTTGGAATTTCCTCCTCAGAACTCTGGCCACATGCTTCTTCTGCCTCTCCCTGTCTTCGGGTTCAACATTTGGACCCAATTTTATTTCAGGTACGCGTTTAGGTCCATGGATGTCATACCCGAGGAGCTTGCCAAGTGCATATCTTATATGTATATGGAATTATAGATGTACAATGAGCATATATGTGTAAATTATTGATTTTAAAATATTTGAGCCTTAATTGATATGGACCCAAGTATTGGCCTTTTTTTATGGTCTGGATTCTGCTCTGGCCTTTAATTTAAATTCAAGTACGGGGATTGCTCTTATAAGCTGTCCCTGAATCAGGTAGAGGTATGGGTTTCTATTTACAATTTGGGTTCAGGTCCGGGTAAAAGTATGGCCCATTCACAGCCAACAAGCTTTTTTATAGTTTTGACACTTTTATACGGTTTGAAGTCTTTTGGGGGCCTAGGTATGGTCTTTTGGGGGCCCTTGCCTAGGTATAGTCTTTTGGGGGCACTTGCCTGCCAGACCTTAAAAACAAAAAGCACAAAACACCCAAGCCCAAATGCGAAGAAAAGCATGTACCTTCGTTAGAAATAAGCCATCGACCCCTACAAACGACCACATATAGAGAAATTAACATAATGGCCATTGCCTGCCCCCCATGTATAAAATTTCTTGGTTTGCCACTGTCCCCAACACATGCCAAGCACATGCAGTGTATTACAAGGATAGAGAAGGGAAGGTGGAGACTAGAGATGCTCTCATGAAACTGTTTGCCCTCTGTGCTACTCAAAGTTGGCCGTTCATGGATCCTTTCCTTTTCAGTCAATATCAAGAGAATAGAAATGGAATCCTACCTTTTAATTCAGTCAGAACAAAAGAGGAAAGGCCCATCAATCCCCGAACGCCTCTATTTTTGTTGGTGCCAGCATTTTAATGATTCTAAAGCATCTCCACACTTTTTCAGGTTCTCATTCGCCTACCATTCCATTGGATGCCGTCGACACAGGATTTCTGATCATATACAGCAGTATAATGATCGCATCTGTGAAAAGACATGACAAGGCATAAAGCACAGAATAGTCATTTCGAAGAGCAAACCCCAATCCTCTACTTGCAAAAAAATCTGCAGTAGTTTCAATTCTTTGTCACCACTGACACTGAGCCATCCCAAGCTTCAGTTGGGTATCCTAGATAAAAGAGTACAATTAAAGATTTAGTCATAACAAAGAGAAACAACGAAAAAGTCAGATAAGGATAATCAATTGGGTATCCTAGATGTGGATAATCAGTTGGGTAGTATACTTAAAAAGTATTAATGACTAAATTCTTAGTATGTGTGTGTCTGTTGAAGTTCTTGGCATAAAATATTCTGTGCAACGTTTAAAAATACAACCAAATGGTGTGGGTCCGACATGATTGATATGGGGTACTAATTGTTAAACTCCAGTTTGACCAAAACTTGTTTCTTTTTTTAACTGTGTGAATCATTTGAAATGTTCAAATTGGCCAATTTTAAGAACTGGCCAATGTTTTACCAAAAAAAAAAAAAAAAAACCTAGCCAATGAGTAAGATCGGAACAAAGTGGGATGAACTAAGTTTAAAACTTGATGGGGGGTTTGTTTGCATTAAAAAAAGATAGGATTTTAAAACATAGAAATTCACGGTGAAATAAACAAAATCAAATGATTATTAAAGAGGTGAAGGATGAAGGATACAAGATGGGTGGGTGGGGTTGAAAGAAATATATAAGTTGGAGATGTAGATGGAACATTCACTTTCTTATTTATTTAATTTTTAAGGTGGTGTTTGGGTATTAACTTTCCATTTTCTTTTTATTATATTTCCTTAGAAATGAAAGGCTATTTGATGTTCATTTTTGAAAACTCGACTTTGATCTTCACTTTTAACCACTTATGGTATGAACTTTAAAAAAGTTGTAGATGCTAAGGAAGCACAGATCTGAATGAGTTGGCTGCTATAAACGTGATAAGAATTGCGTCAGCTTGAATCATGCATTGGTTATGGAGATCCGTGATTGACTATGAGAAATTAGTCACGTATGATTCACTCTTCAAGATCTAAGGGCAATGATGGACATCCTAAATATAGAAGGTGATGATGGACAATTTAGATCTAGTGGAAGGAAGATGGTGATTTAGTGTTAGGGGATAATCTATTGAGACTAATTTCAACTACTATATCTCATGTCTATATATAGCATTTTGGCTAATGAGTGATAAGATCTCTATTCAGATTCAAATGGAGAGATGATAAGGATAGAGAGTTAGATAAAACTCAGATAATTTTTATCCCTACCACCATGAGACTCCTTATGAGGGGTGTCACTTTGTGAGTGGGGTCCACCCATGTGTAAACACAAGTGGCCCCATCACAAATGCCAACACTTTATATATCCAACTCCTACGTGTAAAGTCTTAGTTGGCTAATTCATTAGGTTTTAAACAAAACTCAAGTCTATATTGAGTTGTAATTTTTCTATTTCTAGATGTGGACTGTGATTGGACTTCATGTTGAAGACTGAAGGAAGCAAACTGAAGATAGTTGAGATTCTCAGTACACAGAGTTGAACCAAGCCAAAAGGCTTGCTCTTTCGCTCGAGTAAGTGAGCCCAGCTGCTTCCGCCAGACAGAATTGGGTCTCGCTCGAGCGACCCTGTGGAATTTTGCGCGGACTGAAACTCTTATTTCCAAAACTCTTATTTCCAAATGTGTCTCCAACTTCTAATCTTAATTTCATTTGAACTGAATCTGTTTCACACAACACTTGGCCTATAAACATACACTTCTTGTGGCCCTAAACCTAACTCTCTCCAATACAAACAAGTGAGATTTTCTTAAAGAGATCTTTTGGCTTTTGTTGTGCAAGAAAGTGCTTTGTCGATCTAGAAAACTATACTATTCTCTGAAGCACCTTGAAAAGGCATACAAGGTAGCGATTTCAAGCACGGTGAAGGTGAACGGTGAGTCGTTGGCAAATCCATCCCGGTCCTTAGGTTGAGTTCCAACTGGGTAAAGGTTCTGTGAGTGTCCATGTAACCTTTCCGATTGTAGTGCTTGATTTGTCTATGGTCGAGACGAAAAGACCAGTGGTTTTTCCCGAGTAGGGTTTTTCACATAAAAAATCTTGTACCTCCGGTCTCTATCGTGGTTGTTTTTTTTTTCTTTGGACTTAGATTAATCATCTAGATTAATTAATTGGATTGAAATCTATCAAGGAATCTGATCTAAGACCTTAGCCTGTGTTTAAAGTGTTAAGGCTTAAACACAACCCCCTTCTTCACTATGCAATCTAATGCAAACAAATAGGCCCTGAATTATATTTTTTTCATTATTTAAATAGTGTTTCACCACTAATAGCTACATACACAAACGAAGGAGAAGAGATATAAAAAGAAAAGAGAGAAGGACAAAACTAGGATTTGCTCAAAATTCAATATGCAATGCAAATATCCAAAAGCAGAGCATTCACTTGTCTCTCACATACAAAAGCTCTAGTATTTTTCACAAACCCTCGCAAATAAAATTACCCAAATCTCCAGGAGAAAAAATAGTAGATAAAGTACAATAGATAATTAGTATAATTACGTTATAAATCTAATTAATCAACCTAACCTAACCTAATTCTAATCACATCATATCCACAAATCTAATCTAATCTTAATATAAGATAAACTTTTCTTTTTAATAATACTATCCAAGTTTCTTAGTAAATTTTGCTACTTTTTCCTTTTTGGTACCCCAACCTAGGGGACTGGAACCCAAGAGGGCCCACACAAGTGGGAAGAAGAAGCCTATTAAGTGGGAAGCTTGGCATGCCTAGTGGTCAACTCCTGGGTAGCCCGAGTGACAATCGGGATTGCCATAAATATACCCACATATGTGGTTATAGGGCCGGTCACCCCTGTTAGGCTTGGGTCAACCTCCAAAAAATTGCATGAGAATCTTGGGTCCACCTCCCAAAACCACATAAACTCCATCCCTCCAAAAGTCAAATGAAATTATACTAAAACTTTGCCCAAAACTAATCTAACTATTTTTTTGAGTTTCCCCCCTTCAAATAAAGATAGCAGTGCTGGTTTTTGCACAAAAAATCTAACTATTTGTTTGAGTTCACCCCCTTCAAATGAAAATCAAGGGTCTGCCATTGTGACACTTGCCAACCGACTAAATAATCGATTATTGTCAATAATTTCTAAAACTTCTTGTTGTCAATAATCTCTACTACTTGTAACTATTTTTGTACCCCTTTTTGTACCCATTTTCATTCTAATTAATTGATTCATCTTTGTTAGTGCTTGAATCATCGAGAAAAGCATCACTAAATGTCTAATTTGATCATTATGTTTTAATCCCACCAAAACCATTTTATGATCCATGGTCTCTCTCTCTCTCTCTCACATATATATATATATATAGGGGGGGTCTCACTTAAGCTGCAGTTTATGTTATTCTAAGGTTAAATCGTCTGTAAAATCATCTCCATCATAAACTGCCTCAAATCATCGTCTCCAAAATCAAGATAAATCCAATCAGAATTGGATTTTCCAATTCCATCATGGCAAAAACAGAGCTACTACACTTTGATTTGTGTGACCAGCACTGCTTCAGCTTAGAATAAAATAAGCTGCGACTTAGAAAAGCCCTGCTCATATATATATATATTGTGTGTGTGTGTGTGTTGGGGGGGGGGGGGGGGGGGGGGGGGGGGGGGGTGGTTTGTGTGTTTGGCACTCTCACGGAAAGATTAGTCATAAACCCTAATTACAATAATTGATTAAGAAAGACCCTAAAATACCCAATTAGGATATTGTATGCAATCACCAAAAGACCAATGTGCCCTGGAATGTTATCGTTAGAGCTAATTTCCAAATTAATTAATTAATTAATTAACTATTAGTGTCTTCTTCCCCAAACGATATCGTTATGACTCAATGCTATAAGCTTTTCCCCTTTTCTTCTTCAAACAATATCATTTACCCTATCTCCGCTTCATTTCTAGAAAAAAGAAACCCATCATCTTCTTTCGCTTCTCTTCTTTTACTCTGTGACTCAAAACGTCTCTCTTTCTTTTTGTTTTCAATTTCTTTTTCAAAATCTACAATCTCTCCATGCATAATAGATACATTATCGCTCTCAAGATCATATTCAAGCAAGAGTTGAAAAAATACCGTTTCTACCATCAATTCCAGAGAGAGGTCCAAATTTAGAGTGCACTCACAACGGCAGAGAACTTAGTGCTGGAGTTGTACTATAACCTACAAATCCTATGGAATGGATTATTAGTATGTATTTTGGTATTTGTGACAAAATATATTCATTTGTTCTTTTATCTCTCGTCCATAGCTGGGTCCTATGGAATAGATTATAAGTCTCCATTTTGGTATTTATGACAGAATATGTTTATCCGTTCTTCTATTTCTCATCCATAGCTGTGACTGAGTCCAAAGGCTCTCTCTGCCGCCATGCATCAGATACCGAATTAGAAACTGCGAAAAAAATGATAAAACAAAAACCAAGGAGGAAGATGGGAAAAACTACTAAGGGGGATTTTTTTTCTCAAAGAAACCCTAACGATGTTGAGTGAGAATGAAGTCTTTAAGTCAGAACATTAAAAAACACAGAAAATAAGAATTTTTTTTATTCATTTCTCAAATTTGTATTATATGGGTTCATGCTCCGACCTCATAGATGTAAGTTACTTACAAATTCATTTTTCACAACTCCTCCATCTAGCCTTAGATGGCTTCAAACTGAATATAAAATTGAACAAAATATAGGAATTGAGAATAAATGAAGAAAAAACTGCATAAATCGTCTTTTGTGAGCCCATGTCCTCCAAACTGGCATTGGTCGAACATGGCTCTTACCTGCCTATTTCTTCTCTTCTTTCTCTCTCAGACTTGCTTTTTCATGGTTTCTATACTCCTGTTCCACTGATTTGGAATGGTTTTACTAGGTAGTTTGGTGGGTGGAGTCTGATTTCGACTAACAATGATCTTTGGAATTCATCACGTGTTTTTCAAAGATTATTTTTGTACAATCCAAGGGAGCTGCTGTTTTTTCGTGTCATTAGGTGTCCAAGCTTGTATCACTCTGGGTCAATGTTTGTGAAGAACAAACATGATGCACAATAGTATTTCAATGTTGTATCGCTCTAGGTCCTTTAAGTGAAAAAAACCTAAGAAGAAGTTTGTGAAGTAATGAGTTTGGGCAGTAAGGGTTGGTAAGACCATGACTACTCGGTTTCTTCCTTTGGAGGAGCATTCCATAGGCTAAAGACTGAGTTCCAGAGGCTAAAGAAGCGTCTTGATGGGCCTTTAGGCAGAACTTCACCTTCTTGAAGAGAGGTATCGTGTAGGAAAAAGTTTTCCTTGAGATTTCTATAAATTTGAAAAGGCTATGATGATTCAGGAGGTTGTAGTTTCGCTTGAATGATCACCCAAGCAAATATTTATAGGCCGAGAGAGAATTTAGAGAAGTTCCAAGTGGTTTCGAGGAGCTGCAATTCAAGCAAGTGTAGAAAAAACTAATTGCATGCCCATGTCTGACCAAAAAGGCTTTGACTGGACATGGGGAACCAGTTCATATTTTCTAGCTGGTTTCATGTCCAAATGAACTCTAATGCCTTTGAAACTTTGGTAAATGCTTCTATGGCTTGTCTTTGAACCTTAAGAAAGGTTTTGCCATCATTTGACTTTTGAGAGTTGCTCAAATATGAACTTCAGCTTCCATGTCTAAGAATTCTTGCCTTGGACTGTTTTGAGTTGAAATCATATCCAAATGGTCCCCAATTGCTTTGAAACTATGAAAAACCTCTTTGAAACCTGGTTTTGGACTTTAAGGAAGATTCTTTCTTGATTGGACCCTTCGAAGTTGGTCAAAACGAATCCAAGCCGCCATGTCTGGCCAACCTTGTATTGGACTGTATCAAGCATTATTTTGCTTGTATTTGGGTCTAAATGATTTTTTTTTTCTGAAACTTTAAGAAATATTTCTAGAACTTATCTTTGATCTTTGATAAAGATTTTGTCTCTTGTGATCCATGAAAGTTGGTCAAAATAAATCACAGCTTGTCATGTCTAACGAGTTTGACCAGCTAATTAGTGCTTGGATTTGAGTTTAAATGGTCTTTGCTTGACCTAAAACTTTGAGTCATGTCTTTTGAACTTGGGTTTGACCCTTTGAGGAAGTTTCATCAGTGCTTGACCTTTGGCAGCTATACAAAATTCAAGTCCATGTCTAGGCATTTGAGGTTTGTGGTGTTTTGACTAAATTTCCATCCATATGATATTGGATTGCTCTGAAACTCTGAAGAAGACTCTGAATATGCGTCTTGACTCTAGATGAGGATTCACTTTATCCTGACCTTTGAAATTAGGTTCGAGATAGTTAGTGGGGTCCATATTTGGGCATTTGTGAAGTTCTTGACATGTGATCGATGTTTACTATTTTAGCTTCCTTTGCATTTCTAATGATGTTACGAGCTTCTTGGTTAGGAGCTTCTCGGAGTCTTCGTTGACCATGGAGTGTCCACATACTGGACCTTCAATTTGATGAAATTGAAGAATAAAGCATCATGTTTTGCCCTATGCAAACCTTGAATGTCTTTTGTTTTGTTCGAAACCTTTTTCATTTTTTTGTATGCCAACAAACGATATCACTTGAGGGAAGAATCAGAAAGAGTGTTTTTTTTTTTTTTTTTTCTAAATGAGCCCTAACGATATCGTTATGGGGGCAAATTGGCTTTCTGGCTATATACAATACCCTAATTCGATGTCTTAGTATTGTTCTTAATCAATTCATTTAATTAGGGTTTAGGACTTATTTTTCTAAATATATATATATATATTTATTTATTTATTTATATAGAGCAATGCTCTCCTAAGCTCAAGCTTAGAATAAGGTAAGCTAAAGTGTATGGTGGGGCCCACCTGGGGACCAACATGGGGATGGGGTGGAGGGGATTTCAAGGACTCCCTGTGATCTTTCTCTCTACAAAAAATCTACTACAACCGTGATTTCTATTATCTCCATATGGACTCAAAAGTCACCAAACTTATTTGGGCTCTCTCGGTCAGAGTCTATGATACCATAAACAAGAAACTACATTCTTATATTTTTGGCTTTAACTTTTTGATACCCACATAAATATACGGACAACAAAAGTGCACAAATCACACCAATTTAGAGGTTAGCTTGACTATACTTCTTTTCCTATTGTTATAGAGGGTGCAGCAAATAAATAAAACTTCCCGACCGGGACTCTAAATCGACACGAGTTGGATGAGGAATTGCCACCTCTGATCCTTTGATCGACACGAGCTGATGTAGATTACTTTTGACAAGGTATTCCCACAAGAGGTATGATGAGAGGAGTTGAAGCTAATACGCAACCTACATTTTTAAAAGTGATTGATCCAAACCCAATTGAGATAACCACAAGAGCTACTCCTAAAAATAATAATGAGCACTTGATTTACAAAGATACAGTAGTGTGTATGAGATCTCCAAGAGGGCTAGGAAACCCAGGCTCTAAGAGGTTTGACCATTTAAATGCTCCACTTTCTTTTCGTTGTTCATTGAAGAATACTTTTTTGTCAACAGATGATATAATCATTAGCCCATTTACATTGTACTCATTTTAAGTACACTACAAGGCATGAAGTGTCTAAACTGTGGCATGGGTGGCGTTGCCCACTAGCTAGTTATTGCCAAGTGACAGAGATGAATTTGCATGATAGGCACAATCCCTTGATGCAATTACTTTGATAAGGTCAAACCCTAGTAGTCATGAACAATTATGGATCCCAAAAGTGCAGAGTTACTGAATTCCATATGTGAGATGTAGATGGGTCTTTGTGATGACGATCAAAGTTAAGCTAACCTCAACTCAATTTCATGGTTCTAATGCTACGATGGGAATTCAAACATGTAACACTTGTAGCTTGTTAACCCAAAATCATAAAATCTTAACAAATTTTCTCAATTTTGCAAAAAAGCAATTTTTATTAGGAGAGTGAGAAATACTTTTCTACATTTATATGGAAATGAAGTTCTGCAGAGCACGGAATTTCATCAATACACGAACAAGCTCTAAGGGCCTGTTTCCTTTATGAAATTCAAGAAATTTTTGTCTGGGGAATTTTTGAATTCACAGAAATAATGGAATTTCTGAATGCTCCTTTGGACTTGAGTATTTAATAATTCTACCAAAATGCAAAAATGGTGGAATTCCTAAATTTCCAATGGTCATTTGGGACCTTTTATGTGGCTAGAATTTATAAATGCTAGTAAGGAAGTTCTAGGGGACAAGATGTCACATCATATATAGGAATTCCCAACATAAATTCTTGGCAGAAATTCCACAAAAGAAACAGACCCAAAAGTTGTTTATTTAGACTTGTTTGGCAACTCTACTATTAAAGTCAAACAAGGTAAAGCTTCTTAAAAAAAAAAAAAAAAAAAGTCCCATCAAAAGCACTTTTATTCAAATTTTCCACCATATTTTTTTTTTTAAAAAGTCAAAAAGTAACCTTATTTCTCCACTAAAAGACAAAAAAAACTCCACAATCAGTACAAAAAGTAAAAAAAAAATTTCATAATAAACAACTAAAGATAAAACACGATCATAACTCACTTATATTTTATTCTTTCTTCAAAATAATCTCTATACCACTCAACTCAATTAGTAAAGCCCCGAAGGTAAGAACTTCCTGCAAGAAGTAGAGTTGATTTTGAGAAAAAAAATATCATGTGATAAGATTTTGGATGGAGATTGTGTTGATGGTGCTTTTATTTATTAATTAATTCAAAAAAGTCCTACCCCTACCTTAAATTTTATTCTTTTGAGAGCTGCTTCGAAAAAATTGTAATTTTGCTTCTTTCTTTTTTTATGTAAAGAGAAAGCATTATTTAAAAAAAAAAAAAAAGAGTTATAAGATAGACTTAAGATCTTTAAAGCAGTAGAAAACAATACATTCTGAAACGGTGAAATATAAACTAACCAAATCCCTGCACTTTTAATCTCCGAAAACTTTGAATCTAAGATGAGACTCTGTAACATTGTACTTATTTCCTTGGGGTTCAAGGAATCTTCAACCTAGAAGAGACTCTATGGAGCCCAACTAAGATCAATCAAGGGTGAAGGAGAAAAAGCATGGGACATAGAGGGGAAAGTTCTTAGGAAATAAAGATAATGAACCTTTACTATGGGCTCATTTATTTCCATGAAATTGATTAATAGAGATTCAATGTCAAATAGGCTTCAAGAAAGAATTACTGAAAGGTGAGGGGTGAAGGATATTTTGTGAGAATGCATATGATTTCAATTGCTAAGGTAATAATGGTTAGGTACTCATTTTCCATCTCTTCTTGATTCATTTTTCAATAAATGAGAGATTATTTGATGGTCATCTTTTAACATTTAGGGCATATTACTTTACTAGAATTCCCGACATTTCCAAATCCCTTATTTCTTGTCAAGAGTTTATGAATTCCAACACATGAAAAGTCCTAATTGGCTTTAGAGAATTCAGGAATCCTACCCTCTTTTCATTTTGGTGGAATTTCCGAATGATCAAGTCCAAAGGAGTATCAAGGAATTCCACCTTATCTGGGAATTTAGGAATTCCCTAGACAGGGGTTTCTGGAATTCTTGTAAAGAAACAAGCCTTTACTTTAATTTCTTTGATTTTAACCACTTTTAAAAATCTATCTTTGAATTCTTAGGAACTCAACTACATGAAACAAACAGACCCCATATTCCTCGAATCTATTTGAATAGATTGAGGCCATATGGAAATATGTTATGCCCTGTCAGCATTAATCATGGTTGCTAGCAGCAATGGGAATAGCACGTTGGTCAGGCACATCCAACTAGAGAGGTAGGTTTTAGGATCAAGTTCCTGAGGTTGAGTAATCTAATTTTTTTAATTTTATTTTGGTAAAAGAGATAACAATCAAGCCTAGGAGTTAAGCTGAATGGAGAATGAGCTGACTAACTAAAAAACGTAATCTAAGGCCCCAACTAGGACCCTCTGCTCATGGTCAGATTCAAGCATTACCAATTAAAAGTGAGGGTAGGGAATTATTTTATTTATTTATTTCTAGTTTTAAAATTTTAATGAGCTACTTAAAAAAAATTGAGAAATGTACCCTTTGAGGAAGGGAAAACCTCCAAATGCTCTTCCATTTAAAAGAAGGGGGAACAATACCATTGTTATTCTTGAAAAGAATAAACAATTATAGGAATTGGTTGTGATTTTAATTTTTATCATCTCAATCTAATTAAATCTTCTTTATTTTAATATTTTATATTTAATATTATGATTATATTGCTGTTGCTTATTTTTATAAATCTTTATATTATGATTATACTGCCCGTGCTAAGCACGGTAATATTTTGCATACTTGTTTATATATATGAAAGAGACTGATTTTAATTGAAGAATCAGCCTCAATTTGTTCAATTGATTTTGACCATTCAGTTATGTAACTTCTCTCTAGTCTATTCAATAATGACCCCTCCATTAGTCTTCCACATTTCCTCAAATATATAATGGTTCTGCTCACCCTTCTATAGTTTAGTGCATCTCCTCTTCATATTCCCTTTTTTCTCTTTTAATTCATTTATAATATTTTCTACTTAGTTTTATCATTTCCTTTCTTAGTTTTGTTTTAGTTGCTTTCTTAATTTCTTTATTAATGACAATGCCATTTAATGAATAGTTACGGAAATGTCATTTAATTAAAAATAATCTTTTTCTTAATTCTTTTTTTAATTGACAGTTGTCCATATCCTCCAAATGAATGAAAATAACTTACAATACTAAAAAGAAAAATATTTTTCATTTTTCTAATGTGTATTTTGATGCAAACAAACATGCCTTTAGTTTTAATTGATTTAAATCAATTTTAATTCTTCTCCCAAATGATCTCGTATTGACTGCTAAAATATTTATTAGTTAAGCCTAGGCTTAACATCGCCTCCTTTGCTAGTATTTTGTATATAAAGGTCTTTAAAATAACCCTCCTTCTATTTCTAACATTTCTTTTTTAAAACTGGCCGAAGATAGGTCCCACATCCAGTTTTAAAATCGTCTGGATCTGGACCCTACCTGATTATCTTCGTGGTCGATAACTTTGGACTCGGACTTGGACCTAATTATCAAACGGGTTCCATATCAAGACCCATGCACAATTTCCCCACATTTGATTTTTTTACTTAATCAGGTAAATGGGGTCCATTACCATAATCAGCCCATGCACAATTTCCCATGTTGAGTCTTTTACTTAATTAGGTAAATGGGGCCCATTACCATAATAATCCCTAATTAACAACTTGTCATAGCACAAATCAGGGAATCTTATTTTTTGGGCCCACTGTATCTGTGGTGCACTGTTCTAAGCAACCTTTGCCTCCCATGAATTGCATGCGGAAGGGATATGACTCGATTGAAAGTGATCTTCACCAATAATCATAGTGGGACACTATTTTACCAAACTTAGCCACCCAAGAATTCCACATGGCACCCATCAAATTTAGGGTTCCCATTGACCATTTTTCATTTTTATATTGAATTAGAGAAAATGTTTCTGTGCCGAAAATAAATAGGTTGGATTTGGGTTGAGTTGATTCCATCTAACTTGCCAACTAGGTCAACCAGATCCAACTCAATCTACCCAACACAACTCAAAACCACGACCTGTTAGGTTTTATCTTTTTGGGTCTATTTGTTTGCATTACAAAACTTAGAATTTGTACCTAAAGTGGTTCGAACCAAAAGCGATTTCTCAAAAATGAGCATCAAACAATTTATATATATTGTATCAGGTCTTCATTGTCTCTAATTTAGGTTTCTCAACTCATTCTACAAGGAGTATGGATGTAGTTGAATGGTGGGAAAATCTCATGAAAATGAGTGATTCAGTAAAGATGCAAGAAAATTTTGATCTTACTTCTATGGCTCTATGTGTACGATGGGCTTTATGGAAAGCTATAAATAATTTTATTTTTAAAGGTATTACCATTAATTCCATAAAAGTAATTGGTACAATAAAAAATTTGTACCCTTTTGATAGTGAGAGGGATTTTAAAAAAGATCCTTCTAGGCCCAAAGTCTTTGGGTTACCAGGAGGCTATTCAAATAATATCTTACTAGCATAGTAACCTATGCTCGGCACGGATATGACCAACATTGCAATCTAAATATTCATGTGTTAAAAAAATTCATGGTTTTTAGGAAGAAAATAAAAGAAAAAAAAGAGGCTATGAGTATATGTTTATGTAATTGAAATGTTAGTGGCATAGAAATGAAATAGAAGAATTAGAGTAGAAAGGGAATGGGAATTAAAGTAGAAAAGGGATGATAGAATTTAGATGAAAACTTAACCTTTGCAAAAGAAAAAAAAAAAAAAGAAGCAAAAATAAAATAAAAATGGAGATTAGATTAGTGATTTTGACAAAGCAATAAAGTCGTTAGTTGCATTAGATAGGAGTGGGGACAGAACATGTAAGACTTTGAAAAAAAAAAAAAAGTAATGTAACTTTTGATCAAAATTAAAACTGCTAATTAAAATCGAATAGCTTATAAGTCTAAATGTGGAAAATCATTTTTTGGTTACCTAATGATGTTGAATAATTCTTTTATTTGTGCATGAGGTCATTATGGGCCAAGACTCTTTTCCTCTAAAAAAGGAGAGGCAAGGGCCATTCTTTTTGCGCTAAAGGAAGCTTCTTACCGGCGCTTCTTTAGGATTGCTCTTTTTTCATATGCTAAAGAAGCGATAGACTCTATCAATGGGCAATAGGATTGGATCATCAAGTCAATTATTTCAGACATAAAAAGTCAATGTAGTGGTTTTCCTTAGTTAGATTCTTATTTATTTCTAGAACTTTGAATGAGGCAGCTGACACTTTGGCCAAACATTGGGAAGATGTTGCTCCAATCTGGGTTAGGCCTTTGTTGCCCTCTCTCCTTCTTGTTTTGGCTTTGTTTGTCTTCAATGATGTTTCTCTTAAAAAAACTAATAATCTTTCCTAAAATGAAAATAGAATCAAAAGAAGTTGACCCTGGCTATTCATCTTTCTTTACTTTGACTCATTAATTGATGTTTATTTCTGAAAATCGACTTATGGTCTTCCATTTTAACTACTTTTAATATGAAATCTATCTATTTTAATGTAAACAAATAGACGTTTGTGACTTTTGGGTTGAAATTTGTATGGGGGTATTTTCGAGATCCCCAGCTAGGTAGCCCTCCAGCTAGGCAGCCCTCGGCTCGGCATCTCTAGATCGGTAGTCTCCGGCTAGGCAGCCCTCTAGCTTGGCAGCAGTGCCAGCCCTCCAACTAGGCAGCAGTGCTAGCCCTCCAGCTCGGCAGTTTCCAGCTCGGCGGCTCTCTAGCTAGGCAGCAGTGCCAGCCTCTCAGCTAAGTAGCTCTCCAGCTAGGCAGCCCTCAGCTCGGCAGTCTCCAGCTAGGGAGCCCTCAGCCCGGCAGTCTCCAGTTTGGCAGTCTCCAGCTAGGCAACCCTCAGCTAGGCAGCAGTGCCTCAGCTAGGCAGCAATGCGAGGACTAGTGCTGTCAGATAGGGTGGCGCGTGATAGAGATAAGGAGTTGACTCTACCAGGTGGTCACGTCAGTAGTCCTAAGGAGAATGGGAAGCCGTCCGATGTGGCTCTCTCCTTTTACCTACCACCAAGTGTCAGGGTAAGGTCCAATGGAACCTTACTCCCACCTTCCTCCACTCAACAAGAAGCTTAATAGGACTCCCATCTATATATACAGAGAGGGTTAGTCCCAGAAAGGTATGCAACACATTACACAAGGCTTAAACCTTCATATTCTCCTTCTTCCCTACCACTCATCTTTTGCTTAGTTGCAGAACTAACTTAGGCATCGGAGTGCCTCCGGCTGACGGTAGACAGGGCCTCTGACTTCTGCCCCTTTCCTTCCTCCCTTTCAGGTCTCAGGCAGGAAATCGTTTCCGAAAAATTCTAATCTACACCAGGAAGTCCGAATCAATTTTGGCACTTGCAAAATTGAAACCATATTTTCAACTCAATTAAATTTAATGGGTCAGGTTTGGGTTTAACTTTTGATTTTGATATGAGTGACCACAAAGCATAAAGATTCCCACATCATGAATCGAAATTAAAGTACTTTTTATCACTGCAATGAACAAATTCAGAATTCAGCGTGGTGTTGATAGAAGAGCATACGGTGAATCGCATGTAAAGTACTTTTTATCAGTGCAATGAACAAATTCAGAATTCAGTGTGCTGTTGATAGAAGTGCATACGATGGGGACAGCACCGACAGTAAAGCCTTTCTCGATTGGACCGCAACTTGGAGAGAGAGAGAGAGAGAGTACTGGCAGGGGTTAAATGTGAGGAAATCTACACAAATGGCCCACCCTTTTCAATCAAAGTGATGTTCGCTTGATTGATTTGAAGTCTTTTTGCATCACATGGTAGAAATGGTGATATGATTTCAACCCTATGCTGATAGAGGAATTTGGCTCCAATGGTGCAATTTTTCTCACATGTTATCACAACCATAGTGACAGAATATTGTTTAGAGGTATGTATTAAAACTCCCAAGCAGAGAGAGAGAGATCATACCTGTTTTCCTTCATACAGACATCCATTCAAAATGATATGAAATAAAGATGGATATTTTATATAAATATTCGGAAAACATCTAAAAGGTTCTTATGTCCGGCCCACCCTAGTGTTTAGGCCACCTAACCCACCTATTATCTAGTTAATCTCCCTCTGTTGCGAGTTTTCATATGCCTAAATTTGGCGCTCCCACAAATCCAAAATACGATGTCTTTTAAATTCATTGAACTTGAGACTCATAAGTCAATGGTTAGGATAATCTAATGGAAATGATGTTTTGCATGCCCCTATGTTAATCTTTTCATCCCCCTCAAATGACTAGCATGGACCTAGGGGGCCCCATAGATGTGTCGGTCCAATACTAAATGGGGACTATTCTCATCAGAATAAGATTCCTATTGAAGAGACTCAATTTTCAACTCATTTAAAAAAAAAAAAAAAGAGATTATGTCAAGCATGTAAACAACTTTTCGCCCCAACCGCCAACAAACTCATGGTTGAAGGAGGAAATTTACCTTGGGAGCCACTATATCAATAAATGTTATTAGGGGGGCAATATATATAGACAAAAAAAATACTAAAAGACTTCATAACGTCGGGGTGTTTTTCCAAAATTTTTGAAAGGCCAATATTAGAAGACTAAAAATTGATATAATAGTAGGAGGAAGCCCCGACAGACGCTACCTAGTTCTGCCCCTGCATATGTCCAACAATCGATCCATAGTTCCTCATGTTAAAGTATCACTTGTCTGCTAAAAAAAATAAAAGAGAAAACAACAACGTTTTGCGCTAACTGAAGAAATGTTCATACACTGAAAGGGTGGAAATAAAGTGTGTTAGGACCATTTCAAGGGTGGAGAATCTTCTTCTATGAGGGAAATGCATGTGCACTCCTACCCTATTAGGCCCAGTTGATTACTGCAGCCTCTTTCACACTCTTGTCCTGCCATGATTTGACATCATGTCCATTTATGCTCACATGACCTTTCCTTATCACTGGATTGAATGTCAAAATTATTTATGCTTAGTATAACTGAGGGCTAGGATGATGCAATGGAGCTGATTTTTCACATTATCCTTATTTATAAAATGAGGTTTCCATTTTTACTATCCTCAATTGTAGGAGTGCATCCAAGTAGGTCCTGCAATGTGGACTGACGTGCGGTCTACATGTATGACAATATTTCCCTTGGACAACGGTGTAACAAAAACCACATAATGAGGGTTTCTTAGCTAATTGTTACATATAGATTAGCTTGAACAAATAGGTCCTTATCCTATCTCAGAGTACGTGTACTGATAGGTCCTTATCCTATCTTAGAGTGGAACGGAAGTGCCTTATCATCTGCATCATCTGAGATATATATTCATGTATACAAAAGAGTTGTAATTATCAAAAATAATCATTCAGTCTTGAATTCTATTTGATACTAACCTTTAAACAGTATTTTATAATAGCGAAGTCAAGAGTATGAAAGTTGAGCTCTTCAAAAGTTAGGATATGTGCAATGTGTCATTTTCATCAGTTCAATTTAACTTCTTTTGAACATGACACCCCATAGTCATCTGCAACTCTATCTTACACTGTGGCTAAACCTATAGAACCTATCGATCCTGGCCAAAAGCTTTCAAAAATTTTTTATTTTTTTTTTGCGATACAAGTAATCATCTTGGGCCGATTTTTAAAACTATGATCACAATGTAGAACATTACCACCATTAGCAAATGGAAGAAATTGATTATAAATGTTTAATTGAATAATCAGAGTGTCCATTAGTCTGCAATGCATCGCTAATTGGCAACGAATTCCAACATTTGCTGTTTTATAATTAACTAGTTTACCACTAAATCTCATCCATTAAAAGCAGTCAACTCATAGTAATTGTGTAAATCATTACCCTAAATGGTTTCCATTGATGGCGAGCACTATCAAGAAGATGGTAGAGAATCAAGACATATAATATTTCCCAACCAAAGATAAATTAACCTCAGCCAGGAATCATATAGGCCATTAGTTTATATGGTTGTGGAATGATAGGGTTCTGTTGAATATGCTGGTCTAATCTAGAGTCTTCTCATTCATCCATTTTGTGTATGTGGGGGCCAATGGTTTGGTAGAAGCTAATGCAAATGGAAACACCCTAGCATGTATCTTGAAAAAGATGATCCTATCCGTCCAATTATATTATATAATGTCTTAATGGCTATGGAATAGCAATAAGAAACGACATATAAAAAAGAAGGATTCGATTAGTAGACCTCCCTGTTTGGATGATTTTGTGCATTACCATTTACATAGGGCCCGCTAGCCTACATTACATTGCATTGAAGTGAAATGTCTAAGGGGATTATCTGGATGTAATCATCACTTCTTTATGATTAATTTAATGGTTAATTATTTCCTGATAGCGAGGAGTGAAGGTTGAACTTTGTCAATTTAAACATCATCAGTTTTTACTACCGATCTCATGTGAGGCCCCACCCCTTATGCACCCTCAGTTTGATTTGAATACTTATAGTTATAATATTAGTAATCTTAATTATACCATTTAATAGAGTCTAATATGATAGTTTAATTTTGTTTCTAAGTTTTAGGATCAGGTCTTGTGTATTTCTTATAGATTTGGAAGGGTTTTGTAATTTAATTAGGGTTTTTAGATAGATTAGGACTTAGCTAGTAATTAAATTTTATTAAGGGGGGCTTCTAGAATCCCTAAGATTGACCAATTTGCCCTTACCCTCATTCCCCATTCTATTTAAACCTCAAGGGCCTTTTAGTAATCATTTACTAACCCTAACCTATATATACACAACTATTGCAAATGAAGCCTAAACCCTAATTCACTCTCACTCATCTCTTACCTTCTCTAACTCACTCTCTAGAACCCAAATTCCCAATTCCAGTAACAAGGAGATTAGGAGATCGGCCCCAATTGCAACACCAACTCTATTTCAGCCATTGAATCTTCTCTTTTACTCTATTTCCATTTCAATTAATCAAAGGCAAGTACCCTATACTAGTACTATAGAATGCATAAACTATTTCTCTTGATTCTACTGTGTTTAGATCTTCCTTTTGGGCTAGTCTTTTGAGTTTATGGCTATTTGATGGATGAGTTCTCCCATTTGGAAGAACAATAGCCCATGGATGAATGGTGGGAAGTGCATTGGAGTGTTTTCCTTGTTTGGTGGTGTTGCTTTAATGGTTGGAAGTGATAAGGAGTGTTTTGGGTGAAATTTGGGCTGAAAGAGGAAAATTCCAGAAATCTAGAATTTCACATCAGGGCGTGTAAAAACAAAAAAGTTCGAGTCTCAGTTAACTTCTTATAAATTCCTCAGTCCACTGTTCCCGGTCAACCGGACCCTGTGCCCAGTCGACCAGATACACAGGTTTCTGCAGAAAATAACTGAGGCTTGAATTTCTCAGTCAGTTCAAGTTCATGTGAACCCAGTCGACATTATGGCTACGATGTCGACCGGGAACACTGTGAATTCTGAGAACACAGAACTACCCCCAAGCTGTTTGACTTCAAGTTCATGTGAACCCGGTCGACATCATGGCCACGATGTTGACCGGGGACACTACCAGGATGTCGACCGAGGGGTCAACATCCAATGTACCCGGTCGACATCCCTAGGGATGATGTCGACCGGCTACACTGTGGAAAATGAAATTCCAGACTTCTGCACAATATGATGTTTGATCAATTGTGGGCCCATTGACCAACCAAATAAGCCTCCATTAATGTACCAAGCACGAGTCAATGGTATAGCTCAACCTTGACTCGTGGAGACCACCAATAGGTTTTTGGGATTAGAATTATCGGTGATTCGAACCTTAAACGTAGTCAAAGATGTCCGTAACTTTAGGGGCACCAGATATATCATCTTTTGACATCTAAGACTACAGTTAGGGATCCAATTACATGATGAGGCCCTGAACTAAGAGTGGACTATTACCTAGGTTAGACTGTTGCCTTATTCCATTTGATTCTTTCGTTTGGAGGTTATTAAACATTGTGCTTCTCTTATATCTTTGTTATTGTTATAACCTGTTAATTAAATGAGAATTGGAGGACCTGAACCTAGGATTACGTAGTGATGACCCCGTGATGTAATTGGTGGTTAATGACCCGTGTCTGTGGCTAGGCGGGCCCTCATACGACCTAAGTTAGGTGTGTGGTACTCTAGAATGAAGAGGTTGGTCATGATGTATGATTGTAAATGGGTATGGATTGGTTACTTACATTGTTATAGACTAAGGTCATGGTTGTGGGCCTAGTGTGGATCCAATGATGATTGGACTTGGACTTGGATATTGGACTGTATTCCATGATATTGTACTTAAATCTCTTAGAGACATGGTTAGGACCTTGCTCACGCAAAACAAACCTAAACAGACACAGACCTGTATTTGTTTCTATGAGTCGGCACTAGACATTGACTCAGTTGATTTAAGCTCAGGCTGTTGACTGATCATCACTGGTATAAGCTATATTGGTTGTAACTAGAGCTATCATGATGAGTTGTGATTAGACGGACGGTGTGATATCGGGTTCGATCTAACCTGATAAAGAGGTGTGATCGGTGCGATAAAGGGGTGTGATCGATGTTATTTATATATATTGTTATTATCTAGGTTGCTATCCCTTGCATGTTTATTATATTTTTCCCGCTGTGACTGTTTACAGTATGGGAGGGCCGCAGCATAATATCCCGCGGTATATCCAGCTTGTGTGAATGTGCCACGTTGTTATCCGATTATATTAGATTACTTATATTTCTGATTCTAAACTGCTATTTACTGCTCAATTGCCTAGTTTATGTTTTCTTGTTACTCTTATGATTACATGCTCGTTTCTATTATCTTTTGTTGCATACATCATGTGTTATCTGTATATGGTGCCTTGCCAGATCCTTGGATCTAACCCATCTTTGGTGCTTAGGTCACGACCTTGACCCCGCAGGTGACGCGTACCATGAGGCGCCTGTAGTCGGCAAGTATTGTTGGGGACCGGTTGATCACGTGGTCGAGCCAAATGACGAAGTGCATGCACAGGGTGTTTGAGTGCAGTTTATTTTGGGTTTGAGTGAATTTGTAGTGAGGGAATATTCAGATTAATATGTAATTAAACTGGTTAACTACACTTTGAGATGTTGTTAAACTTCAGCCATGTTCTATTTGATTCATTTTATATGATACTTATTACTTCCGTTATCATTTCTTATGCTTCTGCAATACAACTATTGATTATATTATTATTCAAAAAGTTTTAAAAAAAAATTGACCTCATTGCGGACTATGATCTTGGAAGTTCTTGGATTTTCCGGAAAATAGCACGCCAAATTCGAGTACCTTAGCGGTAACTTCAGTATTCGGAATTGGGGTGTTACATCTCAAGCTCAGACAAAGGAGTAGGGTAACGTTAGATATGTTATAATTAGCGTAAAACTTTTGTCATGACTCAAGTTTGAATTCTAAAAAGAATGGAGAAATAGAATTCGTGTAGCCGACTCCAACGTAGTTTGGACAAGGCTATCATAATGATGATGATGGTAGTGGTGGTGAGAGATGATCACAAGATTACTTATGATCTTTGCTTTGATGGTAAGATTACCTATAGAGACCAAGTCATATCTAGCATTTTTTAAGATCTCCCATATCTTTGCACATGGGCTCCAATGTCCTGATAAATGAAAACCAAATGGTACAATAAAGATAGTGAAAGCCCTTCAACATATATTTAAATAGGAAGAATATTACCCTCTATCTGATTGGCCTTTCAAAAGGAGAGATGGAAAGGAAAGCGGCATTACCCTTAAACGAGTTGTACAAAAGCATATTTAATATGCTTTTGTTAAATGACACACATCTTTGAGTGGGATAATATTTTCAAATCTATGATGAATGACACATGGGACCACCACGGCCCCTATGTTTGGGGTTTACAGTTTAAGAAACAACAACGTTTTCTGAGGTAGGGACCAAGAATTTCTTGATGTCACATGATATCAAGAAAAATGACTTGACCAAATTAATACATTCTCCAATTCATTTGTTCTATATTCTAAGAATCATATAAACATATACGATTGTAAGAACTCCATTTGCTAAAAATGGCTCTCTTATAAATCATGGGCTCCTTGAGATGAAGGTTCCTTTTTGTAAGAGGCAAAGCAAAGTTCAATTTCATATGCCACCTACTAACAAATCAACCCACTATCGACCCAAGATCTAACATTATGATGAAAAGATTTTGCTTATTACAAATTAGTTCTTTTATTCATGAATTCCTTCATATGACTATACAATTGTTCACGTCGTTATCATCTAAGCCTTGTCTTGTTAATCCAATCTCTCTTAAAAGAATTATGCTACAAAACTATTATGGATGTCAACCTATTGATAGATTATTTAAGGCATCTCTCTTGTCACATGGGCAATACAGATCGTCTCTGATTGTTACTTTATTGGGGAGAGACTTATCTAATGTGTGTAGGCGAAAATATAGTAGGCGACATCCAAAAATTATGCAATTCTTCAACAATGTATCATCGTCACCCTAACACTGACCATATAAAAGCTCACCTTAGTGAGCTCTTTGCTCCTCACTTCTTCTAATATCTTCACTGGTCTCTCATTTCTTTTAGTCTGGTCTCTCATCAGTTTTCTTCTTCTGCTTATCCAATGAGGGTGACACTCAATGGCAGCTTAAAACATGAGTAGCTGTGGACGTAAAGGTCAAACCATTAACCACACAAAAGCTGAACTTTATTTGCGTCTAAAGACGAAGATCTTCAAAAATGGAGATTTTCATACCATCTTTTTTAGTTTTGAAATAATAATTTTTATAATTAAAAAATGAAAAAAAAAAAAGGCCCTTTTGAGCTATGTGTTATGATCTAAGGCCTAAGAGAAAAGATCAAGCACACACAAGAGAACAATGAGATTTACGTGGATCGGCTTTTAGCCTACATTCACAAGGAAGACGAGAGAACTTACTATGCAATCAAAAGAAAGATATGTACATCATAGATACCCTTAGTCTCTATTTATAATAATTGCCCCAAAAATCCTATTACACCCAAAACCTACTTCTAATCACAGTAGACCTATAACAGGCCCCACTTCTAATCACACTATAGGATGGGCAATCCAGGGGCCCGATTAACCAAGACTCATTAACTTCTATTGAGCCATATAAATTAACACTATGTATCAGCCAATTCATAATGGTTTTAACCTGGCTATTATGGTTCATAAATCATGCTTTTAAAACCATGAAGGGTGTATTGGCAACCTTACAACATTTTCTCAAACTCATGATCCTGATTGGGTAATTCACTTGTAAATGCAATTGAAGCGAAGGGTCCCTTTAAGACACACACACACACACACACACACACACACAAATAAAGGGATCATATCAAAAGTTACCATATTTCAAAAATTACCTCTTCTTCTTTAAAAAACTGCCAACGAGATATTCTCTTATCTAGCAAATGACAAAAAGCCCTCTTCTTTTTATCCCAAAAATCCAAAAAGGTACATTCTTATGCCATAAAATGATAAAAAAGTCAAGATAGTGTATTTTGAAATTTTATACATTTTTATTTGACCCCTCTTCTTTTCATGTCTCTTAATCTAAACCTCCACTTCACCATAAAAAGGCCCACTAAAATTGTGTATGTAAACCATAACGCTCTAAACTATTGTATAGGTCCCTATCAGTCCCTTTTTTATAAAAGGCTTTCTACACCTTTTGACTAATGGAATTTAGGGTGTTTTAGAAGTTGGCAAAATAATAACATCTTATATGAGTGCCTATGATATAGTTCTAATAGAATTTTAATTGTTGGAAAAAAAATTTCATAAAAAAAATCATACATTCAAGGTCAAGACATTCGTGCGCAATGGAATTATTAAGAAATCTAAGAAATGTATTCCAATTCAAGTGGCAAAACTTGAAGAAACTGTTGGAAGTAGGAAGGGCTTTCTAGATAGATTTTCAAAAACTTTTGACCCACTTAATGCAAAGATCAAATACCCAAAAGGCCAAAAAGCCAATCCCAATATCTGAAACCCTAATCTCATGCATTAAGATTAAAGATTTATCAAAAGAAGACAGATCAAGAAAAACAAACAAGCATAAATAAGAAGATCGACTAAAACTGAAATAGTTGTAGATCTATACCTTAAGAGCTTGGTTGTACTCAAATCTAGAATTAGACTACCTGATCCTATGAATTCCTTTTGCGGATTTGATCTCCTTAGCATGTTGTTCTTCCACGCTATAACCCTTTTGTTAGAGAACTTAAAAAGAATGGTGAGATCTCAAATAAGAAAAAACCCTACGCACTCAAGAAGGAAAGTAAAGGAGAGAGGAGGAGGAGAGAGAGGGAGGGGGGGTGGGCGTCCAGTATTGGGCTTGTGATGCCTTGGACGTCCACCCTCTCCCAAAATATATAGTTTGGCACACCTCCTCTCTTATTCTAAAATTAGAAGTCTCACTTCTTTTTTTTTTTTTTTTTTGTCCTATTCATCCTTTCCTTAAGAGTTCCAATTGGAATAAAATTTTCTCTTCTTAGGGTTAGCATGGGGACCAGTAGGGATTCCTAAAAATTTGACTCCAACTGAAATATCTGGACCCCACATTTTATGTGAACTCCGGACCAACAGTTAATCGCAAATAACTCTACTAAATAAATGCAATTGCACTCCAGTCTTATGAACATTTACAAGAAGACCATAAACTTCCTGATTACTACAAGTAAGCCCCTCCATCTATTATATCCTTAGATCCATTGGAATTAATCTGGCCAACCAAATTAGATTCACTTCTTATTATTCTTGTAACCCAATCAACCATACTAATCATTGGTACTATCCAATTAACTCTTAATTAAGACAGGTGCACACTTATAAATAATAAATTTCATTAATTGCACGATGAGATATTTCTCTTTTATAGGATATATTTCATTTTGAGAATTATATGTTCCAACAATCTCACTACCACGTACACAAGATATCGAAGTGTTGACCTATAGTTGGCCTTACTCATTGGTAATTCAAAGTAAATGTATAGCAAAAACTTGAGTACATTAATCTCTCAGGATAAAAGCATATTGTTTGAAAATTATAAGAGCATTCCTTAATTAGTGACAGTTTTGCATAAGGTGCTACTCATGGTCCTTCGGTATATCCAATGTTCTAGTACAACAATCTAGAGTCTTCCACTCTGATGATTGTGACAAAACACACTATTTCATAGGGACTATGGTGCTACAACTTTTTCATATGAGATGCCTAGTCTCATCACTGGCTGTGAAAAAACTTCAAGTATAAGAGTTGTGATCTATATCTCCTGTATGTGAATCTCTTCCACATACATGGATTACATTTAATATACTTGTGGGCTCCATTTCATCTCATGAACCATCATGTCATTTTCTATTAGTTATGTACAACTATAAAATAAAATACCATTCATCATATGAATAAAACATGAAATTATAAATTAATTAAGGAGATAAATCAATTTACTCATTTCATCCAATGGATTGAGGACATACCATCTAACAGAAACAAGGAAAAAGATCCACGAATGACCATCAAAGAATCTCTTTCTTGGAGTACACACAATATTCATTTGAGAAGCTCCACAGAATTCTTATCATTTTTTGGACCATCTAGCCCATCTTTGATCGAGTTTTCAGATTGAAATCACAAAAAGTAATGCCTTCTATAATTGTTAGACTTGAGTGTCATAGATCAAAGGGTCGGATAATCTAAAGGTTTGATATGTTGGATGCTCCTAGGTCTCATTGTCTTTTAATCTATATACGCTCATGATCTAGTGCAATGGGCTTAGGATGAGACAAACTCTCCCAAGCAGACTTTTGATCAAGTTATATACGCAAACTAGTAAAGCCCAAATTCAACACTCATCCAATCGTTATTCATAGTTAGAGTGAAATCCAAAGAAAAAAAAAAAAAGTGAGTTTTTTTCTGAAACCATTAAACGTGAAGGCTAGCTGTAGATCAAAAAGTTAGGATGATCTAATAAGTTGATATTTTGCACAGTGATAGGTCTCTTTAAAGCCTTTTCATGCCTCACCTCCGGCACGATTGTCATGACCCTAGGTGGGGCAAGGTGAATTCATTGCACCCATCAACCCCATGAAGTTCATCGAACCAGAATACTAATTTTTGTAGTGAGACCGTTGTAGTTATATATTTACAATCTCCATTCGATCATTTTAGAGGGGCAAAAGGCCATCTTGTCTTATATGTCGACATGTATCTTTCTTTTTCTTACTCACCTTCCCCACATGCGCCCATCTTTTGACTATGGTTCAAAGTTCAACACAAACCTTAGCTTGGTTGCCATCAAGGATTCGATTCCCATCTCTCCCTAACAGCGACATCTACTTATGTGGGGCAATGAATATTTTCTCACAAGCAATCATCACAACCCATCTCCTTCTTGATCTTCTCTTCACACACACACACACACAGAGAGTATCACTATATAAGAAGGCATTGATGCCCCAAGTATAGCACACTAGGAACCAATTCCATTTCTTGCCTCCCTTAACTATATAGTACAGCGTAATCACTTCTCTTGCAACTAGAGATGGAGATAGAATTTGAAAAGAAAACAAGGGCAGCATCTGAAGTTGATGGAGAGAAATGGGTGTATGATTCTTCAATAGATAATGAAGGAAGGATTCCTCTTAGAGCCTCTACTGGGGCATGGAAGGCCTCCCTCTTCATCATAGGTATGGACTTTCTAAGGATCATTTCTTCTTATGCCGCTGCTGCTGTTCCTCCTTTTCTTCTTTTTTCTTTAGTGGTTATAGTAATTCTTTTATTTCATTCTAGTAAACTATGTCTTTTCATTAGCCTCTATAATTCTTGTTGGAGAAATTGTCACATACGACTCATTCTATTTGAACTTTAGGGTATTTTTCTCTAACCAATTTCCCTAACAAGCTGAGCTTCGACGTCGAGCAGGGACAACTTTAGAGTTCATTTGATCCGTGTGTGTAACCAATGGATTAAAAAATAAAGTTCCTTTTTCCACTTCTTGGTGTAGCTATATATGGGGATGGAAAACCAATACTAAACGTTGAAGTGGTGGGCTAAAAATTCTCTATCACTTGATTTTTTTTTTTTTTCTCCTTTCGTAAGAGAGAGTTCTTGTAGATTCGACTGATGAAAACCTGTTCATGCAGTGGTCCTAAATTCCATGTTCCACGAATGTGTTGTGCCCAAATGACCAACTCTTATGACAACCTTCTAAGAAAAAACTGCTAAAGTGGTTCCTTTCTAACTATAATGTATTTGAGATTTCTACCCAAAAGGCCAAAAAAGGTACATTTGAGATGTTTAAGGAATGGTATGTGTGTTGTCATAAAACTGTTTTATATTTGATCCTTTTCCTCTCTTCTGAGTCAAGAATTTTTTGGCATCCCCATTTAGTCTTTCATGTGCTAAAAAGGATTCCATTGTGCCCCACGTGTGGCCTAGGATGATCTATTAGCTCTAGGATGATAGATTATGCAAGATCAGAGTCATTCCAGCACCTTGGGCTCAATCTATAATATGATTTCTTGGCCTTTGGGAGGCCAGTGGCTTTGTAAAGTTCTCAAAGTTGAGCTACAAATTCCATATCCAATGTCTTAATGGGCATTTTCTTCTGCTCTTTCAATTTTTTTTTATTCCCAAGTGGATATGACCTTCACACATGTGCTGCTTTTCCACACGAGTGGACTGGTGGGTGTGCAACTGTGCAAGTCCAAAAAGTTTCTCTTTCAAAAGGGTTTGAGTAGTGACAATGTCAAATCAATTTCGAAATTGGCGTCCTCCATTCATTTCCATGATAGGACCAATATGGGTCAACCGAATTACATTTTGTAGTTGATATGTCTACTTCGTATGATTGAAATTCTTGACCCACCACACCGACTTGGAGGGTTTTTTTTTTTTCTCTCTCAACTTAATTAGAAATGCCAGATGATCAGTGTATATCCAAAGTATTTAATTTAAAAAAATAATAATAATAAAAAACAAGTTACAAAACATAATAGATCGATTTAGGGTATGCTTGTCCAGAGGTATTTTGGATAAGAATTGTGAATGTTGGGACTAGATGCTGCCTTTAGATTATGTCAGCATTTAGAATTGCACATTTGGTTGTTGAAATTTTAAAAATGTCCTTCTTAGTCTTTTGAATATTCAGAATTTTAGCTTTCCAAAGTCTACTTAAAGCATGCATATAGTCTAGAATTTAACTTGGAGGATGGCATTTGGGGAATTCCCAATTTTATTTTGACAAGAACTCTAAAAATTCTTACAAACAAACGGGTCCTTAGATCCATGCACGTTGGATTTTAATATTTTTTTTCTAATATATATTTATAAAGTTTCGCCGAAAAAACTGTATTAATAAATGCATGAGATACGGTGATTGACCTTTTTATTTCGGGGTTTTTGGTTTTATTCATATTTATATTTTTCCTACTCGATTAATAAACGCATCAGATTTAGTTGCGTTTCATACATGCTATGGTGCCTTGCCCTGACCTTCCAACTGGCCCAAAAGCTTCCATACAGTAATTTAGTTTGGGTTTCGTTTGACATTTTCTATAAGAGTGCTCATGACCCAACCCGAATTGTACTACAACCCGAATTATACTATATAAATATTGGTTGGTGGAGTTGCCGGATATTCGGATCCGGCTCAGAATCTGTTTTGTTGGTTCCAAATCTGGTTCCCAAAGGAGGACCTGGATTGGGTTCCAAAGCTGGGTCTAACTTGGGTATCAGAATTTAGTTTCAAAGCCAGTTCTAGCTTTTTTTCAGTTTTTTTTTTTTAAACTAAGGGTATTATTCAACTTATAATAGTGCATTAAGTTTACTACCTTTAAGATTAAACATACAAATGTCTAACAAAAGCTAATATTGAGCTAAAGTCTGGAACATTAAAGACTCATATGTTGGGTCCTGAGTCCACAGGTCGGAACCTATATGGACTAAGAACCGGACCCATTTATCAGTCGGAACCTAAATTGGATTCTGGACTCGGAGCCGTTTATGAATCATAACCTCATAAAACAAGTTCCAAACCCGATTTCTCACTGGTTGAAACCTCTGGATAATTAAAGAATGCATCCCTACTGGTTGGGTACTCTATAAATTTTGCAAGTTTTTATAAGTGGCCGAAGTGGAGAGGACCCAGAGATTGAACTTTGGATAGTTGGGTGAGAATACGGGACTCCCAACCACTGGGCTATCTCTTATATTCTCCCAAGCTTTTATATTTCTTAAAATTAAGACCGAACCCAAAATTTCCAAACCCAACTCGACTCGAACTGAATTGCACTCAGATTCCAAATTTTACAACTGACCATTAGACCCGTTTCTTCATTCGGTTTGGGTTTGCATTCAAGTTCACCCACATGTTATTTTATCGGATTACGGTTGAGCCGGTCCCGGCCCGACCTGCCCAAGTTGCACCCCTACTCAAACCTGGTCAGATTGAGAATTTCACTCTCATGCAAATTTTTTTTTTTGCCAGCAATCGAGTTCAGTGAGAGATTGACTTACTTTGGAATAGCAACGAACCTGATCATATACCTGACCAAAATCCTCCATCAAGATCTCAAAACTGCTGCCAAGAATGTGAACTACTGGGCTGGAGTGACAACAATGATGCCACTGATAGGAGGGTTTTTGGCTGATGCTTACTTAGGGAGGTTCTCTGCAATTCTTGGTTCTTCCATCATTTATCTTATGGTAATCTCCATATCTATGCTTTACTCATTTCTCACTGAGTTCACAGCATCTTCACATTATGGGCCACATTGATGAAGATTGACCGACGCCGCAAATTGGGCCCATCATCGACATCTTGATTATTGATGATATTGTGGTGGATGACCAATTTTGATCAAGGCAAACATCTAGTGGTGGCAAGTCCTTGTCTGACAGTAATCAGGGCTTGGGTTGACCATTTTTATTGGCGAGTTTGGTCTGTGATGACATAGAAACCTGATTAATACATGGATCAAGTTCAGGTCAGATTGCACTTGCCAGGTGACTTGTCATCCAACCCAAACCAACTCATTGCAGAGTGACCCGTCAACCGACTGAACTCGACCCGTCAAGCTCGTTTAAAGGGCACAGAACCAATTCCAACTGAGTGTCAAAAGCTCAAGCTGACTGATCCAAGTTACTGACTTGATGCCCTTCTTAAGTCATTCAAGCGAGTTGAGTTCAGAACTGCAGTTTCAGATTTAACCTACTAGGACTTGTTTGCAGCAAAAGAATTCTGCACTATGCAGATTTCTAGTTTCACATGAGAGAGGAATCCTTTGTTCCCATCTCTCATAGGAAAATGAAATCCTCTCTATCAAGGAAAATTAGTTCATTTTCTCCTTTTCTACAAGAAAAATGTGTTGCACGAAACATTGGGAGAATGGGTTGCATGGAAAATCAAAACAATTTTCTGATCAATGGCAAAATCCTCTCATCACAAAAGCACACTAAAACAACGTATCAGTGAAGTACATGGCCAATGTCAACTCGGTAATGGCTACTTGTTAACAGGAAAGAAGATATCATCTCATTCTCTCTATCAGTCTATCACGACTGTTCTAACAATTAGCAAAGTTGGTATATAACTTTCTTTCTCTTTGAACTTGGATGCAGGGTCTTGGCCTGTTAACAATGTCTGAGTTCATCCATAAAATGAAACCTTGCTCTTCAGAGACATGCGACAGATCATCAAAAATACATGGAGTGGTCTTTTTTGTTGCTATGTACTTGATCTCTGTAGGAACAGGAGGGCATAAGCCCTCATTGGAGAGCTTTGGGGCTGACCAATTCGATGAAGACCACTCAGAGGAAAGGAAGAAGAAGATGTCCTACTTCAACTGGTGGAATTCTTCTCTCTGCTGCGGCCTCATTCTCGGAGTGACGGTTATCGTATATGTGGAAGACTATGTGAGTTGGGGAATTGCAGATATCATCCTCACTTTCGTTATGGCCATCAGCATTATCATCTTTATTGTGGGAAGGCCGTTTTACCGATATAGAGTGCCTGAGGGCAGCCCCTTGACACCAATGTTGCGAGTCATGGTCGCAGCTATCGCCAAGAGAAATCTTCCTTATCCCTCCAATCCTGCTGAGCTTTATGGGTTTGCAAAGTCGCAGAAAACTGACAAGAGGAGTTTGTGCCACACAAACAAGCTAAGGCAAGCACTCTACTGTAGATGTTCTTTTGATTAGATGTAGGATATACATGTTTTACAGCAAAAGCACGTCGTTCTACATACCCCATGGATCTAGCACAATGAAACTATATCAACTGCTTGTATTGGTCCTGTTTACGATGTTCATGTGATCCTTAGGAGCTATTTCAATCAAGGAGAAACAGATTTCGATATATTATACAAGGCTCTGCTCTGTTTGAAATAGGGCCGATTCTATTAGATCTGTTTGAAATATAGTTGTTTCAATTAAATAGTTTCCAAATAGACCATTATATCTAATTCCATTGAAAAAGTAGACTTGTCATATGGTATTTCTAAGGGAAAACTTATAAAAAAACAAACAAAACAAACAAACAAACAAACAAATAAAAATGGTTGTTCAATTGCTTTAGATATTTATGTCTGATAGGGATTTTCCCTTTCGGTACTTTACGAAGAAGAGGAAAATGGCCTAAATGCTAGAGGAAAATAGACTTTCTCAAATAATCTAATGCACTCAAACATCTATTTGGATTGGTTCTAAGTTTATTTTTGGAGCTCTCCAAATGGCACCTAAATGTATCAATCTATATTTACATGAAAATTTAGGTTTAATGTTTAGTTTGAGTCTCTGCCAAAAGCAATTTATTGTTAAGTATTAGCTTCTTTTGGGTGAATACTTGAATCATTTTAATTGCAGGTTTCTTGACAAAGCTGCCATTGTTGAGGACCATGATGATATGGAAACCCAATCCGTCGAGAAACAGAATAAATGGAGATTAGCAAGTGTCACTGAAGTCGAGGAGATGAAGCTAGTTCTCAACATGGTTCCCATATGGATATCCGCCCTACCATTTGGCATATGCGTCGCACAGGGCTCCACTTTCTTCATCAAACAAGGCAGTACCATGAATAGAAAGATAACAAACAACTTTACACTCCCCCCGGCCACCATCTACTCTTTCGCCGCTGTTGCCATGGTGATCATTGTCTGCATTTATGACAAGATCCTTGTGCCCATCTTGAGAAGAGTCAGGGGCAATGAACGCGGCATTAGCATTCTCCAAAGGATTGGAATTGGCATGACATTGACTGCAGTGGCGATGGTCTTTGCAGCCATAATTGAAAGGAAAAGGCTACATGTTGCAAAGGGGGAGATGCTCAGAGGAGGGCTAACCAGTGCACTTCCCATGAGTGTCTTTTGGTTAGCACCACAGTACATGATCCTTGGAATAGGAGATGGGTTTGCCTTGGTAGGTTTGCAGGAATACTTCTATGATCAAGTGCCTGATACCATGAGGAGCTTAGGAATTGCATTCTACCTCAGTGTGCTGGGCGCCTCCAACTTCCTCAGCGGTTTCCTGATAACAATCGTTGATCATTTGACAGAGAGGAAGGGGAGCAGTGGATGGTTAGGGAAGGATCTGAACAGCAGCCGCTTGGACCGTTTCTACTTGTTACTAGCAGCCATAACTGGATTGAACCTATGTTCTTATGTGTACTTAGCTAGCAGATATTCTTACAAGAATGTAGAGAAGAGGGTAGTAGATGCTGATTCATATGGGAGAAAGAGGGTGGTGTCTACTCCTTAGCCAAATGGTTGGGAGGTTAGAAGTCGGTAGTTGTCTAGCAGTGTCAAAGTAGTGAAGGTCTCGGCTTAGTTGTAGCTATATGAAAAATATAAAGCTTTAAAGACTTTTATATTGCTTAATAACTGATGCTAGATCTATAAATGGGTAGAATTGGATTTGAGATCCCTAATCAACCTGGCCCAAGAATGTCAGGTTTGGGTCAAAAATTAGACCTGTGAATCGGGCCAGGCCCAAAGAACAAGAACTAAGAAACTGGAGCCCTATTACTAAGAAACCAACTCATAGAGATGGAAAATGGTTGGGCCAAATGGGTAAATCAATCCCCAACCCACCTCTGGTTGAGAGGGTTAGGTAGTGGTTTTGAGGAGTTTAGTGCAGGTATTGGTTTTTACATTTCAACCAGAGTTTGGATTTTCACCTACTTGATCCATTGACCTATTTGTTTGATCCATTTACACATGTATCAATGGAAATATTGTCAAATTCTGAAAAGGTAAGATGTTTCTCTTAAAGCGGTTAATCTCACCCCTGCATCAAAGGGGGAAAGAGACAAACCATATCAAACCCAAAGACATCTGCCATTGACAAGGAGTGGGATCATGTAGACCTCATTTTGAAACCGTATGTGAGCATCTTAGCATATCATAGGGGGTGCTGGAGTTTCTGATTCGAAATCTGTGTTGTGCATTTTAGACAGCAATATCAGTTGCTATCTATGGAATTCCTGAAAATTCTTCGTTTGATTAGTGGAATTCCAAGGCTCCAACCTTTGAGATGACACTGGATCTTTCAAATTCTCCAACTTCCAACACCTTGCCAGGTATAAAGGAGAGTTTGGGGAATTTGGAAGGAATAGCATTATGGATTATGGAGCATTTGGAGCAACCAAATACCCTTCTTCCCTTTTTTTTCCGGTTAATAATGCCTTCATCAAAACAACAAAATAAGCAAAAACAAGCATGACCAACAAAAGCAGAACAAGAGAAAAGCAATGCCATATTTACACCAAACCAACCCAAGACCTCTAACTCTTAACACAATTACCCAAAATCCAAGTTTGAGGGTTTCCTTACAACTATGCCCAAATTTCTCACATGAACAGAGTTTTAAGTATTTTCTATTAAAATCATATTTCTGGTCACCCAAGGCTATTCTGCTTATTTCTCAAAATTGGTAGTAAACCATGTGACCTTGAAAATTTACAGGCTAAACAACACTCAATGATAACTGTCTCAGATTTTAGGTCTCTATCCAATGTAATGAAAACTTACAATCATTTCAGTGAAGGGGCTTTCCGCAAAACTGAAACTGACTGAAAAGAGTAAAAAGCATTTACCTTTTAAAATGAGAAGGGGAACAGTCCTAGACTAATGTCCCTCCAACTTGACAAATCTACATTGTGTGGTAACCAGTATCACTGCCCATTAGAAACTTATCATATCTATTTAGGATCATCTTAGAGAGTTTTTCTATGCACTGGATCCTATTTAAGGCCATTGAAACTCCACATTCTCACTTCCGTAACTACTTCATTCGAGGTCGTCATTGGTATTTCTTTTCTTCCAATTCCTACAGCATTCATTGTCTTTAATGGTATTTCTCTTCTTCCAGTTCCTAGATCATGTAATCCTTTTATTTGTCATATGAGGACCATTTTGGCTTTTTTGTGCACGTGCCTATACCATCTCAAACAATACAACTTGATTTTTTTTGTTGAAATTAATAGTAGGTTCCACCATTTCACTCATTTATAATTCTACCCTCTTCTAACTTACACACATCCATCTTCTTGCGTGCATCTGAGCCACATGTACTTTAGCTTCTTCTTTGCTTGACATTAAGATCTTACAACAATGCAGTTTTATCTATTGTCTCGTAATAATGATCCTTTAAATAATGACAAGAGTTTGAAGCACAATCAGAAGATGCTCACTGTCGCGACCAGAACGTCGGGGGTTCAAATTACCTATTTAAATAAAAGCCTTTTAGATGTAATGGTTAGTCAACACATTCCACACTGGGATCTCAACTTGACCAGGATCATGCTCAACTTTGGCTTGTCAACTTGATTAGGTTATAAGCTGAGATTGAAATAAAACCTATTCAGCTTGTCTTGGAATTGGCTTGAGCGTGGCTTGAGTTCAGCTCAGCTTGTTTAATTCTTGAATCATCAGTCATATGTTTCATGTAATCATACATGTCATTATATATATTCTATATATGTAGTAGTATATTTCAATTAGGGCCTGCAATGAGAAATCTATTTATCATTATATATATATATATATAGGTTTTATCTAAAATACCATCCTCTCCTAGAAAACAAATCTAAGCCCCTTTGGGACCCACTTGGATGCATGCCAATCATAGGAGGTTAGTTTGATGGAAAGATCTTTTTGTGGATATGATTTTGGGCAAAATTGTCTAAAGCACATCATAACAACCATTGATTTATGGGCCTTAAAGTTCAACGGCTTCTAAAGTAATACTTTTTATGAAATTTAATCCCTGGTGAGTATAATTCAGATAAGTATCAACTTAGGGTCAGTCCCAATTTAAGGAGGTTTAGTAATTGTGAAGGGTTTGGATTGATCATAAAGGGTCCCACGTGGTCCTAGAAATGTTGTCTCTCGTCCAAGCTGTGAGAGCTCTCTCTCTGGAGAGGGTTTTCTATAAATATACATGTATTATATATAGTAATATTGGAGAAAAATCAAGCCAAAATTGAGCCTAACCATTCGAGCTTGAGACCTTGACCTTATTGACATCCTATTCCCAACCTTGCAGTGATTTTATTCGTTATTGTATATAGTATGTCATACAGGACACCACCTTTTTCACCACTGTGCATGACCCTTCCAACCATAACTAGCTAGGTCTCAGTCTCTCAGTTCTGATTGATCAGAACCTTCCAATTTGATTACTCAGTGGGCTGCTATGGGCTCAAAATACTAGCTCCAAACAAACCAGAGTTTCTCTAGAACCAATCACTTCATATCTTTCAATATCCATTCATGCATAGAAGTCAAGCAAAACAGCTGAAGGCACTGCATTCATTTGGATAGGTAGACAAATGCAAAGAAATCTGATATTCTATCATTCAAAGAGGTAACAGAAACTGTACTACAAGTTAGGAATGACTAATAAAATAGAAAAAGGAACGTGCTATTCTTACAATGCCTTCATTCATTCCTATATCCGTACACTACCACACAGAGTACCACAATGAGGCAGAGTCTAGATAATTACACCGTCGTCTTTAATAAATTCTCTCCCGATGATTCATTTCTGTAATAAAAGCCTCATAACACCTTCTCGGACAAGTAAAAACTAATCTACTCCATGTCTTGAACATGTAGTCAACACGAGGGAAGAAAAAGGTAAGTGTTCGTGATAATGTACCCTCAAGTAGAACAACAATTCTTCTTCGTTGGATTGGCTGACACATCAGCAACATTGATGGCTCTCCCTTGGCCAGGCCCCATTGAGACTGCTGCCTCTTGCGCAGCCAGCGCCTTCTTGCTTATTATGTGATATATTTCAGTCAGAATAGTTTGGAACGCCTTCTCGATGTTCACTGCCTCCAATGCAGATGTCTCGAGGAATGAGAGCCCTTCCTGCTCTGCAAAGACCCGGGCATCCTCCTCTTGGACAGCTCTCAGATGTTTCAGGTCAGACTTGTTCCCAGCCATCATGATGACAATGTTTGAGTCCGCATGGTCCCTCAGTTCACGGAGCCACCTTTGGATATTGTCAAAGGTCTGCCGTTTTGTTATGTCATAAACCAAAAGGGCACCTACTGCTCCTCTGTAGTAAGCACTGGTAATTGCTCTGTACCTCTCTTGACCAGCAGTATCCCATATCTGTGCCTTGACTGTCTTTCCATCCACCTGGTTTAGAATCCAGCCCATTACATATTTGAGACCAAAATGAAATTTTAGCATGAGTTTACGCAATAAAAACCCTTATTACCCACAAATGTAGACAGCATACACGGGATGATATAATGGGAACTAAAAGAAATATAGGTCATGCCGGTTGTTCTCTTATAAAGATTTATATTTTGCTTCACACGAAAAGACTATAGACAAGAATGATATGTTTCTTATGCAATCTTGGCCTCAACTTCATTTCTCTCTTCCATTCAAATGGTAAAAAATGCAGCATGGTGCTACAATGTACAACAAGCAATGCTACAAAGTACATCAAAAGCAGTCCATTCTACAGTGTAGGCAGCAGCAAATTAGAAGGAATAAAAGAATGGCCATTCCAATTGTAGATTACTAGATAAAATTCTTTTTTTTTTCTTTCTTTCTTCGTTTTTTTTTTTTCCTGCATATACGTCTTTCAAAGATCACAAGAGATTTCAGTATTTTAACAGAACAGATGGTTATCCAATCTTACTGTGCCTGTGGTCCTGGAAAACATCAAAATTGGAAATCACATAAATGGAACATGTTCTGCTTTTCCATCCCAAATTATTGTCAGCACTTTTAATGATATTGGTGCTGAAACAGATTTTTTAAAAAAGGACGTATTTCTCTGAAAGTAAACTATCATGTTCAAACTATCCCCAAGACACATTGGAAAATCACCATCCACTCTGCCAAAGCGTATTCAAGTTTCCAAATTAAAAGTGGTTTGAGGCATATAAAATGGCACCCTTATGGAAAGAAAAACTTTGAAAGAGTGAGAGCAATTTAACTCTGTATAAATCATGTGGACCTTATTCGCCTTTGTTCTTGGTTCCTTGTGCCTCAGTTTATAATTGATTACTTGCTAGGTGTTAGTTTTACGGTCTCAATCCATTAAAATTGATGTAATAAATTGATTAATTTCTTTATTCATTAATATATTCATGTTTTCCTTTCATGAGATGAATGGTGTTTTATTACTTAAATGCACATAACCAATACAAATGACATACTGGCTCATGAGATGAACCGGAGTCCACAAGTGTATTAGATGTAACACATGTGTGTGGATGAGATCCACATACAAGAGACATGTGTCACAAATATTATACTTAAATTGATTCACAACCAGTGATGAGATTGGGCATCTCATCTGACAAGGTTGCAGTATTGTGATCACTATGAGATAGTGTGATCTGTCTCGATCATAGGAATGTAAGATTCTAGATCATTATACTGGTACATTGGATGTATTGAAGGACCATGAGAAGCACCTCAAGAACACTGTCTTTACTTTAAGGTTTGCTCTCATAATTCCCTAGCAATAGGCTCTCAACCCTGAGACATTGATGAACCCAAGTTTCTGTCTATTCATTTGCTTTGAGTCACCAATGAGTGAGGCCAACTATGGGTCAACACCTCGGTGTCTTGGGTACGTGGTAGTCAAGATGGAATTTATCTTATCCCCTTATGCCAATTAATGGATTTATCATTGGTAAGTGTACACCCATCTCAATTAAGAGTTAATTTGATGGTACTAATGATTGCTATAATTAATTAGGTCTCAAGGATAAAAAGATATGGATCTAAATTGGTGGGACAGTTTGACCAATTGATCTATGGATATTGATGGAGGGGCCTACTTGTAATGATAGGGAAGTTTAGGGTCTTCATGTAATTTATTTCTAAGACTAGAGTTCAATTGCATTTATTTAATGGAGTTATTTGCAATTAACTGCGGGCCCGGATTGCACATAAGATGTGGGGTCGCGGTGTCCCAGTTGGAGCCAGATTTCTATGGAATCCCTAGTGGTCCCCACGCTAGCCCAAGATTGAATCTTTACTAATTCTATTTGAACTAAAAAAGGAAAGCTACTATTTCTATTTGAAGTGAGACTTCTAATAGTGGTAATAGTGGAATAAAGGGTTACTAATTATTATAGAAGTTGGACTTCTAATAATAAAGAGAAAGAGGAGTTGCAAAACTATATATAGGAGACAAGAGAAAGCCCTTGGACGTCCATGCCTTTATTCCTTGGAGTTGACGCCCATCTCTTTCTTGTGCAAGAGTTGCACTACTTCTCCTTGCTCTCTCTCTCTCTCTTCTAGTTCCCTTCTAGTTTCCTTAGAGATTCTAGTTAGTCTTTCTCTTGGAGGTTCCACCATCTCCCTTGAAGAAAGAGATCTGAAGCGGGTCATAGCGTGGAAGACGATTGGGCATTGGAGATTTTGATTTTGGAAGGGCTCTTCATCAAAGAGTTGAATCAAGTTCTCCATTAGAGCACAACCGAGCTCCATAGGTATTTTCTACTCCTTGTATGTTGTGAAATTTCGTGGTTACTTGTTAGGTGTTGTTTCTATCTTCTTGATAGGTTTGTTTGCTGACCATGATGGCTGAGATTGAGGACATGCATCCTGGATTGAGGTTTATTGGCTTTTGGATAGGTGTTCACTACTTCTAGTTGGTGAAAAGTTTTTGAAACCTATCCTAGAGGTCCACCCACTTCCAACACTAGGCTGTACGCTCATTCTGTTATTTTTCAGATTGTGCATAATACATATCAAGTATCAGGAACACTGGGACTGTGCAGAGAGTGTTGAATGATTCAACTAGAAGAACTAGAGCATTGGATTACTGATTTGACCCGTGCTTAAAGTTGAGTTCATGCTGCGAAATGCAAAGGCCCCGGATTTCAGGGCATGGTAGAAAAGAAACTGTTGAAATGCAAAGGCCCCAGATTTCAGGGCATGGGGATGTGGGTGGGGGGGATTTCGTTGGATGAGAAACGGGATATGAAACCAACTAGTCTATCCCTATGTTCTCGAGAAAAGAAACTATTGAAAGCATTAAATGAGTGGTTGAGAGTTAAGACTTGAGAAATCCTCTTAACTCGAAGAACAAAATTCACATGAGTCCAAATCCTCTGGCTTTGACTTAGAGAAATCCTGAGTTAAATGAAAGGAACCCCATAGTAGGTCCCAACTATTGAAAATCCAAGCCAAGGGCATTCATTTTGACCGGTTTGGATTTTCATTAGGTGGAATTCCACTTCTTCAAGATTCAGACTCAATGGACACATGCATGAATATCAATAAACAATTGGATTCCAATCTCAGAACTGATCCTAGGCTCCCCCTCTAGCAATTGGTAGGTGCCATCTCTATGGCATATCGACAAAAAGAGAGTAGATTCTCTAAGCGTCTCACTTAGGCCTATTCTCAGGCTTCAACTTAAGACTCAACCTGACTTGGCCAAGTCCCGCCAACTCCGTGTTTTAAAACACTGGATGAGAGAATCGTCAAAGAATTATTGAATGTTTATTTTTCAGTTCTACATTACAATAGAAACCAAGAATCCGTCCTTATCAAAAGTCAATTAATTTAATGGAAGATGACTGAACTTAATAAACTAAAGGGGCAATTTTCAAAATGGGGCTCAAGTTTTGCCCAGATTTCAATTAGGACAAAAAACAAGTTACATTTCAAAACAGGGCTTAAGTTTTCAATATTTCTTTCAAATCAGGACATCTGGCAAGATTTGGGGTTTTTCGGCAACTTTCTTCTTTTTTTCCCATAGATCCAAAATGCCCTTAATCCTTTCTTTCGAGAACTCTACTCCAGTCTTCCTTCTTTGCCAGCTGTTCACCCACCTCTCCTCCACCACCGATCACCGGTTGCCTCGGCGAACCAAAGCGAAGTTGAAGTGTCAGCATTATGCATTTCATGAATGAATTGTTCTTCCTAGTGGCATCAAATGCCATGTTAATAACCATTTCAATTTCCATGTTTGTTGCTTCATCCTCTCGAGCCACAGTCCTTCTCTTAACCTCTTATGACTTGAGATCCTCAACTCCCATCTCCCAACCGGAGACAATCCCAACAAAAAAGGAAGAACACCAAGATCCTCACCCGCCGAATCCGGTACCGCACCACTGTCAGAATTCAAATCAATTGGAACAACCCGCTCGTCATCCGAATCAGAATCTGATTCGAACCCATTAGAAATCTGAAGACCAGCACCATCAAACTCACAGATCTTAGAGGCACCATCAAATCTGGATTTCGATTTTGAATCCACACAAAAACCCATCTTCAAAACCTTCTCATGCCAACACATCATAGATTTCTCATTGATCATTCCCCTCATCACCACCATCAATTCCAAACCATAGCCTCAGCTCCAAAATATTTGGACCCATATTTACATTTCCCTCAAAAACCCTAAAATTCGAGCCCTTGACCGAGAATTCGAGGATGAAGTTGAAGAGCATCATGGATTACATGGGTTTGCTGGTATTGACTTCGATCGAAGAGATGAGCAATGCTCTGACCTCTTTGGCCTTGAAGAGATCGGAATGGGAACGGAAGCTTGGCGAGACTTTCACTCGGAATCGGAGTCTTCGTGTTCTCGAAACTTGATGTCGGGCTTGATGGCTTCGACTTCAAAGTCGTCGAGGAGGGAGGGAGGGGACGGTGGGGTTACTGTAGAGAGAAATAAAAGGAAGAAAGGGTTTAAGGGCATTTTGGGTATTTGGAGAAAAAAAGTGAAGAAAACCACCAGAAAACCCCATATGTGGCCGGATGTCCTAATTTGAAAGGAATATGGAAAACTTAAGCCCTCTTTTGAAATGTAACTTTTTTTGTCCTAATTTGAAAATTTCCCTAAACTAAAGTACTAAACCAAAAAACTTAAGCCCTATTTTGAAAATTTCCCTAAACTAAAGTACTAAACCACCATGCTTAATCAACCACTATTTGTGTAACTTAATTGATCATGTTGGGTCACGCTAGAACTATTGGGAAATGCAAAATATGTATGCCCATGTTCCCATCCTTGAAGACGGGGAATGTGGGACATTCAAAAGGTCACTTCATTTAACACTAAAAGCCAAGGTCTCACATGGCTAATAATCAACCAATCTGGTTGATGTTTCAATTTCACACATCATCGTCATCATCATCATCAAAGCCTTCTCCCAACTATGTTGGGGTCGGCTACACGAATTTTATTTCTCCATTTCAGTTTCACACATAGGAAATTCAAATTCCAAGGTACACTCTTTGATGTGCCCTTCACTCCACTGATTAATGGTATGCACAATCTATGTAGACCGAGGGCATTGGAGTCACATTTCGTTCTTCATAAAGTGTCCGAAGCACAATCGGTGCCGAAGCACGTGTCCAAAGACACTTCAAAAGTCTCCTCAGAGGTGATAACGAGGACGCACCTCAATGGGAAAATCCAAATTTTCATTAATCAACTCTGAAAATATATTCTCTACAATGCCATATAAATAGGAAACATAACTTCGTGCCTAAGAAACCTAATTAAACTAGGAAACTAAATAAATTGGAAACCTAATCCTAAATACAACTCATCAATTAAAACTAGTAACTAATAACAATTAAATAAATAGAAAAATTCCTAAATCTACTTGGGCCCTACACATGTGGCCCGAGGTTTCTCTCTGCATCACCATCCCTATAAATGAAGGAGAAAACAAATAAAAGATACACCCCATGCTTCCACATACACAGTGATGGGATTAGTATTCTTCATATAAGTTTCATTCAGCCACTCTAATCCTCTTTTGAAAGCAATCTAAAAAAAATTAGTTACTTTCCAACTAGGACTCAATCAATATTAAGGAACTCTTAACCACTTGGACTATGACTTAAAAACTCCTAACTAAAAGGAAAGAACCCCAAAAAGAAAAGAAAAAAAATTGAAACTTTCAGAAATCAGAACGATATGAGCTATAATTCACAAATCAGTTGGATTTATACAAATTGGTCGAGACTTGAGTATGAGGCAGTGGCCCACATTTTTATTTATTTTTTTCTTCTTTTTTTTTTTGTTGGAGAGGCTGTGGCCCAGATATTGGCTCCTTCAACCTTACGATTGAATCGACAATGGGTACCACTAATGAGGACTCCAGGTAAGATCAGATGCTCCAAACGCTCTTGGAATTCGAACTCCTTAAGCAAACATCAATCAGCAGCAGCATGGTTTTCACACTCGGCCAAAATTGAATCGTATCACCAACACATACAAGTCACACCCATGACCAGTACCAATATTTTTCTTGGTTCTTTCTGAAACCAAAGACGTGTTGTGTTGGAACTCTATTCTCACTGCCTTTATGTTATATTTTGTTGTTTAATTTTCCACCTAAAACACCCTAGAGAAAATTAAAGATGAAGATTAAAAAATTACTTCAATTTTTGGAATATTTTAAATAACTATTCCTTTTAGGAAAGAAAGTCCAAAACAGATCAAAATATCAATAAGGAACCGAAATGTCAGTCAATTCATAATAGTTTCAGCAACAGAGAAACACGAGACACCCCAGCGGTTAAGGGTGTCTCATCTCACATTGCCACCCAGATCCCTGGGTAGGGCGGTCTTCACATAAGTAGTGTACCACTCACCCATCTAGCAAAAAAGAGGGAAAAAAAGCTTCAGCAACAGCCGATAAATGTCTGGAAATATGTTCTAAAACAATGCACAGCAACAGCAGAGATTCCTTAGTTGACTCCCATCTGGGACATTCAAGCTGCATGAGGCCGTGAATACTAGGAAGTGATAGGACCAACCCACTTGCCAATGCAATCGCCAAGGTGGGAAGTGGATGACACTCTATTGCCTTTGACCAAGAAGAGAACACTAGAGAATATGAAAAGGGAGACCCCAAAGGTGGATTTCTAGTGAAATTAATATTTAGGAAGCTAAAATTGAGAGTCAAGTTGAAGCCATTGCAAGCCAAGGTTGGGGGCTGTAGCACTCTTAGAGAGGAGACACTGTGTTGAATGATTGTCGTAAGCGAAAATTGAGAGGCAAAGCTGAAGCCATCGCAGGCCAAGGTTGGGGGCTGTAGCACTCTCAGAGATGAGACATTGTGTTGAATGGTTGTAGTAAAACTCACAATTTGGATCACTTGAGCAGTAAGTATTTTCAGTTCCCAACATGTGACGAATGTTGGCAAGGGGGTGAATAAGTCAATCCCCTTTTTCTCCACTAAAGACTTGCTTCAAAGGTTTGGGATCTTTTTCTTCCAATGTCAATGTTAGTTGGGTGGTTTCGATGGTTATTCCATGAGCTGAAGGATGGCTGAAGTTCACCTATAAATAGAAACAGAAAAGATTTAGGGGCACTTTCTTCCCATCACTTCCATGCAGGAGATTTGGAAAGAAAGAAACTGAAGGGGCTGAGAGAATTCTGTGTTAGCAATCAGAAAATTGGTAAGGTAGATCATACTGGATCTTGATCAGTAGGTCTAAGGGAAAAAGATATTTTCATAAACTGCTCTGGAGGAAATACTACATTGAAAGTAATCTCTCTGAAGTGTTGTTTATTATTATTATTATTATTTTACTTTTTTCCTTATGCTTCTTTTTTGCTTGCTTTTTTCATCTCTCCTGGTTAATGCCACTGAAACATTACTCTTTAAAACACTGACATCCCTTATGCTGATAATTTTTTAAATAAAAATCATTGTTATTATAAATACATTTCCAGCACAACATAAATGTTTTTTGAGTGTTTTTCATTTTTGATTAGTAACATATCTCAGACCCGCACATTCCAAGAAGGGTCCAGTTCTGGGACTGGATGCAGCCTGAACCAGATCCTAGCCTGATTCATTCTTATATCCCTGAATGTGCATGGGCACATAATGAGAGGTCCTTATTGATCAGGTGCATCATTATTATTCCATTCAGTGTAGGTAATTGGTCATTCCATTTTACCTGTCCATTTTCTTTTACATATGTACGGGCAATGGCCAACCTGATAGTTGATGCCAAAGCACATTCATGGTGGAGCTTTTCTTCTTAATTGCACAGGTCTCACACACATATACCACATATGTAAAAGTTGGGCATCCCGGTCATACCATAATGTTGAAATTCAATAAGTAGAATAGACTAATGAAACATGTCTCAATTTTTTTATTTTTCATTTTTGTTATCGAATGAACATATGTCTCAGCATTCATATGATTATCTGTAAATGGGGATAAATCATATAAGTATGCAAATAAGAGTACTTCACGTAGCACAATTTCAATTCATTTAGCAATACCAATATTGCTGATAATATTAATGCTCTTTCTTGGATAGATATGTAGATTACAATGTATGAAGTGGCATATTTCTCCAGATTGATCATCCATGGCAATCCTAACAGCTAATTTATCAAATACAGATATAGGGACTCCTCGATGTGAATTTCCTTGGCCATTCCTATTTCTTGTTACAATAGCAACAGCAACTAAGAAAGTGAACATTTGCACATGAGGAGTTCTTATTGGAAAGGCATTTAAACATTTGAACAGTACCTAATCTCTCACTTGCATGGCAATTGGGAATATATCGAAAGAAACAGCTCAGCTTACAAATAAAAATTCAGGAAGAATGAGAGGAACTTAGAAATATTTAGTAGATGAACATAATACGAACCTACATTCTTGGTATGTATGTAGTTGACGTTGCGCAATACAAAGAATCATATTTTCGGCAAAATCATATCATCATCGTCATCATCAAGGCCTTATCACATATATCTGGGCTGCAAGCCCAAACAAAAGATTTTTATTAATTGTGTAAGGAAAAAAAAAAAAAAAAGCTCCGTCCACAAATTCTTTTTACTTGTGGTGTAAGGAAAAGATACTATGTGTGTGGACGCACACTTGTGCATTTTACAAATCCTACAGCCTACATACCCTAAAAGGCACAACAAGATATGGAGTGACCTTTCTAACTAATATGCATTAAGCATTGGCTGGCGGACCCAGGATATTCATTTGGATGGTGTGGGAAATGGTCAAATTAAGAAGTTAAATAATAAAATAAAAAATTTAAGGTGTTATTTAGGAAATTTCTCAAATCTCGCGGGTGCGGTCGAATCCGCGTCGTAACATGTAGGTCTGCCAGTGCTGGTTGCGCACATTACCCTCAAACTCTTCAAACTTCCATCATGGGATCAACATCAAGAGATCACCAACATCACCATCATCATAACCATATCCCATCCATTTAGGGTCCCGTTGAAAATTTTACTTTTCCACTCAACCACATCTGAAAACATAGTCTTTGTTACTTCATAGCCTAGTACGCCTTTCCATCACTACCCTGTCTAAGGTTTTCAATTGCGCCCACCTTGTTCTTCTAGTCCCTTGAACTTATAACCCTTTCTATACTTAGTACATGAGTTGTTTTTACCCTTCTAATTCTAATTGCCCAAACCATCTCAAGCAACATGTGTTCATTTTTTCTCTTCAATTGAAGCTACCATAGGTTATCCCTTATATCCATTCCTAATTCTACCTTTTTCTGTGACAACTTAGCACGTACATCCTAGTTACATGTACTTTAGCTAATTGTTTCTATGTTGCCCAACATTCAACTCATACCAAAAAAGGAAAAGTCTAATTGTCATCTTATTAAAATGGCCTTTTTCCCAAAGCGCCATTCAATAATCACATAAGACTTCACTTGCTTGTCTCCACTTTGCGCACCATGGACTTGTATTGTTCACAATACAAAGCAAACCCTCCCTTTGTTTTTCAATTGACCTAGGTAATCAAAATTTATAATGCTATGCTACTAAGTTATTTTCAGTTTAAACTAACTCATTTTCTCTGCACTCAGATCTACTAAACACACACTATATACTATTTGCCTAATAATTTTCAACCCATTGGAATCAAATGCCTTTCAACCTAGCCTAGATTATCATTCACTTCCTCTCCCATCTGACCAATGAGCCTTGTTGTCAACAAATAGTTTAAACCATGGAATTTTTTCTTGGCTATCTACTTTATGGTTTTTTTTATTGGTAAACTACTTTATGTTGTCCATAACGGCCAAAAAAAAGGGAAAAGATGAATAGATAGAGGATCAAAGCAGACCCCTTGTGCAATCCCATTCTAACAACAAACACAGGTGCAAATCTGAACACAATTTTCCACTCACTATTGTCCCTTCACATGTATTGCATAATTTGAATATAACCATGTGGGATGCCCTCTTTTCTCAACGTTTAAAGAACCAGCACTTTATCATACGTCCTTCTTTAAATAACCTCCTATACGCCTTCACCAAATCATTTACCCAGATGAATTTTAGGAGTAAGGGGTCAATTACCATCTACACACGGGATAGGAAAATCGGTTTTACATATGTAAATGTTACATATGCAAATGTTACACATGTGAAACACATTACCTTGTTTGACAAAATCATCATTCTCACGAGTAAATGAGTACATCCAACAATTTAACATGTCTTTGGATTTTTTGGAAGTTTTTCAGAAATTTCTAAAAATGAAAAACCATTAATACAAGAATATTGAGTAGTTCAGATCATGAGTTGGGGCCCCACAGAAGTGCAGAAAATTTGAACAATATGTTGGAATTTTTTTGGACGTGTTACACAAATTTCACAAAATCCATGAAAATTCAAGATATGAAATTAAAAGTCTTGGGGTTCAAAAGAATGTCCATCATGGGTTGGAGACCATAACCAGTCTCGGCATCCCAAACTTTACCCCCACCTTGTTACAGTGGCGTGTGTAACCATTTTGCCATAGGTGTTTAAACTCTCACGTCAAAATAACCATTTTCACAACTGATCTACACAAGTGCAACTTATCTAGGGATTTCGCGCAGGATAAATGGAGGAAAAAATTCATGTAGCCAACCCAATATAGTCGGGACGAAGCTTTGATGATGATGGTGATGTGTAAATCAATGCAAACAAATGTAAATGAATCATTACACATGTGAATCATTTCGATATGTAAATGACCGCAAACACACGACCCCTTAAGGATTTAATTACTTTCATAGACATGGCACCTTTTCTATTAAGTTTTGTCATTTCGGCTCAAAAGCTATCTCCTTTCTTCTTGCCATTCCCCAAACATCCACCTAAAGCTAAAACTTTTGTTGAACAATTCAATCATCCCTATAGTACCAATTTAACCCATCAAAACCCATGTGTCTATATATAAACCACATATGCTAACAATTCTACCAAATTCAAGATTCATATATTCACTTAAATGATTCCAATGTCTTAAACACCACAAGCCCAACAAAACAATCACATCAAAAGAGTCAACCAAATCATAGATTGCAAAATCAAAGACTCACACATGCAATCAAAATCAGGAAAAATCCAGATCACAAGTCTCATCAGACTCACCTGCAATGTCCGAGCGGCGAATTCGACGCCGATCGTCGACTTCGACTCCAAACAGAACTCGTTCCTCGTAAACCTCGACAGGATGTTCGATTTTCCGACTCCTGAGTCGCCGATCAGGACGATCTTGAAGAGGTAATCGTAATCGTGATCGACCCTATTCGCCATATCTCGTCTTTACAGTGGGATTCGAGCGATCTGAACCGTAGAAAAAGCGGGGAATTCGAAGAGGTGTCGAAGATTCAAAAACAAGACGAAGAAATCATCGGCTTGGGATCGGATGGAAACCCTAGAAAACGGAGATCAGATTCGGATCGTTCGAAGAGGAGACTTTGAGGAAAGCACAAGAGAATAATTTAGTTTTCAGATTTGCGTAGCCAATGAGGAGAAACAGAGATAAGAATGAATGACAACGTAAAGACATTTGAAACGGCCTCGGACGAGATTAAATAGAGGGACGGAAGAAAAAGAAAGGGTGGTCTGAAGATCTACCTGGAAAGTTGTGCCGGCAAAACGCGTCGAGTGTAATAAATCACTTGTTCATGTTATTTCTTATAAATGTTGATGAATATATGCAAGGATGTCACGATAGGGTTTTGATTGAGTTAACAACTGTGAGATTTTATGTCCTTGATCCATTGAATCATGTGAATAAATTTATTTATTATTTTAACTTAATTTATAATTTCATGCTTCATTCATGAGATATGAATGGGATTTTATTTTATGGTTGCGCATAATTAATATAAAATATTAGGATTGTTCATGAGATGAATAGAGGCCCGTATGTATATTAAATGTGATTAATGTGCGTGAATGAGATTCATATGCGAGAGACAGATCACAATTCTTATTCTTGAAGTTTGTTAACAACTAATGATAAAACTGGGCATCTTGGCATCTCATCTGAAAAAGTTGTGGCATTGCAATTACCATGAGATAGTGTGGTTTGTCTCGACCATCAGAGTGGGAGACTCTCTCTGAATTGTTGTGATAGTGCATTAGATGTACTGAAGGATCATGAGTAATACTTTAAATCAAGTGTTGTCTTTAATTAAGGCAAGCTTTCGTAACTTTCAAGCAATAGGCTCTCAATCCCGAGAGACTAATGGACTCAAATTTCTGCTTTACATTTACTTTAACTTACCAATGAGCAAGGCCAACTGTAGGTCAACACCTCGATATCTTAGGTAAATGGTAGTGGGACGGTGGAAACATATATTATCAAGATAGAATCTATCATCTACTAGAGAAATATAGCTTTGTGCTGATTAATGGAATTCATCGTCGGTAAGTGCGCACTCGTCTTGACTAAGAGTTAATCAGACTGTTTCGATGATCTGTGCGATCAGTTGGGTCATAAGGATAATGAGAGGGGGATCCAATTTGGTTGGACGATTTAATTCCAATGGATCCATGGATATAATTGATGGAGGGGACTCCTTGCCCTAATTGGAAAGTTTAGAGTCTTCACATAGATATTTCTAAGAGTAGAGTGCAATTGCATTTATTTAGTGAAATTAATTACAATCAAATGTGGATCTGGAACTTACATGAGATATGGGGCTCAGATGCTTCAATTGGAGCCAGATCTAAGGAATCCCTAGTGATCACCATGCTAGCCCTAATAAGAAAAAGTTTTATTCTAATTGAAACTCATAAGGAGAGGAGGAGTATGATACATAAAAGAATTAGAAGCGAGAATTCTAAATATGTTAGGAGGGAGAGAGTTCCAAAACCTATAAATAGAGAGGCTAGGGTTGGACGTCCCATAGCTTGCACGCCCAATACTTATACGTCCCCCTAGGGCTCTCTCTCTCCCTCTCTCTTCTCCTCTGGTTTTCCCACTTGAGAGATTTTCTTCTCAATTGAGATCCTTCCATTCCTTTTGAAAAGTTCTTCACGAGAGGGTCATAGCGTGGAAGATCGTAAGGCCTAAGAGATCAAATCTGTGAAAGGGTTTTACGGAATCAAGAACATCAACTTCTTGATTTGAGCGCAACAAAGGTCCTCAAGTATAGATCTACAATAAGTTATATTAGTGAATCTTCTTGCTTGTGTGTGCTTGCTTAGATTTGTTTTTGTTGTTAGATCTATGATCTTAATACATGAGACAAGGGTTTTACATATTTGGATTGGGGGTTTTACAAATTTGGATTGGGTTCTTAGCCTTTTGGGTATTTGATCTCTGCATTTAGAGGGTCAAGAGTTTTAAAAACTCATCTAGAAGGCCCACCTCCTTCCAACAGCAACGAGTTAGGATCCTATCATAAGTTGCTTTTTTCTTTTGATTAGGATATCTTAGGTGTGTTTGACCTGACAGGGCTAATCCCCTAAGTGCATGCACAATCTTGCAACACACATGCACCTGGTAAATCTGGAGGGGTGTCACACACATGATGTGAGGGGCAAACCCATGAATGAAGGGGATTTAAGCCTTGACACGGGCTAAGGTCCCAACTCGATTTTTTTTTTTATGAATTTCAATTTCAATTAATTAAGACTAGAAGTAATTAACCTAAATTGGAAAGCAAGCAACCACAAGAAATCAAGGCACACAGTTTTTGGGTGGAAAACCCGACCATGGGAAAAACCACGAGTCCTATAACCTTGACCACTCGGAAACCAAGCACTATGAAATCAAAGGTTATAAGAAGTACTCACTACCCTTGCACAGTTGAACACAACCTAAGGAACCGTACTTGAATTTGCCGACAACCACATTGTTTACCTTTTTTCGTGCTTGAATCTTCACGCCTTAATACCACTCATGACGAACCTACTGCAAGAGTAGAAGAAGTGCTCCAGAAGATGAAATCTTCAGCATAACAGTAATGATAACTCTCTAGAGAAGAAGATGAATCTCTCAAAGGGTTTCCAGGGTTAAGAATTGTGAGAGAGGTTAAAGGGTTTGAGGTGGAGACCGGAGAGTGTTTAAATTGATGTAGGTTCGTATAGAAGAATTAGGGTTGCAGTGGGAGAAGAATTAGGAAGTCTTGAGAAAATTGGAAACATTTGGATTTGAAATTTGCTGCCATCCGATCGACCGGATAAGGGTCTGTTTACTTTTGTCTCATATAGACTTTTGCAGGTCACCTATTAACTGGGAGCACTTCAAGATCCGATCGATTAGGCCTATATCCGATCGACCGGATAGTGCATTTTGCACATACAATGGATTATGCTCCTTTTGACACCACTTCATGCGTGCAATCAAAGGTACATCTAAAAAATGAAAATTACACCTCAATAGACCTAAGTTTTGTCCATCCCAATGAATTTGCCAATACTCAAATCCTTACAATCACTTATGCCAATGGACCGCCACAAGATGGATAGTCCTCAAGTACCTATTTGTTTCACGTAATTGAATTTTAAGTCATTTTACATTTCTATGTGTGGATAAAAACAAAGAATTAAATGTGAGTAAAAAAAAAAGACCGTCCACTTTAATATTGTATCAACGGAAGACGGAAAATAAATACTGGGTCATCATCCTAGTAATTCACAATTTAGGAAAGTCAAAGAACTCATCTACATTGCTACTTTATATTCTTCATCTCTTAGTGTTTTTTTCCTGCGGAGCTCATCTCACTATGAATTCTTTTGTATTCAAAATTATACATTTTACCAGAACAAATAGACAATATATACTTAATTACTGCGAGCGATGCAGCAGACAGGGTGTGGGTGGGGTTGACCAACTGTTTTAATAAATGGGTGTGGTGTGAACCCGTAGACTTTGTGACCCATTTGCCACTCAACCAATGGGGTTGACAAACTAGTTTATCAACTCAACCAATCTACACTCGATCCGGCCCATTTGCCACCACTATGACTTTGTGCTCATGTTGCACTTTCACAAATAAGGTTGTCAATGGGGTCAGGTTTGGCCCAAATTTACTCATGCCAGTGTTCACTATTTGAGGATTGAGATTGTCCTCTGGTAAGGGAACTGGATTTATTGTACTCCTTTGTGTCACCATCCTTTTCCCATTTTGTTTCTCCAGTGTGCTACATGATTGTTAGTTGGCAATGAGTATGCCAGTGCCACAGTTATTGGGCATTACAGATTGATGACAACCGTGCTCACTAGAAATTCAAGGAGTGCCAAACATCATCCTAGCCGTTCTCTCCATTCATTGGTGGGCCACACAGAATCAAACTTTCTACTTGATTGTGGAGCATCTTTATTGGTATTCTCTTTGAATATCAAATTGGTCGTTCATAGGTAGGAATGGGAGTAGTGATGGGTCAGGTTGGGCTTGGGTTGGGGTTGGTTTGAAGTTTGAACAGTATAGGTAAGAGGCATGCCCAACACAAACCCGAAATTGGCCTTTTATTATTCAGGTTGCAAATCTAATCATAGCCCAACCCTAGAAGTTCAAACACCAACATAAAACCCTAAATAGGTTATGCTGTTAGGGTGGTCAAGTTAGCACACCTTAGTTCATTGAGTCCAGTTGGATTGGCAAGTGCCTATTTGAACCTAACTCATCATTTGTTAATTGGGTTAGAACATCCCAAATAATCAGCCCATAGAAACCAGATATGGACCACACTAATCAAACTAGGCTCTAAGCAAAGATTGGAGAAGCTTCACTATTTCTTTTGGCAAATTCAAAAGTAAGATAAATGACAACATGACTCGCTTCGGAGTTGGTGGAGTGGGATAAGATATGGGTTTGCTCCCCACAGCTTGTGTTCAAAACCCCCGCCCTAGATTTAACCAGTATGTGCTTGTGTAGGCTTAGTGGGTACCAGCAAGGAAAATAGTTCTGTTGGGTCAAAATTCTCGGGAATACCTAATGAAAAAAAGGGAAGTTCATGCAATTTCTATATACTTAAAATTATAGTCCATAGAACATGATACTCGCCTGATGTAAAACTATGAAATTGATAGTCATGCCTTTAGAGAGAACTTACTTTGACCTTCCATTTGATGGCTTCGATAGGATGGCTGGCTAGTAAGATCTGTCAGATCATTTTCTGTCAATGGGTGATCAAAAAACTTCTTTAGTCTTACAGGCCTACTGGGACCCAAAAACCCATCATGATTCATGGGTCCTATTTTCAAATTTCCGAACGAGACAACTGATTCATTTTAAGTGCAATGCACGTCATACGACTGATGAGTCTCCTAGTGTTTGTTTTTGTTTAATTCATACGTTAGCGATGTATTTCTTTTATATGGATCTCTTTGATCGGTTTTTTCATATGCACGTAATTTAGTGCTTGTCAATTCAAGCCTAAATGTGAATAGAGTTGATGGAAAAAGGTGTCCTTAGTCAATATCACATTATGTGAAAAAGGGTGCATTTAATCAATCAAGCAATGAGAGTTCCATGGCCGTTAAGATGTCCTCTCGGCTCTCACCAACTTGCTGTAGTGTTTGGTGAGAATGATGTCAGTCCCAATTAACTGACATCTTCAATGACTTTCAGGAATAAAACAAGGGTAGATCTAGTGTGAGACTTTAAGTGGGGCACTCCATTCATTAATAGCAAGGAGAGGAAAATTGAATTTAGAGAAGAAAAAGATTTGTCTTCATTAACAATGCAACTACCAAAAGGTGCACAACTGCAGAAGATTTTTATTTAAATGTCTTTATTTGTAAGTAAACACTCATTTCAAGAGCCTAATTGGATCATATCATGAAAATGTTTCTTCACAATCCACATAAATCCTTCAAGACAAAAAGGAAAAAAAGTTTCAAGATTGAAGAAAGGATCTGAAATCAATAGCTTATACTGTCATGAAAGAAGACATATTTTTTTTCTCTTCAATTTCTAAGTAATTATAAACTAAGTCGAAATATTTGGACCAATAACAGGTCATATTTTGGTATGATCCAACAGTCTGCATGGATATAAAATGGATCTCTTGAAATACAGGATTTTATCATTGGTATCAACCATTCGATTTTAAAAACGAATACAAACAACTATGTCTATGATTTATAAGAGAAACTTGTTGGCAACTGACCAAAGAGGTCCTATCTTGGCTCAGCCTACATTGTGGTGGTGGAGTTTTCAATTTAACCCTATATGCATAGATGTATTGGACTTTGAGATCTAACAACCGGACCACACGAATCCTTATTGATTTTATCTCTGTTGTTCAACCTTCAAAACTGAAAGACAGGTTCTCAAAAACATTATTGAATGACTCTACTTTGGATAGTAGTCAACAATCAAAACAAATAAAATAAACAATCAAGGAGCCCACATCAAAAGCAACGAACTCTTAATAGAAAGCTAACTTCATTTTACAGTGCCAGAAAGCTTTCTTTCTAAAACCTCTTAAGCAGGTTCGCCCAATGGCAGAAGGAAAGTAGATTAGACAAATATTCTAGAGACATCTTCACACATGTTTACAATCATCTCTGTTTCTTCTTCTTTATTCTTTGTACTCAATGGGCAAGGACGGAACCAGAAAATTTGTCAGAGATGTAAAAAACAAACTTAAATTTCAACTAACTTTAATTAGGGGGTTTTCCAAAATTCTGAGAGGACCATGGCCACCCGTCCCCTTTAGTTTGCTCTTCTCTGTAGGTAAGAAGATGCATTCCTCTTCTATTGTGCCCATTTGCTTCAAGCTCATCTGTTGCTCCAGGCTGAACGCAGTATTCAACTACAAACCAAAGAATAATGAGGGGGAAAAATCAAATCAACTAAATCAAGCATCAGAAAGGACCCGTGAGAATCTTGGATCCATGAGAAATTTTACTACAATGTACCCATTTCAAAATCATCGTTTTCAAAGTCTTCTCCTAACAGTATTGGAGTTGGTTATTATGAATTATATTTTTCCATTTTGCTCGGTCTTTAGCGAAGTCCCTAATATGTTGTACTTCTTCAGATCTATCCTTACCGCTTCCATTTGTGCTTCTTCGACTTACCCTCTTGCTTCGATGGACCATCATGCATATAAAAGCCTTTTCTTCCATATATAGTGCCAGTTTTTAATTTCAGTGCCAAGCCTGACAAAGAAGGCGGCTAGGGTTGTGATGCATAGGTTGACTGCCATCGAAACCATTTTTATTTTCTATAAATAAAATAAGTGTGAAAATAAAATGCCTCGAAGCTGTTGTAGAGGTCGAGGGGACGAGAGAAATTGAGAACACAATTGAACCTGAGTTTATTGCATTCTAGTAAATCCAATTACTTTCACCAATATAAATAGAAAACCCTAAGCAAACTTGGTAAGCAATACTTCTAACTTAAATAGAAAATATAATCTTAATCAAATAAGCAAACTTAAACAAACTTTGCTAAAATAGAATCCTAACCTACGTAGCATCACCTGCCCAACCCCTCCAGTGCCTTGCCGAGTCAATGATAACTTCAACAGCTATTGCATAAAACATTCCCTACAAACATAGAAGAACAGTAAAATCATTCATTAAAAAGACCATGCTAGAAAAAATGGCTCAACAGGCATTGCAATTGTTACGAGCCCTTTCTTCTATCTATCTTTCTTTCTATTTCCTTTTATTCTTCTTCATGTTCTATTTCCTTCTTCATTCCTTAATTTTCTTTTTTTGTTTTGTTTTGTTTTTTTTTTTTTTTTTTTTTTTAACAGTTTCCATTTTAATGTGAGGGAGGTGAAAGTGTCAAAGAGACCTTCAGCAAACCGTTCCAGCTCATTAGTTGGCCGCACCTGGCATAAGTACAGTGCTACATGGTGCCATTAGTGGGACACACAGGTAAAAAATGGGAACTATGCTACATGCCTCGTAGGAGAACATTTCTCCTGCATATTGTGCTTTCACTCAATCATATTCAGTACACACAATTCCTAGATGTAAATACAGCAAATATTGTTACAGTAAATAGAATTATTACGTAGAGAGCACATGAAGAGGTAGCATATCTAGGATTCAAACACTGGATAGCTACGTGAGACTTATCAATTGGGTAAGGTAATTATCACTTGGGTAAGGTGTCGCTCTCTTCTCTACTAATGTAGACTTGAATACTAACTTTAATTGTATTAGAATTCCTTAACTAGATGGAGGCTGGTTGAGTATTGAAGCTTATCCAAGCTTTGCCCATTCGGTTGTCCAAGTAATATAATAATAAAGCCCAATGTCTGTGCATAGAGTTTTAATCTAGCCTAGTCCTTTGCAGAATACTACAAAATTGTATGCACCTTTTGTATAAGTCAGATGGACAAGCTTGTAGTTGGGCTTTAAGCAGGCCTAGTTCTAAACCCTTCTGGGCTGAGGGTCAAATTATAGGCCCAAGATCAGGCCATGGGCACAAGAATTCAATTTTATACTGTCCAATGTAAGTTGGGTGGCATTGACTTGGGTTAAATACATACGTGACCTCCTAGATATGTCCACATTAGAGGTATTTATTTTATTTTATTTTTCGAAGTTCTTGCGGCTTTGACTTTTGAAGAATTTTAGGTGCAGGTGCATACGGCTTTATAGATTTTGATCTGATTTCGAGTACTTATCCACTTGCCTCATCTATGACCAACTTATTTATTTAATGAATAATGTATATAAAGGATGATACCCATCAAGGATTGAGTTTGGTAGCACACATAAAAGATGGATATAAAAGATGGCACCACAAATAAATCTACGTACCAGGGAGTATTGTTAAAGGGCAGGGCTGGGAAAGGCTAGGGTCCACCCTTACATAACCATCGCATACGTAGGTAGTGTTGGAAGTAGGTGGGCTTCATGGATAGATATTAAAAAACTTTTAACTCACTTGAAGCAGGGATCAAATACTGTTAAGTCAAAAAAGCTCGTTCGGACTCAAAAACGAAGAACGAGGCAGAAAGACACCTCACTATAGCGAGGGTGGCGAAGATAATCGAATCTGATTCGGACTTTATATACAAGTTTGAGATAGACTACTATTCTGAGTGGATTATGAATAGGAGTCTTGAGTACGAATTTAAGATTATAAATTGGGTGTTTCTCACAACCCAAGCATACACAGATTATTTCTTAAGTTTTGAATTAGTGATCTAACTGAGAGAATTTTTCTTTAGAGATTTTTGAAGAGTTGTGCTGCCAAGTACTTTTGAGAGTCAGTTTCTTCTGTATCCTTTGTAGAAGATCATCTTCTTGCGTAGAAGATTTAAGGAGTCGAGCGATGGATTGAGTCTGTCGCAATCAACGGTGTGAAGCGACACAATGTAACTTCAGTCCTTAAGTAGGAGATATCTTGGGAGGAAATCTGAGTTTCTTGTAATTGCGAGATTCATAGTATTTGATTTGATCAAGCTCGGATCCGTGGTTTTTCACCTGGTTAGGGTTTTTCAAGCAAAAATCTGGTGTCCTTGTGGTGTGTGCTTGTGATTTTATTTTTGCTACATATTTATTGTTTTTGCACACTTTTGGGCAGATTTATAGAGTGGACCAATCTAGAGATCTTGCACCATAAACTTTCAATTGGTATCAGAACGGGGTTGCACTAAGTTGTTGTGTTTGATCTTAAGAGATTTCTAGAATGACACTCAATCAATTCTTGGCTAGACCTTCTATGTCTAATGATGATAATGAAGATGAAGTGTCAGATCAAGAACATGATTGGGAAGAAAAATATTACTCCGCGTTTAATGATTGCATGAAGATGGCCAAATATGGTAAAAAGGTCACAATCAAGTTAAAAGCTGCTCAAGAAGAAATTTCTGCATTAAAGAATGATTTAGAGCAAGCACTTGAAAAGATTCGTCTCTTGGAAAGTCAGAAAAACTGCATGACTGAAAATTTGACTACTAAGAGTCAAAAACTTAACAAGGCTGAACAAGAGATTGAGACTATGAAGACGGGGTTGCAAATTATTAAATCTGAAAAAGAATATTTACAAAGAGGACTAAAGATCACTCTTTCTGAGCTAGAAGTCAAACAGGCCTCTCTAAACAAGATGAACATTGTTTCAAAGACTCTCACGAACATCTTGTGCAATCAGAAGTCTCATTTTGACAGAAGCGGTCTCAGTTATGATTATGGTGCATCCACTTCAGGTACTACAGGTAAAACAATTTTTGTTTTAAGTGTTGCACATACTACTCCACATGCTGCACATGTTACTAATGTGTCGAGTAGTTTCAAGAAAAAGAATATGCCACGTACTACACGCACATCCACTTGTCACCATTGTGGAAAGAAAGGACACATTCGTCCCCATTGCAAGAAGCTGTAAAGTCTACCCAAGGCAAAGCAATGGTGGAAGAATTTTTCTCTACCCAAGACAACTCCAATTTGGGTTAGAAAATCTGATTTGCCTAAGGAGTGTACTCACGCCATGCTGAAAGATCAAATTACACAAGTGTGGGTGGCTACATATAAAAAACCCTGATCAAGGAGGTCAAGCTCCCACCCCCAGCGCTGATACGGGGATACATTTAGGGGGAGTTGAGGATGAGGGGAAGCTACTGCATCTAGATTGACAGAAGCTGCACGATAATATTTGTTTGTCAATTTTGGGCAAATACAGGGGGAGAAGAATGAAGCCAAGGGGAGCTTTACAATCCAACGCAATTTAAGATCTGAAAAGTTCAAGCAAAGGCCATACAAGATGTACAGTGCTGATTTTTTTTTTTTTTTTTTACAATTCAATGTATTTTGGGTTTTTCTTTTGGGTAAATCATATTGTATTGTTCTAGGGAAATTTGTCCGATAATTGCCCAAAGGGGGAGAATGTTAAGTCAAAAAACTCGTCCGGACTAAAAAACAAAGAACAAGGCAGAATGACACCTCACTATAGCGAGGGTGAAACTTGCTATAGCGAGGGTGGCACAGATAGTCGAGTCTGATCCAGACTCTATATGCAAGTTTGAGATGGGCTACTATTCTGAGTGGATTATGACTAGGAGTCTTAAACACGGATTTGAGAGTATAAATTGGGTGTTTCTCACAACCCAAATATACACAGATCATCTCTCAAGTTTTAAATTAGTGATCTAATTGAGAAAAAATTTCTCTAGAGATTTTTGAAGAGTTGTGCTGCCAAGTACTCTAGAGAGTCAGTTTTTTCTGCATCCCTTGTACAGTTTCTTCTACATCCCTTGTAGAAAATCATCTTCTTGCATAGAAGATTTGAAGAGTCAAGCGCTAAATTGAGTCTGTCGCAATCAACGGTGTGAAGCGACACAATGTAACTTCAGTCCTTAGGTAGGGGATATCCGGGGAGGAAATCTAAGTGTATTGTAATTGCGAGATTCATAGTGTTTGATTTGATCTAATTCAGATCTGTTTTTTTTCACCCGGTCAGGGTTGTCCATTCAAAAATCTGGTGTCCTTATGGTTTGTGCTTGTGATTTTATTTCCGCTGTATATTTATTGTTTTTGCACACTTTTGGGCTGATTTATTGAGTGGACCAATATAGAGATCTCGTGCCCTAAACTTTCAAATACCAATAGGACTAAGAACCCAACCCCAATATCTAAAATCTTATTCTCATGCATTAAGATCAAAGATCCATCAGAAAGACAGGTCAATAAACAAACTAGACAAGCATAGAACATCTACTATAAGCAATTAGAAGTAGATTTATACTTGAGGAGCTTGGCTGTGCTCTAATCGAGAATTTAAAAAACTTGATCTCTACGAAAACTATTTTTGTAGATTTTGATCTCCTTCGCCTTTGTGTTCTTTCACGCTATGATCCTCGTAGAGAACTTCTCGAAGAGATTGGTGTGATCTCTAAGCAGATGAAAACAATAGCACTCTAGAAGGAAACCAGAGGAGAGAGAGAAGGAATAGAGAGAAACTTGAGAGATTATTGTGTGTAGAGATCTCTAACCCTTACGTCTTACTTATAGTTCATGGAACACCTCCTCTTAGATCAAGATTAGAAGTCTCACTTCTATTCTTAGTATGTGTCACACTCCTCTTTTTCTTAAGAGTTCCAAATATGATTGGTAACATTCTCTTATTAGGGCTAGCATGGGGACCACTAGGGATTCCTTACAATCTGGCTCCAATTGGGAATCCGGACCCCACATCTCAGTGGACTCCAGCCAGACCCACAATTAATTGCAAATAAATCCACTAAATAAATGCAATTGCACTCCAGTCTTAGGAATAATTACAAAAAGACCATAAACTTCTCAATTACTACTCTACTGAAATAAATATATCCAACCAAATTGGATCAATCTCTTATTATCTTTGTAGCCCAATTAATCTCAGTAATCATTAATACCATCCAATTAACTCTTAATTGAGATGGGTGTGCACTTACCAACAATAAAATGCATTCATTGCACACAGGGGATAAATCGGGGATAGGTCTTTTCTTGAGAATTATATGTTCCCACAGCGCCACTACCATTAACCCAAGACATCGAGGTGTTGACCTACAATTGGCTTAAGTCATTGATGAATCAAAGTAAACGCATAATAGAAACTTAAGTCCATTAATCTCTCAAACTTAAGAGCCCATTACTTGGGAATTGTGAGAGTAGTCCTTAAATCAAAGATAGATTTTCATAAGGTGCTACTCATGGTCCTTCAATACATCCAATGTACCAGCACAATGATCTAGAATCTTACACTATGATGATTGAGATATACCACGCTATCTCATAGTGATCACAGTCTAACAATCTTATCAGATGAGATGCCCAATCTCATCACTAGTTGTGAATCAATTTAAGTATAAGATCTGTGATTCATATCTCATATGCGTGAATCTGATCCACACGTATGGATTACTTCTAATACACTTGTGGGCTCTGGTTCATCTCATAAACCATCGTGTCATTTTGTATAGATTATGTGCATATATAGAATAAAAATATCATTCATCAGATGAATAAAGCATTAAAATATAAATTAATTAATGAAACAAACCAATTTCTTCAGATTATCCACTATATTGAGGACATACAATCTAGCAATCTCCCACTTGAACTCAATCCCAGTCAAGGTTACATCTCACACCCATCCCATCTACATGCCGCTCAAAAACTTTGATAGTCAAAAGCTTAATAAAAGGATCTACAAGAATAGTCATTAAGAGGAAACCACAAATTTGGTAGAATGCTAATTCTTTGGCCTCAAAACACTTCAAAAAGTCTCTCAAAGTTCTCTTATTTTGGCATTAGAATGAGCTGATATATATACCAAAAAGTGGCCAACGGCTAGTTGTCAATTGGCCCCTTTCAAAGTTCGGTTAACCGAAATCCCAATGGACATATATCATGGCTAGTTTGACTTTAGTCAAACAGAAAGTTTTGATCTATGGTTAGTTCTCGGTTAACGGTAGAACATTGTTGGTTAACCGAGAGCTAACTGACATGTCACCGACAAACAAAACCTATGATTTTTAACATTTAGTTATTCAGACCGCGAGGTGATCCAAGCATATGTCGGTTAACAAAAAATTCTCAGGATTTTAGACTTGAAAATGATTTTCTAAGATGGGATTTTTGGCTATGGAAATCATGCATAGATTAATGTTTAAATCAATCCAAAAGTGTTTTCAAAATATGAACCTATCAATGCCTAAGATGATTTAAATTTTTAAGACCATAGGCATGCATGATTGCAAATCAAATAAATCAACTTCTCAATAGAAATACATTCAAGTTTAAAATCAAAACTAGGCATGAAAATCAATTTTGAAAGTTATAGAACAATGCATGAGAAAATTCAAGATTTCAAGATTTTAAAAGCAATGCATTTGTGAAAATTTGAATGATGATAAAATGAACGTGCATATGCATCCATCAAATTACAACATATAAAATCCCTAACAATCATGACTTCAAATGCCCAATCAGAAGTTGTAGCCCAAGCACAAACTTGCCCGATAATAAATACTAGCACACTAACTTGTGCTAAGCACGACCATATTTACCAATAAGATTTGCATCACGATACATAAAGATCAATTAAAAAGAGATTAGATCACATAAAATCATCCTCAAACACTTAATGACAAAAAATAACAGAAAAGAAAATTATGACAATATCATTTTTTAATCGAAGAGTTTGTAGTGTAAAATTAGAGTAACAGGAGTCAGGTGGAAAGGAAAGAAGAGAAAACTTAAGAGCATGTTCGGCAACAGGTGAGGAATCTACAGATATGAGAACTCATTACTCCCCTTGGAACAAGGATTTCCTGCTGAAGATTTGTATAGCTGAAGATATCACATCAATATTGGTTCATATTGAAGCGTATATCTAAGAAAAGTTGATTTAAGTGCAAATCTGTAAATGTGAGGATTTCCATATCATATAGAGGGAGGCCCGATTTGAAAATCCAAACAAATGAGGATATCTATAGGTCCAAATCCTTGGAGACTTACAATTGCCAAACGTGGGGTTTTCATAACTTTGTGAAAATCAGAAATCTTTTCCTTGAGGATTTGGCTGCAAAACATGACTTAGAGATTTGCGGTGGACATGAAGTGGTTGAGAGGAGTGAAAAATGGGAAGAAGATAGAGCGTTTGCATGTAAAAGTGGAGGGTGAACATGGAAAGAAGTTGAGCGGTTGCATGTAGGGGGAGAACGTGGGCAAGTTAAAGAGAAGGGATATAACTTCCACTCAAAATCAATAGTTATGATCAAAATTGAGTTCTAAACCCTTAGCTTTAATATAGAAAAATGTGGAAACATACAAGTATGTAATTTTATTACGGTGGGCTTAGGGTACGATGAAGGTGCGTGATGGCCAAAGCCGTGATTAAGTTAGCCTCCTCATGCTCACAACCCCCTGCGATTGGCACAACCCAAATTTGATATGTATCCAATCATCACTCACTCTTAACAAAAAATGATGCATTCTAAAACTATTTAACTTGAGGGCTATTAATCAAGGGGTGATCACGATCTAATGAGTTTAACATTGTGCACATCGCTCGGTCTCATCAAGCTCTTTTCGTCCACTACTTCCACCATAATTGCCATAGCCTTAGGTGACTCGCCGCACCATCTGATTCTTGCATTAGATCATATTTACATACAAAATCTATTTTTGTTAAGAGATATTTTTCACAACTTGCTTGAGAGATAACTCTCTTACTACCACAGGGGTTCACTGTGATCGACTCAACCTCCTCATACTCTCCGAAATAACACCCAATCAATTGTCCATCACATCAAAATTTGACACTAATTTAAATTACCCTTGAGGTCTTTATCTAAATACAATTATTCTTCGAGTGGTACCCGCTAAACCCACGCAAACACAAAAAGAACAAATTTGGGTGAATTTCAAATATGAGACGTAAGTCTCATGGTTCGACCTGCGAAGCTGGTTTGTAATGAGATGACATGACGTTATTATAACTTCCTCCTGCAAGGCAAGATTCCATTCGTATTTGACAAACACATAAACTCCCTTTCTCTCTCTCACACGCCGAAGAACGAAGGAAAGGAAGAAAACATGAAGAAGGAAGAGACGGTAAAGCTGATAAGCGCAGAGGGATTCGAATTCGTGATCGATAAGAAAGCGGCCATGGTCTCTCAAACCATCAGAAACATGCTCACCTCACCAGGTCTCTCTCTCTCTCTCTCTCTCTCTCTCTGTGGAAATTGGGGTTTTAGGGTTAGGGTTTCTGAGATGAGAGAGACTTCTCCTGCAGGGAGCTTTGCGGAGACGCAGCACGGAGAAGTCACGTTCCCGGAGATCAGCACCACCATTCTCGAGAAGATCTGCCAGTATTTCTACTGGTCCTTGCAATTCGCCAGGTCTGTTCAAATCCCTCTCTTTTTTATGACTAGTGTATGTTTGTTTGTTGCAGTTTATGTGGAAATTGAAAGGGGAATTATCAATGCGCTTTCTAGGTTTCTTTGAATTGTAGAAAGGGGAATTGTCAATGTTGCATTTTGTTGGTCTTGAAATTGGGGTTTCTTTGAATTGTAGAAAGGGGAATTGTCAATGCGCTTTCTAGGTTTCTTGATTGGTGATAATGAATTGTTGGTAAGAGAAAGTATAATAAAGGGTACAGATTTAAGATTTAACGCTGGGATGTTCAGATTAAGTAAATTGTGAGGGCATCCATATGGTCTTCATTGATTTGGAGAAGGCTTACAATTTGGCAAAGCGGTGTTTAATTTGTTGAATATTAAAGGAATAAAAATGTCTTTATGGCTATATCAAAATTGTAAAAGAAAAATATGAAGGGTATGTTACAAGCGCGAGAACTGTATGCACTGTGCAAGATGACACATGAATTGCCAACTCAAGTGGAATTGTATAGATGGTCTGTAGAAATCTATTTTATGTGAGGTGGTGATTTTATGATTTTGTTGACTATATGGGGTGTTCTGTAATTACTTTACTAGGTTTTAATAAAACCTTAGTGGGATTGTCCTTGTGCCTGGATGTATGAATTCCCCATTTTCCTTTTACTTTCTTTTTCTATTTATCTCTTGACTCAAATGTTTTTATCACACTTCCTTCTTCTATTATTAGATTTTACTTATCATAGCAAATGATCCTAATCATGGAGGATCTTGGGTAGGTGACAGTATGGGAAGCCAAATCCGATTGTTCATGGACCCAAACCCCAAAATTCTCAATCAACAGAAAAATACTACGTAATCACAAGAAGAATAAGCAGTAGATCTGATTAATGATTAGTGGTGTAATCATTTGTTTCATCTAAAATACGTTGGGAGCTTGCTCAAACCAAGGAGGATGAAACATAGTAAAATTGATTAACAACAACCTTTTATTGGAATAACTGAATAATAAAAAAGACCAAGGGCTGAACGCTCTTTTACATTGCTTATATAAGTCTTAAAAGACACTTAAAACTCTAAATATCCTAAGATTAAACCACAGCCATTTGTCTGAAATTTAAATAACAGAATCTCTATCATTAAAAGAGTCCTAACATAATAAAAAATGACAAAAAAAAAAAAAAAAAGTAAGTAAGAATGGCAAGAGAAGCCATGACCAATGATGGGCATTGTCAACTTTCCATTACTTCAATGGACCCCACAAGCCAATGTATGGGATCAAAACTCTTGATTCCTCAAAGCATATTCAAAAAATCCTTTTCAAAGGTATTTTTTGCTAATCAAAGATGGAGAAAAATTAGGGAGAAAGAATTTATTTGGTTGTTTGGGTTTGATAGGCCTGATTTGGTAACTAATTCTAGGTCAAAGGTTCTCTTGATCTCTCCTCCCCTCATCCATAGCAACTTCCTAACCAAAGAGTCCTCTAAAATTTTTTTATATTGGTAACGGTAAATTTTATTTCAAAAAGAAAGAAGTATAACTCAGCTTAAAAAGACAAAAGCGCTATCCATAGTGGAACTGGTACAAGAGAAATGAACCAGCCACGCACTACATTATAGAGGCGCTTAAATTACAAGATCTATGAACCCCTTGCTTAGCTAAATAGTCTGCCATCCCATTTGCAAGTCTATTCATGTGTTGAAACGTAACTTGCAAATAAAAAATTAGATGACTAATTTCATTGAAGAGAAATTGCATTTTCCATGCTCCCCTCAAAGATTTCACCCAAGAAATAGCGTTAGCCGAATCACTCTCCACAATTAGATGATGATGAAATGAGGTATAAAAAATACAAAGAGTTCCTAGGATTGCGAGAACTTCCATTTCATTAGAGTCTTTGATTTGATCCCCACATGTTTAGAGAACATAAGCAAAACGTCCCCCTTATGATATCTTAGAACACCTCCAATGCCAGCCAAATCCGGTTTTCCTTTTGCCGCACGATCTATGTTGAATTTTAAGACACTGCATGGTGGACAACACCAAGATATTATCCTCTTCTTAAAAGCACCTGTCTTCAAACAAGCTCCCCAATTTTGCAAAATGTCATCTATCTTAATTTCTGAAAATTCTTTAGTAGAACATGCCCATTTAGCGAACCTCAACAGCACAGCTGAAATTAGATCCTCCAAAGATGATTCTTTTTAGTTGAAAATTCTTTCATTCCTATCTTTCTAGATTGACCAAAGAATGGAAAAAGGAATAATCCTCCATAAGATCGTACCATTTCCACCCATTGTGGCCCTCCTCCAATCTTCAGACACCATCGGTAAAGAACCTGGAAAACACCAACTCACTTCACATTGTTTTAGAAAAATCCCCCGCCACAATGAATGAACAAGTGATCTATCGATTCCATCTCCCTCCCACAAAGGCGACACATATCATAAATAGTATCAGACACTATCCCCCTTCTTCTCAGAACATCTATTGTCAAGATTTTGCCCACCACTGCCAACCAACAAAAAGACCACTCTAGGTGGAACAAGCCTCGTCCACACTACTGCACAAGGAGATGATATTGCATCACAAGGATCAATCTCTGTATAGAATGACCTTGAGGAGAACAAACCTTTAGAAAGAGGCTTCCAATATGAAAAGTTACATCCCTGATTCCCTATATAAGAAAACATTAGAAAGAAGATTGGACAAAGACTCACTGACCTCCCCCTTAGACTGACGGAGGGCCCTCCTAAAACTAATATTCCAAGAAACCACATTTCCATCCAAACAAAATGCTCTTTAACTGAAGCCTCTTTTTTTTGACACAACCCTAAAAAGTCTAGATGGCGCAGCTTGGATCCACGATCGAATCAATAGATCAATCTCCCGAAGCATTGTTCAAATCCAAGATGGATTCTAACCCTAAGGCATCCTCACACGAGGAGAAAACACCATAACTGAAGTTAAAACTCTCATAACTCAAGACTTTAATTGATAATAAGCACTACATTACAATGAGGCCTAACAAGCTTAGTCCCTAAGCAACAATATTTCCTAATATCTGAATAATGCCTAAAATAGGAAACATAGTAATATTAATCATAAACAAACCAAACTCCTAAATAATACTCCTAAATAAAGGGATGCCCCTTGGGCCTATAGAGTGAACCCAATGGGTTGGCCGACCTATTGTCTGTCCTGCATCAAGGATCAAAATAGCGGTTGCGGTAGGCGTAGCGGTTAGTGGCCAAAACGCTATGTAGCGGTGTAGCGGTGTGAATATTTTAAATGGTCAAATTTTTTTGAATCTTGTATAGCAACCAATATTGTATTTCTTGAGTGATTTGAAACCATATGAGGGTAGAGATAACTTTAGAAAAGACTATTAAGAAGAAATAGGAAAAACAAGGTCTAAAACTAAAATTACTTGGTTCTATTCGGTTTTAGACCGTAGCCCCGCTATTTTCAAAATAACGTAGTGGCCTTGACCGCTACTGCCGATAATGTGGGCGCTATTTTGAACGATGGCCTACATCACTCGGGAATAAAAGGTGTAAAGGACCCACACACCCACCCAATCATCATAACAAGAATGGAAACAAGGGGAAGGAATTTGATGCTCTACTTGGTAAAAGCTGTGGGCCCCACATCTAGACCTAATGGATCACCTAGGATTGCAAACGGGTTGGGTTAGGTCAAACATGGATTCCATAGTCTATATCATAACTTGCACCCGACCCATTTTCAAAATGAGTAAGGTTTTCCAAACCCACGTCCAGAGTGGGCTAGCCCGACTTGAACTGTATGACCCTATGATGCACAGATACGGCATGGATACGGTAAGGACATGTCATAGACACCGATTTTACACATAAAAAGTGAAGCATTGGATACGATACGACAGGATACGTGGTGGGGCGTTTGTTGCGTCCCAAAAAATGTTAAAATACAGTGAAAAAAAGGAGAATCCCATCTTTTGGAAGTCACTCCCAATTCCCATATTCAAGAAATAGAAAAAGGGGGAAACCCAAAAGGAAGAGGGGGAGAGGGGAGATGAAGAGATGCTGGGCGAGAAGAAGAGCCCAGCATAGCATATGGGAACAGCACACAGCAACAACATACAACAATAGTACAGCACAGCACCGGTGACAACAACAACTACATAGCAACAACACAACAAACTCTTTTTTTTTTTTACTTAAGCAATGCCTCCCCTTCCTTCTCTCTCTGGCAGCTGCTGACCTACATTTTGGCAGCTACTGAACTACAGCAGCAGTCAATAGCACAACTTTTGGCGGCTGGCAACTACAGCAACAACATCACATGTATGCTTCTTTTCCTTTTCTTTTCTTTTTTTTTTTCTAGGGATGCCCCTTCTCCCCTCCCCCTCTTCTTCTCTGTCTTCATTTTCTCCTTTTTTTCAATGTTTCAAGCTGAGTTTGTGAGGACCCGCCTGAGTCCCACTTCCCCGACACCGAGTCAGTCTGACCCGACTTGGCTGATTTTTTAAACCATGGTGCAGAGAGAGAGAGAGAGAGAGAGAGAGAGAGAGAGAGAGAGAGAGAGAGAGAGAGAGTTTGGTGCGGGTATCAGAGGGACACAAAGAAAAGGGGGATTTAGGATTTGTGGTTTTTGGGTGCCAACTGGTGCTGTGGCTGTGTGGGTAGCAGAGAGAGGGGAGGGTCGTGGGTAGCCATGAGAGAAGATAAGAGGTTGGGTAGCAGGGATAAGGGGGTTAGGGTCTCGGTTGGGGATGTTTAGGTTGCATAGAGAGAGGGGTTAGGGTCTGGGTTCGGGATATTTAGGTTGCATAGAGAGAGATGGGAAACTAGAGAGCTGATTTTATTTTCTGCTTCATCTTCTTTTCCTTTTTTCCTCTACAAAAATGGATTTGTTGTTTTCGTTCTTCTATTCTTCTTTCTCCTCTGTCTCTTTCTCTAAGAAAGAAAAAGGAAGGAAATAAAAAAGGGAATGTCCATCCGGGCCAGTCAGGTTAGGCGGGTTGACCCTAGTCCCTAACCCGACTCTTTTTAATGTGGGTTAGAAACTCCTAACCCGTGACTGACCCGTATATCTTGTGGGCCGGGTTTGGCGGGTCAAAAGCGTGTTGGGTTAGGGTCGGTCTAGTAGGTCGGGGCACATTTTGCCATCTACTACCCACACCAGACCAACCCCACTCTCTCGGCACCAAATCCCCAAACCCTAAAGCCCCATTATCTCTTCCTCTCTCCACCCAAACCTAGACTCTAAGCGCTCTCTCTCTATCTCTATCTCTATCTGCACTGGAACCCACCCCAAATTGTTTACGGATCATATAGTTCAGGTTGGGCTGGCCTACTACAGTCACGGGTCTAGAAATCCTGACCCATTTTTCAAGCCTTATCCATTTAGTTATAAGTTTTTATTTCTTAAGAGTCTTATTTAGAGAGTTGTAATTTATTTAGAAGTCATTAAAATTAGGAGTTTTATTTTATTTGAATTGTAAGTAAGTTTAGTTTCCTTTATTGTTAGGAAAGTAGAGTCCTATTAGGAAAGGGGATCTCTAACCCTCTCTATAAATATGTAATCCCTCCATTAGGAGAGTAGTTCATGATTATTCAATAAAGATAGGTACTTGCCTTGTGTGAGCGTTTCTCTTTAATGGAAGAGTGTTCGTAAGTGTTTAGTTCTGAAAGGAATTCAACCAATTCAGATGTGCAAAGTTGGTCATCATTGGAATTTGTCTAGGATTTAGCAAAATCTTCAGTAGAGTTTGTCTACACCCATTACATCACCATTCCAACACCCTTGCAGATTCGAGGCTGCGTCACCAACGTATCCGTATCGGACTGATGCGATACTTGTATTGGTACCCGATATTGCACTGATACTTTTAGGGTATAAGTTTAGCATATCATACTTAGCAAGTCCATTATTTCATTTAGTTCTTTAGACTTTCTTACTTTTTAACATAGAAATTGTTAGAAAGGAACATAAACAATGATCATTTTATTAATTCAAACATGATCAAAAGGTAAAATTGGGACATTCGTATTCGTATCCGTGTCCTAGATTTTCTAAAGCGTAGAGTCGTATCCTTGATCCCCGTATCGATGTCCGTACCCGCATTTGTATTCGGGCATCATAGAACGATATATCATTTGCAAACACTGTCCCTCTTGAATATGAGCACTTAAATCGTCCTTAATCAGTACAAAGAGATATGGGCTTAAAGCCTTAAATTGACCCCTGATGCAAACTTATGATCATTTGAAGCTCATCTGCCTCTTTATAGGTAGTTCTCGCACTTGTTACCTCTCCCACATACATGTCTTTATTGATGTTAATATAACCTCTTGGAGCACTCCTTTTATTTAAAACCCGCCAAATCGAATCTCTAGGTACCTTATCATAAGCTTTATCTTAATGGATGATGACCATATGAAGATTTTTCTTCCTCACAATGTTTTTTCCATTAATTGCCCAAGTGAGAAGATAGCTTCCATTGTTGATCTCCCCAACATGAAACCAGATTTATTTTCAGATATTTTGGTCTATCATCTAAGTCTTTGTTCCATACTCTCGACTCAATAAGTTTAATCCCATGATAATTGGTGTAACTTTTTGTATCTCCTTTGTACTTGTATAGAGGTACTATAATACTTATACTCTATTCATCTGACATTTTCTTTGTCATTAATATCTTATTAAAGAGTAGTAAACCAAACCCATTCAATTTCTCGTATGCATTTCCAAGCCTCTATTGGAATGTCATATAGTAATGTAGCCTTTCCCGTCTTCGTTCTTCTCAATGCTTTTTTCACTTATGCTATCCTAATTCTGGGATAAAAAGTATGTCTTATGAACGAAGTATCCTCACCTCAAGCCTCCTATAGCAAACAGTCAATTATATTAGGAACAAATATAGTATCATTAAGATTTTGAGACCGATCAATGGATGAATTAATGACATTAGCATCCCAATTAAATTGAGGGACTACCGTGCTTTTTTGTCCTTCTTTGGGCATTCTTCTACCCAAATTTTATTCAACAATTTAGTTAATTAATCAACTCCAATTTGGTAAATCAAAACTCTTATTTCTATATGTATGTGATCTGGGTCTAATGCTCTCCTCATCTTAGATAAAGTTTTCATGTAAAATATTATTTAAAATCTTAATTACATAATTCATTTCTTTCTTTCTTTTTTGTCTCTGTGTAGAGAGAGAGAGGGGGGGAGAGAGAGAGAGAGTCCGGGCTGATTTAGTTTGAAGAAAATTTGTCAAACTCATTAAATTTGTCAAATAGTATTTCTTTACTATTAAAAAAAAAAAACTCATTTAGTTGATTTTAATGGAGCATGACTTCACAAGTTTCTGGCTGAATGAGTACCCATTATTATATTCTTGTACCCAGTATAAAAAAAAGGGAAAAAATTACTCTACACATCCGGTACTCACCCATATTGCGCTTCAACCAAGGTTTGGCCCAAAATGAGCATGCACTATTATAATCTAATTGAGCTTATTTCCTAACTATAGTTGTATCAGTTGAGATTTTTTTTTTCTTTTTGCGAACAGTTGAGGTTTATTTGGTGACTGATGGGGAATATGTTCCACCAAATCTTCAGCTGGCAGACAAGACCAAACATGATATCAGGCGGGTTTGACATATCTATTTTTGGCCTTTCTCCCAAACCAGCTTTTGACAGAAAGCACTCGATATGCACAACTGGGGTTTGGGAGAAAAATGTTCCAAATTGTGCTTCACTTACAGTTGTAGATCCAAATGTAACCTTGCTTTTAAGTAGATTTTTTATTTTATGCCTTTCCATATTTGTTTATTTATTTTTTTCTTCTATATTGGGAACTCAAACTTACACACTCTTAACTCGCACTCTCACGTCCCTTACCAGCTGTACTACATACTGCGGACAAGATGCATATGTATTTGTTTTCATAATTATTTATTTATTGATGTCCTGTCGGTTGCTGCTTACTATTGCAGCGGGAAGGAGACAGAGTTCCATATTGAACCCGAATTGACTTTGGAGTTGATGATGGCAGCTAATTACCTTCACACTTGAGAGATGTACCTCTACTTGTAAGCAATCCTTATGCCTGCTGTAATCAAAGCCTGCCAGTAGTTATATGAGCTGCTTCTTGGTTTTTAGGCTGTGACTCTGTTTTTTTCCCCATTTCATCAGGAGTAATGAAATGATGATCCTATACTCGAGGATGCAAGACACTATATTTAATTGGCCTGCATCAGAAGTGTATCAAACTGCTTTTTCTAATTATGCTCTTGGCCTATATCAGAAGTAATATATCAGACTGGGTTCTTTGAGATGTTTTATGTCTAAACAGCATATACCTGTGGACAGTTGTTAATAGTGAATGATATTTGGTTGTCATTAATATTTTAGACTTTATCCCTTTGTTTTCAAAGTATTTTACCAGATTGGCAATGGGACTACTACCTGTAGAGAGTACAAGCATACCTGACATACCCCTCTCCTCCTTGCTGGAGAGTGGAGGTTGTCTTCCCATTGTGCCAAGTGCCAGAAGACAGCTTTGGCTGTTTTGTTGTGTAGAAAGCGAAAGCATTTGCCCTAGAGATTCCTCCAAGGATTTTTTTTTTTTTTTGAAAATATTGACTAATCTATATCACAAAAGAGAACTTTACTGAACCAAATGGGCCCAAGAAAGGCTAAAAACAGCTGGAAAGAAACAAGGGAACCAAACAAATGGTCGCCCATGAACAAGTGCATGTTGAGATGAGGAAATCAAATTCGAAAGCACTTTCTAAAGTCTATTTGTAAGCACCATAGCCAGCACTTTGTAGATATAGCCAATTAAACTAATTGGCTGAGATTCTTTTCTTAGAAATTAATGCTATAACCGGAGGACTGGCTTTATGAAAATGAATTCCAGAAGGATCCGGGACCAATTGTCAAAATGCCCCTGCCTCTTTGTACTCCCTAGACGAGCCCATTATTTGGATCTGACTATAGCTGAAAAATAAAGTATAAAGAGGCACGGGTCTTTCATAAATGAGTGCATGGAAAGAATCTTTTTTTGGTAAGTAGCATGAAAAGAATCCTAGTGCCTTAACAGATCTGAGAATGAGTTATTGAGATGGGTGTTCTCAAGGAGATGAAGAAAAGGGACCGAATAAGTTACTATTCCATATATGAAGTTGGTTTTCAATAAAACTAACAGAAGGAATTGAATTCAAACATGAGGGGCCTCTCAAAAGCATGAAGAAAAGGGCCATGAAGTGTGTTTTCAAGAGATGATGAAAAAGGGTTGGAGTGGTTCTAAATATGAAGTGCGTTCTCGAGATGATGAAAATAGGGATACAATAAGGTATGATTCTAAACATGAAATGGGTTTTCAAAGAGTGCGTAGAACTAAAAAGGTATTGAAGAAGGCTCTTTTTTTTCAAACACGAAGTGAACTCTTGTAGTTAAGCCAAATTCGGATCTGAGAATGTTGGATTTGAATCTGGATCCATTTTTATATGAACCATGCAACCACATATGAACACTGTATTTTAGTCAAATTCAAATAAAAAAATGGGCCAAAATTTGGATCCGAAGTTGGGCCTATTTTCGGACTGAATTTGAATGAAATGTAGTGTTTGTGTATGGCAGAGATCCAACAAAAATCGCATTTGGGAATGGAGCCAAATCCGGATCCAAATTTGAGCTTAAAATCAAATAATATTATCTGATTCGAATTTTGGCCCATTTCCAATTTGAATTTGGTGGAAATAGTGTCATATATGGCTAACATCCAGCCAAATCCGCACTCGAAAATGAGGAAAAACTGAAGTTGAACTTGATCCATTTTTGGGCCCAACTACAGATTTAGATTTGGCTGTAACACAGTGTTCATATATGGCTGAGAACTAGCTAAATTTGCAATAAAAACGGAGCTAAATCTGGATTGGGATATGGACTTAAAATCAGATTAAAAAGGGCCCCTGCCTGTATATGGTTGAGATTCAGCTGTTTGCAGTCGAAAATGGGGTCAAATTTGGATCCGAGTTTGGGCTGGGAACGGGCACACTTTCGGATCTGAATTTGGCTAAAATACGTAGTCTACTTTATGTGCTTTCTTGAATCCCTTTTCTTCATTCTCTTGAAAGCCCACTTCGTATTTAGGACGGTAACTTCCTCAATCTCTTTTCTTCATCCTTTTGAAAACCCACTTTATGTTTTGAACAATATCTTCTTGCATCCATCCTTTTCTATCTTGAGAATTTACTTCATGTTTGAATTGAACTTTCTTCAATCATTTTTTTGAGGGTGTGTTTGGATTGGCTTCTATAATGCCAAACATACCTTTTTAAAAGTAACTTTAACAATGCTAGCAACTTCTCGTCATAGCAGTTCTTAACATCAAACGTATCCTATGCTGTTTCATTAGATTTATAGAATGCAACTTTTAACATAAAAGTATCAAATAAATTGTATAATCATGTTATAAAAAACTTACATAATATGTAGGTGCCATGAGGGTAAATAAAACGGCCCGACACAAAATCAAAGATGTGTCATTCTTTGTGTGCCCCCATCTAAAAAATACTTGGCTTTAGCCTTCTCTAAAAAATATTTTTTAAGAATTGTATAATCATGTTATAAAAAACTTACATAATATGTAGGTGCTATGAGGGTAAATAAAACGGCCCGACACAAAATCAAAGATGTGTCATTCTTTGTGTGCCCCCATCTAAAAAATACTTGGCTTTAGCCTTCTCTAAAATATGTTTTTTAAGAAAAACTAACATTTTAAATTTTATTTTGTTTGAGCTCTCTTTAAAAAATCTCAACATTTTCTGCAAAAAAAAAAAAAAACTCTTAGCATATTTTTGAAAAAGAATTTAACTATGAGGGATATATGAGAGAAATTGAGAAGAGGCGGTGATTGGTGGTTAAAGGCATTTTACATTCCTAATAAAACAAGCATATGATAAAATTTAAGGATTGAATTGTTCATTACAATGGTCTAGCGCGCGGTGAAGTTTAATTACCAACTTATACTTGCTAAGTTGAGACGCCTGAGCATAATTCAAATTTAAGTAAATTTGTTATCTCAAGTTTATTCGTACTTTATTTTTAAAATAAATGAGAGAAGCAGCACGTGTCCATTCCAAATATAAATTAGTGCACACCCACTAACAACCTGCATACAACATTCCACTACATTCCATTACATTTTATTCTAGTTCACAATATTGACAATTTGAAACAATACAAAACTAGAACAATCATTCCATTCCATAATTCCTACAACCTGTAACAAAGTTCATAACATTTTTAGTGTCATTCATTTCTTTCCATTCAACAATGTTTACAGCCTATAATAATACAAAACTGTTACATTCAATTACATTTCACATTGATATATACTCCAACAATATAAACTTTAAATAAAATATTAAAAAAATGTACGTCATAGGCTTGTCATACTACATAGACTTTTGGATCTGATGCATTCTTTGTCCCAACTCCCAACCCATCGATTCCACTCATAGCTAGGTTCAACTTGAATAATGCATACTCCAGGTAGGCTCGTCATACGTTGATGAAGTGCAATTTCTTTTCCTTCATGGCTGCATATTGTATTGTATGTCTAGGAATTGCTCAACCCATATATCAAGAAATTAAAAAAGCTTTGAAAGGGTCATTTTTATATACCAGAATGGATGCTAGTTCCAAAAATTAATGCAGCGAAAATAAAACAAAGCAAACTAGCAAGTAAATCTACCAATCATGCACGCACTACAAGAAGGCGGACACAATATTTTCGAGAAACATCATTTTAGAGAAATACCATTTATATACCCTAAAACTCGTGCAAGAGTTTTCTAATCTTAACCCAATCATAATAGCAAGTAAACTCAAACTCTAAATAGCAATTCGGCTCAAACTAGGCAACTTTTCCAAGTCTGTTGTAGTGACTAGAAAGCCTCACTATAGCGAGCCTACATTCTGACCCGGACGCTCCATGCACGTTCGCTCTAGCTAGCAAGACCTTCGCTTTAGCGAGACTATGTTTTAGGATTTTCTTTCTTCACTCCAAAACCCTTCAATCTTCGGTTCAGGTCTTCCGGTGACACAATCACAGTCCATTCTAAAATAAATATAAAATTACAACTCAATGGACTCAGAGTTTTGTCCAACCCATGAATTAGTCAACATAATGAAATTGCTAACAAGCTTATTATAAATGAGTCTCGGTGGTAGAAAAGAGACAAAATATTGACAGAAATGATTCTTGAATTCAACTTCACTATAAATGCTTCATAAAAAGAGATGGGTCCAAACGCTCGACATGCTCAAAATCATAATAAATTACTATAGCCTGAAGAAACGACTGTAGATTTTGCTCCTTCACTTCAGCACTTCTATTTCTTACCTAACCAGCGAATCCACACACACCAAAAAAAAAAAAAAAAAATGAAGAAAAAGAAAAGAGCAAATTAAAATGAGCATAAATCCAGTGAGTATTTACTGTTGAAGTTCAAAGAATGCAACAGCAAAACAAAAACTATCCACAATTAGAAACCACTTGGGATGTAGGTACCCGTATCTATGCAACCATCCTAATTTTCACTTTTGGGTTGTGATCTATTATCTAAACCCCTATTTAGGTAGCCCATCAAAACTACTATTACACTCTCCCCTAATACCTTTGGCCGAGTGGTGTTACCCTTTTAACCCGACCCGTTGACATGTTTAGTTAACCTTATACCATGCATTAGCTTTTTCTTTAGAACTGGAATTTTCAAACCCAACCTGAGAGTTATAAGGACCATCTGAAGCCTTGAATTATCATTTCTATGGTGGGTCAAAGTTCAATGAGTAGAGTTGGATTGGGTACCAGTCACGTTGGTCGAATAGCTAGTATAGAGTCGGTCATAACCTTGCCCATTTATTAAACAAGTTGAAAATGTCTACCTTAATTACTTGGAAAGAACAAAGAACAAAAGAAGGTAAATGAATAACGATAAGAGGGCACCACACGTAAGTAATAGGTGTGCCCACTGCCAAGCAATAGAGAGGAATCAAGAGACTGAATATGTAATTTATAGTGGGATCTAGGTGTTAGTATGAGTACATGCAAATTTTAGTTCAGTATCTAGAAACTGGTTTACAAAATCTGAAACAGAAACAAACTACAGAACTGTAATCTAGAAAGTAAATATCGACCTACAATTTAAAGGCAAAAAAATAGAGAACAGCTGTTGAGGCTATGTAATCTGGGAATTTGAAGAAGTGAGGTGATCAAGGCTAGTGTTTGACACTATGTCCTTAAGATAAATTTCGCCCCCGCAATGGTGCTTATGAGCTTTTGTGGCATTTGTTTCCCATGATACAATGATCTTCTGCTCTCAGTAACAGCACTACAGACTGTGTGACTTGTGACGCCCCACCCCTGGTAAGTCCTCAGTTTGAATTAAATAATAATTAATAAGGTAATTTCTATTTTAATATGCTAATTAGTAGGAATTAGTAGTATAGTTTCTAATATTCCTAAGTTTTAGAATTAGCTTGGTTATGTTTCTTAGTAGATATTATGAGCTTTTTAATTAATTTTGGTAGGTTTTGGTTTAATTAGGATTTGACTTTCATTAGAATTAATAGGATGGGTTGATGAAAGTTAGAACATTCTAGAACCTTACCTAATTACCCAAATACCCATAGCCCCATTTCATTTTCATTTGAAACCAAATTGCCCTTTTGGTAATTAGCCTAAAACCCTAAACTATATAACATAAGTTATTGCAACATTAGCCTAAACCCTAATTGCCTCTCATCTCTCTCAATTAACCTATCTTCTTCCCCAAGCAACTCTAATTTCTCAAAATCTCAGCAAAAGGAGGCTAGGAGACCAGCCCAATTTCAGTCACAACACCCTATTAGATCTCTTCTTGCATTTCAATTTTCCTTTCTTCTAAACTAAAGCAAGTACCCTATGCTAATTTCACTTGATGCATGCTTTCTTTCTTTGGTTTTGTAATTTCAATTCAATTGAATAGAGATGCATATTTAGATCTTCATTTTGAGCTTGTTTTCATGGAAAATGGCCATTGATGGATGGGTTTCTCCATTTGGAAGATCAATGGTCCGGTTGGATGGTGGATGGTGATTATTGGAGTGCTTTTGTGTTTATTCTTGATTATGTAATGTATGGAGGAGATTTAGATTGGATTGAAAAGGGAAGAACCCCAGAATCTGGAATTCTGCTATCTGCGTGTACCCGGTCGACCGGACCCTGTCTCGGTCGACCGGGCACACTAAAATGGCTAAAATGCAAGTCTCAGTTATTTTCCTGGAATTGTGCACAGACAGTGTACCCGGTCGACCGGACCCTGTCTCGGTCGACCGGGCACACTAAAATGGCTAAAATGCAAGTCTCAGTTATTTTCCTGGAATTGTGCACAGACAGTGTACCCAGTCGACCGGGCACACATGAACTTATAGAAAATAGCTGAAACCTGGATTTTTTGGACAGAGCTGAAATGCTGTGTACCGGTCGACATCACGGCCACGATGTCGACCGGATACACTGGATTTCCTGCAGAACCCTTCAGCTACTTGACACTAGGTCCCAGTGGACCCGGTGGACATCACGGCTATGATGTCGACCAGGGACACTGCAGGATGTCGACCTGGGGGGTCAACATCCAATTCACCCGGTCGACATCCCAGGGTGTGATGTCGACCGGGCAAACTGTGATTAGTGAGATTTTTCAGACTTCTATGTTTTGATGTTAGATCTGTTGTGGGGTCCATTGACCATCCAAATAGTCTTCCATCAAGTGTGCCACACACGAATTAATGGCATGGCTCAGCCTTGACTCGTGGGGTCCACCAATTGAGGTTTTAGGATTCGAATCATCAATGACTCGAACCTTTATTGTAGTCCATGGTGTCCACAACTTCAGGAGCACCAGATTCACCATTTTTGACACCTGAGGCTACAGTCAGGGATCCAATCATGTGATGAGGTCTGAACCAAGAGTGGACCATTACCTAGGATTGGTCATTTGCCTACTCCCACTTGATTCCATGTTTTGAAGACTTCTTCTGTTATTCTTCTTTCTAATCCTTATTGTTGTCTTAAACATATTAATTAATGGAAATTGGAGGACCTGAACCTAGGATTACTTAGAGGTGACCCTATGTGATATTTTGGAGATAAATGACCCGTGTCGGTGGCTAGACGGGCCCTCATACGACCTAAGATTGGGAATGTGGAACCCTAGACTAGATAGGTTAGTCTTTAATGGTTGGTTAGCTCATTGTGTATGAGCATAAGATGAATATCTGTGGAATGGACATAGTATGGTACTTATGTTACCTCAGGCTATGGTTGTGAGCCTTGAAATGGATCCAATGATGTTGGACTTGGACTTAAATATTAGACTGTGTTCCATGTTATACCTTAACCACTTAGAGACTTGGTTAGGACCTTGCTCACGCAAGATAAGCCTAGACAGACACAGACCCGTACTTGATTCCCGAGTTGGCACTGAACATTCACTCAGTTGTTCTAAGCTCAGCCAGTGGACTGATCATCTCTGGTAGGAGCTATGTTCTGGTTACTTAGAGCTATCATGATGAGTTGTGATTAGACGGACGGTGTGATACTGCGTCTGGGTTAATCTGATAAAGGGGTGTGATCGGTGAGATAAAGGGGTGTGATCGGTGTTATGTATATTATACGTTATGATTATTTCAGGGCTGTTATCCCTTGTATGGTTATTACCATTTCCCCACCGTAAACTGTTTATTGTATGGGACGTTTACAGTACGGGAGAGCCGCGGCATAATATCCCGCGGTGTACTTAGCTTGTGTGAATGTGCCCTTTGTTGTCCGATTAGATTAGTGTACTTTACATTCTTGATTCTAAATTGTTATTACTGCTCAACTGCCTAGATCATGTATACTTGTTATTCATATGATTATGTACCTGTCATTACTCTCTTTGTGTATACATCTTGTGTTATCTTCATATGGTGCCTTGCCAGATCCTTGGATCTGACCCATCTTTGGTGCTTAGGTCCCGACCATAATCCCGAGGGTGATGCGATCTACGAGGTGTCTGTAGTTGGTGACTACGGGTGGGGGCCGGCTGACCAAGTGGTTGAGCCGGAGGATGGAGAGCCTGCACAGGGGGGTTGAGTGCAGATTGTTTTTGGGTTTGAGAGCATTTTTGTAGTGAGACATAGGTAGAGAGCATGATATGTATAAACACTCGATAACTACTTTGAGATTTCTATCAGGCTCCGCACTCTTACATCTGATTTATATACTTGATACTATTGCTTCCGCTATCTTTTATTATACTTCCGCATTACAACTGTAGATTATGATGTTGTTTGAAAGTTTTAAAAAATTTGACCTCACTGTGGACTACGATCTTGGAAGTTCTCGATTTCTCCAGGAAGTAGCGCGCTAACTTCGGGTACCTTAGCGTTATCTTCGGTATTCGGAATTAGGGCGTTACATGATCGGCGAACCAGAACTGTGACGAACTCTCTCTAGACTCCGACCGAAGACTCAGATGCAATGCAGTTGTAGAAAATGAATGAACGAAAAAAATGATAAGGACGAGATGGGTTTAAATAGCCTGCTTCAGGACTCTTCATGGGGTTGCATATGTTCAGTACAAGGACTGTTTAGGTGAATAAATAGAACTTCTTTGGACACACCTCTCAGTTGGACATACTCTTTCAGTTGCGGACGGGCACACCCCATTTGGAAAAAGAAATTTTATTAAATAAAATTCTCCAAAAGTCCCGACTCGCGCGTGTGGTGGTGAGCCTACCTTGGACTAGGTCTAGGTCCTCCCTCCTCCACAAAAGTGGAATGCTCCTTGGGGCTTAACTGTTACCACGAAGGCAAACATATTTATATCCAAAGAATCTTTAGCTCCCAAGCAATGTGAGATGCAAGTTTACCACTTCTTTGTATTTCAATGTGTTACAATATTCAAGTAGTGGTGTCAGGAGGCAATTTCTCATTCACTCCTCAATGGATTAGAACAACCCAATATATGTTCTTAATTTACTCATGGAGTAGATCACATTCCCATGTAATCCCACGTAAAAAGGATAAGTCGGACTAACTTTTATTTTGGCTTAAACTTGACGAAAAACATGGGTGCTCTATCCATTCTCCAACAATAGGTGATAGCTTGCTCAAACTTAGGCATTTCATACAAGAGGGCTCATTTCACATATCCTGGGCAACCATATGGTGAGAACTAAAATTTGAGATAATCTTACCAATTCTTATACTTTTAAGGAGTGAACAGATGATGAATGCATTGGCGTAAAACTGACCTCTAATATTATCTTTCATTTGATTGCTCTTTTCACTCAGTTTTTTGTTCAATCACATGGTTTACTGCTCTAAACTAACCTATTGAAAAATGAGCATCTTGTTGAATGTGGAGAAAACGCAATTGAAACAACTCCAATAAAGTTCCACACAAACAATTTCATACAAAAGAAAAAAAATTAAAAGAGACATACCACTCTCCCCAATGGCTACTCCCTTCTAGTTATCTTCCCCAACGGAAAATTACAAAAAAAAAAAAAAAAAAAAACATATAACAGATAGAAAAGATTGAGAGACCAAAGAGAAAAAATGGAGAAAGACCAAGAGAACATACCTTCTAGCCTAGGCACCAAATCTACCTAAGCAAAAATTGCAACAACTTTTGAACAACTTACGGGTGAGGAGAAATGACTAAGAGTTAAGGTGGAAAGGGAGGTGAAAATAGGAGGGAAAGATGGAGAAAGAAGGGAAATAAAAAAAAAAAAAAAATGAGGGAAAGATGCTCGGCTCCCACCATGGCTCCGTCACAAGCCTCTCTGCTTCCCACAAAATCAAAGAAGTCATTCCTTTAATGTGAAGTGATACCTAGTCTGCTTCACGATAAAGCAATATAATAACTTTTACCTTCTTAAATCCCTTTTAAAACCCTGTTAACCAAACATACTTTTTTGCACTTTCGAGCTTTGAAAAAAGCAAAAGCCTTAAAAGGGCTCTTACCTAGTGGAACCAAATGCACCCTAGGCACGTTTGGTAGCAATCCTCGTTGGGGATTCTATTCTAATTTTCCTCGCTACATGGGAAGATCCAGGTTTGGTAAATACAGCTAGCGAGGAAAGGAGATTTCTAATGTCTGCGCAAGCATTGATTCACGTGGTCCGACCCTCCCCCATTGGATGTTATAAATCCATGGATTTAGAGGCAAGGTATAAAACCCATTTTCTTTGCTCAAGAAAAATGAGACAAAACCCTCTTCGCATCCTCGCTCCGTAACTCCTCTCAGTTGATTTTCTTGCTCACTTGACCTTTGGCACCAATCCCCCTTCCTCCTCGTCTCCCTCGCCCTCTATTGATTATGGATTTCCCCTTCCTCCCTCTCTCCCTCACCCTATGTCGATTCTCAATTAGGGCTATGATTTCTCCCTATCAGTCTTTCTATCTTCCTCCTTTTCCCCAAATCAAACTCTCAAAAGGAATAAAGACAAGAGATTTGGAAAGGCACTCAAATCACAAAACTCGAATACCCACAACTACAAACCAACTTAGGTTACTTTAAATCCAAATCTCAGATACGCAGATTCTACTGTAATTCCATCTATAAATTTTTTTAACAATCTAAAAACGCGAACTGCTAATCAACAACGGTCCTAGCTTCCTGATATATTAGAACTGACGCCCATCATTCGCAATAAGGTGATCTTGATCCAAAAGATGCATACTTCTCTGCATAGGGCAATTTCTGATAAGATCGGTCCTAATCCTAATAGCTGGAAAATGTGATATTGCGGCCTACAATCCTAATAGCCATTCAAGAGTGGGTACCGTAAGTTGTATGATAGTCTTCCATGATTTGTTCATTATTTGAATTATTTCGGTTAAGGTGCAAGATCTTCATATGGCTAAAAATATTTGAATTTTTGTTCTGTTGCTTTGAATTGTTTAGAAAACATCTGTACAAAATGGTTTCTAAGTTTGATGTTAACATTGATACAGAATGACGGGGATGCTTTGCATATTTCCCAAGTCATGAAGCTTAGATAATAAATGGTTTTACTACAATATAAGAGCCATTTTTTTATTTGATAGGTGAAGATAGGTGGGATGACATGAATCTGCAATCACAATGTTTTGATATTGATCACATCTTCCATTGTTGATTATGATAAACTAAAATTTTCAACTTGAATGTATGGACTAGATCATGGCAGTGGGACTCGGTTGTGTTTAATGGGTATAGGGTCGATGAATGAGCTTGACATGATGGTGAAGTCATGTAACATTTTTTGGTTTCTGTTGAATGCATTTGGGATGGATTTCAAATATATGTGGATTTGGGTTTTGGTGGGATGGTGATATTGGGTATGAGAGGGTGTGATGGATGGATTTGAAATATGTTTTGAGATGAAAATAATGAATAGTAAATGATGCCGTGAAATAGTTTGAGATGAAGATGGGAAATCTGAGATGTGTAGGATATGATTTAAGTTGGAGATGGTGATTAGGGATATAAGATGTAATGGGTGGTGGTGATGAGTCTGAGATGGAGATAATCATCAATTTCTTTGTCGATTTTTTTTATGTGGATTCCTCTCTAGTTACTGAATATGGATGTGAAGGAATCATCACTAACTATTCTATGCTAGCCAAACATGGAATGCGATGAATTCTCTCCCTCATAAATCCTCACAGTCCAACTCCGTGGTACCAAGGATTCCTCCGAAAGGAGGACTGCTTTCCAATTAACAAACATGCCCAAGTCTCTTGCAAAATCACTTTATGTTTTTTTTTTTTCCACAAAATCTTCTTCAATCCTTTTCATTATCCTTATTAACTTATTCTAAATTGTATATTTATATTTATCTTATTAGTAGTAACGATGTGCATCACAAGTCTCTGCAATAAAGGGAATAAAGTTTGTAAAGAGCTTATTTAAGTAGGTTTTCCCATCAATGATAAAGATAACACTTTCTATATATTAAATTAAAATGGTGTCAGAGCCTTATCTTTCTTTAAATCATTTCCAATCTTATCACATCCGTTTTTACTCACCACTTTCACCATCCTATCATTGATGGCCACATAGTTTGTTACCTCACCAGTTCTAATCATTCACCTCTACTCATCGGCAAACATTTGTTGCCAACTCATTAAAACATCCATCACTTGTTAACCATACATCAGCTTAGACAGAGATTTATAACTTTTGATCTTTGTTGTAGAAACATAGTAATCTTGCAGAGTATGTAACGTTTGCTCCTGTTTCACTTTACGTTTTCCTGTTCTCTCATTCCTTAAGTTTTTTTCATCATTCATGGCTAAAAAGACTAACAAAGCTGGTACTACTTCTTCGAAGTAATCCTTTGGCAGTGACGAAGACAACACATTTTACATTCATCACTTTGACAGCCCCACATCTGTTCTTGTTTCTCCATCTCTAACCGGAGACCATTATAGCACTTCGGTGTGTGCTATACGCATGGCGCTTCATGCCAATAATTAATTGGGTTTTGTCACAAGTGACACCACCAAACCATCTTCTTCATTTGATATTCCTCAATGGGAAATGTGCAATGACCTTGTCACGTCTTGCTTATTGCGGTCAATTCTCCCTACCTTGGCTTCAAGCATCCTTCATGGGAACTCTACTAAAGATGTTTGGGATGATTTTTATGATCGTCTCCATCAATCTAATGCCTCAAGGTTATTTCTTTTTAAACAACAAATTTCCTTTGAGCTCATCAATCTAATGCCCCAAAGATCTCCTTCTCGGCATATTTTACGTGCCTCAAAACTTTATGTGATGAGCAATCCTCATCTAACATCACTCCGACCTTGTTCATGTGGAACTATCAAGTCTTCCTTTGAGCTCATCTAACAAGATTGAGTGATGCAATTTCTTTAAGGATTCCACGAGTCTTTTTTCACTCTTCACGGTCACATTCTTACTATCGAGCCATTTCCCTTTGAGAACAAAGTTTATTCTCTTGTTGCACAGGAAGAGAAACAAAGAGAACTGACTATATCTCATTTATCTTCCATAGAGGCCTCCATTTTGGTCACAAAGAAAAATAATGCATATGTTACATAGCGATGAGCAGATAACAATAGAGCATCTCATTCTAATAAGAAATGTCATTATTATCATCACGACTGACATACTATTGAAGAATGTTTGTTACAAGGTCCATGGCTATCCTCCCCACAAGCCCAACATGGGCAAGCCTCCGCTGCAACAACAACATCGAGCAAACCACACTTCCTCCACAAATTCGCATCATGGTGCTACTACTCTCCAAGATATTGGTTCCTTATTTTCTGAAATTTAGCATTCCAATCAGGTCAATCATGAGCAATTACCGGATTATTCTCACCATAACATCCACAGGAACTTCTCAGTCTTCTGCTTATCTTGCACGTACTGTCATTTCTTTTTTCCCATCCAATTTTTGGATTATAGATATTGATGCTTCTAATCACATTTGTTCTTCTCTTGCTTCACTTATTGAATATTCTCCATATACATCTCTTTTTTTTTTTTTTCAATTACCTGAAGACGGTAGAGCTAGTGTTACCCCCACAAACTTTATATCTTTTTCAGATTGTCTTCATCTTGATAAAGGTTTTTTTTTTTTTTTTTTTGGCTTCTTTCAAATATAAATTACTATCTGTCAGTCAACTCACCAAGTCCCTTAATTGTCTTGTTATGTTTTTTTTTTACTCCCATTGTCTGTTTCAAGACCATGTCACAAAGAAGACAATTGGATTGGATAAAGTGCATATTGTTCTCTACTTTGTCCATCCCTCCCATGCATTGCTTGTGGATTCCACTCCATCATTTGATAACTGGCATTGGTGATTGGGTCACTTAGCATAGGCAATATTAGTGGAATTATCTCAAGACTTTTCATTTATTCCTGTTTTAAATAATTGTAAATGTATTGCTTGTTCTCTTGCCAGACAATCATGTTTACCCTTTTATTCTAGCACAAATAAGACTTTTGCCCCCTTTGCACCAACTCCAGCTATAGCAAGACCCAGTCCCATTCCCAAGTCCCAATACCCTGCCATCTATAAGATCCTAGTATCCATCATCGCCTCTTGCTGTTAATAGTCTAGCAGATGCACCCACCATCCCCACCCATGTACCCTCCATTTCATCACCCAAACTCTTCACTTCATCACTCAAACTCTCCAATACTACCAATCTAGCACATGGCCCAACCATTCCAATACATGTACTATTGTATGCTTCTTCTAATAAATGAACTTTAGGGTATAATTGAGCTTTTGCTATGACATGGGTTCTCTACCCCGGCCTCTCCTGCCTCTGGCTATTTTTTATGGTAGATTTGAAGAAGAGAAAAATGAAAATAGAATTTGCAAGAATAGAAGCAGAACTGGTTTTCTTGGAGGGAAACTAACCTCCAAAAGTTTTTTCATAAAATATGCTAATATCCACTATTCATTTCTGCTTTCTCAAATATAAGTGTGTTTTTAGACTTATGTTTCATGTTGGGTCTTTATTTCATTAATGTTCTATTTTATGGTGAATGGTTTGATCTTTATCATGTGATTGCATAGTTATACTAGTTTATTATTCTGGTTAAGGTATGAACTATGGAACCGAGGACAATCTCTGTCTGGTAAACAGTACCACAACACACACCATTTTGAAAAATTAAAAGTTTTTATCAGAATTGGTGTTCAATCCACGAAAGGTATCTACTATAGCTAGACATGCACAAATAATTGAAAGCTTCAGAAGAGCCCATATAATGTTACCTAATGGTACCCATCTATTTATTAAAGATACATTGTTCTCAAGCAGTTCTCGAAGAAATTTGATTGGTTTTAAAGACATCATAATGAATGGGTACCACTTTGAGACTGTAAGTGAAAGTAACAAGGAATACTTATATATCGCTATTAGTATTGGAAATCATAAGCAAATACTAGAAAAACTAAATGAACTTTCATCATGGTGATATTACACAACAATCTCCAATGTTGAATCACATTCAGTTATGAGCAAAACAACGAAGTCAAGCTCGAAGCTTAGTGATCTTAAGACTTTAATGCTTTGGCATGATAGGTTAGGTTACCCTATGGCTACTATGTTGAAGAAAATTGTTGACAACTCATTTGGGCACTCCTTAGAGAACCATCAATTGACCATACCCAGTGGGTACTTATGTACCCCGTGTTTAGAAGGAAAATTAATCACCCGACTTTCTTTTGCTAAGATTTTATACGAATTCTTATCCTTTCTGTAAAGAATACAAGGTGACATTTGTGGACCCATAAATCCCCCTAGTAGACCTTTTAGGTATTTTATGATTTTGATTGATGCCTCCACCCGTTGGTCGGATGTTTGCATACTTTCAACTAGGAAAATAGCATTTGCTCACCTATTAACTCAAATCATGAAACTTAGGACTCACTTACCTGATTATGCTATGAAGTCTATAAAACTTGATAATGTGGGCGAATTTACATCACAGGTTTTTTATTACTATTGTTCATCTCTAGGAACTGTAGTCGAACATCATGTCTACTCCCAGAATGGTTTAGCTGAATCCATGATTTAGCATATTCAAGTTATTTCTAGGACTCTACTGGTACTGTCTAAATTACCAATTAGTGCTTGGGGACATGCCGTGTTGCATGCATCAATGTTAACTAGACTTCAACCAACATCATATCTTCAATATTCTCATGCACAACTTCTATTAGGACATCAACCCAATATTTCTCACTTACGCAAGTTTGGTTGTGCGATTCAAGTCCCAATACCACCCCTTAAGCGTACTAAGATGAGACCACAACGTAGATTGAGAATCTATGTAGGTTATGACTCTCTCTCAATTATTTTATATTTAAAGCCAATGAGAGGAGATGTCTTCACTGCTCGTTTTTCTTATTGTCAATTAGATGAGACAATATTCCCGCCGTTAGGGGGAGATAAGATAGTTCCTGAAGAACCGCGAGAATTAACATGGAATACTTCCACTCTGTCTCATCAAGATCCACATACTTCACAATGTAAAAATGAAGTATGGAGGATTATGCATTTACAAAAAATTACAAACAGATTACCCAATGCATTTAACGATGCAGCAAATGTGACAAAGTCACATGTGCCAGCTATGAATGCACATGTCAGAATTAATGTCCTTATCGGACAAAGTCAAACTACGGCAGTAAAAGAATCTACAATGCACCAGAAGCGTAACAGACCTATAGGTTCAAAGGATTCAGCTCCGCAGAAAAGGAGAAATGAGCAATCATTATCATGTTCTCCCGAAGAGGTATGTAACACAGTTGAAGAGGTTCCTCCAGAAGAGGTACATAGCGCTCTTGAAGAGGTTATGTTAAAATCTGTTCTCTCTAGAATAATGGAAGTCTCTGATTAGAGTTGGGAAGCCCCTAAAAAGGCACTGGGATCGGATAATGAAGAGATATATATACTTTACAATTATTCAAGAGAGAGATGGGATAGAAAGAAAATTGTCATCGAATACGCATTTGCATGTATGGTAGCTACACAAAAATGAAAGGAAAATGATGATGATGATTGGGATATAGAACCACATATTATAAATGACTATCAACAAAGGAAAGATTAGCCAAAATGGAAAAGCGCCATCAAATGAGAGTTAGAGTTTCTCAAAAAATGTAGTGTGTTCAAACCTATAGTACAAACCCCAAACAGTGTTAACCCTATAGGTTACAAGTGGGTGTCTATAAGAAAAATGAATGAAATGAATAAAATTACCAGATATAAGGTACGATTAGCGGCACAAGATTTTCTAAAGAAACCTAAGATTGATTATGAGGAAATATACTCCCTTGTTATGGATACAACAACATTCAAATGTTTGATAAGTTTAGCATTTTCTCAAAATCTAGAAATGAGACTCATGGATATTATAACGGCTTACTTATAAGGGAACTTAGACACATAAATTTATATAAAAGTCCTGGAAGGATTTGCTTTGCCTAAAGCAAAGTTAAGGAGTACAAACTCAATCCAATTAAGATAATCATTGTACGGCCTGACGCAATCTGAAAGAATGTGGTACAGTCGTCTTCGTGAATACTTGTCTACGGAAGGGTATGAAAACAATTACATTTTCCCATGTTTATTCATAAAGAAATTCTTAAAGGATTTGCAATGGTAGCAATTTATGTGGATCATATAAATTTGATAGGGACTCCAGAAGAGCTCGAAAAACCTGTTGCTGATTTTTAAAAAAATTGAAATGAAAGATCTTGGAAAAATGAAATTCTATCCTAGCCTGCAAATTGAGAGAAATTCTAGTGGGATGTTGGTCCATCAGTTTAATTATACAAAGAAGGTTTCAAAGCGATTTGGTATAGACAAGGCTCATCCGTTAAGTACCCCCATGGTCGTCCGGTCTTTAGATATGAAGAAAGATCCATACCGTCCCATCGAGGAAAATGAAGAAGTATTGGGTCTCGAAGTACCATACTTAGGTGCTATTGGAGCCCTGATATACTTGGTACAATGCACTAGACCGAATATTTCATTTTCTGTGAATCTACTTTCCAGATATAGCTCCGCATCAACTAGAATGCATTGCGATGGTATTAAGCACATCCAACGATATTCACATGGAACAATTGTTTTGGGAGTATTTTATTCTTATGATCATAAAGATTCCAGTTTTGTAGGATATTCATATTCGGGTCTCTCTGATCTTCATAAGGGTCGATCACAGACATGTTATATTTTTCTTAGTGGTAATGCCGCCATTTCTTGGCGTTCTACTAAAGAGACTTTGGTGGCTACTTCCTCCAACCATGTTGAGATTTAAGCCCTTTATGAATCTAGTAAAGAATGTATATGGTCGAAATCTTTGATTCAACATGTTTTAGTTCTTATCAATTACCTCCTATTGAAGGTATCCCGAATATTATCTATGAAGATAATGAAGCATGCATAAGGAAAATTTGAGAATATTTCATTAGAGGATATAAGACTAAGCATATAGCACCAAAGTTCTTCTTCACTTATGAACTTCAGAAGAACAATGTGATTGAAGTCAAGCAAGTTCGTTTGAGTAACAACCTGGCTGATCTGTTTACCAAATACTTGCTAAAATACTGATTTTAGAAGCTTGTATATGAGATTGGCATGTGTAGAGTTCACCATCAAACTATGTGAAAGGTTATTATCATCAGGGTAGTAGTTAATCGGGGGGGGGGAGGGGCCATCCTGAAGTATGCTACTTAGGGCATTTGTGTGCTGTACTCATTCCTTTTCTAGATTTTATCCCACCAAGTTTTCCTAGTTAATGTTTTAATGAGGTAGCATTGTGCACGTCCAACACTAGTTCAATGATCTTGAAGAATGTTGTTCTCTTTTTGCATTCGCTTTGGTTTTTTTCTCATTGGGTATTCCTTAGCAAGGTTTTTAATAAGGCGACTATCATTGAGCAATGGTCATCCAAGGGGGAGTGTTATAATTAGATAAGTATCATAGTGGATGCCCACATGAGATTAGTTAGGGTTAGAATCCTATTGTAATTAGGGTTCCTCAATGAGGTTACTTTGCCTATAAATAGGCATCTTCCCTTGTATTTGTATACATTTGAGATAATAGAAGAATCTCTCTCTTCCTTCCAATTACTCTCTCTCCCTCTTGGTGCTTTATTTTACAACAAAATTCTCGTAAAGCCCACTTCATGTTTAGAATAATGTCTTCTTTAGCCCATTTTCATCGTCCTCTTGAAAAACACTTTCTGTTTGGAGTGATATCTTCTTTATCTCTTAGAAGTTAGAACCCACCTCATGTTTTAAATAATACATTCTTCGATCCCTTTTATTCATCTTCTTGAAAACTAAATCCATATTTGACATAGTACATTCTCCAGTCCCTTTTACTCTTCATTTTGAAATAGAACATTCTTCAGTCCCCTTTTTTTCTTCATTTTGAAAACTCATTTCATGTTTGAAATACTATCTTTTAAATGTATGTTCTTGATAAAACCCATCTCATTAGAGAACTCATTCTCTAAACTACAAGCCATTATTTCATTTCATGTACTCATTTACGAAAGACCTGGCCTCTCTGTATTATTCTGAATAATTACTCTTATATGGAATAAAAGAGGCATGGGCATGTTGGATAATTAGTCATGCACTGTAGTTGTGTAGATCCTTTTCGTGTTATTTTTTTGTAAAGCCATTTTTATTTTTTTTTACTATTATTGCACTATTTTTTTAGTAGATTCCATGAAAATCCCTTTTAAATAATGACAGTTACAAGTAATTTGAGTTAGGGAACTTTTTTTTGGGTTCATTGGCATTCAAGGATTTAGTTAGATTCTAAAGGATTTTACATAAAAAAAAACAAATTACGTGACCAGTGGACCGAAAACATAATTTTAACTGACCTTACACCAGATCAGTCATTTTTTCCCGAAAACATATGTTTTTTAGCACTTTCTACTAGCGTCCCTACCGACCTTTGTTTTATAACGTTAAGGATCCCTAGGGACCCTATGGTATACGCTTATAAATGAATGGAACTCATCCTTATTCCCTGGTCTTGGTGAAAAAAAAAAAACAAAAACCGATGACACTCGACTTGCTTCCCTTCCATAAGTCATTCCCACCTCTTGAAGACCATTAAAGCCACATGCCTTTGTTTGTTGTAGAACATTAAAGTGCATACGATACTCCGTTTGGGGCAGAGCAATGGAAAGGTAAAGTTTATACTTTGCCCTAAAACATGATTTTCTACTTTTGATAATCCCTTTTTATATGCATGGGTAAAAATTAAAAAAAAAAATGTTTGGGAAGATGAAAAATGTTGGAGAGAAATTCAAGCACTACCGGCAATGCCACTGGATGCTCCTTTCAGTCATTCTGGTACCAACTTCTAATTCCTATCCCTCTTACTTCACCACTACCTATCCTACTAAAGACAGCAACCAACCCTATACAAAACCAAATCCACAGTACTCAAAAAAGCATCTGAATATATACACTTAAAAACCCAAAGAGAATGACCAGAGAATCATCCTCGATGTCGAAAACCAACTCCGCCCTTCACTTCTCCATCTTCAACAGAGATTTATTTGCACCCCCACAAATCCCCCAGAAAAATTTAGAGAGAGAAAGATAGAGAAACGCTTAAAAGACCATCATATCATATTCCAGACAAAAAAAACTAATTCTCGGAAATCAATGAAAGCGAGCTGCCAACAAAGATGCTTGTGGCAGAGGAATTCAAACTCATTTATCTTCTATAAAGACCATACCCTAAAATACGATGTGAACCCAAAAAAAAACCCTAGGCAAAAGACGAAGATCAAGGAGTGAAAACCATAAACAAACACCTTGTAGCAAACTGCTCAAAACCTAACGATTATGAGAAACAAAAAGAGAGAAGAAACTTCTACAAAGGCAAGATTAATGAGCACAATGCCTGTACAAAAGATCCGTGCAATCCAACTTGTGTCCACCGCACGGTCGATGGGGACTCTCACTCTTGGAAATAAAGGTCGACTGAGACCTTAAAGAGAACTTAAGTGGGAGTTCTGTGAAGGTTACGATAGACCACAGGGTCCATAGGGACTCTTAACGTTATAAAACAAATGTCGTTAAGGATGCTAGTAAAAAGTGCTAAAAAAAAAAAAAAAAAACACATTTTCAGGCAAAATGACTTATTTGGTGCAAGGTCAATTAAAATCATTTTTCCGGTCCATTGGTCACCTAATCTGTTTTTTTTTTTTTTTTTTTTTGGTAAAATCCTCTTCTCAATTTTTTGAATTCCTTAAATGATTAGATTTTGACTCCTAATTCATTTGACAAATTTAAAATCTAGCTAATGAAATATTATTAAGACTTTGGTCAGAGAGATTATAGATTTCTTTCATTCCTAAAATTTTTTGTTTGGATAATTTTTTAACGTTTATATGATTATGAATACGTCTCACTCATTAAAGAATTGTAAAGGTGTTATTTATATTTAATGTGTAGCACCCATCAAAACTTCATAGTTGTAGCGAGAAAAGTAGCCACGAGTATAACAAGGGTTTTTGTGTGGAACTTTCTTGTGGGAGAAATCCTTTTAACAAATTTCAAAAGTTGATATATCTTAGATGTATGGATTAATCCTTGATTTTGAAAAACTCAAATTAGAAATCCACAGATCCAAAAAAACCTTTCAAGTCTTTGTACACGATAGTTGGTTTTGTTCTTTGCCATAATCAATCGTGAACAACCACTATTAAAATTAATTAAATTTACATATGAAGTAAGAGGCTTTTGTCTGCATGGAATTGAATTCATGGGAATTCATGATAAAACTTGTTTCAACAAATGATTAAAGGGGTGAGCAGCGAAGGATGTAGATGTGACAACCAACTTTTGATTTGATTTTCTAGAGTGATATTGTGTATTCATTTTCTATATCCCCTTAATTCATTTTTATTAAAGGATCGAGAGTTTATTTTATCACCATTTATGAATATCCATTCATCTTTATTTCTTCAATTTTAGCTGCTTTTAAAAATATATTTCTTGACATTTATAGAAATTCAATTCCATGCAAAGCCCCAAGTGCTACATTTGTGGACCAGAGGTAAATTGGGCAAGGTAGAACCATGGAGAAAAAAAAAAAAAAAACATTTTCATTGAAAACAACTATACTCAGCAACCTTATGTTCAGCATCAAATCAAGGAACATGCCCTTTTTCTCCAACGAGGCATTCACAATCCCAATCAAATCCTTGTGTTCCTTCTCCAGGTTACAACCCCAACACATCTAGACAAAATCTCCACACAAAATTTCCAAGAGGAAATGAGCCTCTAACACGTGTGTGTGGAGCCCCATGATCATCTTTTCTTCTCAAGACAACTTTCTCTTGTTTTTAGGTCCGCTAAATTCCGCAGTTAGCGGCTTTATATAAAGCCTTCTTTCTCGTAATGAATATTTCCTTGTGTGGTTTGGACTTTATAGAATGGGAAGATAATAGTAATGTATTGCTCATGTCCTTTATTAAGATTCTTGGAGCTTCTTTTCAAGAGAAAATGGAAGAAAATGGTCTACTTTTATGTACCCTTTTCTTGAATCACGTGAGAGTAAGACACTGTGTCTGAGACAGCACTGAAGTCTTTTCTTCTTCTGATTCTCTTCCTTTTCTTTTTGTAGCTTGAAGGGAATATGAAAGTCTTCATATACAGGAAGACTCTTGGGAAAGTGTGTTCATGCTTCCTATTTTCAAGGAAATGAAAAAGATGCTTTCTCAATGTCCTTGTGTACCTTTGGGATTGCATTTTTCTATCCCTAATTCCCTAGAGTGAAAAACAACACACCAAACAACATCATGGATTATTAGTTTTGCATGGCTTTTCAATGTCAAAGCATGTAGTTGGATCATATCAATTCAAAGATTTTTACTTGGATTCGCTCAATTCCTTTTTTTTTTTTTTTTTTTTTTTTTTTTTTTTTTTTTTTTTTGTAACTTTTGGTTAAAATACAAAACTTATAATAAAGGTTCATCTCTATTCATTTGTGATTTTTTAAAGGGATGAGGACTTTATCACATTGCCTCCCAACACCAGATAGTGGTAACAAACGAAAGAAAGCTTTAAAAACATTATAAAACTGAAGGATTTCATGGACCCAAATTTTCAAGATTGTGTATCTTCCTTCATGAATTAGAACAATCTCTGCCTACTCATATCATCAAAAGTTTTATCAGGCAAATATTCTTTTGGGCCCAGGGGGGCTTCAACCGAAAGAAACACATATTTCACACACGGGAAAAAAATCTATTTGAAGGGCTTGCAGCTAGGGATTGCTTATGGGCCTGGGCCCAGCATTATTTGGCCTGGGTGGGCCTTGGGTTTTAGCATTTGGGTGGGCTTGGATTTAAAATTTGGGCTCATATGACATTAGTAACTTATTTGTCAAAATAAAACAAGTGATAGAATGCCCCAACAAGTGATAGGAAGCCTAATTTAGCCCAACCCAGCCCAGCCTGAATAACTATTCTGCGTAATCTAGAATCTTATGAGAGGGACATTCAAGTGCATCCATCCCTCACCATAGAGTGAGGGACGGCTATATGATTTTCCCTCTTTCCGCATAAACATTCTTTTTCTGCATATGACCATATATGAATTTTCCTCTTTTGTACATGAATATTTTCAATTATATAAGTGTCTCTCACTCTAGTGTGCACATGAATATTCTCCATCTCATAAACCCCAACCTTTCATCTCATCATCATCTCTCTCTCATTGAGAGAGAGAGAGAGAGAGAGAGAGAGAGAGAGGACAATAACCAGGGGAAGGAGATGAAGTGCAAGGTTTGAAAAGAAAGACAGAGAAGGTGAGTTGCAAGTGCTTAACGGTATCGTCAACAAGGGTAGTTTGGTAAAAACAAAGTGCAAGCAACTCTATCATAGTTTTATTATTTTTCTTCATAAATCCGTTTAATTAGAGCTTAAGTTTAATTTCTACATAAATATCCCTTGATTTTGTGTTTTTTTAATTTTTGGTAGAATATTCACATTTGTGTTGGATGAGTTAGCCACCCCATTTGGTCTGTGATCAACGGAAATGGACCACCAAAGATTTGAAGGATGCTTGCTGCCCTAAATCATTCTTCACATCTATATCATGTGGGATCCACCATTTAATCATCATCATTATCTTTTTGCCTTGTGATCATACCATTACAAAAAGTACATGCATATATGCATCATCATCATCAGCGCCGCCGTCGCCATCATCAAAACCTTGTCCTAATTGCGTTGGGGTTTGTTACATGAATTTTATTTCTCTATTCCAATTTTTCCTAAGCCAAATCTTTAGGTAAGTTGCACATCTTTAGATATATTTTTACTACCTCTATCAACGTCCTCTTCGGTTTACCACTTTCCTTGTTCGGCCATCAATTTGTATAGCCAATTTTTTATACCGGTGCCGTTGTCAGTCTATATTGGACATGTTCAAACCATCTCAAATAAGTTTCTTTAATTCAACCCTTATTGATGCTACCCTAACTGCTTTCTAAAGCAGTTATTTTGAATTTATTATAAATGAACAAGTATAGCTTTTTAACACTCACACCCCCCACCCCACCACACCCCAAAAAAAAAAAAAAAAGTACAGCTCACCCATTTGGGGAGGTGGGGTGTGTGTGTGCATTCAGCCTCTTGCATGTATGCTACAATTAGATTAGAAGAAAAAAAAAAAAAAAAAAAAAAGGAATTCCATGTGTACTTTACTCGTGGACTAGATTTCGTTTTTTTTTCTTTTTTGGGTAAGAGACTAGATTTCACTTTGGTACATTGATCATAATCACCGATTCAAAACCCCGTCCGATTGTCCTAGTTGTTTATTTTGGGTGCCCCTTACAAACATTCTGATCATCAAATCTATTGTGCTAACAATTGAGACAAAATTCCCCTTTTAACCATGCTTAAATAATATTGAGTTACAATTTCTTTTTATAATAAACTGGGTGAGACATGTGATGTTAATGAATTAGATCAAGCAAAGGTGAACCACACACCAGTCAAAAGGTGGTTAGAATCAATGGCAGACCCAAAATTTCATTTGTGTGGTGCGGGCAATGTTCGAAGTTCAAAACTCAAATAATAAAATAAGATTTCTTAAAGCTTTACTTAAGAGATATCGAACCTCACTGGTATGGTTGCATCCGCGTCATAACACTTAACGTATGCAAAATCTCTAATTTTTCAAAAGTATGGCATATTAGGGGTTTTTTTTATTGATCACAAATCAAATTTCAAGGTTGCAATATTGACACCTTCCAATTTTCCAATCTAGCGTTGAAGAATGTTTATATCAAATTATTCTTCAAATAGGAGCAAAATTTAATTTGTTAAGAGAAAGCTACATGAAATTATGATATTAGGGGGAATAGCATTGTAGAAACATCAAATAATATTAATATATAGAAATTAGTTTTCAATAGTAAATTGTGTTGATTCCTTCTTTTTCTTTTCTTTGGAACAGTAACAAAGTATTTCATTAAAAGAGATGCAAGATAGAAAGAACGGAAAAACCAAAAAAAAAAAGAGGATGGTGAGTGTGCAAGAGAGATACACCAGTACTGCCAACCCCAATTACATAATCACACATACCTAATAAAGTAGCAACCTATCAACTCCTTGCTTGGCTAACACATCTGCCATGGAGCTAGCTGATTTAACCTCATATAAAAAAGAGCATTGGTTCGAGGTAATAATTACCTAATTTCATTAAGATGGCATTGATATTTTCAAGGATTCGTCTTTCACTTCGACACCCATGCAATTACATTAGAGCAATCACTTTCCATAACAAGCAAACCGCCATATCTATTTGAGACCAATCTAAGACCTTCCAAAATGGCTAGCACATTTGCTTCATTGGAATCACACACACCCACATACTTGAAAAAAAAAGTAACACTTCCCCTTTATAATTGTGAAGCACTCTTGATGTGATCTCAATCAATCATAAAAATTAATGCAAGTGCATGGGTGTCTACGAATAAACATCGACAAATACAGGTCGAACCCACAGAGAGAGATTCAAGAAGAAAACTTACTAATTAAGAAAGATGATATCACAAGTAATTAAAGATGTAGGAAATTAACTAAAGTAATGAGATGATGAGATAACAAAATCAATGATAATGAAATTGGTCCAGGCATAGGAATCAAGCAAGGAATCCAAAACTACTTTCTTATTTAAAACAATTGTTTGATCAGTTTTCTACTTCATATCTGGATCCAATCAAGGCACCCAAATCTGGATGATAAAACTTTAAAAACCAATATTCTAAAAAGAGATTTATTTTTCTACAAAATTCATCAAATACCCAAGACCTCCTTTCCTTCATTAAATTATTAAAAATACCTAAGCATTAGCCATCAAATCTTAGCATAGACCATCAAACAAAATAAAATCCCAAGCATGATTTATCAAAAATAAGCATGGATAATCAAATACCTACTCTAACATTAAGAAATACAATATGGAAGGTACCAAGTACCGACTGGTACAAAGACAAGCCTATTTAACTATATAATTAGAACGTCAGTAACCCAATCAAACAACCATAATAAAAACAGAAAGGAGTGGGAGTATTTAACTTCTTCCTTTGCCCCAAACGTGAATCTAGCCGGCCATTGTACAAAAGAAAATTGAGTTTTCATTGATAATATATCTTTAGTACAAAGCTTTTGCTCATTCCTAGATCTACGTCTTTCTTGGACAAGGCCCAAAGCTACCTTTTTCACAAAAAATTAAATAAAGGGAGAACCTAAAACTAGAAAAATCCTATATAAGGAAAAGAGGTCGGGCAGGGGGGGTGGGTCCCATCCTAAAGCTAGGAGAGCATGGCTTGGATTGACGTCCCCTATGGGAGAAATCCCTATTTATAATTTATTTTCTTTCTTTTGTGTCTTGAGTTGTTTCTATCTAGGACTCTCTAACTTGGCTTGCACTCCAAGCGACTACCTTATGCAGATCTTCCGGTAGTGGGCCTCATCAGAGATCTCCTCATGTAGTATAGAGACGAGTCATCAATGGTGTGGATTTATTTGCAATCCTACATAAAAATATATTTAAAATTTTCTAGGCCCATAACTTGGTCAATTTAGCTCCGATTTGAATGATCTTGAGCTCCACGGACATCTACTCTAAATAATCTTTCCAACGGTAGGTAAATTTCACTGATCCGACGGTTGGATCAAGAGTTATGGTCATATGGACTGACATGAGAAAAATGGGATTGACATTTGAATTTTGATTGCACTAGACTCTATTTCTTTGGCTGAGTCAAATCTCTTTGAGAGCTTTCCAACTAAGACTTTATCTCTGATTTCATTTAGAAATCTCCTTCTTTAGTTTGAAATCTGAGTCTTGCTAAGAGAGGAATAAGGTTTCTAATTCTTAAAAACTAAAGAGAGAATTATCTCGGCTTGTGCAGCAAAGAGTAATGTGGCCAAGGAATCATGAATACTATTTGAATCATTCAACTGAAGAGAATAGAAAAGGGAAAAGACATTCCTCATGCGTGCATAGTTATAGTCAAATAACATTCATTTAGTGGGCCTCTTTGATACGTACGGCTGAGCAGAAGAAAACAAACAATAACAATAGCAACTTCTTCAAGTTTGTGGTTCCTTTGCAATTTAATTTTGGGTGGTACTCGTGAATTTGAAGAGGTGAGGCATCAGTGTCCCTAACCAGGCGTGGTGCACCGAGAATGAGAGATTACTTAGATGGTTAGCAACTTGAATTTATCTGAGTTTTGAAAGAAAGTCAAATAAATTCATCTTAGTTTTGAAAGAAATACAGATAAATTTATCTTGGTTCTTTACAAAATTCAGATGAATTTATCTGAGTTTGGTATGAATTTATCTGATTTTTTAAACGAACTCAGATAAATTTATTTGATTTTCAGTCACAAATTCAGATAAATTTATAAACAATGAAACAAACTTAAATAAATTTTCTGACTTTTCATCACAAACTAATATACAATTATAAGCAATGAAACAAAGTTTCTGAGTTTGTGATAGAATATAGATAAAATCAATATTACTTTATCTGACTTAAATATGATTTTATCTGAGTTTGACATGAAGTTATCAATGTTTCATATGAAGTTAAATGTCTTTGATAAGAATTTATCTGAGTTTGATATTTGTTCTAGCCATCTCCTATATAGACGTGAGCACAAAGGAGAAAAATTACAAATTAGAAACTTTGGTGATGATTTGTGTCGTTTCCTATGATATAAAGATTGCTAGAGTTCGAAGGTGATCACTGTTTGCAAATATTGTAATATTTAACTTACTTCTTATTTGGATTGAGCAAAAATGAATTAGAGGAAGAAGAAGATGACTCAGACAAAGAAGAATTTGAATCAGAAGGAGGAGGATGATGAGAAGAAAAAGAAGAAGGAGCAAAAGAAGTGCAATATGATGACATCTACTTCATTGAATCACTTTCCCCCTTTCTCTTTATCTCCTCTATCAAAATCCCTAATTTGTCGAGACATTTCGTCTTTACGTAATTTACGGGCTAATTCAGCCTTTTTTAATAACACAGAGAGTGTATCACGAGGGGCATTTTGGACTTTGTAAAATTTTAAAACTTGAAAAGGGACCTTTGCCTCTACAAAAAAAGAAATGTAGGCCCTTTGCAATAAAATGTATTGTTGAGGGACCTACTGCCAAACACCCCAAAAAAGAAAGAAAGAAAACAGGAAAACCACACCCCACACTAGGCGTGAATCCCCATGCACGTCTAGTGATGGGGTAGGTCCCGTACTTGCTATACAAGTCGAGATAATTTTCTTTTCAGTTTTCAAGAATTAGAAACCTCATTCATCTCTTACCAAGACTTAGATTTCAAACTAAGGAATGTGATTTCTAGACAAAATGAGAGATAAAGTCTTAGTTGGAAAGCTCTCCTAGAGAGATTTGACTCAGCCAAAGAAATAAAGTCCATTGCAAATCAAAATTCAAAAGTCAATCCCATTTTTCTCATGACAGCCTATATGGCCATAACTTTCGATCCGACTATCGGATCAGTGAAATTCTTTAGGCAATACCAAACAAGATTGCACCTCCCAATAAAGCTACTCCAAACGTTGAATGCCACCTCACAGCGAAAAAAAAGATGATCTACCGATTCCTCCTCCTTGCCACACATCACCAAGGTACAAGGGCGAACCCAGGTATAGCTATGTGAGGGCAGTCACACCCATTGGACCTCGGCTCGCTTTTAAAAGCATACTAAATATCCTAGCTCTATTTTAAAGATTCACATAAAAATCCTACATTTGCCCCCAAAACCCACATGAAAATCTTAGGTTTGTCCCCCAAAATCCAATTGTTTGTTTGGGTCCGCATCCCTCAAATAAAAATCCTAAGCACACTACTACACAAGTATCTGAAATATTATTAGATGCCAATCCTCTTCTCGTTACATTATCAACTATAGAGACATTACATACAACTACCAACCAACAAAAAGCCTTGACCCGAGGAGGAACCAAACCTCACAGCACAAGAGAAGAAGGGGCCCCATGTGAGTGAGTTACGTCGAAGGTCAAATAGATAGCATTAGCCAAGAATTTCCCGATAGTGGAAGGCTTGCAAATCCAAGAGTCCTTAAGATCCCTACAAAAAAAATATGTTAGCAAGAATGCTCAACAACTCCTCATATCAAACCCCCTCCAATGGCCAAAGAACCCTTGCAAAAGATACCCCCACACTATGCGACCATTCCTTACCTCAAAGCAATCACTCACACAAGATTCCTTATCGGCTGCTAATCTAAAAGGCTGGAGAAACAAGCCACACAAGGGTTCCATCCCCTCCCAATCATCCAATCAGAGCCTAATTTCTTTACTATCTCCCACCAAAAAAAAAACCCACAATTTGAGCAAAGTTTCCACCGTCACATTAGACTCATCCCCAAATGAGGCAATAGCCCTCCAAATACCTAATATATAGTAAGTAGGCCCATGCTTAGGCCAACACTGCCATTTATCAGCACCAGCACCATATTTACTGGTGATCATGCTAATTTACAATTTATGACACTTTTAAGGATGGTCCTAGTGTCATGATATGATCATTGTCATGAAATGATCATTTCTCTATTTCCTTTCTCATCAACAGTTTAATACCATAGGATTAACATACTGTAGGACTGTCAACTATTCGAACACCTCACTTTGTAGTGTAGTGTATGTACTTTTCCAGTGCTTATTTAGAGGAAGATCAGCTCTTTAGAATTCAGAGATAGTGTAACCGTACACCCTCCTCACTTAGAAGAAAGTCTAGAGAGGCATCTGCGGCCAATCTGGGTCCTTTGTGATCAATCCAGACCCATCCCGTGTACAATCACTATCTCTAGTGTATCAGCACTCATTGAAATTTGGCACCCATTCAAGTTGTTTAATCCTTTGATTTGATCAAGCAAATTTGGCACTCTTCTATGATCTAACTTTATCTAATGGCTAAGTTTGGAAGAATTTTTAGAACCTAAAAACAGTAGCTCCCATGGTTAGATGGTTTCAACTTTTGGCATAAAGATAGGCTACCGTGTTATTTGTTTGGCTCAATTGAATAAATTATAAATAAACCGGGCCCCTGTATTGCCCATGTTCTACTGAGATTAGAAGTAGGTCTATTATCATAGGTCTATTGTGATTAGAAGTAGTGTTTGAGTGTAACTGGGTATTGGGCTGATATTATAAATAGAGACTTAGGGTCTCTATGATGTACACCTTCTTCTGATTGAATAGTGAATTCTCCCGTCTTCCCTATGGACGTAGGCCAAAAGCCGAACCACGTAAATCTCCTGTGTGCTTGTGTGTGCTTGTTCTCTTCTCATAGGCCCTAGATCGCAACAAACTGATATCAAAGAACTATTAGCGTGATCGAAGGAGAACTGACGGATCGGATCTTCAAAGGGTTGATCGAAGAAGAGAAGGGATCGCTCCCTGTTTTGGATTGGTACGCAGGCAGAAGCTACAGAGGATCTGGGTTCCATTAGATCGATCAGATCGGCTATAGAAGGAGCGTTGCTGCTGCGTGTCGCCATCGCTGCAGAAATCAAATCACCACAAACTGGTAACGTCGTTTGCAGCGATCAACGAACCGTGCCTGGAGAAGGAGGATCAGGGGGATCGGTAGGCCACACAAATCGCACGCCGCTTTGTTGTTGCTGTGAAGCCACTGCCCTGCGTTTTGGCTAGGGATAACGTCCCTGTTGCAGCAGAAACAGAGGAAGAAAAAGAGAGCGATTTGCATTGGTTTTTTTCCGGTGGGGCCCTTATCGCCATCGCCGAACTCCTCGCCGCTGCCGCCGCTGCGTGTCGCCGTCGTCGCCAGAGAAGGGGGGTTGCCGCTGCTGCCCCGCCGTGCTGTAGTCGCAGTGAGGAATCGTTCCAGAACCAGAACGAAGGAGGAAGACAACCCAGATTTGTGGGCCTGGTTCCAGGTTGGGTTCGGGTTGGGTCCAGTCTGACCAGCTTCAAAAGCCCATTCGCCAGTCCAGGTCAGGTCAAGTCCAGGTTGACCTGACCTGTGCAGAAAAGGCCCAGAACCAGTTGTAAAAGGCGCTGACGGCAGCAGATCGTACGGTCAAAGTCAGTTTGACCAATTAAAGGCTGAAATTTGTTTTTGCGATATCTTGACGATCCTGAGTCCGATCTGAGATCCGTTTGAACCTACGGACTCGTTGCGAGCAGATCTACGCTGTTGTGGAAGAAGATTGGCTGTTCAACGATCAACAAAGAAGATTGACTCATCGGAGCGCAGAAACTTATTTCTGCGATATCTTAGCAGTCCAGAGTCGGATTTCAGATCCGTTTCTTCCAGCGTGCTCGTGGTGACCGGATCTACACAGTTCCAGTGAAAGATTTGCGGAATGGCTGTTAAATTCGATATTGAAAAATTCGACGGTAATAATGACTTCGGTCTTTGGCGTCTGAAGATGCATGCTTTATTGGTCCAAAACGGGTTGCATAAAGCTTTGAGGGGAAATAATGTTCTATCTGAAAAATTGTCATATGAAGAGAAGGATGAGTTGCTGGAAAAGGCGTATGGTCAGATTCTGCTGTTCTTGAGTGATGGTGTACTGTGAAAGATTGTTCAGGAAAAAACTGTTGCTGGCATATGGCAAAAGTTGGAGAACTTGTACATCACAAAATCTCTCACGAATCGCTTGTATCTGAAAAAGCGATTGTTCACATTACAAATGCAGGAAGGTACGTCTGTTTCAACTCACATTGATTCTTTTACAAAAGCTATTTTAGATCTTGAAAATATAGATGTCAAAATTGATGATGAGGACCAAGCTATCATGTTGTTATGCTCTTTACCACCCTCGTATGAGAACTTTGTTGATACCATGATGTATGGTAGAGAAACTCTTTCTAAGGAAGATGTTGAGTCAGCCTTGAACTCCAAGGAGTTAAAGAAAAAGGTTGCAATTGAAAACCATGACAGTTCTAGTGAGGGTTTGGTAGCGCGTGGCAGAACAGAGAAGAAAGAGCATAATAGAAGAGGCCGATCTAGGTCAAAATCAAAAACTAGAAAATTAAAGTGCTTCAAATGTCACAAGGAAGGGCATTTTAGAAAAGATTGTCCAGAGCGTAAAGGGAAAGAGAAATCTAATTCTGGAGAAATTGCCGGAGTTGCAACCGATGTTGCAGAGACTAATTCTGATGGTGCAGAAGTTCTTTCAGTTACTGTTGGTAGCTCAGCCACTGAGTGGATTCTTGATTCAGGCTGTTCCTATCATATGTGTCCTTACAGAGATTGGTTTACCAATTATCAATATATTGATGGTGGTAAAGTGCTTATGAGAAATAATACAGTTTGTAAGGTTGTTAGGATAAGTGCAACCAAACTTAAGATGCATGACGATATTGTGAGAACATTGTCAGATGTTAGGCATATTCCAGAGTTGAAGAAAAACTTGATTTCCTTGGGTTCGCTTGACTCCAATGGTTGTACCTACAAAGCTGGAGGTGGAGTTATGAGAATCTCGAAGGGTGCTCTTGTAGTGATGAAGGGACTGAAGCAGAATGGTTTTTACTTTCTTCAAGGTAGTACAATTACAGGTGCTGCAGCTGTGTCGTCCTCAGATTCAGATTCAGAAATTACCAAGTCATGGCATATGCGACTTGGGCATATGAGTGAGAGGGGTATGGATGAGTTGACTAAACAGGGTTTGCTGTGTGGCCTGAAAACAGGAAAGCTGGACTTCTGTGAGCATTGTATTTTCGGAAAGCAATGTAGAGTCAAGTTCAGGACTGTTGTTCATCGGACAAAGGGTACTTTGGATTATATCCACTCTGATCTTTGGGGTCCCTCTCATGTTCCATCTCTTGGTGGTGGTTTATACATGTTGACCTTTATTGATGACTATTCTCGGAAGGTCTGAGTGTATATCTTAAAGCACAAACATGAAGCTTTTGCACAGTTCAAGCAATGGAAGGCTATGGTCGAGAAGCAGACAGGTAAACAGCTCAAACGCTTGAGAACTGACAATGGCTTGAAATTCTGTAATAGTGCTTTTAATGAGTTCTGCAAGAATGAAGGTATTGTGAGACATCGCACAGTCAAAAATACACCGCAACAGAACGGAGTTGCAGAACGGATGAACAGGACTATTCTGGAGAAGACCCGATGCATTCTCTCTAATGCAGGGTTACCTAGGAAGTTTTGGGTGGAAGCTGTTAACACAGCTTGTTATCTGATAAACCGGTCTCCATCAACAGCTATAGAATGCAAAACTCCTGTAGAGGTATGGTCTGGAGCTCCTACTGATTACACCAACTTGCGGATATTTGGTTGTCCTGCCTATGCTCATGTAAATGATGGAAAGCTTGAACCAAGGGCAAGAAAGTGCATATTTCTAGGGTATGCAGATGGTGTTAAAGGATATAGGCTGTGGTGCCTAGATGGGAAATCTCCCAAATGCATTATAAGCAAAGATGTGACCTTTGATGAGTCTGCTATGTTGAAACCAAAGGAGTGTCAAGATGCTGGAAAGGTGGAGGACCAAAACGGTGTCAGTAAACAGGTGGAGCTTGAGAAGGAAGCTCCAGAAAAATTGCAGGATAAGGTGCAAACAGATGTCCCAGTTCAACAAGATGTAGAGGAGATGCAAAGCTCAAACGAGGAAAGTGCAGTTCCGGATGATTACATGCTCACTCGGGACAGAGAAAGGAGGCAAATTAAGAAACCTCAGAGATACGGGTATGAAGATATTGTTGCCTACGCTCTTAATACAGCTGAAAGTATTGAGTCTGAGCCGGTTACATATCGGAATGCCATCACTAGCAAAGAATCAGTAAAATGGGTCGTAGCCATGGGTGAGGAGATTGAATCTCTTCACAAGAATCAGACTTGGGAGTTAGTAAAACCTCCGAAAGGCCAGAAGATTGTTGGATGCAAATGGGTCTTCAAGAAAAAGGAAGGAACTCCAGGGGTGAAAGACACTAGGTTCAAAGCACGACTGGTTGCAAAAGGCTATACTCAGAGGGAGGGTGTTGACTTCAATGAAGTGTTCTCTCCTGTGGTGAAGCATAGTTCTATCAGAGTGCTACTTGCTATGGTAGCTAAATTCAATTTAGAGTTGGAGCAGCTTGATGTCAAGACTGCGTTTTTACATGGCGAGCTAGATGAACAGATTTATATGCATCAACCAAAGGGGTTTGAAATTCATGGAAAGGAAAACCACGTTTGTTTGCTAAAGAAATCGTTGTATGGTCTGAAGCAGTCTCCTAGGCAGTGGTACAAGCGTTTCGACACCTTTATGGCTAGAAACGGTTATTACAGGAGTGCATACGACAATTGTGTATACCACAAGAAGCACTCCAATGGCTCGTATGTCTATTTGCTACTATATGTTGATGACATGTTGATTGCTGCAAAGGACATGTCTGAGATCAACAGGTTGAAAACTCAGTTGAGTGGTGAATTTGAGATGAAAGACTTAGGTGCTGCGAAGAAAATTCTTGGAATGGAGATTCAAAGGGACCGGAAAGCGGGCAAATTGTCTTTGTCACAAAAGAGGTACCTTGAGAAGGTTATGGAGCACTTTGGTATTCAAAGTTCGAAACTTGTGAATACTCCATTGGCAGCCCATTTCAAACTTTCCGCTGCTTTGTCACCACAAACTGAGAAAGAGGTGGAACACATGTCTCGTGTTCCTTATGCTAGTGCAATTGGGAGTATCATGTATGCCATGGTTTGCACGAGGCCAGATATTTCACACACGGTTAGTGTAGTTAGCAGATACATGGATAACCCCGGAACGGCCCATTGGCAGGCAGTGAAATGGATACTCCATTACTTGAGAGGTACTACTGATATTGGGATAATTTATGATAGAAATAATAACACTTCTGGAAGTGTTATTGGATATGTTGATTCAGATTTTGCTGGAGATTTAGACAGAAGGTCCCTGACAGGTTATGTCTTCACTTTTGCTAGCGGTGCCATTAGTTGGAAGGTAGCATTGCAATCTAAAGCTGTCTTGTCTACCACTGAAGCAGAATATATGGCAGCTACAGAGGCAGTGAAGGAAGCTATTTGGCTAATAGGCTTGGTTGAAGATCTGGGATTGGAATGGAAGCTAGTTACTGTTTTCTGTGACAGTCAGAGTGCTATCAATCTGACATATAATCCAAAGTATCATAAAAAGACCAAGCACATAGATGTAAGGGCTCATTTCATTAGAGATGTCATCGCCGAGGGTGCTATTGTAATAATTAAAATTGCTACGGCGGAGAATCCAGCAGACATGATGACCAAGACTATTCCAACAGTCAAGTTCAAGCATTGCTTGGACTTGATTAATGTGATTAGTACCTGAGTGCCCAAAGGGGCAGGTGGAGACGGTGAGACGTGTTTAGTGCATGAGGATCAGCTTCAATGTTTGCCAAGGTGGAGATTTGTTATTTGTTTGGCTCAATTGAATAAATTATAAATAAACCGGGCCCCTGTATTGCCCATGTTCTACTGAGATTAGAAGTAGGTCTATTATCATAGGTCTACTGTGATTAGAAATAGTGTTTGGGTGTAACTGGGTATTGGGCTGATATTATAAATAGAGACTTAGGGTCTCTATGATGTACACCTTCTTTTGATTGCATAGTGAATTCTCCCGTCTTCCCCGTGGACGTAGGCCAAAAGCCGAACCACGTAAATCTCCTGTGTGCTTGTGTGTGCTTGTTCTCTTCTCATAGGCCCTAGATCGCAACATACCGAAACACCTTTTAGAAACCCTGACCTTAGAATTTGAATGTTTGTAAATGAGGTAGCATGCTTTCCCATTCCACGCTCCAAATAAGCCTTGCATTCCACGCTCCAAACAAGTCTATGATCAAGTGATTAAAAAAAAAAGTCTATAATCAATCTACACTACTTTGAAGGGTTCACATGGACTAATCAATCTATCACCCATCTCAAACACACCAAGACTCCCTCAATTGGATGTGGAAACGCCCATTTTTTCTTATGTTTTCACTGTTGATCTTAGAAGCTTCAGAATTCTTATATTTAATAAATTGATTAGGTTGATTCTTAGGTCATCCATAATTCATATGTAGATCTTCCACCCCTTTCACCCATCAAGATTAGAATGCATCTGGGTGGATCTTATAAAAAAAATTATCAGATGAGGAAAAAAAATGGAAACTGATTGCATATAAACAAAACTCTGATGAAGATTCCCACCTGGTCTTTTTTAATGAAGTAGTGGATATAAACCCTTATTAACTGCCACTAACCGCACTCTTTGTTTGGTATATTGTCATTAGCACATGGATAATAAAAGCCCCTTAATTGGCAGCCCACTACCATTGACAAGCAATAAAACATCTTTCTATGAATCCATGCTCCAAACGGACATCTTCCAGGGACCACAAACAAGCATACATTAACGATTTCATTCCTTACTGTGAATTTTTTAAAGGATAAATTTCGAAGTCTGGGTTGAACTTCTTTTAAAAAGAATGAAGAAGTTAAGTAATTTAGATTGGAGATTCCTACTTTAGACATTCTATGAGTGGGCTTGTTTGCTGTGATAGTGGCACGGATTAGGGGTGTAATGTGGGTAGGTTGCAGATTCAAACTGTATTGATGCATTGAGATGTAATGATGTATAAGGGAAGAGTCAATAGTGATTTTGGATTTAAACCAGATTAGTAGAATGTGACCCATGAGTAAATGTATAATGCCCCAAGAGATATCTCTTTCAGCTTGGCCAAGCCCAAGTATATGGTTGGGTCAGTTGGATGTCATTTATTGCGGTATAAGGTTGATAGAAAGCTCTTCTTCTAGATAATATTTCCAAAAAAAGAAAATCTAGCTCTATTAGATCATCCCAACCCTAAATTTAATGGTCAAACACACAAACACTGCCCCACACAAGAGAAATCAAATACTAGCTTGTCCCTCCTAGCATTATAATCATTCTTTCTTTAGCTAAAACTCATCTCACCCTTCACCTTCATCATCATTAGTGGTGGAACCAAATGATAAAACCTCTATCCAAGTGTAGTAGAAAATCGAAAACGGCCTCTTACCTCAATGGTAAGAGGTGGGGCTTGTCACCTTTCCTCATCCAATGCCTCTCTTACTTCACTTGAGGTCTGCTTCCCTCTCCGAAAGGCTAAATAACTTCACCCCAAATCTACTACCGTCACCGAGGGCAAGTCCCAGCCACTATAGCTTAAAAAAAAGAAATTAGAAAACCAATTAGCAGAGGCAGAAACCGGACCTCAATTTGGTAAGACTGCTTGGTTGAGGTGATATTCTAGGGCAGATGTTAGGCGGCCGAACACACTCTGCCTCAGCAGCCGCCGTGATTCTCTGCGGTTTGGCACATATGGGAAGCGGGGGGAGAAAAAACTCCTAAAATCTCGGAGCACGTTATAGGGCTAATTGGGTCATTTTAGAAAGGTGGGCGAGACCACACCAGACACCACTGACCATGGTCCACACCACAGGCCATGTGGGTGGAGCCCTCAAACACTGCAAATGAGCCAAATCGAATCAAGGGACTCTGAATTTCTGATATCGATACTGCAGACAGCAGAGTTACTTAACTGCATTCAGTAAACTGTAACTCTTCTCAAACACAAAAAGGAAATAGTCAACATTGTCGGCACAGACCTTCAATACATTTTTGGCGGGAAACGGTGCTGTCCTTCTTTTTCTTTTATGCTGTGTTTTTTTTTTTTTTTTATCAAGTATATTTGGATTTGAGTGGGGACCAGTTAGATTCATCAAGATCAAATCACATGGTCAGGAGAGGTGAGAAGAGTATCCTATGGATTAAGCAGCAGACAAACCAAACATCACTTTCAGTGATCACAGGTGAATCCCATTCTGCAGAATAGAAATAGGCTTTTTCCATTTATTTATTTTTTATACTTTTGAGTTCTTGAGAATTTCTTGCTGGCAGGTCATTAAAAACTAGATCAAACTTGGTAAAACTCTTTCTACCCAAAAAAAAAGGGTAAAACTCATCTACCAAACCACACTTGGGAAAACTCCCCTGAGAACTCTTCTCATTGGAACTATATGTTTGACCAAGTAACTATAGACATTCCATGGTTTCCTTCGACTAATGGTGTGAAAGGGGACTTATTGGTAGGTGAGCCACTGGGTGTGACAGAGTACTTGGGCTTAACTGAAAAACACAGATAAAGATCCCTTTGTGGGGCTCTAGTAATAATTAGATCAGTTAGTCCACATGGGTCAGGCCAGGTGCTAGTAAAAGATGTAGAAGCGATCGACCGACATGGTAGAGAGTAGAAGCCAGCAGGATGTAGAAGCCCACTCCCATTACCAAGGTACCATTTTTCGCTCTCTCTCTCTCTCTCTCTCTCTATAAATATATATATATATATATATATATTTATCAGTCAAGGTTAGTCTCCCGTCTAAACTCTCTACGGATCCTGCTTTGGTGGGACCCATACTGGATAATGACCAACCAATGTGATTGAACCGAATGAACCCTAACACATGTGCATGGGTAGAGTCGTAGATCAAACTCTTAGCAGTTAGGTGAGAAGAATTCCCTATTATTGGACTGTCCATTTATTCTCATTAAAGCAAATAATTTTAATGAAGTAGAATTCATCTTTGATTTGTAAGGGCTTGGTTGGGAACATGAACACCTAATATTTAATTAACATACAGCTCAAATTTCTTTCAATCACACCTTGCAATTTTTAATTAGGACTGTATTTCTTGGATACTCAAAATCACTCTCAATGCCAATATAAATAAGTAAATAATTGCACAAATAATCTCCAGGCTTTAAAAAAAAAAAAGGTACAGTGACCACTCTCACATGGCCAAGTTGATGCTATGTTGGACATGTTGGTCCCATGATATGACCCAATAACAACACACATGCGCTCAGTTTTACCACCAAAGTGGTCCCAGTCCAAACTAGTGTGTGGACTAGAAAGAGTGGATAATGTCAGCAAAATACTGCCAAAGGAACGTCTACACTACAGTAGACAGACAAGGGAGCGTTTGGTTGAGTATATGTAAATGAATTAGTTTTTCTACGCTTAAGTCATAAACAGTGGTCTGATTTAGTTGAATTTGGGGTTTCTTAATCAATCAATTTAAGGTCAGTTTAACTCATCATTTCTAATTTTGACACTCTTATTCAATCAACTTAAGGTCAGTTTAACCCATCATTTCTAATTTTGATCTGTGTGTGTGTCAAGAGTGCTTGCAGTGACTCTTTTTTTAGAGCATTTGAATGTATTAGAAAGTAAAGGATAGGGTTAAAATCATCATCTCACTTAGATCTTGTCATTATTATGTATTTATTCTTGAAGTGCCAGATTTGGGCCCATCTTCAAAACATTAACTATTTATTCAATTGCTTTTTCAATTTCCGTCCAATTCTTTGGATGTAGGTTCCTCCCATAACTCTTCTAGTCCTCAGCATTCACCACTACGTACCCTCCTCATTTTTATAATCTTGGGGCTTATATTCATAGTAAATCACCATTACAATGCACGTTTCTTTTGGGGCTTGCTCGTTTCTGTAATTAAATTTTTAGAAATTTCAAGGCATCATATTTAATAAGTCGTTTTCATGTAATTGAATTCTTAGAAATTCTAAGACTTCATATTTAATATAGGTAGTTAAAAATAAAAAATTAAATGTGAATATAAAAAAATGACTATCAAATAACTTCTTCTTAAATGAAAACTGAGTTATGAGAAGATGAGAAATTATTACCCAGCCATCACCCTAATTCAACTTTTAAGAAAGTCATGATATATATCATCTACATCCCTAAATTATATCCTTCACCCCTCTCCGGATATCTTTTAACCCTAACCACTTTAATAATCCATCCTTGAAGTTTATTTAACAATCAATTATTAGGTATTCTATGCAAACTAACAAGTCCTAAAGAAAGCTATTGCCCATGAGCCATGGAATGATATTTCTCCTCTTGCATTGGTTAGAGACACTGTTGTTTCTATTTGAATTAAAGAGTGGATGACTTCGAGTATAAGATTACACGAGCACAATAACCCGTGCTAAGCACAAGCTTACCGATTAAATCTGTAGCAATATGTGTAAAGATCAATAAAAAGGAATTCAAATCACGTAAATCATCTTCAAATACATACATGAACAACGATTTAGTATAGATAGGGCATAAAAGAGTAGAGGTACCTCTTTTCTAAATCTAAGAGCACAAAGTAGAAATGAAGTGAGAGAATTAAGGTCAAAAGGAGAGGAGAATATGTTGAGAAATGGTACAAGAGATTGGGGATGGAAATGACGTTGTTGAGAAGAGTAAAAAGTGAGATAAAGACTTGAGTGGTGTCATGTCGGTAGTGTGAGGAAAATGTGGGTAAGTTATAGCGTAGTTATAACTAATGGTCAAAATAAGAGGTTACAATCAAAATTAGCTTGAAAATCATTTAGCTTAATATAATATAATGGTTGGTAGGGCTTGTATATTTGAATGAAATTATCATCCTAAGAATTCATGACAAGACGGGTTCAAGGGAAAGATTATTAAAGAAGTGAGAAGTAAAGAACGTTAGGTGGAGATGTAGACAGGACTCTAGCTTTGTTGAGATTTGATTTTCTAGGATGGCGGAGAAATATCAATATACCATCTCCACTTTCTACGTTATCAATTAAAGAATAGATCATAATTGATAACCATCATAGATATTCACTTCTATTTCTTCAATTTTAATCATAGAAGGATACAATTCTAAAAACTCTTAGAAACTCAAGTCCACTAACTAAATGGGGCGAAAAAAATCTTAGGATAGGGTAACTAATTAAGACTAATTATTTGCCCAACTATTATCTATAATGAATCCTCTCCATCCCCACCATCCATGTTGACTAGAGACAATACCCAAAGAAGTGGACCACTAAACCTAGATTAACTCACTACTCATATATTAAACTTATAAACATAACAAACCGAATCATGACCTCTTTCAACCCTAATCCAACCATGCAAATTATACCAAAAAAAAAAAATCCAACCATTGCAAATCCAAGTTTTAGCTTAAAGGATTTTACAAAAAAAAAAAAAAAAGTTTAGGTGAACAGGGGACCAAAAAGATTATTTTAACTGACCTTGCACTAAATCAGTCATTTTGCTCAAAAACGCATTTTTTTTTATCACTTTCTAATAGTGTCCCTATCAACTTTTATTTTATAATGTTAAGGGTCCTTAGGGACCCTGCGGTTTACGCTTATACAGGAACAGAACTCATCCTCATTCCCTATTCTTGGTGAAAAAACGATACACCCTCAATAGGTCATTCACACCTCTTGAAGACCATTAAAGCCACATGCCTTTGTTTGTTGAATAACATTAAAGAGCATACGATACTCCGTTTGAGGTAAAGCAATGGAAAGGTGAAGTTCGTACTTTGCTTTAAAACATGATTTTCTACTTTTGATATAAACTCCTTTCATATGCAAGGGTAAAAAAAAAAAACAAACTATTTAGAAGATGAAAAATGTTAGAGAGAACTTCCAACACTGCAAGCAATGCCACTGGACACTCCTTTCAACCATTTCGGTACCAACTTCTAATTCATATCCCTCTTACTTCACCGCTACCTATCATGCTAAAGACAGCGGCTGGCCCTATACAAAGCCAAATCCACAGTACTCAAAAAGCATCTAAATCTGTACACTTAAAAACCCAAAGAGAATGAACAGAGAATCGTCCCCAATGATGGAAACCAACTTTGCCCTTTACTTCCCCATCTTCAACAAAGATTTATTTGCACACCCAGAAAACCCCCCAAAAAAAATTTAGAGAGACAAAGATAGAGAAATGCTTAAGAGACCATCATATCATATTCGAGAGAAAAAAATTTAATTCTCGGAAATCAATGAAAGCAAGCTACCAGCGAAGACGCTTGTGGCAGAGGAATTTAAACTCATTTATCTTCCATAAAGACCATGCCTTAAAATCCAATGTTAACCCAAAAACACCCTAGGCAAAAGACATATATCAAGGAGTGAAAACCATACACAAACACCTTGTAGCAAAATGGTCAAAACCTAATGATTAGGAGAAACAAAAAGAAAGAATAAACCTCTACGAAGACAAGATTAATTAGCAGAATCCATGCACAAAAGATTCGCGCAATCCAACTTGTGTACACCGCATGGTCGATGGGGACTCTTATTCTTGGAAATAAAGATCGACTGAGACCTTATAGAGAACATTAGTGAGAGTTTTGTGAAAATTATGATAGACCGTAGGGTTCCTACGGACCCTTAACATTATAAAACAAAAGTCGATAAAGACGCTAATAGAAAGTGCTAAAAAAAAAATTCACATTTTCAGGCAAAATAACTGATGTGGTGTAAGGTCATTTAAATTCATCTTTTCGGTCCACTAACCACCTAATCTGGGTTTTTTTTTTTTCTTTGTTAAATCCTTTTTGTCGGTTGAACCCACCTAATCTGGTTTTTCTTTTTTCTTTTTTTTGTTAAATCCTCTTTGTCGGGTTGAACTCATCAGCTCCAGCAACCCAAGTTACCGTACAGTAATTCCTCAACAAAGGAAGGGCTTCATGAACATCACCCCAACCAACACCTTTTACAGCAACCAGTGAAAAATGAAGACCCACCACCAGGAGGGCATTTTTGGGCACACAAACATAAAAGATCTGGCTTTCCCTTGTGCTCTTTTGCCGGTCTCTCTTTCATTCTTTTATTTATAAACCCCTCTGCTGTTGCTCACACTCTCCTCAGCTTACAAACAGAGAGAAAAGAATACCACCTCCAAAGTCTTCTTTCCAGAGTGAAAGAGAAAGAGAAAGAGGATCTGATACTGTCAACAGTAGCTCTTTCTTCCCAAATCTCGAGAGCCAGGGGTGGCGCGCCACCCATCCATCTGCCCCACAAGATGCCTCTCCGCCGCTGCTCCGCCCCATTCCTCCTCCTCCTCCTCCTCTTCTTCTCCATCTTTCTCTCCGCCCATTCCGTCCCTCTCTCCAACCCACATTGGCATCCCGCCACCGCCACCTGGTACGGCAGCCCTGACGGAGACGGAAGCGACGGTACGTCTTCTTCCCTCCGACCCCATTTCAGCCGTTGAATAAATTTATATGTATGTATTTTTAGTCTGTAAATGTTTGGAGCTGCTCATGGATTTCGTTGATCTTGTTCTATTCTCAGCATTTCTGGGCACTGTGGCTTCTTGGGTATGTAATATTTTACATGTATGTATGTATTCATGCATGCTATGGTAGATGTACGTGTGTACATGTATGGTGAGTGGCATTTTTGCAAAGTGTGTGGCCCACCTAAGATCTATCCAACCCATCGTCACCCTGCCTCTATGATTTGCTACTGGGTCCTTCTGATATCCACCGTTGGATTAAGATCTTACCAAAGCAATATTGCTCTTCTTTTTAATGCTTAGTCAAAACCGTTTTCACACTTAAAATCGTACGTTACACTCATACCACAGAAGATAATTTTCGTCGTTTTGCATCTAATGGACCCCACCACGGATCCCCATCCAATCGCCCCCCATAAAGAGCCCAGACCCCATAGGCCGTCCTTGGTATTCTTCCATAGGACTCAGGATCCTCTGAGGCTTCCACTTATAGGAGATTTGTGAGGCTCATCAGTGGGTCCTACCTATGAGAAATCAAAACCCTTCAAAGTAAATGGCCTCCTCCTGTTCTATGAGTCTCTGTAAAATCTAACTCCAATAATATAAAAGAGACCCCACCGTCAGATTGACTGGCAAAAGGTATTTCTTATTGGTCAATCTAATAGAGTAAAATTTCCCTAGGGCCACCCATGCATGGGATACCTTTGCTTCTCACAGTGTTTTCTCTCGGTTGATTTTCTTTCAGCAGTACTGTAAAGCCTCGCGAATTCCTCGTGAGTGAAGGCCTGCACTCATTACACACTGTTGGCCGTTGTCTTGTCCTGTATGTGCATGTACCGCAAACACATGAATGCATGCGGGGAGTATAGTACTAAGCATGTGTTAAAGCACAATAACTGCTTGGGGGTGGGGCCCACCTCGAAAGGCCAGAATAAAAAAAAACACAGCCTAACTAACTAGCCGTTGTAATAAGTAAATCATATGACATTTGTTTTCCGTTGTTGGTCATGGAAGTATGAATTATGATGTGTGGGTGGGCCATCTCTAGACAAGTATGAATTATGATGTGTGGGTGGGCCATCTCTAGACAAGAACTCGCCCTTGTGGCCCCACCATCTCTAATCTAAACAAGAACTAGCCGTTCTTTTTTGATTGTGGATTGTGGATTTTGATTGGAAATTTGGGTGATGGATGCAGGTGGGGCATGTGGGTATGGATCTCTGGTGGATGTGAGGCCGTTGAGGGCACGTGTGGGGGCAGTGAGCCCAGTGCTGTTTAAGAATGGAGAAGGGTGTGGGGCCTGCTACAAGGTGAGGTGCTTGGACAAGTCCATCTGCTCGAGGAGAGCCGTTACTGTTATCGTTACAGACGAATGTCCAGGTGGCTACTGCGCATTCGGTCGTACGCATTTCGACCTGAGTGGGGCCGCTTTTGGACGGCTAGCCGTTTCCGGAGAGAGCTCCCAGCTCAGGAACCGAGGAGAGATCTCCGTCATCTTCAGAAGGTTAGAAAAAAAAAACAAACCAAAATGTCGTCTTCTTCTGCTCTGCTTCTTTTGTTTCCTTTTTCCTGTTCATAACGAACTCTTTTGCAGTCTCCAATATCGACTCAATTACCCATGTAATTTTAGTCACCATTGGCCACAACTCTTTTTTAGCCATATGCCAAAGGAGCTGAATTTGTAGAAATTGGCTTATCTACAAACTCCATGAGGGGGGCATTGGAGGACCCATAAACATGATTAAGTCATAAGTTTGTTGAACTCACTAAGAGATGCCTAAACTAAGGCCCCTAAACCAATCAAATGCAGTGGTTGGTTGGTTGTAGAGGGTCTATATTGATTATAAAAGGGACCCAAGGCAGGGGTCTCACTGTTTCTTTGTATAATTTGGTTGCTTATCCAAGTTTTTATGATAGTCTTTTGTTTGTTTGGTTAGGACCCCATGCAAATATCCGGGAAAGAACATTGCTTTCCATGTGAATGAAGGGTCTACAGATTACTGGCTATCGCTTTTGGTGGAATTTGAAGATGGAGATGGAGATGTAGGATCCATGCAAATCAAAGAAGTAATTTCTTCTTCCTTTCTTCTAAGTTTCTTTTGTAAGGTTCTTATAAGATATTATGCTAAAATTGAAAATTATCTCTAATACCTGCATTTCCAAAAGGGAAAAAGTAGTTATTATGAAGTCGCGTTTAATACAATTTGTAGCAATGTTTGAAAAACCAGACTGAGCTGATTAGTTGAATCGAATTCAGCTGAAGCGATTCGATCTAACTAAAACTCAATTGGTCAAAAACTATGGATGTTTGTTCATTTTTTCCTTATCAATATTTTTATTTATCATTCATTTTGCTCTCATAATTATGATTTACATGGCCCAGCTTGGTTGAACCAGCAGTTGGTAGTTGGGACCCCTTTGGGCCCAACTGTTCAGTCAAGTGATTCATCCTCCTTTACAGTTTTTACAGCAATATTGTCTGTGGTCCAGATCACCTTAGGCTGGGAATTGGAAAAACTAGTCTCTTTCAATTAAAATCAAGTAAGTACATCAGCAAAGATATGCACTTAATCTTTAAATGCCGTATTTTAAAGCTAAATTGTGTAAGGTGACACATTTTAATTGGAAGCCATAGGTTTTTGTGATTCCTGCCTAAGTCATCTGTGCTTGATCTGAAAAGGTCCTTTAGACTGTTAACAATTATATATAACAGACAGGGCAACCAGGTGAACTATTATATAAGGGCTAAATGAATTATCTGGGTCACATCCAGTGGTTATCACAGTTGAGAAGAGTCTCAAATTGGTTGTGGTAGCAATTCCATGGAAAAAGGGTGTGGAGGATTTAGAAGGTGGGCCCCACATATGAAGCCTATGGGTGTCTCCCTATAAGCTGATGCCAAGTTCTCCTGTGTCTGAAGCCCATTGGTTTAAACATGTTGGGCCCGTGATTTGGTTTGGTGACCTTTTAGCCAAACAAGTCTCTTTATGATTGGAACCACTGAAGCCAACTATAATATTAGAACCCCTGTCTTCACCCTTAATGTGAAAATTCTTTTCACAGCTTGGTATGGTGCTTTTCCGTGTGAAGTGAGGACAAGGTGAACTATTCTTCTTCGAGTATGTGAAAAACCATTTCCTCAAGTGAAATTTGTGAAATTGCTCTTTCATGGCACTGCAAAGAGGGAAATCTACATAACACAAAATTCCTTAATGTCTTGGACAGAATTACAAGGAATTGCTTTTCTGTGGCACCCCAGAAACAATTCCAATATTATACAAACATACCCTAGATGTCTTCCACAAAACTACAATGCAACATGCTTCTTGTTTTTTTTTTCAACAGTGCTTCTCCCAATTAAAATCCTCGAGTCCCGACCAACTGTCAAAGTATCTAAACTGCTCACAAACTCTAGCTACTTTTATTTGCTCTACGATGAAAATTCATAAAATTAGAATCGGGACTGCCTTTGGATAGATCACATGTTTTGCATGCAATTTGGCTTTGTATTTAGTGCAATGTGCGGGCTATGTTTTTGTGCATTAGCAACAACAAAAATGGTCTTATATAGAAAAGTGTACAAAGGTCCATAGGAAAGTGGAGAAGTGGAGATAGATCACATTGCACTAAATACGAACTCCATTCATTCTTGTTTTTATGAAGACATGTGCAAGACAGGATCAATCTAACAGCGGAACCAACTAATGTTGTTATAAAATCTCATCTGGTGCAAATTCAAGAAGGCTTAAAGCTTGTGATTAGTTTGGACTTTTGGAAGGTGAGCTCTACTCATGGATTCTGTGGAGACCACTTTTGTTGGTTTTATGTAACGGTTTCTGGGAAGTGGCCCCTGTACTTGTTGGAAAATAATCAACTTTTTTTTTTCAAATAACCATCTCCGACAATTTTCTCCTACAGATGTCTACAACGAACATTTTTCACTAAATTCAATCTCCGTCTTTATACAGAGGGATGTCCCCTACATTAACAGACAGAACTCAATTTCCTATAGGATGTTCCATACGAGCGTCCATAGTAGGAGAATATTTCATTAACCATCTCTACCACTAATCTAAAAATCACAGTCAACCACCTTGACCTGCATGTTCACTTTCTGGCAGTTGATTAAAACAAAACATATTTTGTCATGGAAGGATGAATATTTCTTTAGTTCAATTTGTTTTGGATTTTACTGAGGGACTTACTCTTGGTTAAATTACTTGGGATCATTGATCTTTTCTCAGTGATGCCCTGAATTTAATCCAAACCAAGTTGTTTCTAAGAGTTTTCATCATTTTATTAATTGATTTTAGAACTGGCCTAGAATTGCTGGTCATGGTCGTGGACTGAGATTATTCAAAACAATAGTAGAGATCATGGTTTTAAAACATAGTTTCTGATAATAAATAGGCCAAAATCTAAATATATCATTATGTTTGTATCCTTACTAAAACGGAAATGAAAATGAAAAGCTATCAAAAATAAAAAAATAACCATTTTTTATTTTTTAGAATTTACTAGTACTTATGTTTACGCCGACCAGAAATTTATGATGATGATGATGAGTCTAGATCCTCATACTACTTTGGGAACTAGAAAAATCCCAATATCTCAGCCTATAAATTAATCCTAAGTGCTCAAAATAAATGTTCTTTTGTACATTGGCTTTAAGCCAAGTATCACTTCATTAGAAGTTGAGCCCACCATTAGATTGCTCACATGTAAAACAAGTGTCTTTACACATGTTTTACACATGATCAATCTGATGGTGGGCCCAACTTCTATTGGAGTCTAGATCCTCACACTCTGGGAACTAGAGAAAACCCAGAACACTCATAATAAATGTTCCCTTGTGCATTGGCTCCAAGCCAAGTATCACTTCATTAAAAGTTGAGCCTATCATCAGATTGCTCATGTGTAAAACAAGCGTCTTTACGCATGTTCTACACATGATCAATCTGATGGTGGGCTCAACTTCTAATGGATGAAACTGAGCCTCGAGCCAACAAACCAGGGAGCTTGAATTTTGGGCGATTTGAATTTTACCAAGTTAAAAATCCCCATTGATGGGATTTCTATGATTTGCGTTATGGCAATCATAGAGAGAGAGAGAGCTTTAAAGAAGGAGGGAGGAGAGAGAGAGAGAGAGAGAGAGAGAGAGAGAGAGAGAGAGAGAGAGAGAGAGAGAGAGAACTTGTAACCGTCAAATATTCTGTTTTCTCTCCTCCTGACTATTATCTCCATTTTGGGCAGGCTAGTTCGAGTGATTGGCTAGACATGAGGCATGTATGGGGAGCAACTTGGTGCATCATTGGAGGACCTCTACAGGGACCCTTCTCAGTGAGGCTAACCACATTGTCCACACAAAGGACACTATCTGCAAGAGAGGTCATCCCAAGGAACTGGTCTCCCAAGGCCACCTACACCTCACGCCTCAACTTCACACCTAAATAAAATAGGCAGACAGACCCTATGATCTGGTCAAAGCAGTGATCTATTATTATTACTATTATTATATATTAAAGCTGCTACTAGTGGAAAAAAAAAGTAGAAAAGTAGCTGTTGTTGGATAGCTTTTGTCAAGAAAAGAAGCTGTTGGGCTGCAAGGCATCCAATCCAAGGCTCTTTATAATATGTCTCTTTTCTATCTTTATTGTTTTTGTTTATGAGAATCATGTAAATGTTGTAGCCCTCCCCTAAGGTGAGAGAGCGCTCTAGTGTGTTAAGAGTTTGTAGAAGAACCCTCCTTTAAATGAATGGGATTGTTTGTTGAATGCAAGTTTGATTTCAGTGTGGAGTTTGGGGAAAGCTTGATCTTAGGCTACTTCATTTGCCAAGCATTTTTACCTGAAGACGTATGTAATTCAAAATTTTAGTTTGGCAAGTTTTTATGGCTGTCTGTCTGATGCCAATCCTTTTCATTTTAGCTGTGCAAGTTTTTATGGACTGATTGTCTGATTTCAATCCTTTTTGGTTTTTGTGACTTTGGGCTTATACATGTTGAGGCAGTCCCACACAGGGGGAGGGATTCTGTGAATGCAGGACATGAAGATTTGAGTCCGCTACTACCAATCCAATTGTTTATGCTTGGTCTTGTTTATTTTAGGTTGAGAAAGCAAGGAGAATATCTTCCCCGATTGACATTCCTGGGGAAGAAATGTGTTTAGGGAAAAGGATAGATCATTTCAAGTGAAGTAGGTAGGTGTAGTTGTATATTGCATTGCACTTTCACTAGGCTATAGGGATTAGAGAAGAGTGTTTTGTGGTAAAGTGATAAGAGAAAAGGTGTTGCTGATTTGAGGAAGAAAAAAACTGAAATGGGTTCAACATTTTTCCTCTAAATTATGATGCCAAACGGGTAAAAATCGAAATCGGTATGGCCCTCATGAAATTGAATTTCATAAGAATTCTAAGAATGGATTCCTGTTGAACTGGCTAGAATTGAAGAAACAAAGGTGAAGATTCATAGATAGCCATTAAAAAATCTCCCATTTGGTGGACATTGACCCAACCATCACCCTAATAAATCAAATTCTAGAAAAGTTCAGTTTAATCTATATTTCCACCCGATATCTTTCAACCCTCGGTTCTTTATTATTCCTTTGTTGGAACCCATTTTACCATGAATTCTTAGGAACTCAACCCAATGCAAACAAATTACTATTATTTGAATAGAGAACTGAAGGAATTGGAAAAGTGTGTTGGAGTGGGGTAGAGAATGAAGAACAAATCAGTAGAGCCGGGGGTGGAGACTACCAAATGGGAGAGGAGTTAACTATTTCCCATTGTTGGGAAAAATGAAGGTTAATTGTATAATAGCAAAAAAGCTGGTGAGTAGTATGGAGCAACTTGCTTGCGAAAACAAAAATATACAGTAGGCCCCTGTGATCCATCCAAACTCTTTCACACACACCAACTTGTAATTGACATTTCTTGTAGTTTGATATTCACCTGATTTTCATCCACTGTCAGATTGAGTCACAATAAGTCTCAATAAAAGATGCACCTATAAAAAGTTAAAAAACATTGAACACCTAAACTCAAGAGACACAATGATCTGATTGAAGTGTTATTTGGCCAACTCTTAGTCCACTCTGTAATTTTCTTTTCCACTAACTGATTAAGGATTTTTTTTTTTTTCCTATTAAGCATAGTTAGTCTCTGCAAAAAGAGTCATATGGCAGATAACCATTAGCATGCTGACATGACACTTTAATAAAAGAGAGGCCAAGCCTTAATATCCATCAATAATGAATCTCATTTCACCCTTACAGCCTTCCTCACTAAAAAGGATTGGCCTTTTCTCAGCAGATGAATGCCACTTTTCTGTATAACCCATTGAAAAGTGCAAACATCCCATAGAAAGTGTAAATATACTGAACCAATGAAGATTTTTGGCATGATATAAATATCACATGCTTGAAGAATCTTTTCAATCCTTCTTCCATCCCATAAAGCAGGGGTCCCAGAGCCAACCACTTATTCTCAAAGAGCCAAAAAGTACAACTACTGCCGTGTGGTGAATGTGAATGTTGTACTGATTCTTACATTAATAATTCTTTGCTTCTCCTATTCCCATTGAGTAGGAGGCTCCACACAGGCCTGGCGATCCGGCCCTTTGACAACGGCACCAGCTCAGTTTAGCCCTCAAAAAGCCTTAAAAATGAAAGCTTTTATTTTCCTTAAAAACCCCTAGGATTACGCTTGAACAAGATTTTGCAAGCCCTCTAATTTTGAGGGTCGAGCGTGGACAGTACCAGGCCCAACCCAACCCATAAATTTTCACGTTATACTTATATGTGTAAATATCCTCCTATTCGAAAATGGAAAATAGTCTATAGTTTATCGACAGGTGCCATTAGCTCAATATGTATTGGATCATTTAAAATAATGAGCTTTGAAAGAATGATTATGCAAATTTTAATCTCCTATCTCAACTAGGATTGTTAGTGTCATAGATAGTAATCTGTTGATTATATTAAAGGTTAAGGGGTCTTTTTTCTTTGTTTGTTTGTTTGTTTGCTTCTTTTTTTTCTTTTTTTTTTTTGCAGTCATTTTTATATATAAATGATTCTCGTGAGTAACAGTTATGCATCATGATGCTTGGTTGTATTTATTTACGCATCATATGTGTAAATGAGGTGAAAAAATAGTTATAAATAAGGTCATCTTCATATGCAAATTACTTAAATTATTTTTTCGTAATAAATAATTTCTAATATTCCATCAGCGAATTGAATAAAATAACTCTTTTAACTTTGTTGTGTTGCTTATTGCAAGCATTGTTGGTCCTAAGCCCTAATAAAGGAGGTGGGTTGATGTAACATACGGTTGACACTCGATGGCGGTGGAGAAAAAAAATTTTAAATTGATTTTCTTGTTTTTGGACCTTGAGCCCGGCCCAAGCCCTTGAGGGTAGGATAAGAGCCTGCGTAAAGTAGGCCTTATGAGGGCTTTGGCTTGCCCGGGCTCGGCCATGCATTTACTGAGGGTAAGGTAAGCAGTAGGAACAATCTTGGTATGACTGTAGATGAATACCAATTTTCTATATGACCAAGTGATAAGTGCCAAACATTTCTGAGAAAGTGTGAATCTACTGAACCAATGAAGATTTTTGGCATGATATGAAAATCACTTGCTCGAAGAATCATTTCAATCCTTCTTCCATCCAATAAAGTAGGGGTGCCACAGCTACTCAAGCTTGTTGCATTCCATAGAGTAGAGTGGGGCTTTATCTTATCTTCTATGGGGGCCTTGAAATCATATAAGGACAACCACTTAATTCTCAAAGAGTCAAAAAGTACTGCTACTGCCGTGTGGTGAATGTGAATGTTGTATTGATACTTACATTTATGATTCTCTTTTGATTCTCCTATTCCTATTAAGTAGGAGGCTCCACAGGCCTGGCAGTATCAGAGAAAGGGAGGCCCAGCTGACACTAGTATCACATGTAATTAAGTGGCATTTTCCACCATCTATATGTTGGGTAGGTGACAACTGAAAGGGATGTTGTGGACATGTATCATGTGCTAGTGGATAAGGGCATTGAAGCTTTTGTTTCCCAATTGGGTTTCACAGATATGTCATCCTCTCTGGGTTTTTGCTATCCTTTTAGAATCACTGAAAGTTGTTCAACTAAAACCTGTTCTCATAGAGCTGGGCATGGAATCAGGGGGGGGCACGTAAGGGCTCATAGTTAGTAAGACTAGGGCTATGTGTTATTTGCCATAATGTTGACATGCTTAAGACAAATGGACATAATATTTCTTTAACAGGCTCGACACCTAAAAGCTGGTTCAAAATGGTCCATTTGCAATGGCCTGATTGCGATATCTGCTTTCAATTCCTGCTCATCATATAGTCCATTAATTGGAATTGACATGTGCCTGTCCAAGTCCAAGCGAAGGAGAATAGCGTCGTACACTTCATTTGAGATAAAAGATTCGAAAATAATATTAATCATCGTATTTTGATAGGAGTATTACTAAGCCAAATGAAGTAGGACATCACGTGCCCAGGGAAATAGTTTGTTCTTGAAGAGGCGAGACACCCTCATCAGCAAAAGACCAAAAAAAGTAATGCTAGCTGCAGATGCGGTCGGCTCTAGTGCGAGTATCTTTGTAAGTCCCAATGGTAGTAGTCATGCGAATACGCTCCAGATGATCCAAACTCATAATCCACATCTCCCTATGGATAGCAAATCCAAGGTGTTAGACTTGGTAGAAGACCTCTCCGTTGTATACTCTACATCTCCAACTAGGTTGGGACTTTAAGACACGCGAGCTAGATGCCGATCTAAAGCTCTCTAACAAAGAGTTTGATACCCTATTCATATTTGCATAAGGTTTAAGGATTGGGAATTCTATAGCAGGAGATGATCTCTTGGTATTAACCAACTTATTAATCCAATGTGGGACCAGTGGTATGATTTCCAGCTAAACGGTAGAGAAGGGGAACTCACTTGATTGAAGATTATTTCAGTCCATTTCAGTTGCTTTCATAGGGAAGGTAATGATAATGACTTTTCTTCCTTCTTTTTTTTTTGCCTGTTCCACACAACAGCATGCCTTGAAGATTTTTTTGTGCAAAGTACATGTTTAACTGAATCAACTTCAATTTTTCACCCACACAAATCCACATGGGAGCTCTCAGTTTGCTCCCCACATCTTATATTTAAAACCTGCTGTAGATTTACCCAATGGGTGTTAATGTGGATTCAACGGATAGTCATTAAAAAAATCAACTTGAGTCCATTCACTCTATAAGTGAAATGAGGGGTGCAATTTGACATCAAATCAAGGGCATGTATTTCATAGCAACAAATCAATTAAAAAGTGCGCAATCCTCAACTCCACAGCATGCGAGTCTTTTTATGTCATCCTGTTGAGCATGTGGATGATGTTTCCGTATATGTAATTGGTTGCATTCATCTCTCTCCCTATCTATCATGTGAGGTTTTAAAGGCAGGAATATGCAATTGGTTGCATTCATCTCTCTCCCTATCTATCATGTGAGGTTTTAGAGGCAGGAATATGCAATGGGTGCAAGTTAGGTGCGACCATTTACTTTGCAACAACCCACCTTGTAAAGCTTCGTACCACTCTAAAATAATGAGTTGCAACAGTGCAAGTAGGGGGTCCCACCTAGGGTGGCAAACAGGTCGGGTCAATAACTGGGGCCCATAATTTGAAGTTCAGTCCATCTCCTATCCTTCTTAAAATGGGTCAGATATGTGCGAGCCAGCCCGAACCAACCAGCATTGACCTGCGACACAGATGTAGAAAAATGCCAACAACACAAGGTTTCATCCCTTTTGTACATCCGATTTTGACAAAGGTGAGAATTGCTCATGGAGATCGGATGTTGAAGCTTTCAAGTATAATGTGGGACCTTCCCAAAGAGCTTGGGACGAGAAGAATTGTTTAGAGTCTTAGATAGTTATGAGGGCCAAAGGTGATGCCATCAAGCTAGGAAGAGTTTCTGCAGGTCAAATATGTATTGAGCAGGTTAGACCTACCTTGACCAATTTTATTAGGGTAAGGAAAACCTGACCCACGACCAACATGTATATTTTGAGGGTCATGTTTCGCAGGTCAAATGTGGGTCACGTTAGCTGATTGGGTCCAGTCTTGCCATCTCCAATCCCACCCACTGCCTTCAAACTCAACTACAGTCGCACCACTCGACCTTGTTAATCTAGTGACTCTACAAGTTTGATCGAGTTCGACTAGAAACTGCGTCAGACTTGGTCTAGTCACTCGACCCCATAGGGTTTTCAAATAAAATGGGAGTTTCAAGTTTCAAAGCCCTTAGCCTCTGAAGAGGTAGGCCATTTAACTGAACCCACTCTACTCCTTGTTGAAAGGCATTCTTCAAATGAGCTGTGTTTTCATGTAATGAGTTTTCTCCGACCCGTTGGGTAAGGCCAAAGCCTATTTAAGGTTGGCCCATTCAGTTATTGGGACTAATACTCAGCTCAAGGCCTGCTGTGGTACTGAGACCCACGTATTGCAAGATATAGGTTCGCGCTAGACGTGTGGTGGGGCCTTCAAGAGACAGGGGTCCAGAGATGGTCCAAGGAGATTTCACTATTGGGCCAGTCAACGGGCCTAAAACACTACCCAACAGTGCAAAGAGAGGTGGCCCAATGTTGATGTCCAAGTAAAATTGGACATACATTTGTTTGAAAACAAACGATGTAATCTCTATAGTTGACAGCAACAAAACCAAGGTAAAAGTCTGTTCCCCACAAGAAGCGAAGCAAAGCAATACTAGTAAACAGATACATGGAAACTCTTTTGATTTGATGTGGATCAAAATCATAATTTGACAACAAAATAGATGGAATAGAAAGAAAATATTTTTTTCATCTTTCATTTTCTTTATTAGTTTCTTGTGCTTCTAAATTGAAGCCAGGGCATACAAATCCGGTTATCAAAAACCAAATAGTTTCATATCCTAGTGTAGGGTTCACCAATCTGTCTTACGTGTGAAATCTTTAAAAAGTTGGGTATCAAGCTAAAGAACATTCAACTCATCACAAAGATGGCATATCATATTTATATTATAGCTAAAACCACAAAGAAAAGAAGCCCATAATTCCATCTCCTGACATCCCTGGACTCACAAAAGCCTATTTGTCAGTCATTTTTCTATAATCAGGGGCGATGTAAACACCTGTTTGGCAGAGCATTCTGAGAATGAACCAAGGAAAACATGTTTAGCAAGCATTTTTCCTCCTTTCTGCGCATCTATAAAATCTCTCCCTCTCTATTATCGCTCCTCTTTTTATTTCTATATATTCTCTCTCACAAAATGTCCGCCAAATAAATTTTTCTTCATTCATTCTCATAATGAAGCCAAACAGCCCCTTAGATCCTCCTCTTGGCCATTTCTTCCCAAGTCTTTTCTAGTCTCCCCTTCTATACACACGCTGAAAACTGAAAACATCTCCAATGAGGTTCTTTGATTTTTCCAGTCATTGCAGCCACCTGCAGATTCCTGATGAGCTATCATTCCTGATTTCATCCTAATTAGATTATTGTATTTTAAAAATAAATTAGATGGAAGTTATTGCAATAATTAATGCTGTTCTAAGCAAAAACATAACATATACAGTTTAAAGATATATATTGTGACTTGGAAAAAGAAAAAGGCACTCCAGAGCAGGTCATCCAAGCCATTCGATGTCCTCATTTTCTTGCAGGGTGAAGAGTCAATTCTCATGAATACTGGCTACTGACCATCTCAGGCATGAATTATGGTAGTAGTAGCTCAAGCCACCATAGATTCCTTATAGCTAGGTTAATATTGGAAATGTTCAAGAATTTGATGTGTGAAATCAATGTAGGACCTGGTCTTGTTTATCTACTAATACTCTATCGATTTACAACCCATGTTTAATTAAGAGTCTGGAAGAGAAAAAACTGAGAGGGGGTCTTTCTGGGATGACATACACGCTGTTAGCTTTGCAGTTTCCGACATCATGATTTTATATCAAAATCTTTGTTTAAAGTACTAATCTTATTCTTTAGAAAAACTTACATTATACTGATATACATTCCTAACTTCTTATTTGTCGTAAAAAAAAAAAAAAAAAAAAAACCCACAGAACATCGTAGTAGGAATGCTAAAATTTTGTGCTAGAAGCATCCTCCATAATCAAGTACCACTACAAGTATCATATATCAATCCGGCATGGTAATGGTAGGCATATACAAGGTATCATAGTCCATACAGAGCGTGCATAGAGGGTGGCTTCTGTGTGGAAAGATTTTGGCATGAGATAAGGCTAGTAAATCAATTCCTTAATTGAAAATCTTTTCAGATTTTACCTTTAGCAATAAACTACTAGACTTCTCAAGCTTAAAGGGGAAAATTCCTCGGTAAATAATCAAAATATCCAATTGTGAGTAGGATTAACCAATCTTTGGTAGCACGAGTGGCAGGATCACAAGAATGCTTGACAGGTACCTAGTCAAAAGGCATCCCATGAGCAAATACGGAGAGATGTGAAAAAAATTTATATGGTCTTCATTGATCTAAGGAAAGCATGCTTAAGTACCTGGAGATCTTAATCAGTGATTTTTAGACAAAACAAGTGTAAAAAGAGGTTATATTGACATCATTAAAGACATGCATGAGAGAGCAGTTGCCATTGAGAGACATGTGACTTTCCAATGACCATACTTTTCAACAAAACGTCCACTTAAAACTCATTAATTGCTCATATTTAAGAGATGCCGTGGAGTGCGTTGTTTGTAGGTGGTAGTAGAGTGATGGAGATGGTGTAAATGCAAAACTTAAGAGATCGTGGTAGGCTTTGGAATCCAAGAGCAATAAGTCATAAAAAGAAAAAATATACGAATTACAACTTCAATGAGAATGTGCAATGAGATTTAATTCCTGTAAGAATTGATGCTCAAGAGAAACCCCAAAGAGATTTCTTCCAAATACATTGCTCTATAATTAGTAAGGATGGAAATATTCAAGAGGATGCCAAACATAGGATAATAGTTGGATGGTTGAAGTGGAAACTTGCTTATAGGGTACTTGGTGATTGGTGCATAGCAACAAGGTTGAAAGAAAATTTTACAGGAAGCAATTAAACTAGCTATGACCTATGGAGCAGAATGTTGGCTAATAAAAAATACAACACATGCAAAAAGTAAGAATGTTGAAATGGATGTGGTATAACTAAGAGAAAAAAAACTAGTGCGTTCGGAACCAAAGGATAGAATCAATAGATGATAAATTAAGAGAGACTCATTTGAGAAGGTTTGAACATATCCAACGCATGCCAGTAACACCAACAGGGAGCAAAGGCTCTTTATGTTGGTTGATGGACCATCAAGGAAAAGGGGTAGATCGAAGAGGACATGGATCAAGTAGTAACAACAAATCTGAAGAAGTGCAACTTATCCAAAGATTTGGCCCAGGACAGACTAAAATGGCGAAACAAAGCTGATGTAGCTAATCCCAACATAATTGGGACAAGGCTTTGACAATGATGATGATGATGATTATTTGTTTAGTGGAGTATGACTCTTGCTCAGGGGAGAGTTCCCAAAAATCAGGTTCCCTTTAAAGTTGCTCATAGGGGAATCAACTTTTTGGCTTGACATGTGGATGGGAGATGTTCTGCTACTTAAAAGTCAAATATCCGGCATTGTTTCCAATAGTATCTAATAGAAAGCCTTTGATTAGGTTGGAAGGAAGTGAGATGTGGGGTGTCGAGTTTTCAGTCCGAGTCCTAAGAAGAATATGTACCACTGTTTACGAACATTCATTTCATTTGAAAAGATGTCTTCGACTGCCAGACTTTTAATTAGTGTCCTCCCACAAATCTCTCCAGTAGTAGGTCTTTGCGTGAGGCCTTTGTTTGTTAGGCCACATCTTGTGTCCCATGTTAGTTTGCTGAGAAAGGACTTTCTCTCCTTCTAGAGTCAAGGCTTTTCATCCACCATCCATCAGGCGTTGAGAAATGTCTTCTCTCACAATTTTTGGCATCAACATTTTATGCTAGGAGGTGAGGGTGAGTGTCAACAATTAACATCTATTCATCCATCTTTGTACAAGACAGCTTTGGAGTTACTTTCTATCCTTATGAAGCATGAAGTGGTGTTCCTGAAAGAGGCCCCAATAGAGTGTTTAAGTCCTGAAGATCTGGCTCATCGCAAAGGGAGATCAAGCTAAATGTCGTTGTGGTTGGGAGGAAGTGAGATGTGGGGAATCACGTTTTCAAGAAGCATGTCCAAGTCCGAAGAAGAGTATGTACTGTTGTTTACAAACATTCATTTCATTTGCAAAGATGTCTTCGACTGGCAGGCTTCTAATTAGTGTCCTCCTACAAATATTTTCGGTAGTTCTTTCCTAGAGGCCATTGTTTGTCAGGCCACATCTTGTGCCCCAGATTCGTTTGCTTAGCAAGGCCTTTCTCTCCTCCTAGAGTCCAGGTTTTCCACCATCCATAAGGCATCAAGGAAAGTCTTCTATGACAATTTTGGCATTTGCATTTTATGCTAGGAGGTAAGGGTGAGTGTCAACAACTCTTCATCCATCATTGTACAAGACAGCTTTGGAGTTACTTTCTACCCTTATGCAGCATGAAGTGAACTCCTGAAGGAGGCCCCATGGTGTGTTTAAGTCTTGAAGAACTGGGCCATCACAAAAGGGAGAGCAAGCTAAATGCAAGTTACTGCTTATGGCTACTTGTTGGTCTATTATGGGAGGAGAGAAATAAGCATATCCTCAACAAGAAAGCAACTGCTCCAGAGTTCCTGAGTATATTATCCTAACGATGAAAGCCCAACCTACACCTGAAACTGTGGCCAAGAATCTTCCACCGTAGAGAGAAAACCTAGATGATTCGACCAAGCACTGACAAATCTAAAAGATTAGGATGGGGAAACTCAAGTGGACATATTTCAGGGTAAGAAGAGCAGTAGAAACTCCAGTGCTGTAAAATGGGAGAATTTGCTTTTTGGTGTTTGTAGACAATCTACCAGAGAACATTTCTGTAGAATGGCGTAGATATGCTCCCTCCCTTCAATAAAATAAACTCAGAAGGGCAAGAAAGATGTTCTGGACCTTTTAGCTTTGTTCAATTCAGGGAAACTAGTCATGTAGTCCATTGAAGCCCTTAATGGGAGCAGCTTGCGAGGGCAAAGGTCAGTAGTTGAGATGGCTGCCTATCTATCCTCTAACACAGTGGAGAATCAAACAGGTAATGGACAGAGGAACAGAGCTCACAGAGGTCAAAAGGAAGCTATGGTTTTGGTATCCTCCAGCTGATTTCAGAGGGTGTCTTTACATTGCTAACCAGCCCTATGAAGTCACTCGGGTAAAAGATGGTGGGAGGTCCTTTGCTGGAGTTGTTCAACCTCTTTGGAGGAGATTCATAACAGCGATCATGGTAGAAAGGAAAACTGTCAAATAAAATCAGTTGGCTAGTAAACAGTTTAGTAGGAACCATAAGATGTGAGGGAGACAAAAGGCACTGGTTTCTGGCCTGTGCAGAGCTAGTGGATTGGATTGGCCAGTGTGAGAGTTGCTAGACTGGGAAGAGATGTGGTTCTGATATTGCTACAACTTGGAGATGCACTTTCGAATCTTAGGGACTTCAAGACAGACTTCCCTGATTATTCTGTTCCTTTGGATAGCTGGGAACCTGGTATCATAAAACCTCTCAAGTCAGAGTGAGTGATCAGAATGTTTTGGTGTTCCTCTCCATGGAAGGACTGATCTTGAAGACATTTGTAGGAGATATGAGGACGTTACGAGTGTTACAAAGGAGACTTAAGAGAAAACTTTCCTTGAATATGGGCAAGTTTGTGTGAGGGTGAAGACCAGAGGGTCACCAGCAGATCAATTACATAAGGAGATTTTTGGAAGCAGATACTCAGAGTTAGGAACAGTGGAAACCAGTTTCTGCTCGAGTGGGAGATTTCATGCAAGCACGGAGGAATACAGTAAAAAAGGACTACTTCAGAAGCTAGTGCTTCTGATCCTAGTATGGATGAAAAGGTAGAAGGGACTTTCGGTGTGCCAATTAAGATGACTGCAGGAACAGAAAGGAGGGAAGAGAAGAGGAAGACTATCAACATCCAATGCTGACATGGCAAAATTCAAATCACTGATGGAACTGATGAAAATGGAAGGTATGCCACTGACTTCAGTCCCTACCAGGAGATGATACAGAGCAGCAAACTGACAGACCCGGCAATGACAGGGATTTTTCCCTTGCATGTCTGGGAAGGAGGCTGAGTTCAATTTCGTCAAAGGAGATGGAGGGCCTCAGTTCCAAATCCCTACCATGTCAGTTTGGAATCCCTTTCTTCGCTCATTGTAGCTGACTGTTAATATATATGCTTGGGTTTCTCCATCTGGGTTGATGCCTGAATTTTTTGGGGGATTTCAGCTCTATCTTACTAGGATTGATTGCCTAGCCCTGGTTTTTTGGGCCTTATTGTTTCAGTATAGATCTCTTATACGGTAAAGTTCCTTTGGTGAAATGACGGGAGATGAAGGTACACGGCTACACCTCTGGACTCATTTCTAGACAGAAGGCAATGCAGGGCAGTAGCTTCCAAGACTGGAAGGGGCAGGGATTTTCAAATTTGCTGCCCAGGAGAAGAGAAGAAAGAAGGCAGAGGTTCCATTTTGTTGCTATGCCCAGGAGAAGAGAAGGGCAGAGGCACCTTCTGCTTTTGAAGTTTGCAGGACCACTGCCACTCGCTAGACAGATGAGATGGTGATGCAGGCACCTCAATGGAAATGTTGGTCAAAAACTCCCCTTAGAGAAGGATCTAATTCCCCAGAGTTGGGGCCAGATCAAGCAGTCATGACAGAAAACAAAACTTCAAAGGAGGTGCAGATGGATGGCCTAGATCTGGATCTTTGTAGGGGTCATGAGATGAGCCAGTACTTAAGGTAATATCATATTAGGCCAAGTGTTTGACCCACAAGACCTCAGGAGGCAGTCCTTGTTCATTCGAAGCAAGCTGTGGGCCTGTGGACCTCTCTACCTCGGGCCCACAGTATTTGGCCGGGGTTTCATCATCTTCTCAGCCCGATAAAAGAGATCAAGCCCTGTGCTCAGATAGGCACTTTCACGTTGCTGATGCTGTTGGTCCAGAGCGCAGATGCAGATTGTCTGGTTCAGTCAATACTCTCATGAAGCAAGAAGATCTGAAAGCTGAACCAAGATCTGGTAAATCCATTCCACTTCATCTTTGATGAGTGTATTTTTCAGCAAATAAGTTTGTCAGTCTCCTCTTAATTCCCTGTCTATGTTGGATGATAGAGATAAATCTTATGCTAATAGGAAGGGAGATTCTCCCCTCCTCCGATTAGCTAGCATGAGGAAGGTTTGGGGTAAAAAAATCCGTTCAGAGGTTTGTGTATCTTAGGCGCAGACAGTTCCTTCAGTTAGCGTAGTTTCTAAAGGTTCCAGGTGATGCTTCTAAGGTGAGGCAGCCATCTGTAAATCCGAAAGACAGCAGGGTAGTTTTGGTACAGGTGGCAGGACTGTCCTAATTATGGAAGGAGCAGGTGCAGAAGAAATACTCTTCAGAATCAAGGCGGAATGGTAGGGAGTTGGGTAAGAATTCAAGTGATGATTCAGAATCCACTTCCCAGAACAACTTCAGAGTTAATTTGTTGTGAAGAAAGTGATAGCGGTGGGTAAATAATTGGGTCTCTCCTTTGGTGAGCATGAAAATCAGTTAGATAAACCGCATTGTGATGAATGACGACAGGGAGGAGAAGGTTCATCCAAACCAAATCGTAATTTACCAGGGCTTAGGGTCTTTTTCTTTTTTGAGATCAAGATTACAGCTAGCTGGAAAATCAAAGGTTGGAAAGGCGAAGCGGTTGGCAGTGAGGATTGAGGAAGATGGTGAAGAAAAGGAAAATTGATCTATGTTAAAGAAACGAAAATGTCAAAAGGACATCAATCAAACTGTCTTAAAGATGTGGGGCTCAAGGAGATATGGATGGGATTGGGTGCTTTCAGAAGGATAGGCAGGTGGTCTCTATCCATCAGGAACAAGGTAGTCTTCACTAAAGAGGTTGTCTTTGAATCGCAAGATCTTTAGATATCAAATTGACAAGCAATGCAGCAAGCTGCTTTTTTATGGGCCCATTGATGACTCCTGGGGATGTGGGGCTCAAGGAGATGGATGGGATTGGGTGCTTTCAGAAGGATGGGCAGGTGGTCTCATATCCGTCTGGAACAAGGCAATCTTCATTAAAGAGGATGTCTTTGAATCGCAAGATCTTTAGATATCAAATTGACAAGCAATGCAGCAAGCTGCTTTTGGTTGGGCAGTGGCTAATTTTTATGGACCCATTGATGAGACTCCTGGGGATGCCTTCCTCATGGGGCTGGAAAGACACACACACACACACACTGAGGGGCTAGACTGAGGGGCTGGGCCATTTAGATTTAGAAATTATTGGCTTCTACCAAAGGATTCTTTGGCAAAGGCTTGGGATTTGAGGACAGAATGCGAAGTGGAAGGCTTTGCAGGGCTCAGAATTACAATGGTTCAAAAAGAAAATCAAAAGGTTGAATAGGAAACTGTTTGACCGGGCTGAAGATTTAAGAGAAGGTTAGAAAATTAGATTAGGATATACTTAGGAAGTTAGATTGTTTGATCAGTCACAGAAAATCACATGAGGGGAGGGGGTGAAACAACTTTGGGAGCTGAATCAAACAGAAGAAATTTCGTTGAGGCAAGAAATCTAGAGCTATTTGGCTTAAAAAAGGGGAACAGAAATAAGTTCTAGCACCAAATGAGCAATGTAAGGAGATGAATCAATCTAATAAGCAAAATAAGGAGACGAGTGGGTTCTCTTCATAAGCTGATAGAAGTAAAGGGATTTTTAAGTTGTTGGAGTCTACAGTAGCGAAAGTTTTTCCAGGCTCATATTGGATGGGTTTGAATTCTCTACCAAGCTCAATGTTTGTCTTGAAAGAAATTTTCAGGACAATTAGCAAAGCGTTGGTGGACTGTGCTAGAAACAAGGCTCCAGGTCCGGATGGCTTCAATTTCTCTTTTATTACAACTGCTTGCAGCTCCCCTGGAAAGGATATTAGTAATAAGCCATCAGAGTTCTATCATAGAGAACAGATTAACAAGGAACTAAATGCTACATTTCTTACTGTAATCCTAAAGGCCCCAAATCCAATGGAGTTGAAAGATTACATACATAACTATTGGCCCAGAGGTTGTGGAAACAAGTGCTCTAAAAAATCCTGTCTAATCAGTCGCAAACGGTTCTTCCTCTCATAACCAGTCCATTGCAAGAACAGGCTTTCGTGAAGGACAAGTAGATTTCTGGATGGAGTTCGAATCAGACTGACAGGGAGGGCATTATTCTCATGATTGATTTGGAAAAGGCCTTTGATCATGTGGACTAAATGTTTTGAAGAATGGTTCTGGTGATGGATGGAAGATGGATGCAGGGATGCATGTCCACTCCTTCCTTTACTGACGCAGCAGCTTTATACAGTCGTTGGAGCAAGAGGCATGGTCCACATGTGGGACCCAAGGAAGTTTAGGAATTCTTTATTAATTGTTATTAGTTTCTGATTTTATTAAATAAGTTGTAGTTAGGATTAGTTTTTAATTTAGATAGGAGTTTCCTAGTTCGGTTAAGATTGCTTTCTTAGCCCTTAAGTTTCTTTTCTTATAAATATGACATTGTAGAGATTGGTAATCTCAGGGATTTGGAGATTAATAGAATTCCCAGTGTGGCTTTTTTTTTTGTTGGAGAGTTTTTTCTTCAAGTGATTGTTCCCGTGGGAACCCTAATTGTGTCCGGCACTTTGCGATCGTGATACGATCGCATCAATTGGTATCAGAGCCAAACGATTCCTCGATCGTCGGCGCAATTACCCCTATCCCTCCTTCCATTCATCATCCCGCGACCAAACCCTTCACTGTCAATCCCAACCATCTCCACAGCCCTTCCCCACTGCCAAAACCATCTCTGCAAATCCCAGTCATCACCCATCGAGCAACCCACCCCATAACCTCCCGTCAGCCCCACCTTCCATTCACCCGAGTTTCACATAACCCAAACCCATTAGACCCCATCTAGCAAACCCAACCCCATCCCTTGCCTTCCTGCAGAAAACCTCAGCCCCATCACCCGCCGCCCTTTTCCAGTCTCTTCACCTAACTCCCCAAAGCCCAAAAAAAAAAAAAAAACAAGAAGAAGAATCACAGAACCGCACTTGCCTCCCATCCCATACCCACCGCAAAGAGAAAACACGAAAAAAATAAGACAGAGAGAAGAGACAACCAGCAGAAAAAAAGAAACAGAGAGCAAAGAGTAAGGAGCATACCTGTTTCCACACGCCGTCCGCCACGTTCCAAGCTTCCGGCAATCGCACGCCAGCACCCGCGCCTGATGTCGCCCTCTCCCAGCTCTGCTATCTACGTTGAAGCAAAAGCAGAAAAAGGGTCTCCGGCCCTTTTATTTTTTCTTCCTTTTTGGACACAAAGATCGAGGCTTTAGCACATGTTTCTGCAAAAGAAAACTAGCACCAATAGCTGGGTCTTGGATCGGGTTGCCTTCAAGTCATGCTTGACCTGTTTTAGAGAGGAAGCCCAGCCAGCAACTTGTTTTATTGATCAGATCCATCAACCATCCAACCCCTTCACCAAGATCAGCGGTTAAGATTTCTTTTTACGATATCAGGCTCATCTACCATCAGATTTCATATCCGTTTTCACCAGTATGATCGTGGAGAGCATATATACAAATCAGGTCAATCAAAAAATCCTGAATTTACATTAAAAAAATTTAAAAAAAAAAAAAAAAAAGCCTCCCAAGAAGCATATAGAAGTAGAGTCTACCTCCAAAAACGATGAGGATTTGAGGGGAACCGTTGCGGAATTATTGGTAAATGTTAATCAACTTAAATCAACGATGGTTCAAATGCAAGCGACTCTTGCAAGGATTGAAACCCAATTAACCAATTTGGAAAATAATCGGCGCGAGGATAAAACCATCGAGATGAAGGCGGACATAATCGAAATCAACGAGATCCACATGCCGTCAATTTTGATCGTGATTTCGGTATTAAACTCATGATTCCCAAATATGATGGAAAATTGAAACCGGATGAATTCATAGATTGGTTAGTGTTCAAAATATTTTTGCGCACAGGCCACCAACGAATGTTCATAAAGTTACACTGGTAGCAACTCCATTTCGCAATTATGCTGCCATATGGTGGCCCGAGTTGCAAAAGAAGAGAAGAAGCCATTGACACATGGACTGAGATATGGTGGCCTGAGTTGACCACATTAACACATGGACTGAGATAAAAAATCTGTTGAAACCAAAATTCCTTCCTATCAATTACTCCAGAGATCTGTGTTCAAGTTTTCAAGATTTGAAACAACGATCTAAGACAGTTGTTGAGTATTCTGAGGAGTTCATGACCATGCAAGCTCGTTGTGGCTTGAATGAAGATGATGATGTCTTAGTTGACAGATACTTTAATGGGCTTACACTTGACATATAACGTATTCTCACATTCAAGCATTTTGATAATGTTGATGAGATTGTTCAGCATGCTATCAAGGCTGAGGGAATTGCAAATCATCAAGCAAAAAATTTTAATGCATCTAAATGGGTTATGCAGAAGAATTTCTCAATTACAGGTTCTAAACCGCGTGGTTCGTCGGAGAAAGTTTTCACCAAGCCGGAAGGTCAAAATAGGACCACATGCTATAATTGTAAACAACAAGGACACCGTGCAACGGAATGTCCCAAACGCATCCATCTCTGATGCAGCAGCAAAACCACATCGTTACAATCAGGCTCGTGGGCCACATGTGGGACACATGAAATTCTAATTTTTAATTGTTAATTGTTTTATTTTTAGCAAAGAGTGTAATTAGAATTAGGTTTCTAATTTGGATAGGTGATGCAGGACAACTATATGATTGATGATAATGTGATTTATGATGTCAGAAAGTCCATTCACAAGCACATTCCACCAAAAAAATGCATTTAGTGAAATGCATTTAGTCCCAACAGTTTAGAGTTTTCCCCAAAATTCAAGTTGATTGACAAATCCTGCTTGAAGGTTTCAAGGAAAGGCCTAAAGGCTCAATTTGGTTCACAAAGAATTGTTAGGGATTAACACATGGTCAATGAAGATGATAAACAAACAACCAGCAGCCCTTTTAAATCTGCAGATCTAGCCAATCCAGATAAAATCAACATAACCCAGGTCTTGGGCAGCAAACAAAGGGCTGGAATCTATTGAATCTGGGTCAAACAAGGACTGTTAAGTCCAGCAGGTTCAGCAGATCAGATCTGGCCCTATATGGGATTCGGCCAACAAATCTGACCCTTCTACAAGGGTCGGCTGATGTGGTAGACTCTTCTTAAAGGGTGCAAATGCTATGACAGTCCTTTTTGGCCCTTCAATCATATGATTAGGTAGTAGAGAAAATGAGAAAGGAAAATAAATAAGGAAGAAGAAGAAGAAGAAGAAGAATCAGCTGGTTCTTAAAGAGGGGTTTGGTTCCACTGTAGAAAAGATAGAGAATAGAAAATACCTTAGAAAAAGAAGGATGGTCTCACACCTGTCGTCAAAGAGGGAAGCACCAAAAGCGCAAAGCCATGGCAGCAATACTTTCTTCATTCATTCCATTCTTCTATAACAGTGACTTGAGAGAAGCCCTAAATGGGGCATGCAACATAAACTGGGCCTAGTGCCTTGTTGGCCCAAAGTGGGTCCAATCCTTAAAATAAATAATGACTAATGACTGGTCCAATTAATTGATCCAATTTTTATTGGTTTGAATCAACTAACAAGTTACATGACTCAAAAGAAATTACTCAAAATTTTATTGATTCATCCTAATTAACTCTAAACAAATGTGGGGCCCATCCTATCCACACCTTCCCAATGTGGGGCCTTCAATAGAAATTGTATGGATTGGGCCCTCCAATTCAGCTCCGGTCTTTTTTCAACCCATGTAGACATCTCCCAACCACAATGAGGTTGGGTGGGACCCTTCTTCTTGCTCCTGTGGTACACCCTGGTATTATTATGCAAGATGTCCCCATCAATTCTCCCCCGGTGAGGAGAACTCGACTCCGTTTGTCAAGTAAATCTGGATTCAAGCGCTGTAACTCGCGCTCTATCATCCATGTGCAGTCCGAAAGTGGTCTATCTTTCCACTTAACCAAATATTTCTGAGAGCCTCCATGTCGAGTTGAAATGACCTTTTCATCTAAAATATCTTCTATCTCATCTTTTTTTAATGGGACATTAGGGATGGGTGGCACAGGCTGTGTAGGTGGGGAAGAAGTAAATTGATTGTCCGGATGGGGATCATCAAGTTCGCTTAGGCGTCGTTTGTTTCTCCCAATTGACATATGTAAACAACCCACATGTGAAAGAGATTCATATCATTTATGTTTGTTTACAACATTTACACACTAGGTGAGTAAATCACATGTGCTTTTGCTGTGTAAAGTATGTGCAAAAGAGGCAGCACATTTTCACACCTGATGAGGTGTGAAACGTTTCCATACCAGCCTAGTTAGGGCGGAGCTACAATGGCCACACAACCAGAATGCCTTCTTCATTTTTTTGACTAATATGGCACCCAACTTTGTGATCCAAACCGTTTATCATGTTAGGGGGGGCAAAAAACGGCTATGATACCCAAAATCAACCGCTGGGTCATTATAGATTGTGAAATATTGATAAAAAATGTACAGACCGTTAGATCATCATTTCTGGACTTTTGTGGGCCCTATTTCGTAACCCAAATTGTTAGTCCTCTTCAAAAGGTCATTTCTAGTTATAGGTCCAAACCCCAAATGTTGATTCAATATGGATCATGAAATATATTTGAAATAAATATCAATCGTTGGATTAATGCACTGTTACTACAGTGCGCAACAGCGCATTCACGAGTTAAGACAGGCAGTCCGTTTTTTCTAGATTTCTGAACAATCTGAGTCACTAATGCAAGATCTGGACCGTAGACCCTCTTTATATGGCCATTAACGTCTAGTGGATCAAATTTCAACCGTTGATCCTGCATGTATTGTGAGATATTGACAAAAAGGCCCTGAGCGTTAATGGTTCAATTCTGATTTTTGTGGGCCACTTTTTCCCGATCTAAACCATTAATCCTCTTTAGAAGGTCAACAATGATCATCTGGTCAAATCTCATCGCTTGATTCATCATGGATTTTTCAAAATTTGTGTATAAGTGTGAAAGACATGTGAACTGTTAGACCCAATCAGATTCCGATTTGAAGAGGGGTGAAAATGACAAACGATGGATTATGTTTCACATGCAACTCATTTACATGTGTAAATGACTCACAAGTGAGTTATTTACATATGTAAAGCATTTTCACATCACTTGTGAAATTAACAAACGACCCCTTGTGGAATTTGGAGATTGACCATTGGGTATTATATCAGGTGAGGCTGCCAGACCCCGCACTGGGACTAAGTCTTCAACATTGAATACAGGGTTAATTCACCATTCTGATGGAATTTCTATAACATAAGCATTAGCCCCAACTTTCCTAAGAATCTTAAACGGTCCAGCACTGCGAGCATGCAATTTCTTAATGACTCCTTATGGGAATCGCTCTGGTTTAATCCGAACCGTAACGAAATCACCTACCTGATATTCAACGTCTCTACGGTGTAAATCAGCAGCCCATTTATAAGTTTCATAGCTTGTGATCAGTTTCTTCCTGATGTCTTTATGCAATGCATGTATGTGATGTGCAAAAGCATCTGCTAAATCAGATGGTCTTTGTGCAGCAGTCAGGGGTATGAGATCTATCGGGGTCCTAGGTTCGTAACCAGATACTACCTCAAAAGGACTCATGCCTATGGACCTATTGACAGAATTATTATATGCAAATTCAGCCACGCGCAAAACCAAATCCCATGACCTAAGGGTCTCTCCAACCAAACACCGTAGTAAATTACCTACACTTCTGTTTACTGCTTCTGTCTGACAATCCGTTTGGGGATGGTATGCAGAAGATAAGTTCAGCCGCGTTCCCATCATAAACCACAGTGTCTTCCAAAAGTAACTTACAAACCTAACATCCCGATCAGACACAATGGTTTTAGGAAGTCCGTGTAATCTAACCACTTCTGCAAAAAAAAAAAAAAGACGAGCCATCTTAGAAGCATCAGACGTCTTAGAACACGGTATGAAATGTGCCATTTTTGAAAAACGATCCACAACCACAAAGATGGAATCATGGCCGCGACTAGACCTAGGAGGTCCTAGCACAAAAACCATACTGATATCCTGCCACGGAACATGCGGTACCGGCAATGGACTGTATAGCCCTGTGTTCTGCCTTCTCTGTTTGGCAGTCAGACAAACTCGACACTCTGCCAAAATTTTAGCCACATCACGTTTGAGACTAGGCCAATAAATCCTATCCTCCACTAAGTTGACAGTTTTATCCCAACCAAAATGCCCAGCCACACCACCAGCATGAAGCGCCCAAACGAGGAAATCACGCATAGATGTACGGGGAATCCAGAGTCTACATCCCTTAAATAGGAACCCGTCCTGAAAGGTATACTTAGTATAATTTTGAGTCGGGTCATCAACCATTGAGGTGTACAACTCTCCAAAATACTTCGTAGCATTTTGGCGGTGGGCTGCTACGGCCGCCGCAACCGCTATTTTCATCCTTGTGCGTGACAACACATACACATTCATGCATGGTGAAAAGCAAGTAACACTCTATCCTATGAAGCCGGCACCACCAAAGAAAGGGTCAAGTTCTCGTCTCACCAAGGAAGTGCTTCAAGTGCACACTATCTACAAAAGCAACATCAAGAAGAAGAGCCGAGTTCGAGGTTGAACTCTTTTCCAACCTAGGGAGAATGATGCGGCAGCATTATACAGTCGTTGGAGCAAGAGGCATGGTCCACATGTGGGACCCAAGAAAGTTTATGAATTCTTTATTAATTGTTATTAGTTTCTGATTTTATTTAATAAGTTGTATTTAGGATTAGTTTCTAATTTGGATAGGATTATTATTTGGTTTCCTAGTTTGGTTAAGATTGCTTTCTTAGCCCTTAAGTTTCTTTTCTTATAAATATGACATTGTAGAGAATGGTAATCTCAGAGACTGTATGGGTTTGTTTTTCATTGGAGAGTTTCTTCTTCGAGGGATTGTTCCCGTGGGAACCCTAATTGTGCCCGGCACTTGCGATCGTATCTACGATTGCATCATTTACCATGTTGGTTTGTGGGACCCCTATTCATCTGTTCACGACATCGAAGGGTCTTAGGCACGGAGACCATATGTCGCCTTTTCTGTTCGGCTTAGTTGAAGAAGCCATGGGAGCCCCTTTTTTTCTAGGGGCAAGGGGATAGGATTATAGGAAGCTTTCAGGCACCGTAGCAGAGATGATTTCTCATCTCCAGTTTGCGTAGGACGCCATTTTATTTGGTTCAATGGATTTGAAGGAAATTGCAACCATAGAATGTATCTTGAGATGTTTCGAATTGGCATAAGGTTTGAAAGTTAATTTATCCAAAAGTAAGTTGGTGGGAGTAATCTGTTTGAGGACCTCATGAAGCATTTGGCGAAAATATAGCATTGTATGCTTGGTAAGCTTCCAATCCAATACCTTAGTTTGCCTATTGGAGCAAATCTAAAGATGTAAGAAGCTTGGGGAACCGTGTTTAGAAGAACTTGAAAAGAATCTCTCCAAGTATAAGTGTTAATACCTATCTCTCAGAGATCTGATAAATCTTTTTTTTTTTTTAAATAAGAGTCTTATAAATCTTATTAAAGATAAGTTATTTGAACTCCCAATTTATTTCATGTCCATATGCAAAATGACGATATACATGAGAGAGAGAGAGAGTAGACCAAATTCAAAGGAAATTCTTGTGAGAAAGGCAGAGTAATAAGAGAAAATTGCATCTTATTAAGTGGAGTGATGTTGTGAAGGCAAAACCTTATAGTAGATGATTGAAAGTAGGAACTGCTCTCTTTTGGAGAATGATTATTGCCACAGTGATAGGCATGGTCTTCTATAAAAAAAAGCACATCGATATAGGAAGTCGGGGGGTGTTTTGGTTCTATTTCAAATGTTGGAAAGTGTCGCTTGTAAGGTGGGGAAGTGTTTAGAAAGGGGGTCAGCTCCAGAGTTGTGCTGGGGATAAGCGTCCAGTTTTGGTTTTGCAATTGGTTGGGAAAGGGTCCTTTTTTATTTTTTATAGGTTACTCAAGGTTGTGTTCAATAAAGAGTCATCTATAAAGAGTGTTACGTTGGGATAGGCAATAATATTTTTTGAAGGTGCATGTAAAACGACGTCAATCTGAGGGGTCTAAGTGCGAGTCCTTGTCGGTTTTACTTTCTAACATCTTTGTTTGTAACGGTAAAGAGGATGCCCATGTTTGGATCTCATACCCTTCTGAGAAATTTTGTCAACTCATTCTACATGTCTTTAGATCCTCCCACAGGTGCTCCTCATCCTTGTGCTCAGATCTGGCTTGGCATAGCTCCTCCATGGCTGGACTGGAGGCTTTTTGCTAGTTAGGGGGTGAAGGGGAAGGTGCCGACACTGGATAACTTGAGAAGGGGCATTATCTCAATGACATTTCTTATATTTGTGCTATTGTGCGGGAGGGACATTGAATCGATCAATAATTTATTTTTACAGTGTGAGATTTCTAATAACATTTGGAATCATTTCTGGTCTAAGTGCGGTTGAGCATGGTGTTCCCATTTCCCACTGTCCAAAGCAAGATACAGTGTAATCTCGGAGAGTCCATTTCATGGTTTTGACTTGGTGCTTTGGTTGATCATTCCCTAAGCTATTCTTCAGCCCATTTGGAGAGAGAGAGAGAGAGATGTATATCATAAAATTTTCAAGCCGTGGTGCCTCTCTAGATGTTTTCCTAAATAGGGTGATTTTGGGGTGATTTTGTGGATTTGTAAGTGGACCGTTTCTTAAAAAAAAAAATTCAAAATTTGAAGCTGGATAGTATTATACATGATTGGGATGCCTGTATGGATTGTGGATCCTTGAAGGAGAGTAAAGGGAAAGATGGCATTCTACTCCAATGGGTTCATTGAAATTCAATGTGGATGCGGTTAGCAGAAGTAGGCAAAGCCCGGCTGGCATGAATGGAGTTCTTCACAATTTCAATGGTCAATACCATTCAAAAAAAAAAAAAAAAACCAATTTCAATGGTCAACTCCTGCTGTCTTTTTGTTAATCAGAATTAGAGATTCCAATGAAGCTAAGATACTTGCTATGTTAAAAGCGATGACATTTGTATGCAGTATGCACCTTGTTCCAAGAGAGTTTGATAGTTGAAAGTGAATCATCAAACACAATTTCTTGGGCTGCAGGTGTCGTTGAGGGATCCTTAGAAGCTTCATTACTTTTTCAATGAAATCAAGCAATTGTCTATATCTTGAAGGTGGAATTTCAGCATGTTCTCTGGTCAGCTAATTAGGTGGCCGATAGCTTGGTCAAGGGTGGCTCGCATGATGAAGATGATAGTGGATTTCCTCGGAATTTTTTGGGCTTTACTTGGTAGCCGTCGTGTAGGGTATAATTCTCTTATATCCCTTCGTTGTCATTTAGCCATGTAGCTGTGTGTAATTTCCTCTTCCTTCAATAAAATTCATGACCAACTTCCTTTATCCTCAGGGCATTGTTCAATGATTTAGTGGCATTCACTTAAGTTTGGTTTGGGCGGGGAACTGACTCTTTCAGCTGCAGATCTTCACTCGGACGAGATCCTGAATCAAGAAAGTTGATAAGATTTGAAACTGGTCTTGAAACTGGTCAGCCCCTAGGATTTCTGTCCCGCGTGAAGTCATCACTTTATAGTGTGGTTTGCCTAAGAAAAAAAATACCCTAACTATAGGGAAGTGGGAAATAGCAGACAAGATGTAAGTAAATGGTGTCTTTTTGAGTTGGGATGCTCTCCAAAAAAACAATGGAGCAAAGAAAGATACAAAGAGAAAATCTCCTCTAGTAAGTGCCCTTAAGTTTCATGTTGCTGGGTTGAGTTGCAAGGGGGAAAATTGGGTTGGCTCATATGGATGAGCATTGTTCGACAAGAAAGGATCCTTCTCTCAGTATTCTATGGCCATACTGGGGCAAAGGACAGCAACAAAGCTGAAATTTAGGCTTCTAAAAGAGGCAAAGAATCTTAGGTCATGTTAAGGTAGGGTGATTGTTGAAAGCAACTCCAAAAATGCAATCCTACAGGCTATCAGTGGCCGGATGAACACATTAGCCCTAGATACAATTTCATATTGAATGAGAGATCGGGAAGCTGCAATATCATTTAATAGTGGAGTTTTTAAGGCAAGTGCACTAACTAGCACATTTTTTCAACATGCATGTATTTAGGCCCATTTTTGTAGTTTCTCCACCTTGCATGCTCTCCATTTTTTCTCTTTTTTTCTTGATTGCAGTTTCATCTTGGTGTTTGCTTCGTTTTTTGTTGCTCTTAGTTTTGGATTACTGCCCTTATACCAATTGCTCCAATCTTTAGCGATTCCTCCTCATAGTGGGATCTCTATTCGCCAATCAAATAGGCAATGAACTTCTGATAATTATTTCAAATATCACTTTAAATGCCTCTCATACCAAATCAAATCACATGTAATGATTTCATCCTAAAATAAAATAACGATATTTTTTCATGAGAAACAAAATGATAAAAAGCAGTAACCGTTTTCTCTGAATATAGTTTAATATTAACAGACTCAGAGAGAACCATCAAAAAGAGCAACTTCTATGACATTAGTGCATAGAGACAAACATAAAAAACAGTAACTTCTAAAATATTATTGCAAGAGTTTGTCATCAAATAGCATAGATATAAAAACAAAGTGCCACAGAACAGGAACATTCTTACTTCTCAAGCAATCTAAAGCTTCCTAGCAAGCCTAGCTGCATCGAAACAATATTTCAAGAAATGCATGTAACAGTGAAGTCGCAGTCATACCTATCCCTCATGCATATTACTCAGCAGAATCTTCAGCTGTTCATTTCAACCCTGATGACAAGAAAAAGGCCATGTGCCGCAGGTTATGGATAGAGAAATAATACTATGCTTTGCTGCCCACAGAAACAGCAGCAGCACTCTCTTCCTTCCCCAAGGCAACCACAACTTTCTTTAGTATGGCTTCTACAGGCTGATGAGAATTCTCAACTGCCTTAGAAACTGCAGTCCATCTTTCCCCATGCTTTGGTTCTGCCGCAATGCATCTCTTCAAAACATCTTTCTGCTGTTCGTCACTTCCATGCTGAAGTTCAAACTTATAATACCAAGCCCAGAAATCACCAATGTCTGGTGAGAGAGTCACTGCTCTGTTAAACCAATTCCTTGCCTTCTCAACCTTCCTGTCATGCCAGAAAAGCCTTGCCACAGCAGCGATGACATGTGGATCATGATCACATCGCTTGAGAGCATCCATACTCTTGGTTTTCCGCTGAGGCCTCGGAACCATTTCAATAGATGCTGCCCACAGAATCCCACTCATCGGGCACTCCTGCAATGCCTTTGCCATCAAGATATCAGCTTCCTTCTTGTTTCCATGCCTGGATTCAGCTCGAACAGCTGCAAGCCAAAGTTCTGGATTCTGAGGATTCTTCTTTCTTGCCATGGTAAGGATAGCCCGAGCTCTACTTAACCCATTCATCTTCTCCTCTAGTTTCGCAAGTGAGAGCCAAAGAGGAATGCAACTCGGGCAGTGCTTTAGACCAGAATCGTACACTTCCTTAGCTTGCTCCAGATTTCCTAGCCGGTCCTCAAGCTGTCCTAGCATCAGCCAAAGCTTAAAGAAAGACTGGAAGCGTTTCAGGCCCTCCTCGAGTAATTTCCTCTCTTCAGCTGTGTTACCCAATTCCCTTTCCACAATAGCTGACTTCATCCATACTCTCTCTGTGCCTCCTCTCTCTCTCGCCTTGGCAAGAAGCATCCTTGCTCTCTCAGGCTCATGGTTCTCAAATTCAAGCTTGAATGCAGCCAGCCAAATCTCCTCAGAATTGGGAATTGCAGCATATGCCTCTTGCAAGATAGCTCTGGCGGCGGGTACATCTCCAGCAAGCCATTTCTCTTTGGCACCCATAAGCCACAGCACCTCAGCCTGTGGTCTGTAAGTAACAGCTTTCCTTAGCAGAGCATCAAGAGATTCCCGTGTTCCGTGACTCTTTTCTAGCTGCGCTGCCTTTAGCCATATACTCTTCTTGGTAAGGAACACAGTAAGAGCATGAGCATAAATAGCTCGCGCAGTCTCAATCGAACCTCTCTTCTTACACTCCTCTGCATCGGCAACCCACGTCCTCTTTCGATCTTCTTCTTCCACACCAATGCCAATAGTATTCCTAATTATAGCTTGGCAAGTTACAACAGACCCAGCCCGCTCTGCAGCCTCAGCCTCCTTCATCCAAGACTCTCTGTCTATAACCAGCCCTTCTCCTTGTAAGGCCCGAATACCCCTCTCTATGATCTTCCCAACCATGGCAGTGTTCCCATTCGCCTCTTCAAGCTTCGCTGCAGTAATCCAAATTGTGGGCTCCTTCGACAGCTTCATCCTCGCCCTATTCAAAACTTTCTTCGCCTGCTCATACGTCTCCAGCCTCGCAAGCGCGAGCCACAGCTCAACATGAAGCGGACAGCACTCCACCGCCCGCGAGAGCAAGAGCCTCGCATCCTCCTCATTTGCCAGCTCCACCACCGCCTTCCACAGCCTGACTGAATCAGGTATATGCTCGAGCCCCTTTCGCAAAACGCGGCTCTTGTTCCCATCATCCTGCTCCAATTTCGCAGCCTGCATCCACAGCTTCACTGAATTGGGGATTGCCTTCACCCCCTTTGCAATAACCGCCTTCGCCTCTTCCGGGTTTGCCAGCCTACACGCCTCCAACCACACATCCTCATTCTTGGGGCACTCTTCGCAACCCTTCTGAATCAGCTGCCGAGCTATATGTATCTTCCCGGCGACCTCCTCCAGCCTTGCCGCCGCAATCCACCCAGGTGGGTGCTTTGGGTTTGTCTGGGTAACCGATTTTAGCAATAGCCTAGCCTTCTTAATATCAGATATCTCTGCATCACTATTAATTTTCATACTCTTAAGATCAGTTAAATACCCTTTGGGATCAACCACTGTTAGCCCCGAAACAGAATCCGATAACCGATCGAGCTTCAGCGACAACACGGTTCCTCGCCCTTCGCCGACTGCAGTTAAATCAGTGACTGGGGTCTGCGCCCACGGTGTCTCGGTCCCTCCGGCGGACCTGCTCTTCGGGTCCAATGCCGTAACATGCTCTTTCTCCTGCCTAGCCTTCTCCAGCAGTGTGTCCGGAACAGGAACAAAGCTCTCAAACCTCTTCTTCTTGTTTCTCAGCGAGTAATCACCCATTTCAGGTATACTATCCCATTCTTCAGCAGATACAGTGTATAATTTCCTCTTCAAGTCCGCGAATTGCTCGGTGATTTTCGGATTGGAAGCTCGATACTTCTCAATCTCCTGCTTCAGCCTAGCCTCCCTCCTGTCCTTGCGCCGGGAGTCCATCCGCTTGTCAATGCTCTCCCAGACGGCATCGGCCTCCTTGTCATCCTCGTCGTACTCAGCAGACGCGAAGAGACCCACGTCGTTGCCTTCGAACTCGTCGAACTTCTGGTTCTCATCGTAGCCCTTCTCATCAGCATCGTCGTCTTCGCCATCATCAGCGTCAGGACCACCCCCCTTGCCGCGGCCGCGACCGGCTGGGCCGGAGGCACCGCCGATGGTGGTGGCGGAGCGGTCGGGGAGGTCAGGGGCGGCGCGAGCAGGACCGATATCAGAACGGGTGGTGAACCCGGTGGCGCCACGGCCAAGACCGGCGACGTAATTGGGAGGGGGCTTGGTGTTGAGGAACTCGAGGCGGGGTTTAGGGAGGACGGGGGCCTGCATGCCGCCGGCGAGGGGGATGTGGAGGGTGAGGACCGAGTATTGAGAGATGCCGAGATCGGAGAGGGACGGGTCGGAGGTGGGATTGGTGGAGGTTAGGGTTTTGGATGGGGAGGAGTGGAGGAAGCGGAGGAGGTGGATGGGGATGCCGGATTTCAGATGGATGAAGCGTTTTAGGGATTGGAGAGACGTGGTGTTTGGGTTTACATCTAGGGTTAGGGTTTTGTTGTCGAAGGTTTTGATGAAAACCATGGTGAATAGAGGATAATCGATGGAGTTCTTTCCAAACTCGAAAGGTTGAAGTTAGGTTTCGGGTTGATGCAGAAGCAGTATAGGACCTGGAGAGAGATAGAGAGAATCTATAAATAGGAGAAGTAGGCGGTTATAAACTGGGCTTCCATTACAAGAGACACCCCCGTTACTTCACTTTCTCTCCCACAAAACTCTTCAAAAAATATATTCCATAGTTTTAGTAGGCAATAGAAGAACCGTCAGTGTTATATTTTGGGATCACAGAAGCTACTTGTTTTTGTTTTTGTTTTTATTTTTTCTAACAAATGATTTCTTATTCTTTAGAATGGACTAATCCGTTCAGTCTCAAAAAAAAAGTCAGATAAAACTCATATAAACTCCAGATGGTAGTAATAGTAGATTCAATCTTCAGTTTCTAAAGAGGGGGTTCTGGAATTGATACCAAGACCTCTTAACTCAGAAAGAAAGAAGATTTGTGGTCCTAACCATTCAGCTAATATTTTTTCCCACTTAAACTAGTAAAGGAATTTATCGTGACGTTAGTTTATTATTAATTTTATTTATTAAAGAGTGAGCCTAACATCAAAGGTTTATATTTCTCATCCACCTCTGTGAACCTAATATGAAGAATAGTAGTGAGGGATATGCATTATTTATCATAAACTCCCTTAATAAAGTAGACAGCATATTTATGAAAGTTTATAAGATGGTCAGAAATTTTAGAAAACCCCTCACGTAGATATTTTACTTCTCTAGCTACTCTCTAGACCGTCTTACAAAAAATAAAATTACCATCCGCGAAGAAATTGAGAAACACTAGATAACTTATGGAGGAGAAATACAAGCGAGATCAAGCTAAATATTGTCTTGATAAGACCGTATGGGAAGCTAAATTTAGAAAATGTAACTCAAGGTTTTGGAGGGAACTTGTGGAAAGCATAAACTTTATCAACAGCAGTGTGAACTACATTATTGGCAATAGTGGAAACATTTCCATTTGGAAATGTAACCCAATTCCACATAAAGATGGCCTCAGAAAACCCCTTCCTGACATGGTAAATCTTAATATAATTGTTAAGGACTAATGGGTCTAAACAAAAAGTGGGATGAGTCTATCATTAGAAACATCATCAATAACCCCATTGATGTTGTGTGCATTTGCAAAAATTACATCCCCTTACAAAACCATGATGACAAGAGAGACCTCCGTAACTTCACTTTCTCTCCTAGAAAAACTTTCTAAAAATATATTTCATAGTTTTAGTAGGCAATCGAAGAACCGTCAGAAGCTACTTATTTTTTTTTATTTTTTTATTTTTTTCTAACGGCCTTTGAGTGGTAGCACTAATGGACTCAATCTTCAGTACTTGAAGAGGGAGAATTGGTGATCGATACCAAGACATCTTAACTCGAAAAAAGAGAAGATTTGTGGTCCTGACCACTCGCCCAATATTTCTTCCCACTTAAACTAGTAAAGGAATTTATCGTGACGTTAGTCTATTATTAATTTTATTTATTAAAGCGTGAGCCTAACAACATAGGGTTTATATTTCTCATCCACCTCTGTGAACCTAACATGAAGAATAGTAGTGATGAATAGGCATCATTTATCATAAGCTCCCTTACTAAAGTAGACAGCATATTTATGAAAGTTTATAAGATGTTCAGAAACTTTAGAAAATCCCTCACATAGACATTTTACTTCTCTAAAGATGACAAGAGCAAACAAGACAAGACGAAGCAAAGCGAAGTCCCACGCCACACGAGGTAGACGGTGTCTGGCTGCGAAACCAGAAACATGTACAAAGTATATGACTAATCTGCAGGCAGTCCAAGTGTTTAAGGGCCCTCAGCTTAGCTGATCAGGCTGACAGGGCAGTCCAAGTTCAGTGGTATCTACTCAAATTCATGAATGCACCAAGCGAAAATACATTTACAAGACAAATAATGAAAAGGAGGAGCCACTTGTCAAGACAAGGCAAAGCAAAACGAGGCAAGATAGCATAAGCTATTTAGCAGGTGAAAACACAAGAAGTGGTCCCTTCAAAATTTCTCAAATCCAGAGTTTCCCAAAAACCAAAATCCCCTTTTGTTCTTGAAATATTTCAAAACAAAGTTGGTATGTATAAGTCAAAATAGATACAAATCGATAATCCTCCAATTCAACCCTAAATTTTCAAAATGGACTTCTCATGCATATGCTAAGACCCATCACTTGACCCTTGTGTATTAGAAAACCCGAATGTCGGAATTTCAAAATGAATTGGTGCCCCCAAAGCTAAACAACATTCCAGATTCCAAGTACACTGTATCCCGTTAAAAGCTCTTAGCATATTCTGGGTTTCATCCCCATAAAAAATCCCACCAAAATAGTCCCATTCTAATGTGCTCGGTCAGCACTCAGCTAGCCGCCAGCTGATTGATGGCTGGCCGCTTGTTCCCAGATAGAACTCTTCTATATTTTGAAATTGCAACCGACCTGGGGGTTGGTGACCTATTGGTAGTTTGGCGATAGCCACCAGCTGATCGCCGACCCTCCTTACAAAATGTTAGCTTCTAGAAATGTGACCGCCACCCTGCGGGAAAATGCATTACAAGTTCTGTTTCAACCAATCTCCTTCACATTTCACTTCCTTTCATTGCTTGGCAAATCCCTGCGCTTCTAGAGCCTATATGCTCTCCCAAAACCAACTTTCAAACCATACCAACATCCACTCCATTCTCAAAAACAACCATAAAACATTAAATCTTATCAAATATTACATTCTAAAACAAGAATGTTTATAAAAACAGAATTCAATTTGGCTTAGAAGAGGAAAATCTAGGACGACGCAATTTAAAACATGCATGCAAGTCTAATAAGGAATTTCAACTACTCAAGCTTGCTAACAACAAGATCAATTGAACATTTAGTAGATGAAATCATACATTTTCCAAATAATATATCTAATCACTAAGCATGCGCAAACATATCTAGAAAGACCACTCGCCTTAGGCCCAATGCAAATCAAATTCCTCCTCAAAGGTCCCTCTCAAGTGCTGAACCAAGGATCTACAAAAGTCCCCAAAGAAACACCTCAAAAACCCATGAATTTTGGAAAACCAAGACCCACTTCAAAATGGGCTTTGCATGTGTGAAATCTGTACTCCTTAGGAGATATTAGGACTCATTGAAAGAGAAGGGAAGGGGACCTCACCTGACAGTGTCCAAACAAGAAGCAATGGAGAAGAAAGAGTGGTTTTCCAGATGGAAACACAAGGAAAATGGGTGCAATGGAGAGCTAGGAAGGAGAGGAAGAAGATGGTGTGTTCAGATTTCTTTTCCAAGTGCAAATGATAAGGCATGCAAGGTGGGAAAGCAATGGAGAAGATGGGTTCTTCTATGCGTTCTGAGCTTCCGGAAATGGAATGGAGTTTGAATGAGAGTGAGGGAGAGAAACGTTATGTTTAAGTGGGGAGTGGGGCCCACCAAGCCTAAGACTTCAAGTGGTTGGAACCCTTCCTGCGAGCCCCGGATGAGATCGATTTAAAAAAGGAAAAATATTTCTCAAAAAATATAGTTTCCAAAAAGTATAAATTTCTCATGGTTTGGAGATTTCAAATATCATACACAAATTTGAGTGTGAAAAGACTGTTTTATCCTTTTTGGCTAAAAACCGGGTTTATGGGCTTTGGACACGAATGGAATGAATACAAAAGTTGTGGATAATAACAAAATCTTTCAATATAAACAAAAGAAATAATTTATTGAAATCAAGAATCATCCCCTATGCTTACATGTGTAACCCAGGGCACCCTTGAGTGTATCAGATTAAATCCAAACGCTCTCGAAATTTTCCAAAGTTATGACTAATACTAAGTCAACCCACACTTTAATCAAACGATCTCTAATCCCGCTTAAGAGACTAATCACCCACTTAATTAATACTAATCGAAATTCTCTGGGGCGGGGTCTTACAATTAACCACCCAGATTTATATTGGCTGAGGATTTTTCTTCTAGTGATCCAAAATAGATTCAGTTTGGAAAGGTCATATCTAGTGGCCCATATTTGGGTTCCATGTAGAAAAGTCACCATGGGTTGGGTTTACTATCCAGTGGGTCTTACCTAAATGGGTGTGTCATATATAGTGGGTCCCTTATAGATAGGACAGGTCTGAACTTTGATGGACCTTTAACCAGCATGACAAAGGAATGGATATGGACGCATAATTCATAAACATCATTCTAGGCCAAGGACCCTTGCTTGTGCTAACTCTCTTAGCACCAATCACTCATGTTTTTGAGTTTATTAACTTTATTACATGGTCTGTAAATCTGTTTTGCAGGTTTCCATCCAATTTATGTCCAATGTAATATTAGAAGAAGATGCCTTAACATTGATGGAGCTCTTAAACCAACAAGGTCCTGTCTCTGAGTGTCACGGCCCCCAACCCGATAAGTGGATAAACCGGATCCGGGGTATGAGAATCATGGCTAATTAAGAATTCTGCCCTTTATGTCCAAAGATCGAAGTCTGCTGTGAGGATTGTGTGTTTGAACCTCATTAACCAAATAACCTGTGGTACTTAACCTATAATCACACTTCATAATCCTGCAGAGATACCAAAGGAAGCATACATTTCATCACCATTATGCATTTAAATCTCAGAAGATAAAGACATAAAGTTTATGTACACATCAGGATCATCCTAAAAACCTAGGTCCTGAAACAAAAGATATACAAAGTATGAATAAACAAGTCCAAAAGATCCAAGAAGAGACAAACGATGAATCGGTGAGACAAAATTTCAGATATCCCCATGTAACGCACACAGGTGCCAGAAATGATGATGTTAAGCTGCATCATCAGCACTCCACTTATGTAGTTCGTCCTCCTCTCTCGGCCAAAGATCCTCTGGGATTGCCTCAGTATCTGGGTTAATGTAGTAGGTGGTGTTGTCTGCACACCAAGGAATAAAGAATCAACACATGTTGGCAAGAAGAAATGCAGTATATATTATTCATAACATGTTTCAAATAGAATAAAGACAAGTACATGATTATAAGATACCAAGACAAGAAGCTAGGCATATAAGCAAGAGCAATTTTACGAATCAAGTAACAATATAATTCCTAACAAGTTATAACGAGAGTAAACATCCATGTAATATGCAATGCCAAACAAAAGGAGACTCCGAGGATGTCCTAGCCATTTCTCGGCGATATCAATATCATCCTAACCGACTACCAATACCTTAAAGTCCGGCTCTAGTGGTATCCAAAGCTACTTACTAGGAATAACAGTGTTGTCCGAGCCGACTGCCATTATTTTGCTCCGTGGATGCCGTCCGTGCCAACTACCCACCTTAGTATCCGAGAAACCAACCCATTCAAGAATCATCAGGCTACAGCTAGTCATGTATGCAAGATGATCATGATGGTGATGATAAGGCATAACACAAGTTCCAAGACAAGAACACGTGGCCAGATTACAAGGTAGAAGACAATAAATTGAGGGCTACTCTAAGTCGAGCCAAGATACATGACAAGTTCTCAAGTTCCACAAGTAGTCCTCGTAACAAGTCTATTCACACGTGTCCATCAAGTACAAGATAAAAGGTACCTAAGGATACACTCTAAGTTCGGTCAAACCTAATTCTATAAGTATGTTACAAGTTTTACAAATAATCCATTATTAGAGTGTACAAGGTACGTCAAGCTACGAATATATGATTCACGAGTCAAGAGTGAAGAACAAGTCATTCCTGGGTCAAAGATTATACGTCGTGTACCGTAGGTGTCTCCAACGGAGTACGTATGGAGAATGAGTCAACGATGTCCGAATTTGGAGAGCCCTTGGCGTACGGGAGTTATTGGGCACCAACTGACTCAATTCCACGTGCATCAGCCAAGTCACAACAATACACGGAAGTCCTGGATAACCGACGAAGCACGCCAAGCCAATCATGCTCCGTCTTCATTTCCCCAAGTTGGTCATACAAGGGTAGGGTCAAGGGGTCCCACATATTAGGTTAGACCTAAGTTAGAAGTTTCCCTTCAAAAAAGGAAACTGGGCATTCGCAGTTAACCGCAGAGGAGGTTCGCGGTTAACCGTGAGGTCACCGGGAGGTTGCCGCGAAGGTCACCGCGAGTAGCACCAACACTACTTAGAAATAATTTTGTCAGGCGGTTAGCCGCGAGGTGACCGCAAGTCATGGTGAGAAAGACATAAGCTAACCCAAATTTTGTCTGGGTTTGGCAGTTAGCCGCGGGGTCACCGCGAGCAACACAAGCTCAATTCTGGTGCAAGTAGTGGCCACGCCGTTAACCGCGGAGTGACCGCGGAGGTAACCGCGGCCCCAAAAATGTGTAATTTCTGAAGCTGTTTCATTCAATTTCGATACACACACCAATAGCTTTAGAATTAACACTTGTAGCACCATCAAACATCCCATATCATTCACCAAAACCACCTATTCCATCCATTTCAAATCCATTTCATTAATTTCCTAAGTTAGCATGTGAATTACCATATAATAGAACCAAGTTTGGAATTTGTAGGAAATCTAAGCAATTTAGTTATTAAGAAACAAGAATTCATACATGCATGCTTATACATATAAAGCTAATCTACTTGCCTTAACCAAAAGAAGAGAAATTAGAAGGATTGAGGAGAAATGAGCTCTCCACACACACCCACTAGCCAAACCTATCCCCAACAAGCCTCTCCTACACTCAAAGAGTACAAGGGAAAGGGAGGGAGAAGAATTTATCAACATGCAACCCATTTACAAAAACAAGAATGGGAATTGGAAGCAGTAGAATTATGGAAAACTTACCAATTTTGGGTCGAGGAGAAGAGGAAGAGAGGAAGAAGATGATGGCCAAATTTCCACCTGAAATGGTCTCCAAACCCACATGTAGGAAGACGAAGATGAAAAAGAACTCTCCAGCAATTCTGAAATGAATTGGAAACGGAGGATGTTAGAAACAGAGGATGTTGCTGGAGATGGGTTTAAAAGGGAGATGAACAGTGAAATGACTGAAATGCCTCATTTAGTGAAATGAGAGAAAAGTGATTATTTGAGGGGACTTTGGGGCGTCAAATTGCGACGAGTCAAGAATGGAAAACGATGAGCGCAACGAGATCTTTCCAAAGAACCCAAATTTGGTGGAAACTGAATTTTTCGGAAAATACCCAATTTTCCTAGAAATGACAACCCAACCTCAAGACTAATCGCATTTGAAATCGAACGAAACTTCGCGAACACCTTCCTAATGATAAAAAAAACTCGTCTAAGCATTAAACCCATATAATTAGCTAGAATAACAATTAATTAAGCTAATCGCCAAGATTAAGAAGTAAACACACTATTAAGATTGGGACCTTACACTATGCTCGCTCAAATGATCTTTCCACTCAAGGCGATACAGAGGTTGAATACATACAATGAGGCAGATTTATAGCAACTTCATTTGTATGTTATGAATACATAATATTTTGAATGGACATAAACATAGTAGTCTCAGATATGTAACCAGATGGAGCATTTTGTCCTGCTACCAGGAAGACCTGTACTCCTGGGTAGGTTTCTTGGTCAGTAAAAATTATATAAAACTATCCGTGCAACATGAACAAAAAAATAGAAGCTTTTTACCGGCATTAGGCTTCCAAATACATGATCCACCAAAAAACTAGAAGATTTTTACATGAATTATGCTTCCAAATACTTAGTGATTTCCATTGATAAAAATTTAAGACAGGTTGCAAATAATTACAGGAATCAATATTGTACTGCTATGGTAACAACCACATATTTGCCTCAATAAAAACATCTCACAAACCATGTAAAGCAACCAGCCTAGTCTGGTCATTATATATCAGTGGCCAAATCTGATCGTTGAGGAGACCCTACAACAAGTTTTCCTTGCATCAACCTCTTCATCATCTCTAATGCAACCTTGGGTTGATCCATTGGGACCATGTGGCTAGCATTATGGACTTGTTGCACACAACTAAATGGGTTGGACAGCCCCATCACAAATCACATTAATATAAAGTAATCAAGCAATCGTTTTGCCCTGTTTTTGGTGTAGTGATAAAGACCTTCAATAAGGTAAGAGACCCATAGCTTTTCAGATGCCCTGCTTCTGCTTTGTCAACCACGAAAAGCCAAGGGCAATACCGTGAATGCTTCTTCACCGGACCATTCCATGGCATGAACCCATAGAGTTTCCTGATAAAAGCATGTATATTAGTAGACAATGTGCATATTAGAAAGAATAATACTCGAGTATGGTTCCTGGTTTGCTAAAGCAGACACACACATGCAATTTAGCGAAAAGTGTCACGCCCCCAAAAGTGAAACCGGGGTTATGCGTGAGATTAGGGCCAATTAAAAATTTTCCAACATTAAACAAATACAACGTGGCCCCAATCAAGTCCCATAGGATTGAAGTCCGCGGTGAGGTATAAATATTTCCTCTATAAAACACAGCGGAACATCATAATAAACAAATTGTACAATATAACATTTCAGAGTATGCACATCTTCATTTTCTATAGTTTAAGTTTAGCAAAAGATAACAAAAGTATATTAATTAATGGCTTCTATCAAACATAAGCCAAAAGAGAATAAATACGAACTAACCAAAGTATGAAGGCACTCGTGTGCTGGTCACGACGACAATACCATCGACACACAATTCGTACTCACCATCAGGCTAAACTCCCTGAAGTGATGCCTCCACTTTCCTAAAGGTAAATGTACCTGGTACCTATGCACCAAGTGCAGCATCAGACACGACGGTCAGCAAGCAGATATAAATATAAACCATCAATAGATATGCAGAACGAATCAGAGTAAACAATAGACAAGATCATAAAACATGCATAGTATCCTGATCGTAAGAAGTGCATAGCATTCGAATCAATAATCAACTAACAAAATAGGCCGTCCACATGTGCTAATTTACCACGGGATAGTGTTATTACCCTCCCTACTCTCATTGAGCTGTGGTAGATATATATAGTTTGGGAGTATACCCCTTCAATCAGAATGTTCAGAACGATACCCCATTGGCATCAAGCAGTGTCTATTACACCTTAGTGTCTATTACACCAACCCGATCTGCAGACGGTCCAGAATTCAAAGCCCTCACACAAGTGGTGCCCCAGCTGTGTTGGACGTTAACAGCTGAGTGGTTCCTGACAAACAAAATCCTAAACAAACCTCAATGAAGGACTGGGCTTTTCTTGTGCGAACAAGATTCAGTAAACAATAGAGAAACTACTTTCTTTCAATCAGATCTGACTATCAACAGATTGCAAACTTCAATAGTAGTTTTCTTCAAGCCTTACAATCAAAGCCGCCTAGTCTCAACACTTCAAACAAACATCAGAATAAACGGAGCATAAAAAAGGATCCTAAGTCCATCATCTAAGTTCTTCATGTGATCCCAATACAAAGCAGAGTAAACAGAGCTAATGAACATGTACATTACATGTAGATAGTACCAGACGGTACAATTCGGAATCAGAAGCGATAAACAATCCAAACCTAAGTCAAATGTTAAACCCGAAGCATCGTACAACCTACTCAGTCAACGAAATGAATCAGGGTTTGCGATATCCGAACGAAATATCTTTGTGCATAGATATAAGAGAGGGTATCCCGTCGTCCCATACCGTTCAAGATTGAATAAGATTGGTACCCGATGCAACCGGAGTAACCGTGAAGGACGTCGGCTCAAAACATCCTCACATGTAGTCAAATGAGTCCAAAAAGGATAGCCAAAGTTCCACCTATAGTCATCCAAAAAAAGGTTAAAAGATCCATTTCAAAAGGGGTCTTGACAGTTTTTCGGGTCAGCATCCTTCAGGCCGGGTCAACATCCTTGTCAACATCCTTTAGGCCGGGTCGACTTGGTCAAGGCCCGGGTCGACCGACAGCTGTAACATGAAAATGGAAACAGTGTTTGGGTCAGGTGCGAGTGTGGCCGGTCAACCACGCCCCATGGCCGGTCGACTGCGTGCACTGCAGTCACAGAACCCAGGTTCTGTGATTACAATGAACATGGGTCAACTCCCTCACCTTTCTCATGAACCTGGAAAACCATTCAAAACATGGATATAGCCAGTCCATACAATCTCATCCCACAATCTAATTGGGTCATAAACATTTCAATCCATTTCATTAATCAAATGAACCTAATTATCATATTTTCAATCTCCTAAAGCATCAATTGAGCAAATGATATCTAAACCATCATCAATCATTAGATCCAAGGGGAGATAAACATATCAAAGCATAAATATAAATATCTACTTGCCTTTCGTTGAAATTGCCCAAATCCATAAATCCTAACTCCATAGCCCAACAAACCAAACCTAAGGGATAAATAACAAAATAAAACTAAATTAAATATAAAATCAAAAGAGGGGAAGCTCTAAGCTATCAAACACATTTTTACACCCAAAGCACATTAACCCAAACCTAAGGGAAAGAGAGCTTACCAATTAGATGTGTGGATGGAGTGGTGGCTTGCAAATTGGAGATGGATGAGCTCGCGGGGTCCACGCGAAGATTGTGATCGCCATTATCGATGGTGGGACTCACTACAACAATGTGCACCTTTAGCGACGTTTTTTAGCGACGTTTTTATAAATTCGTTGGGAAAAGACTAGACTTTTACCGACGTTTTCTGTAAAACGTCGGTAAAAGCCCGCTTTTTTGCGACGTTTTTACCAAGACGTCGGTAAAAGTATGTTTTTGGCGACGTTTTTCAAAACGCCGGTAAAAGTCTAGTCTTTTTTACCAACGAATATCTAAAAACGTCGGTAAAGGTCATTCCTAAAATTAACTTATTTTGTAATGGAAGTAAAAATGAAATTTATTACCGACGAATTTAAAAACGTTGGTAAAAGTAGACTTTTACCTACGTTTATTTAAAAAACGTCGGTAAAGGTCATTCCTAAAATTAACTTATTTTGTAATGGAAGTAAAAATGAAACTTATTACCGACGAATTTAAAAACGTTGGTAAAAGTAGACTTTTACCTACGTTTATTTAAAAAACGTCGGTAAAGGTCAATCCTAAAATTAACTTATTTTGTAATGGAAGTAAAAATGAAACTTATTACCGACGAATTTAAAAACGTTGGTAAAAGTAGACTTTTACCTACGTTTATTTAAAAAACGTCGGTAAAGGTCATTCCTAAAATTAACTTATTTTGTAATGGAAGTAAAAATGAAACTTATTACCGACGAATTTAAAAACGTTGGTAAAAGTAGACTTTTACCTACGTTTATTTAAAAAACGTCGGTAAAGGTCATTCCTAAAATTAACTTATTTTGTAATGGAAGTAAAAATGAAATTTATTACCGACGAATTTAAAAACGTCGGAAAAGTCTACTTTTACCAACGTTTTTTTAAACAACGTCGGTAAATATCATGCCTAAAATTAATTTTATTACCGACGTTACCTTAATAAACATCGGTAAAGATCAATCGTAAAATTAATTTATTCTGTACCTGAACTAAAAATGTTGTGAAATGCTGAAAGGTTTTTGAACTACTGCAGATTTGAGTTTCATTTTTACTATTGGCAAATGATAAGCAATAGGGATAACCTCCTAATTATCTATGAATTTCTAACTGGAATATATCTCCTCTTTTTCTGCAAAAACTATAACATTTAACAGAGAATTACTGCAACTTCATTCCAAATCTTAAAGATAGCACCCAAAACAAGACCCACTAAGACTAAAGAGAGCACCCAAAACAACACCAAGGAGAGCTCGTCAAAACTATCCATCTTCTTTTCAATGAAAGCACATCAGAACTCTGCACCTTCATAGGCCCCAAGAGGACAAGAAAAGAGATTGAACCCTTCCCTGCCACCCCGCCGACTAAGCCCCTGTAGAAATTTAGTCTTACACTTTTACATGTAACTGGTATAAGTTTTACTGTCATTGTATCTTATTGCTTATCTAATATTTGTTTCTTTTACTAAACTCAACTTCAATGTCAGCATGTATGATCAACAAGGGTCAAACACCCAGCTGAAAAAAGCATTTATTGTATGAATAATAGGGCTGAGTCATGGCTTTTCAGACTTGTATATAGATATAGATATTAAATCACAGTTTGGAGTCTGGTTCATTACCATGAAAACAGAGTTGCCACCCATTCCTTCTATATTTTCCCTATTACCTTTCCTATCTCTTCTCTTTCCCTTCATCTGAATCACTTCTAATTTTATTTTATTTTTTTCTGTTTGGGCTTGGGTGACTCCATTCATAGGGTGACTCAACTCGGGCCAATTTTCGGAACACGGAGCTGACAGACAACAGGTTTGACTCCTACCACACAATGAAGACTGAAATAAGAGAAAATGTGGAAAAACATATGCTTTATTGTTTGTTGTTACCCTTTAGGTTTGAATGTTGAAATCATTTGTGACTTAGGAATTAGGGTGTAATTTATTATTCATTTTGATTTCAAGTTTTCTATTTGTTTATAATGTGATAGTTTGGTTTTTGTTGATATTATTTATTATGTCCTAGTTAAGGTCAAGAATTTGTAATACCTGGCACAAATTCTTTTCTAACTTTTTATTTAAATGTATCACTTTTGTGATTTACTGATATTTGTTATCTGTTGTCAATCAACTGCACTACCACCTGAAGGTAAATGTCCAAAATTCCTGCGTAGTACGAAATTGTAAAGTTACTCATGGGTCTTGTTGTACACAAGTAATGTTAGAAACAGAGATCTGAGGCCAATAAATTTCTATTGCTCTAAACCTTGGGTCCTTCTCTTATATTCCTCCAAAGACTTTTAATTTCAGTCTGTGATGTATTTTTTCATGGACTTGATTTAATGGAATCTCTCTGTTCTAGGGAAGAATTGCACTGTTTTTATAATTGATTTCAGTTGCTTCGTTTATATATAGGTTCACTAAAAGTTGTGCATATGACATTCTTAATCATACGTTAATCTTGCTATTCTTTATTTTTTTGCAGATTGAATGAAAATTGAAAAACAAATTTTGTTAAAAAAGTCCATGCAGCTAGGATGCAGCCAACATGAAGGCCAAGTATGCAGAGTAACACATTGCTTCTAATTCTTTAACCGTGGGTCTTATTTGCTTCTGTTAGTTCCGCCAAGTTATGTTACCCTCGAGCGAAGTGCTCGTGCTGGATGCCCCAATTTTTTTGGGTGCCGTTTCCAGTTCCAGACCCCCGGCGGACTATTTTAATGCCTAAGTGTCTGAAAATCCTTTTTAATTTTTATTTTACATTGGTAAAACTATCAGAGACTATTATCGATGAATTATATGACATCGGTAAAATGAACATTTAGCGACAATTTTTGTAAAATGTCGGTAATGTTTAAAATTTTTTTAAGGAAAATTAAAAATCAGAGTCCTTTACTGACGAATTTTTTTTTACCAACGCAAATTAGCGTCGGACATTTTATCACCGACGTTTAATATCGGTAATGTATAAATTATTTTTTTACCGACGAAAATTAATTTTTTGGCAACGAAAAAAAATAATCGGCGAACTTCCCACCCTTTTTTCCCTCTTCCCGCCACCACAATCCCTCTTTTCACTCTCTCCCCTTCTCCTCTCTCACGCCACCAAAACCCTTTTCAATCTCTCATTCTCTCCTGCGCCTCTCTCACTCTCTGCTCTCTCTCACTGTCGCTCTGTCTGCTCTCTCGCTCTCGCTCTCTCTGCTCACTCTCGCTCTCTCGATCTGCTCTCTCACTCTCGCTCTCTCTGCTCACTCTCGCTCTCTCTGCTCTCTCTCACTCTCGCTCTCTCTGCTCTCTCACTCTCGCTCTCTCTGCTATATCTCTCTCTCTCGCTCGATCTCTTTGCTCTTTCTCTCTCGCTCTCTCTGCTCTCTCTGCTCTCTCTATCTCTCTCCCTCGCTCTCACTGCTCTCTTTCTCTGCCCGAAACCGATCGTCGCTCGAGACCCTCTCTTCCGTTGCTGCCTCTGCGGGGAAGAAAACCCTAAATCGATTAAAAGGAAAGAAGAAAAAGAGGAGAAGAAAACGAAGAAGAAGAAGAGAAGAAATCGTTCGCTGCTGGGCTGCTCGTCTTCTCCCTACTGCTGGGCTGCTCGTCTTCTACCCTGCTACCCCGCTGCTCATCTCATTCCAGGTACAGTTGTAAAATAAATATGTAGCTTATGTTTCTAATGTATGTTCAGTTGTAATGAAATCCATCAATGCGGATAAGGTTCTTCTCAGCAGTGGTTTGGTTAGGAGTCTTGGATGATTTATGTGCTTCTGCACTTTCATCCTTATATATGAAGTGAACTACCTATAATACCATTTCATTTCTGGCTGCTTCAATTTTCTTTGTTAATTTTAACAGGAGATAAATCTCTTGTATGGATTTGTCTTGCTCGATGTTATTTCAGAAAATGATCTGATCTGATGATGATGGTTGACCATTCTGTCTGCCATCTCAAACAATCAATGGGCCTTAAACGAGCACATTCTTGTTGCCTAACCACAATGTTGTGGGTTCGAGTCATTTCACCAATTAAAAAAGAAAAAAGAAATCAAAGGAATTTTTGAGAAGATCTTTTTACAACTTTGTTCCCATTACTAGTACAAATTTTAAAGTTAAAAAAGGGCCTTACATTAGGTGTGTAGTTCTGGGGGTTTCAGTCATGGAAGGATTTCAAGATGGCCGGATGTAGGAACTTGATATTGATAGTGAGGAATGGGGGGGGGGGGGGGGGGGGGGGGGGGAGATTTAACTATAACTTTGTTAGTCGCTGAATGTTTTCAAAATTTGGTTTAAAAGAATTAATATTATTATAAACGCCTATGCAAAGGATACCATGCGAATGGCCTGTTGATCATTATCATATCTTAACTCTAAATATGTTTCTTTTCTTTTCTTTTCTTTTTTTTTTTTAACCCTAACCCTAACCCCTAATTCTAACATCTGTAGTGTTGTTGTTGTTGCTGCTGTTGTTGTTGTTGTTCTTCCACTAATGATGATTGTTTGTTTCGTATTGAAGTTGGAAGAATCGAAGAAAGCGAGGGGAGAGAGAGTCGAAGACGGCACTGCTCAAAGGGATAGGCCCCTCTACGAGGTAAAAATTCCCTTTTTCCCATTCTTCTTCTTCTTCTTCTTTCGAATTCTCAGTCTCTACTCTCTACTGCTCTTTTGGTTTAAATTCTTTCTTTTCGCATTTCCCCATTTTCTGGGGTCCTACCCAGTAAGTGGGGGCTTTGGTATGATTAATTTCTACTTATTAGACTCGTTTGCATCTGGGAATTCCCAAACTGATGGTTGGAAATGTCAAAACTCTAATGCCATAATCAAGGATTAGGATGATCTCATGAGGACCAACTTTGGCCCCAATATTTATCCACCACAGTGAACCCTCCACCCAAAAAAATGAAAATCACAATAACAATAATAATGAATAATGATAATCAAGTAAATTCCATTTGGGTGCACACTAAGAAGGCTACAATTTCTACCAGTTTTCCCTCTGAATCAAGCAAATTACAATGTTGCAGTGTTTTGATGTTGTGTTGTTGGTGGGTTTCCTGAAAATGGTGAGATTGTATTGCAAAGGTTTGGCAGGAATGACATGGCCTATGGTTGTTGCAATAGTGAACCTTTCAGCCTTGAGCTGAATCAAGCTTGCAGTAATTTGCACTGTAAGTTTTAGTCTTTATTAGCTAAAAAAAAAAAAAAGCTATAGAAAATGTTGGTTTCAACTGAATGTTTCTTCTCGTGCAGATCTTAAAGGAGAACAAAGACAAGAAGGATGCAGAATTCAATGAACGGTTTAAGCATAGTGAGTTGTGTTTTTTTTTTTTTTTTTTGTGTTTCCCCTAGAATTAACAAACATCTATTTTGTTATAGTAGTGGTAAGCATCTTAGATGCGCTTGAGAGGTTGAGGTGCTGGATTTTGAAGTTATGATATCCAAATTATGGATGCCATGATTAAATGCAGGCTAGGATACGGTCTTCATTTAATACAAGAACAAACAAAAAAGGAAAAAAAGAAAATCAATTCCAGTGCCTTAGCAGCTGATAATATTGGTTGTACAGGAGATATGGTCGATACAGCTCTAGTGTCCAAACAGTGTAGCGGCCGCCAGGCCCACTGCACTGCTATTTTAGACCCTTTTGATGTGTAAGCTGTTTGAGAAAATTTATTTATGTCTTTTCAAGGCAAGACAGTCCTACACATGATGCAATTCCTGCTTCCCTAGGATTTGCGCTTATTTGACACTTGAAAACTGTTCCATTTCATTTTAATTTAAATGACCTTTGCTGGCATTCTTCTATTTCAGGACCACCCAAAGCTCTGGATGAGGATGAGACGGAGTTTTTAGACAACTTGGAGATGGTGAGCATATGAATGTATCCAAAGAGTCAACTAGGTAATGATTTTCTTTTCTTTTTTACATTATGATGAATCATATCTTTAATTAGCATATGAATGTATCTTAATTTGAAATTCAACAAAGACGAGTCAACTCTTGTGCCAACTTGAGGAGTTCTAGAAATAAGGTGGTGCCAATTGCATTTAGATTTGTGTCAAGATTCTTCTTTCTGCTTGTTCATATCTGTGTGCTCATTTCGAGCATGCTGCTGAGTTGAAGGATAGGACCCAAAGGGAGAGATTCAAGTTTGAGATTATTGTTTCAGCATGCACACAGCCAGCCGACCCAAACTTCACTTCCCCTGTTACTGGCCATCTTCTTCCTCCCTGCTTAGCGGCCACTCCACTTCCAGCCAGCGGCTATGGCAGCCATCCCCTCCAGCGGCCATTGCCACCAGTCCCAACCAACGGCCATTGCTGCCACCTTCTTTCTCCCCTTCTACTTCTTCCTTATCTTTGCAAGCTGTCGGCGCTGCCTGCAACCGCTAGCAGCCCACCCTCAGCTCCCGGCCACTGCGATTTTCTTCAGATCCGCGGCCATTTCCAGACCACCGGCCATCCCCAGACTAGCGGCCATTCTCCCTACAACCTGCACAACCTACTGACCTCGCGGCCAGTCCACCTGAACCCATATTCAGCGGCCATTGTTGCCTTCTTTCCCAGCGGCCACTACTGCCGCCGGCCATCCCACTTGCAAGCACCCACCTGAACCTGCACCCACCTGCACTAGCCGAACCAGCACCCACCTGAACCGGCTGAACTTTTCACCTTAAACCGGCCACCTTTCTCACCTGAAATCAGCTGAACTTCTCACCAGAAATCAGACATTTTTCCCCACCTGAACTCAGCCATTATTTCAGCTGAAATCAGCCCTTCTGCCCACCTAAATTCAGCCACATTCCTCACCTGAACTCAGTCAATCTACCCACTTGAATTCAGCCACATTCCTCACCTGAAAACTGTAACCTTTTCTACGTCATGTATGCATGCGTCATTCATAGCAGCATGTATTTAATCAAATTCATCTTTTGGTCTTTTTTTAATGCAGTGAATTTGACCCACAAGCTTTTGTTGTCGGTTGATCATAGTCTCCCTCTTGCTTTTGGGATTAGTGTAAGGAGTGATACTCCCCCACCTGGTGAAAATCCTAGCGGTTCAGAATGATTGCCCTTGCCATGTGTAACATACATTCCCAAACTTATAGCAGTTGATCCCACGGTAAAATTGAGTATATGATTAAGAATATAATTAATATACATTATGCATTAACTACATTTTATTCACATGATCAATGTCACGGTAGGGGTAAAATCCTATTGGCATAAGATCTGATGATGATATGGATATTAAGTTTCCTTAGCTAAGCATTCATACTACAGCCTCATGATGTTAGTAGAGTCAGTGTTAATACTTCTCAATACTCAACAATGGACATTCATTATGGGCAGCTCAACTTTTCAATAGGTGGATAGTATTGTGGAGTTCCATTCGTTCCACCAATAGGAGACATTTGTTATCATGACCTTGCCCCATAGTAGCTGTGTCAGGTGAGCGGAATGAACATAATTAGCTGAGCTTGACCAAGTACTTGGGCAGACTTGCTGAGTTACTAAGCTCAGTGACCTTCCATGTTCAGTTCCGTGAGGATTTTTTTTCCCTCTAGAATGGGATACTTGAACTCACGCTCGCACACACTTACCCCGTCTCTAAGCGGATGAGCTGTAGCTGGGACAATTCTGCAAAGGCAGAACTGTATGCAACAATTTGTAGTTGTAGATATCATTTGTGAACTTTCAACGCGTGGTTAACATACGAGGAAGATGTCATAGTCGTCTTCTTATGTCAATAGAAATTGATTGTAGACAGTGGACTGTTCTTATATTTATTCCATTTTATTCTAGACAACTTGGGGAAGAAGTTACAGCGACCTCTCCTTTGGACCCGTTCAATTTTACCCCACATGATTTCCCATGAATAGCTTTAAAAAAAAAACACAGAATCAGGCATTTGTCACATGGGCACTTCATCTATAAGACTTAATTTAGAGCTTTTCGTAAACCCCTAATTGTATTACCTGTTAGGGAGTTAGGTGCGAAAACGGACGCTTTTTCGACACTTAGGCTCGAAAACGGCCCGCTAGGGGTCCGGAGCGGGAACCGACGACCGGAAAAATCCGAAACCGGCACGGGCACTTTGCTCGCAGGTAGATTAACCTATAGGAACTGACGGCTCACAAATAGGACTCCCAGTTAGGGAGTTAGGAGCGAATAGGGAAGCTTTTCCGACACTTAGGCTCGAAAACGGCCCGCCGGGGGTCCGGAACGGGAACTGGCGACTGGAAAAATCTGAAACCGGCACGGGTACTTCGCTCGAGATGAGAGTAACCTGTAGGAACTGACGGCTCGTAAATAGGACTTCCGGTTAGGGAGTTAGGAGCGAAGACGGACGCTTTTCCGACACTTAGGCTCGAAAATGGTCCGCCGGGGGTCCGGAACGGGAACCGGCGACCGGAAAAATCCAAAACTGGCACGGGCACTTCGCTTGAGGGTAGAGTAACCTGTAGGAACTGACGGCTCGCAAGTAGGACTCTCGGTTGGAGAGTTTGGAGTGAAAATCAACAAGGGTAGAGTAAAAAGATTCTAATTTATAATTTATATATATGCATGTATATCTTTCTTTTATAATTTAATTTATTGAAAATATTCTAATGTTATTTTTGTCATTGCAGATTGATGGACGTTTTGGGATCAGCTACATACTTTGCGGGCGTTTTATTCGTTTTAGTTTATTTCTATTTGTATATTGGATATTTTTATGGGACTGTCTCATTGTTGATTAATGAAATATTTGATTAATGAGATCAATGGTTTGATGAAAAATGGTGATGGTTGTTTGAGCAACATTTGTTTGTATGCATTTTTAATATTGAATATAGGTATATAAACAGGTTTATATTTTGATACAGGTGTATAAACAGGTTTACAGGGAATTTTTATTGAAAAAACAAATAAAACCTAAAAAAATTAAAAAGACTTTCACCGACGAAAATAAAGCGTCGGTGAAAGTGTTTATAATTTTTTTATTTTTTTTTACTTTTACCGACGAAAATAAAACGTCGGTGAAAGTATTATTAATTTTTTTATTTCCTTTTTTACTTTTAGCGACGAAAATAAAGCGTCGGTGAAAGTGTTTATAATTTTTTTATTTTTTTGTTTACTTTTACCGACGAAAATAAAACGTCGGTGAAAGTATTATTAATTTTTTTTATTTCCTTTTTTACTTTTAGCGACGAAAATAAAGCGTCGGTGAAAGTGTTTTTAATTTTTTTTATTTTTTGTTTACTTTTACCGACGAAAATAAAACGTCGGTGAAAGTATTATTAATTTTTTTTATTTTCTTTTTTACTTTTAGCGACGAAAATAAAGCGTCGGTGAAAGTGTTTTTAATTTTTTTTATTTTTTGTTTACTTTTACCGACGAAAATAAAAACATCGATGAAAGTATTATTAAGTTTTTTATTTTCTTTTTTGCTTTTCCCGACGAATATAAAGCGTCGGTGAAAGTGTAGTTAATTTTTTTTAATTATCTTTTTTCATTTTAGCGACGAAATAAAAACGTCGGTAAAAATTGTATTAATTTTTTTTATTTTCTTTTTTAATTTTACCGACGCAAATAAAACGTCGGTGAAATTTTTTTAAATTTATTTTGTTTTCTTTTTTTATGTTACCGATGAAAAAAAAACGTCGGTAAATATATTTTTATTTTTTATTTACTTTTCTTTAATCTTTTGCCGACGAAAGAAAGCGTCGGCCAAAGGCATATAAATCGTCGGTAAAAATTGCTTTTGGCCGACAGAATTTTTTTTCGTCGGGAAAATGTTTTGTTGACGTATTGTGGCCGACGTCTGGCCGACGAAATTATTTTCGTCGGTAAATACCTTCACCGACGTTTTTGTGATCTTTGGCGACGAAAAAATTCGTCGCTGAATGTGTAAAGTGTTGTAGTGACTGCCTTTGCAATCTATTTCCAACAAGATGGGTGAGAGAGATTGAGAAAGAGAGAAAAAGAATTGAAATTGAGATGGGGAGGTTGTGAGGGAGAGAAAATAAGGGAGAGAATGAAATAAAGAAATGGGTGAGATGGAAATGGTGGGATGGGTGGGGATGGTTCACGTGGCAGGGAGGAGTGAGATAGAGAGAGAAAATAAGAGAGAATGAAATGGGTGAAATGGGTGAGATGCTTAATTCACGTGGGCAGTGAGGAGAGTGGAGGGAGAAAGAAATAAAGAAAGAGAGAGAAAGAGAACAGGGAGAGAAAATGAGATGATGAGAAGGGTGGGGGGGTCAACTCATGTTGACAGCAAGGAGCGAAGAACAAAATGAAAGAGAGAAAACGAATGAAAGAAAGAGAAACAAGAAGAAAGCAGAGGAAGGAAGAGAGAAACCATGGGAGAGAGAAACAGGAGAGGGAAAGAAAGAGAGGTATGGGAAATGGGGAAAAGAGAGAAATAGAGAGGTGGGTCCGGTGGTGGCCGGCAGTGGCACGAGTGGTCGGAGATGCTGCCGGTGGTGGCTCGGCGGTGACGGGAATGGGTAGATGGTGGGGCAGTAGGGAGCTGAAAGGGAGAGAGAGAGAGAGAGAGAGAGAGAGAGAGAGAGAGAGAGAGAGAGAGAGAGAGAGAGAGAGAAATCATTGGAGGGAGATGAGATGAGGGAGTGGAGTAGAGGAGAGAATGAAAAAGAGAGAGGCTCGGTCATGGTGGTGATGGCAGCGGCAGTGTGGTCCAGCGGCGATGATGCAGCAGGTCATGAAGGAGGGAGAGAGAACGAGAGAGATGAGAGAGTGAGATGGCTGCTGTGTTGTGGAATGAGAAGGGGGGGTGGGGGTGTTTGGTGACCTAATAAAGGAAACGAGTGTCCGGATCAGGATGCAACAGAAGGATAAAGTCCGGGAAATTAGGTAATCTACCCAATGGTGCCAAAATCATGAAAATCAGAAAATTACGAAAAAGCCCTCTAAATTCTTTGGAAAATTACTAACTACCCCCTTACTATACCCAAACGGCCTCGGATCTCAACCCAACTTCGCACCCGCGATTTTACTGATTAATCGGACCTGTTTGGCTTATAAACGAACTTAATTAGCTCAAAGTACAATTAACTAAACTAATTACAATCTTGGAATTCCGGGATGTTACAAAAAGCTCATAATATCCATACAACAGATATTTGAAGGTAACTTTTCACTAAATATTATCTCCAAGTTACAGTTTGAGAAAGAGAAAATATCTTGCACAGAAATAATTTCAATTTTTAGAAGATTAAATCATTTGTTGTTGTTACTAGCAAGATGGATGCCAACCACAAGGCTTCAATTTCTATCTTATTAGAGCTGCAGTTTCCTTAAAAAGTATATTGTAATATGCTATCAAAGTTCTATCATAGAGACCAGATTAATAAGGAACTAAATGCTACATTTCTTACTCTAATCCCAAAGGTCCCAAAGATTTGCTTCTCACACAAAAGCACTCTCTTCATTCCCCAAGTCAACCACAACTTTCTTTAGTATAGCTTCTACAGGCTGATGAGAATTCTCAACTGGCTCCGAAACTGCAGTCCATTTTTCCCCATGCTTCGGTTCTGCTGCAATGCATCTCTTCAAAACATCTTTCTGTTGTTCATCACTTCCATGCTGAAGTTCAAACTTATAATACCAAGCCTAGAAATCACCAATGTCTGGTGAGAGAGTCACCGCTCTGTTAAACCAATTCCTTGCCTTCTCAAACTCCTTCTCATGCCAGAAAAGCCTTGCCACAGCCGCGATGACATGTGGATCATAGTCACATCGCTTGAGAGCATCCATACTCTTGGTTTTCCGCTGGGGCCTCGAAACCATTTCAATAGATGCTGCCCACAGAACCCCACTCATCGGGCACTCCTGCAATGCCTTTGCCATCAAGATATCAGCTTCCTTCTTGTTTCCATGCCTGGATTCAGCTCGAACAGCAGCAAGCCAAAGTTTTGGGCTCTGAGGATTCTTCCAGGTCGCCATGGTATGGATAGCCCGAGCTCCACTTAACCCACTCATCTTCTCCTCTAATTGTGTAAGTGAGAGCCAAATCTCCTCGAAATTGGGAATTACAGCATATGTGTAAGACCCCAACCCCACCCAAGTTTGATTAGCACTTAATTAATCTTGATTGAGTGCCTAAATTGTGTTTTGGTTGGTTTTGTGAAGGATTAATTAGATTAGTGGGGTTTGACCAAATTTAGTTAGAGCTATGACCTTTTTATAGTTTCAATCATGTATGTGTATTTATAGCTTTAGTGGGTCTTCAAGTGCATTTCATCAAACATCTTCCCTACATCATTTCCACATTAGACCCAACTCAATCCATCTCCAAACCCAACCCAAATCCAAGCCCATTTAAACACAAAAGCCCTTTTTTCAGATTTTATTCAAGAAGGTGGACTTGAATGCAATGGAACAAAATTTATCACTTAAAATGAACCCAGCCACCGTCCCCTTCCATCTTTTCATTTCATTTGGCAGAGACTCTTCCTTCTTCATCCATTCCAGTCTAGGGCCTTTTCTCTCCTCTTCTTCTTCTTCTCAAAGCATCAAAGGGAGCTCATGCATGTGGGTGCCTTAAACTACATCTTCTTCTTCAACATCATCTCTAACTCCTACAAGCTCTCATTCACCTCTAATAACCCACTACACAGTCCATTGGTAACCATCTTTCTCTCCTAATCACTTAATATTGCGTGACATGGTAACTAGGATTTTTAAGAAGTGCATACATCTTCTTCTCTCTCTTTTTAGCTGTAGCCATTGTAGAATCTCATCTCTTACATCACCATCTTCTTTCTTTTTCTCCACTGGTAAGAAACCAACTTTTAAATGACCCTCCAAGCGAAAATGGGTTGTAGGAATCCTTAGTTGCACATATGCTAATTAGCTCTCATTATTGCATTTCACCATTGTAGGAATTTGTAATTGAGTTAGCATTTGGAGGTTTGCTTACATTTGAGCTTAGAGATGGGGGATTTTACTTGATTTGAGCCAAAGGAAAAGATCAGAGTGAAAGGGACCAAAAAGAGGCAAGTATGAGCAAATTGGATTTATGCATGTTAATTGATTCTTTGATTGAATGCTATATTTCCCTTGAATATCAGAATTCAGCCTTTTTAATTGAATGGGATTCATAATGTGAAATGGGTTCTATAGATATGAGTGTTAATGGATAATGGAATGGATGTGGGTTGATAAAATTAGCTTGTACATGGAGCTTTGGGGGCTCAAATCATGTCTAACATGGTCTAAGAATGGTTGATAATTGAAATGGGAGAAGAATGGCTGCAACCTGACACTTTCAGACTCAGAAATTGCCCAGAATTGGGCCAGCCGGATTGGGCCCGCTCGGGCGGGTCGGCCCATTGGGCCCGACATGCCAACTTCGAATGGCCATAACTTTTTATTTGTATATCGGATTTTGGAGTTTCACATACTGTTGGAAAAGCTCATGAAGTGTGGAATCCAGTGGTATACACCACTTAATGACCAGAGATTGGGAGAGAAAGTAAATATTAGGACCATTGAAACGGGCCTTATCTCTTTTGGAAAAAGGGACTTTAACTCTAGTTGGACTCTTAGGTTGGAACCATTGGCCACTAAGGGAGTTAATCCCACTTCAAAAGGCCTAAACTCTTCATAATCAATCCCGAGGATGATTGTGACATAAACACTAAACTAATAAGGTTTATAGGTTGTAAAAGATTGACCTTGTAGGTCCATAGAATGGTACCCATCACCGACTATCATTGTCCAATGGAAATTGTAACATGAGAGTCTTGGGCTGAGATTATCTCATGTGCTTATCTGTCTCGTCTAGAACTTCGCCATGGGTGTTGATTTAGAGAAATTCGATGTACCTCACACATACACAACGTGACATCAAGAAAATGTAGCACGTACATCGAATTATCTAAAGTTACATTGAAATGGATGGTTAGAGACGACGGGTAGTTAGATTAGGATTGGCTAGTAAATATTCTTGATTCCATTAATTTATTTGCATTTGCATATTGGGATTAATTCATTATTGCCCTTAAATATTCACATGATTATTATTATTGCATTATTCGTATTATTTCACAAATTGTATTACAAATGTTATCATCCATTGATGTCTTATTTGAAAGGAATAAGTATGTGATTTGATTCGATTAGAAATGATTTGAGACTAGGAAATGAAACAATGGATTCGATTAGAAATGATTCGATTCGTAAAGTCTTACTCCATTTTATTATTATTTGATTCGAATGGTTCGGCACTACTTAGCTTCGACCTTGTGATACCTGACTGGGTTAAACTTGGTTTAGTTATTCGAGACTACTGCAGTATGTCATATGGAGCACCGGAACTCCAGAACCGGGTAGCCAGCTAGCATTTGGCCGGGCCGCTGGTGACATCTCAACTAGATTCGCTCTCTATCGGAGAGGATGGGCAAATGTAGTAGCCAACTAGAAAGTGAGTATTCGATTATTGATTCGATAAAGCATGATTTATTCATAATGCACAATGTGCCTAGTTGACATTTATTTGGTCTCTTTAATCTATTCGTCTTTAAATTCAAAATTTGAATAACATGTGTTGAATCTTAATTGCTCATATATATTGTTGAATCATCGTATTCATGGTGCTACACTTGGTGTCACAGGGATCCAAGACACCAAAGAGAATTACTAATAACCATTCATATTAGAGATTTGATTGATAAGCATATTGGTTAGCTTTGACAGCCGGAGTACGTATCAGAGTAGTCATCTTGGGTTTGAGACTAAGTATTTCATATTGCACTTAGCTTAAGGTAATCCATATGATTAGTTTTATTTTGCATTTGTATTAGGATTATGTTCCATTGAGATAAGCATCTAAAGATATTCATTAGAGTATTTGTGTATTATGCTTTTAAGAGGTTTAAATTATTAGCTTTGTTATAGATTAATGGTAATATATTTGATTGATTAATAGACTGCTCATGGCTTTGTTATTGATGATATACATGCTTCCGCAAATAAATGTTGTTTGACAGGTGTCGGTGAGTAATCCTCACGTGAAATGTGGAAATTTCTCCTTCGTGAATTCGGATTTGGTCCGGAACAGGTGCGAGTTCATAGGAGTACGCGTGTAACACCTCGGGTACCACCCTAATATGAGAATTCTCGGGACCAGGATGTGACAATATGCCTCTTGCAAGATGTCTCGAGCAGCGGGTACATCTCCAGCTAGCCATTTCTCTTTGGCACCCATCAGTCACAACACCTGTCACGACCCGGGCCCGAGATTAGGGTTACTACGGCCAAATCCCGAGTCGTGATTACCATACTTACTCCCGTAAACCTCGCATCACCGAAGCCAATACGAGATTCACAAGGGATCATACATACATTGACATCCAACTTTAACATGTACAAGTCCTTTACAGAAAGTAAAGTTTACTTACACATCTCATTTCCTATTTAAATCAACCATGCATATTCAAATATAATGCATGTGATCACTATTTACAACAAGATGAATCTATTCAAAATATTTTCAAAACTCGCTAAACCGGTCGCCTCTAATTTACATCCACTCATTCAATCCTCCTGAAAGAACCGGATTGGTCTCCTCCGTTGGTGGCGCAGTCTCTGAACCACTGGAACGGGCAACTTGGCCTGTAATGTCATCAATAACACTGTGAACACGACGGTTCAACAATGTATACTTTCCTATAACAACATTCGGGTGAAACGTTCATTATGCAATGTAGGTGTTATTTTAGATGACATCACTTTTTAGTGAAATTTATATTCACATAAGTTTAGCTGACACCCATGAAGGTTTAGGAAAATATCAGAAATCAATTTCGATATCCCCTCAATTTCGGTCACCTCGTCGGTTACCTAGCGGTCAGTCGTATTATGGATTTCGGCTGACAAAACCATATTCGGTCAGCTTTCCAGAATTCCATAAATTACAGTGCACTTTGCTCAATTCGGTCACCTGTTTGGTCACCTACTCGGCTGACCGAAATTCAAATTTCGGTTAGCCGAATTTCTCGCGGTCAGTTTACGGTTCGTTTTCCAGAAGCTCAACTTCTGATGGAAAAACCCTGACAAGATTTTCGGTTACCTTGCGGTCAACCCTCGGCTAGCCGAACTCACAATTTCGGCTAGCCGACCTATGTCGGTCAGGTGTCGGTCAGCCTGACGGCTGACCGAATTGTGCCCAAAAGTTCAGAAAATTCTAAACCGAATTTTCTGGAACTAAACTCCTTGAGTTCTAACAAGTCGATTAACATCTGAAATCAATATAATTGAGTATACTTGCTTTGTTTGGAAACTAATCAGCAAGAATTCCCTTGTCTAGCTTGAATCCAAGATGAATTCCTCAAGCCAATCCTTCTTTTGAACCTAAAACCCAAAATCAATCCACAAAATAGAATTCTTATGAATTCTTTGGGCCAAAACCATTCTAGCTCAATAAATAAAACCTGGAAGTGCTGAATTCAACTCAAACACTTACTTGTAGCCTCTTTGGTGGAAATCTTGAGATCTTCTCAAGCTTAAACTCCAAGAAAGTAAGAAAAGAGATGAAGATGATGATGGTGAAGATGGAGTCCCTCTTCACACACTTGTCAAGCCTCCAATTCGCCACTCAATGAAGAGAAATTGGAAGAAAGAAGAAGAAGAAGAGAAAGAAAGAGAGAGAGAGATCGGTTGAAATATAAGAGAATGAACTCATTTGAGTTCATCTCTATCTAAATAAACCCATTCTTGCATTTTAGCCCCTCTCCTTTCCACTATCTACAATTTGAGTCAAATGAATGGTTATTTGAACCAATTCACGCCGAATGAAATCGCTATAATTACGAAAGTTAACGTACTTCTCGAGATATACGTGCGAGTATCAAGAGTTTCCGTATTTGACGAAATACACGTAATTTTGTATTTACGAAAAAGTCCTTGCACTACCCGATTTAGCCTAAAACCATTTCAATTTATTCACACTAATCACTACTCTTTTCCTTAAGCTCAATTTGCCCATTTGAGCCAACTTTTATATCAATTCAGCCATTAATCAACATTAACCAATAAAACATGTTGAATTAGCATTAATCCCAATTAATTAGAGTTGATCTTAATTAACTCGGGACAAAGTGTTACAGCACCTCAGCCTGTGGTCTGTAAGTAACAACTTTCTTTAGCAGAGCATCAAGAGACTCCCGCGATCCATGACTCTTTTCTAGCTGCACTGCCTTGAGCCATATACTCTTCTTGGTAAGGAATACACTAAGAGCATGAACATAAATAGCTCGCGCAGTCTCAATCGAACCTCTCTTCTTACACTGCTCTGCATCAGCGACCCACATCCTCTTCCAATCTTCTTCTTCCACACAAATGCCAATAGTATTTGTAGGCGGTAAAAACGACACCTACTTAGATTAAGGAGATGAACCTCTTAGATCAGGGAAGACCGAACGCCGGGAACCTCCACGGGGCTGAGGAACCTGAAAAGGGAAGGAGAAAGGCTTGGGTCAAAGCCCCTGGCTACCGTGAGCCAAAGGCGCTCCGATGCCTGAGTTAGTTCTGGAAAAAGACTAAACAGGAGGAGGCAGAAGAGGGGAATGAGACGATGTGGTCAGTCTTGCGAGTTGCGTACCTCTATGGGGTCATCCCCAGTGCCTATATGGGGGCACTCCTCGTTCATTCTCTCTATCAGTGGGAGTAGGTGGGATGAGGTCCCATCGATCCTTACCCTGACAGGCAGCAGTAGGTGAAAAGAGAACATCCCATCCTAACTTTCAATGCCTTCAATCAGTTGATGTTAAGGGCTGATAAAGCTAACTTCTTGTCGCCATAAATGAGCAATCCTATCGTCATAAATGAATGCTCCTATCTGTCAGGGCGTGCCGTACTTCCCGGAGGAAGGTGGCGGCCCACTCTGCCTTCAGCATTTTGTTCCGAGACCAAGAATGGCTTGGCCGTGCTGTGCTTTTGTGCTGAGCTGGCACTCACGCCAAGCTGCCGAGCCGCCCTGCTGTGCTAGTACTCTTGACCAAGCCGCCGAGCTGACGGGCTGTGACTACAGAGGCTGAGGTGGTCAGCAAGTCCTACTATAATCCTTGCTTAATTTCGTCATTACGATGTTTTACCCACACAATATTCTTAATTAAAGCTTGGCAAGTTACAACAGACCCAACCCTCTCCGCAGCCTCAGCCGCCTTCATCCAAGCCTCTCTGTCAATACCCAGCCCTTCCCATTGTAAGACGCGAATACCCCTCTCTATGATCTTTCCAACCATGGCAGTGTTCCCATTCGCCTCTTCAAGCTTCGCTGCAGCAATCCAAATTGTGGGCTCCTTCGACAGCTTCATCCTCGCCCTATTCAATACTTTCTTCGCCTGCTCATACGTCTCCAGCCTTGCAAGCGCAAGCCACAGCTCAACATGAAGTGGACAGCACTCAACCGCCCGCGAGAGCAAGAGCCTCGCATCCTCCTCATTCGCCAGCTCCACCACTGTCTGGGTAACCGATTTTAGCAATAGCCTAGCCTTCTCAATGATATCAGAAATCTCTGCTTCACTATTAGTTTTCATATTCTTAACGACCCTCTGTTATTTTGACAATTACAAAGAACCCCTCACTCGATTGATTGCTTATAACATGGAGTTTGGGGGTGTGACTTGCTTTAAGTAGAGGCTTTTTCTTTCCTAATATGGTTATAATTAGAACTCCTTTTTTTTTTTTTGGAAATTTCCTTTTTAGTTGGACTCCTTTTTTTTCTTTCCTAATATGGTTATAATTAGAACTCCTTTTTTTTGGAAATTTCCTTTTTAGTTGGACTCCTTTTTTTTTCTTTCCTAATATGGTTATAATTAGAACTCCTTTTTTTTTGGAAATTTCCTTTTTAGTTGGACTCCCTCTTTTTTTTTTTTTCCTAATATGGTTATAATTAGAACTCCTCACATATTTTCCCTAACGTGTTATTAATCTTGATATAAAGAATAGAAAGAATTTTTGAGGAAATATTTGGAAGAATTTTTGAGGAATTATTTCAATGTGATTTATGATGAGTCTGATGAAATCAATCATGGGTTCTTATTGGTTTTGTCCGGCTTTCTACCATTATCTTGGTTTTGATGCAACAAATTTGGTTGAACCCGGTTTCATTGGTGGTACAGTCTGTTTTTCAAAACAGTGTGTTTATGTGTTGGTCAGCCCAACGGCCCCAACCCAACCACCGCAAAGTCAAGCTGGATATGGCAGTTGCTCTAGGCCGGTGGAATGGACCGATGCTAATCTTATGACCAGATAATTATATGGTTTATGCCTGATAATGCGTATGCATAAAAGCCGAAATGTTTGGTGCAAAAGAAGTAATTAGATTTGCCAATCTATAGTTAGCTCAATAGTGGGAGACAACTCCCCATTCACAGCAACAATCAGTGTTTGATCCCTCATCGCAGCACAGTGGTTTGAAATTTAAGCAGTGTGTGTTAGTGGGTGTATGAGTTGTACCAAAGAAAAGTATGTGAATTTTGTAAAAGGGTTGAAAGGCCAGATTGACATTCAGAATTCTATCAGTTGAATCTGTGCCTAAATATTAGGCTCAAAATTAACAGGCAAGGCCTGGACCAGCTTCTGCATGTCTTGATCCGCACAATGAACACCACTGCTTTGAAAGGGCTATTTACAAAGACATTTTTCTATTTTTAGCATTTTCACAATGTTACTTATGACATTGGATTTTCACATGTCGTTTATAGATTGCAGTTTCACTTAACATCCATGATCTCAGTTCGCTAGCTAGGGATATAGATCAGAAAATTAATTTTCATTCACTCCATATATGTCGCCTTTATTTTCAATTTACAGTCAGGCTCAATAGTTTTGCAGTCTAACATTTAAGCTTTTGATATGATAGAATCAGTTTGAATATTAGAATATGAACACCTTGCTTACAACCCAAGAAGATCAAGATTCTAGCCCATGGATGAGTTGAGTCTTAAACTAGAATCATGTGGATTGTCTGATATTGTGACTCCAAAGATTTGAACAACAATTTGGATCACTATGATCTAGATTACGACCGATAATACTCTATAGTGAACCCTGCTCAAAAGCACTAAAAAAAAATTAAAACTAATATCACTGTTCTTTTGGTTAGACAAACATACCACCTTCTAACTAAGACTCTCTCTCTCTCTCTCTCTCTCTCTCTCTCTCTCTCTCTCTCTCATCCAAGTGCAAGAGGCATTACAGGAGACTCACTTAGATGATGTGATCAGTCTCTAAAAACAAGTCGTTCGATCTTTTTTGAGGGAACCACTAATGAAAGATCTAATCATCCACCTGTGCCATCCATTTCTGCTCAGAGGGCCCCATGTAGATCAGCACAATGAGTAGCATTGTAATATAGTTAGACCTTTCATCTAGTTGATCCCACATAAACGTTCAGTCCAATGGGCCCCATGCAAGTATCATGTAGATAAGGTAAGATATTTCATCTCATTGAACACCCATATATATTTGTGGCTGAGGAATTTTCATCTAGTGATCCAAAATGGATTTGGTTAGAAAGGTCGGATCTAGTGGTCCATATTTGGGTTCCATGTAGAAAAGTCATCATGGGTCGGGTCTCACCTAAAAGGGTGAGTTACATATAGTGGGTCCTATATAGATAGGACAGGATTATCCGTTGACCAGCATTACTAAGGGAAGGATATGGAAGCATAATTCATAATCATCTAGGCCAGCCGCTGCTTATCCTAACTCTCTATTACCAACTCCTCTTGTTTCCGAGTGTATTAGCTTTCTTACATGGTCTGGAAATATGTCTTCACAGTTTTCCGTCCAATGTAATCTCAGAAGATGATGCCTCAACCTTGACAGAGCTCATGTACCAACAAGGTCATATCTCTGAGCTCAAATGATCTTTCCACTCAAGGAGAAGCAATGGTTGATTACATACAATGAGGCATATTCATAGCAGCATCATTTATATGTATATGAGTACATGTTATTTTGGTAGACACAAAGGAACCAGTCTCAGATATGGAACCAGACACAGCATTTTGTACAACCAGCAAGATCTGTGCTCCCGGGGTTTTTTCAGTAAAAATTAAATAAAATTATTACCATAAACTAAAATAAAGTCTTAGCAAACACATATGATTTCCATTGATTAAAATTTAAGAAGAGGCGCAAATATTTACAGGCATCATTTTTTTTATAGCAATGGCAACAACCACATATTTGCCCCAATGAAAACATCTCACAAACCATGTAAAGCAAGCAGCCTGGTCTGGTCATCACATATCAGCAGCCAAATCTGATGGCTGTGGAGAGTCTTCAGCAAGTTTTCCTTGCATCCACCTCTTCAACATCTCTAACGCAACCTTTGGTTGATCCATTGGGACCATGTGACCAGCATCGTGGACCTGTTGCACACAACTAAATGGGTTGAGAAAGCAGATCACAGAAGACATTAAGATAAAGTTATCGAGGAAAGACCTTCAAGAAGCTAAGAGACCCATAGCTTTTCAGCTGTCCTGCTTCTTCTTTGTCAACCACGAAAGGTATGGCCGGCAATGCTGTGAATGCTTCCTGGCCAGACCATTCCATGGCATGAACCCACCTCGAGTTTCCTGTTAAAAGCATGTTAGTGTATAACAAGCGTAATAGAAAGAAAAATACTCGAGTATGATTCCTGGTTCTTTGGCATTGCAATTCAGTGAAAAGCTCCTACAACAGATATTTGAAGGTATTTTCTTCCTTAAATGCATCTCCAAGTTATAGTTTGAGAAAGAGAAATGTTTTGAATTCACAAATAAATAAATAATCATTTTTTGAAAGATAAAATCATTTATTGTTGTTACTACTCATACTGGATGTTACGCATCACAAGGATCCCAACAAGCGTATAAACATGAAATCAGTTGGATACTTTTGTTAAATATTTCAATGACAGAACGTAGCCTGATGGTTAAACTTATGTAAGGGGCTGGAGCGCATCTGGTGGCTTCATAAGAAAGGGACTTCGATGAAAGAGGAGGGTCAAGGGTCAGGATCCCCAAGTGACTAATCCAAACATGCACTTGGTGGACACATGTAGGATAAGATGCAACCAATCTAACACAGGAACAGGTGTGTGTGCAGATTGCCGAACGCAGTAACTCAGGTCTGATGTAGTAAAAGTCACCCACATCACAACAATGTGTGATCCCCATTGTTGGGCCCACTTGGGAGAACCACCAACCACAATACAAGAGTGGGATAGAAAGTCTCACATTGGATAAGGTTCTTCTAAAAACAAATCCTTGTTGGATCATGATAGCCATTGATTTAGCACCCCAAAGTTTTAATGGCGTAAATTTAGGGGGATTATATTCAACATTAAGTATCGCTCCAATCATGATCAAATTTGGGCAAGTTCCAATACATTGGCAGTAGGTGGCTATGAAGGGGTTGGATTAACCTCAAGTGGGCTGCTCAAGAAGATGGGATTGGCTCCCACTGTAACATTTTCCATAATCCAAGTCTACCTTTTCATTTATTCATGAACTGTAAAGGATGGAAAATCAGTATGTCATTCCACATGTTGAAACCAACAAACATGAAATTTTCTTAAATGGTCTTATTATGCTTGTGACATAAGATACAGAAGTATCATTATCTGCAATAGTATTCAAGCCCAACCAGCATCTATATCCAAATTGTTTAATCTGCAACATTGACATCAGAAACAAAGGCAACCAAAAGAGGTAGCATGGCTCTTGTTCCATCCTTCAACTTTCGAAGGTAGCATAGTTCATTTATTCATCATTTCAGAACAGTCATATTGGAGATCAAATCCTTTTGATATAGCATACTTTTCTTCAGCGTGAAATGGTAAATGAAATGGTAAAGAAGATTAGAACCCACGATATAGCCGTAAAGGTTGAAGTGTCAAACTTGACAAAAGCTTACCTAGCCAGTTGCAAATGAGATCATATTCCCCAGCATAAACAAGCAAATTAATGCCATCCTCAATAAGTGCAGGGATACCCACTTCCAAGTTCCTCATCCAATCCGTAAGCATTGCCTGGTGTACAGTAGGGCTGCAGGAGACAAACTCTATGTCCCCAACTCCTAGGTCATCTCTAACAGACTTCAGATTGAGAAATTTTTCCACGTTTGAGAAGTCATAACAGAGGCTCCCTTCACATTGCTTACGAATATCATAGTACTGCAGATACCACATGCTCAAAAGTTATGACATGGCTAATAGCATATATTTATAAGAGAAGGAATAATCTAGTGTTTTCTAACATTTGTCTTTCCCGCAATCCCCATGATCGAATTGAGTATGGTGTTGCAAACCAAATAGGAAGCCACACAAGCTGCTGAACCTGTGGTGCCTGAAACAACATCCAAATGCATCATTATTTACCAAAAAAAAAAAAAAAAACATTGACATAAGTTTGAATGTTCAGGAATGAAGAAACAAACAGACGAAACCAAAAGTAGCATATCATACTAGCAGAAGCAGTAAAAAAAAGAACACAATTTTAAAGGCAGGAAGATCACAGCAGGCAAACAACTGTTTGAAGCTTTGTTGCACAACTTAATCAAGAACAAGCTCAATGAGCATGAACCAATGGATCATCAAAGTAATATAAGCAGTAGCAGCAATAAAGATTTGAGAGAGAGAGAGAGAGAGAGAGAGAGAGAGTCACCTTGCTCATCAGCAAGGTAAAACAACTCCCAAATCATTTATCATATAGACACAAACAATGATAGGACTACAAGAAATATAATAGAAAATAATAATAATAACAAAAAGGACAATTGTTCTGTAGAGGGTAATTGTTAGAAAAAGACTCACCACAAAGCTTAATTGCCAGTTCGCATGGAGGAATATACTTGTTAATTCTTCTGTAGTCAGATTCTTGAATTATGCCCATCTCCAATGCATAATCTGTGTAAGCTTTATATTGAATTGCAGGATCGGTAAGTCCATTACCAATGGCGAACCCCTGCAAAATCATATTCAAATTACGTAAGTTTAAAAAAATAAAAAAATCTATACAGAAATTTAGTTATAATCAAGACGAAGAATATGCCTTCAAATTTATATGAATTCCTTCTTTATTTTTATTTCCTTGGTGAACCCGAGAAGCAAAAGCAGGAATGTAGTGTCCAGCATATGATTCCCCAGTTATGAAGAAATCATTCTTTGCCAACTGTGGATGCTCAGAGAAAAATTCCTGAAATCATGCAATGCAATAAAAAGAATTTCAGTCCTGATTCTCAACAGAAGGAAATGTGGAAGCAATCAAATGTATAATGTTTAAAATGTAAGGGATCCAATTCTAAAGACAACAGGCTCATCAAAATTATACCAACATAAAAGTAATAGTTGACTAAGTACTTTGAATGAATAAAGAAAAAACTATACTGCCAGGTATTCTCCCTTCAGAAGTATATTTTTTTCATACTTCATACATTCCTTATTTTGGTCGTGCAAGCTGGAGCCACTCTCATCTTTTGCTCCAATATCTCGGCCATCGACTTCATTTGAGGAGACCAACTCGCTCCCAAGTCTTAGTTTATATATATATATATATAGAGAGAGAGAGAGAGGGAGAGAGGTGGTTGCGAACAAAAGAAAGACCAAGATCCAAATAGAAAATTCAATGAAGAAATTTCTTACCATCTCTACTATCAAATGAATATTGATATGGGTTCAACTTGGCAATTTTCAAGAAAACTACGACATAGATACAAGTTGAATGGCCTTCCAGCAGAAAGAACCCAACTTTTCCATCATAAAAAAGGAACGAATGTACTATAGGAAGATGAAATCAGTTCAATGTAAAATATAAACAATGGACAACTTATATCATGCTTGGTTATTCATATCAACTGCATAAATGTTTACAGTATATATTTTAAAAAAATTCTGGTACATTTTAAAAAATTAAAAGCACAGGATGTGCCATGAATAATTTCCTGGGAAGAATATCCAGAATTCTTTATCAATATAGGCTATAGTTGTGGCCCTATCTTTCCATCTCCCATATGCATATTCACAGAATACCCCAATTGATACTAATAGTCAAGGCATATACAGGTGCCATTCATGAATTACCATCTTAAGCATAGTTGGATACTTTACAGACCTGCATGAAGTCATAAAGATCATTGCTAACACCGTTCTCATTATGTCGAAGGTCACGCTTATCAGAACTATAACTAAAACCAGTTCCCGTGGGCTGATCAACGAACAAAAGGTTTGATACCTGCAGAGTTCATGGGAAATATAAGATTAGGAGAAGAAATTCTTAATTTCTGAAGTAAATATATAAAAATAAGCATATTCCATAAATACAAGCAATCCAGTTGTTATCTTTATACAAACTTACAGCTACTATATGTTCATAAAATAAAATACTAATGCAACAAAAAGATTAAGCAATTGAGATGACAGCCATAGATAAACTAAATCACTGTAGAAAGAGAAGAGGAACCAAGAAAATACCTCAGCAAATTGATAGTTTCAGGTTTTCAAGAAAAAGACTAAAAGAAGAGACAGCAAACCGAAGTTTCTCGCATTAGATGCATAAAACTCAAGAAACATGCGATGTAATTTAAGAAAAAACCTCATGTAGCAAAGTTGGACTGCTTTTGACTATGGCATGGATTCTTGTCAGGAAAAAAGGCCTAATTATTGGTTCTTTATAACTATTTTTTCAACAAAACCACAACATATAAACAACACTTTCATACCAGTCATATCATATGTTGCACCAGAATCAATGATCTGGTATGGGCTTGTAGAAGAAGAGGACACAAGATGAGAATGAGGATATATGCGCACAGTAGTGGGCAAAGGAGTTTTTTTTTTTGGTAACAGGTGTGACTTGCACCCAAAGCCTCAAGGTTGCAATAGTGAGCACCTTCCACTGTGCGCAGGCTGTTTGTCAATAGTGGGAAAAGATAGTGAAGATAAGAAGGGTCATAAGACGAAATTGAAGCTCTTTCACTTCTTCCAAAGGCACATGTGTTGCTAGAGTAGACTTAGTTACCCCCCCTTCCTCCAACTAAAAAACCACTCTCACCTCTTTTTTTCTCTCTTTAATCACACAATTAAACTTATGCTGATAAATGGGCCATATAAGTGTAGCATTGGTATCCTTTTGTTCTTTAATGAAATCCTTTGTAACCGATCACAAAATATAAATCTGTCAACAAGCATGGACAAAACCAGCCCAAGGCCTTCAAAACTAATTCCAATCTGATGAAAGAAGGATCAGTCACTACACCATAGAAGTGATCCAGCCAGTCTACAAGTTGTTGAAAAAGACTGCACACATCTGAATCCAAGTAAATACAGATTCTGCCCAACGTAGGATGACAATAGTAGAGCAATAGTATCATCTTGGCCTCCCATGGCTGTAGTAAAGATACAGAAGCAGCTCAAGAAGAAACAGAAAATGTAAGCCTTGTTTTAGCAACTATATGCTGGAAAAAGAAAAAAAAGACTCATAAAGTACCCTTTTGTCTGCACAAAAGGAGGAACTGAGCAGAGAAGTTGAAATTGCAATTGTGTGATTCAGAAACTCCACCAAAACAGATATTAAAAGACAGAGAAACCAAATGAGCAGGCTTCCATCATGTTTGATAGTATGCAAGAGGACTGTAAAGTGTACAGTCTATCAGGCAACAGTGTATACTCAAGTGAAAAAATTACTTGATTAGTCAAAACTTTTTAGATCTCCTTGAAACTTGAACCATTCATCATCAGAAACACAGCCTCAATTATTCCAACCAAAAGCATTGATTAAAAACTTGCTCTAGACCTCCAACAATCAGCATCAAACAACCCATTTTTTTCCTGGTTTTCGTCTGTGTCCAAGATAAAACCATCAGGACTCTTTGCAAAAATCGCTAAATATCACCAAAAAGATTGAATAAACCGGGTGAATCCATTAGACCGGTCTCTTGAAGGAACCCTAACCCTCCCAGGCCAGACAAATGTTCATGTCAGCAATATCATGGCTGGAGTCAGCCCATTTAAGGAGAGGAACATGAAGACAACATTGCTCTGTTCTCATACCAATTGGTAAACCTGTTTAAGAGAACAAGAAGAAGGGAAATACATATGTAATTTACTGCATGATCTCACTATTCCTTTAGGGCTCATTTGTGCATTCCTTTAGGGCTCAGAAGAAGGGAAATACAGTGAGATTGTGGAACCTTCCAATCTCTACTATCACGCTACTGACACAGATTGATCAAGCACCCATTGTATCCATCATCATCATCATCATCATCATTTTGGGACGATGGTTTTTTAACCAGATCTACAAATTGTTGAGTGAAGATCTGAAATTGTCTTACATTTGCCATCATGCGTTCCTTCATTGGTTCAACAAAATCCATTTTCTTCCTCGGCTTCTACCTCAACCACAGGCCATTGTGGACAGTCAAACATTTGGCAAAAACGTTTGGCTCTAATACCAAAATGATGTAGATTGTGCATCTACTAGTTGTGCCAATTTGTTAAACAGACAGTTTTATGTTGCTGGATGGTATAGATCAAATTGATTGGGTTGATGCCTTCCATTGATCACGGGAAGATGCTATTGACGATCAATAACTAAAGAATCCTCAATCAAGCAAGCTTCATGCTTGATTGAAGGAAGGAAACCACCTAACTTAAAGAGATAATATCAAATAATAATAATCTAAAAGCTCTCTCTCATTACCTGTATTGGTATTTATACAAATACTACCTAAAGAATAATAATCCTTTTCGAACAAAAAAAAAAAAAGAGTAATAATCCTAAAAGAAAAATAAACTCTTAAATGATTGTACCCAATCTAAACAATAGAGAACTATAATGTAATAACATTCTTAAATGATTACAGCCTCACAAGCAACAAATTGGAAAGGAAGCAACAATAATAAAATTCTAAAAAATCTCAAGGATACAAAATGACATGTAAAAATATCTTAACTAATCTAGGAACAATTTATTAAGTGAAAGAAAATGACATAGTGAAAGAATCCGGGCTTGTTGGGCCTAAATGAAGTGGACCCAAAGCTTGAGCTTGGGCCTTAATGTTAGGCTTCTTCTTGAGATGCATTAAGACATAATCTTTACAAGCACCAATATGCAATGCATCAATCATCATCTCACACTAGAGCATGATGGGAGCCATGAATATGAATAATGGGTGCAACTCCAGTACTTTCTTTTCCTAGTAAAACCCACTTTATAGCTTATAGTGTATAAACCATAAACCAAACAACAGAGATACTTCATGTTTTAACCATCATAGTCAACAAGTCTTGATTTTGAAAACTTGGAAATAAAAAAGGATTCAGCAAAAAAGAAAGAATTATAAATACCTTATCCCAACCATAGTCATTCCAAAGAAGTGACAAGTTGTTTGCGATAGTGAAAGGTCCGTTTTCATAGAAAACAGCCAATTCACTGCTACACCCTGGCCCTCCCATCAACCAAATAACAACTGGATCCTTCTTACTGTTTCGTGATTCAAAGAAAAGGTAGAACATCCTACAGATGGAAAAAAAAAAAACCACAATTCAGTACAGTTAGTGCAGTTAACACCAAATAAGTGGTTCTCAGAAGCCATAGACTTGAGAAAACCTAATTCAAGGAAAAGTGTACCAATAAGATGTGTGTGTGTGTGGAATCGTCATCATACACAAGAGATTGCACGATGAAAAAGGAAAATCAAATACCCATTGTGTTAGAATGTTGCATCTCGTCCCGAGTTAATCAAGATTAACTCTAATTGATTGGAATTAATGATAATTAACCATGATTAATTAAGCTAATAATGGTTAGTGACCAAATTGAGTGAATTAGTCTCAACTGGTTGAATTGAACTTAATGGAATGGATTTGAGTGAAACTAAGCTAATTGAATTGAGTTTAGGCTCAAACAAGGAAGAGTAAGGACTTTTCCGTAAATACGAGTTTTCGCGTATTTCGTCGAATACGGTAACTCTTGATACCAACGTGTGTATCTTCAAGAGTACATTAACTTTCGTAATAAACTCGATTGCATTTGATCTCAAATGGATCAAATGACCCTTCATTTGACTTGGATTGTAAATAAGAAAAGAGAGTGGGGCTATTGTACAAAATGGTGCTTATAAGGATTGAGATGAACTCCAAAATGAGTTCATTCTCTTATTCCAGCCCAAGTGTAAGAGAAACCCTAGGTTCTTCTTCTTCTCTTTCTTCCATTCTTCTTCATCAATTGTCAAGGTTTAGAGGTGGTTTGAGAAGGAGCTTGAGCTACTTCATCTTCTTCCTTGAGTTGTTTTCATTTCTTTGGAATTAGAGCTTGAGAGAAAGCTCAAGAGTTCTCTTCTAGAGATTACAAGTGAGTACTTGGATCCTTTGAAGTTCCATTGAATGGCTTGAAGTGTTTTCTAGCACAAATAGCTCATAGAACCTCTATTTGTGGATTGGTCTTGATTTTAGGTTCAAAGAGGGTTTCAATTTGGGGATTTTCATCTCAAATCAAGCTAACGAAAAGGGGCTTTTGTCAATCGATCTTCGAACAAGGCAAGTGTATGCATTTCTTTTGATTTAGAATGTTATAAAAGTTATAAGAGTTCAAGGATCTCAAATTCAGAATTTCCACTTCAGAAATTCTTAAGTTCTGAACACAGAAATTCTAAAGTTCTGGGCAAAGTTCGTGTCATGACCCGGGCCCGAGATTAGGGCTACCACTGCCAAACCCCGAGTCGTGATTACCATACGTACTCCCGTAAACCTCGCATCACCGAAGCCAATACGAGATTCACAAGGGATCTTACATATACCTGTCAAATGTACATTTTTGCGGAAATATATACATACATTGACATCCAACTTTAACATGTACAAGTCCTTTACAGAAAGTAAAGTTTACTTACACATCTCATTTCCTATTTAAATCGACCATGCATCTTCAAATACAATGCATGTGATCACTATTTACATCAAAATGAATCTATTCAAAATGTTCACAAAACTTGCTAAACCGGTCGCCTCTGATTTACATCCATTCATTCAATCCTTCTGGAGGAACCGGATTGGTCTCCTCCGTTGGCGGCGCGGTCTCTAAACCACTGGAACGGGCAACTTGGCCTGTAATGTCATCAATAACACTGTGAACACGACGGTTCAACAATGTATACACAATTCTATGATAATCACATGTTTAGCGATTTTAAACAATCTATACAATTCCATTCAATTCAATTCAATGCATATAGTTCTTCCCTGAAGGAAGCATACAATTCATGTAGTTCTCCCCTGAAGGAAGCATTCAATTCATTATGTATACTTTATCAAGTATCTTTTCGTTGTCCTCTAGCATAGGCGGAAGGCGCACCATTCACAACCCAGCCTTTCAAGGACTCATTTCATTTCAATATTACTCACTTTATTAAGTGGCTTTTCAAATGTGTGGGATTTACCAGTGTCTTGATCAGAGATCACCGGCATCACCACGGAGCTCCGGAACGCTCCATCTACTACAGCAGACTTAATCTTTCAAACATTACAGTGTTTGTTCATTTCAGTTCTTTTCTTTTCATTTCATTACATTTTATTTCATAATTCAACACATTGTTCAATGGTAGCTCAACAAGGAGCATAACAGTAGTAGACGAGAGAGGACAAGCCAACTCAAGTCAGAAACAATTAAATTTCCTAAAACAACATTCGGGTGAAACGTTCATTATGCAATGTGGGTATTATTTGAGATGACATCACTTTTTAGTGAAATTTACATTCACATAAGTTTAGCTAACACCCATGAAGGTTTAGAAAAATATCAGAAATCAATTCTGATATCCCCTCAAATTCGGTCACCTCGTCGGTTACCTAGCGGTTAGCCGCATTATGGATTTCGGCTGACCAAACCATATTCGGTCAGCTTTCCAGAATTCCATAAATTACAGTGCACTTTGCTCAATTCGGTCACCTGTTCGGTCACCTACTCGGCTGACCGAAATTCAAATTTCGGTTAGCCGAATTTCTCGCGCTCAGCTTACGGTTCGTTTTCCAGAAGCTCAACTTCTGATGGAAAAACCCTGACAAGATTTTCGGTTACCTTGCGGTCAACCCTCGGCTAGCCGAACTCACAATTTCGGCTAGCCGACTTATGTCGGTCAGCTCTCGATTAGGTGTCAGGCTGACCGAATTGTGCCCAGAAGTTCCGAAAATTCTGAACCGAATTTTCTGGAACTGAACTCCTTGAGTTCTAACAAGTCGATTAACATCTGAAATCAATATAATTGAGTATACTTGCCTTGTTTGGAAACTAATCAGCAAGAATTCCCTTGCCTAGCTTGAATCCAAGATGAATTCCTCAAGCCAATCCTTCTTTTGAACCTAAAACCCAAAATCAATCCACAAAATAGAATTCTTATGAATTCTTTGGGCCAAAACCATTCTAGCTCAATAAATAAAACCTGGAATTGCTGAATTCAACTCAAACACTTACTTGTAGCCTCTTTGGTGGAAATCTTGAGATCTTCTCAAGCTTAAACTCCAAGAAAGTAAGACAAGAGATGAAGAAGATGATGGTAAAGATGGAGTCCCTCTTCACACACTTGCCAATTCTCCCAATCACCACTCAATGAAGAGAAAGTGGAAGAAAGAAGAAGAAGAGAAAGAAAGAGAGAGCGATCGGTTGAAAGATAAGAGAATGAACTCATTTGAGTTCATCTCTATCTAAATAAATCCATTTTTGCATTTTAGCCCCTCTCCTTTCCACTATTTACAATTTAAGTCAAATGAATGGTCATTTAAACCAATTCACGCTGAATGGAATCGCTATAATTACGAAAGTTAACGTACTCCTCGAGATATACGTGCGAGTATCAAGAGTTTCCGTATTCGACGAAATACGCGTAATTTCGTATTTACGAAACAGTCCTTATATCACATGATTTAGCCTAAAACCATTCTAATTCATTCATAACATTCACTACTATTTCCATTAAGTTCAAATTGACCATTTGAGCCACATTTTTATATCAATTCAGCCATTAATCAACATTAACCAATAAAACATGTTGAATTAGCATTAATCCCGATTAATTAGAGTTAATCTTAATTAACTCGGGACAGGGTGTTACAGTTCGGTTAACCGACAAGTGACCAAACTGCTGACTGAACTCACCTGGAACCATTTCCATGAGGAAATGGGCTCTCTGGATTGTGAACCGAAAGGTAACCGAACTAGGTTCGGTTGACCGTCGAGGCAACCGAATTCCCTTGATAAGTGTCAGAAAATCTGGAGCTTCTGGATTACGAACCGAGGTTGACCGAGTGGTTAACCGACAATGTTCAGTTGACCGAGGGTTAATCGAGGAGCTGACCAAACTTGGATGGGAAATTGAAGGAAATCTGGAGCTTCGGGGAAGCTAAACGAAGGTAACCAAGTGGAATTCGGTTAACCGATTTCCAAAGTTCGGTTAACCGACAGGTAACCGAACTTGGGAGAATGCAAATTTGAAGTCTGGTTTTCCTGTGTAAGAGCCTATTAATTGTTATAAGGCTGTGAATGATGTTTACACCTCCATAGGTGATAATTAAAGTGACCTTAATGTACAAATTAAATATAAAAAGTGATGTCCATTGAGAATAGCACGTACATTAAAGAACCAATGATTACACCTGAATGGTTGGTTGATATTAAGATAGCAATGAGTAGAATTATTAATTTTCCTAGTTTTCTCATTGAATTGTAATCGTATTGCTAGACTCAAATCTAGTGTGATTAGTATTGCTATTTGTTCATTTCAATTGTTACGAATGGAATTACTGAATTGTATTGACTCTTGAGTCTGGCACTACATGGCTGTTTTCTTAAAGCTCGTATTGAGTTTAAATGAATTAATAAATGAATGAATGGTTAATCCTACTGCAGTAGATGGATTGGGGTGTTCTGGAGCTTCGTGGCGATGCCAGTTGTCCCTGGCCCGGGCACTGGTAGATCCCACATTATTGAATAAATAATAATATGAATAAATGAAAATTCTAATCCTATTAATGAATACTGATTGATGCATTCCATTTGGAAGATGAATCATTCCTTTGAGGGAAGAGGGTAAATGAAATGAAATGAATGCTATTGTAGTTGCCAAACTGTACATGTCTATTAATTGATTCTGAAAGCTTACCTATTGTAATGGTATGAGTTATATAGACTTGTCTAGAATTGGAATTGATATACTACACAAATTTATTACATGCATTAACATGTGTTATCACAAGATATGTATATATATTGCTAAACCGTTGTGTTCACTAGTGTTATTGATAGCATTACAGGCCTGATTGCCAATGCCAGTCCAGCAGCGGCCCCAGCAGCAGCGGAGGAGACTGCTCCGGTTCCTCCAGCAGGACTGATAGAATGGAATGGACGGGATACCATTTGACATGGATATCCAAGTGCGAAGTGAATTAGAGATTTCTTTTTTAGAATTCTTTTTTAAATGGATTTTGGGATTTAGCGTTTTGAAACCTTGAAAAGTTCTCACCCTGTATTGTATTTGAGTATACAGGGTTGACAAGTAAATGATAAGACAATACATGTATAAAGACTTTTACTTTTGTATAAAACTATACAGTTGTAAATTGTTGTCGTTAAATGTATTTCCGCAAATTGTATAATGGAGAGGTAAGAATGAATGTTTATCCCTTGCGGATTCCGCTTTAACTTCTGTTAATTCGGAGTTTACGGGAGTAAATATGCACTGCGGCTTGGGATTAGCTCGGTGGTAATCGTACCTTGGGCCCAGGTCGTGACATAGAAACATCACACATCAATTACATATAGAGATCAAATACCCATTGCCTAAATCATCTACCAACTATGAGAGGATTTCTAACTCTATCTGATTTAAGTGACCACCAAATAGAAACACCGACTAGAATAAATCTTCTAACTGGACTATGACTCTAGATTGGCTATTTAGAAAGCTTCTGTTACAGAACCTTTTTGTTTTAACGGTAACAGATTTTATTAAAGGGGAGAAATAACCAAACTATAAGACTTTTTAATAAAAGATATAACCAAGGTCCAAAATATAAGACTCTTTAGGTTCTTCCAGGCTTCTAGATATGCATCGATCGAGTTTGCACAGAACCACAAAGCCCAATATGCTCAAGCACAATTACATGTGGGGCGGTTGGATGGGATGTGGATGGTGGACCCACCATTTTGGGTTCCCTAAGCTTCCTTGATCTGCATCAGGTGTTCTTTAAAATGGAACTCCTCCAGCACTCTATAATATGTGATCAAGATCAATTACGCTTATCTTTTTTATTGGTAACATGACTTGAACACATCCTTTCTTTATAGGTAAACCACAACCTTATGGTTGCAACAATTAGTAACCTTCCAGCAGTGCTGGAGCTCTTTATCAAGATATAATTACAATGATGATGGTTAAACCTTTCACAAATTTTCTATTCTTAGATACAAAAATATGGATACACATACAAGTACAGGCACAGATACGATTTGGTCCCTCATTCAGTTATATCACATATAGGAATAGGGGATCCAATCATACTAGTTGAATTCAGTTTACCTTTTTTTATGATTTGAGAAGCTGCCCCACTGGCTAGCTTCTCTCTTATTATAAAAATTAAAAATAAATAAATAAATAAACCCATGGGTCGAACCCTGGTTCCCTCCATGGGAGAGAATTTGCCTCAGCCTTACCACTGCACCAGCAGTGGGTTGGCAGTTCCAGGCCTTCTACTTGAAACACTTTACCTTTAGTACTATACTTTTAGCTGAATTTGATGAAAACTGAAACAGTGCTCAATGCATTAGTGTAACAAGACTACCAATTTGTTCAACTCTTTTGTATTAAGATCTCTTAGTATACCTTCTACATATTCCCTCTGATAAAAGCACAGATAACAATTATAAGTTCAAATAAATAATGATGAAGCTATTGCTAGAAACATAAGTCCTCAAATTCCAATCACAAGTTGTCATTTAACAAAATCTAACTCACTACCAAATCCCAATTTCAAGATTCCATCCATAATTTCTACACATATCCAATTCCAGTAGAATTCCTACCAAAAGGTACTCAAAACGGAAACACCCAATTCATGGAATTAAAGATAATAAGAATAAAAAAAAAGATACTAGCTTTAGCATCATTCTACAATCAATACCTGGCATCGTGGGTATGCGAGAGGCGATAGTACCCCGCATGGTGGCCGAGCTCATCGGCGGGGATGCCGGATTGGGCGGCGAGATCGGGAAAGCCGAACCGCTTCTCGACGATCCGGGGGCCGGTGCCCGAATCGCCGGATGGGGGGGTTGGGGTTGCGCGGGCGTCTTTGGGGAAGAGATTGAGCTCTCGGATGAGCTTCTCGGCTTGGGTTATGGGGAAATTGGCATTGGAAGGGAGACGGAGATCGTCTGGGACTGATATTGAAAAAGAATAAGAAGGAGAAGGGAATGGAGAAATAAAGAGTAGGAGAAGAGGAACAAAGAGAGAAGGGCTTTTCATTTTTTTTCTACTTTTTTCAAGTAGAGAATGTGTGTGAGAGAGGGAAGTTTTGAAGGAAGAAAGAGGAGAGAAACCGTCTCAGCAAAGAAAGGCGAAAAGGTTGTTGGGAGTTTGGACCGATAGAATGGCGTACAAGGAAATGAGAGAGAGAGAGAGAGAGAGAGTTCAAGAAACCAACTTGTGTGTGGAGGCCCAGGCCCCGGCCCCAAGGGAGTAGGAAAATTCCTTTCTATTAGTGGGTGTTTGAAGAACATTCATGAGTGTTTATCTCGAAAGGTGCTCCTAATATCTCTTACCTTATGTAAAAGATAGGGGTGGAGGCCCTTATATTTAAGTTGTTGGTATTGAATATGGATGTGAGGGCCCCTACCGAGTCTCTCATATAAGGTGAGAGATATCTCTCATAAGTGTATCTACCGTATTATCATATTATATTGGAATTTGGGAAATTTTCAAATAAGGCGTGACTTTTGCTTTATTTTAAAAAAGGACACAAGTTTCAAAACTTTTCAAAATAGTTCTTAAGTTTTTTAGGAATTTTTCAATTAAGGACGTTCATCCATTTAAATCTATTTCCGACAAGCTTTTTCCCCTTTTTTTTATAAAATGCATAAAATACCCTTTATTGAAATAAAACTCTCATCCACTTTCTCTATATTTTCCTCATTTCCTTTACCGGTGTCCTCCTAATAATTATGGACAACCAGCGATCCCACGACGATTGATTGCATATAGTGGTTGCTAGAACCATGTCATGGGTTTTAATGAAAGGTAATTTAGGTACTTTAAAAAAAACTAGAAAAAAATCACAAGAAATACCTTCAAATGGCCAGGCGTCCTTAATTGAGAATTTACTAAAAAAACTCAAGGAATAATTTGAAAAGCTTTGAAACTTATGTCATTTTTTTAAATAAGTTAAAATTTTAAAGACTTATTTAAAATTTTCCGTCTTATTTTCTATGAGTAGGCTTCCCGTCACAAGAAATTCATGTGGCCTACATTATCATAATGCTAAGCCTTAAAAAAGGGCGGCAAAAAAGGAAAGCCTTCACTCTAATGGAAAAGAGGTGCATTGTGAAATTGATCACTTTTATGGAAATTTCGAGTGTCATTTAATGATGAATCTGATAATGGGTCTATCTTCAATGAGTTTAAAAAAAAATCATGGACCCATAAAGACATACGGGACTATTTACTTTGAATATATATTTTTTACAATTTCCACAAGTAGGCAGCACCACAAGAAGCCTAATCATTTAGATCAAGGCCTGAGCCTGAGCTGATCAACCCCATCTTGAAAGCACCAATGTTTCGAAGTTCGAGCAGCCCACACTGGCTACTTCCGGAGGCGAGAGAAAATCGCGTGACCAAACCTAGTCTCCAAATCTTGAGATCCCTAATTTTGAGGCACATAAGGAGGATTTACAACTCAACCTACCAGAAGAGGGGCTCAAAATTCACTGTTGGAAGACCTACCGGTGGGGAGTGTAGTAGAAGATCTTGCTCTAGGATTATTTGATGGATTTGGTAAAAATGCTTTAGACAAATTTGGCTTGGATGTAGGGGTTGCGGTACACCTGTTCTTAGTAATAAATGAAACATTTTTCTTCATCTTAAACAATAAGAAACGCATTACCGGAGTCCCTATCCCTTATTTCCTTGTTTTATTCAAAGAAGCAATTAACATAGTACATTAGTTGGCATGAGATTTTATACAAATGGTAAGAATCTTGATTGGATGAAACAATATCTCTTTATTTGAACGAAACAGAGGATCCATACTCCATTAATGTGATACTATAGTATCTAGTACCAACTATGCTAGGTAAGTCTTATACATGAAGCCACATTAATCCTTTAAAAGACCTACATTGTTAGAGGATACATTAGAATTCAGATTTGGGGGTTATTTGAATTCGTCAAAAATCGTCCATCTGGATAATTCTGTCAGTGAAGATAAAAAAACATGCACAAGACTAGAATTTGAAAAAGCGAATTCAAAACGTTAGGGGAACAATCGAATAGATATGATGATGTAATACATCCCTACAACAAAGAATTTTCATTATGAGTTCTTGCAAACAAGTAGGCCCCTCTATTTATCATTAATGAGGGCCTAATAGATCAAGGGTAGAGTGTCGTGGACTGGGCATAACCTTCAAGGGATGGGCTTGGATATGTAACTTGGGCCCATTTAATATTTTGGTCGGGCCTAAATTAAGTGATAGAAAGCCCAACGCCTGGGTTCGCCCTGCTTGCATAATGAATGCTTGTAATATAGTGATGAATTTGTCAGAACAATTGTTGGAAAGCTTGGACAATTGCGAAAAAAATTTCCCGGTTCAACCTGGATTGATTTTTTAAATCAGCGAGCTCAGGCAGAATATGAGCTTGTGTTTCTTCGATCAAGTTTGGCTTGGATTTGCCTAGGCTCAGCCCTATACAAACTCGATACCAAACCCGTTATTAGTCGAAGTGGGTCGGCCAAGTCACCCAACAGACCTGCTTCTAATAGAGGTGGCCCAAGCAATCACGCAACATACTTGATATTGAACTTGACATGGCCCATGAAAAACACTAATCAAGAGCACCCAAATTGACTCCCCATATTGAGCTCGACTGCTAATAGAAAAGGGCTGAGCAGGTCACCTGTTTAACCTGACCTTTGACATTTTTAGTGACAAAACCTGTCAATCCGGCCCTCAAACAAAGGGCCCCAGCCGGACCCTCAAAAGGCCATTAAAATGAAAGCTTTTGTTTCTTAGAAAAATCCCTAGGGATGGGCTTGTCCAAGTTTTTTGCGAGCCCTAAGATTTGAGGGCCGGTCTTTGATGGTAATAAGAACAACCACGGCCATTGCCCTTTTATATTTTTTTTATTTTACATTTCCCTTTATCTTAAACAATTGTAAACCCATAAACCGAAACTACTACTGTGGTTATTGGGGTTGTTAAAGGGTCAGGCCGGACCAAGCCATAGGTTGTCCTTACCTTGCCTTGAACATAGGTATGGCTAGGCCTGGGTGAGGCAAAGCCATTAGAGGGCTCACACTACCTAGGCCCTTACCCTACCCTTTAGGGTTATGGTCAAAATAGGGCAAGGCTTGTGGCTAAAAAAAATTATACACCACCATCAAGAACAGTGTCAATTGAACATTTTCTTGTCTAACCTCTTGCGAATGAACCACTAAGCAACTGTCCGAGAATAGAGGTTATGTGTCAAAACTTTTCTTTTATCAAACAAAGTCATATGTCCCTAGACATACAGTTTTATTTATTTTGTCAAAGAATATAAAGGGTTAAGAGCATCTCCAACAACTCATTCAAATCCCACATGAACATGCCAATGGTGATATTTTGCATGGAGGACCACTCCAACCGTTATTCCAAACATGATATGGCCTTTCGCATGTTGGAGGGAAATGCCAAAATTAGTATATGGGAAAGGTAAATGCCAAATATTATTTTTGGTTTTTTAATTTTAAAAGGGGGGCCATAAGAATGCAAGAATGCTTCTTCCTATCTTTTTTTCTTTCATGATGCAGGTCCCATAAAAAGATTAAAATATAATAAAATAAAATTTTGGGATATGGGGTTGACTCCCATACTTTGGAGATGCCAAATTTCAAAATTCAATTGGAATCTGGTATCTCCCAATTGACATATGTATTGGAGATGCTCTGAAAGCATTTATTTTATCTCATACGTTCCACAGAAATTTCCTTGTCCCAAATTACTCTTATTTAAGGTTTTTTCCCCTCTTTACATCATATAGCAAGGTCTTATCTTTGAGAAATTTAAACTATTTAGGTTCAAGTACCTTTTGTGAATTGACATTATTTTCAATTTAAGTTTGATTTTACTAATTGTTGTTGAATCTTAGTAAAAAAAAAAATGCACGTAAAAAATCACTAGTACTTTAGACTTAGGGCCTGGTTGGACGCACAAGAAAATGATATTTTATAGATTATATTCTTTCATTTTCTAAAGAAAAAAATCTTGTGCGTTTGGTAACCCCAGAAAATTTTGAAAAAAAGATTATTTTCTTTCAAAAAGCTCAATATTTTCTCCTACTTGGCCCCCCAATATAGAAAACTTTGTACAATATAAGAATCTTTCAAAATGACGATTACAAAGTGGTAGAGTAAAGTAAAGACTTTAGTTCGCCAAATCCATTATGATGTGTTTGTTTATATATATGATAAAGTAAAGTAAAACTAAACGTCATATCACGGTAAAGGTGGGGTAATGTAAAGGTAGGATAAAGTATATGATGGAGTAAAGTGGGAAGAAATGGTAAACTAGTTTCATTTTTTTTTTTACTTTACTTTATCACATCTTATCGTAGTTTTATATGGTAAATAAAAAGTGCCTTGTTTACAAGTGTGGCAAAGTAAAATAAAGATTAATGTCATATCATGATAAAGGGCAAGGTAAAGTAAGGTGAGATGAGATATGTGGTAAAGCAAAGCGGGAGAAAGGGTTATAAAGTAATTGTTTTTTTTATAAAGACTTGACTATACTATACTTAACCATGGTTTTATGTGATAAAAGAAAAGTAACTTATGGTAAAAACATGACAGTTGAACTTTACTTTACCATATTGCTTTTTTTTCCAAAATGTGGTAAATCACATATATGTTAAAATATTTAATTAAAAGTTATTCTAATAATGTAATTTACTTTAATCATAGCACCTTCCAAACAGCTCAATTTAAAATCTGTATATTCTTAAAAAATCACCAAACAGTAAAAATATTATAATATTACTTTATTCTATGCTATACTATTTCGTTCTTGCAATATTTAAATCTATAAATACTTTATTCTGTAAACATCCAAACGGGCCCTAAATAAAATTGGGAGTAATAATAATCTCTCTGTTTTTTTCTTTTTAGGCCTTGGTCCCTACTTATAAGCGAGGAGTGAGGGGGAGGCCAGGGTTGAAACATGGACCTCCCATTGAAAACTAACACGTCTCACCACTTGCGTAAGATGCCATTCTCAAGTTATAATTATCTAGTTAAAATGATACACCCTCCATGTCCTGAATGTTACCTATACATAAAAGCTACTTTTATGAATTGGTTGGCATCCCAAATCACTCCAAAGAGGAACAAGTACATCCTTATTAACAGTAAACCACCTTTTACACTAGTAAGAATATATAAAAATAATATATAAAGTCCACTAAATAAGAAGCATTAACAAAAACTAGAAGAAAGTGATTAGAAGCAACCGTGCCATACTTTTTGATTATGCAATAAGTATATTACATAACTAAGGCACTTAAATAGAGATGAATTAGGAGCTGGTGGAGTGGAGACATGGGTCTGCTCCCCATGTCTTGTGTTCGAAACCCATCCCAAATTTGCCTGGTGTACTTTTGTATGGTTCAGCATGGCGCCACCTGGGGAATTAGTCCTATTGGGCCAAAGACCTCAGAGATACCCCACGTCATTAAAAAAAATAGAGATGAACTAAACCAAGTATGTATATTTGTATGTTGGGGCTTTTAAAGAATTTTATAATGCGCATAGGTAGGACTATGAAATTACCTTCATATCCCCATTTTATTACCATTAAGTGACTATTTCAAGGGCATGTTAGTATATATTTATACATATTAAAGAAAAATAGGAAGGTCACGGCCAAGACCAAGCCAAGCCTAGTTTTGTCTAAGCTCGGCCCTTAAAATTTCGGGCTTGCAAAAAAATTTTTCAAGTCCAGCACCATGACTTTTTCTTAGAAATAAAAGGCCTCATTTTAAAGGCTTTTTTAAGGCTGGGTATGGTCTACGGGCAGCTGGATTGGCAAGCCTAATAGTTATACCTAGCATTGACCATGCTAAAGGAAGTCTTATGCATGAAGTCTTAAAAAAGCCTCTATGGTTAAAAGATATCTAAGAATTCTTATTTGGGGGTATTGGAATTCCTCAAAAGTTGTCCCCTTGGAATTTAGAGATTTTTGAAAATCCTATAAGTGAAAAAAAGAAGGCATGCACTTTTGGAAACCATATATTTCTAAAGATTCTGGTATATTATCTCATAATTTAGAATATAATCTACACACTTAAAAACTAGGTATTTTGATAACTTTGAATGTATCCTACAATATCTTACTTTCTTACAAAAACCTTCAGATTAAAATATTCAAGTATACGTTGTAAAAAACTATATTTCGTTAAGAAAGCTACCGAGAGTTTTTGCAAACATGAGTGGAACTTCTTGAGCATTTACTACCATGGTGGCCCACTGCAAATTTTAATATTAATGGTTTATATAGGAGTCCTACGATGACTCAAGTGGGCCATTCCATGTTTATAAATTTTATATGGGTCCTATAGACTTGACATAATTACATAGGGGGAATGTTCACATGCATCTTTCCCTCACCATAGGGTGAGGGACACTCCCCTTTTGGGATATTTTCAAGTACAAAATGTACTTTTCAAGTACAAAGGGTGAGGTACACTTCCTTGTCTTCATGTGCAAAAAAGGAAGTGTCCCTCACCCTATGGTAAGGGAAATTTGCATATGAATATTCCTCATTACATAGTTCCCTTGTTGATTATTAATATTAGGTGGGTCCTACAAATGTTGCATTAGATGGGTCCCATAGTACCCATAGTGCCAACATTATTAAGTGGGTCTCATAATCATTACCAATATTGGATTTTGTAATTGTGATTATTAGTTTGCCATCACTAAATGAGTCTTATTGTTTAATCCCCCCTAGTGATTACTATAATTAGCTTTTTTAATATGATTATTAACATCAAATGGATCTCACAATGATTTTTCATAGATGGGTTCTTCAATGATGTCAAACACTTGAGAAGGGTCGTTTGTTATAATCACCATTAGATGTATTATGTTGTGGTTTTCAATATGCGGACTCGCATTGATTAAACAACATTGCTCATGGTTTTTAACATTTGGTACAATAATTTTCTAATTAGATGGGCCCTACCCTTATTACCAATATTAAATCACCCCAAGTACTATTTAGTGGGTTCCCTTTGGGTCTATCATCCCTATTTCTCACTTCATTTCTTACTTTCAGTTCATCATTTAGTGAAAATTTTATAAATTGCCAAATTCTTTATAAGTATATTGAAATTTGTAGTAATTGCCAAATACTACAAGTAATACAATATTATAATATGACACTATTTTATTTTGTGATAATGAAATCTTACTATATTCAAATTTGATGATATTATATTCCGTAGTTATCCAAACACCCCCTAGATATTTGGAAAGGAGAATTCAAAATCTTATGGGGACAATCTAATAAATATGCTGTAAGAAATCCCCAACAATAATTCTAGTTAGGAATTCTTGCAAACAAGTAGCCCCCAAGGAAAACCAATTATTTATCATAAATGAAGGCACTACAAATCAAGAGTAGGGGCACTCATGGGCCGGGCCCAGCCTGCCAGGGATAGGCTTGGATATGTAATTTGAGGCTATTTAAGATTTGGCTCATCCAAAGCCTGGGCTGGCGTAGCTTGAATAAGGAATGCTTATAATTCAGTGAGTAATTTGTCCAAACAAATATTGGAAAACAGCGCCAGCCCTGAGATTTTTGGGGCCTAAAGCAAAGATTTCAAAGGGGCCCCCCTTATATATTGTATATGAAAACTAGCTTAAAAAAAATGGGTCATAAATTAATCATTACCAAAATTCAAAACATATATATATAGAAAAGTCAATAGTCATTACATCACTTCAAATTCATTTAAACACTACTCTTCTAGCATTTTTTGCTGCAAATGTACTAATCAAAGCTGCGTAATCAATCTTATCAACCATGGCCTTCTCAATTGACAACATAGCTAATACATTCAATCTTTCCTATGACATGGGTGACCGAAGGTAAGACTTGATGTAACGCCCCAATTCCGAATACCGAAGGCCATGCTAAGGTACCCGAAGTTGGCGCGCTACTTTCCGGAAAATCCGAGAACTTCTAAGATTGTAGTCCGCGGTGAGGTCAAATTTTAAAACTTTTTAAACAACATCATAATCAATAGTTATATTGCGGAAGCGTAACAAAAGATAGCGGAAGCAATAGTATCATGTAATAAATCAGATGTAACAATGCGGAAGTCTAATATAAATCTCAAATGAAGTTATCAAAGTGTTTACACATATCTGTCAATCTACCCAAACTCACTACAAAAATACTCTCAAATCCCAAAAACAATATGCACTCAGTCCCCCTGTGCAGGCTCTCCATCCTCCGGCTCAACCACTTGGTCAACCGGCCCCCACCTGTAGTCACCGACTACAGGCGCCTCGTAGACCGCGTCACCCGCGGGATTATGGTTGGGACCTAAGCACCAACGATGGGTCAGATCTAGGGATCTGGCAAGGCACAATATGCAGATAACACAAAATGTATACACAAAGAGAGTAATGACAGGTATGTAATCATATGAGTAAATAAGGTACATGATTTAGGCAGTTGAGCAGTAATAGCAGTTTAGAATTAGAAATGTAAAGTACACTAATCAAAACAGACAATAAATGGCACATTCACACAAGCTAGATACACCGCGGGATATTATGCCGCGGCCCTCCCGTACTGTAAACGTCCCATACCTTAAACAGTTTGCGGCGGGGAAAGGGTAATAACCATGCAAGGGATAACAGCCCTGAAATAATCATAACATACAATATATAACACCAATCACACCCCTTTGTCGCACCGATCACACCCCTTTATCTCACCGATCACACCCCTTTATTAGATTAACTCGAACGCGGTATCACACCGTCCGTCTAATTACAGCTCATCATGATAGCTCTAAGTAACTAAGACATAGCTCCTACCAGAGATGATCAGTCAACTGGCTGAGCTTAGAACAACTGAATGAATGTTCAGTGCCGACTCGGGAAATAAGTATGGGTCTGTGTCTGTCTAGGCTTATCTTGCGTGAGCAAGGTCCTAACCAAGTCTCTAAAAAGTTATAATACAACAACATGGAACACAGTCCGATATCCAAGTCCAAGTCCAACATCATTGGATCCACTCCAAGGCTCACAACCGTGGCCTGAGGTAACACAAGTACTATACCATGTCCATTCCACAAGTATTCATCTGATGCTCATACTCAATGAACTAACAAACCATTAAAGACTAACCTCTCCAATCTAGGGTTCCACATTACCAACCTTAGGCCGTATGAGGGCCCGCCTAGAGACAGACACGGGTCAATTATCTCCAAACACCACATAGGGTCACCTCTAAGTAATCTTAGGTTCAGGTCCTCCAATTTCCATTAATTAACGAGTTTAAGACAACAAAAAGGATAAGAGAGGGGAGTAACACATAAAAACCCTCAAAGCATGGAATCAAGTGGAAATAAACAAATGACCAATCCTAGGTAGTGGTCCACTCTTGGTTCAGGCCTCATCACATGATTGAACCCCTAACTGTAGCCTCAGATGTCAAAAATGGTAAATCTGGTGCTCCTGAAGTTGTGGACACCATGGACTACAATTAAGGTTCGAGTAATTGATGATTCGAATCCTAAAACCTCAATTGGTAGACCCCACGAGTCAATGCTGAGCCATGCCATTGATTCATGTGTGACACACTTGATGGAAGGCTATTTGGATGGTCAATGGACCCCACAATTGATCAAACATAAAAGATATTAAAGTATGGAAATCTCACTGTTCACAGTTTGCTCGGTCGACATCACACCCTGGGATGTCGACCGGGTGAACTGGATGTTGACCTCCCAGGTCGACATCCTGTAGTGTCCCCGGTTGACATCATGACCGTGATGTCGAACGGGTCCACTAGTACCTGGTGTCAAGCAGCTAGGGGGTTCTGCAGAAAATGATGTGTATCCGGTCGACATCATGGCCGTGATGTCGACCGGGTACACAGTTTCTGCTCTGACTGAGAATTACATGTCTTAATTATTTTCTGCAGGTTCCTGTGTGCCCGGTCAACCGAGACATGGTCCGGTAGACCAGGTACACTATTTGTGCGCATTTCAGGAGAAATTAACTGAGACCTATATTTCTGCTAGTTTAGTGTGCCCGGTCGACTGGGACAGGGTCCGGTCGACCGGGTACACGCAAATAGCAGAATTCCAGATTTCTGAGACTTTTCCCTTTTCAATCTAATTCTCATCCCATTCAACCCAAATCACTTCCATACATCACAAACACATAAATATACAACAAAACACTCCTATCATCACCATCCACCATCCAACCGGGCCATTGATCTTCCAAATGGGAGAACCCATCCATCAATGGCCAATTTCCATGAAAACAAGCTCAAAAGGAATATCTACATAAGTATTATCATCTAATAGGAATGTAATTACAGAAACAAGGAAACACAGCATGCATCTAATGAAATTGCATAGGATACTTGCCTTAGTGAAGAAGAAAGGAAAATTGAAGTGAGAGAGGAGATCCAATAGAGTGATAGTTGCAAATTGAGAGAGTCTTCTAGCCTCCTTGTGCTGGGATTTTGGGGAATTAGGGTTGCTTGGGGAAGAAGATGGGTAATTGAGAGAGATGAGTGGAAATTAGGGTTTATGGCAATGTTTGCAATAGTTTAGGTTTTATAACTTAGGGTCTTAGGCTAATTACCAAAAGGGCATTTTTGTTAAAAATGAGAATGAAATGGGGCCATGGGTATTTAGGTAATTTGGTGGGGTTTCTAGAATGTTCTAATTCTCAAGCCCTTCCCATTAGTGCTAATGACAATTAAAACCTAATCTAATCCAATCTATTAAATTAAATAAAAACTACATTCTAAAACTTAGGAACATTAAAACTATACTACTAATTCCTAATAATTAGCATTTTTAAAGTAGAAAATACCTAATTAATTATTATTAAATTCAAACTGAGGGCCCACCAGGGGTGGGGCCTCACACTTGGTCAACTTTAACTTTGAGAAACTTCTTTCTTCAGAGGCAACTGTAACTGGTATAGTTAGCAATATTCTATATGCAATCCATGTATTGGGAAAACAACCATTCATCACCTTCAAATAATTGAGCACATCAATTGGCTTTGTTGTTTCTTTTGGCAATTTTTCTTTCAACACTTTCAATTTTGAAAATAAGTCTCTCCCATCAATATCAGAAAAGCGCATCCTTGCTCAAAAAAGTTTCAAGATTAGTGTAACACCCCGTACCTTAACCCCGTATTAATTATACTTAATTGATTGGTTAGTTAGTAGGTGTGTTTAGAGTCTTAGCGAGTCGGGTTTGTCGTGTGGATAGCGCGTGTGAAGTCTCGTGAGAGTCCGAGTACGTTTGGATAGAGTAGGGGGCTGGTTTGCAATTTTGAGAAGTTTTTAGGGTTTTTTTATGAGATTATGAGTTTTGTGAGTTTGGGTGCATCGGATAGGTCTCGGCATTTCATGAACTTTAATCTTCTATCGCGTTTCGATTCAACGCGTTGAAGAGGCCCAAATAATCACATTTAGCTAACTAGGGGCTTAACCCAAATTTCACTTAAATTTCCCCTTAATATCTAGCCTTAACCGGATGACTCATTCTTCTCTTATCTTCATCTCTTCTTTCACTTCTCTGTGTCATCTCCAAGCTTTTTCTTCTTCTCACTGCTGCCTTGCCAACGACAACCACCGGAGCTCATCTTTGCCAGCCAATGTGCCATCTTCTTCCTCAAGGCTCCAAGATCCCAACCATCCAATTTTCGAAGCTTTTCATCAACCAACCACTTCAAGGTAGGCTCTCCAAGCTACTAGACTTAGCTAATCTCCTTCCTTTTGATTAGAAATGGATTAGGGAGACTCATAGCAACCCTTTTGCATTCATTTTGTAAAGAGGTTTTGGTTTGGAAGCCTTTTTCATCTCACCTTTGAGCTTTAGAGGATTTTCCTTCAAATTTCTTCTTGAAATTCCTTAAGCTCTTCATCAAGGCAAGTTAATATACATGTTTATGATTTGATATTTTTTGTTTCCCCTTTGATTGATGATTGATGATGCTTAGATGACCGGTTGCTCATTTGATTCGTTTTAGATTGAAATCATGATAATTGAATGTAATTGCTTAATGAAATGGATTAGGACTTTAATGACTTGATTAGATGATAGGATTGGATTTTTATGGACTTGTTGCATCTACATATGTGTTGATTCATCAGGTTCAGGAAACAGGTGAAGGAAAGGTCCCGGGTTCACTTCAGTTACAGAACCTGTGTTTTGTAACTGTAGTGTACCCAGTCGACCGGCGATACTGCGTCAGGTTCTCTGGAACTGACGAGAATACTATTCTCCCTATTTCACTTACAACTTCCGGTCGACCGGCCGGGCACACAGGAAGATGTCGACCTGCTTCCTGCAGGTTGACAAGATGGACATGTAGGCGGTCGACCGGCCAGGGGCCCGGTCGACCGGGTATACTGTGTACGCGGTCAACCGGCCCAGGGCCGGGTCGACCGGGTCAACCGGCCCAGGGCCGGGTCGACCGGGTCAACTGTGGAAACCCTTTTTCAGGGGTTCTTTTCCCTATGTTTTGGAGGACTTTAGGTGGGACTTTGGCTACCCTTTTTAGGACTCCTTAGACTATATGTGGGGACATTTTGAGCTAATGTTCTTCACGTTATTCCGGTTGTATCGGGAATCAATTTCACTCAATCTTGAACGGTACGGGACATTGGGATACCTTTTCTATATCTATACACGAAGATTATATATTCAGGTATGGCGAACCCTAAACCCTTTCGTTGACTGAGTATGATTGTATGATGCTTCGGGTTTAACAATTGACTTAGGATTGGATTGTTTATTGCCTTGGATTCTGGATTGTACCGTCTGGTACTGTTTACATGAAATGTTCATGTTCATTAGCTTTGTTTATTTGTTTTGTTTTGGGATCACTTTTGAGAACTTAGATGATGGATTTAGGATCCCTTTTTATATTCTGTTTGTTTCGAAGTTTGATGATGTGTTGAGGTTATGCGGCTTCAATTGTAGCAGCTTGTTGAGAACTACTTATGATGAGGTTGTTATAGAAGTTTGATGTTTGATACTTTGATTTGATAATAGAAAGGTAGTTTCTCTTTGATTGATGAATCTTGTTCACGCAAGAAAGTCTAGCTCTTCACTATAGTTTGTTTATGACTCTTTGTGTCAGGCACCATTCGACTATTAACGCCCAACATAGATGGGGCACCATTCTGTGTGAGGACTTTGAATTGAACGTCTGCGCAGTACGACTTTTTATATTTTGATGGATGTACACCATCGGATACATATTGAACGATTGACTTTGATGACTTATGACCTTTTGGTATCCATTTTGATTGCTTGCTTGCCGGGTTTCATCCCGTGCCACTCTACCACAGCTTTGATGTTGAGCAAGGAGGGTCATGTGAAGCTATCCCGTGGTGTATTAGTTTATGTGGGTTGCCTCTTTGTTAGATGTTTATGTTAGTTTAATTTTAATTCGAATGCTATGCATTTCTTACGATCAGGATGCTATGCATTTCATATGATTTTGTTTATTGTCTATTCTGATTCGTTCTACATATCTGGATGATTTATATATATATTGCTTGCCGATCTTCGTGTCTGATAATGCTACTCTTGGTGCATAGGTACCGAGTTCTTCTTTACCGAGGAAGAGACGACGGAAGAGGTTTAGGCGGATCAGCCTGATGACTTCCTAGAGTACAGTACGGACGGTATTGTATAGCCGTAATGACCCCGTACATGAGCGCCTTCACGTTATTTTGTGTAGCTTCATCTTTTAATTTCTTCATCTTTTGATTAGGATCGAGTTTTGGATGTGACCTATTGTTGTAAATAATACTTTTGTTTAACTATTTCAAACTTGAACTCTAGTAATATATATGATCAGTCTTTGCTCTTAACTATACTTCAAGATACCATTTGTACTATGAAGCTTCCGCTATACGTATTATGTATTCGAGGAAATGTTTATACCTCACAGCGATCTTTGATCCATATTGGGACATGATTGGGGCCCAGCGTTGTTATTAATGTTGAAAAAGTTTTAATCGGCCCTAATCTCACGCATAAACCCCGGTTTCACGATTGGGGGCGTGACAATTAGCACAATAGGACATCAAAGCTTCATCATTGGTAGCATTTAAAGCCTTCAAATCAAACAAAAATCCAAAAGTTTTCTCATATACTTGAAACTGTTCGAACCGGCTTTGAAGTGATGAAAGAGCTTGATCTACAATATATGAGAAATGCTTCGCTCTAAAAGATTCTTCAGCTGACTGTATCACATTTTCACTATTGTTCTCATCAAATTGCTTCTTTCTATATATGATTCGTTTTTTTTGAAATGCCGGCTCAACATTCATTTTAGCTGCAACCTCTTTAACTTCAATCATGGCGTCTACAAATCCAATTTCTCTATACTTTTCAATAAATGCAATAAGCCCTTTCAACTGATCAACAGCAACATCTATGTGCATGTCTTCGTTTTGAAAAACCTTGCTAACGGAATTAACATCAAATAATAGATTGTGCCAAATAATCATGCCAACTAAAAACTCAAAACTGCCAATTCCATGTTCTGCTAAGGACTCCGCATCATTCTTTGTTTTTGGATCTTCAGTAGTGTGGGCCAATTCAACTAAAGCATCTCTTATTTGTGGGGTTTAGTATCTTATAACTTTAATACTTTCCACATGACTTTTCCAACGTGTTTCCAACAATGGTTGACCATGAGACCTTCTACATTATCTTTCAACACTTTCAATCTCTTTGGCGAAGATGAAAACAACAAGTATATTCGTTGTACCACTCCAAAGAAAGATGTAGCATTAGGACAAAAGTTAGCCATATCACAAAGTGCAAGGTTAAGACTATGACAATCACAAGGTGTATAGAATCCTCTAGGATTTATGTTGAGTACCCTATTTTGTACATCCTTGTGTTTTCCTTTCATATTAGATCTATTGTCATATCCTTGTCCTCTTATATTATCAAAATTAAGTTCAAGAGTACTCAACGCTTCTTGAAGTACATTGAAAAGCCCTAACCCCGTTGTATTTTCCACCTTTAAAAATTCTATAAAGAATTCTTCCACCTTTATTGGACTTATTGAAACATCCACACTACGAATCACAAGAGACATTTGCTCTTCATGGCTTACATCCGGAGTACAATCAAGTATAATCGAGAAATATTTTGCTTCTTTGATTATTGCAATGATTGCATTCTTAATCTCACACACTAACAATTGTATCAATTCATTTTGAATTTTGTGGCTAAGATAAAGGTAATGAACCTCACCACTTTCAATTCGCCGAAGGTGCTCTTGCATTGTTGGATCAAATTCGGCAATAATTTCAATTATGCTTAAAAAAATCCCATTCCTCTCTTGATAAATCTTCTCATTGTCCCCACGAAAAGCTAAATTATTTTTTGCAAGTGTTTTCACCATAGCCATTATCCTTCGTAACACCCTTTTCCAATGTTCTTTCTCTCTATTGATTTGTTCTTACACGCTTTTATCAATGGTTTCATTCTTGTGAAATCTCATATCTAATTCAATCAATTTACTCATGCATATGAGATGCTCATTACTACTTTCATGACCTTTTAACCTTTTACCAATATTTCTCCAATCTCCAAGTCCATCATTAGCCAATAAAGTATTGTTCCTCTCTTCCTTAAACAACTTACAACAAAAACAAAATACTTTATCCAAAACATCTGAATATACAAGCCACTTTTTATCATGTTTATCTCCATTGGATAAATGCTGGATGTAGTGTGTGGAAGAGAAGTGTCTATTAAGATCATCTTTAGGATAATTGACACCGTCAACTCTTCTTTTAGGACCCTTTTCTACTAAAAATTCTCGTAAATTCTGATCCATCTTATCCAAATTACTGGAATCATCAACATTTGAAGGCTAAAATTCTACATTTTGGTCTTCGTGTTGACTACCATCATTCTCATTGTCATTTTCATTAATCCACTGATTAATTTTCTCATTAAGTGTCTCTTCATGCTCTTCATTTACTGAATCTATAAATTCTTCATCCTCAAAATTTTCAACTGGAACTGAATCATCTATTTGTTTCTTAACAACAACAAACTTATCAGGAGCTCCTAATTGAGATTGAATAAGTGCATCAACTTTTCTTTTTTTTTTTTTTCTTTTTTCAGACCCTGAGAGGCACTTTCTAGGATGCATGAAAACAATCTAATGCAGAACTCAAGAACCAACGATCAATCCAAATTCAAAAGCTTCAAACTCAGGTAAAATTATCGAGGTTGCGAAACAATAGAGTGCAAGGCCAGCATCAATAACTCAATGTCTTAATCAACACCATAAGAGCATCTGTAAATCATTAAATTAAATAAACAACAATCAACAAATTTGCCAAACATAACCCATCTACAAATTATTTGTATTTTCATAATGTGATGATTCAACTGATTTTTTCTCTACATAATAAGCGAAAGATCATTTAATTCAATTGATATTGTGGTTAAACTTAGTGGTACCTTTTCTTATCCTTTTATTTTTATATTGAGTTTATGTATACAACAAATTTTTATATAACAAAAAAAAAATGTTAATCAATAGTATTGTCCTCTTAAAAGTCATAAAGATTAAAAGAACAGATAAAAAAAATAATAGCTCATTTTTAAAATATTCTTTGAAACTTGGAAATGCGAGAATGGTCAATCACCTGATTCTCTTCCCGCCTCATCGGTACAAAGTGGTGAAACACATAAATGAAAAATCGAAAACGATTTATCAGTCCAGAAACCCAATTTTAAGAGAGAGAGAGAGACGCGGTGTATTTGATCTCCGAAGTCGAAAGTGAATCGGCATCCAAAACTACTCTATAATAGCCGACCTAATCTTTTCTAATTTCCAAAGTTTCATACTCTTTTTTCCATTTTTTTACTTTTAAATATAATACAAAATCATTAATTTAGGACCCTTTTGTAATGGGCTGTTTAGAAATGGGGCTATTTCTCATGTCTTGGGCAGCCTTTTTTTATTTTTGACAGAGCTATATATTATATGGGTTAAAGAAATTTGGGGCCCCAAAAAATGGACAGAAAATAGAGGCCTAAAGCGGCGGCTTTCTGGGCTTTAGCCCAAGGCCAACTCTATTGGAAAACCCAAACAAATGAAAAAAAATGAGTGATTCAGCGTGGCCCGATTGGCTACATGAGCGGGGCTCAGGCCGAATGCAAGCTTATGTTTCAATGGTTGAGATGAGCCTGGATATGCCTAAGCCAGGCCCAACTTAGCCATGTAATCAAAAGCATCCATAATCCAAACCCTCCCCATTCGAACCCAACAAATTTGACCATTTACGACACTAATCAAGAATGACCAAAACCCGACTCCCCAAATCGAACCCGACCCACAAATAGAAGTGGGTGGGGGCAGGTCACCTGTTTAACCCGACCCGTTGCCAATCCTAGTGACCTATACAAGAAACTGTTGATGGGCCATCAGTTCAGTTCGACGGTCTTGATTGAACCTGGACCAATAGCATCTAGACTCGTTTCGGATCCCGCTGCACACCCGAACCCCAAGAGAAATTAGGGTTTTTGGTGAATATATAAACAACACATCTGAACACTTTCTTCCCTTCTTACGGAGCAGCTAGGGTTTTGGGAAGAAGAAGAAGACGACGGCGGGGAGTCCCCTAATCTCTCATATCCGTACTCTGAAACCCTGAAAAATGGTTCGATTCCTCTCACTCCAGATCTCATTTTTGCTTCGAAATCCTCAGAAATGCTGGCGTTTCAATGCGTTTGATCGTTCTTTCTCTGCATTTTTTTTTGTTGTTCTATCTATGTCTCTTTGGATCTCTTTTGTTCTTTGGTTTTGTTTCCTCTCTTGTAGATCTCGTGGAGTGTTATTTCATTTTAGGAGTTGACCGAAATTGCATGAGATGAGATCATATCTAGGGTTTCGATTTTCCTGTTCGGATTTTCTGATCCTTTTTTTGTGCGGTTTTGGAATTAGCGTGTAAAAAAAAAGTATTCATTTTTATGGAAATCAAAGTAGCTTCAAATCTTTGGCTGCCATAATCTCTGCATTCATGTGTTGCCATCTGTGCTTCTGCCTGGCCTGGATAAAGATGCAGTTTTTTTTTTTTTTTTTTTGTTGTTGTTGTTGTTGGTGCATGTGTTTAAGTGTGAAAAGAGTTTTATGAGGTTTAGGAGTTTGATTGGATCCTAGAGCTAGGTAGTTTTTAATCTTATTGTTTATGGTGATCCTCCTTCATGGTTGATTAGTCTTGGGATATGTAAGAAATGTACATTTTACCATGTTTGTGGCTGCACTTGATATTACTATCGAAGGATGATACACCAGTTGTATGAATATAAGTGTTATTGAAAATCAGCTTAGAAGATCAGAAATAGTCATTATGAAATAAATTGGAAAAAAAATTATAATACATCGACCAGAAACTGGAAGCTATTTTTATGAGTAAGATGTTGTGCATGGTATGGGTTCACCGTTTTTGACTTGGAATTAGAGCTTGAGAAAGCTTTGGGAAGCAGGTATTTTGCTTATTCTATGATTTGCATGCTTCTGTAGCCGTTTTACTTGTTGTATCTGTGTATGTGTTGTTGTCTTTTAAGTATGTTGCGATTACCATTTGTGCTGTCTGATTGAAGAATTTTGTGAATAAGTGGGCGAAATAAATGCTAATGCTTTTTTGTTCTTCTTTTGGTGGTATGCAGTGTGTTATTATGTCATGCATCATGTATTCTGTCTTTGTGGCACCCCCACCATTAACAAAATAAAAAAAAAAAAAGAGAGAGAGAGGAGGAGAAGAACCTGTGGCAGCCATTTTCTGCTAGACACGATAATCGTTGTTTCTAGACATACTTGAGTTTGTTTCCTTGGTAGTCGTATGCCATGTTAGTATAATTCATGATTGAAAGCAAAAAATGGTATTCTCAAAACAGCTTACAAGGATGTGAAGAGGGTGGTGGTGTTGGGGCAGTAAAATCCATACTTCTCATTCAGTATTATTCTGATTCCTCCATACTTCACATTCAGTATTTTTCTGATTCCTCCATACTTCGCATTCAGTATTTCTCGGATTCCTCCATACTTCGCATTCAGTGTTTTTCTGATTCCTCCATACTTCGCATTCAGTGTTTTTCTGATTCCTCATTGCCTAATTTCTTTGCCTAATTTCTTTGAATGAGCTTGATCAACCAGACAACCACTAACCTTGGATGGTTAGTGTTTTCTTTGATTCTTTGTTGTCGAAATAAGGCTATATTTTGCAATAGCTAAATAAATCTGATTTGTTGTCCACCTCTTATTCATGTAGATCCTAGTTAACAAAACCCAATGAATCAAACTTATGTAGTAGCTAGTCTTTGGTTCTGCTGTTCATAACTGTTCAAGTTCTTTTTTTTATCTTGATGTTGGTGGATGATCACAAGAGGGTGATAGGGGGGTGTTCATTTCTTCTGCATGAATAGCAGCCACATGACTCAGAAGTAAGAACCAGATAAATCTGAGATGACAACAGTTCATGGAATTATTGGATATGTGCTTGGAGTAGTTTTCGTGATAACATGGGTGTACTTTATCAGGGCTGTGAATAGACTGTATTTGACATGATTTCTGACTACGCTCTATCTGAGAACTATCACATGTGGGACTACCATTGTCAAGTCCAGATCTTGATTTTTAGATGCATTTGTTATGATAGTGTTCTGGATCCATGACCCATCAATCTCATTAACTATAATGACAGACTCTTGACCCTTGTACGTATTAGGTCTTGATATAGCTGGACACGGTCCATTTGCATTCTTCGATAGTTCGATTCTGACAGGATCACGAAACTGTGACAATGAAATGATATCCAGAGGACTAGGATGTTCTGACTGTTTTGAGATGAAGCCTGCACAAGCAGTGAACTACTGATTCATTGCATGCCAACTTACCCCTGTAATATCAGGTTTTGGCTTTAGTTTGAGTTGGCATGCCCAGTTAATAAATGCATTGGTTTGGGTTGGGCTGATAATATTTACTCCTGGTGTTCACCGGGCCACTGGCAAGCCTGTTGGATCACATTGATATTTGAGCATCATAAATTCATTGGAATTGGATGAGGTTGTGGTAAATTGCTCCAAATATCCTTTTAGGATCTTGGACATGGAAATCGGAATGTGTGATTTTGGCAGGTCAATGATGGATGGAAAACTATATTAGTTTCCAAGAGCATATATCTTTTGGGCGAAGACTAATTTAATTTATTTCTTTGTATTTCTGTCCTTATTTTGGTTGATTAATCTCTCTCTCTCTCTCTCTCTCTCTAATATAATGTGCTTTCAGGCAAGAGGTTTGAAGAAACATTTGAAGAGGCTCAATGCCCCAAAGCATTGGATGCTTGACAAACTTGGCGGTGCATTTGTGAGTTTTGGACTCTCATGGTATTTTATGTCAGGCATTTCTGTCTGCATGTTTCATTTGTTATACTTCAAGTGTTTTTGCAGGCTCCCAAACCGTCTTCTGGTCCTCACAAAGCCAGGGAATGTTTGCCTTTGATTCTAATTCTGCGCAACAAGTTGAAGTATGCACTCACCTATCGTGAAGTCATCTCAATTTTGATGCAAAGGCATGTGTTGGTTGATGGAAAGGTTAGGACTGACAAGACATATCCTACTGGGTTCATGGGTATGTGCTGCTACTTTTGTCTGTATTTGTTATGTTCTTTTTAGTCTTTATTGAGCTAAATCCTTTGCAGCCATATGAAATGTGAACATAAAAAAATGAGACTGCCGGTTACCATTTATCTACTTGTTAGACCCTAACAGTATCTTTTTGCGGTTTTTCAAATGCAGATGTTGTCTCTATTCCCAAAACAAATGAGAACTTCCGTCTGCTGTATGACACCAAGGGCCGCTTCCGGCTCCATTCTATCAGGGATGACGAGGCAAAGGTCTGTCGTTTTATTTGGTTTTGGCACAATACAAATAAAATGCAGGATTCAATTTTGCAGTCTTGAACTTGTCTGCATTCTTGCATGTTTTCTTTCATTTTATGGGATGGCCATGATTTTGCCCTTTTAAATTGGGGAACTCTAGTGTTCGCGCCACACTATTGCAATTTTATTGTTTGCTGTGTTTCTCAATTCTGTAATTGAGGACACATGCTGCAGGTATTTAAACTGTTGCTCTTAGTATCTCCTACATGGACGAGGACTGCCCAAGATATCATAGATTGTAATATTCTAATTCTTGAATCAATGAACTGTGAGAATCCCTGAGGGGTATTTAGGCAATGTTTGTCACTGAATGAGAGCCATGTGTTAAAATAGGCAGCCCTATTCCTGACATTAAGACGTTCAGTGATCATGGTAGTTTTGTGATATCAGTCGAGTGTTGGGACGGCACATACCTTTCTGCAAAAAGTAATGCATGTAACTAAAAGCATGGCATGGATCCAGTAATTATCACGTGCCCCTTTATGTCTTGAGATACGTCTCCACTTCTACAGTAGCATCACACAATATATCAATATGGCTAACCCTTTGAGAATCTTGTTTACTTTGCAGTACAAGCTTTGCAAGGTCCGCTCTATCCAGTTTGGACAAAAAGGCATTCCTTACCTCAACACCTATGATGGTCGCACTATCCGTTATCCTGACCCCCTTATCAAGGCCAACGACACCATCAAGCTTGATTTGGAGACCTGTAAGATTGTCGACTTCATCAAGTTCGATGTCGGTAATGTTGTCATGGTGACTGGTGGAAGGAATAGGGGACGGGTTGGTGTGATCAAGAACAGGGAAAAGCATAAGGGCAGCTTTGAGACTATCCACGTTCAGGATTCCACTGGCCATGAGTTTGCAACCCGTCTAGGGAATGTCTACACCATCGGCAAGGGGACGAAACCATGGGTGTCACTGCCTAAAGGAAAGGGTATCAAGCTCTCAATCATCGAGGAGGCTCGAAAGCGCCTTGCAGCAGCATCTGCTGCCACCGCCTAAAGAACAGCTCTGCAGATTTATGTCTGAACTTAAGTAGTAGGTACTCTTCATTATGCTGCAATTGCCCCTGCTGTTCTGTATCTGGTTTAGGATCAATTTTCCTTATATAACTTTAATACCTAGTTATTTGGGTTTACATGACAATATGCATTTTCTCCATTGCGGATTGTTTCATTAATGCAATTTTGGATGTTTCAATGTTTGTGATCAATCAACCATTTTCTCCATTGTGGGCCCTTCTCTCTGACTCTTCTGTTAGGTTTCTATTTGGCAGCTTGTTTGTTCTACTGCATTCTGTCCTTGTTGTCGGCCCTGATGTGGCTCAACATGCATGTGAAGGATCTGTCTTGAATGAGCCTGCGGTGGAATGCTACAATGTTTCCCACCTGTGATTCACTTTGGGAGGATTTGTTTCAGCCATTTAACACTCGGGCTGGTGGGTTTTTTTTTTATTTTTTATTTTTTATTTTTTCATATTCATTTTTATTGCCTTTGCTTGGTGGGTACAAACGGTTGAAGATTATCCCCCTACATATCTTACCATTTATGGTTGAAGATGGCTTGGTCAGTGTGATAGTTTTGTTCGATTGGGAATTACAGGTAATTAAATTTAGTGGTATACTGAGTGTGCGGGTCAACATGGAACCAAAGACTTTGCATTGATGGGATTATGTTGAATAATCAGGCTGTTGCAGTTCAGTTTCGGGCTATTTGATTTGCAGATATGCATTTAGGTTTTTTTTCTTCGTTCATTCACGTCACATCTGGTTTCCCAACCCAAGTAGCCAATATTGCTGATAATTTGAATTTACTGTGATAATCTTGTTATAATTTTTGTGTAGATGGTCTAAATCCTATTGTGTTCACTGTTGAATTGATTCTATCATAAAATTTGATCTTATCGAAGCAGTATTCTGCATCGTCCTTGTGTTGGACACCCATAGTTGAAATTTTGGCTTGGGAACAATGCTCCCACCCTAACCAAAATTTTGGCCTGGGTTGGGGTGCTGCTGTGACGTGATATTTGTCTTTTGATTAGAGTTGGGCCAATTTTTTGCCATAAATATATGAAACCAGCAGATATTGGTAATTTTGCTAGGTCAACCATCTGAAATTTCAGGAGATGGCTAAATTGATTTACCAAAATGTTGGTACTGTAATGCGGATTAGGATTTCTTGCAGCTTTCGATTACCTCAAGAAAACCTCGACAGTTTAGATGTTGAAGCGAGTTCCTAGACAGGGCAAACAGTGGATTTTCATGGATGTTGAAAATCCTTTTTTTAATAATTCAGGTCCCAGGGTTTTTTAACTTGAAGTCTTTGGTCCCGTTTCTTTGCATGAATTCCAGGAATTTAAATCTATTGGAATTTATAGAATTTGAAATGCTGAAATTTTGAAATACTGTTGACCTATAATGTCAGAATTCTTGCTGGAGAATTTCATTTAACTTGAATTCCACAAATACAAAAGAAGATACAGGTCTTTGCTTTCTCTTCCTCCCTGTCTCCCAGAATGACTGGATTTGTAAATGCCCGGGATGACTACATTTGCAAGTGGGAAATTCTCAAAAATCTCATTGTTGTGTATCCTTATGTTTTAGTTTTCCATTTAGCAAACTCTCATTTTTGCTCCCTTGTGTATTTTTAGGGCGTAGAGCCTATTATGAGCCAATCCAATCATTTCACATATACTACCATGAATTGGTGTAAAGCCCAATACTACCATGAATTGGTATAAAGCCCAAATTTGGCACATCCGAATTTTACTTACCTTTGGATTGAAATCATAAGAAAATGATGTCTCTAAGACCATTAAACTTTAGGACCACGGATCAAGGGCCAAGGATAATATAATGGAGTCAAAAAAATTTCACCTAAGTAGATCTCATTTATATTATTTCATCTACTAGCAAATTCTCTAAGACTTCTCTGGCAATTTGAATTTGAATTTAATATTTTTGTTCACTAATTGTATGCCTTGAAATATTCATTCTGGTAAAGAAAACACTTTTCATACAGGCAATTTGGAGGCATCACTTGTCGGTCCTACTAAATCCATACGTATCAAAATGATGGCCCCATCATTTTTTTGGGTTTTCAATGAATTCCAATTAATTGAGTTGGCCCACCGTTAGATTTAACACTATAAAAGATTTTTTGATTTTACCAATCTGAAATGGGAACAACTCATATAAGAGTGAGCTTTGATTAGGGCCAATAAAAGATGGATCCATTTACTGTGATTGGTTTAAATTATTCATAAGTGGCATCATTGGAATAAAAAAATCATTCAGTGGAGGCCCCTTAATAGATGGAAGGAATTTTATTTTGATGGATTATAAAATCCACTAAGAATAATATCTAGAAAGAAAAAGAATTAAAAAGACATATATCCGATTGAATATGCTCAGGCTCAAACATATTAACCCATGGTAGGCTGAAAAATGTACATTAGGAATCAGGCCATTGTAGACTATTAGCAGCCCAATGCGGCCTCAAGGACTCCACCATATTCTAGGCTCAACCATACATACCTTAGATACACACCTCTAATGTGGGAATAAAAAAATATATATATTAATGCCAATCACATCATTGTAGTTTGCTGATGCCAATACAAAGTAACATCAGAGAAACGAAGCTGCCAATGAAGTAAAAAAAAAACAGAGATGATTGTTGGTGGTGCGATGGCCGTGCGTGAAGCCAGGTCACAATGCCTGCCTCCCCTCCTCCTCATCCTCTTCTTCTCTTTGTTTTAAATTTTAAGGTGTGATTTGGTGTGGTGGCGGATATGTAGGCTTGACTTAAGTGTGTGTGATTAGAAGAATGAAATTTGGATGTGATTAGAAGAAATCATAATTGATGAGGAATATTAGGAGGATGAGAGATTTTAAGGATGTATTAGAGGCTCTTGTTTTAAATTTTATTATTATAAAATGTGCGATTGGATTTGTAGGGTGTGATTTGGTGTGATGGCGGGTTTGTGATTAGGAGAATGAAATTTGAATGTGATTAGAAGAAATCGTAATTAATGAGGAATATTAGGAGGATGAGAGATTTTAGAGAAGTATTAGAGGGCTCTTGTTTTAAATTTTATTGTTATAAAATGTGCGATTGGATTTGTAGGGTGTGATTTGGTGTGATGGTGGATATGTAGGCTTGACATAAGTGTGTGATTAGAAGAATGTGATTACAAGAAATCGTAATTCATGAGGAATATTAGGAGGATGAGAGAGTTTAGGGAAATATTAGAGGGAGAGATATTAAGAGGATGATATATGTCAGGAAGTATTAGAATGAGAGATTTTAGGAAATAAATAGTATAATTTGCTTGATGAGGGGGAGAGATTTAGGAGATTGAGAAAGGAACACGATGCCGCATGTCATTTTATTAGGATGCCCACATGTCACACTTGAAAAATAAAAAAAATTGCGAATGCTGACGTAGCACCCTCCACAGCAGGGCTCCCCAATTGCTTTAATATATATAATGGCATGGCATTAGTTAACTGAACCAATTATGAAAAGGAGTAAGGGCAAAGGTGCTCCTTTTCAAATTGGGCAGTTTGTAGAACTTCCCTACTCATGTACATGGGCTATATTCCTGTGTATGAAGTGTGTGCGATCTTACTGTGCATACCATCTGCTGGGGCTCACTTGGGCTGCACAAATCATGGGACAAGGGAGGGATGGAAGACTCATGTTGGACCATCCTAGATATAAAGTTTGAAGTGAAACCAATTTTTTCTAAACCTATGATCTATGGCGCAAGAGTTCAATGCCTTACCTTAAAAATTGTAAAACTTTTAGGGCTATGGTTTATGGATTAAGGGGTTAGGATGATTTAAAGGAACTGAAACTTTTTAGATAGGTAGGCAACTTCTAAATCATTCTATGCAAACCCCCTACACAGAGACGCTATCCAGTGCGCCTGGTGCACAAAAGTGGGGCCCGCCTGAGGTTCCATCTGAGTGGACCAACACCCTTGGGCCCCACAAGGGTGGGGTCCATTTGGATTGGTGTACAAAATAAAATGCCTTTATTATAGTGGAATTCTACAAAATGCAGCCTTCAAAATGGGTGTTTCTCCTCTTTTAAAACATTCAATGAAGTCAATCCACATTTTGAAATCTTTTAAATGTCATCACGCCTTATCCTCTTAAATGAATTTCTACACGGTGAGAGCCACAGCCTGTTTATATTTCTTTTGTGCAATTCCCTTTTTTTTTTTCCTTAGTTTCTTCTTTGAACTTTAAGGGGCCTCCACTGAATGATTTTTTTATCTCAATGATGTCACTTATGAATAATCTAAACCAATCACAATAAATGGATCCATCTTTTATGGGCCCTAATCAAATCTCACTCTTTTATGAGTTGTTCCCATATCAGATTGGCAAAATAAAAAAATCTTTTATAGTGTTCAATCTAATGGTGGGCCAACTCATTTAATTGAAATTCATTGAAAACAAAAAAATAATGGGGCCATCATTTTTGATACGTATGCATTTGGTTGGACCTACAAGTGATGCCTCCAAATTGCCTGTATGAAAAGTGTTTCCTTTACCAGAATGAATATTTCAAGGCATAAAATTAGTGAGCAAAAATATTAAATTCAAATTCAAATTGCCAGAGAAGGCTCACTTCTTGGAAGAAAGAAAGGCACACATAGATGAAGAATGCCCTGGCATATTTTAGCATCCCTCTTACACATACAGGTTATCCACTGCGCAACAGTAGGGCCCATTATATTCTTTAAAATCTTTAAACATGTATATATGAATGTAAGAGAGAATGAAGAATGTATTTTATATAGCATTATGGTATTATTAAAAAATCATATATAAATGCAATTTTATTTAGCCATAAAAAAATTGTGACACTTTTAATATGATCAAATTTAGCCACAAAATACTCATTTTAAGAACTTTCTATAATTGATTAATCTTAGCATAAACCCAATGAGATGCATGAGTTAAGTTTTACACAAATTGAATAATGAAATAAGATCAATATTAAATTAAATATTAATTAATAACAATATGAATAATAATGCTATTTGCTTAACCATCGGAATATAAATTCACATTTGCTTAACCAAACATGTTGGAATGCATTTTTGTGAATGTGATCATTGATAGAAATATATACTTTTGAAAAATATATTTCATGTTGAAAGACATGCTCCTTTTGAAGGATCTAAAATGCAAATGAAAACTTTGATATAAAATGGGCCTTTTTGTCTCATTTTCAAATCACTATAGTAGAATTTAGTTTAATGAACAATAAGTATCATTTACAAATTCATCTAATAAATTTACACATATCATTGAAACACACATGGTAAAATTAATCACATATGTAAATGATGCGAAAATGTTATTATTAGACAAACGTTGTAAATAAAAAAAAATGTATGCGTAAACATTACATCAAATTTGAATATTCATTATTTACGTGTGTAAATTGTATTTAATATCCCATGCGTAAAAGACAAACGACCCCTTGATATTTCTATAGTCAGCCACACCAAAGAAATTTTACTTGGTTAGCATAATAAAAATGGTACTCTAGGTCCCACTAAGACCTTTCTAATCATCTATACAGCACACTTACATTAGCTCTCACCCATTATTTACTTACCTCACATGCCGGCCTTCAACGCTACTTTACACTTCATATATTTAGGTGTTCTATATCAATTGGGGGCTACTAAGTGAGATCCATGATGGTTGCAGTATGCATAATTTGAATATCGCCTCTAACTGTAAATCTTTTACTTTTAAAAAATAGTGGGCTCCACTAGTTTAATATTGTTGCATTGCATTATATGGAAAATGTATGCGTGTCCATAAAGTGGTTAGATTGGATCTATGTTATAGTTGTAAATCACATGCATGGTGGTGCCAAGGTTTTCTTATAAGGGGCATGCGATAGTGTAACGCCCCGAGTTTATCACCAAGGTACTGTAGACACCTCATTTTGGTCCCCTATAAGGGGCAATTCAGTCCACCCTATTTAATGATGTCCTGATTAGGTCCTGAGTCAAAAGTCACCTGTCGTCTCTAGGCCTCTGATCATCCCAGAAGTTAGCTCATTGCAATTTACTCGTCGAAAGCTTTCCGCCCATATATAGAACTCCAAGATTTGACGGGCGGATAAAAAATCATTACAGCGGATCCCACACCCCCGGGGTGCCCGCGTGAAAAAATCACCTATCATTTCTGGACCTCTGATTGCCCTAAAAATTTGTTCATCATGACCTACTCACCAAGAGCTTTCCGTCGATATGTAGAATGTCGAAATCCGACAAGCGGATCGAAATCTACGAAGCCTGGGCCCCATTAATGATAACCCGGCCAATCTCCACCGGACCCCACCTTCTCGACCCAAACCAGTTTCTTTTAAATCCAAACCCACTAGGCTTGGCCCAATGAACTCCAGCCCAAGTTGAACCTGACCCAATCCAACTCATTAGGCCAAGTCCAGACCTCACTTGACCCAAACACAACCCAAGCCTGATCCAAACCTCCAGACCTCACCTAACCCAGGCCTGACCTGGCCCATTAGCTGCATGGGAGAGGAGAGTCCACGTGATCTGGACTCTCCCCTCCCCTGAGATTTCTCTCTCCCTCTCCATCTCTAACTCCTTCAAACCTATCCCTATCCCTCCCAGGACTGTCATCCTAGACGCAGATCTCCCCCAAAGCCCATCTTATATGCTCATCTCTCTCCCAACCTCGGAGAACTCTTGATCCGTCCTAATCTCCTTTTAAGTCTCTATCTCCCTCTCACGCACACAGAGGCATTCCCATGCGCAGATGTCTTTCTCCCTGGCCTCCTTCCTCGCTCCCCATCTCCATCTCTGCGCCCATCATCCTCCACCCAACCCATCTCCTCCAGGCTCCATCTTCTTCCCAGCAGACCACCACTACCATCTTCTTCTCAGAACTTCCATCCAGAACCCATCTTACGCAAAGAGACCTACAGGCGCAGAACGGATCATCTCTTGCAAAACTCTTTCACCTCTCTTGCCACAACCCATCCCACGCGCCACCATCTCATCTCATTCCCCGATCTCACGTCTCCCAGAACCCATCGCCCACCATCATCTTCCTCCTCCCAGGCGTCCATCTCTCTCCCCTTCATCATCAAATAACCCATCTCGCGCATCTTCTCCATCTCACCATCTTGCCCTCTATCTTTCCCAGACGCACGCCTGACGCACGCAGCGAAACCAACACCCCCCAGACGCCACCCTCTGCTCCATCTCCCTCCTCAGCACCGCCGGACGCACGCAGAGACACTGCGGAAGCCCGAACCTCCACGCCAGCACCCACCTTCGTATTCCACAGCACCTCGCACCGTCGAACGTTCCCCTGCTAGGTACGCCTTCTTCCCTTCCTCCCTGCCACCTGCACCCACTGCGCACCCTTCTCTCTCGCTCTCCATTTCTCCCTCTCGCCTCTCTCTCTCTCTCTCTCTCTCTCTCCTTCCCTTTCCCTCCACTCTTTCTCCCTCTCTGCTCTGTCTGCCCTTTCTTTTCTCTATCCCTGTTCCCTCTTCTTCTCCCTCTTCTCTGCACTCGCCCTCTCTCTTTCCTCCCTCTCTCTCTCTCTCACTCTAGTTCCCTGTCCCCTCCTCTCTCTCTGCGTCTCCCTCCACCTCTCCGCTTCCCCTTTGTCTCTCCCTCTGCGCATCCATTTCCTCTGACCGAGCCGCTGCCCACCTGCACCACGTGCATCACACCTGTGCACCCACCTGCATTCCTTCATCGCACACCCACTGCTGCTGCCACTTGCACCTTCTTCACTTCCGACCTGCCCGTTTGCCTTGCCAATCATCGGAGCTACCAATCCAGCCCATGCACGCACAGCCCGGTTTCACTCCACTATCTATTTTCTGCATTCAATTCTTCATTCACTGTGGTCCGTCTTTTGTTCTTCATGAATCTAACATGCCATGCATTTAGATTAGTGTTTTAGGCCATTTTTATTATTATTATTTTTTAAAATTAGCCTTAATTTGTATGTCAACATGCATTTAACATGCCCATGCATTATAATCGTATTACATCTTGTTTTTTTAGTTTATCCTCTTTATAAAAATTGAGACTGCATTCTCTTTATCTGTTTATGTTATTTTTTATATAAAAATTAGAATAAAAACCAAAAACAAGAAAATAAAATAAAAATAGCAGTAAAAAGTAAAGATTAAAAATAGGACTTTAGCTACCCTATTAATTAGGATAATTAGGCTAAATTTAATAATTAATTTCTTTTCTCCCCTCCCTTCTCATTAGGATTAGGAAATCTCATTTAGGAAACTTCAAATAAATTATTAAATAAAAATTAGTAACTTATTCCTCCCTCCTCATCCCATTTCATTAGGATAAATCAGTTTAGGATTTTAGGCTTTATAAATAAATACATAAAAATAAAATAAAAACTATAAAAATAAAAAATACCAAAAACAGAGTAAAAGATGTTAAAAAACCCAAAATATTAATAAATTGGAGTTAAAAATTAGACAGTAGCCTAGACTGATTAGGTCAGACCCCGGACCTAGATCTAGGTCTCCCCCTAGCCAGCTTAGACTACCATGTTTCATTAATCCCAACTAATTAGGTCTCACTCTCTCTCCGGGCCCCGCTAAGGGACCGGGAGAGCGGATGTGGCTGGTTAGGACCTTAGGATAGGGTAGAGATCCATTAGAGAAATGGAACAGTTAGATTGAATCCAAGTAGAAACTCCCCTAGTTAGGCCCTGCTAGCCCCCAATTATTAAAATAAAATAAAAAACTATAAAACCAACAAAACCAATCCCAAAAATATTTTCTTCTCTTTTCCTCCACCTCCGGTGCCAAATATTTATCTGAACTCAATGATTAAAGGGAATAGAGGCTGATTCCGAGAGCCTGAATTAATGAGAATGACAAAACGAGACGAGTGATTTCACACACCCCAATATCAGTTTATTTACTATCGGCCCATCATTGGCCACCCTCAATCAATCCCGGTCCAACATTGGCCATTTTTATCTTACTTCCGGCCCATCATCGGCCATGCACTTTTATCACTTGCGTATCGCACGCAAACCCACATAAATCACAACTCGAAGTTTCGTCTGCATCATTCTTTCAATTCGAAGAATCAACCTTTAAAACCTAGGTCGTCAATGGACATCGAAGGGGGTACCCAGGAATGGGGTTGATCCCTTTCTAAATATTTGGCACCTTTCCCCTTATTTTCTCAGTTTATTTTCGTTTTAATTCGCTTATCCCCTAGAATACTTGGATTTAACTTTAATTAGTCTGTTCAACCCTGGATGTTGATTTCCCCTGCCTAGTTCACTACGATCCTATCTTACAGCCCGTAATTTGAACCTTGACCCAAGTTCGACCCAAATTGAAAGACCCAAATTAAGTGACGAGACAACCGTCGTGTGTCGCCGGCGGCACATTAGAAGAGAGAAAAACCCACCCCATTTTCCTCCCGCATTCTTTCGGCTTTCGTCGAAGGACGGTGTTATGGCCAAATCCGTAACTGGCGATCGTGATCCGTCGATTCTGAGGCTAGTCGGAATCCTCATTTTCGATGTATTTTTTTATCTCACACTGTTGAATGACGATTCCCCTCTTTGGGGGGGGGGGGGGATCAAAATTCACATCCGACAGGTGCCAAAAATTGGCACGCTACTTCCCGAAAAATCCGAGAACTTTCAAGATCATAGTCCGCAGTGAGGTCCAATTTAAAACTTTTGAAATAATATAATGATCAACAGTTAAGTGCGAAAGCAATATCAATTAATAGCGGCAGCCTAAAGTATCAAATCAATCATATGTCATATGAATAGCAACGGTACAAAAGCTAGGCAATTGAGCAAGATATAACAAATAGAATCTGTATGAAAAGTAAAGCATCTAGTCTAACCGACATCAACGTGGCACATTCATATGAGCTGGACACCGCAAGATATTATGTCACTGCCCTCTCATACTACAAACCAGTCGCGGTGGGGAAAGTGAAGTAACCATGCAAGGGATGATGAGCCCCGCCAATAATAACAACAATATCAATACTCTTACGCTCAATAACAATCGAGTTCAAGGGCTAAGCTTATAACAATCGAGTGAATGTTTGTGCCGACTCAAGGAAACAAGTGAATGTTTGTGTTTGTTTGGACTTCTTTGTGCGAGTGACGTTTTATCATATCCATTTGAGGTCCAAGGTACATGTCCAATCCACAAATACAATCCAAGTCTAAGTCCACCTTCAAATCCATTGCCAAGGCCCAACAATGCCATGGTTTTAGTCCCAAAGCAGTCCAAGTACAACATCCATGTTCAGTCCAATAGTATTCGAGCCATTCCCATTCATAATTCGGTCACAAATCCATAATAACAATCATCTTCATTCTAAGGTATCATAACTATCCATTCTTACGCCATTTGATGGCCCGCTTAGCCACAGACATGGTTCAATAAACACCAATCCATAACACCGGATCACCACTTGGTAATCCTAGGTTCAAGTCATCCATTTCCCATTTAGTTAATAGGTATAATTAATAGAAATGATGCAGGAGTGACAATAATGAATTAAGTCTAATAAATCTCCCGAATCAAGCCAATTAATGAGAAATAGCAAAGGTCCAACCTAAGTAATGATCTTCTTTCAGGTTCAGGTCTAGGTCCATGTCAGTCTAGTCCATTCTTAAAAGATGTTTCAGATGCTTATGATACTATATTTTGGTGCTCCAGAAGTTACGAGCATCTTCGACAATGTTTAAGAATCGAATCGAAATCTATTTAATATACTTGACCCTAGTTTAGTGGTCCCCACGAGTCAAGGTTGAGCCAAGCCATTGACTCATGATTAGTACATCAATAGAATTCCATTTGGATAGTCAATGGGCCCCACAACAGATCAAATCACCATAACAGGAAAAACTGAAAATCCTCAGTCTATAGTGTATCCGATCTACATCCTCCCAGTGGCGGCCGACCGGGTACACTGGGAAAGTCAAGATCAATTTTGACTCCCAGGTCAACATCCATAAGCTAAGATACTAGTAAAATACTACACTACCCTTACTAATCTCCACTATTAAGCATAATTAGATATAAGACACTATAATTAACATAATTCAATCAAAAGTGAGGGTCCACAAGGAGTGGGACCTCACATCACTCCCTCCTTTGAGACATTTGTTCTCCAAATGTAAAAACAAAGTAGGAACATACCTGAGGTAGTAGATATGGATATTCCTTCGACACCTACTCGCGTAACTCTCACGTCGCCTTTGCTGCGGTGTGATGCTCCCACTGAACCTTCACCCAATGAATGGTTCGGGTCCAAAGCACCTACTCCTTGGTGTCGATGATGGCGACTAGTTTGTCAATGTACGAAGCACCTTGCTAAATCTCGAGCGGATAATGATGCAAAACATGGGTAGGGTCCTCCATGTACTTCTTTAGCATAGAGACATGGAAAACATCATACACTCCTGACAACTCTTGTGGCAACTGAAGCTTGTAACCAATGTCACCGATCCTGGTCCTAATCTCGAAGGGTTCGACGTATCTGTTGGATTGTGTGGTCTCAATCTAGTAGATGATGTAATATATTGACTCATATCCATATAATCATGCTTTCCTTTCATGAGATGAATGATGTTTTATTTACTTAGTTGCACATAACCAATATAAATGACATGATGGTTCATGAGATAAACCAGAGTCCACAAGTATATTAGATGTAATGCATGTGTGTGGATGAGATCCATATACAGGAGACATGTATCACAAATCTTATACTTAAATTGATTCACAACCGGTGATGAGATTGAGCATCTCATCTGACAAGGTTGCAATATTATGATCACTATGAGATAGTGTGATCTGTCTCGATCATTGGAATGTAAGACTCTGGATCATCATACTGGTACATTGGATGTATTGAAGGACCATGAGAAGCACCTTATAAAACAATGTCTTTATTTTAAGGTCCGCTCTCATAATTCCCTAGCAGTAGGCTCTTAATCCAGAGACATTGATGAACTTATGTTTCTATCTATTCATTTGCTTTGAGTCACCAATGAGTGATGCTAACTATAGGTTAATACCTCGGTGTTTTGGGTACGTGGTAGTAGGATTGTGGGAACATTTAATGGTTAAGATGGAATCTATCTTTATTATCCCCTTGTGCCAATTAATGGATTTATCATTAGTAAGTGTACACCCATCTCAATTAAGAGTTAATTGGATGGTACTGATGATCACTGTGATTAATTGAGTCTCAAGGATAATAAGATGTGGATCTAATTTGGTGGGACAGTTTATTCAATTGATCCATGGATATTGATGGAGGGGCCTACTTGTAGTGATAGAAAAGTTTAGGGTCATCATGTAATTTATTTCTAAGACTGGAGTTCAATTGCATTTATACAGTGGAGTTATTTGCAATTAACTGTGAGCCCGGATTGCACATGAGATGTGGGGTCGCGGTGTCCCCGTTGGAGCCAGCTTTCTATGGATTCCTAGTGGTCCCCACGCTAGCCCAAGATTAGATCATTACTAATTCTATTTGAACTCAAAAGGGAAAGGAATTGGAAAGTTACTATTTCTATTTGAAGTGAGACTTCTAATAGTGGTAATAGTAAGATACTAATGGAAGTGGGAATCTATTTTAATTAGTAAAGAGAGGGTGGCTTTTATGCTATAAATAGAGGAGCAAAGGAGGTTGGATGTCCCATGAAATATTCCTCCTAGGGATTCACGCCCAGCCCCCCCTAAGTGCAAGAGTTGCACTACTTTCCTCTTCTCTTTCTTCTAGTTCCTATTCCGGATTTTTCCTTAGATGTTCTAGTTGGTTTTTCTCTTGGAGATCCCATCATCTTCCTTGAGGAGAGAAATCTAATACGGGTCATAGCGTGGAAGGCTACGAGGTTTTGGAGGTTCTGATTTGGTTTACGAAAGAGTTTCTCAAATAAAGAAATCAACTTCTCTATTAGAGCACAACCGAGCTCTATAGGTATAATTTACTCCTTGTATGTTGTAGAATTTCGTGGTTGCTTGTTAGGTGTTGTTTCTCTCTTCTAGATAAAAGTTATTGCTGATCATGGTTGATGAGATTGAGTTTTAGATACTGAATTTGGTTTCATGGCCTTATGGATACTTGATCCCTGAGTCAAGTAGGTCAAAAGTTTTGAAAACCTATCAACGAGGCCCACCCACTTCCAACAGCATCTTCGTGCTAGCTTACTATTCTCACCAAACCTAAGTGTAGTTCTGGTTGGAGAAACTTTCAAGAACACTTTGTCTTCCTTCTGGAACTCAAGAGGTCTGCGTATGTTGTCTGCGTAACTCTTTTGGTGGCCACGGTTGATCTTTAAGTTCTCAACCATCTGCCTGACCTTCTCACTGGTCGCTCCCTATAGATGGTCCATGGAAACTTCTAACACCAATTTCTTCCCAACAAATTGGAGTCCTGCATCTTCAGCCACACAAAGCCTCGAAAGGTGTCGTCTTGATGCTCGAATGATAGCTGTTGTTGTAGGTAAAATGCAAAGAGGCAAACAATCTTCCTAGTTCTCCTTTTAGACCAAGACACAAGCTCTCAACATGTCTTTTAGCGTCTGGTTCGTTCGCTCTATCTGTTTGCGGATGATAAGCGGTGTTGAAACTCAATTGAGTGCCCAAGGCTTGCTGTAGGCACTCCCAAAAAATGTAAAGTGAAACACGGTTCTCTGTCTAATACAATCGACATCAGAACTCCATGCAAAGAAACAATCTCATCAACATATAGCTTAGCTAAGACATAGAGTCCTAATCTCATCCACACTGGCAAAAAATGAGCTGACTTAGTCAGTTTATCTATAATCACCCATTTGCCATTGCTGTCTCTCTTAGTCGCTGGTAGTCCTGCGATGAAGTCCATAGTAATGTGTTTCCACTTCTACTTGGGTATCTCAGGCTGATGTAGTAGCCATGGCGGCTTATGATGCTCGACCTCGATCTGCTAACACGTCAAACATCTGGCAATGTAACCGGCTATCTCTTTCTTCATATTGTTCCACCAATAGTAGCTCATCAGATTCTGGTACATCTTCGTACTGCCTTGGTGAATTGAATATCTGCTATGATGAGCATCTGCTAGGATCTCATTCTTTAGCTCCTGAATATTCGGTACGCACAATCTGTCCTAGTAGTAGAGTACTCCACCAATCTGAACTCTAGCCTTTGATCAATCTGCTCGATCACTCTGACAAGCTTGGGATCATTGTATTGACTGTCCTTGACCTTTCCAAGTAACTCATGTTCCCACGCTGACAAAATAGCAAGCATAACTTTGTCACTGAGTGGTTGAATTGAATATCTAAGTCTCTAAAGACATCGGTCTAAACACCATCTACCACTAGAAAGTTAACTAAAGCAATCTTCCTGCTCAATGCATCTGCCACAACATTTGCTTTACCGGCTGATATTTGATCGGAAAATTATAATCGTTGATGTACTCCATCCAACGACTCTGACGGTTGACGGTTGTTGAGATCATCTTGAGTGAACAGGTATTGTAGGTTGCAGTGGTTCGAATGAACTTCAAACTTCTCCACGTATAGGTAATGTAGCCACATCTTCAATGCAAAGACAACTACTGCTAGCTCCAAGCCGTGTATAGTGTACTTCTTCTCGTGTTCCTTTAGCTGACGCGATCCATAGGCGATAACTTTTCCATCCTGCATCAAGACACAACTTAAGCCAGTCCCTGAAGCGTTTGTAAAAACAACAAATCCATTGCTCCCGGAAGGCAATGACAAGATCGGGGCTGTCGTCAGTCTCTTTCTCAGCGTCCAATTTAAAACTTTTGAAACAATATCATGATCAACGATTAAGTACGGAAGCGCAAAGTAAGATAGTGGAAGCAATGTCAAATAATAACGGAAGCCTAAGGTATCAAATTAATCGTATGTCAAATGAAGCATGGCATCTGTCTACTAATCTCAAAGTAGGAATATAGTCTGTACAAATCAGATGAATAAAACCCCTTGCACACAACAAATGTCGCCCAAAGCCCTAAAAGAAAGTGCACTCAATCCACTAATGCAAGCACTCCAGTCTCCAACTCGATCTCTTGGTCGACCGGTCCCCATCCATAGTCTCCTGCTACAGGAGTCTCGACGAGCGCGTCGTCCTCGGGGCCGGGGTCAATACCTAACTACCAGATGATAGGTCAGATCCAAGGATCTGGCGAAACACAATATACAAATAACATGGGATGAATGCATTAAAGAGAATATAGACGATCACAATATCATATAAATAACAACAATACAAAAGCTAGGCAATAGAGCAAGATATAACAAATATAATCTGTATGAAAAGTAAATCATCTAGTCTAATCAACATCAACGTGGCACATTCACACTACTGGACACCGCAGGATATTATGCCGCGGCCCTCCCATATTTAAACTAGTCGCAGCGGAGAAAGTAAAGTAACCATCCAAGGGATGAGGAGCCCGCCAATAATAACAACAATATCAATACTCTCACGCTCAATAGACCGAAACCGGAATCACAACGACCGTCTAACCATAGCTCATTATGATAGCTCTAATCCACAACCAATATAGCTCTCACCAGTGATGATCAAACTAAGGGCTAAGCTTATAACAACTGAGCGAATGTTCGTACCGACTTAATGTAACAAGTGAAGGTCTGTGTCTGTCTAGGCTTACCTTGCACGAGCAAGGTCCTATCATTTCCATAAGAGGTCTAAGGTATATGTCCAATCTACAAGTACAATCCAAGTCTAAGTCCACCTTCAAATCCACTGGCAAGGCCCAACAATGCCATGGTCTTAGTCCCAAAACAGTCTAAGTATAACATTCATGTTCAGTCCAATAGTATTCAGCCCATTCCCATTCATAATCGGGTCACAAATCCACAATAACAATCCTCTTCTTTATAATACACTAGACCCTACTTTGGTGGTCCCCATGAGTCAAGGTTGAGCCATGCCATTGACTCATGATTAGCATATCAATATAAGTCCATTTAGATGGTCAACAGGCCCCACAACAAATCAAATCATCAAAACAACAAAAACTGAAAAACCCTTAGTCTAAAGTGTATCTGGTCGACATCCTCCCAGGGGCGGTTGACTGGGTACACTAGGAAAGTTAGGGTTCTGACTCCCATGTCAACATCCAGTGCAGTGTCCTTTTGACATCGTGTCCTGGATGTCGACTATACACATAGGGATTCCTGGACATTCACTAGTGTTGGATTTTAACATTTTGTAGTGTGTCTGGTTAACCTCCTGGCCTGGTCGGTCAACCAGGTACACCGAAATTCCTAGGACTAAGAGAATTTCAGTTCCCAGTTATTTCTCTGGATTTCCTTTGTATCCGATCAACCCCACACACAGGATGTCGACTTGGTATACTACGAAGCCAGAAATTCCAGATTTCTAAAATTTCTTCCATCCCACCCAATTTCCATAAAAAAACACCTCCAATCTCATCCATTGATCATGAAAGCATATACATAAATATAAAAAACACTTCAATTATCATCCAACCATCATCAGTTAGGCCATTGATATTCCAATTGAGAAGCATCATCTATCAATGACCAAAATCCATGAAAACAAGCTCAAAAGGGGCAAATCTATGCAATCAACACCCAATTGAATTGAAATTACATAATAAAATGACAAAAGACATCAATTCCATGTTAAATAGGTATATTGTACTTGCCTCTAATCCAAATGAAATGAAATGATAGTAATGAGAGAAATCCAAGCTCCAAAATAGAATTCCAAGCTTATAAGGTCTCTAATCACTCAATCAACCAAACAACTCAGATCTAAGTAGATCTATAACACCTAATCCCAGATCCACATGAGAATTGCAATAAGGAAAGGAATCTAGAGAGACAAAGAGAGAATTCTAGGGAAATTGAACTAGAGAGAGATACTTACCTTTTTTTGTAGAGAGAGAAGAGATCTAAAAGGTAAGAGAGATCCTTAGGGAAGATAGCCTCAGTAGCTTGCTATAGTTCTCCTTTTTAGTAGCTAGGAAGCTTAGATCTAGGGTTTTTAGAGAGAGAAAGGGAGGAAGTTCTTGGAGGAAAATGAGGGAATTGGAGGGAAAATGAGAAAAGAGAGGGAAATGCGAGAGAAAGATGAGGGTTCGTGTTGACACCAAAAATGTAACTTTGCCTCTTCATACATTCTCAACACCAAAAGCCACATGGAGCTACATCCTACCACAAACGGGCGAATGCCGCTTCAAGCATCAAATCTTGTCAGAATCAAATGAAAACAGCAAGATCCCTCAAAACAGCAAAAAAAGAAGTACACATGAAGTTTCGGGCCATTTCAATATCATTTGGCCTAACTTCACTCCTCCAACGGTTGAACAGGAGCTTCCGGCGGCGATAGTATCGAAGATATCAAATCTTTAATCAAAGCCTATGGATGGTTTCAAAATACCTCCAAAAGGCTCCACGTCAAATTTTAAGTCAAACCGACACCATTTGACCCTCCATTAACCCTCGAGCAATGTAATCAAGCCTCTCGGCGGCGAGAACCACCAAGGATATCACTCATCAAACTAAGCATATGGGTGACTTCTACATGCTTCCAAAGGGCTACACGTCAAATTTCAGGTCATTTCGACAACGTTTGACCCGACTTTGACGCTCGGAAGCAAAATCAAGCGTCCCAGCGACAGAGCTCCCTGGGACAATGACATCAAAATCGGAGCCAATGGATCATCTATAAAAAAACTCGAATAGGCTTCCTGTCAAATTTCAGGTCAATCGGACATTGGTTGATCGTATATTAAAGCTCGACATTTTCCTCTTGGCAAAATCAAGTCTAGCAGCGACGAGACCCCAAATGGCTTCAAAACTCAAACAAAAGCCTATGATTGGTCCTATCTATTGCTCAAGAAGCTTCACGTCAAATTTCGGGTCATTCCGACATCGTTTGACCTAGTTTTGACTCTTGGCGGAAAATCGATTACAAAGTCTTCAGCTTTTCAAAAAATAGGAAACTTTGTACTCTGATTTGCACCGCTTCTCGATAGGTTTTCTTCAGGGGAATCAAGCCAATAAATGAGGAGAAATGTCAAGAAAAATACAGAGGAAAGAAGAGGCAAAAAAGACCAATAAACGGCCGAAAAACGGCGACCAAAAAGGGGAAAATCCCATGGTCACCAGGTCGCCGGATTTCCGCCGAAAGGGCCGTTTTTCCAACCCTTTTTACCTTTCGTGATGTTTGGCCCCTGTGATTTTTTAAAATTCTGATTTCTGGAGCATGAAACCCGTCGATCTTCATCAACATCACAGATCCACCGCCGAAATCATTAGATCATCATCGGACACTCCGAAATCGCCAACCGACCTACCGAGAAAGCACACTTTCTGCTCAACCGATCAAAAAATCGACTGGACAGATGTCTCCGGCCCATTGATATTAATCAATAAATGAAGTTTCATCGCCATCCAACATCAAATGACGTGTGCATCCATCGGCGATCATCGCAAGAAGAATTCCAAGAGGCGACGTGCGGCCCGTGACTCTTCAAGCGCCCTGGCAACCAATTAATGAAGTTAAATGACCCTTTTTATGGCAAGTTAATGCGGTCATTAACTCATTATTTTGGACGGCCCAATTAGATTCAAGGAAAAAGAAGTTACATGTCCAAGTAATCATGACAATTAACCATGTAACTCCTATCATTATGGACTTTAATCATGGTAATTAATCATGAAACTCCCATCATTATGGAGATTAAAAGCTATTAAATGCCTATTATTCTCCATCGGCCAATCATATCTAAAGAAAAAGGAGTTACAAAAATTATGAAATTAATCTTGTAACTCCTCTCATCATGGAGCATCAATGCCATCAATGCCCATAAACCCTCCCATAGCTATCAAAAGCCTATAAAAAGAGAGTCATTCCAAGAAGAAGGGAACACTACACTACCGCAACCCTAGCCGAAAGAATCCAGAAGAAATCCTTGCTCAAAGAAGCTTTCCTACTTTGAAGAAACTCTTCTGCAAGAGACAACACAAGGTGATTGAAGTCCCTTGGGGGGGCCACCCCCCCAAGGTCCATTCTCCTACTATTCAACACGGCCAGATGTGGCTCTTTAGCCCGTCTACTCGGCTTTTTATTGGATATATGACGTCCTCTCGGTCCTTATCCTCTAAAAATCTAAGGTCCAAGCCAAGCCAAGTGAATTAAAGCATCATGTGTTCTCATCTGAAGGACGATGGCGAAGCCCATATATGACTCGCGACCGTCGATCTGAATGAGTCCCCACAATTTCCTGAGAAGTCGGATTCCTTTTCTTACTTTTCTATTGTATTTTGTATTTTTTTTAAAGAGACAAAAAAAATCACAATTCTTGTCTTTCATTATTGATGAGGTTTGTAAATCGCTTTTTATGACAAAAATAGCCTTTCATGGCAAAATCACCTTCTATGGCACAAAACCGCCTTTCACGGCAAACAAATGAAAATTGCCTTTTACGACATTCAAAAATCTTGTCTCTTTCTTTAAAATATATGTACAATGGAAAGTTAAAAAAAAAGTTGATTTCCTTTTCTACTTATGGAGGTGAATCTCTGGATCATCATTTCAAATTCCAAGTAGAGGAGAAAATTTGACATACCCGTACAAAAAAATGTTGATGCTCGCTTTCTTCTTTCTTTCACACCCCCCCACTCCCCCGCGGGGCGAAGGGAGAGACGGAGCCAGGTCCATCAGTTCGTTTGGGATGGGAGGGATAGTTTTATAGGTTTGGTGTTCGAAAGGAAAGTACCAAAATGTCCTTCCTTGATTAATAGAAAATTGGGATAAGGTTAAGGGCTTTTGGGTCATTTTAGGTGAAACATGAATATTCTTATGTGGAAACCCCTCTTAATAATTCAAATTACTAGTAAGGGCTTCTAACCGACTAACAAACTCTTACAATTACAATAGACACCCTATAGAACTTATAAAATACAAAAAAATACTAATTCCTAAAAGATAGGCTAAAATTCTAGTAAAATACTACACTACCCTTACTAATCCCTACTATTAAGCATAATTAGATATTGGACACTATAATTGACATAATTCAATCAAAAGTGAGGGTCCATAAGGGGCGGGGCCTCACTGATAGTGGACAGATAATATTTTATATTTATTTATCTATTATTATTATTAAAAATTATTATTTTAGGTTTCTAATAATATTTGAAGAAGGTTTCTAAATTTGGAAATGCTTTAATATTTTTCAATACAGAATCTCTTAAGACTTTGTCATGATAGTTAAAATAAGAGCATAACAAGGCTCATTTTAATTAATTTAAATAAGAACACCCACTATAATTAATTCAAATGAGAAAGAGATACAAATTCTACTCCAATAAGATGGTGAGTATAATGATTCAAATGAGAAAGAGATACAAATTTTACTCCAATAAGATGGTGACCACAATAAATCCATACTGTTCAAAATAATTGCTTCCTCACTTTAGCACTACAATTTTTATCTCACTCTAGTCAAATGCCCCTATTGAAATGATCAAATGTAAACCAATCAACCCATTGTTATTTAATAAACATCTATTGATTAGGCATTTGTGATCATTTGATGGGCCATGATACTTGTGATTGAGATTCAGTACTTAAATTAGTTCTCCAAGTCATGAAAATATAAACTTGAAGGTACAATGCTATTTTAATGCAAAGTTAAAGAGTTTAGATCCTTTGAATGTCTCTCATACAATTCTCATGAGGGGTGAAGAATGCAATAGTGTGGGCCACCAATTAAATATCTAATCGCTCAAAATTAATGTCATGAGTGGGCTTTGTCTAAATTTTACTCCAATAGAAATTGACCCCATAATAAAATTGAGCACATGATTAAACATGAAATAGGGTCAAATTTTACGGCGGAACCAATCTGACTTGGTGTAAGATTAGGGGTTAATCCATTCAAAGCAAGGACATCTATTTTTATCGGTTCAGAATTTTAATAGATGAGACCTAGTGTTTAGCTCCATAACCCTCATTGTAGTGGGTGAACTCTCCAGCCACCATCAATCACATACAAGTCAACAATAAAAAAAAATGGCCGTTGACTGGACCTAGCGGAATGGGGCCCTAAACTGTGGGAGATCAAAAATAAAATGGCGATCGAGGCCCATTATTTTCAAAATATTTAAGAAAATGTTATCATAACCAATATCCCAAACTATATATCCATGTAGCCACATTATAAATCAAACCCAATGGGCCCAATTGAAATAGGACAACCCAAAATACAAAACAATGATACATGCATCTATTGCTGCCACATCATTGATTCAATCTGATCACTTGAGGTCCCTCTTGATGATATGTATATATTATCTAACTAATGCAATGCAATGAGATTTAACTAGTGGAGCCCATTATTTTCTAAAAGTACAACTGTACAAGTACTATTATCATTCCCAATATCCAAACTACACATCTACTGCAATTGTAGTTTTGCGATAGTACCATCCTAACCAATAATTGTGACTCTCAACTTTAAAAGGTTATATTAAAAAAGGCATTATTATTTTTAAATTCCAATTGATCAGTGATTAATAGTGAGACATGCGCCAAATTTGGGCACATAAAAACTTTTCATTCGGTTCTTATCTATAAAAGAAAAATCATCTAAAAAACTCTCTTATTTTTTTAGGCCACTGAGTCCATCTTCTTTTGCTGGCGTGATCACAATCCCTAATTTTTTTTAATGCATCTATTACTACTGTATTGACCACACATAAATAATATTCCAAAATTCAAATTAATAAAACTTATTACGATCTATTTTATAAATCGGAATGATTTTTATCATCTCTGTTTCAACCACTATTATATTAATATTAAAGTTGTTGGTTTTTACCGAACCAATTTCAATCTTGACTTCTAAATTATATATTTATATTATTCCTCTATCTTCTCTCCAATTGTTTAGTTATTTAAGGAAAATCTTAGTCATTTTTATTTATTAAACGATGGTAAGATAACTGTCTTATTTGGTTTCGAATGTTATTGATCAAAATGGATCCAAACAAAAAAGCTTCACCTTCTTGATAAAAGAATCCCATATTTATCATGTAACAACTTAGAATTATAATCAATATACTCTCTATGATTGTATAATTACATTATTTTGGCCAAAAAAAAACCATAAGGATTATAAAATTTTACTTTTTTTTTTGTTTGTAAATGAGGTCTACTTTTAGACAATAAATCCAATTATATCACTCCACTTCAAATTAGACACATCTATAAGATAGATAATTTTTAAAACATCTAATATAAATTAAAAAGAAAAACCATAATAGTTGACTATAACTATCCATTGATAAAATGGGCTTCACAAGGATGTCACGAGTAGTGTACATTATATTCTCACATTATAAAACACAACATAACTGATCTATTATTATCAAATCGACACAACAACACTTACTAATCCACCCATGAGAATGGATCGCTTGAACAATTATAAAAAAAACTAAAAACCGAAAGCATGCATTAAAATAGTTTGACCGGCGTTTCATACTTTTGCCCTTGGGTGCTCGTAGGCTGGGCCAGCTCAAGTCCAACCCAGGTTCATCCCGTTTTGGCCTTGAGTGAAAGTTCTTAGGCCGGCCTGCAGTTATATTTTGGGCTTGTGTAATGTTTGGGCCATCTTAAATGATAAAAACCCTAAAGCCAATCTGGGCTTCGCCTGAATAAATAGTGCTTGTAGCTTGATTTACCCAAACAAGTAATGTAAACGATTGCCCAACTGGGTCTGCTAACTAATGGGTAGACTTAGCCCTGGCATGCTTGAGCATTGATGTGAGCCGGGCATTTAATGCATGTATTGCTAAAGTGGAAGAGGGTTTCTAGGGCTACAGGCATCAATGAAATTCGCATGTGGATTGCTGTTACGGAGGTACTCATATTACGGTTATAACCAAGATCCCCTAGGCGTGACCGCAATCCCTATTGGTGGATGGGGTTTGGGACATTTGGCACACAAGCTAGGACTAAATTAGTGTCTTGGAAAAATAGATCTGACTCAATCAAATTAAATCCAAGCCAGGACAAAATTAGCTTGTGTGACTAAACACCATGCCTCAATGAAGCTGTTATGTGTGGAGCCTGATTTCATCAGGGTCAGATTGTTAACTCAGGCCCGCTGTCGCAAACCATGTAAGGGTATTTTCATAGTATTATCCAGCGCTATTATGTAACCCTAGTATAGCCGCCAGAGATTTGGTATCTTGTATTCTCATCTTTTGCCTTTGAGCATAGTGGAATCAGTGTGATCCGTGAACGTACTTCAAGATCGAGGGAACCACGTAAATCTGTGTCTTCTTTGTGTGATTTGATTGCATCTTTTGTTCTTTATTTCCTAACAACTCATACCAGAGCACTAGTTTGAGTGGGAGCCATGGCAGGAGAAGGAAAGCTAAAGATCGAGATGATGGAACAAACTTTGCTTTTTGGAAGATGCAAATAGAGGATTATCTCTATAAGAAGGATATCTATCTTCCTCTGGAAGGAAAAATGAAGAAGCCTGAGAAGATGAATGATGATAAATGGGCGGTGCAAGACCCCGACCCAAATTATTGCGATTAGTATTAATTAAACGGGATTAGCAATCGTTGAATTAGAGTGTGATTTGACTTAGTCTTAGTCATAACTTTGGAAATTCTTGAGAGCGTTTGGATTCAGTCTGACACGCTCAAGGGTGCCCTTGGTTACACGTGTAAGCATGGGGGGATGATTTTGATTTCGATAAATTATTATTTTCGTTTATTTTGAAAGGTTTTATTATTTTCCACAACTCTCTTATTCATTCCATCCGTATCCGAAGCCTTAAAACCCGGTTTTTAGCAAAAAAAGTGATAAAACGGTACTTTCACACTCAAATCTGTTCACGATTTTCGAAATCTCAAAACCATGTGAAATTCATACTTTTGGAAATTATACTTTTCGAGGAACATTTCTTCCTTCTTCGTCGATCTCATCCAGGGCCCGCTTGAGGAGTTTTTAGGCACTTTAGGTTTTGAATCAGTTGGGGCCTACAATCAACTCAACTCAAATCAACTCCCTTTCCTCATGTTCGTTCAAATCCATTCCAGCTTCATAAAACCCATAACCAGAGGAGAGCTTCTTTCCCTCCACTTTCTTCCCCTTGCATGTCCCACCCTTTGGCTGCAAAGTGAAAATCTGGTTGCACCATTGTCTTCCTCTTCCTCCAAGCTTCAGCTAAGTATCATTTGTGCAGAAATCCTGCAGAATTTCACTTCTCTTCAAATTGTTTCTCCTTAGTTTGGACACTTCCAGGTGAGAGCTTATTCCCATCTTTTCTAACTAGTCTTTATGGCTTTTAAGGAGTTTAGTTTTCACACATGCAAAACCCAATTTCAAAATGGGTCTTGGTTTTTCAAAATCTATAGGTTTTGAGGTTTTCTTTTGGGGCTTCTTGTAGATTTTGGTTCAGCTGTTGAGAGGAACTATTGGGAAGGAATTTATTGGCACATTGGACTAAGGCAAGTGATTTATCTAGGTTTCTTGTGCATTTGAGATATTTGATAGGATTTTGCTTTCTAAATGCATTGTTTATACTTATATGTTTTTAATTTATGTAATTGTCAACTAATCTTAGTATTTGGCCTTTATGTCTACATGCATGATGTCTTATTATTCTCTAAAGTTTTGTTTAATGTTTTGAATTCAAACTCCGTTACTTGTTTGAAATTTGATTTCTTGTGGGTGTGATATGGTGATGTGGTGATGAAGGGAGGAGTTGTGATGGAAATGGTTGGAAATTGATTTATGGGAGAATATGTAGGCTCTGGGAGTGCAGGGATTTGACAAAAAAAAAAAAAAAAAATGAAGGAAGGTGGAATGGGAAGAAGAATGGCCAAACCAGAACTGGAAAAGTGTCATTTCCGCAAGGTAGCGGTAAGCTGTTTGCTAGCCGACAGCTGATCGACCCCAAGGCGGTCACAATTCCAGAAACTGGCATTTTTACAGGAGGGTTGGTGGCCAGTTGGCGGCCAGCCGACAGCTAACTGCCAGGTGACCGACAGATCAACGACCCCAGGTCGGTCACAATTCCAGAATGTGGAGAATTTCTGTATGGGGACAAGTAGCTGGTGGTCAGCTGGCTGCAAGCCGACTTAGCCAACTGTGGCTAGCCTCTAGGTAACTGAGAGCTGACCGAATTTGGGAATAAGGGACTTTTTAGGGAATTTTTATGGAAATGAAAACCAGAATATGTTAAGGGCTTTAACTTGACATCGTGCACATGAAATCGAGAATGTCATTTAGCTTCAGGGGCACAAACTCACTTCCAAATTCCAACATTCGAGTTTCAAGTACACAAGGGTCAAGTGAGTAGTCTTCGCATATGCTTGAGAAGTTCGTTTTGGAGATTTGGGATTTGAATTGGAGGTTTTAGGTTTGGACCTGTTTTGACTAACAAATACTAGCTTTGTTTTGAAATATTTGAAGAACCAAAAAGGGGATTTTGTTTCGGGGAAAACTCTTGAATTGTGGAATTTTGAGGGGATCACTTCTTAGGTTTCAACATAGTTATAACTCATGCTAATCCGTCTTGTCCTGCTTTGCCTTGTTTTGATAGTGACTTCCCCTATTTACAATCTATCTTGTAAATGCATTTTCGTTTTGTGCATTCATGAAATTAAGTATACACCACTGAGCTTGGACTGCCCCATCAGCCTGATCCACTATCTGAGGGTCCTTAAACACTTGGACTGTCTGCAGACTAGTCATATACTTTTGCACCTATTTTCGGTTTCACGGCCATACCCCATCTACCTTGTGTGGCGTGGGATTCTGTTTTGCTTGGATTCTATTTTCCTTTGTCTTGCTTTGTTTTGTTCTGCTTACTCTTGTCATCTTCTATGATAAAGAATGATGGGCTCAATGTGGATTTACTATTCATGATGTTACTTATGTATTCATGCTATATTTCCGTCTTGTACATTGTTTTTAGATTCTCGTTATCTTGATGCTATCTTGGTCTTACACATGTTTTAAATTCTGCATTTCGTTTAAATCTTGTTTACTTTCAAAATGAATTATGTGCTTAAACATTATGCTCATACCTAAATCGATACCTCCTAGACCGTCGTGTCTGACCTTCGTTATTTTTGTGTTTAGGTCCAGCGCTAATGCCTTTGAGGAGGAACGTCCAGAGGAGGCGGTTGAGCCGCCGCCTACTCGAGAGTGACAACCCAACAACGTCTTCTAGACGTCGGGCGAAATCTTGAGACATGGATCTTTTTGTAGAGGGTTTCATCTTTTGGTTATTTTAAGAATGTATTGGCCTCTTATAGGTTGTAATACTAAAACTTAACTCACTTTTGTAATTCCTGGACTTTAATATGCTTTAGGGATGCTTTGATTACATCTCTCCCTCTGGAATTACGTCTTGAATTGTATATGTTTATGATTTGTGTGATTTGCTACACGATTCCGCAACCATGATCATGTGAGTTTCAAAAGGAGATCAGCTTATATCTAGTAACACATGGACTAGAAACTAATCTTGTAACGCATATGTTCGGTGTTGTTATTTACAGACACTCTATATGCAGGTATAGGTATAGGAATCTTTGTCGAGTCATGTCATAGGTCCAAGACATCCATATACGGTTTTACTGTATCATCTCTGTACCCCGAGACACGCCAGCCACTTTTTTCGTATTTTGAATAGCGTGAGGAAGGCTTGCAAGGCGCTGTTAGCGCGGGTACGGTACGGTTGACGTAAGCACGGGTCCCTAGTTTCCTCGGTCAAACAGCAATTTTGACCTGCAGTAACTTCTTCATCTGACCTCCGATCGACGTATGGTTTGGATATGCGGATTTGTGGCAACAAGCACTATCTGGTAGATGTTGCATATTGGCAATTCAACGGTCAAAAATATTTTAGACTGCGATCACGGTAAGTGGTATAGGGGTTTTGTTTTTTTTTTTTTTTTTAAATGGCTAAATCTGCTCTACACGATCTCTCTAAGGTCGATATTTTCAATGGAAGGAACTTATCCATCTGAAAACGTCGGATGGCTGCCTTATTGCACTTTGAGGGTCTTTCTTTTGTTATTAAAGATATAATTTGTTCGGTTCGGTTTAGTTATAGTAGTTTAACCGCACATTCAAATCGTGACCGAACCGATCTACTATAAAATCAATTTGAACCGTCCGATTCGGATCAATCCGAATTTATTTAGCATTTTTTTCTAGGAAATAGGATAGATAGAAGGAGAGAGAGCTTGGTTGATGTTTATAAACAATAGTCACACCCATCACTAAATTGTTTCAGTCCCCTTTATATGAGTGATTTGGATTTGATTTCAGTCATGTCACAGGTCCATGAGCTGGACCTAGAGTCTATATAAGCTAAATGAGTCAGGGTCTATAAGCTAAATGAGTCAGTGTCATCCCGATGTAAACTAAAGACCAAACCAGGTAGTTATGCGTGGCCCAACTCATCGAACACATTCAGCACGTCACTTGGCTAGCCAACCCAAGACTATAATTAATGCTGTAACAAGTGGTGATATACTTCGATGGGGTTTGCCTATTTAATTTGTTTTTCAATTTATTTGATTTGAAATTTCAATTTGATGTGCTAATTTTATATAATTTAAGATAATTTATAAAAAAAAACCCAGTGTGTTTTTCATCAATGTGTCTTTTTATCTGGGATTATCATTAGGGCTTATTTAAGAAATCTCGATCGATTATCTCTTTTACATAAGTTGTGGGGTAGATTCCAGTTTAATCAGAGTAAAATCCACTACTAGATTGATTATCAATGTTCATATGATTAAAACACAAAAGGATAAATGGGTGAAATTTTCTGTTTTACATTTTAATTAATTATTGTTGTCAAATAGACAGGTTTTTTTTTTTTTTTTTAATGTGGGCCGCCACTAATTTACATGCGAAAGATATATCCTACTGGTTTAGATTTTATAATTGGACCTCAATTATGGAATGATAGAGATAACCATATCTTTTTTATAATTTAATGAAGTAACAAAAAATTAATATAATATTTGGCTTCCTAAGATTATGGGATTCACATAAACTTTTATATGCATTATAAATTTAACATATATTTATATATTTATTAGTGATCAGTCTTTATGGGCCATCGCATAAAAGAGGAAGAAACCCATTTTCGGTGCTAAAATCTCTCAAGTACCTCTAAACCTTACTGTATTCTATACGAAAACGTATGTCATCAGTCCCCCCCCTAGGTTTTGTACTGTTTCCTCTTCTTTCACACCCACACACGTATTTTTGTGAATGATTCAAAGATTGTGAAATGATTGTATGTGGACTTTTTCCAATGACATTACAGCTAGTCTCATCACCTCTTCTTACCACCTCATATTTTATTATTGTTAATATTTCTTCCCTCTACATGTCCCGGATTCTGCAACTTGGAAGTACCCATTCTATAGGGTGGTGTAATAGGGTGGGTGCATTTAGTAAGTAGGGTGGGTGTATTTAAAAAGACCCTATATATATATATTGAGGCAGATTATTCTCTTATTCATGTGTTGCATCATCTTTCTTTATTCTCATGGACGGTGAGGTTCCAAGTAAGACGTTTGGCGGCCAGCATTAGGAGGTGTGAAGAAATTCAATTTTTTGTCTTACACCTTCAAACAATACAATTCAGTAAGAAAGTCAGCAGGAACAGACCGACTCCAATTTGCATTATTGCCCTGGAAATGGAGCTAATTTATCTTTCTAGTTGAGATGAGGCCCGTTGCCAGGGCGGTGGGCGTGAAATTGTTTTGTCTATATATGATTTGTCTCTTGATTATAGTGATATTTTAATGGGTATCCCCCATTGGATGTCTTTTTCATCCACCCAGGGTGAGAGACTTCCTCTCTTGTATTCTATGCTTTTTGAAAAATAAAGAACAAACTTATTCTTCATCAGAAGCAAAAAAACAAAAAACAAAACAAAATAAAGAATAAGAAAAGAATAAATATATATATATATATATAAAATATAAAAAGCTTACATCTACTAGTGGCTTACCTCTTAAAACTTAAAAAACAAACCAAGAAAAAAGACACCTGAAAATCAGCTGTCATATTTTCTTGTAGAACAGGTTTTCAATTCCAAGTCCCTTGAATGACTTGATGTTGTTGGGGTGGCAGCAAAACCAGGTAGGTGGGCCTTCATCTGCACTCATGTTGTTGGGGTGGCAGCAAAACCAGGTAGGTGGGCTTTCAGCTGCACTACTGGAACAACCTAACACCCTTGGTATGTTCAATTGTTAAAAAGAGATCTCAGGCCCATTCACCATACATGCCTCTTCCAAACCTCATTAGATAGTTACATGCAATTAGCCCCTTGTTCTAAAATAGTTTGGCTAAACTAAAAATGAAAAACATTCCTATTGGCCATCAGAACTTGTGAGGCATGCATTTCAAACATCAAGTTCCTTTTTCAGTCTTAATCTGCCCACTTTTACAATGATCCAATTCCTGACCCGACCCACCAAACACCCCATATGAAACCCAGTAATTTAGATCAGGCTTGGGTTTACATTTCTGACCCAGTAAACTAGTAAGTTCAGTATTTTTCGAGTCCCATTCCTACGATTCTACCTGCCAAACCAACACAAACATCATTGATCTCAGTGACTCACCAAACCCAAACGGGCCGCTATTTTATGGTTGAGGCTACCCCTTTTAACCAGATTAGGTTCAGGTTGACATTTCCAACCCAATCGATGATAGGTTCAGGTTCAATTGAGCCTCTGCCACCCTCAGTGTTCAACCCCCAACCACACCCCCTCAAAAGCAAGTTAAATTAACCTGGTCTTGACACATCTCAGGGTTCACACGTTTGTGTAACATGACTAACCTGTAAATGAAAGTTATTCATTCACTCTTATTCGTCGTATAACTACAATTAGAAGTAAAACTTACAGGCATATTGAATGCTGCATCGCTTCTCAGTTCCACAGTTCCAATGGCACAATTTTCACCATAAAAAAAAATATCATGATTGGACTCAAGGAGAAACCTTCCAAATAAAAGAATTTCAGACAAATACATGGCATCTAACAAGCTTTCAAGCCTCCAAAAAATCATCCTCAAAACACGAAAAAAGACCAAGACCGCAAACACCTACTACAATTCTGCTGCTCATAATCTCATACTGCAATGCGATGACCGTCACCGTATCCTACAGTTCCAAAAATTGGCAGGAAATGGCATGATAAATACTCATACACCACATCGCTTCTTACCGCATTCCAATATTCCAAAGACCTTTCCCGCATCAGACAACGGAATGCCAGGTAGCTTCGATCACTGTTGTTGAGTTGGAGAAAACAGAAAAAAGTAACTGGCTGCTAGCGAATTGGATGGTACTGGGCTGATACTCTTTTCGGAGGAAGCTTACGAAGGATGTAAAGGACAAGTGCTGAAGGAAGGATCTCCGCGAGCTAATTTTATGAATCAATTTGAGAGATAAGAAGAAAGTGCTTCATCAGATGATCAAATTAGTCTGGAAAGCTGGGAGTAAATACAAGCATTAAGAGTTCAGTATTTTTACCAAGTAATATATGAGGTTGAGAACTGGATGGTCCATGACCTCAAGAGACGCATCAGCATCAAATGCGGATACACCAACCTGCAGTTAATGAACTTGTTTACAACATCATTTTGTAGTGGAAAGCCCAAACGTGACTGTCCACCAGGTTAAGAGTGTAGTAGCTGGCAACAGCTAGTGCGAGCGCGTGCATGCAACAAAATAAAAGTGAAATATAGGAAAGGACTCGCTCAAGAGAAAATTCTCACACGCACACACACGAGCAAGGGTGCACACACACATATAACACGTAAAATTCACTGCTCTCAATTTGATAGTTATGATCATCAAATTGCAGTGATATTGTTCAGCCCACTTCTAGTCTACAATGAGACCTTCCAATTCCTCACTCCCCACAATAAATGCCATGCATCTAGGTGCGCCCACATCAGGGGTTCACATAATTACTTTTTGTGGCTGATTCTTAGCCAACTTGCACAGGCACGTATAGGCTGGTGCTATTTTTATGTGGGGCTCAGCAAGATGAGTGGCAATACACATGAGATGATGGAATGTAAAGGGGACAAAAAAAAACATGGCAGCTGTGAAGCTTCACCCCTGCTCAATCATGGCTGTGATATACAACATTGAGAATTTATATCTTTCCAGCTGAGGTTTTCCTCGCCCAAGAGATATCAGTGCTCCCCCTCCCCGAAAAAAAGAAAGGTTTCTGGCTATCATGTTCTGTTCTCAATTAAAAGTAATTGATAATTTTAAGGTAAAATGAAGTATTGAAACTGATTTTCTTAACATAGAAAAAACAATAATAATGAAGACGTCCAATAACAATAAAATGGTTTTATACTTTCTTCTTTTTTTTTTTTTGAATGGGAAATGGTTTTATACATGAACAATAAAATATGTTATTTTGAATATTTGAACAAAATTAGTACAAAGGAAAAATGAAGCCCATAAATGAACAGGGAAAATAACAAATTTAAAAATGACTCCAAGTTATAAGATAAATTAAAAATAATTTTGATTAAAAAATAGCAATGATCTGATTGGAAATGATATTGTTAATCAATTTCATAAATAAGTTCTACGTGGTCTTAGCCTTTGAATCATTAAATACTGTTCCCATGAAAATCTCCTCACAAGAATCTCTAGGCAGATTTTTAGTAGATATGTTTCTTGGGAAGTTTTGCCTAAAGTTAACAATATTTTAAAAATACTGGAATCATTTTCATCTCTACAGAAATCTTGAAAAAATCTGAAGAAATGTTCCTGATATCATACTGACTGCTTTTATGCCATTCAGTATTCCCATGCTATACTACAAGGAAAAATTGTAAAGGATACCAATTTTTATTGCAAAATATAAGATGATCTAAATACAACAGATAAAACAAATTATACAAATTGAAGGCATGCAAACAGGTGAGAAACTAATTTCCAACATGTTTAGATCATTGGTTATGGCCAGACGAGGCTTTGTAGATTCTGATGCAACAAAAACTGATAATTCTTGTTCTTAACTAAGAGCATATTGCCACAGCAGCTACATGCATATAATACCATAGGATCAAAATACTCACCACAACGCATCTTATAAGAAAGCAAGTGAAACATATGGCCGTAACAGATCCAACCTGCAGCAGGCTCAAGTGTTAGAATATTACATCAGTTTGTATGATGACTATCTGAGCTCTAGAAAGTAAATTACCCATATTAAACATACTGGCATCATTTGGCTCTATCAGAGTACATGATAGAGGACCTATTTGTGTTAGGTTAAGAAAATGAATTTTCAGGGTGATGATAGTAACAAAATAATTGAATACAAAAGATTTTATTATTATTATTATGACAATACTCGGTCAAATGACAAGATGATTATACCTTATGGTTAAAATCACTAGTTATTACTTAGAACATAGAAGTAACTGAATCAATAAAAAAAAATCCCCTAAATTGGCCAATATGGTCACGGTCCTCATGGATTCTCTTGCTAGGAAACTGGTGCTCAGCTCAAGATAAAGTAAAAAGTGAAAAATCATTCCCTTTTGATGAGCTCTTGGAAAAGATTTACTTCACTGATTACCTTCAATTTTCTCGTTATGAAAAAAAAAAGAAAAAGATTTACTTCACTGATCAAAACCCAATCTAACCACACTCGCTGACCCGCCCATATACAAGCACACACGAGAAAGAAAGACAAAAAGAGCATTGACTAGTGATTTCCCCTATCTTGGCACTTGTTCAAAGTTTAAACATGAAACCTTTGCAAAATAGATAATCAAACTGTCTTCTTTTGACTATTAACAAATTCACTGTTGCTGAATTTTTGGGATACGTTGGGAGTGCGCCAGATTATTCAGGACCAACACGGCTTGGTCAGGGCCCTTCCTTGGATGAACAGCCTCATGTGGATCAATTTTCGATGTTTGCATTAAGTTTTGTTGGTGTGCATCAATTAAACGATTAAATATTCCACCAGTGATGGTAATCTTTTGCGCTACACCCAGTCAGAGCAATGACTTTGATGACAACTGCCACACTATTACTTGAAACCTTTGATGAGAAATGATGACTTACTGGATCAATGGCTCATATTAATAAAATGGCAAATGGAAGGTGAGGGGTGGCTCTTTTGTTGAGCAGGAAGGAGAGTCTAAGGAGGGTAATAGTACATGATGTGATATAAAGTTGTACTTAATGCTATTTGGATGGAAGAAGTAGGAGTAAAAAAAAAAATTAAAAAACAAGTTGAGGTGACTGTTTTACTTCATTGCTGTTTGGATCATAGATCAAAATACGTAGCGGCCGCTATATCAGGCGTAGCGGTGGAAGACAGCTACGATAAATGGCATTTAGCACCGTTCACATCTGTAGCGGCCGCTATCAGGCGTAGCGGTGGAAGACCGCTACGATAAATGGCATTTAGCGCTGTTCACATCTATAGCGGCCGCTACGGAGCCGCTACACCCGCTACAAGGCCCCTATGCCCGCTACAGAGTGTGAAAATTTCCTACTTTTCAAAAAATTTCAAAATGTATAATAATGCTTATTTCTTTTCTTTTTCCTCTCCAAATAACATTTTTATGCAACTCTTCTACAATTTTATGTTTAAAAGAACACCAAAAAGCACACAATCTCGCTGAATTACAGTAGATATGGAGAGTTTTTCTTAAGGTTTCTTCTCTGGGTACATCCTATTAGACACCTCCTTTGGTAGAGGTATTCTTTTATCTAGTTACTCTTAAGTCTTAAGTCTTGACTTCATGGCATTTTTTTTATGAGCCTTTCAATAGTTTATAAGTCAGCATAACTAAGCAACATGATTACATGAATACATGTGAAAAAAATTATCATTACTGTTATTTTCTATTTATAGAGCGATACGGGACCTCATACAATGAGGAACCGTTACGCCCTGTTACCTTAGTTACTTTTGCAAAAACAACAAAGGTTTCTCTCATTTTCCAATATTCTAGATTTTCTACAAATTTTTTCAGATTTTTTTGATAATTTTTTTCAAATCGCATTGCTACGCCGCTACATAGCGCCCGCTACGTAACGTTTTGGCGGAGGGCCGCTATGCCCGCCGCTACTGCTATTTTTATCCTTGGTTTGGATGGAAAAGGGGGAGCGGGAAGTGAAATTCTATGTGACTTAAAGTCGGCCTTTTACCCCACTTTTCCCCACTTTTTTTTTCTCTCCCCAAGTGTCTCTCATCTTTCCTTTATTCATGATTTGACCCCTACTTTCCTTTATTTTACTCCAACCGCTGCTTTCCTTTTACTCTCCTCCCTCTCATGTAAACAAACAGGCCGATCTCCATTTTTCCATTTCTAACTTAGTTGTTATACAGCCAATCTCTTGAGGGGAACTGCATGTAAATTTATTTACTCCAGCGCATTTTTACCAAGTTAGAGTGCCTTTGTCCTCCATTTTGACTACTGTAAATAAAGAACTAACCTCACGAAGTTTCTTCCGCCGCCCCTTTGATTCAATCGGAAAGCGTCTCAACATGAAGAACAATCTGTAAAAAGAGGATTGACATGTCTCCAATGAGATAGAGACTAGCATAGTACCACAGATATTCATAAAGATATAGAAACTCTAATAACAAAATTATACCAAAAGCTTTAGTTAATATGCCATGATCCATTTCAAATGGAAGAAAAAAAAATTTTAACCATAAGAAGAGAGAAACGTACCTTCCACCATAGAGCAGGAAACCCAATGCTGCAAGAAATGATATAACTGAAAAAATAGCAACCATACTTTAGCAGAAGAAGCAACGCATAGACACACACACGAGAGAGAGAGAGAGAGAGACCATAGATAGTGCCAACATGTAATAACCAAATGAGAAAAAAAAAGTCACACGTAATAGCCATGTCACAGAAAAAGGCAAGGCTCTGTCCAAGAAACATTTTTACATTGAGAAAATCCGAACAGTGGAGACCATCAATCATGAGCCAAAACTACCCAATTAAATACTCTTTAAAAATTGGAAGCTGCCCAAACACAACATGGATATGGCAGGGACAAGGATTTTTACACATAAAAAGTTAAGTGTCGGATACAGTACGACACGATACGTTGCCAATTTTGAAGCATCAGAACATCATAGACCCTACATATCACTTGCATCATACTATTATTGGATAAACAACACCATGTCGAATGTCCTCTGCCATGGTCCAATTTAAACTCCAATCACATGAACATTCAAGAAGCGGTTTGATTGGGTGCTAAAAGATAATGAAAGGTAGGCTCCACTGCAAAGGATTTTCTTTACAAATAAAACATGGCATGGGTGGAACCAAGCAGGAAGGTAACATGGGTTTGAAGACTAAAAGTAAAAGTGGCATTATCTCATAACGTAGGTTTGAAGACATGCCAATCAAGCTTAATTGAGAGAGAGAGAGAGAGGTCCGACCAAAAGAGAGAATCATGACATTGCATTAAAAAAAGACAAACCTGCAATGAATACATTCCCAATTGACTCCACGACTCTGTTGTCATTAATCCATAGATAGATCCATATACAGACCTGATGCCAAAAGCTGTCTACATAAGTATTCGGCCATTTACGTAACTTGCAAATTGCAGTAGTATCTGTCATATTTAATTGCTTCATTTAATTTCATTCACATGATGCTGAAAGCACGAAACCATTATAGCTTTTAGTTACAATGAACTTGTTAGGTTCAGTATTCACTTGATACTCTCCAAGAAATCAAAAGATGGACACAACTAAGTAAATTGAGATGAAATAGTGAGGACCAGTAGCTTATGATACATAGATCCTTCAAATCGCTTGGAGAATCCATATTTGGTATAAACAACAGAGGCATGCATATGGGATCCATTTCTAATATGGCTCAAATGTACCCAGAATTTTTGTATATTAAATTAAAATTATGTAAACATGATTCAAATTTAGTTTAGAGAGAGCACCTGAATAGTTGTAAGACATAAGCAAAAAATAATTAATAATTAAAGTATATCCATGCCCCCACATAGAAAAATTTGACGAGAAGTAAGTTCATCACCTTATTTCACACCCACCCACCCACACACGGACAGAGAGAGAGAGAGAGAGGCTCTTAGATTTAAACAATGCAGATCAAACATTCTAGAAGAGCTGAGGTGTGCCAAAGCTCCAGTATATGCAAATCATGAAAAATTAAAAAATAAAAAAGGATCACTGCACACACTCAAGCGACTTAAGCAGATGGATAACCAAAGCACACCTGGATAAAATATATTCCACCGTTAACAGCTATATAGACGATCCTGAGCTTATCAGTTGGAAGACTTCTTGCCTGCCAAATTTCAAGTAATTTTTAGTTGCTTCTATCAGAGTTGCATGTAAGCAGAAAGTCAGGGAGCAAAGAGAAGATGGAATTAGCAAAGAAAACGCAATGAAGCCTTACACTGACCTGACGATATATCTCAGCCCAAAATAGGACAAGCAGAGTGTAAGTGGAGAAAAACAAAATCCCAGGAAGGTCCAATAGAACCAATGTAAATACCTGATTTTGAGAAACATAAACTCTCAGTAAGCTTGGAGGTTTAAGCATTGGAAACATATCCAGTTCGTGCATATGGACGCTACCGCTACCTGACCTCTTTTTTTTTTTTTTTTTTGAATGGTGTACCTCTACCTGAAAGCTATACCCGAACTGGGCAACATGAATCTAAGTTGCAGTCGATTAAAAAGGAGGATAAAATCCATTATAGTTTATCATCAATAGCTGCTTCATCTATGTACTAGCAGTTTTTGTGCAGCACTTTCTCATGGTTTATAAGTTTCAGGACTTAAATGTACAGGCTCAAGGGTGATAAGGGCATTTTGTACATCTTGTTCAGATTTTTAGACACATCCATGATAAGTAAAGCAGACACTAGAAACAGAAGAAATTTCTACAAGTACCTCATCAAGCTAAAATAAGAAGAAACTTACCCTTGGCCTTAAAAAGAATACTTGCTTGTGAAAGCCAAACACAACAGCACGTACTGCGACATATGCATTCAGTTAGAATATTTCAAAGGAGATACAGCCAACAAAACACCAGGTGAAACATTCAAGATCACCTCCATTCACAATGAAGTTCATAAAATGGAAAATCTTCTGTGTTGTCCAACCATATTCCGGCACTCGCAATTCAATTCGAATTAGTTGAATCTGCAAAAACATATTCATGATGTTGAAGATCCAAATTTCAAACAAAGATCAAAATTTCAAACAAAAAAGCAAACTTGCCTCTCTAACCTTAGACTCCCGATTAGAAAAAAAAATTAACAGCAACTCAGTAAGTCATACTTTGAATGTTGAAAACAATTTATAAAAACCGTACTTATTTCTAATATAGACAAGTATAAAAGGGATTGTGCTGCAGCCTGCTAATTAACCATCCTTGAAATAGCATGATTCCATTGACAAAATGTGTACCAATAAAATATTTCCTTTAAATGATTATACCAATAAAAATAATACAAATAACAAAATTGACAGACCAACCTTGTAGGCCCCTATTCTATCACAAAAATAATCTCATGAGAGAAGACAGAGAGCGCAAGGGACATGTCATGATTGACGCAATTGAGATGCATAAAGAATCCAGATTATCGATCTGTGGCACCTCACCCTGGAACTGGATTAGCCATGCCAAGGGTCATGGATACTTTGATGTCCATTTGAACAATCCTAAGCCAGTGTCAGTCATGCTCTGTTGACCAATTGAATGATTCTAATTATTCATTTCAACAACACTTTTTCTAACAAGAAGACGTCTATGATCTATCCCTTCTTTCATTTCTTACAACAATATGCTAATGCAATTTTGGAGCTATAGCCCACTTAGGTGAGCCGCACAGATGATTATGTAACATGGGTCAGCACATGGGGGGGCGTACCTCTTATCCATCACACTCCATCATGGTATGTCCATAACCAAAAGATCGAAAGCCCACCCAATCAAATCAAATTTCTGATCCTAGCCACTATTATGAGATAAACAGAATTTCTTTCTACTCGAGCATGGTTTCCTTGCCATTGGTTGGTCATTCCCAATTCCAGATGCTGATCAACAACTTGTTGGATGTCCATTTATTTTCTATATGAACATTTGGTTTCCTTGTCAGACATCAATTATATGGTCTCTAAGATCATTTGTTTTCCAGTTCTAAAGATTGCACTAAATCTTGAATTTCAGTTATAGAAACCCAATCTGGTGGTCACTAAACCCAATTTAAAATTACTTACACCCCCCCCCCCCCCCCCCCCCCCCCCTCACCCCAAAAAAAAAAAAAAAAAAAAAAAAAAAAAGAAAACAACTTCCATGAAGCCATCTTTCTTTGAATGGGAAAGTGAAAAGAGTGAAGGTCCTGCACACATCCAATCTTAATTGTAGATATCCTAATCAGCTTCATCTAGTGCAAATCCGATTCGTTCATATGCAAATAAAGATGAGGAATTGCACCCAATCATCTCAGATCTCCATTGCTCAACAACAAAAGGTAAGATGCGCTGCTTTGCGTGCAAAAGTGTGTGTTTGCTCTGTGTAGCCCTAGTTCCAAAATATATATCATGATTATAAATGCTTTATTTGATTGTCATGACTACAGCTGCCCAAACCCCTATTTGTAATTAAACCACTGCAGCCGGTATGCAGCAGAGGGCCTTGATCATGGCATACCCTATCATAATTTTTCACTCACAACTAGTCTCCTAAAGCATTCCCCCATTTCAAGAATATAAAATGCAGAAATTCCAGAAGCACAAATCAATGCAAAACCCATTGAGTTCTCAATACCAGTGCAATTCCCACACAAAAAGTCAATGCCCAGGGGGAAAAATCGGAAAACCCAAACCCAAATACCCAATTCATAAAAATACTGCAAAACAGCTACAGTATGTTTCTCTACCAATTCCAACTACAGAAATAGTGCCAGAAAAAAAAAAAAAAAAAAAAAAAAAGGAGTCTCAGCTACCAGAATTTCGTAATCATAACTATTCCCATCACGCCATCCTGCATTTTAAGAACACATCGAAGTACAGATAACCAGCATAAAATACAACTCGCCATTTGGTGAAAATCCCACGCATAAACTGAAGTACTTGAATTTTTTTGATGTAAAGTCCAAGAAAGTAAAAAAAAATACCAATTTTCAAAAGCACCACCAAACAGCTATAGCTCGTTTTGCTACCAACTGCAACTGCTCTAGAGCAATATTATTAGCAGAATTACCACATAGGCTAGAGCGCTTGGGGGAAAAATAGAAAAAACCCAATTCCCAAAAACACTAGGAAACCGCTACAGTTAGTTCCTCTTTTAAATCCAACTAAATGAACATCAACAGAGAGTAATAGAAAAGAAAAGGAGCTCTAGCTACTAACTTCCTCTAAACCCATCGTCAACAATGCAATTTCTCACACATAAGCCAAACCCAAGTACAGAAAATTCGTTTCTTTATCCTACCAAACCCCAATTGCAAGTAAACCAGGTAAAAAAAAAAACAGCTACAGTCCAATTCTCTACCAAACGCAACTACAGAAACAACCCCAGAAGGAAAAAAGATGATTCAGCTACTACTAAATCCTTCCAAATCCAAAATTATCAGCGCGATTTCCACAAATCTAAAGCCCAGGGAAAAAAATCAGAAAAACCCCAAAACTCAAAACACCAGAAAACAGCTAAAGTTCCACTCTTGCACCAAACCCAACTACAGAAACACCATCAAAACAGAAAACAACCAAAAAAAAAAAAAAAAGCTCTATAAAAGCATATAAAACCCAATAATCAAAACCCCCAAACACATAGATGGAGAAAGAGAGATAAAGAGGAATGGAACCCACGAGAGCAACGGATGAGACGAGGGCGTAGGCAGCGCAGAGGAAGAAGAAGATGCCGCTCTGCCACTGAGTCGACTCATTGATCTCGTCCCACCAGTTGGATACGGAGCTGAGCTCAGTTGCCGAGATGTTGAGAGGCAATCTCGTCATTTCTCTCTCCGCCCCTCCTCTTCTCTTCTCTCTCTTCTGACTACAAGTGAAGAAAAAGAGAAAGGAGAGTTCAAAATCGATCGAGATCGAGCAAGACAGAGAAAGAGAAAAAAAGGAAGGAAAAAAAAAAGCGAGGGAAGATTGAGATAGAGAGAGTGTGTTGGATTTACTCACTCACTCACTCCTACCAGACGGTCTGATGATCTGACCGAGAGAAAGGGGTCTCTCTACCTACCTACGCTTCCTATGGGTACAGTGGTCTAGGGCAGAGAGAGAGAGAGAGAGAGAGAGAGAGAAGAAGCGAATGGAAAAGCAAACAGAAGGACTCATGAGGTTTTTCTTTTGTTTATGAAAAAAAAGACAAGAGTACCGCAAAGAATGACGCAAGAGGAAAGAGGAGGGGTTGGAAACGATTTTAATGTTGTGTGTGGTACCGGATAGTGGCTTCCGTGCACTAACGAGTGTGAGCTGTAAGATGGACTGTCTCTAAAACTGTCTCTATTTTTACTTTAATCCTCAGCATCTACTTGTTTGAATGTCTTCGGGCACGTTTCCCAACATGATAGGCTCCCTCTATTAGGAGGATATTTTTGTTCTTTCTTATTCGATCATATCCTCCGCTTGGTAACTCCGTTCAAAAGAGCCAAGTGAAGTAAAATTGATTACGAACGAAGAATAATATATAAGTATATTATGATGATATTTTATTTTTAGTTATTTGTTATAAAGTATTTTTGACTTTTTATATGAAAAAGTGAAGTTTTTTTTTATTTTTTTAGTAGATAAAGGTAGTTGTTTTTTTTACTTTTTTTTGAAAAAGATGAGAGGAGTTTTGAATAAAGTACGTTTGATGTGACATTTTGTTTGAAAAAATGAAGACTTCATTTGACTTTGATTGTATTAGTAAAGTATCAAACTAGCCCAAGGATTTCTCTTGAAGAAGATTCGCAGCAATCCACGTTTGGCAAAGAACAGTGAATTGAGGATTTACATATTCTACATCCAACGGTCACAAATTTTTTACTATTTTCTCTTAACCCACCATGAATTAAGCACTAAAATTTGAATCTTTAGTCATTTGTATCCTTTTAGAGATGATGACTGGTCCAGATTTTAATTACGGATCCCACATAATTTTTTTAAAAAAGGTTTTAAGTTGTAGATATTTTTGTAAATATTTCAAAATATATAGAGAATCAACGGCTCAAATTTGATCTAAGAGTCTTTTTGAACTTTCTAAACATGATGGACGATCCGGATCTTGATTGTAGTACCCATAAAATAGGTTTTCAAAGACAAAACCGTAAGAAATACATTACCGTCTCGTCACTGTTGAAGCTCAAGTAGATGAACCATTTCACTATGTACATGACGAACCACCAGTAGGTTCTTGACATTTTTCTCTCTATCCATGATGAATCTGGATGCCAGATTTGACTTATTTGTAGTCTTAGGCATTTTGAAGAGATTAAATAGTTCAGATCCGACAAATAGGGCCCACAAAAATCTAGATCTCATGATCCATTCGTCTGGGTTATTTTGCAAGTATTTGAAGATCTATGAAAAATCAATGGCTGATATTTCATCACATAGTCGTTTTTTATCTGAATAACTTGACTAATGGTTTGGATTGTGATCATGGGACCAAAAAATGGGGTTTCTGAGAAAAAAAAAGGTTAATCATAACTTACTGTCTCTGTCACTGTTGATCCGCCTTTCTGTGAGTGCACAGATTTCCGGAATTAGAGGGGGGGGGAGGTCTGATCAGGCATATCATTCCATTTGTGGATTTTTATGTATTTTTGGGAAACCTCTCATACGGTGGGAGGGGTTGCCCAAATGGATTTTCCATGATCCCAAAGAAAAGAAGCGAGGATTCCGCACCATGGATTGTTGCCAAACATGCCCTTAGAGTACACTGCGAATATCTACTTTTATTCTAATGAAATATAAGGATAAAGTTCTTATTTTTGTAAGTCCAAGAAATGGGGGCTTTTATTTTAAAAGAATTTGTCCGTATTTCTCTAAAGGGGATATATGGTAGAATCATATGCTGGATGTTCTTATTTTTTAAATCTTTGTTTGTTTTAGGCATTTAGACAAATAGAGATGTCAAGTATTGATATAGTGCTTTCAATATTTGAGAAAGAGCGAATTTCTCATTTACAAGGAAGAGGCTGGAGCATGAGTCCCACTTTATGTAAATGAAGGTGAATGAAGGGAATTTTTCATGACAATACCACTACATAAAAAAATATTAGAAAGCCCATACAAAAAAACACATGATTTTCAAAAAAAAATTCTCGGGTTGGACGGTATGCGCCCCCTGGAAGCAGTGTATTAACTATTAAGCCTTTTTTGGTATCTCTACTCTTATTCCACCATAGCTATCCAAAATAGAGTCATAAAAAAAAGAAAAGAAAAATGCTAAAGCACTTATTTTCACAAGTCTATAAATGGAGCCTTTTGTTTTAAGATAATTTGCATCTATTTCTCTAATGTGGGTAGAGAGTAGAATTGTGTGCTAAGTGCTTTTATTTTTCAAGCATCTGCTCACTTTAGACATTTAAACAAATAGAGCTTGTAAATAGAAATGCCAAACATAGGCTTAGATTTGTCCAAACAAAATCTTTTAATTACTTTTTCTTATTTATTTATTATTTTGCTTCACGAGTGACTCAAAATCGTACATTTTAGATATTACATGATGTCCCTATCCAACTAAGCAATAGTTAAACTAAAATACTTGTTTGAATTGTGTGAGGTAAAAGAAGAAACATCATATTATATAAGGTGAGAGAGAGAGAGAGAGAGAGAGAGAGAGAGAGATTAGAAAGTTTTTTTCCCTTAAATTAACTTTACAATACTTTATCACAAATTTTTGGGGTAGAAAAAGGGGGACTTGTGCAAGTTTAGAGGTTAGAAATGTCAAATCATGGGTTTACTTTCTTGCTCTATTTATTTCATCCAAACACAATAAATGTATAGAACTTCACTCAATAAACTTTTACTGCACCTTTATTCATACACATGATAAACAAACATTCTCCTCTGTTTATAACTATTTGGAAAACATTCGGAAGATACCATCAATGATGCTTCTCGCAGTTAGAATTGTCTACTTAGATATTTATCATATTATTTGCTTGCTTAGACAGTAATAAACATAAATAGGAATCAATTACCCCATTTACAAGCACACATTTATCTTTTTAACATAAGTGCGAAATTAAATAAAACCCAAGGGAGTAAGCGGATGGACAGATTTTGAAGTTAATTAGAAGGTGCACAGTGTCAATCCAATCAAATTATTGTAGTCCATAGTTGAAGGGCTTCAAAATCGAGGCAGTGCTGGGAGAATCTTTTTTAGAGATTTTGACATTTTATTTAATTTATCTCAATATAATCTACTCAGCTATTTAAAAAAAAAAAAAAAAAGAGGTTGGACTAACTTAGGATGTATTCTACAACACTTCTTTAAAAACTATATAATAATGTATTCAAGATACAATGTAGAAACTGATAATTTACATCAAATTATAAAAACTTGAGATGCAACATCTTACCACAATTCTTAAATATAAGAGTTTATGGTTACCAAATGAAAGACTTCATGATCCGAACACAAAGATGTTTATTGATTGATTATTTATAATACAGTATTGAAGATCTATATGAACCTATGATCATATACAATAGAAATGTGTACAAATGGATCTCATCAAGATCCTACAGGTTAGGGATCCTACATGACATAAATAGATACAATGAGATCGTCCAAACATAGAGAGAGACATCATTATCTATCATGATTGCTGGTTTGATATGCTAAGTGGGCCACAGTGACCATGTGAGTAGATTGGCTAACAGCCCCCTGCAAGCTGAGCGGCCGATCAGTGACGTGGAGCTTGTTCTTTAATAATCCAAATATTGCCGAGCTTAGCCCTATTGTAAAAACATCCGCCAATTGATCCATAGAACTAACGAATCGAACTTGAATGTTTTCTCGTAGAACTTTCTCTCTAATAAAATAATAATTGACCTCGATGTGCTTGGTGCGAGCATGATAAACTGGATTTGACGCCAAAGCAATCGCACTTATGTTGTCATAATAAATTATGGGAGGAATTTTAAGATAAATTCCTAGATCTTTCATCAACATGCGAACCCAAAATAACTCCATAGCGATAAGAGTTAAAGACCTATACTCGGATTCTGTACTTGATCTAGAGACAATCGGCTGCTTCTTGGCATTTCATGATATGATATTAGGACCAATGAATATGGCGTAGCCAAATGTTGAGCACCAATGATCTGGGTCTCCAGCCCAGTCTGCATCAGAGCACGTAATGACTATCAAGGAACCTTTATGGAAGTGTAATCCATGTGTAATCGTCCCTTTTAGAAAACGAAGAATGCGCTTGACTACCGCCACCCAATGAGTGGAATGAGGATCATGCATGGATTAGCAAACTTGGTTCACCGCAAAGGCTATGTCTGGCCGAGTCAAAGTGACATATTGAAGAGCTCCAACGACACTACGATACTCTTGAGCATTTGAGAGAGGATCACCATCATATCGAGACAGTCTCCACCCAGTTTACACTAGTGATTTAAGTGGTTTGGCATCATGCATGTTGGTGCAGTGAAGTAGGTCCAACACATACTTAGTTTGTGTGAGGTACATATCTGTGGGAGATCTTTTAACCTCAATACCAAGAAAACAGTGTAGCAGCGCCAAGTCTTTCATAGCAAACAACCAACTGAGCTCCCATAATAATTTAGGTAAGGCACACGTATTGTTGCTGTTAACCACTATGCCTTCAATTTAAATAAACAAGATTATAAATTCATCTCCAAAATTACGAACAAATAAGAATGTATCTGTGGATGAACAAGTGAACCCTAGACTTTGAAGATAATTTGTAAGCTGAAGATACCACTCACGCGGGGCTTGTTTCAATCCATAAATAGCTTTATGAAGCTTACAAACATAAGTTGGATGGTTAGGATCAACAAAGCCTTGGGGCTGGTCTATATAGACTTCCTCAGATAGTACACAATGTAGTGACGCATTGTGAACATCAAGTTATCGAATTGGCCATCCAAGTTGAAGGGCAAACAAACGAACAAGTCTAATTATAGTGTGTTTAACTACTAGACTAAATGTGTCACTATAGTCCAGTCTTGGTTGTTGACAGAACCCCTTTGCCACTAGTCATGCTTTATGTCACTCTATAGTGTCATTTGCTCTTTGTTTAATTTTATAAACCCTGCAACACCTTACAGCATTTTGTCTGGGTGGTAGAGGAACTAGGTCCATATACCTTGTCGATGAAGAGCATCAATTTCGAGTGGCGTAGCCGCTCGCCACTCTAATGATTTAACAGCTTGGGAATTGCATGTGGGTTCACTAGGTACAAGTGCAGTTTGAAAAACCTTTGGTAAAGGGTGTTTAGTGGCAAGAAACATTTTGGGCTTAAAAATACCATCAATTGCCCGGGTTCGCATAGTGTGAGTACGCTGAGCAAGTGGCAATGGATCTGTAATGGTGGCAGTAGTCTCATGTGTTGGCTCGGGCTCCATAGGGACATGTGGCAAAGAGCCCATGAATTGGCAACTTGCTAATCTTTTGTCAAGGCAGGAGATACATGTAGTGTAGAGTCAGCTGAGTGGTACCCAATGGCAGTGTCCATACGAGGTCTAGATTGCACATGCTGTGCGCCGGCCGCATGGTCTAAATGAGGAGCACTAGTAGAACGTGGTGGTTCCACTTGGACATCATCATGACATGCTGGATGCTCTTGGATAGCATCAGAGTGACATTAATGACCACGTTCAGAGCTTTCTTGGAGCTGAGAGACCGAATCCAGGTGTGTCTGATTTGGCTGCCACGGCAATGGTTGTGATGGGTCTGATTGATCAACATGTATGTGATGTGCTGATTGTATGGAGCAAGCTGCATCTGAAGGTGGGCCATCGTCCATGCGTAATGGTATTGAAATAGTAGTGGCCTCAGTAGAATGAGGCAAGCTGGGAGCATTATGAACATCATGGTGACCAAATATAATTTGGTCATGTAAAACAAGTTGTGGAGTAGTACCCTGCAAATGGTTAGTAATAAAAGGATAGACCATCTCATCAAACACCACATGTCTACTCATGTAAGTTTGTTTGGTAACATGATCAAAACATTTTTATCCTTTGTGGTTGTGCCCATAGCCAAGAAAAACACAGGGACTAGTTAGAAAAGACAATTTACCAAATGTGTAAGGCCTAAGGTAGGGAAAACAAACACAACCAAATGCTCGTGAAATTGTATAATTTGGAGACTTTTGCAATAATTTCTCATACGGAGAAATATGATAAAGCACATGGGTTGGCATACGGTTGATCAAAAATACTGCAGTATCAAATGCAGCATCCCAAAATGATAATGGAACACCAGAATGGGCCGAAAGAGATAGCCATGTTTCAACGATGTGTCGATGTTTTCTTTCGGCTAATCCAGTTTGTTCCAGTGTATGTAGGCAAGAAATACGGTGAGAGATACCATGTTGAATTAGAAAATTCTTAAATCGAGTGCTAGTAAACTCGCCACCCCAATTAGATTGAAATGAATTGATTTTATGATCAAACATATTCTCAACCAAAGATTTAAAGTTCAAAAACACATCAAATCCTTGAGACTTGGAATGAAGCAGGAAAAACCAACAATATCTACTAAAATAATCAATAAAAGTCACAAAAAGTCTATCCTCACTTAGGGACGATGCGGGAGAATATCCCCAAACATTTGAATGAACCAACTATAAAGGAAAAGATGAAGTAGAAGTGGAAGGTTGAAAAGGTAATATTGACCGTTTCCCCATTTGACAAGCAGTGCACACAAAGTCAGGCTTGGATGTCCCATGGATAGAGAAAGATGTTGCAAGTTGTTGAAGGGTCTGATGTGAGGGGTGACCCAATATGTGATTCCATGGACCGTGAGAGACTTGAGGGCTGCTTAAAAAAAGATGGAGAAGCAGACAACTTATTCTTAATGCATTGGTTGAGATGGAGCGGATAAAGACCATTACTTGTCACTCTATAGAAGAGGATCTTCCCCGTTCTGTTTTCCTTCATATAGAAACCAGATGAAGTGAAAAAAGAGTCACAATCATTGTCTTTAGTAAATTGAGAGACTGATAATAGATTATATGAACTAGTAGGCACATGAAGAATATTATGTAAAGATGCCAGGTTACCATTAGAAAAATACCGAGAGGAACCGGCGTGTGAGATGGGCAGACCTTTACCATTACCAATAACAAGGTTGTTATTACCCACATAGTCTGAATGTATTGAGAGATTGTTGAGATCTGATGTTACATGATTAGTAGCCCCTGTATCTTTGAACCAAGTTGTCTCCCCTTGCTTAGCAGCAGCCATAGGCTGTAGCTTCTCAGGAGGTTGTCATCCTTGAAAGGATAAGTCAAGCCGATTGAAACAATCAAGGGCCAGATGTCCAAGCCGATTACAGATCTGACATAATGGTGTAACTTGGTCAATTGAGACTGAGTAGTGGATGTAGAAGAAGAGCCACCACAATTATTCTGAGCTCGTCCATGGCCTCAACCTCGACCGCGCCCACGAGAGCTAGATCGTCCTTGAGAACGATTAACAGTATACAAAGCAGTTGCCGGTCGCTCCATTGTATGAGCAATGATGTGATTCAAGTCGTAACTCAAAAGTTAAAAGTTGCCCAAATAGTTCTTCCAAACTAATAGGATTTTCACGGTTCACAACAAATGTATGAACTGGGTTGTATTCTAGACCTAGGCCATTTAAGATTTGATTGCATAGATCATACTCTATGACTGGTTGAGCAATGGGCTCAACATCATCAAGATACCTTTCATCTTATCAAGATAGTCAATAATAGAAAGACCTCAATAATAGAAAGACCCCCTTTCTTGAGATTTTGAAATTATTTTTTCAGCTGGAGAACCTTAGATCGAGATTGAATCAAGTGGAGTTTTTCCAACCGCTGCCAAACCTCATTAGCAGATTGGAGACCTACAACCCTCTGTAGCAGTTGGGGAGTAAGAGTAGCATTAATCCAAAGAAGAACAAGGGCATCTTGCTCAACCAAAAACTCATAGGCAGGGTTGAAAGCAAAAGAGGGTGCCCCATCCTTATCTTTGAGAAATCTCTTATGATAAAGAGCAGTTCCATCAGCATAATTTAGTAGTTTGTTTGCCCTTAAAACAGGAAGAAACTGGCTCTTCCATAGTAAATAATTGTCTCTATCTAAACGAATTGAGACGAGACTGATAACATTGGAAATAGAAATCGTGCCATTAGGGGTACCTAACGCAGCCATGGTAAGAGCACCGTGTTTATGTGAAACATGAAGAATTGTGATGGACGTGATAAGCACGTTGTGTTTAGATTTGCAAAGACAAAAGGCAGTGGCTGCTATGACCACATCTAGCAAGCTGGTTGAGACCGCACTTGAAGACTCCACTTGGAGACAGAGGACCCAACCAACAACAGGTTAGGTATGCACTAGAACTTGGCAGATCCACACTTGACAAATGCATGCAATTCTTTAAAAAAAAATTCTGCAAGCACGGAGTTGTTGCAGAATGTCACGGATCCACACACAGATTTGCAGTAGAACCAATTTGGATGAAAATGTATCTACCCAGACACGTTAGTCAAAAGGCTTGAACTATTACCCACTTGGAGATAGGATTAGAATCTCTGATACCATGAAAGACTTCTTGATCCGAACACAAAGAGATGTATAATTGATTGATTATTTATAACACAGTATTGAAGATCTATATGATACTATGATTCTATACAATAGGAATGTGTACAAAGGGATCTCATCAAGATCCTACAAGTTGGGGATCCTACATGACATAAATAGATACAATGAGATCGTCCAAACATGAGAGAGAGATCATTATCTGTCATGATTGCTAGTTTGATATGTTAAGTGGGCCACAATGATCTTGTGATTAGATTGGCTAACACCAAACTGGTCTCATTCTGATTTCCAAAATTGGATAACTCTCATTGTGATAACCAATAATAAATATTGCTGTGATGATTACTAGTTTTCCACATTAAATGGGTCCCATCATGATAAACAACACTCAATAGGTCCTATCATGAACCAACATGAGAAGACTTCATTGGTGATTGTCATAGGTAAGTGGCCATCTTGTAATTACCAACATCAAATAGGTCCCAAAATGATTCAACGTTGCACACTGTCTAAATGATGTCCAACATTAAATAGTCCCTATTATATATTCCCAACTTGATGCATAATGCTGTAGTCACCATCATTTGATTAGCCCTATTGTGATTACCAATCTTAGTTAGTCTCCATTAATATTTTCAACATTAGATGAGTTTCTTTTTATTTAACACCATCAGATGGGTCCACCAAGATTACTATTTAGTGGGTCCCATTGGAGGTTGACCTTTTCTTGAAAGGTTGACAATCTTTACTCCTCTCCACTTGGTGTTTCTAGTGTAATATCTAGATAAATCCTTAGAAATTGGAAAACACTTCCATTCAGATATATCTTAAATTATAAAAATTTCCAAACAACAATCACCACAATATTTTCGTGAATCAATATTCTTTTTTACATGTAATAAAATCAAACAATGTTCAAATTCATTGATATTATGTTCATCAGGTATTAATGCCCCTCTAATGTCTCTATATAGCTAGTGCATATTTTTTTGTCCTCTCATCCAATGAATGCTAATTGTCAGTTTGAATTTCAAGTTTGTATTAGTAAAAGTGCTAAACCACAATGAGTAGTGTGAAGAGATTAGTCGATCATATGTAGGCCCTTTAAAACCTAAAAAAACATAGAATAGGAGGGCATTTTGGAAGAATATGTTTATATGTATGGTAACACCACTTGTTGTGATATCTTCCTTCGATAGGAAAGATCGTGCGTAGGGATGCAAATGGATTCCCAATTATCATTAGCCTGATAGATGTGGCTTTGCTGACACTATACATACTTGGAACCCAATTATGATACAAGAGGGGGAAAGAAACAATCCTAAGACTAGTGAAATTGGTAGGCCTTGTCTAGTGATAGGTTATTGGACTAATGGTTGCAATGACCCTTCTCTCTATATTTTCAGGTTCTATGGGAATTTAGAATCACGTTCATGTTTATAGTATTTAGTTCAAAATGTTTTCGAATCCAAATTTAACAAAAGATTATTATATTTCTTGAATCAAAGAATTTAAATGTGCATTCTTAAAAGATGGTTAAGAGCTTTGTATAGGTTAATGCAAAAAAAAAAAAAAAAAAAAAAAAAAAAAAAAAAAAAAAAAAAAACTTTATGTGACAACCTATATATTAGTTTTGAAGATATTTAGATTTATTAGTTGTGGAATGTAGGGTTGAGGAAAAATATAAAAAAAAAGTTGGAACTGACATTAGATCGGGATCTCACTCCTCTTATTATAATCAAATCTAGAACAATGAAACATGTTCCAAGCCATCACTAGATCTGGAATCAGAATAAGAACCATCATTTAAGAAATAGTTTCAGATCCGAGTCCAATGTTGTTCTGACCCATAACGGAACCGTTTGCATCTCTACTCACGTGAATCCTCTAGATATTAGAATGTAGAAATGAGCGATAATGGGAACACCTTGGTGATGCTTATAAGCTAGAACCAATCTTGTCACGCTTTTTGATTAGGTTAAAAATGTCAACTAATCATTTTGGGATTTAGAAGCACCAACCAGTGTCCTTAATAACGGGTCAAGTTCGAATGGGTGAGCTATGGTGCAATTAGTTGGGCTGGTGAAGCGAATAATAAGAAAACGCTTTGACCTACGCTTCCGATGTCTAGTGGTCTAGGCCAGAGAGATATGGAGAGATGGAAAAAGAAATAGAAAAATGTGCTGATGTTTTTCTTTTGTTTATGAAAAAAGATAAGAGCACCGCAAAAGCGACGAAATAGGAAATAGGAGGTTGGGAAATGACTTTAGTGTTGCGTGGGTAGTTGTTGATGTGCTCTCGCAACTGTGAGGCGTACACTGGCTATGTCTATTTACTTTTACTCTCTATACATCTACTTGTCCGAAGGTGAGACTACTCTATGAAATTAGTGGAATTAGGCTTATATCTACTTTTATTCTAATGAATGCAAGGTTAAGCTCTTATTTTCATAAGCCCAAAAAATGGGGGTTTCATTTTAAAAGGATTTGTCTATATTTCTCTAGAGCGGATAAATAGTAGAATCATATTCTAGATCCTCTTATTTTTCAAACTTCTACTTGTTTTAGACATTGAGACAAATAGAGATTGGAAATAGAGATGTCAAGCATTTATATGGTGCTTCTAATATTTGAGAAATAACTGATTTCTCACTTACGAGGAAGAGGTTGGAGTCTGAATCCTACTTACGTAAATGAAGGTGAATGAATGGAATCTTCCATGACGAGACCACTATGTAAAAAATATTAGAAAGCCCATACGAAAAAAAAACCACATGATTTGCATTTTTTTTCTCGGGTTAGAGGGTATGCCCCCTGTTTCTCCCTAATACTTTGGAAGCAATGGATTCACTATCAAGCCTTGTTTGGTATATGTACTCTTATTCCACCATCGCTATCCAAAACAGAGTCATAAAAAAAGAGAGGCTAAAGCACCTACTTTCACAAGCCCATGAATGGGGCCTTTTATTTTAAAATATATACGCATAAACTTCTTTAAAGCGGGTAAAGGGTAGAATCGTGTGCCAAACGCTTTTATTTTCCAAACCTTTGCCCGATTTAGACATTTAAATAAATGGAGCTTGTAAATCGAGATGCCAGACATAGGCTTAGATTTGTCCAAATTAAAGCTTTTAATTATTTTTTTGTATTTATTTATTCATTCTTTTGCTTCACTAGAGACTCAAAGTCGTGCGTTTTAGCATACTACATGATGTCCCTGGCCAGCTAAGCAATAGTTACAGTAAAATATTTGTTTGGATTGTGTGTAACACCCCGGCCCTTCTTGATAGAGTTTAGTATCTAACTAACCTTAATTAGATGCTTGATGTATTGTTTTGGATGTTAATGTGGTTGGATACATAGATTAGTTGGGTTTTGACCTTAACTAGGTAGTTTGAGGACCTTTTTGTAATTTTGGGTTTGTGGGTATCTTTGTGTGTGTTTTTAGTTTTTGGTATGGTTTTAGGTGCATTGGGAGAGCATATTGTGTTCTCCGATTCTCGTGTTTTGACCCTACCCATTTGGACCCAACTTGACCCAAATCCAACCCATAAGTCCCATTTTAATAATTCTTTAAACAAACTGGATTTAATTACAAATCCAAGAAATTTCGAATAAGGTAGCCCCAAAACCATCGACCCTAATTACATTTCCTCCTCTGCATGTTTATGGAACCCTTGTCCCTTCTCTTCCTTGTTTTATTCTTTCATTCCTTGCTTTAATCCTCATGTTAGAGAGTTGCATGCAAGAGATCTCAAGCGTATCATCTTCTTCTACTTTTTCAACAAGCTTCCTCCATTCCCCATTGGGCACTACTCATTCTATTGGTAAGTAAACTCTTTTACAATGTTTTCTTGTGTTTGAAATCAGCTAATGGAATCCAAATTCACTGCATGGATGCCTATCTAAACCCATTTCACTCATTCTTCATTGTATATAGGAGCTTTGTGTGAGTCTTGCATTTGGGGATTTTGATTGTTAGAGCTACTTTGGGAGTGTAGAAGCTTCAAATTTGTGGATTTTTGGTTAAGCATCAAAGGAAGGCAAGTAAAACTCTATAATGGCAATGCATGCATGATTTGATTCTTGATTCCTATGCTATTTATGTGTAGCAACCCATTTCTGGCTCATATGTATTTTGAATGTTTTCATGGTTTGGGATTGAGGATTTTTAAATGTAATTGGATTGTAGTTGTTAAGAGTCTGAAGTCTCTATGTATGACCCCAAAACAGGCTATTGGAGGTTTGGAATAAAAGAGGAAAAGAAATTACCTAAAACAAATTAGGTCCAAGTTTCAGAAATTCGAATTTTGTAGCCCATGGTCAACTGCGGGACCTTTCATGATAGACCATGGACATAGGGTGCGATTTAGTCACATTTCCAAGATGTGACCTTTTTTTCAAAAATGAACTGCGGTTAGCACAAGACTAGTCGTAAGCTCCCTTCCAGCAAACCGTACATATGCCAACCGTAGGGTGACCAAACTATTCAAATATATCGTAATTTGCAAAAATCTCCAAACAACAGTTACCATAATATTCCAGTGCGGCAATATTCTTTTTTACATGTAATAAAATCAAATAATATTCAAATTCATTGATATTATGTTCATCAGGTATCCATGCCCCGGTGATGTCTCTATATAGCTAGTGCATATTTTTTTGTCATCTCATCCGACGAATGCTAATTGTCAGTTTGAATCTCAAATTGGTATTAGTAAAAGTGCGAAACCACGAAAAGTAGTGTGAAGAGATTAGTTGATCATAGGTAGGCCCTTTAAAACCTAAAAGAACATAGAATAGGAGGGCATTTTGGAAGAACATGTTTATATGTATGGAAACACCACTTGTTGTGCTATCTTCCTTTGATAGGGAAAGATCACGCGTAGGGATGTAAATGGATTTTTTATTATCATTAGCTTGGTAGATGCGGCTTTGCTGACACTATACAGACTTGGAAGTTATGCACATAGACATAGTGAATCTATTCACACAGCATGTTTTATATATTATAGCTTTATTTTAGGGGTGTAAAAAAAAACCGAAAAATCGTTTAACCGAACCGAACTGAACTGAACCACGATTAATAATCGTGTTTCACTGTTCGGTTACGGTTTTTTTAATTAAAAAATCGCACTTCACGGTTCGGTTACTATTTTTGTATTTACTCACGGTTATTAACCGAACCGAACCGTTAACCGCGGTTCGGTTAATCGTGTTCCCAAAACATACGGTTAATCGTGTTCCCAAAACATACGGTTAACCGAACCGTTTCGCTAATAAGAAAAAAATCTAAGGGCCTAAATGGAAATTTTTTTTACAGTAACATTTTATGCCATTCTCTAACTATGGTTTTTTTTTTTCACAGTAAGTTTGATTGGTCAATGAAAAAAATTTCACAAAATTTTTTAAGTGACAATTAACTAGGGGTGTAACGGTTCGGTTAACTGTTTTTTTTGGGAAACCGTTAACCGAACCATAACCGCGGTTTTCTCTCTTTAAAAACCGTAACCGTAACCGTATCCATGGAAACCATGGAAAACCGAACTGCAGTTAACCGTATTAGACGGTTCGGTTATGGTTAATAACCGTGGAAGAACTCACAAGATTATCATTTGGAGATCACAAAGCAAGCAAGATAATACTAGTACAGAGCAAAGAGCTAGAAATCAAAATCTGTTTCGAAGAAAAACAATTGTTCTGTGATAAAAACAAACCAAATAGAGCCTAATGCAATATACAAGGCCTTTGCACAAATGTTAATGACCAATTGGCACCCATTTGGCATGAGGAAAGTCATTTAGGTTTCATCGTCTTCCCATTGAATCTTTCCATTTTTTCTATGGCACTTCGATGTTCACTGAAATTTGCTCTTTGCAATTTCAAAAGCTTAAAAAAAAAACCCATCATACAAAGAAGAATTCATGTGCATACACAGAGCCACAGATGATGTATTTGGAGGCCAAAAGCTTAAGGATCGGCTGTTGTTGGTTGTTGCAGGTGAATTGGAAACCCAGATAGCCACAGTGGGGTGGGTGTTTGCCAGGGATCCAAAAGGGGAAGCTTATGTTTGGGCCCTTTCCATTAATGTCACATCTTTTAGGAACGCAAGTTCTGAATAATTCGTCATCAGAAACAGAAAGGACTGGTTCTGCTAAGAGAAGAAAGAAGATGACGGGGAAGAGGAGAAATCTGAAGGGTGCGAAGGGCCCAAACCCTCTCACTTACAGCAGGTGTTGATTTATTTGGAAGGAAATAGAATAGTCAGAAGAAGATGCAAGTTTTAATGGACTCCTCCCCTTGGTCCTGCACCCCACTTCACCACAAGCCCCTCTCTTTCAACAATCACACCAACCACAGATGCATCTCTTCCACATTCGAGCAAGTGCTCTTCCACGTGCGATTTGGGTGATTTGAGGTTTGAGGAAGGGAAAGGGTTTCGGGACTAAATGGAGTGGGGGGCAGACCACTGCGATTTGTGCATTTTCCGGATCCTAACAGGGTCCGCCCCTGGATGCAGCGCATGGCCAGGGAGAGGGAGAGGGAGAGGGAGACGGGAAGAAAAAGGAGGATAGAAAGGCAGGGGAGAGAGTGGCGTGGAAGGAGAGGAAGAAGAAGAGAAGGAGGGAGGAGAGGGCGTGACGTGTGTGCAGGTGGCAAAGAAGTGGAGAGGGGTGTTCCTGGCAATGAGGGAGGAGGCGACAGTGCTGCGCGTGGGCTAGGGCTGCTGCGTGCGTCTGGTGGAGGTGGGAGCAAGCGAATGTGCGCGTGGACGGGGGGAGGCATGAGAGAGATCTGGAGAGGAGAGATGGAGGGAGATGGGGAAGGAGAGATGGAGATGAGAGACGATGAGAGACAGAGGCATGTAAATTGCTAGGGCTTGGTTTTGCATCTCATGTATAAGGTAAGAAAATTTTCATTTACCCCCCTTATGTTTTTCTTTTATTTGTAAACGGTATGGTTAACTGTATAAATCGGTTAATAACCGTGAATTATTACGGAAAACCGTAACCGAACTGAACCGTGCGGTTTTTGGGTTTCACTAACCGTAATCGTAACCGAATCGTGAAACTCGGTTATTAACCGTGGTTCGGTTCGGTTAGACGGTTAGGCGGTTTTTTTTACACCCCTATAATTAACCGTAACCGAACCTTTAAGCGAGGTTTGGTTTTTAACGGTTTTTCACGGTTCGGTTACGATTACAGTTTTTAAAAACCAAAAACCGTGAAACACGGTTCGATTAACCGTTTACCCAAAAACCGCGGTTGACCGAACCATTACACCCCTACTTTATTTTGGCCGAGCGATACCTTCCAATGGAAGAATAGTTTAATGGAAATGTCTCATTTTAGGTAGTGGCTAACCTAGGATGTTCATGAAGAAGGGGCAGACACAAACAACTAGCTGGATTTGTGGGCAAATTTAGGTTTTTCATGTGGATTCTAAAGGTGGACTTGGGATTTTCATATGAATTTTGGAGGAGGATTTAAGATTTTCTTTCGAGTTTTGGAGACGGACCTAATTCCAAGGAGCAACTGCCCCCATACAACATATGTAGGCACGCCATGTGGGTAATGTATGGCACCCTATTCCGTTGTTTCTCTGTTTTCTTCACTAATTCATTTAATTAGGGTTTAGGGATGATTTTTTCATAAAAAGTTCCTATACAAACAAATAAATGCAAAATGCTTTGCCCTGTATTTTTTTTAGCCTTTGCGACTATGTAAAAGACAACATGTCAACATTTTAATGGAAGTCTGTACATGACACTTTTATGCAGCATTTTGTGCTGGGGTCATTTTTGCAACAAGATGAAAAACTTTCTTTTTTCTTCATGTTCCAAACTTTCAACCTCTGATGTAGCAGCAAGACATTCCTGGTGTGAATGAAACCACTTTCAACCAAGCTACATTATTTTCCATTTGAAGGGATGGATTTGCATTTCAGCCCCCAAAACACAAAAAATTGCCCATTTTCACTGAATAAAAAGTCTTATAAATATTATTGGACCTCTTGATTTGTACCAGAGGTAAAATTAAATAAAATGAAGTGTCATATCAGAAAAAAAAGTAATACAAAGGAGTTCAAAGTAGAGGTACAAAATTACAAAAAGTCAATCTAAAAGACATGAAAGAAAAAAATAAATACTTTTAAAAATTACTAAATGACAAAAAAAGATGAGACAAATTTTAGTATTTTCAACTCCATTTTCTTCTTCTTTCTTTTAATTTGATTCTTAATTTTATTTTATTTCACTTTTCATGCAAACAAACCGTAAGAAAATAAATATAAAACAATGAAAATTTTTATTCCAGCTCAAAAAGCATTTTCTTTTAAAAATAAAAAACAAGCCACACCTGTAAGCCATTGAAAGGTGATTTCGCTAATCACTTCCATTAATTATGTTAGAGAGAGAGAGAGAGAGAGAGAGAGAGAGAGAGAGAGGTTGATTGATTGAGACTTTTGAGATTTGGTACATTGTGAGGCGGGCTTAGGGCTTTCAGTTCCGACTGAAATTGGTTCCCGCCTTACTAGGATTTCTCAAGGTTAAAGCCTCAGAGGATTTTGGCTCTTAATTCCATTTTGAAGTGGGCCCACCCTTTTAATGTGTACTATCTTTTTTTATGATGGCCCATGATGATTGAATATTATCTATATAGAGCAGATCGTGATTTTCCAAACTTCCAATCAATGCCCAGACATGAATTAGCATTGAACCTCCTTTAATCCCAATTGGACGGATGCACCATCCACATATATCACTTTTTCTTTTTCTTTTTTTTTATATCGGAAGGTGTCCAAGCCCTTTGGTCAAAATAATCCATACGGGCCAGAGGGAGCCGGGTAAACCCCCTGGACCCCAGGGTGATAGTACAGTTTCTAACTCACAATCTCCGGGTGCAAACTATGGTCCTAGGCCAACCGGCCTACCCTTTTGATTTATATTTATATATCACTTGATTGGAGTAAAGTGCCAGGCATTTGATGTGTGTTGATGGGGGGAGAATGGCCAAAATAAGGGCAAGAGAATAAAACCCAAAAATGATAACAAAACGAGGGTCAATTTGAGGACGGTGTTATAATAGTTTGAAACTTTCTGGTGCCGTAGCCCAATGGATTAAGATCAATTCCAGGTCACCATAGAATATGCTCAAGATTATGCCATTCCTGCCTCTAATGCATTTTCTTATATTATCTTGTAGCAGCACTCTATGATCATATCCAAGTGGTACTGTGGTGGGACTACAACTATAGTCCAACCGATAGGGTGGACCTACCAAAGCCAAATGGACCCAAGTCATTATATCTCATGTGTTGATGTCAAGCCCAATCTTCAATTAAAGTCAGGCATCCCATTACATGCATCACATTAGATAAGAAAAGAGGTCAACACATGGTTATGGTGCCAATGGTTGCAGGCCAAGCGGAGTTTGGAGAGTAATCAGTGTGGACCCAACCTGAATGTGTTTGTTTTCATTAATTGTGTTGGAAAGGTGAACCCAAACCATAAAATAAACAACACAGGCTTTGGTAAGGAGAGATGGGTTCTCACAATAAGTTTAGCCAGGGAGACCTAACTCATTTATTAATTGAGTTGAAAATATAAACACAAACAAAAAATAAAAGGTTGGGTGAGACCAAGTAAGATGGTTAGGGTAAAAAACTTCCACTTCTTCACACCATCAATCTTATGGTGTATAATGGGCTCATCTCTGATCCGAGTCACAACTTTACACTTGAGTTTGTGGTAACCAATGAAATTAGAGGATTTGAAGCAGGAAAAAGTCTGCTAGGCTTCAGTGGATCCTAATTCCCACTTCGGCTTCCAAGTTCCAACATCCATAGTCTATAATGAGAAGGGCCACAAATCCGCAAGTGCAAGTACGCAAGCGGTGGACCCACAATTTTCATTTGAGGGATGCAGACTTTAATAGGTAATTTGCTTTTGAGATAAACCGAGAATTTTCATATGGATTTTGAAAGTGGACCCATGATTTTAGTTGACTTGTTTGAGTGGACTTATAATTTTTATATAAGCTTTGAAAGCGCACTGCGATTTAATAGGTGTGACCGCACCCACGTGTTTGTACCTGGGTCCGGCCCTAAGTAAGCCTGATCAATCATTTTTATGATGATACGAAATCAAAACTTAAGCTAAATGTAATCATCACCTTGTATCACTCTATCAAATCCTTCCAATAAACATGCATATATATATATATATTTATATTTATATATATATATATATATATATGCTTGTTTGGATTGGGCCACTATGTGAGTTGGCCTGTACTTTAGTCCACACGGATGGAGTTGGAGATATCACTTCTTCCAAGGAACATATAAAAAGGAAAAGAAATAAAAGGGGAAAACATGGAAAAGGATAGGAAGATGATAGGGTCGTTTGCTTGCTATAATGGGAAGAATAAAAGAGGTCCCACGATCCCACATATGACATAATGGCATGCCACATAAAATGTTCAAACTTCAAACTACCCGGCATTCCTTTGGCAATCCTTCTTATTTTATTTTATTTTTGGCAGGTCTCCGGCCTGGTACTCTTACCATAGACCTGAAACCCAATAACTCATTGAGATTTGAGTCTACTCAAATAAAATAAAACAAATTTTTTACCCCAGCCAAGAATTTTGCTCATCCAGGAAGAGAACACCCATGTACATGGAGAGACGTCACCAAGAAAAGATTATACCCATGGATCAATCTCTGGAAAATTGGGCAAGAGATGGGGCTCCAACCAAGTAGGCAGGATACTGCATAGTCTCTTATAAAGCTAAAAAAATAGAAATACAAAGGAAAAAAAATAAAATAAAAGAAACAGAAAAAAGTGGAGGACCAACTTATGGTAAATTCGATTGCCTTGTACTTACAAAATCATGTGTCATGGGAAAATTTGAATAGATTTCATTCTGCTTCTCAGCTTAAGATGACAATTTTGACCTTTTAAAAAAACTTTGGTTTTCAAATTTTGAGATAAGGGTTTGCAGGTTGAGACTCAACCCATATCAAACCAATTTTTAAATGGGTCATCGGTCAGACAGCAGGGGGATTAATAACCTATACAAGTTTACAGCACCCTGATCTATAAGGGTCTCAACTGAGACCATAAAGAAAAGGCATGGCTTGTAACACTAGTTCTAAATCTTCATTAATTTCATTTCCTCGTTAAAGACATGCAGCTCGTAGTATTACTTGCAAGCTTCACTGAGTCTTTCAAGTTAATACATGGACTCGCTGGGTTCATACAGACTCAGTTTGACATCGAGTTAGATCATAATTTCAGGGTTTTTAGGCATGGACAACACCCATGCTAAATCGAAGACTGGAGTTATTCAATCACAGATCATCTACAATATGGCTCAGCATAATAACTGTCTTATATCATCGGTAACAGAAATTGGCTCGACTAATTGACTCAAAAGGGCAACGAGCCGAGTAACTCGAGAGTGAAATTTGATCCATGACCTTGAAGTCTGACTCAATCTAACATGGCCATCCTGTTTATATACAGTGAACAAGGATTGTCCAATTGATAAGAAAACCCAGTGCCGGTCCAAGTCTGAGGCCATCCTGGATTGGCCTGGATGACACACAAATTTTATTGGATAATGATCTCTACTAGGCCTCTAGAATTTACAATGAACGCAAATTCTTCCAATTAGGGGCTTCTAGGAACTAGGAAGAAGTGTTGAAGAGGAGAAGAATGAGGAATTTGTTATAGCCCTTTCCATGTCCTACTTTCATGAAATCCTAAAAATTAATTACCAACCATGCAACTGAGCTCCAAGGGTGAATGATCTAAAGGTGAAAATAGATCTACAAGGGGCCGCCAAAGCATCTCCTCTTTGATAATAAATGATTTGCCAAACTCTTCGCCCTACGAAATTAAATCCTACAAATTCAATGGTCTAACTCTACTATAAATCACCAAGCTAAGCCCTTCACTCTTCAACCACCCTCAACAAAAGCCCTTTCCGTGCAAAATCTTACAGTCAGTGAGGTTGTAATGAAGGACCCCAGCATGTATAACCAACACGGGGAACTGGGAAGATCACATTAGTCAGGTTGTTGACAATGGATCAATGCAAGACAGACTATCCATACTGGCACATGAGATGAATAATTTCTTAAAACCAAAGGAATGACCCAATATGGTTGATGCACCTAAATCCTCCAACAAATACACATTTGCAGCATCTAATAACAGTAACTGCACTTAAGTACTTAACTGCTCTTTATAGAAACCAGGTTGGATGTAGGCCCTGCTGTTCTAGAAAGCACCCTCATCACAAACATTTTTGCCTCACTTCTCAGGCAGGCAGCAATAACCTCCCTGGGGACTTCCACACCTTGTTTCATGGATCATTCAGTCACAAAAATAAGAGAATAGAACCAGTTCCGGGTCTTTTTCCAATCAAAATTAGAATAGCTTAAAACTCAAGAAACGTGAATATATTCTAATCAACATATATATTCCAAATATCTGCAGTTTTTTGTTTTTCAGTCAGATATATTAGGTAAAATTTGTATTCCCACATAAAACAGGATCAGTTGATTTTATGATGCTGATGCAATATCAGACAACACAAAAACCTGGGTCTGACTCTGATCTCCAGTGCTTCTTATATGAAGGATAAAAAAGGAAACTAATAAACCTAGCACACAAACAATTCATAAAAATAACCATAATATTTTCCTTCTCTTTGTCGAAGCATTTTACTAATCTTAAATCAAAACCACAGTCAAATAGAAGCTTGAAGTCATATAATATTTTTGTATTAGATACAACACTCTTGCTTCATTGGCTTCTACTTCTATGAGCAGAGTTTACATTTCTTTCCACCCTCCCCCTCTTTATTGTGCCACTATATACTTGATTACATTTATGGCTGTCAATGGGCAGGGGAGGGCGGCTTCAGACCTGGATTTTCTAACTGGTTGGGTTGAGTCGGACAAGGCATATTCAAATAATTAATTTTCTTAAGTCCAGTCCGGCCCATTGACGGCACTAATTACATTCAAAAGCAGTATTTTGGGGCATTGGCAGGCTGATATAGGAAAGGTCTAACAGTATGAGAGCGACCTGATGGAAGACTGTATGTGAACTTAATGCCCGAGTTTCCGTTTCCTTGTCGAGTGCAGTGCTCATGGAAGCTGCTGATTGGCCTAGCTAGACATGCATCCCATCGGTTACTTTCAGGCATGGTCTCAGCTACTGTGTATTTTCCCTTTGCGTTTGTAAAAGCCTGATAATTAAGGACCTCCCCAGATTTTGTTATGCAAAGAACAGCCACCTCAGCACCTGCACATAACAATAAACACCACACTAGATCACGATCAAGTTGAAAAATTCAGGTATGAGATATCTAGATTGGTCAACTCAACAAAACAACCCAATAGTGTGCAAAAACACTAAACTATGCAGCATAAATAAATAGCAAAAGTACACATCACAAGGACACCAAATTTAGCGTGAAAAACCCTAACTGGGTGAAAAACCACGGATCTGAACTGGATCAACAATCATACACTATAAATCTCGCAATTACAAGAAACTTAGATTCCTTGCCAGATATCCCTTACCGAAGACTGCAGTTACGTTATGTCACTTTACGTTTCAAAGACTTCACACCATTGATTGTAATAGACTTAATCCTCCGCTTGACTCCTCAAATCTTCTACGTAAGAAGATGATCTTCTACAAGGGATGCAGAAGAAACTGGCAATCTAAAGAACTTGGCAACACAACTCTTCAATAAATCTCTAGAAAAGTATCATCTCAATAATGATCTCTAACTCAAAACTTTGAGACGTGAGGTTTTTCATTATGATAGCCCTTATGTCCTTTAAATAGCCCTTGGGACGTGCTTAAGGTTGCCTAAGATGATTAAGATTAAAACAAGCAGTTTGTGCACAATTAGAATCAAGTTTCTAATTTTCGTAGGACTTTGCCGCATGTCCGCTCGAGCGGATGGAATCGCTCGCTCTAGCGATCAACATTCTGCTTCAACGATTGGCAGTGCTTTGACTACATACACTCGAGCAAAGATATGGCCGCTCGAGCGGACTCCATTCTGGATGATCCAGAATTTCAGCACTTGTATTTCTTCCAGCTTTCTTCTTCTAAAACTATCAGACTTCTTATTCTCCCATTGGCATACTTCTAATAATGTCTGAATTCTCACTTCTAATTCTGCCAGGCTTTCTTCTTTGAGTCCTTCCAGTCTTCTAACTTCAGAGCGGACTCACGGTCCATTTCTAAAAATAGAAAATACAACTCAATGGACGCAGAGTTTTGTCCAACCCATGAATTAGCCAACCAAAATCCTTACACAAGTGATTATTGTGGTTTCGCTCATGCAAGTAATGGTTCTACTTCCAGCAAAATTTCCATTCACAGTGACATGGTAGTACCACACTCACATGAATAATGGAAAATACTCTCTCAGGTCAGCCCAAAGCATTACAAGAATGATACAAGAAATACGGGCAGAGTTGAACAGATTTGTCGAAGTTTAGAATATACTAACTAAACACAATAAAGTAACAAAACAACATGAATAAATTACAAATTGTAAGATATTAGATTTCCACTGGTTTAAAGCAATACGACAAATATCCCAAAACCCCTAAGATTGCTTCTATAATACATAGAAAATGAAATGCAAGGAAGAGCAAATGATTCACATTGGATAACCCACTAGTAAAATAAACTGCATATGCCAATTTTTGAAGTGTTTAATGATGGTACTTCCCAAATATTTATTCAATTAACCATAGCCTACCCCACTCATATGCCCTGTTATAACAAAATTGTCCTTGTCATAAGTATATTCTCTCGACAAGCAACCGAGTTTTTTAGAAGACAATTCCTTAACAAATGACGTTCCATAGCATGTGACTCAACATTTTCCCATCAAGAAGCTTGAGAAAAAGAAATCAGAACGGGAAAAAATTAAGATGTCAGCTGTGGCATCCATCTCCATTTAGTATTATTTGTGGATGAGCAGAAATATATTACACAGTCATCTCCACCGTCGACCATCTTTTACTTGGAATGTAATCAACATCTTATCAGATATAAGCAAACCATCTCCTCCCAATTAGAATCTAATCAAAGGGAAATTTTCTCTTGTGCATGCACTCCCGAAGGAGGGTGCATCTGGACCGTCCCCTAGGGTGGGACTAACCTTGAATTTACCGGGTCCCGCTGTGACGATGGCACCGATCCAAATGGACTGAACAACACATAAATTATCCTTGATCAAATATCTAATTAGGTCCTTGATACAATCCATAAACAATAATCAATATCGTACTACTGAGTACTGAGTTGTATCAAAGAAATAAAAGTTTCCTTTCATTCTCCAAAGATGAGACTGAGGCCATCAATTATTCAATGATTACTAGGGTAAGACGTTATTACCTTTTCTATAGTACCTATAACTAAGAATGATAGGTGGGACTATAACTAAGAAGCAACCTAGTAAAAAAAGAAAATGCATGCGATGATGAAATGGGAAGGCAGATTCAACCATTACAGAAAGAAGATGCCAATTGTGAAAAAAGTACATGATAGGATGAAGATACCCATTTTCGAGAAAAGGGGAAAAAAGAAAGGCTGATATGAGTTTTCCCATGACAGCAGACTTGAGCTTTCACATTGACTTTATGCTTTTGTGTGAACTCTGGACATCCCAATTAAAGTGAGAACACATATAACTTCACAGATTTTGCCCTAGGAAGAAATACTGGAAATACAAGATGTAAGTCATATTGACTACTAGTAGAAACCACTTTTGTTTTTATAATGAACCACTTATTCCATATCAGGAGCACCATTGAGGCATGTCTAATTCTAGTAAATTGAATCATAAATGGAGAAACCCATGCTCCCTCAAAATAAACTATTTTCGCCCTTAGTCTTCTTAAATTTACTTCACACAGTCCATTACTATCATGTAAAGACTGAAAAATCAGAATTTTCATTAAATTTTCAGACTGTAAGCTATTGTTTGGACTCAGTCCAAAAAAAAAAGGTCACATCAGCTTTCTCTTATTTTTTTTTATTAGTGTACATCACTTGTTCCGTCATGGGGGTCCAATAAATATTATTCTAGAGAATAAAAATTGGGAATTTTTACAGACTCTTCACTATTGTTTGGACATAGTTTAAAAAGAAAGGGCACATCACCTTTTTTCTTTTTTAATCAGTGTAAATCACTCGTTCGATATGATAACAAGTTCTTGGAGGCATTGTCACAGTATCAACAGAAGAATGGAAGTATAGAAGAGGAAGAAGTTATGCAGTGAGCGTCTATCCTCCTTATGGATCAACCATCGATTTATAACGTATAACTTGGCCTTACACTTTACAGTGCCTTTAGTGAAGGAATGCAAGGATTACAATGAGTTAGCATACTAAGAATCGAATGAAGAAATCTCCTATTGTTAAAATGTCCATACATATCTTAAGAGACAATCCACCCTTTGACTGTACTTGGGGACCCGCCAAAGGTCCCTGGTCATGGGTCATGGGGACCTGCCCATGAACCTAAGTCAGGTTGACCTATTCTATGTTACAAGTAGTAACTTTTACTAGCAATGGGTATTTCTGTTCATGCAAAACGAACAAGAAGACAATGAAAAAATAAAATATAATAACATCTTCAAGCAACAAACATCAATCGTACAGATGCTAAAAGTCCAAATAAATGAACTACTAGAATATCTGTTTTCTTCCCTAATCTCATTCTTTTACAGAATGACTAGGTCCTGGTGATCCCCAAACAGTGGGATACAACAAGAATTCATAAATCCAGGCCTTGAAAATGGAAAGTGACTTATAAATAAGATACAACACAGATATACTGACTAGCTTAAGAACTGGATAACATTGGTATGACACTATCACTGGGAAACAGGCCATTGCTTGCAGTGAGATACAGTTAATTTATTAAACAGCTACCAAAAAGAAAATCTTCACTGAATAGCATAGTAGTAGTTAAGTAAACCCAACATTCGCTAACACCCGAAGAATTATAATAATTAATTAATTTTTTTATTATCTATTTAAATCATGATCTTGTTATTTTCCACATTTATCACATAGTAAGATATGATTAAGCAGTAACTTTATTGTCAAGTTCACTAACCAAAAAAATGCTGAAGTTGGGATCCTCTCCTTGCAAGAACTGGGTTAGAAGAACTGGATGCACACAATAAAAATTGCCAAGATTTCTTCAATGATGTACCAACCCCATACCATCTCATTTCTCAAACAAATCCAAACTACAGTTACCATACATTCAAAAGAAAAACTTCACATTCACAATCAATAAAATCTGCCATGGTATCAATTGTGTAACTGTATGTCTGTCTCTCCGAGCAAAACAATGATATGAAGCTGTGCAAACCTGAAAGGTAATGCTTGAAACAAATTTAAGTGTGGTCTCTATTCCATAACAACTCAATATATGATCCAGCGTGAACCATCTAAAGCACATGATAAATTTTGTTGTAGGAGCAGGAGCAGGAGCAGGAGCCGCATGGGATTTCATTGGAGAAGCAGGCAGCAGAAATTCTGAAATATCAGTTAAGTTTAAGCAACTAAACATTGGAAGCAGGGGCAGGAGTAAGATTCTGAATAGGGATGAAAGTGGAATGGCATACAAGCCAGAAAACTCTTGCAGCTGATATATGGATGAACTTCACTGCCATTTAATGATGATTGGATTGTGATGGTAAGTATATCCTACCTAATAACCTCCCACAACACACGCACAAAAGAAAAAAAAAGTCCCATCACCACCTAAAACTCAAATCAAAAGAGGACAATCCCATCTGATGGAGCTAAGATTCGCTCATAGCAAACTCTTGCTATGGGTGTGACAGACTGCCTTTTTTTTTAACATTTACTGCTAAGAGTCTAAGATACAACTGAAGGTGCTGTAAGATTCACTCATAGCAAACTCTTGCTATGGGTGTGACAGACTGCCTTTTTTTTAACATTTACTAATTACTACTAAGAGTCTAAGATACGACTGACGGTGCTGAGATTTTCTTTAATGACCGTGTTGAGACAAAAATATAAAAATCCAAGTCTGCTACTCTAACAGTGTAACCACAACTATCAAGCAACAAACTGTTCAAATTTGTCAACCAAGTCATAGCAAGTAGCAACCACAACACACAAATTGGTATCCACCTTGAACATCTAATATGTGTCTATCATGGGAATCAGATAAAAGGGGGAATCAGATAATGACATTCAACCTTTAACTAAATCATTCACACCTTCACCATTATCATTTGTTACACTATCAGTTAAGTCATCATCATATGATCATCTAAATCACCAACCTAAGAAGTGGGTTTGCAACAGGGAAAACATATCCCATAGAGATCTATAACTACATCACGAGATTGAGTCATTACCAATGTCAGCCAGCTAGAGCAATTATTCAAAACCCATCTATATAATCTTTGTGCATTTAGCAATCAAAGGGAAACTTTCTTGGCTTCATTGTCAATTAGAGAGGCATAGACATCCTAAAAAATGAAAGCCATAATGGATCTGTGTTGCCCTAAAAGTCTTATTAGGTTTCGAAGTTTCTCAGGGAAGCTCTTGTCCAACAGACATTTCATCTACTATTCCCATTTCAATTGTGCCTTCTTTCATAGGCACAGCCTGTGATTCTTTTGAGGAATGGCACTCACCATGAATGCTCCACACATCAAATTTTGTGGAATAGAAGGATTAGGAGATGGATTAAGTTGGACGGAGGGGGTTATTAACTTTAAGCATTATCACCATCGTTGTCCAGCTAGCACTACTTAAAAGCCCCACTCATCAAATACCTTTGTCAATCCAGCTGTTTGCATTGGCCCAGAATCTAGGTCTTATCTGAAGGAGCATGTCATCGATTGTATTAGGGATGACGTTCCTTGTTCTTGGGCTTCATTCTTTTATTCTTTTTTCTTCTTTGAAATATAAGTTGAATTAAAACTGCAACCTTGTGGCTTCAGCAATGAGCACCTTGCAACTGTGATAGAGGCTCTATTTATTCCAAAGTTGCATATAAAACTCCTAGAAATAATCAGGCTATAATTAAAGAAACTAACTATAGAACTCAAATCATCAATCCAAGCAGTGGACTTTCATTTGTTCACAACGCACACCGACAAAGATAATCAAATAGAAAATTATGATATCAATCATAAGCCATATTCTTCAAATCTCAACTCATTCAAAAGCCTACAAAAAATCAAATTTCAAATTTCAACAAATTCATGGTTTGACTACAGCACAAAAAATTATGATATCAAATCATAAGCCATATTCTTCAAAATTTCAACTCATTCAAAAACCTATAAAAAATAAAATAAAATTTCAAATTTCAACAAATTCATGGTTGATTACAGCACAGTAAATGATTCTAGCCAGGAAAATTAAGTAAAATAATTCGAATCCCCATTCCTTTTTTTTTTTAATTTAAAAAACAGATAGATATCTACGCAAACTATATCTTGAATAAACAGCTAAAGAAGATATCGGAGAAAAGGGTTTTCCATTCACAACACATAAAATGAGAATACTAATAAACTCTACCAACACAAACCTCAAAATCTAACAAAATTCTATCATCGATTACAACTAGAAAAAAGAACCCTATCAAAAAAATTACACAAAAAATCATGCACAACATCAATCCAAAGAGGGGTTTTATCCACATTACAACCAAACAAGAGATCCAATCAACAAACAGAAATAACCATGCTGTGACATTCAGAAAATTGTACTCCATCTACTGAAACCTTGAACTCCAACAAAACTCTGGGTTGACTGCCAGTCTATCTGATATTCTGAACTCTCATATTCTAACAAAAACAATAATATATTACAAATTCAGAAGAGAGACACATCAAATAGGTCGAGAAAGAAACAACAGCTTACTACTCAAACAAGGAATTTGAGGATGCTTCGTGAAGTTCTTGTTTTCTATCAAAGAAATTAAGCTAAACATTCACAATATGAATACAAAAGGGGGTTTATTGTTTAAACCCAAAAAGAGGTACATAACCAAGGAAAAACAACCACTCCTGAAATTCAACAAACCATCCTCCATCAACTGAAACTCCAAACTCCAGTAGAATCCTCGTTGACTATCAATATGCCTAATCTTTCAAATTCTAAGGAAGGCCCATGATAGATTGCAACTCCAGAGGAGATACCCATCAAAGGAAAAAGGAAGAATCCATGCTTTGCTACCAGAAGAAGGGATTCGAACCTCTTGGTTTTCATTCAAAGAAAACACACACACACACACATAAGGGTTATGCCCGAAAAAGTATGGAATCAACACTGAACATACCAACCATGAACTCAACAAATAATCCCCCATCAACTGAAACCACAGAACTCCAATAAAACCATTGATCTACTACCTGTCTTATCTAAAATTTCAAATTCTAACAAAGACCCATGAAAAATTGCTACTCCAGCATAGACTCATCATCAACGAACAATAAAAAAAAAAAAAAAGAGAAAATCACCCATTTGATCATGTTCTGGGAGGCTTCTTTTTCCATCGAATACATTGAGCAAAAACAGAGCAAACAAAAATACCAAAAGTGGGGTTTTATACCCAAAAAACATCCATAATTGAAAACATTAACTTCTCCCCCTCCACAACATTAAGACCATGCTCCATCTATTAAAACCTCAAAATTCAATAAAACCCCAAAATCGATTACCCATCTAAACTTCAAATTCTAACAAAAACCCATCATACAATAACACAACAAAAGAGAAACCCATCAAAGGAATTAGGAATTAAACAATATTTTACTAGCAAAAGAAGGGATTGAGAAATGTTCCACAAAGCTCTCCCTCCGTTTTTTTTCTTTTTAATACCTTCCAGGACATGGTCTTCAGGTCCTATGTAGGAGTCTCCACATACATCACAGACAACTCTACCATGAATCTCCCCTGTCCATGCTTCCACACATGATAGAAGGAGAAAAAGGAGGAGACCCATCACCATGATCGTTTTCTTCTGCAACCCCATCTCAGGTTTCAAGCTCCCTCTTACTTTTCTGCCGTCGTTTCTTACAAGCAGCGTATCTGTGCCTTCACCTGGTTTTCATCCGACCCTGTCGGTGTAATAAATGAATCTTAGTATCTTACAGCCGTGACGACTGTTTTTTGACTGACGAACTAACGACAGTTTCAATGAAGGACAGAATCTGAAAAATCGGATACGAGTCCAGTATTTGGATCCGTTACGTTTGAGTCCCATGGACTTCCTTAAACTTTCGTCCAGATTTGGGTCCTACAGTTGCATACTTGGGCCCAATTACCAATTCCACAACTGTATATTATATTTTAATGTAAACCAGTGAAAAAGAATATAAATACGATAATAAGATGTTATAATAAGAAGAAAATATCTGAATTGTATCATGGAAAGACGATTAAAAGAATGCAAATGTTCAAAAAAAGCTCAAATTTGTTAAAATTATAAACAAAAGAAGCAGGCTTCAAGATATGAAATTGAAAGAAAATAGAACACTTAAAGATATAAGTAGCATTTTTTAAATAAAATATTATAAGTGCACACATGAGATCTTAAGAAATTATAATGGAAATAACAACAACAACAATAATAATAGTAATAATAATAATACACCACAATAGGGAACAACACCAAAATACATCGTAAAAACTAGAAACTACTACAGTTGTAATAAGGATAAAAGAAAAAAGAAAGAGAGAAGTAACCCAAATATCCAAACAAAATGTGACATGCCTTCTTTTTTATCCATCTTTATCAAATAAGAGACAAACTATTAAGTAATAAATTCCATGGGCTGTAGTTAAATTTAGCTGGGCCTGGACTTGTATATACTTAAATCTATAGTTGATTGGCCAGCCCAACATATGAAAATAGAAATAACATAAAATTTTTAAGGATGTTGATGGGCCTGAATCTATCCCGGATCCAAATCCATTCGGGTGGTGCTGCACATGTTTAGGGTCAGAGTCTCTTGAGAGGTTGGATACAGTCCCCTGGTCTTATTCACAAACTTATAATACATAGGCTAATTTTTACTCGTATGGATAGTTATGACAATCTAATCAAGGGCTTTGCTATGTGAACCATTAACAACTAGATAGATTTTCAAGGAGAATTCTTAGGGCCGTATCCGCAAACCACGAATCCCAAAAACCAATCTAACCATTAATCACGTAGTACCCCATTCTGCATTAACTAATGCAAAAAAGGAATCTAGATTACATAATCAACCATAATTGGGGAACAATCCAATGCATATGGGAAAAAATAAAAAATTTAAGTATTAAGTATGAAGAAAGAGTTTCTCAACATAATTATGACAAAAATCAAATGTAGATGAAAAGGTATTAATGAGATACAAACCCTATAAATAAACAAGAGGATTTTACCAAAAGAATCCTCTAAGATTGGTTGAAGATCAAAAAGTGCCCACAAACTTTCCATGTACAACAATGGTCCCATAGGTCTGAACGGGCGTATGTTTTCTCATTTAACCTTGAATGGGGATATTGCTGCCTATATTGTCCTTTTTAGAATCGCTGCTACCCATTCCCCTTTTCATATTCTCCCCTTCTTGTTTCCCTCCTCCATCGTTTTCCACTCGACTGGTCCCCATTTGCTTCAATGCTTCTTCTTCCTCCTATTTTCACCTTTTACCAACCACGTGAAGATCACGGTTGGCTTATTCCTCTTCGTGGCCCTAAGTTCAAGATCGAGGAGGGTTTGTGCACAAATCAAAATCCAATCATATACCACACTACCCCATGTCATGGTAAACCACGTATGTATCTTGCATGTATTCCAATTTCTATTTTGGTTTTGCTTTCAATGTCATGTAGGTTCCATCCCTCTGTTTAATGTATTTGATTTCAGGTTTGATGTATTTGATAAAAGTGGTTTTTCATTATCTTTCTTATATGAAAACCACGTACGTACCTTGCATGTAGGTTTGAATGTGTTTGATAAAGTGGTTTTTCATTGTACTTAGGTTTTTCTCTCTGTCATATATGTTCTTCTTTGTTTAGTGTATTTGATTTTATGCTTGAATGTGTCTGATAGAAGTGGTTATCTGATACAAGGGAAAAAGAAGAAGAAGGAAATGACAGGAAATAATTCTCATTCAAACTCTCCATCTCACATACGCCATTATTGTCATGAATTCTCATACTGCGGGTTGGGAATGTTCTGGCATAGTAGCACTATCTGAAACCAAGCCCCTCGTGCATGCCTAGAGAAGTATAAAAGGGTCATGTGGAAGCGTTGAAGTAGATGGGGGACCCTTGATTTGCACATTTCACATATGAATTTGCAACATTTTGAAAAAAGCAGCATGATCTATATGGGTTAATGTGAATGCTAAAAAAGTACCATTTTGCATCGGGATCATGTGAACTTTTTTTTTTTTTTTTGTGATTTTACTAGTCTATGTGACTCTAAACTTGCTCAAACTGGTGGAATTGTGAAACGTGGGCGGAGGATGTGAATGTGGAAATGGTTATATGGTGGAATGTAATGGTTTAATGTGGGTTAAAAAATAAATGGTGTAATATGGGTGGAGGATGTGTTGTGAATACCAGATGCGCAGTGTCTAATGGTTGATTAAGAATGTCAAATCCGGACTTGGCATTGTTTATTAAGCTGAAAGTTGAAAAAGACAGCACTGTTTCAATCTGACTGTGTTCCAAAAGTACGCGAGTTGAAAATAAAAAAAATGTGATTGTTTTATCCTGAAAAATAACATATTTATAGTGTATAATGAGAACATTGATACCTCAAAATTTCAGCCAAGAAATACCTTGGGAAGTGGGTCAAACAGTTGCACAAACAAGGGTACTCAGCAAGGCAGATTCGGATTTCAGCAGCACTGTATTTTCAAATAGCCATCTTTAAATAGTCATAACTTTCTCGGTTTAAAAGAATTTTACTCTCTGTTTTTTTTTTTTTTTAATTGGATTCATGAATCAACAAGGTTCAAATTCCAGCGATTATAGTGAGGTTTAGATCATCTTGTGCAGGTTGTACAGTTCAGTGAAAACAAGTATGTGTATAGTTTTTTTTCATACGTCGAATTTTTCAGCATTCTCATATTTGATATGTTTCTTGAACAGATAGTGTACAGAAAACTTTGACATTTAAAACACCTTCAACACATCAATGGTGGCCTCCCAACAGGATTCATATGCAAGAAAGTGAATAAATAGTGAAAAAAGCAGCATGATCTATATGAAAAAGCACCATTTTGCGTTGGGATCATATGACCAAAATTTATTTTTATTTTACTGGTCTATGTGACTCTGAACTTGTTTAAACTAGTGGAATTGTGAAATATGGGTGGAGGATGTGAATGTGGAAATGGTTGTACAAATGGTTGAATATTGTAATGGTGTCATGTGGGTTTTACGAAAAATAAAAATGGTGTGATGTGGGTGGAGGAAGTGTTGTGAATACCAGATGTGCAGTGTCAAGTAGTTTAATGTGAAGGGATATCACTGATAGGTTTTTCTAAGAGATGAAATCGATCAACTTCATCTATTATGTGAGGGGATATCCCTGCTCAATATGTGAAGTTTATAAATGAGGAGAGGCGATATCCCCTCCTACGACAGGTTCTTTTCTAAGAGATAAAACAGTTGGGAGGGGATATCCCCGCTCAATATGTGAAATTTATATTCGAGGAGCGGCGATATCCCCTCCTATGACAGGTTTTTTTAAGCGCTGAAACAACCACTTGGAAGGGGATATCCGCGCAATTTAGTGAAGTTTATATTTAAAGAATGGGATATCCCCTCTTGTGACAGGGTTTTTCCTTGGATGAACACACAACTGGGAGCTTCATCTATTATGTGAGAGGATATCCCTACTCAATATGTGAGGTTTATATCTGAGGAGTGGCGATATCCCCTCCTACAGTCCTACTACAGGGTTTTTTAAGGGATGAAACAACCACTTGGGAGGGGATATCCCCACGCAATTTGGTGTAGTTTATATTTTAAGAGCGGCTATAAAACCTCTCATGATAGGTTTTTCCCTTGTTTGAACACAACCAACTGGGAGTTTCATCCATCATGTGAAGGGATATTGCCGCTAAATATGTGATGCATGGCGATATCCCCGTGTGTGACAAGTTTTTTTCAGTGACATTTTATGGCCAACATTTTTTAAGAGGACCAGATTCAGGTGAAGAACTTATATCAGTCTCAGTGATGAGATATAAACCCATGTTAAAGATGAGGAAACTTTTTATTTTGTTAAATGCATGATCTATGGTTGGAAAGTACTAATTGCATGCATTAGAATTAGGATAGTGTTTGAACGTATTTTTGCTTCTGAAAATACGTGATTTAATGGTTGACTACGAATGCAAAATCTTTTAAACCGATAAGTAGATGTAAAAAATCAATGCTCACAGAAATCGTACAAATTTAATTTTCTCATTTGCATTGCCGCTAGTGTGTGTGAACAAGGGATTCCTAGTAATTCCCACTTGCGACATGTGCATCTTTGATCCAGATCAACCACATCAATGAATTCGGTGGATTGAATCTGAAATTCTTCGAGACCGGCAACACGAACATGCACTCGGCGAGATTCTTCAGCCTCGTGGCTTAGCATTTTTTCCGCCCACGGAGCTAGCCGAGTATTAATCAATTGAGATTCATGTTGATGTTTTTGGTAGAATTCCAAAAGCTTGGCACGTATCTCTTCCACTTATGTTGTTATGGGGAGCTCACGTATGCTTCAAAAGAGTATTCGTGCACTCGGCAGCATTGCTTGTGAGCATATCATAGCGTCGTCTTGCAATGAATGCATTTGCCCAATGTTCTTTCCCAATTGCGTGAATGTAATTATAAGCGAGTTCATCAACAACTCGAATATCATTCATGTATGCCTCATACTCACATGGCCTATATGACTTTGCAGCAAACCAAGATTTCTTAACAATAGCATCATCTTTGAAAATCTCCTTCACATTTTCAGTAATGTGATGACAACAATAGCAATGTCGTGCACTTGGAATGGTGCTGGCAAGAGCAAGTACAAGCCCTTTTTGCCGGTCAGACACAATGGTCAAATTTGGGGGCTTATCGAGGGCAAGAAAAAAATTTGCAAGAACCACTCTCAACTGTTACGCCGTTCAGCTTTGACAAAGGCAAAGGTAATAGAAAAGAGCTTATGGTTCCCATCATGGGTTACAGTAATAACACACCTTGATACTTACCTCGAAGGTGTGAACCATCAACAGCAATCATCAGCCTCAACTACGACAAGAATGAACGGATGCATGGTCCGAAAGCCCAAAAGAATCTCTGGAAGGTGTCGTCATCTGCCGTTTTAATATTTGTCACTATACCTTGATTCGTCTTCTTCAATTCAATGCAAAAGAGAGGGAGAATCCGGAAGTACTCTCCGTAGGATCGTCGAATTGCATGAAGGGCTATATCCTTTGCTTTGTGTGCCCTCCTATAAGTAATAAGACATCCAAACTCTGTTTGATACTCATTAATGATCTCCTTTGGTGTCAACTTTTTATTAAATCGGACCCTATCTTAGATGAATTCTACAATCAGTTTTGCAGACGCTTGTTGATGTGTCATGCCCATCATTGGCTTTGAGCAAGAATGTGTTGGATAATACGTTCGTACTTGAAATTGTGGGCCAGATTCCACCATGGAAATATGAATACGCCAATGACAGTTATTATCACTGCAACAGTTTGTAACTTTGGTGCTCGTTTTTAAGTGCTTCAGAGTGAAATTATTGTAAATTGCGAAATTCGCTAGAGTTTTGCAGAACGTGTCGCGGTCAAGAAACTTTCTCCCTAACCACATCTCTCATGCAAACATCTGATATGGCTCCATAATCTGCTCTAGAGGAACCATGGTGTCCTCTAAGTTACCATTCGGCACAGACATTGAGACGCCCGCATCATTTATTGGGTTAGCAAGTTTTGCATTTAGGCCCTTAACGCCTATTGAGTTTGTATCAAATGGTACATTATCAACTGCCTCTTCATCCTCCTTTTCTTCAACAACACGATCAGCTTCTTTAAGTTGCTCAATGACATCATAAGTAGGTGGCTCCAAGAAATGCATATCATTGTCTTCATGAAGATTTATCGTGGGATATTCCTACACAGGTGTATGAATCTTCTTTTCTTTGATGTTTTCCGTCCACATATTACACTCATCGCGACTTGTCCCAATTTAACCCATTCGTTGAAACCTTCAATACGACAAGAACACAAGAATTAAAAGTTGTACTTGACAAAATATGATACTTTTTTTTAGCAGTATCAAATTTCTAAAGAAGACACATACTTGGATTGGTCTTGAGGTGGATTAGTTGCTTTCTCCTTTGCACTTCTGCTAATGTATAAACATAATCCATTCATACTTTGTGATGCTCTAAACATTGCCTTCACATCCACATCTTCTTCTATAGTAATATACGAGAATGCAATTCCATTGTGAAAAAGGTATTGTAAAGTCAGCTTCTCACCAGGTTCTTCCCACTTAGATACTTCAAGTGCAACATTAAGCAATGATATATATGACATGTCATTGGAGAGATACCTCATCTTTTGTTTTCCATTTTTGAAAGAATGATGCATGCTATCATAATCAATCTCTCCATCATAGTGGAATATGGTCCAAGATTCATCGTCTGGCATCCTATTGATTCATGATACAAATCATTTGACCTGTATTAGCAACCTTATAAATTGAAATAACTTCATAACTTATAATGGAAAAAAAAGGTAAAAATACCAATGAGGACATACCATTAGCAATGCCTATTAGCAACCTTACTTTTGATACTTTAAATTGTTTGCTTCTATGTACCATGGTTGGGTCGCTATGTATATCAAGAGTTTATGACAAAAAATAAATAAAATTTGCTCCACATGGTAAATTACATATTCTAAATTTCTTTGGTAGAATTAAATTTTCTTGTTGAAACATGAAAAAGGAGGACTACAACAATATGAAAAAACAAATGAAAACCAAGTAAGATATATTATCCATAATAAGACCTGTTGAAGTGGTATTGAAAGATAGATGTGTTATTTCAGTAATAATGGAATCTAGGTTTGTAGTGTGTAGAAGATGAATAAATGTATCATTAAACCAGGGTCTCCATGCCTATGCGAAATGCTACCAATGAAATTAACCAAACTCCTAATGGAGTATAAACTAATGACTAATCAATAAAGAAATTATAGGTTTGAATACAAAGTTTTAAAAAATTGATTTGAAAACCCCAAACCCATATATTATGTTCTAGGGTTGAGTATCTACCAACCACTTCAATGGAGTCTAACTTCCCCTTTAATAGAGTCCAACTTCGCCTTTAATGAAGTAAAATAGATTAAATACCCAAAAGGTCAAATAGAAGAGAAAGGAGTTGCAGACAAACCTCACTCTGACTAGAAAAAGGCAAAATGGGAAAGGAGAAAAAGGCAAAACAAGAAAGAAGAAAGGAACCCATAACCGTTTGATGAGAATGCAAAAGGTAATATTTTTCTCCCTTAATGTTTAGTGCTTTATATTTATTTGATGCCTAAATGTACTCATTATTCTTGTATTTCTATTTAGGTGCAAATGGAGGCATTAATTGCAAAACGAAGCTAATTGGGCGATTCTGGAAAGTTTGGACATCGCATCGTAATTTGGGCATAGCTCTCTCATCCGAGCTCTAATTGAGGTGATTCAAGATGCTATGGAATGCCAAGAAAAATATCTACAATTTTCATGTTTTGCGTTTTGAGAGATACGGCTACAACAAGGTCGAAATCGGGCTTGAAGTTACTGCTCTTACCTGATGCTAAATGGATGAAAAATCAAGCAGAATAGAATTATGGTAAATTTGAAGAAATCAGGAGTTCGTCGAAACATATCCAATATTGGGCTCATATTGTGCAGAACGAAAAATGGTTCAACTTTAATTCTTGGGTCGAGTCCAACAGAAGCCCGAGTGAAAAGATATGGTCAAGAAAAAGATTTTGACTAAGTTAGAATTTAATTGATTATTTTATTCCATCTCCAATCCCATACCACTTCAATTCTCTCAAAACTCATGGTTGCATTCTCCAACGTACTCTTTCTATTCTCTCTTTCATCTCTCATCCTCTCTTACTTTATCTCTCCCTCACTCCTTTTCTCTCCATCACATGGCCCCAACTACCTATTTTCTCTCTCCTAACTCTACCCTATTTCACATCTATAAATACCACACGTACTCTAACCTAGAGGGGGCATCATCTTATTCTCTCTCTCCATCCGCGTATTCTCTCTCCCTCTCTCTCTTTCTTCTTTCTCTTTCTTCTTTTCTTTTATTAGTTTTGCAAGTTTCTTTTATGGCCCTGCGTGGCTAATTTTCGGTAATTGGTCGAAGGAGACTGAAGCCTCGGAATAAATACTGTGAGATCTAATTTATTTTCATTGTTCAATTTATGCTTTGAATATGGGTTGTTCTTCTATGTTTAATTTGTTATCATGATTGTTTCGTTTAATTGTTAGGATGCATGCTAGTATATTTTTCTTTGCAATCTACTGCTAAATTAGAAATCAAATCTGTAATTGTTTGATCCCTCTAATTTGCAAAGCAACTAATATTTAATAAATTACTGCGTCAGTGATTGTTAGATGTTAGGAAGAACACTTGGTTAAATTAAATGCAACCGCGTGTGCTTGTGTTATTTGGGTTCATCGATCTCTCTAATTTTAATGCTGTTACTAAATTAAATCTATAGCACTTGTCTTAAGTTGTTTAGTAATTAGGGTTAATTAAAGAGCGTGTTTTCTAATTAACTAATTAAGGAGGTAGGAATTTAATTCCAACGATGTATATTCAAAGTGTTGGTTGATTTATTTTTGCATCAATGATCAGTTCCGAATTTCTAATGGTGGATGTTAACTTTGACCAATGCTTGCTCATTTAATTGAATTCGTTACTTTGTTGCTCTTTATTTGCTTTTATTTATGTTTTCTTTCAGCATAAAAAAAAAAACCCCTCATCTTTAATCACATAGCATGAAATTTGGCTAAACACTCTCCATGGAAACAATCCTTACTCGCACTACTACATATATTTTTAGGAGTAAAGATTTATTTATTTTTGGGTGCCTGCGACAGCACGACCACCGTTCATTTGATATAAGTAGTGGTGCTAGCGCTGCCCATGAAAAGCAACAAACAAATAAACCAAAAACGGCCCTTGGGACTGCTCCGAGCCTTAGAAGTCTAATGTTTCCTTTTTGATCTACACCATATTTAGGGGGATTTTTTTGGTAAAATCCCCAATAAACAATGAGCTGACTTATATGTTGAAATTTGTTGGGATATAGACGGAGATGGAGATAAAGAAGAATATTGTTGCAGAGGTTGTTTCGCTAAAAAATGAAGATCGTAATTGAGAGGTGAGAAGGTCTTTGCAGCAGCTTCATTTTTTGTTTCATCCTTTGAACGTAACAGAAAGATATGAAGACAGCCCAATTACATAAAAAAAAGGTCATCTACACTTTTATGTTACATGGGTTCTTCATTATTTCACCTTTTGAGTGCATTTTATTTACACATCTTTTTTTTTACGACCCCCTTATCAGGCTTAGGAGATCAAGATAATGAAAAGCTTGGGCTGAAGGAAGGAAGGAGATAGTTGCTGTCTTTGATGATTTGCTGGATACAGGATTGGAGAAGTATGCAATTAAGCTTCTTCAATCAGTCTTTGTAATTCATCACCATTAATGGGGAAGAAAGATCAATCAGAGAAGTTTGCTTCAAAACAGCGGAGGCAATCTCTGTCTTTCTTCTCTGGCCAGAGGAACAAAGGTTGACCTTCAGAAACTATCGTCCAGGTACCAGAAGGGAAGCGCCTATAACTGCTTGATTCTCACCTAATGGATGAATGAGAGTTTTCACAATGACAGAGTTTCTAGGCTTCAGAATCCGAGAGACTAGTGTTTTTTGAGCCAAAAGTATTTTTTTTCTTCTCTCTTTTTTTTTTCTTCCGAGGCTTCATTTTATAGCCTCTATGGGGCCATAACTACTGTTGATCATGGAGGAGTGAAGATAGTTTTGACACAACCATTGATGGACATGTAATTGTTCCCGTTTTACAAGTCCAGCAGTCATTGGAAGAAGCAACTAACTATGAACCGCGAGAGACGTGCAGCCGAGGAAGAAGGAATTTGACGGCCAATGCATGGAGTCGCTAGCGTCCAGTGGCCAGTCTTGCATCATTGAGCAGTCATTTTTTGAACGAAAGTCAGCAGCCACTTCATTGTATTGGGCGGCCGGTGTTTTGAAGGTTACAACAGCTGGTAACGTTTTATAGACAGTAGTCGTTGGAGAGTTTTTGTTGTAACTGGCTAGATTCTAGCGGTCACCAAATGTCATCATATTTTTAGGAAAAGTGTGTATTTTGCCTTGGGGAATGTTATGCATGAGCAGGTGGATTTTTTGTGTGCCAACAGAGGTTATTTGTATATATAAAATTTTAAGATTGGCTATTATTTGATAACTAAGTATTTATCATATATATATATAAAGTTGTATAAGAGTTTCATTAAAATTGAGTTATCTTATTAGATCTAGAAAGCCTATCTTATATGGAAAGTGATTAAGATTGGGCAGGATATTAAAAGAAGATGGTAAATAAAAGTGATTAGAATTGGGCCCGGATATTAAGAGGAGATCGTAGATATTAAAAGGGAGTGGGGCTCAAATTATCAAAAGCATAAATAGAGGAGTGGGGCTAACACTTTTGTATAATATTAATAGGAAGTAGTAGATATTAATAGGATCAACAACATAGACTGGGGCTCACAATTTTCATGTTTTATAATTTTTTATTTTTTTATTAGATAGAATCTTGATGGGCATCCTAGGATATTGAAATAGATTTTCAGTTTTCGAAACATACCTTCTTTAGATGTGTGAGATAAGGATATGTAGATTTACATACTCTAAAATAGGTAGTCCAAAAAAGATTTACACACTCTAATTGCTTTAATCCACATTCACCACCTATATAAAACGCATTCATTTCTTGCTTTGTGTTATAATGTATGAAATTAGGTATTATACACAGGTGGCAAATGTGGATTGGCCAAAATAGTGTTTCCCTGTTTCGTTCTGGACTCATTAGTATAACATCATAAAAAACAATCTATTGATCCAAACTTAGGCCCCAACTACACACCAAATTAAGAATGGCTCCTTACCCGAGTGGTAAGGAGTGTCAGTTTCTTATTTGGCAGCCCAAGGTTCGAACCATGAGTACGTCTTCTCTTCTTGCTTGTGCGGGCTCCTTTTCCACTTGTGTGAGCCTCCTTCCCACTTGAGTGGGCTGCCTTTTCGTGTGTATGCAGGCTCTCTCTTGGGTCCCAACTCCGACTTGGCTTGGGTAACAAAAAAAGGAATTCTTTAAATAAGTCCTTAAATTTTTTCTTATTTCAAAAAAGGACACAAGTTTTAAAAATTTTCACATGAGTCCCTACGTTTTCCAGTAAGTTTTCAACAATCTAAAGGCATTTTTTGTGACTTGATTCCTCAATTTTGTTAAAATACCAAAATTATCCTTCATTTAAAGCTATGACATGGTTTTGACAGCCACTACATGCAGTTGGATCACCGTTGGGGCACTGGTTGTCCTCGATTACCTTGAGGGCACCGATGAAGGAAAGGAGGAAAATATAGATGAAGTGAAGGATTAATGAAGTGCCGGTAATTTTGGTATTTTAAAAAAGAGAAAAAAAGTCGCAGGAAAATAACTTTAAATGGACGAATGCTCTTAATTGAAAACTTTTTGAAAAACTTAGGGTCTAATTTGAAAAAAAAAATTGTGTCCTTTTTTGAAATAAGGTAAAAACTTAAGGCCTTATTTGAAATTTCTAAAAAAAAAAAAAAAAAACCAAACCAAATTTGTTACCCCATGGGCCCAACTCCAAGACAAACCTATTTTCATCTCTAAGCATCCAAACATTTTTTTTCTTTTCCACATTTGCATATGAATAATCTTTGATAGGTGGCCTATCGTGATCAGTAGTTGGGTTCGTGATATATAACCAATCACATACCTTTCATATGTAATCAAGTCTTATAAATGGATCAAATCTTGTCGGCCCACTTGAACCCCATCAAAAGTCTCAAGTAGGGCCAACAAAACTTGACCTGAACCAACCCCCTAACCTGCATAGAATATGGGTCGAACACTAGTCAAATTTACCTGACCCGCCCTAAAAGGGGTTGAGTCAAGGTTAACCCTAGGGCTGTCAATCCAGCTCTCTAAAAAGGGGGCCCGGCCCAACCATGTCCACAAAAGCCTGCAAAATAAGGGCTTTTATTTTTATCATAAAGCTTGAGAGTGGAGTACTGGCCCGATTTTTAAATGCCCGCATCCTTGAGGGTCGAGCTAGGGCTTGACCAAGCCAAGCCAAGCTCAACTTGACCCCTCTTTCCATTAACACACACACATATACATATATGCATATATATACACATATGTTTGTATGTATATATGTATATATACACATATGTATGTATATACATACATGAGCAAGGCTCTCCTAAGCTCAAGCTTAGGATAAAATCTCATAAGCTAATACTTGTGGGGCCCACCTTTGTTCCATCCAAATGGACCAAACACTGGACCCTTCTAAATTGCACATGTCCACCAATTTTTGGTCAGATCCGAATTTACTAGACCGTTGGATCAACTATATATTGATCCGAATGGATTATTGACCATTAAACTTTTGGGCCCATATGAAGATGATAGAAATCACGGTTGGGGCTGATTTTTTGTAGAGAGGAAGATCCCAAGGAGCCTTGAAATCCCCCCCCATCCCCATCCCCATCCCCATGTGGGCCCCACCACAAACTTGAGCTTATATTATCCTAAGCTTGAGCTTAGGAGAGCCTTCCTCTACATACATATGTGTCTATATATACACACACACATATATAAGCCTTCTACATACATATGTGTCTATATACACACACACACACATATATATATATATAAGCAAGGCTCTCCTAAGCTCAAGCTTAAGATAAAATTCCGTAAGCTCAAGCTTGTGGGGGCCTACCCTTGGTCCATCCAAATAGACCACACACACGACCTCTCTGAATTTCACATGTCCGCCAACTTTCGGTTAGACCATAATTTACTGGACTGTTGGATCGATAGTGTACCGATCAAATGGACTATTGACCATTAAACTTTTGGGGCCCAGATGGAGATAATAGAAATCACGATTGGGGCTGATTTTTTGCAGAGAGGAGGGTCCTAGGGAGTCATTGAAATCCCCCCATCTCCATCCCCATGTGGATCCCCAGGTGGGCCCCACCACACACTTGAGCTCACCTTATCCTAAGCTTGAGCTTAGGAGAGCTGGCCTATATATATATATATAGGAGGGCTACAAAACGCCCCTTTGTTCCAACGAATGAGAAAACTATTAGGTTGTTGAGGTGGAGAAGGTAATCCTAATGATATTTATTTCCTACATTTTCTCCTTAGTTAAATGCGTTAGATCTCCTTCCCTATTTTTCCTCTTTCTTAAAAGGCATTCTTCTTATCTCATGATAGACAAAATCGTTTTTATTCCTATTTTTTAGCAAATGAAGCGATCATGCAAATCAATCATTTAACTTATATATCGGTGATTTGGCAACCATCATTGGTGGGGCCTATTTACGAAAAATCCAAACCAATCACCCCCACCTTTTTTGGTTGTCAAGAGATTTAATTCAAATATGAATTGACCCCACCGTTAGATTAACAATGTAAAAAATAATTTCATTTAACGTGGTTGGTTTAAATTAATCGTACATGGGTCTAATTTAGATGATTCTTGTTTCTTGGTTTTGAGAATTTCTCATATATATATATATAGAGAGAGAGAGAGAAATGCTCTCCTAAGCTTGAGCTTAGGATAAAATTTCGCAATCTCATGCTTGTCGGGCCCACCTTTGGTCCATCCAAATGGACCAAATACATGACCCCCCTAAATTGCACATGTCCACCAACTTTCGGTCAGATCCGAATTTACTGGACCGTTGGATCGACTATGTATCAATCCAAATGGATTGTTAGTCATGAAACTTTTGGGCCCATATAGAGATGATAGAAATCACGGTTGGGGCTAATTTTTGCAGAGAGGAGGATCCTAAGTAGTCCTTGAAATCCCCCCCATCCCCATCCCCATGTGAGTCCCTAGGTGGGCCCCACCACACGCTTAAGCTTACTTTATCCTAAGATTGAGCTTAAGAGAGCTGGCCCAATATATATATATATGTGTGTGTGTGTGTGTGTGTGTGTGTGTGTGTGTGTGTGTGTGTGTGTGTGTGTATGTATAGATATGGAAAGAGAAATGCTCCTCTAAGAGTAATTCTCATACTACTATGAGAGTAAGGGGGGGCCCATTGGATTCAATAGCCTAAAAGCAATGGGTCTCCCCTTAATCTCATAGTAGTGTGAGAGTTACTCTCATATTGGCCTGTCCATTGAGATCGTTAAAATGGGTACCTAGCCCAGCCCGGCCCATCCCAAGCTTAAAAATACAGGGCTTTTAAAAAAATTGAGCCCGGTGGGCTGGACTCGGGCAATGGTTTTAAAGTCTAGCTAAAATGGGATTGGAAATGGGCAGAATAGGCCCAGCTCGGTGTAGACCGCTCGCAAACCCATTGGGCAGAAATCTTCAAAATTTGAGAAGAGACGCAATGGGGGTTTTGTACCTCGACACAGTGCATTGCGCACAGAATGCATTGGTATGCTCTTCAATCTAAAGTGTTTGATGGTCTACTCTATTTATCACCAGATAGAATAAATTTAGAACAATTACTATTTACTCGATCATCATATATAAGCTCTTGTTGGCCAGCTAAAACCTATCAGGAAGATGAAACACTAAACAGGTTATGAGAAACATGGTTGACATTAAATAAATATATCCAAACTGAATCAATCCCGGAAAAATAAAAAAAAAATTTCAAACTAATTTTTTTAATAGTTTTTCCAAACTGAAATTCTGAAGGATAATACTCAAGTTGTCTTGAACATAAGAGGAAACACCTCTATTTGTTGATATGGTAGATAGCAGCCTTTTACATGTAGGGATTTATAAAAGTAAGATGTAACAAGAAACAAACCTTGCAATATTTTAGGTTCATAGAAAGATATGTCAACTTATGCTTGAGACTTTCATTCCAAAGAAACATAAACATTCCATTTTTGTTCTAGTTTCTCCAAACATTTGTTAGCTCATCCATGGAACATTGTATCCAAAATGGCGATAGCATAAAACATGGAATAGAGAATTTATCACCATTCAAAGAACATATAATTTATTATTTTTTATTGGTTTTGAAAAATAAAGTTTATCGATTTATTATGCCTACAAATAAAATAACCAGCTGAAGATATTAAAAGATAATATCGAGCTAAGCCCTAGCACTGTCATGGGCCCACATGGAACGGGATTTAGCGTAAGCCCGTTCATTTTAGGGCTGGCATTGGACAACCCCCGACAGGCCTGTCCAATATTCGGGATGAGATTGGACGGCTCAAGCGCAGGCCCGGCCCGGCCCATTGACATGCTTACTCTCATAGGAGTATTTCCCATATACACACATGTTATAAACAGTATATAAATAACAATGGTTTCTTTATATTTTAAATGTAAGTTATGTAGCTGTATTTTTCTTTTAAACCTTCTATTCCACTTGGTAAAGAAAATCTATTTTATCATTTTGAAAAATCATTAAACAAAACCCAACCTTCAAGACTAATTTCCGGAATCAATTGTTTACTTCCATCTTATTCCCCTTGAAACTATAACCTATACCATCAATGTTATTAATAACTAAGGTTAATGTTTTACCCTTACAAGCAACTATAGTTACGAGGAGAAATTGCAATAGAGTATTAGAAGTATATTTTAGGTGGAGTTGATTTTCTTTATTATGTTAGGAATTTTTTTTAGGTATGGTGAATGAAAGTAGAAAAATGAAAACAAGTGCATCAAAGTGTTTGTATTGTAGTTAGTTTCCTTCTTCTACATTTTCTCCGTCTTTTCTCTATAATATAGAAATAACAATTTTATTTTCTCCGTGTTTTCTCTATAATATAAAAGTTGTGCAATTAGTTTCAATACATTTTATGTTATGGACTGAAATCATTTCAAAGAATGATAAATCATGACTTTAGCCAACTTTAAAAGAGTTATTTTTATAAATTTTATGTTTTAGTATATAATAAACGTCTTATTATGCCACTAGCTTACTAATCAAAGTTCTTTAAAACTATAACATGTTACTTTCCGCATTCAATTGCCAATCTCTAGCTAAAGGATCATGTTGAAAGTTGATGACGGTATTGAGAAAATATATATATATATATATATGGTAGATGCTCCTATGAGAGATACTCTCACCTTACTATGAGAAATAAGGTGGGTGCCCTCACATCCATATCTAGTGCCAATAACTTAAATGCGAGGGGCCCCACCTTATCTCTCATATAAGGTGAGAGATATCTCTCATAGGAACATCTATATATATATATATTAAAGGGATTTATTCAGGTGAGAAGTGTTCTCACCTTATATGTGAGAAGTCTCTTCTGGGCCGTTGGATCGTTAAAGTAGATCCAAAGGATGCAACGATCCTCATTTAAGCCCTTCTTTTGACATTTGGGGGCCCAATGTTTTTCATCTCCCTCTTTCGAATAGTGCCAAAATCAGCCCTAGCAAAGAGCTCTTACCTCTTCCCTTTTCATCTTCTCCAGATTTTCCATTTTCCACTGCGTCTCCTCTCCATCTCTCCAGTTACTGTGCAGAGTCTCCTCTCGAGCTCCTTCTCCTCATTTGGGCGTCTCCATTGTTGTTCTTCATCTCCATCATCATTTTTTTGTAGCAACACCATCATCGGAGAGAGAGAGACCATCACCATCAAAATCGCCAGAAGTCGAGAAGATGAAATCTCTCATTGGAGATTTGACTCGTGCGCTAGAGTTGTGCGGTTTTAGGGTTTAGAGGGAGCGATCGATCCTTTCCTCTTCCCCCTTTCAACCATTCCAATCGAAATCTTTTTTCGAATCCTCTCTATCTCCATCGTGGCATAGAAGCATAGAACCTGAACCCATTCAGATCTCCATCTGAATCAATGAAGCACAGAAGTGGAGAAGCTGAACCCATGCAGATCTCCATCTCCATCAACGAGGTAGAGATGCTGAGTCCAGGTTCAACGAAGCAGAGAAGCTAAGTCCAGGTTTCTCCATCCATTCCATTCACAAAAATCCCTTCTTTCCTCCCTGTCCTTCTCTTTTCTTTTCTTTTTTTTTCTTTTTTTTTTTGTTTTGTTTATACCTGACATTAACAGTTTGAATTTTATACTTTTTTGGAGGTGATGGGGATCCAATCTCCATCTCCATCTCTCCTAACCCTTCTTCCTTCTCCACTGAAACAAGAGCCACAAACTGCGCAAAATCAATAGGCTCTACAAATTTCTGAGTTTGGATTGTTACTAAATAGAGCCCTAGGATGGGTGGGCCATATGTCATATATCTGGCATGGATGACCTTAGCCATCGATTGGAGGAGTTTCTGTCATTGGGTGCTGGTCAATGGTTGGACATTTTATCTCCATCCTTTCTGTAGTCAGTCATAAGTGATCCTATGGACTCCAATTGAGCCAGATTTGATGATCATAACCATTGAATCAAGGGCTGGAGAATTGAGTATTTGAACCAAACTGTTCTAAGGGTCTATCTTGGTAGCTCGTTAATGAGATGGTTCTGATTATCAAACCATGATAATCTTTGTTCCATATGCAATTTATGTGGGCCCTTCTTCTTCTTGTCATCTCTATTTTCTTTTTACATATACCTGATATTAAAATTGGCAAGCAAGACTGTACCTTTTTTTTTTGTTCATTCATCCTGTCTTTTGTTTAGCCATTCATGTACACACAATTTTTATTTCTTTTGTAGTCTCATAAAATGCTCTTTTTTGTAGGTCGAGAGCATGTCATCATCGTATTCTATTTCCAATGATCACGTGCCAAAATGCTCGTGTGGAGAGATGATTTGTCTCACCTCTCATACAAAGACTAATCCAAATAGGAAGTTTTGGAAATGTCCCAATTGGAAAGATGAAAAGGGTTGTGGTAGATTCATATGGAAAGATGAAGTTGACTATGAGAAGAATTTAGTAGCACTTATCGACGAGATGAAGAAGACAGTGGAGAAACTAAATGAAAACTTATGTGTTGCAGTTGAAGAGATGAGACATGCTGCTGAAGAAAGGAAAAAATAAAACAATTTTTTTTCTATAGTGTGGTGTTTGTCAGTTGTATTGTAATTGTGATCTACATGATGAAAAATGTGTGATGTATATTTTGAAACAGCATGAATGTGTTTTGGGGTGATTTTAATGATAGTAGGTTTTGATGTTATATTTGGATCTTTACAATTTAAGAAAAGCTAGAAAGATAGATCCAGAAAAAATGCCAGAATACGATAATGTACTTTGTTGTGGTTGTGTTTCTAACTGAATGGCATTTGTTGTTTGATGCAAAAACTTGGATTTGCAACCTCCAGTCATCTAGAGCTGAATAGCATTTGTTGTCTGATGCAAAAACTTGGATTTGTTAAAGTAGTTTGGACAGTTCTCTTCTCATCTAGAGCTGTTCTCTTCGGTCATTTTTTAAGGATGCTTGCTCATTCCCTTGATTCATCATTTACTACATCCACTCCAACCTCCTGCTACTTTAATATTTTAAAACTTGGATTTGAGGTGTGACTTGGTCACCTGAGCCAAGTTGTATATTGGAAGAGCAAATAAAGAGAGAATCAGCATGCATATGCATCCAAAACAGCATCCCTTGTGCTTCAGGTCAGATCTGAAATAGAACAGATGTCTGTTTCCCACAAGATGAACAAGAAAAACAAAATTGAAAATGGCATATCCATTCAAAAGCAGTCATGACTCATGACATTCTACCTTACCCCAGACCCATTACTAAACTAGATAACATCAGCTCTCACGAAACCAACCTGAAACAAAGATCAGTCACCTCAATCCAAACAAAACCCCACCTCACAAATCTCTAAACTTTCCCAACCACATCAACACATCCAAACCAGCATTAACAAAAACCACTCAAAAATCAAAATCAACTCAAAAGAAACCAAACACCAGCCAACACACACACAGAGTCCAAATCCTATAAAATCCAAGAGCAGCAGCAGCACATCTTTTCCGCCAAAACCTCCATCCAATTCCTTCCAGATCCAACACCAAACAGTAGCATACACATATCCACAGCTGGAAAAAAAAAACGCGGGAAAAACAACAAAACAAAGAACCCTCTCGCCTGTAGAATGTCAAAGAGACTCGTATTCTATCATCCAGTCATTCATTCCCTTTCAATTCAATAACTGTAACATCATTCATTCAACCCAAAATGAGAATTATACATACCAAATTACAATGAAAGTATAACACAAAGGGAAGAATCTTCCATTCCAAACAAAATACATCCTTCCTTCTGCCCAAAGAATACAACTAATGCATACTGTACAGAATTCACTAAGGAGGAATTGGTTAGAGTTTTCTTTATTGAAAGTGCATGGATCTCTTTCATTACTAAACTGGATAACATCGGCTCTCACAAAACCAACCTGAAACAAAGATCAGTCACCTCAATCCAAACAAAACCCCACCTCACAAATCTCTAAACTTTCCCAACCACATCAACACATCCAAACTAGCATTAACAAAAACCACTCAAAAATCAAAATCAATTCAGAAGAAGCCAAACACCAACCAACACACACACAGAGTCCAAATTCTACAAAATCCAAGAGCAGCAGCAGCACATCTTTTCCACCAATACCTCCATCCAATTCCTTCCAGATCCAACACCAAACAGTAGCATACACATATCCACGGCTGAAAAAAAAATCAACTTAGAAGAAGCCAAACACCAACCGGCATGGATCTCCTTCATATGCTCTGTCAGTGCAGAATTTATCAGTTGATGCCTCTCCAGCTGTCTCTTTCCCTCAAATTGTTCTGATACAATCTCAATTTCAAAGCTAGCACCGCACCTGAAAATTTAATTTTTCAAACAGATAAATGGAGGATGCCTACAGAACTCTTAACATGATATCACGATACTAAAATACATGATTTTTTCAAACCTATCATATCAAGATACTATTTCGGTCCCATGTGGATATTATAGATCCTATGGACTTCAAAATGGGTTCCTTGCCCATGTCTGACACTTCAATGTAAAGAAAGGAAATAAGGTGAAGCCAAATCACCCTTTTGAAGAATTGTCACTTCCCAAAACACCTTCAAGTATCAGATGATCCAACATAAGCACCCTCAATAAATCCTGCCACCAAATATGGACTGATTAGTACGATAATAATAATATAAAGAAACCATTACTATGAAAGGATGGAGAAAATAAGAAGGGGGAAATCTATACCTACTAATTGTGTTAATGACTCATCCTAAGAAGATCTCTCTAATGCCTCAGTTTCATTGAATGGCTTATTGTTGTTCTCTACACTACTAAAATAAGTACATGCAAAATAGATTAAAAATAAGCTTGTGATTGTATATTAAATAAAGAAAATGCATTAGTAGGGAAAATTCAATGGAATGGTACCTCTTGTCAAGCCCAGGGCAATTGCGTTTGTCATGTGCAACCCACGCTTGCCACATCCACGGCAAAGTCGATCTTTCTTCCTGGCTTTTTCCTTAGAGGACTTCAATCTCTTTGGACGACCCTTTGTAATTGCTTGCTTCGGTGGAAGATATCTCTCTGCAGGGCTTGCACTTTTCTTTTTTCTCTTAGGATCATCTTCTGCCATCACTGTCTTCTCATTTATCTCACGAATGCTTTTTTTAAGGTCTTGTAGAATTGATTTTGCATGGTGATATGCTTCCTTACACAATGACGCTTCATCAATGATATTTGCAGCATCATATGATAAATCCCCGTGTCGTGCTAGCAATGACCCCGTCAAACACAGAGTACATACTTTTGTCAGAATCGTTATCTACCCTCGCATACTTGTCGGATGTGAATTTCGACCCCCCCTTTCCTCTCCAAGAAAGGCATGGTTTGGGGAAATCTCCATTTATCTATATATGCTATTTAAATTTTACATCGAAAATGAGGATTCCGACTACCCTTAAAATCGATGGATCACGATCGCCAGCTACGGTACGGCCGTAACACCGTTCTTTGACAAAAGTCGAAGAAATATGGGGAGAAAAATAATAAATTAGGTTCTTCCTCTCGTCTAATGTGCTGCCGGCAACACACGACGGTTGTCCTGTCACATTAATTTGGGTCTCTTTGGGTCTTTTAATTTTGGGTCAATTAATGGTCATGAGTTAAAGTCCGAATAAAGATTAATCCTCACATAGCATAATCATAATATATCCAAGTAAAATAAAATAACTAGAATAAAGAAAAAATAAAATAAAAGAGGGTGGAGGTGCCAAATATTTAAGAAGTGGATCGGCCCTGTTCCCGGGTACCCCCTTCTGATCCCTTGGCAAAATAGGGTTTAAAGGCTGATTTTTTAAACCAAAATGATGATGCAAATGAGACTTTGATTTGTGATTTCTGTGTTTTTCGTGTGCGATACGCAAGTGATAAAAGTAAAAGGCCGATGGGCCGTAATTAATTGAAGGTGGTTGATGGGTCATGATTGATTGAAAATGGCCGATGGGCCAGTGTTTGTTTTAGGGTGGCCGATGGGCCGTGATTATTAAAAGTGTGTGCGAAATCACTCATCTCATCTCGTTATTCTCATTTATTCAATTTTAGAAATCAGTTCTTTATTCCCTTTATCATTAAGTTCGATTAAATATCTGGCACCTGAGGTGGAGAAAGAAATAAAAGGAAAATCTTTTTGGGTTTATTTTGTTGGTTTTATAGTTTTTATGGGTTTTTTTATATGGGGCTAGAAGGGCTTAACTAAGGGACTTTTACTTGGATTTACGTGATTAATGCTTTACTACTGATCATCGGATTAACCTAACCTAAGGTCCTAGACCGCCCATATCAGCTCTCCCAGTCCCCTAACGGAACAGGAAAAGTGACGGGGCGAAGCCTAATGCTCTAAGCTACCTAACTAGGCAATCCGATCTATATCTAGGTGTGAATAGCCTGAGCTTGATGGTTCAGCGCCTAAGCAACTTATTAATTGTTATTTTTAATTGGTTCGGTTTGTTTTGAGTTGAAGATTGATTAAGAAGTGGATTAAATGTATTTTGGGGTTCTGTTTAAGTTATTTAAGGTTCTAGAATTTATGGTTTAATTTAAAACGTGAAACGATGTCGAAATCAGCGAAATGGGGTTGACAGAGGACTTGGGCGTCAGGGGGGTGGTGCCTAGGTTACTCTAGTGACTTGGGCACCCAGACAGTGGCGCCTAAATGGCTGTTTCTGGGTGGTTTGGCTAGTGACAATGGTATCGATATTGTTTTCGGAATCCAAGGGGTCCTTACTTGGTGAGTTTTAATATTTCAAATTGTTTTAATTCTCCGGTGTTCAAATGTCAAAGGTATTTGGATCCGGATTTTGAGACGAAACCAAGAGTTCCCGTTTTAGTGCAAATGAGAGGATGGGCGCCAAGGGGATGGCGCCCAGCTGGATGGCTTGAGATTTTCAGGTATTCCGGATGGGATTTGATATTGGTCTTTGGGTCAGGGGGTTGTTTTAGGTTCCGGTTTCAATTAATTTAAGTTATAAGATGTTTAATTACTCGTTTTAAATTGAAGTTGTGAACCAAGGTTATAGTGTAGGCTAGGCACCACAGGGGTGGTGCCTAAGTGGTTGTTCGTCAATTCGTAAGGGCTTTGGGTGCTAAGCCCGAATCGATTAAAGTTTCGAACGTTTTAAGTTAAAAGTGTTTTAATATGTTGATTCGGATTGGTTCAATGTTAATTAATTATGTTAAGTTGTCAGTTGGGGTTCTTTATGAAAACAGGTAGGCTGGGCGCCCAGGGTGTGGCGCCCAGGTGGATTTGGAGGGTGGGCGCCCAGGTGGTGGCGCCCAGGTGAACTGTTTTGTGTTTCGGGTCTGTTTGCTGTCTTTTAGGTCGATTTAAGTTTAAATTGATTAAAGGACTTAGTGTGTTTGGATGTGGGATGCTATTCGTATTCAATTGGGATTTGTTTAAACGTCAATTAATTGGATCAAGTTGTGAATTTGGTTTTTTCTGAAAACGGGGAAGCTGGGCACCCAGGGTGTGGTGCCCAGGTGGATTTGACAGATGGACACCACAATTATGTGGTTCGGGTCGGTTTCATATTTTTTAGGTTGATTTTCGGTTGAGCTTTTATGGTTTGATGTATTTTAAATTAAAAGTGTTATGTTGCGTTGATTAAGATTAAATTCCACTTCGATTAATTAGGCTTTAGTGACTGGGGAGGCTGGGCGCCCAGAGGGTGGTGCCCAGGTGGATTTAACAGGATGGGCGCTCAGGGGGTGGTGCCTAAGTGTCTGTCTTGTATGTTTGAGCTGGCTCGATGTTTTAAGTCTATTCGGGCTTATGGTTTCGATTGTTTTAGATTTCAAGGGTGTTCCGGTATGTTAATCGTGATTGAATTCGAATTTAATTTCAAGTGGGGTTTCCTAGTGATTGGGTAGGATGGGCGCCAGGAGGGTGGTGCCCAAGTGGATGCGGAAGGATAGGCACCAAGGGGGTGGCGCTCAAGTGGATATTTTGAGGTTTATTCGTTTTGTATTTTCTAAATTGGTTTGAGTCCAAATTGGTTAAGGTTTCAAGCCTTTTAGGTTAACAATGTTTTAAGGTGTTAATTCAGGTTTAATCAATTAAGTTTAATTAAGTGGTGGTTTCTAAGGAAATGGGATAGGATAGGCGCCAGGAGGGTAGTGCCCAGATGTATAGGCAGGCTGGGCGCCCAGGGGGTGGTGCCCAGGTGGATTGTTTTGGAATTTTGTGTTGATTTTGCGTTTTTAGGCTGGTTCAAGTCTAAATTGCTTGAAGTTTCAGGTTTCTTAAATCTAAAAGTGTTTTGTTATGTTAACCATGATTAAATTCGGGTTGTGATTAATTATAAGTTTTAATTAGGGGTTCTTTAGAGATGGGATAGGATGGGCGCCAAGAGGGTGGTTCCCAGGTGGCAGCGCAAGCTGGGCACCCAGGGGGTGGCGCCCAGGTGGATTGTTTTGGAGTTGTGTTAGCCTTCAGTTTTTGAGTTAATTAGAGATTAAGTTGATTATGGTTTCAATTATTTCAGGTTTAAAATGTTTTACTGTGTAGATTCAGATTGGTTTAAGGTCTTAACTAATTATCTTAAGCTTTAACCGGGGTGTTTCGGAGAATGAATAAGCTGGGCGCCCAGAGGGTGGCGCCCAGGTGGTTGTGGAAGGATGGGCACCAAGGGGGTGGTGCCCAGGTGGCTGTTCTTTTGGGGTTTTGGTTTTTTGTGTTTTTAAAGTTTTTAGTTACTTTTAAATCCGAATTAATTAGGGTCTTAATGTTTTAGGGCTCTTAATGATGTGATGTTGCTTAAGTTTACTAATTATGTTGTTTTAATTAATCTTAGGATTATCCTACTTAGGCACTAAATTCGATAATTTAGACTATCTAACTATTCTTTTTGGTTATTTTTGGATATCTTTTAATTTTTTTTTTTTTTTTTTGGTTTCTCCTCTAATTTACTATAGAGTAAGGAAAGAGAAGAAGGGGTTTTATGTTTTATGATTTTTTTTGGGGATTTTCTATGGTTATGCGATTCAAATGATATGATGTGAAGTGTGACAAAAATGGTAATTCAAAGTTCAGAACATGTCAATCAAACAAACATATCATTATCATGTAGTTTCTAAATGAACTAAATGCGGAAGATCGAAGGTTGTGCCAAAAGCGGAGGAATCCACTTAGGCGCCACACCTGTGGTGCCTACCCTGCTCAGTCAGGGTTTTCAACGGAACACAACGAATGCACAAGAATCTTAGTATTTTTAAGACAACTTCCAATATTCAGCGACTGATGCGAATGTATTAATTCGAACTACTAGCAATGCAACTAACGAACCTACGAGCAAACGATGCAACGGGTGGAGATCTAGAACCCGGACCCTGTCTCAGAAGGGTAGGCGCCCAGGGGGTGGCGCCCAGGTGGTTCGAGAGAGGGCAGGCGCCCAGTGGGTTCGGGAAAGGGCAGGCGCCCAGTGGGTGGCGCCCAGCCTTTCTGCCAAAGGCTGTTCGCGATCTTTTCAATATAAATGATGATGATGATAATGATGATGTTAATGCGAAATCTGATCTAGCCATGCAATTAGAACTATGAAATCTAAGCAAATCTACTATATTTAAATGAACCTAAGCATGTTACTAACATGATAATGCATTAATACCATTTTTATCTCAAGTTAATGTAGATCTATGATGCTCAAATGGCCCTAAGCATGTTTCTAAGCATAAATGGTAATGGAGTGTAGTAAAAGAAGGGAGATCTAGGAATACCGGTGTGATGAAACGTTTCTCAAGTTCCTAGATTGAAGCTTTCGCAAAGACCCATGGCTCCAGTTGAAGATATGGAAGTCTCCTCGTCTCTTTCTCCTTCTTCTTCTCTAGATCTGAAGTTCTTCTCTAATGGTGGCTACCTTTCTTCTTCTTTTTCTATTCTCTCCTTTTGCCTCTTTTCTTAGGGTCTTTGGGTAGCCTCCTCTTATAAATGAAGTTAAGAGGGATTATATAGGTTTTGGGACGAGTTTAGAAGGGCTAGGGCTTCATTACTTCGGGTTTCTAGAAGGTCTCACGCATCCCAAGGCGGCTTAAGTTATTTTAGGGTGAACTAAGGTTTAGAGGGAGGATGGGCGCCCATGGGGTGGCGCCCAAGTGTCTGCTCAGTCTGGGCGCCCACAGGGTGGTGCCTAGGTGGTCCTGGAGAGGGTGGGCGCCCACAGGGTGGTGCCCAGACGGTTTGTGTTTCGCTTTTGGTCCTTGGTCCCATTTGGAGTCGAGATTGAACGAATGTATCTTCAGCTGGGGGACCTACATTAGCATTAATAGGCTGGGCGCCACATGGGTGGTGCCTAGATGGATTTCAAGGCTGGGCGCCACATGGGTGGTGCCTAGGTGAACTTCAAGGCTGGGCGACACATGGGTGGTGCCCAGGTGGTTCGGTTCGTCTTCGATGCTTGGTCCTTATGTATGAGTGGTCCTGGTCTAATCTCGAACCAAACAAGTAAATTTTAAGATGGGCGCCCACCATGGGGTGCCTAGGTGGCCTTAGGTTGTGCGGGCGCCACAGGGTTGGTGCCTATGTGGAACTCAGTAGGGTAGGCGCTATATGGGTGGTGCCTAGGTGGAGTCGATTCATTTTCGGAGTTCGGTCCCTACGTTAAGCGGTCCCATGCTACTTTTAGGCTAACTAGTGGAATTTGGGGGCTGGGCGCCCACCATGGGGTGCCTAGGTGGCCTTGGGCTGTGTGGGTGCCCAGCATGGGGCGCCTAGATGGATTTTAGTAGGATGGGCGCCACATGGGTGGTGCCCAGATGGAGTTTCGTCATTTTTTCTAAGGCAAACTTCGAAGACTCATAACTTTTGATCTGCTTATCGGATTTGGACGTTCTACATATCGCCGGAAAGATCTTGAAGTGAGGAATCTAATGGTTCAAATGTCCTGATGATTAGGGGTCAAGAAAAGTGAGGGATATCTGGATCAATGGATTCGGTTTCCTAACTTAGGCTGATCGTGTGACATTTGGGCAAACTAATCATAGTCTTTGTAGGGATTGGCCTAAGCATGTCTTAAGTGGTCTGGAAAAGGTTTGATTGGTGTCACGGTTCACTACTTGTGTAAGTGGTGGGTTGGGCTCAAGATCTTGACGCGACTCGGCTTCTCTCTCACGAATTTCTAGAAATCGTAGAACTAAGTCTAAAATTATCAACAAGCATCTTCATCGTCGTTAATTAATCTGAATTATGTCATTAATCATTCAATTATGGGTGAAATGGGGGCATCGCTATATATGATAGGTATTTAAGGCTATCATAAGGGCCAAATGAGGTGTCTACAATACCTTGTCCATCTTTTCAAAATGTATTGTTCAGGTAGTGTTTATATTTTCTCTTGTTTCAAAACGCAAATGATGTGTCCACATGGAATGCCTTTGAATTCAAATAGTTGACAAGAACATTTTGCATATTTTTCATCCTTTTTGAAAATGACGACCCTTTCAATTTCATTGTTATCTTTGAATGATGAAACATTATAAATTCTTCGTTCCATATCATCGTTTACAATCTCAGCAATGCCGGATATTATATACATGAATTGATCTTGGAACTTATAGAACAACTTCTTTGTGTATATTTGTGACATTTGCCTCTCCATTGGCAAGTCTGTCATCAATTTTGGCCTTCCATTAGAAGTGTCGTGAATTGCCTTCAATTGACGGTACTTTTGAGTTGCAACCCTTGGTTAAATCGAAACATAAAACCACACAGACCATTCTTTTGTGTCACATATTGCTTTAAAAAGACATCGATACTTTCACTCCTTCTTGTTGTAGGCATCCCTCCAAAGAAAAGGTGTCTCATATATATAGGCACCCACATGTGACGGATATCGTACATCCCATTTAGCTAATCGTTGTTTGCAACGTCCTCTTTTATCAACATATTCTTCCAACCCAAATCAAATTCCTCGGTTGTTAAAGAGTTGAATGCGATTTTGTTAATAGTTGGGATCAAGTCATTCTTATGTATTGCAACTCCACCTAAATTCTTTTGTAAATTTTCCATGATGTGCCACAAACAATAACGGTGGCTCGTAGTTGGAAGAACAAACCTGACGGCTTTTGTCATTGTGGGGTCCTGATCTGTCAATATGGACTTTGGTGGATCTCCGGCATTGCTTCAAGCCATTGATTGAAAACCCAAACAAATGTATCAAAAGTTTCATTTGAGATTAGGCAGCATCCAAAAATGATGGATTGATCATGATGATTAATTCTTGTGAATGCGCCAAAAATGAGACCATATCTATTTGTATTGTACGTTGTATCAAACGAGACAACATCGCTGAACTCCTCATATGACTTCTGAAAATAATAATAAGCCCAAACCACTTGTTTTATGTGGTCCTCATCATCTTTCTCAATAGAAAAAACATTTCTTGGATCTCTCTCCTTCCATTGTCTAAAGTGTTCGTAAAACATATCACCATCATTGTCCTTTGTTTCCTCATTTTTGTCTCTAATATGATTTCGAAAGTCTGTTTCTGTGAAATCAACTTTATCTCTCCCACCTGCCTGCAACACTAAAATCCTCATTTGTTTATTTGGTCTGATATTAACAGCCCTATAAGTATCTATCAATTTTTTTTTTGGGACGTCAATCCGACGATGTGACCGTAGCATGTGGGTCTTTCTAGGGATACTTAATATATGAGAATGTTCCACAACAATTTTATATACAATCCACTCCCCCCCTTTAATTTTTTTTAACTGAAGATATGCACCACAATTCTCCCGTGTATCTGAGGTCCTTCTTTCACCACCAAATCTTTCTTTCTTACGACCTTCTTTAGAGCAGACAATCTTTTTTCTCACTACTTGGTTATTGAGCCTTGTCTATGAGCTTCGTCTAATGCTAAAAATTGTTGCTTTTGCATAAGTGTTGTAAGCATTGTAAGCATCATCTATATTTTCAAAAACTTGACTTACTCTTGGTAATTTCTCCTCATCAACTTGTGGCACAAATGTTTTAATTGGTAAAGATGCTACATCGTCAATCTTTTGTATGTTTTAAGCACGATATGAGCACCACACCATGACAATACATGCAAAACAAAATTAAAAAGAAGGTAGGAAAGCAATTAATTGCAACTTTTAGCAAAATACGTTTTAAGCACGATATGAGCACCACACCATGACAATACATGCAAGACAGAATTAAAAAGAAGATAGGAAAGCAATTAATTGCAACTTTTAGCAAAATATTATTTTTCTATGGATAGAGACGTTGAGATGGGAGAGATACAGAGATAGTAACCTACTTAGCTGTCAGCAACTTCACATGCGATCGGTTGCGATGAGTTTAGTGCATCAAATGTGGCTGGGAGCTGCGAGGGCATCAAAGACTGCGAATGGATCGGAAGCCAAAGTTGCAAATCGAGATGTGGATCATGAGATGGATCTTTGTCATCCATTAGGGCAAATATTGCATATCAAACATACCCATGAATATTAATTCATGAAGACAAAGCAACAGAGTGGGTGCCAAATCATTTAAATTGTAACAAAATCAAACCCATAAAATAAATGAAAACAATATGATCAGATACATTAACAGTTATCCATAAGCATCCAAACATGTTTGTCATTCCTTAAAATTAATGACCTGATTAGGCAATGCAACAGCACAATGGTTTCCATTTTTTGATATGAAATTATTTTTCGCAAATCCATCAACCCATTGATCGACCCATCACAGGGAGGAAAATGAAGCCCAAGTACTCAAAATAATCATCAACCCATAAATGAAAATGGTTCCACACTTCATAACATATAAATCATAAAAAAAAAAGAGAGAAGAAGAATGGTAAAGACACACCCACATGGCTGAAACAAATGGAAAAACGAAGAAAAAACCAATTACATCATAGAACATAGCTAGGGATCATCATATTGACAAGGGCAAAGTAAAAAAACACCCACTAAAGATCTTACATAAAATTGAGACGAACCATATGAACCCATTGTAACAAACACACTTTCAGATTTCTCTGTATTAAACCCATCAAACACTAGGGTAGTAAACAAAAATGAAAGAAAAGTAAATGGTCTGAAGCATTAAACAGAGAACAAGGAAGAGGTAGATTTGAAACCAAATGGGTGCCAAGCAAATAGAGATTTTTCGAAAATCTCTTAGAATGCAGATTTGAACCCCAAAAAGTAGATTATCATTCTAATCGAACCTAAACTAAGACTGCATAAAAACCAAGTCTTTAGGTTTCCATTTTCTAAGGAAAAGAAAATCACAGTAGAAGAAACAAAATGCCACAGAAAACTGGCATCCACAAAGATGCCCTAAGGGCTTTCTCTTTCAATCTAAAAATCTCCCTGCTTCCTTTTCATTTGATTAGAATGATTTTCTACCTGAATCAAATTGTAGCAAATGAATGAAAAGCCTCTTTTCTGGGATTCTGTTGAAGAGAGATGAGAAGAAAGAGGAGATTGGTAGATGAGAAGAATAGAAGAAAGAAGAGAGAGAAAGAGAGAGTGTACCTTCTTCGGAGGAGAAAAGAAAACCCTAGGAACAAGTCTTTGCAATCGGTCAGAGAGGAAACTCTCTTTGCTGCACATAACTGGAGGAGATGGAGCTGGAGAGAAGACGCTGCACAATAACTGGAGAGATGGAGAGGAGACGCAGTGTGAGGAGATGAAAGAGGGAGATGAAAAACGTTGGGCGCCCAAATGTCAAAAGAAGAGCTTAAATGAGGATCGTTGCATCCGTTGGATCTACTTTAACGATCCAACGGCTCATAAGAGACTTCTCACATATAAGGTGAGAACACTTCTCACCTGAATAAATCCCTATATTAAAATATCGAACTTATTTGTCTTTTGGCCCTGCCTAGCCATAACCTAGTAGAATAAGCTCGTTTGCTAATTTTACATTTAAAATAAAGTGTAGTAAAGCATCAAATCAAGAGATGTTAAAATATAATAGTAAAATAAAGTGTAGTAAAGCATCAAATCAAGAGATGTTAAAATATAATGGGGTTACAATGGTAGCTTGTTTTTAGTTGTTTGATATGAATTTTTTTTAATTTTGTATAAGGAAGTACAGTTTTTTTTTTTTTTGTTCGTCAGCACAAATCGGAGGTTGAAAGTGCGAGGAGGAGGAATAAAACATGCTCAGGTACCCACACTGCTCCTCTCTCTTTAAACAGCCCAGCCCCACCGAGATCCCCAATTTCTCTCCCCACTACAATCCAAATGCACCAACCCAGATTCTATCTCCCCCCTAACCCCAACCCTACCTTCTCTCCCTCTCAACAGCATTGGTCAGCAGTACCTGAGCGGGTTGACCCGCCACTGGTGAGAGGTTTTTATTCTCAAGATTCCCAAATTGCCTTGTATTGGAATTTTACTAATCCAAATCCACCTTTCTTTCTACCTTCTCCTCTCCGACTCATCATCCATCCAGCAACTTATGCAATACAAATATTGAATGGAGACGAGGAAAGGAGGAGGAGGAAGAAGAAGAAGAACAATAGAGGATCTAAGCGACGATCTGACACTGGAGATCCTGCGTTTCCTACCGCTAACCTCCATTATCCAATGCCGCAATGTCTGCGAAAGGCGGCGATCTCTCTTCACTCGCTGCACATTCTTCCTCCCCAACGCCATCAACGTTAAAATACATGTGCCTGGAAATGGAAAGCCAAAGAGGAGGAAATCATATTTCAGCGCTTGACTTCTTTATTGATTTTCCAAACAAAAAGTCTATACCATTACCAGATTCTTGCCTCATGCAATCCTATCATTTTATCAAAGGAAGGGTTGATCTCGATCACTACCACATCTCCAATCCATGGACCAAAGAGTATGTTCGTCTTCCAAACCCAAGCATATAATAAGATTCTAAACACGGGTGCACACTTGCTAGAAGTACTAGGAGGTAGATATTTGGTTAGTTAGGGATGTTAGTTTTGCATTCATTCTTGAATACATTCGAGTTTGAATTTTGAATAGTTTCATTATAAATTTGGATGCTTTCCTGTGAGAATGTAGCCTCATTCTCTTGAATTTCTATATCCGCGACTGGAAGAATCACATATGATTTGATTGAGTGGACAACAACAGTGAGGATGAAATGAAATGTTCAGAGATAAATATGAGATAGATAAGGTTGAACTTGAGTTTTAATTAGTTCTTTATTATCTCATAGTCCTTTTTTGGTAATTTTTTAAAAATATTATCTGTTATAAATTAGTAGTAATGTTTCTATCAAAATGTATTCTCGAGTTTCTATGCTAACAAGTTAATGAAGTCCGAATACAAAATTCAACAACTAATAAATTTTATTATCTGCATTCAGTATTTTCTGTTTAAGATCTGAAGTTTTGCTTCAGAATTTCAACAGACTGCAAATCTGAAATGTGAGTTAAAAGTTTATCGAAATAGCACTAATTTTCTCATAAGAACCTGATTGATGAGACTCAACTTCAGATTTTGTCAATTACTAGGCTAAACTTTATGCTTCAAATTCAACTCATTGCTAAAATGAAATTATGCTATCGAGAAATTCGTATGCAAGTTCAGAAATGGTGTTTGAATTCCAGCGTGTTTTATAGTTAATTAGACTCCCATCATTATAGTAAAATTCAACTTAGATCATCGTGGATTACATGGCCCTTACTAGCTCTATAGCAGCCTCAAATGTGGGTGCTGTAAATCAGTCCCATCACATGCTCTGTCTTTGGGATTTGAGGTGGCAATAAAGATTCACAAAGATGGCACTTCGTTGCCAATCCACTGGTTGCTCAATGGTGAGGCAACTCTTCCATAGAATTAACCAACCAAGGATGAATCCTTGGTTGTAGCGCTGATGGTGATAGCCTTGGGTAAACACATGTGGTTGTATGAGTAATTACCAGAGCGAAAAAAATGGCACTTTTTTTGGGAGGGTAAGTACTTACACACACCCAAGTCCCTCACCATCAACGCTATATCCAGGGCAATTCTTAGTTGTTTATGTGGAGGGACGTGACTCACCCACTGAGCTACTAGTGGATGGCACCTTTTTTATCTTTTTTTTTTTATTATTTTTTTGCTAAGAAGGAGATACTTGAAACATAACCTACAAAACCAAGCACAACAGAGACAACCCAACAAACCCAAGATGAAACAGATAGAAACAAACGAACCAAGCCATAACAGAAAGAGAACGCAGATGACCATCCACCATACAAAACAACCAAAAACACTTAGGAAGCCAAGAGGATGAAGCTTCTGAAATATACAGGAGTGGTCCAAACCAAAATTTGCCTGCTATTACAACAGAAGGCTTTCTGAGGAGGAAGCATGCACTGATGGTGAAAGAAACATTGAACTGCATCTTGTGCCTAATTGTAAATCTTGAAAGTACAGCTCATGAGCTTCTGGTGGAAAGATTGGAAACGGAAACCATTGTACAACCCATCTTAGATTGACAATCAACTAACTTATTTGCTGATCGATCTCCTGTAGAATTTAGCTTCCCACGAAGTAAATTTTGTTAGAGCTTTAACTCAGTTTCGCCAAGTAGCCATAGGACCAAGACAAGTTTCCACACTTTTTCAATGAGTCCTCTAATATAAAACAATCCCCCTCAATTTGAATATGACTGATTTGCATGATTGTTTTCTACCTCAATTTGAATATAACTGATTTGCATGGTTGTTTTCTACCTCAATTTGAATAAGACTGGTTTGCATGACTGATTTGCATGTGTAAGCTCAACTTTCAATGTGGGATGGACACGTGGTGAGGCATGTCAGCAGCACATATATGGCATAGTAATGAGGCCCTAAAAATTCTCAAAATCTCATGTGTCAAATCTTGTTCTTTCCTATATAATATTTTCTCTCCTAAAGTCTCTTTTTCCTAGCTTATCTCTAAAAATCTCAAATTTGCAATAAAAAATTTCTATTATTTTGTCCCTGCATTTGAATAACCCTCACATCTCTTCACTTTTTTGGCTAATTGACTCCAAAGCCTCCTCAAGTATCCCATCTCTATATAAGCCTTCTCTCTTCTTGGCCAAAATAAGAGAATGACCAGTGCGATGTTACACGGGCCCACCTACTGATGATTGTTTGATCTTCAAATTGAGAAATCGCAAAATATTCTCCAACCTTGAGTTTGTTGAAGTGGGGCCCAATTTTGGGCATTCATAAGATTACAGCGGGCTAGAAATTAACTGCCTGTCAGTCTAAGAGCACAAAACAATGACAAAAACTAAATTTGAATGAAGATTTCAATATTGGTCCAAATTGGTGCACGATTAAATAAACAGAGGGTTTTGCTATGCTGATTTCCCGGCATTGAATGCAATGGTACAATAGAATTCTTTGTTCATTGCATTCCATTTTTTATGCGAGGAGTGGCACAACCTTATTATATTATATATATTAAAGCAAAAGGATTTGTGTTGCCACGTCATCACCCGTGACTCTCCTTTCAGAAAAATACCCAAGAATAAAATACAGGCTCTGGCTTTGATGTGGGGGCACTGCACCGCTTTAAATTTATCTCATCTCATCACATCCAATCCCCCACCCCAACACACACACACACACCTTTTCCTACATCCTTTTGTTTTCTCCTTTCTTTTTCCACAGCCACTGAATGTTACGACAGCTATACGAGTCAGTTCCCAGTTAACAATCTGTTTGCAGCTGCGAGTGAGGGCAATGGGCCCCCTTGTGGGAGAGAGTACTTGGTCACGTGCCTGAGCGCGGCTGCACCGAATGCTTGTATAGATGGCCAGACAATTCAGGTCGTGATTGTCGACTATATAGATGGTTTGAATTCGTCCTCTTCGCAGAATGGAACTACCATGGTTCTCTCCAACAATGCATTTGCAACAATGATTGCTGATCAATTAGCAGCGGAGATCAACATAGAATTCCAACAGTAGTCTTCTTCTTCGCCATTGATTGGATGGTTGGATGAGATTCCTCCAATTGGCAGTTTGGGATCATCTCATGGGGGTGTGAAATGTGCTCTCAATATCCTCTACAGAAAACAGAGAGAGAGAGAGAGAGAGAGAGAGAGAGGAGGAGGAAAAAAGAACGGCACCAATTTCTTTAACATGTAAATTATGCATAATCTATTAGAATCCAAAACATTAAAATTGTGGAGCCCAAATTCTTAAAGGTTGAAAGATCTTCACTTAATGAAGTATAAAAAGATAAATTTGATTTAGTTTATCTAGACAATATTCTCTTCTCTTTTTTTTTTTTTTAATTTCCCCATTGCCTTTTCCCCTAAAGTAATACTTGGTTTTTTTTTTTAAAAAAAACTTTTGGGGTTTTATAGTAGACTTGAGATTTTTTTTATTGTCGTCATCATTCTTCTCTTTATATTATAAGTTTATAGCAATTTCAAAGTTAGATGACAATAAGATTTTATAAATAAATTATTTTATTCTTTTTGCTGAATTGTATATTTAGTTATTTTATTTTCTATTAGTAAAATTATAAATAATTGAAAAAATTAAGTACATTTTAATTTGTTTTTGGCCCGGGTTAACCACGGGCCATTGTTTCTAGTTTACACTAAGATGTTATGATCAGCCACCTTATCTACCCATGTCAGTTATCATTTACAGTTACTATAGATCTTTGCAAAAAGGCCTACAAAGGTACGTGTAAGAAACAATTTATTGCGCATCTTTTGATCATGGGTTTGCAATAGTGGGTCACTGATAGAACCTTAAAAATAGTTTCTAAAATCAAGGTCAATTATTAAATAAATAGAAAAGGGAATATGCTAACAACTAGAGCCTGATCCATACATGTTGTCAAGTTTGAAACAGTCTGCTACCTTTCTTTTAGGTATTACAATTTGGGGAGAGAGAGAGACAGAGGGATTGAAACAAAAGAGTTTAGAGAAACAGAAGGATGCTTCCGGTACTAATGGATTAGGTGCAAACTTCAACAACTGGTCCAATTCAGCTAGGACGTTTGGAAACTGCAACCCAATCATGTTTGGTTCTGCTTGATCAGGGCTATGGATCTTCATTCTGTTTCCTTTGGTTTTAGCTAGGCCCATTAGCTATTTTGTTGGTGGGCTGGCCCGCCCTGTGGGCTCCGAGTTTTTCTTTCCTTTTACTGTTAATTTGGGTTCAGCTGCTTTCTTTTCTCGGGAAGCATTGAGATCGGACCTAGCCATGATTTTTTTGCCAGTATACTCTCTTTGGAATCCAATTACTTACCAATTCAAAATAAAAAAAACAGAGAGCAGCAACAATCTGGTATTTATTCCTTGGACCTTTGGCAATTCTAGTCCAGGATTTTGCTCCTTCAACATAGTCACAGATAGTAGCTTTCAATTTGGAAACAAGATGGGCCACTCTTCTTTCACTAAATGTGAGGTTCTGCAGAGAAAGACTTGGATCAGATAGACCATCTCTGAAAGTATTTCAATCAGCATAGATAGAATGGATTCCATGACCTTTGGCTGCTTCACTAATGAAAACAAACACTGCTTGAAAGAAGTCATCGTGCCGAACTTTTCTAGAGCCTATTCCCTGACTTGTTTTCTCGTGAAGGTATGCATGTTGTATGATGAAAGTTGCTATATGTTTTTCTTTTCCAAAACTAGTCTTGGAAGTTCATTCTGTATCACTGTTTTTTTTTTTTTATTATTTAAATTAAGAAATACATGGTAAAATCATCATTTTATTTTAGATCACGTTCTAATTCTTACGAATCTATTCTTTTTTCTTTATTTGATTCGGTTAGTTGAATTTATCACTTGTTTTCTACTTGATTTGGTCCATATATTTTGCTTGTGATAACTGAACTTCTGCTGCTGGATACGAGTGAGTTGTACATAGGCGCGTCAAAATCATTTTTTCTGTGAGAATATGTGAATTAGAAAAGCGGTACTAGTCTTGAACCCAGGTCCACGTCAAACGAGTGCATGTTGGCCTCTTAACCCACCAGTGGGCCCCCTTAAAAATTTCTTGTATTGGTGGAATGTTCTTTCATTTTTTTTAATGATGAAGTGTGTAATTCATTAAGCTGGCCAAGATAGATTGGAAGGTGGTGGTGAACTGGTGATGATGATCTGTGGACGACAATGATGGTGACATGGTGTATTCCCACAGTGCTGTATGGAAAATCACTTCTGTCATTCAAGTGGCTGAATGTCCCATGATATGCTTTTCTGCATTTTCCCTTTCCCACATTGCTTTATGGAACATCAACTCGGTTATCCAAGTGGATGAATGTCCCATGGGGTTTTAGCATTATCCCTACTATGTAAATGGCCCTGGATTTGGCTTCACTGTCCCTTTTCATGCTTTTTTTTGCCATAGTTTTTATTGAAGCAAGTGAAAAGTAAATCTTCCTTTATTTACTTTTTCATGCCTTATTTCATCTCTTGCCATATTTTCATGCCCTTTTCATCTCTTGTATCTTTAGTTTGAAATGGATGAAAGTATGCCATCTTTGGATTTTTATTTATTTTTAGCTACCTTTAGAATTTGACAAGGTCCTGGATGTGTGTTTTGTAACAGGGTTTGAAGCCAAGGAAGTTGATACTCATTGTTACAAATCTGCCTTTCAATGTTCACCAAATGCAGTTAGTAGTATCATTTTCATATTTGGAACTTTAGTGCTGTCATTGTTGAAGGAAGCTCTATTAATTATAATTGTGATATTTGAACTTTGTTTCAGGTTACTATAAATGAGATTATAGACATGTTTAAGCCTGCAGGTTTTGTATGGGATTTATTAATTTATTCCGCATATGTCTGAAGAAGGGTACATGCTCTAAAACCCCTGATCCTTGCTGTGTCTTTCTAGTATTTATTATATGAATCATGAGATTCTTTTTCTAAATCCATAGATTGTTTACTCCTGGTTTTGGCACTTGTATTGCAAGTTGACACATGCTAGGGTATTTTGTTATCTATGATGTATAATTAAAGTTGACCTCTACTATGTTAGGGTATTTTGTTATATATGAGCATAGAAAGATTAAATGAGAGAAGATAAAATGTGTTAATCAGTTGAACAATGGCTTGCTCATGTACTCATGGAAGGTATTTGGCACTTATCAACACTTATCAGGTGAGTCTTTTAATGATTTTCATGCAATTTTCTGCCTTTTGGTTTATGTCTAGCATGATTTTAAGCAGTATAGTTTAGATCTTATTGGTGATAGAGACGGAGGAGAGTGGGCATTGGGCTGTGTTTGAATGGTGGTGGATGAGAAGTTATAGGCTGTGAGGGTCGGTGTTGGTTAAAAATCTGTTTGTTCATATATGGTTGGTGGATGAGAAGTTGCATGTGCTAATAATGTTATTTGAGCAGTGGGTTGTTTGATGAAGGTAATATAAGTGAGTGAGTGATGGGTGAGCTTTGACAAAACCTGTTTGTTTTACGTGTGTTGGATAACTACCATTTAAAGAACTTCGACTAACTGTTGCAGCGGTTGAGTGGTGATAACTACATGGTGGTCCATACTCAAAAATCAATGTTGCATGATGCCCATATTAGTCAAAAAAATATGCTCCCATAACACTGATTCAAAAGTTGGGATGGTGTTCACAATGATAAAAGTTCCGATTCACCTCTTTGCCATTTCATTATGAAGTTTTGTTCCCATGATATTCTTTTATCTCTCTGTACTTAAGTTTTTTTTTTCAGTGGTTAAGTGTTGAATAAATGGATTGATCGGAGTTGGTTTTTCTGGTTTGAAATGTTGCTGTTGTTATTAGTATTAGTAGTGGGTGTTCATATATGTTAGCCTACCATCATTATAATGTTGATGGCAGCTGACCGTCGTATTTAGCTCACGTTGGGCGCACATTGTTTATACTTCAAACCACACACTGTGTAAGAATTAGACTAGATTTCTCATCATTTGTTTATCTGCTTCTGCAGGCATTTGTATGCATGATATCTCAAGTAACCTAGTCATTGCGTCTTCTAGTGGAGGAGTTGAAGATGAAGCAAAAAGATGGGTGTGCATACTTGGAAGAGATACAAAGGAAGCAAGAAAAACAATGTTGTAATTTTTTAGTAGAAAAACAGTGTTGTATTATGATTTGTAACATTTTGGTTATATAATGAATGAAGTCTATGATTTAAATTGTTATAAATAGTTGGTTCTAGTTTTTTTTAGACTTTGGTTGCATTGATTTAAATAGGTTTATGTACTGAAAAGAGGTAAATTTACAGGAAATGCAATTGATTTTTTGTAAAATACTAGTTTTAACGGCGGCCAACCGCTGCCAAAATATTTTTCTTTTCTTTTTTTTAAAATTCTTTTGCGGGGACTTTTTTGTATTTTTACTGGCGGCCAATTGCCCCCTGCTAAAATTTGTTTTCAACAATTGGATAAACTACAAAAACTTCTAACGGTTGCCAACAGTCCCTGCTAAAACTGTTTTTAGCAGCGGTACCCACGTCTACAACAATGACTAGTGGGGGCCCGTCGAGCCGCCGCGATAAGTTATAGCTGTGACCAACCTGTATTTTAGTGGTGGCCAGTGGCCCCCGCAAAAAGCAGTTTTCTTGTAGGTAGGAGAGACGAGAGAGGGGATTCTTTCTTCATAGTGTGGGACATCCCCTTTGAGTATCTTTTATAGATTTTTCAACCATATTTTGGCTCTCTCAAACTCTTTCTTTGATTACAATCATCTCTTTTTGAGAACTCTGGAACCTTCTAACCTTCTAGGATTTCTATGCACACCGATCTCCAATTTGAAAATTCTCCATTGCTGGGCCCACATGAGTAGCATTGAGAGGATTCGATTAGCCGCACTTTGGAGTGAAACGAGCCCTACCTTGGACGTGGATCATGTGGAAGATAGAGGGTTGGACGTTCGTGTTTCTTTTGAAGTTTAAGTTCTTTATCTTCTTGTCTTTCTTAGCTTTCAAGTCTCTTTCAAATTCCATCTTGTTAGCCTTTTCGAATTTCAAACTTATAGTCTCCACAATCTCTATTTCATAGGAGAACTTTTGAATTCTTCTTCAGATTGAGTGGGCCCCACCTCGGCCATGCAACATGGAGAGAGTTTCCTTGGATGTCCAAGGGTGGTGGGACCTCTTGGAGCACCTATGCAACTCTATCTCTTCTTTATTTTTTCTCTCATTCTTGGATAGGACTTTTCTCATCTCTGGACTCTGTTGAATAAGAGACATCATGATCCTTCTGAAGACTTCCTCTGGATGAGAGCAAGAGTGGGATGTCTGGGGGTGTGGATGTGAATGTGGGACCCTCTTGCATTTCAAATTTTGAACACATAATGTCCCTGTAGGACAAAGTCAAAATACAGCAGCAAAATAATCTGCAAAACGCCAGAAGCGTAACAGACTTATAGGTTCAAAGGACTCAGTTCCGCGAAAAAATGAGAAATGAGCAATCATCATCATGTCCTCCCGAAGAGGCACGTAACGCTCTTGAAGAGGTTCCTCCTAAAGAAGCACATAACACTCTTGAAGAGGTTATGGTAAAAACCGTTTTCTCTAGAATAATAGAAGTCCCTGATGAAGTTTTGGAAGCCCCTGAATAGGCATTGGTACCGGATTATGAAGAGATCTCTATACTTGACAATTATTCAAGAGAGAGATGGAATAGAAATGAAATTGTTATCAACGACGCATTTGCATATGCGGTAACTGCACAAATATCAAAGAAAAATAATGATGATGATTAGGACACAGAACCACGTATTTTAAATGAATGTTCACAAAGAAATGATTAGCCAAAATGGGAAAGTGCCATCAAAGTAGAGTTCGAGTCTCTCAATAAACGTAGTGTGTTCGGACCTATAGTACAAACCTTAAAAGATGTTAACCCTATATGTTACAAGTGGGTGTTTGAAAGAAAAAAGATTGAAATGAATGAAATTACCAAATACAAGGCACGATTAGTGGCACAAGGTTTCCTATAGAAATCTGAGACTGATTATGAGGAAACATACTCCCCTGTTATGGATACAACAACATTTAGATATTTGATAAGTTTAGCAGTTTCTCAAAATCTAGAAATGAGACTCACAGATGTTGTAACTGCTTACTTATATGGGGACTTAGACACATAAATTTACATGAAAATCCTAGTAGGATTTCCTTTGCCTGAAGCAAAGTCAAAGAGTACGTACTGTGAGGCCCCACCCCTGGTGAGCCATCATTTTGAATTTGAATATTATAAATTATAGTAATTATAGTATAATGGTACTAATTAATAGGGATTAGTGAAGGTAGATAAGTATTTTCCCTAAGTCATAGCCTATTTTCTAGGAATTAGGCTTATAGTGTATTTATAGGATCCATATGGTGTCTTTTGTAATTGTTTTAGGGTTTTAGAGGTTTGAGGCCCTAGCTAATAAATATGTTTTTATAGGAGGGGTTCTTTCCACTTGAGAAGCTTCTAGAAACTCTCCAAATGACCCATTTGCCCATGGCCTTATCCACTTTCCCATTTAAACTATAATGCCCTTTTTGTAATTTCTCAAACCCTAACCTATATAAGCTAAACCCTTCACATTTCCCAAGAAAACCCTAAGTGCCTCCCATTTTCCAAGAACCCTAGCTCACTCTCATCTCTTCAATCTCCCTTGCTTTACTCTTGTGGATTGGTGTTAAGTGTTAGAATCCTCTATAGTATTGGTCTCTAGGGATTGTTTGAGACCTTGGGTCTCAAGTAGGAGCTTGGTTTTCTTTTCTTTGGTCATCTCCTTTGCAAATTCGGATCAAGGAAAGTGCAATATACTCACTTAGCATAGAATGCATGATTTCTGTTATTGGTTGTGTATTTCCATCTCAATTATGCTAGAAATGAATAGACCTACTTTTTGAGCTTGTTTCATGGATTTTGGCCACTGATGGATGAGTTTTTCTCATTTGGAATATCAATGGCCTATTTATTATAGGATGGATGGATATGGGAGTGCTTTTGTGATTTTATATGTTTATGTAATGAAATGTGTGGATTGGAAGTGGTTAAAGATGAAATGGATAGAAAATGGATTGAAAAGAAGAAGTCCAGGAAAACTGGGTTTTTCTGTAGCAGGTGCGTGTACCCGGTCGACCTGCCTGCAGTGGGGTCGACTGGCCACACAAAAAATGAAGAACAACCAGCCCAAGTTAACTTTTTGGAAAGCCTGCAGGTTAAGTGTGCTCGATCGACCGGCGACACTAAAAAAACTCAGGAAACATAGGTCCCAGTTATTTTCTGGGAAATTCTGCAGAGTCAGTGTATGCGGTTGACCGGATACACTGAGAAACTCAGGGTTTGAGATTTTGCTTGGATGCTGGTTGATGCAGGTGAGCCTATGTACTAGGTCGATTGGATACACTGGAAAAAGTACAGAATTCAAGTTAGGTCCCAGTCCTGATTTTCTGTGTAGCAGGTCGACTTGTGCCACACTGCAGACTAAGATTTCTAAGTTCAGACCCTGTTTTGTATTGTGCTCAATTGTGGGGCCCATTGACCATCCAAATAGACTTCCATTGATGTGCCAAGCACAAGTCAATGGTGCGGCTCAACCTTGACACGTGGGGTTCACCATGTAGGGTCTAGGGTTTAGATTTGATGTCGATTTGATCCTTAAGTGTCGTCAAAGATGTCCATAACTTCGGAAGCACCAAACACAGTATCCATTGGCATCTGAGACTTCATTTAGAGATCAAATTAACTTAGATGCACTTGGACCTGAATGTGGACCATTACATAGGATGGACTCTTGATATTTCCCGTTGATTCTCTTACTTTGGAGGTTATTTCACTTTATTACATTACCATCACTCTATGTCCTTATTACTTGTTGCTTGAACATGCTAATTAAATGGAAATGGAGGACCTAAACCTAGGATTACTTAGAGGTGACCTGGTGATGTGATTGGGTGACTCATAAATGACCCGTGTCTGTGTCTAGGCGAGCCCTCATAAGGCCTAAGTTGGATGGATGGTACCCTAGGATGAAGATGTTAGTTTTATGTGGACTTGTGACTCATTATGAATGAGAATGGACTGATTGGTATTGGATTGAGATTGTGATCTCTCCTTAACTGCTTAGAGTAAGGCCATGGCTTAATGGGGCTTAGTATGGATCCAATGATTGGACATGGACTTGGAATTGGATTTGGACTGTGTTCCATGGTATTGTACTTGGACCTCTTAGGGACTTGTTAGGACCTTGCTCGCACAAAGCAAGCCTAGACAGACATAGACCTGTATATTGTTTCTTTCGAGTTGGCATTAGCATTCACTCAGTTGTTATAAGTTCAGCCTGTTGACTGATCATCACTGGTAGGAGCTATTATGAGTGTTGAGTGGGCTATCATGATGAGTTATATTTTAGACGGACGGTGTGATACTAGGCCCAGTTTTCTGAGTGTTGAGACTGATGAGTGTGATTTGCGGGGCTCTTCATTCCCCAGCACTGGTGAGATTCTCCGCCGTGACTGTGTTCAGTATGGGAGGGCCGCGGTATAATATCCCGCGGTGTCCAGCTTGTGCGAATGTGCCATGTTGTGTTAGATTAGATATTATATTTACTATGATTCTCAATGTTTATCTTGCTCAACTGCCTAGATTATGTACCTTTGTTACTCTGACTAATCTTATGATTGTCTTTACTCTTTTGATGCATACATCCTGTGTTACTTGTATACTGTGACTTGCCGGATGTTTAGATCTGACCCATTCTTGGTGCTTAGGTATTGACCCCGACTACGAGGACGACGAGCTCGTCGAGACGCCCATAGTAGGAGACTATGGATGGGGGCCAGCTGACCAAAAGGTTGAGCTGGATGACGAAGTGCCTACATCGGGGGTGTGAGACTACATTCTTTTGGGTTTTGAGTGGTTATGTTATGAGCAGGGAGGTAAACTATTATGTATGAACTTTTGATTATCATACTTTGAGATCAGGCTGGACTTCAGCCTTGCTACACTTGATTTATCTTTTATGATACCTTATGCTTCAGCTGTTATTACAATTGTTTTCGCTATACTATTTACGCTTCCGCAATTTCAACCATTGATTATATGTTGGTCAAAAAGTATTAAATTGAACCTCACTACGGACCTACGATCTTGGAAGTTCTCGGATTCTCCGGAAAATAGCACGCCAACTTTGGGTACCTCGACAGAAGTCTTGGTATTCGAAATTGGGGTGTTACATGTACTCAATCCAATTAAGATGATTATTGTACTGCCTGAAACAATCCGAAAGAATGTGGTACAATCCTCTTAGTGAATATTTGTTTAAAAGGGGGTATGAAAACAATTATATTTGCCCGTGTCTATTTATAAGAAATTCTTGAAGGGATTTGCAATAGTAGCAGTTTACGTAGATGATATAAATCTAATAGAGACTCCAAAAGAGCTCAAAGAAACTGATAATTATTTAATGAAAGAATTTGAAATGAAAGACCTTGGAAAAATGAGATTCTATTTTGGCTTGCAAATTGAGAGAAATTCTAGTGGGATATTAATCTATCAATCTAATTATTGAGAAAGTTTTAAAACGACTTGGTATGGACAATGCACATCCATTATGCTTTTCACCACCATCCAACCATGAATGATGGTGCTCAAGGTTATGGACCTGCTTGGGTTGGTCCAACTTTTGATTACCTTGTTTGTCAGTATTGAATAGCATATTGAATTGAATGCATCACAATCTCTTGATGGTGGTCTCCCAGTAGACTGCATCCCCACCATTTGACTGACTGCGGGTCAGGTGGGAGTCTTCCATGTGGACAAGATGGAGAAATAGGAGGAGGAGAGGAGGAATAAGACAGTAGGACATGTTCTGACGAGCGACGCTAGCGTTGCCCCATTGTGACCCTATTGTTGCTAAAAAAAAGTATAAAAAAATATAAAAATTGGTGAGAGGACCTCGTTAGTGCTACACAATTTGCGAGGACCTTTCATGATAAATGGCTGAATTTTGGAACTTTTCGAGTAAAATCCTCTAGGAATCTCTAACACATAAAATTTATGTAAAAAATTCCCCAAACAATATATTTGCAAAGCTTTTCAAATGTCTTATTTGATTGCTTGAATTAAAGAAAATAAACATTTTGAAATGTCATTTCTTGCCTTTCAAATTCTTTTTATTTTAGCATTTCTCAAATATTTGAAAACGTAGACAAAATCTTGGAGAATTTGAATTCTAATAGAAATTCAAATTCTTTTTGTTTACTTATTTAGCGCTTGTTTGGTATCTCTACTCTTTTTTTTATAGATCCATTAAAAAAAAAAGGCTAGAATCAAAAGAAGTGTTTGGTAATGAAAGAATCTAATTTAAATTTATTTTTTAAAATCAACGGTTAAGAGTTTTTCATAAATATCTTCAGGTTACAAGATATCAAGCCTTGAAAATTGACCCCATAGCCATGTTTAGCCTTCCAAAGAGATCTTACGGTCTGGATCCTACGTTTGGGCCCCACAAAATCTAAAAAATACTATCAATGGCTCACATTCATTTGCACATATCTCGAGACTTGTGATGATCTAACAGCTGAAATTTGATTCCATAGTGTTGCTTGATCTTAGGAAAAATCTCAACGATTTAGATCGTGATTTATTGTCCCAAAACTAAAATAAAAAAAAAAGAAGAGAAAAACATGACTTCTTATGGACTAATCCACTATTGAGCATGTTACGTCAATGGCTGATATTGTTTTGCAAATATCTCGAGATACAAAGGTATCAAGCCTTAAAAATTGACCCCACAGTCGTCCTCATCCTTTCAAAGATATTTAACAGTTTGGATCTTGAGTTTGAGGCCCATAAAATATCATCCAATGGATCACTTTTTTTTTACATCTCGAGATTGGTGATGATCCAACAGTTGAAAATTTTCCCTACTGTCGCGTTTGATCTTGTGAATATTTTCAACGGATTGGATCGTGAGTTACTCTCTCAGATTTAAACAGCCACCTTTAATTTTGCCTCTACTTTCCAAATGCATCCAATCGTGGGCCATAGGAGAAAGAGCCATCGCCTCTACTTCTCTACACCCGGCAAAGGCTGAAACACACTTCGAAACTCCTTTATTTTCAAAATCTCTACCCACTGTAGAGATTTAAAGAATTAGAGGCAAACAATAGTGATGCTAGACAGTGGTTTAGAGAATTTTGGTTGAAGGGATATCCGAAGGTCGTGAGTGAATGTGGCCGGGTCTCACCTTAATTAACAATGCTCAAATTTCCCAAGCAACGGTCTCTCACTCGATTCACAACAAATGCTCAAATTCCCCAAGCATTATACCAGTGAAAGTTTGAGAAACTCCATAAACAAAAGTAATAATTCACTCGGGTAAAATTTTGAAATCTAAAAAATCAAAAGGAATTTCCAAATGCTAGGAGTACATCAAGTGATTCGCCAAACAAGCTCTGTCATCCAAATCAAGAGAATATGGGACCCTCTAATAGGATTTACCCACTGTATCGTAGATGGATCAACCACGGCCGTGACCGTGAGGCAGCCTTGCCTGCAGACGGCATTTCTGAGAATCTCAAACTTTCTATATTCATCTGTTTGTCACCTTCCAAGTTTCCTCTTCGGTCTATAGCAAAAACAAAAAACTTTTGTTCATTGCGCTCGTTTGAATGACCCAATCAACGAGCTTCTATACATTTTACAGTCAGACGTAGACATCAATAGGCTCCTGAAAAGTATTAAGTTTTTTTTTTTTAACAGCAAAGTATTAGGTTGAGTTCCAAGAGAGTACACCAAATTGTGGTATCACATTGACACTCTCTTTCTCTTCTCTTTTTTATTTTTTATTTTTTTTATTGTGTTTTACAATCGGTGAGGTCCTTGAAACTGTAAGAATAATCCCTGGGTGGCACCTACTAAACCCATACATGCACATACCTGACAAGTCTATGGTTATTTAGAGCATAAGACATGGGGAGTAAACTCAAGCCTCATGTCACTCCACCGACTCGGCTAAATCACATCCATGCTGCTTTAAAAGTTTATAACTCCCTGTAAAAATAAGTAGTTACAATCAAAATTGTATACTTGGCAGAACTAGGTAGTGTCTGAGGGTTTCATAAACCCCTTACTATTATATAAGATTTTAGCCTTCTTAATATTGGCCTTCAAGAAACTTTGGAAAAACACCCTAATGTTATGAAATTCTTTTGTTTTTTCTCTACAAGTTTTTACCGGAAAAAACTCCTTAGTAGACAAAAAAGGACCCTTAAAAAATTTATGGCTGGAGTATTCCCATGGGCCCTTTCCGATTTTTTGAAAACTTATTTTCCATGAGCAGCGATGTTGCTGCTGTCCATTAAAATCCATCCCACGCTTGACCTTTGCCTCATCTTCCTCTTCTCTTCCTTTCTCCTCTCCATCGACAACAATGCTCCCTTGCTATTGTGGTCCCAAGCTCCTCTAGGTCAACCATTTACTATATATTTTTTTCAACTTTTTTATTCCTCCCAAACACATGTCGGCATCTTCGTTGTCTACTTCTTCTCTTTATGGCCCACGGGTTAATGACTGGAAATGTGTTCCTCTTACTATTCATCCGCCAGCCCTCCACTGATATCTCAGCTTCACATCTAGGTAAACCACGTATGACTAACTTCCCCTCGATTTTGATTTCTAGGGTATATATAAACTTTCCCTCTTTTGATATTGCTTGATTTTAGGACTGTATGAACGAATTGTGTTCATGATTTCTGTCATGTAAAGAATGTGTTGTTGCATAGTTGAAGTTGTGATTTTCTGATTTTGTGATCTTAGGGCTGGAATTGGAAGTAGAACCTGCTTTCCTAAACCCTTAAGTCGTTTTACAGAAGAATCCTTTTTACTTAGAACATTTACATGCAATAAATCTTGCCTTTTAAACTTTATTAAAAGAAGCCAACAATTTCAGTCTAGTTGGACTGTGAAGATGAACGTAGATTTTTAAGGTACAAATGTAAGTGTGTAGGTTAGTCTGGTTTTTTAATTTCACTTTCCTTGTGTAACCTGATGCATACATGGGCTGAACTCTCTTAGGCGGGTAGATATGCAAATGTGTGAATGTGAATTGCCATGTGCAGGTTGTGTGGGGGTCAATGATTAGTAATGTGAAGATGAATGACCAAGGTGTCTGTAAATGTGGAGGTGACCGTTAAGATATCTGTGAATGTGAATATGAATATAGAGGTGAGTCTGATAGTAACTGCGAAATTGAAATGGTTGTTAGCTCGGTTAGATAGAGAGATTGATGTCAATTAATCATTGTAGGAATGAACTTTCGTGATGATCCTAGAATGTCAAATGATATTTTTTTTCAAACCACCATATGAGCAGCGACGTCTATGCTCAACACAGGCTACTAGTCCCAAAATGACATCTACTCCTGAACTTTTAATTGCTATGAGTAGCGATATCTATGCTGGTAGCAAGTTGAGTCCCAGATTGGTATTTATACTACAGCTTTTAATTGTCACGAACAGCAATATCTATACTCATAGTAGGCTATTACACATTTGAATATAAGCTTTTAACATATGGATGAATATAAGCTATTGCACATGTTGGACGATGCCAATGCGACTGCCCATCTAGGACATTAGAAAGAGGAAGATGACTCCACCAACCTCCATTGTATGTATACCAACCTCCTCCAACTTTTTTATATAGTGTCCTGCCGCCCCCGAAAGCCAAATTTCCTGATTACTCCGCTGGATTTGAGCCAAATTTTAGTCGGGCTTGGTAAAATAGAAAATGGTACATTATTCTCAAAACTTTTAATTTCTTCGGTGACGGTGGTTCCAGAGCCTGTGACTCTCAGCAGTCCTGACTCCAAAGTGGGATCCATTGATGGATTTTCAGTACCATCTGTCTCAGGGCTGCCCTTGCAGACTCCACTCTCGGATGTGATGTGCGTTGGACTTTGCACACTCCACCATAATGTGACTTTTGGACTTTTCCCAAATTCATTTCAATTTTCTTTCAGCCGCAGGTGCTGGAAAGATAACCACTGACCTCAGTCGTGCCCACCCGCTCCCACTTCCTGTCTAAAATAACCAAATATGAGTGGAGCCCATCCACTGATAAGATCTCAACCCTCGAATCAGATTCCAATCTTCTATGGAGTACGATAAAATCTTCATACTCCACCAGAATATAGTACACTTCCCTCATATAATCACGAGCGCGGATGCCACGCAAGTGCCATTTTCATTTTGTTTGGAGCTCTCTGTAAGATCAGTAGCAGAGGATCGGTTAGGTTTGGAGAAAGAGAGAGAAAAGAGGGGAATGGATTTCCTGCAATGGAAGGCTTTCCCTATCTTAGTTTTACTGGCTTCTTTCCTTGTTTTCTACTTCAGAACATCCTCTAAGGTCAGATCTTCTCTCTCTCTTTCTTTATCTTTATCTGCTTCTACTTCTTTGAGATTCCTTGTTTTTTTTTTGTTTTACAGCGATCCAAACATATTACTTTTCTTCTGGTCTCGGTTTCAGAAGGATTTCAGTTTCTTCGGTTTTGATTCTTCCTCTGTTTTAAGCACTTGGCCTTAAGCCCTCTGTAGAACAAAACAAATAGCCGCTGTATCGGTTACAGCCGTTACGTAACAGTTACCGTTCTTTGATTCTTCCTTCCTTTATTTTTTTTCTTCAATTCCCATCTCTGTTACGAATCAGTTCTGTTACGGTTACCGTTACGAAGGCTATCTCGGTTGTTATTGATGTTTTCCGTAACGATTTTTCTGTTGCCATTTATGCCGTTTCTGTTTGAGATATTTTTCTTTTAGTTTTTTCTTCTCTCTTCTGTTCTTTGATTCTTCTCGGTTTATAACCCTGTCTCGTGTCAGTTTTGGCCTTTACGTTATACTTATCGGCTTTCGACCCGACACCTCCCTATATGCAATACGACCGTCACATATCGGGTTTCGGCCGCGACATGATAATTTTAGTTGCGAACGTTACGGGATTTCATTGTAACGGTCTGAAACCACAGAAACAATCTTTACTAAGATTTTGTCTGTGTCTAAAAATCCCTAAAACCCATTGAGTAAATGAGGATTCCCTTTAGAATTCCTACTTTTTTCAGCTCTGGTTCTATTCAGTCGTGTCCCAGCTTCGTCCAACTCAGTATGAAATTCTCTGCTTTGGCCCCACTTGCATGCGCAGGGACTTCCCCAGAGGCGGGCCAAAGAAGTCCGTCGTTGACATGCTACGCCCCGAGGTTAACGGTGCCGCCTGGACCAAGTTCTCACAGGAATTTTTTATGGCATCAACATTGGGAGCACCCACTTTTTTTCCCAATACGGGATGAATGAGGAATGATCATTTCCTTTTTTGACGCATAATTTTGAAAATCGGAATAGTATCACAAATGGGTCATACACGCGAATCGAATCGAATAGTGAATCTATTTCGAATCTTATGATTTTTTATTTTTTAATAAAATTGAAAAATAATTAAAAATTAAAAAAAAAGAAAAAGTGGTTATTCATAACCATCCAATTGCCCATTTATAGCGGTATAAATACAATGACAAATAAGTCTATCATACAATCGTATCAAGAATATCATGACATATATTAGTACATAATAAATGATATGTGTAAACGATTTAATAAGTTTAAGGTATAATATATATTTATTTTTTTATTATATTTTATTTAAAATATCAAAGTAAAAATAAAGTCCAAACCATTAATTTTACACAGTAGGATATCACTTGAAGTTAAGAAAGTGTTCATGAAGAAAAAAACCATTTTTTATAAAAAAAAAGATGAGATATTCTTCTATTTTTAAAACCATACGTACAGTCAAACACTTTAACTAAATTCATGTTATTTACTTATCTCTAAAACGGATCCAAAGCCATGAATATTCTTAAGAGCTTTTGTTAACTACTAAATAACTTTTAAAAGTAAAAAGGCTAAAATAAAGAAAGAATAAAGAAAGAACAAGGTAAAATATCCATATTAATTTAGTGGTTGTAGTTATGCTCGCTCAATCTTTTTTTTTTGGTAAAATATTCTCGCTCAATCGAATCGCTTGAATTGTAAGATTCGATGAAACGGGTATAGAATTGCGAGACTCACATATGAATCCTAAGATTCATTTGTAAATGGGATTCGTTGCATAGATGCTAATCTTTTTCCTTAAGATTCGGAATATGAATTGGGACCCAGGATACGGATTGTAGGATTTTGATAACTATGATTTAACGTATCTGGTGGGCCACCCCCCTGAAAAATTGGAACTGCCCTTATCATACCCTTTTTTGGGTGGGTGCTCGTTCACTTCACTTGTAGTAATATATAAACTTGTAGTAATATATAAACCTTTTGATTGGTAGTTTCTAAACCACATATGTATTTTTCACATGGTCAATCCAGTGCTACCTGATCATTTTCAGGTGAGCTCAACCGCAAATGCCTTAAATGAGTGCAACCTTCATGAGTTGACCTCCTGTCATCAATCCAAATGGGACACACACTGATCCCATGTTATTATTATTATTATTTTTGCACAGATCTGAATAGGATTTGATCATTGGATCGAAGTAGAAAATGATGCATTCTAAAACCGTTAAACTTGAGGGCCACATATCTAAAGGGTTAGGATAATCTAATGGACTTCAAATTTTGCAGATAGTTGGGTCACATCTTTGTTGATCCCCAACTTCCCATGAATTGACGTGGCCCCAGGTGGGCACTGCAAGTTTGTGCCCAAATTGCTTAAATGATCATGTGCACAGCTGAAAAGTAATATCCTCACATAATACTGTGCAACTATATATAGGTGAGCACTGTCCTCACATAGTACAGTTCAAACTCTCTTGTCGGCTGTGCCAACCATAGGGAGACGGGGAATGAAAATAGCTCAATGAAACTTGGGGGTTTGCAAAATATCAATCCTATCAAATCATCTTAACCCTTTATCGATCACCTCAATTTTAACGGTTTTAGATCCATATATATAAACTGGATTTCAATCTAACAATGATAAATTAGTAGATGAGAGTGTATTTTGGCAATGGGCTATTCAAACGGGAAAGGGTAATGAGTACAAAGGATGTTTCTTGATCATAGGTGAGCCAGGTGGCCTGAGAATTAGTGTGGACCACACTTACAAATCATATGGATGATTCTCCTCTGAAAATTTATATCGCCAGCATCTTCAACAACTCTTGTCAGTTGTCACAACTATACGAATTATGTTTCGCCGTAAGAACTCTTGTTGTAGTTGCGACAAAAGTTTTAACCGACTGTCAACATACATGATGCAACCCTCCTTTATTCGGGCTTGGGAATAGCCCATTGAATTGGATGAGTTTGAATATTTGTGTGAGAGAGAGAGAGAGAGAGGTAACAGAAATATATTGATTCAGAAGATTAGAACAACAACAGTAGGTAAAACCCTAAAAAATAAAAATAAAATAAAATCAACCCAACCCAATACAACAGTGACTACACTGTCATGGCACTTAAATTACATGTTTGCTCTACTCCTTGTTTGGCTAAACAACCTGCCATCCCATTCGTAGACGTACTAACATGTTGAAAAGATATATAACGCCCTGAAGTTTGAACCTTAATCTCATTAAAGTAGAATTGCATCTTCCAAGGCCATTGAATGAACTTTCCACCATGAGGGTGAATTGGAAAGAGCAGCGAAAAATGCGAAGAGCTTCCAAGATAACCAAGATCTCTGCTTCGTTAGAGTTATTGATACCAACATGCTTTGAAAAGATATACAATACCTCCCCATTTTGATTTCCGAGAACTCAACCTATTCCAGCCATCCTTGGTTTACTACGAGCTGCCCCATCCACATTAAACTTTAGGAAACCCATCGGTGGAGGGCTCCAATGCACTGTCATCTTCTTCCTTATTCTTCCCATCAACAAACAAACTCCCCAGTCCCCAATTGTACATGATTTTGTCAATGTCAAGATCAGTGAACTCTTTTCTGATACAAGCCCATCTAGCAATCCTCAACACCACTGAGGACAAAAGACGACCCCAAGATGCTTCCTTATCATTGAAGATTCTATCATTTCTTTCCTTCCATAAAGACCACAAAATAGAAAACGGAATAATGTTCCATAGGATTGAACCACACCCGACGATAGGACTTCCCCTCCATGCCTCAAACAATTGAGCTACCGAACTGGGAAGACACCATGTGATAGATACCACAAGCTTTGAGAAAATGCTCCAAAGATGTGAAGCTAAGTCATAATGGAGAAATCAGTGATCTACTGTCTCCCTCTCCCTCTCCCTCGTACAGAAACTGTCATCTTGCACACAAATTGCAAGATGATTAGAAAAGACGATGAAGAAGAAGATGATTTTTGGATAATATTGTCGTGTCCGTCATGGAATGACTTGATCTCCTTTAAATAGATATGTATATCCTATTACAAGATCTATTACAGGCCTTTAAAAGGAAACAAATATATTATACAATTATCATTCCCCTAATCCTAGCAATTAGATCCCCCAATTACAGTAAGAAACAGTTAATGCACAATTATCATTCCCTTAATCCTAGCAATTAGATCCCCCAATTATAGTAATATACAGTCAATGCTTGACCAAGTCCCACATGCGCAATAAGCGACTATTTGGCCTGGGCCTGGACGAGCAGGCCTCTATTGATACAAGCAACATATCTCTGAAATGGAGTCTAACACTGCTCCCCTCCTTAAATTATCCATTGTCGATATCTTTCTTGCCACACCCAACCTGCAAAATGCCTCCACTCTAGGAGAAGCAAAACCCTCCAAACCGAAGTATGCGGAGATGATGACGTGTTGCACGGGTCTAGCTCCTTGTAAAAAGACTTAGAAGAGAAATCTCTTGCAGAGTTCGGTTTCTAGATCCGAGAGTCAACTACGTCCTTAAAAAAAAAAAGCGTTAGAAATAAGACTTAACAGAGATTGTTATCTCCCCCTGACTTTGACTGACGAATGACCCTCCTAACACTCAGCTCCCATGACACCGACACCCCATCCCTATTCCACTCAAAATCATCTTTAACTGAAGATTCTTTATTAGATTCAGTTCTAAACAGTCTCGGAAACAAAATCTGTAATGGGACCCCCGCCCCCACCTGCGCACCTCAAACAAAGCTAGAAACAACACCCCACAACCTAGACAACCTATATATGGGGACGTTTTGGAACCCATCCCCACTCATCTTCCCCATACTTAGACACTATTAACTTTCTCCATAAAGCATTTTTTCCACTTCAAACCTCCACCGCCCGTTTGGCTAGCAAAACCAATTCTTTATCTCCAAATTACCGAACCCCAAATCCCTAGCATGTTTTGGTTTGATCACCTCGTTCCAAGACATCAAGTGCAACTTTTTTCTTTCACTATTACCATCCCATAAAAAATTTCTTCGAATACGGTCCAATTTCTTTCTCACCATAGCCCGCATCCTATATAGGGACACGTAGTAAATTGGCAGGCTAGATAAGGATGACTTAATGAGTGTAATTCTTCCCCCTAACAAAAGATATTGCCTCTTCCATGTGGATAATTTTTTCTGAAACTTTTCCACCACCGGATCCCACATCAAAATTGACCATGTCTTCACTCCAATGGGCAAACCAAGATATTGGCAAGGTAGGCAACAATTTCTGTAATGAAGCCTATCGGCCAAAGTATGAATGATCTTCTCCGGGCATCCAACCCTCACCAAATAGCTCTTCGACATATTAATCTGAAAGTTTCGGGTTACCAGAATGGATACTAGTTCTAATTAAGCAGTGCAGCGGACGTAACCAAATAACCAGTGCAACGGACGTAACCAAATAAACAAGATAGAACTAGCAATCTACCAATTACACTCTACAAAAAGCCAGACACAATATTTAGTGTGAAACTTTCTAGGGAGAAAAACCACAATCCAGAAACCAAGACTTCACGAACAATTACAAGATATACTCACAGCTCCTTTACCTTAGTCAGTACTTCAACCTAAGGACTGTAGTTCTTGCACAACTTCTGCTGCCATGACTTCCCCTCCGTGCACCGTTCCCCTTACTTGATCTCTTTGCACCTTGTCAACCAAGATGATCAATCTTCTACAAGAGAGCAGAAGCAATAAAACCTTCTAGAGCAGCCATTCAGAACAATCTCTCAATGGTTCTAGAGAAGCAAGGAAATCTCTCTCATGGTATTCTAACCTCAGATCAAGAGAGAGAATTAGCTTCTTGTCTTGTGTGTTAGGATTGAGAATAAATAGCCCCAAATTCTTGCCTTAGACTTAGTGCACAAGTACGACTCAAATTGGGAAATAGAGTCTCAAAAGGAAACAATATCGTGCAACAATCTGTACTCTTTCCCGCCATCCGATATATCGCACAGTGCATCCGATCGATCGAATCTGAGGAGAACTGGTGCATATCAGCCCTCCAATCGATCGGGCAGAGGCTCCGATTGATCGGTCCTCGGTGGTTCCCCAGATTTCCTTTTTTCTTCGCTTCAACTCTTTCGGCGAGACAACCACAGTCCATTCTAAAATAAATTTGAAAATACAACTTAATGGACCCAGAGTTTTGTCCAACCCATGAATTAGCCAACATAAAAATACTAACATAATCTTCAATCAAGATACCAATTGAAAACATCTTAGAATTCTTTTCCATGTAATGATCTCCTCCCACCTCTTTGAAGTGAAAAGTAATGTATCATCCGCGAACTGAAGATGGGATACTTCTTCACCTCCCCTACCAATCTTATCACAAGCTCAAGTGAATCGAATTTGAAGGCTAACCTTATCACAACTTCAAGTTAGTCAAATTTGGGTGTGGGCTCATTTCAAAGGTCTTAACTGTTCGTATGATACTTCAGCCCATAGCTATCCTAGTGAACCAATATTTTCTTTCATTGGAGTGATGTTTACCATCAGATTGAGAAAAACATGATTAAACTAAGATAGTCATTTTCGACAAATCATGTTCATGCAATTGTGCCTTCTTTTCTGGGATTCAAACCTTTCATGTGATGTGTAGTTGCTTCTCCAAACTAAGTTTTGATTTTTAATGGGTGATATGCTCTATATTTATTATAATCCATCAAAAGTTTGGGCATTCATAACAACATGGATGACAGTTTTGAGTGGGTGGTTTCGATGTGCATAAGGTTATACCTACTTTGCACAAAAGATTTGAATTTTTTTAAAGATAGCCACGCATTGTGGGGATAGTCTTCTTCCTCTTGTTCTTAATTTTTTTTTCGAACTTGAATTTTTGTAACTTGTTCAATCCAATGGTGGTTATCAAAATGAAACTCATAGCCAAATCGGTAAAGCCAGATGCTTCTTTGGAATGGTTTGGATCTTCACGTGGGCCTGAAGTGCATGTATATAACTTGAGTTCCCTTGAACTTACCAATAAGGTTTAAGTGTGGTGCCTGCACAGGTATCCATATATTTGTACTTATGCATAGCAGTGTTCAAGAAAGACGGAGCTTACATTCAAAATAGGGGCCTCTTTGTGGGGCGCACTAAATGGTCTATCTAAACCCTTCACACGCCTGGCCCTTGTGAAGTGCATACATCCCAGACTTACCCACTCTCCCCTGTTGAATATATCTAAGATTTATAAAACCCATTAAAATTTGTAACTAAAAATCTATGGTTGTGATGGATGGATGGAGTTGATGTTTTACCCACCTATAATCTACAAATGATCTTTCCATCTCCTTCATTCATCACGTTCCAGGTGAGGAAACCAGTGTATATACATAAGTGCATGCATTTAGATTTATACAAAAATGTTTATGAGATATGTAGTTTTTATACATATAAATTTTTTCATGTAAACCTGTATTTGATAAATTTTGGTGACTTGTTATTGCCTATGTACAGCCCTCAAACAGTGAGTGCAGCCTTCTTCCTCACGACCATTTTTGGATACATAGCAAGAGAATTGTTACCCTAGAAGGTGTTATTAGTGGTGCAGGTTTGTTCAGAGGAATACATTGCTATTAGAGAAAAAGCGAAATAAAATTATCTGTGTAGGTTTTGTAATTGGGTAAAGCCATATTTAGCGAAGTCTGTACATTTTCCACTTATTTGAGACTTTCACATTTGAGAAACCTTCCTAATGTAACGTGGCTTAGTGTTTTATAATCATGGCAACAAATGCTAACTTTTTAATGAACTTGCCAATGTCAGTTGAGATAAGAGGAGGGAACATTGGTTCTATAGTCAAAGACAAGGATCAGCATGATAAAGTCCTAAAAGGGCATGTGGTGGATTATGGGGAGGCTGTTGTGATGCCTGGCTTGGTTGATGTGTAAGATACAATAGCAAACTTTTCTTATTTCTGTCTTTACTGCTTCCACTATTTGAAGCAAAGGGGGAACTTGAATGTAACCCAGATCTCTTAGTTGTAACAATTTGGCATAATGGGTTCTATTTTTTCATTTAACTGCTTCAGATGGAACAAAATCCTGAAATCAAATTGGATGGAATTTTTCTGGGGCTCCAAATTGTAATTAATAATTAATGCTGCTAATAACAATGGGTTGAAATGCTGAAAATTAGTATCATTACATCTATTTTGCGTTTGATCAGCACCAAACAACTTTCTAAATATATCTTGTTTTGATCGATAACAACTTTCTAAATATAAGCCATGTGTTCTGCCAAAACATCCTACTGACTTGAATACAACCAAACACAACCTATGCTTGCTTCTCTTTGTCATCTACTGGCTTTCTTGCGCGAAATTATGTCTAGCTGTAATGTATAACCTTTTAATTTTGTTTAAAATTTATACAAGTACCTTGATTTAATAATATGAAGGACTTTGGTGCAATATAAAGCATGATTTCATGCTAAATAATTCTCGGAGAATAGCTCTATTTTTGAACTATATTATCAAATCTTCATTGCTTTGGACAGTCCAAGGAGATAGGAAAGCCATGAACAGCTAAAACCACTTGATGCTCGAGGGAAAAGGGGCCTTCAAGTGAGCTGCTTTTGTTATAACTGAGATTTCTCAAATTTCGTTCAGAGGATATATTGAGAGTAAGAAAAGGTTTCAGGGTTTAAGAGTCTAGAAAACACTAAAAGGTTTAAGGGTTTGAGATTCTAGAAAATACTCTTAGGACCTCCATCTTGAAAGTAGCAGACGTTCATGGTTGAACCCAGCCTCCAAGTGGTAGATCCTTCTATCTTTTAATGTCACAGTGCTTTAGAAAACTCATTTCATTGTCTGAAGAACTTCAACCATGGTTTAAAACTCATTAACCTCACCCCAATCAGATTCAACTTGTCTGAGGGCTAGGTTTGGTGAAGATTCTGCTGTGACTCAATAAAAATAATTACGAATTACTTTGCACTTGAATCAACTTGCCATACGTCAGTCAGTATCTGCTGTATATGAAAGAGAGAGAGAGAGAGAGAGAGCTTTTTTTTTTTTTGGGGGGGGGGGGGGGGGGGGGGGGGGGTGTTAGCAGTTTCTTCATAATTTTCACAAGGATAATTCCTTCTTTAGACCCGTCTGATGAATTTGAAATTATCTTCATAGGGCATTGCTTTCTCCATATACATCAAATGAGTTGAAATTATCAAATGCGGTGGACGTTCAAGTAGAGTTTCATTCTCTTGAACATTAATTAACCAATGTAGAATACAGAACTGCAAATCCAGTAGTAAAGTGCACCATCTCTTGACTTTGTTCTTGTTTACATTTTTTTTTTCTAATTTATGACTTATGTATTAAATAATCAGTTTTTATTTCCTAGACTTGATAAACACTCAACTATATCTTGAAGTTGACTCAATCTTGTTGTTGGTATTCAAGTAATGGTTTTGTTAGTTTTCCAGAGCTTCATTCAAAGTAGAATCCTTATTGCTAAACCAGTTGTGAAGCAAACTAGTATGGTCGAGGATTTGAAAATGTGGAATTATCAACCCCCCCAACTGCTATGATGTAATGTCTGGATTTTGAATTTGGCAAGTGCCCTCATTATTATTGCTGGAAGTACCCAGATATCGTATTTTCAGGAACATGCTGAAAATAAGCCCCAAAACTGGGATTGTTTAAAAACTTAGAACAACCAAATGAAACTCGATTGAACTCCAATATGTAAATCAGATCTCAACCTACATCTTGGGGGAATTAAATGCCCACAACCAAGCTCTTAGTTGACAGTATGGAGATGCTTAGTAATAACAGCCCTTTCATGCTAGTATAATTGTCAGACAAGGAATCCAATTTCTATGGAAGCAACTGTTAAAGGAATATGTTTTACAGATTTCTATGGAAGCAACTGTTAGAGGAAAACATTTAACAGGATTAGCTTCGGATACCGAAACTTAATAGACCAGAAATAAAGTCTTAAAAAATGCCATGCTTGACGTTAAAGGCCTTATCTATAATCCTGTGGTCAACTCATCTTCAATTTAGATTTTAGTCACAGTTAATTCCTATTTGGTATAGGCTATGTAGGTGTGGCGGAATCAAAGCTCAAAGATGGGAATTTTTTGTCTTTAAAAGCTAAGGGCAAGTTTGTATAACACCATTTCCATGGAAAACCCACGGATATGGTTCCGTTTTTCACCGCTCCTCACTTTTTCATGGTTTGGTGTGGCACCATTTCATTAAGGTAAAGTGACAAAAGAAACTAACAAACCCGTGATGCCGCATAAAACCATTTCCTAAGGAGGGGTTGGAATTGCTTTTCCATTGTGTGGAAAAGTGGAGGTCCATGGAAGAACTTTTCTGAGGACATTACACGTGTACAAAGGGTAATGACTGAAGCAGAGAACTTGTGAGGTTTCTAGCAACACAAACTCAGAGACCTAAAATACAAAACCTATTCTCTGCAAGTTTCGGACCAAAATGAAATAGATCATAGGACTACTCATTAGCTATTGCATCTTCTGAAAAATAGGAGGTACACATAGATTTTCTCCAGTTAGTCCATACCTTATTTTCTTGAAAGTCGAATTGATATCTATACAATTTTCTTATAATGCTTGGCAAAGTAAAAATCATAGTTATGGACTCCATTATCCTCATAAAATATTAACAAAGGCTCCGTACTGAAACATGAGCACCTGAGGATTGTAGTAATGCAGACTCATAGAACTAAAAGACAAATACCATTACTGCAAGTTTCATCCCTAGCGGGATGATAGTTTAAGGACTGTTTCTTTTCTTATTGCATCTACAAATATGATTTTAATATCCTAGATATTCGCCAATCATGCATAACCTGTGTTCATGAACTTTTTTTTTTTTAGAAATGTTGACACCCCTTTTATGTGCATACTGGGTGCAAGTCAAAGTATCACAGTTTCTTTTCACTATAGAGCAGGGAAAAAAAAAAGAATCCCTTTAGTATTTTGGAAGATCACGTGCTGACTCGTAGACCCTGATTAAGTCGACCTCTCACTTTCAGTTTGGAACTTCTTTTTACCATGGTATATCAAAAGTCTCTCATTAGACAACTTGGTCCACAAATCTTTCCATCCTGTATAGATCCTTTTCACCATAGCCTTTGGACCTAATTGGACATCTGTCATTTTCAGTATCTGGATTTTCCTATGCAGCATTACATGGACAATTTCACACGTGTATGCTCTTTTTTGTTACTTTTTAGGTCTTAAATGCTACTTACTACTAAAGACAGATCACCATAGACAGATTACTTTTTGTATATCAGTAGTCTCTTATTACTACTGACACAAAAATTTTAATTACTAGTGATATGGCCCTGTTATCCTTTGTATGGAAATGCCTTTGCTCTTGCAAATAAATTGATAGACTGTGCCAGTCATAAAGATATTTGAACTGAGGTGTGACTGAATTTGAAAGTTAGTGCTGGCAAAGCAACTAACTTTCAAGAATGGTTACAGTTTGATTACTCGTGATTTTCACATATACCTATATCTCTACTGCAGAACAACCAGAAAGCACCATGGTGTCCAGTGTAGGGACCCTAGAATCAGGATAAATGTGATTCCTGAATTTGGAAAATGTAAACCTGAACATTACCTTGGAGAGAACCCTGGCTGCTTCCTCCATATTTTTGTCCGCTTTTAACCTTTTGGTTATCATATATGGTGGCTCTAAGCATCAATGGACATGCATTTGTATCTTTAAACATGATGAAATGCAGCTTCCAAATTAAGCTGAAATTTCTTTATTGCGATGCAAAAAAAGAGTTCAGATGTTCTTATTCTTTCTGTTTATGTTCTTCATGACAGTCATGCACATCTGGATGAACCTGGAAGGGCTGAATGGGAAGGATTTTACACTGGGACCAGAGCAGCTGCTGCAGGTATACCTACCATAATATCTAATGTAGTCTGAAACCAGCTAGTCTACTGCCTTTACCGCTGAAAACCTTCATCTTCTCATTTAGAGAAGAGCACTGTCCTAAATGAATTTCAGAACCCTATCAAATTTGGTTCTTCATGCAGACCTAAATTTTTGGCTATACACAGGTTGAATCCATTGGATAATAGGAATAGTAATATTTACTCCTCGGGACTGCCATATTGACCTTTTTTAGTAGTGTACTATACTTACCATGTTATTTGATATAATCCCTTTATTTTTACTTGATGTAATCCTACCAGTGAATTAAGATAGGACCCTTAACTAGAGATGTCATCTCTTCATTCTTATACTCATCATCAAGAGTCTATTGTAAGTGAAGGCGTCAGCCAAAATGGAATATGCCCAGAAATTCTCCATCTTTTTTAATCGGTTCTTTCTTTTGATCGATGTAGAGGATTTCCCAAATCATCAAAGATTATGGCTGATCAAGCTCTGAACTGATGAGTACTTTGATTCTAGGATCTATTGGATATATGAGGTTAATGATGGTGATATTATCTATAATGGCTCAATTTATCTAGTAGACTTGTTATTATTTAGTTTATCAATTATAGTGTTTGCAAATTCTTCGTATAGATAAGTGCGCCATTCACATTAAATGATTAAATTTGCACTTCCTCTATAGTTTAAATTTGCTTTGATACCATTTAAACATCGGAGGAAGTGTAAAGTAGTATATCATTTGATTATACATCAAAAGAGGCACTTACGTATGGCTGGTATATTTGACAATTACCTAATGCAAACTGATAAAATCAATCATATAATAACCATAACAGATGATCTTATTGTCCTTATCCAATACATCGAACAGGAGGTGGATCTGGATCTGATCTGATAATCCCTAAATGTAGGTCCGCCATCCATGCCCTGATCAAAACTGTCTAAGACCATATGTGCAGTCGGTCTATCCATATCCATATGCAATACCATTGTACATGTGCATGGATATATAGAAATCGGATAAAACTTTGACCTGTTTACTATCTGGTCCATGGGCATGGACCCATATGGAACCAATTCAATTTTGCAATTGAGCTCCAATTTTTCAATTGATTGAGAAATTGGAGCTCAATTTCAATTTTAATTTTGAGAGAGAGATTTTAGAGATTGGAGAGAAATTCTTGATTTTAGAATCTAAATAAAGAGGCCAATCTAAAAGGAGTTTCCTATTAAAGAGTCCAATCTACCATGTTCTCTAATCAATCAATGCATATTTAGGTTTTCTTATCTAATTTCATAGGTAAGCAAATCTTATCTAATGTCAAATTAAAGAGTCTGTTATCTGAACCTTCCCCATCCCTTATCTTGTGCAATCGCATCATGGTTTTTGATTTTAGATGGGGTTTAATTGGATCTAAACTCTTTAAGCTTCCTCACATAATTCAAATTAACTAGAGTGAGTGAAACACGAGGATTCCCACAACTGTATTTTCAATTATTTTTGCAACACAATTGTGACATCTCTTCCCTTTCTTAATTTTTTCCTTTTTTATGTATTTTTTTGTGTGCTTTAATGTTTTTTCTTGCTTTTTATCATAATCTTGTTTTATTATTATTATTATTTTTTTGGTTTTGATGAGTTCTTTTAGTTTCTGGTGATAGGTTTTCATGGATTTATATTTTTCTATTTTATTTCTTGGTTTCAATTTTGGTTTTTAGGCATTAGGTTTCCATGGGTTTATTTGTTTCTTCTAAGTTGTTTTATTATTGGATTGTCTATGGACTTTTGTTTTCATATTGTATTTTTGTGGTGTTTTTATCAATTTTATTTATTTTATTATGGGTGTATTCTTCTTATTTCAAAAGAATGTTTGAAGTAACATACTCAATTGATTTCAAACAAATTAAAGTTATCTCATTTTGAAGGTAACCAACCATTTTTTTTTTATTATTATAGGTTTTAATTTTGATTGTAATTTTTACCATCTCAATATAATTTAGACTAAGTATTATTTCAAATTTTTATTATTTTTAATGTTATAAATTTATAACTCGTGCTTAGCGCGGGCATGTTTTTCTAGTATACCAATGATAGTCCAACGGCAGTGTTGATAAATTTGTTTAAACACCAACACTCCAGAAGTTGCCACTATAAATTCCAGTACTTTGGCTTGAATGACTTTTCTCTTCTAGATTTTATGAATGTTAGATAAGGTTTATGTTTTCATTCAGTATTTAACTTTATTCAACAGCAATGATTTCTCTGTAGTGCAGAATCTGAAAAAGTGGATTTGTTCTGAACTTTATTTATACAGGTGGTGTCACAACGCTGATTGACATGCCTCTTAACAGCTTTCCTTCAACAGTTTCTGAAGAAACATTAAGACTCAAGGTCTAGATACTTGACTTTATGTGCTATCCTATCCATCCATTAATTTTATCTTCTGGAGGGCTTTTGTTTGGTCAGACAGCCAAATGGATTTCTAGATCTATCCTGTCACAGAAGTTCGTGAAAACATTTTGCATGACCAGTTCCCATTTCTGGCTATATGGTAATATGGGCCAGGCTCTGGCTTGACATTCTGGTCCATGGTCCTAGCCAGTTACTGATCTTCATGCTTGATGAACAAAAGGCTGGGGAGAGGTTTGCCCATTTTAAACCAAGATTAAGATGTTGATAACACAAATTTTATCTTCACTTAGGGCTGGTGTCGTTGTCAGCCAAAGACTGACCCAAGATGGAATTCTTGGACTGAAGCTCGAAACATGCTAACTTTTTCAAGCCCAAGCCTGTTCTGTAGAGAAATTTAAATGTCATCAACATCATGGCTACAGCCCCATGAATTTGTGTCAGATTTGTGGGTTTTCATACAGATTTAACATGCATTTACTGTTTTTTCTGTCTATGACATCAGCCTTCCTTTTCCACGGTTTAAAACGGAACATGAAATGCTGATACATGGAAATTGAATATATTTATATCGTATTTGTTATGAATACCACATATAAGAGTGACATACTATTATCATTATGGTATCAGTCAGGTCTGGCCTAGCCTATTAAACTGACAAGCTTGTCCTAAGCCCTATTGTTGATTTGACTCTGAAATTTTAGACCCGACTCACTTCATCACACTTAATAGGCTAAAATTTAGGACCTTACTCATGAGCTGCCAGGCCGGGCTTAGAGGCCCAATGGACGGGCCCAACCTGCTGACAACCTTATTTTTATGGCATGATTCAAGCCATTTTATTATTTCAGTTATGTAGTTGCGACAATCAGATTTCATGATATTGCAATGTTCTTGTGATGGCTTTTCCATTTATTAGAAATAATGTTTTGATAATTTTTATGGTATCCAACTACTCTCTTGGATTAATTTAAACTTCTATGTAATAGGTTGAGGCAGCCAAGGATAAACTCTACGTTGATGTTGGTATGCTCTTAGAACCTTGCTATTAAGTGCTGATCATGATAATGAAACTACTGTACACAATGGCCTTTTTTTCCTAGAAATGGGTTCCATACCTGCGCCACTTATTATTATTATTATTATCGGTCATTGCACATTTTACATTAAGTGTAAATGCTGCACACGTTATATAATCAATTAGAGATGCTAATGGACCTCCAATTACCCACCTACGGCTTACCTGATGGATCTGAGCCCAACAATTCCAGGTATGGACCCCTTTTTTGTCTGGAATAGATTGATAATCAGGTCCAGTATTGGATCCATTCATGTCCATATTGAATATCCAAGTACCCCACCTTATGATCCATCTGAACTGTTCACACACATGGGACCCCCCTTGATAGTCACTGGACCCCGGTGTTTGCAATTGCACCCACTGAATGGATTGGACCATTGAATTGAGGGTAATTTTTTCTTTAATATAAAGCCATTAAACTTGTGGGCCATGGATCAAGGTGTTAGAGGCATGAGATTGGCACCTTATATATATATGTATGTATGACGCACGGAAGAATAACCAACGGGTTATTCTCCAAGCGAAAGGATAAGGATCTAAATTAGAAAGGCTTAGGGATAGGGTTCCATATAGGATCTAAATCGTCTTGGTCTCATATTCACATAAATTTTATTAATCACTGAATTTCTTTTTTGCTTCTCTCTCTATTTTTTTACACTGGGATTGTGCTTTGAAGAGGGTTTGGGTTTGATAAAGATGGAGGCTGTGAATTGGTTCGAGGGTTGGCTGGGTTCGGCGGGAAGGATTGGAGGTTTCAGGCGACCATCAATAGTGATTGGGAATGAGGTGGTTCAATTGGCGGGGATTAGGGTTCTGTGATGGAGGGGGAAATTGGGGATTGAATTCGGTTAGGTGGGATTCGGAGAAATTTTGGACTGTAGGGGATTTTGGGGATTGGATGGTTGGATTGAGGTTTTGGGAGTTGGGTTCGGGTAGCTGGGATCCTATGGTGTAGGGAACTCAATTTTTTTTTCTTTGGGTTTGGTTCAGCTTGTAGTTGGGATGGACTGTTCGATGGTGGGATGAGATGCCGGAATGGATTTTGGATTTTTCTTTTTTTGGGAATTTGGGGGTTTTGAATGGGATTTAGGGTTTCAAGATTTTGATGGGGATTTGTTGGGGAGGGAATTCTGAGATGGGTTCGGTTTGATGGTGTTTTTCGAAAATCGATTGAGGATGTGTGTTGGAGGTAGGCTTGGCCGATGGTGTCGGGGAGTGGATTTAGGGATTTTGGCCAGGATTAGTGGTTAAGGGTTTGGAGGGTTTTGGTAGGCTTTGGCGTTCGGATGAGTCGATTGGGGTTTAGGATTTTTTCGGTTGGGGTCAATGAGGTGGGAAAAGGGCAGGGAGCAGGGTGGAGTGGGATTGGGAAGGGATGGGGTTTGGGTTTTGGGGCTTTAGGGGTTCGACTGGGTGGGGGCTTGGAGTTAGGTGATAGGCTGGATGGATGTGGTTGTTCGAGGGGCACAGGGATTTGGTGGAGGTGGTTTTTCGGTTTCGGGAATTGGAGGCCTTGATGGGCTAAGGGAAGGGGGTCCAATGGGGTGACAGAGGATGAATGATAATGAAGGATGATGATGATTACAATGGATGATGATGATCGGTGGTGGTGATAATGAATTGACAGAAAAAAAGCGGAGAGATAAGGTACCAGGTTATTTCAGATTTACGATCATAACGATGATTTGAGAATGGATCTTCGCTCTGATACCAATTGACGCAACGTGGGTGGGGAAGAATAGCCAAAGGGCTATTCTCCAAGCCAAATGCGTATGGATAGGGATCCATGGGATCCAAAACGTCTTCGTCTCACACCACAGACAAATAAATTCTCAATGAATTTTTTTTATTAATCAATAGAACTCATCCCCCAGGAGGGATTGCAATCCTTTATATAGACTCATACCCTAATCTATTCTTGAAAACAATTATAATATATTAAAGAGGAGGTTTATGGCTTTAATTTTGACCACCAGTTGGGATTTTGACCGTCAGTTGTTCTGTTTTCAAATCTTGTCTTCCCATTTTTGCAACTACCCACTTTATCTCATTATCAAAACCACTCATAATCACTCCCCCACTTCTCTTGTTCTACAAAAACTTCATTTTAATCCAAACTCTACCATTCCTTTTTACTCCATTTCTCCTCTTTCCACCACTAGCTCTTGGATTACATAAACAGGTACTCTTATAACATTTTTTATTCTTTTGGTTTCTTTCTAAAACCTATAATTTTTTTTAATGCATGAGTATTTAAATTGTAATGTTGGCCATATCCGTGCTGAGCACGAGTTCTTATGCTAGTTGGTCTAGTTATAATTAAAAGAAAAACTAAATCAAATAAGATAAAACTTTCTAATTAATCCTATAACTGTCTCTAAAATTCAGCTACTGCTAGAAAATAGGAAATATAGACTTGGATGAAAATCTTCTAGAAAGATCTGTAATCTTCTTTAATGGGCTATAGTGGGCTTGGGCCAGTGGCTGGCAGATGATGGATCTAGCCTGCATCAATATATATATATATATATATATATGGTTCCATCATGAGTGGATCTTTCCATGCCCCCATGTCCCATTATCTGTGGGGGCCCCATTTGGGCCCCAGCGGCCAGTGTGCAAAGTTCGGAAGCGCTGGTATATTACCCATTATCTATTGGATATAATTATGTAAAATGTAATATAATATATCAGTAATATATCATATTTAATGTTGTTATATAAGTGGATATAGACCCCTGTCCTTGTACTTGATTTGATAATCAGGTCCTGGTCTGTATCCGTTCAGGTGCATATGAAATACATGAGTACCTGTGCAATATCTGAATAAATGATATATCTATATAAAATATATAATTTATCAGGTAGATGTAACTTGTTTCCTCTTATTCTGTACTTCTCTCAAGTACTTCACTATTAAGTTACCATTAAAAAAAAAGATATATGTCGGTCTTGAGTTTGCACTTGGTTTTAGAGTCAATGTCCAGATCCGATCAGGTCCAAGTTGTATCCCTATAGTACTGCACTAACATTGGTAAGGTTGAACAGAATCTTTTATTGCTCTTTTGTTTTATGCTCAAGTCATGGTAAGAATTCTTAGATCTGCATAGCTTTGGTGCTAGTCTGTTTTCATCTTCAGGAGTGCTAGTTTGATTATTTTTGGTACAATCAGGTTTCTGGGGAGGACTGGTTCCTGATAATGCCTTTAATAAGAGTGCTCTGGAGGGTCTTCTGAAAGCTGGTGTTCTTGGTCTCAAGGTATTTATTAAGATATCACACATTTTAATAGTAGTAATGCAGGCATAAGAGGACATTCATAGTGATGGCATCGTCACCTCATACAAACATGTAGAACTTGTGGAGTTCATTGTCAAATTTTAGTAGTCATGGGTCAGCTTTAGTTGTATATCACTCATCGGTTCCATGCTTTTCTCTCTTGGCAGTGTTGCACACAACATTTCTAATTACTTAGGATCATAGGGTCCCGAGTCTAAGAGGACATTCTTAGTGAGGACATCCTCATGATCCTTGGACAAATCTGGTAGGACTAGTGAAGTGCATTGTCAAATTTGAATAGCCATTCGTCACCTGTAGTTGTAAATGAAATATCGGTTCCATGCTTTTCTCTATTGACAAGGTTGCACACAAGACTTCTAATTAGGGCCATAGAGTTCCAAGCCCTGGCTTCTGAGACGTGAAACGTTTTGAGTTCCTTTGCTTGACAGAGAAAAGTAGAAAAATGATATAGTTTGGTTTTCCTTATCAGCATTAGAAAATGGTTTAAGACCCATACTGCTGATATGTGAGTCCTTTTTTGAGTGTTTATTAATCTAATGGTTGGTGAACCCCAGATGTCTTACAAATTAGAAGATTCTAAGCTGTTTTCCTTTAGCCTTCTTTTTGGATAATTGTTGTTTTCTCTCCAGAGCCATTTATTTTTGGGCTCTGATCTATTTACATGATTGTTGATTCCACTGACCTCAAAAACCCTTTGCCAATATTAATGAAAGAAATTAATGTTGTGAAATGTCAAGAGCCATTCAGGGGAAAATAAATAATGAGAGCATGTATCTCTACTACTATCAGACTCTGTCATTTGTCTGGTTCTTACGTACATAATAGTCATTTTTTCTTTAGCTAATTATAATCTTTATCATACACTTTCTAACATTTTTGCATTAAAACAAGTCCTCAGTTAGCCTTAGGGAAGAAAACTGGTCCCTGAATACCTGAAGACCTTAATTGAAAAAACTGGATGAGTCCAATATTCAGACCCTACTGGATTTGGGTTTGGGATCAGGTCCACTGCATGGATGCATTGAACAGATTAAAGTTTGGGGCTGGTTCGCGACCATGAATTTCATATCTGAGGACCTGTATAATTGAATCGATGGCTGTATATGCATGTATGCACGTATGTATGTATATTAAGCACGTGAGGCTTCTTCAGTGATGGTCTCGTCTGTGTTGCTTACCTTGAAGCATGACAATCATGGATATTGTAGGATTTGAATTCTCCTTATGACCTACCTGTGTACAACAAATGGGAACCATCTGGCTCATGGGAGTTATCATTTTGCGGGCCTCAAAGTTGTCCACTCCTAACTGTTACATAAAATTGGATGTGTATCCAGTTTGGCATGACCAAATGGGGCCGACTGTCACATCTGGGTCCTTTTGGAAATTCAGCATGGGAGAGATGGGATGAGATAGACCCCATAGGCTGGACCATTATATAAGTTTATGTGTATCATATTTGAAATTTAGTATATAGTACTTGGCCCTATATTTAACCAAGTACAGGCCTGCCCTAGGATTCAGGTCTGGATTCAGGCCTTTAATTTAATTTTGGGCATGGGTATCGTTTCTATAACCCGGAACCAAGTTGGCTGTTTGGATCTGGGTATAGTATGAAGCTGTCAGTTTTCATCCATAGCTAGCCTGTATATTCATCTTTGCAAGTTTAGCTTTGAACCTGATGTTGCACATAATGGCAGGAGTTTCAGTTTCTTCTGACTATTGTTTTTTCTGTATTGGTGCAGTCTTTTATGTGTCCCTCAGGAATAAATGACTTCCCCATGACAAATGCAAGCCATATCAAGGTCTGTTTGTTGACCTTTCTCTACAGAAAAAACTTTTTTCCCCACTTGGTATGCTTATATTTATCTCGACACAACTTTGGGAGAAATAGTTATCAGTTACTGAAATAAAATGATTTGATTATCGGATCATGTAAATGGAAATATAATGTTTAGGATCCATTGATCTTGTTTTTCGCTTGATGTCTAAAGTATTTCACATTATTATATGAATACGAATGTTAGAATAAAATTGTTGTTTTTTGGTCCGTTTTGTTTCCTTGTGGTGTGGTGGACCTGGTGGTAAGTATAATTCTCTTGTACTGATTTTTTCTCTCTATTAATGAACGTTAAGATTCAAAAAAAAAAAAAAGAATGTTTGAAAAAATTTATGTGAATAAGAATAACAACAAATGTGAATTAGTGATAAAAAAGGAGAAAAAAGAAAAGAAAAGAATGCATCTGTACTTATGTAGGCTCTTTTCATAGTTTTTATCCTGCCATGCCTAATCATGTCACATGTTGAGTACTTAGAAGTTTATCATAGGGAAGAAAGTTTTTTGTATTGGTCTAAATCACTACTTCAATAAATTTGGAAGATGCCCTTACAACTTTAAAAATGTTGGATTATTTCATAGTTCAATGTCTTTTTTCAGTTAAATTCTAAATTCACGTTATTCAAAGAAATTACATCTCATAACTAAAAAAAGAGAGTAATTTTTCTAATCAGCTATAAGTCTGAACATTTTCTTGAAACTCTCAATTTCGATTCAGAACCTGCTTCAGTTGGCCTCCATAGTGGAACATTCCAGCTGATCACTGTCCCATTTAAGCTGTTTCATTTTGGAAATTGAATAGATTAGCTAGAATTAGGCTTAAACTAACCTAAATACTTCCTATTTGCCTCATTAAACTACCTACGTGCTGCTATATATCTCTGTGTATAGTGGCTATTGGTGATGGATGTCACCCAAGAAAACTGAACTTATATTAGGTGTATTCTTATGCAAATCCCACTTTAACCTGAGTTGGTATCTCACTTACCATCCAAGGACAGCAATGAATTGGGTTACTTAGAAACCAACATCCTAACAAGTTGAATCACATAAATCCAGACAACAGAAATGAGCAAATGCTCCAAATTGAATTGTGATTAATCACTCCTAATTAGCAACTGACATTGAAATCAAGGGTATACAGAATAGGCATATGAACATCAAGAACAAATAAAATAGTGGAAAAACCTTCCAAAAAAGGAATCATAGAAAATTAGGTGAATTGAACTGATAGAGCAACAAAGGGACAACCTTGGCTGAACGAGCAGAGCACTAGGCCTAGACAATCGTGCATAGCACAGGGCCAAATAAAGAGGATAGACCAAGAGCTTTGCAAAAAAATTAGAGACGTGGGAGATGAGGGCTGAAGGAAATGGGTTTTTTTTTTTTTTTTTTTTTGGTTTCTTATGTAGTTCCAATCCATTAATCACGAGGATCCATAATCTTAAAGAGGTATCTCAAATCACCACAACACAATTTGTCCAAAACAACCAAAAAAGAAAGGAGATTCACAGTGAAAGAGAAGGAAACTCAACTAGAATCACATGCAAATAGAACCCTTTCCCAGGGATTCACATGGCCAAATAAAAGATAAAAAAAAGCCCATTAAAGAATTTGTCATCCAGATCTATATTCGTTGAAAATTCAATCAAAATTGTTTGTTTCTTAATTAAATTGGTATTTATGAGATGAACACAACAAGATCCTCTTAATCTCAACCTCAAATTATTTTGGTAAGTTTAAATGCAAGTTATCTAAAATTAATGAAGTCGACAAATAGCAAACTATTTAGAGAAAAGAGATCCCTAAACTTTTCAGTATCACTACCCTCAATCCTATGATAGTGGATCATAATTTTCTGAAATAAAGTTGGCATCACATAACCTTGGGCATGTTGGAAAGCTAACTTGATAACCCATCCAACTGATCTGATTTCATGGCATTTGGACATTGTTTGGTGCATTAAATCTGGCCATTTCCTGGAAAGTGGAAACATAAAAAGGAAAAAACAAGCATGGATAGATCCTTGCATGAGCTTTGGGGACTGGGCCCAGTGCTTGGACTTGGGTGTTCATTGTGACTTTCTCGTAGTGACATCTCCTCCCAAAAGACTCTAAAGAAAGGATTTCATGTAAAATGACAAACCACCTTAAAAGGAGGGTTATTTTTTAGTAAGTTTAAACACCTTTTGAAATAGAGTATAAGGACTTATGGTCTTCTTTTTGGCTGGAAAAAACCTTTTTCAGTTGTTTCAAATGAAACAGGGTAATTTGGGGCTAAAAAACAAGTTGTGAAACAGGTTAATTTGGGGCTAAAAAAGAAGTTTTGACCAAAATGGTATGAAATGAAACTTTTTAACCATTTTGGATCAAATTGAACAGTATAGCCAACCCAGGCTTTTCTAGTTGTTGTTTATTTTTCAATGGGCCCATCAAATTTCATTAAATACAAGAGCCTAAACTTCTTTTAAGTTGCTTGATTGTACTAATTGATTCTAATTTATACCCTCTCAGTCTTGTGATTATTGTCTCCACATGTTCTCCTTCAAATATTGGATAATATGCTGTGATTTTCCTTAATCCATCTCAGTTTCTTACTATTATTACTATGGTTGTAGATAACCTCTTTATTCATTTCTATTATGATTTTTCTGTTATTTTTTAGGAGGCGTTATCTACACTGGCAGACTATGACAGACCTTTACTTGTACATTCTGAGATTCAGTTGGATTTTGACAGCACTTCTGAACTAAAAGATGGCCTCGATGATCCTTGGTCTTATTCAACGTATCTTAAGACTAGACCGCCTTCATGGTAAGAATTGTTTATATTCCCCTAATGTCAGGAGGCATATAACAAGCTGCAACTGCAAGGATTTATTGGCCTTCAAATCATCAAATTATGTACAAAAGATCAAATTACTCTCATGCAATGTGCTTTTTTGTTGATAGCTTTATTAGTTCTTTTGATATGCAAAGAATTGGATACATAATTTGACATTATCTATCGTGGAGATGACTAAGCCAAGTTATCTTCTCCTTGAACTCATGTGGCTGCTAAGAGTTGGTTTCTTGTGTTACAATAAATTAATAAATTTCTTGTGTTACAATAGATTATGTGGTATTGCTTATAGAATTTCAGCAAAGGAGCAGACTGAATAGAGAAATCAATGCAGTATAGTTGTGTGATTATAGGCCCATTAGCTTGGTGGGATTTGTATATAAGTTTCTTTCCATGGTGTAGGGAAACCGATTGAAGCATGTTCTTCCAGCTATAGTTAGTCCTTCCCAAGGGAATTTTGCTGGAAACATTCGGACTTTTGGATGAGATTGTTATAGACAACAAACTTATTGACTCAAGAAAGCATGTGCCAAAACAGGGTGTGATTTTTAAGATTGGTTTGGAAAAGGCATATGACCATAAGGAGTGGGACTTTGTTGATTATATGCTGCTTAGATTTTGGTTTGGTATTTGCTGGAGGCAGTGAATAAGACAGATTTTGGTATGGTATTCGGTGGAGGCAGTGAATGTGAGAGTGTATCTCCTTTATTTCATTTTCTATTTCGGTTAACAGTTCTCTATCTCGTCTTTACACAACATCTAGAGGGCTACAACAAGGAGATCCTCTCTCCCTTTCTCTTTTCACTATTGTGGCAGAAGCTTTAGGTGCTCTTTGGTGAGGGCTATGGACAAGGAGTTGAGTAGGGGTATGACTTCTTAGGGGAATCGGAATGGGGAACAAATCTTCCATCTTTTGTTTTCTTTGTTCAGTTAGGCAATAAGGTAGCATGTGCTCATGTTGAAGGTTAATTTATCTAAGAGCTCTCTTGTGATGTTTGTAAGCCCAAAAATAAACAAATGTTCAGCCCCCCTTCTGTTTGTATGTTCTGAGTTGAAACTCAGAATTGCAAAGAACACCCTGCCTTATTTGTGAATAATAAAACAGTCCCTGAATGAATTAAAATTAGTATAGGTGGACTGTTTTGGGCTCTTTATTCTTGAGGGAAACATCTACACATGGGTTCGGACACCATATGTTTGATCAAATGCTTCCATGAATGTCATAGCCTGCTTGACCACTTGATCATCAAATCCATCTGCACTTGATCATCAAATCCATCCGCATCACGTGCCAAATGATGTGCCAATTTGAAAAACTTTCCAAAAACAGCACATTGTAATAAAAATAGTAAGCATGCATAGGAGATAAAAAAGCCAGTTGGTGTGATGATTTGATGATGCAAAACCCTAATTCACAAAAGTACTAATGAATTTTAACTAATTTTGACCTAAAGTCCAACTTTATGCTAAAATGCATGAAATCATGAAATTGAATGCAATTAACCCTAATTAAGTCCACGAATGTACATGAAATAATGACCTAATTTTGTGGACTTATTAGGTCCACTTCAGACTTTTTGGGGGAGATGCTTTCACTTAGAGAGCATTTTTGATACTTATGTAATGCGGAGCAGAGGGAAGATGCAGGGTGGGCAAGGATAGAGTTCGATAGATAGGGGAAAAAATTGGCCTCACGCCAAACTCTAATCTAGGAGGCAAAATAGAACTTGAAGAGAACTCCAAGAAATCTTGGCAAAGATCCCAAAGCTTCAATTTTCATTATCATCAACCATTCTTTGCCAAAGAGGCATTTTCCAAATAGGCATTACATCATTATATAAGAAAATTAGATAACCCTAGAACTAATCTTCGCCATCTAAACACATCTAATGACTAAGATTAAAACATTTAACGTTGAAAAAACTTAAAGCTTAAATAAAAGCCTTAAATGAAATAAAATAGATGGGCTGTAGCATTGCTGGGCCCAAAGGCTCGGTCGACCCATGAGGGACCATTGGTCTCTCTTGCATCATTGTGTCATGTGTGGGAAAGAAGTGGAATTGGCCAATCATTTGTCCACCATTGCGAGCGTGTTTGTCTTCTAGAGACATTTTATTGGTAGGTGAGGGATTCACTTGGTGATCTCAATTTCTTTTGGAGTTGACAATGTATTGGCGAAGTTGGTCCTTCGGGTGTGTTTTTCTCCTTTGGAGGACAATTCTTTTAGTGATTCTTTCGTTTGTTTGGAAGGAGAGGAACAATGGGATTTTATGGCTGCATCATTGTCCATTGAGAATCTTCAATCTATGATCTCCCAAAGGATTGCTAAGTGGGCATTGGTAAGGAAGAAGTTCTCTAATATTAGCTTGATGGATATTTTGTTCAATTGAGAGGCTTGAATTATTTGCGGCTTGGTCAAGGAGAAACAGATGGTTCCTCGGAGCTTGTCCCCTCTGTGTGTTGGAATTTAATTTGGATGGAGTAACTAGAGATGAGCCAGGGCCCTACAGGCAAATGAGGAAATGGAGCGGTGTTGTGTACGTTTTCTAATTGTGTGGGGGCCAAGGATTCCAACGAAGTAGAGGTCTTGACAATTTTGGAGGCATTGGTGATTTTTTTATACTGCTCATTTTAGGTTAGTTTGATTGTGGAGAGTGATTCATGCAATGACACCTCTTAGGAGACTCATGATAAAGTTTAGACGTGGAAGTCCTAGTTTTGTTTCAATGGGATAAAGGCCCTGGCTTCCCATGTTGGTGTGTAGTTTTCTCATATGGTTAGATTGGCCAACAGGTTTGCATACTCTTTAGTGGAACAGAGGGTTGATAGATCTTACCCATGGGAAGTGCTTTTGTTGTAACTTTTTTTGTAGGGCGTAAGTCTCTTATACCATTTAATTGTTTTTGGTGTGGCTTTGTAGTTGCTTTCTTGTTTCAATAAAATTTCCCCAATTTCTTGTGGCCTTGGTTTGTCATTTACACATATAGCTTTGTATGATTGTATCGACACTTCTAGAATCGGTGTTAATATGAGCTGCTTTTCGTTTGTTGATTCTTTCTATTTGAGTTTCAACACCTTATGCACCACATTTATTTGTACCTCGTGCACCACATTTATTTGCTAATTCTTACATCTAGATCCTAGCCATATTCAGTTCAGAATTGGAAAAAAAGAAGATCCAAATCATCTTCATTCATTAGTTTTATTGCATTTGGACTTTAACTATTTGATTTTTCCCTTCAACTTGGTTTCCACTAGTCCTTGGGTTAGTATTGTTTGATCATATGTGATTCTCATGTTGCATTCTATCCAACATAATAAACCCTAATTTTGGATGGTTTTGATTTGTATGCATGGGTACCACATGTGCAAATTGGGATGGACGGGTTCCTAAAATGATATCACTTGTGGACAGCTAGCATTCTACTATGCCTCTTAATTTATTTGGCATCTAGGCTTATACCATGTTGATTCTTAAGCCTTGCTAAGTCAATTGGCTACATGATTTCTAATCTTCTCTGTTTTTTTTTTTCATCCATCCTTTTCTTTGACTAGGGAGGAGGCAGCTATTAAAGAATTGCTAAGCATAATACAAGACAAAAGGACTAGTGGCCATCAATGGGCTCATCTTCATATTGTTCATTTGTCAGATGCAAGTGCATCGCTAGATCTTATCAAAGTAATCATCACTTCTTCTTTTCTTGGATGCTTCATGCTTGTGTTTATTTAGGTCATATTACCGGTAAGCAAGCTTAAGTGTAGGAAATGTTGTGATGTTTGGACTGATAATCTAGGGCTTCAAGGATTGTAGTCCTTATAACATGTCCCTTGACATTCCTTTTATGTTTCTCCTCTTCCTTTGATTCTGTTTCCATAAAAGGAAAGGCTATTTGATGCAATTTTTTAAAATTGACTTTTGATCTCCATTTTTAACTGCTAATGGCATGAATCCTTTGTATTCAATTCCTATCCATTTTAATGCAAACAAACAGTGCCTAAGAGTTTAAATAGAAGATTCCTTGATACCTCTTGTGATAAAACTTTGCTTTGAGGTAGTATTTACTTTCGAGGCAGAGACAATCTCCTTTTTTTTTTTTTTTTTTGGGGGGGGGGGGGGGGGGGGGGGGGGGGGTTCAGATGATTTTTTAGATAGAGTGTAGAGTGTGTGGGGATTTTTATACTATTCGTGCCTTCACATGTTTTTAATGCATCAATTATTTCGATGGATTCGGGGATTTTGGTTTGGTTTGCATGGTTTCTGTTGTCAATATCATGCATGTTGTGGGCAAAGTCGCAAACATTTCCTCAAGGGCCAAGGCTTTTAGAGGTTGGCACAAGCAGGTTTAGAACAGTTCCATGTGTGCTCCTTTATTTTCTTGATGCTTTCAATGCATTTGGGATAGTCCACCTTAAAGGATGAGTCAGTTACCCAAATATGCAGCTTCTAGTTGTTTTTAATCTTTTGTTACCGGTATGTGCTTACCCATTTTGAAACAAACATATCTCTCTCTCACTCTCAATAGTCAATCTCAGTTTTCACATATTGATCAATCTGATGGTGGATATTACTCCCAGTGAAGTGTAACTTGGGGTCCACTTCCTATTCATTGGGTGGTGTTTGTGTGGATTGTCTGAATCAAGTAAAGGTGGGGCCACTGATGTCCTCAGCAAATCATTTGTATGGAAACTCCTATGTGAACATCGATATGAGATTATTTCTCATTTCTATATGGTTTTCTGATTCTTTTTAGTTTCACATAAACAGTAGACCTTTTAAATTAATTTTTTTTTTATGAGGCTCTAACAACTGAGCGAATGGTCAATTATTTAGATGGTGTCTGTAAATATGTTTATCTAATTTTGAGAGAATAAAAAAGAACTAGAGTTGGACAAGCTTTCCTCTTGTTTTTGTGTTGTGGCATGAGAAATAACTGACTTCCTGATATTTTGAATTCAAGTCTGCGATTGATTACCCTTCTTTGCCTCGAGTTGGCATTTCTTCACTGTTTTAAGGTCAAACTAGACCGAAGTCTAAGATGATGATGGGAAACGTCTCATAGATGATGATGATAATACTGAGACCTTGATGATCCAGACTTAGGGCTGTATTTGGATGCTTGGATATAGAAACATGTATTTTTTATACCTGGAAATAAGGTACATTTCATTCCAAAGAGTACACATCTGAAAAACTCATTCCCCATCCCTGGTTGTTGCTCAGCTGGTTAGGGACATGGTGTAGTGCGCATGAGTGCGTGAGTTCGAGTCTTTGGTGGAGCAGAAAAAAAGGTGAAAAGAAAAATATATTTCCTCCTTCACATTCAAATTTCTTGCTTGCAGTAGAGAAATAGAATTGTAGAAAGCTGGAAGTAAAGGAAGTATCCAACCGCCACTACATTTCTTCGTCTGTTTTTTTTTACCAGAAAATAAGTTACATTTCCATGGAACTGGGAATAGCCAAATGCAGCCTAGACCCAATGCCAAAATGTGTCACACTGTGACCTTTGAAGTACAATGTGATTTGAGTTCTCTTAACTCAGATGATACTGACATCATCTGATGATTTCATATTTTTTTACAGGGAGCGAAGAGCAGTGGGGCAAGATTAAGTGTCGAGACTTGCCCACATTACCTGGCATTTTCGGCTGAAAATATTCCAGATCGGGATACACGCTTTAAGTGTGCTCCACCAATCCGTGATGCTGCCAACAACCAGAAGTTATGGGAGGCTCTGATGGTATTGTTTTATGTGTGCTACTCTGATTTTTCTTCGATGTGTATTATAATTTTGATGATAAAAGCGAGTGTAGTGAAAAAGGAATTTAGTTTAGGGATAAGTTTATCTTTTGCTGTATGTTTTATTTTATGTACATCCGCCTAATGAAGTGATGCGAAGATTATCACTCCAACATAATTAAATGAAAAGGAAAAGCGAAAAAGACAACTATTCTAAATGCCATACTTAATTTTTGAACTCTCTGATGGGTATCTAATAGTAATGATGTTATGCAGTGTAATTTATTTATTTGTTAATGGCATTCAATTTCAGGATGGGCATATTGATATGTTAAGTTCTGATCATTCGCCATCAGTACCAGAGCTTAAGCTTTTTGATGAAGGTGACTTTTTAAGGGCTTGGGGTGGCATATCGTCTCTACAGGTTGATACACTTCTCTTTTCATGGCTAGAGTAGGGAAATGCAGTTTGTGAATTTATATATAAGCTGAATTTTTTTGGTAGTCTTTCGCCATATTTTTTATGGTAGAAATCAGTTTTGTGGTTATGTAAGATCACAGAGATCCATTTTGGGCAGTGATGGGAAGTTGCTATAATTAGAAATTAACCTTAAATGTGCAATAAATGGATGGGAGAGGTATGTCACATTTGCTCGTAATTGTTGTCTAATGTCACACATAGTACTACGAGATATCATACATGTCGCAGTGGCTACTTCTTTTGGAATATCGAGATGGAACATCGGATGATATTCAATGTTGGTTACCATGACTTTCAGTTGTTAGCTAGATACTAATGTGATCATAATTTTAATATAAGAATACCTAGCACTAGAGGTGCCTATTGAAGATGCATGAGGTGAGCTTCACCAGCTAAGGGGGTTGGATTAAGAATCTACCAGAAATCAGATCCAGTGTACCTTGCCTGCAGATCCGATCTAAGGCGTTGGTCATGAGTTGGTTTTTCTTTTCCCTATAATCTCTAGTTCCTTACCTTAGATAAGATGGCTAAAAAAATGCCAATTGGAACTGATTCTTGATAGAATGTCTGATCCACAGCCCCTTTTTTTCGCCCAGGGCTGCTTTGATGGATTAGTTTTATTCTTCTCTTGTGCCCATCATGCCAGCATAACTCTTCGTATTGCTCAAACAGAAATGATTTTCTCTTTGCACCCAAGCATGGTACAGGTGGTGCAGTCTTTAATAATGTAGGTTATTCATCTTGTGACCCTCATAATTTGTGTTTGGGTTGTGAGTTGTGACAAAAGTTTTACATTGGCTGTCAACTTACCTCCGGAAATCCTCTTCTTTTATTTGAATTCTGGGCATGGAATTGGCATTAAAAACTTGCAAAGTTAGGGGTTGCATCAATAAGTGATAAATTAAGAGAAACTCGTTTGAGATGGTTTGGACATGTCCACCGCAAGCTAGCAATGACACCCTGATGAGAAGTTTTTCTATGTAGGTTGATGGCCCACCAAGGAAAAGGGGTAGGCTGACATGGATGGAAGCAGTGAGGATAGATTTGAAAAAAAATGCAACGTATCTGAGGATTTGGATTTGGCTTGGGATAGATCGGAATGGAAAAACAGAATTCATGTAGCCGACCTCAACATAGTTTGGACAAGACTTTGATGATTATGATTCAACTTGTGATCCTGTCATGGGATGGACAAATCCTAAGTTTTTCCATATTAAACTAACAGTAACAGCTATCAGATTGGTGGCTTGCAAATATACATGACAGGCAACATGGCTGGTCAGATCAATGAAGAAGATGCTTTGGTGCATCTTCTATCCACAATAAACCTGATACTGAGCTGCAGTCCCCGTCTTCGTTAGATGGAGTCTAGTCACGATATTGTAAGAAAAGAAAGGAGAAGAAAGAAGACTGTTAGAAGAAATCAAGGAGTGGGTTGAGACATACATGATCAAATTGCTATTAATATGATTGACATAGCAAAATGACAAAATAATACCCTTAAAAAGATGAGACAAATACAAATATACGCCATAAAAACATAAAGATAATAGCCCTGTATACACCAGCAGGTCTGTTGTATGGGGATTTTGATTTGTGGATCCCAGCTACGCTGTCTGTTGGAAACTTTGTTCTTCTTGTGAATAAGCTCCTTAGCAACCAAGGTCCTAATCCTTAGTTCCAACCAAGGCCCTAAGGCTAATTTTAGTGTAGAAGGTTTAAGACTGTGCTGTCAATAAAACAGAAACAATGGGCTTCTGTCCAAGAAGGGAAGAGTGGCTGAGTGGTCAAAAAGCGATAGACTGTAAACCTGATGAAGTTTTTCTACAGAGATTCAGATCCTACTGTTGGAAGTAGGTGGGCCTCGTAGATAGGTTTTCAAAACTTTTGACCCACTTGACTCAGGGATCAAGTATCTATAAGGCCATGAAACCCAATCCAGGATCCAAAACTCAATCTCATTAACCATGATCAGCAAAACCTCTATCTGGAAGATAGAAACAACACCTAACAAGCAACCACGAAATTCTACAACATGCAAGGAGTAGATCATACCTCGGGAGCTTAGTAGTGCTCTAATGGAGAAGTTGAACTCTTTTCTTTGATGAAGAACTCTTCTGCAAATCAAATCAGAATCTCCAAAATCTCTTAGCCTTCCACGCTATGACCCACTTCAGATCTCTATTCTCAAGAAGATAGGTGGGATCTTCAAGAGAAAATCAACTAGTAGCTCTAAGGGAAACCGGAAGAGAAACTAGAAGGAGGAGAGAAAGAGATGTGCAACACTTGCACAAAAAAGGGGGGGCTGGGCGTGAATTCCAAGGATGGACGTCCAGCCCCCTTTCTCTCCTTTTATAGCCCTGGGCTATCCCCTCTTAATAGAAGTCTCACTTCTACAAAGATTAGTAACCTTCTTTTTCCACTATTACAACTATTAGAAGTCTCACTTCAAATAGAAATAGTAACTTTCTAATTCCTTTCCTTTTGAGTTCAAGCAGGGTCTAAAATCTCGGACTCGGACTCGGACTCGGCTCGGGCCGAGTCCGAGTCGACTCGGCCGACTCGGCCGAGTCGCATGGGACTCGGCTGAGTCGGCCGAGTCCCCATATTTAGTAAAAAAAAAAAAAAAAAAAAAGGAAAAATTTTGTTTCTCCTTTTTTCCATCCAATCCATTCATAATTCCATATATAAAGTTTCACTCTCTTCATTGATCATTCTAATACGTTATTTAAGGATAGAAATATAGAATAATAATAACAAAATCGCAAGCCATTTTATAATTTAATTGCAATTAAAATTTAAAATTTAAAACTAAAAAGTAAAAAATACAATGTACATGTTTCCAACTTTCAATATCCACTCTCAAGTCTCAATTTAGTCAATTATCAAGTCAACTAGTAAGATTAATCATCAAAGATGTAACTAAGCTTCAAATTTCAATTATATTTATAGCATATAAAAATGTAAAACCATAGTATACCTTAGCTCTTTCTTGTTAAAATTTAAATGCTAATTCCATGTTGAATGCCTTGCGGGTTCTGGATCTTCATCTTCGTCGTTATTTTGACTTTGACGATAGTATTGAGCAACATCAAAATGAAAAAACCCTTGCCCCGCTCTTGGAGTTATAGGACCTTCTCCATAGTTTGATGATGGAGCCATAACTTGAAGTTGAGGATATTCATATGGCGGTTGCACTTGTGGGGGTGTTACTCCATACTGTTGTTGCCCATACCCATGCGAAGGACCACCGTATCCACCATACTGATGCGGCAGTCCATACTCAGACGAAGGATCATGAAATTGATCTCCATATTGTTGCTCATATCCGTATGAACTATCAGAACTTGTGATCCAAGGGCTTGATGCCATTTGATGCGGCTGAGGATATTCATCCGTTGGCTCACTTCCTTTTCCTTCACCTCTGCCCCCCTCACGTGACCCACCAATAGGCTCACTTGGACTATAATATACATTAATGTTGTCATGTCCACCACCACGTCTATCATCACTACCTTCGTATGCCTCCTCGTTCTGGCCCTGTTCACCTCCTTCTCGTGAGCCACTCTTGCTAGAAGATGATGTTTTATGCTGTTCCACTTCTTCTTCATAAGTGGCCAACCTTTGGCCTTGTCTTGTCTTTGCATGAGTGCTCTTAGTCTTATCCTTTGACTTTCTCGTGTATTGGAAAGTTGGTTTTGATCTTTCTCTAGCCCCCTTGACATGTTCTGAAGTAGAACGTGTCAACTCTGGACCACGGTTATGACCACGTCCCGAGCCTTGCAATGACGAGGTTGCTACACCCTTACCCTTATCGCGCGCTGATCGCGCTGTAGAAGTAGCCGTAGCAGATCTGGAACTCGGCTGCTGCGGTGGGGAAATATGTGCTTCATTCGACTGAAATTCTTCAACATCAGCCATTGCTTCATCGAGGAATGTTGTATCATTTAATACTGGCTCCTCTCTTTCAGCCAACCATTCATCAAGAGGGTCATCTTCCTCGAATATATAATCCAAATTAATTGGTTCGTAGTCGCCGTTGTCTCTTCTCATCAGGTTCCTTGCCCGTAACCTCATGTTGTAATGGACAAAGACCAACTTCTCCAACTTAGCCATAGTAAGGCGATTACGGGTCTTAGTGTGTATCAAGCTGAATGTGCTCCAATTCCTTTCACATCCCGAAGATGAGGCTGTTTGGCTCAATATTCTTTTTGCAAAAGATCTTAAATGGGGAACCTCATCACCAAATGTAGCCCACCATTCAGCTGTGTTAAAAGACCAAAACAATAAAATCAATTGTTTGTTATAATTCATAAAAAACTATATTTCATCTAATTTAAGTACTGAAATTTGAGAATAATACCTGGATCCATCTGCTTACGACCCAATATGGCTGCGTCTGATCCAAAACTACCTAGAGCGCCCTTGTAGTTTTTCAACTATAAAAGTTAAGATTTAGAAGTTAGCACCTAGCAGTTAGCACCTAGCAGTTAGCACTTTTTCAAATTTCAACTAATTTGTGAATAATAATGTCATGATCTATGACATCTTTACCTGGTTAAGAATTGTAACTTGATGTTGCGCGTTATTTGTCATAGCCTCTAACGTTTTTTTCAAGCCACGGAAAACTTCTTCATGGTTAGAAAAGTGTTTGCTATAGAAGCAGCTTGGGTTCAAGTAGTACGCTGCATGCCATGACGTCATTAAGTAATAAGTATTGATTATTAGATTCCAAAATAAAGTAATAAACAATAACTAGTTAGTATTCTATTTATAATAACCATAATAAATTAATAGTCAAAAATTACCTGCCGCATGTATGTCTTGATGCATCTGGTTGCCCCATCGATTATCAATGATTTTCCATATCTTCTTATAATAAGTCCCATACTTTCCTCTGGACCTTTGCTCTATAGCTAGCTTTGCTCTATCCATGGCATCATACACAAAGCCCATTGTGGGCTTCGTATCAGCATCCACTAGTTTCAAAACCAAGACAAGAGGCTCGAGTAAGTCAGTAATTCGTTCTGCCCTCTTCCAAAAATCCTCCCCAAGGACAATCTGTTGTACTTTGCGTGCCAAAGGTTGACGTGAAAATTTTGATTTCACATATGCTGTACTGGTCCACATCTGCATTATGTTAGCCTTGGCACGACAAAGACTCTCAAGGGCTACGAAGTGCGTAGCAAAGCGTGTGATACCGGGCCTCAAAATCTCACGACCTTCGTTCATTTCTCTTAGTAGATCTGTCATGAACTGATGGTTATAGATCAAAGATGTCACCATCTTTCCCTCATCAATAGTCTCACGGACATCATCTAATTTGCCAATGTCCTCCAGCATGAGATCAATACAATGTGCCGCGCACGGCACCCAAATAATACCCTTACCCTTTTCACGCAATTTCTTCGCTGCGGCCTTAAAGTTAGGCGCATTATCTGTCACAATTGCAACAACATATTTGTGCCAATTGTTAACCATGGCCAAGGTATCATCAATTAAACTGTACAAATATTCAGCATCCATTCTATGTCCGCTTGTATCTACAGACCTGATAAAAACTGTTCCCGTTACACAGTAAGCCATGAAATTAATAATGTGCCGCCTATTGTTGCTTGTCCACCCATCACACATAAGCGTGCACCCATACTCCTCCCAAGTTTTGAAGTGATCTTCCAAGTATCTCCAATAATCAGAAACTTCCATGTCAAGATACTTTCCGCCAATCTCATAAGCGGATGGAGGTTTAACTCCGGGCCCCACCTCAGCTATAGTATCAACCATGGAGCGATAGTATGGTGAATTAGCAACATTCGGTGGAATCCGATTATAATGGAAGAACTTTGAGATGGCTCTCCCCATTTTCGTGGCTCTAACTTTCATATCGCCCATGATAGAGCTACTAATCTTTGGTTGTTTTGTACTTTGAGACCGATGTAAGAATGGATCCATTGTCCCTCTCCTTGCTGTGTCCCGATAAGGGTCAGGAGGAGCTCTAGAAGAACCAGCCCCAGCCCGTGTCTCATCCATACGAGCCTGCTCAGAAGCAAATTGTTCACGGCTCGCTCTAAAAGCCCTCCTTAACTCCCTCGCCTCAACATCACCATCACCGTCAGAGTCATCCTCAGAATCAGAAGTGTCAATCCTCTGCATATTTACAACCCTCTCATCAAATTTTTTCTTCTTTTCTTTCTCATTCTTCTTTTCAAGCAACACGTCTCTCATTTCTTTCCTCACTTCAGTGGGGACATTTGCACATGGTCTAGCTTCCCCTTGTATACCTGCTAGGTGTTGTTTAAATCTGTGGATCCCACCACTGAGAATCTTATGACACCATTTGCATTTGACCTTATGACGGTCTCCTGCAACCATCTCCCCATGTTCCCATCCGGGGTCAACTTCTTTCTCTTTATTTTTTGGGGCCATTTGTGATATAATCTAACTATCTGAGTAATAGTAATCTGCACAATCATGAAAATCACATTCTTTTAACCAAAAAATAGTTGAAATTTCATCTACAAACAACCCACACATGTAATCATCTACTCTACATAATTTAAGAATGTAAAATGCAAAAAATCCATATTATTAATAATTATTTTTACAAGAAAAAGTAAGGAAAATATTATTATTGCACATATATGCATAGATCTAGTGTTAGAACCATAGATCCATGTTATACAAACCCAAAATAATAATTTCATACAAAGAACATAAGTAAATAACAAAAACAAATTCGGATTTCTCATTATTTCTTTTTAAAATTACATCATAATCATGAAAATCACATTCTTTTAACCAAAAAATAGTTGAAACTTCATCTACAAACAACCCACACATGTAATCATCTACTCTACAAAATTTAAGAATGTAAAATGCAAAAAATCCATATTATTAATAATTATTTTTACAAGAAAAAGTAAGGAAAATATTATTATTGCACATATATGCATAGATCTAGTGTTAGAACCATAGATCCATGTTATACAAACCCAAAATAATAATTTCATACAAAGAACATAAGTAAATAACAAAAACAAATTCGGATTTCTCATTATTTCTTTTTAAAATTACATCATAATCATGAAAATCACATTCTTTTAACCAAAAAATAGTTGAAATTTCATCTACAAACAACCCACACATGTAATCATCTACTCTACAAAATTTAAGAATGTAAAATGCAAAAAATCCATATTATTAATAATTATTTTTACAAGAAAAAGTAAGGAAAATATTATTATTGCACATATATGCATAGATCTAGTGTTAGAACCATAGATCCATGTTATACAAACCCAAAATAATAATTTCATACAAAGAACATAAGTAAATAACAAAAAAAAATTCGGATTTCTTAATTTTTTTTAAAAAAAACGACCCAAAAATTAAAAAAAATGCATTTTTAGAAAAAATAATGATCCTCCAAACCATCTTCAAGCAATATCTTCATCTTAGCATCTTCTCTAAACCATATATGCATGTAGAATCAAGAAAACAAACCTCAAAGTTGAGAAATAAAAAAACCCTCTTTGATGTGAATAGTGGTTGGATTCTTTGGTAGGCTTGATCTTCAAAAATGGATGGATTTGATGATGTTTGATGCTTGAAACACAATTTGGAAGTAGTCTCCTTCACTCTCCACAAAGTAGAATGGCAAAAAAATGAGCATTTTAGGGTTAAAGCCCCCCCCTTCGTCAACAGAGGGACTCGTCCGAGTCCAGGCCGAGTCCCACTGGACTCGGACGAGTCCCCCTGGACCTGTACCGAGTCCAGGGGACTCGGATCGGTCCCTGCCGAGTCCGAGTCGACTCGGCCGAGTCGACTCGGACTCGGACGATTTTTTATTCCTTGAGTTCAAGTGATCTAATCTTGAGCTAGCGTGGAGACTACTAGGGATTTCATAGAAAGCTGGCTCCAACTAGGACACCCCGGGCCCACATCTCATGTGCAATCTCCACTAAATAAATGCAATTGAACTCCAGTCTTAGGAATAAATTACATAGAAGACTATAAACTTCCCTATCACCACAAGTAGGCCCCTCCATCAATATCCACAGATCTAATATACTTGTGGACTCTGGTTCATCTCATGAACCATCATGTCATTCGTATTCGTTATGTGTAACTAAGTAATAAAACACCATTCATCTCATGAAAAGAAAGCAGGATTATATTGAAATAAATCAATTTATTACATCATCCACTGGATTGAGGCCATATAATCTAACACCTACCTCTCCCTTATCTTGTTGACTTTAGAGATTAAAAAGGAGGCCAACTGTGGGACACGTTCTTTCCAATTTTTATGACTGATGGAGCATAATAGAGAACTAATAAATGAACAAACTGTTTAAACACTTTGATCAAGGTACTTCCATTGAAATTCTTGTCAGGATTTCAAGCTGGATTCTCATTTATACAGCTACGATTTTGTTCCTGCTAGTTTCATTCGTTGGTGACATGTTGCCTTAATCATTTACTCAAGCTTGCTAGATCTGCTCGACTGTCATTTCTACGTTACATCACTTTTTCTCTGATGAATACACACACACACAAAAGGTCCCTCACCATCAGCTCTACAGCCAGGGATTGTTCCCTGGTTGTTTTTGTGGAAGGGACGTGCCTCATGGCTCTTGCCACTGAGCTGCCGTTGGATTGGTGTATGTTACATAACTTGTGATGTCACTGATGAAAATTGAGCTGTTGTTGGTGTTAAAAGTTCAAAGTAACTTTTTGGAAAATCTAGATTTATCTATCTGGTAAGAATAAATTTATACCTATTTAAATATCTGTCTAAAATAAAGGAAAGGAAAGAAAGAAAAGGATTCCGGGAAGTCTGCAATTGTTGATTTTTCAATATTACTTTGTCATCTCTTGTAGAAAAATTGTCCTCATGGCGCTGATTATTATTTTAAATGAATCAATAGCAAGATCTGATCTCCTTTGGCTATTTTATGTGTTGTTTTAATACGATCACTTAGTAAAGTTTTGTATAATCAACATGATGTAGATTAATGTTGATGAGCTTGTGTACCAACTTATTGATATAAACTGAATGGGCTGATTTATCATGACTAATTTATAACATTAATGCAAACGACTGATTTGCATGCATTGTGAGCATCTGCAGTTTGTTCTTCCTGTTACATGGTCATCTGGTCAAAAATATGGGATTACTTTAAATCAATTAGCGTCATGGTGGTGTGAAAGGCCTGCAAAGCTTGCAGGGCAAGAACTGAAGGTAATATTTTCATTTGATCTGTCTTTGTTATAATGATAGGACTGTTGCTGCACATGCTAATGGATCCCCATGTACTTCCAGCCATGGTTGAGAAAACTTCTTAATTGATCATAACTCCTCAAGTCAGCAAGTTTTTACACCCTTACAGAATAAATGTGATGACTGTTTGCACGATGAAATAAGTCGGCCAGTTTTTTCTGAGTAATATGCTTTAACTCACCCAAATCAGTCATTTTGAGTCCCCATTAAACAAGCATGATCACTAAAATGAACTTTGTATTTAGTGTATGACTCCGTAGACTAGAAACCCCATTGGTACCAATAAAACACAAAAACCTTATTGGTATGATTTCTTTTTTATTTTTTATTCTCCATATATAAAATTAATGTTTTAGTATTAAAATCGCATCCAACTACTCAAGTCATCTAATTTCTCGGAGCCAATCAATAGGCCTGTTTTCAAACTTGCTTTCAGTTAAAGGAACAAAATGGCAAAGCGAGCTTTTGCTATAATCCATACTCTTGTTAGGCAAGGCATTTTTTGAAATGCTGAGATGAACTTGGATTCCAAAATGCCAGTCTAGAAAAATTATTGGGACCTTGATGGGTCTATATAAATTAGCATACAGACTTCTGTTTCACTATTTTGAACTTATATTGGCATTGCAACTTATAATGGTCCTGCTTATCTTATTTGTTTTCAGTATGCCTTGGACACTGCCTTTTGTTTGTGTTAGACATTAATATGAGGTGTCAAAACATTAGTGGTCTTAAACACTAGATTTTCTGGAATTTCCATTTGGATATTCTAAAAACATTGAAAAGTGTGTTTCTTATATAAATTTTAGTTCCTTAAATACAAGAAAAAAATGGTACATTGAGTTTTTTGAACTCCACGAGCAGTGTAGGCCTAAGATTTTAGACCAATCAGCCTCAAATGGACTTTGTTTAGAATTTACCATCTCAAGATCAAAAGTTTTTCCTATGGAAATCTCGTTTGCCTTAAGTGCCTTTATACATTGGAGACAAGTTTTTCCTATGGAAATCTCATTTTCCACCATCCTCTGGACAGGAGGATAATGGAAAATGAATGTGAGGGCTCTATATATACAGGCCAAGAAGCCAAAATTCGCAAATTAGACTTGGAAAAGGCCTAAGACAGAGTGGACTGGGTTTTCTTGCAGCACCTTCTCTATCGTATGGGATTTGGTCTATAAAGTGAAGTTGGATTAAGGAGTGTGTAAGGTAAGCAATGTTGTCAGTGTTGGTCAATGGATTTATTTTTCTAGGAGCCTTGGACAGTGCGACCCTCCATCTCCTTTTTGTTCACTTTTATTAGGGATGCTCCTGGCAGGACGACAGTGTGAAGACACAAATTGTCATATAACTCAGGATCACTGTAATAAACCTGAAGGAGCGTCTTTTCTGGTGTCCAATAGACTGCTTCTGTATTTATCCTTTGTACAACTATTTTTATCTCTGGAGTCACTTGTTTTAATCTTTATTATGACAAGTTGTAACTACCAAAGATAGAGCATAATGAATCCAAAAATACCGGGGTGGCTGACCACATTGACATACCATTCTCTGCTTCACAAAACTCCTTTATTTCTATGCGACTAACATGGTATTGAAGCCCTGAAGCAAGGTTTAAAAAAATGGACTCGGGACCATTGCTGAGTCTGAGTTGACTCGGCCGACTCGGGTGAGTAGCCTGGGACTCGGCCAAGTCGGGTTGAGTTCCAAAAAACTCAAAAAAGAAAATCATAGAAAAGGAGAAAAAAATAAAGAGAAAGTAGGGAAAGAAGTCCTAGGAGTACCTTCATCGATCTGGATTTATTGTATCTTTTATGTAATGATACATATTTAATTAATGGAGTCCTTTATCTTTTCTATTTTTCAATTACTTAGGTGTTTTTTGCTCTTCAAGGTTTTGAAATCACTTATTAAATCTAGGAAATTATAGTAACAATTAAGAAGACTAGTTAATACGAAGAACAAGCTTATTAACAACAAAACAACATATTTATAGGAATTAGGAAATTATACTACTCTAAAATCTAAAGTATTCTACTACTACTATTATATATGCTATGGCACACACCTTAAGATTAAGAGATAGAAATCATTTTATTGCAAATATATGACAGAGTCCATCCATATTCCATATCAAGTATCAAGTAGCAACCATACCTTAACTCATTCTAAAGCCATGAATGCCTTGTTGGTTGGATGTTGTTATCTTCATCGCCGTCATCGTCATTTTGATTTTGACGATAGTATTGTACTATACCAAAGTCAAAGAAGCCTTGCCCTTGCCCCACTCCTTGAGCACCTTGTCCATGATTTTAAACAAAAAACTTAGAAGAAATTTGTTTTTTTTGGGTGTACATGCAAAGATCTAGGCTTTGACCATAAATCTATGTGGTACACACTCAAAATCTTAAATTTATAAAAAAAACAAAAAAATGAAAAAAAATCAATTTTTCTTATTTTTAAAAAATGGCCAAAAAAGCAAAGGAAATACGTTTTTTCTTCATATCAATGGTGAGAAATTCATTTCTAAGCAAAAAAAAAAAACCTTCCTATCCTCTATTCTAAACAAACTAGGCAAGTAGAAACAATAAAAACATACCTCAAACTCTAAGAATAAAAAACCCCTCTTTTGGATGAACAGTAGATTTCATCTTTGGTTGGCTACTTGTGACCCTGCTGGTGGCTGCCACTTCCTCACACTTAAATGCCGCCGGCTCTGCCTTCCTACTTGAGGCATCCACTACCCTACAAGATACAAAGATTTGATCTCTAATATTACAAGAAATGGCCTTAGCACACTTGAAAACCCTAGAGTGAAGTGTCTCCAATATTGCGAGGAAGGCAATTGGGGCGACTAGGCTCATCCGCGTGAATCTCTTTGTTAATGATCCATTGTTTCATGATATCTTGCACACCTTTTCTCCTGCTTACTGTCAAAATAATAGAATGATAAAACTTTTTGAGTAAAATTTTGCCTCTTCATGGGATATTGGGATCACACTGCCCTTCTTACAAATATGAGTGTTTGTGGCAAGTAATCTTACCGAAGTAATACGTCTATATTGAAAGATTACATTCAAACCTATCTTTACCACAACTTTATCCATCCCTTTGAATAGATTACAACAGATTTACGGGCCATCCAATCTAACACACGAGCCCATGAGCCTAATTTGTCCCATTTACAACGCCCAATTCAGGGGCCCACTAGCTATTTCGCCTCCAGTTTTTGATACGTGCTGCCCTCCTTTGTCTGCTGCTTCTATTGATGCCGAACCAGGTCATTTCCCCATAAATCTTTCAATCCAAATTCAAAATGCAATTGATGAAAGGTTGCAGCAAATGATTCTCTCTTCTACCAATCCTTTACAATATTCATCTGCACGTTTTTCCTTCACCATTGCTAATACCATAGTTTTCAAAATTGGAATTGTATTGCAAATTTTTTATACCCATGAATCGAATCGTCTCGTGAGTGGTAGGATTTTTTATTTTTCTAATACAAATGAAAAATAATTAAAAATTAAAAGAAAAGGAAAAAAGTAATTATTCATAACCATCCATTTTCCCACTTATAACAGTATAAATACAATAACTAGTAAGTCTATCATACAATCATATCAAGAACATCATGATATATAAATAGTGAAATAAGTTTTAAGGTATCAATATATAAATTTTTTTATTATCATTAAATAAAAAAATATAAAAAAAAATTCAAATAATTAATCTTATCTTTTAAAGTAAAGAAAGTGTTCATGAAGAAAAAAACCAAAATAGATTAAAAAAAGAAGAAGATATAGACGACAACATACGTACAGTCGAACACTTTAATTAAATGCATGTTCTTTATTCATCTTTAAAACCTCGTCAAAGTCTTAAAATTTTTTTAGGAGGTTTCGTTAACTACTAAATAACCTTGTAAAAATAAAACCGCTAAAAGAAAGAAAAAATATAAAAGATTATTAATATTAACTCATTGATTGTAGCTATTGTCGCTTTGCAAAATTGCTTGAATGGTAAGATTTGATGAAACGAGTATTGAATCGTTGGATTCACACTTATTTATAAATGGGATTCGTTGCATAAATACGAATCGTTTTCCTTAAGATTCTGGATTTGGGATACGAATCGTACGATTTTGATAACTATGGCTAATATTGCATATAATCATACATTTCCAGGGATTTATGATTCTTGGGTCTCTTGTCATATGACCAGTTGTCACTCACCTCTCGCACCTGTTGTCATATGTACAGCTGATAGTTCACCCTTACCTGTTACTTCTATTGGTTCTATTACTTTATCTACTTTTGCTGGTTGTTTTCAATTTTGAATGTCTTGTGCGTTCTTAAGATCTCTTTTAACTTGCCTTTTGTTAGTGAGCTTGCTGATTGTGGATATCTGGTCTCATTTAACTCCTATGGGTGTTGTGTCCATGATCCTTGGGCTAGGAAATTGATTTGGGTAGGCTGTAAGGCAGCAGGATTGTACTTTTTGTTGATCAGTTTCTTCTTCAAGTAAATTGTACCCCTTTTTTCTTTGGCACTGTACATGGGGGCATTATTCGAATAATTTAGTTTCTTTTTGTATGTAAGTTCACCAGGTTGATGTTATTGATTGTTTGGGATGTAGCTTTGAACAAACTGCTTTACCATTTAGTAGTAACGCGTTTGTTGTGTACGCACCCTTTCTATCCATTTAGTGACATTTGTAGGCTTTTGCTGCCTTGCCCTCTAAAGAGGGTTTTATATTTATACCAAAGAAAGGAGGTTTTATTTGGTATGCAATGTTCATTGATGATTATTCATGTTATTCATGGCTCTACATGATGAAGTGCAAGTTTGATTGTTTCAATATTTATGTCTCATTTGCAAGGTGATTTACTCAATATTCTTTTAAAATTAAGACTTTGGGTACAATTCTAGGGTAAATGTCTTTCTTGAAGTTTTTGAAGCTTTTTATCACTACGAAGAACTCAAGTTTTATTATTATGCATGATACACCAGGGCAAAATGGAGTCTTTGAATAGAAACATCATCATTTTTTGGGAACAGCCCAATCCTTCTATACTCTTCTGATGTTCCTCCTAGTTTTTGGGGAGAGGCTATTTTTACAAACTGTTAAATCTTATTAAGCACACTCTTTCTGTTTCGTTTGATATATCTCCTTTTGAGAATTTGTATGCCCATCTCAAATTCTTTGAAATCGAGTTTAGGTGGGGGTCCTTGAAAAGTTCCATTACTATTTCATTGAAATCAACTCTCTATCTTCCTCAATGAAGCTAATTTTCCATCACACTCAGTCTGCAAATGAGGCTGAAATCTGGTGGCTCTTGTATGTAGTTTCTATGGTTCTTTGGTTTTTTGGTAGTGTTCTTCATTAATCTGTTCTTCCCTTTTTCTTTTTGTTTGGTCTTGTATCTTTCTCTTTTGTCACAATAAAAATTTACTAGTTGCCAATCAATTTTTTTTTTTGGGTCGTTGCTTTGGTGCAATGGTAAAAGTCTCGGGTGCCATGCGTGATAACGCAGGTTTGAGATATGTGAGCAGCCACTTTGTGTAAAATTGCCAAAAGTTAGGTCTGTCTCCTGTCTGGCTTCCAGGACCCTGCTTTGGCGGGACTGCACTGGGTGATGACCTTTTATTTTTTAGTCAACTTTTATTTTTTGTCCTACGAGAAAATATTTTATGACTTTAATAATGGCTGATGCAGGGGACTATCATGAGTGGGAAACATGCAGATCTTGTCGTATGGGAACCTGATGCGGACTTTGTAATTGACGAGAGCTATTCCATATACCATAAACATCCTGTATGTATTTCCCCATTATTGTCCAAAATCTTTCATTTTCTTCAATTCATTTTATGGGTTAGAGATGGAGTGCGTAGAATTGTTCTGTGTTATTCCAATGCAGTTATGGTCACTACAAATGCTATTGAGATTAGCCCTTTTTTATTGTCTGAGTGAAAGAAGGAAACAAAAAGGTTTGGATGTTATTAACATCCGAGGATGTCTGTTTCATCGTTTCAATTTTTTTCCTTCTGTCTATAGCATATATCAGCCTACGTGGGATCCAAGTTATCAGGAAAAGTTTTAGCAACTTTTGTGCGTGGGAACCTTGTCTACAGTGATGGCAAACATGCACCAACAGCTTGTGGTGTTCCAATACTTGCAAAGTAATGATGGGGAACATGGCAGGTAACTCAACAATGTTGAAAATACGAACTAGATTTTTTAAATAAATTATGGTAACTCATTGGAAGTTTCATAGTTTTTTTTCCAATAATTTTAGAAATTACTTTGGGCTTTTATGATAAATGCTTAATGGCCATTTATTAAGACCCTATTTGTTTGCATTAAAATACATTGGAATTGAATACATAGGTGGTTAAAAATGAAAATTAAAGGTGAATTTCCAAAAATTAGCATCAAATAGCATCTTCGTTTGATTCTATTTCCCTAAAAAACTATGTTATTTGATTTTCATTTTTGGAAATTCATCTTTATTCTTCATTTTTAATCACCCTATTTATTCTAATGCAAACAAACAGCCCTAAAAATTATTTCAAAATAATTTCCTTTAAATAATTCTACACTTCTCTCTAATTTTGAAGCTATTGAACAAAAATTCTTATTGCATGAATTGGAATTTGAAAAATATCAGGACCCAACTTATATAGATCGGTTAACAATTTTGTCTTGGCTAAATGGGTCTTTTGATATTCAAGTCTGACTAGATCATGTTAATGAAAGGCCCCTTTTGTTCTTTTTTGTGCACAGGCATATCCTATATTTCATTTCCTCAACATTTCTCCTCTACTTTTCTGTACTAGTTAATCACTAAATGGTCCAGCTTTCTGGCGTGGAGAAAGTCGAAGGCGACTCCGAATAGTCAGGGTCTATTTGGCCACCCATACTTACCTGAAATGTACTTCATTTCAGGATTGTTGCCCTCTGAAACAATTGGTTTGCTCCAGCCAAAGAAATAGCTGGAAATGTACTTTATTACCCTTGCTCATTTTAAGCAAGTTGATGCTGAGTTGATTATCAAGTTCCCAATTCATCAGAAACTACTTTCTCAACAATTGTGGAAAACAGTGGGCTTCTATTCCCTCGTATCTTCCTCGAGAATTCTCAATAATGTTTATTTTGGAAAGCGCCCTACTCTTCATTGAGACCACGTCTCAACTGTTGGAGTCAGTTTAACTTGTGAAATTCATTTCCCTAACCATTTATTCTTATTGATTACTATAGATTTTTTGTCTATTGATTATTTTCCAACTTGTTTTTCAGGCACTCTTCCAGGGCAAAGCTACTTTTATTCCCTTCTCATGTATCTATTGCACCTAAAAGTATGGCATTTAGAACTGGTATTTGTAATTTGTCCGTGTACAGTGTTTCATTCAGTACCAAGGCTTGAAACTGCCTTAGATTTGTTATTGAAGCAGGACCTTTTGAAAGTAAATTACAAATGGGAGCTTCTGGGTCCCGCTTGGATCTTCGTAAAGTGGGGTGTGGGTAACTCGGGTTAACTTGTTATTTGCCGTAAGCAATTCCAAATAAGCAATGACAAGGAATTATATTTTCAAGTAAACTAAGTGCAGGAGGATGCGGTTCCAAAGATCCAAAATGGTCATAGTAATGTGGTTGTAAGCCATTCCTTGCAAATGATAATTTTATGGAGTCAGGCCGGATACGATTGTATTATGAGGATTCCAAGATAGAGAGGGAGATTATACTGATTTTCTACGCGCAGCCTATTCTTCCATGGTTCGGTGAAACACATTTTTCTTGCAGAAAAGAAAAGGAATTAAGGTCACGTTTGGCTAGGGGTGTACAAAAAATCCGTCAATCTGTCGATCCGATCCAATCCGCGGATTTTGATCCGATCTGAAGGCCAACGGATTGGTGACGGATTGTAAATTGTGTAATCCGTTAGCAACGGATCGGTGGCGGATTTCACCCTTAATCCGCGGATTCAATCCGATCCGATTCGGTGTCATTAAATATAAATTAAAAAATTTATATATACATATATATAATAAAAACAAAATGTAAGGAGTCTCTAACCTTATGAATAGAATAGGCATATAGCTTTAGACTCATGCCCCTTTAATTCAGTGGCTTCAAAATTTATGGATTTTTTTTTCTTTTTCCATGCAATGTACAGTAATGGATTGAACGGATTAATCCGATCTGTACAGTAACGGATTGAACGGATTAATCCGGTCCAATCCGCTCCTCCACGGATCGGATCAGATCGGATTTCAACAGTAACGGATTGGTGACGTATTATAAATCCGTCAATCCGTTGGCAACGGATTGGTGACGGATTTGGCCCAATCCGCACCAATCTGATCCGTGTACACCCCTACGTTTGGCAATCAAATCTTTAGGGAAAAGATTTTCGATTTTCCTAAAGTTTTGGTAAATTCATGTTTGGCAATTGTAAATTTTTGCGGATTATCTTCATTGGTTAGAATTTTCAGATCTGACCACCCCCCATAAGATTTAAAAATCCTCACTTAAGTGGATATGTACACCAATTCGTATTTTTCTCAGCTATATGTGTTGATACACACCAATATTAATGTAAAATCCTCAACTATACATATCCCCAGTAATGAATCCTTGTTCTAGTGGTAGTGAAGAATTATCAGATTTATGGATCCCTCGCCTGTTACCAAAATATGCTTGCTGATTTTCCTCAAGTTTCCTCGAGAGGGTTAGGAATGCAGGATTCCTCTCCCTTGTAGAAATGAAAATATTCAAAGTGGAATACTCTTGTTGTGATAAGAGAATTCCGTTTAAGATGATTGTTATGGTTTTTTTTATGCATTCCACCTTTGCAATTGGTGCAACACATTTTTCATGCAAAAAAAAAGGGAAAAACTGAAATGATTTCTTTGATATAGAGGACTTTGATTTCCTAGAAAAGGGGGTAAGAAAGCATGATTCCTCCTGTGGAAACAGAAATCTGCACAGTCCAGAATCCCCTATTTGCACAAACAAGTCTAAGGGTAGATTTGCCCGAGCCAGTGTGATTGCCAGGTGATGGCGCGCCATAGGACTTCTGAGTCCTAGCATTAGATTGATCTCATTGTGATAAATAACAACTTGTGTTCACCTAGGGATGTCAAATGGGCCGGCCGGCACGGCCCACTAGTCAAAGGCCCGTGGCCCGGCCTGGCCCGATCAACAACACGGCCCACAAGGCATGGCCTGTGACACGGGCCGTGCTGGGTTGAGGACCCTCTACCCGTCAGGCCCGCCAAAATGGTGGGCTGCACCCATCGGCCCGCCAGGCCTTCCAGCATGCCCAACGGTCGGCCCGCTAGGCCCACCCAACGGCCATATTTTAAAAAAAATTTCATTTTAACCCCCCCACCCAACAGCTATAAAAAGGTCATATAAGGAGTATTTTGTGTCATTTTCAATTTTACAAGTCTATAAATACCCGTACCCTCTCATTCTCATTACTCACCAATTTACACAACTCTTTCACTCTTTATACACTCTCTAGCTCTCTCTCAAAGCAATCAACTCTCTCACTCTCTAAGAAGTTTTTGGAGGGCCAAAGATCAAGTCATTAGGAGACAATATTAAAGAGGCATTCAAAGATTTAGAGGTATTTATATTATTTAAATTTGAGACTCCATATATATAAGTTTATAATATATTATATTAACTCTCATTTTCTCCTCTTTCTTATATTAATTATCACAAAAGAAGGCTATTAGCCTATTACTGTTATTATTTTTAAATTTTGTGTCTTGAAATATGGCTAGAAGATTTCCCATAGAATCTTCTTCCGTTAATTTAGGGCTAGAAGAAGATTTTGTTGAATTAGAAGATGAAGTAGGTGATTTACCACCCCCCGTTCCTCGTAGTTTCCGTAAACCAACCAAGAGGAATAGAACTTTAGTAGTTTGGGATATATTTGAAAGGTTTTATGTAGTGAAGATGGAAATCAAGTTGCAAAGGCAAAATGAAAATTTTGTAGTAAGATTTATGGTGCCAGGTCAAAAGGGGGTACCGGCCATTTGTCAAGACATAGGCAAAAATGTTTAGCCTTATATAAGCCGGCGAATGCAGGGGCGAGGATGTCTTGTTCACAGACTCAAATTTCTACTACTGATGGTAGTAGTAGTAGCAGTTTAGGCCTTTTTTCTTTTAATGTACAAAGTACTAGACAAAATCTTGTTAAAATAATTGTGTTATCCGAATTACTATTTTCTTTTGTTGAAAATGAGTTTTTTGAAGAATGGGTCCAGAAAAACTGTCAATCACAATTTCACAGTATTTCAAGAAATACTGCTAGAAATGATGCTATTAGACTTTTGCAGGAAGAGAAAATAAATATTAAAAATTACCTTGCAGAAATTCCTGGTAGAATAGGCATAACTACAGATATGTGGACTTCTAAAGGGGGTGATAGTTATCTTTGTATTACTGCACATAACATAGATGCAAAATGGATTATTAATAAATGTATAATTAGTTTTAGCACACTTGAATGGCTACACAATGGCACTAGAATAAGTACATTTATTTTGGAAAGATTAGATGAATACAATATTAAGGAAAATATTATATCTATAACTTTAGATAATGCTAGTAATAATACAGTGGTCATTGAACTAATGATAATGCAAATGCCACTTGCAACTTTGATAGATAGCTCTATATTCCAAAATAAATGTGTATGTTATATCTTAAATCTCATTGCAAAGGTTGGTTTAAAGCATATTGTAAGTTATACGGATGCTATAAAAGACATTGCTAGATTTATTTTTTGCTCCGCAGAAAGAAGACAATTGTATGCCCAAATATGTGTGAGGCAAGGCGTATCAGCTATTAAAATACCTAAAGAGGTAAAACATAGATGGAATTCTACCTATGATTTGTTAAACAAGGCACTTAGCCGGAAAACTGTTTTGAATGAATTTTGTGCTTTTCATGCACAAGATTTGATGATTAGTGATGAACATTGGGAGTTATGTGCCCAAATAAGAGATTTATTAGAAGCTTTTTATTCTTTAACATTATTTTTTTTTGGGATATATTATCCCACATCTAATGAAGCTTTAATGAAGCTTTTTAAAATTACTTTACAATTCAATAGATTTAGATATCATTTTTTACTTAGTAACACTATTAGAAACATGGAAGAAAAATTTGATAAATATTGGAAAGAGGCTCCAATGACATTTTCTTTAGCTGCTGTACTTGATCCTAGGTTAAAATTAAGTGGTGTACAGTTTTTTTTATTGATGGAATAAATAAAAATGAATTATATAGATTTAAATGTTTTTTCAAACATAAAGGCAACTTTACAAGGACTTTTTCAATTTTATTGTGAGCAAATGCGTACAACTGGGCTCAGTATGGGCCATTCAGAAGTCCAGCAAACAGGTGTTGGTGAGTGGGATGTGTGGTATTCTTCCCTGTCCATGGGCATGGCATCCAGCTCAAGCTCAAGCTCAAGTAGCACAATGACGGAGTTATCATCGTATCTTGACGTCTGTGTAATACGGGTGCAGGATGCATCTAGTTTTGACCTTTTAGCCTGGTAGAAGTAAAATGAAAGCGTTTATCCGGTGTTGGTCACCATGGTTCGTGATCTATTGACTATTCCAATGTCTTCTGTAGTATTAGAACAGGCTTTTAGTGTAGGTGGACGTGTGGTGGATCACAAAAGAACACATCTAACTGAAGAAACAGTGGAGTGCTGTGTTTGCCTACAAGACTGGTATTTGGCAGATAAGAGGAACCAAGAGTTGACAACAATGGAAGATTGTGATCCAGCAGAATACAGTAGTGGACTACACATATGATTTTTTAATTTTTTTTCTTCATTGTAATTTGTAAATATATAAGTTTTTCATTCTTTTTTCATTTTTATTTTCTAAAAAAGATTGTAAGGTTTTGAAGGTAATCCTATTTAGAAACCTTCAAGAAGTTAAGATCCAAATGGTTTTATCTTTTTAGTGGAGTAGGTCGAGTTTGACCGAACCACTTAAATATCTTTGTAATTTTTCGTGCTTGTGTTCTAATTTTTTATTTTAATACTTAAAAAAAAATGAGAAAAAAAGGGGCATGCCGGGCACGAAGGCACGGCACGGTCCAGCCCGGCCCACGGCGGGCCATGCCAGGCCATTTTCCTGGTGGGCCGCCATGCCAGCCTGGCCTGTGGCACGGACGGGCCTCAATTGAGGCGGGCCGTGCTGGGCGTTTGACATGTTCACCATTAGAGGCCTTTGACCGTGCTACAATGTTGAATGGGTCCCTACATGGCATACTGACCTTAGATGTGCCATTATGACTACAGGTATGGAAGGTTTGGATGTGATTAACGGTGTTAGATTGCTATTTGTATGTATAATAAGATTAGTTTCACTATGATCAATGACATTAGATTAAGACAAGGGGCTGTTTATTTCATATAATTGTAAGACATATTTCTAAAAATACCAATTAATAAAATTTTGCATATAAATCTTCAATTTGAAACTATAATTGATAAATTTAGATTGCCTCCGAGAAGAATCATGAAACCTATAAAATATTAACTCATTAATTTGCTGCTTATGGAAATTAGAAAAAAAAAAAATTCAATTGGGCCAACTATGGTGTATTAAAACTATGGTATATTTTGTGCTAGGAAATTCCTAGGGAGTTTTTTTTTTTTTTTTATATTTATTTTGCTAAAAAGCCCCCTCCCAATTCAGCCAACTATGGTGTATGACAACAATGGAACAATGGAATGCCACTGGATGAAATAATATACAAGAGATCTACGTATGTGAGAATTTTCAACTCCGTTACATTATCCTAACCCCTTGCTCCATGACCCTAAATTTAAATGGCTTTAGAGGCATAACTTTCTTTTAATTTCAATCCAACAGTGAGTAAAAGTTGGATCAGTGTCAAATTTGGGCTCTATACCAATTCATGAGGGTAGCGTGATGAGTGAACTTAAAATCTCAATACAAATTAGAACCCCCATCTCTTTCAAGCTGAAAACCTCTTAAGGCTCATATCCAGAAATTTGTACCCCTACTTGAAGGGGGCTACTTTTGATTATTCATACATGTATTTCAAAGATTTGGCTTGATATACATACATGTTATGCCTATGTTGATATATGCACCTATATCTACATATATAATGTGGAATTCGTGTCTGTTAATCTTTTTAGGAGAATAGTTCTGGGAAGTAGAGCGCTAGCTTTAAAAATCTTATGTTCATTTAAACATTTTGACAAGTAGAGAAGCATCACCATCATCATTTCAGCCTCATATCATGTTACTGGTACACCAAATGACAACAACGAGAATATATCATATGACACCTTAAGAAGGGTATATTGTATGGTACCCTTTTTCTTGATCTAGTCCTGTTCTTCTTTTCCATTCTTATTTCCTTTTGATGTTCCTTCTCAAGCACTGACACCATTTGATGTCCCTTCTCAAGCATTGACACCATCGCTGCCTGTAAACTCTCTTTTCAAGCCAATTACTTCTACACTTCATTGTATGATAGATATTTTGGGATTTCAAATTAGATTATTAGTATTTAGCATCTAGTTTTGGGATTGTAGATATTGGTAGGTGGTGTTGTATCACAATGACAGGTCTGTGCCGGCTGCACAATATGGAAATGTAGGATAAATTGTTTTTACCTTGAATAGGGAATGAAGATAAGGCCTAAACACAGGCTCGGGTCCAAACCAATAGATTTCTACTAAATTTCAATTAACTAGTGTCTAAACTAATAATTAATCCTAAGTCCAATTAAAAAAAATCAAACCACAAAGAGAAGGACACATGATTTATACGTTGAAAACCCTACTCGGGAAAAAACCACGGGCCTTATCGTCTAGGCCAACAGACAACTAAGCACTATAAACCGAAAGTTACAAGAAAACTTACAACCCTTTTCCAGTTGCTAACTCAATTTAAGGATTGCTTTGATCTTACCGACTGCTCGCCGTGCACCTTCACCTCGCTTGAACCAACCACCTTGAATGCCTCTTCAAGATGAATCCACTTCAGAAAAGTACCAGAAAGAACCTCCAAAGACTTTGACTTCAGCGCAGCAACTTAAAGCTTTGAGAGGAAAATAATCTCTCAATAGATCTCTAGATTTTTGGATGGGAAAGCGGTCCACTAGAGTTGAGAGAAGAAGGCTATATATAGGCTTTAATTCGTGCCTCAATACTTGTAGAGCAAGTAGGACTCAAAAGAAGTAAGTTGAACCAAATTAGAAGGCAGTTTCCTATTCAAACCGGACTTTCTGCACACTGACCGCTCGAGTGAATAAATGTATGCTCGAGCGGATGGGTTACTGCCACTCGTCCACTCGAGCGTCCAAAGTTGGCTCGAGCGATTGTCCATCTTGCTGTGCACGGATCCCATGGCATATCAATCATCCAGTACAACTCTATTCTTGAAGTTGCTCTTAGGCACTCTTTTGTATTAGAATAGTGGACATGCTTCTTTGACTTGTAACATCCATCTTTTCCAAAAGTTTCCATCATTGCTAAAGTGATACATGTGATGTCATCAAAATAAAGGCCACTAAATCTACATGTGATGGCAAAATGTGTGATGGCATGTAAAACTCAGGTGAGGTCATCATGACAACTTCTCATATGGTGGTCCAAAGATAAATTCCTATATGGTGGTCCACGTGTGATGACTATAGAAAACTCTACAGCACAAATCCTGTACCATCTTCCTTGAGCAGTCCCACTAAAATTATAATTATAAATAAATCCCAGGTTTTGTCCAATACTCAATGAATTTGCCAATACTAATTATAATATAATTCTAATCCTTACAATCTCCCCCTTTAGCAATTCATGGACAACACAAAAATAAGATAAAGTTCAAGAAACTTTTCTTCAGTTCAGCCCTGCAATGCCTGTTCAGGAAAGTTTGACAAAAGATCAAGTGTGAAATCTTGAAAATTAAAATTAATTCTGAAATTTAAGCAGCAATATAATAAACTAATCAGCACTAACCATCACGTCTAATCAACACGTGAAATCTCATGAGTTATCTCAGCTTCTCCCCCTTTTTGTTTATAATTGACAAAGCTCATACTCCCCCTAAACTAGATAATTTATATACTCGATAAAAAAAAATGCACAAATGCAAAACTCAATCAAGCCAACAATCGAAAACCTTCGATGATCAAACACTATAATTTGCAAGTCATGAGGCAACACAATTTTGGGGAATTTGTCATGTGTGTTAATCGTGTGTAAGATAATATCAAATGAAAAACACAAAGAAATCGCAGATCAACCACAAATCAACAATCATCAGATCCATATCGAATTCCACACCTTTAAAAAACAATCGATCCGATCATAAATGAAGTGCGAAGCTCCCCCTTAATGTCACACACCTTTTTTTTATTTATATATATAGCCCAACTCAAGATTTTCTTATGAACTTCTCGGCATAAAATAATGCATAAGTTCGAGTGCTCATTTTTTACAGAAATTTCTGAACCCTATACGATACAGTTCCATTGCGTCAGTCTATAGAAATCTCTACGCACTTTGGGTCACATATAAGATATAGACATTAAGAAGAGAGCATAGGTGGAAGTGGGAAAATCAAAATTGATGCTCCGAATAGGTACAAAACCACCAAGACTGTGAATCCTGTCGATCCTAGTGTATCATTGACTCTAAGTGAGTGTCCAAGTGAGTCATCATGTACTTGTGGACATGATCAAAATCCTTAAATCGTAAAAAAAAATAATTCGAAAATCCAACAAATCAAAGTGTATCACATTCCAGATAATCTCAAAATTAGCCCGAAAAAGTATGCATGTGCTATTCAAAACATGATTTGAGGATTAGGTGAGTAGGCCAATGCCTAGGGGCTTGAGCGGAGGGGGATCAACCCCAACATTCTCAATTGACTTAGACATTGCAGTGTAGACCACATTATAGCTCAGGTTAGTTTTATGAATCCAAATAGCTTTAGTCTTGACCTGTTGAGGAGAAGAAGGTTTCTTCTTCGTCTGATTTCTGATATGATTTCTTCTTTTATTGCAGCATGGTCTAATGTGTCCTTTAATTCCACAAAAGTGACATGTGGGGGTAAAATTTAGGCTTATGCACACTCTTAACATTCACAGATTTTAAGGGTGGAGCCTTATGAATTAAGGGTGTCATGGAGTACATAGTAGGGCCTCGAACAAATACAGATTTACCTATATCGTTTGAGGACGAAGCTCCATGAGTGTAGCCAATTCCAGATTTAGAGAAGTTAGTCTTTTGGCTTCCAAGGATCTCATCAAGTTTCTTAGACCTAGTATTCATCCGCTTGAGTGATACTGTAGCGGAATCTAGTTCGGTGAGAGCCATCTTCAGCTTTCCTCTTAAATCTTCCTTTTCAGCTTTACAGTCACTCAGCTCTTTTTTTAAATTGTTCACCTCAGATTTTGCTATCAGCTCTTGTTGCTTCAATAATTCACTCTCCTTTTCTGCAGCAATCAGATTATTAGACAAGATTATATGTTGATCTTCTAACTGGCTTACCTTAGCATGTGATTCTTCCAGTTGTGCAATAAGAGAAGAATTTTGAGATTCCATTTCTTGCAGCTTTAATGCTCTTTTCTTATTGATCTTTGACATACGTATGGAATCTTGCAGCAATTTCTTGTATGTAGTTTCCCAGTCCGTGTCATCATCAGAAAGATTATCAGAATCTGAATTGTCATTGGACTTAGACTCCTTGTCAGATGAACCCTGCATAGAAGAGACAATAGACAAAGCTATGAAAGCAACACAATTTTTAAAATCATTGTCAGGAGATTCAGGCTCACTCTTTTCTTCATTTGTATCCTCTTCCTAAGACACATTAAGAGCCTTACCTTTGCTCTTATCCTTTCTGTTGGCACACTTAGCAACAGTGTGACCATAACCTTGACATTCAAAGCATTGGATAGGCTTAGTGGATCCTTTAGATGAGTTCTTTTCTGGCACATATTTGGTCTTGTAGGGTCCCTTGTTGTTACCATCCTTCCTAGCCTTTTTATTTTTCAACATGTTTTTGAACTTTTTGATGAAATATTTTTCAAACTCAGCGTCCTCTAAGTCACACTCTGATTCAGAACTACTGTCCACATATTTCGAAGACTTAAGTGCAACTTCCTTACCATTCTTGCTAAGACAATTGTTAGCTTCGTATGTTTGCAAACTGCCAACTAACTCTTCCACAATGAGGGAATTGAGATCCTCATGCTCCTCGATGGCAACTACTTTTCGATGAAAACGTTCTGGGAGTGACCTCAAAATTTTCTTGACAATTTTAGATTGAAGAATGGGTTCTCCCAGATTGGAGGACGAGTTCACAATTTTACTCAGTTTAGAATTGAACTCGTCAAAAGTTTTAGAATCTTTCATTTGAATCGTCTCAAAAGCGGTTGTCAAGTTTTGGACTTTGGTTTGCTTGACCGTGTCTGTTCCCTCATGAACAATCATTAACAGATCCCAAGGTGCCTTGGCATTAGGGCACGCAGAAATTCTATGAAATTCTGCTGGGGTCACTCCGTTGTAGATTGCATTAATTTCCTTACTATTGCAATTAGAGATGGGTTTTTTAGCAGCAGTCCATTGGGCTTTGGGTTTCTTAATAGTTTGCCCATTTACAATCAAAGTGGGATTAGCATATCCCTCCACAACAGTGTCCCAAACCTGATCGTCGATAGCCCTGAGAAAAGCAATCATTATTACTTTCCAGTAAGGATAATTGGTTCCATCTAAGAGGGGGCTTATTAGTAAACGTTCATTCTCTATTGAAATCCATTAGAGATCCGTATAAAAAGATCACACAATAAAATAGTGCAACCTGCTTTGATACCAATTGAAAATTCGGCCTAAACACAGGCTCGGGTCCCAACCAATAGATCTCTACTAAATTTCAATTAACTAGTGTCTAAACTAATAATTAATCCTAAGTCCAATTAGAATAATCAAACCACAAAGAAAAGGACACATAATTTATACATGGAAAACCCTACTCGGGAAAAAACCACGGGCCTTATCGTGTAGGCCAAAAGACAACCAAGCACTATAAATCGAAAGTTACAAGAAAACTCACAACCCTTTCCCAATTGCTAACTCAACCTAAGGACTGCTTTGATCTTGCCGACTGCTTGCTGTGCACCTTCATCTCGCTTGAACCAACCACCTTGAATGCCTCTTCAAGATGAATCCACTTCAGAAAAGTACCAGAAAGAACCTCCAAAGACTTGACTTCAGCGCAGCAACTTAAAGCTTTGGAGAGGAAAATAATCTCTCAATAGATCTCTTGATTTTTGGATGGGAAAGCGATGCACTAGAGTTGAGAGAAGAAGGCTATATGTAGGCTTTAATTTGTGCCTCAATACTTGTAGAGCAAGTAGGACTCAAAAGAAGTAAGTTGAACCAAATTAGAAGGCAGTTTCCTATTCAAACCGGACTTTCTACGCACTGACCGCTCGAGTGAATAAATGTGTGCTCGAGCGGATGGGTTACTGCCACTCGTCCGCTCGAGCGTCCAATGTTGGCTCGAGCGATTGTCCATCTTGTTGTGCACGGATCCCATGGCATATCAATCATCCAGTACAACTCTATTCTTGAAGTTGCTCTTAGGCACTCTTTTGTATTAGAATAGTGGACATGCTTCTTTGACTTGTAACATCCATCTTTTCCAAAAGTTTCCATCATTGCTAAAGTGATACATGTGATGTCATCAAAATAAAGGCCACTAAATCTACATGTGATGGCAAAACGTGTGATGGCATGTAAAACTCAGGTGAGGTCATCATGACAACTTCTCATATGGTGGTCCAAAGATAAATTCCTATATGGTGGTCCACGTGTGATGACTATAGAAAACTCTATAGCACAAATCCTGTACCATCTTCCTTGAGCAGTCCCACTAAAATTAAAATTATAAATAAATCCCAGGTTTTGTCCAATACTCAATGAATTCGCCAATACTAATTATAATAGAATTATAATCCTTATAGGGAATGAAGTACTAATTCCACTTCATTGTTTCCAATTCTAGAACTCCCCTAAAAACATCTCGTCGCCCCTTCTTGTAGCAATTACTTCTACAGTTGGGTAATTTAGTGGGATTAGGGGAGTCCATGTGGATGCGTCCGGATCCCTTATTTCGTAGAAACATGGAGATATTATTTCATCCAATCCGCATTCGCTACCTATACAAAATGTTATGTTAGCTAACGCATTCTCCCAATTGCTTCATTTGATTGAAAGAATCAAGGAATGCGTCCTCTCAATTGCTTCATTTGAATGAAAGAGTCAAGGATAAGATTTTGTATAGGTGGTGAATATGGATTGGATGAAATAGTATCTCCCCGTTTCTATGAAACAAGGGATCCGGACTCATGTGGGATTCATTATTTTCAACATTTGTGTTGGTAATGTAGATTTTGGAAGATTTGGTTATAACATTGTGATGGGTTTAGTTTCCTCCATAAAATAAAAAGGTGGGATACATGGTTCAGGTTTTTGATGAGATTTGAAAGAAATGTTCGGAAGCTTCAAAAGTAAGAGATTGGTCGTGATCTGCCATAAGAATAAAGAAATTAGTGAGAAATATAAAATTCATTCTATATTTTGAAGACATGAAGCTTCTAAATTGGGAAAAAGAATCATGTTATAGGTCTATATAAAGTTTCAATCATCAATGATAAAAAAGAGTCAAATTCTGTTAGGCAGACATCAAATTAAATTTCACAGATAGGCTATTGTTTAGAACAATTTTTAGCTAAATGCAATCATCTATATATGCTATATCTCATATTTCATGTGCTAGAAAAAGATGAAATATGTGATATTGTTTTCTCATGATTCTAGCTAAATTCTAAGCCATTGGTGGGAAGACTTATATTCTTGTGATATATGTTTCTAAGTTAAGAGGGAGAAATGGACTATCTAGATGTAACACTTTAACTCTATTTCAAAGAACTAAATTATCAAAATAGAGAATAGGTTTCACATAAAGACAAATAAATTGAGGAAAATAATGAGAAGCTTGTTTGAAAAAGCAAGAAAATAAGAAATGGGTAAACTTCACTATTCAATCTCTCTACTTCATAATCGGCATTTCCCTTCTTGTTTTTAAAATGTTTTCATCCCAAATTTGACCTATAAGAACAATATTACAAATTGACAAGCCATAGACTATAGAAATAGATTTGAGATAGAAGATAATATTATTGTCCTTGCTCGTAGATACATAATCCCTTTATCTAAATTCAGAGTTTTCCCTAAGGGCCCGTTTGGATAGGTAAAAAACAGAGTAGAGTGAAGTTATATGGGCCCTAACAGTCTAAAATTTTGACTATATCCCGTTTGGATGACTCTGGCCCGATAAATGAAGTAATGTTGTGAGCCACGTGTACTCAATTTCACTTCAACTCTAAAAACATCCATTTCCTTGAGTAAAAGTGGATTTTACTCCAAACCTTAACTTTAAAATAAGCATCCAAATGGAGTGAAGTGAAGTACTAGTCTACTTTAATTTCAACCTACTTCTCTTCACTCCACTCCATATGTGAAATCCACTTCATTTCACTCCACTCCTCATTTATCCAAAGATGAAAAAAGAAAAATGAGGAAAATTTCTATATCCAGTTCATGCTATCCAATTCATTCAATTTTTGTACAAGAAGCATTCACCCATCATGATGATGGGTTTAGTTAAGATTAGGCTGGGGTGAATCCAAACCTAAATGCAACTTGAACCTCATGCAATCGAATTAGGGCTTGTTTGGCAAGTCTTATCTAATCAAAATAGAGTAGACTCAAATAGATCATTTTGAAGTAGAGTTGATCCAATTAGATATTTTTTACAAATAAATTATTTGATATCTCTATTTCACTTCCCACTTATGTGGGACTCTCTCTGCTTCAAAACCCCTAAACTAGAGTAGCAATATATATTTATATATCAAATAGATATTAAAAGTACATTCACCAAAATTAATCACATTAAAGTTGTGTTCAAATGCAAACTGGTTCGGCTGTTTACATTTATACTATGAGCCATGCTCACACTACTGATAAGTTATTGTTTGCATATCATAGCAGCCTCATGTAATCAGTTTTATGATTGTATCACTCCATGCACACACAATTATTGGCTTTATTTAATGATGATTTTGTCTTCAGCTTATACAAATATCCTGTTCTTTCCTATGAGTAAATCAAGCTGATATGATATAATCACTCTCAACACTGCCACAACTTCTTAAGTGCAATTCTGAGAGAAACCATGGGGTCCATGGACTTTCAAGGTGTCTGATGGACCCGGCTTTTGCATTCCTCCTCCCTGGGGCTGCCGGGGTCCGGCGGACGAAAAGCGGGCATCAACATTTTTGTACGGGTATGCCAGATTTTCTATTCTACTTGGAATTTAGAAATGGTGATCCGGAGATCCACCTTTATAAGTAGAAAAGGAAATCAATCTTTTTTTCTAACTTTCCATTGCACATATATTTTTAAGAAAAGAGACAAAGATTTTTGAATGCCGTAAGAGGCAATTTTCATTTGTTTACCGTGAAAGGCGGTTTTGTGCCGTGAAAGGCGATTTTGCCGTGAAAGGTGATTTACAAATTTCATCAAAATGTAAAAGACAAGAATTATGATTTTTTGTCTCTTTAGAAAATACGAAATACAAGAGAAAAGTAAGAAAAGGAATTCTGACTTCTTAGGAGATTGTGGGGACACGTTCAGATCGACGGTTGCAAGTCATGTATGGACTTCGCCATCGTCCTTCAGATGAGAATATATGATGCTTTGATTCACTTGGCTTGGCTTGGACCTCAGATTCTTAGAGGATAAAGACCAAGGGGAGGTCCTATATCCAATAAAAGGCCGGGTAGACAGGCTGAAAAGCCACGTCTAGCCATGTTGGATAGAAGGAGAAGGGACCTTGGGGGGGTGGCCCCCCAAGGGACTTCGGTCACCTTGTGGTGTTTGTTGCAGCAGAGTTTCTTCGATGGAGATGAAGTTGTTGCAGCAGTTGGAGAAGTTCTGGATTTTCTGGATTTTTGATGTATTTCTCCCGACCTTTTATGGACCTTTTCTTCTTGGAATGACCGCCTTTTATAGGTTTTTGGTGGCTATTAGGAGAGTTTATGAGCATTGATTGCATTAATGCTCCATGATGGGAGGAGTTACATGTTTTTAATTCATGATTTTGTAACTCCTTTTTCTTGGCTTCTAATTGGCCGATGAAGAATGATGGGCATTTAATCGCCTTTAAACTCCATGATAAGGGGAGTTATATGATTTATTGCAATGATTGCTTGGACTTGTAACTCCTTTTTCTTCGCTTTTGATCGGGCCGTCCAAAATAAAGAGTTAATGACCGCATTGACTTGTCATAAACGGGTCAATTAACTGCATTAAGTGGTCTCCAGGGCGCTCGAAGAGTCGCAGGCCGTGCCGCGTCTTTTGGAATTCTTCTTGTGATGATCGCCGATGGATCCACATGTTGTTTGACGTTGGATGGCGATGCAACTTCAGACATTGATTGATACCAATGGGCTGGCAGCATCTGTCTAGTCGATTTCTCGATCGGTCGGGTAGAAATTGTACTTTCTTGGTCGGCCGGTTGGCGATCTTGAAGTGTCTGACGATGATCCAATGATTTTAGTGGCAGATCCGTGATGTTGACGAAAATCAACGGATTTTATGTACCGAAAATCAGATTTTTGAAAAATCACAGGGACCGGAATTCTTGAAACGCAAAAAGGAACCGAAAAACGGCCCTTTTGGCGGAAATCCGGTGACCTGGATTTCCATGGTCGCCGGCGACCATGTACCCATGCTCGCCGGCGGGCCAGGGTCGCCGCCGGACTTTTGTCCCTCTGGTCCCCGGTTTTCGACCTCTTTTGCGGGTTTTTTCGATTCTTTTCTCTTTCGATATTTTTTCTGACATTTTTGTATATGTTTTGGCCTGATTTCCCTGGAGAAAACTTGACAAGAAGCCTTGCATATCAGAGTGAAAAGTTTCCGATTTTCTGGAAAAGCTGAAGACTTGGTTGTGTGGAGTTTGCTGATTTTCCGTTAGAGGCCAAAACTGGGTCAAACGATGTCGGAACGGCCTAAAATTTGACATGGAGCCTCCTAAGCAGTAGATAGGACTAGCCATGGGCTTTTTTTTTTAGTTTTGAAGCCGTTTGGGGCCCGTCGCCAGTAGACTTGATTTTGCCGCGAGCAATATGCCGCGCTTTGATGTACGGTCAACCGATGTCCGATTGACTTGAAATTTGACAGGGAGCCTGTTGGAGTCATTTTAAGATGATCCATTAGCTCCAATTTGAATGTCATGGTCCTGGGGAGCTCCGCCGTCGGGAGGCCTGATTTTGCTTCCGAGCGTCAAAGTTGGGTCAAATGTTGTCGAAATGACCTGAAATTTGACGAGTAGTCCTTTGGAAACATCTTGAAGTCACCCATGTGCTTTGTTTGATAAGTGATGGCCTCGGTGGTTCTCTTCGCCGAGAGGCTTGATTTTGCTGCTTGAGAGTTGATGGAGCATCAAACGTTGTCTGTTTGACTTGAAACTTGAGATGAAGCCTTTTGGAGGTATTTTGAGACCATCCATAGGCTCTGATAGAAGATTTGATGTCTTCGATATTGTCGCCGCCGGGAGAGATTTTTGAAGGAGAGCTTTTGACTTGACCAAGAGTCTTGAGAAGAAATTTTGATAGAATTGCCTTTTTGAGTATCCAAGGGGATTTTATGGCAGTGAAAGGGATCACGTACCATCTCAAGGCAAGGTTTTGAAAATGACATGAGGATTTGGTTTTTTGGGTTTTGAATTTTTTTTTTTGACCTTGTGAACCTAAAGGCTTTATGTGGGGCATTAGGTGGTCAATAAGGGTTTTTTTTTGGTTTTTGACCTTGTGACCTAACAAGCTGTATGTGGTAGGTTAAGGGGTCAGGTTTTGGATTTTGGTTTTGACATTGTGACCTAATGTCGCGACCTCGGACCGGGATCCGGGCCCGCAAATGATGATAAACATATGAATACACTCATTTAATTTTCCACAGGTTTTCGCGGTGAGGATTTCACAGACACTCACTGAATATACACTTTAGTGCGGAAGCGTGCAGCAAACCAAATTCGTAATTCATCCCACATTTCAAAACTGATAAAACATATGTTACAACATGACGTCAGAAATGTAAGGTTAGAAGTTTATACAAAATGTAAGTTGATTTAGATGTTTGCCAAATATAATGACCAACAAAGGTCAGTACAACCAAAAGAATATTCCCCCAAAATGGGTCAATCTAAGCTCTCAAAATGTACGCATCTCAAAGCTCAACCCAATGTCTAGATGACATTGTCAGCTTGCCATTCGATCACACGTTGCGGTTCACCGGCCTCCTCCTCCTGCTCCTTATCAAAGGCAACGAGATCAGGACCTGAGTACCACAAAAATGGGTCAGACACGATGGTCTGGTAGGTGGGTAAATAGATATACCAATAAAGAAAGCACAAAGCATATTTTGGGAACATATTGAAAATCTATCAAAGTAATCGTTTTCCACGAAACAAGATGCATTCTTTGTTTAAAGCATATATGCAATATAAAACATGTGTGGTAATCAAGGAATAGAAACTAACAAGATGGCAACCACATGTAAGCTAAATCCTCTATCACTAATGTGATGAGAGCACACTAAGAGTGTTGGTCTCGGACACACGAAGTGACGAGAAACAACTATATACATATATACATATACTGAACAAAACCACGGCCACGGAACCAGGTAACAAAACATTACAGAATTCAGACTGCAGCTGATAGAAGCTAAAAAGGGGGGCCCCAAGTCGGTGGATTTGTTGACACAAAAAATATCACTTTGCCTCTTCAACATCAAAAGCTACATGGAGCTGCATCCTACCATAAACAGGCGAATGCCGCTTCAAGCATCAGATCTTGTCAAAATCAAACAAAAACTGCAAGATCCTTCAAAAGAGCCAAAAAAGAGGTATACATGAAGTTTCAGGCCATTTCAACACCATTTGACCTAACTTCACTCATCCAACAGCTAAGCAGGAGCTGCTTGGGGCGGTGAAGCCAGAGACCCCGATACACAAAACAAAGCACATAGCTGGCCTCAAAATGCCACTAGGAGGCTCTACATCAAGTTTTAGGCCATTCCGACATCGTTCGTGTCACGCCCCCGAACCCGGATCCCTGCAGCGGTCCGACCTCGGGAACGCGAATTGGGGAGGAAGTGATAAATATATTTCTCCCCGGGATCCGCGTGTGTGAGGAAGGCAAAATTTCCAAACACATCAAGAACATTTCGCGGAAGCTTACGTGGCATTGCGACCCGAAGCCCGTGGCCATCGGATTCCGTGTCGCACTCAACCCGTCAGCATAAAGCTGTCATAGCATAATCATACTCAGACTGCAACAAAACATGATACCAAAATATACAGAGCTGATGGTGACAGGCTTATCAATATCCAAGAATATTCAAGTTATAATTTAACAAGTGCATTAATTACAATCCCAAAAGAAGAGGCTAACAAAAGCCTTACAAAATAACAAGCTATGAACAAATACTACCCATGTGTGTAACGTATCTCCAGAGTCAAACGCGACGTCTGTATGACATCACTGAAACAACAACCTGCAAAACTCGTGGCTCTATAGCCATCTGCACACGTACTAGCTCAAGACGAGAACCTGCTACCTAAGGCACCAAACAAACAAGGTCAGACACGACGGCCTGGCAGGTGATCAATTTAAGCATGAGTATGAATCATTTAAAATTTATGAGAAACCATATACTGAATTTAAAACAGTTTACAAATCTTGAAACGATGCTTGAACGATATACACTTCAAGAAAACAAAAGTCCACGAACGAGATATGAGGCAAAACTAGCATGAGTACATGTGGTCTAGCATTTAAAACCATTTAATGAACCTTTAAATAGTACATGACAAAAAGCAAGACAAAGCTAGCATGATTACGAGAAAACATCATGATTCGTAAATCCACATTGAGCTCATCCTTTCTCCGTCATACATGACGACAAGAGCAAGCAAAGACAAAGCAAGACAGGCAAAACGAAACGAAAGCCCGAGCCACACAAGGTGGGCGGGAAACCGGCCGCGGAACCGGAACAGAACAAAAATGTGTATAAATACACGACTTATCTGCAGATAGTCCTTATGTTTAAGGACCCCCTAACTAGTGGATCAGACTGAGAGGGCAGTCCAAGCTCAGTGGTATTCAACGGAATTCATGTATGCACAAAACTAATAAAGACTCGCCGTTTGAGGCCCGTGGTTGACACGCTACGCCCCGTGGTTAAGGGTGCCGCCCGGACCAAGTTCTCATATTTGAATGCTCAAAACTAATGGAGACTCGCCGTTTGAGGCCCGTGGTTGACACGCTACGCCCCGTGGTTAAGGGTGCCGCCCGGACCAAGTTCTCACATTTCCCTCATCGACCACACGGGGTGGACGGTGCACGCAAGACAAAACAAGGTAGCATAAGCTATAAGCATGTCGAAGCACACTAAGCAGTCCCCTTTTTGGGTTCTTTGAAACAAAGCTGATACTTGTAACTCAAAACAAGTGCAAAACGATACCGAAAACAAAACTGATACTTGTAACTCAAAACAAGTGCAAAACAATACCCGAAACAAAACTGATACTTGCAAGTCAAAACAATACCCGAAACAAAACTGATACTTGCAAGTCAAAACAAGTGCAAAACGATACCGAAAACAAAACTGATACTTGCAAGTCAAAACAAGTGCAAAACGAGATTCAAAACAAAACCAATGCTTGTAAGTCAAAACAAGTACAAAACGAGATCCAAGACAAAACCAATGCTTGTAAGTCAAAACAAGTACAAAACGAGATCCAAGACAAAAACAATGCTTGTAAGTCAAAACAAGTACAAAACGAGATTCAAGACAAAACCAATGCTTGTAAGTCAAAACAAGTACAAAATAATATTCTTCATGTCAAGACTAAGTTTCTGAAAACAGACTTTCAAGTATATGCTAAGGCCCTTCATTCGATTCTTGTGTAATTGAAACCCAAATGTTGGAATTAAAAGCGGATTGGTGCCCTTGAAGCTAAATAACATTTCATGTTTCAATTGCACAACATCAAGCTAAAGACCCCTTAACATATTCTAGTTTTTCTCTCCCATCGAAGACCCTTCAAAATTCTCCTTCTGTACAATCGGCCACCACGCGGCTACCTGGCGGCTAGCCGCCTGTTGTGGTCGGCTAGCCGACCGGCTGACCGACCACTGACCTACTGTTCAGGAACAATACTACTTTTCCATTTTTCTGCGCAGGTCGGCCAGCCGCCTGCTGATCGACAGCGGGCCGACCATACCCTGTGCAAAACTTGGTTGCTGTTATTCTGACCGACACAGGGGCGGCTAGCCGTGGGTCAACAGTCGGCTTGCCGACTGCTGACCGCCCATCTGCGGCAGCTTCAGTTCAGTTCAGATTTTTCACACCATTTCACCCATTTTACATCCTTCCATTCCTTTGTCCATTTGCAAAACATTTAGGCAAGACAAAAGCCACTTCGATTGAATGAAAACCATCAAGATAAACCACTAGCATATGCATTTCAAACTAAACAAAAATCCAAACCATAACACATATTTGAAACAATACATTGCTCAAATTAGAATGGAAAAAGAACCAAACCATGGAAGCTAAAACATTCAAACTTTGCATGCATAAGAAGAGCTAAGTTGATCACTTGCCTTGACCAAAAATCCAAGCCCAAAAATCTCTGAAAAATCCTATCAGCTGTCAGCTACGAAATCTACAAGAAAACCCATGAAAAGAACCTCAAAATCCACCAAAAATGTGAAGACAAGAACCCATTTCGAAATGGGTGTTGCATGTTTGAAAAATGGGCTCCTAAGGAACTCAAAAGACCACATTGAAGAGAAGAAACAGATCCATTACCTGAAGCTTGCTAAACAAGAAGAGGAGAAGAAAATGGAGTGAAAATACAGCTGGAATCTCCAAGAAAATGGTAGCAACGGATTCCTTGTGTTGAGAGGAAGAAGAAGGTATGATCAAGTTTTGGTTTGAGGCTTTCTAGCTTAGGCATGCAAGGAGAAGAAGGAAGAGGAAGAAGAAGCTCTCTCAGCCGAGTTGAAGAAGAATTTCAGGGAATGAGTCGTGAGTGAACAGTGAAGGAGAAGAAGGCTTATTTGCAATTGGGTTCTTGTGGGCCCCATATGCTCAAAACTTGCAATGGTTAAAACACTGACTTGTGGGCCCTGGATGAAAACGACGAAGAAGACTAAAATGATCCTTATAAAATCTAGTTTTCAAAAAGTATATTTTTGGCATGGTTCTGAAATTTCGAAATCTGGGCTAAGATTTAAATGTGAAAAGACTGTTTTGCCCCTCGGGCTGAAAAACTGATTTTGTGAGTTTCGAATGGGGTAGGTCTAAACACAAAAGTTGTTGGATCTAATTTGACCTATCAAAAGAAACCAAAATTGTAATTTTTCAAAATCAAGAACAATCCCCCAAGCTGACACGTACCGCCCAAGGCATCCCCGGGCTGGCAGACCGGGTCCAACCGCTCTCAAAATTCCCCAAAGCTATGGAAAACCATTCTAAACCACAATCTAACTCAATTAGGCTCAAATCTTATTTAGAAAACTAAACCACAGCTAAAAACACACTAATCCCGAAAATTAGGGGTCGGGGTCTTACATCCTCCCCCCCTTAGAACATTTGGTCCTCCAAATGATCTAAACCAACTCAAACAAAACGAGGGCATTACTCACACACTAGATCGAGAAAATCTCAAAAGGTCTATTCAAGCTCACGGTTATACCGGAATCACCTGAACTCACTAGGTCAACCTCTTCTTAAACACTGTCTCTAAACATTGGTGATCTGCTAGATCCTGCACAACTGCAATACCTCCTGGTCAAACATGGCGGTGACATGAGTATGTGGTCAAGGTCTCTAATTCGGTTGAAGATCTCAACTGTCCAAAGTTTTACCTGGCAACTTGCTCCTCTGACATAATCAATGCTCAAAGGATTCTTCTGTCAATACCCAGTGATTATCAACTGTCCTAGCATTGTCTCGAATCTGCTACGTGTCATGTCCATCAATGTCAGTCCAAGAATAAGAAAGTTTTGACTCACCCCGGTGTACTGCCACTTCGTCTGCTCTTTGAAATCACAAGGTTCGCAACGCTATAGGTTTCCTGCCCTGACTTGACCCGCTAACACTCTAACTATCATACTACTCCACATGTCCAAACTGTATAGGATGTACCCCTATCAAAACTCATTTATCCGGTTTACTATCCCTGGCATGCATAATTGACCTTGTAAGTTTTATTTGTGTCCACAATCCTAGAGTGAAGTCTTTCTTCAAAGTACCCTAAAAGTTCTTGTTACTCTGACTCTTTATGCTCATCGTCCATGGTCCTCTGTACAATAATTGTCTACTCATCATCACACCTCAAACGGTTACAACTCTGCATTCAAATCTCAAAACTGTTCCAATCAAACCTTGATTGCCCAATCTTCTGTCTCCATTTCAAGTTCGTTGTTCTTAAGTCTTACTCCTGTGTCATTCTTTTCTAAATCTTTCAACTAAAATTATCCATAGGTTGTGATTCTCCATCTCCTGTATGTACTCAGTCAAAACTGATGTTCTACTAGTTGGTAAAATCCACAAAATCTACTCTATCAAGTGATTAAGTAACAATTAATTCCGCATACAACTCTCTACATAGCTGCCGAAAACTGACTTCCTATGCTTTTAACCACATACTGACGCGTTCTGCTGAGTTAAGTTCATCATCATTATGGAATCGTTGAAAATCTTCTAACACTTCTCCGATAAAAGTTCGTCAAATTTGAGAAATTTCTAGCTTTTGGCATCCACTTGAAGCTCTATCAACTGAAAATCACCTCAAACTTCTTAAAATCTACCACTAATCCGGCTTCAGAGGTCCTCCGACTTAGGAAAATAATCAAGTTTATCCAAAAATTTTGCACTTACTTGTCTAACACACCGCCTAATGGTCCACAGTCAACTATAATTATATCTCGATATGTTGTTCACCTTCCTTACTAATTAACAATTGTCCACATATTCCCTTCCTAACTCCATTTGCGACATCGAAAAGCTGAAAATTTTGTCAAAGTCCTTCGAGAGAACATGCTAAGTCCACAAAACCCTAACTTTCTAACGCAAAAGCAAGCAAAGGGTACTAAATATGGGTACAGAGACATTAAATTCTCCCCCACTAGAACGGAATTTGGTCCCCCAAATTCCCTAACCACAAGGACTAGAAGACGAGGCAAAAAAATAGTCTCCCCCACTAGAAGAAAACTAAACCCGAAGTTACAAAAACAATGGCTAGCCAAAACAAAATCTACACGGTCTAAGGAGTCCTCACCACACGTCTTAAGGTTCCTAGAGTGTTTTATTTCCTAGAAACCTGCCCGCTCTGATACCAGTCTGTCACGCCCCCGAACCCGGATCCCTGCAGCGGTCCGACCTCGGGAACGCGAATTGGGGAGGAAGTGATAAATATATTTCTCCCCGGGATCCGCGTGTGTGAGGAAGGCAAAACTTCCAAACACATCAAGAACATTTCGCGGAAGCTTACGTGGCATTGCGACCCGGAGCCCGTGGCCATCGGATTCCGTGTCGCACTCAACCCGTCAGCATAAAGCTGTCATAGCATAATCATACTCAGACTGCAACAAAACATGATACCAAAATATACAGAGCTGATGGTGACAGGCTTATCAATATCCAAGAATATTCAAGTTATAATTTAACAAGTGCATTAATTACAATCCCAAAAGAAGAGGCTAACAAAAGCCTTACAAAATAACAAGCTATGAACAAATACTACCCATGTGTGTAACGTATCTCCAGAGTCAAACGCGACGTCTGTATGACATCACTGAAACAACAACCTGCAAAACTCGTGGCTCTATAGCCATCTGCACACGTACTAGCTCAAGACGAGAACCTGCTACCTAAGGCACCAAACAAACAAGGTCAGACACGACGGCCTGGCAGGTGATCAATTTAAGCATGAGTATGAATCATTTAAAATTTATGAGAAACCATATACTGAATTTAAAACAGTTTACAAATCTTGAAACGATGCTTGAACGATATACACTTCAAGAAAACAAAAGTCCACGAACGAGATATGAGGCAAAACTAGCATGAGTACATGTGGTCTAGCATTTAAAACCATTTAATGAACCTTTAAATAGTACATGACAAAAAGCAAGACAAAGCTAGCATGATTACGAGAAAACATCATGATTCGTAAATCCACATTGAGCTCATCCTTTCTCCGTCATACATGACGACAAGAGCAAGCAAAGACAAAGCAAGACAGGCAAAACGAAACGAAAGCCCGAGCCACACAAGGTGGGCGGGAAACCGGCCGCGGAACCGGAACAGAACAAAAATGTGTATAAATACACGACTTATCTGCAGATAGTCCTTATGTTTAAGGACCCCCTAACTAGTGGATCAGACTGAGAGGGCAGTCCAAGCTCAGTGGTATTCAACGGAATTCATGTATGCACAAAACTAATAAAGACTCGCCGTTTGAGGCCCGTGGTTGACACGCTACGCCCCGTGGTTAAGGGTGCCGCCCGGACCAAGTTCTCATATTTGAATGCTCAAAACTAATGGAGACTCGCCGTTTGAGGCCCGTGGTTGACACGCTACGCCCCGTGGTTAAGGGTGCCGCCCGGACCAAGTTCTCACATTTCCCTCATCGACCACACGGGGTGGACGGTGCACGCAAGACAAAACAAGGTAGCATAAGCTATAAGCATGTCGAAGCACACTAAGCAGTCCCCTTTTTGGGTTCTTTGAAACAAAGCTGATACTTGTAACTCAAAACAAGTGCAAAACGATACCGAAAACAAAACTGATACTTGTAACTCAAAACAAGTGCAAAACAATACCCGAAACAAAACTGATACTTGCAAGTCAAAACAATACCCGAAACAAAACTGATACTTGCAAGTCAAAACAAGTGCAAAACGATACCGAAAACAAAACTGATACTTGCAAGTCAAAACAAGTGCAAAACGAGATTCAAAACAAAACCAATGCTTGTAAGTCAAAACAAGTACAAAACGAGATCCAAGACAAAACCAATGCTTGTAAGTCAAAACAAGTACAAAACGAGATCCAAGACAAAAACAATGCTTGTAAGTCAAAACAAGTACAAAACGAGATTCAAGACAAAACCAATGCTTGTAAGTCAAAACAAGTACAAAATAATATTCTTCATGTCAAGACTAAGTTTCTGAAAACAGACTTTCAAGTATATGCTAAGGCCCTTCATTCGATTCTTGTGTAATTGAAACCCAAATGTTGGAATTAAAAGCGGATTGGTGCCCCTGAAGCTAAATAACATTTCATGTTTCAATTGCACAACATCAAGCTAAAGACCCCTTAACATATTCTAGTTTTTCTCTCCCATCGAAGACCCTTCAAAATTCTCCTTCTGTACAATCGGCCACCACGCGGCTACCTGGCGGCTAGCCGCCTGTTGTGGTCGGCTAGCCGACCGGCTGACCGACCACTGACCTACTGTTCAGGAACAATACTACTTTTCCATTTTTCTGCGCAGGTCGGCCAGCCGCCTGCTGACCGACCGCGGGCCGACCATACCCTGTGCAAAACTTGGTTGCTGTTATTCTGACCGACACAGGGGCGGCTAGCCGTGGGTCAACAGTCGGCTTGCCGTCGGCTGGCCGACTGCTGACCGCCCATCTGCGGCAGCTTCAGTTCAGTTCAGATTTTTCACACCATTTCACCCATTTTACATCCTTCCATTCCTTTGTCCATTTGCAAAACATTTAGGCAAGACAAAAGCCACTTCGATTGAATGAAAACCATCAAGATAAACCACTAGCATATGCATTTCAAACTAAACAAAAATCCAAACCATAACACATATTTGAAACAATACATTGCTCAAATTAGAATGGAAAAAGAACCAAACCATGGAAGCTAAAACATTCAAACTTTGCATGCATAAGAAGAGCTAAGTTGATCACTTGCCTTGACCAAAAATCCAAGCCCAAAAATCTCTGAAAAATCCTATCAGCTGTCAGCTACGAAATCTACAAGAAAACCCATGAAAAGAACCTCAAAATCCACCAAAAATGTGAAGACAAGAACCCATTTCGAAATGGGTGTTGCATGTTTGAAAAATGGGCTCCTAAGGAACTCAAAAGACCACATTGAAGAGAAGAAACAGATCCATTACCTGAAGCTTGCTAAACAAGAAGAGGAGAAGAAAATGGAGTGAAACTACAGCTGGAATCTCCAAGAAAATGGTAGCAACGGATTCCTTGTGTTGAGAGGAAGAAGAAGGTATGATCAAGTTTTGGTTTGAGGCTTTCTAGCTTAGGCATGCAAGGAGAAGAAGGAAGAGGAAGAAGAAGCTCTCTCAGCGGAGTTGAAGAAGAATTTCAGGGAATGAGTCGTGAGTGAACAGTGAAGGAGAAGAAGGCTTATTTGCAATTGGGTTCTTATGGGCCCCATATGCTCAAAACTTGCAATGGTTAAAACACTGACTTGTGGGCCCTGGATGAAAACGACGAAGAAGACTAAAATGATCCTTATAAAATCTAGTTTTCAAAAAGTATATTTTTGGCATGGTTCTGAAATTTCGAAATCTGGGCTAAGATTTAAATGTGAAAAGACTGTTTTGCCCCTCGGGCTGAAAAACTGATTTTGTGAGTTTCGAATGGGGTAGGTCTAAACACAAAAGTTGTTGGATCTAATTTGACCTATCAAAAGAAACCAAAATTGTAATTTTTCAAAATCAAGAACAATCCCCCAAGCTGACACGTACCGCCCAAGGCATCCCCGGGCTGGCAGACCGGGTCCAACCGCTCTCAAAATTCCCCAAAGCTATGGAAAACCATTCTAAACCACAATCTAACTCAATTAGGCTCAAATCTTATTTAGAAAACTAAACCACAGCTAAAAACACATTAATCCCGAAAATTAGGGGTCGGGGTCTTACAGTTCGTCCCAAAACGGAAATAGCCGCAGCAAAGTCAGCTCTCCCGGCGGCGACAGTGTCAAAGATATCAAATCTTTGATAAGAGCCTATGGATGGTCTCAAAATACCTTGAAAAGGCTCAACGTCAAATTTCAAGTCAAACCGACACCGTTTGACACTCCATCAACTCTCGAGCAGTAAAATTAAGCCTCTCGGCGGCGAGAGCCACCGAGGCCATCACTCATCAAACAAAGCATATAGGTGGCTTCTACATGCTTCCAAAGGGCTACACATCAAATTTCAGGTCATTCCGACAATGTTTGACCTAACTTTGATGCTTGGAAGCAAAATCAGGCTTCCCGGCGGCGGAGCTCCCCGGGACCATGGCATCTAAATCAGAGCTAATGGATTGTCTCAAAATGACTCCAATAGGCTCCCTGTCAAATTTCAGGTCAATTGGACATCGGTTGACCGTATATCAAAGCTCGACATCTTCCTTGCGGTGAAATCAAGTGTAGCATCGACGGGACCCCAAACGGCTTCAAAACGCAAACAAAAGCCCATGGTTGGTCCTATCTATTGCTCAGAAAGCTTCACCTCAACTTTCAGGTCATTTCGACATCATTTGACCTAGTTTCGACTGTTGAAGGAAAATCGGTTACAAAGTCTTTGGCTTTTCCAAAAAAATAGGAAACTTTGTGTTCTAATTTGCATGGTTTATCATCAGGTTTTCTTCAGGAAAATCAAGTCAATAAGTGAGGAAAACTATCAAGAAAGATACAAGAGAAAGAATAACAAAAAAAGCCCGAAAAACTGCAGAGAAACGGCGACCGGAAGGGGAAAAATCCCCATGGTCGGCGGCGGCGACCCTGGCCCATGGTTGCCGGCGACCTTGGAAATCCGGGTCGCCGGATTTCCTTCGAAAGGGTGTTTTTCCATCCCTTTTTGCTTTTCGAGTGGTTTGGCCCGTGTGATTTTTTCAAAATTTGATTTTTTGAGCACAATATCCGTCGATCTTCGTCAACATTACGGAACCACCGTCGAAATCATGGAATCATCATCCAATGCTGCAAAATCTCCAACCAGCAGACCAAGAAAGCACACTTTCTGCTCGACCAATCGAGAAATCGATTGGACAGATGTTGCCGGCCCATTGGTATCAATCAATGTCTGAAATTGCATGGTCATCCAATGTTGATCAGCATGAAAATCCATCGATGATCATCGCCAGAAGAATTCCAAAAGACATGGTACGGCCCGCGACTCTTCAAGCGACTTCCCGACCACTTAATGCTATTAATTGACCCGTTTATGGCAATTTATTACGATCATTAACTCATTATTTTGGACGGCCCAATCAGATCAAGCAAATAGGAGTTACAAGTCAAAGAATTCATGGCATTTAAAAAACGAAACTCCTCCCATGATGGAGATTAAAAGCAATTAAAACCTCTTAACTCTTCACCGGCCAATTAGAAGCCAAGGAAAGGAGTGACAAAATAAATGAATTAAAACTTGTAACTCCTCCTATATGGCTACCAAAGGCTATAAATAGGAGAGTATTCCAAGAAGAACGGGTCTGAAAAATTGTCCAAAAAAACCCAAGAAAAATCACGTAAATTCACGGAGAAATCTCTGCATAAAGAAGCTCTGCTACTTTGAAGAAACTCTGTTGCAAGAAACACCACAAGGTGATCGAAGTCCCTTGGGGGGGCACCCCCACCAAGGTCCCCTCTTTTTCTATTCAACATGGCCTACGCGGCTCTTTAGCCCGTCTACTCGGTTTTTTATTGGATATAGGACATCCCCTTGGTCTTTATCCTCTAAAAATCTGAGGTCCAAGCCAAGTCAAAAGAATCAAAGTATCATGTGTTCTCATTTGAAGGACAATGGCGGAGCCCATACATGACTCGCGACCGTCGATCTGAACGAGTCCCCACAATCTCCTGAGAAGTTAGATTCATTTTCTTACTTTTCTGTTGTATTTTGTATTTTTAAAGAGACAAAAAAATTATAATTATTGTCTTTCATTATTGATGAGTTTTGTAAATAGCTTCCTACGGCACAAAATCGCCTTTTACGGCACAAAATCGCCTTTCACGGCAAACAAAAGAAAATCGCCTCTTACGGCATTCATAATCTGTCTCTTTTCTTAAAAATATATGTGCAATGGAAAGTTAGAAAAAAGTTTGATTTCCTTTCTACTTGTGAAGGTGGATCTCTGGATCACCATTTCTAAATTCCAAGTAGAATAGAAAATCTGGCATACCCTTACAAAAAATGTTGATGCCCGCTTTTCCTCCACCGGACCTCGGCAGACCCGGGGCAGAGGAAGGCAAGAGCCGGGTCCATCAAGTTGACACACCCGGTGGGACTCGTTCATTTGAGAACTTGATGTTTTGGATTCTTTGGCTCCTTTTTAGTTGGTGGCCTATGTTGGATCTTGCATCTTAAAAAAAAAAAAAAAAAAAAAAAACATGAGATGGGATTTTTTGGAAATTTCTTTCTTTAAGTTTATTTCCAGTCTTTCTCGTTCAAAAAAGAAAATTTTAGATTTCTCATTTTTTGGATTCAATTTTGAGAAACTTTGATCATTTCCTCTTCGAACTTGATAGCTCGCAAAAATGTTTGTAGCTATTGTTCATATCGGGGGATGGGCCATCTTTTCTCTTTGATGAGTCCGATGGGGATCTTAAAAAAATCTAATTTCAAACTTTTGAGACTAAAAAAAAAAAGATTTCTCTCTTTTGGATTTAAATTGGAGAAACTTTGGTTCTTTCCTTTTCGGATAATAGCTTGCGGAAATCGCTGAGCTGATGTTAGGATTAGGAGGGGTCATTTTCACTTTTTGATGGGTCCATCAGTAATCTTTCAAAACAAAAAAAAAAAAAAAAAAATTCAGATTTCTAATTTTCAGATTCAATTTTGAGGAACTTTGATCCTCTCCTCTTCGAACTTGATAGCTCACAGAAATGTTTGTAACTATTGTTCATATTGGGGGATGGGCTATCTTTTCTCTTTGATGAGTCCAATAGGGATCTTAAAAAAAAAAAAAAAAAAAAAAAAATCTGATTTCAAACTTTTCAGGTTTTGAAAAAAAAAAGATTTCTCTTTTGGATTCAAATTGAAGAAACTTTGGTTCTTTCCCTTTTGGACAATAACTCGCGGAAATCGCTGAGCTGACGTTCGGATTGAGAGGGGCCATTTCCTCTCTTTGATGGATTCATTAATGATTTTTCAAAAAAAAAAAGGGGGTTAAAAAAACACAAAGGTTGCACCAATTGCGTTCTTTGGCCAATGTGGATCTAAGAAAAGCTTTGTCCAGAGTGTGGAGGCAGTTAGACTGTTAGAGGCAAGGGTCATTCAAACGGGTTCATTAAGTAATCCTATCCTTACCTGGGGCCTGATATATCTACTAAGGTTTCATAAGACCGAATTGGAGACCTATTTGTTGAAAAAAAAATCTTAAAAAAAAACCTTCTTAAAAAAAAAAAAACTTCTGTCATTTTTGAGTTCAGATTTGAGAAATCCTGGTTCCTTTCCTTTCGGATCTAGTGCTCGCAAAAGTGTTTGAGCCTGTATTCGGATTGGAATACCATTTGCTCTCTTCGATGAACTTGATTTTGACCCTTTCAAAAAAAAAAAAAAAAAACTTCCGTTAGTTTTGGGTTCACATTCGAGAAATTCTGGTTCCTTCCCTTTTGGACTCAGTGCTCGCAGAAATGTTTGAGCCTGTGTTCGGATTGAAATACCATTTGCTCTCCTTTATGAATCAAATCTTGACCTTTCAAAAATCCCATCTCGTGTCCATTCCAAGGATGCGATTTGCTAATATTTGTGCCTAGCGGTGCTAGTACGCCCTTTCAGGGTCTACTGTATTCACGACCGACACATTTGTAACTCCAACCTTATATCATCTTACCTCGAGTGAGCCTCGCTTCTCGGTAATTTGAATTAAGGTTTACAATTCCTTCTAGCAGTCACTGGAACGCTTACTCTGAGCCTACCATACTTGCGTTTAGAACAATTGTACCATCTATGGCTTTTTGCCTTCTTCATTACGCTTAGGCTAGGCCATGCCCCCTGAGCGATTTGAAAAGACAAAACCATAGTATTTTCCATTTATGATCATATTCTTGTGATTACTAATGGATGTGGTCTTGTTTCAGAAGTTTTCCAAACTAACAATGGCAGCTTCATTAACCATTACCTTTGATGAGAACAAGTACCAACTCATGCTTCAAGAGAAGCAAAAAAAGCACACTCACAAGCGCCCTGCAAGCTGCCGAAGTGTCATCTCCCTCGGTAACTCACAAAACACTGGGCCGACCTTTACTCTCCGGACCATAGTCTTCGGGCCACTGGGACCATCCCCACTCCCCGTAGAAGAAACTGCACCTGCAAAGAAGCAGAAAGCCGCATCTGAACGTGTCACTGCCATGACACCAAGGGCAATCACCGAAAAGCCTGAAGCCCGTGGCAACCCCACGAAGCCTCAGACTGCAAGAAACCAGGTCTGCCCCAAGACTTGGTCACCGAGACCTTCACCAAAACAAAGGAGGTCCCGAACATCTACAAAGCTAGCATACCTGGCCCCTCTCAAGGAGAACCGGTTCTACCCTCTCTCTTACATGAAAGAGGAGAAGCCTACCCTCCGCCAAAGAACAAAACCAACTCAGCATGAGCCGACTTGCTCCTACAAGCCCAAAATCAGATCATGCATCACCAGGCCTCTACTAGAACCTGCTAAGGCCTGTACTTCTGTAGCTCGACCCTTCATTTCAACAGGGGCCGAACTTGCAAAATTCAAAGCTTCACTACGACAGGCAAAGGACCGCGTCCAGATCTTGTCCATGCCAATTTTCAAAGAAGATACGCTCGGCTGCTGCGCACGAGGGACTACGTCCTTTATTGCTAGAGCACAGCTAGAGCTAATTGAAGCTCAAATTGCTCGTCGCATACGTCGCGCGCGGCATATCGACAAAAGAGACTAGAGAAGCAAATAATCGAGCATTCTACCCTTCAAGTCTCTAAAAAATGGGCCGAGAAAGAAAGACCTGACCAAGTTGCTGCAGTCCATATGGTTGGCAAAACCAAAAGACGTTAGAAGTCAACAACCAAAATTCATGTCTGATGGCCGGTGACTCGCAGCGTCTCACGGACACGAAGACATCAGGAGGACTCTCCCACTCCTTCAAATCAAGGACACCGGAGTGATCATTCATCGGGCTCTTCATCCAAAAGAATGAGCTCCATCTCAGTCACCAAGACAGTATCTCATTCGATTCTCGAAAGGTGAATGTCCTGGTTACAAACTCTGAGCAACCTCTGCCGCGCGATGACGTGGCTCTACGCATCCAGTAGTTGGAGCAAGGACAACAGAGAATAGAGGTTCTAATGGAAAACCTCTTTCTCACTTTCCAACGCCCGCCAAACAATGAAGTCCCTCTATATGATGAGGCAAATGGTGGAGAAGACGAGTCACGCGCCCTTACCAAAAAGGACGTTGACGATATCATCGCTAAAGCAAAAGAAAATGTTACACTGAAGGAACATGGAATCAAGCCACCATATCCCTTATGGATGGACTCGGTTCTGTTCCCTGCAAAATTCAAGCAACCTACTCTCCAAACATATACAGGGAAAGGTTTAGCTAGACAGCACGTTATCCACTTCAAAATCATGACAGGAGCTATTGCAGATCAAGATGCCCTCAAGACCCGTCTCTTTGCAAGCACCCTAAAAGGTACGGCCTTTGATTGGTACTCCACTCTGCCAGAGGATTCCATTCAAAACTGGACCATGCTAGAGACACGCTTCTTGACCCACTTCAAAGGTGAGGATCATCCTGTTACTACGACTCAGCTCTGTAGCCTAAAATAGGGAGAGAATGAGTCAACTTACGACTTCATTCACAAGTGGAAGGTAATGACGTACAAATGCTTAGATGTGCTGTCATAGGCGTCGTTGGTCGACATATGCCGTAACAACATGAGAGCAAGGATCCGCTCCATCATCATCGACAACAAATCAAAGAACCTGGGAGAACTCTTAGAAGCATCCATAGAGGCTGAAACGGTGATCAAAGACCTCAACAGTCAGAAATCATCAAAGAAAGAGTTGACAGCCATTGCAACCTCAAAGCCAAAGAAAAAGGAGGTTCTTAATGTGCAAACCAAGTCAGCTCCCTAGCCGCCAAAGAAAGCTGAAAATAAAGCTGCGGGTAAGAGACTTGAACTCTCTAATGCCTTCAAAGAACAAGTAAAGAAGAAATACCCATTCGATGAAGATGTTGAAGAAATATTTGGGGCCCTCTTGGCAAATGGGAACTCACCTTGCCTGACCCCAAAAGACCAGGAGATGTTGGCAAAACCAACGATCCTCGGTATTGCCCATACCACCAGATGATCTCGCATCCTGTCAATCAATGCTTAGTTGTGAGAGAGAAGATCAACGAGATGTGAAAAAACGAAGTCATCACCTTTGACAAAAACTACGGGTCTGCCTTCGTCAACATGGTGTTATATGGACAAACATCCAATTCACCAAAGAAGAAGATCACTACCTTTAAGATGATAAAAATGACCCAAATGTCCCAAAAGTTGGTTCCTTACCCAACAACAGATGGACAGCCCATATGGGTGCATCCCGATCTCCTTGAAGATGAAAATTGGGCGGTCGTCAAAACAAAGCCGACTGCTCAACAGCGAAGGCAAGCCAGGAGATAACTCCGAAAGCTCAAACAGCAGGAGAAAGCTTAACCAAAACAAGAAGTCATTGAGAAGGCAGAGACTTCTTTTACCGCCTCACTAGGGGCAACAGAGGAGTCCATTCCCAAGGCTTCAAAAGTGGTAAGAAAATTCACCCTCAGTGATTTCATGCCACCATTGCTCATAAATGAGACTACGCAGGGGGCATCATACTCTTACAACTCGGTAATTGGATTCTCCATGGATGGATATGAGTCTAGTGACACCGCCAGTGACACCGATGAGTCGGAGGAATCCTTTGAAACAAGAGAATACCTCTCCGATGAAGAATGGATTCCCGAATCTCACCTTATGCTGGTAATCTGGTATAATCCCTTACGGCCACAAGGATCCTGGTCTGATGATGAAGAAGACCAAGAGGCTGTTTAAGAAAATGCTGTCAATCCAACACCTGCCAATGCCCCAGTGGAACCCAATAATGTTGAACCACAAGGGGCAGACGAAGAAGAGGATTTGGCTCCTATGCCCGATCTCGAAGAATTTTTGAGGATCTTGCAACATCTTGCCATAGAACAAGAACAGGATCACATCAATCAACTTAGTTGCAATCCAGAACCGGAAATCCCAGAAAATCTGCAAACATCTCCTCCGGTAACCCCGGAAAATGAAGAAAGTTGCTAGGTTGATGATCCTTTTACATCTGAGGACGAGTCTGAATCCCGGCAGTGCATTCTAGAGGCATCTTTTATCGGAGTTGCTTGCAATGCGATAGCTTGGGATGATAGTGCCTCTGAAGCTCCATCTGCCGAAGCTGCAAACTCTCAGACTACGTCTAGTAGCATATCTTCTGAAGCTACATCTTCTCGGGTGACTTCCACTGAGATATTATCTTCTCAGCCTCATCCCCTGAAACTATGACAACAGAATTCAAGCCTCTTCCAACTGATCACCATGAAGAAGCTTTGGCCGATGAAGTCTTCTTCAATGAAAACCTAGTCAATTGGTATCATATACCCAATCTCATAGGAGATGTCTGGACCGAAGAGATACTCATCAAAGAAGAAAAGTTGCTGGATGCTGTTTAGGACTTGTTCCTGGAAAATGCTCCATGCAATGCAATCACTGAAGACGGCAATGCTGCTGCAGAAACGTTTTCAACAAATGAGAATGATCGACCCCTTGATCTAGAGGGTGATCTTCCAAACGAAGAACCTTCTCCAGAAGCCCTATTGAAGTTAGTAGAGGTACCCGCTCTGGCCGGGATTACCACAAAAACTACAACCAATCTTCTTCTTCTTATGTAAATCCTTCGGGAAAACAAGTTGTAAACGCCCCAAGTGGCAACAATAATGAAAATGCAGGCCCCAAGGAGGCTTTCATGTATAACTTGATTGAGCACTTTAAACACATACTTGCACGACTACACATCCTAGACTTATTATGAATGTCACTACAAACTCGTTATAATCTCATTTCAGAATTGCAAAGGCTAAATGCGGATGTCGACAGACACGCCCCTCGAGTCCTACAAATTGAAATGGACTATAGGGTCAAAAAATCAAATACCTCCTCAAAGGGAGAAAAGAAGAAAACTGAGGGATCTTACATTGAGTGCCTCTCGATCCAAAAAGCAGCAAGTGCTACCATCGCCTTCGATAAGGAAGACCTCCTACTAGGTGAGACGAATGAAGCACAACCGACCCTTGTACTTCACAGGGTACATCAAAGAAATTTCGATGCACAGAGTTCAGATCGACCCAGGTTCTGCACTTAACCTCATCTCTACTTCGGTACTCGAAGAGCTGGGAATCCCACCTAGCAAGCTGAGCCACACATCTGTGTCCATCTTTGGATACGATGGGAGCACTCAAATGCCTATCGGCAAAATCAGATTCAGGTTGCAAATCAGTGATCTTATCTCTGAAGTCACCGTGTATTCAATAAAGATCCCTTCATGTTACAACATCCTTCTCAGACGCCCCTGGATACACGAGAATGGTGTCATCCCTTCAACTCTACATCAGTGCATCAAGTTTGTTGGCGACGACGGCTTGATACATCGAGTGTTTGCAGATAGAAAGCCCTTCAAAGGCAAAGAATTCCATTTTGCAGACTCTCAGATATACAAGGACAAAAAGGAAAAGGAGGAGGAAGAAATAACATCATTTGCCGAAAATCTCTTGAAAGATAAAGGCAAGGCTCCTCAGCAATCATCGGAAGAAAACAAGCCTTCCGGCAAGTCCGAAGCAAGTAATCAACCTCCCTTTGTTATCTCTCTCAAATCTTCAAAGTCTTTGGTAATTACCACCGAAGTAAAGAAGACAAAACAAAAGGCTGGGGGTAAGTTTGCTATCTCCTTCGTGTCTATCATGCAAGACACAGATTCAGATTTAGAGCCAGAAGACGTTACACCGTCAAGCCAAGCTGATACTCAGCAAGTTTAGCCCACTCTCACTCCAATGGAAACACCTGCCGACATAGAAGACCCTGTGTCTGCTTCATCATTCCGGCAACTTCGGCAGAAGAAAAGCCAATCTTCTTCCATAGATCGGGAGCTTCTTCATCAAATTCCTTGCTTGAACCTTTCCAAAATGAAGGTATGCCTCAACTATCCCTGTATAGTCCGATGGCACAAGCTATCATGAAGAAAATGGGCTACGACGCTCAAAATCCAATAGGTTTGGGAGGTGGCCGTGGTATTCTCACGCCATTGGAACCCACCCTGACCAAAAGCCAACTGGAGGATTGGAAACTCCACCGTCATATAGACAAGTCTTCATACGAGTTGGGGTATGATCCTGACACTCCCATGAGATAGTTGACACAGGTTGCAAAGTTGTTTTGCCGACCAGGCCTCAACATCTCGTGTCGATGAAGACATCAATCTCCCTGGATATTTCTTTGAAGAGTCACCCGTCAAAGATCCAGAAGGCTCATCAAATTAGTACGATTTCTCTAATGATGAAGAGGAATTGTCCGATGACAGAGACACACGATTTTCTGACCTAGAAGAACCATTGTCTCCAAAAGAAGTGCCTTACTTCGACCTGGTTTTAGCAAGTGATTGGGACCACCTCATAGCAAGCCTTGATAAGAGTACCGATCAAGAAGATTTATGGACAGAAGCAGAGCCATGATCTGAAAATATTTTTGAAATCCCAGAAGGTCTTGTTGAGTTGGAAGCCTCCGAAAATATTGTGGAGGAACCACCTTCAAACCTTCCAACAAAAGATTATGTTCAAAAGATAGACTTGGGAACACCAGATAATCCACATCCTGTATTCATAAGTAAGAATATAAAGGATGATGAGTTACCCGAGTATGTCTTTTTTTTTCGTGGTTTGTTGATTGTTTTACATGGTCTTATGCTGAAGTGCCTGGCTTAGACCCCAAAATAACAGTCCACAAACTCAACCTGCAAGAAAATATCAAGCCTGTCAAACAAGGCCAAAAAAGATTCCGTCCTGACGTGATGGACAAAATTGAACAAGAAGTTCAGAAACTCAAAAACGTTGACTTCATCCGCGAGGAGCAGCATCCTGAATGGTTGGCCAACATCATCCCCGTGACAAAGAAAAATGGGCAAATCAGAGTCTATATTGACTATAGAGACCTGAATAATGCATGCCCCAAGGATGAATTCCCGCTCCCCATACCGGAGGTAATGATTGATAACACCTGTGGATTTGAGCGAATGACTTTCATGGATGGCTTCTCTGGCTACAATCAAATAAAGATGCATCTTGAAGATGAAAGGCACACATCATTTCGGACCCCATTTGGCGTGTATTGCTACACTGTCATGCCATTTGGTCTGAAGAATTCCGGTGCGACATATCAAAGGGCTATGATGAAGATATTCCAAGATATGCAGCACAAGACGGTCGAATGTTATGTTTACGACCTTGCTGTCAAAAGCAAAAGGAAAGAAGACCATCTCAAAAATCTTCAAGAAGTCTTCCTCCGACTTCGCAAACACAAACTGCGAATGAATCCTCTTAAATGCTTCTTCGGTGTTTCATCCGGTAAGTTCCTCGAATTCATAGTTTGGAAAGCTATAATAGAACTTGTTGCGATCCCGGACCGAGATCCGAGCCCGCGATGGTGTTGATGTTGGGTTACAACAATAAACATATGAATATACACTTATTTAATTTTCCACAGGTTTCCGCGGTGAGGATATCACACACACTCACAAAATATTTACATTGTTGCGGAAGCGTGTAGCAAACCAAATTCGTAATCCATTCCACATTTCAAAATTGATGATACATATATGCAAATAACATGACGTCAGAGTGAGCAATGATCTCATTGGCATTCCCAAAATATAAAGTTAGAAGTTTAAACACAAATGTAAGTTGATTTAAACATCCCAAAAAATAATGGCCAACAAAGGCCAGTACAACGAAACGAATCAAAAGTAAAACAATAACCCCCAAAAGATGTTTCGCAACTCAAAGCTAGACCAAATGTCTAAATGACATTGTCAGCTTGCCATTTGACTAAGCGTTGCGGCTCCCCGACCGCCTCTTCTAGCTCCTCCTCAAAGGCAATAACGGGGACGGGGCTTGAGTACCACAAAAATAGGTCAGACACGACGGTCTGGCAGGTGTGTGAATAGATAATACAATAAAAGAAATCAAAGCATAACTTAAAAAAATAATGAAATCTTATTAAAACAATAATTGTCATAAACCAGGATGCATTGTTTATTTAAATCATATATGCAATATAAATCATGTGGCGTAGTCAAGGAATAGGAACTGACAAAATGGCAACCACACTTAAGCTAAATCCTCCATCACTAATGTGATGAGAGCACACTAAAGGCGTTGGTCTCGGAGTACATGAGGTGGCGAGAAACAACTATGTACATATATAAATATACTGAGCAAAACCATGGCCGTGGAACCGGGTGACAAGACAGAACATAATTCAGACTGCAGTTGACAAAAGCTAAAGGGGGACCCCAAGTAGGTGGATCAAAGCGACAAGGTCGTCCGAGCTTAGTGGTGCTGACTCATAGGTCAAAACGCATTCAAAACATATACATATCTAAAGGGATGTATAACACCCAAAACAAACTAAATTGAAGGTTCGTAAGTGCATTTAACACAATAATATCTTATCAAAATGCATAAGGCTGATCAAATATTCAAATTACGGATTTCAGTTGTTTTGAAATGGCACTTGCACTAATACACGAAAACTGTCGAAAACGTATGAAATTCAGTAGAAGCAGACGCTATGGACCCCTGCATATTTCCGGACCATACATTAAGGTTTCACGATTTAAACAATAGGTATAAGGGTCTCATATATCGATTAAAGCTCATGGCTTGGTACTCCAGAAGGTTTGAGACATCCCGAGTTCCCTTTACAAATTGATAAGCCCATTATCCTCAATAAATCTCCGAAATTGGGGTTCTTTTCTAAATCAATTTCCATATAACACCTCTTATTCCTCCACATCATATTGGGGCTCCAAACCAACCTCACTGGACCTTAAAACACCCTTTTGATCATGTTTGGAAACAACCTAGGAATTCTGTATAGTTCGCTCGAACAAACTGGAGGATTTGTTCGAGCGAATAGTATTTTGGGAGGGTTGGCTCGAGCAAATACAAGTTCGCTCGAGCGAACTGGTCTGAGTCAGGAAGGGTCTAGCGAACTGGGAGAGTGGCACAAGCGGACAAGTCTCTGGAAGGGGTTCGCTGGAGCGAATTGGGGTTCGCTCAAGTGAACTAGCTTCTGGGAGGGGTTGGCTCAAGCGAACAGGAAGTTGGCTTGAACTAACCATGTTTTGTGAGGGTTCGCTCGAGTGAATGTAGGTTTGCTTGAGCGAACTGCTTCAGAAACTCTCCGTTTCAGCATTCCGAGCCTCATCTTCTCTTCTCTTCAAAATCCCATGTAAGCCATTACCTTGACAATACATTTATGGCTCTTCTATATACTTAAACCATCATTACTTCCTCCAACAACCATCCATTAAAACCATAAAAATCAATTAAATCCCACTCCATTTAATACAAGATCATCCACCATTAATGAGATCCATCAATTACCAAAAAACAACTTTAGTGTACAAAATAACAAGAGAGCAATAGAGAGAAGAAAAGCTCATTAATATGCACATTTCAAAATCAATGAAAGACATAAAGTATAAGTAAGAGCCATTAACATAAAAAAATCCATATTTCTCCACAAAATAACAAATCATAAAACAAACCCATTCATCCACTTACCTTGGCTCCAAGTTAAGTAAATCAAGCTCCTAAACACTTTCCAAGCTCAAAATCAAAGATCTACACAAAAACCCCCAAAATGACATTCATCACAAACCCTAAAATGGCAAAACCAAGAAATAAGAAGAGAGTAATGGAAATGGGGCTTCTCTATGACTAGAAGAACACACATCTAAGAGATGGAAAGAAAAGCTTACTTGGAGGGTTCTCAAATAGCCAAAGCTTGCTCAAAGAGGACCTTGGGATGGATGGAATCTTCTAAGAATGGTATCAATAGGAAGCTAGCAAAGTGAGGAAGAAGATGATGAAGCCCATAATCTTTTTAGCAATAGCTTGGTGTGGATCTTGGAGATGAAGAACAAGAAGGAGAAGAAGATAAGGGAAGAAACCCTAGGGCAAGAACTTTCTTCTCTTCTAATGAAAAATTGCAAGGAAAGGGGAAAAGTGAAGGAGGTTTCTCTTTAAATAGAAAATAAGAGTGGGTCCCACAACTTAACTAACTATTTGGGCTTAAAACATCATTTTTCGGGCCTCGGATGGATTCGACAAAGAAAGAAAATTGTTCGCCGAAATTTCTAGTTTCCAAAAAGTATATATATCACGGGTTTCGGAGACATTGAAAATAGTGTCCAGATTTTTGTGCAAAAGACTGTTTTACCCATATTAGTAAAGTAAGGTCTAGAGGTCTCGAACGGAAATGGGGCAAACACGAAAGTTGTAGGGAATAATAAGATAAATCAAACGAAGCAAAAATACAGATTCCCAGAATTATTAAATAAACCCCAAAGTCACTCAAAGCACAATAAAGGAACCCCCACAGGGCCCTACTAAATCAAAAGGTTCTAAAAATGACCCAAAGCTATGAAAAAGCTATTCTAATCCAATCTTAACCAAAATCCACTTCTCTCACTTATAACTAAAGTACGTCTTAATTAGCACTAACCGAAAACACTTGGGGCGGGGTCTTACAGAACTTGACCCCATCAAAGTCAAGGCTATCCTAGAAATGCCATCTCCAAGAACGCTAAGAGAACTAAAAGGGCTTCAAGGAAGGTTGGCATACATCCGACAGTTCATTTCCAACGTATCAGGGAAGTGCCGTCCATTCTCTCGCCTGATGAAGAAAGGTGTAAAACTTTGTTTGGGATGCTGAATGTGAAGCTGCATTTCAAGACATCAAGTCATACCTGACCAAACCTCCAGTGTTGGCTGCCCCCACAACTGGAGAACCATTCATCTTGTACATAAGAGCTCTCGACTATTCTTTGGGCGCTCTACTCGCACAAGAAAATGATGGAGGAAAAGAAGCTGCTATATACTACCTCAGCTGCATGTTGGTTGGTGCAGAGCATCGCTACTCCCTAGTCGAAAAAGATTGCCTTGCAGTGATGTTCGCTGTACAAAAGCTACGGCACTACCTACTGTCAAACACAGTATACCTGATTTTGAGGATCAATCTCCTAAAGGTCCTTGTTACAAAAGCAGGTTCCCTCAATGCCCCAACTTATAGCACACCATTTTCCTTGGTCTATGGATGTGAAGCTGTTGTCCTTTTAAAGGTACAAACTCCTTTCTTAAGGGTATCTCTACAAAATGACATGACACAAGAAAGCAATGTCAAATTGAGACTCCAAGAACTGGATAATCTCGATGAAAGACGGCTCGAAGCTCTACAAAGCGTTGAGCTTTACCAAGCATGCATGGTAGGATCTTTCGACAAGAAAGTCAGGCAATGCGCCCACAAAAAGGGTGACTTGGTTCTTGCAGTAAAAAGGCCAATGGTTTTAGCCCATAGATCCAAAGGCAAATTCAAACAAAAATGGGAGGGACCCTTCGTCATCGACAAAGTCTTCTCCAACGGTGCATACGCTCTTCTAAATATGGAAGGTGACAGATGTATGCTGCCCGTCAACAACAAGTTCTTGAAGCGGTACTACCCTTGAAGACTTCCTCTATCGGGTCAGAGCGATGCCTGCATGGCCAAAGCCTATTCCTAGGTACTTGCTCGTCAAACCCATTCCTTTTTGGAATTTTTATCTTTACGTTGAAGTTCCTAAAAAACCTCAAAACAATGCTTACTTTCAATGTTTCATTGTTAAAAAAAAATCAAATCCCAAAAGTCCAAGTTTAGGAGCCTCTTCCCTAACTTGACCAAAAGTTTTGATCCTTGAACCCAAAATTCATGGTTTGAAACAAAAATCAGGATCCAGAGATTTCCACCCTAGTCCACCCCGACTTTTACCACCAAAAAAGGTTTTCAGTCAAAATTTACGACCCTCGTTTCTTTAAACAAAAATGGTTTTTCAAAAACCGCAGGGAAGTGACGTTCAGTCGATACTCACAAAAAACCAAAAAATCGGAAGGATGCGAACCCCATTCGATACTTCCAAAACCTCAAATCGCAAGGAAGGGACACCTCGTCGATACTTGCAAATTTTCAAAAAACCGTGGAGACGCAACGTTTCAGTTGATATCCACAACTCAAATTTCAAAACAAAAACAAAGGTTCTAAAAAACCTAAAATTTTAAAAATCGTGGGAAACAACATTTCATCAATACCCGCAAAACAAAGTTTTTTGAAAAAAGCAGGGAGGCGACGCTTAGTCGATACTCGCAACCGAATGAGAAAGGAGGCAACATTCCATCGATACTCGCAACCGAATGAGCAAGGAGGCAACATTCCATCGATACTTGCAATACCATTCAGCAGGGAGCCGGTTCTTAGTCGATACTTGCATTTTTTAAAATAAAAAACCAGGCTTTTATGCCAAAAACCTGGCTTTCAAGCCAAAAGCCAAAAAAACTGGCTTTTATGCCAAACAAAACAAAACATGGCTCTCATGCCAAAAAGAAATAAAAAATATGGCTTCCACACCAACAAAACAAAACTTGGTTTTCAAAAAATTCGGCTTTCATGCCAAAAACCTGGCCTTCATGACAAACAAAAACAAAAGTTTGGCTCCCATGCCATAAAACCAAAACTTGGCTTTCACGCCATAAAATTCGGTTTTCATGCCAAAAAAATGAAAAGCGACTTCCATGCCATAAAATTTTGGCTCCCATGCCGCAAAATCTGGCCATGCTAAAGACAAAATTTTGGCTCTCATGCCATAAACAAAAAACAGCTTTCATGCCAAAAAATAAAAAATCAGCTCCCATGCCACAAAATTTTGGCTCCCATGCTGTAAAATCTAGCTTTCATGCCAAAAACAAAATTCTGGCTCTCATGCCATAAACCAAAATTTGGCTTCCATGCCACAAACAAAACCCTTTTGGCTCTCATGACACCAAAATTCGGCTTTCATGCCACCCCAAAATCCGGCTTTTACGCCATCTCAAAATTTGGCTTTCAAGTCATTGAGAACCAGACTTTTTGCCACAAAATCTGGCTTTCATGCCAAAACAACCCTTTTACAAAAGATTTGCACAAAATGACAACCTTTTGATCAAATTTTCAAGCAAACATTCCCATCCAACTTTTACTTATTTTCATCAAAAAAGAATTTAAGTGAAACGAGGGAATACAAGAATAGAGGTACAAAAAATGTTTATACATGGAAGTACCAAAGAAGAGAAGAAAAGAGTTTGTTACAAATCGGGTGCTCAGTCTGACATGGTCTTCAACCAAAGATTCATCTCCTCAAGTAGACTTTTGGCCTTAGCCTCTAAAGCTTCCAGGCCACGCTTCTTCAAAACTTTACCATAAAATGCGGCAGAGCGTCGCGACTCATTTTCAGCATGAGGAAGCTCTTCCCAGAGAATTTGCCATCGCTCATATTCCTGAGTCTTTCTCCGAAGGTTGCTATCCGCTTCCTCAACCTAGCGAATTAGAGCCCCCTCTCTAGCGCAAGCTTCCACAATGGCAGTCCATTTGGCAGCAGCTTGTTCCTCCAAAAGCTCGAGACGCTGCTTGGCCTCGATGACCTCCCTATCAAGACGGTGCATGTCCTATATCAGCTCAATAATAGCCGGCTCGGTGACATTCCTCTCCCAAACGAGCTGCTTCCGAGTCCGCGAAATCTCATTCACTTTAGATTTGACTTCATTGGAAGGCTTAACAAACATATCATTTAAGAAGTTACCGTTTGGAAAGCTCTTGGTCTCAGTTCACTTGTTGCCCAAAGCAATGACTTTGTCAACAAAAGCCTTGGCACTTGCAACATCCAAACCAACCTCTTCGCTGTCAGTAAGAATGTCCTGTACATGCTTGATCATACCGAAGCTAGCTTCCAAATGGCCAGAAGAGAGAGTCTCGATCCAAGAACTCAAGAGGCTCTTTAGCACTCTCTTCGCATATTGAAGAGACGGTCCAAATGAAGGCTCACCCCGCTCCATCGGCCGACTGCCTCTGTCATGCTTCATTGGAAGGATAGTCAACAAACTTTGTCCAATCGAAGATGCTGGCGAAGGAATTTCATCATGAGGTTTTATATCTGCCACACCAAAACCGGTAGACGTAACCCCTACTTCAGGATCAGCCGCAGGCACCCCTTGCTCTGGACACGAAGAAGATGGAGGGACTTCTCTTGTTGCTTCACGACGTGCCAATGAAAGACGAAAAGGTATGAATATGATCTTGTCAATATCAAGATTATTACTACAAAATACCTTCTTCAATGACCGGCGGAGAACTCTTTGCCTCCATGAACTCATCCGGAGCATTATCAAAAGTTGCATCCATGGATGGTTCAAAATCGTCGGAATCCTCTGGCAAGTTAGTTGACAAGAAAACAAAAATATGTTAGCAAATGACGGCAAAGAAAAAATAAAAAGGTGAAAAAGCAAAGAAAATCATACCATGCGAAGATTCTGGAACCACTCCAGAGTCCCTTGGTTCTTCCTCAGATGCCACGATCGAATCCGTCACCGCCTCATTGGCCGGAACCTCAGGCGTCATTAAATCATCATCTTCTGCTAAAAAGAAAGAAAGCAGCGGATCAAAACAAAAATCTCTCGTGAAAGAAAAGAAACGGAAAGAGAAAAGGGAAAAGCATACCATTATCACTGGTCTCTCTCTCTCGGCTCCTCTTTTCTGGAGGTTCATCAGCATCCCCTGACACCTCCTCGGCAATGGTGAGAAGGACTTCCAGATCAGGAGAGTCTTTGTGCCATCTCTTATTTCGGCGATGTCCTCTTTTCCTTTTGCTTCTATGGGATGGTTTGCTTGAGGTACCCGCCCCACAATGAAAGTCAGGCCTCTCGCTAGAGTCCTCACTGGATGGTCTGCTCTCGCCAGTAGACTCCATGGAAGCCTTTGTTCGCTTTGCTTGCATCCAAGCATCGATCTCGACCTCCTTCACCTCCAGTTGTTTTAAGACCTCACCAAGTACCTCTTGTACAGCTCCTGATCTGATGACGTCCTGTTCACCGAGAAAGCCTATCTTATGCTTCTCTCCCGAAAGGAAAGCCAAAACTTCCTCTTGTCGGGCGCCATCCGATTTGCCAAGGCCCTTCCCAAGAGACTACTTTACATCAAGCTCCTTCTTGGAAAGCCCCCGGTACACTGAAATGCTCTCCACGAACCACTTCGTGAAGCCAACAGCTCGGAAAGTGGGCAACACAAGATATGAAATCATGGCAGTAGTGTCCTTCGCAATATAAAAAGCCCATGCATTCCTCCCGTCCTACAAACCTCCAAAGCGCTTCACCTTACTCGAAGGCGCTCCAACAACTCCTTGAGAGAAGCCCAACTGCGAGGAAACATACGGCTGGATGTCAATAAAAGGATGTCTATGGTACACCATCATACCAACACGTATGTTGAAAAGCCATGCTTTCTCTGCGTTGGTCAAAGAATAGTGTCTCCCCGACCCTACCCTGGTCGAATCACGGGAGACACCAAAATCAAAAGCCTTCTTCCGCAAATTCGGAGAAAGCTTCACCGAAGACTGCCTAATCTCGACGTCCCTAAACCGTCAGATCCTCAAACGGGAAGATAAAAGAGATTCGGAAACGGTTGTCCCTCTAGCCAACCGAATCATAAACGGGTCATCATCATGTGTAGCACCCAATCGGTAGAAACCAGGACAGTGCTATACATACCATGAATAGAAGATATGGGTTGAAAACATCCTATTCATGGAAAGCCCAAGCCGAACCAAGAAAGCAGCAGCCTGCAGTTCGGTACACAAATAGGAGTAAAGAGCAGGCACCAAAGCAAGCCGCTCTCCAAACGCCATTTGACAAGCCGAAAAAGTGCAGTGCGACCTGATGTGCATTCCATCTCCTCCAGCGAAAACAGCCTCACCTAGCCAATTAGTGAGGTAAACAGCGAGATCTCTCCGTAGCGCAATGTCAGAACGAATGGCGTTTGTGCTTGCAAAGAATTCCTTCAAATTTTCTCGCATGAGGGAGATCTTCTTCGAACTCGGAGTTTTAGCCCTGGCTTGCTAGGTCAGACTCTCAGAAGACTCTTCGCCATTAAAGAAGTTGGGGGACAAAGAGCTAAAATTCTTCCAGTTGCTGCACCTAACTTTCGAGCCCTCCTTCTCCTTCAAAAATCGTAAAAGGCAACGAGCTGAAAGTACAGAAACCTGAACTCCTCAGACTGCTCCCCAAGGACGCTGTCAATAGGCATGAACTCCTCATAGAGTTTACCGATGATGGGCAGCCCGGTGATGGTACTCAATTCCTTCAAAGAAAACCAATCTCACCATTCGTGACAACGAAGGTATTGGTTTGTGGAAGGAATGACTCCAACATGGCCATGAAGGCTTCATTGCAGAAAACTATGGTCTTCCGAAAAGCGCGAACCGCATCGAAGATCTCGGCCTCTTTCAGAATGGCACCGTCAACCTGCAGGATGTGATCAGTCCATGACTCCCAGCTTGAGTCAGCACTGAAACGGCCACGAAGTCGAAAAGGCTTCACCCAATTGCTACCGTCACCCTTGAAAATGCCAAGGCCCACTGGTCTCAAATTGACCGACGGATGATCTGAACCTTGGTAGCCGCTAGTTGGCATCAACATGTCCATACGGATAGGCAACTTCTCTGCATAACTAGAAGCGCCGCCAACAAAAACCCTAGTCTTGATCACATTTGTCCTCTTCACCCAGCTCGGAGGATCTTCTCTCTTAGAACATGTGGGAGAAAGGCTCATGATCGAGACAGTGCGATTGAAGGTTGACTGGGTAGAAACAGTTCTCTCCTCACCATCAGCTGTGTAAAAGAACTGAAAAAATCTCCTTTGGTATGTTAAGTCGTCAGGGGCTGCATCACCAAAGAAAAAGGTAGGCTTGGGCGCAATGTTTTGATCGTTCGTGACCCAAGGACGGTTGCTTACCACAATCCTGTAAAACTCCTCGTCCTTGAGGGTGATCAAACGTTACCTCATCTCATCTCGGTTGAGCGAGTCACACTCTTCCAAGTTCCTCTCCACAATTGTTGTCCCGGGCCTACTATATGGCCGCATTGGAAGATCTAGCAGACTGACGGGGCGCATTGGTAACAGGACCCTTACCCTTGTTCATTCTAGTGGAATTTCCTGCAAATGATGGAAAAGAAGAAATCAATCATCAAAATGACATAATCTTTCTAAAAAAAAAAAATCCTGGCAAAATTTTGGCATGGTTCCGGGGCAATTCCGAAGAAAAGAGAAACACACCGAAAAAGATAGGAAGCATGAATATGAGCTCAACATTGCTGTGAGCTCATCATCAATGAAGGATTCTCAAAGAAGGCTCGAACTCGAACATTGCTGCGAGATCAAGCTAGTCTTCTCAAACCCCCGCAAAATTGGAAAAAGGGCTAACATTGCTGCGAGCTCCAGACTCCAAAACTTACAAAGCTCCTTAAAACCCCCACAAGACTAAGAAAGGGCTTAACATTGGTGCGAGCTCCAAATCCCAAGACTTATAAAAGATTTCCAAGTGTGCATTATCATGCTTTCAGTTCCATTTACAAAAATCATGCATAGAAGAAAAGTTGTCATATAATAGATGTCCAAGTCAAAATTTATGCATGAGCATCTTGAAATCCATAAAACTTCATTATCATGGTGAGCAAAAAAAAAGGGGGGAACGAAAAAAAAAAAGGGAGAACCTCTTTAAAATATATATATATTCTGGGCCGGCCCATAGGCCTTGGCCCACTGCCATGTGGCAGTATGACCAGGTCCGTACGGATTTGTCCATACTGCCAAGAAAAAAAAAGAGAAGAAAAGAAAAGAAAGAAAAAGAAAAGAAAAGAAAGAAACTTTTTTCCTACTTCTACATGGAATTTCTTAAGAATGAAGAAAACTTACTTGAAGCCATGGGGGAAGAAGAAGGACTTGAAGATCTTTGAAGAAAAATGGTTCTTGATCTTGGAGCACTCTTGGAGGATTTTGCAAACAAGAGAGCAATAAGAGCAAGAGATCCAATCTCCTTTGCTTTTATAGAAAATAGCAAATCAAAAAATGAAACAAGGAGAAAAGGAAGGAGGTAAGTGCTAAAAATTAGCAACCTTCCTAAAAGAAAGATTCTTTGAGAGACTTTCTCTCAAAGAAAGATGTTTTGAGAAAATCTCTCTCAAAATCAAGGAAACTTGAGAGATCCTCTCCAAGTAAAGACATTTTTAGATATTCTCCACCCAAAGGAGATATTTTTAGATATTCTTCAAAAAAATGACACCACATGAGATCTAAGCCATTTTCAAAACTTAAGGTCCCATGGGTTAGCCCACATGACCCAGGTTTGACCACCTAGGCACTAGAAATGGCTTTTAGTCAAAATCCCTCTTACCAAGAGCATACAAAAATGGTTTTATGCCTCTTTTAAGTCGATTAGACCGTACCAAAAAAAAATCTAAGCCTCATGAGTTTCCAAAAATTCAAACCATTCAACCTCATGAACCAAATTAAGCCAAAACCTTGAAATTGACATTCCACAAAAACCAAAACTACTCCAATGGACCCAAAATTGTCCTAAAGAGTGATCGAAAACCAAACCATGGTCCCCTAACTCGCCACATACAACTTGTTAGGTCACAAAAACAAAACCAAAACCAAATCCCGGCCCTCTAACTTGCCACATACAGCTTGTTAGGTCACAAGGCCAAAATTAAAATCCAAAACCTGACCCCATATTCTGCCACATACAGCTTGTTAGGTCACAGGGTCAAAAGATCAAAAAACCCTTCTTGACCGCCTAATGTGCCACATAAAGCCTTTAGGTTCACAAGGTCAGCAAGAAAAATCCAAGACCCAAAAACCAAATCCAAATGTCATTTTCAAAACTTAGACTTTAGATGGTATGTGATTCTCTCACTGCCATAAAATCCCCTTGGAAACTCAAAAAGGCTTCTTTATCAAAAGAAAAATGCTTAAAGACTCTTGGTCAACCCAAAAGCTCTCCTTAAAAAACTCTCTTCGAGGCACATCGACACCAAAAGCCATCGTCGCTGTACCTCGAGGGGGCGTTTGTTGACACCAAAAATGTCACTTTGCCTCTTCAACATCAAAAGCTACATGGAGCCGCATCCTACTTCAAACAGGCGAATGACGCTTTAAGCATTACGTCATTCTGACAATGTTTGACCTAACTTTGACGCTTGGAAGCAAAATCAGGTTTCCCAGCGACGGAGCTCTCTGGGACCATGGCATCAAAATCGGAGCCAATGGATCATTTCAAAATGACTCCAATAGGCTCCTTGTCAAATTTTAGGTCAATCGGACATAGGTTGACCGTACATCAAAGCTCTACATCTTCCTCGCGATGAAATCAAGTGTAGCATCGACGGGACCCCAAACGACTTCAAAACTCAAACAAAAGCCCATGGTTGGTCCTATCTATTGCTCAGGAAGCTTCACCTCAAATTTCAGGTCATTCCGACATCATTTGACTTAGTTTCGACTCTTGACGGAAAATCAGTTACAAAGTCTTTGGCTTTTCCAAAAAAATAGAAAACTTTGTGTTGTGATTTGCACGGCTTCTCGTCAGGTTTTCTTCAGGAAAATCAAGTTAATAAGTAAGAAACAATGTCAAGAAAAATACAGGAGAAAGAAGAACAAAAAAAGCCTGAAAAACGGTCGATAAACGGCAACCGGAAGGAGGAAAATCCCCATGGTCGCCGGCGGTGACCATGGGTGCATAGTCGCAGCGACCTTGGAAATCCGGGTCGCCAGATTTCTGCCGAAAGGGCGTTTTTGCGTCCCTTTTTGCGTTTCGAGTCGTTTGGCCCGTGTGATTTTTCCAAAATCTGATTTTTTTAGCATAATATCCGTCGATCTTTGTAAACATCATGGATCCGCCATAGAAATCATGGAATCATCATCCGATGCTTCAAAATCGCCAACCAACTGACCAAGAAAGCACACTTTCTGCCAGACCGATCTAGAAATCAACTGGACAGATGTTGTTAGCCCATTGGCATCAATCAATGTCAGAAATTGCATGGTCATCCGATGTCGATCAGCATGAAAATCCATCGATGATCATCGCCAGAAGAATTCCAAAAGACGCGGTGCAGCTGGCGACTCTTCAAGGGACTTGGCGACCACTTAATGTTGTTAATTGACCCGTTTATGGCAACTTATTGCAGTCATTAACTCATTATTTTGGACGGCCCAATCAGAAGCGAGCAAATGAGAGTTACAAGTCAAAGAATTCATGGCATTTAAAACATGAAACTCCTCCCATGATGGAGATTAAAAGCAATTAAAAACTCTTAACTCTTCATCGGCCAATCAGAAGCCAAGGAAAAGGAGTTACAAAATAAATGAATTAAAACTTGTAATTCCTCCCTTTATGTGGCTTTATGACAATTAAAGCCCATAAACCCTCCTAAATGGCTACCAAAGGCCTATAAATAGGAGAGCATTCTAAGAGGAATGGGTCCGAAAAGTTGTCCAAAAAAACCCAAGAAAAATCCCGAAAATTCTTGAAAAAATCTCTGCGTAAAGAAGCTCTGCTACTATGAAGAAACTCTGTTGCAAGAAACACCATAAGGTGATTGAAATCCCTTGGAGGGCCATCCCCCCAAGGTCCCCTCTCCTTCTATTCAACATGGCCTAGACGCAGCTCTTCAGCCCGTCTAATCGGTTTTTTATTGGATGTAGGACCTCCCCTTGGTTTTTATCCTCTAAAAATCTGAGGTCCAAGCCAAGACAAAAGAAAAAAAGTATCATGTGTTCTCATCTGAAGGACGATGGCGGAGTCCATACATGACTCGCGACCGTCGATCTGAACGAGTCCCCACAAGCTCCTGAGAAGTTAGATTCATTTTCTAACTTTTTTGTTGTATTTTGTATTTTTAAAGAGACAAAAAAAAATCACAATTCTTGTCTTTCATTATTGATGAGATTTGTAAATCGCCTCCTATGAGAAAAAATCGCCTTTTAGGGCAAACAAAAGAAAATCGCCTCTCACGGCATTCAAAATATGTCTCATTTCTTAAAAATATATGTGCAATGGAAAGTTAGAAAAAAGTTTGATTTCCTTTCTAGTTGTGAAGGTGGATCTCCGGATCACTATTTCTAAATTCCAAGTAGAATAGAAAATCTGGCATACTCGTACAAAAAATGTTGATGCCCACTTTTCGTCCGCCGGACCCTGGCAGACCTGGGGCGGAGGAAGGCAAGAGCCGGGTCCATCAGGATCAAACCGATAAGGTCGTCCAAACTTAGTGGTGCCGACTCATAGGTCAAAACGCATTCAAAACATATACATATCTGAAGGGGTGTATAACACCCAAAACAAACTGAACTGGAGGCTCGTAAGTGCATTTAACACAATAATATCTTATCAAGATGCATAAGGCTGATCAAATATTCAAACTACAGATTTCATTGGTTTTGAAATGCCACTTGTACTAATACACGAAAACTGTCGAAAATGTATAAAATTCAATAAAAGCAAACACTATGGACCCCCGAATATTTCCGGACCATACATTGAGGTTTCAGGATTTAAACAATAGGTATAAAGTTCTCATATATCGGTTAAAGCTCATGGGTTGGTACTCCGGAAGGTTTGAGACATCCCGAGTTCCCTATACAAATTGGTAAGTCCAATGTCCTCAATAAATCTCTGGAATTGGAGTTCTTTTCCAAATCAATTTCCATATAACACCTCTTATTCCTTCACATCAAATTAGGGCTCCAAACCAACATCAGTGGACCTTAAAACACTATTTTTATCATGTTTGGAAATAACCCAGGAATTCTGTACAGTTCGCTCGAGCGAATTGAATGATCGCTCGAACGAATAACATTCTGGGAGGGTTCGGTCAAGCGAAAACAGGTTCTCTTGAGCGAACTGGTTTGAGTCAGGAACGGTCGAGCGAACTAGGATAGTGGTTCGAGCGGGCAAGTCTCTGGAAGAGGTACGCTCGAGCGAATAGGAGTTCGCTCAAGCGATCTAGCTTCTGGGAGGGGTTGGCTCGAGCGAACAGGAAGTTGGCTCGAGCTAACCATGTTCTGTGAGGGTTCGCAATACATTTATAACTCTTCTATATACTTAAGCCATCATCACTTCCTCCAACAACCATCCATTAAAACACAAATTCTCCCTTCATTCTCAATCTCATTTAATGCATATCAACCACCATGTACGAAATCCATAATGACAAGGCAAACTTTAGCAGTTAAATGCATACATTCTCAAGAATCTTTTAAGAAGAATAGTCTAACCATTTGCATATTTCAAAAAGCATCAAAATCCATAGGAATCTAGAAGAAGATGAATAGTAAAAATTCACATTTTTCATAAAATAAGAAATCATTCAAATCAAACCCATTCATCCACTTGCCTTGGCTCCAAATTAGCTAAGTAAGCTCTAATCACCACTCCTAAGCTCAAAATCAAAGATCTACACAAAACCCCCAAAATGACACCCATTACAAACCCTAAAATGGCAAAACCAAGAAATAAGAAGAGAGAGCTTCCAATAATGGAGATGGGGCTTCTCTATGACTAGAAGAACACATATCTAAGAGAGGACGGGAATCACTTACATGGAAGACCTTCAAATAGTAAAAGCTAGTTCAAAGAGTGCTCTAGAGTGGGTGGATTTCTCCACAAGTTGCATCAATAGAGAGCTTTCAATGAGAGGAAGAAAATGGTGATCTTCATTCTCCTTTTAGCAATAGTTGGGAGTGAGTTTGGAGATGAAGGAGCAAGAAGAAGAGCAAGGAAACCCTATGGCTGGAACTCTCCTCTATCTCATTGAGAAGTTGCAAGAAAAGGGGGAAGAGAAGAAGACTCCTCCTTTTATAGAAAATTAAGATAGGTCCACAACTTAATCAACTAATTGGGCTTAAAACATCATCTTCCAGGCCTCGGATGGATTCGACGAAGAGGGAAGAATTGTTCATCGAAATTTCTAGTTTCCAAAAAGTATATGTTTCACGGGTTTCGAAGACATTAAAAATAGTGTCCAGATTTTTGTGCAAAAGATTGTTTTACCCCTATCATTAGCAAAGTGGGGTCTTGAGGTCTCGAATGGAAACGGGACAAACATGAAAGTTGTAGGAAATAATTAAATAAATCAAACGGAGCAAAAATACAGATTCCCCGAATTATTAAATAAACCCCAAAGTCACTCAAGATACAATAAAGGAACCCCCAAAGGGCCCCGCTACATCAAAAGGTTCTAAAAAAGATCCAAAGCTATGTAAAAGCTATTCTAATCCAATATTAACCAAAATCCACTAATCTCACTTATAACTAAAGCACCTCTTAATTAGCACTAATCGGAAACTCTCGGGGTGGGGTCTTACACCTAACAAGTTGTATGTGGCAAGTTAGGGGGTCGATATTTGGTTTTTGGTTTTGGCCTTGTGACCTAACAAGTTGTATGTGGCTCGTTAGGGGGTCGAGATTTCGTTTTTGGTTTTGGCCTTGTAACCTAAAAAGCTGTATATAGCGAGTTAGGAGACCATGGTTTGGTTTTTTGTCACTCTTTGGGACAATTTTGGGTCCATTGGAGTGGTTTGGTTTTTGTTAGAATGTCAATTTCAAGATTTTGGCTTAATTTGGTTCATGAGGTTGGATGGTTTAGATTTTTGGAAACTCATGAGGCTTGGATTTTTTTGTATGGCTCAATCAACTCAAAAGAGGTATGGAACCATTTTTGTATGCTTTCGGTAAGAGGAATTTTTGACTAAAAGCCACTTTTAGTGCCTAGGTGGTCAAACCTGACTCATGTGGGCCAACCCATGGGACCTTAAGCTTTTAAAGATGGCTTAGATCTCATGTGGTGTCATTTTTTTTAAGAATATCTAAAAATATCTCTTTTTGGTAAAGAATATATAAAAATATTCTTACTTGGAGAGAATCTCTCGAGTTTCCTTGATTTTGGCAAGGTTGCTAATTTTTAGCACTTACCTCCTTGCTTTTCTCCTTATTTCCTCTTTTGGTTTGCTCTCGTCTATGAAAGCAAAGGAGGTTGGATCTCGCTCTTATTGCTTTCTTTTTACAAAAGTCTTTAAGAGTGCTTCAAGATCAAGAACCTTTCCTTCTTCAAGGATCTTTAAGTTCTCATTCTTCTCCGTTCATGGCTTCAAGTAAGTTTTCTTCCTTCACAAGAAACTCCATGTAGAAATAGGAAAACTTTCTTTCTTTTCTTTTCTTTTCTTTTTATCTTTGTTCTTTTTTTTTTCTTTTTTCTTTTCTTTCCACGTGTTTTCTTCTCTCTCTTTTTTTTCTTTCACACGTTTTTAACGTGCCCTTTTTTTTTTCTTTCCCTTTTTTATCTTTGCTCACCATGATCATGAGATTTGTGCAATTCAAGATGTTTCATGCATTTTTTTTTTTTGTTTGTTTGATGCATCAAGATAAAAGGCTAGAGTCTCTAGGTCAAGTAACATAAATTTTGACTTGGACAAAGTTTGATTGATTTGACCAAGTTGGGTTGGAATTGGTCAAACTTTTGTCAAAGGCTTTCCTAGCATCTAATGCATGATAATTTTTTTTATGCATGATTTTTGGTAAATTGAATTGGAAGCATGATGATGTATACTTAGCAAGTTTTGGGTTTTGAAGCTCGCAGCAATGTTGAGCCTTTTTCCAGTCTTGCGGAGATTTGAGAAGATTCGCTTGATCTCGCAACAATGTTTGAGTTCGAGCCTTCTTCGAGAATCCTCCATTGATTATGAGCTCGCAGCGATGTTGAGCTTATCTTCAAGCTTCCTATCCTTTTCAGGGTGCTTCCTTTTTCTTCAGAATTGCCCTGGAACCATGCCAAAATTTCGCCATATTTTGTTTTAGCAAAATTCTGTCATTGTAGTGTTTGATTTTTCCTTTCCAGCCTTTGCAGGTGGTTCGTCCAGAACGAACAAGGGTAAGGAGTCAGTTAATGACGCATCTCGCCGGTCTGCCAGTATGTGGAGAGAAGACAAGCTTTCGTAGAGTCTGCTGGCAAGAACAAACCGTCCAATGAGGGCTCGAGTGAGAGGCCTGACTTTGATAGCGGGGCGGGTACTTCAAGCAAACCGACCCATAGAAGCAAAAGGAAGAGAGGGCAATGCCGTAATAAGAGACGGCATGAAGACTCTCTTGATCTAGAAGTCCCTCTCACCATTGCCAAGGAGGTGTCAGGGGATGCTGATGAGCCTCCGGAAAAGAGGAGCTGAGAAGAAGAAACCGTTAGTGATGGTATGATTCTCCTTCTTTCTTTTCCGCTTCTTTTCTTTTATGAAGATTTTTTTTTAGATTCGCTGCTTTCTTTCTTTTTACAGAAGATGATGATTTGGTGATGCCTGAGGTTCAGGCCAATGAGGCAGTGACGGATTCGGTTGTGGCATCTAAGGAAGAGCCAAGGGATTCTGGAGTGGTTCCAGAACCTTCACTTGGTATGATTTTCTTTTGCTTTTACCTCTTTTTGTTTTTCTTTGCCACCATCTGCTTACATATTTTTTGTTTTCTTGCCAGCTGACTTGCCAGAGGATTCTGACAACTTCGAGCCATCCATAGATGCAACCTTTGACGATGCTTCAGATGAGCTCATGGAGGCAGAGAGTATTCCGCCGGTCGTCGAAGAAGGTATTTCATAGTAATAATCTTGATGTTGATTTTTAACAAGATCATATTCATACCTTTTCGTCTTTCATTGGCAGGTTGTGAAGCAACAGGAGAGGTTCCTTCAAGGCCAGAACAGGGGATGCCAGCAGCTCATCCAGAAATAGGGGCTTCTTCTACCAGTTTTGGTGCGGCAGAGGTGAAACCTCATGATGAGATTCCTTCACCAACTTCTTCAATTGGAAGTACTTTATTGATTACTCTTCCAATTGGGCATGACATGGGCAATCAGCCGATGGAGAGGGGTGAGCCTTCATCTGGGCCATCTCTTCAATATGCAAAGAGAGTGCTGAAGAGCGTCCTGAGTTCGTGGATCGAGACTCTCTCCTCTGGTCACTTGGAAGCTGGGTTCGGCATGATCAAGCATGTGTAGGAGATAATTGCCGAGACTGAAAAGGTTGGCTTGGACATTGCTAGTGCCAAGGTTTTTGTTGATGAAGTCTTCGCTTTGGGCAACAAGTGGATTGAGACCGAGAGTTTCCCAAATGGTGACTTCTTTCAATAAGAAGTTTTTGAAGCCTTCTGGCGAGGCCAAATCTGAACCGGATGAGATCTCGTGGACTTGGAAGCAGCTTGTTCAGGAGAAGAACGTCACCTAGTTGGATATTATTGAGCTGACACAGGACCTGCACCGTCTTGACAGGGAGGTCACCGAGGCCAGGCAGCGCCTTGAGCTATTGGAAGAACAGGCCACTGCTAAGTGGACTGCCATTGTGGAAGCTCGCACTATAGAAGGGACTCTGATTCGCCAGGTTGAAGAAGTTGATAGGAATCTCCAGAGGAAGGCTCAAGAATATGAGCAATGGCAAATTCTTTGGGAAGAGCTTCCTCGTGCTGAAGATGGGTAGCGGCGTTCTGCCGCATTTATGGCAAGCTTTTGAAGAAGCGTGGCCTGGAAGCTTTGGATGCTAAGGCCAAAAGTCTGCTTGAAGAGTTGAATCTTTGGTTGAGGACCATGTTAGACTGAGCTCCTGATTACTTTTGTAACAAACTTTCTTCTTCTTTTCTTTGGTACCACTATGTATAAACATTTTTGGACTCTTTTTTTGTATTCCCTCGTTTCACTTAAATTCTTTTTGATGAAAATAAGCAAAAGTTGAATGAGAATATTTGTTTGAAAATTTGATCAAAAGGTTTTCATTTTGCGAAAATCTTTTGTCAAAGATACTCGCAAAAGAAGATTTTTGAAGAAAAAGCAGGGAGGCGGCGCTTAGTTGATACTTGCACCCAACTTTACGAGGAGGCGACATTCCATTGATACTCGCAACCGAATGAGCAAGGATGCGACATTCCATTGATATTTGCAATACCATTCAGCAGGGAGGCGACTTTTAGTTGATACTTGCATTTTTTAAAACCAAAAACTCGGCTTTTTATGCCCAAAACTAGGTTTTTATGCCAAAAATCCGGCTTTCACGCCAAAACAAAAACCCAACTTTCACACCAAAAAATAAAAAAATTTGGCTTTCACGCCAACAAAACAAAACTTGGTTTTCAAATAATCCGGCTTTTACGCAAAAAACAAAATTTCGGCTTCCATGCCACAAACAAAACTGGCTTTCACGCCACAAAATTTTGGCTCTCATGCGATAAACCCAAATTTGGCTTTCACGCCACCAAAATCGGCTTCCATGCCACCTCAAAATTCAGCTCTCATGCCATCTCAAAATTCGGCTTTCAAGCCATCAAAAACCAGGCTTTTGGTCATAAAATCTGGCTTTTACGCCAAAACAATCTGGCCATTAGGAGAGTTTATGAGCATTGATTGCATTAATGCTCCATAATGGGAAGAGTTACATGTTTTTAATTCATGATTTTGTAACTCCTTTTTCTTGGCTTCTTATTGGCCGATGGATAATGATGGGCACTTAATCGCCTTTAAACTCCATGATGAGGGGAGTTACATGATTTATTGCTATGATTGCTTGGACTTGTAACTCCTTTTTCCTAGCTTCTTATTGGGCCGTCCAAAACAATGAGTTCATGACCGCATTAACTTGTCATAAACGGGTCAATTAACTGCATTAAGTGGTAGCCAGGGTGCTTGAAGAGTCGCAGGCCATGCTGCATCTTTTGAAACTCTTCTTGCGATGATCGTCGATGGATCCACATGTTGTTTGACGTCGGATGGCGATGCAACTTCAGACATTAATTGATACCAATGGGTCGGCAGCATCTGTCCATTCAATTTCTTGATCGGTCGGGCAGAAAGTGTACTTTTTTGGTTGGCCTGTTGGCGATCTTGAAGTGTCCGATGATGATCCAATGATTTCGGCGGCTGATCCGTGATGTTGACGAAGTTAAACGGATTTCATGTACCGAAAATCAGATTTTTGAAAAATCACAGGGGTCGGAATTCTCGAAACGCAAAAATGAACCGAAAAACGGCCCTTTCGGGGGAAATCCGATGACCTGGATTTCCATGGTTGCCGGCGACCATGGGGACTTTTGTCCCTTTGGTCGCCGGGTTTTGGCCTCTTTTGCATGTTTTTTCGATTCTTTTTTCTTTTGATAATTTTTCTAACATTTTTGTATATGTTTTGGCCTGATTTCCTTTGAGAAAACTTGATGAGAATCCTTGCATATCAGAGTGCAAAGTTTTCGATTTTTTGGAAAAGCCAAAGACTTGGTTGTGCAGAGTTTGCCGATTTTCCGTCATAAGCCAAAACTGGGTCAAATGATGTCAGAATGATCTGAAATTTGACGTGGAGCCTCCTGAGCAGTAGATAGTACCAACCATGGGCTTTTGTTTTAGTTTTGAAGCCATTTGGGGTCCCGTCACCAGTAGACTTGATTTTGCCGAGAGGAATATGCCGCGCTTTGATGTACAGTCAACCGATGTCCGATTGACTTGAAATTTGACAGGGATCCTGTTGGAGTCATTTTAAGACGATCCATTAGCTCCAATTTGGATGTCATGGTCCCGGGGAGCTCCACCGCCGGGAGGCCTAATTTTGCTTCCGAGCTTCAAAGTTGGGTCAAATGTTATCGAAATGACCTGAAATTTGACGAGTAGGCCTTTGGAAGCATCTTGAAGTCACCCATATGCTTTGTTTGATTAGTGATGGCCTCAATGGTTCTCGCCGCTGAGAGACTTGATTTTGCTGCTTGAGAGTTGATGGAGGGTCAAACGTTGTCGATTTGACTTGAAACTTGACATAGAGCCTTTTGGAGGTATTTTGATACCATCCATAGGCTCTAATCGAAGATTTGATGTCTTTGACACTATCGCCGTCAGGAGAGCTGACTTCACTGCGGTTGTTTCCTTTTTGGGCTAAACTATGTCGGAATGGCCCGGAATTTGATGTAGAGCCTCCTAGTGGCATTTTGAGGCCAACTGTGTGCTCTGTTTTGTGTATTAGGGTCTCTGGCTTCACCGCCGCTGGGAGCTCCTGCTCAACTGCTGGAAGAGTGAAGTTAGGCCAAATGATACTGAAATTGCCCAAAATTTCATATGTACTCCTCTTTTAACTATTTTGAAGGATCTTGCAGTTTTTGTTTGATTCTAACACGATTTGATACTTGAAGTGGCATATGCCTATTTGTGGTAGGATGCTGCTCTATGTAGATTTTGGTGTTGAATAGGCAAAGTGACATTTTTGGTATCAACAGTGTCGATGAACTGCTGCTTGCTTTCAAGCTTCTCGTCTAAGTAGCTGTGAAAATATTCAGGTTGGCTTATGGATTTGTACATGGCAGGACAATCTGGCTTGACAATATCTTGCACCGGCTCGATTGTGGCATTTTCTTCAGGATAACAGAAACAAATGATTGATATTCTTACCTTTGATTCATTTACAACTGCTCTGTGCTCCGCAGCTTTGTAAATCCCATTACTCATGATCTGTATAATCCACAAATTAGGGTGGTAATCAAGTGAGAATTCAACAAATTAATACCTGTACTATATTAATTACAACGGTAGAACCAATAAAGTCTCCGGTGTCTGTGTGTGTTGGTTCCCCCTTGGTTTCATCTAGTGCAATGAATGGTAGGGTGCGATGATGGCACAATGGCCCACCTGGGGCCATGGCAATCACGTTGGAGGTGGGGGTTGAAAAGATATCAATGAGAACTGTGGGTGTTTAAAATATCTTATGATGCAGCAAATGTGATCAACCCAACTTTGCCCCACTCGAGATCATGACACTCATGGTGGAAGGGATGTAAACAAATGCATTTAAATTCATCATTATTGTACTCATCTTGTCAACTTGCATCTGAACTAAAATTCAATACTTGTTATGATCCAAGGTTGAATAATCGCCTGAAAATATTGTTAGGTCAAAGGATAAATTATTTATAATGTTGGTAGGTCCCAACATCCACAGGAAATGCAATAGAAGGCTGCGAAGTACTTAGCTCCCAAAAATTAGCTCCATTTTGCAATCATAGCCATCAAATACAAACAAATAAGAATAAAAAATCAGTTAACAACTCAAATTTTATTTCGCACCACATTGGAAGAGTTGATTATTGGTTGATGGTTAATCCACAGCGCACTTATTCTTCCTGGGCCAGTAGGTGCAACCAAACATGGCAGTTGTTGCCTTACTTGACAACTCAAGCTAAGGATCAAACTTTCTTGGTGGGAAAAAGAATTTACCCATTTGATTACGTTTGGCAACCAAATCCTCGAAAACAATATTTATGCTTTCCACTTAGTTGTGTAAAATCCACGTTTGGTAATTATAAATCCAAGGATTTGGACCTATAGAAATCCTTACTTTTGAGGATATTCTTATTCAACCTCTTCTCATAGGATTTGGAAATCCTCACTTATGCGGATTCGCGCACTTAAACAGATTTGTTTTAGCGCGTGCATTAATAACAATGCAAAATCCTCAATGAGGAATCCTTGATCCTAGGACACTGAGGAATCGTTAAATATGCAGATTCCTCACCTATCCATCCTCTAAAGTATCACAAAGATAAAATGCAATCTCAAACATGATCCTTCCTCCTAGACATATGATCAAAGTGAACCTCATTACACATAACCCTTGTTGTATGGCTCTCTTCATGTGGTTAGTATGCATGGGCTTGTGAAATCTGTTTTGTTACCTCTGTGACATGGCCAATAGTTACATCAACTGCACCAGGGATTGGTTTGACAGCGGCCCAGTACCCATCCTTTCGGATCTGTAAGCCCGGAATATCATCCAACTCGAGCAAGAGTGAGATACTTGTGATGTCAGTATCTGCTGAACACCTGATGACCTGATCTGGTTGAGGACAAGGAGGATAGTAATTCATCCTCAAATGCAGTATTCCATCTTCGCAAACCTCAGAGAATTCGTAGGCCTTTAAGCCAGTGGCCATGCTCATGAAACCCAATAGTGAAGCTACAAGCTTCCTCATCTGCTTTGTGTAACTATCTCTGGTTTCCCTGTTAAAATTAAAGAAGAAGAAGAATGAGAAGTTAATTTCTTTGTTCAGGAATCGCTAAAAGAATTTTATTATTGCAAAGTTATACGTTTGTTAGAGGAAAAAAAAACTTGTCTGGAACTTTGCTTGGGGGTGTCAGAAATTTCATGTTAGGTGATAAATTCCATCCTCTTAAGAAATTCTCACTGGCCCAGTTCTAGAATTTCTAAAGAAGATAATTTGATAAAAGTAAATAAAGACATCGTAAAAAAAATAATATGAAGGAAATATCCTATAGTAGAGTGACAAAGATGTGTAACTGTTTATGGTTTCCCTATTAAAATTTTAAAAAAAGGGGGAAGGTTCTTCATTTAGGGGTCACTATAAGAAATTATATTATCATAAAGTTCATTTGGTAGAGGAGAAAACTAGCTAGAACTTTTCGTTGGTGGGAGGTTCTTGGTCATATTTAAGGGTTTTGACATATTGGTTCACCTTAGATTTTGTTTTTCCAATTTCATGATTCAAATTTACATAATGTCACCATATGCCGTGATATCATGGGAGGCATTTATCAATTTCTGTATCATATATTTTTTGCAACTAGTGAACAAATTTATTTTTTATAGAATACAAAAACTGACATTTTGTGAAAAGTAAATATACATCTGATCATCATTTCTTAGGTTTTATCATTTGGAAAAAAAATCTCCCTAAGGTGCTGCATAAAAGCCATGATATCATGGGATCCGGAGCAAAAAAGTTTTTAAAAAAAAGTTGACGCGAGTCAATCGACTCTAGTGACATTACCTGAATTCTGGTCATGAAATTGGAACATCTCAATTTGAGGGGGGACTAATATGTCAAAGTCCCATTAATTTATCATGATTTCTCTTTTTTTTATTGACAATTTATTGTTCTTAAAGATGACCAAATTGTCCAAATGCAAGTTTAACATTTTAACAAGAAGAGGGGCTGCTAGAATTACCGGATGCCTTGGGGACTTTTTGGCCAGAAACTGAAATTTCTATCTTCTACAGGAAGGGCATTCAGAAACATCATGTCACTCCACTGGAGCTTTTGACTGTTAATAAAGTGCTTACCATAACCTTCCAAGCTGCCTTCCTTATGTGAATAACGCAGGTTCTCTTCCAAGGGAAGATTGTAGAATTCTAGCGTTTGTTTCTTCATCTCTTTTATTAATTCCTCCGACACACCATGGTTAATCAGCTGGAGAATTCCAAGGAATTTGAAGATTAATTACCTAGATACCACTTGGTTTAATGAAGTTAAAAAGAGAGAGAGAGAAGATAGTGCACTTAGTTTTACAAATAACAATACACAGGCATTCTCTTTGGGTCCGGAGGGATTAGTCCAGCCCTAAGGGTTGGGAACCCCATCTTTAAGAACCGACGGTTGAGTCCACTTGTACTATCACCTGGGGGCCATAGGATTTTTACCCGGCTTCTCTCTTAGCTCGGAGAGATTAGTCCGGCCCAAAGGGTTGGGAACCCTCCGTTAGCAAAAAAAAAAAAAAAAAGGACAATACACAGGCATTCAAGTAATATTTGATTGGGACTGTATGAAACTCTTGGTTAGTGGGGGACTGGGGGTCGGGGCTGAGGAGGGGCAATTGCCCCTCATCTATTTCCTTTCCTTTCATACAAGAGGAAAAAAATTTATGCCATGTATATTTCTACTTCTGCCCCTTCTCATTTCTTATTTTTATTCATAGGAGAAGGAAAGATTATCAAAGATTATGGGCATTTTCATCATCTTCTTCTCTCCAAAAGATACGATGAACTCAACATATCTATCCGTTAATTCTCTCCCTGAATTTTCTGGATTTGTCTCTCATCAAACATGAATCAAGAGAAAGGAACTCCAAAATGGAGCCCCGTCTAATGAAAACTCTATTGAAAATTGAATAGTTCTAAATGAACATCCTCTAGTGGGGTTTCCAAATTTTTAGGAGTGGGTCTCACCTTAAGATTAAGCATATAACTATTAACTTAATTAATGTGGCTCAATTTTATGATGGAACAATTCTAGTGGAGTAAGTCTAGGGGGATATCCTATAGATGGGATCCTCTTGGGCTCCCGAGTAGAATCTTGCGACGGTCTTGAGTGAGGTCCAGCTAAGAAAAATAGGAATAGACTGCGAAGTCCTAATCATTTAAGGTTAGTAGGCCATTAAGAGAAATCAAAAAATAAAAACATTCCACACTTAAGAAAAATCAAAATTTCATAAAAATTACCCCTTTTCTATGAAAATCTTAACTTTAAAACAACTTAGGCCCAACACCAAATATATCTATACAAAATATTAATTTTTCTTATAATATTTATTTAAGTTTTTTAAAAGTTATCACTCACAAGGGACTATTTGAGTGAAATCTGATGAGGAATGCTCACTGATTTATACTTTTTATGGTTAGGTCCACTAAGTGGTCTCCTCAAACTTTGCTGGTGCTCTTATGTAGTTTTTCATTTTGTTTTTTTTTTTTTTTTTCTTGTGTCTAAAGTGCAAATGATCTTGATATCGTTAGCAGGCATTGAAAGAAATGCCCTTTTTGAGAAATTTCACTCCAATATAATTCAGGGCCATTATTGGATTCTCTTTTCTTTGTCATCATTGGACATCACTTGCCCTCTCTGAAATAAAATGCTCGCCCCGCCACTGCTCTTGGTCACGTCTAACAATCAAATCCTCATATTTTTCACTATTTTTTGAAAAAGTTGTGAAAGATCCAAATTTGAAAATTATAAATCCTTGAGGATTTGGGCCAACATCATACCCCATGGGTTTTCAAAATCTTCATTTTGTTGGTATGCAAACTAATACCACTTTTTCTCATCTTTACGCCTCAATATGCACTAATCTCAATTTAAAATCATCGGTGAGGAATCCCTGCTCTAGGGACAATCAAAGGATATCTCACCTTTTACCTGAGTGATTTGTCTGCGTCAATTTGAGTTCCAAAATTCCATGGTCAGACCTATTCCTAGTGAAGGAATATTTAAAAAGTGAGCAGTCCAATGATGTTGGGTAGAATCTAGAGGAGACCATGACTTTCCTAAGTATTTAATTTTCCATGGTGGAGGCTTGTAATCAATCACTTCCACAAGAGGGGGAAATTATCTAACTACTATATTTTTTTTATGTTTCCTGTTGTCTATTCAAATCTAGTCATTTCAATAAGAATACATTTCTTCCATTTCTTAATTCTTCGTAGATTTGGAAAATCATTCAGAAACAGAAAACAAACCGTGGATAAAGACTTTTGCTATAAAAAAAAAAAAAAAAAAAGGAGGGGGTGGTGGGTGGTGACAAAGACCATCGAATTTCCATGAAAAATTAAACTGCCGGAGCAGGTGGGGTTGAAGACTTGAAGACAGAAATTACATTAGGGTATGTTTGTGTAACATATTTCTGCAAAAAAAAAAAAAAAAAAAAATGGAAGGTTTTCCTCGGAAAACCCATTTTTCGTGTGTTTAGTGCGGAACAATTCCACAGAAACGCTTTCCTGCGTTGTCAACATTTTCCTTCCTAATGTTGGAAATGGGTTTCCTATAGGGGGGTATGGGAAGTGGATTTCCTAAGAAAACTTCTCCCGCCTACATAATCTCTTTTCCCCACTCTTTTCCATTTCAACCCAAAACCCTACACTCTTTCATTTTTTTTATTTCTTTAAATAAATTATTATTTGACGTTGAATAAATTATACACATGTTATGTTATTTTTCTTTGAAAAATTGTTGTAGCAAACATGAAAGTTTGATTTTATGTAAGGAATCCACAACTGCACCAAACAACATTAGCACCAATTCAGTGAGGAAAAAAAATTCGCACCATATAGGAATTTCTAAATTCCACGAAAATCCTTTTCTTAGGTTTCCATTTCTATGAGATTTGCTAACATGGCAATTTTCTCTTTTCGCGGAAAGGGTGTGTACACAAATATGCCCTTAGAAAAGGTTTAGAAGCAGAAAACCCCATCGGGATTAAGATAATTCTTCAGTTTTCCAAGGAAAACTAAAGAAATTGGTGTTGTATTAAGTACCTGAAACGCCCCCCACTGTCTGCAAGCTAAGTCAAGCTTTTGCAGCTCTTCCTCTCGAGATTCTCCTCCATTGACCAGACTTGCCATGTTGACTAGGGGAACTTGGAGAGAAGGGTTGCAACGATCGGCAACCGGATCGTTTGCCACGTTGCATACATAACTCTTTGGCACAGCATCCAATGGCTCTCGTGCATGCTCTTGTACACTTGGGATATGCTTTGCAATCCAGTTGATGCTGGACAGAAGAGCCATGGGGTGTTGAATGAGAAAAGAGAAGAGAGAGAAAAAAAAAGATGTGGGCTTGCTTGGTCTGGTGTCCGGTTTGTACTAATATACAAAGTTGCTCACAGAAACCTTCGCTGCAGAAGAATTTTCGGGTGGGTGATGAGTGACAGCCTACCAATTATAATTCTACTTATTGGTCGATTTGAAAAAAAAAATCTGAATAAAACATAAAGCAATGGGTGTCGCTCTCCATGTCCCAAGCATGCATGGTCTCACATTAGATATTTTTTCTACCAGAGAGGAATTTTTTTACACCCTCATTGTTGTTATCCAAGAGTCCATGTCCTCAGGTTGTAACCTCGAGAAATCCTAAGTTTTTTTTTTTTTTTGTGCACCACCAATTGACCAGGTATATGGGGTATCTTAAGATTTTAGGTCATCCAATCGAAGTTTATCTTCACCCTTGGATTGACTGTTTAATGAAAGAAACTTGTACAAAGTCTCTTTTTTGGTGTTCGAATTTTAATAGGTGGGCTCCAATATGGATTTCTACCCTGAACTCAGTGTTTCTCCTAGTTATCTGGATTCCCTATCCTGATGTCACAAGCGTGTTCCACCAGCTGAGAGTCTATATCCATTGGTTTGTCGGCCGTCGGCGCGCATGGTACTTAATCAAGTCATACTGCCATGAAATTATAACATCTTCCCTTATATGTTTCTTCCTTAGATATCTTCCCTTGTAGGAGATATCTTCCTTACATGTATTAGTTATTGGGTGGGTTCTTGTAGGAGTAAAATTTTGCCTTAAGGCAATACAATAGAGATTTATTTTGAGTAGTTTGAATTTAGATAAATGAATTGCATGAAAATATATTAAGGCGTTATTAAGGGGTTTCATTGTTGGGCTTCTAATTTAAGCCATTAGCCATTGATGTGGGCCACCATTCTCGTCACTCGGATCATTTGATTGTACTCATGTATATGTATAAATGATGCGCATGCATGATAATCATGCCATCACGTTTGTTTGCACTGAGGTGTGAAAGTGGTACATAGACAAGGCCATTTTCATTATGAGACTTTGCATGTAAATAGGTGACAAACTCACTTTCACATCACCCGCTTACAAAATGGCACTAGTAAAGTATTGACATGGTGATTGCATTTAGTTGTGCAATTGGTCATGGGAATACGTCCCAACAACCAGTTTTATTTGTCCATACATATGGGCCTTGTATATGTAATTCGAAACGTAAAATCCTTTTTTATTGAACTAATAAACCTTGATACCTGTAATTTCAAGTTTTAAATTTTTGAGAAAATTTGTAAAAAATTTCAAAAATTCAAACTATAGATTGAATTTTTTGCACATTTTTTGGCCTCCAACTTTATGATCCATACCGTTCAATATTCTTATATTAATGATAAACACAAAAAAAAAAAAAAAATTAATTTCATATCTTAAATCTCCACAAACTTTGAAAAAGTTGTCAAGATTTTTCAAAAAGTCTAAATACACCTAAAACTGTCGAATATACTACTAATTTACTTGTGAAAATGGTGATCTTAAAAAATATGACAATGTGTTTAACATATATAATAGGGTTTTTTTTTAGGAAAAAAAAAACCCTTTAGACTCTTACTAGACCAAAAATGACCTAAAATTTCGTTAATAACCGATTGGACTTCCGGCGACACTTTACCTATTTTTTTTTCACTTTTCTGCTTAGCAGTGATATTAGCGATATCACTACTTACAAAGTATTTAAGCGACTTGAATTCTCTTTTCTCATTTGTCATCTTTTTCGTACAAGAGTAGAATCTCTATAACCTTTTCCATCTCAGAACTCTCTTTTGGAATTTTCTCTTCCATTACTCTACTAAAGTGGAAGGTTGACTCCAATAAAGAGGTAGGAATCAAAGAGGAATGTCCAACCTAGGTCATTCACCCATGGGCCACAAAGAGGAATAAGTAGACAAGAAAACCCACAAGTCTTTGGTAGGAATCAAAGGTTAGTAAGTTGTTATGATGGTTGATCTGGAGGAGCTTGAGACCACAACAGCAAGGGTGCGTCTCTGTCAATGGAGAGAAAAAGGTAAGAGATGTGAAAGAGGAAGGAAATAAGAGCAAAGAGCATTTAAGTTTTTATCGCTATGAAGTAAGCAGCGATGTCGCTGCTCGTGGAAAACATAAATAAATAATAATAAATAAATAAAATGGAACATGCCCAGGGGACTACTCCAGGCCATAAGTTTTTTAGGGGTATTTTTGATCTAGTAAGAGTCTAAGGGGTTTTTCGAGAGTTTTTATTTTCCAAAAAACAAAAAACAAAATCCCTATATAATATTTGCATATATAACATTTGCATAATCCTTAGTTCAAAGGCAACCGACCCACAGGTAGGTTACACAAGTTCTAACACTGTATCTTTCCTTTTTCACACCAAAAAAATAAATCTTTTTAACGGGTAGGAGCAAAAGAGCTCTCCCATGAATATAGTCTAAGCCGTAGATTTAGGATATAGATTGTAAGAATTATAATCCTATTATAATTAGTATTGACAAATTCATTGGGTATTAGACAAAACTTGGGATTTGTTTATAATTGTAATTTTAGTGAGACTACTCAAGAAAGATGGTGACGGGATTTGTACTATGGAGTTTCACATAGCCATCACATGTGGACCACCGTATGGGATTTCACGGCGGGACCATCCTACGAGGCCTTGCCATCCATCACACGTTTTGCCATCACAAAATTTATTCATGTGGATTGAGTGGCCTTTAGTTTGATGACATCATGTGCCATCACATATTGGCTAGTCTCTTGTCATGATGTTGATGTTGGAATGGAAAAGAGTTGAAATGGGAAGTCAAAGAAGTATTGAATGATATGCCCATGGTCTCGTGTAACACAGAATGGATGGGCTACGGTTTCGTGCAACATGGAATGAATGGACCTATGGTTTCGTGCAACAACACAGAATGCATGTTGCTCGACCCATCTTATGGTCGCTCGAGCGAACAACAGACAAAATGTCATCCGCTCGAGCGCACCTTTATTCGCTCGAGCGGTCAGTGCGCAGAAAATCCGTTTTGAACAGGAAACTGTCTTCTAATTTGGTTCAAATTACTTTTTTGAGTCTTACTTGCCCTACAAGTATTAAGGCACTAATTAAAGCCTATTTATGGCCTTCCTCTCTCAACTCTAAGGTACCACTCTCCCATAGAAAAATCTAGAGATCTATTGAGAGATTTTTTCCTCTCCAGAGCTTCAAGTTGCTACGCTGAAGTTTAAATCTTTGGAGGTTTTTCTGCTACTTTTATGAAGTGGATTCATCTTGAAGAGGCATTCAAGGTGGTTGGTTCAAGCGCGGTGAAGGTGCACGGCGAGCAGTCGGCAAGATCAAAGCAGTCCTTAGGTTGAGTTAGCAACTGGGAAAGGGTTGTGACTTTTCTTGTAACTTTCAATTTATAGTGCTTGGTTGTCTATTGGCCTAGACGATAAGGCCCATGGTTTTTTTCCCGAGTTAGGTTTTCCACGTATAAATCTTGTGTCCTTCTCTTTGTGTGGTTTGATTATTCTTAATTGGATTTAGGATTAATTATTGGTTTAATCACTGTGATTGAAATTTAGTAGAGATCTGTTGGTTGGGACCTGAGCCTTTGTTAAGGACGATATTTTTTTCAATTGGTATCAGAGCGGGTTACACTAATTTACTGTGTGATCTTTTTAAAACTAATCTCTAATGGATTTCAATAGAGAATGAACGTCTACTAATAAGCCCCCTCTCTTAAATCGGACCAATTATCCTTACTGGAAAGTAAGAAGGATTGCTTTTCTCAGGGCTATAGACGATCAGGTCTGGGATAGTATAGTGGAAGGATATGATGATCCCACTGTGGTTGTAGATGGCCAAACTGTCAAGAAACCAAGAGCCCAATGGACTGCTATTGAAAGGACCAAGTCCAACTGCAATAACAAGGCCATCAATGCTATTTACAATGGCATCACCCCGGCAGAATTCCATAGAATTCCTGTGCGTTCTACTGCCAAGGTAGCTTGAGACTTACTTCAAACTATTCATGAGGGAACAGACACAGTCAAGCAAACCAAACTCCAAAACTTGACAACCGCTTTTGAGACAATTCGGATGAAAGATTCTGAAACTTTTGATGAGTTCAATTCCAAATTGAATAAAATTGTGAACTCAAGTTTTAATTTAGGAGAACCTATATCTCAACACAAAATTGTCAAGAAAATTTTGAGGTCACTCCCAGAACATTTTTGTCCAAAAGTAGTTGCCAACAAGGAACATTAGGATCTCAATTGCCTCAGTGTAGAAGAGTTAGTTGGTAATTTGCAGACATATGAAGCTAACCATTGTCTTAGCAAGAATGGTAAGGAAGTTGCACTCAAGTCTTCAAAATCTGTGGACAATAGTCCTGAATCAGAGTGTGACTCAGAGGACGCTGAGTTTGAAAAATATTTCATTAAAAAATTCAAAAAGATGTTGAAAAAGAAAAAAGGCTAAGAAGGATGGTAACAACAAGGCAAACCTACAAGACCAAATTTGTGCCAGAAAATAACTCATCTAAAAGATCCACCAAACCATCAAATGCTTTGAATGTCAAGGTTATGGTCACACTGCTGGTAAGTGTGCCAACAGAAAGGAAAATAGCAAAGGCAAGGCTCTTAATGTGTCTTGGGAAAAGCAAATCTCCTGATAATGATTTTAAAAACTGTGTTGCTTTCATGGCTTTGTCTACCGTCTCTTCTTTGCAGGGTTCATCTGACAGGGAGTCCAATTTTGATGACAATTTAGATTCTGATAACTTTGCTGATGATGACAAGGACTAGGAAACTGCATACAAGAAATTGTTGCAAGATTCCATACTTATGTCAAAGATTAGTAAGAAAAGAGCATTAAAGCAGAAAGAAATGGAAACTCAAAATTCTTCTCTTACTGCACAACTGGAAGAATCACAAGCTAAGGTAAGCCAGTTAGAAGATCAACATATAATCTTGTCTAATAATCTAATTGTTGCAGGTATGGAGAGTGCATTATTGAAGCAACAAGTGCTGAAAGAAAAATCTGAGATGAAGAATTTAAAGAAAGAGCTGAGTGACTGTAAAGCTGAAAAGGAAGATTTAAGAGGAAAGTTGAAGATGACTCTCACCAAATTGGATTCCACCACTGCATCAATCAAGCGGATGAATACTGGATCTAAGAAACTTGATGAGATCCTTGGAAGCCAAAAGATTGACAAGTCCAAATCTGGAATTGGCTACACTTATGGAGCTTCGTCCTCAAACGATAAAGGTAAATCTGTATTTGTTCGAGGGCCTACTGTGTACTCCATGACACCCTTAATTCATAAGGCTCCGCCCTTGAAATATGTGAATGCTAAGAATGTGCATAAGCCTAAATTCACCCCCACATGTCACTTTTGTGGAATTAAAGGACACATTAGACCACACTGCAATAAAAGAAAAAATCATATCAGAAATCAGATGAGGAAGAAATCTTCTTCTCCTCAACAGGTCAAAACTAAGGCTGCTTGGATTCGTAAAAGTGACCTGAGCTATAATGTGGTCTACACTGCACTATCTAAATCAATTGAGAATGCTGAGGTTGATCCCCCTCCGCGCAAGCCCCTAGGCATTGGCCTACGTACCTAATCCTCCAACTGCGTTTAGCACATGCATACTTTTTCGAGCTAATTTTGAGATTATCTGGCATGTGAAACACTTTGATTTGTTGGATTTTTTAACTGAATTTTTTTTTCACGATTTAAGGATTTTGATCATGTCCACAAGTACACAATGACTCATTTGAACACTCACTTACGGGTCAATGAGACACTAGGGTTGACAGGATTCACGGTCTTAGTGGTTTTGTACCTATTCGGAGCATCGATTTTGATTTTCCACTTCCCTATGCTCTTTTCTTAATGTCTATATCTATATATGTGACCCAAAGTGCGTAGAGATTTCTGTAGACTGAAGAAATGGAGCTGTAACCTATAGGGTTCAGAAATTTCTCAAAAAAATGAGCACTCGAACTTGTGCATTATTTTATGCCGAGAAGTTCATAAAAAAAAATCTTGAGTTGGGCTAATATATATATATATATAAGATCTTGAGTTGGGCTAATAAAAAAAATGCGTGACATTAAGTTAGAGCTTCGCACCTCATTTCTGATCAGATCGCTTGTTTTCGAATGGTGTGAAATTCGCTATGTATCTGATGATTGTTGATTTGTGGTCGATCTGCGATTTCTTTGTGTTTTTCATTTGAGATTATCTTACACACAATTAACACACATGAAAAATTTCCGAAAATTGTGTTGCCTCATGACTTGCAAATTCTAGTGTTTGATCATCAAAGGTTCTCGATTGTTTGCTTGATTGAGTTTTGCATTTGTGCATTTTTTATTAAGGATATAGATTGTCTAATTTAGGGGGAGTATGAGCTTTGTCAATTATGAACAAAAAGGGGGAGAAGCTGAGGTAACTCATGACATTTCACATGTTGATTAGTGTTTTGTTAAGTTTATTTTATTTTCAGTATTTATTTTAATTTTCACGATTTCACGCTAGATCTTTTGTCAAACTTTCGTTAACAGGAATTGCAAGGCTGAACTGAAGAAAAGTTTCTTGATATTTATCAAAAAAAAATTTGGTAGAAATTTTCTTGTATTTAGGTGTTTTGTCCATGAATTGCCAAAGGGGGAGATTGTAAGTATTATAATCATATTATAATCAGCATTGGAAAATTCATTGAGTATTGGACAAAACTTGGGATTTATTTATAATTGTAATTTTAGTGAGACTGCTCAAGAAAGATGGTGACATGATTTGTATTGTGGAGTTTCACATAGCCATCACATGCAGACTACCGTATGGGATTTCATGGCAGGACCATCCTACGAGGCCTTGCCATCCATCACACGTTTTGCCATCACAAAATTTATTCATGTGGATTGAGTGGCCTTTAGTTTGATGACATCATGTGCCATCACATATTGGCTAGTCTCTTGTCATGATGTTGATGTTGGAATGGAAAAGAGTTGAAATGGGAAGTCAAAGAAGTATTGAATGATATGCCCATGGTCTCGTGTAACATAGAATGGATGGGCCTATGGTTCCGTGCAACATGGAATGAATGGACCTATGGTTTCGTGCAACAACACAGAATGCATGTCACTCGACCCATCTTATGGTCGCTCGAGCGAACAATAGACAGAATGTCATCCACTCGAGCGCACCTTTATTCGCTCGAGCGGTCAGTGCGCAGAAAATCCATTTTGAACAGGAAACTGCCTTCTAATTTGGTTCAAATTACTTTTTTGAGTCTTACTTGCCCTACAAGTATTGAGGTACAAATTAAAGCCTATTTATGGCCTTCCTCTCTCAATTCTAGGGTACCACTCTCCCATCCAAAAATCTAGAGATCTATTGAGAGATTTTTTCCTCTCCAAAGCTTCAAGTTGCTACGCTGAAGTTTAAGTCTTTGGAGGTTTTTCTGCTACTTTTATGAAGTGGATTCATCTTGAAGAGGCATTCAAGGTGGTTGGTTCAAGCGCGGTGAAGGTGCACGGCGAGTAGTCGGCAAAATCAAAGCATTCCTTAGGTTGAGTTAGCAACTGGGAAAGGGTTGTGACTTTTCTTGTAACTTTCGATTTATAGTGCTTGGTTGTCTATTGGCCTAGACGATAAGGCCCGTGGTTTTTTTCTCGAGTTAGGTTTTCCACATATAAATCCTATGTCCTTCTCTTTGTGTGGTCTGATTATTCTTAATTGGATTTAGGATTAATTACTAGTTTAATCACTATGATTGAAATTTAGTAGAGATCTGTTGGTTGGAACCTAAGCCTGTGTTAAAGTCGAATTTTTTTTTCATAGATACTGGAAAATAATAGCACATAAGATGAGATTTTTTAGTCTATGTAGATATACAAATTCATGAATTCGATAGGGTGGTATCATATAATTCATACCTTCCAGCAAAAAATTTCATATGAGGTACCTGAATTGAATATTTTAAAATCTGCATCAAGTGTCTTCACAGCAGAACTAACCCTTCTATCCTTCTGTTTTTTCAATTATAAGGTACTGAACGAATACTGATCTCTGCCTCTTTTTCTTTTCACCCTGCTCTTGTCTTTACAATCCTCAATTTCTTTCTATTAAAACTCTGGTCTAATTATGCATATGAAGAGTAAGCACCCATCAATCAAAGGATTTTGTAACCTTCCCCTCGACAGATATTTATGAAGAGGCTCGTCTTTCTCAGTTGTGCGGATCAGTGATAACGGTTACAACCCTTGTGTACCTGCAACAAGTTCCTCCAATGGCTGCTTCTCGAGGTGAAACGCCCCTTCAGAATATCGAATACTTGGACCACTCAAGGGTCTCTTGATTTCTAAGGATTCAACCTCCAAGGTAAAAAGAACCTACCTCAATTGGCTCTACTTCATTCCTTGAGTTCCCTTCTATCCTTTTATGTGCAAATCGTCATGACACATCTCTAGAAATTCAAAGCATCGTCTGTTCTCAAATGGGTTTCTGCAGTTTCAGCAGAAAAACATCTGAGATCATCAAAATCCCATCTTTTTCACACTAGAAGAGCTTTCCACCCTATAAAGTACCCATTTTGGCACAGCAGTAGAGCTCGCCTTTGTACAAAATCCTCTCTTTTGTATGGGGGCTCTGTAAGAAAATTACCTTTAGGTCCATTACTTGGACCACAAGTCCTTCCCTTTCCCGAATTGTGGTCATTATAGGAATTCCGTTTTCAATAGGATATATGCTATTACTTACTTAAAACGGTTTCTTAATGAGATATATTCCATAATATTCTCTATCTTGATGGACGGTTGAGATTAAATCTAAGGAAACCCTAATTGGAAATTCGGTCCTTTCTTCACCTATAAAATAGAGTATTTCGTCCATCACAAATACTCTCTCACGAAACTCAACACATTAGGGTTTATAAACAAGTAGAGAGAAACCGAAACCATTCACCTAGTCTCTTCCTCAATGGATCACGGCATTAATCAATAACAGCACCAGACTACAGGATCGGAAACTCTCTGCTTCAGGATGTCTAGAGGTATTCTTTAATTTATTTAAGATTATATCATACACGTGATTATCATGCTGTTCACGATCTTAAGGTTCATGTTAATAATAGTATAACATGTGGTATCAGAGACATGTTTTAGAACACATGATCGTCCATTAAGTAGGATACCTTTGCATCGCCATAATCGGCAAATATAGATCCGTTCTGACTCTGTTTTGTAGCAATGTATCGATCCAACTATTATGGCCTGCATGAATGGTTTATATTTATGTTATTCCACAATTTTAATTTGGGCACGACTGTTTGATCGTGATTCATTTAAGTTTTTTTTTTTAATTTTCAATTATGTATAAACTCCTGCGTGAGTACAAATTCAATGTAATAGTTAAATAGATCAGTAACTAGAACGTCGTGTCTGGAGTGGTGGCTGTTTCGAGACTGAAGATGGCGTTTTGAGTTGGAGGACTGCCCTCCGGGGCTCGGCCTTCTTTCTCAGTACTTTTCATATAACGAATGATCTATCATGAATGCATGCGATATATAATGTCTCTATTCATATTAAGCTAATTTTGATCACCAAAGTTGTATGCTTAGGGTTAGGTCTCACCACAATGACCCTAACAATTTAACACTGAAATTTTGCCCTAATCGTACCATCATGATGTTTACATTACATATTGTTCAAGGGCATGAAGCATTTAGTCGCCCACAGGCGGATTCTATTCATGCGATTGAACAATAATTACGGAGTGTTTGTTCATATGTAGACAAAAGATATCCACAGATATCTTACCTGTCCTAATTAAGAGTAGCATCACTCATTTACACCACCTTGAATATGACGACCTTCGATGGTATAATGTATAGAAATTATGGTGACTACCCACAGGAGCACCTCAATTTTATGTCATATATATTCATATATTATGCATGTGTTGTCTTAATTTAATTGAAATCTTATTGTTATATCTCTATTGCAGTTATTGCACCCACTAATCTGACTTCGCATGCTACCTCTGTCACTAAGCTTAATGGAACCAACTTCTCAGAATGGAAAGAGCAAGTTGAGTTCACCTTGGGGGTACTTGAACTGGATATGGCTCTTCTTAAAGATAAGCCAGCTTCACTCATTGAAACAAGTACCCCTGAGGAAAAGACCCTCTTTAATGCTTGGGAGAGGTCTGACAGACTAAGCACTATGTTTTTGTGAATGACTATTGCCGCCAACATAAAGACATTCCTTCCTACACCTGAGAATGCTAAGGACTATATGAAGGCCATTACAGATAGGTTTAAGACTGCAGACAAATCCCTTGCTGGGAAACTAATGGTAGATCTTATAACCATGAAGTTTGACGGCACTCGCTCAATATATGAGCATGTCATTGAGATGACCAACCTTGCAGCTAAACTAAAGAATTTGGGACTATCAGTGGATGAGGCATTTCTCGTCTAATTTATCCTAAATAGTTTACCTCCTCAGTACGGGCCTTTCCAAATTCACTACAACACTATTACGGACAAGTGGACAGTGAATGAATTGGCTAACAAACTGGTTTAAGAGGAGGCCAGGCTGAATCAACAAGGTATTAAAGTAGCTCATCTCGTTCAAGGAGCTGGACATAAAGCTAGGAGAAAGCGAAATTCAGGCCAGAAAAGGGCACCACCCAAATCTAACGAGGCTAGTCAGAACCCCAAGAAGAAAAAGAAGGAAAACGTATGCAAATTTTGCAAGAAACCTGGACATTTTCAGGCAGACTGCATTAAACGTAAAGAATGGTTCGAAAAGAAAGGTAACCCCATGGGTTTCGTAAGTTATTTCGAATCAAATCTTACTTATGTTTCTTCTGACACTTGGTGGATTGACACTGGTGCTAATGTTCATGTTTCCAATTCAATGCAGGGATTCCTTACGATCCAAACCATAAACCCAAGTGAGAACTTCCTTTTCATGGGAAACAAAGACAAAGCTTCAGTTGAAGCTATTGGCACTTTTCGTCTTGTTTTAGATAGCGGTTATCAGTTAGACTTATGTCAAACTCTTTATGTTCCTTCTATTTCCAGTAATTTGGTTTCCGTAAGCGCACTTGATAAAGTTGGTTACTCGTTTGAATTAGGAAATGGTAATTTCGGTTTATTTAAAAATTCTAGTCGTATTGGTTTTGTAGTTTTGATTGATGGGCTATACAAGTTTCATCTTGATAGTCAACTTGCTGAAACCCATCTTGCCCTGCATTCTAAGGAAACAAAACGAAAGTCATCTAAAAACGACTCTTATTTCTTGTGGCATAAAAGACTGGGTCACATATCCAGTGAAAGAATAAAAAGAGTAGTAAAAGATGGTGTCCTTCCGGATCAAGATTTTACTAATATTAACGAATGTGTGGATTGTATTAAAGGCAAAACAACAAAACACACAAAGAAAGGAGCCACAAGAAGTACCCAGCTTCTTGAAATAACTCATATAGACATTTGCAGACCCTTTGATGTTCCAACCTTTGGAGGAGAAAAGTACTTCATTACCTTTATTGATGATTACTCACGTTATTGTTATTTATACTTGTTGCATGACAAATCTCAGTCTGTGGATGCTGTACAAGTGTTCATTACTGAAGTCGAAAGGCAACTAGATAGAAAAGTGAAAATCATAAGGTTAGATAGAGGTGGTGAATTTTATGGAAGGTATGATGAAACATGACAACACCCTGGACCTTTTGCAAAACTTCACCAAAAGCTTGGAATTGTTGCCCAATACACAACGCCTGGTTCTCCATGGCAGAATGGTATAGCTGAAAGGCGAAATCGTACCTATATGGAAATGGTTAGATCCATGATGAGTCATGCTAACTTACCTATATCCTTGTGGATGGATGCTTTACGCACAGCTGTTTATATCTTGAACAGAGTTCCCAGTAAGGTAGTTCCAAAGACACCTTTTGAACTATGGAAAGGATGGAAACCTAGTTTACGAAATCTCCAAATCTGGGGTTGCCCAGCTGAGGCTAGAGTCTACAATCCACATGAAAAGAAATTGTACCTTAAAACGATCAGTGGTTACTTTATAGGTTACCCAGAAAAGTCCAAAGGATTTAGGTTTTACCGTCCTAACCATAGTACGCGAATTGTTGAAACCGGTAATGCTAGATTTTTTGAGAAAGGCAAAATCAGTGGGAGTAATACACCTCAATATGTGATCATTCAGGAAATCAGGGTACCTGTCCCTTTACCCTCTATTCCGAAAGATGTTGGAAATCCTCCTGTTGTTAAACCATTTAACAATGAGGAAAACCTAATAAATGATCAACAACTCCATAATGAGATTATCGCCAATGAACATATGGATAATGCACCAGAGGAACCAGCATTAAAAAGGTCTCAAAGACAAAGGAGATCAGCTATTTCCGATGATTACATGCTTTACCAAGTAGAATATGCAGAATGGACAATTAAAGACCCGGTTTCTTATTCACAAGCCATTAAGGATGTTAATTCTAGCAAATGGATTGATGCCATGAAGGATGAATTGAAATCTATGGATGAAAATCAAGTATGGGAAGTTGTTCAATTGCCACCAGGACACAAACCAGTTGGCTGTAAATGGGTCTTCAAGACCAAACGCGACTGCAAAGGCAATATTGAATGACATAAAGCCCGACTTGTTGCCAAAGGTTTTAATCAGAAAGAAGGCATTGATTATACTGAGACTTTTTCCCCTGTGTCCAGGAAGGATTCTCTTAGAATTATCATGGCATTGCAGCTCACTATGACCTCGAGTTACATCAAATGGATGTGAAAACTACCTTTCTTAATGGAGACTTGGAAGAAAAAGTCTACATGAGTCAACCTGAAGGCTTCATAATTGAAGGTCATGCAGACATGGTCTGCAAACTTAAGAAATCAATATATGGACTGAAACAAGCTTTCGAAGCAATGGTACCTAAAGTTTCATGAAATCATTACTAACTTCGATTTCAAAGAAAACATAGTTGACCCTTGCATATACCTCAAGATCAGTGGGAGTAAGTTCATATTTTTGGTTCTGTATGTTGATGACATATTACTGGCTAGTAGTGACCTTGGTTTATTACATGCAACAAAGGATTATCTCTTTAAGAACTTTGAAATGACAGATATGGGTGAGGCTTCCTATGTGATAGGAATAGAAATATTCCTTGACCGGTTACTTGGTGTTTTGGGATTGTCTCAGAAAGCATATATTGACAAAGTTCTAGAGAGATTTGGCATGATGACATGTTCCTCTAGTCCTGTTCCACTGCATAAAGGAGATAAGCTTGATCTTACGCAGTGTCCACAGAATGAATTGGAACGTAACGAAATGGAAAAATATCCTTATACTTCTCTCGTCGGGAGTTTGATGTATGTACAGGTCTATACGAGACCTGACATTAGTCATGCTGTTGGCATGCTGGGTAGATTTCAAAGTAACCTAGGAATCGCTCATTGGAAAACTGCAAAGAAAGTACTGAGATACCTCAAGGGGACAAGGAATTATATGCTCACATACAAAAAATTAAGTCACCTACAGGTGACTGGTTATTCAGATTCAGATTTTGCTGGCTGTCCTGACACCAGACTTTACACTCTTGGCTATTTGTATCTCTTATGTGGAGGTGCCATATCATGGAAAAGCCAGAAATCCGAGTTGATTTACGATTCCATCATGATGGCTGAATATGTGGCATGTTATGAGGCTGCAATTCAGGGCACATAGTTGCGTAATTTTATCTCTCAGTTTGGAGCTTTGAGTTTCATCTTTAAGCTATTAACTATTTACCGTGACAATGACGCTGCAACCTTCTTCTCCAAGCATGACAGGATATCTAAGGGAGCCAAACACATGGACCTTAAATATCTATCACTGAAGCAAGATGTTAGATTAAAGAAATTTGTCACTGAGTCTATACGTACAGATTTCATGGTCGCAGACATATTCACGAAAGGACTACCTCCAAAGACCTTTCAGGGACACACTGAAAGCATGGGTCGTGCCGATAGTTCTTAATTATCATTTTCTGCCTTTTACTTCTGTACTTGTATTTGACATTTATTGAGCTCTTAATGCAACTCTACATCTGCTATTTCTGTTCTTTTCCATTGTGTACATATTTATGTTTGGATGAATGATAAACAGAAACAGTCTTTAAACAACGACATTATGAGACCATTATGTAAATCTCCTATTACGGTCTAGTTATGAAGGTTGTCAATGACGTAGTACATGGAAGTAAGCATATTGTAAAATAATGTGTGCACGCCATTACTCCTCTTGACCACCGAAATAGCCAAGACACTTATGATAACCGACTAAAGAAGTGTTTAGCATATAATGCGCGCCTTATAATTCCTAACATGAAAAACACTAAAGGATCTTCCTATTGACCAAGTGGGAGACTGTAAGAAAATTACCTTCAGGTCCATTACTTGGACCACAGGTCCTTCCCTTTCCCGAATTGTGGTCATTATAGGAATTTCGTTTTCAATAGGATATATGCTATTACTTACTCAAAACGGTTTCTTAATGAGATATATTCCATAATATTCTCTACCTTGATGGACGGTTGAGATTAAATCTAAGGAAACCCTAATTGGAAATTCGGTCATCTCTTCACCTATAAAATAGAGTATTTCGTCCATCACAAATACTCTCTCACAAAACTCAACACATTAGGGTTTATAGGCAAGTAGAGAGAAACCGAAACCATTCACCTAGTCTCTTCCTCGACGGATCACAGCATCAATCAGTAACAGCACCAGACTGCAGGATCAGAAACTCTCTGCTTCAGGATGTCTAGAGGTATTCTTTAATTTATTTAAGATTATATCCTACACGTGATTATCATGTTGTTCACGATCTTAGGGTTCATGTTAATAATAGTATAACAAGCTCTACACCTGCTTCTCAAACCATGTCACAGAACTCCCGTCGCGCGCGAACCCAAGCGCAAGCTGCTCTCTTGGATTATTTTCACTGCACCAGATGCTTGCATTTCATTGATGCTGAGCAGATGAGCATGAACTCACCAACTTTCCTCAGATAGCTTCTCAAACATGTCAAAAACGAGCAGGAAATTAGGCAATCCATGGTCAAGTTCCTTCAGTACCACCCCATTAATGAGTTTGAGCCCTTCCTTGAGAGCTTGGGATTGAAACAGTCTCAGGTCTCTCAGCTTCTGCCTCATAACTTGATGTTTCTTTGTGACAATCCGTTGTTAGTTGAGAACGTCCGCACACTCTGCGATTATGGAATTCCACGTAGTTATGTTGGTAAAATGTATACGGAAGAAAGAGAGATTTTTGGATATGAGAAAGGGGTTTTGGGTTCAAAGCTTCTGGCTTATGAAGATGTAGGTCTTAGTAAGGCTAGTGTTAGGGATCAAGATCACACGCACGATCTACGAGAAACAATCAATCAATCACACAATCAATCCACGAGACACAGATTTACGTGGTTCGGCAAGATTGCCTACGTCCACGGGAGATTCACGCCGTTCACTATTATTGGAGATTCCCACAAGAGTACAAGCACTCACTGTCTCTCTCGTTCTCTCTCAATTTTCACCGTAATAACAATGCTCACACCACCCAGTATAAATACATGAAACCCTAAACCTCTAGACAACCACAACCGTCGGATCTGGCCTCATAACAGATGGTCCAGATTAAACCGACACATTACAGATAAACCCCTGTAATTAAATAAGGTCTAAATCAGGCTTCACCAACCCATCAATCTCCCACTTGAAGACTGATTATACTGAATGGCTTTGACAATAACAGAACACGGCTAAGAATCTCGATACCTCATCTTCATGCTTGAAGACCAACTGAAGCTGAGCACAGCTTCAGTTTCTCTGTAGTTACCACCTTAGTGAACATATCTGCAGGATTCTCACTTGATAAAATCTTCTCCAGTTTTAACACTTTTTCTTCTAGAAGCCATCGTATGAAGTGATATCTGATCCGAATGTGTTTGGTTTTTGGATGAAAGGCTGAATTCTTTGCAAGATGGATGGCACTCTTACTGTCACTGTAAAGTCTGCTAGACTCTTGCTTCTTACCCAACTCTTCCATTAACTCCTGTAACCAAATCATTTCCTTACTAGCTTCTGTAGCGGCAACATACTCTGCTTCTGTGGTTGAAAGTGCAACGACATCCTGTAATTGAGACTTCCAACTGACTGCTGCACTACCCAATGTGAAGACATAACCTGTAGTGCTTCTGCTTCTATCAAGATCTCCTGCTAAGTCCGAATCAACATAGCCATGCAATTTAATCTCTGATCCTCCAAAATGCAATGCTGCCTTTGTGGTGCCTCTCAGATATCTGAGAATCCACTTAACTGCTTCCCAATGCATTTTTCCCGGATTACTCATAAATCTGCTTACAACTCCCACTGCATGAGCAATGTCTGGTCTGGTGCAAACCATAGCATACATCAAGCTACCAACAGCTGAAGCATATGGGACCTTGGACATGTTCTCCTTCTCCTGTTCTGTCTTAGGAGACAACTCTTTTGAGAGTTTGAAGTGGCTGGCTAGCGGAGTGCTAACTGGCTTAGCACCATGCATGTTGAACTTGTTTAGAACCTTTTCAACATATTCTGCCTGAGACAACTTCAATGTGCGATTTTTCATGTCTCTACTAATTCTCATACCAAGAATCTGATTTGCAGCACCCAAATCCTTCATTTCAAATTCCTGTGACAACTGTTTCTTCAAATTATTTATCGCATGCATATTTGAACCTGCAACGAGCATATCGTCTACGTACAAAAGTAGAATAATGTAACAGTCATCAAAACTTTTGAAATAACAGCAATGGTCTGCATGACATCGTTTGTAACCTGTGTTGTACATAAAACTGTCAAATTTAATATACCATTGTCTTGGGGCTTGCTTCAAACCGTATAAACTCTTTTTGAGCTTACACACCATTTCCTCCTTTCCTGGCACAGCATATCCCTGTGGCTGATGCATATAGATGTCTTCTTCCAAGTCACCATGGAGAAACGCAGTTTTCACATCTAATTGCTCAAGGTGTAAATTTTCTACCGCCACAATGCTCAACACACTTCTGATTGTGTTCAATTTAACCACAGGAGAAAATAACTCAGAATAATCAATACCTGCCTTCTGCTGGAAGCCTTTTGCAACTAATCTGGCTTTGTATCGCTTGCTACCGTTATGTTCTTCCTTCAATTTGTACACCCACTTGTTGTGCAAAGCTTTCTTTCCCTTAGGCAACTGAACTAAGTCCCATGTCTGGTTTGATGATAAAGATTTCATCTCATCTTCCATGGCTTGTTCCCACCTTGCCCGAGTTTCAACCTGCAATGCTTCTTCATAACATTCTGGCTCACCACCATCAGTTAACAACAAGTAAAACAAAGAAGGTGAATAGCGCTGTGTAGGTTTAGGAGTCCTGGATGACCTTCTTACTGGGGCAGGTGTTTGAGGGTCCACCTGCGGGTTTTCATTTCCATGTACTTCAGGTACATCATTTTCAGAAGTGTCATCCAGTTCTAAATATTCATTGTTGTCCTCATGCACCTTGTCCTTGTTTTTGTGCATCACTTTCTCATTGAATATAACATTTCTGCTTCTAATGATTTTTCTATTTTCTTCATCCCAGAAGCGGTAACCGAACTCATCAGAACCATATCCAATGAAAGTGCATTTCCTAGATTTAGAATCTAGTTTGTCTCTTTTTTCAGCATCAACATGAACATAAGAGATACAACCAAATACTTTTAAGTGTGAAAGGTTTACCTCTTTTCCGGTCCAAGCTTCCTCTGGTAGTCCACCATCCAAAGGTACTGAAGGCCCTCGATTGATCAAGTATGCAGCAGCATTCACTGCTTCCGCCCAAAACTGCTTGGGCAATCTAGCATGTAGCCTCATACTTCTGGCACGCTCAACAATTGTCCTGTTCATGCGCTCAGCCACACCATTTTGCTGTGGTGTATTGGGAATGGTCTTCTCTCGCTTAATGCCATTTTTTGCACAATACTCCTCAAATTCTTTGCTGCAGTACTCTCCCCCATTATCAGACCTTAGGCATTTCAGTTTCAAACTTGTTTCGTTTTCAACCAAAGCTTTCCACTTTTTGAAAACATCAAACACGTCAGACTTGTGTTTCATGGGATATACCCATAATTTCCTGGTAGCATCATCAATGAATGTAACAAAGTAAGAAGATCCACCAAGAGAAGGTACCTGAGTTTGTCCCCACACATCCGTGTGTACTAGTTCCAACCTTTCTGACTTCGGTGGCCTGCCTACTTTAGAGAATGTAACTTTCTTCTGCTTCCCAAAAAACACAGTCTTCACAGAACTCTAAGTCCAAGGACTTGAGTCCTTCTAGCTTACCTTTAGAATGAAGAATCTTCATCCCTTTCTCACTCATGTGTCCGAGTCTATAGTGCCATGTGTTTGAGTCAATGCCTTTATCTGCAACTGCAATGGAACTTGTAGAGCTGTTAGTCAAATAAAGAGTTCCTTCTTTCTTACCGCGAGCAACAACTATACTCCCTCTTGTAACTTTCCAGAAATCATCTGCAAAAACAGTTACGTGACCAGAGCTAGCAAGCTGACCAACTGATATGAGGTTTCTCTTCAGGCTAGGTACATGCCTGACATCATTCAATTGCCATATACTGCCATTTGGCAATTTAATCTGAACATCTCCCTTGCCAATTATGTCACAAGGTTCATCATCACCAAGATAGACTTTTCCAAAATCACCTTGTACATAATTTTTGAGATATCCTTTATGTGCAGTAGCGTGAAAGGACGCACCCGAATCTATAACCCAAGATTCAGACTTATAATCAAAAGCAAGAATTAAGGCATCTTGAACAGCATCACCTGCGACATTTGCGGAAGCTTCATTATCCTTATTACCGTTCTTTTGCTTATTCTTCTTTGGTGGAGCTCTGCAATCCTTTTTCAGATGTCCCTTTTTGCCACAATTCCAGCACTCGATTTTGCCTTTTGAAGATCTTGACTTACTCCGTGTTTTTGATCTTCCATGACTTTGCTCTCTCTCAGATGACCTCCCTCTGTTTCCCACATTCAATGCACTTCCTGATGATTCACCTGAAGGTTTCCTGCGAATTTCCTCATCGAGGATGGCACTCACAACATCATCAAATTTCAGTTTGGTTGATCCTGAAGAATTACTCAGTGATGTAACCATACCATTCCAGCTGTCTGGTAAAGAAGACAAGACCAACAAAGCCCAAATTTCATCTTCGAATTGTACGTTAACAGAGGATAACTGGCTCATGACCGTGTTAAACTCGTTCAGGTGTTCAGCAACAACCCCACCTTCAACCATCTTCATGTTAAACAACTTTCTCATCAAGAAAACTTTATTTGAGGCAGAAGGTTTTTCATACATTCGAGATAGGGCATCCATAACATCTTTTGTGGTTTTCTCCTTAGATATATTGAATGTAACAGACTTTGATAGAGAGAGACGAACAGTACCTAAGGCTTTCCTGTCGAGTACCTCCCACTCTGCATCTGACATTGTTGTAGGTTTCTGGGCTTTTCCCCCAAGCGACAGGTAGAAATTCTTCTGGTAGAGGAGATCTTCAATCTGCATCTTCCAGTACGCGAAGTTTGTGCCATTAAACTTCTCAATCGTGAGCTTCATGTCGTCCGTCATTGCTCCCACTCAAATCAAGCTCTATCTACTTGATATGAATTCTGCTGGTCAAACTGTCAATCTGTTCCGTCTACCTTGTAGATCTCGTTGATACGAATCCAACAAAAAAAACGGAGCGCAATTCTGAGTCCGGATGGCTTCAGAAATCAAGAAACAATTATGGCCCTTGAACCCGGTCAAACTGGATGGTTGACTGTACTGATTCAGGATGACGTCAGCGTCTGCTGACTACTGGGCTTCTCCTTTGCGGACTGGGCCGGGTCAGACCTGACCTGGACTGGAACCTGGCCTGGACGCTGACCCAAGAACTGCTGGGCTTCTGGAGTGGGTCAGGTCGGACCTGACCTGAACCAACCCGGGCCCAACTGTGTCTTCTTCCTCCCTTTCTCTGTTTCAGAACAGAGCTTTAGCCCAGGTCACTGTCTTCTTCTTCAGCGGCGACGGCGGGCAGGTAGCCGGACTGCGAGGCGGCGACGACGGCACGGCGACGGAACAGCGGCGACGGCGGTCGTGCAGGGATGGACGGAGGGTGATCGACTGTGTTAGGATCGTCTGGTTTTTCTTCCGTTCCCGACGACAATCAGCAGCTGTGGCTTCTCCGACGATGCCGGACGGGCGGCGACGGACGATGGCAGCGTCCGGCGATGGCTGTGACGGCGATCTGGGCAGCAACAGGACCCCCGGCGATGGCTGCGACGGCGATATGGGCAGCGGCAAGTCGTGGCCCACTGGTTTGATCAGTGATCGTCGATTTGCAACCGTGCCCGACCTTTTTTTTTTTTTTGGGATTGCTGTGCTGCGAATCAAGAGATCAAGATGATCTCTTCTCCGATCTCGATCCTGATTGCGCGCGAAACCTTTGGCTCTGATACCAGTTGTTAGGGATCAAGATCACACGCACGATCTACGAGAAACAATCAATCAATCACACAATCAATCCATGAGACACAGATTTACGTGGTTCGGCAAGATTGCCTACGTCCACGGGAGATTCACGCCGTTCACTATTATTGGAGATTCCCACAAGAGTACAAGCACTCACTGTCTCTCTCGTTCTCTCTCAATTTTCACCGTAATAACAATGCTCACACCACCCAGTATAAATACATGAAACCCTAAACCTCTAGACAACCACAACCGTCGGATCTGGCCTCATAACAGATGGTCCAGATTAAACCGACACATTACAGATAAACCCCTGTAATTAAATAAGGTCTAAATCAGGCTTCACCAACCCATCAGCTAGTGTTGTCAAGCTTGTTGCCGCTAGTCCTTCTCTTTTGACTGAGGATGTCAAAGGGGAGTTTGTCAAGGTATTAGGGGAATTGAAGTATTTGGGGATTGAGAGTGATTGGATTACTGGGCAGTTGTCTGAAAATAATACATATGATTGGAGTAGAATGCTTCGAGTGCTGCATTTCTTCGGAGAGATGGGGTACAGTACAGAAGAACTTGGGGGACTATTCATAAGTCATCCAGAATTGTTGTTAGATGGTTCAGGGGACACAGATTTTTCATTAATTGCACTATTGTTGAAATTGGGCTTTGCGAGGAATGAGATAATAACCTTGTTTCTTCAGTTTCCTGAAGTCATAATTGTGGATTTCATTGAGAACATGAAGCAGGGTTTGGCATTTCTTATTGAGATTGGAATGGAGACCAAACAGATTGTGAAGATTGTGCATTCTCACCTGCAAATTTTGGGTTCGTGTTCTTTCAAGAGACCTAACAGCGTGCTTGTAAAACTGAATGTTGGGAAGCAGAGGTTGTGCGGTATCATAAAGGAGGATCCAAATCAGTTAAAGAACTGGGTTTTTGGATCAAAGATTAGCCCTTTGCCTAAGCCCAGTAGAGATCCAAGGTTGATGCAAAAGACTGCATTCTTGGTGACTTTGGGTTTTACTGAGGGCTCAGATGAAATGAAAAATGCCCTAAAGTTGTTTCAAGGCAGTAGTGTTGAATTGCAGGAGAGATTTGATTGTCTTGTGAGAGCAGGGCTGAAACCAACTGATGTCTCTAACATGATCAAAGCCGCTCCACAGGTTCTAAGTCAATCCAGAGATACGCTGCAGAAGAAGATTGATTTTTTCGTAAATAGCCTTGGTTTTCCCTTGGAGTCGCTACTGGAATTTCCTAGATATATGTCATATACCATTGAAAGAGTTAAGCTGAGGTTTTTAATGTATAAGTGGCTCAAGGATCAGGAAAAGGTGATCCCTACATTGGCTTTGAGCACTATCCTTGTATGTTCAGAAAAGGTTTTTGCTCTGCAGTATGTAAATTGTCACCCAAAGGGGCCTGAGGTCTGAAAACATTAAAAAAGGCATTATCTTTGAGCCAGACACCTTCTTTTACACAGTTTTTATTATTCAGATTGTTACTTAATTTTACTTCCTTCCCTTTCAGGAACTTATTAGTCAGTAAATTAAAACTGGCCTTTTTTCCTTTTCTAGTTTACTACATTCGTTGAAAATATAAGTGAATTTGACACGTATAAAGCAAAACTGAGATGCCAGTCAGCAATGTATCTTTGTTACTAACAAAAGAGGAAAAAAGGTAACATATCATTTTTGAACCATTTTTTTAACCCAGTTTATTTTAATTAGCTATTTAAACTTTAGCCTTAAGTGCTCTTTATCCCATGTGCATCAATAGGTAGTTATTGGCTTATTGCATGATGTTGGGCTTGATTGTATTATCAGTATCAGTTTCTTTAATGGATTTTCTTCATGAGAAAGTAGCAAGTCAGATATTCAATGCAGAGAACACACAAACCATAGCATGTATGGACTGTTGAGCAAAATTGAGTTCAGGTAGATAGATTTTATGCTTAAAGGCTCCAAATTATAATGAAAGGTCATGACAAACTATCGGACCTAAATTCACAGTGGAGTTGCTTGCTCTTTGAATTGGGACACGAACACGACATTAATTAACTAGCCTGCAGACATCCTCACTAATTACTTTGACCGTACCATTTCTTTCCTATATGACATTAACGAGGAAACTGATAGATAATTTACCGGTGTATGTCACACTGCAGAGGTGAGTGCTAGATTTACCATCACAATGAGTGAACGGAGAGACACTCACCAACTTGCTGGTTTCCACCTGATAAAACATGTTACAGCACATGGGAGCATCTGCATGAACACAGGTCCGGTGACAGAAGTCCTATATTCCAGAGAGATTAATCACTAATCAGAGAATGTGCAAGCATAAATGATACTCCCACCAAAGTTCTGCAGGCCGAAGTACAGCCAATAAGATCAGGTCAGAATACATTCTACAACTGCTGCACTTCTTACACCTTGGTTTTCGTTGTGAACAGATTATTTTATTTCATCTTTAAGTTTTGCTTCTACTCGGAAATTACCCACTGTCTCTCAAAGATGCTCGCTCTTACATTCATGCCTGTCATGCCCCCGGACCGAGGTCCCGATAATCAAGTCCTTAATCCGGGGCCGCGGCGCGACGAGCTAGAAAATTCTGCCCACACGCGCTAATTATTTTCCCACAGGATTCCGTTGTGAGGATTCCAGACGATCCATCACAACAAATCAATCAATTTCAAAACTTATAATGGTATGTGAAAGCATGTAGCAAAATAAAAATCCAACGAATCGTAAGATAAATGTACATGCTTTGTATCAAAAAGAGAAGTATATAAAAGCATAACCCAGAGTTTAGTTAAAGTTGTGAGGATCAAAAGAAAGTCTATTAGAGTTTACACATCCCAACTAGGCCAGCAGAGGCCATAAACAAAGTTCCGAAAATAAAAGTCTCTCCCCAAAAGATGTTAACCAAGCTCATAATCCAACACAACGTCTACATGACATCGTTTGGTTGCCACTCACGCTCCACTGGCGGCTCTACTACCTCAACAGCGTGCTCCGCCTCATCATTTGCGAGTCCGACATCTAACACCAAACAAAAGAATATCAGACACGACGGTCTGGCAGGTGAATAAAATAGATAAGATATACAAGTTTTATCAATATCATGTTTAAAATCATAAAGCGCATTTAAAACAAAGCATATATAAAGATGAGTAAAAATAACAATTTCTGTACATAAAGGAGTTTCTCATTTAATTAAAACATTTCAAACTGACTGATAAATAATCAAAACATTGGCAACCCACATGTAGCTACATTCTCCTATTACCGAAGTAACAAGAGCATACAAACAGAAACCGTAGCCATACAAAATGGCTGGAATAGAACCGTTGCCATAAGAATGGCTGGAGCAAATAACCATTGCTATATGAAATGGTCGGAACAAACAAAAACTGTTGCTATGGCCTGAGCAAACAAACAGAGGGTCCAAACTACAGTTGGCAAAGTATTTTTAGGATCTCAATTCAGATGATCGGTCCGATAAATTGACCCTAGCTTAGTAGTGCCAATTATAATCCAAAACAATACGATCAAACTATCAAAACACATTTCAATCGATAAAAAAGAACTACTCTTAGCCAAGCACGGATGAACGAATACGAACAAATCAAATGAGTAGTTTTATCGATTATTTCAAACGTGGCGAACCACTCAAATCCTTTCAAAATGATTTACAAAAATTGTATAAGTCTGTTAACTAGGAATGGTGTGGTATATGGTTGACTGGCTTACCTAGGGTTGTCTCATTATATACTTAGTGTCCCAATGTCAGTTTATAACAGGTAGTTTGGTGTCTCAGAAGATCTTCGATATCGTAGATGCAAGTATATATTGAGGCTTACAATTATTTTCCGTAATTTCAATATCATACTTCAATTCTATCTCATTTAAATCCCATAAAACATTGTATCTGGGGTCCACATTTTCACCATCCATCTTTTTAAGGTGTTTAGAAAAGATCTGTACCCCAAACCAATCTAAATCAAGTACAGGAACCATCCTTAGGCCTGAGCCCAAGTTCGCTCGAGCAGATGAAGGTTCGCTCGAGCGGAGCCTCCTAGAAACTCCTTTGCTCGAGCTGTCATGAAGATCGCTCGAGTGGACGAGCTTCTGTCTTCAGTTTTCGCCGTACAGTACCAGGTTCACTCGAGCGGATTAGTCTTTGCTAGAGCTATGCCATTCCAGAAACTCCGTCACTCGAGCTAAGACAAAGTTCGCTCGAGCGGATGAGTTTCCGTAATGTTTTTCGAAAGGCAGTGACTTGTTTGCTCGAGCGACCATCAGGTTCACTTGAGCGGACAATTTAGAAACTGTCTCATTTAGTGCAGATTTCTATTAATTATGGTACTATATATCTCCTCCCTTCATTTTCACAGTTCCTACCCCATTCTAAACACTTCCTTCAATTCAATCACCTCCGTTCAACCACAACCATCACCATTCAATCCAAACATTCATCAACCAAAAAAAAAAAAAAAAAAAAAATTATAATTCCACATAATACATTTGCAAAAATTCACAAAATAGATCTTTACCCTTATAAGTAACTCATGGCATAAAATCTCTATGCTATCACAAGTCCAAAACTTGCAGAAAACTTCATAAATATCCTGATTGCAAAAATCCCTTAAAGAAATCAGCTACACATAACAAGAGAAACAATTTCAATGAAATAATTGAAATTTGACTCAATAATTTAAAATTCAACTTGTCTTTTCTAGGATCAGATTGGTATGTTATATACACTTTGTATGCTATTGTGGCTGGCAGAGATATCAGGTAACAATCCTAAAGACTAGGGAATACAATATTTGAACGGGTTTGATTTGGTTTAAAAGGTTGACTATTTCAACATACAACGGGTTCGGCCTGACGACCCAACGTGCACTCTATCACCCCCCACCCCCGCCCCCCCCCCCCTCAAGCTGATGCGGGCGCAGTTGGACGAGAAGCTTGGTTTGAAGATCACGAACACGATTTGAAGCAAGACCTTTTGTAAAGATATCAACTACCTAGTCCAATGTAGATATGAACTGGACATCAACTTGCTTGTGGGTGACCTTCTCACGGACAAAATGATAATCGATTTCAATGTGCTTCGTGTGAGCATGAAATATTAGATTGAATGCCAGGGAGATAGCACTAACATTGTCACACCAAATCACTGGAACTGTGGATAGGGGAATGTGAAGATCACATGCAACAGCCCTGCTTAACTCAGCATGAAATTGTCCGCTTTGGCCCACGTGCATACGCGGGGACTTCGCAGGAGGTCACCCATCCTAGTACTGCTCCCGCCCGAGCACGCTTAACTTCGGAGTTCTTACGATTTTTGGAGCCGCACGGTCTTAAAAGGCCTCATACTAAGTTAATACGGGGTTTAACTTATAAGCCCAGGGTCATGACTTGGATATTTCCGATACGGGTTAACGAAGACTCACCGTTTGAAGCCCGTGGTTGACACGCTACGCCCTGTGATTAAGGGTGTCGCCCGGACCAAGTTCTCACATTCTCCCCCACTGGAAATAAAGCCAACCTGGCTCTGATACCAATTGTTACAGCCCGCCCAACTCAGCATGAAATTGTCCCTTTTGCCCACGTGCACGCCCGAGGACTTCCCAGGAGGTCACCCATCGTAGTACTGCTCTTGCCCGAGCACGCTTAACTTTTGAGTTCTTACGGTTTCCGGGGCCGCACGGTTTTAAAAGGCCTCATGCTAAGTTAATATGGGAAGCCCGTGGTTGACATGCTACGCCCCGTAGTTAAGGGTGCTACCCGGACCAAGTTCTCACATTCTCCCCCACCGGAAATAGAGCCGCCCTCAGCTCTGATACCAATTGTCATAGCCCCACCTAGCTTAGCATGAAATTGTCCGCTTTGGCCCACATGCACACGCGGGGACTTTCCAGGAGGTCACCCATCCTAGTACTGGTCCTGCCTGAGCACGTTTAACTTCGAAGTTCTTACGATTTCCGGGGTAGCCCGATTTTTTAAAAGGCCTCATGCTAAGTTAATACGGGGTTTGACTTATAAGCCCAAAGTCAAGACTTAGATATTTCCGATGCGGGCTAACGGAGGCTTATTGTTTGAAGCCCGTGGTAGACACGTTATGCCCCATAGTTAAGGGTGCCGCCCGGACCAAGTTCTCACCTGATACCAACTGTCACAGCCCCACACAACTCAGCATGAAATTGTCCGCTTACTGCTCCCGCCCGAGCACGCTTAACTTCGGAGTTCTTACGGCTTTCAGGCCGCTCGGTTTTAAAAGGCTTCATGCTAAGTTAATGCATGGTTTGACTTATAAGCCCAGGGTCAGGACTTGCATATTTCTGATGCGAGCTAACGGAGACTCGCCGTTTGACGCCCGTGGTTAACATGCTACGCCCCGTGGTTAAGGGTGCCGCCCGGACCAAGTTCTAACAAAATTATTGAATCAAATTTTATGGTATCATAGCAGGCAGGTTCTCCTGCCATATCATTTTCTTATTCTTATCCAAACTAGTTTCTCGTTTTTCTGGCTCTGGTGTTCATCATCACCACTGCACAGCTACTGTTCATTAACTGTGTTCATCGTCAGTCTGTTATTCATTGCATCTGACCTGCACAGAAACTGCATGGCATTTTCATCAGCAACTTTGTCATCTTCCTCTGCTGCCCTTACGTCCTCCCCATCACCCACTCCCATCTTCGTAATTTCTAGCATTGCCAACCTGATTCCCATCAAGCTGGATAGCTCTAACTTTCTTCTTTGAAAGTCACTCTTTCTCCCCATCTTGCAAAGCCATTGTTTAGAACCATTCATTGATGGCACTGTCTTCATCCCCCCTAGGGATCTCACTAATTCTGCTGGCAAATCCACTCCCAACCCAGCCTTTGAAAAGGACCAAACTCTTCTGTCTTGGATCAATGCGACGCTCTCTGACTTTGCCTTGCCATATATTGTTGGCATGGAGATTGTAAAAGCTGCGTGGGGTTCATGTCACGTCCCCCGAATCCGATTAGAAAACAAACTGGATCCGGGGAGTGAATTTTAGGGCTAATTAAAATTTTTGCCCTTTAGGCCCAAGGATTGTAAGTCCACTGTGAGGATAATGTATTTCAAACCTCAAGATTATAATACCATGCGAAATCATACAATTCGAGGCATGATTTATATATCAAAACAATGAATAATCAATCTCATTACTTAACATAAAGTTGCAAAGAACAATTAAAGCTAAACAAAGGTTAATTTAATTAGAGTGGCCATCCCAATAACTAAGGCCATAAAATAAACTGAAGTCCAAGGAATAAAGGTCCAACAATGAAACAATAAATAATAACAAAAGCTAATAAATGTTCCCAAGTGTGTCACTTTCGTGCCGGATGTAATGACGCTACTCTACGTCATCAGCACGCCACTCTCGCTCCTCCTCAGCTGGTTGGAGATCCTCTGGGATCTCATCACTTGCCTGCTCCTCATAGCAGTACTCACCTGAGGTGTCTGCACACCAAGGAACAGAGTCAACGATATATTGAGCAATAGATAAGCAAGATATAACGAACATAATATGCATCAAGTATAAGAGTAATGACAAGTATAATAATCAAGAAAATACAAGGAATCGAAGCTAAGCATAAAGCATGAATAATTATCACCCGAAACAATAACAAAAATCCTAACATCAACTAACAATCACCACTATACAAGCAATGCAATGCAAGTAACAAGAAGGAGACTCCGACGATGTCCAAGCCATCTCCCGGGGTACCAGTAACAATCCTACCAGGACTACTGATACCAAATTCCGCCTCCTGGGGGATCCAAGCTCCTGGTCCTAGGAATAGTAGCACGATCCAAGCCCGCTCCCAACTATTCAACGCCATGGACGCCATCCAAAGCCGACTGCCCACCCTGATGTCAGAGTAACCGGCTCATCAATAAATCCCCAAACTGCAGTTGGCCATGACATGCAAATGATAATGAAGTGGTGTTGACACGAGGGAAAACCAAGATAAGCAAGTCTGGCTAGTTCAACAAATAAGACATGTTCTTAGGGATAATCTCATTCAAGACAATAAAAGACAAGTTAACCACATGTTAATCCCTTACATGCCAGCCAATCATGTTTATCAATTCATGACACACGGTTCCTACGGTACACCCTAGGTCAGGTCCAAGTTCTAGTTCCACAGGGATTTATGTTTCATAATTAGTTAAGTGTTTTATGCCAAGAGAGTGTACAAGGAACGATAACAACGGATACAATTCACAAGTCAAGGAGGAATTACAATCCGAACCTAGGCAATTGGTGTCATCCCTGTACCCCACGTGTTCTAACGGAGTACATGTAGAATTAGATTCATGATGCTTTTAAGGAAATCCCTTGGTGCACAATCATGTGAAGCATCTATTGATACAATTCCATATGAATTCGGTTATACCACGCGTAATACAGGAATACCTAGACAACCTATCGGAGCATACCAATCCACGTGCTTCGATTTCAACCCCATTAATGGTCATGAGAGACTAGGTTCATGATTTTCAAAATCTAAGGCCCAAACCTAGGTTACCGGTCTCATTTTCAATAAAAACATTAGTTGAATCAATAATCAAGGTATTTACATCACTTTCCAATCTCCGATCGTAATGAAACCAAAACCATTAGATTCTACGTCTCAAGATCTTTCCAACAGTATATAGAACTCCAAATTCTGACGAACGGGTCAAAAGTTATGCCCGTTCTAAGTGGACGTTCTGCAGTCTCGCTATAGCAAGCCAAAGTCTCGCTACAGCGAGAATGCATTCTGCCTGGGCTCCAGAACAGTAGCAAAGCTCGCTTTAGCGAGGGTTAAGCCCGCTATAGAGAGCCCGCTTGCTGCCTGAGCCCGAGCTGAAGCAAATTTGGCCTGTTTCAATGTATTTTCAATCCCATTCACCTAGAGTTCATCCCCTTCCTTCATTAACCTTTCCAAGGCCTGCACCTGCATGAGAAGAGCCTCCATGCCCTCTCTCTCAAACCACATTCAATCCATTCATCAAACCAACCATAAATTAAAGTCCATTCAACCCATTTATCCAATTTTAGCATATGGAATCCAATTAACCATGACAAGCTTGAAATTTAGGGAAAATCTAAGCAATGAATTAACAAGAAGCAATAATAATACTTGCATGCTCAATATATAAAGCAAATCTACTTGCCTCAACCAATAAGAATATGAAATTGGGAAAAACTTTGAGAAGAAGCTCTATTACCACGGAAACCACGATCTAACCCAATCAAATGTAACCTTAAATGCAAAGAAGAATAAAAGAAAGGAAAAGATCGAGATCAAACCTAAATCTAACCAAAAGGAAAGATGATTGAAAGATGAGAGTGAGGGAAATCTTACCAAACCAGGATCAATGGAAAGAGGAGATTGCGAGGAAGGAGATGTGCGGTTTGGATCTTCAAGATGGTCTCTACCGGAGGGAGTTCTGGAGCTTTGAGAAGTGGGGAAGAAAAGGGTCTGCTGTAGCTTCGTTGCAGAGATTAGAAAAGATAGAGATTAGGGCAAATCTCTGCTTAAGAAGAAGAGAAGGGGAAAAAGACAAGTTTGCCATTAAGTGGGTCTGATGAAGGAATGGACCACTTGAAGGGTTTCGATCATCGAATGTCGACGAGCCAAGAGACAAAAATGATCAACGCGATGAGACCTTTCCAACGAACCCAAAATCATGGCGATTGGAACTTTTCGGAAAAACACTCGATTTTTCCTTAAATTGCAAACTACCCCATGTTATGATCAAACGAACTCAGAATCGCACGAAACTTCACAGACACTATTCTAATGCTAAAAGGAACTCGCTTATGATCAAAACCCACCTAATTATCTAACAATACAATTAATTATAATAAATACAAAATAAATGGGTCAACGGGCCTAATATTGGGCCCAACTAACCCAGTAAGGTCGCGGACCTTACAATTCACCCGAAGGTCGCTATGGTTCTCTTTCCCATTCCCACATCATTGAGTTAAAGAAAAGTCTCCAACATGTCAAAAAAGGATCCTCTTCCATGTGGAACTACCTTCATCAAATCAAAGTCCTTGTTGATCAGCTTACTACCTGTGGCTCTCCGGTCGGCGATGAAGATCTCATTCTTCATACTCTGGCGGGACTCCCATCTCTGTACCGCCTCTTTCAAACTGCCATCCGTACCAGGTCTCGCCATGATCATGTTTCTTTGGAGGAACTACATACTCTTCTTATTTATGAAGAACTCAGTCTTACGAAGGATACTACCAACGACTCCTCCACCGCTTTCACTGCTCGTCGCACAGTACCTCAGCCGTCTTCCCTTCCTGGCTGTTCTACTACCACTCACAACCAGCAACATCGTCAATCCTTTGGTTCCTCCAATCGCTCGTCTCGCAGCTCAGGGAGTCAACCCAACTCCAACTTCGACACCTCAGGCCACTCCCTACGATCTTCATCACATGGTGGACGGTTCACTCCTCAAAAGTCACGCCCACATTGTCAAATCTGTAGCAAAGTTGGCCATCTCGCCATCGACTGCTTCCACCGCATGGATTTTACGTTTTAGGGACGCCACCCTCCTCAAAAGCTTACTGCAATGATTGCCTCTCAGCAACCCCATCCTGACCAGTCCTGGTACTTCGATACAGGTGCCACCCACCATGTCACCTCAGATCTCGGAAATCTTTCCCTTCATGCTCGTTATTAGGGCTCCAACAATGTCCAAGTTGGTAATGGTCAAAGTCTTAATATTTCACACACTGGCACTGCTTTTTTAAAAACTCCTTCATTTACTTTTCAACTTCGTAATGTTCTTCGTTGTCCTCAAGCTTCAGTAAATTTACTCTCTGTTCCACAATTTTCACGAGACAATAATTGTTATTTCTGCTTTGATGACAATGGCTTTTGTGTAAAGGACAAAGCTTCGGGGAGGATGCTCTTCCAAGGTCCGATTGAACAAGGACTTTATCCATTTCGTTCCGCCTCTACTTCTATTTGCTCTACAAATAAGCCAGTTAAAGTGACTTTCTTCAGCAAGTCTGTTTCTAGTGATATTTGGCACCATCGTCTCGGGCACCCGTCAATCTCCCTTCAGCGGACCATTCTTTCTACCATTTCCTTGATATCAAAACAGGTCAAGAAAGTTTTCCCTTCGTGCCAGTTAGGCAAGAGTACCAAACTTCCCTTTTCCTTTTCTACCTCTTTTTCCAGTAAGCCTCTAGACCTCATTCATTGTGATGTTTGGGGTCCTTTTCCTGTTCATTCAATAAATGGTTACAAATATTATGTAATTTTTGTTGATGATTGCACTAGGTACGATTGGATCTTCCCTTTATCTCTCAAATCTGATGTTTTTCAAATCTTTTGTGCATTTAAAAATTATGTCGAGCGCTTTCTCGATTCTAAAATTAAAATTTTTCGCTCTGATGGTGGCGGTGAGTTTTCCAATGCTCCATTTAAGCAATTATTTACTTCTGCTGCTATTGTTCACCAATTTTTGTGCCCCCACACCCCAGAGCAAAACGGTGTTGCTGAACGGAAGCACCGTCACATTGTTGAAACTGGTCTCACTCTTCTTGCCCACTCTTCTTTACCAACTAAATATTGGTTTGAAGCATTTAATACAGCAGCCTATTTAATAAATCAAATGCCCATATTATCTCATTCTAAAATTTCACCATATGAGGCCCTATTTCATGTTGCCTCGGATTACTCCTCCTTACGGGTTTTTGGCTGTGCATGTTATCCGTGGCTTCGCCCCTATCAACCACGCAAGCTTGACTTTAAATTACTTCAATGTGTTTTCTTAGGCTATAGTCTTGATCACAAAGGCTATCGGTGCTTGGACCCCGTCACTGGTCGTGTTTATATTTCTCGCCATGTTAATTTTGATGAAACCATGTTTCCGTTTACTACTCTAAAGTCTGTCTCATCAGCCTCTCTTACACTTGATCCCACGGCCATATTTGGCACTGTCCAACAGTGGTCTCCATTAACCACATGGTCTCTGTCCAGGAGCAATTTCAATCGGCCAATGTTAGGTGGTGGCCCACCAAACCACCCACCACATGCCCACCACACCATTATCTAACCCATCCCATACCTCTGACTCACCTCCTACACAGGCCGTGGCAACATCTGTCACCCATGCTAGGACCCACCCAGCGACACCTGCCTAAGACAGTCCCCAACTTACACCACATTTGGCGCCACCCAATAGCCACATCCTATCCCAGTCAGTGCCCTCCACGGCCCAACTTGTACAGCCCATGGCCCAATCTGAACAACCCCAATGCAACTTGCCTCCACCTCCTCCCCTTGTCCCTAACCGCCCTCATTTTATGCGGACCCAGTCCCAATCTGGCATTTTTAAAAAGAAGGTTTGGCTCAGCTCATGGTATCCTCTTCCACGGGCTCTCTTGGCTTCATCCTCGCTGATTGTGCCCACATGCTATACACATGCAGCCAAAAATCCGAAGTGGCGTGCTGCAATGGACAGTGAATTCACCTCTCTACAGCAAACGGGTACATGGACTTTGGTTCCTTATGAACCTCACATGAATGTAGTAGGCTGCAAATGGGTTTATCGTATTAAACGCAACCCAAATGGATCCATCAATAAACATAAAGCCTGCTTGGTCGCCAAAGGCTTTCTTCAACAACCCGGTGTTGACTTTGTTGACACCTTTAGCCCGGTGGTCAAACACACAACCATTCGTTTGGTGATTGCTTTGGCGGTTTCACATAATTGGCCACTTCGTCAGTTAAATGTTGAATGTGCTTTTCTACATGGAGATCTTCGTGAGACAGTTTTTATGGCTCAACCACATGGATACATCGACACCACCAAACCCACTCATGTATGTCGCATGATAAAATCCATTTTTGGGTTACGGCAGGCACCACGGGCGTGGTATGAAAAGTTTACATCCCAGCTTCTTGATTTCGGCTTCTTATTATCTATCTCCGATCCATCTCTTTTTGTTCATAAGGGCAATGGCAGCATCACATATCTTCTACTTTACGTAGATGATATCATTATTATAGGCAATGATACTAACTACATCAACTCTTTGGTTACTCAATTGGGCTTGCACTGTAAAATGAAAGACTTGGGTCATTTAAAATATTTCTTAGGCATGGAGGTCACATCCACCCCTAATGGGTTAGTTCTGTCTCAAATGAAATATGTTACTAATCTCCTCATCAAGGCTGACATGGTAGATTGCAAGCCAGTGGGCTCTCCTGCTTCCAAACAAAAGCTAAGCCCCACTGATGGCCAACCCTTCTCTGATCCAACTACATATCAAAGTATAGTTGGCCCACTTCAGTATGTTACTCTCACCCGGCCTAATATATGCTTTGCCGTTAATCAAGTCTGCTAGTTCATGCATGCTCATACTGATGCCCACATGGTTGCTGTCAAGCATGTCCTCCGCTTTCTCAAAGGAACCTTACAGTGTGGACTTACTTTTTGGTCTGGCCCAATAGCTCTCCAAGCATATTATGATGTGGATTGAACTAGTTCACCGCATGATCGCCGCTCTGCAAGTGGGTTTTGTGTCATTGTTGGGCCCAATCCAATCTCTTGGTCTACCAAAAAGCAGTCAATGGTGGCCCGCTCATCCATGGAAGCTGAATATCAGTCCTTAGCCCACATAGCTGCCGAAGTCATTTGGCTATGTTCTCTTTTGCGTGAAGTGAGAACTTGGTCTGGAAGACACCCTTAATCACGGGGCGTAGCGTGTCAACCACGGACTTCAAACGATGAGTCTCCTTTAGCCCGCATCAGAAATATCTAAGTCCTGACCCTGGGCTTATAAGTCAAACCCCGCATTAACTTAGCATGAGGCTTTTTAAAACCATGCGGCACTAGAAACTGTAAGAACTCCGAAGTTAAGCTTGCTCGGGCGGGAGCAGTACTAGGATGGGTGACCATCCTGGGAAGTTTATGGGAAGGACTAACTTAATTTCAATGTTCTTGTGCTTGTGTCTGGTACAGAAAATGGGAGGCTACAAGATTCTGGTCTTATGTAGGGCTGCACAAAAATTCCGATATCACCGTAAAATCGGACCGAACCGACCGAACTGGATGGTTTGGATCGGTTTATAATTGATCAGTTCGATTAACGGTTTGAGAATCATAAAAACCGCTTACATCGGTTTGGTTTACGGTTTGGATATCATAAAAGCCGCTTAAACCGAACCGTCCGTATACATTAACTTAAGTGTTGCTTTTTTACTAATTTAGCCTTAGGGTTTCGATCATTACTTTCATAGTTACATTCGACAACTCATTCTTACATGAACTCAAACTGCTTCAATACTTTCATAATTTTTTCCCCGCTCTATTTTCAGCTTTTGAGATTTTCTATTTTTGGTTGGATTGTAAAATTTCTATTCTATAATATAATTGTGTGATTGCATTTAGTCCAAACTCTCCTTTTGGAGTAGAATTGTTTTTTATATGAATTACTGGAATGTTGGATTTTTATGTTTGCACTAAACACTGGAATAAAAGCAAAGGATGGGGTCTTATCATTTTGAAAATTTCAATGTTTGGTTTAAAAAAAAAAAAAAAAAACGGTTTAACCGACCGAACCGTTTGGTTCGGTTCAGTTTAAGTCCTCTCCATCAGTTGGATCGGATCGGTTAATTAAAAAACCAACATGTTCGGTTTGGTTATTAGTTTTAGTGTTAAACCGATCGGAACCGCCCATGTGCAGCCCTAGTCTTATGGATGGTCATGAACAATGGAATACTGATGTGCTGGGGAGTTTCTTCCTAGTATCCTTTCTATGGGAAGAAGTGTAGTATCAATTCAAGTGTCAAGGTACCAAGAGTCACTAAGAAAGAAGTCTAGAATTGAGACTAATGCCTTTCAAATGATAGAAACTCATGAGATTCCTTTTTTCCTGTAAATAGGCAATTAACACGTAACAAATCTTTGCCTTCCATTTAGGCCATGTAAATTCTATATGCTCGCATTTGTGCAGAGCAGGGATTCAATAGGTGAGCTCCTTGCAAGACTTGTCTCCTTTCACTCACAGAAGTACGATGAGAGAACACTCAGCGGATCGAATGTTAAAGCTATGCCATGCTTAAATCATGGCTTAAGAGTCATATGAATATCTCGATCCGAAGTTAGCCTCCCATTTTCTGTACCGGACACAAGCACAAGAACAATGAAATTAAGTTAGTCCTTCTCATAGGAGCGTGATGGCATTCTTCCGACCCTTAGTACTCTTATTGAGACTGGAAGTGGCTTTTGGGATTGCCGAGCTGATACTTTTGCCGAGCTGCCGAGACACGGATGACCGAGATCAAGATAAACTAGTTGGTACTATTACCGACGTTTAGCTTAACCTCGGGATTACGAGATTACCCCACGTAGGTACGTTTGGAACCACACCCATCAACCTGATTCTGGTCACACGATTTCCTGCCTAAAAGGTTAAAATGAAGTTATATATTTTAAAATCTCAGAGCTGGAGAGGATCTAACCAGGTTTTTTTTATAGGAAGGTTTGGGTGCTAATCTTAAGATTTATCAAATCAAGCAAATGATGTTTGCTGTAAGTTTGTTTGAGATGTGGATAATGGCACCACTTGAAACAGAACAAAAATCATACCCTAGATATCTCCCCTGCAACTGTCGCATATCTCAATCGCCTCTGCTACAGATCGGTGCATCCAAACGCTTCACACCTTTGCGGCCGAAAACCCCCTCGTTCGGAGACTCCTCACCCTCTCCAAAGATTTCCGCAACTTATCTCAGGTAATCATATTAAACCAAAAGTTTTCGCTTCTTTATTTCGTTTTACAGTGCTTTTAGTTGTATTCACACTTGTAATTTGGAAGCTCATCTGTTCCTCAAATGCACAAAAAAGATTTCAATTGATTGCGCTTTAGGTCACATCCAAACACAAATCCATTCACAGTGTTGCAATGTTTGAAAGAAGAGATGGTTTGGAAAGTAGAATGAGAGAAAACAAAATCTTTTATTCCTGAATAGGAGGAGTGTGTTTTGGTATGTTGGCAGTAATGATGTTTGGTCGTGGATGATCAGATCTGGATTGTGGACCTCTGATCCGTTGGACAACACCGTGGATGTGGGATTTCTCTTGTGGTGTCTTCGGATCTGAGGGTTTTAAAGAGAAAAGAGTAGAGGATTCCTCCTGATCGGGTTGAGTGATTCCACCACTTACGAATTCCTTGAGGCGAGACATTCTGCCATTGCAACGCAGCTCCTCGACCAACGCTTTTCATAAAGAAATGTATTTGTATCCAACTGTATTCATATCTGACTTTGTAGCATTTTTTATTCCTTCACCAAATCTTTATTTTTTATTTTTTCTGGCATCCTTGATTTTAACTATACCCGGAATGTATCCTATACTATGTTTTTGCTATATACTGAATGACTATGGTTTAAAATGGACAAAAATTAATAACAGGGAAAACAATTCAATGGAAGAAAAAAAAGGAATAATCATGAGCCTAAACGACCATAATCCTTTTTTTTTCACTTCTATTTTCCTACAAGGAATCCCTTTCTTGAAGGGCTCACCCATATCATCAAAAGTCGGATCAACCAATCTTGCTATTCATGCGGCAAATCTTGCAAGCATCTGTACGCATTTAAGGCTCAAGAATTCAAATTGTATGGGATACTTGGTCCATCTTTCTTATTGTCTATCAAGACCCAGCCTTGAAACCCTCAATTCAACTGCACTTGTTACCCTACTGATTTGTAAAATAGTCCCAATAAAACAAGACTAATTATGCACTTCATCAACATTATCACAATTTGAGCCCAGTACTGTTGCTGGGGAGGGGCAGGAGTAATTATTGCTACCATTGTAATTTGTTAGACTAAAAATTTTATGTTGTGAATTTGTAAATTCTCTCTCTCTCTCTCTCTCTCTCTCTCTCTCTCTCTCTCTCTCTCTCAATCCAAAATGCCCTTTGGGACCTAGTGGTGTCCTGGAAACAATGGCGCTAAGGAAATTCAGAATACTAAAATGATTTGTCACACTGGATATCTAGGCATTTGGTGGATTATGAAGGATTTTATATCAAATAAATGTAATCATAGATACTTCATATATGGATTTGGAAGTATGTTTTCAGCTTTGTGGGAAACGGACTGCGGGGAAACATTTCAGAAACAAAAACAATGAATGAGAGAGAGAGAGAGAGAGAGACCATTTCTAATTGAAACTATCCTAAAACTAATTGGATCTACCATTTCTAATGGAAGCCATCTAAAATTATTTCTTTTAGTAGGATACTATACACTTTATTATCAATTAATATCTGATGGCAATTGTTCCTACTTCTTACGGCCAAAGCATGCATTTCTCATCCACTGTCCTGATGCTTCCCTAATGCTTCTTATTCACTTCCATGTTGAATTCAATAGGTGTTTCATATGTTTTGATATGTTGATTAAGCTTCTCACGTCTTTGCCGCTCTGCTTCCACATGGTTCAACGACTCTTCTCTTCCTTGGTTGCTGATTCTTAATATGATCCGTGTGTTTGTAGATTTTCTTTTTGTGTTTGAGTCATCTCATTTTATGAGAACCTTTTGCATGTATAATTCATATTTTTGCATCTTGGTAACTTCGATTCTTATCATTTGTATATGACGGATTTGGAAAACCCATCTTAAGCTTGATTTTTCCTTTTTCAGATTTGGGTTTTACCGAAGTTGGTATGATTCTTACGGGTAATATTAGCTATATATTTGGCTACTTTGGTGTTATTCAATTATTTCTTAAACCTTTGATACATGTTCCAATTCATAATACGAACTATGTATTGTAGACATGTTTCATTTTTCCTGTTTTGTTTTTAGTTTTGATACACATTCCAATTCATAATACAACCACTAATTATTTAATCAGCAGTTCTTTTCAATCTACAGGGTGAGACAATAAGTCATCCTTAGGCTGTTCTAGTTCTACAGTTGTCGCTGCATGAGGGATTCCTGAAGTGAAGTTCATCTGATGCAGTGTTAGTGCTTTTATATGAATCACTGAACTAGGTAGGACTAATTCAATTCAAGCTAGGGTCTTTCCTTTTTTTATTTCCTGCTTGAGTGTAGATTAGATTCCAGTTTTGATGAAGGCTTGTAACGGAGTAATACATGAAATTCTCAAAACATTTGTCTCATCCTCTTCTTGATTGATGCAGGTGGACCTAGAAATCATGCAATAACAATGTTGGAATTGGACGAGAGCAAGTTCGATGTAAAGCTTGAGCTGTGGGCTCTGCGCGTTCCTCGTGAGCTCTGCAAGTGCATCGGTAGCATACTCCATGGGTATGTTCTTTTCTTGCAGTTCTCCAGTGTATTATTACATCATCTTTGGCCCCTTGGATGGATGCTTGGGTTATGCTAGTTAATTAACAATAAATGAATAAAAAGAGAAAACTTTTGAGTTACCTTTAAGTGACAGTTGCTTCGTTCTTTGCCAAAACCAATTACAAGCGAATAGAATTACAGGGAATTAGATTTGCGGGTAAGCTGAGTGCAGGGCAACCAACCGAGTTCCGATGATCCAAACAGCACCCTTGAGTAGTCATTTGAAAAGATTGAATTTGCTCTTAAGCACTTGTGTTTCATTGTGTAGGTTTTTCCCTTGCTTCTCACCATTTATGACATGGGCATTGGTTAGAAATTGAATGTCAGTTCTATATTGGTGATATTTGGATTGTTGGATCATAACCAAGTGTTTGTCGGGTCAGAAGAATTTTCTGCTTATGACGATGAGAGAGGATTTGGTTAAGCAATAATAAACCAAGTGTGTATAATTCTGCAGGAATATTTGTGTACGTTATGCAGTTGATTAACGCTATCATTTGCAATTGGACTCTGATTCTGGTTTTTGTTTTTGAGGAATTTTATGTTTGTAAACGCTCTTATGTGGGTCTTTTGGAGTTTTTATTTTTCATTTTTATTGTTCAATTTACCCATGTTATGATGCTTTTTCTGTTTTGCAGATACTTGTTCGATAAGGTCCGCGTCAAACACATTACTGAAGATCCATCATGTGAGAAGAATCGATATATGATATTATCTGAAAGGATTCAAAATCCTGGTAAGAGTGACATACTTTCACTTTTTTTTTCTACACAGTGGCAAGCAGCCAATGAGGGGTGAAATCAGAATGGTGGTCAGAACCTTTATAAAATGCCAAACACTTTTGAGAAAAACAGCTTCCAACTATAACCTATAATCATGCGTCTACATTCATCCATTGACAGATCAACCTATGTTGGTTTTGTCGTATGCATTGAAAGCTTTTTCAGTTCATCAGGGTAAACATAGGATTAAAAAAAGATTATGGCATAGTAATTAGAGTAAAATCTTATATATGTATGTTTTTAAAAAACTTCTTGAAAGAAATTCCTTTATTTTGCTTTTTTCTTTCTGTGCTATTCTTTTTAAGTTGCAAGAACTGACTAGAGTATTTAAGAAGCTACATTTAAGTGTTAAGAAATTCTTTTTTCTGTTGAACAATCAAGGATCTTTTCATGCTTGCTTTTGCATTTGAAACGAGATTGTTAAATATGGACACACCAGATATGTCCCATTGATTAGGCGCCTTTATTGTGTTTGGACTTCTGGACACTTATGCTTTTTAGCTGACACTTTTGTATTATTATTTTGAAATGACACTTTTTTTTTTTCAGTTCTTTTTTTTTTTTTTTCTTGTTGGGATTGGTGTCGCTTTTGTATTGTTGAATTATCATTTCATCCAGCACACAACTTTGAGTCCTACTGATATTAAAAAATGAATGTAAAATTTGAATCCTATCCCTTTCTGTTTGTTAGTTTACTAATGAATTTTATGATCTGAAACAGACTTATCTGAAATTCCAGAGCAAAAACTTGATGATTTGAAGAAATTATGCGAGCTTGAAGTAGTTCCTTACTCACTGACTCTTGGATATTCCTATTGGGGTGCAGGTTAGTTACAATTCTCGTAAAAAGCATATACAAGATGCTTCCGTTCCCTCATCTGGTTGGTTCTTTTTTGAAATATAGGATGGATTAAGCAGCATACCATGCATAACTACATCTACAGTTTCACTTTTTATGCATGGTCTGAAAACTTTAGTTCAACTTGAATTTGATGAGTGCCCAAATGACTTGCCTAGATCCTGTTGAGTTTCACAGTGAATGCTTTAAAGTTATTAATTATGTACCAATCCACCGATATCTCGGTGGTGAGGCGTCTGAGGCATCTTCCTCTCCACAGAAACAACTGGGACTGGGAATCAATCTCCGGTTGTAGGTCTGATGGTTAGGGACTTGCGTCTCGTGTGCATGTGTGGGAGACTATTTGCCAGCTCTGCTTTTAACCATGTGCAATCGGAATGAAATCCTGTTAGATGCTTATGAATCAGTCTACTCGACTAATGATGTACTACTATTTTTATTGTTTTAAAGTGTGTGTGTGTATAGATAAATTCCTTATTTTTAAATATACAACCTACGACATGCAATTTGGGTGAGTCAGTATGCAACTTGGGCGAGTTGTACCGGTATCTGCAGTGACTGAGTCACACACGAGCACCAGGATTTGATATCATGATGTGCAAAACTTTGTATCACTGTTCTTTTACAATTTAGGTCAAACATTAATGCATTAGCAGTACTAGGTTTAGGTTATGAATTTTGTAGAAGCTACTCTTTATTGTTTATCAGTTATAAGGAAAGAAAGGCATAAACTCTCATACCTTGAGGGAGAGCACCCCATCTTGAATTAGTGAAAACAATGTACATTTTGGGACCTGCTGTCAGCCTTAAGCCTAGCATTGGGATTTTTTCTGGGCTTGATTAATAATATGGAGCATATGCTATTTGACACATTTATGCACTTGTAAGTACTTAGAAATTAAGACGATGTCAAAAAGGTTGCCCATGAGGTAAGTGACACGACTAGCAAAAAAGAAAAAAGTTCTTGAGTTGATGAATTCTACCTTATTAAGCAAATTGATGAATGCAAAGTCTCTACCATGTTTGTGAGTTTTTATTTTTTTGGAAAAAGTTCTGCATAATGCTATCATTTATTTATTTTAATAATACCTGCCTGTACCTTTTTAATGAGAAGGTTATTTAATCACTTGCCTCTTGTTTTATCTTCAGACTATATTTTGAAGCAGATACTACCCCCGGGAGTGGAAGTACCTTCTTCCTTTGAAACAATAGTTAAGCAGCCATATTCTCTCTCTCTTTTTTTTTTTTTAATTCTTTGTTATCCTTTCCTGTTTGTTTTGTATTGCAAGTTGTTACCATCTTGATATGGTTTATAACTTGGCCAGTCTACATTGATCAACGCATACTTGTTACCATTTAAGTGGGTTCTGGTCTCACTTTCTCGTCTTTGATGATGGTATTCAGTAAATAACCTCATTGTCGTGGCATGATGTGAAGAACTGTCGAATCGATCTATGGGCCTAACATGACTCCATTTGCTAGGCTGAAACATTATCTAACCAATTCCAGCCATTTTCCTATTTACTTTGGATACCCACCTTGGGTTGCAGCATCACCTTGTTTGCTTGCAACTATGTTTTGATTTTGTGTTATTTTTATTGGTCGGGCTTCTGTATTAACAATGATCATATTTATTCACAGGTCATATTGCTCATCTAAATATAACTGGCGAACTACTTCCCTACAAGGATGTTATTGCAAGGGTTATCTATGACGTATGTTTACAGTTATTTCAATCTTTCATGCTTTCTTACCTTGATTTGTTGGACTACTTAATAAGAATGGAAATGAGTAGAATGCCTCCACACTGAAAAGTTTGCAATGATATAGCCATTTTGTTTGAGCTGTAGATTTTTCATCCCCTTCAACTTTTGTCATTTTATGCTTAATATATCATCCTTCCCTTTCAGTAACTGTATGCAATTCTTTTAGGCACCCTGTTTTTTACAATTAATAGCATCACAGTGTTCACTCCTCTTTTGTTTAATTTGGTATAATAACTAAAATGTTGAAGTTCATAAAGCTGAAGCTTGGCTATACTGCTGAGAGGACAATGAGTTTTCATGCTTGCTGTAGAATGGTAGGGGTACTCCTTAGGGTTGGCTGTGGGTTGCGTCAGCCCATGGCCCATGTGAACTGATCTGCTTCTTAGGAGTTTGGGCTATTTCATAATCCATTGATTGGGTTCAGGACTGTATTTGAGCCATTTGATGAAACAGGTTGATCTTAAGCTGCCCAAACTGATCCTATGATTATAAATGATGACGGTCATTTTACTTGTGTTTCTCTTTCTGCGATAATATTGGAAAAGAGAGCAATCTGTTACAGGTCTGGTCAGGCTCGGCCTTAACATTCTGTACATGGGCATAGTGCGTTCTTTTTAGATCATGGATCAGGAACAGGTTTTACTTCAAGTTACCATATTTTATTAATGCTGGCAGTCATTTTACTTGTGTCTCTCTTTCTGCGATTATATTGGAATAGTGCACAATCTGTTACAGGTCTGGTCAGGCTCAGCCTTAACATTCTGTACATGGGCATAGTGCATTCTTTTTGGATCATGGATCAGGAATAGGTTTTACTTCAAGTTACCATATCAGAAAAAAAAAAGAAAAAAGTTTTACTTCAAGGCCTGTTTTATAAACAGACTTGGGCTGAGCCTAACCTGACCTGATCCCAACCCATTGGTATCCCTACTACTAGTTTTGTTAATGGTCATGTCTGACCCCGTTTACTCAGGCACCATGTTTAGAAAAAGTTTTGAGGCATCACCTTGTAGGTTTGGACCAGGTTTTGAATCCTTGAAAGAATGCAGCCTTGGCATTAGATTAGACCTTTGAAATATGCAGTCAAGCATTATCCACTCGGTGTTGATACCTGTTGGGTTGCTCTAGTGTTTAACATCGAGCTATCCAATCCATCACTCGTAGAATATTTAATGTGTGATCGAATGATTTTCTTTAATTCATCATTATAATTTTCTTACACAGAAAAACCAGCCAAGGATCGAAACTGTGGTGAATAAAGTTGGGACCATTACGAATGAGTTCAGAGTGCCAAAGTTTGAAATCCTTGCGGGGAAAAATGATATGGTTACTGATGTGAAGCAGTATGGAGCTACTTTCAAGCTTGATTATGGCTTGGTTTATTGGAACTCAAGACTTGAACATGAACACATGCGTCTGGTTTCTCAGTTCAATGAAGGAGACACAATTTGTGATATGTTTGCTGGCATTGGGCCTTTTGCAGTCCCAGCAGCACAGAAAGGATGTATTGTGCATGCAAATTATTTGAATCCAAATAGCATTGATTATCTAATGATTAATGCAAAGATTAACAAAGTGGAGGATTGTGTTTTTACCTATAATATGGATGCAAGAGTGTTCATGCGGCGGTTAATGAAAACACCGATTTGTGAGGATACACTGGAATCAGAGCTTGCTGTCTCTAGTGCTTGCACCATACACAAATTGCCATCTAATGGAACTACAGATTCGGAAGTTGAAAGGTCAACAGGTAACTATTGTTCTCAAGTCAATAAAAAATGTTCATTCAAGAACAATAATTATATTTTTTTTGCTGAACTGTATGTTGACATTATCATGCCTTGCAGTGGAAGCGAAAAAATTGCTTGTTAGTGATTCAAATGATCGAGAGATACTACAAGGTTCATGTCTGAATTCAGATGCTGCTGCGAAAAGACGCTCGGAAAATTTTGCTGATGGTATGCTCCGCTAGAATGATGATTCCTCGTGATGATGAACTTTGCCATCTCTGATTTGCATAGAAATGTTTAATACTGATATGAAAATTTCAATGGTTCCTATGTTCTGAAAGCATAAGGCTATGATTTTTTTTTTCTTTTTCAATTCATGTTGCTTTTCTTTCTTCACATTTACTTATGCAGATAGATTTGTGAATGATGGTGCTGTAACTGCAATGGGTAGGAGTAAGGGAGGTGCAAACAAGAGAATGAGAGGCTCTATGAAATCCATTAGCAATCCCTGGGAGCATGTTGATCATGTCGTTATGAATCTACCTGCTTCTGCTTTGGAATTTCTTGGTACGCATTTTATATATTTTGGTGACTGAGAAAGTAGTTAGCCTTCCCGCATATGAGATTTCTTAGGAAGTTGGGTTTTCTTTCCTTTGTGTTTCTCTAACAGCAGGGGCGGAATTAGGGGGGGTTGGCAGGATAGTTAACATAACTTTGATTCTTAAAAAAAAGGAAACAAAATCATAGCTGATTTTGGAAAAAATTAGAATGAAGAAGCAAATGAAAAAAAGGAAAGAAAAGGAAAGGAAGGAAAGAATAATGAATGAGAAAGGAGTGATGGAGAAGATTTTGTAACCTGTCTAACTTGCCTACCTAAGATTGTGATTGAAGAGCTGTCTAACTTGCCTCCTAAGATCATGATTGAAGAGAGGTAGAGAGGAGACTGGGTTGGAGATTTTGGATAGAAGTTTCAAGTTGCAGAATCCAAGTGCTACATGTACAATGAGAAGAAGAATCCTACCCGTCTGAACTTTATTTGTTTACATTGGGTAGATGTACTATTTCACCATAGGCCAGTATGTATTTTTAATCATGGGGGCTCATATTGAAATCTAACCCACTCAAAATTAAGTTCTCTTTGTGTTCTACTATTACATAAAATCTTAATTCAATCAGAGTTTTATCCATCGTGGGAAAAGAAATGTAGTTGTATTTTTGTGTTTTGATTATTATTGTCCGTGTCAACATAAATCCAATTGAAGAAATTTATTTTAAGGATATAGAAACTAGTGGGACCATGCTTTTAAACGGTATATATTTTAAAACTGGTCCTGCTCATACATATCTGTCAATGAGCGTACTTTGCTAATCAAAATTAATGATCCATGACATCACTTTGAGTGCTACTTGATAAGTGCTTTGACTGAATTTCTTAGATTATGACTTGTCCACATAATAGTCTTTAAATATATAATATAGATTTTAGGCGTGGGTATTCATGCATTATTGTTTGTTTATGTTATAGTAATGATTTGAGTGTCATTTGCTTTTCCTTTTATTGTTGTTTTTGTTTTTATAAATACATTTTTAGAATTTTAATATTTTTAACTTTTATTATTTTTTTCTGGGAGTGTTGACCATAGTTAACTCATCTACCATCAATGCATTTTTTAAGAGAAAAATGCTCAAAATCTAGAGGATAAAACAATATTTCCCTCAGGTCCCGATACTTCATCTCATTAATCGCATCCCTGATTTCAACTTAATGAAAGAATGTGGAGTATGGCTTCAATATTTTGTTTATTGTGTATTATATTACTAAATTTTGCAATATTATTTTAACATATTTTTTATTTTGGCCCCACAAGAAAAAAATCCTGGTTCCGCCCGTCTAACAGGTTCTGGCTTCCTGGATCTTCTTTTTCCCTGTTTCTTCAGCCATATTAGGAATGTCAATGGACCTCCAACTACCCAGTTACCCAAAGTTCCAACCCAAAAAATCTGGTAGATCCTTTTTGGACCTGATCAGTAATCGGGTCTATGTCCGGGTTCAGTGGGGTCCACACTCGAGATTCTGATTATCTGAGTGATATGCATAAATAGTATATATAGATATTATATTATTTTATACAGCATTTAACGAGCAGACGCTTGTGGCCCAAATGTTGAACTGGCAGATGTCTCGTGTTTGAATCCCAGTATTGCCATCTATTTTTTTATATTTCTAAAAAAAAACTATATTATATGATTCTGAGTTGGATTTGGAGTCAGGTCCGGGTTCAGTAGATTCCATCGCAGCTGGACCCACATCCCGTTATATATTTAGTCCACACCTGGGTTCGTCATCAACCGGTCTGTTTACATCCCTGTTTCATATAATGTTTGGATACTAAAGGTATGTGATGTATCACAAGTCTTCTCAGATCTTGTGAGATGATTGATCTGTAAATAAATAGTTACCCTAATCGAATACCAGCCATTGATTTGCCTCCATTATTGCTTTTTTTTTTTTTTAATAATTACTCAGAGTTGGGAAATCACTATAATTCAATGATAGATCTATCTTCATGTAGGGATCATTGAGCATGCACATTGAAGCCTGCAATAAGAGTAACTGGCAATATTTTTTCCCCTTTCTGACAGTGGCATTCAGATGTCCTGATTTGTTTCCTTTTCATATACTGATGTTTATTGCTGCTTTTGAGCGATACTTTGCTCTTATGGCATTTTCAAAGTTTCATGATTTACCCTGTTTGCATGGTTTGCTTAGCACTAGTGATAATTTCTTGACAAAATATTCCAACAGATGTTTTTAAAGGACTGCTCCAAAGAAAATACTGGAAGGGGCCGTTACCTTGGATTCATTGTTATTGCTTCATGCGATCAAATGAAACAAAAGAATCAATAATTACTGTAAGTTTCATTTTGTGACCTTTTTTTTTTTTATTTCCTTTATTCTGTGCAATTTGTTTCACTTATTTATTGAACTTCTTGATTGTTATTCTTAAACTGCTAGTTCTTGATGGTTATTCTTTACCTGCAAATGATATGAAGAGCTGCATTTTTTTTTCGAGTTATCTATTTCCCAAGTCAGATCAAAGCATCTTTTATGATGATTCCCATTTTATTCCCTTTCACTGTTGTGCCTTTGCCTCCAAAACCAAGATTAATATAAAATTCATCATGTTCATCTATTTACAATATTACTCGAGATGGTAAGTTTGTTTCCTATGACAAAGATTTACAGAAAAGACAATAGTACAGAACAGACCTCATTATCTGGAAACAAATGGATGGAACTAAAAACTTGTGACCAGACCAGGAATTTGGCTGTTTAGTGACGAAATGCACGCTAACCAGCATATCTCCATTCTTGATGAAGTGTGCCACATTGAAACTCCCTCAAATGTTGGTCATTGTTGGGTTTTAGCCAAACAGGAAAAAAAAAAAAACCCCTTTTTCTGATGGTTGAAAATTATTGAACTCTGAGGAGGCCCATAAACTGACACCTATACCTGTACCCAATGCAAACTAGATTGTACTCTTTCTCCTTATCATATAATCTGCGGATGCCTATCCTTGGGCTAATATAGCCATCTAGGTAGCATAAGCTTGTATGTTGTCTTCTTTTTTTTTTTTTTTTTTTTTTTGTGAATAAAATTAAATTATCCCTGATTCTCTTAATTCAATTAGTGTTGTACTTCATGGAAATATCTATTACAAAATTGGATCTTTTTGTACTGCAGCAAGAATAATTGTCTTTTACTGATTACACACCCGCACGCCTAAAACAAAGCTGATTACACATGTGCACACATACAAAAAACCTACAAAAGCTGAATACACACGCGCTCACTTACAAAAAACCTATCTTCTGAATTCGCATAATTGGGTGATAAGAACACCATGTTTTCAACCTGGTTTTTAGTTGTGGCCACTGATCGGTCTCCATCTTTGTAATTTCCAACCAGATCCAACTTTTACAATATAATTCTACTAATAATCACTCTGTACCATCTCACATATTCTCATATTAAAATGTCTTTTTTCCTATGCAACTTTTCAGGATGTTAACAGCTTTTCCCATTTCAATGCAGGAAGCAGAGGTTACTTTGAATGCTAAAACTCATGACCCAATTTTTCACAGAGTAAGGGATGTTGCTCCAAACAAGGTAAGAACTAAATCAGAATTGCTTTTATTTCACGTTTAGTCAAGTGAGTACTCTTTTTATTAAAAAAAATTCTGTAGTAGTAGTCGAATATGTAGTAGACATGGAGATGCAACTTGAGTTCAACCAATAAAAAGAAATTGATCTATCATTTTTGTGCAATTATGTTTTCATTGAAAAATGCATTCTTGTTGCAGGTGATGATTTGTTTAAGCTTCCGCTTGCCACCAGAAACTTGTTTCAAAGAGGAAAATACAAGTGATACTAACGATAGTATGGTTTAAGATTTTTTTTTTTTTTTTTTTTGTTGGGGTAGAAAGTGGTTTAAGAACTTGTTGCTCTGTTTTTGACAAGAGAAAAGGTGGTGTTCCCGAGTTTGAATACCAAGTCTATATATAACTCTTTTTCCTTGGAAGGGCCTGAAATTGGCGGAGTGAATGTAATAATTTAGAAGATTCAGTTTGGTTGATTTGTTTTATGTTTTACACGAGAGGTAGGTGAATGCTGACCATTTGGTTTGACCAATTGATGAACTCATGGTTTGGCCAATTCTAGATAGTAGCAATTGGGCGTTTCTAATTATTTTATCCACCCTTTTTGGACCATTCTTTTCTGAAAGAATTTTTTTTTTTCACTCGCCCAAGTCAGTCTAATTGACTACTCAATGAAATTCGCCCAAGTTATTTCTAAAAATGGTGAGGAGAGAACCTTAACAAGACAGGTATAGATGGGTCGACCAGATGCATCTGTCAGAAGTGGAAATGTGGCATCTTGGTGGAGCTCAACTGTCCCACCTGAAAAAGGGGTTTGTGAAATGGCTATGTACTTGAAACAAATTATATTGGGAATTGCAGGCCAGCAGTAACCTGTCTTTGCTGTGCAAACTGCAAAGATGAGACTACCAACAAGGTATTATCAGTGGCTTGGAAATGTGTAGCCAATAGAAGTATGAAGAGAGGCCAAATCATTCAGACTGGAATGCAGTTAACTAAATAACTGAACCATGGGCTACGCTTGTACAAAATGGATGCAATTGTTTGGGTATAAAAGAGGAAGGTGCAAAACGATGAGCCGCAACACACAAGAAACAAGAACATTCGGTAACCTGATTGATTCAAGCTTCCAAGGATTGAAATCAGAACTAGAAACAGCAAGAGGGGCTTTCTTTCCCAGAACAAGATGCTGTTGTAGAGTTCTGTTAGCTGGCCAGCATGAGAAAATCTATTGAGAGGTCCTACAATTCCTCTCAAAGTCTACAAACGAACCACTGAACTTTCCTCCAGCAGCTGAATCTAATGCTGGATGCATATGCAAAGACCAACAATCTTGATGACTGTATCTGGCCAAGATTTGAAGCTCTATCGGAACAATGAACCCGGGATGAGATTAGTTTTTAACTCTTCTAGATGGAGGTAGGGGGGAGGGAGGGAGGGAGGGAGGCAAAGCCATAGAACAAATCTCAATCTGTATACAAGTTCCAACACCATCTTCGTAGTTGACATTCATTGTCTGTGTTCCTCAATCTACACAACGATTTAAGATTCATATCGCTTCAGACATGTCAAAAGGGAATGGGAAGAAAAGCTTATACCAGTTGATGCAAGATGGGAAATAATGTACATGTAGACTCTTCAATGTGGGAAGGTCATACATTTAGGTTCCTTGAATGTATGGAAGACACTGAGCTCTAAAAAGAACCTGCATGGGCAAGTCTAACAAAATTTTCCCAACTCTATTTTTTTTTTGAATGGTAAATTTTCCCAACTCATTGCAGCTGGTTTACAGCTGTTTTCTTAACTAGTTAGAGTTTGTCAGTTGCCTACTCGTCCAACTTATCATCATCAATTCATCATTAAAGCCTTGTCCCAAATATGTTGGGGTCAAGTCTCCAACTTTTATAAACTTCAATTGAAGGGTCAAATTGGGTTCTGAAAAGCCTGAGATGTAAAAATTTTTTTTGTGAAAACAAAGTCAATGAGCGTTGCTCATTGAGTGAACACTCAACTTGTAGAAACATTGCTCTAGCTTCGAGGGAAGCCTTTCCTACAGGCCTAAACAGCTCCTTCAGGGCAAAATGCCACCACTGTAAAGCATCAACATGCCCTCAAGAAGGCTGGGATAGGAACCTGGAATAATGCCACTGCCCCTTCAGCGCCAACTTTTGCAAATCTCTCCCACAGAATGCAGTTTAAGAGACTGCCAACTGGTGCTCCGTGACCTGAAAATCCAAATCAGCGAATCCCTATGAGAAAATGATGCCCCATTTGCTTCCAACCTCTACACTGTCAATTCCTCCTCTGTCTATGGCAAAGATTACTTCCCCAGTAGGCTCTGAGGATTTTCTCACAGCATTGACACAGTCCCATCAGGGATAGGGTGGCAATCTACCGCAATGTATTTGATGCCAACCTCTAAACCTTTAAAGCCTCATCTAGACCCTGAAAAAGGGCCATCCATACATGCCGACCAAACCATCACTGGAGAAGTTGGTACAAACATTGCTAATGCTGAGAGTATCAGCTAGGGATTGCTTTCACATGCTGAGTGAGAAGATAAATGAGCATCTATTTAGCCTAGTTGATGAGAAAAAGGAATAAAGGATGCAAAGAGCAGTGCAACTGGAAACTTTAAAAGCAGGAAGGGAATTTTGGAATTCTGTTTAAAACAAGGACAACTTAGATCTATGAAGACTAAAACAAAGCTCTGCAATGTGCAGGGTACCTAATCAGAAGGAACTGTGTTCCGAACCCAGCTGGAATTACCCGCATAAGCTTTAAGTGTTCTATAAGTACAGACATAAACTTTGAATACATGGCTATAATCTGATTGTTAATTGACCCACCTTTAATCCATGTTAAAACCTTCCAATCCCACCCTACCCATGGTTCGCTTGCATCAAGTGGGCCCTACTACATTATGGTTTGCAAATTTACTTTCTGTGGCCAGTTCATAACTCTCTCTCTCTCTCTCTCTCTCTCTCTCTCACTCTAAAAAATGGATTGATGAGAACAAGCCAGGTGAGTATAAAATTAGGTAGGTGGTGTGGTTAGTGTGTGTGAAGGCAGTAGATTGATCATAGATTCACGAGAGGTAGTACAAAGTAGAAACTATTTCTCACAAATTTTGTGTAGATTACTCGTGATAATTTTTTTTTTTGTTTGTATTAGTTTGGGTCTACGTTAGACATTTTTCTTTGCATCTGGAATTGGTTGTTACTTGACATGGAAGAGAAGATTTTTTCTGGGTCACACATCGACATACTTGGGATGATTCCCTTTTTCTGCTTAAATAGGATCTCGGTTCTCATGGACACGATGCTGTTACATAGCAGGTATGATTCTACCCCAAATATATTTTACCACTTTTGGTCTTTGTATGGGGCAATGGTGAAAATGCAGGAAGTGTCTTTCTATTTTATTATTTAAAATATTGGCTAGGTAAGTAATACACGTCAAAATCATCTGACAACCAAATGAACTCTTTCCTTTTTTCCCCTTCTTTTCTAGTACCTGGTTCTTTTGTCAAAAGAACAGCGCAATCATAAATAGGATGATAACACAATGTAGTGTTATTAAATGCAGCTATCTTTTCTATCCATGATGAACATATGCCTGTTCATTATTTCTCCCAGTGGGAGCGCTTGTGGAGTATGTAACTTTGGAGCTCTCATGCAATACAAACAAGACCTCTTCCATAAAACCTAAGATTCCTCTTTTCTTCTGACAATCAGGAAAAGAAGGAACGAGAATTTTGAAGGGAATGAATGTAGATATCAGTCAGTCAGAAGCTGTCAAAATTTCACAAAATTTTCAGAAGTATCAGAGTTCTAACTCATTACTAAGTTCATATGCTCAAAGCAGACAAACCACTAACCAGACATCAATGTCATCCTAGTATTTTCTCGGAGAGAAAATGAGCTCGTGTTAAACTTCTTATTACTTCATCTGATCAGGGGGTCTTGTTCTTCAATAAAGAAACTGCTAGGACAACAGCCACGACGTCTGGTCCGTCTTTCTAACTTCAATAAAGAAACTGCTAGGACAACAGCCGCGACGTCTGGTCTGTCTTTCTAACTCATTAATTTTCAACAGTGTCCATTTGCAAAATGCAACTCTTAATTGTCTGGCAATAATGCAGAAGGTGTAAACCCTAAGTCGGCTCTGCTAAAAAAAAATAACATATCAAGAGTCAAAGCAGTGAGGCTTGAGCAAAGTCAGTCAAAACAATGCCCGCACACCCAAGTCAGATGGATTTTCTCCAACAGACTCTTATCTTTCTAGGTCCCTTGTTTAAGATTCTCTAAATTAAAACTCCAAGAGAAAGCATACGAGTTGATGAGTAGGATGAATTGACTAGCTTCTGTTCCATGTATTGATATGTAGGGAAGGGAAGATGATATCAATTTTGCTTACTGATTGAGAAATAGCAATTAATTTGCAGATCCTTAGAAACGCATCCCCTCAAAAGTTACCATGTTGCCATCTAGCAAGCCCTCAAGAAGGTTGGATCTGTGAAGAGGATCAACATCTAGAAACTATTATTTTCTTATCCTCTATAGAGATGAACATTTCTACATGCATTTCACTTCCTTCAGTGGTACTGAGTACTAAGCTCATCAAGGGGAAGGAAAAAGACTATTCCAACTGATTGATGCCATCTTCGAGGGTTTATTCGCATTTAATACCTATCCATCTCGAAAATCCCTGGAGCCTCTTGACACTTCCTGGTGAATTGGACTAAAAAGACTCACAACGATCTTTCCGCCTAAAAACAAGGTTTGTTCACCAGAAGAACACAGTAAAACCATCCAGGTCAAATCTCTCTGAGTCATCCATATTGCATGATTGTCACCATAAGTTGGCCAGCCTACTTCTCTGACAATGATGGACATCTGGACATAATCTATTCCAAATGCAATTCAGTGCTACTCCATCATAAGTTGACGAGGAGTGACAAAATGGAATGCATAGATAACAAAGAAGATTTAAACAAGAAATAATTCACCACGTTCGAGTAAGGAACTCTACGAAAAAGGCAGGATATTTTATAAGGATCTCATCAACCAGATTGGCATGAATGTAAGAGCGAGCATCTTTGAGATACAGTGGGTAATTTTTGAGTAGAAGTGAAACTTAAAGATGAAATAAAACAATATGTTCACAACGAAAACCAAGGTGTAAGAAGTGCAGCAGTTATAGAATGTATTCTGACCTGATCTTATTGGCTGTACTTCGGCCTGCAGAACTTTGGTGGGAGTATCATTTATGCTTGCACATTCTCTGATTAGTGATTAATCTCTTTGGAACATAGGACTTTAGTCACCGGACCTGTGTTCATGCAGATGCTCCCATGTGCTGAAACTTGTTTTATCAGGTGGAAACCAGCAAGTTGGTGAGCGTCTCTCTGTTCACTTATTGTGATGGTAAATCTAGCACTCACCTCTGCAGTGTGACATACACAGGTAAATTATCTATCAGTTTCCTCGTTAATGTCATATAGGAAAGAAATGGTACGGCCAAAGTAATTAGTGAGGATGTCTGCAGGCTAGTTAATTAATGTCGTGTTCATGTCCCAATTCAAGGAGCAGGCAACTCCATTGTGAATTTACGTCCGATAGTTTATGATGACCTTTGATTATAATCTGGAGCGTTTAAGCATAAAATCTATCTACCTGAACTCAATTTTGCTCAACAGTCCATACAGGCTATGGTTTGTGTGTTCTCTGCATTGAATACCTGACTTGCTACTTTCTCATGAAGAAAATCCATTAAAGAAACTGATACTGATAATACAATCAAGCCCAACATCATGCAATAAGCCAATAACTACCTGTTGATGCACATGGGATAAAGAGCACTCAAGGCTAAAGTTTAAATAGCTAATTAACATAAACTGGGTTAAAAAAATGGTTCAAAAATGATATGTTACCTTTTTTCCTCTTTTGTTAGTAACAAAGATACATTGCTAACTGGCAGCTCGGTTTTGCTTTATACAGGTCAAATTCACTTATATTTTGCAACGAATGTAGTAAAAAAGAAAAGGAAAAAAGGCCAGTTTTAATTTACTGACTAATAAGTTCCTGAAAGGGAAGGAAGTAAAATTAAGTAACAATCTGAATAATAAAAACTGTGCAAAAGAAGGTGTTTAGCTCAAAGATAATGCCTTTTTGAATGTTTTCCAGACCTCAGGCCCCTTTGGGTGACGATTTACATACTGCAGAGCAAAAACCTTTTCTGAACATACAAGGATAGTGCTCAAAGCCAATGTAGGGATCACCTTTTCCTGATCCTTGAGCCACTTATACATTAAAAACCTCAGCTTAACTCTTTCAATGGTATATGACATATATCTAGGAAATTCCAGTAGCGACTCCAAGGGAAAGCCAAGGCTATTTACAAAAAAATCAATCTTCTTCTGCAGCATATCTCTGGATTGACTTAGAACCTGTGGAGCGGCTTTGATCATGTTAGAGACATCAGTTGGTTTCAGCCCTGCTCTCACAAGACAATCAAATCTCTCCTGCAATTCAACACTACTGCCTCGAAACAACTTTAGGGCATTTTTCATTTCATCTGAGCCCTCGGTAAAACCCAAAGTCACCAAGAATGCAGTCTTCTGCATCAACCTTGGATCTCTACTGGGCTTCGGCAAAGGGCTAATCTTTGATCCAAAAACCCAGTTCTTTAACTGATTTGGATCCTCCTTTATGATACCGCACAACCTCTTTTTCCCAACATTCAGTTTTACAAGCACGCTGTTAGGTCTCTTCAAAGAACACGAACCCAAAACTTGCAGGTGAGAATGCACAATCTTCACAATCTGTTTGGTCTCCATTCCAATCTCAATAAGAAATGCCAAACCCTGCTTCATGTTCTCAATGAAATCCGCAATTATGACTTCAGGAAACTGCAGAAACAAGGTTATTATCTCATTCCTCGCAAAGCCCAATTTCAACAACAGTGCAATTAATGAAAAAGCTGTGTCCCCTGAACCATCTAACAACAATTCTGGATGACTTATGAATAGTCTTCCAAGTTCTTCTTTACTGTACCCCATCTCTCCGAAGAAATGCAGCACTCGAAGCATTCTACTCCAGTCATATGTATTATTTTCAGACAACTGCCCAGTAATCCAATCATTCTCAATCCCCAAATACTTCAATTCCTCTAATACCTTGACAAACTCCCCTTTGACATCCTCAGTCAAAAGAGAAGGACTAGTGGCAACAAGCTTGACAACACTAGCCTTACTAAGACCTACATCTTCATAAGCCAGAAGCTTTGAACCCAAAACCCCTTTCTCATATCCAAAAATCTCTCTTTCTTCCGTATACATTTTACCAACATAACTACGTGGAATTCCATAATCGCAGAGTGTGCGGACGTTCTCAACTAACAACGGATTGTCACAGAGAAACATCAAGTTATGAGGCAGAAGCTGAGAGACCTGAGACTGTTTCAATCCCAAGCTCTCAAAGAAGGGCTCAAACTCATTAATGGGGTGGTACTGAAGGAACTTGACCATGGATTGCCTAATCTCCTGCTCGTTTTCGACATGTTTGAGAAGCTTTCTGAGGAAAGTTGGTGAGTTCATGCTCATCTGCTCAGCATCAATGAAATGCAAGCATCTGGTGCAGTGAAAATAATCCAACAGAGCAGCTTGTGCTTGGGTTCGCGCGCGACGGGAGTTCTGTGACATGGTTTGAGAAGCAGGTGTAGAGCCCCCATACAAAAGAGAGGATTTTGTACAAAGGCGAGCTCTACCGCTGTGCCAAAATGGGTACTTTACAGGGTGGAAAGCTCTTCTAGTGTGAAAAATATGGGATTTTGATGATCTCAGATGTTTTTCTGCTGAAACTGCAGAAACCCATTTGAGAACAGACGACGCTTTGAATTTCTGGAGATGGGTCATGACGATTTGCACATAGAAGGATAGAACGGAACTCAAGGAATGAAGTAGAGCCGTTTGGGGTAGGTTCTTTTTACCTTGGAGTTTGAATCCTCAGAAATCAAGAGACCCTTGAGTGGTCCGAGTAGTCGATATTCTGAAGGGCCGTTTCACCTCGAGAAGCAGCCATTGGAGGAGCTTGTTGCAGGTACACAAGGGTTGTAACCGTCATCACTGATCCGCACAACTGAGAAAGACGAGCCTCTTCATAAATATCTGTCGAGGGGAAGGTTACAGAATCCTTTGATTGATGGGTGCTTACTCTTCATGTGCATAATCAAACCAGAGTTTTAATAGAAAGAAATTGAGGATTGTAAAGACAAGAGCAGGGTGAAAAGAAAGAGAGGCAGAGGTCAGTATTCGTTCAGTACCTTATAATTAAAAAAACAGAAGGATAGAAGGGTTAGTTTTGCTGTGAAGACACTTGATGCAGATTTTAAAATATTCAATTCAGGTACCTCATATGAAATTTTTTGCTGGAAGGTATGAATTTTATGATACCACCCTATCGAATTCATGAATTTGTATATCTACAGAGACTAAAAAATCTCATCTTATGTGCTATTATTTTCCAGTATCTATAACCTAAATCTACGGCTTAGACTATATTCATGGGAGAGCTCTTCTGCTCCTACACTTTAAAAAGATTTATTATTTTGGTGTGAAAAAGGAAAGATAAAGTGTTAGAACTTGTGTAACCTACCTGTGGGTCGGTTGCCTTTTAACAAGGATCATGCAAATGTTATATATGGAAATATTATATAGGGATTTTGTTTTTTGTCTTTTGGAAAAAAAAACCCTCGAAAAACCCCTTAGACTCTTACTAGATCAAAAAGTACCCCTAAAAAACTTATGGCCCGTACTAGTCTCCTGTGCTTGTTCCGTTTTATTTATTTATTATTATTTATTTATGTTTTCCACGAGCAGCGATATCGCTGCTCGCTTCATAGTGATAGAAACTTAAATGCTCTCCGCTCTTATTTCCTTCCTCTTTCACATCTCTTACCTTTTTCTCTCCATCGACAAAGACGCTCCCTTGCTGCTGTGGTCTCAAGCTCCTCAAGATCAACCATCATAACAACTTACTAACCTTTGATTCCTACCAAAGACTTGTGAGTTTTCTTGTCTACTTATTCCTCTTTGTGGCCCACGGGTGAATGACCTAGGTTTGACATTCCTCTTTGATTTCTACCTCTTTATTGGAGTCAACCTTCCACTTTAGTAGAGTAATGGAAGAGAAAATTACAAAAGAGAGTACTGAGATGGAAAAGGTTATAGAGATTCTATTCTTATACGAAAAAGATAACAAATGAGAAAAGAGAATTCGAGTTGCTTAAATACTCTATAAGTAGCGATGTCGCTAATATCGCTGCTCAGCAGAAAAGTGAAAAAAAATAGGTAAAGTGTGGTCGGAAGTCCAATCGGTTATTAACGAAATTTTAGGTCATTTTTGGTCTAGTAAGAGTCTGAAGGGTTTTGTTTTTCCCCAAAAAAACCCTATTATATATGTTAGACACATTATCATATTTTTTAAGATCACCATTTTCACAGGTAAATTAGTGGTATATTCGAAGGCATTAGATGTATTTAGACTTTTTGAAAAATCTTGAGAACTTTTTCAAAATTAATGGAGATTTAAGATATGAAATTAATTTTTTTTGTGTTTATCATTAATATAAGAATATTGAACGATATGGATCATGAAGTTGGAGGCCTAAAAAAATGTAAAAAATTCGATCTATAGTTTGAATTTTTGAAATTTTTTTTACAAAGTTTCTCAAAAATTTAAAACTTGAAATTACAGGTATCAAGGTTTATTAGTTCAATAAAAAAAGATTTTACGTTTCGAATTACATATACAAGGCCCATATGTATGGACTGTTGTTGGGATGTATTCCCATGACCAATTGCACAACTAAATGCAATCACCATGTCAATACTTTACTAGTGCCATTTTGTAAGTGGGTGATGTGAAAGTGAGTTTGTCACCTATTTACATGCAAAATCTCATAATGAAAATGACCTTGTCTATGTACCACTTTCACACCTCAGTGCAAACGTGATGGCATGATTATCATGCATGCACATCATTTATACATATAAATGAGTACAATCAAATGAACCGAGTGACGAGAATGGTGGCCCACATCAATGGCTAATGGCTTAAATTAGAAGCCCAACAATGAAACCCCTTAATAACTCCTTAATATATTTTCATGCAATTCATTTACTTAAATTCAAACTACTCAAAATAAATCTCTATTGTATTGCCTAAGGCCAAATTTTACAACTACAAGAACCCACCCAAGAACTAATTCATACAAGGAAGATATCTCCTACAAGGGAAGATATCTAAGGAAGATACATATAAGGGAAGAGGTTATAATTTCATGGCAGTATGACTTGATTAAGTACCATGGGTGCCGATGGCCGACAAACCAACGGATCTAGACTCTAGCTGGTGGAACACACTCGTGACATCAGGATAGGGAATCAAGATAACTAGGAGAAACATTGAGTTCAGGGTAGAAATCCATATTGGAGCCCACCTATTAAAATTCGAACACCAAAAAAGAGACTTCGTACAAGTTTCTTTCATTAAACAGTCAATCCAAGGGTGAAGATAAACTTCGATTGGATGACCTAAAATCTTAAGATACCCCATATACCAAGTCAATTGGTGGGTGCAAAAAAAAAAAAAAAAAAAAAAAACAGCCTTAGGATTTCTTGAGGTTACAACCTCAGGACATGGGCTCTTGGATAACAACAATGAGGGTGTAAAAAAATTCCTCTTTGGTAGAAAAAATATCTAATGTGGGACCATGCATACTTGGGACATGGAGAGCGACGCCCATTGCTTTATGTTTTATTCAGATTTTTTTTTTCAAATCGACCAATCAGTAGAATTATAATTGTCAGGCTGTCACTCATCACCCACCCGAAAATTCTTCTGCAGCGAAGGTTTCTGTGAGCAGCTTTGTATATTAGTCCAGACCGGACACCAGACCAAGCAAGCCCACATCTCTTTTGTTTTTTTGTTTTTGTTTTTCCTCTCTCCTCTTTCTCATTCAACACCCCATGGCTCTATAGTCTAGCATCAACTGGCTGCGAAGCATATCCCAAGTGGACAAGAGCTTGCACGAGAGCCGTTGGATGCCGTGCCAAAGAGTTATGTATGCAACATGGCAGACGATTTGGTTGCCGATCGCTGCAACCCTTCTCTCCAAGTTCCCCTGGTCAACATGGCAAGTCTGGTCAATGGAGGAGAATCTCGAGAGGAAGAGCTAAAAAAGCTTTACTTAGCTTGCAGACAGTGGGGGGCATTCCAGGTACTTAATACAACACCAATTTCTTTAGTTTCCTTCGAAAATCGAAGAATTATCTTAACCCCAATGGGGTTTTATGCTTTTGAACCTTTTCTAAGGGCATGTTTGTGTACACACCCTTTCCGCGAAAAGATAAAATTGCAACGTTAGCAAATTTCATAGAAATGGAAACCTAAGAAAAGGATTTTCGCGGAATTTAGAAATTCATGTTTGGTGCAAAATTTTCTTCCTCATTGAATTGGTGCTAATGTTGTTTGGTGTGGTTGTGAATTCCTTACATAAAATCAAACTTTCATGTTTGCTACAACAATTTTTCAAAGAAAAATAACATAACATGTATATAATTTATTCAACGTCAAATAATAATTTATTTAAAGAAATAAAAAAATGAAAGAGTGTAGGGTTTCGGGTTGAAATGGAAAAGAGTGAGGAAATGAGATTATGTAGGAGGGAGAAGTTTTCTTAGGAAATCCACTTCCCATACCCCCCTATAGGAAACCCATTTCCAACATTAGGAAGGAAAATGTTGACAATGCAGGAAAGCATTTCCGTGGAATTGTTCCACACCGAACACATGAAAAATGGGTTTTCCGTGGAAAACCTTCCATTTTTTTTTTTTTTTTTTGCGGAAATGTGTTACACAAACATACCCTAATGTAATTTCTGTCTTCAAGTCTTCAACCCCACCTGCTCCAGCAGTTTAATTTTTCAAGGAAAATCGATGGTCTTTATCACCTCCCACCACCCCCTCCTTTTTTCCTTTTTTTTTTTTTTTTGCAAAAGTCTTTATCCACGATTTATTTTTCTGTTTCTGAATGATTCTCCAAATCTATGAAGAATTAAGAAATGGAAGAAATGTGTTCTCATCAAAGTGACTAGAATTGAATAGACAACGGAAAAGATAAAAAAAAAATATAGTAGTTAGATAATTTCCCCCTCTTGAGGAAGTGATTGATTACAAGCCTCCACCATGGAAAATTAAACACTTAGGAAAGTCATGGTCCCCTCTAGATTCTACCCAACATCATTTGACTGCTCACTTTTTAAATATTCCTTCGCTAGGAATAGGTCTGACCATGGAATTTAGGAACTCAAATTGATGTAGACAAATCACTCAGGTAAAAGGTGAGATATCCTTTGACTGTCCCTAGAGCAGGGATTCCTCACCGATGATTTTAAATTGAAATTAGTGCATATTGAGGCGTAAAGATGAGAAAAAGTGGTAGAAAAAGTGGTATTAGTGTGCAAACCAATGAAATGAAGATTTTCAAAACCCATGGGGTATGATGTTGGCCCAAATCCTCAAGGATTTATAATTTTCAAATTTGGATCTTTCACGACTTTTTCAAATATTAGTGAAAAATCCGAGGATTTGATTGTTAGACGTGACCAAGAGCAGTGGCGGAGCGAGCATTTTCTTTCAGAGGGGGCAAGCACTGAGGATTTTGCATTGTTATTAGTGCACGCGCTAAAACAAATCTATTTAAGTGCGTGAATCCCCATAAGTGAGGATTTCCAAATCCTATAAGAAGAGGTTGAATCTGAATATCCTCAAAAGGAAGGATTTCTATAGGTCCAAATCCTTAGGATTTATAATTACCAAACGTGGATTTTACACAACTAAGTGGAAAGCATAAATATTGTTTTCGGGGATTTGGTTGCCAAATGTAATCAATGGGTAAATTCTTTTCCCCACCAAGTAAGTTTGATCCTTAGCTTGAGTTGTCAAGTAAGGCAACAACTGCCATGTTTGGTTGCACCTACTGGCCCAGGAAGAATAAGTGCGCTATGGATTAACCATCAACCGATAATCAACTCTTCCAATCTTGTGTAAAATAAAATTTGAGTTGTTAACTGATTTTTTATTCTTATATTTTGGTATTTGATGACTATGATTGGCAAATGGAGCTAATTTTTGGGAGCTAAGTACTTCGCAGCCTTCTATTGCATTTCCTGTGGATGTTGGGACCTATCAACATTATAAACAATTTATCCTTTGACCTAACAATATTTTCAGCTGATTATTCAACCTTGGATCATAACAAGTATTGAATTTTAGTTTAGATGCAAGTTGACAAGATGAGTACAATAATGATGAATTTAAATGCATTTATTTACATCCCCTCCACCATGAGTGTCATGGTCTCGAGTGGGGCAAAGTTGGGTTGATCACATTTGCTGCACCATAAGATATTTTAAACACCCATAGGTCTCATTGAGATCTTTCCAACCCCCACCTCCAACGTGATTGCCATGGTCCTAGGTGGGCCATTGTGCCATCATCGCACCCTACTATTCATTGCACTAGATGAAACCCAGGGGGACCCAGCACACACAGACACGGGAGACTTTATTGGTTCTGCCGTTGTAATTAATAAGTACATGTATTAATTTGTTGAATTCTCACTTGATTACCACCCTAATTTGTGGATTATACAGATCATGAGTAATGGGATTTACAAAGCTTTGGAGCACAGAGCAGTTGTAAATGAATCAAAGTTAAGAACATCAATCATTTGTTTCTGTTATCCTGAAGAAAATGCCACAATTGAGCCGGTGCAAGATATTGTCAAGCCAGATTGTCCTGCCATGTACAAATCCATAAGCCAACCTGAATATTTTCGTAGCTACTTAGACGAGAAGCTTGAAAGCAAGCAGCAGTTCATTGACACCTTGAAAGTCCATGGACCCCATGGTTTCTCTCAGAATTGCACTTAAAAGTTGTGGCAGTGTTGAGAGTGATTATATCTTATCAGCTTGATTTACTCATACGAAATAACAGGATATTTGTATAAGCTGAAGACAAAATCATCAGTAAATAAAGCCAATAATTATGTGTGCATGGAATGATATAGTCATAAAAGTGATTACATGAGGCTGCTATGATATGCAAATAGTTACTTATCAGTAGTGTGAGCATGACTCATAGCATAAATGTAAACGGCCGAGCCAGTTTGCATGTGAACACAACTTTAATGTGATTGATTTTGGTGAATGTACTTTTAATATCTATTTGATATATATATATATATATATATTTATTGCTACTCCAGTTTAGGGGTTTTGAAGCTGTGAGAGTCCCACACAAGTGGAAAGTGAAATAGAGATATCAAATAATTTATTTGTAAAAAATATCTAATTGGATCAACTCTACTTCAAAATGATCTATTTGAGTCTACTTTATTTTGATTAGATAGGACTTGACAAACAAGCCCTAATTCGATTGCATGAGGTTCGGGTTTCATTTAGGTTTGGATTCACCCTAGCCTAATCTTAACTAAACCCATCATCATGACGGGTGAATGCTTCTTGTACAAAAATTGAATGAATTGGATAGCATGAACTGGATATAGAAATTTCCCTCATTTTTCTTTTTTCATCTTTGGATAAATGAGGAGTGGAGTGAAATGAAGTGGATTTCACATGTGGAGTGGAGTGAAGAGAAGTAGGTTGAAGTTAAAGTAGAGTACTTCACTTCACTCCATTTGGATGCTTATTTTGAAGTTAAGGTTTGGAGTAAAATCCACTTTTACTTAAGGAAATGGATGTTTTTAGAGTTGAAGTGAAATTGAGTACATGTGGCTCACAACATTACTTCATTTATCAGGCCAGACTCATCCAAACGGGATAGAGTCGAAATCTTAGACTGTTAGGGCCCATTTAACTTCACTCTACTCTATTTTTTGCCTATTGAAACGGGCCCTAAATGAGCTGTATACTCATTGAGTCCAGCATTTTAAGACCATTGTTTGGAGGGAAGGTAAATTCTCGACTCAAATGAATAAGCTTGGAACATGATTGAGTAAAAAACTCATAGATGGGTTTGGATAGGTAAAATCCTGCGCTAGTTGAGTTGAGCCAATATAGTTAGAATACTAATTACTCAGTTAATTATTCCGTTTTTCTTAATTCACTGAAAAAGGTATTCATTGATAAAAGAAACAGAAAAAGGTAAACTGTACATAAGAGAAAATCATAGATACCATACACAGAAAGCTAACATTTAGTTAACTCATCCTAAAATGACTAAGTGTTTTTTAATTTAGGCATCTTTGAATAAGAATTTAATGAAAGTTGCGTGACATATTGAAAATTTCAAAATGTCTATTCATACTGCATCAAATTTAGACCATTGAACCATTTGGGCCTAACCTAAACACACAATATATAGTAATTGAGAACTACCTTTTATGATAATGTATTCATTGATAAAAGAAACAGAAAAAGGTAAACTGTACATAAGAGAAAATCATAGATACCACACACAGAAAGCTAACATTTAGTTAACTCATCCTAAAATGACTAAGTGTTTTTTAATTTAGGCATCTTTGAATAAGAATTTAATGAAAGTTGCGTGACATATTGAAAATTTCAAAATGTCTAGTCATACTGCATCAAATTTAGACCATTGAACCATTTGGGCCTAACCTAAACACACAATATATAGTAATTGAGAACTACCTTTTATGATAATAATGTACTAAATATATTACGTGTTAGAAAATCTAATCATCATAGTAATTGATTTCGTTTCGTTTTGGCTAAAATGGCTGGAATTCTCTGTTCTAGTCCCTTGGCCGAAACGGAATGAGGGGCAAAAACATTTCGGTTTGAATTTCTATCCATTTCAGTCAATTCAACCCATTCCCGCTTGTCCATTCCGATCTATTTTGGTTATCCATTTTGGTTCATTCTGGTCCATTTTGGTTGTCCATTTCGGTCCATTATTCCGGTCCATTTCGATTTGTAGCACAATTTTCACTAACTTTTTTTCTTTTACTTTTTTCTCAATATTCATATCAAGATGTTGGAAATAGGTGGGCCTCTAGGATAGGTTTTCAAAGCTTTTGACCCACTTGATTCAGGGATCAACTATCCAGAAGGCTACAAAAACCCAATCCAGGATCCATGGCCTCTTTCTCATCACCATGTAAAGTAATAAAGTATATCTAGAAGATAGAAATAGCATCAAACAAGCAACTACGAAATCTACAACATCCAAGGAAGTAGATTATACTTTCGGAGCTCGGTTGTGCTCTAATGGAGAAGTTGTTACTTTCTTTGATGATGAAACTCTTTCACATATCAAATAGGAATCTCCAAGACCCAATCGTCTTCCATGCTATGACCCGTATCAGATTCTCTTTTCTCAAGAAGATCAGTAGGATCTCCAAGAGAAAGCTCTTAAGGAAACTAGAAGAGTACGAGAAGAGGGATGAAGAGAGATATGCATGTGCAACTCTTGCACAAAAAGTAGTGGACGTCCAACACTTGGACATGGCAACTCCTTGGGTGTGAATCCCAAGGATGGTGATAGCATTAGGGACGTCCAACACTTATTCCTCATCTATTTATAGCCACCAAGCCACCTCCTCTTTCTAATTGAAATAGAAGTCTCACTTCTCTAACAATTAGTAACTTACTATTACCATTATTAGAAGTCTCACTTTAAATAGAAATAGTAACTCTCTATTTCCTTTTAGAGTTCTACTATAACTAGTATGTTTCCAATAACTTGGGCTAGTGTGGGGACCACTAGGGATTCCGTAAAAAGCTGGCTCCAACTTGGACACCGCGACCCCACATCTCATGTGCTATCCGGGCCCACAGTTAATTGCAAATAACTCCACCATATAAATGCAATTGAACTCCAGTCTTAGGAATAAATTACATAGAAGACCCTACACTTCCCTATATCTACAAGTAGGCCCTTCCATCAATATCCATGGATCAATTGGATCTGTCTTCCAAACTAGATTCATATCTTATTATCCTTGAGCCCCAATTAATTATAATGATCATATGGTACCGATCCGATTAACTCTTAATTGGAATGGGTGCGCACTTACCAAGGATAAATTCATTAATTGGCACAAGGGGATATTAAAGATAGATTCCATCTTGACCATTGAATGTTCCCACAGTCTTACTACCATGTACCCAAATCACCGAGGTGTTGACTTACAATTGGCCTCATTCATTGGTGACTCAAAGCAAATGGATATATAGAAACTTGAGTTCATTAAAGTCTCAGGATTGAGAGCCTATTGTTAGGGAATTATAATAGCAGATTTTAAAATAAAGACAGTGTTCATAAGGTGCTTTTCATGCTCCTTTAATACTTTCAATGTACCAGTACTATGATCTTACATTTTGATGATCGAGACAAATCATACTATCTTATGGTAATCGAATTACTGCAACCTTATCAGATGAGATTTCCAGTCATCATTGCTGGTTGTGAAGATATTCAAGTATAAGATTTGCTATACATGTCTCCCGTATGTGGATTTCATCCATACACATGTATTGCATCTAGTATACTTATGGACTCCGGCTCATCTCATGAACCATCATGTCATTCGTATTGGTTATGTGCAAGTATATAATAAAACAACATTCATCTTATGAAAGGAAAGCATGAATATATTGATAAATAAAGAATTAATCAATTTATTTCATCAATCTTATGGATTGAGACCATAAAACCACTACACCAAAAACGGGAAATTGGAACGGATTTCCGTTCCTGATTCGCCCGTTCCTAATCTGTTAAACCGTTCCAAAACCGTTCCAATTTCCTATTTTTGGAACGGATTAACGGATTAGGAACGGAAAACAGGAAATTGGAACGCATTACCGTTCCTAATCCGTTAAACCGTTCCTAAAGCGTTCCAAATTCCCGTTTTTGGTGTAGTGAACTAACACAAGAAATATGCATAATTTATATTTTAGTTATATTTTTTTATTTTTAATATATATGTATATATATTTTTAATTTTTTTATTATTCCGAAAAGTTACTCTAAAAAGTTTGGCTGAAGTTTCGAAATATTCCATCTTGGATGCTAGACCGAAATGATGACCGAAATGGAATTGACATCTATACTAATCATTTTAGGTTTGTACTTCTCATTTATATAATAAATATATAAGTTATTAAAACTAAATTAAATAAAAAAGTATTATTAGAAGGTTACTAATGCAATTTCTTGAAAAAAATCACAACTGGAAATTAGAAAACTCGAAATGCTTGAATCCGATTAAGTTCCACATAATTATAGGTGGATCCCATCTTGTATTGAATAAGAAGGGTATTAAACTTCTTTGCATCGAAAAGTTCGAGACATCCATCAAAGTGGTGGATATTTTCGTATAACATATAAATTGGTAGATACCTAATGGGTGACATAAAACACCTTATGTTTGAATTGTTTTTTAGTAGATTGATGTATAAAAGGCTAACATTAAATGATTTCCATTTTCGAAAAACTTGGGTAGGTGAATATTGACCAATTATACAGACGGTAAGAAAGGCTTTAAGCCAACCCATTGTCGATAAACTGTTTAACTAGTCATCTTTTAGAACAACTCAAATAGCAATGTTTATGGGACCAATAAAACCCATCAAATACAAGAACATTTCAGGATATAGTCACTGGTGAATGATCAATTCTTAGTCATTGAAAGTTGACCAATCTATAGCTAAAAATGGATTAATGAAATAAAACCTAACACATTTATGTGCCAATCTATCTTTCCGTTGCCAAGCAAAGGGCAACCATAGGGTAACTTCAAAACTTAATTGAAACCAACAGATAGCATCATGCTATGCCTTGAAAGTTGCAAATGTTCTAGACTGAGTATCTTATTACCATTGAGTCTACACGTAACTTGAGCTCATAATTCTATTTGTTCTAACACGGGTTTTTGGTTTAATCTAACCTATTTATTAAACTATCTAACCACTCACCAAATATAGTGCATCTAAATCATTCTATGAGAAAGGATTTATTGTGGAAAGAAATTGAAAGTAAACAAAATCAACCAAACGTGTAAACAAATTAAAAGAGGCTAACTTTCAGTACTCCAGGCCATTATATTGGTAGATCCATCGTAGATGATGTCGGGAAAAATCTCCACAAACGAATTGAAAGCATGTGACTATTATCTCGAAAAATCTTGATGTTAAAGAAAAATATAAGCAAACAACCATAAAATCTTAAAAATATATAAACAATAAGATGGCTAGGATGTAGGGTGTTTTTTACTAGGTCTATAAATCGATATTGGAGCCAGTATTGCTTAGTCAAAGAATCATTCCATATTGGGACTGTTAATGATAAGAATAGCATGTAGGCCATATTGTATGGGTTCATATGCCCGTAGCATCCTTATATGGAAAATTCTAAAAAAAATTCCATTTTAAAAATGCTCCTTTTTGCGCCCCTTTTTTTTTTTTTGTTTTGGTCATGGGGCCTATGTTGAGTCAATCTAGTCTTTTCACACACACTACTACTCCCCCTAATTCATCCGAATTTTCCTCACCATTGGATTGAAATCGTAATAAAATGATGCCTCTAAAACCATTAAATTTTAGGGCCCTGAATCAAGAGGTTATGATGATCTTATGGACTCAAAATCTTGCATATAGGTAGGCCTTATATGGATCTTTCCATCCAATGGACTTCCATGATCATCATGCATCCCAGTAGGTCCAACTAGGAGGGACGCTTTCTCCTAAAAATACCCAGGCATTGTGTAATGCTCTGCATATATAAATATATCGGCAATATAAGTTAATATGACATAGAATCTGATATCAGATTAATTTTGTATGTTTATTAAAACCACTACATATTAAGCTGACGTTTAGTTTTTTGCTAGTGTTGATAATCAAAAAAGGTTTTCTAGCTAGCTTGAAAACATAGAAGACATGAACCATGGCCCCAAGCATCTAAAGAACATATATGTAGATGAAAAATTATGCAAAATAATGAAAATAGCAATTGTGGCCCAGAGAATCAAAGTCTACACAACATATATGAGTTATAGTTTCTTTGAACATATAGAATTCTAGTCACAAATAATGAAAAAGAGGAATACAACAAAAAGAATTATACCAAAAGTGCTCCTTAGAGTCAAACTTACTTCAAGGGAGAATAGAAAAATGAAGAGCCTAGATCTACCATTTTCAGCTACAAAGGACTGTTCCTATATCGTTATTATGCTCTTGTATATGGAGCAACCTCTTATATGGGGTATTTATAAGGGTAAATCAGCCTTAAGTCCCTCATATTGGTCTTGTAAGGCCTCTAGTTCAACAACTTTTCCTCTAAGGCCTATGGTCCATACAACTGGACAAACTTTGGCTAGAGGTCCCTAGATACGCCACATCAGACATTTTCATGACTAATTTGCCATTTCATCTGTTTGGAGATAAAAATCTGAATTTAAAATTTAAAATCTTCAATTCCCCCTCATTCCTCGGGCAAGGTGCCTTAGAAAACATAGAAACTGCCTAGAGAGATTTTCATTTCCCACATTTGCTGCTGCTCTTGTTCCGTTTCATTTCTCTTATCCCCCAAAATCAAAATCCTTGTTTTCTTTTGGATTTTTGTCCCCTCGCTACACACACACACACTATACGGAGGAGAAGGTAATGGCGACTGTGGCAATGAATATAGGAATAATGGATAAAGCGTATTTCGTGGGAAGGAACGAGATCCTTACGTGGATCAATGCGACTCTCCATCTCCATCTTACTAGAATCGAAGAGGTTTCTTGGTTCCTTTCCTTTCTTTTCCTTTGCTATGTTTCCTTTTCAATTTGCAGTCACCATGATCGAGAGAGAGAGAGAGAGAGAGGGAGAGAGAGAGAGTGAGATTCATGTATTGGCGATTTGAAATTCAAGGAGGTTCATCGGAGATAGAGCATTAGGATCGGCAGCCAATTGGTCCGATCTTCTTCTTGACTTGCGTGTGGGCAACCGATCTCGCTATCAGTAGTAGATCTATGATACAGTTGTTGTCACACCCCTGAACTCGGACTGTGCAGCGGGCCAACCTAGGGGAGCGCGAATGAGATTAAGTTACAATTATATTTTTCTCCCAAGATCTGCGTGTGTGAGGATGACAAATTCTGACACATTCTAAATATTTCGCGGAAGCTTAAATGGCATTGCGACCCGGAGTGCATGACTATCGGATTCCGTGTCACACTCAATTGCTAACATATGGTTTTCATATCAAGGCCCATACCAGACTGGAACAAACCATTACAATAAAATATAGAGCTGACAATAATAGGATATTTCATTCCCACATATGTATAAGTTACAAATAACAATGTATATTAATTAAAAATCCCAAGAAAAAGGCTAATAGAAGCCATACAATGACAAGCTAAATAAGCATTACCCCACATGTGACGTACCCTCCAATGCCAAGCTTAATGTCTACATGACAGCCAACACTAAAATCTGCGAACTCATGGCTCCATAGCCAAGACAAACATTCAGCTTGGGGCAAAAAAGTCTGAACCTGAGTACCAAAATAGTGGGTTAGACGCGACGGTCTGGCAGGTGGGTGAATAGATATAAACAATATAGTAATTTACAAGTTGCCTTGAGAAAACATTGAAACCTGCTTAAACAATAATTTTCATGAAATAAGATGCATGATTTGTCTAAAAACACATGATTAGTGTAAAACATGAATAGGTGCCAATGAATTGGGAACTGGCAAGATGGCAACCACACAAAAGCTAAATCCTCTATCACTAATGTGATGAGAGCACATTCAGGGCGTTGGTCTCAGACACGCGAAGTGACAAGAGCCAACGAAATATATACATATACATATAGCTAGACAAGATCACAGCTGCGGAACTGAGTAACGGGGCAGGACATGACCCAGACTGCAGCTGGCAGGAGCAAGAGGGGGACCTCCAAGTCGGTGGATCAAGCCGACAAGGTTGTCCAAGCTTAGTGGTGCCGACACATAGGTCACATGAAAAATCAAAACATATACTTATCTATATCGATGTATAACACCTAAAAAGGTTGAACATGGTGCTCATAAGCACATATATCACATCCACATCCGGTCATGCATGTACGAGGCTGGCAGAACACATTCAATGCATGTATCAATAGTTTTAAGGTAAAACTAGCAATGACACATGAAAACAGATGAGAACATATAGTTTTAAGGACGTCCAAGCTTAGTGGTGTTGACACATAGGTCACATGAAATCCAAAACATATACATAACTATATCGGTGGATAACACCCAAGCAGGCGGGACAGGGTGCTCCTAGGCACATATTTCACATCATTAGCTTGTCATGCACGTATGGGGCTGGCAGAACGTATTCTGTGTATGTATCAAAAGTTTTTAAGAAACCTAGTAATGACACATGAAAACAGACAAGAACATACGTTATTCGAGTAAAAACAAACATGATGGGTTTCTACATAATTCCGGTCCATACATTGAGGCTTCAAGACTTAAACCAAGGGTACAAGACACCCATATGCCAAGTTTTGTTTTTGGCTTGGTGCTCCTGAAGATCAAGGAATTCCAAGTGTCATATCCACTTTGGTAAGTCAAAGAGTCCTCAATATATCTCCATGATGGGTTCCTTTCTCAACCGGGCTTCATGTATCTCTTCCCGGGTCTCACCATTGCATTGGGGCCTCAAACAGACCTTTCCTAACCATTAAAATATTATTTCCAAGTCCCCAACATAATCCCAGGCCCGACAGGTAGCTAGCTAGAGCGGACCAGAGGTTCGCTCGAGCCAAGGGCTCTCTGAAAGGAGCGAACCCAAGTTCGCTCGAGTGAACTAGCGCGAGTCAAGTTGGTTTGAGCGAATTAATGGTTGGCTCAAGCCAATTGGCCTCTGGAAGTGATCCGCTCGAGCGAACTGCTTCAAAAAGTGCCAGTTTGAGCCTTCCAGGCTCATTCTTTCCCTTCTTCCAAAGCTCCCTTAGACCACCATTTTCTCTCAAAATTTGATACCTCTATCCTCCTCATAATGCCCTTCATTCATCATCAACCCTTCCACAAAAACACATCAAACCTCCTTCATTTCATCCACATTCAAAACAAGAGAACCCATCCTCCATGGAATCCAAATATAAGCATAAACAAGCTTTTACAAAATAGAATACATCATTTCAAGAAACTAAATAAAGAGAAAGACACATCAATATGCATTTTCAAAGGCCATAAAAATCATAGTGAAAAGCATGATTAGACGCAAGTAATGAAAATCCATCATTTCTCATAAAACATGTTAACTTTCAAAATACCCATTCATCCACTTGCCGTGGTCTCCAATGATCCCAAATAAGTTTCTAATCCAACCAATTAGACCTTAGCACACCTAATACAAGAAACTCCCAAAATAAACTCAACTTAGAACCCTAAAATGACAAATCAAGAAAGACAAGGAATGGGCTCAAACAAAGCTAATAAATAGAACCTAAGGGGATGCCATTACACATAAAAGAAAATGGGAAGGAGTTCTTACCTCTAGGGACATCAATCAACAAGAAGAAGCTTGAAATAGGGGCTGCCTAGCTGGGATTTTCTCAAGAATGATGTCCATGGGGACCCAGAAGGATGGAGAAGAAGAAAATGAGCTCCAAATCTCCATTTTGGCAAGGTTTGAGGTGGATTTTGTGAAAGGGAGCAAGAAGAAGAAGAGAAAAGGGCAAAAACCCTAAGGAGCTGGAGCTTCTCTCCCTTGTTATCAGCTAGAACAAATGGGAGAAGAAGGAAGGGCTGGCCCTTTTATAAGGGTGGGTGTGGGTCCCATCATCACTTAAACTTGTCTGGATTAAAACATCAATTTCTGTGCCCCGGATGCGATCAACGAAGAAGAGAAAAATGTTTCTTATAAAATCCATTTTTCAAAAAGTGTAATTTTGGCATGGTGCTGAGATCTCGAAATTTGGGTCCAGATTCAATGTGAAAAGACCGATTTGCCCCCAGGCCTGGAAAAACTAATTTTCAGAGCTTCGAATAGGTACGGAGCGAACACGAAAGTTGTATGGAATGATGAGACAAGTCAAATGAAGCCAAAATGGGAATTTTTGGGAATCACAAAGAACCTACCCATGCTGACCACTCAAAACAAATAACACCTTACGGTCACTGACTAGGTTCATTGGCTCTCAAGACTTCCCAAAGCTAATGAAAAGTAATTCTAACTCACAAACTCAACCAAACAACCACTAATCCCACTTAGAAGACTAATCCATAAATTAATCAATACTAATCCCGAAAATTAGGGGATAAGGTCCTCACAGGCTTGCACCAAGGGGGGAGGTAGCATGGTGGCTGGTGAAAAGAATTCAGGTTGCTCAAGATCACCACATTTGTAACCATGCATCATCAAGTAGCTGGCAGTGTGGTGGCTGGTGGGGAGAGGGAAGCCCACCGCTGGTCATGTTGAGGTCCTGGCCACTGGAATCAGGAGGAGGGGGGGGGGGGGGGGGGGAGGGTAGGCTGGCTGTTAGGATCAGGTGGTAAAATTGTGGCATCTAGGAATAGGCAACTGGTTGTTGGAAAGGGGATCTTGACTGCTGGGAGGGAGAGGGGGAAACTTGGCCGCTGGGAGTGTTGGGGCAACTACTGCTACTGGCTGGCTGCTTGCCTGCAGCATCTGGTCATTCATCAAGAGCTGGGTCCCACAATGGGGAACATTGAATCTAGAATTCTTTCTCAGATTAAGGGACAGATTACCAAAAAAAAAAAAAAAAAAAGAGGAAACAGTCAAATAAGAAAATAACATCAGATTAACAAACTATAGTGATAGGTAAATAAACAGGTTGTTAACCAAACCAATAGCAGATTGAAGAATGGGTTGGTGACAGATTGATAAATAAGTTAATAAACATGGTGATAACCCAATTCATAACAAGTTTATTAACAGATCGATTAAAAAGAACAGGATTAACTTAGACAGGGAATCTCAAGCAAAATTTGCTAATTAGCTTAAACACTTGCCTTAAAAACCAAGAACAAATCTAACCTCACCATAGTCAGTCCAAGCTTCTAAATCAAGGGCTGCCTCTTCCCAAACAACTCACCGAAAACTCCCTAATAGAAACCCATTTTTCTTTCAAAATCCAAGTCACATAAAACTGGCAACATCAATGAATAGGGTTCAAACATCAAGATACATTCAAGAGGGAAAAGAGAGCCTACCTCTTTGCAACCAAAGAAGGGAAAGTGATGGAGAAGGGCGGCCACTGCTGGATTTGGACAAAAACAGAGAATGCCACTTAGAGGATGACAGGGGATCGATTGGCCGGATTAGATCTTGCAATGGAAGCCTTCAAGGGGGAGTTCTTCATCATGCCACATAAGAAGAAAGGAAGGCGAAGAAGAAAAGAGAAATCCATTGCTGGCCAGTGGAAAATAAGGAGTGAATGACAGTTGTGTTGTTAGGTGGGGGTAGGTGAACATTTAATGGGGCTGGTGAGGTAGTTGGGATATTTTTGCAAGATTAACTTTGTGATTTTGCCACAATATTGCCGAACTTGGAGTGCGGAAACGAATGCCTCCTGAACCTCGGACAGACTTGGTCAAAGAAGAAGAATTGTTGGTCATAAGAAAATCTCTCCAACAAGCCAAAAATCAAAATTTTTAGAGATCGGTGGCAACAGTTGAGATTTTCCAAACTTCGGTATATACCTCGAAAAGTGTGCTAGGGTTCAAATTAGGCCTTTTGGGCCTCGGATGAGTTTGGACTAAACAAGAAAAATATTGAGCAAGTCAAGGCCTAACTTTTGGGCTCAAGGTAAGATTTTTTTGAAATTCCCAAGATACCCTTGAAAATCCTCGGAATTCTAACTTAATTTAGAAAAAGTCAAATTCTCAGAAAACTCCTCAAAACTCTCCGGAACTAATCCCAACTTAGTTCTAATCCCATGAAACTCTCGATTAGCCTCTAATCAAGCATCATTAGCCACTAAATGTAATTAATTGTCATTAATCTTAATAATGAAAAATTGGGTTCCTACACGGCCTTCGACTCTTCAAGTACTTCTGTGGCTACTTAATGAGGTTAATGACCCATTTTATGACAAATGAATGTGGTTGGTTACTAATTATTATGGACATTCCAATCAGAAGCCAAGGAGTGGGAGTTACAAGTCAAACACAATTATGACATTAAACTGTGTAACTCCTCCCATCATGGAGTTTAAATTCAATTAAAAATCTATTATTCTCCAACGGCCAATCAAAAATCAAGAAAAAGGAGTTATAAAAAGAGTTACAAAAAACATAAATGAAAATGTGTAACTCCTCCTATCATGGAACATTAATGCAATTAATGCTTTGAAAGCCCATAAACTCTCCCATTGCCACCAAAAAGCTATAAAAGGGAGACCATTTCCACCATTCTAGAAAAAATAACGGGCAAATCTTAAAAAAAAAAAAACTCTACAATGTTGCTTTAAAGCTCCAATGATCATCTCCCCTCCGTTGAAGAAGCTCTGCAGCGACCACCACTATAAGGTGACCAAAGTCCCTGGGGAGGCCACCCCCCTAAGGCCCTCTCATTCTGTCTCCATGGCTTAGATGCGGCTTTTTAGCCCGTACACTTAGATTTTTATTGGATATAGGACCTCCCCTTGGTCCTTATTTTTTAAAAATCTAAGGTTCAGGTTGAGCCAAGAGAATCAAAAGAATTCTATATTATCATCTGAAGGATTACGGCGAAGTCCAAACATGACTTGCAACCATCAATCTGAACTAGTCCCTGCAATCTCCTGAGAAGTTAGATCTCACTTTCTTCCTTTCATTGTATTTTGAATTTTTTAAATAGACATAAAAATCACAACTCTTGTCTTCTCTTTTCGATAAGAATTGTGAATCGCCTTTCACTGCATGAAAGTTGAAATCATTTCTTTTTCCTTAACACATATGCAATGAAAGTTATAAAAAAGTTAATTTTCTTTTCTACTTGTGAAGGTGGATCCTCCGACCACCGCTAATTATTACCAAGTAGAGTAGAAAATTTGGCATACCCGTACAAAAAAGTTAATGTTCGTTTTGTCTCCGTTCACGAAAGGGTTGGACCCCATAGATTCTCACATAAGCTGACTCTGGTAATCTTACGAACGAATAAATGAGCCAATCAGAAATGTTTTTTCTTGGGAGAGAATTAGAGCAGAAACACCACGGCATCTAAAGATCCGAGTCTCTTAAATCCCAATCAATTTTTAGTAAAACTCAAACAACTCCAAGACCTTTTCAGTTGAGTTGTTTCATCGACGTTGACGTTCAAAACAATGGAGAGAAATTCATCCATTTCTAATAAAAGCAGGTCGACATTTCAACATTGATACAATCCATAGAGCCGGTAGGCCCGATTTATATAGAAATTAGGAATTAAAGAACTCTCCCTGAAAACTAAGTTCCCAAGGTATTTGCTCAAGTGAAAGTGATTCAAGACTCAAGTATATATTTTCTCCTTGAATGAGGATGAGTCAATGTTTTCATTCATTCTGATGCTTGTTGTTAAAAAGTGTGAGAGGCTAGAGAGAATTCATTCCGCATTCCATTGAAAGCTAAGTCAACACCCCCAATAGAAGTTGTTTTTAGAGGAATCATGGTAAAATGTATTCCTTTCTCAAGTTTTTCATGATGAAAATCGGCCCCATAAAATGTGAAACTTTCAACGTTATGGAAAATCATTTTCACTTTGTATGCATCTTCTTGGAAAAGTGGGTGCCCAGACACCTTACTAGAACATGTTAGACCTACCTCGGTCCAATTGATATGATTCGAGACTTAGAACACTGCTACACCCCATTCGGTGAATGGGCCTAACATGAAATATAGTTAATAGTAAACGATGAACCCACCTCAAGAGCAATAGTGTTCTAAATATAGCAACGGTGAGAAGGTCCAACTCCTCAATATTCGACCATAACTTTCTTAAAGAATGTGGACAAACTATTAATGTAATTACCTCAAAAAATATTTTCCAATATAATTTGCCTAATAAATCCCAATAACAAGATAATAAAACTTAAAATTATCTATTCCTTTTCTATACATGTTCCTTTATGTGGGACTAAGCGATGGTGATTAGAACTCTCTTGCATCAAACAATATTAGCTACCCGGGCAATGGGCGCTTTCTAATAGCGTACTAAAAGTTTTATACAAATTGGCTATCATTATGTAGGCGAGCTAATAAAGAGTTAAGATTGTATAATGAGTGGACGTTTAAACAGAAATATCATCTATAAGATGATGAGTCTTGACTGGCCAATCATGAAAGGTAGACCATCTACTACATCAAAATGAAAATCTAGTAATTTCCTCTTTTGTCATGGTAATTTCGTCAAACACATTTTCTGCAACTTGTAATTTACTATTTATCTTCATATTAGTCAAACTTATAATTAACAAGCTAGTATCTATTATCTCCCAAAATGCTTAGCAATTTTAATGCAAAATAATTCATTTAAGATTCATCATATATTTTAAAATTCACAACCCTCGAAATCTTTTTCTTACGAACTTCAATAGAATTTAGCTAACCGTTGATCTCTTATAAAACAAAAGAAAAAAGTAACTTTCGATCATGTTTCACAAGCTGTAGAACATTATGTACTTTTAATTGGTGTTTCCTAAAATACTTGGCTCCAATAGGACTCTGAACCCTTCATATTCAAAATGCTGATGAGAAGGATCTCTTCGGCTTGATTTGGGCGTCTCGATGGTTGCGGTAGCCAAATTTGAGAACCTACAAGCAGTTAGAAAAATGAAATAAATATTAATTTGTAGTTCCATCAAAATGAATTTAACTATCAACAAGCACATTTCACAGAAGTGACCAAATCTATGATTTAAGAATTGGTTGTAGACCGTGGCCCTCTTTCGTTCATTTGAACTCAATTCCCTTGCAATAAGTCTACTTATAACCATAATTAGTCCCTTGTTACTTGGGAATGGTTGTGGCATGAACCAAACAACTATACCTTACACTTAGTTTATAGAGATACAAAGAAAGTCAAATGGCGTTTACAGGCCGAGTCTAGCTTGGTTTTAGGCATATGTAAGCTTGGTCCAACACAATAGTTCCTCTAACAAAGCCCATTTGAAACATTCGTCAATGGGCATCTACCTTACTGTTGGAGCTCATGATCGGGTGCTCTAACATGTTGATTAGATAGGCATATACATAAAGCTAAATAGTTTAATATTTTTCAATGACATCGGAAGAACCTTACCTTTCCAATTTGTGGCCCAAAACCCCTTTCACCTGTGAGAGGCTAAAGATCCAATTGGTACAATCTGCCCTGAAAGTTTGAGATCTTCTATCTTTCAATTGGTTTTGGGATTGTAGATGTTCGAAGTTGGTACCGTACCATAGTGATGGGTTTGTGCCAGCTGCACAATATAGAAATGTAGGATAAATGGTTCTTTTTTCTTTCGATGGGTGATGGGGTGCCAATCCCACTTCATTGTTTCCACTTCTAGGACTCCCCAAATCCATCTCCTTCCTTCTTGTAGCAATTACCTCTACAATTGGGTGATTCATTGGGAATATGGGGTTCCACATGGGATTCTTTGTTTTCAGCATTTTATTTTGGTACTGTAGATGTTGGAAGATCTGGCTGTACCACTATGATGGGTTTGTGCTTGCTCCATAATATAAAAAGGTGGGATACATGGTTCAGGCTTTTGATGAGATTTGAAAATAATGTTTTGAAGCTTCAGATTTAACCAACTAATGATGATCTGCCAGGAGAATAAGAAACACAAGTGAGAATCTTAAAACTCATTCTATATTTATAAGTTGGTAAAAGAGTCATTGTATTGATCTATATAAAGTTTCAGTCATCAGTGATGAAAGTTCAAATATTTTTTTGCAAACATCAAGTTAAATTTTGCAGAGCGGTTGTTCGTGAGACCAATTCTTTCGAAAATGCAATCATCTATGCAATACTCATATTTCTTCCACTAGAAAAACATGAAAAATGTGATATTGTTTCTCGTGGTTCTAGCTAAAGTTGGAAGTTCTAAGCCATTGGTGGGAAGACTTCTATTATTGTAATACATATTTCTAAGTTAATAGAGAGAGACTATTTATATGTAGCACTTTTATTCTCTATGAAAGAACTAAATGGTCAAAATAGAGAATCGGTTTCGCATGAAGACAAATCAATTGAGGAAAATAATGAGAAGTTTAAGTTCGATTGAAAAGGCAGGGAAATAGCAAAGGAGTAAGCTTCACTCTCTTACCTCTCTACCTCATAAACTTCATTTCCCTTTTCACTTTTAGAAAGTATTCATCTCAAATTTGACGTATAAAAAAATGGTACAAATTATACGACTTTTGGCAGGGAAAAATCCTTTTTTAGTAGTAGAAAAAAGAATCAATAAAATTCATTTTTAGCGGCGGAAATTGTTTTTCACTGCAGCAAGTGCTCCAAAAGCTTAGGCGGTCCGTTTTGTGGCAAAATCGACTCTTTAACGGGCTGAAAAATAATTATACCGCTAAACATAACTTTTAGCGGCGACGGAAAATCCCCACTTAAAGCCATTTTTTCCACCACCAAAACTCACATTTTCTGCAGCATGGACTGTAGATACGGAATTTAGCTTGAAGATAGTATGATAGATGCATAAACCCCATGCCTCATTTGAATTTTTCCCCCAAACGATTTCTATCCCCTTTAAGTCGAGCATTTGAAGGTCTTTGATTGGAGAAAAGTTAAATTGTTGACTCATTTGAATAGCTCACAACATGGCTGAAGCAAAAAACTGAGACACAGATCTAAATCTGTAAAAACTTGTGCATTGCGAGTCGTTGATTCAAAAAATGTGGTGATCGATAAAAGAAAAAGGAAAATTTCTAATTACACATAACAATAAATTTTTTATTTGGGCTGCTTTGAGTAAAAAAAAATAGTTAAAGTTGTGTAATGTATTGAAAATTTAAACTTTATCAAACAACTACAACTCTAATAGCATTGCATCAACCTTAGACCATTGAGCTAGTTGGGCCTAACTTAAATTGACAATAGCAATCGGCAAATGCATCCTATGACAGTAATGTACAAAGTGTAGCAAATGACAGAAAGCCCAATCATTCTAGACATCTACTTTTCGTTTATATAAAAAGTACAAAAGCTATTTATGTAATTAAAATAGGAAAGTTTTATCACTAGACTATTAATGCAATTTATTGAAAAAAAGACACAAGTAGAAATTAGAAAATCTGAAACCCAAGATTCCAATTAAGTCCCACATTCATTATAGGTTGATCCTATCTTGTATAGAATGGGAAGCATCAAAGTGGTGGATATTTTCTTATAACATATAAATCGATAGATACCAATCGGGTGACGTAGAACACCTGATGTTTGGTATGGTTTTTTTTTTTCTTTTTAGTAGATTGATGTTTAAAAGGTTAACATTAAACGACACCCATTATCGATTAGTCTGGGCAGGGGAATATTGGACAATTATATAAACCGTAAGAAATGCTTTAAGCTAACCCAGACTCTTTAACTTGTAAACCCTATTGAAAGCAACAAATAGCATCATGCTACGCTTAGAAGTTTACAAATGTTTTGGATCCGATATCTTATTACTACGGAGCCAACATGTAACCTGAGCACATAATTTTATTTGATCTAACAAAGGTTTCAGGTTTGACCCAACCCATTTACTGAGCTAACTTGCCACGAACCAAATATAGTACATCTGAATTATTCTATGAGGAAGATTTTATGGAAAGAAATAATAAGTAAATAAAATCAACCGAACGTGCTAATGAACAGGGGCAAGTTTTCAGTAATCTAGGACATTAATTTGGCAGATCCACCGTCGAATGATGTCTAAAAAAAAACTCCACCAACTATTCATAAGCTTTTGAACATTATCTTGAAAAATACTTGACGTTAAAAAAAAGTACAAGCAAACAACCATAAAATGTTCAAAAGAAACTAACAATTAGATGGCTAGGATGTAGGGAGTTTTCTAGTAGGTCTTTAAATCAATATTGGAGCCGATATCGCTTAGTCAATGAATCATTGCATTTAGGCACTGTTATTCATAAGGGTAGCATAGGGGCCATATTGATGTGGTTTTATATTAACGTAAAAAAAAGGCATACTATATAAGTTAAGCTTGTATGGGCTCATATGCCCATATCATCAGTATATATATATCGGTTTTATAAGTTAATATGGCATAGAATCCAAGATCAAAGCAATTTTGATATGTTTGTTGAAACCACTATATAATAAGTCAACATCTAGTTTTTTTGCTACAGCTAATACTGCAAAAAAGAAGATATTCTAGCAAACAAGAACACTCAATAATATGAACCATGTCCCCAAGCATCTCAAGAACGGACATGTAGATGCAAAAGTATGCAAAACAATGGAAATAGCGATAATGGCGAACAGAGCCAAAGCTACACTACAAACACAAGTTAGAGTTTCTCGGAACATATAGAAATCTAGTCACAAATAATGAAAGGGCTGATTGCAAGAAAAGATATTATACCAATATGCTTCTTGGAACCACTCTTCTTCAAGGCAGAGTAGGATAAAATGAGGACCCTAGATGTCCCACTATTAGCTGCAAAGGACTCCTCCTGTAAAGTTATTATGTTCTCTTATATGGAGCAACCTTTTTTTGGTATTTATAAAAAAAACTTATGAAACGCCATCATATTGATTTACAACTTTGCCCATGTGTTACCTCCCAGTGATAAAGCAGGGGATGTTCTAGGAGTTGGGTATTTTGGTAAATTGACAATGAGGTTGTTGCCTGTGCCATTTTTAATTTCTGGAGTATGGCAGCTGTCAAATACCTCCCTAATCTAAAAAAAAGGAATTATATCCGCTTATGATTTTCTATAACAAAGAATAACAAAGCCAATTCTATATAGTAAGAATTGGGTGGCACCCTCCCCTTTATTTTAAACTAATTAATAATTTCAATAAAAGAATCATTTCTTTTTCAAATATTGTGTTTCTTTTTTTTCTTTTTTTAGTTTAATGGTTAGTCATGTTCGTTCGTGCTTTCAATATTGAATAAAAATCATATGTTGCAAAGATTGGGCCAATGTCCAAATGGCTTTTGAAGTAAATCTAAACACATTACATATAAGAAAGAACAATGAACATTAAGAAAGCACAAAGAAAAATATTCAAGAAGAGAACCCAACAAGGTCCTCTTCTTAGGAGACCTAGTTTCCTATTTAACGTATAAGTGTACAGCAAGTAAAATCTAAATTGATTAGATTTAGGCTGCTTTTAGCAAAGATGGTTTGCACATTACAAAACCGTGGAACCTTATTATCATTGCAAATTCCATTTTGTGGTCCATTTACATGATAGCACCATCATCGATGTTAGCTAATATATATCTCATCTTACATATCCAATTGTAAGAGAATTTACATTGTCCTCAATCTAGCTCTTCACACGTGTGTGGGCATTTTTGCATATTTCTCATAAACCTCTAAAACTCGATTCTCCTTTGTAACATGTGGGCAAAAAAAAAAAAAAAAAAAGGAGAACTCACTGCGGTGTCAATGCACGGGCAATCTGGAACAGGTATATTCTTTTTATTTCTCAATGCTAGTCTATTTATTAGTTAGCAAGGCTAAGGTTGAACAATACATATATATATGAACTTAATATGGTAACGATTTGATTGAGCTTGATTAACCCAACTCATGATTTTCCTTTGTGACTTGAGATCGTTTGGTAGAGTCCCTAGTCTAACTAATTGCATCACTAGGATTTTGAGACAAGCGTACTCGTCTGAGTCTAAAACACATTGAGCGGATAGGCTCAACTTAAAGAGTCAATAGTCACACATGAATGCAAATGGAGAAAAAATTCGTAAACATTTATAACATAATTGAGAAGATCAGTGCATTCAAGATTTGTCCTTATCATTTCTAATTAATGTGCACTAATTTGAGGTAGCCATAAACTTTAGTTTACTAAATTTAACAAAGGTGAGCTGGGTCCATCCATTCAAGATTTTTCCCAAATCTTTTCACATGAATAAGGACAAGTTGTTCATGCAATATCTTTGGTTGTGTAGGAATTCAAGAGTTGGCAGTATCTTTTCCAATGTATTTTGAGATGATAGGTCAAACGTGAATCACCATTAGTAACCAACAGATGCATGCTGAATATGTAATTCAAGATCATCATCTAATGATCCCAAGAAAGGTTCAAAGCATCAAGTCGTACGGTTGTTAATTTGACTTTCAGAGAAGGCTTTTCTTTCATTTACTAAAAACAAGTCCAATTGTAAGATATACTCAGCTGAGTTTATTATCTTTTGAGTTGAGTCAAACGAGTCTCATCATGTTGGGGGTGTGATTTGAATGTTTTTTATTGGGTGAGAATTAGAACAAAAACACAATGACATCTAAAGATCTGAGTCTCACAAATCCCATTCAATTTTTAGTAATACTCACACAACTCTAAAACCTTTTTAGTTGAGTTGTTTCATCCACATCTACGTTTGAAACAAAGGAGAGAAATTCATCCATTTCTAATAAAAGTTGGTCGACATTTGAACATTGATACAATCCATAGAGCCGGTAGGTGCAATTTATATAGAAATTAGGAATTAAAGATCTCTCCGTAAAATAGAAGTTCCCGAGGTATTTGCTTTAGTGAAATTGATTAATGACTCAAGTATATATTTCCTCCTTGAATGAGGATGAGTCATTGTTTTCCTTCATTTTGATGCAAGTTGTTAAAAAGCTTGAGAGGCTAGGGAGAATTGATTCTGCATTCCGGGGGAAGCTAAGTCAACACCCTTGACAGAAGCTGTTTTTAGAGGAATCATGGTAAAATGTGTTCATTTTTCAAGTTTTTTGTTATGAAAAGCAGTCCCATCAAATGTGAGACTTTCAACATTATGGAAAATCATTTCACTTTGTATGCATTTTCATGGAAAAGTGGGTGCCTAGTCCTACCCTTACTAGAACATTTCAAACCTAACTCGGTCCGATTAATATGATTCGAGACTTAGAACACTGCTACACTCCTTTCGGTGAATGGGCCTAACTTGAATAGTTAATAGTAAACGATGAACCGAGCTCAATAGTGTTTTGAATATAGCAAAGGTAAGAAGGTCTGGCTCCTCAATATTCGACCTTAACTTTCTTAAAGAATGTGGACAAGCTATTAATGTAATTATCTCAAAAAATATTTTCTAATATAATTTGCCTAATAAATCCCAATAACAAGATAATAAAACTTAAAATTATCTATTCCTTTTTTATACATGTTCTTTTACATGGGCCTAAGCGGCGGTGACTAGAACTCTCTTGCATCAAATAATATTAGCCATCAGAGCAGTGGGCACTTTCTCAAACCATCATAAATTTTTTATACAAATTGGCTATCAATATGTAGGGAAGCTAATGAAGAGTTAAGATTGTATGATGAGTGGATGTTTGAATAGAAATATCAACTATAAGATGATGAGTCTTGACTGGCCAATCATGAAAGGTAGACCATCTACTACATCAAAATGAAAATCTAGTAATTTCCTCTTTTGTCATGGTAATTTCGTCAAACACATTTTCTTCAACTTGTAATTAACTATTTATCTTGATATTAGTCAAACTTATAATTAACAAGCCAGTATCTATTATCTCCCAAAAGGCTTAGCAATTTTAATACAAAACAATTCATTTAAGATTCATCATATATTTTAAAATTCACAACCTTCGAAACCTTTTACTTATGAACTTTAATAGAATTTAGCTAACTGTTGATCTCTTACAAAACAAAAGAGAAAAGTAACATTCGAACGTGTTTCACAAGCTGTAGAACATTATGTAGTTTTAATTTGTGTTTCCTAAAATACTAGGATCCAATAGGACTTTGAACCCTTTAGATTCAAAATGCCAATGAGAAGGATCTTGTTAAGATCTAGGGCCTACGATAATAGATCAATCACGCACAAGAGAACACAAAGATTTACATGGTTCAACTTTTGGCCTACGTCCATGGGCATACGGGAGAATTCACTATGTAATTAGATAAGGTATACATCATAGAGACCTTTAGTCTCTATTTATAATATCAACCCCAAAACCCTGTTACACCCAGACACTACTTCTAATAACAATAGACCTATGATAATATACCTACTTCTAATCACAGTAGAACATGGGCAATGCAGGGGCCCGGTTTATCAGATTTATTATTTCAATTGAGCCATACAACCTAACAAATCTCCACCTTGGCGAAAATTGAAGTTGATCCTCATGCACAGAACACGTCTCACCGTCTCCACCTGCCCCTTAGGACACTCAGGTACTAATCACATTGATCACATTCAAGCAATGCTTGAACTTGACTGCTGGAATAGTCTCGGTCATTATGTCTGCTGGAATATCTGCCGTAGCAATCTTAATTATTGTAATAGCACCCTTGGCCTTGACATCTCAAATGAAGTGTGCCCTAACATCTATGTGTTTGATCTTTTTATGGTACTTTGGATTGTGTGTCAGATCGATCGCACTCTGACTATCATAGAAAACAGTAACCAGCTTATGTTCCAATCCCAGATCTCCAACCAAGCCAGTCAACCAAATAGCTTCATTCACTGCCTCTGTAGCTGCCATATATTTTGCTTCAGTGGCAGACAAGACAGCTTTGGATTGCAATGTTGCCTTCCAGCTAATGGCACATGTAGCAAAAGTGAAGACATAAACTATTAAAGACCTTATTCTGTCTAAATCTCCAGTGAATTCTGAATCAACATATCCAATAACACTTGCAGAAGTGTTGTTGTTTCTATCATAAATTATCACAACATCAGTAGTACCTCAACGGAGTATCCATTTCACTGCCTGCCAATAAGCCTTTCCGGGGTTATCCTTGTATCTGCTAACTACACTAACCGTGTGTGAAATATCTGGCCTCGTGCAAACCATGGCATACATGATACTCCTAGCTGCACTAGCATAAAGAACACGAGACATGTGCTCCACCTCTTCCTCAGTTTGTGGTGACAAAGCAGCAGAGAGTTTGAAATGGGCTACCAATGGAGTATTCACTGGTTTCAAACTTTACGTACCAAAGCACTCCAAAACCTTCTCAAGGTACCCCTTTTGTGACAAAGACAATTTGCCCGCATTCCGGTCCCTTCAAATCTCCATTCCAAGAATTTTCTTCGCAACACCTAAGTCTTTCATCTCAAATTCACCACTCAACTAAGTCTTCAACTAGTTGATCTCAGACATGTCCTTTGCAGCAATCAACATCTCATCAACATATAGCAGCAAATAGACATAAGAGTCATTTGAGTGCTTCTTATGGTAGACACAATTGTCGTATGCACCCCTGCAATAACCGTTTCCAACCATAATTATAAGGCCCCGCCCCGAGAGATTTCGATTAGTACTAATTAAGTCGTGTATTAGTTTAAGTGAGATTAGTGAATTTTGTTTAAGTTTGGATTAGAATAGCTTTTATATAGCTTTGGGTTAATTTGAGAACCTTTTGATTAGTGGGACCCTTTGGGGGTTCCTTTGTAGTATTTTTGTGTGACTTGGGGAAATTATCTGATATTCCGAAAATTCGTGTTTTAGCTCCGTTTAACTTGTTTTATCATTCCCTACAACTTTTGTGTTTACTCTGTTCCCGTCCAAGACCTCGAAACCCCATTTTTTCTAATGTTAGGGGCAAAACAGTCCTTTTACACAAAATCAGGGCACTATTTTCAATATCTCCGAAACTTATGAAATATATACTTTTTGAAAACTAGAAATTTCAATGAATATTTCTTCCTTCTTCGTCGAACTTATCTAAGGCTCGGAAATCCATGTTTTAAGTCCCACAAGTTTCTTAAGTGGTAGGACCCATCCCCACTCTCTATATAAGGAGAGGTCTTCTTCCCTTTACCCTTTCTTGCTACTTTTATTGTGAAAGAGAGAGAGCTCTAGCCCTAGGGTTCCCTTTTTCTTCTTCTTCTTGCTTCTTCTCCTCTAACTCACTCCCAACTATTGCAAATGGTGAAATGGACCTCACCATCTTCTTCCTCTCCATGGAAGCTCTCCATTGGTACAATTTATAAAAGAAACCACTCATCCTAGGACTTCCTTTGAGAAACCTTTTCCCATTTGAAGACCCTATATGTAAGTGATCCTCTCCATCTTCTAGATTTGTATTCTATTAGTCCTAGAGGAGCTTCATCACCATTGTTGGAAGCTCCCTCTTCCTATTTCATGTTTAGCCGTTTTAGGGTTTGTGATAGGCTACTTTTGGGGGGTTTTGATGTAGATTGGTGATTTTGGCTTGAGAAGTGTGATTAGAGCTTGATTTGAAATTTGTGGAGCCATGGCAAATGGATGAATGGGTTAATTTAACAATTTCATGAGTTTGAGAAACTTTGATTTTTATCAATGGTTTTCATTTATGATCTATGATTTACATTGATATATGAAATGTCCATATTTATGAGCTTTTCCTCTCTCAATTGTTCTCTTAAGATTTTGTGCATTAAAGTTTGTATTTTTGTCAATTATAAATCTTCATTAATGGTGGATACCCTTGAAATAAATAAAGTGGGATTTGAATGATTTTTATGGTTTTAATGGATAGTGGTTGGAGGATACGATGGTGGTTTGAGTAGGTGGAAATGTTATTAATGTGGTGTCAAGAATTAACTCTAAGGGAGATTGGAAAAGAAGAGAAGAGATCCCAAAAATGAATAAAACGGGCAGTTTCTGGAGCTATCCGCTCGAGCGGACCCTTCCAGAAGCTCGGTGGCTCAAGCTAGCCATTACTCCACTCGAGCCGTCCTGACTCGGATCAGTCCGCTCGAGCGGACCCATCCAGATTCTTGTTGGCTCAAGCCGACATAGATGTTCGCTCGAGCCAACCCTCCCAAAGAGCCATCCTCTAGAGTGGACCCTCCCAGAACCTTGCCCGCTAGAGCGAACATTACGTTTGCTCGAGTGAACTAACGGTTATGCTTAGGGTTATGTTTGGAGCTGGGAAATAATGATTTGGGGTATAGACAGAGCCTGTTTGAGGTTCCATTTCAATTGGAGACCTAGGAGGTGATGTATGAAGATCGATGCAAATAGAAACACCATTTCCGGAGATTTATTGAGGATATTGGACCTACCAATTTTATAGGGAACTTGGAATGTCTTCAATCTTCCGGAGTACCAAGTCATGAGCAAAAAACCAACATACAAGATCCTAATACACATTGTTTAAATCTTATAGCCTCAATGCATGTCAGGAATTATGTGGAGATCTATTGTTTTAGTTTTCACTTGGATTTTTATATGTTTCAGACGGTTTTCGTGTATTAATACAAGTGTTGTTTTAAACTACAAAAAATCTGCAGTCTGAATATTTGGTTAGCCTTGTGTACTTTGATAAGATATTATTGCAATAATGTGCTCATGAGCCTTCTGTTCAGCTTGTTTTGGGTATCATACACCTCTTTAGATATGTATATGCTCTGATTTCATTTTGACCTATGAGTTGGCACCACTAAGCTTGGACAACCTTGTCAGTTTGATCCGCCCACTTAGAGTCCTCCTTTAGCTTTTGTCAGCTGCAGTCTGAATTTTGTTATGTTCTGTCACCCGGTTCTACGGCCGTAGTTTTGCTCAGTATATATATAGTTGCTTCTCGTAATCTTGCGTGTCCGAGACCAACACCTTTAGTGTGCTCTCATCATGTGTGGTTGCCAACTTCTCAGTTCTCGTTCATTGTGACCCTACATGTTTTATATTGCACATGTACGTTAAACAAATAATGCATCTTGTTTTATAGAAATTATTGCTTTGACAGATTTTAACGTGTTTTTAAAATATGCTTTGTATTTTTTTATTGTTATATCTATTCACCCATCTGCCAGACTATCGTGTTTGACCCACTCTTTTGGTACTCGGGATCTAGACCCCGTTATCTTTGAGGAGCCGGAGGAGGCAGCCGATCAGTCGCATCAATTAGTTGAATGGCAAGCTGACAATGTCATTTAGACATTGGGTTGAGGTAGGAGACGCGAAACATTTTAGGGGTTATTGTTTGATATATTTTGAAATTCTTTTGGTTGTACTGGCCTTTGTTGGCCATTATTTTGGGGAATGCTTAATGAACTTACTTTTTGTATAAACCTTTAACTTATATTTTGGGAATGCCAAATGATCATTGTTCACTCTGACATCATGTTAGTTATATATGTGTGTTTTTGGTTTTGAAATGTGGAATGAATTACGAATTTAGTTTGCTACCCGCTTCCGCACCCATATGAATGATTTGTGAGTATGTGTGATATCTTCACCGCGGAAACCTGTGGGAAATTAAATGAGTGTCTTCTTATGTTTATTGTTGCACTAACAATACACTCACCACCACTTAACTCACTGATCCCGGATTAGGTGCGCTAACCTGGTCTGGGGTCGCGGCAATAAGGGTGTCGAAACGCTTGTACCACTACCTAGGAGACTAGTTTAGGCCATACAACGATTTCTTTAGCAAACAGACGTGGTCTTCATTTCCATGAATTTCAAACCCCTCTGGTTAATGCATATAAATTTGTTCATTTAGCTCACCATGTAAAAATACATCTTGACATCAAACTGCTCTAACTCTAAATTGAATTTAGCAACCATAGTAAGTAGCACCCGGATAGAATTATGCTTTATTAAAGTCAACACCCTCCCTCTGAATATAGCCTTTTGCAACCAGTTGTGCTTTGAACCGAGCATCTTCCACCCCTGGAGTTCCTTTCTTTTTCTTGAAGGCCCATTTGCAACTAACAATCCTTTGGCCTTTCGGAGGTTTCACCAGCTCCTAAGTTTGATTCTTATGAAGAGATTCAATCTCCTCACCCATGGCTATGGCCCATTTTGCTGATTCTTTGCTAGTGATGGCATCCCGATATGTAACCGGCTCAGACTCAATACTCTCAGCTGTGTTCAGAGCATAGGCTACAAAATCTTCATACTCTTATCTCTGAGGTTTCTTAATTTACCTCCTTTCTCTATCCCGAGTAAGCATGTAATCATCCGGAAATGCGGTTTCCTCATTTGAGCTTCGCATCTCTTCTACATCATGTAGAACTGGGACATCTGCTTGCACCTTATCCTGTAAGTTTTCTGAAGCTTCCTTCTCAAGCTCCACTTGTTTACTAACACCGTTTTTATCCTCCACGTTTCCAACATCATGGCACTCCTTCAGTTTCAATATTGCAGACTCATCAAATGTCACATCTCTGCTTATAATGCATATGGGAGATTTATCATCTAGGAACCACAGCCTATATCCTTTAACACCATCTGCATACCCTAGAAATATGCACTTTCTTGCCCTTGGTTCAAGCTTTCCATCATTCACATGAGCATAGGCAGGACAACCAAATATCCGCAAGTTAGTGTAATCAGCAGGAGATCCAGACCATACCTTTATAGGAGTTTTACATTCTATCGTTGTTGATGGAGACCGGTTGTTCAGATGATACGTTGTTTAACAGCTTCTGCCCAGAACTTCCTAGGTAATTCTGCATTAAAGAGAATGCACCAGGTCTTTTCTAGAATAGTCATGTTCATCCATTCTGCAACTTCGTTCTGTTGCGGTGTGTTTTTGACTGTGCGATGTTTCACAATCCCTTCATTCTTGCAGAACTCATTAAAAGCACTATTACAGAATTCCAAGCCATTATCAATTCTCAAGTGCTTGAGTCGTTTACATGTCTGCTTCTCAATCATAGCCTTCCATTGCTTGAACTGTGCAAAAGCTTCATGTTTGTGTTATAAGATATACACCCAGACCTTTCGAGAATAGTCATCAATAAAGGTTAACATGTATTGACCACCACCAAGAGATGGAACACAAGAGGGACCCCAAAGATCAGAATGGATATAATCCAAAGTACTGTTGGTTCGATCAACAGCTATGGTGAACTTGACTCTACATTGCTTTCCGAAGATATAATACTCACAGAAGTCCAGCTTTCTTATTTTCTGACCACACAGCAAACCTTGTTTATTCAACTCGTCCATACCCCTCTCACTCATATGCCCAAGTTGCAGTACTTGTAATTGTACTAACTTGAAGAAAGTAAAGGCCATTCTGCTTCAGTCCCTTCATCACTACAAGAGCACCCTTCGAGATTCTTATAACTCCACCTCCAGCTTTGTAGGTACAACCGTTGGAGTCAAGCGTTCCCAAGGAAATCATATTTTTCTTTAACTCTAGAATATGCCTAACAACTGACAATGTTCTCACAATACCTTCATGCATCTTAATTTTGATTGCACCTATCCCAACTACCTTACAGGCTGCATTATTTCCCATAAGCACTTTACCACCATCAATAGATTGATAATTGGTAAACCAATCTCTATAAGGACACATGATATGAACATGCCGAATCAAGAATCCACTTAGTGGCTGAGCTACCAACAATAACTGAAAGAATTTTTGCACCATTAGAATTACTCTCTGCAACATCGGTTGTAACTCTGGCAACTTCTCCAGAATCGGATTTCTTCTTCCCTTTACGCGCTGGACAATCTTTTCTAAAATGCCCTTCCTTGTGACATTTGAAGCACTTTAAATTTCTAGTTTTTTATTTTGACCTAGATCGGCCTCTTCTATTATGCCCTTTCTTCTCTGTTCTACCACGCGCTACCAAACCCTCACCAAACTATCAGTGTTTTCAGTTGCAACCATTTTCTTCAACTCCTTAGAGTTCAAGGCTGGCTCAACATCTTCCTTAGAAAGAGTTTCTCTACCATACATCATAGTATCAACAAAGTTCTTATACGAGGGTGGTAAAGAGCATAGCAACATAATAGCTTGGTCCTCATCATCAATTTTAACATCTATATTTTCGTGATCCACAATATCTTTTGTAAAAGAATCAATGTGAGTTAAAACAGACGTACCTTCCTGCATTTGTAACTTGAACAACCGCTTTTTTAGATATAAGTGATTGGTGAGAGACTTCGTAATTTACAAGTTCTCTAACTTTTGCCATATGCCAACAGCAGTTTTCTCCTGAGCAACCTTTCGTAGTACGCCATCACTTAAAAACCAGCAGAATTTGATCGTTTGCCTTTTTCATCAACTCATCCTTCTCATCATCTGACGGCTTGTCAGACAAAGCATTCTTTCCCTTTAAAGCTTTTTGTAACCCATTCTGAACTAACGGAGCATGCATCTTCAGACGCCAAAAGACTGAAGTCGTTGTTTCCATCGAATTTCTCAATTTCAAACTTCGTAGCCATTTCACGAATCTTTCATTATACTTGTGTAGATTTAGTCACCACGAGCACATTGGAAGAAACTGATCTAAAATCTTACTTTGGACAACTAAGATATCATAGAAATAAGTTTCTGCGCTCCAATTAGTCAATCTCCTTTGTTGATTGTTGAACAACCAATCTTCTTCCACAACCGCGTAGATCTGCTAGCAATGAGTCCGTAGGCTCAAACGGATGTCATATCAGACTCCAAATCGTCAAGATATCGCGAAAACAAATTTCAGCCTTCGATTTGGTCAAATCTGTCTTTGACTGTATAGGTGCTGACGTCACTGCCGCTCTGGGCTACTGCACAACGAGTCAGGTCTGACCTTACCTGACCCGAGATTGAACCCAAAAGATGGCTTCTTCCTTTTTCTTTGATCTGATACAACAATTAGAATTGACAGAACCCAACGGTCCTCTTTCATGGCAAAGGAGCAGTAGCACTTCTTTTTCGGTGACGGGATGCGCAGTGCGGCGATGGCTCTAGCAATGTCGTGCTGTCCTCAGCAGTGTGGGGCTAGAGGAAACAATCCAGAATGAGGATCCGGACGGCGGCAATTCCAACACGGCTTGTGCAGAATTTCGACGATATGCAGAACCCAGACGGCTTACGCAGCGCTACAATTCGGATCCTCTGCGTCAACCATGGACTACGCTTCTTCATCGTCAATAGGAAAAAAAAGGTCAACGGCTTCCTCTATTCTCCTCTCTGCATCTACCTAGACCAGAAACAAACAGATTGTTTCAGATCACCTCGTGATCTGCGCCGCCCCTTTTGGCAGATCTAATCACCCCTTCTCCGATGGACCCTTTGAAGATCTGATCCGTCAAAATCTCTTTCGATCACACCAAATCCGCTCTGATACTAGTTTGTTAAGATCTAGGGCCTACCAGAAGAGATCAATCACGCACAAGAAGACACAAAGATTTACGTGGTTCGGCTTTTAGCCTACGCCCATGGGAAGATGGAAGAATTCACTATACAATCAGATGAGGTGTACATCATAGAGACCCTTAGTCTCTATTTATAATATCTGCCCCAAAACCCTGTTACACCTAAACACTACTTCTAATCTCAGTAGATCTATAATAATAGGCCAACTTCTAATTACAGTACAACATGGGCAATGCAGGGGCCCGGCTTATCAGATTTATTATTTCAATTGAGCCATACAACCTAACAGATCTCTTCGGCTTGAGTTGGAGGTATTGACGGTTGCGGTAGCCAAATTTGAGAACCTACAAGCAATTAGAAAAATGAAATAAATATTATTTTGTAGTTCCATCAAAATGAATTTAACTATCAACATGCACATTTCAAATAAGTGACCAGATCTATGATTTAAGAATTGGCAGTAGACTGTAGCCCCCTTTCATTCATTTGAACTCAATTCCCTTGCAATAAGTCTACTTATAACCATAAATAGTCCCTTGTACTTGGAAATGGTTATGGCAAGAACCAAACAGTAATACCTTGCACTCAGTTTATAGAGATACAAAGAAAGCCAAAGGGTGTTCATAGGCCGAGTCTAGCCGGGTTTCAGGCAAATCTAGGCCTAGTTCGGCACAATAGCGCAGCTAACAAAGTCCCTTTAAAACATTCATTGATGGGCATACTAGCTTACTATTGGAGCTCATGATCGGCTGCTTTAACATGTTGATCAGACAAACATATAACATAAAGTTAAATTGTTTAATATTTTTCTATGACTTTGGGAGAGCCTTACCTTTCCAATTTGTGGTCCACAATCCCTTTCACCTGTGAGAGGCCAAAGATCCAATTAGTATAGTCTACTATGAAAATTTGAGATCTTCCATCTTCCAATTGGTTCTGGGACTGTAGATGTTCGAAGTTGGTACTGTACCACAGTGACGGGTTTGTGCCAGCTGAACAATTTAGAAATGCAGGATAAATGGTTCTTTTTTCTTCCGATGGGTGATTTGATACTAATCCCACTTCATTGTTTCCACTTCTAGTACTTCCCAAATCCATCTCCTCCCTTCTTTTAGCAATTACCTGTACAACTGGGTTATTCATTGGGATTAGGGGGTTCCACATGGAATTCTTTATTTTCAACATTTTATCTAGGTATTGTATATGTTGGAAGATCCAACAGTGCCACAGTGATGGGTTTGTACTCGCTTCATAAAATAGAAAGGTGGGATAAATGGTTCAGGCTTTTGATGAGATTTGAAAAAACTATTTTGAAGCTTCAGATTTAACAAATTGATGATGATCTGCCAGGAGAATAGGAAACACTAGTGAGAATTATAAAACTCATTCTATATTTTTAAGTTGGGAAAAGAGTCATTGTATTTATCTATATAAAGTTAGTCATCAATGATGAAAGTTCAAATTTTTTTAGGCAAACATCCAATTAAATTTCAAAGAGCGGTTGTTTGTGAGACCAATTCTTTCAAAAATGCAATCATCTATGCAATACTCGTATTTCTTCCACTAGAAAAACATGCAAAATGTGATATTGTTTCTCATGATTCTAGCTAAAGTTGGAACTACTAAGCCATTGGTGGTGACAGACCTGGCTCTTGCCTTCCTCCGCCCCGGCTCTGCCAGGGTACAGCTGGGCGAAAAGCGGGCATCAACATTTTTTTGTACGGGTGTGTCAGATTTTCTATTCTACTTGGAATTTGGAAATGGTGATCCGGAGATCCACCTTCACAAGTAGAAAGGAAATCAATCTTTTTTCTAACTTTCCATTGTACATATATTTTTAAGAAAAGAGACAGATTTTTGAATGCCGTGAAAGGTGATTTTTTTTGTATGCCATGAAAGGCGGTTTTTTGCTGTAGGAGACAATTTTGCCGTGAAAGGCAATTTACAAATCTCATCAATAATGAAAGACAAGGATTGTGCATTTTTTGTCTCTTTAAAAATACAAAATACAACAGAAAAGTAAGAAAATGAATCTAACTTCTTAGGAGATTGTGGGGACTCGTTCGGATCGACGGTTGCGAGTCACGTATGGACTCCCCCATCGTCTTTCAGATGAGAACACATGATGCTTTGGTTCACTTGGCTTGGCTTGGACCTCAGATTTTTAGAGGATAAAGATCAAGGGAAGGTCCTATAGCCAATAAAAAAACTAAGTAGACGGGCTGAAGAGCCACATCTAGCCATGTTGGATAGAAGGAGAGGGGACCTTGGGGGGGGGGGGGGGTGGCCCCCTAAGGGACTTTGATCACCTTGTGGTGTTTTCTTGCAGCAGAGTTTTTTCAGAGTAGCCGAGCTTCTTTACGCATAAGTTTCTCCGAGAAGTTTCTAGCAATTTTTCCGGGGGCTTTTCTCCTTGGAATGACCACCTTTTATAGGCTTTTGGTGGCCATTAGATGAGTTTATGAGCATTGATTACATTAATGCTCCATGATGGGAGGAGTTACAAGTATTTAATTCTTGATTTTGTAACTCCTTTTTCCTACCTTTTGATTGGCCAATGGAGAATGATGGGCATTTAATCGCCTTTAATCTCCATGATGAGGGAAGTTACATGGTTTAATGCCATGATTGTTTGGATTTGTAACTCCTTTTTCCTTGCTTCTGATTGGGTCGCTCAAAATAATGAGTTAATGACCGCATTAACTTGTCATAAAAGGGTCAATTAACAGCATTAAGTGGTCGCCAAGTCGCTTGAAGAGTCGCGGGCCGCGCCACATCTTTTGGAATTCTTCTTACGATGATCGCCGATTGATCCAAAAGTTGTTTGATGTCGGACGGCGATACAATTTCAGACATTGGTTGACACCAATAAGCCGGCAACATCTGTCCAGTCAATTTCTCGATCGATCAAGCAGAAAGTGTGCTTTCTTGGTCGTCCGGTTGGCTATTCCGAAGCGTCGGATGATGATTTCATGATTTCAACAGCGGATCTGTGATGTTGACAGAGATCGATGGATTTTATGCTCTAAAAATCAGATTCTAGAAAAATCACAAGGGCCAATCATCTTGAAACACGAAAAATACCCGAAAAAGTGGGTTTTCGGGGAAAATCCGGTGACCCAAATCCCTATGGTCGCCGGCGACTAGGATCCTTATGGTCGCCGGCGACCTGGATCCCTATGGGACTATAGGACTTTTTGTCCCTTTTCGGTCGCTGTTTTTCCGTCTTTTTCGTTTCTTCATTCTCCTGTATTTTTCTTGACATCTTTCCTCACTTATTGACTTGATTCTCTTGAAGAAAACCTGATGAGAAGCCACGCAAATAAGAACACAAAGTTTCTTATATTTTGAAAAGCTAAAGACTTTGTAGCCGATTTTCCGTCAAGAGTCGAAACTAGGTCAAATGACGTTGGAATGACCTGAAATTTGAGGTGAAGCTTCCTGAGCAATAGATAGGACCAACCATGGGCTTTTGTTCAAGTTTTGAGACCGTTTGAGGTCCCGTCGATGCTTGACTTGATTTCACCATGAGGAAGATGTCGAGCTTTGATGTACGGTCAATCGATGTCCTATTTACCTGAAATTTGACAAGGAGCCTATTGGAGTCATTTTGAGACAATCCATTAGCTCCGATTTGGATGCCATGGTCCCGGGGAGCTCTGCCGCCAGGAGGCCTAATTTTGCTTCCAAACGTCAAAGTTGGTTCTAACGTTGTCGGAATGACCTGAAATTTGACGTGTAGCCCTTTGGAAGTATGTAGAAGCTACCCATATGCTTCATTTGATGAGTGGTGGCATCAGTGGTTCTAGCTGCCGAGAGGCTTGATTTTGCTGTTCGAGAGTTGATGGATGGTTAAATAGTGTCGATTTGACTTCAAATTTGACGTGGAGCCTTTTGGAGGTATTTTGAGACCATCCATAGGCTCTGATCAAAGATTTGATATCTTAGACATTGTTGCCGCCGGGAGTTCCTACTCAACCGTTAGAGGAGTGAAGTTAGGCCAAACAGTGTTGAAATGGCCCGAAACTTCATGTGTACCCTTCTTTCTGCTATTTTGAAGGATCTTGTAGTTTTTGTTTGATTCAGACATGATCTAATGTCTAAAGCGGCTTTCCCTGTTTGTAGTAGGATGCGGCTCCATGTAGGTTTTGATGTTGAAGAGGCAAAGTGACATTTTTTGTGTCAACAAATGCCCCTTCGAGGTACAGCGATGAATTGCATAGCTTTTGCAGTCAATGTGCCTCGAAGAAAACTTTGACTGAGAGTTTCTGACTTTACCAAGAGTCGATGAGCATTTTTCATTTGATAAAGTAGCCTTTTGAGTTTTCAAGTGGATTTTATGGCAGTGAGAGAGATCACATACCATCTCAAGGCAAAATTTTGAAAATGACATTTGGATTTGGTTTTTGGGTTTTGGAATTTTCTTTTTGACCTTGTGAACCTAAAGGCTTTATATCGCGCGTTAGGCGGTCAAGAAGGGTTTTTTGGTTTTTTGACCTTGTGACCTAACAAGTTGTATGTGGCAGGTTAGGGGGTCGGGTTTTGGATTCTGATTTTGGCCATGTGACCTAACAAGCTGTATGTGGCAAGTTAGGGGACCGGGATTCGGTTTTTGGTTTTGGCCTTGTGACCTAACAAACTGTATGTGGCAAGTTAGGGGACCATGGTTTAGTTTTTTGGTCACTCTTTGGGACAATTTTGGGTCCATTGGAGTGGTTTGGTTTTTTGTGGAATGTAAATTTCAAGGTTTTGGCTTAATTTGGTTCATGAGGTGGGGTGGTTTGGATTTTTGGAGACTCATGAGGCTTAGATTTTTCTTTGTATTGGGTCCAATCGACCCAAAAGAGGTATGGAAACATTCTTGTATGCTTTTGGTAAGAGGGATTTTGACTAAAAGCCACTTTTAGTGCGTAGGTGGTCAAACCTGGCTCATGTGGGCTAACCCAAGGGACCTTGAGCTTTGAAGATGGCTTAGGTCTCATTTGGTGTCATTTTTGTTAAGAATATCTAAAAATATCTCTTTTGGGTAGAGAATATCTAAAAATATCCTTACTTGGAAAGAATGTCTCAAGTTTCCTTGATTTTGGGAGAGATTTTCTCAAAGCATCTTTCTTTGGGAGAAAGTCTCTCACATTCCCTCTCTTTTTGGAGAGAATTTCTCAAAAGATCTCCTTCTTGGGAGAGAATATCTCACATTTCCTTTCTTTTTGGAGAGAATTTCTCAAAGGATCTCCTTCTTGGGAGAGAATATCTCAAGATCCCTTTCTTTTAGGAGGATTGCTAATTTATAGCACTTACCTCCTTACTCCTCTCCTTCTTTCCTCTTTTGGTTTGCTCTCTTCTATAAAAGCAAGGGGAGGTTGGATCTCTTGCTCTTATTGCTTTCTTTTTGTAAAAGACTTCAAGAGTGCTCCAAGATCAAGAACCCTTCTTCTTCAAGGATCTTCAAGTTCTTCTTCTTCCTCCATGGCTTCAAGTAAGTTTTCTTCCTCTTTCTCCATGTAGAAACCCCTTTTTTTTTTTCTTTCCCCCATTTTTGCTCACTTATGATAATGAGGTTTATGCAATCCAAGATGTTCATGCATTTTGTCTTTTTTTTTTTTTTTAATGCAAAAGACTAGAGTTTCTAGGTCAAGTCAACATGAATTTTGACTTGGACAAAGTTTGATTGGTTTCGACCAAGTTGGGTTGGAATTGGTCAAACTTTTGTCAAGGTTTTCCTAGCATCTAATGCATGATGATTTTCTTTTATGCATGATTTTTGGTAAATTGGTTTGAAAGCATGATGATGATGCACACCTGGAAATCTTTTGCAAGCCTTGGGATTTGGAGCTCGTAGCAATGTTGAGCCCTTTCTTAGTCTTGCAGGGGTTTTATGGAGCTTTGCAAGTTTTGGAGTCTGGAGCTCGCAGCAATGTTGAGCCCTTTTTTCCAATTTTGCAGAGTTTTAAGAAGACTAGCTTGATCTCGCAGCAATGTTCGAGTTCGAGCCTTCTTTGAGAATCCTCCATTGATTGTGAGCTCCAACCAATGTTGAGCTCATTCTTCATAATTCCTATCTTTTTCGGGGTGTTTCCCTTTTCTTCGGAATTGCCCCGGAACCATGCCAAAATTTTGCTAAGATTTTTTTAGCAAAACTCTGTCATTTTGACGATTGATTTCTTCTTTTCCATCATTTGCAGATAGTTCCTCCAAAACGAATAAGGGTAAGGGCCCTGTTACCGGTGCGCCCCATCGGTCTGCTAGATCTTCCAATACGGCCGTACGTACAGCAGGCCTGGGAGAAGGTCCAGTACGTGGAGAGGAACTTGGAAGAGTGTGACTCGCTTAACCGAGATGAGATGAGGCAACTTTTGATCGCCCTCAAGGATGAGGAGTTCTATAGGATTGTGGTAAGCAATCGTCCTTGGGTCACAGACGATCAAAGCATTGTGCCCAAGCCTACCTTTTTCTTTGGTGATGCAACCCCTGACGACTTAACATACCAAAGGAGTGTTTTCAGTTCTCTTACACAGCTGATGGTGACCTTTGATCGCACTGTCTCGGTCATGAGCCTTTCTCCCACATGCTCAAAGAGAGAAGATCCTCCAAGCCGAGTGAAGAGGACCAATGTGATCAAGACCGGGGGCTTTGTTGGAAGCTCTTCAGGTTATGCAGAGAAGTCGCTTGTCCGTATGGACATGTTGATGCCGACCAGCGGCTACCAAGGTTCAGACCATCCATCGGTCAATTTGAGACCAGTGGGCCTTGGCATTTTCAAGGGTGATGGTAGCAGTTAGGTGAAGCCTTTTCGACTTCGTGGCCGTTTCAGTGCTGACTCAAGCTGGGAGTCATGGACCGATCACATCCTGTAGGTTGGCTGGGCCATTCTGAAGGAGGCTGAGTTCTTTGATGCGGTCCGCGCTTTTCGAGGAACCGTGGTTTTCTCCGATGAAGCCTTCATGGCCATGTTGGAGTCATTCCTTTCACAAACCAATACCTTCCTTGTCACGAATGGTGAGATTGGTTTTTCTTTGAAGGAATTGAGAGCCATCACTGGGCTGCCCATCCTTGGCAAACTCTATGAGGAGTTCATGCCTATTGACAGCGTCCTTGAGGAGCAGTATGAGGAGTTTAGGCTTTTCTACTTTCAGCTCGTCGCCTTCTATGACTTTTTGAAGGAGAAGGAGGGCTCGAAAGTCAGGTGCAACAGCTAGAAGAATTTTAGCTCTTTGTCCCCCAACTTCTTTAACGGCAAAGAGTCTTATGAGGGTCTGACCCGGGAAGCCAGGGCTAAAACTCCGGGTTCGAAGAAGATCTCCGTCATGCGAGAAAGTTTGAAGGAATTCTTCGCAAGCATAAACGCCATTTATTCTGACATTCCGTCGCGGAGAGATCTTGCTGTTTACCTTACTTATTGGTTAGGTGAAGCTGTTTTTACTGGAGGGGATGGAATGCAAATCAGGCAGCATTGCATTTTTCCGACTTGTTAGATGGCATTTAGAGAGTGGCTTGCTTTGGTGCCTGCTCTTTACTCCTATTTGTGCACCGAACTACAGGCTACTGCTTTCCTAGTTCGGCTTGGGCTTCCCATGAATAAGGTGTTTTCAGCCCATATCTTCTATTCGTGGTATGTATACCACTGTCCTGGTTTCCACCAATTGGGTGATGTATAGGATGATGACCCATTCATGATTCGGTTAGCTAGAGGGACAGTCGTTTCCGAATCTCTTTTGTCTGCCCCTTTGAGGATCCGACAGTTCAGGGACGTCGAGATTGGGCAGTCTTCGGTGAAGCTTTCTCTGGATTTATGGAAGAAGGCTTTTGATTTTGATGTCTCCCGTGATTCGACTAGGGCAGGGTCGGGGAGACACTATTCTTTAACCAACGTGGAGAAGGCGTGGCATTTTAACATACGTGTTGGTACGATGGTGTATCGCAGACATCTTTTCATTGACATCCAGCCATATGTTCCTTCGCGCTTTGCCTTGCAGTTTGGCTTCTCTCAGGGCATCGTTGGAGCGCCTTCAAGTAAAATGAAGCTCTTTGGAGGTTTGCAGGATGGGAGGAATGCATGGGCTTTTTACAGTGCGGAGGACACTACCACCATGATTTCCTATCTTCAGTTGCCCACCTTCAGGACTGTTGGCTTGACGAAGTGGTTCATGGAGAGCTTTTCAGTGTACCGGGGGCTTTCCAAGAAGGAGCTTGATGTAAAGCAGTCTCCTGGGACGGGTCTCGGCAGTTTTGGCTTTCCTTTCGGGAGAGAAGCATAAGAAAGGCTTTCTCTGTGAACAGGACATCATTAGATCAGGAGCTGTACAAGAGGTACCTGGTGAGGTCTTGAAGCAGCTAGAGGTAGAGGAGGCCGGGATCGATGCTTGGATGCAGGCAGAGCGAACAAAGGCTTCCATAGAGTCTACTGGCAAGAGCAGACCATCTAGTGAGGACTCTAACGAGAGGCCTGATTTTGATGGCAGGGTAGGTACCTAAAGCAAACCGTCCAATAGAAGCAAGAGGAAAAGAGGACAGCGCCGAAATAAGAGATGGCATGAAGACTCTCCTGATCTGGAAGTCCCTCTCACCATTGCTGAGGAGGTGTCAGGGGATGCTGATGAACCTTCGGAAAAGAGGAGCCAAGAGGAAGGGACCATTAATGATGGTATGCTTTCCCCTTTTCTCTTTCCATTTCTTTTCTTCTGTGAGAGATTTTTTTTGTTTTGATCCGCTGCTTTCTTTCTTTTTAGCAGAAGATGATGATTTGGTGACGCCTGAGGTTCTGGCCGATGAGGCGGTGACAGATCCAATCGTGGCATCTGAGCAAGAACCAAGGGACTCTAGAGTAGTTCTAGAATCTTCGCATGGTATGATTTTCTTTGGTTTTTCACCTTTTTGTTTGTCTTTGCCACCACTTGCTGACATGTTTTTGTTTTCTTGCCAGCTGACTTGCCAGAGGATTCTGACGATTTTGAACCATCAATGGATGCAACTTCTCATGATGCTCCGGATGAGTTCATGGAGGCAGAGAGTTCTCTGCCGGTCGTCGAAGAAGATATTTTGTAGTAATAATCTTGATATTGATTTTTGACAAGATCATATTCATACATTTTCATCTTTCATTGGCAGGCTATGAAGCAACAGGCGAAGTCCCTCCGTCTTCTTCGGGTCTAGAGCAGGAGGTGCCCGCGGTTGATCCAGACGTAAAGGTTACTTCTACCAATTTTGGTGCAGTAGATATGAAACCTCATGATGAGATTCCTTTGCCAGCATCTTTGATTGGACAGAGTTTGTTGACTATCCCTCCAATAAAACATGATAGAGGCAGCGGGCCGATGGAGTGGGGTGAGACTTCATCCAGACCGTCTCTTCAATATGCGAAGAGAGTGCTGAAGAGCATCCTAAGTTCTTGGATCGAGACCCTCTCTTTTGGCCATTTGGAAGCTGGCTTTGGCGTGATTAAGTAAGGACATTCTTGCTGACAGCGAAGGGGTCGGTCTCGACACTGCAAGTGCCAAGGCTTTTGTTGACGAAGTCATTGCTTTGGGCAACAAGTGGACTAAGACCAAGAGCTTTCCAAATGGTGACTTTTTCAACGGGATGTTTGTTAAGCATTCCAACAAAGTCAAATCTGAAGTGGATGAGATTTCGCAGACTCGGAAGCAATTCGTTCGGGAGAGGAGCGTAACCGAGTTGGCTATCATTGAGCTGACACAGGACCTACACCGTCTTGATAGCGAGGTCATTGAGGCCAGATAGTGTCTCGAGCTTTTGGAGGAACAAGCTACTGCCAAATGGACTGCCATTATGGAAGCTCGCGCTAGAGAGGGAGCTCTCATTCGCCAGGTTGAGGAAGCTGATAGCAACCTTCGGAGGAGGACTTAGGAATATGAGCGATGGCGAATTCTCTGGGAAGAGCTTCTCGTACTGAAGATGGGTCGCGGCGTTCTGCCGCATTTTATGGTAAAGTTTTGAAGAAGCATGGCCTGGAAGCTTTAGAGGCTAAGGCCAAAGGTCTGCTTGAGGAGCTGAATCTTTAGTTGAAGACCATGTCAAACTGAGCTCCTGATTTATAACAAACTTTTTTCTTCTTTTCTTCGGTACCTCCATGTATAAACATTTTTTTTTTTTTTTTGCATCCTTTTTTTTGTATTCCTTCGTTTCACTTAAATCCTTTTTTGATGAAAGTAAGCAAAAATTGAATGGGAATGGTTTGCTTGAAAATTTGATCAAAAGGTTGTTATTTTATTAAAATCTTTTGTCAAATGGTTGTTTTGGGCATGAAAGCCGGATTTTGTGGCAATAGCCTGGCTTGAAAGCCGAATTTTAAAATGGCGCGAAAGCCGAATTTTTGGGATGGCATGAAAGCCGGATTTTGGTGGCATGAGAGCCAGAAGGGTTTTGTTTGTGGCATGGAAGCCAAATTTTGGTTTATGGCATGAGAGCCAAAATTTTGTTTTTGGCATGAAAGCCAGATTTTACGGCATGGGAGCCAGAAGGGTTTTGTTTATGGCATAGAAGCCATATTTTGGTTTTATGGCATGAGCGCCAAAATTTTGTTTTTGGTATGAAAGCCATATTTGGCGGCATGGGAGCCAAAATTTTATTTTTTGTTTGGCGTGAAAGCCATATTTTGTGGCATGAAAGCCGAGTTTTTTTAAAACCAAGTTTTGTTTTATTGGCGTGGAAGCCGGATTTTTTATTTTTGGCATGAAAGTCAGGTTTTTGGCATGAAAGCCGGGTTTTGGTTTTTGGCGTGAAAGCCAGGTTTTTGGCATAAAAGCCGATTTTTGGTTTTTGGCGTGAAAGCCAGGTTTTTGGAATAAAAACCGGGTTTTTTAGTTTTCAAAAATGCAAGTATAGACTAAAAGTCGCCTCCCTGCTGAATGGTATTACAAGTATTGATGGAATGTCGCCTCCTTGCTCATTCGGTTGCGAGTATCGATGAAATGTCGCATCCTCCCGGATTTGGGTGCAAGCATCAACTGAACGTCGCCTCCCTGCTGAATGGTATTGCAAGTATCGATGGAATGTCGCTTCCTTGCTCATTCTATTACGAGTATTGATGGAATGTCGTTTCCTCGCAGTTTGGGTGCAAGCATCGACTTAGAGTCGCCTCCCTGCGTTTTTTCAAAAATTTTGTTTTGGGGGTATCGACTGAATGTCACTTCCCCACGATTTTTGAAATTTTAGGTTTTTTCGAACCTTTTGTTTTTGTTTTGAAATTTGAGTTGTGGATATCAACTAAAACGTTGCGTCTCCACAGTTTTTTTTTTTTTTTGAAAATTTGTAAGTATCGACGAGGTGTCGCTTTTTTGCGATTTTGAGGTTTTGGAAGTATTGAATGGGGTTCGCATCCTTTCAATTTTTTTGGGTATTGCGAGTATCAACTGAATGTCACTTTGCCGTGGTTTTTTATTTAAAGACACAAGAGTCGTAAATTTTGACTCAAAACCATTTTTGGTGGTAGAAGTCTGGGTGGACTAGGGTGGAAATCCCTGGGTCCTGATTTTTTGTTTCAAACCATGAATTTTTGGGTTCAAGGATTGAAAATTTTGGTCAAGTTGGGGAAGAGGCTCCTAAACTTGGATTTTTGGGATTTGATTTTTTTTAACAATGAAACAATGAAAGTAAGCATTATTTTGAGGTTTTTTAGGAACTTCAACGTAAAGATGAAAATTCCAATAAGGAGGGGGTTTGATGAGCAAGTACCTAGGTATAGGCTTTAGCCATGCAGGCATCACTCTGACCTGGTAGAGGAAGTTTTCAAGGGTAGTACCGCTTCAAGAACTTGCAGTTGATGGGCAGCATACATCTGTCGCCTTCCATATTTAGAAGAGCGTATGCACCATTGGAGAAGACTTTGTCGATGACGAAAAGGTCCCTCCCATTTTGGTTCGAATTTGCCTTTGAATTTGTGGGCAAAAACCATTGGCCTTTTTACTGCAAGAACCAAGTTGCCCTTTTTGTGGGCATGTTGCCTGACCTTATTGTCGAAAGATCCTGCCATGCGTGCTTGGTAAAGCTCAACGCTTTGTAGAGCTTCGAGCCGTTTTTCATCGAGATTATCCAGTTCTTGGAGTCTCAATTTGACATTGCTTTCTTGCGTCATGTCATTTTGTAGAGATACCCTTAAGGAAGGAATTTGTACCTCTAGAGGGACAACTGTTTCACATCTGTAGACCAAGGAGAATGGTGTGCTATGGGTTGGTCCTCGAACGGTGGTTCGATAGTCCCATAAAGCTTCAGGCAGTTTGTCGCTTCAGTCTCTTTTGTGACTAGAGACCATTTTCTTAAGAATTTTGCAAAGTGTCTTGTTGAAAGCTTCTGCTAGTCCATTCGCTGCCGGGTTATACGAAGTCGAAGGACAATTTTGGATTTTGTATTTATTGCAGAACCTATAGAATTTATGATCCCAGAATTGTGGTCCATTATCATGGACGAATCTTTCAGGTATGTCGAAGCGACAAAATGATGTTAGTGCACAAGAATTGAAGGACTGATGAGGTCTTCATTTCACTGAACGCAAATGCTTCTGACCACTTGGAGAAATAATCTATAGCGGCGAAGATGAAGCAATGACCTTTGCTTGATGGGGGAGAGATAGGACCTATGATGTCCATACCCCAGGCTTCAAAATGCCACGAGATTGTTGTAGGGTGTAGCCATTCTGGAGGCATGTGGACATAGTCTCCGTGAACTTGGCATTGCTGGCAGCGCTTAGTAAATTGTATTGCGTCAGCTGCCATGGTAGGCCAATAATAACCTAATCTTTTTATTTGATTATAGAGCTTAGGACCAGCCTGATGGGCTCCACAAAGACCAGTATGCACTTCTTTGAGTGTTTCTTCAGCCTCTTGTTGCGACTAGCAGTGTAGAAGTACTCCATTGAAGGATTTTCTGTATAGCAGTTTTGAAGGAATATCCAAATGAAAGTTTGGGGCTCGTCTTTGAACGCTTACCCGCTCTTTTGGATCTTCAAGTAGGATTCCAAACATAATATAATCAATGAACAGATCTCTCCAGTCGCCGATTGGAGTTTTAAGGATGGAAATCCGACTTCCGACCACTCGGTGGCATTCAGCAACTACTTGGTGTGTGTTGAGAGGAGGGAGAATCCTTCTTTGACACGCAGTAATTTTCATGTTTTCCCCTTCTTGGATTGCCATAGATGCAGAGAGTCCAGTCAGGGCATCTGCTCGAATGTTTTCACCTCTGCGAATGTGGATGATGTGACAGATGTCAAACTTTTGACGAAGCGACTGCGCCTTGTTGTAGTAAGGCAACAGATCAGGCTTCCTGATTTCATATTTCTAATTAATTTGATTGACGATTAGTTGAGAATCCCAAATGCTTCCAGCATGGTGATGCTGGATTCGAGGGCAAGTTCCAATCCTATGATCAGAGCGTGTTATTCGGTTGCATTATTTGAACATGGTTCTAGTAGTGAGAAAGCGTGTGGAATCATGTATTTGTCGGGGCTAACAAAGAGAATGCCAATTTCCGATATCAACTTTCCTCTTTTGTTTGTCCTGGTTGCACCATCGACGTACATGTTCCAGGAGGCATTTGACGAGGAAGTCTCCACGTTGTAGACAGGTTCGTTTGGGAGATCATCTCTGAGCGGAGAATCCTTAGGCAGTGGATGCTCTACGAGAAAGTCTGCTAGAACTTGGCCTTTGATCGCTTTTTGTGGTACATATCTAATGTCAAACTGTGACAGAAGGATGGACCATTTTACCAGTCGGGCATTGAGAGAACTTGCTTTTGTGACAAGGACCTTTAAGAGATTGATCCTTGAAATTAGGTAGACTCAACTGGCAGGAAGGTAGTCACGCAGCTTTAAGAACAACGTCGGAGAAATCTGTTATGCAACATAAACCTGTCTCCTTCGAAATTAAAGAAAGCGTGTGCTCCATTGGAGAAGGCTTTGTCAATGTTATAAGGACCTTCCCATCTTGATTCATCGCTGGTTTTAGATGTATGAACGAGAATCAATGGCTTTTTAACCGCAAACACAAGGTCACCTTTCTTGAATGACTCTGTGGGGTTTGGATCATCAAGAGCGATGTTGAGATCCGGTATCTGGTGGATACTCTCCATCAAGGAAGACTCAATGTCGTCACCTTCTTGTTTGAAGGGTTCACCCACCATGTTGTCAAGAGAGACATTTAAGTCTAGTACAAGATACCTTCCTTTAAAAGGTTCAAGTGCTAGATGTGATGAAAATGCTTCAGAATCGTGGAAGATGGAAGACGTGGTATCTTCTTCTTCTTTTTCTGAATTAGAGTCAGTGTCTTGCATGATCGACACCAAGGAGATAGTGAACTTGCCCCTAGTCTTTTCTTTTGTCTTCTTTGCCTTGGTTGTGGTGACCAAAGGCTTTGATGTTTCGAGAGAGATCATGAAGGGAGCTTGACTGCTTACTTCGAGTGTTTCTTGAGAAGGGTCTTCGTTTGGAAGATCACACTCAGAATCAGGGAGTTGATCTTTCTCATTTGCTGAAGACATTGCTGCAGCAGTATTGCCGTCCTCAGTGATTGCATTGCTTGGAGCATTTTCTGGGAACAAGTCCTGAACAACATCCAGCAACTTTTCTTCTTTGTTGAGTATTTCATTGGTCCAGACATCACCTATGAGGTCGGGTATCTAAGACCAGTTGACCGGGTTTTCTTTGAAGACTTCATCGGCCAGAGCTTCTTCATGGTGATCAGTCAAAAGAGGCTTGAATTCCAATGTCACAGTTTCAGAAGATGAAGGCTGAGAAGATGACATCTCAGTGGAAGTCACCCGAGAAGATGTAGCTTCAGAAGATATGCTACCAGACGTAGTCTAAGAGTTTGCAGCTTCGACAAATGGAGATTGAGAGGCACTATCATCCCGAGTTATCGCATTGCAAGCAACTTCGATAGAAGATGCCTCCAGAATGCACTGCCAGGATTCAGACTCATCCTCAGATGTAAGAGGATCATCAACCCAGCAACTTTCTTCATTTTCCGGGGTTACCGGAGGAGATGTTTGCAGATTTTCCAGGATTTCCGGTTCTGGATTGTTACGAAGTTGATTGATGCGATTCTGCTCTTGTTCTATGGCAAGATGTTGCAAGATCCTCGCATATTCTTCGAGATCGAGCATAAGAGCCAAATCTTCTTCTTCGTCTGCCCCTTGTGGTTCAATATTATTGGGTTCCACTGGAGCATTGGCGAGTGTTAGATTGGCAGCATTTTCTTGAACAACCTCTTGGTCTTCTTCATCATCGGACCAGGACCCTTGTGGCTGTAAGGGATTATACCAGATTACTGGCATAAGGTGAGATTTGAGAATCCATTCTTCATCGGAGAGGTACTCTCCTGTTTCAAGGGATTCCTCCCACTCATCAGTGTCACTAACAGTGTCACTGGACTCGTATCCATTCATGGAGAATCCAATTACCGAGTTGCAAGAGTATGATGCCCCTTGCGTAGCCCATTTCTGAGCTGTGGTGGCATGAAATCACTAAGGGTGAATTTTCTTACCACTTTTGAAGTCTTGGGAACGGGCTCTTCTGTTGCCCCTAGTGAGGCGGTAGAGGTCTCTGCCCTTTCAATGATTTCTTGTTTTGGTTGAGCTTTCTCTTACTGTTTGAGCTTTCGGAGTTGTCTCCTGACTTGCCTTCACTGTTGAGCAGTCGGCTTTGTTTTGACGACCTCCCAATTCTCATCTTCAAGGAGATCGGGATGCACCTATATAGGCTGTCCATTCGGTGTTGGGTAAGGAACCAACTCTTGGGATGTTTGGGTCATTTTTATCACCTTAAAGAAAGTAGTGATCCTCTTCTTTGGTGATTTGGATGTTTGTCCATATGACACCATGTTGACGGAGGCAGGCCCATAATTTTTGTCAAAGGTGATGACTCCGTTTTTCCACATCTCGTTAATCTTCTCTCTCACAACGAAGCATTGATTGAAAGGATGCGAGACCATCTGGTGGTATAGGCAATACCGAGGATCGTTGGTTTTGCCAACATCTCCTGGTCTTTTGGGGTCGGGAAAGGTAAGTTTCCCATTTGCTAAAAGAGCCCCAAATATTTCTTCAACATCTTCATCGAACATGTATTTCTTCTCTACTCGTTCTTTGAATGCATCAGAGAGTTCAGGTCTCTTACTCACAGCTTTGTTTTCAGCTTTCTTTGGCGGCTGAGGAGCTAACTTGGTTTGCACATTAAGAACCTCCTTTTTTTTTGGCTTTGAGGTTGCGATGGCTGTCGGCTCTTTTTTTAATGATTTCTGACTGTTGAGGTCTTTGATCACCGTTTCAGCTTCCATGGATGCTTCTAGGAGTTCTCCTAGGTTCTTTGATTTGTTACCAATGATCATGGAGCGGATCCTTGCTCTCATGTAGTTTTGGCATATGTCGACCAGCGACACTTGTGGCAGCACATCTGAGCATTTGTACACCATTGTCTTCCACTTGTGAATGAAGTCGTACGTTGACTCATTCTCTTCCTATTCTAAGCTGCAGAGCTGAGCCATAGTAACAGGATAATTCTCACCTTTGAAGTGGGTCAGGAAGCGTGTCTCTAGCATGGTCAAGTTTTGAATGAGATCTTCCGGCAAAGTGGAGTGCCAATCAAAGGCTGTACCTTTTAGGGTACTTGCAAAGAGACAGATCTTGAAAGCATCTTGATCCACAATAGCTCCCGTTAGGATTTTAAAGTGGATAACGTGTTGTCTAGCTGAACCTTTCCCTGTATATGTTTGGAGAGTAGGTTGCTTGAATTTTGCAGGGAACGAAACCGAGTCCATCGTTAAGGGATATGGTGGCTTGATTCCACGTTCTTTCAGTGTATCCTCTTCTTTTGCTTTAGCGAGGATAACGTCAACGTCCTTTTTAGTAAGGGTGCATGACTCGTCTTCTCCACCATTAGCCTCATCATTTGGAGGGACTTCATTGTTTGGCGGACTTTGGAAAGTGAGAAGGAGGTTTTCCATCAAAAACTCTATTCTCTGTTGTCCTTGCTCCAACTGCTAGATACGTAAAGCCACGTCATCATGCGGCGGAGATTGCTCAGAGTTTGTGACCAAGACATTCACCCTTTGAGAATCGAATTAGGATACCGTCTTGGTGACTGAGCTGGAGCTCATTCTTTTGGATGAAGAGCCCGAGGAACGATCACTCTAGTGTCCTTGACTTGAAGGAGTGGGAGAGTCCTCCTGATGTCTTTGTGTCCGGGAGATGCTGTGAGTCACCGGGCGTCAGACGTGAATTTTGGTTGCTGACTTCTGGCGTCTTTCGGTTTAGCCAACCATATGGACAGTAGCAACTTGGTCGGGTCTTTCTTTTTCGACCCATTTTTAGAGACTTGAAGGGCGAAATGCTGGATTCTTTGCTTCTCTAGTCTCTTTGTCGATATGACGCGCGGCAACATATGCGACGAGCAATTTGAGCTTCATTAGCTTTGGCTATGCTCTAACAATAAAGGACGTAGTCCCTCGTGCGCAGCAGCCGAGCTTATCTTCTTTGAAGATTGGCATGGACAGGATCTGGACGCGGTCATTTGCCTGTCACAGTGAAGCTTTAAATTGTGCAAGCTCAGCCCCTGTTGAGATGAAGGATTGAGTTGCAGGAGAGCAGGCCCTGGCAGGTTCTTGTCGAGGCCTGGTGATGCATGATTTGATATTGGGCTTGTAAGAGCAAGTTGGCTCATGCTGAGTTGATTTTGTTGTTTGGCGAAGGGTAGGTTTCTCCTCTTTTATGTAAGAGAGATGGTAGAACCAGTTCTCCTTGAGAGGGGCCAGGTATGCTGGCTTTGTAGATGTTCGGGACCTTCTTTGTTTTGGTGAAGGTCTCGGTGACCAAGTCTTAGGGCAAACCTGGTTTCTTGCAGGCTGAGGCTTCGTGGGGTTGCCACGGGCTTCAGGCTTTTTGGTGATTGCCCTTGGTGTCATAACAGTGATACATTCAGGGGCGGTCTTCTGCTTCTTGGCAGGCGCAGTTTCTTCTACGGGGACTGGGAATGGTCCCAGCGACCCGTAGACTATGGTCCGTGGAGTTGACGTTGACCCGTGTTTTGAGAGTTGCTGAGAGAGGTGACGCTTAGGCAGCTGGCAGGGCGCTTGTGAGTGAGCTTGTTTTGCTTCTCTTGAAGCATGAGTTGGTACTTGTTCTCATCAAAGGTGATGGTTAATGAAGCTGCCATTGTTAGTTTGGAAAACTTCTGAAAGAAGACCACATCCATTAGTAATCACAAGAATATGGTGATCATAAATGGAAAATACTATAGTTTTATCTTTTCAAATCGCTCAGGGGGCATGGCCCGTCCTGAACGTAATGAAGAAGGAAAAAAGCCATAGAGGGTACAATTGTTCTAAACGCAAGTATGGTCGGCTCAGAATGAGCGTTCCAGTGACTGCTATAAGCAATTGTAAATCTTAATTCAAATTACTGAGGAGTAAGGCTCACTCGAGATAAAATGATATAAGGTTGGAGTTACAAATGTGTTGGTCGCGAATACAGTAAACCCGAAAGGGCGTACTTGCACCGCTTGGCACAAATGTTGCAAATCGCATCCTTGAATGGACACGAGATGGGTTTTTTTTTTTTTGAAAAGCCAAGATTGGATTCATAAAAGAGAGCAAATGGTAATTCAATCCGAATATACGCTCAAACATTTTTGCAAGCGCTAGATCAGAAAGGGAAGGAACCAGAATTTCTCGAATGTGAACTCAAAACTGACGGAAGTTTTTTCTTTTTTTTGAAAGGGTCAGAATTAAATTCATCGAAGAGAGAAAATGATATTACAATCCGAATACAGGCTCAAACATTTCTACAAGCACTAGATCTGAAAGGGAAGGAACTAGGATTTCTCGAATCTGAACTAAAAAATGACAGAAGTTTTTTTTGTTTGTTTTGAAGAAAAATCTTTTGAAGATTTTTTTTTTAACACATAGGTCTCCAATTCGGTCTTATGAAATCTTAGTAAATAGATCAGCCCCCAGGTAAGTGTAGAATTACTTAATGAACCCATTTGAAGGACCCTTGCCTCGAACAGTCTAGCTACCTCCACACTCTGGACAAGGCTTTTCTTAAATCCACATTGGTCAAAGAATGCAATTGGTGCAACCTTAGTGTTTTTTTGAACTCCTTTTTTTTTTTTTTTTGAAAGATCACTAATGAATCCATCAAAGAGAGGAAATGGCCCCTCCTAGTCCGAACGTCAGCTCAACGATTTCCGCAAGCTATTGTCCGAAAAGGAAATAACCAAAGTTTCTCCAATTTGAATCCAAAAGAGAAAAATATGAAATTTTTTGTTCTTTTGGTTTTTTTTGAAAGATTTCTAATGGATCTATTAAAGAGAGGAAATGGCCCCTCCCAATCCGAGTGTCAGCTCAACAATTTCCGCGGGCTATTGTCCGAAAAGGAAAGAACCAAAGTTTCTCCAATTTGAATCCAAAAGAGAAAAATCCGAAATTTTTTTTTTGTTTTCTTTTTTTTTTTTTTTTTTGAAAGATTACTAGTGGATCCATCAAAGAGAGGAAATGGTCCCTTCTAATCCGAATGTCAGCTCAGCGATTTCTGCGAGCTATTGTCCGAAAATGAAAGAACCTAAGTTTCTCCAATTTGAATCCAAAAGAGAGAAATCCCCTTTTTTTTAAATATCTAAAAATTTTGAAATTAGATTTTTTTTTAAGATCCCTATCGGACTCATCAAAGAGAAAAGATGGTCCATCCCTCGATATGAACAATAGCTACAAACATTTCTGGGAGCTATCAAGTTCAAAGAGGAAAGGATTAAAGTGTCTCAAAATTGAATCCAAAATGAGAAATCTGAAAAAAAAAATGTAGGCACGAGAAAGACTGGAAATAAACTTAAAGAAAGAAACTTCCAAAAAATCCCATCTTATGTTTTTTAAAAAAAAAAAAAAACAGAAAAGAATCCAAAGCACCAAGTTCTCAAAATGAACTAGTCCCACCGGGTGTGCCAACTTGATGGACCCGGCTCTTGCCTTCCTCCGCCCCGAGTCTACTAGGGTACGGCAGGGCGAAAATCGGGCATCGACATTTTTTTGTACGGGTATGCCAGATTTTATATTCTACTTGGAATTTAGAAATGGTGATCCGGAGATCCACCTTCACAAGTAGAAAGAAAATCAATCTTTTTTCTAACTTTCCATTGCACATATATTTTAAAGAAAAGAGACAGATTTTTGAATGCCGTGAAAGGTGATTTTTTTTGTATGCCATTAAAGGCGGTTTTTTGCTGTAGGAGACGATCTTGCTGTGAAAGGCGATTTACAAATCTCATCAATAATGAAAGACAAGGATTGTGATTTTTTTGTCTCTTTAAAAATTCAAAATACAACAGAAAAGTAAGAAAATGAATCTAACTTCTCAGGAGATTGTGGAGACTCGTTCGGATCGACGGTTGCGAGTCATGTATGGACTCTCCCATCGTCTTTCAAATGAGAACACATGATACTTTGGTTCACTTGGCTTGGCTTGGACCTCAGATTTTTAGAGGATAAAGATCAAGGGAAGGTCCTATAGCCAATAAAAAAACTGAGTAGACGGGCTGAAGAGCCACATCTAGCCATGTTGGATAGAAGGAGAGGGGACCTTGGGGGGGTGGCCCCCCAAGGTACTTTGATCACCTTGTGGTGTTTTCTTGCAGCAGAGTTTTTTCAGAGTAGCCGAGCTTCTTTACGCATAGGTTTCTCCGAGAAGTTTCTAGCAATTTTTCCGGGGGCTTTTCTCCTTGGAATGGCCGCCTTTTATAGGCTTTTGGTGGCCATTAGATGAGTTTATGAGCATTGATTACATTAATGCTCCATGATGGGAGGAGTTACAAGTATTTAATTCTTGATTTTGTAACTCCTTTTTCTTACCTTTTGATTGGCCGATGGAGAATGATGGGCATTTAATCGCCTTTAATCTCCATGATGAGGGAAGTTACATGGTTTAATGCCATGATTGCTTGGATTTGTAACTCCTTTTTCCTTGCTTTTGATTGGGCCGTTCAAACTAATGAGTTAATGACCGCATTAACTTATCATAAACGGGTCAATTAACAGCATTAAGTGGTCGCCAAGTCGCTTGAAGAGTCGCGGGCCGCGCCGCGTCTTTTGGAATTCTTCTTACGATGATCACCGATGGATCCACAAGTTGTTTGATGTCGGATGGCGATGCAATTTCAGACATTGGTTGACGTCAATAAGCCGGCAACATCAGTCCAGTCGATTTCTTGATCGATCGAGCAGAAAGTGTGCTTTCTTGGTCGTCTGGTTGGCTATTCCGAAGCGTCAGATGATGATTTCATGATTTCAACGGCGAATCAGTGATGTTGACAGAGATCGATGGATTTTATGCTCTAAAAATTAGATTCTGGAAAAACCACAGGGGCCAATCATCTCGAAATGCGAAAAATACCTGAAAAAGTGGGTTTTCGGGGAAAATCCGGTGACCCGAATCCCTATGGTCGCCGGCGACCATGGACCCATGGTCGCCGGTGACCATGGGGCTGCCAAACTTGGACCATGGTCACTGGCGACCATATGACTTTTTGTCCCTTTTCGGTTGTCGTTCGGTCACCGTTTTTCCATCTTCTTCGTTTCTTCTTTCTCCTGTATTTTTCTTGACATCTTTCCTCACTTATTGACTTGATTTTTCTTGAAGAAAACCTGATGAGAAGCCTCGCAAATCAGAACACAAAGTTTCCTATTTTTTGAAAACCCGAAGACTTTGTAGCTGATTTTCCGTCAAGAGTCGAAACTGGGTCAAATGATGTCGGAATGACCTAAAATTTGAGGTGAAGCTTCTTGAGCAATAGGTAGGACCAACCATTGGCTTTTGTTTGAGTTTGAAACCATTTGGGGTCCCGTCCATGCTAGACTTGATTTCACCGTGAGGAAGATGTCGAGCTTTGATGTACGGTCAACCGATGTCCGATTGACCTGAAATTTGACAAGGAACCTATTGGAGTCATTTGAGACGATCTATTAGCTCCGATTTGGATGCCATGGTCCCGGGGAGCTCTGCCACCAAGAGGCCTGATTTTGCTTCCGAGCGTTAAAGTTGGGTTGAACGTTGTCGGAATGACCTAAAATTTGGCATGTAGCCCTTTGGAAGTATGTAGAAGCTACCCATGTGCTTCTTTTGATAAGTGGTGGCATCGCTGGTTCTCACCACCGAGAGGCTTAATTTTGCTGCTCGAGAGTTGATGGATTGTCAAAAGGTGTCAGTTTGACTTCAAATTTGACGTGGAGCCTTTTGGAGGTATTTTGAGACCATCCATAGGCTTTGATCGAAGATTTGATATCTTCGACACTGTCGCCGCCAGGAGCTCCTGCTCAGCCACTGGAGGAATGAAGTTAGGCCAACCGGTGTTGAAATGGCCCGAAACTTCATGTGTACCCTTCTTTTGGTTATTTTGAAGGATCTTGCAGTTTTTGTTTGATTCTGACAAGATCTGATGCTTTAAGCAGCTTTGCCTGTTTGTAGTAGGATGCCGCTCCATGTAGCTTTTCATGTTGAAGAGGTAAAGTGACATTCTTGGTGTCAACAGGTAGAAAGACTTCTATTATTGTAATACATATTTCTAAGTTAATAGAGAGAGACTATTTATACATAGCCCTTTAATTCTCTATGATAGAACTAAATGGTCAAAATAGAGAATCGGTTTCACATGAAGACAAAACAATTGAGGAAAATAATGAGAAGTTTAAGTTCGATTGAAAACGCAGGGAAATAAGAAAGGAGTAAGCTTCACTCTCTTACGTTTCTACCTCATAATCGTCATTTCCCTTTTCACTTTTAGAAAGTATTCATTTGAAATTTGACCTATAAAAAAATGGTATAAATTATGTGACTTTTGGCGGGGAAAAATCATTTTTTAGTAGTAGAAAAAAGAATCACTAAAATTCATTTTTAGTGGCGGAAATTATTTTTCTCTGCGAAAACCACTCCAAAAGCTTAGGCGGTCGGTTTTGAGGCGGAACCGACTCTTTTACAGGCTGAAAAATGATTTTGCCACTCAACATTACTTTTAGCGGCGGAGAAAAATCCCCGCTTAATGCCATTTTTTCTGCCGCAAAACTCACATTTTCTATATTATGGACTGTAGATACAGATTTTAGATTGAAGATAGTATGATAGATGCATAAACCCTTTGCTTCATTTGAATTTCTCCCCTAAACGATGTCTATCCCCATAATTCTATTTGATCTGACAAAGGTTTCAGGTTTGACCCAACCCATTTACTGAGCTAACTAGCCACCTACCAAATATAGTACATCTGAATTATTCTATGAGGAAGAATTTATTCTAGAAAGAAATAATTAAGTAAACAAAATCAACTAAACGTGTTAATGAAAAGGGCCAAGTTTTGAGTAATCTAGGACATGATGTCGAAAAAAAAAAAAAAACCTCCACCAACTAATCTTAAGCATTTGAACATTATCTTGAAAAAAACTTGAAGTTATAGAAAAATACAAGCAAACAACCGTAAAATGTTCAAAAGAAACTAACAATTAGATGGCTAGGATGTAAGGAGTTTTCTAGTAGGTCTATATATCAATACTGGAGCCTATATTGCTTAGTCCAAGAATCATTGCATTTAGGCACTGTTATTCATAACGGTAGCATATAGGCCATATTGATGTGGTTTTATCTTAAGGTAAAGAACGACACGCTGTATTAGTTAAGCTTGTATGGGCTCATATGCCCATATCATCAGTATATATATCGGTTTTATAAGCTAATATGGCATAGGATACGGGATCAAAGCAATTTTCATAGGTTCGTTGAAACCACTATATAATAAGTCAACATCTAGTTTTTTTGCTAGTGCTAATACTAAAAAAAAAAAAAAAAGATATTCTAGCAAACTTGAAGACTCAATAATATGAACCATGTCCCTAGGCATCTCAAGAACAAGCATGTAGATGCAAAACTATGCAAAACAGTGGAAATAGCGACAATGGCGAATGGAGCAAAGTCTACACTGCATACATGAGTTAGAGTTTCTTGGAACATATAGAAATCTAGTCACAAATAATGAAAGGGCTAATTACAACAAAAGAGAATTATACCAATATGCTGCTTAGAGTCACTCTTCTTCAAGGGGGAGTAGGATAAAAAGAGGACCTTAGATCTCCCACTATTAGCTACAAAGGACCCCTCTTGTAAAGTTACTATGTTCTTGTTTATGGAGCAACCTTATTTTGCATATTTATAAAAAAAAAAACTCATGTAACGCCCTCTTATTGATTTACAACTTTGCCCATGTGTTACCACCGAGTGATAGAGCAGGGGATGTTTTGAGAGTTGGGTGCTTTGGTAAATTGACAATGAGATTGTTGGCGGTACCATTTTCAATTTCTGGAGTATGGCGTTGTCAAAAACCACCCTAATCTAAATAAAAGAATTATATTGGCTTATGAGTTTCTATTTCAAAGAATAGCAAAGCCAATTCTATATATTAAGAAATGGGTGGCACCCTCCCTTTACTAATTTATACTAATCAATAATTTCAATAAAAGAATAATTTCTTTTCAAATATCGTGTTTCTTTGTTTTTGAATTAGTTTAATAGTTAATCGTGTTCGTTCTTACTTTCAATATTAAATAAAGTTCATATGCTTCAAGGATTGGGCCAATGTCCAAATGGCTTTTGAAGTAAATCTAAGCACACTACATATAAGAAAAGCACAACGAACATTAAGAAAGCACAAACAAAAATATCCACGACGAGAACCGAACAAGGTCCTCTTCTTAGGAGACCTAGTTTCCTATTTAATGTACAGGTGTGCTCTAAGTAAAATCTAAATTAATTAGATTTAGCTGCTTTTAACAAAGATGGTTTGCACCTTACAAAACCGTGGAACCTCATTATCATTGCAAATTCCATTTTGCGGTCCATTTACATGATCAGTACCATCATCGATGTTGGCTAATATGTGTCTTATTTAACATATCCAATTGTATGAGAATTTACATTGTCCTCAATCCAGCTTTTAACACATGTGTGGCCATATTTAAATATTTCTTTTGAACCCCTAAAACTTAATTTTCCTTAGTGACATGTGGGCAGAAAAAAAAGGAGAACTCACTGCAGTGTCAATGCACGTGCAATCTAGAATAAGTAGATTCGTTTTATTTCTCCATGCTTTATTAGTTAGCAAGGTTGACGTTGAACAATACATATATATATATATATATATGCACTTAATATGGTAAGGTTTTGATTGAGCCTCATTAACCCAGCTCATGATCTTCCTTTGTAACTTGAGACTGTTTGGTAGAGTCCACAGTCTGACTCATTGCTTCAATTGTATTTTGAGACAAGCCAACTCGTCCGAGTCTAAAACACATTGAGCACATAGGCTCAACCTAAAGAGTCAATAGTCATACATGAATGCAAATGGAGAAAAATTTCGTAAACATATATAACATATGTGAGAAGATTAGTGCATTCAAGATTTGTCCTTATCATTTCTAATTAATGTGCACTAATTTGAGGTGGCCATCATATACTTTAGTTTCCTAAATTTAACATAGGTGAGCTGGGTCCATCCATTCAAGATTTTTTCCAAATCTTTTCAAATGAATAAGGACAAGTTGTTCATGCAATATCTTTGTTGTTGTAGGAATTCAAGAGTTGGCCATATCTTTTCCAATGAAAGCACCTGCAATATTTTGAGCTGATACGTCAAACGTGAATTACCATTAGTAACCAATGGATGCATGCTGAATATATAATTTAAGATCATCATCTAATGATACCAAGAAAGGTTCAAAGCATCAAACTGTTTGGTTGTTAATTTGACTTTCGGAGAAGGTTTTCCTTTCATTTACTAAAAACATGTCCAATTGTAAGATATACTCAGCCGAGTTTATTATCTTTTGAGTTGAGTCAAACGAGTCTGATCATGTTGGGGGTGTGATTTGAAAAGTTTTTATTGGGCGAGAATTAGAACAGAAACACCACGGCATCTAAAGATTTGAGTCTTACAAATCCCAATAAATTTTTAGCAAAACTCACACAACTCCAAGAACTTTTCAGTTGAGTTGTTTCATCCACGTCTACGGTCGAAACAAAGGAGAGAAATTCATCCATTTTTAATAAAAGTAGGTCGACATTTGAATGCTCCACAGAGCCGGTAGGCCCAATCTATATAGAAATTAGGAATTAAAGATCTCTCCATAAAATAGAGGTTCCCGAGGTATTTGCTGAAGTAAAATTGATTCAAGACTCAAGTATATATTCTCTCCTTAAATGAGGACGAGTCATTGTTTTCATTCATACTCATGATAGTAGTTAAAAAGTGTGAGGCTTGGGAGAATTGGTTCCGCATTCCACGGAAACCTAAGTCAACACCCCCGATAGAAGCTGCTCTTAAAGGAATCATGGTAAAATGTATTCCTTTTTCGATTTTCTCCTAATGAAAAGTGGCCCCATCAATGTGAAACTTTCAACGTTATGGAAAATCATTTTCACTTTGTATGCCTTTTTTATGGAAAAGTGAGTCCCTAGACCTACCCTTACTAGAACATGTCAAACCTGCCTTGGTTCAATTAATATGATTCGAGACTTAGAACACTGCTACACTCCATACGGTGAAAGGGCCTAACATGAAATATAGTTAATAGTAAACGATGAATCCACCTCAAGAACAATAATGTTCTAAATATAGCAAAGGTGAGAAGGTCCAGCTCCTCACTATTTGACTTTAACTTTCTTGAAGAATGTGGACAAGCTATTAATTTAATTATCTCAACAAATATTTTCTAATATAATTTACCTAATAAATCCCAATAACAAGATAATAAAACTTAAAATTATCTATTCTGTTTCTATCCATGTTCCTTTACGTGGGCCTAAGCGGTGGTGATTAGAACTCTCTTACATCGAACAATATCAGCCATCCGACCAATGGGCGCTTTCTCATAGCATACTAAAATTTTCATACAAATTGGCTATCAATATGTTGGGTAGCTAATGAATATTTAAGATTGTCTAATAAGTGGATGTTTGAACAGAAATATCATCTATAAGATGATGAGTCCTAACTGGCCAATCATGAAAGGTAGACCATCTATTAGCTCAAAATGAAAATCTCATAATTTCCTCTTCTATGATGGTAATCTCGTCAAACACATTTTCTTCAACTTGTAATTAACTATTTATCTAGATATTAGGCAAACTTATAATTTACAAGCCAATCTCTACTATCTCCCAAAAGGATCAGCAATTTTAATACAAAACAATTCATATAAGCTTCATCATATATTTTAAAATTCACAACCTCGAAACCTTTTGCTTATGAACTTTAATAGAATTTAGCTAATTGTTAATCTCTTACAAAACAAAAGAAGAAACTAACTTTCGATCATGTTTCACAAGCTGTAGAACATTATGTACTTTTAATTGGTGTTTCCTAAAATACTAGGCTCCAATAGGACTCTGAACCCTTCAGATTCAAAATGCAGATGAGAAGGATCTCTTCGGCTTGATTTGGAGGTCTCGATGGTTGCGGTATCCAAATTTGAGAACCTACAAGCAATTAGAAAAATGAAATAAATATTAATTTGTAGTTCCATCAAAATTAATTTAACTATCAACAAGCACATTTCAAATAAGTGATCAAATCTATGATTTAAGAATTGGTTGTAGACTATGGCCCTCTTTCATTCATTTGAACTCAATTCCCTTACAATAAGTCTACTTATAACCATAATTAGTCCCTTGCTACTTGGGAAAGGTTGTGGCAAGAACCAAACAACTATACCTTGCACTAAGTTTATAGAGATACAAAGAAAGAGAAAGGGTGTTCACAAGCCAAGTCTAGCTTTAGGCATATCTAGGCCTGGTCCAAAACCTCTAACAAAGCCCATTTGAAACATTCATCGATGGGCATACTGCCTTGCTGTTGGAGCTCATGATTGGGTGCTCTAACATGTTGATCAAATAGGAATATAACATAAAGTTAAATAGTTTAATATTTTTCTATGACGTTGGAACGGCCTTACCTTTCCAATTTGTGACCCACAATCCCTTTCACTTACGAGAGGCCAAAGATTTAATTGGTACAGTCTACTATGAAAAATTGAGATCTTCCATCTTCCAATTGGTTTTGGGACTGTAGATGTTCGAAGTTGGTATTGTAACATAGTGATGGGTTTGTGCCAGCTGCACAATATAGAAATGTAGGATAAATGGTTCCTTTTTCTTTGGATGGGTGATGAGGTACTAATCCCACTTCATTGTTTCCACTTCTAGGACTCCCCAAATCCATCTCCTCCCTTCCTGGAGCAATTACTTCCACAATTGGGTGATTCATTGGGATTATGGGGTTCCATAAGGGATTCTTTGTTTTCAACATTTTATTTTGGTAGTTTAGATGTTGGAAGACCTAGCTGTACCACTGTGATGGGTTTGTGCTTGCTCCATAATATAAAAAAGGTGGGATACATGGTTTAGGCTTTTGATGAGATTCGAAAACATTGTTTTTGAAGCTTCAGATTTAACAAATTGATGATGATCTGCCAGCAGAGTAGGAAACACTAGTGAGAATTATAAAGCTCATTCTGTATTTTGAAGTTGGGAAAAGAGTCATTGTATTGATCTATATAAAGTTTGAGTCATCAATCAATGATGAAAGTTCAAAAAAAAATTTAGGCAAACGTCAGATTAAATTTCACAGAGTGGTTGTTCGTGAGACCAATTCTTTTGAAAATGCAATCATGTATGCAATACTCGTATTTCTTCTTCTAGAAGAACATGAAAAATGTGCTATTGTTTCTTATGATTCTAGCTAAAGTTGGAAATTCTATGCCATTGGTGGGAAAACTTCTATTATTGTAATACATATTTCTAAGTTAAGAGAGAGACAATTTATATGTAGCACTTTAATTCTCTTTGAAAGAACAAAGTGGTCAAAATAGAGAATCAGTTTCGCATGACGACAAATCACTTGAGGAAAATAATGAGAAGTTTAGGTTCGATTGGAAAAAGCAGGGAAATCAGGAAGAAGCTTCACTCTCTTACCTCTCTACCTCATAATCCTCATTTCCCTTTTCACTTTTAGAAAGTATTCATCTCAAATTTGACCTTTAAAAAAATGGTACAAATTATGCGACTTTTGGCAGGGAAAGATCATTTTTTAGTAGTAGAAAAAAAATCACTAAAAGTAGTTTTTAGAGGCGGAAATTGTTTTTCACTGCAAAAACTGCTCCAAAAGCTTAGGTGGTCCGTTTTGAGGCAAAACCAACTCTTTTACAAGCTGAGAAATTATTCTTCCACTAAACATGACTTTTAGCGGCGGAGGAAAATCCCCGCTTAAAGCCATTTTTTCAGCCGCCAAAACTTACATTTTCTATAGTATGGACAATAGATATAGATTTTAGATTGAAGATAGTATGCTAGATGCATAATCCCTTTTCCTTATTTGAATCTTTCCCTAAACGATTTCTATCTTCACTAAGTCGATCATTTTAAGGTCGTTGCTTCGAGAAAAGCTACATTGTTGACACATTTGAATAGCTCACAACATGGCTACATGAAAAACTCAAACACGGGTCTAAATGTATAAAAACTTGTTCGCTGCTTGAGTTATTGATTCGCTGAAAAATGTGGTAATCGATAAAAGAAAGAGAAAAATTACGAATTACGCATCTTAATTATTTTTGAATTTGGGCCGTTTTGAATGAAAAAATTAGTGAAAGTTGCGTAATGTACTAAAAATTTACATTTTATCAAACAGGTACAACTTTAATCGTGTTGCATCAACCTTAGACCATTGAGCTAGTTGGGCCTAACTTAAATTGACAACAGCAATCGGCAAATGCACTGTATGACAGTAATGTACAGAGTTTAGTATATGACAGAAAGTCTACTCATTCTAGATTTCTAATTTTTGTTTATATAAAAAGTACAAAAGCTATTTATGTAATTTAAATAGGATAGTTTTATCACTAGACTATTAATGCAATTTATTGAAAAAAAGACACAAGTAGAAATTAGAAAATCTGAAAACCAACATTCCAATTAAGTCCCACATTCATTATGGGCTGATCCTATCTTGTATTGAATGGGAAGCATATTTCAACGACTTTGCATCGAAATAAACTTCAGACATCTGTCAAAGTGGTGGATATTTCCACATAACATATAAATCAGTAGATGCCAGATGGTTGACATAAAACACCTGATGTTGGGGTTGTCTTTTTTTTCTTTTTAGTAGATTTATGTTTAAAAGGTTAACATTAAACGACTCCCATTATCGATCATTCTGGGTAGGGGAATATTATTGAACTGTAATAAATGCTTTAAACTATCCCAGACTCTTTCACTTGTAAACCCGATTGAAAGCAACAAATAGCATCATGCTACGCTTAGAAGTTTGCAAATGTTTTGGATCCAATATCTTATTACTACGGAGCCTACACGTAACCAGAGCTCATAATTCTTTTTGATCTAGCAAAGGTTTCAGGTTTGACCCAACCCATTTACTGAGCTAACAGGCAACCAACCAAATATAATACATCTGAATTATTCTATGAGGAAGAATTTCTTATGGAAAGAAATAATAAGTAAACTAAATCAACCAAATGTGTTAATGAAAGGGGCCAAGTTTTGAGTAATCTAGGACATTAATTTGGCAAATCCACTGTCGGATGATGTCGAGAAAAAAAGTCCACCAACTAATCTTAAGCATTTGAACATTATCTTGAAAAAACCCGAAGTTAAAGAAAACTACAAGCAAACAACCATAAAATGTTCAAAAGAAACTAACAATTAGATGGCTAGGATGTAGGGAGTTTTCTAGTACGTCTATATATCAATATTGGAGCCTATATCGCTTAGTCAAAGAATCATTGCATTTAGGCACTGCTATTCATAAGGGCAACATATATATAGGCCATATTGATGTGGTTAATTTTATGATAAGGTCAAAAAAGACACCCTATATTGGTTATGCTTGTATGGGCTCATATGCCCATATCATCAATATATTTATCAGTTTTATAAGTTAATATGGCATAGAATCCGAGATCAGAGCAATTTTGATATGTTTGTTGAAACCATTACATAATAAGTCAACATCTAGTTTTTTTGCTAGTGCTAATACTAAAAAGAAGAAGATATTCTAGCAAGCTTGAAAACTCGATATGATGAACCATGTCGCCATGCATCTCAAGAATGGGCATGTAGATGCGAAACTATACAAAACAATGGAAATAGCGACAATGGTGAAGGGAGCCAAAGTCTACACTACATACATGAGTAAGAGTTTCTTGGAACATATAGAAATCTAGTCACAAATAATGAAAGGGCTGATTAAAAAAAAACAAAACCACATTCCAATATGCTTCTTCGAGTCACTCTTCTTCAAAGGGGAGTAGGATAAAATGAGGACCCTAGATCTCCCACTATTAGCTACAAAGGACCCCTCCTGTAAAGTTATTATGTTCTTGTATAAGGAGCAACCTTTTTTTGGGTATTTATAAAAAAAAAAAATCATGTAACGCCATCTTATTGATTTACAACTTTGTCCATGTGTTACCACCAAGTGATAGAGCAGGGGATGTTTTGGGAGTTGGGAATTTTGGTAAAATGACAATGAGATCATTGGATGTACCATTTTCAATTTTTGGAGTATGGCCGCTGGCAAATACCTCCCTAACGTAAAAAAAAAAAACAAAGAAGAAAGAATTCTATTGGCTTATGATTTTCTATTTCAAAGCAGAGCAAAGCCAATTCTATATATTAGGAATTGGGTGGCACCCTCCCTTTATTTCATACTAATTAGTAATTTCAATAAAACAATCATTTCTTTTTCAAATATTGTGTTTCTTTATTTTTGAATTAGTTTATTAGTTAATTGTGTTGGTTCGTACTTTCAATATGGAATAAAGTTTGTATGTTGCAAGGATTGGGCCAACGTCCAAATGTCTTTTGAAGTAAATCTAAGCTCATTACATATAAGAAAAGCACTATGAACATTAAGAAAGAACAAAGAATAATATTCATGAAGAGAACCCAACAAGTTCCACTTCTTAGGAGACCTAGTTTCCTATTTAACGTACAAATGAACGGCAAGTAAAATCTTAATTAATTAGATTTAGGCTGATTTTAGTAAAGATGGTTTGCACATTACAAAACCGTGGAACCTCGTTATCATTGCAAATTCCATTTTGCGGTCCATTTACATGATCAGCACCATCATCGATGTTGGCTAACATATATCTTATTTTACATATCCAATTGTATGAGAATTTACATTGTCCTCGGTCCAGCTCTTCACACGTGTGGCGATATTTACATATTTCTCATGAATCCCTAAAACTCGATTCTCCTTGGTAACATGCGTGCAGAATTAAAAAAAAAAAAAGAAGGCGAACTCACTACGGTTTCAATGCACGGGCAATCTAGAACAAGTAGATTCTTTTTATTTCTCCATGCTAGCCCATTTATTAGTTAGCAAGGCTGATGTTGAACAATACATATATATGCACTTAATATGGTAAGGATTTGATTGAGCTTGATTAACCTAGATCATGATTTTCCTTTGTAACTTGACATTGTTTGGTAGAGTCCACAGTCCGACTCATTGAATCAATAGGATTTTGAGACAAGCCAACTTGTTTGAGTCTAAAACACATTGAGCGGAATGGCTCAACTTAAAGAGTCAATAGTCATACATTAATGCAAATGGAGAAAAATTTCGTAAACATATATAACATACTTGAGAAGATCAGTGCATTCAAGATTTGTCCTTATCATTTCTAATTAATAAGCACTAATTTGAGGTAGCCATAAACTTTAGTTTCCTGAATTTAACATAGGTGAGCTGGGACCATCCATTCAAGATTTTTGCCAAATCTTTTCAAATGATTAAGGACAAGTTGTTCTTGCAATATCTTTGTTGGTGTAGGAATTCAAGAGTTGGCCGTATCTTTTCCAATGAAAGCACATGCAGTATTTTTAGCTGATAGGTCAAACGCGAATTTCCATTAGTAACCAACGGATGCATTCTGAATATATAATTCAAGATCTTCATCTAATGATACCAAGAAAGGTTCAAAGCATAAAGCAGTATGGTTGTTAATTTGACTTTCAGAGAAGATTTTTCTTTCGTTTTCTAAAAACATGTCCAATTGTAAGATATAGTCAGCTGAGTTTATTATCTTTTGAGTTGAGTCAAACAAGTTTGATCATGTTGGGGGTGTGATTTGAAATATTTTTTTATTGGGCAAGAATTAGAACAGAAACACCACGACATCTAAAGATCCGAATCTCACAAATCCCAATCAATATTTAGTAAAACTCACACAACTCTAAGAACTTTTCAATTGAGTTGTTTCATCCACGTCTACATTCGAAACAAAGGAGAAAAATTCATCCATTTCTAATCAAAGTAGGTCGACATTTCAACAATACTGATACAATTCATAGAGCCGGTAGACACAGTTTAGTTAGAAATTAGGAATTAAAGATCTCTCCGTAAAATAGAAGTCCCTGAGGTATTGGCTTAAGTGAAATTGATTAAAGACTCAAGTAAATATTTTCTCCTTGAATGAGGCGAGTCATTGTTTTCCATCATTCTCATGCTATTTGTTCAAAAGCATGAGAGGTTACGGAGAATGGATTCCACATTCCAGGGAAAGCTAAGTCAACACCCCCGATAGAAGCTGCTTTTAGAGGAATCATGGTAAAATGTATTCCTTTTTCAAGTTTTTTGTTATGAAAAGTGGCCCCATCAAATGTGAAACTTTCAACGTTATCGAAAATCATTTTCACTTTGTATGCATTTTCGTGGGAAAGTGGGTGCCTAGACCTACCCTTGAACATTATGAACCTACCTCGGTCTAATTAATATGATTCGAGACTTAGAACACCGCTACACTCCATTCGGCGAATGGGCCCAACTTGAATAGTTAATAGTAATCGATGAACCCATCTAAAGAACAATAGTTTCTAAATGTAGCAAAGGTGAGAAGGTCCAACTCCTCAATATTCGACTTTAACTTTCTTAAAGAATGTGGACAAGCTATTAATCTAATTATCTCAAAAAATATTTTCTAATATAATTTACATAATAAGTCCCAATAACAAGATAATAAGACTTAAAATTATCTATTCCGTTTCTATACATGTTCCTTTATGTGGGCCTAAGCGGTGGAGATTAGAACTCTCTTGCATCGAAATATATTAGCCATCCGAGCAATGGGCGCTTTCTCAAAGCATACAAAATTTTTTTTACAAATTGGCTAACAATATGTAGGGAAGCTAGAGAAGAGTTAAGATTGTACGATGAGTGGATGTTTGAACAGAAATATCATCTCTAAGATGTTTAGTCCTGATTGGCCAATCATGTAAGGTAGGCTCACTATTAGATCAAAATGAAAAACTAGAGATTTCCGCTTTTGTCATGGTAATTTCGTCAAACACATTTTCTTCAACTTGTAATTAACTATTTTTCTTGATATTAGGCAAACTTATAATTTACAAGCCAGTCTCTATTATCTCCCAAAAGGATCAATAATTTTAATACAAAACAATTCATATAAGATTCATCATATATCTTAAAATTCACAACCCTCGAAACCTTTTGCTTATGAACTATAATAGAATCTAACTAACTGTTGATCTCTTACAAAACAAAAGAAAAAAGTAATTTTCGATCATGTTTCACAAGCTGTAGAACATTATGTTCTTTTAATTGGTGTTCCCTAAAATAGTAGGCTCCAATAAGACTCTGAACCCTTCAAATTCAAAATGTTGATGGGAAGGATCTCTTTGGCCTAATTTGGAGGTCTCGATGGTTAAGGTTGTCAAATCTGAGAACCTACAAGTAATTAGAAAAATGAGATAAATAATAATTTGTAGTACCATCAAGATGAATTTAACTATCAACATGCACATTTCAAATAAGTGATCAAATCTATGATTTAAGAATTGGTTGTAGACTCTAGCCCTCTTTCATTCATTTGAACTCATTTGTATTGCAATAAGTCTACCTATAACAATAATTAAGCCCTTGTTACTTGGGAATGGGTATGGCAAGAATCAAACAACTGTACCTTGCACTCAGTTTATAGAGATACAAAGAAAGCCAAAGGGTGTTCACAGGCCGAGTCTAGCTGGGTTGAGGCATATCTAGGCCTAGTCCGGCACAATAGCGCCCCTAACAAAGCCCATTTGAAACATTCGTCGATAGGCATACTACCTTACTATTGGAGCTCATGGTTGGTTGCTCTAACATGTTGATTAGACAATCAGATAACATAAACTTAAATAGTTTAATATTTTTCTATGACATTGGAAGAGCCTTACCTTTCCAATTTGTGGCCCACAATCCCTTTCAACTGCGAGAGGCCAAAGATCCAATTGGTACAGTCTACTCAAAAAATTTGGGATCTTCCATCTTCCAATTGGTTTTGGGACTATAGATATTCGAAGTTGGTACTGTACCATAGTGATGGGTTTGTGCCAGTTGCACAATATAGAAATGTAGGATAAACATTTATTTTTTCTTTCGATGGGTGATGAGGTATTAATCCCACTTCAATGTTTCCACTTCTAGGACTCCCTAAATCCATCTCCTCCCTTCTTGTAGCAATTAATTCTACAATTGGGTGACTCTTTGGGATTAGGGGGTTCCACATGTGTGATTGAAGGGTTCGGAGTGGTGAAGTTCAATACTTGGTCCCACCATTTTAAATATGTAAATTCGTCAAAATAAATGCCCCATCTTGAGTGGGGCCTCTGTAAATTTTACTTTGATTGAAGATGAACCCAAGTTTTTGATTGATCAAATGTGTTTCCCATTGTGGATAAAATACATAGCATTTTTATGAAAATATTTTCAATATTTTCATATTTGATAAATCTTACTAGGCTTAAATGCATAGTAAAACTTTACCATATCCCATACAAGTGAGAAACTCAGGACAACCCAATCGAATGGGAGTCCTAATCCTCAATTGCGAGCCATATATGTTCACCGTGAGCGGAGTAATCGCTCCGCGCCACCTTGATAAGGAATCCACGCGATGGGGTTTTTGGAAATAATAAGAAAAAGGTATAAGGGTTTTCATAAATATAAAAAACTAAAATCCAAAAATCATGTCCGACCCTCACCTCATCTTATCTCAACAAAGGAGGAAGGGAGGAAGAAGGAGAAGAAGAATGCAAGAATGAACTCCTTACCTAAGGCATATAGGTACTCTCTCTCTCTCTCTCTCTGTTGTGTTGTGAGATATGGGTTTTCTTTTTCTTCATGCTCTCTCTATTTCTGCGGTGGCAAATGTAGATTTTTTTTTATTGTTTGTAGTTTATTTTTCACATCCTCTTTCTACTGAGGCCTCATTTGGCACCTGTTTAACACTATGTACTTTCACGATATATTTTTATTATATTCTTTTGCTTTTTTTTCCTCCCATTTTAGGTGGGGTTCGAAGGTCTTAAGGGTTCATGGTTTTGAGGTTGAGAATTATTGAGTATAGGGTTTTGAAACTAAGGATTTTTAGGATTATCGGTTTTAATTTGGAGATTTTTTGGGTTTTGGGCTCTGAAAATTGGGTGGTTTTGATTGGGTTCTTTTTTTCATTTTTTGGGGTTTAGGTAATCCAAATTTTCTTAAATGCTTATTTTTCTAGTTATATTGGATTAAAAAGGGTTTTTTTGTAAGAGCAAATGAGTTTCAAATCAAGTTTCCATATTCATTATTTAAGAAACAAAATGAAGGTTTAAAAACCCCAAATTCTAGGGTTTAAAGTCCCAAATTAGATCTCTGCTATGAAATTCAAACAACAGAAACCACAACGAGAAAATCAACAATCATTCATAATAAGAGAGACAATGATATACATGGTAAAACCCAAACTTGGAAAAGACCACGGGTCCTGGAACTCTGTCCAGTAAAGAGATCAGACATTAACAATTTGAAGATTACAAGAGAACTTACAGCCCCTCCCCAGTTGAAAACAACCTAAGGACTGTAGAACCTCATGCCCGTCCCTCACTGTTCATCTTCACCCGTGCTTGACTCTCTGTCTTCTACTTTGAAGCAATTTCAAGAAGGCAATAGTACAAGGAATGGAAATGAGCTCTAAAGATGGAATTCTCAAACCATGAAGAGTGAATTTCTCTAGAGGATGAATGGATCTCTCTCTATGTCATCAGCATCTCTTCAAATCTCCGAGAGGGGCAATTAGGGCACTATAATAGCCCTTATATAGTATAACCACTATGGTTTTCCCAAAAATGGAATTCTATTGCAAAAGTTCGAACTCTTTAAGGAAGAGTTCTCTCTTGTGCTTTCTAAAAATTGGCCTGCGAATTGTTGATAGTGAAAGTTTGAACTCTTGAACTAAGAGTTCGAACTCTTGTTCTCTTTGGAAAATGGCTTAGAAACTGTTGACACGGAACGTTTAAACTTTGATCCTGTAAGTTTGAACTCTTGGGCTCTCTGGAAAATGGCTTGGAAAACTTTGGCAAGCAATATTTGAACTTTGCACGTCTCTGGACTTTGGCTTGGATTACTCTAGGCTTGAACGTTCGAACTCCTCCACTGAGAGGTCGAACTCTGGTCGCCTTTGGTTTTTGGCTTGGAGAAACTTCTCATGGAATGTTCGAACTGAGGAAGGGGACATTTGTCCTCAGTTCAAACGTTCAATGGAAATCTTCAAATTATGAGAATTCTTACCTTCCGTCATTCTAGAAAAATGAAAATTACAAAGATCAAACCCAAGCTTTGTCCAATCCCATGAATTACGCCAACTCTCAAAACCTTACAAAAAAAAAAAAAAAAACTTCATAAAAAAAAAAGTTTCCACGTTAGAAAATCAACCAAATTTATGTTTTTTGTTCCTACATGAATAGGCCTTGATTGAAGCTTCCTTAATCTAGTTTCACCTTGAATATATGTTTCATTGAAATATTGACATGTATTGATCTCATTTTAGGCTTAGATTAGGGTGGTTTTACTTTGATTATGTTAAGGATTTCTCAAAAATTATTGTACAAGCTTTATTTTCTATGTTTCTAGATTAATGTAATTATTTTACAAAATACACGATGATTGTCTTCGGGATTGAAAATAGGCTTGAATCCGTGTATAGATTAATTTGGAATACATGACTATTGTCTTTGGGATTGAAAATAGGCTTGAATCCGTGTATAGATTAATTTGGGACTGATTGCACTATTATATTTTAACTGTACAATTTTTTTGGAAAATGGGCTTTTGTTAGCATGGAATTGTAGTCCAGTTTGTTTGCAATAAATTAGACTGCATATGAATTTATTAATGGAATGAGCATGTTCATTTGTGTAGAATTGAAATATATGTAAACTAATTGATTCAAATAAGCCCATTTCTTTCTTTAGAATTGAATGATAAAGGAAGCAATCGATTTAGATGGATGGACACTTCTTGTATCTTGACCCTAGTAAGATGTAGGTTCTTGTGAGAGCATAAATCTGTAAAACCAGACGGAAGCTTGAACTTGTAGCGGGCCAATTTCAAAATGGTTAGGGAGTCACAGGAGAAGAGACAAAGGTGCAGCAAATCTAGCTCGGGAAATTGATGATGTAGCAAATAAATTATGCTTTTTGTCTTCATACCTTATGAAAGAATGAATTTCTTGTAATTAAGAACAAGCTCTTTGACTCTCTTTTCTACGGCCAACTTGATCAATTGCTGGATATTAGGCTGGAACTCCCTAGGATGAAATTGGAGTCAAGAAGCCTCAATTATTTTACCTTTGTAGATATGGAGAAAATGGTTTATGAGAACTACAACGTAAGAAAACGTTTTCTTTTTTATAAGAGGAATCTTATGTAATAATTGTCGCGACCCCGAACCGAGACCCGGGACCGCGACGGTGTGGTGTAGATAATGAACTACCCTTAATAATGATTATACATTTCCTTAATTTCCCACAGGTTTCCGCGGTGAGGATTCCACATACACTCATAGAACATTTATATTGGTACGGAAGCGTGTAGCAAATCAAACTCTTAATCCATTCTCATCAAATAAGACTGATGATACACAAGTATCACATGATGTCAGAGTGAGCAATGATCTCATTAGCATTCCCAAAATAATGAAGTTAAAGTTTAAACAAAAGATCAAGTTAAATTAACATTCCCAAAAAAAATAATGGCCAACAAAGGCCAGTACAACCAAAAGTATAAATCAAGAATCAGTCTATAGTCTCCCAAAATGTTCGCAGCTCAAAGCTAAACCGAATGTCTATATGACATCGTCAGCTTGCCACTCCACTAATCGTTGCGGTTCATCAACCGCCCCCTCTGGCTCCTCCTCAAAGGCAATAACGGGAGCTGGACCTGAGTACCACAAAAATGGGTCAGACACGACGGTCTGGCAGGTGGGTGAATAGATGATGGCAAGAAAGAAATCAAAGCACTTCTTAGATATAACGAAAACTTATTAAAACGGTAACTGTCATAAAACAAGATGCATGATTCATTTAAAGTATAGATGCAATATAAATCATGTGGGGTATTCAAGGTTCAGGAACTGACTAGATGACAACCACACTAAAGCTAAATCCTCTCTATCACTAAGGTGATGAGAGCACATTCAGTGCGTTGGGCTCGAGCACACGAAGTGGCGAGAACCAATATTATATACATATACATATACATATACATATAGCTAGGCAAGACCACGGCCGCGGAACCGGGTAACGGGACAAGACAGGATCCAAGTTGCAACTGGCGGGAGCACAAGGGGGAGGCCCAAGTCAGTTGATCAGACTGACAAGGACGTCCAAGCTTAGTGGTGCCGACTCATAGGTTACATGAGAAATCAAAACGTATACCAAACATATCAGTATAAAACATTCGGGTAGGCGGGGCATGGTGCTCGTAGGCACACATTTCATGTCATTATCAGTTCATGCATAAACGGGGCTAGCAGGGCATATCAGGTGTATAAATCAGAATTCGAGATAAAACTGGTAGGCTCGGGTAATTATACATATAATCTGAGTAAAACAATGCGATAAATCTTTATATCACTAGGGACTATATATTGGGACATCCATATTCAACGACCTGTATAAGGATCTTGTATGTCTATATTACCCTTAGTATGGTACTCAAATGATAGAGGACATACTAAGTTTCCTTATGCACGTTGATGAATCTAAAAGTCCTAATACCTTTTTCCGAAATGGTGTTTCTTTTTATGTCAATCTCCTTATGTCATCCCCTGGGTCTTTCCAAGGTGGTAGGGCATCAGAGCAACCCATCCAAACCTTTAAATACCATATCTGAAACCAATAGGAAAAGACTCAGGAATTCTGGGTGAAACTCGGTCACCTGTCGGTCATCTGGCGGTTAGCCGCCGAGGTGATCGGCGGTTAGCCACTGGCTGACCGCGGGGCTGACCGCGGTTCCCCTGCTGAAATATAGCATTCTGTGTTTCTAACCGCGCATCTCGGCTACCTAGCGGTCACATGGTTTTTGGATTGGCGGTTAGCCGCGAGCTGACCGCGCGGCTGACCGTGGTTCGCCTGTCAAAATACAGCATTCTGTGTTTCTAACCGCATCTGGGTCGGCTAGCCGCCGGTCACCTGTCGGCTAGCCGCCAAGGTGACCGCCCGCTGACCGCCTAGCTGCGGGAACTACACATCAGGTGCAGATTTCAACCCTTTCCTTCCCAAACCATTTCACCTCCATTCCAACCATTTCCTAACGTGGAATGGGTCTATTCCCTTCCATTTAACATTTAATTTTTTCCACCAACCACCATTCCATCAATGTATTTAATTCTCCTACCAATACAAATCTCATTCAATGCAAGTACAAATATCATTTAAGAAGTTTATAATGACCAAAATAAACTTTGATGATGATTGCATATATACTCATAAGACTAACTAAGAGGAAAACCATATCAATAAGTACATTTCCAAAAGCATTATGAAACATAATGAACCAAGTGAAATAGGAATAGTAAAATCCACATTTTCAACAAAATAAGAACTTGTTCAAATCGAATCCATTCATCCACTTGCCTTGGTCTTCAAGTATGCTAGTCAAGCTCTAATCCTTCTATCAAGCTCAAAATCTACAATCTACACAAAAACCCCCAAAATACATACATTACAACCCTAGAATGTCAAAATCAAGAAATAGATGGAGATAGCTTCCAATAATCAAGGTGAAGCACCTCCATGGCTAGAAGAATACACAACCAAGAGATGAGAAGAGGAACTTACATGAAGAGTCCTCTAATGGCAAGAGTTTGCTCAAAAGGTAGCTTGGAATGGAAGGTTCTCTCAAAAAAAGATATCAAGAGGAAGCTCTCATGAAGGGGAAGAAGATTACCACTTCCATTTTGCCTTTAGCAATAGATTTGAGAGAGATTGAGAGATGGAGAAGCAAGGAGCAAGATAGCTTGAAGAAAACCCTAGGCTGGGCTGGAATTCCCTCTTTTTCTCAAGAAGTTGCAAGAAGAGGAAGAAGAAAAGGACTCCTCCTTATATAGAAAATGGCAATGGGTCCCACAACTTAAAAATCCAATCGAGCTAAAACATCAATCTACGGGCTTCGAATGGATTCGACGAAGAAGGAAGAATTGATCGTCGAAATTTCTACTTTCCAAAAAGTATATATTTTACGAGTTTCGGAGACATTGAAACTAGTGTCCAGATTTTGTGTAAAAAAACTGTTTTACCCCTATCAATGGCAAAGTAGGGTTTAGAGGTCTTGAATAGAAACGGAACAAATATGAAAGTTGTTGGGAATCATAAAATACATTAAATGGAGCAAATTACCGATTTCCAGAATTATAAATAAATCCCAAAACTAATCAAGACACAATAAAAGGAACCCCCAAAGGGCCCCACTAGATCACAAGAGTCCCCAAAATTATTCAAAGCTATAAAAAGCTATTCTAATCCGGATTTAACCCATTTCCTCTAATCTCACTTATAGCTAAAACACGTCTTAATTAACACTAAAAGGAAACTCTCGGGGCGGGGTCTTACAATAATTTTTTTTTTACAAATCAATTACACTAAATAAATCTTACTATGATGCAAATTTTATCATGTGCTTTATATGAATAGTTTAGATTTTAATCATATGTGAATTGATCCACCCTCAGTTAAATGACTTTTGTTGATTGGTTAGCTGTGATTATTTGATGGGCCACAATTGATGTGCTCAAAATAATTAACCGCAATCGCACAAATTTCTATTAAGTAGATAATGTCAAATACAGGTTCTTCCAATTCCTGCATAATAAGAAAAAGGCTATAAGTAGAACATTTAAGACAAAATAAACAACTAGCAAATTCAAATAAAATGGTAGTTATTTATATTATGCCGTGCATATCAACAACCGACAATGCCATGGTTAGCATGGATGATTGAGAGGATAGATAGCATTGAGAGCCATTCGCTAAGTCATGATATGTGAGGATAAGTGAAGATGTAAATGATATCTATGATAATGCACATTGGAGTCCATTTGTCTTAAGTGTCTCACTTACACTTCTTATAGAAGGTGTCAAACTCTATAGAAGGATATCTGAACCAGGGATTACACGCCCCCCCCACCCCCCCCCCCCCCCCCCCCCCCCCCCACACACACACACACACACACTCCTTTTTTTTTTTTCTTTTTTTTTTTTACAATGGTCCCCATAAGGCCTATATTTTGGTTCCACCCCTAATTTGAACCACTCAAAATAAACACCCTTCGTTGCCATGGCATTTTCCTAAAGCTTACTTCAACGGGAGTTGCCCACAAAAACTTAGAGCATATAATTAAGAATGAATCACACTTGATCTTACAATATAACAAATCTTTCTCCATTGAAGGGGATGATGACCTTCAATATGAATGGTTTAAATTTTCAATAGGTGGGTCCAGCTTAGAGTTTTGTTCACTTCATTGAAGCATGAGTGTGACTTAGAGTTGACAGCTCACTTGGCTCCTCTCTGTATAGAACCCACTGGTTGCATATTTCACTAATTCTTATATCTTAAAGTAGTACTTGTGGGAGAAAAAGTTGACATCACAAGTTCAAATTATTATTATTATTATTATTATTATTTTAACTTGACTATTTGGGATGCAATAACACATCTTGAGATCCAGCCGCCACAAATTACATAGCGTAAACTCTTATGTGAACATGGGTTAAACAATTTCATTAATCACACACTAAATACACGACAAATAAAAGAATTAACTACATAGGTTCACATAATTGTTAAACATCAAAGGGTCCTACTTAAAACGAAACCATCAAACATAAAGTCTTAATTACAAGTTCCAAATAATAACTTCAAACTAATTAAAAAAGATAAAGTCTTAGTCAACTTTTCCTTTCTTTGAACCCCCATCCCCCCTTCCCTTCTCTCTCCTGTTCAAAGGCGGACCTAGGAATTCTTCCTTTTGCCGGGGGGCAACCTGTAAGAAACTGTATATAGTTTTCAGAATATATAGGTTTTGTTTTTTTAATCTTTGTGGGGGGGGGGGGGGGGGGGGGGGGGGGGGGGGGGGGGTGACCCTTCATGCAAGTGTATATCTTTTTCTTCTCCGTCTTTCCCTCCCTACCTACCCCTCTTTTGTTTCTTCCCTTAAAAATCTGATTTAGTGCCTTGTAGGAAATTGTGTGGCCCGTATGCCATGTGCCCCACGTTAGATCAAGCAGATAGCAGTTGCCAATAGAGAGTGAGAGTTCCACTGTAATAAAAGACTTGATTTGTTGTAGATGAGATAGAGACCCGTGGTAATCCGAGATTGGTGGACTGGATCTTATCCCCACATAGGAAATTCCTATTAGAGTTAAGGGATGTGAGTTTCTTGGTGGAATAGTCTCTCGAAAGCGCGACTTGTCGGGTTCATCTATAGAAGAGAGTTGGGAGCCCTAAGTCGTGCACTATTGCATTGACATCCAAATACAGGAGATCCATGGAGGCTTTATTCATCAAGGATTCGCATAGATCTACGGTCGCGCATCAGAATATTCCACATCCCGATCCTTCATATCCGTCATAGATCTGCTCCCTTCTCTTTCTTTTCCACCTTTCCCTACCCCCTCTCCTCTCTCTATATTTGTCTCAGGCCAAACTCCAACACGCTCTCTCTCTCACCTTTCGAACAAGTTCGATTCACTACTTCTCACTCTCTCTCCCTTCTCTTCCTAGCCTATGTTTTTTCCCTTCTTATCTTTATGATTTGACTAATATGTTATGTTTGTTTATGTCTTTTTTGATGAGTTAGTTCTTTGGTGGTTCATCTTTTGCTACTAGATATTATCATTTAGGGGTTATTTGGTTGAGAGCATATACGTATGTAAATAACTCATATGCGAATCATTTACACACCTTCATGTTTGGTTGAGGTCATTTACACATCATGTGTGAAACTTTGATGTGTAAATGATGTGTAAAAAGGGGCCATTTTCGTGCTCAGATTTTCACATGTGAGGGGATAGTAGAATGAATCACATGTGATTCGCACATGAAAGAAGAACACAACAAAAAGGCGGACGGTGTGCACTAGTGACTTTCCGTCACAACAGTGCAACGGTTCGAAACCAATTTTGGCTTTTTTCTCATTTTTTTATCTGTACGTTTGCAACCCAGCATATATAACAAACGTTCCGTCTCCTCCCATTCATCTTCCTTGCGGTGCTGCTCAGGAACCCCATGCTTCCTTGCGGTGCTGCTCAAGAACCCCAGGTATGGTCTCCCTCTCTCTCTCTCTCTCTCTCATATTTTGGTCAGCTGTTCATGTTTGGGAATTTATTTTTTTTGTTCAAGAAGCCTTTGTAACCATTAGGATCCGGATTCTACCCTTTTTGAGTACCTAGTTTTTACCGGTTGAAACACCCGAAGAGGAAGCTCTCACTCGTCTCTCGGGCTTGTTTGGGCCATTCCTATGAGACGGTTTCTACTCATCTCTGTGTTTAGGAAGAGTTTTAAGTACCTAGTTTTTACAATTTGAAACACCCAAGGAGTAAACTCTCACTCGTCTCTCAGCCCACTCTTCTTCCTCATCTTCTCTCTCAAATCCAGATCTCCAACCTCAAATCCAGATCTTCACAACATCGATAGATATCATGATAATCATAGAAATAAAGCATCATCATGAAGAAACTACTACAAAGCACCAAAGTAGAGATAAACCAAAACCGATTTCAGGAGAACAAACCAGAACCCATTTCAGATTCATTTTTTGGGTATTTATATTTTGTAAAGAGACAATAGTATATATTGGGTGGACCGTAGATTGTGTTTGAAATGAACTATTTTTATTTATATGTAGTTGATTTACATTGTCTTATATTTTGCGTAGCTCCTAGTTGATCATGATAGACCTATTTAATTTAAAAATAATAAATCACTTCTATTTAGACTTTCAACAATCTATTGGTTCCTATAGTTGGTAGAACAATCTATATAGGGTACCAAATGCTATAGGCATTTTTAGTTGTTTCAACTTTAAATATAAACACAAAATTTTTTTTCATGCATTTACATGTGTTTGAAACAAACATGGTACAATGAACCACATGCGTAAATCACGTTAAGATGATGCTATTTGCCAAACATCGTAAACAGAAACGCATGTGGAAAGCTTACATACTCACCATTTACATATTTAACATTTACATTGTAATTTGCTTTTACGCATCTCATGCGTAAATGCCAAACAGCCCTTTAAGTAACTTTGATATTGAGAGATTATGTTTTAATTCAAGAGAAACAATGTCAACATTCTGTAGCTCATAGTAACGGAGACCGGAGAGCAATGTGATTCACTAGTGTTAATGTTTCCTTTGTAGAGATGAAGGCTGCCTTGGCTAAAAATAGATGTTCATTCTACCCCTTGCGTGGACGATGTTCTTAGTTATTTCTCTTGAACATAGAAACTTCAAATGCAGAAATTGCAAACCATCTCCAAGACGAAGTTCTGATCAGGACTATGATAGTAGTAATTGGAGAAAGATCTCAGTTTGAGAGAGAGAGAGAGAGAGAGAGAGAGAGAGAGAGAGAGAGATAGGGGGATAGGCCACCAATGGACTATTTCTAATAACCTGATTCTCAAAAAGAGCTCCTTAAAATACAGCCGCCGTGTTTAAGATAGAGTGTGCTTGAATATAGACTCTTTAATTTATCCAATTAGAGTGTGCTTGAATATAGACTCTTTCATTTACCCAGTTAATTTCTAATTTCTTGTAATAGGACACATGACCAGGCAAAAATAATTACTAAAGAATGGCCCCCAATTACCAAAATTCCTAAAGGCGGGACCCATGTTCCCAATCACAAATGGTAGCCTTACTTTGTAATTCTTAAAGGTGCGTCGCGAGTTCACAATAATAGAATGTGGGCCCTTATTTCAATTCCTATAAAGGTGACCCATATTGTAAATCCGATTAAGGTGGCCCATGTTTAATTCCTAAAAGTGGGTCCAATGTTGCAAGTCTTAAAGTGGGTCCCATGTACGACAATTCTTACATTGGTTGTAATTCCTACAAGTGGGCCCACACTGTAATTCCAATTATTTAGGGGGGGTGGTGGTGCGGGGGGTGTTGGAGTTCTTGAATATTTAAAATATATTTTAATCCAACATTTTTCTGAAAATATGATTTTTCTTAATTATTATTTTTGAACAAAATTGTTACGTTCCAAACAAATTCCATACGGCATATTATCAATAGAATAATTTTACATAATGTTACCAAAAAAGTTCTACATAGAATCAGTTTTAAAAATCGGCCGATCGATACTGGTACCGATAATCTAATGGGACTCGGTGTCAGTTGTAGTATCCAAAAGAATGGGCAAAATACTTATCGGCTGATATACAAACAATATTGGTCAAATTGAAATATTAGCCGATGAACAGTGCCCTCTTACGCCCTTTCTTCTCCAATCTCTAACACAGAGGGCTAAAGAGGATAAAAAGAGAATAAGACCAAAAGTAGATAAACAAGATATAGGGTGGGAGGAAGGAGGAAAGAAGGGAGTCAAGAGTGTATTGGGAGGCCGGAGTTACATTAGCCGGGGTCAGGAGCCGGGGTTACAACAATTGTCAGGAATCGCAACACGCTTTCCTCCGTCTTCCTTTTCCTTTCCCTCTCCCTTCCCCTTTCCTCTCTTTCGTTTTTTTTTCCTTTGCTTTCGATAATGATGAAAAAGATAGGAATTAGGGAAAAATCCCCTTTTTCTCTTATTTTATTTTAATTTGTAAGTTACAAGTTACAACGTTTATGTAACTTAAAAATTTTGCCAATCCATGGCTCCACGGTGAGGCCCAGTTATAAAAAATAATGGCTGCTCAAAATAACTATCCCTCTTTTATATGAGTTCTGGACAAGTATCACTCCAATAAGAGATTGGCTACGGTCAGATTGATGAGTTGATCAATTATTAAAAAACACAATCAATCTAATAACATCACATCTCCAATTAAAGTGGACTTTGGCCAAAACCCATATAGGAGGAAACCGATCCCAATAAATTTCACTGTTCTTCAACAACCGATCTCAAACTATCATCTCAAGACAATAAGGCTTAACACCTTTTGCGGGTGCGAGAACCACATGTGGTTGGTGAAATTTCTCTTAGAGGAGGCTATTATACTAGAATCGTTGGTTTTAGCCGAGCCTAAGAATGGGATCAAAGATAGTGCACGGAAGGATCTAGGAACTGATGCAAAATCCAATGAGACAAAAAGAAGGTTACTCGGTGAACAACTTATGCTCTTGCTGAAGGCATCAGCATATGTGCAAATCGAATTATGCAAATATTTAGAAGATGATAACAGTTTACGCCCAACGCAAATAGAAGTTCACAATAGGATAAACTTGTAGAGTCTCGTTTTCTTGAATATGTAACTTTAGAAAATATAATCCCTATCTATTCAACCAGATTATAAAAAAAGGTTTGTAGACTTTTATCTCTTTATCTTCCAAACATTTTAAGTGTAACCATTACCCAAAAAAAAAAAAAATAAAGTTAAGACAGTAACACGGAAACATAAAAATCCCATTTCAATAAGATGAGTAAAATATGCAGAAAGTTCATTTCTCCTCAAGGAAGATTACAGGGTAAAACCTTACCCTCCCTACATTTTTTAACTTGTCCAAGTGTCACCAACTTCAGTACCATCTCTACGTTGGATTTGCATTATTCTTACCTTGTAGTGAAGAAGGTCACTACAATCCATTGGTTAAATCACTCCTACCTCAAAACATTTCAGTCCAGTCACATGGGTATTTTTTGCTTTCATTCTAACGATCTACCTTGACAAGAAACAGGCCCTTCAGGAACAAATTTTACAGGCCAGGTTCAGAACCTCTGGGTCCATATCCAACAAAATCACCTCTTTTTAGTCATTTCGATTCATGGGCACATCACACATTTGTGAGATCTTGACCTTGATAAGTTGGCTCTACCAAGCTTTCCACAAATCAAAGGCCTCCATGGTATGAACAGAATATGCGGAGGAAAACCAAGTGTCTCAATGAGGTGGGCCTGGGTTTGCGGTCCCAACTCATGACCTAAGCAGGACACAAGATGAACTCAGATTGGCTACCTGTCAAGAGAAAGCACTTGCTAAAGGCTTGGACTGATTTTCATAATTATAGATACACTGGAAGAAAATTAAAATTGGCATTTATCCATTGAAGTGGATGATCCTGACATCCTCTCGCATCCAAGTGTTCCAGTTATAATGGAAATTATCATATTTCTACAATGCAATTGGGACCATCAACTTAAGAAACATCAAATATCCAAAACCAAATTCTCTATTCAAAAACTATCCAACATAGTTATGCTCGTTTCCTTACATTGCACATGGACAAGAGGTATTAAAGGAATTGTGCGAATAGAAAGCCAATTAAACAAGAAACTCCCTGAGACAATCTAGTTCTTTTCCTTGGTGATATCTTTTTCTGGTACCTTTGATTCCAGTTCCTTGGGTTTTACTTTCTCAGTTGCCCTGGAAGAAGGATAACACCACCAATCAGTTAATCAAGATGTTCAGAAGGTTCATGAGAAACAATTTATATAACCAAATCAGTATAGAAGCGTCCATCCTAGGCATATTACATAAAAGTATCCATTGGGCCCGGAGAGTTGTAAATTTGTTCCCACCATAAACACATGCACGCTGGGAGTTTCATATATAAATATCCCTTCGCAAGAGGTGAGTAAATGTGAGGGTGGCAGTTGGATTTTCCCACACAGTTATCTACTATGCAAATATTTATGCATTTGTTGTCGTCATTCATTTTTGACATCTATGATGCCTACATACGGCTTGGACTAGGCAAAAACATGCCATGGCTAGTTTGAGGACACAAATTTTCATATATGACTCAATTGTTGGATCCAAAATGATACAAATACAAGCATATTTTAAGGTCCAGGTATTATAGGTTGTCATCATCTTCCACTCATTAATTTTTCCAATGTCCTTTAATAAAGATATCCAGAATGACAATGTTATGTGCACCTGCCTAAGACATATGTTGGAGTCCTAAACATTTTTGTAGGATGAAAATTAATTCCAGTCACCTGATTTAGTTCTGGATAAATTATGGCCATTTCATAGTGGAATTACTTCCTATTTTTACTAAGGTAAAGGACAATAACATATCATACAAATCAAAAGTAGATTACTTCACAACAGCATGCTATTCAGACATGTTAGAGCAGCGAAGTCAACCAATAAAACTGAAAGTATCCCTTAGACATCAAATTCACATGAGTCTTCCTTAAACATCATCAATGTAGTCATGAGAAACAAAATCTATCATCACTTAAGGACTTGAGGTGTCTCCAGCATGTAGGAAAAAAAATACAGTTTTCCACCTTTTCATCCCAAGTTAAAATCCATAATAATTGAGCTGAAAGTGTGTGTTACTCTAGTTTGAGTCTAAACAGCGTCAAAATGAAGCTTACAATTTACAAACTATACCAAGAACCAAAAGATTGCAGTAACAATCAAATAGATAAACTGATCGGGCACAATCAAGATTTTGAATGGTCATTGACAAGCGAAAACAAATGTATTGTAGTCTCTTACTTAGAAGCTGAAGCAGATTCCTCCTCCAGCCAGTGTCTGATTTGACGGACATTACGTCTGAAAATAGCAGCAGATTGCTTCACATCACTGCGGAGCAGGAGAACAACAGCACTTACACCAGCTACGGTGAGGATGAAATTTGTCAAAGCCATTACTGTAAGACCTCAATCTCTTCAACTTTTCTCTTGCCAATAACAGAGCTTCGTTGTAGATAGTTTCCAAATTTTCTAGTATTGAAAGTTTCAAACTGAAGAAATAGAAATGCAGTTTAAAAAGAAGTTTGATAAATACTACAACTATTTCAGCATGTGCGCGCGCGTGCAGTGCATACGTGCGTGAGGATTGCAGTTGAGAGCAAACTGCAGTAAATGAGGCATTGTTCAACAGTGCACAGTTCAGATGTTGTTCCATGCAGTTATGGCCCAACGGACCTTGATCTTTATCAGTAGCGAGCAACATTAGTTACTACTAGACTATATTTTATGCTAAATGAATGACCCATTTATTGAGCCACTTAACAGGCAAAAAAAAGTTTACGTTAAAATTTGTGAAATTAAACAACATGGCCAGCTGGTATTGGAGTTTTTGAAAGTAGTGGGGAGATTTTGATTGCTTTTTCTCTAAAAGTCTGATTGGTGGTCCTCAGTCCTCATGCATGTAGTGGTTGTCTATTGGAGAAAGAGGGGATGATCCAAGGACGACGCTAGCTTCTGTTTGTAAAAGTGAACCTTCAAGATCGAAGCAACAAGTACTGAAGGAAAGTCAAGAGGGAACAGAAAATTACAAACCCGCCTGATGCAGGGCAGATTACTGGGCCCCGATTGAAAGTATATTCCAGAAGGCCCAGCAGTGACAGCAGCAGCTTCTGGTTTTCTAGATGATTTCCCAAATCTAGTAGATTTCTTTAATTGCTTTGATTTAAATAATAATTAGATAGTTTCTAATTTTCCTAGATTATTAGAATTAGGGAGTTTCTTAGTTAGTAGAGATTGATTACTAAATTTATGTTGAGACTCTATTATATAAAGGATGTAATCCCGAGAAGATACAGAAATTAATGAAATTTGAGTTTGCTCATCGTGTTATCTTGGTGTGAGACCTAGACATCCTGCCCTAAGCCATTTGGGTTGGAGAATAGCCCGTCGGCTATCCTCATTCTCTCAGCCAGGTTCCGTCTTAGATCTCCGCCGATCCGAGGTAATCCGATATCCACCCTTCCTATTTTATTTTATGTCACCCGTATCATCACCCTCATCCGACCCACACTGCAACCCTAAGGCCCACGACCCGTCCCTCGAAACCCATCCCTGCAGCCACCAAAACCAGACCCAACCACTCCTGAACTCAATCCCAGCCCTACAGACGTTTTCCCAAAACCCTAACAGTCACAAATCATTCCAAAAAAAAAAAAACCCTCCCTAATCAAAACCACAAATTCCCAAATCCCTCAACCCCAGCTAGCCACATCCCCAAATCCCTTGACCCAACCCACCACACTCCTTCCTCTCATCCCGACCAACCACGACCCCAGCCAGCGGCAGCCACTCCCGAACCCAACCCATCACATTCACAACCCACAAAAACCAGACCCAACCCCGCTGCCCCCCTGCTCTATCCAACTCCAGCCGAACCCAACCAGCCACACAGCCCCATCACCAGCCCTTTTCCCTACCCAGAAAAAATATATATATAGACAGAAAAGAGGAGAGACAGAACAACGAAAGGAGGAAAAAAAAACAAAAAAACACATACCTATGCCGTTGCCGATCACCATCTCCGTCTGCGTCATCGTTGCTTGCCACTTGCGCCACCGCCGTTAGCTTCCACTCCACCGAAGTCGCCCGAAGGGCAGAAGTTCCTTCCCTTCCACAGCTTCTTCCTTCCGAAAGTCCAGCAGCAGCGGAAAAAAACCAAAGGGCAGAAGTTCCGTTCTTCATTCGAGTGCATTAGTCCCACTGGGACCAACTTCCTGTCACGTGCGTGGACACGAACTGATCCACAATTGGGCCTTAGTTCGGGTCGAGCCCGGTAAACATCAAGTAGTAAAAAAAAATAAAAAAAATAGCAAGTTGGCATGTCTACCCCGATCCCGACTACTCGCACTGGAGCCACATTCAGAAGTAAATTCACAGACCGCCAGCGTGATAGCTACATCATGGAATTAATGGACAGAGGGTTGAAGAACATCTTCGGCACACGCCTGCTCTAGGCAATTGGAACAATGACAACCCAGGACCTTCGACCAACAAAGACAGCAATAAGGCACTAAGGGGAAACAACCGACAAGCAAATGTGGAAGATTCAGTCAATGGTAGATCGCAGGAAGCTTGTCAGCAATTTATGTAGCGCATTATGGATGAAACTGATTATGAAGACCATCATGGCCGACGAAAAGACATCACCAAGAAGGCACATGTTGATGTTCCTTATTTCTTTAGACGCATGGATGTGAAAGTCTTCATCAACTGAATTACAGCCCTTGAAGATTACTTTGAATGGTACAAAATGGAAGAAAACAAACGCATTTCCTTTGTCAAGATGAACATGAAGGGTGTAGCACGTGTTTGGTGGCGGAGTATTGATGACATGAATGCTAATTATGGGAGACGTCCTATCAGCGCATGGGAGGAGATGAAACAGAAACCTTAGGATAAATATCTACCGGTTAACTATCTTGACTCCCTCACTCCCTCTATGATCAACTAGTTGACTGTAGACAAGGGACCTCCATTGTAGATGATTTCATAGAAATGTTGCATGATCTCATAATGCGATGCAAAAGTGCCTAAAACTGATCAATAGGCTATCACCAGATGCAAAAAAGGACTGCGTCAAGAGATCCAAAGGGAATTGACTACTCACACCTTTTACAGCATTAAAGAAGTTCATCGATTAACACTCCGCATTGAAGAACATTTGCGATATCTATATTCAAGGCGTTTTGGTGAGCCTCTCCAAAGGAGGACCTCCGATACAACTTATCAACAAGTTGCTCCAATACAAAACTCAACCCGACAACATCCTCCACAAAATTTCAACAAGCCAGCACTGCCTTAGAATCAATCAAGACCTGCAAATTTTGCCAACGAAGGGAAGAATATTAATTCTTCATGTTCAAAGCAGGACATCGATTGCTTTCGATGCAAAGGCAAATGACAAAATGCTTCTGAATGCCCAGGTTCAAAGAATCTTCACTATGCATATAATGAAGAAGATACCTATGATTCAAAGCCTGTTGATGAAGAAATTGAAGCTGAAACACCATATATAGAGCAGGAACCTCCGCATGAACAAGAAGATCATTCCTTCTATCAAGCTGAAACAGAAGGACAGACATTGTTTATTCGTTGTCTCTTCATCACTAGTGAAGAAGAAGCTGAAGCTTGGAGGCGAACCACCATATTTCGCTCTATGGCAAAATGACGTGACAGATTGTGCAATCTCTTCATAGATGGAGGAAGCAAGATGAATGTGATCTCCCAAGAAGTAATTGACAAGTTAAAGCTTTCAACAGAAAAACATCCGAAGCCTCACAAGGTCTCTTGGGTGAATGATTCAGCAATTCCAGTGACTAAGCGGTGCCAGGTAACATTTCGAATTGGTGGTTATGAAGATTCTATTTGGTGTGATATTATCCCTATAAATGTTACTCATATTCTGTTGGGAAGACTTTAGCTTTTCTATAACAAAGTCCAAAGTGATGGAGAAGCAAACACCCATACTTTTAAGTACAAAGGTCGCAAGGTTACTCTTCTTCCACTTAAGCCTCCTACAGCCCAGGCAAAGCAATCACCATCAGTTCCGACAAAACAAACTACATCACAGCCCAGTTCACGCATCCTTTCAATGCATAAATTTGAAGAAGAAAGTAAAGAGCAAGGAGTTGTTTATGCCCTTATCCCACAAGAATTCAAAGAGGCAAAAGATAAACTGACAATTTCTACACCACCAGAAATCAAGGTTAGTTGCATGATTTTAAAGACTTGATTCCAGCAGATCTTCCAAAAAAGCTACCGCCTATGAGAATCATCCAGCATGCTATTGCCCCGGTTCCTGGGTCACCGCTTCCAAATTTACATGCTTATCGCATGAGCCCGACAAAACACATAGAATTGGAAAAGGCAAATTGAAAAGCTCCTCCAGAAAGGCTACATTCGCGAAAGCATGAGTCCTTGTGCGATACCAGCCCTCTTGACAACCAAGTAAGATGGTTCTTAGAAAATGTGTGTCGACAGCCGAGCAATCAACAAGATCACCATTAAGTATATGTTTCTGATACCTCGGTTGGATGACATGCTTGATATGATAGCCGATCCTTCCGTCTTCTCCAAAATTGATCTTATAAGCGGATATCATCAAATTCGTATTCGCACAAGAGATGAATGGAAGACCACTTTCAAGACCAAAGATGGATTATACAGATGGTTAGTCATGCCGTTTGGCTTATCCAATGCTCCCAGCACTTTCATGAGAGTTATGACACCGCTTCTATGGCCTTTCGTCGGTAAATTCGTCGTTGTGTATTTTGACGACATTTTGATCTTCAGCAAGTCCAAAGATGCACATCTTGATCACCTCAAGTATGTGATGCGTGCACTTCGCAAAGAGAAGTTTTACATTAATTTGAAGAAGCATACATTCTTAAGTTCCAAGGTTATATTCTTGGGATTTGTTGTATCTGCCCAAGGAGTATAAGTTGATCCAGAGAATATCAATGCAATCATTGATTGGCCCATTCCCAAAACTATCAATGAAGTATGAAGTTTCCATGGATTGGCCACCTTTTATAGGAGATTTATTCGCAATTTCATTACTATTATGACTCCTATAACTAATTGCATGAAGAAAGTTGACTTCAATTTGACCAAGACAGCCACTCGTGCTTTTGAACAAATCAAGCAGAAAATGATAGAGGCACCTATTTTGAAACTTCCAGATTTTGACAAGGTCTTTGAAGTCAGTTGTGATGCTTCGCAAGTTGGTATTGGCGAAGTCTTAAGTCAAGATGGCCACCTAGTTGCTTATTTTAGCAAGAAGTTAAATGATTATCGTAAGAAGTATTCGCCGTATGACTTGGAATATTATGCAGTTGTACAAGATCTTAGTCATTGGCGTCATTATTTGATCGGGAAAGATTTTGTGTTGTACTCCGATCATGAAGCTTTACAGCATTTGAACTCACAGAATAAGATGAGCACTAACTGTGTCAAATGGAGAGCATATTGCAGGAATTCACATTTGTGTTGCATCATAAGTCAGGAACAGAAAATAAGGTCGCCGATGCCTTAAGTCGTCGTTCTCACCTGCTCACGACGATTTTCGTCACAGTTCCAGCTTTGAAGAGATTTGTAGAGAATATCCTGATGATCATGACTTTGGTCGCATCTACAAAGATCTTCTTAATGGTGAGTTTCCTGACCATCCCAAATTTTCTATCCATGATGGTTATTTGTTTCGTGGGAATCAGTTGTGTTTGCCAGCTACTTCTATTAGCAAGTTTGTCCTCCAAGAGTTGCATGGAGGTGGATGCAAAGGACATTTAGGGCGAGATAAGACTTTGGCACTTGTGGAAGACCGCTTCTTTTGGCCCAGCTTGAAGACAGATGTTGCCTAAATTTGTGAATTCTGCAAGGTATGCCAGCTTGCAAAGGGACAAAAGAAGAATGCGGGATTGTATTAGCCCCTTCCTATTCCACATGAGCCTTAGCAAGATCGTAGCATAGATTTTGTCTTGGGCTTATCAAAGACTGTAAGAACGGTAGATTCTATTTTTGTTATGGTGGACAGGATTTCCAAAATGGCACACTTTATCCCTTGTGCAAACACAGTAGATGCAAGAAAGGTTGCCACCCATTTCTTCAAAGAGATTGTCTACCCAAGACTGTAGTGTCGGACAGAGATACTAAGTTCATGAGCTTCTTCTGGAAAACTTTACGGCATATGATGAAGAAAAAGCTCCAGTACTCCAGTGCCTACCATCCTCGGATTATTGGCCAAACTAAGGTCGTCAATCGTAGCTTGGGTAATTTTCTTCGATGTCTCGTCGGAGAACACATTGCTTCATGGGATCTTATTTTACCCATGGCGGAGTTTGCCTATAATAACTCCGTAAATAAATCAACTGAAATATCACCATTTAAAATTGTCACAAGACTTTAGCAGCGTCTTCCGATTAACCTGAGTCATTTACCAGCTGAAGCTAAGCCTAGCCAAGAAGCTAAACAATTTGCCTGGCACATGAAGGACTGTCAGACCCTAACTCAGGTTTAGTATATTTAATAATTGTATTAGCCGTGTATAGTCTCTAAATGGGATTAGAGGACGATTAGCTCGGGTTTTAGCTAGACTAGAATTTTGAATAGCTTTGGGGAATTTTGAGAGGGTTGAGTCTGGTTTTACTATGCCCGGGGCAGCCCATGTGACGCATGTTCGTGTGGGAATTTAACTTTGATTTCGAAAAATATTGGTTTTGATCTTTTCGGATTTGTTATTTTAGTCCAAACAACTTTTATATTTGTTCCGTTTGAATTTGAATCCTAGAAATTGCATTTTTCGAGAAAAAGGGCAAGATGGTCTTTTCACACCAAATTTGTGCATAATTTTTTATATTTGAAATCATGAGGAAAATGTACTTTTTGAAAACTAGATATTCCAACAATCATTTTTCTCTTCTTCGTAGATCTCACCCAGAACCCACAAAAGGGAGTTTTAAGCCCTCGAAGCTTTGGGGGCCAATGTGCCCCACAACCCAACCCATTTATAAAATAAGACCCATGTTGAGTTCTTCTTTGTTTTCTACAACAACCGAACCAGAGAACCCTTCTCTTCTTCTCACCTTCTCTCATTTGCATGTCAATGGAATTGAGCCTAAACTGAAGAACAAATTACACCATCTTCTTCCTTATCACCTAAGCTTTCCGAAGGTATCATTTTTGTGGAATTTCAGTTGGGCTCATCTCATTCTCCAAGCTTTTCTTCTTGTTTGAACCATCTAGAGGTAAACCATTGCTACCTTCTTGTAACCATGTGTTCTTTTGATCCTTAGGAAGCTTGCAATCGTGCATGCAAGGTGTTATCTAGGAGGACTCCTTTGTTTTCTAATTTTTATGGATTTTGAGTTGTATTTCATGGGGCTTTTGTGTAGATTGGAGAGAGAGCTATGGAAATAGAGAGCTGGGATTCAAATTAACAACAATAAAAAAAAAAAAGAGAGATTAGGCAATCCAAAACCTATTCAGTATGTAATTAATCCAATCAATCCATGTTCTATTTCAACTCCCAAATCTGCAATTCAATTAGCAATCTCTTGCCTGATTGGATTGGATGATATAATCTATGAAGATCAAAGTATATAAAATTAAAAGCCAAGATCCTAGATCATAAGCTAACTACCCTAACAATTAATCATCAAAATCAAGTTACAAAATATCAAAGATAAGGGCTCTAGAACATGCTATGTGAGAGAAGTTAATCAAACTACAAAACATCAATTAAGATTATTCAAGCATCAAGTGTAGAAATAGAGCATGAGGAATGAGAGAAATTAGCACAATTAAATCTAAAATCTATTAATCAATCAAGGCACAAGTAGGGGATTCAAACTAAAACATGCATGTAATTGAACTAATCACATTACTTAACTTCAAAAGGAGAGCCTAGTTCAAAAACTTTAGCCACTAAACATCAAGAAAGAGCTCCAAATCTTCATTAATGATCTTCAATTACACACTCTCTCTAGATTAGTTACACTTAAGCTCCTAATTACAATCTAAAAGTATAGAGAAGGTAAAATAAAATTGCTAAAATATCAACTTGCCAAAAGAATTTATAGAAACATTGAGAACATTTGATTTGCTCATTTCCTTTTGATTGGCTCATTTGCTTTCACATGGATTGCTTCAATTTAATTGGTTGCAACTTTCCTTCCAAAAACATATGTGCTTTTTGTGTTATGTGGTCCTTCAATTTGGAAGCTTTTAATTGGCTCATATCCTTTCACATGGATTTATTGGGGTTTGAACCCAACCCATAACCTGTTTCATACCAACCCAAGCTCTAACCAATACACTAACCACTCCTTTGTGTTAGAAAATGATTTCTTTTATTCTTAAAGTCTTCTCCTCTTATTTTGTAATCCTTCAACTCTTCTTAAGATTTATTCACCAATATTTCTTCATGTAACTCTTTTTATTGAAATCTCTTCTTGATGCCTTGGGACACCAGTAGGAAGGTTGGGGTAGTTGCGGGGTCCACCTACACAAGAGAAATTATATAAAAATGAGATATAAATAATCGAATTTATGCATGATAATCTGTTAATGTGATAGAAGGATAAAATCTTCGTGTAAAGGAAAAGATATGCATTTGAGATACTGATAAATCTCGAACTAATGAAGGGTAAAATATGCAATATTTAACACTAATCACACCCCTAAACCTACATTTTGCTAGTCCCGAGCAAAAACTGTGAAGAAAAACTAAACTACATGCAAGAAAATATGGTAAAGATCCTAACTCACTTTTGTAGGAATTGCGGCTGCACTTAGCTTGTGCAATAAGCCGTTAAACCTCTAGGTTTGCTCTACTGGACGAGTTTTGTCTCGTGAGGGTTTTCAGTGAATAAATCCGACAAAATTCCTTTTATTTTGAAAAGAAAATATTTTTGAAGTCCAACAGTCTTTATTAAGCTAATAAGAATGAGTACTAAGTTAAAAATACTAGGCAACTATGTCAGGTCCCACTGTGTAGGTGTGTGTATTTAGCCAATAATTATACAATCTTTAGGTCCAAGCTCACACAACCTCAATCCCCTTCGGAATACATTTTGCCTTGACTACAGCCTTAAAGGTCATACTCTCAACAATGGAAGCATGCGAATTTTACTGACTAACTTTCAGTATGTGAGTATGAACAAGGCTAAGGACTCACATAATGGATGAAGAACAGAGCTTATGTGGAGAATGCCTGATCTCAAAGAACAAGATCTAACCAATAGAAGGTGGAAATGCTTACTTAACTTCTTAGTCATTCAACACCTAACATTTCCTAGGATCCAATAGGTCTTTCATAGGTTGTAATGGGGTTAGGGTTAATAGATAGGTAGGATAAGAGTTAAATGTGTCTAAGGGTTCTTGAGAAGGTAGGGGTCTTCAAGTCTTCATAGGAAGGTCTCCCACTGTCTTCACTTCTTCCCTTTGCTTTGTGTTCTTTATTCCACTCTATCTCTTTTTTGTGCTTGCTTTTCTTTGGTTTCCCATTTCTTTTTCTTTTTCTTTTTCTTTTGTTTTCCCTTGGTCCCAATCATTTCTCTTTTTTTATCTTTTCTTTTCCTTCTACTTTTCTCTTTGGTTCAACTTTCAAATTCCTTTATTCCTTTGTCATCCCATTGTAGAACATCTATCTTTTGGTAGCCCATGTGAAGTTTTTATCGCTAATGCTCAAATAGTTCCTTCTTTCATGTATCCTTATTGTTCTAAAAAACAATAGGTCAAAAAGGCTACATATATGAGGGTGATGAGGCTTGGGACAATGAATAAAGGTTTCTTGTAAAACAAGCTCAAGAGGGCTACTAAGGGTATAAAATGTAATAGGTGGATTCAAATTTTGCCATCGGTTTCTTTTCTTTTTAAAATGCCTATCATCTTCCCCTTAGTTCGGAAAAGTGTATCATACGCTACAAGTCAAGATTTCTTTGCATTTTGATGTCGCCTCTATGGTTCGAATAAGGAATGTAAGGTCTGCGACCATACTTGGTCAATTGGGCCCAATAGCAGGCCCGTTGACCCGTTTATTTTGTTATTATTATAATTAATTGTATTGTTAGATAACTAGGTGGGTTTAGATTATGAACGAGTTTCTTTTAGCATTAGAATAGAGTGTGCGAAGTTTCGTGCGATTCCAAGTCCATCTGACTCTAGCAGGGGGTAGTTTGCAATTTAGGGAAAATTGAGTGTCTTTCCAAGAAAATTCCAATCGCTGTGATTTTGAGTTCGTTGGAAAGGTCTTATCGTGCTGATCATTTTTGTCTCTTGGCTCGTCACGATCCGACGATCAAAAACCATTTAAGTGGCCCATTTGTTCACCGGATCCACTTAAGGGTAAACTAGTCATTTTTCCTCTATTCTTCTCCTTAAGCAGAGATTAACCCTAATCCCATTCTCATTCTCTGCAACGAAGCTACAACAGCCCCCTTTCTTCCTCTTCAGTTGTTCAAGCTCCAGAACTCCTTCCCTAAGAGATCATCCCCTCGATTCTAACCGCTCATCTTCTTCCTCGCGACCTTCTCTTTCCATTGATCTTGGTTTGGTAAGCTTTCTCTCACATTCATATTTTCAATCATCTTCTCTTTTTGTTAGATTTAGGTTGTTCTTGACTAACATCGTCTCATATTAATTATGATAAGGCTATCCAGTTCAGAGTACCCCCACCTAGTGGTATGTAGGATTTGTGGATGTACGATTGGTCTGCCGAGGGTTATGATGCCGGCATAGACATTGATATTGAGATATTTTTGGTTGACACAATAGGTACCGGTGTGGGAGGGGTACTGAGACCGCCGACGCTCGAACCGAGTGTGGATGGACGGTGATGTTGATTTAGCACGTAAGACCAATGGCTGGGACTTGGCTGTGGCTATGGATGAGTGATTGATGTTGATCTAACACGTAAGACCAATGGCTGGGACTTGACTGTGGCTATGGATATTGATGAACTCTTGTATGCCCTATTCAATGAGACAACGACAATGGGTTGGCTCTGAACTCCCACGTCCCCTGCACTTCAACTGTGGACGTACCTTGTGTGCTCTTATGGATGTATATTGGATGTATTAATATTATGTATTTGGGATGTCGTTGCTTACTGTCTTTGACTGTCGACGTTGACACGGTTGGATCCAGATACGATGATTGTGGATATGGTAGGGTTACTTCCTCTGGTTACTTCTGTTACTGGTGACATAGATGTATTGCATGGTTTATACGATATATTGATGATGATAGCTTCTCTTGTCTATCTGATATGTTGTATCTAACATCTGTTATATTATTATCTCAATTACTGTTCATGCACTACACTCCACATTGTTTATGTCTCACTCTGATATCCTATATTATTATTGAAGTACTAATCACGCAGGTACAGTTGGAATTAGGTATGGTCTTCGTCCCTATCTGTTAATATAATATATTACCATCTAAGCATGCATATTTGCCTGGCTCATCGAGCCTGACCCAATCCTTGGTGTTTTCAAGTATATTCTCTTCCACTTTCTTTGATTGGTAGAATTGCTTGGTGGCTGATCCGTTGCCGTAGGGTTCAGAGAATGGTGCAGTTGGTGCACCGAGAGGCATCTATCAAATAGATTTCTATTCTTTCCTTTTATTGTAGTTGGCCGTGTTGGCATAGGATTGAATAGCTAGCTTAATTATGGAAAGTACCTTGTAATCCCTTAAAGTGAAATAAAATTTTAGGACTTTGTCCATCTACCTGCTCATATGAGATTCAAACTCCATTATATTACTGGATTTCCCGCATCTTTTAGGTACTTTCTCGTAGTGCCCCGAGATTCGAGGCGGCCGGATTTTGGGGCATTACACGTGTATCCAAGGGCGTTCGAGAAGGATGTTGTAACACGAAGGGGTCTTTATTACATACACGGTGACTTCAGAAATAAGATCACCGATTCGCAACCTGAACCTGATTTTGCCGATAGGCCTTTGAGTGCTCCCATCGTTTCCAAAGATGGACACAGATGTGTGGCTCAGCTTGCTAGGTGGGATACCAAGCTCTTCGAGTGCCGAAGTAGAGATGAGGTTAAGTGCAGAACCTAGGTCGATTTGAACTCTGTGTACCAGCATTTCTTTGATGTACCCTGTGAAGTACAAGGGTCGGCTGTGCTTCATCTCACCTAGCAAGAGGTCTCCCTTATCGAAGGCGATGGTAGCACTTGCTGCCTTTTGTATCAATAGGCATTCAATGCAAGATCCCTCAGTTTTCTTCTTTTCTCCCTTTGTGGAAGTATTTGATTTTTTGACCCTATAGTCCATTTCAATTTGTAGGACTTGTGGGGCGTGTTTGTCGACATCTGCATTCAGCCTTTGCAGCTCTGAAATGAGACTATCACGAGTTTGTGGTGACATTCGTAATAAGTCTAAGATGTGCAGTCGTGCAGGTATGTGTTTGAAGTGCTCAATCAAGTCATACTTGAAAGCCTCTTTGGGGCCTGCATTTTCATTATTGTTGCCACTTGAGGCGTTTACAACTTGTTTTCCCGAAGGATTTACATAATAAGAAGAAGATTGGTTGTAATTTTTGTGGTAATCCCGGCCAGAGCAGGTACCTTTACCAACTTCAAGAGCTTCTGGAGAAAGTTCTTCGTTTGGAAGATCACCCTCTGGTTCAAGGGGTTGTACATTCTCATTTGCTGAAACCGTTTTTGCAGCAGCATTGCCGTCTTCAGTGATTGCATTGCATGGAGCATTTTCAGGGAACAAGTCCTGAACAACATCCAGCAACTTTTCTTCTTTGTTGAGTATTTCATCGGCCCAGACATCACCTATGAGGTCGGGTATCTGAGACCAGTTGACCAAGTTTTCTTTGAAGAGTTCATCGGCCAGAGCTTCTTCATAGTGATCAGTCGGAAGAGGCTTGAATTCCGATGTCACAGTTTCAAGAGACGAAGGCTGAGAAGATGATATCTCAGTAGAAGTCACCCGAGAAGATGTAGCTTCAGAAGATATGCTACCAGACGTAGTCTGAGAGTCTGTAGCCTCAGTAGATGAAGCTTCAGAGGAGCTATCATCTCGAACTATCGCATTGCAAGCAATAGGAGATGCCCCTAGAATGCACTGCTGGGATTCAGACTCGTCTTCAGATGTAAGAGGATCATCGACCCAGCAACTTTCTTCATTTTCCGGAGTTACTAGAGGAGATGTTTGTAGGTTTTCCGGGACCTCCGATTCTGAATTGTGACGAAGTTGATTGATGCGATCCTACTCTTATTCTATGGCAAGATGTTGCAAGACCCTCGCATATTCTTCGAGATCGGGCATAGGAGCCAAATCTTCTTCTTCGTTTGCCCCTTGTGGTTCAACATTATTGGGTTCCATTGGGGCATTGGCAGGTGCTGGATTAATAGCATTTTCTTGAACAGCCTCTTGGTCTTCTTCATTATCAGACCAGGATCCCTGTGGCCGTAAGGGATTATACTATATTACCAGCATAAGATGAGATTCGGGAATCCATTCTTCATCGAAAAGGTATTCTCCTGTTTTAAGGGATTCCTCCCACTCATCGATGTCAATGGCGGTGTCACTGGACTCGTATCCATCCATGGAGAATCCAATTACCGAGTTACAAGAGTATGATGCCCCCTGCGTAGTCTCATTTCTGAGTTGTGGTGGCATGAAATCACTGTTTTAAGGGATTCCTCCCACTCATCGGTGTCAATAGCGGTGTCACTAGACTCGTATCCATACATGGAGAATCCAATTACCGAGTTGCAAGAGTATGATGCCCCCTACGTAGTCTCATTTCTGAGCTGTGGTGGCATGAAATCACTGAGGGTGAATTTTCCTACCACTTTTGAAGTCTTGGGAACAGACTCTTCTGTTGCCCCTAGTGAGGGGGTAGAGGAGGTCTCTGCCTTTTCAATGACTTCTTGTTTTGGTTAAGCTTTCTCCTGCTGCTTGAGCTTTCGGAGTTTTCTCCTGGCTTGCCTTCGCTATTGACCAGTCGGTTTTGTTTTGACGACCTCCCAATTTTCATCTTCAAGGAGATCGAGATGGACCCATTATGGGCTATCCATCCGGTGTTGGGTAAGGAACTAACTCTTGGGACATTTGGGTCATTTTTATCAACTTAAAGGAAGTGGTGATCTTCTTCTTTGGTGATTTGGATGTTTGTCCATATGACACCATGTTGATGGAGATAGACCCATAATTTTTGTCAAAGGTGATGACTCCGTTTTTCCACATCTCGTTGATCTTCTCTCACAATGAAGCATTGATTGAGAGGATGCGAGACCATCTGGTGGTATAGACAGTACCGAGGATCGTTGGTCTTGCCAACATCTCCCGGTCTTTTGGGGCCATGCAAGGTGAGTTTCCCATTTACCAAGAGAGCCCCAAATATTTCTTCAACATCTTCATCTAATGGGTATTTCTTCTCTACTCATTCTTTGAAGGCATCAGAGAGTTCAGGTCTCTTACCTGCAGCTTTGTTTTCAGTTTTCTTTAGTGGCTTGGGAGCTTACTTGGTTTGCACATTGAGAACCTCCTTTTTTCTTTGGCTTTAAGGTTGCAATGGTTGTCTGCTCTTTCTTTGATGATTTCTAACTGTTGAGGTCCTTGATCACCGTTTTAGCCTCCATGGATGCTTCTAGGAGTTCTCCCAGATTTTTTTATTTGTTGCTGATGGAGCGGATCCTTGCTCTCAAGTTGTTACAACAGATGTCAACCAACGACGCCTGTGGCAGCACATCTAAGCATTTGTATGCCATTGCCTTCCACTTATGAATGAAATCGCACGTTGACTCATTCTCTCCCTGTTTTAGGCTGCAGAGCTGAGCCATAGTAACATGACGATCCTCACCTTTGAAGAGGGTCAGGAAGCGTGTCTCCAGCATAGTCCTGTTTTGAATGGTATCCTCTGGCAGAGTGGAGTACCAATCAAAGGCCGTACCTTTTTGGGTACTTACAAAGAGACGAATCTTGAGAGCATCTTGATCCGCAATAGCTCCCGTAAGGATTTTGAAGTGGATGATGTGCTGTCTAGCTGAGCCTTTCCCCGTATATGTTTGGAGAGTAGGTTGCTTGAATTTTGCAGGGAACGGAACCGAGTCCATCCATAAGGGATATGGTGGCTTGATTCCATGTTCCTTCAATGTATCCTCTTTTTTTGCTTTACTGAGGATATTGTCAATGTCCTTTTTGGTAAGGGAGCGTGACTCGTCTTCTCCACCATTTGCCTCATCATTTAGAGGGACTTCATTGTTTGGCGGATGTTGGAAAGTGAGAAGGAGTTTTTCCATCAGAACCTATATTCTCTGTTGTCCTTGCTCCAACTGCTGGATACGTAGAGCCACGTCATCGTGCGGCGGAGGTTGCTCAGAGTTTGTGACCAGGACATTCACCCTTCGAAAACCGAATGAGGATTCCATCTTGGTGACTGAGCTGGAGCTCATTTTTTTGGATGAGGAGCCCAAGGAATGATCACTCTGGTGTCCTTGATTTGAAGGAGTGGGAGAGTCCTCCTGATATCTTCGTGTCCGGGAGACGCTGCGAGTCACTGGCCGTCTAACATGAATTTTAGTTACTGACTAATGGCGTCTTTTAGTTTTGCCAACCATATGGACAGCAACAACTTGGTTGGGTTTTTTTTTTTTCGACCCATTTTTTAGAGACTTGAAGGGTAGAATGCTGGATTCTTTGCTTCTCTAGTCTCTTTTGTCGATATGCCGCGCAGCGACGTATGTGACGAGCAATTTAAGCTGCAGTTAGCTCTGGCTGTGCTCTAGCAATAAAGGACGTAGTCCCTCGTGCGCAGCAGCCGAGCTTATCTTCTTTGAAGATTGGCATGGATAGGATCTGGACGCGGTCCTTTGCCTGTCACAGTGAAGCTTTAAATTTTGCAAGTTCGGCCCCATTTGAGATGAAGGGTCGAGTTGCAGGAGAGTAGGCCTTGGCAGGTTCTTGCAGAGGCGTGGTGATGCATGATTTGATTTTGGGTTTGTAGGAGCAAGCCGGCTCGTGCTGAGTTGATTTTGTTTGATGGAGGGTATGTTTCTCCTATTGCATGTAAAAGAGAGGGTAGAATCGGTTCTCCTTGAGAAGGGCCAGGTATGTTGGATTTGTAGATATTCGGGACCTCCTTTGTTTTGGTAAAGGTCTCGGTGACCAAGTCTTGGGGCAGACCTGGTTTCTTGTAGGCTAAGGCTTCGTGGGGTTGCCATTGGCTTCAGGCTTTTTGGAGATTGCCCTTGGTGTCATGGCAGTGACACGTTTAAGGGCGATCTTCTGCTTTTTGGCAGGTGCAGTTTCTTCTACGGGGAGTGGGAATGGTCCCAGCAACCCAAAGACTATGGTCCGGGGAGTAAAGGTTGACCCGGTGTTTTGAGAGTTGCCGAGAGAGATGATGCTTAGGCAGCTGGCGGGGCGCTTGTGAGTGCGCTTGTTTTACTTCTCTTGAAGCATGAGTTGATACTTGTTCTCATCAAAGGTGATGGTTAATGAAGCTGCCATTGTTAGTTTGGAAAACTTTTGAAACAAGACCACATCCATTAGTAATCACAAGAATATGGTGATCATAAATGGAAAATACTATGGTTTTGTCTTTTCAAATCGCTCAGGGGCCATAGCCCTTCCTGAGCGTAATGAAGAAGGCAAAAGGCCATAGAGGGTATAATTGTTCTAAACGCAAGTATGGTAGGCTCAGAGTGAGCATTCCAGTAACTGCTAAAAGCAATTGTAAACCTTAATTCAAATTACCGAGAAGCGAGGCTCACTCAAGGTAAGATGATATAAGGTGGGAGTTACAAATGTGTCGATTGCGAATACAGTAGACCTTGAAAGGGCGTACTAGTACAGCTAGGCACAAATGTTGCAAATCGCATCCTTGGAATGGACACACGATGGGATTTTGTTTTTTGAAAGGCCAAGATTGGATTCATAAAAGAGAGCAAATTGTATTCCAATCCGAATATAGGCTCAAACATTTTTGCGAGCACTATATCCGAAAGGGAAGGAACCAAAATTTCTCGAATGTGAACCCAAAACTGACGGAAGTTTTTTTTTTTTTTTTTTTTGTTGAAAGGGTCAAAATCAAGTTCATCGAAGAGAGGAAATGGTATTCCAATCTGAATATATGCTCAAACATTCTGTGAGCACTAGATCCGGAAGGGAAGAAACCAGGATTTCTCGAATCTGAACTCAAAAATGACAGAAGTTTTTTTGTTGTTTGAAGAAAAAAAATTTGAAGATTTTTTTTTTATACACATAGGTCTCCAATTTGGTCTTATGAAACCTTCGTAGATAGATCAGCCCCCAGGTAAGAGTATGATTACTTAATAAACTCGTTTAAATGACCCTTGCTTCGAACAATCTAGCTGCCTCCACGCTCTGGACAATGCTTTTCTTATATCCACTTTGGTCAAAGAACGCAATTGGTACAACCTTAGTGTTCTTTTAATCCTTTTTTTTTTCTTAATGATCACTAATGAACCCATCAAAGAGAGGAAATGGCCCCTCCCAATCCGAACGTCAGCTTAGCAATTTCCGCGAGCTATTGTCCGAAAAGGAAAAAACCAAAGTTTCTCCAATTTGAATCCAAAAGAGAGAAATCTTTTTCCTTTTTTTTCAAAATCTAAAAAGTTTGAAATCAGATTTTTTTTTTTAAAATCCCTATTGAACTCATCAAAGAAAAAAGATGGCCCATCCCCCGACATGAACAATAGCTACAAACATTTCATCGAGCTATCAAGTTCGAAAAGGAAAGGATTAAAGTTTCTCAAAATTGAATCCAAAAATGAGAAAACTGAAATTTTTTTTCTCTTTTTTTTGAAAGATTACTAATGGACCCATTAAAGAGTGAAAATGACCCCTCCCAATCCGAACATCAGCTCAGCGATTTCCGCGAGCTATTGTCCGAAAAGGAAAGAACCAAAGTTTCTCCAATTTGAATCCAAAAGAGAGAAATCTTTTTTTTTTCATCCCTATTGGACTCATCAAAGAGAAAAGATGGCCCATCCCCCGACATGAACAATAGCTACAAACACTTCTACGAGCTACCAAGTTTGAAGAGGAAATGTTCAAAGTTTCTCAAAATTGAATCCAAGAATGAGAAATCTGAAATTTTTGTTTTTGTTTTTTTTTTTTTGAATGAAAAAGACTAGAAATAAACTTAAAGAAAAAGATTTCCAAAAAATCCCATCTCATTTTTTTTTTAAATGCAAGATCCAATATAGGCCACCAACTAGCAAGGAGCCAAATAATCCAAAACATCAAGTTCTCAAATGAACGAGTCCTACCGGGTATGCCAACTTGATGGACTCGGCTCTTGCCTTCCTCTGCCCTGGGTCTGCCAGGTCCGGCGGACGAAAAGTGGGCATCAACACTTTTTGTACAGGTATGCTAGATTTTCTATTATACTTGGAATTTAGAAATGGTGATCTGGAGATCCACTTTCACAAGTAGAAAGGAAATCAATCATTTTTCTAACTTTCCATTGCACATATATTTTTAAGAAAAGAGACAGATTTTGAATGCCATGAAAGGCAATTTTCTTTTGTTTGCCGTGAAAGGCGATTTTGTGCCGTACAAAGCGATTTTGCCGTAAAAGGCGATTTACAAATCTCATCAATAATGAAAGACAAGAATTGTGATTTTTTTGTCTCTTTAAAAATACAAAATATAACAAAAAAGTAAGAAAATGAATCTAACTTCTTAGGAGATTGTGGGGGCTCGTTTAGATCGACGGTCGCGAGTCATGTATGGACTCCGCCATCGTCCTTTAGATGAGAACACTTGATGCTTTGAGTCACTTAGCTTGGCTTGGACCTCAGACTTTTAGAGGATAAAAACCAAGGGGATGTTCTATATCCAATAAAAAGCCGAGTAAACGGGCTGAAGAGCCATATCTGGCTATGTTGGATAGAAGGAGAGGGGACCTTTGGAGAGGTGGCCCACCAAGCGACTTCAATCACCTTGTGGTATTTGTTACAGCAGAGTTTCTTCGAAGGAGAGGAAATTGTTGTAGCAGTTGCAGAAGTTCTGGATTTTTAGACAATTTCTGAACAATTTCCCGGACAATTTTTCAGGATCCATTCTTCTTGGAATGCTCTCCTATTTATAGGCCTTTGGTAGCCATTTAGAAGGGTTTATAGGCTTTAATTGTCATAAAGCCACATAAAGGGAGGAGTTACAAGTTTTAATTCATTTATTTTGTAACTCATTTTCCTTGGCTTCTGATTGGCTGGTGAAGAGTTAAGAGCTTTTAATTGCTTTTAATCTCCATCATGGGAGGAGTTTCATGGTTTAAATGCTATGAATCCTTTGACTTGTAACTCCCATTTGCCGTCCAAAATAATGAGTTAATGACTGCAATAAGTTACCATAAACGGGTCAATTAATAGCATTAAGTGGCCGCCAAGTCGTTTGAAGAGTCGCGGGCCGTACCGCGTATTTTGGAATTCTTCTGGCGATGATCATTGATGGATTTTCATGCTGATCGACATCGGATGACCATGTAATTTCATACATTGATTGATACCAATGGGCCGGCAACATCTGTCCAGTCGATTTCTCGATCGGTCTGGCAAAAAGTGTGCTTTCTTGGTCGGTTGGTTGGCGATTTTGAAGCGTCGGATGATGATTCCATAATTTCTACGGCGAATCCGTGATGTTGACCAAGATCGATGGATATTATGCTCAAAAAATCAAATTTTGGAAAAATCACAAGGGCCAAACGACTCGAAACAAGAAAAGGGTAAAAAAAAACGCCCTTTCCGCGGAAATCCGGGGACCCGGGCGACCAAGGGCCAGGGTCGCCGGGGAATTTTTCCCCTTCCGGTCGCCGTTTTTCAACCATTTTTCGGGCTTTTTTTGTTCTTTTTCTTCCTGTGTTTTTCTTAACATCTTTCCTCACTTATTGACTTGATAGTCCTGAAGAAAACCTAATGAGAAGCCGTGCAAATCAGAACACAAAGTTTCTTATTTTTTGGAAAAGCCGAAGACTTTGTAGCTGATTTTCCGTCAAGAGTCGAAATTAGGTCAAATGATGTTGGAATGACCTAAAATTTGAGGTGAAGCTTCCTGAGCAGTAGATAGGACCAACCAGGGGCTTCTGTTTGAGTTTTGAAATCGTTTGGGGTCCCGTCGATGCTAGACTTGATTTCACCGCAATTAAGATGTCAAGCTTTGATGTACGAACAACCGATGTCCGATTGACCTGAAATCTGACAGGGAGCCTATTAGAGTCATTTTGAGATGATCCATTAGCTCCGATTTGGATGCCATGGTCCCGGGGAGCCCCGCCGCCAAGAGGCCTGATTTTGCTTCTAAGCGTCAAAGTTGGGTCAAACGTTGTCGGAATGACCTGAAATTTGATGTGTAGCCCTTTGGAAGCATGTAGAAGCTACCCATATGCTTTGTTTGATGAGTGGTGGCCTCGGTGGTTCTTGCCGCTGAGAGGCTTAATTTTGCTGCTTGAGAGTTGATAGAGGGTCAAACGGTGTCAGTTTGACTTGAAATTTGACATGGATCCTTTTGGAGGTATTTTGAGACCATCCATAGGCTCTAATCGAAGATTCGATACATTCGACAATGTTGCCGCCAGGTGCTCCTGCTCAGCCGCTGGAGGAGTGAAGTTAGGTCAAACAGTGTTGAAATGGCCTGAAACTTCATGTGTACCCTTCTTTTAGCTATTTTGAAGGATCTTGCATTTTTTTGTTTGATTCTGACAAGATCTTATGCTTGAAGCAACTTTGCCTGTTTGTAGTAGGATGCGGCTCCATGTAGCTTTTGATGTTGAAGAGGCAAAGTGACATTTTTGGTGTCAACATAGCCTTGAACCAAAAATAGTATCTTGATACCTGCAAGTGGATCTTCACATGAGCTAGTGTCAGATCCTTCACGTTCCCAGGACTCCAAAACTAATTTGGGTGTCACTCCTATGATAACAAAATTTGAACAAGCAAGTTTTATCATAATTTATGCGAATATTCAAAACAACAGAACTCGTAAATTTGAAACTCTTTAAGACCTTAGAAATTTAGGAATTCTGTATTCCCATCCACATGGCCATCCTTAGAAATTGCATCCTACACAGATACAAAAACTCAAATCTCCACACAGACAACAACAAAAAAAAAAAGATATAGAAACCAATAAATAAATTGTTTATGAGGTCAACTCAACATCTTCACAAACACTTAGCACATTGTATTGGCCCTAATCTCAATTCCTGTTATGGGCATTGATAATTTAGCAAATTGTATTAGATGTCGCTCTCAATTGATGGCAATGAACCCATATGGGCGAATAAAGGCAAATTTATTGGATCACTTCCAAATCATGTTATGAACTTGCTGGAAGACTTCTTTTCCTTGTATCCATGTGTTGGCCAACCTGAATTAGTAGAAACATTTGTAGTTGAATCACTTGCTTGAAACTTGACATTTGTGACATTTGTAGAAGTAAACATTTATAGTCGAATCCTATGGTTGAACCTTAACATTTGTAGTAGAATGGTGAAACATGAAATGGTGCTAATTTTTTCTTTGTCTAGTTTGTAATCTTTTTCCATTGATTGTATCATTATATTTACTGGAGCATAGCCAACTTGAGATGTACATGGAATATTGATATATATATATATAGACTAATTTGATCTACATTTCAATAATTGAATGCCAACTTACTCGATTTCATCGTGCTTCTGGCCCCGGTTGCTAATTTTATCTTCTTTTTTTTCCAATATGAAACTTGGTTGTAATGTGGATATCATCATTTAATTGATTTTTAATAATTTGGGAGAGCTGCTAGTACCATATCTTATGTCACTTGACTGACTATGAAAAAGGATTTGGGGTCACCTTGGACAATGCTTTTTGACAAGAAGTAATGGTATCATTGGGGGACTATTGAATCCATTGCTTGGGTGCTTGGGTGGGATGTTCGAGATGCTATTAGCATAGGGCTAAGTGGGACCATACATCTATATAAATATTGATGATATCAATGTATATGAGAAAAAAACCTGTTTTAAGTGCTCAAATTTATAAAAGTGAGGATTTTCAAATTCTATTGGGTAGGTTGAGGATTTTTAGAGGTTTAAATACTTGGGTTTATAACTACTTGTAGAAAGCTAAAATCTTTTTATTTGATACTTGGGTTCTACTAGTAATCTGCATTTGATTGTTTTGCTAGTCTTGGAGCAAAAAAATTTGTTTTGATATGATGAATATTGATTCATGCAACAATGGCATTTGATTGATAGTTTTGATATTTGGGTTACAAGAAATAATAGTGAGAATGCATTTCATTTCTTGCGGTTGCGTTGTTTTGTTCGATGGATTCTAATTACTTGTGATTAGGTCAGATATGGACAGGAGTTGGATATTACATTTTCAGAACTGATTTAGTGCAGAGTACATAGCTGGGGTGAGCTTATTTATTGATTTTGCAAAGGCAAATTCGGGCGGGGTAGTGTCGATTAATTGCCCGTGTAACGATTGTTGTAACCATCGAAAGCATGACTATGTAACTGTGAGAAATCATTTGCACATTCAAGGAATGATGGTCTCATACCTACGATGGATATATCACGGGGAACCTATAGTTCAACCCGATGATTCGGATGAGAGCGAGGATGAATAAGAAGAGAATCAGGATGAATATTATAAGTTGATAGAGGACCATTGTAGGGGAACTTATTTGGATGAAGATACTCAAGAGAGGGATGATGTGCGGGATTTTGAAAATTTGTTGAAGGCTTCTCAACGTGGCCTATACCCAGGATGCAAAAGCTCATAGACTTTGTTATCGTTTGTCATTAAGATATTGCATGTGAAGGTAGAAAGTGGGTGTAGCAATAAGTCGTTCGACAAGGTTCTGCAGATTTTTAAGGACTTCTTACCTGAAGGTCATGTGGTGCCGGCATCAATTTACAAGGCAAAGAAATTATTACGTGACTTGGGCATGGGATACGGGAACATAGATGCCTGCAAACACAATTGTGTGTTGTATTGGAAGGAGAATGCTCAATTGGATAAATGTCCAAAATATGAAAAGCCTAGGTACAAGGTCAATGATGGCAAGCAAAAGAAGATCCCTCATAAGGTGCTCCGTTACTTCCGATTGACACCGAGGTTACGCAGATTGTATATGTCAAGGAAGACGCCATAGAGATGAGATGGCACAGTGATAAAAGCGTTAACGATGGGATAGCGCGGCATCCGACTGATTCAGTGGAATAGAAAGAATTTGATAAGAAATATCCAGAGTTTGCCCAAGAGACACGTAATGTGAGGCTGGGGTTAGCCACCAATGGATTCAATCCCTTCAGTAACATGAGCACCTCTTATAGCATGTGGCCTGCCATACTTCTGCCACCATGGATGTGCATGAAGGAGCCATTCTTGATGATGTCATTACTTATTCCAGGACCAAACTCACCGGAAAACGAGTTGCAGGAGTTGTGGGATCATGGTGTATCGACTTATGATGCCTCCACTAAACAGACCTTTCAAATGCATGCAGTTGTGATGTGGACGATAAATGACTTTCCTGCGTATGGTAACTTGTTTGGGTGGAGCACAAAAGGTTATAACGCTTACCCCTCGTGTAACGACAGCTTGTTAGGGGTGAAGTTGAAATATAAGATTGGGTACATTGGCCATCGAAAATACTTGGAACTGAACCATCAATGGCTTAGAAGCAAGGCCTTCAACGGTCACCTTGAGTGTGAAAAGAATTCTTTGGATTTACCGGAGCAAAAGGTACTAGACCAGCTAGAAGAACTAGCATCGGTCAAGTTTGGTAAGAAAAACAAAAGACCGCGTGACTCTGAAGAATTGAATTGGACAAATAAAAGCATCCTATTTGAATTGCCCTACTGGAAGTGCAAAAAACCCTAACACAACCTTGATCCTATGCACATTGATAAGAACATTTGTGTAGCTTTGGTTGCAACAATTTTGGGCATAAAGGTCAAAACCAATGACACCGAGAAAGCACGTAAGGATTTGAAAAATATGGGCATCAAGCCAGAGTTGCATCTAGTGGAGAGGGGCGATGGATCCAGCTTGAAGCCGCATGCCTCTTACACTCTAGAACCAAAACATAGATATGGCTTTTATGAATTCTTGAAGTCGATCAAATACCCAGACGGCTATGCGAAGAACCTCTCAAGGTGTGTAACCTCGAAAAATGAAAAATTAGCTGGTTTAAAGAGCCATGATTGCCACATCCTTATCCAACACATCCTTCCTATTGGCATTCGCGGCTTTCTAACTGATTGATGAATATATATCTGGTTATTTGTTGCAATCAGTTATGTACTTGGTCACTTGCAATTGTACTATGATGGCAGGTTTGCATGTGGGCATATGTAAAACAAAGTGAAAATCCTGTAGTAGTTGAAGTTGCAAAACTCTTCTTTGCAGGTCATTGATCCTTTGCTCTATTTGGTATATTTTTGTTTTTTCTCATAGTTCAGTCCTCTTAACTCTTTGGAGACTATTCCTTACGTTGAACACATCTGCTTTATAGGGAGTAGCAACCTTTACATGATTTTGTGCCAGAATTATGATTCCATTTTTTCTTCTAAGCAGTTGTTTTGTTCTTTGCGGCATTGGGATTTTTGATATATGGTGGAAGGTAATGCAACTTAACCCAGTGAATTTGTTTTGTTGATTATTTGCATCAGGTCCCTTCCTAATTCCTACTCCCTCTTTGCCATATCTAATATATACCTATGCTTTTAGGTTATTCTTCATGCTGAGATGCTTCCCAATTGAATCTAAAGGACGTCGTAGAAAGCTAAATGAGGTTGGCACTAAGAGTTGTTTTTTACTAAGTGCCATCTAAAGTTCTGGAAGTGTTTAAAATAGTGCATCCTTTCCTGTCGTAACAAATCTAGAAAGCAGCAGGCATTTGTGGGTTTCCTTCTAATTGAAGCAGCAGTAAATTATTTAATGCAGGAACTAAGTCAACCATTTGAATCTTCTAAAGATATATCTCTTTCTAGTTTGAGGACCTGTTCTAATTTTTTTTTACTCGTGTAACACATACACAGTGGTGTTAGGCATAGGTATCTGGTCCTACCACACAAAGGGGCCCCTGAGAATCCATACACTCCCAAATGCATACAATAGTAGTAATTACAAAATCTTTTAGTCTGTAGAGTATTGTATATGAAGAAAAGTTTTTTTTTCTCTGTCATTGACATGAATAATAGGTAAATTTACATAGGAGTAGAGTACCTTTGTTTATGATTCCTAAAAACAATAACAGCATAGCAGAATGCTTGGAAAAAAGTCAAAGTCAGTGAAGTTATAAAATTCCCTCCAACAACAACAAAAAAAGAAAAGAATAATAATAATAATAATAACAACAACATAGAGAAGAATAAAAAGAGGCCACTTGACAGCATTTTTGCATTAAATTAAAACATGCTCAAATGCATATGTAGACCCTAAGTGAGAGTTTTTGCGGGGGCTACCAGAATGGATATACTAATTCTAAATTAACCAATCAACATGTAACGGAAATAATCAATCAGAATATAGAACTAGCTATCTACCAACCACACACCACAAGAAGATAGACACAATATTTTAGCGTGGAAGCCCTATCTATTGAGAAAAACCATGAACCATAAATCAAGAGAGTTCACGAACAATTACAAGATATACTCACAAGCTCCTTTACCTCAGTCTATACCTCGACCTAAGAATTGTAGTTGTTCTTATAAAGAATCCACTAACACGATATCCATTGTGCCCCGTTCTCTTTACTTGATCTCCTCGCACCTTGTCAGCCAAGATGAACTATCTTCTACAAGAAAGCAGAAGCAGCAGCAACCTTTAGAGCAGCCCTTCAGAACAATCTCTCAATGGCTCTAGAGAATGATCTCTCTCTTAGATATCTGATAAGAGCCTTAAATATACATTTTAGGCTCCTCAATTTAGACTTTAGTATACACTTTGATGCGTTTAACTAGTCTAATTATGTCATTTTGATGTTTACAAGTTCCCTAGATGCATGGACAAGAAATTGGCGCAAAATAGGAGAAAATGGCAATGAATCGAAACAAGCAGAAAAAATTCAGAAAATATGGAAAAGCCCTAAAGGTTCTGCCGCACCTGGCGTCCGGACACCCAACCACAGAATCAACCCAGAAGCTACTGCTTCTGGGCATCCGGACACCCAGTACCTGGTGTCCAGATGCCCAAACCGTCTAAGGTCCGTCTCCAGTGCGTTTTGACGAGGTTTTTCATCCCAAAACCTATAAATAAAAGGCCAAACTTGTTTTAGGATTCATTCACATCTTGGGAGAAGATCGGGAGCAAAGTTCTGGAGCTTTGGGAAGAGCGTCAATGGAGATTTCGTCAGAGATTCTTCGTCAATCGTCGTCCATGAGTAACTAAACTTTTATCTTAAGGCTGCGATGAAGCCCTAATCTTGTATTTATGGTGATGTATAGCTTTAGGGTTTTCTGTAAATGCTTTTGGTTATATGACATGTTGAATTTGGTTCTTTTAATGCAATATCTATTTTCTTTGGTATTTTAATCTTGTAGATTTGAATGCTAGTCATATAACAGTGCTTGATTGAATGTGTTGATTAGATCTAGGATAATCTATGCCATAGAGATAGGTTATGCCCCGATCTACATTCACATCCTTTATTTGTTGACTCTTGAAGGTTTGTAACCAGATAGAGTCTTTTTAGAGTTGATAGTGGAACTCTAGGTCTATACTTGCCATGATGCGAGGCTAGAGTGGATTTGTACCATAAGATCTTTTCTCTGATTGAATTAAAACATTGTCTTTTAATTTGTTAATTTATGACTCAAACCCATCAAACCAACACTTCGTTTTCTCATAGGATTAGTTTGGAAATCAATACTTTGTTTTCTATTAGGATTAGTTTAGGAATTTAGGAACCAACGCAACTCAGCCTTTTTGTCCCAGTGGATACGACGCCCGGTTAACATCGGGATAATCGATATTTGCAAAGCCTGTTCTAGGACGGGTCAAATTTTGGCATCGTTGCCGGGGACAATTAGCACGGTTGTTTGTTTCTTTCAAATCTAATATTAGATTCTCTTCTTCTTCAATTTTTATTATTATTTTTTTTTCAAATTTACTCACATCGTTTACTTTCTGTAGTGCAGGATATTAGTTCTAACACAGAATCCTAGAATTTGTGCAGGGATCCAAGAGAGTTCACAAAGGACAAAGTTTTACTCAAAAGCAATCTCTCTTTTCTTCCCAAGGCAAGGTAAATCCTTGACTTTCTGATTCTATTTACATAATTGTAGAGAATTTTGTGTGTGCATGCTTGGTCGTCGCTCTTGTCATCCACATTTGGTATCTCTAGACCAAAATTTAGAGTGAATCCTTAGGAAAGTTAGATCATCTAAAAACTCTGCTGAGTCCTCACACACAAATTTACAAATGGCAGAGAAAGAAAATGAAGAGGAGACCCCACCCGGTAGACCTCCTCCTCCCCCTCTCCGCCCTTTGAAGGAGCACTATACTCCTTCGGAATACGCGTCCCCATCGTGTATTCAGCTGCCTACTGTGCAGGCAGCTCATTATGAAATCAAGCCTAGTACAATCAACCTACTTCCTTCTTTTTATGGCTTGAACAATGAAGATCCATACAATCGCATTGATGATTTTCTGGTTATTTGCTCCACTGTAAGGATAAACAACTTCAGTAGTGAGGCCCTTAAGATGTTTCTATTCCCATATCGCTAAAGGACCAAGCTAAGTATTGGCCAGGTACTTTACCTGCGAATTCCATCACCACTTGGGCCCAATTACAACAAAAAATTTTGGATAAACATTCTCTGTGGCCAAAACCAATCAATACAGGAGAGCTATCACTTCCGTCGCCCAAACTGACAATGAACAATTTCATGAGGCGTGGGATAGATTCAAGAATCTAATTAGAAAATGTCCTCATCACCAAATTACTAAGTGGCAATTGGTTCAGTTCTTTTATGATGGGCTGTCTCCTGAATGGCGAAACATGGTCGTCACCACCAGTGGGGGATCAATAATGTTGAAAAATGAGGACAAGGCATGGAATCTTTTTGAAAATTTAAGTGAGGTCTTTCAACACCATGCCTCCATTGCTAGATTGGAGAGGTCGGCAACCTCTAACTCTCAAAAACCTAGAGGGGTGTTTGAAATTCAACCCCCTAATGAATTCACTACTCAAGTGGCTGCCTTGACCCAAAAATTGGATCAACTATTATCTGTGGGTCAAACTCTCCAACCCCCACCCTCTCAAGGTGTTTGTGCTTTGTGCTCTAGTCCTACTCATTTTGTGAGCAATTGTCCTGCAGCCTCTTAGTTTCCTAAATTTGTGCAAGAGCAGGTGAATGCTGCACAGGGGTTCTCCAAGCCGGATAATGATCCATTTTCAAATACTTTTAACCCAGGATGGCGAAATCACCCCAACTTTTCTTGGAAGTCGCCCGGTTAAGGCACTTCATATTCTCAACCAGGAAATGGGCCTAATCTTCCTTTCAATCCTGTGGCCTATCATTCCCAACAGTCCTACCCGCATCCCAACCCTCAACCACCTCAATGAACTCCATCTTTTGAGGAGACAGTGCTGCAAGAGCTCAAAGCATGCACTCAGCTGGTCCATTCCCACTCTCAATCCATAGCTAAGCTCGAAACCCAAATAGGGCAAATAGCTCATGCTCTTAACAGAATAGAGGAGGGACGCTTGCCTAGCCAACCCACAGTTAACCCCAAGAATACTTTTGAGGTGGGTAGTGGCTCGCAACCTAAGGATACCTATCATGAGCAAGCAAACATAGTTGTCACATTGAGAAATGGGCATAAGATTGAAACTAGGACGGAGGAGCCTAAGCATGACTTGAGAAAGCCCACACCCCATCCCAAGGGCTCCAGGGCTGAACTAATTTCTAATGGAAAGGAGGTCACCCCTCCCAATTCTTCGTCTGACCCGGTTGTGGCACCACCATATGTGCCTAAAGCCCCTTTTTCCACTTGTCTTGACACGCCCTCTCCCTTTAGTAAAACGAGGGCCACCATGGATGACATGTTAGATGTATTCAAGCAAGTCAAGATCAATCTACCTTTGCTAGATGCAATCAAACAAGTCCCTTCGTATGCTAAATTTCTGAAAGATTTGTGCACTCAAAAGCGCAAATCTAAATCTCATGTGCTAAAGAAGGTTTTACTCACTGAGCAAGTGAGCTTGATTATCCATAATAACACTCCTCCCATGCTAAAAGATCCGGGCACTCCTACGATCCCTTGTACGATTGGGAGTCACGTTATTGATCATGCATTGTTAGATCTGGAAGCAAGTGTCAATCTCTTGCCTTACTTGGTGTATGAGCATATTGGGCTTGGGGAATTGAAGCCTGATAGATCTATCAGGGTACCCCGGGGAATAATTGAGGATGTTATGGTCAAGGTCGACAAGTTCTTTTTCCCTGTTGATTTCATCATCCTTGACACTGAACCAGTGCAGACTTCACGGAAACATACTCTTGTCATTCTTGGCCGGCCCTTTTTGGCCACGGCCAATGCAAACATTAATTGCCGCACCGGAGTTATGGATGTTTCCTTTGGGAATATGAAAGTGAGGCTGAATGCTTTTAGGGCCTCTCATCAACCTCCAGACCAGGATGACTGCTTTGCAGTCGATGTTGTTGATGAGCTCGTGACAACTGATACTCTCCAACCTGAGGCTAAATTGCCAGTTCTCATTACTCCTGATCTGTCTAACGATCAGAAAGATCAAATACTGGATGTGTTAACTGAGCACACGAGTGCACTCGGCTGGTCCATTGCGGAGTTGCAGGATATAAATCCCTCCATCTGCATACCCCACGTTCCTTGCATTGATGATTTTACTCATTCTCGGGGAATGCATCAGTTTTTAGTTCCTAACCTGGCAGAGGTAGACATGAAGGAAGTGCTAAGCCATATCTTTTTGTAGGTTTGGTTTGAGTTTCGTAGGTTTTCTTTGTTTTTATTTATTGTGCTGGCCGCTAACATTCCACATGTACTGTGGTCTGAGTTGGGAGGTGTCCTTCCCGTTTTCCTCCTTTCCACATTTTGTTAGGTGGTACCCAGGAGATATCCCTCCTTTTACTTTACTTTCCTTGTCTTTTATCTTTTCTTTTGTGTTTCACATTGTGGACAATGTTAGGTTCAGTTGGGGGTGGGGTATTAACCTTTAGGTTAGTGTCGGATGTGAATTTCGACCCCCCCATTTTCCTCTCCAAGAGAGGCATGGTTTGGGGAAATCTCCATTCATCTATATATATGCTATTTAAATTTTACATCAAAAATGAGGATTCCGACTACCCTCAAAATCGATGGATCACGATCGCCAGCTACGGTATGGCCGTAACACCGTTCTTCGACAAAAGTCGAAAAAATATAGGGAGAAAAATAATAAGGTGGGTTCTTCCTCTCATCTAATGTACTGCCGGCAACACACGACGGTTGTCCTGTCACATTAATCTGAGTCTCTTTGGGTCTCTTTAATTTGGGTCAATTCAGGGTCATGGGTTAAAGTCCGAATAAAGGTTAATCCTCACATAGCATAATCGTAGTATATCCAAGTAAAATAAAATAACTAGAATAAAGAAAATAAATTAAAAGAGGGCGAGGTGCCAAATATTTAAGAAGAGGATCGGTCCCGTTCCCGGGTACCCCCTTCTGATCCCTTGGCAAAATAGGGTTTAAAGGTTGATTTTTCAAACCAAAATGATGATGCAAATGAGACTTTGACTTGTGATTTCTGTGTTTTTCGTGTGCGACACACGAGTGATAAAAGTAAAAGGCCGATGGGCCGTAATTGATTGAAGGTGGCCGATGGGCCAGGATTGATTGAAAATGGCCAATGGGCCAGTGTTTATTTTAGGGTGGCCAATGGGCCATGATTGATTAAAAGTGTGTGCGAAATCACTCATCTCATCTCGTTATTCTCATTTATTCAATTTTAGAAATCAGTTCTTTATTCCCTTTTATCATTAAGTTTGATAAAATATCCGGCACCTGAGGTGGAGGAAGAAATAAAAGGAAAATCTTTTTTGGGTTTATTTTGTTGGTTTTATAGTTTTTATGACTTTTCAATATGGGGGCTAGAAGGGCCTAACTAGGGGATTTTACTTGGACTTTTGTGATTAGTGCTTTACTACTGATCATCGGATTAACCCTAACCTAAGGTCCTAGACCGGCCACATCAGCTCTCCCAGTCCCCTAACGGAACAGGAAAAGTGATGGGGCGAAGCCTAATGTGCTAAGCTACCTAACGGGGAAATCCGATCTAATCCTAGGGTATGAATAGCCTGAGTTTGATGGTTCAGCGCCTAAGCAACTTATTAATTGTGATTTTTAATTGGTTTGGTTTGTTTTGAGTCGAAGAATGATTAAGAGGTGGATTAAATGTATTTTGGGGTTTTGTTTAAGTTGTTTAAGGTTCTGAAATTTATGGTTTTAATTTAAAACGTGAAATGATGTCGAAATCCGTGAAACAGGGTTGGCAGAAGACTTGGGCGCCACGGGGGTGGCGCCTAGGATATTCTGGCGACTTGGCTAGCAACGATGGTATCGATGTTATTTTCGGAATCCAAGGAATTCTTACTTGGTGAATTTTAATGTTTCAAATTGTTCTAATTGTCTGATGTTCAAATGTCAAAGGGATTCAGATCCGGATTTTGAAACAAACTTTAGAATTCGCGTTTTAGTGCAAATGAGAGGATAGGCGCCAAGGGGGTAGCGCCTAGGTTGATGGCTTGTGATTTTAAGGTATTCCGGATGGGATTCGATATGGTTTTCGGATCTAGAGACTATTTTAGGTTCTGGTTTTAGTTAATTTAAGTGGTAAGGTGTTCAGCTATTTGTTTTAAATTGAAGTTGTGAACCAAGGTTAGAGTGTAGGATAGGCGCCACAGGGGTGGTGCCTAGGTGGTTGTTTGTTGGTTTGTAAGGGCTTTGGGTGCTACGTCTAAGTCGATTAAAGTTTCAAACGTTTTAAGTTAAAAGTGTTTTAATATGTTGATTCGGATTGATTTAAATGTTAATTAATTATGTTAAGTTGTTGGTTGGGGTTTTTATGAAAACGGGTAGGCTGGGCGCCCAGGGAGTGGCGCCTAGGTTGATTTGGCAAGATGGGCGCCCAAGGGGTGGCGCCCAGGTGACTATGCTAAGGTTCGGTCGGTTTGGTATTTTTTAGGTCAATTTAAGTTTAAATTGGTTTAAGGGCTTAGTGTGTTTGGGTGTGGGATGCTATTCGTATTCAATTGGGATTTATTTAAACGCCAATTAATTGGTCTAAGTTGTGACATGGGTTTTTCCGAAAACAGGGAAGCTGGGCGCCCAGGGTGTGGTGCCCAGGTGGATTTGACAGATGGGCGCCAAGGGTGTGGCACCCAGGTGAATTATTCTGTAGTTCGGGTCGGTTCAATATTTTTTAGGTTGATTTGCGGTTGAGCTTTATGGTTTGATGTATTTTAAATTAAAAATGTTCTGTTGCGATGATTAAGATTAAATTTCGTTTCGATTAATTTGGCTTTAGTGAAGGGAGAGATTGGGCGCCCAGAGAGCGGTGCCCAGGTGGAGGTGACAAGATGAGCGCCCAGGGGGTGGCGCCCAAGTGTCTGTCTTGTGTGTCCGAGTTGGTTCGATGCTTTAAGTCTATTCAGGTTTATGGTTCGATTGTTTTAGAATTCAAGGGTGTTCTGGTGTGTTGATCGTGATTGACTTCGAATTTAATTTCAAGCAGGGTTTCCTAGTGATTGGGTAGGATGGGCGCCAGGAGGGTGGTGCCCAAGTGGATGCAGAAGGATAGACACCAAGGGGGTGGCGCCCAAGTGGATGCGGCAGGATAGGCACCAAGGGGGTGGCGCCCAAGTGGATGTTTTGTGGTTTATTCGTTTTGTACTTTCTAAATTGGTTTGAGTCCAAATTGATTAAGGTTTCGAGTCTTTTAGGTTAATAGTGTTTTAAGGTGTTAATTTGGGTTTAATCAATTAAGTTTAATTAAGTGGTGGTTTCTAAGGGAATGGGATAAGATAGGCGCCAGGAGGGTGGTGCCCAAGTGTAAAGGCAAGCTGGGCGCCCAGGGGGTGGCGCCCAGGTGTCTGTTTTGTGGTTTCAGGTGGCTTTTGCTTTTTTAGGTTGGTTCAAGTCTAAGTTGATTGAGGTTTTAGATTTCTTAAATTTAAAAGTGTTTTGTTATGTTAACTAGGATTAAATTTGGGTTGTGTTTAATTAGAAATTTTAATTAGGGGTTCTTTAGAAACGGGATAGGATGGGCGCCAAGAGGGTGGTGCCCAGGTGGCAATGCAGGCTGGGCACCCAGAGGGTGGCGCCTAGGTGGACTTTTTAGAGTTTATTGGTTTTGAGTTTTTTGAGTTAATTAGAGATTAAGTTTATTAAGGTTTCAATTATTTTAGGTTTAAAATGTTTTACTGTGTTGATTCAAATTGGTTTAAGGTCTTAACCAATTATCTTAAGCTTTAATCGGGGTGTTTTGGAGAATGAATAGGCTGGGCGCCCAGAGGGTGGCGCCCAGGTGGCTGTGGAAGGATGGGCGCCCAAGGGGTGGCGCCCAGGTGGCTGTCTTTCGGGGTTTTAGGTTTCTTGTGTTTTTAAAGTTCTTAATTACTTCTAAATCCGAATTAATTAGGGTCTTAAGGTTTTAGGGTTCTTAATGATTTGATGTTTCTTAAGTTAGCTAATTATGATGTTCTAATTAATCTTATGATTTATTCTACTTAGGCGCTAAACTCAATAACCTAAACTATCTAATTATTATTTTTGGGTTTTCTGGATATCTTTTAATTTGTTTTTGGTTTCTCCTCTAATTTACTAGAGAGTAAGGAAAGAGAAGAAGGGATTTTATGTTTTATGATTTTTTTTTTTTTGGTATTTTCTATGGTTATGCAATTCAAATGATATGATGTGAAGTGTGACAAAGATGGTAATTCAAAGTTCAGAACAGATCATACAACCAAACATATCATCATTATGCAGTTTCTAAATGAACTAAATGCGGAAGATTTGAAGTTGTGCACAAAAGTGGAGAAATCCACTTGGGCGCCACCCCTGTGGCGCCTACCCTGCTCAGTCAGGGTTTTCAACGGAACACAACGAACGCACAAGAATCTTAGTGTTTTCAACACAACTTCCAATATTCAGCGACTGATGCGAATGTCTTAATTCGAACTACTAGCGATGCAACTAACGAAATTATAAGCAAATGATGCAACGGGCGGAGATCTAGAACCCGGACCCTGTCTCAGAAGGGTAGGCGCCCAGGGGGTGGCGCCCAGGCGATTCTGGAGAGGGCAGGCACCCAGTGGGTGGCGCCCAGCCTTTTCGCCAAAGGCTGTTCGCGATCTTTTCAATATAAATGATGATGGTGATGATGCTAATGCGAGATCTGATCTAACTATGCAATTAGAACTACAAAATCAAGACGAATCTACTATATTAGAATGAACCTAAACATATTACTAACATGATGATGCACTAATACTATTTTTATCACAAGCTAATGTAGATCTACGATGCTCAAATGGTCCTAAGCATATTTCTAAGAATGAATGGTAATGGAACATAGAAAAAGAAAGAAGAGATCTAGGAATACCGGTATATGACGCGTTCCTCAAGTTCCTAAAACGAAGCTTTTACAAAGATCCATAGCTCCAGTTGAAGATATGGAAGCCTCCTCCTCTCTTTCTCCTTCCTCTATTATAGATCTGAAGTTCTTCTCTAATGGTGGCTACCTTTCTTCTTCGTTTTCTATTCTCTCCTTTTGCCTCTTTTCTTAGGGTTTTTGGGTAGCCTCCCATGTAAATGAAGTTAAGAGGGATTATATAGGTTTGGGACGAGTTTTAGAAGGGCTAGGGCTTCACTATTTCGGGTTTCTAGAAGGTCTCACGCATCCCTAGGCGGCTTAAGTTGTTTTAGGGTGAACTAGGGTTTGGAGGGAGGATGGGCGCCCATGAGGTGGCGCCCACATGGCCTGCGCAGGCTGGGCACCCACAGGGTGGCGCCCAGGTGATCCTGGAGAGAGTGGGCGCCCACAGGGTGGTGCCCAGCTAGTTCGTGCTTCGCTTTTGATCCTTGGTCCCATTTGGAGTCGAGACTGAACGGATATGTCTTCACCTGGGGGGGACCTACATTAGCACTTAAAAGGCTGGGCGCCACATGGGTGGTGCCCAGATGGATTTCAAGGCTGGGCGCCACATGGGTGGTGCCCAGATGGATTTAAAGGCTGGGCGCCACATGGGTGGTGCCTAGGTGGTTCGGTTCGTCTTTGATGCTTGGTCCTACGTATGAGTGGTCCCGGTCTAATCTTGAACCAAACAAATAAATTTTAAGGTGGGAGCCCACCATGGGGTGCCTAGGTGGTCCTGGGCTGTGTGGGCGCCACAGGGTTGGTGCCCATGTGGAACTTAGTAGGGTAGGCGCCACATGGGTGGTGCCTAAGTGGAGTCGATTTATTTTCGGAGTTTGGCCCCTACGTTGAGTGGTCCCGGGCTACTTTTAGGCTAACTAGTGAAATTTGGAGGCTGGGCGCCCACCATGGGGCGCCTAGGTGGTCCCGGACTGCGTGGGCGCCCACCATGGGGCGCCTAGATGGTTTTCCATAGGGTGGGCGCCGCATGGGTGGTGCCTAGGTGATCTCTTCTTAGGACAAACTTCGGAAGCTCATAACTTTTGACTCGCTTATCGAATTTGGACGTTCTACATACCGCCAGAAAGCTCTCGAAGTGAGGAATTCAATGGTCTAAATTTCTTGACAAATAGGAGCTGAAAAATATGGGGGATCTCTGGACCAATGAATTCGATTTCCTAACTTAGGCTAATCGGGTGATATTTTGGCAAACTAAGTATGGTCTTTGGAGGGATTGGCCTAAGCATGTCTTAAGTGGTCCGGAAAGGGTTTGAGTGGTGTCATGGTTCACTCCTTGTGTGAGTAGTGGGTTGGGCTTAAGATCTTGACGCGACTCGGCTTCTCTCTCACGAACTTCTAGAAATCATTGAACTAAGTCTAAAATTAACAACAAGCATCTTCATCGTCGCTAATTAATCTGAATTATGTCATTAATCATTCAATTATGGGTGAAATGGGGGCATCGCTATATATGATAGGTATTTAAGGCTGTCATAGGGGCCAAATGAGGTGTCTACAGTTAGTCTTAGTAGTTTTTGTTAAAAAAAAATTCAGCTTTTTGGGGGATTTCTGAAAAGATTTTTATGAAACGAAGATACCTTGATTTTTGGAACTTCTTGTGAGGAAAAGAGGAAAAGAAAGAAAAGGTTCACTATCTTGTTTTAGGAAAGAGTTTTTGATAAAGTGTTGAATGATTAATCCATCACTTAACACGTATCTTATAGAATTCTCTTTGAAATGTGAAGCTATGAGTTCCATTCTTGTGAGAGCCATAAAACAATTATGTTGGAAAGCCAACCCTCGGTCATACTGTGTCCTAGTTCAACTGAGTGGATTTATCCACAAATCGGTGAATTAATTCAGGCATATGGAAAGGGCTGCCTATTGTTGGGGACTGAGTTTAATCCAAAAAAAAAAAAAAAACATTTTGTGACTAGTTTGGGTTCGTAGCCTTTTTTACTCGAGCCAGTAAGCCCATAGGGGTATTGCCATACCTAGTGCCCTAACGACAACTATTTTGGGAGTCATTGGCTGAATGCTCGTTACATGGGTGGATTAGAAAGCTTAAGGGACCCAGGCATTGCACAGTCACTTGTTTATTCTCTTAAAAAAAAAAAAAAGAAAAGAAAAATAAAACGAGGATCCAAATAGTGTTATTCTGGCCTTTGACAAACAATAGTGCGAAAGCCACCATCAATGCTTTGAGAGGAATCATGTTATCTTTCACTGACGTTAGGTGACCCAGAATCTGAAAAGAAAAAGAAAAGAGGTGTTTTCATAGGAATTCGTAGTGGATTGTTTTATGCTTTCATACTTCTATATATACACAATTTTCACTGTGCACGATCAATTGTTCTAGCATAATCTTGAGGATTTCTGACCAACAGATAGGATTTGTGAACCAACTTTGTGATGTGTGTTGAAAACTCCATAATCAAGAATATCCAATGTTTGTAGATTTCATTTTGGAGAAGACCCCCTATTATTTTGGTTTTAGGAATTTTGTGGGTAGATTCACTGCAAACACTCACGAGACTATAACTCGTTCTCTAGGGGGAACTTAGGGGTTTAAAGGCTTGCTGCACATGCTAAGTGCAGCCGTACTCCCTACGAAAGTGGCCTTAGTTAGTCTTTCTTTTTGTTTTAGCCTTGCTCGAGATCTAGCAAAGTGTAAGTTGGGGGGTGTGATAAGAGCCTAAAATGTACATTTTAACCCCTCAATTTAAACTTTGGTATACACTCCAATGCTTTTAACTAGTCTAATGGACAAGAAATTGGCACAAAATAGTAGAAAATGGCAATGATTCGAAACAAGAGCAAAAATTCAGAAAATATGGAAAAGCCCCAGAGGTTCTGCCTCCGGGCATCTGGACGCCAGGTGCCGGGCATCCGGACGCCCTGCCATAGAATTAACCCGGAAGCTACTGCTTTTGGGCGTAGGTTTTTCATCCCAAGACCTATAAATAAAAAGCCAAACTCGTTTTATGATTCATTCACATATTGAGAGAAAATCGGGAGCAAAGTTCTAGAGCTTTGGGAAGAGCGTCAACGGGGATTTCGTCAGAGATTCTTCGCCAATAGTTGTCCATGAGTAACTAAACTTTTATCTTAGGGTTGCGATGAAGCCCTAATCTTATATTTATGGTGATGTATAGGCTTTAGGGTTTTCTGTAAACACTTTTGGTTATATGACATGTTGAATTTGGTTCTTTTAATGCAATATCTATTTTCTTTGGTATTTTAATCTTGTAGATTTGAATGCTAGTCATATAACGGTACTTGATTGAATGTGTTGATTAAATCTAGGATAATCTATGCCATAGAGATAGGTTATGCCTCGATCTACATTCACATCCTTTATTTGTTGACTCTTGAAGGTTTGTAACCAGATAAAGTCTTTTTAGAGTTGATAGTAGAACCCTAGGTTTATACTTGCCATGATGCGAGGTTAGAGTGGATTTGTACCCTAAGATCTTTTCTCTGATTGAATTAAAACATTGTCTTTTAATTTGTTAATTTAGGACTTAAACCCATCAAACCAACACTTCATTTTCTCATAGGATTAGTTTGGAAATCAATACTTTGTTTTCTATTAGGATTAGTTTAGGAATTTAGGAACCAACGCAACTCAGCCTTTTTGTCCCAGTGGATATACGACACCCTGTTAACATCGGGATAATTGATATTTGCAAACCCTGTTCTAGGACGGGTCAATATCTCTGACTCAGATTAATGAGAGGTGTGGCGTGCCTTAGGGTTGAGAGTAATACCCTATATATAGCCCCAAATTCGTGCCTTAGACTTAGTGCACAAGTAGGACTCAAATTGGGAAACCAAGTCTCAAAAGGGAAACAATTCGTAATCAGAAAAGGAGACTTTTTGTTTCTACACTGCCTGTCCGATCAATCGGACAGTGCATCCAATCGACCGGACAACCCATTTAACTGGGGCGCACTTACTTTCCGATCGATCAGACGGAGGCCCCGATCAATTAGGCCTGGGAGTTTTCGCCCAGTCTTCTTTTTTCTTCTAATATTCGCTTTAGCTCTTCTGGTGACACAACCACAGTCCATTCTAAAATAAAATAGAAAATATAACTCAATGAACCCAGAGTTTTGTCCAACCCATTAATTAGCCAACAAAAATACTAACACTAAGCTAGCAATTGATGTAGAAATTCTTATTGCTTCATATGCATTGGCTCCAGCTCTTAAGTTACCATCATGTACTAGTGTTGAAGATGACTTATATGCAGTAGTCATTGTTTGTATCAAACATGTTTCCAATCTCCCTTGTGCTGGACTATCTGTTAATTCCAGTTCCTGTAAATAGTATTTCAAGTGGGCTGCCGAGCAAATCTATCAATTGATTGTTTATAGTTTATAACTGCAGAATTCTGATGCTTGAACCCAATTCTTTGTTAGGTTGGCTTTGTAATGGGGACATGCTGCACTTGTTTCTTGATAAGATGCTCTGTGGTAAGTTAAATTTCTTTAAATGGTTCTATAGTGGTGGTAAGAGGGGAACTATGGGGTTCCGATTTGTTTGTGTAGTGTCCTGTTGCACCTATTCTGTAAAGATGAAACCATTTGCTAAGATCATTTATCTGTAAGCGGTGCTACAATAGGCTATTCTGAGAGCCTTAAAGATTGGAAGGTTCTAAAAATCTATTATTTGGCCCTTCTCTGGCATGTATACTTAACCATCAATTTGTAGCATGGTCTAAGAACAGGTTTTTTTTTTTTTTTTTTTTTGAATCAGCAATGGCCAGGTTCAAAGCCATTACGTAAGTGGCACATGCAACATTCTGAATGATGATATGATTGGCTCACTTTATGCCCACTCCAAACTCACCCCTCATTATAACCCTTTTTTTTTTTTTATAATATTCACTTTGGAAACATCAGCACATGGTATAGTGGTGGAGGAAAATGTGTTTTGTAACCTAAGATTAGTGGTAGGAACTGTTGAATCTAAAATTTTTTTGGATCATTCCCCATCCATGGTGATCAGTGGTCTAGGTCAATGTTTTCCTCCTGTATTGAATGACTTTTCAAATACTGTGCAGTCTCTGTGCATCATGGTTCCAGGTCCATTAATAAATAATGGAGAAGCAATAGAAAATAATGGAGCTGGGAGATTATTAGGTTTCTGGTGATCCAGACCATCTGTTTTGGCTTGTTAACACTTCACTGGCCACCATGTGAAAATCATACTAGTCCAGCACTTGGAGCTTCATTTCTGTTGGTGGACTGTATAAAATTGATATGAACTATGCCATCCATCCATCCCCTCATTTTTGTATCTGTTCTCTGTATGATACTAAACAAATGTTGTATTTCCAACCATTATATGATAGTAGGAAATGAAAATCTCATAAATTGAAATGCTAACAGAGATTCTGACATTTGGCCCAACTACAGCATGAATTCTAAGACTGACATTTTGTGATCATGCTAGTTTGTTAGGATTTGGCCTAGGATGATAGACTGGAATGGTAAAACAGAATTCACACAGCTGACCCAATATAGTTGGGACAAGCATTAGTTGGGAAACTAGAACATGCACTTCGCTCGAGGGTAGAGTAATTTGTAGGAACTGACGGCTCACAAATAGGACTCCCGGTTAGAGAATTAGAAGCGAAAACATAGGATTTTCCAACACTTAAGCTCGAAAACGGCCCGCTGGGGGTCCAGAATGGGAAACGGCCCCCGAGAAAATTGGAAACTGATACGAGCACTTCGCTCGAGGGTAGAGTAACCTGTAGGAACTGACGGTTCGCAAATAGAACTCTCGGTTAGAGAATTAGAAGTGAAAACATAGGATTTTCCAACACTTAGGCTCGAAAAAGGCCCGCCGGGGGTCCGGAAAGGGAAACGGCCTCTGGAAAAATCGGAAACCAACACGAACACTTCGCTTGAGGGTAGAGTAACTTGTAGGAACTGACGGCTCGCAAATAGGACTCCCAGTTAGAGAAGTAAAAGTGAAAACATAGGATTTTCCAACACTTAGGCTCGAAAAAGGCCCACCGAGGGTCCGGAATGGGAAACGGCCCCCGGAAAAATCAAAAACTGGCACGTGCACTTCACTTGAGGGTAGAGTAACCTATAGTAACTGACGGCTCACAAATAGGACTCCCCATTAGAGAATTATAAGAAAAAATCGACGATTTTCCAACACTTAGGCTCGAAAATGGCCCGCTGGGGGTCCGGAATGGGAAACAGCCTCCGGAAAAATCGAAAACCTGCACGAGCACTTCACTCGAGGGTAGAGTAACCTATAGGAATTGACAACTCGCAAATAGGACTCCCAGTTAGAGAATTAGAAGCGAAAACATACGATTTTCCAATACTTAGGCTGGAAAACGGCCCATCGGGGGTCCGGAACGGGAAACGGCCTCCAGAAAAATAAAAAACCAGCACGAGTACTTCGCTCGAGGGTAGAGTAACATGTAGGAACTGACAGTCGCAAATAGGACTCCCAATTAGAGAATTAGAAGCGACCTAGGCTCGAAAACAGCACGTCGGGTGTCCGGAACGGAAACGGCCCCCGGAAAAATTGGAAAACAGAACAAGCACTTCGCTCCAGGATAGACTAACCTGTAGGAACTAACGGCTCACAAATAGGACTCCCAATTAGAGAATTAGAAGCACAAACATGGGATTTTCCAACACCTAGGCTCGAGAACGGCCCATCGGGGGTTCATAATGGAAAACGGCCCCAAGAAAAATCGGAAGTCGGCACGAGCACCTCGCTCGAGGTGAAATTAACTTGCATGAACTGACGGCTCGTAAATCGGACCCCCAGTTAAAGAATTAGACGTAAAAACGTTGGATTCTTAACACTTGGTCTCGAAAATAGGCCGTCAGAAGTTGAAAACGAGGAACGGTCATTAGACAGTGCAGAAACCAGCACGGGTACCTTGTCAAGGCCAAAGTAACTTGTAGGAATTGATGGTTAGTGAATCGGACTTCCGGTTAACTAATTAAACGTAAAAACCTCCTAATTTTTAACACTTAGGCTGGGAAACAAGCCGCCGAAAAACTTAGGAAAAGATTTATATATATACATGTTTATCTTTCATTTGTAATTTAATTCATTGAAAATATTCTAATGTTGTTTTTGTCATTGCAGATTGATGGACGCTTTGGGGTTGGTTGCAGACTTGTGGGGGCGTTTTATTTTTTTTTTAGTTTATTTGTATATGTATAGTGGACATTATATGGGACTGTATCGTTATTGATTGTAATATTTGATTAATGAGATAAATGATTTGATGAAAAATGGCGATGGTTGTTTGTTTATTTACCAACTTTTGTTTGCATGTATTTTTTATATTGAATATAGGTACATGAACAGGTTTATTTTTTTATATAGGTTTACAGAAAATTTTTATTAAAAAAAATATAACCTTTAAAAAAAAAATACTTTCACCGACGTTTTTTTCGTCTGTGAAAGTGTTTTGTTATTTATTTATTTATCTTTTACCAATGAAAAAAATGCCGGTAATTGTATTTTTATTTTTTTATTTCCTTTTTTCTTTTGCCGACGAAAAAACACTTCGGTAAAGGTTTTTTTATTTCTTTATTTATTTCCCTTTTTCCTTTTCCAGATGAAAAAAAAGGTCAGTAAAGGTTTTTTATTTTTAATTATTTTCCTTTTTTATTTTGCCAATGAAACAAAACCGTTGGTACAAGTATTTTTATTTTTTATTTATTATTTTTTTCTTTTGCCGATGAAAAAAAATGTAAAAGTATTTTTTATTTATTTATTATGCTTTTTTCTTTTGCCGACAAAAATAAACATTGGTAAAAGTCTTTTATTTTTTATTTATTTTCCTTTTTTATTTTGTCGATGAAACAAAAAAGTCGGTAAAAGTGTATTTATTTTTTATTTATTATTTTTTGTCTTTTGCAGATGAAAAAAAACGTTGGTAAAAGTATTTTATTTTTTATTTATTATGCTTTTTCTTTTGCCAACGAAAAAAAAACGTCAGTAAAAGTATTTTATTTTTTATTTATTTTCCTTTTTTATTTTGCCGATGAAACAAAACATAGGTAAAAGTATTTTTATCTTTTATTTATTTTCCTTTTTTCTTTTGCAGACAAAACAAAACGTCGGTAAAAGTATTTTATTTTTTATTTATTATTCTTTTTTTCTTTTGTTGACGAAAAAAACCGTCTGTAAAAGAATTTTATTTTTTATTTATTTTTATTTTTTCTTTTGCCAACAAAAAAAAACGTCGGTAAAAGTTATATTAAATTTTTAGAAAAGTAAAATAAAGTTTTTGACGTTTTAAAAACATCGGTAAAAGTCAAATAATCGTCAGTAAAAATTTAATTTTTTCGGACGCAAACAAATTTTGTCGGTAAAAGATTTTGTCCACAAATTTTTATCGACGTCTGGCCGACGAAAATATTTTCGTTGGTAAAGGTCTTTACCGACGTTTTATTGACTTTTGGCAACGAAAAATTTCATAGCTAAATGTGTAAACTGTTGTAGTGTTTATAGAGAAAGGTAGCTTGTGGCCTTGAACATTCCCTTGTGAATTACTATCAGATTTAGTAGTTGAACAGTGAACATGATGTCTTGAATTGCTCAACCTTTTGCGTAAACCGTGACAATAGAGTTCACACAGAATCTTCTCGGACGCAGTTGGTTCTCATGATTGTGTTCATTTTGGCCCTGAACAATGCTTGGTTTCATTAGTGCTTTCGAGAATTGAGCATTATTATTCTCATGGAACTGGCCCAGTTCACACTCACATAGGTGATTCTTATATATTAAGAGTACCATGTTATACCCTATCTAATTATCCAAGATATAAGAATCGTTAAAAGATTTGATTACCCTAATTACCGCTGTAGCTATCACTATCAATATCATATTAATGAGCATGAGATTTTGTCTCCATAGTGATATCGTTAAGTCACACATAATTCGGTTATCCTTTTGAACCTAGATCTTAAGATCTCCAGTCAACTAGGTTGGGTTGCCATTATGGCAACTTTTAATTCATAGGCTTTAAGCACATTCCCCTCGATAAATGGTTTACTTGCTCTCTCGCTAAACCTTTGATTAACCGATCTATAATACCCCGACCTGCCTTAATTTCTTTTTAGTGCTAATTAATTGAGATTAGTAGTTTAATGGATGTTTTGTATGTGTTTGGGCTTGATTAGGTAGAATTAGTTGGGTTTGACCATTTACTAGGTAGACTGTGACTTTTGGAGTGTTTTGGGTTTTATGTGTGAATTTAGATTTTTTTTTTTTTTTTTTTTTTGGTTTTTCAGTGCATTGCATAGAGCATTTCATAGTCTTTAATTTTCATGTTTTGACTCAATTTACTTGGACCCAAACTGACCCAAATCCGGATCCATCTTGACCCATTTTTAGCCCATTTAAGCCCATTTTCCTGCATAAAGCCCCTTGTTGGAAATTCTGTGAATCACCTGGGTTTGCATGCAAAGCCCAGAAAAGTCCCATTTAAAACCCCATCTTCAACGATCTTCTTCTTTTCTCCTTGCATTTCCAGCTGAAACTCCCTTTCTCCCCTTCACCTCTTCACCAAATTTTCTCAAGATTGAATGGTTAGTGACCTTGCATGTGAGTTTTGAGAACTCTATCTTCCTCTTCATCATCATCTACATGCTCTTCTATAAGAATTATAGTCTCTCTCAAGCTCATTCCTTTTTAATCTTCTCCATTGGTAAGTTTTCATCTTCCTTTCCCTTGCTTTTGCTCCAAATCAGTGAGATAATATTTCACTTCATGCATGCATCTTCTTCTCCCTCATTCCATTTCATTTCTTTGTGTTAGGTTATTTCTAGATTGAGGTGCATTTTTGGGGGTCTCTAGTTTGGAGAGCTTGGTTTGGCTAAGAGAGGTTGATAGTAGGATTTGGATTTCTAGCACCAAGGCAAGTTAAATTTATATAAATGTATGCATGTATTCCCATTTGATTCTTTGAATATGTTCAATCATGTTAGGTACCCATTTCTTTGCTCAAATGGATTTTTTTTACTCATGTTTTTTATGTAAGAAATGGATTGATCTCTTGTTGATTCAATGTGGAATGTAAATTGGACAATTTATGGGGTTTGTGAGCACTTTGGTGGCTTATTTTTGTCCAAGATTATACCTTGTAAAGATGGATTTTTAGTTTGGAAGTTAGAACCCAGGAAATAGGGCGTTGGAGCTCAGTTTCTGAGCTAAAAATGTGTCAGTGTGCTTCCTGCTCGAGCCAAGCTTTGGCCGCTCGAGCGGGGTCAGTTTCTGCCCAGAAAATGTGTTACAGAAGGCTGTCCGCTCAAGCGGATCATTGGCGCGCTCGAGCGGGTAGGCCCATTGGGCCCAACAGCATCGACTTTCGAACGGCCATAACTTTTGATCCGTATGTCAAAATTTGGAATTTTACATACCATTGGAAAGCTCTTGAAGTGTAGAATCTAATTCTTCCTATATTTATTTGATTTTAGGATTAGGGATAGAGAGGAAATTGGATTTTAAATAAATCTTGGCAACTGGATGGTACCGCGAGCCAAGTGTTGAACCGTCGCATGTTTAGATTAATTGGCCTGATAGTTGGACCTTAAGGATAGATACTTTGAACCTTTTATCATGCCCAATGGACTTGTGAATTAAGTGGATGCAGCTTGAATAACCGTGCACCCATAAGAGGCCTCGTGTTTTTTGAATTTGAGGTCCAAAACAAATGTTTTATACTAAGGGATTCGATGCTCGAATTAAGTAACGTCAAGGGTTCTTTTGTAGGCCATTAACACCAAAATCCTTAGTATTGCACCGAGTTGGACGGTGAAGACCCCGAGCGTTCCCAAGACCATAGGATTGGCTTGTTTTATATCTTGATTCCGTATATGATCTATGTACATGCATTGCATTTCGTTTCCAGTATTCTTGTATGACGTGATCATACTTCTGTTTAGTTATGTACATCTTGTTGATACCCGTGTTCATACTATATTGTTATGCTTCTATTCAGTTATACCTTGATAAGTTCTGAATTATGATATGATTTGTTCTATATATGTTCTGTTATTTTGTACATTTCATTCCACGAGTTAGCACCACTTAGCTTCGACCCTATCTAAGTCGAACCTAGTTAAGTGTGGGTTTAGTATATATTTCTGGCCCTCTGCAGATGGGATTATATTCTAAGGATTGACCAGCACCCTAGGTCCACGATGGAGAGTTCTGGGCCCTCTGTCTCCTAGTGGCACCACTCTGTTTTGTTCTGTTCTGCTTTTGCTCTCACTTTACATTCATGTTTACATGATTAATTTGAGAGAATATAGCTAATGTGGATGTGTTATTTAGTTCTGCTATTGTGTATATCTGTCATCTATGATTCATACGTCTCATGTTTACTCATGTACAGAGTTGCCTAGTGATCATGCTTTGACCTCTTATGAATTATATATGTCTAACTATTCATTTGCCACATGTTATATAATTTATATCTGTTTATCTTGCTTAGCTTAGTATAATGGTGCTACACTTGGGGTTACAGGTGAATACCTCGATGCCACCGCCTCGGAGATCCACAAGGAGGAATCTCCCCATCACGTAGTTGAATGGACTTTTGATTATGTCTTCTAGACATCTACCCGTTGAGTTGGACGTAAAATGACCCATGGACCGTGGCTTGGATTGCCACCTCTTTTGTTATAGTTTTTACACTTGTTTAGACTATGGCTTGTAAACTAACTTAATTTACTTCTTTCTCTCTCTATCTCTAGATCTTAAACTTGAACTTAAATCTATGCTCATGAACTTTTATGCTCTATATCTTGATGGATTTGATATTATTGGTTCATAATTGGATATTGATATGATAAAAACTATATAGGTGGAACTACATGTTTATGGAAGTTTGAACCTCACACGTGATATCCTGGTCGCGACCCCGGACCGAGGTTTCCCAAAGTCCGGGCCCCGCGACTGTTGTGTCCATCCAACTTTGATTAACCCACAGGTTTCCGCGGTGAGGATTCCCAAAACGAACATGTAACAATCTCACACGAACAATGATTTGCGGAAGCGTGCAAGTAATCTCATCACAATTTAATAACATAAACCTTATGATTCCGAATTGCATAAGTTGAGTCATCATTAAGACAGTAATCAGAGGAGAGAATGTAAGCATAGCATTACCAAATTCAGTTCAAGTTTCAAGATAACAAAGTGTTAAGTTACATAACCCCAAAAGTGTGAAAAGGCCAACAAAGGCCATACATTCCAAAATTTGCAAAATAATCCCATCTATGTGCATCGTACTCAAAACCCCGCCCGACGTCTAGAGGACGTCGTCGGGTTGCCACTCACGGGCTGGGGGTGGCTCAAAAGCCTCCTCCGGGCGCTCCTCCGCAATAGCAACGGCGCCTGCATCTAAACACCAAAACAAAGGGATCAGACACGACGGTCTGGCAGGTGAACAGCTTAGACATAGTACAAGACTGTTAATATGAAAGAAATCAGTACTTAAAACATGGCATGAGTTCTGAACAAAACATGTTTAAGTGTAATTCAAAACTAATATGCTTTTCAATAAAATAACATGATTCACGGATCCACATTGAGCTCATCCTTTCTCCGTCATACGTAATGACAAGAGCAAGCGAAACGAAACAGAACGTGACGAAACAAAACAAAAGTCCGAGCCACACAAGGTGGGCGGAAAACCGGCCGCGGAACCGGACAAAACAAAGATGTGTATAAATACACGACTAATCTGCATATTGCCCTTATGTTTAAGGACCCCCTAACTAGTGGATCAGACTGAGAGGGCAGTCCAAGCTCAGCGGTATTCTATGATATCCATGTATGCATAAAACATATCAATGCTTGTACAAAACTTAGCGAAAAATGGGTAAAAACACTTATCAAGACAATGCAAGACGAGACGAAACAAGAATAGCATAAGCTATAACAAGCAAGGCTGGAAAAGTGTCCCCATTATAGTTCTTGAAACAAATCAAAAGTTAAACACATGCTTGTAAATCAAAACAGGTACAAACGGTATTCTTCGTGTCAAAATTCAAGGTTTCGAATCAATTATGTCAAGTATATGCTAAGACTCTTTATTTGATTCTTGTGAAGTTGAAACCCAAATGTTGGAGTTTAAAATGAATTGGTGTCCCCGAAGCTAGACAACATTTCATGTTTCAATTGCACAACATCAAGCTAAAGATCCCTTAACATATTCTAGTTTTTCTCTCCCATCGAAGCCCCTTCAGAATTCTCCTTCTGTGCACTCGGTCACCACGCGGCTACCTGGCGGCTGGCCGCAGGTTGCTGGTCGGCTAACCGACCAACTGACCGACCGCTGACCGACTGATCACGAGAAATACTACTTTTCAGATTTCTTGCGCAGGTCGGCTAGCCGCCTGCTGACCGCCCGCGGGCCGACCACGCCCTGTGCAGAAATTGAGTTACTGTTATTCTAACCGACACAGGGTCGGTTAGCCGTGGGTCAACAGTCGGCTAGCCGACTGCTGGCCGACTGCTAACCGCCGGTCTGCGGCAGCTTCAATTAGATTCAGAATTCACACCCCCTTTTCACCATTTCTTTCCTTTGTCAAATCCCTGCATATCCCCTGAGCCTCCATGCTCTCCAAGGGGCAATTTCCATTCAAATTATAACAATCCACACCCCCATTCACCTCACAACATTTCCTCCATCCTTGCATCCATTTATAACACAATTTGGCAAGATAAAAGCAACTTCAAATGAATGAAAACCATTAATACAAACCGTTAGCATATGCATTTCAATTAAAATAAAATTTCAGACTGTATCACATCCTTGAAACAATATATTACCCAACTTAGAATAGAAAAAGAAATCAAATCATGAAAGTTAAAATAATCAAATATTGCATGCATCATGAAGCTAAGCTAATCACTTGCCTTTACCAAAGTCCTAGTCCAACAATCTCAGAAACAAATCCTACCAAAAGTACTCCAAGAAATCTACAAGAAAACCCATGAAAAGAACTTCAAAAATCCACCAAAAAGAGAAGACAATGACCCATTTCGAAATGGGTGTTGCATGCTTGAAAAATGGGCTCCTAAGGAACTCAAAAGACTACATTGAAGAGGAGAAAGAGATCCATTACTTGAAGCTTGCTAAACAAGAAGAGGAGAAGAAAATGGAGTGGGAACACAGCTGGGTTCTCCAAGAAAATGGTAGCAATGGATTCCTTGAGTAGAGAGGAAGAAGATGGTATGGTTGGTTTTTGCTTTGAAGCTTTCTAGCTTAGGCATGCAAAGAGAAGAAGGGAGGGGAAGAAGAAGAGGTCTCAGCTGAGTTGAAGAAGTTGCAGGGAGACTTTTGAATCGTGAGTGAAAAAAAATGAGGGAGAAGGAGACTTGATTCAAGTGGGTTCTTGTGGGCCCCATTGCTCAAAACTTGCAATGTTTAAAACACTGACTTGTGGGCCCCGGATGAAAACGACGAAGAAGACTAAAATGATCGCCGAAAAATCTACTTTCCAAAGAGTATAAATTTGGCATAGTTTTGAGATTTCGAAATTTGAGTCCGAATTTGGTGTGGAAAGACTGATTTACCCCTTTGGGCCAAAACTTGGGTTTCTGGGCCTAAAACACAAACAAGCCGAACACAAAAGTTTATTACTAAAAATAAAACCATTCAGATGAGATCAAAATCACGATTAAAAATCAGAAAAATGGAATTTCCTCCCAAGCTTACACGTACACTCAAGGCACCCTTAAGTGTGACCAAAAAGCACAAAACGCTCTCAAAATTCCCCAAAGCTAATTCTAGACTAAATCGGACCGATTTCTAATCCCACACACACTAACTCACATTACAACTAAACCCGCACTTAGTTAACACTAATCGCGCTAATCCTGGGTCGGGGTTTGACATCCTCCACCCCTTAGGTTATTTGGTCCTTCAAATAAAAATAAGTATACCTCTGGTAATAGTTCAGGATACTTTCTCTGGACTTGCTCTCGTAGTTCCCATGTCGCTTCTTCTGGCTCATGATTTTTCCATTGTACTTTGACCCAGTGAATTGTCCGATTTCTTAATTCTTGTTCTTTGGTGTCCACAATTCTAACCGGCTTCTCCACATACGACGCATCTTCTCGAATTTCCAATGGTTCATGCAGTAGAACATGTGAAGGATTTGGGACGTATTTCTTCAACATAGAGACGTGAAAAACATTGTGTACCCCGGAGAGTTCCGGCGGTAATGCAAGTCTATAGGCAACGTCTCCTATCTTGCTCAAAATCTCATACGGTCCGATGTACCTTCTCGCAAGCTTGCCTTTCTGTCCAAATCTTAGAGTCCCTCTAACCGGAAATACTTTCAAAAATACCTTGTCACCTTCTTTAAACTGCAAATCTCTTCTACGAGTATCAGCATAACTCTTTTGTCTACTTCGAGCAACCTTTAACCGTTCTTGAATCAACTTGATCTTATCAATTGTTTCTCCCACTATTGTCGGTCCGTGAAAGCTACGAACACCGACTTCTTCCCAGCAAACAGGAGTTCTGCATCTCCTACCATAGAGTGCTTCGAAAGGTGCCATCCCAATACTGGAATGGTAGCTGTTGTTATATGCAAACTCACACAGTGGTAAGTACTCATCCCATTGAACCTTGAAATCTAGCACACAAGCCCGTAGCATGTCCTCTAAAGTCTGTATAGTTCGCTCTGACTGGCCATTAGTCTGAGGATGGTATGCAGTGCTGAATTGCAACTTAGTGCCCATAGATTCGAATAGGGTCTTCCAAAACCTCGAAACAAATCTACTATCTCTGTCGGAGGTGATGGAAACGGGCTGTCCATGTCTGCTGACTATCTCAGTCACAAATAAGTCTGCAAGTGGTGCCATATGCATCTTACTCCCTGTCTTCATAGGAATGAAGTGAGCAGACTTCGTAAGGCGATCTACTATAACCCAAATAGCATTGTTCCCTTTCTTGGTAGTAGGCAAACCGGAGACGAAATCCATAGTGATGTGTTCCCATTTCCACTCCGGAATGTCCAATGGTTGCAACAACCCTGGAGGTTTCTGGTGTTCCGCCTTAATCTGCTGACACGTGAGGCACCGAGATACAAAAGCTGCAATCTCTCGCTTCATATTATTCCACCAGAATCGGTTCTTTAAATTTTGGTACATCTTTGTACTCCCAGGATGCATGGAGTATCTCGTGTTGTGAGCTTCAGTCATAATTTGATTCTTCAAGTCCTCGAGGTTAGGCACACACAAACGGTCACGAAAGTACAACACTCCATCTACAACCCTAAAGTCTGGACATTCGGAAATGTGTTCCACAATCTTGGCCAAGTCCAGGTCTTGCAATTGACTATCTTTGATTTTCTGGATGAAAGTAGGTTCAGACGCTATCATACTTGCCAACATCACGCCCTGCCCTAACGGTTGCACTTCTACTCCCATTTCTTCAAATTGATACAAGACACTGACTCCTCTCAAGCTAGCCATAACCACTGATTTTCTGCTCAATGCATCAGCTACTACATTCACCTTGCCCGGATGATACTTGATTGGGAAGTCATAGTCTTTGATGTACTCCATCCATCGTCTCTGCCTCATGTTCAACTCTTTCTGCGAAAATAGATACTGTAGACTCCGGTGATCTGAATGTACTTCAAATTTCTCTCCATAGAGGTAATGTCTCCACATTTTCAAAGCAAATACAACCGCTGCTAATTCCAAATCATGAGTTGCATAATTCTTTTCATGCTCTTTCAACTGCCTTGAACCATAAGCAACTACTTTGTCATTCTGCATCAGCACACAACCCAATCCTACATTTGAAGCATCTGTATGGATAACAAATCCTCCACTTCCCGACGGTAAAGTGAGGATTGGAGCTGTAGTCAATCTTTTCTTCAGCTCTTGAAAACTTTCTTCACAATGGTCTGTCCATATAAAAGGCACATTTTTCCTAGTTAACTTTGTCAATGGTGCTGCAATAGATGAAAATCCCTGAACAAACCTCCTGTAATAACCTGCTAGTCCCAAAAAGCTTCTGATTTCCGTCACACTGCTTGGCCTTTTCCAACTGACAACTGCTTCGACTTTGGACTGGTCCACTGCTAAGCCTTTTCTTGAAATAACGTGGCCTAGAAAAGCCACTTGTTCTAACCAAAATTCACATTTACTTAGCTTTGCATAGAGCTGGTTGTCCTTCAAAAGCTGTAAGGATGTCCTCAAGTGCTCTTCATGCTCTTCCTTACTCTTAGAATACACGAGAACGTCATCAATAAACACCACTGTAAAGTGATCCAAGTACTCCGCAAAGACTTTGTTCATGAGAGCCATAAATACCGCGGGTGCATTAGTCAACCCAAATGGCATCACCAGAAACTCATAGTGCCCGTATCTAGTTCGAAAAGCTGTTTTAGGCACGTCTGACTCTCTAACTCGCAACTGATAATACCCAGACCTCAAATCTATCTTGGAAAAATACGCTGCTCCTTGCAATTGATCAAACAATTCATCTATTCTCGGCAACGGATACTTGTTCTTGACAGTCATGTGGTTCAGTCTTCTATAGTCTATGCACATTCTCCAGCTTCCATCCTTCTTTTTCACAAACAACACTGGTGCTCCCCAAGGTGAAACGCTTGGTCTGATGAAACCTTTACTCAATAGTTCTTGCAATTGGAGTTTTAGTTCACCTAATTCTGCTGAAGCCATCCTGTAAGGTGCAATAGAAATTGGAGCTGTCCCTGGAAGGAGCTCAATCGTGAACTCAACCTCCCGAATTGGTGGTAATCCCGGGATTTCTTCCGGAAAAACATCTGGAAACTCACATACAACGGGGATTTCCTCCACCCCTTGGGACCGTTTATCCTCCGTGATAAACGCTATAAAAGCTTCACAACCACTAGATACTATTCTGCTTGCCTTTAGTGCTGAAATAATCTCCACTTGGCCTTTCTTCCTGTTTCCCTGAACAATCAAATCTGCCTGTTCTCCTTTCAACTTAAAAGTAATAGTTTTACTAAAGCAATCCATGGTTGCATGATACTTCTCTAACCAATCCATGCCTAAGATGACATCAAAATCATGCATGTCTAAAATAATAAGATCTGCTGGAAGATTGACTTCTCCTAATAGAACTGAACAATTTGGGTAATAGATTCTGCAAACGGCCTGCTTACCTACTGGTGTAGTGACAGTCAAGACATAATCAAGAATTCTAAATGGCATAGCAATCCGCTTGGCAAACACAGGAGATAAAAATGAATGAGTGCTTCCAGGATCAAATAAAATTTGAGCTTCTACTCCACAGATGAAAAGTTTACCTTCCACTACATCGCCCGCAGCATCGGCATCGACACGATTAAGATTGTATGCCCTCCCTTGCTGCCATGGTCTATTCTGCCTCCCTTGTGCATTTCTGTTCTGCTGCTGCTGCTGAGGAGGACGAGCATTCTGATTTTGAACTTGTTGCCTGCCTTGTTGCTGCTGAGGTGGTCTTGCTTGATTCTGGGCTGGAGCCTGTGGTGCTGCTTGCCTTTGTGGCTGGTTCCTATTAGCCTGATTTTGCACTTGTGGGCAATCCCAAATGGCATGGTCCATAGCCCCACATCTAAAACAAGCTCCCGTGGCTTTACGACATTGTGCAGTCTCATGATTTTTGCCACAATGTGCACACGCACCTTGCCTTGGAGGGTTTTGTTCTTGGCTTGGCTTCTTGTTCTGTGACCTTTGGTTCTGTTGGTGGTACTGTTGCTTTCTATCCCTGATGATCTGATTGTTGATGTCCTCGAACTTGTATGCTCTTTTGACTGCTTCATCGAAGGTGGCTGGTGGAACTACTCCTGTAGCATCCCTCATGATGATGGGGTTCAGCCCTTCTAAGAATTTAGTGATCTTCTTCTGCTCGGTGTCTATCAACTCTCGGGCATATCTAGCAAGCCTTTCAAACTTTGTCACATACTCCAAAACTGTCATGTTACCCTGCTTGAGCTGCTGAAACTCTATAGCTTTCTGCCTCTTGACATGAGAAGGGACATACTTATCAGTGAATTGAGTCTTAAAAGTCTCCCATGTAGCCCCATCTGGCATAGTCTGATACGGTTCCTTAACCGTTTGCCACCAAGTGTCCGCTAATCCATAAAATAGAGAAGCTGTGAGGTTGGCCTTCTGTATGCCTGTACAAGTGAATACATCAAAGATCTTTTCTACATTAACGAGCCAGTCATCTGCAGCCAACGGGTCTTCTTGACCTGAGAACTCCTTGGGTCCTCTCTTCCTGAACCTCTCGAACAAAATGTTAGGGTCTTGTTCTCGATTGTTGATGATGATATTCGGTCCCCCAGGTTGCCTAGGAAGGGGTTGAGGCCTAGTTTGTAAAACTTCCAAAAGCTGTCTTTGAACTTGTGCCATTTCCTCATCCTTCTTAGCTAGCTGTTCTTGGAACCTAGCTTGGTTCTCATTGGCCTCTCTTTGTAGCCTAGCTTGGACTTCATTAGCTTCCCTCTGCATTCTTGTCTGACTTTCATTGGCTTGCCTCTGTTTTTCCATCATGGCTTGCAGGAGTGCCTGAAACTGAGTCATTGTAGGTGGTTGTTCATGAAGTGTTTCACTGTCCTCATTATTGGTATTGCTCCCTGAAGCATTCTGATTCGGAGCTCTTTTTGGAGGCATGATGCTGTAAAACAAATTGTCAGTACATATTAACAAATTGGGGTTTGGTTTCTAAGTCCACACTATTGATCTAACGTGTTCACGGATCCTCGCCACCTCCCTAAGAGTTTCTAGTTTCTTTCAATTGCCTGAAACATGTCCCGCTCTGATACCAGTCCTGTCGCGACCCCGGACCGAGGTTTCCCAAAGTCCGGGCCCCGCGACTGTTGTGTCCATCCAACTTTGATTAACCCACAGGTTTCCGCGGTGAGGATTCCCAAAACGAACATGTAACAATCTCACACGAACAATGATTTGCGGAAGCGTGCAAGTAATCTCATCACAATTTAATAACATAAACCTTATGATTCCGAATTGCATAAGTTGAGTCATCATTAAGACAGTAATCAGAGGAGAGAATGTAAGCATAGCATTACCAAATTCAGTTCAAGTTTCAAGATAACAAAGTGTTAAGTTACATAACCCCAAAAGTGTGAAAAGGCCAACAAAGGCCATACATTCCAAAATTTGCAAAATAATCCCATCTATGTGCATCGTACTCAAAACCCCGCCCGACGTCTAGAGGACGTCGTCGGGTTGCCACTCACGGGCTGGGGGTGGCTCAAAAGCCTCCTCCGGGCGCTCCTCCGCAATAGCAACGGCGCCTGCATCTAAACACCAAAACAAAGGGATCAGACACGACGGTCTGGCAGGTGAACAGCTTAGACATAGTACAAGACTGTTAATATGAAAGAAATCAGTACTTAAAACATGGCATGAGTTCTGAACAAAACATGTTTAAGTGTAATTCAAAACTAATATGCTTTTCAATAAAATAACATGATTCACGGATCCACATTGAGCTCATCCTTTCTCCGTCATACGTAATGACAAGAGCAAGCGAAACGAAACAGAACGAGACGAAACAAAACAAAAGTCCGAGCCACACAAGGTGGGCGGAAAACCGGCCGCGGAACCGGACAAAACAAAGATGTGTATAAATACACGACTAATCTGCATATTGCCCTTATGTTTAAGGACCCCCTAACTAGTGGATCAGACTGAGAGGGCAGTCCAAGCTCAGCGGTATTCTATGATATCCATGTATGCATAAAACATATCAATGCTTGTACAAAACTTAGCGAAAAATGGGTAAAAACACTTATCAAGACAATGCAAGACGAGACGAAACAAGAATAGCATAAGCTATAACAAGCAAGGCTGGAAAAGTGTCCCCATTATAGTTCTTGAAACAAATCAAAAGTTAAACACATGCTTGTAAATCAAAACAGGTACAAACGGTATTCTTCGTGTCAAAATTCAAGGTTTCGAATCAATTATGTCAAGTATATGCTAAGACTCTTTATTTGATTCTTGTGAAGTTGAAACCCAAATGTTGGAGTTTAAAATGAATTGGTGTCCCCGAAGCTAGACAACATTTCATGTTTCAATTGCACAACATCAAGCTAAAGATCCCTTAACATATTCTAGTTTTTCTCTCCCATCGAAGCCCCTTCAGAATTCTCCTTCTGTGCACTCGGTCACCACGCGGCTACCTGGCGGCTGGCCGCAGGTTGCTGGTCGGCTAACCGACCAACTGACCGACCGCTGACCGACTGATCACGAGAAATACTACTTTTCAGATTTCTTGCGCAGGTCGGCTAGCCGCCTGCTGACCGCCCGCGGGCCGACCACGCCCTGTGCAGAAATTGAGTTACTGTTATTCTAACCGACACAGGGTCGGTTAGCCGTGGGTCAACAGTCGGCTAGCCGACTGCTGGCCGACTGCTAACCGCCGGTCTGCGGCAGCTTCAATTAGATTCAGAATTCACACCCCCTTTTCACCATTTCTTTCCTTTGTCAAATCCCTGCATATCCCCTGAGCCTCCATGCTCTCCAAGGGGCAATTTCCATTCAAATTATAACAATCCACACCCCCATTCACCTCACAACATTTCCTCCATCCTTGCATCCATTTATAACACAATTTGGCAAGATAAAAGCAACTTCAAATGAATGAAAACCATTAATACAAACCGTTAGCATATGCATTTCAATTAAAATAAAATTTCAGACTGTATCACATCCTTGAAACAATATATTACCCAACTTAGAATAGAAAAAGAAATCAAATCATGAAAGTTAAAATAATCAAATATTGCATGCATCATGAAGCTAAGCTAATCACTTGCCTTTACCAAAGTCCTAGTCCAACAATCTCAGAAACAAATCCTACCAAAAGTACTCCACGAAATCTACAAGAAAACCCATGAAAAGAACTTCAAAAATCCACCAAAAAGAGAAGACAATGACCCATTTCGAAATGGGTGTTGCATGCTTGAAAAATGGGCTCCTAAGGAACTCAAAAGACTACATTGAAGAGGAGAAAGAGATCCATTACTTGAAGCTTGCTAAACAAGAAGAGGAGAAGAAAATGGAGTGGGAACACAGCTGGGTTCTCCAAGAAAATGGTAGCAATGGATTCCTTGAGTAGAGAGGAAGAAGATGGTATGGTTGGTTTTTGCTTTGAAGCTTTCTAGCTTAGGCATGCAAAGAGAAGAAGGGAGGGGAAGAAGAAGAGGTCTCAGCTGAGTTGAAGAAGTTGCAGGGAGACTTTTGAATCGTGAGTGAAAAAAAATGAGGGAGAAGGAGACTTGATTCAAGTGGGTTCTTGTGGGCCCCATTGCTCAAAACTTGCAATGTTTAAAACACTGACTTGTGGGCCCCGGATGAAAACGACGAAGAAGACTAAAATGATCGCCGAAAAATCTACTTTCCAAAGAGTATAAATTTGGCATAGTTTTGAGATTTCGAAATTTGAGTCCGAATTTGGTGTGGAAAGACTGATTTACCCCTTTGGGCCAAAACTTGGGTTTCTGGGCCTAAAACACAAACAAGCCGAACACAAAAGTTTATTACTAAAAATAAAACCATTCAGATGAGATCAAAATCACGATTAAAAATCAGAAAAATGGAATTTCCTCCCAAGCTTACACGTACACTCAAGGCACCCTTAAGTGTGACCAAAAAGCACAAAACGCTCTCAAAATTCCCCAAAGCTAATTCTAGACTAAATCGGACCGATTTCTAATCCCACACACACTAACTCACATTACAACTAAACCCGCACTTAGTTAACACTAATCGCGCTAATCCTGGGTCGGGGTTTGACATCCTCCACCCCTTAGGTTATTTGGTCCTTCAAATAAAAATAAGTATACCTCTGGTAATAGTTCAGGATACTTTCTCTGGACTTGCTCTCGTAGTTCCCATGTCGCTTCTTCTGGCTCATGATTTTTCCATTGTACTTTGACCCAGTGAATTGTCCGATTTCTTAATTCTTGTTCTTTGGTGTCCACAATTCTAACCGGCTTCTCCACATACGACGCATCTTCTCGAATTTCCAATGGTTCATGCAGTAGAACATGTGAAGGATTTGGGACGTATTTCTTCAACATAGAGACGTGAAAAACATTGTGTACCCCGGAGAGTTCCGGCGGTAATGCAAGTCTATAGGCAACGTCTCCTATCTTGCTCAAAATCTCATACGGTCCGATGTACCTTCTCGCAAGCTTGCCTTTCTGTCCAAATCTTAGAGTCCCTCTAACCGGAAATACTTTCAAAAATACCTTGTCACCTTCTTTAAACTGCAAATCTCTTCTACGAGTATCAGCATAACTCTTTTGTCTACTTCGAGCAACCTTTAACCGTTCTTGAATCAACTTGATCTTATCAATTGTTTCTCCCACTATTGTCGGTCCGTGAAAGCTACGAACACCGACTTCTTCCCAGCAAACAGGAGTTCTGCATCTCCTACCATAGAGTGCTTCGAAAGGTGCCATCCCAATACTGGAATGGTAGCTGTTGTTATATGCAAACTCACACAGTGGTAAGTACTCATCCCATTGAACCTTGAAATCTAGCACACAAGCCCGTAGCATGTCCTCTAAAGTCTGTATAGTTCGCTCTGACTGGCCATTAGTCTGAGGATGGTATGCAGTGCTGAATTGCAACTTAGTGCCCATAGATTCGAATAGGGTCTTCCAAAACCTCGAAACAAATCTACTATCTCTGTCGGAGGTGATGGAAACGGGCTGTCCATGTCTGCTGACTATCTCAGTCACAAATAAGTCTGCAAGTGGTGCCATATGCATCTTACTCCCTGTCTTCATAGGAATGAAGTGAGCAGACTTCGTAAGGCGATCTACTATAACCCAAATAGCATTGTTCCCTTTCTTGGTAGTAGGCAAACCGGAGACGAAATCCATAGTGATGTGTTCCCATTTCCACTCCGGAATGTCCAATGGTTGCAACAACCCTGGAGGTTTCTGGTGTTCTGCCTTAATCTGCTGACACGTGAGGCACCGAGATACAAAAGCTGCAATCTCTCGCTTCATATTATTCCACCAGAATCGGTTCTTTAAATTTTGGTACATCTTTGTACTCCCAGGATGCATGGAGTATCTCGTGTTGTGAGCTTCAGTCATAATTTGATTCTTCAAGTCCTCGAGGTTAGGCACACACAAACGGTCACGAAAGTACAACACTCCATCTACAACCCTAAAGTCTGGACATTCGGAAATGTGTTCCACAATCTTGGCCAAGTCCAGGTCTTGCAATTGACTATCTTTGATTTTCTGGATGAAAGTAGGTTCAGATGCTATCATACTTGCCAACATCACGCCCTGCCCTAACGGTTGCACTTCTACTCCCATTTCTTCAAATTGATACAAGACACTGACTCCTCTCAAGCTAGCCATAACCACTGATTTTCTGCTCAATGCATCAGCTACTACATTCACCTTGCCCGGATGATACTTGATTGGGAAGTCATAGTCTTTGATGTACTCCATCCATCGTCTCTGCCTCATGTTCAACTCTTTCTGCGAAAATAGATACTGTAGACTCCGGTGATCTGAATGTACTTCAAATTTCTCTCCATAGAGGTAATGTCTCCACATTTTCAAAGCAAATACAACCGCTGCTAATTCCAAATCATGAGTTGCATAATTCTTTTCATGCTCTTTCAACTGCCTTGAACCATAAGCAACTACTTTGTCATTCTGCATCAGCACACAACCCAATCCTACATTTGAAGCATCTGTATGGATAACAAATCCTCCACTTCCCGACGGTAAAGTGAGGATTGGAGCTGTAGTCAATCTTTTCTTCAGCTCTTGAAAACTTTCTTCACAATGGTCTGTCCATATAAAAGGCACATTTTTCCTAGTTAACTTTGTCAATGGTGCTGCAATAGATGAAAATCCCTGAACAAACCTCCTGTAATAACCTGCTAGTCCCAAAAAGCTTCTGATTTCCGTCACACTGCTTGGCCTTTTCCAACTGACAACTGCTTCGACTTTGGACTGGTCCACTGCTAAGCCTTTTCTTGAAATAACGTGGCCTAGAAAAGCCACTTGTTCTAACCAAAATTCACATTTACTTAGCTTTGCATAGAGCTGGTTGTCCTTCAAAAGCTGTAAGGATGTCCTCAAGTGCTCTTCATGCTCTTCCTTACTCTTAGAATACACGAGAACGTCATCAATAAACACCACTGTAAAGTGATCCAAGTACTCCGCAAAGACTTTGTTCATGAGAGCCATAAATACCGCGGGTGCATTAGTCAACCCAAATGGCATCACCAGAAACTCATAGTGCCCGTATCTAGTTCGAAAAGCTGTTTTAGGCACGTCTGACTCTCTAACTCGCAACTGATAATACCCAGACCTCAAATCTATCTTGGAAAAATACGCTGCTCCTTGCAATTGATCAAACAATTCATCTATTCTCGGCAACGGATACTTGTTCTTGACAGTCATGTGGTTCAGTCTTCTATAGTCTATGCACATTCTCCAGCTTCCATCCTTCTTTTTCACAAACAACACTGGTGCTCCCCAAGGTGAAACGCTTGGTCTGATGAAACCTTTACTCAATAGTTCTTGCAATTGGAGTTTTAGTTCACCTAATTCTGCTGAAGCCATCCTGTAAGGTGCAATAGAAATTGGAGCTGTCCCTGGAAGGAGCTCAATCGTGAACTCAACCTCCCGAATTGGTGGTAATCCCGGGATTTCTTCCGGAAAAACATCTGGAAACTCACATACAACGGGGATTTCCTCCACCCCTTGGGACCGTTTATCCTCCGTGATAAACGCTATAAAAGCTTCACAACCACTAGATACTATTCTGCTTGCCTTTAGTGCTGAAATAATCTCCACTTGGCCTTTCTTCCTGTTTCCCTGAACAATCAAATCTGCCTGTTCTCCTTTCAACTTAAAAGTAATAGTTTTACTAAAGCAATCCATGGTTGCATGATACTTCTCTAACCAATCCATGCCTAAGATGACATCAAAATCATGCATGTCTAAAATAATAAGATCTGCTGGAAGATTGACTTCTCCTAATAGAACTGAACAATTTGGGTAATAGATTCTGCAAACGGCCTGCTTACCTACTGGTGTAGTGACAGTCAAGACATAATCAAGAATTCTAAATGGCATAGCAATCCGCTTGGCAAACACAGGAGATAAAAATGAATGAGTGCTTCCAGGATCAAATAAAATTTGAGCTTCTACTCCACAGATGAAAAGTTTACCTTCCACTACATCGCCCGCAGCATCGGCATCGACACGATTAAGATTGTATGCCCTCCCTTGCTGCCATGGTCTATTCTGCCTCCCTTGTGCATTTCTGTTCTGCTGCTGCTGCTGAGGAGGACGAGCATTCTGATTTTGAACTTGTTGCCTGCCTTGTTGCTGCTGAGGTGGTCTTGCTTGATTCTGGGCTGGAGCCTGTGGTGCTGCTTGCCTTTGTGGCTGGTTCCTATTAGCCTGATTTTGCACTTGTGGGCAATCCCAAATGGCATGGTCCATAGCCCCACATCTAAAACAAGCTCCCGTGGCTTTACGACATTGTGCAGTCTCATGATTTTTGCCACAATGTGCACACGCACCTTGCCTTGGAGGGTTTTGTTCTTGGCTTGGCTTCTTGTTCTGTGACCTTTGGTTCTGTTGGTGGTACTGTTGCTTTCTATCCCTGATGATCTGATTGTTGATGTCCTCGAACTTGTATGCTCTTTTGACTGCTTCATCGAAGGTGGCTGGTGGAACTACTCCTGTAGCATCCCTCATGATGATGGGGTTCAGCCCTTCTAAGAATTTAGTGATCTTCTTCTGCTCGGTGTCTATCAACTCTCGGGCATATCTAGCAAGCCTTTCAAACTTTGTCACATACTCCAAAACTGTCATGTTACCCTGCTTGAGCTGCTGAAACTCTATAGCTTTCTGCCTCTTGACATGAGAAGGGACATACTTATCAGTGAATTGAGTCTTAAAAGTCTCCCATGTAGCCCCATCTGGCATAGTCTGATACGGTTCCTTAACCGTTTGCCACCAAGTGTCCGCTAATCCATAAAATAGAGAAGCTGTGAGGTTGGCCTTCTGTATGCCTGTACAAGTGAATACATCAAAGATCTTTTCTACATTAACGAGCCAGTCATCTGCAGCCAACGGGTCTTCTTGACCTGAGAACTCCTTGGGTCCTCTCTTCCTGAACCTCTCGAACAAAATGTTAGGGTCTTGTTCTCGATTGTTGATGATGATATTCGGTCCCCCAGGTTGCCTAGGAAGGGGTTGAGGCCTAGTTTGTAAAACTTCCAAAAGCTGTCTTTGAACTTGTGCCATTTCCTCATCCTTCTTAGCTAGCTGTTCTTGGAACCTAGCTTGGTTCTCATTGGCCTCTCTTTGTAGCCTAGCTTGGACTTCATTAGCTTCCCTCTGCATTCTTGTCTGACTTTCATTGGCTTGCCTCTGTTTTTCCATCATGGCTTGCAGGAGTGCCTGAAACTGAGTCATTGTAGGTGGTTGTTCATGAAGTGTTTCACTGTCCTCATTATTGGTATTGCTCCCTGAAGCATTCTGATTCGGAGCTCTTTTTGGAGGCATGATGCTGTAAAACAAATTGTCAGTACATATTAACAAATTGGGGTTTGGTTTCTAAGTCCACACTATTGATCTAACGTGTTCACGGATCCTCGCCACCTCCCTAAGAGTTTCTAGTTTCTTTCAATTGCCTGAAACATGTCCCGCTCTGATACCAGTCCTCTCGCAACCCCGGACCGAGGTTTCCCAAGGTCCGGGCCCCACGACTGTTGTGTCCATCCAACTTTGATTAACCCACAGGTTTCCGCGGTGAGGATTCCCAAAACGAACATGTAACAATCTCACACGAACAATGATTTGCGGAAGCGTGCAAGTAATCTCATCACAATTTAATAACATAAACCTTATGATTCCGAATTGCATAAGTTGAGTCATCATTAAGACAGTAATCAGAGGAGAGAATGTAAGCATAGCATTACCAAATTCAGTTCAAGTTTCAAGATAACAAAGTGTTAAGTTACATAACCCCAAAAGTGTGAAAAGGCCAACAAAGGCCATACATTCCAAAATTTGCAAAATAATCCCATCTATGTGCATCGTACTCAAAACCCCGCCCGACGTCTAGAGGACGTCGTCGGGTTGCCACTTACGGGCTGGGGGTGGCTCAAAAGCCTCCTCCGGGCGCTCCTCCGCAATAGCAACGGCGCCTGCATCTAAACACCAAAACAAAGGGATCAGACACGACGGTCTGGCAGGTGAACAGCTTAGACATAGTACAAGACTGTTAATATGAAAGAAATCAGTACTTAAAACATGGCATGAGTTCTGAACAAAACATGTTTAAGTGTAATTCAAAACTAATATGCTTTTCAATAAAATAACATGATTCACGGATCCACATTGAGCTCATCCTTTCTCCGTCATACGTAATGACAAGAGCAAGCGAAACGAAACAGAACGAGACGAAACAAAACAAAAGTCCGAGCCACACAAGGTGGGCGGAAAACCGGCCGCGGAACCGGACAAAACAAAGATGTGTATAAATACACGACTAATCTGCATATTGCCCTTATGTTTAAGGACCCCCTAACTAGTGGATCAGACTGAGAGGGCAGTCCAAGCTCAGCTGTATTCTATGATATCCATGTATGCATAAAACATATCAATGCTTGTACAAAACTTAGCGAAAAATGGGTAAAAACACTTATCAAAACAATGCAAGACGAGACGAAACAAGAATAGCATAAGCTATAACAAGCAAGGCTGGAAAAGTGTCCCCATTATAGTTCTTGAAACAAATCAAAAGTTAAACACATGCTTGTAAATCAAAACAGGTACAAACGGTATTCTTCGTGTCAAAATTCAAGGTTTCGAATCAATTATGTCAAGTATATGCTAAGACTCTTTATTTGATTCTTGTGAAGTTGAAACCCAAATGTTGGAGTTTAAAATGAATTGGTGTCCCCGAAGCTAGACAACATTTCATGTTTCAATTGCACAACATCAAGCTAAAGATCCCTTAACATATTCTAGTTTTTCTCTCCCATCGAAGCCCCTTCAGAATTCTCCTTCTGTGCACTCGGTCACCACGCGGCTACCTGGCGGCTGGCCGCAGGTTGCTGGTCGGCTAACCGACCAACTGACCGACCGCTGACCGACTGATCACGAGAAATACTACTTTTCAGATTTCTTGCGCAGGTCGGCTAGCCGCCTGCTGACCGCCCGCGGGCCGACCACGCCCTGTGCAGAAATTGAGTTACTGTTATTCTAACCGACACAGGGTCGGTTAGCCGTGGGTCAACAGTCGGCTAGCCGACTGCTGGCCGACTGCTAACCGCCGGTCTGCGGCAGCTTCAATTAGATTCAGAATTCACACCCCCTTTTCACCATTTCTTTCCTTTGTCAAATCCCTGCATATCCCCTGAGCCTCCATGCTCTCCAAGGGGCAATTTCCATTCAAATTATAACAATCCACACCCCCATTCACCTCACAACATTTCCTCCATCCTTGCATCCATTTATAACACAATTTGGCAAGATAAAAGCAACTTCAAATGAATGAAAACCATTAATACAAACCGTTAGCATATGCATTTCAATTAAAATAAAATTTCAGACTGTATCACATCCTTGAAACAATATATTACCCAACTTAGAATAGAAAAAGAAATCAAATCATGAAAGTTAAAATAATCAAATATTGCATGCATCATGAAGCTAAGCTAATCACTTGCCTTTACCAAAGTCCTAGTCCAACAATCTCAGAAACAAATCCTACCAAAAGTACTCCAAGAAATCTACAAGAAAACCCATGAAAAGAACTTCAAAAATCCACCAAAAAGAGAAGACAATGACCCATTTCGAAATGGGTGTTGCATGCTTGAAAAATGGGCTCCTAAGGAACTCAAAAGACTACATTGAAGAGGAGAAAGAGATCCATTACTTGAAGCTTGCTAAACAAGAAGAGGAGAAGAAAATGGAGTGGGAACACAGCTGGGTTCTCCAAGAAAATGGTAGCAATGGATTCCTTGAGTAGAGAGGAAGAAGATGGTATGGTTGGTTTTTGCTTTGAAGCTTTCTAGCTTAGGCATGCAAAGAGAAGAAGGGAGGGGAAGAAGAAGAGGTCTCAGCTGAGTTGAAGAAGTTGCAGGGAGACTTTTGAATCGTGAGTGAAAAAAAATGAGGGAGAAGGAGACTTGATTCAAGTGGGTTCTTGTGGGCCCCATTGCTCAAAACTTGCAATGTTTAAAACACTGACTTGTGGGCCCCGGATGAAAACGACGAAGAAGACTAAAATGATCGCCGAAAAATCTACTTTCCAAAGAGTATAAATTTGGCATAGTTTTGAGATTTCGAAATTTGAGTCCGAATTTGGTGTGGAAAGACTGATTTACCCCTTTGGGCCAAAACTTGGGTTTCTGGGCCTAAAACACAAACAAGCCGAACACAAAAGTTTATTACTAAAAATAAAACCATTCAGATGAGATCGAAATCACGATTAAAAATCAGAAAAATGGAATTTCCTCCCAAGCTTACACGTACACTCAAGGCACCCTTAAGTGTGACCAAAAAGCACAAAACGCTCTCAAAATTCCCCAAAGCTAATTCTAGACTAAATCGGACCGATTTCTAATCCCACACACACTAACTCACATTACAACTAAACCCGCACTTAGTTAACACTAATCGCGCTAATCCTGGGTCGGGGTTTGACATCCTCCACCCCTTAGGTTATTTGGTCCTTCAAATAAAAATAAGTATACCTCTGGTAATAGTTCAGGATACTTTCTCTGGACTTGCTCTCGTAGTTCCCATGTCGCTTCTTCTGGCTCATGATTTTTCCATTGTACTTTGACCCAGTGAATTGTCCGATTTCTTAATTCTTGTTCTTTGGTGTCCACAATTCTAACCGGCTTCTCCACATACGACGCATCTTCTCGAATTTCCAATGGTTCATGCAGTAGAACATGTGAAGGATTTGGGACGTATTTCTTCAACATAGAGACGTGAAAAACATTGTGTACCCCGGAGAGTTCCGGCGGTAATGCAAGTCTATAGGCAACGTCTCCTATCTTGCTCAAAATCTCATACGGTCCGATGTACCTTCTCGCAAGCTTGCCTTTCTGTCCAAATCTTAGAGTCCCTCTAACCGGAAATACTTTCAAAAATACCTTGTCACCTTCTTTAAACTGCAAATCTCTTCTACGAGTATCAGCATAACTCTTTTGTCTACTTCGAGCAACCTTTAACCGTTCTTGAATCAACTTGATCTTATCAATTGTTTCTCCCACTATTGTCGGTCCGTGAAAGCTACGAACACCGACTTCTTCCCAGCAAACAGGAGTTCTGCATCTCCTACCATAGAGTGCTTCGAAAGGTGCCATCCCAATACTGGAATGGTAGCTGTTGTTATATGCAAACTCACACAGTGGTAAGTACTCATCCCATTGAACCTTGAAATCTAGCACACAAGCCCGTAGCATGTCCTCTAAAGTCTGTATAGTTCGCTCTGACTGGCCATTAGTCTGAGGATGGTATGCAGTGCTGAATTGCAACTTAGTGCCCATAGATTCGAATAGGGTCTTCCAAAACCTCGAAACAAATCTACTATCTCTGTCGGAGGTGATGGAAACGGGCTGTCCATGTCTGCTGACTATCTCAGTCACAAATAAGTCTGCAAGTGGTGCCATATGCATCTTACTCCCTGTCTTCATAGGAATGAAGTGAGCAGACTTCGTAAGGCGATCTACTATAACCCAAATAGCATTGTTCCCTTTCTTGGTAGTAGGCAAACCGGAGACGAAATCCATAGTGATGTGTTCCCATTTCCACTCCGGAATGTCCAATGGTTGCAACAACCCTGGAGGTTTCTGGTGTTCCGCCTTAATCTGCTGACACGTGAGGCACCGAGATACAAAAGCTGCAATCTCTCGCTTCATATTATTCCACCAGAATCGGTTCTTTAAATTTTGGTACATCTTTGTACTCCCAGGATGCATGGAGTATCTCGTGTTGTGAGCTTCAGTCATAATTTGATTCTTCAAGTCCTCGAGGTTAGGCACACACAAACGGTCACGAAAGTACAACACTCCATCTACAACCCTAAAGTCTGGACATTCGGAAATGTGTTCCACAATCTTGGCCAAGTCCAGGTCTTGCAATTGACTATCTTTGATTTTCTGGATGAAAGTAGGTTCAGACGCTATCATACTTGCCAACATCACGCCCTGCCCTAACGGTTGCACTTCTACTCCCATTTCTTCAAATTGATACAAGACACTGACTCCTCTCAAGCTAGCCATAACCACTGATTTTCTGCTCAATGCATCAGCTACTACATTCACCTTGCCCGGATGATACTTGATTGGGAAGTCATAGTCTTTGATGTACTCCATCCATCGTCTCTGCCTCATGTTCAACTCTTTCTGCGAAAATAGATACTGTAGACTCCGGTGATCTGAATGTACTTCAAATTTCTCTCCATAGAGGTAATGTCTCCACATTTTCAAAGCAAATACAACCGCTGCTAATTCCAAATCATGAGTTGCATAATTCTTTTCATGCTCTTTCAACTGCCTTGAACCATAAGCAACTACTTTGTCATTCTGCATCAGCACACAACCCAATCCTACATTTGAAGCATCTGTATGGATAACAAATCCTCCACTTCCCGACGGTAAAGTGAGGATTGGAGCTGTAGTCAATCTTTTCTTCAGCTCTTGAAAACTTTCTTCACAATGGTCTGTCCATATAAAAGGCACATTTTTCCTAGTTAACTTTGTCAATGGTGCTGCAATAGATGAAAATCCCTGAACAAACCTCCTGTAATAACCTGCTAGTCCCAAAAAGCTTCTGATTTCCGTCACACTGCTTGGCCTTTTCCAACTGACAACTGCTTCGACTTTGGACTGGTCCACTGCTAAGCCTTTTCTTGAAATAACGTGGCCTAGAAAAGCCACTTGTTCTAACCAAAATTCACATTTACTTAGCTTTGCATAGAGCTGGTTGTCCTTCAAAAGCTGTAAGGATGTCCTCAAGTGCTCTTCATGCTCTTCCTTACTCTTAGAATACACGAGAACGTCATCAATAAACACCACTGTAAAGTGATCCAAGTACTCCGCAAAGACTTTGTTCATGAGAGCCATAAATACCGCGGGTGCATTAGTCAACCCAAATGGCATCACCAGAAACTCATAGTGCCCGTATCTAGTTCGAAAAGCTGTTTTAGGCACGTCTGACTCTCTAACTCGCAACTGATAATACCCAGACCTCAAATCTATCTTGGAAAAATACGCTGCTCCTTGCAATTGATCAAACAATTCATCTATTCTCGGCAACGGATACTTGTTCTTGACAGTCATGTGGTTCAGTCTTCTATAGTCTATGCACATTCTCCAGCTTCCATCCTTCTTTTTCACAAACAACACTGGTGCTCCCCAAGGTGAAACGCTTGGTCTGATGAAACCTTTACTCAATAGTTCTTGCAATTGGAGTTTTAGTTCACCTAATTCTGCTGAAGCCATCCTGTAAGGTGCAATAGAAATTGGAGCTGTCCCTGGAAGGAGCTCAATCGTGAACTCAACCTCCCGAATTGGTGGTAATCCCGGGATTTCTTCCGGAAAAACATCTGGAAACTCACATACAACGGGGATTTCCTCCACCCCTTGGGACCGTTTATCCTCCGTGATAAACGCTATAAAAGCTTCACAACCACTAGATACTATTCTGCTTGCCTTTAGTGCTGAAATAATCTCCACTTGGCCTTTCTTCCTGTTTCCCTGAACAATCAAATCTGCCTGTTCTCCTTTCAACTTAAAAGTAATAGTTTTACTAAAGCAATCCATGGTTGCATGATACTTCTCTAACCAATCCATGCCTAAGATGACATCAAAATCATGCATGTCTAAAATAATAAGATCTGCTGGAAGATTGACTTCTCCTAATAGAACTGAACAATTTGGGTAATAGATTCTGCAAACGGCCTGCTTACCTACTGGTGTAGTGACAGTCAAGACATAATCAAGAATTCTAAATGGCATAGCAATCCGCTTGGCAAACACAGGAGATAAAAATGAATGAGTGCTTCCAGGATCAAATAAAATTTGAGCTTCTACTCCACAGATGAAAAGTTTACCTTCCACTACATCGCCCGCAGCATCGGCATCGACACGATTAAGATTGTATGCCCTCCCTTGCTGCCATGGTCTATTCTGCCTCCCTTGTGCATTTCTGTTCTGCTGCTGCTGCTGAGGAGGACGAGCATTCTGATTTTGAACTTGTTGCCTGCCTTGTTGCTGCTGAGGTGGTCTTGCTTGATTCTGGGCTGGAGCCTGTGGTGCTGCTTGCCTTTGTGGCTGGTTCCTATTAGCCTGATTTTGCACTTGTGGGCAATCCCAAATGGCATGGTCCATAGCCCCACATCTAAAACAAGCTCCCGTGGCTTTACGACATTGTGCAGTCTCATGATTTTTGCCACAATGTGCACACGCACCTTGCCTTGGAGGGTTTTGTTCTTGGCTTGGCTTCTTGTTCTGTGACCTTTGGTTCTGTTGGTGGTACTGTTGCTTTCTATCCCTGATGATCTGATTGTTGATGTCCTCGAACTTGTATGCTCTTTTGACTGCTTCATCGAAGGTGGCTGGTGGAACTACTCCTGTAGCATCCCTCATGATGATGGGGTTCAGCCCTTCTAAGAATTTAGTGATCTTCTTCTGCTCGGTGTCTATCAACTCTCGGGCATATCTAGCAAGCCTTTCAAACTTTGTCACATACTCCAAAACTGTCATGTTACCCTGCTTGAGCTGCTGAAACTCTATAGCTTTCTGCCTCTTGACATGAGAAGGGACATACTTATCAGTGAATTGAGTCTTAAAAGTCTCCCATGTAGCCCCATCTGGCATAGTCTGTTACGGTTCCTTAACCGTTTGCCACCAAGTGTCCGCTAATCCATAAAATAGAGAAGCTGTGAGGTTGGCCTTCTGTATGCCTGTACAAGTGAATACATCAAAGATCTTTTCTACATTAACGAGCCAGTCATCTGCAGCCAACGGGTCTTCTTGACCTGAGAACTCCTTGGGTCCTCTCTTCCTGAACCTCTCGAACAAAATGTTAGGGTCTTGTTCTCGATTGTTGATGATGATATTCGGTCCCCCAGGTTGCCTAGGAAGGGGTTGAGGCCTAGTTTGTAAAACTTCCAAAAGCTGTCTTTGAACTTGTGCCATTTCCTCATCCTTCTTAGCTAGCTGTTCTTGGAACCTAGCTTGGTTCTCATTGGCCTCTCTTTGTAGCCTAGCTTGGACTTCATTAGCTTCCCTCTGCATTCTTGTCTGACTTTCATTGGCTTGCCTCTGTTTTTCCATCATGGCTTGCAGGAGTGCCTGAAACTGAGTCATTGTAGGTGGTTGTTCATGAAGTGTTTCACTGTCCTCATTATTGGTATTGCTCCCTGAAGCATTCTGATTCGGAGCTCTTTTTGGAGGCATGATGCTGTAAAACAAATTGTCAGTACATATTAACAAATTGGGGTTTGGTTTCTAAGTCCACACTATTGATCTAACGTGTTCACGGATCCTCGCCACCTCCCTAAGAGTTTCTAGTTTCTTTCAATTGCCTGAAACATGTCCCGCTCTGATACCAGTCCTGTCGCGACCCCGGACCGAGGTTTCCCAAGGTCCGGGCCCCACGACTGTTGTGTCCATCCAACTTTGATTAACCCACAGGTTTCCACGGTGAGGATTCCCAAAACGAACATGTAACAATCTCACACGAACAATGATTTGCGGAAGCGTGCAAGTAATCTCATCACAATTTAATAACATAAATCTTATGATTCCGAATTGCATAAGTTGAGTCATCATTAAGACAGTAATCAGATGAGAGAATGTAAGCATAGCATTACCAAATTCAGTTCAAGTTTCAAGATAACAAAGTGTTAAGTTACATAACCCCAAAAGTGTGAAAAGGCCAACAAAGGCCATACATTCCAAAATTTGCAAAATAATCCCATCTATGTGCATCGTACTCAAAACCCCGCCCGACGTCTAGAGGACGTCGTCGGGTTGCCACTTACGGGCTGGGGGTGGCTCAAAAGCCTCCTCCGGGCGCTCCTCCGCAATAGCAACGGCGCCTGCATCTAAACACCAAAACAAAGGGATCAGACACGACGGTCTGGCAGGTGAACAGCTTAGACATAGTACAAGACTGTTAATATGAAAGAAATCAGTACTTAAAACATGGCATGAGTTCTGAACAAAACATGTTTAAGTGTAATTCAAAACTAATATGCTTTTCAATAAAATAACATGATTCACGGATCCACATTGAGCTCATCCTTTCTCCGTCATACGTAATGACAAGAGCAAGCGAAACGAAACAGAACGAGACGAAACAAAACAAAAGTCCGAGCCACACAAGGTGGGCGGAAAACCGGCCGCGGAACCGGACAAAACAAAGATGTGTATAAATACACGACTAATCTGCATATTGCCCTTATGTTTAAGGACCCCCTAACTAGTGGATCAGACTGAGAGGGCAGTCCAAGCTCAGCGGTATTCTATGATATCCATGTATGCATAAAACATATCAATGCTTGTACAAAACTTAGCGAAAAATGGGTAAAAACACTTATCAAGACAATGCAAGACGAGACGAAACAAGAATAGCATAAGCTATAACAAGCAAGGCTGGAAAAGTGTCCCCATTATAGTTCTTGAAACAAATCAAAAGTTAAACACATGCTTGTAAATCAAAACAGGTACAAACGGTATTCTTCGTGTCAAAATTCAAGGTTTCGAATCAATTATGTCAAGTATATGCTAAGACTCTTTATTTGATTCTTGTGAAGTTGAAACCCAAATGTTGGAGTTTAAAATGAATTGGTGTCCCCGAAGCTAGACAACATTTCATGTTTCAATTGCACAACATCAAGCTAAAGATCCCTTAACATATTCTAGTTTTTCTCTCCCATCGAAGCCCCTTCAGAATTCTCCTTCTGTGCACTCGGTCACCACGCGGCTACCTGGCGGCTGGCCGCAGGTTGCTGGTCGGCTAACCGACCAACTGACCGACCGCTGACCGACTGATCACGAGAAATACTACTTTTCAGATTTCTTGCGCAGGTCGGCTAGCCGCCTGCTGACCGCCCGCGGGCCGACCACGCCCTGTGCAGAAATTGAGTTACTGTTATTCTAACCGACACAGGGTCGGTTAGCCGTGGGTCAACAGTCGGCTAGCCGACTGCTGGCCGACTGCTAACCGCCGGTCTGCGGCAGCTTCAATTAGATTCAGAATTCACACCCCCTTTTCACCATTTCTTTCCTTTGTCAAATCCCTGCATATCCCCTGAGCCTCCATGCTCTCCAAGGGGCAATTTCCATTCAAATTATAACAATCCACACCCCCATTCACCTCACAACATTTCCTCCATCCTTGCATCCATTTATAACACAATTTGGCAAGATAAAAGCAACTTCAAATGAATGAAAACCATTAATACAAACCGTTAGCATATGCATTTCAATTAAAATAAAATTTCAGACTGTATCACATCCTTGAAACAATATATTACCCAACTTAGAATAGAAAAAGAAATCAAATCATGAAAGTTAAAATAATCAAATATTGCATGCATCATGAAGCTAAGCTAATCACTTGCCTTTACCAAAGTCCTAGTCCAACAATCTCAGAAACAAATCCTACCAAAAGTACTCCACGAAATCTACAAGAAAACCCATGAAAAGAACTTCAAAAATCCACCAAAAAGAGAAGACAATGACCCATTTCGAAATGGGTGTTGCATGCTTGAAAAATGGGCTCCTAAGGAACTCAAAAGACTACATTGAAGAGGAGAAAGAGATCCATTACTTGAAGCTTGCTAAACAAGAAGAGGAGAAGAAAATGGAGTGGGAACACAGCTGGGTTCTCCAAGAAAATGGTAGCAATGGATTCCTTGAGTAGAGAGGAAGAAGATGGTATGGTTGGTTTTTGCTTTGAAGCTTTCTAGCTTAGGCATGCAAAGAGAAGAAGGGAGGGGAAGAAGAAGAGGTCTCAGCTGAGTTGAAGAAGTTGCAGGGAGACTTTTGAATCGTGAGTGAAAAAAAATGAGGGAGAAGGAGACTTGATTCAAGTGGGTTCTTGTGGGCCCCATTGCTCAAAACTTGCAATGTTTAAAACACTGACTTGTGGGCCCCGGATGAAAACGACGAAGAAGACTAAAATGATCGCCGAAAAATCTACTTTCCAAAGAGTATAAATTTGGCATAGTTTTGAGATTTCGAAATTTGAGTCCGAATTTGGTGTGGAAAGACTGATTTACCCCTTTGGGCCAAAACTTGGGTTTCTGGGCCTAAAACACAAACAAGCCGAACACAAAAGTTTATTACTAAAAATAAAACCATTCAGATGAGATCGAAATCACGATTAAAAATCAGAAAAATGGAATTTCCTCCCAAGCTTACACGTACACTCAAGGCACCCTTAAGTGTGACCAAAAAGCACAAAACGCTCTCAAAATTCCCCAAAGCTAATTCTAGACTAAATCGGACCGATTTCTAATCCCACACACACTAACTCACATTACAACTAAACCCGCACTTAGTTAACACTAATCGCGCTAATCCTGGGTCGGGGTTTGACATCCTCCACCCCTTAGGTTATTTGGTCCTTCAAATAAAAATAAGTATACCTCTGGTAATAGTTCAGGATACTTTCTCTGGACTTGCTCTCGTAGTTCCCATGTCGCTTCTTCTGGCTCATGATTTTTCCATTGTACTTTGACCCAGTGAATTGTCCGATTTCTTAATTCTTGTTCTTTGGTGTCCACAATTCTAACCGGCTTCTCCACATACGACGCATCTTCTCGAATTTCCAATGGTTCATGCAGTAGAACATGTGAAGGATTTGGGACGTATTTCTTCAACATAGAGACGTGAAAAACATTGTGTACCCCGGAGAGTTCCGGCGGTAATGCAAGTCTATAGGCAACGTCTCCTATCTTGCTCAAAATCTCATACGGTCCGATGTACCTTCTCGCAAGCTTGCCTTTCTGTCCAAATCTTAGAGTCCCTCTAACCGGAAATACTTTCAAAAATACCTTGTCACCTTCTTTAAACTGCAAATCTCTTCTACGAGTATCAGCATAACTCTTTTGTCTACTTCGAGCAACCTTTAACCGTTCTTGAATCAACTTGATCTTATCAATTGTTTCTCCCACTATTGTCGGTCCGTGAAAGCTACGAACACCGACTTCTTCCCAGCAAACAGGAGTTCTGCATCTCCTACCATAGAGTGCTTCGAAAGGTGCCATCCCAATACTGGAATGGTAGCTGTTGTTATATGCAAACTCACACAGTGGTAAGTACTCATCCCATTGAACCTTGAAATCTAGCACACAAGCCCGTAGCATGTCCTCTAAAGTCTGTATAGTTCGCTCTGACTGGCCATTAGTCTGAGGATGGTATGCAGTGCTGAATTGCAACTTAGTGCCCATAGATTCGAATAGGGTCTTCCAAAACCTCGAAACAAATCTACTATCTCTGTCGGAGGTGATGGAAACGGGCTGTCCATGTCTGCTGACTATCTCAGTCACAAATAAGTCTGCAAGTGGTGCCATATGCATCTTACTCCCTGTCTTCATAGGAATGAAGTGAGCAGACTTCGTAAGGCGATCTACTATAACCCGAATAGCATTGTTCCCTTTCTTGGTAGTAGGCAAACCGGAGACGAAATCCATAGTGATGTGTTCCCATTTCCACTCCGGAATGTCCAATGGTTGCAACAACCCTGGAGGTTTCTGGTGTTCCGCCTTAATCTGCTGACACGTGAGGCACCGAGATACAAAAGCTGCAATCTCTCGCTTCATATTATTCCACCAGAATCGGTTCTTTAAATTTTGGTACATCTTTGTACTCCCAGGATGCATGGAGTATCTCGTGTTGTGAGCTTCAGTCATAATTTGATTCTTCAAGTCCTCGAGGTTAGGCACACACAAACGGTCACGAAAGTACAACACTCCATCTACAACCCTAAAGTCTGGACATTCGGAAATGTGTTCCACAATCTTGGCCAAGTCCAGGTCTTGCAATTGACTATCTTTGATTTTCTGGATGAAAGTAGGTTCAGACGCTATCATACTTGCCAACATCACGCCCTGCCCTAACGGTTGCACTTCTACTCCCATTTCTTCAAATTGATACAAGACACTGACTCCTCTCAAGCTAGCCATAACCACTGATTTTCTGCTCAATGCATCAGCTACTACATTCACCTTGCCCGGATGATACTTGATTGGGAAGTCATAGTCTTTGATGTACTCCATCCATCGTCTCTGCCTCATGTTCAACTCTTTCTGCGAAAATAGATACTGTAGACTCCGGTGATCTGAATGTACTTCAAATTTCTCTCCATAGAGGTAATGTCTCCACATTTTCAAAGCAAATACAACCGCTGCTAATTCCAAATCATGAGTTGCATAATTCTTTTCATGCTCTTTCAACTGCCTTGAACCATAAGCAACTACTTTGTCATTCTGCATCAGCACACAACCCAATCCTACATTTGAAGCATCTGTATGGATAACAAATCCTCCACTTCCCGACGGTAAAGTGAGGATTGGAGCTGTAGTCAATCTTTTCTTCAGCTCTTGAAAACTTTCTTCACAATGGTCTGTCCATATAAAAGGCACATTTTTCCTAGTTAACTTTGTCAATGGTGCTGCAATAGATGAAAATCCCTGAACAAACCTCCTGTAATAACCTGCTAGTCCCAAAAAGCTTCTGATTTCCGTCACACTGCTTGGCCTTTTCCAACTGACAACTGCTTCGACTTTGGACTGGTCCACTGCTAAGCCTTTTCTTGAAATAACGTGGCCTAGAAAAGCCACTTGTTCTAACCAAAATTCACATTTACTTAGCTTTGCATAGAGCTGGTTGTCCTTCAAAAGCTGTAAGGATGTCCTCAAGTGCTCTTCATGCTCTTCCTTACTCTTAGAATACACGAGAACGTCATCAATAAACACCACTGTAAAGTGATCCAAGTACTCCGCAAAGACTTTGTTCATGAGAGCCATAAATACCGCGGGTGCATTAGTCAACCCAAATGGCATCACCAGAAACTCATAGTGCCCGTATCTAGTTCGAAAAGCTGTTTTAGGCACGTCTGACTCTCTAACTCGCAACTGATAATACCCAGACCTCAAATCTATCTTGGAAAAATACGCTGCTCCTTGCAATTGATCAAACAATTCATCTATTCTCGGCAACGGATACTTGTTCTTGACAGTCATGTGGTTCAGTCTTCTATAGTCTATGCACATTCTCCAGCTTCCATCCTTCTTTTTCACAAACAACACTGGTGCTCCCCAAGGTGAAACGCTTGGTCTGATGAAACCTTTACTCAATAGTTCTTGCAATTGGAGTTTTAGTTCACCTAATTCTGCTGAAGCCATCCTGTAAGGTGCAATAGAAATTGGAGCTGTCCCTGGAAGGAGCTCAATCGTGAACTCAACCTCCCGAATTGGTGGTAATCCCGGGATTTCTTCCGGAAAAACATCTGGAAACTCACATACAACGGGGATTTCCTCCACCCCTTGGGACCGTTTATCCTCCGTGATAAACGCTATAAAAGCTTCACAACCACTAGATACTATTCTGCTTGCCTTTAGTGCTGAAATAATCTCCACTTGGCCTTTCTTCCTGTTTCCCTGAACAATCAAATCTGCCTGTTCTCCTTTCAACTTAAAAGTAATAGTTTTACTAAAGCAATCCATGGTTGCATGATACTTCTCTAACCAATCCATGCCTAAGATGACATCAAAATCATGCATGTCTAAAATAATAAGATCTGCTGGAAGATTGACTTCTCCTAATAGAACTGAACAATTTGGGTAATAGATTCTGCAAACGGCCTGCTTACCTACTGGTGTAGTGACAGTCAAGACATAATCAAGAATTCTAAATGGCATAGCAATCCGCTTGGCAAACACAGGAGATAAAAATGAATGAGTGCTTCCAGGATCAAATAAAATTTGAGCTTCTACTCCACAGATGAAAAGTTTACCTTCCACTACATCGCCCGCAGCATCGGCATCGACACGATTAAGATTGTATGCCCTCCCTTGCTGCCATGGTCTATTCTGCCTCCCTTGTGCATTTCTGTTCTGCTGCTGCTGCTGAGGAGGACGAGCATTCTGATTTTGAACTTGTTGCCTGCCTTGTTGCTGCTGAGGTGGTCTTGCTTGATTCTGGGCTGGAGCCTGTGGTGCTGCTTGCCTTTGTGGCTGGTTCCTATTAGCCTGATTTTGCACTTGTGGGCAATCCCAAATGGCATGGTCCATAGCCCCACATCTAAAACAAGCTCCCGTGGCTTTACGACATTGTGCAGTCTCATGATTTTTGCCACAATGTGCACACGCACCTTGCCTTGGAGGGTTTTGTTCTTGGCTTGGCTTCTTGTTCTGTGACCTTTGGTTCTGTTGGTGGTACTGTTGCTTTCTATCCCTGATGATCTGATTGTTGATGTCCTCGAACTTGTATGCTCTTTTGACTGCTTCATCGAAGGTGGCTGGTGGAACTACTCCTGTAGCATCCCTCATGATGATGGGGTTCAGCCCTTCTAAGAATTTAGTGATCTTCTTCTGCTCGGTGTCTATCAACTCTCGGGCATATCTAGCAAGCCTTTCAAACTTTGTCACATACTCCAAAACTGTCATGTTACCCTGCTTGAGCTGCTGAAACTCTATAGCTTTCTGCCTCTTGACATGAGAAGGGACATACTTATCAGTGAATTGAGTCTTAAAAGTCTCCCATGTAGCCCCATCTGGCATAGTCTGTTACGGTTCCTTAACCGTTTGCCACCAAGTGTCCGCTAATCCATAAAATAGAGAAGCTGTGAGGTTGGCCTTCTGTATGCCTGTACAAGTGAATACATCAAAGATCTTTTCTACATTAACGAGCCAGTCATCTGCAGCCAACAGGTCTTCTTGACCTGAGAACTCCTTGGGTCCTCTCTTCCTGAACCTCTCGAACAAAATGTTAGGGTCTTGTTCTCGATTGTTGATGATGATATTCGGTCCCCCAGGTTGCCTAGGAAGGGGTTGAGGCCTAGTTTGTAAAACTTCCAAAAGCTGTCTTTGAACTTGTGCCATTTCCTCATCCTTCTTAGCTAGCTGTTCTTGGAACCTAGCTTGGTTCTCATTGGCCTCTCTTTGTAGCCTAGCTTGGACTTCATTAGCTTCCCTCTGCATTCTTGTCTGACTTTCATTGGCTTGCCTCTGTTTTTCCATCATGGCTTGCAGGAGTGCCTGAAACTGAGTCATTGTAGGTGGTTGTTCATGAAGTGTTTCACTGTCCTCATTATTGGTATTGCTCCCTGAAGCATTCTGATTCGGAGCTCTTTTTGGAGGCATGATGCTGTAAAACAAATTGTCAGTACATATTAACAAATTGGGGTTTGGTTTCTAAGTCCACACTATTGATCTAACGTGTTCACGGATCCTCGCCACCTCCCTAAGAGTTTCTAGTTTCTTTCAATTGCCTGAAACATGTCCCGCTCTGATACCAGTCCTGTCGCGACCCCGGACCGAGGTTTCCCAAGGTCCGGGCCCCACGACTGTTGTGTCCATCCAACTTTGATTAACCCACAGGTTTCCACGGTGAGGATTCCCAAAACGAACATGTAACAATCTCACACGAACAATGATTTGCGGAAGCGTGCAAGTAATCTCATCACAATTTAATAACATAAATCTTATGATTCCGAATTGCATAAGTTGAGTCATCATTAAGACAGTAATCAGATGAGAGAATGTAAGCATAGCATTACCAAATTCAGTTCAAGTTTCAAGATAACAAAGTGTTAAGTTACATAACCCCAAAAGTGTGAAAAGGCCAACAAAGGCCATACATTCCAAAATTTGCAAAATAATCCCATCTATGTGCATCGTACTCAAAACCCCGCCCGACGTCTAGAGGACGTCGTCGGGTTGCCACTTACGGGCTGGGGGTGGCTCAAAAGCCTCCTCCGGGCGCTCCTCCGCAATAGCAACGGCGCCTGCATCTAAACACCAAAACAAAGGGATCAGACACGACGGTCTGGCAGGTGAACAGCTTAGACATAGTACAAGACTGTTAATATGAAAGAAATCAGTACTTAAAACATGGCATGAGTTCTGAACAAAACATGTTTAAGTGTAATTCAAAACTAATATGCTTTTCAATAAAATAACATGATTCACGGATCCACATTGAGCTCATCCTTTCTCCGTCATACGTAATGACAAGAGCAAGCGAAACGAAACAGAACGAGACGAAACAAAACAAAAGTCCGAGCCACACAAGGTGGGCGGAAAACCGGCCGCGGAACCGGACAAAACAAAGATGTGTATAAATACACGACTAATCTGCATATTGCCCTTATGTTTAAGGACCCCCTAACTAGTGGATCAGACTGAGAGGGCAGTCCAAGCTCAGCGGTATTCTATGATATCCATGTATGCATAAAACATATCAATGCTTGTACAAAACTTAGCGAAAAATGGGTAAAAACACTTATCAAGACAATGCAAGACGAGACGAAACAAGAATAGCATAAGCTATAACAAGCAAGGCTGGAAAAGTGTCCCCATTATAGTTCTTGAAACAAATCAAAAGTTAAACACATGCTTGTAAATCAAAACAGGTACAAACGGTATTCTTCGTGTCAAAATTCAAGGTTTCGAATCAATTATGTCAAGTATATGCTAAGACTCTTTATTTGATTCTTGTGAAGTTGAAACCCAAATGTTGGAGTTTAAAATGAATTGGTGTCCCCGAAGCTAGACAACATTTCATGTTTCAATTGCACAACATCAAGCTAAAGATCCCTTAACATATTCTAGTTTTTCTCTCCCATCGAAGCCCCTTCAGAATTCTCCTTCTGTGCACTCGGTCACCACGCGGCTACCTGGCGGCTGGCCGCAGGTTGCTGGTCGGCTAACCGACCAACTGACCGACCGCTGACCGACTGATCACGAGAAATACTACTTTTCAGATTTCTTGCGCAGGTCGGCTAGCCGCCTGCTGACCGCCCGCGGGCCGACCACGCCCTGTGCAGAAATTGAGTTACTGTTATTCTAACCGACACAGGGTCGGTTAGCCGTGGGTCAACAGTCGGCTAGCCGACTGCTGGCCGACTGCTAACCGCCGGTCTGCGGCAGCTTCAATTAGATTCAGAATTCACACCCCCTTTTCACCATTTCTTTCCTTTGTCAAATCCCTGCATATCCCCTGAGCCTCCATGCTCTCCAAGGGGCAATTTCCATTCAAATTATAACAATCCACACCCCCATTCACCTCACAACATTTCCTCCATCCTTGCATCCATTTATAACACAATTTGGCAAGATAAAAGCAACTTCAAATGAATGAAAACCATTAATACAAACCGTTAGCATATGCATTTCAATTAAAATAAAATTTCAGACTGTATCACATCCTTGAAACAATATATTACCCAACTTAGAATAGAAAAAGAAATCAAATCATGAAAGTTAAAATAATCAAATATTGCATGCATCATGAAGCTAAGCTAATCACTTGCCTTTACCAAAGTCCTAGTCCAACAATCTCAGAAACAAATCCTACCAAAAGTACTCCACGAAATCTACAAGAAAACCCATGAAAAGAACTTCAAAAATCCACCAAAAAGAGAAGACAATGACCCATTTCGAAATGGGTGTTGCATGCTTGAAAAATGGGCTCCTAAGGAACTCAAAAGACTACATTGAAGAGGAGAAAGAGATCCATTACTTGAAGCTTGCTAAACAAGAAGAGGAGAAGAAAATGGAGTGGGAACACAGCTGGGTTCTCCAAGAAAATGGTAGCAATGGATTCCTTGAGTAGAGAGGAAGAAGATGGTATGGTTGGTTTTTGCTTTGAAGCTTTCTAGCTTAGGCATGCAAAGAGAAGAAGGGAGGGGAAGAAGAAGAGGTCTCAGCTGAGTTGAAGAAGTTGCAGGGAGACTTTTGAATCGTGAGTGAAAAAAAATGAGGGAGAAGGAGACTTGATTCAAGTGGGTTCTTGTGGGCCCCATTGCTCAAAACTTGCAATGTTTAAAACACTGACTTGTGGGCCCCGGATGAAAACGACGAAGAAGACTAAAATGATCGCCGAAAAATCTACTTTCCAAAGAGTATAAATTTGGCATAGTTTTGAGATTTCGAAATTTGAGTCCGAATTTGGTGTGGAAAGACTGATTTACCCCTTTGGGCCAAAACTTGGGTTTCTGGGCCTAAAACACAAACAAGCCGAACACAAAAGTTTATTACTAAAAATAAAACCATTCAGATGAGATCGAAATCACGATTAAAAATCAGAAAAATGGAATTTCCTCCCAAGCTTACACGTACACTCAAGGCACCCTTAAGTGTGACCAAAAAGCACAAAACGCTCTCAAAATTCCCCAAAGCTAATTCTAGACTAAATCGGACCGATTTCTAATCCCACACACACTAACTCACATTACAACTAAACCCGCACTTAGTTAACACTAATCGCGCTAATCCTGGGTCGGGGTTTGACATCCTCCACCCCTTAGGTTATTTGGTCCTTCAAATAAAAATAAGTATACCTCTGGTAATAGTTCAGGATACTTTCTCTGGACTTGCTCTCGTAGTTCCCATGTCGCTTCTTCTGGCTCATGATTTTTCCATTGTACTTTGACCCAGTGAATTGTCCGATTTCTTAATTCTTGTTCTTTGGTGTCCACAATTCTAACCGGCTTCTCCACATACGACGCATCTTCTCGAATTTCCAATGGTTCATGCAGTAGAACATGTGAAGGATTTGGGACGTATTTCTTCAACATAGAGACGTGAAAAACATTGTGTACCCCGGAGAGTTCCGGCGGTAATGCAAGTCTATAGGCAACGTCTCCTATCTTGCTCAAAATCTCATACGGTCCGATGTACCTTCTCGCAAGCTTGCCTTTCTGTCCAAATCTTAGAGTCCCTCTAACCGGAAATACTTTCAAAAATACCTTGTCACCTTCTTTAAACTGCAAATCTCTTCTACGAGTATCAGCATAACTCTTTTGTCTACTTCGAGCAACCTTTAACCGTTCTTGAATCAACTTGATCTTATCAATTGTTTCTCCCACTATTGTCGGTCCGTGAAAGCTACGAACACCGACTTCTTCCCAGCAAACAGGAGTTCTGCATCTCCTACCATAGAGTGCTTCGAAAGGTGCCATCCCAATACTGGAATGGTAGCTGTTGTTATATGCAAACTCACACAGTGGTAAGTACTCATCCCATTGAACCTTGAAATCTAGCACACAAGCCCGTAGCATGTCCTCTAAAGTCTGTATAGTTCGCTCTGACTGGCCATTAGTCTGAGGATGGTATGCAGTGCTGAATTGCAACTTAGTGCCCATAGATTCGAATAGGGTCTTCCAAAACCTCGAAACAAATCTACTATCTCTGTCGGAGGTGATGGAAACGGGCTGTCCATGTCTGCTGACTATCTCAGTCACAAATAAGTCTGCAAGTGGTGCCATATGCATCTTACTCCCTGTCTTCATAGGAATGAAGTGAGCAGACTTCGTAAGGCGATCTACTATAACCCGAATAGCATTGTTCCCTTTCTTGGTAGTAGGCAAACCGGAGACGAAATCCATAGTGATGTGTTCCCATTTCCACTCCGGAATGTCCAATGGTTGCAACAACCCTGGAGGTTTCTGGTGTTCCGCCTTAATCTGCTGACACGTGAGGCACCGAGATACAAAAGCTGCAATCTCTCGCTTCATATTATTCCACCAGAATCGGTTCTTTAAATTTTGGTACATCTTTGTACTCCCAGGATGCATGGAGTATCTCGTGTTGTGAGCTTCAGTCATAATTTGATTCTTCAAGTCCTCGAGGTTAGGCACACACAAACGGTCACGAAAGTACAACACTCCATCTACAACCCTAAAGTCTGGACATTCGGAAATGTGTTCCACAATCTTGGCCAAGTCCAGGTCTTGCAATTGACTATCTTTGATTTTCTGGATGAAAGTAGGTTCAGACGCTATCATACTTGCCAACATCACGCCCTGCCCTAACGGTTGCACTTCTACTCCCATTTCTTCAAATTGATACAAGACACTGACTCCTCTCAAGCTAGCCATAACCACTGATTTTCTGCTCAATGCATCAGCTACTACATTCACCTTGCCCGGATGATACTTGATTGGGAAGTCATAGTCTTTGATGTACTCCATCCATCGTCTCTGCCTCATGTTCAACTCTTTCTGCGAAAATAGATACTGTAGACTCCGGTGATCTGAATGTACTTCAAATTTCTCTCCATAGAGGTAATGTCTCCACATTTTCAAAGCAAATACAACCGCTGCTAATTCCAAATCATGAGTTGCATAATTCTTTTCATGCTCTTTCAACTGCCTTGAACCATAAGCAACTACTTTGTCATTCTGCATCAGCACACAACCCAATCCTACATTTGAAGCATCTGTATGGATAACAAATCCTCCACTTCCCGACGGTAAAGTGAGGATTGGAGCTGTAGTCAATCTTTTCTTCAGCTCTTGAAAACTTTCTTCACAATGGTCTGTCCATATAAAAGGCACATTTTTCCTAGTTAACTTTGTCAATGGTGCTGCAATAGATGAAAATCCCTGAACAAACCTCCTGTAATAACCTGCTAGTCCCAAAAAGCTTCTGATTTCCGTCACACTGCTTGGCCTTTTCCAACTGACAACTGCTTCGACTTTGGACTGGTCCACTGCTAAGCCTTTTCTTGAAATAACGTGGCCTAGAAAAGCCACTTGTTCTAACCAAAATTCACATTTACTTAGCTTTGCATAGAGCTGGTTGTCCTTCAAAAGCTGTAAGGATGTCCTCAAGTGCTCTTCATGCTCTTCCTTACTCTTAGAATACACGAGAACGTCATCAATAAACACCACTGTAAAGTGATCCAAGTACTCCGCAAAGACTTTGTTCATGAGAGCCATAAATACCGCGGGTGCATTAGTCAACCCAAATGGCATCACCAGAAACTCATAGTGCCCGTATCTAGTTCGAAAAGCTGTTTTAGGCACGTCTGACTCTCTAACTCGCAACTGATAATACCCAGACCTCAAATCTATCTTGGAAAAATACGCTGCTCCTTGCAATTGATCAAACAATTCATCTATTCTCGGCAACGGATACTTGTTCTTGACAGTCATGTGGTTCAGTCTTCTATAGTCTATGCACATTCTCCAGCTTCCATCCTTCTTTTTCACAAACAACACTGGTGCTCCCCAAGGTGAAACGCTTGGTCTGATGAAACCTTTACTCAATAGTTCTTGCAATTGGAGTTTTAGTTCACCTAATTCTGCTGAAGCCATCCTGTAAGGTGCAATAGAAATTGGAGCTGTCCCTGGAAGGAGCTCAATCGTGAACTCAACCTCCCGAATTGGTGGTAATCCCGGGATTTCTTCCGGAAAAACATCTGGAAACTCACATACAACGGGGATTTCCTCCACCCCTTGGGACCGTTTATCCTCCGTGATAAACGCTATAAAAGCTTCACAACCACTAGATACTATTCTGCTTGCCTTTAGTGCTGAAATAATCTCCACTTGGCCTTTCTTCCTGTTTCCCTGAACAATCAAATCTGCCTGTTCTCCTTTCAACTTAAAAGTAATAGTTTTACTAAAGCAATCCATGGTTGCATGATACTTCTCTAACCAATCCATGCCTAAGATGACATCAAAATCATGCATGTCTAAAATAATAAGATCTGCTGGAAGATTGACTTCTCCTAATAGAACTGAACAATTTGGGTAATAGATTCTGCAAACGGCCTGCTTACCTACTGGTGTAGTGACAGTCAAGACATAATCAAGAATTCTAAATGGCATAGCAATCCGCTTGGCAAACACAGGAGATAAAAATGAATGAGTGCTTCCAGGATCAAATAAAATTTGAGCTTCTACTCCACAGATGAAAAGTTTACCTTCCACTACATCGCCCGCAGCATCGGCATCGACACGATTAAGATTGTATGCCCTCCCTTGCTGCCATGGTCTATTCTGCCTCCCTTGTGCATTTCTGTTCTGCTGCTGCTGCTGAGGAGGACGAGCATTCTGATTTTGAACTTGTTGCCTGCCTTGTTGCTGCTGAGGTGGTCTTGCTTGATTCTGGGCTGGAGCCTGTGGTGCTGCTTGCCTTTGTGGCTGGTTCCTATTAGCCTGATTTTGCACTTGTGGGCAATCCCAAATGGCATGGTCCATAGCCCCACATCTAAAACAAGCTCCCGTGGCTTTACGACATTGTGCAGTCTCATGATTTTTGCCACAATGTGCACACGCACCTTGCCTTGGAGGGTTTTGTTCTTGGCTTGGCTTCTTGTTCTGTGACCTTTGGTTCTGTTGGTGGTACTGTTGCTTTCTATCCCTGATGATCTGATTGTTGATGTCCTCGAACTTGTATGCTCTTTTGACTGCTTCATCGAAGGTGGCTGGTGGAACTACTCCTGTAGCATCCCTCATGATGATGGGGTTCAGCCCTTCTAAGAATTTAGTGATCTTCTTCTGCTCGGTGTCTATCAACTCTCGGGCATATCTAGCAAGCCTTTCAAACTTTGTCACATACTCCAAAACTGTCATGTTACCCTGCTTGAGCTGCTGAAACTCTATAGCTTTCTGCCTCTTGACATGAGAAGGGACATACTTATCAGTGAATTGAGTCTTAAAAGTCTCCCATGTAGCCCCATCTGGCATAGTCTGATACGGTTCCTTAACCGTTTGCCACCAAGTGTCCGCTAATCCATAAAATAGAGAAGCTGTGAGGTTGGCCTTCTGTATGCCTGTACAAGTGAATACATCAAAGATCTTTTCTACATTAACGAGCCAGTCATCTGCAGCCAACGGGTCTTCTTGACCTGAGAACTCCTTGGGTCCTCTCTTCCTGAACCTCTCGAACAAAATGTTAGGGTCTTGTTCTCGATTGTTGATGATGATATTCGGTCCCCCAAGTTGCCTAGGAAGGGGTTGAGGCCTAGTTTGTAAAACTTCCAAAAGCTGTCTTTGAACTTGTGCCATTTCCTCATCCTTCTTAGCTAGCTGTTCTTGGAACCTAGCTTGGTTCTCATTGGCCTCTCTTTGTAGCCTAGCTTGGACTTCATTAGCTTCCCTCTGCATTCTTGTCTGACTTTCATTGGCTTGCCTCTGTTTTTCCATCATGGCTTGCAGGAGTGCCTGAAACTGAGTCATTGTAGGTGGCTGTTCATGAAGTGTTTCACTGTCCTCATTATTGGTATTGCCCCCTGAAGCATTCTGATTCGGAGCTCTTTTTGGAGGCATGATGCTGTAAAACAAATTGTCAGTACATATTAACAAATTGGGGTTTGGTTTCTAAGTCCACACTATTGATCTAACGTGTTCACGGATCCTCGCCACCTCCCTAAGAGTTTCTAGTTTCTTTCAATTGCCTGAAACATGTCCCGCTCTGATACCAGTCCTGTCGCGACCCCGGACCGAGGTTTCCCAAGGTCCGGGCCCCACGACTGTTGTGTCCATCCAACTTTGATTAACCCACAGGTTTCCGCGGTGAGGATTCCCAAAACGAACATGTAACAATCTCACACGAACAATGATTTGCGGAAGCGTGCAAGTAATCTCATCACAATTTAATAACATAAACCTTATGATTCCGAATTGCATAAGTTGAGTCATCATTAAGACAGTAATCAGAGGAGAGAATGTAAGCATAGCATTACCAAATTCAGTTCAAGTTTCAAGATAACAAAGTGTTAAGTTACATAACCCCAAAAGTGTGAAAAGGCCAACAAAGGCCATACATTCCAAAATTTGCAAAATAATCCCATCTATGTGCATCGTACTCAAAACCCCGCCCGACGTCTAGAGGACGTCGTCGGGTTGCCACTTACGGGCTGGGGGTGGCTCAAAAGCCTCCTCCGGGCGCTCCTCCGCAATAGCAACAGCGCCTGCATCTAAACACCAAAACAAAGGGATCAGACACGACGGTCTGGCAGGTGAACAGCTTAGACATAGTACAAGACTGTTAATATGAAAGAAATCAGTACTTAAAACATGGCATGAGTTCTGAACAAAACATGTTTAAGTGTAATTCAAAACTAATATGCTTTTCAATAAAATAACATGATTCACGGATCCACATTGAGCTCATCCTTTCTCCGTCATACGTAATGACAAGAGCAAGCGAAACGAAACAGAACGAGACGAAACAAAACAAAAGTCCGAGCCACACAAGGTGGGCGGAAAACCGGCCGCGGAACCGGACAAAACAAAGATGTGTATAAATACACGACTAATCTGCATATTGCCCTTATGTTTAAGGACCCCCTAACTAGTGGATCAGACTGAGAGGGCAGTCCAAGCTCAGCGGTATTCTATGATATCCATGTATGCATAAAACATATCAATGCTTGTACAAAACTTAGCGAAAAATGGGTAAAAACACTTATCAAGACAATGCAAGACGAGACGAAACAAGAATAGCATAAGCTATAACAAGCAAGGCTGGAAAAGTGTCCCCATTATAGTTCTTGAAACAAATCAAAAGTTAAACACATGCTTGTAAATCAAAACAGGTACAAACGGTATTCTTCGTGTCAAAATTCAAGGTTTCGAATCAATTATGTCAAGTATATGCTAAGACTCTTTATTTGATTCTTGTGAAGTTGAAACCCAAATGTTGGAGTTTAAAATGAATTGGTGTCCCCGAAGCTAGACAACATTTCATGTTTCAATTGCACAACATCAAGCTAAAGATCCCTTAACATATTCTAGTTTTTCTCTCCCATCGAAGCCCCTTCAGAATTCTCCTTCTGTGCACTCGGTCACCACGCGGCTACCTGGCGGCTGGCCGCAGGTTGCTGGTCGGCTAACCGACCAACTGACCGACCGCTGACCGACTGATCACGAGAAATACTACTTTTCAGATTTCTTGCGCAGGTCGGCTAGCCGCCTGCTGACCGCCCGCGGGCCGACCACGCCCTGTGCAGAAATTGAGTTACTGTTATTCTAACCGACACAGGGTCGGTTAGCCGTGGGTCAACAGTCGGCTAGCCGACTGCTGGCCGACTGCTAACCGCCGGTCTGCGGCAGCTTCAATTAGATTCAGAATTCACACCCCCTTTTCACCATTTCTTTCCTTTGTCAAATCCCTGCATATCCCCTGAGCCTCCATGCTCTCCAAGGGGCAATTTCCATTCAAATTATAACAATCCACACCCCCATTCACCTCACAACATTTCCTCCATCCTTGCATCCATTTATAACACAATTTGGCAAGATAAAAGCAACTTCAAATGAATGAAAACCATTAATACAAACCGTTAGCATATGCATTTCAATTAAAATAAAATTTCAGACTGTATCACATCCTTGAAACAATATATTACCCAACTTAGAATAGAAAAAGAAATCAAATCATGAAAGTTAAAATAATCAAATATTGCATGCATCATGAAGCTAAGCTAATCACTTGCCTTTACCAAAGTCCTAGTCCAACAATCTCAGAAACAAATCCTACCAAAAGTACTCCACGAAATCTACAAGAAAACCCATGAAAAGAACTTCAAAAATCCACCAAAAAGAGAAGACAATGACCCATTTCGAAATGGGTGTTGCATGCTTGAAAAATGGGCTCCTAAGGAACTCAAAAGACTACATTGAAGAGGAGAAAGAGATCCATTACTTGAAGCTTGCTAAACAAGAAGAGGAGAAGAAAATGGAGTGGGAACACAGCTGGGTTCTCCAAGAAAATGGTAGCAATGGATTCCTTGAGTAGAGAGGAAGAAGATGGTATGGTTGGTTTTTGCTTTGAAGCTTTCTAGCTTAGGCATGCAAAGAGAAGAAGGGAGGGGAAGAAGAAGAGGTCTCAGCTGAGTTGAAGAAGTTGCAGGGAGACTTTTGAATCGTGAGTGAAAAAAAATGAGGGAGAAGGAGACTTGATTCAAGTGGGTTCTTGTGGGCCCCATTGCTCAAAACTTGCAATGTTTAAAACACTGACTTGTGGGCCCCGGATGAAAACGACGAAGAAGACTAAAATGATCGCCGAAAAATCTACTTTCCAAAGAGTATAAATTTGGCATAGTTTTGAGATTTCGAAATTTGAGTCCGAATTTGGTGTGGAAAGACTGATTTACCCCTTTGGGCCAAAACTTGGGTTTCTGGGCCTAAAACACAAACAAGCCGAACACAAAAGTTTATTACTAAAAATAAAACCATTCAGATGAGATCGAAATCACGATTAAAAATCAGAAAAATGGAATTTCCTCCCAAGCTTACACGTACACTCAAGGCACCCTTAAGTGTGACCAAAAAGCACAAAACGCTCTCAAAATTCCCCAAAGCTAATTCTAGACTAAATCGGACCGATTTCTAATCCCACACACACTAACTCACATTACAACTAAACCCGCACTTAGTTAACACTAATCGCGCTAATCCTGGGTCGGGGTTTGACATCCTCCACCCCTTAGGTTATTTGGTCCTTCAAATAAAAATAAGTATACCTCTGGTAATAGTTCAGGATACTTTCTCTGGACTTGCTCTCGTAGTTCCCATGTCGCTTCTTCTGGCTCATGATTTTTCCATTGTACTTTGACCCAGTGAATTGTCCGATTTCTTAATTCTTGTTCTTTGGTGTCCACAATTCTAACCGGCTTCTCCACATACGACGCATCTTCTCGAATTTCCAATGGTTCATGCAGTAGAACATGTGAAGGATTTGGGACGTATTTCTTCAACATAGAGACGTGAAAAACATTGTGTACCCCGGAGAGTTCCGGCGGTAATGCAAGTCTATAGGCAACGTCTCCTATCTTGCTCAAAATCTCATACGGTCCGATGTACCTTCTCGCAAGCTTGCCTTTCTGTCCAAATCTTAGAGTCCCTCTAACCGGAAATACTTTCAAAAATACCTTGTCACCTTCTTTAAACTGCAAATCTCTTCTACGAGTATCAGCATAACTCTTTTGTCTACTTCGAGCAACCTTTAACCGTTCTTGAATCAACTTGATCTTATCAATTGTTTCTCCCACTATTGTCGGTCCGTGAAAGCTACGAACACCGACTTCTTCCCAGCAAACAGGAGTTCTGCATCTCCTACCATAGAGTGCTTCGAAAGGTGCCATCCCAATACTGGAATGGTAGCTGTTGTTATATGCAAACTCACACAGTGGTAAGTACTCATCCCATTGAACCTTGAAATCTAGCACACAAGCCCGTAGCATGTCCTCTAAAGTCTGTATAGTTCGCTCTGACTGGCCATTAGTCTGAGGATGGTATGCAGTGCTGAATTGCAACTTAGTGCCCATAGATTCGAATAGGGTCTTCCAAAACCTCGAAACAAATCTACTATCTCTGTCGGAGGTGATGGAAACGGGCTGTCCATGTCTGCTGACTATCTCAGTCACAAATAAGTCTGCAAGTGGTGCCATATGCATCTTACTCCCTGTCTTCATAGGAATGAAGTGAGCAGACTTCGTAAGGCGATCTACTATAACCCAAATAGCATTGTTCCCTTTCTTGGTAGTAGGCAAACCGGAGACGAAATCCATAGTGATGTGTTCCCATTTCCACTCCGGAATGTCCAATGGTTGCAACAACCCTGGAGGTTTCTGGTGTTCTGCCTTAATCTGCTGACACGTGAGGCACCGAGATACAAAAGCTGCAATCTCTCGCTTCATATTATTCCACCAGAATCGGTTCTTTAAATTTTGGTACATCTTTGTACTCCCAGGATGCATGGAGTATCTCGTGTTGTGAGCTTCAGTCATAATTTGATTCTTCAAGTCCTCGAGGTTAGGCACACACAAACGGTCACGAAAGTACAACACTCCATCTACAACCCTAAAGTCTGGACATTCGGAAATGTGTTCCACAATCTTGGCCAAGTCCAGGTCTTGCAATTGACTATCTTTGATTTTCTGGATGAAAGTAGGTTCAGACGCTATCATACTTGCCAACATCACGCCCTGCCCTAACGGTTGCACTTCTACTCCCATTTCTTCAAATTGATACAAGACACTGACTCCTCTCAAGCTAGCCATAACCACTGATTTTCTGCTCAATGCATCAGCTACTACATTCACCTTGCCCGGATGATACTTGATTGGGAAGTCATAGTCTTTGATGTACTCCATCCATCGTCTCTGCCTCATGTTCAACTCTTTCTGCGAAAATAGATACTGTAGACTCCGGTGATCTGAATGTACTTCAAATTTCTCTCCATAGAGGTAATGTCTCCACATTTTCAAAGCAAATACAACCGCTGCTAATTCCAAATCATGAGTTGCATAATTCTTTTCATGCTCTTTCAACTGCCTTGAACCATAAGCAACTACTTTGTCATTCTGCATCAGCACACAACCCAATCCTACATTTGAAGCATCTGTATGGATAACAAATCCTCCACTTCCCGACGGTAAAGTGAGGATTGGAGCTGTAGTCAATCTTTTCTTCAGCTCTTGAAAACTTTCTTCACAATGGTCTGTCCATATAAAAGGCACATTTTTCCTAGTTAACTTTGTCAATGGTGCTGCAATAGATGAAAATCCCTGAACAAACCTCCTGTAATAACCTGCTAGTCCCAAAAAGCTTCTGATTTCCGTCACACTGCTTGGCCTTTTCCAACTGACAACTGCTTCGACTTTGGACTGGTCCACTGCTAAGCCTTTTCTTGAAATAACGTGGCCTAGAAAAGCCACTTGTTCTAACCAAAATTCACATTTACTTAGCTTTGCATAGAGCTGGTTGTCCTTCAAAAGCTGTAAGGATGTCCTCAAGTGCTCTTCATGCTCTTCCTTACTCTTAGAATACACGAGAACGTCATCAATAAACACCACTGTAAAGTGATCCAAGTACTCCGCAAAGACTTTGTTCATGAGAGCCATAAATACCGCGGGTGCATTAGTCAACCCAAATGGCATCACCAGAAACTCATAGTGCCCGTATCTAGTTCGAAAAGTTGTTTTAGGCACGTCTGACTCTCTAACTCGCAACTGATAATACCCAGACCTCAAATCTATCTTGGAAAAATACGCTGCTCCTTGCAATTGATCAAACAATTCATCTATTCTCGGCAACGGATACTTGTTCTTGACAGTCATGTGGTTCAGTCTTCTATAGTCTATGCACATTCTCCAGCTTCCATCCTTCTTTTTCACAAACAACACTGGTGCTCCCCAAGGTGAAACGCTTGGTCTGATGAAACCTTTACTCAATAGTTCTTGCAATTGGAGTTTTAGTTCACCTAATTCTGCTGAAGCCATCCTGTAAGGTGCAATAGAAATTGGAGCTGTCCCTGGAAGGAGCTCAATCGTGAACTCAACCTCCCGAATTGGTGGTAATCCCGGGATTTCTTCCGGAAAAACATCTGGAAACTCACATACAACGGGGATTTCCTCCACCCCTTGGGACCGTTTATCCTCCGTGATAAACGCTATAAAAGCTTCACAACCACTAGATACTATTCTGCTTGCCTTTAGTGCTGAAATAATCTCCACTTGGCCTTTCTTCCTGTTTCCCTGAACAATCAAATCTGCCTGTTCTCCTTTCAACTTAAAAGTAATAGTTTTACTAAAGCAATCCATGGTTGCATGATACTTCTCTAACCAATCCATGCCTAAGATGACATCAAAATCATGCATGTCTAAAATAATAAGATCTGCTGGAAGATTGACTTCTCCTAATAGAACTGAACAATTTGGGTAATAGATTCTGCAAACGGCCTGCTTACCTACTGGTGTAGTGACAGTCAAGACATAATCAAGAATTCTAAATGGCATAGCAATCCGCTTGGCAAACACAGGAGATAAAAATGAATGAGTGCTTCCAGGATCAAATAAAATTTGAGCTTCTACTCCACAGATGAAAAGTTTACCTTCCACTACATTGCCCGCAGCATCGGCATCGACACGATTAAGATTGTATGCCCTCCCTTGCTGCCATGGTCTATTCTGCCTCCCTTGTGCATTTCTGTTCTGCTGCTGCTGCTGAGGAGGACGAGCATTCTGATTTTGAACTTGTTGCCTGCCTTGTTGCTGCTGAGGTGGTCTTGCTTGATTCTGGGCTGGAGCCTGTGGTGCTGCTTGCCTTTGTGGCTGGTTCCTATTAGCCTGATTTTGCACTTGTGGGCAATCCCAAATGGCATGGTCCATAGCCCCACATCTAAAACAAGCTCCCGTGGCTTTACGACATTGTGCAGTCTCATGATTTTTGCCACAATGTGCACACGCACCTTGCCTTGGAGGGTTTTGTTCTTGGCTTGGCTTCTTGTTCTGTTACCTTTGGTTCTGTTGGTGGTACTGTTGCTTTCTATCCCTGATGATCTGATTGTTGATGTCCTCGAACTTGTATGCTCTTTTGACTGCTTCATCGAAGGTGGCTGGTGGAACTACTCCTGTAGCATCCCTCATGATGATGGGGTTCAGCCCTTCTAAGAATTTAGTGATCTTCTTCTGCTCGGTGTCTATCAACTCTCGGGCATATCTAGCAAGCCTTTCAAACTTTGTCACATACTCCAAAACTGTCATGTTACCCTGCTTGAGCTGCTGAAACTCTATAGCTTTCTGCCTCTTGACATGAGAAGGGACATACTTATCAGTGAATTGAGTCTTAAAAGTCTCCCATGTAGCCCCATCTGGCATAGTCTGATACGGTTCCTTAACCGTTTGCCACCAAGTGTCCGCTAATCCATAAAATAGAGAAGCTGTGAGGTTGGCCTTCTGTATGCCTGTACAAGTGAATACATCAAAGATCTTTTCTACATTAACGAGCCAGTCATCTGCAGCCAACGGGTCTTCTTGACCTGAGAACTCCTTGGGTCCTCTCTTCCTGAACCTCTCGAACAAAATGTTAGGGTCTTGTTCTCGATTGTTGATGATGATATTCGGTCCCCCAGGTTGCCTAGGAAGGGGTTGAGGCCTAGTTTGTAAAACTTCCAAAAGCTGTCTTTGAACTTGTGCCATTTCCTCATCCTTCTTAGCTAGCTGTTCTTGGAACCTAGCTTGGTTCTCATTGGCCTCTCTTTGTAGCCTAGCTTGGACTTCATTAGCTTCCCTCTGCATTCTTGTCTGACTTTCATTGGCTTGCCTCTGTTTTTCCATCATGGCTTGCAGGAGTGCCTGAAACTGAGTCATTGTAGGTGGCTGTTCATGAAGTGTTTCACTGTCCTCATTATTGGTATTGCCCCCTGAAGCATTCTGATTCGGAGCTCTTTTTGGAGGCATGATGCTGTAAAACAAATTGTCAGTACATATTAACAAATTGGGGTTTGGTTTCTAAGTCCACACTATTGATCTAACGTGTTCACGGATCCTCGCCACCTCCCTAAGAGTTTCTAGTTTCTTTCAATTGCCTGAAACATGTCCCGCTCTGATACCAGTCCTGTCGCGACCCCGGACCGAGGTTTCCCAAAGTCCGGGCCCCGCGACTGTTGTGTCCATCCAACTTTGATTAACCCACAGGTTTCCGCGGTGAGGATTCCCAAAACGAACATGTAACAATCTCACACGAACAATGATTTGCGGAAGCGTGCAAGTAATCTCATCACAATTTAATAACATAAACCTTATGATTCCGAATTGCATAAGTTGAGTCATCATTAAGACAGTAATCAGAGGAGAGAATGTAAGCATAGCATTACCAAATTCAGTTCAAGTTTCAAGATAACAAAGTGTTAAGTTACATAACCCCAAAAGTGTGAAAAGGCCAACAAAGGCCATACATTCCAAAATTTGCAAAATAATCCCATCTATGTGCATCGTACTCAAAACCCCGCCCGACGTCTAGAGGACGTCGTCGGGTTGCCACTTACGGGCTGGGGGTGGCTCAAAAGCCTCCTCCGGGCGCTCCTCCGCAATAGCAACAGCGCCTGCATCTAAACACCAAAACAAAGGGATCAGACACGACGGTCTGGCAGGTGAACAGCTTAGACATAGTACAAGACTGTTAATATGAAAGAAATCAGTACTTAAAACATGGCATGAGTTCTGAACAAAACATGTTTAAGTGTAATTCAAAACTAATATGCTTTTCAATAAAATAACATGATTCACGGATCCACATTGAGCTCATCCTTTCTCCGTCATACGTAATGACAAGAGCAAGCGAAACGAAACAGAACGAGACGAACAAAACAAAAGTCCGAGCCACACAAGGTGGGCGGAAAACCGGCCGCGGAACCGGACAAAACAAAGATGTGTATAAATACACGACTAATCTGCATATTGCCCTTATGTTTAAGGACCCCCTAACTAGTGGATCAGACTGAGAGGGCAGTCCAAGCTCAGCGGTATTCTATGATATCCATGTATGCATAAAACATATCAATGCTTGTACAAAACTTAGCGAAAAATGGGTAAAAACACTTATCAAGACAATGCAAGACGAGACGAAACAAGAATAGCATAAGCTATAACAAGCAAGGCTGGAAAAGTGTCCCCATTATAGTTCTTGAAACAAATCAAAAGTTAAACACATGCTTGTAAATCAAAACAGGTACAAACGGTATTCTTCGTGTCAAAATTCAAGGTTTCGAATCAATTATGTCAAGTATATGCTAAGACTCTTTATTTGATTCTTGTGAAGTTGAAACCCAAATGTTGGAGTTTAAAATGAATTGGTGTCCCCGAAGCTAGACAACATTTCATGTTTCAATTGCACAACATCAAGCTAAAGATCCCTTAACATATTCTAGTTTTTCTCTCCCATCGAAGCCCCTTCAGAATTCTCCTTCTGTGCACTCGGTCACCACGCGGCTACCTGGCGGCTGGCCGCAGGTTGCTGGTCGGCTAACCGACCAACTGACCGACCGCTGACCGACTGATCACGAGAAATACTACTTTTCAGATTTCTTGCGCAGGTCGGCTAGCCGCCTGCTGACCGCCCGCGGGCCGACCACGCCCTGTGCAGAAATTGAGTTACTGTTATTCTAACCGACACAGGGTCGGTTAGCCGTGGGTCAACAGTCGGCTAGCCGACTGCTGGCCGACTGCTAACCGCCGGTCTGCGGCAGCTTCAATTAGATTCAGAATTCACACCCCCTTTTCACCATTTCTTTCCTTTGTCAAATCCCTGCATATCCCCTGAGCCTCCATGCTCTCCAAGGGGCAATTTCCATTCAAATTATAACAATCCACACCCCCATTCACCTCACAACATTTCCTCCATCCTTGCATCCATTTATAACACAATTTGGCAAGATAAAAGCAACTTCAAATGAATGAAAACCATTAATACAAACCGTTAGCATATGCATTTCAATTAAAATAAAATTTCAGACTGTATCACATCCTTGAAACAATATATTACCCAACTTAGAATAGAAAAAGAAATCAAATCATGAAAGTTAAAATAATCAAATATTGCATGCATCATGAAGCTAAGCTAATCACTTGCCTTTACCAAAGTCCTAGTCCAACAATCTCAGAAACAAATCCTACCAAAAGTACTCCACGAAATCTACAAGAAAACCCATGAAAAGAACTTCAAAAATCCACCAAAAAGAGAAGACAATGACCCATTTCGAAATGGGTGTTGCATGCTTGAAAAATGGGCTCCTAAGGAACTCAAAAGACTACATTGAAGAGGAGAAAGAGATCCATTACTTGAAGCTTGCTAAACAAGAAGAGGAGAAGAAAATGGAGTGGGAACACAGCTGGGTTCTCCAAGAAAATGGTAGCAATGGATTCCTTGAGTAGAGAGGAAGAAGATGGTATGGTTGGTTTTTGCTTTGAAGCTTTCTAGCTTAGGCATGCAAAGAGAAGAAGGGAGGGGAAGAAGAAGAGGTCTCAGCTGAGTTGAAGAAGTTGCAGGGAGACTTTTGAATCGTGAGTGAAAAAAAATGAGGGAGAAGGAGACTTGATTCAAGTGGGTTCTTGTGGGCCCCATTGCTCAAAACTTGCAATGTTTAAAACACTGACTTGTGGGCCCCGGATGAAAACGACGAAGAAGACTAAAATGATCGCCGAAAAATCTACTTTCCAAAGAGTATAAATTTGGCATAGTTTTGAGATTTCGAAATTTGAGTCCGAATTTGGTGTGGAAAGACTGATTTACCCCTTTGGGCCAAAACTTGGGTTTCTGGGCCTAAAACACAAACAAGCCGAACACAAAAGTTTATTACTAAAAATAAAACCATTCAGATGAGATCGAAATCACGATTAAAAATCAGAAAAATGGAATTTCCTCCCAAGCTTACACGTACACTCAAGGCACCCTTAAGTGTGACCAAAAAGCACAAAACGCTCTCAAAATTCCCCAAAGCTAATTCTAGACTAAATCGGACCGATTTCTAATCCCACACACACTAACTCACATTACAACTAAACCCGCACTTAGTTAACACTAATCGTGCTAATCCTGGGTCGGGGTTTGACAGTGGGTGAGTTCCGTTCATGGAGACAAAGGGTCAACAAGTTTGACTCGAATCCCTATGCGGGCGTTTGTTGCGCCTCGAGATGAGTGAATTCTCAGGCTCGGGGCGTGACAAGATCTGCAATGTTATCTATTGAGTTTATATACTTAATCATCATAATGCCATTAGAGAGCAGTTGTCTCACGGTATTATGCCTCCGATGAATATGTCGAGACTTACCGTTATATATTTTACTATGTGCCCTTTCAATTGTTGATTCATTAACGTAATGAATACAAATAGAAGGCACGTGCTTTAACCACATTGGAATATATTCTAGGAAATCCTTAGTACATTTTCCATAATAGGGTTTCTTTCTTGATCAATCTCCCTATACCACCCCTTACACCTTCTCATCATGTTAGAGCTCCAAACCAACCTCACCGGACCTTGAAACACCCCTTCTTAATATTTCTGGAGTAAGCCCAGGAGTTTTGTACAATTCGCTCAAGCGGACACAAGTTCGCTTGAGTGAACTGGTTCGAGTCAGGTGAGCTCGAGTGAACTAAAAGAGTGGCTTGAGCGGTCAAGCCTTTAGAAGGGGTTCGCTTGAGCGTACAATGGGTCGCTCGAGCGAATTGGCTTCTGGGATGGTTGACTCGAGCGGGTCTGAAGGTTGGCTCAAGCAAACCAGGTTCTGTGAGGGGTTCGCTCGAGCGAATGTAGGTTCGCTCGAGTGAACTGCTTCAGAACTTGCAGTTCAGTGCAGTCCGGGTTTCCTCCTTTTTCTCACTCTAACACTTCCTTTAATCCACCACTTCACATAACAAGTAATGGTGTTTGGACCATTTCCAACCATCATAACTCCTCCAACAACCACACCATCAAACATCAATCCTCCCATCAATCCAACCTCAATTAATGCAAAAACAACCAACATTCAATGAAATCAATTTATGACAAAACAAGCTTTAAATGTGAACTTTCTTAAGAGGACAATTAAGAGGAGAAAAGTTTACAAATATGCACATTTCTAAAGTCAATATAAATCATAGAACATAAGTAAGCTATCAATGAAAATCCATATTTCCCACAAAGCAAGAAATCATTTAAATCAAACCCATTCCTCCACTTGCCTTAGCTCCAAGAATAACAAATCAAGCTCTAATCACACTTCCAAGCTCAAAATCACAATCTACACAAAAAAAAAAAAAAAAAAAAAAAAAAAAAAAAAAAAACCCCAAAATACACCCATTACAAACCCTAAAATGGGCAAACCAAGAAATGGGAAGAGGGAGCTTCCAATAATGAAGGTGAAGCTCCTTTAGGACTAGAAGAGAACAACAATCTAGAAGATGAAGATGATCACCTACATAGAAGGCCTTCAAAAAGACAAAGCTTGCTCAAAGAGACTATTGAAATGGATGGTTTCCTTCAAAAACGGCATCAATGGATAGCTTTCATGGAGAGGGAGAGGATGGTGATCTCCATTTTCCTTTTAGCATGAGTTTTGTGGTGGGTTGGAGATTGTGCTGTCTACCAGCTATGATTAACCCACAGGTTTCCGCGGTGAGGATTCCTAAATAAACATGGAATTTATTCCACACGAATGATGGTTTGTGGAAGCGTTCAAATAATCTTATCTTACAACACATGTGATAGAACATCCACTTACATAAATTAAATCATTAACAAGATAAATATTCAGAGAATGGAAATATAACATAGCATTTCCATCATTAGTTCAAGTTTCGTGACTACAAAAGTATGTTAAGTTTAAGATTACATTTCCCAAAAAAAAAGAAGAGCCAACAAAGGCTTTATAATCCCAAGTCATCAAAATGCTAAACCCAACCATGTGTACGCAACTCATGACCCCGTCCGACGTCTAGAGGACGTCGTCGGGCTGCCACTCATGGGTTGGGGGCGGCTCAACAGCCTCCTCCTGACGCTCCTCCTTAAAGGCAGCATCACCTGCACCTGATCACCAAAATAAACGGGTCGGACATGACGGTTTGGCAGGTGATCAGTTTAGATAAAAACATAAATCATATAGATCAAGAACTAGTTCAGTATTGAAAACCATGCATGAATGCGAGACAATGCTGAAACAGTATACAAGACATATCGAGCAAACATATAGAATCATATCATGACTAGTGAGAAAAACCACCATGAACTCATCTTTTCTCTACCATACATAATGAGTAGAGTAAGCAGAACAGAACATGATATATATATATATATATAACAGGACAGAATAGAACCCCATACTACACTAGGTAGGTGGGGTCCGGCCGTAGAACCGGAAGCAGGACAGGAGGGTGTATATATGAATATACGACTAATCTGTAGATTGTCCAAGGTTTAAGGACCTCCCAAACAGTGGATCAGACTGAGAGGGTAGTCCAAGCTCAGTGGTAATCACCTAAAATCATGTATGTACAAAATAAGGATAATACATATACAAGCCAACCAAATTAGGGGGATTTACTTATCAAAACAGGGCAAGACAAGGCATATCAGTGATAGCGTTTGCCATAGCAAGATAAAATGAATTTAGAAATCCCCATTATAGTTTCTTGAAACACTTTAAAATTAGGTTAGTACTTGCAAAACGAAACTAGTCCTACGATATTCGTCACATCAGAAATCAGGGTCTCAAACAAGCTAATCAATACACACTAAGGCCTTTCGTTGATACTTGTGTATTTGAAACCCAATTGTCGGACTTAAGATGCTTTGGTGTCCCTGAAGCAAATGGACAATTCCAGTATCAAATACACAATCTCAAGCTAGAAGCCCTTAGTAGTATTCTAGTTTTCAGTTCCCAAGAAAAATCCACAAAACAGGTCCTGTTTACAAACTCGGTCAGCTCTCGGTCACCTGTCGGCTAGCCGAGTTGGTGACTGTCGGCTAGCCGCCAGCTCACCGACAGTTGACCGCCAGGTCTTCTGATAGGAAAACACCATTCTGTTATTGGAACCGAAATTGCACACGGTTGGCTATCGGCTGACCGAGCTGAACATGTCGGCTAGCTGACAGCTGACCGTTACCTGACCGACAATTCTCTTTTGAAAAACAGGCTATTGGAAATAGAACCGAACTTCACTCAATTGGCTGTCGATCGACCGAGGTGGTGCAGGTCGGTTGGCCGACAGCTGATCGACTATTCCCTGTCACAAAACACGCTTCTGGAAGAAGAGCCGAACTGAACTCGATTGGCTGTCGGTCGACCGAAGTGGCCATTTCGGCTAACTGACGGTTAACCGCAGCTGACCGACTGTGCACGACAGCCCAGTTCAAGTCAGAATTCCAGTTCTACTTTCTTCCAACCTTCTTCCCATTCCACTTCCTTTCCTTCTTGATCAAATCACTGCACATCCCCTGAGCCTCCATGCTCTCCAAGGGCCATTTCCATTCACTAGTTCACTCCACAACCTCTCCCTTCATCAACTCTTCTCCATTTCACACAACCATTCCAATCACAACAAGGCATATCAGTGAATCAAGAACAAAATTTCTGAAGTAGAGAGAGAATCATTTCATAGATTTCATGAAGGAAATGAAATATCAAATCTTGCTTAATTGAAAGACAATAAATATGAAAACATAGCATGCATCACATTTGCATTTTTCAACACAATATACCAATTAAATTGCATGCATGAAAGGGCCAAAGAGATCACTTGCCTTGACCAAAAGCTAATCCCAAATGTCTCTCAAATATCCTACCAAATGTAAGCCACGAAATCTACAAGAAATCCCATGAAAACATTCCAAAAATCATCATTTTGGGCAAGCAAAACCCCCATTTCGAAAATGGGTTTGCATGTTAGAGAAATGGGATCCTAATGGGTTCAAAAGACCACATTGAAGGGGAGTGAAGATCCCTTACCTGAAGCTTGCTAAATGAGGAGAAGAGGAGAAAATGGAGTTCAATCACAGCTGGAAACTTCAAGAAAATGGTAGCAATGGAATCCTTGAGTTGAGAGGAAGAAGAAGATGGTTTCAGATCTTGATTTGGAGGTCTGAAAGTGAGGCATGCAAGAGAGGAAGTGAAGCAGGAAAAAGAGCTCTTCTTAGCCATGGTACAAAATATCGGCCGATACCGGTTCATATCGGCCGATATGAACCGGTATCGGCCGGTTCCGAATCGATGTTTTGCCTACGATACCAGTTTCGGTATCGCAGGCAAAATATCGCCAAAATATCGGCCGATATTTTGAAAATATCGGCAAAACCGATATCTCGGCCGATATTTTGAAAATATCAGCCGAAATGATATATAATGCAAAAAACCATACTTTTTGTCAAAAAATCCCCAATCTTCCTCTTCTTCTCCTCTCCTCTCATCTTCTTACTCCTTAGGGGCAGCAACTACTCTCCATCTTGCATCTTTTCAAATCCCACATTTATTTCTTAAATAAAATATTATTCAAGCCTCAAGGTAAGAGAAAATCAATTTATACCATTTTATTACGTGTTTTTTGTTTTTTATTTTAGATGAAGCATAGAAATGATCATTTGGTTAGTCACTTTGGTTGTGTTCTCCACTTAGAAGTTAGATCTACATACTTTCATGCTAGATCTACTCATACACATGATTTTTATATTTTTATTTTAATTATTTTATTTTCGGATTTTTCACTATTTAAATTATAATATATCATTTTTTGGGGATTTCATCAAAAATATGTTGTTTTAATGATTCATGATCATTGTGTGGTTTATAAATGATTGATTTACATATTTTTATGCTAGATCTATATATTTAGTATTTCGAAAATGATTTTATTAAATCTTAATTTTTCTAAAAATAATTGTTGTTACTTGGTCTTGAATTTCTTAATTTATTTGTTGATTGAGTTAGTATTAAATGATGGTTGATATGTTATTTTTATTTTTTTATATTTTACACTAATAAGTTGATCATGAGCATCAATAATGGTTGTATTATATGAAATACTGGAAAAGACAGCGAACTGTGATATAGACAGGACTCATAACTTAAGGTGACCGAGATTTTGATTTATTGTTGTTACTAATGGAAAAAAAATATTGTTTTCCAGCATTTTCTAATATTCTGGATTTTTTGGATATTTTTGGGAATTTTTTTGGATTAAAAAAAAAATTCACACCGCGACGACCGCGACGGACCGATATCAGTGACCGATACCGATATCATATCGGTTTTTCGGCCCGACCGAGACCGCGACCGAAACCGAGATTTTGAAAAGGAGTTGCAGGATCGACTTCTGTTCATGGGATAAGTGAGGGAGAAAGAGAGACTTAAGGCAATGGGTTCTTGTGGGCCCCACTATGTTCAAAACTTGCGATGATTAAAACGTCGACTTGCGGGCCCCGGATGAAAATGACGAAGAAGACAAAATCGATCATCGAAAAGTCAAATTTCCAAAAAGTACAAATTTGACATGGTTTTGAGATTTCCAAAATTTGGGTCCAGATTTGGTGTGAAATGACTGAATTACCCTTTTGGGCCAAAACTTGGGTGTCTGGGCTTCAAACACGAACAGGCTGAACACAAAGGTCGAACAATAAAATAAAACCATTCAAAAGAAAAAAAAATCACGATAAAATCGAGAAAACTAAAATTCCTCCCAAGCTTACACGTACACTCAAGGCACCCATGAGTGTAACTGAATAGCATAAAACGCTCTCGAAATTCCCCAAGCTAATTACAGGCTAAATCGAACCAATTTCTAACCCACGAACACTAAACCCACATAATAACTAAATACGCACTTAATTAACACTAATCGCACTAAATCCTGGGTTGGGGTTTGACAGAGATGAAAAAGCAAGAAGAAAGTAAGAGGAACCCTAGGGCTGGAACTCCTTCTCTAACTCAAAGGAATGTCGCAAGAAAAGAAAAAAAGGGAAGAAAAGCCTCCTTTTATAGAGAATGGAGGTGGGTCCCTCTACTTAACACACTAAATGGGCTTAGAACATGAGTTTCCGGGCCTCGAATGAGTTCGACGAAGAAGGAAGAATTGTTCGCCGAAATTTCTAATTTCCAGAAAGTATATATTCTACGGGTATAGGAGATATGGAAAATAATGTCTAGATTCTGTGCAAAAACACTGTTTTGCCCTTATCATAAAGAAAGTGGGGTTTCGAGGTCTCGAACGAAAACGGAGCAAACACGAAAGTTGTAGGGTATGATAAAACAAATCAGACAGAGCTAAAACACAAATTTTCAGCATAACAGGTAATATCCCAAAGTCACACAAAACATGCAAGGGAACCCCCAAAGGGTCCACTAATGAAACAAAGTTCCCAAAATATTCCAAAGCTATGTAAAAGCTATTCTAATCCAAATCTAAACCAAATTCACTAATCTCACTTAGAACTAAAACACAACTTAATCAACACTAATAGCAATCTCTCGAGGCGGGGCCTTACAGAACCGCTCCTTGAAAGTCTCCCAGATGTCAGCTACCGTCACTACCAAGAGTGTATCCCTGACACTCTTCCACTATGTTTTTGCTACCCCTCATAACATGGAAGAGGCAAGCAAGACTTTTTACTTTTGCGTGCAGCCTATAGTGCCAAACACATCATCGATGTATTCCATCCATTCGTCCGCCTGCATGACATGTTCAGTGCCATGGAACTCCGTAGCTCCTCTCTTTCAGAACTGCTCATAAAGAATATTAGGATCATTTCCTTAGAATGCACCACCACCTGTGTCACAACATTAGGATGTTATTGAACTTAAGGTATTGGTGGAGTCTGCAATTGAGCATGCATCTGGCTTTGTACTTACAACATTGAGGCAATTTGGGCTTGCATACCCATTTGGGCCTCGTGCCTCTTGGCCATCTGCTCATTACTTCTGGCTAACTGCTCCAGAATAGCAGTAAACCTCACATCAACATCCATTACCGGTGGGAAAGGTGTAGGACCTTCATTTACAACTTCAACAAAGTCATCATTCCCTGATCTTGATCTAGATGCCATGCTGTAAACAATAGGGAAGGCAAGATATACATCTCCACACTTCCATCGCATATACATCACATAGAGTGAAAGCAATAACACAAATCGAAGAGTGGATTTGTACGCAACTCAACGTTCCTAACAACGTTCTTACATTTCCTGAGTCTTTTAAGTTTTCCCTTTTTAACTTAGCTCTGATACCATACAATAAATACGTCAAGACTCGGGCCCGAGGTACGATTACCACCGAGCTAATTCCGAGCCGTGACACATACTTACTCCCGTAAACTCCTAATTAACCGAAGTTAATACGGAATTCACAGGGGATAAACATTCTTTCTCACATGTCCAATACACAAATTTTTGCGGAAATATACATTTAACAATAACAATTTACAATTGTACAATTCTATACAAAAGTAAAAGTCTTTATACATGCATTGTCTTATCATTTACTTGTCAACCCTGTATATTCAAATACAATAAAGGGTGAGAACTTTTCAAGTTTTCAAAACACTAAATTCCAAAATCCAATTCAAAAAGAATCTTTGGTTCACTTCGCACTCGGATATCCATGTCAAATGGTATCCCGTCCATTCCATTCTATAGTCCTCCTGGAGGAATTGAAGCGGTCTCCTCTATTGCCGCTGGGGCCGTTGGAGGACCGGCATTGGCAATCGAGCCTGTAATGCCATCAATAATACTAGTGAATACGACGGTTTAGCAATGTATAAACAGATCTTGTGATAACACATGTTAATGCATATAATAAATTGGTGCAATATATCAATTAACAACTCTACAATCAGTATCCAATTATAGACCATTCGTGCAATAACAGTACACAGACATTTAGAGGCAAGTAATATACAATCACAAATTGGCAACTACCATAGCATTCATTCATTTAATTTAATTTAATTTCATTTCATTTCATTTACCATCTTCCCTCAAATGAACGATTCATCTTCTAAATGAAAGGCATCAATCGGTATCCATTGATACAATCGGAATTGTGGGATTTACCAGTGTTCGGGTCAGGGACAGCTGGTATCACCACGGAGCTCCGAAATGCTCCCAAAATCCATTTATTGCAGTAGGAATAGTCATTGTTCATTCATCAATCCATTTTATCTATTTTAGAGCTTTAACAAAATAGCTATGTAGTGCTAAACTCGAGAGTGAGTACATTTAATCCATTTCTGGATTCAATGCAATTCAATAAGTCCATTCAAAAAGATTGAAAGGAAAAAACATCACATTAATCAGACCAAACTGGAGTTCAACAATATGAATAACAATGATACTACAACCCAATGAGAGAATTAGGACATTTATTAATTCTACTCATTTCTTTCTTAGTTCCAACCAACCATTTAGATGTAATCATTAGTTATCTAACATACGTGCTATTCTTGATGGACATCACATTTATATTATATATGTGTACATTAAAGTCCCCGTAATTAACACCTATGGAGGTTTACTCCATAACCAATTAAACAATGTTAAAACAATGTTCAAATCATCAGAATTTCTTCATTTTTGTCTATAATTCTCAATAATCTCAAATCACATTATAATTAGTCTAAAACGCAACTTAGAGAGTACTGGTGCTCATAGAAAGCACTCACAAATCAACGAAACCAAAAACAAAAAAATCGATCTGATCGATCGGATAGAAAACACATCCTAGTTAAGGCCTTGTCCGATATATCAGACATTCAGTTCCGATCAATCGAACAGAAAACTGTCCCAATTATACTCTATCCGATCGATCGGACATTCAGTGTCGATCGATCCAACAGGTCCGGAACTCAGTTCCAGTACCTGCAACTGACTCCTATCCTCTCCTTTTTCCTTCCTTTCCATTCTAAACCTGCACATAAACTAAGACCTCCTGTCCTCTCCCCATTCATCATCTCATACGTATATTCCTTCTCCTTCAATCCATCCATTCTCAAAGCAATCAATGCAACATTAATGGAAAATACACACAAAACTCCAATCTATGAAATATGCATAGCAATTAACATCTATCATAAGCAAGATGTTTATACTTGCCTCTTTTGAAGCTACTTGACAAAAACCCCTTTCCTTAGCTTGGTTTCATATCAAATTTCTTTTAACCAAGCCCCAATTTCATGAAAACAAGAAAATATAATTTCTATAAGATACTTGAGCTAGAAACTACTTCAATCACTTAATAGAACTCCGAGTTCCTACAAAGGAGCTAAGCACTTACTTGTAGCTCAAAGGGAAAAAACTGGAGCTCTTCCTCAAACTCTAAATACTCCAAATAGAAGAAAACTTGGGGAAGAAGACGAGGAAGATGAAATCCTCTTCAAAAACCACTTGAAATCACTCCAAGACTCACACTTGAAGAAGAAAATGGAAGAGAAAAGAAGAAGATGAGTCTAGGGTTTCTCCTTGTGCTGGATATGAGTGGAATGAACTCATACTCCGAACATATATATAAGCCACTTTTACACACAAGCCCTACTCCTTTCTCCTATTTACATTTTAAGTTAAACGAGGACTCACTTGATCCATTTTAAGTCAAATGAGACCAAGTCTATTACAACAGTTAATATACTCTTCGAGATACAGGCAATGGTATCAAGAAATACCATATTCGACGAAATACGTGAAAATCCGTATTTACAAAAAAGTCATTGTTTGAGTCTAAACCCAATTTAGTTAACTTAGTTTCATTCAATTTCACTTCATTATGCTTAATGCAATCATTTGAGACTAATTTAACTCAATTTGGTCATTGACCACAATTAGTCTAATTAAACATGCTTAAGTAGCAATAATTTGGATTAATTAGCCTTAATCATGATTAGTTTAGGTCGGGGTGTAACACTAAATAAGGGTTTACGAATTAGAAACTAAAACACAAATTTGCCAGTCTCTCATTTCATCGCCAAGGATTCGATAACTTGTAAACTGGGTTAAATGCAACAATCTTCGAAAGTTGCAAATGTTTTGGATCCACTATCTTCTTACTAAGGAATCTCGATGTAACCTGAGCTCTTGATTCTATTAATTTGATCTAACATTGGTTTCAGGTTTGACCCAACCCATTTACTGAACTAACTAACCACCAACCAAATATAGTGCATCTAAATTATTCTACGAGGTAGAATTAGTTATCGAAAGAAATAATCAGTAAACAAAATCAACGAAACATGTTAACAAAAAGGAACCAGTTCTCAATTATCTAAGACATTAATTTGGTAGATCCACTATCGAATGATGTCGAAAAAAAAAACTCCAACTAATCTCAAGAATTTGAGCATCATCTTGAAAAAAAAAATTGATGTTAAAGAAAAAAGACGAGCAAACCACATAAAATCTTCAAAAGAAACTAACAATTAGATGGCTAGCATGCAGGGAGTTTTCTAGTAGGTCTACAAATCAATATTGGAGCTTGTATGGCTTGGTCAAAGAATCATTGCATATTGGCATTGTTATTGATACAGGTATAGTGTAGGCCATATTGATGTGGTTTTATTTTAAGTTAAAAAAAAAAAAAAAGGAAACCCTAAGTTAGTTCAGCTTTTTTTCTTTTGGTGGGGCTATATTAGTTCAGCTTGTATGGGCTCATACGCACATATCATCAATATATATTGGTTATATAAGTTAATATGGCATAGAATCTGATATCAGACCAATTTTGGTATGTTTGTTGAAACCACTACATAATAAGTTAACATCTAGTTTTTCTGCTAGTGCTAATACTTTAAAAAAAAAATCTAGCAAAATGGAAAACTCAATAATGTGAACCTTGCCCCCAAGCATCTCAAGAACATACACGTAGATGCAAAACTATGCAAAACAATGAAAATAGCAACAGTGGCCAAGGGAGTCAAAGTCTACACTACATACATTTACAGTTTCTTTCAACACATAGAAATCTAGACTGAAATAATGAAAGGGCCGGGTGATTACAACAAAAGAGATAATACCAACATGCTGCTTAGAGTCACTCTTCCTTCAAAGGAGAATGATAAAATGAGGACCCTAGATCTCCCACTATCAGCTGCAAAAGACTCCTCCTGTAAAGTTATTATGGTCTTGTATATGGAGCAACCCTGTATTGGGTATTTTTAGAAAAAACTCATGTAACACTATCTTATTGATTTACAACCTTGCCCATGTGTTACCACCAAGTGATAGAGTAGGGATTGTTCTGGGAGTTGGGCATTTTGGTAATCTTGACAATGAAGTCCGTTGGCTTTACCAATTTCAATATTTGGAGTATGGCAGCCATCAAGTACTTCTCTCATCTTAAAAAAAAAAAAGAAATATTTTTGGCTTATGATTTTTTTTTTTATATCAAAGAATAACAAAGCCAATTCTATACATTGTGAATTGGTTGGCACCCTGTTCTTTATTTTGTTCTAATTGATAATCCCATTAATAGAAGTTATTTGGGGACAATCATTTCTTTTTCAGATATATTTCTTTATTTTTAAATTAGTTTAATAGTTAATTGTGTTCGTTTGTACTTTCAATATTGAATGAAGTTCATATGCTGCAAGGACTGGGCCAATGTCCAAATGATTTTTGAAGTAAAGCTAAGTTCATTACATATAACAAAGCACTATATATGAACATTAAGAAATCACAAGGATTAATCATAGTCATGAAGAGAGCCCCACAAGGTGCTCTTCTAGGGAGACCTACTATCCTATTGTACGTATAAATGTATTGTAAGCTGTATAATCCTAATTAATTAAATTTAGGCTACTTTTATTAAAGATGGTTCGCACATTACAAAACTGTGGAACCTCATTATCATTGCAAAGGCTTTTATTCGGCCCATTTGCATCATTATCACCATCATTGTTGTTGACATAATATGTATCTTGTTTTGAACATCTTATCGTTAGAGGAGTTGCATTGTCCTCAATCCAGCTCTCCACACATGTGGCCATATTTACATATTTCTCATGAACCCCAAAAACTCGATTCTCCTTGTTACTTGGGGGCTCCAAAAGAAAAAAAGAAAAAAAGAACTCGCAGCGGTGTCAATATATGAGAAATATGTAAATATGGCCACACATCTATGTACAAATGTATTGCAAGTAAAATCCAAATTAATTAAATTTAGGCTACTTTTATTAAAAATGGTTCGCACATTACAAAACTGTTGTTATCGTTGCAAAGTCTTTTATGTGGTCCACTTGCATCAATAACACCATCATCGTTGTTGAAGTAATATGTATCTTGTTTTGAACATCCTATCGTTGGAGGAGTTACATTGTCCTCAATGGAGCTCTTCACACATGTGTGGCCATACTTACATATGTCTCATAAACCCCAAAAACTCGATTCTCCTTGTTACTTGGGGGCTCCAAAAAAACAAAAATGAACTCGCAGTGGTTTCAATAGATGGGCAATCTAGAACAAGTAGATTGTTTTCAAGAGTTGCCGTAGCTTTTCCAATGAAAGCATATGCAGTATGTTGACAAATGTGAATCTCCGATAGTTACCAATGGATGCATGTTGAATAAATAATTTAAGATCAGCATTTAACTATCTTAAGAAATTAAGGTTCAAAGCTTCAAGCTACATCGTTGTTAATTTGACCAAAGTTGGCCCCCAAAGTCCTTATATCCGTTCACATCCACACTAGGAGTTCTACACATAAAGCAAAGAAATATAGGGACTGACGAGGAGAATAGATACATGCTCGCGTCATGTAATATACGAAAATGGTAACCTAACCAATAATTTGTGTAGCTACTTAAAGGGCCATGCTTTTAAAAAATCCAAACCTATCAAGATAAATGACCCCCTACCATCTTGCCTAGCAAAATTTGACTCCAATAGGAGTTGATCTCACCATCAAATAAACCAGTTATACAGGACATGTGAAATTATGGAAAATTCAGTTGTTTTCAGATAGTGGGACTAAATTCTATTAAAGTCAAATCTTCCGAGGACCATAGTGGAGGGAGGCATATATTTTGGGGGGCTAGATTTTCATGGAGATTTCTATTTAGAAGCCTCACCTTTCTCGAAAGGGACCTAAATTCATCTCATTGTGGTTATAGTGGTAATGTCCCGTCAAAGAGTGATGGTATTGCACATGGGCCAGGCTGAGGTCTATCGAATCCCGGCCCGACATCTAAAATATATGCCCAAGCCCCAATTGGGCCTCGAGTGGCTGCCCAAGCCCTGCCTGTCTAAAAATTTGTAAGCCCGGGCCCAGCCCGAGTTTACTTTATAATAATAAAACAAGGTTTTTTTTTTTTCATGATTCCAAGTTGTAGCTCAAGTGGTGGTGACACACATGTATATTTGAGATGAATTAAGTAATACTATTTAATATTTGGGCTGGGTTTGGGCTCTATACAACTGAGCCCAGGTCCAGCCCGTCTAGTAAACGGGCCTAAAGAAACCGTCCAAGCTCGGCCTGAGTACAAAAATCTTTGGTCCAAGCCCTAACCAAGGCTGACTGGGCCCGAGTTTGGCTCGGGCTGGCCCGATCCATGAACAACCTTTGTAACGCATTAGCATGTGGTTGACCCTTCATAGCTCTCACTCTCAATATTAAGGCCATGTTTGGCATCTCTACTCTTTTTCTGACAGACCATTTAAAATAGAGCCATTAAAAAAAGAGTTATAAAAAAAAGAGGGCATTTCAATTTTAGAGGATTTGCCTGTATGTTTTTTTAGAGCATATACCTCTATTTTTCACATGTCTAGGAAGTGGGCATTTCAATTTTAGAGGATTTGCCTCTACTCCTCTAAAATAAGAAGGAGATAAAGTCATCTACCAAACACTCTAATTTTTCTAAACTATGTCCGATTTAGATAAATAGACAAATAGAGGTGAAAAATAGAAATACCAAACATGCACTAAGTGGGGAGTCTATAATGGGTCGGTCGAGTTCAAAGTGGATGTAACTTTTTGGATTTTAGCTTCAGCACAAGTTTAGTCTCAGCTTAGTATTTAGTAAATTATGAAATAGCAGTGTGTAGCACAGTTAATATTGACATCTGCAACTTCCTAGCCACACTAATAATAATAATAATGATGATGATATTAATAATAATAATAGCCTTTTGTATATATCCCCTAGGTTTTTAGGATTTGTAAAAGGATCCTATGGCTTTAGTATTTGTAAATAGGTCCCTTCTTTCTCATTTTAATACATTCTAATTCCAGGAATTATGAGAATGAGCAAATATCATGAGGTTTGTGTTCAATTTTTATAAAATGACATATTTGCCCTTACATCTTTAAAAGAAAATTGATTTTATCATTATTTATAAAAATATTATTATTATTATAGTCACAATGCTTTCTCTTTCTCAATAACTCCCTCTTGCATATGAAGTCTAATCATGTATTTTAAAACTTTCATCAGTCTAACGGTGGTCGTGCATGGATTGGATCAATTATAACTAATTATAAGTACAATTATAACCAATTATAAGTACAGGCATTGATTGTCATTTTGATCGATTTGGATTTAGTGAAATGACCCATGTATTCATGAAAATGGATTTATGTAGGGTCATCATCCATTAAATGCACTTTAGTAATCGTTAATGTTATAAGTTTGGAGGAAAATAAGTCTAACATTTTCAAATTATGCATGCAAGGATAAAAAGATGAGCAAAAGTATCATTTTATTCTAATGACTTATGGTGGTTGAAAGGCTACTACTGATTTTGGTGATATGGAAGGTATTAAAATATAAAAGAAGGGGCCTATTTACAAATCCTAAAAACCTTAAGGAGGTATATGCAAAAAAAAATATCTTATGATAATAATAATAATAATAATAATGAAGTAATAATAAGAAAAGTTGACATTTGCAAAAGCAGAAGTTGAAGGTTGCATTATAGGTCAAGAAATGTGTATAATTCGTTTTTTATTATAATAAATGATAAGAATAATTGATTACAAGCCTAACCTGCTTCCTCCCTACCATGGAATACATTTGTATTGGATATAATAAACCCGTTATACTGGCTCAATAGCGGGCATTCCCTACCAAAACCCTACACCTCTACCCACTCCTTCAAACCAACTAAATCATCCTCCAAGCAGATCTAGATTGTGGGCCCACTTAGATGCATGTCCGTTAATGGAAGGAGGACAGATAAAAATGGAAAGGGGGAGCCCAAAAAAAAAAATCAGCCCTAAAATTTATCCTAATCAGCGGCGGACCGGGGATGGGTCAACCCAAACAGGTAGTTAGGTTTTGGGTTTACAGCCAAGATTATCATGTCGGTTTTAGGGACATTTCAGCAGGACTTTTACGTGGAATTTTTAAATAGATTAAAAGCATGACTTGGGTCTGCCTCGTTATCATAAACATTGATTTAATAGTTATAAAATTTAATGTTGCTGTAGATCTTTTTATATTCAATCTAATGGCGAGCGAAAATTCAATGGGTGTAAAACTGGGGCTCATGCCAGATCACAGAACAACAAAAGTGTTAAAATGGCTGCACTGATCCAAGTTGGCCCCAAGTAAGCCCCACCGGGGTTCATTTTCCATCAAACGTTGGACATAGAACTTGTCACCCTCTTAAAAGTGGGTGAGCTGGTGAAACCGGGGTTGATGATATTTCAGTGACTTGCCTTCAAATGATCACTGGAAGCCTCTTTCCCGCCAATCTAATCAAGAAAACACTTCATTTTGTAGCCAACCTCTCCACTCTGGTGGAAATCTCCCATTCCCAAATCCCTCCCAAATCTTCGTTTTCACCATCTTCTTTCAATTTCGATCTAGGCTCCTGCATTGCTTCTTTACAGGCATGTGCCCTCCAGAAGAACCTCTCCAAAGGCAAAGAAATCCATTCATGGATGATTCTCCATGGATTTCTATGCTCCCCAACTTCCATCACTAGCTTAATCAACATGTACTCCAAATGCCATCGCCTCGGCGATGCCCTTGCAGTCTTCCACTGGACCCATGACCCAAATCTATTTTCTTGGAATGCGATCATTTCTGCGCTAGTTGCGAATGGATTCTCCAAAGACGCCATTGGTTTCTATAAGAAAATGCGGCGGGAAGAGAACATAGTTCCTGATAGGTTCACATTCCCCTGTGTGATCAAGGCCTGCGCCGAAGTTGCAGAGTTGAGAGAAGGTGAAAAGACCCATGCGGGGGCGGTAAAGCTCGGTTATGAGATGGACGTTTTTGTGGCGAGTGCTTTGATCAATTTGTATTTGAAATTCAATATGACAGAGGAGGCACGCCATCTGTTTGATAAATTGCCTGAGAGAGATGTTGTTCTGTGGAATGCGATGATTAATGGGTACGCCCAAATTGGGGAATTGGATAATGCCTTGGAGGTTTTTGGGCGGATGGTGGAAGAAGGGATTGCCCCAAGTAAGTTCACGGTTACTGGTCTCCTATCGGTTTATGCGACAATGGGGGATTTGTCGAATGGGCGAAAGATCCATGGCTTTGTGGAGAAAATGGGGTGTGAATTGGATGTTGTGGTCTCGAATTCTCTAATTGATATGTATGGAAAATGCAAGAGCATTGAAGACGCACGTGAGATCTTCGAGAGGATTCCTGATTGGGACATATTTTCTTGGAACTCCATTCTTTCGGTTTATCAACAGTCTGGTGATCACAATGAGACCCTGAGGCTTTTTGATAGAATGTGCAGAACTAGAATTCGACCGGATTCTATCACGGTTACAACCGCTTTGCCAGCGTGTTCGCATCTGGCAGCGCTGATGCATGGCAGGGAGATTCATGGTTACATGACTGTGAGCGGCATGGCAATAGATGAAAAAGATGTGTATGTGGACAATGCCATCATGGACATGTATGTGAAATGTGGGAGCCTGAGCGATGCTTGCACAACTTTTGATAGGATGAAGGAGAGGGATTCGGCCTCTTGGAACATCATGATCATGGGCTATGGTATGCATGGGCGTGGGAAGGAGGCACTGGCTATGTTCTCCAGAATGTGTGAGGCACAGGTGAAGCCTGATGAGGTCACATTCGTTGGGGTCCTCTCCGCCTGCAGCCATGCCGGTTTAGTGGGTCAAGGACGGGAGATCCTAGCAAGCATGGAACAGGACCATGGTGTGATCCCCACCTTGGAGCACTATTCCTGTGCTGTTGACATGCTTGGTCGGGCGGGGCAGCTCAGGGAGGCCTATGAATTGGCAATTTCCATGCCAATTGAGCCCAACCCTGTGGTCTGGAGGGCGTTCCTGGCCGCCTGTCGAATCCATGGGAATGCAGCTCTTGCTGAGGTTGCAGCTTGCCAACTCTTTGAGCTTGACCCAGGGCACTGTGGGAGCTATGTGCTGCTTTCAAATGTCTATGGTGCCAAAGGGTGGTATAGAGATGTGTCGGACATTAGGAAGGCGATGGTGCAGAGGAATGTAAGGAAAATGCCTGGATGTAGCTGGATTGAGCTAAACACAGGCGTGCACGCATTTGTGAATGGGGATTGGACCCATCCTGATTCTGAAGGGATATATGCTGAATTACAAGCATTGATTGGGCAGCTAAGAGAGTATGGATATGTACCAGATGCTAGGCACATTTTGCCAGATATGATTTAATTTTTTTCTATTTATTTTCTAGAAAAAATTATTTATTTCTCTCAACATCAAAGAGAAAAAAGCATCAAATAGAAAAATTAAAATGAGAAACGAGGCTACCAGAAGGAGGTGGCATTGTATCAATTTAAATCCCATGCAATTTTGTGTAACAGTAATGTAATGGTATTTTCATCAGCCAACTTTTCTGTTTCTTTTTCCCACTGATTTCAAAATTCTGAGCAGTTGCGAAGGCTGCATATGCTACCTATATTTTCCTTGGAACTTGGAAACGAATTGGTGAATGTGTTCAATGATGGTAAATGGTTAAGCACATGAACCAACTGGTCTGTTGAGGGTTTTTTTCTTTTTTCTTCTTTTTTTTTTTATTTTTTTTTATTTTTTGGGTATAGAAGTGCAAGATAGAGAAAAAAAATTGAAAAACCGTAACTACACAGGGCAAGGATTTATGTTGTTCATGGAGAAAGGAGGGTTGTGTGTTAGGCAGGTTGACATTCGGCATAAAATGTTTTCACACCCCAAATATGAATTCTGAGATAATAAATCGGAATGGAAAAATGAAATTTACATTGCTGACCCAACATATTGGGACAAGGCTTTGATGGTAATGATGAACTGCAATGCCAATGGGAGAAGAAGATAACGACTTCCCTATATCAAGGTCGAGATGGAAGAAAATACAATGCATTCAAAGAAAGAACCCGTGATTTAGTACTGATGGTGCACAAAAACGACAACATGGAATATCAAGCAAGAGCAAAGACACAGCTAGCAAGAGTAAAAAAAGGGCATCAGAAGACCAACAATTATTAAATTCGACTAATTCCTATGGTTGGGAATTATGTTTAGAAAATATCCATGAAGAAAGCAATAGAACCACAATAAAGAGTAATAAACAAGAGAGAGATGGTTTCAAAAGGAGAGATGAAAACAGTAAGAACTATGTAGTAAAGGGTTAAGGACTTTCCAGAGAAGGGTGACTGAAGAAGCTTGAGGTTTTCGAAATTATGATCTTTTTGGGATGAGAGTTAAATATGATCATAGGAATGCAGAGGAATCAGTAGCATTTACAAAAGATTAGCAAGGATGTATAATGGAGAGTTTTATAAATGGTGCGCGTAAGGAACAAGTACTTATTAGTGAAGGGCAGCCAGAGAAACCGGAGCCTCAAGATGAAGAGGGTAAGAAACAAAGCATGCTCATGAATGATAATGAAGAAATTGGAAACGTCTGATCCCTCTCAAAATGATGAGGGGGTCTAGAATGACAAGTAGACATGGTGATAGAAATGCATTTAATAGTAAAAGATGACAAGCAATATCTTCAGAGGGAGAGTTGGGTAAAGATTAGAATACTACAGATGTGACGTTTTGATTATTATATTATATAAATTATTTATTTTATTATTATTATGTAATTGTATGTATTTTAGTTAAATATGCGATTAGGCTAAGTGGGGACCACGTTAGGCTTAGGTTTGGGGAGTTAGGCTTGTTGGATAGGTGTCTTGACCCATAGTCAACTTGAGCCCAGTTTAATAGGTGTAGTTCTTCTCAAACCAAAACTCTAGCTCTTTTTTAACCCAAACTCTCATTTATTTAGAAACTCTATTCTTTTTAGAATTTAAATTAAATTACAACTCCTATTCTCATCCTCTATTTATACTACACCACACTCCTTTATTTTCACACACTACTCACACTACTCTCTCACTCTTCTAACTTTTCTCTAGGCTACTGCTTGGGTTTTGGTTATCGGAATTCTAGACCGTCTCCCTCAACCGTGAACCTCAGGCAAGTACCTAATCATGATTTATAGATTTAATACTTGTTATTCTCCTTGATTGGCGTGTCAATGCATGTAGAAATCCTTTGATGCCCTTTTTTTATGATGTTAATTGTTTTAGTGATGAGATCGTAGATTGTGGATGATTCCATCAATTTTTTCCTATTTAATATTACCATTGCAATGGTTCAACTTCTGTTGCCATTACCCATCCCAGTTTGGATGCCAAAAACCCCTTTTTCTTCATCTAAGATTTAGTAAAATTTAGGTAGTATATAGCAGATAGGATCTGTACCCATATTTTATAGAAAATCCAACGAGAGAAGCAGATATGTGACTAGAATCGTTGGGAACTGTACTAATGTTTTGGATTATGGAGCCCAGGTGGGCCATATGATGATGGATCTGATCCATTGATCCAAAGGGGGACCCACGGGCGACCCTAGAGGAGTTAGTCCCATAGGCAGTGGACACCCATAGCCCATTATCCACTAACTTGATCAGATGGAATGAGGGAAAGATGCACTGTTTAGGCATTTGATGGTTGTGGGGCCCACGGGATGATCTAACCACAGATCTTGTCAGACCGCGACCCAGGATTAGCGCGATTAGCGATAATTAAGTGAGTGTTTAGTCATAAGTGGGTTTAGTGTTCGTTGGATTAGAATTTGATTGATTTTTAGTCTTAGAATTAGCTTTGGGGAATTTTGAGAGAGTTGGTTTTAGTCAGACACGTTCAGGGATGCCCTGAGTACAGGTGTGAGCATGGGAGAACGATTGTGGATTTTTATTTAAACTGTGATTTTCATTTATTCTGAATGGTTTTATGATTTCCTACAACTTTTGTATTCGCTCCGTCCTCGTTCGAAGCCCAAAAAACCGTATTTTGGCTCAAAAGGGTAAAATAGAATTTTCACACCCAAATCTGGACACAAATTTCTAAATCTCAAAGCCGTGTCAAATTTCTACTTTTTGAAAATTAGATTTTTCGGTGATCATTTTTGTCTTCTTCATTGATTTCATTCGAGGCCTGTAAATTAATGTTTTAGCTATCCCAAGCTTTAACCCAAAGTGGGGCCCACAAGCCACTCAAGTTAAGTCTTCATCTCTCTCACTCACGTTTCAGGGTCTTCTTTGTTTCCTGCAACTTCTCTTCAAGAGCTTAGCTGAGAGGAAAACTCTTCTTCCTCTTCACTTTTCCTTTGCATGCCCTAGTTATAACCTTCCAAATAGAAATCTAAGAACATCTTCTTCTTCCTCTCAACTCAAGGATTTCATTGATACTGTCTTCTTGGTGATTCCAGCTGGGTTTCCACTCCATTTTCTTCTCCTCTTCTTGTTTGGCTAGCTCTAGGTAAGGATTCCTCTTCTACTCTTCCATGGAGTTTCCTTAGGCCCCAATGATCATGTTTTTCATACATGCAAACACCATTTCGGAAATGGTCTTTGTTTTTAAGTTGGTTTGATTTTTGAGTGTTTTTCCATAGGGATTTTTGTAGACTTTTGATTCAGCTCGTGGGATAGGATTTGTGGGAAGATCTTTGGATTAGCAATAATCAAGGCAAGTGATCAATCTAGTTTTCTTTTAATGCATGCTATAGTTGTACATCTTTTAGCTATAAATGATTTGATTTCCTTATTCTAGCTGAAGCAAAGAAATGATATAAGTATGTGAAATGATTTGAAATCTTTCATTAGTTGAAATGCACAGGTTATTTATTATATTTCTAATATTTCCAGTCAGATAAGATTCTCCTTGTTATTGTTCAATGTTTATTGATGAATAAGGGATGATTGAAGAGATATGGGATGTAAATTGATTGGAAATGGAAATTTATTTAGAGTTGGATTAAATAGAAATGTTATGCAAGGTTGGACAGGCCTTATGAACGTCTTGTATGCGTTGGAATGGTTGAAAGAGAGAGGCATTCAAAAATTGCAAGAAGAACAGGTTCTACAATGAACGTTTCAGCCAACAGCCTGTTCGCTCGAGCGGAGCCTTGGCTCACTCGAGCGAGCAAGCTGCTATTTGAGCAAAACACCTTTTGAAACTCGTCCGCTCAAGTGGATAATGGGTGAGCTCGAGCGAACTAACTTCTAGATGCTGTCGCTCGAGCAAACCCTGTGGAAGCTTAAGCGAATGAGGTTTTGGATGCGTCCGCTCGAGCGAACTGACCATCTCTCGAGTGGACCTAATGCTACCTGCATTTTTGAATTTGAAAGAGAAAAATGAGTTTTTTTTTTAGAGGATTTCTAGAAGGATGAAAAACATGATCATGTTAAGTGTCCTTAGCTTGATATTGTGCCTTTGAGACTTAAAATATCCTACAACTTCTGGACACCAAAGCATTTTTCTAAGCACTGATATTTGGGTTTTTCAAATACACAATGATCAACAAAGGTTCTCAGCATAGGCTTGATTGATTTGTCTGAAAGTCTCGGTTTTGACACTAAGAGTATCATTTCAAAATTTGTTTTGTTTTACAAGTTTAGTTTCGCTTCGAATTACTTCAAGAATGTGAAATGGGAAGCACTTCTTCAGTTCAGGATAAAAAAATATATGCTATCTTTGCAAGTCTCGCTTCGTTTTGCTTTGATAAGTGTATTCCCCTAATTTTGATAAGTTTTGTATAAGTATTGATATGTTTTCATGAATTCATGGTTTCCGTTGAATATCACTAAGCTTAGACTACCCTCTCAGTCTGATCCACTAGTTAGGGGGTCCTTAAACATAAGGAATATCTGCAGATTAGTCGTGTATTTATACGCATCTTTGTTTTGTTCCGGTTTTGCGGCCGGTTTTCTTGCCCACGTCGTGTGGCTCGGGCTTTCGTTTCATTTTATTTCATTTCGTTTTGTCTTTGCTTACTCTTGTCATCATGTTTGACGGAGAAAGGATGAGCTCAATGTGGATTAATGAATCATGATATTTTCTTGTATTCATGTTAGTTTTGCCTTGCATATTATTAAGTTTCGTTTTGCACATTATTTAATTTTTGTTTCGAATTCATTAAATCTTTTTAAGCTTATTTATTTCAGATTTGCAAACGATTTATATATATATATGTCTAAATTGATCACCTGCCAAACCATTGTGTTTGATCCCTTTGTTTTGGTATTTAGATGTAGGCATTGTTACCATTGAGGAGGAGCGCCAGAAGGAGGCTTTTGAGCCACCCCCAGCCCGTGAATGGCAACCCGATGACGTCATCTAGACGTCGGGTGGGGACATGAGTTGCGGTGCACTTGGCTTGGGACTCGTGTTTTGTTATTTTGGGATGTATCGGCCTTTGTTGACCCTTTTCTTACTTTGGGAATGTAAACTTAAACTTAACTTACTTTTGCTACTGAACTATGATTGGGAATGCAACATTATATTTCCCCTCTGATTATCTTGTCATGAAGATGATATATTTAACTTATGCATCTTTGATATTACCCTACTATGGTTTGATTCATTTACATGCACGCTTCCGCAAACCATTGTTCGTGTGAGATTGTTCCGTGTTTGTTTTGGAATCCTCACCGCGGAAACCTGTGGGATAATTATCATCACACATCAAGGTAGCAACACAGTTTCAGGAACTAATGCAAGCCATGTTAGAACAACAGAGACAGGCCAATGAAAACCAAACTAGATTACAGAGAGTAGCCAATGAAACCCAAGCTAGACTATAGAGAGAGGCTAATGAGAACCAAGCCAGATTTCAAGAACAGTTAGCTAAGAAGGATGAGGAGATGGCACAAGTTCAGAGGCAGCTTTTGGAAGTCTTATAGAACACACACCAACCTCAACCCAGCCTAGGCAACCTTTGGGCCCAAACATTGTCATCAAGTATAGGGACCATGACCCTAATATATTGTTTGAGAGGTTCCGTAAGAGGGGACCTAAGGAGTTTTCGGGTCAAAAAGACCCTTTGGCTGCGGATGATTGGTTGGTAAACGCAGAGAAAATCTTTGATGTATTCACATGTATTGGCAGAGAGAAAGTCAACTTGACAGCTTCCTTGTTCTACGGGCTGGCAAGCACATGGTGGCAGACGCTTAAGGAACCGTATCAGATGATGACTGATGGGACCACATGGGAAACTTTCAAGACCCAATTCACTGACAAGTACGTCCCTTTGTAGCTCAAGCAGGGCAACATGACAGTCCTTGAATATGTCACAAAGTTTAAAAAGCAAGCTAGATATGCTAGAGAGTTGATTGACATTGAATAGAAGAAGATCACCAAATTCTTGGAAGGTCTGAACCCCATCATCATGAGGGATGCTATTGGGGTAGTTCCATCCGCCACCTTTGATGAAGTTGTCAAAAGAGCATACAAGTTCGAAGATATCAACAACCAGATCATTCGGGATAGGAAGCAGTAGTACCACCAGCAGAACCAAAGGCAACAGAACAAGAAGCCAAGGCAAGATCAGAACCTGCCAAGACAAGGTGCATGTGCACACTGTGACAAAAATCACAAGACTGCCCAATGTCGCAAGGCCACCGGTGCTTGTTTCAGGTGTGGGGCTATGGACCATGCCATTCGAGATTGCCCACAATTGCATAATCAAGGCAATAGAAACCAACAGCAAAGACAAGCAGCCACTCAGAATCAGGCAAGACCACCTCAATAGCAGCAACAACAAGGCAGACAACAAGTTCAGAATCAGAATGCTCGTCCTCCATAGCAACAAAACAGAAATGCACAAGGGAGGCAGAATCAGGCACAGAACAGGCCACAGCAACAAGGACGGGCTTACCATCTCAATCGTGTGGATGCCAACGCTGCAGGCGACGTAGTGGAAGGTAAACTTCTTATTTGTGGAGTAGAAGCTCAAATATTATTTGATCCTGAAAGCACTCATTCATTTTTATCTCCTGTGTTTGCCAAGACGATTACTATGCCATCTAGAGAACTTGATTATATCTTGACTGTCACCACACCAGTAAGTAAACAGGTTGTTTGTAAAACCTATTACCCAAATTGTTTAATCATATTAGGATATGTCAACCTTCCAGCAGATCTTATCATTTTAGATATGCATGATTTTGATGTTATTTTAGGCATGGATTGGTTAGAGAAATATAATGCAACCATGGACTGCTTCAGTAAAACCATAACATTTAAGTTAAAAGGGGAGCAGGTAGACCTGATGATTCAGGGAAACAAGAAGAAAAATCAAGTAGGGTTTATCTCAGCACTAAAAGCAGGCTATGAAGCATTCATTGCATTTATCACGGACGATAAACGATCCCAAGGGGTGGAGGAAATCCCCGTTGTGTGCGAATTTTTGGATGTTTTTCTAGAAGAAATCCCAGGATTGCCACCGATTAGAGAAGTCGAGTTCACAATTGAGCTCCTTCCAGGAACAGCACCGATTTCATTTGCACCTTACATTCTGGCTCCAGCAGAATTAGGTGAACTAAAACTCCGATTACAAGATTTGTTGAGCAAAGGTTTCATTAGGCCGAGTGTTTCGCCTTGGGGAGCACCAGTTCTTTTTGTGAAAAAGAAAGATGGAAGCTTGAGAATGTGCATAGACTACAGATGATTAAACCATATGACTGTCAAGAACAAGTATCTGTTGCCGAGAATAGACGACTTGTTCGATCAAATGCAAGGAGTAGCGAATTTTTCCAAAATAGACTTGATGTCTGGGTATTATTAGTTGTGGGTTAGAGAGTCAGATGTGCCTAAAACAACTTTTCGAATAAGATATGGGCATTATGAATTCTTGGTGATGCCGTTCGGGTTGACAAATGCACCCGTGGTGTTTATGGCACTCATGAACAAAGTCTTTGCACAATATTTAGATTAATTTACAGTAGTGTTTATTGATGATGTTTTCGTGTATTCTAAGAGTAAGGAGGAGCATGAAGAACACTTAAGGACGTCATTGCATCTTTTGAGAGACAACCAGCTTTATGCCAAACTAAGTAAATGTGAATTTTGGCTAAAACAATTGGCATTTCTAGGCCTTGTCATTTCGAAAGAAGGCTTAGCAGTGGATCCATCCAAGATCGAAGCAGTCGTCAGTTGGAAAAGGCCAAACAATGTAACAAAAATTAGGAGCTTTTTGGGACTAGAAGGGTATTACAGGAGGTTCGTCCAAGGATTTTCGTCCATCGCAGCTCCCTTGACAAAATTAACCAGGAAGAGTGTGCCTTTTGTATGGACGAACCAGTGTGAAGAAAGTTTTCTAGAGATGAAAAGAAGTTTGACTATAGCTCCAATTCTCACCTTACCGTCAGGAAGCGGAGGATTCGTTGTTTATACAGATGCTTCGAATGTAGGACTAGGTTGTGTACTGATGCAGAATGACAAGGTAATTGCCTATGGCTCGAGGCAGTTAAAGGATCATGAAAGGAATTATGCAACTCATGATTTGGAGTTAGCTGCAGTTGTATTTGCTTTGAAGATGTGGAGACACTATCTATATGGAGAGAAATTTGAAGTTTATTCAGACCACTGGAATTTATAATATTTGTTCTCACAGAAAGAATTGAATATAAGGCAGAGACGGTGGATGGAGTACATTAAAGTCTACGACTTTCCAATTAAGTATCATCCGGGCAAAGTGAACGTAGCGGCTGATGCTTTGAGTAGAAAATCAGTGGTCATAGCCAGTTTGAGAGGAGTCAGTGTCTTACACCAGTTGGAAGAACTTGAAATAGTAGTACAACCGTTAAGGAAGGGTGTGATGTTGGCGAATATGACAGTGTCTGGACCTACCTTCATCCAAAAGATTAAGGACAGTCAGTTGCAAGACCGATACTTAGCAAAGATCATAGAACACATTTCAGAACGTCCAGACTTCAGGATAGTGGATGGAGTGTTGTATTTTCGTGACCGTTTGTGTGTGCCTAATGTGGAAGACTTGAAGAATGAGATAATGACTGAAGCACACAACATAAGATACTCTATGCATCCTGGAAGCACCAAAATGTACCAAAACTTGAAGAATAGATTCCAGTGGAATAACATGAAATGGGAGATAGCAGCCTTTGTATCTTGATACCTCACTTGTCAGCGTATTAAAGCAGAACACCAGAAACCTCCAAGATTGCTTTAGCCCTTAGAAATTCCGGAATGGAAATGGGAGCACATCACCATGGATTTTGTCTCCGGTTTGCCTACTACCAAGAAGGAGAATAATGCCATTTGGGTTATAGTGGATCGTCTTACGAAGTCTGCTCACTTCATTCCTATGAAGACAGGGAGTAGGATGCACATGGCACCACTTGCAGATTTATTCGTGAATGAGATCGTTAGTAGACATGGTCAACCCATCTCAATCACTTCAAACAGAGATAGCAGATTTGTTTCGAGGTTTTGAAAGACTCTGCTAGAATCTATGGGCACCAAGTTACAATTCAGCACTGCATACCATCCTCGAACTGATGGCCAGTCAGAGCGAACTATATAAACTTTGGAAGACATGCTACGTGCTTGTGTGCTAGATTTCAAGGTCCAATAGGACGAGTACTTGCCGCTATGCGAGTTTGCATACAACAATAGCTACCATTCCAGCATCAGTACGGCACCTTTCGAAGCACTTTATGGTAGAAGATGCAGATCCCCAGTTTGCTGGGAAGAAGTCGGTGTTCGTAGCTTCCATGGACCAACAATAGTTGGAGAAACCAGTGATAAGATTAAGTTGATTCAAGAACGTTTGAAGGTTGCCCAAAGCAGACAGAAGAGTTATGCTGATACTCGTAGAAGAGATTTGCAGTTTAAGGAAGGTGACAAAGTATTTTTGAAGGTGTCTCCGGTCAGAGGCACTCTAAGGTTCGGACAGAAGGGCAAGCGTGCAAGAAGGTACATCGTCCGTATGAAATTTTGAGCAAGGTTGGAGACGTTGCCTACAGACTTGCGTTACCGCCGGAACTCTCCGGGGTACACAATGTTTTTCATGTCTCGATGTTGAAGAAATATGTTCCGAACCCTTCTCACATGTTATAGCATGAACCACTGGAAATCCGAGAAGATGCTTCGTATGTGGAAAAGCCAGTCGGGATCATTGACACCAAAGAACAAGAACTGAGAAATCGGACTATACACTGGGTCAAGGTACAGTAGGAAAATCACGAGCCAGAAGAAGCTACATGGGAACTGAGAGACCATGTTCAAAGAAAGTATCTCATCTCTTGCCCAAGGTAAATTTGTTATTATTTGGAGAAACAAATAACCTAAGGGGTGGAGGATGTCAGACTCCGACCAAGGGTTTGTGCGATTAGCGATAATTAAGTGAGTGTTTAGTCATAAGTGGGTTTAGTGTTCGTTGGGTTAGAATTTGATTGATTTTTAGTCTTGGAATTAGCTTTGGAGAATTTTGAGAGCGTTGGTTTTAGTCAAACACGCTCAAGGATGCCCTGAGTACACGTGTGAGCATGGGAGAACGATTGTGGATTCTTATTTAAACTGTGATTTTCATTTATTCTGAATGGTTTTATGATTTCCTACAACTTTTGTATTCGCTCCATCCTCGTTCGAAGCCCATAAAACTGTGTTTTGGCTCAAAAGGGTAAAATAGACTATTCACACCCAAAGCTAGTCTCCTTCTTGAGTTGCTCACACTTGTTGGTCAACACTGTCCAAAGAAAAATTTTTGGAGACAACTGTATTGATAGATGTTTCTGGGTGGTGTTCTTGTACCTCAATATTTATGTTGGCATCATGTTGATCTCCCATATCATCTTGACAAGACCTCTCAATTATCTCAACGGGTGTAGTGATTGCCTCAGGTTGCTCCTGTAAAGCAATCATTTGTGCTAACAAGTGTTGTATTTGTTTGGCAAGTCGGTCGAACTTAGGAGCATCAACTTGGGAGAAAACATGAATTGGTTTCTCATCATCAGTATTGGTCTCATTTGCAACAATCTCCACAATATGTATTTTTGTGGATTGTTGAGACTCTCTTGCTAGAGGATTAGAAATTTCTATGCGGGACTAATTAAACTTACATTCAACACGAATTGCTTCTCTACGTGCTTCATACATGGTCATGTAGCCTCTCATGTTTTCCAATATGCTTGGTTGCAAACCTCTGAGAAAGTTGAGGCAATAATTTGTATCATCTTCAACTAATCAACGTACTTTTCGCAGCCATGAAAATTTATCATAATATTCATCAACTGTCAGTTCTTCTTGTTGCAAACTCAAGAATCACAAAAAATAGACTATGCTCTCACGATACCAATTTCCATACTTACGCCTGTATTGTACTCTTTGAATTTAATTGAAACTTTCAAGGCAATCTGGCTTCATATTTACTTGGATGTAAAAGAAATGAACTGACCTTCTATGGAGATCGAATGTCCAGGAACTTGCAATTGAAGATGAGTCAACAATTGGAATCCAGATGACTTCAATATTAGCAAATCAAATGCTAACTGTCCGATTGGATCAAAATGGGCCCAAGATTTGGCTGTTGTCTGAGCTTTGCTGGAAATTTTTTTTTTTTTCAAGTTTGGGCCTAACTTGAGCACAACTCAGGCCTAAATGAGCATTATTGTTGTTGGATCGAATCTTAACGGAAGCCAAAGAAGTGGGACGAGTAAAAGGACTTGAAAGTTTGGCCCAAAGTTTCTTTGATTAGCCAATGATGTTAGTTGCATGGCTGCTATCAAGAAGACCTGTGGGTTTGTTAGTTTTATGGTCTCAATTCATTAGATTAATGAAATAAATTGATTGAATTCTTTATTTATCAATATACTCTTGATTTCCTTTATGAGATGAATGGTGTTTTATTATATACTTGCACATAACCAATACGAATGACATAATGGTTCTTGAGATGAACCAGAATCCACAAGTATACTAGATGCAATACATGTGTATGGATGAGATCCACATACGGGAGACATATATAGCAAATCTTATACTTGAATGTCTTCACAACCAGTGATGATGACTGGACATCTCATCTGACAAAGTTGTAGTACTTTGATTACTATGAGATATTATGATTTGTCTCGATCATCAGAATGGAAGATTCTGGATCATAGTGCTAGTACATTGGATGTATTGAAAGACCATGAGAAGCACCTTATGAACACTATCTTTTCTTTAAGGTCTGCTCTCAAAATTCCCTAGCAATAGGCTCTCAATCCTGAGACATTGATGAACTCAAGTTTCTATCTATTCATTTGCTTTGAGTCACCAATGAGTGAGGCCAACTGTAGGTCAACGCCTCGGTGTCTTGGGTACATGGTAGTAGGACTGTGAGAACATTTAATGGTCAAGATGGAATCTATCTTTGTTATCCCCTTGTGCTAATTAATGGATTTATCATTGGTAAGTGTACACCCATCTCAATTAAGAATTAATTGGATGGTACTAATGATCATTGTGATTAATTGGGTCTCAATGATAATAAGATATGTATCTAAATTGGTGGGACAATTTTTCCAATTAATCCATGGATATTGATAGAGGGGCCTACTTGTGGTGATAAGGAAGTTTAGGGTCTTCATGTAATTTATTTCTAAGACTGGAGTTCAATTGCATTTGTTTAGTGGAATTATTTGCAATTAACTATGGGCCTGGATTGCACATGAGATGTGGGGTCGCGAGTCCCAGTTGGAGCCAGCTTTCTATAAATCCCTAGTGGTCCCCACGCTAGCCCAAGATTGGATCATTACTAATTCTATTTGAATTCAAAAGGAAAGGAATTAGAAACTTACTATTTCTATTTGAAGTGAGACTTCCAATAGTGGTAATAGTAGGAAAAGAAAGTTACTAATTATTATGGAAGTTGGACTTTTAATAATAAACAAAGAGGAGATGCTCTAGGCTATAAATAGGAGAGGAAAGAGGGCTGGACGTCCATGCATGGATCCCTCATTGGAATTCACGCCCAGCCCTCCCTTTTGTGCAAGAGTTGCACACCTCTCTCTCTCCTTCTTCTTCTAGTTTCTCTTCCGGTTTCCCTTGAGTTTCTAGTTAGTTTTTCTCTTAGAGATCCCACCCATCTTCTTGAGAAAAGAGAATCTGATATGGGTCATAGGGTGGAAGACGATTGGGTCTTGGAGATTCTGATTTGGCTTGTGAAAGAGTTTCATCATCAAAGAAAGACGCAACTTCTCCATTAGAGCACAACCGAGCTCCAAAGGTATAATCTACTTCTTTGCATGTTGTAGATTTTTATGGATGCTTGTTGGTGTTGTTCTATCTTCTTGATAGGTTTATTTACTGATCATGATGGCTAAGATTGAGGACATGGATCCTGTATTAGGTTTTGTAGCCTTCTGGATAGTTGATCCCTGAGTCAAGTGGGTCAAAAGTTTTGAAAACCTATCCTAGAGGCCTACCTATTTCCAACAAGGTTATGGGCCACGGGCTGATGTTTGCAAATCCGATGCACGTGGCTTCTTTTCTTATTTAAATACCATTGCTGGTTTAATTTCATAGCTAACTGGCTTGAATTGCGAACAAGTTGGCTTGGCCTGTTGTGGACTTGGCCCAAAATTTGGCTCAAATTTCTATTACCGAAGTCGTGAAAGCACACCTTTTTTTTTTCACTTGTTGTTCATTGGAGTGAGCCGTGCGGGTTTGACCCAAACTCAAACTTGACTCATGTCATAAAGGAAACACGTGCAAGGATTGTAACAAAACACGTGAGGCTCTTTTCCCTGATGTGCTTCGAATGAAAAGAGGAGGGGGGTGATTCTTTTGCTTGCTGCTGTTGTTGACGCGGAGATGGAGATGGCGGTGGCGAGCGATGGTGAGGGATGACAACGGAGGATCGACTGCTCCAGTCCGATTCCAGGTACACTTTTTTTTTTTGGGTCTTTTGGTTCCTTTTCTCTTCCTCTCTACTTTCTACTTTCTGCTCCTTTTTCTTTCTTCCTCTCTCTGCATCTTTTTCTTCTTCTTCTTCTTTTCTCTGCTGTCTATTCTCTCTTTCCTTTTCTACTCTCTGCTCCTTTTTTTCTTTCTTCCTCTCTTTACGCCCTTCTTTCTTCGTTCTTTCTTGTTTTTTTTTTCTCTGTTGTCTCTTCCCTTCCTCTTCTCTCTCTGTTTTTTTTTTTTTTTTTGTTGGGGAATGGGTGACTGCGTTCGGGTGGGGCCCAATTGGTAGGATCGATGGTGGGGTTTTGGGTTCTTAGGTTTTGAAGGGCTGATTTAGGGTCAAAGTTGGGTTTTGGGAATTTGGGGAAAATGTTGGGGACTTGGATTAGGGCTTCAAAGGTGTTGGTTTGGGGTTGGGCAAGATGGTGTGGCTTTAGATGATGGACGGTTGGGTGGGACGGCAATGCGGTTTTTCTGTTTGGGTAGGAAGATTGTCGGCGATGGTGATGGGTGATGGTAGTTTCGAACAAATGGAATGTTGGATTTGGTGACAATTAGGGTTTGGGATATGGAAGGTGGAGAGACTGTTTCGATGGATGGTGGGGTTTGGTGAATGGTGGTCGTGATGTTAAGTGGGGATGATGATTGCAGACGATCAAGACTAGGTTGGATAGATGTTTGGCTCTAATACCAATTAGTTCAGACAGCGGAGGTAGAGACGTGGGAGGGTGATGAAAAATAAAAAAAGATAAGAAGGATGATACATTTTCTTGGGCTCTCACCAAAGTCTGATCCGGAGGCGTTACGTCAGATGAGCAAGGTAGAGCTCAAGATACTCAAAACTTGGGCTCTCACCAAACTCCAATCCAAGAGGCATTAGGGATTTCTTGGAGGAAAACTAAAAAAAAACTCATTTTCATTAATCATCAATCATTCATTACCTAGCTAAAGATACTTTACATCATTATATAGGAAAATAAATAATCCTAAGACTAATCTGAACTATCCAAACACAGTAATGGTAAGGATTAAAACATCCTAATAAGCAACCTAAAATATAATTAAAGGCCTAAATAATATAAAATAAATGGGCTGTGCCCAAAGACTTTGACGGATAATTGGGTTGGGCCCGTTGTTGGGTCAACCCATGGGAGACCATGGGCCTGTCCTACATCACGGACACTAGTCAGATCCCACATAATTGAATGCTTCCATTGGAAGAAATAAAATGTGATACTAATGTAGTTGCCGATTAGACTATAACTCTTGTTTATGATTTTGATAGAATAAATTGATTTCAATGCACAATTGCCTAGTATTCAATATTTGAACTCGTGAATTATTTTGTCTTTAAATTCAATTGCACACAACATATATTACAATAATGTTGTTTATACTTCAATGAATTATCGTATTCATTAGTGTTGTTGATGATATTACAGGCCAAATGCCAATGTCAGTCCTGCAGAGGCTGTAGCGCCAGCGGAGGAAACCGCACTGATTCCTCCAAAAGGATTATATAGAATGGAATGGCCAGGATATCATCTGATCCTGGTAACGGAGTGCGAGAGTAGTGTTTAAATTCTTTTGGGACTTTTGAAAGACGTCATCAAGCAATGTTGTTTTTTAATATGCATATGGATGGCAATGATGTAAAAACTTTATGCTTTTATGTAAAGAAACATTTTTTATATGTGAATAAAGTCTTTTGGTATATCATTGAGCAGTAGTGTGATGGACTTTTCATATATGATATCATTGTTATATATGAGCTTCCGCATTGTTATTGTTCATGGTAAATGTGATTCATTACTCTAATATGTGTGAAGTAAGTATATCCTTTGTGGGTTTCTATTTAGCTTCAGTTAAATATGAAATTCACGGGAGCACATATAGTCGTGCCTCATGATTTACCCACATTAATCAAACCTCAGGCTCGTTCACGGGAGCACATATAGTCGTGCCTCATGATTTACCCACATTAATCAAACCTCAGGCTCGGGACATGACACCGAAGGGAAAGGACAATGACAATGACGATCTACAACCAGAAGCGACTAACATTGCTAATGTCATAAGAAATAAATAAATAAATAAATAAACTACCGAACCCAATTCCTGAAAACAGGATGAAGCTGTTGATGGATCCACCATAAATCTACTCAAATAAATGAAAAGGATCCACAGGCGAAAGAAGATAAAGCCACAAAATGGTAAAAACGAGATTGACAGCCGAGACCCACTGATGGTTTGCTACGAGGACACAACTTGCAAGCAGTAGTTGCCAAGTATAATTCTGCTAGTTTTTTTTTTTTTTTTTTTGTTAGCTTTATGCTACAATGCCAGGCAGTTTATTTGTTTCCCTTACCATGTCAAAATAAAAATTAGAAGAATGTAGAGAGATGAACGATCAAATGCGCACCTCGTCCATATCTTGAAGCCTCTTGGAGACTGGTATCTTTTCTTTGATTTAAGGTCAAGGCAGTTGACTGAGAATTTCAAATAAATGGATGTACTTATTTGTAAAATTTAAAATAATATTACTTGGTAAGTTTATAATAATGATGGTCAAATCTGTATTGTGGAGAATTACTTTCAGTCAAGGTGCACCCATGAATGGAAGAGTTGCAATTGTTTTGTATCACTCTAACCATTTGGACTAGAGCATTAGTTAGTCATCTGCATTAGGAAATATACGGTAAGTATAACATTCAAGTATAGTTTTGGCTAACTTAAAAGAAAAAAAAAAAGTATAGTTTTGGCTGATGTTCATAAGTATAATTAATACTTCAGTTATTAGAATTGATCAAAAGGCCGATAATGATTGATATTCAAAAGAAAAATCAAGATTTCAGTTATAAATTTTGAAAATGCCCATAAATTAAATCTATATATGCCTGAGAATGGTTCGTTTTTCTTTAAAAAGAATTTGACAAAATATTTGTTTTATATATATATATATATATATTTTCATGTATATGTGAGTCTATCTTGAAGCCTCTTGGAGACCGGTATCTTTTATTGTTTTAATTTAGTGTGTGTGTGTGTGTGTGTAATTCGTCAAATTTAATTAGTATATTAGATGCACATTCTAAATGAAAATTTTCGTTAAAGACATGTATTTTTTGACAAAGGGTTGTGCTCTCCCAAGTAGGAATGTAAATCGGTCGGTTCCGGTTCGGGTCTATGATGGACCTGGAACCACTAATAAAACAGTGGAATTGGAGCCAGAATTGGAATCGGTTGGGAACCCATTCTTGATTCCCAATAATGAGAAGGTGGAACCGGAACCAAAACTTAAACCGATTCCGCATATTGGACGGGTCCAAGTCTGGGTAATTAATGATATGAAAAAATATAGTTTTTATGAGAGATTCTCTAAAAGTTAGGTAATATATTGGGTTCCGAGTCCACAGGTCGGAACCAAGGTGAAACTAAACTCAAACCCTGTTTAGTTCGCGGGTAAAAAAAAAAAGACCCAGGCTTGGTTACTTATCGGGGCCTAAATCAGAACTCAAACTCGGCTTTTAATGGGTCGAAATCTCCAGGTAATAGGAGAATCAAGGACCCATTTACATTATACTCCTAAGGGACAATTGTGACTAAACACTGAGAGACCACTTGTGAGCCATGCCAATTTTGGGGCAGAGGATGAAAAGAACTCAATTAGACCTAGTCGTATGCAAAATATCTAACCCGATTATCTCTAAGTTTAATGGTTTTAAAAGATATCATTTCTTAATCATTTTTTAAGATATAAATCAAAATGAGTTGCAAATTGAGTTTGTGTCAATTCATGGATGCTATTCAAAAAGAAAATAACAAAGAACAATAGAGAACTCATTAATCTTTACTAACTCAATTTTTTTTACATTTCCCTAAGTTTTTACGAGAACTCCTCGTTGATTGGGTCCCATACTACAATGTTTTATTGTTAAGAGACGACAAATAAAAATGACAAAAATTTTAAGGGAATTCCAATAATCTTCCCAAGTAAAAATTCCTTTGATTCTAGCCCACACAACTTTTACCTCATATCGTACCTCGAAGATCATAGAATACTTTTTTTTTCTGAAGGAAAAATGAATTGCATTAAACTGAAATGTCAACATACAAAGCACTAATCAACCAAGGAGGTGGGACATGACTCCACACTCCAAGACCTGACAAGAAACCTCCCACCCTAGCAATATTGTGGGCAGCAGTGTTTGCAGATCTCCTGACAAACGAGAATTGCACTTCTCCTAAAGAATGAGCCAAAGCTCTACATTCCTCAATAATGAGGCGAAACCCATTTGGACTAGAAAAATTATATGTTAAAGCTTTGAACACCTGTAAACAGTCCATTACTACAACAATACATGACAGCTGCAAACTCTTAATCCAACAGAGAACCTCACGCACACCAAGAGCTTCAGCATCTCTAGCAGCAAAATTTCCAAGAATGCAGTCATATTTTGCTGCAATAAAGTCACCATCAGAACTTTGAATAACTCCTCCATAACTGATCTATCCCTGGGAAGTAAAGGTTGCAGCATCTACGTTGCATTTGAACCATCCCAATTAAGGTTTCTCCCAACAGACAGAATCTTGAATTAGCATGCTAGGATCATCATCAATAAATAAACTTTGTTTCCTCACTATTTGCCACTGAAACAATAACTGACTTGCAGAATTGAGAATATGATTCACTCTGCCATGCTTATTATTCCATATTTTTGTCATTTCTATTGATCCAAATCCTCGAGCAAATCATAACTGCAAGATCGCAATCCTCCTTGCTGCAACAGGAAAAAATATGCTCTAGCCAAACCAAAAACGATGAACAATTCCCAACATAACCAATTGATGATGAAATCCAACAAGATTTTGCAAAATCACAATCCACCAAAGCATGAGTGATAGTCTCATTATAAGCATTACATAAAGAACAAGTAGGTATTACCTCCACTCTTCTTCGAATAAGATTATCAGCTGTAGGCAAGACATTCATCGCTGCTCTCCATATAAGATTCTTCACCTTACCCGGCACCTCCAATCTCCGCATCCGTCTCCATATGCAACTGGGAGATATATCAGTCATGTTAGACTGCATTTTATAACAACTACGAACAGATTAAGAACCTTGAGGGTTGGCCAACCAATACCAAACATCGCTATTTCTACGATTATTGAGGGGAATTTGCAGAATAAGGTCCTTCTCCCTCGTGTCAAAAATGTCGGCCACAATATCATAATCCCAGGAAAAAACTTAAACTAATTGGAAAAACTCTCCACCCCAGGGAAGATAGTGGAAGAACTCTGTTTATTCCCTGTCTACTCATTCCAACCTTGCTTAGGGACTCTTATTTATATGTCTACTCTTTGCGACAAACCTCTCATCCAATGGATGAGTAACCTTCTAGACATTTCACTAGAAATCTCTATACAACTCTATACTAATTGTACATTTGTCCACAATCTACTAGATTACTTTACACATTTACATAATTTAAGTGGCACTCCTGCTTTTCTATATAATTCAACATAATGATAGGCTCCTTTAGTAGACACTTCACTAGAAATTTTTACACAACTCTATACTAATTGTACAATTGTCCACAATCTACTAGAATACTACACACATTTACATAATTTAAGTGGTAGGTACTCCTACTTTTCTATATAATTCCAGATAGTGACGGAATCATTTAGAATCATCTAAATCCTTCAAGATCTCCATCAATCAATCAAGATGCTTCAATCCATCGGATTAGAGAAGTATCACGTCCAAGATGCTTGTCAGCACTGGTGAATTTGTAAAAATATGTGGTGTGGTTATTCATAAGGATTTTCTTCCTTAAAGTTGGAAAATGGTCGAAAAATACAGACCAAACCTGGCTTCCCCTAATCTATATAAGCATATGTGCCCCCTCCTTACTGAGCCATTTCATCCAAAAAAAACCAAGCAAAAGGATTTGAACGAGTATCCTCTCATATTTGTAAATTACAGGCTTTTGTGGTTTCAGTATTTTATAATACATCACTACCTTTTCATTTAAACACTTGGATTACTAACAAACACATGCATGCACAGAGAGATTCACTTGAAGGAGTAAGTAAGGACCCGCTTGCATGAAAATGCATCTCCTAAATAACGAATCAGGTTTAATTTTATGCTTTACAAAATCACGCGATGTAAATTGGTGCAAACAACCTATATCCTTTAAATGAAATTGAAAGGGGGTTAATTGTCCATCTATTGATATCACCTCATTTTCTCCTCATCCAAATTGATATTACTCAACCCGCATCTAACTTGACCCTACCCGCCAACACACTCATAGTTTGGTGGCTTGGGATATAGTTGGCAAATATGGTGATGGATCGATGCTCGAGTCATCAAATTTAACATATTACTCCTGACCAGTGGTCCAACTTTTAAAAAAAAAAAATTTTAATTAGCCCAACCCATAGGCCATAACCATCGGGTCATTGACGGGTTTGGGATTGAAAGGTAAAAACTAGATATGTAAATGGGTCACCGATTTTTTTATTACCCGAATATTCCGACCAGTTAAAAACCGGATCTGAGTCCTTATTTAGGTCCCGAAAAGTAAATGGGTCTGGGTCCTTATTTAGGTCCCGAAAAGTAAATGGGTCCGAGTCTGGTTCCACCTTGGTTTAGACCTGTAGACCCGAGACCCGATATATTACCTCAATTTTTAAAAATTTCTCCTAAAAATTATATTTTTTTAATATTATTTTCTACCTAGACACAAACCCGGATCCAGACCCATCCCGAAACGGTTCAGGTTCTGATTCCGGAGCCAAGAGATCGGTTCCAAAACGGCTCCGGTCCAGATCCGGTTCCACTTTCTCTTTAACAGTTCCGATCCGATTCCGAAAGCTACCCGTTTACAGCCCAAAGTAAAAAGCTTGACCGTTCCATAACCATTCAGACAGTGCCTGCATTCCCTCCATTTCTCTGGATAAGATTTCAGAGCAGTAGATAAACAAACAACCATTTCTCTCTTATCTCTTCAATTCTTCTAAAACCTGCTCTTCTTACATAGTAGGGTTTTGAAATCCCCCTTTCTCAAGTCTAAAGACAAAAAGACTTCCAAATCTCTTCAATGGAAGTCTGCAATCGCTTCATTTCCATCAGAAGTTCGCCCATCTTTTTATTCCGCTCTCAGATTCACAAATCCATCAAACCCACCATTGTCAAATCGAAATCTTCCCAAGATAAGATTAGGGTTTTGAAGGAGCTCAAGAAGGAGACGGAGGAAACCCTAGAATGGCAGTCCATCTGTTCGAGTGTCTCCAGATTCACGTCCACGAGCATGGCTTCTTCCGTCTCTCGGAGCGGGAATCTGCCCTTTGGTCGTGACAGGGAAGAGAGCCAGAAGCTCTTGGAACAGACGACGGCGGCGGTCCTCCTCCCTCAGCCGCTCGATTTCTCCGGGATCGAAGATTTGTCGGAGATTGTGGGATCTGCGGTGTCGGGAGAGCTGCTGACGGTCCGCCAGCTGTGTGCTGTTGCACGGTCTCTCCGGGCGGCGAGAGGAGTCCTCGCGCAGTTGGAGAAGATGTCGTCGGAGAGTCAGGGCGATTCGCAACGGTAAAATTTCTACCTCTTCTGATTGAATTATAGATGTTGTTGTTGTTGTTGTTTTGAATATAGTTTGGTTGTTTATTCCTGTTCTATGAAACTGGGAGGGAATTGATTGTTTCTTTACCTGAAAGTTCTGATTTTGTTTGTAGCTTGTTAGGAGTGGATTGTGATTTCTTATGTTTCAGAGAATGATTATTCATGCTGCTCAGGATAAATCTAGTAGGTTGGTTGTTGCTATTTGATTAATGTTTAACACAATTTGGATAGGCAAAGTAATGGAAGTCTTGTCTATAATTTGGTTTATATCATCAATCATGTGGCCTGGAGCTTTGGATTACGTATACCACTCAAGAACAATTTTGTTCAGATGATCATAGCTATCTACTCGGTGGGAACAAGAGTGCAAGTTCTATATTGAATTCTGATAGGCTAAGTTGCATGAGTACACCTTTATATGTGCGGGAAACTGACACTGCGAGAAATTACAAGAATAATTGGATTTGTGGATTCCGTATAGCAATCAAATAACTTTGGATGGTGGGTTCTTAAATAATAATAATAAAATAAAATAAAACAACAAGTAAATATACATATAAAATGCAAAAGTCCTTCTAAAATGTACAAATCTTATGCTAGACAAAAAAAAAAAAAAAAAAAGAAGAGATAAACTTTTATTGTTTTATTTTGGAGAAATTATTCGGTGGAACTAGATAACACTGCAAATTGCAATGTATACCCAAGAGATTTCTGACATGGAGCCCATTTTGCTCATTCCAAAAGCATATATTCCTCACCTTGTGAATGGGGACATGCTCAAACTATTACTTTGATCAAAGTGACATTCACCGTTAAAGACAACATAATTAGATAAGTGAGACAGCCACGTTATCTGCATTTTCAATCCAACAACGTACTGCTTTGATGTGTGTGATTTTCTAGCACGCTCCTTTTCATTGGGCAAGAGTTTGTTCCGACTGTATGGATTGAGAAAATTGGACACCACAGTGGAGATGATTGTAGAAGGACCTCAGGCCACATGTGTAGGGCCCAAGTAGATTTAGGATTATTTTAATTCACTGATTATATGTTAGTTTTTAATTTTATTGTAATTAGGATTAGGTTTCCAATTTCATTTAGTTTCCTACTTTAATTAGGGTACTTAGGGTTTAAGTTCTCTTTTCCTATTTATATGACATTGTAGAAGATTATTTTCAAAGTTTGATTGATTGAGTTTGGATTTTCCCATTGAGATGCATCCTCATTTACCGTCTTTGCGGAGACTTATTATGTCTTCGTACATGTGCTTTGGCACCCATTGTGCTTCGACCACTTCCCACGAAAGCACTAACCCTAGGGCCTGCATCAATTTGGTATCAGAGCCGAACAATCCCTTGATCGATTGCCCTGTTACCCCTATCCGTCCATTCGCCAAACATCACCACCGATCCACCCATTCATCTTCACAGTCACCCCCATCACCTTCGAAACCCAAAACCCACAACCCTTCCGTTCATCATCCCATAATCCCACCTTCAGATCTCAGTCAAACCAAACCCACCTGCTACCGAAACCCTTCTCTTCCCACACAGCCAAACCAATTGAAACCCATCATCAAGACCAAGACCCCATCTCCCTAGCCCAATCCCATCATCACTACTTGGGCCCCTACACATGTGGCCTGAGGTCCATTTCCATCAGGAGATCTCTCACAATTACGTGGAACTTTTGTATCTGGATATGCTAGAACATTTCTTTTTAGTTAGATCTTATGAGAAGAAAAGGTGTACTAATGTTTTATCAACTACTGAAAGAAGGTTTGAATTGACACTAGATGCACAAGGAATCTGATATGGTGATTTCAGTACATGACTCATTTTGAAAAGTACATGCAACAAGGCGTCTTCATCAGCTTGGGTCATTATTTGGGCCCCAACAACCATGACTTGTCTTCAACTTGGAACATCAATCCTTTCTAGGTCCCACCTTGATTTATGAATGCGACTCATGATGATCTCAAACCATCCAATCAGTGACTCATTAAATGGCTAGTTGCAATTGACTACGTAACCTATGTCGGTCATGTGGTGCCATGTGACACTCAGCATTTATAACTTCGATTAGACAATTCAGACTTTTGGAACAATGTCGAGCTCAAATGGACAGTTTGTTTTGATTTCAACAGTTCTACCATCATTTTAACCATAATCTACTATGTCATGTATTTGTCTGGCATTGCTTGGGGATGAAATGAGAAAGCAAAATGGAAGGGTAACAAAGGGGGTTAACAAAGGATGGCCATAACACTTTTTTTTAAAACTCTCTCTCTCTCTCTCTCTCTCTCTCTCTCTCTCTCTCTCTCTACATATATATATATATATATCCCTCTCCTTTCTTTATCAGTACCAACCTTACAGGTCCTATAATGCGGGTGCAAGTAACTCACAATGGATTGAATTGTACTTTCCTAATGGACTTCTGCACTTTGACCACCCTCATTTTTTTTCTCTTAGAATAATAATGAAACTGTGATAAACATGGGTTTCTGAATCTTTTAGTGAAGGGACAGTTGCAAGAGATCTCATCGGCTGTATATTTTGATCAGGTACTCTCCTTTGCTTGAAATACTTGAGAACTGCAATTTTCTGACAGAATTGGAACAAAAGATAGGGCTCTGCATTGATTGTAGTCTTTCAGTTGTTAAGGATCAAGCTAGCGAGAAACTGGGATTCATTAGATCAGAAAGGAAGAGGAACATGGAAAGCTTGGAATCTCTGTTGAAGGTGGTGTCAACTAGGATTTTCCAGGCTGGGGGCATTGACAGCCCTCTGGTTACAAAACGCCGCTCCCGAATGTGTGTTGGGATCCGGGCTTCACACAGATCTTTGCTTAATGGTGGTGTGATACTGGGTGTTAGTAGCTCTGGAGCAACTTACTTCATGGAACCCAGAGATGCTGTGGAGTTGAACAACATGGAAGTAAGGCTTTCTAATTCTGAAAAAGCGGAGGAGCTAGCTATCTTGAGCTTGTTAACTTCAGAAATAGCAGGGTCAGAAATGGAGATTAGATATTTGATGGACAAGATCGTAGAATTGGATCTTGCTTCTGCCAGAGGCTCTTTTGCCCACTGGATAAATGGTGTATGCCCAGTTTTAGGTGCAATTCATGAAAGGGTTGAATTAAATAAAACTGGAGAATCTTTATCTGTGGATATCGAATGCATTAGGCATCCCTTACTCCTTGAATCATCTCTTAGAAGCCTGTCTTCTGTTGAATTAGGGAATTCTATTCAGTTTGATGGAAGTAATGGGATGGCAAAATCTGGAAGATCGCCTGAGCATGGAGCTGATTTTCCTGTACCATTAGACATCAAGATAGGAGACACGACAAAGGTGGTAGTGATCTCAGGACCTAATACCGGAGGGAAAACTGCTACTATGAAAACTCTGGGTTTGGCTGCTCTAATGTCTAAGGCTGGTTTGTATTTGCCTGCTAAACCCAGTCCAAAGCTTCCATGGTTTGATCATGTTCTGGCAGATATTGGAGATCACCAGGTAGGGTCTCTTCTTCTTGGAGGAGAAAGCATCTGTTGTGTTTAGGTGAACATGTTTGATTTATTCTGAATCTCTTGTTTTTTGGGTTGAAGTCTTTGGAACATAACCTCTCCACCTTCAGTGGGCATATCTCGCGCCTCTGTAAAATCATGGAAGTGGCTTCACCAGAGTCTCTTGTTCTTGTTGATGAAATTGGAAACGGCACCGATCCATCGGAAGGCGTGGCCCTTTCTACCAGCATTTTACAGTATCTAGCAGATCGAGTTAATCTAGCTGTTGTTACTACTCATTATGCAGATTTAAGTAGTATGAAAGCAAATGATACTCGATTTGAGAATGCTGCAATGGAGTTCTGCATTGAGACTCTTCAACCTACCTATCGAGTATTATGGGGAAGTGCTGGGACTTCAAATGCTCTGAGCATTGCCAAATCAATCGGTTTTGATCAGAGACTGCTAGCTCGTGCATATGAATGGGTAGAGAAACTGATGCCAGACAGGCAAAAGGAGCGAAAGGGCTTGCTTTATCAGTCTTTACTTGAAGAAAGAGAAACATTGAAAGCTCAGGCTGAGAAGGCTGCTTCTGCTCTTTCTGAAATTAAAAAACTTCATCAAGAGGTACGCTTCTATTGTTCTTGTAAAAGATAATTTATAAAATAAAAAAATAATAAAAAAACAAAAACAATGCTTCTTTAGTTCTTTATGATTGCTTCAGTTGGTCTCGAACAGATATCTCATCACTGACTCCATGCAGCTTTGTCACTGATGCTAGCAACTGGATGCAAAATTACAGTATTTTATGCTTTTTCGCTACAATTTAAATACAGAAATGGCATGCCATGGATGCCACTGTTTAAAAGTTATTGAAAACCTCAAAACTCACTATTGGCTCTCTACAAATCAATTGAATTGGATTAACTTTTTCACTCATTTCTGACAAATAGAAGTGAGTATTCAAAAATAGAAAGATCTCAGTCCAGTAACTACAATGTTTTAGCAGTTGAATTAATTACTCCTTTCAGACTCCATGGTAAAAATCTCATATTTGGAAAGATCTATTTGAGCAGTGGAATGAGTTTTGAGTTTACTAAGATTTTGGGCTTCCTTGGATTCAATTCTATTTTCAAGATTTTGAATCTTTAAGAATGCTGAAATAATCAGCAATAACTACATGGACAGATTGAACTATCTAGCTTTTGCTCTAGTGACTTTTAACTCTTATTGTATTAAAGCTAGGGTCATCTAATCTAAGAATATCTTGAAAGTTGGAAGCTTGTTCCCCTTGTGTCTGCAAAGATATGTGTAAGAGATGAAACTTTCTGAATTCCTTCCCTTTATTATTTTATTAATCACTATTAGGTTTGTATGACTATACTTATTATTATTTAAATCAGCCCAAAATCCTTTGTTGTGCAAATAAGTCAATGTTACTAGTGTCTCTGAATAGGCAGGGAACAATTCATCAGAGAAATGTTTTGTGTATTACTTGCCATAGCTGGAAGGACTTCCTAACTGGTAGGGACTATTCCCTAGAAAATAGGATGTCAAACAAAGAAGTGACGAAAATATTGGCACAAACTATAGACAGGTGTATGTTATCTACCCAACCCAGGATAGTTGTGGTAAAGTTCTGAAGAAAAAGATGCACAAGGCAGCTTTAGAGATATCTTCTGAAATACATATTTCAGTTGCATTGAATCAGCAATTCTTCAATTCTTTTGGTTGATTAGCTTTTAAGTTCTATTCCCTACTCTAGGACCCCTATGGATATTGATGCTGATCTTCTTTTTGTTGATAAAGATCCTCTTTGAGGCTGAAGATATTGATAGGCGTGAGGCAGCTCTGAAAGCAAAGCAGTCGCAACAGGTCCACCAGGAACTAGAAGCTGCAAAATCTCAGATATATTCGGTAGTAAAGGCCTTTGAGGAACAACTGAACCATGCAAGCTCTAATCAACTGAATGTGTCAATTAAAGATTCAGAAACTGCAATCACGACCATCGTGGAATCACACCGTTCAAGTGGTGACTTATCAGTTCAAGAATCCAGCAGTAGCAGTACCTATATACCGCAAACAGGAGATCAGGTCCAAGTCCGAGGATTTGGTAATAAGCTTGCTACTGTTATAAAAACATCTGGGGACGATGGCAATGCTTTAGTCCAGTTTGGGAAGATGAGGGTCCTTGTGAAGAAAAACGACATGAAAGTGGTTTCGAACAGCAAAAGAAATGCTGTCAGTAGTTCTGTCTTGCACTTGAAAGAGCAGGTGCGTACTTAATTCTCTTCCTCTTGTTCTTTTTCTCTTAAATTTTTTAGTTGTCCTTATTTTCTGAATTGAGCTTTTCTTTTGGAGTGGAATTCTTGGCACCAGGAAAATGGTTTTCTTTGCTCTGGCCACCAATGGCTCTGGTGGGGCCACCTTTCAATTAGCCCACCTTTCATATGGTGGTGCCACCTTTATGAGGACGACTAATGCCTAAAAAAACTACAAATATAACAATTTAGTTTTATTTAAGCCTCCATTTTCTGTCTCCCAATAGGACCAGATAAAGTTTTTTGGGACGGGGCCTAGGCCTATCAATGGGATGGGCCGGGCTTGGGTTTGGGCTGTCCAATTCTTCCTACATTGGGCGTCTGCCAAGGGTTGTCCAATCCTGGCCCTAAATTGAACGGGCCTACGTCAAATCTCATACCGTGTGGGCCCGATGAGGGTCAGTGCTTAGCACGACCTTGAATATAAGCTAAACATTCTCTAATTATTCCTATACTGCTAAATAATAAGTAACTAGCAAATAGAAGAAATAAACATGGAGAAATCTGTCACAAAGATGGGTCCAAAAAAAAATCTTAACAATTTAAAGTCTGATTGAAAGTTGCAGACACTACTTAGAGCGAAATGAATTTCATTATCCACTTAATACACAAGTTACAAATTAACCTAATCTTTCTGGAAAAAAACAAGATACAAATTTAGAGAGAGCCATAGATACAAATGATTTGACCCTTGTGTGGCAAGTTGTTGTAAGTTTTTACTAGTTTTTTGACACTGTAACATTGAAATTGTTTTGCTCTTTAATGAGTTTAAATATTCAACCCCAAGGGGTAGCTCAGTTGGCCTAGGACCATGGTTTGTACCCGGAGGTTGAGGGTTTGAAACTGCACTATCACACTGGGGCAACAGGGGATTTACCCAGCTCCCCCTAGGCTGTAGGGATTATTCTGTCCCAAAGGGTTGGGACACCCTCCGTTAAAAAAAATAATAATAAAAATAAATATTCAAAATTTTTTTTTGAAACATTCATGATTTATAATGTGAAAAAAAAAAAAAAAAAAAAAAAAAAAAAAAAAGAAACCTATGCTAACCAGGTGATGAACCCTCCACTCAGACATGTAAATTCTCTTTTGGATTAGCCTTGGTAAAATGAAAATACCTTATGGGTCGAGTGAAAGCCTCTTTAAATTTGAAATACTTGGGTTACCTCGGAAGATGGGGCTTAGTTGGATCTATTTGCCTGTGTCGAGGTTCATTTCTTTTAATTATCAAAGGGCCTTACACTACAATAAACGCATAGTTTGCACTATTCAGGGAAAAAAAAGATGACAGTCTATGATGAGCATCTATTGACATGGGTGCGGGATGAAGGGTTAGGCCATATCATTTCCTTCAAAGAATGACGTAGTTAGATGCCATCTTTAGGACTTGGCTGGATGCCAGCTTTAGGATGGCCTAAATTTTATAGATTTAAGATATGGGCTATCAAAATGGAGAGAAACCTGTGGAGGTCTAGAATGGTGCTCTTTGTTCTTGGAACCACATCAATAAGCAGAGATGCAAATGGAGTACATATTACAGTCATGCGCCATACATACCTAAAGTAATGGCAGATTACATGGGTAATTCCTAATTAGCACAAGAAGCTTTGGTAAATTTATTAAAAATTAGTGAACTTTGCTTGTGGGAGGGCCGGGCCTGCTTATTCTACCCATTTCTTGTCCCATTTTGGCTAGGCTTTAAAACCATTGTCCAAGCCCAGCCTGCCGGGCTCAAAATTTTTTAAAAGCCCTGTATTTTTGGGCTTGGGACTGGCCGGGTACCCATTTTAACGGGCTCAATTGACAGGCCTAATAAGGCACTGATGGGGCACACCATATGAATGTTTTGGGCCAGATTTTGTACCATCACAGTTGCTTAATCAAAGCAAAATGCTAGTTTCCTTGGGTGGAACATTGACCGCTATGCATGTTTGTTAAAATGTTGCATACCTATTGTGCTTCTTGTTCAGCTTTGATTCCTATGCACCATCTTAGTGTTTCTCCATCAATGAAAAATCTCGGCATGCTAATATTTGACCTTGCATGCATTCTAGCATTCTTACGCAACCTCTCAAGCATAAATACGAACAACATAAGCCCACAAACAAGAATGCAACCTCTCAAGCATAAATACGAACAACGTAAGCCCACAAACAAGCATTAATAGATGTCAAGACTCCAGTTACTACCTTGAGGGGTGATCATAGATCATGATCAATCTAAAATTTCTATAGGGGCGATACTAGATCTTGATCAGTCTATAAAATTTCTATACCTAATATGAGCTGTGACTTGTAGGGTCAACGCCGGATCCCCAAGCAATCCCCGACAGGGTCAGCTACAGATGAAGAGGGTTCCTTTAGCCCAGTAGTGCGAACGTCAAAGAACACAGTGGATCTGCGTGGAATGCGAGCTGAGGAAGCCATTTATCACCTCAACATGGCCATTGCTGCATGCAGATCCAACAAAGTGCTCTTCATCATTCATGGTATGGGTAGCGGAGTCATCAAGGAGCGTGTGCTTGAAATATTGAGCGACAACCCTCGTGTTGCAAGGTTCGAACAGGAAAGTCCTATGAACTACGGATGTACAGTTGCTTATATAAAATGATCAAGACCCTCTTGTGCTGGATATGTAGCTATCAATTGGAGAGAGTTCTATAGAAAGGTTTTGGAATTGGCATAGATAGGTTTCTACTCAATTGAAGAAGCAATGCATTTAGGTTCGTTTGGTGATAAACAGAAAAGGTCTGGGAAGAGAAGTACAAGGAAATTGGAACTGGAGAATCTGGCAGGTGAAGAATCACCATCATTTACTTTCATCGAAAAGCGTTCTAGTAAAAAAAGTAGGAGAAAACTAATGGGAGAGCATCCAAGTTTAAATGGAGGTACTATTTATAGGATTAAGAGCACAAGAGATGGAATCAACGTGCATTTCTTTTTTCTCTGGAGACCCACATGGAGAGTATTGCTTGTTGGCCAGTGAAATCTCTTTGGCCATCTGTTGCAAAGCATTGGAGTTTCTTTAGGGCTGCCGTGGAAGTGGAGAAGCATTATTAAAAAAATTTGGTACGTTGTTTGGAGCATGCAGGGAAAAGGCAACTTTTTGTTCATTATTGAGTGTAATTCTTGTTTCAGAGTGAAGTGTTGAAACAAAGACGAGGAAAAAAGGCTGGTGTGCGCCAACTGAACCCACTCTTATAGAATGTTTTGACTGAACCTAAGCTGATGTGGATTGTCCAAACAAACTCTAGGGCATTTTGAAGTGTGATGACTGAACCCAATCTTGTTCCCTTTGGCATCAGCTAGTGTCAAAAACCAGGATGGTGATAAAATTGGGGGATCATCAAATTTTAAAATTTTTTATAATAGAAAGTCAAGATTCTTGCTAGAAAAATAGTAGAAAATACATATGAAAATAATTTTGTATATTTAAATGCTAAAACTAAATGAATTGAAATATATAGAGTTCTCTTTTGGGTGTGCATATTCTGTGCCATAAATGGATGTATCTTCAATTTGTGGTAACACGTTTTGTGAGAAAATCAAGTTATTTTAAAGTAAAATATTCTTCTACAACATGTGCAGTGGAGCCCATTTGGGCCCACCTCTTAACAATGCATCCCCTTTGGTACTCAGGTCAACCCTTGATTTTGGATCAAGCCCAATTTTACAATTATTGAACCTTCCATCCCCGTCGGATGGAGTCTCAGAAAGGTCTACAGTTAAGATACTATTAAACTTTAAGGTGGTTAAATCCAAGGCTAGGATAACTTAGTGGGGCTGATTGACGTCAAAACTCTGCCTTTGACTGGGATAGGCAAGCTGGAGGATTTGTGAAGGAATTTTTATTTTCTTCCATTAGCATATAAACAGGCAAACTATCTGCCAGTGACCAGTTGGAGGTGGAACGAACTTTATTTGGACAGTTCAAGGTCATTCTATAATTGATGATTTATTTATAATAAACCTGCCAAAAGGGATTGGCAAAATTGTAGTAACCGAAAGAAAGAAACATACAAAAAAAACAAAAAAATTGTAGCAACTGAAAGAAATATACGGAAAAAAAAAGTAGGGATTGGAAAGAGAAAGGAAGAAAGCATGAAATAAGGAGTAGGAGATGCACGGTGAAATTGATTAACCAAATTGTTCTAATTGGGTTAGCTAACTTTGAGAGAAAAAAACGGGGGAGAGAAGAAAGGAAAGGAAACTAAGAGAGAAGATGGAAGAATGAATGAATGAAATAAGAAGAAAGAAAGGGAGAGACGATGGATTTGCTTGCTAGCGATCGGGCTTCATAGATTAGAGATTCATGTATTTGAGTTCTACCCTCTTCTCCCCCATTTAACTTTTTTTTTTTTTCAGGTATGAATCAAGAATGACAAAACCCATTTTAACACTTATTAAATATAGGGATAATGACCGTACGACATGCCTTAAACCCAATAATTACCTCAGAACTGTTGGCAAAAATCTAATTGCCATAGAGCTGTATGTACTCAAAAGGAAGCAGTGAAAGTGACGATTTTACCCTTATTCCTGTGCGATATCCTATGGTTATAGGATATCGCACTATGAGATACCCTACAGACATAGGATATCTCCAGAAGACTTTCACTGTCTTCCTTTCTACCGAAGAAAAACAAAGTTGGAGAAAAGCGAATGTGGTAAAAAATCCTTTTTCACTGAGTTAAGTCTTTGATTGTCTTATGAGCTTCCCCTTCATGTTCATCTTATCATCTTGCTTTGGATATGGCATGAATGCATCCTTCCATACCATTCTCCTTCTTCAATCTCTTCAACTTCTTTGATCTTCAATGGCTTACGTTTTTAGAGCCAAAAATTCAAGGTCGAGAAGGCGAAGATCACCTCCAGCGCCAAGCCCTCCAAGTGGCCCTTCTTCCATCACCTCGACCACCTTATCAGCCCCGCCTAGAAACCCAATTAGACTCCCCCCGCGACGCATTGTTTTCTTTTTTCTTGATTTATTATTTTTTTTCTTAATTGGGGATTTTTTTAAGGCCAAGCATTTGGATGCACTCATGTCGATTTCTAACACTGCGTTCACATCTAGATGCACATCAAGTAACAAGACCAAACATTGAAGGAAAACATTATAAAAAATGGTATAGTAAGAGCTTTAAAAAATCCACAACGAAATGATGAACAAAGACAACAAATTAGAGTTCTGAATTTGTGGTGAAAATGTGCTTTAGATTTGGGCGGGAATGGGTAATTTTGCGATATCCTACTATCATAGGATGTCACAACTTGAGATATCCTACAACCATAGAATATCACACAATAAAGGGTAAAATCGCCACTTTCTTGGCGTCCTTTTATGTACGAACAATTGTACGGTAATTATAACTTTTCAAAAAGTTCTCAGGCAAATGTCGGGTTTAGAAGTTGTCGTACAATAATTGTCCCTTAAATATATTTGAATGAACTCTACATGATTGTGCCAATTCCATAAGTGGGGTCCATGTTTGAAATCTAAACCATTTAAAAATATTACCCATTTTATTATCATCAAATATAATTTTGCTCTAATTGTGTTAGTTATCCAACTGTCAATAAAAAAAAATAGTAGTGGCTTCTCTATGTTATGTGTTTTGGACACGATTATCTCACAGTAGGAAGAAGTCCTATCACACAAGATTTTAAGGTAATAGGTGATAGTAGAAAAGTGTTTTTAAATGGCCTATATTTCCTCTTTATCAGTTGATTTATCAAGTTAGGTATTATAAAATAAAATAAATCTCACATTAAGCTTTTCCCCTATCCATATCTGTTAAGAGTGGGACTTGCCAAAAATTTCATGAGGCTTCTCAGTGGGGCCTACTTATAGAAATCTAAATGTCTCAAAGCAAATGATCCCATTTTTTTCTCTTAGCAAAAACAAAAGGTCCCTTTCTTTCTATAGATCCTTGTTAAACTTCACTCAAGCCACCATTAGATTGACTATAAAATACATGAACTTTTCATAATGTTCACATCTTTTACATGTGATCAATTTGATAGCGGGCTCAAATCTCAATGGAATGTAGATTTGTGAACTAGCATGCACCCTACTAAGAAATCTGCTGAATTTATCATGAATCAAAGCCCTCGGATTCTTTGGATTAAGCATGTTTGAGTTAAATAATAAGAAATTCTTAATCTCCATTATATAAATCCTATCTGCCCAAAATTTTAAATTTAGATTACTCCAAAACATTGTCACAAACGGTCTATTATTAAAGAATAAATTACTTCAATCATAGTTATCTCACCACCAAATAGATACCAACTCATTGGAAGAGCATTGAGCACAACTTAAATATATTCTTTTCTTGTGCAATTTATTTTAAAAAATTAATTTTATTTAGTGATTTTACTTTGGTCCCGCAACCAAAAATTCCTGGTTCCACCCATGGAGAGAACTGAAGAAGGGGGGAGGTGAGTTATATATTACCTTTCAAAGAGACCTGTTACAAAATTAAATATAGGGATTTTGACAGTATGGCTTCCCTCAGACCTAATATTTGTCTCTAAAAAATTAAAATTTAAATATTTCACACAAAGCTATTCATATAACAAAGATGTGATATCGCACGGCCCAAGGATATTGCATAGTGCAATATGTGACAAAATCTCTTAAATATAATATGGTAACTTTCAAATTGAAATCCTAATGGTACCTACCTATCATGTTTGTCCCGTTGTATTTGTTTCCTCTTTTTCTTTTCGTTATCCACTTAACTCTGTCCGTAGCCTTGTTATCTCAGTCCACGATTCACATTTATTTACTAATCTCGCTTCTAGCTACTTCGACTTCTATCGTCACATTTGTTGTGTCATTGAATTCCCAGGAGCTCTAGGACTCAAATTGTATTTCTTGACATAAAAATCAGAGGTAGAAAAGGAAATGAATACCGAGCCATCACCCTGAGGACTTAGACTTAAATTGCGCTTTTAAATATAATTAAAAGTCAAGAGGTGAATATCTAGAAATGACCATCAAATAATCTCATATTTAATGGAAAAGGTAATGAACACCCAGATCAACTCAGTAATTCAAATCCAAGGGAAGTCAAGACATCTCTGCAGTATATATCCTCTGTCCCCCACATCTTTAATAGTTTTTAAGATGGAGCCCATTAGGCCATTAATTTCTATGTATCTAATTCCATGCAAATAAAGGGGTCCTTAACACATTCATTGCAATGAGGGCTAATTAAATATTCTGTATATTTCACTCTCTGCTATTGAAGTCACCTGCAAATATCTTTAATCATCTTTAAATTGAGAGGTTGTGATGAAAAAGATGGCCCAAATGCCATGGTAGGGGGATCTGTCATGTCATTAAAATGAAGGCAGTTATTCTTGGTCAAGCATATGGCAACAATAGTTAGCTTAAAAACAGCTCAGGGCTCCTCTGTCGGAGATATAAGGGGTTCAAAACACTAATTTTAGCTTGCATTCTCCATTAGGGGAGTTGGTCTGCATACTTGCCTCCATTGTGGATCTTCAAGATGAGGGGTAGCCACAGCCACAAAATCTGGGAGACATGACATTTAAGCAAGTTGCCATTGCGCCCATGAGATTCAAGGATGTGTGATGGAAAATCATCTTTTATTGGATGTTGTAAACATCCAGCCATCCATTAAATGAACGCTAACCATCCATTGAATAAATGCTAAGATGCCAATGGATAGTCATGTCTATAATGCCTGATGCAGATAATTTTTTATAAATGTATAATCCACAATCTCACCTTTCAGTTTTGTAGAGCTACTAGGCTCCACAAAAATGCCCAGCGTACTACAGGTCTCATCTAGATCTTGCATGGAACACTGAGGGAACCACCCCAAGATTTAGGCATGTAGACCAATTTAAGGGCAGAGTAAATAATAAAGTGCCAGTCTGATGGACATGAATTTCCAAGCATACTCAAGGAGAGATAACAGCCAGGCCATAGGCCAAAAGCCTGTCTGCAGTTTCATAACATATCGAAATATTATCACTGAGATAAAAATATCATTCTTGCAATATTTTTAAAAATGTCAAATACAGTGAGAATATGAATAACAGGAATTACTTAAAAAAAATTACAGTCTTATGTTTTAAGCGCTTTTTATTTGTATTTCAATTTTTATGATTTCATTTCAGTGACATTTTCACAACAATATCCAAAGCAGTACCTGAATGAAAACTCAAAAATCTCTGATATTACCTCAACATGGCAATTAAGAGGGATGTTTGTAAGTGGCTACCAGTCAGTCCTGAACTTCCTAACCTCTGTATTCACGAGTCTCACCAGAAATTAAAACCTATTCATCTGTATTTTTCTATATTCAATATAAAAAAAAGGATATTAATTCTTCTGTACATGTGAAGTAACCTTATGTCCTATGAAAATATAATGACATTTGACCTTATAAGTATGATGAGATGATGTGAAATGAAATCTCGTGGGATCCACTCAGGAGGTTCAACTTCAAAAAGGAAAGGTTGGATGCTAGGAGACCCATACAGAGAGAGGAGATAGAAATTTCACCCCCATCCAAATCATACCATTGCTGGAAGTTGGACGATTTGATAAGGGTGAAACTTCATCTACTCGCAATCCATAAAGGTCTCTCTACACATCCCACCACCCTGTCTACTGGTGGATCATGACTGCATGTGGGGATGCCTTTCATTCATCTTCTATATCCCGGCATGGATGCAGATCGCATAAATCCATTTCTCTGAGTATCCGATTGAGATCCAGAGGAAACAGATGCCGAAGGACGAAGTAGAGGTGTGCCAATCCTACTGGAGTTTTCATTAGCGAATTGTGATGGATCAGTGGAAGCAGCTGGCTGTAACTCAATTCCATTGTATGGATTGGCAGTGGGAGGATCTTCTAGCAGTTGTTGCTCATCTTCAACCGAGCAAATTGTGCTTGTCTCTGTGTATATGGTTGTTGAATCATCAGTCGTGCCACGGCCATGCCTCCTCTTCTTCCTCACTGCCTTTCCCCATCCGTGGATTGTGTCTCGTATCCTCTGTGGAATCAGGGCTGCTTTGTAGTTCGTCCCCATCTGGAGATGATTTTTTCACCAGTAAAATTAGAGGATAGCTGATCATAAGAAGTAGACGACAGAGCAATGTTGGCATTTGGGTGTTCACCAGGTGACAAGCAGCTTGAATAAAGGCGTGCCAACATGATTTTCCATGCAGAATAAAAAGACCACATTAAGGGCCTATTTGACAGAAGAATCTAGGAAAAACCAGATGGGAATTAGGGTTCTACTGAGATGCCAGACAGCCATTTCAACTTGTCAGTGAGTTTCCAAAATCCCACCATAATTTACTGAATTCATCAGAATATCCCAAAATTCCTTGTCAGTGAACTCCACCAGAAAATGCAGCCAATTTTCAAGTCAAGCCAGTAAAAATCAAGTCATCAATGAAACTTACCTTACCATATAGGACCATGTTTGGTCCAAGAAGCCCAGGTTTTCATTCGGACTCGGACCAGAACCAAGAGAGAGCTATTATGTTCCACAGATAATGACATGAGTGGGACCAGCTTTAGGTAATCTAAGTCTCACAACTGGGATGCTCATGGCTAACTACAAGTATCTGGCTATCTGCCATCAGATAATCCTACATACCAATCATATGATTGGGGGCTTATAAATGGATGAATTGGTCTGCACTTTTTTTTTTCTTTGTTTCTTTCTTTTCCTGATCAATAAAACGTTCCATACTTTTAACAACGGTAACCGTACACCAGGAAAAATCCAATAAGGACTTTTACACGAACATTTTAGATCATCTACTCAACCCATCACATAAACATTTGGATCTATACTGGACCCTTTTTTATTGCCCCTTTATGTTAGGGGGTTCAGTTTTGTTCTCTTTTGGCCTTCTGCTCTTTTGGGATTTTTCCTTTTAAGTAAAGATCTCTCGTAATGCTTAGCATTTTTAATGAAAGTCACTATTCAAAAGAGAAAAAAAAAAATCATATAAAGGTAGGGCACAGAGAGAATTTGCAGGCCTGAGAAACTGTGCAATAAAATAATGTATGTTACTAAACAAGCCAACACAAACACCTTTAAGGAAACAAACAAATCTAGGAACTGCAGAATGATTCTGTACCTGAGTTACTAGTGCATAAAGGGGTAAGGTGCTGTAACTGCAAAGGAATTGTCCAAGGAAACTGAGCCACAGAGAATTAGATGTTCGTTAATGATATTTACCCAATTAAGTACCAACCAAGTAGAAACCATCAGATGCCATTCAAGATAAATCATCAAAAGATCTCAAAATAAGAAAAAAATACAGTAAATGCATACCCTACAATCAACCGTACGTATACCAGCAAATGGTTCCTAATAAAGCATGAGTTATACCCAAATTGCCACTGTCCACAAAATAAAAGGACATTAGATTCGCAAACATCAAGAATGAAATCAATTTGGCAACAGAGAAAAGCCCAGAGTTCCAAAAGTGCCAATTCTAAGTGGTTTTGTAAGATCAACAGGTCCAATTTCCAAAACCTGCCCGAGAAATAAGTGAACTGAAAATCTAGTTTTCAGCCTTAATTTGATATACTTCTACCTGGTTGTAATGTTAATAGCAATTCTCATCTAATGGATTATTAGGTCCTCAGCCCAACTGGTTCCATACATGTGGAGCCTGGGCCCAACCATACTTTTCATCTGATGAGATTCCCAGTGGATGCTGTAGAAAAATCCTGCAGGTTGGGAGGCCTGTTGTCTGGACTGGTGCAGTGTTTTATAGTTTTACTAGAGCTGTCCATTCAAAGGCCTTAAAACCAGGTTCTGAATCTTCTAGTTCTGGATATTTAGATTTGATCAATCATTAGTGGTGGCGTGTTATGTAAATATGGAATCTGGGTAACTAAAATACAGGCACCACATATACAGAAACACCACTTTGAGGTGTGCACTTGGGCCCTGGACCCTATTCCTATTTTAGTTTTAGTAATACTAATAACTCAACCCTCTCCAAGCAACACAGAATTACTTCAGTCTTCCTGTTTCTTGTCTCCTCATTCAAATATTTAGTACAAAGGGAATTATTTCCTTTTGCTGTTTTTGCTCTTTTCTTTGATAGTTTTGTTAGTTTAATGGTCTCAATCCATTAAGATTGATGTAATAAATTGATTAATTTCTTTATTTATCAATATATTCATGCTTTCCTTTCATGAGATGAATGGTGTTTATTACTTAAATACACATAACCAATACGAATGACATGATGGTTCATGAGATGAACCGGAGTCCATAAGTATACTAGATGCAATACATGTGTATGGATGAGATCCACAAACGGGAGACATGTATAGCAAATCTTATACTTGAATGTCTTCACAACCAGTGATGAGACTGGACATCTCATCTGACAAGGTTGCAATACTTTGATTACTATGAGATAGTGTGATTTGTCTCGATCATCAGAATGTAAGATTCTGGATCATAGTGCTGGTACATTGGATGTATTGAAGGACCATGAGAAGCACCTTATAAACACTATCTTTACTTTAAGGTCTGCTCTCATAATTCCCTAGCAATAGGCTCTCAATCCTGAGACATTAATGAACTCAAGTTTCTATCTATTCATTTGCTTTGAGTCACCAATGGGTGAGGCCAATTATAGGTCAACACCTCGGTGTCTTGGATACGTGGCAGTAGGACTGTAGGAACATTTAAATGGTCAAGATGGAATCTATCTCTATTATCCCCTTGTGCCAATTAGTGGATTTATCATTGGTAAGTGTACACCCATCTCAATTAAGAGTTAATTGGATAGTACTAATGATTACTATAATTAATTGGGGCTCAAGGATAATAAGATATGGATCTAAGTTTGGAAGACAGGTCCAATTGATCCATGGATATTGATGGAGGAGCCTACTTGTGGACATTGGGAAGTTTAGGGTCTTCATGTAATTTATTCCTAGGACTGGAGTTCAATTGCATTTATTTAGTGGAGTTATTTGCAATTAACTGCAGGCCCGGATTGCACATGAGATGTGGGGTCGCGGTGTCCCAGTTGGAGCCAGCTTTCTATGGAATCCCTAGTGGTCCCCACGCTAGCCCAAGATTGGATCTTTACTAATTCTATTTTAACTCAAAAAGGAAAGCTACTATTTCTATTTGAAGTGAGACTTCTAATAGTGGTAATAGTAGAATAGTGGTAATAGTAGAGCAAAGGGTTACTAGGTGTAATGGAAGTTGGACTTCTAATTATACACTAAGAGAGAAGGTTGAAAAGCTATAAAAGGAAGAGAAGGGAGCACCCTTGGACGTCCATGCACAATTCCTCCTAGGGATTCACGCCCATCATCCCCTTGTGCAAGAGTTGCACTTCTTCTCCTTCCCCTCTCTCTCTTCTAGTTCCCTTCTAGTTTCCTTGGAGATTCTAGATAGTCTTTCTCTTGGAGATTCCACCATCTCTCTTGTGGAAAGAGATCTGAAGCGGGTCATAGCGTGGAAGATGATTGGGCATTGAAGATTCTGATCTTAGAAGAGCTCTTCATCAAAGAGTTGAATCAAGTTCTCCATTAGAGCACAACCAAGCTCCATAGGTATTTTCTACTCCTTGTATGTTGTGGAATTTCGTGGTTGCATGTTTAGTGCTTTTTCTATCCTTTTGATAGGTTTGCTTGCTGATCATGATGGCTGAGTTTGAGGACATGCATCTTGGATTGGGTTTTGATGGCTTTTGGATAGGTGTTCATCACTTCTAGTTGGTGAAAAGTTTTTGAAACCTATCCAAGAGGTCCACCCACTTCCAACAAGTTTATCTCCCATTTTTGGAGGACTTTCGCAAACTTTTCATCAACCTAGCAATCCGTCAACCCTAAAACCATCCAAGTTGAACATGGATAGCAGCAAATGACCTTACAAAAGGATTTGAATTTTTAAACATAAATTAAAGGATTTAAAATTAAAGGATTTAAAATCGCATAAGGCTTGAGTTTTTTGATAGAATAGATGTAATCTAGTCCACTAGGGCCTTCTAGGTGCCACGTTGGAAAATAATTAGGTACAATATAGTATTTCTGCATTTTCCATGTAAATCGTCATTACCTCTTTTTTTCAATAATAATTTGGTGAGAAATCCAAAAATGGTGTTCCACCTAATATGATTTTTACCAGAGTGTACAAAATGCAAAGTGCAGAGGATACCATCCATTCTAGCCAAGATATGTATAAATTACTTGCGCTTTGGGGTAAACACCAATGCACCCTAAAGTGCACTCCCATTCAGAGAAAATTATATATTAACATCCACACGAAAAAAAAAATTCCGTATTCATCTCCTACTGTCTGAGCAGGAAAACCAAAATATTTGGTTAAGAACGTACCCAGAACCAGAAAAATGAAGCCAGCTCAAATGCATTCTGTAAACATTCATAGCAAAAGAAACAAGGCATAACTGTTAGTTTTACCAGTAGGCATTGGCAAGCAACAGAAAAAAAAATGTAACTTTTCTACGCCATACCGATTGGGAAAATGACCAACCTGGAAGAGAACAAAATGAATTAAGGATAACAGCAGCTCTGGCTTCTTAAACCAGAAGAGATCATCTCGAGGCCTTAACTTCGGACCATCAAACAATCCAGTTATGCCAGCATTCTCCAATGCCAAGGTTGCAATGACATGCTGCAGCTTTGAACCCACAAGAAGTACAAGCTGCATGTAAAACATCTAACTTTTAAGCCTTCAAGACATTAAATGATGCTTCAACCATCAGGCCATGGGTACACAAAGACTAAAATATTTATGCCTAAAATAAAAGACTGTTCATGAGTTTCAGTAGTAGTTTGTTTTAAAATCTTAGTCATTCTAAGAAGTTATTTTTTATGATAAAGTATTCTATTTTAAGTAGGACTATGTTATGTTGGATCTGTTAGAACATGATCAAAAGGGAAATGATTAACGAGACATGGGTTTAAAAAAAATTGGCTGTGACTGTTTCATAATGACCGTTATGAAACGGTAACGGCCTATGCCATTACATATTTTCAATATAACATTTACAACGATCATGGTCTCAAAAAAGTGAAAATAACGGTCCATAACAGTAATAACAGCTGTTAATTTGAATATAACGGTCATAACAGCCATTATTTCCAAAATATTGGCTGACAATGTTTTTCTTTTTTATGTCCCCATGTTTCTTTCACAAATCATTTGTGCATCTTCCTGAGATTGTGCTAGAGCTTGCCAAGTCTCTTTTTCACCATAACTCGAGTGATTTGCAAGATTTTGTGGATTATCAATTAATCATGTGAAGGCTTCTTCCCTCCTCAACCAAAATACCCCTATGTCCATACTCCACTGTTTTGATTAATTAATTCATCTTGATGTAGTAGTAAATATTGCTTGAAAGTTGAAGTTCACTCTTAACTTACTTGGTGATTGAGTAATTGAGCACTGCACAACTACTACTAGTTTCTCGACTTTAAGTGTGTAACACTAATGGCTAGTTCAAAATTATGGTTGCAATGCATACTATAGAATTTGTGATATTTTAACTTATTTTAATATATACATATAAATCTATTTTATTTATAACAGACTTTACAAGTTTCAGCTAAGACAGCGATACAGGATGTTAACGACTTAGGGGGACTAATATTTTTCTTTAAAGTGTTTATGAGAGGGAAAAAAACATTGTTTTCACACCAATGATAACGAACTGCAACGCAATGCCGCATCATAACGGATTACCGCAATGGCGACCACGACCACGATTTTAAACCACGTTAGGAGAGCTAAGTTTTTGTTAAAAGAAGAAAGTACAAGTAAAGGGATATTCAGAGGCTGGACAACTTTACCCTTGGTTTCTTTATTGAAAAGATAACTTCATGGTATCACTTTGTAGGGTGTGAATATCATTTCTTTTATAGGATATGTTGAGATGTATTCATGGACTATTTTATTTAGTAGAAGTTCTCTGAACAGGAAATATAAAATAGGTACAGATCTGAACACCCAACCATAATTGGGGCAACCAGAATCTTTTCCTATCAAGAACTTCTTTCTTTTCTATTTTTTTACATCTATCTCTCTATCTTTTCATTTCTTTCACACATTATACTTTATTTCTTCCCTTAAACATTACCAATTTCGTATAAAAGCCACCCAACTGCTAGAAGCACTCAAGAGGAGGAAAAAAAAAAAAAAAAGGCTGATGATTTTACCTGTATAGGTGGTTGCACAGCACCTAGGACAATCATCAGCTAGGTAGATGCCGACATCAGCACCCTAGGTTAAAAGGTTGCTTTTACTAAAGCATTGTTTGCTCAGTTTGGGACTTTGGGTAAATTTATGGTGGTATGTGATTTATTTAAAGCTCAATCAATTGTTTTATTGGTGTTTTTATGAGGAGAAAGGATTTCTAAGTGTTGGAAGATTGAATCCCTAGTAGTTTTTTGTTTGTTGGTGATTGTTTTAAGATCATTTCTTCTAACTGGTTAAAGATAAGAAATTTAAGTCAGAGGAAGTAAGTTCCATTGCAACTCAGATCTCTAGGTCATAATCCAAACAACTCAATTTCGGTAAATTTGTCTGAAAGAAAGAATTATAAGGACTGCCATGATGGCTATTGGTAGGACAAAATGGTGAATCAAGGAACCATTTATTGATGATCCAGAAAATGGTAATTGGAAAGCAGAAAACATATTGCTGATGATTTGGATCCTTAACTCCATGAAGGATATTATTGCCGCTAGTTTTGCTATAGTAAAATTTCCAAGGAGTGATGAGATTCAATAACACAGCATATGCTCATACAAAAAATAATTTTGGCAACATATTGCACATGGATAAAGAAGTTCCTAAACCATACTGCTTAAGCTACAGTAGTTGCAATTAAACTAGGCAGCAAACCCCATAAATTGAGAATTGAATTTTTCAAGTTAGTTCAGGCTAATAGCCCAGATTGCTTTGAGCAGATCATGGCTAGATCAATATCTTTCCTGATTTGCATCAACTAGGGCCCACGGTTACAAGATGCAAACAGTTGATCTGAGGAGCTTTACTATTGAGTAATGATATAGATCATGCCCTAAAAAGGATCCTTGATGCAATGAACATTCCATTTAACCAATAACGAGTGGAAAGCAAATTAAAGAAAACACCAAGATGAAACACAAATAACATAAAGTAGGGTGGATATTGGAAGCCTATAAATCAAATCTGACTAATTTCAGAGTCATGATTGGGACAGTCAATGGACATGTCCTGAATTAGTTCAGGCCTGGCTGTTGAAACAAATGGGCTCGACATGGTCTAATTAGAAATGTACAATGATTGAAGGGCCTAGGTATGTTAAGTGTATGCATGATGAGAACACAATCAATGTTCTGCATCACCACAACATGAACCATATATGAAAATAAATATAAAAAAAAACACAGGATATTATGCATATCTCGCATTGAAAAACATAAAATTCTCATGATTGTCAAATAAATATAAAAGTAGGCAAGCATGTTAACATGCATGGATTTGCCTAAAATGAGTTCCCCACATTGAAGGTATCACATGCCTCTTATTTCGAATATCTTTGCATTTATATTGAAGAATACTTACACAAACACATTCGCATACCGGAAGATGAGAATATTGAAGTTAACATATTTATGCTATAGACAGATTATCTTGGGCAAAAGTAACATATGAGAGAAATGTCAATAAAGGTCAGGATAACTTACGGTAATGGGAATGATGGCTATCCAAAAATAAAGATTAGATCCTGCATCATAGGATGTAGAAATCAATGATTGGTAAGTTCACAAAATTGTAGGGACAAAAGGAGTACAAATAGAACATGCAATATGCTGGATTAAGAACTAAACTAAACAAAAGAGGGGGGGTTTTTATGACATGGGTATCCCTGAGGTCTTTGACCCAACAGGACTAATCCCCAAGATGGCGCTTGCTAAACCTACACAAACGCACACCAGCCAAATCTGGGGTGGTTTCAAACACAAGAAATGGGGAGAAAACCCACACCTCATGCCACTCCACAACTCCCAGGTGGGTAAGAAAAGAGGTTCCTAGTCAGTAGGCCAATAATTTTTTTTTTTACTTCAGAAAGGTAATTGTAAATTTTTTGTCTAAAGTGAAGGTGTAAAATATTCCTCACCATTTATATTAAATAACATGAAAGCAACAACAAATCCCCACAGTGGAGCACTGCAATGCATTCAGCACAAAAAATAATGTTAGTTATGCACCGTGCAATCAATATAGCGACTAGCAATGTATAATCAATTGAATAAAAAGGAGAAAAAATTGTCATCTTTAGACAATAAGGAATGTGAATATCATCACCATCATCATGCCGTCATTAGACAATAAGGAACGCAAGTAGTCTCTCTGATGACCTCATTCCAAGTCTTCACATCATTGCCATCTATGACACCCGGATACTTGTACAAGCCCAACGTATCCGCATCAAACCGATGCTTATACGGAACGAGTTTAACATATCCTACTTATAAAGTCCTTTATTTCATATAATTCTTTTTAATATTTTTGCTTCTCACCATAAAAAATGCTAGAAAGTGATGAAAACAATGAAAATTACATTGATTTAAAAGTGGTCTAAAAAAACTGGGACACCCGTAACCGTATTTGTGTGCTAAATTTTCAAAAGTGAGTAGTATCCCCGATCTCCATATCAGTGTCCGTATCCACATATGTATCCGGGCATCATAAATAGCCATCATTATCAAAGTGTTTCCAATTATCCTATCTATCTCGGGTTACCTTTGTGTGTTCTACTTCTCCACTCGTCCCTATTTAAGGCTGTGCTCTTCTACACTCTGCAGAGCAAGTAGTCTCTCTGATGACCTCATTCCAAGTCTTTATCAGCCTTAGCTTCAGTCCCTTGCACTCGCAACAATGCAGTTTTTAGTGCAACGGATGTTTCTGCCATTTCGGTTTTCTATGCACATGCCCAAACCATCTCAGATGGTACTCCTCATTTTTGTCTTCCATTGCAGCCAATAAAGACTTGGCTCTAAGAGTAAGATTTTCAATGTTGACTGGGTTCTTTATTTGCAAATAGTAATCCCTCTTGTTAAGTGCCTGCCCGGCTGCTTGGGGAACAAATTCCATTTCCCTCTGATCATCCAAACACATGATTTAAAAGCCTCTATATTTAAGTAATTCATAGTAGCAGCAGAATGAAGCGACAATCATTACTGGTGAGACTTATGTACAATGATTACTGATGAGACTTCACTTAATTATATGTAATTTTTAGCTTACCTCACACCAACAATCATTTTAAACTCATCTTCCATAGATCGAATCATGTAGCTATGAAAATCATATTTTAGTGGTAGGTTGTGGTTCTGCAACGAACAAAATACGAATATTAGAAATCATCATTTAAAAGAATGAACAATACTTGATCTTTATCAAAGGCATATAAACTTGTCAAGAAGTTTTGCATCACACAATTTACAAAAGAGTGCAGCAGAAATGAAAAACTGTCAACAATGTATAAAATGTACAAAAATAAATCAAATAATCCTTGTTCATCATGAAGAAATTCAGAGACTACATTTTTAAAAATTGATTCTGTTATTTTTCACTGATAATAGTTTGGCTATTTAAATAGTACAAAAATGATCAGTAACTAGAACTGGGATTGTTAAGATCACCTAATTACGTCATAAATCTAATCTACTCGAATGCAAATCACATCATGGTACAAACTCATGGCCACGTTCACAATGATCAAACCTTAAATCAAACCCTACAATACGTAGGCCAATTCGATCGATCAAATGGGTCTTAATCCACCGTACCAAGGATCCAATCAAGCGAAAATGGCTCAATCTGAAATCGAATGGTCGAAATGGGCCTAAAATTGTAAATTTTCTGATTTAAAAGGGAGATCAAGCCAGACCCATAATGGCCCATTTGGATCAGTCGAATAAGACACTTTGGTCCTTGAGCCCAGGGCCGGATCAGGTCCGCACCTCCACAGTCCACCCAGCTGGGAAAGACCCAGCCTGGTCGCCCAGACCTGGGCCACCTGGCATCCAATTTCCAGCTAGCATCTAGTCACACAGGACCTGCTTGTGGGGCCCACAGGTCCTAACAAATTGTTCCCCCAGAACATGTGCAAGAATCCTTTATATTTTTCTTTACTTGTTTTGAGTAAGGTTTTTCTTTTTTTTTTCTTTTTTTTTTTCTTTTGTTTTTCTTTTTTTTTTTTTGTACATATCATGACTCATGGTCAGAGTTTCTATTGTTTAAGATTAGAATGAATGTTAGTTTTTCCCACTCTATATGCCTAATATGACTCCCATGGTTAGGGTTCCTGTTGTTTAACAATTAGAATGAATGGATGTGACTTAAACTAGGATTTTTAGGGTTTTAATGCTGTTATGCATTTTTGAAGCTTTCTTCCCCTTGATTGACCGTTCTCCCAGTGGATTGAAGATATTCTACAGCAGATTCATCACAATTTGGGTAAGTAATCTGCTGCCTTCCTCCTCCTTGAACCGTAGTATTATTTTTTGTTTCATTGACGGGTTTTGGGTTCACAAATCATAGCAATTCATTTCCATGGCTGCATCAATCATCAATTTAATCTAATCTAGTTCCAAGCACATTATAATGTGATTAAAATTTTATGGTTACATCTTGCCACAACGTTTTTTTATCTGTATTATTGAGAATAGCCAATAGGCCTTTATAAGATAACAAAGAAAGATGACAACTCAAACTAGGAGACCTAATCCTAATCCCATCACAACTCTAGCCTTAAATAACTCAAATTTAAACTAATCCTGATTAAGGGATTTTATACTCAAAATCACAAATAAACCCATTGACCTAGAATTACAAATAAACCCAACTATTTCTCAACACTCCTCAAGTTGGCACATAGATATTATGACCAGCTTGCTTTGTTGTCAAAATCCAAAGATTCATATCCCAAATCCTTTGATTTGCATCGAATCACAAGGAAAAAGATTTGTATCTCTGCAACGAATCCCATTTACAAGTGAAGGTTAGGTTTTTAGGGTATTCTCAATAATTATGACCACCAACTATTTACAGTTTGCATAAATTCTTAATTTGACTATGTTTAGGCATGTAAAGCTTATTAAATTTGCTCCAGTTGTAAAAAAAAATCATTGACTTTAAAAGACATCATATATTTATAAACTATTTAATATATACATATATAAGGTGAGTGTTTTGAAGAATATAAAGAATTTATATTTATTTTTTTCATCAATGCATGAGTCAGTTTTTTTTTTTTTTTTTGTACTGTGTCTCTCCCACAAACCTTTTTGTTCCTTTTTTTTTTTTTTGCTACATCTGGATCTACTGGGCTTTACAATATTATAGGTTCTTTCTTTAATAGAAATTAATGGCAAGGTCTACATTTGTACTTTATTTTTGTAACATATTTAATGGGTTAAAATTAAAAGAATCTACTAAAATGGTGTCATTAGATGGATTGTAGCATTGACTGTTGACTATAGATTCCACCAGATCTCTTGAGGCACTCTTTGTTTTAGGTCCCATTGTTAGAAAAATGAGGTGAGAGAAACGTCATACATCCATGCTCTACAAAGGGAAGGGCTCTTTTAGTGTGGACAAAGCTCACATGAATGATGCAACAGTGCAATTGATTTCTTGCTTCAAATTCTCTCATTGGAAGAGGAATTCGGCTAAAAGCTGACTATTAAGTTTTTGAAGTTGCTAACCCTTATGCAGACCCACTTTGGTTGAATGTCTATCTTGGGTTTAGGGTCGTTTTGGAAGCGATGTGGATTACATTGTTTGGCAAAATTGCCTATGTCCATGGGTCGGCGAAGGAGCTTGTTTCTTTGTTGGAAAATAAAAAACCTACACGCTTCGCGTCTCCCTTTTCCTCTCTAAGGAGTAAGGACACCAAGCTCTCGGAATAGAAATTATGATTTTTTATTTATTTTATGTTTCTAACACTCTTAGAGCAATGCTTATTAATTACTTGATCAACTATGACTAGATCAATGGGTGCACTAATTGTAAACTTTTCTTTATAAGAAATTGATCATGGGAAATGTCTAAAATTTGGGATTTTCTCACCATACGAGGTAGAAAGTCAGCAGAATTACAAATTAAAGAAGGAAAAAGGTAAGTTCATAACACAGAGAAGAGAGAGAGAGAGAGAGAGAGAGAGATTGTAATAAAAATGTTCAAAATATCACAGTACTGTTAACATTGAACAAGTTTTAAATGCATGGCCCACCATTTCAAACTCATCATGAATGGGTGTGTTCATTCAAAAAAAAAAAAAAAAAACCTTTGATCTGAAAACATATCAGCCATTGGAAACTCCATCACCAGAGATCATTCCTAGGCGATAAGACGGAAAACCCAGTTCCCAACCAACTGGCTAACCCCTTGTTCACAACTCTTAACTACAACTACAAATAGAGTATGACTTCTTAACCGAGTGCTAAGCAGTGGCAGTTCTCACTTGGCTGTCCAGCTGCCCAAGGTTCGAACATTGGGTATGCCACTCTTCCCGTGTGTGCGGGCTTCCCTTCCCACTTGTGTGGGCTTTCTTCCCGCGTGTGCGGGCTCCTTTTCCACTTGAGTGGGCTGTCTTCCCGTGTGTATGTGGGCTCTCACTTGGGTCCCAGCCCCCTTAGTTGGGTTACAAAAAAAAAAAAAACTACAGCTGTAAATAAGTTATTGTACTTCCATAAATATGAGTTTTCTGTTTAAAATGATCACCTATAAACATAGCAACATATGCAAAACAAGCATATACCACTTTAAAAAACGTTAGTTTGGAACATGGGATGCCAGTTGTAGTTATCTATCCCATGGGCTCAAGAATTTGTAAGGTATCACCCAACACCGATCTGGATGATACAAAAATAAAATCTAAACCAAAACTAAAACTACTTTTGGCAAACTTAAATTAGAAACTAGTAGTAAATTCCAAAGCTCTCCACTATGTCCCTTTGCCCACGATCTCACCTCCAAAAGGTAATGGATAGAGAGATCAAATGGAGATAGAAATTATAATACCAGCACCAGAAATTATGGCCAAAACTTCTTATATGGTGAAAAGGGTAACAGATAAAAGAAAGTAAAAATTAGATGAGACTCCAAAATAAATGAAAGAAGTGGATTAACTTTACTTTATTCTAAACTCTTTAGTTTTATTTTTTGTTTCTTTGTTTGACTATATTTTAGAATGAAACTGTGAGTATTTTTTTTGCACCCAGACATAGAGTGAGAAGATGGACAGCTTAGATCTGCTATATTTAAAGGTAGGCATTTTGGAGAATCTATCCATTATATATTTATTTGTTTTCATCAATGCATCCTCATGTATATCGACTTGAACTAATTTCCTGCAAATTGTGTCTCTCAATCAAGGTGATTGATCCTCCTTTTATATCTTTAAAGTTCTCATTACCAAAGGAGTCTAAAAGATCACCCTAAATAGTAGGGATCCTAGAGATAATACAACACGCACATCATATACATGTGGGTCCCAAATCACACATTAATACCTCTCTCTCTCTCTCTCTCTCTCAAATTGATGATTGTGAATCAGCCAGCATGAATTTGTTTAACAGAGAATCGATGTTTGACAAGCGGAAGAGCTTTGGTGAAGTTATTCGACAACTAGAAGATCAGTAGTTACATGAGGAAGAGTAATGATCATGCCATCAAAAGCTTCACATATGTAGTGGCAGTCAACACTGGATTCTCAGAAATTAGAATGGTGCTTGCATTGTCAGCATTCAATGGAGTAGCATTGTGTTGAGGGAAGCCAGGTTCATCTAGAAAACGCCATATCCAACCAACCTCTGAGCAAGCTGACGACAGAGCGACATTCCGCTTTGGTAGAGGATCACGCGTTAATAGTGTATGAGTCAGGCTTTTTAATTTTAAGTCCTCTCTCTTGCTCCACACACACACACACAGATACCAATAAATTGATCTATACCTCCCTTATCTATAATGAGTCAAGGAACTTTTCTTCATAAAAAAGGACGTTGATATAAAACCCTAGAATACAAGCACTTATGTAAAAAAGGATAGGAAATCCCTTTTTTTTCTTGGTATTATAATTTATTTTTGTGCTAGAAATAATAGTTGTGAAAATTCAAACAGACTCTGAAACACAGTTTTCTACCAAAGCATGCACAAAAATGCACATAGCTGCTTCTAAAAGTTCCATAATATAGCATACCGAGATAAAACCCGTACGAAGCGTAAGATAATCTGCACGCGCCACTGAACGGCCAAATTGGCGAAAAAAACATGTCTACAAAAAGAGAATACAATAAGATTATAAACATTATATAAGTTAAGGTTTTCAATGCTTGTAGGTTAAACTCATGAAACAAAAAGGATAAAAAAATTAATCATTGCTGATAAACGAAAGGGACCTTAAATATCTTATACATATGCTCATGTTAAGAGTACATAAAAGAAGACAAAACGAATACAAAATAAACTCTAGAACAAAAGGAGTTCGATCAGATTGAAGACCAGATTATAAAGTATCAATTAAAGTACTACACAGAATCGCTTAACTTTATTTTTTTTATTGGTAATCGCTTAACAAATTCATCAAGATGCATTCATTTAAGCAGAAAAAAAATCTATCTATAGGTATATTGAAACATTGCATATTTATATTGGAGAAGTTTTCACAGGGTATCACTGAAGTAAAACAACATAATGAACAAAATCAAAATATTAACAAATGCAAACATATGGTTCTTGAGGATCTGCAAGAAAATAACATACTGATGGATGCAACCTTGACTCGGTGATATTCATAAACATGATGCAATATGAAAGTGAATAACCAAGAGTGGAGGTACAAGACAGAAAAGCTGCTTCACATGATAATGTACCAAGGATTTTCCAAAGTAGGAATACTCTTCATCTAGTAAACAGCTATCAGCTACTGATATTCAATAGACACTTGTTATTGTATATTTATGACAAGTGAATGAGTGACACACAAGCAATACAGGTTGATAGGCGCAACCCAAAACAGAATCAGATGCGACCACGTTGCAGCTAGGCCCATAACAGCCAGAACAGGCCCAGGTCTAGTTCAAGCGCAGTCCCAGAATAAGTCAGGGTCGATACTGATGTGAGCCCAGCTGCTTAGTCCCACTTCCCCATGCCCATGAGGCAGCTGAACAACCTGCTCATTGCAGTCATGCAGGAATCGCATTCTTTTGTTTTGAATGCTTCTTTAAGTTAATAGTGGAACCCCTTGTTAGCAAAATAATAATGATGGAGATCCATTAATTATAAGATAGGCGATATAAGGTCAAGATGGTCCCTCAGTAAATAAGACCTTTTTTTTCAAAGATAGGGGTCAGCTCTCCAAAGCTGAAGCTTACCTTATCCTAAGCTAAAATAGTGCTGGTCCCACAAATCAAAGTCACCTATCATTGTTTTTTGCATGATAATCGTCTCCAAAATCAAGATAAATCCAATCAGAACTGGATTTTCCAGTTACATCATGCAAAAAACATATATAATCAACTTTTATTTGTGGGACCATAGGATAAGGTAAGCTTCAGCTTAGGAGAGCCCTACTCATATATATATATATATATATATATATGGAGAGAGAGAGAGAGAGCGAGCAAGGCTCTCCTTGTTAGAATATCCAGAACACAAACCAGAAGCATACAAGAGAGAGAGTTTGCAAGAGAGTTGCAGGAAAATTTCGTGTATAGATTGAATGGACGAATGATACATTTATACACTGTGGCCTAGATTAGTGGATCTCATTAGAGATCTGATTACATGATTACAGGCTTAAGTAAGGAAACTAATACCTATCTAATCTATTAACAACTCATACATGGGCTGACCCAATACATGGGTTGCTAACCCATTAGGTCGAGCTGACCTGATGGCCTATTTCTTTACACTCCTAAGCTCGAGCTTAGGAGAAAATTTAGTAAGCCCATGCTTGTGGGGCCCACCTTTGGTCCATCCAAATGGACCAAACGCATGACCCCCCTAAATTAAACATGTACACCAACTTTCGGTCAGATCCGAATTTACTAAACCATTGGATCAACTATGTATAGATCCGAATTGACTGTTGACCATTAAACTTTTGGGGCCCATATGAAGATGATAGAAATCATGGTTATGGCTGCTTTTTGCAGAGAGGAGGATCTCAGGGAGTCCTTGAAATCCCCCCCCCCCCCCCACACACATACCCATGTGGGTCCCCAGGTGGGCCCTGCCACACACTTGAGCTTAGGAGAGTTGGCCCCATCTAAATATATATATATACATGCAGAGAGAGAGAGAGAGAGATTCTCAAAAACTCCCCCTATTGCTGCCCTACTTTATTAGGCCATGGAGCCCATCTTGAGCCAATCCAATCTTCACCCCCACCCCTCCCCCCTCCCCCCCCACCCCAACAAAAAAAAAAAAAAAAAACCAAATGAATTGTCACAGGTCCAAATTTGACACTCATCTAACTTTATGCTCACTGTTGGGTTGAAATCCTAATAAAATGATGCCTCTAAAACCATTAAACTTTACAAATCAAGGTGTTAGTATGATCTAATGGAGTTGAATTTTTAAATATAGGTAGATCTTATGCATATCTTTCCATCCAATGGCATTCCATGGTTGTAATGTATAACAATGGACCCCACTAGGAGGGGTGTTTTTTGAAAGAAATAAAAAACTCTCCGGGAGTTTTCTAGCGCTCCTCATTAACTGTAAACACACATTCTAGAGATAGCCCCTCTCGAAAAGGGGTGTTTCTGCCCCTTAACAAACGTCCAATCAGAGATGAGTTGTATCGAGTCATTTTCTACTTCTCTGAATATATTAATTAACTACCTTTTCTCTCCTTTCAAAAAAAAAAAAGAAATTTACTTCACTCAAAGCTTTCTGGGCCTCTTATAAAATCTACGCCATCCATAAAATCTTGGTGTCTACTTATTTCGATATTAAAATCTTCCTTTAAAGATGGAGAGAAAATAGGGAACACACGTTTGTAAAGGAGAATATCAGAAAGCTCATTGAATGGGATGAAAAACTAGGAAAACAACATCTATCTTATTTATGACAGATTCAAGCCAACTTGCAACTTTGAAATCACCACTTTCCTTATTCGTCCAATATGGAAATCGGTTTAGCTTCATTTCCTTAAAATTAGGATCCCTGTCTTAAAAGTATTTAAAGGATAAGAAGTGTGTGTGTGCGCTGGTTGAATAGTGTCTCTGTAGAGCAGTTTTGATCAATGGAAATCCACGTAGAGGTATTTTGTTAATTCTTCTTGGTCCATTGCAATATAAAATATTTCGAAAAAATTCTTTTCAAAAAGAATTATAAACAATTAAAAAAACCAGAATTGTTAGTCGCATTTTTTTTAGTTAAAAACATTCTAAAATCATCAAAATCTTGTTTTGAGTTGAAAACATTAGAAAATCGTAGAATGGTGCTTTTTCAACCAAAAACAGCCAAAATTGTAAAAATATAAAATATTTCAAACAAGTAAGGCTTTGTTCGGTATATGTCTCTTGTACTAATTTCTACATAAATAAAAGATAACGTTCAAAAAAAGAGTAAAGACTCCCTTTGGTTTGTTTATGCAGTGTTTTGTCTTCAGCAACAGAACAGTTACAATTCAGAATTGGACCTGGAATTCTATTACAGAGTGGAGGGATTGAGATTACATAAACTTACTTATGCTATCCACTTCATTTACACAAAATAGTGAGTCCAAGTCATTGTCACATGTCACAAACTAATGAACTATGCACTCTAGGGGTGCATAAGACAGAAAATTATAAGTTGGATACATGGTTGAGAGCATTCCCATGCCAAGCAGAAGTCTCAGGCAGAGGCAAAAGCTTCTTAGCATCAAAAGCCCCCAAGGGCCAGGACAATGGAAGCTCGCCAACAACATTCCAAATTAACTCACAGACTAGTGGTGTCGAAGTGTACTAAAATCTGATAATGGAAAGATCTGGAGAGCTTTGATGCCAAAATTTGATACAGTGGTAATCCTGAATGAATCCCAAATCCCAATGCCCAGAGAGTTTAATTTAGGTCTACCATACTAAGTAGATTCTGTCTAATAAAATTATAAAACAGACATACCCTTGTATTAAAGTTTGAAGGAAACACCTAACAAAGAGTTTCCTTGGAATAATTTTATTCATGGCTATACCATTAAGCATCCCAAGAAAAGCTACCATCTGACACCTGTGTCACTAGAGTAAGAGCATCGTATTTAAAAATAGGAAGAATCAGATACTGGAACTGTATCAAACCTAAATTTCTGGTGATAATTGCAGAAATTGGTAAATAATATACACAATTCTTGATAACATTCACAGGTTAACCTTTCACAGAAGCTAGTACCGTATGCTCTAAGAACGACAGTAGCTCTGGATATCAAGCCCAGGAAGGGTGATCCCTTTCCAAGTCAAGTATATTTGACTATCTTATTCTATAATTTTAGAAGGATTTGAGTACCACAATCTAAGATTAATAGTGAAAGAATAAAAAGTAAAAAAATAGAAGAATGACAATTAAACCTACAGAGAAAACAACGTACATACTTACCACCCAAACAAGAAATCTATTTCTGCTCCATGGATGAGACGTATGGAATTTCACAAATGTCGACTGCCTTCTCAGTGTTAATGCTCGTGTGATCTCTGTCACAATATTAACCATATGGGTAACTACAGAAAGTTCAATATAAGATGATGAAAACAGAACAACAAAGGTTATATTGTTCATGCCATGGAATTAAAGTACCATGTGACGACTATACATAAAAAATGGTATAACAATATACATTTGTTCCTTCTAAACTTCAAGAGTTAGCAAGTGTAACTAACAAGATGGTCATCCGTTCTCATAAATTAAGACACTGAAATCTCATGTTCACAGCTTTCAATGAAATATGATGTGTCCCAATGGGACCCTATCAATGAATTACCCAAGCCTACTTGCTCCAATGGAACCAAGTTAATATGTTGAGATGGGTAGGTTAGGGTTTCTTTTTTTACTTTTACTTTTGGGTAAAAAATTATGTTTAGCCCTCATTTTTTATTTTTTTTCTATTTTAAAGGTTAACTACAAATATCAGCCGAATTCTGAAATTTCGGCCAATTCAGCCAAAACTCTGGATTTTTGTCCAAATTGCAGAAATTCGGACGAATTGCACCGAATTGTGAAACGAATATATATGTGGGTGGTGTTCGGTTCGGTAGAGGGTCTGAACTGAAATAATTCAGAAAATTCAGCCGGACCGAACCGAATTTCGTAACGCTGGTGTGAGACTCTTATGCGTTGAAATAAGAGGTTCATCAGTCAAAGCTTTTAGTTTTTGTGAAGATGTTGATACTATGTAGAGACTGGAGAATTCAATTAATGCCCTACACACTTGGAGCATTGGAACCTTAAGAGTTGGGGAAAGATCAACCATGATTGACGTAATAGCCTTTTCAGCTTGTGTAAGTTCCTTTCTCATTCGTAGTTGGATTTTTCCTTTGTTTAGTGGTAGATCTTAAGGATTTATACGTAAAGGAGATTATCAAGTTGATAACTTCCCTCAAGGGTTGTCTGGATCATCCAAGTCAGGTTGGATATTTTTGTTGCTGTTGTTGTTGTAAAGTTCTATGTTTTAAGTGTAGATGAATGGTAAGGATTGATCGTAGGTTTTCTTGTGCTTACGACTTTTACATATTGCACTAAGAGGTCAATTGGGGAGGAGCCCCTGCCTAAACCCTTGGAAGGAGCATTGGAACATCACAAGTCAGGGAAAGATTATCTCAACCAAGATTGAGGTAATACCTTTCTTGGTTTTGTGTAAGTTTTCAACTCATTTCTGGTTGGATTTTTCCTTGTTTATTGGTAGATCTTGGAAATGTAGACCCTTAAGTGATCATCAGGTTGATAACTTCCCTGAGGTCTTCATAGTCTGGATCAGCCTACATCAAAATAGTCTACACGACTGTGAAGATCTGTACGTGTTTGTTACCTACCTGTTTACCAGAAAGTGGAGAATTATGGACACAACAGAGCAGTTTCATGACCAAACTAGGAACCGAACAAGGACCACAATAAAACAAACTTGCAATAGTTCACAAATTCTTTTTGACCTGATAAACTAGGTACTGTTAGCCAATGCAGAGATGTTTTGGTCAAAATGAAACCCAGATTGATGGGGCTTAGTTTGCTCTTTTATTAGAGTACTATTGTACTAGTAATGCTAATTACATGAAATGTCCATCACTTAAAAGTTAAAGGTAGAATGGTATAAAAGGAAAAGGAAAATAAGCATAATAAAATACTCCTAATGAACATCAGATACAATACTCCATTGCAATTAGTGGAAACTTGCAGCTAATTGAATAGGGTATCGTTGAAGCTACTGTTGTACTGACAACACAATTGAAGAGGTTACCATTTAATGAATCATGCCGGTCCATATGAGCCTCATCCTCCCATTTTCTCCAAGTATGAATCTGCCCACAGCACAAAACATGCATGCATATTAGTAGGATTCTATACCTACTCAATTTGTGCTATAAAAAAATACTTGCTTACATTTCTAGAAACGGATAAGATAGTTGTGGTTTTCACTTTTCTTCTAAGATTAGAGATTACCAACTGGACTTCCATAATACGCAACAATAGACCATACAAAAACACGTTATTAGATAGATTATCTTGGATGGGTAAATGGAAATGTTAGAACATATTGTGTATAGAAATGCTATGACACTTCACCAGTGCAAAGTGATTACAGTTTTTTTTTTTTTTTTTTGAATGATATAGTGATTAAAGTTGCCGCTATACAACAAAATGAAACACAAAAACTATAAGTAATATCTCAACTAGCTGAGAATAAGTATATTTCCACATAGATAGAGTCCAACCATGAGGGCAGAAAAGAAGGCATCAGCTGTTCTAGCTTGAAATAGAGTTTGTATAGAAATCTAAGTTTTCATTAGAGTCGATGCATGGTCGTTTAACACTTTCATGTTTTAAGAGATGCAAAAAATTATATCGGGCTGTTGGCTTTGCCAGTAAGGGCCTCAAGGTTCTCTAGGGAGAAATACGGCAGCTAGTTTCAAGCCCCAATTGGAATGGAGAAAATAGGTTATATAGGGAAACATAGGAGGGTAGATTAAGATTACAAAAAAAAAAAAAGGGTTATGTAAACAATTAGTGTAGCGTTATTTTTATGCAGATGCTGGCATATATCAATTTTTTAAGCTATATTGACTTTTTCTTTTTTCCGTAAACATGTTTGGACCTCTGTATTTTACAAAATCTTAACCATTATAGCCTTATCAATCCTACTCTTCACCTCTACAACCTCCTTATTCACATCTCTTCAAGTATAATGCCTACTCCATTACAAGAATAGTATTTTCTTTAATATTAAAGAAAAAGTTTAAACCCTTCTAGTCCAGCCATTAAAGTCCATCCCTTCCTCCCTCTCTCTCCCTCTCTCTCTCTCACACACTGGTTGCAATAAAGATTACGTACCTTCCAGTTGTACTGCAAGCTCATCACTCATCCACCTCTTTATTAGAATGGCACAAGCCCGAGAGAAAGGAATTCCAATGAAGGTCATACCACCTTCTGTGGTCAATCCATGTATTATAAGATTGGGATAACCTAATAAAGGCTACGTTCTAGTATGATTACAAATTACAATCCTATGATTCTATATACAGTTGGATGCTAAACTCCTAGGATTATAGAAATGAAAATCTTAACACATAAGCTATTTACATTCACGTGACATACAATATTTTCCTCTTATGTGGGATCATGTTTGTGGTCCTCATCTCTACAGTGTCCATGGTCCCCATCACTATGCTCCCTCTTCAAATTGATGTGGAGTTTGCCGAAGCAACAATTTGGTGGCAAGAAAATTTGGTAGCATCAATCATGCGAGACTACATCATTGCCTTAGTGATGAGATCAGCCAGCTAATATTGGGAAGACACATGGGGCAGACGACAAACGTATTTTGCCAAACGAGACATGATGATGAATGAAGTTATAATGATGAATCAAGTGACAGTCAACCTCAATATGTTTGATTTACTAATGAAAAAAGGATTTGCAGCAATCTGGATGGCACTCTTGTTGTTTGAATATAGTGGGGTGGGAGGGACCACTATGAAAAACTCTATGTTCATGGGGAAGACGTCATAGCCAAATGATTTCACTACTTGTAGAAATTATAGATCTATACTCGGCCTCAACAGAAGATTTGGAGACAGTTGCATGCTTTTTAAATTTCCAAGATATTGAGAAGAATCTAAGGAATATGCAATCCAGTATGATTACAATCAATCAAACCCCATATGATTCTATATGCAATTGGATGCTAATCTCTAAGATTACATTCACGTGAGATATACACTAATGTTTTCCTCCTACATGGGATCATATTTGTGGTCCCAATCTCTACAGTGTTTCTGGTTCCCCACTCTACACCCTTTTCATAACATCAACAAACTCCACGTTCTTCCCTATCAAAGGAAGAATTTTCACCTAGGACTATATGAGCATTTTTCATTGCACTGTTTGCGACATATCCACAAAAAATAAGTTGTCTGAGGGTTGAAACCACTTTCGAAAGCAAAAATCAGCTTATTCCTCTATTCACTTCCACATCATCTAAGACTCTTCTTCTCTTTCTGCTAATGGACAAGGACAGGAGGAAGAGAGGAAGAAGTGAAGGGAGATACAGAAAACAAGAAAAAAGAGGACTCTCTCATTCAAGTTTTCCCGCTAAAATTATTTTTTTGAGGAAGGGAAAAAGATATAAAGAAGAATTCTCATAGTCACGAAGCCCATATGAATGTGTATGTTGGGCCCACGTACAAAACCCAAAGCGCTTAAGCTTTCTGTTCCACTTTGTAATGGTCCTATTTGAAGTTCCATTCCAATTGGAATGATGCAGGTTGTAGAATCAATCCCTATTTCAGAAATGATTGTACTTGTCCTTTTTACTTTAACTTCATGTTTTGTAGCAAATCCGCCAGTTTACAGGCAGTCCCAAGCCCATATAGAAGGAGGGCTGCGGCAGGTTCACAGCCGGTGTAAAACTTTTGTCACATCTAAACGATGAATTCTGAAAAACTGTTCCATGGGAACAAGATATACTATAAAGGTGAAATAAAATTCATGTAGCTGACCCGACATAATTGGGACAAGGCTTTGATGATGATGTTTTGCAATGCCATCAATCTGATGTGGGCATAACTCCAATTGGAGTGATACATGAACAGTTAGTACAAGTTGAACATTGATTTTAGCCATTTGGATATGGTAGGTGGGCCTCATGTCATATGTGAATTATAGAGGGGTTTAGAGAAGGGATCAGGCCTTCCAAACAAGAAGAAGAAGAGGAGGAGGAAGAGGAGATGAAATGCATAAATGTGCGGGAAATTTTATTTTTTTAAATAAACAACTCTCTTTCCCTTCCTTTTCCCTTCTCTCTTTTCTTTTTTACCCTTCTTCCTTTCTCTTTCTTCAATAAAAAAAATTTTAAAAAACCTTGAACGAGATGAGATAAAGAAATGGAGATATGGGTAGAGATAGCAGTCCTCTTCCTTTTTCCCTCTCCTTTCCTTCTTCCTCTTTTTCCCTTTCCCTTTTCCCTTTCCCCTATTCCTTTCTCTTTCGCCTTCCCTTCTTTCCCTCTTTTCTCTTTTGCTTCCTGTTCGATTCTCTTCCCTTCAAGCTCTCTCCAGTAGAAGAAGGAGAAGGCATTTTTCCACTTTTGGAAGTGGTTTCAACTTTCAAACCTCAAGTTACTCATTTGATATGAATAAGTATTCGCCATTGGATGATGTGGAAGGGAAAATTTCCCAAACATATCGAAGTTGATCATCATTTCATTCATGAACATGATGAAGCTGAAAGAATTACAATTCCATGCATCTCATCCGAGCTACAAATTGTTGATTTGTTTACTAAAGTCATGCTTAGCAATCGTCAAAATTTCTTAGTATCTAAATTGATGCTTCTTGATGATACGCATCAATTTGAGGGGGAGTGTGAAGAGAGTTTCGATTCCAATACACCGGTGGAGCATGATATTTCTACCAATTTGTGTACCTCTAGATAACTACTTGTATTTAGGGATTCCTAATTTACCCTTGTAGATATCCTCTCTTTAAACCCTTTCAGAGGGTATTTATGTAATTGTACTTTATACTCATTGATATAGATACAAGGCCCTCCCTCTAAGGAGGAGCCGGTAGATTTTATGCAATTCTCACCTTGTCATACATAAATATAGGCACTATTTATCACTCCAAATGACAACATACAAGTGCATACGCACGGGCAGAAGTGATAAAGGCGAAAGAAAACTTAGGGAAAGAAATTGAGGTGCATGTCTTCATTTGAGTTTCCTAATTAAGATTAAGAAGGTAGGATCAGGAACCCAAACCTTGACAATTGCCAGCAGCATTGTCAAACAGCTGTAAGATACATGTGTTATTGCCATAACAAAAATGAACCGGTGGAGCTGCTCCAAACCTTCATATGAAACAAATGGCTCATGACCCTGCACATCATTGGAACCCGTATCAGTTTAAAATCCATAATCAGGTTCCTGAGGATAAAGCATCCAGAAGTGTAAACAAGAATTCCAACATGAAGCCGAAAGAAGTTCAATAATTATAAAGAATAATCATATGACAATATCTAAGTTAGCCAATCCATCCATAGCTCAGCGGTTAGGCATCTTCCTCCCACAGAAACAACCAGGAGTCAATCCCAGTTGTAGCCTGCTGATTAGGGACTTTGGTAGCGTGTGTGGGTGTGTGATTACTGAATATTTAGAGGAAAAAGAAAAAACATGCCTCTTTACAGGAAGTCTGGTTCAGGCTACTCAACACCCTTCTAAATGATTGATGAATGGTAGAATCCATCAACAGTTTACGATTATTGGATTCACTACTTCCAACATCTTCAGGAGCTTCCACCTCCTTCCTCGTACAAGGAGAAAATTTACCGTTGTAGAACTTTGATTCAATACAGATATTTGAAATCAAGCTTGAGGTGGCTGTGAGAAGGAGCGATATAAAGCCTAGCAGCATAAGTTCTGTAGGACACAAACCAAAAATCAGGCAAGTGAAACAGTGTGAACACACCTAGAACATGCCAATGAAAGAATTGCAATAAAAGTAATCAGACGGTCTAAATTGACACCAGTGTCATGGGAAGCCTCAAATTTGAAAGCTTCTTAGAAAAACATATTCATTAGCTTAGCATAATTTTACGCATAAATGGAAGTACCTTCTTTCATTTTCTCCACTGCTTCAAATAAAGGTTTACGATGGGTCCTATGCAACCACTGAAAATATTTGAAAGTCATTAGATCAAATGACAAGAAACATGATGCATGATCATCAGGAGCATTAAAAAGATTTTGCATTATAAAGATCTCCGTCATATTTCAGAGCATTCTAAAATTGGGTATTAATTCATCATTATAAGTCATTCTAAAGAACCATTGAACTCATAAACCTTTCAGCAAATGCCAGACAAAGCATTAAAATAACAGAACAGTAAAGGATATCAATTTACAGATCATAACATTTGAAACGACTAACTTAAAATTTGAGAAGAGAAACAACTTACAGAGCTTAGACGGTGAATAGAGCGCTCCACAAGCAACGAAACTGCCACAAAGATCGTCAATACAACAGCAACAGACCATGTTGGGGTCAATGCCAATGACCGCATTTCTTCTCCCTCCGCCGCCATCAGAAACTCTTTATCAATTACAGACCTCCACCCCAACCTACTAATCCTTAAACCAGCTCCAAAAACCTCAATCCCTGCAAATACCCAAAAACGAAACTCTCGCCCTCAATTACAGAACCTACTCATACCATATTCCGAAAACTCCAAAACCCATCACAACCTACACTTCCCATTAACATATTTGACATTTTAAAGCCTTAGCTCCTTCAAAGAACAGCAGATTTCAACGGTGCATAAAGATGACTGGGACAACAAACAATCACAACCAAATGCACTCACAAATCTGATTCTGCTGGTCCTTCAGCTGGCAACAAAACAGACTAACAAAAAGAAAATCAAGAAAAGGGGCTGTTGAAGAAACTCTCACAAATCTCTTCTATTGCTTCCCCTGTTCTCCAAGGTCTCTTTGCTTGTAAGAAAATCTTAGAACTGATTACAAAAGACACCTACCCCCCATTTTAGCCTTTAAGCATCCTCTTTAAACCTGTAAGCAATTCATCAACCATCCAAAAAAACTTGACCCACCTTATTAATGGCACCTTCGCTTTTATTGTCAAAGTCACAGCTACGCAGAGATCGACGCGGTTTTGTAATGAAAGATCGTGAATTGCTTAAAATTAGGTTCCGACACTTACACTATTGATTTCATCACCGCCAAAATCACTGTTTTTGTTTGCCGGTGATTCAAATGTCAAAAGCAGAAGTCACTGCAAAGTTCAATCCAACCCCTCCAAACTTCTCCTTTTGAAGTGGGAAATTCAAAGAAGGTCTTCTTCCAAACAGTAGAAATTCCGGAGATCTGCAAATCTTCTAGGAATCTGACGGACTAGGTTTTCGGAAATAGAAGCTTCTAAGAGTCTTTACTGCTGCTTTTTCCAAGACAGCAGATTTCACCGCAGAGAAATGTGCCGCAAATCACGGAATCCAGCAGATATTTCAAATCCAGAGCCTATTTCAACTCGACCAGCAGATATTTCAAATCCAGAGGCTATTTCAACTCGACCGTTACTGATCGATGCCAAATGCAAAAATCTCTGCTCTTGTCGCGACAACCGCCGGAAGGAGGCCGGAATCCGGCGAGGAGATGGCTGAGATTTCCACCGGCTAGGATTTCGAATCTCCGAATCTATACGCGTATTTTCTTCGAATTTGAAAAAACGGACGGAGTCCGCCGATTATCCGCCGGAAAACAAACGGAATCTCTGCTGCTCTTCCACGACAGCTGGAGATTTACTCTTCGAAATGAGCTGGAAGTCTCCTGGAATCTGGATTTTCCCGCGAGAAAATGACGATTAATTAACGAAAACTTAGATTTCTACTTCAAAAGTCCAAACAGAGATTAGAACACCAAAGTCACTACTTACATCTCCTATTTCGAGAAAATCACCCGAAAACAGCTGAGAACTCGGTGAGAATCACTTGAAAACAGCTAAGACCTGAGAAATCTACTTCCTTTTCCAAAGATTTCTCTTCAAAATCTCCGAGAATCCACGGAATCTGACACTTTCCAGCAGGAAAATGAAAACGCCCGAGATATCAACCTCTCTCGATACTGAACTGATCTATCGCATGGATTTCGATGAAAATCGCTGAAACAAAAGACGAGAGATTCCAGGAACTTTCCTTTCACTGGAATCTACATCCTATTGCGAAGATTTTTATCTTCCGAGAACATTTCTCACCTTGAATCTGAAGAAGCTGGGGGTGTTTCAGGAAGGAAAATGAAAACGAAGAAGATTTTGATTAGTGAAGGCTTGATGACATCAACATGTCATGTGTTGGAGGGGAGGAAAATTTGAGAAGGAACGGATGGAATCTCGTAGAAAAAGAGCTGTTTTTTGAGGATTCTCTTTCGGAGAAATCTCTTTTCCTACTTGAGTACATGAACAGGGAAAGTGTAGTTGGTTTCTACTTACTATATATATATATATATATATAATAAAAAGCAAATCGAGGATCCTGATTCCTGAGAAGAGAGAGAGAGAGAGTGGAAAGGGAGAGAGACAAGGAAGAAGCAGAAGGCAGCACAAGTAGCCTGTCTGAGTAGTAACTGGAAGTCAATGATAGTTTAATGAGCCAGCCTGCATGGGGATTCGGACTGCGTCTATTACAAAAATGCCTAGTGATTTTGAAATTCTCTCGCTCTCTCTCGTTTTTGACGCTTTTACCTGCGATGGGGCGCATCTGGATGATTGACGCTTGACAGCAAGGGCCAAGGAAATAAAGAGATTTGAATCCGGATCCCTGTTGGACCAATCAGGGAGTAACACATGGGATAAAGATGTCATATCAGCTGACATCCCTATCTAATGAAAAAAACTAATCACCTCTTCCTATGTCACCTCCTGATTGGTCTTAAGGAATCCGTTTCTAAAAAATTTATATTGATTTTGAATAATTAAATATTAAGAGTGGGTGGGCAGGCCAACTGAGCAAAATCCTTAATTTAAGAGTCCGGATTGCCTGTCTCAGACAGTACATATGCTGGGGTCTCCATGATGGAGCCCACTTAGAAATAATCTCAACACTTCAATATGAATTTCATCCCCTCACGTGACGTATTATCTTATTTTTCTTTATTAGAAGTGGATGTCACTCGCTAAACAACATTATTGGAAATATACTTTTGCAAAAAAAACATACGTTATTGAAAATGGAGTTCAACAGTGATATGGTATTAATCACATTTTTTAATGTACTCAATCGGATGGTGGAATCCTCTCCCATGTAACCAAAATTTTAGAATAGATTTTTAGAGGGAATGAGACTCATCATCAATGGTTTGGATTATCTCTTTAGAGGACCCATCTCTTAATTTAAGACTTTAAAGTTTTACTATATATATATTAAAGGTTTTTATGATTCAAATATAATAATGGGTAATGTAAGATCAGTGTTAAATTTAAGTGAGTTCGAATTTATAAGGTTTTTAGAAATTGGATTGATCATGGGACACTTTTTATAACACTTTACTTCTTTTTTTTTATTCTTTCTTTCTTACTTTTGGAAATTGTCTTTTTCTATGATTTGTAGTTTGTGGTGTAACTCTCATCTACTCAGATTAGGAGAGTGCACACTTTCCTTAGACGTAAATATTATTTTAGCATATGTTACGTGCATGGCATGTCACGTGGGGACCAGATTTGGGTGAGCAAGAGGAGTCCAGGTTCTCCCCAGCTAATGGGCTGACAACACCAACTCTGTCTCTCCAGCGCATTAATGAGCAAGGGCTGTGTCAGAAATTTTCTCACTGCCGACCTGCCAACAGTTGGACTTCCACCCAATACCAGTCCGGTAATGAGAATCTTTTACTCTGGGCCACCTTTGTCATGTTTGAAAAATGAAGATAAGCAGAAGGTAAGTTTGAGAATTGATAGATAGTTTAAATATCATGAAGTTTCTTTCACTAAAATTTCAAAATCCGACCACTTTAAAATTTCTCAAATGAGCTTTTATAATTCATATTGAGAAATAATATGAATTTCAGTTGATGTTAGTATTTTCCCTAGTTCTCTCTTGTGGATTTAGGGTTTTGTTATCAAGTTAAGGACGGTGATCGTCTTTATTTGTTTCCATTTGCTATGCAATTAAAATCAGTTTTGAAGATAATTTGATGCAAATATTTTTTTTTTACTAAATGCCTTTAACAAAATTCTCAGCATAAAATAACCCTAAGAGATAGCTTAATTGGCTTAAGACTACGATTTGCTCTCCAAAATTGAAGGTTCGAAACTGCGCTATCACACTGGTGTTATAAGGGATTTACCCGACATTCTCTGATCTCATATGGATTAGTCCGGCTCAAAGGGCTTGGACACCCTCCATTATAAAAAAAGACATAGGAGAGTTTGCAACGTGCTATATATGTTGGGTAGATGTTATATGTCAGGACAGAGACCGGTCCCCTGTGCGCCCTTATCTTGCATGCTTCATGCTGCATGCTATTTGACTCATACGGAGTGAGAAGATGGAAAAAATTGATGGGCCCTACCTCTATATAAAAGTTTGGGCCCATCAAATTATCTCTTTCCTTTGATCCATGACCCACAAATTTGATAGTTTTATATTAAAATAATCAATCGGTCCAACGGCCTTGTCCAATCAGATAGGTGAAAGCTCAAGAATCCAATGACTATCAGGGATGGGGGTGGTGTTTGTGCGTGTGGTCTACTATGAGAGTGATCAAGTGGGTCCCACCTAGAGTTGTGCTCCTACTCACCCACCATTTTGGGTATATACTGAAATATACAAGTGAGAACTTTACGCATACTTCTTGTTGTCGTCTAATCTACCCTCTAAGTTACTAGCCCACCTATGATTAAACTCTTCTTGGCAAACACTAGGTCTCTGTGAATCGCCACAACACGAAGTTTAACATTCATTCACTCGGTACTCATCTTTGAACTGAAATTTAAAAAATGTACTTTTTAAATCATTAAATTTAAGGGTCATGAATCATGGGGTTCAAATGATTTAATGGGTTAATTAATATTTTACATACCTCATCTATGGGGGCCGGTCTAGGACCATACCAATTAGGTAGAGATGGGGTGCAACCAAGTCTCACCCAAATAAAATTGTATACACACATATATATATATATATAAGTCTGGATTCTCTTGAGTATCTCACTAGTTTTCTCTTGCTGAAACAAGTGGGCCCGCCTATTGAAAATAGAAGTTGATCAAAATGAACACCATATATGTCATTTTTTCAAAGTTTACTCCAATAGGAGTTTGTTGTATTGTGCACACCGCCTAGGCAAGCCCACTTGATTGCCAATTCAATGGGCCCTAACCCCAACCCAACCCACCCCCCCAAAATGTCGTCGTTGTTTGCACCAATCTGAATGAACTCAACCTTGGATTTGATTATATATAAAAATTATTAAATTCATGGGCCATAGATCAAGGAATTGGTGGGGCCCTAAGTTGGGCCCCTCTCCCCCCCTCCATTGATTGTTGGGCCCCACAACATGTCGCCTCATTTACATACACATAAGAGAGAGAGCACTTATCCAATGCACAAGGTGCGCATGGAGGTTTCCATGAGCACCTCACTATGGGGCCCACCGAGGGATGGAAAGGGGGATCGATTCATTTGGGTGGAGCCTTGATGTGTGGTGGCTAGGGCTCACATGATCATCCTAACCCATTACTCATAAGGCCATAAAGTTTCACATAGTAAGAAACCAACCCATTAATCCAACAATACAGTCCATTCGATTCGGTGGTGACAGGGGTGTGCATGTATGATCCATTCAGATGGATCATTAGGTGGGCCCCACTATGAGGTGTACACAGTATGAGTTCTGCATGGGATAATTCTTTTTGTATATATAGAGAGAAAGCATCATTTTTTTTAGGGATCCTTGGTTTTATTAAAATTTTGGCCCAGTGATAATTAATGTGAGGTAACGAGCGCGAACAACTTAGATTGATTGAGGAAGGGATGAATATCCTTACCAATCACTCAAAGGAATTTGCACTTTGCAGGCACTCCAATATTCACTGTCGAATTGAAACACTCCTTTTTATCTTACATTCTGACTTTTATCTTTAGAGTTTCAAAATCTATATATCCATTGGTTCGATTATTTTGATTTTTGGGACATCCTATATCATTATCATGTACACAAAGTTATGCATAATGCTTCAAGCATGGAAAAGAACTCCAAGACTCCCAAGTTTGTGGTGATCTCCACGTGTGACTCCCATGCTCTAGATTTATAAAAATATTCTTGAGTGATGGACATAGGATCCTGGTAAATACACCCACCCTATTTAGTAAGTACACCCACCCTATCTCTATGGCTCTAGTCCACACCTTGCAACACTCATGCAATATCAACGTCAAATCCAAAAAGCTATTTGGACACCGTGTTTTTCCATTGGTCAAAGCGCCAAATGCCCACCAGATCTCTCTGCCCATCCCATTCCACGTCCCCACGTGAAGTGAAGTGGATACTCTTCTTCTTTATAAAGCAGACCTCCGGCCTTCTTCACCGTCTCCAATCAATCTTATGCAAACAGAGACCAAAAGAGAGTCTGGTCTCCTCTCCATCAGGCCTTCTTCTCCATCAACTATGATCGGTCCACCGACATAGCTCTGCCGCGTCTTCTTCTCCGGGAACGTTAAACAGAATCCCTGGTTTCTGCAACTGTTTCCTTCTCTAGAGAACGTCTTCTTCTCCAGCGACAAAGGACTGTGCGAAACCAGAACTGTTTGGTTGTGCTTTGCATTTCTCTGCAGTCGATTAGATTAGATCTGGCGCGGGGCCCACCTTCCATCAACACCATGGCAGTCAACGATTGGCACAACAATAGGCTGAGTCTTCTACAGACATCCAGCAGACGATGCTGCAGCTACTTCTTCTTCTTCCCATGAGTAGAAGTAGTAGAACCCATGAGCCCACTAAATAAAAATCCCAGCAGCTCAAAAATAAAAGCCTGCACTAGGATATCATAAAAATTTCCTCTAAAACTAGTTGGCCCATTATTAGATTAAGCATATCATTAACGTGATTAATGGTTACAATTAATACTCCAGTACCATGTCTCACGGGAAGTGTATAGGTGACAATCACCCATCCGAAAATTACATTACTACCTTCACTTGGCATTAGACATTACTCCTGCACCATGTCTAACAACACTTGGCATTAGAGTTTCTCGGGACGCGTGAAAGCAAAGGAAGACCGCCAGCGGTCAGCAGTCAGCCGTCATCATGATAAGACAACACATACTTTATGTAGGCATAGCCTTATATAGAGTGGGTGTAAATACCAACACCCATGGACATACAGTTCATCAATCATTTTATGTAATCTGTTAGATCTTCTAACAATTGTATTTTACTAGGGTACTTTTGTTTTTCCTATGACAAACTGTCCAAGACTTTATATTCTCCATGCATGTCATGTGTTACAGCCATGTGCCCCCATGACCTTCCAATCAGCTCACTCTCCAGTCTCCAGCCCTCATGGATGTAAGTGGAAATGTCAAACAGGGAAAAAGGAAAAAGACAATGAAATAAAACAGAATAAAAGGAAAAGGGAAGCAAGCAGTATTGGTGCCGGTGGTGCCAACTATCAAAACAGTTTCACATGGCAAGTCCATTCTAGCGTTTTAATTTTATCTAAGGCAAAATTGAGGGTCCATGGATAGAGGACCACAGCACAGCAGTTCTATTCGTACCTGTAGCATACCCAAATTTAAAATAGAGACACAAAGTTGGACCTAACCCAAAGTAAATGCAAATACTTATATACTGTAGTATGTATGTACATATTGGAGCAATTTTCTCCAGTGGGGGTAGCAAGTAGCAACCCCTGCATAGAGAAAATTCTGCATACAGTAAATGTTGTGGCACCTGGTATTGGGCCCTCAAATGCACAACCCATCAATTTAAATCTAGGCGCGACTTTTATCTGGATACATGAAACCCTTATCTTGGATCCATGAAACCAGGCATTAGTAAGTTGATTTTGTAATTTGAGAGGTATAGATAAGAAATATTTGAATTGGATTGGATTTCATTGAAATTCAATAGTACATATACCAATGAATGTTAGGATGGATTAAACCAATATCTTTACTTGTTTCCACTGCCAGGGATCCATCCGTGGCAGGGTGGTTTCCAGTTTCATCTCCTGGCCACTGGACCAACTCAACACAAAAATAGAAAAAGAAAAAGAAAAAGAGAAAAACCTGCCTATCCCCATAGTTGACTTGCGAGTGACTAGTGTAAGTCACGTAATACCAAACCTGCACCATGATAAGTAATGATCAGGTCAAGTTTGATAGTTGGGCATCCCGTGATTCTTCTTCTTCCTTTTTTCCCATAAAAGGGTTTTAAAATATTTAAAATATAGATATTGTTAAATATTCCAACAATTTGACTCAAGTTAACCAACCTTCAGTTCATTTGGTAAGAAGACCTCGTGCCTCACCTGAGACCATGTCAATCATGGAGGTGGCGCTGGATTAAAGGATTTCAATCCTTGATTTGGCGAATAAATATTAACTCATAGATCATTCTAACCTCTTGATATGTATCCCTCAAGTTCAATGGTTTAAACCGCATCGTTTCTTTGTAAATACCAATCAACAATAAGTAAGAGCATAGTAAACAGAGGCATAGGAGCTGTTCTTGGGTATTCTAAAAACCCAGTTTGATGCAGTTTGAATGGTGAGAATTTGTTTTGCTAGCATATGAAAAGTCGTGACTTTTCGCCATGGAATATATATCTTCATGATTCTAAATTTCAAAATTCTATTAGACACTTGAACATTTTGGAATTCTACTGTAGGGGACAATATTTAGAATTATCCAAAACTTATATAGACAAGATATCCTCAAATACTTGCAACCAAGCAAGCCCTATGCATAAATTTTAGACCTTTGGCAACTCATATGAAGTAGCATAGATGGTGTAACTTTAGCGAGCATAGATGGCCAAAACTTTGCTTAAGGTTCTCATGTGAATACTTTGGTCATAAAGGTATTTAGCAAATGTACAAATAAAATTTTAGGGCCCAGTTTTTTTTTTTTTTTAATTGTTGATGAGGATTGACATTTTGACGTTGAAATTATATCTCAAGAGCAATTGGAATTCCCTATTTGAATGCAATAATTTTGAAAACAAACCTTTTGAGAAGTTTATTCTGCCAATTGAAATTCTCACAATAGACTATATTCAAACATTTTAGAAATCACTAGAAAACAACATTTGGATAATTGATAATTTTTCTTTTGCTATTCAACATACTAAAAAAATACCCCTGGAGAATTCAAAAAAGATATTCAAAAACTCCTCCAAGTAGGCGAATGCTTGTGGCGGCCCTGCCTTATGCGAACCTGGGGCGACCACCACAGGTCTGATCCAAAAAGGCTTAAAAGTTGTGGCCCATGCCTCATTTCAGTAAAGTGATCGCCCCACCCCAGGTCACCAAAAACCCTTAGCTCTCAATGTTAGAGATCTCTCAAACGAAAAGCATTGGAACCCTTCAGTCAATCGTTCTACATCTTCCACTCTAAGCTCAGACAGTCCGACTTCTACACAATAGCATGCATAAAGGTCCACCCTCTCAACATACCTTTACGCAGTATATGAGGAAGCAATATGTAGATTAGTAGCGGGATATGAGTTCTTTATAGTTAATTTCTTAAGGAAAAAGAAAAAATAATATCTTTAAACCATGCAATAAGTGAAAATTATTGATAGTTGGTGTTTGTTTTGATCTTTTTAATTTTTAATTGACCATCTCCAAATGAAAACTCTGGATCCACCACCGGTCGTTGCAGTATCCACCTCCATCCAGCATCTTGGTGCATTTCTTTTCTTGTCCTTTTGTGGACTGATATGTTTTCACTTTTTTGGGCAGAAAGGGTGTTGAAGTTGCCACATGACAGAGTGTGTGTTAATTGACAGACAACAAAGTAGCATGGTTGAGACTTGAGAATCGTTACTTAATCTAAATAGTTGTCAGTCTCTTTCGTTGTTTAATATGTTTTTCATTAAAGAGGACATGGTCTATTTTTCCTAAAAATTCAACTGCTCTTTTTTGTTATTATATACTACAGCCCCTCAAGTAATTAGCCTCCTACAGAGCCCACATGATGACCATGACCGGAGACTTACTCCCATGTGAGATTAGTTGAAGTTATGTGTTTGGACTAGGTTGCTTTTTCCAAAGACTAGTTAAGGGCAATGTTGTACAACTGCAAAATCATGGAAAAGCTGGAGAGAGAGAGAGAGAGAGCAATTGGCCCAGGTAAGTCCAAATTCGGATCTTCTGTGTAGCTGCTACATGAGAAGTGTTATACAATTCATTCGAATTATATATACTGCGTATCACACAGACATAATTCGAACCGTACAAAATAAATGTCATCCTCTCAAATCCTATGTTCTCAAGTTCCATTTCAAAATGAAGAGATTCCACCATACGATTAATCACCATAATTGAAATGTGACTAACACCACTTAAGCAGCGAAGCCACATCAGCACCCAGTCATACGTCCACCATATTGCTCAATGGAACAGTGGGACCAAGTACTTTAGAACTAAAACTTGAGATATATGATTAGAGATGATGAAGTTTATTCTAAATAGTTTGAGTTATCTCTACACAGGCTATAGGATGAAGTTCAGGGGCCAAGCAGTTTATATCATTGCTCTTCACCTACATATATGCACTTAGGCCAATTTCACTCTGACCATGTGATATAGGCTAGTGGATTTTTTCTGTTTGCAAAAGGGGGACTTTAATCAATGATTACTCTTGTTTTCACATACTTCTCCATCTAACAATGAATATTTGATTTGATTGAAGTGAAACTTGGCCACATATAGGGCATACGAGATTAGATGGATTAGATTAAGAGTGAGGCCCACATGACCAATAGCATATATACTGTCCATTTTTCATGCAAACATTATTATAGTATAAGGTCTACAGAATTAACTTATCTTTCAGGGTTTCTATCTTTGTCATTTTCTTAGAAACCTTATCTCAGACGGCAACTTTTTTCTACACCAATAAGCCCCAATTGGAGAAAAAGTGAGGGGCTGTAGGTTATAATTTTAAATAGCACAGTTGCTGCTGTAAAATATGAGAAAAGGATAGTATGTTTAGAAAAATCATATTGTAACATGAAACAAGGATCACGAGAGTCCACTTCGAAAGAAAAAGTTTATTCATATTATAATCGAGAGTCCAAATCCTACGGTCATCTCTTGATGTACATGATTCATTAGGAACGACGCTTTAAGAAAATATTTGTCAAATCTCAATTTCATTGCTCATTGTTGGATGTGTAAGAAAATAAAATGATCAATCAGCATTTGATGTGGGAACTCTTATCCCAACCATTCCCAAGGTGGAACCCCCTTAAATTACATAGATGAGCTCGTGATGTAGGATATCAATCCATTTTCGTCCTGCATGTCAAGGAGAACATCTTCATTTAATCCTATGTTAATGTTAGCAATCAGTTTGATCGTTGAATAGGAATGGTTAAAAATAATAAATATAATATTTTTTCTCATTTCATGCTCATTTACAACCCCATGTAGGCCTTTCTTTTTATTTTCTACAAAAATTCCTACAATTATAATTTAGAGGAATCGAATCATGTCACAAAAAATTTGCATAGAAAAAAGCTGTTGATTTGTTTAGTCCGGCTCCCTCGAGTGTCTCTGTCAAGCTTCCCATGAATGGAAGGAGTGGAACCCATAGTGGGCCCCATCTAATGAAAATATGAGGTGCTCAAAATGAATGCTCATGCATATAGATTGCCTTCAAAGTTACTATAAAATGAGTTAGTCCCGCCAATAGATTGGGCATATCATTCATAATGTAATTGATAAAGTCTTGCATATTATTAATCATATTCATCAATCACTTTATCAATAATGTGTTCAATCTTGCAATTGGACCAACTCGTTTTCAAGTAAAATTTGAGAACATCTCATAAATAGGGCATGTATTCATTTTGAACGGCTTGAATTTTCCAACTTCAACTCCTTCCACTCATGCGAATCATGTGGGAGATCACTCTAAGGATCCATACTCTCAATTGGGTGCCACATGGTGCGCACACACAAATACTTAGTTGAGGATCTTCGACACATGGTTTTCACCTGCTATTTGTCACGTTTTCTCCTCTACTTAGGCTCACCAATTATCAAGTTTCTTAGATTGAAATGAGAAAAAAATGATGCCTTTCAAAACCACTAAATTTAAAGGATATAAATTAAGGGATTAGAATAATTTAATTTAATTGATAATTTTTATGTCCCTAGGTCTTAACGAGAGCTGAGACCCTTCCATCCCCTTCTCCCGTAATTGGAATAATTCCAAGTGGGCCCTATAGATGATTCTGCATGATCTTACGTGCTGCCTTTCACACTAAAGTATTAAAAATCATAGTGAAAGCAGGGAAAGTCCACCTAAAAATGGTTGATGGTGTGGTGCAGCAAAACGTACCTGAGATTAACGATCTATTACAATGCACAAACCATCAAATCAACAAACAGCGGCACATTAAAAGACGATGACTTTATGTGGTTTGACGCAAGTGCTTACGTTACGTCCATAGAAAATGATAAAACCCAGTCAATTGTTTTCTCTCCTCTCATCCCCCTCTAAAATGAGTTGGAGTTAATACTACAGAATTATATATCCCTGTTGTAAGGTGAATTAAATTACTGTGAGGTTAAGCATAAAATTAAGAGAGAATAATTTATTAGGTGTTATGATAATATTTTATCTTTAATTATTTGATATGAAATTTTTTTGGCCTTTTATATAGAAAGGTGGAGGTCTTTTTTTTTTTTTTTTTTTTTTTTTTTTTTTTGGAGAAAGGAGGTTTTTTTTTTTTTTTACTTTTTTTTTTAATTCAGAAGGAATTTTGAAATTATATACTTTTGATTTAACTTTTCATCCTTTCGTATCTGTATTCAATTTACTTTAATTTTACTAATTAATTGCCAAACACGTCAAGCTCTCCTAAATACCCTCGAGCCCCTTAAATACAAGAAATAACCCAATATATGGCTTAGCTTTCAACTTCCACCTTGATATTGTTTATCAGTGACCATTGTTCATCAGGTCGGTCTTATAGATATTGTTTTTGAAAAACAAAAGTTGGATAAATCAGATGCAATCACTGTTGCTTGAAGATGTTGTCAAAATATTAAGATTTTGCTGTATATATATTCATAAAGATAAATCCTGCTATCACAAGACATTTTCAGTAGGACCCACTCTAGCCCAAACAACCATAAAGTATGGCAATGGATCAGAGTGTTGATAAGTGTGGGACATACAATTATCAAATAATTTATACCTTGAGCACTTTAAAGCCAAATTGCTTTATAAAAGTAGCTTTGAATGATTTAATTTAGTGGTGCAGAAAGGACAAATCAGTGTAAACTTGCAAGCTGGGGTGGCACGCAATTAAATGGTTAACATCAGTTGCAAATGAGGTTTTGATTGAGCGGCTGGATTTGCAAATGGTGGGCCTACAACATTGACTGACAACTTAGGCATGTTTCTTTCCTATAATTGAATACATACAAATTACCCACCCGGGAGGTTGTGAAGGGGCATAATATAAGGGTTTGCTCCTCACGTCTGGTATTTGAAATTGACCATATTTGGCCGGTGTAAATTTGTGGGGGTTTAGCGGGCGCCACTGGAAAAATAATCCTCTTGGGTAAAGACCTTAGAAATACTGGCCCACATCGTAAAAATTTTTTGATAACATATAATTTGAAGAACTTCTATTTCTAAAAATTAAGAAAACCAAAAAGAAATAAAGATGAATATCATGATCATCCCATTATTTACCCTCCAATTAAAAACTACTCTAGGAGTAAAGTGAAAAGAATACTTTCACATCCAAGTAATTCAAATTCTAGAAAAGTGTGGGTTGCCTCGACAACTCCTGCTTACACCTTTCAAGCTTTCACCATTTGGCCATGAATTCCTATATATTCAATTTCCATGCAAACAAATATGCCCAAAATGTGTATAAGAGAGGATTTTTTGGTTAACAACTACAAAATCATCTACTGTAGAGAGGTTTTGTGTTCCCCATATGCATAGATTGATCTCTCTCTCTCCCTGGCACATTTTTCCTTGATATTTTCACAGAAAAATCAAAATATTTTGAAAAAAATGGTGAGTCAAATTTGTGAATAACCCCCAAAGTATCCGGTCTTAAAAATTTTGAAGGGAAAGGTTTGAGTTAATTTTTTTATTTATTTTTTTCATGCGAGAAAAGTTTGGTCTCTTGTTTCTCTCTCCATCACAGCACCTAAAAACCCTGGGGGATTGGCGTTCAAAATAGTCCATGGGGGAGGTACATCGGGGACTCCGCAACAAGAGCTCTAAATCTACTTAGGTGCGCTCAGTGTCAGATTCAGGATTTTCATTTGGTTGGTGTGGGTAATGACCAAGTTAAGAAGCCAAATAATAAAGTAGAGATTTTTAAGGTATTATTTAAGGAGTTTCTTGAATGTTGCGGGTGCAGTCCCACCCACATTACAACACTTAGGTCCACCCCTGAATGTGCTGAAAATCAAAAGAAAATAAAGAAAGAACCATAAATAAAGAAGAATATCTTTACATGCCCACGCGAAGAAGATGGTTATCTTCTCTAGAAAAAAGAGAGTAAATTTTGTATAGCGAGAGGAACATAAAGGGCCATTGATTTGGGCGTATGACCTAAAATGAAAAAGACCGTAATTTTGTATAGAGACACAATATAGACCATATGAAAGCGATTCAACATAAGCCCCAGATACTGTATATGATCTTTATATTCGTATTACTCTCAATCTTACTTGTGAAACCCATGGTTCTATTATTAATTTGAGGACCCGTCAGTTGGTATTGAATTCATAAAAATTCCAATAATGATTTGTTATTAGAAGGGACTGATTGACAAGTTAAAAGCAAAGATTTACAAATGCTAATTTTATATAAATAGATTTTTTTAAAATCTTCTCGGGTCTTCCCTCTCCTCTACCAGCCTCGTGCAGGTCGCCATATGCATTGGTAAGGCAAGCAAATATTGTAGTCCTTTAAAAAGTGGTTCTTCCCCCTTTTGGAAGCTTAACACTATTCGAATCTTCCAAAAGAAAAGAAACAAAAAGCAGTCTTTCCTGCGGTGGGAATGGATTATCCAGCCACTATCCTGGTAATCAAAATTTAGAAACTAGGTTTTTATTACATCTCCACCAAATATCTTTCACCCTTTACTTCTTTAGTTTCCTTCGTATGCCTCAATTTATAAATTTCTAGAAACTCAACGCGGAGCAAATTACATATGGCTTAAATGTTGTGAAGTGAATCTTAAGCTGCCATCCTGTTAATCCAAGCCAAGCTCAAGCCATGCTACGGTAGAGCCAGATGGAGCTCAATCAACTTGTTTGATGTTAAAGCCAAGTGCCAACCAGATTAACCAGATTTAGCTTGTTTCAACCTTGGTCTCACTCTCCAATGGGATCTAAATTTATAGAGCCCCGGCCCACACCTCAACAGCATTCTATGAGATGGCGAGAGGAAGAAGACATTGTTGGTCATTTTACAACGCAGTTTATGCATCAGCTGTCGACAGAGATGGGTGTAATTCTAGTTTGATATGTTTTATCTATACCTTTATTATAGAAGAGAAGAAAGCGTGCTACTTGACAATTTCTCTACACACTCGTGGAGCCCACTTAGAAACTCCAGCTTATGCCGGCCTAGATGCAATCTGAAGATGCATGCTTGCCAAGTGGGTGTGGGCCCAGTTAGATGAAAGTACGAGAACAAAGAAAACGTCTCCACTCTTCCTTTCCTTTCCACCGCTCATTCGCGCCGCCTGAAATGCATCTCTTTGTCTTCATCTTTAGGTCTCTTTCTCCATCGAAGATCATCTCTAGGTATCCTGCTCTTGAATTCAGCTCTTTCCCTACCCCATTTTGCATGCAATGTTTGTAGATGATCAGTATCCATTTTAAAAAATGTGTAGAGAAGTCATTCTGCCCTCCCCATAAGAAAGGGTTTTTTGGGCTGAAATCAAAGGAAATTAGTTTGACATTTTCCTCTTTTCATGCAAAAAAGTGTTGCACCAAATTGCGAGAAATTGTATGTTTGGAGTATTTCTTAAGGCATCATAGAATTGATATTTCATAAACATGTTTGGTAACTGGTAAGGAATTCATAGATCTGATGATTTTTCACTACCACTAGAACAATGATTATTCGTTGGGGATTTGTATAATTGAGGACTTCACATTAATATTGGTGTATATCAATGCATATAACTGAGAAAATAGGGTTTGGTGTGAAATCCACGTAAGTGAAGATTTTCAAACCGTATGGGGGGCGGTCGGATCTGAAAATCCTAAAAAATGAAGATTTTCATTCCCCCAAATCTCGAAAATTTATAATTGCCAAACATGAATTTACCACGACTTTAAAGAAACTAAAAATCTTTTCCCTAAAAATTTGGTCGCCGAACGTGACTTGAACGTGGCCTGAAAGAAATTTTGAAAATTTAGTATTAGTTAAATCAGGAATGATATTTTTTAAACCAACTAAAACATAAATAGATCTCAAGAGCCAAGTACGCTTTTTTTCCCGGAAAAGAGAGATAGACTTCAGAATTAAACAAAGGCACAAAAAATATATAAGTTCAAATGGGCCTATAGGCCCAAGGCACCACAACAGTAGCATGTAACAACCAAAAATTATCAACACCAACAGCAACAAAACATGACTATTCTTTTAGACCAACACAATCCAAAATATCTTCCTAGAGGGCCCTTGCGGCCTTGCCCGTCTAGGATACCAAGGCTGAGGGGTTAGAGGAGAAAACTATCTGAGTCATCAGAAATCTAGATTGCAGTCCCTGATGTGTGTGAGCTGGGAGAAACGTGGAAGTAGAACGCTCTTTTGTACTTGTCAGCTTTCTTTTGCTCCTGATGATCTTCATCATGGATTGGAGGAGAAGGGACTCCAAGTAGTGCTGAAACTACCAGGAAATTAAGCTTTGCAAGAGCATCTGCTATGGCATTTGCTGGCCTCTTACAGTGGTGGGTGATTCTGTTGGCATCTATGATGGGGCCTACTTGTAGTTACATGTGGGTGGACTCCAATCACAGAATGACGCCACTCACGAGGTCTCGGTTGCCAATGATACATTCATCCTTGTGTCATGATAAGAATGAGGATCCTTTTGGATCCGGATACTTATCTCTCTCCCTATAATCACTCTTAAATCGGAATCATAATATCACTTGGGAAGCCAAAAGGCTCATACATATTGTGTGGAGACATTGCCATAATACCGAGATTGTGTTAGCTACAGTAATAGTACCGGTTGGGTTTGTCTTGGTCTCGGTTACATACAGCTGGAAACAATGTCAGCTATATACAGCTCGGCAATAGTGTCCGCTTGGCAATAGAGCCAGTTATATGCAACAATGCTAGCTCGGCAACAGTGCCAGATATATGCGGCTCGGCAACAATAACAATACGCATCCATCTCAAAGCTATTTCTGATCTCGGTCTCATCTTCAGCCCGGTTTGGATAACTGAGATGAGTATTGAGTGTCAGTAAATTACAATCATGCTCCTCTAAAGGTACGGACCTGTTGTCAGATGAGATGGTTGCCTGATAGAGGTAAAGAGTTGCCCTTATCTAGCAGTCACATCAACAATCCCAAATAGAGTGGGAAGCCAAGGTAAGGTTCGATGAGACTCTCCCTCCAACTACCACCAAGGTGTCAGATTAAGGTCCGATGGGATTTTACTTCAAACTACTTCCACTCAGGAAAAAGTATGATGGGACTTCCGCCTATATATATGCAGAGGGTTAGTCCCAAAAAGGTACATATACGCATTCACACTCCAAACCCTGCTTACCACTTATCCTTTGTTTAGTTGTTGAACTAACTTAGGCATCGGAGTGCCTTTGGCTGACTGCAGCTGGTGTGATTTTAAATTCAATCCTTTAATACTGTAAGTGCACAGTTGTCTTGTTGAGATAGTGATAATTACAGGTCGATCCCATAGGGAGTACTACTAAGTTAAAATTTAAAATCTGATTTTTTTTATCAATGATAATGACAAGAGAGATAATAAGAAACAATAATAAAATTGAGAAAAATCTAGATCTAAATTGCAAAAATAAGATATGAGAAAAAGCAGATCAGAATATCATGAATCCATTAAGTAGTCCCACCATCATTCTATGCAATTGATAAAATAAATTTGTCATAAAAATCCTTCAAATCAGAAACAAATCAATGTTTCTGATTCGAATAATTTATCTATCAAAGAGCACAATTTTTCACAATTTATTTAAGGCAAAAATCTCCTTCACCTAATGAAATTATGAACCTAACTAAATATCACATATTAATCAAAGATAGATTATCAAAGAGTTTCAATCTAAGAATAATCTATTAAGAAAATATACATGATTAAAGCATTGTTCAAATAAAAAAATTAAATAGCATAGGTTGTTAAAGACAGAAGGCAGATTTATTATTATAATCAATATGCAATAAATAAAAATATCACATAGATTAATGATAAGAAACACTCAACTTCATCTGATACTCTAATCCAGGGATCTATGTTGTTGTGTTTCGCAAGTGTATGAAGTCTTAACAAGTAGTATAGATCTCTCGGATCGGATATCGAACCCACAAGGACTAATTTTTTATTTTTTTATTTTTATTTTTTATTTTTTGCTATCTATTGAAATTGTTCTACTTCAATGGTTATTTGGAAAACTGAAATACTCAAGGTTGATTAACCAAACAATTAACCCAATTGATTTTGATTAAACTAATAAGCAAAAGACTGGATGGAGTGTTAAAAATTCCTAATTATCAAGAAGAGAAATTACTAGGGCTTTTGACTTCACCTAACCATTCTAATTCTGAATTTTGTCTCAGACAATCATGCAATAATCATTCAAGATGACAGTGAAATACCTGTATTAATTTAACTCTCCTTGGTCTGGCAGAATTAAACTTACCTACCTGCAATAACAAGTCATATCTCTACACACATGTTAAAAGCATGTAAGCCCATTAATATCTTTGTATTTCTTAGGGGTATGCACATTAATAATTTAATATGCACACGACTGCACAAGTTTGTGTTTCACATCTCTGTCCTTCACACTTAATTGTGGCATACATTACTAGAAGCAACATACATGAATCTTCTCTTGATCTCATCATGCACCATTAAGGCATTCAATTAGTGATCAGTTAATTGAAAGCATTAAGAACAATAATGTATACTCAATCTGAATGATATCTCATGATCACATTCACAAAAATTTCAGAATTATCATGGAAAAGCTACATCACAGCCCTAGTTACTGAAATTTAGTTCATTACTGAATCAAAACAACCAACATTCATTCTGGAATTCATAATGAACAATTAATAAATTAAGAATGAGAAAAAGAACTGATTTGGGAAGGCTGAAGCTCGGCTGAACCACAACTTCTGCAGTCCTATTCTTCCCTTCTGGATTCTGGGTTGTTTCCTTCACAAACCGGGTCCCTCCTTTTTGGTTGAAAGATGGGTCGTTCCTTCCTATGCTGAGGGGCTAAAGATGGAAGATGATTGATCGGCACCCAAAAACCCTCCATAAATAAAGAGTGATTGTTGACTTTTTCAGCCCCAAAACCATGTGTAACGTCTTTATCTCCAATCCAGGATTCTCTCTTCTTGTTACAACAATGAAAGGGTAAAAATCCAGCCAACAAAGACCCAAACTGAATTCCCTTAAGTCACGTAGAACTCTTTTCTGATCAAAGAATAGTGCATATGACTGGTCTCTCTTCTTTTATAAGTCTATGAACCCTTTATAAAATTACAGCAGTAGAAATTATAAGGAAAAAGTCTTGTACAACTGGAATTGGTTCAGCCAATAAGAGTAGCTTCCAGAATTTCCAACTTTCCTAATTTTCTTTTGATTCTTTCTTTTTTTTGAATTTTCTTGTGGCCGGATTGCTCCACTCCAGATCCTAGTTGGTTTAGGGCCTTCCTTTGGCTTGACCATTTGCTCTCCATTCCTTATTGAATCAGGAATTTTTCTTCAAGCTTGGACCGAAATTCAGCTTATTTATTCACATAAATTCTGCACCTAAATTATTCCTAAGAAATAAAATAACAAAATAATAATCTCATTAAATTGCACAAAACACACTAAAAGCCTAATAAACTAATAAAAATTGACATGCAACTAAGAATAATTCAAGGTGAAAGAATGAGAAAGTATACATATAAATTCAACACATCAATCTACTCCTCCATTGCAAAAAAAACGTGATTTTTTATTGAGAACTTCATGGCAATTACAATTTTCCCTCACACTCTTCTAACCTAGTTCTGGAACAGGATTCCAGAATACCCAAAATAACTCTAATTCTATTAATTAGGAAAAGAAGAGAAAGTGGAGAGAGAGAATGTAGTGGACGTCCAAGGGGGGGAGTTGTCTCATATGCTTCCTTTTATAATTCCTGATTATCTTACAGATACATTGAATCTGGACACCTTCTCTGCAGATTTGATTTATCTTTATTGATAAGGTATATCTCTTCATCATTTTTGAATTTGAATGAGATGGAAGCTTCTGGAAACCTCTGGATGGCTTGGGTAATCTTCAGATGGGGTCCTACAAGGGATATGCAGCAATGGATTATTAACGGTGTGAATTTTATTGCAATCCCATCAAAAAATGAATATGAAAATCTCCGGGCCCATAACTTTGTCAATTTAGCTCCGATTTGTGCAATCTTGGGTTCCATGGATATCTACTCTGGATAAGCTTTTCAACGGTACATAAATTGCTTCGATCCGATGGTCGGATTGAAAGTTATGACCATCTGAAAATGAGTTATCATGAGAAAAAGGAGATTAACTTTTAAAATTTGATTTGCAATGAACTCTATCTCTGCACAACTTTCATTTTTGAAAGGATATCAGATGTGGATGATTCAAACTCTTCTTCTTTTATTCCAATCAAACTTTTACTCTTTGAATTATCCATTAATAGTTTCAAATCTGCAACAACTGCGGACCATGCCATGTGGGACATGTCATCTGCTTGAACAGTGGGCCATATGAGAAGTCTTCTACTGTAGTTAGGACTCTTCAATTGACATGATGAGTGGACCCCTCCTTTCATTGATTTGCACATGGCTTGTATGTGGGTTTCACGTGGTGAATTCTTCAATTTACTTCTTTTTAAGCTTTAATTTAGCAACGTAGGGCCCATGATGACTATGTATGGTTGAAAGTGGGTTCCGTGACAGAGGCCTGCAATTCTCATTTTCTGCACATTCTAATTCAATATATCAAACACTAAGGAGCCCATATTGAAGTGGGACCATCTTGATAGAGTTTTACTCCAACTGGGACTCTTCAAAGAAAAATTGCATAATATTCTAAGTTAATGCAGAAAATATATTAAAAAAATGAAAATTCAGGTTTCTAGGTGAAAATGCATGAAATGATGGAATTAAATGAATAATGATGCAATTCACCAAATAAAACCCATAATTCATCTTAAAATGATGTATAAATATGCAAATTCATGAACTCAACAGTAGCCAGGGTCTCTGACTTTTGTTTCTCTCATTCCCTTTCAGGTCTCAGGCATTTGATCCTTCCTAAGAAGTTTTACATCCATCTTAACAAGTCCGTATTAATTTAGGCACTTACACATATGGAAGAGAATATTAATTATCACTCTCAAATCGTAATCGTAACTTGAATGAGTTGCCTACTACCCTAATATTAATTATTAAGTACCATGGTCCACGATAGGAATTTGTTTGCATCATGGGAGGAATAGAAGAGGAGTAGGTTATCAGGTTAGGATAAAATTAAAAAATAGTGGGTCGAAATAAATTAATAGATTAATTACTTTTTATGCGTTTGGATAGTTAGTGTAAAGTAAAAGGATTTAAATTTGCAATTGGTTGGAAAAAGAGATAGGGGAATAAATTCCTCAACCCCGCTTTATTATAGTATCTCCAAAAATAACTGTTGGAGAGAAAAAAATAGAGTTGGAGTAACTATCAGCTAGGCAAATGTATTTACTTTACTTTCTGCGCTATGCAAACAAACACCTCATGGGGTAAAAGGTCCAACCGTCGGGATTGATTTCAACCCTTCTTTATTCTACTCTTGTGCAAACAAATCAGGTGTCCGAAAGAGATACAAACCGCCTATGAATGCCTTTTTCCTCTTCTTTATATTAGATCTAAATTATCCATCGTCATCTTTTACATCTAGAGTCGAATCTCTGCATCTAGTGCTTGACCCAAGCTAATGTAATTTTGATCATGTTTGTAGCGGCCAACCCCAAATAGATTTGTGCTTCCATTGGTATCAGAGCCTCCTCTTCCCCGCTTATGTGTAGATTCGATTGATTTTGGTTGCGTTTGAGGTGACGGCCACCTGAACAGTTGGATTAGTAGATCGCATTGTGGTTAATAGGCCTAGAGAAGGTATTTCTTCTGTGTTTTTCTGCTTTGCGATTTGTACTACCCGAACCCAGTCATCGCCACGGGTTGAGAACGCGCTTGCGCACAAGTGGGCGGGCGAACTATAGCGCCCGCACCCGAGCCGTGCACCGCCCGCGTATCTGTGCCGGCCGGTCTTTTTGGCATGCACCGCTCAAGCACCCGTGCTCGGCTGGATGGTGCGGGAAGGCCCAAGTTGGGACAGCAGAGAACATTATTAACCACAACAATAATGGCGAGAACAGGCTTGATCAAGATCGGACCATTGAAGATCCTATTCTTGTCCGGCACACTTAGACCCAGGTCGAATCAGATCTGATATGAAAAGTCTGTTCGTGGCGTAGGACCTGATTTAGGTTCTGTTTGAGGCCCGATATATTGTGTTCCTTTTTGAAAAAAATTTAATGGTTTGTCATGGCATAGCCTATTTTGGGCCTATTGCAAATCAAATATGGGCCCATATGTTTTTGGAGAAATTTTCAGCCATACTTTAGATCAATTTTCAAGCTTCATCTGGACCATATTTCAGGCACATGAGCAGGGTTTATGGCCACAACCAAAATCTGTTTTCAGGCCATGTCTGCTGGTCCATACCTGGCCCAGTCTGCTTGTTATTTTAATGTGCCGAGAAAAGGGCTGTTTTTTGTTGAAGGAAAAGTGGCTCGTTTAAACCTGATAATAAGCATGTTATAGGTCAGACTTTAGGCCTGAAAGGTATAAAAATTGAGCCTGATTTGCAGCCCATTTTGAACCTTATATGAAATCTAATTTATGGACCTATTCCTTCAAAAAAAAAAGAAAAGAAAAAAAAAGAGAGAGTTTTGGACCTATTTATTGAACTGAATCAAATCCTGATTATCTTGGAGCGGCCTAGACCCAGAGTCAATTTGGAACCATTTCAGAACCTCATTTAAGCATGAAATAGGGCTGGTTTCAAGTCATTCAATTTCAAGTCTGTTTGGCCACCTCAGTTTTGGGCCATATTCAACACTTTCTTTTAGGCAGGAATGAAGTGCACTATGTGGATCAGATTCAGGCTCATATCTTGCGTGGTCTATTGACCCAAATGGCCATACTTTGGCTGAATTTATTTGGGCAGAATATTGGGCCCGTTAGTTGGGCCATGATAGCCTTCAGTTTTTAACCTCATCTAGTATCCCATGGGTTTCTTTTTGTCTTTGTTAAGCAATCCATGACTTCCTCTCGGTACAAGTATCGGACCCACTAAGACCTTATTTAGATTATTAAAGGCCATGATCTAATTTTGCCCCAATATATTTTTTTTAAGAGAAAGTTAGTGCTTCAATTGCTCAATATAAATAAATATTACAAGAAATGGAAGTTTGATGATTAGAGAAGATTCCAAACAGGGCCATACCCCTTCAATAACAGGACAAAACAATTCTAAATAAATAAACTAATCAAACAACTAAATGTCAACTAAATCTCTCACTGATAGAATTATACAAAATATCAATGTTATCAACATTCAGCATCGGAGGACCAGAGAATCTGCTTATCAGTTTGCTGAAACACACAGTATGAGGATGAAGTGGAGAGAAGCAAACTTGATCAAAGCTAGTAACTAATGCACGAAGCCGTCTCGCTTGGAATCGCATACGCCAGTCAGATTGATTTGGATTAAGGAGCATTTTTTGCAAAGAAGCATCAGTCTCAATGGTGATGGGAGAACCATCAGCTGGAACAAGTTGCATAAGCTGGAAGGTACCATCATAAAAATTCGACAGTTGCACCCCTTGTCCCTTCCAAGGGTGGTGAGTATCTCTCCACGTAATACCAATTAAAACCTGATTCATTGTAACTATTGAAAGCCGCCATCCATGAGCTCCATCACTAATCAGGTTTCTAATTATAACTTGATCATTCGAAGGCACATTCCAATGACATTGAATGTTAGTTGGTAATTTGAGACCAAGATACAAGATTTTAGTTGTCACAACTTGAACAATGTGCTGCACTACAGTCCCACTTGACTTTGCTTTGACCCTTAAAATCCTTGCATTACGTTCAGCCCACACATGCCACACATAAGCACTAAAAAGAAGCTTTCCAAGAGTGATGGCACCATCACAATTCTGAGAAATATGAGAGACAATGGAATCTAACGGCTCCTAAGCATCAGAACAGCTGATTGGCATCTAGTTCAATTTAGAAAGCAATACTTTCCAGATCTCTTGTGTATATGGACACTGAAGCATGAGGTGTGTAGACGTTTCCCATGTACAATCACAAAGAGCACAGCAAGTATCACATGCAACATTTCTTTGCAACAGGAAATCCTTTGTTTTGAGTCGACCTTTAAATAACATCCAAGCATAAATAGAATGCTCTTTTTAATACACCCTTTAAACAAGATAGCTGATGTCCAAGGAATTTGCTGGTTGGGAATGTTGCAAATAAATTTGTAGGCAGACTTTAAAGAAAAGAGCCCCTTCTCTTCAAGCGTCCAAACAATTTCATCATCAAAGGTACTCCATGGCTAAATCTCATTAGGGATGTGTTGAAAAAATCCATTAGGGCATTCGATGTAGGGGATAGAAAATGCCAACCACCATTTAGAATGAATTGACTAACCCTTATATCAGCTCCCAAACCCATATTATACATAGCTTAGGATCCATAATAGTCTCGTAGACGACCACCATGAAGCCATGGGTTCTTCCATAAATTTGTGGATAGGCCATTACCAATCAAGAATTTTATATGAGCTAAAGCCAATGGTCTAAGTACTAAGATACCTTTCTAACACCAATAGGCAGATTTTGGAATTGAAATATCCCAAAACGATTCTCTAGTCAAATATCTTGCATTGACCTAGAGAATCCAACAAGTTTTTTTGTTAATGACAACATTCCATACTTGCCGTAACAATGCTACCTTTGCAATACCAGATATAGAGCGAACACCTAATCATCCAATAGAAACAGGCTGGCAAATGGAACTCCAAGCCATGAGACTACTTCCGGCATACTTTCCTGCCCACATATGAGATTTTTTTTAAAGGCATACATTTTTTGGCCATTTGGTGACAGGTTCTCTAAACATTTCACTTTTTTTTGCTTAGATCCACGTTCTTTTTTCAGTGTGGTAGGTCCTTTTTCCAAATTTGAAGACCTAAAATGTCTAAGTTACCCTTTCTTTAAAAGTTCTTACTTATTTAAAGATAGATCATATCCCATGATTAGTGGGATATGCCATTAATAATGGTCAACTACCATTTCAAAAGACAAACAAAATTTGAAAACCTTGGAAGATTTGAAATTCAAAAATTCAAAATTTGCAGAGGATTCTCTGAAGTTGCAGAAGAAACTTGAATTAGAGAATCCAAACAGATCTCGGTGATCAAAGAGGGGCCACGCCGGATCGGATCGATTGAAGGAACAAGAGAAGTTGTAGCTCCAGCCACTCAGAATCGCAATTGTCCCACCGAAATAGGCTACCGTCACGCTCACCTAACAAGTTTACAAAACTCAAATAAATTTAACAAAAACTCAAATAAATTTGAAAAAACTCAGATAAATTTCGTAAAAACTCAAATAAATTTCTCAAAAACTCAGATAAATTAGAAAAAAACTCAAATAAATTTCATTAAAATTCCGATAAGCAGCGATCTTCGTGCAGAGACTGCCCTCTTTCTCCAGCAATAGTGAATGAAACCAGAAATCTTTTTAGATCTTCACTGCCTCTACCCTGACTCAGATTTTCTCTGCAACTTCCAGTCATCTTCTTCGCAAACTCAAATCTGCGTCTTCTTCATTGGAGATTATGCGCCATAATAGAGCCTCGGACCTCCTTTGTTCTTGTTCTGCAATAGTAACCAAGAGACGTTAGTCTGCTATCTTCCTCTTTGCTGATGATGGAGTAACACCGGCTACGGCTGCAGCGAAACTGAGAAACCAAGAACCTCCTGCACTTCGATCTTTTGCAAATAGAGAATGAGAGAAATGAGAGAAAACGTTACTCTAAAATTGAGAGGAATGGAAGATTTGAAAATTTAAAATTTTAAATTTTTGCCTAAACAGTTGAAAGGGGAAATTAGTCATGAAAATGTCTAATGTGGCATGCTAAGGGACCTCCGCTTGTATTAATCCCATGTGCAAGGGACTCTAGGCATTAAACAATAAATACTATGTACTAGAGACTTTATAACACAATGCTCAGGGATCTCTCGCTAATTTACCCTATATTTTTTATGGACCCTAAAATATGCAGGGGGGTGTTCAACTTATTAAACAATTATTTTTAATCTTTTAGAGTGATCCATGCCATTCAAATTGACCCATCTATTTGGATCATGTGTTTGGTGATCAATAGTTAGATTTAGTTTGATCCTCCACATCTGCTCATTGATCAAGATGAAATCGCTACTAAGATGAAAAAGAAATGCGTTATTTGTGTACTCTTTTTGCATTTTATTTTTTTACTTGCATTAGGATCAAAGTATTGGATTTGCATGATGCTAGCAAATCACCAGTGTAGTTACAATTATTATTTTTTATTGTCCCAAATTAGCCCTAGGCAATTAATATTTGTGAACTGCCAATGTTATGCATTCTTTTGATCAACATTTCCCCCCTTTTTTCATGGTTTTGCATAATATTATTGTCGACCTTAATAAAGGGGATAAGTTAGACGGTAACAATTAAGATCAATGATACTAGAAAAACATGCCCGTGCAATATAATCATAATAGTAAAATTTATAAAAAAAAACTTATTGATTAGTTTCTTTAAAATTAAATGCAAAAGGTTTTAGTCTAAGAGAGACGAAAAAAAAAAAAAGAAGTTCATAAGAATGCAATGCCTAATACCATATAATTTAGAAAAAAAACACAAGCCCATGAAAATTGAAGATTAATGATCAAGAAAACTAAAAAATAAAATCAAAATAATCAAATAATATAAACTATGAATAAAACCCAATAAAATTTGAAAGACATATAGAAATAAAACATAGAAATGAAAATCCATAATCAACTCAATAACATGAGCAATTTAAAAGAATCAAACACTCGTGAGAAAAAAAAACTAAAAAACGGAGCACAAAAGGGCAAAGACAAGAGACCCACAAATTCATGAAAAACAATCATAAAAAAAAACCCTAAAAAACCCATCACAAGTGAGAAATTATAATAAAAGAAATACAAAATAAAATGAAATAAATTTTATTAAAAAGGTTATAAAAATATATATAAAGAAAAATCCATAGACAATATAATGATAAAATAAATTTAAAAGAACCAAACCAACTTATGATAATCTAATACTTAAAAATGCAAATCTGAAGCCACAAAAGAAAAACGAAAAAAATCCATAAAAGATTTCACAAAGAGAACTTAAAGAACCCAATAGAAGTAAAATAAATAATTAACGCATAATGGTAAGCATTAAAAAACTATATAACAAAAAAAATGAGAATTAACAGAAAACCTAATAATAAAAAGTGATTTAAAAGAAAGAGAAAAACCAAGGAGATTCCAATACCCAAAAGTTGAAACAACAAAGGGGAAAAAAAGAAACTCACAATCTATGAAAACCATACAAATACAAACTATAAAAATATTGCAATTATATAGAAATTCTAAAATGATGATTCTTTTGTATAAATCATATTAAAATGACATAATTAAAATTGCTCAAATAAAATATGATGAACTCAAAAGTAAATGAATTAAAAAAGGTTTACTTCTCAAATTGAAATGTTTAATACTTGCTCCAATTGTCTCAAGATGCTCACATTTTAAAATGAGTTGAACACTGATCTAAACTAAGCATACAAATGAGACATAGACGGTACTAAAAAGAGACCAAAAAACAAAAAAATTTATTGAAGTTGCTCTAAAAAAATACAATTAACGTAAAAGAAAATGAATGGAAAAAATGATAGTTCTCTTGTTGACATAGAGAAATAGAATTATATTGGAAAAAGTAGAAAATGATGATAATAAGAATGAGCTTAAATCCTTATTTAGATGGACCAATATTATTGGAGATTCCTTTTACCATTAGCTCCTCATTCTTAAACAAAAGTGTACAATCAAGATCAATAGATAAAAATCAAACTAGATAACACAAAAACCGAGAGTGGATTAAATAAAAAAGACTAAAGATTAAATAAACCAGACAACCCAGAAATCGACCTTTCATATTCTAAAAAAAAAAAGAAAAAAAATCATATAATCAAAACAAACAAAAATACTTAAAATTCCTTAGATTATTGGCACTTAGATACTAGAACCCATTAACACTCAAATGCTATTACCTTGATAGAAATAGTATGATATTGAGAGTTTCTTAATAGACAAAAGGCATGATGGAGAGTCCAAATCACAAAAAAATAAAAAAAAATAAAAAAAATAAAAAAATGGAAAACTCCAGTATTTTGTATTTTTTTATTAGAGAATCAATTTGACCATGGAAATAACCCAGAATAAGGTGAAAATCTGATGTATCTCATAAATAACAAGGATATTTGTCTTAATGATTGTGATTTTTAAAGTTAAAGCTATACACACAAAAAAGAAAAAAAAACTAGACTCCACTCTTTCTCCCTCGGCAAGCGTGCATGGTCGTACATCAGTTATATGAAAAGTTTCCTGCCTCCTATTTAGCTCCACGCTGTTGTCGCAAGTTTTTCTTTTTTCAATAATATTATCATTTTCTTATTAATTATGAAACTTATTATTTTTGTTGATCAATTCCATATTTTATATATTCATTTGAGTTTAGTTTTATTGTAAAATGGTTGTCATAGAAAATTAATGACTATATAGGAAATCATAAAAAATAGTTATTTCAAAAGTTTGATCATCTATCCTCAAAGTACAATGCATAAGTATGAAAATAAAAATAACAGTATTTATAGAGGTCAATATTCTAAAAATATAGTTATTTTTATAAATATCTCGTAGATAAATTCCAACTCTCGGTCAACATTCCAAAGTGGGGCTGAGTCCCTTCCTCATTAACTAATTTTATATTTTTGTTGATAACCATTAACCGTTTAATTGCAATTGGAAACCACTTCGCTCATATAAAATAAAGTGGTATTGGGCAATATTGGCAATGAACAGTTAAGGCCTAACCTGTAGTAGAAAATGATGATGTCCTGTGATGCCCTGTTGCATCACCTGATATCATATGTAGTTTGAGCTTGTCCCAACTTATGAATTGCTAGGGGATATGGAAAGACCTAAAAAATAATAATAAAGTGGCATTACCACCGGCAAGACCCATGTCATGACTATGGAGTTTGACACATATTAGATGACTATAGGACTTCCCTTGTGGGACCACATCTGAAAGACGAGCCGCATGATAGTGTATCTTGCAAGGATAGAATATGTGTTGATAAATAGCATGTCCAGACAGCACGGTTGTCGGCTTGAATTGGATAAGCCAAAATCATCTCAAACGAGTTTATCTAATTTTATTCCTTATTGATGTTATCCTTAAATGGGAAATATTCATGTGCAGCTATCCCTCGCCATAGGGTGAGGGATGCTTTCATAAATGATATTTTTTAAGTACAAAAGGGGGATGTCAAGTACATAGGGTGAAGTACAAAAGGGGGATTCATGTGCAAAAAATGGATAGATGCACATGAATGTCCCCCATCCTAAAATACTCTTGAAAGCATCGATTTCAAGTTTTATCTTTTTTAATTTTACCACACATCCATTCAATATTCTCATCTTTCTTACATCCATTTTACATACATGTTTCTTTTTGATTGGCCAAGATTCTATTATATAGATCATATTTAATTTGATTGCTATCCTCTAATATCTGTTATATTAAATAGTTGCTTGTGCAATCGTTCATTACCGATTGATTTTGGGATTACTAGCCAACAACTCCTCATTGTGAAAAGGTAAATCCTTTTCCACATATTAAAGCATACATGCCTTTGGGTAGATTCAATTTTTTCCTTCTAACTTTCACATGGACTATAATATTGTTAACTCTCTTAAAATAACAGACCCTATTGATCATATAAGCTTTGTTGATAAAAAAAAGGGGGGGTTCTGTTGGCACCAAAAATATTTCTCTTCCCACCTCAAAATATTATGTTTTGTTTTTTTATAATAAAATCATTAGTTGAAATGACTAAAATGGACATCTCCCATCCAACAAAAATGGGGAGTCTCTCTTCCCACAATAGTTCTTCTCCTTCTCTTTTGGTCTCTTCCCATACATGACCACTGCATTCCATTAACTATCTTCCCACATTTCCTCATTCCTTCACATTATTTATAGTACCGCTCTCCCATTTATCAAAAGTCTTCTTCCCCTTGGTCAAATAAAATCCAAACAACTATTGTTGTAGTTAGCTGGATCAGAATATTGCAATGGAGAAGGAAATTAAAAAGGAAATTATACCTTAGATTCATAATAGCAGCGAAAAGGTTAGTCTGGTTGATTATTTGATTTTTTTTTGCCATTTTTTGCTAGTTTTGTAAAGCAGTTGTTCACATTCTATTTGGACTGGTAAGGCTGCACATATTTGGAATGTTCGACTATACGAAACCAAACTATTCACCTTTGTTCGGAAATTAAAAACCGAGCATAAAATACATGTTCGAACATTTAAAACCAAACATTCAAGACATGTTCGGTAATAATATGTCGAACATATGCCTTTTGTTCAACTATATTTTTCCCAACGGTTCTGAGAAATTCACATTTTTCTCATTGCAGATATCCACAAAAGAAAGCCAAGTTCAGTCAGGCTGTTCAATGGACTTTACAAAGGTGTTTATTACTGAGGAAGTAAGACATATATTAAATTATGATTTGAATAAATATTGTATGTTACTACTATCTTATTCAATGGTATTATGTGTATAGATATTTCATTAGTGAACTGGGCTTGTGATGTGGGTAAAAGAAATGGTTTTGTCATTGTCATAAAGGTATCGAATGCTGCAGGGCCTGGAATAAAAGCTAGAGTTGTCCTAGCATGTGAGAGACGCGGCCATTACAAGAATTGTAAGACCATTGATGAGGGTTCTACTAAGAAGAAGATAAAGCAAACAAGGTCGAAGAAATGTGGATGCCCTTTTACATTAAAGGGCAAAAAGTTGGACACTTCTGATGATTGGATGTTGGAAGTTGCATGTGGTGTACATAATCATTCTGCTGCAGAGTATCTAGAGGGTCATTCATTCGCAGGGAGATTAACAGAGGGGGAAACAAAATTGATGGTTGATATGTCTAAGAGCATGGTACGACCGAAAGATGTTTTGGTTTCATTAAAACAAAGAAGTGAGCTAAATGTAACCATAATGAAGACTATTTACAATGCACGTCATAGGCACAGAGTTGTTGAGTGGGGTGGGAGGACACAAATGCAACAACTCATGAACAAGTTAACAGAGCATATGTACATTGAATGCCATAGGAACTGTGAAGATAGTGACATTATCACTGATTTGGTTTGGGCGCATCCAACCTGCATACAATTGTTGCAATCATTTCCTCATGTGTTAATAATGGATTGCACTTACAAGACCAACCGGTATCGTATGCCTGTATTGTAAATTGTCGGAGTGGTTTCAACAGATATGGCTTTCTCTATGTGCTTCGCTTACATGGAAGCTGAACGCGAAGGTAACTATGCATGGGCTTTGGGTGTACTACGTTCTATCATTGGTGATGAAGCTCTTCCTGATGTTATTGTGACAAACAGAGAATTATCACTCATGAAAGCCATCAACAGTGTATTCCCTAATGTGAGGCATTTATTATGCAAATGGCACATGCTAACCCATACAACCACCATTCCAAAATTTACTGGCAAATGCCAACCCATACAACCCATAAAATTCATGTAACCAAAAAAGCCTGGCAAATGCCAACCCATACAACCCATAAAATCATTTACATTATATTCAAGTCATGCAACACATGGAATTAACTCATAAATCACTGATTGTCCCTACAGGGCCTGCGTAAGTAAGAACAAGCAGTCATGTTGGGGTGTCGTACCGTGCGCTCCACCTCTTCAATAGACATTCCACGCAGAACATGTGCTGCCTGCTCAACTGCAGTGTATATACCATAAGGGTCTTCAATCCAACCCTCCGGACCCCTCTCGACGACTCTATGAAGGATGCTTAGGGCACCCGCACAGCGTTGCAAGTCATTGGATTAATTCATGAGTTCAATGATAATTTAAAACAAAAAACCTTAATATTGCTCAATTAACCATACCATCTCATAATCAATGTTTGCTATAGATTGCGCATCTTGAGGATGTGGGCGAAAATTTGATTGGAGGTTAGGGTTTTGAAGTAGCTTCCATGATACTTGTGCGTACCAATCCATATAATTTGGCACGCAATCAGAAGAACGTCGAACTGGTGTGCTTCGATTCAACCCAAACAGTAGGTGATCATTCCATGTTTCCCAGACTTGATCAAAATATTGATATGCAATGTGGTATGCATTTGCGGGCGGACCCTGTGTAGCACGAATCGAAAGTAATGGGGCTGATGGAATAGTCTGCACCCTACCAAACTGCCTAAGGATCCTATCTGGATGATAGGGCTCATCAACGTCCATGCACTTAACACACCTACAGTAGAAGGCGACCTGATTTTAAAGGGATGGTGCCGCCTAATATCGTACTAAGGATCCCATGTGACCTGCAATGACCAAAATAATTATGATTAATTTTCTTCTAAATTAAGATTTTGATGTCGTTCAATCCAATAACTCATGAACAAGTAATTTCCCTTACTTGGTATGCACCCATGTAATCTAGCCGCTCTCGTAGTGCTCGTAGGGGAGAAGCAGTCTCCCTACGAGGGAGCTAGCGATGAACTCAGGGTTGATCCACGGCATAGTGAATGTTGGGAGTTGGAGCCAAACACTCAAAATGCTCATAAATCCACGCCTCCAGCAGAATAAGATATCCAACAATTTGTTTGACTTCATGATGGGTAGCCAATCCCAACTGTCTATACAAGTAAGCTAGAGCAGCGGCACCCTATGCATATGTACGGACACGCTCCAACTCTGTCAAGAGTGTTAGATATATAATTGGCACACGTATGCCACTCTTGTCGGTGAATAATGTGCAGCCTAATAAATACATAAGATATTCTCTCACTGCACAATCAACCATGTCCTCTCCATCCTCATCAGATATGTTTGAGAACTTCCCTCTCAGTCACTCCAATCTTACAGATTGACCTCGAACCTGCTGCAGCACATCATTTGCCTCATTTGGATCAACTCCCAAAGTGTCAACAAGTAGTGAATGAGCATCTTGATATGACATTCTACCATGGTATGCAACAAAATGGCTAGTCACCGGGATCCCAAGTATGGTGGCAACATCATTTAGACTGATGAACATCTCGCCGAACGGCATGTGGAAGGTGTTTGTTTTAGGTTACCACCTTTCTCCAAAACAAGAGACAAGGATCTTACTAACAGAGCGATATGATGCTGTGATAAGTAGGCTCAAGTTAGATCTAGCCACTAACTCTCTAAACTTGTCGCTCTCGTTTAATTGGCAGTGTGGTATTTTCTGTCCATGGCTCAAACACTTCTGCGCAACCTGATCCTGTATTCAGAAAATGGTACATTATTGAAGATTGTAACTAACGCATTGATCTTGATGTAAAAAATAAAAAGCAAGAACATACCTGTGAAAGCCAAATGTATGCAGCTATGTGTGTGTTGAAACTGGGCAACAAAGAACGATCTTCTGGCCCCACAGTTATTTATTGTTCACCGATAGCTTCTTCTTCATCCAGTTGTTTAATAGGGGCTCCTTCTTCATTGCCTTCTTCCAAATCATATTCTGGTTCCTCAGTTTTTTCTACCACCTCTTCAATTATTCGACGGCGCCTCCTGTTGGAAGCTGTCGGTCTTACCCTGGAACTTGTTAGCCTATCTATTTTTGAAACATTGGAAGAAGAGTGTAAAACACAAAAACTACATTAACCAGTTGCTGTTCGACACTGTGTGTTCAAACGCTTCTAGAACTACATGGCTTTTAAGTTACGAACACTGACTGATTGTTCGAACATTCAGGATATGTTCGAACAATATCTTCCGAACAACCATATATTATTCGAACATTCCCAAACTGTTCGACACTTAATATCCGAACATTCGTCTTTTTTTCGAACTTTCATGATCGAACATATTGCGTTGAAGGAAAAAAAAGGAGTTTGAATAACTCACACTAGTGCAAATACAGAGCAAATATGTAATAACATTCAAAACATATGTATCCCTTGAACATATTTTCATGCAAAATAATGGGTACGAACCTATTTGCAAAAATATCACAATGAGAATGGTAGTGAGCTTACCCTTGATTCAAAGATTTCGGTAACAGACAAAGTCGTTGAAGACTGTGGTTCGGTCCCTTCACTTGCCTAATCGTCAAAATGAATGGTGGTCAGCTACCTTGGTGACACAGTAAAATCAATGGTGAAGGTGGAGAACGTGTGTGAGTAGAGAGGAGAGCATGTTTAAATGGCCGGGGTAGTTTGGGTATATCGATGGGTGCGGAAAGTAAAACTATAAAAAGTCAAATGTTATACATGGGTATGGAGAGAAATTTAGTGGGTGAAGGTGAAGAACGTGTGTGTGGGTAGAGAGGAGAGCATGTCTAAATGGCCGAGGTAGTTTGGGTATATCGATGGGTGCGGAAAGGAAAACTATAAAAAGTCAAATGTTATACATGGGTATGGAGAGAAATTTAGTGGGTGAAGGTGGAGAACGTGTGTGGGTAGAGAGGATAGTATGTCTAAATGGCCGGGGTAGTTTGGGTATATCGATGGGTGTGGAAAGTAAAACTATAAAAAGTCAAATGTTATACATGGGTATGGAGAGAAATTCAGTGGAAAGAGAAATACCTGTGGTGCCAACATAACTCACCTAAACAAAATCACTACACTGATTCGATATCCACTCAACCTGAGGTGGACTACTTTTGATCCCAACCACTCATGAATGCAAGATGGGCCCATTTCTAGTAAGTGGCCCCACTAAATAAGGGTGCCCCCCACCTTCCAACGAATAAAAGCGTTCGAGGAGGGCATGTAGCTAGACAAGACGGACAAAAATGTTTGTGGCGCCGGTGCGCGTCTTGGTGTCATCTCCTCGTTCCCTTGCATATGACCGAGGCCGACCATTTTCTTCCTCTGTTCGACCGTGTCCATGTCCTCCTCTCCATCCTCTCACCAAATCTCCTCCATTCAGGACTCTCTGCATTGGGAAAGAAAACCATGATGCTTCCACTCAGGTAACAAAAGTTGGTGGAAATGGAAATGGGTACCCAGAAAGTCAAACACTTGTTAATTCCTTATTTAACAATTACATGAAAATGGGGTGTGTTTTGATTATAAGCAGTCAATCTTACTCTTGCTTTTTATGAATGCTTTGGCTTTTGGTGGGATTTTTGCATGTACTGTTCAAAAAGTTGTGTAATGTTGTTTTCCCCTCTCATTATCAGGAGTTCTCAGTGCTCTCATCAGATATTCCATGGGACACTGGTGGTATTTGGAGTACAATGGGCTTATATTTTTTTAGTTTTCACATTCCTCTAAGTTTTGGAGGGCTCTCAGTTATTGCTCAAATGCTGCATCAACCAGTTATGGATCCACTCGCAGAGGTGAGTGATATATTAAGTCCTCAAAAGTGTGTGTGTGTGTGTTTTTTTTTTTTTTTTTCCTCAATGATGAGTTGAAGATTTTGGATTGTTTTGTCAATATATAGAATAAAATTTCATTCATGGGTGCTATTCTTTTCTCAAATTGGGGATGTTAGAGGATATATATATTTTTTAATTCAAGTTGCATTAATCATTGTTGCTTCATGGGCGTGTAGTTAGTTAAACCCTAGACTATAATGAATTTTCTTTGGCAGAGTCTGTTGGGTGTATGGGATGGAATAAAAGGGAACTTACATGTTCTGCTCCCAATCAATGTTGGGGATCAAGCAGATACTGGTTTCAGATGGAAAAAGAGAGCAATGTTAGCCCTCATATAATTAATTCTAGTGGGGCACCAAAAATACACTGTGGAAAGGGTAGAAATCCCTTATGATGGAATATTAATATGCTTCTGATTCATGGTATATGACACAGGCGGGATGTTTGGTTTGGACTTGAATAGTTCGGTCTTCTGAACTTGTGCATTTCAATAGAAATTTCGGAAACTTTAACTATAATTATTCAAACAATGAATTTAGTCACTTCACCTTCCATAGTAACACATATGATTTCCTCCAGGGTTGTGTCAACTGGCTTTTTTCCCAACTTTTTGGTCTATTTCAGAAGTTCAAGAGCCTATTTATGCTGTGAGATAATAATTGGTCCTTTTTTTTTTAACCAATCTACTTCCATTTCTAAATAAAAGAATTTCAAAAGGCCCCAAATCTTTGGTTTCAAACACTTTCTTCAGATACTTCTTTAACCCATCAACTTGTTTATGTGATGTAATTGGCATATACAACGAATGTTGTAGCTTCACCCCCTAACTTGACAAATAATGTGTGATTTGCACTGCTTTGTTGATTTCCAGTCTACGGATTTGCCTCATTGAACTTATCAAACCACGCTCGAGGTGACTACTCGAGGCCATGCAACACTTTAATCAGCACTTCTAGTATTCTCATATCTCTGGACGCCTTGATTTACTGCCATTTGCATTTTCTGTGCCTTATGTTATTAATCTAGTAAGAATCCGTCCTCAACTCCTCATTACACTAGAACATGACATGCATTCAGGTGAATGTTTCACTTAGGGCCTTTTTTTGCATTTAAATACATTGGGATTTATGGTAAAATGAACTTTAACAAAGGATTATTAAAGAGGTGAGGGGTGAAGAATGTGTGGTGAAGGGTGAATGATATAAGGTGGAGATGTAGATAATAAGACCTTCACTTTCCTATGTATTGAATTACTGGGGTAATGGTATTCATTTCTCATCTTCTTTTGATTCTATTTCCCCTAAAGGAAAGTTGATTTATTGTTTTTTTTTCTAAATTCACCTTTGATCTTCATTTTAACCACTTATGGTGTGAATCTTATGTATTCAATTCCTATGTATTCTAATGCAAACAAACAGGCCCTTAATCTCGTTGTGTATCTTTGTTGTCTTTGGTGGCTTTTAAGTATCAGAATAGGGAAATCTGCATAGGTTGGAAGATTAACTACAAGCACATCAACTATATTGATGAAGCTCGGTCCAATCAAACTACCACGGCTTCAAGGAAATCAGGGTGTCTTTGGTTGCATCTGTCTTTTGAAGCTATGTTGTCTATCTTTTAAGGCTTTCGATGTACTCAGATCATGTTCAGTTTGGGTTGGCATTTAACCAGACCTGGTCCATATATTACAGCCACATTGTTCACTGGGATGGTGTCCGACTCAGTCACCATGGATACTGATGTGATTGGACGAGTCACTTGCTTCTCAAGCAGATACAGTACCATTGTTAAAACCCTGCTCCTACCTATTCCCTACATGTTACTCAATGCTCAGTGGTCCAGCATTGGAATGGGGAAATGGGAAGAATACTGTCATTTAATGAAGAAGAATTGCTGTCATTTTATCTGGGAGATTTTAGGGACATCTTCATTCATGCTGGGGCTGATTACATTATTACCTTAAATCACTGATCTTGTTCTTAATGGTCAGGCAGAAGGAACTGGGAACTGACCCTGTAATTCCTCCAAGTTCATTTGTAGGATTTCAACTAGATCAATGATTGGTTGTGTGCTGATATTTGCGCTTATTTCTTTTTCTAATTGGATATAGGCATTATCTTTGCTTTTACTTCAAACTACAGAGCTTTTGGGGGCTTTCGCAGTGTTACAGTACACAGCAAAGCCACAGTATAAACTAACTACACTCTTTCTGAGTAAGAAGCCTTCTGGAGAAAGGAACTGGATATTGGCAGCATCACTGGGATTTGGATTTTTACTATTGGTAGTTATACTCACATCGTTGCTTGCCGACGTATTAGTTGGGCCCAAGGTTGGTTAATTTTCTTATCTTCAACTGTTTTGTTCTTTGTTTCTTTGCTGCATGGTGATGCAGGAACGTGAAAACTAGCCTAATCTGATGCACTTGAGATCAAATAACAAATAAACACTAATAAATCAATTTATAAAATAATGCTAATTTCACCCTAAGATACGCAGAATTTCATATTATCAATGATGTAAAAATGTGAGGCCTCTTCACAATCCTACAAATGCAGGTAGGTTCCTTTTGAATTTTGATTGAGGTTTCCAATGGAAGACTCAATCTTCACTAGCCTAGGGATCATCATATAAACAGTCAGATTATTCTTGACCTTCAAGGATTTCAAGAATAGAATCAAGAATCGGTTAGGCTCAATTTTGGAAATGCCAAACAAGTGGTATGGCTATAATCCAACTGGAGTTTGATTAGTTAGCAATAGGGAATAACCATAAAGCTAGAAGCAGCAGGGAATGACTCAATTACATCAAACAACCTCTATAGGGGTTTGGCTTGGCCAATGGGAAGTGGAGTTTGTGAGGTTCGGCCAAGGAGTAGTGAGGAAGAGGGGTTCGGCTGGTGTGGGATGGGGATATGGAGTGCGGCTAGTTGGGTTTAGGGCTAGGAGTTCGGCTATGACGGATGGAGATTGGAAGATGATCGACCAAGGAGAAAGATGGGTTTTGAGGGATATGGCTAGGACAGGGTTTGAGAAACTCGTTTGAGATGACTTGGGCACGTCCAACATAGGCGGGCAACGGTGCCGGTAAAGAAAAGTTTGACTATGAAGGTTGATGGCCCACCAAAGGGAAGGGTAGGCCAAAGAGGACGCGGATGGAGGTAGTAAAAATAGATATGAAGAAGTGCAATTTATTTGAGGGTTTTGCCCAAAATAGTTCGGAATGGAGAAATAGAATTTCTGTAGCCGACTGTAACATAGTTGGGACAAGGCTTTGATGATGATTATCGCTAGGGCAGGGTTGCCCTTTTGGTTGACATGGTTCATTTTCTAAAGGATTTAGGTGATTATCAAATTGAGGTTGGAAATCAAAATCAAGTGAGAAGGAGATCTTCCGTTAACCTCAATGAAGAAAACATAATAGATAGAGAATTACCTTGGATTTGTAGCAAGTGGCTTCACTCCAGATTTCGATTCACTGGAGGGATCTCGAAAACATAGTTTCTATTCATGTATTCAGTAAAACCAAACGAAGGCATTACAATAAATATATAATCAATGAACTACTAACCCTAAATCCAATCTCAACCATTAAAACACATAAATGGCCAAGATTAAAACATAAACAACTTTACTTAAACTTGCCAAATAACCCAAGAAGAATAAAGAAACTATGTGTAAGTCCTAGGTGGTCGTCCCCCCTTAATGGGCTGGATGTCCCATTCAAGTTGGGCCCAATGGGTCCAACTTAGTCCACTGGCAACCCATTTGCATCTTCACAGGATGGGGCCTTCCTCATGTTCTGGTTATGGGGTCTTTTGTCCCTAACCATCCCAGTGCGGGGGTCTTCAACTAATAACGGGGATGTGATCTGACTTGATCTTACCATTGATCTATAATAGAATCATGATCTAATGCGGATCCTCTCTAAAACCATGATCCAACCGTGGATCTTCTCTGAAACTATGATCCAACTGTGAAACCTCTTTGAAACCTAGCTAGGCTCAAATATTTGGACAGGGACACTCTTCTTCCTCCTTTGATTGATGTTCTCATCACACGGGGATTTGAACTCACACTCCTACACACACGTCCTTAACCCCGCAACTGTTTTGTTCGTTGTACTTTGTACTACATTCAAATAACCCTTATGTGGTCCATTGAGCCAAGTCTCATGTTTGATGCACAATGTTTAGGCATGGCCCACTTTTCAATCTTTTAATTGATTCGGTAATCTCACATGTGGAGTGTTCGGACCCCAAGTGTAGGGTGCGATTGTAGTAATAATCTGGTAAATCCAGGTCGATCCACAGGGAGCAATGTTGTTTAAGAAGCCTTCCAACTTTGACCTATCCTAAATAAACATTAAATCTTGCCTAAATGGAAACTAATTAAATTACATCCACTTTACTAAAATAACTGAATGTTGAAAAAAAATTAAATACAATAATTTCCAAAAAATAAAAACACTAATCTAAATAAAGAAATCTAATCTAGATATTACTAATTAAACTAAAACCTGCAAAAGAATACACACATCAACCAACCAATTTAATATATCAAAACAAAATTTCCTAAATTAAATCCTAATTACCAAAATCAATTTTTATGAAAATATGAATGATCTATAATGTCCTAAATGCTAACAATGCAATTTTATGCAAGTTTCTAAAAATCTAATGCATGCTGTCAAAAATTCTAAGTCTGGAAACCCTTGCATAGACCCAATTTTGTTGGACTGTACGACTAGCCTATGATGATATGACCCTAAATCTAATGGCTGGGGTTAATACTCTGATGATGCATGAGCACAACAAAAAAAGAAGAATCGAAAAAAAACTTAAAACGAAAAAGATATGATCACCTAAAGATGCCTACTTGAACTGTTTTGTGCTGGAAATCTGTTCGTAGGCTGTCCAACTATCACTGTTTGGGCCTCTGGTTGACATGGTTCCCAAGATTATTTTTGGCTGAAATTCTGGGGTTTCAAAGTCCTATTATCATACGTTAAATCTGCTATTTTTCGGGCCAAAATATTCACGTTTACCTGGTTTTTAAATTGTGCACTTTTGTAACCCAATTAAGTCAATTCTGCTGAAACTGTACAGAATTTCTCACTATTCACATACCAGGTCCGAATTTAGTCTTTCTTATCAGTCAATAATCTTTTGATTTCAGAAACAAAACATTTTCTAATGCAATTTCTAGATATGATGCATGCAACAAGACACTTTCCAACCATATGCTATGCAAATAATAAGAATAGAAAGTTTCAACTAAACATAGAAAGATGCAAGTCTAAATCTAGAATTTGTAAATAAAAATAATCAGAATATTAACTTAAAAAAAAAACAAAAGGGGTGGAAAATAAAAAATGGAAAAGTACTACCGAAGATCTAAAAACTAGACAATCCTACAAGAATTGACAATGCAATGATGATGTCCTCTCTTCTCAGAGTAGGAAAAAAAATTATGCAAGTGATTATTTTGATGTCTCTCGACTTTTAATCATTTTATTTTATTTTCAAAATCTTAGATCTAATCATATGAAATATTGTCTCCAATCAAAACACGTAGAAGAACCAGAAAAAGAAATTAAACCACTTACATAAACACGCAGAATCAATCCAAGTAGAGTCTTTATTCCATGATCTTGAAGTACAAAAAATTAAGACTCTCCTCTCTTCATCATTCTCTCAACATGATCTCTCAATCTATATTTAAAGAATTAGAAGGGAGAAGAAGAAGAAAAGGACTTAGAGAGAAAAGGTGGGTGAGGTGGGATGGAGAGAAAACCTCCAAGGTGTGAACACAAGGTTTTGCACGTCCAAGAGGAGGGCTGGTGTCTCCTTTTATAGTTTTTTAAGCCCTCTTTGTTATGCAATTGTTTCCCAATTGGACTCCTCATCTTGGCTTGACTTGCAAGTAATCCTCCTATCTTGGCAACAATTTAAATTTCAATTGATTTCTTGCCAATGATAGGGTCTTGTGGTCCAATTCTTTCTATCTTGAGCTCTTCAAAAAAATCTTCATGTGCTAAGGATAAACTTCCATAAAAAAATCAAAATTTTTTTCTCTTCTTGTGCAACTCCATGTGTGACGTCCAAGACTATCTTGGATTCTCCTCTCTCTTGCTTCTTGATTTTATTTCCCTCTTGATCTTTATCTCCTTCTTGGATTAGATTTCTTCTTCCACAAGTTTGACTTTGTGGAGATTTCCTTGCCATAATAATTCCAAGCAGACTTGACTCCTTTGTATTAGGTGGAAGTTTCTTTAAATCTTCTTTCCATCTTTGAACAAATCTCTTTCTTGACTTTGAACTTGAATTCAAATATGCTACAACAAAGTGGGGCTCCTCTTTGGGCGTGCATTCCAATTCACATCCAAGGATGATGTGGTCCCTACTTTTATTGATTTTTTTTTTTTTCCTTCTCTCAATTGCTTTTCAATGCGGGTCCCATTTCTTGATTTCTCCTACAAATTGAAAGATGCAAATTTAATATTAATCATATGTAGGAAAATAATTATGAACCATGTATGGGACCATACATGCCTAATGATGCACCAAAATGACAAATTTCCAAAAAAATAGCATATGGTGCCAAAAATAGCAAGTATGCATTGATGATGCCAAAACCTTAATGAGAAAAACTTAATTTCACAAAAAATCATGCAATTCAATGAATTTTGACCATTTTCCCAAACATATCCCCAAATACATGTAATCATGAAATTAAGTGCAGTTTTATGCAATTAAACATAATTAAGTCCACAAATGTTAAAGAAATGATGACCTAATGACCTAATTTTGTGGAATTATAATGGAGGCTGTTGGGCTGAGCACATAATTGATTGTACATTGAATATTTCCTTAGTTTTATTTGAGAAAAAGATTGTCAGATACATTCTGAGTTTATATGCTTGACCTCAATGTTGAAATTGTGCCCTACATTGAGTTTATACTTTATACTTTATATATTGAACCTGAATATTGAAAGCTATAAACTGATTCTGTTGTAATATTGATAGTTTGCTGTTTTTCTGATAACTTCTAAATGACTGTTATACAGTTGATATGGAGCTTTTCTTGCAGTTGTTTTGTGCTCTCAAGCCTTAGAAACTATTTACTCTCCCATATATTGTGAACTTGGAATCAATATGATTTGATGGTGGTGGGTTTGAACCAATGAACTTGGAATCAATGTGATTTGATGTTGGTGGGTTTGCACCAATCTTTCTTCATTCCCAGCACCACCTAGTTAATGTTTTCCTGTACCTCCTCTTCATACTTCTATACCATCTCCTGAATCCTGATTCACTTTATTGCAACGTCAAATCAACCAATTAGAAGGAACTGTCAATCATCACTTTAATTTGCTGGAAAACCATGCCGTGGTCGAAGTTCTATTTCATAGTATTCTGTGAATTGTTTCTGCTGCTTTCCTCAAATCTGGTTGGTCCTTACACTATTTCTATGATTTTTATTTTTGAGCGGTCCTTTCAGAGAAGTGCATTGTAATGCCCTGTAAGAGAGATGCCATCCTAACTGAGATTCAGTTTTGGAACTGAAATGAGTGTTTGAAATGGGAAAGTCTAGTAAATGGACTTTCCAGAGTTTCTCCCAGTATCTTAGTATTTAGAAGGCATTTCCTGAAGCTGTCTTTTGTTGAGAGTGGGGAGCAAATGGCACTTCTATACTTGAATTGCCACATTTGCCCTACCACAGGCTGGCCAGCGAATGAAACGATCTCCACCTCATCCTTTGTTTATATGTTTTGACAGAACACGCATTGAAATCTCGTTGATTAATTTATGAGATACTCATCTATATTGGTTTTTAAAAATAAACCATCTATTTTGGAAGCCTAATAATCACATCTAAGGTGTTTTTGCGGTTTTTTTTTTGGGAAGGACCACAAAATTTAGCCAGTGCCCAGCAGTCAATTACCCACAGGTGTTCCATTGATGTGTTTTTCATCATTCATTTAGTATTAAACTTAAACCTAGTTTTAAAACATGAGAATCCAACAGATTTGAAAGTCGACCAAGTAAAATCATCTTGAAAACTCGATGGACTCTTGTAAATCACCACCACCACGGCACCACCCTCATCTTAGTCTTATCCATTCAATCTGTGATTAGCTTAATGAGTTTCACTATTTAAGTTAAACATCTATGAACACGCTATTGTTGAATTGACCGAGTCTTAGTAAACAACAACCGCAATTTAAAATATATGAAAAATGACTCAGTTGAGCCTAGGCGAAGCAAGTGTTGTAAACCAATTGATTGTATTAATAGAGTAAATCAAGTCTACTAAGTCCCATCTCACTAAGAGTGTTTGTTTGAGACCAAAGATTGGATTGAGTTGACTTGGTACAAGTTTTCAAAATATGGCATGATAGCATGGTCCGTCCAAATGGGTGAGCAGATTTGATATATGAAAGTTGGATGTCACAGGTCAGTAATTATCATTTGAAAGCATGGCCCATGATTACACTAAGCCAGCCTTTGTTTCAATCATGCTTTCACATTTGGTTTTGCTTGGGCAGAGGCTGAAAAGCCTCAAATGAGTCCCAAACCACATATGCCCATTGACCTGATCCTATATATATATACATATATATAGTAATGATTTATGATCATGTGCGATGAAAATTATGTGCAATGGTGTCATGATTTTCTCGATTCTAAAAACACTTTATGCATATATTGTTGGACACCCCCACGCCCCCACTCTTCTATCGCCCACCATCTCTCAATATTCCCACTGTCCTCTCTCTCTCTCTCCCCACCTCTAACTCCATCTCTCTCACCGTCTCTCCACATTCCCATTCTCCTCTTTTTGTCTCTCTCTCTCTCAACATCCCTCGGCCCTCCCTTGTTCTCCTTTCTCTCACCATCATCTTTCTTCTCCTCTCTCTACAGCCTTCCTTCATCTCTACACATTCCCAGCTCCCTTCCTTTCCTCTGATCTATTTTCTTCTTCTTCTCTTATTCTGTACATCTTCCTTTTCTCTCACATGTTATACTTTATAAGTTAAGTAGTTTTCTGAGGTTCCATCTACTAAAAGTTAAGTGAAAAACATACTTGAAGTTAGTGAATTGTACCTATTATGATAATGACATTTTGTGAATGATCAGAATGTCCCTTGAGTTCAAAATTTTCGAACGATCAGTACCTTTGAGTTGTTAATTTCGTTTGCAATGGAATTCATGTGAAAGCCTACTACATCGACAAACAACTGAAGTTAATAATTGAACAAATGATTGTTGGATTTTCCTTGGTATCCATTCACTAAATTCCTAGTGACTGTAGATGTCATGCCTCAATTTTGGATCCCGAGTTTACCTCCAAGGTCCCCCGGATTTGGCATGTGACCTCCCGAATGCATCGGTAGGTCCAGGATCTTAGGTCTGTAGTGAGGTCTGATTTAGAACTTTTTAAACAACATTAATAAGAAACGGTTAAGTGCAAAAGCAATATGAGTAATAAGCGGAAGCAATATCATCACATTCCATGGTACCATATGCATATGTCAAATGTAAGGGCATAAGTCCATCTAAATGTCAAAGTAGAAATATAAGGTGTTTATACAATTAAACATCCCCAAATCCTCACACAAATGACCGTCAAACCTAAAATAAAGTCACTCAACCCCCTGATCAGGTTCTCCATCAACGGGCAATACAACAACATCACCTGGGCCCCACCCGAAACTCTCAGGTAAAGGCGCATCGAGGAATGCCTCGCCCTCCGGGGCAATGGGGTTGGTAATGATACCTAAGCACCAAATAATAATGGGTTAGATCCCAAGGGACCTTGCAGCACGGTATGCCAAAATAGCTTAGTATGGATGTTTGACGGTAAAAGATCATATAAGTAACCATGGTAACAATGCTAGGCAGATCATGCAACATCATAAACATAATGGGTCAATATGAAAGGAAACATTCTAACCATCCATCTAATCAATAAGGCACATCCAAATAGGCTAGTACCGCAGGAAATTATGATGTTGCCCTCCCTTATACTCTACATATGAGTTGTGGTGGGGAATGCACAGGATCATAGCCCAACCTTATCGTATTACTGGAGTCTGCTGGCCGTATATTGGTATTGTGAAGTGGCGTACGTCCACCTTACCAGCTAATCATAATGGCCTTTCTCATATAATTAGCCTCTATAAAGGGTGCTCAATGCCAAGGCTAGGCTTCTCATCCGAGTGGATGTTTTTGCCGACTCACAGGAACCATATAATCAGGTCAGTGTCTGGTGGTATGCACCAAGCAACCTAGAAATAAGCTACTAGTATGCATTATGCACACAATTAAAACTCGCAAGCGCACAAGATCACTATGTAATAAAATGATTGTAAGTACGAGATCGATCCCACGAAGACTTGTGATAAAATAAAGTCAAAAGCAACTAAAAATCAGAATATTAAAAGAAACAATTTAATGATGAAAGGTTGAATTAAACTACTAAAAACAGTAAATTAAACTATCAAAAGCTAAATGTAAAGTAACCTAAAACACACAACTAGTACTAGAATTGAAAAACAGTAATAATGAATGAACTAGGGTTTCATTTATTCCCCTAACCGATCCTGTGCATGTCCCTTATTATCCTTTAATCAAAAATCAGAATTTATTAGTGACATCTATTAACCTAGACCATGGCATATGCGTCTAGATTATAATTTCCCTAAACCTAATTCATGAGTGGCATACTACATGAATTGCTCATCATGTTGTAAAAACTAAGCATGGCATATGTCTTAGCCAAAACACACATAATGCATAAAAACAATGGGAATGATAAATGCATGAGTCTAAGTATGGCATATACTTAGATTATTCATGGTTCTAAACCCTAAATGCTTAATCATCAAGATTAATCAAATATAAGTTAGGTATCTTAAATTCATTTGAACATAACATGGTTGGCATGGCATATACACAACTCATCAATTAAAAACATGGTTTAGAATCTTAACTAATAAAACTGAATTCTTAATTAAAAGAAAACAACAAGAGACTACATAGAACTAGGCTAGGGTTTCAACTACACCCTAGCCCTAAAAAAATTAGCTACTCATGTCTTTAATGAAAAATAACATGAAAAATAAAGTCATAAAAAGAACTCTGAAGATTGAAGAAGAAGAAGAATTCGGCCAGCAGCTTGTTCCACTTTTCCTCCTCCAAAAGCTCTCCAAGATGCTCCAAAGATGGATCCCCAAGGTGGTTTGTACGGCTGCTGTGGCTTCTGAGAGGTGGCTGGTATATTGCTGGTCGTCCACCCCTTGCTTGCCTTTTATAATTATTGCAACAGCCCTTTTAGTAAATAGTTCCCTTGTATGATTAGATCTCCAACTTACTTTACAAGTAAGCTTCCTAATTAAAATAGAATAGGAGTTTTCTTTCTTGATAAGCAAGACTTTCTAAATCTGGTCTCACTTGTATCTTCTAGAAAGTTCCTCACATGGACCCACAAATCTGAGATTTAATTGCAAGAGATTAAATCTGAAGCTTTTATCATAAAAGTGGGCCCATATGATGCGTGTACAATGAGTGTGGGACCCCTTTTGTTAACTTCTAACTTGGCTTGAACTCTTTCTCTAAACTTTCCTTATTTTTCTCCTTTTTCTTCTCCATTCTTGGGCTCCACTTGAACTTGAATAGGACTTTCTAATTTCTGAAATTCAGCTTTTGCAATGGCTGTGGGGCCCCCTTTGGGTGTCTAACGTGGTTGGGAACCTCTGCTTTTTCTTCTTTGTTTCACTTTCCTAATTTGATTATGCTTTCTTGTTCTCCAATTCTTTCATTCTAATTTGAATTGTGAGTTGTCCAAAGAATTAGAAAGTAGTCTTTGAAATCTGAAACAACTTGGATGGGACCCACCATGGCCCTTCTTAGTGATTCACGCCCATCACTCTTCATGAAATCTTCTCTTTTTGACTCCTTTTGGCCTTTACATAAAATTAACAAAAATTATGTAAAATCAAATAAAACAACTATGACTAGCATAAGATAAATCAAATATTAGGGCTTAGATTGTAAACAATTAAGCACTTATCATCTGGCCGGGCTACCCTTGCGTGAACAAGGTCTCATCAGTCCATACAAGATCCAGTATTATGGTCCAATCCATATCATAGTCCGTACATGCCATACAAACCATCATCATATCCATAGTCCATCATCATGTCCATTCATATACAATCAGCATATAGTACATTTATGTCAGGTTCCTAATCATGTACACAATCCATCTACTCCATGGTCTGTTGTCCATCCATTCATTAGGCCATAGGATAGCTTGTCTAGCCATTGACACTGGTCAAATGTCCTCCAAACACATTCAAGGTCACCTCTAGGTCAACCCTAAGTCATGGTCCTCATTTCCATTTATTAACCAAGTATAGCAATGGTATAGACAACAATAAACAGTAGAGAAGAGTATGGATGACATGTGACATCAATAATAATCAATAGAGGATGATCACAAAAGATCCAACCTGGTCCAGGCCACACGTTCAGGTCTAGGATTCCATCCTACACCTTACTTTGGGGTGGCCACATGGGTTAGGGTTAAGCCAACCCTTGAATCATGTCCAGCCCACGAATCATAGTCCAAATGGAAGGTCAATGGGGCCCACGAATGGCTAAATTACAAATGGAACAAATTTTGGAAAACTCTGCTCGTAGTGTCCTCGGTCGAGCGAAGTGTAAGCTCAGTCGAGTGAGAGTACTGGGCAGCCCAAACAGAAGGTGTCCTTGGTCGAGTGAGCTATATGCTCGGTCGAGCAAGCAAGACGACCTGACCATCGGTCCGTCCCGGAAGGTCTCCTTGCTCGAGCGAGCTTATATGTTCGCTTGAGTGGACATGACGACCTGATTGTTATTCACCCCAGAAAGTCTACTCGCTCGAGCAAGCGATGATAGGCCAGGTCGGCCGAGCACTCCCGGATTCCCAAATTTTCCATTCTTCATCTTCTTTCATCCAATTTCCAACATAATCCATCAATTTCGTCAAATTACTAAATTACCATACAACACCATCTCCATACACAGAATCTCCATCAATCATTATCATGCCATCATCAATTGGCCATTGATCTTCCAAATGGGGAACTCCCATCCATCAATGGCCAAAATCACAAATAGAGCTTAGAGGAAGAGAAATCTACCAATCTATCATCAAATACATCATCCATGGCAGAAATGAATGATAAAAAGCATACATTCTATGTTATTTGCATATTGCACTGGCCTTTGGTCTCCAACAAGGGTCTCATAGCTTGATCTTCAAGATCCAAGCCAAGCTCTCCTAGATCCAAGGCTCTAAGGTCTTCAATCTATTCAACAGCTCCCAAAAACTCAGATCTCTACAGATCTAGACCTTCTACACCCAATTCCCATGGAGAAAATGCATAAGAAGGTAGAATTCTAAGAGAGAGAGAGATCTACAAGGGAATGGAGCCAGGGAGAGAAATTCACTTTAATTGTAGAGAAGAAGATCTAGAAGATGAGGAGATGATCTTGGCTTGTAGATGGTTGTAGCTTGGAGAGATCTTTTGTCTTTGATGGAGAAACCCTAGATCTAGGTGCTCTTTGATGGAGGGGGATGAGAATTCTTGGAGTGAAATTGAATTGGAAGAGGAGGGAGAAAGGAGAAATTAGAGGTAAATGAGAGAGAAGAGAGAGAGATAGATGAAAATGGTTGTAGAGTGGCTTGGTTTAGTTATATAGGCTTTGGCTTGGGGAAATGACTTAAAAGCCCTTCTTTGGTTAGTTAAGTTAGAGATAAGGCCATGGGCATTTAGGGTATTTTAGATTAAATTGAAAAATCTCCAAGGAAAACCCCTCCTAGAACTTAGAAATTACACCTAGGGGCTTCTAACAAACTAACTAACCCTAGGGAGTCCAACTAGACCCTTAACAAACCTATAAATCTCAAAAAGATCCTAACTCCTATAAACTAGGCCAAATTATTTGGAAAGACCAAACTACCCTTACTAACCCCTTCTAATTAGCAAGATTATAAGTAACATACCATAATTAAATATAATGAGGGCCCACAAGGGGGCATGGCCTCACAGTAGAGAAATAACTCTCCTAGAGAATTCGCTAACTAAAGCAGTTTAGGGTGGCTGGTTATTCTAGATTGATATGAGACCTTCACATGTAGCCTCATGTGTTAACTTGGCCCAGTTATGTTGCATCTAATCCCTTCAATATGTGGATGTTGCCATGTATATGACTTGCCAAAATTATATACAATATCTTTGCCCAGGGAGTCCAAGTCCCCAATAAGTGTTTACATTTGGAGCATCAACTGCAAATTGTTTGCTGTTGTGAATTTAGAGAGGAAACGGATGAACGGATTTTTGTTCTGTGTTAGTGAAAAACCACTGTAGCATCTTGAGAAAATGCTGTTGGATTAGTTGAGACCATAAAAGTTGGTGTTATCATCTTCTTGATGTTATCACCTTTGTTTGTTAAGTTTAGTGAATTTCTTATTTATTCCATTTCTCATTGCCCAGCCATGAATAAGTTGGTTTTGTAGTCTTTCCTTTACTTTGTAGTGTGGTTCAAATTTACATTATTTGGGGCTAGATTGCACCCTAATAATGTAAATTCGAACCACCCTACAAAATAAAGGAAAGACTATAAAACCAACTTGTACTCACTGAGCAAATAGATTGTATATAATTTTGGCATGTCATATACATCGCAACATCCACATAATGAGGGATTAGATGCAGTACAAGTGGGGCAAGTTAACACATGAGGCTAAATGTGAAGGCCTAATATCAATCTAGAATAACCACACCCCCTACCCTCCCCAAAACTGATTTAATTAATGAATTCTCTAGGAGAGTTATTTCTCTACTATCACTAGGAATTTAGTGAATGGATATCAAAGTAAATCCACCAATTATCTGTTCAAATATTAACTTCAATTGTTTGTCAGTGTAGTAGTTTTCACATGAATTCCATTGCAAACAAAATGAACAACTCGAAGGTACTTATCATTTATAAAATTTCAACTCGAGGCACATTTTGATCATTCTCAAATTTTCATTGTCATTACAGGTTCAATTCACTAACTTCATGGATGTTTTTCACTTAACTTATAGTAGATGGAACCTGAGAAAACTACTTGTATGGTATAACATGTGAGAGGAGAATCGTGGTTGAGAGGAAAAGATGTACAAAATAAGAGAGGCAGAAGAAAACATATTAGAGAAAGAGGAAGGGGGATGGGAATGTGGAGAGACAGGAAGGGCTGTAGAGAGGAAAAAGAGGATGGTGGAGAGAGAGAGGAAGGTGGTGAGAGAGGGAGTGTTGAGAGATGAGAAAGAGGAGTGGGAATATGGAGAGACGGTGAAGAGTGGGGGCGTACCAAAATATATCCGTAGATAGCTTTTTAAATCGAGAAAATCATCACACTATTGCTCATAATTTTCATTGCGCACAATCATCTCTCTCTGCATATATTTTGATTGGTTGGCTTCCTTGTTTCTTTGTTTAGTTGGTCAGTATATTTCTCTTGTATTGTCTTGCTTTTTTATTGAAATCTTGTTACCATTCTAAAATATATATTTTAATTGGCTAACCTAACTCTATTGATGATTGGAGCGTTCAATCAAATGTAATTCATCGAACCTCATAGATGGCTTGTACACTCAAGTTATGTATCATATAATTTGAAGGGCAAGTCAACTGATCCATGTCTTACGCATTGTGTTGGATTGCAGGATGTGAATAACCCTGCACTGAAGGAGATCCTATCAAGTGGCTCCATTGCCAAAGCAGCATGCGTCTTCATATACTGCTTCATCACTCCTGTTCTGGAAGAGACTGTCTACAGGGGATTTCTACTGACATCCCTTGCCACCACAATGGAATGGCGACGGGCAGTAGCAATAAGTGCTTGTGTATTCACTGCAGCCCACCTATCTTGGGAGAATTCTCCACAACTCTTCCTCATTGGGTGTGTATTGGGATCTGCTTATTGCTGGACAGGTAACTTAGCAAGTTCCTTCACCATCCATGCAGCATATAATGCAGCAACACTATTGGTAACCATGGTATCATAGGATGCCTTTTTTTCTTCTCATTTTAATGTAAATATTTGGAGGGAATATAGTGTCATGAGTACAATTGAGTGAGGTGCCATATTTGCACGTGGGCCCACTGGGGCAATAGAGAATGTTGGCCTGATGGTCCATACTGTTGGATGGTGGTGATAGCTGAAAAATCTGAGAGGTTTACATCAACACTCTGAACCAGTGCTTTAATGAGGGGTCCATGATTCCATGAGCTTGGTGTGTGGACCCAGCATGATGGAATGGCTTATCATGATTTAATCATTTTGCAATGGGCCAACCATGATTGATCAATTTGGTGAATGGGACCCTCCATGGTTCTTGCATCTTGTTGGGGTTCCCTATTATGATTTATTCATTTATGAGTTGGCCCACTGTGATTCCATAATTTATGTTGCATTTACCTACCTCGGTTCCTTTATTTGAATAATTGGGGCTAAGCATGTTTGCATACATGTGGATCCGTTCACATTCTCATTTTTTCTTTTCATTGAAAAAAATTGTGAGATTTTTATTTCTTTGAGGTTGTTTCACCTTTTCCCTCTCTTAAAAGCTGGAAAAAATAGTGAAAAATGCTGCTACTTAGTCAAGAGTAATCTTTAGAAATATTTTCTTAGTTAATTGAGTTTTGGGAAATATCAAAACATTAGGAAGATCATCGTTATTTTTATTTTATTTTTTCTTATTCTTCTGCATTTATTCAGGCCAGACTGCTTGTGTATCTAGGAACTTGATAAGTAGGTGATTTATCCAAAGAGTATTAAAGAGGTGAGTGATAAAGTTTTTATGTTTATAGTGGATGTGTGTGTGTGTGTGCAATTTCTTTTTTGCTTTTTTAGTCAAAGGAGATATTATTTGATGGGATTTTTTTGGGCTATACATCAATTCTATCATTCACTTTTAGATTCTTTAATGTAAAGACATACACTCTACTAAAAAATAATAGTGATAATCATAACATAATAGATATACATTCCCTAGAGCCTGTTTATTTGCATGCTATTGAATCCATGGGAATTGATGGTCAAATATGCTCCAACAAAGGATCATTAAAGAGCAATGGGTGAAGAATATAAGGTTGACATGAAGATGATAACTTTGACTTTATTAGGATTTGAATTATGGGGTGATGGCTGGGAATCTAATTTTGATCTCTCCTTTGATTCATTTTCTATTGAACTGGAGATTATTTGATGGTCCTTCATTTCCAACTGCTTTTAGGATTTATTTTTATTTTTATTTCTCTAGTAAATACACACTTACGACTCAAGTTCGTCACCATCAGTGCTACAATCAGGAATTGTGGAACGAAGGTGCCTCACTACTGAGCTCCCAATGGATTGACATTTCTAGGAACAAAAGTCTTGAAACTCCTAGGAATTCAATTCCATGAAACAAATGGGCACATGTTAAGAAAGAATGTTCTACAAGTGGACTGCATATGCAGTCCAGCTCTATGGGGCCCAACAGGGCCCATGTTTGATCAGTTCAACCCCTTGGATCCTCTTCTCATCCTCGTGTACAAGTTGACCCTGGGTCTAAATTATAGGACAGTTTTCCCTAAATCATAACCCTTTTGAGTACAAATGTCTCGTCCCCTCTCCTTGGACATGGCTATGCATCGGTGAGCCCAATTCGGGCTGGGTCGTGCCAGCCCACGTGCTGGCCTGGACCATGCCTGACCGGTCCGGTCCTCAGACCCTCCTTTTTTTATTTTATTTTATTTTATTTGTATATATTGAAAGGGACTTTGTGGGGGACTTTTTCACTTAAAATAAAGTTGAAATTAATAAATAAATACACAAAAATGAAAAATAAAATTTTAATTATTTTATACTTCTTGAAATAAGTTTGAATCGAACCATTGTGTGTGTATATATTTTGATTCGACTAAGGACCCAATACATGAAAGTAATATCACGAATGGATTGCATCTAACTAAATCAACGATGATCCAACCAAATTTAAATCAAATTGGCGTATTTTTTTAATTGTATGTATTGGTTTAGAACAATAAGAGAGGATTAAAAAAAATATTTTAGTTTTAGTTAAATATCTTAAACGGATTTATTTTAAATATTCACGTATTGTAGCTCAGTTGGTTAGAGCGTTGGTCTTATGAGCCGAAGTTCGCGGGTTCTCGAGCCCCGCTGGAACCAGTTATTAAATAATAATTATTAAATAATTATCTTGATTTGATTGTTCTTAAGTTTTTAATGAGTTAATGTATGTTTTTTTAATTCACCTACTTATTCTTAATCCATGCTCTTTATGATGAATATGGATATCTATAGGGAGGATATAAATAAATTTCATCAGTCATAAAAGGTAATGCAATTGAATGGCTTTTGGTGAGTGACAGCAAAAATGGGTAAAAACCTATGATTGAACTAATTGGATCCACCATTAATCATTTTGTAAATATTTTTTTATTTTCCTCATCATTGAGTGTGGTTGAACCAGATGCTCGAACTAATTTGGACCAAATCATCCACTCAAGCTGTTCTCGGTCCGATCTTTAAAACATGGAGAAGGTTTCATATATCATCCTCATTCTCATGTCTAATTAATCCATACTTTAATCTTTCATTCTCATGTCTAATTAATCCATACTTTAATCTTTCTTTTGGAATCTGATTATTAACAAATACGGGTAATATTCATTCTTTGACTTGAGACACGCAATTTGCTGCAAATTGTAGCTAAAACTAGTGCTAATGGATCACCCAACATCAGTTTCACCATGAAAGCTATATAATGTGTTCAACTCCAATGAATCTAACAAACTTGTGTAACCATTTTTTTTTTTTTCCTTAAAAGATGTATTGCATTATATGATAGCATGACTTTAGTTTTTCCATTGTTCATCAGTTCTTGATTGGTCATCAATTCAAGCAAAAAACATGGATTTTTATAGCATGAGTTTCTAGCTAGGTGTAAACTTCAAGGATAATCTTTGAGAAGCTTAACAAGGAAATGTATCTGTTACTTTCTAGGAGAAGTGATATGAGACCAAAGATCAACATGAACATAGGGAAGAAAATCCCTACAGATGGAGATAATGGATGACATTGAAATCAGAAAAAAACCAAGTGAATGCCATTCAAGGAGGAAGAAAAGAAATGTCTCCTACTTCCCTGTTGTTTATGGGCCAATGAAATTCAGTAAACTGTTTGTAACCTATAGTACCCAAACACTTTAAAATAGGCAATATATAATTTTATATCGAATAATAATTTGATATTTTAATTTTTGTGTAAAATCCATGTCACTGCCATATTTAGGTATCCTTTGCAGAAAAATATTTCATGGAGCAAGTAGCTGTTACACCACTAGAGTAAGTTTAACCAAAACCTTCTTTGCAAGTTAAATGTATCGACCAAATGCACTTTACAAAATATAATGGAATGTGTCAAGGGTTTATTTGTTTGTATAGAATACATCTAAATTTATATCATGAGTGGTAAAAAAATAAAGACACGAGGTGAATATACAAAACCTACCATGAAATAACTTCCTCTTTAGCGGAAAGTGAAATGGAAGATGGAGAATTATTACCAATAACTACTCTAATTTTTCAATTAAAAAAAAAAAAAACCCTACTCTAATGAGACATTATAGCCATTGAAAGCTAAAAAGTTTAATGGTGATAGACAGAGTTGTTGTCTTTTTTTTTTTTTTTCCTTTCCTGTTCTGATGGGTCCACCTTGGTATAAAAAAATATCAATGGAGGAGATCCCACCTTAGCAGAAAGAGGAGTTTTCAAAATATTGTAAAGGCCGTGACCAACCTTTGTCCCTTCCTAATTCTGCCCCGGGTTACTGAAGCTCATGTCGTGCGTGTGTGTGCGCGTATGGAAGCGTGAGTACCACGGCTAAAAATTATTTTTGTGGTATCTTGACGATCCGGAGTCTGATAGGAGATCCGTTTGAACCTACGAACTCATGGTGAGCAGATCTACGCAGGTGCAATAAGATCAGATTCGCGCAATGGCCTTAAAATTTAAAATCGAAAAACTCAACGGTATAAACGACTTCGGTTTGTAGCGGATGAAGATGCATGCTTTGCTAGTTTAAAATGGGTTGCATAGAGCATTGAAGCGTAAGAATGCCCCGTAAGGTTTCATGTCAGACAAAGATAAAGATGATTTGCTGGAAAATGTATACGGTCAGATTCTGCTATTTTTTAGCGATGGAGTACTGCAAAAGTTTATGCTAATACCAGTTGATTGCGTGTTCTTAGGCCCTAGATCACAACAGCACATATGCATTTTTATATTGATTTAGGCTCAACATTGGATAACATCATATGAATGTCAAATTAGGTTGGGTGAGAATTTTTATATATATAATTGTTGACATGATATATATATATATATATATATAGGAGAATGTTCACATGCATCTTTCCCTCATCATAGGGTGAGGGACACTCTCCTTTTTAGACATTTTCAAGTAAATAGGGCGAGGTACACTTCCTTGTCTTCATGTGCAAAAAGGGAATTGTCCCTCACCCAATGGTGAGGGAAAGATGCATATGAACATTCCTTATATATATATATATATATATATAAACAACAAATACTTGGTTGATTATATTATAATGATTTGAAATGAGGTTTGTTCTTCCGAAAGCCAATTCAGCACTAGATACTGCACTTCTCCGAACTATCCATTCAATAAAACATTTGTAACGACATCTTATGCAAGGAACCCAAGGCTTCTGATAATTTGAAAAGACATTTGAGTGATTGAGTGGAAGATATTTGAGGTTAAAAATGTCATTACAATGCAATTCGGGCTCCCATTCAGGCTGGGAGTTAGTCTCTCTAGACTTTCTCTAATATAAAGAGGAAGTCTAGAGAGACCGACTCCTAGCCTGAATGGGAGCCCGAATTCCGAAAATAAAAAGTTGAAAAGACATTTGAGTGATTGAGTGGAAGATACTTGAGGGTAAAAATGTCATTATAATATAATTTGGGCTCCATTAAGGCTGGGTGTCGGTCTCTCTAGACAACCTCTAATATAAAATATGAAAGGAAGTCGATTGACTGAAAGGCTCGCCTCAAGTGTCTCTTAAAAATCTGGAAAGGACAAACTTCCATTGGTTGGTACTATCTTGAAGTGATCAACTTATCATAGACTATAGATAAAAAAGGAATCTCTAAAAAGCCATAAAGTGCTCCAGACTTGCTAGAAATTTACAATTGATAAAAACGTGTGAGTTGGTACCATAGTGTGAATTTGACATGTCGGTGGCAGGGGCGTACCAGCAACTCTTCTTTTGGGGCGCACCAAGCATGTGAAATATCTATTAGTAGCCAATGTGTAAAAAGTCAGGGAAATTAAGAATTCCGGGCGATGGCACCCCTGGTAAAGTTTTGGAAAACTTTCAACTGCTACATGAAAAGTTTATGCATTTTTTATATTGGCCTTTCTTAAATTTCTTCACCTAATCATTGTACCAAAACTTCTTAATACATACTTCTTTCATGACTGCCTCACTGTTTCTTTAGTGCCATGGGTGGGTTTTAAATTTACTGATCATTGCCTTCTTTTCATATATTCTTCCATGCATATGATTTCTTTTGTATATTCCTTTCATGGCTGCCTGTTTATTTGGTACATGAGTGGATTTTAGATTTAGAGATTTTTCTTTGGTAGAATAGATTTAGAGATAGTTGGAAATTTACTTCAAGATTTTCAAATTGATTAATATTTGAAAGTTTTGATATATATTAATCAATTTGAAAATCTTGAAGTAAATTTCCAACTATCTCTAAAATTTTGAAGTAAAATTTTAAATTAATTAAGATGATAACAGAAGGTTCAGTCCGCGGCTTATCGATTTGCAGTTCGGTGACCAGGCGGTCACATTTCAAGAGAGCACCCTTTTTGGGCACTTTGCACAGGCGATCACCTTCGTGGCTAACCGAGTTGGTCCGTTAACCGCTAGTGTTGTTTATTTCGAGTTTGAATTCCTTTTTGGAAAGGGATTTCCTTCCCTAGTTAGAGGACTTAGGTGGAGCTTTGGTTGCCCATTTAATGACTCATTTGACTATGCGTGAGAATGTCTTGAACCAGTGTTTTCTCACGGTTATTCCGGTTGTTTCGGGATCCAACATATCTCAATCGTGGATGGCATAGGGCAATGGGATACCCTCCTTTGCATCTATGCATGAAGATTAATTGTTCGGGTATCGTAAATCCTAATTCCTTTAGTTGACATAGTAGGTATGTACGGAGCTTCGGAAATAACATTGCACTTAGGATTGGATTGGCTATTGCTTCTTATTCTAAATTGTACTGTTTGGTACTTTATCTATATGTAATGAACATGTTCATTAGCTCTGTTTTACTTTGCTTTTGTTAGGATTATATGGGAAACTTAGATGACGGACTTATGATCCCCTTTGATGTTTCGATCGTTCTGATGTTTGACCGAAGTGTTGAGGCTAGGTGGCTTTGATTGTAAGGCTTGAAAAAAGAACTACTATTGAAGTCTTTTTTGTAAGTTTGATATGATCTGATGCTAAGTAGTTTCTCTATCGTTTGATGAATCTTGTTCACAGAAGAAAGCCTAGCCCCTCACTAATATTTGATTATGATTCTTTTGTCAGACACCACTCATTTGTTAATGTTCGACATAGCTGGGGCACCATCTGTGTAAGGGCTTTGAGTTTTGGACCATTTGCGGTTCGGGTATGGTGTAATGGACACCTCTAGATACCATAAGATGATGGGGTTAATGATGTTTTAACCCTGGTATCGTTCTGATTGACCGGGCTTTTATCCCTCATTGATATCTCTGTCGCAGCTCAATGAGAGTAGGGAGGGCAATGACACTATCCCGTGGTGATTAACATATGTGGATTGCCTACTTTGATATGTGGGTTGGTTTATTATTCAAATGCTATGCATTTCTTATGATCTTTCTATCGTTTACTCTGATTAGTACTGCATATCCATTGATGTTTTGTATATCTATTTTCTTGCCGACCGTCGCGTCTGATGATGCTACTCTTGATGCATAGGCATCGAGCCCTTCTATCATGAGGAGGAGGAGACGAAGGAAGTTCAGGCGGATCAGCCTGATGACTTTATAGATTACTGTACAGATGAAATTGTTTAGCCGTATCAACCCCATACTGAGAGCCACATGATTATCTTGGCTAGATTCACCTTTTGTTCTTTTGTTCTTTTGATCGAGCTCGAGTTTTAGGGTGGCCTTGATGTTGTAATTAATACTTTTGTTAAACTGTAACCTCGTGTGATATATTTCAGTATTTGCTCTAAACTATACATCTTGAGATACCTCTAGTATTTATGAAGCATCCACTATATGTTTTATGTATTTGATGAAATGTTTGTTCCTCACAATTGTCTTCTGTCCATAGTGGACATGATTGGGGACACGTGTTATTTATTAATTTCGGAAAAAAATTTAGGTGTCCCTAGTCTCACACATAATCCCCCGTTTAACGATTGGAAGCATGACAATTAGCATTTAAATAAATAGCTTTATTATGTATTGACAGTCAAGTTGAGCATCTCCAACATAGAATCTCTCGGTCTCTTAGGTTACCATTTCTTTCTTTCTTGTAGAATTAAAAGAAAACCTAAATGAGAACCACTATGAATCGATTCTAACAATAGAAGACCACAAGTTTTGGAACTCTTTAGGTCACCAAAACAGAAATAAACACAGATCTTGTCTGGATGAACTTATGAATTTCACAATTCAAGAGAAGTTGCAAAGCAGTATAAAATTAAACTGCATTGACCAGAAAAATAAGACTCAATTTCTCTATTTACAACAGACACTCACAATTACTCCAAATCTATGAGCTGGTAATATAATTGAAATATAACCCTGAGCCATATATTTTTTTCACCAAAACACACTCTAATATCTCATTCCATAATCTATATAGATTTAAAAAATATATGAACAGAAAGAAACAAAAAACCAACCTCCAAATTTTATGTAGGGGATTCTCTGAGAACCTTCAATGTAAAAAGCAAATGATAGGATCCCATACAGAGGTTTAGCCACCATAGGTAGAGTAGCAGAGTACTACACAAGTTGCATAGTGGAAGGGCGCAGATTAAGACCCTGTGCCATGTGGAAGTTGAGTGCCAACCATGGGAAGCGTAAGTCCTTGCACCCAATACCCGAAACCACATGAACCCAGTACTTGCATGTCACCCACATGAAGCAAATGGCAGCTATAGTTGTCTTGACCACAACATTCAATCTATATCTTTACGCAACATACATATACAGTCCATGAAAACACATCCAACATAAAACCATCCAATACATGTATACGATCCATCATCCACATGTCTAAAATCTCACGACAACACAAAAAAGTGAATCACTTTCAAGACATGTAAATAGTCTCAACATCGTGTCATTCTACAGTCCATGAAAAACATCCAACATAAAACCATTGGCAAATACATATATTGTTCCATGCTCACAAACTTCATATAATACCAGAACAAGTGCATAAACTTCATAAAATAAGAAAAAAATTTGATTAAAGATCAATAATCATCCCATCTTTTTTGAGCAATTGCATCTCGAAGCGCACATGCAAATCGGGTGTTCGCATCACTCGGCACGGATCCAACTTCCCTATCTTCCTCAACATTTATGTTTTCATCAACGTCCATCTCTAGCACTAAAACTTCTTCCAACTCATCATTATAATCCCACTGTTTGATATAGTTGTGCATGACACAACAAGTGACTACGATTTTTGCTTGTGTGTTTAGAGGATATCGTGGTGCTGTATGTAAGCTTGGAAAGTGTCACGACCCGGGCCCGAGATTAGGGTTACCACGGCCAAACCCCGAGTCGTGATGCCATACTTACTCCCGTAAACCTCGCATCGCCGAAGCCACTTCTCATGCTCTTTTAATTGACGCGAACCGTAGGCAATTACCCTACCTCGTTGCATCAACACACATCCCAATCCAACGCCTGAGGCATCTGAGTAAATCTCAAACCCTCCTCTTCCTTCAGGTAAAGCCAAGATTGGGGCTGTTATCAACTTTTGCTTCAGAGTTTGGAAACTGCACTCGCATACATCATTCCATTGAAAAGGAACGTCCTTCCGAGTCAGTTTCGTCAACGGAGCTGCTATCTTGGAGAAGTCCTTTACGAACCTTCTATAGTAGCCCGCCAACCCTAAGAAACTCCGAACCTCTGGCACATTCTTCGGACTCTGCCAATTGCTAACCGCGTCAACAGCTAATCCATCTCTGGTAATGACGTGACCCAAAAATGCAACCTGCTGCAACCAAAAGTCGCACTTCGAGAACTTTGCATACAACTGATTCTCTCTCAGTGTCTGCAAGGCTATTCTCAGATGACGTGAATGCTCTCTTTCTGACCTTGAGTATACCAGGATGTCATCAATAAAGATCACAACAAACTGGTCTAGGTACGAGGCAAACACTCTGTTCATTAGAGCCATAAAAACTGCAGGTGCATTGGTTAGACCAAAAGGCATCACTAAAAATTCATAGTGTCCATAACGAGTCCTGAATGCAGTCTTCTGTACATCTTGATCCTTAACTCGTATCTGGTGATATCCAGATCGAAGATCAATCTTAGAAAAGTAAGCTGCACCTTGGAGTTGATCGAACAACTCATCGATTCTAGGCAGTGGGTATTTATTTTTAATTGTCACTTGATTGATCTGCCTATAATCAATACACATTCGAAAGGTGCCATCTTTCTTCTTCACAAACAGTACAGGTGCTCCCCATGGTGAGACACTAGGTCTGATAAAACCTTTGTCTAGCAATTCCTGTATCTGTTTCTTCAATTCATACAACTTTGATGGTGCCATTCGATACGGTGCCTTGGATATCGGTGCAGTACCGGGCACAAGTTCAATAGTGAAGTCCACTTCCCTTGCTGGAGGTAGACCTGGCACTTCATCGGGAAACACGTCTGGAAATTCACAGACTACCGGGATGTTTTTTAATTTCTGCTCAGGCTTCTGTTCAGAAATGAATGCAATGTAGCCTTCACAACCACTATGCATCATTCGTTCAGCCTTAAGTGCTGAAATAAGCCTTGTGTCAAATCCCTTTAGAGTGCCTTCAAAAAGTACACTGGCATTGGCCTCATCAACCCTGAAGGTGATGATTTTGCGGAAACAGTCTAAACAAGCTCTGTACTTCGCAAGCCAATCCATGCCAAAGATCACATCAAAATCATTCATGGCTAGTATAACCAGATCAGCTGGCATTGCTACTTCCCCGATTTTCACATCACATTGGGGAACGTACAATTCACATACTACCATTCTTCCTAAAGGAGTAGATACTGTAAAGTCATATGGCAATTGCATTATCCGGTCTCGCATATTACACACAAATACAGGTGCTACAAATGAATGCGTGGAACCGGGATCAAATAATGCAACCGCAGGTTTATCACCTATAAGAATTGTACCTTCAACCACATTGGTTGCAACATCAGCTTGCTCTCGGTTAAGAGCATAAGCCCTTCCAGCTATCTGTGGCCTCTGCTGTTGCTGTCCAGGCTGCTGCCTCTGCCATTGACGCTGCTGGCCTTGTTGTTGCTGTTGCCTAGGAGGTGCTGGCAAAGCTAATCGCTGTGGAGGAGCAGGGAGTGCTGCTTGTCCTTGAGCAGTCTGCTGATTAGGAGCTCTGTCATCTCTCCTTGCCTTTGGACATTGTGCCATTCTGTGTTCCAAAGAACCACAAACAAGGCATGCTCCAGTAGTCCTCCAACACAACTCAGTTTTATGAGCCTTTCCACATGTCTCACAAACTGGCTTACTCTCCGTCCTAGCAGCAAATTTCTGCTTCTTATTTTTGTCCTTGAATCGTCCTCCCTTTTTAAACCAGGAGCCTGTAGATTTTTCACCACTACTCCTCTTAGTACTCTCATTCTCAGCCATTTCCTCTCTGTGGACTTCTTCTGCCGTGTAGGCTCGATCAACGGCATCATCGAAGGTAGTAGGCTTATTTGCCAATACCATTTTCTTATATGTGGCATTTAGGCCATTGAGAAACCTCTTCACCTTCTTGTCTTCCGTATCTACCAAATCAGTAGCATACTTAGACAATTGCAGAAAGGTATGGACATATACAAATACAGTCATTTGACCTTGCTTCAATTGCAGAAATTCTGTTTCTTTCTTCTGCCTCACATGTTCTGGGACAAACTTCCTTTGAAATTGTTGTTTGAAAGTCTCCCATATTACTGCTTCTGGCAATATAGTGATTGCCCCACTCACACTCTTCCACCACGTCTTTGCTACTTCTCGTAGCATGGAGGAAATGAAGGCAACTTTTTGCTTCTGTGTGCACGTGACTGTGCCAAACACATCCTCAATGTGTTCCAGCCACTCATCAGCTTTCAGCACATCTTCAGTACCCCGGAACTCAGTAGCTCCTCTTTTCCTGAATTGTTCATACAGGACATTAGGGTCTTTCTCCTTAGATTGAATTACCACTTGTGTTCCAACCTGAGTAGGTGGTTGAACTGGTGGCACTACTGGTGCTGCTTGCATCTGAGCCTGTAATTGACTCTGCACTTGCAATAAAGAAGTGATCTGGGCTTGCATACCCATCTGCGCTTCATGACTCTTGGCCATTTGTTCATTACTTCTCACCAATTGCTCTAGGATGGCAGTCATCCTTGTGTCCACATCGGAGACAGGAGACGGTGTAACAACCTCAATAAAGTCATCATTTCCTGGATCCGATCCAGATGCAGCCATGCTGTAAACAATACGGAAGGTAAGATACAGAGATCTCAACACTTCCATCACATATCTCACATAAAGTGAAAGCATTTAAATCACAAATCCAAGATTGGATTTGGTACGAAACGTAACGTTCCTCACTTCGTTCCTATCAATGGCTAAGTCATTTAACGTAGTTAACTTATCGCTGATACCATACAATAAGTATGTCACGACCCGGGCCCGAGATTAGGGTTACCACGGCCAAACCCCGAGTCGTGATGCCATACTTACTCCCGTAAACCTCGCATCGCCGAAGCCACTACGAGATTCACAAGGGATTTTACATATACCTGTCAAATGTACAATTTTGCATTTTACTCCCTCCTATTCCCTCTAATTACAATTCAAGTCACATGAATGGTCATTTGACCCAATTCACGTCGAATGGAATCGTCACATTTATAAAAGTTAACGTACTCCTCGAGATATACGTGTGAGTATCAAGAGTTTCCGTATTCGACGAAATACATGTAATTTCGTATTTACGAAAAAGTCCTTACATTGCATGGTTTAGCCTAAAACCATTTCAAATCCATTCATAACCTTCACTATTCTTTTCATTAAGTTCAATTTGACCACTTGAGCCAAATTCTTATCAATTTAGCAATTAATCAACATTAAGTCCATAAAACATATTGAATTAGCATTAATCCCGATTAATTAGAGTTAATCTTAATTAACTCGGGACAGGGTGTTACAGAAAGCGTGGCTTCAATACGGCAAAAGTGCACTCCACTACATTGCGTACTTTCGCATGTCATAGATTGAAAAGTTTATGGGGCGTTTGTGGTGCTTGTGTGGTTGACGGCTCTTTCAAAGGATAGCGAACCCCTCACCCCCGAAGGGTGCAACAAATATAAGGATTCACACCTGTTAGAACTTGAAGCCTATTATATGGTCTTGAGAAATCGTCTTGCAAAACTTTTGAGTCAAACACCGAGCCTTCCCACCCAGCGAATACATATTGAAGTTTCTTGTCAAAAGATACAACAACCATTGCGTTTTGTGATAGGAAACCCTTTCTGTTTCGGTAACGCACCTGGTCTTCTAAACGAACCCATACCAGTATATGTGTGTTGTCAATTTCTCCAATACAATCCTAATGGTAAACAAGTTATGTTAAATTTATTATAACAAATGAACAAAGTTTAATTAACAAAGTTATATTAAATGATAATAAAGTTTAACTTGAAGTTGTTGGAACTAGGTGGGCCTTGTGGATATGTTTACAAAACTTTTGACCCGCTTAACGCAGGATCAAGTGTCCATAAGGCTTCAATACCCAATCCAGGATCCATGGCCTCCTTCTTATTATCATGTACAGTAGAAAACTCTATCTAAAAGAGAGAAACAACAGTAAACAAGCAACCACGAAATCCACAACAAACAAGCAAGTAGATTATACCTTGGGAGCTTGGTTGTGCTCTAATGGAGAAGTTAATCTCTTTCTTTGATGAAGAACTCTTCTACAAATCAAATCAGGATCTCCAAGACCCAATTGTCTTCCACGCTATGACCCGTCTCAAATCTATTTCTTAAAGGAGATAGGTGGGATCTCTGAGAGAAAAACCAACTAAAAGCTCTAAGGGAAACCAGAAGAGAAACTAGAAGAGAGAGAAAGGAAAGAGCATGTGCAACTCTTGTACAAAGGAGACTTGGGCATGAATCCCTAGGGAGGAATTGCATGAAGACGTCCAACACCTTTGCTCCTTTATTTATAGCTTAAAAGCCACATTCTTTTACTAATTAAAATAGAAGTCCCATTTCCATTAGTATCTTACTATTACCACTATTAGAAGTCTCACTTCAAATAGAAATAGTAGCTTTGCAATTCCTTTCCTTTTGAGTTCAAGTAGAATTAGTAATGATCCAATCTTGGGTTAGCGTGGGGACCACTAGGGATTCCATAAAAAGCTGGCTCAAACTGGGACACCGCGACCTCACATCTCATGTGCAATCTGGGCCACAGTTAATTGCAAATAACTCCACTATATAAATGCAATTGAACTCTAGTCTTAGGAATAAATTATAAGAAGACTCTAAACTTCCCTATCACCACAAGCAGGCCCCTCTATCAATATCCATTGATTAATTGGATTAAACATGTCTCACCAATTTAAATCCACATCTTATTATCATTGAGACTCAATTAATCACAGTGTCATTAGTACCATCTAATTAACTCTTAATTAAGATGGGTGCGCAGTTACTAATGATAAATCCATTAATTGGTACAAGGGGATAATATAGATAGATTCCATCTTTACCATTAAATGTTCTTACAGTCCTACTACCACGTACCCAAGACACCAAGGTGTTGACCTACAGTTGGCCTCACTCATTGGTGACTCAAAGCAAATGAATAGATAGAAACTTGAGTTCATCAATGTCTCAGGATTAAGAGCTTATTGTTAGGGAATTATGAGAGCAGATCTTAAAGTAAAGACCATGTTTCATAAGGTACTTCTCATGGTCCTTCAATACATCCAATGTACCAGTATGATGATCCAGCGTTTTACACTCCGATGATCGAGACAGATCACACTATCTCACAGTGATCATAATACTGCAACCTCATCAGATGAGATGCCTAATCTCATCACCGGTCGTGAATCAAGTTTAAGTATAAGATTTGTGACATATGTCTTATGTATGTGGATCTCATCCACATACATGTATTACATTTAATATACTTATGGACTCCGATTCATCTCATGAACCATCATGTCTTTTGTATTGGTTATGTGCAACTAAGTAAATAAAACACCATTCATCTCATGAAAGGAATTATATTGATATGAGTCATTTTATTATATCATCTACTGGATTGAGACCACACAATTTAACAGATATAAGGGTAGAATGTAAGATTCGTAGCAATTTCTAGTGGAGTCTCAATTCTTACGGGTTTAATATAATGAGGAGAAAGGAGCAAAATTGCACTCAAAACTCTTTTGAAATACTTACTAAGGTAGCATTTGGTTCGCTGGAATGGTTTTAGGCAGGAATGGAATGGAGAGTGGAATGAGTCTGGAATGGAATGAGGCAGGAATGGTCATTTCCATTCCAACGTTTGGTTAGACTGAAGAATCAATCCAGTAATGGAATGGCCATTCCTGTTCTTGCGTTTGGTACGCTAGAATGATGCCCGGAATGGAATAAAATTTATATAATACGGACAAAAATACCCTCCCCCTCCTCCTCCTCCTCCTCCCAGTCGCTGGTTCTGTTGTTTCAACAGAGGGGGTTGATTGACCACTACAAACTGTATTCTCTCTTCACACTAGAACACTCTCCAGTAACATATACCCTCACAGCTGAAAACCCTGTGGGTTTAAGCCCTATTTAGAAGTAGACATTCTGAATCAACCAAGTCAGAACAACTCAAAGTAGTCTCCAGTAGAAACTGGAATCATCATCATCACGGTTCAGTGAAAGGCCGTAGTCGCGATTCAAGGTGAGTATGAACCTACCAATTGTGTGGTTGGTTGTCGACACACTTGAAGACAACAAATCTTGCCCTGAACACGACAAATCCTGCCCTGAACGCAGAATAAGAGACTGGCCTGCTAAAATGGTGTCTGTGGGATTATTGAAGCTTTGCTAGATGATTTTTTAATCAGAATTGTAGAGAACAAAATTGCCATTGTCGAGCATGGAAGCAGAGTGAATGACCTCATTCAGTTCACCTATAATCGATTTGGTTTGGACATATGGATTGGGATAGTAGTATTGTGGATGTACGAGTAAGATGAAGGGCCGTGCATCTCTACACATTCAATTAATTAATTAATCCTTCATGCCTAGTTGCCTTCTCCCCCGAATCTCTTCGGCCCCGTCACGGATTGGGTGCAGATAGTTTTCCTGATATGATTCATTTCTATTCTATTAGCTGTTGATCTAACACTCCCTACTCTCCTTGTCTCCAATTCTATTTATATCATCACCAAAATTCCTTCCAATGCCGTGCATGGGTTTGGAAGAGTTGGGTGTATATATAATTTTCCCAGAGCTTAGAAATAAATCGAATAGAGCCCTTGCGTCCACACAAAATTCCAATGGTGAGGGTGTTGGTATTGCTTTGCATTATTCCATTCTTGACTTGTGATGTAAAAGCAATGCAATTCATCTTTGGGGACTCCTTGTTAGACGTTGGCAATGGCAGGGACAAATGGGTCGTAGGCGTATGCCATCCAGACCACCGTATTGTTTGGAGATCTATATATTAACCAGATCCCAACATTAAAGCCCTGGCCTTCTTGGTAGAACCCAAAGGCGAAATGCCGACATGCAAAAAACAGAGTCCTCCACCACTCCTTCCACTGCCTAGACCACCGTATTGTTTGGAGATCTATATATTAACCAGATCCCAACATTAAAGCCCTGGCCTTCTTGGTAGAACCCAAAGGCGAAATGCCGACATGCAAGAAACAGAGTCCTCCACCGCTCCTTCCACTGCCCAGAATCGAAAATTTCAAAACACCCAGATCAAAATCTGAAAAACCCATTTCAAATCCATAAAAAAAAAACAGCATAAAAAATCAAAAACAGAAATGGGTATGTTTGGTTTTTAGCTTATTTTTTGTTTTTCCTTCCTTTTCTAACCTTGGAAGAAAAGATTGGATTATGGAGACCGTTGGCTTGAGATGAGTCGTTGATGATATGGGTGGATGGATTAGATGAAAAGGGATTGAAATCCATGAACTTGGAGGGTTTTAGCTGTGTAAGATGATGCACAGTTCAGGTTTTGGTTTTGTTGTTTCGACAGAGGGGGTCGATTCGTTTTCATCGGAGGAGCAATCGCTTTTGCCGCCGCCTGTCACCGGAAGAGAGGGATCCTCCCTAGTTCTCACTACTGTGAGAGGATCCGGGCTGTTTCGTCTTCATAGGAGAAGAAAGGAGGGTTTGGACTTTCGTTTTCGGGATCGCCGGGACTACTACGGACGCCCAATCATCACCAGAGTCAGACGTTTTGCTTCTCGACGTCTGTTGCCTCCGCCATCGCTGGGAAGAAAAGAAGAGGGTGGAGGGTATTTTGGTCCTGTGAAAAATTTGTGAAGGAATGTTGATTTTGGAGGTAATGGTCATCCCGATACTTTTTTGCGAACTAAACGTGGTAATGATCATTCTGCTGGAATGACCATTCCATTCCAACGTTCATTACAATGAACCAAACGCTATCTAATAGTCTCACCGGAATGTTGAAATCTATTATGCATCACTCGATTACGCTCATTGTGAGCTATGGTGAACAAAAATATTGCAACTTGTTCCTCCACCGTAACATTTCGTGAGTCTGCTAGTAGACCTCTTTCTTTTAACTCATTGGATAGATTCATATAACACCCTTTGCTCACCCGCAACAAATCAAAGCAACTACATTCATGTCCAATCAGTAATTCATGAACAAAAGAATCACCACTTAAGATAAAGTTGTGGACCCTATCCCTATAACCATATGAGTAGTAGTATACAAGGATGCAAATAAGAGCTATAGACTTAGCATAGAAATAAAAGAATTCCATAGCCTCATCTATTTTGAAACAAAATAAGAATATGCAACACCATAATTAAGTGAAATGATGTAAAATTATGCTCATGAAGCAAATATAGGCAACAACGACATCTCAAATAGAAAAGAATGCCAAATAATTAAAACAGCTATGACACATCAAAGTTAAACATTGTCATATTCATATGGCAACAATTACATTTCAGTTTCAAAACATTCTTTAAGGTCCATAAGTCAACAATAACAATTCCAAAATTAAAGTTATTGTCAATTCCATAAGTTAACTATGACAATTCTACACCATAATTAAGTGAAATGATGTAAAATTATGCTCATGAAGCAAATATAGGCAACAACGACATCTCAAATAGAAAAGAATGCCAAATAATTAAAACAGCTATGACACATCAAAGTTAAACATTGTCATATTCATATGGCAACAATTACATTTCAGTTTCAAAACATTCTTTAAGGTCCATAAGTCAACAATAACAATTCCAAAATTAAAGTTATTGTCAATTCCATAAGTTAACTATGACAATTCTAGCTATTGTCAATTCCATTTTAGTCAACTATGACAATTCAAAATTAGAGCTATTGACAATTCCATAGGTCAACAATGACAATTCAAAATTAGAGCTATTGACAATTCCATAGGTCAACTATGACAGTTATTGTGTCAAAATAATTTAGACTACTTTGAATTCAAAAATATCTTTAAATCCATTAAAAGTGTCATTCAAAGTCAAATCCAAACTGCTCCATTATCCAACCTTCACAATCCATTGGAGGCAATGCCACAAAAAACTCAGCCTTCCGTTCATTCTCCGAAAGACAGAGTGCTTTGTAGTATAAACCACTTGGGAGTCGAAGCTCAGCTAGGTTATTAATCCATTTATCAACAGATGGACGTTCTCTAGAATGTTTGTTAGCATATTCAGAAAATCCATTTGTGATAGTCTCAACTGCACCAATTATAGCCTGACCCATATTGGCACGATTTTTTAAAGCATGACGATAGGTTGATACAGAACTATTATGCCGTTTCCTTGCATTGCCTACAGATACATCATTATCTTCTAGTCCATTTCCAAATGCATCATCCACTTCATCAGCATGTGTGAACCATATGTCATCATCCACTTCTGCTTCCACCGGCTCAAGATCGTTGCTTGTAAACCCATCCCTACCATTTGTAACACTGTTGACACAAAAAAAGTCACTTTGCCTCCTCAACATCAAAAGCTACATGGAGCCGCATCCTACTACAAACAGGCAAAGCTGCTTCAAGCATAAGATCTTGTCAAAATCAAACAAAAACTGCAAGATATTTCAAAATAGCAAAAAAAGAGGTACATATGAAGTTTCGGGCCATTTCAACACCATTTGGCCTAACTTCAATCCTTCAACAGCTGAGCGAGAGCTCCCGGCGACGATAGTGTCAAATACATCAAATCTTTGATCGGAGCCTATGGATGGTCTCAAAATACCTCCAAAAGGTTCCATGTCGAATTTTAAGTCAAATCGACATCGTTTGACCCTCCATCAACTCTCGAAAGGCAAAATCAAGCCTCTCAGCGGCGAGAACCTCCGATGCCACCACTCATCAAAGAAAGCACATGAGTAGCTTCTGCATGTTTCCAAAGGGCTGCACGTCAAATTTCAGGTCATTTCGATAACGTTTGACCCGGTTTTGCCATTCCGAAGCAAAATCAAGCCTACCGGCGACGAAGCTCCCTGGGACCATGGCATTCAAATCGAAGAAAATGGATTATCTCAAAATGACTTCAATAGGCTCCCTATCAAATTTCAGGTCAATCAGACTTCGGATGACCGTACATGAAAGCTCGACATCTTCCGCACGGTGAAATCAAGTCTAGCATCGACGGGACCCTAAATGGCTTCAAAACTCAAATAAAAGCCCATGGTTGGTCCTATCTAATGCTCAAGAAGCTTCACCTCAAATTTCAGGTTATTCCGACATCGTTTGAGCTAGTTTCAACTCTTGGCGGAAAATCGGTTACAAAGTATTCGGCTTTTCCAAAAATAGGAAACTTTGCGCTCTGATTTGCATGACTTCTCGATGGGTTTTCTTCAGTGGAATCAAGCCAATAAATGAGGAGAAATGTCAAAGAAAAATACAGGAGAAAACAGAAGCGAAAAAGCCCGAAAAACGGCGAAGAAACGGCGATCGAAAAGGGGACCAAAGCCCCATGGTCGCCGGCGACCATGGCCCAAGGTCGCCGGCCCCATGATCGCCGGCGACCATGTGTGCATGGTCGCCGACGACCCAGGAAGTCCGGGTCATTGAATTTCCGCCGAAACGTCCGTTTTTCCGATTCCTTTCGCGTTTCGCGATGATTGGCCCCTGTGATTTTCTTAAAATTTGATTTTTGAGGCATGATATCCGTCGATCTTCGCCAACATCACGGATCCGCCATCGAAATCATTTGATCATCATCGGACAATCCGAAACCGCAAACCAGCCGACTAAGAAAGCACACTTTCTGCCCGACCGATCGTGAAATCGACTGGACAGATGTTGCCGGCCCATTGGCATCAACCAATGTTTGAATTCGCATTGTCATTCGACATCAAATAACATGCGGATCCATCGATGATCATCGCAAGAAGAATTCCAAAAGACGCGGCGCGGCTTGCGACTCTTCAAGCGACTCGACGGCCAATTAATGAAGTTAAATGCCCTTTTTATGACAACTTATTAGGGTCATTAACTCATTATTTTGGACGGCCCAATTAGAATCAAGCAAATGAGAGTTACAAGTCCAATTAATCATGATAATTAACCATGTAACTCCTATCATTACGGAGATTAATCATGGTAATTAATCATGAAACTGCCATCATCATGGAGATTAAATGCCCATTATTCTCCATCGGCCAATCAAAATCCAAGCGAAAGGAGTTACAAAATTATGAAATTAAATCTTGTAACTCCTTTAATCATGGAGCATTAATATCATTAATGCCCATAAACCTTCCTAATGGCCACCAAAAGCCCATAAATAGGTGGTCATTCCAAAGGAAAAGGATCCTAAAAAATCATCTGAAGAGTTCTGAAGAAATTGTCCTAGAAATCTCTACACAAAAAGAAGCTCTCTTGCCTTGAAGAAACTCTGCTGCAAGCACTATAAGGTGATCGAAGTCCCTTGGGGGGCCACCCCCCCAAGGTTTCCCCTCTTCTTCTATCCAACATGGCCTAGATGCGGCTTTTTAGCCCCTCTACTTGGTTTTTTATTAGATATAGGACCTTCCCTTGGTCTTTGTCCTCTAAAAATCCGAGGTCCAAGCCAAGCCAAGCCAAGTAAAGCTTCAAGTGTTCTCATCTGAAGGACGATGGCGGAGTCCATACATGACTCACGACCGTCGATCTGAACGAGTCCCCACAATCTCCTGAGAAGTCAGATCCCTCTTTCTTTCTTCTTTATTGTACTTTGTATTTTTAAAGAGACAAGAAAATCACAATTCTTGTCTTTCATCATTGATGAGATTTATAAATCGCCTTTTACGGCAAACTAAACAAAATCGCCTCTCACGACATTTTAAAATCTTGTCTCTTTCTTTAAATATATGTGCAATGGAAAGTTAGAAAAAAAGTTTGATTTCCTTTTTACTTGTGAAGGTGAGTCTCCGGATCACCATTTCAAATTCCAAGTAGAAGAGAAAACCTGGTATACCCGTACAAATATGTTGATGCTTGCTCTTTTTTTCTCTTCACCCCGCAGCACCCCGGCGGACCCGGGACGGAGGAAGGCAAGAAGAAAAAGACGAGTCCATCAAGTTGGCATACCCGGTGGGACTTGTTCATTTGAGAACACGATGCTTAGAATCCTTGGCTCCTTCCTAGTTGGTGGCCTATGTTAGATCTTGTATCTAAAAAAAAAACATGAGATGAGATTCTTTGGAAACTTCTTTCTTTGAACTTGTTTCCATTCTTTCTTTTCTCAAACAAAAATAAAAAGGTTATTTTCCATTCGGTTCAAATTGGAGAAACTTTGGTTCTTTCCTTTTCGTACAATGGTTCGCAGAAATGTTTGAGCCAACGTTCGGATTGGGATGGGCCATTTCCTTCTCTTTGATGGTTCCATTGGAAATCTTTCAAAAAATTTTATTAAAAAAAAAAGTTTTCAAGTTTCTTTCTTTTGGATTCAAATTGGAGAAACTTTGGTTCTTTCCTTTTCATACAATGGCTCGCAGAAATGTTTGAGCCAACGTTCGGATTAGGAGGGGCAATTTCCCTCTCTTTGATGGGTCCATTGGAGATCTTTCAAAAAATTTTATCAAAAAAAAAAAAAAATTTCAAATTTCTTTCTTTTGGATTCAAATTAGAGTAACTTTGGTTCTTTCATTTTCGTACAATGGCTCGCAGAAATGTTTGAGCCAACGCTCTGATTGGGAAGGGCCACTTTCCTCTCTTTGATGGGTCCATTGGAGATCTTTCAAAAAAAAAAAAAAAAACACATCAAGGTTGCACCAATTACATTCTTTGACCAAAGTGGATCTAAGAAAAGCCTTGTCCAGAGTGTGGAGGCAGCTAGACTGTTCGAGGCAAGGGTCCTTCAAACTGGTTCATTAAGTAATTTTACCCTTACCAGGGGGCTAATCTATCCACTGAGATTTCATAAGACCGAATTGGAAGACCTATGTGTACTCTTAAAAAAAAAAAAAAAAAAACTTCTGTCACTATTGTGTTCAAATTGGAGGAATTTTGGTTCTTTCCTTTCGGATTTAGTGCTCGCAGAAATGTTTGAGCCTGTATTCGGATTGGAATACCATTTTCTCTCTTTTATGAATTCAATCTTGGCTTTTCAAAAAAAAGAAAAAAACTTCCGTCATTATTGGATTCAAATATGAGAAATCTTAGTTCCTTCCTCTTCGGACTTAGGGCTTGCGGAAATCGCTGAGCCTTTGTTTGGATTGGAATACCATTAGCTCTCTTTTGTGAATTCGATCTTGACCTTTCAAAAATCTCATCTCGTGTCCTTTTCAAGGATGCAATTTACAACATTTGTGCCTAGCGGTGCTAGTACGCCCTTTCGGGTTTACTGTATTCGCGACCGACACATTTATATCTCCAACCTTATATCATTTTACCTCGAGTGAGCTTCGCTTCTCGGTAACTTGAAATAAGGTTTACAATTGCTTCTAAGCAGTCACTGGAGCACTCATTTCGAGCTGACCATACTTGCGTTCAGAACAATTGTACCCTCTATGGCCTTTTGCCTTCTTCATTACGCTCAGAATAGGCCATGCCTGCTGAGCAATTTGAAAAGACAAAACCATAGTTTTTTCCATTTATGATCACTATATTCTTGTGATTACTAATGGATGTGGTCTTGTTTCAGAAGTTTTCCAAAACTAACAATGGCAGCTCCTTGACCATCACCTTCGATGAGAACAAGTACCAAGTCATGCTTCAAGAGAAGCAGAGCAAGTGCACTTTCAAGCGCCCCGCCAGCTGTCGAAGCGTCACCTCCCTCTGCAACTCTCAAAACACCGGGTCGACCTCCACTCCCCGGACCATCGTCTTTGGGGTCACTGGGTCCATTCCCACTACCCGCAGAAGAGACGGTGCCTGCTAAGAAGCAAAAGACCACCCCTCAACGTGTCGCTGCCCCGACACCAAAGGCGGTCAATAAGAAACCTGAGGCTCGTGGCAGTCCCGCGAAGCCTCAACCTGCAAAAACCAGGTCTATCCTGAGACTTGGTCCTTGTGATCTTCACCAAAACAAAGAAGGTCCCGAACAACTGCAAAGCCAGCATACTTGGCCTCTTTCAAGGAGAATCGGTTCTATCCTCTCGCTTACATCAAAGGGGAGAAGCCTACCCTCCACTGAATAACCAAAACAACTCGGCACAAGCCGGCTTGCTCATACAAGTCCAAAATCAAGTCGTGCATCACAAGGCCTCGACAAGAATTTGCCGGGGCCTGCTCTCTTGCAACTTGACCCTTCATCTCAACAGGGGCCGAGCTTGCAAAATTTAAAGCTTCTATGTGACAGGCTAAGGACTGTGTCCAGATCCTGTCCATGCCAGTCTTCAAGGAAGACAAGCTCGGTTGCTGCGCACGAGGGACCACATCCTTCATTGCCAGAGCACAGCCCGAGCTAATTAAAGCTCAAATTGCTCGTCGTATACATCGCTGCGCGGTATATCGACAAAAGAGATTAGAGAAGCAAAGAACACAGCATTCTGAGCTTCAAGTCTCCCAAAAATGGGTAGAAAAAGAAGGACCCGACCAAGTTGCTGTTGTCCACATGGTTGGCAAAACCAAAAGTCAGCAACGAAAATACATGTCAGACGGCCGGTGCCTCGCAGTGTCTCCTGGATATGAAGACATCAGGAAGACTCTCCCACTCCTTCAAGCCAAGGACATCAGAGTGATCAATTCTCGGGCTCTTCATCTAGAAGAATGAGCTCTAGCTCAATCACGAAGACATTATCCTCTTTCGATTCACGAAAAGTGAATGTCCTAGTTACAAACTCTGAGCAACCTCCACCGGATGATAACATGACTACACGCATCCAGCAGCTGGAACAAGGACAGCAGAGGATAGAAGCCCTGATGGAAAACCTTCTTCTCACTCTCCAACGTCCACTAAATGATGGAGAAGATGAGTCACGCGCCCTTATTAAAAAAGACGTTGACGATATCCTTGCCAAAGCAAAAGAAGAGGATACATTGAAGGAGCACGGAATCAACCCACCATATCCTTTATGGATGGACTTGGTTCCATTCCCTCCAAAGTTCAAACAACCTCTTCTCCAAACATATACGAGGAAAGGTTCAGCTAGACAACATGTCATCCACTTCAAGATCCTGACGGGAGTTATTGCGGATCAAGATGCTCTCAAGATCCGTCTCTTTCCAAGTATCCTAAAAGGTACAACCTTTGATTGGTAATCCACCCTCCCAGAGGATTCCATTCAAAACTAAACCATGCTAGAGACACGCTTCCTGACCCACTTCAAAGGTGAGGATCATCCTGTTACTATGGCTCAACTCTGCAGCCTAAAACAGGGAGAAAATGAGTCGACATACGACTTCATTCACAAGTGGAAAGCAATGGTATACAAATGCTCAGATGTGCTACCACAAGTGTCGCTAGTCGACATCTGCCGAAACAACATGAGAGCAAGGATCCCTCCATGATCATCGGCAACAAATCAAAGAACTTGGGACAACTCCTGGAAGCATCTATGGAGGCTAAAACGGTGATTAAAGACCTCAACAGTTAGAAGTCATCAAAGAAAGAGCCGACCGCCATTCCGACCTCCAAGCCAAAGAAAAAGGAGGTTCTCAATATACAAACCAAGTCAGCTCCTCAACCGCCAAAGAAAGCTGAAAACAAAGCTCCAGGTAAGAGACCTGAACTTTCTGATGCTTTCAAAGAACGAGTAGAGACCGTTCGATGAAGATGTTGAAGAAATATTTGGGGCTCTCTTAGCAAATAAGAAACTCACCTTGCCTAACCCCAAAAAACCTGGAGATGTTGGCAAAACCAATGATCCCCGATATTGCCCATATCACCAAATGGTCTCGCATCCTCTCAACCAATGTTTCGTTGTGAGAGAGAAGATCAACGAGATGTGGAAAAACGGAGTCATTACCTTTGACAAAAACTACGGGTTTGCCTCCGTTAACATGGTGTCATATGGACAAACACCCAAATCACCAAAGGAGAAGATCACAACTTCTTTCAAGGTGATAAAAATGACCCAAAGGTCCCAAGAGCTGGTGCCTTACCTAACACCAGAAGGATAACCCATATGGGTGCATCCCGATCTCCTAAAAGATGAAAATTGGGAGATCGTCAAAACAAAGCCGACCGCTCAACAGCGAAGGCAAGCCAAGAGACAACTCCGCAAGTTCAAACAGTAGGAGAAGGCTCAAACCAAGCAAGAGGTCCCTGAAAAGGCAGAAACCTCCTCTACCACTTCACAAGGGGCAACAGGGGAGTCTCTTCCCAAGGCCTCAAGAGTGGCAAGAAAATTCACCTTTGGTGATTTCATGCCACCGCGACTCAGAGATGAGACTATGCAGGGGGCATCATACTCTTGCAACTCGGTAGTTGGATTCTCCATGAATGGATACGAGTCTAGTGACACTGCCGTGACACAGATGAGTGGGAGGAATCCCTTGAAACCGGATAATATCTCTTTGATGAAGAATGGATCCCAGAATCTCACCTTATGCTAGTAAACTGGTATAACCCCTTTCAACCACAATGATCCTGGTCTGATGATGATGAAGACCAAGAGGCTGTTCAAAATGCTGTTGACCCAGCACAAACGAATGCTCTAGTGGATCCCAACGAGGTTGAACCATAAGGAGCAAAAGAAGAAGAAGATTTAGCTCCTATACTAGATTTTGAAGAATATGCCAGGATCTTGCAGCGTCTTGCCATAGAGCAAGGGCAGGATCGCACCAATCAGCTTTATCAAAATCCAGAACCGGAACTCCCGGAGAATCTACAAGTATCTCCTCCAGTGACTAACAGTCCATTATGGAGGCATCTTCTATTGAAGTTGCCTGCAATGTGATAGTTCAGGATGATAGTGCTTCTGAAACTTCATTTGCTGAGGCGACAGACTCTCAAGATGCATCTGGTAGCATATCTTCTGGAGCTACATCTTCTCGGGTGACTTCCATTGAGATAACATCTTCTCAACCTTCGTCTCTTGAAACTGTGGCATCAGAATTCAGACTTTTTCCAACTTATCACCATGAAGAGGCTCTGGCTGATGAAGTCTTCAAAGAAAACCCAGTCAGTTGGTCTCAGATACCCAACCTCATAGGAGATGTCTGGACCGATGAAATACTGGACAAAGAAAAAAAGTTATTGGAAGCTGTTTAGGACTTGTTCCCGAAAAATGCTTCATGCAATGCAATAACTGAAGACAGCAATGTTGCTGCAGAAGCGTTTTCGGCGAATCAGGATGATCAGCCCCTTGAGCCCAAAGAGGGTCTTCCAAAAGAAGAGCCACCTCTAGAAGCTTTTGAAGTTGAGAAAGGTACCCGCTCTGGCCATGATCACCACAAAAACTATTACCAACCTTCTTCTTCTTCTTATATAAATCCTTCAGGAAAGCAAGCTGTAAACGCCCCAAGCGGCAATGGTAATGAAAATAAAGGCCCCAAGGAGGCTTTCAAGTATGACTTGATCGAGCACTTCAAACACATACCTGCACGACTGCACATCCTAGACTTATTACGAATGTCACCACAAACTCGTGATAGTCTCATTTCAGAATTGCAAAGGCTAAATGTGGATGTCAACAAACATGCCCCACAGGTCTTACAAATTGAAATGGACAATAGGGTCAAAAAATCAAAAACCTCCTCAAAGGGAGAAAAGAAAGAAACTAGGGGACCTTGCACTGAATGCCTCTCGATCCAAAAAGCTGCAAGTGTTACCATCGCCTTTAATAAGGAAGACCTCTTGCTAGGCGAAAAAAGCACAACCGACCCTTGTACTTCACAGGGTACATCAAAGAGATGCCGATACACAGAGTCTAGATCGACCTAGGTTCTGCACTTAACCTCATCTCTACTTCGGTACTTGAAGAGCTGGGTATCCCACCTAGCAAACTGAGTCACACATCTGTGTCCATCTTTGGATACGATGGGAGTGCTCAAAGGCCCATTGGCAAAATCAGGTTCAGGTTGTAAATCGGTGATCTTATCTCTGAAGTCACCGTGTATGCAATAAAAACCCCTTCATGCTACAACATCCTTCTCGGACGCACCTTGATATACGAGAATGGTGTCGTCCCTTCAACCCTACATCAATGCATCAAGTTTGTTGGCGACGACAGCTTCATACATCGAGTGTTTGCAGACAAAAAGCCCTTCAAAGGCAAAGAGGTTCATTTCGCAGACTCTCAGATGTACAGGGATGAAAAAGAAGAAAAGGAGGAGAAAATAGCATCCTTTGCCGGCAATCTCCAAAAAGGTCAAGGCAAGGCCCCTCAGCAATCATTGGAAGAAAACAAGCCTTGCGGCAAATCCGAAGAGAGTAATCCATCTCCCTCATTGTCTCCTTTAAATCTTCCAAACCATTGGTAATCACAACCAAAGTGAAGAAGACAAAGCAAAAGCCTGGGGGCAAGTTTATTGTCTCCTTCGTGTCTATCATACAAGACACGGATTCGGATTCAGAGACAGAAGACGATACATCGTCAAGCCAACCTGATGCTCAGCAAGTTTGGCCTGCTCTCACTCCATTGGAGACTCCTGCTGACATAGAAGATCCTACGTCTGCTACCTTCATCGTTCTGGCAATGACGGAAGAAGAGAAACCAATCTTCTTCCATAGGTCAGACGCTTCTTCATCAAACTCCTTGCTTGAACATTTCCAAAATGAAGGTATGCCTCAACTATCCTTGTATAGTCTAATGCCACAAGCTATCATGAAGAAAATGGGCTATGACGCTCAAAATCCAATTGGTTTGGGAGGTGGCCGTGGTATTCTCACACCAATGGAACCCACCCTGACCAAAAATCAGCTGGAAGATTGGAAACTCCACTGTCGCATAGACAAGTCTTCATACGGGTTGGGGTATGATCCTAACAATTCGATGAGACAGTTGACATAAAGGCTGCAAAGTTGTTTTGCTGACTAGGCCTCAACATCTCGTGTTGATAAAGACATCGATCTCCCTGGATATCTTTTTGAAGAGTTACTCGACAAGGACCCAGGAAGCTCATCAAATTGGTACGATTTCTTTGATGATAAAGAGGAATTGTCCGATGATACAGACACATAGTTCTCTGATTCAGAAGAGCCATCGTCTCCAAAAGAAGTGCCTTACTTCGACCCAGTTTCAATAGGTGATTGGGATCATCTCATAGCAAGTCTTGAGAAGAGCACCGATCAAGAAGATTTATGGACAGAAGCGGAGCCATAGTCTGAAAATGCCCTTGGAAATCCAGAAGGTCTTATTGAGTTGGAAGCCTCCAAAAATATTGTGGTGGAACCACCTTCAAACCTTCCAACGGAAGATTCTGTTCAAAAGATAGACTTGGGAACACCTGATAACCCACGTCCTGTATTTATAAGTAAGAATATGAAGGATGATGAGTTACCCGAGTATGTCTCTTTTCTTCGTGAGTTCGTTGATTGTATTGCATGGTCTTATGCTGAAATGCCTGATTTAGACCCCAAAATAGCAATCCACAAACTCAAACTGCAAGAAAATATCAAGCCTGTCAAACAAGGTCAAAGAAGATTCTGTCCTGATGTGATAGACAAAATTGAACAAGAAGTTCAGAAACTAAAAAACGTTGGCTTCATCCGCGAGGAACAGCATCCTGAATGGTTGGCCAACATCGTCCCCGTGATAAAGAAAAATGGGCAAATCAGAGTCTGTATTGACTATAGAGACCTGAATAATGCATGCCCCAAAGATGAATTCCCGCTCCCTATACCGGAGGTAATGATTGACAACACCTGCGGATTTGAGCGAATGACTTTCATGGATGGCTTCTCTGGCTACAACCAGATAAATATGCATCTCAAAGATGAAAGGCATATATCATTTCGGACCCCATTTGGCGTGTATTGTTACACTGTCATGCCATTTGGTCTGAAGAATGTCGGTGCAACATAGCAGAGGGCTATGATGAAAATATTCCAGGATATGCAGCACAAGACGGTTGAATGTTATGTTGATGACCTCATCGTCAAAAGCCAAAAAAAAGAAGACCATCTCAAAGATCTTCGAGAAGTCTTCCTCCGACTTCGCAAACACAAACTGCGAATGAATCCACTCAAATGCTTCTTCGGTGTCTCATCGGGTAAGTTCCTCGGATTCATAGTTCGGAAAGCTAGAATAGAACTTGACCCCACCAAAGTCAAGGCTATCCTAGAAATGCCATCTCCAAGAACTTTGAGAGAACTCAAAGGGCTTCAAGGGAGGTTGGCGTACATCCAACGGTTCATTTCCAACCTATCAGGGAAGTGCCGTCCATTTTCTCGCCTAATAAAGAAAGGAGTAGACTTTGTCTGGGATGTAGAATGTGAAGCTGCATTTCAAGACATCAAGTCAAACCTGACCAAACCTCCGGTGTTGACTGCTCCAACAACCGAAAAACCCTTCATCTTGTACACAAGAGCCTTCGACCACTCATTGGGAGCTCTACATGCACAAGAAAATGACGAAGGAAAAGAAGGTGCTCTATACTACCTCAGCCATATGTTGGTTGGTGCGGGGCATCGCTACTCTCTAGTTGAAAAAGAATGCCTAGCAGTGATGTTCGTCGTACAAAAGCTACGTCACTACCTACTGTCCAACACAATATACCTGATTTCGAGGATCAATCTCTTAAAGGTCCTTGTCACAAAAGCATGTTCTCTCAATGCGCGACTGGCAAAATGGTCCATCCTTTTGTCACAATTTGATATTAGGTATGTAACACAGAAAGTAATCAAGGGCCAAGCTCTAGTTGACTTTCTTGCAGAGCATCCACTATCTAAGGATTCTCCACTCAGGGATGATCTCCCAGACAAGCCTATCTACAGCGTGGAGACCTCCTTATCAAATGCCTCCTGGGACATGTACTTCGATGGTGCAACCAGGGCAAATGAAAAGGGAAAACTGATATCGGAAATTGGCATTCTCTTTGTTAACCTCGACAAATACATGATTCCACACGCATTCTCGCTACTGGAACCATGTTCAAATAATGCAGCTGCGTACCAAGCTCTGATCATAGGATTGGAACTCGCCCTCGAATCCGGCATCACCATGCTTGAAGCATTTGGGGATTCTCAACTAATCGTCAATCGGATGAATCAAAAATATAAAATCAGGAAGCCTGATCTGTTGCCTTATTACAACAAGGCGCAATCGCTTCGTCAAAGGTTTGACATCTGTCACATCACTCACATCCGCAGAGGTGAAAATATTCGTGCAGATGCCCTGGCTGGACTTGCTGCATCCATGGCAATCCAAGAAGGGGAAAACATGAAAATTATAGTGTGTCAAAAAAGGATTCTCCCTCCTCTCAACACACACCAAGTAGTTGCTGAATGCCACCAAATGGTCGGAAGTCGGATTTCCATCTTTAAACCTCCGATCGGCGACTGGAGGGATCCGTTCATTGATTATGTTATGTTTGGAATTCTGCCTGAAGATCCAAAAGAATGGGTAAGCATTCAAAGACAAGCCACGAATTTTCATTTGGATATTTCCTCCAAAATACTTTATAGAAAATCCTTCAACAGAGTACTTATACGCTGCTTGTCACAACAAGAGGCGGAAGAAACTTTAGAAGAAGTTCATGCTGGTCTTTTGGAGCCCATCAGGCTAATCCTAAGCTCTACGATCAAATAAAAAGGTTAGGTTACTATTGGCCTACCATGGTAGCTGACGCTATGCAATTTGCTAAAAGTTGCCAACAATGCCAAGTTCATGGAGATTATGTAGACATGCCTCCAGAATAGCTACATCCTACAACGATCTCATGGCCCTTCAAAGCCTGGGGTATGGACATCATAGGTCCTATCTCTCCCCCATCAAGCAAAGGTCATTGCTTCATCTTCGCCGCTACAGATTATTTCTCCAAGTGGTCAGAAGCATTTGCGTTCAGTGAAATGAAGACCTTATTAGTCCTTTAATTCTTGCGCACCAACATCATTTTTCACTTTAGCATACCTAAAAGATTTGTCCATAATAACGAACCGTAATTCCGGGATCACAGATTCTATTGGTTTTGCGACAAATACAAAATCCAAAGTTGTCATTCGACTCCGTATAACCAGGCAGCAAATGGACTAGCATAAGCCTTTGACAAGACACTCTGCAAAATTCTCAAGAAAATGGTCTTTAGTCACAAAAGAGACTGAAGCGACAAACTGCCTGAAGCTTTATGGGCCTATCGGACTACTGTTCGAGGACCAACCCATAGCACGCCATTCTCCTTGGTCTATGGACGTGAAGCAGTTGTTCCTCTAAAGGTGCAAATTCCTTCCTTAAGGGTATCTCTATAAAATGAAATGACGCAAGAAAGCAACGTCAAATTGAGACTCCAAGAACTAGATAATCTCGATGAAAGACAGCTCGAAGCTCTACAAAGCGTTGAGCTTTACCAAGCACGTATGGTAGGATCTTTTGACAAGAAGGTCAGGCAGGGCACCTACAAATAAGGTGACTTGGTTCTTGTGGTAAAAAGGCCAATGGTTTTTGCCCACAAGTCCAAAGGCAAATTTGAACCAAAATGGGAGGGGTCCTTCGTCATCGACAAAGTCTTCTCCAACGGCGCATATGCTCTTCTAAATATGGAGGGTGACAGATGTATGCTGCCTATCAATGGCAAGTTCTTGAAGCGGTACTACCCTGAAAGACTTCCTACAACGGGTCAGAGCGATGCCTGCATGGCCAGAGCCTATTCCTAGGTACTTGCTCATCAAACCCACTCCTTTTAGAATTTTCATCCATCGTTGAAATTTATAAAAAACTCAAAACAATGCTTACTTTCAATGTTTCATTGTTCAAAAAAAAAAAAAAGTCCAAAATCTAAGTTTAGGAGCCTCTTCCATAACTTGACCAAAATTTTCGATCCTTGAACCCAAAATTCACGGTTTTAAACAAAAATCAGGACTCGGGGAATTCCTCCCCAGTCCACCTTGACTTTTACCACAAAAAATGGTTTTGAGTCAAAATCTATGACCCTCGTGTCTTTAAACAAAAAATGGTTTTTCAAAAAACCATGGGGAAGCGACGTTTAGTCGATATTCACACAAAACCCAAAAATCGGAAGGATGCAAACCCCATTCGATACTTCCAAAACCTCAAAATCGCAAGAAAGTGACACCTCGTCGATACTTGCAAAGTTTCAAAAATCGTGGAGACACAACGTTTCAGTTGATATCCACAACCCAAATTTCAAAACAAAAACAAAGGTTCGAAAAAACCTCAAGTTTCAAAAATCGTGGGAAGGCGACATCCCATCGATACCCACGGAACAAATTTTTTGAAAAAAAGGCAGGGAAGCAACATTCAGTCGATACTTGCACCAAAATCCGCGAGAAGGCGACATTCCAACGATACTCGCAACCGAATGAGCAGGGAAGCGACATTCCATCGATACTTGCAATTCCATTTAGCAGGGAGGCAATTCTTAGTCGATACTTTCATTTTGAAAACAAAAAACCTGGCTTTCATGCCAAGAACTTGGCTTTCACGCCAAAAAATCAAAAATCTGGCTTCCATGCCAACAAAACAAAACTTGGTTTTCAAGAAACTCGGCTTCTATGCCATAAAATCTGGCTTTCATGCCAAAAAATAAAATTTTGGCTCTTATGCCACAAAAGCAAAACTTGGCTTTCACACCACAAAAATCGGCTCTTATGCCAAAAAACCGACTTCCATGCCACAAACAAATTTTCGGCTCCCATGCCACAAAATTTTGGCTCCTATGCCACCAAAATTCGGCCTTCACGCCATTCAAAATTCGGCTTTCAAGCCATCAAACAACCAGGCTTTTTGCCAAAAAATTTGGCTTTCATGCCCAAAACAACCCTTTGACAAAAGATTTTCTCAAAATGACAACCTTTTAATCAAAATTTTCAAACAAACATTCCCATCCAACTTTTACTTATTTTCATCCAAAAAGAATTTAAGTGAAACGAGGGAATACAAAAAAAAAAAAAAGGTGCCAAAAATGTTTGTACATGGAGGTACCAGAAGAAAAGAAGAAAAGTTTGTTACAAAATCAGGATACTAGTCCGACATGGTTTTCAGCCAAAGACTTAACTTCTCAAGCAAACTCTTGGCCTTAGCCTCCAAAGCTTCCAAGCCGTGTCTCTTCAGAATCTTCCCGTAAAATGCGGTAGGCTGTCGTGACCCATCTTCAGCACGAGGAAGCTCTTCCCAGAGAATTTTCCATTGTTCATATTCCTGAGTGTTCCTTCGGAGATTGCTTTCAACCTCTTCAACTTGGCGAATGAAAGTCCTCTCTCTATCGCGAGCTTTCAAAATAGCAGTCCACTTGGCAGCGGCTTGTTCTTCCAATAGCTCAAGGCGTTGTTTGGCCTCAATGGCCTCCCTGTCAAGACGGTGTGGGCCCTGTGTCAACTCAATAGTAGCCAACTCGGTGACGTTCCTCTCCCGAACGAGCTGCTTCCGAGTCCGCGAGATCTCATCCAATTCAGATTTAACATCGCCAGAAGGCTTCAAAAACATCTCGTTGAAGAAGTCACCATTTGGAAAGCTCTTGGTCTCAATCCATTTGTTGCCTAGAGCAATGACTTCATCAACAAAAACCTTGGCATTTGTGATGTCCAGACCGACCTCTTCACTATCAGCAAGAATGTCTTGCACATGCTTAATCATGCCGAAGCAGGCTTCCAAATGGCCAGAAATAAGAGTCTCAACCCATGAGCTCAAGACTCTCCTCAACACCGTCCTCACAAATTGACGGGATGGCTCGGATGAAGACTCATGGCGACTGCCCATGTCATGCATTGTCGGGAGAGTAATAAAAAAGCTCTTCCAATTGGAGCCGCTGGAGAAGGAATATCAACACGTGGACTCGTTTCTGCCTCATCAAAACTGGTAGAAGAAGCCCCCACTCTTGGATCAACCGTGGGCACCCCCTGCTCTGGCTCTGAGAATGATAGAGGAACTTCTCTTGTCGCCTTACAGCCTGCCAATGAAAGACGAAGAAGGTATGAATATGATCTTGTCAAAAATCAAATATGAAGACTATTACTATACACCTTCTTTGACGACCGGCGGAATGCTTTCTGCCTCCATGAACTCATCCGAAGCATCGTCAAAAGTTGCATCCATGGATGGCTCAAAGTCGTCTGAATCTTCTGGCAAGTCAGCTGGCAAGAAACAAAAAATATATATATGTCAGCAAGTGGCATTAAGAAAAAAAAAGAAAAAGAGATCATACCAGGTGGAGATTTTGGGTCTACTTCAGAGTCTCTGAGTTCTTCCTCAGATGCCACGATCGGATCCGTCACTACCTCATCGGTCGGAACCTCAGGCATCATCAAATCATCATCTTCTCCCAAAAGAAAGAAAAGATGGGTCATACCATCACTACTGATCTTTTCTCCTCGGCTCCTCTTCTCTGGAGGCTCATCGTCATCTCATGATGCTTCCTCAGCAATGGTGGAAGGGACTTCCAGATCAGGAGAGTTTTTGTGCCGTCTCTTACTTCGGCGCTGTCCTCTTCTCCTTGTGCTCCTATGGGACGAATTGCTGGAAGTACCTACCCCACCATCAAAATCTGGCATCTCGCTAGAGTCCTCACTTGATGGTCTGCTCTTACTGACAGACTCCATGGAAGCCTTTGCTTGCTCGGTTTGTATCCAAGCGGTGACCTCAACCTTCTCCTCTACGAGCTGTTCCAAGACCTCATAAGGTATCTTTTGTGTAGTTCCCGATTTGATGACGTCCTGATCCTTGAGAAAGCCTATTTTGTGCTTTTCACCTGAAAGGAAAGCCAGAACTTCCTCTCGGCGGACGCCATCTGATTTTCCAAGACCCTTCCTAGAAGACTGCTTTACATCGAGCTCCTTCTTGGAAAACCCCCGGTACACTGAAAAGCTCTCCACAAACCATTTTGTGAAGCCAGCAGTCCGGAAGGTGGGCAACTAAGGATAAGAAATCATGGCAGTAGTGTCTTCCACACTATAAAAGGCCCACGCATTCCTCTCGTCCTGCAGACCTCCAAAACGCTTCACCTTGCTCGAAGGCGCTCCAACAACGCCTTGAGAGAAGCCCAACTGCAAGGCAAAACGCGAGGGACCATATGGCTGGATGTCGACGAAAAGATGTCTACGGTACACCATCGTGCCGACACGAATGTTAAAAAGCCAAGCTTTCTCTGCGTTTGTCAAAGAATAGTGTCTCCCCGACCCTGCCCTGGTGGAATCTCGGGAGACAGTAAAATCAAAAGCCTTCTCGGAAGAAAGCTTCACTGAAGACTGCCTCATCTCGACGTCCCAGAATCGTCAGATCCCTAAATGGACAGATAAAAGAGGTTTGGAAACAGACTTCCCTCTAGCCAACCGAATCATAAAAGGGTCATCGTCCTATGCAGCGCTCAATTGGTGGAAACTAGGACAGTGGTATACATACCACGAATAAAGGATATGGGTTGAAAATACTCTATTCATGGGAAGCCCAAGCCGAACCATGAAAGCAGCAGCCTGCAGTTCGGTGCACAAATAGGAGTAAAGAGCAGGCACCAAGCAAGCTGCTCTCCAAACGTCATCTGACAAGCCAGAAAAATGTAGTGCGCCCTTATGTGCGTTCCATCTCCTCTAGCAAAAACAGCCTCACCCAGCCAATAGGTGAGGTAAACAGCGAGATCTCTCCGCAGCGTAATGTCAGAATGAACGACGTCTGTATTTGCGAAGAATTCCTTTAAATTTTCTCGCATGGCGGAGATCTTCTTCGAATCTGGATTATTAGCCCTGGCTTCCTAGGTCGTACTCTTAGAAGACTCCCTGCTGTCAAAGAAGTTGGAAGACAAAGAGCTACCACAATTCCAACTACTGCACCAAACTTTCACGCCCTTTTTCTCTTTCAAAGTCATAGAAGGCGACGAGCTGAAAGTACAAAAGCCTGAACTCCTCAGACTGCTCCTCAAGGACGTTGTCGATGGTCATGAGCTCCTCATAGAGTTTGCAGACGATAGGCAGCCCGGTGATGGCGCTCAGTTCCTTTAAAGAAAAACCAATCTCACCGTTTGTGACAACGAAGGTGTTGGTTTGTGGAAGGAATGCCTTCAGCATGGCCATAAAGGCCTCATCGGAGAAAACCACGGTTTGCCCGAAAACACGAACCGCATAAAAAATCTCGGCCTCCTTCAGAATGGCACCACCGACCTGCAGGACATGATCAGTCTACGACTCCCAGCTCGAGTTAGCACTGAAACGGCCGCGAAGTAAAAAAGGCTTCACCCAATTGTTGCTACCGCCCTTGAAAATGCCAAGGCCCACTGGTCTCAAATCGACCGAAGGATGCTCTGAACCTTGGTAGCCGCTAGCCGGCATCAAAATGTCCATACGGGCAAGCGACTTCTCTACAAAACCAGAAAGGCCGCCAATGAAAACCTCGCTCTTGATCACACTAGTACTCTTCACCCAGCTTGGAGGATCTTCCCTCTTTGAGCATGTGGAGGAAAGGCTCATGATCGAGATAGTTCGATCGAAGGTCGACCGGGTAGAAATAGTTCTCTTCTCACCATCAACTGTGTAAGAGAACTGAAAACATCTCCTTTGGTTTGTTGAATCGTCAGGGACTGCATCACCAAAGAAGAAGGTAGGCTTGGGCACAATGCTCTGATCGTCCATAACCCAAGGACGATTGCTTACCATAATTTTATAAAACTCCTCATCCTTGAGGGCGATCAAATGTTGCCTCATCTCATCTCGGTTGAGCGAGTCACACTTTCCAAGTTCCTTTCAACATACTGGACCTTCTCCCACGCCTGCTGCATGGCCACGTTAGAAGATCTGGTAGAACGGCAAGGCGCATCAGTGACAGGCTCCTTACCCTTGTTCGTTTTGGAGGAACTACCTGCAAAGGATGGAAAGAGAGAAAATCAATCATCAAAATGACAAAATTATGCTAAAAAATTCTAGAGAAATTTTGGCATGGTTCTGAGGCAATTCCGAAGAAAAGGGAAACACCCCGAAAGAAATAGGGAGCATGAAGATGGGCTCAATATCGCTACAAGCCCATAATCAATAGAGAATTCCCGAAGAAGGCTCGATATCAAACATTGCTGCGAGATCAAGCCAAATCTTCTCAAATATCTGCAAGATTGGAAAATGGCTCAACTTTGCTACGAGCTCCAGAATCCAAAACTTGCAAAGCTCCTAAAAAACCCCCGCAAGACCAAGAAAGGGCTCAGCATTGCTGTGAGCTCCAAATCCCAGAGACTTGCAAAAGATTTCTAGGCGTGCACTATCATACTTCCAGTTCCATTTTCTAAAAAAATGCATAGAAGGAAAGTTGTCATGCAAGCGCGTCTCGAAATCCGGGAAAGAAAGAAAAAAAAGAGAGAAGAAAAGAATCTCTTTCAAAAAAAAAAGAAAAAGAGGCAGGCCACGTGGCCGTACGGCCATGACCGTACAGTCTTGTCCGTTTAGTCACAAAAAAAGGAAAAAAAAATAAAAAAAAAAGAACAAGAAAAAAACACGGTAAAAAAAGAAAGGGGAAACCGTGGAAGGAAAAAAAAAAGAAAAAAAAACGTGTGAAAAAAAATGAAAAGAAAGCACGTGAAAACAAAAAGAAAGAAAAAGAAAAGAAAAGTTTTTTCTATTTCTACATGGGGTTTCTTCAGAAAAAAAGAAACTTACTTGAAGCCATTGATGGAGAAGAAGAAGAAAGAGCTTGAAGATCCTTGAAGAAGAAGAAAAGTTATTGATCTTGAAGCACTCTTGAAGATTTTTGCAAAAAGAGAGCAATAGTAACAAGAGATCCAACCTCCTTGCTTTTATAAGAGAGAGCAAGCCAAAAGAGGAAACAAGGAGAAAAGAAAGGAGGTAAGTGCACAAATTAGCAAACTTCTTAAAAGAAAGGGATCATGGGATATTCTTTCCCAAGGAAGAGATCTTTTGAGAAATTTTCTCCAAAAAGAGAGGGAATGTGAGAAACTTTCTCCCAAAGTAAGATATTTTGAGAAAATCTCTCCCAAAATCAAAGAAACTTGAGAGATTCTCTCAAAGTAAGAATATTTTTAGATATTCTCTACCCAAAAGAGATATTTTTAGATATTCTTTACAAAAATGATACCACATGAGATCTAAGCCATTTTTAAAGCTTAAGGCCCCATGGGGTAGCTCACATGAGCCAGGTTTGACCACCTAGGCACTAAAAGTGGCTTTTAGTCAAAATTCCTCTTACCAAGAGCATACAAAAATGGTTCCATGCCTTTTTTGAGTCGATTGGACCATACAAAAAAATCCAAGCCTCATGAGTTTCCAAAAATCCAAACCATCCCACCTCATGAACCAAATTGAGCCAAAACCTTGAAATTGACATCCCACAAAAACCCAAACCACTCCAATGGACCCAAAATTGTCCCAAAGAGTGACCAAAAACCAAACCATGGTCTCCTAACTCGCCACATATAGCTTGTTGGGTCACAAAGCTAAAACCAAAATCCAAAAACCGACCCCCTAACCGGCTACATACAGCTTGTTAGGTCACAAGGTCAATAACCAAAAAAACCTTATTGACCACCTGATGGGCCACAAAAAGCCTTTAGGTTTACAAGGTCAAAAAGAAAAATCCAAAACCCAAAAACCCAATCCAAATGTCATTTTCAAACATTTCGCCTTGAGTGGTACGTGATCTCTCTCACTACCATAAAATCCCCTTGGAAACTCAAAAGGCTACTCTGTCAAAAGAAAAATGCTCAGAGGGTCTTGGTCAAGTCAGAAGCTCTCTTTCAAAGTTTTCTTTGAGGCACATCGACTGCAAAAGATATGTCATTCGTCGCTATACCTCGAGGGGGCATTTGTTGACACCAAAAATATCACTTTGGCTCCTCAACATCAAAAGGTACATGGAGCCGCATACTATTACAAATAGGGAAAGCTGCTTCAACCATCAAATCTTGTCAGAATCAAACAAAAACTGCAAGATCCTTCAAAATAGCGGAAAGAATGGTACACATGAAGTTTCGGGCCATTTCAACGCCATCTGGCCTAACTTCACTCCTCCAACAGCTGAGCAGGTGCCCCTGGCGGTGATAGTGTTAAAGATATTAAATCTTCGATCAGAGCCTGTGGATGGTCTCAAAATACCTCCAAAAGACTCCACGTCAAATTTCAAGTCAAACAGATACCATTTATCAACTATCGAACGATGAAATATAGCCTCTCAATGGCGAAGACCACTGATGCCACCAGTCATCAAACAAAGCACATGGATAGCTTCTACATGCTTCCAAAGGGTTTCACGGTAAATTTCCGGTCATTCCGACGACGTTCGACCTGGTTTTGATGCTCGGAAGCAAAATCAAGCTTACCGGTGGCAAAGCTACCCGGGACCATAGCACCCGAATCGGAGCTAATGGATCATCTCAAAATGACTCCAATAGGCTCCTTGCCAAATTTCAGGTCAATCGGACATTGGTTGACCGCACATCAAAGCTCGACATCTTCCACGCGGTGAAATCAAGTCTAGCATCGACGGGACCCCAAACGGCTTCAAAACTCAAACAAAAGCCCATGGTTGGTCCTATCTATTGCTCAGGAAGCTTCACTTCAAAATTTTAGGTCATTCCGGCATCGTTTGACCTAGTTTCGACTCTTGGCGGAAAATCGGTTACAAAGTCTTCGGCTTTTCCAAAAATAGAAAACTTTGTGCTCTGATTTGCACAGCTTCTCGATAGTTTTTCTTCAGAGTAATCAAGCCAACAAATGAAGAGAAATGTTAAGAAAAATACAGGAGAAAAAAGAAGCAAAAAAGCCCAAAAAACGGACGAGAAACGGCGACCGGAAAAGAGACCAAAGTCCTATGGTCTCCGGCGACCTTGGCCCATGGTCGCCGGAGACCATGGCCCAAGGTCACCGGCCCCATGGTCGCCAGCGACCATGGGTGCATGGTCGCCGGCGACCCTTGAAGTCTGGGTAGCCAGATTTCCGCAAGAACGATCGTTTTTTCCTATTCTTTCCGCGTTTCGCGATGTTTGGTCCCTGTGATTTTCTTAAATTTTGATTTTTGAGGCATGATATCCGTTGATCTTTGTCAACATCGCAGATCCGCCATCGAAATCATTCAATCATCATCGGACACTCCGAGATCGCCAACCGGCGGACCAAGAAAGCACACTTTCTGCCCGACCAATCGTGAAATCAACTGGACAGATGTTGCAGGCCCATTGGTGTCAACCTATGTCTGAAATTGCATCGCTATCCGACATCAAACAACATGTGGATCCATCGATGATCATCGCTAGAAGAATTCGAAAAGATGCGGCGCGGCCCGCGACTCTTCAAACGACTCGGTTACCAATTAATGATGTTAATTGACCCGTTTATGACAAGTTAATGCGGTCATTAACTCATTATCTTGGACGGCCCAATCAAAAGCAAGCAAATGAGAGTTACAAGTCCAATTAATCATGGCAATTAACCATGTAACTCCTATCATTATAGAGTTTAATCATGGTAATTAATCACGAAACCCCCATCATCTTGGAGATTAAATGCTCATTATTCTCCATCGGCCAATCAAATTCAAGGAAAAAGAAGTTACAAAATCAAGAATTAAATCTTGTAACTCCTTCCATCATGGAGCATTAATGCCATTAAATGCCCATAAACCTTCCTAATGGCTACCAAAAGCCTATAAATAAGCGGTCATTCCAAAGGAAAAGGGTCCGAAAAAACTTGTCTAAAGTGGTCCAAAAAAATTGTCTGAAGGGTCCGAGAAAATTGTCTGAAGTAGTCTGAAAAATCATCCGAAGAGTTCTGAAGAATTGTCCTAAAAATCTCTACACAAAGAAGCTCTCTTGCCCTGAAGAAACTCTACTATAAACACTACGAGGTGATTGAAGTCCCTTAGGGGGCCACCCCCCCCCCCCCCCACAAGGTTCCTCCTCTTCTTCTATCCAACATGGCCTAGATGTGGCTTTTTAGCCCATCTACCCGGACTCTTATTGGATATAGGACATTCCCTTGGTCTTTGTCCTCTAAAAATCCGAGGCCCAAGCCAAGCCAAGTGAATTAAGACATCAAGTGTTCTCATCTGAAGGACGATGGCGGAGCCCATACATGACTCACGACCATCGATCTGAACGAGTCCTCACAATCTCCTGAGAAGTTAGATTCCTCTTTCTTACTTTTCTATTGTATTTTGTATCTTTTTAAGAGAAAAAAATCACAATTATTGTATTTCATTATTGATAAGATTTGTAAATCGCCTTTCATGGCAAAATTACCTTTTACGGCACAAAACCGCCTTTCACGACAAATTAAAGAAAATCACCTTTTACGGCATTCTAAATCTGTCTCTTTTCTTAAAATATATGTGCAATGAAAAGTTAGAAAAAAAGTTTGATTTCCTTTCTACTTGTGAAGGTGAATCTCCGGATCACCATTTTAAATTTCAAGTAGAGTAGAAAATCTGGCATACCTGTACAAAATGTTGATGCTCACTTTTTTGTTTCCCCACCGCACCCCAGCGGACCTGGGGGCGGAAGAAGGCAAGAAAAAGCCGGGTCCATCAGCATGGTACTCGAATGATGATAGAGATTCCGAGTTTCCTTATACAGTTTGATAAATCCACAATACCCAATACATTTCCGAAGTGGGGTTTCTCTCTAAGTCGATCTCCTTATGTCATCCCCTAAGTCTTTCCAAGGTGGTAGGGCATCAGAACAACCCGTCCAAACCTTAGAATGCCATTTCTGAAAATAATAGAAAAGACCTAGGAATTCTGGGTGAAATTCGGTCCCCTGTCGGTTATCTAGTGGTTAGCCGTCGAGGGGTTCGGCGGTTAGCCGCTAGTTGACCGCGGGGCTGACCGTGGTTCACCCTGCTGAAATACAGCATTCCGTGTTTTTGACCGCGCATTTCGGCCACCTGGCGATCGTATGACGGTTAGCCGCAGCTAAGGTCGGCTAGCCGCCTGTGCTCACCCAGGATTTTGAGCATTCTGGAATTGTAATCGAACCTAGGTCGGCTGGCCGCCGGTCACCAGTCGGCTAGCCGCCAAGGTGACCGCCAGCTGACCGCTCAGCTGCGGGAAATACACATTAGGTGCAGATTTCTCTTCTTTCTTTCCCCAAACCATTATACTTCCACTTCATTCATTTCCTGACATGAAATGGGTCTGTTCCCTCCCATTCAACACCCATTCATTTCCTCCAACAACCATTCCATCAAGGCATTAATACTCCTTCCAATATCAAGTACATCTAATGCAAGATCAATCACAATTTACGAAGTCCATAATGGCAAAACAAGTTTTAATAAATGAATGCATACATTCTCATAAAACTAATTAAGAGGAAATCTTGTCAATAAGAACATTTCCAAAAAGCATTATGAGCATAGGAAATTAGAAGAAGATTAGTAGCAAAATCCACATTTTCAATAAAACAAGAACTCATACAAATCAAACTCATTCATCCACTTGCTTTGGTTCCAAAGATGACTAATCAAGTTTCCAACACTTCTCTCAAGCCCAAATCACAATCTACACAAAAATCCCCAAAATACACTCATTACAAACCCTAAAATGGGCAAACCAAGAAATAGAATGAGAAAGCCCCCAATAATGAAGATGGGGCTCCTCTAAGACAAGAAGAGCACTAATCTAAGAGATGGAGAGAATCACTTACATAGAAGACCTTCAAAAAGGCAAGGTTGGTTCAAAGAGATTTTTACAATGGGTGGTTTCCTTCACAAATGGCATCAATGGATAGCTTTCATGGAGAGGGAGAGGATGGTGACCTCCATTTTCCTTCTAGCATGAGCTTTGGAGTAAGTTGTTGAAGAACAAGCAAGAAGAACAAGAACAAGGTTGAAACCCCAGAGTGCTAAAACCAAAGCCTCTTCTTAATGAAAAGTTACAAAGAAAAGGGAAAGTGAAGGAGGCTTCTCCTTTTATAGGAAATGGGGTTGGGTCCCACAACTTAACAAGTTAGTTGGGCTTAAAACTTGGGTTTCCAGACCTCGGATAAATTCGACGAAGAAGGAAGAAATATTCAAAGAAATTTCTAGTTTCCAAAAAGTATATATTTTGCAAGTTTTGGAGATATTGAAAATAGTGTCCAGATTTTGTGTAAAATGACTATTTTACCCCTACCATTGGCGAAGTGGGGTCTAGAGGTCTCGAACAGGAACGGAGCAAATACGAAAGTTGTAGGGAATAATGAAATAAATCAAACGGAATAAAATACAGATTTCCAGAATTACTAAATAAACCCCAAAGTCACTCTAAATACAATAAAGGAACCCCCAAAGGGCCCCACTAAATCAAAATGTTCTAAAAATGATCCAAAGCTATGTAAAAGCTATTCTAATCCAATATTAACCAAAATCCACTAATCTCACTTAAACCTAAAACGCATCTTAATTAGCACTAATCGGAAACTCTCAGGGCGGAGTCTTACATCCTCCACCCCTTAGGGCATTTGGTCCTCCAAATGAAACATAATAACTAACCTCAGGTAGTAGATACGGATACTTCTTCTGAACTTGATCCCATAATTCCCACGTTGCCTCTTCAGGTCCGTGATTTTCCCAAAGCACCTTCACCCAGTGAATTGCCCGTGTTCTCAGCTATTGTTCCTTTGTATCAATGATTTGCACAGGTTTCTCAATATAGGTGGCATCTTCTCTGATCTCCAACGGTTCATGATGAAGTATATGTAACGGGTCTGGGACCTACTTCTTCAACATAGACACATGGAATACATTGTGTATGCCGAAGAGCTCAGGGGGTAAGGCTAATCTATAAGCCACGTCACCAATCTTGCTCACAATATCATAGGGTCCAATGTACCTCCGTGATAGCTTGCCTTTCTACCCGAATCTCAAGGTTCCTCTAGTAGATGACACTTTCAAGAATACTTTATATTCTTCCTTGAACTGTAAGTCTCTTCGGTGAGAGTGTGCATAGTTCTGTCTACTCCAGGCTACCTTCAGATGTTCTTGAATCAGCTTGACCTTATTACTAGTCTCACTGATTATAGATGGTCCAAGAAAACTGCGAATACCTATTTTTTTCCAACAAACTGGAGTTCTACACCTTTAAACATACAATGCCTTAAAAGACGCCATTCCAATGCTTGAATGGTAACTGTTGTTGTAGGCGAAATCGCAAAGCGGTAGGGTCTCATCCCATTGAGTCTTGAAATCTAACAACCAAGCTCGAAGCATATCCTCAAGGGTCTGAATTGTCCTTTTTGACTAACCATCTGTTTGTGGGTGATATGTTGTGTTGAACTGTAGCTTCGTACCCATAGACTCATGAGGTGTCTTCCAAAATCTCAAGACGAATTTGCTGTCTGTGTCTGACGTGATAGAGACTGGCTGTCCATGACGGCTGACAATCTCATTGACAAATAACTCTGTGAGAGGTAACATATGCATTTTCTCTCTGGTCTTCATGGGGATAAAATGTGCTGATTTGGTAACTCGGTCCACAATGACCCATATGGCGTTATTCCCTTTTCTGGTTCTGGGTAGTCCCGAAATAAAATCCATGGTGATATATTCCCATTTCCATTCCGGGATCTCTAATGGTTACAACAACCCTAGAGGTTTCTGATACTCTGCCTTCACCAACTGACATGTCATACAACAGGAAACAAAAGCTGTTATTTCCCTCTTCATGTTGTTCCACCAAAATTTGCCTTTCAAGTTTTGATACATCTTCGTGCTACCCGGATGCATAGAATACTTCGTACTATGAGCCTCTATCATGATGTCGTTCTTTAAATCTTCAATGTTGAGTACGCATAGACGATCGCGATAGTATAAGATTCCATCCACAGTATGAAAACCAGGACATTCTGCTATGTGTTCTGAAATCTTGACCAACACTGGATCTTGCAATTAGTCATCCTTGATCTTCCGAATGAATGAGGGCTCAGACACCGACATGTTGGCTAACATTACTCCCTTCCTTAGAGGCAGAAAATCTACACCCAACTCTTCAAACTGCTGAAAGAAGCAAGTAACCCTTAGACTTGCCAAGCTCGCTGATTTCCTACTCAAGGCATCAGCTACTACATTTGCCCTCCCCGGGTGGTACTTGATCGTAAAATCATAGTCCTTGATATATTCCATCCATCTTCTTTTCCTCATGTTTAGTTCCTTCTAAGAAAACAAGTACTGTAAGCTGCGGTGGTCGGAGTGGACTTCGAATTTCTCTCTATAGAGATAATGTCTCCACATCTTTAGTGCAAAAACGATCGCTGCTAACTCAAGGTCATGCGTTGCATAGTTCTTCTCATGGTCCCTCAACTGCCGAGATCCATAAGCAATGACTTTTCCAACTTGGATCAACACACAACCAAGTCCTATATGCGAAGCATCGGTAAAAATTGTGTAACCACCGTTTCCAGATGGTAAGGTGAGGACTGGTGTTGAAGTCAATCTCGTTTTCAACTCTTGGAAACTGGCCTCACACTGATCTGTCCACACATATGGTGCATTCTTCTTGGTTAACTTCGTCAATAATGCTGCAATCGACGAAAATCCTTGCACAAACCTCTGGTAGTAACCTGCCAATCCAAGAAAACTTTTGATTTCTGATGCATTCTTCGGTCTTTACCACTTCACAACCGCTTCAATCTTGGCCGGATCCACTGACAATCCTTCTTTGGAGATGATGTGTCCCAAAAGTGCGACTTGTTTAAGCCAAAATTCACATTTACTGAGCTTCGCATACAATTGATTATCTCTTAGAAGTTGCAGTGCTATCCGCAAATGCTCTTCATGCTCTTCTCTAGACTTGGAGTATACCAAAATGTCATCAATAAACACTACTGTGAACTGATCTAAGTATTCCGCGAAGATTTTGTTCATCAAGGCCATGAATACTGCCGGTGTATTAGTCAGTCCAAATGGCATCACTAGGAACTCATAGTGTCCATATCTTGTCTGAAAAGCTGTCTTCGATACATCTGAGTCTCTAACTCTCAGCTAATGGTAACCAGACCTTAAGTCAATTTTCAAAAAATAGGCAGCACCTTGCAATCGATCAAACAGTTCATCTATCATTGGCAATGGATACTTGTTCTTGATGGTTGCTTGGTTCAATCTTCAGTAATCAATACACATCCTCATCGAGCCATCTTTCTTCTTGACAAATAAAACTGGAGCTCCCCATGGTGAAACGCTAGGCCTCACAAAACCTTTGTCCAACAATTCTTGTAATTGTATCTTTAATTCTCCCAATTCTGCTGGAGCCATTATGTATGGTGCACTAGAGATCGGAGCGGTCCCCGGTAACAACTCAATAGTGAAATTGATTTCTCTAACTGGTGGCAATCCTGGAATCTCTTCTGGAAAAATGTCTGGGAACTCACAAACAATTGGAATCTCCACCCCTTGGGACCGTTTATCCTCCGTGATAAACGCTAAATAGCCTTCACAACCATTTCTCAAAAGCCTATCAGCCTTCAACGCTAAAATAAACTCTGAACAAGGGTTCCTCCTCTCTCCTTGGAATAGCACTCTTGCTAGTGTCTCCTCTAATTTAAAAGTGAGGGTCTTATGGAAACAATCCATAGTAGCATGGTACCCTGCTAATCAATCCATCTCCAGGATGATGTCAAAATCATACATCTCTAATAAAATGAGATTCGCTGGTAAGATGACCTCTCCTATCTTAATTGCACATCTAGGATAATATTTTCTACACACAACTTGTTTGCCTACTGGGGTGGATACAGTTAAAACAAACTCAAGTTCTCTACCAAGCATATCAATCAACTTATAAAATTTTGGAGACAGGAAAAAGTGTGTAGAGTCAGGGTCAAACAATATCTTAGCTTCAATTCCACAAACAAGGAGTGTACCTTCTACCACGTTATCTGCAGCCTCTGCATCAGCTTGGTTGATTGCATACACTTGTCCTTGCTGCTGTGGCCTGTTAGGAGCTTGTTGCTGCCTTCCTTGTTGTGCATTCTTATTTTGTTGAGGACGGTTTTGCCCTTGCTAACGGGCCTGTTTCTACTACTGTTGAGGCCTATACTATTGCTATGGTGCTTGCTGCTGTAGTGGCCTTGGTTGGTTATGGACAACTAGTGCATTCTGAGATGGTGCTGGACGCTGTGTTCTTTGTTGTTGCTGATTCTACCTATTGACTTGTCCAACGAGCCTTGTACAATCCTTGAGCTAGTGCACCATAGAACCACATCTGAAACATGCTCTCGTAATCGTACAGCACCGAGCACTCTCATGATTCTTTCCACAATGAACGTAAACTAGTGGGTTTTGCACATATTGTTCTTGCCTTGGTCGCTTGTTCTGTTGGTTCCTTGGTGGGTGATTCTGTTGATGAGCTTGTGCCTTCCTTTAGATTTTGAGGATCTTGTTGTTTAAGTTCTCAAACTTGTATGCCCTTCTCACAGCCTCTTCAAAAGTGGCAGGTGGCACAACACTTGTAGCATCCCCCTCAATGATTGGGTTAAGTCCCTCAAGGAACTTAGCTATCTTCTTCTCCACTGTGTCAATCAAATTTGGGGCATACCGAGCAACCTCTCAAACTTCGTGAGGTACTTTAGTACTGTCATGTTGCCTTGCACGAGTTGTTGAAATTCAATGGCCTTTTGCCTCTTCACATGTGCCGGTACATACTTATCACCGAATTGCCTCTTGAAGTTTCCTCAAGCCTCTGCATCTGCCATGGTCCTATACTCTGCCCTTACCGTTTTTCACCATATATCTGCTAGACCAGTGAACATAGAAGCGGTGAGTTGAACTTGCTGCCTTCCTGTACATCGGAATACTTCAAAGATGTTCTCCGTGCTCCAACCAATCATCTGCAATCAATAGGTCCTCATGCCCAGTGAATTCTTTCTGATCCTTCTTTCTAAAGCGCTCAAATAATGCATTGGGGTCATTCTCCCTATTGTTGATGACTATTTGGGGGCATGGTGGTTGAGCTGGTGCTGGTTCAGGCCTTCTCTCTAACATATCCAACAACTGTCTTTGCATTTGTGTCATTTCCCTAGCATGGTCTTCATCCTTCTTAGCCATCTACTCTTGCAATCTGGCTTGGTTCTCATTAGCCTGACGCTGTTGGTTTAGCATGGGCTGCATCATCTGCTGAAACTGATTATGCATGGTTGGATCAGGAGTACCGTTCTCAAGTGGGTCTGTATGCTCACTATTGCTCGCGGTGGGATTGTCGATTACGGTTTTTTAACGAGGTGGCATATCACTGTAAAACAAGTTGTTAGCACATGAAATCGAACTAGGGTCACACATTGCTCACACGAGTCTAACTAACGGAAAGTCTAACGAATCCTCGCCACGTCCTTAGGATTTCTAGTTTCTTTTAATTGCCTGAAAACATGTCTCGCTCTGATACCAGTCCGTCGCGACCTTGAACCAGGATCCGGGCCTGCGATGTGGTGTTAAACATACATATGAATTTACACTCATTTAATTTCCCACAGGGTTCTGCGGTGAGGATTCTCACACAAACATACAAGTTATTCACTTTCAAGATTACGGAAGCGTGTAGCAAGTCAAATCAGTAACTCATCCATAATACAAGACTGATAAACACATTTAAATGACATGACGTCAGAGTGAGCAATGATCTCATTGGCATTCCCAAAAAATCAAATTAAATGTTTATACAAAAGATCAGTTAAATTGACATTCCCCAAAAATAATGGCCAACAAAGGCCAGTACAACCAAAAGAGTAACTCAAATGTCATTCTATAAACTCCCAAAATGTTACTCAACTCTTAGCTCGACCCAATGTCTAAACGACATTGTTAGCTTGCCATTCAACTAAGCGTTGCGGTTCAACGACCGCCTCCTCTGGCTCCTCCTCAAAGGCAATAACAGGGACTGGACCTGAGTACCACAAAAATGGGTCAGACATGACGGTCTGGCAGGTGGGTGAATAGATATCACAATAAGATAAATCGAAAGATAAATTGAAAAGACATTAAAATCTGTCCAAACATTTATTTTCATAAAACAAAATATATCATTTATAAAAAATGCATATATAAGATAAAACATACAGGATATCAAAGAACAGAGAACTAGCAAGATGGCAACCATGCTAGAGCTAAATCCTTTCTACCACTAATGTGATGAAAGCACATTCAGTGTGTTGGGCTCGAACACGCGAAGTGACGAGAACCAACAATATATACATATACATATACATATAGCTAGACAAGATCATGGCCGCGGAACCGGGTAACGGGGCAGAACAGGATCCAAGTTGCAACTGGCGGGAGCACGAGGGGGAGGCCCAAGTTAGTTGATCAGACTGACAAGAACGTCCAAGCTTAGTGGTGCAGACTCTTACGTTACATGAGAAATCAAAACATGTACATAACTATATTGGTGTAAAACACTCAGGCAGGCGGGTCATGGTGCTCGTAGGCACACATTTCACATCATTTTATTTTTATGCAAATACGGGGCTGGCAGGACATGTCAGGTGCATAAATCATAGCTTGAGATAAAACCAGTGATAACGGGTGAAATCGGGTTAAGACAAGTATAATCCGAGTAAAACAGTACAATGAATCCTTATACAATTACGGACTATGTATTGGGGCTTTCGTATTCACGCAATATGTATAAAGATCTTGTATGTCTATTATTGCTCTTGGCATGGCACTCGAATGATGATAGACATTCCAAGTTTCTTTATACAGTTTGATAAATCCATAATTCCCAATACATTTCAAAAGTGGGGTTTCTTTCTAAGTTGATCTCCTTATGGCATCCCCTAAGTCTTTCCAAGGTGGTAGGGCATCAGAACAACCCGTCCAAACCTTAGAATTATGAGGGGCTTCGTCGGAAAGGCTGACTTTGTTACGTGGAGAATGCGACTTTTTGCACTTTGGGCCAATCGATGTCGGAATGGCCTGAAATTTGACGTAGAGCCTTCCGATGGCATTTTGAGGCCAACCGTGTGCTCCATTTTATGAAATAAGGTCCCTAGCTTCGTCGCCGCTGGGAGTTCCTGTTTGGCTGCAAGAAGAGTGGAGTTAGGCCAAATAATGTTGAAATGGCCTAAGACTTCATGTGTGCACTTCTCATGACTATTTTGAAGGATCTTGGAATCTTTAGATGGTTTCAACAAGATCCAATGCTTGAAGAAACTTTGCCCATCGTGGCCTAATGCAGCTTCATGTAACTTCTTTGATTTTGAAAGTTTATAAAGTGGCGAAGTGACATTTTTGGTGTCAACATAGGCCATATGAGATTTTTGGGATTTCTCCATCCCATGTGGGGCGACCGCCCCAAATACTGTGCATATGGGTCCACCCCTGGTTTTGAGGGTGGGAGGAGGCAGGGTGGCTGATTTGGGTTGGGACCTGGCAGTAAGGGATGTGAGAGAGAGATAGGGGGAGAGAGAGAAAGGGAGTGGGAGAGAGAGACGGAGGGGGGAAGGGGAGAGGGAGGGGGCAGGGGGAGAGGGAAGAGCAAAACCTGCTGATGATCGGTGATGAAGATGGGTCTGGTGTGGACAACGAAGATGGAGTTGCTCCAAGAGAGTGGTCGTCAAAGTAGGGTTTTGGTTGAGGCGGAGAAAAGAGCGTGGAAATGAGATCAAATAGTAATGGTGAGTTTTCTGAGGAAAAGAAATTCTGATACCCACCCATGGGAAATTCATTTCCAGCATTTTCAAGGAAAATGCTGACTAGGCAGAAAAGTGTTTCCATGGAATTGGTCCGCTCTAAACACATGAAAATTGGGTTTTTCGTGGTAAACCGTCTACTTTTCTGTAGAAAAGTGTTACACAAACATGCCCCGAATGATTTTAGTTTCCTTCTTTTTCTTGTTTTCCCATATGATTTGATATGTTTATTTTTCACTCTAGCTCATTTTATTATGCTCTGTGTAGTTTATCGCTCAAACCCATCATCACCTCTTACAAGACCAAACCAAGTGATCGGCCCCACATCAACCCACCATCACCCTTGCATCACCATCACCTTAAGCCAATCTCGAGATCCAAACCACACCCTCAGTAACCATGCTCCTAGCCATCAAGCCAGCCAACTAGACACCTCAAATCCCAAGGGCCTCTAATCTTAGGGCGTGACATGCATTATTAGTTATATTTTTGATTTTATGCTCAATCTCATGGTGCTACTAATTTTTAGTGAAGTAACATTTGGAGATATCCTAGATATAATTGGGGCATTTATTTTGAGCGGCTCGAATTTTCAAAAGATGAATCCCATTGTTGAGGTCCGGTGGTAGGCTTCTTCCTACCACCGGAAAAAGCCTAAGTCAGACACTCAAGAGGACCCGACCCCATTGTTGTGATTTGCATTTACATTTGTTGACATAAAAAGCGTCACTTATACCTCTTCATGATCTTCAAAGTGAAAAAGCCTTAGTCAGACACTCAAGAGGACCTGACCCCATTGTTGTGATTTGCATTTACATTTGTTGACATAAAAAGCGTCACTTATACCTCTTCATGATCTTCAAAGTCACAGAACACATATAAAGCTGCATCAGGCCATAATGGGCAAAGCTACCTCAAGTACCAAATCTTTTCAAAATAATTTGAAAACTTCAAGATCTTTAAACACGGCCTTAAGGAGTGTATATATGAAGTTTTGGGTCATTTGAACATCATTTGACCCGACTTTACTCTCTTAACAACTAAACAGGACCTTTCGGTGATAGCAGTGCTGGAAACCCTGTCTCACAAAATAGAGCACACAGTTGATCTCGAAATGCCACTAGAGGACTTTACCTCAAATTTCAGGTCATTCTAACATCGTTTGGCCCAAAATGCAAAAGTTGCATTCTCCTCGCGGTAACATCAATTCTTCCGGTGAAAACAGTATCGAAGACATCAAATATTCAATTAGAATCTGTAGATGGTCTTAAAATACTTCTAACTAAGAGACTCTACGTCGATTCTTTTGGTCAATCTAACAACATTTGACCTAAAAACAACCTCCATTCGGCAAAATTAGGCCTCCCAGCTACGGAGACCGCCGAGATCGTCACTCTTCTAATAAAGTGCATGGATGGTATCAAAATACTTCCAAATGGCTACATATCAAGTTTTAGGTCATTTCAACTTCATTTAACCCGACTTTGGCCCCCCGGTAGCTAAACTGGGTCTCCCAACAACGAAGCCCTTCGAGACCATGATCTGCAAATCAGAGCTGAAAGATCATCTTAAAATGGCCCTATGAGGGTCCTTGTCAAATTTCAGGTTAATAAAAAGTCCGAAAAAAGACCGAACGGGCATGAACGGCCCAATGGTCGCCAACAACTGTGTGTACATGGTCACCGGTTGCCAGCAACCATGGAAATCCAGGGTTGCTGGACGTCCGCGAAAACCCATTTTTTGGGTCATTTTCACATTTTCAAGCCATTTGGCCTTTGTGGTTTTTTGAAAATCTGATTTTTGGAGTACGAAATCCATCGATTTTTGTCAATAGCATGGATTCGCCATTAAGATCATGGGTTCATCATTGGACACCTCGAAATCATTGTCCGACCAACCAAGAAAGCATACTTTCTATCTGACCGATCGAGAAATCAACATGGCGGATGGTATTGGCAAAACAACGACAATCAATGTTTAAAGTTGCATGATCATCTGACAATAATTGATATGAGAAATTCATCAGCAATCAAGGCTTTGTACGTCGTGGGTAGAATTCCAAAAGCTGCAACATGGCCTGCGACCATTAAAATGCTTGGCGGCCACTTAATGCGGATAATGACCCATTATTATGACAATTTAATGCAGTTAATTGCTCATTATTGTCACGCCCCCGGACCGAGGCCTTTAAAATCAAGTCCTTAATCCGGGGGGCGCGGCGTGACGGGTCAGAAAATTCCGCCCGCATGCATTAATTATTTTCCCATAGGATTCCGCGAGGAGGATTCTCTGACAATCCATTTACACAAATAATATCTACATGCAGAAGCTTGTAGCAAAATCAAATCCAACGTTTCATAATACATGAGAGAACACGTATCAAAAGGAGAAATATAATCATAGCATAATCCCAAGGTTAGTTCAAGTTGCGAGGAACAAAAGAAAGTGTGTTAAAGTTTACATCCCAAATAGCCAACAGAGGCTAATAATAAAACTCCCAAAACAAAAGAAAGTCATTTTCCAAAATGCATTATTGAAACTCTAGACCCAACATGACGTCTATATGACATCATTTGGCTGCCACTTACGCTCCACCGGAGGCTCTATTGCCTCAAACACATGCTCCGCCTCATTGGCTGCGGGTCCAACATTTGACACCAAACAAAAAAGTATCAGACACGACGGTCTAGTATGTGAATAAAATAGATGAAGTATACAAGTTTTATCAATGCTATATTTAAAAGCAGAAAGCGATGTAAACAAAGTATGGTTGAAGAATAAAACAACTGAATCATTTCTATATAGAAGAAATTTCACATTCTCGTATCTTAAACTGACTGATAAACAAACAGAATATCGACAACCCACATCTAGGTATATTCTCCTATTACCGAAGTAACGAGAGCAAATAGACAGAAACCGTTGCCATATAAAATGGTCGGATAAAATGCCATGCAAAATGGCCAGACAGAACTGTTGCCAAACGCGGAGGCCGGAACAGACAGACAGAGGGTCCAAACTGCAGTTGATAGATAATTTAAAGATCCCAAGCAGGGTGATCAGCCCAACAAGGTGACCTAAGCTTAGTGGTGCCTTTCAAAACCAAAATCTGAATTGATACAAATCAAATCTTAATAATATATTTCCAAAATCGATAAAAGAACTACTCTTGGCAAAGTACAAACGGAGAAATACTAACAATCAAATGAGTAGTTTATCGATTATTTCAAACGTAGCAAACCTTTCAAAATTCATACACCATACATATACTAAGATTACATCAATTGATCCTTGTGGATTTTTGGACTAAAATGTCGAAGTTTATGTATATAGATTGGTGTCCTGGCGGTAGAACGACATTCCAGGCCCTAAATGCACATTATCAAGTTGAAGGCTCTTAGAATATTCTGGGCTTTCAATCCCCTCAAAATCCTACAAATAAAATTTCACTTTTTAAGTTCTGTCTGCTCTCGGTCACCTGCCGGCTAGTCAAGATAGGGTATGTCGGCTAACCACCAGCTGACCGACGGTTGACCGTCAGATCTAGAAATCAAGAAGTGATGTATTCTAGAATTGGAACCAAACTAGAGGTCGGTCACCCCTCGGTCGGCCTTCGGTTACCTGTCGGTCAACCGAGTGCTGACCGACAGATCTCTTGACAAAATGTGCAATTCTGGATTTGCGACCGAACAAAGGTCGGTCACCTGTCGGCTAGCCGAACTGGCGTTGCCACTTCGGTTAACCGACACCTGACTACCGTGTTGCGTGCAGGTTTCTTTCAAGTCAGATTTCTCACTCTTTCTTCCTGCATTCGGAAAATTTTCCTTCCAATAGCACAAAACTGAGTCCCAAACATCTCCAAACAACTCCATTCATCCATCAACTTTTTCCTCCATTCCAAACATCATTCAAAATCATAAACATAACCAAATCATAAGAATTTTAAAAATTCTGGGAGGTGATTCCAATCCCATTGAAATCAAACAATTATTGACAAATGCACCTGAAAATGAAAGAACAACTCATAGAGGATATAATACAAACCATATTTCTAAAAACATTTCAAATGTTCAACCATTCATATAAAAGAACCAAAATAGAGTGTTAGAGTTTCCAACTAAGAGTTCCTCTAAGAAGAAACTGATTTTAATCCAAAGCATGCATTCTTAAGTCTGAATATTCACTTGCCTCAACTAGAATGGGTCTCAAGAACTCTCCAAAATCCTCCCTACACAGATCAAGCTTCAATCCTACAACAAAACCCCCATGAAAACTAACTCAAAAATCCTTGAAAAATCTGGAAAACAAAGGAGCTCTTCAAGAGACTCTTTGCATGCATGATAATGGGTTTCTATAGGACCAAATAGACTCAAGGGTGAAAGGGGGAAGCCATTGCTTACCTTGAGTATCTCTAAACAAGAAGGAGAGCTTGGAGAAGGTGAAGAAACCAGCTGAAATTCCACAAAAGTAGTGTCTTTGGAAAGCTTTGAAGATGAGGAGAAAGAAGGTGTGATTTGTTTCTCAATTTGGTTTTGTTTGGATAACATGCAAGAGGATAGAAGGTGTGAAGAAGGCAAGAACACTCCTATGGTTCGTTGCAGGAAAAATGAGGAAGATGAAGAATGCAACGATGGGTTCTAATATAATTTTGAGTCAAGTTGTGGGCCCCATTGGCACTATAGTTTCAAGGGCTTAAAACTCCTATCTATGGGTCCAGGATGGCGTCGACGAAGAGGAGAAAAATGATCGTCGAAAAATATAGTTTTCAAAAAGTATATTTTCCTCGTGATTTTCAAATTTCAAAATTAATGCACTGATCTGGGTGTGAAAAGACTACTTTGCCCTTTTTCTCGAAAAACGCGATTTCTGAAGTTCAAATGCAAATGAAGCGAGCATAAAAGTTGTTGTGCTTAAAATAACAAATTAAAAAAATATGGAAGTCAATATTTTTCGAAATCGAATATCAAAATAAAAAAAATCAAATTCCCACACTAAAACGCGACACATGGGCCACCCCGGGCCCAGTCAAACTAGACTCAACGCACTCAAAATTTCCCAAAGCTATCCAAAAGTTCTAATTTAACTAAAAATCTAGACTAATCCTCTTCTAATCCCACTTAAAACTAATCACGATTAAAGTAATAATAAAATATACTAAACCTGGAACGGGGCCTGACAATTATCATGGACAGCCCAATCAGAATATAAGAAATTTGAGTTACAAGTCAATGCAATTATAGTATCAAACCATGTAACTCCTCCCATCGTGAAGATTAAGTGCAAATAATGGATCATTATTCTACATCGGCCAATCAAAATTCAAAGAAAAGGAGTTAGAAAAGGAGTTACAAAACCATAAATTCGAAAATGTGAAACTCCCTCCATTATGGAACATTAATGCATTTAATGCATTAAAGGTTCATAAACTCTCCTCGTGCCCACCAAAGGCCTATAAAAGGAGGTCTCTCCCACTATTCAAAGGCATGATGCAAATTACATACAAGTACTCCTTCATTGCTACAACGCTCCTACGATGGTCTCTCCTTCATTGAAGAAGTTTTGCAACAGTCACCACTACAAGGTTATTGCAGACCCTTGGGGGGCCACCCCCAAGGCCCTCTCCTTCTCTCTCCATGGCTTAGACGCGGCTGGTCTACTTGGATTTTTATTGGATATAGGACCTCCATTCGATCCCTATTCTCTAAAAATTCAAGGACCAAGCCTAACTAAAGAATCAAAAGCATCTTATATTATAATTAGAAGGATGACGGCGAAGCCCAAACATGGCTTGCGACAGTTAATTTGAGCAAGTCCACGCAATCTCGTGAGAAATTCTATTCGTTTTTCTTTCTTCTTGTTGTATTTGTATTTTTAAATAGACACAAAAAAATCACAAGTCTTGTCTTTTTCAATTAGAATTGTAGATCGCTTTTTCACGGCACCAAAAATCGCCTCTCACGGAAAATACAAAATCACCTTTCATAGCAAAACTTCACCTTTCACGGCAGACAAATGAAATTCGCCTTTTACGGCATTCAAAATTCATATTTATGTCTCTTTTTTAACACGTGTAATGAAAGTTATAGAAAAAAACTATTTTCTTTTATGCATGAAAAAGTTGATCTACGGATAAGCGCTTGTTATTTTCAAGTATAATAAAAAATTTGGTATACCTATACACAAAAGAAAAAACGGCCGTTCGCTCATCTTCGGTCACGAAAGGATTGGATCCCATGAATTCTCACATCTGTTGATCCAAGTAGTCTCCGAACAAAAGCGAAAAAGTTCAACATTTTCAGAACATAAACAAATGTACCCTTAGAGGATTCCAGTTGAGTTGGTTCTTTGCTTATAAAGTATTAGCCTTGTAAAAATAAAAGCATAAAAATATGAATTGTTAAAATAGTTACTTGTGACTTCAGATTCAAAAGCACATGCCTTCATATGCTGAATGGGCTACATCCCACCATTGCCGTTGATAGGGCCATTGGACTTTAGAGATCCATTACTACAGCTGAAGTTTCAATATAAAGTTAGGTAGGATGGGTATTTATTAAAAATTGAAAACAATTGACTTTGCTCTTCGAATATACATTATACCTAATGTGATGACCACCCGAATGCATGTCAATTACAATGACATGACCAAAGGGAGATAAGGGTTCACAAAATCTCACTAAACAAACTCATTACAACCATTAAAAAGAAACTTACTGGTTTTGTAAGTGTATACATATAATAACTCAACTCAACTGTAAACGATGATTATGTTAGTGTCGATGTCAATTTCTGGATACATGCATAAGGACTTGATATGCAGACCCTACCCTACGGTAAGGAAAATGAAATGGAATTCAACCATTTGAAAACCCAAGTATATTAATTGCTCTAAGACATATATTTTGATAAAATTAAAGTCTCAAATATTTAAGGTCGAAATAATATCTTGTACATAGGACCTAGCTTCCTATGATATAAAATAATATAACGTGTTTCAGTGACTAAAAAGCTTTCTCGGCCACTTTCAATCTTAAATTAGGAAAGAAGTGCTGCCATTGGCTGATGGACCTGCCTTGACATTATCAACTTGTGATAGAGACCGGAAGGAATCTCCAAAAACTTTAATTTTTACCAAACATATGAAGCACTCACAGCCGTGTAGCAATTAGAATCAATCACATGGGGCATGTGGGCATGGTGATAGCATGTGGGGACACACGTACGTGGTACCACATAACATAGGTTGAATATTTGTTGGACGGCCCACTAATTACTTAAGTTTGATTTTGATTTTCATCAAATATATTTTTATAGTAATTTTTCTTGTTTGAATAAGATATGGATGGCGTGGGCTCTTGAGAAAGCTTCCTTTGATTTACAGGAATTTGCATAGATGAGGCCATTTGTTTGTATGGAAATTGAATGTTTAGAAATTTACGTTTAAATGAGCTCCAATAAAGAATTATTCAGAAGGTGAGCGTGGATGATATATGGTATAAATATAAATGTGATCTTGACTTTTCTAATATTTGAATTACTAATGTAATTACTAGATATTCATTTCTCACGTCCTCTTGATTTAGTTTCCACCGAATGAGATGTTATTTAGTAGTCATTTTTAGGCTTTTACGTTTATTCATTTTTTTACCACTTTTATAAATTCAAGTTTCAGAATTTGTAGAAGTTTCATCACATCAAGCATACAAGCCTCTTGACATTCATGGGATTGTAAAGGGGAAATGGTTAGCTAAATGCTACATATCATTCCAAAAATAAAAAAAAATGAAATAAATATATATATAAATAAGGGAACCTGTAAAAGTCAATTAGCATAGTGGGTCAACAAAAGGGGCTGTCAGGACATAAAAAGGTAGGGAGAGGCAGAACCTGGTCTCGCTAAAACAAGACTATTTCTCGCTATAGTGAGAATGGCAGAAACACCTCTCACTATAGCGAGGGTGATGCTCGCTATAGCGAAATAGGCGCAGGAAGGCAAGTTCGTTCCGGACTCTGAGTGGAAGTTTGAGAAAACTTGATATTCTTAGTGAATTATGATTAGGAGTCTCTTACACAGATTTGTGGCTATAAATTGGGTGTTTCTCACAACCCAAATAGACACAGATTATCTCTCAAGTTCTGAATTAGTGATCTAACTGAGAGAAATTTTCTCTAGAGATTTTTGAAGAGTTGTGTTGCTAAGTACTCTAGAGAACCAGGTTCATTTGCATCCTTTGTAGAAGATCATCTTCTTGCGAGAAGATTTGAGGAGTCAAGCGCTGGATTGAGTATGTTGCAATAAACGGTGTGAAGTCGTTGAAGTATGAAGCGACACAAGGTAACTTCAGTCCTTAGGTAAATGATATCTGAGGAGGAAATCTGAGTTTCTTGTAATTGCGAGATTCATAGTGTTTGATTAGATCCAGTTCGGATCCATGGTTTTTTACCCGGTTAAGGTTTTCTACTCAAAAATCTGGTGTCCTTGTGGTGTGTGCTTGTAATTTTATTTCCACTGGATATTTATTGTTTTTACACACTTTTTGAGCTGATTTATTGAGTAGACCAATCTAAAGCTCTTACTAACTCTAAACTTTTAGAGCCACATATCATATTCACAAGATGAAATAAACGAAAAAGTAACTGGTCTTCTATTAGGCAGAGTAGTTGTTTCCTTGTGTTGACTCTTTAATCCATCCATGAATTCAATGGTTTGAAAATTTTATGGCAAACTAAGTAGTGATATCAGAGCATGTGGTTATTGTTGGAAGTGGGTGGACATCTAGGACAGGTTTCAAAACTTTTTACCATCTAGAAGTGATGAACACCTATCCAAGAAACCAATAAAACCCAATCCAGGATGCATGTCTTCAATCTCAACCATCATGATCAGTAAACAAACATATCAAGAAGATAGAAACAACACTAAACATGCAACCATGAAACTCCACAACATACAAGGAGTAGAAGATACCTATGGAGCTTGGTTGTGCTCTAATGGAGAACTTGATTCAACTATTTGATGAAGAGCTCTTCTAAAATCAGAATCTCCAATACTCAATCGTCTTCCACACTATGACCCGCTCCATATCTCTTTCCTTAAGAGAGATGGTGGAATCTCCAAGAGAAAGACTAACTAGAATCTCTAAGGAAACTAGAAGGAAACTAGAAGAGAGAGAAAACAAGGAGAAGAATGCAACTCTTGCAAAACTAGGAGGAGATGGGCGTGATCTTCAAGGGATGAAGGCTTGGAGGTCCAAGGGCTCCTCATGTCTCCTATATATAGTTTTTCAACCTTCTCTCTTTGTGTATTATTAGAAGTCCAACTTCCATTATACTTAGTAACCCTTTGTTCCACTATTACCACTATTAGAAGTCTCACTTCAAATAGAAATAGTAGATTTTCTTTTTGAGTTTAAATAGAATTAGTAAAGATCCAATATTGGGCTAGCGTGGGGACCACTAAGGATTCCATAGAAAGCTAGCTCCAACTGGGACACCTCGACCCCACATCTCATGTGCAATCCGGGCCCGCAGTTAATTGCAAATAACTCCACTAAATAAATGCAATTGAACTCTAGTCTTAGAGATAAATTACAAGAAGACCATAAACTTCCTTATCACTACAAGTTGGCCCCTCTATCAATATCCATGGATCAATTAGTCGGACTGTCCCACCAATTTAGATCCATATCTTTTATCCTTAGGCCCTAATTAATTATAGTAATCATTAGTACCATCCAATTAAGTCTTAATTGAAACAGGTGTACACTTACCAATGATAAATCCATTAATTGGCACAAGGGGATAAGATAGATTCCATCTTAACCATTAAATGTTCTCACAGTCCTACTGCCACGTACCCAAGACACCGAGGTGTTGACCTACAGTTGGCCTCACTCATTGGTGACTCAAAGCAAATGAATAGATAGAAACTTGAGTTCATCAATGTCTCAGGGTTGAAAGCCTATTGCTAGGGAATTATGAGAGCAAACCTTAAAGTAAAGACAGTATCCTTGAGGTGCTTCTCATGGTCCTTCAATAGATCTAATGTGCCAGTATAATGATCTAGAATCTTACATTCCTATGATTGAGACAGATCATACTATTTCACAGTAATCATAATACTGCAACCTTGTCAGATGAGATGCCCAATCTCATCACTGGTTGTGAATCAATTTAAGTATAAGATTTGTGACACAAGTCTCCTGCATGTGGATCTTATCCATACACATGTGTTACATCTAATACACTTATGAACTCCGGTTCATCTCATGAGCCAGTATGTCATTTGTATTGGATATGTGCATTTTAAGTATTAAGACACCATCCATCTCGTGAAAGGAAAACATGAATATATTCATAAATAAAGAATTTAATCAATTTATTACATCAATCTTAATGGACTAAGACCATAAAACTAATAGTTATTGCAACTATAATAAAAGAAACAATGAATTATGGTAATAGCTTTTTCCACTCCAACTTTGGGGTCACACAATTATGATGCTAGCTTCATGGAATTTGATTTGAAATAAACCTATGAGCGTCCCAACAAACAAACAAAAATCATATAGCTTTAATGCAAAAAAGGAACTAAGGAGAGAAATCTTTATTTCCCTTTATTGATATGTTTTGGATCCTTTTTTATGATTGGTATGTTTCAAATACAAAACTGTAGGGCCTGTTTGTTTGGAAAAGAGTAAAGTCAAGAAGGGTTGAAATAAATTCGAATGGTTGTATTCTTTACTCAATGAGGTGTTTGTTTGCAACGGCCCAAACAAGTAAATATGTCTTTCCAACTGGCAATTACTGCAACGCAACTTTTTTCTCTCCCACAATTACTTGAAGATACCGTAATAAAGTAGGGGTGGAGTAACTTACTTCTCATTCTCTTTATTCAACCAAATGCAAATTTAAATCCTTTTACTTTACACCTACCGTCCCAATGCATAAAAAGTAGTTCATCTTTTCATTTACTTAAACTCACTCCTTTTAACTTTATCATAATGTGACATCCTACTCCACTTTTATTCGTCCCATAATGCAAACAAACATGCATGGTCTATTTTTTTGCAATAGACTACATAGCTAGGAATTGAATAAATAGGAATTCATGGTAAAAAAGGCGAAGTGGAAATGACATAAGGTGATGGTTGAATTGTTAGACATGAGTGGTCCTCATGACCACTTGTGCAACACTGTTGAGACCCACAGTTTGAGCCCACTAATTTTTGTTACTTTCGCCTTTGTAGTTTTTATTTTTACTAAGTTTATCGTGGATTCAATTTTAGTAAGCCTAATTAAATAGGACTCTTGTTGACTAATTTGAGGGAATTAAGGAAACTTACCTTTATTGGTTTCTTTAATGGGAAGAAATCTCTCTATGGCATATTTATATATATGGTTTTCAGGTCCTCTCTCTTAACCTATGAAATTTGAAAAGTACCAATCAACTTCACTCATATTTGAGTGAGTGATAAGGGAGATAGGAGAAAACTCTATTTGAGAAAGGAGATCCGCTCATCATCAAGATCATGACGCAATGTACGCTTTTATTATTTGAGATCATATATTGTTTATGCATAAAACTAGATCCATAGGTTTGATGTTTTATTACAAACCATATCAGATCTTACATGAATAATATAAAGTCGCATGGTAGATTGGACCTTGATTTTTCTTGGTTCGAATTGCTATGGTGATGGCTCGGTATTCATTTCCCCTCGACTCACATTCCATTAAAGAGAAGATTATTTGACGGCCATTTTTAATAATATTCATCTTGGATCTCCATTTTTAAATAACTTCTAGCATGAGGTCTCATGTATTTAATTCCTATATATATTATATGCATAAGAATTAGATGCATAGGAGTTCACAGTCAGCTGAGCCTATCTAAGATTGTTAAATGGTTAAGGGGTGAAGGATAAAAGGTTTTGATGCAGATGAGACCTAGACTTAGGATTTGAATTACTACGGTGATGGGTGGGTATTCATTTCCCATCTTGCCTTGATTTAATTTTCATTAAAGGGCAGGTTATTTGATGGTGATCAAATTTTGATAGTCACCATGATTCTTCATGTTTAACCACTTAAAGAAATATAAGGTCTTAGAACCATTAAGGGGTCTTGCCTTTACATATATGCTAGGAAAATGGTATTTACATAATGTTATACATATGAAACACGTTACCATGTTTGTAAAAATCATAAATTTCATATGAGTAAATGAGTACATCAAATGGCTTTAGATGTATTTGGATTTTTTGGACTTTTTCACAAATTTCTCAAGATTCATGAAGAATTAAAATATGCAACAAGGGTCTTAATGTGTGCCATCAATACAAGAATATTGAACCGTTTGGATCATAATTGGGGGCCCACAAAAGTGTAGAGAATTAGATCATACCTTGAGACTTTTTCACAAATTGATCGAAACCTATGAAGGTTTTAGCTTCAAGTTTTCGGGGTTTATTAGTTCAATGAACAAATTAAATGGTTTCAATTACAAACATGGAGCGGACAGGAATGGAGAAAAATTAGGTGGATGATGGGGCCCACATGAATGCAATCACCATATAAGAGGTTGTATTAGTCCCTTTTGCAATAAAGGTATGAAATTGATTTTCGCACTTGTTTAGGTGTGAACATTTTGGTATGTAAAATAGCCTTAGTTACACACCATCTTCATACCTTATTTCTGTATTACATACATAAATGAGCACAAATAAACGCGATGATTCACAAATGATAAGTCCACAAAATTAGCACATAAAGTCATCATTTCATGAACATTAATGGACATAATTAAGTCAGTTCATATTCAATTGCATAAGATTTCATGCATTTATGCATGAAATTGGAAATTAGGTCATAATGACTCAAAATTGGTCCAATTGCATGATTTTCGTGAAATTAGAGTTTTTGGCCACTAGATCATCCCACCAATTAGAACTTTTGATTTTCAAACATGCATTAATATCTTACATCATTATTTAATCAATTGAGCACATTGAAAATTAGATGGGTCCTATGCATGATATTCAATTGTCTCACACAATTAATTAATTGCAATACTCTCTTTGCTTTGTAGGATATTATCAAAGAGGGGCCCCAATGTTTGAGAGAAATTGAGAAGAAGAGAGAAAGATGAAAAGAAAAATAAAAAAGTAGGACCACCCCACCCTTGGGCGTGAGTCTCTATGCACACCCAAGGTGGGGGGTTCCACTTGTGTTGCTTGCAAATTTCCAAGTTTTGAAGAATTCTTCTCTCCTTTGATGTCTAATATCTAAAACACTCTCTCTTCTATCAAGAATGAAATTTGAGTTCAAGCAAGAGATGTAGTCAATTAGGAGAAGAAAATCTAAGAAAAGTTTGAAGTGCCTTGAACTATGAGAAGATGAGACTTGAGCCAACTAGAAGATGAAGACCAAGAGAGAAAGATAAGAAGGAAAGCAAGAGAGAAGTTCCGAGGAGATGTTGCACGTCCAAGGGGGGTCCCACTCAGCCCTTGGACATCCCACACAGTTACAAAAAGAGTTCTCTCTCTCTCTCTCTCTCTCTCTCTCTCTCTCTCTCTCTCTCTCTCATTCCATTTGAATTTTCAAGAATATTTATCTTTTGGCAATCAAGAGGATGTTTTATAGAAGACAAAGATAAGATGAAGTGTTCAAGCAACGACCTCTCTCAAAGACTCTTTGAAATTCAAGTTATTGCTTAAGGATCAAGCCACGAAGGAAGAGACTAAGTAGGAAAAAAGTCTCTTGCCAAAGAGAGAAAGAAAAATTATAAAAGGGGAGCCAAATCCCACATGGGACGTCCATGCCCATCCCTCTCTCTCACACATCCACTCCATCCCTCTCTCTCACACATCCACTCCATCCCTCTCTCTCTTCCACGCCATCCCCTCTTTCTCTCTCATCCACCTCCCTCTTTCTGGTTAGTGCTGATCAAGATAAATCAAGAGATGAAGTATTTCGCACGACGAATACTCCTTTGATTTGATGTTCGCATAACTAGAGTAGTAGGTGAGTCTATTTAGTTTTAAGTTTTCATACTCTTGTTCACGTAATCTTAGAGATGCTCAAGGAATAAATTAAGATTTGTGAGTCGCATTAATTGATTTTAATAGATTAACACAACGTATTTGCATAAAATGATAGACTATGTTTGGTGTTGTGTTTCTAATTCAATTACTTGGCCCTAAGCATGGAGTTTGAGTTTTGAAAATCAGAAATCTAAATCCCATCTCGTCTTTTCTTTTAATCTTATTTTCTCGATTTTTCCTATTTTTATTAAATTGATAGTCTAACAATTCTTTTGTTTTGCGGTCTTTAGCAATAACATAGTCTAGGAGCAATAACATAGTCTAGGATTTTTTTTAGATTAAGTTTTTTATTCAATATTGTAATTTTTCTGGGATGTAATTAATTTTCAATTTCAGATTTTTCAGTAGATCAATTGATGCATATGTTCTATTTAGGCTAGTTCTAGTTTTTATTAGGGTATGTTCAAGTAAATAACTCCCGAGAACGGCTCCTTACCATAGTGGTAAGGAACTACAATTTTCACCTAGGTGCATAGGGTTCGAGACCTAGATACGCCACCTATTCTTTTGTGTGCGGGCTTTCTTCCCGCTTATGCGGGGTCCTTTCTCACGTGAGTGAGCTGTCTTCCCGTGTGTACGCAGGCTCTCTCTTGGGTCCCGGCCCCTTTGGCTGAGTTACAAAAAAAAAAAAGAAGTAAAAAACTCCCCGTGGATACGATTCTGACTCACCGAGTAAAACTACAATATTAATGGCCTTACACTTGAAGACTATTAATTATATCAACAAATATTACACATGTGAATCAATTAAATATGTAAATGACCCCAACTAAATGACCCCTATGTGCCTGTTTGTTTCGGTATTGAGTCACAGGACTTCAAGACTTTTATATCTAAACAAGTGGAAAAGGATGCTCACCCACATACACCACCCACCGAAACCCTAACCAAACCAAAAGACAAAAATAACCTAAGATACTATTAACAAATCTTTCCTGGCTTAAAACTTTATTTCTAAACTATCTATTACAACTAAGACTTAACAAAATAATACAAAAAGATCTAAAGCAGGATTGATTCGACCTCTCTCTTTGCCCAATGTCTTGGAAACGTCTGCACATGATTATTATCGTGCCCACAATTTAATCGTTTTCATCTTTTATGTTGTCAAGTTTGCTTGATGTTGTTCTGTCTCAGACTTTTCTCTTTTTTAAATACCACATGTCTCGCGTTAAATAGCCATTTTGATCAAGCACTCTTGAAATTGCATGTCTTTTCTGTCCTAGCTCTCGTGATATTCTTTCTGGACTTGTTTGGTTAAAGGATACGTGAGCATTCCTCTTCTGAGGATAGATGAATTTCTTCAAAGTTACTATTAAAGTAGAATCACAAATGTCAAAAACCATATAATCATTTGAAATCTGAAATTTGAAGAATTTAGTAAAGTGCAACAAAAAAACCCAATGCCCTAAAATTGAAATTTTATAAACTTACAAATCAAACAAAATATCCCAATTACTAGGTGACAACCAACTGACATGTGTCAGAAATCCTCGACGACAAGAATTCTGAGTCAGGAATATTCATTCAAACAAACGCCCTGTAAGTGGGGTCTCACCCATGTGATGTGATAAATTCTAATGATAATTGATGTATATCCAATCTTCGGATTTTCATGTCTTTATATTAAGCCATATGTGGATTATTCATGAACAAATGTAAGAATAAGTTTTCCAAGATTCCATCATTCTTCACAGGACATGTCAAGTGTTATATTACATGTCAATACTTAGTTAGATTGGTTTTAAGAAAAATCTGGCCCTTTCTAAAGCGACGTAAGACAAATAAGAGGCCCTTTCATTTCAAAAAAAAAAAAAAAAAAAACCTCCTAAATTATTACATTTATTGCAGTTTAAAGAAGACCCAATTGCAACCAAAACTGAAAACTTACATTTTATAGGAAGTATCTTTGAGAAATGGCCAAAATTGAAGGGCCTATTTGAGATTATCTACATACATTTAAGTCGTCGTTTACTTGCTTTTGGGTTTAGGTATAGCCAAATCATACGAGAGCCGACCCATTGCTCATAGAAAAGTACTCATTGTTTGTTTGCATGTGTGGAGTAAAAATACAGTGGTGTTCAAATTATGAATAAAATAAAAATAAAAAGGATTATAACGTAAAGATCTAAGTGCAAAAAGCACGGAGCAGGAGTGGGGACGCTGAAGTGCTAAATTTTAAAATTATTATATATCCAGAGTGCCTCTGGAGTACCTAAACAACTAAGTGTTTGTGGGTTTATAGATAATTAACTAATGAGTACAAATATATCTTATCCATGTGTTCACATATCAAAAATAGAGAAAATATAACTTTGCAATTTGATCAAATAAAATTGATAATAAAGTAAATTGGAAGAAGTTTCTTCATTCAAAAGATAAATGTCAAGTTTATAGACAAAGAAAATGCACATAAAACCAAAGATTCTGTACGGTTCGCTCCATATTCGGTAGAAACATATTTCGACAATAGTCGAACCGCACTCCGAGCACGGTCAAACCACACTCCGAGAATGGTTCCGTTCCAAAAACACTGATCCGCATTTTTAAAGCGGAATCAAAAAGGTTGAAAGGAGATTCCGAATACCAGGGTAAATATCTCTTTTTAACAAAATTTACTTCTCTCTGACTTGTCACACTTGATAGTAGTAGAAAAAATTAAAAATAAAAAGCTAAAAAAGCGTAAAATATTAATGGTGTCACATCCTAATTTCATTTTGCTTCTTACTTTACTTTTCCATCCAAACATCAAGAAATTAAAATTTATCACTTCATTGCCTACTTTTATTCGAATTTCCATTGATAAAATTTAGACTTACATCATATATTGGGATAAGTGGATGGCATTCATTTCGAATGATTGGATTATCAACATGTAGCCCTCACATTGGAGGGAGCTCCCACAACATCACGATGGGATCCGGACTCTGTAGATTAGGTAAGGTAACTAGGGTAGTAAGCCTCGAGATGTGTGATTAAGGCTGTCAGAGATCAGAACATTCGGTGGACTGAAGACCACCGAATTCATTTGGGACCACGGTTTTCTTGTGCTTATTAGAAAAGAGCTTATTATAATAAAGGCCAAGAGGCACATGTTCATAATGATCGGTGCGGGACGAAATCAGAGGTTCCTAACCAATTCTAAATGTGATAACCCATCTTTTATTGATCTTTGGTCAAAAGTTTCACTCTAATGATAGGCTTAACTTTGAAGCAAAATTGATGTAGTACCTATGTAAGATGTGACTTTTATTTAGAGAATTTGACCTTACATATTATAGACCATTTATTCCTCAAAATGGTATTGATTGAAAATTTACCCCAAATATGGGTATTATATAATGGGATTCTAAATTTTATTCCAGTTTTACCCGCAGTAAAATATAAAAGTTTTACCCTGTGAAAAATAAGAGTCTCCATCTTTCTTTGGCTGTCTACTGTGAGACCCATCATTTTCTTGATCGATTACATCTCGACGTCACACAAGGGGAGTTCGTCTCCATCTTGAGAAAGTTTGGGCTGTATAAAAAATTAATTAAAGTCCTAGCTATTGTGACCAAGAATACAGTCAAGCTTTCTGGAATTTCATCAACTTAGTAGATGGCCAAGTTACTATGCGATATCGTACAAAAAACACTGAATTAGATTCTGAGAATAGCTGTGGTTTTTTACTTGTTTTATCCAAGGTATAACTCCATGGTTTCCTCCTCAATAGAGTATACAAAAATCTGTGTAAGGAATCGATTAAAGTCCCAGCTGTTGTGACCAAGAATATAGTGAAGCATTCTGGTTTCATTATTTTGAGTAGTTGATCAAGTGATTGTGCGATATCGCACAAAAAGTACTGAATTAGACGCCTAGATTTGCTATGTGGTTTTGAGTTGTTTCATTTAGGTCTTACTCCATATTTCCTACTTCATAAGAAAAAGTAGTTAGCCAAATGACTGTGTAATAGCACACAAAAAGTACTGAATTAGACTCCCAAATTAGCTGTGATTTTTGGGTTGTTTCATCTTAAGTCTTCAGATTTTGCTACTTGATAAGAGAAAGTTTGGGTTGTGTAAGAAATGATTAAAGTCCCAACTGTTATGACCAAGAATACGGTGAAACTTGCTGGAAATTCATTTTTTGAGTAACTGGCTAAGTGACTGTGCGATATCGCACAAAAAGCACTGAATTAGTCTCCCAAATTTGCTGTGGTTTTTTACTTGTTTTATCTGAGGTCTAAGTTCATGGTTTCATACTTGATAAGAGAAAGTTTGGGTTGTGGAGAAATTGAATAAAGTCCTAGCTGTCGTGACCAAGTGTACCAAGCTATCATACTTGTTCTTTGTATGGTCCAGAAACACCAAGCTATCATTCCGTAAGTGCAATGAGCCAAAAAGAACTCTTGGTATAATTTGTTATAAAGCCATGATAAAAAAATGCATTTTTAGGACATTTCATATTATTTGTTCATCCAATACAACCAAACAAACAAAAAACTGAAAATAGATTCCAAAGTATCTCCTTGACCATAAGTTTTCTTGTATCTCAATGCCCAGCCATTTTTAACATAACATTTGACAAAGTATATAAAAAATTCCAAACATGTCCACCAAATATTGTGTGTACAAAGAATCACTTGAATGCTCCAAGCAATTACAACACAAAGATGTAAAACAACTCAATGGAGCATACCAAGCCAAAAGAACTCTGTGAACAAATATGGAGAAACCTTCAAATGCTTTTGAAGAAATAAAATAGAATGGCTTAATCCTCTTGAGAACCTCCTCTAATGATGGAGACAGTCACAGAAAAAAAATGAGGGAAAACGACCTGCTTTAGGAGATGCAAACAGAGGGAAAAAAAGGAGAGAACGGCTTGAAATTGACATTTCAATTTATGCGATATCACACAAAAGGGGTAGAATCAGAAAAAAAAAAAATGGGGCTTGTGTACAATACCCACATTTGGGATATACTCTTGGTCAACACCGTTCCGAGAACTACAGGTTATTATATAACTTGTACGGTCAAATCCCCTTTTATTTATGGTTTAGATCTTTACAGTGGACCATATTTGTTATCTAAACCATTCAACTTGTTTATTCTTAGACTTTGAAATTGATTGTGTTAAATATGTATAGGTTTGTATGGTCTGTGAGCAAAAGGCTATAAAAATAGATATACTTTCGGGCCTTCTATAGGCTCTCAATTTATGATCTGAATCATTCAATATTCCTTCATCAATGATGAACAAACCATTAGTTGTACTAATTTACTCTTGTTAAAATAGAGAGTTTGATAAACTGCGTGTTTCACATGTGTAACATTTGTATATATAACAGTTACACATGTAAAACACATTTTCACATCTTATATGTATAAGGCAAACTACCCCTAAATAAATAGACTTAGGAGGTTATATTCGGTATTCCTTCTTAATCAAAACAAGATAGATAATCTTCGGGGCTCCTTAGATAATCTCCAGGGCTCCTTTTTCACTAGAATATAAAATGGGAAGATAAGGTCCAACAATCCTTCCAAAATAAGAAAATAAAGAGACGAATAAAGAACCTACAAAAAAAAAAAAAAAAAAGAACAGTATAAAGAACCTACAAAATTTTGAAAATGACATTATTCTTTATTTAATGTAATTCTGACTAGCCCTATAGGCTTGTGAAAGACAGACAAAGAAAGATGATTTTAAGAGAATATAAGATTATTGCTAAATCTATTAAGCATGAGATTAAATGATAATTAAAGGGAGGCAGGAGATGAAAGATTTAGACCTAGCTTGATGATGGAAATAGAATATATATATTTTAGAATTCTCCATCTAACCCATATCTCGAGTGCCCATCTAAGCATTTTTGTATTTAAAGAAGATAGGTAGTTGGATTTTATGGGGAAACTTAAGATTCTTATGAGGGTTTTGACAGCGGATTCAAAATTTTCATATGGGGTTTGGAGGTAGACACAAAATTTTCATGCAAGTTTTGGAGACGGACCCAAATTTGATGGAGGCGACTACCCCCTTAACCAAATATGTAGGTATGCCCCTGCTTGGAGCCCATCTATATTCAATTCCAAACCTCCACATACACTAACATTTTAGAATTTTCATACTTCAGCCACTTGCATCCAAGTCGCCCCCTGCTAGCATTGATTCTGATTTACATTGTTCCATTCGCCATCCACCTTTGAACTTTTGAGGACATAAAATTGAAGTCCTATGATCATTTATCCCACTTGATGTCTCTTATTCATCTCATGTACATCCAAAACTTTTTTTTATCCTCTCTCTCTCTCTCTCTCTCTCTCTCTCTCTCAGTGGAGGGTGTTCCAATCCTTTGGGCTGAGTTAATCCCATCAGGCCCAGGGGGAGCCAGGTAAATCCCCTATGGCCTCAGTGTGGTAGCGCAGTTTCAAACCCTTAACCTCTTAACCTTCGAGAGCAAACCGTGATCCTATGACAACTAAGCTATCCCTCGGGGTCTCTCTTAATTAGATCAAATTGGCAGTTTGCTTTAGAAGATCTAATCTCAAAATTAGAAGTGAAAATGAAAAAAACACACACACGTGATGCCTACTCACACTCACAAAAGAACCACCCACATTAATCAGGTCAATCTAGTCCTTCGATAAGGAAGGTAGTCAAACCGACCCTCAAAAGGCCCTTACAATGAGAGCTTTTATTTTTCTTATAAAAATAACCTTAGGGCTAGGCTTGGATAGAATTTTGTAGGCCCTCTAATTTTGAGCGACGGGCTTGCACAATACCTAGTCCGTGGATAGCCTAGCCCTTATATTTTTCTTCATATTTAAATATATATATAAATAGTTGATTTGATAAAACTATATATTTTTGCTTAAATATACCAACATAAATAAATGGATACATTACAAAGTGCAATACACACTTTCATTATACGGTCGAAATTAAGAGAAAACATGCTAAACTTCAAAACTTGTTGACAATCTAGTGGCATCATATGTTTTGTTTTGGTTTGGTTTACTCTAGAAATATCGATAAATATGCTAAACATACCTTAGAAGACTTATTTTATAGAAAAGTGGAGAAATAAGCTCCTCTGGACGACATAATATAGAAGTTTAATAATTTTTTTCTTCAAATGCTTTGTAATGTACCATGCCTTTACTAGATTAGATTAGGTTAAATGTTTGGAACCACCAGTCTATTTCTTAAAGACCATTTAAAATAGACAAAAATAAAAAAGAAAAGAAAAAGAGCCATACAAAAAGGAGGCTAGAATCAAGAGGTGTTTGGTAATACAAGGTTATATGTTAAATAGACTTTTGTACATCAATGGTTGAGAGAGTTTCACATATTTCTTAAGATCCACTAGGTATATGGCCATGAAGATTGACCCTATGGCTGTGCTCATCCTTCCAAAGAGATTTGATGGTTTGGATCTTGTCTTTAGAGCCCACATAATCTACAAAATTGCTTTCAATGGCTCACTTTTTTGCACATATCTAGAGATTGGTGATGATCTAACGGGTGGGATCTGGTCTTATGGTCATGCTTGATCTTGTAAACATTTCTAACAGTTTGGGTCTTGTTTTACATGCCCATACATAATAAAAAAAAATTAAAAAAACATTACTGCTCATGGACAAATACAATATTTAGCATAATACATCAACAATTATTTTTATTTTGCAAATATCCTGAGATCCATAAGGTATCAAGTCTTGAAAATTGACTACAATAATTTCTAGCCTTCCAAAGAGATTTAATGGTTTTGATCTTACGTTTGGGGCCCACATGTCATAGCAAATTGCATCCAATGGCTCCCTATTTTTTACACATATCTTGAGATTGGTGATGATCCGACGGTTGAAATTTGGTCTCATGATTGTATTGGATCTTGTGAACATTTCTAACGGTTTGGATCGTGATGAAACTCTTTTTCTATTTTGATAAAAAAAATTAAAAAAACCGACTAGGGCGTGAATGGGGCAAAGTTACCATTCACCTGCATCTTCTATTTCGCCTCTTAATTCCACATGCAACCAAATGTAGGCCATAAGAAACAGAGGCATTATCTCTATTTTTCTACACCATCTAGAGGCATTGTGTGCCAAACGTCTCTATTTTCAAAATATCTACCCTATTTAGAAAATTTGAAAATTAGAGGCAAGATTTAGTCTTGCTAAACATAGGCTAAGTTGTAGTCATATCATTTCTAGATGATTTTGTCCTATACTTCAATTATTGTAAGGAGAGCTATGAGCATCTTGTAGGTTTATTGGGACATCAACTTACGACTAGCAACCTATCTCTTCTTGTTCTCCTACATGGGATTTGTTTTAAATTCGAAATGATAGGGACCTTAGTTTGTGCAAGGAATACTGAGAGTGAATATGGAGATAGTGATGCACTAAATGATCTTTTACATATATTAAAAGAAGAGCAAATAATTAGATTTCGAAGATATTATGAAGTGCAATATCATTTAAAGCTATTATTATATTATTTTTTATTAAATAAATATTTTCTAATCTTCCATCAGCCAATCAAATAATTTATGTATTTATTTTTTAACTCTGCCATATTTATTATTATAAGAATTGTCAATTTCAAACTCGAATGAAGAAGAACGGTTGTTATCGGATTCATATTCCTTTCCCGATGACAATGACGACGTTGTAGGAAAAAAAAAAGGATTGGGTTTACTTTTGTGTTGTTTATACAATAACCCCTGGTTCCAGCCCTGCCGTGGAGGGTATTGTAAAATGAGCTCATGGCCACACGGGCGAAGTTCACAACTCCCACGTGCCACGTCAGCCTCCGTAGCTGTTGGGGACTTGGGGTGTGTTTATCCGGTTCCATCTATAAGATATTTCTGCATCTCTCTCTTTTCCATTCCTTCCTTCTCTCTCTCTCTCTCCTTTTTTTCTCTCTTTCTTCGAAGCCGTTGATCGATTGATTGAAATCGCCATTCCCAACTTTTCTGATATTGCTGGAATCCATCTCCTACGAATCATCAAAAGCTCAAGACCAGATCTTTCAAACTGGTAAGCAATCAAAACCCCTCTTTCCTCTCTCTCTCGAATCTTATATGGAATTCTAATGGTTAGAAATTTGATGAACATACGGATTCTTTCTCGTTTTCTTATGATTCCTTTCCCCCTCTTTTTTTTGTTTTTTAAATTGTGTTAATGTTGTTGACGTTGAATCTTTTTCTTTTGATCGGTGGATTTCATGGAAATTTCTAAATGGATTCCTCTCTAGCTCCTTCTCTCTCTGTTTAGATTCTTTTCTGGTTTTGGATTTGATAGAACCCCTTGATCTGATGCAATTTGAAGATCGGTATCTGTCTCTGGCCTTTTTCTTGGATTCTTGACGACTCGTTGGGTTGATTGAGTTGATAATCGGTTCGAACGAGTTGGATCTGATCTTTTTCTGCTGTTTCTTTGATTAGATCGATTGGATCATTCAAGAACTTGAAAAAAGGAGGTTTTTTTTTTTTTCCTTCTTTGCGGCGAATCTATGAGATTTTCCGTGTGGTTTCGGAGTTTCTCTTAGATTTCGTCGAGGGTGAAAGAGTCATTTCCCCACGATTCGTTTCGTCCATTTATTTGAAGTTTAAACTATAAAAGTTTCGGGATTGGAGGAGATTTTCTGGAAATGGTTTTTCAGATTACTGTTTCCGATGAGATTTCATGGAAATTGTTTTCTAGTCTTTGGGCAGACACGACTCTTCCCTGAAATTTCTCTTTATCTCCCTCGATTGTTCCGAGAGGCGGCTCTCTCTAATATCTCTCTTCGATGGGTCAAGGACGAAAGCGTCATTTCGGGATTCGTTTCTTTCGAGGAAATCTAAAAGGAGGGGTGGTTTTACGACCCTCGGCCCACATGGATGCATCCAATTACAGGGTCATGTAGGCCCACGTGTCATCATAAAATTAACGGTGGATATTGGTCGGTTTAATTTGAGATTTTTGGCACCAACATGAATTATTGACATCAGAAGTGGGTGCCACTGCACGGAGCGGAAATGGGGTTTTCTTATTTTAAAAATACTTTTCCTGTTGTGCCAAGTACCAACCATTCTGGCCTTCCAATGAGTCTTGTGTTTGATACGGAGGGTCTCTGCCATATTTGTTTAATTTAACTTTGATTGAATCATATGCCCTCTTGTGTACGCAGGTGCTTCCAAATTCCACTCCAATTTGAGTGTTATTCACCATAAGATTGATCATCTCTGTGCCAGTACGAAGAGATGAGTGTGATTTCAGTCCTTTGGATGACACATAGGCTTACATACATTAAATTGGGTTGTAACTGCCGTCAAGGTCATATTTATAGCAGGTTCTTTGTTTTTTTTTCTCTAAATCTTTTTCTCAATCATGAGTTTTGTGTCACTTTGTGCAGAGTGGTGGTTGGAGAGTTGGTTGTGTTTTTAGAGAGGACTTGGGGGTGATCTATCTACTTTGTGGTCCCTCTGATGAATTTTCTGGTTTACATTCTTTATGCCCTGTTTAGTGGATTGTGGTCTTAGGTGGATGAAGTAAATGAAAGGGCCGGTAGTTGGGATTTGATTTGCAATCATCTAACAGTAAAATGACCATATAAAGAAAAACCCAACAGTAATCCCTCTGTCATTGTCTCTTTACATTTGTTCAGCATTCAGGTGTCTTTACGGTATCTACTTTTACAAATTTCTTTTACAATTTTCTATTGAGAGATGGTTATTGCCCATCCACCTCCAAGGGCAGTAGGTAATTGAGGGACCCCAAAAGTTCTTTTTGGGGGAGGTAGAGGTAGAGGTAGAAACAACTGGGGCCTAGTTGAAGGCTGATCAGGTATATTAGAATTGGTGGTTTACATTTATTAGTATTCACCCCGGAGAGCATATTTGTTTTATGTAATTGAACTCCTAGGGATTCTGACTATATTTCTAGATGGGGTTAGAAATGAAGAATCGAAAGTGAAACCTCCCCATCAATGGAAATTGAATCAAGGGAAGATGGGAGATGAATACGCAGCCATCACCCTAATAATTTAAATTCTATTAAAGTCAAGGTCTAACCTACATTGCAACCTTATATCCTTTACCTTCCATCTCATATTCTTCACTCCTTAGTCCTTACCTCTTTATAATCCTTCAGTAGAGCTTATTCGACTAAGAATTCCTATGTATTCTATTCAAACAAACATGCACTAAAAGATTATCTAGAACAATTTATTCGGAAGGTTTCTTTTCCTATCAAGCACTGTTGGAAACAGACACTACGTTCCTCTTAGGGTGAGTTGGTTTGAGCCCTAGTTGGAACATGGACAAATTGACCTTATGAGGGTAGACTAGGTAAGCCGAAACTAATTGTTAGTCTCGTTGGTTGGCGATCTACATTTTGCATTTATAAGAGGGGATTAGTATTTGTTGCTTATCCCTTTAAAGATGACCTTTATTATTAGATGATAGGCCAAAACAAATTATTCTGGAAGTTCATATTTGCATGCTCACAGATTCAATGGTCACTATCATCTAACTGAATCAAATTTTGGAGAGGTGGCATTGTCTGTGGTTAACTCAACACACAAAATACTGGAGGAGAATGTGTTGTAGCAGTGTACCAAAAATGTGTATCACCTTGCAGTTTTAGCGCTCAGGTCCAAAACTTTATGTCCAAGTATTACAAACTGCTTATATCCATGAATCTGCTCTCGAAGATTGATTCAGCTTTAATTAGAGTGATATTTGGTCACCTCCTATTGAGCCTTCTTCTTGATCCAACATGGTTAACTCCTAATCCTTGAGAATTCCCTGTACATCCCACCACTGCTATGAATCAATGCAGAACTACTGCCAAGTAGGCCCCACAGGAGGGGCACACACTTACTGATATCTCTGCATCAGCTGATAAGTCAGCCTGGAGCCCACCAATATGCGGATTAGAGTGTGGCGGGTCTAATATCTATTCTTTTGGAGGGTTGTTGGATGTTTTTCTATTCCTTTGCCTTCAGGAATTTTCTTCTTCCTTTTGAAATCTTTTAATTAAAAAAGGTGAAATATTTTAATTAAAAAAGAGTAGATGTATATGAAGTAACTGATCAACACACGCTATGCATTTTTTACTTGCGAGTGGGATGGTTGGCCTTGAATCAAGCAGCAAGTATGACATTTGTATTGATGCAAGTTCGGTTTGCTCTTCATAAACATGATGTTACTAAATTGAACACTACACAAATATAATATGAATTAAGGAAACGAAATGTTTGGTGGAATTGTATTAGATTAATCTGTTGTAGTTTGGTTACTTCCTCACTTATACTATTCCATTGGTATCCAGATTCCAGATGCACTTTTTTTGGTAGAAATCCAGATGCACCTTATTTTGCATGTGAGGAAGACATTTCATCTATTTAAGAAACGAATTACCAACCTAGTCTTGAATATTGAGAATTGGGCGTACATTCATTTTTTTTTTATTGATCAGAGATAATTTTACTCAACAAGGCCTGAGAATTTATCAATTCTCCCTATTTACCATATTACTCAATGTTAGTTAAAAAAAAAAAGAGATCTTGAAAGGGTCTTCTGTTTTTACTCATGTTAATTATCAACTCAATACTACTAGTTTCTTCCAATCGTTCATTTTATCTTCACATAGTTACTTTGATCCATCCATGCAATTCCTCACTAACAAACTCGAGACTGACTTTTTCCCCCTCGTCTTTCCCAGCACCATTGCCAAACAGAGAACATGGATATAGAACACTTTCAAGAGGCTGTGGAAGAACCTCTAGGTCTAAATGACCAGGGCCAACTAAAGAACTTGACGCCCAGCACATCGGCCTCGTCGGACAACTCCACCGGCTGCTTCGATTGCAACATCTGCTTGGATTACGCTCAAGACCCCATTGTCACGCTTTGTGGCCACCTTTATTGCTGGTCATGCATTTACAAGTGGATAAATCACAAGAATTCTGGTCCCCAGCAGTGTCCTGTCTGCAAGGCAGACCTCTCGCAGGCCACCATTGTCCCGCTCTATGGTAGAGGTGACACTACCTCACGAGCCAATCACGTTTCCAAAGGCCCCTCTGGTTCTCATTTGGAAATCCCACAAAGGCCATCTGCCTATCGGCCGGACACAATTCAAGCACCACCTCAACCTCAGCATCCTCAGCAGCAGCTGCAGCAATTCGAATATCAAAATGAGCCATACCATTACAATCACAACATGATCCCCCCAGCAATGAGTCTTGGTGGCAGGTCTCCTCGGCTCTTCCAATCAATGTCAGGGGCCTTTGGTGGAACAGCTATTGCGGTGCTTCCTTGGGTGTTTGGGTATCCAGAGACCGGATTGTACTATTCCAATCCTTACTACTTGCAGGGGAGCGTTAACAGTCCCCACCTGAGAAGACAGGAGATGCAGGCTGAGAGATCTTTGAATAGAATTTCAGCATTCCTCTTCTGTTGCATGGTCTTGTGTCTGCTCCTGTTCTAAAGGTCTCTCTCTCTCTTGCATTGCTTTGCCTTTGTGGTTATACAATTGTAAATAATAGAGAGGATATAATCATATGAAGAACCATAAATGTTTTATAAAGTTACCACGAAAGGCAAGGCATTTCTGGGGGAAAATGTCAAGGTTTGTGTTTCCCACATGGCATGTCATTTGTTGTATAATGTAGTTGAAGTTACTTAGTAATGAAATTACACCCTCTTGTTAGTTGTATGGTTTGGGTAGCTTCTGAGTACGATTTGAAACAAGGTTGTCATGTAACAGTTTTCTCCTGTTGGATAACCTTTTCAGTTCTAACAGATTTTTGAGAATAAGTCCAAAAGGTGAAGTCCATTTAAAGTATTTATATTTCATTAGTATATCACGTTATATTTGAACTATTTATAGCGAGTGCATTAGTGTCTTATGTTTAAGGGTCTTTGTAGAGTAATACAATATTCTATGTTTTTGTGTTTTTTCATAGTATATTGATATTGTAATTCAATGATAGTGTCTTTACAAAATTTCATATTAATTTTCATCAAAGGCTTTGCAGGAAATAATCAAAGGCTTTGCAGTGATGTTGAGCAATGAATGGTGCTATCACATTGAAAAGTAAAGAGCTTTTTAACTAACAAGATCTGATAAATCAGAAGAAAAAGACACTTCCAGAAGGCACGCATGAAGAAGAGTTAGATTTGAAAAATGGATAGCTGGTAATTTAACTGTTGCTATAATATGAACTTACGCATGAAGAAGAGTTAGATTTGAAAAATGGATAGCTGGTAATTTAACTGTTGCTATAATATGAACTTTGATTCTAGAATTATGATTATCACATCACCCATGCAGAAATGGCTCTTAATGACTAATAACTCATTTAGCTGCATGGGCGATATATTTACTAAATGGGCCCCATATAGAAGATCAAACCGCCCTGTGAAGCTGACTAATTTGTGAACAGCGCATATTGTATCCATTTCCAGATTTAGTTGACAAAGTCAGGACTGAGCGGGAGTTGCTGAGTCAACTTAGGCCATAAAACTTTGAACTTAATGAAATACTTGTCATTATGATTGTGTTACAACCAAACTATGTATCTGAAAGTCGGTCTTTTGGCTTTTTAGCCCGAGTGGAGTTCCCATTTTCTTCAGTAAATACCCGCATCGCAGCTTGCTGACTCACTGAATTGACGCAGTGACTTGGTCGAGTAGACTCCACTCCTCACACTTAACATCATGGTACTTTATCATAAAACGTCATCTTTCCAATAATATTGTGATCTTTAAAATGTCAAAAAACAAAAAAAAAAAGGAACTGTCACATAAAATCTCGAGAATTAATTGGTAAAAATCACACAAAAGTGAATTTGATCAGCACCTTTTTATTATTATTATATACTTATAATTATGTAAAACATAATTTGATTTCCATGATACTTTCTCCATAAATTTCTGAAAAAAACTCCAAATGTAAAAAAAAGTGGGGAGCTACTATTTGCACAGCCACAATTGCTCCCTGCACATCCATCTATGAGACCCATGATGGACCCCTCTGGAAAATCTCTAAAATGCCCGTCCCTTTCTTCCCTCTCTCTCCCTCTTGCTGCTCAGCCACCCACCTCTGCCCATAAAGGGAGGGGCATTTTGGAGATTTTCCAAAGGGTTCCATCATGGGTCCTATGGATGGATATGCATGGAGGAATTATGGCTTTGCAAACAGCAGCTCAAAAAAAAAAAAAAAAAAAAAAACCATCGTTTCTTTCCCTTCCAAAAATAGTACTTCTGACCATGCTATTATCTCACCCATCCTGCTGGACCTAAGTTGCACCTGCCCACCCTGACCTTTTTAGGTCTGAAACTTCTTGATGGATGGGTAGGTGTTTCTTTGTTACTTCAGGTGAAGGTCTCAGTGTTCTTGCCATAAATCTTTAAAACATTATAAAACAAAGTCTTTTCTATATGGTTTTCTAGAAGGAGAAAATTAGGTGGTTGACATTAAATGAGAGTCCATCTACTATATTATTATTTTAAATCTAATTTATTCCAAGATCTCTCTGTTTTTTTTTGGGGTAAATTTCAAGATCTCTTCTTATATGGTCTAAAAGCCAGAAAGTGGCCATTGGTGTCTCAACTACCCAACAAGAGGTTGGCAGTATAAATGAGTAAAGAAAAGAAAGGGAGACTTGCCCCCACAAGTCTCTGTATTTAATTTCAACCAATTATATATTATGTCTTACCTTAATGTAACTAGATCGAAATGGTCTTACCTTCATGGTGACTCCACAATTCACATGAGGATCAGCACATAACCAGACTTCACCATCCACGATTCAAGAAGATTACGTATTTTCTCTTGAATGGTAAAGATGCACCTCTGCTGATCCTCAATCTGATGTCACAAAATACATTTTTGAGATGGACGCCCGAGGATGAAATCTTTTCCACAGATTTTAGTTTAGTTTAGCCCAAATTAAATGTGCAATTCAAGGGATGCGCGGCATAGAAGATATTCATATTTTCCATGTTCTTTAATTAGAAAGTTTAGGTTTTAGGATGATTTTTCTGTATTTTAATCTTAATAGTATAGTATGACTCTCACTGTTCTTTAGTAATTTGTGAACATGGCCTGTTCCACTACCACATATAGTTTAAAAATCCGGACCTGTCGAGTGTTGGTTGGTCAACTTCAGCCATAAATTCGAAGGCAAATTTGGTTCCAAAAAAGAAATTATAAAGAGGTGAGAGCTAAATGATATAATGCGAAGATGTTGTTGGGACAATGACTTTCATAGGATTTTATTACTAGGTTGATGTATTTGTGGATCTTCATCTTTATTTTTTTAATTGTAACTACTTTCATAAATACATTTCTTAAAGTTCCTAGAAATTCAGTTCCCTGTAAACATACAGCTCCTTGAAATGTTTGACTGTACTCATGCTAACCCAAGGTTCATCATGAATTCAAGAAATGATTTTAGAAACGTACCACACGTCTTTGAAATGGTTTTATTGCATTACTGTCTACTGGCTTTTTTTAGTGACTAAAATGCCTCTACTTATCATTAGCAAAAAGCTTAAATGTCATTAAAAGTTTGTTCACTTCCTAACTGATTAGGAGGTTGAGGTTGCATAACCATCTTCCCTTGGATCTGGAATCATTGGCTTCTGAAGTTACTTAAGTCCAAAAGCAACCTTTCATTCACATTCTGCTTCATGTTCTCTACTAGCTTCTTCAAAACCTGCACCACATATCCAAAACATTGTCAGTAACTGAATGAATTCATGGCACACATTTGTTTCTGATCAGGGTCCATAAGCTCACAACCGTTTTATTGGTGACATTGAAGTTGCAGAATCAGACATAGGAACCCCCTGTGGCAAACCCCAATCCACTTTCCCCCCAAAATCTACTAATTTAGGGCAAGTCTGTGCGCACTGCAGAAAACCGGTTGAGCAAAAAACCTTTTCTGCTTCCGTGGAAAACCCTAATCCACTTTCCCCACAAATTTACTAATTTGGGGCATGTCAGTACAGGCACCGAAGAAAACTGGTTCCCAAAACAACCTTTTCCCGCTTTGGCGGAAAATCAAGTCCAGCTCCATTAGAAGCAATTTTCGGTAGAATCGAGGAAATGTTAATTCATTTTTTTGCTTTTCCTCGCACAAAAGATGCTGCACCATACGTGGGACTTTTAGCGCTGCAGGAAATCATTTCCAATTTACACGGAAAAGTGAACACACAAATATGCCATAGGGTTTGATATGACCCAACAGGACTAATCCCCACATTAGTACTGATTGAAAAGTATTTTTACTGTCTCTATTAACGCCTCGAGGTTTTGGTAGGAATGGTTTGTTGAGAAAGCTTAATATGGTATTAGAGCCAACCGATCACGAGTTGAAACCCGAAGATGAATGACTACTTTGTGAAGGGTGCATATTCTATTCACTACCAGATATAGTTTACATAGTCAGCACTGAGCCGGAGTTGCTGAGTCAACATAGGCCATAAAACCAGGTACTAAAATGAAATACTTGCCCTTTGGACTGTGTAATATTGACCTAACTATATGTATCTGAAAGTCGGTCTTTTGGTTTTTCAGGCCGAGTCGAGTTCCCATTTTCTTCAGTAATACCTGCATCACAGCTTGCTGAGACTCTGAATTGACTCAGTGACTTGATCGATTTGACTCCACTCGTCACACTTAACATCATGGCACTTTATCATAAAACGTCATCTTTCCAATAATATATGATATTTGAAATGTGTAAAAAAAAAAAAGATACTGTCACATAAAATCTCGAGAATTAATTTGTAAAAATCACACAAAAGTGAATTTGATCATCACCTTTTTTTTTTTATTATTATACTAGTGAAGCCTTGCACTTGCAAACGTGCTGTCCAAATATATATATGAAGAAAATTACAGCTCACAATGCTATTTATTTTATTACAAATGTGCAGATCCGTATTCCTAGATTGAAATACTTTTAAGTATTTCCACTAAACAAGATATCGATAAAAAAATAAATGAGTGACAGCAGATATTTGCTCTTATTTTGGAAAGTGTTCCTTTTCTATAGTTTCTTCTCGACTTTAATCTCCTCCCATCATTTTTTTTATCTTTTTGACAAAAAAGATAACATAAAATTGTATTGGAAACAAGCATTACAAATAGAAGTAAACAAAGCTTATTATTACACATGCATGTACGATAGTAGGCAACCTGGTCCATCTTTAGCTAACTAATCCTTTCTATTCTTAGCCTAAAAAAACCTATTAAGAAACGATAATAGTATCAATTGAATCAAACGTTAAGAAATAATATCAATTCATGGATATAGTGACATGTGAAAATAAAACATACACAAATAGGAGGTATGTGAATTTTCATCCTATACAAGTCATCCCAAGGTTGTAATCCAACGACAAATCCCCCACACGTAGGCGAGCCATCAACTACCATCCCACATCATCTCGTGAATGGGAAAAATATCCAAATCGCAATACCATAAATTTAATTGGGAAAAGAAAAAAAAATCCCCACTCCCAAGAAATCATTAAATCAATGCATGATCTTCTATTAGTTTAGTGTTAAGAAAAATGTAGCAAGAGGAGACAAAAGAGAAAAAGTGGGTTTTCTTCATACCTAGAAGACGGGCAGAAAAAAGGAGAAAGCAATCGAATGTTGTGGTCGTGATATTTAAGTTTATCATCTAGTCGTGGATCTCACGAAAGCTGTCGATGAGTAGATTGATCTCAGTTTCGAAGAAAAGAGATCTTATTGTTTAGGAGAGAAAACTCTCATAGGTTTTGTTTCAGTTTTCTTTATTTTTTTGAGGCAGTGTAGAGCTTCTCAAAGCGAAAATGAAAATCTCAAACACTTCTCTTGGGGCTCACTATCTGTGTCATGATGCATAGGATTTGAAGTTCGATGGAGGTGAGAAGATGAGCAACCGTCCATTTTGATGCCATGCATGTCATGCTCTTGTGGAGTCCCTACCTATATACGTCGTGTTAATTGTGACTTGTAGTTTGATTGAGAGTGGGAAGAACCGGCATATGTCGATTTGGATTTGGTTGAGTGGGCCCCATGGTGTGGAAAGAAAATTATAAGCAGATTCGTTCTTCCCAGGTCCGTGCTAAGCCTAGGCCAAAGAAATAAAAATATATTTAAACTTAATATTTTGATTAAAATATTATTGATAAAATAAATAAATAAATATATTATTCAGAAAAATGGCTTGGTTCATCATAATAATACCCACATTTAATGAGGTTGGATCACTAAAAATCAATATATGAACCTGAAGAAAATACAATGGAAAATGAAAAATTCTTTCAAAAGAAGAAAAAGTTATTTTAGTCTTCTTATTTGTGGAAAAAAAAATTTAATAATTACCTATGACATTTGAAATTTGTTTTATTAAATAGGTTGTCTTACTTGGTTTTGATGATGGGTTTGAGAGGACTATCCACCGTAAAGCTTGTTGGATTTTACAGATAGAAGAAGTTGAGAGGACCATGTAATAGTATTTTATGAGTGATATTTTGAGAGGATTAAGGAACTCATATATTGATGGGCTTATCTTATCACCTCCTCTGTAAAGTTAATACTAAAAATCATAATAATAAGAGGATTTGGTAGACAGATTTTAGGATGGATTAAGATTAGAAAGTGATGTGAGGATTAAGATAGGAAGATAAAATAGGAAAGTTAGGAAAAGAGAGAATTGAAAAGAAGTTAGAAGGATTTTAGAAATGTAGTTATGGAAACATAATCTTAAGTTAACTCGAGAGATTTAGGGTGGAGATTTGGGAGGGGTAGTGGCCCACATCAAAGCCAAAGCTGTGTATATTTTTTTAAAAGTAATTCTTTGAAAGGAGAACTCCCTACCTGTTGACATGGTACCCCTTGAGCACCCCTCCCCTATTACGTTAATATATAAGGGGTCATATTATGTATAGGACACACAAGAAATCATTCAAAGCAATACATGGCAAGTGGAAATAGTCCTTTAAAAGTGTGATATATGAGAGGTTTCATTGATTTCAATATTGGTTTTAGGACATAGTTGAGGACCTCAAATGTACCAGAGAAAAAACCTTTTTGCGGCTGGCTCGATATTGAGTTTCTCCATTATTTTGCTTTATTTTTCCAAAAAGGTGCACACAAAATATAAGATAATAGTGGGTGTCCCTAGTTTAGCTCAGCAGGCTAGGGACACGAAATGTCCTATTAGCTTGTGAGAGTGCATGAGCTCGAGTTTTTTCTGGGAAAACAAAATGGGTTTTCATCTTTAATTGCTAATTTTTTTATTTCTTGGTTTAAATATCGCCATCATCAAAATCTTGTCCCAATTTATATTAATAGGTTCATCTGCATGAGGGCTAAATCCTTAAATAGGTAGCACTTCATTGGATCTATTCTTACTACCTTCATTTGTATCCTATTTGGCTTACCCATTTTTTATGGGCATCAACTTGCATAGATAAGGTTTTTTTTTTTTTTTTTTTCCTTCTCAAACATTATCTTTTGATCCATGTTGGACAATGTTCAATTGCACTTCATTTATCACATATACCTTTAGATGTTCTTGATCGAATGTACTCATTTCTAATTTCATCATAAATCCATTTAACATTCTTATCTCTACTATTCACATTTATTTCAAGTTGCTTCATGCCTCAAGTCGAGATAAAAGAGAAGAATTGTGTCATGAATTTGGTGTAAATATAAATTAATTACAAATAGAAAGGAGGTAAGAATGGACTTGCAATATATTTGAAGTCCCACACCATGAATATGAACGGTTTCATTCATTGGTATCAAACCTTGCATGTGCTGGAGAACTTGGATCAAATGTAAAAGTGATTATAAATATAACATTGAGGAGTTGTTAGGCCCTTGCTTTTAAAAGGAAAAAAAAAATAAAAGAGCCCAAAAAGTTAAACTTTTGGCCAATAGACAAATAGATAAGAGACATCTCTGCAATTAGTCAAACTATAAAAAGGCATTTTATCACAGACATGCATGAATTGATTGGTGTGGAGTGAAAGGACAAATGCAAAAAAAAAAAAAAAAAAAAAAAAAAAAACAACGTGTGCCACTTGCAAGCCGAGTTACTTGATTGCCTTTAGTTGGGCCCCACAGTGGTGAAGATAAAATTTTAAAGCATGTCACTTCTTTCCTTTTATAAGAGTAGTAGATATTTTAAGTGGGTCCCACAAATGTGTGTAGAGAAACAAGCATGACAACTTGTTCTCTTTATAAGGTTAGATATAGATAGATTTATAAGCGTAGTAGATATTTTAAGTGGGCCCTACAAAGGTGTGTAGTGAAACAAGATAAGGTTAGTAGATATTTGAAGTGAGTCCCACAAATGTGTGTAGTGAAACAAGATGACAACTTGTTCTCTTTTATAAGGGTAGTAAGGGTAGATATGGATAAATTTATAAGGGTAGTAGATATTTTAAGTGGGTCCCACAAAGGTGTGTAGTGAAACAAGATAAGGGTAGCAGATATTTTAAGTGGGTCCCACAAAGGTATGTAGTGAAACAAGATGACATTTTGTTCTCTTTTATAAGGGTAGATAGATTTATTTATTAAGTGGGTCCCACAAAGGTATGTAGTAAAACAAGATAAGGGTAGTAGATATTTTAAGTGGGTCCCACAAAGGTGTGTAGTGAAACAAGATGACATTTTGTTTTCTTTTATGAGGGTAGATTAATAATTATTATTGATTAAGTGGGTGCCACAAAGGTGTGTAGTGAAACAAGATGACATTTTGTTCTCTTTTATAAGGGTAGACATAGAAATAAAATAAAATAAAATAAGGGTATAGATAGATATATAATAAAAATATATATACAAGGCTGTCTACACACTTCGTGGGGCCCACTTAAGATCCAAATGGTAGCACCTGCATCAACTGTCATGCGGTTTCCATCTCTACACCTGTACTGCTTAAAAAGAATCCCTTCCCCTTCAACTCTATGGAGAAGGAAAACAGATTCTGACAGATAATGGAAAGCTTTTCCATGCCTCATAGCATCGTCCTTTTAGTTATTGTCTACTTTGATTTTCTTAACTAGGACACTTTCTGTTTTAGTTTTCCATTTTCCTGTCTCACATAACAAAACAGTATCAGTTTTTTACATTTTAAATGCTATGCACAAATTCATATTCCAAACGTAGAGTGAGAACTAAATACAAAGTTCTACCATAAGGAAACACGAAACACACACAATTTGGAAGCCTGCAGTTAAGATTCAAGAAATAAAGTAAACATATAATTAAAATTATTAGAGCACGGAGGCTATCAATGGGCCTAACTTTGGCCCAAATATGAATGAGAAAGAAAAAACTAACTCTTCATCATTATTTTCTTAACTCTGGTTGCACCCATTTTTCTTAGAATGAAGATTTTATTGCAACAATAAAAAAAATTAAAGAAGAAGACACAATCAAATAATAATAATTTCAGTAGACAGTGCTCACTTACATGTATGAAAACTCCCTCCATTTCAAAAGAAGTTAAGAGTCATTGAAGAATCTGTTAAAATGCCATGTTCTTCCTTACACAATTGCTCACAGAGGAAAAACCTTATACCCACAAAATTCCCTGCATTGAAAATCTTGCAGTATATTAATAAGAAGAATGTTAAAAGAAAATTAAAAAAAGAAGATGAAAAAAAACAAAAAACATTTGAGACGTTGATTTGAGATAGATTCCAATCTTATCCACATTTTCATTTTCTTTTCTCCACCACCTTTAAAAAAAACAAAGAAATAAAAAAAAATTACTCAATTTATTGGAATGTATTAAAATGAATTTTTATTACGTTTAAAATATAAGCATCTACTCAATAGAAGAGATTAAAAAAATTATTAGGATCGTGTGTGCCAAGTTTGGTCTAGATCCGTGTTCATTTGGGTATAGTAAGGGGTAATTAGCAAATTTTCAGAAAATTTAAGGGGCTTTTTCATAATTTTAGATTTTTGAGATTATGATACTGTTGGGTAAATGTTTTTAATTCCTAAACTTTAGTATTCTAGCTCATCTTGATCCGGATCCTCAAAACCCCTCTAAATCCAAGCCTGACCCAAACTCTATTTAGACAAATTGAAAAATTCCTATAATGTCCCCATCTTTTTCCATCTCTCTTATCTATTTTCTCTCTTTCTTTTATCTCTTCATCTTACTCTCTTTTTATTGGGCATGTGTGTAGTGAATCCGTAATACACCTTTCTCTCTTTCATACTAGGGTATAGGCACTTGTGATTATGTAAAAAATAATTTGATTTCCATGATACTCTCTCGATAATTTTCCAAAAAAACTCCAAATGTAAAAAAAAAATAGAAAGGTGCATTTATTTCCCTTCCAAAAACAGTATTTATGACCATGTAATTATCTCACCGGTCCTGAAGAACCCAAGTTGCATCTGCCCACCCTGACCTTTTTAGGTCTGAAATTTCTTGATGGATGGGTAGGTGTTTGTTTGTTACTTCAGGTGAAGGTCTCAGTGATCTTGCCATAAATCTTTAAAACAAAGTCTTTTTCTATATGGTTTTTAAAGGAAGAGAAAATTATGTGGTTGACATTAAATGAGAGTCCATCTACCATATCATTATTTTAAATCTAATTTACTTCAAGATCTGTTTTTATATAGTCTAAAAGCCAAAAAGTGCCCCTTGGTGTCTCAACCACCCTACAAGAGGTTGGCAGTATAAATGACTTGAGAAAAGAAAGGGAGACTTGCCCCCACAAGTCTCTGTTTTTAACTTCAACTAATTATATATTATGTCTTTCCTCATGGTGACTCCACAATTCACATGAGGATCAGCACATATCCACAATCCACTATTCAATAAGATTACATATTTTCTGTTGAATGGTAAAGATGCACCTGTGCTGATCCTCAATCTGATGTCACATAATACGTACATCTTTGAGATGGACACCCGAGGATGAAAATTCTCCCTAGATTTTAGTTTGGTATAGCCCACATTAAATGTGCATTTCAAGGGATGCACATAAGCCTGCCAATTTATCCCGTTGAAATGGAGGCCCGGCCCGGCCTGGCCCAAACCCAAAAATGAAGGGCTTTTAAAATTTTTTGAGCCCAGCGGACTGAGCTTTGTCAATAATTTTAAAGCCTGGCGAAAACAGAACTGGGACTGGGTAGAGGAAGCCCAGTCCGTTCAGGCCCGGCCTGGCCCACTCTAAGCTAATTTTACTATTTTTTTTACTATTTCTTTTGATGTTTTAGTGAATATGAATTGTATTTTTTTACTCTTGCTAATTTCTAATTGAGGCCCTTAAAACAGTATCTTTGCCATAATTATCTTTATCATACCATTTTGGCCTTTTAGTCATTAAATTATTTGTTAAGGTAAGAACGAAATTAGTAAAGTCCTAGCTCAACTTTCCCTTAGCCATTACATTATAGGTTAAGGCAAGAATGAAATAGTAAAGTCCTCATAACCTCAGTTCCAAAACCTGTACCCCCGACTCACCTCTCCAAATCCAAATACAATGCAAATCCATAAGATTCTTCTTTTTCTCACAATTAGCTTTAGTACTTTCCACTAAATCTTGAAAAACCCATAGCTAATTAGATATTTACACGAACATCGGATTTTTTCTGGTTTCTAGATTCAATTTTTTCAATGTACCAATATGCGACCCAATTTCACAAATTATGCTCTTCCATGCTCCAGCAGTAAGTAGTCTGACTCAGTAGAACTATGATGTTTATTTGCCTCCTCTATACTAAAACCTCTTGCTTAGATGGCATTTTCTACACAAAACCGCAAGGGAACAACTTTGTAGTTCTTCAATGGTGAGCTCTGTCATGTTTCAAACCCAGAGGTCAAGTCAAACACATCTACAAAACCTTGAGCCTAGCATGGGGTTGTATATAATTATATCTTTATGTTTAAGATCATGCTAACGCCCAGGCCCGGCCAGGGCCCAACCCGACGCATACGAGATGGGATTTGACGTAGGCCCACTCAATTTAGAGCCGGGATTGGACAACTCCCGGCAGGCCCGTCCACTATTCGGGATGGGATTGGGCAACCCATGCCAGGGCCCAGCCCGTCCCATTGACAGGCCTAGATGCACAGCATTAAGAATTCACATTATCCATGTTCTTTAAGTAGAAAGTTAGGTTTTATGATGATTTTGTTTCTTTTAATCTTCATAGAACAACTCCCATTGTTCTTTAGTAATTTATGAACATGGCCTGTTCCAGTACCACATATAGTTTTAAAATCTGGGCCTGGCCGGTGTTGCTAGGTCAACTTCAGCCATAAAACTGAATTAGGGCCTGTTTGTTTTCATGGGATTGAAATTCTACAAATTCAAAAGCAAATTTGGTTCCAAAAAAGAAATTATAAAGTGGTGAGAGCTGAAGGATATAATGTGAACTTTCATAGGATTTGATTACTAGGTTGATGTATTTGTGGATCTTCATCTTTATTTCTTTAATTGTAACTACTTTCATAAATACATTTCTTAAAGTTCCTAGAAAGTCAGTTCCATGCAAACATAGACCTCCTTGACATGTTTGACTGTACTCATGCTAACCCAATTGACCATTATGCATTCAAGAAAAAATATAAGAAACGTACCACGTCTTTGAAATAGTTTTATTGCACTGATGGCTTTTTTTAGTGACTAAAATGCCTTACTAATCATCAGCAAAAGCTTAAATGTCATTAAAAGTTTGTTCACTTCCTAACTGATTAGGAGGTTGAGGTTGCATAACCATCTCCCCTTTTATCTGGAATCTCTCCCTCCTGAAGTTACTGAAGTCCAAAAGCAACCTTTCATTCACATTCTGCTTCATGTTCTCTACTAGCCTCTTCAAAACCTGCACCACATATCCAAAACACTGTCAGTAACTGAATGAATTCACTGGTCCTCAGCAGCGGTCAATTGGACTCAAACCCTTGCCACCCGTTAATTGGGAACTCATTAGGATGCATCTGTGTGACTTGAGGATTCTGCTACAAAGAGGAAGTTTTTTCTTATTTTCCATACAACCTACTGTTTTGTCATTTGGTGTGAATGCACCAGAAAAGGATAAAAAATAAACTGATACTCATTTTTCGATTTCTTATGGCAGGGATAGGAATGCAAGATTCATCTCTCCTGTGGAAAGAGAATCCTCTCATTTACGGGGATGATTCTAATAATGGTAAAAAATACAAAAGGACTTGTCATTTGCAATGAACCATATGCAATATATAGCACAAGGGATTTGGTCTAACCGTTTCTGAGACACCTCTGAGAACATCATCCGGCACCAAAGCCAATTCTCTAGGGAGAATGCAGCTGACACTCATCTCCAGTTGACCTTTGAGACGACTCTGAATGCCCTGCCTTTCCGAATATAGGGCCCCTCGCACACCCAGTGAAAAATGAGAAGGCCTGAGAACACCGTCCAAGCCTGGAAGCTCCCATCTGGTCTGAAAATACAGAAAAACCAATTCCATTACATGAAATGAATCAGTAATGCCTGAATATAGTTGATGTCCCTAGTAACCCCTGCCACTTTTCTTTTCTTTTCTTTTCTTTTCTATTTTTTTTATTAACCTCTTATTATTTACTTACTAAGAACTCTTTGGCCTAGTTCGTAGTTGAGTACTTGGTATTTCCTAAGAGATGGGAGTTAAAAAAATGTTTCTGCTGTGCATAAATCTAACAGATCAAAAGACCTTCTGGAAGGTATGACCACCAGCCAGTCAAATTATGGTTAAAAGAAGTGGCTCCTTCAATATGGTCTGCTTGCTTCCAACCACAAAAGGGTGTAAGATATATGAATGATGGAGCTCTACAGTATTTCTTGATCTGGCTGTGGAGCTACTAGCGTGCGAACTGACAGCTAAAATACCTGCTTCCAACCACCAAAAGGGTGTAAGATACATGAATGGGGTAAGATATGAAAGAAGTAGAAGTAGCTTCTCTCTATCAGGTGGGTGGGATTGGTGGGCGAGTGGGAAAAAACTGTCAGGACGAGTGCAATTCATCACATATATTAGGCTGCCAATTATTTGTGCATATTCTCATTATGATATGCCTTTTCCATTATTGTTGGAAAAATGGATAATAATATTTATAGGTGTTCTTGCTTGACTGCTATTATCTTGATTAAATCTCTTGAGTATTTTTTTAATGTAGTGCGATTGAGATAATATCAGTCCATCCGATGATTTAGAAATCTTTATTCCTAGTATTACATCGACAATACCTAAACCTTTCATATCAAACTTATTGTTCAACATTCTCTGGGTAGCTTAAATGATTTCATAATTACTACCCAAAATGAGCAAATCATCAACATATAGGCAAATAAAGACACAGCCATTGTTAGTGTTCTTGTCATATAAACACTTGTCACATTCATTGATCTTAAACCCATTTGACATCATTATACTGTCAAATTTCTCATGCCACTGCTTTGGTACTTGTAATAATCTATATAGAGATTTAATGATACAGTAGCCTTATCTGTCTGTTGGGGCAAGACTCATGGCCCAATTGTGGGACCCAAGCAAGTTTAGGAATTTCTTATTAATTGTTATTAGTTTTTATTTTAGAAATTGCAATTAGGATTAGTTTCTAATTTGAATAGGATTATTATTTGATTTCCTAGTTTAGTTAATATTGATTTCTTAGCCCTTAAGTTTCTTTTCTTATAATAATGATATTGTAGAGATTGGTAATCTCAGTTAATTGAGTTAATAAAATTTCCCCTGTTGTGGGTTTTGTTGGAGAGTGTCGTCTTCATCGTGATTGTTCCTGTGGGAACCCTAATTGTGCTCCGGCACTTGCATCCTAATCCTAGGTTGCATCAATTGGTATCAGAGCCGCACGATCCTCACGATCGTCGGAGTGATTACCCCTATCGGTCCATCCCCGTGCCGTCGTCACCCTTCCCGAACTCTGTTCATCCATTCCATAACCATCTCCATCGCCAGTCCCTTCGACAGTCCCCTGCGCCAAACATTATGCCGAACCCATTCCCACCTCTTCCCAGAACCCTGTACACTCACCGAACCCATTCCCGAACCGACACCGTACAACCTTGCATCCCCCATTCACCCATCTATCGAAGCCCTAATCCACCACCTACAGTCCTCCTTCACAATCCGAAAACCCTCCTGGCCTTCGCCTACCATCTGCCATAACCGAAAGCCCCCGGACTCCCTACTTCCACCTCTCACTCGCCTTCTTCCCCAGACCCCTCCTCCTCTTTCCCCTAGATCCAGAGCTCAGAACAAAAAAAAAAAAAAAAAAAAAAAAATAGAAGAAGAACAGAAGCAGAAGAGAAGACAACAGCGCAGAGAAGAAAGGGTAGAAGTCTCTTCTACGCGTACCGTGCACCGGGGAGATCGACGCGCACCATTAGCCATCATCTCACTCGCACGCCAGCACCAGAGGAGATCAACGCCTCCATCGCCAGTAGCTGACGAGCTCCCTCATCTCTTCTCGTCACCAGCGAAGTCAGGAAGCAAAAGGGTGTATCCAAGTCCTTTTTCTCCTTGTTTTTGACACTAAGAACGAGGCGGGGAGAGGGATCACTTGCCTGGCTCAATGCAGGTCTGCTTCAGCTGGGCTTGATTTGCGGTTCGGGTCATGTATGACCAGGTCTGACCTGATCAATCAAACCAACAAAGCATAATCTGGCCTACGGTCACCTTTGACATCTGATTTCATATCAGTTTTCGCCATCGTGATCGTGAAGAGCAGATCTACACATCAGGTCAGTCAGAAATTTTAAATTTGCATTAACCAAAGATGCCTCCTAAAAAGCATATAGAGGTGGAGTCTTCCTCCAATAATGATGATGATTTGAGGGGAGCCGTTGCGGCATTATCGGTAACTGTTAATCAACTATCCGCAATGATGGGTCAAATGCAACTTCAAATGCAAGAGTCTCTTGAAAGAATTGAAACACGATTAACCAATTTGGAAACTACTCAGCGTGAGGAAAATCATCGAGATGATGGCAGACATCATCGGAATCAACGAGATTCTCATGCAGTCAATGTTGATCGTGATTTGGGTATTAAACTCATGATTCCCGAATATGATGGAAAATTGAAACCGGATGAATTCCTAGATTGGTTAGTATGTGTTGAAAATATTTTTGCACACAAGCCAATGACGGATGGTCATAAGATTACACTCGTAGCAACTCGATTTCGCAATTATGCTGCGATCTGGTGAGCCGAGTTGCAACGGAAGCGAAGAAACCAACAAATTGACTCTGTTGACAAGTGGACTGAGATGAAAAATCTATTGAAGCAAAAATTTCTCCCTGTCAATTACTCTAGAGATCTGCGTGCAAGTTTTCAATATTTGAAACAAGGGTCTAAAACAGTTATTGAGTATTCTGAGGAGTTTATGACCATGCAAGCCCGTTGTGGTTTAGATGAAGAGGAGGATGTCTTAGTTGACCGATATTTTAATGGGCTTACACTTGACATACAAGATATCCTCGCATTCAAACATTTTGATAATGTTGATGAGATTGTTCAGCATGCTATCAAAGCTGAGGGGATTGCAAACCATCAAGCCAGAAAACTTAATGCATCTAAATGGGTTATGCAGAATAATTCCTCAATTGCAGGGTCTAAACTGAGTAATTCCTCGGAGAAAGTTTTTACCAAGCCCGACGGTCACAATAGGATTATATGCTATAATTGTAAACAACAAGGGCATCGTGCAGCGGAATGTCCAAAACGCATCCACTTCATTGAGAATGAAAGTGATGTGAAAGATGCAGTAGGTGATGATCCTAACGAGAACAACACCGAGAAAGTGCAGGACATTCTGCCCGAGGAGAATATTGATTCTCTCGTGGTAATTACTGACACTCCCTTCAATACTGAGAAGAAATGGTTGCGATAAAATATTTTCCGGTCCAAAGGAACAGTTAAGGGTCAAGAATGCATGGTAGTCATTGATGGCGGAAGTTGTCAGAACCTTATATCTCAAGGTCTTGTGGATCGATTACAGCTGAAAGTTCAGAAGCATCATCAACCCTATTTTGCTAGGTGGTTAATGTCAGGTGATCAAGTGCAAGTACAGTATGCATGTCCAGTTACCTTTTCTGCTGGTAAAGATTATACAGATACAATTTGGTGCAATGTGGTACCCATGGATAGTTGTGATATCTTGTTGTGTGTCCATGGATGTATGACAAGAATGGTACTAATGGAATGCGTGACAACACATACACATTCATGCATGGTGAAACGCAAATCACACTTTGTCCTATGAAGCCAACACCACCAAAGAAGGGGTCCTGTTGTCGTCTCACAAAGGATGCACTTCATGTACACATTGTATACAGAAGCAACATCAAGAAGAAGAGTCGAGTTCGGGGCCAAACTCTTTTCCAACCCTGGGAGAATGATACAGTAGCCCTATCTGTCCGTTGGGGCAAGACTCATGGCCCAATTGTGGGACCCAAGCAAGTTTAGGAATTTCTTATTAATTGTTATTAGTTTTTATTTTAGAAATTGCAATTAGGATTAGTTTCTAATTTGAATAGGATTATTATTTGATTTCCTAGTTTAGTTAATATTGATTTCTTAGCCCTTAAGTTTCTTTTCTTATAAATATGATATTGTAGAGATTGGTAATCTCAGTTAATTGAGTTAATAAAATTTCCCCTATTGTGGGTTTTGTTGGAGAGTGTCGTCTTCATCGTGATTGTTCCTGTGGGAACCCTAATTCTGCTCCGGCACTTGCATCCTAACCCTAGGTTGCATGCATCATTTAACAAGCCGACATACTTTCTTATCTTGACCTGGAACGTTAAACCCTTCTGGTTGTTCCTCATATATTTCCTCATCTAATTCACCATTTAAGAAAGCTGTCTTTACATCCATTTGATGTATTTCGAAATTGTTTAAGGCAGCAATTGCAACTAACATTCGAATGGATGATATCCTCGTTTAGCAACACCATTTTGCTGAGGTGAACAAGGTGCAGTAGTTTGGTGTATAAAACGACATTGTGAACAGAATTCACCAAAAGTCATTTCTATTCACCACCTTTATCACTTCTTATCACATTAATTTTCTTATCAAGTTGATTCTCAATCTCATTCTTGTAATGTATGACCATTTTCAAGGCCTCATCTTTACTTCTCAGTAAGTAAACATAACAATTGCTTGTGCAATCATCAATAAATGTAAGAAATATTTCTTTCCACCTTTAGTTTGAACAAACTTTAGGTCACAAATATCAGAATGAATTAACTTAAGAGGTTCAGAAGTTCATTCAATTGAATGAAAAGAAGTTTTAGTAAGTTTTGCTTCCACACATGTTTCACATTTGATATTGGAATCAAAGCTAAATTTAGGCAAACATTCCACATTAACTAATCTACGCAATGCATCATAATTAACATGGCCTAATCTACCACGCCGCACGTTAGAAGACTCAAGCATATACGCAAAAGACTTATTCTTATTAGGAACAATAGTCATTACATCTATTTTGAAGAGCCCATTGCTTATATACCCCTTTCCCACATACAACCCAGATTTTGTCAGAACAAATTTATCAGACTCGCATACCAATTTGAAACCTTTACTCGGTAGTGAGCCTAATACTAGATTCTTACGGATATCAGGTACATGCAGCACATTATTGAAGTGAGTTCCTTTTTTAAAATCATTTTCAACACCACCTGTCCTTGGCCTTTAACCTTAGAAGTGGCGGAGTAGCCCATGAAGAGTTGTTCTCCATTTGAAGCATGATAAGATGGAGCATCTTTTTGTTTGAGCAAACATGGTGAGTGGCCCCAGTGTCCACCCACCATTCCCTGGTGTTGCCAACCAGATTGACTTCGGAGACCACGCAAACAGATTGATGTTTGAAACTTCATTGGAGAGTTGTGTTTAATTCTGTCATGTAGGCCTGCGCCGGTTTCTTGCTGGTATTCCCTTGGTCCTTATATTTATGACAGTCCTTAGCACAATGGCATGGTTTGTCGCACACATAGCACTTCCCTTTGAACTTCTTGTTGTCATTGGGACCTTGTTTTGGACCATTTCCAAAGTTCTTCCTCTATCTGGGACTCTGCCTGTGTTCCACCACATTTGCCTTAGCTTCTGTGAAAGTTTTCCCTGCTTTCTTCTCAGACGCACGATTGTCTTCCTCTATCCTCAATCTGACAATCAAGTGTTGAAGTTTCATCTCCTTTTGCTTATGCTTTAGGTAGTTCTCGAAACCCTTCCAAAGTGGTGGCAAATCTTCAATGATTGCAGCCACTTGGAAAGATTCACTAAGAGACATTCCTTCTGCATGAATTTCATGGAGGATTACCTGAAATTCTTGAACTTGATTGATGACCGTCTTGGAATCCACCATCTCGTAGTCAAGGAATATGCTAACGAATTTCTTCATTCCAGCATCTTCAGTTTTGTACTTCTTGTCAAGTGAGTCCCATAGTTCATTTGCAGTCTTCAGTGAACAGTACACATTATACAATGTGTTGTCCAATTTATTAAGCATGTAATTCCGACAAAGGAAAGCATGCACATTCCTTCTACATGAATTTCATGGAGGGTTACCTGAAATTATTGAACTTGATTTATGACCGTCTCGGAATCCACCATCTTGTAGTCAAGGAATATGCCAATGAATTTCTTCATTCCAGCATCTTTAGTCTTGTACTTCTTGTCAAGTGAGTCCCATAGTTCATTTGCAGTCTTCAGTGAACAGTACACATTATACAATGTGTTGTCCAGTTTATTGAGAATGTAATTCCGACAGAGGAAATCAGCATGCTTCCAAGCATCCACAGCAGCAACCACTTGCTTGCCTGTCTTGCCCTCTTTTAGAACATCAGTTTCTTCATGGAGGAACCGAGCCAAGTTCAAGGTAGTGAGATAGAACAGCATTTTTTGTTGCCATCTCTTGAACTCGGTACCATTGAGCTTTTCAGGTTTCTCCACTAGGTTGACCATAATAGGGGCAGGGGTACTGACTGGAGTATTCTTCTCAATACCCATTTCTGTTTATCAGAACATAAATCACTGAAAAAAATACAGTGTATGTAACAGAATGTATAAATGAAAGTACTGTAAACAGTAACTCAGACTAAATGGTAACTAGCTACTGGTTATTGTAAACTGAGGCAAACAGTAAGTAAATTACAGAACAAACTGAAGTTCTGTCACAAGAAAATAATGAAAGAAGCCAAGTTTTACGACACTAGTTTCAGAATCAAAAGAACTAGAAACCAGAACTACAATTGACTAAAAACGAAACCAAAAATACTTTAGTAAAACTGAGAAAATAATGTACTCAGAAATAAGGAAATTTGTCCTACGATTGTTAGTATGAGTACATGCAGTATTTAATTCAGTATCTAGAAACTGGTTTGCAAAAATGAAACAGAAACAAAACAACATAACTGTAATTCAAAAGGTAAAATTCGACTTACAGTATGAAGGCAGAAAAACAGAGAACAGTTGATGTGGCTATGTAATCTAGAAATCTGCAGAAGTGAAGTGATCAATGCTAGTGTTTAACACTATGTCCTTAAGACAAATTTTGCCCTCGTAGTGGTGCTTACGAGCTTCTATGGTGTTTGTCTCCCAGGATACAATGATCTTCTTCACACAGTAGCAGCACTACAAATTGTGTGACCGGCGAACCAGAATTGTGACAGACTCTCTCTAGACTCCGATTGATGACCTAGATGCAATGTAGTTGCAAAGAATGAATGACCAAAAAGGCATGGACGAGATGGGTTTAAATAGACTGCTTCAAGACTCTTCATGCAAGGTTGCATCATTTCTATATAGTGACTGTTCAGGTGAACAGACAAAACCTCTTTACACTCACCTCTTGGTTGGACACACCCTTCCAGTTGCGGACGGGCACACCCTTCTGGATTTCGGAAGCACCCCATTTGAAAAAAGAAATTTTCTTAAATAAAATTTCTCCAAAAATATAAATGGGAAGTGGGCAGAGTCAGGCCCGACTGCGCGTGCAGCCCAAGCCCAAGCCTTGGCCCGGGCCAGGCCAGTGCGGTGCGCGCGTGTGGTGGTGAGCCCACCTTGGTCTAGGTCCTCCCTCCTCCACAAAAGTGGGGTGCCCTTTGGGGCCCAACCTTTACTACCAAGGCAAACATATTTATATCCAAATAATGTTTAGCTCCCAAGCAATTAGGGATGCAAGTTTACCACTTCCTTGTGTTTTCATGAGTTACCATGTTCAAGTAGTGGTGTTAGAAGTCAATTTCTCATTCACTCCTCAATGGATTAAAAGCAACCCAATACATGTTTTTAATCTACTCATCGATTCGATCACATTCTCATGTAGTCCCACCTAAAATGATAAATGGGGCCCACTTTTATTTTGGCTGAAACTTAGACTAAAATAAGGTGCTCTTTATCCATTTTCCCAACAATCCCCTACATTAATGAAATTGATTGAAAGCAATGAAATGATATGCAAATACAATGAGTACATTTGGAAATCTTCTGTATAGAGAAAGGTAGCTTGTCGCCTTGAACCTTCCCTTGTGAATAACTATTGGATTTACTGGTTGATCAGTGAACATAATGTCTTGAACTGCTCAACCTTTTTCCGTAAACCGAGACAATATAGTTCACATAGAATCTTCCTGAACATGGTTGGTTCTCATGATTGTGTTTATTTTGGCCCTAAACAACGCCTTTTTTCATGAGTGCTTTAGAGAATTTTAGCCTTATCATTCTCATAGAACCAGCCCAGTTCACACTCACACAGGTGATTCTTATTAAGAGTATCCTGCTAGCCAAGATATGAAAATCATTAAAAGCTTTTGCTTACCCTAATTACCGCTGCATGTATCACTATTAATATCATAGGAATGAGCAGGAGTTTTTATCTCCATAGTGATATCGTTAAGTCACACAATTCGGTTGTCCCTTTGAACCTCGATCTTGGAATCAGTCAACTAGGTTGGGTTGCTATTATGACGACTTTTAATTCATAGGCTTTAAGCTTATTCCCCTCGAGGAACGGTTTACTAGCTCTCTCGCTAAACCTTTGGTAAACGGATCCGCAATGTTATCTATTTACTTTATGTACTCAATCATCATAATGCCATTAGAGAGCAATTGTCTCACGGCATTATGCCTCCGACGGATATGTCGGACTTACCGTTGTATGTTTTACTCTGTGCCCTTTCGGTTGCTGATTGACTATCGCAATGAATACAGATTGGTGGCACAGGTTTTGACCATATTGGAATATCTTCTAGGAAGTGACGAAGCCACTCAGCTTCTTTGCCAGTGTTATCAAGTGCAATAAACTCAAATCCCATAGTGAATCTTGTTGGAAATATGGATAAAGAGCACCTTATTTTAGTCTAAGTTTGAGCCAAAATAAAGTGGGCCCCACTTATCATTTTACGTGGGATTACATGGGAATGGGATCTACTCCCTGAATAGATCAAGAACATGTATTGGGTTACTCTAATCCATTGAGGAGTGAATGAGAAATTGACTCCTAACACCACTACTTGAACATGGTAACACATGGAAACAGAAGGAAGTGGTAAACTTGCATCCCACATTGCTTGGGAGCTAAACATTCTTTGGATATAAATATGTTTGCCTTGGTAGTAAAAGGTTGGGCCCCAAGAGGCAACCCACTTTTGTGGAGGAAGGAGGTACTAGACCAAGGTGGGCTCACCACCACATGCGCGCACGCCCTGCACCGAACTAGGCCCTGGCTTGGGCTTGGGCTACACGCATGAGTCGGGCCTGGCTCGTTGCACTTCCCATTTATATTTTTGGAGAAATCTTATTTAATAAAATTTCTTTTTCCAAATGGGTTGTGTCCAAAGTCCAGAAGGGTGTGTCCGTCCGTAACTGGAAAGGTGTGTCCAACCAAGAGGTGTCTAAAGAGGAACCGATGCAACCCTGCATGAAGAGTCCTGAAGCAGTATATTTAAACCCATCTCGTCCATGCCTTTTTGGTCATTCATTCTCTACAACTGCATTGCATCTAGGTCATCAGTCAGAGTCTAGAGAGAGTCCATCACAGTTCTGGTTCACCAGTCACACAATCTATAGTGCTGCTATTGTGTGAAGAAGATCATTGTATCCTGGGAGACAAACGCCACAGAAGCCCGTAAGCACCACAACGGGGGCGAAATTTGTCTTAAGGACATAGTGTCAAACACTAGCCTTGATCACCTCACTTCTGCAGATTTCCGGATTACATAGCCACATCAACTGTTCTCTGTTTTTTTGCCTTCATAGTGTAAGTCGAATTTTACTTTCTTAATTACAATTTTGTTATTTTGTTTCTGTTTCATTTTTGCAAACTAGTTTCTAGATACTGAACTAAATACTGCAAGTGCTCAGACTAACAAAAACAAGTATAGCGGAACAAAGCCATTTATACTCTAAAGCGAAGGAAACCAAGAAGACAATACTAGAAAGTAGGAAAATCTTCGGTTGCTGGGATTACACATGAAATAAAGCAAACGAGCTCATTCTTTTGATCATCAATGGAAATAATTTTATTAAAAAGGAATGTGGAGGAACAAAGGAACAGTATAGGAGAACTATGCCAGCCACATAACTGCACAAAACCAGAAAAAGAAAAGAAAAGAAAAGACAAAAAAACAAAAAGAAAAAAAAAGAAAAAGAAAAGATCTACATCTGATCATTACAACAAGAGAATAACTCCCTACTAGGCTACTACTACATTCAGTTACAATATAAAACCTCTATGCATAATTGATCCATCCAGTATCCACAAACAAAGAAAACATACACACTGCAACAAATATGCCCATAACAGCGCTAAGTATAAGAGCAATGTAACCAATGGCCACAAAAATTATACTCCAGAAGTGACTGAAACCCTATCTACCCCCTGCTTTGCTAAACTAACAGCCATACTACCATTTGCCAAATGACCCATATGATAATATATCACAATAGAAGAAAATGATACTTTGATCTTATTGAAATACACTGAAACCTCCATGAAATTGGGGTGACATAAGTCACCCACGAAATAGCACAAAATAAAAGGTCTACACCTGATCATCACAATAAGAGAACAACTCCTCCTACTGCTAATACATTACAGCATAAAACCTCTGTACATAACTAATCTATCCAGAATCCACCCAACTTTTGCAATGCCATTGGCTTCCCCAATAATATGCAGAAAATACCATCTCGACACTGGCTAATAACTGTTTGATGTCATGGAAGGTGTACTTCCCTACTGTGACAGCAGAGTCGCATCCACATCTACCTATAAGCTAATCTTTAAAATGCCTAAATCTTGTCAGATGGCCAAGACTTTAGCCACATTAGAATTTTTAAAAACAACTGAGCCAGAAAAAGATAGTTAAGATAGAACCTCTTTCATCTCTTAACTAAAGAGCCCAGTTGCTGGTAAAAACTAGCCTCCACCAGCTAACAAGGAAACTATACAACAGTAAAAGAATGTATGTGCAGATATATGGAAATTTTCCACACAAAACAAAAAGCAGATGCTGAAACATCGTGGAAATGAAATAATAAAAAAGAAAAATTATGAAAATAAGGACTATAAACACATGTTTAAGGAATAAGGTCATGAAAACAGAAAGATAAACAAAAATAGAAATAATACCATCATCATAGCTTCATCTATCTGAGCAGGACTTTGTAAGTGCTACTTCTCTCTCAACCCTATTTCAAGCCACATTCTAGGTAATTTAATAGTCTATGGTGTCTTTCCTTACCGTGTCATTTGAGGGCTTTATTGTTCTTCCCCTTCTCTAGGTCCTTACAGTAATCCTTCACCATACTATATTGGGTTTGTTTTTTTGTCTTCTACTTCTAGTCACATGCGGACATATCTCAGACTACATTTCTTGATATTTATTTCTATTGGAGCTACCTATAAGTCTCCTCTTATGTACTCAAATCCTAATTTCATCCTTTAGTACCACAAATCCATGTTGGCATGCTTATCTTAGTCACATGTACTCGAGTATCCATTTTCTCCCCTCCTCACTTCCCAACTAAGCAAATAAAATTTGTCATACACTCCATACTTAGCATTCCTTCGGCTTTCTTAGAGGCTTCTTTTTTTCTTTTTTTTTAATTTGTACCTTCCAAAGTCTTCTATACTTATTTTCCTCTGCCATTCTTTGACTAATGTTTTATATTCATCAACAACCTTTTGGAACTTTGCATTTCACTACAAGATTCCCTAATGCGTATAGCACTTCCATCCGCACTCTCTCCAAGCACATCACCTTTTGTTTATCAGTCTCCAAGCACATCATTAGGGACCTTTTTATTTCAACCCACAATCCAATCCCACATTTTATTAGAAAGCATTGCCAACTTCCAATCGCCTTCCCTTAATATTATTTCTTCAGATGTTGTTATATTCCCCTTTTATATTCCACAGCCTTAGTCTTGGGCAATTGAGCACCTTCGTATTAGCTTTTCTACCCGCGACAAGAACATCTAAAATCAATTACCTATGTTGCTTTGGCCTGCAAGACTCTCCATGTGCTTGGTTGTAACCATCCCCTTCCACACACGACCATTGAAGTCTAAATAAATAGAAATATTATAAGGAAATTACAAATTAGATCAACTAGGAAACTATAAACATAAAACCCAATGATCAGTTGATTTGGATTGAAGTACAATGGAGTTCTCTTTGGAAACTCTAAGTCCATAAATATATATAGTAGTACATTTTGGATTAAAAAAGTCTAGGAATAGGAAAAACGGTATTTTTTCTTTTCAATAGTGATATTCTGTAATTAGCTTTCCTTCCCCTGACTGCATGCTATTTGAATCCTGAGAGGATGATTACAGTTTGAGAATGATTATTTTTTATATTATGGTAATGTTAATGTTGGTGTATGATTCCTTCTTCCAACCAATAATATTAACAACATTAGTTTCACCATTCAAAAGCTTGACCTAGCTCACTCTGAATCAACCAGATCGAATCATGTTAAAGGCCATTGAGTCAACCAAGTCTACCAAAATTTTGGTTGGGCTCACCCGAGTTACTTGAATGGATGATGGGGACATCAAATCCGATCCCCCTCGTTCTTATAAGGTCTACCAAAGATCAAGGGGCAGGAACACTGATCAAGCCGCATTATGGTTGCATGATTCATACGCGGGCTTTGATCGCGAAGAAATTGCACATCCACCATTGGTTCATCACCGCGAGGGCCTCAGACGGCTGGATTTCACGGAATCTCGTTTATAAAGAAGAGAAGGCCCCATGTGCGCAATAATTTTGAAGGCCCTACATTGGGAAGTGCCACATGGAAGGAAATAAAAGAGTTTTGAAGTTTAGAGGGGCCCAAGTTAATTAAAAGAGTCCTAGTAGAATAAAGGGGCCCATGTTTTTTTTTTTGAAAGACAAAGACATAAGTAATGAAGAAAAGGGGCCCCGCAACTTAAGCGATAAAAGGGTTTTACCCTTGGGATCCGTGCATACAACCCTTATGTACGAATCCCAAGGCACCTTGCAACAATTCCTTTCTTTTCTTCTTGTTTTCATTTAATTCCTTTTGTTTCTTTTAAGTGTGATGATGTCATCATATCTCCTTAGGATATTTTAAAGACCGCCATTGTATTCTTCTGGGGGATGCTATGTTTATGATATTGAATGAAAAGGAGACTTCTTCTTCTACCTTGAACCTCTAGAGTTTACCTTCTCTTGAGAATCTCTGTAAGGCCTCCGGATCGGAGTTTGGTGAGAGCCCAATAAAGGTATCTTCTATTTCTTTCACTTTTCTGTTTCCAAGAGCTTTATTGACCTTTGCCATCTAAATCTAGACCAGATCTAGAACCTCCTTATTACCAAAGATCCTCAAACTTCAAATCTGAACCTTACTATCATAAACCTCTTTTTTTTTAGATCTGAAACTTATCAGATCTGAACTTTTATTGGATCTAAACCTTTTATAGATCTAAACTTTATTAGATCTAAACTTTTTTGCTATAAACCTTTCATCTAAACCATTGGATATACATCATTGGCCTTGAGCAACCTTGAAGTTCTATCTTCCATTAAGATCCTACCATTTTCTTTGCTAAAAGGAATTTATTGCGGGATCTGTGAGATCACCTTGGACCTCAGATTTATTGTTTACTTGATCTTCAATGTTCTCTATTTTAATTGGTATGCCTATAACTTGATTTTAATTGTTAATTCAGATCTGATCTCATCATATTAGGGTAGACCTCATATTGTCTTGCATCAATTTTGGTATTAGAGCTTAGGTTTGCTTAGGGAGTCATTTAGATTCATCAAAAACCATGACTGCATTGCATTAGTAATTTGTTCATTTTGTTGTCCATCTTGTATGCCCACACGGAGTGGTAAAGATATCCAACCTGAACATCTCAAGATGAACCCAGAACAGGTAACCAAGATTGTCCAGGACATGTTGGGACCCATCATCACCCAAGTGACCGCTCTCCGGCAAGAGTCGCAAACTCGAGAGGAGGCGCTCAATACTCGCCTTGAAAATATTGAGAGATCGCAACAAGGTGATAATGCACATCGCTGGGATCGTAACAGGAACCATGATAGGAACAGGGGACATGAGTGTGATGATGATACCGACTTAGAGTCTGAGGTGGGAAACAACCAAAGGGCAAGCGGTAGAGGACAAAACCCGGAAGACTGGGTTTTGAAGAGTGTTAAGGTAGAAGCCCCATCCTTTGACGTCGGATCGATCTGAGAGCCTATTCCGATTGGAAATCTGACATGGATCACTACTTTGAGTGGTACGAGATGTCTGACGAGAGAAAGGTCCGATTTCCCAAAATGAGACCGGTGAGTCAAGCGCGGTTGTATTGGGTTGATGTTGAGCGCGTTTTGCAAAACCGACGAGAAGCACCCATTGTGACTAGGGATGAAATGAAATTGCATTTGCGGGTTAAGTACCTACCCCAATCCTATCAAGATAGACTTTTAGATCAAAGGTAATCTTCAACAAGGTAGTATGTCTGTGACAGAATACATTAATAAGTTTGAAGAACTTAACCTACGGTGCAATGTTTAGGAAGACCTTCCAGGCCGAATGTCTAAATTCAGAACAGGTTTTCGCCAAGAGTTTTAGAGAAAGTTAATCACTGGTAAGACAGCTAGCCTAGAGGACAGGCTAAGCGTAGTGATTACTGGGGAACGGATTTTAAGCCTTATCCTTCGAGCCAAAATTTGGGGGTCAACCTTCTAGAAATCCTGCCACTATACCGCCTGCCTTCAAGGATAACAAAGGCAAGGGAATCATTGGTGACAACTCTAAATGGAGCAATTCCGTTACTTGCCACAATTGCAATGGTCATGGGCACCTAGCGCGTGACTGCCCTTCCCGAAATCTCTGCATTAAAGATGTGGAGGATGAGAGTAACCCAACAGTAGATGCCTATATCCCGGATTTTGTGCCTAGTGATGATGATTGTGGTGATCCGGAGGATCGGGTATCTTTTCTTAGATTTGCTCCCTCTTATCATGGAGATCAAAATGCACAAGATAAAATGAAGGGCGAACTACCTCGTGTGATGGTAGTATGGTGTGTATTGACACTCCACGAAAATGAGGACTGGCGTAGAACATCCATCTTTCACACCTACGTCAAATGCAATGATAAGAGCTGTAAGGTCATCATTGATAATGGGGAGTTGTACCAATGTAGTTTCTGCCAACAATTTGTCCCGCTTAGGCTTGACCCCAGTACCCCATCCCAAGCCATACCGTGTGTCATAGGTAGATTCTACATCTATTCCCGTCACTCAGCATTGCCTGGTCCCAATGCACATGTCCACTTATCAGGACCAATTGTGGCGCGATGTGGTCCCTATGGATGTGGGACATCTTATCTTAAGGAGGCCTTGGTTCTATGATCTGGGTGTCACCAACTTTGGACGCACCAACATTTGCGTCTTTAACTTCAAAGAAAAGAAGGTGAAGTTGCATCCATTACCCCCCAAAGATAAGACTAGCAAGAAAGAGAGTGAAGAGAAAGCCAGTACTAGTGCCCTAAATTCTAAAACAAAGAGCTTACATATCTTGAGTGCTAGTGAATTCCAGGCTGATCTAGAGGAAAGGACTAGCAGGGGTTCAGAGGAGGACCCCATTGTCTATGCCGTAGTGGCTACATAAGTCTCCAAAGAGCCAACTGCTAGCATCTCACATGAGGTGGAACCTGTCTTTCGGGAGTTTCAGGATGTCTTTCCTGAAGAATTGCCAAATGAACTCCCACCAATGCGTAACATCCAACACGCAATTGATCTTGTTCCGAGGGCAACATTGCCTAATCTACCACATCACTGGATGAACCCTTTGGAGCATGCAGAACTGAAAAGACAGGTAGATGAACTCCTTGACAAGGGTTTCATTATGGAGAGCCTAAGCCCTTGTGCAGTTCCTACACTTCTTACTCCAAAGAAAGATGGGACTTGGAGAATGTGTGTGGACAGCCGAGCATTCAACAAGATCATTGTCAAGTATCGGTTCCCGATACCTAGATTAGATGATATGCTCGATATGATGGCTGGTACCACTATCTTTTCTAAGATAGATCTTAAAAGTGGCTACCACCAGATTCGCATTCATCCTGGGGATGAATGGAAGACCGCCTTTAAGACAAAGGACGGATTGTATGAATGGCTAGTGATGCCATTCGGGTTGTCCAACGCACCAAGTACTTTCATGCGCATCATGACACAAGTGTTGAGGCCATTCATGGGGAAATTCCTAGTTGTCTACTTCGATGATATTCTCATCTATAGTAACACAACGGAACAACACCGCAATCATTTGTGGCAAGTTTGTAGTACTTTGCGTAAGGAACAACTGTACGCAAACCTAAAAAAGTGCACCTTCATGACAGATAGTGTGATCTTCTTGGGTTTCATCGTTTCTGCTGCAGGGATGTCTGCTGATCCTGAAACGGTGAGGGCAATTGTTGAATGGAAAATTCCATCCAACATCCATGAGGTATGAAGCTTCCATGGGTTAGCCACGTTTTATCGTCAATTCATCAAGGGGTTTAGTACCATCATGGCTCCAATTACCGATTGCATGAAAAGGGGAGCGTTTAATTGGAGCCCAGCTACCACAAAAGCCTTTCAGGAAATCAAGGCCAAGATGACTGAAGCACCTGTCATGCGTTTGCCTGACTTTTCCAAGGTGTTTTAAGTGGCTTGTGACGCATCTGGCGTCGGAATTGGAGGTCTTTTGAGTCAAGAGAGACACCCAGTTGCTTATTTCAGTGATAAGCTGAATCAAGCAAAATGAAAAAAGTACTCGAACTATGAGCGAGAGTTTTATGCAATAGTTCAATCATTGAAACACTGGCGCCATTATTTGTTACCAATAGAATTTGTTTTGTACTTAGATCATGAGGCATTGCGGTACTTGAACTCTCAATCTAAGTTGAAAGGGGAGCGTGCCAAATGGGTTGAACTATTACAAGAGTACACTTTTGTTTTAAAGCACAAGGCAGAAGTGGAAAACAAACCGGCGTATGTGTTAAGTTGCAGAGTCAATTTAATTCATTCCATGAATGTCGAAGTCACTGGGTTTGAGCGTTTGAGAGATGGCTATCCCTCCTGTCCAGATTTTGGGGATTATGTTTGCTTCGCTTTCTGATAATCCTCTGCGGAGTATTGATCGGTTTACATTGAAAGATGGCTATGTCTTTTGAGGAAATCAGATTCGCATTCCCCGCACATCCATGAGAGAATTTATTATTTGGGAGCTCCACACCGGTGGAGTGTGCGGTCACTTTGGTTGTGACAAGACCATTCTTCTTGTCGAGGACCGTTTCTATTGGCCCCAGTCTCAAGCGAGAAGTCACCTGCACCATTGAACACTGTACACTTGCCAACGGGCAAAATAGCATAAACAAAACATGGGGTTGTACACTCCATTGCCAGTGCCTCACGCACCGTAGCAAGACATTAGTATGGATTTTGTGCTTGGGCTTCCCAAGACAAATAAACAGCATGATTCCATACTGGTTGTCGTGGACCGCTTTTCTAAGATGGCCCACTTTGTTCCTTGCTCCAAGACATCCGATGCTTCGCATGTTGCGAAAATTTTCATGGAGCGCGTTGTTAGCCTACATGGTGTCCCAAAAACCATCGTGTCTGATCGGGATGTTAAATTTACCAGTTACTTTTGGAAGACACTGTGGAAAATCTTGGGAACAAAACTGCAATTCTCATCTGCGTACCATCCACATACTGATGGTCAAACAGAGGTAGTCAACCGAAGTCTAAGGAATCTTTTGAGATGTTTAGTTAGTGAGCATGTCAGGTCATGGGAGTCTGTCTTACATGTAGCAGAGTTTGCATACAACAGTTCAGTAAATAGATCCATAGGCATGAGTCCTTTTAAAGCAGTAACTGGGTACAAACCTAGGATGCCTGTAGATCTCATTCCCATGTCCTCCATTCATTGTCCGTTTGAGTCAGCCGATGCATTCATTCAACGCATTCATTCATTGCATAATGAGATCAGACAACGAATTAACCTGCAAAATGATAGTTATAAAGTCTCTGCAGATTCACATCGCCGGTTCATTGAATTTCAAGTGCGTGATGATGTCATGGTCCACATAAGGCCAAAGCGGTTCCAACAAGGAATTGCCAAGAAATTATAGGCCCGCAGTACTGGCCCGTTCAAAGTTTTGAAAAGGTTGGGTCCTAATGCCTATGTCTTAGATCTTCCACTTGCTACGGGTATTAGTGCTATCTTCAATGTGAGGACCTGGTTCCTTTCCGGGGTCCTCCCATGTGTCCAAACAACCCAACTTCTACCCCTTCACCCAACCGTGTGGACCATCTTTTTTAGCCCACTACTTTCCACAACCGTTTCCCACAACCAACCCCACCACCACCTAAAGCTCAACGGATGGACATTGTGGAAGATATATTGAATGATCAGTTGGTCTCCACCAAACAGGGAGGCATCCACAAAGTTCTTGTTAAGTAGAAAGATAGATCGCAGCTTGACAGCACGTGGATCACGCGAGAAGAGTTGCAGCGCATCAATCCTGACATCCTCGAGCGCTATGATAGTTTTATCTCACCGAAGGCTCGATTTTCCCGGTCGAGGGGAATTGATGGGGACAACAGATCCGATCCCCCTCGTTCTTATAAGGTCTACCAAAGATCAAGGTGCAGGAACACTGATCAAGCCGCATTATGGTTGGATGATTCATATGCGGGCTTTGATCGCGAAAAAATTGCACATCCACCATTGGTTCATCACCGCGAGGGCATCAGACGGTTGGATTTCGCAGAATCTCGTTTATAAAGAAGAGAAGGCCCCATGCGCGCAATAATCTTGAAGGCCCTACATTAGGAAGTGCCACATGGGAGGAAATAAAAGAGTTTTGAAGTTTAGAGGGGCCCAAGTTAATTAAAAGAGCCCTAGTAGAATAAAGGGGCCCATGTTTTTTTTTTTTTTTGAAAGACAAAGACATAAGTAATGAAGAAAAGGGGCCCCACAACTTAAGTGATAAAAGGGTTTTACCCTTGGGATCCGTGCATACACCCCTTATGTACGAATCCCAAGGCACCTTGCGCCAGTTCCTTTCTTTTCTTCTTGTTTTCATTTATTTCCTTTTGTTTCTTTTAAGTGTGATGATGTCATCATATCTCCTCAGGGTATTTTAAAGACTGCCATTGTATTCTTCTGGGGGCATGTTATGTTTATGATATTGAATGAAAAGGAGACTTCTTCTTCTACCTTGAACCTCTAGAGTTTACCTTCTCTTGAGAATCTTTATAAGGCCTCCGGATCGGAGTTTGGTGAGAGCGCAATAAAGGTATCTTCTATTTCTTTCACTTTTCTATTTCCAAGAGCTTTATTGACCTTTGCCATCTAAATCCAGACCAGATCTAGAACCTCCTTATTACCAGAAATCCTCAAACTTCAGATCTGAACCTTACTATCATAAACCTCTTTTTTTTTTAGATCTGAAACTTATCAGATCTGAACTTTTATTGGATCTGAACTTTTTATAGATCTGAACTTTATTGCTATAAACCTTTCATCTAAACCATTGGATATACATCGTTGGCCCTGAGCAACCTGGAAGTTCTATCTTCCATTAAGATCCTACCATTTTCTTTGCTAAAAGGGATTTATTGCGGGATCTGTGAAATCACCTTGGACCTCAGATTTATTGTTTACTTGATCTTCAATGTTCTCTAGGCATGCCTATAACTTGATTTTAATTGTTAATTCAGATCTGATCTCATCATATTAGGGTAGACCTCATATTGTCATGCATCAATGGAACCCTTCCAAATTCTTCGGGTGAGTTTAATCATAAAACCATGGTTTGAAGCCTTGCACCTTTTAGAGTAGGGCTCCATGTCAGTGTAATGAAGAGTGTCTCTGGTGCGAGGATTGTCATAAATCTCATTGCTGCAATGAGGTGGAGGATTTGTTAGCAAAGTAGGGGATCTTAAGTGATGATTTGTATGTAAGCTCTCTGTCCTAATTCTTGCTCTTTTGTACCTTCTACTGCTTCTTTGTTGGTTTCTTTTGTCGTTTGGTATACAGCTATTACATTAAGGCACTGCATACTATTTTATGTTAACAAAATCCTTCATTGTTACATTTAAATAAAATAATCATTGGGATTTTTCTAGAATATGATCCGGAAAGTATCACAAAAAAATAAAAAATAAATTAAACAATATGTTTTTTTACATATATAGAGTAAACAAGTATTACAAGATTCCCATATTTTGATGTTATTTTGAAAACCATGCAATAAAATCAGCTTTATCTCATTCTGCAATTTTCTAATGAAAGCATGATGAGTTTTCATAATATCCCCAGTATATGCAATTCCAAGTGGTAGAAGTGGTGTTTTTATTATCATTCTTCTTAAATGGTTTAAATAGAAATAGAAAAAGAAGCCAGCAAGAAGGGCATACAACTTCAAGCTCAAGCATCCTTGAGACATGGAGTGGAACTCCTGGTGGATAATTCTTTCCTTCTGATTTGCATTCCAGCCTAATGTCAATGAGGGGCCTCACTGATAGGAAGAAGAAATCTAGGGGAAGCATTTGTATCCTCCACTCATCCTGCAAATGAGAAAATAATAACTATCTTAAACTGGGGCAATAAATCCTTCAAGTATTAATTCAGAATTGCCTATGCATGCAAGATCAACCACTTGACAAAAAAAGAGTAAAGAGGATCTTCACCAATAATCTCTATAACTAAATTCCACCGAGATGATGCAGCTAACCATACACATTTTTCATGATCTTAAATAAAAGAAACTTCAGTACCTTTCAAGAAACGAGACAGTTTGTCAATACAAAATTACAATGAAGGAAAACAAGAAAAACACTTGAACAGACTTCCATTTCTTTATTTATTATTATTTTGTCTCTAGACCTTTAATGGAAGACAAACTTCTAAAATAGAAATCTCCTTTTGTATTCTCAGGAGACTTCCAAAAAGACGAATATACATAAAAGAAATAACCTGAATGATGCCAAGAGGAAGCGTAGGCCCAAACACTATGCCCAATTCATCAAAGCTCATCATAATCCATATTTGCAAATATCTCATTAGATTTTTATTTGAAAACATAGTCTTTCGCACTAATGAACCACCTCGCTTTTGTTGTGAACAAGCAAGTTCTGAGTTATACAATTAATTGCCTTGTGACTGCTACACATTTTAATGGCTCAATTGAGTCATTTGATGTGTCCTCAAAGTGACGGTTGATTGGAGCAAGCCACTGATCTTTGACGTATATCCTGTTGATGTGCTTAACATGCCAATTTACAAGTATCCACTTGAAGGGTTGGATTATGACATAAATGAAGGATTCGCGTCAGCCACACTTGTTAAGAACCCAATTAATGTTGCTCATGCCAGAATATCTGATGAACTCTAAGATGATGATGCCAAAGATTACCCCCTCTGTGATGTATATCAAGAGAATATTGTTGCTAATGCCAATCCCTACCCCCAATAGTCTCTGAGTCAAATTCATAAGGTATTATACTAGACATTGTTGTTGCTCTGCCAGAGCACAGTATGACAAGATCCACAACTTTGATGATCCACTTTATTAGAGCTATCCACAGCAATTTTCTCTTCTATTCATCCATGTGTGATCATGCATCATTGGATCAAGATTCATAGGGAAGACTGGAAGAACGAGATACATGGATTTTGTAAGTACACCATCTAACATTAACTTCAGAGGCAGATATCTCCAACAAGAATTTTAGAAGTGCAATTGGATCTCCTCCATAGTCGAAATGGTATTGAATTCAAAGAATAATCTTATTTCATGCAGAGGAGAGGAAGTTCGCGGTAGAAGCCTAGGCCCAATTACTTGGCCCAATTTATTCAAGCCCAACATGCCTACGTTCATTTTCAAATATCTTATTGGATTTTTATTTTCTAGTTCTTTTCATACTAGGTAGTATCTTTCAGAAAACGCTAAATATCTTTCATGCTATTTAGAATTCTCTGAGATAGCAAGTCTTTTGTGTTTGATTATCTTTTTCATAGTTATCATGTATTAATACCAATACAATCAATGAGAAATGGAGATTCTGTACTATTATTATTTCAATTTAAGATTCGTCTATCTAACTTGGGTGTTTTCCCTCTACTTAATCAAGTTATTGGGTTGGCTAGGCCGAGAATTCCAGTGTTACCAATTGTCAGCATTACCATTCACCACTGAAATCAACAGACAACATTGACCTTATAAACATTAGATCTAAAGCATCCTGATATCAAACTAAGGAGCCCAAAAGGGTTGGGCCAGGCTGGCACTACGGCCTGAAGAGAATAAAATCATTTAAAAAAACTGCTTTGCCACTGAGCATCGAGTCCCAATTGGAGATTAACAACCCTCCTTTGTCCATGCTTGGGACCGGCATTCGAATGCAATAAGCAATGTGATGGAGTTTAAAAAAAGAAGTAAGTTTTTATCCAATTGGCTGGTGGTGGAGTAGAAAAAATTTATCAGCTAAAAAAGTATAAATAATAATTAGTTTTTTTTCCAATGATAATACATTTAATAATATCTTCATAATCTCATTATCTTCTCTTATTTCAATACATCGAAAAGATCATCTACCGTATCACTATCACTATATTCACCATATTATTACTCAGCACCTGTCCAATCCGGATGGAAAATGCAACATAAGTGCTATTTTCACCATCCCTTTAGAAAATTAGCACCACCAGTCGCTTCCCTTTCTAGGGTTTGTCATACAAATTTAATGTGGTGGACAAGTGCTTGGAGATACGGTGCAAGGTGCTCGCTATTGCAACCTTAAGTTCATGGGTTCAAGTCACCTTATCAATCAAAATTCTTTCTTTTCTTTTTTTTGATGTTGTCGTCCTTTCTGCTAACTAGTTAGTTTGCCGCACCTTTAATGCCTAGGCATTTTGGGTGTATTGGTTAGCAATTTGAGATGGTATCGAAGACAACATGTCACGGGTTGTGTGCTTTGAGCCCAGGCAGTGTCCCGCCGTCAGAGGGTGTGTTAAGTAGTTAGTTAGCTGATCTTTAACGCCTAGGCATTTTGGGTGTATTGGTTAGCAACTTGAGACTTTCATTCTAACCTGAGTATCTCGCTAATCCCTCTTATGGTTAATGGAGATTATATTCAGAGTATATATGTATATATATTAGTAGAACAAAAATGTGAGAGGGGAAATGAAGACCTACATCATTCAGCCTTTGGCTCCTCTGTTTATTATCTGGAAACATGGCCTGGAAAATTCGGGATCGGTCGCTCAGATACTCATCAAAGGATGCCTGCAGAGAGAAATAGAGAGAGGCAAGTGTGGTTTAGTGCATCATGCATGGAGACATGGAATGGAGTTTGAAGAGAGGAGGTACGTTAGTACCGCAGGGGATTCGTAGAGAGGGAGATCTGTAGTAATGCTGGCAGAGAATGTGGAGAGCTTCTCTTTCTCCTTCTCTTTCTCTTTCTCATTCTTCTTTCTGGGGTGAAGACTCATCATATGACATTGCTGATGCTTCCATTTCCCCTTTCTAACCTGAGCACCTGACAAGAAATGCCATTGAATGAATGAATGAATGAACTGAACAACGTTACATGTACGTCATATGACCGAGAGAACAAACCAATTGAAATTGAATGCTAAATTACCAACCAGTTGAAGAAAGTTTCCATGCGCCTGCCAGTGCTTCACAACTGCCGCTGCTCATTCTCCACCCCCTTTCTCACCAAACAAAACGGGGAAAGAGAAAGAAAAGGAAAGGGAAAAGGAAAAGGATCAGAGTCTCTCTCTTTCTTATCCGAGATTTTGACATGATTCTTGCCCACCTGTCACTGCTGGCTACTAGATGTTGAATTATGATCCTCTGAGTGTCACACTCAATATAATGAGCATGGCTGGGTGGAAGGAATGGGACTCTCCGGTGGGGTCCACCAATTTGATGTTTCTCTTTGGTATAATGACCGTACTATAGTCTTTAAACCCAACAATTGCGCGAGAATAGTTGCCAAGCACAATTGTTCATATACCAATAGGCACTGTGAAAGTGGTGATTTTATCCTTAATCGTGCGATACCCTATGATTTTAGAATATCTCATATTGTAATATCATAGCAATGTAGGATATTACACAACGTGATATCTACAACCATAGGATATTGCATGATTACTTCTTTCTGCCAAAACGCAAAGCACATTTTCACTACGAATTTAGAACTATGTTTTATTATCATCTTTGTTTCTACTTGTGGATTTATGTGGGATCTTACTATATCATCTTCTATCATTTAGAGTTTATACATTACAGTCATCACAACCCCAAGCACAACTGAGTAGATTTTTCACTCTAAAACCCTAAGCCATTGAAGATCCAAGTACTTGAAAAGTATTAAGAAGGAGAATGGGGTGGAAGGATGTATTACTGCCATATCCAAAGCAAGATGATAAGATGAAAATGGAGGGAAACTCATTAGAGAATCGAAGACGATGAGCTCAGTGAAAAGAGTTTTTACCTCGTTTTTCTCCGTTTCTCTATTTTACTTCGGTGGAAAGGAAGACGGTGAAGTTTTCTATAGATATCCTATAGCTGTAGGATATCCTAGAGACTTGTATCCTACAGTTATAGGATATTAAACGATTAAGTGTAAAATCGCCACTTTTACACTGTCCTTTTGTGTACGAACAATCTGCAAGAATTATGAGTTTGTCGAAGGTTCTGGGGCAATTGTCGGGTTTAAGGACTGTTGAACACTTGAACGGTCATCATGATTCCTTTCTTTTTTTCTTTTTTTGCTTTCCCCCTCCACATGTACTTTGCCAGTAGAATCCATTCTCCAGTGATTAATTAGCGCGAGTACACCATCAATCATGCTCCGCCAAAGGAAACTTCCTTTTAATGCTTGCCCTTAAATAATTGAGCATCTCATGCTCTTGAATTCACATTTCACCCATTCTTAGTTTTCTTCAAAATAATTTTCTCTACTTCCCCATTGAGATGAAATTCAGAATTGGATGGATCCATCTATCTAAAAACATTTGAAATTATGGTGAAGTTATTTTTTGAGTTCGATCAAAGGTTATTAGTGATCATGAAGTCGATTGAGAGCATAAAAATCTAAGAAACTTCAGAATTTCTAAACTTTGTAATTGCAGACCAAATTATAATTCCATTATCCAAGCATCAAATAAAACCTACAAATTATTTACCAAAAAAAATAGAAATCCACAAATTGCTCCAATTCTCATTTCTCTTCCGTGTGTTCTAAAAATCCATCCATATTTTCGGCAAGCCGCTCAAACGGAGTTAATCCTACTAAAGATTGATCATGGAGTTAATAATATAATTGACCATGAAGTTAATAATATATATAATTAACACAATCTTATATGTTATTAATAATATTCATTAATCAAGTTAATAATCTTATGCTCAAGCTTATGGAGGGACAAACCCTTATTGTAATAAAATGGAGGCAAGTTCAATCAAGGAGAGGGCAATCATTTTGAGCGGCTCACATTTTTAATATGTAAGAACATCTCCAAGAGATACTCTATTTCTCCAAGTCAGCACCTAACAGCAGGAAATGGCAGCCCATGTCCCCTTCAACAGAACCATTATATCCATGTGGCAAATGACATATGAGTTGGTATGCCAAAAATGGCATTTTGGCATACCAAAAAGTCTTCCTTCAAATAGTTTTTTTCATTACAATAAGAGTGATGTACGTGCCTGCAACTCACTGTGGGATGGAAATTGGCGTTGATAGCCTGTGGTTCAACGACATTCATCCTATGGCCTATGGTTCAACAGCATTCATCCATAGGTAGCTGATGGAACAATGGATATCAATGAACATTACACAGCTATATTTATAACCGTTTTATTTTTTTAATAACATTTAAATCGTACCAAATCCCATTAAATATAAGTAGGATATATGTAATAAAGCAAATGAGGATTAAATGAAAAAAGAATAAAATAATAATTTGACATCTCTCTTGGAGTTGCCCAAGTGAGATGTCAAATTTACATATGCCTTTTTTGCCACATAAGCCTTTATTTTTGAAAAAGGCATATGGAGAAATGAAGTAGCTCTTGAAGATGCTCTAAGCCCCAAAGTTGAGTTCCCCTCCTCCCACGCATTCTTGAGATGATCAAAGGATCCAATCCCCACCAAGGGCATGTTTGTTTAAAAGAATTGTGAGAACTCTTGTCTGCGAGATTTCTCAGAATTCCAAATGCTGCCCCTTAAAATAGAATTCCAAATGCTCAACCCCCCTCTAGCATTTGGAATGCTGGAATTCTGGGAATTCATAAGACAAGTGCCTTTTCATATGGTTTGGGATTCTGAATTCTTGCATCAAACAGAGTATTTAGAATGCTCAGGGGACAATGTGTCATATCATGTCAAAAATTCCCAACAAGCCCAATTCCTTCCTAGAAATTCCTATAACCAAACAGGCGCCAAAGGTGCATCAAGTCGACAAAGCAGTCCATCATAAATCCAAGATATTATATAGTGACTAAAAGATCTGCACTAACTGTTTTACTTTTTCACCTATTTTCGAACTATGTAAGCCCAACCTGAGCTCCCGCTTATGTACATGGAAGCAAAACAACTCAAAGTTCATTTAGAATTGAATTCCTAGGTTGCTTTTGAATATTCAGCTACAACATTATATCATTATCATTTTGCTTTACAAGGAACTTGAAAAAAAAAAAAAAAAAAAAACAACATAGACCCATTCGCACTACAAATGTCCCTAACTAACTAAGCAACAAGTGTATATACAATTGCTTTATATTTTACACACACACACATGGAGAGCGATAGAAAGCACCCGAGCTTTTTGTAAAGCAAAAACGCCCAGAACTTCAAGCCAATAAAAATGGAGTAGTCATAAAGGGCAATGACGCCACTTTCCTACCTTTTCTTCTCCTTTAAGGGTGCATTTGGTAATGGTCATGGAAGAGGAAACAGGGCTGTGGCACATGCTTTCCTACCACCCCAGCAAGGACGTCCAGATCCTCTCTCGTGTAGAAATCAAGCAAAAAAAGGATGGACACTCCGGACATTTCATCATTGCACCAAACAAGTCGAGCAATGCACCAAAAAATTCAAAGCCTTATCACCCACCCTTTTCCTCTTAATCTGGCTCGGCCCAAGCACCCCCTAAATGTTTTAAAGTTTCTTATTTTGTTCCCTTTTATAAACAATGACTTTTCTATACATATCCTCCTTGGTTTTTCCTGAAAGACCGGGATCCGAACCGGGGGGGGGTGTGTTGGGGTTGAATAGTGTGAGACTAAATCTATGTCGAATATTAAATTCTAATGCCAATTATGCTCGATTAAAATTGTTGAAACTTAAGCATAGAGAGTAAACATTCTAAACATCACTATACATCAAGAATAAAGAATTCGACCATAACACATCATGTATAGTGGTTCCATTGCCTACATCCACTCCGGCTTGTGATCCATCACCCCACTGGCAATCCACCAACAACAATGGAGGTTTATGGTCACCTTAAACCTCACAACCACTCTTTATGTATTTCAAGGCTAAGCAATAACCTTTACAACTTGAAATTTCTCTCTCAACTATATGCCCAAGAATGCACTAAGAGAGATACATTTGAGTAAGGATGAAACTAGGAATCTTATTTAGCGGGGGCCAAAACAAAATCACAATGTAAAAAAAGATGTATAAAAGAGAGAGTGGGTTTGTCATTCTTCTTTGGAAGAGGAAACTCTTCAGAATCTATTTCCTACCACCCTAGGTGGAAAGCGCGGATCCACGCCATCGCAGAATTGAAGCACGAACGGAGGGGAAAATCGGGATATTTTGCTGATGCACCAAGCGTCTACAGCAAAGGCGCTGTAATCTCCTTTTTTCACGCGCTTAGGGTGTGTTTGTGCAGAGCCTCTTCCGCGGCTTTGGTTTCCGAAGGGGGTAAATGGGATTTTCATAACCTATCTAGTAGGGAAAGATAATGCAAAATCCCGAAATTCCCTGCATTTTCGATGTTGCACCAAACAAGAAGAAAAAGGCACCGGATGTTAGCCCCCTTTCGCTAAAACGTCGCTTGCACAAACAAAACCTTAAAGTCTCTACAAGTTTGCAACCTACAACTCCTTTCAATAACTCCAATAAGAATAAGTGCTTTCTCCTCTTCCTCTCTTGGATCATAAGATTTGGGGCAAGTGTAAATGGGTTAGAATGAATATTAAAAAATCTCTTCCCTAATCTCCATTAAGCCTTCTTTATTTGTTCTCCTTTTCTTCATTTCATTTCATTTCCTTTCCTTTCTCATTCTAAGTTTTCCCTAAAATCAACAATATTTTTGTTTCCTTTTTTCTAAGAGTCAAACCATGTTAAAAGTGCCTGAAACATGGATGGCCACACCATGGAGGGGCCAAAGCAATGTTCTTAAAGAACTTATGATGTATTTGGGGTCCGCCCCCTAGGTCCGCCCCTACATTTGAGTACAAATTGATGCCTCTAAATAGGCTGATATGAAAGTGAAAATTAAACTCAATACATATATATAAAGAAGAAGGTTGTCATTTAATGCATATGCATGAACCCCTCTATCTCTTTTGAAATGGATAACTTACAAAAGATGCAAAGGTGAAAATCATTGATGTGAGATAGAGGTATGAAATGATGAACACATGTTTGAAATGAAAAATCAAACTTGATTTTGAAAATGAAGCCTATGCCTAGCATGTTTGATCAAAACATAAGCGTGAAACATGTACAAACTAATGTAGATGATGAAATCATAAAGTTAAGCACGATTAAAGTGAAAAACATGTTATGAAATCAACCCTACACAACTCTAGCAAGCATAAACATTATGCAGTTAAGTAAATCAAAGATTTGAATCAAGCATGAAACATTAATTTTGAGAGAAGGGACAACTAACTTGATTCTAAGATTGAAATCCATGGTTTTGCCCATCAAATCCTTCTCTAGCCTAGCTCACTTGATTCTCCTTCCTTGGCACTCAAAATATCTCAAAATTCAGGCATAAATCCCAGGGAAAGAGCTGAAATTAAAAAAAATAAATTGACCAACGGATAGATTGTCGGTTAGCCGAGAGCACCTTCAGTTAACCGAACCTCCAACGGTCACATGCAACACCTAGTTTGACTTTCAGTCAAACAAGTCATTTTGAACTTCGGTTTCCTTACAGTTAACCGAGTTAACCGAAGACACTATCAATTAACCGAAAGGTAACCGATAGGCCACCGAAATGCAGGACCTGTAATTTTTTTACCATTCAGCTATTTTGACCGAGAGGTAATCAAAACATATGTCGATCAACTGAGTATCTGCAGGGTTTTAGATTTTGAATGATTTTCTAAGACGGGATTTTGGCCATGGAAATCATGTTTTGAATTATGTCGACCATGTTTGAAACTGATTTTCAATATATGATTCAAAACATGTTTGTGCATGTATTTTCAAAATTCAAATAAACCTTTTGTGCCTAACTTGAAAAGTTCAAAATCATGCATAAAAAATCAAGTCTTAAAATTATAAAGCCATTCATGAAAGTTTTATAAAGCACAGAAATGAAATTTATGCAACATGCATAAAGATTTTCAAGCTTTAAAAACTATGTGCAAATAAGAAATCAAGCTTTGTAAAAGTATGAATGCATCCAATCAAATTGCAACAAATGACAACCCTAACATTTCCTCCCTCACGAAAAGAAACATTTCCATCTCTGGATCAATATACACCAACACTCTATTGGTGGGGCTCTTTGAAAAAATAGGTTGTCGTCCCAAGTGTGATTGAAGTGATATTTGGATCAATACTAATTCAGCTAAGGTATTAATTTTAAATGACATAGATTTTATCATGGGCCTATATATATTTTCATTGATTTAATTTCTAGTTTTTCACCTTTTATGAGGGTCCACTAATTTATTAGTAGGCCCGTGACGGATATCTTTTCTCACTTTTATAGCAATTAGTGTAGACTCAAGCCTAATTCAATGATTTAGAGTTTAGAAGTGGGCCCACCAATGCAATCTTATGTCCATTTTTTTAGATTTCACAAGGCTTTCAAGAGGAGGAGAAGTAGGAGCATTTAAAAAAACTGACCCCTTCCCACATGCAGTCTTATGTCTAGTATTTATTAGATTCTATAAAGCTTTATAAGAATAAGAGAAAAAGTAGGAACACTTACGGCACGTTTGGTTTGGTACAGAGGACGGAATCCTCCATTTAGTTGATTCCTTTGTTCTATTCAAACCAAGCCATCTCTAAAGAGAATTTCATGAAGACAATTTCAAGTTTACTCAAAGAGAGGAATCCTACAATCTATATAGTGTGATCCAACGATCATAAGTTTTTTGTCAATTTCTCATAATCAATGAAAAATCAAGGGCCGAGCTTTCATCCAATGACCATTGTTGGCTCTTCAAATAAGTTGAACAGTTCGGATCGTGCAAAGGGAGGCCACATAAATAGAAAAATTAATATTTTAGTGTATGGGCTTTTTTGCAAACATCTCAAAATCCATGAGGGATCTACGGTTGAAATTTAGTCCCTAGTTGTCTTTGGTCTCCTCTAAATAATTCACAGTTTAGATCATGATTTCGAGGCCCACAAAATTCCAAAAATTAAAAAATTTGTACTACCAAATAACCCCATTTTTACACTGTGGCATATGAACGGTCAGAATCTTTTTGCTATTTTCCCATGATCCACGATGAACCACGTTCCCAAATTTGACCCCAGAGCTGTTGTAGGCCTTTTTGAGGGATTGAATGGTTCGGATATTGTAAAAGGCCCCCACAGAAGTCCAGATTTAGTGATCTAATGTTCTAGACTCTTTTACAAATATCTCAAATTATAGGAGGAATCGATGATTGATTTTCAGCTTCCTATCCGTTTTGACCTTTTTGACACGATTACCGGTTTAGATCTTGATTGTGTGGCCCATTGAAACCAAAAAACAAAAAAAAAAAAAGACGAAGTCATCTACATTAACTTGAAAAACAATGTAGCAGTGTGCATCCGCGCAAGCATTGACTCTCAATTTCGGAGGGGGGTGTCTGACTTTGAAAATATTTGCAAACGAGGAATCCCACTGTCCTCCATGTAGTTTTCCATGATGAACCAAAAGTGGATTTTCCATGGGATCACGGAAAGTCCCGAGAAATCCTCTGCGAGGATGTTTACCAAACATGCCCTTAAAGCTGGAGAAAAACTCTCTAATAAGTGGGTTCATCTCTGTAGACGTTATAAGGGGAAAAACGACCCTTTTTAAAGTGGGCAGTTTGTAGAATTTCACATACATACAATATATATATATGGAGATATTCAGGTGCATCCATCCATCACCATTTTGGTGAGGCACAATTGACATGGATGGCACTAACATGGAAAGCATTAAAGAAGCATCCGTCATGTCGGAAAAAAATTAGAGTCCGCCAAAAGGAGAAAGAACATCAAAATATTAGGGCCCTGCTTTGTTTCCCTTATTTCGTTTTCCTTTTCTTCCTCCACGTCCGCTCGTCTCTTTTTCATTTCCCCTATTTCGTTTTTCCTTTCTTCCTCCACGTCCATCCATCTTCGGCATTAGCCATCATTTCGGAGAGAGGGCTCTCCCAAGGTGCATCCGTTGTCTCCCAGCCATGTCCCCTTTGACTTCGTCTAACATTCCAGAGAGAGGGCTTTTTATCAAAAAAATAGAGAGGGTTTTTGAAGAAGGATCCATCGTCAACATTCGTTTGGCATTTCGGAGAAAGGGTTTCTTGCAAAAAAAGAGAGGGTTTCTTAGGCATCAAAGGAGAGGGTTCTATTGCTAAAAAGTTGTACAAACTGCTTCTCTCACTGGACACGGCTTGTTCTCTTGCATTTCGGCGGAGTGATTCTCTCCTTCCATACTTGCAGACCCGGGCCTCGATCTCTAACTACTTCTCTCACTGTAGTACCCTACGTTTGAGAATGCGATGGTTGATCCATCAGATCCTTTCGTCAACCCCCTTCAGTGAGTCTCTCTCTCATAATAATCAATAATGATTGGTTTTTGTGAAGGTTCAAGTATTAAGTGTAACGTGCCATGCCGATAAACACATGCTATGTTGTAAATTAACCATCTATCTGAAAACAGCTATATGTGACATTTCTAATTGTCTGGTCTAGATGAGTACAATATTACCCTACTTCGTTTCTTGATTTGCTATTAATCTCCAAACTTGGTTTCTTGATTTGCTGTTAATCTCCATACTTGGTTTCTTTATTTGTTGTTAATGATTAGATTCATACTTTGCTTCTTTATTTGTTGCTAATCTCATACTTTGTTTCTTGTTTTGTTGTTAATCTCATACTTTGTTTCTTTATTTGTTGTTAATGATTACGCTGGCTTTCCTTCCCGTTACCCTTATCTTCATATGGTTCTGCTTCTTTTTTTTATTAGGTTCATCCGTACAACTTGGTTTTACTATGACACAAGCATACCTTACAACCGTCCAAACATATCTTGCAGATCAATCTATTGCAATTCTTCTAGGCCAATATTTAAAAGGAAGCAAATTCAATTTTCAAAAGTTCCTTAGTTTAGCATTGGATAAGGATTTCTGGTTACTTCATCTCTGTTCTTAGCATTTTCTTAATACATCTGGTTATTTCTATCTATTGATTTTACATTTCTGCATATCCTACATTATTATTAAATAGTGTAGGAAATTGAATTTTCAAAAGTTCCTCAGCTTGGCATTGTATAAGGATTTTTGGTTACTTCATCTCTGCTCTTAGCATTTTCTTAATACAATTGGTTATTTCTATCTATCGATTTCACATCTCTGCATATCCCACACTATTATTAAATACTGCCATATAATAAATCAATTTAGGACAATGTGAAGCTATTTGGATTTAACATTCATGCAGTGCTTGTGAGTCTTCAAAAGCACATAGCATTCATTTCTAATCTTTTCATTTTTGTTGATTATTGTTTCCAACATAGTTTTCTAAAATAACTTTTCATTAGGTGTTGTAGCTAATCCTTTTATAATAAATTGATGGGTTAGAATTAATCTTATTTCCTTTTATAACTTTTTTGAGCTCCTATTTTATTATTATTAAAATTTTCCAACTTGCTAGTTACCTTTGACCAAGGAAAAGATTTGTTCTGAAAGTTCTTCGATCAATCCACTTCTAAAAGACTTGATTTAAACTTTGATTTATGTATTTTTATTTTTATTTTTAAAGAAAAAGGTAGGTGGAACCATCAACCTCTTAAATAATGAATTCATTTATCTTAACCGTTGATGACGAGAAATGTCCAATGTTAGGAATGCTATTTAATAACATAAATGGTGCGTTCGACTTCTATAGTGCATATGCGAGAGATGTGGGCTTTAATGTGAGAAAAGGCTAAGAGAACAAGAGAAATGATCTAGTGATGCATGGAAAAAGTTTTTATTGGAAGAGATTTGAAGGCCACCGAGCAGAGAAGCCAAGCTTTAATAATGAAGATGAAAGGCATACTATGGAGACACGAGAAAATTGTAGTGCAGAATTCTAAATTAAAAGAGGGAGGGGGGATTCAAGTTATTCGGCCTGTACGTTTGTTACAAAGTATACTCATATGTTAAGTACTCCCCACAAGTGTCATTTGCTACGGTCACACAAAACAATCATACTTGCACAAAAAAAAATGATAGATACCTATCAAAGAGCTAATGTATGGACTGCAAATGCTATGAGAGTGTTTGAATTGCAAGAAAATGGTTTTGGAAACATAGGGTTCACTGAAACAGATTTGCGTAACCATAATAGAGATAAAAGAATGGAAACAGTGATGAAGATGGACAATTGGTATATGAGTAGTAAGTTTTTCATAGAGCATACTCATATGTTAAGTACTCCCCACAAGCGTAATTTGCTACAGTCACACAGAACAATCACACTTGCACTGTGCAAAAAAAATTTGATAGACACCTATCAAAGAGCTAATGTATGGACTGCAAATGCTATGAGAGTGTTTGGATTACAGGAAAATGGTTTTGGAAATATAGGGTACACTAAAACAGATTTGTGTAACCATAATAGAGATAAAAGGATGGAAAAAGTGGCAAAGATTTGTGCAAGGAAAGGAACCACCACTTTAACTTTTCTATAGAAAGAGATTCTGACAACCAGATAAAGCATATTTTTTTGCCCGAGTCTCTTTTCCAAAATTCATATCGTGTATTCAGGGATGTGGTATCATTTGACACAATGTATATGACAAACAAATATGACTTTATATTCGGTGCATTTACGGGTGTCAATCACCATGGTCAATCAATTTTATTTGGCTGTGGTCTTATTTCAAATGAAAATTTTGAAACATCTGTATGGCTATTTACTAAATAGCTTGAAGCAATGCCAATAGGAGAACCAAAGGAATTTATAATTGATCAGGATCCGGCAATGACAAGCCATCCAACATGCTATGCCAAACATGTGACATACACTGTAATTGGCATATTATGGAAAAGTTTCCATCGAAATTATGGGGCATAGCCATCAATTTTGAAGGATTTTTTTTCTTTAAAGAAATTACAAGATTGTGTATGCAACTCAGTCACAAAGGAGCAATTTGAGTTTTAGAGAAACACTATAATGGAGGACAATGATTTGATTGATCATGAATGGTTAAGTGACATTTACCACATTTGTGAAATGTGGGTACCAATATTCTATAGGGGTGTGTTCTTTGGGGGATGATATCAAGTCAAAGAAGTGAGAGCATGAATGCGTTTGTCAAGGGCTATGTAATGCGGAAAAAATACGTTGTTTGGATTCTTTACAACATTAGATCATGGCATTAGTCGTCAAAAGCATAAAAAATTAACAACAGAATATCTCACATTTGATAGAAGGCCAAAGCTAATGAGCAAAATGCCAATGGAGAAGCAGATGTCGGAATTTTACATGAGAGAAATTCTATGAGTTCCTAGAACAGGTTATGACAATGGTGACAAGTAGTGCAAGTTGTGTAAGTGAAGGTATTGAAGAGAAGAGTTACATCGTTGTAGACATCGAAAATGGAACGGAAGTTGAACGAATGGTTCAATTAAAGAATCATTCTAAATTTGCTGATTGTTCCTTTCAAATGTTTGAGTTAAAGGAAATTTCATGTTCTCATATTCTTCATGTTCTCATATTCTTAGTGTCTTGAGGCAAGAAAAAGTTTATACATTACCCAAAGACTTCATATTGCAAAGACGGATTCGGGATGCGAGAGCAGATTCCGACGAGTATGATGACATCATCGATGCACACAATTCATGTGGTGACATGTTGATTGGAAGACACAACGATTTATCATACTGTGTAACCCAACTTGTAGATAAGGGTTGTATGTCTAAAAAGGCATATCAGCATGCAAGAAAAGGGATTCTACAACTAAAAAGAGAATGTCATTAGTTTAATGAATTTGAGGTAATTGGGGAGAAGGAATATTGGAAAAAAGGAACGATGGTTTCTGTTAAGGTGCAATATTACCCACTGACGCATGCTAATACAAAGGGTCGTTCAAAGGGGATTAAATCCTCTAAGGAAAATGCACAAAGGAAAGAACGACTCTGCCGTGGGTGTAACAACCAAGGCATGTCACATGACTGGTGTAACTGTCTTACTATTTCAATGAGGTGTCACAGACAAATCTGCTTATTTCCTATAAGACCTGGAACTCTAATTTCTGGTATTAGTGTTGATTAAGTTGTGGATTAGTTTTCAAAGTGGGATTAATGGTTGTTTGATTGGGTTTGTGAGTTAGAATGGCTTTTTATTAGCTTTGGGGAGTTTTGAGAGCCCGTGAACCTAGTTTGTGACCGTAGGGTCCTTTGTGTTTTACGTGGTCAGTGTGGGGAGGTTCTTCGTGATTCCCAAAATTCCCATTTGGCTTTGTTTGAATAATCTTTTCATTCCCTACAACTTTTGTGTTCACTCCGTACCCCTCGCAGCTTCAAAAACCAGTTTTTCTAGCTCTGGGGGCAAATCGGTCTTTTCACATTGAATTTGGACCAAAATTTCAAAATCACAGAACTGTGTCAAAAGTAAACTTTTTGGAAACCATATTTTATGAGAAACATTTTTTCCTTCTTTGTCGATCGCATCCGGGGCCCAAAAATTGATATTTTAATCGTTGACAAGTTTTAAGTGTGGCGAGGCCCACACCCACCCATTATAAAAAGGCAGCCCTCATCTCTTCTCCCTCATTCGTTTTAGCCCAAGGGAGAGCTCTGCAATTGAGCTCTCCTCTCCCTTTTCTTCTTGGTCTGTCTTCCCTAATCATGGAGGAACCCTTGCCAAATGGGAGACCTAAGCCCACCATCACTCTCCTTTCATTCTCCCCTCCATATTGGTGTTTTTCTTGCTCAAGCTTCTTCTTGTTGATTGATGACCCTAGAGGTAAGGACTCCTTCCCATTTTCTTAGATGTGCAATGGCATCCCCTGAGGTTCTATTTCCTAGCTTTGTTTGAGCCCATTCCTAGTCTTTCTTGTTTGCCATTTTTAGGGCTCTAAGTTGGGTGCATTTGGGGGTTTCTTGTGTAAGGTGAACTAAGGTCTAATTGGAAGGATTAGAGGCTAATTGGGAAGCATTGGAGACTAAGGCAAGTGACAGAAATTTGACTTGTTTTAAGTATGCTAATTTTCATGAATTTCCTAGTTTTCATTGCTATATGTTAATGGATTTTCTTTGGCTACTATTTCGCCCAAAAAGAGGAAAAGGAATGAAAAGTCTTGTGAAGAAGCTTTTTATTTCATCCTTTAAACATTATAGAAAGATGTGAAAATGACTTGCACAAATGCTTGATCGCGTAGGAAGAGTCATTTCCACTTTTATTTATATGGGTTCTTGTTTGCTTCGCCTTCTGAGTGCAGGTTATTTACAAATTTTTTTATACCACTCCCTCCTCAAGCTTAGGAGATAAAAAAATGGAAATTTGGATTGAAGGGAGAGAAGAGAAGGTTGTTGTCTTCAAGAGTTTGCTGGAGACGAAATTGGAGAAGTTTGTAATTTAGCTTCTTCTGTCAGTCTTTGTAGTTCATCCCCACTATTTAGGACGAATGATTAGTCGAAAAGGTCTGTTTCAAAATATCAAAGACAATCTCTGCCCTTCCTCCATGGTAAGAGGAACAAAGGCTAACAGAGGCTATAGCTCAGGTCCAAGGAGAAGCATTCACCACTACTTGATTTTCACCATGCGAATGAAGAAGGAGAGAGTTTTGAAAATGGCAGAGTTTTTGGGCTTCTTTGCACTTGATTCCGGCATCTTTTTCCTGCTCTCCCAAGTCTTAATTTTATAGCCTTTGAAGAGCCATAACTGTTGGAGATCATGGAGGAGTGGAGGTAGTTTCAAAACTGTCTTCAATGGGAAACATGGTTGTTCCCCTTTTGCATATTTCAGCGGCCATCAGAAGAAGCAACTGGCTAGACCGTGGGAGATCATGGGTGTCAGGTAGCCGAGAGAGAAGTAGTTCAGAGGCCAGTGTCTATTGCGTCCTTTGGTCATCTTTCAATCGAGGACCACCGCCTGCTTCATTGCACTAAGCGGCTAGTATGATAAAGTTTACAGTAGCTAGTGGACCTTGCAGGCAGTAGCCGTTGGGGGAGTTCTTTTGCTGCAGCCGGTCAGATTCCAGCGATCATCAGTGTTATCATTCTTTTTATGAAAAATGAGTATTTTTCCTTGGGAAATCTTATGTATGAGCAGATGAATTTTTTGTGTGCCAACAAATGCTTCCCTTGAGGTACAATGATTGAAATGTGTTACAGTAATCATTGTGCCTCGAGAACTTCATAAATCTGTATTTTTGATGGATAGGTGTAGAAAAAAATTTTTGAAAGCTGTTCATGCCCTGTTTTTCGCAAATATCAATTGTTTACGTATCTGCAGGGATTATGAGAAAGATCCCAAGGAAGGATCCCTAAGGTGTAGAACAACTTTTGTTTGAGAATTTTCTCTTTGGAGATGAAAAGGTAGGTTGATTTTTTCAGGAATGACTTGAGAAGAGTTTAGGATTTATGGCATTGTTTGTGTTTTTGGTGGGATTTGGGTGGCTGGGTAGGCAAATTAACTCTAAATTGGGCATATGGCAAGTCTATTCAAAGATATTTTCTAATGGACCATTATGATGACGTCACTTTTGAATTTTAGCTGCTCCATGGATTTCGAAAAGCAGTTAGAAGTCCAACAGCGTCTCCTCGAACCGTGCACTGACCGGCCAGTTCTTGGTCTTTTCCAGTGCATTCATTAGCTGCTGCGGTGGTTCCAGAATACTCGTTGGGTGTCGATTTGCTTCTGGAACGGCGGTTGAACAATTAACTCCGCCGCCTGCATCTCTTGCAAAGATCGAGGTGTCAGGTGTTTTATAAAGGGTTTGATTTCTTCTTCTTTCGTCTTTACTTCACTTTTTGCATTCCAGAGCTTCCAAAATCCCAGAGATCTTCATGTCCAGGCCTTCTCCGGTTTCTTCTTCTTCTTCTCCAAGATTTTTTTGCGATTTCTTCTTCTTCATTTTCGGAACAATGGTTGTTAATCTTTCCTTTCTTTCTTTTCTCGCACTGTTATTTGCATATTTCTTCTTCAATGTTTGTTGGGAGAAGAATTTCTTTCTATCGAAGATTTGGTCTATCTTGTCTTCTTTTATTTGCTCTGTGATGATTTAATGCACATCTCGAACCTGTCATAGCTTCAAGTCTTTTCAGATATTGCTTAAACACAAAACCCACTTTTAGGGTTCCGACTTTCTGTCGCAGCAGTCCAACCTAGGGATTTTAGTCCAAGGCCAGCGATTTTGGGATGATAGTCTGAGTAGAATGGTTGCCTGGTTTTAGTGGAGGACCCTGCCTTTTACCGCTTATGGGAAACTTCATTTCCCTTTGTTCTCTTTTCTTTTGGGTGGGAGATGGAAAGTTTCGGGGTTTTACCCCTCTTTTGATTTCCTAGAATATAGACCTTGTAGGTCGTTTCTGAGTGACAACCGAACACTTAAATAATGGCTGCCGCCAGGGGAGATAAGTGGCCGTCCAATTTTGTGGGTGACCGGTGGGTATTTTGCGACTCGGCTGTAAATCATCAACCGCTGAGCTTTGGTAATTTGGGGATTTTGGCCGCTGGGGACTTTAAGGAAGATATTGACCGTTGATGAGTGGACCTTAGCCACTGGATGTTGGGGATGATCGACTATTAACTATGGGAAGCATTGGTTAGCCACTAGGTCTCAGAGTGATAAGATAGAGGCCGTTAGGGTTTTCTTTGCAGAAGTTCGGTGATTGGTGGTTAAGTCCTGGATGCTTAGCCGCTGATGAAATATCCGCACTTTAGCCATTGAGCGCTAAATCGGCAAGACCTTAGCCACTAAGTATTAGAGTAATAAAATCTTAGCCGCCAGGTATTGCTTTTGACTTAGCCGCTAGGTATTTGGACTAATAGAATTCTAGTCGCTGGGTGTCTGCTTTTGCAATGATTTTCTCTTTGCATTCACTCATCTGCATGTCTCCATATGGTTTTTAGCGCGCACTGGGCTGCCTTACTTAAGCGGAGACCTTGGTTTGAAAACCTTTGAGCGCGCATTTGTTGCCTTGCCGAGGTTGAGAATCATGTACATTTCTTTCCTCTAGGTTTTCTACCCGCTTTAGAAAATAAGGGGAAATGCTGTTGAAATTTCTACAAATTCTTGAACTTAACATTTTATCTTTTCTTTTCAAAAGACATGAATGTTGCTTCTTCTTCATCATTGCTGATGCCACTGCCATTGCTAAGGGCAAGCAGCCCGCTATTGAGGCTCCGCAAGTTCCTATGACTGAAGCTTCGCAAGCTCCTCCTCCTCGTAGCATAATGTGAGAGAGTCGTGCTAGGACGGAGGAGATCTCCCACAATGTAGACAACATTGCTAATGTTGAGAAGGAGAGGTTCAAGGCCGATAGATGTCAGTGGCCTTTGGGGAGGCCTGATTATGCCCTGGGTGATGGTGGTGATTATTAGGGGTGCCTTCTTGTTGAACACGCTATTTCCTTATTTGCTGATGTTAGTGAAGATACTATCATGGTCCCCACCGGATATGCCCATAGAGGAGGTTTTCCTACTTCAACTCTCAACTTAACCATACTAGCTCGGAATGACAGCAAACAAGTGTTCTTGATGTGCAGATGGAACTACAAAAATAGACCGAGTGCACTGGGCATATGTGTAGCACAAATTATTAGTCAAAATTTTACAATGCATATGCGGGAAACTTGTTTTCAAACCACTAGACATGATAATATGTGGGCCGACTAGTCCCCACATGCCTACGTGGATGCCCGGCAGATTTGCATTGCCTTTTGCTAACACAACCCCCATAAAATATGATACGCTGGGGTTTGTGCTCAATCGTCCTTCAGAAAGAAAGAAGAAGCTCATTGATCAAGCTTCTTGATGACTTTGTGCACAAACCAAACTAGTATAATTGGTGATCTCTAGCCAATCTTGTGATGCCATAACTGTTGCTATAGAAGGGCTAGAATTCTCCCTAGGTGGTGGATGTGTGACATCAGCTCCGAGTGTAAAGATACATTGCAGCGAAGAAGGAAGCGTTGAAGAGGCATATAAAGGAATGCTAAGTGTCAAGCTTTCTATGGCGGCTAGATTGTCTTCTTTCTTTTTCTTCTTTTGTCACCCATTGATGTAACTGGATGTATACATGTAACTTCTTTTGAAAGTATTATCAATGAAAGTGGCAATTTTGCATATCTGTCTTCATGGCTTTCTGATATGGAATGGATGTATGATTTTGATTTTTAAATTCAATAACTCACTAGTCTTAATTAAAAGAATAGTAAATCACAATGAAGTGGGATGGAAATAGACAATAGCCGGAGCCTTGTAGGGACATTAGCCAGGGTTTGGCTTTGACTCTTCATAATCAAATAGAGGAAATTTTGAAGGTCAAATGGGGTCTTCTTCCTTTTTTCCATTTTAAGACTTTGGCTAGGTGACAAGAGTAGAGTCAATTAGGGTCCATATAAAATGACATTAGCTAAATGACTTGCGTTTCAATCAGGAGGACGAGAGGTCTATCCTGATAAAAATAATGAGACTGAATATGAAATTGAATTAGGAATAGTAACGTTTGAGAAACTTTCCATTGATGGGCATCATACATCTTTCACCTTCAACGATAAGAATAGCATATGCACCAATTGAGTAAACTTTGTCGATGACGTATGGTCATTCCCACTTGGGTTCGAACTGCCCCTTAGGTCTTCGTTCTGCAAGGACTAGGTTGCCTTTTTTTAAAGCCCTTTTTCGCACTTTCTTATCGAATGAACTAGCCATCCTAGATTGATAGATTTCGATACTTTGTTTGGCTGTAAGTCTTTTTTCGTCGAGACTTTCTAATTCTTGAAGTCTCAACTCAACTCTTTGATCATCTGTGACTTTCTTTTCAACTAATACCCTGAGTGAAGGTAACTGAATTTCTAAGGGTACGACTGCCTTGCACCTGTAAACAAGAGAAAATGGAGTTGATTTAGTCGGGCCTCTAACTCTGGTTCGGTAAGCCCAAAGAGCTTCATAGAGTTTTGTTCCCCATGATTTCTTGTTGTTAGACACCATCTTTTTCATGATTTTGAAGATAGTTTTGTTAAAAAGCCTCTGCTAATCCATTCGCCGTAGGATTGTATGCGGTGGAAGGACAACAATGAATACCATACCTGTTGTAGAGTTTGTAAAAGTTGTCATTGATGAATTAGGGTCCATTATCATGGTATAAGAGTTTAACCAACCAAAACGGCAAATAATATGATTTCTGACAAAGTTGATCACAGTATCAGCTTTTACTTCGGCTAATGGAACAGCTTTGAACCATTTAGAGAAATAATTCGTGGCTGCCAGAATGAAATGGTGGCCTTTGTCCGAAGGAGGATGAATTTTCCCGATGATGTCCATTGCCCAGGCTTTAAAAGGCCAAGATATAGTTGTAGGATGCAGATAAGTTGGCGGTTGATTTATGTAATCACCATGAATTTGGCATTCTCTGTATTTTTTGGCAAATTGCATAGAATCCGCAATTATTGTAGGCCAGTAATATCCCAACCTCCATATTTGGTCTTGTAATTTTGGTCTAGCTTGATGAGCGCCACATGGCTTTGCATGGACTTCTCTTAGTGCATCTTCAGCTTCCTTTTGAGATAGGCACCGTAGCAAAACTCCATCAAATGATCTCCGATATAGAGTTTTAAACAGAAGATCATAATAATATATGGGCGCACACCTTTGAATACTAGTTCGATCTTTGATGTTGTCTGGTAGGATGCCATGTAGGATGTAGTCGATAAAGAGTTCTCTCCAGTCTTTAAATGAATTTTCATAAGAAGGATCTCTACTTCTCGATACTTGAAAGCAATTGGCTACAGCTTGATGAGCATCAAAAGGTGGAAATAATTTCCATTCTGTGAAGGTAATTTTCACCATATCATTCTTCGGTAATGCCATCAAAGCAGCTAGTCTTGCTAGAGCATCTGCCTTGACATTTTGATCGTGAAAGGTTTGGTTGTATCTGCAAACCGTACCACTAATTTCTTCTTTTGCTGCTGACTCATAACCTTGGCCGACTCAGCTGTGCTTGTTCCCACGATAGGTTTCTTCACATTGGGCTCCCTTTCTTCATATATAGCCGTGTCGGTAAAGTAAACTTCCTTTCCTTTGAAAGGCTTTTCATCAGCAAAAACACGATGTACTTTTCCACCAACATCAATATATTTGAAACATTGATGAAGGGTAGATGGTACAATGGCATAGTCGTGCAACCATCTCCTTCCAAGCAAGATGTTATAGCAAGATCGAGTTTTGACGACGTGCAAAGTAGCTTCAGAAACCAAACTCCCAAGCTGGAATTTGATCCAAATCTTTCTGATGGGATTTTGAATTTCACCATCAAACCCTTGAATTGCAGTATTGGTGCTGATGAGCATGTTTAGTGGAATTCTCAATTCTTGTAATGCCATGACATTAATAAGATTAAGAGCTGACCCGAAATCCACTTGCACCCTGGGAATTGGCACCTTTTGATATATGTTGTGAAATATAAAGGCCTTGATTGATTGACATTGCCCAACAACGTATCTTCGTTAGAGAAAGAAATGATAGCCTAATTAGAAGCATTCTAGATGAAGTAACACTCTTCACATTGCTTCTGAGGTCTTTTGGACTTAGCTACCCGATGCTTCTTCTCTATTTGATGCACTTGAGCCACATGCACTTGGTTATTAGGATCCAATGCTTGGAATTCGCTAATGAAACTGTCTCAAGTTTCTTTTGACATCTACAACAGGTCAAGGATGTACAATCATGCAGATATGTGTTTAACGTGCTCGACAAGGTCAAGGATGTACAATCATGCAGATATGTGTTTAACGTGCTCGACAAGGTCATGCTTAAATGGCTCTATCGGCCTTTCATTAACATTTGTATTTACAATTTCAGTATTGACATTTTGTCCAGTGGGGACTACAAGTGAGGGAGAAGTAGAAGGAGTAGGTGCAGGAGGTTTATTATAATTGACTTTATAATTCATTCCAGACCTGAGGCCACTCCCAGTGTTTTTTTGAACAGCTATAACTTATTCTTGCTGGGAGAAAATGTGAGGGATTTTGTGTTTTATAATTTAATGGATGCATTATCATTTTGGCATCATTCGAATTTTCACACATGCATTGATTTTGAGATACTTGAAATTTTGACTTTTTAATGCATAATTTTAGAACTTTTAGAACTTATGTTTCATGCATATTTTGATTTTAAACTTGGATGCATTAATTTTTGAAAAGAAGAATTTTGAATAAAGCATGCCTATGGTTTTAAAACTTTCAAATCATCTTAGGCATTTTAGGATTCATGTTTTTAAAACTCTTAGATTGATTTAAAACATGTTTTCAAGCTTGATCTCATGGCCCTAAGTCCCCACAAGAAAAATACTTTGAAAAACACATTTTTGGGAAAAGAGGACTAATACTGCCAGCCAAACCACTTTTACCGCCGGCCTCTGGCCCCCGCTAAAAGTAGTTTTTCAAATGGGCATTTTTATGACCATTGAGTTCGGTTAACCAAAGTCTCAATGTCAGTTAACTGATAAGCTAGCCGTTTGACTATTTTTTCTATATAAACAACTATTCCTAGGCCAAAATTTGAGGAACTAAGAGGCCCTCATTGAGGTGTTTTGAGGCCAAACAAAGGGGAACGAGTTAAGGGAGGTTAGTTGGTCAAAAGGGAAGTTAAAGCTTGGAATCAAGGTTTAAATCATCTAAGTAAGCTTGGTTTTCCTCATCATATGTTTTATGCTTTGCTTTAATTATTGGTAAAATATTTTCTAGCATGTTACACTATGATTTGTTGTGCCCTTAACAAGTATGTGTTGAATTGATTTATTAGTTTGGATGCATTACCTTGATTCAAACCAAATAGGACTCAAATTGGTATATCTAAGTGAATCATATTTTGGAATTATCTTTGAAATCATATGTAACATGATTCCTATACTTGGTTGAATCATAGGTTGTTGTTTTCCATGAAAAGAGAATCATTTTCAATCTATTTCATGTTTTGGATTCAACAACACACTCAAATCACATGTACTTTTGTTTTAAAGTTTCACAATTTGCTTGGCATTGATAGGTTTATCATTTTCAAGTTGATCTTTAAATTACATATGATTTGTCTCTTCACTTCAATCAAATATCTTTTAGTGTTTTACACTTTCAAATGCTTTCAGCGTACATGTATTGAGCTACATTGTTAAATTTGATTGAAGATATTATGCATCACATGTTTTTTTCTTAAAATTTCACAACTTGTTTGGAATGAATAAGTATATCTTTTATATATAAGTTGTTTTTAATATGTGATAAACATTCTTTCCTCAATCATAAATGTTTTTATGAACTAAAACTTTTAAAAACCTTTGGCATACATTTATGATCTTTTATTTTCAAATTGATTGAGGACATCATACATACACATTGAGCATTCATCTTTGCATTCATATAGTGTTTGTGTGCGTTAGATTTACACTTTACTATCCACCTAATTAAGAGGCATTGTATTTGAGCTTAAATTTTTATCTCTTCAAGTGTTGTGTAAACACTTTGTAGAGAAAACTTTTGGGTGCATTGGTTATTACTTAGCCTTAAAAAAGCATAAGTGTATGGTTAGGGGTGAACCATAAAACCCAAAAGGTTATTGCTTAGCCTTGGAAAGCATGTTGTAAGGTTATTGCTTAGTCTTGAAAAGCATTTTGTAAAGGTTATTGCTTAGCCTATTGAAAATCATAGATAGTGGAAACCTGGTAGGGTGTAGGATCACAAGCCCGTAGTGGATGTAGGCATTGAGGCTGAACCACTATAAATCATTGTGTTATGGTGAGTGCTTTGTGATGATTATTTTTGTTATCTTTCGTACATTAGTTCTATATCATCACTTGTGATTAGTTGATTTAAAGAACTTTAAAATTTGGCATAATTGGTCACTAATTAGAAGCTCACCCTATTCACCCTCCCTCTAGGGTTCGGATCGCGAACTTTCAGAAAAGATTTACCATTCCTTCCACTACGTCTTCCACGTTGGCGGATGCAGAGGATGTAGTGATTTCTTCTCTTATACTAGCGACCATGTGACATGATGTTACCTCGGTTTCATTCCCAGGATTTGTCAGTTCATCTTCCAAGGTGATAACCTCATGTGTTTTTGTGATGAACGAGTCCGAGGAACTGATTGGCACAATGTCAGGAGCTTCTTCAAACTCTGCACGATGATCACCATCGGATCCTGAGGACGTATCATTAATTGTGATAACCGGCACATCCTTTTAGTGTTCATTGCAAAGAACACCAAAATCCAAAGAAGACTATATCAAAGCACCTCCGCACCAACAAAAAGGGGGATGAGGCAAGGAATATATCAGCTAGCAGTATTTATCACCACAAAATAACAAAAGGCAATGAGGGTAAAGACCTACGCTAGATGTTGGAAAAGAAGAAGTTAGAACAAAATGAAATAGTTCCCAGTTTCACAACGTGGTCTCCAAAGCCACGAAAACTCAAAAAGAAAGCCCGCCACAATTTTGGCATCACTTGAAGAAAATGCCTTCTATCCTCTTACTCGGAAAGAGGGAAGGAGGTACGGGAGAAGGCGTCTCTCTTCAATTATAGTAGGGCCTACACTACATCCTTTGAAAGCATATGTAAAGCATCCAGAGAAGAGACAACAGCGTCTGTCTGCTATAGAACTCACACAATTCAAAGACTTTTTGAAGAAGAAAGGAAGAAATGAAGTTGAGATCCTTACACTACCAGTTCATCATCCTGAAGAGGTGGGCTCCATCACTAATCACTCCATACCCATGGTTATGAAAATGAACAATACTCAAAGAAAGATTACCTAGAGATGGGCAATGAAGGAGGATGACTTTAACGTCGTTATGGTCTGCATGACCGAAGCTAGACATAGTAGGCATTCTTCTAGACTCACAGCTCAAAGTTCAAACCCTGCCGAAATTGAAGAATTAGATAATGCCTTCGAAGGCCATGAAACTCCAGTTACAGACGAAGATTCACCACAAACTAATAAAAACACAGGGGGCATGGATTTTCTAGTACTTCGAGCCATTGATGATAATGTCTCATTAACCACTCGGAGCCCTGAAAGCAGCCCTTCTCGCCATACTAGACCTAGCAAATACGCTATCTTCATGGTTAGGGAGACCTGCGCACCAGTAAATGTGGAAGAACAAGTTGAAGGTGGAAAGACTACAAAAAACATACAGGATTTGGTTAAAAAATAGAATGATAAAATTAACCAAATCACTACTCAGTTGCAATTCCTCATGGAACGGATAGCCGGTCTAAATGATCATCCACATGCGGCGACTCCATCTTGTTCAAATAGAAAAGACACACCTACATTTGAAACAAAAATCGATCAAATTGCTGCACAAATGCAACAGCGCTCACAAAGGCTATCCAAGCAAGGTGGTCAATCTTCGAATACTGATCATTAGGTAGATCTGGATACACCTATGACTTACAGAAAAGTTATTGATATGATGACCAAGACAAGAGACGAAGGGAGACTTAGGAAGAAATGGATTATGCCAAAATACCCACCTGAAATGGATTTGGTTCCTTATCCTCCTAAATATAAGCCTCCTACCTTCTAGTTTTAGATGGGCAAAAGCTTCGTTTACCAGCACATAGTACATTTCAAATCTTAGCTTGGGGGCATGCCTGATATAGATGCTTTAAAGATCAGGTCTTTCATCAGCACTTTAAAAGGAACCGCTTTCGACTGGTACAAACAATTGCCAGAGAATTCTATCACTTCATGGGAAGTCTTAGAAAAAAAATTCTTACTACATTTCCAAGAAGAAGATCAACCATTTAGCCTGAATTCACTCACTCAAACTAAGCAGGGAGAGAATGAGTCTGTTCAAGGCTTCATAAACAGGTGGTGAGCATTAGCATACAGATGCAAAGAACCCATCTCTCAGAAGTCAGTAGTGGGCATGTGCAAGGCTAATCTCAAACCTGAGATTAAGCAGATGGTAATCAATGTTAAGACTAAATCCATGTCTAAACTACTGAAAGCAGCCATCGATGCAGAAGATTGTCGGAAAGAGCTTGACTAGAACGATAAGTCCAGAAGGACTCAGACTCCCACATCTTCTGCGGCCAAAGAAAGGAAAAGAGAAGAAGTCTTTAATAGCCATAATTCTAAGGCACCTAGAAAGGTACAAGATCGTAAGGATGAAGCCGCCAGGAAAGAATAGTACGAAAGAAGAAAATGTATCAAATACTCCTTCGATGAAAATATTGAGGAAATCTTCAAGACTTTGCTGGAGCATGGAAAGCTAGAACTGTCTCCTTCCAAAAGACCTAGCCAAGAGGGCACAACAAATGACCCAAACTACTGCCCTTATCATCGGATGATTTCTCACCCTTTGAAAGAATATTTCATCTTGAAAGAAAAGATACAAGACATGTTAACCAAAGGGATTATACAGCTTGATCAAAAATATGATATAGCTTCAGTTAACATGGTGGCCTTCGGGTCATTTGAACCTGTCAACATCGAGCCTATCAGATCAAAGACAGTTGAATTTCAACTAATTGATAAAGTCGAAAGCAGTAATGGACTTGTCGCGACTACCACGACACTTAGGCAAATGATATGGGTACACCCCGATCTCATGATAGACGACGGTTGGGAAATAGTGAAGTCAAAGTCTACTTCTGAAAGGAGGACGAAAATGAAAAATTCACTTCGTAACTCCCACTCAGCAGTTAGAGTCCAGCTTATAAAAGAAGCAAATAAGGAAATGGAGCCGGCACCCAGAAAGAAGGCGCCTGCAGAATCCTTTAAGCTAATGAGAAAACCCATCATCTTGCTAAATTTCCTTCTCCCTCTCTCCAAGGAGGAAAATGAACTGCAAATCTCAAATTACAATCGAATCTCCAGATTGGGACTCCTTTCTCCCTCACACTCGGAAGGTTCGGATGATGAATGGATTCCGCCTACAATGCCTCCACCCATGGGCGACGATGATCAGGGTGATGATCCAGAATCAAATCCTGATGAAGAAGAGTATCTTTCAGATGAGGTATTGAATGAAAACGACTTTATCACTGATCCTTACTTCTATCAAGAAATCATCCCGAAAATAGATGATGATGTTTCATTAACCACCCGAAGTCTCGAGAGCACTACTCACCCCATACTAGACTAGGCAAATACTTCGTCTTCATGGCTGGGGAAGCTAGTGCTCCAGTAAATTCTGAAGAACAAGCTGAAGACAAAGATATGGTTGAAAATATACAGGATTTGGTTAAATAGCAAAACAACTAAATTAACCAAATCGCTACTCAGCTGCAATTTCTCATGGAATGGGTGACTGGTCCAAACGATCATCCACCGGCAACTCCATCTTCTTTAAATAGAAAAGATCCGCATACAACTGGAGTGAGAATCAATCAAATTGCATCACAAATGCAGCAGCTTTCACAAAAGGCTGTCTAAGCGAAGTGGTTAGTTCTCAGATAGCGGTCATCAAACAGACCTAAATAAACCCATGACTTACAAAGATGTAGCGGATATGCTGACTAAAACTAGGGATGAAGGGAGACTCAGGAAAAAGGGGATCATGCCAAAATATCCACCTAAAATGAATTTGGTTCGCTATCCTCCTAAATACAAACCTCCAACCTTCTAGTCTTACATGGGCAAAAGTTATGCTTATCAACACATAGTCCACTTCAAGTCTCAGCTTAGGGGCATGCTTGATATAGATGCCTTGAAGATTAGATCGTTCATAGGCACTCTGAGAGGAACTGCCTTTGATTGGTACAAACAATTGCCAAACAATTGCCAAAGAATTCCCTCACTTCAAGTCTCAGCTTAGGGGCATGCTTGATATAGATGCCTTGAAGATTAGATCGTTCATAGGCACTCTGAGAGGAACTGCCTTTGATTGGTACAAACAATTGCCAAAGAATTCCCTCACTTCATGGGCAGTTCTGAAAGAAAATTTCTTACTGCACTTCCAAGAGGAATATCAACCAGTCAGTCTAAACTCACTCCCTCAATCCAAGCAAGGAGAAAATGAGTCTTTTCAGAGCTTCATAAATAGGTAGAGAACACTGACTTATAGATGCAAAGAACCCATCTCTTAGAAATCAGCAGTAAATATGTGGAAAGCCAATCTCAAACCTAAGATTAAACAGATGGTAATCAGTGCTAAGACTAAATTCATGTCTAAATTACTAGAAGCAACCATCGATGCAGAAGATTATCGTCAGCAACTTGATCAGAAGGATATGTCCAAAAGAATTCAAACTTCCGCACCTTCCGCATCTAAGGGAAAGAAGAAAGAAGAAGTATTTAATATTCAAACTTCAAAGGCTCCCAGAAAGGCGCAAGATCTTAAGGATGAAGCTGCTATGAAGGAGGAATACGAAAGGAGGATAAATACCAGGTACTCCTTTGATGAGAATGTTGAAGATATCTTCAGGACTCTATTGGAGCATGGGAAGTTGGAACTGCCTTCTTCCAAAAGACCCAGTCAGGAAGGTAGAACAAATGATCCAAACTACTACCCCTATCATCGGATGATTTCCTATCCTTTGAAAGAATGTTTCATCTTGAAGGAGAAAATACAAGATATGTTGACTAAAGGAGTTATACAACTCAATCAGAAATGTGATACTGCGTCAGTCAACATGGTGGCATTTGGATCGTTTGAACCTACCAACATTGGGCCTGACTTATCAAAGGCGGTGGAGTTTCGGCTAATTAATAAAGTAAAAAGTAGTGATGGACTCATCTCGGTTGCCACAACATATGGAGAAGTGATATGGGTGCATCCTAATCTCATAAATGATGATGGCTTGGAAATAGTGGGGTCAAAGTCTACTTAAAAAAAAAAGGAAGAAAATAAAAAAATCATTTTGCAAATCCCGCCTGACAGTTAAGGGACAACCTATAAAAGAAATAAGGGAGTAAACTGAGCATACACCAAGAAAAAAGGCACCAGGAGAATCTTCTGAACTAATGAGGAAACCTATCACTTTGACAGACTTCCTTCTCCCTCTCACCGAGGAAGAAGATGAGTTATAGATTACAAATTGCAACCGAATCTCCAGATTATGACACTCTCCTTTTTCAGATTCGGAGGACTCAGATGGCGAGTGGTCCCCCTACAATGCCACCACCCATGGATGATGATGATCAGGACAGTGATCCGGAGTCAGATCCTGATGGAAAAGAATACCTTTCATATGAGGTATTAAATGAAAATGACTTTATCATTGATCCTTACTTTTATCAAGAGAACATCCAGGAGATACAAGTTCAAATTTACAATCCAAGGCACCCTAAACCTGGTGACTGGCAGATGGACCCTCCTTCATTCCCTATGCCTCCAAAGTTTCATCCAGATCCTTTACCCAACATAGATGGCAATGAACCCTGTCGTCAAGCATCCGTAAAAACACCTATGGCACTGTTCCGTTCGAAAAATGGAAATCTTCCGTGATGATTGATGGGCCCAGCTTTCTCTCGCCTACCTCCGCCCTAGGTTTGCCGGGGTGCAGCAGAGGGGAAGAAAAAGCGAGCATCAACATTTTTATATGGGTATGCCAGAATTTCTATTCTACTTGGAATTTGAAATGGTGATCCGGAGATTCACCTTCACAAGTAGAAAGGAAATCAAACTTTTCTTCTAACTTTCCATTGCATATATATTTAAGAAAAAAAAAAGACAAATTTAGAATGCTGTGAAAGGCGATTTTCTTTAGTTTGCCGTGAAAGGTGGTTTTCTTTAGTTTGCCGTGAAAGGCGGTTTTGTGCCGTAAAAGGCAATTTTACCATGAAAGGCGATTTACAAATCTCATTGATAATGAAAGACAAGAATTGAGATTTTTTTTGTCCCTTTAAAAAAATACAAAATACAATAGAAGAAGTAAGAAAGAGGAATCTAACTTCTCAGGAGATTGTGGGGACTCGTTCAGATCGACGATCGTGAGTCATGTATGGGCTCTGCCGTCGTCCTTCAGATGAGAACACTTGATGCTTTTGATTCACTTGGCTTGGCTTGGACCTCAGATTTTTAGAGGACAAAGACCACGAGAAGGTCCTGTGTCCAATAAAAAACCAGGTAGACGGGCTGAAAAGCCACATCTAGTTCATGTTGGATAGAAGAAGAAAGGAAACCTTAGGAGGGTGGCCCCCCAAGGGACTTCAATCACCTTGTAGTGTTTGTAGCAAAGTTTCTTCAGAGTAAGAGAGCTTCTTTGTGCAGAGACTTCTCAGGATAATTTTCCAAGATCCCTTCCCTTTGGAATGACCACCTATTTATAGGCTTTTGGTAGCCATTAGGAGGGTTTATGGGCATTAATGGCATTGATGCTCCATGATGGGAGGAGTTACAAGCATTTAATTCTTGATTTTGTAACTCCTTTTTCTTGGATTCTGATTGGCCGATGGAGAATAATGGGCATTTAATCTCCATGATGATGGGAGTTTCATGATTAATTACTAAGATTAAACTCCATAATGATAGGAGTTACATGGTTAATTGCCATGATTAATTGGACTTGTAACTCCTTTTTCCTTGAATCTGATTGGGCCGTCCAAAATAACAAGTTAATGACTGCATTAACTTGCCATAGAAAGGTCATTTAACTTCATTAATTGGTCGCCAAGTAGCTTGAAGAGTCGCGGGCCGCGCTGTGCCTTTTGGAATTCTTCTGGCGATGATCGTCAATGGATCCGCATGTTGTTTGATGTCGGATGGCGATGCAATTTCAGAGATTGGTTGACACCAATGGGCCAGCAACATTTGTCCAGTCGATTTCTCAATCGGTTGGGCAGAAAGTGTGATTTTTTGGTCGGCCGGTTGGCGATTTCGGGGCGTCCAATGATGATCCAATGATTTCGACGGCGGATCCGTGATGTTAATGAAAATCGACGGATATCATGCCTAAAAAATCGGAATCTGAGAAAATCACATGGGCCAAACATCGCGAAATGCGAAAAGTATAAAAAAAAAGTGGGTTTTCAGGCAAAATCCTGCGGACAATCCCTATGGTCGCCGGCGACCATGGGGCATTTGTCCCCTTTCGGTCGCTGTTCGGTCGCCGTTTTTCCTTCTTTTTCGCTTCTTTTTTCTTTTGTTTTTTTTTATTAACATCTCTCCTCATTTATTGGCTTGGTTCCCCTGAAGAAAACCTGTCGAGAGGCCGTACAAATCAGAGTACAAAGTTTCCTATTTTTGGAAAAGCCGAAGACTTTGCAGCTGATTTTCCGCCAAGAGTTGAAACTAGGTCAAGCGATGTCGGAATGACCTGAAATTTGGGGTGAAGCTTCCTGAGCAATAGATAGGACCATCCATGGGCTTTTATTTGAGTTTTGAAGCCATTTGGGATCCCGTTAATGCTAGACTTGGTTTCACCACGCGGAAGATGTCGAGCTTTGATGTACAGTCAACCAATGTCCGATTGACCTGAAATTTGACAGGGAGCCTATTGGAGTCATTTTGAGACGATCCATTAGCTTCGATTTGGATGTCGTGGTCCCGGAGAGCTTCACCGCCAGTAGGCTTGATTTTGTTTCCGAGCGTCAAAGTTAGGTCAAACATTGTCGGAATGACTTGAAATTTGACATGCATCCCTTTGGAAGCATGTAGAAGCTATCCACGTGCTTTGTTTAATGAGTGGCGGCATCGGTGGTTCTCGCCGCTGAGAGGCTTGATTTTGTCATTCGAGAGTTGATGGAGGGTCAAACGGTGTCGGTTTGACTTAAAATTCGACATGGAGCCTTTTGGAGGTATTTTGAGACCATCCACAGGCTCTGATAGAAGATTTGTTATCTTTGACATTGTCGCCGCCGGGGGCTCCTGCTCAGCCGTTGGAGGATTAAAGTTAGGCCATATGGTGTCGAAATGGCCCAAAACTTCATGTGTACCCTTCTTTTGGCTATTTGAAGGATCTTGCAGTTTTTGTTTCATTCTGAAAAGACCTAATGCTTGAAGCGGCTCTACCTGTTTGTCGTAGGATGCGGCTCCATGTAGCTTTTGATGTCGAAAAGGCAAAGTGACATTTTTGGTGTCAACAAATGCCCCCTCAAGGTACAGCGACGGATTGCATATCTTTTGCAGTCGATGTGCCTCGAAGAAAACTTTGAAAGAGAGCTTCTGACTTGACTAAGAGTCTTTGAGCAGTTTTCTTTTGACAGATAGCCTTTTGAGTTTCCAAGGGGATTTTATAGCAATGAGAGAGATCACGTACCATTTCAAGACAAAATTTTGAATATGACATTTGGATTGGGTTTTTGGGTTTTGGATTTTTCTTCTTGACCTTATGAACCTAAAGGGTTTATGTGGCGTATCAGGCGATCAAGAAGGTTTTTGGTTTTTGACCTTGTGACCTAACAAGCTGTATGTAGCAGGTTAGGGGGTCGGATTTTGGATTTTGACTTTTGGTATTGTATCCTAACAAGCTGTATGTGGCAAGTTAGGGGACTAGGATTTGGTTTTTGGTTTAGGTCTTGTGACCCAAAAGGTTGTATGTGGCAAGTTAGGGGACCATGGTTTGGTTTTTTGTCACTCTTTGGGACAATTTTGGGTCCATTGGTGTGGCTTGGGTTTTTGTGGAATGTCAATTTCAAGGTTTTTGGCTTAATTTGGTTCGTGAGGTGGGATGGTTTGGATTTTTGGAAACTCATGAGGCTTAGATTTTCTTGTATGGTCCAATCAACTCAAAGGAAGCATGGAACCATCTTTGTATGCTCTTGGTAAGAGGGATTTTGACTAAAAGCCACTTTTAGTGCCTAGGTGGTCAAACCTGGCTCATGTGGGCTAACCCACCGGACCTTAAGCTTTAAAGATGGCTTAGATCTCATGTGGTGTCATTTTGTGAAGAATATCTAAAAATATCTCTTTTTGGGTAGAGAATATCTAAAAATATTCTTACTTGGAGAGAATCTCTCAAGTTTCCCTGATCTTGGGAGAGATTTTCTCAAAGTATCTTTCTTTGGGAGAAAGTTTCTCACATTCCCTCTCTTTTTAGAGAGAATTTCTCAAAGGATCTCCTCCTTGGGAAGGAATATCTCAAGATCCCTTTCTTTTAATAAGGTTACTAATTTGTAACACTTACCTTCTTATTTCTTTCACTCTTTCCTCTTTTGGTTTGCTCTCTTCTATAAAAGCAAAGAGGTTGGATCTCTTGTTGCTATTGCTCTCTTTTTGCAAAAATCTTCAAGAGTGCTCCAAAATCGAGAACTTTTCTTCTTCTTCAAGGATCTTCAAGCTTTTCCTTCTTCTTCTCCATCAATGGCTTCAAGTAAGTTTCCTTCTTCCTTAAGAAACTCCATGTAGAAATAGAAAAAAAAAAAATTTTCTTTCTTTTCTTTTCTTTTCTTTCTCCTTTTTTTTCTTCACGTGTTCTCTTCCTTTTTTTTTTTTCACACGTTCTTCTTTTTCCCTTTCTTTTTTCTTTTTTTTCTTCTTTCTTTCTCTCTTCTTTCTTTTTTCTCACGGTTTCCCCCCTTTTTTTTACCGTGTTTTTTTTTCTTCTTTTTTTTTTCTTCTCTTTTTTTTGTGTGACCGTACGGACAGAACCGTACAGCCACGTGGCCTGTGGGCAATTTTTTTTTTTTTTTTAGAAAACAGATTCTCATCTTCTCTTCTTTTTTCTTTCTTTCCTGGATTTCGAGATGCCCATTCATGACAACTTTCCTTCTACGCATTTTTTTTTTTTTTTGTAAATGGAATTGGGAGTATGATAGTGCACACCTGGAAATCTTTTGCAAGTCTTGGAATTTGGAGCTCGCAGCAATGTTGAGCCCTTTCTTGGTCTTGCGGGGATTTTTGAGGAGCTTTGCAAGTTTTGGAGTCTGGAGCTTATAGCAATGTCGAGCCCTTTTCCAATCTTGCGGAAATTTGAGAAGATTTGGCTTGATCTCGCAGCAATGTTTGAGTTCGAGCCTTCTTTGAGAATTCTCTATTGATTATGAGCTCGTAGCAATGTTGAGCTCATCTTCGAACTTCCTTTCTTTTTCGGGGTACTTTCCTTTTCTTCGGAATTGCCCCGGGACCATGCAAAAATTTTGCTAGGACTCTTTTTTTTTTTTTTTAAAGAAAAATCCTGTCATTTTGGTGATTGATTTTCTCTTCTCCATCCTTCGCAGGTAGTTCCTCCAAAACGAACAAGGGTAAGGAGCCTATCACCGATGCGCCTCGCCGTTCTTCCAGATCTTCTAATGTGGTCGTACAGCAGGCCTGGGAGAAGGTCCAGTATGTTGAAAAGAACTTGGAAGAGTGTGATTCTCTCAACCGAGATGAGGCGAGACAGTAGTTGATCGCTCTCAAGGATGAGGAATTTTCCAAAATTATGGTAAGCAATTGTCCTTGGGTCACGGACGACCAGAGCGTTGTGCCCAAGCCTACCTTCTTCTTTGGTGATGCAGCCCCTGATGATCTAACATACCAAAAGAGATGTTTTCAGTTCCCTTACACAGCTGATGGTGAGGAGAGAACTGTTTCTACCCGGTCGACCTTTGATCACACTATCTCGATCATGAGCCTTTCCCCCACATGCTCAAAGAGGGAAGATCCTCCAAGCTGAGTGAAGAGGACTAGTGTGATCAAGACCGGGATTTTTGTTGCCGGCCCTTCTGGTTTCGCAGAGAAGTCGCCTGCTTGTATGGACATTTTGATGCCGGCCAATGGCTGCCAAGGTTCGGATCATCCTTCGGTCGATTTGAGATCGGTGGGCCTTGGTATTTTCAAGGGCGATGGCAGGAATTGGGTGAAGCCTTATCGACTTCATGGCCATTTCAGTGCTGACTTGAGCTGGGAGTCATGGACTGATCATATCCTGTAGGTTGGAGGAGCCATTTTGAAGGAGGCCGAGATTTTTTATGCAGTTCGCGCTTTTCGGCAAACCGTGGCTTTCTCCGATGAGGCCTTCATGGTCATGTTGGAGTCGTTCCTTCCACAAACCAACACCTTCATTGTCACAAACGGTGAGATTGGTTTTTCTTTAAAGGAACTAAGCGCCATCACTGGGCTGCCTATCCTCGGCAAACTCTATGAGGAGTTTATGCCTATCGACAGTGTCCTTGACGAGCAATCTGAGGAGTTCAGGCATTTCTACTTTCAGCTCGTCGCCTTCTATGATTTCTTGAAGGAGAAGGAGGGCATGAAAGTTCGGTGTAGCAGTTGGAAGAGTGGTAGCTCTTTGTCTTCCAACTTCTTTGACAGTGGGGAGTCTTCTGAGAGTACGACCCAGGAATCCAGGGCTAAGAACCCGGGTTCGAAGAAGATCTCCACCATGCGAGAAAATTTGAAGGAATTCTTTGCAAACACAGACGCCATTCATTCTGACATTGCGTTGCGGAGAGATCTCGCTATTTACCTCACTTATTGGCTGGGTGAGGCTGTTTTTGCCGGAGGAGATGGAACGCAAATTAGGCCGCATTGTATTTTTCTGGCTTGTTAGATGGAGTTTGGAGAGCGGCTTGCTTTGGTACCTGCTTTTTACTCCTATTTGTGTGCCGAACTGCAGGATGTTGCTTTCCTGGTTCGGCTTGGGCTTCCCATGAATAGGTTATTTTCAGCCCATATCTTTTATTCGTGGTATGTATACCACTGCCCTGGTTTCTACCGATTGGGTGCTGCACAGGATGATGACCCATTTATGATTTTATTGGCCAGAGGGAAGCTTGTTTCCGAATCTCTTTTATCTGCCCGTTTGAGGATCTGACGGTTCAGGGACGTCGAGATGGGGCAATCATCAATGAAGCTTTCTTCGGGCTTGCGGAAGAAGGCTTTTGATTTTGGTGTCTCCCATGACTCGACCAGGGCTGGGTCGGGGAGACACTATTCTTTGACCAACGCGGAGAAAGCGTGGCTTTTCAACATACATGTCGGTACGATGGTGTACCGTAGACATCTTTTCGTCGATATCCAGCCGTATGTTCCCTCGCGTTTTGCCTTACAGTTGGGCTTCTCCTAAGGCGTTGTTGGAGCGCCTTCGAGCAAGGTGAAGCGTTTTAGAGGTCTGCAGGACAGGAGGAATGCATGGGCCTTTTATAGCGTGGAAGACACTACCGCCATGATTCCTTATCCTGAGTTGCCCACCTTTTGGACTGCAGGCTTCACGAAGTGCTTCGTGGAGAGCTTTTCAGTGCACCGGGGGCTTTCCAAGAAGGAGCTCGATATAAAGCAGTCTTCTGGGAAGGGCCTTGGGAAATCAGATGGCGTCCGCCGAGAGGAAGTTCTGGCTTTCCTTTCTGGAGAAAAGCACAAAATAGGCTTTCTCGATGATCGGTACATTATCAGATCAGGAGCTGTACAAGAGATACCTGGTGAGGTCTTGGAACAACTTGCAGAGGAGGAGGCTGAGGTCGATGCTTGGATACAAGCAGGGCGGGCAAAAGCTTCCATGGAGTCTACTGGCAATAGCAGACCATCTAGTGAGGACTCTGGCGAGAGGCCTGATTTTGATGGTGGGGAGGGTACTTCCAGCAAATCATCCCATAGGAGCAAGAGGAGAAGAGGACAGCGCCCAAATAAGAGACGGCACGAAGACTCTCCTGATCTGGAAGTTCCTCTCACCATTGCGGAGGAGGCATTAGGGGATGACGACAAGCCTCCAGAGAAGAGGAGCCGAGGGGAAAAGATCAGTAGTGATGGTATGACTCTCCTTCTCTCTTTTTCCGCTTCTTTCTTTTTTTATGAGGATCTTGTTTTGATCTACTGCTTTCTTTCTTTTGGCAGAAGATGATGGTTTGATGCTTGAGGTTTTGGTGGATGAGGCGGTGACAGATCCAATCGTGGCATCTGGGGAAGCACCAAAGGACTCTGGAATAGATCCAGAATCTTCTCATGGTATGATTTTCTTTGCCCCCCTTTTTTTGTTTTTTTCTTTACCTCCACTTGCTGACATATTTTTTGTTTTCTTGCCAGCTAACTTGCCGGAGGATTCTGACAACTTCGAGCCATCCATGGATGCAACTTTTGAAGAGGCTTTAGATGAGCTCATGGAGGCAGAAAGCATTCCGTCGGTCATCGAAGAAGGTATATAGTAATAGTCTTGATATTGATTTTTTACAAGATCATATTCATACCTTTTCATCTTTCATTGGCAGGACGTGAGGCGACAGGAGAAGTTCCTCTATCCTTCTCAGAGCCAGAGCAAGGGGTGCTTGCGGCTGATCCAGGAGTAGGGGCTGTAAGTTTTATGGTCTCAATCCATTAAGGTTGATGACCTAATCTTTGTTTTTCTTTCATGAGATGAATGGTGTTTTATTACTTAAATGCATATAACCAATATAAATGACATACTGGCTCATGAGATGAACCGAAGTCCATAAGTGTATTAGATGTAACACATGTGTATGGATGAGATCCACATACAGGAGACATGTGTCACAAATCTTATACTTAAATTCATTCACAACCATTGATGAGATCTGACATCTCATCTGACAAGGTTGCAGTATTATGATCACTATGAAATAATATGATCTGTCTCGATCATAGGAATGTAAGATTCTAGATCATTATACCGGTACATTAGATGTATTGAAGGACCATGAGAAACACCTCAAGGATACTGTCTTTTCTTTAAAGGTTTGCTCTCATAATTCCCTCGCAATGGGCCCTCAACCCTGAGACATTGATGAACTCAAGTTTCTATCTATTCATTTGCTTTGAGTCACCAATGAGTGAGGCCAATTGTAGGTCAACGCCTCGGTGTCTTGGGTACGTGGTAGTAGGACTGTGAGAACATTTAATGGTCAAGATGGAATCTATCTTTTCCCCTTATGCCAATTAATGGATCTATCATTGGTAAGTGTACACCCATCTCAATTAAGAGTTAATTGGATGGTACTAATGATTACTATAATTAATTGGGTCTCAATGATAAAAAGATATGGATCTAAATTGGTGGGACAGTTTGACCAATTGATCCATGGATATTGATAGAGGGGCCTACTTGTAGTGATAGGGAAGTTTAGGGTCTTCATGTAATTTATTCCTAAAACTGGAGGTCAATTGCATCTATATAGTGGAGTTATTTGCAATTAACTGTGGGCCCGGATTGCACATGAGATGTGGGGTCGGGGTGTCCTAGTTGGAGCCAGCTTTCTATGGAATCCCTAGTGGTCCCCACGCTAGTCCAAGATTGGATCTTTACTAATTCTATTTTAACTCAAAAAGGAAAGCTACTATTTCTATTTGAAGTGAGACTTCTAATAGTGGTAATAGTAGAGCAAAGGGTTACTAAGTGTAATGGAAGTTGGACTTCTAATAATACACTAAGAGAGAAGGTTGAAAAGCTATAAAAGGAAGAGGAGGGAGCACCCTTGGACGTCCATGCCTTATTCCAAGGAGTTGTGGAAGCCCACATCTCTCTTAAGTTTGCAAGAGTTGCATTCTTCTTCTTCTTTCTCTCTCTTCTGGTTCCCTTCTAGTTTCCTTAGTGATTTTAGGTAGACTTTCCCTTGGAGATTCCACCATCTCCTTTGAGGAAAGAGATCTGAAGCGGGTTATAGCGTGGAAGACGATTGGGCATTGGAAATTCTGATCTTAGAAGATCTCTTCATCAAAGAGTTGAATCAAGTTCTCGATTAGAGCACAACCAAGCTCCATAGGTATTTTCTACTCCTTGTATGTTGTGGAATTTCGTGGTTGCATGTTTAGTGCTGTTTCTATCCTTTTGATAGGTTTGTTTGCTGACCATGATGGCTGAGATTGAGGACATGCATCCTGGATTGGGTATTGATGGTTTTTGGATAGGTGTTCATCACTTCTAGTTGGTGAAAAGTTTTTGAAACCTATGCAAGAGGTCCACCCACTTCCAACAATCGGTATCAGAGCCATACCTCATCTCTGATCATGATAATACAGCAAGCTTGCTATGTTCTTTGCATAAGATACGAAGAAGGAAAAGGAAGGGCTATGCTTTGGATCGGTCTTTTTGGCTTTACTTGGTTTTATGGTGAATCCATGTTTGGACAGTCACAAAAGGGTTTAATAATGATGGAAGGCTGATAAGAAGCCATTGAAACACTTCAAAAGAGTTTTGGAGATGAATGGACATGAAAAAGAAAAACCCAAAAATCTTATGTTCGTCTGTCCGGTCGACCGGGACTTGTGTTCGGTCGACCGGGCTCTCTAGCCGGTCGACCGGGGACACTGCGACAGAACTTCTAGTTTTTAGAATTTTTCTATTTCGGGTCTTCTTTGTGTGTCCTATTTTTCCAACATTGTTTGGAAGCCTATTTGTGTGTTTTGTGTGGTTGTATGAGATACTAACATGCAGGTTATCTTGCCCTCTCCATATGGCCCACAAGTCTTTTTACTTTCTTTTATGGTTGATTGATTTTTAAGGCTAAGTGTAAAGGGCATCATGGTTTCCTTGGTTTCCCATGAAAGGGCAAGGCATGATGGTTTCTCTATAGCCATTCTAATTTCAATTTTAGATTACCATGTGAGTCTCATCGTAGAGACATAGGGATTAATGTAATTTTCTAAATTTGTAGATTCTGGCCATGTCCGAGACAAAGAAGGAAAGTGAAGTTGGACTCCTAATCAAAGAGTTTGAAGATTCCCAAAAGGTGTTTTGGAGTTGCCCAAAGAGTTTGAGGAATTCCAAAGTTTTGGAAAGTCTAGAAGTCCAAGAAGTCTATTCCATATGGCCCATGTGGAGGAGAGGACTAGTTACTAATTTTAGCTTTTTCTATTTATGGATGAATGCTTAATTTAGAATGTTTCCAAATCTGATCCAATCATAGCAAGTTACTAAAATTGGTCAAATCAAATTAATTTTTGGAAAGATTTCTAATTAGTGTTGATGACCCATGAGATGGGCACATTGGTAACTCTAATTTAAGAAACTAGACTTTCCTTAAAATAACTTGACTTGAAATCAATATTTGATCATGTCATGAGATGATTTGATGTTCATATGTGTACATGTCGGCCCTAATACCTTAAAAGGAAAATCCTCAATCCTAAAATATTAAGTGGGAGCCGGGCATTAAATTGAGAAGTCCCCATGGTTTTCCACCATAGGTCCATTGTAAGGAAAGTATTAGCCTCGCGCCATCTTGAGAATGGCCGTTCCCCATGGAGGGCTTTTTTTTGTCTGGTTACTAGATATGGATCTCCCAAAATGATAGTGTTGGTGAGACGGGGTGGGGGTTCACTCCCAAAGGAGGGGCTGCCCACAACGGTTGTCATTCAATGTTACTTGGTGGGTCACACTTAACTAAAATAGTGATGTAGTATCCTCAAGGATTTGCCTCATGTATTTTAGAAACCAAAGAAAATCGGGAGTCATACATTATTTGGTATGAGATACCTAGATAATAGTGAATGATAGGGGATCATTAGTCTTAATTTTGACTTACTTTGATCCGCACCAATCTAGGTGATATTTGCACTCCCGAAGGAGGCATATCCCAGGGATTGGAATTCCGATGTATTCTAAATTTTAGTGGTCATGAGGATTACCACACAAATTTGGTAGAATGCTAAATCCTAATGTCATTAATATTCATTAATTGAATGTATGGTTATGTGTTACAGTTTTTTCAACATGAATTCGAATACTTTCAACCCACTTGCAACCATTCTCAACCAGAATAAGTTGGTGGGATCCAACTATGTAGACTGGAAACGGAACTTGGATATTGTTCTGACTACATCAGGATATAAATATGTCCTTACCATGTCCCCCCTTGATGAGCTTGTGTCAGATGCACCACAGGAAGAGAGACCATTATGCCAAATGGACAAATGACAATGAGATGGCCATATGTTACATTCAGGCATCCATGTCTAGTGTTCTGCAACACCAACATCAATCCTATAAGAATACATACGATATAATATCGAACTTGAAGGAGATGTTTGCGGACCAGGGCAGGCCTGCTAGGCAGCAGCTATGAGGGTGCTCATAAGCACCAAGATGGCTGATGGTACACCAATACAGGACCACATGTTAAAAATGATGGACTCATTGAATGAGTTGGATATAATGGGTGCCGCGATTGATGTAGAATCGCAGATTGACATAATCCTCGAGTCGCTACCAGATTCATTTAACCATTTTAAGATCAATTATAATATGAATAAAATGAATCTCACCCTAGCTGAGCTATCTTGAAAAGGCCAACTGTCCTGATGACAAAAAAGTCAGAGGCCAAGCCCAAACCGAAAGGCAAAGGCCGGAAAGGCAAAAAGAAATCGATCCCCAAGGGTCCTAAGGCGGAAAATGGTCCTAATGGTGGTGTGGCAAAGGCTAAGGGTTCAAGGACAAAGGGAAAGTGTTTCCACTGTGATAAGACAGGACATTGGAAGAGGAATTGTCCAGATTTTCTGTCAAAGAAAAAGACCTCAGGTATGATTGTGTCACTTATTTCTGAAGTTAGTTTTGCAGCTGGTACTTCAGAATCCTGGTGTGTTGACTTTGGTGCAACTAATCACATTTGTAATTCGCTGCAGGGGTTCAGGGAAACCAGGAGGCTTAGTGATGGAGAAATCAATGTCAACCTAGGATCTGAAGCTAAGGTAGATGCGGTTTCGGTGGGGGTTATTACTTTATATTTTTCAGATAATAAATTGATTTTGTCGGACACTCTATATGTATTGTCTTTAAGGCGAAATTTAATTTCAATTTCTAGTTTGGTGAATAAAAGTTATTCTATTACTTTTGGTACTGAAGTTGTCATAAAGAGGAATAGTACTTTCATATGTTCTGGCAAAGTAATCAATGGACTTTATTTGTTAACTCCCACGATGTATGAGATACATGATACCGAGATAAATAATAGACCATCATTAAAGAGAAAATCACCTTCATCTAATCTAACAAAGCTTTGCCACCTGAGGCTAGGTCACATTAACCTAAACATGATTGATAGGCTAGTGAAAGATGGTATCTTGCCTTCACTGGTGGTAGAACCAATGCATGTTTGCGAAACCTGTCTGGAAGGTAAAATGACCAAAAGACCCTTTTCATCTAAGGGCAATAGGACCAAAGATTTATTGGAATTAGTGCATACTGATATGTGTGGACCCATAAATATTAGAGCGAGAGGAGGATATGAGTACTTCATCACTTTCACAGATGATTACTCAAGATATAGATACATATACCTTATGCACCGCAAGTCCGAGGCTTTTGAAAAGTTCAAAGAGTTTCGAGCGGAAGCGGAAAAGCAATTAGGTAAAAGTATCAAGACTTTTTTATCAGATTGAGGGGAATATCTCTCAGCTGATTTTATGGGATACTTATCAGAAAATGGGATTTTATCTTAGTTGTCTGCTCCTGGTATGCCTCAACAGAATGGAGTAGCAGAATGAAGGAACCAGACTCTTTTAGATATGATCAGGTCTATGATGAGTTTCTCAGGATTACCTATATCCTTTTAGGGATATGCTTTAGATACTGCAATGTATATACTAAACCTCGTACCATCTAAATCTGTACCTAAGACTCCCCGGGAGTTGTGGTCTAGGCGAAAGCCTAGTTTGCAACATTTACATATTTGGAGTTGTCCAGCACATGTGCTGAAGGTAAAGACAGATAAGCTGGAATCAAAGTCGGAAGTGTGCACCTTTGTAGGATATCCTAAAGGAACTAAAGGTTGGATATTCTATAACCCTAGAGAGCAAAAAGTGCTTGTCAGCACCAATGCGGTTTTTCTGGAGGAAGATTATATGATTGACCGGAAAACTTTAGAAAAGGTTATCCTAGAAGAGATTCAAGAAAAATCAATTCCAAATCCTACTATGACCGTACTTGAAGAGAATCCACCCATACCTAACCCAGTGGTTACACCAGTGCCTCGTCGTAGTGGGAGGATTGTCAGGCCCCCTGACAAGTTCTCGTTTTTGGGAAAGTCTTACGAGACAATCTCGGAAGAACTGGAACAAGATCCCTGTAACTATAATGAAGCAATAAATGACATAGACTCGGGACTTTAGTAAAAAGCTATGAAAGCCGAGATGGAGTCGTTGTACTCTAATCAGGTCTGGACACTTGTGGACTTGCCTGCCAATATTAAACCTATTGGGCGCAAGTGGGTCTATAAGAGGAAGAGAGGACCGGACGGAAGAGTTGAGACCTTTAAGGCCAGGCTTGTTGCGAAAGGGTATACTCAGAAAAAAGGTATCGACTATGAGGAAACCTTCTTGCCAGTAGCCATGCTCAAGTCTATCCGGATACTCTTATCCATTGCGGCTCATCTCGATTATGAGACTTGGAAAATAGATGTCAAGACGGCGTTTCTCAACGGCCATCTTGAAAAAGACATCTATATGATGCAACCAGACGGTTTTGTGGCTAAAAACCATGAGCAAAGAGTTTGCAAACTGTAGAAATCCATTTATGGATTAAAGCAGGCATCCCGAAGCTGGAAAATCCGTTTTGACCAGGCAATCAAAGCATTTGGTTTTTGTCAAAATCCAGATGAGTCATGTGTGTATATGAAAAGTGAATGAGACATGGTAGTTTTTCTGGTATTATATGTCGATGACATTCTTCTTCTTAGAAGAGACATAGGAATGTTGTCTACAGTAAAAGTTTGGTTGGCTAAAACTTTTCATATGAAAGACTTGGGAGAAGCCAGTTACATCCTAGGGATCAAACTCCATCGAGACCGGAAAAATAGGATGATCGGCTTATCTCAAGCTGCGTGCATAGATAAGGTACTAGTGAGGTTTGCAATGCAAGACTCCAAGAAGGGTATCACAGCTTTCAGGCATGGAGTGCACCTTTCCAAGGATCAGTATCCCAGGACACCTCAGGAAAAGGAGCAGATGAGAGAAGTGCTATACGCCTCGGCTGTTGGCAGCCTCATGTATGCTATGCTTTGTACTAGACCAGAAATCTGTCATGCAGTGGGCTTGGTCAGCAGATATTAGTCTAACCCAGGTCTTGACAATTGGACTGCTGTGAAGTGTATTCTCAAATACTTGAGAAGGACTAGAGATTACATGTTAATTTATGGCAGTGATGAGTTGATTCCAGTCGGTTATACAGATTCTGACTTCATGTCAGATAAGGATTCCAGGAAATCAACCTCTGGATATGTGTTTATGCTTGGCGGCGGAGCTATCAGCTGGAGGAGTATTAAACATGAATGTACTGCTGATTCCACCTCAGAAGCTGAATATATGGCAGCTTGTGAAGCAGCTAAGGAAGCAGTTTGGTTCAAAAGATTCCTTATGGAACTTGGAGTGGTACCTTTGGAGCCACAGCCGCTCACAGTTTACTATGACAGTGGCGGGGCGGTCGCACAGTTCAAGGAACCCAGAAGCCATAAAAGTCAAAAACATGTACAGAGGAAATATCATTTGGTCAGAGAGATTGTGCAGAGAGGTGACACTGCCATCACCAAGATAGCATCTGCGGATAATCTCGCAGATCCCTTTACTAAGCCCTTGACTACCACAGTCATTGAGCAGCATGTGGATGGGATGGGCATGAGATGCAACCCTGACTGGCCTTGAGCTCAAGTAGGAGATTGTTAGTTTTATGGTCTCAATCCATCAAGGTTGATGTAATAAATTGTTTAAATTCTTTATTTTATTAATATATTCATGTTTTCCTTTCATGAGATGAATGGTGTTTTATTACTTAAATGCACATAACCAATACAAATGACATACTGGTTCATGAGATGAACCGAAGTCCATAAGTGTATTAGATGTAACATATGTGTATGGATGAGATCCACATACAGGAGACATGTGTCACAAATCTTATACTTAAATTCATTCACAACTAGTGATAAGATTGGGCATCTCATCTGACAAGGTTGCAGTATTATGATCACTATGAAATAGTATGATCTGTCTCGATCATAGGAATGTAAGATTCTAGATCATTATACTGGTACATTAGATGTATTGAAGGACCATGAGAAGCACTTCAAGGATACTGTCTTTTCTTTAAAGGTTTGCTCTCATAATTCCCTAGCAATGGGCCCTCAACCCTGAGACATTGATGAACTCAAGTTTCTATCTATTCATTTGCTTTGAGTCACCAATGAGTGAGGCCAATTGTAGGTCAACACCTCGGTGTCTTGGGTACGTGGTAGTAGGACTGTGAGAACATTTAATGGTCAAGATGGAATCTATCTTTTCCCCTTATGCCAATTAATGGATCTATCATTGGTAAGTGTACACCCATCTCAATTAAGAGTTAATTGGATGGTACTAATGATTACTATAATTAATTGGGTCTCAATGATAAAAAGATATGGATCTAAATTGGTGGGACAGTTTGACCAATTGATCCATGGATATTGATAGAGGGGCCTACTTGTAGTGATAGGGAAGTTTAGGGTCTTCATGTAATTTATTCCTAAAACTGGAGGTCAATTGCATCTATATAGTGGAGTTATTTGCAATTAACTGTGGGCCCGGATTGCACATGAGATGTGGGGTCGGGGTGTCCTAGTTGGAGCCAGCTTTCTATGGAATCCCTAGTGGTCCCCACGCTAGTCCAAGATTGGATCTTTACTAATTCTATTTTAACTCAAAAAGGAAAGCTACTATTTCTATTTGAAGTGAGACTTCTAATAGTGGTAATAGTAGAGCAAAGGGTTACTAAGTGTAATGGAAATTGGACTTCTAATAATACACTAAGAGAGAAGGTTGAAAAGCTATAAAAGGAAGAGGAGGGAGCACCCTTGGACGTCCATGCCTTATTCCAAGGAGTTGTGGAAGCCCACATCTCTCTTAAGTTTGCAAGAGTTGCATTCTTCTTCTTCTTTCTCTCTCTTCTGGTTCCCTTCTAGTTTCCTTAGTGATTTTAGGTAGACTTTCCCTTGGAGATTCCACCATCTCCTTTGAGGAAAGAGATCTGAAGCGGGTTATAGCGTGGAAGACGATTGGGCATTGGAAATTCTGATCTTAGAAGATCTCTTCATCAAAGAGTTGAATCAAGTTCTCGATTAGAGCACAACCAAGCTCCATAGGTATTTTCTACTCCTTGTATGTTGTGGAATTTCGTAGTTGCATGTTTAGTGTTGTTTCTATCCTTTTGATAGGTTTGTTTGCTGACCATGATGGCTGAGATTGAGGACATGCATCCTGGATTGGGTATTGATGGTTTTTGGATAGGTGTTCATCACTTCTAGTTGGTGAAAAGTTTTTGAAACCTATGCAAGAGGTCCACCCACTTCCAACAGGGGCTTCTTCTACCAGTTTTGATGAGGTAGAGTAGAGTCTGCATGCTGATATTCCTTCTCCAACGGCTCAGATTGGAAAGAGCTTCTTGATTACTCTTCCGGTGGTGCATGACATGGGCAGTCGACCAACGGAGCATGGCGAATCTTCATCTGGGCCATCCCTTCAAATTGCGAAGAAGGTGTTAAAGAGAGTCTTGAGTTCATGGGTCAGGGTCGATAATCTCTCTTCTGGCCATTTGGAAGTTGGCTTCGGCATGATTAAGCATGTGCAGGACATTCTTGCTGATAGTGAAGAGGTCGGTCTGGACATTACGAGCATGTTTGGTAATAAGAGAGGAATCCTTTATTTAGAAGAATCATTGCATCCGCGGAATTAGACTTTCTTATTTGAGGATTTATAAGAGAGAGGATTCATTGCATTCCACGTTTGGCGAGCACGGAGGAATCAGCGATGATTCTTTCGGATCCAAGTTTGGTAACGAGAGAGGAATTCACAAAACATTTTTTTTTTTTTTTTTTTTGAATTTCTCCATCTCAAATCCATTTAACATAACACAAAAGATATTCCATTCCATATCCTCTAATCCATCCTAAAATGTAAGAAACCATTTTGTACACACAAAAGAATTTATGAAAATTTTGACATAATCTCCCCTTAATGGGAGAGCTTTTATTTTTTTACCTATTTAGGTATCTGTAAAATGAAACATAATATAATAACTTCATATAGCAACAATCTATGATCTTCAATAAATCAACTTCATATAGCCTTTTTTTCCTGCCGATTTGTATGGCCGATTTAATGGTTTTTCTCCTGTAGCTTGTCAGCTTTTTGCAGGATTGAAAATAAGGGCCCAAATGCATGACTTGAAAAAGAAGAAAGAAATAGAAAACATTTTATTAAAGAATAATGAGGGCCCAATCTCATTAGGCAGGTAGTTACATAAATGTATTATGTTACAAACTGCATTGATGAATCTCTAGTCCTAAGAAGGCTCTTAAGTGTATCAGCCCAACACATGCATAAGATGGATGACTTGCAGCAGCCCAACACTAGCTCATGAAGACACGCTTTCTCATCTCTGGTGTCTCTCTCTTTAGCAGCTTCCAAGGGACCTTGTGCCTTCTCCGGTGCATTTGAAGGTTCTAATCACGCTGAAATCCTTGATTGGAGATCTCGCAAACGTATCGATCCGATTCCAACAACGTTTTTGGTGAAAGAGAGACTACCTCAGCATCAGGATCTGGAACAAAGGCCAAAAAAAAAAGAAGAAGAAGAACACCCACATCAAACACTAGAACTAGAATTGAATTGAATAATATGGTATGAACTAGTTCCATATTTTGAGGGGTCATGTACAAACTTGACTAGACCAATAAAAAATAGTTTTTCAAAATAAACTTCAAGAAGCACATACACTGCATATAAAAGTAGTAAATCTTAAAGTTCAGTTTTAGAAAGCAGTGTAAAATATGTTTAGTAAAAAGCTTAAGACACACAAATACGCAGTTTGTCCTGAGTTTCTCAAGGAAAACTGTACCATATCTGAACATATTTGTACTAGACCTTCCAGGGTTTCCCATTTTTATAGCCAAATTTTTACTCTTGTTTTAAAATCCTTGATCCAAGTTAATACCCAAACATATACAGTATTGAAAGAGTGATACATGAATGAAATGCACTTTTTTTTTTTTACCTTAAGAAGGTTCCTCTGTATGAGACTCCTGGCAGGCAGAGTGTCAATGCCCTGCATCCTGTAATTGAGATCTTCAAGACAAACAGTAATGTGGGAAGGTCTTGCATATGGGCTCTTCTTTGACATGAATGAGTGGGAAATGTGCCGGCACTGGGCATTCCTTTCTTCTACATTACTTGCATGAGCTACAAACACCCACACCCACACCCACACCCACACCCAAAACAGAGTATTTAAATATACTGAAACATCTTCTTAAAGCTCTAATCATCGTGATCATAACATGCATGAGAGAGGAAATAAAAAGGAGAAATCAGGATGCACTTTGATTTGTTCAGGAATGTGGGGCATGTCCAATCATAATAAGTATTAGGATTTGGACTGTAACAAGCCCAATTCAGATAAATGGTCCAACTAACCAAATACTGCATAAAACCCTATCCAGGGGTGGAAGAAAGAAAAAAGATAACCCATCATCCATAATGGTCAAAAAGCTCAAATTTTATAGAATACCGAACCACATGCAGGAGTCCTATTGTTGTTGCTGAACTGTGGTGTCTCTGCAGAGGTCGCAAAATGCCTGGCATCAGGATATGTCTGAATACTTGCACAAACTCCCCCACTAATTAAGATTCATGTTTTTTCCAAAATTTGTTCAATCATAGTTTCAAGAGCAAGTTGAATTCTGCATTATAATCCTAAACAAACATTCGGATAACACTTGCTCTTAGAACCCTTTTCTCCGTCGTTCTTCGAATTGGAATCATCCCTTCTGGACATGATTCGCCAGAGATTCTCCACAGTTGAAAGCTTTCAATCCCTGAACCCACTGGATCATGTCCTTCAGGTCTCTCAGGTGGATCCTACAAACCAAAGAACAGAGAAAATCAGAAGCTTTTATTAGTCTCTCAAACTCACTTGTATAATTAAAAAAAAAAAAAAATAGCCTAAAGAAGCTTCTGACCATACTGCTTATATCATAACCAATTACATCATTTCTTGAGGTACTAAAGAAGCTTCTGACCAATCTGCTTATATCATAACCAATTACATGCATTTCTTGAGGTACTATGTGGTCCTAGCCTAAAGAAACTGCATCATATTTTCATTCTCTTTTAATGGAAAAGTAAATTCAGATTTCCACATTTAAGGAAAACGTAAATTGTTAGAACTTAAGAGCCAGGCAATGGTGCATTCAGATTTCAAGCTGCAGTGCTATATATTTTCTTTATACTCTTACCATCTCCGGCAGCGAATGACGCCATGATATCATCAATCCCCTTCTCCATTCCCTTTAGCCCACACATGTAGATATAGGTATTGCATTTCTTCAGTAGTTCCCATAACTATGTGTAGGAACACCCAAGAAGAGCCAAATAAGGCCATTGAACTGCATTACAGTTTAAGTGAGTCACTCATCCAAGAACAACTCATTTGAAAATGAAAGTTACTATAAAAACTCCAATGAGAGTTGCATGAACAGCTTATGAATAACAAATCGAACATTAAGGTTAATGGTCACATTGATTATGCTGAATTGAATATGAAACTAGCTAAACAAGAAAGCTGGAATTCTGAGAAAAGGAACTTGAAACCGGAAAGTTGGTAAGATGCTCAAAGCTTAGAGCTTAAATAGTTTTGTCGAAGAAGGCCTGAGCTTTGCAGTAACTATGTGGGAAAGAGTAAAATGGCAATACAAAGTGATAAATCTGAGGGAAGACAGCTTAGACTTTCAAATGAAGGATGAAAAAATGCTGAAAATGTTGAGCTGCCTAAAATCACATTTGGTCAATTTATAACTCAATGGCCTCAATCTACTGTAATCTTCTTTGACCTGCAAATAAAAATAGAGAAAAGAAAGATATAGGTTCAAAGCTAAAGAAAAACACATAGCATCACAATAAAAAATGCTTGTTAAGGACATAGCATCAGAATCCAATACCTGCAGAATCCCAGAGGCCTAAGTTGATAATGTTCCCATCCACAACAACATTAGCACTGAAGTTGTCAAAAACTGTGGGTACATAATCCTATCAATAAAACCCAATGCAAATACCTGTAAAATTCTCATGTGCTGGAAAATGAAAATTATGGTAAGATAACCATTATGCAGGATGACAGAACCATAACCTAACATGGATTGGTCATAATGAATTCTTTGAAGTAGAAATAAATCAGATATATAAAATCAGGCACCATTTAGTGATTAGCTAGGCTTGCATTACAAAAAACTTTCATAAAGTAGTACAGGCCTTACCAATATTGCAGCTCCACCCCACTTGCATCTTAGCTTTCTTAAAGTGTACATTTTCACTTGTGTTCTGACCAGATTATGACTAGACACAAGGCCATATTAACATATAAAAATGATAAACAAAGAAAAAAAAAGAAATATTAACTTGGACCTCCTCCCAAACCGAGGCGAAGCAAAACAAACAAATTTATTAACTTGGACATGAAATCACAGAAAAAGTCACAAAATCACACACACACACACACACACGCACACACACACAGAGAATAAAAAACATTTCTCAGTTCACTATCAACTGTATTTCAATGCAAATCCCAAGCAAACACAAACACCCAAGAGAGTGAAATGGGACTAAAAAACATGAAAGAACAAAACAAAATGGCGCAATTCAACATCCATCACATTGAAAAAGTTTGCATTCATCACAACCAATCCATTAACAAAGAGTGAAGTGATTTTTTTAATAGAAAAGATAAGTATATATTTCCAAAGGAAAGAGCTAAATACACAAAAAAATTAGGAGCAGCTCCACCCCACTTGCATCTTATCTTAGAGACACAACCGAGGTGGAGCTGGACCACTCAAAAATCATGCCCATAGGTTGGGCCAGCCAAAAAACGTCTTCATCAGTCCCCACTTACAAAAATATTTATAACAAAAAAAGAAGGAAGACCTCAAAAATCTATCAAGCTCTCCTTCCCCCCCTAGCTTCCCACATGTCTTTACATAGATTTTCTCTAAAATTTGTCATAAATTGTCTATCTGCAACACTAGGACCAGCAACATTATCCTCTTCGATATCGTGGTCTTGTTCATCATTAAGATCAGCCTCTTCCATCATCTCATTCAGTGATTCTTTGAATAACTCATCATCAAGATTCCATCGACGGATAAAGTTGTGTACAACACAACATGCCACAACGATCTTCACTTGTGTCTTGATAGGATATCTTGGAGGAGTTTGGAGAAGGGCAAATCGCTGCTTTAGCACCGCAAATGTTCTCTCCACTATATTGCGTAGCTTTGCATGCCGCAAGTTGAACAATTCATGTTCAGTTTTAGGCGCTTGTGTTGTTGACCATTCTTTAAGGTGATACCAAACCCCGCGAAATGGCGCTAAAAACCCCTGCGTATTTGCATAACCTGCATCTACAAGAAAAAATTTTCCTACAAAACAAAATTGAGACAATCATGTTATGCCTTAAACATAATAAACTTTATGCATTTAATGACAAAGGGCTAAAAGTTTACTACCGGTTGGAACACGTAACCTATTCTGGGCCCGTCTCCAAACCACATGTTGTAGAATCTTCGAATCCAAGGCTGATCCTTCCCATCCAGCGCAGATATACTGAACACTCATATCAAATGATACGACGGCCATAACATTCTGTGACAATCCTCCCTTTCTATTGCGAAAATAGACTTGATCTTCAAGTCTAACCCATGTTGGGATATGTGTACCGTCTATTGCTCCAACACAATCCTATAAACAAGTACAACATGCATCACCATATGGCATTTTGTTTTTTGCAATTCATTATTGTTAAAACATTTACCTTGAAAGATGGATAGAACAAATGATTATTTGCTATCTCAGGTGGACACTCCCTTTCGAACTGCGTCACATAATATGGCGCGAGTTTTACAATTGCATCAAGGGTCAAGTTAAAGTATTGGCCGATTGTCTCTCCTGAATGTTGAAACAAGTTCTGCATTACACGATTTCTTTGGCTGTGGCAGACAGTGAATAAAAATATTGCCAATTGTTCTTCCACTGACACTGTACGAGAATCTTTTAAACGTCCCCTGTGCTTTAGCTCATTGACTAATAGTAAAAAACAACCACTACTCATTCTGAATATATCAAGACATTTATGAGGGTGTCCAGTCAAGATCTCATTGAGATAAGTCCTTCCACTTTGCGCAGATTCATGAACTTTATCTTTGGTTAGATATTGGTAACGGTACCATAAAAGACATGTTGACGTAACAACACTAGTTAATAGTAACAAAAGATCCTGTCTATCCATGCTGCGGGTGAAGATAGATATAACCAATTGAAATAAGTCAAGACATTCCATAAAGTTGAATAAAAGTGTTCATGACATTCCAACAATAAAAAGACATAAAGTGTTAATATAGTTATACATGATCAAACAAAAAAGAAAGCCTGTATGAGTCCAACAAACCAACCATGACCAGCAATTAGAAGTCCAACATAATAACCCAAAACACCAGTGTTAAACATGTTAAGGAAGTTAGTTGTTAAGGAAATTAAGTATAAAGAGCTTGCGATATTCGTTATCTAAGGCCAGAAACTGTGAGGCCTTCTCTTCATTTTCTAGTTGCTGAAACGCCCTTAACTTCATTACCGGCTCTAGATCAAGGGGTAGTATTGCTTCCCACACCTTCTTCATTCGTTCTTCAGATGCATTCCTTGCCATTATATGTATCGCATCTGCCATGTTTTGGACGACTACCACCATTGAATCTCCTGCGCTTTGGCGCCTTTGACGGGAGGAGCCTCCAGGGGCGGCACTATGCCCCCTGTTTGTAGAGATGTGCTCATCCCCAACCTCCTCAGTGTTTGGGGTGGCATCATCGTCGTCATTCATGTCATTCCCATCTAAGGCATCGTTATGTATCGAAGGTGGTGATTGAGTAATATCATTTGCAACTAATTCATCTCGACCATCGGCAATTGAGTCGCCAAATATTTCACGCAGGATGTAGTAGTCGGGCATGCTCCTAGACCTATACATGCTGGCTCCAGGATGTGCCTGTGTTCCAAAATAATAACAAAGAAACAAAATCATACTTGTATTTCCAAATAATATTTTATAAATTGAATAAAGGTCTCACCGCTATGTAATCATCCCACACCCCTACTTCCATAGTGACTTTTTTCCTTTCTTCATCCCATCCAAACCCACTTAAGTTTAGCATAGCCTTCATTGCGCTATACCATTTTTTGTAGCTCTTCAATCTATTCTTCAGCTTATCTTTACTGAATTCTGGCCCAAACTTTGTTTGCATTTCCTTTGTTATCAGAGCCCATCCCTCTGAGGTAAACCCCCCAGGAATAACTTTACCTTCTTTGCGCATTTCAAGCATGATGTGGAGGAGCGCTACATCATTTGTGTTCATCCACTTCATGTTTCTCAAAGTAGATCCTCTTGCGGCTTGAGAGCTACTTGGTTGAGACATCCTACATTTTTCATTGTGTTAAACAAACAAGTTCTACATATATATTGATTTGGAATACCGCCCATCTATTGATTACGAAAAAAAACACTCAAAAGTTTATTGCCATAATAAAGTTGAACCCCACCTATTTCCCATAAACAACATTCTATGAGTGCCCATAAACTATGAGACCTTAAAATTCATCTATCATCAAAGTCATATCCCTAACTATTAATACCGACTTGAAACTTGTCTTGACCCAGTCTGTTTAGGCATAGGGTATAATATTCAAGCCTCTTTGGATCTGATTGACTCGTGAAAGAAAAAAAATGAGTAAAGCATGTGCACATCCAAAACCAAGTCGGTTTGGCTCGTGAAAGAAAAAAAAAATGAGTAAAGCATGTGCACATCTACATGTATATAAAGCAATGGAATATGAATAGTGAAAAATATATATATATATATATATTTATGGAGTGGTGGATCATGAATATGAATATCTAAGAGAATGATTGTATAAACGTAAAGGTGAGCATGTATCCACCATTAAGAAACACAAGCAGATTGGTTGGTAAGCATTTTCTTCAGCCCCAAGAGACCACTATAAATAGCATGCTCTGTTAGAAAATAATAGGTTATATATCTATTTATATAGCTCATTACAATTACCATGAGCAGCCCCCCTACCCCATACTATCAATCTACTTTGAGGCCAGCAATTTCAAACATGATGGCTTTTGGTGTACTATATCAAAAGCAAAGCACACAAGATACCACCATACTCACATCTTTACAAGCAAAATAGCATAAAAAAAACTAAAGTAAATGGATCCTAAAAAAAATGGAACAAACAGTAAATTGAAAACAAGCAAGAAATAAGACATGGAAGGAGGACATATAGACTTTGACTGTCACCATGTAAATATGAATTAGTGGACCAATTGCACATATCAAATTCCTTTTTCCTTCATAAACTCACTTTTCAATTCAACCCAGATTGTACTAAGTTGGCCATGTTTTAAACCCCACCAAACAGAGTTAATTTGGCTGAGTTCCAAATAAATTAACAAATTTTTGCACATCTCTATGCTAGTATTTTATCTGTATGAAGGCATGTTCTTGTGAAGGTGGAAAAGAATTCCTCTGTTGAGATTGAAGTTAAGTGCTTTTGATTTTGGCAGGCATGGAAGGATATTCTCTTGCAGCTTGTTTGGCAGACAAGCTATTGTTTCAGCAGACCCAACCTTCAACCGGTTTATCATGCAGAATGAGGGAAGGCTATTCCAATCATGCTATCCAAAATTTTTCAAAGATTTTCCCTAGGCAAAAAAGATGTAATCAATGTGCAAGGACAGCAACAGAGGAAACTTCATGGCATCGCTGCCAACATGATGAGGTTGGAGAAGCTCAAGTTTCATTTCTTGAATGATATTCAGATGGTTTTGATCCAAACCCTGGACAGTTTCCATGACAACCAAGTGAACGAGATTGCCATCCCAACCACAATCAACTGGAAAAAAAAACACATTCCAATGTGCTACAAAGAACTATTTTTTTTATTTGTTCCTAACCCATCTTTCGTTTTAAACTTGTCAATGAGGAGAACTCCTCTTGGTCTAAGCAAACCTACAAGTCACTGAAATGCCTATTTCTAGGAACAGAGAAATCACAAAACCGAAACATATCACATTCCCACACAAGAAAAGAGGTAAGAAATATGCAGAATGGGAAAAAAATGAAAAAACAAGAAAAGCCCTAACCTGATTTGTAGTGAATGACTCGATAGGAGAGAAAGAGGAATGGTGGAGCAGGATGGTACAACCAGACAGTGGTCAAGGTCTACAGGTACTGCAAGAGAGCTGGAGATGGCCTTGGGTCGCTGTTCCTTGCTGAGAGAAGAAATCAAGTGAGACTACAATTGCAGCAATGCAGAGTTGAGCCACCTCCGGGCGTGTCAGTTGCAGCAATGCAGAGTTGAGCCACGTCCGGGCATGTCAGACCAAGTTGATCCCCTCCGATTGTAGTAGCTCTCGTCGTTGCCTCCCCGGTAGAAGTGGTAAGAAGACGAGAGAGGGCTTTGTAATCGAGAGAGCTCGAGGGTTCTGATTCAGCACTGAAAATGGGGCATAAATACCCCCTCTTAAAAATCAATGATTTATGGGGTCCGAGGGGTGGGGGTCGAACCGTAGAAATCCTCTCTATTGTAGCTTTGGGATTTTGGGAATCTTCTCTCCATATCGCACCCAAACGTGGGTTTTCCACCATAGCACAAAAAACTGACATGGATTCCCCTGAGAGGATTTTTGCCAAACATGCCCTACAAGTGCCAAGGCTTTTGTTGATGAAGTCATCGCTCTAGGCAACAAGTGGACTAAGACCAAGAGCTTTCCAAATGGTGACTTCTTCAACGAGATGTTTTTGAAGCCTTCTGGAGAGGTCAAATCTGAACTGGATGAGATCTCGCGGACTCGGAAGCAATTCGTTCGAGAAAGGAACGTCACCAAGCTGGCCATTATTAAGCTGACATAGGAGCAAAACCGTCTCGATAGGGAGGTCATTGAGGCCAGACAGCGCCTTGAGCTATTGAAAGAACAAGCCGCTGCGAAGTGGACTGCTATTTTGAAAGCTCGCGATAGAGAGAGGACTCTCATTCGCCAAGTTGAGGAGGCTGAAAGCAATCTCCGGAGGAAGACTCAGGAATATGAACAATGGCAAATTCTCTGGAAGAGCTTCCTCGTTTTGAAGATGGATCGCGACAGCCTGCCGCATTTTATGGGAAAATTTTGAAGAAACATAGCCTGGAAGCTCTGGAGCCTAAGGCCAAGAGTCTGCTTGAAGAGTTAAGTCTTTGGCTGAAGACCATGTCGGACTAGTCTCCTGATTTTGTAACAAACTTTTCTTCTTTTCTTCTGGTACCTCTATGTATAAACATTTTTTGGCACCTTTCTTTTGTTTTTTTTTTTTTTGTATTCCCTCGTTTCACTTAAATTCTTTTTTGATGAAAATAAGTAAAAGTTGGAAGGGAATGTTTATTTGAAAATTTGATCAAAAGGTTGTCATTTTATGAAAATCTTTTGTCAAATGGTTGTTATGTTCATGAAAGCCAGATTTTGTGGCAAAAAGCCTGGTTATTTGATGGATTGAAAGCCGAATTTTGAATGGCATGAAAGCCGAATTTTGGTAGCATAGGAGCCAAAATTTTGTGGCATGGGAGCCGAAGTTTTGTTTGTGGCATGGAAGCCGGTTTTTGGCGTATGAGCCGGTTTTGGTGGCATGAAAGCCAAGTTTTGGTTTTGTGGCATGAAAGTTTAAATTTTGTTTTTGGCATGGAAGCCAGATTTTGTGGCATGAAAGCCGAGTTTTTTGAAAACCGAGTTTTGTTTTGTTAGCATGGAAGCTAGATTTTTTATTTTTTGGCGTGAAAGCCAGGTTTTGTTTTGTTTGGCATAAAAGCCGATTTTTGGTTTTTGGCGTGAAAGCCAGGTTTTTTGCATAAAAGCTGGGTTTTTTATTTTTGGCGTGAAAGCCAGGTTTTTGGTTTTCAAAATGCAAGTATCGACTAAGAGTCGCCTCCCTGCTTAATGGTATTGCAAGTATCGATGAAATGTCGCTTCCTTGCTCATTCGGTTGCGAGTATCGATGGAATGTCGCCTCCTCGCGGGTTTTGGTGCAAGTATCGACTGAATGTTGCTTCCCTACTTTTTTTCAAAATTTTTGTTTTGTGGCTATCAATGGATTGCCACCTCCCCACGATTTTTGAAATTTGAGGTTTTCTTTTGAACCTTTGTTCCTGTTTTGAAATTTGGGTTGTGGATATCAACTGAAACGTTGTCTCTCCACGATTTTTGAAATTTGGGTTTTGGATATCAACTGGAATGTTGCGTCTCCACGATTTTTTTTTTTAATTTTGAAAGTATTGACGAGGTGTCGTTTCCTTGCGATTTTTTTAATGGGGTTCGCATCCTTCCGATTTTTGGGTTTTTTGCGAGTATCGACTAAGCGTCGCATCCCACGGTTTTTTTTTTTTAATTTTTTTTTTGAAAAGCCATTTTTGTTTAAAGACACGAGGGTCGTAATTTTCAACTCAAAACCATTTTGGCGGTAAAAGTCGGGGTGGACTAGAGTGGAAACCCCTGAGTCTTGATTTTTGTTTTAAACCATGAATTTTGGGTTTAATGATCAAAAGTTTTGGTCAAGTTAGGGAAGAGGCTCCTAAACTTAAATTTTGGGTTTGATTTTTTTGAAGAATGAAACATTGAAAGTAAGCATTGTTTTAGGTTTTTAGAAATTTCAACATAGGGATGAAAACTCTAAAAGGGGTGGGTTTGACGAGCAAGTACCTAAGAATAGGCTTTGGCCATGCAGGCATTGCTCTGACCCTTTGTAGGAAGTCTTCAAGGGTAGTACCGCTTCAAGAACTTGCCATTGATGGGCAGCATACATCTGTCACCTTCTATGTTTAGAAGAGCATATGCGCCATTAGAGAAGACTTTGTCGATGACGAAGGGTCCCTCCCATTTTGGTTCGAATTTGCCTTTGGACTTGTGGGCAAAAACCATTGGCCTTTTCACTGCAAGAACCAAGTCACCCTTTTTGTGGGCGCGTTGCCTGACCTTCTTGTCGAAAGATCCTGCCATGCGTGCTTGGTAAAGCTCAACGCTTTATAGGGCTTCGAGCCGTCTTTCGTCGAAATTATCCAATTCTTGGAGTCTCAATTTGACGTTGCTTTCTTGCGTCATTTCATTTTGTAGAGATACCCTCAAGGAAGGTATTTGTACCTCTAGAGGGACAACTGCTTCACATCCATAGACCTAGGAAAATGGTGTGCTATGGGTTGGTCCTCGAACGGTAGTTCGATAGGCCCATAAAGTTTCAGGCAGTTTGTCACTCCAGTCTCTTTTGCGACTAGAGACCATTTTCTTGAGAATTTTGCAGAGTGTCTTATTGAAGGCTTCAGCTAGTCCATTCGCTGTTGGGTTATACGGAATCGAATGACAACTTTGGATTTTGTATTTATCGCAAAACCTGTAGAATCTATGATCCCGGAATTGTGGTCCGTTATCATAGATAAATCTTTTAGGTATGCGAAAGCGACAAATGATGTTGGTTTGCAAGAATTGAAGGACTGATGAGGTCTTCATTTCGCTGAACGCAAATGCTTCTGACCACTTGGAGAAATAATCCGTAGCGGCGAAGATGAAGCAATGACCTTTACTTGACGGGAGAGAGATAGGACCTATGATGTCCATACCCCAGGCTTCGAAGGGCCATGAGATCGCTCTAGGATGTAGCCATTCTGGAGGCATGTGGACATAGTCTCCGTGAACTTGGCATTGTTGGCAGCGTTTAGCAAATTGCATCGCGTCAGCTACCACGGTAGGCTAATAGTAACATAACCTTTTTATCTGATCGTAGAGCTTAGGACCAGCCTGATGGGCTCCACAAAGACCAGCATGAACTTCTTTTAGAGTTTCTTCCGCCTCTTGTTGTGACATGCAGCGTAGAAGTACTCCATTGAATGATTTGCTATAAAGCATTTTGGAGGGAATATCCAAATGAAAATTCGGGGCTCGTCTTTGAATACTTACCCGCTCTTTTGGATCTTTTGGCAGGATTCCGAACATAATGTAATCAATGAACGGATCCTTCTAGTTGCTGATCGGAGGTTTAAGGATGGAAATCCGACTTCCGACCACTCGGTGGCATTCAGCAACTGCTTGGTGTGTGTTGAGAGGAAGGAGGATCCTTCCTTGACACACTGTAATTTTCATGTTTTCCCCTTCTTGGATTACCATAGATGCAGCAAGTCCAACCAAGGCATCTGCACGGTTGTTTTCACCTCTGCAGATGTGGGTGATGTGACAGACATCAAACTTTTGTCGAAGTGATTGTGCCTTGTTGTAATAAGGCAACAGATCAGGTTTCCTGATTTCATATTTCTGATTCATCTGATTGACGATCAGTTGAGAATCCCCAAATGCTTCCAGCATGGTAATACCGGATTCTAGGGCGAGTTCCAATCCTATGATCAGAGCTTGGTACTCAGCTACATTGTTTGAACATGGTTCCAGTAGTGAGAATGCGTGTGGAATCATGTATTTATTGGTACTAACAAAGAGAATGCCAACTCCCGATATCGGCTTTCATTTTTCATTTGTCTTGGTTGCACCATCGAAGTACATGTCCTAGGAGGCATTTGATAAGAAGGTCTCTACACTGTAGACAGGCTCGTCTGGGAGATCATCCCTGAGTGGAGAATCCTTAGGCAGTGGATGCTTGCGAGAAAGTCTGCCAGAGTTTGGCCTTTGATTGCTTTTTGTGGTACATACTTAATATCAAATTGTGACAGAAGGATGGACCATTTTGCCAGTCGAGCATTGAGGGAACATGCTTTTGTGACAAGGACCTTTAAGAGATTGATCCTCGAAATCAGGTATACTATGTTGGACAGTAGATAGTGACGTAGCTTTTGTACAGCGAACATCACTGCCAGGTATTCCTTTTCGACAGGAGAGTAGCGATGCTCTGCACCAACCAACATGTGGCTGAGGTAATATAGAGCAGCTTCTTTTCCTCCGTCATTTTCTTATGCAAGTAGAGCGCCCAAAGAATAGTCGAGAGCTCTTGTGTACAAGATGAATGGTTTTTCAGTTGTGGGGGCAGCCAACACTAGAGGTTTGATCAGGTATGACTTGATGTCTTGAAATGCCGCTTCACATTCAGCATCCCAAACAAAGTCCAAACCTTTCTTCATTAGGCGAGAAAATGGATGGCATTTTCCTGATAGGTTGGAAATAAACCATCGGATGTATGCCAACCTCCCTTGAAGCCCTTTGAGTTCTCTTAAGGTTCTTGGAGATGGCATTTCTAGGATAGCCTTGACTTTGGTGGGGTCAAGTTCTATTTCGGCTTTCCGAACTATGAATCCGAGGAACTTACCCGATGAAACACCGAAGAAGCATTTGAGGGGATTCATCCGCAGTTTGTGTTTGCGAAGTCGGAGGAAGACTTCCCGAAGATCTTTGAGATGGTCTTCTTTTCTTTGGCTTTTGACGGCGAGGTTGTCAACATAATATTCAATCGTCTTGTGCTACATATCTTGGAATATCTTCATCATAGCCCTCTGATATGTTGCACTGGCATTCTTCAGACCAAATGGCATGATACTGTAGCAATACACACCAAATGGGGTCCGAAATGATGTATGCCTCTCATCTTCGGAATGCATCTTTATCTACTTGTAGCCAGAGAAGCCATCCATGAAAGTTATTTGCTCAAACCCGCAGGTGTTGTCAATCATTACCTCCGGTATGGGGAGCGGGAATTCATCTTTGGGGCATGCATTTTCATTATTGTTGCCACTTGGGGCGTTTACAGCTTGTTTTCCCGAAGGATTTACATAAGAAGAAGAAGAAGGTTGGTTGTAGTTTTTGTGGTAATCCCGGCCAAAGCGGGTACCTTTCCCAACTTCAAAAGCTTCTAAAGATGGTTATTCTTTTGGAAGATCCTCTTCGGGATCAAAGGGCCGATCCTTCTCATTTGCTGAAAACGCTTCTGCAGCAGCATTGTCGTCTTCAATTATTGCATTGCATGGAGCATTTTCTGGGAACAAATCCTGAACAGCATCCAGCAACTTTTCTTCTTCGTCGAGTATTTCATTGGTCCAGACATCTCCTATGAGATTGGGTATCTGAGACCAATTGACCGAGCTTTCTTTGAAGATTTCATTGGCCAGAGCTTTTTTCATGGTGACCAGTTGGAAGAGGCTTGAATTCCGATGTTACCGTTTCAGGAGACGAAGGCTGAGAAGATGCTATCTCGGTGGAAGTCACCCGAGAAGATGTGGCTCCAGAAGATATGCTACTAGACGTAGTCTGAGAGTCTGCGGCCTCAGCAGATAAAGCTTCAGAGGCACTATCATCCTGAACTATTACATTGCAAGAAACTTCGATAGAAGATGCCTCCATAATGGATTGTTGGGAATCAGACTCATCCTCCAATGTAAGAGGATCATCAACCCAGTAATCTTCTTCATTCTCCAGAGTTACTAGAGGAGATACTTGTAAATTCTCCGGGACTTCCGGTTCTAGATTTCGATGAAGCTGATTGATGCGATCATGCTCTTGCTCTATGGCCAGATGCTGTAAGATCATTGCATATTCTTCGAGATCGGGCATAGGGGCCAAATCTTCTTCTTCGTCTGCCCCTTGTGGTTCAACACTACTGGGTTCCACTGGGGCATCGGCAAGTGCTGGATTGACAGCATTTTCTTGAACAGCCTCTTGGTCTTCTTCATCATCATACCAAGATCCTTGTAGCTGTAAGGGATTATACCAGATTACTAGCATAAGATGAGATTCGGGAATCCATTTTTCATCGAAGACATACTCTCCTGTTTCAAGGGATTCCTCCCACTCATCGGTTTCACTAGCGGTGTGACTGGACTTGTATCCATTCATGGAGAATCCAACTACCGAGTTGCAAGAATATGATGCCCCCCGCGTAGTCTCATCTCCGAGCCGTGGTGGCATGAAATCACTGAGGGAGAATTTTCTTATCACTCTTGAAGTCTTGGGAAGGGACTCCTTTGTTGCCTCCAGTGAAGCGGTAGAGGAGGTTTTTGCCTTTTCAAGGACTTCTCACTTGGGTTGAGCCTTCTCCTGCTGTTTGAGCTTGCGAAGTTGTCTCATGGTTTGCCTTCGCTGTTGAGCGGTAGGCTTTGTTTTGACGATCTCCCAGTTTTCATCCTCTAGGAGATCGGGATGCACCCCTATGGGTTGTCCATCTGGTGTTGGGTAAGGCACCAACTCTTAGGACGTTTGAGTCATCTTTATCACCTTGAAGGAAGTGGTGATTTTTTCCTTTAGTGACTTTGATGTTTGTCCATATGACACCATATTAACGGAGGCGGACCTGTAGTTTTTGTCAAAGGTGATGACTCCGTTTTTCCACATCTTGTTGATCATCTCTCTCACAACGAAACATTGATTGAGAGGATGCGAGAGGATGCGAGACCATGTGGTGGTATGGACAATATCGGGGATCGTTGGTTTTGCCAATGTCTCCCGATCTTTTGGGGTCAGGCAAGGTAAGTTTGCCATTTGCTAAGAGAGCCCCAAATATTTCTTCAACATCTTCCTCGAACGGGTATTTCTTCTTTACTCGTTCTTTGAAGGTATCAAAGAGTTCAGGCCTCTTACCTGCAGCTTTATTTTCAGCTTTCTTTGGTGGCTGAGGAGCTGACTTGGTTTGCACATTGAGAACCTCCTTTTTCTTTGGCTTAGAGGTTGGAATGGCGGTCGGCTCTTTCTTTGATGACTTCTGACTGTTGAGGTCTTTGATCACCGTTTCAGCCTCCATAGATGCTTCTAGGAGTTTTCCCAAATTCCTTGATTTGTTGCCGATGATAATGGAGCGGATCCTTGCTCTCATGTTGTTTCGGCAAATGTCAACCAGCGACGCTTGTGGCACTACGTCTGAGCATTTGTACGCCATTGCCTTCCACTTGTGAATGAAGTCGTATGTTGACTCATTCTCTCCCTGTTTTAGGCTGCAGAGTTAAGCCATAGTAACAGGATGATCATCACCTTTGAAGTGGGTCAGGAAGCGTGTCTCTAGCATGGTCCAATTTTGAATGGAGTCCTCTGGCAGAGTGCAGTACCAATCAAAGGCTGTACCTTTCAGGGTGCTTGCAAAGAGACGGATTTTGAGGGCATCTTGATCCGCAATAACTCCCGTCAGGATCTTAGAGTGGATGACATGCTGTCTAGCTGAACCTTTCCCCGTATATGTTTGGAGAATAGGTTGTTTGAACTTTGAAGGGAACAGAACCAAGTCCATCCATAAGGGATATGGTGGCTTAATTCCATGCTCTTTTAGCGTATCCTCTTGTTTTGCTTTGGCGAGGATATTGTCAACGTCCTTTTTAGTAAGGGCGCGTGACTCATCTTCTTCACCATTTGCCTCATCGTGTGGAGGAACTTCATCATTTAGCGGACGTTGGAGAGTGAGAAGAAGTTTTTCCATCAAGGCTTCTATCCTCTGCTGTCCTTGTTCCAGCCGCTGGATGTGTGTAGTCATGTTATCATCCGGTGGAGGTTGCTCAAAGTTTGTAACTAGGACATTCACTCTTCGTGAATCGAAAGAGGATATTGTCTTAGTGACTGAGCTGGAGCTCATTCTTCTAGATGAAGAGCCCGAGGATTGATCACTCCAATGTCCTTGTCTTGAAGGAGTGGGAGAATCTTCCTGATGTCTTCGTGTCCAGGAGACGCTGCGAGTCACTGGCCGTCTGACATGTATTTTCGTTGCTAACTTCTGGAGTCTTTTGGTTTTGCCAACAATATGGACAACAGCAACTTGGTCGGGCCTTTCTTTTTCGACACATTTTGTAGAGACCTGAAGCTCAGAATGTTGTATTCTTTGCTTCTCTAGTCTCTTTTGTCGATATGCCACGCGGCGACGTATACGACGAGCAATTTGAGCTTCAGTTAGCTCGGGCTGTGCTCTGGCAATGAAGGATGTGGTCCCTTGTGCACAGCAGCCGAGCTTGTCTTCCTTGAAGACTAGCATGGACAGGATCTAGACGCGGTCCTTAGCCTGTTGTAGTGAAGCTTTAAATTTTGCAAGCTCAGCCCCTGTTGAGATGAAGGGTCAAGTTGCAGGAGAGCAGGCTCTGGCAGGTTCTTGTCAAGGCTTTGTGATGCACGACTTGATTTTGGGCTTGTATGAGCAAGTCGGCTCGTGTTGAGTAGTTTTTGTTGTTTGGTGGATGGTAGGTTTCTCCTCTTTCATGTAGGTGAGAGGATAGAACCGGTTCTCCTTGAGAGGGGCCAAGTACACTGGCTTTGCAGATGTTCGGGACCTTCTTTGTTTTGGAGAAGGTCTCGGTGACCAAGTCTTGGGGCAGACCTGGTTTTTTGCTGGCTGAGGCTTCGTGGGGTTGCCACTGGCTTCAGGCTTTTTGGTGACCGCCTTTGGTGTCTGGGCAGTGACACGTTCAGGGATGGTCTTCTGCTTCTTGGCAGGCACAGTTTCTTCTACGGGGAGTGGGAATTGTCCCAATGACCCGAAGATGATAGTCTGAGGAGTATAGGTCGACCCAGTTTTTTGTGAGTTGCCGAGGGAGACGACGCTTCGGCAGCTGGCAGGGCGCTTGCAAGTGCGCTTGCTTTGCTTCTCTTGAAGCATGAGTTGGTACTTGTTCTCATCGAAGGTGATGGTCAATGAAGCTGCCATTGTTAGTTTTTTGGAAAACTTCTAAAACAAGACCACATCCATTAGTAATCACAAGAATATGGTGATCATAAATGGAAAATACTATGGTTTTATCTTTTCAAATTGCTCAAGGGGACATGGCCCGGCCTAAGCAAAATGATGAAGGCAAAAAGGCCATAGAGGGTACAATTGTTTTGAACGCAAGTATGGTCGGCTCAAAATGAGCATTCCAGTGACTGCTAGAAGCAATTGTAAACCTTAATTCAAGTTACCGAGAAACGAAGCTCACTCAAGATAAAATGATATAAGGTTGGAGATACAAATATGTCGGTCGTGAATACAGTAGACCCGAAAAGACGTACAAGCACCGCTAGGCACAAAGGTTGCAAATCACATCTTGGGAAGGACATGAGAAGGGATTTTGTGAAAGGTCAAGATTGAATTCGCAAAGGAGAGCAAATGGTATTTCAATCCGAATATAGGCTCAGCGATTTCCGCGAGCACTAAATCCGAAAAGGAAGGAACCCGGATTTCTCATATTTGAATCCAATAATGACGGAAGTTTTTTTTGAAAGGTCAAGATCGAATTCACAAAAGAGAGCAAATGATATTCTAATCCGAATACAAGCTTAGCAATTTCCTCGAGCACTAAACCCGAAATGGAAGGAACCAAAATTTCTCAAATCTGAACACAATAGTGACGGAAGTTTTTTTTTTTTTTTTTTAACAAGAATTTTTTTTTTTGAAGATTTTTTTTTTTGAAGAGTACACATAGGTCTTCCAATTCGGTCTTATGAAACCTTAGTGGATAGATCAGCCCCCAGGGAAGGGTAGGATTATTTATTAAATCCGTTTGAAAGACCCTTGCCTCGAACAGTCTAGCTGCCTCCACACTCTGGATAAGGCTTTTCTTAGATTCACTTTGGTCAAAGAACGCAATTAGTGCAACCTTAATGTGTTTTTTTTTTTTTTTTTTAAAGATCACTAATGGATCCATCAAAGAGAGGAAATGGCCCCTCCCAATCCGAACGCTGACTCAGCGAATTCTGTGAGCCATTAGTACGAAGAGGAAAGAACCAAAGTTTCTCCAATTTGAATCCAAAAGAGAGAAATATTCTGAAAATTTTTTATTTGATATATATATATATATTTTTGAAAGATCATTAATGGACCCATCAAAGAGAGGGAAATGACCCCTCCCAATCCGAACGCTGGCTCAGCGATTTCCGCGAGCTATTGTATGAAAAGGAAAGAATCAAAGTTTCTCCAATTTGAATCCAAAAGAGAGAAATCTAAAAATTCCTTTTTTTTTAAAAAAAAATCAAGATTGGATTCACAAAAGAGAAGAAATGTTGTTCCAATCCGAACAAAGGCTCAGCGATTTCCGCAAGCACTAAATCCGAAAGGGAAGAAACCAGAATTTCTCAAATCTAAACCCAACGATAAACAAAAACTATTTTTTTTGTTAGAAAAGAGAAAGAATGGAAATAAATTCAAAAATAGAAATTTCCAAAAGAATCCCATCTCATGTTTTCTTTTCTTAAGATGCAAGATCCAACACAGGCCACCAACTATAAGGGAGCCAAGGAGTCTAAGCATCGTGTTCTCAAATGAACGAGTCCCACCGGGTCTGCCAACTTGATGGACCCGGCTTTCTCTCGCCTACCTCCGCCCTGAGTCCGCCGGGGTGCGGCGGGGCGGAAGAAAAAGCGAGCATCAACATTTTTGTACGGGTATGCCAGATTTTCTATTCTACTTGGAATTTGAAATGGTGATCCGGAGATTCACCATCACAAGTAGAAAGGAAATCAAACTTTTTTTCTAACTTTCCATTATATATATATTTTAAAGAAAAGAGACAGATTTAGAATGTCGTGAAAGATGGTTTTCTTTAGTTTGCCGTGAAAGACGGTTTTCTTTAGTTTGTCATGAAAGGCGTTTTTGTGCCGTAAAAGGGAATTTTGCTATAAAAGGCGATTTACAAATCTCATCGATGATGAAAGACAAGAATTGTGATTTTTTTTCTCTTTAAAAAAATTACAAAATACAATAGAAGAAGTAAAAAAGAGGAATCTGATTTCTCAGGAGATTGTGGGGACTCGTTTAGATCGACGGTCGCGAATCATGTATGGGCTCCACCGTCGTGCTTCAGATGAGAACACTTGATGCTTTTGATTCACTTGGCTTGGCTTGGACCTCAGATTTTTAGAGGAAAAAGACCACAGGAAGGTCCTGTGTCCAATAAAAAATCGGGTAGACGGGCTAAAAAGCCACATATAGGCCATGTTGGATAGAAGAAGAGAGGAAACCTTGGGGGGGGCCCATGGGACTTCAATCACCTTGTAGTGTTTGCAGCAGAGTTTCTTCAGTGTAAGAGAGCTTTTTTGTGCAGAGACTTTTCAGGATAATTTTCCAGGACCCTTTTCCTTTGGAATGGCCACCTATTTATAGGCTTTTGGTAGCCATTAGGAGGGCTTATGGGCATTAATGGCATTGATGCTCCATGATGGGAGGAGTTACAAGTATTTAATTCTTGACTTTGTAACTCCTTTTTCTTAGATTCTGATTGGCCGATGGAGAATAATGGGTATTTAATCTCCATGATGATGGGAGTTTCATGATTAATTACCATGATTAAACTCCATAATGATAGGAGTTACATGGTTAATTGTCATGATTAATTAGACTTGTAACTCCTTTTTCCTTGAATCTGATTGGGTCGTCCAAAATAAGGAGTTAATGACCGCATTAACTTGCCATAAAAAGGTCATTTAACTTCATTAATTGGTCGCCAAGTCGCTTGAAGAGTCGCGGGCTGCGCTATGCCTTTTGGAATTCTTCTGGCGATGATCATCAATGGATCCGCATGTTGTTTGATGTCGGATGGCGATGCAATTTCAGACATTGGTTGACACCAATGGGCCGGCAACATTTGTCCAGTCGATTTCTCGATCAGTTGGGCAGAAAGTGTGCTTTCTTGGTCGGCGGGTTGGAGATTTCGGGGCGTCCGATGATGATCCAATGATTTCGACGGCGGATCTGTGATGTTGACGAAGATCGACGGATATCATGCCTCAAAAATCGGAATTTGAGAAAATCACAGGGGCAAAAAATCGCAAAACATGAAAAGTGCCCGAAAAAGTGGGTTTCCAGTCAAGATCCGGCGACCCGAATCCCTATGGTCGCCGGTGACCATGCGACCATGGGCCAAGGTAGCCGGGGACCATGGGGCATTTGTCCCCTTTCGGTCGCCGCTCGATCGCCGTTTTTCCGTCTTTTTCGCTTCTTTTTTCTTTTGTATTTTTCTCGAAATCTCTCCTCATGTATTGGCTTGATTCCCTTAAAGAAAATCTGTCGAGAAGCCGTGCAAATCAGAGCACAAAGTTTCCTATTTTTGGAAAAGCCAAAGACTTTGTAGCCGATTTTCCGCCAAGAGTTGAAATTAGGTCAACCGATGTCAAAATGACCTGAAATTTGGGGTGAAGCTTCCTGAGCAATAGATAGGACCAACCATGGGCTTTTATTTGAGTTTTGAAGCCATTTGGGTCCCGTCGATGCTAGACTTGATTTCACTAAACGGAAGATGTTGAGCTTTGATGTATGGTCAACCGATGTCCGATTGACCTGAAATTTAATAGGGAGCCAATTGGAGTCATTTTGAGACAATCCATTAGCTCCGATTTGGATGCCATGGTCCCGGGGAGCTTCATTGCCGATAGGCTTGATTTTATTTCTAAGCGTCAAGGTTAGGTCAAACGTTGTCGGAATGACATGAAATTTGATATGCAGCCCTTTGGAAGCATGTAGAAGCTATCCACATGCTTTGTTTGATGAGTGGCGCCATCGGTGGTTCTCGCCGCCGAGAGGCTTGATTTCGCCATTCGAGAGTTGATGGAGGGTCAAACGGTCTCGGTTTGACTTAGAATTTGACGTGGAGCCTTTTGGAGGTATTTTGAGGCCATCCACAGGCTCTGATCGAAGATTTGTTATCTTTGACACTGTCGCCGCCGGGGGCCCCTGCTCAGCCATTGGAGGATTGAAGCTTGGACAAATGGTGTTGAAATGGCCCGAAACTTCATGTGTACCCTTCTTTTGGCTATTTTGAAGGATCTTGTAGTTTTTGTTTGATTCTAACAAGATTTGATGCTTGAAACGGCTCTGCCTGTTTGTCGTAGGATGCGGCTCGATATAGCTTTTGATGTCGAAGAGGCAAAGTGACATTTTTGGTATCAACAATGATGATATGCATGGCTGAGAGGTGCAAAAGTCTTTGTAGAAGCTTCATTTCTCATTTCATCTTTCGAACATTACAAAAAGACATAGAGAAAACTCAATTACAAGAAAAATAAAAGTCATATGGACTTTTATTTTTATATGGGTTCTTAGCTATTTCACCTTCTGAGTGCAGGTTGTTTATATTATATATTTTTTTTACAACCCCCTTAACAGGCTTAGGAGATCAAGATGAAAGCTTGGATTGAAGGAAAGGAGTATGAAGTTGCTGTCTTCGAGGATTTGCTGGTTGCAAGATCGGAGAAGTCTCCAATCAAACTTCTTCAATCAATCTTTGAAATTCATCACCGTTAATGGGAGATGAGGATTAAAATAGAGAGACCCACTTCAAAACAACAAAGATCATCTCTGCCTTTCCTCCCTGGTAAGAAGATCAAAGGTTGACTTTCAGAAGCTATCACCCAGGGGCCAGAAAAGGAGTGTCTATCACTACTTGATTCTCACCTAATGGATGAAGGAGAGAGTTTTCGCAGTGACAGAGTTTCTGAACTTCAGGATCCTAGAGACAGTAGCCTTTTTGCACCAAAGGTAAATTTTGCCGTCCTCCTCCTTGGTCTTCTGAGTCTTCGTTTTATAGCCTCTATGGGGCCATAACTGTAGGAGATCATGGAGGAGTGAAGATAGTTTTTGAAACTGCTATTGATAGGCATGTAATCATTCCTCCTTTGCAGGTCCAGTGACCATTGGAAGAAGTAACTGACCAAAAGTCGTGGGAGACATACGGCCTGGGAAGAAGGAGCTTGGCGGCCAATGTATGGAGTTGTGCAGCGTCCAGCGGCCACTCTTGCATCGTTGAGTGAAGTCGTCTGACGGCCAGTCCTTGAATGAGAGCTAGCGACCACTCCCTTACGCTGGGTGGTCTGTACTTTGAAGACTGCAGCGGCCAGTGACATTTTACAATTAGTAGCCGTTGGATGATTCCTATTTTAGCCGGCCAAATTCCAGCGGTCACCATGTTGTCATCATATTTTTATGAAGAGAGTATACTTTGCCTTGCCTTGGAAAATGTTAAGCATGGGCAGATCGATTTTTTTTATGTGCCAACAGGTTGTATCCTGACAAGTCTTCTTTTTAAACTTACGTGGTTTTGGAGTCCACGTTGCGCAGTCGGGAATTGTTTCCTTCTACTGCAGCTTCTTCTTTTCCGGCACCAGGTGCAAGTCTTTATCCTTATAGGTTTTGACTTTGTTGTTTGCTATTTTGGGGTATGGGGTATTACCAACAGTTTGTACCATCCATGCCCCTTGCACTTCTTTGGGGATGCGGAGGCAAGTTAGTGCCGCCTTCTTCGGGTCTTGATGTTCTTTGAGTTTGGGCATATTTCGACACCCATGACCTGCGTAGCGTGGCCTTTTTGGAAGGCTTCACTGGCATTGGAGAGGTTTTGACAGTAGAAGCAGAAGGAGTTATTCAATGGAAACAGATACTCGAACTAGGAGTTCATTTTTAGTGCAAGCTCTTTTCTGGCCCCTGGCAGTCTTACTTTCTTGGATGGAAACCTTGTACAGGCGTTCCTTAATCTCATCGAGAGTAATGACAAGAGAATTCATGATTGATATGCAACATAAATAAAAAGGCCAACAATGAATGAGTGATAGGAGAGCATATTTATTTGCTCAATCCTCTATCAATCTATTTCATTTTCTACTTCTATGTTTTTATGTACATGCTACCGATAAACGGGAAATACTTCGGTACAATAAACATAGCCCAAAAATGAGTGAGAAAATTATTTGTAATCCAATCATATTCATAGTGATGTATTTGGCTTTTGACCGACATACACAAATGAACTGATTAACTAAGATCTCGTCATGTTTTGCAGGGCATAAGCAGGCCAATAAATGCTCGCTACCAGCCAAAGGAAACTAACTTTGTATATAATAATATAGATTGATTAATATGGACTTATAAATTGAGACAACTTCATGAGAAAAAGTTTTATTTGCCATATTATTTTGTGACGTATTTACTTTCTGTCATGATTTTTCAATTCGCCATTTAGTACTATTTCGGAGAGTCTTGGGTTTTGTACCATGAGTATTCAATCAACATATAGGTTAGAAGTATATGACAGAACATCTAAGAAAAGAAAACATATAAAAAGTCCAGCGGCCACTTTTCTTGTGGACTGACCAGTGAAGGCCGCTGATTGCCCGCTGAGTGTAAAGCACTCCAAGTTGGCCACGCTGACCAGTCAACACCATTTTTAATGGCCGCTGCATCGTTTCTGCATTAGCCGCTGGGCACTATGCGTCTTCTCTATTCTGTCTTTGTCAGCTCTTCCTCTGATATGTTCTGTCTTTTTTTTTTTTTTGCTAGAACAACAGCAATATCCTTCTCTATTTTTATTTTTTTTCCTATAATAGCAGCAACTAAGGAACTCTCTTCAAGCTCTTCCCAAGAATTTTTTATCAACAAATCATTACTGATAACGTGTAGTGATTTCCCATAGACGGCGCTAAGCTTCTGTTTTGCCTAAAAAGAGGAAAATGAATAAATGGTCTTGTGAAGAAGCTTTTTATTTCATCCTTCGAACATTACAGAAAGATGTGAAAATCACTTTCACGAATACTTGATTGCACAGGAAAAGTCATTCCCACTTTTATTTACATGGGTTCTTCATTGCTTCACCTTCTAAGTGTAGGTTGCTTACAATTTTTTATATGTCGCAACCCCGAACCGGGTTGGCCTCCAAGGGATGAAGGCATGGACGTCCAAGGGGCTCCTCTTGTCTCCTTTATATAGTTTGGCAACCTTCTCTCTTTGTTTATTATTAGAAGTCCAACTTCCATAATAATTAGTGACCTTTTGTTCCCACTATTACCACTATTAGAAGTCTTACTTCAAATAGAAATAGTAACTTTCCTTTTGAGTTCAAATAGAATTAGTAAAGATCCAATCTTGGGCTAGCGTGGGGACCACTAGGGATTCCATAGAAAGCTGGCTCCAACTGGGACACCGCGACCCCACATCTCATGTGCAATCTGGTCCTGCAGTTAATTGCAAATAACTCCACTAAATAAATGCAATTGAACTCCAGTCTTAGGAATAAATTACATGAAGACCCTAAACTTCCCAATCACTACAAGTAGGCCCCTCTATCATTATCCATGGATCAATTGGATATACTGTCCCACCAATTTAGATCCATATCTTATTATCCTTGAGACCCAATTAATTATAGCAATCATTAGTACCATCCAATTAACTCTTAATTGAGATGGGTGTACACTTACCAATGATAAATCCATTAATTGGCATAAGGGGAAAAGATAGATTCCATCTTGACTATTAAATGTTCCCACAGTCCTACTACCACATACCCAAGACACCGAGGTGTTGACCTATAGCTGGCCTCACTCATTGGTGACTCAAAGTAAATGAATAGATAGAAACTTGAGTTCATTAATGTTTCAGGGTTGAGAGCCCATTGCTAGGGAATTATGAGAGCAGAACAATAAAGACAGTGTTCTTAAGGTGCTTCTCATGGTCCTTCAATACATCCAATGTACCAGTATATTGATCTAAAATCTTACATTCCTATGATCGAGACAAATCACATTATTTCATAGTGATCATAATACTGCAACCTTGTCAGATGAGATGCCCAATCTCATCACTGGTTGTGAATCAAATTTAAGTATAAGATTTGTGACACATGTCTCCTGTATGTGGGTCTCATCCACACACGTGTTACATCTAATATACTTGTGGGCTCCGGTTCATCTAATGAGCCAGTATGTCATTTGTATTGGTTATATGCATTTAAGTAATTAAAACATCATTCATCTCATGAAAAGAGAACATGAATATATTGATAAATAAAGAAATTAATCAATTTATTACATCAATCTTAATGGATTGAAACCATAAAACTAACAATCTCGCACTTGGGCTCAATGCCAGTCAGGGTTGCATCTCATGCCCATCTCATCCACATGCTGCTCAAAGACTTTGGCAGTCAAAGGCTTAGTAAAGGGATCTGCGAGTTTATCCGTAGATGCTATCTTGGTGATGGCAATGTCACCTCTCTGCACAATCTCTCTGACCAAATGATATTTCCTTTGTACATGTTTCTGTCTTTTGTGGCTTCTAGGTTCCTTGGATTGTGCGACTGCCCCACTGCTGCCACGGTAAACTGTGACCGGCTGTCGCGCCAAAGGTACCACTCCAAGTTCAATAAGGAACCTTTCTAGCCAAACTGCTTCCTTAGCTACTTTACAAGCTGCCACATATTCAGCTTCCGAGGTGGAATCAGCGGTACATTCTTGTTTAATACTCCTCCAGCTGATAGCTCTGCCACCAAACATAAACACATACCCAGAGGTTGATTTCCTGGAATCCTTATCTGACATGAAGTCAGAATTTTTATAACCAACTGGAATCAACTCATCACTGCCATAAATTAACATGTAATCTCTAGTCCTTCTCAAGTATTTGAGAATACACTTTACAGCAGTCCAATGGTCAAGACCTGGGTTAGACTGATATCTGCTGACTAAGCCCACTACATGACAGATATCCGGTCTAGTATAAAGCATAGCATACATGAGGCTGCCAACAGCCGAGGCGTATGGCACTTCTCTCATCTGCTCATTTTCCTGAGATGTCTTGGGACACTGATCCTTGGAAAGGTGCACTCCACACCTGAAAGGTGTGATACCCTTCTTGGAGTCTTGCATTGCAAACCGCACTGGTACCTTATCTATATATGCAGCTTGAGATAAGCCGATCATCCTATTTTTCCGGTCTCGATGGAGCTTGATCCCTAGGATGTAGCTAGCTTCTCCCAAGTCTTTCGTATCAAAAGTCATGGCCAACCAAACTTTTACTGTAAACAGCAATCCTATGTCTCTCCCGAGAAGAAGAATGCCATCGACATATAATACCAGAAAAACTACCCTATCTCCTTCACTTTTCATATACACACATGACTCATCCGGATTTTGACAAAAACCAAAAGCCTTGATTGCCTGGTCAAAATGGATGTTCCAGCTTCGGGATGCCTGCTTTAATCCCTAAATGGATTTCTACAGCTTGCAAAGTCTTTGCTCTTGGTTTTTAGCCACAAAACCATATGGTTGCATCATATAGATGTCTTCCTCAAGATGGTCGTTGAGAAACGCCGTCTTGACATCCATTTGCCAAATCTCATAATCGAGATGAGCAGCAACGGATAAGAGTATCCGGATAGACATGAGCATGGCTACGGGCGATAAGGTTTCCTCATAGTCGATACCTTCTTTCTGAGTATACCCTTTCGCAATAAGCCTAGCCTTAAAGGTCTCAACTCTTCCGTCCGGTCCTCTCTTCCTCTTGTAAACCCACTTGCACCCAATAGGTTTAATATTGGTAGGCAAGTCCACAAGTGTCCAAATCTGATTAGAGTACATCGACTCTATTTCAGCTTTCATAGCTTCTTGCCAACGTCCCTTATCTATATCATTAATTACTTCATTTTGGTTACAGGGATCTTGTTCCAGTTCTTCCGAGATTGTCTCGTAAGACTCTCCTAAAAACGAAAACCTGTCATGGGGTCTGACAGTCCTCCCACTTCGACGAGGCACTGGTGTAACTACTAGGTTAGGTATGGGCGAATTCTCTTCAAGTTCAGTCATAGTAGGATTTGGAATTGACTTTTCTTGGATTTCTTCTAACCTTTTCTAAAAAGTTCCGGTCAATCATATAATCTTCCTCCAGAAAAACCACATTGGTGCTGATAAGCACTTTCTGCTCTTTGGGATTATAGAATATCCAACCTTTAGTTCCTTTAGGATGTCCTACAAAGGTGCACACTTCTGACTTCGATTCTAACTTATCCGTCTTTACCTTCAGCACATGTGCCGGACAACCCCAAATATGTAAATGTTGCAGACTAGGCTTTCGCCCAGACCACAACTCCCGGGGAGTCTTAGGTACAGACTTAGATGGTACGAGATTTAGTATGTACATTGCAGTATCTAAAGCATATCCCCAAAAGAAAATGGGTAATCCTGAGAAACTCATCATAGACTTGATCATATCTAAAAGAGTCTAGTTCCTTCTTTCTGCTACTCCGTTCTGTTGAGGTATACCAGGAGCAAACAACTAGGATATAATCCCATTTTTTGATAAGTATTCCATAAAATCAGCTGAGAGATATTCCCCTCCTCGATCTAATCGAAGAGTTTTGATACTTTTACCTAATTGCTTTTCCGCTTCCGCTCGAAACTCTTTGAACTTTTTAAAAGCCTTGGACTTGCTGTGCATAAGGTATATGTATCCATATCTTGAGTAATCATCTGTGAAAGTGATGAAGTACTCATATCTTCCTCTTGCTCTAATATTTATGGGTCCATACACATCAGTATGCACTAATTCTAATAAATCTTTGGCCTATTGCCCTTAGATGAAAAGGGTCTTTTGGTCATTTTGCCTTCCAGATAGGATTCACAGACAGGCATTGGTTCTACCACCAGTGAAGGTAAGATACCATCTTTCACTAGCCTATCAATCCCGTTTAGGTTAATGTGACCTAGCCTCAGGTGCCAAAGCTTTGTTGGGTTAAATGAAGGTGATTTTCTCTTTAATGATGCTCTATTATTTATCTCGGTATCATGTATCTCATACATTGTGGGAGTTAACAAATAAAGTCCAATGATTACCTTGCCAGAACATATGAAAGTACCATTCCTCTTTATGACAACTTCAGTACCAAAAGTAATGGAATAACTTTTATTCACCAAACTAGAAATTGAAATTAAATTCCGCCTTGAAGACGGTACATATAAAGTGTCTGACAAAATCAGTTTATTATCTAAAAAACATAAAGTAATAACTCCCACTGAAACCACATCTGCCTTAGCTTTAGATCCTAGGTTGACAATGATTTCGCCATCACTAAGCCTCCTGGTTTCCCGGAACTGCTGCAACGAATTACAGATGTGATTAGTTGCACCGAAGTCAACACACCAGAATTCTGAAGTACCAGTTGCAAAACTAACTTCAGAAATAAGTGATTCAATCATACCTGAGGTCTTTTTCTTGGACAGAAAATCTGGACAATTCCTCTTCCAATATCCTATCTTACCACAGTGGAAACACTTTCCCTTAGTCCCTGAACCCTTAGCCTTTGCCACACCACCATTAGGACCATTTTCCACCTTAGGAGCCTTGGGGACCGATTTCTTTTTGCCTTTCTGGCCTTTGCCTTTTGGCTTGGGCCCAGCATCTGATTTTTCTGTCATCAGGGCAGTTAGCCTTTTCTTCATAATTCCCTCAGTTGCTACCAGCTGGCAAGACAGCTCAGCTAGGGTCAGATTCATTTTATTCATATTATAATTGATCTTAAAATGGTTGAATGAGTCTGGTAGCGACTTGAGGATTATGTCAATCTGTGATTCTGCATCAATCGCGGCACCCAGTACATCCAACTTATTCAATGAGTCCATCATCTTTAACATGTGGTCCTGTACTGGTGTACCTTCAGCCATCTTGGTGCTTATGAGCACCCTCATAGCAGCTTGCCTAATAGGCCTGCCCTGGTCCGCAAACATCTCCTTTATGTTTGATATAATATCGTATGCAGTCTTATAGGATTGATGTTGGTGTTGTAAAACACTAGACATGGATGCCTGTATATAACATCTGGCCATCTCATCGTCTTTGGTCCATTTGGCATAATGATCTTTCTCTTCCTGTGGTGCATCCGGCACAAGCTCATCAAGTGGGGGCATGGTAAGAACATATTTATATCCTGATGCAGTCAGGACAATATCCAGGTTCCGTTTCCAGTCTACATAATTGGATCCCACCAACTTATTCTGGTTGAGAATGGTTGCAAGTGGATTGAAAGTACTTGAATTCATGTTGAAAAAACTGTAGCACATAACCATACATTCAATTAATGAACATTAATGACATTAGGGTTTAGTATTCTACCAAATTTATGTGGAAATCCTCATAACCACTAAATTCAAAATACATCAGAATTCCAATCCCTGGGATATGCCTCCTTGGGGAGTGCAAATACCACCTAGATTGGTGCGGATCAAAGTAAGTCAAAATTAAGACTAATGATTCCCTATCATTCATTATTATCTAGGTATCTCAAACAAAATAATGTATGACTCCCGATTATCTTTGGTTTCTAAAATACATGAGGCAAATCCTTGGGCATACCATCACTATTTTAATTAAGTGTGACCCACCAACTAGTATTGTATGACAACCGTTGTGAGCAGCTCCTCCTTTGGGAGTGAACCCCCACCCCTTCTCACCAACACTATCCTTTTGGGAGATCCATATCTAGTAACCAGAAAAATAAAAGCCCTCTGTGGGGAACGGCCATTCTCAAGATGGCCCGAGGCTAATACTTTCCTTACAATGGACCTATGGTGGAAAACCATGGGGATTTTCAATTTAAATGCCCCGCTCCCACTTAATTTTTTAGAATTGAGGATTTTCCTTTTAAGGTATTAGGGCCCACATTTATATATATATTAACATCAAATCATCTCATGATATGATTAAAGATTGGTTCCAAGTCAAGTTATTTTAAGGAAAGTCCAGTTTCTTAAATTAGTGTTACCAATGTGTCCATCCCATGGGTCATCAACACTAATTAGAACTCTTTTCCAAAAATTAATTTGATTTGACCAATTTTAGTAACATTCTATGTTTGGATCAGATTTGGAAACATTCTAAATCAAGCATTCATTCATAAATAGAAAATGCTAAAATTAGTAACTAGTCCTCTCCTCCACATGACACAAGCGGAATAGACTTCTTGAACTTCTAGACTTTCCAAAACTTTGGAATTCCTCAAACTCTTTGGGCAACTCCAAGACACCTTTCGGGAATCTTCAAACTCTTTGATTAGGAGTCCAACTTCACTTTCCTTCTTTGTCTCGGACATCGCCAGAATTTACAAATTTAGAAAATTACATAAATCCCTATGTCTCTACGATGAGACTTATATGGTAATCTAAAATTGAAATTAGAATGGCTATAGGGAAACCATCATGCCTTGCCCATTCATGGGAAACCAAGGAAACCATGATGCCCTTTACACTTAGCCTTTAAAAACAATCAACCATAAAAAGAAAGTAAAAGACTTGTGGGCCATATGGAGAGGACAAAATAACCTGCATGTTAGTATCTCATACAACCATACAAAACACACAAATAGGCAGCCAAATAATGCTGAAAGAATAGGACACACAAAGAAGACCCGAAATAGAAAATTTTTAAAAATTGCAAGATCTGTCGCAGTGTCCCCGGTCGACCAGACTGTAAGTACCCAGTCAGCCGGACACGAGTCCCAGTCGACCGGCCAAACAAACATTAGATTTTTGGGTTTTTCTTTTTCATGACCAATCAGCTCCAAAACTCTTTTAAAGTGTCCCAATGGATTCCTATCATCCTTCCATCATTATCAAAACCTTTTGTGACTGTCCAAACATGGATTCACCATTAAACCAAGTAAAACCATAAGAAACGATCCAAAACATAGCCTTTCCTCTATCTTCTTCGCATCTCATGCAAAGAACAGAGCAAGCTTGCTGCTCTAACATGATCAGAGATGAGGTATGGCTCTGATACCAATTGTTGGAAGTGGGTGGACCTTTAGGATAGGTTTCAAAAACTTTTCACCAACTAGAAGTAGTGAACATCTGTCCAAAAGCCAATAAACCCCAATCCAGGATGCATGTCCTCAATCTCAGCCATCATGGTCAGCAAAAAACCTATCATGAAGATAGAAACAGCACCTAACAAGCAACCACGAAATTCCACAACATCCAAGGAGTAGAAAATACCTATGGAGCTTGGTTGTACTCGAATGGAGAACTCGATTAAACTTTTTGATAAAGAGCTCTTCCACAATTAAATCTCCAATGCCCAATCGTCTTCCACGCTATGACCCGCTTCAGATCTCTTTCCTCAAGAGAGATGGTGGAATCTCTAAGAGAAAGACTAACTAGAATCTCTAAGGAAACTAGAAGGGAACTAGAAGAGAGAAAGGGGGGAAGGAGAAGAAGTGCAACTCTTACACACAAGGAGGAGATGGGCGTCAACTCCAAGGGATGAAGGCATGGACGTCCAAGGGGCTCCTCTTGTCTCCTTTATATAGTTTGGCAACCTTCTCTCTTTATTTATTATTAGAAGTCCAACTTCTATAATAATTACTGACCCTTTGTTCCAACTTCCATCACTGGTTGTGAATAAAATTTAAGTATAAGATTTGTGACATATGTCTCCTGTATGTGGGTCTCATCCACACACGTGTTACATCTAATACACTTGTGGACTTCGGTTCATCTAATGAGCCAGTATGTCATTTGTATTGGTTATGTGCATTTAAGTAATTAAAACAACATTCATCTCATGAAAAGACAACATGAATATATTGATAAATAAAGAAATTAATCGATTTATTACATCAATCTTAATAGATTGAGACCATAAAACTAACATGCGCCCGAAGGCAGCTCCTAATCCGAGATCGGGATCTAGTGCAATGTGTATTTTTTCTTTTTCTTTATTGCTACATAGGCGGATGACGAACACAACATCCGTGTATGTGATTTCCCACAGGTTTCCGCAGTGAGGATGTCACACTCACAAACAAATCACAATCGAGGTGCGAAACGTGTAACAAACCAAATTTAGAAAGTCATTCCATGATGACAAGACTGATAACACAATTTAATATATAACATGATGTCAGAGTGAGCAATGTTTATGTAGCATTCCCAAGGTATAAAGTTAGATATTTACACAAAAGATAGGTTTAATAAAACATTCCCCAAAAATAAAGGCCAACAAAGGCCAGTACAACCAAAGTCCCAAAATGTGACTAGTACGCTCCCAAAAGATGTTTCACAACTCACAGCATGGCCCAATGTCTAGACGACATCATCAGAGCTTGCCATTCTCCTACGCGGTGCGGCTTTCCAGCCGTCTCCTCTGGCTCCTCCTCGGGGGCAATGAGATCTGGACGCGAGTACCAAAATAGTGGGTCAGACACGACGGTCTGGCAAGTGGTTGAAGAGATAGAAATAATATATAATTTACAATTAGCTTGGAAAACCATTTAAAACCTACTGAAACAACAATCGTCATGAAACATGATGCATAATTTGTCCGAAAACACATGATCGATGCAAAGCAAAGCAGGTACCAATGAATAGGTAACTGGCAAGTTGGCAACCACACAAAGTCAAATCCTCCATCACTGATGTGATGAGAGCACGCTAAAATATAGGTCTCGGACACACGAAGTGGCGAGAGCAAACTAGATACACATAATAATGCCAAGGGACTTGGCTATCACGCTAAGTACCGACCGCGGAACCGGATAATATAACATGCTAGATAAACCCAGACTGCAGCTGGCTAAGAGTCATGAAGGACCCCAAGTCGGTGGATCTAGCCGACAAGATTGCCCAAGCTTAGTGGTGCCTACATATAGGTCACATGATGAAATCAACACATAATTAGGTGTATAACACCAAAAACAGGCTAAATTAGAAGCTCACACACATGTAACACACTAATGTCTCGTCATTAGCACACAAGGCCAATCTGAATATTCAAACCTTATGATACAATAGTTTTGAACTAAAACTAACTATTACGTCCAAGAATGACGAGAGATCAAGTAATTCGAGTAAAAATATAAATAATATGGGCAATTCAATATGTAGGCCGGACCACACATTGAGGCTTCAAAACTTGATTCAATGCGTATAAGACACTCGTATGTCGAGTTTTATTCTTGGCTTGGCACTATAGAAGATCAAGGACATTCCAAGTGTCCTATACACTTTGGTAAGTAAAAGAGTCCTCAATGTATCTCCGTAATGGGTTTTCCTTCCCATTTCCGCTCCATACATCACCTCTCAGGTCCCACAATAGCATTAGGGTCCAAAACAAACCATTGTCAAACATTTAAAACAGCCTTTTCAAGTTCCAAAACAGACCTAGGCCCGAAGGTCGATTGGCTCAAGCCAATAGCTCTTTGGATGGGGTTCGCTCGAGCGAACCAGCTTCTAAGACGGTTGGCTTGAGCGAACATATGTTAGCTTGAGCCAGCTGCTCTCTGGAAGGCGTGGGCTCGAGCGAACTCCATTCGGAGCCCAATTTCTGTGCAGTTAGGGCTCTTTCTTCCTCTCTTTCAAGCCCCTTTTGAGCATAAACTCTTCTATATAAATGAGGGCCTCTTTACTTTCTCAAAATCACATTTCTCCTCCATCAAACGCTTCACAACATTTCATAAGAATCCCTCCATTTCACCCTCATTCATAATAAGAAAACCCATCAATCATAAACCCACATGTGGCATAAACATCATTCAACAACATAGAACAAGCTAACTCATTAAGTTACATTGATGAAATCAAATGGAACTAGAGCAAGGAGTTGAGAAGAATGCAAGTATAAAATCATCATGAGCCAAAAGAGTAAAAACCAAGAATTCCTTACTAAATATGCTAGCATTCAAAATAAGTCAATTCATCCACTTGCCTTGGTCTCCAATGGGGATTAATTAGCCTTCAAACACACTTCCAAGCCCACAATCCGCAAGCTACCAAAAAACACCAAAAATATACCCATTTAGAACCCTAAATGGCCAACAAAATGAAAAAGAAGAAGACAGCTTGCAAAATGGAGGTGAAGACTCTCTAGGGCTAGAAAAACACAAATTTAGAAGAATGGGATGTTGCTTACTTGGAAGAGCTTCAAATAGCCAAAGCTTGCTCAAAGAGAACCTTAAAATGGTTGGATTTCTCCTCAAATAGTATCAATGGAAAGCTCTCATGGTGGGGAAGAAGGAGATGAGTGCTCATTCTCCATTTGGGCAAGAGTTGGTGTGGATTGGAAGGGAAGAAGCAAGAAGAAGAAGAATAAAACCCTAGTTTGGTTGGAGGTACTCTTCTACAACAAACGTTAGCAAGAAAAGGGGAAAGGAGAAAAGGGCCCTCTTTATATAGAAAGTGAAGGTGGGTCCCACTACTAACAGGACTTGTCGGGCTTAAAACATAGGTTTTCGAGCCTCGGATGAATTCGACAAAGAAGGGAAAAACACTTGACATAAAATCTAGTTTTCAAAAAGTATATATTTTGTGGGGTTTGAAGACATCAAAAATTGTGTCCAGATTTTGTGTAAAAAGACTATTTTGGCCTTGATGTTGAAAGAGCTAGGTTTTGGGTTCTCGAACGGGGACGGAGTGAACACAAAAGTTGTAGAGGCTAACAAGATCAATCAATCGGAGTTAAAACACGAATTTTTTGAAATCACGGATAACCCCCCCACACTTACGTAAAGTCACTAAAAGGACCCTCAAATAGTCTCATTAAATAAAAAAAGGCTCTCAAAATTCCCCAAAGCTATATAAAAGCTATTCTTGTCCCAAACCTAAAACAAAATCCACTAATCCCACTTAGAGCTAACACACGACTTAATTAATGCTAATCGCAGTAACTCGGGTTGGGGTCTAACATTATATAACCCCCTTGTCAGGCTTAGGAGATAAAAAACAATGGAAATCTAGATTGAAGGGAGAGAAGAGAAGTCTACTATCTTCAAGACTTTACTGGAGACAAAACTGGAGAAGTTTGCAATTTAGCTTCTTCTGTCAGTCTTTATAGTTCATCACCATTGTTTGGGAAGAAAGATTAATCAGAGAAGTATGCTTCAAAAAAGCAAAGACAATCTTTGCCCTTCCTCCATGGTGGGAGGAAAAATGGCTGACTTTCAGAGGCTATCGCCCAGGTCCAAGGAGAAGCATTCACCATTGCCTGATTCTCACCTTGCGGACGAAGAATGAGAGAACTTTGAAAATGGCAAAGTTTCTGGGCTTCTTTGCGCTTGATTCCCGCGTCTTTTTCCTGCTCTCCCAAGTCTTTATTTTATAACCTTTGAAAAGCCATAACTGCCGGAGATCATGGAGGAGTGAGGTAGTTTCAAAAATGTCTTCAGTGGAAAATGTGGTTGTTCCCCTTTTGCACGTTTCAACAGCCATCAGAAGAAGCGACTGGCTAGATCGTGGGCATCAGGTAGCCGAGAGAGAAGTATTTCAACAGCCATTGTCTGTTACATCATGCGGTCATCTTTCGGTCGAGGACCAGCGACTGCTCCATTGCGTTGAGTGGCTAGTATGCTGAATTTTACAATGGCCAGTGCACCTAGCAAGCAGTAGCCGTTGGGGAGTTCTTTTGCTATAGCTAGTCAGATTCCAGCGGTCATCAGTGTCATCATTCTTTTTATGAAAAATGAGTATTTTGCCTTAGGAAAGTATGAGCAGATGAATTTTTTGTGTGCCAACAGCTACTCTCATTTGATTCCTTGTTATACTTTTAATTAGCTTTTGCAAAAGCATGTTAGATGGTTTCTCCCCTTTATTTGAGCTTTCTATTAAGTTTTAGATTTTTTGTTTTATGTTATAGTATTTTGGTTACAAATGGGTTGTTTTTATGGTTGGGTTTGGTGATGGATTTACAAGGGTGAAATGGATGGAATTTTTTGAGGATGAATGATGTTTTGTGGAGGCAAGGAGGCCTATGTTTATGCAGGGGAAAATGCATTTGTAAAGCTTGAAAGAAGGGAGAAAAATAAAAGCTGCAAAAGCTTGAAAAAATGGAGCCTAGCAGAGTTGGCTTGAGCCAAGCCAGAGTTCGCTCGAGCCAACCCTCCCAGAACCTAGTTGGCTTGAGCCCAGCTAGCCAAGCTGGGTTGTTCGAGCCAACCCCTCCCAGAAGTAAGTTGGCTCGAGCCAACCCATCTTTTTGGCCTGGGTCTTATGTAGTGCCTGGAATTTCTCTTAATCATGGGGAGGTGAAAAACCTGAAATAAATGGGTTGGGTCAATATGTTAGGTCAGAATAACCTATCAGGCCTAAGACATGATTCTTTTCATTCTGTCTTCTTCTTCCTCATAAGACAAGAGTTTTAGGAACCCTAACAATACCTAATCGCATGCCCCATTAACCAAACTCACCACCGGAAGGGGAATGATTGCCAGCCACCGGTTACCCTTTTTTTTTTTTTTTAACCCAGTGAAGGGGCTGGGACCCTAAGACTCATGACACAACTCACACATGTAAGGTGATGGGAACTCACACATGAGAGGAGAGACAGACACAACTCACACAAGTGAGGTGATGGAAACCCAAACGTGCGAGGAGACATACACACAACTCACACATGTAAGGTAATAAACAACTCACACATGTAAGGTAATAAAACTCACATGCGCAAAGAGGGAGGAGGCAAGGTTCGAACCCAAGACCTCCCAATGAGAACTAGGACTCCTTACCACTAAGGTAAGAATCCATTCTCTTCAGGCGAATACTTAGAAACTTGTTTTCCCCATATCTTTTGATCCAAGACTCCGCTTATCACTTATTATATATGGATTTGGGGCAAAATGAAATTTATGAATGATTTAGAATGGTTTCAAAGGCATCCAGAGAAAAAACGTCAAGATATCATGGCCTTTTTAGAAAATCCCGAAAATAAATTCAAGAAATTATAAAAATAAAAATGTAGTTATCATGAAATCTTGATGTAATTCCCTCTTAACTTAGGCATGCAATCCAATCAATGCTATAATGCCAAACCCAAGACTATTAGGAGTCTGTATGAACCTTAAAAACATAATAAAATAAGAATCATACAAAACCCTAAAACAAATTTAAAGAAATCAAACGCCCTAGTCTGAAGGACCGCTCTAATACCAAATGTAAGCATCCATTGTATTTAATGCGGAAGATAACGGAACATACCTTCTGCCATGATGATTAGATTTGACGGTCTCTTGTAGTCTTGAAGATTGAAGACTTGAACCTTGAAAGCAATCTTCTAATCTATGTAAGTCCTTAAGCATGTATTGATGGAGTCATAGGCACCGGAGTTTTTCTCTTGGTAGATTAGGGACTCTCTTCAATACCCTATGTATCACCTTCTTCCCATCAAAGAAGATTGTTCCCATAATGGAGATGGGATGCATGGTTATCTCCAAACACTAAACCTTAACTGGATAATTGCACAAAAGGGGTAACTACATGGGTGGGCTTATGTGGCAATGTAGGGCTACATTTGTATCTTAAAAGGCCCATGTCCAACAGGGAAAGGATTGGAGAAAGAAAGAGCAAAAGAAAAAGGAGACCTCACCTGAGAAGAGATAGATCTGGACATGTAATGGGATTGCGGGATCACCTGAGAAGAGCGGTGTCACCTAAAAAGAGGGGTGTCCTTGAGCCCAGGGTTCTCAGGAATGCCAGATGATGGGTGGCGTCCTTGAGAAGAGGGTTCTCTGGATGGAAGTGAAGATGGGCGCTTCTTTACAGAAAAGAAGGGCCGACCCTATTTTGAAATGCTTTTAAGAGAAGAAAATTCAAAAGACATTTTCGGTGGGCTCCAAATTTTTACAGAAGCTGAGACGTGAAGATGGGCTTCTTTAATGCTTTCCACGTCAGTGCCGTCCATGTCAATTGTTCCTCACCAAAATGGTGAGGGATGGATGCACCTGAATATCTCCATATATATATGACACTCTAAAGCCACTTTTTCTGCCTTTTTTTTTTCATTATTCGTCTCACCTTAAGCAAATCTAGTCTTTTCACACATACTTACGCTCTCATGAATAGTCATAAAACCAAATTTGATACTCATCCAACTTTTCGTAACCAATGGAATGAAATCATAATAGAATTATGCCTCTAAACCATTAAATTTTAGGGCCATGGATCAAAGGGTGAGGATGATCTTATGGATTCAAAGTTTTTCATATAGGATGATCTTAAAAAATGTTCGGGTGCTGTCTAGCGCTGTGACCATATGAATTTACTGAATGGGTTGAGTCTCCAAGTGTGGGCCCCTTTCATTGATCCATATTGTTTGTTTCTTAACCATTCATTTGAAGCTACTTAATGGATCAAAATGATTGTCTGTTGGAAGATATTCGGCCATTTACTATGTTAGAGGATGAATGTCCCATAGATAAGCAGCACACGTACAAGCCCTTAGATTCATTTTTTTTTTCTTTTTCTGATAAACTAACAAAAGATTGTATTAAAAGAGAAGAAAAAAGTTTGGAATACAGAAAAAAAACACAAAAAGGAGAAAGGTTAAAGGTGCAAGAGAAATGCAACACTCCCAACCTAAAAAATAAGACACCCAATTACATAATCACTATAATCCAAGGAAGCAGCCTATCAGCCCCTTGCTTGGCTTACACATCCGCCATGGATTTCGCGACCTCGGACCAAGGCCCGGGCCCCACGACATTGCGATGTGACATCCCACAGGTTCCCACGATGAGGATCCCAACGAAACATGCGGGATGGAACTCACACAAACAATGGTTGCGGAAGCGTGTAGCAAATCACGTCAAGACAAAACATATAATATAATATCAAACTTGCATAAATTAAATCATCAAGACATGAATTTCAGAGAGAGGTATATAAGCAGGACATTTCCTCAATTACATCTCAAGTTCAAGTTAGCAAGAATATGTTTGTTAAGTTTACATCCCAATAAGAGGTCAACAAAGGCCAATACATTCCCAAAAGATCAAAATGAATAACCCTTAGCCAAAAAGTCATGCGTCTCAAGATCACGCCCGACGTCTAGATGACGTTGTTGGGTTGCCACTCGCGAGCTGGGATGGCTCAACAGCCTCCTCCGGAAACTCCTCCTCAAAGGCAATGTCGACTGCACCTGAGCACCAAAACAACAAGGATCAAACACGACGATTAGGCAAGAAATCAATTTAGACATGAGTGTAGAACAATTAAAAGCTGAAAGAACACTGTTAAAACAATTTACTGAACTTAAAACCAAATACAGGACTAAGATGCATTTCAGATAAGCAAAACCAACGTGAATACTTATAATATCATGAATAGATAACCCACATTAAGCCCATCTTTTCTCTATCATACATGATGACAAGAGTAAGTAAAACATAACAGAATAGAACAAAACGGGATCCCGTGCTACACAAGGTAGACAGGGACCGGCTGCGTTACCGGAACATAACAGAATGTATATATAATATACGACTAATATGCAGATAGTCCAAGTGTTTAAGGACCCCCAGACAGTGGATCAGACTGAAGGGGCAATCCAAGTTTAGTGGTGTTCACCTAAAATCATGAATGCACAAAACAAGACAATACATATACAAGACAAATCGAAAATAAGAGAATTCACTTATCAAAAAAAGGCAAAGCAAGATTGATCAGAAATAGAATGAGCTATAGCAAAACGAAAATTAAGAAGCGCGCCCCGTATTAGTTCTTGAAACAGTTCAAAACGTGGCTGAAGCTTGTAAATCAAAACATGTACAAAACGATATACATCGTGTCAAGACTGAGATTTTGAAGCAAGCTCATCAAGTATATGTTAAGGCCCTTCATTTGACCCTCATATATTTGAAAACTCAAATGTCGGAATAAAACGGATTGCTTCTCCCGAAGCTAAAAGACATTTCGAGTTCCATATGCACAGTATCAAGCTAAAAGCCCTTAAACATATTCTGGTTTTTATTCCCCAAGAAAATCCCATAAAAACTGGCCAAACTTGAAATTCAGTCAGCTCTCAGTCACCTATCAGCTAGCCGAGGTGGTGCTTGTCGGCTAGCCGCTAGCTGACCGCCTGGTCCCAGATGGAAAAATCATAGCATTTTGGAAACGTGACCGAAAAGATGTCGGTCACTTATTGACTAGCCGCGTAGGTGAAAGTCGGCCAGCCGCCAGCTGGCCGCCTGCTCCCAGACAGATTGTATCATTCTGTGTTTCTAACTGCGAGTCTCAGTTAACAAGCTTAAAGTAGATTTCCAAAAACAAACCAACCATGTTGCTATAAGCACAAGAGCAAAGCTAGAAACCACATTGAGGCTAAAAATGACCTCCATGCTACGACATGGTTTAGGAAAACTAAAAAGATCACTTGCCTTAGACCAAAAATGCAAACCCAACCTTCCTCAAAGACCCTACCCAAGAGTTGAGCCAAGATCTACAAAAACCCCAAAAAGAACCTAAAAAACCCATACATTTGAAAACAAGAGAACCCATTTCAAAAAAGGGTTTGCATGTATGAAAAACAAGATCTTTAGGAGCTAAAAGGACTCCATTGGAGAGGTGGGTTGCAGCTCTTACCTAGAGGTGTCCAAACAAGAAGAAAGGAAGAAGAAAAAGAGCTTATCCAGCTGAAAACACCCAACAAATGAGTCCAATGGAAAGCTTGGAAGGAGAAGAAGAAGATGGTGAAACCAAACTTCAATCCCAACTCAAAAGGGTTGTCATGTAAGGAGGGGAAGATGGAGAGAAAAAGAGCTCTCCCAAGGCTCTGGATGTTAAAGAAAATGAAAAGTTGCATAATGGACGAGAGTGAGGGCAAAAAGGGGTATTTGGTGTTGAGTGAGTGTTGGCCCCATCAGATCTGAAACTCCAAATAGCTAAAACATGTTCTTGCGGGCCCGGACGAGAACGACAAAGAAGGATAAAACGATCCTTGAAAAATCTAGCTTCCAAAAAGTTTACTTTTGACTTGGTTCCGAGAGTTTTAAAAATCGTGTCCAGATTTGGGTATGAAAAGACAATTTCTACCCTTTTTGGCCAAACACAAGTTTCTGAGCTCCGAATAAGGACGGACTAAATACAAAAGTTACAGAAAATAATAAGACCATTCAAATGAAATCAAAATCACAATTAAGAATCAGAATCTAGAATCATCCTCCCATGCTTACACGTGCATTAAGGGCGTCCCTGAGCGTGCCTGACTCAACCAACGCTCTCAAAAATCACAAAACTATTACCAAGACCAAATTGAACCATCCTAACCCAACGATCACTAACCCTCCTAAGACTAAATACTCGCTTAATTAACACTAATTGAGCTAATATTGGTCGGGGTCTGACAATGGAGCTGGTGGATCCAACCTCGTGATGGAAGGAAACATCGATGCTAGCAGCTAACTCCCTAATTTCATTAAAGTGGAGTTGAAGTTTTCCTGAGTTAGCCTTCTACTTACGGACCCAAGCAATCACATTAGAGGAATCGCTCTCCATTACAAGCGGACCATCATATCAACTAGAAAACAATCTAAGGCCTTCCTAGATAGCTAGCACCTCCACTTCATTTGAATTGCACACACCAACATGTTTGGAAAACATAAGCAATACCTCCCCCTTACTATTACGAATAACTCCTCCAATTCTTGCCAGGCCCGGCTTACCCCTAGAAGCTCCATCCACATTAAGCTTTAAGACCCCATAACGAGGGGAGACCAAAGGACGGATGTCTTCTCCTAAAAGGACCGCATTCCACATCTTTCAAATCAAAATTAGAGAACTCCTTTCTAGCCAAGGCCCATTTCACAATCCTCAAGCAATTTTAGAAATCAAGTTTGATGTTGACGTAGAAGAGACTCTGAAAATTCTATAATTTATTTCCTTGCAAATCATCCATAAGATAGCAAAAGGAATCGTCCTCCATAAAGCTCGGCCACACCCCACAAGGACTCCACCACATCCGCAATATTCTTTGGGCAACACTAAGTAAGACCACACCTCCTACTAAAGTTGCTCCAAATGCGAACCACCATCTCAGAGTGAAGAAACATATGGATGGCCGACTCCTTCTTGCCACACATCACATAAGTGTCTAAAATATTATTTGAAGCTAACCCTCTTCTCCTCAAATTATCCACTGTGGAGACTTTACCTGCAAGCCAACAAAAAGGCTTCAACCCTGGAAGGAGCCAAACTCAACCACACGAGGGAAGAAAGGAGTGGAACATGCATAATAGTTACCCAACAGTGGAACTCACATAATTCATTGAACTTTCCTTCTAATTCCAATGCAATGTCCAGTGTGTCTAAATCTTATCATCAACGAGCTTCTCTTTGTTTTCATGCATCAAGGTGGGCCCCATAGAAGATGGGTGGTTTATGAGAAAAATGGCCAGGCGCTATAGATCATTTGCCCATGTAAGGGAACCGCCTTTTTCCAAACCCCATTTTTTTAGGGCACGGGGCCCACCTCTAGTAAATTAATCCCTATACAAACCACCCCACCCCGCCCATGCCCCCACCCCCGCCCCTCCTCTCTTTCACACATTGTCTACATGTAACTAGCATACAAGCCCGTGATTAACCAATCACCAATCCCACATAATGATCTAGAGCAAATTGGATTTATGAAGATTTGAGGGCATAGTCCATCAAATAATATTTTCTTTGAAAGAAAATAAATTAAGTAAAATAAATTAAGAGAACATGAAAAATGAATACTCTGCCATCATCCTACTAAGTTAAATCCAAGGAAAGTCAAGGTCTCATCTACATATCTACCATATATCTTTTAACTCTTTCCTTCTTTAATAATCCCTTTTTTTTACCAATTTTACTATGAGTTCCTAGGAATTCTAGTTATATAAAACTATTATAAGATTGGTTTGGACATGTGGGGTTGAAGGAAAATTTAGTAGTAGTGGCCCACACAATCAATAAGAAAACTTAAACTTCGAGATAGGGTATTTTCTATAATGGGACCCACCGATCAGTGATGGTAATTTTATTTTATTTTTTGCCAGGACCTACGAGAGATCCCGCAATGACATACCAGGGGTTTGAACCCCGGGCAGCCAAGTAAGAACTGACGCTCCTTACCTCCCATATGGTAATGTGGATTTTGAGAAATCCACTGCTTAGGGTATTACTATTTCCAGTGGTGGATCCCCTAATTTTATTTTAGGGGGGCTGATAATGGTCTAACATACAAAGTTAGACCAAAATTTTAGGATAGGAAAGCTTAGCTTAAACACGTACTATTCATTCTGTCAAAAATTCATCAAAACCATTTAATACTACGAAATTGTAAATAATCGGATTCCACTCGATAAAATAAAATTTTAAGAAGAATAATGGAAATAAACAAATAGACCACACTAGTTGAATCACCATACACATGGACAGAGCTACAAAAATATATATATATATATATATATACATCAATAAAAATCTAAGGTATCCCTATTAAGAAATGAGGGGGGAAATGCTTTCTAAATGTAATTATAATTTGGTTGGATTATAAGATCACAAACCGCTATGTGCAGGTGTCGATGCCGAAGCCATAGATTGATTTGAGTATTTTGCCAATTTGGGGACTTTTTTAGAGAGGGAGAGAGATCGAGAAGGTGACGAAAGGGTGAAATGGGAGGGGGAACTTTGGGCTTTTAAAAGTGGGGACCGGACCAAACGAGATTATAACCCTTATGGGGCTTTTTTCAAATTGGGGCCTTCAGCCCCCATACCCTTATATATGGTTCCGCCCTTGACTATTTCTATTGCCAACATGCTAAGAAAATGAAAGAGAGAGACACCTTATTTTCATTTTCTTTAACTAGCATCGTAGCCCATGCTAAGCACAATCGCTTTTGTCTACCAAGTTATTTAAAAACTTATATATCAAAACAACTATCTTTAATGGAAAATGAATTAAGGAAAGTTGGAAAATGAATTATCTTTTTACGAAAGTTCCCCCTTACAGAAACTTATTTTATGTGGTGGTCCCCGAATGAGCATTTATTGGGTCCACCACTAGTCATGACCCTGGTAAATCAAATCTTAAGAAAGTGGGTGTCCATACTTTATATCCTTACCTGTCACATCTTTAATAATCTTTTGGTGGAACCATTGTACCATGTGAATTTAAATTCGTGCTAATAAAAAGAGCCTTATTAGTCGAATGGGAAGACTTTGGACTTTCTTGTTGCAATAGGAAACATTACAAATTCCTCTTTGTTTTGGCTCTTCTCTGACGCTAGCAAATTGAAAATACAAATTCCTGTGTCATGCTCCGAAATGAACTGCCTGAGCATATACTTCTTGAGTCCGAATCCCCTGTTGATACTGTTTTATCCAATCAAGATTTGTCAACTGTTTAAAATCTCATCTTTTCTTTTTTTTCATTTAAAAAAGCAATTGAGATGATGCATTAGGTAACATGAGATTGAGAGTTGCTAAATGCACACTGAAAATTGATCTTTGCACACTAATTTTTTTTTACCAAGATACCCACGTAGGAAATTACCTAAAATGACATCTATCAAACCCTCACCCGAAAAACAATGACTAGAGTCAATCCCCCTACCTTTTTAGGAACTCAACGCGGCCCCACTCTCCTAGAGCATAGTGGCCTCTACATCCCCAACTTCTTTCTACACGCAAACCCCCCCCCCTGCCAAAAAGCTACCATCGCCCCCTCCGGCAACACTGTCGGAGGGGAGATGGAGAGAGGGAAGGACGGTGAGGAAGAGAGAAAGGGAGGGGGAGGGAGAGAGAAAGAGGGCAATGGAGGGCAGGGGGAGAGGGAGAGGGACATAGGGCGACGGCTGGCTACTGAGGTAGGGAGAAGGAGGGAGAGGGAGGGAGAGGGAGGCGGGCTGGGAGAGGAAGAGAGGGAGAGAGATGGGGAAAGGGAGAGCGGGCAGCGGGCGGAGGTGGGCAAGGAGAGGGAAAGCGGGCAGCGGGCGAAGGCGGCCAAGGAGAGAGAAAGAGGGTAGCAGGCGAAGGCGGGCAAGGAGAGGGAGAGGGAAAGAGACCAGGAGAGGGAGAGTGGGCTCAGGTGGCAGCCAGAGGCGGGCAAGGAGAGGAAGAGAGAGGGAATGTAGAGAGTAACGGATAGGGTATTTTGGGCAAAACAAGGTGTGTATAGAGTAGGTGTGGGGAGTATTGAGAGTACCTGAGGAGAGAGCCTCTCTCCATGAGATTTTATATAATTGACAAATCTTGATTGGATAAAACAAATCTTGATTGGATGAAACGTACTCATACTTCTTTGGATCTAAACTTTTTTGTTCAGAGAATACTGACGTAAGAATTATTAGTGTCCCTGGGCCACAATTTCTTTTTGGAACCTGACCTGTTCCTGTGCTGGGGACTTAGGACGTGCAGAGACATTGGTGACATGAATGGCGGACCAGAAGTAGACAGTAAGAGATTACTGATTCAACGGGCCAACATTCCAATTCTAGTTTGGTTCTTTTAACTGATCAGGAAGGTTGCAAAAAGAGATCTTACAAAGAGAGCTTAGAACAGTTTTCATCCATCTTTTTTTAACAAACAAGTAGTAAAGTCATAAAAAAAAACCTCTTAATCTTTTTTTTTATCCTGCAGATAATATAGGATGGTTCTCCATTTTTGGATTTTTTTTTAAAATAGACAAATTAACAATATAATGAGATTGAAGGAAATCTTCGGTACTATCTCATCCAAAAATGTTGGAAGGGTATAAATTTCAAATTTCAAATCAATGGAGAAAGGGTCAAGTGATGAATGGATATTTGTCTCCAATCACCACCTTTTAAATCACAAAGAGGCATGACACAGTTTATCCTCTCTCACCGTTATTGTTCCTTCATTTTTCTTTTATTTTTCCATTTTGTTAGTTTAAAACTTAAATAAAATTCGCACTGTAGATTCTGAGTTAGTTAATGACGGATTTTTGGGTTTGCCACCTTGGGTTTTAAGCCTACTTTTTTATTTTGATTTTCGATGTTTGATGCTGCAGCAAAAAATAACCTTGAATATGGAAAGTTTTAAATTGAAAGATGCACTTACCTTTCTTCTATAAAATCATAGAAAAGATTAAAGACAAATATAATAAATACAAATCAGAATACACCTGTTATCTGATCAAAGAAACTAAAACAATATTCCACCAAAATTACACCAATACATTTACTTTGACCCCTCAGAAGAGAAGTTCCTAGTACTGCATCTGGAAAAAGGTCAAAACAACCCTTTATATTGTCTACCTAAATCATCTCTGTCAGCGAAAAAAGAGAAAAATAATGAAATAGCAGGACAAATATCATAGATAATAAGATTGAATCATAAACAGCAGGACTTAAGCACTGCTTCATTCACAACACCGTCTCATCATATCCAGAGTGAAATCCTATGCTCTGCACTTTGAGGTTTAAAATATCCATCAAACCTAAATGGCCACCACAAACTAACAGTTATGAACGATTCTGAGAAAATAATAGGTTAAGCTCTAATGTAACTCAAATTTCAATCGGATCAAATATTTTGGTAGACATTTTTGTCTGCTCCAGCTTCACAGTTCCTGCAGGGGCCAGGGAAATTAGTTGCATTAGACGCATTCATTTTCCCTACTTCACTGCTCCGAACCAATATAGGTACTTCGCTGCTCCAAACCAATATAGGTGATTGGCCTTGATTATAAGTTCAGGTATGATGGGGAAGATAACAGTCTCTCCTTGTTTGGAACTGCTACCATAAAACAGAAGAAACAACTTATTCTAATGGATTTCAGTCTGGACTGCCTCTCAAGATTTCTTCAGTTTCTTCATCAGCATCCACACCATCCTCTTTCATCCTATTGAGTACATCAGATACTGGTTTCCCAGCAACAAGATGAGTTCTGAGCAGCCTATGGTATACATCCCTTGTCAAGGGGATCCTGAGCCTTAATAACCTTACAAAGTCTCCCAGTCCTTCCACATCTCCCTGCTTTTCAAAGAACTCAAGACATGCGGCCAGTATAGCAGTATTTGGCTTCCACCCAGTTCGGTTTGCGGACAGTGCAGCCTTCATCATCTCCACTCCTTTGGAGATCTGATTATCCACTACATACCCAGTTGCCATGCACTCCCATGTACTGGGGTAAGGAGTGCGCCCTCTCTCAATGGCTTTGCTTATAAATGATTCAGCCTTGTGAAAGAGACCCTTCTTGCAGTACGCAGCAATTAGCTGATTTGGCACGCGGAAATCATAGCAAAAGCAAGTTGATTCCCACTCCTCCATGATCTTTTCTGCACCCTCAATGTCATCCAATTTGGTTAACGAAATTATCATAGAGAGATAGGATGCATTGGTTATATTCTTCGATGAACTGTTGAGAAGATTCCAGATCCTGTATACATCATCTTTCCGTCCTATTCTGGCATACATGGTGAGGAGGAAATTGCGAGCAACCCAATTATGTTGAGTCGTCAATGCCTCTGATTTCTTCAGCATCACTACTGCCTTGTCTGCCAAACCTGCTTTGATATATCCATTTGCTGCAGCAGAATATGCGTCCCAAGCCAAGACAATCTTTGGATCATCTTCCATCCTCTTTAGGATACTTTCCATCCCATTGATGTCAGAGGCAGCCACATATGCACTCATTCGGGCCCTGAAAGTAAAGATGTCAAAGGGGATGCCCATCTCTTTCATTTCTTCCATCACAAGGTCTAGTTTCTCATACTGTCCCATCTGATAGTAAAAGTTCAACAGTACATTATATGTGAAAGAGTTGAGGAATCCCAATGCCCTCATTGTCTTCAAGAGGGTCTCCACCTTCTCAACACTCTTCTTCTGTACATAGCAGTTGAGAAGTGCACTATATGTTTTAATGGTTTTCGTTCTCTTTGGAATATTATTGAAAAACTTCTCCGCTTGTTCTAGGCCATGTACTTTAGATATCAAGTCCAGTCGAACCGCATTATCACCTGGTGTTAAGTCAAAATACCTTTTACAAGTCATCCACTCTGCCATCTGAAATAAAATCAAGAAAAAGAGTCAGTGAGAGTATGCATTATAGAATAACTTGTCGCTTATGGGCAATCGGTTTGGTTAAAAAACTCTTCTGTTTGAGTCAACACGTTAGGAATATAAGATACACCAAATGACAACACAAGTGCCTTCTCTCCTTCACACTATAATGAGAAAAATCACTCGTGCTAATTACCAATCAAAAAATTAAAAAGAAAAAATTCAATATCACCAAAATAACACCTGTGATAGTTGCATTTCCCCTTAGAATAACAGCTATTATTTTGAAAATAATAATTACTTCAGAACATAAACAGAACAATTTAGATGCGAATTTGTAGATATAACGGTCTAATGGATGGAATGAAACACAAATTATTTAGCAGCATCAATGACTAACCATTTAAAAACAAAATAAAAGGAATGAGTTTAACAATGCAACGAGATTGCCAACCATCAATATTAATGCTTCTTTTCTTTATCGGTATTTTTTTTTTTGGAAGGTAGTTGTGTTGTATTAAAGTATAGACAAAATACAATGATGCATTCATGTTTCTAAGCAATGTGAGCACAACTAGCTCACACTGCAGAGAAACAGAAGCCAAAAGTTTGTTACTTCATTATTTTAAAAAAAAAAAAAAAAAACCTATAAATCATTAACAAAGTTGTTGATGGATCCAAGATAATGTGCCACGCATTTTTATTTCCTGTTTCCTGACATTCTCTAAACAAAATAGTAAGGGATTTTTACGAGTAAATTACTCTTAAACCTTCATTTAACGGCCGTCACACCCTGAAACATGTACTACTAAAATTCTGAGTTTTGAGGAACAGACTAAAACATTATTTCTGAGATTGGGCTAAAAGGCAATATTGCAGCAAAAAAAAAATTTAATACCATCATGACAACCATTAAATAACAGGACTACTAATAATAAATTAAATACTGAATCATTCCATTGTTTATAATTCCCTTGCAGCCAGAGGTCCCTAAATTCGCAAGATCACATATTTCGTGACTGATTTGCCCTTTCAACTGTTTTAGGCATAAAATTTTGAAATTTAAAATTTCAAATCTTGTTAAATTTTCAAATCTTGTATTCTTCCTCTGTTATTTCTATGTACAGAACTCAACACCACCATCCCTCTATTATTTCCACGCACAGTTGTCCTTGGTGATGGTGTAGAATTGGTATCAAAGCGAGAACCCATTTGGAAGAAGATCGCCAATCATCGCCTGCCGCTGCGCCAGCTATAGTTGCAGAAGGAGATCGTTGATCTCTGGCAGCAGGGCCGTTTCAGGTTCGGTCCTGAAACCCAGTCGCAAAGGAAGCGGATCCAGATCTAGAAATCGCAGAGATTGGATTCTCGGATATGAAAATCCTTGGTCTGCCCTCAACAATCGGAGTAAAGCAGAGTCACGCGTCAGCAGCAAAAATGAAAGGCAGAGCTAAGCCAGGTGATCTGGCAGTCCAGAAGAAGCTCCGCCGCCTCCTCCTCCATGTCTTGCTTCAAGCGTTTGATAGTGGCGCTCAACAGGTCGGATTCAGTCGTGGAAGAGAAAGATAGAGGGCTGTTTTCAGAGATCCTTTGTTTTCAGTTTGATTGAGTTCTACAGTAAATACTTACTGCTGAATGGGAGGCTGTGAGTTTTCAAACCGCTTGGATTTTTAAAAAAGGACTTCACGGATGGAAAGATGAAACTGGGGAAATTTCTGTGAGTGTTTTTTAGGATGAAACACGAGGCTCTTATTTGCTCTTGGGAGCCACTGTGTTGACTGGTTATTCTTGGTATACCCATTTATTTGTCATTTGTGGTCTACTTTGTACGTGTATATCATCATTCATTAGTATATATGTGTTGTTAGGACGCCCTTCGTCTATTATCTTCCCTGTCTCCGGTTCCAAACAGACATTGGATTCTCCGATCTGCAACTATCTGCTGGTTCTCGAATCTCTTGCCGCCATCTCACCAACGCCTGAAGCATGGAAGAAACAAAGAGTTCAGTGCAAGAACTCTGGTGAAAGAGACAGATCGGTTCTTGACAAATATGAGTTTTTGGCAAATTTATCTGACTTTTTGGCAAATATATGAGAGTTTCTGACAAATTTAACTGAGTTCTTTGAAAATTTATCTGAGTTTTTGACAAATCTATCTGAGTTTTTGGCAAATTTATCTGACTTTCTGACAAATTTATCGCCATTTTGGAATTTTTAGCTGAGTCTTTGAACAAATCTTTCTGTATTTTTGAAAAATTTATCTAAATTTTAAAAAAAATATATTTGAGTTTTTTGTAAAATCTATTTTCATTTTTTGAAATCTATTTGTTCCTTTCGAAATTTACTTGCGTTTTTTGAAATAAATCTAACTGAATTTTGGCAAAAATACTTGAGTTTTTGGCAAATTTTTTTGAAATTTGGAAAATTGGTTTATCTTAGTTTTGGCAAATGTATTTCCATTTTTTGAAATTTATTTTCATTTTTTAATTTTATTTACGTCTTTTGAAATTTATGTATTTTTTTTTAATTTTATTTGGATCTTCTGAGATTTATTTTGCGTCTTTTGAAATTTATTTACATTTTTTGAAATTCATTTGGATCTTTTGAAATTTATTTGCATCATTTTAAATTTATCTGCGTTCTTTTTAAATTTATTTCTTTTTTTTAATATTTATTGCATTTTTTTTGAAATTATTGCATTTTTTTAAATTTATTTGCGTTATTTTGAAATTTATTTGTGTTTTTAGAATTTATTTGAAAATCTCATTAATGGGATTCCATTAATCGTGGCCAATTTAACGGTAGTTGACCATTATTAATGGGATATCCCACCAATCATGGAATATGATTTAAAGAAAGGGCAATTTCAATATTTCAGGTATGAGAATGTGTGAGAGGGACCTTTAGCTGCATGAGTTTAGATTGTGGACTGTTTGCCATAAAGTCATGCATTGAGGGACCTCCGACCAAACGCCCCATTTTATTTTATGGTTGCACATGTTTAATACAAAATGACAAGATTGTTCATGAGATGAACAGGAGCCCCTAAGTATATTAAAGGTGATCCATGTGTGTGGATGAGATTCACATGCAGGAGACATTGATCACAACTCTTATACATGAAGTCATGTTTCACAACTAGTGATGAGATTGGGCATCTCATCTGAAAAGGTTGTAGCATTGCAATTACTAAGAGATAGTGTGGTTTGTCTTGACCATCGGAGTGGAAGACTCTGGATTGTTGTGCTAGTACATTAGATATGCTGAAGGACCATGAGCAGCACTTTAAACCAAATACCGTCTCTAATTAAGGAATGCTCTCATAATTTCCAAGCAATAGGCTCTTAATCCTGAAAGAGTAATGAACTCAAGTTTTTGCTATGCGTTTACTTTAACTTACCAATGAGTGAGGCCAACTATAGGTCAACACCTCGGTATCTTGGATAGATGGTGGTGGGACTGTGGGAACATATATTCTCAAGATGAATTTGTCATTCTCATAATTCTAAACCATACAGAACGTCTGAGAATTCTGGAATAACTGATTGTATTGTATTGAATCCTTCTCTTAGAGAATGAACACTAATATATAGGAATACACATGCCTTAATCAAGGCTCTTACATAGGAAACTAGCTAATTACATTAATCACTAATCTAAAATAGGAAAACAATCAAAACAGAATATGTACAGCTATCTAATTGTTGACCAAATCAAATCCCACGTGAGATATAGCTAGCTGGACTGGATTGATGGGCCTTGGGTCCCTTCATGGGCCAACTAACATATGAGCCAACTTAACACCCCCCCTCAAATTGATGCGGGAGAATCAATGAGCATCAATTTGCTAACCAAGAATTGATGCCGGGGTCGAGGAAGACCTTTAGTAAGAATATCAGCAAATTGAAGCTCAGTGGAGACATGCGGAAGACTGATGACATCACGTTTAAGCTCATCCCGGATGAAGTGACAATCAACCTCGATGTGTTTAGTGCGTTCATGAAAAATCGGATTTTCAGTAATCCAAATTGCACTAGTATTGTCAGCATAGAGGGGGGTAGCGCCTTCTGCAGGGAAGCCAACGTCAGAGAGTAGGCCTCGGAGCCAAAGAATTTCGGAGCACGCAGCAGACATAGCGCAGTATTCAGCCTCAGTAGACGATTTTGAAACTTTGTCATGTTTCTTGCATTTCCAGGAAATCAGACTATTTCCCAAAAACATGCACCATCCTGTCGTTGAGCGGCGAGTATCTGGACAACCAGCCCAATCAGCATCGGAATAAGCTGTGAGAGATAGAGGATTGTTGGATGGAAAAAACAACCCGCGAGTCGTAGTGCGAATAAGGTACCGAATGATGCGTCGCACAGCAGCCAGATGAAGATGACGAGGAGCAGTCATGAACTGACTCATGAGGTTGACCGCAAAGGAGACATCAGGACGAGTGATGGTGAGATAGATCAAGCTACCTACTAACTGGCGATAGGCGGTAGGATCGGGAAGAAGATCACCCTCCTCTTTACTGAGTTTGACATTCAGTTCGATCGGCGTATCAACCGGAGCGGAATCAGTAAGGCCAGCCAAGTCAATGAGGTCAACCGTGTATTTGTGCTGATTTAGAACGATACCAGTAGGGGATTGATGAACTTCAAGACCGAGGAAATAGTGTAAGGGGCCGAGATCCTTCATTTGAAATGTCTGATGAAGAGATGCTTGAAGGTCATGAATCATTTTTGCATTTGGACCTGTAATGACAATGTCATCAACGTAGACCAGTAGAACAGTAATGCCTGAGGAAGCATGATGTAAGAACATAGAAGGATCATACTGGCTCGGATGAAAATCCAAGTGAAGAAGAGCCTCTTGAAATTTCTCAAACCATGCGCGAGGAGCTTGCTTCAGACCATAAAGAGAGCGACGGAGCTTAGCAACCATGCCCGGGCTAGAGGAGGACCCAGGAGGCAGACGCATATAGACGTCTTCTTTGAGATCACCATGAAGAAACGCATTTTTGACGTCCATTTGATAGAGAGGCCAGGATTGAGATGCCGCAACAGCAAGGATTGTGCGGACAATGGTCATCTTCGCGACAGGAGCAAATGTTTCATCATAATCAATGCCATATTCCTGCCGATTTCCGAGAGCAACGAGGCGAGCCTTATATCGATCGAGAGTGCCATCTGGTTTTAACTTGAGAGAAAAAATCCACTTGCAGCCAATAGGTTTGACACCCAAAGGAGAGGGGACAATATCCCATGTATGATTTTTCTCTAAAGCTTCCAACTCATCATGCATAGCCTGGGTCCAACATTTGTCCTGCACAGCCTGAGAGTAGGAGCGGGGAATGGAAGAAGAGGACAAAGTGGCCATTAAAGAAGTATGGGAAAACCCATAGCGGTCAGGGGGTACCGAAATGCGGGTGGAGCGGCGCAATGTAGGAAGCCCAAAAGAACCAACTGCCGGAGGTGGACCAGATGCTGGAGGAAGATCAGGAGGGGGATCCCGGGGAGGCGCGTCTGTATGCCGTCTGTGGTACACATAGTTAGGATTGAAACGAACAACGGAAGGAGTGTCAGAAAAACCAGGTAAGGACACTAAAGATGAGTCAGGAAGGTCAAGGTGCTGTTGAAAAAAATACTGGTGTTAAAAAAAAAACAACATTCCTAGAGGTCCGGAAGCGATGAATGAGAGGGTCGTAGCAAAGGTACCCTTTCTGGAAGGGGGCATACCCTAAAAACACACACTTAGCTGATTGTGCAGTTAATTTGGTTCGTTCAGAAGGAGGCAAGTGCACAAAGCAAACAGAGCCGAAAACATGCAGAGCATCATAAGATGGAGATGTCTGGTACAATCGATAATATGGGCTCTGATTTTGAAGTGAGGCAGAAGGCAGACGATTAATGAGATGTGCTGTAGTAGCCAGTGCCTCAACCCAAAAACGGGTAGGAACCGATGATTCAAGCAGTAGGGAGCGAGTGACATCTAGTAGATGTCCATATTTCCGTTCAGCAACTCCATTCTGCTGGGGAGTATAAGGACAAGTACGCTGAGAAATAATGCCTTTGTGTTGTAAAAATGTTTGAAAATCAGAGGATACATATTCTCCACCCGAATCAGAGCGCGATATTTTGATGCATGTGGAGAATTGATTCTCAACATAAGCTAAGAAAATTTTAAAAACAGGGAAAACATCAGATTTGGAATGCAGAAAGTAAATCCATGTGAACCGACTGAAATCATCAATAAAAGTGACAAAATATTTGTAGTGAGCATGAGAAAGAGCGGGAGCAATGCCCCATACATCGCTATGAACTAAATCAAAACACCTAGTGCTGTGTGAAGTGGAGAGAGGAAAAGGAAGAGTTTTGCTTTTTCCCATTTTACAAGTAGCACAATCAAAAGGCACACAAGAAGAGAAGCCAAGAGAATTATTGAATAAACCAGAATTTAACAGGAGGGACAAAGCCTTGGAATTAGGGTGTCCGAGTCTTTTATGCCACAATTGGCAATTATCTCTAACAGAAAAACAAAACATATCATTGGCAACTCTAGTCCTAGGAATATGAGAAAAATCCAACGGAAACAGGCGTCCACACTTAGGTCCCCTCGCGATCTCCTGCCCGGACATCTGGTCCTGCACAACACAACCAGAAGAAGAAAAAGATATGTTACAGTTATTTTCAACAAGTTGCCCAACTGACAATAGATTGGAAGTTAAATTGGGACAAAGGAAGACATTTTTCAAGGGGATGGGACCAGGAATGTCTCCAAGGGCAGTAATGGGAACAGTACCTCCATTGGCAGTTTGTATTTGAAGATTACCAGTGTATTTTTTCACATTGGAGAGAGGGTTCCGGGAATATGTCATATGATTAGAGGCCCCGGAATCAAGAAACCAAGTAGAAGATGGAAGGGATGTACCTGAGAGACCTAATGCAGAAAGGGCATTGACAATCATTTGCTGAACCAATTCAGGAGTCAGGGAAGAGGAGGGCCCAGGCTGTGAGGATGCAGATGGTGGAACAGGCAGTTCTGAAGAAGCAACATAAGCATGCGGAGTCGGAGACTGAGGCTGATATAGCGGAGCCTGATGCTGTGGAGCTGGATACTGTGGTGCCGGACGTTGTGGGCGGCGACGACACTCAGAGATAATATGTCCCGGCTTTTTACAGTAACTACAGACCTTCTGTTTGCATTGAGATGCAAGATGCCCAAATTTGTGACAGCTGTAGCATTGAGTTTTGCTCCAGTCGCGAGAGGAAGGCTGAGGAGCCATATTGGCCGAAAAAGCGACTGAGTAAGTCTCAGTGGTTTGTTGAGCCAGATGTGCTGAGGTAGACAGGCGATGTTCCTCTCGCAAGAGTTCATTGAGACAGACATCCAAGGATGGTAAAGGCATCCGATTCATTAGGGAAGAGCGAATACTGTCAAATTCATGCCGTAATTTCATCAAAAATTGATCCCTCTGACTAGAGGCCTGAAGATCGCGGATAACTATCAGAACATCGGCAGCCACATCTGCATACTTAATACTATCATATTCGGACCAAAGGTTTTGGAATCCGGAATAGTAGTCTTGGATTGACAAGTTTCCCTGTGCTTATTCAGCAATCGCACATTCAAGATGGAATTGACGTGCTGAGTTATCTTGATGGTACACTTGCTACAGATACCTCCACATCTCTTTAGAAGTAGAATAAGGTTTAAGATTCATTATTAGATGGGGCTCCACTGAACCGAGTATCCAAGATTTGATTTTGGCATCTTTAGTAAGCCAAGTGGATATCTTTTTCTCATCTTCAGTGGGTTTAGGGTCAGATCCAGAAATATAGCCCCACAATTCCTTGGCTTCAAGATAAATCTGGAACTGAAAAGACCAAGCGGGGTAATTTTTTCCTGTGAATCTGACTAAAGTAACCTCAGATTTCTCCATTTTTAATAAAGATTTGTCAAACACACTGAGTGAAACAGTAAAAATAGGAACAGGTCCAGCAAAGAGAGGAAGTCTCAAAGGTTGTTAACAATCTTATGATTGAGCAGTACCAAGATCGGACCAGCCAATGATGACAGAACAGGAAATCAGCACAAAAGGACCCCAGGCGACCAGAAATTATGCTGTTGATCCTTGACGTGGGCCCCACTGGTAGATCTGAACAATGATCAGATTACTGATCTGAGGATGCACAATATCCTGGTTTCTAACGGAAGAAGAATTGTCCAATTCCACCACAGATCCAAGATTTTGGATGGTCTAGATGAAATCAATATTAAAATCTGGAAAATCTCTAGAATGAGTAAAACACCAACCTGGAAGCTTTGAAAAATTCTGAAAAAATCTCCAATATTCCTAGAAAATCCAGGCGACCAAGACTGGACAGATTTTTGATGGAGATTTGATGATCAGGGGTGGGCCACCATGCAGATCACACTGTCGCAACGTCTGGGTTTCTTGAAACAACGATCTGATCTGACGATCTTCACAAGAGAGAACAATTTCTCTTTATCCTTAATGTGTTAATGCTCTCTAAGATCACAAGACAAGATTTCTCTGGACAAGGCTCTGATACCATGTCATTCTCATAATTCTAAACCATACAGAACGTCTGAGAATTCTGGAATAACTGATTGTATTGTATTGAATCCTTCTCTTAGAGAATGAACACTAATATATAGGAATACACATGCCTTAATCAAGGCTCTTACATAGGACACTAGCTAATTACATTAATCACTAATCTAAAATAGGAAAACAATCAAAACAGAATATGTACAGCTATCTAATTGTTGACCAAATCAAATCCCACGTGAGATATAGCTAGCTGGACTGGATTGATGGGCCTTGGGTCCCTTCATGGGCCAACTAACATATGAGCCAACTTAACAGAATTTGTCCTCTAAAAGAGAAATATCCCCTTGTGCTGATTAATTGAATTAACCGTCGGTAAGTGCGCACCCATCTTGATTAAGAGTTAATCGGATGGTATCGATAATTAGTGTGATTAATTGGGTCACAAGGATAATAAGAGATGGATCCAATTTGGTTAGACAGTTTAGTTCCAATGGATCCATAGATATAATTGATGGAAGGGCATGCTTGCAGTAATTAGAAAGTTTAGTGTCTTCTTCTAATATTCCTAAGACTGGAGTGCAATTGCATTTATTTAGTAGAGTTATTTGCAATTAACCGCTGGTTCGGAGTTCACATGAGATGTGGGGTCTAGACGCTTCAGTTGGAGCCAGATCTAAGGAATCCCTAGCGGTCCTCATGCTAGCCCTAAGAAGAGAAAGTTATAATCCAATTGGAACTCTCAATGAAAGGAGTAGTAGGACACATAAGAGAATTAGAAGTGAGACTTCTAAATATAATCAGACTGGAAGTTCTCAAAACCTATATATAGAAGAGCTAGGGTGGACGTCTCCCTCAGACTTGCACACCCAAGCCTCTCTCTCTCTCTCTCTCTCTCTCTCTCTCTCTCTCTCTCTCTCTCCCCTCTGGTTTCCACTAGAGTGCCTAGGTTTTTTCTTCTCAATTGAGATCCCACCATTCTCTTTGAGAAGTTCTCTACGAGAGGGTCATAGCATGGAAGAACACAAGGCCTAGGAGATCAAATCTACGAAAGAGTTTCGTGGAGATCAAGAAATCAACCTCTCGATTTGAGCGCAACCAAGCTCCTCGAGTATAGATCGACAACCAGTCATTTTAGTAGATCTTCTTGTTTGTGTTTGCTTGTTTGGATCTGTCTTTTGTGGATAGATCTATGATCTTAATGCATGAGACAAGGGTTTTGGATCTTGGGATTGGGTTCTTGGCCGTTTGGGTGTTTGATCCCTACAATAAGTGGGTCAAAAGTTTTGAAAACTCATTTAGAAGGCCCACCTACTTCCAACACCATTAACATCCATTGATCCCTTTCACCGTAGGGTTGTACAATAACCAACCATTTACAAAATAAATGCATTCAAAGGTAGACCTAAGAAAGTCTAAAGTATTCTAAAAATATTATCAACAAAACATTTAATTACATTCGATCACAGTGAATATCAAAATCTAACTATTCTTTCCAAAATAAACATCATCTATTCGGCCACTGAGAGGTGGCTAACACTCCATTCATTTTCCTCACCATCTACATCAGTGCCATCATTCACTAGCGTTCTTTCACCTGGAACGTCTGTCCCACAAAATGGGATGAATTACAAGAAATCAAAAATAGCATAATCAATTCTCAATGCACATCCAATTTAATCAATTTAAATTCAACATGACAACATGATTCTATAACAATGAGTGCGCAGTAGTCCAAAAGAGCTAGATTCTGAATGAAATCAATATAAACAAGACATGCATTTAGAGAAAATATCATGACATGTATCACTAGGATATCTCAAAATAAATATGTAATGAATCTCAAGTGCAAACTAATGAGATAAACATAGATGGAACTCAACAATTATATTAAGTGATACTATTCCTTTTCAACACACCAGCTTGAGTGCTTCATCTGCCCGACAAAGGCTTAGTGCTTCCTCCACTAGAAAAATGTCCCCAGTATCCCATGAGAAATAGGTCGCTACTCACATCCATGCAGTGAAAAAATTCCCTCAGATGGGTCGATACAATGACACGCGAGGAAAACATCTCAATGTATCACATAGAGCCTCCACCGCAATATATTGGGCGTACACACTTTGTTTGACTTTGGGGCTGCCTAGTGGTGTTGAGACAAATTTAGGGCCAATAAAGAGAGTTGCAAGTCCAAGTACATGTAGCTAGTTCAATCAAAATGTTGGTTAAGTTTGTCAAATCAATGACGATTCAGTTTTCACTATATTCTTGTACTTGAAACTCGCGATCAATAGACCCGATAAGTCATGAAATGATTTATGAATCAGCCATTTAAATATTAATCGACTCTTTGAAATCCGACATAAAACTAACTTCACATGATTGAGTCATTAAAATACTATAGCAAGGCTCACAGCTAGTTCGATCGATATGTTGGTTAAGTTAGTCAAATCAATGACGATTCAGTCTTCACTATATTCTTGTACAACTCATGATCAATAGACCCGATAAGTTATGAAATGATTTATGAATCAGCCATTGAATAATAATTGACTCTTTGAAATTCGACTTAAAACTAACTTCACATGATTGAGTCATTAAAATACTATAACAAGGCTCACGGCAACATGGACAACGCCAATGCCTAGTCATTTATACAATCTCAACTAGGAAAGGGTAAAGACATACATGTGCTCAACTTGGGACAATTTGGAATCATTCAAACATAAGGACTAAATTAGAAAATTCAAGGAAAAAGTTCAATAATAATAAGGAATGTGGTTAATGTGGCTACGAGATGTATAACTGGAATAGGACAAGGATCAATTGTGATTTTCAAAACTTGAAATCATTGACACAATTCAACAAACATATGGCATGCAACTTAGTTCCTAAATAGAACTACACATGTGACACTTGCTTCCTTCCTCTTCCGAGTACCGAATCACAGCAACAGAAATGGGGCAGAACCCCTCCATCTTTTCGTCAAACAGTAACTGAAAGGGACCAAAGCCCTTATCTTCTTTTAGTCGCATCAGGTCCGAGGAGCAAACCCACGTGTCCCTCTCCACGTTACACAGGGTAAGTTGTCAGCTGGGCTTAAGTTCAGGTCAATCCGAACCAACATCAGGCAGTAATAGATATAGGGATATTCATGTGCATCCTTCCCTCACCATATGGTGAGGGACAAACTTAATAGGGCCCACCTAGGGACCCACTGATCATGGGACGTGTGCAGGATGGGAAGAGATATCTTGGATAAGACCATATATCAAATTTGGGGTCAATCCAATGCCTCTAACCCCATCATCCATGGCCCACAAATTTAATGACATTATATTAAAGGAAAAAATTTGACCCTCAATCCAACGGTCCAATCCATTTGGAGAGATGAAAATTCAATGGGTCTAGTGTACTTAAGGGGATTCCATGTGTGCGGATAATTCGGATGTGTTATAAAGTCAACCCTACTATGTTGTCCCTCACCATGACATGGTGAGGGATGGATGCACATGAATATTTCCCATATATATATATATATATAGAGAGAGAGAGAGAGAGAAAGTGAGCCTAGTCTACAAGGAGCCCAACCTAGCCAACAGGGAGCACAAATTTTTCTGCTCGATCAATCTCAGCCGTTGATTCTCAAAAGTTGACATAATTGACCATTTGACATCCGATCAACAATCTCTCAGCATGTGCATATTTCTGTCTATTAGATCTAAGTCATTTTTGCAAAGCACTAAATTTTATATTCTTCCATTGAAGCCAATATGCAAATATTTGGGTGCTCTAACGAAGTTTAAAGAATGTTGAATGAGCAGAAATATGGAGATTGGTATTATACGAATGAGGTCTACTTTAAGTAGTTCCTTAATCTGACACAAAATCTGAAACAAGGAGATTCAACAGTTGACGAATATTCTGATCAATTTTCAAGGCTACAACAAGTATGTGAACTGAGCAAAGTGAGCTCCATGATTTGATTCGCTTTATCAGAGGCTTGAGATGAAACATATTGCAAAATATGAATTCCTATGAAACCATTCATGATGCCTATTGGGAAGAAATTCGTGTTGAGCGCATGCTTAAACGGTCTCGCTTGCGAAAAGCTAAGTGTCAAAAAAGAAAATTTCCACCCAATGTTGTGGAACTCTTGACAGCGAATATCAAGACTGTCACTGAGATGCAAGAACAAAAGCAAAAAAATTCCACTTGTGAGGAAGATCATACTTACACTTTAAGGAATAGGGACTGAGTTTCTTTCTATAGACAATGCTGATATAAAGAAGCAAGATGCAAAGGAAGACAAAGAATTAGCGGAGATTGCAGACATGGATCTAATGCACACAAAGCCTGATCATTCATTAGATCTTACGGTTGTTCCAACAGAGCCATGCAACTTATTAGAAGATAATTGCATTGCTCAAGTGATTTCAAAAGAAGACCCGGTCATTGACGTCCCACACATTGACTTTATCTTTGCAAATCGACAATGGGTACTCAAAGATTGTGTGCAATTGGCACAAATTTAGAAATTGAAGCATCACTTTGTTCGAGTGCATGTCCATACAAAATCCGACCATCAAAAAAGGCAATATCTAAAATTTTCCTGGAGTAAAAGATTAAGTGAAGTCGACCCAAGAGGTCGTCTACTGAACTTGAGGACGAGTTCCCTCCGAAAGGGAGGGGGGGAGGAACTGATGTAGGCCAGATCCATAGTCTGTCTAGCTGAATTTTTGGGATAATTATGAGATTAATTAGAAAGTTTTATATTATTTGATTTAGTGCTTGTTTTAATTAGAGTTGTTTCCAAGAATAGGTTAGAGTATAAGTCTATATAAAGGATTGTAATTCCTCCCTAGGGACAAGTTCAGTAATTAATAAAATTTCTTCATTGAGAATTTTCTCTCAATTATTTGTCTGTGGTGTGAGACCAAGACGTTTTGGATCCCATGGATCCCTATCCCTAAGCCATTGGCTTGGAGAGTAGCCTGTTGGCTATTCTCCCGCTCCTATGCTGTATCCTGCTTCCTCACTCTCTCTCTCTCTACTGTGTTTGTTGAATGAAAACGGGGAAAGGGGGTCGGATCCCTTCTGTGGCTTGGGCTATGAGGATTGAGCCCCACAAGTGTCTTCCTTTTTTTATTTTTCTTCATTTTTTTTTCTTTTAATTATTTTCAATGGGACCAAGAAAGGGTGTAAATCCTCAGGTGGGGCGTCCATGGGTTCATCTAATTAAATGAAGAAATTAAATGCTAGTTTAGAGGGGATATTTTTTAGCTGTTGATTTAATTTAATTTAAATTATTATTATTATTTGGAACCTAGAAAGTGTTTGAATCCAATCTTGGGAATCGCGAGTGGGTCCCACCTGGGCCTTCTTGACCCTAAACTGTTTATTAAAGTATTATACTTTAACCAGACTGAAAAGACCTTTCAAAAATTCAATTTTGTTTTATTTAGTTTAATTGATCGATCGGGTCCCAACCATATGTCCTTGTTAGGCATTCTACTCAATTCAATAATTTATTTGAATTTTCTCAATCAACTTGAGTTAATATTTTATTATTTAAATAATCATCATCAAATGCAATACTCAACCCAATTATTAGATGATAAAAATTGAATTCGAGGTTGGGTCCTGACATCCTCCCTCTCTTGGGAAATTTAGTCCTCCAAATTTTAACATCATACCTTAAGGAAATAGATACGGGTAACTTTTCTTGCATATCCTTTTCGCTCTCCTAAGTTTCTTCCTCAGGAGTGTGGTGTTGCCATAAAACTTTCACGTAGGAGATTGTCTTGTTCCTTAGGAGTTGTTCTCTTCGATCCAAGATTTGGGCCGGCCTTTCCTCATATGTCATGTCCTCCTTGATGGTGATTGGCTTGTAGGCAATTACATGTGTTCAATCTGGTTTGTAACCCCTCAACATTAAAACATGAAATATATCATGAATCCCAAACAGTTGTGGCAACAAATGTTTATGAGCGACTTCTCCAACTCACTCAAGGATCTCAAATGGTCCGATGTATCTCGGGCTCAACTTGCCTTTCTTGCCAAAATGCATGACTCCTTTAGTTGGCAATAGCTTTAAGAAGAAATGGTCACCAACCCGAAATTCAAGTTCCCTTCGTCTCTCCTCAGCAGTAATCCTTTTGCCTACTTTGCTCTCAAACCACACGAACAACATATATAGTATCTTTCACAAGCTTTGGTCCATACAATTGGCATTCACCAACTTCGTCCCAGCATATAGGCAATCTACAAGGTCACCCATACAATGCTTCAAATGGTGCCATTTGTATGCTCAAATCATAGATGTTGTTATACGAAAATTCCATGGCCTGGATTTGAAAGCCAGGTATCCTAACCAGACTAGACGACAATGGAATTTGCTTACAAAAACAGCTAGACAATGTTTGAATCCAATCTTGGGAATCACGAGTGGGTCCCACTTGGGTCCTTCTTGACCCTTAATTGTTTTATTAAAGAATTATGCTTTAACCAAACTTAAAGACCTAGAAAAAAAATCAATTTTGTTTTATTTAGTTTAATTGACTGATTGGGTCCCAAGACAAACAGTCAATCCAATGGTGGAAAATTTTCTGATTAATATAAAATTTGAGGGCAGGCACCAAACATACATTAAGGGAGTATATTTTGAACGGTTCCGATTCAAAAATAGAGGCCCCACTATGGGTTTACTTTCTTGTAACTCAAGATTTCTACATGTTAAAGCCTCAGTGGATTCGGATTCGTGAGGGAATTAAAGGGAAACGTCCAATTTGCAAGCTTCTTTTTTGGGTGAAAGGACATGCATGGATAAAAAGGACGGTTGGAAAGGAAAGTATTAAATATTAAATTCTCTCTCTCGATGGAAAGGACCTGGACGATGGGATCCTTTGCTTCTTCACCTACGTTCATCAATGTCTTTCTCCCTTTTATCATCTGCAACATGGAATAGAAGACCTGAAATAGAAGATCCATGGCCAATTTGCGACATCGCACAATTTAAGACTATGACTTCAAGATGCCAAAGGATGATAAGAGGAGAATGAGATTATAGGGGTGTGTGTGTGTTTTAAATAATACACCTTCTATTGACTTAATATTTATAAACCCTCTCTTTCCTCTTCAAAATCAACTTTTGTTAGATTTTCCCTTTTGAGTTGGTTTCCTTATTTATATTTTTTTCTTTAAACATTTTTATATTATACATTTCTATTTTCTGTTTTTTAGAAAGGATGAATCTCCACCATTTTTTCTGCTCCTAAAAGGACAAGGAGTCAAAATGTTATGAATTGGAATTTTTCAAATGTTTGAATCCCACGGAATTGAATCCCAAATTATTCGAATCAAATAGTTCAAGATTCGGAAGCTCTAGGAGCGAATTAGGTAACTATGGGAGGGACCACATAGAGAAGCAAAAGATGCAGAATTGTCAGATCCCGACCCAAATTAGCTCGATTAGTGTTAATTAAGTGAGTGTTTAGTCTTAAGAGGGTTTAGTGATCGTTGGGCTAGGATGTGGTTTGACTTAGTCTAGGAAATAGCTTTGGGAATTTTGAGAGCGTTTGGTTTTAGTCAGACACGCTCAGGGATGCCCTGAGTACATGTATAAGCATGGGAGGATGATTCTGGATTTCTGATTAAATTGTGATTTTGATTGCTTTTGAATGGTTTTGTTATTATCTATACCTTCAGTATTCAGTCCCTTCTTGTTCGAAGCCCAGAAATCAGTGTTTTGGCCCAAAAGGGTAAAATTGTCTTTTTACACTCAAATCTGGACACAGATTTCAAAATCCTAAAACCAAGTGAAATTTATACTTTTTGGAAAATAGATTTTTCGAGGATCACTTTATCCTTCTTCGTCGATCTCGTTCGGGGCCCGTAAGACGATATTTTAACCATTTCAAGTTTCAGACCTGTTGGGCCCGCTTTCCACTTAACTTAAGCCATCTCTCCCTTACTCACGTTCATTTTAAACTCCATTCAGTTGCAGAGATTTCAGAACTCAGACCTTAGGAAAAACCCACCTTCTTCTCCACTTTCTTCCTCTTGCATGTCATGAATTTAGGGGTTGAAATGAAATTCTGATTTCACCATCTTCTTCCTCTCCTTTCAAGCTCTCCATTGGACCCATTGGTTTGGTGTTTTCAGCCGGACAACCACTTCATCTTCTTTCTTCCTTCTTGTTTGGACACTTCTAGGTAAGAGCTTCAGCCCATCTCTTCAATGGAGTCTTTCTAGCTACTAAAGAATCTGTTTTTCAAACATGCAAACCCATTTTCGAATTGGGTCCTCGTTTCAAGATTTTGTTGGATTTTTGAGGTCTTTTATTGGGGCTTTTGTACAACTCTTGGCTCAGCTCTTGGGTAGGATATAGAGGAGGTTTGGACTGGCATTGTTGGTCTAAGGCAAGTGATCTTTTTGGCATCTCTATTGCACGTTTAGTATGGAGAAAATTTTGATCGAAAAATGTTGATTTCATTCACTAGTTTTGTACTTGATTGGTTTCCACAGGGCTTGTGTAATGATATCTATTTATAAGCTTGCTTGCATGTGTTTTAGTATTGTTTTGAAGATCCTCCATCTTGCTAAGCTTGAAATTCTGTTTTGTTCAATTTAAATTGTTTTGATTGGACTGTTTGATGATCATTGATGTTTGGAGAATGGAGCAGTTTGGGAGATGTGGAAAGGATTGGGAAATGTTGTCTTTGGAAGAGCATGTAGGCTCTGGAAGTGCAGGTATTTGATAAGGAATGAAAGGAGGTGAAATGAGCAGTGGAATGAAGGAAAAAGGGCCTGAATTGCAACTGTCCGAAGGCGTCGGTCAGCTGGCGGTCAGCTGGCGGCTAGCCGACAGGTGACCGACAGGTGACCAAACAACTGTCGGTTACAATTCCAGAAGCTTGCATTTCGTCAAGAGGGTCGGCAGTCGGCTAACCGATCGGTAACCCACAGCCAACCGAAGGGTGACCGACCTCCATTTTGGTTACAGTTCTAGAATGCTGAATTTTCCTGTTAGAGAATAGGCGGTCGGCCGTCGGTCAGCTGGCGGCTAGCCGACCCGCACAACCTCTGCTAGCCGACAGGTAACCGAGAGTTGACCGAATTTAGAGAAGGATGAATGATTGAAGGATTTTTGGGGGAATGAAAACCAGGTTAAGATAAGGGACTTTAGCTTGATATTGTGCACTTGAGATCTGAAATGTCTTCTAGCTTCGGGGGCACCAATCCATTTTTAACTTTGACATTCAGGTTTTAAAATACACAAGGATCAAGTGAAGGGTCTTATGATACACTTGAGGAGTCTGTTTTGAAATCTCAATTTGACATGAAGGACACCGTTTCGCATCTGTTTTGATTTATAAGTTTAAGCTTCATTTTGGATTTGTTTTAAGAACAAAAAGGGGATCACTTCTTATGTTTCGATATGTTCATAGCTTATGCTATTTCTGTTATGTTCTACTTAGATTTATTTTGATAAGTGGTTTTCCCCTATTTCCAATCTGTCTTGTATATGTTTAGCCTTGTTTTGTGCATTCATGAATTTAGGAGAACACCACTGAGCTTGAACTGCCCCTTTAGTCTGATCCACTGTCTAGGGGTCCTTAAACACTTGGACTATCTGCAGATTAGTCGTATATTTATATATACACCTCTGTTCTATTCCGGTTCCGCGGCCGGTCCCCGTCTACCTCGTGTGGCACGAGATTCTGTTTAGTTTTGTTTTGTTCTATTCTGCTTACTCTTGTCATCATATATGATAGAGAAAGGATGGGTTCAATGTGGATTTACTATTCATGATATTATATGTATTCATGCTTGCTTTGTTTCCTTGAAATGTTTCTTAGTCCTGTATTTGTTTTAAATTCGGTAAATTGTTTTAACAATGTTCTTTCAAACTTTAATTGTTTTATGCTCATGCTTAAAGTGATTACCTGCCAAGCCGTCGTGTTTGATCCTTTGTTGTTTTAGAGCCCAGGTGCAGGCAACGTTGCCTTTGAGGAGGAGCGTCCGGAGGAGGCTGTTGAGCCACCCCCAGCCTGAGAGTGGCAACCAGACGACGTCATCTAGACGTCCGGTGGGATCCTGAGATGCAATGCACTTTGCTAAGGGTTTCACAATTTGTTATTTTGGGAATGTATTGGCCTTTGTTGGCCTCTTATTTGGGTTGTAAACTTAATCAACTTACTTTTGTCTACCTTGAAACTTGAACTATTTGGGGAAATGCTATGTTTACATTTCTCCCTCTGAAATTATGTCGTGATGATTTATTTTATGTGTCTTGAGATTATTATGTGTTGTCTTCATGTGATTTGCTACCCGCTTCCGCAACCATTGATCGTGTGAGTCTTGTCCCCTGTCTTAGGGATCCTCACTGCAGGAACCTGTGGGAAACCGCGTCGCGGGCCCGGGTCTCGGGCCTGGGTCACGACAAGAACATTGAGAGAGAGAGAGAGAGGTAGGGAACTGTAGAGTAAAAATCTTACCTAAGAGGGAATGAGAGATGGCAACAAGAGACTCCGAGTTTAGTCGCAACAAGAAGAGGGACGACGGCAAGAAGCCAAGAACTTTCCACTTTGGTTGCAGGAGCAAGGAAGGAGGGGTAAAAACTTATTTATGGTTCTCTTGATATCATGAGAAATAAGGGCATTTTGGTCACTTTCCACATGCCATTGACTGTACTATGTTACAAGTCAAAGGGACTTATTCGTAATTTTGGAATTAGTCAAGGACTTTGATGTAAATGTAGTAATGTCAAGGACTTTTTTGTAATTTCATAAATTAGTAAAATAATAATATAGGGGCGGTCTCCCAGCCTAGTAGCGTGGATCATCCTACGATTTCAGCTAATTTCCTTTCTCTCTCTCCCTTTACTCTTTTCTTCTACTTTTTATTTCTCACGACACATTTAGTTAAAATCTTAGATCCAATCCAATCTAGGGCTCCAACTTGCTATAAAAGCTTCAAATTGAAAGGTAGACAAACAGGTAAACAAGTAAACAAGTTTATTGGCTCAGACCTAAGGAACAAGCAAGATTTGAAGTAGTTCTACCCTAGCCGAACCATAATAAAGGTTCGGCTGGGCTTCCAATCAATGACAAACATGTGGATGGTGGTCTTTGGTGCCCCAGCATGGCTGGGTCATGTCTGATCTGGGCCATAGAAACCCTACGTGAGTGTTTTCTAGTGTAGATTTGATGTTTAAAGCTTTGGATTAGATCTTTGTGTGTTGACTAATGTTTGTAATGTATCGACTTGCTAGTTTGAACTATCAATCAGATGTTCCAGAGTTTTGGATACATGTTTGTTTTGCCAAGTTATGTTTGAAGTGTTGGCTTGATGCTTTGGGGTATGAACTGAAGTTCTGATGTGTTTTTCAGCAACTCAGTATCAGTGAATTGGTGTCCCAGTGTGTTTTTGACCTTCAACAGTCTTTTCCTAGTGTATTGTTTTCAAGGTTGACAGTGTGCTAATCAGATTCTTTTGGGTTCATCAAATTGTTCTTAATTGGAACGTTAATCTGAGTCAAAAGGTGAAAGTTCCACAGGATCCAGTCAATTAATCCTCCCTAATGTTCTTAATCCTAATACAAGGATAACATCAAGTCTTTTCAATCGTATTAACTATAAGGATTGGGCCTATTCGGCCAGAATGGCCATTGGAGGTTCGAAAAGCTTGGTTATATCACCGGGAGTATCAAGGAACCGGAAAAGGATGACCCTTCATATTCAGACTGGATTTCAGAAAATATGTTGATCATGGTACCCTTAAAACGTGACAAATGGAGAGTCGATCTGTGGAAAGATCGAGTTTTCGGTGGCTCAATGGGTGTTAATAAACCCCATCTTCAGAGATATTTCTGTAGACCAAATCATGTACGATTGGAACGAGGTGGCTATCATGTAGTTCTGCTTAGGGGCTGACTGTACTTGTGTTTAGCTCGTAGGGGGTAAGGCCCGTCTTCTTCGGCCCCTGTTTTAGGGGTCCTAACGTTGTTCTTCTCTTCTTCAGTACGAGTCTCTTGTACTGTTTTCTTTTAATGATATTAACAATTCAAAAAATATATGTGTTGATCATGAACTGGATCCTTAATTTGATGGAAGGGATTGCGGAAATTTTCAAATATTTTGAGACTGCGAAGGAACTCTAGGAGTCAATTGAGGCAGCCTATGCACAAAAGAGGAACACTGCCACCATCCTAAAATTGAAGATGGAGATTGCCAGTTTTAAACAGAAAACTCTATCAATTGGAGATTACTATTCGCTAGTCAGGTCATTATGGATGGGGTTGGAGTCTTATGTGACCCCCGAAGCGCACTGTGCCACAAAAAAAAAGAGGCAAAATTGTTGAAGGACCAAGATATATTTGAATTCTTGGGGGGTGTCAACCAAGAGTATGAATCCATTTGCACACAAGCATGGTTTAAAAAATCGGCCAAGTTCGAGTCAACTCGGACGCGGCACATATCGATTCAGGTCCTATGGGACTCGAACTCAAAATCGGGTGACTCGGCCCTCCGACCATTTTATTTAAAATTGGGACTCGGCCTAACTCGGCTGAGTCTAATGCGACTCAGGTCCCAAGTCCAATTTTTTAAACCTTGCACACAAGTAACAAGTCAGGATCCTCTACCTCCCATTGGTCTAGTATTTGCCCTATTGCAAGGATAAGAAAGTTGTCAGATGGTCTCCCAAACTTGATAACATACCTAAGAGGTCCACTCTTGCAAACAATAATCTGCACAACACAGTGCGATATAGGATATGGTGGTTATGGTGGATATGGTGGCGGCCGAGGACCTGGCCATGGAAATAATCGTGGAGGTGAATGAACTGGTGGTCGTGGTCGAGGACTGCCACCCAATGCTGGACGGGGTTATGGTGGACAACAAAATCCAAATTGTGACAATCATGATAAAAAAAATTTGTAAAGTTGTAAAGTTGACTCACAGCATTGGAAGGATGAGCTCACAAATCTTCGTCAGAGTTTGGATGCATTAGAGGGTGAATCTTAGGATTCTTTAGTGGGTATGGCTTCTTCCCATAATCCTATTATGCCTTCTGCTTCTTTTACTTGGGTGATTGATTCAAAGGCAATTGACCATGTGACAGGTATGCGTTCTGAGTTTTTATCTTACACTTACAGTATTGATGGAAGGGTGAGAATTGCTGATGGTTCCAATAACCATATAGGTGGGAAAGGAACTATCCGAGTCTTACCCCATCTTTCCTTATCATCTTTTCTTCATGTTCCAAGTTTTTCATTCGACATTTTGTCTCTTAGTGCACTAACCATTTCCTTCTTACTGTGTGTTTCAAGATCTGCAAACGGAGCAGAAGATTGGTGGTGGTAGCGTAAGTAATGGTCTTTACGCCGTGGACTTGAAGAACATGGAGTCCAAAGCATTACATACTGAAGTTGTTGATGAGAATAAAGTGTCTCTGCAGTAGCGTCAGCTTGGTTATGAGCCGTTGCAATGTCTTAGGTAGGGGTGTAAAAAAAAACGGTTTAACCGAACCGAACAGCACCGCGGTTAATAACCATGTTACACAGTTCGGTTACGGTTACGGTTAATGAAATCCAAAAGCTGCACAATTCGGTTACGGTTTTCGGGAATAATTCATAGTTATTAACCAAACTGAACCGTAAAATACGGTTCGGTTAACCGTATCGTTTACAAATAAAAGAAAAAATAAGGGTCTAAATGAAATATTTCTTACCTTATGCATAAGAAGCAAAACCAAACCCTAGCCCCTTTCACGCCTCTGTCTCTCATCAGTCATCACCTCCCTCTCAACGAGAACCCATCATCCCATGCAGAAACCATCCCAGTGCAGAACCCATCTCACGCAGACCCCTCTCCCTCCATCTCTCCTCTCCAGATCTCTCTCACGCCTCCCCTCCATCTCCCCTCTCTCGTCCACGTGCACGTTTGCCTGCTCCCACCTCCGCCAGACGCACGCAGTAGCCCCGGCCCACGCGCAACACCGTCGCTGCTCTCCCCCTACACACAGCGTCGCCTCCTCCCTCATTGCCAGGTACACCCCTCCCCTCTTGTCTGCCACCTACACACATTTCGCACCCTCTCCTTCCTCCTCTTCTTCCTCCTCTCCTTCCACGCCGCCCTCTCCCCTGCCTTTCTATCCTCCTCCTTCCCGTCTCCCTCTCCCTGTCCATGCGCTGCATCTTTCCATCTCTCCACTCTCCCTCTCTGCTCTCTATCCCTCGCTCTCCTTTCCGCTCTCTCTCCATCTCCATCTCTCTGCTCTCTCTCCCTCTCTGCTCTCTCTCCCTCTCGCTATCTTCATTTCATTCAATTAATTTGAGCAACTCGATTTGCAGATCCCTTTATTTGGTTTAACCCTAAATCTCCTATACATAGATGGAGATTGTGTATTTATTCTTTCAAGATCATTGTCTTTTGTGTCCACATTGTGTTGTATTTTTTTCTATGATTGTTGATTGTGTAGATCTGTGGCTTAGCTCATATTGCTAGGAATCTTTTGTAGGTGGATGGAGTTTAATTGTCGGAATTAGTGGTTCCATCTAGATCTATATCCCTGACCTATCAGTAATTCATATGAACTCAGTAGGTGTTAGGCAAAATGGGTTCTTTGTATTCTCTCTCTCGGCTTTGTGTTTGATCCAATTGAATACAAGAGACAGGTTCCCAAACTTTTCTACTTGATGTGTCTCTAAGTCACTATGATGTTTTTAGGTTTTTATCCATAATTTTGATGATTGGAAGTTTTTTCTCTTGTGCGTGTAAACTCGCGATGTCAATGGCTGGGATTAGAAAGAAATTGCTAGCCAACCCATATCCTATCTATATTAATTGTGATTTTTTTTAATCTTGAGTGTGAGCTGAGTGATGTTTTTGGTATGTAATAGTTGCGCAACTTTTTAGCGATCAGTTATCATATGAGATTAGTTATTATTATTTGTATGCTTTAACTCCATTGACAACCCCTAGTATCTGTTTACTCTTATTCTGTTTAGCTCATTAGTTTAGTTTTCCTGCCTGCCTAATCATGATTTTTTATTTCACAATTGCAATTTTATATGGTACAATTACACTGTGATCAATTAAAGAGAACTCATTAGTTTTGTTCAATTTCATTGTCAGATTTTCATGTCAAGTATGGCTGAGACTCCACTTCCTCAGTCTGATGCTCCTCAACCTAGAACTCACTCTATTAGTCACTGTTAAAGTCAAGTATCCTCTCTCAAAAGAAAAAATAACAAAGAATCAGATATTTGGCAGCATTTTTCTAGACCTGATAATTATGACCCTAAGATTCAATATACTCTCCATTGTGGCCATTGTGATGCTCATATTAAGTGGTTGAGTGCTAATGGAACTAGTGCAATGAGGAATCATTTGAAAATTTGTCCTAAGTTTCCAGAAAATATAAATGCAAATAGTTAGAGACAAAAGAAAATTACATCAGTAATGAAATCTAGTAGTGGAGCTGAAAATGTGAATCCTATTGCACTTTGGAAATTTAGTCATGATGTTTGTAGAGAGGAACTTGCAAAAATGATCATCTTAGATGAATCGCCTTTCAAATTTGTAGAGAATGAGGGTTTTAGGCGCTTTTGTAGCATGATGCAGCCCCTATTCAAACCTATTTCACGTGTTACAATTGCTAAAGATTGTATGGCTTTGTATGTGGCGGAGAGAAAAAAATTGAAGAGTATGTTTTCGAAAAGTAAACAAAGGATATGTCTCACTACTGATGCATGGACATCAAATCAAAATCTTTCTTATATGTGCCTTACGTCTCATTGGATCGATAAAGACTGGAACTTGCACAAAAAAAATCTTGAATTTTTGTGTGATTTCTAGTCACAAAGGTGAGGCAATAGGTCGAAGGATTGAGGAAGGTTTAATTGATTGGGGAATTCAGAAACTTTGCACATTAATTGTTGACAACGCTACATCAAATGACACTACCATTACCTATTTGAAGAGAAAGTTCTTTAAAAGAAATGACAGTTTTATTTTAGGCGGTCGATATTTTCAAATGAGATGTTGTGCACATGTGTTGAATTTGACTGTGAAAGATGGATTGGATGAGTTGGATGGTGCCATCAATCAAATTAGGGCTACTGTGAAATATGCTAGGAGCTCTCCACAAAGGGCACAAATATTTAAGTCTTGTGTGGAGAAGGAGGGAATAGATTGTAAAAGGATGTTGTGTTTGGATGTTACAACTAGGTGAAATTCTACATTTCTGATATTGGAAACTACAGCTACATTTGAAAAGGCATTTGATCGAATGATTGATGATGATGATAAATTTAAGAAGGAACTTGAGGACGTAGGTGGACCTCCTACCTTCGAGGATTGGGAAGACTATAGGCTCTTGACCACTTTTTTGCAAAAATTTTATGATGCTACAACTAAGTTGTCTGGCACTTCATATGTGACTTCTCATTTGTATTTTTCTGTAGTTGTTTCCATTGAAAACAAATTGAATACCTTGATGTCTGGTTTTGATCCTTGTTTAAAAGCTATGGTTGTCAAAATAAAATTGAAATTTCAGAAGTATTGGGAACCAATTGAGAAAATGAATATGATGTTGTTGATTGCTATTGTGTTGGATCCACGTTACAAGTTGACATGTGACATGGTGTTATGAAAAGCATTTCAAACTTGAGTCTTCCAGGGTGGTTGAGCTTACTGAAAAGATAATGGATACACTTAATACTTTGTATGTGGAGTACCAACAACTTGAGTCCTATAATGCTTCATCTTCGAGTCAAAATTCTGAATTGGAGGTTGACCAACCCATTTTTAATGAAAATGATGATCTCACGGAGGAATATGAAAAGCATATGGCAGAAGTAGAAAATGATGTTGACAAAAATGAAGTTAAACAACACTTGGTTTTTCCTCGTGAAAAAGTTCAAGCCAATTCTAGTTTGGATATTTTGGCTTGGTGGAAAGTAAATTCTTTAAGGTATCCAGTTCTTTCTCAAGTTGCATGAGATATTCTAGCTATTCCCGTCTCTATTGTTGCTTCGAAATCTGCCTTGAGTACAGGAGGACGTGATAAGTGCTTAATTGTTTGCAATTAGAGCCATAATATTTGATTTGTCTTGTGCTAGTCATAGTTATTTTATTTGATTTTACATAGTTTTGTTAATTTTTATGTAAAGGTCAAAAGGAGTCAAAAGGAGAAGATTTCATGAAGAAGTAGGCGTGAATCCCAAAGTAGGGCCAAGGTAGGTCCCTTCCAAGCTATTTCAGATTTCAAAACTACTTTCTAATTCTTTGGACAACTTACAATTCTAATCAAAGAAGAGAAAAAAGAAGAAACCCAACCTAGGGTTACACGCCCAAGGGGGGCCCACAGCCATTGCAAAAGTGGAATTTCAGAATTTAGAAAGTTCTATTCTAGTTAAAGTGGAACCCAAGAATGGAGAAGAAAAGGGAGAAAAAATAAGGAAAGTTTATAGCAAGAGTCCAAGCCAAGTTAGAAGTCTAAGAAGGGGGGTCCCACAATCAATGTTGCACGCACCATATGGGCCCACTTTTATGATAAAAGCTTCAGATTTAATCTATTTTAAATAATTCTCAGATTTATGTGCCACATGTGAGGAATCATCAAGAAGATACAAGTAAGATCAGATTTAGAAAGTCTTGTTTATTAAGAAAGAAGACTCCTATTTCATTCTAATTAAGAAGCCTACTTGTATAGTAAGGTGGAGATCTAAATCTACAAGGAAACTATTCACTAAAGAGGGCTCTTGCAAGACTTATAAAAAGGGCATATGAACAGTGCACGTCCAGCCACTAAGGGAGCCATCATCCAGCCACAAATCATCACAAAAACCAGCCATTATCATCTCATAAACCCTATTTCCTGTACAACCACCTTTGGAGCATTCTTTGGAGCATCTTGGAGAGCTTTTGGAGCAAGGAAAAGGGGAAAAAGCTGCTGGCCAACTTCTTCTTCTTCACCAATATTCAGAGTTCTTCTTATGGCTCTATTTTCTATTTTGTTTTCAATTCCAGACATGAGTAGCTAAACTTTTTAGGGCTAGGGTGTAGTTGAAACCCTAGCCTAGTTCTATGCAGTCTCTTTTGGCATCTTTTAATTCAAATTTCAGTTTTATTAGTTGAGATTCTAAACCATGTTTTTAATTGATGAGTTGTGTATATGCCATGCCAACCATGCCATGTTCAATTAATTTTAAGAGTAGTTAACTTAATTTTGATTGATCTTGATGTTAAGCATTTAGGATTTAGAACCATGAATAATCTAAGTATATGCCACACTTAAACTCATGTATTTATCATTCCCATTGTTTTTATGCATTATGTGTGTTTTGACTAGGACATATGCTATGTTTAGTTTTTGCATCATAATGAACAATTCATGTAGTATGCCACTCATGAATTAGGTTGAGGGGAATAGTAATCTAGACGCATATGCCATGGTCTAGGTTGATAGATGTCACTAATAATTCTGATTTTTTTATTAAAGAGTAATAAGGGACATGCATAGGGTTGGTTAGGGTGGTAGATGAAACCCTAGTTCATTCATTATTACTATTTTTCAATTTTAATACTAGTTGTGTGTTTTAGATTATTTTCCATTTAGCTTTTAATAATTTAATTTACTGTTTTTAGTAGTTTAATTCAACCTGTCATCATTTAATTGTTTTTTTAATATTCTGATTTTTAGTTGTTTTTGACATTATTTTATCACAAGTCTTCGTGGGATCGACTTCGTACTTACAATTCACTACACTACATAGTGATCTTGTGCGCTTGCGAGTTTTAATTGTGTGCATACTAGTAGCCTATTTCTAGGTTGCTTAGTGCATACCAGGACATGTGATGGATCCATATCGTAGTTCTCTATCTCCCAAAATAGTAGAAAGCCTGATTTGTGCAAAAGATTGGTTTCGAGGTTCAAATGTAGCAGCTGATTTGGAAGATGTCATTGAGGAATTTCAAGCCTTCGAGGAGTTAGGTAAAACATTCCTTAATTCTCTTGAGATTTCATGTTATTTCAAATTTGTTGTGAATTTAATCAAATGATTAATAATGATTTTCTTTTTTTTCATAATTTGATTTTGATGAGGTTTGAATTGAAGCTATGTTGAATCGAAGGCAATTGTAGCAAAACTCGGCTGCTCGCTTCATCAACCTCCCTCTTGTTTCAAGATGATTTTTAAGTGGTTTGCGCTTCTTGAATTGTGGAGATGGTTTCATGAAATGTGATCTGTTAAGAATGTTTAAGTGGTTGATATAATGTCTATGTTTGTGACTTTGTGTGATGTGTAACAGACCTTTACAATGCATGTTATGTGGGTTTGATATGAACTATAAGGGCCTGTTTGGATGCACAAGAAAACACAAGAAAATAATATTTTTTAGAATATAATCTTTCATTTTTTAATGAAGAAAATCTTGTGCGTTTGGTAACTCAAGAAAAATTTGAAGAAAATATTCTTTTCTTTCAAAAAACTCAATATTCTCTCCTACAGCTCCCCCTGTAGAAAACTTTCTACAAGATAAGAATATTTTAAAATAACTATTACAAAGTGGTAGAGTAAAGTAAAGATTTTAGTTTACCAAATCCATTATAATGTGTATGTTTACATATATGATAAAGTAAAGTAAAAGTAAATCTCACAAGATGGTAAAGGTGTGGTAAAGTAAAGGTGAGATAAAGTGCATGGTGAAGTAAAGTGGGAAAGAATGGTAAAGTAGTTTCTTTTCTTTACTTTACTTTATCACATTTTATTGTAGTTTTATATGGTATAAAAAAAATGACTTCTTTACGGGTGTGGTAAAGTAAAATAAAAATTGATGTCATATCATGGTTAAAGGTGAGGTAAAATATGGTCAGATGAAGTATGTGGTAATGCAAACTGGGAGAGAGAGATATATATATATAGTAGTTATTTTTTTATTGACTTTACTATACTTTACAATGGTTTTATGTGATAAAAGAAAAGTAACTTATGGTAAAAACATGAAAGTTAAACTTTACTTTACCACAGTACTTTTTTTATCTATATGTGATAAATTACATATAAATTAAAATATTTAATAAAAAGATATTCTTATAATGTGATTTATTTTAATCATAACACCTCCCAAACTACTCAATTTAAAATCTGTAATATTCATCAAAAATTGCCAAACAATAAAAATATTATACTGTTATAATATTGCATTATTGTATTCTATACTATTTTATTCTTGCAATATTTAAATCTGTAAATATTTTATTCTGTAGACATCCAAACGGGCCCTAAATGTTTGTGCAATGTATTTCAGTTTGTGTTCTTTTGTACCTTTATGTATTATGTTGTTTCATTTTATGCTATATATATAACCTAACATGAAACTGATGAATTTCAAAAGAAGATTTGTGCCATGTTTCTGAATCTAGCATAAATGGTTGATACTGGAGATCACAGTTCAGATTATGTAGCTGCTGAGTTACAAAAAGGAATACAAAATGAGCTGGATTTTTGCTTGCTTCTAGTGCTGCTGTCTCCAATGTTACTTCATATACTTAAGGCTCCAGTAGATCATGAATACTCATTCATTGTACTGAAAGTAAGTAACACCCTGATGAAATCCTTCAATGCTCAATACAAATGCCATGTTAACATAAACTCTGACAAACATGTTGCTGGTGCAAGCAGGTCATAGGAGGAACAAATTGGAGGTGAAGATCAGAATGTTGTAGATGAGAAACAAATGTTATTGATTCTTTTGATGCAGTTAAAGCTAGACAAAGAACATGGGAAATTTTCATCAATGATGGAAACGAAGTATAGAGATATGTGAAGGCTGTCCATGACAGATGATTTGGATTCATGCAGAATTATCTTCTTTTTTTTGTCATGTGCCCAAAGAACTTAGAAACAAAACGAAGATTTAATAAGCCCGAATGTGGATGGAGAAGATATATCTAATTAGAATTCAGATGTCCATTACAATCGGCTCAAATATTTTTCCATTGGGGCAATTTTTCCACGGTTATTAACCATAACCGAACCATTTAATACGGTTAACCATGGTTACGGTTTTCCACGGTTTTTGTGGATACGGTTACAGTTACTGTTTTAGAAGACAAAAAACCGCAGTTACGGTTCGGTTAACGGTTTTCCCAAATTGATCGATTAACCGAACCGTTACACCCCTAGTCTTAGCAATGTTTCGTTTCTGGATTTTGCAAATAAACCTGGTTGTAGTATTATGAGATGTTAGTGTGACGCTTGTCAATTAGCTAAGAATAAGAGATCGGTGTACCCAGTTAATATTAATAAAAGTACCTTTCCATTTTGATTCATTATGATTTCTAGTATGCTCCCGTTCTATGAAGTACGGACACGGATACGATACGACACGGATACGCAGATACGCCATTTCTCAAAAAAGTAGGATATGACACGTCGGGGATACGTTGAAAAAAAAATTAATATTTTTTATATGACTGTAATAAAAATCTAACATCATTTCAATCAAAATAGCCATAAAATATGCACTTTCATTAATTTAATCATCATTAAACATTACATTCTATACTTCCAAGTTCAAAATCCAAGTTTCACCAACTACTACAAAAACATAAGCATATAACCCAAACAAACCTCCAAAGAGGGTGGTGAGCATCTTCTTCAATAGGTGGAGAAGACACACTAGTACTATGGCTACCACCCATACTAGAAGCCATATGACTAAACTTTGGTTGCAGGAAATACAAAATATCACCTAAGGATAATGGAATTGAGAGTTAAATGGTATCCATGAATTTGTGAATTAATGCATAATAAACATAAGGAGTCAACACCTAGGGCTGACTGCATACTCCTGAATCCAAAATCAGCAAACAAGCACAACAAAAGATATACAAAAACACATGAGACTTGACTACCAACAGGCCCTTAATATCATTGATGTCATTCAAACTTCAAAGGAATGAGGCAATAGAAAAATTGAAAGGATGTAGGAAAAGAGATACCATTCATTCAGAAAAAAAAAATGCTACAATAGAAAAAAGCATGTGCTCCAACAAAACATTCAAAGGATGTAGAAAAAATGCTACAATATCCATCACACTACAGAAAAAAACATTCAGCAGTCCACATAAAACCAACAAAATCTAATAAGACCGAGAAAATCTGCCTCAAACTAGTAAAAATAGACGGAATGAGCCATCCTACCACATATAAAATGCAAGTGAATAAATAAATAGATGGCAATCTATAAGCATTCAGGCCAAAACCACATGATGCCCATTGCAAACACCAATTTATCAGCAAAAACAGCAATCAGACTATCAAAACAAAGTAACAAACAAATTTCAATCCAAACAACACAACAAAACTTACCAGAAATTACATACAAGAAAGAAAAATCCCCTAAAAACCCTTTCAAAAATTATATATACCTTTCTTTAAAAAAAAAAAAAAAAAAAGCTATCTAAAAATCACAGATGGAAGCAGTAGAGAAAAAAGGAGAAAAAGGGAAAGAAAGAAGAGAACCTAATGCTGGTTATGTAGCAGCGGCCCAGGTGCTGTAGGAGCTGAGAGGCTGCAACAGCAAAGGATGATCCCAGGTAGCAGTTTCTCTTTTCTTTCTTTTCGTGGTTTTTTTTTTTTTTTTTTTTTTTTTTTTTTTTGCTACTAGCCAGTGATGACGACCGGAGGGGAAGGTGCTGGCCAGTGATGCTCTCGTCGGAGGAGGATGACAATGTAGCAGGAGGAGAAGGTGTTGGCCGGTAATGCTCTCGTCATCGAAGGATGACGATGTAGGAGGAAAAAGTGCAAGCCAGTGGATGACGATGGAGGAGAAGGTGCTGGCCGATGATGCTCTCTTCGTCGGAGGATGACGACGGAGGAGAAGGTGCTGGCCGGTGAGGCTCTCGTCGGAGGAGGATGAAGGCGAGGCGATGTGCCTAGGGTCTCTTCCCCCTTCGGTTTTTTCTTATGTTTCTCATCTTCCCCATTCGTTCTTTTTTAACCATTAAAAACGAGTCTGGCACGTGTCGGGACGTATCCCGTGCGTGTCCCGCACGTGTCAAGACGTGTCCCGCACATGTCCAGTAAAAAATTTAAAAAGAAATTAAAAAAAAAAACGGATACGAAAAAAACGTATCCTGGGCATATCTATGGCATATCCATGTCCAATACGTCCGGGATACGGATACACCCCCCATTTTAAGGTATCCGTGCTTCCCAGCCTCATTACACCTATTTATGGTCATCAACATTTTGTTACCTTTATTGATGATGCCACCAGGGTGACTTGGGTGTATTATCTGAAATCTAAAGATGTGGTCTAACATGTTTTTCAAACATATTATAAAAATGACGGAAATTAAGTTTGGAAAAAAGATTAAGGCGTTTCGGTCTGACAATGTAGGAGAGTTAACCTCCAATGTTTTCATCACTATCTTGCTGAAAATGGTAGTGAATCGCAGACCTCATGTGCATACATCAGATCAAAACAGTGTTGCTGAACGTAAGAACAAACATCTGGTGGAGGTCACGGGGGCTCTTCATTTTTAGATGAATGTTCCTAAATCTATTTGGTCGGATGGAGTTTTAACGGCAGCATATTTAATAAATAGAATGCCTTCAAAGACATTAGGAGGAAAGAGTCTTGTAGAAATCTTATGTTCCAATCATGGTTCAAAATAACATACGCCACGTAGCATGGCAGCCGCATTATCGGCCGTAGCGGTTGAGGCCGCTACACTATTTTGAACATAGTGGCACTATGGTCTAAAAACTAGTAGAGCCAAGTAATTTTAATTAAAAATATTATTTCTTCTATTTCTTGTCCTCAATAGCCTTTCATCTTCATCCCCTGCCCACCCCGCATCAATCCGCCATCTGCATAAGTCTAAGAGTAATTTACTCAAAAAATCCCTAACAATAATGCCCCTTGCTGTTTATGGTCACACTTCTGAAATTCATTTTGATTATTAAACATGAACAAAAATAAACCATGACAATACAAACATTAGGAATTGTATCAATTTAATAAATTTATTGCATTATATAAAGCTTAGAGCCAAGTACAAGAAAAGGATTCTAAATTCATTGGAACTAATACTGATACATTATATCATTATCATATGCAGTCCATAGATCCACTCAAAAAAATAAAGCAACTAAAAGACAATATTCCTCAACACTACCCCTCAAACCAGAGCACAGACTTCAATAATGACCAGCTTGGAAACTACGTGATAAAGACCACTTTAACAAATACCCTTCATTAAGAAATTTGTTTCTTGATCATTCAACCTTGTATATTAAATAAACTAATCTCTTTGTTTTCACTATTTTTCTGATGAATTGATAATCAACTTCCACATGCTTTGCTCATTACTAGTGAACCCAATTGCAGCAACTATATCAAAGCGAAGAACCAATGGACCACAATATGCAATTCACAAGCCACTATTGGGGAAATTTGTTGGCAAAATGATGGAAATTGAACAACAATTAAGAAAGCACAAATATACTTGGGGAAGGCACACAATTGAAGATGCATAACATTAAACAAATTTAAAAATGAGATGATAACATAAAACTAACTTAACATGCTATATGATTAATGAAGACATAAAAATTACATAATGGCTAAATTCATTACTTCATTCTCTATTTATGTTTATCATTACCATCTAGTTATCCATTCATTCTAAAAATAGAAATATCAAACCTACAACAGATCCAATCATCATCATCATTAAAGCCTTGTCCCAACTATGTTGAGGTCAACTATGTAAATTCTGTTTCTCCATTCCGATCTCTTCTAAGCCAAATCCTCGGATAGGTTGCACTTCTTCAGGTTATGTTTTCAAACTTGTTGAGGACTTCAAACCTGCAGGTGTGTGGATATCAGGTTGTGTTATCATTACCAAAGCAGTGTTGCCGAGTACGTAGTTTATGTTGTGGAGCATATCAAGTTTTCATCTCCATGTTAAGGTCATTTTAAATGCACAAGCTACAGTTGTTTTGGTGAAGAAACACACAAAGGAAAATAATCCAATTTGCAGGCTATTCGGTTCAGTATGCCAACATTTTGCTTCTTTTTTTTTTTTTTTTTTCCCCGCAAAAAGAAGCAGTCAGATATTGTCTAGCATACATTCAAATGCTAAGTATGAGTTGTCTAGGATTTTGAGTTGAGTTAGAACATGGCACAAGGTTTTTCTGAAGGGGGAAGAGCGCGTCAGACCAATAGGCCTCCTCTTCCGGTGCAGATTTGCAAAATAAGGGAGGAGTCGTCAATCATTGTTTCAAATCTCCCATGGCAGATATCCAACACTGAACTGGAGGCAATGTTCTTAGAGCAGAGAGAATAGTCTAAGCGTTCATCCCTATAGAAAAGAGGAGCAAGAGAAATAGAGGCTTTGCATTCGCCAGATTCACTACCTTCACTCTCAACAGAAAAGGCAGTTGGCCTAGCAGAAGGGAGATCCTGGGGTGGCAAGAAAGTTCTGGTCAACATCGCTCACTTTAGTTCTAACAGAGGTGTGAGAGGTGAACAGGAGAGGTCCAGGGAGGCCTGGAAAGACAATTCTCAGTCTTTGGATTCGTCAGAAATGTTACCTACAACTAGACTCTCAGAGACGGAGAAGGTGAGACCTGTTGAGGGAAAAATGAAAGGATGAATTCAAGAGCAGCAGGGTGGATAGTCGAAGATGGATCAGGAAAGGGAGTCAAGGTAGCACCATGGGTGATAAAAGGAGCAGAAAAGATCACGTGGGGTTCTTGAAATCAAAATCAGATGGACTGAAGCAGTCAGAATTGGAAAGCAGTTGGGGGAAAATGCCTCATATATAGATGTTGGACAACCAGGTGGTCTGGATGCAGTTTCTTTAACAAAAAGAAGTTGAAGAGGTCCTCCATAATGCTGCCTCTAGAGGTGTTCCATCCCCTTTCTCAGTGCTGGAGAGATGGATGGAGGTCTGGGTTCCCCACCAAATCCTTCTTGGGTTAAAGTCAAAGGTCTGCCTCTCCAATCTCCATGAGTGGCATGAAGGAACTTTCAGGCTCATGTGAGACTGTTTAGGTCATGCAGTGGAGGTGGATAAAAGAACTCATCAGGAGTACCTGAAGGAAGGCAGAATAAAGATTCTGCTTGATAAATCAGTGACCTTGCCTCTATTGGTGCCTATCTGGGTGGAGGGTTTGAGGTTCATGGTGCTTGTGGAGCATGACAGGGAAGATCTGAGTAGACAGGAAAGTAAGGAGAGGGGTGGAAAAGGGTGGCGGGAGAAGGATGAAGGAAGAGGTTGCAATTGCAGGAGCCAACCTGGAAGGGAGGAGGAGGATGACGATGCCACCACCCTCGGTTTCGAATTTTAAATCGCCCGCTCCTACTTTGAAAAGGGAATGGGTTTTCGGGCAAGCAAAGGGCTAAGTCAAAGGAGACGGGTTCTCTTGCGTTAATGGGCAAGGTTTCAGTTAGAAGATATGGGCTTAGTAGAGGGGGGTCGCATAGTTGTCAATTTCATTCCATTCCGCCCAGAATTAGTCAGAACGTTCCGGAATTAACCTTGGGCAAAACGGAATGGCCCCCTAAAAGTTTCCAGTCCCGATTCTGGTCCGTTCCGGTCATTCCGGTTGTTCCGGTCCCAATTCCAGACTAATTCCGCCCCATTCCAGCCAAGGTTTCATACTTCCATTCATATGTAGTGTGTAGTTTAATTTAAGTGATGCAAGTATGCATTTTTAGTACTATTATAGCATTCAACTATTCTTTCAATTCTAGGTATTCTTTTATATTTGTTTTTTCCATTTTTCAATCGTGTCTTCTCCAAAACGGAATACCGAAATTGACCAAAATGCCAAAACATTACACTACATGGTCAAACCAGAATGGCTACCAGAACGGAATTGACAACTATGGTGGGTCAAGAAGGTCCAGTCCAAAGAAAGTTAATAAATTGATGGTAGGGCAGAATTTGGAGAGCATCGACGCAGAAGCGAGGAGAGAGGAAAGCAAGACGAGAAGCCCTTCCCTATCATGCAGAAGGCCGACCAGCTTTGTGTCGGAGGCGGAGATGGTCTCAGAGGCAGAATCAAGAAGCAGCAGGGAGAACCTTTTCAAAGGATATGCTAGTAGACGAAGCGACAAAAACCTGTCACCCATGGCTGAGGTCTTGAAGTGCTTGATCGAAGAAGAGTACTCAGGTGGGAAGGACACGCAGTTGAAAAATCAGATCATCACCGGATTAGCATCGAGAGGTTGTCACAATGGTGAAAGTGGAGAGAGAATGAAGGAGAAGGGTTGTCAATCGACATCTTTGGAAAATGGCAAGGAAGACATATGTAGAAGTCCTGATAGGACTTCATTGAGGGACTTACGAGGCTGGATTACGATTCCTAAGAGGTAAAATGAAGGCTCTGTTCATCCTGCGAGGAAGTGTACTTGCTCCTCAAAGTTGTTGATCCAGGTTAGCTTCAGTCGATACTACTAGAAGCGAGAAGCGAGTCTCCATCACCACCCCAAAAAATGGTGTGAATGATGACAATGTTCAAGGAGGGTTATTCACAAAAGGGGTGCTGCGGGAGGGGGACTCCTCAAGCAGACAAAACAAAGGCTATTCTGGGGACTCTAAGCAAGGTGAGGCGCATTGGTTGTCACAAAGTGTTGTCCACTGTGGTAAGGCAATTGGTGTTACCATGGAGGAATCGAAAGGGCGATGGGCCTCATTGATAGAGTTTGCTCAGGGCAAGGAGAAGCAAAATCAAGAGGAGGGAAAGAAACGGAAATTAAAGAGGAAGGGAGTGAGAGAGCTTAATAGCCTATGTTGCTCTAGTAACCATGAAAAGGCCAAGGATTAGGAGGTAGAGGGGCATGTTTCTAGCAAGAGTGGGAGGGAAAATTAGGGGGCTTAATATTCAAAAAAAAAAAAAAATAGGGGGGCATCTTTATGTTCTAAATGAAAGTCTTTCCTTGGAATGTTCGTGGCTTCGAGGGAGCCTCTCTAAGGCTGGTGGTGAAGCAGCTGTTGAGAAGTCAAAAGGTTCAGATTGCTATGTTGCAGAAATCAAAGCCAAAAGATGTGTCTAAAAGGTTAGTTTAAGAGATTTAGGAAAGGAGATAAGTCAAATGGGTGGTTGTCGATGTTGTAGGAGCTGCTAGCGGGAAGTTGTTGGTGTGGGATACTTGGCCAGTCTCGGTGTTATATAGCTAGAAGGACATCTTCACCCTTTCGGTTTTGGTGGAGGATCTGGAGAACAATTCTAAATGGCTTCTTACATCTGTTTATGGACCGAAAAATAGTAAGAGGAGAATGGAGTTTTGGAAAGAGCAGGATATGATTAAGGGGATGTGGAATGGTGCCCGCTGCATAGGTGGAGATTGGAACATAATTAGATTCCCAAGCGACAGATTGGGTGAAAGCAAATTACAGGTGATACGAGACGCTTCTCGGATTGGATCAATTCCCACTCATTGGTGGATTTGTAGCTTAGTAGTGCATCCTTCACTTGGTCAAATCACCAGAGTCATCCTGCCATGTCCAAACTGGATAGATTTTTTGTCTCCATTGAGTGGATGCATGTATCCAGAGGTCTTCCAGTTAGCCTTACCAAAGCATGCATCTAATCATTGCCCTATCCTGATTGACTCTGGTTGGAAAGATGGGGACCTACTCCTTTTCGTTTTGAATTAATGTGGCTATAGGAAAAGTAATTTCCTAGCTTGATACAAGAGTGGTGGGAGGAGCTCATGGTGGAGGGCTGGCCAGGTCACAAATTTGCTACTAAGATGAATTTTGGGGATGTGAGGATTCAAAAATCTAATATTCTACAAGAAATCCAGTCACTAGACAAGGAGGAGAGAGGCCAGTTGCTTCTTGAAGAGGGGAAGAAAAGACTAGATCTAAAAGAAGAGTTTCATAGAAAACTGAGAGAGGAGGAGATAAAGTGGAGACAGAGGTCTAGGTAGTTGGTTGAAGGAATGTGTTTAAAACACTAGATTTTTCACGGGATGGCATCCTCTAGGAGAGTAAATAGGATTTCTTCCATTATGGATGGGCAAAGAAGATTGGAAAAGAAAGAGAAGATTATAAGTTACATACAAGATTACTTTGTCTCTCTATGCTGACAAGAGCACGAAGAGGCCATCCTTGGACAACATGGCCTTCGATGGCATTGGGGATCATTGGGCTCAATGGCTAGTAAGGAAGTTTGAAGAAGAAGTACGTCAGGCGGTTTTTGACCTTGTAGGTGATAAGGCTCTAAGTCTAGATGGATTGTCGTTGGCTTTCTTTCAACGTTTTTGGGTGATGTTGAGGGAGGATATTTTAGCCCTCATGGATGAATTCCATCAAAGGGGAAAGCTTTCTAAAGGATGGGGCTTCTTTTATTGCACTTATCCCTTAAAAGTCGAGGGAAATTGGTATTAAGGACTACAGGTCCACCAATCTTCTTGGAAGCATTTATAAAATTCTAGCCAAAGTTCTAGCAAGGAGAATTTAGAAGGTCTAACAGAGTAATATTTAAAGAGCAAGGAGCTTTTGTGAAGGGGAGGCAGATTTTGGATGATACTCTTGTGGCTAATGAGTGCGTGCATTCAAGGCATGAGGATAGGTTGTCAGAGCTTATTTGCTAACAGGACTTGGAGAAGGCCTACGATAGAGTGGATTGACAGTTTCTCCACCATCTACTTAGAAGAATGGGATTTGGTGAAAAGTGGAGAGAGTGGATTCAGGAGTGTGTTTCTTCAGCCTGGATCTCTATTCTGTTAGCTGGGGGGGGGGGCCCAAAAGGTTTTTTTCCGGCTGAAAGGAGACTAAGAGCCTGTTTGGATGCACAAGAAAATATAAGAAAATAGTATTTTATAGAATATAATCTTTTATTTTCTAAAGAAAAAAATCTTGTGCGTTTGGTAACCCAAGAAAATTTTGAAGAAAAGATTATTTTCTTTCAAAAAGGTCAATATTTTCTCTTACTGCTCCCCCCTTCAAAAAACTTTCTACAAGATACGAATCTTTCAAAATGATGATTACAAAGTGGTAGAGTAAAGTAAAGACTTTAGTTCACCAAATCAATCATGATGTGTTTGTTTATATATATGTAGAGTAAAAGTAAATGTCATACCACGGTAAATGTGGGGTAAAGTAAAGGTGGGATAAGGTATATGGTGAAGTAAAGTGGGAAGGAATGGTAAAGTAGTTTCATTTTTTTTTACTTTACTTTATCACATTTTATCGCAGATTTATATGGTAAATAAAAAGTGACTTGTTTACAGGTGTGGTAAAGTAAAATAAAGATTGATGTCATATGATGGTAAAAGGTGAGGTAAAGTAAGGTGAGATGAAGTATGTGGTAAAGCAAAGTGTGAGAGAAAGTTATAAAGTAGTTGTTTTTTGTATTGACTTTACTATGCTATACTTTACCATGATTTTATGTGATAAAAGAAAAATAACTTATGGTAAAAACATAACAGTTGAACTTTACTTTACCACACTAATTTTTTATCCAGACATGGTAAATCACATATAAATTAAAATATTTGATAAAAAATCATTCTAATAATGTAATTTACTTTAATCATAACACCTTCTAAACAGTTCAATTTAAAATCTGTAATATTCTTCAAAAATCGCCAGAGTAAAAATATTATAATATTATAATATTGCATTATTCTATTCTATATTATTTTGCAATTGCAATACTTCAATCTGTCAATATTTTATTCTGTAAACATCCAAACGGGCCCTAAGACAAGGGGGCCCTCTTTCCCCTTTTCCATTTGTAACAGCGGCAGAAGCTTCAAGTAGAATGATAAAAGGGGCAGTAAATGAGGTTTATTTCAAGGTTTCAAAGTGGCCAGAAACATTCCCTCCATCAACCACCTGCAATTCGCAGACGACACCCTCATCTTTTGTGGAGTCAATGAAGACCAGATTAGTAACATGAAAGCCACTCTTATATGCTTCGAAGTTGCTTTGAAGTCGTGTCAGGCCTTAAAGTTAACTTCTTCAAAAGTGAGGTGATTGGGATAAGAATTGAGAAGTCTTTGCTTCTCAAATATGCAGATATTTTGGGTTGCAGGGTGGGAGATTTGCCTGTGTTTTATTTAGGGCTGCCTTTGTGTTTGGGGTCAGTTACTAAATCTTTTGCGGAACCCGGTGATGGAAAGGGTCGAAAGAAAGTTGCCTTCTTGGAAAGTTAACTACTTGTCCATTGGAGGAAGGGTCACACTAATCAAGTCAGTTTTGTCAAATTTGCCAGTATTTTATTTTTCTCTTCAAATGCCAGGTTTTAGTTATTAAGCAAATAGAATGGTTGCAAAGAGAATGCTTATGGAAACAATCTTCAGAAGAAGTACCATTTGATGGATTAGGATTCAATTTGTAGATCTAAGGAAGAAGGGGGTTTGGAAATCAGACATCTTAGACAGATGAACCAAGCCCTTTTGGGCAAATGGCTTTGGAGGCTAGGCAAGGGATCAGATGGTCTATGGAGACAAGTGTTGGCGGGGAAATATGGTCTCCCTATAAATGGATGGGATGTCCAGTATGCCCCTCATAAGTCGTCGGCAATATGGAAAGGAATCCTTTCAGTTAAAAGGATCTTCCTGGAGTATATCAAATATCATATTGGATCGACTGAGAGGATGGGTTGGAGATAGGACATTGGAAGCCCAATTTCCGAATCTATTCAATTATGCCATGGATAAGGAAGCAAAGTCAAGTCTTAAATGTCAAGAGCTAGTGGTCAGGTGGTTTGGAGCCCCATTTTAAGGAGTTTAAAGGGTCATGAGGAATCTCAATTCTTCTCGCTCCTTAACCTTCTAAATTGTATGCATATCCCGGAAAAAGGAAAGGATGAAAGGGTGTGAATTGCCTCAAACGATGGATCCTTCTTAGTTTCTTCTTTTCTCTTGGCCATATCTAACAAATCAAGGGAGAGGAATGCGATGAGTAGCATTTAGAAGATAAAGGATCCTCCAAGGGTGGTGATCTTTGGGTGGCTGGCTCTCTGGAAAAGAATTCTAACCATGGCCAGCCTAAGGAGGAGAGGGGAGATTGTGGTTAATGGTTGCCCCATGTGTTTAAGAGATGAGGAATCAGTGGACCATCTAATGCTGAATTGCAAAACTGCTCAATTTATTTGGCATTCAGTGGTTGAGTGGTTTGATTGCTGCTGGGTTCTCCCAAAGACCCTCCTATAACTTTTCCAGGCTTGGAAGGCTCCGATCGGTGTGCCTAGAGGCAAGGACTTGTGGAGATTGACCATGCTTGCAATCCTCCGGACAATCTAGAAGGAAAGGAACTCCATATGCTTTGAAGGGGTTGGATCCAGTGATAGCTGCTTGGTGGAGAACACTACACTATCGGTTGCTCTCTAGGTGTCCATCAATCCATCTTTTAAAAGGATACTCCAAGGGACAGATAATGGTGCATTGGAAGGAGATAGATAATGGTGCATTGGAAGGAGCTGACCTTTTCTTTAGCAGGGCCCAAGTAGTCCTCTGTTCAAGGGCCTCTAGTTTTGCTATTCTTAGTTTTGCTTCGCTGACACTCTTTCCCTGTTTCTTTCCTGTTGTTCTGTTTAGTATGTCAGCATAGATCTCTTGTAGTGCCTGCTTTGTTAATGAAAGTAACCAATTAAAAAAAAAAAAAAAATCATCTCCTTCATCAGTTAAGTTGCAACAAAAGATAGAAGATTCATAAAAAGTTGTGTGTGTTGAAGATAAAGCCAACAACCGAAAAAGTAGGCATACGGTGTTTCGACCAAGTTGGTCATAGTATCCAAGTGCCAGCTTGAGGAGTGTTGAGTAACAATTGGGTTTATTAGAGATTTTGGATCAATGAGTTTATTTGTAATTTTAAGAGGTAAGTTTTCTAAATTAGGATTAGTTCAAATCTAAGTTATTACAGGCTAGAGCAATGATGGGATTAGGATCAGGTTTCAAAGTTTTAGTTGACATCTTGGCTTGTACTTTATAAATAGCCATTGGATGTTCACAATAACACAGATCAAAGAATTGTGTCAAGATGTAGCCCTCAAATTTCAACTCCTTGTACCAAAATTCAATTCAATAAAAATACATTTGAATCCTACATTACTTGTTGTTTTGCCATTTATTTGTCTACAAACATCATTCCTTAGAAGTCACCCAATTTTAACACTTGTCACCAGACGTCCAGATCATTGAAAATGTCAAACCACAAGTCTACAAATTTTCTAAGATAATATTGACAGAAGAATTACATGATGAACTTCCATTCAGATTAGGTGAAACTTAAATTTTCTGATTGATTGAGAAACATTTCCTTAAGACGGAGGAAGGAAGCAAAGACCTAGAGTAATGGTCAAAAAGTGGCAAAAATTGATCATCCAATAACTCCGTGTGAGACGTTTGCAAATGAATATGAAAGGTTGTCTCTGCTAGATGATTAATTGCAAGATACTACTATTTATTGTATGAGACTGTGGTGTCAAGGCAGAGTGTACACAGTAATCATTGATGGAAAGATCAGCAAGAACATGGTCTCACATGAGGCGATCAACAAACTACATTTGCCAACTGAGACACGTCAATATCCTACCAAATTTTATGGATGAATGACACCCATTCAGATGACAAAGTGATGCCTATTAGATATCCAAACTAGTAGATAGGATTATATGAAGGCTCTATATGGTGTGATAATACCAATAAATGATAGGATTATATGAAGGTTCTATACGGTGTGATATAATACCAATAAATGGTCACCCATATCCTTCGTTGAAGTCCTTTAGACTTATGAGTGCAGGACACAAGAAGTGAATAGTCCACCACATTAACTAAAATTCAAAGCCAAGTAGATCCTCTTAATGCCAATGAAAACAATGGAAACTCAAAAGGAAGCAATGGAGCCAGAGTTGGAAGCACCTTGTAGCATTCTTTCCTTATAACGATCAGATGATCAAAGCAAGAAAGAAAGGAACTTGCAGGCCATTGTCCTACAAGAGGTCAATGAAGAAAAAAAATATGAATCCCAAAGAGAAGAAACCAAAGATGCATGAAAAGGACCCATGAAATAGAATTTTACAACTGTTCTTGTAAAAGATAATCCAAAAGTGGAAGAAAAAGTAGATGGGACAACAAACTGGTGAGAAGGAAGAACTATTAGCATTAGACCTTACATCCAACGAATTAATCAGACCACCCTCTAGCAAGATCCCGCATAAATTGTTCAACAAATGATCCCAGATCATATCAATGACATTGACTTTATCATCAAGGCACAAGGGTGTAAGCTAAATTGTGTGGAAATTAACGAGACAACATTTACACAAAAATAATATTTACCAACCACCCCCCCCCCCCCCCCCCCCCCCCCACAACCCCAACACACACACACCAAAAAAAAAAAAAAATCAGACAACAAAAACCACCCCACCGCACCAAAAAAAATTACAAGTTATACAAATGGAGAATCCAATGAAGAAGTTTAATCAAATTCAAATATTGAAAATTCACCTAACAAAATTTAAGACTGAAAACCAATTTCTTAGTACCTCTAATACTATCGCTAACACCCTCCTGTAATCACATGATCCTTTCATTAAAAGATCGTGTGATTGTTCATTACATTTAGGTTAACCATCTCTTTCTTCACTGTAAGGTGGCGGTCAGTATTTCAAGTAATTTTATTGGGATTGCTTGGTGTTGCCTAGCAGAGTCTTGGTTGGGTGGCTGGTTTGTTGGGTGTACGCATTCTATGGAGGATTGTTCTGTTCCTAAATTTTTCGTCTATTTGGTCGAAAAGGAATGATAGGATCTTTAGGGGCTCTTCATCTTTGTTAGCAAAATTGGCTTAAGGGTTGACCTAAGGATTGCAAAATGGGCTTTGGTAAGAAAGGAGTTTCATAATTTCAACCTGAATGATATTTGTTTAACCTGAAAGCTTGTAAGGGGTGCGGCCTAATTAAGGTGAGAAGCTTTGTCCCCCTTCCCCCTCCTCTTCCCTTTCCTCCTCTCTCTCCCTATTCCCCGTCCCCAAACTGGGGTGTTGAAATTCAAGGTGGATGGAGGTTCGTGAGGTAAGTTAGGGCTGGCAAGAATGGGAGTAGTTCAAGAAGTTTTCATGGAGGCCATATTGTGGAAAGCGATTCTTCTAATGCTATCACATTGGTGTCCAACTGGAAGGCAAACCTTTTGGGATATTCAGTTTCTCTTTTAATAATACCAGGGAGTTATCCTCTAGCATTAATGTAGCCTTCCGTCATGAGGTTAGATCGGCCAACTCTACAGTGGATACTTTAGCCAAACAAGGGTTGAGAGGGAGTCTCTTTGGCTGGGTGTTATTATGTAATTGGCAGTTGGATGGGCGTATAATGCTCTTGTACCCTCTTGTTTTTGTGACTTTTCATTCCTTGTAATTTCTTCTCCTTTAAATGAAAGTTTATGCTAATGATTAAAAAAAAGTTCATTACAAACCTTTGATCGTTGAAAATAAATGGTCAATATCTTGCAAAATCGACCATCATGCTTCGCTCGTGGCCGCCGTCTATTTATAGAGCTCATCACCATTGCATCCTGCTCTTTTGAGTCTTTAGTTTTTGGTGGCCCGCTAAATCAGATTTGTCATGATACTTCTAAAACCATAGGATCGAGAGGCTTGATGAAAATGATGGGATTGTGGGGCTTGGACAAATGCACATATAAAGGAGAATGATTGGGTTTTTTCTCTTTTGATTTGGGAGAAAAAGATAAATATCACGAAAGAGAAAGGGGATGGACCTTTTTTATAACAGTAAATTTTATTTAAAAGAAAACGACAATACAAATGAGAGAACACACATTGAGCTAATCAAAATACACAAACAATAAAGAAAATCAAACCAAAAATACAACCAAACAAAAAAATTAAACATCAAAAGAAATGTTTAATCGAAATACTCCTTCCTTTGCAGACCATCTGCCATATCATTTGCTACACACAAAATGCAATCAAATTAACATTCTATTAAGACAAAACATGTCGCACCTCCTCCACCCAATTAGCCAATCACCAAGGATATGATGATTTTCTTGATCTCCTCTAAATAGTTGATAAAGAGTCTCCTTCAATTATTGTGTTATAACCTCTCGGTTTTCAGAATTCACGGCAGTATACCAATAAAGCAAACACTTCAGCGCCATTGAAGAGTCCAAAAGGACTCACGGGTCCTTGGCTAGCCTGATCACAAGATCCTAACCGTTTTATAGTGTTGATAGACACTCAGGAGACTACTTTTTCACAAAATTCGTCGCAACTTTATGAGGAGAAAGATCCCAATTTTAAAAAGGGAGAATCAGATGAAGGAACCTAATCAAATTTAAATATTTAAAATTCAAATAACCTTTTTTTAAAACTTAAACTAATTTCTAATATCTCTAAAAAATTGAACCTTAAAGGCTTTTGCATCTAAGAACATTTATGGCATGTTTATATGCATTAGTTATTTACCATTCAAAAAAAAAAAAAGGCAATAGTTTTCCTTGGCATTTTATTCCCATGGTGATTTCACTTATGTGTAAAATGGAAGCTGAAAAGTTAACTTTCAATGGTTTTCGTTTCTATTCTCAAGTGCAGTGAAAGATTTTTTTTTTTTTTTTTTTCTATTGTAAAAGTGTCAACCTTTTTTGTGTGTAAGACTGGAAAATGGTTTTCAACCTCTTCGGTCTCATCTGCTTCACACAAATCGCTAAAAAAAAAAAAATTTTTTTAAAATGCTTTCACCTCAGAAGATGAAAACATTGCCCAATGTCAACATGGAACAATGGAAAATTCCTCTGCTTGTGAAAACCATTTTCGTTTTCCGCGGAAAATACTCGGCATGAAAATCCCCTAATAAACTTATCAATGAAACAATAACAGAATCCCAAAAACAAAAAAAGAAAAAAAAATTCAACCCATAAACAAGAATTCCCTTTGCATTTCTCTCTCCCCCTTTCTTTATCAACAATCAAACTTTTAAAACATCAACTGCAAAAAGATTTCCATGCAGCAAGCAACCCACCCGAGGCACCGATTCAAGTCGACTCGGCCGAGTTGTTCCTAACATCCCTCACAAAACATCAAAACCGCTGAATTAGAAAGAGAGAGACCTGTAGAGCGTGTTTGTATCTTTTGTAGCGTCTGAGCTGTTTGACCAACAGCTGAAGCTCCTTCTTCTCAACAGTATTCCCATCTTCGATCCATCCGTCAAGGACAGGGACGATCGAGACCGTCGGATCGCCAATGGGAGAGATCCTACTGTACAGAGAATCCCTCGGTTTAAAGGCTAGGGTTTGAGTGGAGTAGTAGAGAACTCTCGCGCTACTCCAATATCTTTTGGAGAAAATGAGGAGATTCATCGACCCTTCGTCTTCTCCTTCTTCTTCTTCTTCTTGGAAGCAAATTTTCAGTTTCAGGAGGCGGAGGAGAAAGTAGAGTAATGCGGAGGGAGAGTGTAATAGCCTTAATACGAGCAAGTTTAAGTTGGTCCGGCATGGAATCAGCCCGTGTACCCCTGTCTTCCACTAGTGAGCCCCTATTTGGGTAAATTAGCCTAAAGTCCCTCGTATTAATCTTGTAAGGTCTTCAGTCCAATGACTTTCTCATATTAGTCTTAGAAAGTCTCTAGTCCAACAACTTTTCCTCTAATGCCTATGATCTATACAAATATACATAGTTTGGCGAGAAATTCCCAAGTATGCCAGATCATACATTTGCATGACCGATTTGCCCTTCTTACCAAATGAAGTTATATTACGAATCTAATCCCTAATTTTAAGCTCCTTAACTTAATATTTAATGAATGATTTGCCCCTGTAAACACATCAAAGCTATCTAACGGATTTTATTTCCCAGTCTTAGATAAAGTTTCAAAATTCAAATGGGAGATAAATTTATCTGAGTTTGAAGTGAATTTATCTGACTTTCTGTAACAAACTGAGATAAATTTATAAACAATGAAATAAATTTAGATAAATTTTTCTGACTTCCCGACACAAACTCAGATAAATTTGTAAGTAATGAAAAAACTATCTGAGTTTGCGATAGAATATTGATAAATTTACATGACTCTGTCTGACCTAGACATAATTTTATCTGAGTTTAATACGAAGTTGTCTGTGTTTCCTATGACATACAGATTTCTAGGGTTTGAAGATGATCACTATTTGTAAATGTTGTAATATTCATCTTACTTCTTGTTTGGATTGAGGGAAAATGAATTACAAGAAGAAGAAGATGACTCTGACAATAAAGAAGATGATTCAGAAGAAGAGGAAGGAGGAGGAGGAGAAGGAAAAGAAGAAATGCCTTCCATCTTTGACAAGATTCCGCGATTTAGTCTGGGATAAGGGATTAAGAGGGGCGTTATAGGCTTTTTAAGTACATAAAACTCGAGAAGGGACCTTTGCCTATACGAAAATAAACTCTGGACCATTCGCAATAAAATGCAATGTTAAGGGACATCCGACCAAACACCCTATTTTATTTCCTAGTCTTAGATCAAGTTTCGAAATTCAAATGAGAGATAATATAAATTTATCTAAGTTTGAAGTAAATTTATTTGACTTTCTTTCACAAACTCAGATAACTTTATAAACAATGAAATAAACTCAGATAAATTTATTTGACTTCCTAACACAAACTCAGATAAATTTATAAGTAACGAAAAATTTATCAAAGTTTGCAATAGAATACTGAAAAATTTACATGACTTTTTCTAACCTAAACATAATTTTATCTAAGTTTGATATAAAGTTATATGTGTTTCCTATGATATACAAATTGCTAGGGTTTGAAAATGATCACTGTTTGTAAATATTGTAACATTCAACTTACTTCTTGTTTGGATTGTGAGAGTTTTGCAGGACCCACTAGAATGGATACTAGTTCTAATTTAACCAATCAATATGCAGCGGAAATAACCAATCAAACAAAATAGAACTAGCTATCTACCAATCACACACACCATAAGGCAGACACAAATTTAACGTGGAAACCCTTTCCAGGGAGAAAAACCATGATCTAGAAATCAAGATTTCATGAACAGTTTACAATATATACTCACAGCTCCTTTACATCAGTCTGTACCACGACCTAAGGACTGTAGTTGTTCTTGCACAGAATCCAGTAACACAACTTCCATCGTGCACCGTTCTCCTTACTTGATCTCCTCGCACCTTATCAAACAAGATGATTAATCTTCTATAAGAGAGTAGAAGCGGCAAACACCTTCTAGAGCAACCCTTCAAAACAATATCTCAATGGCTCTAGAGAATAATCTCTCTCTTAAATATCTCTGACTTAGATTAATGAGAGGTATGGTGTCTACTAGGGTTGAGAGAAACCCCAATAAATAGCATCAAGTTCATGCATAAGGCTCCTAATCATAATCCACTAAGATTTGCAATTATTCTCAAATTGTGCCATAGAGTCCGGATCAAACTTGGCCGTCATCGCCATTCTTGCTATAGCGAGAATGAGTCTCGCTGTAGCGAGACACTATTCTATCTCCGCTTGACAGAATGTTCTGTCATGTGAATTGTGGCCAAATAGATTGAGCGAAAATAAATTAGAGGATGAAGAAGATGACTCAGACAATGAAGAAGATGAATCAGAAGAAAAGGAAGGAAGAGGAGGAGGAAGAGGAGCAGAAGAAGAAATCAGATAAAGAAGAAGAAATCAAATAAACCCTGTAGATAAATATATATACAGATTGTCAGGGTTTGAAGAGCGCTTCCTTCCTTCTTTGACAAGATTATGCGATTTAGTCTGTGATAAGAGATTAAGAGAGGTATTATGGACTTTTCAAGTATATAAAACTTGAGAAGGGACCTTTGCCTCTACAAAAATAATTTCTGGACCGTTTGCAATAGAATGTAATGTTGAGGGACGTCCGACCAAACGCCCCTAGTAATTACCCATATAATCTACCAATACTTTAGGGCCAATTTGGCAACTTTACTAATAGAGTCAAGTTGATTTTGAAGAAAGAATAAAATATAAGTGGGTTATGATTAGGGCTGTTAAAGGACCGGGCTGTGCTGGGCCTGGGGTTGTCCTAACCCTACCCTCAATATATGCAAGGCCAGGCTTGAGCGGGCCAAAGCCCTCGGAGGGACTTTAGTATCTAGGCCCTTACCTTACCCTCGTTGGCCAGGGCCGGGTCAGGGCTGGGCTCAGGGCTTCAAAACAAGACAACTATTTTTTTTTAACATTGTTACCAAAATCTGAGTGTGATCGACCATTATGAGTGTGATCGAGTGTTATATTGTCTAACCTCAATTGCAAAGAAATCATTAAGAAAACATCCGTTATCTTATCTAATCTTAATTGCAAATGAACCATTAAGAAAACATCGGGAGAATATAAGCCATCTTTAAAAACTTTCTTTTATTGGATAGAGTCATACATAAAAGTTCGAGATCCGAACCCTAGATTGGGGCGGGGGGGGGGGGGGTGTGAATAGGGTGAGCTACAACTTAGTGACCAATTTTAATTTCTTTAATTGAACTTAGTCACAAGTGGTGATTAAGTAACTAAATGCGAAAGCTTACAAAAAGAATCACCACAAAGCATGCACCTCAACACAAAATATTTATAGTGGTTCGACTTCAATGCCTACATCCACTACCGGCTTGTGATCCAACACCTCACCGGATTTCCACTATCTATGCTTTTCAATAGGCTAAGCAATAACCTTTACAAAATATTTTTCAAGGCTAAGCAATAACCTTACAACATGCTTTCCAAGGCTAAGCAATAACCTCTTGAGTTTTTAAGGTTCACCCCTAACCTCAACACTTGTGTCTAAGGCTTAGCAATAACCTTTACAACAAGATAAGTTGTCTCAAGGAAGTGTCTACACAACACTCGAAGAGATACAAATTTAAGCTCATTTACAAAGCCTCTAAATTAGGCAGATATAAAAGTGCAAATCTAATTCACACAACATACTATGAAATGCAAAGATGTTTGTGCAATGTGTTTATGTGAAAACTTCAATCAAGTTTAAAAATGATAGCTCAATGAAACTTTTGAAAGTTTAAATCACAGATGTTTTGATTGAAGGATAATGCTAATTACATGTATAAAAATAACTTGTTGATGATATGACAATCAATTGCTCACAAGTTGTTTTGAAATTCCAAATCTAAAACATGTGATGCAAGAGCATAGTTGTTTTCAAAACAAATTAGTTTCCTTATGTGTTCATGGAATGAAAACAATTATTTAGAGATTCAACCAAGTATATAGTTCATACTATGAGAGAAATCAAAGTTTTAAGAATGCATGAAACTATTTTGATATAAAAGTTAAAACTAACTTGGTTTGAATCTAAATGATGAATCTAAGACAACAAAGCAATTCAAAGTGAAATATATATATATAATGGATTCATCAAATCATAATTAACATGCTAAGATTAATTTTTCAAATATTTAAACAAAGCATGAAAACATATGATAAGGAAAACTAAGCTTACTTAGATGATTTACTCAAGATTCCAAGCTTTAGCTTTCCTTTATGACCCTCTAGCCTTTCTTAACTCATTCCCCTTTGTTTGGCCTCAAAACACCTCAAAGAGTACCCCTTGGATTCTCAAATTTGGCCTAAGAATGAGTTGTTTATATAGAAAAAATTGTCTAATGGCTAGCTTTTCGGTTAACCGTGTGAGGCCCCACCCCTGGTGGGCCCTCAGATTGAATTAAATAATAATTAATAAGGTAATTTCTATTTTAATATGCTAATTAGTAGGAATTAATAGTATAGTTCTAATATTCCTAAGTTTTAGAATTAGCTTGTTTATGTTTCTTAGTAGATATTAGGTGCTTTTTAATTAATTTTGGTAGGTTTTGATTTAATTAGGATTTGGCTTTCATTAGAATTAATAGGATGGGCTAATGAGAGTTAGAACATTCTAGAACCTCACCTAATTACCCAAATACCCATGGCCCCATTCCATTTTAATTTGCAACCAAAGTACCCTTTTGGTAATTAGCCTAAAACCCTAAACTATATAACCTAAGTTATTGTAACATTAGCCTAAACCCTAATTGCCTCTCATCTCTCTCAATTAACCTATCTTCTTCCCCAAGCAACCCTAATTCCCCAAAATCTCAGCACAAGAAGGCTAGGAGACCAGCCTCAATTTCAGCTACAACACCCTATTGGATCTCTTCTTGCATTTCAATTTTCCTTTCTTCTAAATTAAGGTAAGTACCCTATGCTAATCTCACTTGATGCATACTTTCTTTCTTTGGTTCTGTAATTTCAATTCAATTGAATAGAGATGCATGTTTAGATCTTCATTTTGAGCTTGTTTTCATGGGAAATGGTCATTGATGGATGGGTTTCTCCATTTGGAAGATCAATGGCCCGGATGGATGGTGGATGGTGATTATTGGAGTGTTTTTGTGTTTATCTATGTATATGTGATGTATGGGAGTGAATTGGGTCGAATTGGATGAAAAATGGATTGAAAATGAGAAAATCCAGAATTCTGGAAATTCAGCTTTCTGTGTGTACCCGGTAGACCGGCCCCCAGCTCGGTCGACCAGGCACACTGAAACTGGTGAAAAACCAAGTCCCAATTATTTTTCTGTAAATGTGCACAGACAGTGTACCCGGTCGACCGGACCCTGTCTCAGTCGACCGGGCACACATGAGTATGCAGGAAATAGCTGAGACTTGGGTCTTTCAGACAGACAGAAATACTGTGCACCCGGTCGACATCACGGCCATGATGTCTACCGGATACACTGGATTTCCTGCACAACCCCCCAGCTACTTGACACCAAGTCTCAGTGGACCTGGTCGACATCACGGCCATGATGTCGACCGGGGACACTGCAGGATGTCGACTTGTGTAACACCCTGTCCCGAGTTAATTCAGATTAACTCTAATTAATCGGGATTAATGCTAATTCAACATGTTTTATGGAATTAATGTTGATTAATGGCTAAATTGATAAGAATTTGGCTCAAGTGGTCAAATTGAACTTAATGAAAAGAATAGTGAAAGTTCTGAATGGATTAGAAATGGTTTTAGGCTAAATCAAGTAATGTAAGGACTTTTTCGTAAATACGAAATTACACGTATTTTGTCGAATACGGAAACTCTTGATACTCACACGTGTATCTTGAGGAGTACGTTAACTTCCGTAAATGTATTGATTCCATTCGACGTGAATGAGTTCAAATGACCATTCATTTGACTTAAATTGTAATTAGAGGAATAGGAGGGGGGTAAAATGCAAAAATGGGGATTATAAGATGAGGATGAACTCATTTGAGTTCATTCCTCCAGCACAGTCGATCTCTTCTTCTCGTTCTTTCTCTCCTTCTTCTTTCTTCCAATTTTTCTTCCTTGGGTGATGATTGGGAGAGCTAACAAGTGCTTGTGAAGAGGGACTCCATCTTCACCATCCTCTTCTTCATCTCTTTTCCTACTATCTTGAAGTTTAAACTTGAGAACATCTCAAGATTTCCATCAAAGAAGCTACAAGTAAGTGTTGAGTTGAATTCAGCACTTCCATGATTTCATTATTGAGTTATGGCTCAAAGAATTCACAAGAATTCTGTTTTGTGGATTGATTTTGGGTTTTAGGTTCAAAAGGAGGTTTGACTTGAGGAATTCAGCTTGGATTCCAGCTAGACAAGGGAATTCTTGTTAAGAAGTTTCCAAACAAGGCAAGTATACTCAATTACATTGATTTCAATTGTTAAGTGAATTGTTAGAACTCAAGAAGTTCAGTTACAGAAAATTCGGTTCAGAATTTTCTGAACTTCTGGGCGCAATGCGGTCAGCCGCCAGGCTGACCGATACCTAACCGAGAGCTGACCGACATAGGTCGGCTAGCCGCAATTGTGAGTTTGGCTAGCCGCGGGTTGACCGCAAGGTGACCGAAAATCTTGTCAGGGTTTTCCATCAGAAGTTGAGCTTCTGGAAAACGAACCGTGAGCTGACCGAAGAAATTCGGCTAACCGAAATTTGAATTTCGGCCAGCCGAGTAGGTGACCGAATAGGTGACCGAATTTGGACAAATTGTCCTGTAGAAATTGAAATTCTGGAAGCTGACCGAATGTGGTTCGGTCAGCCGAAACCCCTAATGCGGCTAACCGCTAGGTAACCGACTAGGTGACCGAAATTGAGGGAATATCAGAATTGATTTCTGATAATTTCCTAAACCTTCATGGGTGTTAGCTAAACTTATGTGAATGTAAATTTCACTAAAAAGTGATGTCATCCATAATAACACATACATTGCATAATGAACGTTTCACCCGAATGTTGTTTTAGGAAATTTACTTGTTTATGACTTGAGTTGGCTTGTCATCTCTCGTCTATTACTGTTATGCTCCTGGTTGAGCTATCATTGAATAATGTATTAAATTAATACAATGAAATGCAATGAAATGAAACGAAAAGAACTGCAATGAACAAACACTGTAATGTATGAAAGATTAAGTCTGCTGCAGTAGATGGAGCGTTCCGGAGCTCCGTGGTGATGCCGGTGATCTCTAATCAAGACACTGGTAAATCCCACACATTTGACAAGCCACTTAATGAAGTGAGTACATTTGAAAAGCCACTTAATAAAGTGAGTAATAATGAAATGAAATGAGTCCTTGAAAGGCTGGGTTGTGAATGGTGCGCCTTCCGCCTATGCTATAGGACAATGAAAAGACACTTGATAAAGTGTATACATGAATTGAATGCTCTCTTCAGGGGAGAACTACATGAATTGCATGCTCTCTTCAGGGGAGAACTACATGAATTGAATGCTTCCTTCAGGGAAGACATATATGAATTGAATTGAATTGAGTTGAATATAATTGTTATACATTGGAACCAATTTGCTAACATGCGATTATCATAGAATTGTGTATACATTGTTGAACCGTCGTGTTCACAGTGTTATTGATGACATTACAGGCCCAGTTGGCCGTTCCAGTGGTTCCGAGACCGCGCCGCCAGCGGAGGAGACCAATCCGGTTCCCCCAGGAGGATTGACTGAATGGATGTGAATCGGAGGCGACCGGTTTAGCGAGATTTGGAAACATTTTGAATAGATTCCTTTGTTATAAACAGTGATCACATGCATTGTATTTGAATATGCATGGTGATTTAAATAGGAATGAGATGTGTAAGTAAACTTTACTGTATGTAAAGGACTTGTACATATTAACATTAAATGTCAATGTATGTATATATTTCCGCAAAACAATGTACATTTGACAGGTATATGTAAGATCCCTTGTGAATCTCGTATTGGCTTCGGCGATGCGAGGTTTACGGGAGTAAGTATGGCATCGCGACTCGGGGTTTGGCCGTGGTAACCCTAATCTCGGGCCCGGGTCGTGACAACTTGGGAGGTCAACATCCAGTTCACTCGGTCAACATCCTAGGGTGTGATGTTGATCGGGCAAGCTGTGATCAATGATTTTCCAGATTTCTGTAATTTTGATGTTTGATCACATGTGGGGTCCATTGACCATCCAAATGACCTTCTATCAAGTGTGCCACACACGAATCAATGGCATGGCTCAGCCTTGATTCGTGGGTCCACCAATTGAGGTTTTAGGATTCGAATCATCAATGAGTCGAACCTTAATTGTAGTCTATGGTGTCCACAACTTCATGAGCACCAGATTTACCATTTTTGACACCTGAGGCTACCGTTAGGGATCCAATCATGTGATGAGGCCTAAACCAAGAGTGGACCACTACCTAGGATTGGTCCTTTGCCTATTTCCACTTGATTCCCTGTTTTTAAGATTTTCATGAGTTGTTCTTTTCTCTTATCCTTGTTGTTGTCTTAAACTTGTTAATTAATGGAAATTGGAGGACCTGAACCTATGATTCCTTAGTGGTGACCCTATGTGGTGTTTGGAGATAATTGACCCGTATTTGTGTCTAGGCGGGCCCTCATACGGCCTAAGATTGAGAATGTGGAACCCTAGACTGGAGATGTTAGTCTTTAATGGTTGGTTAGCTCGTTGTGTATGAGCATATGATGAATACTGATAAAAATGGACATGGTATGGTACTTGTGTTGTCTCAAGCCACGGTTGTGAGCCTTGGAGTGGATCCAATGATGTTAGACTTGGACTTAAATATTAGACTGTATTCCATGTTGTACATTAACCTTTTAGAGACTTGGTTAGGACCTTGCTCACGCAAGATAACCCTATACAGACCCAGACCCGTACTTAGTTCCCGAGTCGGCACTAAACATTCACTCAGTTGTTCTAAGCTCAGCCAGTGGACTGATCATCTCTGGTAGGAGCTATATTCTGGTTACTTAGAGCTATCATGATGAGTTGTGATTAGACGGACGGTGTGATACCACGTCCGGGTTAATCTGATAAAGGGGTGTGATCAGTGAAATAAAGGGGTGTGATCGGTGTTATGTATATTGTATGTTATGATTATTTCATGGCTGTTATCTCTTGCATGGTTATTACCCTTTCCCCACCGCAAACTGTTTATGGTATTGGACGTTTACAGTACGGGAGGGCTGCGGCATAATATCCCACGGTGTATCTAGCTTGTGTGAATGTGCCCCTTTGTTGTCTGTTTAGATTAAATACTTTATCTTTCTGATTCTAAACTGCTATTACTGCTCAATTGCCTAGATCATGTATACTTGCCACTCATATGATTATGTACCTGTCATTACTCTCTTTGTGTATACATCTTGTGTTATCTGCATATGGTGCCTTGCCAGATCCTTGGATCTGACCCATCTTTGGTGCTTAAGTCCAGACCATGATCCCACGGGTGACGCGATCTACTAGGCGCCCGTAGTTGGTGACTACGAATAGGGGCCGGCTAACCAAGTGGTCAAGCCGGAGGATGGAGAGCCTGCACAGGGGGATTGAGTGCAGTTGTTTTTGGGATTTGAGAGTATTTTGCAGTGAGGCTTGGATAGATTTACAGATATGTATAAACATTTTGATAATTACACTTTGAGATTTATATTAGACTTCCGCACTTTTACATCTGATTTATATGCATGATACTATTGCTTTCGCTATCTTTTGTTACGCTTCCGCATTACAACTGTTGATTATGATGTTGTTTAAAAGCTTTAAAAATTTGACCTCACTGCGGACTATGATCTTGGAAGTTCTCAGATTTTTTGGGAAGTAGCGCCAACTTTGGTACCTTAGCGTTATTTTCGGTATTCCGAATTGGGACGTTACAAACCAACTTTAGGTTCGGTTAACCGAACTCCCAACGGTAAAAAAACGGCTAGTTTTGACCATTCTGGAATGTGAACCAAAGTGGGTTCGGTTAGGGTTCGGTTAACCGACATTTTAAGTTCAGTTGACTGACATCCAGTTCGGTTGATCGAAATCACTGTAGCAAAATTATTGTAGCAAAATACTGTAGCTAAAGTACTGTAGCACAAACACGTAGCAAAAGTACTGTAGCACCAAAAAAAAGTTTTGCCACTTAAAAAGATTAAGTAAAAAGCTACTTCAAAGTAATTTGCTAGAGGGAGTTCTGGGCCAAGGAAATCATGCTTAAACTCATGTTTTAATAAATCTAAAAGTGTTTTCCAAAACTTGTACATATCAAAGCCTAAAATGATTTAAAACTTTAGGTCCAAAGGCTTGCATGATTCGAAAATCTTCTTTTCCAAAACTTAATGCATCCAAGTTTAAAATCCAAAACATGCATGTAACATAAGCTTTAAAAGGTTTTAAAACAATGCATGTGAAAATTAAGATTTCAAGTTTTTCAAATTCAATCTTATGTGAAAATTTGAATGATGCTAAAATGATAATGCATTCATCAAATTGCAAAACACAAAATCCCTAACAATACATACTTTGGTGACTTGGCTTGGGTTCTAAACATATGATTTTAGTTGTTTTGACAAAAAAGGAAAATGGTCAAAAAGTAGGATCTATTTCACACATTTAATATGACTTTCATATGAATTTCCACATATGAAATCATTCCAGCAGTGTCTTATCTTTGAGAGTTTTAAACCATTTACACCATCATACCTTTTATATCAATTGACATTATTTTTAATTAAATACTGATCTGATTATTACGCATTCTTGGATTTCAGTACAAAAAAAAATGCACTTAAAAAATACTATTAGTTTAAACTTTTAAGAATTAAGAGTTATAATTATCTAATTAAAAGGATGTTTGGATCACCCCATATCCTTAAGTTCCATGCACATAAAAACTAACTCTATGAATTGATTGACACCCCAAGCAACTCTATAGAGAAATAAGTGTATCATTATTAATAGAAATGAGTACACCCCATTTTGCACTAACAATTATTTATAAAAATAATATAAAATGCCTAAATAAGAAGTAATAAAACTAAAATACAGGGATTAGAAGCAACCGTACAACACTTATTGACTATGTATTAAGTACAATACATAACTTAAATAATTAAACATAGATGAAATGAACCAAGTATGTATATATGTATTATGGATTTTTAGAATATTTTTTAATGGGTAAGTGTGTATGAAATTGCCTTCATATTCCCCATATTATTACAGAGTGACTATGATAAGGGCATTTTAGTATATATTTACATATATGTATATATTATATATAAAATAAATAAAAGTAAGAGGGCCAGGCCCTGGGCCAGGCTGGGCTAGTACTATCCAAGCATGGCCCTCAAATCTCAGGGCCTGCAAAAAATTGTGGGCCCTAGGGCTTTTCGTTATAAGCAAAAGCCCTTATTTTAAGGGATTTTTTAGGGCGGCCCGGCCCCCCTTTTCAGGGCCAAATTGACAGGCCTAGTTATGATGGTATTTTATTTTTAGTTGTTTGTTATGAAATCTTTTTGACTTTTTGTATGGAAAAGTGAATTTTTTTTTTTTTTTTTGTATTTTAGTGGATAAAGGTGGTAGTAGACTTGATACGCTGTTATAAGTTAATTAATATGCTTATTTTAAAAAAAGATTACAAAATTGAGGAGAAATTGAACCGATTTTGGAACTAGATTCCATTTCTCTAAGTGGATCCGGTTCCATAACCGGATTTAAGTTTTCTTATCGGAACCAGGTTTGGAACCAACAAAAGAGGTTCTGAGTAAAAATCTAACTCGGACCCGAAACTGTTATTGAGAAACGGGTCCGGGTCTAGTATAGTTTTGACCTGGAACCGTTTTGTTTGCAACCCTAGGTGCAGTATAATTCTGCGGAATCACTTTTCTACCACGTTGGCCTTTTCCTTGAAATAGTTAGAAACAAAATTCCTATGGGGACAATTGGGCTTCCATTTCGAAAGGAAAGTTCACCCCCCTTTATAGGCTAATTTCCTCTCATTTCACCATGTAAATCTTGGATTCCTTAACCAATTGCAACACCTCCTCCCTCCATGTCTGGACTTTTCTCTTTCATCAAGAAATTCGCAACAGTACTAAATAACATTAGCACTAGGAAAAATAAAATTGTACTATTTTTCCATGGCATTCGTCTCCGTAGACTTTGCCGACGTGACAATTTTCTCTTTCCGCATAATGGGCGTGTACACAAATGATGAATTGTTGGGTTGTTAAAAAAAACCACCAAATAAGAAGAATTCCCGACAACTTTGCAAATTTTATGTGTTTGTTTCACCACGAGTGGTTTTGTTGAAAAAAAAAACCACCAAATAAATATGATCTTATGAATATTCATTGTTATTATTCCCATCAAACAATCAATCTAACGGTAGAACAAACTCACGTAGATCTATAATTTAAGGATAATTTTAAACTTTTCCAATTTCAATTGGTGGGCCCAACTCAGGATTTCCTCTCCATCAACTCAGTATTTCTTCTTGTTAAGGCCTCAAAGAGGATCCGGATTCCATTAATAAGAGTGATAAACCCTACATACAGCCTAAAACCCTACTCCTCTGTCTTACAGAGAGAGAGAGAGAGAGAGAGAGAGAGAGAGAGGGTGGGAGAACATAGAAATCCGCCATGGATTCTTCAATCTTCTCTTCCCTGAACCGTCTGATAAGAACCATCCAATCCCATCACGCATTCTCCGCCGTCAGATCTTACTCTTCCAGGGGAACCTCCCGTAAGAGCCTCTTCTCGAAGATCGCCCCCCTCGGAAACCCTAATCTGAGCATCGTACCAGCTCTCGACGGATGGATCGACGCAGGCAAGACCACCAGCGTTGCAGAGCTCCAGCGCATCATCCGCGACCTAAGGAAGCGTAACCGGTACGGCCACGCTCTTGAGGTCCGATACTTTAGGCCTTCTTTCTCTTTCATTGCTTCACTCAAAACCCCGAAACACTATTTCCGTCTCGCATATCGGCAAAGCCGAAACTTCTATGCATCGGCCGATATATGTTGGATGAAATAACGAGATTGACTATAGAGATGGTAAGAATGGAGTTTGAATCTGGATACTGTATTGACCGAAGTGAAAACCGACCGATATATCACTATATCAGTCCTACTGATATCTCGGTTTCTTTCGGTCCTTGTCTTTTCTAGAAGGAAAAGTTTGAAGGGAAAAGAATTTGGAAACTAGGGTCTAAAAAATTGGAATTTATCCTTCTTTGTTGTTTTGGAATGGAAAATTGTGAGAAGAACCTGTGAATTTCACTGCAGGTGATGGTCTTCGGAGAGTGAAACATGGATTCTAAGCAGTTGTTACCTTTGTTGCTTCCTTGTGCACTGTTGTTGGAAGCATGTTTTGCTGATTGCATTGATCTGATTCGTGTTCGTCTGATTTGGCGAAATGGGTATATTAATGATAGTTTGTTGGAAATTGTACTATGAAGAAGTTTGAATCGTGTTTCTTTGGTTTACGATCATTGTCTGTACATTGTTGGATCAGGACTAGTGCATTTAAGGAGCCAGAACTCAATGTTCCTTTGTTAAAGGTGATTTGTGGCATGGAAGTTGAAGCAGTTAGCCTGGATAAACAATGTTAGCCTATCTTGTTTTCATAATTGCTTGGTCACGAAATGCCCAGGCCGATTTCTAAATTTCAAGCTCAAGGAAATAACTATTACTCATGCTTCCTTCTCCCTTTGAAAACATCTCTCGTCTAATACATGAATTTCTTTCCTCAACCCCAAACCCCTATTGCATTTCACTAGCCTCTTTTATAAACCGAATGGTCATTTCTTATTACAAGAAGAATGGTGTCCTTGGGCCTCACATCCTTTTATTTAACTAACCCCTTCCGTAGCTTTCTTCTCTTTTGGTTACCAAGAAGAATGGTCTCCTTGGGCCTCACATCCTTTTCTTTTAACTCCTTTCGTAGCTTTATTTTCTTGCATATTTTCATTTTAGTAGGAAGTAATAATTTCTAAACATCGAAACATTAGTTTATGATTGAAGATGATATTATTTATAAAATGGGGAAGTTATGCCTTTGTGAGTGTCAATTGCACATGCATGGAGAAAACAAGAGTATTGGAGGAGGAAAACGTATCCTCTTTTGGGTTCTAACCCTCTCATTATATAGGGATTGATTTCCCTATTATTAGTATTCGTATACAAAACAACTTCCTAAGTTATAGCTAACTTTCTACTATAATACAATTAGAGTTACTAGATTGACACTCCCCCTCAAATTGAAGCAGGGGAGTCATAAAGCAGTAATTTGGAAACCAGAAACTGATGTTGAGGCCGAGGAAGTCCTTTGGTGAAGATGTCAGCAAACTGAAGGTCAGTAGGGACATGAGGTAAAGAAATGACATCACGTTTCAATTCATCCTGAATAAAATGACAGTCCACCTCAATATGTTTGGTGCGTTCATGAAAGACAGGGTTTTCAGTGATCCGGATAGCCCCAGGTTGATATTACCTTGTTGATGGATCTTTTGGAGATAATCCCACATCTCACGGGCGGATTTGCAAGGTTTTAGATTGAGAATAAAATGGGGTTCAACAGATCCTAGTAACCAAGTCTTAATTTTAGCATCCTTAGTTTTCCAGGCTGAAATCTTCTTGTCATCTTCCTCAGGTTTAGGGTCAGAACCATCTACGTATCCCCAGAGTTCTTTTCCTTCTAAGTAGATTTGAAACTGGAAGGCCCATGAAGTGTAATTCTTTCCATCAAAATGAACTAGGGTGATCTTGGATTTTTCCATTAATTGCAAACTAATAAGAATGCCAAACACGTGGACTGCACTCCAGTTGGGCCGCAAGCAGGTTGGATCGCTGTAGACCCAAACTGCACTTTAAAACATGTGGACTCCACACGTGGCAATGAGTATTAGTAAGAAAAAGGGCTGAAGACCCCTTTCTGTGCTTCGTCAACGAAACGAAGGGAGAAGGGCTGAAGAACAGTTGCTGCTGAGGTGCTTGCTGCTGGGCGATGAAGAGGCGCTTGCTGCTGGAGGGTCCTGGTGCACGGTACACTTCTCTGTTTCTTCTTTCTTTCTTCTCCGCTCTTCTGCTTCTTCCTTCTCTGTGTTTCTCTTTTTTTTTTCCTGCTGTAACACGTCCTTGGACGTTAGTGGATTGATGTCCACGTGGGCCCCAATAGATGATCAGAGGTTTGATCAGAGGGTGGGGATGAACGGGCTAGGATTTTCCGCAACTATTGGAAGAAGTCCCACTCGAAACGGATCAAAATCCACAGGTTTGAACGGCTGTGATGAAAACTTTTGGATAAAACTGAAAAACCACAGAAGTGGACAGAAGGCCTACCTCTGAGGATAAAAAAATCTTGAAAAAATCACTATACTTTCTGAAAAATCCTTGCGACCATACTGGGTTGCTTCCGCAGATGTGGTGGTGATGATCTGAAGTGGGCCACGTCGGATCTGCAATAATCAGGAATGATCCAGATGATCAGACTGGTCTCAGAAGGCTTCCAGAACTTTGGAAGATGATAAGAGGATGATCAAAGGTGATGGAATCTACTCTGATATCATGTCAATTGCACATGCATGGAGAAAACAAGAGTATTGGAGGAGGAAAACGTATCCTCTTTTGGGTTGTAACCCTCTCATTATATAGGGATTGATTTCCCTATTATTAGTATTCGTATACAAAACAACTTCCTAAGTTATAGCATCCTTATACAAAACAACTTCCTAAGTTATAGCCAACTTTCTAATATAATACAATTAGAGTTCCTAGATTGACAGTGAGTAAGGGTATACTTCTTTTCTCTCTTGTCTTCTTTCTAAGAAAGTGCTTCCGTGATAAATTTTTAGGTGAGTTCGTTGCCTAGGCTCTTCTGGTTGTTATGATTGTTGGATCCCTTGTAGACGAATTTGCTCATTTGGTTACTCCTTTTGGCCCTAGTCTATGATTGAGGATATTGGATGGAACAAAATTTGATATGCCTCTTAAATAATTGAGAAGTAATGGCATAAGGTTGTCATAATACGATTTTCTCATGGATAGACAAACATAGTGGAAACAAGAAGCTGGAGATTTGAAGTTCGTGTTAAGAAGATGAGAAAATTTGGTAACTATATCTTTCAATAATCCTAGGGAGAAAAAAAAAGGCTCTCTAGGGAGAACTTGAGGTTTACTTTATAAGACATGGAGTGGCTAGTGATATTTTCATCCCAATGAGGGGAAGGAGAAAAGGCTGTTGTAACTTCTAATGGCTATCTCTTATTCTCTTTTGTGGGTAGAAAGTTGGTGGTTGAAAAAGGCTACTTTCAATTGGAGCAAAATAGGGAAAGGTGACGTAAATGCTCATTTGTCACCAAGGTGTCATGAAGGACAAGGGGGTTTGGAGAGATTATTAAAAGGACCATCAATTGCATTTCGGGTTATTAGGGAGGATTATTGGGAAAGGAAGATAAACATGAGTTATTTTGAAGTAGTCAGAAAAGATGCAAAAGGTGTCAGTGATTGGGGTTAATGAAAGCTTAATTCTAAAGGTATCATCTATCTTATGCATGGTTTAAAAAACTGGACTTGGGACCCGACTCGGCTAGGGCCGAGTCCGAGTCGACTTGCCCCACTCAGGCGAGTTGCACAGGACTCGGCCGAGTGGGGTTCAGTCCCCAAAAATGTTAAAATACAAAGAAAAAAAAAAAAAAAAGGAGAACCCCATCTTTTGGAAGTCACTCCCAAGTCCCGACTCCCAACTCCCAGATTCAAAAATAGAAAAGGGGGAAACCCAGAAGGAAGGGGGGGATGAAGAGATGCTGGGTGAGAAGAAGAAGAACCCAACCCAGTATAGCATACATGATGTAGAAATTGATGATGATCTAATTTTTGTTATGGCTGAATACTATTTGCAACAGTGGGAGCATCCCGAGATGGCCCGCAAGGGTCCCGACAAGTTTTGATTGAAAACTTGGGCCCAAACAGTTCAGATTTTAGTTTAAAATTATACAACAGGGATTGTTTTGGGAATATGGTGAAGTACAGGGACTGTTTTACAATTTTACAGAAAACTCAGAACATAAAAGGGGTCTTACGTGCATTGTTTTCAAGCCACAGTTTGGTGGGTCAAACTGGACCCAATCCAAGAAAGGAAACCACCAGCAAGGTCGACAATGAATGAGGGCTCTTTCATATGGTGCAGGTGCTTCCATCAAAGGATGGCCTATTTGGGCCCCACATCAGATCTGCTGCAAGGCATCCATGACGATCTGGGCATGGAAAGTTGCTATTTTATTTCAGATCTTTTCTAATCTCTAGCATGTTTCAGTAGGAAACTCTTCCTAGGACTTCTAATCATTGTTGGCAACCAATTATAGTAGGATTACTAGGGTTTTTTTTGTGGTTTTAAGCATTATATAAGGGATGTTTGGGTCGTCAGCATAGATGAAAATAGCGGCCGCTAGCTGCCGCCACCGCTACGCTACGGCCGATTTATCGGCCGCCGCACCCGTAGCGGTCGCTACGTCCGCTACGGGCCCGCTACCGGCCCGCTACGGGGTGAGAAAAATTTCTACTTTTCAATTTTTTTTAAAATACATAATAAGAATTATTTCTTTTCTTCTTCTCTTCAAATAACATTTCTACACAACTCTTCTACCCTTTTATGTTTAAAAGAACACCAAAAAGCACATGATCTCGCCGAATTACAGTCGATACAGAGAGTTCTTCTCTAAGTACATCCTATTAGACACCCCCTTTGGTAGATGTATTTTTTTCTCTAGGTACTCTTGAGTCTTGATTTCATGATATAGTTTTTTTCTTTTCTGAGCCTTTCATTAGTTTCTAAGTTAGCATAATCAAGCAACATGAACACATGTGAAAAAAATGATCATTACTATTATTTTCTATTTATACAGCGATACAGGACCTCATATAGTGAGGGGACCGCTACGCCCCCTTACCTTAGTTACTTTCGCAAAAAAAATACATTTTCTCTCATTTTCCAATATTCTAGATTTTCTAGAATTTTTTCATATTTTTTTGACGATTTTTCCAAATCGCACCGCTACGCCGCTACGTATCGCCGCTACGCTACGTATCGCCCGCTACGTAGCGTTTTGGGGGCAGGCCGCTACGCCTGCCGCTACCGCTATTTTCATCCTTGGTCGTCAGTACTGTTCATGCTACAGTACCCGAAAATAAAAAGTTTCAGAAAGCATAGTTTTGCTTTGTTTTTTTCCTCTCTCTTGTATCATGTGGATGCTAGGAGATTGAGAAGGCTCTTTAAAGGTGAGCTTGGTGGTTTTCCAGCATTGTTCCTTCCCCATTAAATTTCTGGATTTCTGTTTTCATTACTGCATATCAATGTGGTGGCTGGATATTTTCTGGTTTTGGTTACTTGGGCCCTAGACAGTCCGATTGCTTCAAATTGGGACTATGTCAATACAACAGCATACAACAATAGCACACAGCAATAACCAACAGCACCGCACAGGTGACAACAACAACTACGCAGCAGCAACAAAACATTGAACTTTTTTTTTTACCTAAGCAATGCGTCCCCTCCCTCCTCTCTCCAGCCTTCACTGCGGAGAGTCAAAGACTGCAGGTTTGCCTTTTGTTTTGGTCTCCTTTTTTTTTTTTTTTGTCTTAAAAAAGGTGACATGACTCATGAGATAAAGAAGATAAAAGTGGGTTGGCATCACTGCATCAACAAGTGGGTTGGCAAGTCAACAACAACTTTGGGCAGCTACAGGCCTACAGCTGGAGCATAGGAATAGGCAGCAACAACTTTTGGCAGGCAGCAACAACAGCTTTTGGCAATTACTGACCTACAACTACAGCAGCAGTCAACAGCACGACTTTTGGCAGCTAGCAGCTACAGCTACAACTTTTGGCAGCTGCAGCACAGCTACAACAGCACAGGTATGCTTGTTTTTTTTCCAGCGATGCCCTCCCGCTCTCCCCTCCCCCTTTTCTTCTCTTTCTTCATTTTCTCTTTCATTTTTTTTTCCAGTGTTTCAAGCTGAGTCTGTGAGGACTTGCCCAAGCTTCCCCGACACCGAGTCGGTCCAACCCGACTTGGCAGGTGCCGAGTCCGAGTCGACTCTGACTCGGCCTATTTTTTAAACCATGATATTATGACATGGGCGAAAGGGCTTGCAGTCGTGAAGGTAGAGGGAGACATTTACTCTTAGATTTTGAAACTTCTAAAACAATGCGGGTTGGGAAGGGGAAGTTGAAGGATGAATACATAGTCATGATAAAAAATTGATGTAAGGAGATTTGGAATATATGGTATCATCATCAACAAATTTGCGGAGAACTAGTTTTTTTAGAAGTTGTTTAATGAAATAGATGCTGAAAGATTATTCAAGGATGACTAAACGTTAAGATTTATGCTTTCCTTTTATTGGAACCTTGTGGCCCGTTTGGAATCGTTCTTGTGTTCCCAATTTTGTACTTAGGTCAAGTTGTGACGAGATCGGGTTATGCCAAAACTATGCTCTCTCGAACTTGTTTGGCAACATTATATTAAATTATTTTGCTGAGAATATGTTGTACAAAACTTGTTTGGTAACATTATAAAAGTTTTGCTCCAAAGAATGGAAACAAAAGAATCATATGATTTACAATGTGGGACCCACCTTTTATTATTTGTGGCATTTTATTATTGTTGTATATGGGACCCATCTATAAAATTACAATGTGATACCCACCTTTAAAAATTAGAAATAGAGCCCATATTCATAGGATTTACAATATGAGCCCACTTTATATGAATTATAATGTGGGGCCGCCTTTTGTGAATGTAAATATGGGACCTACCTTTAGAAATTACAACGTTTTGTACACATTTAGAAATTAAAATATGGGCCCACATTCATAGGATTTACAATGTGGGTCCACCTTTGTGATTGTGATCATGTGACCCACATTTAGGAATTACCAAGTGGAGCCGCATTTTTTGTGATTGTGGACATAGGACCCACCTTTAGAAATTACAATGTGATGCCCACCTTTAGAAATTAGAACATGGGGGCACGTTCATAGGATTTACAATGTGAGCCCACCTTTATAGGAATTATAATGTTGGGCCATCTTTTTATTGACTGTGGCCCACCTTTAAAAATTGCGTGGGACCCACCTTTAGAAATTAGAACATGGGGTTATATTCATAGGATTCACAATGTGGGCCTACATTCATAGGATTTACAATGTGGCTCCACCTTTTGCGATTGTGACCATATGACGCACCTTTAAGAATTATAAAGTGGGGCCACCTTTTTTGCGATTGTGGACACGGGACACATCTTTTAGAAATTACAGTTTGATGCCCACTTTTAGAAATTAGAACATGGGGCCTTATAATGTGGTCCCACCATTTTAGGAATTATAATAGGGGCCCACCTTTTGTGATTGTGACGATGTGACGCACCTGTAGGAATTACAAAGTGGGGCCACCTTCTTTGAGATTGTGAACATGGGGCCTACCTTTAGGATAAGTGAGAGGATTTGGAGTCTGTAAATGGCCTTCTTTAAAAGGCGAAGATAAGAGATAAGTAAGAAACAATTATGCCACCAAGTTGTTTCTTAAAATTTTTTTTTCCAACTTTCTTATGCTAGTAGGTTAAGTGTTATGGACCTAACCAATATGCCAAATGCCCCAGGATTGATGGAACGTGTCAAATTAAGTCTTATAACTATTTAGGACTGTAACAGACCACCACGCTTCTGCAGCCGACGTCCTCGGCAGCTCTCACTCTGTTGGCAGGTAGCCATTTCCCCCTCTTAGGACGGCTCACACTTTGCTCTAGGTAGCCCTCTCCGCTGCGGCATTCACTCTGGCGGTAGGTAGCCGTTTTCTCTATTTTTTTAGATGACTCCCACTTTACTCTAGGTAGCCCTTTCTGTGACTCGAACCCGAGGCGTGGAGGTTGGCTTTGATACCAAATGTTATGGACCTAACCAATGCGCCAAAAGGCTCAAGACTGATGGAATGCGTCAAATTAAGTCTTATAACCATTTAGGACTAACATTAAGATTTTGGGATTCCTTCCCGTAAGAACAAAATTGGGAACAGTGATTTACACTAACCAAACATGTTTTTCATAGCCTCATCTCATGGGAACATGGGAACATCCGAATGGCATGATACCAAATGCACCCTTGGAGTCCAAAAATTGATGTAGCAAGAGGATGCATTATTTAATCTTCGTAAGGGCACATTACAAGCATAATCAAACAAAGGTCCTCGTATATTAATAATTTCCTTGGAACATGTGGGCATACTGGTGGAAGTTTTAGTTTTATTTGTGGAGAAAAGGGGAGAATACATATCACATAACCCAAAAGGCCAATAAAAATAGTAATGCTTTCTGTGGAAGTTGATGCTTTGTAGCTGGTCTTACCAAAAGTTCAAATTCATGGTGGAAAGATTATACTATGGTGGCAGATTTCCTTCCCAGCAAGCATTTGGTCCGCATGGAAGGGGAGAAAGTTGTTTTAAAGACAGATCTTCATCTTTGGACTCTTCAATGGAGAAGGTGAAGTTCTTTGTAACCTAATGGTTCTCTACCCTTCCTAATTCTTGGGAGTTTCCTATTGTTACTATTATAAAAAACTGGCATGTGATAGCTTTTTCTTCGGTGTTTAAGACTCCAACCTGTCCAATTCGGTAAACTTTACTTCCTGAGTTTGATAAGATCTATTTTAATTGGGGTACTATAGGAAATCCGAAATTTGTTGGTATGGGAGGTCAATCTACTATCATGTATTTCTTGGGTCCAGATGGTTTGTGTTCCGGAAATGGAAGCTTTGCAATAGGCCTTTGGGATGCTCACTCGTTGAATTTTTGGTGTATTTTGATGGAAGGTGATTTAGTTTCTCCTGCTGCATGCACTCTCGCTTTGTGCAACGCTCCTTGGGTTCTTGCAGATGTGGTGAAAGGGGTGATAGATTTATCCAAGGATATCGAGATTTCCTTTACTGATGCTAAGAGGAGTACAAATTAGGCGGCAAATATTCTGGGCAAGGAGGGAGTAGGTCATAGCCCATATCTAGTTGATTTATAGAATGGTTCTTAGAGTTCTTAGCTTTCTTTTTGGCTTCGTGGTGTTTGTGATGTTGTTGCTGCTGTTTTTTTTTTGGTGGCCAGCCATCAAGCATATCACTCTTGTAGAAATTTATAATAAAATTTTAGTCAAAGAAAAAAAAATGAGAATATTATATTGTATGGACTTTGTGTGAGAAAATTTGGAAAAGGATCCTTTGATAGAAGTGAGAAGATTCATAAAAGGAATGACGAAGAAGATTGAAGTTGGCCTTCATGAAGCAAAGAAAATGGAAGTTTTCTAAGATGATAGTAAGAAGAGAGTAGAGGTCCCATGTTAATGGAGAAACAAGACAGGGTTTGAAAAACACTCTAAACTCAAGCACAGTGGAATGGAGAATGTATTAGCATGTTTGAATCATCATCATCATCATCAAAGCCTTTTCCCAACTAGGTTGGGGTCGGCTACATGAATTATGTTTCTCCATTTTGATTAACCTAGGCCAAGTCCTTAGATAAGTTACACTTCTTTAGATCTATTTTTATTACTTTCATCCATGGCCTCTTCGGCCTACCCCTTCCTCTTGACTGGCCATCAACATGCATAGCCAAACTTCTTCTAATTGGTGCCGTTGTCGGCTTGTGTTGGACATGTCCAAATCATCTCAGACGGGTTTTCTAAATTTTATTCTCTATTGGTGCTACCGCTAAATGCTCTAAACAATGCTTATTTCTAATTTTATCCTTCCTATTTTTACCACATATCCACCTTAACATTCTCTTCTTTGATACATCCGTTTTGTGCATATGTTGCTTCTTGATTGGCCAACATTTTGCCCCATAGGTCATAGATGGTTTAATCACAGTCCTGTAAAATTTTCCCTTCAATCTTGTTGGCATTTGTCGATCACAAAGCAATCCATAAGCAAGTCTCCACTTCGACCATCCCGCTTTGATGTGAAGTAAAATAAAAATGTCATGTTCAAACAACATAAAGGATAGAAAGGATAATGCCATTACAGCTAATGATGTAGATTGTACAACCAAAGCTGGTAAGTTCTAAACTATGCCCGTGTTGCATTGCGTAAGAGCAACGTTTAGTTACCTAATCTTTGCATATGGTTATTGAATTGTGATTTGCGAGTCGTTTTGTTTGAACAATTCATAGTTCATTTTCCTAATTTTGGGGGTCTAAAGTTATTGAATTATGACGCAGTTTGCAGATTTGATGCTTTCGGTTCCTTATGTTTCAACATGTAGTTGTTGTCATCATCATCATAGCTTTATCCCAAATTTTTTTTTTTGAAATATATGTTCATGCGCGAAAAATTCTCCAAAATGCCGTTCTCTGGTGCTCCCATTTTGTTTTCATAGAAGGGATTCACCTGTACCAATCCAATGTCTTTTTTTTTTGAAAAAGTGACTATAGTAAAGAAAACAATACATTATAGGAGAGGTATACTGTAACAGAAAAGGTATGAAGCCAAGCCCCCAAAAAATAAAAGGACCCAAGCCCTAGCCCAAAGAAAACAAGACAAAAACTACAAGGGGTACATGTTAACAATCATAATAGGAAGAGAGGCGCCCTCAGCAAAACGATCGGCTTCTGAATTAGCACTACGATGAATGCAGGAAAAAGTAACTTGGAAGCTTGTAGTAAGATCCAAGATCCCATCCACCACACCTGCCAACTTCCAAGGGGCTTTAGCAGAAGCTTTGGCCCATTGGATTGCGCAAAATGAGTCCCCCTTCCATAATAAGGTTTTGGAGATTCAGAGAGAGCTTCTCTAAGGCCGGTTCTAATTGCCAATAATTTGTCTCATTGGCTGAGCACACCCCAGCAGGCCCTGAGAAACAAAGAACAAGGGGAGCCCAAATAGTTACGGATGATTCCACCCCTAGCTAAACTAGGATTACCAATGGCACTGCCATCGAAGTTTAACTTGAAGCCCTGTGGGGGAGGGGGTATCCATCTTTGAACGCTATAAAAAGAGGCCGGTGAAGAGAAAGCCACTTCTTTCCAATTTCTCAAAATTATGTCGACAAAGAGCCCTTGGAAGGAAGGTAGAGGAGAGGCCCAAGAGGCAATAAGGTATTTAACCTTGTCTCTAGGAAAATCCCTGGCTAACGTTCTATCTTTAAAACATGGATTGTTCCTTTCTTTCCAAATTACCCAAATAGTGGCCAAGAATGAAGTCTTCCACATGATACGACCCCTTCGAGATCCCATACCCAACTTCCATGCCTCAAAGAGTTGAGTGAAATGGGCTGGAAGGACTCCACTCATGTCAAACCAGCTGTAGACAGAATTCCAAAGGCCTTGGGTCATCCTACAATTTAGAAAGAGATGGTCCATAGATTCTGCATCCTTCAAGCACATGGGACTGGTGTTGAAAATAACCATATTCTGACGCTGTAGTTTATCAATGGTCAAGTTACCTCCTTGTAAAGCTATCCAAGCAAAGGTGAGGACCCTAGGTGGAGCCTTGATCTTCCACAACGAAGAAATAGGGGAGGCATTGGAGTCATCCCTGTTGAAAGCATCATAAAAAGAAGCAACAGAGAAAGACCCATTTGTAGAGTAAGGCCAAATCCTATAATCCCCACCATCCATCGAAAAATAAACCTGGTCAATTAGGGACAATAACGAGCAAAACTTCCTTTCTTCCACCACCAAAAGATTTCTTCTGAAAGTAGGACCCCACCTAGTCATTCCTCCAACTCGCTCTACATATTCACCGACTAGAGCTCTCCCATTTTGGGCATAGCGAAACAAATTTGGAAATTGGGTTGCTAGTGGAGAGTCCCCAGTCCAAGTATCCAACCAAAACCGGACTCTATCACCCTTACCCATCTGGTAACGAATGGATTGATTGAAGGGCTCCAAGACTGACAAAATCCCTTTCCAAATTCAAGAGAGACGACCAGAACCACCATGCACCTCCCAACCCCTTCTAGAAGCGCATCGTATTTAGAACTTATAATCTCCTTCCAAAGACCAACAGTCATCTCCAAGGCGCCATATAGCCAGGAGGGCTTGATTCATAGCTTTAATGGGTCTAATGCCTAGGCCACCCTCTACTTTAGGGTTAGAAACAAGAGACCAGCTCACCTAGTGGAATTTTTTCTTAACATCAGACCCTTGCCACAAGAAGTCCTGCTGCAATTTCTCGATTCGTCTAATAATCTCCCTTGCGCACTTGAACAAAGATAAGAAGTAAAAAGGCAGACTTGATAATGCCGATTTAATGAGGGTAATCCTCCCTCCAAGAGAGAGATAATTAGCCTTCCATGAAGCTAGCCTCTTCTCTAACCTTTCCATCACCGGAGACCACAAAGATTTTGAATTGGCACTGATCCTACTATTGATGTTATGTTTTCTTTGTTCTGCAGTCTCTTGCCTTCATAAATGTAGCATTGATTTGCACCGTATCTTTTACAGTATAATTTCAGTGCTGATTCTCATAGAAAAGAAGTAAAAAAGAATTTATTGGGAGTTACGGATGATAGTGCCTCTTTGTAAGAATTTATCCTACAGTTTGTGTTCTCATGATTTTATCTTATTAATGAAGTTGTAGTATATTTCAGAAAGAGAAAAAAATTCTTGTCAGTGTCAACTAGAGCCCGTTTGCTTGCTTTATGCCTAGAACCTGCTTTCCAACATTTTCTCACCGAACTTTATTTGGTGGTTGTGTGTTCACCGTCCACCCACTTTACCGTATAAACTGGAATATTGTTCCAAGGAACCCGCTTTCCAACTTTATTACACCAAATGTTATTTGGTTGCTGTGTGTCCAGCATCCACCTACTATTCTGCATAATCTGGAACACTGTTTTAGCTGCTGAAATAAAAAGCTGGTCAGTGCTAAATGAATTTTTACACTCATTGTTATTATTTTTCTTTTTTATGTTAAATTTCAGTCATTGATGCATATTATGGATGCAGGTATCTGAATGGATGGGTAACAAAGGCATTTGCAAAATCACCCCAACTGACCATGCTGTGCGGTTGGATCTCATCGGTAAGGTCCGGGGCTCGGCCTCTGCCGAAAGCTATTTCAATAATATGAGTGAAGAAGACAAAACTGCAAAGACGTATGGTGCACTCTTGAACTGTTATGTTAGAGAACGCCTGCTTGAGAAGTCCCTGTCACATATGCAGAAGATGAAACAGTTGGGTTTCGCTTCATTAGCTCTGCCATACAACAACCTCATGTGCCTGTATGCAACCATAGGCCAGCATGAGAAGGTCCCTCCAGTGATTGCTGAGATGAAGGATAATGGGGTCTTACCTGACAATTTCAGTTACAGGCTTTGCACAAACTCTTATGGGATTCGATCTGATTTTGAAGGTATGGAGAAGGTTCTGCAAGAAATGGAGCGCCAATCCCACATCACAATGGATTGGAATGCTTATTGCATTGTAGCTAACTTCTACATAAAAGCCAGTTTCACCTCCAAAGCAGTTTGTGCACTTAAAAAAGCAGAGGAGAAGCTGCTGGTAAAAGCAGAAGCGGAGGGTTATAAACATTTAATTTCTCTTTATGGCAACCTTGAAAATAAGACTGAGATGCTGAGGTTATGGAAGTTTCAGAATTCAGTCTGCAAGAAGCTTAGTAACAAGGATTATATCACTATCCTTGGGTCCTTAGTAAAACTCGGCGAGTTTCAAGATGCTGAAGCTTTGCTGAAAGAGTGGGAATCATCTGATTGTTTTTATGATTTCCGTGTGCCAAATGTGCTTCTTGCTGGGTACTGTCAGAAGGGATTGATAGAGAAGGCAGAGGCGGTTATTGACGAAAGAGTAAAGAAAGGAAAGACTCCAGCCCCAAGCAGTTATGGGTTCATTGTGGTGGCATGTGTGGATAAGGGTGAGATGAGGAAAGCTGTAGAGTATATGAAAGCGGCCCTTTCAGTAGCTGATGGCAATGAAGGATGGAAGCCTAACGCTAAGGCAACTGCAAAGATATTGGCTTTGCTTGGTGATGGAGGTGATGTTGATGGGACACAAACTTTTATTGGTTTGTTGAATATGGTGATGCCTATGAATAGAGCAATGTATCATACATTGATCAAGGTGAATATCTTAGCAGGAAGGGAAGTGGATGATATCCTGGACAGGATGAAAACTGATAATTTTGAAGTGGATGGAGAAACAAACAAGATTCTGAGCTTACGGAAGATTGAAACTAAATGACTGTGATAATGATTGGAGATCTAATGGGTACTCCTTTGCAGACCAGTTGGCGGCCTGCCTATCCCTTTTGAAAGATCTGCTTGTTGTGGATGCCATGATGATTTGTTGCATAAGCATTCTGAGATGAATCTGTGGTTGTCATAAAATCTGAACTTAACATTTATAAGCATGATTTGAGAAGGAAATTTTCAAGTCCTTCCTCATGTTCTCTTTGCCAAAGGATCTAAGATCTAGTTCTAGTGGTCTGTAACACTCAGTTATCTAGAAGAAGAAAAAGACTCTGGCCCATATTTTTGCCTTAAAGGTTTCTGATCTAATATTTCAGCTAAGATTCATTTTACTCTTCTTCTTGTGGTCAGATAAATTTGAGCCAAGGAATTAATTAACATGTCATAAATCCAATGTTACCTTTACATGGGACCTTGAGGTGTCCTGAATCATGATGAACAGCTTTCTTTACCCGTTTGCTTCTCCGGAGGAATTTAGGTATTGCATTTGTACTGGGCATGTTGTTTACTGTTCTTTAAGAGTCTCCCCATCATTTGTAAGTCACACCATCATTTGTGTTTTACTTTATTTTTTTTGTCTATTTATATATATGGGGTTTTATTGTAAAAATGGAAAATTGAACATGCAAGCCTCATTATCTACAGTTATTTCTGATAAAATCCAAATATAGCATTATTATTGAGCAGTTCAATTAATGCTTCAGGTGAGCCCAAGGTACAGGGTAGGGTATGCATGCATTAATCAGCATTTGGGTTAACCCTTTTAACTTATGGATTGGCTTGAGGATTACATTTTCAACTTGATTAACCTCTTTCTCCCTCTTCCTCGCATGTGTCATGTAAACAGGAACTCCTAATTAAACAGGCCTATAGATGTGTTTTCCATGGTGGTGGAACCAATGACCTTATAAAATACAAGAGGTGATTGACCAAAACCCAACTGTTTACTTTGTTTGATCTAAGTGTGGTGATCGACAGCCATTCACTTTTTTTATATTCTGATTGTCGATTTCAAAGTCTATATAAATGGCGACTTTAATTAATTAAAACTTTGTACTAAAAGCGATTTGTACTGACCAGCAAACACCTAATGGCAGGGAAAAAGAGAGGAAAATACGACAGAGATACAAATAAGTTACTAGAAAGTTCTCATGATCAACAAACTAACTCTGTCGCAAAACTCTGCCTCAGCTAAGATAAGATACCCGCCACCTTATTGGCCGTTCATGATACATTGGAGAAAGAAGAATTAAGAGCTCTTGCAAGATTTCTATCTTAAAAAAAAAAGAATAAAAAAGAAAAAAAAAGAAAAACAAAGGAGCTCTTGCAAGATTAAGCACCTCTTCCACCTCCTCCACCAATTTCCAAAGTGGCTCTTAACTACCTGAAGCCTAATGGATTACATACTACAAACCACCTCCCTAAAGGCCTTGGAGGTTTAGATGACAAGCTTCTCGCAGCTGTTTCGTTCAAAAATGAAAAGAAAGGGTTTTATTCATTCTTGAATATTTTTTTACAGAAAGATGCAAAGCGACTTGCATGTGTATTTAATTGTGTTTCAAAAGTCACCTTTGCTTTTGTTTACATGGGTTTTGCTTGTCTTACCTTCTGAGTGCAGGTAGCTTACAAATTTTTATACAACCTCCTCATTAGGCTTAAGAGATCAAATACAAAGAAAAGTACAAAATGTACAAAGAAATAAAGAGAGAAAGGTTGTTGTCGTTAGGAAACTGCCCGAGATGAACTTGGAGAAGCCTGTCTTATAGTCTCCTCCACCAATCTTTGTAGTTCATCACCCTCATGTGGAAGAAGAGTTAACAGTGACACCTGCTTCAAAATAGCGAGAACATATCTGCTATTCTTCTCTGGCATGAGAGAAACAAAGACTAACTTTTGGAGGCTATCACCCAGTCTCGGAAGTGATTACTGCCTGGTTCTCACCTTGAGAAGAGAGGAGAAAATGACAGAGTTTCTGGGCTTTTTGTTGTGGATTGGATGCCTGCTGCCTTCCCAAGTACCCTTGTTATAGCCATCGTGAGGCTATAACGGCTGTAAATTGTGGGAGAGTGGAGGTAGTTTTGAGAATTGCAGTTAACAAAGAATGTAACTTCCTTTTTATAGATCCAATGGCCATTTGAAGGAGTAACCGCACAGAACGTGGGAGATAACCACATAGCGGCCGTTGAATAGGATGAAGAAGTTGTCCAGCGGACAGTGGAGTGTCTTTGTAGTGCCCAGCGGCTAGTGGCGAGTGGCGATCACATTACGCGCTCAACGGCCATCATTTGTGAGCTAAAGTGGCTGGTGAAATCCAATATGGATTGGCCTCTGAAGTTGTGTTATTACGGTCGGTCAGCTCTAGCGGCCAACAAAATGAGTTTTTTTACCTTGGAGAATGGGATGTATTAATGAATGAATTTTTTGTGCACCAACAGCAGCACCATTCTCAAATTACAACTAAGCCTTATCAATAGAACAAAAACTCATCGGTCATAGGGAGGAGCAATTTTCAAATTCTACGCAACACTACCATTTTCAGATTCTACGCAATACTACCATCAAAATTCAACTTAAAGCATCTCGATGGAGAAGCGGACCAAGATAATGTAATCCGTTTGAAGGCAATTGTAGGCACGTCAAAAGAGGCAAGGATTATCATTGGGTCCAGGCCCAAGATAGACTTGATGAAGTAAAAAGATAGCGAGAAAGATCCATGACGGGGGAGGGTTAGGAGTATCGTCCTTGCCTCATAGGTCTTGCTTCCGTCTATTGACAAAGGCAAAGGACGGAGGCAAGGAGAATAAAGGGAGGCCGACACAGGCAAAGAAGCCTATAAATTAAGGACGCTGATCCCAAGGAAAAGAGACGAAAAAGTTGGAGAGGAATACCACATAGGAAAATCTCATCTAGGGGAGAAAAGAAAGAGGCGAGCAAGACCTCTATCATCTTCTCCTTCCCCTCTAATGAGAAAAACCCATCTTCTGCAATTTCTCTAAAAAAGGGGTACTGGCAGTTCGAGAGTCGGACAGACCAAAAGCTTAGTTTAAAGCCTGGGGTCTTTGGTTGTTGAAATAGAGTTGCCATAAGCACACACATTTCTTCTTCATCTTATTACATTTCCACATTTCAATTTCTGTTTACATATTTTGGTGACTCCGCTGGGGACCCGTGGCTACAACTGTTAGCCAGCTTTAACACTACACAAAAATCGCAAAGGATGAGTGTAACAAATTATCCTCCCCATAGACGTAGAGAAGGGTCCTATCCCTTTGATGGAACCCGATACCAAACGGTGGCTCGACCTACGCCCTTTGGCACTCAGGCAACAATGTCGGCTACTAAGGGGACACTGGTCTAAGCATAGCGCAGGAGAGGATTATCTGTCCTCAAGATGAGACACGGTTCCAGTCATTCCCATTATCAAACAACACTTCGTCCAAGTAACTCCACCATGACAGGAATTTCAGCGGTCAGGGAGACCTTGGCCGAAGTGTCATGCGAGAAGGGACTGTCCCACATGGGCGAATGGGGCCGTTTGAAGTCAATGGAGAACCCACTAGCCATGGCTAGAAGGGTACTGGCCCATCCGCAAGATGCATTCACCATCGCACGAACTGTTGTGGTCGCGGTCACTGACATACAAAGATACAAAAGTGGTTGGGAGTTACAAAAAATTAAATTGACCCTTGAAGAGAGCATCGACGAGGAACCCAATAGCCCTGGTCGTGATTGGAAAATGGTTCATAGGGTTCATCCCGACGGGAACCCTACTTGACATAGGGCCGATTGGTTCACCTACGATGGCGGGACGTGCTTGATCCAAAAACACCCCCCTCCACAAGAGGGTCTAAAAAGATGACCGGGGAAGAACATGACAGATGGGGTTGCATTGAGGAAGGTTGTTTCGTGCAAAAGGCCGGGTCACCAAGGCTGACAATGAGCTAGAAACGGAACCATCGCCACCGAAAACACAAATGGCACGACCAAACTGACATGCTAAGAGAAGGCACTCCAGGGAGGTCACACTCCCAAGATAGAATGATAAATGGAAAAACATTTGAAAGAGGACCCCATGTACCTTTAGAAAGCCCAGATGAAGACCCCACTATCTCAAAAGAGATACAGTCCTTTAACGTCTGCATGGCCAAGTAAATGGGGAAGATAGTCCTGAAAGCAGCTTGGAGAGGTACTAGACGGAGGAGCCTCTCTAGTATCGCCTGCAAAGGCAGGACAATCAGATTGGAAACTTAATGGGAATGCTAATAGAGCTAAAAGAGAAGTTGGAAAATGCTGCTGAGAAAAAGAATTCGTAGGGTTTGATGAGGGCCTGGCAAAAGAAGTGGTCCCATAACAAAAAGAGGGACCTTTCCACACCCGATAGTCTGACAGGCACGCTGGAGGATTGCAGAACTTGAAAGGAAGAGTGGTAGCATCAAAAGCAGAAGTCTAGGCGAAGGTACATAGGATTATGGAAGAAGTTGGTGGGTACCACCCCACTAAAGGAAAACCTTATCCAGAATGGATGGAGAATGTACGGTTCCAAAAAAAGTGTAGGAGACTGGACATATCTACTTTCTACAGGACCGTCCAGGCGCTACAGCATTTATGGCACTTTTCTATGTGAACTGGAGGGCTGCTTGAGAATGATGCCCAACGAATAATGCTATTCGCCAGTACGCTGGTAGGAACCGCATTCAAAGGGTTCGAAGGGTTGCCTGAAGGATCTGTCCAGTCTTTCCAAGATCTCCAGGCGATTTTTACAAAACAATTTTAGGCAGAAGCACTGCCTGTAACGTCTGTGAGGCCCCACCCCTTGTGGAGCCTCAGTTTGATTTGAATACTTATAGTTATAATATTAGCTATCTTAATTATACTATTTAATAGGGTCTAATAGGATAGTTTATTTTTGTTCCTAAGTTTTAGGATCAGGTCTTGTGTATTTCTTATAGATTTAGAAGGGTTTTGTAATTTAATTAGGGTTTTTAGATAGATTAGGACTTAGCTAGTAATTAAATTTTATTAAAGGGGGTGTTTTAGTTAAGAAGCTTCTAGAATCCCTAAGATTGACCAATTTGCTCGTACCCTCATTCCCTATTCTATTTAAACCCCAAGGGCTTTTTAGTAATCATTTACCAACCCTAACTTATATATACACAACTATTACAAATGAAGCCTAAACCCTAATTCACTCTCACTCATCTCTCACCTTCTCTAACTCACTCTCTAGAACCCTAATTCCCAATTCCAGCAACAAGGAGATTAGGAGATCAAACCAATTGCAACACCAACTCTATTTCAGCTATTAGATCTTCTCTTTTACTTTATTTCCATTTCTATTGATCAAAGGCAAGTACCCTATACTGATACTACAGAATGCATGATCTCTTTCTCTTGATTCTACTGTTTCAATTTAATTTATGTTCATATGTGTTTAGATCTTTCCTTTGAGCTAGTCTTTTGGGTTTATGGCCATTTGATGGATGGGTTCTCCCATTTGGAAGATCAGTGGCCTAGGATGGATGATATGATGTGTATTGTAGTGTTTTCCTGGTTTTATATGATTATGTGAAGAATGGAAGTGATTGAAAGTGGTTTGATTGGAATTCGGATTGAAAAAGGAGAATTCAAGAAATCTTGAATTTTACATCAGGGCGTGTACCCGGTCGACCTGCTTGTTGCTCGTCGACCGGCTACACTAAAAACTGAGAAAACCAGGTCTTAGTTATTTCCTTCTGTTTGACTCTTAGTTTAGTGTACCTGGTCGATCGGACCCTTACTCGGTCGACCGGATACACAGGTTTTTTTTAGAAAAAGCTGAGACTTGAATTTCTCAGTCTGTCCAAGAATCCATGTAGACCCGGCCGACATCATGGCCACGATGTCGACCGGGAACATTGTGAATTTTGAGAACACAGAAAATTATCCCCCAATTGTTTGGCTTTAGGTCCATGTGGACCCGGTCGACATCATGGCCACGATGTCGACCGGGGACACTACTAGGATGTCGACCTGGGGGTCAACATCCAATGTACCCGGTCGACATCCCTTGGGATGATGTCGACCGGATACACTGAGAAAAGTGAAATTCCATTCTTCTGTATATTCTGATATTTGATCAATTGTTGGGTCATTGACCATCCAAATAGACTTCCATTGATGTGCCAAGCACGAGTCAATGGTGTGGCTCAACCTTGACTCGGTGGGACCACCAAGTAGGATTTAGGGTTTGAATTATCGGTAATTTGAACCTTAAATGTAGTCAAGGATGCTCGAACTTCTGGAACACCAATTATATCATCTTATGGCATCTGAGACTACAATTAGGGATCTAATTAATTGATGAGGCCCCGAACCAAGAGTGGACCATTACCTAGGTTGAACCCTTGCCTTATTCCATTTGATCTTTTCGTTTGGAGGTTATTAAACATTGTGCTTCTCTCATATCTTTGTTATTGTTATAACCCGTTAATTAAATGGGAATTGGAGGACCTGAACCTAGGATTACGTAGTGGTGACCCGGTGATGTAATCGGTGGTTAATGACCTGTGTCTGTAGCTAGACGTATACAACCTAAGTTGGGTGTGATACCCTAGAATGAAGAAGTGGGTCATGATGTATGGTTGTAAATGGGTATGGATTGGTTACTTACATTGTTATAGACTAAGGTCATGGTTGTGGGCCTAGCGTGGATCCAATGATGATTGGACTTGGACTTGGATATTGGACTGCGTTCCATGATATTGTACTTAAACCTCTTAGAGACTTGGTTAGGACCTTGCTCACGCAAGATATGCCTAGACAGACACAGACATGTATTTGTTTCTATGAGTCGGCACGAGACATTCACTCAGTTGATCTAAGCCTAGCTTGTTGATTGATCATCACTGGTAGGAGCTATATTGGTTGTGACAAGAGCTATCATGATAAGCTGTGATTAGACGGACGATGTGAAACCTGTTCCGATCTAATCTAATAAAGGGGTGTGATTGGCGCGATAAAGGGGTGTGACAGGTGTTATTTATATATATATTGTTATTGATAGGGCTGTTATCCCTTGCATGTTTATTATACTTTCCCCGCCGCGACTGTTTACAGTATGAGAGGGCCGCGGTATATACAGCTTGTGTGAATGTGCCATATTGATATCTGTTATATTAGATTAGTGAATCATTCTGATTCTAAATTGCTATGTACTGCTCAATTGCCCAGTTTATGTCTCCTTCTGCTCTTATGATTATATACTTGTCTCTATTCTCTTTTGTTGCGTACATCCTGTGTTACTGTATATGGTGCCTTACCAGATCATTGGATCTGACCCATCTTTGGTGCTTAGGTCTCGACCTTGACCCACTGGTGACGCGTACCATGAGGCGCCTGTAGTCGGCGAGTACGGTTGAGGACCGGTTGACCAGATGGTCGAGCTGGATGATCGAGTGCATGCACAGGGTGTTTGAGTGCAGTTTATTTTGGGCTTTTGAGAGTTATTGTAGTGAGCAGGGCATTATTCAAATATGTAATTAAACTGGTTAACTATACTTTGAGATTTTGTTAGACTTCAGCCCTGTTCCATTTGATTCATTTTATATGATACTTATTGCTTCCGCTATCTTTTCTTATGCTTCCGCAATACAACTGTTGATTAAATTATTGTTCAAAAAGTTTTTAAAATTTGACCTCACTGGGGACTATGATCTTGGAAGTTCTCGGATTTTTCGGGAAGTAGCGCGCCAATTCGGGTACCTTAGCGGTAACTTCGGTATTCGGAATTGGGGCGTTACAAATTTTGGTATCAGAGCGGGCAAGTCTCTAGGAAATAAAACACACTAGAAACTTTAGGACGTGGTGAGGATTTTAGTGTTGGGATATGTGTAAAGATGATGGATTGGGTAGAATTGGTATAGTCCTAAGTGTTATACTCAAACTGATACAATTACCTTCTTTTGACAGATGTCGGGAGGAGAGGCACCACCTATGACACCAGCGTCCAGCGATCCACCTGATTTTGGGGAGAGATTTCAGCAATTCCTCCAGGCCTTCCTTGTCTCGCAGGATACATAGGCAGTAGCACATCAGCAGCAAACTGAGGATTTCGCGCAGTACCTCCTCTAGAGCAGGCAGTCGTTCCCATTCTGAAGGTGGACACGAACGTTATCTTCGAGAAGTTCCTCAAGAGGGGACCGCCTGAGTTCACAGGCACAGAAGACCCCTTAGTCGATGATGACTGGATAGTGCGGATGGAGAAGATCTTTAGGGTCTTCGAGTGCACTGGGCGACAGAGGGTGCAGCTGGCAGCCTACATGTTCTGCAGTGTAGCTAAGGATTGGTGGAGGACTGTACATCGTCCTTATGAGATGCCTGCCGACAAGATATCATGGACTGCTTTTAGGATGGAGTTTCTGACGAAGTTCATCCCTGTCCATATCAGAGATCAGAAGTTCAGAAAGTTTCAGACTCTAGTCCAGGGGGATATGACGGTCTACCAGTACGAGCTTCGCTTCACTTAGCTCTCCCGCTTTGCAGAGGCCCTTATCACACCTGAGTCTCAGACGATCCGGTGATTCGTCGAGGGGTTGAGAGCTGACATCCAGTTGCACATGACTTGTGTCGACCATGCTACATATGAGGATGCTGTGCGGAGAGCATATTGGGCCGATGTGCATTTATAGAGAGTTGAGGCCATGCATCAGCAGAAGCGGGTCGGGACCGCTCCGTTTCGACAGCAGCTTATAGTGCAGTAGCAGTAGCAGTTCCGGAGGCATAGACCAGCAGGCCAGATGGTGCAGTATCCGTAGCAACAGCAGTACCGCCTGCACGGCGCATGTTATGATTGTGGAGATCTCGGACATTTGTCCAGGCACTGTCCACTCCGCCGAGAGTAGCCCCCAATGCTGCAGCTTCCTGCACCTCCGAGAGCTTTAGTTGATGCTCCGCCAGTTCGACAGATTGCCCCAGCAGCTCAGCCGCCTCAGCAGCCTCGCGTTCCATAGCAGGCACGTGATCCACAGCAGCAGCCTCGAGGATAGCATTATCAGCGTGGGCGTCATCAGAGACCCCAGGGACAGCAGCGCCAGCAGCAGAGGCCACAGGCAGCCGGGCAGGTCTTCGCACTCACCTATGAGAACGTCGAAGCCGCGAGAAATGTAGTCGAAGATACTCTTTCCATTTGTCATCAGCTTACTAGAGTATTACTTGATCTAGGTGCGACACATTCTTATGTGTCCTCAGCTTTTGCTTTAGTCCTTGGTAGAGTAGGAGAAGAGTTACCTTGCACGCTAGTGGTGTCTACACCCGTGGGTAGGAGAGTAGTATATCAAACTTACCACCCCAGGTGCCGAGTGCAGATTGGGGAGTGCATTCTATTTGCAGATTTGATCGTGTTACCCATGCATGACTTCGACGTCATTTTGGGGATGGATTGGTTAGCCAGATACTGAGCAATGATGGATTGCTTTGAAAAGACGGTCAAACTCTCCATTGACGGTTCAGACGACCCGGTGGAGTTTGTAGGCGAGAGAAGATCACCCAGCACCAGGATGATTTCAGCACTGAAGGCTGAAAGGTTGGTGAAGGCAGGATGTGAAGGTTGCATCACGTTCATTTCAGAAGACAAGAAGTCCAAGGGAGTAGATGAGATTCCAGTGGTGCGCGAATTTCCTGATGTATTTCCCGACGAGATTCCAGGATTACCTCCAGTTAGAGAGATCGACTTCGCCATCGAGCTTGCACTAGGCACAACATTGATTTCCAAAGCTCCTTATCGCATGGCTCCAGCAGAGCTGCGAGAGTTAAAGACCCAGTTGCAGGAGTTACTAGACAAGGGTTTCATCAGGTCGAGCATGTCACCGTGGGGTGCGCCAGTGCTTTTCGTGAAGAAGAAGGATGGATCGATGAGGATGTGCATCGACTACCGTCAGCTGAATCAGGTGACAGTGAAGAACAAGTATCCTCTCTCGCGGATCGACGAGCTCTTCGACCAGCTCCAGGGTGCTCAGCACTTTTCAAAGATAGACTTGAGATCGAGATACCATCAGCTGCGAGTTAGAGAGCAGGATGTGCAGAAGACAGCGTTTCGCACACGCTATGGGCACTATGAGTTCTTAGTGATGCTGTTCGGATTGACGAATGCGCCAGCAGTATTCATGGCTTTGATGGACAAGATCTTTGCACCGTACCTCGACAGCTTCACAGTGGTGTTCATTAATGACGTGCTAGTCTGTTCGAAGTCCAGAGAGGAGCATGTACAACATTTGAGAACATCTCTACAGTTGTTGCGCGACAACCAGTTGTACGCGAAACTTAGCAAGTGCGAGTTCTGGTTAGAACAAGTGGTTTTCCTCGGACATATCATTTCCAAAGAAGGATTAGCAGTAGACCCCGCCAAGATAGAGGCGGTGGTGAACTGGGAGAGACCGAAGAACATCACAGAGATTCGAAGTTTTCTTGGTTTAGCACGCTACTATCGCGATTCGTCAAGAGCTTCTCCACGATCTCAGCGCCATTGACCAAGCTAACGAGGAAGGATGTACCGTTCGTGTGGTCTGATGCTTGTGAGGACAGCTATCAGGAGCTGAAACAGAGACTGGCGATGGCACCGATATTGTCTTTACCTTCTGGGAGCGGTGGATTTGTTGTTTTCACAGACGCTTCAGGGACATGCCTTGGTTGTGTTTTGATGCAGAATGGAAGGTCATCGCCTATGGATCATGATAGCTGAAGGAACACGAGAAGAAGTACGCTACACACGACTTGGAGCTAGCAGCAGTTGTGTTTGCACTGAAGATGTGGCGTCACTATCTCTATTCTCTTTTGTTGCATACATCCTATGTTATCTGTATATGGTGCCTTGCCAGATCCTTGGATCAGACCCATCTTTGATGCTTAGGTCTCGACCTTGACCCACTGGTGAAGCATACCATGAGGCGCCTGTAGTCGGCGAGTACGGTTGAGGACCGGTTGACCAGATGGTCGAGCCGGATGACCGAGTGCATGCACAGGGTGTTTGAGTGCAGTTTATTTTGGGCTTTTGAGAGTTATTGTAGTGAGCAGGGCATTATTCAAATATGTAATTAAACTGGTTAACTATACTTTGAGATTTTGTTAGACTTCAGCCATGTTCTATTTGATTCATTTTATATGATACTTATTGCTTCCACTATCTTTTCTTATGCTTCCGCAATACAACTGTTGATTAAATTATTGTTCAAAAAGTTTTTAAAATTTGACCTCACTGGGGACTATGATCTTGGAAGTTCTCAGATTTTTCGGGAAGTAGCGCGCCAATTTGGGTACCTTAGCGGTAACTTCGGTATTCGAAATTGAGGCGTTACAACGTTGAAGGTACTGTTGGAAACCCATCAGGAGAAGGACAAGTCGGTGGAGGCATACCTTAATCGATGGAGGAATCTCTCTATGCAGTGCCGAGAAATCTATCAGAAAATAGTGTTAGATATTCTGCTTGCAGAACTTGAGAACTGAGTTTCAAAAGTATTTTGTAACTGTGGAACCCATCTTGTTCGCACAAATAGTCGAAGTAGCTGCAAACGCTGAGGCAGTAATCAAAAGAGAAAAACAGGAGGGCGAGCCTAGGAGGTTCTCATTCTGAGCCCCAGCAACCTCCCTGATCAAAAGAAAGGATTCCTTGGCCATAGCATCCACCCAGTATGAGAAAAAGAAGAAAGATAACCCTGAACTCAGAAGGAGTCCTGTCGCGACCCCTGACCAAACCCGGGCCCGCGACAGTGATGAGGGTTGCTGTCCAATTAACTAATCAACTATCCATCTGTGATTAACCCACAGGTTTCCTCGGTGAGGATCCCCAATACAAACTTGGGATTTATCTCACAAAAGCGATGGTTTGCGGAAGCGTGCAAGTAATCTTATCTATACAATACAAGTGTCATAACATCCACTTTCATAAATTAAATTATCATCAAGACAAATATTCAGAGGAGGAAACATAAAAGGGCATTATCATAAGTTAACCTTCAAGTTTCAAAAGAACAAAGGTAAGTTAAGTTAGTTTACATATCATATAAAACAAAAGAGCCAACAATGGCTTTACATTCCCAAGACTACAAAATGCTATACCCAACCATGTACGCAACTCATGACCTTGCCCGACGTCTAGAGGACATCGTCGGGCTGCCACTCACGGGCTGGGGGTGGCTCAACAGCCTCCTCCTGACGCTCCTCCTCAAGGGTAGCGTCACCTGCACCTGGTCACCAAAATAAACGGGCCAGACACAACGATCTGGCGAGTGATCAATTTAGATAACGATATGAATCATTCAAATCAAGGTATAGTTCAGTATTTAAAACCATGCATGAATACGAAACAGGGCTGAAACAGTATACAAGACAAATCGAACAAGCATATAGAAATATAACATAACTATTGAGAAAAACCACCATGAGCTCATCCTTTCTCTACCATACAAGATGAGCAGAGTAAGCAGAACAAAATATGATATATATATATACAAAACAGGACAGAACAGAATCCCAAGCTACACTAGGTAGGTGGGGTCCGGCCGCGGAACCGAAAGCAGGACAAGAGGGTGTATATATGAATATATGACTAATCTGCAGATTGTCCAGGGTTTAAGGACCTCCCAAACAGTGGATCAGACTGAGAAGGTAGTTCAAGCTCAGTGGAATTCACTTAAAATCATGTATGCACGAAAACAAAATAATACATATATATATACTGATAAAAAATAGGAGAGATTTACTTATCAAAACGGAAAAAAGCAGAACATATCAAGGATCATGTGTGCTATAGCATGATAAAACATAAATTAGCAATCCCCCTTATGGTTTCTTGAAGCATGTCAAAATTTCAAGTCGATACTTACAAAACGAGACAAGTCCTATCAAATCGTCGAAACAGAGATCGGAAATCCAAAACAAGCTACACAAAACACATTAAGACCTCACATTGACCTTTGTGTAATTGAAACCCAATTGTCGAATTTCATTTATTTTTGGTGCCCAGAAGTTATTGGACAATTCAGATTCCAATTGCACAATTTCAAACTAGGGGTTCTTAAGTGAAATCTGGTTTTTCATCCTTCCAAAAATCCCCACAAAACTCCCTTTCCTCTTTCAAAATTCAAACTTCATGTAGCATCAGGTTCGCTCGAGCGATGATAAGTTCGCTTGAGCGGACCCACCTAGAACTATGTTCGCTCGAGCTTCCACGGGGTTCGTTCGAGTGGACCCATCCAGAAGTTGGTTCCCTCGAGCTCACCTAATGTCCGCTCGAGCGAACTAGCTTCAGGAGCGTTTTCTGCAGACAGAAGCTTGCTCGCTCGAGCGACCACGAACTACGCTCGAGCGAATAGGTTTCTGGCAACGATCCTCACATACAGAAGCTTACTCACTCAAGCAACCATGAACTACGCTCGAGCGAACATGTTTCTGCCCGGATCCGTGCAGTGCGGAAATTGCATTCTCCTTAGACAATTCTGACTCCTTCTCCTTAGCAATCCCTTACACAATTCCAACATCTTTCAAAGCTTCTCTTGCCATTTTGAACCTTCTCACTTCACATTCAATCAATCAAACTCCTTCAACAATTCACACCTCAACTCTTCCCATTATTCATCCATCTAAAAACATTTGAATAACAACCAATACTTAATTGAATGAGAATGCCTCAAGATAACTCAAACAACATATACATTTCAACTCAAATAACATTTCCAAAACATTCATCATGAGAAAGTCAATTCCTTCCAATACTAAAACAAGAAAACAACCCATTTGTAGCTTAGAGAAATAAAACTATAGCATGCATTCAAAGAAGACTAGATTGATCACTTGCCTGGACAATGGTGAGCCAATAACTTCACACAATCCTACCCCACAACTAAGCCATGAAATCTACACAAAAGCCCCAAGAAAACCATTCCAAAAATCACTATTTTGTGCACCCAAAACCCCATTTCGAAAATGGGTTTGCATGCATGAAGATTGGTATCCTAAGGAGCTCAAAAGATCAAAATGAAAGGGAGAAGAAGATCCCATTACCTGGAGCTTGCTAAACAAGGAAAAGAGGAGAAAATGGAGTGCAATCTCAGCTGGAAACTTCAAGAAAATGGTTGCAATGGAATCCTGGACTTGAGAGGAAGAAGAAGATGGTTTCAGATCTTGATTTGGAGGTCTAGAAGAGGGACATGCAAGGTCTGGAAAAAAAGAAGAAGGTTCTCTCTTTCACTCTCAGCTAGCTTGAAGAAGTTGCAGAAAATGGCCTGGAACGTGAGGTATGAGGGAGAAGGAGGGACTTACGTCAATGGGTCCTAGTGGCCTCACATGGTCAAAACTTGCGACAATTAAAACATCGATTTACGGGCCCCGGATGAAAACGACAAATAAAACAAAAATGATCGTCGAAAAATCTAGTTTCCAAAAAGTACAAATTTGGCATAATTTTGGGATTTCGAAATTTGGGTCCAGATTTGGTGTGAAATAACTGTTTTACCCATTTGGGCCAAAACTTGGATTTCTGGGTCTTAAACAAAAACAGGTTGAATCCAAAAGTTAAATAATAAAATAAAACCGTTCAAATGAGGTCAAAATCACGATTAAGATCAGAAAACTAAAATTTCCTCCCAAGCTTACACGTACACTCAAGGCACTCCTGAGTGTGACTGAATAACATAAAACGCTCTCAAAATTCCCCAAAGCTAATTCCAGACTAAATCGAACCAATTTCCAATCCCACGAACACTAAACCCACATTATAACTAAACACGCACTTAATTAACACCAATCGCACTAATCCTGGGTTGGGGTTTGACAACGACTGGTGGAAAGAAAGGACTAGGTACGAGATGGTCCCGAAGGTATGATTTCGAAGATCAAGAAATGGAAGGAATCTATGAAGAGCTCTTGAAGATGGGAAAGATCTAACCTCTCATGCCCAAAAGGCTGGAGGAGGTCGGACGGGTCCATGACCCCAAATACTGTCGGTATCATCAAATCATGGGTCACCCTACCAACGCCTGCGGCACGCTGAGGGATGCCATTCAGAACCTCGTCGATGACCGAGTCCTCGCATTCAAAGAGGATTCCTGCATGCCGTAAATACCATCTACCTCACCTCGGAAGAAGCTGAAACCGAAGTCTCCCACCATACGGCAGCCATGAACCCATGAAAGCCATGGCCCCAGCGCGTCGCATATATTCATTGCCACGCCACCAACACATAGGCCATTGAGCTAGAAAATATCCCATGCAAAGAAGTCCACACCCGTTCGGGAAAGGACTTTGCCAAAGATTACTCTAAGAACCCGACAGAACAACCAAGTAGGCCTCTGATCGATGAAGAAGCAACCGCTCCACAAAAGGAAAGCTTCTGCTACGACATAGTTGACCATCTGTCACATGTCCCAGCGAAGGTGTCACTACTAAACCTGATCAGGATGGATAAAAACATAAGGTCCTTGTCGGAAACCCAATTCGAACAAGGAGAGCATGGATCGAGGCTAGCGAATGTCGACTGCTTTGCAACTCATCTGTAAGAAAGTATTCCTATCACTTTCGACCTGGACGATATGTTGTTAAGAGAAAGTAAGCACGACAGGCCCCTCTACTATACAGGCTACATACAGGACGCCAATGTATCCAGAATACAAATCGACCCAAATTTAGTTGTCAACATACTTCCAATCCAGACAATGAACCACGTTGGTCAAAATCAGTTTACTATGTGGTCGAAGCCCGCACCACTTACAACCCACTACCGGGGAGGCCTTAGATCCATGAAAACCATGTGGTTCCATCTACGCTACATCAGTGCTTCAAGTACGTAGATAGCAACCTCACCGTCAGAAGACAATTTGCTAATAAAAAGCTATTTCACGAGGTAGGGGTTTACTGCTCGGATGTGGCACTCTACGAAGAAGAGGAGCAGAGACTAGACACCCCACTAAAAGAGCAAGCAAAGGGCGTTGCCAATGGGTCTCGGAAAGACATCTTACAAATCATCGAAAAATAGTTCGAACTCATCAATGAAATCAAGACACCGCCCCTCGCAACGGAATGCAGCATTGGAAGGAAAAGAGTCAAGGGAGGCCCATCCCTACAGACTGCGGATCCTAGAAAGTCAGGAAGGAGTAGGGTCTACCTCTGCAATATGGTTAGAGCAGAAGAAGCGACCTTGCCAGAAGAGGGTGGAAGAGAACCACCAACTGAAGATCAGATGGAAGAAGTAAACCTGGGGAGCTCGAAAAGTCTGCACCCAATTCTGATAAGTAAGAGTTTGAGTAAAAAAGAAAAGGGTGCTTACACAGAACTAATTAACGAGTTCAAGGATGTCTTTGCGTGGAGCTGCGAGGAAATGCTAGGCCTAGACCCATCAGTGGTGGTCCACCATTTGAACATACAGGAAGACATGGGCGCCCCTGTGGAGATCATGGTAGATAATTCTTGTGGGTTCGAGAGGATGACGTTCTTGGACGGTTTCTCAGAATATAACCAAATCAGGATGGATCCGTCCAATGAAAGGCACACGTCATTCAGAACTCCGCTCGGGGTATACTGCTACATCGTTATGCTGTTTGGTCTAAAAAACAAGGCTGCCACCTATCAAAGGGCGATGATGAAAATCTTCAAAGCCCTGCAGCATAAGACAGTGGAAAGTTAGGTGGACGACCTGGCAATAAAAAGTAGATGGGGGAACAACCACCTGGGTGACCTCAAGGAGGTTTTGCAGTGTTTAAGTAGGTACAATTAGAAAATGCACCCCTTCAAATGCTTCTTCAGAGTTGCCTCAAGAAAACTTTTGGGATTCATTATTCAAAAGGATGGAATACAGTTGGATCCAACCAAAGTAAAAGCCATACTCGAGATGCCTAGCCCATCAACGAAATGGAGCTGAAAAGTTTACAGGGAAAATCAGCCTACAACCGGAGATTCATATCTAACCTCGTAGGTAGATGTAGGCCTTTCTCCGAGCTCATAAAGAAAGGGGTCACGTTTGAATGGGGCCTCGAATGCGAGGCAACCTTTGGACACCTGAAAGAATACCTTATGTAGCCCCCTGTTTTGATGGCATCAATCCCAGGAAGGGACCTCATCCTATACACCAAAGCATTAGACCACTATGTGGGGGAACTCTTGGCCCAGAAAACGGCGATGGACGAAAGGTGGCCCTTCACTACATAAGCTGAGTCATGATTGGGGCAGAGCACAACTACCCCCCGATAGAGAAAGAATGCATGGCCTTGATGTTTGCCCTGAATAAGTTAGGACATTACCTAATGCCGCACCAAACACAACTGGTATCAAGGATAAACCCACTCAATTGATGACTAAAGCAGGTTTGCTTAACCCAATAATGAAGAAATAGTCAACGTTGCTTTCTCAAAATGACATTGATTATGTCCCCCAAAAGGATGTAAGATGTCAGGCACTAGCCGATTTCCTGGAAGCGCACCCATTACCAGAGGGATCCTTCAAGACGAAGTCACCCCACTAGCGCAAGTGTTATTGACATAGGAAGCATGCTGGAAGCTGTTCTTTGATGGGGCTTCTCGTGCGACAGAGTATGGGACAGGGGCATCGGGTGTAAGCATCCTTTTTATATCGCCACAAGGCGATTTGATACCCCACGCGTTCACCATAGCGAAACACTGCTCTAATAACATCGCAAAATATCAGGTTATAATCATAGGGGTGGAGATCGCCCTTTTGATGGGGATCAGACACCTGGAAATTTTTAAGGATTCTAAATTAATAGTGAACCAGATCAACGGGGACTATGAAGTAAGAAAGCTCAACATCATGCCCCTATCACCAACAGGCAAAGTCGCTGATGCTACAGTTTGCCCATGTAATAGTCATACATATAGCGCGAAGCCTAACCTCCAAGGTTGATGCAGTGGTCGGTATTGCAGCTGTGATGGCCGTGCCAGAAGGGGACCACTGTGAAATTTTTGTCAAAAAAAGGCGACTAATGCCAGACCTCGGAACCTGGGATGCAATTGCAGACTGTGTCAGCAGTAATCCCATGGTCGCTAGGGTCGGGATTCTCCCTGCGGGGGAGGATTGGAGGCAGTCGTTGATAAAATACCTGAAATATGGAATCCTGACAGAAGACACAAAAGAAAAGATTGAGATCAAGAGAAGAGCTCCCCGACACTACTTCAATGAAGCATCAAGACTCTTGTACTATAGGTCGTAGGATGGAACAATGCTCAGGTGCCTCTCCAGTATAGAAGGAAAAGGAATGCTGACCGAAATGCATAGCGGTGTGTGTGGAGCCCACCAGCTTGGACCAAAACTCTACGAAAGGGCAAGATAGCGAGGATACTACTGGGCGGCAATGGTCCGAGATTCATTGGAACTTGCCAAAAAGTGTGAGGAATGTCAAAAGCACGCCAATTACATACACCGTGCGCTAGAACCGCTACATCCAACTATCCCATCATGGCCTTTCGATGTGTAAGGAATACACGTCATCGGACCTATTGCTCCACCCTCCGGTCGAGGTCATTGATTCATACTTGCTGCGATGGATTACTTCAGCAAATAGGCCGAGGCTATCCCGCTCAGCGAAGTAAAAGCAACCAACCTAAAGGATTTCATAAAGAAAAAATTGGTGTTAAGATTTGGAGTACCGAGAATGATCATCCATGACAATGCCCCCAATCTCGGAAGTATCGCTTTCAAACGTTGTGCTGAAAGTTTGGAATTGAAAGTCATCGCTTCCGCCCATATAATCCTATAGCAAATGGCCTGGCGGAGGCTTTTAACGAAACAATATGTAAAATCCTCAAAAAAGTGGTGTCCAAAAACAAGAGAGAATCGAACGAACGACTACTAGAAGCACTATGGGCATACCGCACAACTGTTAAAGGCCCCACGCATGCAACACCCTTCTCCCTTGGTATATGGGATAGAGGCAGTACTCCCTATTGAAATACAACTCCCGAGCCTACGCATAGCCGTGAATGATCACTTGATGGAGGAAGCAAAGGATCTGCTAAGGATAAGGGAACTTGAGTCCCTAGATGAAGGACGATTGGAACCCAGACAAAATATTGAACTATACCAGGCCAGAATGTCCGCCTCATTTGATAAGATGGTCAGACAGAGGTCCTTTAAAAAAAAGGAGACCTCGTCCTCGTGGTCAGGAAACTCATGAAAATGACATTCAAATCAACTAGGAAGTTTCAAACCAACTGAGAAGTGTCGGATGTGAATTTCGACCCCCCCCAATTTTCCTCTCCAAGAGAGGCATGGTTTGGGAAAATCTCCATTCATCTATATATATGCTATTTAAATTTTACATCGAAAATGAGGATTCCGACTACCCTCAAAATCGATGGATCACGATCGCCAGCTACGGTACGGCCGTAACACCGTTCTTTGACAAAAGTCGAAGAAATATGGGGAGAAAAATAATAAGGTGGGTTCTTCCTCTCGTCTAATGTGCTGCCGGCAACACACGACGGTTGTCCTGTCACATTAATTTGGATCTCTTTGGGTCTCTTTAATTTTGGGTCAATTAAGGGTCATGAGTTAAAGTCCGAATAAAGGTTAATCCTCACATAGCATAATCATAGTATATCCAAGTAAAATAAAATAACCAGAATAAAGAAAATAAACTAAAAGAGGGGGAGGTGCCAAATATTTAAGAAGAGGATCGGCCCCGTTCCCGAGTACCCCCTTTTGATCCCTTGGCAAAATAGGGTTTAAAGGCTGATTTTTTCAAACCAAAATGATGATGCAAATGAGACTTTGACTTGTGATTTCTGTGTTTTTCGTGTGCGATACACAAGTGATAAAAGTAAAAGGCCGATGGGCCGTAATTAATTGAAGGTGGCCGATGGGCCAGGATTGATTGGAAATGGCCGATGGGCCAGTGTTTGTTTTAGGATGGCCGATGGGCCGTGATTGGTTTAAAGTGTGTGCGAAATCACTCATCTCATCTCGTTATTCTCATTTATTCAATTTTAGAAATCAGTTCTTTATTCCCTTTTATCATTAAGTTCAAGTAAATATCTGGCACCTGAGGTGGAGGAAGAAATAAAAGGAAAATCTTTTTGGGTTTATTTTGTTGGTTTTATAGTTTTTATGGCTTTTCGATATGGGGCTAGAAGGGCCTAACTAAGGGATTTTACTTGGATCTATGTGATTAATGCTTTACTACTGATCATCGGATTAACCCTAACCTAAGGTCCTAGACCACCCACATCAGCTCTCCCAGTCCCCTAACGGAACAGGAAAAGTGATGGGGCGAAGCCTAATGCGCTAAGCTACCTAATGGGGAAATCCGATATAATCGTAGGGCATGAATAGCCTGAGTTTGATGGTTCAGCCCCTAAGCAACTTATTAATTGTGATTTTTAATTGGTCCGGTTTGTTTTGAGTTGAATATTGATTAAGAGGTGGATTAAATGTATTTTGGGGTTCTGTTTAAGTTGTTTAAGGTTCTGGAATTTATGGTTTTAATTTAAAACGTGAAATGATGTCGAAATAAGTGAAACAGGGTTAACGGAGGACTTGGGCGCCAGGTGGGTAGCGCCTAGGTTACTCTGATGACTTGGGCGCCCAGGCAGTGGCGCCTAAGCGGCTGTTTCTGGGTGGTTTGGCTAGCGACGATGGTATCGAGGTTATTTTCGGAATCCAAGGGGTTCTTACTTGGTGAATTTTAATGTTTCAAATTGTTCTAATTCTCTGATGTTCAAATGTCAAAGGGATTCGGATCCGGATTTTGAAACAAAATTTAGAATTCGCGCTTTAGTGCCAATGAGAGGATGGGCGCCAAGGGGGTGGCGCCCAGGTGGATGGCTTGAGATTTTCAGGTATTCCGAATGGGATTAGATATTGGTTTTCGGATCTAGAGACTATTTTAGGTTCTGGTTTTAGTTAATTTAAGTGGTAAGGTGTTTAGCTATTCATTTTAAATTGAAGTTGTGAACCAAGGTTAGAGTGTAGGATAGGCGCCACAGGGGTGGTGCCTAGGTGGTTGTTTGTTGGTTCGTAAGGGCTTTGGGTGCTAAGTCCAAATCGATTAAAGTTTCAAGTGTTTTAAGTTAAAAGTGTTTTAATATGTTGATCTGGATTGGTTCGAATGCTAATTAATTGTGTTAAGTTGTTGGTTGGGGTTTTTATGAAAATGGGTAGGTTAGGCGCCCAGGGAGTGGCGCCTAGGTTGATTTGGCAGGATGGGCGCCCAAGGGGTGGCGCCCAGGTGACTGTGCTAAGGTTCGGTCGGTTCGGTATTTTTTTGGTCAATTTAAGTTTAAATTGGTTTAAGGGCTTAGTGTGTTTGGGTGTGGGATGCTATTCGTATTCAATTGGGATTTATTTAAATGCCAATTAATTGGGCTAAGTTGTGAATCTGGTTTTTTCGAAAACAGGGAAGCTGGGCGCCCAGGGTGTAGTGCCCAGGTGGATTTGACAGATGGGCGCCAAGGGTGTGGCGTCCAGGTGAATTATTCTGTGGTTCGGGTCGTTACAGTATTTTTTAGGTTGATTTGCGGTTGAGCTTTATGGTTTGATGTATTTTAAATTAAAAATGTTCTGTTGCGATGATTAAGATTAAATTTCGTTTCAATTAATTTGGCTTTAGTGACAGGAGAGGCTGGGCGCCCAGAGAGTGGTGCCCAGGTGGAGGTGACAGGATGGGCGCCCAGGGGGTGGCCCCCAAGTGTCTGCCTTGTGCGTCCGAGTTGGCTCCATGTTTTAAGTCTATTCGGGTTTATGGTTCCGATTGTTTTAGATTTCAAGGATGTTTCGGTGCGTTGATCGCGATTGACTTCGAGTTTAATTTCAAGTAGGGTTTCCTAGTGATTGGGTAGGATGGGCGCCAGGAGGGTGTTGCCCAAGTGGATGCGGAAGGATAGGCACCAAGGGGGTGGCGCCCAAGTGGATGTGGAAGGATAGGCACCAAGGGGGTGGCGCCCAAGTGGATGCGGAAGGATAGGCACCAAGGGGGTGGTGCCCAAGTGGATGCGGCAGGATAGGCACCAAGGGGGTGGCGCCCAAGTGGATGTTTTGTGGTTTATTCGTTTTGTATTTTTTAAGTTGGTTTGAGTCCAAATTGATTAAGGTTTCGAGTCTTTTAGGTTAATAGTGTTTTAAGGTGTTAATTCGGGTTTAATCAATTAAGTTTAATTAAGTGGTGGTTTCTAAGGGAATGGGATAAGATAGGCGCCAGGAGGGTGGTGCCCAAGTGTAAAGGCAGGCTGGGCGCCCAGGGGGTGGCGCCTAGGTGTCTGTTTTGTGGTTTCGGGTTGCTTTTGCGTTCTTAGGCCGGTTCAAGTCTAAATTAATTGAGGTTTTAGGTTTCTTAAATTTAAAAGTGTTTTATTATGTTAACTAGGATTAAATTTGGGTTGTGATTAATTAGAAGTTTTAATTAGGGGTTCTTTAGAGACGGGATAGGATGGGCGCCAAGAGGGTGGTGCCTAGGTGGCAGTGCAGGCTGGGCACCCAGAGGGTGGCGCCCAGGTGGACTTTTTAAAGTTTATTGGTTTTGAGTTTTTTGAGTTAATTAGAGATTAAGTTAATTAAGGTTTACTTATTCTAGGTTTAAAATATTTTACTGTGTTGATTCGGATTAGTTTAAGGTCTTAACTAATTATCTTAAGCTTTAATCGGGGTGTTTTGGAGAATGAATAGGCTGGGCGCCCAGAGGGTGGCACCCAGGTGGCTGTGGAAGGATGGGCGCCCAGGTGGCTGTCTTTTGGGGTTTTAGGTTTTTTGTGTTTTTAAAGTTCTTAATTACTTCTAAATCCGAATTAATTAGGGTCTTAAGGTTTTAGGGTTCTTAATGATTTTATGTTTCTTAAGTTAGCTAATTATGGTGTTTTAATTAATCTTATGATTTATCCTACTTAGGCGCTAAACTCAATAACCTAGACTATCTAATTATTACTTTTGGGTTTTCTGGATATCTTTTAATTTGTTTTTGGTTTCTCCTCTAATTTACTAGAGAGTAAGGAAAGAGAAGAAGGGATTTTATGTTTTATGATTTTTTTTTGGGATTTTCTATGGTTATGCGATTCAAATGATATGATGTGAAGTGTGACAAAGATGGTAATTCAAAGTTCAGAACAGATCATACAACCAAACATATCATCATTATGCAGTTTCTAAATGAACTAAATGCGGAAGATTTGAAGTTGTGCACAAAAGTGGAGAAATCCACTTGGGCGCCACCCCTGTGGTGCCTACCCTGCTCAGTCAGGGTTTTCAACGAAACACAACGAACGCACAAGAATCTTAGTGTTTTCAACACAACTTCCAATATTCAGCGACTGATGCGAATGTCTTAATTCGAACTACTAGCGATGCAACTAACGAAATTAGAAGCAAACGATGCAACGGGCGGAGATCTAGAACCCGGACCCTGTCTCAGAAGGGTAGGCGCCCAGGGGGTGGCGCCCAGGTGATTCTGGAAAGGGTAGGCGCCCAGGTGGTTCTGGAGAGGGCAGGCGCCCAGTGGGTGGCGCCCAGCCTTTCTGCCAAAGGCTGTTCGCGATCTTTTCAATATAAATGATGATGGTGATGATGCTAATGCGAGATCTGATCTAACTATGCAATTAGAACTACAAAATCAAGACGAATCTACTATATTAGAATGAACCTAAACATATTACTAACATGATGATGCACTAATACTATTTTTATCGCAAGCTAATGTAGATCTACGATGCTCAAATGGTCCTAAGCATATTTCTAAGAATGAATGGTAATGGAATATAGAAAAAGAAAGAAGAGATCTAGGAATACCGGTATATGACGCGTTCCTCAAGTTCCTAAAACGAAGCTTTTGCAAAGATCCATAGCTCCAGTTGAAGATATGGAAGCCTCCTCCTCTCTTTCTCCTTCCTCTACTATTGATCTGAAGTTCTTCTCTAATGGTGGCTACCTTTCTTCTTCTTTTTCTATTCTCTCCTTTTGCCTCTTTTTTTAGGGTTTTTTGGGTAGCCTCCTCTTGTAAATGAAGTTAAAAGGGATTATATAGGTTTGGGACGAGTTTAGAAGGGGCTAGGGCTTCATTAATTCGTGTTTCTAGAAGGTCTCACGCATCCCTAGGCGGCTTAAGTTGTTTTAGGGTGAACTAGGGTTTGGAGGGAGGATGGGCGCCCATAGGGTGGCGCCCACATGGCCTGCGCAGGCTGGGCGCCCACAGGGTGGCGCCCAGGTGATCCTGGAGAGAGTGGGCGCCCACAGGGTGGTGCCCAGCTGGTTCGTGCTTCGCTTTTGGTCCTTGGTCCCATTTGGAGTCGAGACTGAACGGATATGTCTTCACCTGGGGGGGGGGGGGACCTACATTAGCACTTAATAGGCTGGGCGCCACATGGGTGGTGCCCAGATGGATTTCAAGGCTGGGCGCCACATGGGTGGTGCCCATATGGATTTAAAGGCTGGGCGCAACATGGGTGGTGCCTAGGTGGTTCAGTTAGTCTTCGATGCTTGGTCCTACGTATGAGTGGTCCCGGTCTAATCTCGAACCAAACAAATAAATTTTAAGGTGAACGCCCACCATGGGGTGCCTAGGTGGTCCTGGGCTGTGTGGGCGCCACAGGGTTGGTGCCCATGTGGAACTTAGTAGGGTAGGCGCCACATGGGTGGTGCCTAAGTGGAGTCGATTTATTTTCAGAGTTCGGCCCCTACGTTGAGTGGTCCCGGGCTATTTTAAGGCCAACTAGTGAAATGTGGAGGTTGGGAGCCCACCATGGGGTGCCTAGGTGGTCCTGGGCTGTCTGGGCGCCTAGCATGGGGCGCCTAGGTGAATTCCATAGGGTGGGCGCCACATGGGTGGTGCCTAGGTGATCTCTTCTTAGGACAAACTTCGGAAGCTCATAACTTTTGACTCGCTTATCGGATTTAGACGTTCTACATACTGCCGGAAAGCTCTCGAAGTGAGGAATCCAATGGTCTAAATGTCTTGACAAATATGGATTGAAAAATATGGGGGATCTCTGGACCAATGAATTCGATTTCCTAACTTAGGCTAATCGGGTGACATTTTGGCAAACTAAGTATGGTCTTTGGAGGGATTGGCCTAAGCATGTCTTAAGTGGTCCGGAAAGGGTTTGAGTGGTGTCATGGTTCATTCCTTGTGTGAGTAGTGAGTTGGGCTCAAGATCTTGACGCGACTCGGCTTTTCTCTCACGAATTTCTAGAAATCGTTGAACTAAATCTAAAATTAGCAACAAGCATCTTCATCGTCATTAATTAATCTGAATTATGTCATTAATCATTCAATTATGGGTGAAATGGGGGCATCGCTATATATGATAGGTATTTAAGGCTATCATAGGGACCAAATGAGGTGTCTACAGTATGCCCCTCTTTGGAGAGCAACACGTGGAGAGTTGTGCTCCAAAGAAAGTAGACACACCACTCATGACTCACGGGAGCTTTTGAGCTCGCGGGAGTGGCCATCTATGGATGTATACAATTGCAAATTCATTCTAAAGATGAGGTTCACTTTTCTAGGATCGATCCTGATTCAGGGGGAGAAAGGCAAAAGAAGAAGTTACGTGCCTAATGATTTGATTGGAAACCCGAGATCTGTGCCTCGGTGCCCGTGGTATTGCCACGTGGCGGGTTGGGAACTGTGCCCCGGTTACTGAAATTTAAAATGATGGCGGGAACTGTGCCCCGGTGGTCTGAATCAGAAGTCGATCTTTCGATTGGTTAAGTCACTATTAGAATCTCACTTGTTCATGCAATAGAGTTTAATTCAAATGGTCATATATAGCATCTTTTAACTTTCATCCACAGTTGAATGTTCAAGGCATAGTTAAAACTAACTAGCAAAAATGGGGATCTTGAAGGCAATTACAAACATAGTTCAAGCAATAGTGTGAGGTGCATATGAGAATGAGATGCATTTTTTTTTTTTTTAAAAGATGTTTGATTTTAAAACTCAGGTATGCATTGAAAAAGCTAAATCAACGGAAGACGGTCACCGGAATAACTGTCACTCTCTAGGGATCTTGGTCTTCACCCAAGCTTAAATGAGAACCTAGGATAGATTCGATCATCTTTTTGGTGCTTATCATGGAGAGTTTCAAGTTACACGGTTTCCATCTTCCAACGTCAAGATTTGAGTCGGCGAACGCACAATTCGTGAGAACACGATATTATGGTTGCCATACCGATTATAAGCGCTTAAGGGAGGCCTACAGCGACTCAATTTGCAGACATGAAGTAAAATCATGAAAATCACAGTCAAGGGTACTTACCTCCAGAGCTTTCCGTAAGTCCAACGTTGGGGACCACTGCCATTTCCTTTCATCATTAGTTTGCCGAAGTTTGAGTCATCTACCTCCATCAGTGTACTTGAATGTCTTTCACCTTTGGTGTCTTCGTTTTTGCTTTGGGAAACTGTATTGAACAAACACTAAAAGATTCTGCATTTCTCATTGTTAGTGCTCTGTAGTTCAAATTTCATTGATGGAGATAACATGCAATGCACAATGTCAGATGTATGCGTGATGGGACTAATGTGCCTGTGACGGGATCTTATGTGATGGGACAATGTTTGATTGACAATGTGCACCATTTCTTTGTGCCTCTCTTAACTTGCTTTCTCTCTCTTTCTTTTGGTTATTTATTTATTCTTTTTTTTTCTTTTTTTTTGTTTGTTTTTTGTTTTTTTTTGTTTTTATTTTGTTTTTATTTTTTTATTTTTTTATTTTTCATTTTTTTCTTTCTCTTGTTTTTTTTTTTTTTTTATCATTATTATTTTTAATCATCTATCATCATTAATTCTTGTTCGGGTTCAACTTCTCAAAATTCTAGGACAATTTGGCTCAAAGAGGCCTTTGGTTCTCTAAGGTGATAGATAGGCGCCACAGGGGTGGTGCCCAGCCTGTTCGAGCTTTGGTTCAAGGATTATGAAAAGAGACAACTTGGGCGCCTAGGGGATGGTGCCTAGGCGGATTGCATGGATGAAGTTCGTCTCGAAGTAGAATGGTGGATTTGGAAGACAAGTAACCTAAACGTCCAAGACGTGGTGCCCAAGATGCAGTCCTAGTCCGTTTTAGAATGTAGTTTTAACTTCAAGGAAGTAGGTTGCATTTCAGGTTGGTTTCGAAGTAGAATTCGAATTTGAGGCAATGTGTGACCTGGGCACCCAAGGGGTGGCGCCCAGACTGCATTTTGAGTTAGTCTTGAAGTGGGATTCGGGTTCAAGGCAATGTGTGACCTGGGCGCCAAAGGGGTGGCGCCCAGACTGCATTTTGAGTTAGTCTCGAAGTAGGATTCGTGTTCAGCCTATCGTACCAAGAGTCCTCGTCGGAGTAGAAGCCTGACCTTTAGAGAATAGGTGATCTGGGCGCCCGGGGTGTGGCGCCTACGTGGAATTGCATGTTCAGCACTTAGAGTCCCTGTCAAAGAGAAGTTCGAGTTTTAGGGAGAACAGGTGACCTGGGCGCCCAGGGAGTGGCGCCCAAGCTGTTGTTCGTGTTCTTTTAAAATTCTCATGGGGTTCAGACTCTAACCTATATAAGTGGATCAAGGCTACGAATTTCCCACAACTCTTGGTCTTTCAGACTTCGAACTTCATAGCCTTCAATCTCTTCCTTGCTCCCAAGTAAGTTTTCTGTTCTCTTTTTTTTTTTTTTTTTTTTTAAGATGAATGGCATGTCTCATGTATATACTTCTAATTGTATGATTATTTAGTTGATCAACTTGGTATATGATTTCAGATTAACGCATCCTTTTTATTTGTTTTGTATGTTCTCTTTTTCTCTCTTTTTTTTTTGTTTTTTTGTTTTTTTTTTTAAATTTGCTTTTATCCTCTTTGAGTTATGTGGTTAATCATTTTTATTTATTTATTTATTTATTTTTAAATCCTTTTGATCATGTGTTGGCCTTTTTGTTTCTTTTTGTGTTTGGTGATTTTTACATCTGATATTTCAAGATTATGTTCAGTTTTCGTCATGCACATGCACAATCTTTGATTTGAATTTGAGCCTAGTCTTATGCCCTTGCGTACATGTTGGCTTTTGTTTTGGTTGTGGTGATGGCTTGTCCCATGTTTTCTTTATTTAATTCGTCAAGGCTATTTTATGGCATAGGCAAGTTTGTCATGGTCAGATTTGGGGTGCCCTAGTTGAAAAACACCAACAGGGAAGGCTAGGCGCCACCCTGGTGGTGCCTATCTTTCTGATTCGCACTAAGGGCTTGTGAACCCGAATTTTGGGGCATCTTTTCATATTCTGGTTCTCTCCGGCTTCATGGTATGTTATGAAAACATGACTCAGGGATACTAAAGTCTTTAACTTGGCGAAATAATGATGTCCTTATGGGAGATATTTCAAGGCTGGGGTGGGCGCCACCCCTGTGGCGCCTAGTTGACTCTCTGTTTTTTTTTTTTTTTTTTTTTTTTTTTTTTTTTTGAATGTTAAGATGTTGTATTGTATGGGAGTGTAGTTTGGACTTCTTGACTCTCCAGAGGGTTTGGGATAGCTTAGCAGTATCTTTGGAAATATCTCCCACGGATTTGAGAAGGCCTAATAAAATTATCATGGCTAAACCCGTACCTTTTGCGGTGAATTCCTCAAAACAGACCTGGGCGCCACCCCTGGGGCGCCCAAGTGACCCCTTTTTTTTTATGTTGTTTTGGATTTCCTCTAATTATGAACTTTTTTGGGTTGTTTTTATTCTGTAAAGGGTTTCTAAAGCCTTGTGCATATGCCTACAGGTCTTCTCTTATTCCAATGGCCGGCTCTCCGATCTTCTCATTCGTTGTTGATGGTGTTGAGGGTTCTTCCGCTTGCAAGCCCTACTCGCCAGGGGATGAATATTGGTCCCTTGGAGCTGACAAAATAGGGTATTATGACTCTGAGGAACGGGCAGAATTCTACCTCAAGCATGAATCCTCCCTGCCTGTTACCTATGACTGCGTTTTCCAATTTGAAGAAACTATGGACCAGCGCATTGTGGAGATTAGGCGCAGCAGGTATGATTTACTGGCTATGAAGTACAAAGGTATCTGCAGGTTGTATGGGGATTTGTGTATTGTGGGCAGGACTGCTCTAAATAGGCTGAATGGTTATGATGGGCTTCTGGAAGACTTGCCATCTTTTGTCAACAGCGTGCTCCAATCTCTCTTATGGAGCATGTTGGATGTCAGGGGGATGTTTGAAGTTTGGGAGGCTATGAAGTCTACCAACGAACGAGCTCCTATTGATGACTTTAACACCCTACACAGGCGGATGGATCAACTAGAACTCATGGTCATGTCTTGCCCTCACGAAGCTGAATCATCCGTTCCTAGGCGCTACAGGAAGTACTTCGAGATGCAAAGCACTAGCCTCTCGGCGCTTATTCATCCGGTATACACGGCTTATCTAAATGACTTCCAGCGAATTCGGGATATTTGCGGTGTCTTGAGGAATCCACCGGATAACTTGAAAGAAGTGCAAGGGCAAATCGAAGTTCATATCGTCGAAATGGAGGCACAGATGGCGCGCTTTCCTACTTTCAACGGGATGGTCCATCCATCCTAGGGGACTCACTAAAAGTTATTCTATCTTAGGCTAGGATTTTCTTTCAATAAGAGGTCAGGTCATTAGGACCATCTTAGTTAGTTATAAGCTCCACCTAGGGTATTGGGGGCAAAGGTTGTGACCTCTATTTTAGTCCATGTTTAGGATTCAATCGATTCAATTAATTGCTATAGTTATTGTTTTAAGACTCTTATTGGAGTTTAATAAAAGTTGATTTAGACTTTTCTTTTCCTCTTTTTTTTATTTTATTTTATTTTATGTGGTGATGTTTATTACTGAATGATGATGACATTTATGATGATGAGGTTAATGATGAGTTATGAAATTCGATGAGTCCAATTTTGTTAAGACTAGACCATAGTCATTAATAAAGATTGATTTTTATCCTAACCCGAGAGTGGATTATGTCTTAACTTCATCTCCATTGATGTTTAAATTAATGTCAGGTTTGATCTTTTTTTTTTTTTTTTAGTTGAGTTGTTCTTTTTTTTTTTTTTTTTTATAGGTGGATCTCCCCCCCTTGAAGGATGGCCCCACCATGTGATGGTGCTAGGCCAGCGCCCAAGGCTGGGCGCTAGGTCACAGTGGCTGGGGCTTTTGATGCCCCAATCTTTCCCCCTCTTTTCGTTTTTTATTCTTTCTTTCCCTCTCTTCTTTTCTTTCGTTTCTTTCTTTGGGTTCTTGCTTTAGGTGAGGCGCAGGGGAGAGTGATCAGGGAGAGCTGAGTGGAGAAAGAGGAGAGGAGGAAAGGAAGAGCAGCGGCGCAAGAGTTTGCTGTCGCCCAGGTAGGTGGGTCTCAACCTCCTTTTCTACTTCTTCTTCTTTCTATTTTTTTTTCGTTTCATTATGGCTGCCGTTGTAGTTTCAGGTGAGGTGCAGTGAGCAGCAGTGGAGAAGAGGGAAAAGAGAGAAGGCCATGTATGTGGTTTCATCCTCCTTCCATTTTCTATTTCCATTCTCTTTCTTTTATTCTTTGTTTTTTTCTTTTTTTTTCTTTTTTTTTCTTTTTAGAATCTTATGCTGCCATTTTAGGGAGAAGACGAATGCAGTGAGCAGAAAGGGAGGAGAGAAAGATTCAGGTATGTGAGTTCCATCCCCTTCTATTTATTTATTTCTATTCTCTTTCTTTTCTCTTCTCTTTTTTTTTTTTTTTTTTTTATGTTTGTTGCTGCCGTTTCAGGGAGAAACCGAATGCATTGAGCAGAAAGGGAGAAGAGAAAGATTCAGGTATGTGAGTTCTTTATTCTCTTCCCATTTTCCATTCTTTCTCTTCTCTTTCTTTTATCTTCTTTCTGTTTTTCTGTTTTTTTTTTTTTTTTTTTTTTTTAGACTCTGTTTATGGCAGCTACAGGTGAAGACCGAATACATTTGAGGAGAAAAGGAGGAGAGAGAGGTTCAGGTATGTGTCTTCATCTTCCTTCCATTTATTTCTTTCTATTCTCTTTCTTTTCTCTCATCTCTTTTTTTTTTTTTTAGAATCTGTTTAGGGCAGCTGCAGGTGAAGACCGAGTAAGCTGAAGAGAAAGAGAGGAGAGAGAGAGATGCAGGCCTCCCTGTTTTCTCTAGAGCGAATGATGCCAAGGCTTCTATCACTCGATTACGCCTACATAGGATGTTCGGGGCTCGCCCCCAGTCCGGTGTGGGTCAGATTGATGCCGAGTGGCTGAGGGAGGCGTACAGCCCAGAGAGGAAGAGAATCCTAAATAGTAAGTATTCCATTGTTGCCTTTGTAGCATCATATCTTTCTCTTCTGCTGCTCCTACTAATCATTCCTCCCTGCTTTATTTTAGAGTGGGCTCGGAACCAGGCGGACTTTCTTGCCAAGTTGAGGGCAAGGGCACCGGATTTCGAAGGCTTGCCGGTTAGAGTATGTGAGGGAGGTCCTGTCCCCACAAAGGCCGGGGCTCGGGCCGATGCTGGTAACATTTTGTCCCCTCTCCTTTAGATTGATTCAGAGTAGAAAAATACCCGTGAGACCTGCATATTCGATATTTATCCTTTATTAACAATGTTCATAATTCCTTTGACAGGTGAGGGCCCTTCTTTTGGTGGATCCCGATCTGCGGCCGGCCCTGCTGATGACGATGTAGCAGTGGTGGATGCGATTGAGAGTGATGATGAGGTGGACGGGAGTTATGATGAGGATGCAGATTATGATGAGTTGGAGGGTGAGTTTATCGCATCTGACGATGGAGTCGATGAGATTGATGATGGGGACAGTGAGGATGAGGGGGTGAGACCTCGCCGAGTTGTTTCTGTTGACTTTGATGAGAGGAGAGATGGAGGTGCGGGTAGAGGTGACGAGGGCGACGACGTCGGACCCTTTGAGCGTAAACACTCGATCTAGTTTCTTTTAAGTGATCTCTAGCGTCTTGTATGCTTCTCATCCTTGTTTCTTACGTTCTTTCTCTCTTGCTGCAGGGTATGAATGGCGGGAAGTGCCGGTTGATGGGTACGCTCGCCGAAAGAGGGTAGGGATACCTTGTGAGGTTTTCCCGGTCACGAGTGAGTACCGAAGCATTTGGTAGCTACTTTGTTCCTTATTCTGATTATATAATGAATTTCTTATGTCAATTTGGTATTGTGCAGAGAAAAAACAAGGGAGGCAGTCTGAGGTTCGTTTGAGGAGACCCAGGCTGGTTTCGGCACGATTGGGTGATGATGAGCATCTCCGGGCTTTCCTTCTGTTCTTTTTGGGGAGGTGTCTCTTTGCCAACGCGACTGGCAATAGAGCGTCCGGTACTCTCATTCGGTTTGTACAGGACCTGGATAAGGTCGGCGACTATGCTTGGGGCGCGGCCACCCTTGCCTTTCTTTTCCATAGTCTAGACTCGAGGTGCCGCCTCCAGCCCGGATGCAAGAGCCTTCGAGGGTTCGTGCCGATCCTACAGGTTTAAACCCTATCCCCAAATGTGGTGACCTATTGTAGTCCACCCTTTCTTATCATGGGTCATTTTTCGTCTTTTGTAATAACTAAGCTTTGGTTGTGTATAGATATGGGTTTGGGAGCATATCATCCAGTGTCGGCCTGAGCGCTTGCCTGCGAGGTTGAGTTGTACTCCCCGGGCTTCGCAGTGGTATCCTAATGCCAATTTGCGGAGTTTTTCCGACATTCTGCCTCCTGAGATGGCGGAGCGTATTAAGGCTCTAGGAATGAGACCGGGCGAGCAAGGTTACCGGTTCATCTTAAATGAGTTGAAAAATCACGAGGTATGCTCTTTTTCTCTTTTTGTTTGTCATGTTAAATGTCTGCCTCTCTCTGTTCTCATTTGCTACACATCACGACTTGTCAGGTGATCTGGCAGCCCTACCGGGGTGGTCCGGATGATGAGATGGCTGTTGTGCAGGAGGGGCGTACACTATTTGAGAGGGACATTTGGCTCCACGCTCCCCAGGTGGCGGTCAGGTTGGTTGTCAGCCGAGTTGCGCGCCAACTGGGACACCATCAGGTTGTCCCTGTAGAAAAGTCTATCATGCATCGGTCGTATCCAGGGTTGGGTTTGAAAACATTCAAACGCCGCCATCCGTGTCGGAAAGAGATAAAAAATTGGAGAAGGAAAGGGAGGAAGGCCACCTTCGGTGTAGATGCTAGTGCCTGGAGTGACTATGAGGTATATTGGAGGACAGCTTTGCATCGGTATATACTCCCAGAGTCGTATTCTTGTGGGGCTTCGTATTCTATTAGTAATTGCGCGGAAGTGGCTGAGGCCTCGTCATTGGCTCGGGTGAGCATTGAAATTTTGTTTGCTCTAATGTTGTCTTCCTTTTTTATCATTGCTAACATCGTTTCTTCTTTTACTTTTCAGGAGGAGATACCGGCTGTAGCAAGGGATTGGCAGGCACGTCCATCATCCGAAGGACGGGGCGAGGTGAGGGCTTATGAGGTTTCCAACTTCAATTATGAGCCTTACAATCTCAACGATTCATGCTCTTCCCATCCTCTAACCGTGGCTCTCATGTGTGACAGGGGACGTCTGGGTGTGTAGCGTCCGATGCGGAGTCCATCCTTAGGGGAGAAACACTTCGACTGTCTCACCTAGTGGAGAAGAAGGTATGACTTCTTGATTTAGTGTTTGAATCCAATGGTGCTTATCTCCATAGTAATGTTGATCATTCTCGATGTAACGGCATGGTTTATATTTCATAGGATACGGAGATCGTGAGACTGAGGGCACTATTGACAGCTGAGAGGGTACGAAAATTGTTAAACCTAATTAGCCATGTGCTACCTTATTTATACTTTCCTTACTAAAAATGCTTTGGTAACAGGAGCGCCGTCGGGAAAATGAAGCGATCATCGAAGCGTTGGCGGATTCTCGCGAGGTATGAGGTCATGGAGTTATTTGTTCATTTTGAATTTCTGTTTATGACCTTTGGTTACTATGCAGAGCAACAGAGAGCAGGACATGTCCGAGGTCACGAGAATTCGATTGGAGAGCGATCTTCTCACTCTATAGGCGGAGGTGGACCGACTGCGGACTAGCGAGGTTTGCGTTTTGTTTTATCGCTCTTGTGTTCAAGACGTATAATGACAACTCTTAACCCTTTCTATTCGTGATCCTCAGGTAGAGACTCGTGGCGAGCGCGACGGAGCGTTTGCAAAGAGAGCTGCTTCTATGGCACAGGTATGAGCGCTTCTCATGTGATATTTCAATCTTAATTCCTCATTCATTGTTGATGTTGTTTATAATTTTGCGGTGTGCAGGTTGACGAGTTACGTGCCAGGCTTAGGAGCTTTGAGGCCCCTACGCAGGTAAAGGTCTTTTCTTCTTTTAAAATTCCATGTTTGATGCTACAAGGTTTGTTGAACGTAATGCTTCTATAAACGTTGTACTGTAGAGCGGTGCTATCGTTGCTTCTATTCCTCCACCTCCTAGCTGGGGCGAGGAGAAGGCCATTATTCATGATCATTACGCTCGGCGCATGGATCGCATGGAGCGACAACATGATGAAGTGGTTACTGATTTGCGGGGGCGTCTCGCTAGACTTCATCGGAGGGCAGAGGAGAGAGGTTATGCATTCTCGGACTCGACCCGCACTCCTTCTCAGCGTGCTCCTGGTCCGACCTCATTTGCTTCGCCGGCTCGCCGTGATGGAGCCGCTCCGTAGAGTCGTCGTTCTTTGATCGATCTCCCCAGGCTGCATCATTAGTGTATCTTGTTCCATGTATCCATATTTGCTAGTCATGTATTTATGTTGTTTCGCCCCATCTTTGGCTTATGGTGAGAGCTAATATGTATTTGATGTATGTTGTGCATACGTGTATTATGTATGTGTAGTTGAGATAGTGTGCTTGATGCTTTAGAAGTGCCATGGGAATGTGTTTGATTGATAAGGAGTTGTTGTGGGGTACCGGGGAATATATGAAGTGTTTTTCTTTCACAGGTAACAGGTTCTGTGTATCCGGAAATTTTTCGGCGTCTAGAAAACAAGGGGAAGTGCTGCCGAAATTTTTCTAAAATTTCTCGAATTTCGTGCCTCAGCAAAAAAAAAAAATTCTCATGGAATAAGAATAATAGCAATCCGGGATAGACAAGATGAGATATAATAGACCAAATGAATGCAATCCCATGCCAATTTTGACCTGGAGAGGCAACATGGCCACAAGGTTCTCAAACAATGAGGAGTGCCTGAGTGTGTGACATTTGTGGCCTAAGCAATTCTATGTTCTTAGAGCATTTACATCGTCAGCAATAAATATTAAGGCAAGAGCTCAAGATATTTGCATTTTCAAATCAAACATGATATCATAAAGGGTGTGTATAGCATACATCTATAATCATTATATATCATAACAACCATAATTCATACTTCCCAAGTTTGGTCATCAGCATTTTGACCTTTTCTAGTTATGAGGAGTTGTGTGCAAAATAATACCCGTAGATAATATATAAAAAAAATGCCCCAGCTTGTGGGATGTTATGAATGTAATCGGGGTTGGTTTCCCTGCAAGGTCTCAAAGAAAATTTGTTAGTTTAATATTTTTAGGCCCCCTGCATAATTTAGCTAAGGTGGCATCTTTCTTTCTCGGTAAAAATGTCAGGGGGCCATTTTGGCATTCAAGCTTTGGGAAAAGAGATGGAATTAGTACCTTAGTGTATGTGTTCTTTCCTGCATTCACTTGGAAATGGTTAGCAACAAAAGCATGCATGAGGTGAGGGTGTGTGGAGTCTAGTGAGTGTTCGTGGCAATCGTGTATGCGATGAGGGCCTATATTGGGAAGCTGTGCAAGACAGATAGATAGATATATACATATATATATATATATATATATAAATGCCCCAACATAAGACTAGTGTTCATTTTGGCTGTGGGCAAGAAAATACCCTCGTTCCATGATTGTCACTTTGGTGGTAATGTGATACTCCCTAACCATCATTTGGAGGTCGAGCCCTCACAAGCCCTCCTCTTGTAGCTGCTTAGTCTTTTCAGTTAAACTTCAGAAAGCACTTGACTGTCCTCGGGGCTCGTTCGTGAGTTGTGTTTGTGTGTGGGGTGGTAAGTCACTGTGCCTCCTTAGTGCTGTGGCTTCCGACCACCTTCTGCTCAGTTCATGCAATGAGTACCCATGTCACTCCAGCAGGCCTAATTCTAATAGATTTTTTTTAAAGCATGTAACTATGCAATGTCTAGGTCCTTTAAGCTTTCTAATTAACCCATGTAACGAGCATTAGGCCAATGACTCCCAAACCGGACGGCTTTAGGGCACTAGGTATGCAAATACCCCTCCGAGCTTACTGGCTCGGGTTAAAAAGGCTACGAACCCAAACTAGCTACGTCTTTTTTTTTTTTTAGCATATAACTGTGCAATGTCTAGGTCCTTTAAGCTTTCTAATTAACCCATGTAACGAGCTTTAGGCCAGTGACTCCCAAACCGGACGGCTTTAGGGCACTAGGTATGCAAATACCCCTCCGGGCTTACTGGCTCGGGTTAAAAAGGCTACGAACCCAAACTAGCTACGTCTTTTTTTTTTTTTTTATTTTAATTTTTTTTTTTGCAAATGGTTGAAAAGCTTTCATGACATGGGCAAACTCACCTTCAAACCTTCACATCGAATGGCTTTAGCCGTGCCGAATTTGTGCCGGGCAGACTCACCTATTTGTGTATTTTTAAGTGTTAGTGTGTGTCCGAGTTCCAAATTTGATCAGAGTGCATTTCTTCGGTCTTCCTATGAGATATCTACAACTACACAAAAGGGCAAGGAGGGTCATATTCTACAAGAAGTGAGGAAGGGTCATACTGTGTACCTTTTCAGGTACATAGCGTTCCATGGATCGCAGAGATCTTCCTCTTCTGCATTTACTAGTCTGTATGCATTTCCAGGATATACTTCTTTGATTATATAAGGGCCTTCCCAATTGGGTCGTAACTTACCTCGGGGATGCGGAAGCTGAGAAGGAGCGATGCGTTTCAGCACGAAATCGCCAACTTTGAATTTTCTTTCTTTGACATGTTTGTCGTAGGCTCTGGCAATCCGCTTCCGGTATACCTGTGCGTGCTCTGCTGCTTTCATTCTCCTTTCGTCAAGTAGGTCCAGCTGAAGTAGCAATGCTTCTCTCCTTTGGTCCTCTGTCATGTCTTCATCTAGCTGGATGCGCAGCGACGGGTGAAGGACTTCAAGGGGAAGGACTGCTTCCATTCCGTAAGTCAAAGAGTATGGGGTTTCTCCGGTGGGAGTTCTTATTGAGGTTCGATACGCCCACAACGCTTTGACCAAACGGTCTGGCCAATCACTACCTTTGGTGGTTTGCACAGTCTTCTTGATGATCTTTAGTAGGGTCTTGTTGGTTGCTTCGGCTTGACCATTTGCTTGGGGATAGTATGGGGTTGAATGATGCAGTTCTATGTTATATTTTGTACACAACTCGTTCATTTGTTGGGATATGAATTGTGGACCATTGTCTGTTATAAATGCCTTAGGGATGCCAAACCTAGCTATTATATTCTTTTTAATGAATTTGACTACGGAGGTTGCCTTAATATTAACATATGCTTCTGCTTCTGCCCATTTAGTGTAATATTCTGTTGCTGTTAATATGAATGCCTTATTTTGTGTGTTCTCTACAGTAGAGGTCAGGGGTCCTATGATATCAAAAGCCCAAGTCGAGAAAGGCCATGGAGCGGTGGTAGGGTGAAGGGATGATGCGGGGGCATGAATTAGGTCAGCATGCAACTGACATTCTTTGCATCTTTTGACATAATTGATTGAATCTGATTCTAGGGACGGCCAATAGTAACCTAAATGGATGATTTTCTTAGCTAACATCTGGCCGTTGACATGTCCTCCGCACTCTCCTGAATGTGCCTCTTTAACTATCTCTTGCCCTTCTTCTATGGTCATGCATCGTAAGAGAACTCCACTAAATGATCTACGGTACAGTAGCCCTGCGACTATGACATATCTCTGAACCATCTCTCTTAATGCTCTTTTATCCGATCGGGTGGCGTAGTTAGGGATGTAGCCATCATGCAGGTAATTCCAAATATCATAGTACCACGGGGGTCATCTTCCAGGTCATCATCATGTTGTATGCGAGCTAAGATTCCTTCTTTAGGTTTAGAATCTTCTTCCTGATCGGACTCTTCGGTCTTAGCTTTCTTACTCCTATTTTTCGAAACTTTCAGCAGGATTTCGGCGGGGTTCCCCTTGGTCAGGTCTATTGGTTTGACGGACGGAGAATCTAGCCTTCTAATCAGAAATTCTTTGGAATCCTTATCATCAGGCATCTCTATGATTGAGGCTAAAATCGCTAATGAGTCAGCCAATCAGTTCAAGGCGCGGGGGATGTAGAGAAATGAAATCTTCTTGAATTTTGACATCAGCTCTTTGGCTTTCTCATGGTAGTGCGCAAGCTTAAGGGCGCTAACCTTCCATTCTCCACCTATTTGGGAAATAACGACTTTAGAATCACCGAAGACTCTTAGCTTATCAACACCTAGGGTCTGGGCTTCTCTCAACCCTGCTAATAAGGCTTCGTACTCCATCGTATTATTGGTTGCTGGAAATCCGATTTTATAGGCCATTGGGATGACAACTCCTTCCGGGGATAATAACACTACACCAACTCCTTTTCCATTTTGATTCAAAGCCCCATCAAACTACATGGTCCATAAATCATCATCCTTTGCTTTTTCAGCGTCTGCAAATAAGATACTTTCGTCGGGGAAATCAGTTCTAACCGGTTCATACCGTGGCAGAGGGAGGTGTGCCAGATGGTCGGCAATTGCTTGTCCCTTTATAGACTTCTGGGTAACATAGGTTATGTCAAACTCTGCCAAGAGCATTTGCCATCGCGCGACTCTTCCCGAAGTAACGGGTTTCTCGAAGATGTATTTTAAGGGGTCCATTCTGGCTAAGAGTTTGACCTGGTGAGCTAGAAAGTAGTGTCTCAGTTTCTGGGCGGCCCAAACTACGGCTAAGCAAGTTCTCTCCATTGGGGAGTATTTCCTTTCGTAGGGTAGGAGAGATTTACTAAGGTAATAAACCGCGTTCTCTTTCCTCCCAGTCTCATCATGTTGACCTAGGACCATGCCTATTGCAGACTCTGTTGCTGACACATACAAAATGAGGGGCCTATGTTTAGCAGGGGGCTTCAGGGCAGGAGGACTCAATAGATATTTCTTTAGATCTTCAAATGCCTTTTGGCAGTCGTCATCCCAATGATATTCCATGCCTCCTTTTAATAATTTATAGAATGGCTCACATCTTTGTGAATGCTGCGAAATGAATCTTCTGATGAATTGTAGTCGCCCTATTAGGCCTCTTAACTCTTTAAGGTTCTTTGGGGGCGGCATTTCAAGAATGGCCTTTACCTTAGAAGGATCGACTTCGATTCCTCGATTACTTACCATAAAGCCTAGGAGTTTTCCAGAGGATACTCCGAAAACACATTTCTTCGGATTCATCTTTAGTTGGGTGTCCCTGGATCGCTGAAGAACTCTCCTGAGAGCCGTGACATGTGTTTCACGTGTTCTAGATTTGATCAGAATATCATCTACGTAAACCTCCACACAGCTGTGTATCATATCATGAAATATTGTCATCATGGCCCTTTGATAGGTAGCGCCGGCATTCTTCAAGCCGAAAGGCATAACAATGTAACAGTAAGTCCCCCAAGGTGTGGTGAACGAAGTTTTCTCCTGATCCTCTGGTGATAGTCTGATCTGGTTGTACCCTGAGTAACCATCCATGAATGATAGCATAGCGTGCCCTGCGGTATTATCAATAAGCACGTCGATGTGAGGTAAAGGGAAATCATCTTTGGGAGATGCCTTGTTCAAATTTCGGAAATCAATATAGACTCAGACGCGTCCGTCTTTCTTCTTCACCGGGACTATATTGGCAACCCATTGAGGAAACAACACAACCCTGATGAACTTCGCCTGGTGGAGTTTGTCAACCTCCTCTTTTACTTTCAGTGCAACATCAGGGAGCATTCTTCTCAATTTCTGTTTAACCGGTCTAGCATTTTCCTCCAATGGGATCCTGTGTTCCACTAGGTCTGGCGCGAGTCCGGGCATGTCATTATAATCCGATGCGAACACGTCTTGATATTCTCGTAGGACCTCAAGGATCTCATTCTCTTCGTCAGGTTCTAGGCATGCACTGATTTGGACCTGCTTGGGTCTTTAGTCCGTTCCCAGGTTTATCTCTTTCGTCTTTTCGGCAGCCGCTTGTGTTTCTTTGTCAAACTTCTTAATTACTCTCCTAAATTCATCTGAAACTTCATCATCCCCTTCTTCAGTGTCTACTAATTCGTAAACACCCATTCCATCATTGATGTTCACATGTTGCACAGACAGTTCGGGTTCTGGAATGACAGGCAGAGATTCGCAGCCTAACTTCTCGATGTTTGTCATAATTTCTTCTAGTCGAGACTGCTCCACTGTGGGTATCTTCCATCGCCTTAGGTTGCCCATATTTGGATGATGATCACAGTCTTCTACTCCTACGGTTCCTATGTTTTTGGGTTTTCTATTTCCTAATTTTTTTTGAGTTTTTGGGGTTTTCTAATTTTTTGGGATTTTCTAATTTTTTAGGATTTTTGGAATTTTCTAATTTTTTGGGATTTTTGGGATTTTCTAATTTTTTGGGATTTTTGGAATGATATGGTACATGTGAGGTTGAAGATGGGCTATCTACTGAGGAGGATCCTCCCCGCTGGCGTGGCCAGGCAGTGGGGCGGTATACCATTTCGTGATCATTGAGGTCATCAGTTTCCCAAACTTCGTGGTTCTCTCGAGAGGAGTCTTCTCGCCAATGGCGCCAGGCAACGGGCCAATATACCACTTCTTCGCTAGTAGGGTTTTCGATTTCCCACGTCTCGCGACTTTCTCGGACTTCGGCGATCGGCGTTTTTTTTTGGGTAGATGAGTTAATTCACTCGCATTCAGCATGTTACAAGATAGGGTCTGGAATCTCGGATCGATAGTGTGGTCTATATTGTTCACTCCTTTTGGTGAATGGAGCTCTTTCCAAGTGCCGAAGATTTCCTCGTGAGTCTCACTTTCAGATGAAGTCGAATCTTCCCAATCTTCTACTAAAACGGTCTTGCCTTTATCATTTGGATCCAAATTGTAGCATCCCCTTCCGAATGGAAGTGTGTCGGGGTCCAAGGTTTTGTCATGCTTCATGAAATGTTCATTTAAGGTCCAGTCCTCTATTTTATACCTTATGTCATTGTATGTGTCGTACCCTAATCCTTCTGCTCTCGCCCTAGGGTCCGGTATGTAAGGGTCGGTAATGCCTTCTCCATTCTTTCCTAGCCCAAATCCGGGTTGATACCCCATCTTCTTCATTAGAGTCCATCCTCGAGCTTGACCTTCGTTGTCAAACATCGGATTTTGCGGGGAGGATAATTCGGAAAACATATTTTGCACAGGGTCCATATCCATCAAAGAGATGAGAGGATCGACCTTGTACCCATGAATCTTGACCTCTGGTGTAATGGGAGCAGGTTGTAAGGTCGGGAGTATTTGAAGTTCTTCCGGTTCAATGACAGGCGGGTCTCCCATCAATTTCATGATCTTACCCAAATGGGGGAATTTGACGCATTGGTGTCGGCTTGACATAATGGCATTCATGTGGTTCAACCATCGGCGTCCCAAGATCAAATTAAAAGTGGCAGGGATGTCCATAATATAGAATTCTTTTGGCATTGAAATTGGGCCCGCTTGGACTAATAACATAATTTTTCCACAAACAGTTTTCTTATTCCCGTCATAACCAGTTATGACCATAGGGGCTGGAATTAAGTCCTTTATTATGAGCCCTAAGGCTTTGTAGGTTTTCAACAGACAAATATTCAGTGATGCACCAGTGTCAACCAAAGCTCCTGACATTTCCTTCCCTGCTATCTTGACTGTTAGATGTAGGGGAGAGGTTCTCGCCTCAGGTGGTATTTCCTTTAATTCTTCCTCAGTAAAAGTAATGGCAGGGAACGAAGCTCCCGGGGCCAAGGCTGAAATAGACGTTCTCAATTCTTCTGGAGTTATGCCTACCGGGACTTGTAAGTGTGTAATAGCCTCAAGTAATTGTTGCTGATGTTTGGGGGAGGTTTTAATCAGATCAAGGACAAATACTTTAGCTGGGATCTTTGTGAGGTGTCCTAAAAGGTCATATTCTATCCCTATTTCTATCGAACTATAAGCTCTTTCATCAACTATCTCCTCAACCTGAATATTGGGATTTTGCGAATCTAAGTTATGAGAAACAGGGTGAGGGGGTAGTCGGGGAGGACGGATCCGTCCAGATCGTAAGTGGGCCTGAGACGCATTTGTGTCTGGGTAAGGATCTGGTTGGGAATTCGTGATGATCGGCGATTCTCGGTCGTTTGGCTCATCAAAATTTACCTTGTAAAGGTCAGGGGAGTCAACGATCGTATCCATCCCTGAATTGAAGATTTTGAATTTAGTATTCCCATCCCATGGCGTGATGTATTTTCGATAATCCTCTTCTTCAAAGAAATCACCATGACATGATTGGCTATGGTTTACACTCCCTTGGGCCGGGGCATCAATGTGTTGGTGCTCTATTACGACGATGTTTATTAATTGGGTCTGTGGGCCCTGTCCAAAGGTTGACGCTCCATGCTGAGGTAAAGGGTTTGTATAAATCTGCATGTTGGGAATATTTTGTGCGGGATTTGTGGTTGGATTTTAATTGGGAGGGGCATTCCGTGGATCATTCCCACCTATTGGCCTAATGTTACTCCAATCAATTCTACCTTCATCATTGAGATCATAGATCAAATCTCTAACCGTATAGCATTGGGTGAGGTCATGACCTGGCATCCTATGGTAGGTGCAAAACTTAGTCTTGTCTAGGTGTTCGGACCATGCCTGCGGTCGTTCTGGCGGAAGTTGGAGGGCATTCTGATTTAAGAGAGACCAGAAGACAGCAGTCCATGGTTGAGGAAGGGACGGGTAGTTTGCCCTTTTAGGTCCGAATCTTCTTCTATTTCCATTGTTCGGGTTATTCTGGTTGCCATTGTTGTCTCTATTGTAATTGAAGGGGACTGTACTATAGTTGGGTTGAGGATTCGCGTTCGGGTTTTGCGGCGGAGCTATCGGGTTCGAGACTGGCTGTATGGGATTAGGATTCTGGTTTTGATTCACTGGAGGCCCTTGGTTTCTTGGTGGTTGGTCATAACTTTGATTATTTCTCGGAGGGTTTCGGTAGCTCTGATTGTTCCGCTGATAGTTTTGATTATTTCTCTGATAATTCGGGTTACCACCTTGGAAGTTGGGATTGTCATTTTGCCCTGAGTTTTGGTGTTGGTTAAAGCTAACGCTGGTACGCTCCTGATACGGTCGGTAGACCTCTTCCTGATTCAAGCTAACTTCAGGGGTCGTGCGGATCTTTGGTTGGGTGGTTGTGCCTACCTTACTCGTGTTCTTTTTATGGTCAATGATGGTGTTCAATACCCCTTCATCTAGATTTTGCTTCATCCTAGATAACCTACGGTACAGGCCACTCCAACTAACGACCTCCCCAATTGTCATCAGGGCTCTCATGGGATCCTTCATGTTCGATATGGCCATTCTTACTTGTTCTTCCTCTTGCATGTTGCAATCTGACCGTGCGAATTGGTTTTGCCATCTCACTGCAAATTCCTCATAGTCTTCATTGTTCTTTTGTTTGAGATTAGCTAAGTCATGCCATAAGGGTTTGTTTTTAGTTAGATGCTGGTATCGCGCTAGAAATTTCTCTACTACATCCTCGAAGGTATTGATTTCATGGGAAGGCACGGATGTATACCAAGTCAATGCATCTCCAGTTAACGATTCCTGAAAATAATTTATGAGCATGGAGTCATTGTCTGCGATGGCACGACACTTGTTGGAAAACGAGGATTTCTTTTTAATTTCGTTCTTGAGTTCCTCCACATTTTTCTGCAACTCCTTGAATGCTAGAGGATCTAGATATTGAATTGTCTGTGGTTGACATTCTCTTTGTGGTTCTAGCAAAGTAGGGGCGTAGGCCGGTTCTTGGCATTGGCCTTGGAAATACGGTTGCGAGATAGGCTGATAGCTTTGGTTCAACTGAATTCCCCCATGTGTAATCGGTTGTCCCCTATATGGGTCAACTTTTGGGCTTAAAGCTTGCTGATAGCGCGACTCATTCACTTGGTGTGTTTGATAAGGATTTCCAATGCTCGTGGGGTTAGTAACTTGCACATTCTGGATTGGGAGGTTCTGGTTCGCATTGGGCATTTGATAGATCGGGACTGTTTGATTTTGATAAGTGAGAGCCCCCCTCTCGTATTGAGCTGATTGGGGATATAACATACCAGCGCCAACCGTCACAGGATTGTAACGAACTTGATCCGTTGGTGGAGGAATCATTGCTTGGAATTGGGGCCGAGCCATCTCGTGTTGCCGGTAGGCATCTAGCGCTCCTATATGTGTCGAAGGGTTTTGGTGCGAGATGCTGGATGTCGCCAATCGACCCATGTTCATTGGACTATGACTTGTCTGGTGATATGCGTTTTCATTTATCACAAGAGTCTGGGAAGGTGCGATGGCCCTAACCGGGGTTATGATAGGTGCGTCAGTAGCCATCCCATACTGTGGGATAGAGGAGGTGATTGGCTCGGTTTGGCTGATCATGGAAGAATAGGGTATAACCTGTGAGACAACAGGATCACTTGCGCGAAGACGGTAGTCTGTTGATGAAACGTTATCATGGACCCTATATCTTATAACTTGGCCGGTAGGACTGACCAGATCTGTGTAAGTCACCCCTGAATGCGAGGAGAAATGATTCTCTCTCGATGAAGGAGATGGGGTGGATGTATTGGAATGATTCCTTCCCATTGTTATGGTATTGACTGGTAACGGGCCTCCTTCGAAAAGGGACCGTCTTATCTGTTGTGGGTCATGGCTTGAAGCTGCCAAGGATCCATCTAATACCCTAAAGGGTTCTACACTTTGCGTGGTTTGGTGTGACTCGCCAGTGGTGCGGATCAATAGTGGGGGTGAGAGGGGTTGAAAGTCGGACATTCCGAACGTCTGACCCTCCATTTGTGAAGAAATGTTTAGATGAGAAAAGAGAGAAGGAGAGGAAGAGAAGAGCACTTGCTATGTAGTTTTGTTGGTGAAGATTTGTTTCTTACGGTGTAATGGGGGAAAGCTTAGTGGACGGTGCATTCGGACCTTTGGTTTAATTTTCAGACTACTCATAACAACCCTAAACTGAATGGGACACGGACATCAGATCATTGATTGGATGTTCGTGTCTTAGAATATTACTCTAGGAATACCCAAATAGGTGACAGGAAAACATAAGAGGTCCCATCACGATCGCCAGGCTGTCGGATGTGAATTTCGACCCCCCCCAATTTTCCTCTCCAAGAGAGGCATGGTTTGGGGAAATCTCCATTCATCTATATATATGCTATTTAAATTTTACATCGAAAATGAGGATTCCGACTACCCTCAAAATCGATGGATCACGATCGCCAGCTACGGTACGGCCGTAACACCGTTCTTTGACAAAAGTCGAAGAAATATGGGGAGAAAAATAATAAGGTGGGTTCTTCCTCTCGTCTAATGTGCTGCCGGCAACACACGACGGTTGTCCTGTCACATTAATTTGGATCTCTTTGGGTCTCTTTAATTTTGGGTCAATTAAGGGTCATGAGTTAAAGTCCGAATAAAGGTTAATCCTCACATAGCATAATCATAGTATATCCAAGTAAAATAAAATAACCAGAATAAAGAAAATAAACTAAAAGAGGGGGAGGTGCCAAATATTTAAGAAGAGGATCGGTCCCGTTCCCGGGTACCCCCTTTTGATCCCTTGGCAAAATAGGGTTTAAAGGCTGATTTTTTCAAACCAAAATGATGATGCAAATGAGACTTTGACTTGTGATTTCTGTGTTTTTCGTGTGCGATACACGAGTGATAAAAGTAAAAGGCCGATGGGCCGTAATTAATTGAAGGTGGCCGATGGGCCAGGATTGATTGGAAATGGCCGATGGGCCAGTATTTGTTTTAGGATGGCCGATGGGCCGTGATTGGTTAAAAGTGTGTGCGAAATCACTCATCTCATCTCGTTATTCTCATTTATTCAATTTTAGAAATCAGTTCTTTATTCCCTTTTATCATTAAGTTCAAGTAAATATCTGGCACCTGAGGTGGAGGAAGAAATAAAAGGAAAATCTTTTTGGGTTTATTTTGTTGGTTTTATAGTTTTTATGGCTTTTCGATATGGGGCTAGAAGGGCCTAACTAAGGGATTTTACTTGGATCTATGTGATTAATGCTTTACTACTGATCATCGGATTAACCCTAACCTAAGGTCCTAGACCACCCACATCAGCTCTCCCAGTCCCCTAACGGAACAGGAAAAGTGATGGGGCGAAGCCTAATGCGCTAAGCTACCTAATGGGGAAATCCGATATAATCGTAGGGCATGAATAGCCTGAGTTTGATGGTTCAGCCCCTAAGCAACTTATTAATTGTGATTTTTAATTGGTCCGGTTTGTTTTGAGTTGAATATTGATTAAGAGGTGGATTAAATGTATTTTGGGGTTCTGTTTAAGTTGTTTAAGGTTCTGGAATTTATGGTTTTAATTTAAAACGTGAAATGATGTCGAAATAAGTGAAACAGGGTTAACGGAGGACTTGGGCGCCAGGTGGGTAGCGCCTAGGTTACTCTGATGACTTGGGCGCCTAGGCAGTGGCGCCTAAGCGGCTGTTTCTGGGTGGTTTGGCTAGTGACGATGGTATCGAGGTTATTTTCGGAATCCAAGGGGTTCTTACTTGGTGAATTTTAATGTTTCAAATTGTTCTAATTCTCTGATGTTCAAATGTCAAAGGGATTCGGATCCGGATTTTGAAACAAAATTTAGAATTCGCGCTTTAGTGCCAATGAGAGGATGGGCGCCAAGGGGGTGGCGCCCAGGTGGATGGCTTGAGATTTTCAGGTATTCCGAATGGGATTAGATATTGGTTTTCGGATCTAGAGACTATTTTAGGTTCTGATTTTAGTTAATTTAAGTGGTAAGGTGTTTAGCTATTCATTTTAAATTGAAGTTGTGAACCAAGGTTAGAGAAGTGCTACCATCGCCTTCAATAAGGAAGACCTCCTGCTAGGCGAGGCAAAGCACAACCGACCCTTGTACTTCACAGGGTACATCAAAGAGATGCCGATACATAGCCGGGTTCTGCACTCAACCTCATCTCTACTTCGGCACTCGAAGAGCTGGGTATCCTACCTAGCAAACTAAGCCACACATCTATGTCCATCTTTGGATATGATGGGAGTGCTCAAAGGCCCATTGGCAAAATCCGGTTCAGGTTTCAAATCGGCGATCTTATCTCTGAGGTCACCGTATATGCAATAAAAACCCCTTCATGCTACAACATCCTTCTTGGACGCCCTTGGATACATGAGAACGGTGTCGTTCCTTCGACTCTACATCAGTGCATCAAGTTTGTTGGCGACGACGGCTTGATACATCGAGTGTTTGCAGACAAAAAGCCCTTCAAAGGCAAGGAAGTCCGTTTTGCAGACTCTCAGATGTACAAGGATGAAAAAGAAGAAAAGGAGGAGAAAACAGCATCCCTTGCCGGCAATCTCCAAAAAGATAAAGGCAAGGCTCCTCAGCAATCATCGAAAGAAAACAAACCTTCCTGCAAACTCAAAGAGAGCAATCAATCTCCCTTCGTCATCTCCTTCAAATCTTCCAAACCTTTGGTAATCACTACTAAAGCAAAGAAGACAGAGCAAAAGACAGGGGGCAAGTTTGTTGTCTCCTTCGTGTCTATCATACAAGACACGGATTCGGATTCAGAGACTGAAGACGATACATCGTCAAGCCAAGCTGATACTCAGCAAGTTCAGCCTGCTCTCACTCCATTGGAGACCCCTGCTGACGTAGAAGATCCTGCGTCTGCTACCTTCGTCGTTCCGGAAACGTCGGCAAAAGATAAACCAATCTTTTTCCATAGATCGGACGCTTCTTCATCAAACTGCCTGCTTGAGCCTTTCCGAAATGAAGGTATGCCTTAACTATCCTTGTATAGTCCAATGGCACAAGCTATCATGAAGAAAATGGGCTATGACGCTCAAAATCCAATTGGTTTGGGAGGTGGTCGTGGTATTCTCACACCATTGGAACCCACCCTGACCAAAAGTCAGCTGGAAGATTGGAAACTCCACCGTCGCATAGACAAGTCTTCATATGGATTGGGGTATGATCCCGACACTCCGACGAGACAGCTGACACAAAGGCTGCAGAGTCGTTTTGCCGACCAAGCCTCAACATCTCATGTCAATGAAGACATCGATCTCCCTGGATATCTCTTTGAAGAGTTACCCGACAAGGACCCAAGAAGCTCATCAAATTGGTATGATTTCTCTGATGATGAAGAGGAATTGTCCGATGACACAGACGCACGGTTCTCTGATTCAGAAGAGCCGTCGTCTCCAAAAGAAGTGCCTTACTTCGACCCAGTTTTAGCTGGTGATTGGGATCATCTCATAGTAAGTCTTGAGAAGAATACCGATCAAGAAGATTTATAGACAGAAACGGAGCCATGGTCTGAAAACGCCCTTGGAAATCCAGAAGGTCTTGTTGAGCTGGAAGCCTCCGAAAATATTGTGGAGGAACCACCTTCAAACCTTCCGACAGAAGATTCTGTTCAAAAGATAGACTTGGGAACACCAGATAACCCACGTCATGTATTCATAAGCAAGAATATAAAGGATGAGGAGTCACCCGAGTATGTCTCTTTTCTTCGTGAGTTTGTTGATTGTTTTGCATGGTCTTACGCTGAAATGCCTGGCTTAGATCCCAAAATAGCAGTTCACAAACTCAACCTGCAAGAAAATATCAAGCCTGTCAAACAAGGCCAAAGAAGATTCCGTCCTGATGTGATGGACAAAATTGAACAAGAAGTTCAGAAACTCAAAAACGTTGGCTTCATCCGCGAGGAACAACATCCCGAATGGTTGGCCAACATCGTCCCTGTGACAAAGAAAAATGGGCAAATCAGAGTCTGTATTGACTATAGAGACCTGAATAATGCATGCCCCAAAGATAAATTCCCATTCCCCATACCGGAGGTAATGATTGACAACACCTGCGGGTTTGAGCGAATGACTTTCATGGACGGCTTCTCTGGATACAACCAGATAAAGATGCATCCCGAAGATGAAAGGCATACATCCTTTCGGACCCCATTTGGCGTGTATTGCTACACTGTCATTTGGTCTGAAAAATGCTGGTGCAACATATCAAAGGGCTATGATGAACATATTCCAAGATATGCAGCACAAGACGGTCGAATGTTATGTTGATGACCTCGCTGTCAAAATCAAAAGGAAAGAAGACCATCTCCAAGATCTTCGAGAAGTCTTCCCCCGGCTTCGCAAACACAAACTGCGAATGAATCCCCTCAAATGCTTTTTCGGTGTCTCATCGGGTAAGTTCCTCGGATTCATAGTTCGGAAAGCTGGAATAGAACTTGACCCCATCAAAGTCAAGGCAATTCTAGAAATGCCATCTCCAAGAACCCTAAGAGAACTAAAAGGGCTTCAAGGAAGATTGGCATACATCCGACGGTTCATTTCCAATCTATCAGGAGAATGCCGTCCATTTTCTCGCCTGATGAAGAAAGGTGTATACTTTGTTTGGGATGCTGAATGTGAAGCTGCATTTCAAGACATCAAGTCATACCTGACCAAGCCTCCGATGTTGGCTGTTCCCACAACCGGAAAACCATTCATCTTGTACACAAGAGCTCTCGACTATTCTTTGGGCGCTCTACTTGCACAAGAAAATGATGGAGGAAAAGAAGCTGTTCTATACTACCTCAGTCGCATGTTGGTGGTGCAGAGCATCGCTACTCTCCAGTCGAAAAAGAATGCTTGACAGTGATGTTCGCCGTACAAAAGCTGCGTCACTATTTGCTGTCAAACACAATATACCTGATATCGAGGATCAATCTCTTAAAGGTCCTTGTCACAAAAGCAGGTTCTCTCAATGCCCGGCTGGCAAAATGGTCCATCCTTCTGTCACAATTTGATATTAGGTATGTACCACAGAAAGCAATCAAAGGTCAAGCTCTGGCAGACTTTCTCGCAGAGCATCCACTGCCTAAGGATTCTCCGCTCAGGAATGATCTCCCAGACGAACCTGTCTACAACGTGGAGACTTCCTCACCAAATGCCTCCTGGAACATGTACTTTGATGGTACAACCAGGACAAATGAAAAAGGAAAGCCGATATCAGGAATTGGCATTCTCCTTGTTAGCCTCGATAAATACATGATTCCACACGCATTTTCGCTACTGGAACCATGTTCAAATAATGCAGCTGAGTACCAAGCTCTGATTATAGGATTGGAACTCGCCCTCGAATCTGGCATCACCATGCTGGAAGCATTTGGGGATTCTCAACTGATCGTCAACCAGATGAATCAGGAATATGAAATCAGGAAGCCTGATCCGTTGCCCTACTACAACAAGGCGCAATCGCTTCGTCAAAACTTTGACATCTGTCACATCACCCACATCCGCAGAGGTGAAAACATCCGTGCAGATGCCCTGGCTGGACTTGCTGCATCCATGGCAACCCAAGAAGGGGAAAACATGCAAATTACAGTGTGTCAAAGAAGGATTCTCCCTCCTCTCAACACACACCAAGCAGTTGTTGAATGCCACCGAGTGGTCGGAGGTCGGATTTCCATCCTTAAACCTCCGATAGGCGACTGGAGGGATCCGTTCATTGATTATATTATGTTCGGAATCCTACCTGAAGATCCAAAAGAGCGGGTAAGTATCCAAAGACGAGCCCCAAACTTTCATTTGGATATTCCCTCCAAAATGCTTTACAGAAAATCCTTCAATGGAGTACTTCTACGCTGCTTGTCACAACAAGAGGCGGAAGAAACTCTAAAAGAAGTTCATGCTGGTCTTTGTGGAGCCCATCAGGTTGGTCCCAAGCTCTATGATCAGATAAAAAGGTTAGGTTATTATTGGCCTACCATGGTGGCTGACGCAATACAATTTGCTAAACGTTGCCAAAAATGCCAAGTTCATGGAGATTATGTACACATGCCTCCAGAATGGCTACATCCTACAGCGATCTCATGGCCCTTCGAAGCCTGGGGTATGGACATCATAGGTCCTATCTCTCCCCCGTCAAGCAAGGGTCATCGCTTCATCTTCGCCGTTACGGATTATTTCTCCAAGTGGTCAGAAGCATTTGCGTTCAGTGAAATGAAGACCTCGTCAGTCATTCAATTCTTACGAACCAACATCATTTGTCGCTTTGGCATACCTAAAAGATTCGTCCATGATAACGGACCACAATCCCGGGATCACAGATTCTACAGGTTCTGCGACAAATACAAAATCCAAAGTTGTCCTTCGACTCCGTATAACCCGGCAGCGAATGGACTAGCAGAAGCCTTCAACAAGACACTCTGCAAAATTCTCAAGAAAATGGTCTCCACTCACAAAAGAGACTGGAGCGACAAACTGCCTGAAGCTTTATGGGCCTACCGGACTACCGTTCGAGGACCAACCCATAGCACACCATTCTCCTTGGTCTATGGATGTGAAGCAGTTGTCCCCCTAGAGGTACAAATTCCTTCTTTAAGGGTATCTCTACAAAATGAAATGACGCAAGAAAGCAACGTCAAATTGAGACTCCAAGAACTGGATAATCTCGATGAAAGACGACTCGAAGCTCTACAAAGCGTTGAGCTTTACCAAGCACGCATGGCAGGATCTTTTGACAAAAGGGTCAGGCAACGCGCCGACAAAAAGGGTGACTTGGTTCTTGCGATGAAAAGGCCAATGGTTTTTGCCCACAAATCCAAAGGCAAATTCGAACCAAAATGGGAGGACCCTTCGTCATCGACAAAGTCTTCTCCAATGGCGCATATGCTTCTAAACATGGAAGGTGACAGATGTATGCTGCCCATCAATGGCAAGTTCTTGAAGCGGTACTACCCTTGAAGACTTTCTACATCGGGTCAGAGTGATGCCTACATGGCCAAAGCCTATTCCTAGGTACTTGCTCGTCAAACCCACCCCTTTTAGAGTTTTCATCCCTATGTTGAAATTTCTAAAAAGCCAAAAACAATGCTTACTTTCAATGTTTCATTGTTCAAAAAAAAAAAAACAAAACAAAATCAAACCCGAAATCCAAGTTTAGGAGCCTCTTCCGTAACTTGACCAAAACTTTCAATCCTTGAACCCAAAATTCATGGTTTGAAACAAAAATCAGGACTTAGGAATTTCCACCCTAGTCCACCCTGACTTTTACCACCAAAGATGATTTTGAGTCAAGATTTACGACCCTCGTGTCTTTAAACAAAAAATGGTTTTTCAAAAAAAAAAAAAAAACGTGGGGAAGGGACGTTTAGTCGATACTCACACAAAACCCAAAAATCGGAAGGATGCGAACCCCATTCGATACTTCCAAAACCTCAAAATCGCAAGAAAGAGACACCTCGTCGATACTTGCAAAATCTCAAAAAAAAAATCGTGGAGACACAACGTTTTAGTTGATATCCACAACCCAAATTTCAAAACAAAAAACAAAGGTTCGAAAAACCTCAAATTTCAAAACTCGTGGGGAGGCGACATTCCATCGATACCCACAAAACCAAATTTTTGAGAAAAAAGCAAGGAGGCGACATTCAGTCGATACTTGCACCCAAATCCGCGAGGAAGCGACATTCCATCGATACTCGCAACCGAATGAGCAAGGAAGCGACATTCCATCGATACTTGCAATACCATTCAGCAGGGAGGCGACTCTTAGTCGATACTTGCATTTTTTAAAATCAAAAACCTGGCATTCACGCCAAAACCCGGCTTTCACGCCAAAACCCGGCTTTTATGCTAAAAACCTAGCTTTCATGCCAAAAACCAAAATCTGGCTTCCATGCCAACAAAACAAAAACTTGGCTTTCATGCCAAAAATCAAAAAATCTGGCTTCCATGCCAACAAAACAAAACTTGGTTTTCAAAAAACTTGGCTTCTATGCCACAAAATCTGGCTTTCACGCCAAACAAACAAAAATCGGCTTCCATGCCACAAAACAAAATTTGGCTCCCATGCCACAAAATCTTTGGCTTCCATGCCACAAAACCAAAACTTGGCTTTCACGCCACAAAAATCGGCTCTCATGCCAAAAACCGGCTTTCATGCCAAACAAAATTTTGGCTTTCACGCCATCCAAAATTCGGCCTTCAAGCCATCCCAAAAACCAGGCTTTTTGCCACAAAATCTGGCTTTCATGCCTAAAAACAACCATTTGACAAAAGATCTTCACAAAATGACAACCTTTTGATCAAATTTTCAAACAAACCATTCCCATTCAATTTTTGCTTATGTTTTCATCAAAAGTGAATTTAAGTGAAATAAGGGGATACAAAAAAAAAGTGCCAAAAATGTTTATACATGGAGGTACCAAAAAAAAAAGAAGAAAAAGTTTGTTACAGATCAGGAGGCTAGTCCGACATGGTCTTCAACCATAGGCTTAACTCCTCAAGCAAACACTTGGCCTTAGCCTCCAAAGCTTCCAGGCCGCGTTTCTTCAGAATCTTCCCATAAAAAGCAGTAGGCCGTCGCGATCCATCCTCGGCACGAGGAAGCTTTTCCCAGAGAATCTGCCATTGTTCATATTCTTGAGTCTTCCTCCGGAGATTGCTTTCGACCTCCTCAACTTGGCGAATGAGAGTCATCTCTCTATCACGAGCTTTCAAAGTGGCAGTCCAATTGGCAGCGGCTTGTTCTTCCAATAGTTCAAGGCGCTATCTGGCTTCGGTGACCTCCCTATCAAGGCGGTGCTGGTCCTGTGTCAGCTCAATAATAGCCAACTCGGTGACGTTCCTCTCCCGAACGAGCTGCTTCCGAGTCCGCGAGATCTCCTTCAAATCAGATTTGACCTTGCTGGAAGGCTTCAAAAACATCTCGTTGAAGAAATCATCATTTGGAAAGCTCTTGGTCTCAGTCCACTTGTTGCCTAGAACGATGACTTCATCAACAAAAGCCTTGGCATCTGTAATGTCCAGATCGACTTCTTCGCTATCGACAAGAATGTCCTGCACATACTTCACCATGCCAAAACCAGCCTCCAAATGGCCAGAAGAAAGAGTCTCAACCCATGAGCTCAAGACTCTCTTCAACACCTTCCTCGCAAACTGACGGGATGGCTCAGATGAAGACTCGCCATGCTCCGTTGGTCGACTACCCATGTCAGGCACCGTTGGAAGAGTAATCAAGAAGCTCTTTCCAATCGGAGCCGCTGGGGAAGGAATATCAGTAGGCGGACTCGCCTCTGCCTCATCAAGTTTGGTGGAAGAAGCCCATACTCCTGGATCGGTCACAGGTACCCCCTGCTCTGGTTCTGAAAAAGATAGAGGAACTTCTTCTGCCACCTCACAACCTGCCAATGAAAAATGAAAAAGGTATGAATATGATCTTGTCAAAAATCAAAATATTAAGATTATCATTACAAAGTACCTTCTTCGACGACTGGTGGAATGCTTTCTGCCTCCATGAGCTCATCCGAAACATCATCAAAAGTTGTGTCCATGGATGGCTCAAAGTCGACGGAATCCTCTGGCAAGTTAGCTGGCAAAAAAAAATATATATATATATATATATGTCAGCAAGTGGCGATAAAAAAAAAAGAAGAAAAAAAAGAAGAAAAACATCATACCAGGAGGAGATTCTGGATCTACTTCAGAATCTGGGTTCTTCCTCAGATGCCACGATAGGATCCGTCACCACCTCATCAGTCGGAACCTCGGGCATCATCAAACTATCATCTTCTGCCAAAAGAAAGAAAGCAGTAGATCAAAACAAAAGCTCTCATGAAAGAAAAGAACCGGAAAGAGAAAAGGGAAAAGCATACCATCATCAATCGTCTCTTCCCCTCGGCTTCTCTTCTCTGGAGGCTCGTCATCATCCCCTGATGCCTCCTCAACAATGGTGGAAGGAATTTCCAGATCAGGAGAACTTTCGTGCCGCCTCTGACTTCGGCGGTGTCCCCTTCTCCTCTTGCCCCTACGGGACGAACTGCTGGAAGCACCCTCCCCACCATCAAAATCAGGCCTCTCGCCAGAGTCCTCACTGGACGGTCTGCTCTTGCCAGTAGACTCCATGGAAGCCTTTGCTCGTTCTGCTTGTATCCAAGCAGCAACCTCAGCCTCCTCCTCGGCAAGCTGTTCCAAGACCTCACCAGGTATCTCTTGTGAAGCTCCCGATCTGATGACGTCATGTTCCTCGAGAAAACCTGTTCTGTGCCTTTCTCCAGAAAGGAAAGCCAGAACTTCTTCTCGGCGGACGCCGTCTGACTTCCCAAGGCCCTTCCCGGAAGACTGCTTTACATCAAGCTCTTTCTTGGAAAGCCCCCGGTATGCTGAAAAGCTCTCCACAAACCATTTTGTGAAGCCAGCCGTCCGGAAAGTAGGCAACTCAGGATAAGAAATCAGGGCAGTAGTGTCTTCCGCGCTATAAAAGGCCCATGCATTTCTCCCGTCCTGCAGACCTCCAAAACGCTTCACCTTGCTCGAAGGCGCTCGAACAACGCCTTGAGAGAAGCCCAACTGCATGGCAAAACGCGAGGGAACATACGGCTGGATGTTGACGAAAAGATGTCTGCGGTACACCATCGTGCCGACACGTATGTTAAAAAGCCAACTCCTCTCTACATTTGTCAAAGAATAGTGTCTCCCAGACCCTGCCCTGGTCGAATCACGGGAGACACCGAAATCAAAAGCCTTCTTCCTCAAACCCGGAGAAAGCTTCACTGAAGACTGCCCCATCTCGACGTCCCAGAATCGTCGGATCCTCAAGCAGGCAGATAAAAGAGATTCGGAAACAGGCTTCCCTCTAGCCAACCGAATCATAAACGGGTCATCGTCCTGAGCAGCACCCAATCGGTGGAAACTGGGACAGTGGTATACATACCACGAATAGAAAATGTGGGCTGAAAATACCCTGTTCATGGGAAGCCCAAGCCGAACTAGGAAAGCAGCAGCCTGCAGTTCGGTACACAAATAGGAGTAAAGAGCAGGCACCAAAGCAAGCCGCTCTCCGAAAGCCATCTGACAAGCCGGAAAAATGCAATGCGGCCTGATGTGCGTTCCATCTCCTCCAGCAAAAACAGCCTCACCCAGCCAATAAGTGAGGTAGACAGCGAGATCTCTCCGCAGCGCATTGTCAGAATGAATGGCGTCTGTGCTTGCGAAGAATACCCTCAAATTCTCTCGCATGACGGAGATCTTCTTCGAATCTGGGTTCTTAGCCCTGGCTTCCTGGGTCATACTCTCAGAAGACTCCCCGCTGTCAAAGAAGTTGGAAGACAAAAGGCTACCACTCCTCCAACTGCTACACCGGACTTTCGAGCCCTCCTTCTCCTTCAAAAAATCATAGAAGGCGACGAGCTGAAAGTACAAAAGCCTGAACTCCTCAGACTGCTCCTCAAGGACGCTGTCGATAGGCATAAACTCCTCATAGAGATTGCCGAGGATAGGCAGCCCAGTGATGGCACTCAGTTCCTTTAAAGAAAAACCAATCTCACCATTCGTGACAACGAAGGTGTTGGTTTGTGGAAGGAACGACTCCAACATGGCCATAAAAGCCTCATCGGAGAAAACCACGGTTTGCCGAAAAGCGCGAACCGCATCAAAAATCTCGGCCTCCTTCAGAATGGCACCGCCAACCTGCAGGATGTGATTAGTCCATGACTCCCAGCTCGAGTCAGCACTGAAACGGCCACGAAGTCGAAAAGGCTTCACCCAATTGCTGCCATCGCCCTTGAAAATGCCAAGGCCCACCGGTCTCAAATCGACCGAAGAATGGTCTGAACCTTAGTAGCCGCTAGCCGGCATCAAAATGTCCATACGGGCAGGCGACTTCTCTACAAAACCAGAAGGGTCGCCAACAAAAACCCCGGTCTTGATCACATTTGTCCTCTTCACCCAGCTTGGAGGATCTTCCCTCTTCGAGCATGTGGAGGAAAGGCTCATGATCGAGATTGTCCGATCGAAGGACGACCGGGTAGAAACAGTTCTCTTCTCACCATCAACTGTGAAAGAGAACTGAAAACATCTCCTTTGGTATGTTGAATCGTCGGGGACGGCATCACCAAAGAAGAAGGTAGGCTTGGGCACAATGCTCTGATCGTCCGTGACCCAGGGACGGTTGCTTACCATAATCTTATAATACTCTTCATTCTTGAGGGCAATCAAACGTTGCCTCATCTCATCTCGGTTGAGCGAGTCACACTCTTCCAAGTTCCTTTCAACATACTGAACCTCCTCCCAGGCCTGCTGTACGGCCGCATTAGAGGATCTGGTAGAACGGCGAGGCGCATCAGTGACCGGCTCCTTACCCTTGTTTGTTCTGGAGGAACTACCTGCAAAGGATGGAAAGAAAAAAAAATCAATCATCAAAATGACAGAATTTTGCTAAAAAATCTAGCGAAATTTTGGCATGATTCCGGGGCAATTCCGAAGAAAAGGGAAACACCCCGAAAGAAATAAGAGCTTGAAGATGGGCTCAACATCGCTGCAAGCCCATAATCATGGAAAATTCTCGAAGAAGGCTCGAACTCAAACATTGCTGCGAGATCAAGCCAAAGCTTCTCAAATATCCGCAAGATCGGAAAAGGTCTCAACATTGCTGCGAGCTCCAGAATCCAAAACTTGCAAAGCTCCTCAGAAAATCTCCGCAAGACCAAGAAAGGGCTCAACATTGCTGCGAGCTCCAAATCTCAAGACTTGCGAAAAGATTCCCAGGTGTGCACTATCATACTTCCAAATTCCATTTTCTAAAAAAAAAAAAAAAAATGCATAGAAGGAAAGTTGTCATGCATGCGCATCTCAGAATAAAAAAAAAACAGAGAAAATCTCTTTTCAAAAAAAAAAAAAGAGAAACAAGATAAAAAAAAAAAAAAAATTGCCCACATGCCACGTGGGCGTACGGCCATGACCGTACGATCTTGTCCGTACGGCCACAAAAAAAAAGATATAAAAAAAAAGAAGAAAAAAAACACACGGTAAAAAAAAAAAAAAGAAACCGTGAGAAAAAAAAAAAGAAGAGCCACGGTAAAAAAAACAGAGAGAGAGAAAACCGTGGAAAGAAAAAGAAAAAGAAAAAAAAAGAAGAAAAACGTGTAAAAAAAAAGAAGAAAGAGATGCACGTGAAAAAAAAAAAGAGAAGAGAAAGAAAAAGAAAAGAAAAGAAAAGGAAAGAATGAAAACCTTTTTCTATTCCTACATGGGGTTTCTTAAGGAAAAAAAGAAGAAACTTACTTGAAGCCATTGATGGAGAAGAAAAAGAAAAAGCTTGAAGATCTTTGAAGAAGAAGGAGAATTCTTGATCTTGAAGCACTCTTGAAGACTTTTACAAAAAGAAGGCAATAGGAACAAGAGATCCAACCTCCCCTTGCTTTTATAAGAAGAGAGCAAACCAAAAGAGGAAAGGAGGAGAAAAGAAAGGAGGTAAGTGCTACAAATTAGCAAACTTCCTAAAAGAAAGGAATTATGGGATATTCTTTCCCCAATGAGGAGATCTTTTGAGAAATTCTCTCCAAAAAGAGAGGGTTATGAGAAACTTTCTCCCAAAGAAAGATACTTTGAGAAAATCTCTCCCAAAATCAAGGAAACTTGAGAGATTCTCTCCAAGTAAGAAAATTTTTAGATATTCTCTACCAAAACGAGATATTCTTAGATATTCTTAGCAAAATGACACCACATGAGATCTAAGCCATCTTTAAAAGCTTAAGGTCCCATGGGTTAGCCCACAAGAGCCAGGTTTGACCATCTAGGCACTAAAAGTGGTTTTTAGTCAAAATTCCTCCTACCAAGAGCATACAAAAATGGTTCCATGCCTCCTTTGAGTTGATTGGACCATACAAAAAATCCAAACCTCATGAGTTTCCAAAAATCCAAACCATCCTACCTCATGAACCAAATTAAGCCAAAACCTTGAAATTGACATTCCACAAAAACCCAAACCACTCCAATTGACCCAAAGTTGTCTCAAAGAGTGACCAAAATCCAAACCATGGTCTCCTAACTCGCCACATACAGCTTGTTGGGTCGCAAGGCCAAAACCAAAACCAAATCCCGGTCCCCTAACTTGCCACATACAGCTTGTTAGGTCACAAGACCAAAATCAAAATTCAAAACCCGACCCCCTAACCTGCCACATACAGCTTGTTAGGTCACAAGGTCAAAAACCAAAAACCTTCTTGACCGCCTAATGCGCAACACAAAGCCTTTAGGTTCACAAGGTCAAAAAGAAAATCCAAAACCCAAAAACCCAACCCAAATGTCATTTTCAAAATTTTGTTTTGAGATGGTACGTGATGTCTCTCACTGCCATAAAATTCCCTTGGAAACTCAAAAGGCTACACTATCAAGAAAAATGCTCAGAGACTCTTGGTCAAGTCAGAAGTTCTCCTTCAAAGTTTTCTTCGAGGCACAACGACTGCAAAGGCTATCCAATTCATCGCTGTACCTCGAGGGGGCATTTGTTGACACCAAAAATGTCACTTTGCCTCATCAACATCAAAAGCTATATGGAGCCGCATCCTACTACAAACAGGCAAAGCTGCTTCAAGCATCAGATCTTGGCAAAACCAAACAAAAACTACAAGATCTTTCAAAGTAGCCAAAAGAAGGGTACACATGAAGTTTCGGGCCATTTCGACACTATTTGGCCTAACTTCAATCCTCCAACAGCTGAGCGGGAGCTCCCAACGGCGACAGTGTCAAAAACATCAAATCTTCGATCAGAGTCTATGGATGGTCTCAAAATACCTCCAAAAGGCTCCATGTCGAATTTCAAGTCAAACCGACACTGTTTGACCCTCCATCAACTCTCGAACGGCGAAATCAAGCCTCCCGGCGGCGAGAACCTCTGATGCCGCCACTCATCAAACAAAACACATGAGTAGCTTTTGCATGCTTCCAAAGGGCTGCATGTCAAATTTCAGGTCATTCCGACAACGTCTGACCAGGTTTTGATGCTCCGAAGCAAAATCAAGCCTACCGGCGGCGAAGCTCCCCGGGACCATGGCACCCAAATCGGAGCTAATGGATCATCTCAAAATGACTCCAATAGGCTCCCCGTCAAATTTCAGGTCAATCGGACATCGGATGACCGTACATCAAAGCTCGACATCTTCCGCATGGTGAAATCAAGTCAAGCATCGACGGGACCCCAAACGGCTTAAAAACTCAAATAAAAGCCAATGGTTGGTCCTATCTAATGCCCAAGAAGCTTCACCTCAAATTTCAGGTCATTCCGACATCGTTTGACCCAGTTTCAACTCTTGGCGGAAAATTGGCTACAGAGTCTTCGGCTTTTCCAAAAAATAGGAAACTTTGTGCTCTGATTTGCACAGCCTTTAAACAGGTTTTCTTCAGAGGAATTAAGCCAATAAATGAGGAGAAATGTCAAAGAAAAATACAGGAGAAAACAGAAGCGAAAAAGCCCGAGAAACGACCAAGAAAGGGCGACCGAAAGGCGACCGGAAAATGGACCAAAGTCCAAGGTCGCCGGCCCCATGGTCGCCGGCAACCCTGGAAATCCGGGTCCCCGGATTTCCGCCAAAAGTGTCGTTTTTCCTTTCTTTTTCGCGTTTCGCGATTTTTGGCCCCTGTGATTTTCTTAAAATCTGATTTTTGAGGCATGATATCCGTCGATCTTCGTCAACATCACGGATCCACTATCGAAATCATTTGATCATCATCGGACACTCCGAAATTGCCATCTGGCCGACCAAGAAAGCACACTTTCTGCCCGACTGATCAAGAAATCGACTGGACAGATGTTGCCGGCCCATTGGTGTCAACTAATGTTTGAATTTTCATCGTCATCCGACATCAAACAACGTACGGTTCCATCGATGATCATCGCAAGAAGAATTCCAAAAGACGCGGCGCGGCCCGCGACTCTTCAAGCGACTCAGCGGCCAATTAATGAAGTTAAATGACCATTTTATGGCAATTTGTTAAGGTCATTAACTCATTATTTTGAACGGCCCAATCAGAAGCCAAGAAATGGGAGTTACAAGTCCAATTAATCATGACAATTAACCATGTAACTCCTATCATTATGGAGATTAATCATGGTAATTAATCATGAAACTTCCATCATCATGGAGATTAAATGCCCATTATTCTCCATCGGCCAATCAAAATCCAAGAAAAAGGAGTTACAATATAAAGAATTAAATCTTGTAACTCCTCCCATCATGGAGCATTAATACCATTAATGCCCATAAAACCCTCCTAATGGCCACCAAAAGCCTATAAATAGGCGGACATTCCAAGGAGAAAGGGTCCAAAAAAATTGTCTGAAGTGGTCCTAAAAAATCCCTAAGAAATTGCTAAAAACTCTCGGAGAAATCTCTGCGCAAAGAAGCTCAGCTACTCTGAAGAAACTCTGATGCAAGAAAACGCCACAAGGTGATCAAAGTCCCTTGGGGGGCCACCCCCACCCCCCCACCCCAAGATCTCCTCTCTTCTTCTATCCAACATGGCCTAGATGCGGCTTTTCAGCCCGTCTACTTGGTTTTTTTATTGGATATAAGACCTTCCCTTGGTCTTTGTCCTCTAAAAATCTGAGGTCCAAGCCAAGCCAAGTGAATCAAAGCATCAAGTGTTCTCATCTGAAGGACGATGGCGGAACCCATACATGACTCGCGACCGTCGATCTTAACGAGTCCCCACGATCTCTTGAGAAGTCAGATTCCTTTTCTTACTTTTCTGTTGTATTGTGTATTTTTTTAAAGAGACATAAAAATCACATTTCTTGTCTTTACATTTTGATGAGATTTGTAAACTGCCTTCTACGGCACAAAATCGCCTATCACGGCAAAACCGCCTTTCACGGCAAACAAATGAAAATCGCCTTTCACGGCATTAAAAAAATTTGTCTCTTTCTTTAAAATACATGTGCAATGGGAAGTTAGAAAAAAGTTGATTTCCTTTTCTACTTGTGAAGGTGAATCTCCGGATCACCATTTCAAATTCCAAGTAGAATAGAAAATCTGGCATACCGGTATAAAAAAAAAATGTTGATGCTTGCTCTCTTTTTTCTCTTCGCCCCGCCGCACCCCGGCGGACCCGGGACGGAGGAAGGCAAGAAAGAAAAGGACGGGTCCATCAGACGCTGATCCCAAGGAAAAGAGACGAAAAAGTGGGAGAGGAAAACCACATAGGAAAATCTCATCTAGTGGAGAAAGGGAAGAGGCGAGCAAGACCTCTATCATCTTCTCCTTCCCCTCTAATGAGAAAAACCCAGCTTTTGCAATTTCTCTGTAAAAGGGGTACTAGCAGTCCGAGAGTCGGACAAACCAGAACCTTCGTGTAAAGCCCGGGGCCTCTTGTTGTTGAAATAGAATTGCCATACGCACACACATTTCTTCATCTTATTACATTTTCACATTTAAATTTTTGTTTACAGTAGTGGAGGGAAAAGGTGACCTCTCCTAATTCGACATAATTGTACACAAGCGAAGATCTTTAAAATGATAAAGAGAAGTCACCCATGATGCAACAATATATCTAACTTAAAGAATTAAGGCCTCCATTGAAGAGACTTCTAGCTTCAAAGCATCTCATATTTCTTTTACTTGATTCAGCCCTTAGATGAGCATATTCAATGATCCCTATAATTACGGAATTAGTAATTCACCATCTCCTCATCTGGAAGGCATTATTGGGCAGGCATTCCTATTGACTTTTTTCCTCTTGTGCAGACGGTTGATCATAAAAACACCAACAATGCAACCAGCCAAAAGTGAAGACCCTTTGTGGGGCTGAAATTCCCATAACCTGCAAAAGGGGCTAGTAACCACAGGAGGAGCCTGTCCATATCCTTCTATTATGATGAATGAGTGCTAGATGATGCTTTGTTGGTAAACGAACAATCCCATATGAAGTGATAAAAAATATGAGCCATATTATTCTCTTTTATTTCGTGGTCTAATGAGCCTCATAGACAGCCATGCCATTTAGTTCCTAAGCAAGTTGCACGTTGGTTTATAACTAGCCAAGTTATGTGAGAGACCTTATCTAAGTCATCCCAAGTCCTTTTGAGGCATAGTTTGTTAGAAAGGGCTTCCGCCAGGAACCCTAGATATTGCATACAGATCAATGCGGAAATAAATTTAAACGAACATGATAAAAAACCATACCTGCGAGATCTCTCTAATTTGAATTCAGTCTTTCTGATTTGATCTCGGTCTTACAGCAACCCGAAAATCTCAAGATCTTCTACTGTATTCCTTTATGTTCGAACTCGCATTGGAGAGTGGGCCTCTTCTGCGAATTCTCTTTGCTCTCCAAAATGAGATTTCTCTTATTTTTTTCCTAGAGAGCAATAGCGCATATTTATAGGCTACAATAGGGACCTTTAGAAGAAAATAATGCTAAGCTTCTTATGGAAGCAGGAAACCCTAATTCGACCCAAATTAGAATCCTAGTTCCATAAATTACAATTCAGTCCACTAGAGAATTATAATTACACTCTTATCCTTATTCTCAAAATAAGATTTCGAGCTTCATGTTATTAAATGCTTATTAATCTCCCCACGTTAAGATTTCAGATATCCATCGATTAAATAATTACTGACATCTATATTTAATCGATATCTTTATAATTCCTTGAGACCTTACACTCAACTTATTTGATATGTCGGACACAAAGCCCACCTGCAGGGTTTAACATAATCAAAACTTAAAAGGCTTCATCAAGGAGATATCATCAATCCCTATTACGGGATGTGGATTCCGTCAATAAACTAATATGCACTATACACGTAGTATAGTCATCTAGTTCACTGAGATTGTTGACCCATAAAAGATCTCACTCTTTTATAAATCAAAATGCCAAACACTAAATGTATGTGTCTATTATTTATGTTGGGATTAAGAGTACAAGCACTCATCATAACCATTTGAATGTTAATCATCTCATATAGTCAGTATAAAGACAATAAACCCAAAAGCGGTCATGTTCAATACACACAAAGCGTACTACCACAATCAGTCGAAATTATAACGTTTCCCGCAGCCAAGACAGGCCTGCTGAAACATCATGTTACAATCGTACCGATGGTGTGTCCAAATCCATCTAGATTGTGAACAACAACTTATATTCTATGAGAACCGACAAATAGGTCTTCCATGTATAAGTAGAGCTCTACACACCAACTTGTCTACTTTATAGAATAAAAGACACACATATGCATAATTATAAATAATGCAACAATTTGCCCATACAAAATCTCAGTTAGATGAAAAGACAAAATATACTAATAAATAAATCAGTCAAAGACAAAAACATCAAAGTATGCTTTTAGTATAAATTTCCAACATTGTTCACAGAATATTAATTAAAATGAAGTATAACAATGATTTAAGAACAGCAGGAGCATGTATTACACAGGTCATGTCATTACCCCAAATCCCTAATAAGGATTAAGATGTAATTAGGGCTAATGAGGCTGTGACGGCGCAAGGATATCGAGGACAGGTGAACTCTCGATCTGCGCCCTAATTATTTCACCAACAGGATTCCACTATGTGAGATTTTACAGGGTCCTCGATCCACAAGGATCATAGTAGTGGAAGCTTGTATGGGCCATTTCAGGAAACAGGAATGAAAATCAGAGTAATATGGCATCATTAGACTGGATAGCAGAAAGAATTCATTTCATAAATAACATTTAGGTTAAACAAAAGATTAAGTTTAGTTACATCCCTGAATAAGGCTGTACAAAAACAATGGCCAATAATTACAATGATCGAAAGATAAAATTCCCCTAAATAATAAAAACCCAAAAGATGATGTTACGAGCTCCGTAACTTTGGACGCTACTGAATGTCGTCAGCTGCCCACTCTTGTATAACTGGTAGATCCTGTTGGACCACATACACGAGCTCATTTGCCTACAGCATCAAGCGTGGATCAGACCGGAGTCTGGCAAGCATCCAAGATAAAAAAACATAGTTTATAGGTACAAAACAGAGTATAAATACAGATGATTAGTCAGAATATCAGTGACAGTGGGCTAGGCAGGTAATGCATGAGGATATGATCAACAAAATCATAAATAGTAATTAATTCAGATTGCTGACTAATTTGGCATCCACTTCGCATAATTCCTTAGAAAGGGAGCAAATGCTAGGCCTTAACAAACTGGTTATGGTACCTCGGAACTCGTCCTGGAGTCCCCGTCACAGGGGTACTTGGTCTGCCCCGGATAGGATGGGTACTTAAGTGACACCAGTCACATACAAGACTACAAACTGCAGCGACCAATATATAATAAATACTAGAATAAATAGAGCTTGGTGGTGCCGACTCAGGGATTAATGTAGAATGCAGGGTTTAGTGATTAATTAGGAATTAATGAGTAATTCGGTTACTCAAGAGAAGTATGTGCAAGTACAGGGGTTGACATGCAATTAGAATGTTGAAAAATGGAAAACGATGTTGATTCAGCTTTTTAAAATAGTAAACCGAGTTAAAGAGTGCTTTAAAACAATATTTTCTAAGTCTAGGGTGCCCTACAAAAAACAATATTTATGGGGTCCATGATAAAAGTATAAAAAGTTTGATTAGAATGATCTTAGACATGCAAGTATGGTGATTCCTAAAATTATACACTCAAAGGGATGGATATTGGGTGTATTCTGTACACTTGATGCATTCGGGAGGTGATTAATATCCAACCCCTAAGTTTGGATAAAAATACAAGTCACCATGCTATACATGCCTTCTTATATAATCGGGTTTAATTTAAAATTAATATCGGGCAAGGTTGAGGTGCGGATACACAAATGCTCTAAAGAAAGAAGGCCTATGTAAGGTAACATAATTCCCACTTTAAAATTTGAAATAATGTTGAGGCGATTAAGCGGTGAAACACAATTTCATTTGGCCTTGAAGTCGAGGTACAAAACTGAATTAAGTGGGTCCCAAAGGCGGGGCCCGTCGGCCACCACCTGACTCGCCGCACTAGCCGCGACGCAAGGGCAGCCAACTGGCTGGCCGGCCTGATTTCTGCACGTGGTAGCTAATTGCTGGGGCCCAGTTGTTGGCCCGCAGCAAAATCTAACGTGGGACAGGGGGTAGCAGAGTGGCCGCTAGGCATGCTGGCAGCCAGCTGACACGGGGCTCAGTGTGGGGTCCATAGTTAGTGCATTTAGGCATTGTCTAGTGGAGATTTCTAATGTGGTCCATGTTTGATCATTTAAGGGTTCAAAACTCACAATTTCAAGGGCAACTCACTCATTAATCAATCCATCAAGGGGGTGATTAACAAGATTAATAAAAACCCCATAATAAGCAATGATAAAGAGCTTAATCATTTACAGTAATAAATATGATTAGCATGGGTCCATTTCCAACTTAACAAGATCAACTAGGATTAAAACACCAACAAGTTATGCAATTTTATTAGATACTTGCCTCGTAAACAAGAATCAATCCACCCTTAATCCCACTGTTAATCCATGCTTAAAAAATCAAGGGATTTCTCTTCCAATTAACCCACCAAAAATCTAACTAAAACAACAAACCACTCAATGTAAAAAACCCAACCCATAATAGCCAACACCAATGGTGAAAATGGGTTCTAAACCATGAGGTAAGAGGACCTGCCTCTTAGATGATCAAAGAAAGGAGAAGGGTGATGGAAGAAGGGGCTGCCACAATGGATTTGCACAAAACGTACTTAAGGGGCTGCCACAATGGATTTGCACAAAACGTACTTTGTCGCATAGAGAATGACGGGGAGTCGATTGGCCAGGTTGGATTTTGCAAGAGTAGCTTCTATGGAGGGGTTCTTCACCATCCCATGGGAGGAGAGGAGAAGGAGAAGAAGAAGAGAGAGAGAGAGAGAGGTGTTTCTCTTTGTTACTGGCTGATGGAATGGAATAAATGGGAGATTAAATGTGTTTGTTGGTTGTAGGTGAGGGTGATTAAAGAAGTAGGTGGGGGTTGGTGGGATATTTTGAAAATGGTTTCTTTGTGAGTTAGCTACAATATAGCTGAACTTAGACAGAGTTGGTCAGATTCTTTGTAAAAACGGAGGCCCTCGAGGCCTCTGATAGATTTGGTTAAAGAAGAAGAATTGTGGGTCATGCGAAGAGCTTTCCAACAATTCCAAAATCAGAATTTTCAGAGATCCGCAGTAGAAGCTACGATTTTTTAAACTGCGGTATACCCCTCGAGAAGTGTGCCGGGTCAAATTGGACTTTCTTAACCTCGGATGAGTTTGGACTGAATATGAAAGTTTTTGGGAAGGCCAAGACCTAACTTTTGGGCTTAAGATGTAATTTTTTTATGAGATTCCTCAGATGCCCCTAAAAAAATCTCAAAATTCTAACTTAACCCGAAAAAAGTTAAACTCTTCGTGAAACTCCTCGAAACTCTCTAGAACTAATCCCAACTTAGCTTTAACCCCAAGAACCTCTCGATTAACCTCTAATCAAGCATCATTAGTAACTCATCATAATTAATTAGCGTTAATCGCAATAAATAAAAATCGAGTTCTTACAAGTCATTTGGCATGTAAAGCTTCACTGGTAACAAAGTTTGGTTGATTAGTTTTGCGAGCCTATCAATTGACACTGTTAGTCATTTAATTTAAAGTGATGATCACCAATTGTTCATCATCCACTTCCTGTGTGTTCAATTAGATAGAGATATCCAATGATCATAATCTTTATTTATTTATTTTGTTCTATTAACCACACTGAATCCTCTACAACCTCGATTGTAGGTATCTCTCCGTGGCCAAAGTGGAGGGAATAGGGAGAAGACGATTGGATGCGTTATGGATAATTTGTTTATAAAATGCTAATTATTCCTTGAAGATGGGACGGTTAATTAAGGTCATGTAGTTTGCGCTCATCATAAGACAAGCCACCTCCAAAATTGATAATTCTATGGGACAGGTGATTTTATTTAAATGACACTTCTCAAGATGATGGATAGCCATGATCTATAGGTGGGACCTTATTGATTCCATAATACAAATCAAATTATGTTGAATCATCTACCTATTATTATATATTATAGGAATATGATAAGATTTTGAAATTGGAGTCCGATTTTGCAATTGATTGAGAAATTGGCTCCAATTGGGCAATTGATTGAGAAATTCGCTTCCGATTTTAAATTGATTTAGCCCAATTTAGAGAGAAGTTCCTATTGTGATTGTCTCTTTTGAATTTCTCTAAAAAGTCTCCTTCCCAACAAAATCTCCTTAATCTAATCAAGTTTTAGAAATTATTGAATTTAAACTTATATATAACTATGGTTTAAAACTTTAAATGGAATGAGATGATCACATTGAAATATATAAATGGATATGTGTGTCCATATGAGAAGACATCATCCTCAATGGAAACTTAGCTATACCTTAATAAAACCATCCAAATCTCCAAACCCACCAAAGAAACCCGGATTCCTCCATTAATGAAACAGGCCCACGCGAAACCCGAATTCCTTCATTAATGAAACTGGCCCAAGCTTAGCGCGGTTAGCACAAATGAAAGAGCCAACTAATTTAAAAATCTTATTATTTTTTATCTTATAAATCTATTGCCCGTGCTAAGCGCGGGCATGTTTAGCTAGTTATTATATATTATAGGTGTAGGATTCGATTGGCAAATTGGAGCTCAATTTTGCAATTGATTGCAAGATTGGAACTCCAATTGAGATTTTAATTTTGGTTCAATTTTAATTTAGAGAGAAATTTTAGGAATCTACTCACATTTCCGTTAATTTGGAATCTTTATCTATTAAGAGTTGGATATTGAACTCCAAAGACCTCCCCAATAAAAGGTCACCACAATGGGACTCTCTCCTAAATAATCTAACAAGATTTCTCACACTTGCCCTAAATTATCTTCATCTATTTTTAAACATTTTTTTTAACCAACCAAAACTTAGGAAACATCTTGCTGGAAACTTCCCAGAGGAGTCCAACTCTTTTGAGCTACCACGTCCTCTCTCTTCTAACCAAAAAAAAAAAAAAAAAAACTCTAAAATCATCTTGAGAATTTAGGAAACGAAAGTTTATGAGGGCCCATCCAAGGGACTGAGTGAATTTTAGGTTCCTCAATAGCTTATCGTGATCTAGACTCTTGAATTCCTTAATTTGGTGAAGGAATCCTCTAAGGCTATTGATAACATGGCCCATCTAAGTAACGATCAAACTCTTTCCTCTTATTTTAAGTCTTTCGTTCATTTAAGGAACTCTTTTGGTAATTTAAATCTATAAATCCTTATAGTACCCTAAAGTGTGGCTACCTTATGGTAATTAAAGCACTCTAAATCCCTTAGATCTCTCTCAAATCTCTCACCATAATCTCTCTCAAAAGTCGGTAGGACTCTCTAAATCTTTTTCTTCCTTGGGGGTATTTTGATAGAATAGACTTATCGCCAACAAAGCCATGATTTGCCTATCTTATATTGAATTAGCCTTACTTCATGAAGAAAATTATGTTTGTGACATAACGTAAGAAAGTAGAAGACTGTAGGCAACTGATCCTAGAATCAAGCATGAAAGAACATAACCTATTAAGGTGGCGGTGATCAGCTCTTCTTTGAACTGTGAGAGCTAAGATGGATTGTGGGCATCTTCCTCTTCCCATACTCCCTAAACTTGAAGATAAGAAGAAAGGTACCACCATCATCATCAAATGCCCATTTTGCAATTGCTCCATCACCTGTAGCTTAGAGTATGCTACATCCTTATGCCAAGTAAATCTTATACAATTCCTAAAATTTAAATGAGTAATCAAAGTGGGTTTGGTTGACGAAGTAGACAGATAGGGTTCTCAAGTAGATAGATGGTTATTATCATTAAGATCATAGAAATTTTATAAATATTTCTTTCTTTATACTTTTAAAGAAATTTTATATTCCTATTAGATCTAATGAATTATGGAATGATAGTATATTTTCAAAAAATAGTATTGAGCACGAGATGAGTCTTGCAGGAACTGTAAGTGTGAATTGATGGCAAAGATATTCACAGTTACAAATCTGTGTGCATAATTTAAAATAAAGGTTATTTTATTTGTTTATTTATTTCATTTTCTTTTACAAAAAGAATTTTTATTTCTTTTGGTCCTTTTATTCAATGGTGGTAGTAGATTCGCAAAAAATATTGTAACCCTAAGTTGAGTCTTCAGCAAATCATAAGTGTAAATTAAAGGCGAAGATATTCGAGGTATGCTAATTTGCATGTCTTAAGATTAATGAAGGTGAGTTTTTTATTTTATTTTATATTTCTTTGGTAGCAAGAATTTTGTTTCTTTTAGTCTTTTTATTTGATGCATTCAATCCCATATAAGATGTTGTTTTATGTATATTAGTTTTGATTTCTAATTGCAGGAATAAGTGGCGCCAAACTTTGCTATGAATTTTTAGACTACCGCAAATAAATCTTGTTATTTTTATTTTTGGGCCTAGGCTTTGCACGGGTCTCTCTCTCTCCCTCCCACCCTTTGCAACTTTTAAGATCTAGAAATTCTTTTTAAGATCTTTTTTCCCCTATTTGTTCCTTGAAATATGTAAAAGCAAATTTTCATCCTCATTTAAGATACTTAAACTGAGAGGCTATATATCAAAGATGATAACTGAAAATGCAAATGAGGCTACAAGTAAGATATTTAGTTTTTCAATTATAAGATATGCATTTTATTAAGATGGAAACCATCGATTGAAACTATTTTTATTCAATTTAAATAAAACTTCCATAATGATTTGCTTACAGGTGTTGATCCTAAGAGTACAAAGGATAGCTCTTTAGATTTGAGGATTTTTTTTTCCTCACTGATTTTTTCATAATCTACAAAAAATAAATAGAATTTAGAAAGTAGAAGCATAAACATGAGTTTCCAAAATGGATAAAGATAAAAGCAAATGAAAAGGATAGGAATGCAGAGAAGGAATATTAAGAAACTATGTTATTATCCAAAAGAAAAAGAAAAGTAAAAACCCATGGATCATGCTCTAAACTTTATCGTAGGACCCGCTCATATTAGATTAAGATTTTGCAACATTCCATGAAATAAAACGCCCTCCAATTTCAGTAGCTTAGTTCTTCCATGGTTGGAAAACTCCCCGACTTGGCTATTGACTCTCCCGAGTTATCTCATTTTGATGGATGACTGAGTCAAATATAGGGGAGACTCGGCCGAGTCGCCTCAATTTAGTAATATTTGATCAGTTAATATTTATTTTTAAGTAAGTATTCACAAGTCAACAATTTAAAAAATGATGATTGGAATGTAATTCGAAACTTATATTTGATATTTTACGTTCGATATTTGGACTAAAAGAGTATGTAATATGCAATATTTTCATTTATTTTCTCATTATAATATTTTCTTTGTATATATGAATTTATTATCATGAATGCATGTAAATAAATGTAGATTTATATTTATAAGTATTTGATCCATTCTAAAAGTAATTTTAAAAAAGACATGACTCTCTTTGAGTCCACGCGTTGACTCTATCCGAGTCCACGCGTTGACTCTATCCGAGTCAAATTTTTTGCATTGGACAAGTCGAGTTCGACTCCCGAGTCTCAAGTTTTCCAGCCTTGAGTCATTCAATAGATGGACTTTGCCGTGAACTTCCAATCACATGTCAAAGCCTTTAAATTCAAGGGGTCATCGCACTATGTAAGTTTATATATATATATATATTTATTGATGCATAGTGCATAGAATAAATTTTAATAATCATAAATGATTAAAAAAAAACTTAGATTTATGTTCTTTAATAATATTCCAAAAAATTCTTAAATTTAACTATATTTTCATTTTTCATTTGGGAATTGATTACTTGATTTTACATGGAGTTATATGAGGTTGGATTCAGGTTTAAATCAACTAAAAAAACTTATGTTGTATTAGATGGGAGTCAATCACATAACCTTTAAAATAACATGTAATACCTTTTACTAGTTGTGCAATCTATTTCACATATAATAAAATATATATAAACGTACAGCAAATGGGGATGTCTTATCAAATTTTATAGGTTTAGTCTTCTTCTTCTCTTTTTTGAGGGTGTGCCATGCGATTGGATTTTTAAACTTATGACTCATTTTTAAAGGCGCTCACATGCGATTGGAAGCTCACAAGAATTTAAAAATGTGCTGTGACTAAAAAATGAGGGGTCTTATGAATGCATGCGAAGTTGTGGCAAAAAAAAATTAAAAAAAAATCCTATTATGATAAAAAAAGAAAAAGATTCTAAAAACTATCATGAATTTACTATTTGAGCTTAGACATAGCATAACTATTATGGTAGGTATTGAGTTTACTATTTTTTAATTCTATATATCTAAGTACACACTAATGTTCATAAAAATCGAACTATAACCTCTTTTTTTCCAAAATTTTACATTTCTAGATATTCTTCATAACGTAAGGTAATGGTTATTACCATAAACAATAAGACATGCATCTTAATCATATGACAATAATAATGATAATTGGTAATAATATTATGAGGAATTTACAGGAAAATCCCCCTAGGACCGCATACGTCCCAGCAGGACCCAGTTCCATGTCGGATACGGGGAGGGGCCCTCATATGAGCTTTTTCTTTTTGTTTTCGTTGTTTTGCAATCGACCATTCTACCATTCAGATTTTTTTCAACACAACATAATGGTCGATATCAACCATTCTGTTAGTCAAATTTTCTTCAACATGTAACTGTCTTATTTGCTGAAAACAACAGAATGGTTGATATCGACCATATCGCGAAATAACAAGAAAAAAGACGAATCTGAGTTTTCTCCCTTTGTTGCTGGTGCTGCTTCATAGCCTGTCAAAAGATGGTTATTGCTTCACCTGAATCTACACACTGAGCATAACCATCTATCATTAAATTCCATGAGACCACATTCTTAACTCGCATCCTTTCAAATACCAACCTAGCAATCCCAATCAAGCCGCATTCGCATACATGTCCACAAGTGCAGTAGAAACATTCAGAAGCAACTCAAATCCTGCCCTAATAGTGTAGTCATGGATAGCCCTGCCAATCCTCAAAGACCTAACATCTGCGCAAGACCTCAAAGACATTGACAAGTGTTATTGAGTCAGGCATCTTCCCTTCTCTCTACATCATAAAAACAAACTCCAATGCTCTCTTTGCAAGCCCATTCTGTGCATACCTAGAAATAATTGCATTCCAAGCGACCAAATCTCTCTCAGGCATTCTATCAAATATCCTCCGCACATCCTTAATCTGCCTACATTTTGCATACATATTCACAACCACCATCATCGCAAAGACATTCTATCCAAACTCATGTGCAATCAGCTGAGAATAAAGCTCTTTTTCCCTCCTCAGCTCCACATTGTCGCCAACATCTCTCTCTATCTTCTTCTTATTCTTCTCCCTTGCAGGCTATGGAGCAGCACCAACAACCAAGGGAGAAAACTAATATTCGTCTTTTTTCTTGTTATTTCGCGATATGGTCGATATCGACCATTTTGCTATGTTCAGCAAATAGGACAGTTACATGTTGAAGAAAATTTGACTGACAGAATGGTCGATATCGACCATATTGCAAAACAACAAAAAAAAAAAAAAAAAAAAAAAGAATAAGAAGAAAAATGCCACATAAGGACCCCTCCAGTAACCGACATGGAACTGGGTCCTGCTGAGACGTATGTGGTCCTAGGGGGATTTTCCCCATAAATTCCTCTAATATTATTGTCATCTTATGAATTTATATATTATTATATCATATATATTATATTAATTTATATATATTATATCTTGTTTTCATTTCAATATGATTTGTACAGAATGTATCATATCTTAATTCTTTTATAAGTTTCTAAAAGTTTGTAGGTTTTTTTATTATATGAATTATGTTTGCCTGTGCTAAGGCGGGCATGTTTTGCTAGTGAAAATGATGATTATTGAATGTTGCTAATTCTCTGCCAAAAAGAGCTCTGAGAAGTGTAAGAAGAGCAAGTAGGGTCACAAATCTCTACTTTTCTGCTACACTTCTTCTATTCAAATGAGGCGTAGTAAAATAAAAGAATCAAAACGAAGCATCATATCCTTACTTGCTCACTTCAAACCAGGTTGAAGTAAACAACGCCACAGCATGTCAAACTGGTCCAACCAACTTTTTCCATTTTTGAAGTTGTGTTTTGAAAGCAGGAAATGCTTGTGTTGTCGAATATGATTCCTCCAGCAGCCTACAGTAGCAGGCCTAGGATTTCCATTTGAGGGGGGCGGACCCAAACAGGTAGTTGGAGTTTGTGGGCTGGGGCAAATCTAGGATTTTTCATGTGGGCTTTGAGGGTGGACCCAAAACTTCCATTTAGGCTTAGGAGACGGATCCAAGGTTTTCAAATGAGTTTTGGAGACGGATAAAGTCCAACAAGGACGACTGCCCCATAACCAATCTATGTGTATGCCCCTCGCGGCTAACAACTAATTTATCTCTTACAGGGCCAACCTTTGTTTGATCGGATCTATTTGTATCTAGGACTACATTCTAGTTGGATTTGGGAAAGAACAAAACAAGTTAAAACAAGACCCTTTAAACTTCAGATAATCAATCTCTTCTACAATAACTTCTATTTAAGTGATACCATCCCTAAGCATCATATGGTTTTTTATTTTCTCTTATAAGGAGAAATTATCTCAGGTTACCGTGTTAGGTACGGTGTTTTAGACGGCTAATATTTGTAGGTGGAAGATGCATTCCCGCTCATCAGAGATGATTAAGGTTTTGAGCCCAGATCAGCCCATCTCCATGAAAACATTTCAGTCATTTGTAATAAAATGAATCACCCACCATCAAGCATCACCCACCATCAAGCATCAACCATATCGTATGGCTATACAAGGCCAAGACCTTGACTTAGTGGTCTGGTCTAACCCTGCCTATTCAACTCTATACCTATTCTTGACTGGATGGAGCATAAAAAGCACACTTTCTTTATAATAATCTCTATGGTAAAGCAGAAAATGATAACCAAATCATTCATAGCTCAGTGATAGGGCATCCCACCTCACAGCACAGACCATATCCCATCAAATTGGAACAGAACAGATACTTCACAGCTGAGATGCCTACCTGAAGGCAACACTCCTTCAACCAAGTTTAGGACAGGCAGGCACAGAGGCGCAACATATGACAAAACAAAAGGTTGGCACAAACAGGTTACAAGAAGGTCCTTACCAAACCTTAACACTACAATGTGCTACTTGGAAGAGCCATCGACAGGGGTAGTTGAGAAGAGGCCATTAGAAAGGCTCCATATTCTATCAATTCATGCAAGCCTCCAAGAAAAGGAAACATATTTTGATGAGAGACACTGGATACACGTTGGATGAACAGATACGGCAATCAGCAAATCTTTTTAACAATTCCAAAGACTCGCAGTCAGTCAAGAACCCATGATCAAGATTAGATCTTAAAACAGATGAAATATGGGTGTGAACAAATTTAAAGAACCATTGCTCATAAATCTGAAGATATTTTAAGTATCAACAGTAAATGACAAGTTCTCTAAGCAGGACCAGATGCTGACAGAAAGAAAATTTTAGAGCTGGGCCTTTGAGCAGGACTTATGACAGAATGGAATTCTATGAGGAGATAGCAAATGGTCCTCAAAGGAAATCTGATAACTGTCCCCCATCCAAGCTCCAATATCTAGAGTTTCATTTATTAATTAATCCTTTTTGGAACTCTCCATGATTTCTCCAAAATTAGATTCATAGGAAAGATTTCAATGAAGTTGTTATATAGATACATCATACTTGAGAAAGTTAACATGGAGAACAGGAATCCAGTCTTATCTTAGGAGCAACGTCTGGAGAACAGAATCCACCATCTACTTTTAAATACTCTGAAGTCCATGAAAATAAAATGACTTTCTGAGTTTTCTGGCCTTCCTAACAAGCAAAGACCAACAACTCCAATGGGAAGGCATAAATAGAGAGGTACAGCCTTTCTAACAAGCAAAGACCAACAACTCCAACGTGAAGACAGAAATAGAGGGAGATCGTAGTAACTAAAAACAAACTCACATAAACATGTTACCATTCATTACGCTTTATAAACTGTACGCCACTGAGAGGTAAATGGTTTGGAGTAGCCAAAGCCTGCAGCCTGAGATTGTTGGCATATTAGACCACCCAGAACCCCATTGAAGCTACCCACCATATGCACCTGATTCATTGTCATTGCCACCGACTAACCTCACCAAAGAAAAGATAGGTTATGAATATTAGGCAGCTGTAAGATATCAGCCCACCGATCTATGAGCTGTTCAATCAAAGGCAGTCATTGCCTCGATCAGAAAACAGTGTCTGATGGGGATGACGGCTGGTGTTATGAAAGCTCAAACTGCAAGTGCAGGCTAACAAAAAAAAAAAACCTAGCACAATGAGATGGTTCTCTGATTTAGTGAATTTCCAATTCAGAGAGCAGTTGAACATTAGTGCAGAACATAAATCAGCAGTGCGAACATTTCGATGTTAAATTATACCAACTAAAATCTGTATCAAGATTTAGTGTCATAATAACCAGAGTAAAAATATGTATCAATATAGACCCAACACAAGTGCTAAATACTCAGTTCAACACTTCCAGACGCAGAAAAGTTTAGAGACAGGAACACTGAGAATGATAATTGGTAGGTTGAGATACAATGCCTACTCTGAAAGGGTTGATTTGAGCTCACCGCTGCTGTGCAGTTCCAACACAATATCACATCCCCCAATCAATTCACCTTTGTGGTAAAGCTGTGGAAAGGTGGGCCAGTTTGAAAATGTCTTCAATCCCTGCCTCACTTCATCATCTGTTAGTATATCAAAGGATCCGAAATTCACGCCCTCTTCTCTCAAAGCATTCACAACCTTGGAGCTGAAACCGCATCGTGGAGCGTCAGGTGTACCCTTCATAAAAAGAATTGTTGGAGACGAAGAAATCAGATTCTTTAGCCGATCCTCAAGACTTTCTTTTGAAACAATACCCTTCTCAATCAACAGCCTCTGGAGCTCTCCACTCTTCTGCATCTCTAAGACAATGTCAGATCCTCCAATAAGTTCACCCTTTATATATAGCTGGGGATAACTAGACCAGTTTGAGAAGACTTTAAGGCCTTGACGGACTTCATCGTCAGTAAGGACATCAAAGCTCCCAAAACCCACCTTCTCTAGCTGAAGGATCTCAACCACCTTGCGACTGAAACCACACTTCGGTTCTTCTGGGCTTCCTTTCATGAACAACATGACAGGGTTCAAATTAACGAGGCCCTTAAGTCGGGCAGTTAAATTGGTGTTTAAACCAGAAGTTGAATCAGCTATGCCACCCTCCAGTGACTTTTCTGATGCATCTGAAATTGGAAGAATTCCATGATCTCTAAAAACATCCTTCAGCTCACCACTTTCATGCATGGCAATCACAATATCACAACCACCAAGGAGCTCACCCTTGCAAAAGAGCTGAGGGAAAGTGGGCCAGTTGGAGAACTTTTTCATCCCATCACGAACCTCATTATCTGAAAGTATATCAAAGCTCCCGAACTTGATCCCTTCATCCTTGAGAACATCAACCACTTTTCGGCTGAAGCCACACTTGGGTTGTTCAGGGCTTCCTTTCATGAAGAGGAAGACAGGGTGCGAGTCTACGAGCTGTTGTAAGCGCTCCTTCAGTGAATGGCTGAGATCAGATTTAGAGCTTTCTGTTTGGGAAGAAGCACCATTTTCCTTAGCCAATTCCTTCACTGTTTCAAGGACAGCAGGTCCTGCAGCCATTCCAAGGCTAGCAGGAGCAGCTATTTCTGTTATATTGGAAGCTCCAGCTACTTTTAAGACTTTGTTGGCCAAACTTGATGGGTTTGCGCCCTCCAATGTATCAAAAAGTTTTCCATCCTGAGAAAGGTATAAAGTATATTTCAGAGTTCTAAGCAGGATAGATGTTCAAAAGCTCACAGATCAACCAAGATTGGCCTAAGTTTTGATTATTCAACTGGCTTCCGTACAGAAAAGTCCAAAATCCAGTTTCTAAAAGACCACCAAGTTATTTGTCACCAATCTAATTACTAGAATGGCCAAATAAGGGAAGTAGGGCATTAATAGACAGGTCAGCCTACCATATGAATGGCCTAGATAAGCATAATGTAATCCCTACCTACACCATTACTCGCAGACAAAAAAGGAAGTTTCCTTTCTATTAAAAGTTAACAGCAAATGAGACCCGACTAGCTTATAAAGACTGTCAGGTTATTTCTGGAGAGCATTTGACCATACAACATAACATAATAGTTTTAGAAGTTTCCATTAGTAGTATGAGGAGGGAGGGAGGGAGGGTTGGAGAAGGAGGGAGAGAGAATAAAAAGTGTACTAAAATAAGGTCGGGGCATTTGAAAGGGGAAAGAAAGTGGGAACATTTGAAAGGGGAAAGGCAAAATATTTAACTATAAAGCGATCGAGCAGGGAGAATGGAATTTGGAGGAAGAAACTATAGTTATATGCAATAAAATGGTGCTTAGAGAGTCGAAAGGGAAAAGATTCCCTAATAAAGAAACCTAGTTGTGAAGTGTAGACGTTCAAGAAGCGAGAGAAAAGACATTACTACAAACCGTGGCAGGGAACCAAGAACATGAAAAATTATGAAATCTACAAGAAGACAAATAAATAGTAAAGAAAGTAGAAAGGATGCAAAGTCTAAAGCATATGATAACCCATATAATAAGTTGGGAACAAGAGAAACAGATATCTTCAAGCTTGAAAAAAATGACGGAAAGAAAAAGTAGGGGCTTAGATCATGTTAAAAGTATAACGAGTGATGACCAAAAGATTTTACTAAAGGACAATGATATTAAAGAAAGATAGAGATCTTATCTTAATAAACTTCCAAATAAAGATTCTAAAAGGAGGATTAGGAACAAGACGGGATAATTCATTAGAAGGATAAACCTTTACCGCTGATTAAGGGTAACAGAAGTTAAGAAAGCATTGACAAGAATAAAGTCAAGAAAGGCTACGGGCCAGATGGCATTTAGATAGAGGCTTAAAAATGCCTAGGAGAAATTGGATTAATTCAGTTAACTAGGCTTTTCAGTAACATATTAAGTACAAGGGCTATGTTCTGCTAAGAGGTACCTCTCATGGCTTGCATGAAAGGTAAAAATCTAAGCCACTTGTGGGACCCACTTGGACGCGTTTCTTTTCTTTCTATTTTTTTGAATGATACACTTGGATGCATTTCAATCATGGGAAGATGCTTATGAGAAAAAAAATCACCTCAAGTAGATAATCATAACCATTGATTTAGGGACCTTAAATTTTAATAGTTTTAAAAGTTACATTGTCATGAAATTTAATCCAATGATGGGTATAATTCAGATCCGTGCCAAATTAGGGTGACTACAGGTTCTTTTCTTTTTCTTTTTTTTGGGGAGAAGGGAAAAAAGGAGGGGGTGGGGGGGATGGTTTAGATTTATCATGGAGGGTCCCATGCAATGATAGAAGAGTTACCTCTCGTGCAATCCGTGAGAGACGACCTAGCAGAACATCCCACTTAAGTAAAGAAAATGCCAGATGCAGGGAGAATAAGTGTTGTAGTATTTATTAACAAGAACAAAGGAGATAATACAAAGTTGCACAAATTATCATGTGATTAACTTCTGATTAAGATGTTTTTTACACAAAATCAAGTATTAGACTTCCATCACACCATCCCCATGTGATTGGCATGTGTCCAAGTGGGTCCCAAAAGGACATAGATTTTTTACTTCTAATGTAATCCATGAAAGGTGTACCTCTTAGTAGAAGGAAAACTTAAACATATATATACATATATTTATTTATTTAGTTCGGTGTGTATATATGTATATTCTGAAATGGTAAATGATTCATTTTCTGCAGGAATATAATACAAAGATATCAAAGTTCACAAACCTACTGCACAGCTTATTAAAGGTTAGTGTACCGAAATGGGTTCTTGTGGAAAATGACTTTCAAGGTCTCAATTTCGGTGAGCTTATGAAGGTTTTCCTACTGCAACAAGTTTTATTAAATACAATAATTGTTCAAGTAGACATGATAGTATGATACAGGTATTGTAGATTTGTAGTACACAAGTTATAGATGTCAAGAAGCCCAGTTCAGTTCCCTTATTGTACAAATCCAGGCCCAATTATATCCAGCCCAGTTGTAATATATGTAGGATACAGTCAAAGATGGTACAGGTCATAACCATATGTAATTTAGATTGTGATTACTGATTTATAGACTAAACAAGGCATGTAATGTCTACATAATGAATGGAAATCGCAAAGAGGGATATACAATTACAATCCAATATTTCTCTCTTGTGCTCGTCATGGTATAAGAGCCAACTTCGACAACAGTCGTACGGTCTGGTACTTCATTCTCTTCAAGATATAGGGATCCATAGATCCCTCCTAGTTCATCTTCCATCTCTGGAACCTTCGAAGAAGCCTCTCATCAGTCTGATCATCGCCGATCATCATGGATCAAACGTGGCCCACCTAAGATCGACATCACGACAACAGCAGAGTAAGCCATTCAGGGTCGCCTGGTATTCCTCTTAGTTATGGTCATTTTTCCAGCAATTTTGGCTCATAAGAGGTAGACCATCTACCTTTTTTTTTTTTGGTATTTCACTTTTGTCCAAAAGATTTCATATTAGCCGTCCAAAATTGTGGATTTTGATCCGTTTTGAGTGGGACTTCTTCCAGTAGTTGTGAAAATCATTTGCCCTTTCATCCCTCTGATCCGTCCATAGATCATCTGATGGGGCCCATGTGGAAATTCTTCCACTGACGACAGGGTCGTTTGTGCATTGTCCTGCACTATATTGAGGTCTGTTTTTTAGGCTCTGCTGCTGATATTTCTCTTGCCAGATTTATATCTACAGCCTCTTGTTTCCCTTGTTGAGATTATCTATTGTGGTACTCATCAATGCGTGCAATCTGTCTTAACCTCTTGAGACTAATGGAGAAATCTGAACTTAGACTTTAGTTAAGTTCAATGGAAAAAATTATAACTCATGGTCTTACCAGTTTCAAGTTTACTTGAAAGGCAAGGAAATGTGGGGACATATCTCTGGGATAGATCTGAAGCCCCGAGATGATGACAATTTTTTTTATCTTGGAATACTAAAGATGCCAAAATCAAAACCTAGATACTTGGATCTATGGAACCTCAGTACATATCAATCTCAAACCGTACAAAACTTCCAAGTGCACGTGGGAGTACTTGAAGAAAGTTTATCATCAAGGGAACTCTGCCCGTCAGTATCAACTTGAGATTGAGATTGCTCAATATTCTCAAGGCACTTCTTCAAATCAGGATTATTACTCTGGTTTTCTGAATTTGTGGGCTGAATATGATGAAATAAAATACGCAAAAGTTTCTAATGCGACACTTTTAGAGATTCAAGAACTACAGGACATCAGTAATCATGTCTTCACAACCATCTGCTTCACAACCACCTCCTTTGATCACTCCCAAGGCTATCCAACAAACGATCATTAATGCCTTTTCAGCTCTTGGAATTTCAGGTAACCATCAAACTGCATCCACTCCTTGGTATTTTGATTCCGGTGCTTCCAATCATACGACTTCATCTCCCGTTCATCCTTCTAATGTTCAAACGTACACCGGTGATCTCCAAATTCAAACTGCGTATGGTGAAAACCTTCCCGTTACTGCAGTTGGTGATGTTTCCAATTCATGCCTCTGAAACATGTTTTTCTTTCTCCATCTTTAACCACCAATCTTATCTCTATGGGACAACTTCTTGATGATGATTGTAATGTCCATTTTTCTTGCTCTGGTTGTGTCATGCAGGATCAAGCGTTGGGGAGAGTGATCGCGAAGGGGCCTAAATGTGGTCGTCTTTTTCCTATTCATAAGTCTTTCTCCTGCCCCTATTTTTTATTTTTTATTTTTTATCTCTAGTTTATCTTCTCAGGATGTTTGGGAATCTGGCATAACAGATTAGGCCATCCTCATTTTAAGATGTTATCTTTCGTGTTGAATAATGGGATCATTCATAATAATAAAGTCTTTTTTCGTTCTATTGATTCTACAGCTTGCGAACTTGGTAAAAGTCAGATACTTTCTATTCCTATGCATCATTCTGTGGCTTCTGCATGTTTTGACAATATTCACAGTGATGTCTGGGGAATTTCTCCCAAAATTTCTCATACTAACCACAAATATTTTGTCACATTTATAGATGATCATAGTCGGTTCACATGGGTGTATTTGATGTTTTCCAAAAATTCCTTGCTTATGTTGAGAATCAATTTTCTACAAGTATCAAGATTCTTTGCTCTAATTATAGGGGGGGGGGGGGGGGGGGGTGTCCCAGCAAAATTTCCTACAAACCAAAGGGATTTTATCACAGAGATCATGCCCATATACTCCTTAACAGAATAGAGTTGCCGAATGGAAAAACAGTTATCTTCTTGATACCGTTCGTTCACTTCTTTTAGAATCATCGGTTCCGGCTAAGTTTTGGCCAGAAGCATTAGCTATTGCAGTTCACTTCATCAATTGTCTCCCCTCATCGATGCTATCTTATCAATCTCCATATAATAGACTTTTCAACACACAGCCAACATACACTCATTTGCGTACCTTCGGTTGTGTGTGCTTTGTCCATCTTCCTCCGACTGAACCGACAAAGCTGTCATCTCAATCCGGAAAGTGCGCTTTTCTGGGCTATGCTTCTCACCAAAAGGGCTTTCTTTGTTATGATCCAGTCATTCATCGCATCTGCGTTTCTCGAAATGTCTTTTTTTTTTTGGAAAATCAGCCTTTCTTTTTTAATCACAAAGATTCATTTCCTTTTGTCTCTCTATTACTCAATTTTACTAATGATGTTGCTCCGTCACCTCTCATCGTCTATTAAAAGCATCGTCACAAAGATGTTCCTCAGCTGCCATCCCCTACGGATCATTACCCGTTGCCTGATACTCCACCAGAACCCGATCCTTCTTCTGCTCCTACTCCACCGCCGATTCAACTTAGGTGATCCACTCGCCACACTCGTCCCCCAGACAATTATGGCTTCACTCACACTTCGTTACTTGCTACCTTATCTATTGTTGCTATTCCTAACTCATATTCGCATGCAGTGAAACATGACTGTTGGAAGAAAGCTATGCAGGAAGAGTTAGATGCTCTTCAGGAAAATCACACATGGGATATTCACGTAAAACCTATTCGCTGTAAATGGGTTTTCTCCATCAAACTTAAATCTGATGGCTCGTGGGATCGTCATAAGGCGTGCCTAGTCGTACTTGGTAATCGCCAAGAATATGGAATTGACTATGATGAGATATTTGCTCCGGTCGCAAAAATGACTACAGTTCGCACTGTGTTGGCCATTGCAGCATACAGTCATGGCAATGTATCAGTTTGATGTCAAGAATGCCTTTCTGCATGGGGATCTAAAAGAGGTCTATATGAAAATTCCACCATGCATTTCGAGTTCTTCCAGTGATGAAGTTGCTCGTTTACATCGATCCCTCTATGTTCTCAAACAAGCACCTAGAGCTTGATTTAAAAAATTTCGAGATACGCTTCTTCAACTTCATTTTCAACAGAGTCCATATGACACTTCTCTTGTTCTTCAACTCACGCCAGCTGGGATTACTGTGTTACTTGTCTATGTGGATGATATCATCATATCTGGAACCGATTCATCGATGATTCAACAGCTCCAAGCCTCACTTAATGAATCATTCCATATGAAGGACTTAGGCTCCCTTACCTATTTCTTGGGTTTGGAAGTTCACCACTCAGAAAAAAGCTTAATTCTTTATCAGCATAAATATGCATTGGACCTCATTGAGATGGCCGGTCTACAAAACTCTACCCCGGTTGATACTCCTCTTCTGGTCAATGTTAAATTGTCTCAAGATACGGGAGATCTTCTTTTGGATGCCACCTTATATTGGAAATTAGTAGGTAGCTTGGTATATCTCACAATTACCCGGCTTGATATTTCTTATGATGTCAACCTTGCTAGCCAGTTTATGACACAATCACGTCATTTACATCTAACCACTGTCCTGCGCATTATTCGTTACATTCCTGGCACTCTGACTCGTGGTTTGTTCTTTTCAGTTGGCAACACACTATCTCTTACAACATACTCTAATGCAGATTGGGATGATTGTTCGGATACCAGGAGATCAACGACAAGATGGTGCATGTTCTTAGGGGACTCACTAATCTCTTGGAAATGTAAAAAACAGGATAAAGTGTCCAAGTCCTCCACCGAAGCTAAATATCGTGCTATGTCAGCTGCCTCTTCAGATTTCGTATGGCTTCGTGGATTGCTTTCCGAGCTTGGCTTTCCTCAGACATCTCCAACACCTCTTTATGTTGACAATACTAGTGCCATTCGGATTACCTCAAATCCCTTTTTTCATGAGCGTACAAAGCATATTAAGGTGGATTGTCATTATATAAGAGATGAATTTAAAAATGACACCATCTGCCTTCCACATATATCATCCAGACTTCAAGTTGCAGATATTTTTACCAAGAGCCTACCAAGACCACGTCATCAGTTCTTGGTTGGCAAATTGTTACTTGTTGACTCAACAACATCAATTTAAGAGGGAGGAGGGAGGGGGTGTTGGGGTTCAAGAAACCCAGTTCAGTTCCCTGATTGTACAAATCTAGGCCCAATTATATCCAGCCCAGTTGTAATATATGTAGTATATAGTCAAAGATTGTACAGGTCATAACCATGTGTAATTTAGATTGTGATTACTGATTTATAGCCTAAACAAGGCATGTAACGTCTATATAATGAATGGAAATCTCAAAGAGGGATATATAATTACAATCCAATATTTCTCTCTCTTGTGCTCATGTCAATAGAAGCATCTAGAATGGCATTGACTGTCCTAAAAAAATGGAATCCTTACCCACCCCCTGTTCTGCAATAATATCCACTTATTCATTAGCTTTACTTGCACCTTCAGATATCCACTTTTCTGCTTTGACAGGTTGTCTTTCAATGGTTTTATTTTGAATTGTTATCAGATATATGAAACCTTAGTAGTTTGCCCTTTATTTTTTAACCGATCCAAGAAAACCGATTATGAACAATATGTTAGCTATCCTATGGACTATGAAAACCCTCACCAGTATCAACTATCAATAGTTTCAAAGTTCAAAGACACCGAGAAGAAAGAAAGGCAAAAGATCAAATGTCTGAAATAAAAATGTCTTACCTTTTCATAGTAATGGGATTCAGATGAAAATCCAGAGCCCTAATAAAGGATTTTCATTAAAAAGCTACATTTTATCTCTATTACTTTATTCTTTTCTTTTTCTTTTGATTCTTTATTCTTTTTCTGGAGAGGGGCATCATACTAGCTTGTATTATGCACGAGCATTGAATAAACGAGATGTAATGATCTCAACCTTGAGAAATAGAAAATAAGCTGAAACTGAATGACTCATAATAATAATAATAATAATAATAAATCCCAGAATGACTTGGAAATCATTATTTTTCAGATAGGAGTACTGAACTAGCTTGCTGCACAGCACTATAAAAATGAGATGTAATTAACTTAACCTTGAAAAATACAAAATAAGGCACTGCAGAAACCGAATATGACTCAGAAATCTCAGGAAGCTCCTCAGCTTCAACCTGTGTTCGGAAAAAGAAAAATCAAGTTAGAGCTAAGCATTTGAACCCATGCAGTCACTAAAATCACACACCCTAATATCACCTCAGATCATATATGCTGAAGCCTACCTTATTCTAAATTGGAATAGTGCTGGTCCCACAAATCAAAATTGATTATATCTGGTTTTTGCATGATGGAACTGGAAAATCCAGTTCTGATTGGATTTATCTTGATTTTGGAGAAGATCATCATGAAAACAACGATAATTGACTTTCATTTGTGTAACCGGCAATGTTTCAGCTTAGGATAAGGTGAGCTTCAACTTAGGAGAGCTGGCCCCATTTATATATATATATATATATATATATGGGAGATGCTCTCACCTTACTATGAGAGATAAGGTGGGGGCCCTCACATCCATATCCAATGCCAACGACTTAAATGTGAGGGTCCTCACTCCTACCTCTCATATAAGGTGAGAGATATCTCTCATAGGAGCATCTCCCACATATATATATATATATATAAATGATTGTCATACCTCATATCATATATTGACCATACAAAGGCACTTCAATCCCCAAACATTTCTTCTTTTAATATAAAATCATTAAGATATCACTCCCAAAATGGATGTCTATCGTTTTTTCATTTTTTTCCCAGAAAGCAAGTGAGCATACTAAGATTAAGGCAAAAGAATAAGAAGAGGGGGGAGGGGGACCCTGCTGTATGTTCCAAAAAAACATGGAACCACCCCTAACTCAAGTGCATCAGGAAGATGACCAGCTATGAGAAGCAAATTGTGATTGCAAAACAGACACAAGGAAAAAGGAGACAAAGAAACGGCTGCCAAACCAAAAAAAAATTACCCCAAAATCCAGGCTAGCTGAACCCAACCTAAAACAGCACATAGCAACCCGACCAAGAACTAGAAAAACTAGAGCTAAAATTATTGAAGAAAGCTGGTGATCCATGACATTCCTGATGCTATTCCAATCATGAAGCTGGCATGCCAAGAAGAAAAGAGCTTCTTGCGTTTGAGAAACCTAAGAACTTGGAAAAGAGAAAGGAGAGCTAACTTTGTTGAACGAAGCTGGTAAATTGTGACATTGCTAATGCTATTATTCCCAGCATGATTCATGAAGCATGTGTGCCAAAAGAAAATAGCTTCCTGCATATTTTTTTCCTTTTTAACTGTTTCATTGCATGCCTACCAGAGAGAGTATGGTTGCTCCTTCTATTTCAGGTTGTTCCTGTTCTGGATGGACTGATAAAGACAAGGTCAGACAATCAATCGCGTGCCCATTCTTCATTGCTTGGGACTACCAAAAGTGGAAAAGAATGGATGACTGGCTTGTGATCTTTCGGTAAGAGTGGTTTTTTAGGGTCCTAATTCTGGCATTAATTGGTTGCTGACTTCATCTTATGGGTCAAATGATCCACAGTTTATAGGCTAGTATTGTTCTGAGCTGACTTTTGTGGTGAGCTGCTGAAATATGTCATTGCATGTGGCTGGATATTATACTTTTCTCAGTTTCTCAGGCAGAAAAGATTGGGTTGCACTATTACTTCTTTGATGAGAGGATTCTCTATATGGTTCCACATCATGATCTTGTTGACCATCCAATAACTGGTGCCTTTCACCTAGTCAATCACCAGGAAGATCCCATAATCATGAGACTAGATCATTTTGCATTGTTTCCTGGTCGGTTGGAACTCCGTCCAGACACCTAACAGCCTGCCCTGCCAAGGTTGAGAAAAGCTAGGGATATATTTGTAATTTTTTTTAAGTAATTCTAGACTATTTGTAATTATGAAAATTTTAATTTCTGAAAATAGCAAAAAATATAAATGAAACGTTGTTGCTAGTCATAAATTAGGGAAAATAGTGAATAATATAAATGAGAAGTTGTGGCTGGTCATAAATTAGGGTCGAGCTGCTTCTTTAATCTTTTATGTTTTTTCCTTAATTTCCTAGAGGATAAAAAGTTTTAACTGCCAATACCTCAAACCATTGTCCAATTATTCTGGACATTGTTATAGAGTCATATTTGTCTAAGCTGAAGGGCTATGTATATTACGTAGTCCTATGATATACCATACCTACTGTAGGACTATACAACTCATAGTCTCATCTTGTCTTAGGAGATATAGTAGGCATCACTAGAGATTGGATTGATTTGTACTTTAAAATTCTTTTATGCAACTGAGATCTATATAAACAAAGTGGTAGGTCACTCAAACCTTTCCCAAGTTACAATAAGGACCTGCTGCCTTTGAGATGGTATGGTTAAAGGAAAGAGTACACCCTGAATTCACAACAAACCTCTCTACATTTGTTGCAGCAACGCATCAAAAAAAAAAAAAAAAACCCATGTTGGTGTCTGAAAAGTGAAGGTGAGAAATCAATAACCTCGGCAGTCCAATTTGGAAACTCCATGGCTTTTTTGGAAAAGCCTACTCAAGCATTCAGCCATTATTGAGGAAAGAAATGGATATACTAGATCCCCTCAGAGGAGCTAGTGAAATATCCTCCTGGTCTGCCATTACAATTACTGAATTGGATACAACTGATACTTGAGATGCAATCATAAATCCACCCCAATCCATCTTTCTTCAAACCAAATTCTACTCAGTATACTATTTTAAACAACAATAATCATAATAATTACTCAGTATATAGATGAGGAATGGCCAACCAATATGGTCACATGCTTTTTCCAAAACCAATCTTCCACACCACCCCAAAATATCTGGAGCCTCCTGGACTGAATGTATCTATGATGCCCAGATACGGAATACGGATATGGATACAGACACAAATACCAAGATCAAGGATACGACTCTTCACTATTGGAAATCCAAGATGCAGATATAGATACAGCTGTCCTAAATTTTTCTTCAGAACATTATTATAATTATGAAATTGCCATTGTTTACATTTCTTTCTAACATTTTTCTAAATTGAGAATAAATAAAACTAATAAAAAATATGAGATAATGGACTTAGTCTAGTAAGATATCCTAAACTTGAACCATAGAAATATAGGTCAAGTATTGAGTACCAATATGGGCATTGTATCGTTCCGACACGGATGAACTGGGCATATATGAGTCTCATGAGTACCACAGGAACACATACATGGGCTACAAGAACAACATCAAGAATTTGTGGCCTTGAACAAAGGCATTTTTGAAAAGTGCAATATTTGGCATCACCACTTTAAGTCAATTCACCAAGACCAAATCACTAGGCTAATTAGCCTAAATTTCGATAACTGTAATGCTCTATCCACTTTTGGGATTAAGTACAACTTGGCTGAGGATTTGGCTCAAGAAAAATCGGAATGGAGAAACAGAATTTATGTAGCCGACCCCAACTCAGTTGGAACAAGGCTTTGATGATGATGATGTGGAGTTCATGCCTTTATGAAGCCACCCTCTACTACAGAATTCCGAGAAAACCCCCCATTAGGCTTTATTTAATTGTCTGCGAGCAATTCTGATAGGAAGCCACATGGAAACCATCCTGCCCTAGTGCCTTATCTCTTTAAATCATGAAAACCACATCACGAACCTTTTCTTCTGAAAATGGATGCTCTAGCACCGTGGAGCCTCTTGAGACTAGATATCAAAAACTAACTCACCCAACTTCGGTCTACTCCAAGAGTTGATATATTTGAATTGAACAATTTCCTTTGCTATGCTTCTTTGTCTTCAATTATCAATCCATAATTTTTAATTTGCTAATATAACTATGCTTCCCTGTTGCATTTCCCATTCTATGGAAGAAGATCCAGATCAATTCCAATCAATCTGGATTGATCAGATCCACCCAAAGGCCTAACTTGCCGTGGGATACAATATTTGGCCCAATGAAATCGTTAGGCATATTTCAACACTTCCACTGAGTAACAGAGGCCACGATTTGTAAATTGAAATAAAAAGGAAAGCATTTATGTTTGGATATATGGGTGCCAGTGTTTTAAAACTTCGCCGAGCCGCCTTCTTCTCATCCCAAGGAATCAAGTAGTGATTTAAACCCAACTCTCTCTCTCTCTCTCTCTCTCTCTCTCTCTCTCTCTCTCTCTCTCTCTCTCTCTCATAGACACTTCCACACAACACCCATCAAAACCCCAAACCCTAAGTCCTCATCCCAAGGACTCAAGCAGTGATTTAAACCCAAGTCTCCCTCTCCCCCCTCATAGACACTTCCACATGACACCCATCATAACCCCAAATACTAAATCCCTTTTTCGGCCACGATTTCATCTCTCCCATGAATCATGCTTCCATCCTTCTTCTCTTCTTCTTCCATGATTCCATCCCCCTTCCTCCCCTCATTGTCTAAATGAAAACCCATGTCTCCAAATCCCAATCTAAAAACCCATCTCTCAATCTCCCCAGCTTTCCCTTATCCTCCAATCTCCCAACCTCCTCCACCCCTTTTCTGGAAAAAGGAAGGTACAAACAAAACATTTAGGAGTCAACCCAACTCGGCCAAGTTGCACTGACCCAACCCCTGCCTAGTCAGGGACCAAGTCCAATTTTTAAAGCACTGACAGATGTCGCTCATGCAATCTCAGATAGCCTTCGTATTAAATAAAGAGTTCCCAAAACTAGCATGACTGATGGTGATGCTAAACCATCCTAACAAAGTTGTATTTGAATCTAAGTTGGACTGTCAAAGCTCCCAAGATGATAACAGTCAAAGTCAATGACAAAATGGTCACCTATTTTGAAAGGCCTATATTGAAACAGGAGTTGACCGATGCCATATAACCAGATCCACACAACTGGATTCAGTTCTTAAAGGGCTGGTTATAAAGCAATTTCAGTCTTGAAAACAGCAGTAAGAGATCATCAAAGAATATTCATAATAGCGGTAACGGTAATAGCCCCACCAGCAGCATTACAGAGAAAAAAGAAACAGAATGAGAATATCAACCAAGCCTCATGCCAAGGAGATGATCGATCTTGGGTCCAAAGCTTCACATAAACCCGATTCCATTCATTGAAGAAAGCCAACTGAATTTTCACAAAAAAATAGCTTTACGAATTCTTAAAATCTCAAAACTCCAAAAAACTACATGGCCAAATGCCTTATTTCCATATTTATGCAATTCTTAAAGCATGTAACTGATCATGAATACTAACCTTCTGTCAACTAAATCTCCACCTTTAAATGCTTAGTCGCTAATATATTCCCTAAACAAAGGATTCCCAACTTAACCAGACAGATGATGGGAAAACGCACAATGAAGTACAAAAACTTGAAAAAGTTTGAGAGACGCATAAGAGGGTTGTCCCCAGTGGGCTCTAGCCAATTAAGGATTGCATTGGGTCGGGTTACACAGGTGACTGCCCAACCTGGTCCTATTAGGGGCAGGTTTGGTAGTAGTATTGTCGAGTTCAGGGAGGGCATGGGATTACAGATTTCAAACTGGCTTAGGATCAGGACAGGTTTAGGTTTTGGCTACCCCAACATGCCCTGCCTTGCCTCGCATATGACCAATTTACGTATTTAGAATGATTATATATATAATAAAATTTTCTCGATATAATTTTTGTTTAAAGAAATGAAGAATAGGATAACCAGTATCAAACGTGCCCAACACAACCCATGCCCGTCTTCGGGCAGGTTTGGAATCACATTTCATAACCTGCTACGTGTCTGGTAGGTCAAATAGAGGTGGGGCAGTGTGAACTGTCCCTCACCGATATACATTTGCATTAAGATTGACATGGTCCCTTAAATTATTTAAGAGGGTGAGAACAATTAATCAAACATGGAAGATTCTGAAGTCTCTGCTTCCTCTTCCACTTATCCTTCATTTTCAGTATGGACTTTGGAGCTATCTTGAACATCAAAATCCTTGTCCTAAGCCCTTGCTTAAAAATTGCTTGTCATTTTCATTTTTTGCCAAAAGTAACCACAACACTTCCCCAACCTCTAACTTGTGGTCCTTCATTGTAATTTAATGGTCATGATTACCAAACCACCACCCCCACAAACTTCTTTGGACCCTTGCATGGATCTTATTGAGCTCGATCATCAACAATCCAACTACCACAATCCTAATCAATAACCTGATCAGCCGATTGCTGATATTCAACTTACTGGGCTATGATGGGCATATTTGGCACTATTTCCTCCACAAGAATTATAGGGTGAAGTAGGATGAGATACAAACAGCCTGCCTGCAGCCTTGCAGGAAGTGATTCAGTTGTGGCACAACTCAAATTCAAACCAGAGCTTTGACATGCAAAAGCACGTTAGAATTGTCGTCATTATTAAAATTTGAGGTCCCTTCTCTAAATTGGTAGTCTAGAACCTGCATGAAATGGACGGAAACCACTAATAGAATCCACCACCATCCCAAAAGCATTGAATATATCATATCGTTTGATATCATCATCATCAAAGCCTTAATGTTGGGGTTAGCTACATGAATTTTTTTTCTCCATTCCAGTCTATCATTAGCCAAATCCTCGATAGGTTGTACTTCGTTAGATCTATCTTTACTACTTCCATCCATGTCTTCTTCGACCCATCCTTTTTTCTTGAGGGGCCGAGAACGTACATAGAGAAACTTCTCCTCAACAGCGCCGCTGTAGGCCTACATTGGACATGTCCAAACTATCTCAAATGAGCGTCTCTTAAATTTATCACATTGATGTTATCCCCAAATGTTCTTGAATGGGCTCACCTTTTATTCTATCTTCTTTAGTTTTACCACACATCCATCTCAGCATTCTCATCTCCACTACAACTCATATTTTGCATGTGTTGAATATTGTTCAGTATCCCCCCCTCCCCAAATTATACTAGCAAAAGTAAGACTGGCAATTTAGGTATTCCTTGCTCATTAAATGGCCTGTTTTCAAATGATACTAAAACTCATGGTCACCAAATGGCACCCTCACCCTCCATATTGAAAGTCTGCCCATGCTTAAAAGAACCATGCCACACTCAATAAATAATAGGTTTCTAGATAATTATACCTATCACTCACCCTGCTCCTTAAAACAACGGTGGCTTCAAACAACCACTCTCTAAATATGATTTACATCCCCACATTCAGCTCTTTTGCAGCAGCGGCCCACAAAGATAACTGACAGCTTACCCCAAAACCCTCTGTTTGGAGAAGAAATCCTGCTATTTCCATCAGCAACAAACGACCGTCCACATCTCCAGATTTCTCAAGATTGTGATCCACAATTCCTAACTTCAGCATACTCCCCTAATCTGAATTCATTGATCTCTCAACCTCTGGACAAGAACCCAAACAATCTCCAGGGATTCAAAATGTGCTTTCCATCCACATGTACTAATGCCCAATAGATGAGCCCAAAGTGGGATCAAAGTAGGCCATATCCCCTCAGACAGCAGTCAATTCATCAAAGAACCTCATTGTTGAACACCAAACCATCATCTAGTATCCATGGGAACAACTATTGAAAGAAGGGACAATTCACAAATGGATTGAACTCAGACTTCTTTTTTTTTTTTTTTTGAAAATGATTTGAACTCAAGTCTTCTTACCACAATAGGAACATCAAATGCCCTTCGTTATTGAATTATGACAACATATCCATCCCAGAAGAATCAACTCGAGAAATGGATGCCACAAAGCTTTTGACAACATGGAGTCCAGTTGTTTGAAAGAGAGATTTGGGTACTTCAACAACTTTTTAATCACATATAAGTCAATCCAAGGTTCCTAATGGCCTTGCAAACCAATAGAAGAGATGCCTTCCCCTTCTCAAAAACAATTTCCCCATAAACACAACTAGCATTCTTGCAAGCACCAGTGACTTCCCCTCAGCCATGAGCAACAGGTATATAAGCACCTGTCAAAATAACCAACCGCTTTCCATTAAAGGTTTCCAATGGACGGTGACCTTCCTGTATTGTCTTGTATCAGACAGGTGAACCCCTAAATTGACCTAAGTTCCTCTCTGCTGGAACATTGAAAGCTCTGCCAGATGCTGAAGGCATTACAAAATTTAGATGCAAAATCATGAGCCTGAAGGTTATCAATGAACAGAGAAAAGGTGTTACACAACCAAAGATAGTTCTTCCCATATTGGGCTTATATCCCTTCTAGGCACAGCCCAGATCCGAGATCGAGCGATAATAGACCAATCTCCCGAGGGATTGATCGAATCCAAAGATGAATTCAACCACTAGGGCACACTCATGATGATGAGAAACACCATAACTGAAAAGAAAACTCTCATAACTCAAAAGATTAATTGATTAAGCACTCTAAATACAATGAGGCCTAACATCCTTATATAGAGGTGTTGGCTTAATCCCTAAGCAACAATATTTCCTAATATATGAATCATGCCTAAAATAGGAAACACACTACTATTAATCCTAAACAGATTAAAATACTTAATAATACTTCCTAATTAAATGGATGTCCCGTTGAGCCTATAGACCGGACCCAATGAGTTGGCCGACCTATTGTCTAGCCTGCATCAATTCTCCCCCGCTTGAAAAAAACTTGACTCTGACGAGTTGACAGCTTCATAATATGGGAGCGAATCCAACCAAAAGTTCAAAAAATGTCCTCCAGGGTCGAAAATCAATCACACAAACTTCCATCTTTTCTTTTGATCTGCATTGGCATGGCATGGCATGGCTTGGAAGTCTGACGCAATCTGTTCCTTTGTCTAAAAGTAGATCGGAAGTGTCACTACTTCTGACATCTGCATTTAGCTCGGACATCCGCTTTTCCCATGAGAGATTGCAATTGTAAAATCTGTCATATCCGAGTGCAATCTTCAAGCTTCCATTGTCAATCCTTGAAGATGAAGTCAATATAAGAGACTTCAACACCTCGATCTTCTTTTGAAAGTTGAAACCTCTAAACAATTGATTTGATTTCCAATGACTCAATTGGATTATCTCGCAGTGGCATGACAATCGGATCCACCGGATGATCAATCTTTTTGCTAACCTGAGCAACATTTTGCAACTCTTGAGTGACACTGCCTTGATCAATATTGTGTGTACCCACGAAATCAACTTTGCCACGAACTTGCTCTTCAATGTCATCCTTGATGTCGTCTGTCTTCTCTTTTGGTGCAATCATGACTTCTCTTTCAACTTTTTTCTCTTTCAGTGACTCTTCTTTTGAAGGTGATGATGGAGACGAAGATAAGACTGCCGATGTCATTGGAATGAGCATAACCCTTTTCCATTCTACAAAAGGGTCTATGTGTTAGCCTCTTTATTATGGTGCACTTTTCTATTAAAAGGCCATGGACTTCCAAAAATAATGTGAGCAATATTCATATGGTTTACATCTCACCAAATCTTGTCCTCATAATGGCCCATCTTGAATGATACCTAACACCTATGAGTTATGGGGATGACATGACCATTAGACCATGTGACTTGGTAGGGCATAGGAAGCTCCTCAGTTGGCAAATGAAGTTTGTCAATGATCTCTTGCGCTACAAAGTTTATTGCACTACCATTGGAAATAATCAAATTAGCGGACTCGTCTTCGACTGTTACACGTGTGTGAAGTTTCTTAGCCTGTCTCCATTATTCTTCTTCCTTCTCATTTGTTTTAAGGAGTCGGCGAATAACGAGTGGAATTATCTTCTCCTGCAAAAAGTCTCTCCACAACATGAGCTCTTTGTCAACATTGTTGCATGCGAGACGTTCCAAGTGTAAGTTTAACACGGATGGCTTCTAAGTATACCTCTTGATTGGTTTTGCAATAAGTCATATTTTCTAAGATGTCTAGTCTCAAGCCTTAGACATAACGAGCAAAATCATGTATCTCATCTTCCTCCAGTTCGCATGTCATGCAACTCTCGAAACTGGCGGGCATATCTCCAAACTACCAAAGGCCATGCATGTGGGAGGGTTGGTTTTGGATGTCTTGGGTCCCATGCAGGAAGAAAAAAAAAAAAAAGAGAGGGCTTTTATCTTGCCTAATCCTTCGACTTGGAGAAAACGAGTGGATGACCGATGGAGGCAGAGAGCGATGCCAGTCGTTGGATAGCGCTGCTAGATGCTAGATGCTGGTCGTTGCAGATGAAGATCGATTGGTGCCAGGTATCCTCTCAACTCAGCCTTCTTCTCCTCTCTTTTTCTCTTTGCTCTTCCTTTTTCTTTTTTTTTTTTCTTGTTGGGTGGGGATCCAGCCGAAGGAGTAGGGGATTGGCTGCTGGTAGATTGGGTTTTCAGGAAGTGGTTTTTGAATGGTTATCGGTGATGGGATTAGGCCAGAGGGTCGAATGGGGGTGATGATGGAGGATGGCTTGGTTTCAATGGACTGCGATGTAGGTTTGGACGTGGGTTTTGGTGGTCGGTGGGCAAGGGTTTTTATGGGGATGGAATGGGTGAGGGGGTCTGGTGGTGTAAGGAGATGAAGAAGGGTTTGGGGAGGGTTTTGATTCAGTACGGAGGGGAGATGGGTTTAGGATGGGCTAGGTTTTTCGGTGAGTGGGTTCCGGAAGGTACTCGGGTTTTGACAAGGTGTGGGCGGGTGGAATAGGGTTTGGTGGGTTTGTTTAGGGTTTCGGTGGTTTGGGTGGACAAAAGTGGTGTTTGCGGTTGGTTGGGATGAGGCGGTGGGTGAAGGGCCTAGATGAGGTGGTGTTTGGTGATGGATTGGGGTTGGGTGGGGTGGAGGGTTCGGTGGGACAGAGAGAAGGGACGAGAGGGAATTCCGGGAAGGACGAACGTCTCCCCGCGATAGCTCTTCGGCTCTGATACCAATTGGCGCAGCCCGGATCACGATCGAGCGAAAACAGACCAATCTCCCAAGGGATTGATTGAATCCAAAGATGGATTCAACCACTAGGGCACACTCATGATGATGAGAAACACCATAACTGAAAAGAAAACTCTCATAACTCAAAAGATTAATTGATAATAAGCACTCTAAATACAATGAGGCCTAACATCCTTATATAGAGGAGTTGGCTTAATCCCTAAGCAACAATATTTCCTAATATATGAATAATGCCTAAAATAGGAAACACACTAATATTAATCCTAAACAAATTAAAATCCTTAATAATACTTCCTAATTAAATGGATGTCTCGTTGGGCCTATAAACTGGACCCAATGGGTTGGCCGACCTATTGTCTGGCCTGCATCAATTCTTCTAGTTGCTAAGGGCCAATTTGACATCATTCCTTTCCTTTTTTAGATATGCAGAGATTGGGTTGCAATGGGTTGTGCTGAACTTGTTTGGCAACGTTATGTTAGCTTGTTCTGTTGAGAGTAAACTATACAGAACTTGTTTGGTGACATTATACCAATATTGTTCTAACTAAGGAACATAATCAACGGAAGCATATTTGGCAACTATGATGCACGGATACTTCAAAATAGACAACGTATCGTGTCGTATCTTATCCAATACTTTACTTTTTATGTGTAAAATCCGAGTCCTTGCCGTGTCCATGGCGTGTCCTGGCCGTGTCCATGCCGTGTCTGGGCATCATAGTTTGGCAACATAGTTGAATTTGAATCTATTATAAATAATTCCTAACTCCATCTTATGCATTAAAAAATTGAAAAACTATTTTCAAGAATATCCATACATCCATGTCATATGATAACATTGCAAGAACAAAATTAATTGGTGTTCATTAAAGTAAACATAAATCGCTCTCTCAACCAAGCATGATACATAGAGTGCATCTATAGTTTCATGCAAGTATCAACTCCTATGAATCTAATTCCATGCAAACAATTAGTATATGGGCTGGAACCCACTAATTAAAAATTAGTGTGTCAAATGGACATATATGATATAACACATAACAGATATGAGCCATCAAGTAGTTCCTTTCTTTTTCAGATATCCGCAAATTCAGCACTTAAAGGAAATAAAAACACTTTAGGAAAACTAACATCCACATGTAAATGTACAAACCATCTTCCTTTGTCCACTAATTAATTATACAAATGTTAAAGCAATGTTACTGTAATGGAAACCTGTCCACAACTTGGTGTACACAATAAGCCTTTTTTATTTTTTTTAATTTATATTCATGTACACAATAAGCTAACCAATGAATAAAATCATGACATGAAAATTTTGAAAATGCCAAATGCTTATTCCTTTGAAAATACTAAACACATGTAGTTTTCTGCAACTCACGAAGTGCATAAACAACATTCCTTAGGATACTGATAATAATGAGAACATACATGTTGAGTGGAGACACCAGAATTTCAAAAATGAAGCTACAGGTAGACAAAAATTTTAAGAAAAGAAAACCCCACAACAATTGAGAACATTTGCTAGGGATGAAAAGATTTCTAATACAAATTAAAACTCCTCACGCATGAGACTAACAAATAATAAACAGGGGAAGAGAAAGAAAACCCAAATTCTCAATCACTCAGACTTCCTAATGAAAATGGGTATAAATTTGAAAAGAGATGAAAGCTGAGCACATTTCTTCAATCGCCCACTTTCTTCTTAACTGAGAAACATCTCCACGTTCAAGAAGAAATGGAAGAACACCCACTTAAAACATTTCTTCAAAAACCCTCCATCATTCAAAATTATGATACAATACAGTTTCATCATACCATTATTAAGGATACATATCCAGGTAAAATTTTCAAATGATAACCTTTTGGTAGAGAACAAGTTAGGAACCCAATTATGATCATCCACCGCACTCACACTACGAACGAATGCGTGATAGGCAATCACTCCAATATGATACTGATCCAACCAATGTCTGTTAGGTTTTTATTACAAAAATCTAGATTTACAAAAGCACTAGACTTTGGACCCTTAAGTAGGTGGTTAGGATCATCAGGCCAGGTTGATAAGTGCAACTCGTCCCACTAATGACCCACCCAACTAATAGGCATGAACCCATGGATCCATCAAACGAGCTCTCAAATTTGGAATTTGAGGTTGGTTCCCACCTTAAAATTTCTCTATAAATATAGAGAAAACCAAATAAGAGAGATACGTTGTTATGATTATCATATCCTCTAAAAGCCATAAAAAAAAAAAAAGAAGAAAAAAAAGAGACTCCAAAACAATGAGAAAGATAATATCAGAACCCAAATGGGTTTTTATTCAAAGGCTAAAAAATGAATACCATCATTTGTAATTTATAAGTTGTAATGTTTTACCGGTACCAACGAAATTGCCGATAAATTTTTGCAGGACTACCCGCTATTATCTACGGAGTAGAATGTTATATGACCTATGCAGCAGAATATTAGCCAATAAAAAAGAAACCCATGTACAAAATGAGTGTAGCAGAGATATGAAATGCTGGGGTGGATGTGTGGTAACACTAAGAAAGATAGAATAAAAAATGAGCACATTCCAAAGCATTTAGGGGTTGCATACTAGCATCAATTGGTGATAAATTAAGAGAGACTCATTGGAGATGATTTCGATGTGTCCAACACAAGCAAGCAACAGCTCCTTTGAGGAAAAGTTTTTCAATGTAGATTGATGGCCCACCAAGGAAAAGGACATGGATGGATAGATGATCGATAGAAGTGCAACCTATCTAGGGATTTGGCACAAGATATATCAGAATGAAGAAGCAGAATTCATGCAGCCAAAACCAATATAGTTGGGACTAGAGTTTGCTGATGATGATGATGATGATGAACCTTTTACCAGTAATACGGGTAGGTCGCATGCTCCTATGAAAATAGACTCAATGTCAATTTCAGCAGGCTTCTGCAGGACACACCCCCCCCTTTTTTTTATCTGCACATGCAGACATACAACAACTGGCAGAGAAATTACCCACAGCGGGATGATCCAATAGGGGCAACAAAACAGGACAAACAAGGGAAGGGAAGGGGCCAACATAATTCTCACAAGCTCTGCCCCAATAAAGGGGCCAACAAATAGGTACCATCAAAGAGGCTTCCCAAGGTTAAAGAGAAATAGAATAGGCTTGTTAATTCATTCATATTCATCACTAATCAGATGAAAGTGTCTACTAGCACTCAGAAATAAGAATCAAACAAGCTTTTACCCTTTTGTTATAGAAAACCAGCATCAATCTCTTTAACCCATTAATGGGTATCACAAACTAATTAGACACAGCAATAAAATCAAAAGCAACAATGAAAATCTATCAGAACAGGAATATAGAGAGTCGGGACTAAATGGGTGTTTGACGAAAACATACACGGAAGAAATGGGCGTGAGGGAAATCGATAGAGAGATGGGCAAAGACTTTGTCCATATGCTTGGAAGCGTCGCACCACGACGCCCAGAAGTGAAGAATAACTGGTGCTCCCTCCTGGAGCACCTTAGCAAGCTCCTCCTTGGACTGCAGATCTTTCGCAGACCCACCCATCTTAGTCTTCTTCTTCTTCTTCTTCTTCTTCTTCTTCTTTGGGGGCGAGAGGAGATGAGAAAGGCCTGAGGGCGTGAAGCAGAAGGGCAAGAATAAAAGAATAGAGCCTATAGATACTCCCGAGAAAGTGAATGAATACGGTATTCCACACTTCGTTTTCCTTTCATTCTTCGTTTCCTTGGAGAAATTATCAAAGCAGCCTCTCATTTTTTGTACTTTTCAAAAAAGATACCCTGGATTTATTAGTTTTTTTTTTTTTAAATGTCAACTTTTTTTTAGAGTGATTTCAATTGGGTCCTTGCCTTCCAATTAGAGATAATGGTGTTAAATTTCTTTTTTGAAGTCTCCCAAATGACAAGATAACCAAGGTTGGAAAATAGACTCTTGAGTTTGCCGAGTCCCCTCGTTTTGAGAAAAGACTAAGTCAGATGTAAGATAAACTTCAAATATAAGTAATTAATAATTAAGATTTAAGATTAGTAGTTTAAAACTGATTGTTGTTATGATAAATACATGTAAACAAACGTATATCTAAATTTTATAAGTATTTGATCTATTTGTTAAATATTTCAAAAAAAAAAAAAAAAAAAAACTCTTCAGAGTTATTGAGTAGATTCTCTCTGACTCCAAGTTGAGTCGATATTTTAGAGTTAAACAAGTTGAGTTTGAGTCACACAAGTTTTGCAATCTTACAGATAACCTTTGAAATCAACTCACCTACCTTTGCTTTTCACCTTCTCATCAAATTCACCTCTTACCTTTACATCTTCTTCTTGTTTTTTTTTTTTTTTTAAACACTTCCTCTTATTAGGTGACTTTTGGCAATGAAGTTTTTCAAAAATAAATTTCATTTTCCATGAAATCAATAAAAAATAGTCACATTTTACAATTATAGATTCTCAAGGATTTGGGACATCTAATCATTTCCTTATTTGTTAGAAATTAGAATTCTTAGGTTCAACCAGAGGTGGACTCAGGAAATTGAACTTGTGGGGGCTTTATGTAAAAGAAATAAATATTGGGGGAAGGGGTAAATGTAAAATATATATATTAATTTCTAGAATTTTCGGTGGCTTTTTAAAAAACTTTAAGCTCCTTTTGGCTCCACCCTTGGTTCAACTCCCTGAAGTCGTGAAAATTCTCAACTAAAAAGAGGAGGATATAAAATCCTTAAATTTGTGATTGCTTGCCTATTGGTTATTACCAAATGTGATATAAGGGATCCTAGTGATACAAATCCTGAGTGAGGAAAGCCCTGCTCCAAGGGTGGTGACGAGTTTTTAAATCTATGGATTCCTCGCCTAATATAACATGACCTTGCTAACCATATAAAGACTATCCTGCTTTTCCTGCTTCTATAATAGAGAGTGAAACCCTTCATTTATGCTTATATATTTCCATTATTCTCATGCAAAGAATAGAGACTTCTTCTTTCCTTTGTGGAGCCAAGTGTGGATGCAGTATTAATATTGGAGGCAAGATGACCTGTTGTGGGTCTACAATTTCAGCAATAAAGGCTTAAAGAGACCGTGCGGTTGAACTACTATTCAAATGCTTGAGTAACCCTATCCTTCTCAAAGGAGTGAAGTCACAAAATATTTTTCCTCGCATATTTTAGAATCTAGATTGATCTTGATTCTTATAACATAGGTGGCACCTCTTTAATCAAATGCACTAAAAACAATAGAACCTATGGGGGATAGATTTTATCGTTGTTTTTATTTCTTAGGCATGTCGATCTCTTCTTTGAAGTGTGTGCTCGATCATGCTTTTTATGCTGAAATTTTAGGTGTGACTATTATTTTCTGATTTTGTATATGAAAGAAAAGGGAAAAGGAATCCTTGTTTTCTTCTTTGTTTTTTTTTTTTTTTTAATTATAGAAGCATAAAAAAAAATGAAAACCTCAAAGGGAGGAGGCATCTCTTTTCCATTGAGAAGAGGAGAAAGTGTTGGAAAGAAGAAAGTGGAGAAGGTGAAATATAATTGTCATGGAAAGGTGAAAAGGAACTTTAGGTGAAAAGGAACTTTAGTTAAGTGTAATTTCATAAGTATTTTGGTCATTTTGAAAAGTTGGGAAAGAAATTTAGTACTATTACCTTAATCTGATAATAAGTACCCAAGTGAAGTCTAGAAAACTAGATAACTTTTAGTTGCCAATTCATAGAAATAGGTGGAGAGTAATAATGATTCCCTTTCTTTGAGAAGTGGAATTCTCAAGATAACCCACTTATTCAACTAGAGCTTTTGCACTTGAAAGCTTTTACACTTGAACCCCACTTTTAATCAATTCAATAGGTTCATCACACATTGGCCCCTTTTATTGGCACTGTTCCAAATTTTATAGTATTAATGACATTATTTGTTCTTGAATTTTATCATAAAAAATTGCATAGCATAGTCATGAAACTTCAAAGACTTAAAACTAAGGGTCAAGATAATGATTGGCCTAATCTCTCCTATTCGCTTCATTTTAAATCAGACCCATTATCATGTCTTCCTTAATTGTCGTCATCCATCTTGATGGCCCTTACTAGGAAGAGTGTTGGAAAAAAAAAAAGTTTCTTTGTGAGACCCTTATACAGATAGTCACCTCCCCTTTTCACTTTTATTTAATGGAATCTACCCTAAGTTTGTTACACATTTATTATTATTCTCAATTTTACAGATTGGCCCCTTCAAATCTGTTTTTTATATTGCTGGCTAGGGACATTCATGGGACAGATCTATATGGAGCCTGAGCTTGACGTCCTGAGTCTAGGTCTAGGAGAAGAAAGACAAGATTTAGTTCAACACATTTGATAAAATATAAGCTGTGTTAAATATATTAGGTTGGTTTTGGCCTTTAAGCATGAATAGGCCCACATCCAATGCTTTTGGTTGTTGATATAGAAAGTTAGGCCCGGGTTTGGCCACAAGCCTAGCAAATGCAATTCAAATCTAGGCCAAATTCTGGCTAGTCAAGGGTTGGGCGTAGGCTAGCCTGACCATGAGCACTCTTATGAAAGGCTGATTAAATCCGAAGCCATTTGCTGTATAAAGGATTATAGTCTTCATGGCTAAAGACATTTCAAATAATTGGAATGTTAATAATATTGGTTTAAATGACTCAAATTAGCAGCGGCTTCTTTTTTGCTAACAAATTGTTTCTGATCCAAACAAGATCATAAAACTATGGTAGAAAGTAATTCACCAATATTTTTATTTTTGGGTACCCTAGCCAAGCGGATTGGGACCCAAGATAGTCCACACACATGTAGGAATAAATTTTACAAATGTGGGAAGAGTGGTATTTCAGGGATTGATCCACTCGGTAGCCCTGTGACATCTAGGGTTTCCAAACAACTGAGCAACCATATGTAATTGTTAATAGATTTTGTAAGCAAAATTACAGACCTTTATATGTAATTCTTAATAAGATCATGTAGTCATAAGTAAAATCTTTTGTAGCGTTTTTCTTCCGCAAGACATGTAGCTTTCAAGAATACACACCTTCCCCATTTTTTAAAGTTTTGATCAGAATAAAAAATGATGCCTTCATAGTGCTCAAGGGAATAAATCTAAAGAAGCTGTGAATTGTGAGGTGTAGAAAAAAGGAAATGGGAATATAGATGAAAGATATTGAATAAGATTCTCAATCTGTTATCTAATTATCCAGATTTTTTAAGTCTTCAACTTTGGAAAAATATGCAGGGAGCTCCTTCTCAAATTAATGAAGAAATGCTAATGCTAACTTAGATTCATTGCATATAATATGTCAAAAAGATATAAATCCGTGTGGGTTAGGATGATTTAGGTATTAAAAATAAATACAAATAGATTTTAAATGAAATATATATCAATAGTCTACAAAAATTGAATCTCATATTAATGTTTTGACTATCTATAGACACTAGCTAAAATGTCCCGCGCTAAGCCCGGGCCCAAAATATAAAAACATATTGATATATGGAATCTTATTTAAAATATTATCAATAAAAACGAATTTAATAGAAAAAAGTTTTATTTATGTAATTCATACCCAACCACCATACATGAAATAGCAAATCACTCATATTTATCTGTACACCATGAGAAAAAAAAACATGAAATGCCTTATTTTGATCTTTAAAAAAATAAAAAAAAATCCATATAGAATACCAATTGATTTGGCCAATTTCAAATTCATTCAAAAAACCAACATGCACAACACCCTATAACCGAGCACCTTCTCCTTCTCTCCCTTTCTTCATTTTTTTTAATTTTATCTTCTCCATTTTTTGTTGTCATTTTACTTTCCCCTTTCTTCACTCTTTTTCTTTCTCTCTCTTTCTCTCTTTTCCCCCCAAACAAACACCGGCATCAGTCATCATACAGCTCACAAGTCACACCACCCTATAATGAACACGGGCCCTCCTTTTCACATTTCCTTCTCCTATATTTTTCTTTTCTTCTTCTTTTTCTCCTCCTCTCCCATTTTTCTTCCCTAACCACAATCTCCATGCTCTCTCTCTCTCTGTGTGACATCAACTCCGTCAGACACCGCCATCTCCATCACTTTCTATCCCCTCGCCTCTCCATCTCTCTCATCAGACTCGACAAAATCAAAATAGATAAGAAATTGCTCTTATAAAATCTTGATTTTGTTATAAAAAAAACTTGATGAATAAAAAATATATAAAAGAGTTCTTAATGAGATTAAGGGTTTTATTTCTTGTTTTTTTTCTTAAAGAGTGAAAGTAGTGTGGGTAAATAAAGAATATCAATATCTATATACATACACAAGAGAAATGACTACCAAGCAGTGGAGAGAGAGAGGGGGGTGGGGCGGGCTTCTCAGTAGAAGCGGGCTGGGGGGGGGGGGGGGCGCGGGCTTGTCAGCAGAGGCGAGAAGGGAAGAGAGAACCAGTGAACCACTCATCTTTTTTGGAAAGATCTCTCTCCATTGTTATAACTTTCTCAACCGGCTTAGAGAAAACGACAGTATAAATGAGGTGTTGTAGAAATAGGGAGTAATAAAAATAAAATGAGAGGGTACTTAAGAATGTGGCAATGGATAGAGAGGGAAACGTGGAGGAGTTAAAAAACTAATTAAGAGGGAAAATAACACATGTTGACAACAATTTAAAACATGTCGAAATCAATTGAGAGTCAAAGTTAATTGAGCAAATCCGACTGATTTCAATTGGAGTTGCAGATATAGTGCAGTAATAAATAAATAAAATGAGGGGGAGTTAAGAATGTGGTAAGGGATAGGGATAGGGAAATGTGAAGGAGCTAGAAAACTAATTAAGAGGAAGAATAACACATTTTCACAACAATTTAAAATAAGTCAAAATCAATTGAGAGTCAAAATTAATTAAGCAAATTTGACTGATTTCTCAATTGAAATCAGGCTGCTTCATTATATATATAATTGATTTATATTGAGAGCCCTTACTCATATGATGAGTAGATCTATTCTAAGAACCATTGATTTGAGCATATATTCACATGTGGCTACTTCTTGTCTGAGATCTAGATCTAGTAATTATAGAACTAGATCTTCAAATTTATGAAAATAGTCAGAATCCAAATACACACAGGTTCTCCAATTACATGTGGTTCCATATACTCTAACGTGTTTATATCAAGCCTATATCCAGCATGAGAATAGCTTTTATCAGCTCATTTATCTCACACTTAATATAATTGTGTCCAATGGGCTGACCTAGGCTCTTCTTGGGTACCGTAGCCAAGGGGCTGAGATCCAAGAGAGAGCCGCTGCACATGTGAGAAGGAAGCCCACTCAAGCGGGAAAGTAGCTTGTACACACAAGAAAAAGGCCCATACAAGTGGGAACAAAGCCTGCTAATACAAGAAGAATTGGCATAACCAAGGTTCGAACCCTGGATAGCTAGGTGAGACCTGCAGCTCCTTCCCACTTGGGTAAGGAGCCAGGTGAGAACGGTTAACCTGGGCTTTAAACGTGCATTTAGTAAACGGGCTAAACTCAGGATTAAGCCCTTAAGCCTCTACGGTAAGTTTTACGTGTGTTCGCATGTGACGTGAATGTTCACATGGGCTAGCACCCTAAGGAGGTCCTCCCTTCCATCCCTCCCTCCTCACACCCACTAGCTGGTTTACCTTCTGCATCAATTAATTTTTCTTCTATGGACATCTGCAGTATACGTCATCATCATCATTATCATCAACGCCTTGTCCTAACTATATTAGGTTGGCTACACTAATTCTGTTTCTCCATTTTGATCTATCTTGAGTCAAACCTTCATATAAGTTGCACTTTTTCGGGAGACATGTTGCACAAAAAATAGTTTTATGCACGGAGGACATGGGAAAATCTCTCCCCTACCCCCATTTAATTTTTTTTATTTTTATTTTAAAAATCCCATTTGAATTGTGTTAAACCTTGAATTTCGACAATGTAAAATTTTCACATTTGATTTTGGGGCAGCCATTACTCTAACGTTATCATCTTATTTTCAAAATGATATAAGATTTGGCGAGTCCCTTGTCCAAGCATAGACATGCTATACTCCCCTTGTGGTCCAGGGAGCCCACAATGCACCTACGTAATGTTGCCTTGCCATTGCGGCTCTGTTGAGGAAATTACTTACGAAGAATGTGCACTCATAAAGTGGAACAAATAATTAGTATAAATAATTAGTGTATAAAAGTGAATGATTGTGAGTGTGAGAAAGTAATCTAAGAAAGCAATAAAAATGGGCAAGGCACACCAATTAAGATGTTTTCTTAAAGACATCAATTTCCCACACGCAGGTGGTTTAGATGAAATTATGTCCCCAAGATACAATGCCCGACTCTGATTCGAAGTCTGCACACTAGAATAAAAAAAATGGAATTGCCCTTAAAATCAAAGTAAAAATAAAAGAAAATAAAATACTCTTAGACAATATTCTTCTGAAAATACTGCATTATGCTCATCTTTTATCTGCTTGAAGATCTTCTTGAATTTTTTTATGGAAAACTTCAAATCATCTCAATTAATTATAATGTTTGAAAGCAACCTTCGAAATTGGGTCACATTCATTCAAATGGGCCCAAGAGACATAACTCATCCAAAGGGCACAAAACACTTGTTTTGAAAAGACAAATTCAAATGTCTCTTGGAATTTTTTGTTTTAATTATTGAATTTTAGAAAATATCCAACAATCCCCCACTATTTTCTAAAAACACTTTAAAAAAATTAATAATAATAGAAAATTACTAAAAACTGTATAATGCATCCCTTGCTGGTAGATGTCCCTTGAACCTAAAAAATAATTAATAATAATAGAAAATAACTAAAAGCTGTACAATGCATCCCTCACAGGTGAATGTCCCTTGAACCTGAAGGTAGAATATGTATCATAAAACCTTAGTGTGAAAGTGAGTAAACTAAGTAAAGTTCACGATACATATTCACATTATATAATATGGTCAGGCATCCATATTCTCCACGCCACGCTATTTCATAGGCCATGCACTAGTTCTGGTCTTAGAAAATGCTCTAGAGTCTTACCGACAAGACGCATAGGAGGCGGCCAATGACTTCCTCATTCGCAAAGGCAAACTCATCAGGAGTGCTTTCGCTCACTCCGCATTGAGTCATGAGTCTGTTAAGGACTAAAAAGTCCAGCCTAACATAGGCGAAAGCTAAATAGTGCACGAACCTCAAAGAAGAGCAAATTTGAAATACATCAATTTCCCCAACTAGTTCCAAATAAATGCGCATGGCGAGGAATATCTCAATATACCCTCTAGTGAACAGTACATTTGACCAAATTTCTTTTAAACTCTAACTTAGAAGTTAAGAGTAGGCTACAGTCAGGACCATCCCTCTATGTCAGTAAACCCATCTCCCTCGAGGTTTAGATTCTCACTCTTAGTAATATAAAATCACTTGAGAAGTAATGGGGGTGTTCACCACAATTTATACTTTATTTACCTCAATTTTACCCATATCCATTGTCATTTGTTGATGAAGTATCTCAATTGGTTGTCTCATACTTTCTTTTTATTCATATCCACGATTTGTAGTTTGATCCAATGGATGATGATGCAATATCCATGATTATGTGACATGATCGATGATATAACATCCACATGTGTTACCTGATCAATGATGCAGTGAACACGATCTGCAAACTCATCTGATGGATGATGCACTATCCAAAATGCAAAAATGTCATCCAATCATAGATACCTACTTTGCATCATTAAAAGAAATACTAACACAAGAAAATCATCATTATTTCATTTTCTAATTAATAACTCAACATATATATTAGCCTCAAGTTGTACACAAATATAATTAATGATGAAATATACATCACATAGTCCAACATAAAATGTTGTAAATTTATGATTATTTCAAACGGCTAAGCCCAAAGAGATGAATTAATCTCTCTTGATCTCACCAATGAATCAAGTCAAATAACCACCAAATGCTAAAATATGGGTCAACAAGTGAGTGAAATGGGCCTAAAATTTATTTTATTGGGTTAGGCTCTCAAAAAATCTCATATCTATTAACTAAATATAGCTTTGTATCTAAGCCTAAATTTCAGTCTCAAATATGAGAATATTAAAAAATAGGCTTAGGCAATATATCAGACCCATTAAAAAATAGGTTAGATCAAACAAATTAGGCATGGGAGTTAAATAGCATTTACAACAATTAGTGGGAGAGCACCAAAGAATTGCAGTGAGCAATGTACCTTTATTAAAACAAAAAAGGTAGTTAGAAAAACTATACCACCATGAAACGTCTCTTCTTCCCCATTTGAGAAAAAGGTTGTTTCAGAGGATACACAATTCTTGAAACCAAATCAAAATGTCCAATCCTACGTACGATTTTAACCATTCTGTCTACAATATGCATAACCACGACATTCCATTTTGAAAAACACATTGGGCGAAGGTAAGGTTAAAGACAAATTAATCAACTGAAGTACATGTGAGTAGAAACACTCAAAAAAGAGATCATATATAATCAACCGTACTGCAGTTCCAACTTCAATTTGAAATGAAAATACTTATGATCGAGGATTGTAAATGCATAACCATACGTGAAGAAACAATATTAAAGCTTATGGTACAAGATCTCTAGATTGGTTCATTCAATAAATTAGCCCAAAAGTGTGCAAAAACAATAAATATGCAGCAGAAATAAAATCATAAGCACACACCACAAAGACATCGGATTTTTACGTGGAAAACCCTAATCGGGTGAAAAACCATGGATTCGAATTGGATCTAATCAAACACTATGAATTTCGCAATTATAATAAACTTAAATTTTCTCCCCAGATATCCTCTACCTAAGGACTGAAATTACCTTGTGTAACGCCCCAATTCCGAATACCGAAGATAACGCTAAGGTACCCGAAGTTGGCGCACAACTTCCCGAAAAAACCGAGAACTTTTAAGATCATAGTCCGCAGTGAGGTCAAATTTTTAAAACTTTTTAAACAACATCATAATCAACAATTATATGCGGAAGCGAAATAAAAGGTAGCGGAAGCAATAGTATCAAGTATATATATCAGATGTAAAAGTGCGGAAGCCTGTTAGTAATCTCAAAGTGTGAATATCAAAGTGTTTATACATATCAGTCTAATCTACCCATCTCACTACAAAAATAAACTCTCAAAATCCCAAAAACAACTGCACTCAACCCTCCAATGCAGGCTCTCCATCCTCCGACTCGACCACCTGGTCAGCCGGCCCCTATCCGTAGTCCCCGACTACAGGCGCCTCGTGGATCGCGTCACCCGCAGAATCATAGTCTGGACCTAAGTACCAAAGATGGGTCAGATCTAAAGATCTGGCAAGGCACCATATGCAGATAACACTAGATGTATACATAAAGAGAGTAATGACAGGTACATAATCATAAGAGTAAACAAGGTACATAATTTAGGTAGTTGAGCAGTAATAAGCAGTTTAGAATCAGGAATGTAAAGTACACTGATCTATACAGACAACAAAGGGGCACATCCACACAAGTTAAACACACCGCGGGATATTATGCCGCGGCCCTCCCGTACTGTAAACGTCACATACCATAAATAGTTTGCGGTGGGGAAAGGGTAATAACCATGCAAGGGATAACAACCCTGATAATAAACATACCATACAATATACATAACACCGATCACACCCCTTTATAGCACCGATCACACCCCTCTATCAGATTAGCTCGGACTTGGTATCACACCGTCCGTCCAACCACAGCTCATCATGATAGCTCTAAGTAACCAGAACATAGCTCCTACCAGAGATGATTAGTCAACTGGCTAAGCTTAGAACAACTGAGTGAATGTTCAGTGCCGACTCGGGAACAAAGTACGGGTTTGTGTCTGTCTAGGCTAATCTTGCGTGAGCAAGGTCCTACCCAATGTCTCTAAGAGGTTAAGGTACAACATTGTGGAATACAGTCCGATATCCAAGTTCAAGTCCAATAACATTGGATCCACTCCAAGGCTCACAACCGTGGCCTGAGGCAACACAAGTACCATACCATGTCCATTCCTTAAATATTCATCCTATGCTCATATACAATGAGTTAACTGACCATTTATCCTAAACCTTTTCATACTATGGTTTACATTCCCAACCTTAGGCCGTATGAGGGCCCGCCTAGATACAGACACGGGTTAATTATCTCCAAACATAACTTAGGGTCACCTCTAAGAAATCCTAGGTTCAGGTCCTCCAGTTTCCATTAATTAACAAGGTTAAGGCAACAACAAGGATAAGAGAAGAGAATAGCCCAAGAAATCCTTACAACATATAATCAATTGGAAATAGGCAAAAGACCAGTCCTAGGTAGTGGTCCACTCTTGGTTCAGGCCTCATCACATGATTGGATCCCTAACTGTAGCCTCAGGTGTCCAAAATGATAAATCTGGTTCTCCTGAGGTTGTGGGCACCATGGGCTACAGTTAAGGTTCGAGTCAATGATGATTTGAATCCTGAATCCTCAATCGGTGGACCCCACGAATCAAGGTTGAGCCATGCCATTGATTCGTGGTGTGGCACACTTGATGGAAGGTCATTTGGATGGTCAATGGACCCCACATGTGATCAAACATCACAAATATTGAAGTCTGGGAATCTGCCTGTTCACAGCTTGCCCAGTCGACATCACACCCTGGGATGTCGACCGGGTGAACTGGATGTTGACCTCCCAGGTCGTCATCCTACAGTGTCTTCGGTCGATATCATGGCCGTGATGTCAACCGGGTCCACTGAGACCTGGTGTCAAGCACCTGGGGGGTTCTGCAGGAATTCCAGTGTTTTCGGTCGACATCATGGCCGTGATGTCGACCAGGTACACTACATTTCTGCTCTTTTCTGAAACTCCAGGTTTCAGCTATCTCCTGTGTTTTCCTGTATGCCCGGTCGACCGAGACAGGGTTCGGTCGACCGGGTACACTGTCTGTGCACTGTTTCAGAAAATAACTGAGACTTGTGTTTCAAGCATTTTTAGTGTGCCCGGTCGACCGAGACAGGGTCCGGTCGACTGGGTACACGTAAATTACAGAATTCCAGATTTTTTGGGATTTCTCATTTTTAATCAATTTTCATCCAATTTCTCCCAATTCACCTCCAAACATCACAAAAGAATTCAAAACATAGAAAACACTTCTCTACTCCATTCCTCCATCAATCCATCAACCCATCCGGGCCATTGATCTTCCAAATGGGAAAACCCATCCATCAATGGCCAATTTCCATAAAAACTAGCTCCAAAGGAAGATCTACACATATATTATCATCTACTAGAACTGAAATTACAGAAACAAGAAAGAGACGCATGCATCTAATGGAATTGCATAAGGTACTTGCCTTAGTGAAGATGAAATGGAAATTGAAGTGAGAGAGAAGACCCAATAGAGTGTTGTAGATGAAGAAGGGCTGGTCTTCTAGCTTCTTGGGCTGAGATTTGGGGAAATTAGGGTAGCTTGGGGAAGAAGATATGTTAATTGAGAGAGATTAGAAGCACTTAGGGTTTTGGGGAATATTGCAATAGTTTATATTTTATAACTTAGGGTTTTGGAGAATATTGCAATAGTTTATGTCTTATAACCTAGGGTTTTAGGCTAATTACCTAAAGGGTATTTTGGTTCTAAATGGAATTGAAATGGGGCCATGGGTATTTGGGTAATTAAGTGGGTTCTAGAAGGTTCCAACACTCAAGCCCATTCTATTAGTGCTAATTATAATTAAACTTTAATCAAATCCAATCTATCAAATTAAATAAAAGCTACACCCTAATACTTAGGAATGTTTGAATCTACACCACTAATTTCCTATTAAATAGCCTATTAAGGATAGAAATAATCTATTAATTATTATTAAATTCAAACTGAGGGCCCACCAGGGGTGGGGCCTCACATCTTGTGTCGCTTCACGCTTTAACGATTTCGCACCGTTAATTGCAACATACTCAATCCAGCGCTTGACTCCTCAAATCTTCTCGCAAGAAGATAATCTTTTACACAAGATGCAGAAGATACTAGCTCTAGAGAACTTGGCAGCACAACTTCTAAATAAATTTCCAGAGAGGAATACTCTCAATTAAATCTTTAATTCAGAACTTGAGAGGTGTGGTTCTCTCTTTAGAATAGCCCTTGAGTCATTTTTATAGCTTTGGATTCGTGCCTCAAGTGTTATAATATGATTAGGAATCATCAACACAAACTTGAGACAAATCAAGAGAGAAAACTGGACAAGTTTCTAATTTTGCGCCCAGGTTCGCTCGAGTGGACAAGCCATTGTAGTTGAATTTCAGACCATGGCTCAAGCGATCACAAATGATGGGTCGAACGAAACGATATCTGTCTGGGGTTCGCTCGAGTAGATGCACTGATCGCTAGAGCGGACCATATTCTAAAGAACCGAACTTTAAGAGATTTCTCTCCCAACTTTCTTATTCTAATTTGTCCAATATTCTATCTTTAGAGTTATTTTCTAAATATGAAATACAACTCAATGGATCCCTATAGTTTTATCCAACCCATGAATTTAGCCAACACACAAGATCCTAACACAACATTTGCAACAACATTACTGCAAAGTTATGGTGACTGTATTTTCAACGGTGCATGTTGCAGAATTCTTTGTGTTGCATAATGACAAAAGAGTGGTCTCATGCCAAATAGAAAGGAAACGTCCTCGTTCATGGACAGCATTACAATATGACTGCTCAAGAATTGTACTCATAAACGAAACATGATATAATTAAAATACAAAAGAATAATAAATCGCATCAAAATATTTTACACATGAGTAGAATGCATGAATTTTAAATACCAAGATAGTGGGTATATATAAAACATTAGAATTCACAGCATGCGGCAGTTGATGAAATGAAGAAAATAAATCTCATAACTAATGAAGAGGTAACGATAGGAGTGACCAAAATAAATTTCATTGTGCAAATAATTATTGCAACTTAAATGATAAACACGTACCTGATGTAATATAAGCATCTGAAATTTTCTTACTAACAATTGCATCTTTCTTTTGAAGATGAAAAATCACACTCACTCATCATTGCAACTTTCTTTGTGATATGGAAGAATTGATGTCTTTAAACTGTTTGGGAAATTACTTATGAAGAATGTGCAATCATAAAATCAAACAAATAATTAGTATATAAAAGTGAATGATTGTGAATGTGAGAGTAATCTAAGAAGAGGCAAGCTCTCTTAAGCTCAAGCTTAGGATAAGGTAAGCTCAAGTGTGTGGTAGGCCCCACCTAGTGACCCACATGGGGATGGGGATGGGGATGGGGATGGGGATGGGGGTGGGGGGGATTTCAAGGACTCGCAAGGATCTTCCTCTCTTTAAAAAATCAACCCCAACCATGATTTCTATCATCTCCATATAGGCCCAAAAGTTTAATGGTCAATAGTCCTTTAGGGTTGATACATAGCCGATCCAATGGTCCAGTAAATTTGGATCTAACCGAAAGTTGGTGGACATCTGTAATTTAGAGGGGTTATGTGTTTGGTCCATTTGGATTGACCAAAGGTTGGGCCTACAAGCATGAGCTTAAGAGAGTTTCTCCTAAGCCTGAACTTAGGAGAACCTTGCTCATCTAAGAAAGCAATAAAAATGGGCAAGGTACACCAATTAAGATGCTTTCTTAAAGACATCAATTTCCCACATGCAGGTGGTTTAGATGAAATTATGTCCCCAAGATAGAATGCCCAACTTTGATTCAAAGTCCTAGAATTAAAAAAATGGAATTTCCCTTAAAATCAAAGTAAAAATAAAAGAGAATAAAATACTCTGAGACGAATATTCTTCTGAAAATACTGCATTATGCTCATTTTTTATCTTCTTGAAAATCTTCTTGAATTTTTTTATGGAAAACTTCAAATCATCTCAATTTATAATGTTTGAAAGCAACGTTTGAAATTGGGTCACATTCATTCAAATGGGCCTAAGAGACACAACTCATCCAAAGGGCACAAAACACTTGTTTTGAAAAGACACATTCAAATGTCTCTTGAATTTTTTTTTTAATTATTGGATTTTAGAAAATAACCGACAGCCTCCCCACTAAATTCCAAAAACCCCTTTGGATAAATGAATTTTTCTAAATCCATTTCTTGCAATGACCCTCCAAGAAATTTATTTTTTTTCACAATGTCCCCTCCAAGCCCTCTATCCTGGTTCTGCCCCAGGACTATACCTCTGTCTTGCTACAGTGACAAGTGCAAACATTTTACTACCTCTTGAGATGTATAAATTTCATGTAAAAATGGTCATATTTATACATTATTTACACACCTCATTTATGCAACACAACTTAAATCAATGTAAATAATTCTAACAATGTGTAATGTTGATAAATACTTTTTTCCTTTATTTGCTTCGGTAAATACTCATACACCCACAAACACACCCACACCCTACTCAAGTCTCTTTAACCACTGAAACCCTGGTGGAAAGGGAGGTCAAGCCGGCTCACCATTGAGCTACCAATGAATTGGTTGATAATACGTTTCAATCTAAAATATTTCAATATTTACTCTTTTTTTTAATAAGTCCATATATTTTTAAGCCTCCCATAAGCAGTCCTACATTCCTGAATCCGTATCACTCCTACTATTAAAGACAGCCCAATCTTCAAGCTAATAAGAGTTGGGCATACTGTTTAGAATGATCACTGCTAAGAGTTCATGAGAGATATGATTCATTATGGATATATGGTATGGTCCACTTAATTGTGTGGAGTAATACAGATGTCAGGGCTCCCCAAACTTACTTAAAATGAAGAAACAGACTCTTAAATTCGTAATGTGTCATGATCATAAAAAGAGTGGTGTCATGACTCATTTGTACTTATACACTAGAATCCTCTTCCTAAGGGCTCCCAAGCCTGGCTTAAAATGAAGAAACAGACTCTTAAATTCGTGATGTGTCATAATCATGAAAAGAGTGGTGTCATGTGTACTTAAACACTAGAAGCCTCTTCCTAAGGGCTCCCTAGACGACAGGCACTAAAATAAAGAAACAGACTCTTAAATTCGCGATGTGTCATGATCATAAAAAGAGTGGTGTCAACAGATGCAATTTGAAGATAATGTTAGCTTTCAGATAACCAAAAAAATCAAAGTAGTGCGTATATTTGAGACTGATCTTTCAAGTGCCTTTCATTCGGTTGGTACCCGTGATTTCTTGTCTTTTCAACATATATCATGATAAGATCCCCAGTTTCGTTATCTTTACCATCTTTCATGAACAGTTTTTCAATCCTAAAGATGAAAGCAAGATTATATTTATCTAACTAGAAAAACCTATGATGAAAAATCATGATAGCCCACCATGGATGGAAAGCATGCTGAGGACAACGTAGTGATGGAAGCATGGGCCCCTATCAAATGAAAAAAAATAAAATAAAATCTTGACGGGTTCGTTTGAAGATGGAAACACGATGGAGACAACAGAACGATGAAAGAACTCAATTAATGGGGCCCACCATGATTCTAATTACCTGGGAAGCTCCACCGTTACACCACCCCTCTGAAAAACCTTGCTTTTGATCATCTAGGTTACTTTGTTTTTTTTTACTGCACTTCATGGAACTCCTCTCTCGAGAATTTTGAAAATTTCATAAATGGCGGAATTCCTGAATGCTCTCCCTTGTATTTGAGCATCCGGAAATTCCACCAAAAAACAAAGTGGTTGGAATTCTTGAATCCTCAAAAGTCATTTGAGACCATTCAGGTGGCTATGTCCAAAAAAACTCAATATAATAAATTTCTGTCAGAAATTCTAATAAAGAAACAGGCCCCTGGTGTTCGTGGGTCGGTTTAGGCTGGGACTGAAGCATGTCGAAGTGGCTTGAATCTCCGTGGTGGGTGAAACAACAAGATTTGTTTCAACCCATTTGATAAATATGAAGAGTTAGTTAAGTTGAATATAGTATCTGGGATGGGCCTCTCTGATGAAGTTGACTGCCGGTATAGAAAGTTAGGCCTGAGTTTAGCCACAATTCAAACAAACGCAATCCAAATCCTGGCCAATTCTAGCTGGTCAAAGGTTGGGCTTAGGCCAGCCCAGCCCATGAGCACCTCTAGAAAGGCTGATTGAATCAAAAGTAATTTACCGTAAAAAGAATAAACTTCTCCTAGGCTTAACACTTTTCCAATAATTGGTGCATTAATCTTGATTAAAATGACAAAAACTTTAGTAGTGTTTTCTCACTGACCCATTGAACTTAATCTAAACAAGGTTAGAACAAAGGAATTTGATCTCTTTATGAAAGAATAGAGTTGAGAGTGATTGACCAATATCTTTGAATGGATGGAGATGGTTAGTTGCAAAGTGGCAGACCTTTTATTTGTATTTGTTCATAACATGTAGTTCTATGTAAAAGGCTATGTAGTTTTTTTTCCTAGAGACATAGCTTTCAAGAATACATTCTTCTCTGATATTTTCCTCTCTTTAGTTTTGATGAAAAAGAAAGATGCCTTTCTAGTGCTCCCCAGAATAATAAACCAAATTAAAGAAGGCGTCCATCGTAACGTAGAAGGGGAAGGGGAAGGGGAAATCCAGATGGACAGTCTTGATTAAGATTCTCAATGGGTTATCTGCTTATCCAGATACCTGAAGTCATCAATTTTGGTAGAAGCATTCAAGGAACTTGTTCTCCAATCAATGAAGAAATTTGGGTCCATATTCAAATACAAGCATACAATGTCATGAAGAAACATATCTATGTTGTGATGGATTTGGATATAAAACAATGAGTCATATGCTGAAAGAGGTGTACCAAGTGATGTGATCTTTAAGAGACTAATTTATCGCAAGTGCATGGCTGCCTGTATGAGAGAGTGCAAACCCACATAGAGCTAATTAAAGAAACTTTTAGATTAAAAAAACTAATTAACTAACAATTAATGAAAATTTAGAAATGAAAGCAAGCAACCAATTTAGAATGATAATAACTACCAATTAATGAAGTGATTAGAACATATGAATCCAATAAGCATCCACAAATTATTTATCAAGTAATCCTAATTTGTTTCAAATTTTACTTCAAACCAAAGATAAATCAATTTTTTTAATTTGGAAAATCTAACTTTTAAAATCCTTTTTTATTTATAAAATCCAAAACCCAAGACTTCCTTCGCCTCATAAAAGAATAAAAATAATCTAAGCACTACCCATCAAAAGCATAAACCATAAAAAAGATCTAAGTCCTAAGCATGGCCCATCAAACCTAAGCATGGATAGTCAATTTTTATTTTTTATTTTTAGAAATCAAGAATGAAAGTTTTCCTAGGGCACGAAGACAAGTCTATTAATCATTAATCACATAAAAATGAAACACAAATTAGAGCTACTAAACAAATAAAGTTGTGATTACTTCATCCATAGCTCTAATAAATGGATTTAGCCCACCATTGCAAAGAAAAGTACTTGATTTGTCATTAGAATTTGCATCTTTATAACTTTTCCTTCACAATACTTTTCCTTCAAAACAACCCTATTCATTTGCCGGAATTTTCTTGGTCAATCATTTGCTGGAAATTAGAGATTCATAAATGATTTGTAGGATTTTAAAGGTCAAGGGTAATATTTTATAAGGTGGAACCACTACGTCAAAAAAGCTAAAAAACCACAGCTAATGGCAGTGGTTTTTCCCATTTTGCCACAGATATGACCGTGACAATTGCCGTGGCGAAGAACAGTGTAGTATTTCAAAAGCCACAGCTCAAACTTGTGGAAAATTTAAAAATTACCACGCCCATTACATGTGGATAACAATAAAATAAAACCACACACAAAACCATGGTTGTTTTGACTTTAAAAAAAAAAAAAACCACTGCCAATGGCCAAGGTTTTTTTACTTTTATTTAAAAAACAAAATTTAAAAATAAAAAAAATAAAAAATGCACTTTTTTATACCATTTTTGCAATAAACTAGATGAGTCTTCCATAACAATAAACTAAATGGTTCTTCCAAAACATCAAACCCAAACATGTATATAATAATAAAACATCCAACATTATTTCAAACCACCATACAGTAATCAACCATCTATCAACTTAAACATTAACATAATTAACAATGTAACCATCCGTCACTAAATTTAGTGTCTCAAAATATTCAATTGAAAATGTTAAATGGAGATGATCCTAAATTCAGGCCAATCTATAGCATCGCCGGGTGTGAGATGTTCCATCTTGCCTCGTTCATTTATCAAGTCAACATTCCCATCGACGATCTCTTCTAAAATGACCCTTTCCCAACTTGATTCTTCAGTAAACTCATTTGACTATCTACCATATGTGACACATGTATTTTTTGTCAAATGCAACAATTTTAGTAAAGGTGAACTTGATTGATCAGTGGTTGCTTGGTCGAATTGTGCCTCCTGACATGAGGAATCTTGCCTTACCTACATATATTATATATTAGAAAAAGTGAGTAATTCAATAATAGGGTATTTAATTATGTTAGGATATATATTATTAATGTAAAATAAATAAAGTACCTGAGAAGAACTCCCATGATTACTTGAAAATCGCATCTGTCCCCCACCATAAGATGCAAGAATTTGCTACAGTTCCCTTATCTGCTCTTTCAGCTGTTCCACCTTAGTATGAGGGGTGACATTCGACTTCTTCTTCAGCTCTAATGCACTCTTATAAGGAGTTGAACGCGAAATGACATACTTAGAAATTCCTGAACCCATGCCCTTCACATGTCCACGAGTATCACTGCCACATACCTGTGCCACTGGGTCTTGATCCAGATGTCCTTATGCAAAGGAAGGGTTATTCCATGTATTATGCAAACTCTTTCCTATCAAATGAAAAACATATATAATAAGGTTTTAAACTCTGAACAATAAATATAGAAAAGAAATCCAAACATCATTTATATAAGATTTTTATCCTGAGGCCATATGTCTGGCACTAGAATTCACTTAAAGGGACAAGAGCAGCCCCATCATAGGTGACACCAAATCTGTAATATAATAGAATGCACCTGCATGCTAGATTTCACTTGAAGGGTAGCATTGTCGACCCTATATTTTTGGTGATTGTGTGACGAATAAACTTCCCTAGATGGACGAATTTTTTTTATTATTGATACTTTGCCACTCTTTTAGAAAATTCCTGCATTAATGCATGTTTTTCCACAATAGAGAAGATCGCTTGCAGAGAAGACTTGCCATTATTATCACTATCAAAGCCTTATCCCATTTATCTGGGGTAAGAGTAGAAATACTTATAACAAAAAATTTATGTAGTGTACTCTTTTCAAGTAGGTATTAGCAGCAATAAATTATTTTGAGATGGTTATGTTGTCTATCTTTTCTTCTTGATCAGTGTGCTAGTGTTTATGTCATCATATGACTTTCTTCCATGTTTTGGCTTGTCTGAATCGTTAAAAACAGTTGTTGAAAACTGTTTTCTTTGGCTGTTGGCAGCTGTCCAATGTTCTTCTTTCTGCGTACTTAGGCATTGTTGGGCAAATCTTATCTTTATGAAATAGATCTATATGATATATGGACCTGTCTAAAAAAGAGCGGTTTGAAATAGATGCTTTCTAAGTAGACCATTTAGAAAGATAAAAAATTGGTTGAAACACATGCCTAAAGAATCCAACGGTTCTTGGTTTTTCATCATGTTCTCGAGATCTGCAACAAATCAGGGGCTAAAATTTGAACACAGAGAAATTTTCAGTCGTCCAAAGAAGATCTACGGTTTGAATCATTCTTTTGGGGCCAATGGAAATCCAAAAATACAGATTTAAAGTTCTGAAATGTTTCACAAATATCTCAAGATTTGGGAACGACCAATGGCTCAAATTCGAACTCATAACCTTGTTTAGGCTTATGCATGTTTTCAACAGCCTGGATCATAATATAGTGCCCCAAAATCTGATTAAAAAAAGTAAATATGAACCAGGTAGAGATCCCATGTAAACTGCTGCTTTATAGTTTTGAAAATCCAGCCTGGATCAACTTTTCATCATTTTCTCAAGATCTGCATTGAATCATAATCTGGAATTTGGACACATAGCAACTTTCAGTCTTCCAGAGAGATTCAACAGCTTAGATCATGATTTTGGGGCCCATAGAGCTACACAGATGTAGATAAAGTTCTGATATATATAGTAAATATCTTGAGATTCGAGATACATCAACGGATCAAATTTGGGCCAATATCTGTGTTATAGTTTAAAATTTTTTAACGGTCTAGATCATAGTTTAGTGGCCTAAAATCTGAAAACAAATGGAAAAGACAGGTGAGTTAAAAATTTGGTGTAAACTCCTACCTTTTACATGAGTTAAAAATCTGGTGTAAACTCCTACCTTTTACATGAGCATATACATTGGCAGTAAGTTTTTCTTCACTTTCTAAGACCTAAAAAGAATCAGGGGCTAGAACTTGGACACATAGTTGTTTTAATTCTTCCAGAGAGATTCAATGGCACAAATCATACACTTTTGTGGCCACAAAACTCCAAAAATATGAATCTATCGTTCTAATTTATTTTGCAAATATCTTAAGATCTGGGACAGATCAATGGTTCAAATCTGGGTGCATAGCCTTTTTTATTCCTAAATACTTCCAATGGTTTGGATTGGCATTTTGATTCCCATGACTTAAAAAACATGAAAATATAGATCCACATTTGAATCACGTTTTTTTGCTACAGTGCAGCGTGCATCTGTGCGCTTCAGACCATATGGTCTGTTTCAAATCTCGTAGTTCCTGTGGCTTTCCCCAAAACAGACAAAATCGCTTTGTGAGGTTTCAAATAGAGGTGAGGAAATCAATGCCAAACGGTCTGAATGAGTTTTCGAATAGTTTTAAGAGATTAAGAGGCAAAAAGAAGAGTCGCCAAACGCCGCCTTAAGGTCCTATCTTGAGATAAGATGCATCCAGGAGTGGCGAACGAGTTACTATCAAAATTAAATGTGGATACAAGTCACAATTTCTGTGTATAATTTATGCATAGATTGACTGAGTTGCCCTGTTTAGACCTTTGGAAAATTAACTTTTTGAAATCTTTTAGAGCCAGAATTCTGGGGTTTGACAAAACACCTATCAAGGTTTAACATCCCCAAATTTTGAGTAAAAATAAGATGATTTGCCTGGGTTTTGAATCGCATACTTTTGGCTCAGAGTAATGCTGAATCTGCTGTCAACAGTGCAAGATTTCTTAATTTTCAGAATTGTGATTTGTATCCAACTCAAATCAGTTCTCAAACTTGATTCTCTAGCAACTTAGACATGGTTAAACAAAATCACAACAATAATGAATTCCATGATCAACTTTCCAACCATAAAACTATGCATTAAATAAACTAGAAAAAATAGAAGTTATAACTTTAGAAAAATTTCGACAGAGTCTCCCCTGCATTTCGGACCCCGAAAAATATCTTGGGTGCACAAATGTATTTCCTGTTAATAAAACACTTCATATACTCCAATATCAACAATCCATATCACCACATCACATAGTACTTGAAACACTTCATATATATAACTCCAATACTACTCAAAACCCCAATATCAACAATCCATATCATCACATCACATACTACTTATATAATGAATTTAAGAATAAGACTTCTCATATATCTTAAGAAGAAATCAATTTGGTGACTTGCAAATGTGATAATCCCCTAACTAAACTTAGTGCCAATGTAGTAAATTGGAATTAGGTTTTTCTTACCGTTTCTTCGCAAGAGGCAGAACCATCATTCTTTGTATGAGTTTCGAGCTAGACATCCGTACGTGTGATCTCCTTGTTAGGATTTTTTCGCCGCTGAAAAATGTTAGAAGAGAAAACCCTGATTACAAAAAAAGATTGTTGTGATATGGAAAAATAGGAAAATTCATAAATTGTGATTACCAGTTCATCAGCAACACTCACTTGCCCCTTCCTATTGGAGGTGTGTGGGTACCTCATAGCTTGCCTAGTGGCCTTCCCCAGCTTACTCTTTTCTTGTGCCGCATATGTCGAGCACATGTTGATGAAACTCTCCCAATCCTCCTTCTTGACAAATTTAGGTACATTCTTTTTTCTATCTACGTCCGTGTGATATTTAAAATATATGTAACGCTTCAAATTTGACTTCCAATTCCTATAACACTCATTCGCCTTCATAAGTACCGGCCACTCTTTATTATCGATTGGGATTTCACATTTATTCTGCCAAGTAGATTTTTTAGTGAGATAAATCAACCAAAAAATATAAATAATATGTAAAAACTGCTTGAACCAAATGCACAGTTACTCACAGTTACTATGTCCCACACTTTCTCCCTCATTACATCGGGCACGTTTGACCATTTATGGAATGATAGCGGTATATTATTCTTCACATACCGCCTTATTGTTGAGTTCATGAATTTGCATATTTATGCATAATTTTAGGATGAATTAGGGGTTTTATTTGGTGAATTGAATATTTATTCATTTAATTCCATCATTTCATGCATTTTCACATAGAAACCTGAACTTTCATATTTTTTATATATTTTCTGCAGTAACTTAGAATATTATGCAATTTTTTCTTCGAAGAGTCCCAGTTGGAGTAAAACTCTATCCGGATGAGTCCCACTTCAATATGGGCTCTTTAGTGTTTGATGTATTGAATTAGAATGTGTAAAAAATAAGAATTGCAGTCCTTTGTCACGGAATCCACTTTTAAGCATACATAGTCATCCTGAGCCCTACATTGCTAAATTGAAGCTTAAATAGAAGTAAATTGAAGAATTCACCACGTGAACCCCATATACAAGCCATGTGCAAATCAATGAAAGGAGGGGTCCACTCATCATGTCAATTGAAGAGTCCTGACTACAGTAGAAGACTTCTCATAGGGCCCACTGTTCAAGCAGATGAAATGTCCCACATGGCAGGGTCCGCAGTTCTTGTAGATTTGAAATTATTAATGGATAATTCAAAGAGTAAAAGTTTGATTAGAATAAAAGAAGAAGAATTTGAATCATCCACATCTGATATCTTTTCAAAAATGAAAGTTGTGTAGAGATAGAGTTCATTGCAAATTGAATTTTAAAAGTTAATCATGTTTTTCTCAGGATAAGTCATCTTCAAATGGCCACAACTTTCAATCCGACCGTCGGATCAATGCAATTTACCTATCGTTGGAAAGCTTATCTAGAATAGATGTCCATGGAGCTCAAGATTGCACAAATTGGAGCTAAATTGATAAAGTTATGGGCCCGGAGATTTTCATATTCATTTTTAGACGGGATTGCAATAAAATCCACACCGTTGATAATCCATTGCTGCATATCCCTTGTGGGACCCCATCTGAAGATTACCTAAGCCATCCAGAGGTTTTCAGAAGCTTCTACCTCATTCAAATTCAAAAAGGGATAAAGAGATATACCTTATCAATGAAGATAAATCAAATCTGCAGGGAAGGTGTCCAGATTCAATGTATTTGTAAGATAACTAGGAATTATAAAAGGAACCAAAAGGAAGCATACGAGACAACTCCCCCCCTTTGACGTCCACTGCATTCTCTCTCTCCTCTTTCTTTTCTTTTCCTAATTAATTGAAGTTTAATTTTTACTTTTGGGTGTTCTGGAGCCCTGTTTCAGAACTAGGTTAGAAGAGTGTGAGAGAAAATTATAATTGCCATGAAGTTCTCAATGAAAATCACGTCTTTTGCAATGGAGCAGTAGATCCCTGGATTAGAGTATCATATAAAGTTAAGTGTTTCTAATCATTAATCTATGTGATATTTTTGTTTCTTGCGTATTGATTATAATAATAAATCTGCCTTCTATCATTGACAACCTATGCTATTTAATTTTTTTATTTGAAGAATGCTTTAATCATGTATGTTTTCTTAATAGATTATTCTTAGATTGAAATTCTTTGATAATCTATCTTTGATTAATATGTGATATTTAGTTAAGTTCATAATTTCATTAGGTGAAGGAGATTTTTGCCTTAAATAAATTGTGGAAAATTGTGCTCTTTGATAGATAAATTATCCGAATCAGAAACATTGATTTGTTTCTGATTTGAAGGATTTTTGGGACAAATTTATTTTACCAATTGCATAGAATGATGGTGGGACTACTTAATAGATTCATGATATTCTGATTTGCTTTTTATCAAATCTTATTTCTGCATTTTAGATCTAGAATTTTCTCAATTTTATTATTGTTTCTTATTATCTCTCTTGTCATTATCATTGATAAAAAAAAAAATCAGATTTTAAATTTTAACTTAGTAGTGCTCCCTGTGAGATCGACCTGTAATTGCCACTGTGCACTTGCAATATTAAATGATTGAATTTAAAATCATATCAAGTTTTTGGCACTGTTGCCAGAGAGCCAAATCTGAGTTTTGTTAAAAGTCTGAATTTTTTTAGTAGATTAATATGCATGCTCATATTTAGGTTGCATTAGTTGTTTAGTCATCTAATTTGCATCAGTAGTGTTATTTGCAATTAGTATTAGTTATTATTTTACTTTTCTGATTTTTCTAATTTTTCTGAATTTTCGGATATTTCTGATATTTTTTATATAATTAACTGAATTTTCGGAATAATTAATTAAAATTTTTTTTTTGAAGGGTTTCTTTTAATTCCGAATGTCAATAAATAAAAACAAGAAGAAAATTTATTTTAGATTGGTTTTACTAATATGTTGCTTGGATTAGATTAGGATTGGTAAAGTAGAGTTTAAAATCTTTAGGATTAGGTTGTTTTGATTAATAAATAACCTTTAAATTCTGAAATTAGGTAGTTAGAAAATTTAAAATTCTATCCCTTAAGTTGTCTAGATTACTTGGAGTTTTAAAATCTGAAATTTGAATTGGATAGGATTGGATTTTTGATAATTTGAAACTTTTTGAAAACTCTAACCATATCTAGACACTTGTTTGGATAATTTAGAATTTCTGAATTTGTTTTAGATAGAGTTTTTTTATTTGTTTCAATAACTTAGAGTCCACTTTGGATAGAGTGTTGATTAACTTGGTTGTCTTTTGTTTGAAATTAGGATAAGATAGAATTTTTAGGATAGGATAAGAATTTGAGTTGGTTTGTTAACTTAGGATTTACTAACAAGAGTTTCTTCTGATAGGTAACCTTGCTAAGAGGAGAGTTGCACAAAAACAGGAAACTGCGTGGATTTGCTCTTAAGCAAACAAGTTGCTCTCAGAATTGCTTAAAACAAATTGCTCTCAGAATTACAAAATTGCTATAAAAAAATACAGGTTAAGCTTGCACAGTTCAAAGATCAGCGTGGACCCGCTGTAAGAATTTCTAAACTTTACCCCACAAATCTTTTACTTGCAAGTGGGGTTTGGGTGATTTAATTTTTGCAAAGTGTGAATGCTTGCTTGACACACCAATTAATTAGATACACACACTTAGTTAAGGGCAATTGACCCCAATAAGATAAGGACTGGATTTCATCACTAGATCCTTGCCCAATTAGGTTTAATCACCTCTCACATAGTAACCTAACCATTAATTAAAATCAAGTAGAAATGAGACCATAGAGCTCGAGCTCATTAGGACGAAGACCACAAAAGATTGCACCAATTGCGCTCTTTGGTCAAGTCGATGTCTAGGTAAGTCCTGTCCCTTCAAAGGGTGGCAGTCTCTGTTCTAGGAGTTTGGTTCTTAAGCGGGACCCTTGCCAAGTGCATTGTGACCCCACCACTCATCCTGGGGACTTACCTGGTCGATTTGGCTTCATAAGACCGGATTGGAGGCCTTAGTGTACTCTTCAAACCAGTTAGGAGCTGTCTAGTGAGTTAGGTTAACCTTAGGATAATTTCTTGTGCTCAATCTTTGTGTTTGACAGCTTGTGCATCATCTAGTAAGACCATTAGGGCCCTACATATATATTAGGCTTGCATTTCTTTAAGGTTGAACCCAATGCATAAGCTCTAGACCTAAGAGATAGAAATTGTGGGTACCCAAGAGTAAAAGGTTAGTAAGGATAGAGCCCGAATTAGCCTTAATCGTTGTAGGAAAGTTTTCCATTTTTGAAGAAATTGTTAGGATGGCTGATCAAGAAGACCTACCCATGACTTTGAAGGATTACATGTACCCCACCAGGACAACTCAACCGTCCTGCATCACCTTGCCTCAGACCAATGCCAAATTTGAGCTGAAATCTGGCATGATCCAAATGCTCCCAGTATTCTGTGGACTAGACCAGGAAAATCCATATCAACATGTTAGAGAATTTGAGGACATTTGTGGGACCATGAGAATCAATCACATAACTGAGGAGGCTCTTAAACTTAGATTATTTCCTTTTTCCTTAAAAGAAAAAGCTAAAGCTTGGCTTTATGCCTTACAAGCCGGGTCCATCACTACATGGGCCAAACTGGTTGAAGAATTTTATAAAAAATTCTACTCCAAGCAGAAAACCGCTTCCATTAGGTAGGCCATAAATGGATTCCATCAAATGGAAGGGGAGATACTTTACAATTATTTGAAACGTTTCAAAGACCTCTTAATCCAATGTCCCCACCATGGATTTGAAAAAATCTGATTAGTCCAAATTGTGTATGAAGGCATGGATTACCGTGATGACCCGTTCCTAGAAATACCTAGTGGGACCCAATTTGACCAAGTCAACCCTTGATTATCCTATTTAATATGGTATTTCATACTTTAATATGCCAATTAATAGGAATTAGTGGAATAGATGGCTAATGTTCCTAAGTTTCAGAATTGGCTTGTATATAATTCTTACTAAATATTGGGTGTTTATTGTTAATTTAATAGGTCTTGACTAGATTAAGACTTAGTTGATATTAGAATTAATAGGAAGGGCATTGAGAGTTAAAAACCTTCTAGAAACCCACCTAACGACCTATTTACCCATAGCCCCATCTCTTTCCCATTTTAAACTAAGTTACCCTTTTTGGTAATTATCTTAAACCCTAAGCTATAAAAACAAACTATTGCAAACATTAGCCTAAAACCCTAATTAACTCTCATCACTCATTTACCCTATCTTCCTCCCCAAGCAAACCCTAATTCCCTAAAATCCCAGCCTAAGGAGAAGTTAGGAGACCACCCCAATTGCTCAATCAACACCTTAGGAGCTTGGAATTCACATATATATCTCTCAACTCTATCCCTAATTTCGGATAGAGGCAAGTGGACATGTTTAGATTCTTTCATTTAATTGATTAATATGGTTAGAGTTATAATTACTGTGTTTGATGGATGTTTAGCATGATTTCTGTTTATGGGTGGTTAATTGGATGATGTAATGTGTGGAATTATTGTTTTAAGCTCTTTTATGTGATTTTTGGCCATTGATGGATGGGAATCCCCCATTTGGAAGATCAATGGCCTATTTGTGATGAGATCATGATGTGCGAGGTGTGTATGAAGCTTGGAGATAATCAGTGTAGATCTAGGTTGGATTTGAAGGAGTTTTGATTGAAAATGAAAAGGGCAGAATTCTGAGAAAAATGTGGAACTCGTGCGTACCCAGTCGACATCATCCCCCAGGATGTCGACCGGGCCACACAGGAAGCCTTCAGCTAACTGGGAGCAGAAATGGTCACAGGGTACAGACTTAGTGTACCTGGTCGACCGGCCACACTGCATATTTCCCCACCTGCCAGATGTTTGGGAAAATGTCCGCAGTGTACCTAGTCGACCGGGTGGACCATGATGTCGACCGGGAACACTGCAAACTGTGTTTTATGACTCTTAGTTAGCTGTCCATTTCCACAGAGTGCCAAGTCGACCCGTGGACCCATGATGTCGACCCGGTACTCTGTAAAAAGTGATTTCCTAGATTTAGTTCCCTTCTATGATCTGATTATGTGTGGGCCCTGTTAACCTTTCATTTGGACCATTTGGGATACGCTGAACACGAGTCAAGGGCCGGGCTTAACCTTGACCCACGTAGCCACCTAAGTGGGGTCTATGGTTGTAAACGGAACCTGATTCAATAGTTATAGATGTCCGTTGATGCTAAATACCCGTAGGAGCACCAAGGATACATAATAAGCATCTAGGACTCCGTGATCACTGTCTTAGGTGAAGTGGGACCCTAGGCCTGAATGGAGGGGCAGCGATTATCTATGGATTTGTGACGTATGGTACTTATATTGATGAAATGGACACTGAAGCTGGCTGGTAGGTCCAAACCTTGGATGTTGGCCTTGAGAGGGACTATAATCAAGGTATTGCACTTAGGCTCTGATCCATGATCATGGTCCGTATTGGATGAGACGTCAGGACATGGAACTTAAAGTCCTGACCTGTAATATTGGGAACTTAACAGTAGATATTGATGGACAGACTATATAATGAGATAATGTTAATTAAGCATATCGAGAAGCGGAGTTTACAAGGGTATGTATTATTAACTGTTGGGAATCGTAAGGATAGAATACTTATATCTAAACTCCGTGCCTTATGCCCTTGACTAATATCGTCTCATATTAATTATGATAAGGCTATCTAGTTCGAAGTACCTCCACCTAGTGGTCTGTAGGATTTGTGGATATACGATTGGTCTGCCAAGGGTTATGATGCCGACATGGACATTGATATTGAGATATTGTTGGTTGACACAGTAGGTACCAGTGTGGGAGGGGTACTGAGACTGCCGGCGCTCGGACCGGGTGTGGATGGACGGTGATGTTGATCTAGCACGTAAGACCAATGGCTGGGACTTGACTATGGCTATGGATGAGTGATTGATGTTGATCTAGCACGTAAAACCAATGGATGGGACTTGGCTATGGCTATGGATGAGTGATTAATGTTAATCTAGCACGTAAGACCAATGGCTGGGACTTGGCTGTGGCTATGGATATTGATACACTCTTGTATGCTCCTATTCGATAAGATAACGACGATGGGTTGGCTCTGACCTCCCACGTCCCTTGTACTTCAACTATGGACGTACCTTGTATGCTCTTATTGATTAATATTGGGGTGTATTAATATTATGTATTTAGGATGTCGTTGCTAACTGTCCTTGACTGTCGACGTTGACACGGTTGGATCCAGATACGATGATTGTGGATATATGGTAGGGTTACTTCCTCTGGTTACTTCTGTTACTAGCGACACAAATGTATTTGCATGATTTATACGATATATTGATGATGATGGCTTCTCTTGTCTATCTGATATGTTGTATATAACATCTGTTATATTATTATCTCGATTACCGTTCATGCACTACACTCCACACTGTTTATCTCGTACTCTGATATCCTATATTATGATTGAGGTACTAATCACGCAGGTACGGCTGGGATCAGGTATGGTCTTAGTCCCTATCTGTTAATATGATGTATTGCCATCTAAGCATGCCTATTTGCCTGGCTCATCGAGCTTGACCCAATCCTTGGTGTTTTCAGGTATATTCTTTTCCGCTTTATTCGATTGGTAGAACTGCTTAGCGGCCGATCCGTTGCCGCATGTTTCAAAGAGTGGTGCAGTTGGTGCACCGAGAGGCGTCTATCAGATAGATTTCTATTCTTTCCTTTTATTGTAGTTGGTCGTGTTGGCATATGATTGAATAGTTAGCTTAATTATAGAAATTACCTTGTAATCCATTAAAGTGAAATAAAATTTTAGGACTTTGTCCATCTACCTGCTCATATGAGATTCAAACTTGATTATATTATTGGATTTTTCCGCATCTCTTATGTACTTTCTCGTAGCACCCCGAAATTCGAGGTGCCCGGATTTTGGGGCGTTACATTTTGGTATCAGAACATTAAGGTTCTCGGACAATTAAAATACTTAGCAATTCTTAGGATTCAATGTGAGGATTGGGTAGACTTAGACTGGTAACGCGATGGTTGTTTGATGTTTATCTGTGTCATTTGTGTTTTGCTTGTTCTAAATATATTTAATTGTAGATCATGTCTCAGCATCATAATTCGGATAGGGGTAGTCAGTGCACCATAGAGGACAGATTCGAACAGTTTGTTCAGTCCCAGATGAGGATCAATACTCAGATATTAGAGATCATTAGCCGTGTGACCCGGCAGCCACAGAGTTCGCAGTTTCCACCGGTTGTCACATCGCGTGAGCTAGATCAGTATGAGCTATTCAAGAGGTTCCGTAAGAGGAAACCTTCAGAGTTTAGTGGATGTGGAGACCTGATGGAGGCAGACGCATGGATTATAGAGATGGATCGGATCTTCAGGATGGTTCCGTGTACGGGTGGACAACGAGTACAGCTAGTGACCTACATGTTACGAGATGTAGCTAAGTTATGGTGGATGACAGTGAGAGCTCCGTACACAGACTTGGATGATACAGTAGCTTGGGGGACATTCAAGGAGCAGTTTCTTCGAAAGTTCATCCCGTCACCTGTCAGATCTCAGAAGCTTAGGGAGTTTACGTAGCTACTTCAGGGAGACATGACAGTTCTGGAGTATGAGGCACAGCTCACCCACCTATCATGATTCGCCGAAAGACTTATCACTCCAGAATCAGAGAAGATCAGACGTTTCGTAGACGGTCTTCGAGCAGACATCCAGTTTTACATGACTCCCAGAGAGCTTCCTACATATGAGGCTTATGTGGAAAATGCGATGCGGGCCGAAGATGCTCTTAACAAGGTTGCTCAATGGAAAACTTCCATACAGATGGAGATGATGCATGTGTATCCGGAAAAGGATCAAGACGAGGCAGTCCAAGGTGATGAGCAGGTGGGGATTGATTGGGAATTTCAACGAAGGCAGTAGCACTATCGCAGAGGTCGTGAGACTAGTGAGCATCGGAGGCGGTCAGGAGCATGCTATGTCTGTGGGAACTATAGACACAAGGCTCGCAACTGAAAGGCCCAACTCAGGGTGGCCCATCTCAGTCCACTCAATTTCAACTCAATCAGTCTCAAGTCAATGCCCCACCCGGTTTCCAAAATCCCAACTTCAATCCTAGTCCATTGATCCAGAGGGTAGATTCTTTAGAAGAGACCATGAAACTCATGTCTTAAACCACGGCCCAATTGTCTCAGAGTACTGCTCAATTCCAGCAGACTACTACTCAACTTTTAAATGGCCACACTCAAACCCTTGCAAGATTGGAATACCAAATGGGCCAACTGGCTAATTCATTGAGTGCTGGAGACAAGGGAACATTTCCTAGTCAACGTGAACCCAATCCCAAGGGCCAAGTCGTTCATGATATAAAAGGAAAAGGCCCATAACAAGTTAAGTCCATCATTACTCTTAGGTTGGGTACACAAATTGATAACAATGTTGAACTACCCAAAGAATCTAAGAAAACACCAAGTGAGGATGTGGAAAGCGCTAAACAAATTGTAAATGCCTAACCTATGGTAGAACCTGAGTTAGTCAAAGAAAACCCAGTCAAAACTGATCCATCACCTAGTGAGCCATCTCCTAAGACTTATGTTCCCAAGGCACCATACCCACAGAGGCTAGGCCCAGCAAAATCAATTGTTCAATTGGATAAAATGCCAGAAGTATTCAAACAAGTGAGGATCAATATCCCACTACTTGATGCTATCCAACAGATTCCGGCTTATGCAAAAATTTTTGAAAGACCTTTGCATCTTCAAAAGGACTACCAATGTGCCAAAAAAGGCTTTTCTAGCCCAACAAGCTAGCTCAATCATTTCTTGTCCTACCCCAATCAAATACAAGGACCCAGGGTTTCCTACCATTTCTTGCCAAATAGGGAACCATCACATAGAGAAAGCTTTGCTAGATTTGGGTGCAAGTGTGAACCTTCTTCCGTACTCTATTTATGAAGAATTAGGTTTGGGGGATTTGAAAAAGACCAATGTGACCTTGCAATTGGCTGATGCATCGATTCGATACCCCAAAGGGGTAGTCGAAGACGTTTTGATTAAAGTCGGAGACTTTGTGTTTCCTATCGATTTTGTTGTCATAGATACCAAACACACATTTGGGGCTAAACCCAAAATTCCAGTAATCTTATGGAGACCATTTCTAGTAACCTCAAATGCCTTGATCAATTATAGGAATGGAGTGATGCAAATTTCTTTTGGGACCATGACAGTTCAAGTGAACATTTTTAATGTTAGTAAGCAACCACCTGAGGATGATGACGGGGTTTTAGAAATTAGTTACATTCATAAACTGGTGGAAAATCACTTACCCCAATTGAAACTTGAAGATCCACTAGAGGCTTGTCTGGCCCACTTTGGAAGTGATTTTGATGTAGATGGACATATTGAGGAAGTCAATGCACTGTTAGACTCCACCCCATCCATGGACTGCTCCAAATGGCAACCAAAGCAGGAGACTCTGACTCCATCTGCTTCCCCACCTGTTCCATCGATTGTAGAGCCCCCTAAGTTAGAACTCAAGCCACTGCCAGATACCTTGAAATATGTGTTTTTAGGCCCACTAGAAACCCTTCCAATGATTATAGCTTCAGACTCGGACCCTGTCCAAGAGGAAAAACTCATAAAATTTTTGGATGAACACAAGGAAGCTATTGGATGGTCCATCGCAGATATTAAAGGAATAAGCCCATCTGTGGTCCAACATAGAATCCATTTGGAAGAAAATGCAAAAGAATCTCGTGAACTATAGAGGCGACTGAACCCTACAATGAAGGAAGTGATTAGGTCGGAAGTCTTGAAATTACTTGATGCAGGGGGTGCTTTACCCTATATCTGATAGTGCATGGGTAAGCCCGGTTCAAGTGGTACCAAAGAAATCTGGAACAATAGTAGTTCAAAATGAGGGCAATGAATTGGTACCCACTCGGATACAGACTGGATGGAGGGTATGCATTGATTATAGGAAGTTGAACTCAGTCACTCGGAAAGATCATTTCCCCCTCCCATTTATGGATCAAATGCTCGAAAGGCTAGCCAATCATGCATATTATTGTTTTCTTGATGGTTATTCCGGTTATAATCAAATTCCAATTGCACTCGAGAACCAGGAGAAGACCACCTTCACCTGTCCCTTTGGAACTTTCGCCTACCGGCGCTTGCCCTTTGGGTTATGCAATGCACCTGCTACCTTTCAGCGGTGTATGATGAGTATTTTTTTGAATATGGTTGAGCTTTTCATTGAAGTTTTCATGGATTATTTTTCAGTCTTTGGCAATTCTTTTGAGGAGTGCTTACATCATTTGTCCCTTGTACTTGAAAGATGCAAAGAAAAGAATCTAGTCTTAAATTGGGAGAAATGTCATTTCATGGTGAAGAGAGGGATAGTCCTAGGACACATTATCTCTTTACAAGGAATTGAGGTGGAAAAAACAAAAATTGATTTGATTTCCAAATTGCCACCACCAAAATCAATTAAGCAGATTCGATCATTCTTGGGCCATGCTGGTTTTTATCGTAGATTCATCAAGGATTTTAGTAAAATTGCTACACCTTTGTGCCAATTGCTGGCAAAAGATGCCCCGTTTGAATTTGATGAGAAGTGTCTAAAGGCTTTTGAGAGGCTGGAAAAGGAACTAACTTCAGCCCCTATAATTCAGCCACCTTACTGGACCATTCTATTTGAGCTAATGTGTGATGCATCCAATACTGCTATTGGAGCTGTTTTGGGTCAACGGGTTGGGAAGTTACCTCATGTGATTTGCTATGCAAGTAGGACCCTCAATGATGCACAGCTAAATTACACAACCACTGAAAAAGAATTGCTAGCTGTGATTTTTGCTTGGAGAAATTTCGGTCCTACTTGATAGGGTCTAAAGTCATCGTTTACAAGGACCATGCAGCTCTGAGATACCTTCTATCCAAAAAGGATGCAAAAGCCCGATTGATCCAGTGGATCCTTTTGCTACAAGAGATTGATTTGGAAATAAAAAATAAAAAAGGATGTGAGAATGTTGTAGCAAACCATCTTTCGAGGTTACCCTTAGAGCCATTAGATGAGGTCCCACTGAATGAAAATTTTCCTGATGAACAATTGCTCGGTATTTCTCAAATCCCCTGGTTTGCAGATATAATCAATTACCTTGTTACAGGAGAGATGCCCAACCATTGGTCCAAACATGATCGATCAAAATTTCTAGCTGAGGTCAAGTATTTTTTTTGGGATGACCCATATCTTTTTAAGTACTATCAAAACCAGATAATCAGGAGGTGCATTCCTGATTAGGACCATCAAAGTGTCATTTCATTCTGTCATGATCATGCATGTGGGGGCCATTTTAGCTCCAAAAAGACTGCTGCAAGAGTTTTGCAGTGTGGTTTCTATTGGCCCACAATCTTTAAGGATTGTCATGTGTTTTGTTTGAGTTGCGATAGGTGTCAAATGCTTGGAAAGATCAATCGTAGGAATATAATGCCCTTGAATCCAATCTTGACAGTGGAAACCTTTGATGTTTGGGAGATCGATTTTATGGGACCATTTCTAAGCTCCTTTGGAAATTTGTATGTTTTACTGGCAGCGGACTATGTTTCAAAATGGGTGGAAGCAATACCTACCAGAAAGAATGATCGCCATGTGGTGATAAAATTTGTGAAGGAATACATATTTTCTAGGTTTGGTACACCCAAGGCAATTATCAGTGATGGTGGAACCCATTTCTACAGTATCACCTTTGACCATCTAATAAAAAAGTATTCTGTTACTCATAAGGTTGCTACGCCCTACCACCCGCAGACCAGTGGCCAAGTAGAAGTTTCGAACAGGCAGATTAAACAAATTTTGGAGAAGACGGTCAGTCCAAATCGGAAAGACTGGTCTTTGCGACTATTGGATGCATTATGGGCCTATCGAACCGCTTACAAGACTCCTATTGGGATGTCCCCTTATAGGTTAGTCTATGGTAAGGCTTGCCATCTGCATGTTGAGTTAGAACATAGGGCTTACTGGGCCATCAAAACTTTCAATTTTAATTTGCCCTTGGCTGGGAACCATCGTACGTTGCAACTCAATGAGCTTGATGAATTGAGAAATAATGCTTATGAAAATGCCGAAATTTACAAGGAACGGATAAAGTTGAACCATGACAAGTCAATCCTTAGGAAGTCATTCGAACCTGGCATGAAAGTTCTCCTCTACAATTCCCGGTTACACTTGTTTCCAGGGAAATTGAGATCTCGATGGTTTGACCCATTCATTGTGCGTACCGTTTATCCTCATGGGGCAGTGGAAATTGAGAACCCCCAAAACGGGACAATTTCAAGGTTAATGGTCAAAGGCTCCAACCTTTTCTGGAACTGAAGGATAAAAACATTGAGGAGATCCTTCTAGAAGACCCAATTTACCAGGACTAATCATTTTTTGTCACGTCGGGCTAACGACATTAAACTTAGCGCTGTTTGGGAGGCAATCCAATTTTGGAAGATAATTGAGCTAGTTGATCACATTCTTTTGCAATCACCCCACCTGATAAGATGTTCCAATTTTTCACCCCACATACTAAGATGTTCCAATTTTTCTTATTGTTCATTTTCACATTACACATGCATTCATAACATTGAGGACAATGTTGGACTTTAGGTTTGGGGGTGTGAGTTAGAACTTGACATGTGATCATTTGTTCAATTTTCATTATACATTTTTCTTTTTCGTTTTTTTTTCTTTTTGTAGGTTTTTAGGAGATTTGAAATTTTTTTTGCTATTGTTAGGATAGAGAAAAACTTTCGAGAGAATTTTTATTGAATGAAGATATTTATTTTGGGGCAAAAGAAAACAATGGTTCACTATTTTATTTATGGAAAGGGTTTTTGGAAAAGTACTGAATTTTGATCCCTCACTTTTACACAGGTTGTATACGTTTTTAAGGTTTTGAATGTGAAGCTATGATTTCCATTTTTCTTTGATAATTATAAATAAAAAAAAAGGAAAATCGACCGTGACCCTTAATGTTACAGTGCTTCCTAGTTTAACGGGTGGATACATGGAAAAAGGCTGCCTATTGTTGGGGATCGCCAAAAAAAAAATAAAAAATGTATTTAGTTAGAAGTCTTGAGAAGAATAAAAAGTTTTTGACTAGTTTAGGTCCGTAGCCTTTTTAACTCGAGCCAGTAAGCTCGTAGGGGTATTTGCATACCTAGTGCCTTAAAGCCATTTGGTTTGGGAGTTATTGGCCTAATGCTCATTACATGGATTAATTAGAAAGCTTAAGGGACCTAGGCATTGCACAGTCACATGTGTGAGTTTGAAAGAAAAAAAAATGCGGGCTTTGAAAAAACAGCAGTGCGAAAGCCTTCATTATCGCCTTGAGAAGAAGACTGTTTTTCTTTGCTAAAGTTAGGCGGCTAAAAAATAAAATAAAATAAAATAAAATAAAATAATTTTCACGGAAATTCTTGGTGGATCATCTGATGCTTATTACATATACATACTTATCACCATGCACGATCAATTTAGCATGATTTCGAGAATTTCTGACCAAAAGATGGGATTGGTGAACCGAATTTAAGATTTGTCTTTGAAAATTCTGAGAACTGAGAATAGTCGTTGTCTATAAATTTTCTCTTAGAAGAAGTTTCCCTAGATTTTGTTAGGTTTTAATCATTTTTTTTTTCCAAAAAAATAGGGGGGGCGGGGGGGGGGGGGGCGCAATTTTGTGGGTAAATTCACTGCAAACCCTCACGAGGCACAACTCGTCCACTAGGGGGAACCTAGGGGTTTAAGGGCTTGTTGCATACGCTAAATGCAACCGAGAGTACCAGCGAAAGTGGTTTTGTTTTCATATTTACAATTTTTTCTTAGATTCGGTCAAAGAACTTCAAATCTTTTTGCTCGCAACTTTTGCTAAGGGACTAGCAAAATGCTAGTTGGGGGGGGGGGGGGTGTTAAGTTCATGAATTTGCATATTTATGCATAATTTTAGAATGAATTAGGGGTTTTATTTGGTGAATTGCATCATTATTCATTTAATTCTATCATTTCATGCATTTTCACCTAGAAACTTGAACTTTCATATTTTTCATATATTTTCTGCATTAACTTAGAATATTATGCAATTTTTTCTTCGAAAAGTCCCAGTTGGAGTAAAACTCTATCTGGATGGGTCTCACTTCAATATGGGCTCTTTAGTGTTTGATGTATTGAATTAGAATGTGCAGAAAATGAGAATTACAGGCCTCTGTCACGGAATCCACTTTCAAGCATACATAGTCATCCTTGGCCCTACATTGCTAAATTGAAGCTTAAATACAAGTAAATTGAAGAATTCACCACGTGGACCCCACATACAAGCCATGTGCAAATCAATGAAAGGAGAGGTCCACTCATCATGTCAATTGAAGAGTCCTAACAATAGTAGAAGACTTCTCATAGGGCCCACTGTCCAAGCAGATGAAGTGTCCCACATGGCAGGGTCCGCAGTTGTTGCAGATTTGAAACTATTAATGGATAATTCAAAGAGTAAAAGTTTGATTGGAATAAAAGAAGAAGAGTTTGAATCATCCACATCTGATATCCTTTCAAAAATGAAAGTTGTGCAGAGATAGAGTTAATTGCAAATCAAATTTTAAAAGTTAATCCCTTTTTTCTCAGGATAACTCATCTTCAAATGGCCATAACTTTCAATCCGACTGTCGGATCGATGCAGTTTACCTACCGTTGGAAAGCTTATCTAGAGTACATATCCATGGAGCCTAAGATTGCACAAATCGGAGCTAAATTGACAAAGTTATGGGCCCGGAGATTTTCATATTTATTTTTAGATGGGATTGCAATAAAATCCACACCGTTGATAATCCATTGCTGCATATCCTTTGTGGGACCCCATCTGAAGATTACCCAAGCCATCCAGAGGTTTCCAGAAGCTTCCACCTCATTCAAATTCAAAAAAGGATAAAGAGATATACATTATCAATGAAGATAAATCAAATCTGCAGAGAAGGTGTTCAGATTCAATGTATCTGTAAGATAACTAAAAATTATAAAAGGAACCAAAACGAAGCATACGAGACAACTCTCCCCCCTGGACGTCCACTACATTCTCTCTCTCCTCTTTCTCTTCTTTTCCTAATTAATAGAATTTAATTTTTATTTTTGGGTATTCTGGAGCCCTGTTCCAGAACTAGGTTAGAAGAGTGTGATAGAAAATTGTAATTGCCATGAAGTTTTCAATGAAAATCACGTCTTTTGCAATGGAGGAGTAGATCCCTGGATCAGAGTATCAGATGAAGTTAAGTGTTTCTTATTATTAATCTATGTGATATTTTTGTTTCTTGCGTATTGATTATAATAATAAATCTGCCTTCTGTCATTGACAACCTATGCTATTTAATTTTTTTTATTTGAAACAATGCTTTGATCATATATGTTTTCTTAATAGATTATTCTTAGATTGGAATTCTTTGATAATCTATCTTTGATTAATATGTGATATTTAGTTAAGTTCATAATTTCATTAGGTGAAGGAGATTTTTGCCTTAAATAAATTGTGGAAAATTGTGCTCTTTGATAGATAAATTATCCGAATCAGAAACATTGATTTGTTTCTGATTTGAAGGATTTTTGGGACAAATTTATTTTATCAATTGCATAGAATGATGGTGGGACTACTTAATGGATTCATGATATTCTGATTTGCTTTTTATCAAATCTTATTTCTGCATTTTAGATCTAGAATTTTCTCAATTTTATTATTGTTTCTTATTATCTCTCTTGTCATTATCATTGATAAAAAAAAAAATCAGATTTTAAATTTTAACTTAGTAGTGCTCCCTGTGGAATCGACCTGTAATTGCCACTGTCTCAATAAGACAACTGTGCACTTGCAGTATTAAAGGATTGAATTTAAAATCACATCACTTATCATTGTGGACAAACTAGCTGCATTGTCACCGATGGATTGCCCATCAATTTTAAATGTCATTAGGGAGATATGACCTGTTACAAATGACATTTCAACTTATGAACATTAAAAAAGTTAATATCTCAAATTAACGTGAATTGGCAACGGACAACTGAATAGCATAAGAAAAACCAAAATAACAAAGCTAATGAGCTTCTTAAGACAAACTTAGATACGAAGATTCCTGCTTTTGCAAATGTATTTGCTTTTACATTCCTCTGTTCTGGATATTGGCAAAGAAAAACATCATCAATAGTGCATATTAAATCCTTGTTTCATTCACAATATCGCCCAATCTCCAAGGTTTTGGATCTAATCCCAGAGCCCACCTTATAGTGTTCATAGAGTTAGCTTCAGTTAATAATAACATCAGACAAGAGTGCGATAATAATCTAACACCATCTCCAATGGACAAGACTTTTGATATATCTGAGCCCCCAACATTAGCTGGGAAGGAAAATGCAAGTAGGAGTACACCTTTACCATCTTTTGTTGCTCCATCCTCTCTCAAGTAGGAGCACACCTTTACCATCTTTTGTCGCTCCACCCTCTCTTAGTGGTCCAGGTTTACCAAGTGCATTTTGATCCACATTGAACTCCATTGATCTTGTTTAGTTTGAATTCTCACATTCTATGGCCCTTTAATCTCCACATTTCAAACAAAATGAGGAAGTGACTTGTTTCGATATCCTTCCCCTGATTTATATTTATAAAACTAACTAGTTGTTTATTATGATGAGTAATTGCACTTGGGATCGGATAACCATCTTGTAGGCTGTGCTAATGTTGTTCATATGTTTAGTTCTGTTACATTGATATCCTAGATACTTTTGTTCGTAAGACCATTTCACTCAGTCCAAAATATCTAATTTGTTGAAGAATGAACATCTCTTAGTTTCATTTCATTCTCCTTGAGTAGTATTTTGTTTCTTAAGCAGTCTTTTGAAATCACTGAGAATGCAGTTCCCTCATTGTTTAGTTTGATTGATTGATAGGAAAACCCATTCATCATCCCACCACACTCAGCGTACAATCTGATTAAGAAGAAAAATTGTCTGCCCATTTGTATCATCTCAGCCCCCTCCATTTGTCCGTTGCAACTATCACACCACCACCATCCCAGAATACACAACCCATAGAAAAAGAATCGCAGCCATACGAACACATTTACAACCTACATTTACAGAAAAGAAAAACAAAAAGACTAGACCTGGGAGGGTTGTAGAAACTGTGAGGAGAGAGGGTTGCTGAGATTGAATAGATAGAGGGTTGCAGACCTGAGGAACATGAGCAGGAATAATGAGAAAAGGAAAAAGAAAAGAAAAGAACAACACCAACAACAACACTAATAAAAAATGAAAAAGTGATATCCACTCAGACTTGTCTAGGATGGGTAGAGGTGTTTGATTTCTAAGTCCCACTTTCAAATTTGTCTGGGACTGAAATGTGTGCATCAGCAACACTGAGATATGCTTGTAACTGGAGCTACACTTGTAACTAGAGTTATCACACTGTAGAAGGTTGATGCACAATGCATAAAAGTGTATTAGGCATTGGCTGATGTTATCCATGAGAAGTACAAGTGCTTTCTACATAACATAGGGAATCAGATCTTGGTAGTTGGCAACATGTTAAACCACCACAAAATTTTCAAAATCTCCAATTAATTGGGTCTATCAATGTAGACTCATCAAATGGTTCAAACCCACCAACTGGTCTACACCAGTTGATCTTCTAACATTTAAAAAAAACCACCACTGAAACCTTAAAAAAAAAAACTCCTCCATCTATCCATTGCCACAATCACACCACCACCATCACAGCATGCACAGCACATACAAAAAATAAAAATAAAAAATCTACAATCATACAAACAAATTTACAACCTATAGTTACATAAATAAAAAACAATCATACCTGAGGTCATTCAAAAATCTGTGAGTAGAGATAGGGTTACAAAGACTGCAGAGAGAGGATTGCAGACCTAAGGAAAAAAGAGAAAAAAAAACAACAATGAAAAGAAAAGAAAGAATAGAGATGAGGACTCACTAGATTCACTGCCTTAGTGAGATCGGGCAAATTTCTCCCCAAATCAAAGAAGAGATTGGGGTAGATCTTATTTTTCATTTTTGCCCAAAATTCTTCATAACTTGCATCGTCGCTTAGGAGCCATTAGTGCAATCTCATCTCAAATAGCGCCTTAAAGGTAATATAATATGCACTGATAGATAATGCTGGCGAATCTCATGGAAATCTTGTTAAAGTTTTAACAACAACCTGGCTATAAAGAGGCTAAAAAAGGTCATCTCTATTGTAGTAAAAGAATATAATCAATCCCAAGTAGTTTCTTGGTCTGAGGAGATATTCCTAGTTCAGACAGGATCAGGGATGAGGAGATTTCCTTGTAGCGAGGGGCTAGTCCTGTATCTTGATTTGGGACTGGAACTATTTCCACCTATGCTTCATTCATTCTGATCCATATGTGTTACCATGGTTCAAAATTGCGGTTCGCGGTCATCGTGTCGCGGTTCGCGGTTACCGCGGTTCGCGGTCATCGCAGCCCATTGCGGAGCGAATTTTTATTTGACCCCAAAAAAATCAGAAAAAATATCCAAAAAATTCAGAATATTATAAAATGATAGAAAATAATATTTTTTTCCATTAGTACATATTTTAAAGCAAAATAATGGTCCCTGCAAGTTATAACATCCTGTATCATTGTTGTATCAATGTATATACTAAAATAAGCTGAAATATCATAAATTTGACATAATGCAACCATAATTTTGGGCAAACTAATAGTGTTAAACATTTAAAGTCTACAATCTAGCAATAAATACTAATAGAATTAGTACATGTGCAGTGCCAGTACTCAAGAGTCAAGACTCAACTTAATAACTTAATCAGCAAGGTGTGCTCACCAGCCCCACCTTTAAGTTTCAAATTTAAAGTAACATTCACCACATCAAAATGAAATAACTTGCTAACTTAAAGTAATGAGTTTGGTGTTTGGATAATGGCTTGATAGCCTAATGCCAGAATGAGTGGCGTCCTTGCTCGATACCATTATCATCATCATCATCATCATCATTTCTTGAAGGGTAGAAGGCACCAAATTGTTGTGCTACATAGCCTCCACTTCTATAGTGCCCATAAGGTTGTTGTGCCTGTGGATGCGGTTGAGGAACGAAGATAGGTTCATAAAATGAGGCCGAGTCATTAGTAGACTGAGATGACCGAGGGTAGTCTTGGTGGCGGTGCTGCCGATAAAATTCATGGGGAAGCTTAAGGTGCTGATGTGGATGTAATACATAGTAGTCACCATACATGACTTGTTGGTGGCCAAAATCACCACCACTAGTACCCTCTCCCCCGCCATATCCACTACCACCAGCACCTGTATGTGATGACTCGGTTGGTGGGACAATTCTCCGGTACCCACGGGTCTGGTCTATGTTACTGGAAGAAGGAAAATGCTCAACTGTCTTCATCATATGGGGTGGTATCTCACCACCATCTCCACCATCATCACCATCGCCATCCCCATCAGAATCATGCAGCACATCTGAAGATGAGCTACTACTGCTGAGGCTAATGTCCTCATCATCATCAACCTCATCTCGCATCTCCTGAGGATCAACCCCACGCCTTCGTTGATGGGTAAGGTTTATTTCGCGTAGGCGCTCGGCAGCTCTCATTGGCTGTGGCCTTTCCCCAGTCAAATCTTGGACCATATCACCAATTTGTTCATCATGATCTAGCACTGGCTCTTCTACCTCTTCTATCCATTGTGCCAACACATCATCATTCTCTGAAAAAATATAGTCCAGATTGATTGGGCAGAAGTAATCTATTTGGTCCTCAAACTCTCTCCTTCTTCTTTGTTTATGGCGGAGCTTAATGTTGTAATGTATATACACCAATTTATTCAACTTTTGCATTGTCAGCAGATTTCTCACTTTAGTGTGAATGAATGAAAAGGTGCTCCAATTCTTCTCACAATTTGATGATGTAGTTGTTTGACTAAGGACTTTCATTGCTATTTTCCTTAGTATTGGAGCACTTTCTCCGTAGTTTAACCACCGCTCAGCTGAAAATAAAATGAAAGTATATTTATTAATTAAATCAAACATGACTGAACTTTTAAATTGACGTAGAATGAATGAAATTACCATGATATTTACCTGGAAATGACTTCATGATAGCTCGTCTAGCGGTTGGTGTCCCAAAACTATTAAGGGATTCATTGTATATATCAATCTGGGATATACCATAAATAAAATTAGGATGAGCTAACTCTATATGCTCTTTCAAAAAAAAAAAAAAAAAAAAGGTAGCCATGGTCAATTAGTCCATTACACTTACTTGGTTAATAGCCTCACATGCATCATCCTCATTCACTGCAAGTTTTTCAATAACATTTTTTAGACCTACACGTATCTCATCTGTTAAGCTTCTGTCTACATTTTCATTGTATCGATATTGTGGGTTGAAGAAATAGCCTGCATGGTGCATAGTATTATTAGTATATTAATTTTGGAGAGATAAAACCACAATTTAACAATACTTAAAAGTTACGATAGTTAGAAATGCAGTATGTGATTCTTTACCTGCAGCATGCAAGTCATGATGGAGTTGGTTTTCCCATCGTTTGTCGATAATCTTCCAATAAGCCTTGTAGTATTTGCAATTTGCTTGTAGCTAACTTAGCTCGAGCTACGGCCTCATACAAGAAGCCCATTGTAGGCTTGTCATCTCCATCGGCGAACTGAAGGACCTTTATCAAAGGCTCTAAAACCTTTAAGGTCTCACCAACAAATGGCCAATATCTCTTAGATTGTACAATCTTTACAACTTGCTTCACTTGGGGCGTCGGCTTCTTCCCCCACTTTGATTCCAACCATTCTTGTGATGTAAATAGTCGGTGTAGCCCTCCTCTGTATTTATAAAGGTTTTCTAGAGTTATAAAGTGGGTGGCAAGTCTTGTAATGCCGGGCCGTAGTAGCTCATGGTTGTCTGTATATTTCTTCATCATCGCTATGAGCCTGTTTGACTGATAGATAAAATTTGTGATCTTTTTTGCCTTCAATATCACACCTTTTATCATTTTCCTCTTAGCGATGTCTTCAATCATTAAATGCAAACAATATGCAACACATGGAGACCAAAAAATATTGGGCCTTTGCTGCATGAGTATCATTCCTGCCTTCTTCATGGTTGCATCATTGTCTGTGATAATCTGAACAACACATTCTTCTCCAATATCCTCAATTACTGATGGACCCGTCTTTTTCTTTCTTGCCTTCCTCCGTCCCGGGTCCGCCGGGGTGCGGCGGGGCGAAGAGAAAAACAAGAGCAAGCATCAATATTTTTTTTGTACGGGTATGCCAGATTTTCTATTCTACTTGGAATTTAAAGTGGTGATCCGGAGATTCACCTTCACAAGTAGAAAAAGAAATCAACTTTTTTCTAACTTTCCATTGCACATATATTTTAAAGAAAGAGACAAAATTTTTTAATGCCGTGAAAGGCGATTTTCATTTGTTTGTCGTGAAAGGTGGTTTTGCCGTGATAGGCGATTTTGTGCCGTAGAAAGCAGTTTACAAATCTCATCAAAATGTAAAGACAAGAAATGTGATTTTTATGTCTCTTTAAAAAAATACACAATACAACAGAAAAGTAAGAAAAGGAATCTGACTTCTCAAGAGATCGTGGGGACTCGTTCAGATCGACGGTCGCGATTCATGTATGGGCTCCGCCATCGTCCTTTAGATAAGAACATTTGATGCTTTGATTCACTTGGCTTGGCTTGGACCTCAGATTTTTAGAGGACAAAGACCAAGGGAAGGTCTTATATCCAGTAAAAAACCAAGTAGAGGGGCTGAAAAGCCGCATCTAGGCCATGTTGGATAGAAGAAGAGAGGAGATCTTGGGGGGGTGGCCCCCCAAGGGACTTCGATCACCTTGTAGAATTTGCAGCAGAGTTTCTTCAAAGTGAGAGAGCTTCTTTTTGCAGAGAATTTTCAGGATAGTTTTCAGACAATTTTTTAGGATCCTTCAGATGATTTTTTATTCTGGCTTCCAACAATTTTTTTTTCGGACCCTTTCTCCTTGGAATGACTGCCTATTTATAGGCTTTTGGTGGCCATTAGGAGGGTTTTATGGGCATTAATGGTATTAATGCTCCATGATGGGAGGAGTTACAAGATTTAATTCTTTATATTGTAACTCCTTTTTCTTGGATTTTGATTGGCCGATGGAGAATAATGGGCATTTAATCTCCATGATGATGGGAGTTTCATGATTAATTACCATGATTAATCTCCATAATGATAGGAGTTACATGGTTAATTGTCATGATTAATTGGACTTGTAACTCTCATTTCTTTGCTTCTGATTGGGCCGTTCAAAATAATGAGTTAATGACCCTAATAAATTGCCATAAAAGGGTCATTTAACTTCATTAATTGACTGCCGAGTCGCTTGAAGAGTCGCGGGCCGCGCCGCGTCTTTTGGAATTCTTCTTGCGATGATCATCGATGGATCCGGACATTGCTTGATGTCGGATAACGATGAAAATTCAGACATTGGTTGACACCAATGGGCCGACAACATTTGTCCAGTCGATTGCTTGATCGGTCGGGCAGAAAGTGTGCTTTCTTGGTCGGCTAGTTGGCAGTTTCGGAGTGTCCGATGATGATCAAATGATTTCGATGGCGGATCTGTGATGTTAACGAAGATCGACGGATATCATGCATCAAAAATCAGATTTTAAGAAAATCACAGGGGCCAAACATCGCGAAACGCGAAAAGGAACGGAAAAATGCGCTTTTAGCGGAAATCCGGCGACCCGGATTTCCAGGGTCGCCGGTGACCATGGGGCTGGCGACCTTGGACTTTGGTCCATTTTTCGGTCGCCTTCCAGTCGCCGTTTCTTGGTCGTTTCTCGGGCTTTTTCGCTTCTGTTTTCTCCTGTATTTTTCTTTGACATTTCTCCTCATTTATTGGCTTAATTCCTCTAAAGAAAACCTGTCGAAAGGCTGTGCAAATCAGAACACAAAGTTTCCTATTTTTTGGAAAAGCCGAAGACTCTGTAGCCGATTTTCCGCCAAGAGTTGAAACTGAGTCAAACGATGTCGGAATGACCTGAAATTTGACATGCAGCCCTTTGGAAGCATGCAGAAGCTACTCATGTGTTTTGTTTGATGAGTGGCGGCATCAGAGGTTCTCGCCGCCGGGAGGCTTGATTTCGCCGTTTGAGAGCTGATGGAGGGTCAAACGGTGTCGGTTTGACTTGAAATTCGACATGGAGCCTTTTGGAGGTATTTTGAGACCATCCACAGACTCTGATCGAAGATTTGATGTATTTGACATTGTCGCCGTCAGGAGCTCCCGCTCAGCTGTTGGAGGATTAAAGTTAGGCCAAATAGTGTCGAAATGGCCCGAAACTTCATGTGTACCCTTCTTTTGGCTACTTTGAAAGATCTTGTAGTTTTTGTTTGGTTTTGTCAAGATCTGATGCTTGAAGCAGCTTTGCCTGTTTGTAGTAGGATATGGCTCCATATAGCTTTTGATGTTGATGAGGCAAAGTGACATTTTTGGTGTCAACAAATGCCCTAACAAGCGGTCAAGAAGGTTTTTGGTTTTTGACCTTGTGACCTAACAAGCTGTATGTGGCAGGTTAGGGGGTCGGGTTTTGAATTTTGATTTTGGTCTTGTGACCTAACAAGCTGTATGTGGCAAGTTAGGGGACCGGGATTTGGTTTTGGTTTTGGCCTTGCGACCCAACAAGCTGTATGTGGCGAGTTAGGAGACCATGATTTGGATTTTTGTCACTCTTTGGGACAACTTTGGGTCCGTTGGAGTGGTTTGGGTTTTTGTGGAATGTCAATTTCAAGGTTTTGGTTTAATTTGGTTCATGAGGTGGGATGGTTTGGATTTTTGGAAACTCATGAAGCTTGAATTTCTTTGTATGGTCCAATCAACTCAAAGGAGGCATGGAACCATTTTTGTATGCTCTTGGTAGGAGGAATTTTGACTAAAAGCCACTTTTAGTGCCTAGGTGGTCAAACCTGGCTCATGTGGGCTAACCCATGGGACCTTAAGCTTTAAAGATGGCTTAGATCTCATGTGGTGTCATTTTTGTTAAGAATATCTAAAAATATCTCCTTTTGGTAGAGAATATCTAAAAATATTCTTACTTGGAGAGAATCTCTCAAGTTTCTTTGATTTTGGGAGAGATTTTTTCAAAGTATCTTTCTTTGGGAGAAAGTTTCTCATAATCCCTCTCTTTTTGGAGAGAATTTCTCAAAAGATCTCCTCATTGGGAAAGAATATCCCATAATTCATTTCTTTTAGGAAGTTTGCTAATTTGTAGCACTTACCTCCTTTCTTTTCTCCTCCTTTCCTCTTTTGGTTTGCTCTCCTCTTATAAAAGCAAGGGGAGTTTGGATCTCTTGCTCCTATTGCCTTCTTTTTTCAAAAGTCTTCAAGAGTGCTTCAAGATCAAGAATTCTCCTCCTTCTTCAAAGATCTTCAAGCTTTTTCTTCTTCTTCTCCATCAATGGCTTCAAGTAAGTTTCTTTTTTTTCTTAAGAAACCCCATGTAGGAATAGAAAAAGGTTTTCATTCTTTCCTTTTCTTTTCTTTTCTTTTTCTTTCTCTTCTTTTTTTCACGTGCATCACTCTCTTTCTTTTTTTTTTCTTTCTTTCTCTTTTTTTTTCTTCTATTTCATTTTTTTTTGCACGGTTTTCTCTTTCTCTCTCTCTGTTTTTTTTACCGTGGCTCTTTTTTTTTATTTTTCTCATGGTTTCTCCTTTTTTTTTTTTTTACCGTGTTTTTTTTTTTTCATCTTTTTTTTTTTGTGTGGCCGTACGGACAAGACCGTACGGTCATGGCCGTAAGGCCACGTGGCCTGTGGGCAAAAATTTTTCTTTCCTTTTTTTTTTTTTAAAGATTTTCTTCTTTTTTTTTTTGAATTCTGAGATGCGCATGGATGGCAACTTTCCTTCTATGCATTTTTTTTTTTTAGAAAATGGAATTGGAAGTATGATAGTGCACACCTGGAAATCTTTTCGCAAGTCTTGGGATTTGGAGCTCGCAGCAATGTTGAGCCCTTTCTTGGTCTTGCGGGTATTTTCTGAGGAGCTTTGCAAGTTTTGGATTCTTGAACTCGTAGCAATGTTGAGCCCTTTTCCGATCTTGTGGATATTTGAGAAGCTTTGGCTTGATCTCGCAGCAATGTTTGAGTTCGAGCATTCTTTGAGAATTTTCCATTATTATGGGCTTGCAGCGATGTTGAGCCCATCTTCAAGCTCCTATTTCTTTTGGGGTGTTTTCCCTTTTCTTCGGAATTGCCCCGGAATCCTGCCAAAATTTCGCTGGATTTTTTTTAGCAAAATTCTGTCATTTTGATGATTGATTTTTTTTTTCTTTCCATCCTTTGCAGGTAGTTCCTCTAGAACGAACAAGGGTAAGGAGCCGGTCACTGATGCGCCTCGCCGTTCTACCAGATCCTCTAATGCGGCCGTACAACAGGCCTAGGAGGAGGTTCAGTATCTTGAAAGGAACTTGAAAGAGTGTGACTCGCTCAACCGAGATGAGATGAGGCAACGTTTGATTGCCCTCAAGGATGAGGAGTATTTTAAGATTATGGTAAGCAACCGTCCCTGGGTCATGGACGATCAGAGCATTGTGCCAAAGCCTACCTTCTTCTTTGGTGATGCCGTCCCCGACGATTCAACATACCAAAGGAGATGTTTTCAGTTCTCTTTCACAGTTGATGGTGAGAAGAGAACTGTTTCTATCCGGTCGTCCTTCGATCGGACAATCTCGATCATGAGCCTTTCCTCCACATGCTCGAAGAGGGAAGATCCTCCAAGCTGGGTGAAGAGGACAAATGTGATCAAGACCGGGGTTTTTATTGGCGGCCCTTCTGGTTTTGCAGAGAAGTCGCCTGCCCGTATGGACATTTTGATGCCGGCCAGCGGCTACCAAGGTTCAGACCATTCTTCGGTCGATTTGAGACCGGTGGGCCTTGGCATTTTCAAGGGCGATGGTAGCAATTGGGTGAAGCCTTTTCAATTTCGTGGCCGTTTTAGTGCTGACTCGAGCTAGGAGTCATGGACTGATCACATCCTGCAGGTTGGCGGTGCCATTCTGAAGGAGGCCGAGATTTTTGATGCGGTTCGCGCTTTTTGGCAAACCGTGGTTTTCTCCGATGAGGCTTTTATGGCCATGCTGGAGTCGTTCCTTCCACAAACCAACACCTTCGTTGTCACGAATGGTGAGATCGGTTTTTCTTTAAAGGAACTGAGTGCCATCACAGGGCTGCCTATCCTCGGCAATCTATATGAGGAGTTTATGCCTATTGACAGCGTCCTTGAGGAGCAGTCTGAGGAGTTCAGGCTTTTGTACTTTCAGCTCGTCACCTTTTATGATTTTTTTAAGGAGAATGAGGGCTCGAAAGTCCGGTGTAGCAGTTGGAGGAGTGGTAGCCTTTTGTCTTCCAACTTCTTTGATAGCGGGGAATCTTCTGAGAGTACGACCCAGGAAGCCAGGGCTAAGAACCAAGATTCGAAGAAGATCTCCGTCATGCGAGAGAATTTGAGGGTATTCTTCGCAAGCACAGACGCCATTCATTCTGACATTGCGCTGCGGAGAGATCACGCTGTCTACCTCACTTATTGGCTGGGTGAGGTTGTTTTTGCTGGAGGAGATGGAACGCACATCAGGCTGCATTGCATTTTTCCGGCTTGTCAGATGGCTTTCGGAGAGCGACTTGCTTTGGTGCCTGCTCTTTACTCCTATTTGTGTACCGAACTGCAGGCTGCTGCTTTCTTGGTTCGACTTGGGCTTCCCATGAACAGGGTATTTTCAGCCCACATTTTCTATTCATGGTATGTATACCACTGTCCCAATTTCCACCAATTGGGTGTTGCTCAGGACGATGACCCGTTTATGATTCGGTTGGCTAGAGGGAAGCCTATTTCTGAATCTCTTTTATCTGCCCGCTTGAGGATCCGACGATTCTGGGACGTCGAGATGGGGCAGTCTTCAGTGAAGCTTTCTCCGGGTTTGAGGAAGAAGGCTTTTGATTTCAGTGTCTCCTGTGATTCGACCAGGGCAGGGTCTGGGGGACACTATTCTTTGACAAATGCCGAGAGGAGTTGGCTTTTTAACATACGTGTCGACACGATGGTGTACCGCAGACATCTTTTCGTCAACATCCAGCCGTATGTTCCCTCGCGTTTTGCCATGCAGTTGGGCTTCTCTCAAGGCGTTGTTGGAGCGCCTTCGAGCAAGGTGAAGCGTTTTGGAGGTTTGCAGGACGGGAGAAATGCATGGGCCATTTATAGCGCGGAAGAAACTGCTGCCCTGATTTCTTATCCTGAGTTGCCTACTTTCCGGACTGCTGGCTTCACAAAATGGTTTGTGGAGAGCTTTTCAGCATACCGGGGGCTTTCCAAGAAAGAGCTTGATGTAAAGCAGTCTTCCGGAAAGGGCCTTGGGAAGTCAGACGGCGCCCGCCGAGAAGAAGTTCTGGCTTTCCTTTCTGGAGAAAGGCATAGAACAGGTTTTCTCGAGGAACAGGACATCATCAGACTGGGAGCTGCACAAGAGATACCTGGTGAGGTCTTGGAACAGCTTGCCGAGGAGGAGGCTGAGGTTGCTGCTTGGATACAAGCAGAACGAGCAAAGGCTTCCATGGAGTCTACTGGCAAGAGCAGACCGTCCAGTGAAGACTCTGGCGAGAGGCCTGATTTTGATGGTGGGGAGGGTGCTTCCAGCAGTTCGTCCCGTAGGAGCAAGAGGAGAAGGGGACATCGCCGAAGTCAGAGGCGGCACGAAAGTTCTCCTGATCTGGAAATTCCCTCCATCATTGTTGAGGAGGCATCAGGGGATGATGACGAGCCTCCGGAGAAGAGAAGCCGAGGGGAAGAGACCATTGATGATGGTATGCTTTTCCCTTTTCTCTTTCTGTTTCTTTTCTTTCATGAGAGCTTTTGTTTTGATCTACTGCTTTCTTTCTTTGGCAGAAGATGATGGTTTGATGATGCCCGAGGTTCCGACCGATGAGGCGGTGATGGATCCTATCGTGGCATCTGAGGAAGAACCCAGAGATTCTGAAGTAGATCCAGAATCTCCTCCTAGTATGATTTTTTCTTCTTCTTTTTTTTTTTCCTTTACCGCCACTTGCTGACATATATATATATTTTTGCCAGCTGACTTGCTAGAGGATTCTGACGACTTTGAGCCAACCATGGACACAACTTTTGATGATGCTTCGGATGAGCTCATGGAGGCAGAAAGCATTCCACCAGTTGTCGAAGAAGGTACTTTGTAATGATAATCTTGATATTTTTATTTTTGATAAGATCATATTCATACCTTTTTCATTTTTCATTGGCAGGTTGTGAGGTGACAGAAGAAGTTCCTCTATCTTTTTCAGAACCAGAGCAGGGGGTACCTGTGACCGATCCAGGAGTAGGGGCTTCTTCCACCAATTTTGATGAGGCAGAGGCGAGTCCGCCTACTGATATTCCTTCCCCAGCGGCTCCGATTGGAAAGAGCTTCTTGATTACTCTTCCAACGGTGCCTGACATGGGTAGTCGACCAACGGAGCATGGCGAGTCTTCATCTGAGCCATCCCGTCAGTTTGCGAGGAAGGTGTTGAAGAGAGTCTTGAGCTCATGGGTCGAGACTCTTTCTTCTGGCCATTTGGAGGCTGGTTTTGGCATGGTGAAGCATGTGCAGGACATTCTTGCCGATAGCGAAGAAGTCGGTCTAGACATTACAGATGCCAAGGCTTTTGTTGATGAAGTCATCGCTCTAGGCAACAAGTGGACTGAGACCAAAAGCTTTCCGAATGATGATTTCTTCAACGAGATGTTTTTGAAGCCTTCCAGCGAGGTCAAATTTGATTTGAATGAGATCTCGCGGACTCGGAAGCAGCTCGTTCGGGAGAGGAACGTCACCGAGTTGGCTATTATTGAGCTGACACAGGACCAGCACCACCTTGATAGGGAGGTCACCGAAGCCAGACAGCGCCTTGAGCTATTGGAAGAACAAGCCGCTGCCAAGTGGACTGCCACTTTGAAAGCTCGCGATGGAGAGAGGACTCTCATTTGCCAAGTTGAGGAGGTCGAAAGCAATCTCCGGAGGAAGACTCAAGAATATGAACAATGGCAGATTCTCTAGGAAGAGCTTCCTCGTGCTGAGGATGGATCGCGACGACCTACTGCTTTTTATGGGAAGATTCTGAAGAAACGCGGCCTGGAAGCTTTGGAGGCTAAGGCCAAGTGTTTGCTTGAGGAGTTAAGCCTATGGCTGAAGACCATGTCGGACTAGCCTCCTGATCTGTAACAAACTTTTTCTTCTTTTCTTTTGGTACCTCCATGTATAAAAATTTTTGGCACTTCTTTTTTTGTATCCCCTTATTTCACTTAAGTTCACTTTTGATGAAAACATAAGAAAAAATTGAATGGGAATGGTTTGTTTGAAAATTTGATCAAAAGGTTGTCATTTTGTGAAAATCTTTTGTCAAATGGTTGTTTTTAGGCATGAAAGTCAGATTTTGTGGCAAAAAGCCTGGTTTTTGGCATGAGAGCCGATTTTTATGGCGTGAAAGCCAAGTTTTGTTTGGCATGAAAGCCGGTTTTTGGCATGAGAGCCGATTTTTGTTTTGTGGCATGGAAGCCGATTTTTTGGCATGGGAGTCGATTTTTGTGGCGTGAAAGCCAAGTTTTTGTTTTGTGGCATGGAAGCCGGTTTTTGGCATGAGAGCCGATTTTTGTGGCGTGAAAGCCAAGTTTTGGTTTTGTGGCATGGAAGCCAAAGATTTTGTGGCATGGGAGCCAAATTTTGTTTTGTGGCATGGAAGCCGATTTTTGTTTGTTTGGCGTGAAAGCCAGATTTTGTGGCATAGAAGCCAAGTTTTTTGAAAACCAAGTTTTGTTTTGTTGGCATGGAAGCCAGATTTTTTGATTTTTGGCATGAAAGCCAGGTTTTTGTTTTGTTGGCATGGAAGCCAGATTTTGGTTTTTGGCATGAAAGCCAGGTTTTTGGCATAAAAGCCGGGTTTTGGCGTGAAAGCCAGGTTTTTGGTTTTCAAAAATGCAAGTATCGACTAAGAGTCGTCTCCCTGCTAAATGGTATTCCAAGTATCGATGGAATGTCGCTTCCTTGATCATTCGGTTGCGAGTATCGATGGAATGTCGCTTCCTTGCTGATTTGGGTGCAAGGATCGACTGAATGTCGCCTCCTTGCTTTTTTCTCAAAAATTTGGTTTTATGGGTATCGATGGAATGTAGCCTCCCCACGATTTTTGAAATTTGAGGTTTTTTCGAACCTTTGTTTTTTGTTTTGAAATTTGGGTTATGGATATCAACTGAAACGTTGTCTCTCCACGATTTTTTTGAAATTTTGCAAGTATCGACGAGGTGTCGCTTTCTTGCGATTTTGAGGTTTTGGAAGTATCGAATGGGGTTCGCATCCTTCCGATTTTTGGGTTTTGTGTGAGTATCGATTAAATGTCGCTTCCCCACGGTTTTTTGAAAAACCATTTTTTGTTTAAAGACACGAGGGTCATAAATTTTGACTCAAAACCATCTTTGGTGGTAAAAGTCAGGGTGGACTAGGGTGGAAATTTAGAAGTCCTGATTTTAGTTTCAAACCATGAATTTTGGGTTCAAGGATTGAAAGTTTTGGTCAAGTTAGGGAAGAGGCTCCTAAACTTGGATTTCGGGTTTGATTTTGTTTTTTTTTTTTTTTTTTTTGAACAATGAAACATTGAAAGTAAGCATTGTTTTTGGATTTTTAGAAATTTCAACATAAGGATGAAAACTCTAAAAGGGGTGGGTTTGACGAGTAAGTACCTAGGAATAGGCTTTGGCCATGCAGGCATCACTCTGACCCGATGTAGGAAGTCTTCAAGGGTAGTACCGCTTCAAGAACTTGCTATTGATGGGCAGCATACATTTGTCACCTTCCATGTTTAGAAGAGCATATGCGCCATTGGAGAAGACTTTGTCGATGACGAAGGGTCCCTCCCATTTTGGTTCGAATTTGCCTTTGGATTTGTGGGCAAAAACCATTGGCCTTTTCACCGCAAGAACCAAGTCACCCTTTTTGTGGGCGCGTTGCCTAACTCTTTTGTCAAAAGATCCTGCCATGCGTGCTTGGTAAAGCTCAAGGCTTTATAGAGCTTCGAGTCGTCTTTCATCGAGATTATCCAGTTCTTGGAGTCTCAATTTGACGTTGCTTTCTTGCGTCATTTCATTTTGTAGAGATACCCTTAAAGAAGGAATTTGTACCTCTAGGGGGACAACTGCTTCACATCCATAGACCAAGGAGAATGGTGTGCTATGGGTTGGTCCTCGAACGGTAGTCCGGTAGGCCCGTAAAGCTTCAGGCAGTTTGTCGCTCCAGTCTCTTTTGTGAGCAGAGACCATTTTCTTGAGAATTTTGTAGAGTGTCTTGTTGAAGGCTTCTGCTAGTCCATTCGCTGCCGAGTTATACGGAGTCGAAGGACAACTTTGGATTTTGTATTTGTCGCAGAACCTGTAGAATCTGTGATCCCGGAATTGTGGTCCGTTATCATGGACAAATCTTTTAGGTATGCCGAAGCGACAAATGATGTTGGTTCGTAAGAATTGAATGACTGACGAGGTCTTCATTTCACTGAACGCAAATGCTTCTGACCACTTGGAGAAATAATCCGTAGCGGCGAAGATGAAGCGATGACCTTTGCTTGATTGGGGAGAGATAGGACCTATGATGTCCATACCCCAAGCTTCGAAGGGCCATGAGATCGCTGTAGGATGTAGCCATTCTGGAGGCATGTGTACATAATCTCAATGAACTTGGCATTGTTGGCAACGTTTAGCAAATTGTATTGCATCAGCCACCATGGTAGGCCAATAATAACCTAACCTTTTTATCTGATCATAGGGCTTGGGACCAGCCTGATGGGCTCCACAAAGACCAGCATGAACTTCTTTTAGAGTTTCTTCTACCTCTTGTTGTGACAAGCAGCGTAGAAGTACTCCATTGAAGGATTTTCTGTAAAGCATTTTGGAGGGAATATACAAATGAAAGTTTGGGGCTCGTCTTTGGATACTTACCCGCTCTTTTGGATCTTCAGGTAGGATTCCGAACATAATATAATCAATGAACGGATCCCTCCAGTCGCCAATCGGAGGTTTAAGGATGGAAATCCGACCTCCAACCACTCGGTGGCATTCAGCAACTGCTTGGTGTGTGTTGAGAGGAGGGAGAATCCTTCTTTGACACACTGTAATTTGCATGTTTTCCCATTCTTGGGTTGCCATGGATGCAGCAAGTCCAGCCAGGGCATCTGCACGGATGTTTTCACCTCTGCGGATGTGGGTGATGTGACAGATGTAAAAGTTTTGACGAAGCGATTGCGCCTTGTTGTAGTAAGGCAACAGATCAGGCTTCCTGATTTCATATTCCTGATTCATCTAGTTGACGATCAGTTGAGAATCCCCAAATGCTTCCAGCATGGTGATGCCAGATTCGAGGGCAAGTTCCAATCCTATAATCAGAGCTTGGTACTCAGCTGCATTATTTGAACATGGTTCCAGTAGCGAAAATGCGTGTGGAATCATGTATTTATCGGGGCTAACAAAGAGAATGCCAATTCCCAATATCAGCTTTCCTTTTTCATTTGTCCTGGTTGTACCATCGAAGTACATGTTCCAGGAGGCATTTGGTGAGGAAGTCTCCACGCTATAGACAGGTTCGTCTGGGAGATCATCCCTGAGCGGAGAATCCTTAGGCAGTGGATGTTCTGCGAGAAAGTCTGCCAGAGCTTGACCTTTGATTGCTTTCTGTGGTACACACCTAATATCAAATTATGACAGAAGGACGGACCATTTTGCCAGCCGGGCATTGAGAGAACCTGCTTTTGTGACAAGGACCTTTAAGAGATTGATCTTGATATTAGGTATACTGTGTTTGACAATAAATAGTGACGCAGCTTTTGTACGGCGAACATCACTGCCAAGCATTCTTTTTTGACAAGAGAGTAGCGATGCTCTGCACCTACCAACATGCGACTGAGGTAGTATAGAGCGGCTTCTTTTCCTCCATCATTTTCTTGTGCAAGTAGAGTGCCCAAAGAATAGTCGAGAGCTCTTGTGTACAAGATGAATGGTTTTCCGGTTGTGAGAACAGCCAACACCGGAGGCTTGGTCAGGTATGACTTGATGTCTTGAAATGCAGCTTCCCATTCAACATCCCAAACAAAGTCTACACCTTTCTTCATCAGGCGAGAAAATGGACGGCATTTTCCTGATAGATTGGAAATGAACCGTCGGATGTATGCCAATCTTCCTTGAAGCCCTTTTAGTTCTCTTAGGGTTCTTAGAGATGGCATTTCTAGAATTGCCTTGACTTTGATGGGGTCAAGTTCTATTCCAGCTTTCCAAACTATGAATCCGAGGAACTTACCCGATGAGACACCGAAGAAGCATTTGAGGGGACTCATTCGCAGTTTGTGTTTGCGAAGCCGGAGGAAGACTTCTCGAAGATCTTGGAGATGGTCTTCTTTCCTTTTGCTTTTGACGGCGAGGTCATCAACATAACATTCGACCGTCTTGTGCTGCATATCTTGGAATATCTTCATCATAGCCCTTTGATATGTTGCACCAGCATTTTTCAGACCAAATGGCATGACAGTGTAGCAATACACGCCAAATGAGGTCCGAAAGGATGTATGCCTTTCATCTTCGGGATGCATCTTTATCTGGTTGTAGCCAGAGAAGCCGTCCATGAAAGTTATTCGCTCAAACCCGCAGGTGTTGTCAATCATTACCTCCGGTATGGGGAGCGGGAATTCATCTTTGGGGCATGCATTATTCAGGTCTCTATAGTCAATACAGACTCTGATTTACCCATTTTCTTTGTCACAGGGACGATGTTGGCCAACCATTCAGGATGCTGTTCCTCGCGGATGAAGCCAACGCTTTTGAGTTTCTGAACTTCTTGTTCAATTTCGTCCATCACATTATGACGGAATCTTCTTTGGCCTTGTTTGACAGGCTTGATATTTTCTTGCAGGTTGAGTTTGTGAACTGCTATTTTGGGATCTAAACCAGGAATTTCAGCGTAAGACCATGCAAAATAATCAACAAACTCACGAAGAGAAGAGACATACTCGGGTAACTCCTCATCCTTTATATTCTTGCTTATGAATACAGGACGTGGGTTATCTTGTGTTCCCAAGTCTATCTTTTGAATAAAATCTTCTGTCGGAAGGTTTGAAGGTGGTTCCTCCACAACATTTTCGGAGGGTTCCAAGTCAACAAGACCTTGCGGATTTCCAAGGGAGTTTTTAGACCATGGCTCTGCTTTTGTCCATAAATCTTCTTGATCGGTATTTTTCTTAAGATTTGCTATGAGATGATCACAATCACCAGCTGAAACTGGGTCGAAGTAAGGCACTTCTTTTGGAGACGACGGCTCTTCTGAATTAGAGAACCGTGCGTCTGTGTCATCGGACAATTCATCTTCATCATCAGAGAAATCATACCAATTTGATGAGCTTCCTGGGTCCTTGTCGGGTAACTCTTCAAAGAGATATCCAGGGAGATCGATGTCTTCATCGACATGAGATGTTGAGGCTTGGTCGGCAAAACGACTCTGCAGCCTTTGTGTCAGCTGTCTCATTAGAGTGTTAGGATCATACCCCAATCCGTATGAAGACTTGTCTATGCGATAGTGGAGTTTCCAATCTTCCAGCTGACTTTTGGTCAGGGTGGGTTCCAATGGTGTGAGAATACCACGACCACCTCCCAAACCAATTGGATTTTGAGCGTCATAACCCATTTTCTTCATGATAGCTTGTGCCGTTGGACTATACAAGGATAGTTGAGGCATACCTTCATTTCGGAAAGGCTTAAGCATGCAGTTTGATGAAGAAGCGTTCGATCTATGGAAGAAGATTGGTTTCTCTTCTGTCAATGTTTCCGGAACTACGAAGGTAGCAGACGCAGGATCTTCTACGTCAGCAGGGGTCTCCAATGGAGTGAGAGCAGGCCGAACTTGCTGAGTATCAGCTTGGCTTGACGATGTATCGTTTTCAGTCTCTGAATCCGAATCTGTGTCTTGTATGATAGACACGAAGGAGACAGCAAACTTGCCCCCTATCTTTTGCTTTATCTTCTTTGCTTTAGTAGTGATTACCAAAGGTTTGGAAGATTTGAAGGAGATGACGAAGGGAGACTGATTGCTCTCTTTGAGTTTACCGGAAGGTTTGTTTTCTTTCGATGATTGCTGAGGAGCCTTGCCTTTATCTTTTGGGAGATTGCCGGCAAGGGATGTTGTTTTCTCCTCCCTTTCTTCTTTTTCATCCTTGTACATCTGAGAGTCTGCAAAATGGACTTCCTTGCCTTTGAAGGGCCTTTTGTCTGCAAACACTCGATGTATTAAGCCGTCGTCGCCAACAAACTTGATGCACTGATGTAGAGTCGAAGGAACGACACCGTTCTCGTGTATCCAAGGGCGTCTAAGAAGGATGTTGTAGCATGAAGGGGTTTTTATTGCATATACGGTGACCTCAGAGATAAGATCGCCGATTTGCAACCTGAACCGGATTTTGCCAATGGGCCTTTGAGCACTCCCATCGTATCCAAAGATGGACACAGATGTGTGGCTTAGTTTGCTAGGTGGGATACCCAGCTCTTCGAGTGCCGAAGTAGAGATGAAGTTGAGTGCAGAACCCGGGTCGATCTGGACCCTGTGTATCAGCATCTCTTTGATGTACCCTGTGAAGTACAAGGGTCGGTTGTGCTTCGTCTCGCCTAGTAGGAGGTCTTCCTTATTGAAGGCGATGGTAGCACTTGCGGCTTTTTGGACCGAGAGGCATTTAGTGCAAGGTCCTCCAGCTTCTTTCTTTTCTCCCTTTGAGGAGGTTTTTGATTTTGTGACCCTATAGTCCATTTCAATTTGCAGGACTTGCGGGGCATGTTTGTCGACATCCAGATTCAGCCTTTGCAGTTCTGAAATGAGACTATCACGAGTTTGTGGTGACATTCGTAATAAGTCTAGGATGTGCAGTCGTGCAGGTATGTGTTTGAAGTGCTCGATCAAGTCGTACTTGAAAGCCTCCTTTAGGCTTGCATTTTCATTATCACCGCCGCTTGGGGCATTTACAGCTTGTTTTCCCGAAGGATTTACATAAGAAGAAGAAGAAGGTTGGTTGTAGTTTTTGTGGTAATCCCGGCCAGAGTGGGTACCTTTCCCAACTTCAAAAGCTTCTAGAGGTGGTTCTTCTTTCGGAAGACCCCCTTCGGGCTCAAGGGGCTGATTTTCCTGATTTGCTGAAAACGCCTTTGCAGCAACATTGCCATCTTCAGTTATTGCGTTGCATGGAGCATTTTCCGGGAACAAGTCTTGAACAGCTTCCAACAACTTTTCTTCTTTGTCCAGTATTTCATCGGTCCAGACATCTCTTATGAGGTTGGGTACCTGGGACCAATTGACTGGGTTTTCTTTGAAGACTTCATCAGCTAGAGCTTCTTCATGGTGATCAGTCGGAAGAGGGTTGAATTCTGATGTCACTGTTTCAGGAGACGATGGCTGAGAAGGTGCTGTCTCAGTGGAAGTCACCTGAGAATATGTAGCTCCAGAAGATATGCTACCGGATACATTTTGAGAGTCCGTGGCCTCAGCAGATGGAGCTTCAGAGGCACTATCATCCTGAACTATCACATTACAGGCAACTTCGATAGAAAATGCCTCCATAATGGACCGTTGGGAATTAGACTCATCCTTCGATGTAAGCGGATCATCAATCCAGCAACTTTCTTCATTTTTCGGAGTCACTGGAGGAGATGCTTGTAGATTTTCCGAGACTTCCGGTTCTGGATTTTGATGAAGTTGGTTGATGTGATCCTGCTCTTGTTCTATGGCTAAACGCTGCAAGATCCTCGCATATTCTTCAAGATCGGGCATATGAGCCAAATCTTCTTCTTCATCTGCCCCTTGTGGTTCGACCTGGTTGGGATCCACTAAAGCATTTGTTTGTGCTGTGTTAACAGCATTTTGGGAAGCCTCTTGGTCTTCATCATCATCAGACCAGGATCCTTGTGGCTGGAAGGGGTTATACCAGATTACTGGCATAAGGTGGGATTCCGGGATCCATTCTTCGTCGGAGAGATATTATCCGGTTTCAAGGGATTCTTCCCACTCATCGGTGTCACTGGCAGTGTCACTGGACTCGTATCCATTCATGGAGAATCCAACTACCGAGTGACAAGAGTATGATGCCCCCTGCGTAGTCTCATCTTTGAGCCGTGGTGGCATGAAATCACTGAGAGTGAATTTTCTTATCACTCTTGGAACTTTGGGGAGAGACCCCTCTGTTGCCCCTAGTGAAGCGGTAGAGGAGGTTTCAGCTTTTTCAGGGACCTCTTGTTTTGTTTGAGCCTTCTCTTGCTGTTTGAGCTTGCGGAGTTGTCTCTTGGCTTGCCTTCGCTGTTGAGCGGTCGGCTTAGTTTTGACGATCTCCCAATTTTCATCTTCTAGGAGATCGGGATGTACCCATATGGGCTGTCCCTCTGGTGTTGGGTAAGGCACCAGCTCTTGGGACGTTTGAGTCATTTTTATCACCTTAAAGGAAGTAGTGACGTTTTCCTTTGATGATTTGGATGTTTATCCATATGACACCATGCTAACGGAGGCAGACCCATAGTTTTTGTCAAAGGTGATGACTCCGTTTTTCCACATCTCGTTGATCTTCTCTCTCACAACGAAACATTGGTTGAGAGGATGCGAGACCATTTGGTGGTATGGACAATATCGGGGATCATTGGTTTTGCTAACATCTCCCGGTTTTTTGGGGTCAGGCAAGGTGAGTTTGCCATTTGCCAAGAGAGCCCCAAATATTTCTTCAACATCTTCATCGAACGGGTATTTCTTTTCTACTCGTTTTTTGAAGGCATCAGAGAGTTCGGGTCTCTTACCTGCAGCTTTATTTTCAGCTTTCTTTGGTGGCTGAGGAGCTGACTTGGTTTGCACATTGAGAACCTCTTTTTTCTTTGGCTTGGAGGTCGGAATGGCGGTCTGCTCCTTCTTTGATGACTTCTGGCTGTTGAGGTCTTTGATCACCGTTTCAGCCTCCATAGACGCTTTTAGGAGTTCTCCCAAGTTTTTTGATTTGTTGCCGATGATCATGGAGCGGATCCTTGCTCTCATGTTGTTTCGGCAAATGTCGACGAGCGACGCTTGTGGCAGCACATCTGAGCATTTGTATGCCATTGCTTTCCACTTGTGAATGAAGTCATATGTCGACTCATTCTCTCCCTGTTTAAGGTTGCAGAGCTTAGCCATAGTAACAGGATGATCCTCACCTTTGAAGTGGGTCAGGAAACGTGTCTCTAGCATGTTCCAATTTTGAATGGAGTCCTCTGGCAGAGTGGAATACCAATCAAAGGCCGTACCTTTTAGGGTACTTGCAAAGAGCCGGATCTTAAGTGCATCTTGATCCGCAATCGTTCCTGTCAGGATCTTGAAGTGGATAACATGCTGTCTGGCTAAACCTTTCCCCGTATATGTTTGGAGAAGAGGTTGTTTGAACTTTTGGGGAAACGGAACCGAGTTCATCCATAAGGGATATGGTGGCTTGATCCCATGCTCCTTCAGTGTATCCTCTTCTTTACTTTGGCGAGGATATTGTCCACGTCCTTTTTAGTAAGGGCGTGTGACTCATCTTCTCCACCGTTTGCCTCATCTTGTGGAGGAACTTCCTCATTGTTTGGTGGACGCTGGAGAGTGAGAAGGAGGTTTTCCATCAGAACCTCTATTCTCTGCTGTCCTTGCTCTAGCTGCTGAATGCGTAGAGCCATGTCGTCATGTGGTGGAGGTTGCTCAGAGTTTGTGACCAAGACATTCATCCTTCGTGAGTCGAAAGAGGATATTGTCTTAGTGACTGAGCTGGAGCTCATTCTTTTAGATGAAGAGTCCGAGGAATGATCACTCCGATGTCCCTGGCTTGAAGGAGTGGGAGAGTCTTCCTGATGTCTTCTCGTCCGGGAGACGCTGCAAGTCACCAGTCGTCTGACATGTATTTTCGTTGCTGACTTCTTGCGTCTTTTGGTTTTGCCAGCCATGTGGACAGCAGCAACTTGGTCGGGTCTTTCTTTTTCGACCCATTTTTGGGAGATTTGAAGCTCAGAATGCTGGGTTCTTTGCTTCTCTAATATCTTTTGTCGATATGCCGCGCGGCGACGTATGCGACGAGCAATTTGAGCTTCGGTTAGCTTGGGCTGTGCTCTGGCAATGAAGGATGTGGTCCCTTGTGCGCAGCAACCGAGCTTGTCTTCCTTGAAGACTGGCATGGACAGGATTTGGATGCGGTCCTTAGCCTGTCGCAGCGAAGCTTTAAATTTTGCAAGCTCGTCCCCAGTTGAGATGAAGGGTCGAGTTGCAGGAGAGCAGGCCCTAGCAAGTTCTTGTTGAGGCCTTGTGATGCACGACTTGATTTTGGGCTTGTATGAGCAAGCCGGCTCGTGCTGAGTAGTTTTTGTTGTTCGGTGGAGGGTAGGTTTTTCTCCTTTGATGTAAGCAAGAGGATAAAACCGGTTCTCCTTGAGAGGAGCCAGGTATGCTGGCTTTGCAGATGTTCGGGACCTTCTTTGTTTTGGTGAAGATCGCGGGGACCAAGTCTTGGGCAGACTTGGTTTTTTGTAAGTTGAGGCCTCATGGGATTGCCACGAGCCTCAGGTTTCTTGGTGAACGCCTTTGGTGTCGAGGTAGTGACACGTTGGGGGGCGGTCTTCTACTTCTTAGCAGGCACCGTCTCTTCTGCGGGTAGTGGGAATGGTCCCAGTGACCCGAAGACGATGGTCCGGGGAGTGGAGGTCGACCCGGTGTTTTGGGAGTTGCCGAGGGAGGTGATGCTTCGGCAACTAGCGGGGCGCTTGAAAGTGCCCTTGCTTTGCTTCTCTTGAAGCATGACTTGGTACTTGTTCTCATCGAAGGTGATGGTCAACGAAGCTGCCATTGCTAGTTTTGAAAATCTTTTCTGAAACAAGACTACATCCATTAGTAATCACAAGAATATGGTGATCATAAATGGGCTATACTATGGTTTTATCTTTTCAAATCGCTCAGGGGCATGGCCCGTTCTGAGCGTAATGAAGAAGGCCAAAAGCCATAGATGGTACAATTGTTCTAAACGCAAGTATGGTCGGCTCGAAATGAGCGTTCCAGGGACCGCTAGAAGCAATTGTAAACCTTAATTCAAATTACCGAGAAGCGAAGCTCACTTGAGGTAAAATGATAAAAGGTTAGAGATACAAATGTGTCGGTCGCGAATACAGTAGACCCGAAAGGGCGTACTAGCACCGCTAGACACAAATGTTGTAAATCGCATCCTTGAAGGACACGAGATGAGATTTTTTGAAATGTCAAGATTGGATTCGCAAAAGAGAGCAAATGGTATTCTAATCCGAATACAGGTTCAAACATTTCTGCGAGCCTATATCCGAAAAAGGAAAGAACCAGAATTTATCAGATTTGAATCCAATAGTGACGAGAATTAAAAAAAAAAAGAAGTCAAGATTGAATTCATAAAAGAAGGCAAATGGTATTCCAATCCGAATACAAGTTCAAACATTTCTGCGAGCCTAAATCCGAAAAGGAAAGAACCAAAATTCCTCCAATTTGAACACAATAGTGACAGAAGTTTTTTTTTTTTTTTTTAATTTTTTTTTTTTTTTTTGGAGAGTGCACATAGTTCTTCCAATTCGGTCTTATGAAACCTTAGTGGATAGATTAGCCCCTAGGTAAGGGTAGGATTACTTAATGAACCCGTTTGAAGGACCCTTACCTCGAACAGTCTAGCTGCCTCCACACTCTGGACAAGGCTTTTCTTAGATCCACTTTAGTCAAAGAACGCAATTGGTGCAACCTTAATGCTCTTTTTTTTTTTTTTTTTGAAAGATCTCCAATGGACCCATCAAAGAGAGGGAAATGGCCCCTCCCCATCCGAACGTTGGCTCAAACATTTCTGTGAGCCATTGTACGAAAAGGAAAGAACCAAAGTTTCTCTAATTTGAATCCAAAAGAGAGAAATTTGAAAAGTTTTTTTTTTTTGAACTTTTTTTTTTTTTTTTTGAAAGATCTCCAATGGACCCAACAAAGAGAGGGAAATGGCCCCTCCCCATCCGAACATTGGCTCAAACATTTCTGCGAGCCATTGCACGAAAAGGAAAGAACCAAAGTTTCTCTAATTTGAATCCAAAAGAGAGAAACTTGAAAAGTTTTTTTTTTTTTTTAACTTTTCTTTTTCTTTTTTTTTTGGAAAGATCTCCAATGGACCCATCAAAGAGAGGGAAATGGCCACTCCCAATCCGAACGTTGGCTCAAACATTTCTGCGAGATGTTGCACAAAAAGAAAGAAAACCCTTTTTTTTGTTGAGAAAAGAAAGAATGGAAACAAGTTCAAAGAAAGAAGTTTCCAAAGAATCTCATCTCATGTTTTTTTTTTTAGATACAAGATCCAACATAGGCCACCAACTAGAAGGGAGCCAAGGATTCTAAGCATCGTGTTCTCAATTGAACGAGTCCCACCGGGTGTGCCAACTTGATGACCCGTCTTTTTCTTTCTTGCCTTCCTCCGTCCCGGGTTCGCCGGGGTGCGGCGGGGCGAAGAAAAAAAAAGAGCAAGCATCAACATTTTTTTTGTACGGGTATGCCAGATTTTCTATTCTACTTGGAATTTGAAGTGGTAATCCGGAGATTCACCTTCACAAGTAGAAAAGGAAATCAACTTTTTTCTAACTTTCCATTGCACATATATTTTAAAGAAAGAGACAAAAAATTTTAATGCCGTGAAAGGCGATTTTCATTTGTTTGCCGTGAAAGGCGGTTTTGCCGTGATAGGCGATTTTGTGCCGTAGAAGGCAGTTTACAAATCTCATCAAAATGTAAAGACAAGAAATGTGATTTTTATGTCTCTTTAAAAAATACACAATACAACAGAAAAGTAAGAAAAGGAATCTGACTTCTCAACAGATCGTGGGGACTCGTTCAGATCGACGGTCGCGAATCATATATGGGCTCCGCCATCATCCTTCAGATGAGAACACTTGATGCTTTGATTCACTTGGCTTGGCTTGGACCTCAGATTTTTAGAGGACAAAGACCAAGGGAAGGTCTTATATCCAATAAAAAACCAAGTAGACGGGCTGAAAAGCTGCATCTAGGCCATGTTGGATAGAAGAAGAGAGGAGATCTTGGGGGGGGGTGGCCCCCCAAGGGACTTTGATCACCTTGTAGAATTTGCAGCAGAGTTTCTTCTAAGTGAGAGAGCTTCTTTTTGCAGAGAATTCTTCAGGATAGTTTTCAGACAATTTTTTAGGATCCTTCAGATGATTTTTTCTTCCGGCTTCCAACAATTTTTTTTTTCAGACCCTTTCTCCTTGGAATGACTGCCTATTTATAGGCTTTTGGTGGATTTAGGAGGGTTTTATGGGCATTAATGGTATTAATGCTCCATGATGGGAGGAGTTACAAGATTTAATTCTTTATATTGTAACTCCTTTTTCTTGGATTTTGATTGGCCGATGGAGAATAATGGGCATTTAATCTCCATGATGATGGGAGTTTCATGATTAATTACAATGATTAATCTCCATAATGATAGGAGTTACATGGTTAATTGTCATGATTAATTGGACTTGTAACTCCCATTTCTTGGCTTCTAATTGGGCCGTTCAAAATAATGAGTTAATGACCCTAATAAATTGCCATAAAAGGGTCATTTAACTTCATTAATTGGCTGCAGAGTCGCTTGAAGAGTCGCAGGCCGCGCCGCGTCTTTTGGAATTCTTCTTGCGATGATCATCGATGGATCCGTACGTTGCTTGATGTCGGATAACGATGAAAATTCAGACATTGGTTGACACCAATGGGCCAACAACATTTGTCCAGTCGATTTCTTGATCGGTCGGGCAGAAAGTGTGCTTTCTTGGTCGGCCAGTTGGCAATTTCGGAGTGTCCGATGATGATCAAATGATCTCGATGGCGGATCCGTGATGTTGACGAAGATTGACGGATATCATGCCTCAAAAATCAGATTTTAAAAAAATCACAAGGGCAAACATCGCGAAACGCGAAAAAGAACGGAAAAAACGGCGCTTTTGGCGGAAATCCGGCGACCCGGATTTCTAGGGTCGCCTGCGACCATGCACCCATGGTCGCCGGCGACCATGGGGCTGGCGACCTTGGACTTTGGTCCATTTTCTGGTCGCCTTTCGGTCGCCGTTTGTTGGTCATTTCTAGGGCTTTTTCGCTTCTGTTTTCTCCTGTATTTTTCTTTGACATTTCTCCTCATTTATTGGATTAATTCCTCTGAAGAAAACCTGTCAAAAGGCTGTGCAAATCAGAGCACAAAGTTTCCTATTTTTTGGAAAAGCCGAAGACTCTGTAGCCGATTTTCCGCCAAGAGTTGAAACTGGGTCAAACGATGTCGGAATGACTTGAAATTTGACATGCAACCCTTTGGAAGCATGCAGAAGCTACTCATGTGTTTTGTTTGATGAGTGGTGGCATAAGAGGTTCTCGCCACCTGGAGGCTTGATTTCGCCGTTTGAGAGCTGATGGAGGGTCAAACGGTGTTGGTTTGACTTGAAATTCGACATGGAGGCTTTTGGAGGTATTTTGAGACCATTCATAGACTCTGATCGAAGATTTGATGTATTTGACATTGTCGCCGTAGGGAGCTCCCGCTTAGCTGTTGGAGGATTGAAGTTAGGCCAAATAGTGTCAAAATGGCCCGAAGCTTCATGTGTACCGTTCTTTTGGCTACTTTGAAAGATCTTGTAGTTTTTGTTTGGTTTTGTCAAGATCTGATGCTTGAAGCAGCTTTGCCTGTTTGTAGTAGGATACGGCTCCATATAGCTTTTGATGTTGATGAGGCAAAGTGACATTTTTGGTGTCAACAATTATCTCATTGAAAAGCTTATTCAAGTACGTTGCATCTTTGATGTACTCGGTTGCGTCAACCGATTTAATAAAAACAATCCCTAAAGATGAATATACTAAAAAATTCAATAGGGACCGTCTAGTGACGGTAGTCAACCCATCACACATGAGTGTGCAACCCCTCTCTCTCCAGATCCTCTTAAAGGTATTCACGCAATCCACTGTCTCTTTAGATCCCTCTTCAACACAGTAGTGACCAACCTCATACGGTGTGGGTGGCTTTATACCTGGACCATATTCTGCAGCAGCGTCCAACATGGTCTTCAAATAGCGTGAAGTTGCCTTATTTGGCGCAATGGCTCCATCGAAGAAGAATTTCCCAACTGCCCTAACCAACCTGTTTCTTGCATAACCCATCTTCCCGCTTAAGGCTTTGGCTATAGAAGGTTGCTTTGCAGATGGAGACCTATATGCAGCAGGGTCAATTGGACCCACAACTTTTGGTCTACGAGCCTGTTGTGTGGGAGATTCTCCAGACTCCAACCAATCCGGTGGTCGGCGAGTCTGTTTTTTACTAAACATCCGACGCAGCATCCCACTACCGCCAGAGCCAGAGCCAGAGCCACCCCCCTCTTCATATTGGCCCCCTCTAGAAGCAGACTCATAGATCATTCTTCTTCTCTCTTCTTCCTCATTATATGATCTCATGCTCTCTTTCTTTGCTCTCTCTACATCTGATTCCCCATCATCATCATCATCTGAGTCAAGCACCTCCCTAAGCCCATACACCTCTTCTCTACATGCTTCATACTCTGCCTCTCTCCTTTTCTCAGTTACTACTTTTTTTTGCTTCCCCGCATTTAAGAATGCTTGCATTTCCTTCTTTAACTCTGGGGATACCTTGGTACACTTTGCCACATTTCTTATTTTATGTGCCAAGTGTTCCTTCAATCTGGTGATTCCCCCAGTTACCACCTTACCATAATAATTGCATTTAATTTTACTCTTTTTTCCATCCACATCAACACCATGTTACCATGCCGGGTCAATGTCTCATACCATTCTTTTTTATAAAAGAATAAGTATAACACTAAACACATAATCCATAAAGCAAAGTAGTTTAGAATTTTAAACATAGAAGCTTAAAACAAAATGTTTCATATCCATTTTTCAAGTACATTTAGCGTTACAAACATACACATGAGTTATACATTAAAACTAGACTAATAAAAAAACAAAATGTTAGATAAATCATCAAAAAAATATATTTTGATATTGATTTATTAAAAAATCAGAAAATAAATATTTAATAAATGTAATTTTTTGGACATTCATCTAGTGAGTAACATCAAATCTAACTCAATATAAAGCCATTGGTTCATGTATTGAGTATTACACAATCACTTTAAAGCAAAAAAAAAAAAACTAAAACAATTCGGATTTAAATAATGAAAAAATAAAAATTATTACAAAAAGTGCTAAATTTCCCACTTTTTTGTTCCAAAAGTGTAGATCTATTTTAAACTAACACATTATTAATGCATTTGAACACTAATTTGGAAAAATGTAATTGATTTCAAGAGAAGCCCCAAATTTTGGAAATAAACAAAATCTAGATCTACACTTTAAAACACTAGATCTAGGGAAAAATAAATGAGTAACATCAAATCTAACTCAATATAAAGGCTTTGGTTCATGAATTAGTGTTGTGTATAAGTGTATTACACAATCTTTAAAAAAAAAATCGGATTTAAATAATTAAAAAATAAAAAAATATTACAAAAAGTGCTAAAATTCATACTTTTTTGTTCCAAAAGTGTAGATCTATTTTAAACTAACACATTATAAATGCATTTGAACACTAAATTGAAAAAATGTAAATGATATCAAGAAAAGCCCCAAATTTTGAAAATAAAAAAAAACTAAATCTACACCTTAAAACACTAGATCTAGGGAAAAATTAGTGACTAACATACTAACATCATATCTCATTCAATATAAAGCCTTTGGTTCATGTATTAGTGTATTACACAATCTTAAAAAAAAAAAAAGAAAAAGAAAAAACAATTCTGATTTAAATAATGAAAAAATAAAAAATATTACAAAAAGTGTTAAAACTTGAATTTTTTTGCTCCAAAAGTATAGATCTAACACATATCAATCATCTCTAAGTTATTTTGATGTTGAATCTTGAAAAGAACTCCAAAAAACAAAAAAACAAAAAAAAACTTACCAAAGAGGTCTCTTAAGTTTGATAACTTTGATTAACTTTCCCCACATACAAATCCACCTAAAAGTAGCATAGATCTAAGCTTTTAGGTGCTCCTCCATGTCTTGGAAGTTGTAGGAAGCCTTAGGAAGCTCTCATGGAAGAAACAAATGAAAAAAATGGAGAGAAGAAGACCAAACACTAGCTTTTGTAAAAAAAAAAAAAAAAAACGCATCAGTCAAAATAACGGCCGTTATAACGGTACGACCGTTATTTTCAAAATAACGGCCGTTACGGACCGATATTTTGGCGATTTTAACAGCCGTTACGTGTAACGGCCGTTATATTCAATATATCGGCAAGGTAACGACCATTATCGTTACATAACGGCCGTTATTTTAAACAATGTGTGTTACACTAACGCTATGGAAAAACATAAAGTCCCCTTTGTCAGTGTCCTAAGTCCGAACTCTATTCTTTGCAGCGGCATCTAACCCAAGAACAATATAAAGAGAGAGAGAGAGATGAGAGAGTACCAAATTGATAGAGAAATTGGGAGATGAGAACATCAAGCCGTAGAAAAGCCGTGGAGATGAGGGAAGTCGCATAGATGAAAATGTCAGGCCAGAACGACTGGAGATGAGAAAGCCGCAGAGATTGGGAGAGAGTGCAGGGAGTGGGAGAGGGAAACGGATAGAGGGAGAGGAGCGCGGGAGAGAAGAAAAAAAGGGTGATTTTGGCGCAGAGAGAGAGGAGCGCGGGAGAGAAGTAGAAAAGTGTGATTTTGGCGCTGACTGAAATTAGGTCTTAAATCAACAAATAAGCCAGTGGTATTTTAAATAGGTATGTGGTAAAAATAGCCACAGCTGGAACCAAGTCTGTACAGCGCCTAATGGTGTGGCTTTTTGGACGTTTTTGACATAGTGGACAAGTTTTATAATTCTAGCTTTCAAATAAGGAACCCAAATGCTTTATGGAATGCTTTATAGACGGCAACCAACACTATTGTTAGAAATCTCTAGGGACATTTACCAGCAAAATCCCATTAAAATTGGAAACCACAACCGAGGACTCCAAACTTTTATAATATCAGAGGAGGACCTCCCACCAAAATTTATTTTTGTTCTTCCATTTTTTCCCATCATTTGTTGATGTCAACAAAACTCAAAATCTCCAAATTGATGGAATAAATTGGAGAAGAAGAAAATTCGTGGAGATCGTCTCTATCCTCCCATCCAAATGAGATCTACGAGCTCTATCCCCTATCATTTTCATCTTCGATTCTCTCTACCCATCTATCTCATCCCATCGTTCCCCATACTATTCAACGTCCACTTCTTTCATCATTATAGAGAATGATCTCAACTTCATCACATGGTAAAGGTTTACTCTTTGTTTTCACCATCGTCACCACTTAGATCATCCACTTGAGCTAGCAAACCCATCAAATTTTCCCTAGCCTTTGCAACTCACCAACTGTAAACATGTTTTCACCATCTCTTTTGGTTCTCATCGCTTCTTATATTTTTCATTTTCACAACCTGTATACCTATTGCAACTTGGAACTCATTAGAACAACCCTTTGTTTTCCATAATTTTTATTGATTCCATCTAGTAGGATTTTTTTATAAAATTTTCATCACTCATTGCAACGTGTATGAGTCTCTCCCCCTTTGTTAGTCTTTTTAACCTGAGTTTTTATCTTTTTAAATAAGGAAAGGTTAAAAGGGGATTGGGTTGATTGTTTGAGAAAGAAAAGGGATGAAGGAGGTGATGTCCTTGCGAAGATGGAAAGTGAAGGTGTTTTGCATTCCAAATGTTTGTTGGAATACCTAAGTGATATGTAAAGAATGTCCTTTTTTCATTGATGTCTAGAGTTTAAGTGTGTTACCTTCTATGTATTTGTTAGAATACCTAAGTGATATGCAGAGAGCGTCATTTTTTCATTGATGTATAGAGTTTAAGTGTGTTGCCTTCCATGTGCTTGTTGGATGCCAAAATGATATTTTTTTAAACTTTTTTTTATTTTATTTTTATAGAGAGTGCCCTTTATTCATTCATGTTTAGAGTTGAAGTGGAGGTGGAGCCATGTCTTTTTGTAATGTTAGAGCCATATCTTTGTAGAGGTGGAGCCAAATTCTTTTGTTACTTTTTTTTTTTTTTGTAAAGGTGGAGCCGTGTCCTTTTTGTAAATATGACATTATGTCTTTTTGTAATGGTGGAGCCACGCCTTTTTGTAAAGAAGTAACCATGTGTGTTTTTTTTTGTAGAAGGTGAATTGTGACTAGTGGAACATATAATGTAATTTTGCAATAGTAGAGTAATGTTGCCTTTTAATAGTGCAACAATGTATCTTTTTGTATTGGTGTGCATTAAATATTGCAGCCATGCTTTTTCTTGTTACGGTGGCTGCATTTTTTGACTGATTTATGAACTATATTCTTTTATGTGATGGTGATTGTAAATCTTCTTCGTAAAGTCACAAGTCTTTCTTGTAATGTTGGAAAAGATAGTTTGCATCTTGGTTGATGTTGTATTTATTGATCATTGTTACTCTGTGATTTTGGAGACAATTCTATTTTTAGTGGTGTTGATCATTGTCTTAATTTAATGTTCTATTTTCTTGATTAATGACAACAAGTTCTCTTGTAATCATGGAATACTGTTTATTTAAGTTTGTTTGTGCCTAGGTCAATAATGATTACCAATTCAGTAGTGTTGCAAATGTAACTCTCAAAAGTATATAATTTTAGAAGAATGATTGCCAATATAACTGCAGAATGTTAGAAAGAAGATATGAAATTCATTGACATCGACATAAACGTACTGAAAGGAGTTTATAGTGCATTCTATCGAACAGAGGATTTGTCGACGTCGACAAAACATTCGTTGATTTCGACAAAACATTGGTTGATATCAACAAAACATACTAAAAGGAGTTTATAGTGCATTTTTTTTATAACAGAGAATTATTTGACATCGATGAAAAATTTATCGACGTCGACATAAACATACTGAAAGGAGATTATAGTTCATTTTTTAGAATAGAGAATTTGTCATTGGCAATGAAAATTCGTTGACATTGAAAAAATATTCATTGACATTGACATAAACATGCGTTTTCTTTCTTTAGGGTTTTGTTGACATCAGCGGACTCAAGGGCATAATAGGAAATGAAAGTAGGATTTTGGGCGGGAGGACCTCCACCGATATTATAAAAATTTGGGGTCCTCAGTTGTGGTTACCCTATTTAGTGGGATTTTTTTGGTAAATCCCCTAAATTTCTAACACAAAAAATTTATGTTAAAAACTCTCTTCAAACAAATGTCCCTTAAAATTGTGTAAATGATAGTTTACTTGAAGTTTTGCAAAGATCTTAGAAACTACTCTCACCCATAAACTTATAGCAATGTCTATTTCCATCAACAAAAAATAAGGATCGTGTTGAAGAGCAACCTCTTTTCTTTTTTTCTTTTTTATTTATTGATGTGGCCATCTTTGACGTCAACAATGGTTTTATGGTGAGGGTGAGGGCGTAAAATGCGAATCCCATAACTCAAACACCCAACATACCAGGCTTTGATATCACTTGTAGGATCTTACACCACCATTGAGCTACCACTTATCCTAAAATTAATTGGTGATGGGAAACTGCATAACAATGGTTTTATGGCGAGGCCGCGTGATGGCTCGACTACAACTATGACCGCATAGGAGCGAGGGTGGATGTTGACCTCAACAATCACTCTCTCAACGGCACACCCGCCGCGACTACTGCTACGCAACTCGTAAAATGCGTGTCTTGTGACTCAAACACCTAACATACCAGGCTTTACTACTACTTGTAGGATCTTATACCTCATTGAACTACCACTTATCACAAAACCACTTGGTGATGGGAAACGACGCAACAATAGTTTTACGGTGATGGCGAGGGCTCAACCACAATTATAACAGCTTAAAAGTGAGGATGCACGTTGACCTCAACGTACGCTAGACCTGCAGCTCATAATAGCCATTTAAATTGGCCAGATTCAAAATAAAATTTGACTTTGATGACCTACCAATACTATTGACAAGGCCATTGTCAATAGAAGATTTTACATGACAAATTGGCCACTCTGATTGATTTCTGCCGTTATTCTCTTCCTCTTCATATGTACTAATTATTAACTTACTTACATTTTCTTCGGTGGTCACTATCATGTAATATGGTGCATGAATGCTTTAGAGTACACTTGCTTTTGTCGTCCGATGTCGTCTAAGCTGATGTAATGAATTGATTAATTTAAGAAATAAAGCATACATGATTATAGAGATTAATTTGAAAGATTAAACTTCTACCAGAAAAGAAGAGTCATTGAACTCCTTTTGCTCCTGGCATTTACTTCCAAACTGATAAAACACAACGCATTTTTTTCCGGGCATTTACTTCCAAACTGATAAGACACAACTCATTTTGTCTTCTTATATTTTATGATCTTCATTGCTTTTGTTGACTGTGGTGATGTGATCGCTGAGCTTAACTTACTCTGTTTGCTACTAGGTGGAAAGCCCCACCTCAATTTAAATATTGTTATAAGACAACAATTTAGACCTGTATTGTCACAGGGGGTTGAATGCTAAACAACAAAGAAAAATGGACAATTTTAAGTAAAATTTTCTAATATCCACATCATAAGATGTGACCGTCGAACACCATTTCTTGATAAAGATTAATTGGAATTCTTAATCTAACACAACTTTTTAGTTTTATATTAAATGCTAAAATTAATGGGATCCCATATTTAAAATGCCTTGCCCATCTCAAAGATGACCAGAATCTACACTCTTTGTGTCTTGACATGAGCTAACCCAATCATATATAATGATACTAAAGGAAAAATACCATTTCAAGTTAAATTTAATGCTAATCCTGTGATATTTTCTTAATATTCCCTATTTGTGATGTAAGTGGCACAGTTGACTAGGGTCAAATCTTTAGCACCCCACCTTCATTTAAATACCCTCAGACACTCATAGCATCTCATTTATTTCCCATTGCTTTTGACACCTTTCCATAAGACCTCCCTCTCCCTCTCCCTCTCCTCCAATTAAATCCAACTGCTATTGTTACTCTTTCTAGATGGACTCCACCCTTCAAAATCTCAATCAACCCCTCTTGAACTCTAACGAAAACAACACGTCATCACTACCACCACCACCACCACCACCACCAACCCATGTGCTAGAGAGCATCCTCTCCGACAACGAGACCCCATATTTCCACCGGATATTGTTGGCCTCCTGTGTGGAGCTAAAGCTCTTGTTCGTATTGGCCGCACCGGCAGTCATCGTCTACATGATCAACTACCTCATGTCCATGTCGACCCAGATAGTCTCCGGCCATCTCGGTAATCTAGAGCTAGCCGCGGCCTCACTCGGCAACACCGGCATCCAAATCTTTGCCTATGGCCTAATGGTACGAACAGCTCTCTCACTGATTTTATTACTTATCTCTTATTCTCCTTTATGAATATTAAGAGTTTTGAAGCATCTAATAACACCTGATCTTAGTTAGGTTTCAGAATAAATTGAATTCTACTTCAAATATATATGGGTTTTATTTGTTTGTTTATTTATTTTTATTTTTTTGTCTTTTATCTAGAACAAGTAAATAGTTTATGTTCTGCAACTTTCTTTCTGACCAAACTATACAAGTCTTTCATCTCTGTGAGTATGGGGCATCCTCTCTTGCCATGTGCGGATGCTTTCCTAAATGTGTGCTCATGTTTGTTTTACCCTCTTCTCCGGGGGTGCCACCTTTTATTAGATTCTTGGATTTGGTATGCATGAAGCTAAGATCTCTAATACAGTTACTACATATCATCATGTTTTCTCCATTTCAATCGAAATTTCTTCTAGAATCTCAAAAAGAATAAAAGAGAAATATTGCATTATTTCTGCTATTTTATAGATATTGTTGAGAGATGCAATTTGTCTGTGGGATATGTGGACCATATAAGCCATGGAAGAAACTTATAGTTGATCATCCATTATTGAATCAGTCACTATCCTTTTAGGTAACTTGTCAAATTTGATCTCTGCCCATGGTCTGCCATATTGGCTTCTGATGATTCGTCAATCTATTCTGATGATTTGTCAATCTATTGCATCATCTAAGCTGTCGATAGTCGCCATGCTTGACTTGTCAACCGGTCATCTTCATCTAAATTGATCTAACTGAACTTAGACCATCTTCAGTTCGATGGGGAGTGTTTAGGTTAACAGGACTCTTGAAAATATCTTAGGTAAATTTGTTAGTCATTACTAGATCTAATAGGATGCATCAAACCTGATTAAGATTAACCTACCATCCTCGATGTAGCAAAAAGAAAAAAGAGAAAAAAGGAAAGTCCATAAAAGAAAAGTTAACCTAGCAATGTAATTGTTGAAATCATGTAAATTGTCCTGTTCATGAAAGAGGTACGCTATAAATTTTCCTAGCCTTTTTTCACCAAAAAAAAAAATAATAATAATAAAAAATCATACCTTTCAGTCAATGAAAATGTAACACATATCATCAATAATATACATATCCTATTTTCTCTTTTATACATTCTATTATAAAGGTGGATATCTTATATATTTTTTTAAAATACTAACAAATCATTTGCTAATAGATACAGACGTAAACTCCTTTATTGAGATATGAGAGTTTTCGATAACTTTTTTTATTATATATAAAAAAATGAATTTGATTAAAGATATATGGACATTTGGAAAATGTTTCAATCATGAAAAAACTGGACCCTCTCGAAGGTTTACTCAAGAAGAAGGCACCATTGGTTGTCTTACGTGACAAATTTCAACAAGAAATTTTGTTGACGACCCATCTAGTCACAAAAATCATAATTACAATGGCCATTTCTTCATAGAAACGAGCTCATTGAGTGCTTTTCTTTTTAAAGATTTTAATCCACTTATTTACAGTTGTTTAGGGGCAAGCTGTCCCACATCCAGGTTTGGACCTATTTAGAAAGATTCTGCCCAAACCAGACCTGGCCATATTTGCTTGTCCCACCTCAAACGTGTCATTTCGGTAAGGCAATCTGGCAGAAGCACTCTGATTAATACAAACAAAAAACAGGGACACAGATGCCTTAAATTAAAAAATACAAATGTACAAATACCAATAAATATACAAATGTACAAATATCAAGAAAACTAAGGAATATATAATACTCGTGTCTATGTACAAGTTACATTAAGAAAAAAAGATGACATATATTATCCATCCTGTATGTATGTTTCTATTGTTAAGGCCTAGCCAAGCTGGTCTTGAGCTTTCTATCACTTAAGTCAAGTCCAGTTCAAACAACAATTGAACTTCCTATCACTTTGGCCAAGCCTGCCCCAAGCAATAAATGAGCCCGAATTTTAGATGCAAGCCCGAACGAGTACCGAACCCTAAGGCCCAAACCTGTCCTTTTAGCGAGGCTGGCCCTCCCTATGAGCACTCTATGGAAGCCTTGGATATTCTGTATAAGGTCAAAGAAGTAAGGGGGCCCTCTTGACATATCAAATAGAATGAGGGATGGGTGGAATCTGGGGATTATCTATCAGAGAGTGACTTTTGTCCATATTATACTATATTCACAAGTGTTCTTGGTTTTTGTTCCTGGCACATAATTGTAAAGAGACACAGTTCAGATCACTTTCTCATTGCATTGGGCATTGATTCCATTGCTTGCTGTCGCATCTGCTGATGCAATAGCTGGTATCACCTTACTGCAGCGTTACAAGAGGAAGTGTGTTATAATAAAGAATGTTTTAGCTTTGGAGTTGATGATACAGGATGAAGAACTTTTAGAAGAGGCACACTTATCTGGTATTTAAATAACAGGAAAACGGATTAGGCATCATTTCCTCTAGAGGGAGACTGATTTTGCTAGTTGAAATTTTATTTATTTATTATTATTATTATTTTGCTAGAGTGGGACAGCAGGTGGTATGATAACCCATCGCCGAACATCAATCCCCGGCAGTCATTGGAAGTAAAGATGCCAATGCCACTAAGCTATCAGTGGTGCATTTGCATTATTAGTTCAACTTTAGTATAGTTGATAGGAAGGGATTTATTAAGTGAGAGCGTTGTGGCTCCCCCAAATTGTAACGGGGGCTTTAGATTGCGACGGATGGTGTGCGTGGGGAGTGCGCAATTCAAAATTTCATCTACACACAGATTAGTAGGATCTTTGCGCATGTAAAGATGTAATAAGTTCCATCACAAATCAAGATATGTTTGCAATGGAAAATTAATCAAACGATCAATTTCATATCCATGAATGTATGAAAATAAACCGCAAATCATAGCTATTCTCTAGATTTCATTTTGAGAATATTGAAGTTAAATATAATTAAAAAAGAACTATTATTATATAATAAAAGGCAGCAGGTGATTCTCTGGAAGAGCGACACGTGGCGGCATGGGAATCCCTTGGAGAGCAACATGTGGCGCATCTTTAGACTTTTTGCAATGCCACATTCCGGAAATGCCCTTCTAATCCAATCTCATCACCTAAATTATCTCAATACAAATCTAAGATATTCTTAAATAAGACACTTATTCATTCCTTTAAACATAGCATATAATAATAACTTCTCTTTAGTTATCTTCAATGGGCCCCACGTATTATTAAACTAACAAAAAAAAGGAATAAAGGCTCTTTGACTATGATTTTAGTGATCAGTGAACATGTATATATTAAATGTTGTTGCATATAAATTTGTGGGACCCTCGTGTCATATCTAAGTTGCAGAAATTTGGAGCACTTTCGTATGCAGTATTTTGCTACTTTTTTACCTATTTTTTCTTTCAGTATTTAGTATGATTAATCTGTGGGGATCATTGTGGAAACCAGTTAATTTCATAATCCACACTTAATATATTATCTTTTATATTTACTAATTTAACCAAATAAATTTTCTCTCATAAGTCTCCATCTTTATCACGATCTTTTATTATCATTTATATTTACTAATTTGACCAAATAAATTTATGAGTCCTATTATGAAATCGAAATCTTCTTTATTTCCAAACTCACAATTTAGGGGGGCCACTTTTTTTTATACCAACATACAAAGAGCTTCTTTGATACTAGAGCGGGGGCCACTTTCATAGGCTACATTTTGCTACTTTTTCTTCTTATTTTCTTTTCAATATTTAATAAGATTAATCTGTGGGGCCCATCCTGGACATCTTTCTCTTTACTTTTCTTTGAATATTTGGTAGGATTAGTTAATTTGTGAGGCCCATTGTGAAAACCAGTTAATTCCAAAGTCCACATGTAATTCTAAAATTGCATTCAATTTATGACTAAGCACAAATATAATCAAATCAATGTCCTAAAATCTTTACTATTTACTTGATCTTTTCTTAAATATTTCCAGCTACCTAAAATTTCTCTAATGAGTTTCCATCTTTATTATAAATTATATATTAATGTTTATTTATAATTTATTTAAATATTTATAAATAGAAATTTTAATGATTTTTTAATAATGGCATGAGTTAGGCGCAGGCCTACTGCACTAGTTATATATATATATATATTAAAGCAGCAGCTTCTTCGCTGGAGAGCGACACGTGGCGCGTTTTCTTGGGCTTTCGCGGTGACATGTGACACACCCATTTCTTTCATTATTATATCTCCTATAATTTCTCTTAAATAATCTATTTCCATCCTTATAACACATATAGTTTCTAATCATATCCTATTTCAACCTCATCCTTATCATATCTAAATAATCTCTATTTGTCCTCATCACACATTGTTTCTAATCATATGATTAATGGCCAGCCTTATCATATCTCCTAAAATTTCTCTTAAATAATCTCTTTCTATCCTCATCACTCATTGTTTCTAATCATATTATTGATGGCCCACATAATAAGATTCACTCAATCACACTATAATTAGACATGGGCCAAATATGACACTATAATCTATGTTGGTGTTGCCGTTGCCGTGCCCAACAGTTTGCCATTGCCCGTGCCATTATTATGAGTAATATTGCCAACTCATGTCACCTAAATATTATGAGTAATATTTTAAATTTATACATAATGAGTAATATCGCCTACTCATTTCTGTTGATAAATGGCCAACAATTTTTATTGGAGATATTTCAGTGCCCGCATAATGGCCATTGATATGTGGTATTGGCCTGTGCCCAAAAAAATATTGGCAAATAATAATATTGTATCTTATGGCCCATGCCCGAAAAATTATTTATAGTCTATGTTGGATTTCATGCAACACTTTGTCATTTAAATTAAAGTTGTGAATTTACAATGGCACTGGGTTTTCTTATAATATTATTTATAAGTATTATTTTCAACCATTTTTATTTTTCTTTTCTTTTCTTCTTTTTCGGCCCATTCCTTTTAAAGCTTTTTGAGTCAGAAAAAGTTGAGACCCAGTTCCATTCGTCACCTCAACTTCAGCTAAGTATGGGGCTCACTTCACCTCGGTGTAGGCCTCACCTCTCCAATCAATATAGGATACATGTGCCATGAAGAAGGTTCCCTTGGAACTATGTTGCTTAGTATGTATTTTCTGTACTCAATTGTTGGTCCACACCCCATATGCGTATTAAGAAGCTTGATCTTGTGCTTACTTTTTGACCTGTGATTTCAAGCTTTACATGCATAGTTTAATTGTGTTATTTTTGAATTCTTTTACAAATGGTTGTTTAATTTAGAATAAATTTTAAGTATAGTTTTTTATATTTGTTTATTCAAATATCATAGAGGGCAAGATCATGTTTTTTTAATTGTATTTGGCATTTCATTTATACATGTCCCTCTACTAGACCTTACAAATCTTACAGAGGTATGCATCTCTTTTTCAATTGGGTTTCTTTGATATACGTAAATATTGTTTTTATATTGGGATTTTTTTTTTCTTCCCAACACGGGCCTCCCACACTAGTATTTTAGTTACAACAGCCGCTATAGGGCCTACAAAAGATATAGAAAAAGAAATAACAAGAGAATATTGGCTGTTGTGTGCATTCTCTGTGACGTTTAAACTACGTCATCTGCACTCCACTCATGACAGCCCAGTTGATTCTCTCTAATCGCATCAACTAGGGTTGTGAAAACTCGGTAAGTTATCTCTTAGGTGAATTCCTTAGAATGGTGGGCGGTTCTCTTGCTCTGTTTTCCTTGTAAGTTTCCTTCGTGTGGTGATTTGTGTATTCCTTTAGTGTTCTTGCTCGGGTGGTGAGCTTATGAATTAATCATATGAAATGATGTATGAGTGTAGAATATATAAAAACTAATCATTAATTGGAAAGTAATGAGCAGTAGTAGTACTACGCAAGTCATGCGAGAATAAATAACTTGAGGAATCATTGTTAGACAATACGAATATCATAACAAGTACATCCTAGAAAAAAGTCAATTCACATGTGCTTATGCACCATAGGATAGTAGTGCTGCCCTCCCATACTTAGTAAATTGTGGTAGAGAAGATTACAAGTTAACAGTCCAACTTTAGGAGTGTTCATTTGTGCATCTAGGCTCCTCTTGAGACCATGATTACCGCCCTAATGGAAGGAAAGTCGCAAATCACACACTCAGTGATCATCTTTACGCCTAGGTCTCCGGCGAGTCCACAACGAAGGGAAGCCACAAGTCTCACACTATTTTAATAAACATTGATGTACGTTCCACCTCAAGAATTACTTGTCTACATATATATACTATAGTTAGCAAGAATAATAATAGTCCTTTCCATAGGACGATTTTTAACTGTAGTAGACTTAATATAGCTGAGTAGTGCCTAACTCGAATATCAAGAAATTCGGTTCTGGCTGGGCTTTGTCTTGCATGAAGAAGATTACCACTGACGTAAGGAAACTACTCCCGAAAAAAGTAAGACTAGCAAGATATATGCCTACGAGTAGTCCTTTCCCAAGTATTTCTACTTTTAACCATAGTTGTGCCCAAGCTACTGACAAGACAAGATCGATAGGAAAGTCTAAAGTGGTCCTAGTAAGTCCAATCCAAGTACTCATGCCGAATCTAGCCCCAATTTTGGTAGCATTTGGGCATAAAAGGGTGGGTCCAAAATGGGTGAGGAGATAAGTCGAATCCGATCAACTTGGTAGATAGCGTTGCAGAGTTGCAAACCCACCAACCAGATTGACCCTAACTCTGGATCATGTCATGTCTGAAGGCACAAAGCTTGCAACTTGGGGCGTACCTAGGTATAACCATGTGTGGTGGGGGGTGGGGGCGGCACTGAGCTCACTAGGGTTGCCAGGAGTAGCGTACCCCTGCTACGAATTTAGGGGGCAACACCCCTGAGAGTAAAGAAATGAATGAGAGGAAAGAGAGAATTTTGAAGGAGTGGGTGACTTGCTTTTTTGAAGGAAACTTTGGACTATTACAAGTACGCTATTGAACATTGCAAAGCATCTTGCGAATAATTGGATTTATGGCCTCGGAATGGAACGCTTCCTTCACGAGAGTTTCTCATAAGTAAAGACTTCTATCTAAAAGAGCTAAAACTTGCATTTTCGAAAAATACCTAAAATGCTCTTGATAATGTCCGAAAAGACAAAAGTACCCTTCTAAGCCCGGAAGTGAGCCTAATCACGACCAAACCAACTAAGTTATTATTCTAAAACACAAACCTACTTAATTAGCATCTAAATATAATTAAATTATAATAATTAAGCTTAATTTGGGTTGGGGTCTTATAAATGTTCTCTTACAAGCAAACTCCAAATGTACAATCTAGCTCGTGGGACCTACTTAGACGCATGTCTCGCAATGGGAGGTAGGAAATGAAATGGTCTACTTATGGATAAGAGTGATCCAACAAATCAATCCAGTTGGATTATCCTAGCCCTTGATTTAACAGCCTTAAAATTCAATAGCATCTTAACCGTAGATTATTTTTTAGATTAGATCCAATGATGAGTGAAGGTTGATTTTGAAATTGGGCATGATGTTAGATCATGGGATGACCGGACTATCAAAGGGGATGCACTCACCAAAGGTAGGCCCAAGTGGGCCCCATAGAGTTGGACTGCACAAGTGCACATGCATTCTGCTAAAAGGAGAATATTCTCCTTTACTAGGAAGGAAATGTTCTCCCACCAGCACACCTTATACTGCTCTTATGTGGTCCAACTCGTGGTTATCACGTGGCCCACCTAGATGTTTGCTTACCATTGGGGCTGGGCAGATGTAAAGGTCTCCCATAGGTAAGGACAAGTAAAAAAAGAATCCAGCCTCAAAGTTTAGTTGCATTTAATCCTACATTTCTTTCTGTCTCAATTCGATGGCGAGTAAAAGTTTGTTGAGAGTAAAACTAGGTATGGTGCCAGATTATGGGGCATGAGAGTTTGAAAGGGCCTACAAGGATCAAAGGTTGGTCCAAATGGGGCCCATGGAGCTGGATCACACATGTTGTTGCTTGGAAGAGAACATTTCTTGGATTAAAAAATCTATGAACTAATGAGCAAAGAAATAGACTGAAAAAGGGGAAAAGTGGGGATGAGAACATGACTAGAATATATCCCACTTGAAATGCTTGTAAGGGGCTCGGTTTAGTGCATAACATATAGTGAGGTTGAGACTGGAAGTAACTTCATATACATCACCGGCTTGTTTTAATGAGTGAAATTTTGTAAACGTGAAATTTCTTACAAAATCTCACCATCTCTGCTCTGTCAAAACCAGCTACATTTAAAATGACAAAGTAACTTGTGGAATGCTCCAAAATTGAGAACTTCCAAGTGTTTTTAAAGAGTAGCAATTAAAAAAGTTTCAATGATATATAGTATTTCTTGCGAATAGTTGAGTTGATTTGAAATTCTATAGAGAAGTATTCCTCACTCTTGCTATCAAAGATATGCTTGGTCATCTCTTTGTATAAAGAAGAAGAACGAGAAGAAGAAGAAGGGTTGGCCTGTTTGATTTCAAGAGTTTTTTTTGTTGAAAATCTATTTATTGAGCATTTATCACAGCAACGTCAGTTATTGACTATAGAATTCTAACTTGGGCAGTTTAACTATCAAACCAAAAAAGTCGGTTTGTTTTCAACCCAAGGGCTAAAAGCATAGCCGAAATCCAGTCCAATGTAGGCCAGGCTCGGTTAAGCTCACGTTGGCATGGCCGTTGGGCTCTTAGAAAGATGGAGGTATTAGTCTGGCTCAAAAGTCTGGGACACCTCAGTTATAAAAATAAAAATAAAAAGATGGAAAAAATAGAAATAAGCTAACGGAGTATTATGGAATTGTTATAAGACTATATACGTAGACTTGCATATCATATGGAGTTGAATGTTGAATAATGAATAAAACTTGAAGTAAAAGTTGCAAATATGCCAATCTTAAGATGCGGTCATCAAACACCATTTTTTTAAATTCTTTATATATTAGTTTTTAATTTAAAATTTTCAAAAATAATGTTTAAAGGATAATTGGAACCCTCAATTTAATACAACTAATTTGATTTAATTAAAGGCTGAAAACTATTGGATCCAATATTTTACATGCCTTCTCATCCCAAAGAGACCTACATTCTAAACTATGTGAATTTCTCCCCTTTTGAATTTTAATTTTACCTTATTTTAGTGTTCATTCTTCTTTCCACAAATTACATTATTATCACTTTTTTAACTTCATTTTAGCATAAAAATATCAGCTTAAGTTTTTAGTTTGAAAAGCCAAATAAATAGAAAATTATTTGAATATTTTATTCTCATACCGTTTCCTCTAACCAACTCAAAAACTTACTGCGACCCTTTCTCTGTTTTCATTATATATTTATTTTTTTTTATCTAGGTTCATGAATTTGTTGGACTTCATCCTTAGTACCAAGGGTTATCGACTAGAAGGAAAAAACTTTTAGCGGTGGAAAATGGCTTTTAGCGGCAGTCTTTTCTCGCCGCTAAAAGGCTCTTACACTCAGTTTTTAGTAGCGAAATTTTTTTTCCCACTGCTAAAATGGGCGAAACCCTTAGAATGCCAATTACGGGCGGAAAACGATAGGTTTAGCGGTGTAAAAACTTTCTACTGCAAAATGGGGCTTTTAGCTGCGGGAAAAAAAGGGCCGCTAAAGGCCATCTTTTCTGCCGCTGAAAGTCACTTTCTTCGTAGTATGTGGCATGCATGTTAGTTGTTAGGGCTAAATGCCAATCCACTTGTAGGCCAAGTGGTGAGGCATCTGCATGTCTACAAGTAGAGCCAGAGATCAATCTTTAGGTGCCTGATCTATTGGAGAAGAACTTGGATAGCATGAGGGTAGGGGTGTAAAGTGAGCCATGTCGGCACTAGTTGTTTGGCTTAGCTATGCCTAGGTCGACTGGGGGTCAGCCCAACATGGCCCATGGGCCATGGAGCGACTTATGTCGTGTCATGCAGGCCCACGCCCAAGCCGGGCTAGTTCGTGCAGCACACGGGCCAGCCCATGCCCCTCCTAATTCTTTTATTTTTAATTTTTATATAATCTGAAAGGGACTTTATGGACTTTTAGGATTTTCAACTTGAGATAAAATTAGAAAGTAAGAAAATAAATGCACAAACATTGAATCTAAATTACAAATGATAAATAAAATTTTAATTATTCTATATTCTTTGAAATAAAGTTTACAACAACTTTGATGATAATTTCCAACTTCAAATAAAATTTACAAGTTTGATGGTAATTTCAACTTTAAAGAAGTTATAAATGAATAAAATAAAAAACATAAGTACGAAAATATTTTGAGAAAAAAGTTTACAACAACTATGACGATAATTTCTAACTTAAAATAAATCTTACAAATTACAAGTATGATAGTTAATTCATTGGCCGTGCCGTGTTTTGCGGCCCAGGCCTGGCCCTACACGAGGGTAGGTAGGCGGATGTAAGAAAGAGAGAGCAAGAGAAAAAACAGTACTGCCTTAATGGGTCAGGTCAAGATTAGATGTAGGTGTGCATACTGAACTGCCTTAATGGGCTCTTCTGACTGAGGACTCTTTTTATCCATGATTAAACTAGTAAGATTAATTGCACTTACACCCAGGGCAGTTCAACGAAACCCAAAAGGCTGCACTGCAGCCATAACCTCTTTAGCTCTAGTTTTATCTAGGTGCTTATGTAGTGGCGGACCCAGAATTTTCATTTAGGTGGGGCTAAACTTTTGATAAAATTTTTTCACATCAATAATAACAAAAGAAAAAATGTATTCCATGTTAATAGACACAAAATATTTAACTATATTAACTTAATATATTTCTTGTTTGAAATGATGACTATTCATTTCTTCAAAATTTACAGTATAAGAGAAGTATACTGAAAACAAAAAAGTCTCCCAAAAAATGAGGGCAAACCAATCATCCAAAAAAACAAAAAAAGGGTTTACAACCTCCAAAAAATTCTGGTATCAACCTGAAGAAAGAAGTACATATTAACGATGGGACATCAACTAACATACACTTCTCTCATCACCAAACAAAGTTTTTTACAATTGCCCTCTAAGGCTCTTCATGTTTTGAAAGCGTTGAATGATCGTCTCATCGTCAATGCTATTGAATATGTCATTTTCGATATATACAAGCAAACAATCATTCATCCACTCATCTTCCATTCGATTGCGCATTCGATTCTTAACAATTTTCATTGCAGAAAATACCCTCTCAACAGTAGCAGTGATAACTGGTAGGGTTAGTGCTAATTTCAAGAGCAAATAAGTTAAATGATATGCAATGTCCCTTATTGTTTCAACCATCTTCTGAGCAAGGCCGCTAATTCCTTTCACTCCGAAAAACTTACTATTGGTGCGCATATCAGTGATAAAAGTCGAAAGCTGACTATCAAGTCTCACCTGATCTAAGTCCGAAAAAATCATTTGGATATAATTGAGAGAGTCGGATCGGTTTTTCCTTATTGAAAGCAGAGAATGAATCACTTGGATCCAAGCATGCCACACAAAGATGCAACTCGGTGTTCACCACATTAAAGCAGCGGTTGAGCTCTTGAAGTTGCAAATCAATAGCATAGAATATGTCAACTCGAAAATGATGGAGATTTGTCAATTTAGCTTTACGTCGTGATCACTTTCGTCCAACAAACATATTATTCATATTGGGAATGACGATTTCATATTTATCACAAAATGAATGGACTTCAAATAGGAGAGAATCCCACTCATCTTCTCTCATCATTTGCAGTCATTGCTTCGACACTCTCACTAGTTCCATGGCGGTGATAATATTTTGACCTTTTCGTTGTAATAACATTGATAATTCATTGGTGATCCCCAATATATCTCTCATCAAATGCATTTTAAATGCAAAATCAAAACCATTCAATACACTCAATAAGTTAGTGGCAGATCCCTTATGTTTACTCATATTATCATCTGGGATAATTTCAAGCACATCAACCACTAAGGAGAACATAAGTAGCAGATTAATCAATGTATCATGATGCGAGCCCAAACATGTATCTTCCGGCCTCTTGAGGCTAGTCTTCTGATTCAAACCCCATTCACTTTCAAGTTTGCCCGAATTGAGAGCATCAACGACTTTAGCAGCCTGTATATTTTGGAGCATGTCGTGACATTTGCAAGAGCCTCCAACGACATTCAACACCATAGAAACCGACTCGAAGGAAGCGTCGATTAAATTGTTATCTTTTGCGATGGCAACAAGTGTTAATTGAAGCTGATGTGCAAAACAATAAACATAGAATGCGGTGAGATTCTCATTCTGAATGAGAATTTGGAGCCCATTAAGCTCACCCTTCATTTTAGCAGCCCCATCATAACCTTGCTCACGCAAACTTGACATGCTCAATCGATGCCTGAAAAATATCGCTTCGATGGCCAGCTTAAGTGATTGAGCTCGAGTGTCTGCAACATGCTCTATGGCTAAAAATCGCTCAATCACACATCCCCGCTTATCCACATAGCATATAACAACGGCCATTTGCTCTTTGATAGAGATATCCCTAGATTCATCCACCAAAAGAGAAAATGGTGCATCTCCAATCTCGGAAATGATAGCTTGAGTGGTTTCTATGGTAGCCGCATTCACAATGTCTTTTTGAATCTTAGGGGAGGTCAATTTTAGATTCTCATGAGCATTTTCTAATACAACTCTTTTAATAGCTTCATTCTGATTGGCAAGTACTTGTAAAAACTCAAGGAAGTTATCCATATTGTTTGAATCTTCAGATTCATCATGACCACGAGAAGGCAATCCTTGGTGCAAAAGAAATCGAACGGAAGCAAGTGTTGCCTTCAAACGGATTCGATAATCTGTTTGACCTGGACTTGATTGCTCGACAATGATCATCTCAATGTGTTGCTCTTGATTCCATAAGTTCTGACACTTCTCATATGCTCGATTATGAACACTATTCGAGCCTCCCACATGACTTTCAATTCTTTCTTTTTTCTTCTAACTTTTAAATCCTTGAGTTATAAAAGCATCATAACGCATTTCCTCCCTAAAAAGATAACAACACATGCAAAATGCAGCATCTTTTTCTATATTGTACTCCAACCAACTGTCGTAACCCTTAAACCAAAAAGGATTAAATCGCCTCTCACCTTGTCCACAACCTGTATAAGGAAACTTATGGTCACGAGGTTGACAAGGGCCCTTTTGTAGATATGCTCTTCAGACTTGGTCCTTATCCATAGGATGATAGGTTGAAATTGGGTTTCATAACTCAGGATCTGCGGGAAGATCAGTCAAGTCAACCTCTACATGCACTTTCTTCGAGGATGATGGCATTTCATCATTCTTATCATTCTTTGGAGTCGGGGACGGTGGATTGATAGTTGATTGTTTTTTGTAATATTTTTCGATATCTAATTCAAAGATAAGGTCATTTAAATCAAAATCCTCGCCAACCACCAATAATCACAATTTACAACATAGGTTAAAGACATGATTTTAAGCAATTTCTTTTTATAAGGAATCCTATTACTAACACCTGATTTGTAAATAAACTTTTAAACCAAAACACCCAAATCGCGAATCCTTAAGAAATTAGGATACAATTTGACAAGCAAACTGCAACAATAATAAAGAAACTCTAAAGAAGCAATACACATTATCATGTAAAGATTAGTATCTCGTTATTATTTCCTTATGCTCCAAACAGTTCTTCAAGCTTTTGAATTTTTTTTCCAACTGATTTCTTTGCATGTAAGGTGTTGGAGAAATGATGTTCAAATTGTTGGAAAATGGAAAATTTTGATTTGTGTTGTTATTGGATTCTTGATTAAGTTGATGTCAGCTATCCTTTAATATAAATGAATTGGTTAAATTTGAAATATCTTTCTTTGGTTGTCGTTTGTTTTGAGTAATATTTTTAACTTGCTTCCTTTCTAGTTGGAGTCTATTTCGGTGTCCATGGTATCAGTACTGGATCAGACAATGTGGCTGAATCTAGACAAAATCTGTTTCACACAGAGTTTCTAGCAGTTGTGTTCCGTTCTGGGTTTGAACTGAATCGGAAGGATTTTTTTTTCTTAGCCCCAAGTAATCTTTTTGTTCTAACTCATGCAATTTCAGCGAAAACGGGTTTTGGGTGGACTTCTAAAGACGGCATAAATTTCTTGAATCTAAGATGTAAATGAAAATTTTGTCTATACATGAATCAGATATGGATACAAAATAGATTCTTTTACATCTGTGAGAATTATGAGTCCCCCGTCACCCTTCAATGGTTTTCCTTGCTGATTTCCATGTGGTGATTAACACCACTTGTCAGTGATCTGGATACTCCATTGATGGAAATTCCCAATGATTTCTATGTGAGAAATATTCATCTTTTTTTTAAGCCTTCCTTTATATTGGATGAGAAAGTGGACAGTGAACTCATGACTCATCCTTGTCCCTGTTGTCAAATAATCTGAACATCAACAACAACCCACAAATCTCACTCATTCATAAATCAAATAAGAACACAAGGCAGAAAAAAATCAAAATCAAGTAACGTAACAATGAATATCATAAATAAAAAGCCCTAAATCAAAACAACCCTAACAAGCTAACCCTAACCATCAAACAAAAACAACCACAACTTCTTTACGCAATGCCTAAAATAATGAATGAAATTAAAGAAAATAGGGGAGAGGGAGAGATAAGCCACATAGAAGCCATTAAAATGGATGTCCGACAGAGAGAGGTGATAGAGAGGGAGAGGGAGAGGGAGAGAGAGGTGATAGAGAGAGGGAGAGAGAGTTACCTAAAGCTCAAGACGAGAAGTGTGAGAGATTTGGCTACATGTACTCAAAGGGAGAAGGGTTTAGGTCGTCCGTCATCGAACCATCAAAGAAAGAAGGAAGGTCGAAAGAGGATCCTACACTTTTCTTTCGGTTCAACATTTTTTATATGGGGCGAGGATTTTCATGACCTGGGCGTGGCCCAAGTCCCAACACTATTTGAAGTGGATTTTGATTTTTGACCTGGGGCATGAAACCGTGGTGCACCTTTGTCCTTACATGTGAGCACATCTTTACAAATTAATTGTGGACGCACCAAAAGTACAAAACAAACACTCTGTCATCATTCCCATCTAAACACAACACAGCTACAAAACCTGCTCCACTGAAAAGGTGTCTGCAAACTTGACTCATATATGGTGGTTCGGCGGGTAAGACGGGTCAAGCCAGTTAACCCGCGTTTGACTCGTTCAACTACCAGTCAAGATATATGTGAACTTAAGAATCTTAGAGAAAATGAATAATTAAAACTTCAAAATAAGAAAAGAAAAGATCAGGTATAAAAAGGAACTGTCCCTCCGCCCCACCCATGCAGAGAAATCTTAGAAACTCCCCCTTATGTGATTGAAATTTTGGTGTTTTTTTTCTTTTTTTAATCTCTGGCCTTCCTAGAAATTTAGAAAATTCTCTCTGTATTATGATTGTTTTTTTCAAGATGTAGCCCCTCAGAAGTTTGCAAAGCACCCTTTAATTATCTTATAGAGAATTTATGTTTTTCTTACATGTGGCCCTCAAGAGATTTTGTTTGCACAGTGGCTCTCCAAGGAAAATATCCTTTGGTTGGTGCCATTGCATTGCAAGAATCTCGATTTTCTGAGTTATTTTGAAAGTACTGTGATATCATCAAATTTACCTATTTACATGATCCTATCAAACAAAAAAACAAGAGAGCTATTTAAATCATCATCTACAGAAGTGTCACCATTGTCGCAAATACTGTTCTTAAGGAAGGATCGTCTTGCAAAAATGACGTACATATTGACATGGTCCATTCAAATTTTGGGTTTTTCACAAAATACTGCTAGGAAGAAAAGGTGCATGAAAATAGACTAGTTTTAAACACTTACATTCACCATAACAAAAGAAGTACATAATAAAACTAAAATATTACTGAAAACTATTTTTACAAACCTTTGAAATTTCCTCATTTGTATTACAATTATATCACTGTAAACTTCTTCTAACATCCTCAATTTTTATGATATTTTAAAATATAATAATATCATGAAAAAAATTTCTGCTGAGCACTGGTGCTCATGTTATCATAAGGTATGCGTGTGCAAACACCTAGCATGGCCCACCTTATGATCTATCCAAGTGAACCATAAATCAGGTACCCCTTATAGTCATTGATATCAAGTTTTTCACCGACCTGAATAGTGCCTGAATCATTGAATTTTGCTGTGCACTCGTTTGAATGGTGAAGACCTGTGGGCCTTTAAACAAGTGGTTTGGATGATAATCCAAGCCCTAGTCATCATACATATGTATGTGGGGGAGATCTTTCATCTTCCAGTCCAATCCCCATTGGTGGGCCCCACAGGATGGGTGCTCCGCAGTGGGTGGGCGTTATTTATAGCCATTTCAAGTATTGTGATACTACTGCAATATTTTCTAAGTATAGTATATTTGAGTGGCAGTGATTGCTCCAGCCAGTTGTGACCACAGCTGGAGCATACCACATCCCTCGTATGAACACCCTCAGAGATCAACAGCATCTCATTTTCTCTCATTTAATTTGTCACCTCATCTCCTCTCCCTCTCACTCTCCCTCTCTTCCATTGAAGTCTAGTTGCTACTGACCCTCTACATGGAGGGCTCAACCCAAGAAAATCTGAATGAATCCCTTTTGAACTCTAATGATCACATCACACCACCACCACAACCACCATCTGCCCATGTGGTAAGCCATGTACTTGAGAGCATCCTCTCCGATAGTCAGGTCCCATTTTTTCGGCGGATGTCTTCGGCCATTTTGGTGGAGCTAAAGCTCTTATTCCATTTGGCTGCGCCTGCTGTCATGGTGTACATGATCAACTACTTAATGTCCATGTCGACCCAGATATTCTCCGGCCACCTCGGCAATCTTGAGCTCGCCGCAGCCTCACTTGGCAACACAGGAATCCAAGTCTTTGCCTATGGGCTCATGGTACAACCAGCTCCCTCATTGATTTTCTAATTTTTCCGGTTCTTTTCTTCTTCTTCTTCTTCTTCTTCTTCTTCTTTGTCTATAAAACAGAGATTCTAAGCTTCTGCCATGAGGCCTACGACCCAAAATAGATTTTGACAATAAAATTGAGCAGTACCCAAACATCTTTTTTTTTTTTTTTATTTAATTTTTTTCCTTTTTTTTTTTTTTTTATTACTTGGAGCAAGTTATAGACAAATATAATATTGTGTAATATCTTAATTAACATCATTCTACTGCTTTGTATTGATTTTTCCCAAAAAAAAGATATCGGGAAAGATTTGATTTTATTTTGAAATTCAAGAGTTTCCAAAAAAAAAAGATTTTGTGGTGTTTTCTGCTATCTTAATGAATAATCTAACATATTTATAGTGTATGCATCGCGTACGACATGTGAGCATATAAGCCAAAAGAAGGTATGGTGGAAGAATCCAGCTTTTGGTTATCATTATCTTTTGTTCGTAACCGGGATTCTAAACACACAAGACAACACCAGAAAAGGAAGCTGGGAGAAACCCGGCTGGAGAGCAAAGAACTTATTCAACAACCTCATGAAACCTGCTGTTGTGGGTAACAGGCATTTCAAAGATGATGGATATTGGATCCACAATTCAACATACAACAATGAGGATGCAGAAGGGACTGACAAGTTGATCAAGTTTCTTCAAGTGTGTTCAATCCAATGGTCAATATTATCTTATTGGATTGGCATCGAGATCGCTTTCCCTGCTTTTCAATGACATCCAATGGGTCTAGATTAATCCAAGATGATCCACGTATTGCAGATGGATGCAAAATATGGGAGTGTTCAAACAACCACCTACAGTAATCCATCTGTCTCACTGTTTTTTTTTTTTTTTTCATAATGATCACCTTCATTAATTTGACAATCTCGTCCACCACCTTAAAGAGGAATGTAGTTATTTTTGACCAATCAAAATTACCTTTTTTCCATGCTACATTGAGAGTTTAAAACTCACCCACCCTACTCACACACAGACATGTCCCTGCAGCTCTGTGGATCATCAATGTTACCTTTTCATTTGTGGTTACCTTTTTTTCATGGTACATTGAGAGTTTAAAACTAACCTACCCTACTCACACACACACACGTCCCTGCAGCTCTTTGGATCATCAATGTTACCTTTTCATTTGTGGTGTTTAGGGGCATCTTCGTACTATGATTTTTTTTCTTCCAAACCTGGTTAGGATCTTAAAAAAAAAATAAATTTAAGTCCACCTTAAATGGGACAATATTTAACACCTTCAAATTAATCTATGTTACATTTTCATACTTTAACAACAAAACCCATTTAGATTCTCTAAACTCATTGAATGGCTACCTTTAATTAAATGTAAAAAAACATGTTAAAATAATCAATTTCATAATTATAGTACTATGAATTTGTTAGAAATTTAAAGTACAAATATACATATTGACGTGGCACATTATTATTGGATTCTACAAATTAATTGTGTTTAATATTCCATTACTTGATTTTTTTTTCCAGCTGGGTATGGGAAGTGCAGTAGAGACTCTATGTGGGCAAGCTTATGGGGCCCGCAAGTATGGCATGCTTGGGGTGTATCTCCAGAGATCAACGGTCCTCCTTACAGCCACAGGGATCCCTCTGGCCATAATCTACATCTTCTCTAAGCCGATCTTGATTCTTCTCGGCCAGTCTACTTCGATCGCCTCGGCTGCCGCGGTGTTCGTTTACGGTCTTATCCCACAGATCTTCGCCTACGCCGTCAACTTTCCCATACAGAAATTCCTGCAGGCGCAAAGCATAATAGCGCCAAGCGCGTACATTTCTTCGGCAACGCTAGTCCTGCATCTCCTGCTGAGTTGGCTCGCCGTGTACAAGCTCGGGCTCGGCTTACTTGGCGCGTCGCTCGTGCTGAGTTTGTCGTGGTGGATCGTTGTCGCAGCGCAGTTCGTGTACATCGTCACGAGTGAGCGATGCAAGCACACGTGGAAGGGGTTTACGATACAGGCTTTCAGTGGTCTGCCGGAGTTTTTGAAACTGTCATCCGCATCGGCTGTGATGCTGTGCTTGGAGACTTGGTATTTTCAGATATTGGTGTTGCTGGCAGGGCTGCTCGAGAACCCGGAGCTCGCGTTGGATTCCCTCTCCATCTGGTAAAAATCTTCATATCTTATCATGTTTTGAGACTTTTTTTTTGTTGGGAGTGTTTGTGCGGCTGTTTAAAAAAAAAACAAAAAACAAAAAACATGGAAGGTGAAATCGCTTTTCCACCGTATTTAAAATTTTATATATGCTGCGTTTGCTCTTTCTTGAGAGAAAAGTTATACAAGTAAACTAACTATTTCGCGTTCCTCTGAAAATCATTTGTGATGGGGGATTTTAGAAAATGTTTTCCATGGAATTGTTTTGATGCTGAGTCATACAAATGCGTGCTTAAGGGAAAACAAAAATGATTTGAGGGAGGGAATTGATTTCCTTTTAAGTGTAAAATTTCTTGTGGCCATTCTTTTAAGAAATCGCAACCGTTGAGGTTGTGAGTTTAAGTCACGTTAAATAAGAATGCAGAGTTCGTTATAACAATTAAAACTTGAATTATTCCATGTAGGCTTCTAGTGTGATCAACCCTGTCCATACATGGACGCCTCTGTTTTGAATTTGTCACAAATTTCACTATAATTGGAGTGTTATCAACTATTGAACTGATTATTTGTGAAATATAGTTGTGTTTTTAGCACAATCCAACAGGGTATGACACTTCATTTGGAGGAAATTTGGAACAGTCCTTATATAGAGTGGGTTCATACATTATTAACGGCTTTTATCATGCAAATGTGGGTCTCACTTAACATAAATCAAGCCTTTTGCTTTTGTCAGTACTGTACTGACATCAACATTGTTCAGAAGATGCCTTAATTTAACCCAGGTGGCATTGACCTTCATTGAATTAACTTGGGTTTAATAATACATTTGTCTTTACACACCTAGATCCTTTTACTGCAAAGTATATCTGATTTTGCTATTCCGTCAAAGTTCAGATTTTCACTATTAAAGGTACGCATTTTTAGGGACAATTACCATAATTAAGGACCGTGTTAAACCTGACAATTACCCAAAAAACAACTATAAAAGATATATTTATCGCAAAACAGTCCAATCTATAGGATGTCGCAAGCTGCGATATCCTAATATCGTAGGAAAGTAGGATATCCCACAGTCAAAAGCGGGAAGATTTGAACAGTCAATTTTTTTAATTTTTTCCTTGACTGTAGGACCACCAAATTACTATCGAAACCAATGGATAGTTGTATGAGCATCTATCACACTAAATTTGAACCGTTGATCTGTCAGAGTCATCGAGAAATTTGCAAAACCATCACAATATTTTGCAAATTATACGAACAAATTATAAGCCTTTTTTTTTTTTTTTGCAAATTTCTAGATAACCATGATAAATCAACAGTTCAAATTTGGTGTAATATTAGTTCTTATACTCATACAGCTATCCAACGATTTGCATGGTGGTTTGATTGTCCCACAGTTATCGCAGCTTGTGATATCCTACGGATCAGACAGTTCTGCGGTAAATACACTTTTTCCAGTTGTTATAAGATAATTGTCAATTTTAATGCAGTTGTACGGTAATTGTCCCTTTTTTTTTTTTTGGTTTATGCGGTAGTGGATGTTGACTGAGCTGGTCAACATAGTTGTTAGGTTGGAACCGTAGGTGGGATTTTGTATCCTCGCGTGGGGTCCACGTCATCTTGCCTTATGAGAAAGCATAGACCTTGATTGATGGGAGTTAATGGTAGCTTCAGCAGGCGCGTTCTACCGTCGACAGCCACCAAAAAGTGTCCCCACATTACTGCCGTTCATTGCTATCAAGGTAGTAATAGTACATTTCTTAAAAAAAAAAAAAATCAGTAACAGTACATACTTCTAAACTAACAACTTCAAAATGTTCAAGATGGCTACATGGTTGAATTGAAGTTGTTCTTCACTTTGGCTGATGAGGGAAGGCGTTTGATGATTGTATTGCCAAGTGAGCACGAAAGAACTAGTTGGTCCCATATGGGTGTCGGAACTGAACTCGTCGAGAACCTTGTGTGTTATAGTGTAGGGCAGACCTACGAACTCGCTACGAATATTCTCAGATCTTCTGGATGATCAAGCAAGGGTTTTCATCACCCTTATATAAAGCAATCCCTAGGAGTCATAACTACTATGGACTCTACCCCTCATAGAGTCCCACATCTCTTGACCAGCGTGAGAATTCTGCCAATCGAGAGTATGAACTTGATCTAAATTCTATCACCAAGAGTTTTATCCTTATCTAACTTAACCAGATCAAGACTTGTTGGGAGTATATCCGCGGCACACGCTGAGCTCGATTTAGCATGGACCCAATGGTAGTCGGGCCACACAATTTTCCTAACAATCTCCCACTTGGCACGAATGCTATGTAAATCAAGCGTGCCAATATACATCAACATATACTCCAGTCCCTACAAACATCTCCTCCCAAGGGAAAAGGCTTAATGAAAGGAATACATACTAATTCCACTAGTGGGATTGACGAGATTGAGATCTCACCTTTCTGACACACATTTTAGATATACTGATATTACAATTCAATCTCTTGAAGGAGTGTGGATTTGTAGTTCCATTCACTGATGTGATGACAGACTCATAACATTTGCACCGGCTCATCGGTTCTTACCAACTTCAAATATCCATGAAGAGATCCAACCTGATGGCCACTTGGTGTACTGCATCGCAAGTTGTATCCCAGATTCTGTTCTCAACCGAGGTACCAAGCCTTTTTCTTTACACCAAGAAATCAAGACCTTTGCCAATGGGTTAAATATAATCAGACATTGACTCCCTCTCGTCCAAGTCGTCATTCCAACAAGAAACCATACAACCATGCAATTCTAAGACTACAACCGTGCCACAAAAAGGGTGTAGCAAATGTCTTTGATGTATCCAGATTCCTCTTATTCACTTGCCATGACAGGCACATTCGGATAATATAGGAATCTGATTATGAGACCAACGATGATCCATTTCTAGTCTCATAAGTCCAGAATTACAGCATTATATGCACGATGAGGATGTCATGCATCGTGCACTTCCCACTATCCTCAAATAAGGCCTGTCTCTAGTCGTAAGCATGTCCTTCTCACTAATGGGATCCCGATTGTTGGACAATTTCATGTACATGCAAATGGGAGTATTGATTGGCTTGCACATCTCAATGTCCAACTATTTTAACACAGCGTCGTACTCGGACCCATGTGACAAAGTCCATACCAGATTCGGCTTACATGGTTGCTGCATATGCCTAATACATCATGCTTCAACCTATGTTTTCCATCTCGAATCAAAACTTCAACACTGCTGTTTAGAGATTGCTTCCAATTCGCGACCAACAATCAATGTCATCCAATGATAAATATATAACTACTCCCTATGCTTTGACCTAATTGTATATTTCATATACCGGGGATAAATGAATTTCACGTATGGCCTCATGAAATTCCCATATTAAGATAATCTGTACACATTTATCATCATGATCTTTGCACCAATAAATCCGCAGATTATATGTAAAGATTTTCCTACTATTTGCCGTTTAGGAACATAGCCTTTACATCCACCAAGTGCGACTACATATTCTCACAATCAACCATTGCCCTTAGGATTCACATGAAGAGGAATTTACGCCCTGAGAGATAATCTCGGCGTAACCATATCCTTCCATTTCTAAATCCTTGTGCCACCCATCGTGCTTATCTACCAATTTGTCATTATCATTTTATTGCCAAGAACCCATAGCCCTTCAATCCTAAGGTGGATTGACTAATTGCCAGGCCCGGTTCTTATTTTATATTTACTTTGATAGTGTACAGTTAATCACCATATTGCATATATTGACAAGGAATGATAGATTAAGAGTTTGCACGATTTTTACCAAATAACTGCACCAATCATCCAACACGTCGAATGTTATCAATCCTACATGACTCCTAATAACCCAGGTTGTTCAATGTCAAGTGGGCCCTGGCCATGACTTACATTTCCAACGCTGCCAACGTTGAAACTCCCACTTTCCGTAACGCCCTCCATCATCAGAGATGTTGTGGTGCATCTCTAGGATTTGTATGGAATCCACAATAAAACACACATTTCAACCTTTGGTTATAATTTGATATTTGTGATTGATTACACGGTATCCCTTTGGATGATTCAATTTTCCAACGAAAGAATGATTTTCTTCATTTCTATTTGCAGTTGATATTATAGTTGTGGCTCGCAATAGTTTGTGTACAACACATCCCCTCAACGTCATAGGTCAATTTTTAGGTTTGACACCAGTCCATACTTCATAAATGGGTCTTTTCGGCTAAATTTTAGGAGGTGTTCGACTCAATATATATTGTGCATTTAATAATATCTCCCTTACAGCACACAACGGAAGATAAGTATGGTTAACATGAATCTAATATATCTAAATATAAAATGATTTAATGGTAGGAATCCTCTTTTAATGCCAAACCTAGAATTCTCAGTATAAATAATGTACGAGGATATTTTTAATTTATGGAAGGAATCCTCTAAACAAAAGATTTTCCTCTGTTTACCAAACGTGCCTTCGGTGTTTTGTTTTTACGTGTGAATAGTCATATCATGTTGATACTTCCCATGGATTTTTTTTTTCATTCAGTCTTCTGACTTGTTTGTGGTTCACCATTGTGAGCATTAGGATGGGAGGTTCAAGTCAGCTTAATAGAACTGTTAACCCTAACATATGGTTTTTTGGATTTTACTTATTTTTTTATGTTCAGTATTTATTAGCAAAATCTTGGGAAATAAAAAAAGTACAATGTCTAAATGATCCCTCACTATGAACATGAAAATACCATGTTAGTCAAAATTCTAACAATATTTTGGAGGTGTTTCCATCAGTTATGCATGACATAAGACATCGAAATACATGGCATTGATAGTAACTTACCAAAGTCATATCTTGTATTTTAATCACTATTAGAACTATATTGATAATGCATGCATTGATATTCTCATAGTTATCAAAGTAAGTTAGTGTTTGATGGATGTGGGAGGTGTCGATGAATGTCAGAGGGAGATGTAAGTTAGTGCAATGAGAGTCACAAAAAGCTCAAGATGGTTTATGTTCAATCAAACTCATCCAAATTGAAAGAGCCCTGTGTTCCAATCATACATTCAGTGAAGCACAAAGCGCAAAAAATCTGAAACATTTATGAAATGTCATACTCATGTCTTCAACCGTATTCCATTATTGACAAGACAAGGGGACAGTGAAGGACTGAAAGGAAGGACTGGGAAACAGCAAAAAGAGAGAATGGTAGTTCGGAGCAGCATCCAACGGAGACGTGGATGAGCTTCAAAAGTGGTGGGGCCTACCTATGTAGCTTGAGACCACTTGTGATATGACCTTTTCACCCAGGTGGGGACCTCAATCAGCAATCAGGCGGTATAATTTCTCTCTCCCATTGACAAGGGAGAAGGAGGGTCAGGTTTCTTTCACTCATTGGGGTTGTGGAGATTCTTTTTGGAAGTATACACTGTGGACAATGTACGAAGAGGACGAGGGAAAAGACGAGTGCTCGGATTAAGAATAGAGCAAAAGCTGCCAAAATTTTGACGGCTGATGGTTTTTATTTATTTTTGTCTGTCTTGATACATTTTCTGAAAATATCTAGCAAACTTTTAAGTGTTTTTTTTTCCCCTGCTAAGAATTTCATTCACCCTTTATAAAATCCATATTTTTCTTGTATGGGAAAAAATAAGAAATATCCATATTTAAAAATTTCAAATCTACTATAGGAAACAGTCTTTCCCATGTTGAAAATGACTTCCACTCTTTCATGGGCTCTTGTCATATTAAAAAAATAAATTTATATTTAATTTGGTAGTGCAAAATGGTGACATTTTAAAAATGGGGTAATATTTTTATGAGAAAATTGTATGCTAAAAGAAATTTAGGGCTTGTTTCTTTATTGAAACTTAGAGAATTCTATATGGCGAATTTTAAAATTCTTAGACATTATAAAGTTTTTGAATCTTCTTTTGTATTTAAACATTTAAAAATCCCATTGAATGGTAAACGGGTGGGAATTCCAAAAATTTCAAAAGTCTATTGAGATCTTTTAGGTGACTAGAATTTTACAATTCCAATGAAAAAACATCCTTCACCTTTTGCAAGTGCGAGGAGACAAGCTGCAAATCCCGGAACACACAAAGTTTTTGTCTAGAGATGTGAAGTAAATAAAAAGGGCCTTAATATTGTTGGTAACACAACACTATTAAGATACATACCACAAGGTGTCATTCGGAGTGGGCGCTAACCTTATCTACTCCATGCATTCAAAAGGGGGGGAATCTTTCTTTCAAACCCATCCCACCCCCACCCCCCCCCCCCCCATCTTATTCTCTTATAAATTCTTTTCTGTTATTGCTTGTTTTCTTGTTAGACATTTGTTATTTATATGTCAGCATGTGCTTCTCTAGTGTATTAACTAGTATAAGATTTTGTTGCAGCATGACTATTTCTGGATGGGTATTCATGATCTCAGTGGGATTCAATGCAGCTGCAAGGTCAGTTATCCTATATTTGCTACGTGTATCTCTTATATTTAACCTATTATATGGCATGTTACAAACAACCAAGCCAAAATAGTAAACCACAACTCTAGTCTTTTTTGGTGGCCAACTGCTCTAAGTTGCAAACTTGGCTGTGGGGATCACATGTCAAGTTGAAGGGACTAAAGGTCTCATTCGGAATTAGTGGAGGGTTCACGTGGGCATAAACTTTTGAACCCATTAATCCAGTTAGGAGCCCCAAAAATCTATATGGAGCCCACTCTGTAACCTAAAAGTGACCTTTCAATCCCAGTAGCACTGGTGATTGACATGAATTGGGCTGGGCTTACATTTAATATTTGTGGCCTGGTTCTTTTAAAGAGGAGGTATCGGGGCAAAAAAAAAAAAAAAAAAAAAAAAGGAAAGAAAAGAAGAAAAAGTGGAGTCATAAAAAACTAAAAATAAAATGCCATAATAAAGTGGAGTCCCATCAAAAGAACTTTAATTCAAATTTTCCACCATATTTTTCAAGAAAAAGGAAAAAATTTAACATTATTTCTCTACTAAAAGACAAAAAACTCCACAATCAATACAAAAACTAAAAAAGATTAAATAATAACCCCTTATATTTTAATCTTTCTTCAAAATAATCTTTACTTCACTCAACTCCATTAGTAAAGCCCTTAAACAGCCTAAGAGTTTGTAAACGTTAGTAGGGTTGTAGATGGCTTAGGTCAGGCCTATGACTCCTGGACTGTTCCAAAAACATTGTGTCAGGAACAACCGTACAAGACCTGTGGGGTGAGATTTGAGTTCAGAGGTCAAAACCATGGTTTTAAAAAGGTTGAGTCATTATCAAAGAAGGGCTAAAGCTATAATTTTCCAGTATTTCCTTGTTGTAAACGATGTTAAGAGGCTTTTGGGGTCCTTTTGCACTAATCTTGGAAGATCATAACCACATTTTCTAAAAGATCCCACCATTCAAAGATTGGAGATAATTTCCATATGATTGAATGAAAACCAAATGTGACCGTCAATTATTACTTAAATTCATTTCGAGTAATTAAAACACTCGTGGGTTAAGTTCATAAAACACCCTTCTTTTACTTTAATCTTTTTGGTAATTTATTTCACAATTCTTTTAGGTTTTGGGAACTCTAGGGTTGGACTTGGTACAACTTGGCCAACTCGACTTGACTCGAGCGCGACTGAGTTGGGAGTAGTATTTTGGTAATAATATTTATTTTTGTATCTGTGCATGTATTGGCTGTAACAGTGTGAGAGTGAGCAATGAGTTGGGAGCAGGAAACCCAAAGTCAGCCGCATTCTCGGTGGTGGTGGTGACATCAGTGTCCTTCATCATTTCGGTGATCATTGCGGTGATAATCCTCGCCCTACGCCACGTAATCAGCTATGCCTTCACTGAAGGAGAGGTCGTCGCCAATGCTGTGTCGGAGCTCTGTCCCTTACTAGGCATCACCCTGGTCCTCAATGGTGTCCAACCAGTATTGTCTGGTACACATCTCCCATCCTTGTTCTCCAAATTTAGTTTTACATTAAAGTACTTGAATCTCTTGGCCACGTTTGATAAAAAAGAGAAATCGATCCTTTATCCTTCCCCAAGGAACTGTCCTATCTTCTCCAAGGATCTTTGAGGAGAGGATTCATTGCATTCTAGGTTTGGGAAACACCTAGGAGAAGTCACTTTTTGTAACTTAGGTGCTTCTCTGCCTTTAAGGATTTACAAAATTCGATGGGGGGAGGTGGAGACCGAAGATTCAATGGAAGATAGGATTTTTATGGGTTTGGAGGATTTGAAAAATCCTCTCACTTTTCCTCTCATCACCAAAACCTGGGCTTTCCTTGAAATCAAGAAAAATTGGAGAGAATTCCTCTCATATGACATTACCCAAACATGCCATGTTTTTGTAATAAGAGGAATCCATGATAGAGAGGAAAATCATTTTTAGTTTATGCAAAGCTGGCTAGTCCATTAGTTGGTGCGAAATGTTTTCCTTGCGGAAAAGGAAAAAAACATAAACTAATTTTCCTCGACAAAAAAATATTTCCATTTCCTATGGGAGGGGTTAGAGAAATACAGAGGATTCTCCTCCCCTTTGAAAACAGAAATATGCGGATTCTTAATCTTCTCTTTGCACAAATGAGTTCTTAAGGCCCCTGTTTGTTTGCATACATAGGGTTGTTAAAAATAAAGATCAAAGGCAAATTCCCAATATGAAAGATATTCACCTTTGATCTTCATTTTTAACCATCCTATGTATTATAATGCAAACAAACGGAGTCCTTGGGCCTATTTGGATAAATGAGGAGTAAAGTAAAATGAAGTGGATCTCACATGTGGAGTGGAGTAAAGAGAAGTAGGTTGAAGAGAAAGTAGAGTACTTCACTTTATTCTATTTGGATGCTTATTTTGAAGTTAATGTTTGTAGTAGAATCTACATTTACTCAAGTAAATGGAAGTATTTCGAGTTGAAGTGAAATGAAGTACGTGTGTCTCACAACATTACTTCATCTATCGGGCTAGATTCATTCAAACGGGATAGAGTTGAAGTTTTTAGGGCCCATGTAACTTTACTATACTATATTTTTTGCCTATTTAAACATGCCCTAAAAGGGAGAATGTGCTTTGAAATGCAAGCGTGTGGCTTAAAGTAAAACACTACATTCATATTTCGGTAGTCACCATTACACTAACATGACTACTGGCAGTATGCAATGAGGAATTATCCGATGTATCAAGATACATCTCGAAGTGCAGTGTATCCCCCAAGAGATCTCTACTATGCGGCCTATTTTACACCTTTGTTCAAAACCTTTCTTAGTGAATAAAAGTCTTCATCATGTTAGCTTCCTATCTAAGCTATTCATATTATGCACTCTAATGAATAGGTCTAGATCCAGATTTTATTAAAATTAGAGTGATATACATCATTGGATCAATAAATATCTGAATAATTAGATTAACTATTGAGCTGAGCTAAACTGTCATTTTTTACATACCCTTCTATCAAACAATATATATATATGACTCTTCTTTCGGTGAAATTTGGTTGCGTTCATAATCATAAGAGGAAATGTGAAATGAAGGGCTCCAACCATGGAATGGTGGGCTCCATGTGGGAATATTCACAAAATTAATGAGACATCTTAAAAATTTGGGAGTTGAGGTGAGATATTATTGTTGAAATACTAGTTTTTTAAATAAAAAAATACTAGGTAAATAGAAATAAAGGGTAAATTGCTTTCGAATATTTTAACTAATTCTTTTCATGATTGATCAACAACACATTGTGAAACCACGAAAATATCATTCCACAAAAACATTTCTCGGGTTTAAAATGGAGATTTTACAATTAACCAAACTATATATTCTCGATAATTACAAACAACCCCCTATCTTGAATAAACATCAACGTTTTCTAATTTAAAATTCCACTTGATTGCCTTAGCTGAAGGGCCAAAATTTGACCAATTGAAAAAATCCAACATATCTTGTTGTCAACAAGATGGAAATAGTTGGGGTCAGAATCATGGTGTTAATACAAAAGGAACATTCAACACAAGTTAGCCAAGGCTTCAAACTAGCTAAGAGCTAAAAGCATTCTTGTTCTATTTTGCAAAAACAATTTTGATCCAGCATCTGATTGCTGCTCATAGTGATTGACCTAGAGTGTCAAATTAATATGATTTAATTATTTGTAAAAATAAAAGGGGCATGTAATTCTTTCAAAATATAAGTGGATATCTGCAAAATTTGTAATTATAATCCATACCCTGCTTTGACTTGGACTAATGTCTTTTATGCTTTGTGAAGGTGTGGCTGTTGGCTGTGGATGGCAGGCATTTGTTGCTTATGTAAATGTGGGATGTTATTATGTGGTTGGTGTGCCTTTGGGTGCTCTGCTTGGATTTAAGTTCAATTTAGGGGCCAAGGTACATATATGGAATCTATGTTATAAGTAGTGTTGTTAATGGGTAAATTATACATAGGGGTGGCAAAACCAGTCCCAACCTGACTCAACCTGCATGAACCTGACTTGCAACTTGTATGGGTCTGATGGGGTCAGCTACTCCAGAGAAACACACAGATTAGATTGAGTGAGTTTCACCTGTCTAACAATAGATTGGATACAAGTTGGGCCTCAACCTAGGGACCCTGCCATTCTGACCCATTGCAACTAATAGTGGCAAAAGTCCAAAACCTAACTCTCTTTAGAACCCAACTCGCATCTGTCCCAGTTAACCTAACTTGGTTTGTCTCTGACCCATGTAACGAACGGGTCAATTTCAGGTTGCGCCTCAAGTCACGGACTTCCCTCCCATCCTGACCCATTTAGATGTGACAAGCTTTTGCAACCCTAGTAAAGCATGGGGCCAGCCCAAAAGAATCTTGTCCAAGTTCGCCCCATCTAAATATTCGGCCTAATGCTACTCCTTAGAAGTTAGGTCTGGCTGGGTGATTTATTAAAATGTAAATTCATTTGAGCAGAATGTGTGTGGCCTCAATGGGCCATCTAATTTTGCCATTAGGCAGATGTAGGGCCAAGCCAGGCCTATTCAGCAATTGGGACAGAATCTCAGGACTAGCCTGGAGCATGGGCCCAGAACTTATGTCCATATCTAGCCTAAAGCAGGAACTGGCTTGGGCCAAGTGGGGCGTGTCCTAGACCATGTTCAACTCTAGCAATGGGAAAAGTTTGACTATTAGGCTAAATGGAACTTACGCTGGGCCTAATTAGCAATACTAAATGGGCTAACACAGTGTAGACCCTCAATTTGGTTCTGGATCATGGAGGAGTCTTTCAATTAAACTTGGTAAATGGGATGGGTCCTGAAACTTGGACCCCAGTTGGGGGTACAGGTCGCCTGTTAGAAATTCAGGTTTGGGTAAGCAATGAGCCCAACACTGATCCCCACCCATTTTCATTCTTAAGAATAAATGAGAATTTAAAGAAAACAAAGATTATAAAAAAAAAAAAAAGTCCTTTATTTGGAGGCTTGAAAGAGTGATTCCATACATAACAAATGTGCAGGGAATATGGTCAGGAATGATAGGTGGTACGGTGATGCAGACTCTGATTCTTTTATGGTATACTTACAGAACAGACTGGAACAAGGAGGTAGCTTCTCATTTATCTTATATTGTTTTACATCACTCTGGATCTGCTATGTGGCCCAACAGGGGTGGCCCCTCTTTGGGCAGCATCTCTTAGAAGATCAAAACCATTGTTTAAAATGATTTTCCTTATATTTTGCTCTTCTGATTTGCATTCAATTGAGAGTATATATATTTAGGTTATGTTTGTGCTGCATGAGAATTCTGTACTCTATAGAGAATAAATCTTCATTCCTACTACTTCCATTGGAAATGGAAATCCTTTCATTTGAGGAAAATCAGTTTATTTATTTTTCTTTTCGGCATGGAAAAAGTGTTGCAAGAAATGATGAAGACATGAAGTAGTTGCACAGAAAAACATTGTACAAATTTCCTCTCTACCCCGGAACTCTCTCCTTGTTTGGTAGCTTCACTTGTAACGTGAAAGGTCAACTTAAGAGATAAGAAAAAGGGAGGGGTCAAATAAAAAAGTGATAGCTTTTGTCATTTAGTGAAATGAGTATTTAGTTATTTTACTTTTTTTTTTTTCAAAAGAAGAAGATGGCTTTTTGTCATTTAATGGCATAAAAAAGTAACTTTTTTACTTTTTTGGTAAAAAGTCGATTTTTTTTTTTAAATATGATATTTTTTATTTGACCATTTTTCTTTTATTGCCTCTTGAAATAACCTTTCGTCTCACTTCACTAGTAAAGTGAATTTGCCAAACACGCCACTGTCTTGAAGAGTGAAAGAAGAAATAAGGTAAAATTAGGAGTTATAGAATTTTATTTAGGAAATCTGCTGTTTTATTTTGGAGAGTTTTGTTTAGATCAAAGGGGATTTTTCATTTCTTATAAAAAAAGATGTCTTTCAACCTTAGTAGAATTATTCTCAAGTTTCCAGTCAAGGTGATTGAGATTTTTTTGACCTTTGTAGAATGTTTCATTCTTGTGAATATTAACATGCTTCCAATCTCATTCACATGCAATTATTATGATTTGCTAGCATTGATAATTGTCTTCTTTGGTTTAGGTGGGAGAAGCCATGAAGAGGTTGAACAAGTGGGACGACATAGAGAATGATTCTACTGAATCTCCTCCCATTAAAAAATGAAGAAGAATCCCCGCAAGAAGGACAAGAAGGAAAGCAATAAGAATGCACACCCTCCTCATTGTCACTTGCATTCCGATAAGATGGGTGTCTATATTGAATTATTTCAGAGCATTGTTTAAGACAGTTTATTAAGGGCTCATCTCTAGCCCCTCAAAACAGAGTAATTTTGTTAATTTGTAGTTCAATTCTTCGCGGGGTTTGGTTTTGTGGGTTTGCAATTGGTACCTTTATCCCTCTTTGGAGTTGGCGGCTTACAGCCCTTGTGGTTGATAATAATAGAGTCAAGTAAGTTAAAGCTCCCATTTCTTATTAAAAAAAAGTAAAAAAGTAACTTCATTTCTCCATTAAAAGACAAAAAAACTCCACAATCAATACAAAAGGTAAAAAAGATTCCATAATAAACAACTAAAAACAAAATATCATCATAACCCACTTATATTTTATTCTTTCTTCAAAATAATCTTTACTCCACTCAACTCCATTAGTAAAGCCCCCAAACAAGCCCGGGCCCAAGTAAATAAAAAAAATGCTATCCAATTATTGCTTCTTTAACCTATGGAAAAAAAAAAAAAAAAACCTATAAATTAGATGCAATGATAAAGTGGTTTTCCAATTTGTAATAGAAGTTTACAAAGTTAAGAATATTTTTTCTTCTTTTTTTCCCAATTAAAATTCCTCACATAATGTTTTGAGTGTTTTTTTTTTCTTATTATAGAAATCTTAAAATTCCAGAGAGCATTTAGATGAGGAGAAAAGTGGACAGAAAGATCGTTATTTTTTAACCCTACCAGAGGAAGGCTAGCCAAAATAGTAGACACAATATTATAGAGAAGGCTACTTCAAGTTATCACTGTGTGATCCTTTAGCACAGATCCAGTGACACTTGGAACAAAATGACCTTAGAAAATCTAGTTAATAACTTGAGATAGTAATTCACTTAACTATTGGTTACACATATTGCATGTGGCATATTAAAGTTCACTGGTCCCATCCTATAGAAAAAGATCAAATCTAAATGGTGCCGATTTGAGAATCAATGACAAACTATACCCGGACACGGTACTAAGGAAGGCTAATCCATCCAAGTTTATCTAGCAAGTCATATTTCCAAGAGGAACCCTTATAACTTCCACTCCTTCCTAGAATCGTGACCCACTATGGCTAAACCAAGCCAATGAAATGGTATAACAAATCCATTACAGCAAGGGTATTTAGGTCTATCCTAGGAACACAAGTATGACATACACGATTAAGAAGAGTAAACAAGCAATGATGCATGTACAAGGCATGCGAATAACGAAACACAAATAGGATCCATCTCATAAGACAATACAAGAAGTCAAGGATGAGCTACAGTTACCAAACCTAGGGTTTAGATTGCCCTTGGACAATGCCACCCAACCATGCATAGCCTTAGGCCCCCTAATGTCTACAATGTGTTATACCTTGGCGATCCGAAGTTAATTGATATCTAAGGCTATAAACCTTCGTACACTCGACTTAGCATTGCCTTAAACAAACCCCGGGCAATCTGTAGGTAAATGTCAGTTCATCTAAACTACTATGGCCCCACATGTAGATAAGATGAGGCATGGTCCATGGGTCCTATAACTATCATTGAAATCTTAAGTTCAAGGTTCCTTTACACATATAAGACTTGGGACACCAACAGTTAGCCGTGGGTCACCCCACTGTTAGCCATACACACCCTACATTAGTCGTGGGTTGCCCTACGGTTAGTCGATGTGGAGTTTATGGTTAGCCATGGTATAAAATCCTTAAAATTCAACATTTTGGAACTTGTAACCATAGAATACTATGACGGGCTTTCTATAGCTTTACGACTAACTGTAGGATGCTTGCGATTAGTTGTAAGCCTCGGTTTTACAGGTTGAAACGGATTGATCTAGATTCAACGGGGTTTTCATCCATACATTAAATCCTATAAAAATATAACATTTCTAGAGCATCCAAGGTCTGATCCTTAACATGTAATCATTAACTCCATCACATTAGCAATTAACCATCCAATTAATATGTAATTAACCCAAAAATACAAGAGTTTGAGCATAGTGGTAACAAAAAGACTCGTAATTAAGCTGGCCTTAAGCCTTGTAGGAGAGAAAAAACTTTCTCATGATCACTAATGGGCTTACTAAGAGCAAATAAATCATAACAATGGCCTTTAAAGGTTCTAATATAGTCATCAAGAGAGGAGTGACCTTTGTGATGTATCTATAGTTTTTGGAGTACTACAAGTAGAACTCTTTTTCTTAAGATTCATTTGTGAAGGAGCCTTCAAGAGTTTGCAAAACTTTTGCCGAGGTATCGAAGCCAACCACAAGCCCAAGCACTTCCTCAGATGTATTGCTGGTAATCAACCCACGAATCAGTCGGTTTAATTGCCTCAATGTAGTAATTAGAGATTTCAAATGGGCCGTGCCGCATGATAGTCAACGGCTCATGGCACGGCACGACACGACACGTAGGCATGGGCCGAGGTTTCAAGCCCATTGGCACAACTAGGGCATGGCCCTAGAGGCACATCACGAGATATTTGATGTTTTTGGTGTAAATATAAAAAATATAGTCTTTTATTTTATTTTATTTTATTAACCAAAGGAATTATAAAGGTTTTGAAGGTAATCCTACGAAAAACCTTCAAATAGAGAATATCAAAATGGTTCTCTTCTCAGTGGAGTAGGTCAAGTTTGACCGAACCACTTAAATATGTTTGTTATTCTTTTCTTTCTGTGTATCTTTTAATTTTTCTAGTGTAAGATCTCTTAAGTCTCTTAGCCTAAACGACCCTAAACCCAAGGAAATCACGAAAACCCTTAGCAAGAAATGGCACGGTATGAATGGCACGACACTAGTCTACGCACAACTCAGGCATAACACAAACCTCCCGCGGTGCTGGGCCGAGCATTTCGGCCAGGGCTCGACACGATTCACATCTCTAGCAGTATTCCACCCACGAAGTAGCTGGTAATCTACAGTCCTTTTCAGTTAGAATCAATAGTGGTTGAAAAATCAATAACAATAAGATAAATGGGATAATTGTAGATAGTAATTATATGCATCAATAGTGGTGAAAAAGCCAAAATAATTAATAATAAGAAGAAACAACCAATAATTATTGTTGTTGTTGATTTCCATGGTTTTCATTTTCTAGATGCTAACATTTATGGACCAATAAACATTGATCTTTATTTTATTCTTTAACATTTATTCAACTACAATCGCCAAAAGGTTTTGGTATTTTTAATTTTCCTTTGGATATCTAAATGTGCCAATAAGACTTTTTAGATTTATATATGTATTAATCTATTTGCATTTTTTGGAAATCTCCGCAACTATCTTTATTGGTGGGTGCACACTTTTATGTTCTTTGTTTTCTAAGTTTTTGGCAGTGTCAATGGCAATTGTAGGAACAACCTATCGATGCTCGATGGTAGTGTAGAAAAAAGAAAGAGGGTTTTCCCTATGGCTTATCTTTAAAAATGGATTTTTCCTACTCCTTTCCAAAAACTCTAATTTTTCCTAGACCTTTTCCATGCTAGGGAAAGTGGCAAAATTGCCCGAACCTTCTTTTCTTGAGGCATCCTCATTCCTTGATTTTTAATTTTTTTTTCCCTCTTGGTATAATATCTATTCTAATGTTCTTTTATCAAACATTTGGTCATTGCACCATGGGTTGCCCACCTCTAAGTGTACAATCCACCCCTACATATTAAAGTGAGATTTGATACAATGAATATATTGGGAGTGGTTGTTCATGTGATCAACTTTAAACAATGAAAGGTGGGCGTTGAATATGATAATTTAGTTATATCTCCATTTTTTTTTATACAAACTGGTCTTTTTTCCAATAATTCAAAAATTATACATTTTCTAGTTCCTAACACCAAAAATCACATTAATTAATAGATAGTTAGGATGGAAGACTTATGAAATTTTAGTTGCTTGTCCTGGTTAGGGCTAATTTTGTTGTATAAAAATAATTTTTAAGGATTTGAAAGGAAGCAATTTACTACTAATTTCTTATCTTGAACATATGACACAGCTTAATTATTTGCATGTAATTGAATTCGCAAGAATTTAAAGAAATGAATTCATTATTATTAACATATGATCTATTAGTATGAATTTTGAGTTTCTAAGAATTCAAAAGTACCCATTGTTCCATGAAATATAAGACCTATTTGTTCACATAAAACTGAATTCCTACAAATTCAAAGGAACTTATTTTACCATAAAGTCCTTTGGATGCATATAATTCCTAGAAAATCAAAGAAGCTCATTTTACCATGGATTCCTTATCTTGAAAATACCATTGGAGATTTTTTTTTATTGAATTGAATTCTTAGGAAATGGTGTCGTCGTCATGTCATTTAAAGAAATATTGAAACAAAATTATAAAGTTATTGACCATTTCTTTCATTTGACAATTAAAGTCAATCTTAAATTTAGTGTATATTATAAAATGAGATAATTTCCAAACTACTTAAGGTGAATAGATCACATTTTAAACTAGTGGATAATATAACAAAATCTCTTAAAATATCTCGTTTCCAAGCACCCCCTTAGTTTAAAATCTATTGCATGTTTTGGAAACTGCCAAACAAAACAATATTGAAATATTTTAATATTTTATTTTGTAATATTTTAGTTTGCTAATATTTAAATCTAGAAATATTTTATTTTGTATATATCCAAACATTCCTCAAGATCTAAAAGAATATTAGAAAATGCATATTAGATCACCACTTTTCAATAACATAATAATGCTATATATTTTCATTCAAACTCATTTACACTGTTGGGTTTTCAACCCACAAATGCAATAATATATGTTTGAGTGCTTTCATTTACCAAAATTCCAACCTATTTACAAGAATGTATGTTTCTTATGTTATAGACCACATTATGAGTATTTTAGTCTTAAAATGGTGTAATTGGAGCCGTGGGAAAATATTCAAACTTTGGGAAGGTGGAGGGAAAAGTCATCTTTAGAGGTAAGCCATAAGGAAAAACTTCTAAAAGAAAAAAAAAGAAAAAAAAAAACTAGTTTTCTTGTTTTCAAGACCTAGGCCCTACCCTGGCCCTCGAGGATAGGATGAGGGCCTAAGTAGAGTACACCTTTTGAGGGACCTGGTCCACTCGAGCCTAGCCATGCATATAGTGGAGGTAGGGTAAGGACAACCTTGAGCCTAGCCCAACCTAGCCCTTTGACAGGCCACTTATAAACCAGTAGTAAAGTCCATCAAAGTCAATGGTCGAAGTTGGGTTCTATAACTAGACCTTCAGCAGCTCATAGGCTTGGTTAGCACAAATAGCCTAGCTAGGCATGTGAGGCCCTACCCCGTGTGGACCCTCACTTTTGTTTAAATGGTATTAATTATAGTATTATATATCTAATTATACTACTTAGTAGGGATTAGTAAGGGTAGATAGGTATTTTCCTACGCTTTTAGCCTATTTTCTAGAATTTAGTCCATTTTTTTGTATTTTCTAGAACCTATAGGGTGTCTATTAGACTTTTAGGAGTTTGTTAGTTGGTTAGAGGCCCTTGCTAGTAATTATAAGTTTTAGGAGGGGTTTCCATATGAGAATATTCTAACTTTACCTAAAAAGACCCAAATACCCATGTGCTTATCTTAATTTTCAATTAACCAAGGAGGGGCACTTTGGACCGTTCCCTTCCATCACAAAAGCTAAAAATAAAACTCTCCCCCAGCCATTCCAACGAGCCACCTCCCTCTCATTTCTCATTTCCATCTCTTTCTCTCTTCCTTCCCTCATTTCCCTCCAATTCCCTTATTTCCCTCCAAGAATCCACTCCCTCTCTAAAAACCTTAGATCTAATCTCCTAGCTAGAAGAAGAGGAGGATCTCTACAAGCTTCAACTACCATCTTGCCTAAGGATTTCTCTCATCTTATAGATCTCTCATTTCTCTACAATTCAAGGTAATCCCCTCTTTCTAGCTCAATTTCCTTTGAATTCTCTATTTCTCTCTCTAGGTACTTTTCCTTATTGCAATTCTTTTGTTGATCTAGGATTAGGTGTTATACATCTATTCAGATATGAGTTTTTGAGTTGATTTAGAGCTTGGAGACCTCAGGAGCTTGTTTTCTATATTGGAGCTTGATTTTCTCTACTTATAGTCAATTTCATTGCATTTGGATTAGAGGCAAGTACTATATATTTACTTAACATGGAATGTATGTCTCTTTTCAATTGATTCTTTAATTTCAGTTCTATTAGATGTTTGATTGCATAGATCTGCCCTTTTGAGCTTGTTTTCATGAGGTTTGGCCATTAGTGGATGGGATCTCTCATTTGGAAGATCAATAGCTCAATTGGTGATGGTTTGATGCTAATTGAAGTGTTTTTTTTTTTTTTTTTAATGTTTGTGTATGTTTCCATGATGGATGGACAAGATTGGATGGAGTTTTGATGGAAATTGGATTCAATGGGAGAAGTTCCAGAAATTTGGACTTTTGGATTGCAGTGTACTTGGTCGACACCCTGGGTGTGATGTCGACCAGATACAAAGGAGATTCAGGAGAATAACTGAGAGCTGAATTCTCTTTCAATCTTAGAAATATTAGTGTACCCGGTCGACATCCTGGGTGTAATGTCGACTGGATACAAAGGAATTCCAGAGGTATAACTGGGACTAGAAATGACTTTCAGGCTCAGAAATCCAGTGTACCCAGTCGACATCCGGTCCATGATGTCGACCGGACACACTACAAAATTTCAGAGACCAGAGTAATGCCTGCCAGGTGATTGTCCAGGTTTTTATGTGCACCTGGTCGACATCCTAGCCATGATGTAGACCTGGTAGTTAGAATCTTGACTTTCCCAGTGTACCCGGTTAACCACCCTTGGAGGATGTTGACCGGATACACTACAGACTGTGATTTTTAGTTTACATTTTTTGATGTGTTGATATGTTGTGGGGCGTATTGACCATGCAAATGGGCCTCTATTGATGTGCCAATCATGAGTCAATGGTTTGGTTCAACCTTGACTCATAAGGACCACCAAAGTAAAGTCTAATGTATTAATTGGATTTCAATTTTATCCTTAAACATTGTCGAAGATGCCCATAACTTCAGGAGCACAAAAAATACATTTCCTTGGCATCTGAAACTTCATTTAGGAATTAAATTGATTGACAGGGACCTGGACCTGGACCTAGACATGAAAAAGAGGTCATTATCTAGGTTGAACCTTTGTTATTTCCCATTGATTGGCTTGGCTTTTTAGATTTATTATGCTTAATTCATTGCCGTCACACTTGCGTCCTTTCTATTGTTAATGCATGTTAATTAAATGAAAATTGGATAACCTGAACCTAGGATTACCTAATGGTGACCCGGTGTTATGGATTTGTGATCATTTACCCGTGTCTGTAGTTAGGCGGGCCATCATATGGCCTAAGAATGGATGGATGTGATATCTTAGAATGAAGAGGACTGTTTTTGTGGTTTTACGACCCATTTATGAATGAGAATGGACTGAATACTATTGGACTGAATATTTGTTAGAAAATTGTTACAGCCAGGAACCTTGAATATTGCGTATAGATTACTACAAAAACTATTATAAACAAAGATGATTAAAAACCATATATACAAGATCTCTCTGATTTGATCTTGGTCTTTCTGATCTAATCTCGGTCTTGCAACAGCCGAAAAATCTCAAGATCTTCTACTGTATTCCTCTATGCTCGAACTCGCACCAAGGAGTGGGCCTCTTCTGCGAATTCTCTCTGCTCTCTAAAACGAGATTTCTCTTGTTCAATGACTTAGAAAGCAATAGCGCATATTTATAGGTTATAATAGGGATTTTAAAAAATAAATAAGGATAGAATCCTTATGGAAGCAGGAAACCCTAATTTGACCCAAATTAGAATCCTAGTTCCATAAATTACAATTCAGTCCACTAGAAAATTATAATTGCACTCTTGTCCTTATTCTCAAAATAATATTTCGAGCTTCTTGTTATTAAATGCTTATTAATCTCCCCACGTTAAGATTTCAGATATCCATCGATTAAATAATTACTGACATCTATATTTAATTGATATCTTTATAATTCCTTGAGACCTTACACTTAACTTATTTGATATGTCGGACACAAAGTCCACCTGTAGGGTTTGATATAATCAAAACTTAAAAGCTTCATCAAGGGGATATCATCAATCCCTATTACGGGACGTGGATTCCATTAATAAACTAATATGCACCATACACGTAGTGTAGTCATCCAATTTACTGAAATTATTGACCCATAAAGAATCTCACTCCTTCGTAAATCAAAATGTCAAACACTAAATGTATGTCTCTATTATTTATATCAGGATTAAGAGTACAAGCACTTATAATAACCATTTGGATGTTAATCATCTTATATAGTCAAGATAAAGACAATAAACACAAAAACGGTCATGTTCAATACACACAAAGCGTACTATCATAACGAGTCGAAACTATACCGTTTCCCACAGCCAAGACAAGCCTGCTGAAACATCATGCTACAATCGTATTGATGGTGTGTCCAAATTCATCTAGATTGTGAACAACAACTTATATTCTATAAGAACCGACAAATAAGTCCTCCGTATATAAGTAGAACTCTACACACCAACTTGTCTACTTTATAGAATAAAAGACACACGTGCATAATAATAAATAATACAATCATTTGCCCATACAAAATCTCAGTTAGATGAAAAGACAAAACATACTAATAAATGAACCAGTCAAAGACAAATACATAAAAGTATGTTTTTAGTATAAATTTCCAACAATATTGATGTTGTACTTGGATTGTTTTGGACTAAGACCATGACAAGGAGGGTCATGGCAATGGGTTTGATGATGGACTTGGACTTGGATTGTATTTATGGATTTGGACGTGTACCTTGGACCTCTTACGGTCATGATAGGACCTTGCTTGAGGTCAGTACTAACATTCACTCGGTTGTTACAAGCTTAGCCGTTGGACCGGTCATCCTTGGTGAGAACTATATTGGTTATCGACTGGAGCTATCATGATGAGCTATGGTTACACGGCCGGTGGGATTCCGGTTTTGGTCTATTGAGCCTAAAAATGGTGATATTGTTATTATTATTGGTGGGCTCGTCATCCCTTGCATGTTATTTTACTTTCCCCACTGTGACTGGTTTATACTATGGGAGGGTTGCGACATAATATCTTGCAGTGTCCAGCTCGTGTGAATGCACCACGGTGATGGTTAGTTAGACTAAATGATTTACTTTTATACTGATTATATTTGTTATATCCTGCTCAATTGCCTAGCATTTGTACCTTTTCATTCTTATAATATTATTATTGTGAGGCCCCACCCCTGGTGGGCCCTCAGTTTGAATTTAATAATAATTAATAAGGTATTTTCTACTTTAAATATGCTAATTATTAGGAATTAGTAGTATAGTTTTAATGTTCCTAAGTTTTAGAATGTAGCTTTTATTTAATTTAATAGATTGGTTTATATTAGGTTTTAATTATCATTAGCACTAATGGGAAGGGCTTGAGAATTAGAACATTCTAGAAACCCCACCTAATTACCCAACTACTCATGGCCCCATTTCATTTCCATTAACAACCAAAATCCCCTTTTGGTCATTTGCCTAAAACCCTAATTTATAAAACCTAAACTATTGCAAACATTGCCCTAAACCCTAATTTCCACTCATCTCTCTCAATTACCCTATCTTCTTCCCCAAGCAACCCTAATTCCCCAAAATCCCAGCACAAGGAGGCTAGAAGACTCTCCCAATTTGCAACTAACACTCTATTGGATTTTTTCTCTCACTTCAATTTTCCTTTCTTCTTCAATAAGGCAAGTACCCTATGCAATTTCATTAGATGCATGTTGTGTTTCCTTGTTTCTATAATTACATTCCTATTAGATGATAATACTTGTGTAGATCTTCCTTTTGAGCTTGTTTTCATGGAAATTGGCCATTGATGGATGGGTTCTCCCATTTGGAAGATCAATGGCCAGGTTGAATGGTGGATGGTGATGATAGGAGTGTTTTGTTGTATATCTATGTGTTTGTGGTGTATGGAAGTGATTTGGGTTGAATGGGATGAGAATTGGATTGAAAAGGGAAAAGTCCCAGAAATCTGGAATTCTGCTATCTGTGTGTACTCGGTCGACCGGACCCTGTCTTGGTCGACCAAGCACACTAAACTGGCAGAAATACAGGTCTCAGTTAATTTCTCCTGAAATGCGCACAGACAGTGTACCCGGTCGACCGGACCCTATTTTGGTCTACCGGGCACACAGGAACCTGCAGAAAATAACTGAGACATGTAATTCTCAGTCAGAGCAGAAACTCTGTGTACCCGGTCGACATCACGGCCATGATGTCGACCGGATACACAGCATTTCCTGCAGAACCCCCCCAGCTGCTTGACACCAGATCCCAGTGGACCCGGTCGACATCACAGCCATGATGTCGACCGGGGACACTACAGGATGTCGACCTGGGAGGTCAACATCCAGTTCACCCGGTCGACATCCCAGGGTGTGATGTCGACCGGGCAAACTGTGAACAGTGAGATTTCCAGACTTCAATATTTTTTATGTTTGATCAATTGTAGGGTCCATTGACCATCCAAATAGCCTCCCATCAAGTGTGCCACACACGAATCAATGGCATGGCTCAGCCTTGACTCGTGGGGTCCACCAATTGAGGTTTTAGGATTTGAATCATCAATGACTCGAACCTTAATTGCAGTCTATGGTGTCCACAACTTCAGGAGCACCATATTTATCATTTTTGACACCTGAGGCTACAATTAGGGATCCAATCATGTGATGAGGCCTGAACTAAGAGTGGACCACTACCTAGGATTGGTCTTTTGTTTATTTCCACTTGATTCCATGCTTTGAGGGTTTTTATGTGTTACTCCCCTCTCTTATTCTTTTTGTTGTCTTAAACTTGTTAATCAATGGAAATTGGAGAACCTGAACCTATGATTACTTAGAGGTGATCCTATGTGGTGTTTGGAGATAAATGACCCGTGTCTGTGTCTAGACGGGCCCTCATACGGCCTAAGGTTGGGAATGTGGAACCCTAGAATGGAGAGGTTAAGTCTTTAATGGTTTGTTAGCTCAGTGTGTATGAGCATGGGTTGATTACTTGTAAATTGGACATGGTATGGTACTTGTGTTACCTCAGGCCTCGGTTGTGAGCCTTGGAGTGGATCCAATGATGTTGGACTTGGATATTGGACTGTGACCCATGTTGTTGTACTAAAACCTCTTAAAGACTTAGTTAGGACCTTGCTCACGCAAGATAAGCCTAGACAGACACAGACTCGTACTTGTTTCCCAAGTTGGCACTGAACATTCACTCAGTAATCTAAGCTTAGCCAGTTGACTGATCATCTCTAGTAGGAGCTATATATTGGTTACTTAGAGCTATCATGATGAGCTGTGATTAGACGGACGGTGTGATACCGCTCCGGTGAGATAAAGGGGTGTGATCGGTGCGATAAAGGGGTGTGATCGGTGTTATATATTGTATGTTATGATTATTTCAGGGCTGTTATTCATTGCATGGTTATTACCCTTTCCCCACCGCAAACTGTTTATGGTATGGGACGTTTACAGTACTGAAAGGCCGCTGCATAATATCCTGCGGTGTATCTAGCTTGTGTGAATGTGCCCTTTGTTGTCTGTTTAGATTAGTGTACTTTACATTTCTGATTCTAAACTGCTATTACTGCTCAACTGCCTAGGTCATGTACCTTGTTTACTCATATGATTACATACCTGTCATTACTCTCTTTGTGAATACATCTTGTGTTATCTGCATATGGTGCCTTGCCAGATCCTTGGATCTGACCCATCTTTGGTGCTTAGGTCCCGACCATGATCCCGCGGGTGATGCGATCTACGAGGCACCTGTAATCGGTGACGACAGGTGGGGGCCAGCTGACCAAGTGGTCGAGCCGGAGGATGGAGAGCCTGCACGGGGGGACTGAGTGCAGTTATTTTTGGGATTTGAGAGTATTCTGTAGTGAGACATGGGTAGATAGTATGTTTTGTATAAACATTTTGATAATTACACTTTGAGATTTATATTAGACTTCCGGATTGTTACATCTAATTTATTACATGATACTATTGCTTCAGCTATCTTTTATTATGCTTCCGCAATATAACTGTTGATTATGATGTTATTTAAAAAGTTCTAAAATTTGACCTCACTGCGGACTACGATCTTGGAAGTTCTCGATTTTTCCGGGAAGTAGCGCGCCAACTTCGGGTATCTTAGCGTTATCTTCGGTATTCGGAATTGGGGCGTTACAATTATTGTCTCTATTCTTTTAATGCATACATCTTATGTTACTTGTATATTATGCCTTGCCAGATCCTTGGATCTAACCCATCATTTGGTGCTTAGGTATTAACCCTGACCCCGAGGGTGACGTGCTTGTCGAGACACCTGTAGCAGGAGACTATGGATGGGGACCGGCTGACTAGGAGGTCGAACTAGAGGCTAAAGTGCCTGCACTTAGGGATTGAGTGCAATTATTTTGGGGTTTGAGTGACACCTGTTGTGAGCAAGGGGTTTTATGCATTTGATTTGTGCATATTATATTCCTACTTTGAGATTAGCTAGACGGATGCCTTGCCACATTTGATATATGATTGATTTGGTACATTATGCTTTTGCTATTATTTGATATTGCTTCCGCTATCTTTCTTTATGCTTCCACACTTAATCATTGATTATTATATTGATAAAAAAAATTATATTAGACCTCACTACGGACTATGATCTTAGAAGTTCTTGGATTTTTCGGCAGTAGCAAGCCAAATTCGGGTAGCTTGGCGGTTAACTTAGTATTCAAAATTGGGGCGTTACACGGCAACCTTGGGTTGGATATGGAAAATTTGTAAAGCCTAAGGATTGAATCCAAGCTAATTTTCTAACCAGTAGTTAATGGGCCATGCCTGAAACTAAGTATGCTCGAAGGCCTAACCTGCCCAAATCAACATATTTAAGCACATAGGGGTCTCTCTCTCTCTCTCTATATATATATATATGGGCCTAATTGGGCCTACTTGAAACTTGAATATTGCGCCTGATAACTGCCAAAAGGCCCAAGCTTGGACAAGTAGTCTTGCCAATCAAACCCAAACCCAAATTGTTAATTAATGAAAATTTGAGATGATTCTGGAACCCACCAAGTAGTGGCGGACCCAAGATTTTCGTTTGAGGGGTACATATCTTAATAGGTAGTTTGGTTGTGGTGGTAATCCGAGAATTTTCATATGGATTTTAAGGGTGGACTCATGATTTTTATTGGATTTTTTTAAACGCACCGCGGTTACCCAGTGCGACCGCGCCCACCCACCCTCGTCATGATTGTGTCTGGGTCTGCCCCAGCCACCAAGATCTATCAATCCCCCATCTTTCATGGTTGGCATACATGTAGGCGGACCCTATAAATTCTACTCAAATATCAAACCATCTCATATGACCATTTCTAATACACTAACTCCTAGAATAGGGGGCTAAATCTCAGTGAAACTCCCATCTGCAACCAACCCTAATTAGTGTCTCTCTCATGCTTCCCCTATATGGAAGACTAGCAACAACGGCCCATGCTAAGCCCAGGCCCAAAACATATACATATATTAAAATATGAAGTTTTCTTTAAATTATTAATGGAAAGATAAATTTGACATAAAGAAATGTATAATTTATCATTATTAATAGTTTTATTTGACATAACGAGACATAATTTTTTATTATTAAAAGTATGTATAAAACTTTATTCAAAAGGAAAAAGAAAAAAAAAAACTTACATAAAGTAAGAATAAGATTTCCTTTCATAGATTATAATGTATCTTAACTTTTCATATAAATTTTCTTTTGGAAAACTTAAAATTGCTTTAAAAAGTTTCTAAACATGCTTGAATCATTTTGAAACTTTTAGTCCAATTTAACAAAAATAATTACAATTGAAACTCCCCACCTTGGTACAAATTCATATGTTAGAATTGAAAGATAGAGTATTAATATATTACTTATATTGTAAATCTGAGAAAAAGTGAATGGATTAGGCATATAGTTTACCTATTGCCTTACTTTCATTTTCAGTTATCATCTTTTATATAATGGCCTCATTAAGGGAATAAATAGGAAGAAATATCTTCAAAAAAATTCAATTTAATTGCACAAGGGTGAGGCTAAGAGATGAATAGAACCACTGTTTTAAAATTATTTTGTAGGTGTTTAACCAAATTTACTACACATGAAGAGAATAATAACAAAAGATTTGAAAATGTATCAAGATGAGATAATTAGAGTTGGCTGCTTGGTAGGCTTAGCAGCTTGTTCTTGCAATTAGGAACCCAAACTCACATTTATAAAGCAACATACATCGAATAAATGATTCAACGCATCATAGAAAGATAACAATTTTGTGATGTACATATTATGGCAATTCATGGATGGTAGTGTGTGTGAGGAGGTTAGATTAATGACATACGAATCTCATGAACTATAAATTTTTGTCACGCATAAAAATTATGAGAGTGAGAGGAACATTAGAGAGTGATTAGAAAGATGATTCTCTCCTGTACTCTACATGTTGTACATCAGTATCATTCGTTCCATTAAAATTTATGGAGGTCTCACCTTTCCTGATTGTTCAATGCTAGGAGAGAATTTTTTGTGATGAGAGAGAGTTAATTTTGTTGTCCAAGTGAATTGAATTAAATCTATATGTGTGGGCCACCGTCTAACCATGTAAAAACCGTGTGTAATGATTTTAGTCCATATTCATTGGATTGACATTTACTATCTTATCGTGAAAAATGCTATCAAACTAATGACAAAATATTTATTTTTAATAAATCATGATTTTAAATACAATCTGGCCCACTTTATGGGGATCCACAACTTACATTTGACATGTCGTTGGTTTAGACAATCATGATTCGATTGCTTTATTTAAATGCTTTTATTTAAATGTCTAATATTTCTAATAATAAAGGAAAATTTTGGGAGTCAAACAAAGAAGAGATGACAACTTGGATGATTAGTTTGGACATGCATAAGGTAATCCACTATTCTGAGAAGGATACCTTGATGCAATTAAGAATTCAAATATTAAAATAGGAAAGTTACAATTTTTAGAAGATGAAAGATGGATAAGATTGAGAGAAAGAATAATTGTAGCAAAATAGAGAGATTCTAGGGGATATTGATTGATAGACTTTAGGAGATAGAGGATATGGATGGAGAGATTTTTGCAGAAAAGACTATGGGTGTAATGACATGTAGGCCTATCAATTGAGCACATTGAAATGGGTACCCAGCCCATCCCAAGCCCGAAAATACAGGGCTTTTAAAAAAAACCTTCAGCCGAGCGAGCTGGCATGGACAATGATTTTAAAAGACCGTCCAAAATGGGACTGGGAATGGGTAGATTAGGCCCAACCCATCCAGGCCCGGCCCGGCCGCAAGGAAATTTAATTAATTTCCCATGAATTTTCCTCTCTCTATCTCTCAGTCTATGCTCAGAGATCTTAGCTCTCACAGTCTCATTGCTCACGGCCAGTCATTGCTCATGGTGTAAGGATTTTATAGTGTTGGCTAATTCATTGGGAATTGGACAAAACCGGGACTCTTTATAATATATATTTTTCATAGAACGGACTGCCCAAGACGTTCAAGAATCTCCAAGAATTAGAAGTCTTTCTAAAAAGGGATTTTGTTGTGGTCGCTCAAGCGGACATCTACCCGCTTGAGCGGACCCTCTGGCCGCTTGAGCGGACTTGGGCATGAAATTGGAAACTTGCCTAGTGATGTGATCAATATCAATAATAAAATACCGCAAGTGCACGGGTGTCTAGATAAGACAGTGGCAAGAACGGGTCAAACCCACAGGGAGCTAATTAAAGAAACTTTTAGATTAAAAAAACTAATTAACTACAATCAAAGAAAGTTTTGAGTATTTATATATAAAATCAAGCAACTAATTTAGAAAGATGAAAAACTACAAATTAATGAAAGTGATTAGAGCATAGGAATCCAATAAGCATCCACAAATTATTTATCAAGTAACCCTTACTTGTTCCAATTTTTACTTCAAATCAAAGACAAATCAATGTTTTTAATTTGGAAAATCTAACTTTTAAAATCCCTTTTCAATCATAAAAATTCAAAACTCAAGACTTCCTTCTTCTCATAAAAGAATAAAAATAATTTAAGAACTACACATCAAAAGTAAGCATAAACCATCAAAAGATCTAAATCCTAAGCATGGCCTATCAAACCTAAGCATGAATAGTCAAAAACCAATTTTTATTTTCAGAATTTAAGAATGGAGATTTACCTAGGGCATGAAGACAAGTCTATTAATCATTAAGTACATAATCATGGAACACAAATTAGAATTACTAAATAAATAAAAAGAAGTTACTTACCTTCATCCATAACTCTAATCAAGAAAATTAGCCCACCATTGCAAAGAATGCTTCTTGATTTGTCGTTAAAATTGCATCTTTACAACTTCTCATTCACAAAAATTCTCCTTCAAAATAAATCTTTGGACATGGCCCAAGGCTACCAAAATAAAATAAATAAAGAAAATAATAATGGAAAACAAGAAAGGAAGAAAAGAAAGAAGGGAATTGGAGCGAGGGCTAGATGTGTGATCCTCCATCCCCTTTTGGGTCGGTTTTATAGATGTTGATGCCTCCTTTTAGAAAAGAATTTCCTCTCTTTTAGGACTTGTTTCCTTATTTGGAGAGATTTCTTCCTTAGGACTCAAGTTAGGCTTCACACTTAGAAAGAGTTTGAATTGGAGAGGATTTGCTACTAAGTGTGGTCTCTTGAGCTCAAAGTCTTACCAAATTGAACTCCTCAAACATCTCTCATGTTGCCAATTTAGAAAACTTTTTGTAATTCCCGCATAGAATTATAACAGGTAACTTTCCAAGGTCATATCTCCCTCAATATAGCTTCGATTTATGCAATCTTGGGCTCCATGGATATCTACTCGAAAAGATCTTTCCAACGGTATGTAGATTGCACCAATCTGATATTGGGTTTGAGAGTTATGGCCATTTCAATTTGCTGCCCCTGAAAAATTCGGGAATAATTGTGCAATTAAGGAAACTTCTATGTTTGGTAGCAATGGAGTGTGTGGGACCCATGTTGGACGTCCAAGGCATGCTTGGACTCTTTCTTTTCTTACTTATTTGATTCCCTTTCCATCTTTGAGATTTTCCAATTTTTCCAACTCCACCTAGATGTCAAGATATGTGTGCCCACCATGAAGCGTGTCCCGCCTTTGATCTCTCTCAAATTTCACCAATGCAAGTCCCACTCTTGATTTATCCTACAAAAATAAAATTAAATGATGTCAATAATAATTAAGTGTGAGGAATCTAGATGGACTATGCATGGGACCCTACATGCCTAATTAATGCACCAAAAATACCCAACTTTCTAAAAATAGCACATGGCGTCAAAATTAGAAAGTATGCATTAGTGAAGCCAAAAGAACTAATTTTTGGGTGATGAATGAGATGAAAATCCCTAATTTCACAAAAGTCATGCAATGTAATAAATTTAGACCAAATTTGACTAAGATGCCAACTTTGATGCTCAAATGCATGAAATCATGAAATTAAGTGTAATTCTATGCAATTAACCTAATTAAGTCTACAAATGCATATGAAATGATGAATGAAAACTACAATTTTGTGGACTTATCACCTAGAATTCTTTCCTACTTCCTCTCAAGATGCCTTGCTAAATCCCAATCAAACAATAACTTTTGATGCACGAATTCAGGCTTATAAATAGCCATTCTCTCTCTACTACTTCTCTTGCATACACAACCCTAGAGAATATTTTGAGAGATCCACTATCCCACAAGGCTTCTAGTTGCAGTGCTGAAGATCAAAGTTTTGGAAACTTGCTCCATTCTACTCTTCCGAAGTAGAGATATCTTGAAGGTGGCTTTGATGTGTTCGTTTCAAGCACGGTGAAGGTGTATTGTGAGCAGTCTGCAAGACAGCGCAGTCCTTAGGCTGAATTACAATTGGGAAGGGTTGTGAGTTGCTTTCTTGTAACTTTCTTTTTGATATAGTGCTTGGTTGTTTGTTGGCGTAGATGATAAGGCCCGTGGTTTTTTCCCGAGTAGGGTTTTTCCACCGTATACATCGCGTGTCTTTCTTATTACGTGGATTGATTATTTTTAATCAGATTTAGGATTAATTATTAGTTTAATCATGCGTTGATTGAAATTTACTAGAGATTTGGTTGTTGGGACCTTAGCCTGTGTTAAGGCCGGATTTTCACATGGTAAATCACTCTTTGCTTCCTTTTATTTGTTAATTTGTCGGCTTTTTTAGTTTTTGCTTCTCCTGTTAGTTTGTGCTAGCTTGGTTCATCAGTTTTTCACTCATTTAATATTAGTACCCTTTTGATATTTAAGTAAGCTGTTGTCCATACAAGTTTTGATCTTCATTTGTTACTATAGCTTCTATATGTGATTCAGATAATGGTATGTAAAGATGTGAATGGTACCATCTTTCTTATTAGATAGTGTGGTCTTGTTTGTGGGATTCATGGTTTCAGATTTCAAATCTTATTGATGGTTCTCATTCGCTTTTGTTTGTTGAGTCATGGCCTATAAGGTTGTTATTTATGCCTTTGTTACAGAGTTGCCTAACCTATTTGAAAAGCAAGCTATGAATCATGTTTTATTCATTTCTATTTGTTTTGTAGTTTGGTTTAGTGGACTTGTTAATGTCTCGGGAATTTTGTGAATGGGAGTGTGCTTTGTTGAATGCTAGTTTCAAATTGATGTTATTTCATACTTCTTTGATTATCTAGAATTAGACTTCTGTTTGAGAAATTGAAAAATACAGAGTAGTTCATTGAATACATGTCATTAGTTGAAATGAAATTATTGTGGTAGGTAGTTAGAGTTGGGGAGAGAGGAGGGGGAGGGAGGCACCTCTAGTTGATGGAACGTTTCAAGTTCTTTGAATAGTTTTTGGGGTTTTGATTGAATGTTATTTATTTAATTTCAAAGAAAATTGTGGTTAATGAATCTGAGAAATCTACCAAATCCGAAGTAGGATTTTCTAGTTTCTAGTGGATTTAATGTTTTTTGTTGAAAAAAGTTTTGTTGTAAGTGGGTTGGAAAGTAAATGACCATTAAGTTTTTTTTTTTCGTCATGTTGAGACAAGAAAAACAATGTTCCAAAGCCATGGCCCGGCCCTGGCCTAGTTTGGGCCCGCATGGGATGATGGGATTTGACATAAGCCCGTTCAATTTAGGGTTGGGATTGGATTGGATAGCTCGAGCCCAAGCCCAAACCCAACCCATCTCATTGATAGGCCTAATGACATGGCACCTTGAAGCAATGCATGTTTTTTGTGCATATTTTTTTAGAAGGAAAATTATTGTGCTGTTGTCATGGCACTTTCTAGAGCCTCCTTTCCTATTGCTTTAACATATATAACTAGAAGAAGTAGAACTTGATATGAGGCCTAACTATTGAAAATCCTAGCAGTAGTCATATTATGTATAAAATATCTTCACATTGTAGCCTAGTAAGAGCCAGTCCTAGTTGACAAGTATTTCTAGTAATGCTTCGAGCTAAATTATAGAAATGAATCACATTAAAAGTCTTATTCTCAATTTTTATGCGAGACTAGGGCCTGTTTCTTTATTAGAATTCATAGAATTCATGTCTGGTGCTTGTTTGGGAATTTCAAATGCTAGCATTTGAAATACTGCTGAATTATGAAATTCCAAATTCCCTATTTCATTCAAGGCCTGAATTCCTGTCTGAGAATTCTAAGTTTCCCGACTCTACAAATTCCCTATTTCATAGCTAAAAGAATTTCTACCTGAGATTAGAACCTTGTATGTATTAGTACTGTACAAATTCAAGTGTAAATTGCCCACCAATATATATACAGATCCCCACATAATTACAGAATTTAAGCATCTCAAAAAAAATAATTGAAATGCTAACATAATAAATTACATGCACCCAAAGTTCATAAAAAACAAGATCACACTATCAATCTCACACATCCAAATTATGTTAGCCCATCAAAACCTACCTAATATGGTTTATATAGTAATCCATAAGACAGAAAGCACCTAAACATCCAAAATATGTTTACTACAGTCATCCAAAAGACCAAAAGTACTTAAATAGCTAACAGCTTGAAATTAATAAGGTTTAATAAAGTCCTCCATTCATATGGACCAAAATGTATACTAAAAGACTTTGAATTCATGTAATATTGTAACGCCCCAATTCCGAATACCGAAGATAACGCTAAGGTACCCGAAGTTGGCACGTTACTTTCCGGAAAGTCCGAGAACTTCCAAGATCGTAGTCCGCAGTGAGGTCAAATTTTAAAACTTTTTAAATCAACATCATAATCAACAGTTGTATTGCGGTAGCGTAATAAAAGATAGCGGAAGCAATAATATCATGTAAATAAATTAGATATAACAATGCGGAAGCTTGATAGTAATCTCAAAGTGTAGTTATCAAAATGTTTATACATATCTGACTATCTACCCAACTCACTACAAAATCTCTCAAAATCTCAAACAAACAACTGCACTCAGTCCTTCTATGCAGGCTCTCCATCCTCCGGCTCGACCATATGGTCAGTCGGCCCCCACCCATAGTCTCTAACTACAGGCGTCTCGTAGATCACATCACCCTCGGGATCATGGTCGGGACCTAAGCACCAAAGATGGGTCAGATCTAAGGATCTGGCAAGGCACCATATGCATATAACACAAGATGTATACAACAAAATAGAGTAATGACAGGTATGTATTCATAAGAGTAATGAGAAAACATGATCTAGGCAGCTGAGCAATAATAGCAGTTTAGAATCAGAAATGTAAAGTATACTAATCTAATCAGACAACAAATGGCACATTCACATAAGCTAAATACACAGTGGGATATTATGCCGCGGCCCTCCCTTACTGTAAATGTCCTATACCATAAATAGTTTGCAGTGGAGAAGGGGTAATAACCATGCAATGGATAACAGCCCTGAAATAATCATAACATACAATATATAACACCGATTACACCTCTTTATCGCACCAATCACACCCCTTTATCAGATTAACCCGGACCCGGTATCACACCGTCCGTCTAATCACAGCTTATCATGATAGCTCTAAGTAACCAATATAGCCCCTACCAACGATGATCAGTCAACTAGCTGAGCTTAGAACAATTGAGTGAATGTTTAGTGCTGACTCGGGAAACAAGTACGGGTCTGTGTCTGTCTAGGCTTATCTTGCGTGAGCAAAGTCCTAACCAAGTCTCTAAGAGGTTAATGTACATCAAAATGGAACACAGTCCAAGTCTAACGTCATTGGATCCACTCCAAGACTCACAACCGTGACTTGAGGCAACACAAGTACCATACCATGTCCATTCCACAAGTATTCATCCCATTCTCAAACACAATGAGCTAATAAACCATTTATCCTAACCTATTCATGCTATGGTTTCACATCCCCAACCTTAGGCCATATGAGGGCCCACCTAGACACATACACGGGTGATTTATCTCCAAACACAACTTAGAGTCACTACTAAGTAATCTTAGGTTCAAATCCTCCAATTTCCATTAATTAATATGTTTAAGACAACAATAAGGATAAGAGAGAAGAATAACACAAGAAGTCCTTAAACATGGAATTAAGTGGAAATAGACAAAGGACCAGTCCTAGGTAATGGTCCACTTATGGTTCAGGCCTCATCATGTGATTGGATCCCTAATTGTAGCCTCAGGTGTCAAAGATGATGAATCTGGTACTCCTGAAGTTGTGGACACCATGGACTACAATTAAGGGTCGAATCATTGACGATTCGAATCCCAAAACCTCAATTGGTGGACCCCACGAGTCAAGGCTGAGCCATGCCATTGATTCGTGTGTGGCACACTTGATGGGAGGATATTTGGATGGTCAATGGACCCCACAAATGATCAGACATAAAAAACATAGAAGTCTGAAAAATTTACTGTTCACAGTTTGCCCGGTCGACATCATACCCTAGGATGTCGACCGGGTGAACTGGATGTTGACCTCCCAGGTCGACATCCTGCAGTGTCCCCAGTCGACATCATGGCAGTGATGTCGACCGGGTCCACTGGGACCTGGTGTCAAACAGCTGGGGGGTTCTGCATGAAGTACTGTGTATCCGGTTGACATCAGGGCCATGATGTCGACCGGGTACACAGAGGTCCTGCTCTGTCTGAGAAATACATGTCTCAGCTATTTCCAGCCAGTTCCTGTGTGCCCGATCGACCGAGACAGGGTTCGGTCGACCGGGTACATTGTCTGTGCACATTTCAGAAGAAATATAATTAGGACTTGGATTTTTGCCTTTGTAGTATGCCCAATCGACCGAGAAAGGGTCCGGTCGACCAAGTATATGCAGATAGCTGAATTCCAGGTTTCTGGGATTTTCCCCATTTCAATCCAAATCTCAATCAATTCCTCCCAATTCACCTCCATACATCACAAGATCATACAAAGCATAGAAAACACTTCTATAATCCATTCATCCATCCATCCGGGCCATTGATCTTCCAAATGGGAGAACCCATCCATTAATGGCCATTTTTCCATGAAAACAAGCTCAAAAGAATATCTAATTATGCATTATCATTTAACAGAACTGAAATTACAGAAACAAGGAAAGAAAGCATACATCTAATGAAATTGCATAGGGTACTTGCCTCAATTCAGAATTTGGTGATAGAGTAGAGAGAAAGAGAAAAGGATTCCAAGCTTCTACTAGTGTTGTAGCTGAAATTAGGTGGTCTCTAACCTCCTTGTGCTGGGATTTGGGGAATTAGGGTTGCTTGGGGAAGAAGATAGGGCAATTGAGAGAGATGAGTGAAAATTAGGGTTTTGGCTAATGTTGCAATAACTTAGGTTTATATAGATTAGGGTTTAGGTTAATGACTAAAAGGGTATTTTAGTTGTGAATGGAAATATAATGGGGCCATAGGTATGTAGGTAATTTGGTGGGGTTCTAGAATGTTCTAACTCTCAAGGCCTTCCCATTAGTGCTAATGATTATCAAATCCTAATCTAATCAAAACCTATTAAAATTAAATAAAAGCCACAATCTAAAACTTAGGAATATTAGAACCTATACCTCTAATTCCTAATAATTAGCATATCAAAGTAGAAAATACCTTATTAATTATTATTTAAATCAAACTGAGGGCCCACAAGGGGTGGGGCCTCACATCACTCCCTCATTTTAAAACATTTGTCCCCAAATGTAAAAATAAAGTCAGGACATACCTGAGGTAGAAGATGTGTATAGTCTCTCTCCACCTAGTCGAGTAGCTCCCACGTAGCCTCCTCTGGAGTGTGATGCTCCCACTAGACCTTCACCCAATGGATGGTTCGGGTCCGGAGCACCGGCTCCTTAGTGTCGATGATGGCAACTGGCTTGGCGACGTACGATGTGTCTGGCTGAATGTCGAGTGGCTGATAGTGCAGAACGTGACTAGGATCCTCAACATACTTCTTCAACATGGAGACATGGAAGACATCATGAACTCCTGACAACTCTGGTGGTAGCTGAAGCTTGTAAGCCACGTCTCCGATCTTGGTCCTAATCTCGAACGGTCCAACATATCTCCGTGCTAGCTTACCCTTTTCGCCGAATCTGAGAGTACCTTTGGTTGGGGAAACCTTCAGAAACACTTTGTCTCCCTGCTGAAACTTGAGAGGTCTGTATCGGTTGTCTGCATAGCTCTTCTGGCGACTGCGGTTGACTTTCAGATTCTCGACTATCTATCGAATCTTCTCGCTGGTGTCGTCGACCAAGGATGGTCCATGGAAGCTCCTAAGTCCAACCTCTTTCCAGCAAATTGGGGTCTTGCATCTCCTGCCTTACAATGCCTCGAAAGGTGCCATCTTGATGCTCGAATGGTAGCTGTTGTTGTAGGCAAACTCGCAGAGTGGTAGATAATCCTCCCAGTTCTCCTTGTAATCCAAGACACAAGCCCTCAACATGTCCTCCAGTGTCTGGTTGGTACGCTCGGTCTGTCCGTCTGTCTGGGGGTGGTAAGCGATGCTGAAGCTCAACTTAGTGCCCAAAGCCTACTGTAAGCTCTCGCAGAACTGTGAAGTGAAATGCGGGTCTCTCTCTGATACAATCGATGTTGGAACTCCATGCAAAGAGACGATCTCGTCCACGTACAGCTTAGCTAGGACATCAAGTCCTGCTCTCATCGACACTGGCAAGAAATGAGCTCACTTAGTCAGCCGATCTACTATAACCCATATGCCATCACTACACCTCTTGGTAGTCGGAAGTCCTGCGATGAAGTCCATAGTAATGTGCTCCCACTTCCACTTGGGTATGTCTAGCTGGTGTAGTAACCCTAGTGGCTTCTGATGTTCGACCTTGATTTGCTAGCACGTCAAGCATCTAGATACGTAGCCTGTGATCTCCTTCTTCATGTTGTTCCACCAGTAGTAGCTTCTCAGGTTTTGGTACATCTTGGTGCTGCCTGGGTGAATTGAGTATTTACTATGATGCGCATCTGCTAGGATCTTGTCCTTCAGCTCTCGAACATCTAGCACGCACAATCGGTCCTGATAATAGAGCATTCCACCAATAAGTCTGAACTCTGGCCTCTGGTCAATCTGCTCGATCACTCTAACAAGGTCGGGATCGTTGCGTTGACTGTCCTTGACCTTTCCCAACAACTCTGGTTCCCATACGGACATGGTAGCAAGCATAACTCTGTCGCTGCGCGGGTGAAACCGAACATCTAGGTCTCTGAAGACATTGGTCCATACACCCTCTGTTGCTAGAAAACTAACTAGGGCAGCCTTCCTACTCAAAGCGTCTACCACGACATTCGCCTTACCCAGATGATATTTGATAGGGAAGTCGTAATCCTTGATGTACTCCATCCAACGCCTCTGACGGTTGTTGAGGTCACTCTGGGTAAATAGATATTGCAAGCTGCGGTGGTCCGAATGAACTTTGAACTGCTCCCCGTAGAGGTAGTGACGCCACATCTTCAGTGCAAACACAACTGCTGCTAGCTCCAAGTCGTGTGTAGTATACTTCTTCTCATGCTCCTTTAGTTGTCGTGATCCGTAGGCAATGACCTTCCCGTGCTGCATCAAGACACATCCAGGCCTATCCCTGAAGCGTCTGTAAAGACAACAAATCCACCACTCCCGGATGGTAACGACAATATCGACGCTGACGTCAGTCTCTCCTTCAGCTCCTGAAAGCTGTCCTCGCAAGCATCAGACCATACAAACGGTACATCCTTCCTCGTCAACTTGGTCAATGGCGCTGAGACTATAGAGAAACTCTTAACTAATCTGCGGTAGTAGCCTGCTAAACCAAGGAAACTTCGAATCTCGGTGAAGTTCTCTGGTCTCTTCCAACTCACCACTACGTTGACCTTGGCTGGATCCGCTGCTAATCCATCCTTGGAGATGATATGTCCGAGGAAAGACACTTTCTCCAAACAACACTCGCACTTGGTAAGCTTCGCTACAACTGGTTGTTGCACAATAACTGTAGAGACGTCCTTAAATGCTGCTCGTGCTCCTTTCTAGACTGTGAGTAAACTAGTACGTCATCGATAAACACCACTGTGAAGCTGTCGAGGTACGGTGCGAAGATCTTGTTCATGAAAGCCATGAACACTGCTGGCGCTTTCGTCAATCCGAACGGCATCACAAAGAACTCGTAGTGCCCATAGCATGTGCGAAATGCTGTCTTCTGCACATCCTGCTCTCTGACTCGCAGTCGATGGTATCTCGATCTCAAGTCTATCTTCGAAAAGTGCTTAGCACCCTGAAGCTGGTCGAAGAGCTCGTCGATCCACGAAAGAGGGTACTTGTTCTTCATTGTCGCCTGATTCATCCTTCTTCTTCACAAAGAGCATTGGCACACCCCATGGGGACATGCTCGGCCTGATGAAGCCCTTGTCCAGCAACTCCTCTAACTGGGTCTTCAACTCTCGCAGCTCTGCCGGAGCCATGCGATAAGGAGCCCTAGAGATCGATGTTGTGCCTGGTGCAAGCTCGATGGTGAAGTCGATCTCTCTGACTGGAGGTAATCCCGGGATCTCGTCGGGAAATACATCTGGAAACTCGCACACTACGGGAATCTCCTCTAACCCCTTGGACTTCTTGTCCTTTGATATGAACGCGATGTAGCCCTCGCATCCTGCCTTCATCATCCTCTCAGCCTTTAGTGCTGAGATCATCTTGGTGCTGTGTGGCCTCCTCTCGCCTACAAACTCTACCATGTCACCTGAACCATCGATTGTGAGTCTGACCGTCTTCTCGAAGCAATCCATCACTGCTCGATATCTGGCCAACCAATCAATCCCCAAAATGACGTCAAAGTCATGCATGGGTAACACGATCACATCTACAAAAAGAATGCACTCCCCAATCTGCACTCGGCATCTGGGGTGGTAAGTCTGGCATACTACGCTCCTACCTACGAGTGTAGATACTACTAGTGTGCAGGGCAACTCCTCTCCTACCCTACCAAGAACTAAGGCAAAAGCTGAAGATACATAAGAATGCGTCGCACCGGGGTCAAGCAATACTCTAACAAGCTTATCACAAAAGAAAAGCGTACCTTCGACCACATTCTCGGTGGCCTTGGCGTCCTCATGTGTGAGTGCGAAGACCTGCCCTACTGCCTGGGGCCTTTGCTGCTGGCGCTGCTGTCCATGGTGCCTCTGGTGACGCCCACACTGGTAGTGCTGCCCTCATGGCTACTGCTGTCCATGGTGCCACTAGTGACGCCCACACTGGTAGTGCTGCCCTCATGGCTGCTGCTGTGGAGCGCGCGCCTGCTGCTGGGCACGATACTGCTGCTGCGGTGTCTGGGCTGCTGGAGCAACCTGACATATGGGCTAAGCAACAACTGACGTATGTTGATCTCCCAGGTCGACATCCTGCAGTGTCTCCGGTCGACATCATGGCCGTGATGTCGACCAGGTCCACTGGGACCTAGTGTCAAGCAGCTGGGGGGTTCTGCATGAAGTACTGTGTATCCGGTCGACATCATGGCCGTGATGTCGACTGGTACACAGAGCTTCTGCTCTGTCTGAGAAATACATGTCTCAGCTATTTCCTGCCAGTTCCTGTGTGCCCGATCAACCGAGACAGGGTCCGGTCGACCGGGTACACTGTCTGTACACATTTCAGAAGAAAATAACTGGGACTTGGATTTCTGCCTTTGTATACACCCGGTCGACCGAGATAGGATCCGGTCGACCCGGTACACGCAGATAGCTGAATTCCAGATTTCTGGGATTTTCCCCATTTCAATCCAAATCTCAATCCATTCCTCCCAATTCACCTCCAAACATCATAAGATGATACAAAGCATAGAAAACACTTCTATAATCCATTCATCCATCCATCTGGGCTATTGATCTTTCAAATGGGAAAACCCATCCATCAATGGTCATTTTTCCATGAAAACAAGCTCAAAAGAAGATCTAATCATGCATTATCATTTAACAAAACTGAAATTACAGAAACAAGGAAAGAAAGCATACATCTAATGAAATTGCATAGGGTACTTGCCTCAATTCAGAATTTGGTGATAGAGTAGAGAGAAAGAGAAGAGGATTCCAAGCTTCTACTGGTGTTGTAGTTGAAATTGCGTGGTCTCTAGCCTCCTTGTGCTGAGATTTGGGGAATTAGGGTTGTTTGGGGGAGAAGATAGGGCAATTGAGAGAGATGAGTGAAAATTAGGGTTTTGGCTAATGTTGCAGTAACTTAGGTTTATATAGATTAGGGTTTAGGTTAATGACTAAAAGGGTATTTTAGTTGTGAATGGAAATATAATGGGCCATGGGTATTTGGGTAATTTGGTGGGGTTCTAGAATGTTCTAGCTCTCAAGCCCTTCCCATTAGTGCTAATGATTATCAAATCCTAATCTAATAAAAACCTATTAAAATTAAATAAAAGCCACAATCTAAAACTTAGGAATATTAGAACCTATACCTCTAATTCCTAATAATTAACATATTAAAGTAGATAATACCTTATTAATTATTATTTAAATCAAACTGAGGGCCCACAAGGGGTGGGGCCTCACAAGTATGTGTCGGATGTGAATTTTGATTCCCCCCCGGGAGGGGAATCGCTATTCAACAGTGTGAGATAAAAAAAATACATTGAAAATGAGGATTTCGACTACCCTCAAAATCGACGGATCACGATCGCCAGTTACGGATTCGGCCGTAACACCGTCCTTCGATGAAAGCCGAAAGCATGCGGGAGGAAAATGGGGTGGGTTCTTCTCTCGTCTAATGTGCCGCCGGCGACACACGACGGTTGTCTCGTCACTTAATTTGGGTCTTTCAATTCGGGTCGAACTTGGGTCAAGGGTCAAATTACGGGCTTCAAGATGGAACCATAATGAACTAGATAGGGGAAATCAACATCCAGGGTTGAACAGACTAATTAAAGTTAAATCCAAGTATTCTAGGGGATAGGCGAATTAAAATGAAAATAAACTAAGAAAATAAGGGAAAAGGTGCCAAATATTTAGAAGAGGATCAACCCCATTCCTGGGTACCCCTTTCAATGTCCTTTGACGACTTAGGGTTTAAAGGCTGATTCTTCGAATCGAAAGAATGATGCAGACGAAACTTCGAGTTGTGATTTCTGTGGGTTTGCGTGCGATACGCAGGTGATAAAAGTGCATGGCCGATAATGGGCCAGAAGTAAGATAAAAATGGCCGATGTTGGGCTGGGATTGATTGAGGGTGGCCGATGATGGGCCGGTAGTAAATAAACTGATATTGGGGTGTGTGAAATCACTCGTCTCATTTCGTCATTCTCATTAATTCAGGTTCTCGGAATCAACCTCTATTCCCTTTAATCATTGAGTTCAGATAAATATTTGGCACCGGAGGTGGAAGAAAAGAGAAGAAAATATTTTTGGAATTGGTTTTGTTGGTTTTATAGTTTTTTTGGATTTTAATAATTGGGGCTAAAAGGGCCTAACTAGGGGAGTTCCTACTTGGATTTAATTTAACTATTCCATTTTCCTAATGGATCTCTACCCTATCCTAAGGTCCTAACCGCCCACATCCACTCTCCCGGTCCCTTAGCGGGGCCCGGAGAGAGAGTGGGACCTAATCAGTTGAAGTTTAAGAAATTGGGGTAGTCTAAGCTGGCTAGGGAGAGACCTAGATCTAGGTCCGGGGTCTGGCCTAATCAGTCTAGACTAGTGTATAATTTCTAACTCCAATTTATTAATATTTTAGGTTTTTTAATATCTTTTACTTTGTTTTTGGTATTTTGGATTTTTATTATTTTTATTTGTTTTTATGTTTATTCATAGGGCCTAAAATCCTAAATTGATTTATCCTAATGAAATGGGAAGGGGGAAAGAGAATGAATTTCTAATTTCTAATTTAATTAATTTATTTGAAGTTTCCTAAATAATATTTCCTAATCCTAATGAGAGAGGAAGGGAGAAAAGAACTTAATTATTAAATTTAGCCTAATTATCCTAATTAATAGGGTAGCTAAAATTCTATTTTTAATCTTTACTTTTTATTTTATTATTTGTTTTCTTTTGGTGTTTTCGGTTTTTATTCTAATTTTTATATAGAAAATAACATGAACAGATAAAGGGAATGCAGTCTCAATTTTTATAAAGAGGATAAACTAAAGAAACAAGATGTAATACAATTATAATGCATGGGCATGTTAAATGCATGTTGACATACAGATTAAGACTAATTTAAAAAAAATAATAAAAATGGCCTAAAACACTAATCTGAATCTAAATGCATGGCATGTTAGATGCATGAAGAACAAAAGACGGACTACAGTGACTGAAGAATTGAATGCAAAAAAAAATAGAGAGTGGAGTGAAACCGGGCTGTGCGTGCTTGGGCTGGATTGGTAGCTCCGATGATTGGCAATCCAAACGGGCAAGTCGGAGGTGATGAAGGTGCAAATGGTGCCAGCAGTGGGTGTGCGATGAAGGAGTGCAGGTGGGTGAACAGGTGTGATGCACGTGTGCAAGTGGGCAGTGGCTCGGTCGTGTGTGCAGTAGGGGGTGCAGGGTGGTGCCTGGTGCAGGGGCTGTGGAGGAATAAGGAGAGGAGAGGAGGGAAAGAGAGGGAGAGATAGGGGTGTAGGTGGGTGCGGCGGTGTTGCAGGGAAGTGGAAGAAGATGATGGAGAGGGAGAGAGGAGAATAGGGAAGAGGGAACGGAGGAAAGGAGAGAGAGTGACAGAGAGTAGAGAGGAGAGAACGAGAGAACGAGAGGGGAGAGGGGCAGGGCGGAACAGAGAGAGGGTGAGAAAGAGAGTGGACGGGAGAAAGAGAGATGGGTCGTAGAGTGAGAGAGAAAGGTGAGGGAGAGAGGGACTGAGAAAGTAGGGAGAGCAGGGAGAGAGGGGCTGAGAGGATAGAGAGAGAACGAGAGAGAGTGAGAGTGCAGGCAGAGGAGGGAGAAGAGAACGAGAGGGAGAGGTTGAGTTGCAGGTGGCGGGACGCGCGAGGGAGAGAGAGGTGGAGAAGAAAGGGTGAGGGGAGAGGGTGTGGAGTTACAGGTGGGTGGCATGGAGGAGGATGATGGCAGGGGGAAAGGAGGGTGAGTTGCAGAGAGGCGGAGCGGGGAGAAGGAGCAGGGGAGACAGTGTAGTGTGTGCGCCGGGGGGTACAGGGGAGAGAAAGAGAGGGAGATGGAGAGTGTTGAGTTGCAGGGGAGAGACAGAGAGGGAGAGGGAGAGTGTTGAGTTGCAGGGGAGAGACAGCGAGGGAGAGGGAGAGTGTTGAGTTGCAGGGGAGAAGGCGGATCCAGGGGAGAGGGATGGAGAGAAGGAGAGAGAGTGACAAAGAAGAAAGGGTGAGGAGAGAGAGTGTGGAGTGAGAGAGAGAGAGAGACGTGCAGGTGGGTGCGTGTGGGGTGTGCAAGTGGAGAAAGAAAAAGATGGAGAATAAGGGAAGAAAAGAATGAAAAGGGTCGGTGTGGCAGTGATGCAGGTGCAGCAACGTGGAGAAAAGAAGAAGGGAAAGAGAGGGAGAGAGGGGAAGAAGGAGATGAGGGAGAGAGAGGGGTGTAGGTGGGTGTGGCGGTGTTGCAGGTGGGTGGAAGAAAAGGAAGGAGAGGGAGAGAGGAGAACAGGGAAGGGGAGAGAGGAAAAGCACGGGGAGAGAGAGAGAGAGAGAAGAAGAAGGAGAGAGGGGGGCAGAAGACCAGAGAGGGAGAGAGAACGGAAAGAGGGAGACAGGGAGATGTGGAAGAGGGAGGACGGGGAGAGTGGAAGAAAGAGCGTGAGAGAGGAGAGAGACGTGCAGGTGTGTGGAGCGGAGAAGGAGAATGATGGTGCGCAGAGAGGTAGAGGGAATGGAGAGAAGGAGAGAGAGTGACAGAAGAATAGGGAGATAGGGAGAGCAGGGAGAGAGGAAGAAAAGAAAAGGTGAGTGGAGAAAAAAGGGAGAGAGGAAGAAAGATGAGAAAGAAAGAAAAAGAAGAGAAGAAGAAAGGGGTGATGATGCAGATGCAATGGGCACGAGGAGAGGAAGAGGGCCTACCTGGTTCCGGAGTCCAGCGGCGAGAGACGGCGAGGGAACGTGCTGCTGTGGTTGGCGGTGCTGCTATGGGCGGGCGTGCTGCTGCGACTGGGAGGAGGAGGAGGTGGAGAGAGCGAGGAAGGGGAGAAGAAGAGAGGAGACAGAGGGCGAGGAAGACCGAGGAGAGAGACAAAGAGATGGAACTGAGGTGCGTGAGATGGAGAGGTGGGTCTGGGAGATGGGAGTCGTCTGAGATGGGAAGTTGATGGTGGCGTGGTGGCGACTACTACTTGCGAGGGAGATGAGCGATGGAAGGAGATGGAGAGGTGGGCCTGGCGCCAGGGAAGAGGGAGAGGCCTGGGTTGAGAGAGATGAGAGGAATCCAGGGGCTTCTCCGCATCAAAGGATCGAGATGAGGGAGAGGGTTTAAGGGGGAGATAGAGACGAGGGGATCTGGGATTCTACTTCCCCAGATCACTGGGCTCTTTCTCCCTTATCCGGGCGACGGGTCAGGGAGTTTGGGCTCAAGGGGTTTGACCTGAGCCTGGCCTGGTTGAAGCAGGTTTGGCCCAGAAGGTGGGGTCCTGGTGGAGGATGGTCTGGTTGTCTTCGACGGGGCCCAGGTTTCGTAGATTTCAATCCGCTCGTTGGATTTCGACGTTCCACATATCGACGGAAAGCTCTCGGCGAGCAGATCCCGATGAACCAATTTTCAGGGCGATCGGAGGTCCAGAGATGATAGGTGATTTTTCACTCGGGCGCCGCGGGGTGTGGGACCCGCTGTCATGATTTTTGATCCGCCCGTCGGATTTCGACGTTCTATATATGGGCAGAAAGCTCTCGATGAGTAGATCACGATGAGCCAACTCCCGGGGCGATCAGAGGCCTAGAGACGATTGGTGACTTTTGACTCGGGGCCTAATCAGGACATCATTAAATAGGGTGGACCGAATTGCCCCTCATAGGGTGCCAAAACGAGGTGTCTACAGTATGGCCTGATGATCCTGGATGGAAATTTGTCTCCAGCCATTTTATCTACTTCTTAAGCATTCAAGCTTACGAAATTATATGCCCTCTTGTCATTACTAATTAGAAAGTTAAGAACTAGCATTTCCATATCCTCAGGTATAAGAGGATGTACAGTTACAACTTCACTAACTCGTGAAATCAAGCCTTCGAGTGGGTTTACGCTTTTAGCAAGTTTAATGACAGCATTTGCAACTTTATCCAACGTATTTCTCACTTCTTCACATTCCACTGACTCTTGATTCTTTGAAGTTCTGCTGGTACCAGTTTGGTTTGATGGCCCAGGAGTTCGCCTTGGTGATGTTACACTATGTTGAGGAAAGTTGGCCTCATCCATATCATCCAACTCAGGTGTCTGGGCACGAAAGTCATCATTTGTAAATTCATCATTTGTTGGCATTTCTGAAAAAAGTTGTTGGCTCCTTTCAGTTCCTTTAAGTGCTACATCGCCTTGTACAACATCATCAGCGATAAGATCATGTACTTCATCAAAAAACTTGACAGTGATACGCTTATATTTAGCCAACTTACTATTTGCCTGTATAAAGCTCTTTTACTTAGAATGTAACTCATTAAAGAAAAAAAAATATGAGAACATACAATGTCAAAATGTAGGTGTATCTAATTTACCTCCTCCATGGACTCTCACACATCATCTGAAGCAGTGACCATTTTCAATGCATCATCCCAGCCAAGACCAGACATTGAGAGAAGTTGCTTTACTTCTCTGTATCGTGTTCGCCAATTTTTGTGCTTATTTTTGGCATTGTCTATGGTTGTTTCCAATCCGGTTTCATCCTTAATCTTTGCTATTGCTTCCTTCCAACAAGCAGTATTGAAGTTTTTTTTTCAACTTTTCTTCCTGCAAGCTTCATCTCTAGAAGTGTGTCCTTTAAAACCCTTTCTGCTGTTGGATTCCATTTATAATTTTCTTTTCTCTGCATCTAATGAGATTTGAATAGCATTTTATTAACATACATAAACTAAAAAAAGAGTAAAGAAACTCTATATTTAATCAATAAAATCCAAACATTTGTGAAATAATATTACATTGTCAACATCCAAAACCATACATTGTTTGTTAAACTAAAATGCAGGAGTGTGAACACAAAAAAATATCATTCCACATTATGATTATCTTCTTGTTGATGCTCATAATCATTCCACATTTGCTCAGCTATGGAATCCTGAAATGAATGCCAAGTGTTTATGTTTCAACGTGGCACTGTTTCTATATTTCTGGTACTTGTCAAGGGAGGATCGATTCTAGAATTTTTCCTGGTGGAGATGGTTTCAAGCATTGGGTCTCCTGCACTGTGCATAACTATATGGTTGTGGAGTGTACAACAAGCAATGACAATATCTCATTGAGTTGTCAATGAATACCCATGTGGCATTTGTAGAATGGGGAAGCGATTTTTAACAACTTCAAACACCCGTTCTATGGTGTGTGCAATGAGGAGTGTCACAGATTAAAAAGTTCTTGACAATTCATTGGAAGACATTCCTCGAACTCTCTCAGATGGTAACGCACACCTCTATATGGTGTCAAATCTTGGCGCATTACCAAAACCAGCATCCACTAGATAAAATTTACCTACATTTGCATATTAAAGAAGTGAATGTTAAATGGGACTTCACATAATTAAACAAAAATATTTATATTTTTGGATGTAAATATTTGTATGGTTCCATTACCATTTGGTACTGCTAAGTTGTCGCTTCTATTTAGTGCAGAAAAAAGCACAGTAGCATTGCTCGCGGAACCTTCCAATCCCGTAAGCACATATTGAAACCTCTTATCAAATCCGCTTGCCATGAGACAGTTTTGAGAGAGTTGGCCATGCCTATTTTGATATTTTGCCTACTTTGTAGTTGGGACATGAGCGGGTATGTGTGTGCCGTCTATTGCACCTATACAATCCTATCATCCCAACGAAAAAGTTATTGATAATGAAAACGTCTCGTCTGAAAGAATAAATAAGGATATAATTTACAATTAATAAACAAACTAACCTTACAATAAGGATAGAATCTACCATTTAGCCTAATTTGATATGGAGTTAGGGCATTTTCTGGAACTTGAACGTAACTTGGATAGACCTTGCAAACCGCATCTAATACTTTATGGAAATAACGACTAACAGTGGCGCCCGAATGGTTGAACCGATTAACAACAACTCTATTAGTAACATTGTGGGCCAATGTGGAGAAATATTGCTAGCTGCTCGTCTATGGACATCATTCGTGTGTTCTGAAGGAGTCCACGATGCATAAGTGTTTCACGCAATTTTATAAAGCAATCATGACTCATGCGCAGGTTTTCATGACATTCAGGGCCCTTACTTGACAGAAGCTCTTTTACCCACTCTTTGCTTGATAAATATGAAATGCGACGTTTCTTTCTAGTTTACTCCTCTTGTAATGTTAGCCATTGTTCAGCCAACACACAACATACGGCCAGAGCGGCACCAATAGTAGATATTAAACGTAATTTTAATGATTTTGTTGTAATGAGAATAAAGTATCAAATGCAAATTAAAACATAATAAAAAAAATGCCAATAAATTTTCGTGATTCTGTGACAATGCATTTGAACGGCTAACTATGCATAAGCATGTTAAAATGATACAAGTAAAACAAGAGGTGGAAATAACATTATATTCAAACGATTAATTTTATGAATCATACATTTCATGGAACCATTAGTATCATATTAAATCTGAGAAAAAAGTTAAATAAGAATTGATACCTTCCATTGATTGTTAAGACTGCAGTTTTGAATAAACCAACTTAATTAGCTCCAATCCCGCCATAAACATTAGCATCACAAAAAATTCAAAATTAAACATTTCAAAAGAATTATTATGAATAAGTTTGGAATCTATGGTATTTCATATTAAACAAAAATTTCAAAATTAAACATTGGCTCGACACCCTTTCTTTATGGTGTCGACTCCATGAGGCTTATGCATTTTTAACCCCCCATGCAGAATGATCACTCGCTCGACCCAACCTGTGGTTGGGTCGAGCGAGACTTCAATACATAAAAACTTTTATCTTATGGGAAAAAGTATTGACACCCTTTCTTTATGGTTTCGACTCCATGAGGCTTACGCATTTTTAACCCCCAGGAAGAATGATTACTCGCTTGACCCAACCTGTGGCTGGGTCGAGCGAGACTTCAATACATAAAAACTTTTATCTTATGGGAAAAAGTGACGACATCTTTTCTTTATGTTGCGACTCCATGAGGCTTACGCATTTTCAACCCCCAGGCAGAATGATCACTCGCTCGACCCAACCTGTGGTTGGGTCGAGCGAGACTTCAATACATAAAAACTTGTATCTTATGGGAAAAAGTGTCAACACCCTTTCTTTGTGGTATCGACTCTATGAGGCTTACACATTTTCAACCCCTAGGCAGAATGATTCCTCGCTCAACCCAACTTGTGGCTAGGTCGAGCGAGACTCCAATACATAAAAATAAAATAAATGCCAAACTTTCGTTCGACCCCATATCATATAGTGTTGACCCCTTAGGACAAATTTTCTAGCAATCTTATGGGAAAAGGTGTCGACGCCCTTTCTTGATGGTGTTGACTACAATAGTTTTGGGTTGAGCAATAATGCATTATGCCTGGGGTGGAATTAAACCGAAGGGTTGAGACTCTTAAGTGGCATTTGGCATCTCTACTTTTATTTCCATTTGTTAATTTAAATAGTATAGTGAAGGTGAGGTTATATGTCACATCATTGCTTTATTTAGGTAATATGAGTAGCCATATGAATAATCCATATGGAGAAGAGCATGGAAGCACTCAAAATCGATTAAATTAAACCATTATTTATGGAAGGACATTTCAAATTCGAATTTTCATGCACAAACCCATCAACACGCAATGAAAATCCAATGGCCAGACAAGGCTATTACCATCTACACATAACAGATTAAAAAATACTTGTAGTAATAATCTCTCTGTGTTGTAATTTGGTTGGTATATGATTAATTGGCAATACGGCTTTCTACAAAAGGAGGGAAATCAATTAAGATTTTCTATTATTTACTTTCCTGTTATATCGCTAGAGCTCTAGGAGATTTGATTCTGAAAAGCCTTTGGATATCTCATAAGTTTAGCATTACAAATGCAAGATGGAAGATCGCTCCAAACATGAGTCCTAAGAATTCTGATAAAGAAACACGCCATCATGTTTCCATCAATATTTCAGTAGAAACAAAAAAATCATGGCTTCAATTATTTATCTTATTATCATCACAAAAAGAGGAATCATCACAATACATCGGCATGATAGATTTGATTATCAACATAATCATTTCAAAATGGAAGCTGATGGATTACAATGGAAGAGGCAACAACTTCTCTGCTACTGTACACCATTGAGAAACAGAGTTGAATAGAAGAATACCCATTCTGAAAAAAACTGGCCCAAGAAATTATTTTTGGGGAAGTGTAGTGTACTAGAGTTTTTAGATTCCTTCTGTGTGAAGTATGGTTTGCATAAACCCGAATTGGTTACTTCATATTTCAATCAACAAAGATAAAAGAAAACATCTTTCCACAAAACCCACATAAATAAGATCAAAATGAAGATACTGATGGAAATATGTTGTTGTCTAAGGCAAGTCCAATAAGCCTATCCCAGCCAATTTTGTTGAGAACTCTTCATGCCTGTGGGTCATCACCAAACTCAAGATAGTTCACTATTTTAACATAAAAGTCATAGGCATTGGCCTTTTATTCCTATCCCATTTATAGCCTATTGTATCTAAAGTGCTGTTGTACATCTAATAGATAAATATAACAAATAATGGGTATCAAGCAGGAAAAGTGGACAGTTTAAGAAAAATTGTGATTAATTCAATCCCTATTATACATCTATACTACCTTTGAACTGGCATTTATTTCATCCAGCCATCTTCTACTATTGCATTGAATCATAATAAATGATGCATTTATTAAACCATTAGACCCTAACCTTAAAACCGAACTGCGCTCTAGGCGTCAAGGATTCCCATTAAAGATCTGCACATAACGATTCCAGCACACCAAGTTAAACCAGAAATCCAAACTGGTTATTTCGCATTTCAACCTATAAAGATAAAGATAAAGATAACATCTTGCCATAAAATTCACGTAAATATCATCAATTTAAGCCACAATACAATCTGGGAGCCAAAGATTCTACTTTATGTTTTGATTGAACACATGCAGATCTAGAAAATAAGCTTTAAAAAGAAGACAGTAGGAAACCCATAAAACAGGGTGGGTGATGTTGTAGATTCAACAAATACATGGATGCGAGATTGGAAATTCCATTTGGGTATTTCAGAATCTATATTAGACGGGGCTAAGGAGTTGGTAAACTTGGGGTTTTTTTAATTAGGCCCAATATCTAGGGCACCCAATTTTGATGATGATTCAAGAAGGCTTCTGATCCCTCCCTCTTTCATTCAGAATAATAAAAACAAAAGTATGAAAAGAATTCCATGCAATGGAAATCAGAAATCAAGAAGAAGAAGAAGAAGAAGAATCAGACATCTCAAAAGAAATCACAACACGAACAGATTAGAAGACTCCTTTTTTACGAGTCTCAGATTGTCGTGACCCCGGACCAAGATCACGGTGATAATTTGGTGAGTGTATAGTAATGATTACCACATTAATCAAGAGATACACACACTCTTTTAATTTCCCACAGGTTTTCATGGTGAGGATGTCACACATTCTTTTAAGTCATTCACATTGGTGCGGAAGCGTGTAGCAAACTAAATTTAGGAATTCCTTTTTCATTCACACAAGACTATTACCACGTATAATAAAATCATGATGTCAAAGCGAGCAGTATTCATAATGGCATTCCCAAAACATTAAGTTAGTATTCATACAAAATGTGATTAAATTAACATTCCCCAAAAATAATGGCCAACAAAGGCCAGTATAACCAAAAGAATGTTCCCAAAATATGACAATCAATAACCCCCAAAATGTGTCACATCTCAAAGCTTGACCAAATGTCTAGATGACAATGTCAGCCTGCCATTCGACTACACGTTGCTGTTCACCGGCCACCTCCTCTGGCTCCTCCTCAAAAGCAACAGGGTCTGGACCAAAGTACCAGAAGAATGGGTCAGACACGACGGTCTCGCAATTGGGTGAATATATATCACGAGAAGGTAAATTGAAAGAACAATTTAGAAGACATTGAAATGGATCAAAGCATTTATTTCTATAAAAATAGGATACACCATTTATCTAAAACACATGTACAAGATAAAACGTGTAGGGTATCAATGAACATGGAACTAGCAAGATGTCAACCATACAAAAACTAAATCCCCCATCACTAGTGTGATAAGAGCACATTCAGTATGTTGGGCTCGGACACACGAAGTGACAAAAACCAACATTATATATACATATACATAGAGCTAGGCAAGATCACAGCCGCGGAATCGGATAACGGGGCAGGACAGGATCCAAACTGCATTTGGCGGGAGCACGAGGGGGAGGCCCAAGTCATTTGATCAGACTGACAAGGACGTCCAAGCTTAGTGGTGCCGACACATAGGTTACATGAACATTAAAACATATACATATCTATATTGGTGTAAAACACTCAGGCAGGCGAGACATGGTGCTCATAGGCACATGTTTCAAATCAATCGCTTATCATGAATGGATGGGACTGGCAAAACACGTCAAATGTCTAGATCAGTAGTTTGAGGCTAAACTGGCGATATAGGGAGAAATCAGGCTTGAACAAGTATAATCCAAGTGAAACAGTACGATGAATCCTTGTGTAATTGCGGACCATATATTGAGGCTTCAAGATTTAACAAATGTGCATAAGGGCCTTGTATGTCGGGTTTTGCTTTTGGCATGGTACTCTGGAAGATAAAAGACATTCCAAGATCCCTATACAGTTGATAAGTCCAAAATCTTCAATATATTTTCGGGATGGGGTTCTTTCTTAATCGAACTCCTTATGGCATCCCATAGGTCTTCCCAAAGCATTAAGGCTTTAAACCAATCCAACCTGACCTTAAAACACCCTTTCTGAAAACAATAGGGAAGACCCAGGAATTTTGCACAGTTTGCTCGAGCGGACTGGAGGTTTGCTTGGGCAAGCAAGGTTTTGGGAGGGTTCACTCGAGTGGACACAAGCTTTCTCTAGCGAACTAGTTCGAGTCAGGTGGGCTCGAGCGAAGGAGAAAGTTGGCTCGAGCGACCAAATCTCTAGAAATGGTTCGCTCGAGCGTACAATGGGTCGCTCAAGCGATCAAGCTTCTGGAAGGGTTGGCTCGACCCACCCAGTTTCTGTAAAGGGTTCGCTCGAGCGAATTTAGATTCGCTTGAGCGAACTGCTTCAGAAACTACATTTCAGAGGAGTCCAAGCTCTCTTCTTTCTCTTCTACACCCATTCAAAGTTACCATTTGACACAAAATTTATGGCACTTCCACCTACTCATACCACATTTATATCCTCCAACAACATTTCACCAAAACGCTCAAATCACAATGATTTCCAACCACATTCAATGCAAGAACAACCATATTAATGACAAATCCATTTATGACAAAGGTAAAATTCTACAAGGTATAAACATGCAAATCTCAAGAGACCAAATAAGAGGAAGAACTTATCAACATGCACATTTCCAAGAGTCAATATAAACCATTAATAAAACTAGGTGAAAGTAATCATAAAAACTCATATTTTCCATAAAGCAATAAATCATTCAATTCAAATCCATTCATCCACTTGCCTTGGCTTCAAAGATGATTAATCAAGCTCCTAATCACCACTCCAAGCTTAAATCAACAATCTATGAAAAAAAAACCCCAAAAGTAACCCATTACAAACCCTAAAATAGTCAAACCAATGAAATAAGAAGAGAGAGCTCCCAATAATGAAGATGGGGCTTCTCCAAGGCTAGAAGAACACAAATCTAGGAGTTTGGGAGGAGAGCTTACTTGGAAGTGCTTCAAATAGACAAGGCTTGCTCAAAGAGAACCTTGGAATGGATGGTTTCCTTAAAAAATGGCATCAATGGATAGCTTTCATGGAGAGGAAGAAGATGATGAGCTCCAGTTTCCTTTTAGTAATAGCTTGGTGTGGATTTGGAGATGAAGAAGCAAGGGAAGAAGGGAAGAAAAACCCTAGGCTGGAACTCTTTTCTCCTCCAAATGAAAAGTTGCAAGAAGAAGGAGAAAGATGGGAAGGCTCTCCTTTTATAGAAAAGAAGGATGGGTCCCATAACTTAACGCACTTAATGGGCTTAGAACATGGTTTTCCAGGCCTCGGATACATTCGACGAAGAAGGAAGAAATGTTCAATGAAATTTCTAGTTTCCAAAAAATATACATTTCGCGGGTTTCGGAGACATTGAAAATTGTATCCAGATTTTGTGTAAAAAGACTATTTTGCCTCTAACATTAGCAAAGTAGGGTTTTAAGGTCTCGAACGGGAATAAAGTAAACACAAAAGTTGTAGAGAATAACAAAATCAATTAAATGGAGTCAAAACACGAATTTTCGGAAACCCAATAATATCCCCAAGTCACACAAAACACTACAAAGGAACCCATAAAGAGTCCCACTTATGAAACAAGGTTCTCCCAAAATATTCCAAAGCTATGAGAAAGCTATTCTAATCCCAAACTTAACCAAAATTCACTAATCTCACTTAAACTGAAATACGACTTAATTAGTATTAATCGCAATCTCTCGAGTCTGGGTCTTACACAAATGGTACAGACAACTTCTCAAATCACATCCCCTTTAATTACATATAAACCCTAATAAATAAAATAAGCAAGGAAATAGAGAGAAAAAACTCAAAATACAGAAAATGAAGAGGTGGTGTGGCTGTAGAAGATTCACACATTCAGATACGTTGCTGTTGCTAGAAAACGAATGAAGAAGATGACTGTTAGCGTTCCCGGAAGATATGGTTGTCCATCTGAAAAATCTCGTCTCAAACCAGATTTCCAAATCCTCCTTGCCTTTCTGGTTTTCCAAATCCTGCATTTTGGAGGATTTTGAATACCTAAAATTTCAAAAACCAACGAAATCTTATAAAGAAACACAGAATTTCTTACATGAATTCTGAATTTCAAAATACCCTGAATTCCTATCAAGAATTCTTCTAAAGAAACAGGGTCGTAGTAATAACATAAATTCTAATACTTGGGAAGAGTAAAAAAACAAAAAAAGTGAGGAAAAAGTCACATAAAATGCTTGCTAGTCACATCAAAACTTCTTTTTATTCACAAATATTACTCTTTTCCCACTCGTCTCACCTCATGGGATCCGGACTCCCTACGCGTTTTGTTATGCCACATAAGCCCTAGAAACCCCTGCGGTGTCTCACCTATATATATTTTATCATGCAAATCTCTTTTCCTCTCTCGCTCTATCATAAGCCGCTTCTTTTTTGCTTTTTTTCTTCTCTTGTTTTTCTAGAGAGTTGATAGGAAGGAGTCTGGACGGTGTGACGAGTTAAACTGGTAATGACCCTTCTCCAATCTCTTTTCTTCTAGCAAGGGAACGTCCTTGGGTTTGGATCGATGATGTGTTGATTTTAAACTGCGTTATCTTTCTGTATGTGCCTCAATAAGGCCTGAAGAAGCTTTTACACTCACTGAGATCCAAACCAAACTCAAAAGTTTTTTGTTTCCTTGTGTTCTTTTCCCCCTATTAATCCATTTGCCCCACTTACACCCCACCACCCCAACCAACCCCCGCGCCCGCCTTCCCCACCCACAACCCCCCCCCCCCCCCCCCCCCCCCCCCCCCCCTTTAGTTTTTCCAAATGATAGAGGGTTTTCATCAAAGGGTTTTATTATTATTATTTTTTATAGGGATTTTACAGGTAAAGAACCACCCATATTTTTTTCTATGATTAAAGTTGATCACCTCCATTAGTACTCTGTTGATGTCAATCGATCACTTTAATCAGTAGAAACTTAGTTTTACTTGAAAGATTTAAATTTCTTTGTATCTAGTCTGATTTGAATTATTTATAGTGTGTATTTTGATTTCTGTTAAATTGATAGGGATGTAATTGTTGTTTTTGTGTTATCCTTCTATATTTAATCTAAGTAGCTTAGATCTATTGTTCATCAGATTTCTGGGTTGATGTAATACCACGTTTTATTGTTGATGCTGGTTTCTATATAAAAGCAAGGGCCATGTGAGATGGGAAGGTTTGAGCACAAAGTCAGTCTACTCGACCTGACCTATCCTGACCCATTTCATCTCTATATTTAGATACCCTTGCAGAAGTCACTACTCACTACGTACAATACCAAGTAGCAACAAGACCGACATACATGTTTAGCCCAACAAAACTCAGATAGTAAGGTGAGGCCCATAAAATCTAAGATTTCATGTTGAAGCTATCATGGCCCATACCAGATGTTAAGGCCTATCAAGACCAAAATTGCACTCTAAAGTTTGTTGAGGCCCGAGTTCAGTATTTGGACATCTGAATAGGGGTGTTCGTGGGCGGGGCTGAGCAATACCCAGGCCCATCCTAGTTTCAAATTATTGGCCCAAGCCTGGCCCTAGCAGGACTCAGGCCATAAGTATTTGACCGAGGCTGGCCTGTATGAAAAAGGTTAAGCCCAATCCTGGGTTGATAATGGTTTTTATAAACAATAAAAAAGGGCTTCTACCAACCAACTGCTCTCCATGTGTATTTTGTGAAAATGTTTGCTTTTTTGGCTTAAATCTGTCTCTCTCATCCGTTCTTTCCAGGCTTGGGCTTTCTATTACTCAATCCAAGTCCAGCCCGACCTGCATGCCAAGACTTGAGGCTCAAGCCCTAAAAAAAGAATGGCACTTACAGGATGATGTATAAAAATTGATGGGCAATTACTCTATGGTTTAGTGTATAATGAGCAATGTCCCAGAATCATGAAATTTTAATTCATTGTACACAAATGGAGAAATATAAAATGCAATCTAAAAAGTATAAAAAGATAAAATGGATCCTCAGTATTGCCTTTTTGGGACTACAGCTATCCATAAGATGTCTAATAAATATGGATGAAAATGGACCCTTGATTACTGAACAACCCCAATGACCTGACCGGCTAACCCAGTGGAATCCAGGATGGGCTCTGAGTTTTGGCACATCTGACCATTGGTTCCTGATTCATGTCCATAGTTATGGATCCATTAGCAATTTGGTGGGCTCTGGGTTCATTCGGGTCCATATTAGTTAAATACCTGAATAGGTTGAAGTTATATATAATATATGTAATTGGGCCAGGCTCAACCAAGTGATAAAGTAGGGCTGAAAACAAAGCCTGTCTACACATGAGACTCGACCCTACGAACACGGTATGAGAGCTGGGTTTGAGCCTGTTTGGCAAATGAGTATGTCTGTATATATATACATACATACATACATACATACACATGTACTCCCTTATAAAAGAGAATATATATTGGGAACCGGTCCTATAAGGACTGTCCTTAGGTCCGCACAGTTCCGAATGGCCACTGAGGCTCACCTTATGATTCATCCAAATTGACCACACATTCACAACCCTCTTATAGGCACCTAATCCTATGAATTTGCATGGATTCGGTGGACTAGACCGTTAAATTGAGGGTCAATTTTTCTTATTTGATATAAAGCTATTAAACTTGTGGACCACGGATGAAAGAGTTATACGTATACGTGATGCTCTCACCTTACTATGAGAGATAAGGTGGAGGCCTTCACATCCATATCCAATACTAACAGCTTAAATGTGAGAGACTCCACCTTAAATGTGAGGGTCTCTACCTTAGTATGAGAGATGCTCTCATATATATATATATATATATATATGGGGAGGCGCCTAGGCATTTTTTTAGGAGAAAACGTCCCTCCTAATTGGGCCCACTGGGATGCATGATGATCATGGAAGTCCATTGGATGAAAAGATCTATGTAAGACCTATCTATATTGAAAATCTTGAGTCCCAAAGACCATCATAACCTTTTGATCCATGGCCTTAAAACTTAATGGTTTAGAGACTTCATTTTATCATAATTTCAATCCAATGATGAGGAAAAGTTGGATGAATGTCAAACTTGGACTTATGACTATTCATGGGGGTAGTGTGTATGAAAAGGCTAGATTGAGTCAACATGGACCCCATGATAAGAAAAAGAGGAGAGGAAAAATGGGCGTTTTTAAAGTGGGGATCCTCATACTTATATATATACATGCATACTTACATATATACATACACATACACATATATACATATGTGTATGTGTTTGTGTTTGTGTGTGTGTGTATATATATATATATATGTATATATATGCACCCACCCTATAAAATGAAAGAGAAGAAAAGCGGTGCTTGTTTTGTTTCTCTACACCATCCACACGGGCCTTGTTTGCATAATCAACATGGGGCCACACCCTACAAAAGAGAAGAAAAATGGTGCATGTTTGGTTTCTCTAAATCTCTACACAATCCATATGGGCCTATTTGCATGGATCAAAATTGTTGCTTTTAACTGGTGGGGGACATATGTTAGGACACCCACACCCACACCCACACCCACACCCTATTTCGTTTCTCTACACAATCCACATGGGCCCTATTTGCATGTATCAAAATTGTGGCTTAACTGGGGGGTGACATGTGTTAGGACACACCAAACAAGCAAATAAAAGCCTCTCCAAAAACCACTCTTTCAATTTCGTCTCCACACTGCATCGTCTCTCTCCTCTCCCCATCTCTCCCAGAGAATCCAAAGCTGAAAGGTAACTCTTCTTTTACATAATCCTCTTTTCGGTTTATTGATTAATCTTCAAGATTTCTTATTTCATTTTATTAATTTTTCTTCATCTTTCTGTTCATTGCTTAATCTTCATGATTTCTATTTCATTTTATTAATTTTCTTTTGCAATCCTTATTTCAATCTCCCAAGTGAGGGCACGTGCATGCAACCCTAATTACAGTAGCTCATCTGGCATGGCACATATGTAGCATCTCTATTCAAAACAAAACAAGGAAGAGCTTCAATATCCAACATTTGGGGGTTTCCAACCCGAACTACTGGGGTCATCTGGTAGAAGACATATGTAATCTCTGTATTCAAAACCAAAAACCAAAAAAAAAAAAGGGAAGAGCTATGATATCCAACTACCATTTGGGGCTTTCCACTTTGCCTCCATTTCATCTCCCCCTCCTCCCTCCTCCCTCCTCCCTGCTGCATTTCCTATTCTATTTCCTGTTATCTTTCATTTTCAATTTTATTTGGGCATTGCATTGAAGTTCCTATCATTTGAATCCAAGTAGTAATGAGTAAAACAAAGTTACTTGTCAAAAAAGGGTTGGAATGTTGAACTTATTTTATTCATTAAGTGGAGTTTTTACTTCTCATTTCAATTTAAAGATTTTTCATTCAAGATATTCTTTTAGTTTCAAATATGTATATGGGACAAAAATGCTTTGAGGTGGAGAAGGCAATGCTGGAGATAGGAATAGCCATGTTTTCTTATTTTGCATTTGACTATGCCATCTTCAGCCACTGTACACAGTACGTCAGTGCCCAATGGCAACACAAAACTGCATTACAAGCCTTAATATTGGAAGCAATAGTGATACAGAGCACTTAATATCTATATTTTCAAAAGATAGAACCATCGAAAGCACTGGATATGGGTCATTGGATCAATAACAGGGCTCTTATTTGCTTCAGCTTTTGTAAATAACATTGGGCTCTTATTTGCTTCAGCTTTTGTAAATAACATTTACGCTTCTCTTTAGCTACAGCCTAGATTACCCTCATATTTGCCACAAAGAAACAAAATGGAAAAAGAGAAAAGGCGATTGGCATAAAATTGTCAAGAGCACCTCATATATAACTGTAAAACAATGTAGCCAGTAGACACCATTTGCTTGGAGATTTACAATGACAGCCATAAATTCAGGTAAAAGGACAAAAGACATCTATTGCAAGTCATTTATTTTGCACTCTGAATGGCAGAAAGTTTTGCATCTTTTCCCCAACTAAAAAATAGGTATCATTCTGCTGAAGCAAAGCAGAGTGTAGAGTAGAGTAGCACATAGAGCCAGTTTGGATGGGATGCCCCAAATGCACATAAGATACTTTCATCTCAATCCTCATTAAGGTTTGAGGATGGAACTTAGGTGGTCATCCCCAACTGCAGCGCATCTAAATGAGCCTCCAGTTGCCAATGTGCCAACCATTTGAGTATGAAACAAATAGGCCACCAAATGAACTAATTGGCTTTAGGACCGATGACTTGGGTCCACATTTGGCAATCAGAAAAATGATTTCTTCTTTTCACTAAGTCGTGGAAACCAACATTCTCTGAAGATTTTGACCAAATATCTTCGTTAAGCCTCAAATCTGCAGATTCATCAAATATTAAAGAAGTGTGTGTGCTGTAGTTGACTCACATATTTGATATACAGATTATTGCTTTTTATATAATAAAAAATCAGACTTTTTATTATTTATCATAGAGAGAAAATTAATCAATGGAAATGTTAAACTATACAAGGTGAAGCAATGTATGAGAGAAATAAAATAGAACAATGTTAAACATATGTTCTTCGCCTTTTGCATATTGCGTGTTTGTGATTACTCTGCCAATTTTTTTTGGCCTCATGCAATTTTCTTATCTGAAATTTATAGTGTTCTATGCTAATTATAAGTGTGCATTGGATGTAGTCCTCTGATTGAAGAGGACTAACTTTGTGATTACTTTGTCAATTTTTTTTTTTTGGCCTTACACAACTTTCTTATCTGAAATTTATATTGATCTTTGCTAATTATAAGTGTGCACTGGCTCTAGGCCTCTGATTGAAGAGGACTAAGTTTTAATTCATGGGTTTGTCGTCTTTGTTCATTTTCCTTTAAGTTCTTAAAAGATTAATTCTCACGCATGAGTTCCAGAAGATGCATAATCCAGCACTCATAATGTTATAGAAATAGCATAATGATTTGTAAACTTATTTCTCTCCTTTTATAAGGTAGTAGACTCCAATACAAATAAATCCATAGATGCATGATCCAACACTCATAATGTTATAGAAATAGCATAATGATTTGTAGCAATTTAAAATGAGTTTTCCCCTATATAGAACTGAATCAACAATTAAAGACTAACGGATTTACTGTTGTTCATGCTCAGAAAGGAACACATGTTTTATACTTTTGCCTTTTTATATTTTTATTGTTGTTTTGTTTGCTATGATTGGAGTGGGTGTCTTTTACGCTTTATCAGTGTTCTATTATTCCTTTTTTTGGCTAAGGTCCATTCCTCATATTTTGTATAAGGTACTCATAAAGAGGCTGAGCTTATTACATAATCACATTTTATTTTGAATTTTCCCCTATATAGAACTGGATCTAGAATTCAAGATAGCAAAATTACTGGATTTGTAGTGTTCATGCTTAGAAATTGGACTCTTAAAAATACGGAGTAGAATTGTCCCTTAGTTACTTAAGTTTCCTCCAATATCTCAACTCACTATGTTTGCTTAGTCTCATATTTCATGGTAAGAATTTACGAAGCAATGATAATAAAAAAATTGAAGGGGGAGATATATTATGAACATTCTTGCTTCATATTTAACATGTGCATGCACATAAAATTTATTTCACATTAAATATGTATGAATGGTTCCAAAATGAATGCCTTGTACTAAACAAATAAAAATAAAAAAATGGCCAAAACCTACAACCCTAACCAAGTTATACAAGTAATTATATGGGTTGGATAGGGTTGTCTCATGCCTTTTTACAGAAGTGTGGGCTGCAGTTGACTCACACATTTGATATTTAAGTGTCAACTTGCATACCCCCATAACCCACAAATACAGCACTATAATCAATTGTTAGATCGCTTAAACAAATCATTTGACTTTTGATTAATGACGGTTACCATTAAAAAAAGAGTTTTTCTATTTTATTATAACCAAATATGTGAATTCCCAAGCATAACTTTCTCTTTGTGCATGCATGTTTGTTGGAGATTTGATCACAATCACGAAATGTAGAGAAACCAATAATTAAGAACCACAAAAGAAGAATTATAAGGCTACAAGAGAACTACTGCATCCACAAGTTCTCTCTATTGTAGTTTTTATTTTTATTTTATTCTATTCTTTTTTATTTTATTTCAGGCATAATTTGATACGTTCATCCAAATGTGAATCAAAACTATATTTTTAAGGTCAACTCCATTTCTATCTCTTTACACTTCTTTTTTCGCCCTACCCATGGATGACCTAGGCTTTCTTGCCATAATCATATAGGATCCCATGTTCTTACTAAGAAGAGAAATTCATTTGCTCCAACAAGTATTATGTCCTTTTCTTATTAGCTGAATGTCTATAAGAAGTTCTTAATAGAATATTTGGATATGAAAGTTTCATATCTCAAAAAGAATGCTCATTCAGACTTTGTTAGAAAGAAATTTGTAAGATCACAAAAAAAAATTGCATTTCTTGCTTTACTTCAATTTCAGAATATAGTTTCTTTTGAGTTCTAGATGATGTTATCCATGCTTTGTAGTTGGAGGCTGTTTGAAAAATCTCTGCTTCTGGAAGTTGATCTAACACCAGTAACCCAAATGTATGTTTGTTTCTTGCTCAATTTTTTCCTTTATAATTTTCCATTTCTCTGATTTCAACTCTTCAACACTCCTAATAAAACCTCCAGATTTGAACACAAAAAATGCTAAAAATTATTTCATAGTGAACTTGCAAGCTTGTGATAATGGACTAACTGACCCATCCAAATTAGTTACATAAATTAACAAATATCGTATCAATGGACACACAAAACAAGCAAACGTGCATTAATTAAGTTATGAAAGTTAGAAAAATATGACATTCATGGAATTTGGTACCTTTCATTGGGCCCCCATGCCTCAAATGTTTTAATAGTTTGTTAAAAAGATAATAATCGATTTTGCATTGCATTTGGGGTATTGCATTAATCAGAACACAAAAGTCTTGATAGTGTGTATGAACATTTACTGCTTTCATACTTCATTAACACCAATCCCTAAAATTAATCTTTGTAAAACAAAGCATGAACTCTGGAGGATTTCCATTCATCCTGTCAGTATATTCAAAATGCGTGAATTTGGATGTCCATCCAAAGGCACTTGTAATCACTAATCTGAGAATTTTCTTTTTATTATTGGAAAGTTTCTCATCCATGCCTGTTTAGGTAGAAGCAACTTCATTATAAATTTACAAGTAAAACTCTAACAAATGTGGAAGAGGCGTGTGGACCTTATCTGTAAGACCCCGCCCCGAGAGTTTCCTTTTAGTGTTAATTAAGACGCGTTTTAGCTATAAGTGAGATTAGTGGAAATGGGTTAAATCTGGATTAGAATAGTTTTCTTTATAGCTTTGAATGATTTTGGGAACTCTTTTGATCTAGTGGGGCCCTTTGGGGGTTCCTTTTATTGTGGCTTGATTAGTTTTGAGATTTATTTATTAATTCTGGAAATCTGTAACATGCTCCGTTTAATGTATTTTATGATTCCCGACAACTTTCGTATTTGTTCCGTTTTCATTCGAGACCTCTAAACCCTACTTTGCCATTGATAGGGGTAAAATAGTCTTTTTACACAAAATCTGGACACTATTTTCAATGTCTCCGAAACTCGTAAAATATATACTTTTTGGAAAGTAGAAATTTCGACGATCAATTCTTCCTTCTTCGTCGAATCTTTCCGAAGCCCGTAGAACGATGTTTTAGCCCAATTGGATTTTTAAGTTGTGGGACCCATTGCCATTTTCTATTTAAGGAGGAGTTCATTCCTTCTTCCCCCTTTTCCTGCAACTTTCCCTTGAGAGCATAGAGAGCTCCAGCCCTAGGGTTTTTCTTCTTGCTCCTTGCTTCTCCATCTCTCAATCTCTCTCAAATCTATTGCTAAAGGTAAAATGGAGGTGGTAATCTTCTTCCCCTCCATGAGAGCTTCATCTTGATACCATTTGTAGAGAGAGCCTTCCATTCCAAGCTACATTTTGAGCAAGCTCTTGCCATTAGAAGATTTTCCATGTAAGCTCTTCTTCTCATCTCTTGGTTGTGTGTTCTTCTAGCCATGGAGGTGCTTCACCTTGATTATTGGAAGCTATCTCCATCTATTGCTTGATTTTGACATTCTAGGGTTGTAATGAATGTATTTTGGAGATTTTTGTGTAGATTGTAGATTTTGAGTTTGATAGAGGGATTAGAGCTTGACTAGCATATTTGGAGACCAATGCAAGTGAATGAATGGATTTGATTTGAATAAGTTCTTATTTTATTGAAAATGTGGAATTTTTACTATTCCTATTCCTTTAGTTCATTATGTTTCATAATGCTTTTGGAAATGTACTTATTGATATGATTTTCTCTTAGTTAGTTTTATGAGAATATATGTATTCATTCATTAAAGTTTATTTTGATCATTATGGACTTCTTAAATGATATTTGTACTTGCATTGAATGAAATTTGTATTGGTAGGAGAATTGATGCATTGATGGAATGGTGGTTGGTGGAAAGAATTAAATGTTAAATGGAAGGGAATAGACCCTTTTCATGTTAAGAAATGGTTGGAGTTGAGGTGAAAGGGTTTGGGAAAGAAAGAACGGAAATCTGCACCTGATGTGTAGTTCCCGCAGCTGGGCGGTCAGCGGGCGGTCACCTTGGCGGCTAGACGACAGGTGACGGGCGGCCAGCCGACCCAGATGCGGTTAGAAACACAGAATGCCGTGTTTTGACAGGCGAACCGCGGTCAGCCGCGTGGTCAGCTCGCGGCTAACCGCTAACCAAAAACCCTGTGACCGCTAGGTAGCCGAGATGCGCGGTTAGAAACACAGAATGCTATATTTTAGCAGGGTGAACCGCGGTCAGCCCCTCGGTCAGCCAAAGGCTAACCGCCGATCACCTTGGCGGCTAACCGCCAGCTGACCGACAGGTGACCGAGTTTCACCCAGAATTCCTGAGTCTTTTCTATTGTTTTCAGATATGGTATTTAAAGGTTTGGATGGGTTGTTCTGATGCCCTACCACCTTGGAAAGACCCAGGGGATGACATAAGGAGATTGACATAGAAAGAAACACCATTTCGGAAAGGTATTGGGACTTTTGGATTCATCAACTTGCATAAGGAAACTTAGTATATCCTCTATCATTCGAGTACCATACTAAGAGTAATAATAGACATACAAGATCCTTATACATGTTGTTTGAATATGGATGCCCCAATATATAGTCCCTAATGATATAAGGATTCATTGCATTGTTTTACTCAGATTATATGTATAATTACCCGATCCTACTGGTTTTATCTCAAATTCTGATTTATACACCTGATATGTCCTGCCAGCCCGTTTATGCATGAACAGATAATAATATGAAATGTGTGCCTACGAGCACCATGCCCCGCCTACCCGAATGTTTTATACTGATATGTTTTGTATACGTTTTGATTTCTCATGTAACCTATGAGTCGGCACCACTAAGCTTGGACGTCCTTGTCAGTCTGATCAACTGACTTGGGCCTCTCCCTTGTGCTCCCACCAGTTGTAACTTGGATCCTGTCCTATCCCGTTACCCGGTTCCGCGGCCGTGGTCTTGTTTAGCTATATGTATATGTATATAATGTTGGTTCTCGTCACTTCGTGTGTTCGAGCCCAACGCACTGAATGTGCTCTCATCACCTTAGTGATAGAGAGGATTTAGCTTTAGTGTGGTTGCCATCTAGTCAGTTCCTGTACCTTGAATACCCCACATGATTTATATTGCATCTGTACTTTAAATGAACCATGCATCCTGTTTTATGACAGCTATCGTTTTAATAAGTTTTCGTTATGTCTAAGATGTGCTTTGATTTCTTTCTTGGTATTATCTATTCACCCACCTGCCAGACCGTCGTGTCTGACCCATTTTTGTGGTACTCAGGTCCAGCTCCCGTTTTTGCCTTTGAGGAGGAGTCAGAGGAGGCGGTTGATGAACCGCAACGATTAGTGGAGTGGCAAGCTGACAATGTCATGTAGACATTTGGTTTAGCTTGGAGCTGCGAACATTTTGGGGAGATTATAGAATGATATATGATTTATACTTTTGGATGCACTGGCCTTTGTTGGCCATTATTTTTGGGGAATGTTAATTTAACTTGATCTTTTGTTTAAACTCTAACTTCAAATTTTGGGAATGCTAATGAGATCATTGCTCACTCTGACATCATGTCATACTTGTGTATTATCAGTCTCATATAATGAGAATGGATTAAGAGTTTGATTTGCTACACGCTTCCGCACCAATGTAAATGTTCCTATGAGTGTGTGTGGAATCCTCACCGCGGAAACCTGTGGGAAATTAAGGAAATGTATAATCATTATTAAGGGAAGTTCATTACCCCATCCACACCACCCGTCGCGGTCCCGGGTCCCGGTCCGGGGTCGCGACATTATCATTTATTCAATTTATGATTTTTTAGACTTATTATTTGAAACATTGTAGGCATTCATTTCAGTTTCGAGTCAGGGAAAGGGCAGGCAGATAATAGTAATCTTCTTCATGTCTTTCTTATTTAATATTTAAAAAAATGTCAACATGGATGGATCCACAAGGTTGTAAAACCATTTATATGTTGGATGAGATGTAGTAGTACATTTCACAAAAAAAAGAAAAAAAGAAGTATTTTGCTAACCAAAAACAGAATGAAAAAAATTGGCTTTAGGAGTGAATTGATACTACATTGGACCTGGATTGAGACAATGTTGGAGATTTGGTAGAGATCCTAGATGGGTCTAGGTGTTTAAATGGGCTATTGGATAAGTGTGAAATGGCTGATTTAGATGCTTGATGATTGGTTTTATGTAGCATCTTATGTTCTGAACATGCAGTTTTTCCCCTTATTAGAAAAGAAATATAAATTCTAAAAATCATATCACGAAAATTACATACTGGGTATATAACATATACAATAATGTCTTGGCCGCATAACTAATTTAAAAATATTATATTTTCTGATCTTGACACACGTTACTAAATTTTTTCATTTATTATGATTAATCCATTAAAACTAATCTACAATAATCTGATTAGAGTTTTTAATTTCAAGTGGTCAATCTTATTTTCACCTTTACTTTTCCTGCAGGAAAGCATCACTTATTTCATTAGAGACCTTTACTGGTTTTGTTATTACACATAATATATACAATAATCATATGAAAATAATTTTTTTTTATTTTAATATTCATATGTTAAAATATTTTATTATTTTCATCTTATGTCAATAGATATCATTAATTGACTATCTGCTCTTTCCATGCAGTAAAGAGCCACCTGCTTTGTGTGACGCTTTCACTGTCTTTAGTACTACAACAAATATATACAATACTGGTATGAAAAGAATTTATTTTCATTTCCATCTAAATTTTTATATTTTTTAAACATTATATTCTTTGCATCTTCTGCCAATAAATATGATTAATCAACTATATTGTAATTTGCTTATAATTACATATTGTTTATTCATATGTGTGTGACTCTGCAAATAGAAAAAAATAAATAAATCAAATCTTGATTGTTCATTAAAAATTGTTATAGTTATTATCTATTATTCATTATATCCTAGCTTTATATTCATTACATTGTACAAAGAATTTCCATTGTTTCTTCTCATGATTATAAAATATATAACAGATGGCATACAATGTTAAAAAAATAAAACTGCATAATTGCTACATTATTGACCTTTCTCCTTTTTCCTCATACGTAAAAATGAGAGAAAAGAGAGATAGAAGAGAATATTTCAAAAATTATTATAAAACTTTGAGTGATGACAAGAAGGAACAACTGCGGAGAAAAAAAAGAGAAGCATACAAAAGGAAAAAAATTAACAATGGCCCTTGATTCACAACTGCCATTGTCTCGCAGGACTATTTTTAAACCAGGTATAGTAATAAAAAAAATAAAAATAAATTTTATTATATGTCCAAGTTTCTGTATCAATTATTAAAAACTCTTATAAATGACTAACAGTTATTTTGTTTTCACTTTGCTGCCTAACTTAGTGAATGAGGTTGGCCATGTTGTGTCAAGAATATCGGATAAGGGCAAACAACAAATTGAATACTACAGCAGTTATGAAGTTGGTAAGAACTCCAACTTATAATTATTAACATTTAAAGTAAATACATCTGGTAATATTGTTGGAAATCCTTCCAATAGGATCAGCTTCTTCAAATAGACAGAATAAAGCTTTTGGAGGTGATAAGACATTTATATATACTTCATTTTTTATTGGAAGAAGTAACAAAGTTTTATTCATAATAAAACTATGTTCTTTCTTCCAATCTTGCAAATAACTCAGTACAATGCTATTTGCCCGTAATCAAATTGAATTTAATTTGGTTACTCATTTTCAGCAGTTGACGAATTTTCTTTAGAAATATATAATAATAATCATTCTATCACGGAGTATACAATGACAAAAAGCATTCGAGCATTTAGCTCAAAAATGTGTAAAAGGAGAAGGACAGGTATAATTATCAGTATTCCCTTTATCTACCCTTTCACAATAATTAAACAATACTTCATTTATGCTTTTCTACTTCCTGTAGATGAAATCCCTTGTACGTCCATATGCATCGATGCACCTATTGAAAATATACCTCAAGAAGCATTTATTTTACAATCTTCTCCAACATGCAAACATTGCAATGCAAAGAGATTTTATCGTGAGCCTGTAGGCTTTTGTTGCTCTTCTGGCCAAGTATCATTGGTTTCAAATGACACTCCTGAAGAACTCCAGTTGCTATTCAAGTCAAAGTCGAAAAATGCTTTTGAGTTTAGAAAATATGTTCGTACATATAATAACACTCTCGCATTTACATCATTCGGTGTAAAATACAATAGAGAACTTTGCAAAAGAGACAAAGGTATATATACATTCAAGGTACAAGGTGAGGTATACCACTACATCAATGACTTGGTACCAATAGATGGACATCCTTCTTGCTTACAACTTTATTTTTATGAAACGGATCATGAAGTAGAGAACCGCATCCATGCATCATCAAAAATTAATTTAAGCATCATTCAGAAGCTTCTCAATATCTTATCAATTAATCCATACTGCTCATTTTCCCAGAGCCTTAGACATATACCTACTTAGGAAAGCCTTCATATTGTGATCAATTGTGATGTCAGATTAGATAAGAGATTTTATAATTCTCCATCAGAATCGCAAGTAGCAGCAATATGGATAGAGAATAATGACTTTGGTTCGCCTACTGAATGCGATATAATTGTCCACGGTCATTCAGGCCATAGTCACAAAGTGCAATAGTATTTTGGGTGCTATGATCCATTGCAATATGCATTATTACTTCCATATGGTGATACTGGATGGCATAAAGGCATAGAAAGATTGAACAAAAAAATCTCGACTGTATATTGTCAGGGATAGACATTTCTTAATCCTTCCGAAATATCATTGATAAAAAATCTCCTTCAAAAAGAGAAAGAAGTTATTGGCAATATATTGCTTATTTAAATTATACAGTTAGTATTAAATATATAATAATAATAATACCTTTTCATTTTTTCCAATGATGCAAAAGAAAATTAATAAGAGAAGCATCGTGTCCTATCGTGAGTATTATTGCTACAAAATACGGAGAAATACAAGTTCATTAATACTGCACTCAAGTCGTCTGTTACAACAGTATATTGTTAACATGTTTATCAAGCTAGAGAGCTCTCAGTTAGACTACTTTCATTATTGACAAGATGAAATACGAGCTGATTTATATTAGGGACTTGTTGATAGCGTTGCAATTGGAGAAACTCATGGTTCTAAAGTCGGACATAGAATTGTGTTACTAGCATCATTTATAGGGGGGCCAAGAGACATGAGGCATCGTTATATAGACGCAATGGCATTGGTTGAACGGTTTGGAAAGCCTGGTATATTATTAACAATTACATGGAATCCTTCTTGGTCTGAAATTCCGAGTTAAAATCATATGAAGAAGCACAAAATAGGCCTGATTTGATTGCACGGGCATTCAGAGCAAAACTGGAGGAGTTAAAAGATGACTTGTTAAAATATATATATATATTTATTTGGACAAATTGCAGCTTATGTATATATTATTGAATTTCAAAAGAGAGGACTTCCACATGCTCATTTTTTACTTATCTTGAAGCTAGGCTATAAAATCATCATGCCAGATGCATATGACATATTTGTTTGCACTGAAATACCTGAGAAAGCTATAAATTCACACTTATATGCAGCAGTTGTGAAACACATGATGCATGGACCTTGTGGAAATCTGTATCCAAAAAATGTGTGCATGAGAAAAAATGGTAATTGCGAAAGCCATTATCCCAAAGATTTTGGTTCTTTGACAACTCAAGGAAAGAACTCCTATCCAATATATAGACGGCGTAACATCAATGAACAAGTCAAAGTACGGGGTGCATATTTAGGCAGCAGAGGGGTCATACCATATAATCCATACTTGCAAAGTTTGATTGTCATATGAATGTTGAGATCTGCTTCACAATTAAAGCAATCAAATACTCGTACAAGTATATCTATAAGGGTCATGACTGTGTTGCTTTCCACATTGTTGGTGATGAGAATAATTCTGATGTTGGTGAGATAGAACAATTCCAAACAGCAAGATGGATCTCACCCCCAGAAGTCGCATGGAAAATCTCTGAGTTCTTAATGAAATTTATCCTTCTGTCAGAAGTTTACAGTTGCATCTAAAGGACAAACAAGTTATATCATTCAAGAAGTAAGATAATCTTCTTCGTGTAATTTCCAATGACCGTGCCTCAAGGACAATATTGACTCAGTTTTTTTAAATGAATCAAATTAACATAGAGGCACGAAAATGGCTTTACAAAGATTTTCCTGAACATTTTATATGGCTTGATGACCAAAGATACTAGAGTTAGAGGAAGAAAGAAACTGCAATTGGAAGAATCATCACTGCAAATCCAACTGAAGGTGAAAGATACTATTTACGCTTATTGTTGAATCATGTTAGAGGACCAATGCCATTTCATGATTTGCAATGCTTTAATGGGATTGAAACATCATCATTTCGTGAGGTTGCATTATTACGAGGCTTCTTGAATCGGATAATAGTTTTGAAGAGTGCGTGCAAGAGGCATCTCAGTATCAAATGCCACAAAGTTTACGTCGATTGTTCGCTACCATTCTGGTCTACTGCAACCCAAGCAATCCTAAAATCTTGTGGGAGAAATTTGAAGATGCTATGTCTGAAGATTATAACCACATTGAACTCTCATCTAACAGAAGGCAGGCGAAAGTACTGGCAAACATAAACTCTGTTTTACAATCAATGGGAGAAAAAAAATTACTGACCATGCTTTTGTTGATATAGATATTGAAATTGATGAGCAAAAATCATATTTAAAAGAAGTTGAAGAAGAGTTTATGTTTCAGTCTCTGAGCAAGATTTACTTGCAGTACATACTTTGAATGAAGTACAAAAGCAAGCATACAATATTATATTACAAAGGATATTCAGTCATAACTTTGGAGCATTTTTTTATTAATGGTCCTGGTGGAACTGGAAAAACATACTTGTACCGCGCTCTTTTAAGTACAGTGAGATCAAAAGGCTTTATTGCTCTTGCAACTGCAACTTCCGGGGTAGCTGCGTCTATATTGCCAGCCAGTAGAGCAGCACACTTTCGCTTCAAAATACCACTTGACATTGAAGAGACCAAGAGTTGTCATGTAAGTAAACCGGGAAATGTTTCTCAATTAGTTCAAATGGCAAAGCTCATTATATGGGATGAGGCATCAATGACAAAGAAGGAAGCAATTGAAGCATTCAATCAATTGTTACAAGATATAACAGATTCACAGCTGTCGTTTGGAGGTAAAGTATTTGTATTTGGAGGAGATTTCTGCTAGGTCTTTCCTGTTGTCCCAAGAACAAATAGACATGAAACAATCAAAGCAAGTTTAGTTACATCACAATTATGGCCCACATTACAAAAAATCAAATTGACTGAGAATATGAGAGCAAGATTTGATCCACCATTTAGTGATTTTTTGTTGCGGGTTGGAAATGGGACAGAAAATGCTATAAACAATGATAAAATAAGGATTCCAAATACCATGATTATTTCTTTCAAAGATGAGATGACATTGATGGATGATTTACTAGAGGCTACATTCCCAGATATAGAAAAAAATGTCAATAATTCACATTTTATGGCAGCTTGTGCAATATTAACTCCAAGGAATGATTTTGTTGATGAGATCAATGATTTACTTATAAACCGCTTTCCTGGTTCCGCTCTCAAATATTGCAACTTTGATTCAGTAATATATGATACAGAGCAACTTCCGCAAGAAGAATTCTTAAACAGCCTAACGCCAAATGGACTACCTCCTCATGAATTGATATTAAAGGTCAATTGTCCAATAATGTTGCTACGGAATATCGATCGATCCACCTATGGGATTATGCAATGGAACACGGTTAGTCTGTCGAACATTTACAAAAAATCTTATTGATGCAGAAATAATTGCCGGTCACTATTGTGGAAAACGAGTTTTCATACCAAGAATTCCACTTCAGCCAGCTGAAAATGACAGGTACCCATTCATGCTCAAAGGGAAACAGTTTCCAATTCGCTTGAGTTTTGCCATGATGATCAATAAAGTACAGGGGCAAACATTGGAACACTTAAGTATATATCTTCCACAGCTTGTCTTCTCACATGGTCAACTATATGTTGCCTTATCCAGAGCCCAAACAGCTGCTACTGTTAAAGTTCTTATTAAACCAGGCATAGATGACACATCAGAAAATACATGCACCTCAAATGTTGTACATCAAGAAATACTAGCACTTGCCAATTCTATTTAGCATCTATGGTTGCTGTAGGTTATTTGAATACCAACATTTCATATCAATATACTTTATTTGCTAGGCTGTAGAGTAATATTATATTTTCCAGATTAAACATATGTTTCATTTTCTCTTCCCATTTGTTCTCAACACTAACAGAAGTGCTACAATTTTGCATGGATTTATTAAATCTTTATCTTATTCTCAAGGAAGAATTCAATTTGTGTTCAAAATTTGGTACTTGTGTCAACCTTAATTCAAGAAAACTTTTTATGTTATTCCTCTAACTCTCATTTTGAGATATCAATCTTGCTCCTTCCCATGATATTCAAATTTCTTTATATTCATGACTGTCATTTAATCTTTGTCAACATGAATTTGGTACTTATTTGGTCCTAAATTTCAGACAAATTGCTTAGTGTTTTGCATAATCATTTGTGACAAGAAAGATTTGCAACTTTTTTTTTTCGAGCCACCATGTTTGACAGTGACATTGATTTATTTGAAAACACGTTCAGTGTATTCAAAAGCTACTGTGTGTCAAATATATCTGTCCGCACAGCTCATCCAATGTATGAATTTGGAGATACAAAATATCAATGGATCATAAATAGTCAATCACTCATAAATAGTCAATCTCTTATTGAAGAAGTCATGAAAGAGGAAGAGGATATCAGCAGCAATATTTACACTTTTGTTTCATTATCTGATATCAGCAACTATGATTCAGAGGCACAAATAGGTAAATAATTTTTATACTCAAACATTACTTCTCTACTATCATCATCCACGCAATACAAATAAACATGTATTAATTTTATTCATTACGATATTGTTCTTCATTAGAAAAATATGAAAATTCCTTATTCTGTATCATATAATATTATAGACATAATTGCTGTGGTTCTAGACGTACTGCCCCCAAAGATGGTAAAGTCAGAAAGCTTTTGTCGCGACCCCGGACCGGGACCCAGGACCGCGACGGTGGTGGATGAATGATTATATGAATATACACATTTAATTTCCCATAGGTTTCCGCGGTGAGGATTCCACACACACTCATAGAACATTTACATTGGTGCGGAAGCGTGTAGCAAATCAAACTCTTAATCCATTCTCATCATATAAGACTGTTAATGCATAAGTATGACATGATGTCAGAGTGAGCAATGATCTCATTAGCATTCCCAAAATATGAAGTTAAAGTTTAAACAAAAGATCAAGTTAAATTAACATTCCCCAAAAATAATGGCCAACAAAGGCCAGTACAACCAAAAGTATAAATCAAGTATCATTCTATAAAGTCCCCCAAAATATTACGTAGCTCAAAGCTAAACCAAATGTCTAAATGACATTGTCAGCTTGCCACTCCACTAATCGTTGCGGTTCGCCGACCGCCTCCTCTAGCTCCTCCTCGTAGGCAATAACGAGGACTGGACCTGAGTACCACAAAGATGGGTCAGACACGACGGTCTGGCAGGTGGATGAATAGATAATACCAAGAAAGAAATCAAAGCACATCTTAAACATAACGAAATCTTATTAAAACAATAACTGTCTTAAAACAGGATGCATGGTTCATTTAAAGTACAGATGCAATGTAAATCATGTAGGATATTCAAGGTACAGGAACTGACTAGATGGCAACCACACTAAAGCTAAATCCTCTCTATCACTAAAGTGATGAGAGCACATTCAGTGCGTTGGGCGAGAGCACACGAAGTGACGAGAACCAACATTATATACATATACATATAGCTAGGCAGGACCACGGCCGCGGAACCGGGTAACAAGACAGGACAGGATCCAAGTTACAACTGGCGGGAACACAAGGGGGAGGCCCAAGTCAGTTGATCAGACTGACAAGGACGTCCAAGCTTAGTGGTGCCGACTCATAGGTTACATGAGAAATCAAAACGTGTACAAAACTATATCGGTGCAAAACACTCGGGCAGGCGGGGCAGGGTGCTCATAGGCACACATTTCATATCATTATCTTTTCATGCGTAAACGGGGCTGGCATGACATGTCAGGTGCATAAATCAGAGTTAAAAACAATGAAATAAATTCTTATACGGTTAAGGACTATATATTGGGGCTTCCGTATTCAAACAACATGTATAAAGATCTTGTATGTCTATTATTGCCCTTAGTATAGTACTCGAATGATAGAGGACATATCAAGTTTCCTTATACAAGTCGATGAATCCAAAATTCCCAATACCTTTCCGAAATGGAGTTTCTTTCTAAGTCAGTCTCCTTATGTCATCCCCTGGGTCTTTCCAAGGTAGTAGGGTATCAGAACAACCCATCCAAACCTTTAAATACCATATCTGAAAACAATAGAAAAGACTCAGGAATTCTGGGTGAAATTCGGTCACCAGTCGGTTAGCTGGCGGTTAGCCGCCGAGGTGATCGGCGGTTAGCCGCTGGCTAACCGCGGGGCTGACCGCGGTTCACCCTGCTAAAATATAGCATTCTGTGTTTCTAACCGCGCATCTCGGCTACCTGGCGGTCACAGGGTTTTTGGTTAGCGGTTAGCCGCGAGCTGACAGCGTGGCTGACCGCGGTTCACCTGTTAAAACACAGCATTCTGTGTTTGTAACCGAATCTGGGTCGGCTAGCCGCCGGTCACCTGTCGGCTAGCCGCCAAGGTGACCGCCCGCTGACCGCCCAGCTGCGGAAACTCTACATCATGTGCAGATTTCAGCTCTTTCTTTCCCAAACCCTTTCACCTCAACTCCAACCATTTCCTAACATGAAATGGGTCTATTCCCTTCCATTCAACATCTAATCCTTTCCTCCAACCACCATTCCATCAATGCATTTAATCCTCCTCCCAACACCAATCCCATTCAATGCAAGTACAAATATCATTTAAGAAGTCCATAATGACCAAAATAAGCTTTAATGAATGAATGCATACATTCTCATAAACTAACTAGGAGAAAAATCATATCAATAAGTACATTTCCAAAAGCATTATGAAACATAGTAAACTAAAGGAATATGAATAGTAAAATCCACATTTTCAATAAAAACAAGAACTCATTCAAATCAAATCCATTCATTCACTTGCCTTGGTCTCCAAATATGCTAGTGAGCTCTAATCAGACTCTCAAGCTCAAAATCTACAATCTACACAAAAATCCCCAAAATACATTCATTACAACCCTAGAATGTCAAAATCAAGAAATAGATGGAGATAGCTTCCAATAATCAAGGTGAAGCACCTCTATGGCTAGAAGAACACACAACCAAGAGATGAGAAGAAGAGCTTACATGGAAAGTCCTCTAATGGCAAGAGCTTGATCAAAGTGTAGCTTGGAATGGAAGGTTCTCTTTAAAAATGGTATCAAAATGAAGCTCTAATGGAGGGGAAGAAGATTACCACCTCCATTTTACCTTTAGCAATAGATTTGAGAGAGATTGGGAGATAGAGAAGCAAGAAGCAAGGTAACTTGAAGAGAACCCTAGGGCTGGGCTGGGATTCCTTTTTCTCAAAGAAAGTTGCAAGAAGAGGAAGAGGAAGAGGAAAAAGGGCTCCTCCTTATATAGACAATGGCAATGGGTCCCACAACTTAAAAGTCCAAATTGGGCTAAAACATCGCTCTACGGGCTTCAGACGGATTCGATGAAGAAGGAAGAATTGATCGTCGAAATTTCTACTTTCCAAAAAGTATATATTTTACGAGTTTCGGATACATTGAAAATAGTGTCCAGATTTTGTGTAAAAAGACTGTTTTACCCCTATCATTGGCAAAGTAGGGTTTAGGGGTTTCGAACGAGAACGGAGTAAATACAAAAGTTGTCGGAAATCATAAAATACATTAAACGGAGCAAATTACAGATTTCCAGAATTATTAAATAAATCTCAAAACTAATCAAGACACAATAAAAGGAACCCCCAAAGGGCCCCACTAAATCAAAAGAGTTCCCAAAATAATTCAAAGCTATAAAAAACCACTCTAATCCAGATTTAACCCATTTCCACTAATCTCACTTATAGCTAAAACGCGTCTTAATTAATACTAAAAGGAAACTCTCGGGGCGGGGTCTTACAGCTTTCCACTTCAACAAATAGTGCTAACAGATTCTGTGTATGTTACCTGCCTTTTTAATAGCATTTGTACCTCTTTATTCACTTCATATACTATAAAGTAGCAATTTATACTACTAATCCCTTATTTTTATAATTCTTAGTTTGACAATGATCAATCTATCTATATGGAACAACTTTATGGCAGCAGAGATTGAGGTTTTATCAAAAGCGTTGGATACGAAGCCAATCATTGCTGTAACACGGACGAAGAAATCATATTATAATGGTATAAAAATAAAAAATGTATTTACTGTAATTTTATAAATAAATACATTAACATGGTTATGCTTCTCTTTTGTCAGGTGTAATTGGCCTAAATACAAGACCTTCATCAACAATACTCATCATCCCTGACATTCCAACTGCTACTTCATTACACATTTGGTAATTATAAATCATTTTACATATCACTTTTTCCTCTTTTATAATAATAGCTAGATATAAAATAATAACACGAATAATTATTGCCATGATTTATTTCTTCCCAGGTGTTCTAATCATGAGGCTGAGCTTATTCAACTACGAAAAGTATAGCCGAAATGTCCAGTGGAAGTACATCAGCACCAACAACTACAAACATTCAAGATATTCTCTATTAAAAAATATTGATACTTTATTTAAAAAACTTAAAATCCTTTTTAATGAACATCATTTCCTCATCTGCACTCTTATTTTCAACTATTACCTAATAACATGCATTCTTCCTTTCAGAATGTTATACTTCACATAAGAGCATCAATTCAATTGACAATCTGCAACAAAAGTTCTGGTATATGAGTTGTAGCGGTTGTAAAAAGAAAACAGCAGAAAAATATAACATTCCAATTTCATGCTCATGTACCTACAAGGAAGTCACTGCACAACCGTGGTATGACATTTTTAAAATAAATATATAACTGTCTCATTAACTACTATTGCTAAATTTTACAAGAAAATTACTATTGCTAACTATTATCTTCAAGTTTCAGGTTTAGAGTTGTAGCAATTCTTTATGACTCTACAGGAACCATTTCAGCAACTTTATTTGGAAATAAAATCAATAAATTGTCTTCATGCACACTGGTTGAAATGATGCAGTTTTCCGAGCAGGTATAAGAGTATCAAACTCACCTTCATATAAGTAGCCACTTATCTTATAAATATAAAGTATTAAAATAATAATTTTATTACAATGTTAGGGCCGAACTACTCAAATCACTGAATCGCCAGGAACATATTTTCCACCTGAAGGCCTATGAATACAGCTCAAGAGTAAACTTTACTGTTCTATCAATTGATGATGTTCCTAAAGAGAGCCAAGCATAGAGAATGTGTTGCAAATTATGTTCTGTAGATATTAGTTGTAAATATTAACTCACTTTGTAAATATACTAACTATTGCTAGTGACTCAAACTGGAATATATCACAATGCCATGTTCTTCTTCTTGTATCTTAATTTCCACATCAGGGTCTCTTACAGACTAAAAGATATGGTTAACTATGGATTACATTAGACATTGCACTCATGAGATACTTCAATCTACCACTTCAGATTTTCTCATTCTCTCCTATTAGTTTTATACTTTTACTTCAAACTAGAATATTTCACAATAAATAAATTTCGTTGTTTTCCTATCCTATAATTTTTTTGTAAGTTGTCCTGACTGATGAAAGAATTCTCTTAATTTGTTTAGGGATTTCTATTATCAATTGGAGCCAGTCATTCAACTAGGGAATCATAAACTAATGAATTTATGGACTTCTATTTTTTTTTTCCAGTTTCGCTTTGAATGGATTAAATCTTGCTTGTTGGGCTTTTCCTTAAGATATATAGTTCTACATATACCGGTTGTTGATTCTTCTTTCGGTAAAATTTGAAGAACGCTTCATTTATTTGATTTAACAATAAGAATGCATTCTCTATGAATAACATTTATGCAATTTGTACTGTTTTCTTTTACTATTATGCATCCTCTTTCTCTACGTCATTATATCACTAACTATGGATTTGATTTTTCTTATATCTACATTTAACTCATTATGTTTGACACATCTCACTTTCTTAGCCACTTTGTCCCCACTTAAATGCATGTTTTACAAATCTCACCTTAAAACACCCTTAAACAACATTCCTCTTCTCCAACTGCAAAGACAATCAAGTATCATCATTTTTCCTTCTTTCCCCATTATCTCCATGTTTCACTTCCAAGTTCTCCTTATTCCATTTTCATTCACTGTTCTTTCTCTCTCATGCCGGCCTTTAGGGCCGGCTTGGTAACTCTACTAATAGAGCCAAGTGAAGTAAAGTTTATTTTAAAGAAAGAATAAAATATAAGTGGGTTATGATAGTATTTTATTTTTAGTTGTTTGTTACGGAATCTTTTTGACTTTGTGTATGGAAAAGTGGAGTTTTTTTTTTTTTTTTAGTGGATAAAGGTAGTTGCTTTTTGACTTTTTTTTGGAAAGATGGGGGGAGTTTTGAATAAAGTATATTTGATTTGACATCTTGTCTGGGAAAATGGAGGCTTTACTTGACTTTGATTGTATTAATAAAGCGTACGCTGGAATTTATTTTAATGTATAATGGAAATGTTAGGGTTATTCCGTGAAAATGTTGGGAGTTTTTTTTTTTTTTTTTTTTACTTGTAAGTCCTAGTGCTTCAAAATTTTTATGATCATTTTTTGTGGATATGAAGAGATTTGGAAGTATGGCAGAATTCAATCATTAGTCTTTTGTCTGTTGAAAAAATTGGTTTTCAATTTCTATGGATCTATGAATTTTGACTAACGATTTTTTTCTTGTAATATGTTTTCTTCTGTTGGTCGAATAATTTCTTTGGATTTTACATTCATGAAATATGATTGTATTCCTTTCTGTCTAACCTCATTGGAATCTTCACTAAAAGAATTTAATTCTTTTGACTTATCAATCCTTTCACCATTTTTCAAAAAGAGCTTCTACCTAAAGACCATGCTGCATTAATGGAAATGTCATCTATTAATCTAAATTGGTAATTGATTTTTTCCAAGTTTCTTGTTCATACAAAAAGGGCTCACATAAATCCAAATTCTCATTTTGGTTGTTTTACCTCGTGCTATTTTTTTTTTTTTTTTTTGTTGCAATTTTAATGTCATTGTGCAGCCAATTGCTGGCTTCTGTGTAGCAAAAGTTATAGATTCGGGGCATCTAGACTTAAAGGAAGGCTCACGCACACTAACGTACCTATTTGTTATATACTGGTGTTCTAGATAAGACGCTTTCAAGAATCAATATGAGATTATAGCAGTTGAATATTTATATCCTTTGGAACTCTGTTAAAAAATATTATAAACTACATGCCCGACCAAGAGACTTATACACGCCCAAGTCCCTCTCTCTTCTCCCTCTTTTCTCCTCTGGTTCATTTCCAGAGATTTTAGGATTTTCTTCTTTTGGAGATTCCATCATTCTCTTTGAGAAGTAATTTGATACAGAGTTATAGCATAGAAGATTACGAGGTATTGGAGATCCTTTTTGTTCTTGTGAAAGAGATCCTCAACAAGCCAAGTGATCAACTTCTCTATTAGAGTATAACCGGCCTCCCAAGGCTAGATCTACATCATCTAGTTTGTAGATTTGCGTGGCTGCTTGTTTCTGTTGTTTTCTTTTTTGTAGATAGTGTATCTTCTGATCTTAATTCATGAGAAAGAGGTTTTGGATCCTGGATTGCGTTCCTGGCCTTATGGATACTTTATCATTGTTTCAAGTGTGTCAAAAGTTTTGAAAACCTATTCACTAGGCCCACCTACTTCCAACAATTGGTATTAGAGCCATACCTCATTTCTCATCATGTCAGATCAGGTTTCTAGATCTAATCTTTGCATGAGATGCGAAGATGATAGACCTAGGGCTATGTTAGTATCAGATATTTGTAGATTTGTTTTCTTTTGAAGTAGATCTATGATTGGAATGTCACAAAAGGGTTAAACTATGATGGAAGGATGGTAGGAAGCCATTGAGGCTGTTTTGCATCGAATGGACATGAATCTGGAAAAACCCAACTTTCTGGTTCGTTAGCATGGTCGACCCGACCCTGTGTTCGGTCAACTGGGTCCATATATTCCGGTTGACCGAACCTTCTGGGATGTCTTTTGGCATCCTGTTTTTCCACCATAAATTGGCAACCTGGTTTTGTTGTTTGTATGGCTATATGATATATCAACTTTGCAGGTTCTTTTGTCCTCTTCATATGGCCCACAAGTCTTTTACTTTCCTTTTGGTTATTGGTTTATTTGAGGCTATTTGTAAAGGGCATCATGGTTTCCTGGGAAAGGGCAAGGCATGATAAATTCTCTAAAGCCCTTTTATTTCCATTATTAGATTGCCGTGTAAGTCTCATCGTTGAGAAATAAAAATTTATGTAATTTTTTTTAATAATTTTGAAAATTCTAGCTGCGTCTCAAACAAAGAAGGAAGGTGATGTTGGACTTGTAGATTACCAAAAGAGTTTTGGAGATACCCAAAGAGATTGAGGAATCCCAAAAGTTTGAAAGTCTAAGAAGTCTATTCCGCTTGGACCATGTGGAGGAGAGGACTAGTTTCTATTTTTGTTGCTTTCTTTGCATGTGTGATTGCTTTTATAGGATGCTTTCTTTTATTCCCAAATCGGATCCAAACATAGCAGTTCCCAAAATTGATCAAATTAATTTAATATTTTGAAAAGAGTTTTAATTATAGAATTAGTATTAGTGGATCCATGAGATGAACCCATTGGTAATACTAATTTTAATAACTGGACTTTCCTTAATTTTAAATTAGACTTGTAACCAATCATTGGTCATATAATGAGATGATTTGATATTCTTTATAAGTGGGCCCTTAAACCTAAAAGGAAATCCTTAATTCTAAAATATTAAGTGGGAGCGGGGCATTTAAATTGAGAAATCCCCATGATTTTACACCGTATGTCCATTGAAAGGGAAGTAAGTGCTCGCGCCATAATGAGAGTGGCCATTCCACATGGAGGGCATTTATTTGGCCGGTTACTAGATATGGATCTCCTTAGGATACTTTTTTTTTAGGGGTGGGGGAATGAGGTGCTGTTCACAACGGTTATCATGCAATGTTAATCAGTGTGTCACACTTAACTAAAATAATGATGTAGTATCCCTAAGGATTTGCCTCGTATATTTTAGAAACCAAAGTTTAATAGGGAGTCACACATTATTTGATATGAGATACCTAAATAATAATGAATGATAGATGATCATGGATTGTTAGTCTTAAATCTAATTTTGACCAACTTTGATCTGCACCAATCTAAGTTGCATCTGTACTCCCCAAGGAGGCTTGTCATAAGTGATTGGAATTCCGATGCATTCTGAATTTTAGTGGATATAGGATTCCACATGAATTTTGGTAGAATGCTAAACCTAATGTCATTTATATTTATTAATTGAATGTATGGTTATGTGCTATAATTTATTAAGCATGTATTCATCTATTTTCAATCCCCTGGAGACCATCCTCAACCAAAACAAATTGGTGGGATCCAACTATGTAGACTGAAAGATAAACTTGAACATTGTCATGACTGCTTCAGGATATAAACATGTCCTTACCATAGTGCCCTCAGCAACCTGGCCTAGATGCACCTCAGAATCAAAAGGACCTTTTATACCATATAGCTAAAAGATGATGAGATTGCCAAGTGCTACATGCAGCATCTATGTTAAGCGTTTTACAACACATATATGAGTCCTTTTAAGACTGCAGCTGAGATAATCTCAAACTTAAAAGAGATGTTTGGGGACTACGGCATGCCTGCTAGACAGGCAGCCATGAGAGTTATGATGAGCACTAAAATGGCTGAAGGAACTCTAGTTCAGGAACACGTTTTGAAAATGATGGACTCATTAAGCAAGTTGGAGGTTCTAGGTGTTGAGATTGATGCAGGATCTCAAATTGATGCTATCCTGGAGTCGCTGCCAGACTCATTTAACAATTTCAAGCTGAACTATAATATGAATAAAATGAATTTGACATTAGCTGAGCTTTCTAACAAATTGGCGGCAGCGGAGGGAATTATCAAGAAGCCAAGTGTCAATATGACAAATAAGTCATATGCCAAGTCCAAGCCGAAAGGCAAGAAGAAATCGGTCTCCAGGGGCCAAAAGGTGGATAATGGTCTTAATGGTGGTGTGGCCAAGGCTAACAAGGGTACGGCTGCTAAACCCAAGGGAAAGTGTTTCCACTGTGGTATGATAGGACATTGGAATTTTCTGTCAAAGAAGAAGACCGCATGTATGATTGAGTCACTTGTTTCTAAAGTTAGTTTTGCAACTAGTACTTCAAAATCCTGGTGAGTAGACTCCGGTGCAAGTAATCACATTTGTAATTCGTTGCAGGGGTTCCAGAAAACCAGGAGGCTTAGTGGCGGCAAGATCATTATCAACTTGGGATCAGATGCTAAGGCAGAGGCTGTGTAAGTTGGAGTAGTTACTTTATGTTTTTCAAATAATAGGTTGATTTTGTCAGACACTTTATATGTACCGTCTTTAAGACAGAATTTAACTTCAGTTTCAAGTTTAGTGAAGAAGAGTTATTTTGTTAACTTTAGTAGTGAAGTAGTCATAAAGAGGAATGTTACTATTATTTGTTCTGGCAGGGTAATCAATGGTTTTTATTTGATAACTCCCACAATATATGAGATACATGACACTGAAATAAGGGCGTTTGGTCAGACGTCCCTTAACATCATATTTGATTGCGAACCGGTCAAAAAGTTATTTTCTTAGAGACAAAGATCCCTTCTCAAGTTTTATATACTTGAAATATTCATAAATGCCCCCTCTTAATCCCTTATCCGCGACTAAATCGCGGAATCTTGTCAAAGAAGGAAGGAAGCGAGAAATTAGGCATTTCTTCTTCTCGTTCTTCTCCTCCTCCTCCTCCTTCCTTTTCTTCTGATTCATCTTCTTCACTGTCTTAGTCATTTTCTTCTGTCTAGTCAGACAAAGTTATGCAAATTTATCAGAAACTTAGATACATTTGACAAAAACTCAAATGAATTTTTTGGAAACTCAGATAAAGTTAAAATTTCCAAAACTCAAGTAATTTTTTCAGAAACTCAGATAAAGATACATTTGCAAAAAAACTCAAATAAATTTTCCAAAAGCTTAGACAAATTTATCTCAGTTTTGGCAAATTTATCTGAGTTTTTGTCTAGTTTATTAGAGTTTCTATGCAATTTATCTGTGTTCCTAGCAAGTTTATCTGAGTTTCTTAGAAACTCTAATAAATATTCTATACTTAGATAAATTTTTCAGAAGAAGAAGCCTGCTACTATGTGCTAAGCTTCTGCTAATGGGTTAGAACAAAACAATCCAGAAAACAAAATAGCAAAAACTGATTCCAAATAGCAACAATTTTCTTGCAAGAAAGAGACCCCATTTTTTGTTGCTATGATTGTAAGAGATAGACTTACACAAAACGGAAAAAGAATAGAAAAGACAAAGACAGCAATGGGTTTTTGTGTTATGCAAAACCTGTAGCAGGAGAAGGCCCGGATTGGTCGCATTTCCATCTCCGGGCCGTCGCCATCGTGGCTGGTGTAGTCGGAGATGACTAACTTCGATCTGCAAAGCTCTCTAGTGAAGTCCCTCGTTCCTAGACAAGATGACGGAATGCATTCTGTGTTCTGTGTTCCTAGAGAAAAAGAAGACGGAAGCCTAGGAATGAGAGAGAATGGAAGATTTTAGATTTTAAAATTCAAAGTTTTATGCTCAAACTGTTGACAAGGGCAAATTAGTAATGAAAATATATGATGTAGCATATTAGGGACCTCTCACCAAAATATCTCCAGCTGTGTGTACTATAGACATTAAAGAAAAAGTTGTTGGACTAGAGGCCTTAGAAGACCGTGCTTAAGGACTTGTGGCTAATTCTCCCCTGAAATAATTAGTAGGACAAATAGACCAACATTAAAGAGAAAGTTACATTCATCTAATCCAACAAAACTTTAACACCTAAGGCTAAGTCATAGTAACTTGGATAGGATTCACATGGTAGTAAAAGATGGTATTTTGCCTTTATTGGTGGTAGAACCAATGCCTGTTTGCGAATCATGTCTGGAGGCAAAATGACTCAAATACCATTTTTATCTGTGGGCAATAGGGCCAAAGATTTATTGAAATTAATGTATACTGATATATATAGACTCATGAATGTAAGAGCGAGAGGTGGATATGAGTACTTTATCACTTTCACAGATGATAACTCAAGTTATCGATGCATATACTTAATGCACCGTAAGCCCAAGCTTTTGAAAAGTTCAAAGAGTTTCGAGCGGAAGTAGAAAAGCAATTAAGTAAAGTATCAAGACTCTTCGATCAGATCGAGGAGGCGAATATCTCTTTGTTGATTTTATGGGATACTTATTAAAAAATGAGATTCTATCCCAGTTGTCTGCTTCTAGTATGCCTCAACAGAATGGAGTAACAGAAAGAAGGAACTAAATTATTTTAGATATGATTAGGTCTATGTTGAGTTTCTCAGGATTATCTATATCTATTTGGGGATATGCCTTTGATACTGCAACATACATACTAAACCTCGTACCATCTAAGTCTGTAAGTAAGACTCCCTGAGAGTTGTGGTCTGGGCAAAAGCCTAGTTTACAACATTTATACATTTGGGGTTGTCCCGCACACGTGTTAAAAGTAAAGGCGGATAAGTTGGAATTGAAGTCGGAAGTGTGCACCTTTGTAGGATATCATAAAAGAACTAAATGTTGGTTATTCTATAATTCCAAAGAGCAGAAAGTGCTTGTTAGCACCAATGCGGTTTTTCTGGAAGAAGATTATATGATTGACCGGAATACTTTATAAAATATTGTCTTTGAAGAAATTCAAGAACAATCAATTCCAAATCCGATGAGAACCGAACTTGAGGAACAAGTGTGTCGTACTTGAACCAGTAGTTACACCGGAGCCTCATTGTAGTGGGAGGATTGTTAGGCCACCTAACAAGTTCGCATTACTTGGAGAGTCCTACGAGACAATCCCAGAGGAACAAGAACAAGATCCCTACAACTAGGATGAAGCAATGAATGACCAAGATTCAAGACGTTGGCAAGAAGCTATGAAAGCTGAAATGGAGTCTATGTACTCCAATCAGGTCTGGAAACTTGTGGACTTGCTTGCCAATATTAAACCTATTGGGTGAAAGTGGGTCTATAAGAGAAAAGGAGGACCAAATGAAAAAGTTGAGACTTTTAAGGCCAAGCTTGTTGCGAAAAGGTATACTAAAAAAGAGGATATCGATTATGAAAAGACTTTCTTGCCAGTAGCCATGCTCAAGTCTATCTGGATTCTTTTATCCATTGCGGCTCATCTCGATTACGAGATTTGGCAACTGAATGTCAAGACAACATTTCTTAATGGTCATCTTGATGAAGACATCTATATGATGCAAGCAGACGGCTTCATAACTAAGGACCAAGAACAGAAAGTTTGCAAATTGCAGAAGTTCATTTATGGACCGAAGAAGGTGTCTCGGAGTTGGAACATCTGTTTTGGCTAAGCAATCAAATCGTTTAGTTTTTTTTCAAAATCCGGATGAGTCATGTGTGTACATGAAAAGTGAAGGAGGCATGGTAGTTTTTTTAGTATTATATCGATGACATCTTCCTCCTTGGGAGTGATATATGAATGCTATCAATGGTAAAAGTTTAGCTGGCTAAAACTTTTGATATGAAGGATTTTGGAAAAGCTAGTTACATCCTAATTTATGGCAGTGATGAGTTGATTCCAATTGGATACACAGATTCTGACTTCATGTCAGATTAGGAATCCAGGAAATCCACCTCTGAATATGTATTTATGCTTGGCGGCGGAGCTATCAGCTGGAGAAGTATCAAACAAGAATGTACCATTGACTCCATCTCGAAGTTTGAATACTTAGCAGCCTGTGAAGTAGCTAAGGAAGCAGTATGGCTCAAAAGATTCCTTTTGAAACTTGGAGTGGTACCTTTAGCACGACAACCGCTCACAGTTTACTATGACAACAACGTGGCGGTCGCATAATCCAAAGAACCAAAAAGCCATAAAAGCCAAAAGCACATACAGAAAAAATATAATCTAATAAGAGATATTATGCAGAGAGGTGACATGGCTAACACCAAAATAGTAGTTACGGATAATCTTGCAGATTCCTTTAATAAGCCTTTGACTACCAAAGTCTTTGAGCGACATGTAGACGGGATGGGCATAAGATGCAACTTTGACTAGCATTGAGCCCAAGTGGGAGATTGTTAGATTATATGGTCTCAATCCAGTGGATGATGTAAATAAATTGATTTATTTCTTAATTAATATAATCATGCTTTCATTCATGTGATGAGTAGTTTTTATTTTATAAGATGAATGAAATTTTGTTCCTTGTTTGCACATGACCAATATGATATGACATGATGGTTCATGAGATGAACCAGAGCCCACTAGTATATTAGATGTGATCTATGTGTGTAGAAGAGATCTACATGCAGAAGACATATATCACAAATCATATACTTGAATTGATTCACAACTAATGATGAGATTGGGCATCCCATCTGACAAAGTTATTTGCAATTAACTTTGGATCCGGATTGTACATGAGATGTAGGGAACATATATCCCAATTGAAGCCAGCTTTTAAGGAATCCCTAATGGTCCCCACGCTAGCCATAATAAGAGATTGTTTCTAGTCCTATTTGAACTCTTAAAGGAAGGAAGAGAAGGATAATGCTTATGGTAGAAGCGAGACTTCTAATTATAATAGAAGAATAATAGAACAGGAGGTGTTCTCATGCTATATATAGAGGAGAGCGGCTGGACGTCCAAGTCCCCCTCTCCTCTCCCTCGTTTCTCCTCTAGTTCCTTTCTAGAGATTCTAGGATTTTCTTCTTTTGGAGATTCCACCATTCTCCTTGAGAAGTAATATGATAGAGGGTCATAGCGTGGAAGACTACGAGGTATTGGAGATCCTTCTTGTTCTCATGAAAGAGTTCCGGTTGAGAAGAAGTTGGTGTCAGGAGTTTACATGGATCATCCATAGTCAGCGACACCAGCGAGAAGATCTAACAGATAGCTGAAAAATCTGAAGATAGGCCGCTGCCGCCAGAAGAGCTACGCAGACAACAGATGGAGACCTCTTGAATTCTAGAAGGGAGACAAAGTGTTCTTAAAGGTTTCCCCAGCTAGAGATATACTCAGATTTGGTGAGAATGGTAAGCTAGCACAGAGATACGTTAGACCTTTCGAGATTAGGACCAGGATTAGAGATGTTGCTTATAAGCTTCAGCTATCGCCAGAGTTGTCCAAAGTGCATGATGTCTTCCATGTCTCTATGCTGAAGAAGTACGTGGAGGATCCTACTCATGCTTTGCATTATCAGCCACTCGAGATTCAGCCAGACACTTCATACATCGCCCGACCAGTGGCCATCATTGACACCAAGGAGCAGGTGCTACGAATCTGAACCATTCAGTGGGTGAAAGTTCAGTGGGAGCATCACACTCAAACAGAGGCGACGTGGGAGTTACACGACCAGGTGTTGAAGGCATATCCACATCTACTACCTCAGGTATGTTTTTACTTTGTCTTTATATTTGGGAACCAAATGTCTCAAAGGAGGGAGTGATGTGAGGCCCCACCCCTTGTGGACCCTTATTTTGATTTGAATATTATAATTATAGTTTTGATTATCTAATTATACTAATTAGTAGGGCTTAATAAGGGTAGATAGGTATTTTCCTAGGCTCTTAACCATTTTCTAAGAATTAATCTCTTTTTGTGTTTTATAGGTTCTCAAGAGGCCCTAGCCAGTAATTAGAATTAATATGAGAAGTTTCCACTTAAGAATATTCTAACTTTTCTAAAAAGGACCCAAATGCCCATGTATTTATCCCCATTTTCTACTAAGCTAAGAAAGACACATTCGTAATTAGCCACCTAACACAAACTATAAAACTAACCCTCCCCATGCCGAACGAATCCTATGCACTCTCTCTTTCTCTCATTTCCCTCTCTTTCCTCTCTTCTCTCATTTTCCCTCCAATTCGCTCATTTCCCTCTCTTTCTCTAAAAACCCTAGATCTAATCTCCTAGCAAGAAGAAGGAGAATTACTACAAGCTTTAGCTACTATCTTCTCTAAGGATCTCTTCTGTCTTATAGATCTCTCATCTCTCTTCTAATCAATGTATTTTTCTTCCTCTAGTTCAATTTCCCTAAAATCTCTCTTTCTCTCTCTACATTTACAACAGTGATGAGCTGAGTCTAGTCGGATACACGGATTCTGACTTCATGTCAGATAAAGATTCCAGGAAATCAACCTCTGGGTATGTGTTTATGCTTGGCGGCGGAGCTATTAGTTGAAGGAGTATTAAACAGGAATGTATCGCTGATTCCACCATGGAGGCTAAATATGTAGCGCCTTGTGAAGCAGTTAAAAAAGCAGTATGGTCAAAAGATTCCTTTTGGAACTTGGAGTGGTACTTTTGGCACGACAGCCGCTCATAGTTTACTGTGATAGCAGCGGGGCAGTCACTCAGTCCAATGAACCTAGGAGCCATAAAAGCCAAAAACATGTACAGAGGAAGTATCATTTAGTCAGGAAGATTGTGCAGAGAGGTGATATTGCAATCACTAAGATAGCATCTGCAGACAATCTCGCGGATCTCTTTACTAAGCCATTGACCACCAAAGTGTTTGAGCAGCATGTAGATGGGATGGGCATGAGATGCAACCCTAATTGGCATTGAGCCCAAGTGGGAGATTGTTAGATTGTGTGGTCTCAATCCAGTAGATGATGTAATAAATTGACTCATATCAATATAATTATACTTTCCTTTTATGAGATGAATGGTGTTTTATTCACTTAGTTACACACAACCAATACGAATGACATAAAGGTTCATGAGATGAACCGGAGCCCACAATTATATTAGATATAATACATGTGTGTGGATGAGATTCATATACAGGAGACATGTGTCACAAATCTTATACTTAAATAGCTTCACAACCAGTGATGAGATTGGGCATCTCATCTGATAAGGTTGCAGCATCATGATAACTATGAGATAGTGTGATCTTTTTCGATCATCGGAGTGTAAGATTCTAGATCATTGTGCTGGTACATTGAATGTATTGAAGGACCGTGAGAAGCACCTTATAAAACATGTTTTTACTTTAAGGTCTTCTTTCATAATTCTCTAGCAATAAGCTCTCAATCCTGAGACATTGATGAACTCAAGTTTCTATTTATTCATTTGCTTTGAGTCATCAATGAGTGAGGCCAACTGTAGGTCAATACTTCGGTGTCTTAGGTACGTAGTAGTAGGACTGTGAGAACATTTAATGGTCAAGATGGAGTCTATCTCTATTATCCCCTTGTGCCAATGTATGGATTTATCATTAGTAAGTGCACATCCATATCAATTAAGAGTTAATTGGATGGTACTGATAATCACTGTGATTAATTGGGTTTCAAGGATAATAAGATGTGGATCTAAATTGGTGGGACATGTTTAGTCTAATTGATCCATGGATATTGATAGAAGGGCCTACTTGTGGTGATAAGGAAGTTTAGGGTCTTCTTATAATTTATTCTTAAGACTGGAGTTCAATTGCATTTATATAGTGAAGTTATTTACAATTAACTGTGGGCCTGGATTGCACATGAAATGTGGGGTCGTGGTGTCCCAATTGGAGTTAGCTTTCTATGGAATCCCTAGTGGTCCCCACACTAGCCCAAGATTGGATCATTACTAATTCTTCTTGAACTCCAAAGGAAAGGAATTGGAAAGTTACTATTTCTATTTGAAGTGAGACTTCTAATAGTGGTAATAGTAAGAAGAGAATGTTGCTAATTATTATAGAAGTTGGACTTCTAATTCTAATTAGTAAGTGAACTGCCTTAGTGCTATAAATAGAGGAGATTAGAGGGCTGGATGTCAAACCCCTTGGATTCACGCTCAGCCCCTTGTGTGCAAGTGTTGCACTCCTCTCTTCTCTTCTCTCTTCTAGTTTCTCTTCTTGGTTTTTCCCTATAAGTTCTAGTTGGCTTTTTTTCTTAGAGATCCCACCACCTATCTCCTTGAAGAAAGAGATCTAAGACGAGTCATAGCGTGAAAGACAATTGGGTCTTGGAGACTCTGATTCGCTTTGAGAAAGAGATCTGAGACGAGTCATAACGTGGAAGACAATTGGGTCTTGGAGACTCTGATTCGCTTTGAGGAAGAGATCAACTTCTCCATTAGAGCACAACCAAGCTCCCAAGGTATAATCTACTTCTTTGTTTGTTGTGGATTTCGTGGTTGCTTGTTAGGTGTTGTTTCTATCTTCTAGATAGAGTTTTCTACTGTACCTGATAATGAGAAAGAGGCCATGGATCCTGGATTGGGTATGGATACTTGATCCCTGCGTTAAGTGGGTCAAAAGTCTTGTAAACCTATCCACAGGGTCCACCTAATTCCAACAAGTACAATATACATATTTAGCATAAAATGCATGTTTTCTTTCATATGATTCTGTAATTTCTATTCAGTTGATGCTTGATTGTTTAGATCTACCTTTTGAGCTTGTTTTTATGGTTTTTGGCCATTGATGGATGAGATTTCTCATTTGGAAGATTAATGGCTCAATTGTGGATGGTTTGATGATGTTTGAAGTGTTTGTGATGGATGGACGAGATTGGATGGAGTTTTGATGAAAATTGGGTTGAATGGAAGAAACTCCAGATTTTTGAAATTTTGGAATTCCAGTGTACCTGATCGATACCTGGGGGTGATGTTGACCGGATACAAAGGAACTTCAAAAAAATAACTACGAGTTGAAGTTCCCATTAGTCCTAGAAAATTAGTGTACCTGGTTAACATCCTTGGGTGTGATGTTGATCGAATACAAAGGATTTCCAGGATTTTGACTGGAACTGGAAAGGCCCTTTTGTCTCAAAAATTTAATGTACTCGGTTGACATCCAGGCCAAGAGGTCAACCTGACACGCTGTGGAATTTCCAGAAACAGAGTGCTGCCCCCTAGGTGATTGTCTCAGATTTCACGTGTACCCAGTCGACATCCTAGCCATGATGTCGACTGGATATACTGCAGTGGATGTCGACCTGGGAGTCAACATCCTAACTTTCCCAGTGTACCCGGTCGAGGCCCTTAGGGATGTCGACCAGATACACTGCAGAATGAAGTTTTTTAGTTTTACAGTTTCTGTGATTTTGATCTGTTGTGGGGCCTATTGATCATCCAAATGGACTTTTATTGATGTGCCAAGCATAAGTCAATTGTTTGGCTCAACCTTGACTCATGGGCCACCAAGTAGGGTCTAGTGTATTGATTGGACTTCAATTCGATCCTTAAACGTTGTCGAAGATGCTCGTAACTTCTAAAATACCAAATACAGTATCCTTCGCATCTGAAATTTCATTTAGGAATCAAATTGACCGACATTGACCTAGACCTAAAAAGGGGGCCATTACTTAGGTTAGACCTTTGCTATTTTCCTTTGATTGATTGGTTTTGGAGATTTAATCTACTTGGTTCTTTGCTATCACTCTTGCATCCTTTCTATTGTTAATACATGTTAATTAAATGGAAATTAAATGACCTAGACCGAGGAGTAGTTAGTGGTGACTTGACTTTATGGATTAGTGATTAATAACCCATGTCTGTGGCTAGGCGGGCCATCAATGGCCTAAGAATGGATAGATGTGATATCTTAGAATGAAGAGGTTGGATATTGTGGACTTGTGACTCATTTAAGAACGAGAATGGACTGAATACTATTGGACTGAACTTGGATATTATACTTGAACTGTTTTGGGATTAAGGCCGCGACATTAGTGGGCCTTAGTATAGATTCGATGATGGACTTGGACTTGGATTGTATTTACGGATTAGACTTTTACCTTAGACCTCTTTTAGACTTGATAGGACCTTCCTCGTACATGGCAAGCCTAGATAGACACAGGCCTTTACTTGTTTCCTTGAGTCAGCATTAACATTCATTCAATTGTTATAAGCTTAACCTTTGGACTGATCATCACTAGTGAGAACTATATTGCTATTGTTGAGAGCTATCATGATGAGCTATGGCTAGAAGAACGGTGTGATTCCGGTTCCGGTCTATTGAGTTTGAATGTGTTGATATTGATATTGATGTTGTTATTATTGGCGGGACTCGTCATCCCTTGCATTGTTACTTTATTTTCCTGCCGCGACTGTTTATAGTAAGGGAGGGCCGCGGGATAATATCCTGAGGTGTCCAGCTTGTGTGAATGCGCCACATTGATGTATGATTAAAATAGTTACTTTACTTCCATTTTGATTCTATTTGATATATCTTGCTCGATGGCCTAGCATTTGTACCGTTGCTAATCTTATGATAATATGATCATCTCTATTCCCTTTGATGCATACATCCTATGTTACTTGTATACTGAGCCTTGCTAGATCTTTGGATATGACCCATTATTGGTTCTTAGGTACTGACCATGATCCTGAAGACGACGCGATCGTCGAGGCGCCCGTAGTTGGGGACTACGGATGGAGACCGACTATCAGGAGGTCAAGCTGGAGACTGGAGTGCCTACACAGGGAGTTTGAGTGCACTCATTTTGGGGTTTTTGGTGATTTTATTGTGAGCATGGAGATAGATTGATATGTACCTTTTATTCACACTTTGAGATTTAGGCTGGACTTCAGCCCTGCTACATTTGCTTTATGATTTCAATACCTTATTGATTCCGCTATTATATGATTTTGCTTCTGCTATTCTTTCTACTTCCGCAATTAAGCCTTGATCATTATATTGTTTCAAAAGTTTTAAATTGGACCTCACTACGGACTATGAGGAAGTTCTAGGATTTTCTAGGAAATAGCACGCCAATTTCGGGTACCTTGGCGGTAACCTAGGCATTCAGAATTGGGGCGTTACACTATTACTCATGGAGTTCGGCCCAACTCCAAGACCTTCAACAATCTGATGAATTCTCTGTTGAGATCTAGCCGCTTTGAAGAGGCTCTTCGGGCTTTTAAGGATTCAAAGAATGTGATTCAGCTGGATAATTACAGTTTTGGTATCATGATTAGAGGTTGTTGTGAGCTGGGTGATTTAGGCAAGGCCTTTAATCTGTTATCTCAAATGGGGGACATGGGTTGTACACAAATGTTGTTATATACACTGCGTTGATTGATTAGATTGATTCAGGGAAGAGAGGAAGAAGGAAGAAGATGAAGAGTTTATGCTTGCTCAGAGTCGACGACGACCCTCACTTGTTATAACAAGGGTCGCCGTTGACCCTCAACACAGAAAATGAAGGTCAATAGCGACCATAAAAAAATGGCGAAAAAGTTACTTTTTCTATACAGATTCCCTATTTGGTGCGTTGCTGGCTAAAGTTCCCTCTTTTGTGCAGTGGCCAGTAAAAGTTTTTTTTTTTTTGTAAAATCCCCTAAAAAATATGAGCATCAAATAACCTTCTCTTTAGTGAAAATTGAATTAATGGAGGATAGGAAATGAATACATAGCCATCACCCTAGTGATTCAAATCAAGGTCCCATCTATATCGCTATTTTGTATCCTTCACCCCTTACCTCTGGTAGAGCTCATTTGAGCATGAATTTCTATGCATTATATGTTAGGAAGCATACACTCAATAAAAAGAATCAATGAATCCTTAAAGTGGTGGGATTTAGTAGAGACGTGCCAAATATTGATCAAGCCTCTAACCCTAACCTGAATTGCATTCGTAAGCTCGAGATTGAACTCAAGTTAATACATCTAAAACCAAGCTTGAGTCTAACTCTAAAGCAAATCTTTCCATGTAAAAATAGATATAGGACATATTATGTATAGAGGCTTTTACAAAATAGCCCATGTTGTTTCAAACAATCTAAAAAAGCCGCACATTTTTATATATTTTTACTATAACATCCCCCGTTTGATAGTAAAAGAAACAACTATTACTTTTTATGGAAAAACTAGAAAAATCTCTCAAATTTCAAGTTAGTGGGTCCACCTAGATCATGATGACCAAGGGAGGCATGGCAATAAAAAAGCTTGAATGTGGGTTAGAAATATATATAATATTAAGCCAATCAAGTGACAATAGCCATTTACTTTTAGATCCTGAAAGTTTATGCTAAAAGTTTATGCTTATACATTATGTAAACTTCTTGTAATAAAAGTTATTGGTGAATAATGTCTAATTTACATCAAAAGCGCTCCGTAAACCAAGAAGACGTTGACTTTAGTTTTTTTGTTTTTATAAAGGAAAGGACAAAGCCATCTCCACGATGAGATTTGGCCGAATCCACGAAAAATCCAATGATAGGGACCAAGCTCCAAAGAGGCTTGGCTAAATCCCTTAGGGGTCGTCTGTTTGCAACCATTTACGTATATAAATGATGCACATGCATGAATGTTATGTACCATCACGTTTGTTTACACTATTTTACGCATCACATAAGTAAATCTCATGTGAAAATGGTGTGAAAATGTACTCATTTTTTTCACCTAGTTCTTCACACCTTCATAGATGGTAAAAGGAATCCCATATGGAAAGGTGTGTAATGAAACCCCACTAAAAAAGGCGCCCAGTATGGAGATCCTTCGTTCCGTCATAGTTATCCTGGGTTTGAAACGCACAAACCCCACTTGCTATCCATATTCCCTCTCCAACACATATACCGAAATGTAGCAGATTAAAACAGAACGTCTCCTCTTCCTCTAGATTCCAAAACGTCTTCTCTCTTCGGTGCTCCAAACCCTACTCGTGCCTAGGTATGTGTCACCTCTGTCTTGTTCACCCCCATCTCTTTCTCCCCTCTCATGTCTTTCCCCCATTCTCCACTCTCTCTCTCTCTCCCTCTCTCTCGTTGTCTCTTTCTATGTAAATGCTTGCATCCTAGAGATATCGGTTGACTATCATATACCAGTACAGGCTTCATAACAATATATGATCTTATAAATAAAGCTTTCCTTGAAGGCCCATCTTTTGCTACTTTCTTGTTTTGAGTTTAACTTCCTAGGAATATGATGGAAGGACAATTTTTTTCATCGAACTTCCATCATAACAAGGAAAAGCTATATGGTAGATGAGTGCTTTATTAAAAAAAAAAAGGATTAGACAATCAATCCCAATAGGACACACAAGCACTCAAAATGTACAAAAAAATTGAATGAAAGGGTTAAACAAGCCTGTCATGGTGGAATTTGAACATCATTGGCAAAAAAATCAATGCTTGATGCTGAACTCCTTTGGCCAGGTGCTCTGTCTCATTTGCACTTAGATAGTCTGATTAACATGGCTGATAAGCGTGAATGAATCTACCAACGGCATGATCTATTCCATGTTGTCTGCTATCCCCCAAGGGGTTGGGCATTGACCACTCACCCAACAAATGACACAAAGGAAGTCACCTTTGACTTTGATCTAGTGGAGGCTTTGGCATAACAACCTGTGGAATTACATCTTGTGATCTATGGTAGGATCAAAAAATGGTTCCCACATGTTTCTGTTCTCTCTTAAGTCTAATCACCAAAAGCTTCACCCTAATTGAGGTAGTGGCTCTTTCTCAGATTGCGTCTGCAACATGCTTACTTATTTGATATTAGAATTTTTCATTTAGTTATATTCTGAAAAGGGAATGGTCATTAGGATCAGTGTAGAAGAAAGGGGGTGTTCAAGACATTATGTACAAGAGGAATTGTAAATGACCCAAAGTTTTTTAGTTGGGCAACTGACCTCGCCAACTGTTGCAAGCTTACTCCTCTTGCATGAGCAATGGAACCAATCCACTTAATTTATGGGTTTTATTTACTATAAAATAGTCTATAGTTTTAATTGTCTGATTGTGCCAGAGCATACCTTTATCATAATTTGAGCTTCTCCTTTTAAATTGCATGTTGATACATTTTAGGCTCAGATGACTTGAGTGTGACATGGGAAGCCCTTTTTCATTGTCAAATTCCTCTCCACTTTGAACTTTGTCTGTGTTCGTAGATGGGTTTAATGGATGGGTTTAATGGTGGTCTATGTTTGGAGATGTATTTTTTTCTATAGCTTGAAATGGGCTTAGTTGTTTCTATAGAATTGAAGTACATAGAATATTGGAATGTATGAGATTCTATCATATGATCTTTATAGTTAAAATCTTCAATTATATATTATTAATGTCATGGATTTTAAATCTCATCAGCTTTTTTAATAACTCTTTATGCTATATAGAAATGGATAATGAAATATGCAGCGAAGATGTTGAATGCATTAATGTCGGTACATCTTCTGGAAAAAAGCGTGGTAGGACGGAGACGAAGAATACCACACTGATGGAGTCTGCAGATGAATACTCAGCTGATATATTGATAGAACAAATCAATCTCGGGCGAAAGGATGGAACCAGATGGACTACAGAGGGGTGGAGGGAGATTAGACAAAAGATGAAATAAAAATATGGCAGGGAATATGTTAAAGATAAAATCTGAAATCGCCTAAGAACGTTAAAACATCATTACAATCATATCAAGAATCATGGAATTAAGTGGTTTTGGTTGGGATGACGTTACAAAAAAGGTTACTGTCGCGACCTTGGACCGAGATCCGAGCCCGCGAGGGTGTTTGATGTATAGTTACAACAATAAACATATGAATACACTCATTTAATTTTCCACAGGTTTTCGCGGTGAGGATTTCATACACACTCACTAATCATACACGTTGGTGCGGAAGCGTGTAGCAAACCAAATTCGTAATTCATTCCACATTTCAAAACTGATAACACAGGTATAAATAACATGACGTTAGAGTGAGCAATGATTCCTTTGGCATTCCCAAAGTATAAAGTTAGAAGTTTATACAAAATGTAAGTTCATTAAACATCCCCAAAAATAATGACCAACAAAGGTCAGTACAACTCAAAAGAATCTATCAAAAGATATCAATCAATAAACCCCCCCAAAATATGTCGCAACTCATAGCTCAACCCAATGTCTAAATGACATTGTCAGCTTGCCATTCGATTACACGTTGCGGCTCACCGGCCGCCTCCTCTGGCTCCTCCTCAAAGGCAAGGGGGGTCAAGACCTGAGTACCAAAAGAGTAGGTCAAACACGACAGTTTGGCAGGTGGGTGAATGGATATACCAATAGAGAAAGCACAAAGCATACTTTAGAAACATATTGAAAATTTGTCGCAATAATAATTTCCCATGAAACAGGATGCATTCTTTGTTTAAAGCACATATGCAATATAAAACATGTGGGGTAATCAAGGAACAGAAACTAACAAGATGGCAACCACACGTTAGCTAAATCCTCCATCACTAATGTGATGAGAGCACACTAAGGGCGTTGGTCTCGAACACGCAAAGTGACGAGAAACAACTATATACATATATACATATACTGAGCAAAACCAAGGAAACGGAACCGGGTGACAAAACAAAGTTCAGACTCAGACTGCAGCTAACAGAAATTAAAAGGGGACTCCAAGTCGGTGGATCAAACCGACAGGGTCGTCCAAGCTTAGCGGTGCCGACTCATAGGTCAAAATGCATTCAAAACATATACATATCTAAAGAGGTGAGTAACACCCAAAACAGACTGAACAAAAAGGGCTCGTGAGCACATTCATTGCAATAATATCTTATCGAAATACACAAGGCTGATCAAAAGTTCAAAATACGAATTTCAGTAGTCAAAAGTGGCATTTGCATTAACACAAGATGACTGTCTAAAATCAATGAAATTCAAATAAAAACTAACCGATGGATCTCTGCGTAAATCCGGACCATGTATCAAGGTTTTAGGATTGAACAAAATGTATAAGGGTCTCATATATCGGTTTGGTCATTCACTTGGTACTCCTTAAGATTTGGAGACATTCCGAGATCCCTATACAATTGATAAGTCCTAAAATACTCAATACATTTCCAGAATGGGATACTTTCTAAATCAAACTCCTTATGTCATCCCCTAGGTCTTCCCAAGGCGTTAGGACATCAAATCAATCCAACCGAACCTTAAAACACCCTTCCTGAAAACACTAGGAAAGACCTAGGAATTCTACAAGGTTCACTCGAGCGGACAAGCGGTTAGCTCGATTCCAGGGCTTTCTGGAAGGGTTCGCTCGAGCGAACTAAAAGATAGATCCAGCGAACTAGCTTCTGTGAGGGGTTCGCTCGAGCGAATAAGGGTTCGCTCAAGCGAACTGCTTCAGAAAGCTACCCGAAAAGCATTACGGGCCTCATCTTCTTTTCTCTTTTAGCTTCCTTTGAAGCAACCAATTGACAACATCTATGGCACTACCTTGCCCCCTCCTTACTACCATTATTCCTCCAACAACCGTCCACCAAAAACATCATCCACATTAATTCCATCCTCATTTAATGCAAGGCACAACCATCATTAAGGAAGAACCATAAATGACAAAATACAAACTCTAATTCACAAAATCTGAAGAGAGTAAAAGCTCATTCATATGCTCATTTCTAAAACATTCTAAACCATAGAAAACATAAGAGAGAAGTAAATCATAAAACCCAATTTTTCCATAAAACAAGAAACCATTCAAATAATCTATTCTTCCACTTGCCTTGGCTCCAAAATTAGCTAATCAAGTTCTAATCACACTCTCCAAGCTCAAATCACCAATCTACACAAAAACCCCCAAAAACAAGTCCATTACAAACCCTAACATGGCCAAATCAAGAAATAGAATGAGAGAGCTTCCAATAATGAAGGTGAAGTATCTCCAAAACTAGAAGAACACAAATCTAGAAGATTAGGAGGAAAGCTTACTTGGAAGGTCCTCTAATGAGGGAGGGTAGCTCAAAGAAAGCCCTAGAATGCTTGGTTTCTTCTACAAATTGTATCAATGTGAAGCCTTCATGGAGAGAAAGAAGATGATGGTCTCCATTTCTCTTTTAGCAATAGGTTGGCATGGATTTGGAGATGGAGAAGCAAGAAGAAAAGGGAGCAAACCCTAGGTGGCTGGAACTTCTTCTTCTCAAAAGAAAAGTTGCAAGAATAGGAAGAAGGAAGAGGACTCCTCCTTATATAGAAAATGAAGGTGGGTTCCATAACTAATGGGGTTTGTTGGGCTGAAACCATCATCTTCCAGGCCTCGAATGGATTCGACGAAGAAGAAAGAATTGTTCATCGAAATTTCTTGTTTCAAAAAGTATATATTTCGCAGGTTTCGGAGACATTGAAAATAGTGTCTAGATTTTTGTGCAAAAAGACTGTTTTGCCCCTAACATGATGAAAATGGGGTTTCGATGTCTTGAACGGAAACAGAGTAAATACGAAAGTTGTAGAGAATAGTAAAACAAATCAAATGGAGAAAAATATAAACTTTCTAGAATATCAAATAATCCCCAAAGTCACGCAAAACACAATAAAGGAATCCCCAAAGGGTCCCACTTAATCAAAAGCTTCCAAAAACCATTCAAAGCTAAATAAAAGCTATTCTAATCCAAACTTAACCGAAATCCACTAATCTCACTTATAACTAAAGCACGTCTTAATTAGCACTAATCGAAAACTCTCGGAGTAGGGTTTTACAGTTACCGTAAGTGACCAAGTGTGGGATGATTATATCAAGGTGAGTAATTATAAATATATCTTAATATTATATTAAACATTGTTAACTCAATAATTGCTACTCTATTTTGACCACATTTGTCTAATTCAGGCACACCCTGACTATGATTAGTATCGAGGAAGAAGCATGGTCAACTTGAGAAGTTTGCTATTATATATCGAGATTCAATCGCTGATGGAAGAGATGTGATCGATGTTGACTAACCAACGTCCACCACATCTGATGGAAGCCCCCCTGGCATCCATCCATGATGTGGCGGCAAAATCAAGTAGCTCTGATAAGATGGATGAGGGAGTCTCTGAAGCACCATGCGTAAAAAAACACTCAACTTGTAGTTCTCAACGCAATGTGCAGGATGAAACTAAAAGCAATTATGAACTTGCACATGCAATTAATGATATAAACACTACTTTAATCTACCTTGCTGACAAGATAGCTCAATCAGGGCCAAGCCAAGCTAACATTGTTACTGCAATTGAAGAGTTGGATTTAGACCTTACTTTAGAAATAAGGGCTCTTGATCGCGGCTCCAAGTGTAGAGCTTCGATTGCAGTAATAAAACTGGTGAGACTAGGTCAATCCACAGGGTGCTTTAGAAATAAGGCTTTCCAACTTCGTCACCTACCCTGAATAAAATCTAATTTTAGCCTAAAATCTAGAGAAGTACATTCATCATTCCTACTTTAAATTAAATACCTTTCCAAAAATAAAAACTCCTAAATCAAAAGGGCTGATCTAAAATGAATCACATGTTGCTAAAAAAGAATACACAAATTAGAACATCAAATTAGAAACAATCCAAAAATAAAACTTACCAAAAATAAAACTAAGAAGCTAAATTAGAAACAAAATAAACCTAAGTTAGAAACTAAATTAATCAAAACATGTTCAACAAATACTAGTAACAAATCAAATCAATCAAAAAGGAAACAACCTACTTTTTCAGCAAGTTAATCAACTCCCTAAAGTTAAGGACTTTCCAAATAAATAAAGATTTTCAAATCATAACAAATTTAAAAAGCATTTAGTCAATCATACCTTATGTTAGAATTTCCAAATCTTAAGAAGCTTCCTAAGTTAAAAATCTTCAATTAACAAAAATTAGAAAGATCTTTTACTTCTGGAAATGATCTAAACCACAAAATTAGAAACTAATCCTAAAGTTAGAAAGTTAGTAATGCAATGTATGCCATGAGATGTTAGAAATTTCTAAGTCTGGAATGCAGGGTTGTTTTTATATATGGTTTTTCTTAATCTAATGCAACCTTAAACTGAGTTTAATGGCTGGGTTTTGAACTATAATGATGCATGAATCAACTAGAAAAACAGAAGTGAAAAGGCATTTAAAACAAAGAAGATATGAATGCATAAACATGACCTAAAAAACTAAAACTGTGCAGAAATTCTGCACACAGACAGCCTAACATGTCATGTTTAAGCCACTGGATCACAAACCTCCTAAAATAGTTTTGCTCTGAAATTTTGGGACGTAATAGACCACATATTAAACTTCAATGTATCCAAATTTCACAGAAAAATACCATGATTTGACTAGTCTATCCACTTCGAACTTTTTGCAAAAAATTGTTTCTACAGTTTTCCTGAAACTGCACAGAAAGTGGGCTGTTTGGTTGTCCAACATAAGTTCATAAAAAGTGATTTTTAATTTTTGTCTTAAAGATCTGAAGGCTTCAATTTCCAGCCACTTAAACATGTACTAACCATATGATATGAAGATATATGCAATGAACTCTAATCCCAACCATAAACTATGTATAAAAATTCACATAACCACATAAGAAGCATAAGAAGAAAAGGAAACAACAAGTGCTTGAATTTAAATGTGTGTAGTGCATAAAATCAAATGTGTGGCAATAACAAGAATTAAATATGTGGATTTTTCAATAAATGTAAATGTGTGGGAATTGCAATAAAAATAAATGTGTGATAAGTGTGCTCTTTCTTTTTATTCTTAAACTGTGTTCATAATTACTTATTTCATGCCCTTAAGATCTTGGGTTGTCAATCCAAGAACAACAACAAAGAAAACACAACTCAAGTACTAATCACATAAGAAAAAGAATCATTGAAAAGAAGCATACTTTTACTAATATGTAATATTTTTACATAAAAGATGGAGAATTAAAATTCCAAGAAAAACAATAACATACTAGGATGAAAAGAACCTCTCTAGTTGAAGCATCAAGTTGGGACAATCCTTCTTGAAGAGAGATGAGCTATGGTAGATAAAGGAGATGGGTAGAATGGTGAAGGAATTACACCAGTGAGGGGGTCTTTTCTTTCATGAAAGGTGGTGAACGTCTAAGGCCTTCTTTAAATAGGGTATGGGCTGCCCTATTCTTTCTTTCTAGTCCCTACTTTGTTACAAGAATCTTCTCCTTTCTTTTCTCCATTCTTTGTACATGCACTTGTCATATTTCCTTCTTTAGCAAATCTTCCATTTACTTGACATTTATGAGAGATACATGAGGTGGCAAACTCCAAGTTGGAATCAAGAGAAGATTGAATGCCCAATATGTGTAGATTCTTTCCACTTTTGTTTCTTTGGAAATCTTCTTTCTTGATTTGGCCCTTCATGGATTTTCTTTGATTATCTTGAATTATCTTCAAAATGAACTTGGGATTTTTGTGCAAAGAAAGTGGACCCCCTCTTGGACGTCCCACATGTGTGACCTACACATGTGTATGTGTGGGACCCTTTTTCTCATTTCCTGCAAGCCAAAAAAAAAAAAGAATTTCATTTGAAAGGACAAATTTTCCCTTAATTCACAATTGCATGATTGAGGGCCCATCTCTCATGAAATGATGAATAAATGCAGCTGATGATTAATTAATTTCATGAGAAAAACACATTTAAAAAAAATCTTTCCAAAAATAAAATTAAAAAAAAAATGGCAGATTTCATGATTTGATCCAAAAATTATGGGTTTTGAGCAAATTATGCATTAATGCACTACAATGGATCAGAAATGCATAAAATCATCATATGACATTAAATGAGGCTCTCTTGGCTTGGTAATTCCTTAAACTGAACAAAAATAACCATGAAAATATGCATTTTTAAGGACTTATTAGCTCTCAAGCTATTGAAGGATCCACAAGTGGCAGTCAATTTCTTGCATTTTCAACAAAGGATCGACGTCGTGCATGGCTCATGGCGGAATTAAGTGGCTCTATTTAGGATCGTTGGTTTGCTGAGTTTGCTTTTTTGTGGCTTTGAGTATGCTTTTTTGTCATGGGACTTAGTTTGTTTTTTTTTTTTTTTTTGTCATGTTATAATTTGAAATGACTCTATGTTATTAGTATCATTTCCTTTATGATGAATGCTATAATGTACTCATGTTGCCATTTTTCTTATTGTGATCCTTGGATTATGCAGATTAATCATGTTGATATATGGTGTGGATTATTGTGCTATGTTAGTTTTTCTTATTATGACCCATCGATTATGTAAATCAATCAATTATCGAGCAGTGCAAAAGTAATGGATATAAAGAAGAAGATCGTATTTTTACACACAGTAGCAATGACTGTGATTACAGTTTTACTTTTATGGGACCATCACTGTAAACATAAGAGGATAAAAAAGAGGAAGTGAGTACATGAGTCGTCTCTGTCTGGCCATGAGTTTACTCAGTACCTCATTAGGAGTAATCCCCGTAATTCCTATGACTTACTACGCATGAGGACTGATGTGTTTTTAGAATTATGTGATTTACTAAAGAGAGAAAGGCTACTATGTGCAACTAAAAGAGTTTCTATAGAAGAAAAGGTGGCCATCTTTCTAGCTACTGTAGGTCATAGTCAGAGAAATCAAGTAATGCAAATTTAATTTCAACATTCGGGCCAAACAATTAGCAAGTATTTCAATGTTGTTCTAGACGCCCTTTTATATATATGCCCTGATTACGTAAAACTTCTTGGACCAGAAATATCTACTCCAGCTCAGATTGCACTCAATCCAGTATTTTACCCTTTTTTCAAGGTACATAAATAATTTATACCATAGTATCTTTTACTCCCTATGATGAATGTTTAAATTGTTATTAATGACAAATGTTTTTGCTATATTGGGATAGGACAGCATTGGTGCCATTGATGGCACTGTTCCAGCATGGGTATCAATAAAAGATCAACAATGATATCGATGTAGAAAATGTTTTATTGCACAGAATATAATGGCAATAGTAGGTCTTGATATGATGTTCCAATTTGTATGTGCTGGTTTTGAAGGATCAGCCAACGATAAAAAAATTTATCCGATGTTCTACAAAATAGGGGAATCTACAATCTTCAAGCTCCTGAAGGTAAATATTTATTTCAAGATGTAAATTTGAAAGTTATTATAATTTTTGAAAACTAGTTAAGCATGTTGCGATCTTCTGATAATTGTCATATTGGATCTTTATAGGAAAGTATTTTCTTGTTGATGCTGGATATGGTAATAGGCGAGGTTTTATTGGACCATATCATGGGACCCGATATCATTTAAAGGAATTTGGAGCTCAAGCATTGGCTCCTAAGACAGCTAGTGATCTTTTTAATCTTTGACATGCAAAGCTGAAATGTTATTGAAAGGACATTTGGCCTGTGGAATGAACGATTTTCAATTTTGACACATATACCTCGTAATTATCCTATCAAGACACAGGTAAAGATTGTAAATGCATGTGTTGTATTACACAACTTTATCATGAAGAGAAGTCCTAGTACGGATGAATTATATGAACGTCATCGTCATGAAAGAATATTTGTTGATGATGAAGATAATGATGATCGTCAGGATAAAGCGAACAATGAAGAATTTGACAGTCAATATGCTTATCGCTTACGATATGCAATGGCATTAGAGATGTGGGATGCTAATGCTAATAGAAGAGCTCGATGAACTGACATGTAGGAATTCTCTCCTTTTTTGCTCATAGAGGGATATTCATTTTGAAAATGTAACGTGTGTTTATTTTGTAAAGGGCACATGGTAAATTCCTTTAAAACACCATGACTTCATTGATGGAAAAGATGGGCTACTTTATTTATATGAGATTGAAACACCATGAAACTTTATGGTTTGGGCTTTTTTGTTTGTATGGATTTAAAAAGTATAGAAATCATTGAAAAGTTACTATGTTTGGTATAGAGTTGAGATGCATTAGAATATTTTAATTGTATATCTTGTGCAGGCGGCCCCACTTTATCAACTAGTCATGGAGGGATTTAACTGGGGACATGTGTTTTTTTCATTTTTTACTATAGCAACACTTCATTTTTGCTTTTCCATGTTTTCATGGTTTGACAATCACCCAAACATTACAGGAACAAGAGGTGGTGACCATTTTTAGTGCTCCTAACTATTGCTACTATCAAGATAAAAAACCTAAATATAATTTACAAAAATAAAAATTTGTCATTTTCACATATAGTTCAAACAAACATGCTAAAATGATTCACATGTGTAAATGATGTGAAAATGACAACAGTAGACAAACGTTGTAAACTAAAGCGCATGCGTAAAGCTTACATATGTGAAATTTACATATGGACCCACAACATCAAATAAACCTTACCCCAACTTACTAATTGTACTTTGACTTGAGAAACCAACCCAAACTAAACTTGCTAACTAAGGGCTTGGTTTGACCTTTTAACTTGTAAGCCTGGTTCTTGGACATTTTCAACCTAATTAACAAATATGTCAAATTTAAGTTGAGCCTCTACATGCTACCCATGGTACTCAACCTGATCTAAGCGTAGTTGATTTGACCCATTACCACTCCTAGGGCTAAAGGCATTGTTGTATTTTGATTAAAATAATGTAGAGAGTATGAAATGAACACCAATTAAGGGGCATATTTTCAATAGGCATTGTTGTATTTTGATTAAAATAATGTAGAGAGTATGAAATGAACACCTATTAAGGGGCTAAAGGCATTGTTGTTGTTTTAGATTTACCAGAGTCTCTTTAGGAGTATAGATTGATTAACAGAACCCACTCATAATGGCACACCTCTATGATAAAAAAACGGAAAAAGAAAAAAGAAAAAAGAAAAAAGGCAATCATTTGATGGTGAAATATACTCTCTGAAGGGCCTTCAAGGTTTCCAAACTTAGCCCTAGATGAAGTTAGATAGGTTCTAAATTTCATAACTCGATATAACTAAAACTCCGAGGAACGTCAAATTTTGGACGAGTACTAATTCATATTGATTAAAGGGAGGGACGGGTGGGTCCTGTTAGCTAGGTTGTTCCATGCTTATAATTTCACTGAAAATTCAACATATCAACTTACTATTATTTTATATGGTGAGCAACTTTTCTTGTAATATGCAAGAAAATACTCGCTTGCGCACGTGCACTGCACATATAAACTATGTGTCGCATGCATTTAGAGGTGGGTCTTGCCACTGGGACGATCTAGATGCGCAGTGCTTAGGTAAATGTTTTCCATAATATATATTGTAATCTTTCTAAAGTTGTGGTTACGTTATTCCTAAGGATCTGCTTGATTCATGTGATTGAATTTCTAGAATCAAAAGTTGAATATCTAAAAATGACCGTCAAATAACTTGCCCTTCAATGGAAATAGAATAAGGAGAAATGAAAGATAAAACTCAGCCATCACCCTAATAATTCAAATCCTAAAAAAGTTAATGCCTTTTTATATCGGTATGTAAATTATGTACCTTATATCCTTCACCCAATCACCCCTTCCTTTTCTATCCTTCACCCCTTACCTTTTTGATAATCCTTTACTAAAGAATATTTGGCCATGAAATTCAATGGAAACAAATGAGCTAAAGAATATTTGGCCATGAAATTCAATGGAAACAAATGAGCTCAAGTCATTGTCATGAAACCTTTGATATACTAATGAAAACATAAAATGAATTGCGAGAATGCGGAACTAACTAACTAAAAGGGGGCTATTTTAATCAGTTTTGCTATTAAAAGAAGGATTGTGTGATAAAGAAGAAAACTAAAGTTAGTCCAAAAAAAGAGTATGCTCAGCATGGTGCAAACTAATGAGTTATTTAGGTGTTGTTTGGTTGCACCCATTCACATATGTAAATGGGGGTCCATGCCTAATGACTATACATCCATTGTTTGGTTGCACCAATTATGCATGGTGTGAGTGTGAAAATGGATATGATTTTGTGCCCAAAATTTTCACATCTCCCATGGTATGAAAAGGTTACACCAATTCATGGGCGGTGCTCCAGTGCACATTTGGACGGACCTTTCTAAAAATATTATAATCTTGTGGGGCCCAAAATGAAGACCCAAATCGTTGGATTTCTTTAAAAGACCAAGAATTGCTATGAAGTTTATATATTTTAAGAAAAAAAAAAAAAAAAAACCCAGAATATTAGACTTGCAAAATCAGACTTCTATGGGCCCCTTTTCACTATCTGAACCATTCAACCTCTTTAGAGAGCCAAAAATAAATTGAGGGCCAAATTTCAGGTTTTGATTCATCATTGGTTTTATTAAATTTGAGAAAAATAGTGAATTATTAGATATGCTTTTTGAAGATGTCCCATTTTCAACATTATTTTGCCTATCGTGGCCCCCCATTTAATGATCCAAACCGTCTGTCCTCTTTAAAAGGATGAAGATGGTTGGAAGGCCAAATATGAGCCATTGATTCCTCGTAGACTTTGAGAAAATTGTGAAAAACCCCCAACTAGTAAATCTTATTTTTTATTCTATGGGCCCCTTGGATCACAATTGAAACCATTCATCCTCTTTGGAAAGCTAAAAATAGCTCAAGGTTCAAATGCCATATCTTGGTTCGTCATAAATTTTGAGAAACTTGAGAAAAACAATGTATCATTGGCTCCACTAATATTCAAATGTGAAATTGACAACCAATGGGAATTGTTTCCTTGAGACTCAAATTGCACATGAAAATGAAATACATGTGCTACGAGTGTAAAAAAATGGAAAAACCGTCTAATCGACCAAACTGAACCGACGGTTAATAACCGTGTTTCACGGTTACGGTTATTAAAATTGAAAAACCATGCTTTATTGTTCGGTTTCGATTTTCAGCCTCGACTCACGGTTATTAACCTATCTAAACCATAAAATATGATTTGGTTAACTGTTTTTCCAAAACACACGGTTAACCGTACCGTTATAGCCCAGCTTAAAAGAAAAAAAAGAAGAAGAAATTGGGTATTTTATAATTTTATAACTTAAATAACTCCTTTTAACTTTTGAGCTCCAATCATCAAAACAAAAAATGAAAGAGGGAAAAGTGAAGGATCAATGTTTGCTGGAAAAAATGCACTGTGTTATTTTATTTGTCTATGTGAACATTTTAATGCTACTTTAGTATTTTGGGATTATGTAATTTGTTATCTAAGATATTTGGCTTTGACTTTTGAACATGTATTTTGCATTCTGACAAAAAAAAATTGTATTTTAAGCGACAATTAACCGTAACAAAACTGTCTAATACGGTTAACCTCGGTTAGGTTTTTTAATAGTCTTTTAGGGTATGGTTACGGTTATGGTTTTTAAAAACTGAAAACCATAAAATACAGTTCGGTTAACGGTTTTCCCAAAACACACAGTTAACCGAATCGTTACGCCCCTAACATGTGCATATGAAGCATATGTAAATCATTTCCCTATGATATGCATAAGAGCTAAACAATTTCTTAGCTTTTGTTATTCTAAGTGTCCAGAATGTCACTGTACTGCAATATTATCACGACATTTAAATACTTTTTCTATACACCACTAAAATTGATAATATTGCAACAAAATGAGAGAAAAATAATGACAAACAAAATAATCTGTTTTTTAAAGAAAGTTCATCTCATAAAGTCGATCCAACTATTCAGATAAAAAAAAATTTTAACTAACTTATAAGTTACTTAAATAATAAAATACCCAAAAAAATGAGAATAAGTGAAAAAAACTAATACTTTTAACTTCTCAAATTTTTAAATATTTTATTAAATCACTTTTCTAATAATAAGCTAGGAAAAACACCAATATATTTAAAAGAGCTTTTTGTATATACCCCATTATCGTTTCAAAGATTTGCAAATAGGCCCCTGCAGTTTCAGTATTTGTAAATAGGCCCCTGGCTATGCATTTTAATACCTTTTGTATCCCCAAATAACTGGATTTGACGGTAAAGAGAAAGGGTCGCTAGGTTTTTGCTCAATTTTTATAAAAATGGCACGTTTTCCCTTAAAACCATTCTTTATATGCCCCCAAGGTTTCTAATATTTATAAATAGGCCCCTGTATTGGGTTAAATAATAATAGACGCTTCACCAATATATATTATGGGGGACCAATATATAGCTAAATACATGTCTACAACAAAATTTAAAAAATAAAATGATTTCCAATATTTTATGGAAGTGTTTTTTAATATTTTATAAATAGCTTTATAATGATTTTCCCCAAATCTGGCATAGGTAAAAATCTATAAAACCATTCAACTTGAACCTAACCCATTGTCTTTACTTCAAGTTGGAGTAACTTCATTTATTTTTCATTTTTTTTTACTATTAGTTGCATGTATCCACTAAAGTTTGGTGTACAAATCCTAAAAAAAATTAAAAAAATTTAAGCTTCTATCTTTGAATGAGAAACTAACCATCATGCCTCTATAATTTACTGATCATGAAACATGATGGGTTATAGGTTAAAAACCAGAATTTTGATTTGATCTTGACTTCATTTGATTTCAATCACTTAAAGATCTTGAGCAAAAATTATATAGTGAAATAATTTGGAATACAACTCATATTCACTATCCAATCAATGGGTAATTACCTATTGCTTTAGTTCGTCTAATTAATTATGTATTTCAAGTTTTTCTTAGTTGGATGGGTGGAAAGAATCATTTCATTATATTTATGGCCACATTATATTATGGGGGATCAATACACAGGTAAATGCAATTTGAAAGCCTAGAATAAAAAGCTAAAAAGATATAATAATTTCCAACATTTAGGCGTATTTTATTCAGTCAATTTTTTATGAGAGAAAGAGGCCAAGAAGGAGAGTTCATCAAATAAAAAAGGCTATTATTTATTAATACTAGGACGACATGAAATAACATCAAAACTCTTTTTCTTTTTGGTAAACATTATTTCTAGTCTACCTTGCTCCAAAAAAGATAGATGCGAAAGAGGCCTAAGATTTAAAAAATAAAAAAATAAAAAATAAAATATAAAAAAACCATCGATGTGAAGAAAACAAAAAAAAATACCTTGATGTTAGAAGACAAGTTGTCGTTGGCCGCCGACTGTGAAGAACTTTGTCGATGTATATGTGATGAGAAGATTATGTAAGGAGAATTATCAAGAGGGTAGGTTGAATTAAAATATATATATATATATATATATATATAAAAGGTAAAAAACATTGTAGGAACGAGAAGCACTTTCTTAATGACAAAACAGTCAAAATAAGAAAAAACGCTAACACTCCTTTCACTTTACCGTCAAATCCACTTATTTGGGGATATAAAAGGTATTAAAACGCTCAGGGATGGGCCTATTTACAAATTCTGGAACCAAAGGGTCCTATTTGTAAATCTTAAAAACCATGGGGGTAAAAAATAGAAACTCTCCTTAAAATAGGAGACCGCGTAATTTCGCCATTGACCGTTACAAAGATCTAAACGGACGGCTCACATAGTTCCAACATCTAAAACCTTCTCCCATTGGCTGATTGCTCCTTTTCTTCTATTTCTATTGGTCCACGTCATCTCAATGACGCGTCCATAACCTCCCCCCACTCTCCAACTCCTCTATAAATAACTCCGGCGAGAGAATAACGAACGAATGTTCTCGACCCGAGACGCAAAAAGGAAGAAGAAAGCCTCTGCAAAACCCGTCGTAGAGAAGAAATTCGCAGATCTGCTCGTTCTTACACACACACAGACAGAGAGAGAGAGAGAGGAACTAAGGTACCATGGATCGGTCGCGAAGAGATGGAGCATCTTCGATCCTACTGGGGATCGTATTACTAGGTACTTGAATGCTTTGTATTGAATTCGAATTCAATAATCATCAGTTCTTCTCTCAACTAGCCGATTCTCGAGATGAAGTGTAGTAGATCTCGTTTGAAAAAAAGAAAAAAAAGAAAAAAAAAAATCAGATCTTTGTTCAAATCGGTTGGTTTTTAGATGTTTTGTATGTGCTTGTGAAATCCTGCTGAGCTTGTTCAGAAATTAGAAAAAAAGAAGATCTTCTTCAAATCCACTGATTCGTTGTAGATCTGATTGAAATTATTCGCTTCTTAGTCATTGATTAAAGTGACGCTGCTGAAAATGCCGTAGATCCGTTTTAATTCAATGGGGTTCTTTTCTTTCTAATTTCACTCTTCATTGGTTGAGCCACTATGGTTTTTATGAATGATCTTTTATGAAAGCCAAGATCCCATCTTTGCTGCATCTTTATAACCTAGTGATTCAGATCCCAGTGATTCAAATCATAGGAAAGTCAAGATCCCATCTTTACATATACTAGTGACTCAGATCCTAGTAATTCAAATCACAGGAAAGTCAAGATCCCATCTTTACATATACTAGTGACTCATATCCTAGTAATTCAAATCATAGGAAAGTCAAGATCCCATCTTTACATATACTAGTGATTCAGATCCTAGTAATTCAAATCATAGGAAAGTCAAGATCCCATCTTTACTGCATCTTTAAATCCTTCACCCATCACCTCATATCATTCACCCTCAGCTCTTTGGCAGAGTATGGTGAATTCCTATGTATACTATTTCTACCTATTCTATGCAAACAAACAAGCCTTAGCATGCATATTGTATTGAATATACCCATTATGATTCTTCTTCAAAGAAAACAAATAGATTGTGTCCAATGTTTTTTTCACATTGGTTGTATGCTGGGTGTCTGTATTAAGATTTGTGTTGTCTTTCTGTTATTAAATGTTTTCTCTTAATCATCTCATGTCTTCGTCTAGAGGAGAAATGAACTCATTTTTCTTTTGAAATGTGTTAGGTTGTCTATTTGCATTCGGAACTGCAAAGGAGGAAGCCTCCAAGTTGGGAACAGTCATTGGAATAGATCTTGGAACAACATATTCATGTGTGGGTGTTTACAAGAATGGTCATGTGGAGATTATAGCCAATGACCAAGGAAACCGCATTACGCCATCTTGGGTGGCATTTACTGAGAGTGAGAGGTTAATTGGTGAAGCTGCTAAGAACCAGGCTGCTGTCAATCATGAAAGAACCATATTTGATGTGAAAAGGCTGATTGGAAGAAAGTAAGATATCACTTGCTTCCATCTCAACAATTGTATCATGATTCTTCTCTGTCAGTCACTTGATGGACTAGTATGTTTATAAAAAAAGTGTTGATGTATCTGCTCAACAGGTTTGATGACAAAGAGGTTCAGAAGGACATGAAGCTTGTTCCTTTTAAAATTGTGAACAAGGATGGAAAGCCATATATACAGGTTAAGATAAAGGATGGGGAAACAAAGGTTTTCAGCCCTGAGGAGATTAGTGCTATGGTGCTAACTAAAATGAAAGAGACTGCTGAAGCATTCCTTGGGAAGAAAATCAAGGATGCTGTTGTCACTGTCCCTGGTAAAGAAATTTCCTTTGGGGCTTTGGTCTGTATATGTATAATTTCTCTTGAATCAAGTCTTACTTGTTTATGATGTTCTTTATGTTATCCAGCATATTTCAATGATGCTCAGAGGCAGGCTACCAAGGATGCTGGTGTAATAGCCGGACTGAATGTGGCGAGAATCATCAATGAACCAACTGCGGCAGCCATTGCCTATGGTTTGGACAAGAAGGGTGGGGAGAAAAATATCCTCGTCTTTGACCTTGGTGGTGGTACTTTTGATGTCAGTATCTTGACAATTGACAATGGTGTTTTTGAGGTTCTTGCCACAAATGGAGACACCCACCTTGGAGGTAAAAGATCTTTATCTCAGTTCCATGAATTTTGCTGAATTAGTTCTCTGTCATTTCAGGAGACAGATAATTAAGGTTGCATTATAATTAAGGAACATTTGAAAATTTAGGAATGAATCCTATCTGACATTGCTTAATTGGTGAAATTGAATGCAGAACTGGGATAATCAATATACTCTCTTTGTATGGCAAATAAAGAGAAACTTCAATCAATGTCGTTTATGCAATTACAAATGGTTATCAGTACCATACCCTTTAAATTAATCTCGAAACATCAAGCATGCATGTTTAGAACTGTGTAGTATAAAATTATTTTCGCTATAGTTTTGCAATAGTTTTCTACCATTTTCTTTCTCTAATAGTTAAATCTAGCAGTTAATGGCAGACTGCAATTGGGATTGTTCTGCATAAATTTGGTTTGCAGCAAATAATGCCTAGACATAGGGAGTCTAACATGTGATGTGTGATTGATATGCTTGAATTGATTCTCCTCTAGGTGAGGACTTCGATCAGAGAATCATGGAATACTTCATTAAATTGATCAAGAAGAAGCATGGAAAGGACATCAGCAAGGATAACAGGGCTCTTGGGAAGCTGAGAAGGGAAGCCGAGCGTGCCAAGAGAGCATTGAGCAATCAGCACCAGGTTCGTGTGGAGATTGAATCACTGTACGATGGACTGGACTTCTCAGAACCACTCACCCGTGCTCGGTTTGAAGAACTGAACAACGATTTGTTCCGAAAGACTATGGGCCCTGTGAAGAAGGCAATGGACGACGCTGGGCTGCAGAAGCACCAGATTGATGAGATTGTTCTTGTGGGTGGAAGTACTAGGATTCCAAAGGTTCAACAGCTTCTTAAGGATTACTTTGATGGGAAGGAACCCAACAAAGGTGTGAATCCAGATGAGGCAGTCGCTTATGGTGCAGCTGTACAGGGAAGCATCCTGAGCGGAGAAGGTGGTGAAGAAACTAAAGGTAACTTCATCTCTCCTTGTGCATGCTAAAATAACCAGCTGACCAAACAAAACATTGCAGAGGTGACTCAGCTTTTTGTTCCATGTACAACTCATTGTTTGCTCAAACCTTAAGAGTTAGCAGTGAGCCGAGCTTGGGCTAGGCTGCTATTCACCCTTATTAGTTAAAGCCCTTGCGAAGCCCATCTGATTTCTGAGATCCTGACCTTCAATGGACATCAATGTGCTCAACGCAAAAGTGTTGGCTGACTGAGAGGCCCTGGCTTAGTTATGAACCAGTAAGCCTGATGGTTCTGACAGACCGACAGAATAATCTGGCCTCTTCTAGGACTTGCCCCTGAGGTCCAATCGACCCTTTTTCTCAGACCTGGCACCAGTTAATCTGATTGGGATGATGTTTTTTAAATCAGATTTGGACCCTTAGCTGTTGGTATCTTTGTTCATCTAAATTTATTTTTTGGTGATGATCTTTCTGAGTTGACACTAAGTAATGGATAAAATGTATGGTTTCTTTTCCAATGGATGCAGATATACTTCTCTTGGATGTTGCGCCTCTTACTCTTGGTATCGAAACTGTTGGTGGAGTCATGACAAAGTTGATTCCAAGAAACACAGTCATCCCAACAAAGAAATCTCAAGTATTCACAACTTACCAGGATCAGCAGACCACCGTCTCCATTCAGGTAATGACTAGCGTCTTTTTTCTTTCTTAATTTCAAGATATAATCAGACAATAAAATAAAATGATGGCTCATGAGTAACTGCTTGGCTATATTGTTGTCGAAGTAGAAAAATCTCATGTCCTTGGTATTTGCAGGTTTTTGAGGGTGAGAGGAGTATGACGAAGGACTGCAGGGAGCTTGGGAAGTTTGATCTCTCTGGCATTGCTCCCGCTCCAAGGTTTGTTTACTTTGCTTCCTCTTTGTATAAGTGGAGTGATGTTCTTGTGTCTACAATTATTCAGTTATTATCCAGCATATTCCATTTGGGCCTTGGTTCAATGGCGCAAGGTTTGCTCCCCACATCGTGTGTTCCGACACCCCCCAGATTTGTCAAGAAAAATAATGAAAATATTGTTCCATCTTACTAATGTGGTGTTTCTTTGGTTTTTATTTTTATCTTCTAATATGTGTTTGACTAAGAAAAAATTGTTGTTACTATTGATTCACATCAACAGGGGAACTCCTCAAATTGAAGTGACATTTGAGATTGATGCCAATGGTATCCTGAATGTGAAGGCAGAGGATAAGGGCTCAGGAAAGTCAGAGAAGATCACCATCACCAATGACAGGGGGCGTTTGAGCCAGGAGGAGATTGACCGTATGGTCCGCGAGGCTGAGGAGTTTGCAGAGGAAGACAAGAAGGTGAAAGAGAAGATCGATGCCCGCAACAGCTTGGAGACTTACATTTACAACATGAAGAATCAGATCAATGACAAAGACAAGCTCGCTGACAAACTGGAATCCGATGAGAAGGAGAAAATTGAGACGGCGGTCAAGGAGGCACTCGAGTGGCTCGATGAGAACCAAAGTGCAGAGAAAGATGACTATGATGAGAAGCTGAAGGAGGTTGAGGCCGTCTGCAATCCAATCATTACAGCTGTTTATCAGAGGTCTGGTGGTGCACCTGGTGGTGCTGATGATGGTGCTGATGATGATTCGCATGATGAGCTTTAGGAATTTTTTTTTTTAAACCTCTTCTGAAGCGCGCAGGGATACAGGCCAAAAAAGGACATGGAAAGATATACATGCACAAATGGGGAAGAAATGGGGGTGTGAATTGACTGACCCAGCAGCTGCCCTTTTTGTCTAGATTTCTTGAGATGTAGGGGAGGGATGTATCTTATTTATTTTTTTGATTTTGGAGAGCCTATTTTACTTTCATTTTGCACGTTTAAAGCCACTTAGTTACTATTAAATGGCATTTAACAAGAAAATCATGTTGTCTTTTTTTTTTTTTTTTTTTTTAAGTAACTCTCCGTGCTCCTTCCATATGTACAAAACAGAAAGCCCAGGGCAGATGTGTTCTGGGTTTGTGGTTCTTGTCTAGGTAGAAAATGCCCTTTGCCCAAGCTATCAGAAGGATCTTGAAATAGATTGGATATTTCTAAGATAGAGAAAATCTATTTCAATTTCCTACAGTAGTGGCAGAGGAAGATTTCTTTTTCTGCTGAGGCAGAATTGTGCTGCACTAAAGGAGGTGTTTGAACACATAAAAAGGCGTCGGATTTCTCTGCACAAACACACCCAGAAAGACAGGAGTGAGGAGCTGAATGAAAAATCATTACTACTTTTGTCCCATAAAATATCATTCTAGGTTGTTGTAGGTTGAATGTAGGGTAAAATTTTAATTGATGGTGCACCCCTTTGATTCCACATTGGGGCCTAAAAGTCACTCAACAGCCCACAACCAAAATACACACCCCATTTACAAGAAGGATTTCTACTAATTGACTGTAGGAGTGGCCTGGAACTGAATCAAAGCTTAAAAAAGCAGTAGTCCCCTGCCCACATCGTGCAGGGGGATCACCCTTACTGTGGACCCCACCAGGGATGGCCCTACCTCCCTACCACATTTCAAGCCCACCGAGTCATCCTAATCCCTTGATCGACACCCCTACAACTTTTCAACCCCTTGAAAAGATTTGACAGTCAAATTCAATGGTGCAATTCACTTGGTTAGGTATACCATTAAAAAAAACAACAAAAAAGAAATCACTCGGATTGGTGTTAAAAAAAGGGATTGGTATAATTCAATGCTATATAATTCAGGGTGTAAAAAATCTATGGTGTACATTGAATAATATTTGTATGAAAGCTTTTGAAAGTTCCCAAATTAGAACTTTTGGGCACAGAGGAATTGGAAAATAAAAGATGATCCTGAATTTGAAAACTGCAACTTCCCAAAACCGTCGCTGCTCCTAAATTTTCATAGGTCTTATTTACACACCATTTTTTATCACAGTTCAAATGCATATATTCATCGCATACTTTTTATGTACTGTGTATTAACAAATATGTATTTCATTGCAAATAAATAGGCCGTTAGCAACCATCATCTTTTTGTCTTCCTTTTTTTCTTGGGTCGGAAAGGCGCCTTTACCTTGAGAATTTTGTGGCAACTTACCATTTCCTGTCCAACAGTATGTTGTGTTTCCCCACAAAAGAAGCTATATAACCTGAATAATTTATTAAATTTAGGACAATGCCTTTCAAGATAACCTGGGCCCCCTTATTTGCATGGAATTGGTTTCCTACGAAATGTAGGAAATGTCTTTCTACAATTGGTGAAAATTCACAAAACAAAATGTAAAGATTTATAATCGGGCACTAAATAGCAAGGGTGGTTGTTTGAACAAGGGACCTAGTCCACGAGATGGGAACTCGCACATATGAGGTAATAAGAACTCAAACATGCAAGAAGGACTAACTCGCATATGTGAGCTAATAGGGACTCGTACATGCGAGGGAACGGGGTTGACTAGGTTTGAAATCTGATTACTCTGGTGAGAACTGTTGCATCTTACCACTAGGGTAAGACGATGTTTTTGCCTGCATGGGGACAAAGTCTGAATAGGCCTGTCAACTTGATCATGAGACAAGGGGGCCGAATGAAAACTTTTGTTTGGCCATCAGCAAGCCCTTAAAATAAAAGCTTTTGTTTCCAAGGAAAAGCCAAAAGACCGGACTTTGGCATCTTTTTACAGCCACTGAAATTTAAAGACCGGGCTTGGATAGTACTAGCCTAGCTCGGCCTTGGCCCAAGCACTCCTACTTATGTTTATTTTACATAATATAAATTTATGTATGTGTGTTTGTGCATTTACACACACTAAAATGCCCTTATAACAAATACTTAAATATAATAAAATGGAGGCATGAAGGCAATTTGATACATCCATACCCATTACATTACATAATGCTGTAAGAATCCAGACTTAGTTCATTTTATCTCTATTTAACTATTTAAGTTATAAATTATACTATACATAAGCTTTCACGATTGCATCCAATCCCTTTTTTTCAGTTTTATTGCTTCTTATTTAAGCTTCGTATATTTTTACATATTCTTGCTAATACAAACGAACATGTAATACACCTTTTGAAATGTCAACCAATTCGTAAAGATTGTTTGTATGTACATGAAACTTCAAGAATACAAGGCAATCTAAATTTCGTTTAATTAGATCATTATAGCTCCTCATTTTAGAGTATAAATTAATATTAATTTTTAAGCGCATTTGTTTTTTTGACAGAAAGCAAACACTTGATAGTCAAATCAATGTTAAATTAAAAATATTGTCAATTTCTAAAAGGCAGGTGAATATAAATGGTTTAAATTTCTCAAGAGTACTTACATAGTTTAGCACATGAAAATTCCTGTTAAAAGTGTAAGATGATAGAACAAACTCTTTAACTATTTTTTTATATAAAATAAATAAAACTATGTCTAGAAACCAATTCACTAGAGCACATATCACTTTATCTGATAAGATAAAATCTTTATAGACACCTTCTATTCTTCAAACGTTTTCTTAGTGGTCCCTTTGCAATAACAATCAGACAAGATAATGCTCAGTAATCGACAATTGATACTGGGTAACAGTGTAAGAAAAATTAAATAACAATTTTTTTTTTGTTTTGAGGCATTAAGTTCTGCCCCTGGCATGGCCCTGACCCTTGAGGATAGGGTAAAGGCCGAGAACTTTAGCTCACTTGAGCCCAACCATACATATATTGTGTAGAGTAAGGACAACCCCCGGCCCGGCCCTTTGACAAGCCGTCCATGGGACTCAATAGCTTCTGACTATCACTAAACCATTGCTGCAATATGCTTTTAGCCCCACCATTGCATGCTTTGCACATTCCACTCAAGTATTGTTATGAGTGGGAGGACCCAACCCAAAGCCTGGGATCCAGATGTAATAAGTGGTGCACCAGGATACTTTCATACATCAACATGCATCATGATTCAGTATCAGATTACTTCCTCAATTTTCCTTGCGATAATTCATCTATGTAAGAGTGTAATCATTCTGGAAAACAGTGTCATCAATGAGACAATGAAATGTAGTGGTGTAGGCATAAATATGCGGACAATTATGTTATATACACATTAAAATTCCAATTGAGGAAAAACAAGAGTAAAGAAAACATCAGTCAACTACCAGAGTGCATCCATTTCCAGGCTGATTCACACAGATCAATAGGGGTATTACCATCATTGTCCTTCACATATTTGTCAGCATTATGTTTCACCAGGAGTTCTGCAATGGCTTCTCTATCACAAACAGCTGCATAGTGCAAGGGGGTTTGACCTTCGTTGTCCTGATTTATGAAAAATATATATATATAAAAAAATAGTAAGAAACATATGCATGATTGTTGCTCACAATTACTTTTAGCTCCCAAATGACCTTTCCTGCAACAGCAGGAGCAAGCAAATAAGCTAGCTATACCTAAAAACACGTGAACACCCAAGATCTATGGTTTCATTTGGGGCCTGGTGAACACCCAAAATATATGGGAAGCGCTCCTATATATATATATATATATTTATATCATCAGCTTTAAGAAAGAGAAAGTCATCACCTGGGCATTCACATCTGCATTTCTGCCAACAAGCAGATCAATAACATTCAGATGGCCACGATCTACAGCCCAATGCAATGGAGTCCTACCCTCACTATCTGCAATTAAAACAGAGATTGCTTAGCATTTGAAATAGATTTAAAGATTCTAGAGGTTACAGAAATCCATTTAAGTTTTTGTTTCCTTCCAAGTAATAGAGTCTTTCTCAAAAAATAATAATAATAATAATAAAAAAAAAAAAAAAAAAAAAGAGGCAATCTATGATATCATAATTTACGAAAACGAGAACAGACAAGCAAACAATAGTAAGGCACCTTAGGAAAGTTTTTCCCCAGCGCCAAGTTTACTCATCACTCTTCAAAAGAATTGACATCCTGAACAACAGTGGGCATGTGAAGTGAACTGTAAAGCCCACTTTGTTCCACCCACGCTTGGAGGACATCCATTTTATCTTCCTATGACACGTCAATGATATCTCAGGAGAAGGTTATAAATTGCTTCAGAAACTCCCTGGTCGAAGGGCCGGTGTACTTCTTGATGGGAGGGATTGACAGATTATGCCTAAACAAAAAGTAGACCAAAAACCAGCTTGATTAAAGACGAAATGATGGAGATATCAAGCTCCAAAGATCAAGGGTGCCAAAGCGCTCAACTTTTCACAGCCAAATCCAGCAGAGGTCGGCCCTTATGGGTAGGTGCAAATTCATGGGGAAAAAGGCATCTACGCGGCCAAGGAAGTGGAAGATATTAGAAGGGTTGGTTAATAGAGTCTCTCATGCTCAAGGACAAAGGCTCCTAGGCTGGGCAAAAGATACCTAGGTTATAAAAAAAAAAAATTAAAAAAAAAAAAAAAAAAAAGAAAAAAAAATTCAAGGAGTGTTAACAAGTGGGCCCCACTTGTGAGAACGGCCATGGTATAAAAAATCTGTATAAGTGCATATAATATCTACATAACTGTTTTCCCATTATATTCAAACCCATACAAAATAGGGAGTAATATTCTTAGATGGAACTGTTCCTTTTTTCTTTTCTTTTTTTAATTTTAGGAAATCATTGTGGGGCCTAGGATTTGGGCAACCTTAGGGCCTGTTTGAATGCACAAAAAATTAGTAAAAATAAAAACGAAAGAAAATAATATTTTAGAGAATATCTTCTTTTTCATTTTTGAAAGAAAAAAAATCGTGTACATTTCGCAACCCAAGAAAAATAAGAAAAAAAGATTAATCTTTCAAAAGTAAAGTAAGACAAAGATAAAGTATGTGGTGAAGTAAAGTGTGGCTGTGGTGGTGGTGAAATTTTCTTTAGATGATTAAGCAAAGTGGAAGTACACTTGATTAATTTTGGATTTTACCGGGGGGGCGGGGGGGGGCGGCGTGGCGTGGCGTGGCGGGGGGGGGGGGGGGGGGGGGGGGAGGGGTGGTCGTCTTCTATGGATTTGAAGTGACAGTTACATATAAATAAAAGTATTTTATAAGTAATTAATCAAAATGTAATGAAATTTACCATAATCCATAAAATTAATACGTTGTCATCTTGAAATCTCTTTTAATATATATCATAATCTGTAGCACCTACCAAACAACTCAATTTGAAATCTATTACATTCTAGAAAATTTTCAAACAACAAAAAATTACACTATTTTGTTCTTGAAATATTTAAATATTTTATTCTATAAACATCCAATCGGGAGATAAAGTGATTTCTTCATTTTTTAAATCCAACATTTCCTTTAAGTTTGATAATTGTCACATTGGGTAGTGCCAACATAAGGTTGAGTAGTTCTCCATGAGGGTTTGGATTCATCATAGGTAGGCCGACTAAAAGTTCCTTTGAAAAAAAAATAATAATAAATAAATAACTGATTCTCTGTTGAAAATTCTCTCATATTACATACCCACATAAAGGAGCCGATATGTACTAGAGAGGATGACATTGAATTTGACAGCTAAGGCCATCAATAGGTGGGCCCCATGGTGAGTTGCACATTTCACTCATGGGAAGCATGTAATAGATCAGGGATTTGAGCTCTTTAATGGCATTCGCGCCCCCACGAGACCTAACAAAAGAGGAAGGACCCTCAAAAAGGGCATTCACTTCCCCCATTTTTCCTCTGAAGGGTCTAGAAACATAGACAGAGGAAAAGGAAGAGAGAAGGAGGAGGAAGCAGGAAAAAGAAGAGGGAAGATGAAGACGGTTGATGCTGCTCCTGCTGCTGCCTTTTGCTTTTCCCTGTTCCTTTGTTTCTTCCACCAGTTGAATGAATGAATGGGGTGGGTTTTTTTCTTATATTTTTTTTTTTATGTAGCTGCTGATGCACCTCGATACAGATGAAAGCCACACTATTTTGGTTTTATTGGAGGGACTCAGCTTCTATGGCCGATGATGGGGCCACTACGCTATGCAGCAGAGATTGTTTTGACCTATGTTTGGATGTATATGCTTTCTTCAAACTCAAAAGCAGCAAAGGTGTAAGCTAAATGCAAAAGCTGAGAATGTATCTTTATGGGATATTCGAGTACACATAAAGGATGTGTGTTATATGCCAGGTGGAAGGTACTTTGTTAGTATGGATTTGCATTCTTTGAAAATACTCTCCTTGTTGACAAAAAGTAAAAGAGATTAAAAAGAAAATTTAGACAGTCGATGGGAGCTTCCATTAGAAACATTGGATGTAATCCTGCCAGAACCTGCCAAAGAAGATAAAAACATTGGGAAAGACTGAAGAAACTCCAGAACAAAAAAAAAAAAAAAAAAAAAACACTCCAGCAGGAAAGACAGCAGAAGAGCAACCAATTCAGATCTATTCACCGAGAAAAGACAAAGTGACAATCAGACCATTGATCTCATCCGAGTCATCATCAGCGGATATCAAAGATCCAAACAGATATCTCATTATCAGTAAGACCATTGCTCTCATCTGAGTCATCATCCGCGGATGTCCAAGATCCAAACAGATATCTCATTACCAGTCAGACCATTGCTTTCATCTGAGTCATCATCCACGGATGTCCAAGATCCAAACAGATATCTCATTACCAGTCAGACCATTGCTTTCATCTGAGTCATCATCAGCAGATGTCCAAGATCCAAACAGATATCTCATTCCCAAGTGGTCTTCTAGCCCTGTCAATGACCTTGATCTCTCTATTGCTCTTTTTTTGTTTGTTTGTTTGTAAAGGGAAATGCTCATGTTACTAAGCATCCCATTCAAAATTTAATCTTAGTGTTTATCACAGTCATTTAAATCATTTGTGTTACAAATATCTACTGAGCGCCTCCCTACACATGCATTCAATGAATCAAGGATGAAAATAGCGGTAGCAGTGGGCGTAGCGGCCTGCTGCCAAAACGCTACGTAGCGGGTGATACGTAGCATAGCGGCGCTACGTAGCGGCGTAGCGGTGCGGTTTGGAAAAATCGTCAAAAAAATATGAAAAAATTCTAGAAAATCTAGAATATTGGAAAATGAGAGAAAATGTATTTTTTTTGCAAAACTAACTAAGGTAAGGGGGCGTAGCGGTCCCCTCACTATGTGAGATCATGTATCGCTGTATAAATAGAAAATAATAGTAATGATCATTTTTTTCACATGTTTTCATGTTGCTTGGTTATGCTAACTTAGAAACTAATGTAAAGCTCAGAAAAGAAAAAACTATGTCATGAAATTAAGACTTTAGAGTACCTAGAGAAAAAAATACATCTACCAAAGGGGGTGTCTAATAGGATGTACTTAGAGAAGAACTCTCTATATCGACTGTAATTCGGCGAGATCATATGCTTTTTGGTGTTCTTTTAAACATAAAAGAGTAGAAGAGTTGTGTAGAAATGTTATTTGAAGAGAAGAAGAAAAGAAATAAGTCTTATTATGCATTTTAAAAAAAATTGAAAAGTAGGAAAGAAATAAGTCTTATTATGCATTTTAAAAAAAATTGAAAAGTAGGAATTTTTCTCACCCCGTAGCGGCCCCGTAGCGGTCGTAGCGGGCTTATAGCGGCCGTAGCGGCCCCGTAGCGGACGTAGTGGCCGCTACGGGTGCGGCGGCCGATAAATCGGCCGTAGCGTAGCGGTGGCGGCCGCTATGGCCGATATAGCGGCCGCTATTTTCATCCATGCAATGAATTGATAGATCCAAACGGAAAAGTTGCTCCGATGAAAGAGATGCATGATCTTAATAAAAATGAAACATGGGATATTGTTGATCTTCCAAAGGGAAAAGATGTAGTAGGATGCAAACGGGTGTATGGTAGGAAAAATAATTCAGATGGTATAGTGCAGTGATACAAACCAAAACTAGTGGCAAAAAAGTTTTGCTCAGTCATGATATGCACTATTTTAAAATGTTCTCCCCACTGGCAACCCAATTACGGATGGTAAAAATGTGTTTCTTCATGAAGAGCTACAAGAGGTTTACATGGAATTATATGGGGCCTAAACAGTGTTGATTGGAGTGAAGAGAAAGATGCTCTATGGAACACCCTTCTCCGCACGTCACAGATAAATCCGAAATGTTTTCTAATGCCATGCCCTTCCTCCTTAGATTATTCACTATACACCTTCCCAGTAACTGTGACCCAACAAAATCTTTGACTCAAGGAGGAACCAACCCCAACCATGCCAAAGCAACAGATACTCTTGATTGACCTGTCTAGAGTAAAAAGGCATTCACCAAAAACTTCACCAAGGTGGGGGCTTCCAAATTCAACTTACAAATAAGAACACCAGAAAGAAGATTCAACAACTCTCCCTACTGGACCTCCTCTAACTGATGGGAGTGACCTCCTAAACAACACTAGCCGAGACAAATTGTTATCCCTTATCACATAACTCTCTACAGACAATTCCCAACTAAACACCACCCTAACCCTAGGATACAACACACGACAAACCCACCCCCAGCAATCACCAAACCGAAAACTTGTACCCTCATCAAAAACAAAACGCACCCCTTTTAAAAGCACTTCCTCCTAACACTGTACTCATCCCAATGGACACAGTGATCCCCAAAATCTCGACACGTGCAACAAAGGAACTGACTTAGGAACCCGACCCCATTCATCCTCTCCATATTTCTTCACAATAATCCTCCTCATAGGAGACTCCCTTTCCTCTCCAAATCTCCACCACCATTAAGCTAGCAAGGACAATTCAAGTTCTCTATACTTCCAAGGCCCAATCTGCCGCTCCTTTCTGGCTTAATTACCCCACTCCATCTCATCGAAGTCAAGCACTTTCTTATCACTCTTGCCTTCCCATAAAAAACTCCACCTTGTGCAGTCTAACCTGTGATTAGACTAGCTAGCACTAATATCAAGGAGATTCTCACCGCTATAATTGAGTATTGTCTTCTCCACATGGACTTTTTTTTTTTCAAAATTATCAATAACAGCCCAAAGTTCTTTCAACCTTTGTTTAGACCCAATTGCAAACCCAAGAAACAAAACAGGACACCTCCCAAATTTGGGATGACTCCTCAAAGCTAGCCCTTTAGCAGCCTCCTTTGAAAAACCAACCCAGCCAACAACCTTTTGATAAATTCACTTTCAAAACTGAAAACACAACAAAATTTTCTCAAAGTGAGGTTATTGTAGAACTGAAAATTCTGTGTTATCATCTGCAAATTCAAAATGGATGATAACCTCCCCATTTTTGCCTGCTGTAAAAACAGCAATCATATGTGGATTCTTAGCCTTCATCAACAATGCCCTCAAAGCTTCTGTCACAATAACGAATAAGAAAGTGGAAAGAGGATTCACTTGTTGAATCCCTCTAGAAGGTTTCCCAGACGAGACAGAAAGCCATTATCCAACACTGAGGAAGAAGTGAACGAAGTGCACACTCTGATCCAATCTCACCACCACTCTCCAAAACCAAACCTAAGTAGCATGTTAGTCAACAAAGTCCCATTGGACATGATCATAGGCCATTTTCAAAGTCATCTTGAAGCTAACACCCACTTTCCCCTACCTCTCTAAAACCACTTTTTCGATGGTGATACTATTCATTGAATGAAATATAAATGTGGGTACCTTATAATAATTTAAATTCATTCTTAACAAATGGAACACAGCAAGTCTTAAAATTCTAGATATCTGCTACGATATTTTCAATTTTTATATTATTTTTTACTAATTTTTATATTATTTTTTACTAATTTTTTCACACTTTACTAGTGTTAGTCACCTAGGGTGCCACTCTATATGACGCAATGATTCCCATGCAACAACCACGTCATTCGACTCAAGGATGACGAGTCATCCCAAGTCCGATTTTGAAAACCATGGTACCATGCAACAATAAAATACGCATGTCTCATTTCCTAGTTTCACAAGACATCGCACATGTTAGTGGACCACAACAATCATCAGAAATCAGAACAATCAATGCACCAATATTTTGCACAACAACTCTACAGTTACAGAAACCTAAAAAGCTGACCCAAGGGCCAGGTTTCATACCATAAGTTTCGTACACTAAAGAAATAAACTTGACAATCACTTCTCTTTCCTCTGCAAATGCATTTTCCATTTTAAAGTGCATACGTAGACAATTAATTCTTATGAGCGTTTATCATAATCATCAAGTGAATAACTGAGAGATGGCACACTAGTAACTTACCATTTAAGTTCACTGAAACTCCAGCAGCTATATGTTTAAGTAAGTCATCTGCCTCTCCTTCTCTTGCAGAGGCATGTATAGCATCGAGCTTCCTGCAAAAAAGAGGAATAGAATTTTGACCTACCATTGAACAGTATTTATTTTTCGGAAATAACCATTTCTAACAAGAAACACTTAACTATACTGTCAAGTTAATGGCCTCCATTTTTACCCTGACTTTAAGTCATGATCAGAAGTCAGATTTTTAAATCATTCATAGTTACTTTAAGTTATATTCCACTTTGAAAGGTACTTAGTGCACTTGAATGCCTGCCACATGTGTAAGTGGATGAGAAACAAAGTTTTGTTTTCTGCACAAGACTAACATCAAAGTCCCCCTCATAAAGCATACATCCCATTTGTAATATATTGTGGCCAAATGCTTATTAACTATAAAATCCAAAACGACAACTAGAATCCATGTCAGCTTTGTAATCAGACCCATTAAATAAAATAGGCTTGCAAGCAATCCAATGGCACCAATAGCATAGGACCTTCTCCAGATGCATAGGATAAATCAAATGACTGCTACCGACAGCTCAGCTAATTCTAACAGTAGAACTGAAATCTATATCAAATAGAAAGTATGCATGTCATGAAAAGACCATCACCTAGAAGCGCCCCACACACACCATAGAAAGTATGTATCATTTGGTTTACTTGTTTAAGAGGTGTTTATAGGAATTTGTCTTTAATTTCTTGATGATGATCATCTGCAACTGATGAATATCATCTCCAAATGATACAAGAAACATGAAAACAAATTATAATTTTGTTTCACATCAGGATGCTTACATGCTAATACAAATGCAGTAAGATACAATATACCAGTCGGTATCCAGTGCACATCGATGCGCTCCTCGCTGTGGGGCCCACCTGATGGCCCACATGGTGATGGGACTTGGGGATTGAAATATCTAGTTGGGGCCCACCTATGTACAAAAACTTCAGCCCCATTTGATCATTCTAAACCTTTCATCTACAGCCCACAAGTCTAGTTCATTTGAATGGATGCACAGTTGATCAACGGTCCATTCGATTTGGATGTGTGGAAACCTAAGGGGACATGTGACTGTCAGGGGGAGTGTATGGTCCAGTCAGATGGACCATCAGGTGGGCCCCACCACAGGTGTGCAGGGGATAATTTATGTACGTGCGTGCCTGTGTGTCTCTATATATACACCTCTAAGATAAAATGATATAAAGTGACAAAGACAGAAAAAAAAATAACAATAAAACCTTATTGCAGATAAAAAAAAAAATGACTAATGAAAAAATAAAATGTAATAATAACAACAATCTTGTGCATAAAGGCTTTAAGAAGAACCTTACAATTCATTGTCAGACTCCTCCTCATGGACAAAAGTGCTAAAAACAGGTCCCATTGGTCCTTTAGCTGAAGATGGATCAGCACTGGCTCCACCTTTGCCCTTCTGGTAATCAGCACATTAAGAGAGTTTAGTCCAGTGGTTAATAATAAAATGCTTGAGAAAGCCATCAAACACAAAAACCAAGGAATACAAAAGAAAAGATGAACTGAGAGAAACTCACCATACTTGACCCACTTGCCCAAGTAGGATATAGTTCACTGACAATCATAATGTACTTCTGCATAGCTTCTTCTGGAGGCATAGCACCCAATCTCTGCCATGCATTCCTTGCACATGTCATCAAGAATTGGTTCCTCTATCACTTAACCATGCAGGCACTAAATGTCTAACATAGTAATATACAAGAGTAGGTTCCTTTGTTTTCTACAAATAAAGGAACTAGGGGATCTATAGAAAGGAAAAACAAACTAGTATCAAGTAAAGCAGAAATAATAAAAAAATGACTATTCAAAAAATATCAAGCAATCTCTTCATATAGTGGCAAGGTTATCTGTAGTTCTGTACATTAATTACCAAAGCTTGTTGAACAATGCAAGGAGAAACCAAGAGAAATATAACAAACAACCCTGTTTAACCAAAAACCATTTTTCACACTACGAAAGCATCTCCTCACAAAAGACGTACTCTAGACAGTTATGGGAAAGGATCAATAATTATCACGAATTAGTTCCTGGAAGACTCCAGCCATCTATTTCCTGGTAGTAAGACCAAATCTCACAAAGAGGTTTTGTGCCTCAGATGAAGATGCTTTGATCATCTTCTCTTCATTAAAAGATGTTTCGAATCTTTACCTCATCTTTTTAATATTATCTATTTTCTTCTATGTGAAATTGAACCATTCTGCTTCCAGTTCCCAAAAGAGCAAAATCATCATCATCCAAGTTATATCCATCTCAGATGGAATGAGTTTAGTTCCCATTTTCCACAGTTCCTATTTTCGCCATGTTATTTTTAATCCATACCTAATATGCCTTTTCTGATAACTTCATTCAAGATCGTAATTGTTCTTAACTGTTACACAGTTCTTTCAATTTGTAACACCTCAATACTTCATACGGGTACAATTATTGATCTTATGTGTACATGTCCAAACCATCTCCAAAGAATTCCCTTTTTTTTCTCCTTCCATTTGGCCCACCCATAGGTTTCCATCCGTGTACCCATTCCTTTCTTTTTCTTTTTTCTTTTTTTTTTTTTTTTTGGAATAGTATATACTTGATCTTAGCCAAAAGGCCAAGAATGGGGTGGAATGGTATATACACTTATTCTCACCTTTCATGTAACTCCACATCTAACTTGGGATACGAATCTCATCCAAATGCAGCGGCAAAGCCGGGATTTTCTCTTAGGAGGGGCAAGCATTTCTCTTAGCAAGGAATTTAGAAATAATTAATTATAAAATAATTTGTTTTGCTAACGAAATAATGATATAAATATTTTAACATAAATAAATTAGTAAACATAATATCAAAAACTTAAAATCACGTACTCAATCGAATCTACCTCATAAACTAGTTATCAAATAATCTTTAAAAATGATAAAAATGATGAATCCAACATATTTAGTACTGGGCCCAAAAAACTAGAGAAACTTGTATGAATTTAACAAATGTACTTGTGACCACATTATTATAATTACAAAACAAAAATCAAATTAAATACTTTTCTTGAATGTTTTTTTTATAGGTATAATTTCTTTGAATGTCATAATATGGGTTTGATAATCACATCATTAAGGTGTAATTTATTTTTTAATTATCAATCCTATGTAAATGCATATACGGATGACATTAATATCATTAAGGGGCTATTTATCCGCATTAAAATACATAAGAATTCAATACATAGGAATTCTTTTAAGGGGTTAAAAATAAAGACCAGAGTCTCCGTATTTGATGCTCATCTTTTGGAAATTCACCTTCGATCTTCATTTTTAACTGCTTCAAAAAAAAACTCCTATGCATGCTCATCAACATGGCAGACAACAACCAAGCAGGAACCCTCAATTCTCAATTTGACCTGAAAATCATACCCAAAATGGATCTAATTTCACTTCAAACACACATGCTTGATTATACTAGTTTATAATGCAAGGTTGTATTAATTCAAATCTGAGGAAATCCCATTAATATAAATCCATTTGAGCTGCTTGGATTTTCATTAAGTGGGCCACATTGTGAGTTCCACTCCCTGCACTCACCTTAAGCGTATGGGAGATCACTTATTTCACCTTGCTCACGTGAGAAGTAAATAGGTGAAGAAAGAAGAAAGAGAAATGATTGAGACCATATTATTCAAATGGAGACGATAATTGGATGGCTTTGATGGATTGTCTTTTGGATATAAGTAAATGACGAAATTGTTGTTGTGTTTGGTTCAATTCTTGACTAAGAGGGGGAAAATTGTTAAAGGGCAAACAAGGACAAATAAAACAAAATTGAGGAGGGGCAAAGTGGACCAAGATTAAAGTACACATCAAAACTTTACATTCTTTTCTCATATATTAAAGGAATCTAAAAGGTTAAGGAGAGGCAATTGCCCTTCCTCAACCCTTTGTGGCTCCGCCACCGTCCACATGCAATTTAGCCTTTTTGTCATTTCATCATTACCCAAGACTCAACTCTATGCAACAAAGAAAGTCTAACATCCATTGAAATGCGCATGTTGCTAAAGTGGCACCTAATGATCTCCACTACTTCGTATCTACTTTGCCCATCCAATGTTGAAGCTACTTGCTATTTTCAAACTAACGCAGGAGCACATGGATCAGATCTATGCTGGCATATGACTGATCTAGCCATGGATTTTTATTTATTTATTTTTATTGGTAACTTTCATTAAAAGCAAGTAGCTTTTAATGATCTGATCAGTTTTTAAAGTTTATCTAGCCATAGATTATCTTGATCAGCTTTACCAATTAAAGGGGCCAAATGGTGATCTTATATCGGTGATAAAATCCAATTACTGTTTATGGTTGGATTGATATTAAATTGGAAATAATGCAAATTCATGGTGACTAAGTGAGTGTGAAGGGAATACATTGAATGATTTATTAGCCCTCACCAAATTTCACTCTAACCGGAGTTGGGCCACCATTTTATCTGCCACATAATTATTTAAAGAATCTGGATCCCTTGTTTTTGCAAAACAAGGAGTTATTGTTTCGTCCAATCCCAGACTGACAACCGTATAAAATGAAAATTTTGTTGATATCTTTATTTTCTTTTTTGAAAGTGGTGATGTAGCTGGCATGACATTTTATACAGGTGTGAGTTTAGGATAGGGCGAAACAGTAACTCTCTGTTCCGCAAAAACAGGGGATCCGGACTCTTAAAGAATGCATTTTATATAAGAAGAACATGATGAAGGATAAAACCATTCTACATTTGGATTGAAATTCAAGTTGGACATATGGGAAGTATGCACATGGGTTGTTTTAAGCAGTAATTATCCTTAATTATATGTCCACCTTCTTTTAGGGTGTAGTTATCACAGGATTGAATGCATTGAAATAACAATAAATATGGCTATTGGCTACTTTTTTTAACAATATGGCTGCTTTTTTATTAAATGTTTGGATTGGGGGCTAAAATGCCCCAAAGGGGCATTTTGTAGACTCTATTTTGGGGCATTTTCAAGGCTTGTCCTATGCACAAGGTGCACATGGAGGTCACTATGGGGCCCACCTGGCAATGTGAGGGAGAGGGAGAGGGGGGATCAATTCATCTTCGTGAGCCTTACTGGTGTACTGTGGTGGGGGCTCACATGATCATCCTAACCCCTTGATCAACAGCCCACACATCTCGCCCCTTCAAAATTTAACCTGTCGATCCAATGGTGCAGTCCAGTCGGATGGGCGAAAAAGAAAAAATGCAATTGGTCACTAACAAGGGTGTGTGTGCATGTAATCCATTTGAATATTCATCAAGTGTGCAAGGTATGAGGTGTGCATGGGATAATTTACGATATATATACATAACATACACACATAGATAAAAATATCGGCCGCTACGAAGCGTAGCGGCCGATATATCGGGCGTGGCGGCCAATGCCGCCACGCTATTATGGAATTATCGGCTACCTTGCCGTATCGGCCGCTACGTACATACCGCCACGTAGCGGGGGGTTTTAAAACCCCCCCAATTCGTCTCTCTTGCTCACTTTCCCCTTCACTTGTTCACTTCTTTCACTTTTTTCTTCTTCTCCTTGCTGTGAAACCTCCCAAAGTGCTGTAGTTTCAAGATTTTACAATTTTAAGCCCACAAAATCCACAAGGAGCACAACAAAGTGAAAAACAAACATCAAAACAAGGTAATCAAGATTCTAGGTATGTACTTTTTTCTTTTAGATTTTTTTTAGTAAGTTGACATTTGAGATCACATTCAAATAATCTCTTTCTAACTACTATAAATGCTTCCTTGTCTTGTAATATTGTTAGATCTATGTTTTCCTTTGATGATGCACACATATTTTTGGTTTTTTTTTTTTTTTTTGCTATTTTTTATTTTCGGATTTATTAATTTTTTGAAAAAAAAAATGTGAATACTCATGGACAACCCATGAAACCACTTGGAAATGCATTCTACATGATAGATCTATGTTTCACATAGATCAATCCATCACATTTTGAATGTTTATTGATTTTTCTCTATTTTTTATTTTCGGATTTATTAATTTTTTGAAAAAAAAAATGTGAATACTCATGGACAACCCATGAAACCACTTGGAAATGCATTCTACATGATAGATCTATGTTTCACATAGATCAATCCATCACATTTTGAATGTTTATTGATTTTTCTCTATTTTTTATTTTCGGATTTATTAATTTTTTGAAAAAAAAAATGTAAATACTCATGGACAACCCATGAAACCACTTGGAAATGCATTCTACATGATAGATCTATGTTTCACATAGATCAATCCATCACATTTTGAATGTTTATTGATTTTTCTCTATTTTTTATTTTCGGATTTATTTATTTTTTGAAAAAAAAAATGTGAATACTCATGAACAACCCATGAAACCACTTGGAAATGCATTCTAAATGATAGATCTATGTTTCACATAGATCAATCCATCACATTTTGAATGTTCATTGATTTTTCTCTATTTTTTATTTTCGGATTTATTTATTTTTTGAAAAAAAATAATTTTTAATATTTGAATACCAATCAAATGTCTTGAAAATGGTCCCTTGATTTGAGATTTATGTTTTCCATAGATTATTCCAGCATATATTGCTTGTTTTTTTTACTTTTTAAATTTTTTAATTTCGGATTTTTGTTATTTTTTGGAAAAAAATTTATTTTTAATAATGGAATGCCAATCAAATGTATTGAAAAATGCTCCTAAATGTTATATCTATGTTTGGCATAGATCAATCCAACATATGTTTGTCATTTCCTAATTCTATTTTATTTTCTTATTTTCGGATTTTTAAAATTTTTGAAAAAAAATTGTAATTTAAGTAATGAAATACCACTTAAATGTCAAGAGAATGATTCCTAAGCATTAGATATATGTTTCCTCTAACATGTTTCTTTGTTTTTTAATTTTTAACATACTACTTGTTCATGTTTAATTATTTATAGCCAGGTATTGAGTCTTCTATTGATAACTTAAAATGCCTCGTAATATTGATCCCGCATGGAGCTTTGGTGAGGCAGTTGATAATAACAGGTTGAAAATCAAATGCAAATTTTGTGGGAAAGTGACCAATGGAGGCATTACAAGATTCAAGCACCACTTGGGCCACATTTCTGGCAATGTTGCTGGCTGTACTGAAGTACCAAGGGAAGTCAGGGAACAAATGAAAGCTTTGGTTGGCCAAAACAAAGTTAGAAAAGTAGAGATAAAAGAAAAGAGGCGGCAAGATGTTGATGCTGCCCATTATGAAGTATTTGGGGATGAATACTTTGATGAGGAAGATGCACAGATGGAGGCTGCACGCTGAGAGTCCATCATGAGTCAACAAGAAGAACAGGAACGTCGTACATTTGCTGCAAGCAAATATTATGATGCAGGGGGCTCATCTACTGTGCCACAGCAGCCAGGCAAGGGCAAGGGCATTGCGGGGGCCATGCGTAGGGCATTTAGCACCCGGGAACGGGATGTTGATGTAGAAATTATCTCTAGAAGAGCAGTTCCTCCCCCTGTTGATCCTCTAGCACATAGAAAAGAGGGAGATAAACAACCAAAAATATCGTGTTATGAAAGGGGTAATGAAGTCTGCAAGAGATAGGTTAGCCAAAGCTACAGCAAAATGGCTAATTCATAAGAACATACCACCTACAGCAGTAGATTCCCCATATTTCCAAACTATTCTTGATGTTGCCGCCGAATATGGGCGGGGTATACAGGCGCCCTCCGTATATGATGTGGGCACTAAATACCTTGAAGAAGAATATAGAGAAATAAAAGCTTGGGTGGAACAGTTTAAGCCCATGTGGCAACAAAATGGTGTTACCATCATGTGTGACGGGTGGACCAGCGGCACCCAAACACAATTAATAAACTTTTTGGTGTATTCAGTTGCTGGGACCGTCTTTGTGAAGTCCGTTGATGCAACTGAACATAGACGGACGGCCACATATATATACACTCTTATGGATAGAGTTGTAGAAAGTGTGGAAGAGGAGCACATTGTACAGATTGTTACAGACAATGGCGCCAATTTCAAGAAAGCAGGTCAGTTATTAATGGACAAGAGGACCCATTTATTCTGGACCCCATGTGCAGCACACTGCATAGATCTCATCTTGGAAGAAATTGGAAGGAAGACAAAAGTGGCTTCACAGATCAAGGCATGTAGAGGAATTACAAGATTTATATATGATCATTCATGGGTGTTAGGCTTGATGAAAAGATACACAAATAACCATGCCTTGGTGCGTCCAGGATTAACTAGGTTTGCAACCCATTTTCTGGCTATGGAAAGCCTTGTAAGGTTTAGAACAAAGCTGATTCAGATGTTTGCATCAGAAGAATGGCTTCTTTCGAAATGGGGCAATGCAACTAGTGGTCCGGGGTTTGAAGTCCCAAACCTTATGAGAGAATAAATTTTGGAAGAAAGTGAGGAAGGTATTAAAGGTTTTTGAGCCTTTAGTTAAAGTGTTGAGGCTTGTAGATGGTGATGACAAGCCGACAATGGGCTTTATATATGAGGCAATGGATCGGGCAAAGCAAGCCATTATGGAAAATGTTAAATATCACGATAAATATATCAAAATTATCGATGCCCGTTGGAACGATCAGTTGCACCATCCATTGCATGCTGCAGGTAATTAATATATATCTTTAATACCTTTTATTTTCCTAACTAATGTATTTATTATCTTGTTTGCTCACAGTACATTCTGCATATTTTTAATGTAGGTTATTTTTTAAATCCCGAATTCTATTACCGCAATGCCGAACTACATACCGAAGCAATAGATACGGACTTGCGCGTAGGATTACGGGAGGTATTAAAGAGATTGTTAAACCTAGATGATCAAATTGATGCCATACAAGAGGTGAGTGGGTGGTTACTTAAGAGAATTTAATTATGCTGCCAAGTGCCAATTGTCATACATGCAGTAGGGGTTTACTGATTTATTTTTAATTTTCACATCGTAGATATCTATATATACACAAAGGAGAGGAACCTTTGCTGACCCTCTTGTGCAACGATCGATTGGAAGGATGCCACCTGGTATGACTATGAACAAAAGAACCCACCCAATAGTCTTGATCTTTATATCTTAATTGATTAAAAGGATTTGAGGGTTACGAATATCTAATTTTCTTTATTTATTTTTTGCATTTCAGCTGATTGGTGGATGAATTATGGAGAGAGTGCTCCACATCTAAGAAAAGCGGCTGTTCGCATCCTTAGTCAGACTACAACATCTTCCAACTGTGAGAGAAATTGGAGCACTTTCTCCTTGATCCACACGAAGGCCAGAAATCGACTTACCATGCACAAACTCAACAAGCTTGTATACTGTCATTACAATCTGAAGTTGAGAAACAGAACTAGGGAGAGAAGGGCAAGGGATGATCCTGCTTATTGTCCTATTAATCTGGATCACATATTCAGAGATGACGATCCCTTACTCCCATGGCTAGCCGAGATAGAGGATCCACTGCTAGATTCAGATCCGGCTTTTCAGGGAACGGTTCAAGAGTTGATAAATGAGGATATGGGTGAGGCACCTGCAGGAGGTCAGCCACCTCAAGGAGAAGGTACCAGTAGGACTAGGAGGAGTGGGAAAGAACCTGCTCATATTGGATCTTCTGAGAAAGCTAGTTCCACCACCGTCTCTTCGAGTAGCCATGGGGGAATTGGAGGAGGAGACAGTGGGACAGGTGGTACTAGTGAATACTATCAACATGATGAAGACGATGACATTCCTGTAGAGGAAGTACATGAGTTACCTCCATCTGGAAGATTTGATCCAAGCCGTGGTTATCAACGGCGCCGAAGAGACTCACCACCTGGGGCTGGAGGTAGTAGTGAGCAAGGAAATATGGGTGGAGATGTTGGTGGACAACAAGTAGCATCATGGACTGATTCGTGGGACCCTAGGTACGGTGGACAAGGACTCTCACAATATTTTCCATATGGTCAAGCGCAACAAGGAGAAGAAGAGTCTTCAACTTCAGGGTCCTACTCATATGGATATGGACCATATGGTGACTATGGTGAAATGCAAAGAAATCCACCTCCACCTCCTGTAAGTTCCTATGATGCGGCTGCCTTGTTTGGATTTGTTGATCCCAATTCTCATCAATATCAAATTCAATATGGTGCCAACAGAAATGATAACAATGATGGGGATGAGGATGACCATGGCGCTTTGAATCTTGGTAGACATTCCTTTTGGTGGTGATTAAGGTATTCCTATTTCCTTCACTAACTCTCTAGTCTCTACTCTTTGTCATTTCTAAATTGGTGTTGATTGTTGAATGTTGATTGTTGATCACTTCATAGTTCATTCACTTCATTGAATTTGAACCTTGAATGTTGAAGTATTGATATTTGATTGTTCAATGTTCTAATGAGTAATGAGTAATGAGTAATGACATAGCTCTTAAGTCTTATGCCTTTATTTCATGTTCTAATTTTTTTTTTACAAGCTTTACATTACTTTCTAGGTTAGCATGACTAAGAAACATGAATACATGTAAAAAAACTAATCATTACTATTATTTTCTATTTATACAGCGATACAGGACCTCATATCTTGAGAGCACCGCTACGCCCACTTTTCTTACTTACTTTTGCAAAAGAACCACATTTTCTTTCATTTCACAATTTTCTGGATTTTCTGGAATTTTTTCATATTTTTTTGGCGATTTTTTCAAATCGCACCGCTACGCCGCTACGTATCGCCCGCTTCGTAGCGGTTTGGCGGCGGGCCGCTACGCCCGCCGCTACCGCTATTTTCATCCATGCATACACATATATATATTCTTTGCTTCTTTCACTTTTTTTTTTCATGAATCACTTAAAAATGTCTTGTAACTTGTAGATCTATGTTTCCCATAGATCAGTCTCAAATTGTTTTTAGTTTTTTTTTATAAAAAGAAAAAAAAATTCTATTTATTTTAGGATTTTTGGGAATTTTCTTAAAAAATATTTCTCTCAGTGGGCCAACCATGTTGGAAATGCTTTGCAGGCTTTGGGGGATTCTTTTGTGGAGACGTTGGAACATCACTTATTTTCTTGTAATCAAAATGCCTATCCTTCGGAAAATTAAGTTGTCAAAAGGGGCTTGAGCTTATCTCCCAATCTACTTCATGTCACTCTTTTCAAGTCAAAAGAATTAAAAGGTTGCACCAAGATTCTCAGTGGAAAGGAATGGAAGAAAAGTAGAGGTGGTGTATAGATCTTGAGAGTTGAGATCAAGGATAGTTTCATCCGTTTGGCTTCTTCTGTGGATGCAGAATCAAGTTATTCGACGATGGAAGGGCAATTTCAAAATGGTCAAAGACAATTCTTTTTTTTTTTTTTGGTGTCAGACAATTCTCAAATCATTAAAATCCTTTACCCGTACATCGTAAGTTCATATGTTAACTTAATTTCTGCGCATATCAGGGCAACATTAACTTCAGACGTGCACGTACAGGATTTTAATAATGTGAGAATCGTCTTTGACCATTTTTGAAATTACCCTACCATCGTCAAATAACATGGTTTTGCGTCCACGAAAGAAGCCAAACGGATGAGACTCTTTTGCCTTCCAGTCAAGCATTTGAATGTGCTCTGGGTGTTAGATCTCCAAGGCAAGTGAATCAAATGCCTATAGGCAAATGGTTCCGGCATCTAAGGAATGATTTGGCAGCCTTTGGAAGAAGTGAAGCATAAAGTTAAAAGTTAATTGTTGGAAGAGTGGCCAAGTATCTAGATTAGACTCTGGCATCTAAAGAGGTATTATGAATAGTAGTGTCCCCCTTTCTAGCATGTTACAAGATGGGCAAGAGGGACAAATTTTGTTTTGGCTTGATAAGCGGCAAGGTGATCAGTGTTTTGGTGCAAAAATTCCAAGCAATTTCAATTTGGGTCCAAAATGGAAGCGAGATTGCAGACCACACAGATTTAGATTGATTTGGTCACACTATATTTAGGCAAAATTTCACAGATCACGAAAAAAAGCAAGTCAACGAGTTGCTTCTGGCACTCCAAGAGATCGATGAGACGCATTATGGAGAAGACCATCCATTGTGGACCAGTTTGGTTTCAAGTTGATTTGATGTGAGGTATTATTATGCCTGCATACACATTAGTCCACTTTCCCATATATCCCTTTCCAGCATGTTACAAGATGGGTAAGAGGGACAAAATCTTATTTTCGACTGATAAGTGGCAAGGTGATCAGTGTTTTGGTGCAACATTCCCAAGCAATTTCAATTTACAGTCTAATATAGAGGCAAGATGCCAGATCGTGTATCTAGACACAGGTATAGAGTGACTCAGTCACTAAATTTAGGAAAAATTACACAGATCACAAAACAGATCAAGTCAACAAGTTGAAAAAACCCAAAAGGAGAAAAGAAAAAAGAAAAAAAGGGGGGATTGGTGATTTGTTTGGAAACTATTGTATGTAGATCTGGGATCATCTCTGTAACAAGTAGAAAATTATTGTAAATGGATGCCTCCTTTGCCTTAGGGATAGGGAATCCGCCAATTCTTGCTTCTCAATTTCTCCACAGCTATAACAAATTGCAATGCTATCCTGTCATGGTTTCAGTATCTTGGGTGCTTCCAAATGACATTGCCAGCGAATTTTTAAGTTTGTCCTTTCTAGAGCGTAAGAAATCTGCTACCCAATATATCAAGAAGCCTTTGGCTGCCCCTTCCAAGAGATGCATCAGTCAAAAATTTTGTTTGCACCACTCCCAATAAAATGGTGGACCTAATTCGGTGCCAAATCCTGGAATTTGAGAATCCTTCTCCAGTCCCAAAAGGCTCACAGAAGATCATTTTGCATCCCAAATGTTGTATTTCTGAATGTATTTAGCCTAGAGGAAGGCAACTTGAATGACAACATTCAACTCATGCCCAATGCAAGTCTACCTACCATCTTATGAAAAATTATCCTCTGATCGTAGTGGTGCTCAGAAGCACACGACACCCCAATGGTTTGTCGAGGAAGTCTATCAAATTGTTAAAAATAAAATTAAAAATACAACTTCACCAATAATATCTATTAACATGCTAATATATAACATATTCATTAACTGTTTTTTAATTGCAAACAATTCATACAGTAACTTTCTAGCAGATTTATGCAAGAAGGTGTCTAAGAAGCACATCCCCTTCTTTTAGTAAGGGGAGTCACTGGCACCCTCATATTTAGCATATGCACCATAAGCACTCTTTCAACCAAGTATTAAAGACAAATCAATTTCATCAACATCCCACAAATTAGGAATAAAAAAAAAAAAACCATTGCAGATAAACATCATACAGTGCTATAACAAAAAACATGTTAACAGCAACATAAATTTGCATCAAACAACAAAACAATCAGATAATACATATCTAAGAGATTTACCACTTTGCACGCGCCGTCATCTTGAGAGCAGAAGGCTGTGGGACACTACAAGGACCCTCTGTGGCAATCTTATACAGCGCATACAACTGCAACTGCACATCATTGGACACTTTCTGTGACATCCGATCAGCAGCAGCTGCAGCCACAAAAGCAGTAGCAGCACTAAACGCTTCATCTAGTTCCGTGCTCTCGACCCCTTCCCAATCATCATCCTCCTCATCGTCATCACCACCACCATCATCATCATCATCCCCAGGGGACTCACCCAACAAGGCCTGATTTTCAGCAGCACCCGAGGATTCCCCACTAAACCCAGATTTTTCATCCTTAGAAACAGCCAAATCAGTATCCATTTCCCCCTGTTCCTTTGTTGATGATTCTTCAGGCTCAACAGATTCAAGAGGCAAATCTTCATCGCGCACAACCCTAAGGTTCTCTTCTCGGAAGGAGATGACCATGGAAATGAGCTTCGCAACAAGGAAGGAGAAGATGAGGCCGATGAATACAGACTGAGCAAGATCCTGCCATTCCCCCATGGCAATAGAATTCAACCCAAACGAAGAAAGTAACGAAACCCTAAAAATGCACCAAGAAACAAGCCCTTAAGACTGCTACAGGGATGAATAAGAAACCCCAAGAGTTGCAGAACCCCAGAAATGCATCAACAAGACTAACACCCTTACAGAGCAAAAGCCCACCGATTGCAAGAAAATCGTACTAAGAAAAGAAGATCCAACAAAAAGGAAGAGATTCAGAAGCAGAAACACCAGAAATGACTGCAAGGGCAGAAACAAAAACCCTAACAATGCATCAATTAAGCTAAAACCCTACAAAACCCGCTGAGAGAATGAGCAGAAACACTAGAATCCCACGTATTTTGAACAAAACCGCAGAAATCGTTGAAAGCAAGAAGTCTCAACGATGAAATACACTGGAAAAGGCTCGAAAACCCTAGAAATCGGAACAGACACCAAGAGGAAACCCTAAAAAAATTTTCCAAAATCAAGTAGGGAAACTGGAGAAAGAAGAATCGAACATAAACAGCAAAGATTAAAGAGATGGAAGTTTCGACAGAAACCGAAGAAGAAGGAAGAAAAAAGAGCTCAAGATCACGATTTGGAAAAGGAAATGAAAACGCAGGGATTTCGAGGGATGAAGGAGAAAACCCTAGATGATGCAGCGGAGAGAGGGAGAGGAGAAAGGCGCACGAGCGAACCGTGAAGATATTTCGACGAAATGTGGAAAGGGCAAAAGGGAAAGAACGTCGCCGGACAAAGAGGAAGGAGAGGAATTCGAGTCGCTTTGGGGCTTTTATAGGAGAGAGGACCAAGTGGGCCCCACTCCCAACACCGTGACTCGAGGGCATGTTCGGCCTTCGTTGTAAGTTGCCGCTAAAATGGGGCAAAGAAGCATGTCATCGTGGATGTATTAGAATAATGTTGTCACACTCGGTAGTCTGTTTTTATTATTTTTTGTTTTTTTTTACCCCACTTTTAGTGGCTGGGACAAACTTTTTTTTTTTTTTTTTTTGTTTTATATAGAATTTCATACGTCTGGAAGAAAGCCCATTGAAATGGGAAAAAAGTCCGGCACACCTTAAAAGAAAGCCCACCAAAGTGGGAAGAAGCCCAGCACATTCGGGAAAAAAGGCCACCAAGGTGAGAAGAATGCCCTCATACACACATGCATGAATATATAAGAAAGAGGTGAGGGTTTCTAATTTTTTATTATTGTTTTTCTCTATTTGGAGGGTTTTCAATTTTTTAGACTTGACTAATCCCTCTGGATCCAGAGGAAAACCCGGTAAACCCCCCTCTAGCCCCAAGGTGATAACACCAGTAGACTCAACCTTCAATTTCTGAAGAAGGAGAAATCGGGGTTCGATATCAAGACGGCTAGTTCCAGAAGAGGAAGGAACCATGGTCGGCCAACCCCCACTTAGGAGTAAATGATCAAGACCATTCAAAGACAAGTAGCTCATAGCCCGTGGCATGGTGAAAAAAATTCAAATCTTTGCATCAAATCTCATTCAAAGAAACTTGGGCCCTGTAAAATTAACCACTAGCACTAAAAAAATCCAGGCCCACATCAGTGGGACCCACTTTCTAAAATTTCATGATCTTGTATACGTTCTTACACAAAATTTACTAGGATATAACTCATTGCTAACAAATAAAATATGTGTTCAAGGAGTGTTAACTCAATTCTTTGATTTCAAATGCAATGGTATTCCAAACCAACGTTGGGGACAACTTCAAGGCGGTGAGTTACATGTGAAAATTTCAACTTTTTCATTCAGTAATGTGGGAACTACAGGTTGGCAATAGTTAACTTTATGCTCACAGGACTGCCTTTGAATTAGCAAGACAATTCTATTTTGAATTTAGTGTGATTCTACTGGATTCAATCATGATAAAGGGAATAAATGCACTAAATGGTTCTAAAATTTTAGGCTCGTAGATCAAAGTTTAAGACATTAAGACACAGAAGTAGAGACGGAGAATGGGTTAAAATAACACCAGAAAATTGTATATATCAAAGTTTATGAGAATTTGACTACAGTGCTATGTCACTCCCCTCATCCGTGTCCACATCATGTCATTCTCATTCCACTACTGTTGAAGTGAAACACATATATCTATTTCACACAGTTGTTATGATGTCAGGATGTTGGTTGAATCATGATAAAGAAATAATTACATATGAAATTACAAAGTTCAAGTGATAATGGTTAGTGATAAGATTAGGTTGATTAGAGATTTAGTTTATTTGAATTTTAATAATCTTATTTCTTATGTAGGATTATTATTGGCCTTCAAATGGTTCAGCAGCGAGCTTGCGACCAAGCCGATCATAATCTTGCCTGTTAGACTCTGCAGTAACCTAAAAAAAGTGGAATACAAGAATGATGGTCTCTACAGATGGACGGAGATCACCAACAAAGCACGATGATCATCCAAATATTGGCCATTTATTTTCAGAAATCAAGGGTCTATTTTTTTTATTTATTATTATTATTATTTTTTTATCAATCGAATGATTTCTTTTATAAATGAACCAAGTGATTGCTTGAGGGTTTTAGAGATGTAGGATTTGTTAAAAATAAGGATTAATAATAGGAGTAGTTTAAATTTGAACTATTATCTTCTCTTCTATATGTAGAGAAGTTTGTGGTAATAAAAGGTACTATGATTTTATGAGAATGCAGTGACTCTAACATTGTAAGAGAAATCAGATGCTTTCATTACTTGATGAGTCCTTTCTACAAGAAGGTTTCTATCTTCTTTTTAGATCATTGAATTAGTTTTGTTTCAATTAATTCTTACCATTCAGAAAATTGTGGTTAGTGCGCATCAATTTAACATCTTTTAAATGTACATTCTTTTCAATTCAGTCCAATAATGAACTAAGATCATATAAATGTCAAATTGGCCTCGTGCCAATTCATAAGGAAAGAATGGATTAATCTGAGGAGAGCTCAAGTGCAGCTCATATAAGACTAGCAAATGTTGCCCCGTGCTTAGTACGGGCAATATAATTCATTATATAAGAAATATACAACTCTCCTAGACTCAAGCTTAGGATAAGGTAAGCTCAAGTGTGTGATGAGGCTCACCTGGTGACCCACAAGAGGATGGGGGTGGGGGGGGATTTCAAGGACTCCCTTGGATCTTTCTCTCTACAAAGAATCAACCGCAACTGTGATTTTCATCATCTCCATATGGGCCCAAAAGTTTAATAGTCAATACTCCATGCGAATCAATATATAGTCGATCCAACGGTCTAGTAAATTCGGATCTTACCTAAAATTGGTGGGCATATGCAATATAGAAGGGTCATGTATTTGGTGGGCCCCACAAGCATGAGCTTACGAGATTTTATCCTAAGCTTGAGCTTAGGAGAGCCTTGCTCGATTTATAATAAATTTAAAATATGATATTTGTTTGTATATATAGAGATTTTTTTTATAAATACAATAAAAACAAATATTGAAATAATGAAGCAATCTTTAATCCATCAATATGTAGATATAAAAACCCTAAACCCAACTTTCATCTAATAAAAAATCGAACAATATTCAAATAAGAGAATAACCCAACCGCATTTTCAAATCTTACTAACCTGAAGGCAGATCTCACAAGTGGTGGTTTTTTTCTAGTCACACCACATTTTCATACATGGTTAGTTTACTAACAGCCGTGAGAAAGAGAATAAAATCATATATACTGGTAGGAAAAAAGAAGATTAATGATCATATGATTTGTAATATAGGGAAGAAGAAATTAGTGGGGTAGTGGAAGGCATGGATATAAAATGTAGAGATTTAAAACCATTTGGTAATTGCCTAATCAATAGAGATTTTTTTTTTTTTTTTTTTGTAAATCAGTCAATAGAGATTTAAAACCATTTAGTACCTATGAAATTAATTAAAAAATAATTAAACGCATAGAGATTTAAAAACATTTATTAACTGCCCATTCAGTTAAATGGTAATCAAATGCCTAATTTCAATTGAAATCACTTTCAAAAATTGAAAGTTGAGTGGTCAAAATCAATTGTAAATTATATAAAAACCCTAAACCCAACTTTCATCTAATAAAAATTAGAAATACACCAACAGTATTCAAATAAGAGCTTAACCCAACCGCATTTTCAAATCTTACTAAACTGAAGGTAGACCTCACAAATGGCGTTTGTTTTTCTAGTCACACTACCCTTGCATACATGGTCAGTTTACTAACAGCCGTGAGAAGAATAATAAAATCAGATATACAGGTAGGAAAGAAGAAGAAGAATGGTCATACGGTTTGTAATATAGGGAAGAAGAAAGTAGTGGGGTGGTGGAAGACATGGATATAAAATGTAGAGATTTAAAATCATTTAGTAATTGCCTAATCAATATATATTTTATTGTTTTGGTAAACCAATCAATAGAGATTTAAAACCATTTAGTACTTACAAAATTAATTAAAAAAAAACTAAATGCACAGAGATTTAAAACCATTTATTAACCACCCATTCAGTTAAATGGTAATCAAATTCTTGATTTCAATTGAAATCAGTTTCAAAAATTGAAAGTCGATAAAATCATTTATTAACTGCACATTTAGTTAAATGGTAACGGAATGCCTAATTTCAATTGAAATCAATTTCGAAAATTGAAAGTTGAGTGGTCAAAATCAATTGTGTAGTCCAATTCAATTGGCGATTAAAAATAGCCCCATTCATGCATGTACTAAGTACGGGCAATATAATTTATAATATAAAAATGCAACAAAATGAAAAAAATATAAGAAATTTAAAATAAAATATTTTCCTTAAAGTTCATATTGAGATAGAAAACTTTATAAGTACATTGCATTTTGATATTTCCCTATTAGGGGCGGGTTTGGTTTCAAGTAATTTGGGTTCAGGGTGGGTTTGGGATGAGTTCGAATATTGAGTTTCCTTAACTCACTCTTTATCGATAATTTTTTTACTTTTACTTAAAGTTGTAATAACAGAGGCGGTGATAAGCAAAGTAGACCATTTTTTTTTTCTTTTTTGATAAGCAAAGCATACCGTTTTTGAGGTCATAAGCAATTCCTATCCACCCACATGAATAAATTATCAGAAGAATTACGATTAAAAATAAATTTAAATAACATAAAAATCAAATATTCTTGAAGGCATCGTGTTCCATGTCTAGTAATAAACCTTCATACTAAACGGAAACTACACCTTCTTAGAGCACAAAATATTTGCATCTTATACACCAATGATTACCAATGATATTGCTTGATCATTGCGTTGTCTTTTGATAGTAGTTATTACCCCAATTTATTTATATAGAGTCCATCAGAACAGCAACCAAAATAAATAAATAAATAAATAACTATCCAAAAAAAAACCAAACAATGAAGGCGACTAAAAAAAAGAGAAAAACCCTTACCATTTGATCAAGGCAAACATGAAAAGTAGATTTCTTCAATAGAAAATGCTACAGAAACATAAATTTTTAAGTAAGCATTAGAGAACCTAATAAAAAAAATCAAAAACCCATGGGAGTCATATAAAAATGTAGTTGGATTCAAATAAAGCTTCCGTAGCATACTTAGATACCTGGTTGTGGTTGCTCTTGTCCTTCAAGTTCTTCAACCAGACTCAAGCTGATTTTTCATCCAAATAAAAAGGAAAGAAATATGAGTCCATATATATGCACAACGTATCAATACAATGATAAAAATAGACATGCATATGTTGAATGTAAGCATAAAAATATAAACTTCACAACTGTACCAAGTGCATTACAATATTGAGATAATTGTTCATGTAGCATTTTTTATTCACTATTAGAATAAAATCTCCCCACATTCCAAATGCATAGCAAAACACACATAACCTATTACACGCCAATCGACCACAAAACATCAATCAAACAACTTCAAAACAATCAAATATATACCAAACAAATAAAAGAATCATTCTTTTAATATATTAACAGAAACCCAACTAAGATTTCAAAGAGGGCAATCCAAAAAATACTTCACCAAGCAGTTGAATTGAAATCTTTGGAGACAGAAAAAATTCCAGGTCATAGAAAATCTTTGGAGAAGATTTTAAAAAAATCGTACTCCGATGCCTCGGCGAGCAGTGTGATGTTGCACTTGAACATTAGTACCCACACAAACCCACTTTGCAGAAGAACTCACCTCTTCGATCTGTCCAGATCAAAATTAGGAAACCTCAGTGGCTATAATGTGCATGCCTACTGCACATCACCAACCTCTCACATATCATGGCACTAGATAAACCTCTGCTTCATTCACAGATGGAGCCAAGCCACCATAAGTGAGAAGTTGTCAAGAGAAAATACAAACTGGAGGAGAGAGACGACAAAGGCAGAGAAAACAGAAGAGGTGTTACATTAGTTACCGTAGCTCTAAATTAGAGATTAATGTATGGATTGGCAAAACGTGTGGTGAGTTCTTTTAATAAGATGAAAGTGACCTTCATAGGATGAGGCAAGTGGAGACATGGGGATGAGAATGCCTTTTAGCTGAGATGAGAATGCGTTTTGGGTTAGTAATGGAAAATGAAGAGACGTAGAGAAAGTTCCTGAGGAGTCTTGGAGAAGAATGTAGGAAAGGGGATTTGGGATTCAAAAAACAGGCAAAGGAAAGTGAACGGTTGCAAGAGGAGTTAAGGATGAGGAGAAATCGTATTAGAGGAATTAAAGGAGTCAGAGAATTTAAAATCAGAATTTAAAAGCTGTCAAAATAAATTGGACAGTCAAAATCAAATCTGAAATTGCCAATTGAAAACAGTCCCTTTCATATATAAGAATTGCATGTGAGACATATAGTCATTTGTTAAGTAGAAATTTTGTTGATAAGTCCATAAAATCACATATCATAGCCATCATCACCTCATGAAAAATTTGGACTTACTTAGGATAAAATGAGTTGAATTTCACAAAATTATGCATCATGGTATTCAAAGTTGATTACATGTGAAAGTTTGTTTAAATCTAAGAAATTACATGTTTTTATTAAAATTATTCTTTTTGGGTTATCAAATTATCTTCTTGAATAACTTCAAATCCACATGTAAAGTCACGTAATTTCTTTGCACCGTTAAATTGTACACAATAAACTGAATGAAATGGGTGTATTTGCATGAATGCATACGTGTGAAAATAGGATCCATGCATGACATGATAGTTTTCTATGTAAGAATTATTCTTTTTAATTTAATTGCATTCTTTATATAGGGAATTCAATTAAAAGAGACACACATGAAGAGAAATTCAAGAAGAGATCAAAGAGAAGATAAAAGAAGAAAGAAGACCACCCTTGTGGGACCCACCTTGAGCGTGAATCCCAAGGTGGATGTCCAAGGGGTGTGGCCCACCAATCAAATTGTTGCGAAGCAAGAAAATTTCCTACTTTTTAAGAGATTTGAAAATTGACCAAATTTCAAAAGAGGAGCTCAATTTAGTCAACAATTCAAATATTTTCCAATTTGAGAAGAATTCTACAAGTGGAGACTTTCCAAGCATGTAAGGAATCTATCTTTGCCAAGACTTGAAGAACAAGGAAGGAAAGATTTCATATTAATTTCAAATTTTGAAATTCAAATATTCAAAAAATAAAAAAACCAAAATTTAAAATTCAAAAAAAGAGTACACTTTCATAATTTAGAACCATTCTAGGCAAGGAAGATTTGGTCAGGAAAAGATTGACGGACGAGGTCATGTAGAAACTTTTGAAAAAAATGGAATTTGAGTCTAGATTAGAAAGTGCTTGAGCAACAAGGAACCCAAATTCGAAAGGAATCTCAATAATTTCCCATTTTCTCTCCTCTTCTTCTATTTTTTCTCCTATTCTCTCTCTCTTTTTTTTTCTTCCTTTTCTTTCTCCCCAAGCAAGAAAGTTTCCTTTCCCACTCAAACTTTGATTGCTAGATTGCCAACAACTGTGGGGGGGGGGGGGGGGGGGGGGGGGGGGGTGGGGAGGGGGACACTCCCCAAGCCATTCCATGCCCATTATAAGGTGGGATGTCCCCCCATGGCAAACACCGACCACCCCCCGCCCCCAATTCCTTCTCTTTTTCTTTCTTTTTCGAAGTGCGAAAATTATATTTTTTTAAGAAGAAAAGGGGAAGATGATTGTAATGGAAGGCTGATTTTCTTTGTAATCTAAGGAAGAAGGTGAAGCTTGTTATCCTTTTACTAGTTCTGCGCATGAACATGATCAATAAAGGTGCATTCTTTCTAGTTTTGTTTTTATCTTTATGATGTATGTTTCCTCGATTTCTTATTTTCTCCGGATATATGAAATGTCTGGAAGCCTCTAATAATAAAGATACCCAGTTTGGAGCATAGATAGGTTACTAATCTCTCACAAAAAATAACTTTTGAAAGTATATATTTCCTCATCTTGATGGAAAGTCATTAGGGGCAAGTGGATCCAATTCCTTAGATGCAATTATTTTCATTGTTATTTAATTATTTAACTTCTTCCAATTGGTTTTCTAATATTTTTATTTTGGTAGTAGCAATTTAGTTTTTAGATTAGGATTTTTAAGTGGGGTGTAATCTTGTAATTAGTTTTTAATTAAGTCATTATTGGTTGTATAGATTTTAATTAGACTAGATTTAGAGTTTAAGTAGGTTAGTTCAAGTGTATTGCTACTTCCATCCTGGTGGGTCAACCTCAAACTCATAGATGATTACTACTTGAGGACAACCCTGCACATGGGGTGCACATCATTTTCCTTCCCAAAATCCCTTTTGTGATTTCAGTCCATGCCAACGAGACATACTATGCCATGTTAAGATGCATTTCTTCTTTTACAACACCTTAAGCCATGAAATCATTGACATCCTGAGATGTGTTAATGCCTTTATGAGTGGTTCCTATCATGTAGCCCGATTAATGAACTAATATCAAATGACAATGGGTTTGTTTGTTTTCACTTGAGTGAAGTGAGACTAAAGTGGAATTGGCCCCAATAGTAGGAAATCCTACTTCTTAATGTGTTTGGCTGGCCCTACAAAGATAAGTAGAGTAAACATGTTCGTTGATATGAATTCCTCTTTTATTCCTCAAAGTTACTCCCATAATATATAATGAGTAAATTAGCGAAAGGTCTCTCAAAACAGTCTTGTAAGGCCTCCAGTCCCACAACTATTTCTCTAAAGCCTATAGTCCATATAGCTGGACATATATCGGTGAGAGGTCCCTAGATACGCCACATTAGACATTTTCATGACTGATTTGCCCTTTCAACTGTTCAGACATAAAATTTTGAAATTTAAAATTTCAAATATTTTATTCTCATTCTTCTTCAAGGATCCAAGGTTCTGGGTTTTGATCAATCCGGAGAAGAAGGCTTGGGTTCTTGACGGCTGGGATCAGAATAGGCCTGGGTTTTGTTTTCTAGCAAAAAAACATGACAAAGGCAGCCCGTTATAGAGCGTGAGTTCTGATGCAGAACCTCGCCGGATGTAACACCCCGTACCTTAATCCCGTATAAATACTAATTAATTGCTTGGTTAGTTAATAGTTTAGTTAGTAGGTGTGTTAGAGTCTTAGCGAGTCGGGTTTGGCGTAAGGATCGCGCGTGCGAAGTCTCGTGCGAGTCCGAGTGAGTTTGGATAGAGTAGGGGGCTGGTTTGCAATTTTGGGAAGTTTTCAGGGGTTTTTATGAGATTATGAGTTTTGTGAGTTTGGGTGCATTGGATAGGTCTCGTCATTTCATGAACTTTAGTCTTCTGTCGCGTTTCGATTCGACGCGCTGAAGAGGCCCAAATAATCACTTTTAGCTTACCAAGGACTTAACCCAAATTTTACCCAAAATATCCCTTTTAAACATGTCATCAAACGGATGACTCATTCCCACCTTCTTATCTCATTCATCTTCATCTCTTCTTTCCATTGCTCTGTGTCTTCTTCAAACTCTTTCTTCTCTTCACTGTTGCCTTGCCAAATACAATCTTTGGAGCTCATCTTTGAGGGCTAATCCACCCATCTTCTTCATCAAGACTCCAAGACCTCAACCATACAATTTTCTAAACTTTTCATCAACACATCACTCCAAGGTAAGCTCTCCAAGCTACTAGACTTAGCTAATCTTCTTCCTTTGGATTAGAAATGGATTAGGGAAACTCATAGCAACCCTTTTCATTCATTTTTGTAGTGGAGTTTTGGGTTGGAAACTTTCTTCTTCCCATTTGAGCTTTTGTGGAGTTTTCTTCAACTTCTACTTGAATTTTCCCTAAGCTCTTCATCAAGGCAAGTAATATATATGTTTATGATATGATATGTTTGTCTTTCCTTTGATTGATGATTGATGATTTTTAGATGACCCTTTGCTCTTTAGAGTTGTTTTAAATTGAAACATGATAATGGATTGAAATTGTTAATGAAATGGATTAGGATATTAATGATTTGATTAGATGATAAGATGAGGTTTTATGGACCTAATGCATCTACATATATGTGGTCATATGTGGATTTTAATGCTCAAGAATAGATGAAGGAAAAAGTCCCAGACCAGTGCTTGAAACAGCCCAGGTTCACTGCCAGTTACAGAACTGATGTTCTGTAACTGCAGTGTACCCGGTCGACCGGCTGGGCACGCGGTCGACCGGGTACACAGCGCCTGGGGTCGACCGGATGGGAACCAGGTCGACCTGGTTCCCTGTGCACGCGGTCGACCGCGTAGGGACCCGGTCGACCGGCTCAACTGCAGTATGGGTCTTTTTGGTTTTTTTTTTTTTCCCTTTTCTTTCTTTTGTTTGAGGACCTTAAGGGGGGCCTTGGTGAAACTTTTTGAGACTTGTTTGAGGACCTTAGGGGGGTCTTGGTGAAACTTTTTGAGACTTGTTTGAGGACCTTAGGGGGGATCTTGGTAAACTTTTTGAGACTCATTGGACTACTTGTGAGGACGTGTTGAGCCCCCGTTCTTCACGTTAATCCGGGTGTATCGGGAATCGATTTCACTCAATCCTGAACGGTACGGGACAACGGGATACTTTTTCTATTCTATATCTATACACGAAGATCATTATTCAGGTATCGCGCACCCTAACCCCTTTCGTGGACTGAGTAGAATTGTACGATGCTTCAGGTTAACAATTGACCTAGGATTGGATCGTTTATTGCCTTGAATTCCGAATTGTACTGTTTGGTACTGTTTACATGAGACGTTCATGTTCATTAGCTTCGTTTAACACGTTTGAGAACATAGAAGAATGAATTTAGGATTTCCTTTGATGTTTCGTTCTTTCGAAGTTTGATGGGAGTGTTGAGGCTAGACGACTTTAATTGGAAAGCTTGTTTGAGAACTACCGGTAGTGATGGTTTTGACTTTGATTTGATGATGGCAAGGTAGTTCTCTTTGATCGATGAATCTTGTTCACACAAGAAAGTCTAGCTCTTCACGATGGGTTGTTTAGGACTCTTTGTGTCAGGCACCACTCGACTGTTAACGCCCAACACAGATGGGGCACCATTCTGTGTGAGGACTTTGGATTGACCGTCTGCATAGTACGACTTTTTATATTTTGATGGCTGTACACCATCGGATACATATTGATTGACTTTGATTTCTTAGGCCTTTTGGTATCCATTTTGATTGCTTGCTTGCCGGGGTTCATCCCGTGCTACTCTACCACAGCTCAAATGTTGAGTCGGGAGGGTCATGTGGAACTATCCCGTGGTGTATTAGTTTATGTGGGTTGCCTTTTTGCTAGATGTTTATGTTAGTTGAGTTTGATTCAAATGCTATGCACTTTCTACGATCAGGATGCTATGCATTTCATATGATTTTGTTTCTCGTTTACTCTTATTCGTTCTACATATCTGAATGATTCATATATATATGCTTGCCGACCTTCGTGTCTGATGATGCTACTCTTGGTGCATAGGTACCGAGCTCTACTTAGCTGAGGAGGAGTTAACGGAGGAAGTTCAGGCGGATCAGCCTGATGACTTCTTGGAGTATAGTACGGACGGCATTGTATAGCCGTACTGACCCCGTACATGAGAGCCATAATAATATCTTTTGTGTAGTTTCATCTTTTGTTCTTCATCTTTTGATTAGGCCCGAGTTTTGGATGTGGCCTATTGTTGTAATTAATACTTTTGTTTAACTGTTTCAAACTTGAACTCTAGTTAATGTATGTGATCAGTCTTTGCTCTTAACTATATACTTCAAGATACCATTTGTACTATGAAGCTTCCGCTATACGTTTTATGTATTTGAAGAAATGTTTATACCTCACAGCGATCTTCGATCCATATTGGGACATGATTAGGGCACAGTGTTATTATTAATGCTGAAAATTTTTAATTAGCCCTAATTTCACGCATAAACCCCGGTTTCACGATCGGGGGCGTGACAAGTTGGTATCAGAGCTTGATTGGTTTCTTAGGTTAAAAATGAGTAGAAACTTACGACGTGTGAGGATTGGGTTCGTTTCTTTTGGGGTATCTATCTTTTGTAGAGTGTATAGTTTGTTTGTTAGATCGAGTCCCATAGGACTAACGTTTCTTATGTCCAGGATGGCTGGTCGTCCCAGGCGTGCTGGAAATCCCGAGAGTAGTAATGCCAAGGCTTCGGATAGTGACTCCATAGAAGGCAGGTTTAACCAGCTAATGCAAGCATTCGTGCGCTCTCAAGAAGCACAGACCCAGAACCAGACTAAGCAACGGGAAGATCAAGCTGTGTTTCAGACTCAAATGATGGAAGTACTACAGAGACCAACCCAACCAGCACAAGTGATTATGCCAGCGAAGGTGGTTGACCCGAATGACATGTTTGATAAATTCAAGAAAAGGGCACCACCAGAGTTTTATGGTAATGAGGACCCTCTCGATGCTGATGAATGGGTAGTGCAGATTGAGAAAATCTTTGAAGTCTTCAAGTGCTCAGGCAAGGAAAAGGTACAATTGGCAGCTTATATGTTGAGAGGTACATCTGAGATTTGGTGGAAATCAGTCAAGACTCCCTATGAGACTATTGTGGATGACATAGCATGGGATTCGTTCAACAAGTTGTTTCGTACGAAGTTTATACCACCCCACATCACCGCCCTTAAGGTTGCTGAGTTTGAGCTACTCCAGCAGGGAGAGAACTCAGTTCAGGAGTATGAGCAGCAGTTTACGAACTTATCTCGGTTCGCACCATCTTTAGTGAAGACTGAAGCTGACAAGGTTATGAGGTTCATTCGGGGGCTGAATCCCCGTATCAAGGCGAAGGTGACCAGCGTTACCTTGGATACTTTTGAGGAGAACCTCAGACGGGCTTATTGGGCTGAAGAGTCCATTAGAGAGAAGGCTCTCTACAAGCAGAAACTTCAGCAGAATCAGATGCAGATGAAGAGTACTGGATCATACCAGCAGCAACAGCAACGTCCACAGCAGCAACAATATCAGCAGTCCAAGAAGCCTAGGACAGATCAGGGGCAGAGAGCTCGTTGTCAGCATTGTCATAAAAACCATCCGACATCTGAGTGTCGGTGGAAGACAGGAGCATGTTTTGAGTGTGGTCAGCAGGGCCACCTAGTTAAAGACTGCCCTAAGAAACAAGGGCAAGGTGTGAGAAATGCAGCCCCACGACCACCAGTGGCAGCACAGCCTTTGAGGCAACAACAGCCTACTCAACAACAGCCCCGGGTACAGCAGCAGCAGCAGCCACTTAGACTTGCAGGACCGCAGCAGAACCGAGGACAACAGAGGCCTCAAGGACAACAGTATCGACCACAGCAGCGACAGCAGCAGAGACCCCAGCAGGAGGGCAGAGTGTATGCTTTGGATCATCAGGAGGCTGATGAAGCTGGCGGAGTCGTGGAAGGTATACTCTCTATTTCAGATGTACCTGCTAGAGTCTTATTTGATTCCGGTTCCACGCATTCTTTTGTTTCCCCTATATTTGCTGCATGCTTGGTGGGAGACGTAGCTCTATTGCATTGTATTTTGCTTGTTAGTACCCCGGTAGGGAAGACCGTACAGTGTGAATCCTATTATCCCGATTGCAAAGTGCAGGTGGGGGAGTATATCTTAGTTGCTAACCTTATCGTTCTCGACATGAAAGACTTTGATGCTATTTTGGGGATGGATTGGTTATCCACTTACAGAGCTGTGATGGATTGCTTTAACAAGACCGTCCGATTGCACGTGTTAGATGCCAATGTTGAGATTATTGGAGAGAGGAAGCGTCTGACCACTAGTGTCATTTCCGCTTTGCGGGCAGACCGGATGATCAAGAGTGGTTGTGCCGGTTATTTGGCCTTTATCATTGAGGATAACTTGTCCAAAGCGGTAGGAGCAGTAGAGGACATTCCAGTTGTTTGTGAGTTCCCGGATGTTTTTCCGGAGGAGATACCTGGATTGCCACCAGTTCGAGAGATAGACTTTACGATTGAGCTTATGCCAGGGACAGCACCAATATCGAGAGCACCTTACCGCATGGCTCCAGCAGAGTTAAGGGAGTTGAAAGCTCAGCTACAGGATCTCTTGGATAGAGGATTTGTGAGACCGAGTGTATCTCCATGGGGTGCACCAGTTTTATTCGTGAAAAAGAAGGATGGCTCGATGCGTATGTGCATAGATTACAGACAGCTGAATCATGTTACAATCAAGAACAAGTATCCTTTACCCAGGATAGATGAGTTGTTCGATCAGCTGCAAGGAGCACAACATTTTTCAAAAATTGATTTGAGATCAGGCTACCATCAGTTGCGAGTCAGAGACCAAGATGTTCAGAAGACAGCCTTCAGAACCAGATATGGCCATTATGAATTTCTGGTTATGCCATTTGGGCTGACCAATGCACCGAGTGTCTTTATGGCTTTGATGAATAAGATCTTTGCACCATGTTTAGATCAATTCACAGTAGTATTCATAGACGATGTTTTAGTCTATTCGAGATCCAGAGATGATCATGCATAACATTTGAGGGCTTCATTGCAGATTTTGAGAGAAAATCAACTCTATGCCAAGCTTAGCAAATGTGAGTTTTGGCTAGAGCAGGTGGCTTTTCTTGGACACATCATCTCTAAGGAAGGTTTAGCAGTAGACCCAGCAAAGATTGATGCAATAACCAGTTGGGAACGTCCGAAGACAGTGGCACAGATCAGGAGTTTTCTTGGTTTAGCCAGGTATTACAGAAGATTTGTGAAGGGATTCTCTAGTATAGCAGCTCCATTGACCAAATTGACGAGGAAAGATGTTCCTTTTGTATGGACTGCGCAGTGTGAGGCGAATTTTGAAGAGTTAAAGACCAGATTGACTACAGCCCCTATCCTTACGTTACCTTCGGGGACAGGAGGATTTGTGATTTTTACAGATGCTTCAGGAGTTGGTTTGGGATGCGTTCTCATGCAGGAGGGAAAAGTAGTGGCCTACGGGTCCAGACAGTTGAAAGAGCATGAGAAGAGATACGCTACCCATGATTTGGAGCTTGCAGCGGTAGTTATGGCACTGAAGATGTGGCGGCATTACCTGTATGGAGAGAAATTTGAAGTTCATTCAGATCACAGGAGTCTTCAGTACCTATTCGGACAGAAAGATTTGAATATGAGGCAAACCAGATGGATGGAATACATCAAAGACTACGACTTTCCGATAAAGTATCATCCCGGGAAAGCGAATGTAGTAGCAGATGCATTGAGTAGAAAATCAGCAAATACCGGATGTTTACAGACAGAGTGGTCTTTGACGGAGATATTCAGGGATCTAGCTATAGAGTTTCATCCTCAGAGTGAAAGAATCATGGTTGCAAACATGCATACGTGGGAACCTGAGATTTTAGGCAGAATCAAGGGCAGTCAGAGAGAAGATCCAGAATTTGTCAGGTTGATTGACAACATAGCAGGCAGACCAGAGTTCAGACTCATAGATGGAGTGTTGTATTGCCAGGACAGATTGTGTGTTCCAGATGTGCATGACTTGAAGAACGAGATTATGGTGGAAGCACACCACTCTCGTTATGCGATCCACCCAGGGAGCACCAAGATGTACCAGAACTTGAAGAGCTTTTATTGGTGGAAGAACATGAAGAAGGACATTGCTGGTTTTGTTGCAAGATGTTTAGTGTGCCAACAAGTGAAAGTTGAACATCAGAAGCCTCCAGGGTTACTCCAACCTTTGAAAATACCGGAGTGGAAGTGGGAACACATCACCATGGACTTCGTGGCAGGCTTACCACCTACAAGGGGCAATGACAGCATTTGGGTGATCGTGGACAGACTCACCAAGTCAGCACACTTCATTCCGATGAAGATGAAAGGTTCTATGGATATCTTGGCACACAAGTACATTGACAACATAGTTAAATTACATGGTATTCCAGATTCTATTGTTTCTGACAGAGATATGAGGTTTGTGGGCAGATTTTGGGTCAGTTTGCAAGCAGCTTTAGGGACTACATTGAACTTCAGTACTGCGTATCACCCTCAGACCGATGGACAGACTGAGAGGACGAACCAGACTATGGAGGATATGTTGCGGGCATGTGTTTTAGACTTTGGAAAAGACTGGGAGAAGAGTCTTCCTTTATGCGAATTTGCCTACAACAACAGTTATCACTCCAGTATCGGGATGGCACCGTTTGAGGCGTTGTACGGACGGAAGTGCAAGACCCCGATTTGTTGGGAAGAGATCGGTGTTCGGAGTTTTCATGGACCTTCGGTCATCAGCGATACCAGTGAGAAAGTGAAGCGGATCATTGATCGGCTGAAGATTTCAAGAGACCGGCAGAAGAGCTATGCAGACCTCAAGAGGAGAGATTTGGAGTTGCAAGTCGGAGACAAGGTTTTCCTGAAAGTCTCACCGACTAGAGGAACCATGAGGTTCGGTCAGAAAGGAAAATTAGCTCGGAGATATATCGGGCCGTTCGAGATTGATATGCGCGTGGGTGAAGTGGCGTATCGGTTGATACTACCACCAGAGTTAGCAGGAGTTCACAGAGTTTTTCATGTCTCCATGTTGCGGAAGTACATTTCAGACCCTTCACACGTACTCCATCATGAGCCACTCGATGTACAGCCAGATATTACCTTTATGGAGAGACCGAAACAGATTATCGATACCAAAGAACAGGTTTTGAGGACCAGGACCATACATTGGGTCAAGGTGCAATGGGAACATCACAGTCCGGAAGAAGCTACGTGGGAGCTCCGGGATCAGGTCAAGGAAAAGTACCCAGAGCTACTACCAGAGGTGTGTTAAGGATTTGGAAGGATTTGGAGGACCAAATAGTCCAAGGGGGGGAGAATGTAACACCCCGTACCTTAATCCCGTATAAATACTAATTAATTGCTTGGTTAGTTAATAGTTTAGTTAGTAGGTGTGTTAGAGTCTTAGCGAGTCGGGTTTGGCGTAAGGATCGCGCGTGCGAAGTCTCGTGCGAGTCCGAGTGAGTTTGGATAGAGTAGGGGGCTAGTTTGCAATTTTGGGAAGTTTTCAGGGGTTTTTATGAGATTATGAGTTTTGTGAGTTTGGGTGCATTGGATAGGTCTCGTCATTTCATGAACTTTAGTCTTCTGTCGCGTTTCGATTCGACGCGCTGAAGAGGCCCAAATAATCACTTTTAGCTTACCAAGGACTTAACCCAAATTTTACCCAAAATATCCCTTTTAAACATGTCATCAAACGGATGACTCATTCCCACCTTCTTATCTCATTCATCTTCATCTCTTCTTTCCATTGCTCTGTGTCTTCTTCAAACTCTTTCTTCTCTTCACTGTTGCCTTGCCAAATACAATCTTTGGAGCTCATCTTTGAGGGCTAATCCACCCATCTTCTTCATCAAGACTCCAAGACCTCAACCATACAATTTTCTAAACTTTTCATCAACACATCACTCCAAGGTAAGCTCTCCAAGCTACTAGACTTAGCTAATCTTCTTCCTTTGGATTAGAAATGGATTAGGGAAACTCATAGCAACCCTTTTCATTCATTTTTGTAGTGGAGTTTTGGGTTGGAAACTTTCTTCTTCCCATTTGAGCTTTTGTGGAGTTTTCTTAAACTTCTACTTGAATTTTCCCTAAGCTCTTCATCAAGGCAAGTAATATATATGTTTATGATATGATATGTTTGTCTTTCCTTTGATTGATGATTGATGATTTTTAGATGACCCTTTGCTCTTTAGAGTTGTTTTAAATTGAAACATGATAATGGATTGAAATTGTTAATGAAATGGATTAGGATATTAATGATTTGATTAGATGATAAGATGAGGTTTTATGGACCTAATGCATCTACATATATGTGGTCATATGTGGATTTTAATGCTCAAGAATAGATGAAGGAAAAAGTCCCAGACCAGTGCTTGAAACAGCCCAGGTTCACTGCCAGTTACAGAACTGATGTTCTATAACTGCAGTGTACCCGGTCGACCGGCTGGGCACGCGGTCGACCGGGTACACAGCGCCTGGGGTCGACCGGATGGGAACCAGGTCGACCTGGTTCCCTGTGCACGCGGTCGACCGGGTAGGGACCCGGTCGACCGGCTCAACTGCAGTATGGGTCTTTTTGGTTTTTTTTTTTTTCCCTTTTCTTTCTTTTGTTTGAGGACCTTAAGGGGGGCCTTGGTGAAACTTTTTGAGACTTGTTTGAGGACCTTAGGGGGGTCTTGGTGAAACTTTTTGAGACTTGTTTGAGGACCTTAGGGGGGATCTTGGTAAACTTTTTGAGACTCATTGGACTACTTGTGAGGACGTGTTGAGCCCCCGTTCTTCACGTTAATCCGGGTGTATCGGGAATCGATTTCACTCAATCCTGAACGGTACGGGACAACGGGATACTTTTTCTATTCTATATCTATGCACGAAGATCATTATTCAGGTATCGCGCACCCTAACCCCTTTCGTGGACTGAGTAGAATTGTACGATGCTTCAGGTTAACAATTGACCTAGGATTGGATCGTTTATTGCCTTGAATTCCGAATTGTACTGTTTGGTACTCTTTACATGAGACGTTCATGTTCATTAGCTTCGTTTAACACGTGTGAGAACATAGAAGAATGAATTTAGGATTTCCTTTGATGTTTCGTTCTTTCGAAGTTTGATGGGAGTGTTGAGGCTAGACGACTTTAATTGGAAAGCTTGTTTGAGAACTACCGGTAGTGATGGTTTTGACTTTGATTTGATGATGGCAAGGTAGTTCTCTTTGATCGATGAATCTTGTTCACACAAGAAAGTCTAGCTCTTCACGATGGGTTGTTTAGGACTCTTTGTGTCAGGCACCACTCGACTGTTAACGCCCAACACAGATGGGGCACCATTCTGTGTGAGAACTTTGGATTGACCGTCTGCGTAGTACGACTTTTTATATTTTGATGGCTGTACACCATCGGATACATATTGATTGACTTTGATTTCTTAGGCCTTTTGGTATCCATTTTGATTGCTTGCTTGCCGGGGTTCATCCCGTGCTACTCTACCACAGCTCAAATGTTGAGTCGGGAGGGTCATGTGGAACTATCCCGTGGTGTATTAGTTTATGTGGGTTGCCTTTTTGCTAGATGTTTATGTTAGTTGAGTTTGATTCAAATGCTATGCACTTTCTACGATCAGGATGCTATGCATTTCATATGATTTTGTTTCTCGTTTACTCTTATTCGTTCTACATATCTGAATGATTCATATATATATGCTTGCCAACCTTCGTGTCTGATGATGCTACTCTTGGTGCATAGGTACCGAGCTCTACTTAGCTGAGGAGGAGTTAACGGAGGAAGTTCAGGCGGATCAGCCTGATGACTTCTTGGAGTATAGTACGGACGGCATTGTATAGCCGTACTGACCCCGTACATGAGAGCCATAATAATATCTTTTGTGTAGTTTCATCTTTTGTTCTTCATCTTTTGATTAGGCCCGAGTTTTGGATGTGGCCTATTGTTGTAATTAATACTTTTGTTTAACTGTTTCAAACTTGAACTCTAGTTAATGTATGTGATCAGTCTTTGCTCTTAACTATATACTTCAAGATACCATTTGTACTATGAAGCTTCCGCTATACGTTTTATGTATTTGAGGAAATGTTTATACCTCACAGCGATCTTCGATCCATATTGGGACATGATTAGGGCACAGTGTTATTATTAATGCTGAAAATTTTTAATTAGCCCTAATTTCACGCATAAACCCCGGTTTCACGATCGGGGGCGTGACACCGGATAAGGAGAGGAAACTTGCAAGGGTCTTCTGCCGCTGTTGCTTTTGCCATTTTGTCATTGGATCTGCCGCATGACATCTTCGGACCTCAGCGATCGCCGGAGAAGGAGGGACCTCCTTGCCTTCATTGCCGGACCTGAGGAAGACAAGAGGGCAGGGCGTTGGCACCTTGCCATCGCCTGAGAGGAAAAACAGTCCTCTATATTTTGTCCTTTATTGCATAACGGAAAAGGAGTAGAGAGATCAATTTCATTGCTAAATTGCTGCTTTCCTCGCCGGAAGACGCCCGCTGGTGTCACCGCCCCATCTTTGCCGAGGAAGAACAAAATCGCTTCTGGTTTTCTGTATTCCTATTGAAGAACATAAAAGGAGAAAAGAAGGAAGACTGCTAGGCTGTTGGACTTGCCGTTGCCAGAGAAGGAAGACTGCTGCCGTCCATGGAGCCCCGCGGTACCACTACACCTCTCGTTGCCAACCTTGCCTGATCGGAGAAGGAGATGACAAAGGGGTCTCGTCTCCCCTGTTACAGAGCCAAAACCAGAGACACGTTAGACCTTGTTATGGTCAGGTTTTAGGTCGAGTTCAAGTCGGGTCAGGTTAACCTGGTTCCAGGCTACGTTAGGGTACAAGAGGTTGGTTCCAGGTTGGATCGGGTCCAGCCGAAATCGACGAGGAAGAGAATTTATCTAAGTTTTTGTCAAATTTATCTTAGTTTTTGTCAAATTTATCTTAGTTTTTGTCAAATTTATCTGACTTTTTGTCAAATTTATCTGAGTTTTTTTTCGAAAATCTATTTAAGTCTTTGGCAAATTTATCTAAGTTTTTGACAAATATATTTGAGTTTCTAGCAAATATATCTCCATTTTGGAAAATTCATCTGAGTTTTCGGCAAATTTATTCTTATATTTTCAAATTTATTTGTATTTTTAAAAGTAAATTTAACTGAGTTTTGGCAAAAATACTTAAGCTTTTGGCAAATTTTTCTGAAATTTGAAAAATTGGTTTATCTTAGTTTTGGTAAATGTATTTGCATTTTTTGAAACTTATTTACAAGAAAGAATCTTATTTACGTCTTTTGAAATTTATTTGCATCTTTTGAAATTTATTTAATTTTTTTAAAATTTTATTTGGGTCTTTTGAACTTTGTTTTTTTTCTTTTGAAATTTATTTATATATTTTGAAATTTATTTGGATCTTTTGAAGTTTATTTATACTTTTTGAAATTTATTTGGATCTTTTGAAATTTATTTGCATTATTTGAAATTTATTTACATTTTCTTAAATTTATTTGGATCTTTTGAAATTTATTTTGAGTTTTTTTAAATTTCTCTGCGTTCTTTCGAAATTTATTGCGTTTTCTGAAATTATTGTGTTTTTTGAAATTTATTTGCGTTCTTTTGAAATTTATTTATATTTTTTTAATTTGATTGTGTTTTTGTAGAATTTATTTGAAAATATCATTAATGGGAATTTATTAATTGTAGCAAATTAAATGGTAGTTGACCATTATTAATGGCATATCCTACTAATCATGAGATATTATTTAAAGAAATGGTAAATTAGATATTTTAGGTTTTCAAATTTGGAAAAATGACCTATCACAATCACACTATGAAAAAAGATTGTAGATCTAAGGCCATAAAATGAGATGTTTAGAAACTTGTCGCCGAATACCCCATATATAATAAAATACCTTTTACCCCATCCTCTTTATATAAAACCTTTTATTTTTACACAGACTATCCAAACACATGCAAAGTAACCCACTGTTCGTTTTATTTCAAGCCACTCATCTTTAACTTAATGCATAATATGACACTTACTCTGCTCTTACGCTATCCCTCTTAAAAACAAGTAGGCATTGGGCTCATTGACAACAATAAAGAGACAAGTCATTAGTTAATAGACGCATAGGTACTTAAAAAAAGCATATTACCTTAATAATTTGGTTGAGATGCATGAGTCAGTAAAGTAGCGAGGCTCAAATAGGAGGAGCTCATTAAGTGATGCGTCACTGTGGTTAGAGTGGGCAATTGGAATCATTGTCAGGTGTAGGCATTCTTCACTGAGGATCCAAGATCCAACCTCAATGGAACTAAAATCAGTTATTACCTAGCTATCACTTTGGAATACCATAAGGTGTTCATTTGTGTAATGCCTTCCACATAAATGCTTTTCTGATGTATTATTTTGGTTCACCCAAAAAAATAGATCCCACAAAAATAGAGTTTTTCTATGGAGAGTTTATCTTCACCAAAAACAAAAAAGGACCACTTTGAATATAGAGAGATCTTACCATTTCGTTACAGCAAAAAAAGTCCTATACAAACTTAACCATAGTGGTGTGGATCTCTCTCTCTCTCTCTCTCTCACACACACACACTATACATGATATACGTGTTGGTCGAACTACGATATCAATCTTTAGGTCCTTGTAGCTTAGGACAAAATAAATGATCCTATCTGTCCTAGTCAATGGCATTCAAGTTTATTGTTATAAAAGAATGTCATACACATTGCAATGCTTCTAAAGGCATCATCTAATGTTAAAAAGCTTAAACAAATCGTCATTAAGCACAAAATGAGCCCTCTTTTGATTGTGCAACAAGAAGATTTTCCCATGGGATTGTGTTCTCCATCTTCTCCATCTTCATTACTTGTATTCGCAGTGACCATAGCCTACATTTGAAAGCAGCCAAAGCAATAGGAACTTAGTCGTAAGCATGAACCAACATATAAGCTCATATAGAAAAAGTGCTCCTAGATGAATTATCTATGTATATAGGTATGAATGGTATATATGTATATTACATATGATATATTACTAAACACATGTCTATCTCTACTTTTGATTTGAAAATAGTTACTTGAGGGAAAAATACAATTTAATGTTATGTTATTAACCCTTTAGATGGTCTAAGACTATATATAAATACATAGGATCTAGCTTCTTGCGCTTTGATCTATTAATTTAAGGCTTGTTTGGTAGTGTCATAGTGGGATGTTCTGCATTCTTATGAGATAAAATTGTGGACTATGTTTAGATAGCTTTTATTAATCATTTCAAAAAAGTTTCAAGGAGACATTTTGCAGAACACGACTATGTGGCATGAGAAAATTGAAATGAGTTTAAATTACTTTTTTAGGAGGATCATTGCACTAAGCGTTTAGACTAAATTCTCAAACAAGCATGAGATGTGTCTTTCTTCTTTGTGCATCCCTCTCATTATTCTTTGTTCTCTAATTTCTTTTTAGGAGGAACATCGCAAAAAGTGCTTGGACGAAAATCTCAAACAAGCATGAGATGTGTCTTTCTTCCTTGTGCATCCCTCTCATTTTTCTCTCTCTCTCTCTCCCCCCACTGTTTTCTCCCTCTCTCTCTCTCTCTCTTTCAATGTTCTATATCTATCTCCCTCTCTTCATCTTCTTTTGCAACCTTTCTTTCTCCTTGTCCTTTTCTCTTTGCCATCTCTCGTCTCCCTCTCTCTTGTTTTCATAGCATTCTCTGTTTCTTACTCGTCTAAGGCCTTGTTTTGTATATTTATTCTTACTCCAAGATAGCCATCTAAAAATAAAGTCATACAATAATGTGGCTAAAATCATAAAATATGTTTCTTCTTTAAATTGGAATTCCAATCTCTACATTTTTTAAACCTCATGGCTCTTTTTTTCGAAAGCCTAGAATTGAGCCTTTTCATTGAAGAGGATTTGCTTTTACTTATCTAAAGCAGACAGATGACAGGAATCATATGCTCTTATTTTTCAAATCTCTACTCACTTTAAACATTTAGACAAGTAGATGTTGGAAATAGATATGCCAAACATGCACTCTCTTTCTTCTTGTCGCTTTGCAAAATCTTTCATCTCTCATTCTTTTGGTGTGCAATTTCTCATTTTCTCTCTTGCGCTTTCGTCTTTTTTATACTCATTTACAGGAATAGGTTGTTAGTTTGAGACTAACATACTTAAATCATATCTTCACAATTGTAGGATAGACTTGAATAACACAACATAGATCTTGAGATCTAAACACGTACCTAACTCCAACGCATTTGCCTTCAATGAATGGCTACATTTAACTGGGGATTAACTACACTCCTCCACTACCGTCTTTCTAGATGATCACGATGGGGCAATCAATGTATTAGTATAGAAAGGAGCTGTAGCCGCTAAACCTTATATATAGGTTTTTCTTAGACAACTCCCTTCCCATCATGAAGTCTAAATTCAATTAGGATTTAGATTCCTAATAGCATAGGAAACTCAAACACTAGCAACTTTCCCTAAACAACAAAGATATTTTCATAAGGAGACTTACCAATATAGGAGTCCTAATGTGAAATGGTCATCTAAAGTGGGGGACCCACATGGGTGGTGGTCATTGTGCCACACTCACGCCCATTAATTCTAACATAGGTGGGATGTGTTTATGCCAATAGGATGGGAAATTATGGGGAGAGATGAAATTTTAACACCATCAAGCTAGGATTGGCTTGTGATCTTAGCTTTTGAGATTTACTTGCATTTCAATGCTGAGATTCTCATAGGCCCTGTAGAAGGATAAATGTAACGATTATAGTGAAGTCTAAGTAGTAGATGACTCCGAGATAGCGAATATGCAGGGAACAGCTTGGAGATGGTGATGTCGCCAAACAAGTTTGGGATATACCAATCTTTGCAGGAATTGTTCTCATCACAGGATTAGCATCGTCATAGGAATGAAGCCAAATGAGCCTTAGTTTCAGAGTTATTGTGATAATGTTCTCAACCATGGAAAAGAAGTATTGATGGATCGAGTTCCTTATGGCATGATTTGATAGACCATGACTTGTCCAATAGGTACTCACTAGACTTTCCATATGCACCCCTAAAGTGCATAAAGCAAAGATTTTATTGTTGATATCATCTTCTAATAGTACTTGATGCATTCTAAACTTAAAGTATGAAGTAATCAAAAGAAAACAAATAGCATAAACTAACTTGACAAATGTTCCAATGCCACTCTTCTACGCTCTTCTCTCTCTCTCATTCTTCACATGGACCATCATTTTTAATCCAAACTACTTACAAATGGTGCTTCTACGCTTCAATAGTCAATAACCCTTTCACTCCAAATCCTAGTTGACTTGTCATTGGATTAATCACGAGTAAACACTTGAGCACCATTATATTATATTAAAGCCAAAGGTTTTAAAGCCAATTTTGACCAAGCGTTATATCCCTCCTCTGCATGTTATCAATTCAATGTTCGAGACAACAACTACTGGCATAAAAAAATAAACTAGTGATAACTCACAGCGGGCGGGAGGGATGGAACGCGATTGGAGGGGGGATGATGTAGGAGTTCAGATTAACTATGGATGGGCTCAATAGCATTTTCTTCGGGGTGTAAGTAGCATGGGAAATGGTAGCATGTGATCATTTCTTAAAGAAAGTCACTATTTACAGGCATATAAATGGATGAGTATCAGAGCATACTTGGATCAATTGTGGTGATCTTCCCAGTCTGTCCAAAGTCACAGTTATATGAATTTCGTCCTGCAGACTGGTAGTATGCATTCATGGCAAAGGCGGCATGGGCCCGAACTGAGTCCGGGAAGAAGCACGAGCCACCGGCCTGGATAGGTCCGCAATCCAGGCCCTGTCCACATACAAAGTCAATGTTTGCTTGTAGCACCTCCATGTTGGCTTCTGACTCAGGGACGCACCAAGTCTTTTCCTCAAGTGGCTCAGGATTAGAAGGTCCTACTGAGGTTGAATTCCTAGGTGTTGGTGCACCACTCTGCGTGTATATGAAAAATGTTCAAATGGCATGACGAAATGAATTTATCTAGCCAACTATATGGTTTCTGTGGAAGATGTACAGGGGTGGTCAATTTCATTCCTACCATTAACTCAACCAAATGGTTGAAAAATCTATGATCAGTGTGGACTATTGATAGTAGGTTCACCACATGGACAACCTAGATTCATGAACCAATGAACTATGTTCAGGATGAAATGCCCGAGAACTGAGAATCTCTCATTGAACAAATAATGAGTAACTTCTAATTAAATGGCTACATAATCCAACTAATCAACCGTAGTGCATAGCACCGAAAAGATAAAACAACTAGAAGATGGAGTTTGGAATGTATGCAATTTTGATCCGATGGGAATAAAGTGATTGCAAATACATTTATGGTCGACTGGTGTTGGCACCTCGGTATCACATATACGCGGGTATGTTTGGATACTGTATATGTAGAATGTATGTTTGGGTACTGTACATGTAGAATGAAGTGAAGTAAAGCCGCAAATAGTAAAGCAATAAACGATAAGTGGGTTATGATGATGTTTTGTCTTTAGTTGTTTGGTAGGTAATCTTTTCGACTTTTTATTTAAAAAATGAGCTTTTTTTTTTTTTTTTTGTCTTTTAGTGGAGAAAGGATGCTACTTTTTTATATCTTTTTGAAAAAGGAGGAGGGAAGTTTGAAAATGTTTACTTTTGATTTGACATCTTTTTTGGAAATTGAAGGATTTATTTCACTTTATTCTACCAGTGAAGTTCTCAAATAGCCCCTCAGGGATCAATTCCTAGGTCTTTAGGTTAGTACTATTACTCCCGCCGAGTAGGCCAATATAGTCCAGAAGAAAAAGGGAATAAAGGGATTCCTATGTGTATCTCATGTGTGAGGATTATATAGATATATAAAATATCGGAAAAAGGCCCCTGAGATAAGAGAGTGGGTTTTCAACTGATTTTTGACATAAATTTACTCTTTAACATAGCAGGAAAATCCCTTTGTTTCAAGAATCTGTATACACTTGACATTTTCTAAATATAACGGCTACTAGGAATCTGATTACGTGGGTAATGTCGCACTCATGTTTCAGGAACCTTGCCGGAGGAGAAATTATAGCAGCAGATGGATCATCAAAATGTGTTCTACTGCTATATTGGTTGTACTCGTAACTTTAAGTGACATGCAAAACATCTTAAAACTATAAAATGCAGAGAAAATTCAAAATCGACCTTGTTTCCCCCCGATTGTCTTGATATAATAATATTTGGATTTTGGGTCACTGGACACAGATTGGATTAATGATGGAGTTGGGTCTGGTTCCAGTTGGATCTATACCCAACTAGCTTAATGCTAGACAGGGGTATACATGGATTGGGTTGCATCAAGCAGAAGACTTTCCATGATCAGCCTGACCAACCATTGGACCCAATATTTGTTTTTTGTTCAGCCCATGGGCTTAATTGCTTAAATGATATGCTAAATAGCAGCCCATTTATAAAATTTATTTTTACCCTTTGTGTTAAATATGTCCTGTTAGACCAGGCCCGAAGTGAAGTCTTTAAAGCATACATAGGCGTTGGCCCAGCTCATTTCACTATCAGGGAGAACAATAAAAAAATAGGGATTGGCCCATACACTGACCTTACAACACAGCCCAAGTCCGGAGTCCCGCCAAATGGAAGCCGGACTTGGATGGCCATAAGTTCGCCCATTCGATGAACATCTCCAATAATCAGCAGAAACCTGTAATTTATAAGGATCCGTATTCACATTCAAGACCTAGAACCATCTGACTTTTGGATCCCTGCCTCAAAATCTAATTTGGCTCTGATAATAGCATAGAGAGATTTGTATCTGATTCAGATCCAGAACAACAATGGATTCAATTAATCCGAACCCAACCCATTTCCACCAGTACGTGGGAATTGAAACAGTTGGATCTGGGTGTGGGGTCCATAATAGACCTAGACCTGACTCAATTGATCTTTTCCTCCTGGACCCAGGCTCCTGTTAGACAAGACCCAACTCTGGCTAGACTCAAAAACTCGAGTAAATGTTCAGGGGTATTCGAGTATAGACCAAACTGGAGATGGGCCCAGACTTGAATATTAACTGGGTCGTAACAGTGGACCCAAACAGGGCTTGGACCCAATTTTCAAGCAGGTCTAAAAAGAGTCTGGGGCCTTATTGAACAAGGGCCTAGACTCAATTATTAAAGAGCCCAAAAGGTGGAACAGGGCCCCACTCTTTGTCGGGCCTAATTGGGTCCATACCCATATCTTTCGGGCATGGTACTATGACCAGTAATCAGGGTCCATTGACATCACTAATCATACAAATGCATGCATGTCTCTAGCATACAATATACTAATGTAGAGAGAATGAATACCAAAATTGGCAAATACCGTAGATTGTAGAATACCGGCATCATACACAGGCGTCAAGTCCGGCTGGAAGAGCCCGAAGTTCCTCTCACAGGTTGGCCCAGGCTTCAGATCCTCATTGAAGAGTGCGAAGATGTAAGTCTCAAATGTCCTATTTGGCATCAATGGTGTGCCCACACCCGACGTCACATGCTGTATCAGGTTCTTATTGTAGGCTGCCGCGCTCTCCGGGTCCACACCGATCTGCCCAGGGTCCCCTTGAGACGGCCACCCAGTCTCAGCAATCACAATCTCCACATCAGAGTAGTTAAGGAGCTTCATTGCCGTGTAAACAGCATCCAATTGACCATCCAACATGTTTGTATAGGTTAGCTGTGTGTTCTCATCAAACACACCAGCATTAGGCCTAAAGAGAGCATAGTCCAATGTGCCCGAAGTGTACCCGAAAAATGGATATGAGTTGATCATGAATGGTGATCCAGTGGCCTTTAGGAAGCTCAGCAATGGTTTGAGGACAACAATGTCATAGCCTCGCCGAAATTTCCCAGTGGATGGTGGGTCAGATGAGGACAGTATACCCAGGGAGTGTGGGGTGGAGACTTGGATCTGATTGCTAAGCGAGGCGATGACAAGGGCGGCGTGGAGGCTTTTCATGGCGGGTACAAGGCCTGCAATGAGCGACTTATCGGCGGTGGCTAGGACTTCGTTGCCTACTAAGATGCGCGTGATGTTGGTGGTGGGAATGTAGGGGAGAATGTTGGATGTGATCCATTGTTGGGCATTTGAATGGTTTGCTAGCTCTGGGATATGATCATTGGCAATGGTGACTGTGATTGAAATTCCGGTGAGGGCGAAGGCACGCAAGATGTCGGGGTCTGCATCGAATAGCTTGACATGTTTGATGAAGGTTTTTTGAAGTAGAAATTTTGCCACCTGAGAGGGTGGAGGGAGGTTGTTTGCCATGGTTCCATAGTTGATGCCAATGATGCCTCCTCCTTGGACACCTACAGCCCCTACATCATAGAACCAAATGTATAGGCATTAAAGAAATTGCACCATGTTTTTCTTAACTGTATATATTTAGGTCCAATTCTGGTGGCCGGGTCAGGCATTTGTTCAACCCAAGCTTGACCTTAATGCATGCAGGTAACCCAACTCGAACCTTACCTGAATATATATATATATATATATATATATATATACTCAACATGAACCAAGCCCTATATGGGTTTCAAATCCAGACTTGAGCGCGACCTGAATCTGAAACCAAGTTTCAATTTTGGTAGTGTTGGGCCATATGGTTTCAGGTCTTGCCAGAGCCAAGTTGCACCCTATTCAAAATGGCCAACAGATGTATTAGCTTCCTTTGTTCCTTTGTAGTTTGTTTTGAACTTGTGGTTTTCTAATGATACTTTCGCCCTTTTACTCCCCCCAAAACCGAAAGTTAGGGTGTCGGGTCAGCATGAGCTCCAACCTGACCTGGAAACTCTGGGCTTAGGTGACTGCTTTATTAATTGTTGGGTTGACATTTCTCACCCAATAAATGAGTTGAGTTGGGTTTGCTATTCTTTTATGGGGTTTTGACATATTAGTCCCTCTTAAACTGAGATGTTATATTTTCATGACCAAAATTCAGGTAATGTCACCAGAGTCGTTTGACTCTGGTTAACTTTTTTTTTTTTTTTTTAATCTTTTTTGCTTTGGATCCCATGATATCATGATTTTTATACAGCATCTTAGGAATTTTTTTTCTAGATGATAAAACTAGAGAAATGGTGATTAGATGTGTATTTATTTTTCACAAAAATTCAGATTTTGTATTCTATAAAAAATGAATTTGTTCAAGAGTTGCAAAAAATATATAATACATAAATTGACAAAATCTCATGATATCATGGGATATGGTGGAAAAAAGTTTAAAAAAATTGTGTTATGTAAATTTGAGTCATGAAATTGGAAAAAGCAAAATCTAAGGTGAACCACTATGGCAAAATCCCTTCTTTTTATTTGATTCATAAACGAAACCCACACCAACCTAACCAGAATTAATAATTGCAATATGGTCCGCAACCCAACCATAACCTGACCTATGGATTTAGGGTTGGACTCGACCTTTTTAACTTCAGGTTGACTTGAGATTAAGCATACATCTATAGTTCTCAACCCAACCTGAAACCGACATGAGACTACTTCCCATTACCACCCCTACTTGTAAGCATTGTAAGCCGACCTAGCATGTATCCTGTCCCAGAATTCAGGTTGGTCCACTCATCGGTGGGTCATTCTTGAATCGAAATCAAACAGCTATATCTTACTTGTAAGCCGTCCAATTCAGTTAATTGTTACCCACCTGATGAACATACCAGATTATGCTAGGATGAGGATTACATTAATTATTACAATGCTGGAGAAGAATTAATGCAGAGATTGATGTGATCTCTTACATGGATTAGAAGATTAGAAGTAGAAGATACATACATCCAAGGAGGGAGACTACGGCTAGAAGGGACAGACGAGCGGACCGCAAGGCATCAAAGGCAGAAGCCGATTTCTTCATGGCTGCATGGATGCAGGAGGAAGAAAAGATAACGTGATGAAAGACTACTAGACATTGGTGGTGAAGAAACTTCAAGGATATTCTTTTCCTTGCATTCAAGAGTTCTATTGTTATATTCTGTTTGAGAAAGTTTTGAAGCAAATGCTTGCTTTCTATTAAGCTTTTGTATCTTTCTCATCCACACACTTTCTAGTTAAGGAGAAGAATCCATGCACAGTGGACGACATAAAGTTGTCAAAATGCCACACGAATCATTAACACGACATGAACCCATACGATATTAACGGGTTTGTGTCGTTGTCGGGCCTGTTAACCTGTTAAATTAGCGGATCGTTATTGAATAAAACCGATAACCCATTAACTACCCAATACAACCCGCCAAATGATAAATGACATAAATTATAAAATGCACGAGGGCTATTTTGGTAAGTTTGAAAAGGTTGAAGTGAAACCCTAAAACCGATATATAAAAGATCATTTTCTAACTCCTTCACTCTCCTTTCATTAGTAAAATAGCGTGTGTTATTTGACATAACCCAAAATGGACAAAATTACTTAACTGGTCAACGGGTCGTGTCATGTAATCCGTTAAATAAAAGGGCCGCGTTCATGTTTGAGTTTTGGACCCATTTATTTAATTGGTCATGTACGGGTTGAGGCGATTCTAACATGAATTCGTTAACCCGCAACCCGAATTCATTAACATGACATGACATGATTGACAGCCCTAGCTAGACCTTTCCTTTCCAACATGTTTTGCTGAGAAGACAAGGATGTTATATGGGCATCCAGTATTCTTGTTGGATATACATGGGTTGGGCCGCCGGGTCCCATCCAAACTCTTTATGTTCCAGGCCCTTGTGATCGTACAAGAACTACCTGGGAATGCTAGTATATATCTTTGTTGATCCGAACCAGAGTTCTCATGATCTCCTTTAAATAGTAATCTGATCTGGGAATTAATTTCTACTGATCATTACAATTAACCATCAATTCCTCATCATTTTTTTTTTTAACAAAATCCTAAATAACCTATATTTGGTGATTGTACATTCCCGAGCACTTGGGTCAATGGAAATGATCATTTTTTAGATTTATTAGGTCCAATCCTCTTCACAATTTGAAAAATCCTCATATTGAGATTTATGTAGTTATCAAATTTTCTCAACTACATGAATCGATACGCACCAATATCAATGTGAAGTCCTTAGTGAGGAATCCGGCTGGTTTTGTTAGTAGTGAGGAATCCTCAAGGGTATGTTTCATTAGCATTACAAAATCCCAGTTCTGCAGAAAGTTTTCCTCTTTCCCGCGTAATTGTGAAAAGTTTAATTAATTTTTCCCTTTTCCTCTTAAAAAGTGACTGCGCCAAAAATAAAAGACTGTATTGTAGAAAATATTTTCTGCTTACCGTTCTTTTTCAACGGAAAACCATGTGCACAAACATTCCCCAAATCTAAATCTTCTTAGGATTCCTCATTTGTTAACAAACTTGCCCTTTGGCTTTAGCCCATGCAATACGGTGCCTAGTGGCATGATGTGCCGCAAAATTTCATAACCTTCTTAATATTCGCATATCAGTTACGTGGATCATTGTCTTTGATTGTCTCGTGTCAATGTTCCCGGTGTGCTATATAGGCGCAGCCCGACTTTAGCATATGCCTCTACTAGCAAAACCCCGTGCTATGCACGGATCAAGCAAAATCCTTCCTTCTATTTCTTTTTTATTTTACCCTTTAACCTGACACTAATTTTTTATAGTAGTATTTCTTTTTATTCCAGACCCTAGAAGTATACCTTCAAACGTCATTTTAATGTAGTCCTCTTTTTTTATTTTTATTCTTTAGATTTGTACCATTTTTGTTTTCATGTTTTTTATTTTTTTTTATTTTTTTTCTAATCATTGTTTTATATGCCCAAAGCCCACCCTGATGTAGAATTGTTCACTTTGGGCCTCGGTCTAAATGTATGATAGTTCTACATCCTTATCCGGATATAAAATTATGCAAAAGTTGAAGGGTCATAGAGATTTTTCAGGAAATGTGCTTTTTTAAAAGGAAAAATATATTAAACAAAGAATTTTGAAATATAATTTACTGGGCCTAATATCATGCCTAGGTCTCTAATTAATCATTGGCCTGCAGTTAGACCTAGTACCCAATTCTTTAAGTTCTTTAAGTTGGAAAGCCATTAAATCCTAAACTATTGAAATTGTATAAAAAAATGTGTTATATAAGGTTTTGGACCCTTTTGTTTTGCTTAATTTTTTATTTTGTTTTATTTTTTCCTATTTTTTTTCATTGTTTTTATCTACCTAAAGCTCACCTGCATATGGAATTGATCTTCTGGGACAGGTGGATTGAAGGGTTTAAAGTAGGATTTAGATATTGATAAAATATTTTTAAATATTAAGCAATGTAAATTGCATGGTCTAAGCCATTATAAAAGCCCCACTAATATTATATTTATTCCTTTTTTTCTTAATTAAAAATTAACTTAAAAAATGCAGGCCATTTGGGATTTGGAGCAAGAGTCCCAAATACTTCTTAAAATATCTCAAAATCACATTCCCACAGTCATATTTTAGTGCCATAATCCCTACTATATCTTTTTTATTTTGTCAATTTATTAACATAATTTTACTATTTATAACACCTTCAAACACAGTAAAATATGGTATGATCTATAACCTTATTTAAGAATTTTAAGACATTGACAACAAAGTTCGAAGATCAATTGGGTCCGTGCGTAGCACAGGATCCCGCTAGTTGTTATTATTTTTTGTTTTTGGGCTATTAAACCTGACACTAGTATTAAAATATATATATATATATATATATATTAGACCCTTGAAGTACAGCTCCAAATGTCATTTTAATTTTTTTTTTTGTTTTTATTCTTTAACTTTGGAACCTTTTATAGGGTTTTTTTTTTATTTTGTTAAATGTTGTTTGTGTATTTGAGGCCTTTTTTAAATTGCTCAAGCATTTTTTTAGTTATTTTAAAACCTTTTAATTTTTTAAAAGTGTGGTTCACCTACATATATGGCAATTAAGGATACTTTTGTTAATATTGTGTTAGCCCTCTTTTTTTTCTTTTTTGTTTTTTACTTGACCTTGGACACTGGATTTGTCTCCTTTTATTTTCTTTATCTTGTTTTTTGGATATGGTCTCTTTTTTTTTTATGTTCATTTTTGTATATTGTCACTCCCCCCTACAAATCAAAACCTGATAGCTCTTTTTTTGGATAATCGTGAAGCATCTAATCTGATTGGATGGAGGGGTAGGCCTCAGTGCAAGATCAATTTGCTCAAATGGTGAGTAGTTTTTTTATTACTATAGTGCCACTGTCCCTATAGATAGAATCTAGCCGTTCATCTGTTGGGTCCAGATCAGATGGTGGCGTGAATTTCAATAGCTAGTGATTGGTTGACTAATATGGGAATCTTTTGTGGACCCATTGTTGGAATTTCGGGTGCAACGGATCAACAGTATAGATTGTTGGATCGTTGGCCTCAGTTTTATTTATTTATTTATTTTTGTTAAAACTCCACAAACAAATCAAGTTCCAACAACAATCGACAATCAACCTCTCCAAAAATAAAACAAAACAGAGAATAATAAAGTTTATGGAATGTACCGGAGAAGTTTATCAATACCGGAGAAGAAGGTTCTGTGATTCAATTGCAATGCTTTCCTTGAAGCTTTCAATGATTTCCTCTACTTTGTTTTGAGTCTTTTTTTTTTCTTTTCCTATTTTGTGTATTTGGATTAGGATATTGGAGAGAGAGAGAGAGCAGTTTCAAAATCAGTTAGAGAGAGCAGTTTAAGAAAGGGTAGTAGAGAGAGACGATAGTGGAGAGAGAGTAGACTGGAGAGAGAGGAGAGTGGATAGGTGTTGACAGCTGTCCTCATGTATCTTAGAAATTCAGGATCTTTGTTTTGGAGGCTTGTCGTTCACCCAAGGCTTCCCACATCCCTTTAGATATATAGATGATCCCGCCTGGGCCATAAATGTAAGGTCCAAACCTGCCCATTTAGTCTATTGGGCCCGGCCAGACCAGACATTTTAAGGGTTGAATGGGATTTCTAGCAATCATTGGATAAATTATCACAAGATTATAAACACTGCTTATTCAAGCAGGGCTGGGCTAACTTATGGGCTTACTATCCCTATACCAAAACCCAGCCCAAATACTAAATGGGCCCCTATTTTATGTCCAAGGATCCGGCCCAGGTTGGTGAATTAGGAGCATATGTGTAGATCCAATGTATCATCTGTTTGATCAAGCCCTCCATCATGTCGGTTGATTTAATTGATCAAAAGGATTTGGGACTATTCTAAATGAGGCTCAATCACGAAAAATGGGCTAAATTTTAATTTGGACGGTCAAAAGGAGCCTAACTTATACATTGAGTCATATAGGACCCACAGGAAGCACATCTCGCCTAATTAAAAGTTACTAACGTTGCAAAAATAGGCGCTCATATTTAGGAGTTTCACAGGACAAGATTTGGAGTGAATTTTTTTTGTTAATGTACGGTCAAAGTATCTGAAAGTTAAGAAAACTTTCTTTAAAATAAAAAAATGCTTGTACTTTTTTATGCAACCAAACTACGGGTGTAAATCTGGGCGGGCAGCCCAAGCCTAGCATGGAAAAACCGTGCCTGGGCCATGCTTGAGCCCGTTCACTTGGTCGACGGGCAGGCCCGACAATCCCCAGCAGGCCAATGCTGGGCCAGGGCTGCCAGGCCCGAATAAAACAAGTGCCGTGCTGGGGCAAGCCCCCCAGCCCGGCACGAGGGGGGCCCAACAGTCTATTTTTTGAAAAAAAAAAACCCCTCCCCCCCACCCCTTTCAAAATTCAATTTTTATGATATGCTTTTTGGGTTTTGTATTATATGTTTTCTTATAGAAGGGATTTGTGTTCCCATGTAATTATTAAAAAAACATAAAAAATAAATAAAAAAATGGGAGTGAGATCTGTGGGCCGCCCATGGGTTGCACGGCCCAGGCCCAGTATGGCACGACCAGGGTCATGCCCTGGGCCGTGCTGGGTTGACCCCCAAGAGGTTGGGCCCGTCACGGCACGGCCTGCATATCAGACACGGGCCGTGCTGGCCCGGGCTAGGCATGACTGGGCCCAGTCTTGGGCGGGCAGTGCCGGGCCCAAACAACCCCTTAATATACATTGACAATTTCAAAGCTCCATAAGGGAGAATCTATTCTTTAGTTTTTAAGAAATCTTCAATGTAAATATCAAAAGCAATCAACTTTTTAAATATTATGAAAAGAAAAAGAAAAATGCGTCGTAAGATACAACAACCTACTATACACGCACATCAATCTCAATCCTTTTTAAAAGAAAAAAAGATTTGATAGGAACCTTGATTTATATTTTCATCACCAATTTCCTGGCAAGGTGATCCACTGAAGGATGGTGGGTCCTACTTTATAGCGGAACTTGCAAGAGAGAATTCGAACCTGATTGAGAGATGGAGTGAGCCCAAACCCTCGAAACTCCTATGATAGTAGCATCACCTAAGGAACAACTAATTTATGGTGGTCCATCTTTGATGACGGTGGCAGAGGCGGAACCACATGGCCCCCGCCCGGGCTTTGAAAAATCCTTTTAAATGACCAAAATGGCCCCCCCTCCTTTTTTGGAAATTTTTCTTAACGCCCCCCTCCACCCTTCCATCATAATCTCTTGATTTGCTTCTTTTCCTTCTCCCTTTTAATTTATTTTGTAGAGTGCCAAAGCAATAATAGAGATTGAGAAAGTGATCTCCATTTGTTTTCAGAAGGGGTTGGATTACTAATTACTATCATGATAAATGGCCTATATTTTTTTACTGCCCCACTTACCCACTTTAAGGTAGCTTAAAACAAATCTATAAAGTATAATTTTAGTATCATAACTCATGAGTCATAAGGTTGGGTATCCATAAAAATAATATTTATTTACACCGTGTGTTTATTGAGTTGCTTGATGAATGGTTCATATTTTTTATGCTGCAATTGATTCTCAATTACAAAAATTAAATGGTCGGTTTAGTGAGCATGCAGTAGAGTTACTTATTTTTAGCTCAGCTTTGGATCCTTGAAATGCACATGAATCTTTTAGAGGCGATAATATTTGCAAGTTGGTAGACAATTTTTATCCTCAAGACTTCACAAAAAATGAGAAAATACAATTGAGAATGCAACTTCACCATTATGATTATAATGTAGTTCGACATTTAGACTTTAAAAAATTGTCAACTGTTTCTGATCTGTGTCAATGGTTGGTAAAGACTAGAAGATCAACAGTCTACCAACTTGTTTTTAGAGTGATTGAACTTTTGCTTACTCTTTCAGTTTCTATTGCAACTACTGAACGATCATTTTTAGCCATGAATAGTGTCAAAACTAGGCTTCACAGCAAAATGGAGGATAATTTTCTCTCTAACTCTTTGATTGTGTATATTGAAAAAGAAATTGCTGAGAAGCTTAGTACAGAATCAATCATAGACGATTTTCGAGATTTGAAAGAACGTCGAGTTCCATTTTGATAGATGATTGAGTTAAATGTACTAAGAAACAATTATTTTACGACTTTTCTTTGCTTATATTTTGTTAAGGTTGAATAGATACTAGGTTTGTAAATTTTAGTCTTGAATCGTAATATATTTTTCATGCTTGAACTTACAACTATGTCGAAAGAAAACTTAAAAATATGATAGTTATAATAATTGGTGAAATAAAAATTTATTCAAGTTTGCCTCCCCCCGAGATGAAATCCTGGTTTCCCCCCTGCATGGTAGTCTACATGGCCCTTGTAGCAAGTTTATCTCGAGAGTCCTAGCCAGCTCACAACTTACAGAACATATTTTCCAATAAAAATAAAGTAGAATTTCCAAAGGTACAACTAAAAGCAAATTAACATGCAGTAAAATAAAAATAAAATAATAACACAAAAGATATAGGACCCATATCAAGAAACAAATCCTCCTCAAAATAATAACAAAAAAGGAAGAATTGGGATCATTCTACTGCAAACCCACTGCTTACATGTCGGACTTTAACCATTTGATTGGCAGCATGACTACAATTGGATACTCGTAAACAAAAAAAAAAGGGATTTTCAGCCATATAGTTTCAAGACAAACCCTTGCCCGGATGCTTTGGGTTATATAATGTGATTTCAGAGTTGGGCGGGGCCACACGCGAATGTTGTATTCTTGTTTGTATGGTGTGACTCTTATATATGCCGCGCAGGGATAATTACAATTTGTCATGGGTTTGACGTGGTTTTATAATCCATCCAATCTATGCCATGCAATGGGGAATAATTTAATATTGCTATCCATCCTCTTCACCTGTACTGGTTTTGGTTCTTCTCCATATCGGTTCTTCTCCGTATGGCTTGTTTGCATACACGGTGGTGGGGTAGAGTTCGTCGGTCGATTAGCTCTTTCCCTGGATGTACATCTTAGTGTAATACATTGAGAAGCATTGTCGTATTCTTCGTTTGTAGCAGTGGTGGATGTAATGCCCTAATTTCAAATACAGAGTTTTATATATATATATATATATTTATATACATACATACATATATATATATATATATATAAACGCCGATTGCAATTTACAAAATACAATGAATAGAACCAATTCATTCTCAGATTTATGATACCCATTCTCAGATTTATGATGGTATCAGAGCGCCACCCATCTAAGTGGGCCTAATCATAAAATATATATACTTTTTTGTGCACATGTTCATTGTCTTCAAGCCAAGTTGAATTTCGTACGCATACAAGGAGATCACTCCATCGTCACTCCTTCCACGCTTCAAGCTATCTTCTTGATCTTATTCATAGTTTTAGGTGACAAGCTTAATGGTTTCAACTGGCAACTGGAACTCTTCAGCTAGAAATATTAAGGATGATGATCCCTCTAATCCATATTATTTGCATCATTCTGACAATCCTGGGATGGTGCTTGTTTCTCAACCCTTGACAGGTGATGATTAATCCACACCTGGAATCGAGCGATGGCCATGTCTCTTAGTGAGAGGAACAAAATGGGGTTCATCTATGGATCCATCTTGAAACCGTCAGCAACTACCGATCCGAAATATTCTCAATGGGTACATTAAAATAATATGGTCCTATCATGGATTTTAAATTCACTGTCCATAGACCTTGCAGTAGGTGTCATTTATGTCAAATCAACACATGATGTTTGGAATGATCTAAAGGAGAGATTTTCTCAGAGTAATGCTGAAAGTTCGGGATCTGAACCCTAGGTGGAAGGTGTTAGGGATTTTGTTTGTTGCTAATTTAATGGATGTACTATTACTTTCACTAACAACTGATCACACACTCATGCATTGTAGTGAGGACCTTGAAATCTGGAGCCTAGACTTGCATATACATTTAATATTTAAAGACTTCATCCTGTATGTTTTAGATCTTAAAATGCATTTTCAAAAGATTAATTCTTCATGCATGTTTTTGTAAAAGGCATCGTGGTTCGTGATTTGCATACAAATTTTATTTTAAGAATCATAAGTTATGCATGAATCACATTGGCCCTGAGTTCCAGCTTTGTGTTTCAGAATTTTCAAAAATCCAAGTGGAACTTCAGCCAGGCTAGTGTACCCGGTCGACCGGATCCCTCTGGATGTCGACCGGGTAAACTAGACATTGGGAAATATAGCCGTTGGACCCGGTCGACCGGGTGCTCAGGGATGTCGATCGGGTGAACTAGCTTTTGGACATAATTTTTGTATTTAAGTCCATTTCATTCCTCAATTCAAAGAGGTTTTTTTTTGTTGAATCTTTGGAGCTGTTTTGAAGCCTAAGAAAGGGGAATGAAGTGAAGAGGCTAGAGGGAAATGGAAATCCAAAAGGCTTGAGATAAAGGTATATCTTTTCAAATTAAGCTTTGATTTCCACCTTTTTAAAATCCATGCTTGTTCAAAATCTTTGAAACCTTATTTCAGTATGATTTCTAGCTTAGACTGAGTTGTTTTGCAAACATCAAATCACATAAGCATATTAGATTGTTTTGCAAACATTCATGTCTCAATCACATGTGTTTTGACCTTTAAATTTTCATACAACTTGTGTAGCTTGATAAGAAAGTCTTTCCAAGTTGTTTTGATTAACTCATGTGATTAGTTCATCACTTCAATTATAGATTTCTGTGTTTAGATTTTTAAATGCATCAAGCATTCATTTAAGAGCTTTATTTTAGAAATTGATTGAAGTAAACATTCATACACTTTGAGCACTCACCTTAGCTACTTGTTAGTGTATGTTTGTATCTTGTTTTAAACTTTCATATCAGCCTATATTTGAGTCAAATGTATTAAGCTTTAATTGCATCTCTTAAAGTGTTTGTGTGGACACTTATTTGAGACATCTAATCTTTTGTAAAGGTTAGGGGTGAACCATAAAACCCAAGAGGTTATTGCTTAGCCTTAGAAAAACACTGTGTAAAGGTTAATACCAAGCCTAAGAAAAACTTATTGTTAAAGGTTATTGCTTAGCCTAAAGAAAAAGCATTTGTGGTTGTAGAGGTTATTGCTTAGCCTATTGAAAAGCATATGTAGTGGAAATCCGGTGGGGTATTGAATCACAAGCCGGTAGTGAATGTAGGCATTGAGGCCGAACCACTATAAATCTTTGTGTAGTGGTAATTCTTGTGGTGTTTTCTCATATTGGCTTCCGCATTTAGTTTTATTATCATCACAAGTGACTAAGTTAATTTTAAGAAATTAAAATTGGTCATAATTGGTTTTTAAGTTGTAGTTCACCCTATTCACCCCCACTGTAGGGTAAGGATCCCGGACTTTCAGGAGGTGTCAGAGCCTAGGTGCTCTATATTAGGATCAAGTGTTTTAGAACTCTTGATTAGGTGTAAAAACCTAGAGTCTAAACCCTAGTGTTGTGTTTTCATGAAGATCATTAGAATGGATTCCACTATATTAGATTCTTTTGTAGATTCTTCTTATAGACCTCTTCTTCCAACAAATGGAGACTCAATCAATGAAATTAATGAATCTTAATTTGAATTAAAAGAGGAAGAAAATGATGAAAATGAATATGATAGTCAACAAGCTTATGATGAATTGTATACATTGTCTTTAGAGCTTGTTAAGAAGAATAAAAAATTAAGAGAAAAATCTAAAAGACTAAACCAAGATTTAATCTCTTCAAATGATGAACTTAGAGAAAATGAAGAAACTATAAATTGCTTAGACTCTAAGTTCATGATCTCTTTACATAACCGTCTAGAGAGATATTTTGGGTTGTGGAGAGAGAGATCGTTGTGCCCTGACTATCTAGAGAGATAGAGAGTTGCGAAAGAGAAAGAGGAGTGTTTTGATTAGGGCATTACTATGAAAGGGGGAAATATTTTGGGTTGGGCAGGCTATTCGAAAATTTTGGGCAGCCAAGACACTTAAACGCACACGTGTAGTTCGTATGTTTGAGCTTATGGTCCCTTATATATATATATATATATATATGGGGGAGGTTCCCCTAAGTTGCAGCTTAGGGGAACCTCAGCTGGGGCGTGCGAAATTTGCGTGTGGTAGATGCAAGTTGAACTTCAGATGATAACTATTCTCACCACAGTTGTGAGAAGTCTTATCCTGACATCAATTTTTGAAAATCATCCAACGGTTGCGACAAATGGCTTATAAGAGGAAAAAAGGACCAGCCGCCCAACATTTTCATTTCTCCCCAAATCGCTCTCCTCTTCCTCTCTCTCCCTCTCTCATTTTGCTCTGTCTCTCCCACCCCACCTCCAACCCAACATCCCGATCCCTTTCCTTCCCCTTTCTCTCTAGTCTCTTCCTCCATCTCTCTTCCTCCCCCAACATCCCAGACACCTCACATATCTCTCTTGTTTCCCACACTGCACCGTCGCAAATTGGCACGCACTTTCCTGCTACAACTCAAATCGCGATCCAGATCTATCGCTTCCTCTCTAACGCCTAATCTTGATCCAGATCTGGATATTAGATGTGCTGATTAGGTTGGGGTTTTGATTTTGCATGATAACTCTCTCTCTCTCTCTCTTGCTTCCTTTGAATGATTTATTTTAGGAAGGAGGAGGCTTTGTTTTTTTTTTTTTTTTTTTGTGCTGTTGGTGATTTGCTTCTTAGATTTTGGATCATATTATAGTATTTAATTGTTCCCGGGGTAACTCTCTCTCTGTTACACCCCACCCCGAACTAATCAAGATTAACGCTAATTAATTGTGATCAGTACTAATTAATTGTGATTAACTAAATTAAATGTGTTCAATGGTCAAATTGAGATAGATTAGTCTCAATTAATTGAATTAGACCTTAATGGCATGAGTTTGGAAGATACTACGTCATTTAAGTTGGTTTAGGCTCAAGTTAGTGAGGATGAGGACTTTTGTGTAACTACGGGTTTTCACATATTTTGTCGGAAATGATAACTTTTGATCCCATCATGTGTATCTCGAAGAGTATGTCAATTTTCATAATATACTCAATTTCATTTGACTTCAAATGAATCAAATGAGTCCTCATTTGACTCAAAGTATAAATAAACATAAGTAAGGCGCTTAAGTGCAAAATTATGTTTTATAAGGTTCTAAAAGAACACAGTCTCCATTTCATTCGGTGAGTTTATTCCAGAACCAGCAGAGAGCAAGAAACCTAAGCTCTTTTCTTCTTTCTTCTTCATTTCTTCTCTACCAAGTGTTTGAAAAGAGACTTTGCAAGTGGTTTTTGGAGAGAAATTCACCTTCTTCATCGTCTTCATTTTATTCTTCATCTCTTGGAGTTAAAGTTTAGAAGAAACCTCAAGTTTTCTCTCATCAGGTTGCCAAGTAAGTATTGGGAGTAATTTTAGTTCGAATTAGGTTCTTTTGACCCTTTTTCATCTCAAACAACTTGTTAAATTTGTTTTGGTTGTTCATGATGTTAGGGTTTGGAATTGGGTGGTTTTGTACTAAATAGGGCTTGGAAAGAAAGAGGGATTTTGTGTCAAACTTGAATTAGAGGCAAGTATAAATAGTTACTTATGATTAGATGCTACTTGGTATGGATTTCTTTTGGTATTTATTGTAGTAGTGAATTCAGTCCTGTTTGTGTAGAAATTTAATTGTATATTGATTGATTGTATATATGGGTTGATTGAATGGATTGGAAGATATTGTATATGGAAATGATGGTGAGGAGGGAACAGTAGGCTCTAGACTTTTTTTACAGGTTGTGAAGTTGTAATGGGAATAGTTGGTTGAGTAGTATTAATTGGAATAGAAGTGTTCTTTCTTGTGTATGGATGATAATTGAGAAGGGGACAGGAGGTCCCATATTGTGATTTTATTATAGTTATGGTTTCAACCCTATTCTAAAATTGGATTTGTATATATATGTTGTTTGAATGGAGAAGGAGAAGATTATGTGTGGATATGATGATTGAGAATGGGACAGGTGGTCCCATATTGTGTGTAGGTTCAGGAGGAAATGAATTGAGTGTACAGAAGAATAAAGGAAATAAAAATCAGTTTCAGAAATGAAACTGGAATTCGTGGCATGTCCGATCGATCGGACCTACAGGTCCGATCGATTGGAGGACTCAAGTTGAGCCCATATTGAACGTGATTCAAGTTGAATCATTAGTTCTTCTTATGAGCATAAATGGTTTATCAATTAGTTTTGAGACTAATTATAATGTAATTAAGGATTGTTAAGTCTTGTGGATAATTAAAGAAGAATTGTTTAGTGATGTAAATGTTGTCTCAATGGAAATTAAGTAAGTTTGTTAGTTGGTTACAAACCTTCATAAGTGATAATGAGGGTGACTTTAATGCACATTATATCTAATGTGATGTTTATAAAAAATAACACGTGCATTAGATAACCAAGTATTACACCTAAATGAGTGGTTTTGAATTGAGAAATTGAAATGAATAGAGTATAGATTATTCGTATTCGTATTGTCAATCTCAAGTTTATGTTATAAATTACATTGGTTGTAATTGTTTCCAATGTTGTTGAATTGCATTGAATCAAAGTCCAAATGGATCAAATGTTTACTTAAGATAAATTATTAAATTGTATTGATCTTTGTGTCTGGCACTACATACTTATCCTATTAAAGTTCATAAATGAGATGTAATGAGTTAAAATAACCATTCCTACTGCCGTAGATGATTTGAGAGTATTCCGGAACTCTATAGTGATGTCAGTTGTCTCTGGTCCGGACACTGATAAATCCCACAATACTTGATAATGGTATAATTGATTCCTTCCTTTATGGAAGATGATCCCTTTCTTTTAGGAAAGATGTAAAATGAAATGAAAGGCTATGGTAGTTGCCAATTAAGAATTACTCTTATTAATTCTGAATTATGTTTGTATTGTCTAATGTCAAGTTAGACAAATAAAATGCTTATTTTAGCATGTGAAATTATAGATCTATTTATATGTTGTTGAATCATTGTATTCACAGTATTATTAATGATATTACAGGCCCAGCTACCCATGCCGGTTCTGCTAAGGCCATAGTGCCAGCGGAGGCAACCGCTCTGGTTCCTCCAGGAGGACTAGTCAAACGGGACAAACGCAATATCGTATGAGTATGATATTTGAGAGAGAAACTTGGAAATTAATCAATTTTGGAATTGAAAAACTTTTAATTAGAATTGATTTTGGAAACGTTTCATGTTATCATCCTTGCGTTGTATTTTAAATATACAAATTGGATGGTTTTAATAGAATATCTGGAATGAGAAACTTTTGTGCATAGAAAACATTGTATATCCGTAAATGAGGTAATTACATGTGTATATTCTGCATAGATGCGAATGTATAATATCCCTTACAGATTTTGTTTAATTTGTAGAATTTACGGGAGTAAGTATGGTTGCGACTCAGGATTGACTCGGATTTACTCATAATCTTGAGCTTGGGCCGTGACACTCTCCCTCTCTCTCTTGCTTCCTTTAAATGATTTACTTTAGGAAGGAGGATTTTTTGTTTTTGAAACTAATAGTGATCTGCTTATTTGATCCCATTAGAGTATTTGATTGTGTCTGCAGTAACTTGTTTATTTTATTTAATACAATATGACCAGCAATAGATAGATGGCATTGTGCATTGTTGCCCCTCCTAACTTTTAATCTGCTTGCATTTCATACCAATCAACAAGAGCAACGATTGGTTGGAGGGAATAAACAGATAAAAAGCTTATTCACGTTCCCAAAGAAATCATAGAGTTGATGCTGAAAGGCCAACTTTTAATTTTTTTTGTTCTAACTGTGCCTTTGTTGATGCTGAAAGGTTAACTTCCGATGATGATTTATTGATGCTGAAATCAGCTGTTGATAGCTTGCTGCTGTGGGTTGGATGTGATTTAAAATGTGATTGGGCCAATTATGCAACCTATTTTGTTCCAAGTTGCTTGGAGCCTTTTGTGCACTTTACTGTTTTGAAGAGTTTTTTTTTTTAGAGCTAAAGACGGGGTTGTAATTTGATACATGTGTAAAGCAGTTGATTGTGTTTGAAGTGACGAAATGAAATAGATGTAATACGAGCTATTTTATTTCCTTCATTGTAACATTTGGATTGGATTTTTTTAATGATGCTAATATGTTATTTGGGATGACTCTTTTCTAAGATGTTGATATGATATGCTTGGAATCGTTGACTTGAAGTTTTGTGGTAGAAATGCATGGATGACAAGCTGTGTACAAGTTCATATTGATTCAAGTTTGCAGTGATGAGACAAAATGGTTGAAAGAGGGCAAATTTTGATACACTCATGCTGGGTGCTCATTTTCACTGCTTTAGTGGCATTTAGATATCAACCTGAATTAGTTATACAAAGATTTGACCTAAGTTAGAGCCATTTGAAGCCCCACGATTTTTACCACACTACTTTAACTATACAATCATTTACATAAAGATACTCAACACACAGGTAGCTGTATAAAATATTATAGGAATTGCTGTTTGAAATTCATTTCTTAAAACAAGTTACAGAAACTAGGTTATTGGCAATGGGGAGATGCAGAGTTGTTTCCCTATTTTTGAATTACTCAGTCATCATCCAAATTCCCAACCCTGAACTTGGTTACCAATTATTCATGTCACATGATATTGGTTGTTGCAAATACAATGAACTGTAGAAACTTAGGTAATCAAATATGGAAGATATAGGCATATACATGGCTTGAGTCACAAAGATCTTGGCAGGGCTTTATAGGAAACTAAACAAAATCCAACTCTTAGTAGATGATTGGCAACCTAAGAGTAGACGACATTGTAATATGCGATACCAAATTCAAGATTATTGGCAAGAGCAGTAGATGCACTATTAGTACCAAAGTCAAACCTAACCTGTAGACTTGCTCATTTGCTATCTGGTCATCAACTCATCCAGACATTCATTTTCAACCATAGAGGGCCACTCAATTTATAAACGGTCCCAAATATGAATTGGGTGATTAATAATTGGTCATTTATGCCTTTAAATAGTTACATTAATTGATGATTAATAACTTGTCACATAGTTTACAAAAACATCAAAACATTTAACACGAATCTCTGGATTTGTCTTCAACATGAAACTTAATTTGGATATTTCAAACACAAACTTCATTTGAAACTACAGATATTCAACACCGGATTTGTTTTCAACATAGAACTTTAAACTCATCATAACTTCAACATGAACCCATTAAAACCACCAAGAACATTCAACATGCTCAACATAGCACTGGATCTGTTGCGCCTTTGAGACAATGCATCAAACTCTTTTCCCTGTAGATATGAAAATAGCACTGTACTTAGAAAATATAAACAAAGAGGTAGGATAAGGCTATATGATTGTCGAAAACACATTCCTTATGCTTGATAGGCTAAACACCAAAGTGTAAAAGAATGCCAACCTATGTTAAATGTGATGAGCTAAGGCTTGGATTTTTAAAAAAGAAAATAAGATTTCTTGTCAAGAAAAAACTTGTAATTCTTCAAATGTCATCTCTCGGCATCGCCCGAAATCCAACATAAGTGCCTGCAAATGGTGGGGTTTGGCCAAATCAACCCTGTGTAGAGACAACACATTAGATGCCAACAATCGTCCATCTAGGGTAATTAACAAACCATACACAACTCAAATTGACCCCAAGATGGGATTAAAATCTGTCCAAGCGTTTGAAACTGCAAGACTCAAATGACGGGTCTATACCATTTTACAGCAGGCAACCAAAGATCCCTCAGGCACCCTTCTCCTTTCTCAGGTAGATGGGCATTTCCGTGGATCCAAACACATGGACAAATTCAAGAAAACCTTCACAGACACTGAGAGAAAAAAGGCACTAAAGGGTTCTCCGTGGTGTCTCTGACCCGGACTTTGGGATGGCATCCCCGGCCTAGCTCTCGACTCCAACGACAGATTTGTGTTGTTGGCCGCAGGTAGAAGTTGCAGGTTGTGGTTCTGCATTCCAACCTCAAATGGGATTTTAGTTCATTTTTGTTTAAACTGGATAAAAAAATTACCTGCAAAACTGTGATCGCGATTTGAGATTGTAGCAAGAAAGTGTGCGCCAATCTGTGACGGCGCAGTGTGGGAAACAAGAGAGAGATGTGAGTTGTCTAGGATGTTGGGGGGAGGGAGAGAGATGGAGGAAGAGACTAGATAGAGAGCGGAAGGAAAGGGATCGGGATGTGGGTGGGGGGGGGGATGAGAGAGAGGGAGAGAGATCGATTTGGGAGGAAATGAAAAGTTGGGCGGCCGGTCCTTCTTTTTTCCTCTTATAAGCCATCTGTTGCAACCATTGGATGATTTTCAAAAATTGATGTCAGGATTAGACTTCTCACAACTGTGGTGAGAACAGTTCTCATTTGAAGTTCAACTTGCATTTGCCACATGCGAATTTCGCACGCCCCAACTGTGGTTCCCCTAAGCTATAGCTTAGGAGAGCCTTCCCATATATATATATATATATGCAAGGCTTACCTAAGCTCAAGCTTAGGATAAAATTTCATAAGCTCATGATTGTGGGGCCCACCTTTGGTCCATCCAAATGGATAAAACACGTAACCCCCCCTAAATTTCATACGTTTACCAACTTTCGATTAGATCTCGAATTTACTAGACCGTTGGATTGGCTATGTATCGATCCGAATGGACTATTGACTATTAAACTTTTGGGCCTATATGGAGATAATAAAAATCACGATTGGTGCTGATTTTTTGCAGAGAGGAGGATCTCAGGGAGTCCTTGAAATCCCCCCATCCTCCCATGTGGGCCCCACCACACACTTAATTATACCTTATTCTAAGCTTGAACAAATGGCCCATATATATATATAGGGGAGTATTCTTATGGAGATGATAAAAATCATGGTTGGTGCTGATTTTTTACAGAGAGGAGGATCCCAGGGAGTCCTTTAAATCCCCCCATCCTCCCATGTGGGCCCTACTACACACTTGATCATATCTTATTCTAAGCTTGACCAAATGGCCCATTTATATATAGGGGAGTATTCTTATGCATACTTCCCTCACCATAGGGTGAGGGACACTTCCCTTTTGGGAATTTTCAAGTATATATGGTGAGGTACATTTGTACTTAAAAATTCCCCAAAAGGGAAGTGTCCCTCACTATATAGTGAGGGAAGTATGCATAAGAAGACCCCCCATATATATATATATATGGGGGGTCTTCATATGCATACTTCCCTCACCATTTTGGTGAGGGACACTTCCATTATGGGAAGTTTTCAAGTACAAAGCACCTTTTTTAGTACATAGGGTGAGGTACTTTGTACTTGAAAACTTCTCATAATGGAAGTGTCCTTCACCAAATAGGGTGAGGGAAGTATGCATAAGAAGAACCCCCTATATATATGAAAAATATTCATATGCATCTATCCCTCACCATATGGTGATGGATGCTTCCATAAATGGTATTTTTCAAGTACAAAAGGGAATTTTAAGTACATAGGGTGAAGTACAAAATGGGGATTCATGTGCAAAAAGGGAAAGCGCCCTCACCCTATGGTGAGGGATAGATGCACATGAATATCTCCCTATATATATATAGAGAGAGAGAAAGAGTAAGGCTCTCCTATATATATATGGCAAATGGATGAAGGATCAGATAAAAGTAGTAAGTGATGAGAAAAGAAAAGAAAAACCAAAATAGAAACATTCCTCATGCCATTGGATGCATAAACTGGCTCGTCCATTGGATGTATTCATTATATATTGTATTCACTAGTTGAATGGTTTGGATTAGTGTGTGATATGGTACGGCTATGATTCCATCTTTTAGTTGCAATAGTGTTCTCATAGGTTTACACGGTCCTGTAGGGACTGGTTCGAGTCAATTCTCTATTAGAACAGGACTCTTATATGCATGGGACAAAGTTAGAAAGTCTTAAGGTTGAGAATTAGAAGCTGTTCGTTATCCTGCCCTCACTGAGACTTCCTAATTCTGTTAGTATTGAGACCCCAAAAGTCTTATTTAATCCATATTGTTGCCCAACAGAAGGATTGCATTCTTATCACTCGATTAGAGGAAAGGAGATACAGAGGAAGAGTGAGAAAGTGAAGGAAAAGGAAAGCGAGAAAGAAAGGTCGGGTAGGGCTTGTGCAGTCACCCCATCACCATCGTCTAAGCATCATCATCTTCATCTTGCATTCTTGGTAAGTAACCATACTAAGCCCCTAATCCTTCTTGTGCTGTGCTAATCTTAAACTGTTGATGAAATTAAATCTGTGCTAGGATTGGTTCAGATTATATTTGTAGGCGATAAAAATATCACCCACTTAGATTAGGATGTAGAATCTTGTGGATTAGGGAAGACCGAACGCCGAGGACCTGAAAAGGGAAGGAAAATAGCTTGGGTCAGAGCCCCTGGCTGCCGTGAGCCGAAGGCACTCCGATGCCTGAGTTAGTTCTGGAAAAACTAAGCAGGAGGAGGAAGAAGAGAATGAGAGATTTTAGTCATGGTTCTCGTTGTGAGTTAGCGTGTTGTATATTGCGTACCTCCATGGGGCTGATCCCATGTGTATTTGTAGATGATTCCTCGTTCATTCTCTTTGTGAGTGCGGGTAGGTGGGGTAAGGTCCCATCGGGCCTTACCCTGACATTCGGCGGTAGGCAAAAAGGGCACATCCCATCAGGAACTTCCATGCTTTTGATCAGTTGATGTGAAGGGATGATAAAGCCAACTTCTTATCGCCATAAATGAGCGACCCTATCTATCAGAGCACGCCCGTACTTTTCGTAGGTTCATAGGAGCATGGTGGCTCACTTCCTACCTTAGTGCTTTTACCAGGACCAGGAATGGTCTGGCTGAGCTGGTACTTGGCCGAGCTGCCTCTCATGCCTAGCTGCCTCTCGATGAGCTGACACTCTCAACAGAGCTATCGAGTTGAGACCCGTTGAGTTGCCGAGCTGCCAAGTTGATACCCGTTGAGCTGCCGAGCTGCCGAGTGAGGCCTCTTAAGCTGACGCTTCTTACCGAGCCGCCGAACTGCTGGGCTGTGCTTACTGAGATTAGGGTGAACAACTGGTGCTATTACCGTGGTTCTCCCTTTAATGTCGGCATTACGGTATTTTATCCATACAATATTCAATAGGACCACCACGCCCATGTGTATATGTAGATATTCCTCGTTCATTCTCTCTATGAGTGGGGGTAGGTGGGGTAAGGTCCCATCGGGCCTTACCCTGACATTCAGCGGTAGGTAAAAAGGGCACATCCCATCAGAACCTTCCATGCTTTCGATCAGTTGATGTTAAGTGATGATAAAGCCAACTTCTTATTGCCATAAATGAGCAATCCTATCGTCATAAATGAGCGCCCCTATCTATCATGGCACGCCCGTACTTCTCAGAGGAGGGTGATGGCCCACTCTGCCTCCAGCGCTTTTACTGGGACCAGGAACGGCATGGCCGTGCTGGCATTGTGCTGAGCTAGCACTCCTAACCAAGCTGCCGAGTTGACCCGTTGAGCTGGTACTCCTAACCGAGTTGCAGGGTGGAGGCCTCTCGAGCCGGCGCTTCTTACCGAGCCGCCGAACTGCTGGGCTATGATTACCGAGATCGAGGAGAAGGTCAGTGTACAACGGTGGCTCTTAATCTCTTCATTAAGGTGTTTTACCCACACAATTGCCCCTAGCTTCTGACCTCTGAAGGTCTACGAACTTGTGAAGGTCGGAAGCTACGTGACTGCCTAGCTGGTGTCTCTACCGAGTTGGAGAGATGGTTGCCGAAGTATGGGAAGAGTTCCCCGAGATGACGGAGTCCCGGTTTGAGGAGGGGTACCTCCTTATCCTGATGACCGTTGCTGATGTCCGGTCTTTATCAAGATGTCCTTTCGCCTGTTCGAGGCATTTAATAGTCCTCAGGAATTGCGTTGACGGTAACACTCGTCGCCGCTTTGATAGTCACGCAATCGCTTTGAAAAGACGGTAAGGCTGCGCGATGCGACGTTAGGGCTGCTTGAGGCGTTGCCTCATTAAAGGCGCTTCTCGAAAGCCGAAACGGCGCCTCTAACCCTTATAAATTAGGGCTTCTTCTTCGTCCTTACTTCTTCTTCTACGCTCTGTCGAAACTTCTATTGCACGCTGCTGGAGAACTTTTCTGTCGCCTGCAAGTTGCTAGCATTCTCATCTGCGCAGTCCCTCTCGTAGGGTTTCTTTCTGCTTTTCTCCTTTCTTTTCTTTTAGGTAGATTCTCGTCTAGGTAGAGAATGGGGGTTTACAGGCACCTGGTAGGAGACCCAGTCTCTACAACCCTTTTTAGGAAAATGTACAAAATCCCTGCCAATGTAGAGGTCAGACCAGACGGCCCTGACGATGGCTTCGTTATGGACGATGGCTGGATGCCATTTTGGCTCGTCGCTATCGTGGAAGCGGGGGTCCGGTTTCCCCTGCACCCACTCCTCAGGGACTGTCTTCGGGAGTGGAACCTTAGCCCCTGCCAGCTGCTCCCCAATGGTTATAAGATCATTATGGGGGCAGTGCGGCTGAACTAAATCTTGGGGATAAACCTTGGTGTCCCGAACATAGAGGAGACGTATGACCTCTGCAAATCTACAGAAGGGAACACCCATTATCTTCGGCTGAGGGTTCGCCGGGCTGGCTTCGTCACTGCGCTGGAGGACTCCAACAAGTACGCGGGCGAGGACCGAGTGTTCGTCAAGGGAGGATGGGAGTTCGGCGAAGCAGAGCCCAGCACCGCGGTCCAGATTCCTTGAAATATAGGAATTCCTCCAAGTAAAGGCCGAAGTCTTTTCGGTTTGCAATTTCACTTTCTTTTGTGCCTACCTGACTAATAACTTCTCTGTTTATGCAGATTTTCGCCAGAAGAGGGAGGTAGCCAAGAAAAACCGCTGGAAGGTAAACACTAGCTGGCACGAGAAAGTGAGGAATTACCGTGGTCACAACTGCCGAGCCGCGTGGTCACTCCTGGGGTACACGCCGCACTACAAATCCTTCAACACTTCAAGAAGGGTGACTGGGATAGACTCCGTGCTGCGCAAAGAGGGCACCAGCTCGAAGCCAGTGACAGCTGTGGTCCCCACTGGTTGTCTGATCGAATCCGGAGATCGGGCTTTAGCTCCGCTCCCAAACCCAGAACCTGCCGGGACCTCGGCAGCCGAGGCCGGGCCTTTGCAGTGGAGGAAGAACTTCGTAGCATCTTCCAGCGCATCTTCGAGCTCGGCATCTTCGAGCTCGGCGCCTTCCAACTTGGAAGAAGAGGAGGAAGAGATGTTGCGTCATCGTCACCCACACTACGCGGCAGAGGACTTATCGGCCGCGGCTTACGAGGACGTCAGGGGCGAGGCCCTAGATGCCCCCCATGCTGCCAACGTCGCTCCGGCCTCGACGCCCACTGCCGCTCTAGCCTTGACGCCCACTGCCGCTATGACCGAGACCCCTTTTGCTCCCCCTGTGGCCGAGGCTGCTCCTGTCATCACGGCCGAGGCTGGATCCGCTCCGCCCCCAGTGGCGATTGTCATTGATGACTCGCCTCCTGGCTCTACCCTTAGGGCAGAAGGTTGAGTTCGCTCTGCCGAGGACGCCGAGGAGCGCCGGGCCGAGAAGAGGGCGGGGGTCGAGGTCCGTCCTGGCCCTTCGCCGCCACTGCCCGTTGAAGAGATAGGCCCGCCCCCTCCGATGGTCCCATGGGTACCGGACATCGAGGATGCGTTGGGGAGGCCGCTGGCGGTGATGGAACGTGCGGGCGGCAGCCCCCATGTGGTCGTTGCGCTAGGGCGAGCTTGCGCCCTTCCATTGGACGTGTCCAACTAGGAGAGGATGGACGATCCTTCACTGATGGTCTCGGCGATGCGGTAAGTAGCTCGCACATATTTTATTATTATTATTATTTTGGCATTCATTTTTCTTCTGACTTCGTTTTTATTTCGCAGGTGATGCAGAAATGCCACGTCGGCCTAGGGAGGATGGAAAGGGCGGAGGCCCAGGCAGCCGAGTGGGCGGTTGAGAAGGAGAGGCTGCAGTCCGAAAAGGAGGAATTACAGAAGCCCTTGGAGGCCAAGGGAGGACTGTTGAGTGAAGAGGTGAGCAAGAACGCCAGTCTCGCTGCCTACCTTGATCGGGCTAAGGTTGTGGTGACGCGGCTGAGGGAGGAAGCGGAAACAGCGGTGGCCCAAAACTCTCACCTCTCCGCCGAGCTCGGTGGCGCCCGGGCCACACTAGTGCGGCTGGAGAAGGACCTGCTATCCAGCCGAGGGTTGAGCACACGGCTGCTCGCTGAGCGGAATGAAGCTAGGGGCCAGCTGGAGGTTGCCCTGAGGGAGAAGGCGGCCGAGCTCGAGTCTGCACTGGCGAGGCAGAAAACTGAGCTCGAGGAGAAGTATGTGACCGAGCTCAAAGACATTACGAAGGAGGAGGTGCAGCAGCTGGCTGCGAACTACAAGGCGTAACTGCTAGGGATCCGGGACCGAGGTTAAGAGCTCGAATGGAAGGCAGCCTTGAGAAAGGCTGGGATTCCTGGGGATAACCCTATGCTCAGGAATCCCCCCAAGTTCCCTAGCTCGGATTCCGATCTCCTTGCCATCATTGCCTCGCCTCTAATCCCTGGTCCATCTTCCCAAGCTCCTCCCGTGGCGAGCGCCGAAGCCCCTGCTGTCGTGGCCCCGGAAGCTCCTCCAACGGCGGTCGTAGCGCCAAAGCGCTCCAGGCCCCTCTCGAAGCTAGCGCGGTAGTCTCTGAAGCCACCTCGGTCGCTCCCGAAGCCAGTACGGTCGCGACCGAGGCTCCTCCAGAGATTGACTGCAACGTGGAAGCTGCAGCCCGCTGAGTCTCCCTTGTATTTTTTCTTTTCTTTTATTGTATCCCTCTTATCTGTTTGTAATCAGGATTTTTGTTAATGAAACAACAACTTTTTTGCACTCTTTGGCTTCCTTTTTACTTTATTTTTCCTGTCTCTGATGAAATGGGTGCGTGACGACGTTTATTTTATCATGCTTCCTTTGCTAAGTAGTTGGTCTCAATAACCGAACTCTTTGTAAGCTTTAAAATTGGACGCCTGCCCTTATCCAAACTTGATTTATGAACCATGGCCCCAATCTACACCCACAACCATTGAGAGTGGAGACTGCCAGTTTTGACTTGACGAAGGAATCCTCCTTGGTTTAATAACCTGAGGTGTCCCTGAGCGCCGAGGTCAACGTCAATGTTTTTGGCTTTACCGCCGTAGCTGGTGTTGGCACCGAGCTTAGGACAGCTGGCACTCTGAATGAGCTGCCGAGCCGGGGGTGGTGCTGTCACCAAACCTTGATGCTTTTGGGTTTGCCGCCGTAGCTGGTGCTGACACTGAACTAAGGACGATTGGCACTCTGACTGAGCTGCCGAGCTTGGGAGTGGTGTTGTCACCGAACCCTGATGAAGCTGGCATTGCTGCCGAGCTTGGGGGTGGTGCTGTCACCGGACCCTGATGAAGCTGGCATTGCTGCCGAGCTTTGGGGTGGTGCTGTCATCGAACCTTGATGAAGCTGACATTGCTGCCGAGCTTGGGGGTGGTGCTGTCACCGGACCTTGATGAAGCTGGCATTGCTGCCGAGCTTGGGGGTGGTGCTGTCATCGAACCCTGATGAAGCTGGCATTGTTGCCGAGCTGTATAACTTAAAGCAATTTGGAAGAGAGAGATCCGTTCCAAAAGAATGCACTTTTATTGCTTTTTGAATCCTTGAATACACATTTCAAAAGTAAAACTTTTTGAGGTGCATTGCATTCCATGGTCGTGGCAGCTCCTTGCCCTCCATGTCCTCAAGCCTGTACGCGGACCTCCCCACTGCTGATAGTACTTTAAACGGCCCCTGCCAGTTGGGCGCCAGTTTGCCTTCGTTAGGATTTCGGTCGCCAGGAAGTGTTTTCTTCAGTACTAGCTTCTTTCTTTGACCTTCTGGTTGTATCCCCTGGCCAACTGCTGCTGATAGGCGGCCAGGCGGATAGCTTCCGCCTCTCTTCACTCTTCAGCGAAGTCCAGCTCGCGGGCCACACTCAGGTCATTCAGCCCCTGGTCACAGAGTTCCGACCTCAAGGTCGGGAGGCCGACCTCAAGGGGAATAATTGTTTCCATGCCGTAGGCAAAGGAGAATGGTGTAGCCGAGGTGGAACACCTTGGAGTCGTCTTGTAAGCCCATAGAATTCTTGGAAGCTCTTCTTCCCACCTTCCTTTGGCTCTGTCGAGTCTTTTCTTGATTCCGTCAAGGATCACTTTGTTTGAGACCTCAGCCTGGTCATTGCCTTGCGGGTATGCCGGAGAGGAGTAGACATTTCGGATGCTGTACTCTTGGCAGAAGCTTTTGAAGAAGTTGGAATCGAACTGTGTTCCATTGTCGGAGATGAGAGTTCGGGGGATTCCGAATCTTGTGATGATGTTCTTCCATACAAAGTTCTTTGTGTCTTGCTCGGTGATGGAGGACAGAGGCTCCGCTTCGACCCACTTTGTGAAGTAGTCTGTGGCTACTATCAGCCACCTTTTGTTCCCTGGAGTTCGGTGGAGCGGTCCTACGATGTCCAAGCCCCACTGAGCGAAAGGCCATTGACTGGAGAGAGGGCTTAGGTCTTGCGTTGGTTGGTGAAGAGAGTGTGAGAACTTCTGGCACTTTTCACATTTTCTGGAGTAGATCTGGGCGTCCTTCTGCATATATGGCCACCAGTACCCTTGACTGATTGCTCAGTAAGCCAGGGACCGTCCTCCAATGTGACTGCCGCAGATCCCTTCATGAATTTCGTAGAGGAAATCATCGACTTTCCTTGGGTGGACGCACTGGAGGTAGGGCCCGGTGAATGACTTCCTGTAGAGTCTGCCATCTGGGGAGAGCCAAAACTGTGCTGCTTTCAACCTTATCTTCTGCGCTTCCGTCCTGTCTTCGGGCAGCTGGTCTTCCTTTAGGTAGGCGATGACTGGATCCATCCAGCTTGGACCGAGGTCGACACACATGAGCGGCCGAGGTCGCTGGAGTTTGATGCTGGGCTCTTGTAGCGTCTCCACTTCAACAGTTCTTTTATTACCGGCTTCGATAGCCAAGGCGAAGCTGGCGAGGGCGTCAGCATGGTAATTGGACTCTCTGCCGATCTGACGGACCTCGGCCCTTTCGAACCGGGAGAGAAGTTCCTTCGCGTGAGCTAGGTAGGCCGCCATCCTGTCATCTTGAGCCTGGTCATCTCCACTGAGCTGGCTCGTCACCAACTGAGAATCACTGAAAACCACTACGCGTCGAGCTTCCAAGATTTTGGTACTGTTCAGTCCGGCAATGAGAGCTTCATACTCGGCCTCGTTATTGGATGCCTTGAAGCCTAGTGTTAGAGCTTGCTCAATGACAAGGTGCTCTGGAGATTGGAGGACTATGCCAGTGCCAGCCCTCTTGGACGTTGAGGATCCGTCGACGAAGACTTTCCAGGCCGAGTCCAAAAACTTCTTCCAGAACTGCTCTTGCTCCGTCTCGGTGACTGCCTCTGTATCCTTATTGCCCCCCAGTTTGGTGTCGAACTCTGGGAGGTGAATTCCACAATGAAGTCTACTAACACTTGGGCTATGATGGCCGTCCTGGGCTGATATTTGATATCATACTGCCCTAGTTCGACAGCCCATTTGGAGATTCGACCGGAGAAGTCTGCCTTCCGAAAGAGAGCCTTCACTGGGTGCTCGGTCACGACCACTATTGTGAAGGTTTGGAAGTAGTGGGAGAGTTTGCGCGAGGCGCTGACGAGCGCCAGGGCAAGCTTTTCGAGTTGCAAGTACCGGGTCTCGGCGTCGAGCAGGATCTTGCTCGTGTAATAGATAGGCCTCTGCTGACCGTCTTCTTCTTTGATGAGCACCAAGCTCACTGCGTGGTCCGAGACCGCCAGGTACAAGTATAACGCTTCTCCATGAGTTGGAGTTGACAACAGCGGAGGTGAGGAAAGGTAGCGCGTGAGCTGTTGCAGGGCCCGATCGCAATCCGGCGTCCATTGGAACTTGGAGACTTTGTGTAAGAGCTGGAAGAAAGGCCTGCATTTGTCAGAAGCTCGGCTGATAAACCGGTTGAGCGCGACCACCATGCCGGTCAGCCGCTGGACTTGTTTTGCTGAGGTCGGACTCTGGAGCTCCTGGATTGCCGTGATCTGGTTAGGGTTCGCTTCAATCCCCCTTCTCGTGACCAGGCTTGTCGCGACCCCGGACCGAGGTTTCCCTAAGTCCGGGCCCCGCGACGGTTATGTCCATCCAACTATGATTAACCCACAGGTTTCCGCGGTGAGGATTTCCAAAGACGAAGATGTAAAAATCTCACTCGAGCAATGATTTGCGGAAGCGTGCAAGTAATCTCATCACAACTTGATCACATAAACCTTGTGATTCCGAATTGCATAAGTTAAGTCATCATTAAGACAATAATCAGAGGAGAAAATGTAAGCATAGCATTACCAAATTCAGTTCAAGTTTCAAGGTAACCAAAAAGTGTTAAGTTACAAAAATCCCAAAAGTGTAAAAAGGCCAACAAAGGCCATACATTCCAAAATAACAAAATAACCCCATCTAAGTGTTTCGTACTCAAGACCCCGCCCAACGTCTAGAGGACGTCGTCGGGTTGCCACTCACGGGCTGAGGGTGGCTCAAAAGCCTCCTCCGGGCGCTCCTCCGCAATGGCAACGGCGCCTGCATCTAAACACCAAAACAAAGGGGTCAGACACGACGGTCTGGCAGGTGAACAGTTTAGACATAATACAAGTCAGTTAATATGAAAGTAATCAGCACTTAAAACATGGCATGAGTTCTGAACAAAACATGTTTAAGGTGTAATTCAAAACTAATATGCTTTTCAATAAAATAACATGATTCACGGATCCACATTGAGCTCGTCCTTTCTCCGTCATACGTAATGACAAGAGCAAGCGAAACAAAACAAAGCGAGACGAAACGAAACAAAAGTCCGAGCCACACAAGGTGGGCGGAACACCGGCCGCGGAACCGGACAGAACAAAGATGTGTATAAATACACGGCTAATCTGCAGATTGCCCTTATGTTTAAGGACCCCCGAACTAGTGGATCAGACTGAAAGGGCAGTCCAAGCTCAGTGGTATTCTATGATATCCATGTATGCATAAAACATATCAATGCTCGTACAAAACTTAGCGAAAAATGGGGAAAACACTTGTCAAAACAATGCAAGACGAGACTAAACGAGAATAGCATAAGCTATAACAAGCAAGGCTGGAAAAGTGTCCCCATTATAGTTCATGAAACAAATCTAAAGTTAAACACATGCTTGCAAATCAAAACAGGAACAAAACGGTATTCTTCGTGCCAAAATTTAAGATTTCGAAACAATTATGTCAAGTATATGCTAAGACTCTTTATTTGATTCTTGTGAAGTTGAAACCCAAATGTTGGAGTTTAGAACGAATTGGTGTCCCCGAAGCTAGACAACATTCCATGTTTCAATTGCACAACATCAAGCCAAAGATCCCTTAACATATTCTAGTTTTTCTCTCCCATCGAAGCCCCTTCAAAATTCTCCTTCTGTGCACTCGGTCACCACGCGGCTACCCGGCGGCTGGCCGCCGGTTGCTGGTCGGCTAACCGACCAACTGACCGACCGCTGACCGACTGATCAGGAGGAATACTACCTTTCAGATTTCTTGCGCAGGTCGGCTAGCCGCCTGCTGACCGCCCGCGCGCCGACGACGCCCTGTGCAGAAATTGAGTTACTGTAATTCTGACCGACACAGGGTCGGTTAGCCGTGGGTCAACAGTCGGCTAGCCGACTGCTGACCGACTGCTGACCGCCGGTGTGCGGCAGCTTCAGTTAGATTCAGAATTTCCACCCCCCTTTCACCATTTCTTTCCTTTGTCAAATCCCTGCATATCCCCTGCCTCCATGCTCTCCAAGGGCAATTTCCATTCAAATTCTAACAATCCACACTTCCAAATCACCTCACAACATTTCCTCCATTCTTTCATCCATTTATAAAACACATTGGCAAGATAAAAGCAACTTCAAATGAACGAAAAACCATTAACACAAACCATTAGCATATGCATTTCAATTAAAACCAAATTTCAGACTATAACACACCTTTGGAAACATACATTGCCCAAATTATCATGGGAAAGAAATCAAATCATGAAAGCTAAAGTAATCAAACATTGCATGCATCATGAGTCTAAGTTGTTCACTTGCCTTTACCAAAGTCCTAGCCCAACAATCTCAGAACAAATCCTACCAAATGTACTCCACGAAAGCTACAAGAAACCCATGAAAAGAACTTCAAAAATCCACCAAAAAGAGAAGACAATGACCCATTTCGAAATGGGTGTTGCATGCTTGAAAAATGGGTTCCTAAGGAACTCAAAAGACTACATTGAAGAGGAGGAAGAGATCTATTACCTGAAGCTTGCTAAACAAGAAGAGGAGAAGAAAACGGAGTGGAACCACAGCTGGGATCTCCAAGAAAATGGTAGCAATGGATTCCTTGAGTGGAGAGGAAGAAGATGATATGATTGGTTTTTGATTTGGAGCTCTCTAGCTTAGGCATGCAAAGAGAAGAAAGGAAGGGAAGAAGAAGAGTCTTCAGCTGGGTTCAGAAGTTGCAGGGAGAGCTTGACTCGTGAGTGAAGAAAAATGAGGGAGAAGGAGATTTGCTTCAAGTGGGTTTTTGTGGGCCCCATTGCTCAAAACTTGCAATGTTTAAAACACTGACTTGGGGGCCTCGGATGAAAACGACGAAGAAGTCTAAAATGATCGCCGAAAAACCTAGTTTCCAAAAAGTATAAATTTGGCATAGTTTTGAGATTTCGAAATTTTAGTCCAGATTTGGTGTGAAAAGACTGATTTACCCCTTTGGGCCAAAACTTGGGTTTCTGAGCCTAAAACACAAACAAGCTGAACACAAAAGTTTATCAATAAAATAAAACCATTCAAAAGAGATCGAAATCACGATTAAAATCAGAAAACTAGAATTTCCTCCCAAGCTTACACGTACTCTCAAGGCACCCTTAAGTGTGACCAAATAGCACAAAACGCTCTCAAAATTCCCCAAAGCTAATTCTAGACTAAATCGGACCAATTTCTAATCACACGCACACTAAACTCACATTACAACTAAACCCGCACTTAGTTAACACTAATCGCGCTAAATCCTGGGTCGGGGTTTGACAAGGCTCCCCAAGAACTTGCCGGAACTGACACCGAAAACGCACTTAGATGCATTTGGCTTCAACTAGAACTGGCGGAGGATGCTGAAAATCTGGCGAAGGTCAGCCAAGTGGTCCTGCGACTTTTTAGATTTGACGACCATATCGTCGATGTAGACCTCCACTGTCTTCCCGAGCTGCGCCTGAAGCATCTTCGTCACCAGCCGCTGGTATGTTGCTCTTGCATTTTTTAGCCCCGGGGTGTGATGAAGGCTGTCTTCTCCTGCTCCGCTGCTTACAAAGGGATCTGGTGGTATCCCCGGTAGGCGTCGAGGAAACTCATGCAGTCGTGTCCAGCAGTGGCGTCAATGAGCTGGTCTATCTTCGGAAGAGGGAAGCTGTCTTTGGGACAAGCCTTATTGAGGTCGGTGAAGTCCACGCAAATCCTCCACTTCCATGTCTTCTTTTTTACCACCATCGTGTTGGCCAGCCACTGTGGATAGTGGACCTCTTTTATTGCGTCTGCCTCGAGGAGCTTCTGGACCTCCTCAATCACGGCCTTAGTTTGTGGGACCCTAGTTTGATGTGCTTTTTGAATCACGGGTTGATGGTTGGGATCCACATTCAGCTTGTGGCACATGACTGCTGGGTCGATGCCGGGCATCTCATATGGCGTCCAAGCAAAGACCTCTTTTTTCTCCACGAGGAGGCTGAGCAGCTCTGTCTTCTCGAGCTCGGGGAGCTGGTTGCCAATCAGGAAGAATCTGTACGGGTCGGCGGGGTTGATCTTGACCTTGGTGAGGTCCTCGATGCTCTTTTGCACTGGAGCCCTGCCAACATCCCCGAGCTCGGCCTCTCTGTCTAGTTCGGCTACATGGACTTGGGATGATTCGGCTTCACCATAAGCACTGCCATCAAGCATTGCTTAGCCATGTGCTGGTCGCTGATGGACCCGTCCTTTTCTTTTTTGCCTTCCTCCGTCCCGAGTCCGCCGGGGTGCGGCGGGGCGAAGAGAAGAAAAAGAGCAAGCATCAACATTTTTGTACGAGTATGCCAGACTTTCTATTCTACTTGGAATTTGAAATGGTGATCCGGAGATTCACCTTCACAAGTAGAAAGGAAATCAAACTTTTTTTTTCTATCTTTCCATTGCATATATATTCAAAGAAAGAGACAAGATTTTAAAATGCTGTGAGAGGCGATTTTGTTTAGTTTGCCGTGAAAGGCGGTTTTGTGCCGTAGAAGGCAATTTTTCCATGGAAGGCGATTTACAAATCTTATCAATGAAGAAAGACAAAAATTGTGATGTTTGTCTCTTTTAAAAATACAAAATACAATAGAAAGGGAAGAAAGAGGAATCTGACTTCTCAAGCAATTGTGGGGACTTGTTCAAATCGACGGTCGTGAGTCATGTATGAACTTCGCCATCATCCTTCAGATAAGAACACTTGATGCTTTAGTTCACTTGGCTTGGCTTGGACCTCAGATTTTTAGAGGACAAAGACCAAGGGAAGGTCCTATATCCAGTAAAAAAACCGAATAGATGGGCTGAAAAGCCACATCTAGGCCATGTTGGATAGAAGAAGAGGGGAGATCTTGGGGGGGTGGCCCCCCAAGGGACTTTGATCACCTTGTAGTTCTTGCAGCAGGGTTTCTTCAAAGCAGGAGAGTTTCTTTTTGCAGAGAATTCTTCAGGATAATTTTCAGGTGATTTTTCAGGATCCCTTCCCTTTGGAATGACCACCTATTTATAGGCTTTTGGTGGCCATTAGGAGGGTTTTATGGGCATTAATGGTGTTAATGCTCCATGATGGGAGGAGTTACAAGTATTAATTTCATAATTTTGTAACTCCTTTTCCTTGGATTTTGATTGGCCGATGGAGAATAATGGGCATTTAATCTCCATGATGATGGGGGTTTCATGATTAATTACCATGATTAATCTCCATAATGATAGGAGTTACATGGTTAATTGTCATGATTAATTGGACTTGTAACTCTCATTTGCTTGCTTCTGATTGGGCCGTCCAAAATAATGAGTTAATGACCCTAATAAGTTGTCATAAAAAGGTCATTTAACTTCATTAATTGGTCGTCGAGTCGTTTGAAGAGTCGCGGGCCGCGCCGCGTCTATTGGAATTCTTCTTGTGATGATCATCGATGGATCCGCACGTTGTTTGATGTTGGATGACGATGCAAATTTAGATATTGGTTGACACCAATGGGCCGGCAACATCTGTCCAGTCGATTTCTCGATCAGTCGGGCAGAAAGTGTACTTTCTTGGTCATCAGGTTGGCGGTTTCGGAGTGTCCGATGATGATCAAATGATTTCGATGGCGGACCCGTGATGTCGACGAAGATCGACGGATATCATGCCTCAAAAATCAGATTTTAAGAAAATCACAGGGGCCAAACATCGCGAAACGCGAAAAAGAACGAAAAAACGACACTTTTGGAGGAAATCCGGCGACCCAGATTTCCAGGGTCGCCGGTGACCATGCACCCATGGTTGCCGGCGACCATGGGGCTGGCGACCATGGGCCAAGGTCGCCGGCGACCTTGGACTTTGGTCCATATTCCGGTCGGCTTTCGGTCGCCGTTTCTTCGCCTTTTTTCGGGCTTTTTTGCTTCTGTTTTCTCCTATATTTTTCTTTGACATTTATCCTCATTTATTGGCTTGATTCCACTGATGAAAACCTATCGAAAGTCTGTGCAAATCAGAGCACAAAGTTTCCTATTTCTTGGAAAAGTCGAAGACTTTGTAGCCGATTTTCCGCCAAGAGTTGAAACTAGGTCAAACGATGTCGGAATGACCTGAAATTTGAGGTGAAGCTTCTCGAGCATTAGATAGGACCAACCATGGGCTTTTATTTGAGTTTTGAAGCCGTTTGGGGTCCCGCCCATGCTAGACTTGATTTCACCATGCGGAAGATGTCGAGCTTTTATCTGCGGTCATCCGATGTCCGTTTGCTTTGAAATTTGACAGGGAGCCTATTGGAGTCATTTTGAGATGATCCATTAGCTCCGATTTGGATGCCATAGTCCCGGGGAGCTTCGCCGCCGGTGGGCTTGATTTTGCTTCGGAGCATCAAAACCGGGTCAAAAGTTGTCGGAATGACCTGAAATTTGACGTGCAACCTTTTGGAAGCATGTAGAAGCTACTCATGTGTTTTGTTTGATGAGTGGCGGCATCGGAGGTTCTCCCCGCCAGGAGGGTTGATTTCGCCGTTCGAGAGTTGATGGAGGGTCAAACGGTGTCGGTTTGACTTGAAATTCGACGTGGAACCTTTTGGAGGTATGTTGAGACCATCCATAGGCTCTGATCGAAGATTTGATGTATTTGACACTGTCACCGCCGGGAGCTCCCGCTTAGCTGTTGGAGGATTGAAGTTAGGCCTAATGGTGTCGAAATGGCCCGAAACTTCATATGTACCTCCTTTTTGGCTATTTTGAAGGATCTTACAGTTTTTGTTTGATTCTGATAAGATCTGATGCTTGAAGCAGCTTTGCCTGTTTGTAGTAGGAGGCGGCTCTATGTAGCTTTTGATGTTGAGGAGGCAAAGTGAGATTTTTGGTGTCAAGAAATGCCCCCTCGAGGTACAGCGATGAATTGCGTAGCTTTTGCAGTAGATGTGCCTCGAAGAAAACTTTGAAGGAGAACTTCTGACTTGACCAAGAGTCTCTGAGCATTCTTCTTGATAGTGTAGCCTTTTGAGTTTCCAAGGGAATCTTATGGCAATGAGAGAGATCTCGTACCATCTGAAGGCAAAATTTTGAAAGTGACATTTGGATTGGGTTTTGGATTTTCCTTTTTGACCTTGTGGACCTAAAGGCTTTGTGTGGCGCATCAAGCGGTAAGAAGGTTGTTGGTTGTTGACCTTGTGACCTAACCAGCTGTATGTGGTAGGTTAGGGGGTCGGATTTTGGATTTTGATTTTTGGTCTTGTGTCCCAACAAGCTGTATGTGGCAAGTTAGGGGACCATGGTTTTGATTTTTGTCACTCTTTGAGACAATTTTGGGTCCATTGGAGTGGTTTGGGTTTTTGTGGAATGTCAATTTCAAGGTTTTGGCTTAATTTGGTTCATGAGGTGGGATGGTTTGGAGTTTGGAAACTCATAAGGCTTGGATTTTTTTTTTGTATGGTCCAATCAACTCAAAGGAGGCATGGAACCACTTTTTGTATGCTCTTGGTAAGAGGAATTTTGACTAAAAGCCACTTTTAGTGCCTAGGTGGTCGAACCTGGCTCATATGGGCTAGCCCATGGGACCTTAAGCTTTAAAGATGGCTTAGATCTCATGTGGTGTCATTTTTGTAAAGAATATCTATAAATATCTCTTTTTGGTAGAGAACATCTAAAAATATTATTACTTGGAGAGAATCTCTCAAGTTTCCTTGATTTTGGGAGAGATTTTCTCAAAGTATCTTTCTTTGAGAGAAAGTTTCTCATAATCCCTCTCTTTTTGGAGAGAATTTCTCAAGAGATCTTCTCTTTGGGAAAGAATATCCCATAATTCCTTTCTTTTAGGAAGTTTGCTAATTTGTAGCACTTACCTCCTTTCTTTTCTCCTTCTTTCCTTTTTTGGTTTGCTCTCTTCTATAAAAACAAGGGGAGGTTGGATCTCTTGCTCCTATTGCTTTCTTTTTGCAAAAGTCTTCAAGAGTGCTCCGAGATCAAGAATTCTCCTTCTTCTTCAAGGATCTTCAAGCTCTTGCTTCTTCTTCTCCATCAATGGCTTCAAGTAAGTTTCTTTTTTTTTTTCTTAAGAAACCCCATGTAGGAATAGAAAAAGGTTTTCTTTCTTTTCTTTTCTTTTCTTTTTCATTCTCCTCCTTTTTTTTTTCTTTTCCATGTGCATTCCTTTTTCTTTCTTTTTTTCACACGTTCTTATTCCCTTTTTTTTTCTTTCTTTTATTTTTCTTTCTCTTTCTTTTATTTTTCTTTTCTTTCACGGTTTCTCTTTTTTTTTTAACCACGCCTTTTTTTTCTTTCCTTTTATATCCTATTTTTTTTTCTCACGGTTTCTCTGTTTTTTTTTTTACCGTGTGTGTTTTTTTTTCTTCTTCTTTTTTTTTTCTATCTCTTTTTTTTGTGTGGCCATACGAACAAGACTGTACGGCCACGTGGACTGTGGGTGATTTTTGTTTTTTTTTTTTGGAAAAAAGAAACTTTCTTCCTCTTTTCTTTCCTTTTTTTTTCGGATTTCGAGACGCACATGCATGACAACTTTCCTTCTATGCATTTTTTCTTTTTAGAAAATAGAATTGGAAGTATGATAGTGCACACCTGAAAATCTTTAATCTTTTCGCAAGTCTTAGGATTTGGAGCTCGCAGCAATGTTGAGCCCTTTCTTGGTCTTGCAGGGATTTTCTAAGGTGCTTTGCAAGTTTTGGATTCTGGAGCTCGCAGCAATGTTGAGCCCTTTTCCAGTCTTGCGGATATTTGAGAAGCTTTGGTTTGATCTCGCAGCAATGTTTGAGTTCAACCCTTCTTCGAGAATTTCCATCGATTATGAACTTGCAGCGATGTTGAGCTCATCTTTAAGCTCCTATTTCTTTCAGGGTGTTTCCCTTTTCTTCGGAATTGTCCCGGATAACCATGCCAAAATTTCGCTAGAATTTTTTTAACAAAATTCTGTCATTTTGATAATTGGTTTTTCTCTCTTTCCATCCTTTGCAGATAGTTCCTCTAGAACGAACAAGGGTAAGGAGCCCATCACTGATGCGCCTCGTCGTTCTACCAGATCCTCTAATGTGGCCATACAGCAGGCCTGGGAAGAGGTTCAGTATGTTGAAAGGAACTTGGAAGAGTGTGACTCGCTCAAACGAGATGAGATGAGGCAACGTTTGATTGCCCTCAAGGATGAGGAGTATTATAAAATCATGGTAAGCAATCGTCCCTGGGTCACGGACGATCAGAGCATTGTCCCCAAGCCTACCTTCTTCTTTGGTGATGCCGTTCCCGACAATTCAACATACCAAAGGAGATGTTTTCAGTTCTCTTTCACAGTTGATGGTGGGAAGAGAACTGTTTCTACCCGGTCGACCTTCGATCGGACTATCTCGATCATGAGCCTTTCCTCCACATGCTCAAAGAGGGAAGATCCTCCAAGCTGGATGAAGAGGACAAATGTGATCAAGACCGGGGCTTTTGTTGGTGGCCCTTCTAGTTTTGCAAAGAAGTCGCCTGCCCGCATGGACATTTTGATGCCGGCCAGCGGCTACCAAGGTTTAGACTATTCTTCGGTCGATTTGAGACCGGTGGGCCTTGGCATTTTCAAGGGCGATGGCAGCAATTGGGTGAAGCCTTTTTGACTTCGTGGCCGTTTCAATGCTAACTCGAGCAGGGAGTCGTGGATTGATCACATCCTGCAGGCTGGTGGTGCCATTCTGAAGGAGGCCGATATTTTTGACGCGGTTTGCACTTTTCAGCAAACCATGGTTTTCTCCGATGAGGCCTTCATGGCATGCTGGAGTCGTTCCTTCCACAAACCAACACCTTCATTGTCACGAACGGTGAGATTGGTTTTTCTTTAAAGGAACTGAGTGCCATCACTGGGCTGCCTATCCTCGGCAATGTTTATGAGGAGTTTATGCCTATTGACAGCGTTCTTAAGGAGCAGTCTGAGGAGTTCAGGCTTTTGTACTTTCAGCTCGTTGCCTTCTACGATTTTTTGAAGGAGAAGGAGGGCTAGAAAGTTCGGTGTAGCAGTTAGAGGAGTGGTAGCTTTTTGTCTTCCAACTTCTTTGACAGCGGGGAGTCTTCTGAGAGTACGACCCAGGAAGTCAGGGCTAAGAACCCGGATTTGAAGAAGATCTTCGCCATGTGAGAAAATTTGAAGGAATTCTTCGCAAGCACAGACGCCATTCATTCTGACATTGCACTGCGGAGAGATCTCACTGTCTTCCTCACTTATTGGATGGGTGAGGCTGTTTTTGCTGGAGGAGATGGAACGCACATAGGCCGCATTGCATTTTTCCGACTTGTCAGTTGGCGTTTGGAGACCGGCTTGCTTTGGTGCCTGCTCTCTACTCCTATTTGTGTACTGAACTGCAGGCTGCTGCTTTTCTGGTTCGGCTTGGGCTTCCCATGAACAGAGTATTTTCAGCCCATATTTTCTATTCGTGGTATGTATACCATTGTCCCAGTTTCCACCGATTGGGTGCTGCTCAGGACGATGACCCTTTCATGATTCGGTTGGCTAGAGGGAAGCCTGTTTCCGAATCTCTTTTATCTGCCTGTTTGAGGATCCGACGATTCTGGGACGTCGAGATGGGGCAGTCTTCAGTGAAGCTTTCTTCGGGTTTGCGGAAGAAGGCTTTTGATTTTGGTGTCTCCATTGATTTGACCAGGGCAGGGTCTGGGAGACACTATTCTATGACAAATGCAGAGAGGAGTTGACTTTTTAACATACGTGTCGGCACGATAGTGTACCGCAGACATCTTTTCGTCGACATCCAGCTGTATGTTCCCTCGCGTTTGGCCATGTAGTTGGGCTTCTCTTAAGGCGTTGTTGGAGCGCCTTCGAGCAAGGTGAAGCGTTTTGGAGGTTTGCAGGACGGGAGAAATGCATGGGCCTTTTATAGCACGGAAGACACTACTGCCATGATTTCCTATCCTGAGTTGCCCACTCTCCGGACTGCTGGCTTCACGAAGTGGTTCATAGAGAGCTTTTCAGCATACCGAGGGCTTTCCAAGAAGGAGCTTGATGTAAAGCAATCTTCCAGGAAGGGCCTTGGGAAGTCAGATGGCGTCCGCCGAGAAGAAGTTCTGGCTTTCCTTTCTGGAAAAAAGCACAGAACAGGTTTTCTCAAGGACCAGGACGTCATCAGATCGGGAGCTGCACAAGAGATTCCTGATGAGGTCTTGGAACAGCTCGTAGAGGAGGAGTCTGAGGTCGCTGCTTGGATACAAGCAGAGCGAGCAAAGGCTTCCATGGAGTCTACTGGCGAGAGGCCCGATTTCGATGGTGGGGCGGGTACTTCCAGCAATTTATCCCATAGGAGCAAGAGGAGCAGAGGACAGCGCCGAAGTCAGAGGTGGCGCGAAAGCTCTCTGATCTGGAAATTCCTTCCAGCATTGTTGAGGAGGCATCAGGGGATGATGATGAGCCTCCAGAGAAGAGAAGCCGAGGGGAAGAGACCATTGAGGCGGCGCGAAAGCTCTCCTGATCTGGAAATCCCGTCAGTTTGCGAGGAAGGTGTTGAAGAGAGTCATGAGCTCATGGGTCGAGACACTTTCTTCTGGCCATTTGGAGGCTGGTTTCGGCATGGTTAAGCATGTGCAGGACATTCTTGCCGATAGCGAAGAAGTCGGTTTGGACATTACAGATGCCAAGGCTTTTGTTGATGAAGTCATCACTCTAGGTAACAAGTGGAATGATACCAAGAGCTTTCCAAATGATGACTTCTTCAACGAGATGTTTTAGAAGCCTTCCAGCGAGGTCAAATCTGAACTGAAGGAGATCTCGCGGACTCGGAAGCAGCTCGTTCGGGAGAGGAATGTCACCGAGTTGGCTATTATTGAGCTGACACAGGACCAGCACCGTCTCAATAGGGAGGTCACCGAAGCAAGACAGCGCCTTGAGCTATTGGAAGAACAAGCCGCTGCCAAGTGGACTGCCACTTTGAAAGCTCGCAATAGAGAGAGGACTCTCATTCGCCAAGTTGAGGAGGTCGAAAGCAATCTTCGGAGGAAGACTCAAGAATATGAACAATGGCAGATTCTCTGAGAAGAGCTTCCTCGCGCTGAGGATGGATCGCGACGGCCTACTGCTTTTTATGGGAAGATTCTAAAGAAACGCGGCCTGGAAGCTTTGGAGGCTAAGGCCAAGAGTTTGCTTGAGGAGTTAAGCCTTTGGCTGAAAACCATGTCGGACTAGCCTCTTGATTTGTAACAAACTTTTCCTTTTTTTCTTTTGGTACCTCCATGTATAAACATTTTTGGCACTCTTTTTTTTTTTTTTTTTTGTCTCCCCTTATTTCACTTAAATTCACTTTTGATGAAAACATAAGCAAAAATTGAATGGGAATGGTTTGTTTGAAAATTTGATCAAAAGGTTGTCATTTTGTGAAAACCTTTTGTCAAATGGTTGTTTTTAGGCGTGAAAGCCAGATTTTGTGGCAAAAAGCCTGGTTTTTTAATGGCTTGAAAGCCGAATTTTGGATGGCGTGAAAGCTGATTTTTGGCATGAGAGCCGATTTTTATGGCGTGAAAGCCAAGTTTTGGTTTTGTGGCATGAAAGCCGATTTTTGTGGCGTGAAAGCCTGATTTTTTAGATGGCATGAAAGCCGAATTTTGGATGGTGTGAAAGCCGAAATTTTGTTTGTGGCATGGAAGCTGGTTTTTGGCATGAGAGCCGATTTTTTATTGTGGCATGGAAGCCGGTTGTTTGAAAACCAAGTTTTGTTTTGTTGGCATGGAAGCCAGATTTTTTATTTTTGGAATGAAAGCCAGGTTTTTGGCATGAAAAGCTGGGTTTTGGCCCAGGTTTTTGGCATGAAAGCTGGGTTTTGGCGTGAAAGCCAAGTTTTTGGTTTTAAAAAATGCAAGTATCGACTAAGAGTCGCCTCCCTGCTGAATGGTATTGCAAGTCTCGATGGAATGTCGCTTCCTTGCTCATTCGGTTGTGAGTATCGATGGAATGTCGCCTCCTCGCGGATTTGGGTGCAAGTATCGACTGAATGTTGGTTTTGTGGGTATCGATGGAATGTCGCCTCCCCACGATTTTTGAAATTTGAGGTTTTTTTTTTTCTAACCATTGTTTTTGTTTTGAAATTTGGGTTGTGGATATCAATTGAAACGTTGTGTCTCCACGAATTTTTTTTTGAAATTTTGCAAGTATCGACGAGGTGTCGATTTCTTGCTATTTTGAGGTTTTGGAAGTATCGAATGGGGTTCGCATCCTTCCGATTTTTGGGTTTTGTGTGAGTATTAACTAAACGTTGCTTCCCCACGGTTTTTTGAAAAACCATTTTTTTTTTGTTTAAAGACACGAGGGTCATAAATTTTGACTCAAAACCATTTTTGGTGGTAAAAGTCGGGGTGGACTAAGGTGGAAATTCCTGAGTCTTGATTTTTGTTTCAAGCCATGAATTTTAGGTTCAAGGATCGAAAGTTTTGGTCAAGTTAGGGAAGAGGCTCCTAAACTCGGATTTTGGGTTTGGCTTTTTATTTTTTTTTTTGAATAAAGAAACATTGAAATTTCAACATAAGGATGAAAACTCTAAAAGGGGTGGGTTTGACGAGCAAGTACATAGGAATAGGCTTTGGCCACGCAGGCATCGCTTTGACCCGATGTAGGAAGTCTTCAAGGGTAGTACCGCTTCAAGAACTTATCATTGATGGACAGCATACATCTGTCACCCTCCATGTTTAGAAGAGCATATGCGCCATTGGAGAAGACTTTGTCGATGACGAAGGGTCCCTCCCATTTTGGTTCGAATTCACCTTTGGATTTGTGGGCAAAAACCATTGGCCTTTTCACCGCAAGAACCAAGCACCCTTTTTGTGGGTGCGTTGCCTAACCTTTTTGTCAAAAGATCCTGCCATGCGTGCTTGGTAAAGCTCAACGCTTTGTAGAGCTTCGAGTCGTCTTTCATCGAGATTATCTAATTCTTGGAGTCTCAATTTGACGTTGCTTTCTTGCGTCATTTCATTTTGTAGAGATACCCTTAAAGAAGGAATTTGTACCTCTAGGGGGACAACTGCTTTACATCCATAGACCAAGGAGAATGGTGTGCTATGGGTTGGTCCTCGAATGGTAGCTCGGTAGGCCCATAAAGCTTCAGGCAGTTTATCGCTCCAGTCTCTTTTGTGACTAGAGACCATTTTCTTGAGGATTTTGCAGAGTGTCTTGTTGAAGGCTTTTGCTAGTCTATTCGCTGCCGGGTTATACGGAGTCGAAGGACAACTTTGGATTTTGTATTTGTCGTAGAACCTATAGAATCTGTGATCCCGGAACTGTGGTCCGTTATCATGGACGAATCTTTTAGGTATGCAGAAGCGACAAATGATATTGGTTCGTAAGAATTGAAGGACTGACGAGGTCTTCATTTCACTGAACGCAAATGCTTCTGGCCACTTGGAGAAATAATCCGTAGCGGCGAAGATGAAGCGATGACCTTTGCTTGACGGGGGAGAGATAGGACCTATGATGTCCATACCCCAGGCTTCGAAGGGCCATGAGATCGCTGTAGGATGTAGCCATTCTGGAGGCATGTGTACATAATCTCCATGAACTTGGCATTGCTGGCAACGTTTAGCAAATTGCATTGCGTCAGCCACCATGGTAGGCCAATAGTAACCTAACCTTTTTATCTGATTGTAGAGCTTAGGACCAACCTGATGGGCTCCACAAAGACCAGCATGAACTTCTTTTAGAGTTTCTTCCGCCTCTTGTTGTGACAAGCAGCGTAGAAGTACTCCATTGAAGGATTTTCTGTAATGCATTTTGGAGGGAATATCCAAATGAAAGTCTAGGGCTCGTCTTTTTATACTTACCCGCTCTTTTGGATCTTCAGGTAGGATTCCGAACATAATATAATCAATGAACGAATCCCTCCAGTCGCCAATCGGAGGTTTAAGGATGGAAATCCGACTTTCGACCACTCGGTGGCATTCAGCAACTGCTTGGTGTGTGTTGAGAGGAGGAAGAATCCTTCTTTGACACACTGTAATTTGCATGTTTTCCCCTTCTTGGATTGCCATAGATGCAGCAAGTCCAGCTAGGGCATCTGCACGGGTTTTTCACCTCTGCGGATGTGGGTGATATGACAGATGTCAAACTTTTGACGAAGCGATTACACCTTGTTGTAGTAAGGCAACAGATCAGGCTTCCTGATTTCATATTTTTGATTCATCTGGTTGACAATCAATTGAGAGTCCCCAAATGCTTCCAGCATGGTGATGCCGGATTCGAGGGCGAGTTCCAATCCTATGATCAGGGCTTGGTACTCAGCTGCATTGTTTGAACATGGTTCCAGTAGCGAAAATGCGTGTGGAGTCATGTATTTGTCGGGACTGACAAAGAGAATGCCGATTCCTAATATCTGCTTTTCTTTTTCATTTGTCCTGGTTGCACCATCGAAGTACATGTTCCAGGAGGCATTTGGTGAGGAAATCTCCACGCTGTAGACAGGCTCGTCTGGGAGGTCATCCCTGAGCGGAGAATCTTTAGGCAGGGGATGCTCTGCAAAAAAGTCTGCTAGAGCTTGACCTTTGATTGCATTTTGTGGTACATACCTAATATCAAATTGTGACAGAAGGATGGACCATTTTGCCAGCCGGGCATTGAGAGAACCTGCTTTTGTGACAAGAGCCTTTAAGAGATTGATCCTCGAAATCAGGTATACTGTGTTTGACAGCAAATGGTGACGTAGCTTTTGTACGACAAACATCACTGCCGGGCATTCTTTTTCAACTGGAGAGTAGCGATGCTCTGCACCTACCAACATGCGACCGAGGTAGTATAGAGCAGCTTCTTTTCCTCCCTCATTTTCTTGTGCAAGTAGAGCGCCCAAAGAATAGTCGAGAGCTCTTGTGTACAAGATGAATGGTTTTCCGATTGTGGGTTTTGATGAAGCTAGTTGATGTGATCCTGCTCCTGCTCTATGGCGAGACGTTGCAAGATCCTCGCATATTCTTCGAGATCTGGCATAGGGGCTAGATCTTTTTCTTCATCTGCTCCTTGTGGTTCAACCTGGTTGGGATCCGCTAGAGCATTTGTTTGTGCCGTGTCAACAACATTTTGGGCAGCCTTTTGGTCTTCATCATCATCAGACCAGGATCCTTGTGGCTAGAAGGGGTTATACCAGATTACTGGCATAAGGTGGGATTCCTGGATCCACTCTTCATCGGAGAGATATGCTCCGGTTTCAAGGGATTCCTCCCATTCATCTGTATCACTAGCAGTGTCACTGGACTCGTATCCATTCATTGAGAATCCAACTACCGAGTTACAAGAGTATGATGCCCCTTGCGTAGTCTCATCCCTGAGCCGTGGTGGCATGAAATCACTGAGAGTGAATTTTCTTATCACTCTTGGAGCTTTGGGGAGGGACTCCTCTGTTGCCCCCAGTGAAGCGGTAGAGGAGGTTTCTGCCTTTTCAGGAACCTCTTGTTTTGTTTGAGCCTTCTCCTGCTGTATGAGCTTGCGGAGTTGTCTCTTGGCTTGCCTTCGCTGTTGAGCGGTTGGCTTTGTTTTGACGATCGCCCAATTTTCATCTTCCAGGAGATCGGGATGCACTCATATGGGCTGTCCATCTGGTGTTGGGTAAGGCACCAGCTCTTGAGACGTCTGGGTCATTTTTATCACCTAGAAGGAAGTAGTGACTTTTTCCTTTGGTGATTTGGATGTTTGTCCATATGACACCATGTTAACGGAGGCAGACCCGTAGTTTTTATCAAAGGTAATGACTCCGTTTTTCCACATCTCGTTAATCTTCTCTCTCACAACGAAACGTTGGCTGAGAGGATGCGAAACCATTTGGTGGTATGGACAATATCGGGGATCGTTGGTTTTGCCAACATCTCCCGGTCTTTTGGGGTTAGGCAAGGTGAGTTTGCCATTTGCCAAGAGATCCCCAAATATTTTTTCAACATCTTCATCGAATGGGTATTTCTTTTCTACTCGTTCTTTGAAGGCATCAGAGAGTTTTGGTCTCTTACCTGCAGCTTTGTTTTCAGCTTTCTTTGGCGGCTGAGGGGCTGACTTGGTTTGCACATTGAGAACCTCCTTTTCCTTGGCTTGGAGGTCGGAATGGCAGTCGGCTCCTTCTTTGATGACTTCTGACTGTTGAGGTCTTTGATCACCGTTTCAGCCTCCATAGACACTTCTAGGAGTTCTCCCAAGTTCTTTGATTTATTACAGATGATCATGGAGCGGATCCTTGTTCTCATGTTGTTTTGGCAAATGTCGACTAGCGACGCTTGTGGTAGCACATTTGAGCATTTGTATGCCTTTGCTTTCCACTTGTGAATGAAGTCATATGTCGACTTATTCTCTCCCTGTTTAAGGTTGCAAAGCTGAGCCATAGTAGCAGGATGATCCTCACCTTTGAAGTAGGGCAGGAAACGTGTCTCTAGCATAGTCCAGTTTTGAATGGAGTCCTCTGGCAGAGTGGATTACCAATCAAAGAGACGGATCTTGAGAGCATCTTGATCCGCAATCGTTCCTGTCAGGATCTTGAAGTGGATGATGTGCTGTCTAGCTGAACCTTTCCCTGTATATGTTTGGAGAAGAGGTTGTTTGAACTTTAGAGGGAAAGGAACCGAGTCCATCCATAAGGGATATGGTGACTTGATCCCATGCTCCTTTAGTGTATCATCTTCTTTTGCTTTGGCGAGGATATCGTCAACATCCTTTTTAGTAAGGGCGCGTGACTCATCTTCTCCACCATTTGCCTCATCTTGTGGAGGAACTTCCTCATTGTTTGGTGGACGTTAGAGAGTGAGAAGGAGGTTTTCCATCAGGACCTCTATTCTCTGTTGTCCTTGCTCTAGCTGCTATATGCGTAGAGCATTGTTATCGTCCCGTGGAGGTTGCTCAGAGTTTGTGTGACTCGGACATTCACTCTTCGTGAGTTGAAAAAGGATACTGTCTTAGTGACTGAGCTGGAGCTCATTCTTCTAGATGAAGAGCCTGAGGAATGATCACTCAGATGTCCCTGGCTTAAAAGAGTGGGAGAGTCTTCCTGATGACTTCTTGTCCGGGAGACGCTGCGAGTCACCGGTCGTCTGACATGTATTTTTGTTGCTGATTTTTGACATCTTTTGGTTTTGCCAACCATGTGGACAGCACCAACTTGGTCGGGTCTTTCTTTTTCGACCCATTTTTGGGAGATTTGAAGCTCAGAATGCTGGGTTCTTTGCTTCTCTAATCTCTTTTGTCGATATGCCGCGCGGCGACGTATGCGACGAGCAATTTGAGCTTCTGTTAGCTCGGGTTGTGATCTGGCAATGAAGGACGTGGTCCCTCGTGCACAACAACCGAGCTTGTCTCCCTTTAAGACTGGCATGGACAGGATTTGAACTCGGTCCTCAGCCTGTTGCAGCAAAGCTTTAAATTTTGCAAGCTCGTCCCCTGTTGAGATGAAGGGTCAAGTTGCAGGAGAGCAGGCCCTGGCAGGTTCTTGTCGAGGCCTTGTGATGCAGGACTTTATTTTGGGCTTGTATGAACAAGCCGGCTCGTGCTGGGTTGGTTTTGTAGTTCGGCGGAGGGTAGGTTTCTCTCCTTTGATGTAAGCAAGAGGATAGAACCAGTTCTCCTTGAGAGGAGCCAGTTATGCTGGCTTTGCAGATGTCCAGGACCTTCTTTGTTTTGGCGAAGATCGCAGGGACCAAGTCTTAGGGCAGACCTGGCTTTTTGTAGGTTGAGGCCTCATGGGGTTACCACGAGCCTCAGGCTTCTTGGTGACCGCCTTTGGTGTTGGGGCAGTGACACGTTGAGGGTAGTGGGAATGGTCCCAGTGACCCGAAGACGATGGTCCGGGGAGTGGAGGTCGACCCGGTGTTTTGGGAGTTGCCGAGGGAGGTGACGCTTCGGCAGCTGGTGGGGCGCTTGAAAGTGCGCTTGCTTTGCTTCTCTTGAAGCATGACTTGGTACTTGTTTTCGTCGAAGGTGATGGTTAACGAGGCTACCATTGTTAGTTTTGGAAAAACTTCTGAAACAAGACCACATCCATTAGTAATCACAAGAATATGGCGATCATAAATGGGCTATACTATGGTTTTGTCTTTTCAAATCGCTCAGGGGAATGGCCCGTTCTAAGCGTAATGAAGAAGGTAAAAAGCCATAGATAGTACAATTGTTCTGAACGCAAGTATGGTCGTCTCGAAATGAGTGTTCCAGTGACTGCTAGAAGCAGTTGTAAACCTTAATTCAAGTTATCGAGAAGCGAAGCTCACTCGAGGTAAAATGATATAAGGTTAGAGATACAAATGTGTCGGTCGAGAATACAGTAGACCCTAAAGGGCATACCAGCACCGCTAGGCACAAATGTTGTAAATCGCATCCTTGAAAAAGGACACGAGATGGGATTTTTTTTTTTGAAATGTCAAGATTGGATTCACAAAAGAGAGCAAATGGTATTCCAATCCGAATACAGGCTCAAACATTTCTGCGAGCCTAAATCCGAAAAAGGAAATAACCAGGATTTCTCAGATTTGAATCCAATAATGACGGGAGTTTTTTTTTTTAAGTCAAGATTGAAATCATAAAAGAGAGCAAATGGTATTCCAATCCGAATACAGGCTCAAACATTTCTGCGAGCTTAAATCCGAAAAAGGAAATAACCAAAATTCCTCCAATTTGAACACAATAGCGACATAATTTTTATTTTTATTTTTCAAAAAAAAATTTAAGTTTTTTTTTTTTTTTTTTTGAAGAGTGCATATAGGTCTTCCAATTCGGTCTTATGAAACCTTAGTGGATAGATTAGCCCCCAGGTAAGGGTAGGATTACCTCGAACAGTTTAGCTGCCTCCACACTCTGGACAAGGCTTTTCTTAGATCCACTTTGGTCAAAGAACGCAATTGATGCAACCTTAATGCATTTTTTTTTTGAAAGATCTCCAATGGATCCATCAAAGAGAGGAAAATGGCCCCTCCCAGTCCGAACGTTGGCTCAAACATTTCTGCGAGCCATTGTACGAAAAGGAAAGAACCAAAGTTTCTCCAATTTGAATCCAATAAAAGGAATTTGAAAAGTTTTTTTTTTAAAAAACTTTTTTTTTTTAAAGATCTCCGATGGACCCATCAAAGAGAGGAAAATGGCCCCTCTCAATCCGAACGTTGGCTCAAACATTTCTGCGAGCCATTGTACGAAAAGAAAAGAACCAAAGTTTCTCCAATTTGAATCCAATGAAAGGAATTTGAAAAGTGTTTTTTTTTTTTTTTAACTTTTTCTTTGAAAAATCTCCAATGGACCCATCAAAGAGAGGAAAATGGCCCCTTCTAATCCGAACGTTGGCTCAAACATTTCTGCGAGCCATTGTACGAAAGGAAAGAACCAAAGTTTCTCCAATTTGAATCCAATGAAATGAATTTTAAAAGTGTTTTTTTTTTAACTTTTTTTTTTTTTTGAAAGATCTCCAATGGACTCATCAAATAGAGGGAAATGGCCCCTCCCAATCCAAACGTTGGTTCAAACATTTCTGCGAGCCATTGTAAGAAGAGGAAAGAACCAAAGTTTCTCCAATTTGAATCCAAAAGAAAAAAAACTTTTTTTTTTGTTAAGAAAAGAAAGAATGGAAACAAGTTCAAAGAAAGAAGTTTCCAAAGAATCTCATCTCATGTATTTTTTTAGAAACAAGATCCAACACAGGCCACCAACTAGGAATGAGCCAAGGATTCTAAGCATCGTGTTCTCAAAAGAACGAGTCCCACCGGGTATGCCAACTTGATGGACCCGTCTTTTTCTTTCTTGCCTTCCTCTGTCCCGGGTCTGCCGGGGTGCGGCGGGGCGAAGAGAAAAAAAAGAGCAAGCATCAACATTTTTGTACGAGTATGCCAGATTTTCTATTTTACTTGGAATTTGAAATGGTGATCCGGAGATTCACCTTCACAAGTAGAAAGGAAATCAAACTTTTTTTTTCTATCTTTCCATTGCATATATATTCAAAGAAAGAGACAAGATTTTAAAATGCCGTGAGAGGCGATTTTGTTTAGTTTGCCGGGAAAGGCGGTTTTGTGCCGTAGAAGGTGATTTTTCCATGGAAGGCAATTTACAAATCTTATCAATGAAGAAAGACAAGAATTGTGATTTTTGTCTCTTTTAAAAATACAAAATATAATAGAAAGGGAAGAAAGAGGGATTTGACTTCTCAAGCGATTGCGGGGTCTTATTCAGATCGACGGTCGCGAGTCATGTATGGACTTCGCCATCGTCCTTCAGATGAGAACACTTGATGCTTTAGTTCACTTGGCTTGGACGTCAGATTTTTAGAGGACAAAGACCAAGGGAAGGTCCTATATCCAATAAAAAAACCGAGTAGACGGGTTGAAAGGCCACATCTAGGCCATGTTGGATAGAAGAAGAGGGGAGATCTTGGGGGGGTGGCCCCCCAAGGGACTTCGATCACCTTGTAGTTCTTGCAGCAGGGTTTCTTCAAAGCAGGAGAGTTTTTTTTTGCAGAGAATTCTTCAGGATAATTTTCAGGCGATTTTTCAGGATCCCTTCCCTTTGGAATGACCGCCTATTTATAGGCTTTTGGTGGCTATTAGGAGGGTTTTCTGGGCATTAATGGTATTAATGCTCCATGATGGGAGGAGTTACAAGTATTAATTTCATAATTTTGTAACTCCTTTTCCTTGGATTTTGATTGGCCGATGGAGAATAATGGGCATTTAATCTCCATGATGATGGGGGTTTCATGATTAATTACCATGATTAATCTCCATAGTGATAGGAGTTACATGGTTAATTGTCATGATTAATTGGACTTGTAACTCTCATTTGCTTGCTTCTGATTGGGCCGTCCAAAATAACGAGTTAATGACCCTAACAAGTTGTCATAAAAAGGTCATTCAACTTCATTAATTGGTCACCAAGTCACTTGAAAAGTCGTGGGCTGCGCCGCGTCTTTTGGAATTCTTCTTGCGATGATCATCGATGGATCCACACGTTGTTTGATGTCGAATGACGATGCAAATTCAGACATTGGTTGACACCAATGGGCCGGCAACATCTGTCCAGTCGATTTCTGGATCGGTCAGGCAGAAAGCATACTTTCTTTGTCGGCCGGTTGGCAGTTTCGGAGTGTCCGATGATGATCAAATGATTTCGATGGCGGATCCGTGAGGTCGATGAAGATCGATGGATATCATGCCTCAAAAATCAGATTTTAAGAAAATCACAGGGGCCAAACATTGCGAAACGCGAAAAAGAACGGAAAAATGACACTTTTGGCAGAATTCCGGCGACCCGGATTTCCAGGGTCGCCGGCGACCATGCACCCATGGTCGCCGGTAACCATGGGGCTGGCGACCATGGGCCAAGGTCGCCGGCGACCTTGGACTTTGGTCCATTTTCCGGTCGCCTTTCGGTCGCCGTTTCTTCGCCGTTTTTTGGGCTTTTTTGCTTCTTTTTTCTCATGTATTTTTCTTTGACATTTCTTCTCATTTATTGGCTTGATTCCACTGAAGAAAACCGGTTGAAAGTCTGTGCAAATTAGAGCACAAAGTTTCCTATTTTTTGGAAAAGCCGAAGACTTTGTAGCCGATTTTCCGCCAAGAGTTGATGTCGGAATGACCTGAAATTTGAGGTGAAGCTTCTCGAGCATTAGGTTGGACCAACCATGGGCTTTTATTTGAGTTTTGAAGCCGTTTGGGATCCCGTCGATGCTAGACTTGATTTCACCGTGCGGAAGATGTCGAGCTTTGATGTGCGGTCATCCGATGTCCATTTGCTTTGAAATTTGACAGGGAGCCTATTGGAGTCATTTTGAGATGATCCATTAGCTCCGATTTGGATGCCATAGTCCCGGGGAGCTTCGCCGCCGGTAGGCTTGATTTTGCTTCGGAGCGTCAAAACCGGGTCAAACGTTGTCGGAATGACCTGAAATTTGACGTGCAGCCTTTTGGAAGCATGTAGAAGCTACTCATGTGTTTTATTTGATGAGTGGCGACATCAAAAGTTTTCGTCGCCGGGAGGCTTGATTCCGCCTTTCGAGAGTTGATGGAGGGTCAAACGGTGTCAGTTTGACTTGAAATTTGACGTTGAACCTTTTGGAGGTATTTTGAGACCATCCATAGACTCTGATCGAAGATTTGGTGTATTTGACACTGTCGCCGCCGGGAGCTCCCGTTCAGCTGTTGGAGGATTGAAGTTAGGCCAAATGGTGTCGAAATGGCCTGAAACTTCATGTGTACCTCTTTTTTGGCTATTTTGAAGGATCTTGCAGTTTTTGTTTGATTTTGACATGATCTGATGCTTGAAGCAACTTTGCCTTTTTGTAGTAGGAGGCCGCTCCATGTAGCTTTTGATGTTGAGGAGGCAAAGTGGCATTTTTGGTGTCAACAGTCGCCTCTGACAGTGATAACGTCCATCTGGCCAGATTGGTTCTCCAGAGGGAATTTGAGCTTTTGATGACAGGTGGAGGGCACAGCCTCCATGCTATGCAGCCACGTTCTTCCCATTATGACATTGTATGGAGAGGGAACGTCGATGACTAGGAAGTCGACCTGCCTGGAGGCGCCTCCTACTTGGACTCTGAGGGAGATCTTCCCCTTCGGGTACACCGACTTGGAGCTGAAGCCAACAAGAGGGGTTCGGGCAATCTGGAGGTCATCGTCCTTGAGTTTTAACTTCTTAAAGCAATCACAATACAGAATCTCGGACGAACTGCCCGGGTCGACAAGGACTCTCTGAACCAAGAAGTTCTGCAGCTTCACGGTGAGTACTAGAGGGTCGTTATGTGGGAGTTCGACAACCTTCAGGTCCCTGTCAAAGAACCATATTCTGGGCCCCTCCGTCTTGGCTTTCTTTGCAGCTAGCTCTGGTGCCGCGGTCAGCACCTGCTTCTGGTGGGAGGCTCTTTTGGCCTCGGCACAGGCCTGGGAGCTCCCCTTAGGCGGAGGAGCGAGGTGGATAACATTGATGATGCCCTCTGGTTCGCTGTCCTGGCCACCATCATCTCGGCGCGGAGGTCGGCTGTTGCCTCGGCCTTCCTCCTTGATGTAGTCCCTCAGGTGCCCCTCCCACACAAGGTTCTCCAAGTGGGACTTGAAGCTCTTGCACTCATTGGTTATGTGCCCACTCTGCTTGTGATAAGCACAGAACTTGCTCTGGTCTCGGGAGGAGGGGTCACTTTTCATTGGCTGCGGCCACTTAAAGAAGGGCTGCGCCTTTATTTTGTTTAGGAGCTTGTAGATTGGCTCCTTGAAGATCGTATTCACCACCTTGAAGGTGGCGGCTTCGTGTCTTAACCTCTTGCCACTCCCCGAGGCTGCTGCTGAGGTGGAGGTGGCATGTCGTCGATCTGAAGACCAGGCCCTGCGTCGATCTGGGGATGGGTCTCTGCGACGGTCCTCCCTCCTGGAGGACCTGTTGTCTCCCTTGGATGATCAGTCCTTCTGGGTGAGGCCGAAGTTCTCCCGACCTCGGACCTCGTCTTTTTCTGCCCGGATGAACCGGTTTGCCCGGGTCATCAGCTCTTTCATGGTGGCCACGGGGTACATGACCAACTGCGCCCGAAGCTGGATGCCCGGTCGCTGAGCCAGCTGAAAGGACTTCACCGCCATTTCCTTAGAAGCGCACTCGATCTAGCTGTAGACAGTTCAGAACCGACGGGTGAACTGGGTGACGTTCTCGTCTTCTCGCATCCGGAGAGCCATCAGATCAGCATCAGTCTTTGGGATGACGCGATGAGCCTGTAACTTCTCCAGGAAGGATGTTCGGAGCTGCCGCCAACTGGAGATGGAGCCTTCAGGGAGTGAACAAAACCATCGTAGGGGGAGATCTTCCAAACTGGAGGAAAAGACTCGATAGTTCAGCAAGTATTCATCCCCCCAGACCGACATCCTCTGGATGTAATGTCGGAGGTGAGCCGCAGGGTCCGAGGTTCCATCATACAGGGTGAACCTCGGGACGTTGAACTTCTCGCGGAGGGAGTATCTTCTGATCTCCCTGGAGAAAGGAGATGCACCTGTGTCCTCAGCTTCAAAGGCGTTGTACCGGTCTCGGGCGATACCAGCAGTCTCCATGTTCTGACGGATAGTCTGCTTGACTTGTCGGTCGATCCATCACTTGAGCTCCTCTTCGTCTTCTGGTATCTGCCGCTGCCTCTTCAGCCCTTCATGCACGTGGCTGCTGCTGGAGTCTTCTTCTCCATGGACCCGATCACGCCTCTTATTATTGAGGACGTTCCTAAGGTCTCGCTCTTGGGCCGGAGGAGCCTAGCTGTGCTTGGGTGGAGGACCCGAGGCATGGCTACGCATGGGAGGTGGACTCCGAGCCCTTCTCTTCTCCTGGAGCTGCTGTTTGAGCCGCCGGATAAGCTCGTCCTGCTCTTGGATGAGGCGGTTCTGAGCCCTGATATCATCCAGGTGAGGGTTTTCATCTTCGTCAAGGTTGGCTTGATGGTGGGACTGAGATCTAGCCCGTGCTGACTTTTCACGCAGCTTGGTGACTGACTTGTCACCTCGCCTGGCGTGCTCATTGCTATGGCGGGGCTGTTCTAGAGGTGGAACATTGTGAAGGGAAGGCATTGTCAGCCCCCTAGACTGCGATACTGACTGGACCGTGAGGGACCTTTCTCCTGACCTCCTCTGTCGAGGGGGTGGAATTTGCACTAGCACAGGCTGCATGGATGGTCCCTTGCCCTTGGAGGATCCTTCACCATTTCTGGTTTTTGGAGGCATGGTGTTTGAAAGCTTTTTGTTCAGTGCTCCCCACAGACGGCGCCAAACTGTAGGCGGTGAAAAACACATCACCCACTTAGATTGAGATGAACTTTGTAGATCAAGGAATATCGAATCCCAAGAACCTGAAAGGGAAGGAGAATGGCTTGGGTCAGAGCCCCTGGCTGCCGTGAGTCGAAGGCACTCTAATGCCTGAGTTAGTTATGAGAAAACTAAGCAGGAGGAGGAATAAGAGAATGAGAGATACTCTGCTGTGTATTGTGTGTTGCGTACCTCCATGGGGCTGATCCCATGTGTATATGTAGATATTCCTCGTTCATTCTCTCTGTGAATGGGGGTAGGTGGGGTAAGGTCTCATCGGGCCTTACCCTGACATTCGGCGGTAAGTAAATAGGGCACATCCCATCAGAACCTTTCATGCTTTCAGTTAGTTGATTTTAAGGGATGATAAAGTCAACTTCTTATCGCCATAAATGAGCAATCCTATCGCCATAAATGAGCGCCCCTATCTGTCAGGGTGCGCCCGTACTTCTCAGAGGAGGGTGATGGCCCGCTCTGCCTCCAGCGCTTTTACCGGGACCAAGAACGGTCTGACTGTGCTGAGCTGGCACTCCTAACTGAGCTGTCGAGCTGACCCGTTGAGCTGGCACTCCTAACCGAGCTGCCGAGCTGCAGGGTGGAGGCCTCTCGAGTCGGTGCTTCTTACCGAGCCACTGGGCTGTGATTACCGAGATCGAGGTGAAGGTCGGTGTACTACCGTGGTTCTTAATCTTGTCATTAAGGTGTTTTACCCACCATGTGAGGCGCGGTGGTACACCCTTTGCTTACGCCATGGCTAATATAGCGAGGGTGGGAGGCATCCACACTCGATGTGGGACAATTGCATGATTAGGGAGCACACCATGGTAGATTCCTGAAGTGTATACAATTCCTCCTTTGTGGGTCCGCCCTCCAGGTGTGGGGACACCTCTAGGCACCCGCCCCCAGGGCCGTCCTTACACCCACAAAGTCAACAACATTGGGGGAACAAAGACAGCTATCACTATTGATGTCAGAAACAACCTCCAACGTTTTTGGCGCTCTGCTGAAGGAAATCTTACTGCAATACTCGATGAAACATTCCCTCCCATCATGGACAGAGTAACATCACGCATCACCACAACGATTGAGTTGGACAAGGAAGATGCCAAGTGCCTTTTCTCTCCCACAGAGGGGCATTTGCTCATCCACAGCCTTCTCAGCTACTTCAACTTGACCACGCTTGGTGAGTTAGCCGAGTTGGAGACTCGAATCTCTCTTTGCCGACACAATGCAGCGTCAACTGCAAATGATGAAGGCTACAGAGCAATTGATGCTGTTAGGGTTATAGAGGTTGCTACAGTTGATAGATATGATGGAGAGGATGCAGTTTGGTCCACAAATGCCGCTGCCCATGCATTAAGATATTCTATCAAAGCTTTGCCATCGCAAGTATTTGATAATGGGGATTCATCTGTTTGAATGTATATTCTCGCAGAATTACAGTGACTTCGCATTATTTTCATATAGGTTGCATTGAGAGATGGTTGAAGGTAAACAACTCATGCCCCATGTGCAGCACTCCGATTTGAGATTTTCATATACTGGAATTTGATTCATTTTATTGTTTTTTATTTCTGATGTTTTTGGAATTAATATAAGGACTACTAGTGTTTTCTAGTTTGATGGTGTTCATTTAAAATTGTTCATATAATGATATATATATAAATGTATCCATGCATGGTTAACTTGGTTGAGTTCTAACTGATTGTTCTTTATAAGTATTGAATCTAAATCTATTGACCGAAACAAGTCCGTGTGTTTGTTTATTTTTCATTCTGTTGTATGTCAACTTTAGTTATGGCTAACTGTTTATTTACTTTATGATTTTTTTTTCTTTTTGTTTGACAATTTGGATCTGTTCTTGATTTACCTTTTTCTAAATTCTTTGGGGATCCAGATCCTCATAGGAATTTTAGTCTGAAAGAAAGGACCAGTGCTTCATATGAGTAGAAACAGCAATTTCAATATAAGTAGGGCTTATTTCAAAGTCGACAAAAAACTTTCAGTTCCTTTAAGGTCTCTTCTCCAATCTTTTATTTTCCTTCACATCTTTTTAATTTATTAATGTAGTTGATGATATTTTACATCTACATGCATGATTAGATCCTTAGACATATATTGCGTTACAAAAACTGCAATTAGCTCTAAGTAGCTAATTAATTTAGTCTTTCCATGCACCATTATGTTTTTAAACTTCTTTTATACCAGCATTATCGAAACATTTCTGATTTTAGGCTTGGCTGGGCATGGGCCTATTTTGCTAGTAATCTATATAAATTAGTTAGATCTATATTTTTCGTAACAATGGCCTGTAATTATTGTTAGTTTTATTCAAAAGAATTTTCTTTAGTTGCAAACTTGATTCTGGTAGGGACTTTTTTTTTATCTTCTGAAAAGGGAGAAATATATTAACCAGCAGCAGTCAGCAACCAAAACCTACAGATCCACCCCTACTTACGTCACAACTACTTACATATGGCCTACCCCTATTATCATCAGAACTATTGACACAAGCCTTTGTTTGAAAAGGATCAGAGCTATCAGCATCTAAAGAATTGCTTGACTCCTAGATCAACTAAAACTGACGACAAAAGAGACCAATGCTGCATCCTCACCCTTCATTTCCTGCACATAAATCTGGTAAGCATCAATTGGTAGTGAATTCCTGATAATCACCTTAGATGGATGTTGAAGCTTTGCTAGCTTGTCAACCACTGGTTTCATTCTCTTTTACAAAATGAGACTTGCCCTGATAAGACTGGCATTCTCACCCTTCATTTCCTGAACATAACTATGGTAAGCATCAATTGGTAGTGTGAATTCCTGATAATCACCTTAGATGGATGTTGAAGCTTTGCTAGCTTGTTAGCCACATGGTTTCATTCTCTTTTACAAAATGAGACTTGCCTTGATGAGACTGCCATTAGCCAGCCTGAAATTTCATAAGATTTCACGACATATTCAAAACATGATCCAAAGCCTTAATTATGATGAGTGAGTCCCCTTCACAAATTAAATTTTGGATATTCATCTCCATAGAAATGCGCACGCCCCCATACAAGGCATGTGACTCTTCTTCGAAAACATTTGAAGCCATAGTTTGCTTGGCAAAGGCAAGCATCATAACCCCATCACTACTGTGAAAAACACCCCCTATACCTGCTGATGAAGAATCCAACTGAGAAAAGGATCTATCAAAGTTAAAGTTTATTTTATGGGTTCGAAGTGGAGTCCATTTAGGTGGAGCTAGATACTAAATAGTTGGTAGTGTATCTAGACCCAGCCCAGACCCAATAATAAAATGGATCCTAGTTCATTGACTCTTTGTGTGTGTGTTTTGCAGGACATGGTAGCAACAGAATTCCAGGTATGGGAGAATTGATCTCTTCAGAATCTGCTAGACTTGGTAGCAACCAAATTGATTAACAGCATTGAAAAGTAAATGCAGAATGATGCACCAAAATATAACAGCCTAAATCTTTACAATTACGTCAACTTGAGCAGAATTGGGACATTCACATGCTCATACAGAAAAGGTTGAAACCACCAAACAGAAGCTCCCTTCTGGTGAAATGTGGGACTGTGGTATCTACCTAACTACAACCAAATCAGATACGCAGGCAAAGAGAAACCACCCTTTGGGACATCTTGCATCCGTACATATATCTAGGCCATCATAAAAAAATACATGTCCGGAAATTATCTAATATAGCTGCCTACACAGAAACTATCTCTAGTTGATGTACCGAACATGTAAAATAGATTTTATTCCATCTTCCTAGCCTTCCTAGCTCCTACCCTGCAGTACACAAATGCCATGTCTTTCACGCAATCTAAAATATTCACTAAATCTATTTTCCTCCAAAATTACTTTTAGCCGCAACATATGAGTTGCCACTAAATGTGACCCCATCACTACTGTGAAAAATACCCCTACACCTGCTGATGTAGAATCCATCTGAGAAAAGGATCTATCAAGGTTAAAGATTACTTTATGGGTTGGAAGAAGAGTCCATTTAGGTGGAGATGGATACTTCATATCTAGACACAGCCCAGACCCAATAATAAATCGGATCCTAGTTCATTGGCTCTGTATATGTGGGGATGTGTCTATCTAAAATGACCTATTGGAACATCCAAATGGGCGCCACAGAAGTCGAGAATTGGTCATAAAATTTTATACAGGACATGGTAGCAACAGAATTCCAGGTATGGGAGAATTCATCTCTTCAAAATCTTCTAGACTTGGTGTCACGTCCCCCAAAATAAGAATTAGGGGAAAACGTGAAAAATAAATCAAATTCTAATTCCTGTGTTTGATACAACACAAGCTTCCAAAAGTGGGCCCACATAAAATTTCAACTTGTGGTGAGTCAAAATAAATTCCATTAAATGTAGCAGAAGCTTTATTCAATTGGTAATCAATGTTCATAAATGAAACCCAACACAAAAATCAAATAAATATTAATAGTTAAAATTGCAGAATTATATAATTTCTAAAAGAGGTCTCAACACTAAAAGAAAGTTCATTAATATAATTCTAAGATGATGTTCTCTTTTGTGCTGGTTCAAACGGCTCCAAAGCCATCTCCAGCATCCCACTCGGGTTCATCAGTTGGCTCAAACATTTGAAAAGCTTGATCCTCCTCCGTCTCCTGGGTAAAGTAGAGCTCAGTACCTATGCACCAAATATTACAAAGTAAATAGCAAGAACATAATCATAATTTGAAATTTAATACGATAACGAGAAAAATATAGATAAGTGTGATCATAATGAAACAATAACAAAGATAATAATGAAAAAGAACGTAAAACAAAAGTCTAAACGATACAAAGGGAGCAATATAGAATCACACGGTGACAAATGTCCCTGTTGTGGGTGGTCAGCCCTAAATAAATCGGAAAAGCTCGTCCATAACGTTGGTGGTCATAAACCGATCAAAATAAAATCAGAATAACATGTCCATAAACAAAGCGGATTATAAGTGATCCGGTCACATCGGCGATCAACCATCCATATATCGATCTGCAGTCGTCCATAAATGACCCACATAAACACATAAACATATATTCATAATAAACCTGATTAATAATGCTCCAACACAAGAATCCTAAGTCATATTCAAATAATCACTCATGTATGCAAGCCCGAAGGTCAAAGAATAACCACAAACAAATCCTAAGGTCAAACATAAGGCCTCGTACCTAATAACCATAGGAATCTCTAATTGACAAAAGATAAACGCATCCCTTCTCCATCAATGGTGCATAGACCCAATTAAGGATTTTCCAATAGGGATGGGTTGAGCTCGAATCCATTAAAATTTCCCTGAAGTTATATGAAGCACTAAACCCCCATGTTAGTAAGATACCGTATGCCCATACGGTATTTACTCGGTCCAAAGATCCAAATAATAAGGTACAAAAATATAATTTTAACACATTAAAAATCAAAGTTACCATTTTAAAATCAATTCACAAATAATAATAGAAGTAACATTCCTTAATTTATAATTTTAGAAAACCTAAGGACCCATCCAAAAATATTATTCCCATTCAAAATAAATCAAAGGGTCTCATTAAAATTTATAAAACAAATAGACCTTTATTTTAATTTCTAAAATCTAATGGGCAAAGTACTACCCAAGAGTCCTAAAGCCCCTTGGTCATATGGAATCAACAGGTCGTACCCTTGACCTTATCATAAGACGTATAAGTATGTATATAAAAAAAAGTTCCCATCACAAGTCACAGCCGTCCTTTCTCCCCATATTTTTGTAAAAAGTGTCTTGTCTCTCTCTCTCTTATCCCATCAATTTGACACAAAGGTGATGACCACCTTTTCCCATACACTCCCAAACCATGTATCCCTCCTTGCCTTCATCCCAACATCAAACGGTATATACAGAACATAACCAGAAACCAAAAGGGTTTCTCGCCTGGGGAAGTAAGGTTGTTAAAATCTCTAGCTCCATTGATCACAACCTAGATCAGACCCCACCAGCATGGTCGCCCCGGGCCCCACTAAAAGATCCATGATCTGGATTATCACTAAGTTCCTTCCCCAGGTCCCACATCAAAATTAAACAAATGATAATACCACATTAGTGAATCACGCCCAAAACACAAAAGGATTTGGATGATGGTCCAGATGGGACCCAATCCTCATAGGTCCACAACCATCGAGGTCGCCCCTGGGTCTACCATCGGTTCTACAGTCCTAATCTAGCATCGGGGGTCCACCTGGGCCCCACAATCCAACCCGCGGAAACGAATATCAAACCATCCAGTTCTGCACAGTTTTAATGGGGTTTGAGTTGCATCCAACTCCACTCATTCTTGTCTACAATAATACATAAGTATACAGAATATACGATGTTGCAGAGGGGTTTGAAAACTCAAATAGGGGTGGGCTAAGGATGGTAGCAGATCTGGGTTATTGCAACAGTAAAACAAAGTTTAATGAAATAAATCGAACAATCCCCTAATGTCTCCAATCTTATCACAAAACAAAATATCAGTACATCATTATCATCTGAGAGGGCATCAAAAGGGCTTCTACATGCATCCATACTGGAATCACCGAAAAACACAAGCATTAAAGTCAAAAATTATGATTAGGTACTTGCCTTTTACCGGGGTTGAAGAAAATGCACATATCCTAATCAATACCCAAACCGTGATTCCCACAGTGCTTGAGAATAATTGTATCATCGATCTAACAAAGAATATGGGAAAGAAATGCTCAGATGAACAGATCTATGGTGTTCCTTCCCAAATCCCAACATTGGAAAGAATAAGAAGATAACCTAAGAATATAGATCTACTCCTAATGATTTGAGGAAAGGGTTACCTGAGATAAGAAAGTTGAACCAAGAATGCTGGTATCCTCTGATCTTGATTCTGTTAGCTGGATCCTAAAGCTGGTATGGCTTGGAAAGTTGAAAGAGGAAGAAGACGAAGATAACCAGGAGGAGTTGTAGAGATTAGTGGGGAGAGATAAGAAGGGTTTCGTTAAAAAATGGATTAGGTTAAAAAGAATACTACTGGGCTTAAGTCATTGGGTCAAACTACGGGTTAGGCCATCTACCCATTAACCAAACTCATCAATCTACGCATCTAATCTAACGTGTGCCCCACTTAATCCTACCCACTTAAATAACTAAAATACATTCAATTAAAATGATAATAATATCTAATTAAAATATAATAAAATATTATATGTGGGACCAGGATCTTACACTTGGTACCAACCAAATTGATCAACAGTACTGAAAAGTAGACAAAACATAACAGCCTAAATCTTTACAATTACGTCAACTTAGCAAAATTGGGGCATTCACAAGCTCATATAGAAAAGGTTCAAACTGTTGGAAAATTATGTGGCCCGACTGCTACGGGGCCCATGCTGGATCGAGCTCGGCGATTTGCAGCGGATAAACTCCCAATAAGTCTTGATCTGGTTGAGTTAGATAAGGACCAAACTCTTGGTGGTAGAGTTTAGATCAAGTTTAGACTCTCGGTTTGGCAGATTTCTCATTCTGGTCAAGAGATGTGGGATTCCAAGAGAGGTAGAGTTCGGATAGTGTTGTAACTCCTAGGGATTGCTCTATTTAAAAGGAGATGGGAACCCTTGCTTCTGATCATCCAGAGATCTAAGAGCATTCGCAGTAAGTTCGCATGTCTACCTCAAACCGGATCGCACGAGATTCTCCGCGAGTTCAGTTTCAACACCCATCTGGGACGAGTAAGTTCTTTCAGAAACCACAAAACAAAGGTTCCCTTCTAGTGAAATGTGTGACGGTGGTATCTACTTAACTACAACCAAATCAGTTACAAGCAAAGAGAAACCACCCTTTGGAGCATCCTTGCATCTGTACATATATCTTGGCCATCATAAAAAGGTAATTTTTTGCGACTTTTTTCTCTTGATTTTTTTAAAATACCCAAATTACACGTCATTTAAAGCCATTACATGGTTTCGGCGGCCACTATATAGAGCAGATTGTCGTGGGGACGCCAGTTGTCATTGATCGCCTTAAGGACGCCTATGAAGCAAACGAGGAGAATATAAAGAAAGTGAATGGGAAACTTATTTCATTGAAGAGTAATTTAGGTATTTTTTTAAAAAAAATTGAGGGAAAAAAGTCGCCCGAAAATAACTTTAAATGGATGGTCCTTAATTGAAAACTTCATGGAAAGCATAGGGACTAGTTTGAAAACTTTTGTAACTCGTGTCCTTTTTTGAAACAATTCAAAAACTAAAGGCCTTACTTGAAAATTTCCCAATTTATTACGTCACAAAATCGAAAGTAAGCATATCACCAATATAAGCTTTCCCGTTACAAGTTCTCAACTTTCGAATTAAGTAAAAAAGCATGCTTTAAGAATATTAAGATCAGAAGTATTTGTCAAGAAAAAAGAATTGCATTAAGCACCACTTAAAATTGTAAGATTTATATTTCTCCATGGATTGGTTACTCCATCAGTGTCACATAATCACCAGTTGAATCAAAGACATCCACATCAAAATGTCCCTCATGCCCCTCAAATGTTTTAATGCCAACAACAGAAATATCCAATGCATTACATATAGAGTAGCATATAGATATGATGTAAGAAAACTCACTGAGACCAATTGTGGGGAAAGAAATTATAATTACGTGTGACATGCATTATACATCTGGGCAGATCTGTTATTATGAAGTATTCATTTATCGCTGCTGTGTTAGCATAGATCTAATCAGTAATATATATCCTCAGGGGTAGGTCCTCCATTTTTCATATTGTATTTAATTCCAAAATCCTGTAAAAATAAACAAATTCATAAGACATGAGGGAAATAGAAAAAAATATTTTCTCAGGTTAGATTTAGGACTAAAAATCTATCTGATTTCAGATGCCCATAAAACTACACAGATAACGCACGGACTTTACTCTTACAATGTGAACGATTCAGGGAAACAATGAAATCAACACTACCCTCCATGAACTTATCCATCAAAGGACCTACTCCCCCAGTGGCAGGTCCTAATCAGCCTTTGCCTTCTCCAAGACCTTTGGGCCCATTTGGTACTTTACTGGATTAGTAAAAGTCAAGTAAAGCCTTCATTTTTCAGATAAGGGGTCACGTTAATACCACTTTAATTCAAAATTCCCTCTATCTTTTAAAAATAAAATAAAAAAACCTCCTTTTTCCACTAGAAAAAAGACAAAAAAGATCCACTTTTCTATACAAAAAGTAAAAAAGATTTCATACAAACAATTAAAAACAAAATACCATTATAGCCCCATTTTATTTTATTCTCTCTTCATTTGATGCTTTACTACACTTTATTTTATAGGTAAAATTACCAAACGGCCCCGGCCCGTTTGGCAATTTACTAGGTTTGTAAAAGTAATGTAAAGCTTCCATTTTTCATAGAAGGGGTCACATCAAATAAACATTTTCAATTCCCCTTTTTTTAAAAAAAAAAAAGGTAAAAAAGAAACCTCCTTTCTCTATTAAATGACAAAAAAGTCCCACTTTTTACACAAAAAGTCAAAAAGATTCACTACCAATCCACTAAAGACAAAATACCATCATAACCCCCTTATATTTTATTCCCTTTTGATTTGATACTTTACATCACTTTTACTTTAATAGTAAATTGCCAAACGGACCCAGAACCAGCTCTAAATCCCCATGTAATTGAGCAATTTACAGAGACCTATCTAAATGGTGGCCCCATTTTCCTTTACCCTGCAATCCCCAAAATTGGATCCACTCGACTCTCTCAATTATATCAAACAAGCTCCCTATTAGCAACCTTTTATATGCCCTACTTAGCTTCAGCTTTAGATTTACTTATAACACACCTGACAAAATGACTCCATGCTCCTATGTGGCTATTCCATAATTTAGAAAAATAAGAATCATGATAAAAGCATGCTTTCATTTGGTTATTCTAAGTAGATATAATTCATTATAAAAACAAATGGACCAAATGTGAAAATAACTTACAAAGGATGAAATATCCCGATAAACTTTCCGCTGGGCAATAGAAAGAAAATAAAATTAAAAAAAAGGAATGAAAAAAAAAAAACACATGTTATCATAAGTACTATAAAAATAACTTTCCCTTCTAGAAACATGAACCTAAGAGAGATCGAGAGGGCGGGAGATTGATTGTGCGACTAGGGCGAGAGGGACCTTCTGTTGGAAGTAGGTGGGCCTCGTTGGTAGGTTTTCAAAAACTTCTGACCCACTTGAAGCAGGGATCAAATACCCATAAGTATGGTTCAAAATCGCGGTATCAATCGGGCCAAAAAACCGATATGGTATCGGTCGCGATTATCGGTCCGTCGCGGCGTGATTTTTTTTTTTACTCCAAAAATTTCTGAAAAAATATCCAAAATATCCAAAATATTGGAAAATACTAGAAAACAATATTTTTTTTCATTAGTACACACTATAAAATAAAATATCGGTCCCCCCTAAGTCATAGCTTCCTGTATTGCTATTTTATTTTTTTTTCAAGTTAAATATGCTAAGTTTGGTATTTGATATTTAGCCCATCTTTTTAATTAATAAATCAATCATTATAGTCAATATCTAACAATCCAAATCATTCAAAAAAAAAAAAATTACCTTATATTAGTTTTTTTAAAATTTTTATTTAATTTAGAGTTGGGTCCTTTATCAATTTAATCAAGCCACATTATTAAAATCATTGATGAAGGGACGAACTCTAAATTAAGTGAAAATATTTAACTTGAATTATAGTTAGGCCAAAACTGAATTGATCATGCCACACGATTTGAAATTTTGAATCATTACTGTAGATGTGTTACAAGTGACTAATTCAGTGGGCCCAACTCCTATTTAAGTAAGATTTTTTAAAGGCCCACACAAAAAGGGACATTTATCTTTGGGTGGTTTAGATCTAAAACAATTAAGCCCTTTTAGTAAGGTGTAATTAAAAAATAGTGAGATAGATTGGAAATCTTGTAGTCTTCATAGTGTACCCACCTACAGAAATCTAAATCACTTAAAATGGTTGCCCTTCATCCAATTTCATTTTATTAAGAGATGTGTCCTTATTAGATTGATTTTTTTAAATTGGTTAATGGATTAATCTGATGGTAGGGTAATTCTCAATTAGAGTGAAACTTTCTCGGGGCATAATAAAGGGAGGGAGAAATATTTCGAATGGTTTGGATTTGATGTAGGTGGGCCCCATTGTGGGACCCACAAGATGGCTTGGTTTTATTGTTGCATACTCAACTGAACAAAGTATTAGAAAAAGGAAAGAAGCCCTAAAAAGGGCATATCCTCATTCACCCCTTTCATTAGGCAGCTGCCCCTTTGATTTTGTTAGCTGCGCCGAAACAGAGGAGGGAAACGAGAGACTGAGAGGGAAAGGGAAGAGGAAAAGGAAAGAAGGGGAAAAGAAAAGGAAAGAAAGAGAGGAGAGGAGGAGAAGAATAGAAAGAGGAATAAGGGAAGAGATGAGAGGTGGGGGAAAAAAAGGCGGGCGGTGGTGCCGCCGGCTGGTAGCTGTGGTGGAGCAAATGCGATGAAATCCAGGTGAGAGTCTCTCCTCATATTCTCCTCTAATCTCTCTCTTGTATATATATATATATATATATCTTTTTTTTTTTTTTTTTTTGTTTTCTTTTACTGTAATATTTTGGAGTTTTTTTTTTTCCTCCTTTTAACCTACAAGAAGAAGGCATCAGGGAAGATGAAGAAGAGAGCGACACCACTCATCGACCAAAATATCAGCCGATATATCAGTCTGGAAATATTGGCCGATAACACCCGATAAATTGGGAATATTTGGGTGGGGAGTGGGGAGGTGGGGGGGGGTGGGGGGGGCGCGTCGAGATCGATACCAATATCCCCAACCAATATTGGAGTGGTACCGATCGATACGATACGAACTGGTGTCGGCCGATTTTTTGAACCATGCCCATAAGTAGGGCTATCAATTTAGCCCGTTGAAATGAGTACTCGGCCCGTCCCAAGCCTGAAAAGACGGGGCTTTTAAAAAAAATTGAGCCCAACGGGCTGGGCTTGGACAATTATTTAAAATCCCGGCCAAAATGGGATTAGGAATGTGCAGAGTATGCCCAGCCCGTCTAGGCTAGACCCAGCCTCAAGGTTATTTTACTAATTTTTATATATTTTTCTGAAATAGCGCCCCCGCCCCCGCCCCCGCCCCCCCCCCCAAAAAAAACAAAAATGGCTAATTAAGAGGGTTATTTTTGTAACTTTGCCCTCATAATCCTCCCCATAAAAGGCATTCCTCCCTCAAGATGAAGATTGGTTTAGTCACAATCCAACTAGTGATGATGATTCATACAATGATGGGAATGCACTAACTGATCTTTTAGTCATTATAAGAATAAAAATTTCTATTGAGTTCTTTTAGACATGACTTGAACAACATAAGATACTCATTTCTATTGATTTTCTGATTTTCTACCGTCACCGGCAAAAAAATATATATATATTTAACCCTGCCATGTTGCTTGTTGCATTGCATTGTCGATCACAAGCCCAGAAAAAAGGAGGGTTTAAAGTCAGGTGACAGTATATGAATAATTAAATAATGTTGATCTTATGTTCAAGATCGTGCTAAAGCCCGGGCCCGGTCCTGCCCGCATGGGATGGGATTTGGCACAGACCCGCTCAATTTAGAGCCGGGATTGGACAACCCCCGGTAGGCCCGTCCAATATTCGGGACGGGATTGGACAACCCATGTGCAGGTCCGGCTCGGCCCATTTACAGGCCTACCCATAAGGCTAGAAACCTAATCTAGGATCCAATACCCCTATCTCATGAATTAAGATCAATGAGAACTCTATCTAGAAGATAGACAACGGCAGCAACATGCATCCATATAGTCTACTAGAATAGGCAAAGTAGATCTATACCTTGGGAGCCTGGTTGTGCTCTAATCGAGGAGTGATCTTTTGGTTTGTTGTGAAACTCTTAAGTAAGAAAAATAAGGACCTCCAACACCTCATGATCTTTCACTCTATGACCCTCTATCAGAGATCTTGTCAAGGAGAATGATGGGATCTCTAAGAAGAAGAGAAACTTAGACTTTATAGTAGGAAACTAGAGGAGAAAGAAGAGGAAAGTGAGTGAGAGAGGGAGGGGCATCCAACCTTGGGAGTGGAATGCCTTAGACACCCCCTCTCCCTCTTATTTATTGGTTTGGGTAAACCTCCTCTTTTAACCATAATTAGAAGTCTCACTTCTATTATGAGTAAGTGCCATACTCTTCCTTCGTTTAAGAGTTCCAATTGGATTAGAAATTATCTTTTCTTAGCGTTAGCGTGGGGACCACTAGGGATTCATTAGAATCTGGCTCTAACTGAGACTTTGAACTACACATCTCATGTGAACTCTGGACCCACGATTTTTTGCAAATAACTCCACTATATAAATGCAATTATACTCCAGTCTTAGAAATAAAATTACAAGAAGACCCTAAACTTTCCAATTACTACAAGTAGGCCCCTTCATCAATTATATCCATGGATCAATTGGATTAAATCTGTCCAACCAAATTAGATCCATATCTTATAATCCTTGTGACCCAATTAATCACAGTGATCATCGGTATCATCCAATTAACTCTTAATTAAGATAGGTGCGCACTTATCAATAATAAACTCATTAATTGGCACAAGGGGATAATGGGGATAGATTCCATCTTGAAATTATATGTTCCCACAGTCGCACTACCATGTACCTAAGACATCCAGGTGCTGACCTACAATTGGTCTCACTCATTGGTGACTCAAAGTAAATGTATAGCAAGAACTTGAGTTCATTAATCTCTCAGGATTAAGAGCCTATTGCTTGGAAATTACGAGAACGGTCCTCAAACCAAAGACATATTTGCATAAGGTGCAACTTATAGTCCTTAATCTCATCCAATATACCAGCACAATGATCCAGAGTCTTATACTCTAATGATTGAAGCAAATCACACTATCTCATAGTGATTATAATGCTGCAACCTTGCCAGATGAGGTGCTCAATCTCACCACTGATTGTGAATTAATTCAAGTATAAGATTTGTGACCCATGTCTCATATATGTGGATCTCATTCGCACATATGGATCGCATCTAATATACTTGTAAGCTCCGGTTCATCTCATGAACCATCATATCATTTTGTATTGGTCATGTGCAAACTGAGAATAAAATAAAATACCATTCATCTCATGAAATGATTACTATCCACCACATGAATAAAAGCATGATTATATGAATTAATTAAAGAATAAATCAATTTGTTTACATCATCCACTGGATTGAGAGCATACAATTTAACACCTTCATCTTCGACTGGCATATGCTTAAAATATGTGTCCTCACCACCCATATCCACTATTGAAAAGGCCTCTTCTTTAGCAGGCTCTTCTTTCAATATCGACTCTCCTTTTGGGAGCTCTTCTCGTGTAGAATTGAGATTTAATGATAGAAGATGGATCTGTTCTCTGCAATTCACATAAACCAAAATAAAAATGGCTGAAAGAAATCACAAAGCACATTAGTGTAACTCTTGATAGTAACTAAATAAAAGAAAAGTTAAAAAGATTAAAATAAAATAAAATAAAAACAATATACTTAGATGTAAATCAGCAGGGGATATTGAGAAATAAGACTGAGATAGAACATATGTACGAAGATAAACTACTCTTGAAAATCATCATCACAATGAAACCCATATATAAGATAACTAGAAGATATCATTTGAACAGAAAGCATCTAAGGCATAGAAAAATGTACCCGTACATTGTCAGTTCGTCTCCATTTAATCAAAGCATAATCACATCTATCAAGAAATATTCATCTACATCCCAATATAAAATACACTTAACATACCAAGAGAACATCCACTTGAAACATTTCAAGTTTGCATTTCATTTAAGATTTAATCAGACACTACTACTCTTCCCAACACCACCATGGCTTTAAGCATTCTAAAAATACCTGAATAATAAAGATCCCTGAATAAGATCAGTGATGATTTCAAAATTTACATGAAAACTGTTATTACCCCCTTTGATGGAGTGCCTTCATTATATAGTAATGTTCTCAACTACATTTAGATGAAAACTCCTTTAGGGAGGTTTAAAGAGAATATGTATGATACCAAGGTAGATTAGGAAGAGCTAATTTATAGTAATTTTCAAGACAGCAGAGGTTTTTAAAGACCGCACAAGTTTTTGGCCGAATCCTAAAAAAAAATTACTGTTCAAGATGACATTCATCGTCATCAAGAAAATAACTGATATTCTATCATTTCTTCATTTGTTTTTTTTTTTTTTTCCTCCTATCATTGCAAAAGAAGATAGCAACAAAAAATAGAGTAACAAAAATATGGCTATAAGGACCTCACGAGGATCACCTTATTCTTTTCATGTGAGCCCATTTGGGCAATTGTGTAGGTATGTTATGTATAAAGGCTGACCTGGAGTCAGTCAAGTCATAGAGTTGGGTCACAAACTGCATCACCTTAAAATACTAATTTTTTGAACCTTTGTTATGATGTGCATCTGTTATTGGATCATTTATTGACATTGCAATTACAAGTTGATGTTTGGTTTATGTAAGTTCAGTAATATTGTGTCCATTTTTTCTATGGTTATGCTGTTACAGGCCTCGTGATGGCACTAATGGGTTCTCTCCACAGCATACCTCCTATTGGCAACCTTTTATGTGTCCTACTTAGCTTTAGCAATAGATTTTCTTATATCACACTAGACAAAATGACTCCAAGCTCCTATGTGATTATTCCATGATTTTTTTGTAAAATAAAAAATATGATAAAAGCATGTTTTAATATATTTATTCATTGTAGAAATTAATGAAGCGAAGGTAAAAATACCTTACGAAATATGAAATATCCATGCAAACTTTCCATAGCGCAACCCAAAGAAAAGAAAATTAAAAAATAAATAAAAGGGAAAAAACACATGTTATCATATGCATAAAAATCATTTACCTTCTAGAAACATAAAAACCAGAAAGAGATTCCGGGAGATTGACTGTGCGTCTAGGGCGAGACGGATTAACAACTTCAATATGTGGAGGCTCAAAATGTATGTCCTCACCAACCATATCCACAAGAAGAGGCCAGAGAGGCCTTTTCTTGTATAGGCTCTTCTTCCAATACCGACTCTCCTTCTAGGAGTTCCACTCCTTGTATAGGTGTAGGCTCTTCTTTCAATACCTCTTCCCCACCAATATTCCCCTCAACCTCCTCCCTAACACTTCCAATGATATTGTGATGTCATTGATTACAAAGATTTATAGCGACTTGGGCTTCTTTTGCCCAATCTCGGTCACGAGGTTAGTTCCCGGCTCGATATGATATTTTTGGTAAAGTTATATTTGTTAGATTGCATGTCCTCAATCTAGTGGATGATGTAAATAAATTCTTTTATTATCTTCATTGATATATATTTTCATGCTTTTATTCATGAGATGAATGACATTTGATTAATGGTTGCACATAATTAATACAAAATGACATGATTGTTCATGAGATGAACAAGAGCCCATAAGTATATTAAATATGATCTGTGTGTGGATGAGATTCAAATTCAGGAGACATTGATCATAACTCTTATACTTGAAATATTTTACAGCCAGTAATAAAACTAGACATGTCATATGAAAAGGATATAGCACTACAATTACTATGAGATAGTATGGTTTGTCTCAACCATCAGAGTGGAAGACTCTGAATTGTTGTGCTAGTGCATTGGATGTACTGAAGGATCATGAGTAGTACCTTATAAAACACTGTTTCTAATTAAGAAAAGCGCTCATAAATTTCAAACAATATGCTCTCAATCCTGAGAGGGTAATGGAATCAAGTTTCTACTATGCATTTACTTTACTTACCAATGAGTGAGCCAATTTGTAGGTCAACACCTCGGTATCTTGGGTTGATGGTACGTGGGACTGTGGGAACATATATTCTCAAGATGAAATTTATCATCCATAAGAGAAATATCCCCTTGTCCTAATTGATGGAATTTATCGTTGATGAGAGTGCACCCATTCTAATAAAAGTTAATCAGATGGTATCGATGATCAATGTGATTAATTGAGTTACAAAGATAATAAAAGGTGGATTCACGGATATAATTGATGGAACAGTCTACTTGCAATAATTGGGAAGTTTATGGTCTTCTTGTAAAGTTTTTTATCGTAGCCCCAAGTGTAAGGCCGCGATTGTAGTAATAACTAGTGAAATTGGGTTGATCCACGAAGAGTTATTTATCACACAAAAACCTAGCCTATTGAAAAACTAATTCTAACCTATCAGAAAATCTATACAAATCAATTGTCCTACTGAGATTAACAACTAATTACAAGTCTGAAAAATTAATTACAACCAATGAAAAATAAAATTTTAATCTAGAAACATAATCTAACTACTGCATCCACCAAAAGATTTGTCAGTCCAACCAATTGCAATAATTGTTAAGATGCATAAAAATGAAAATAAAACAAAATCAAATCAAAGAATAAAAAAAAATGGATTTTATTTCTAAAACTTTGCAACGGTTACTTTGCTAAATGCCATCAAGAAAAATCAAGACCACCGCACTAAATGCGCACTGTCACTACACACAAAAACTCAATGTTGACCCACTGGTGAAGACCAAGACCCCATAAACTTGATTTATTAATGAAAGACCCATTACACGCAAATAACCATTATAAAATTATTTGAATCAAAATAAAGTGCATCCAACCTTACCCTGGACACATGAAACAGTAAATGGAGGAGGGGGACTCATGGTCTTGAACGGCGATCCAATCAGCTCTCGTTTCGCGATCTGAAATCTAAGCAAGGGAAGATGATGAAAGGCTGGTCCAATAGTGGAGCGACAATAGAAACAACGGCAGCGCGACAGTGGCATAGAAATCCAAGTGGTGGTGTGCCTTAGGGAAGGCCTTGGATGAAGTAGTGATGGGAGGAGAGATGGAGAAAAACTAATGGAAAAGGGGTAGATTTTGTTGCTGGTCATCCAAGGGAGAATGGGGGGAGATGATCCATGTCTAGCCCCTTTTTGGGGTCTTTTTATATTATTTTGATAGGGTTTGGTGCAAGGTTTTAGTTGGGTAAGGATTAGTAGTGTCGGGTCCAAGTTGGATTAGGATTATGAGGGTCTTGAGAGAATCTCTAGGGGTTGGCCCACAATCCTAGTGAAAATAGGATTCTTCTTATCTCATGCAACTTCGTCTCTTGGGCCCCACTTTGAAGAAAACTTTCAAATCTGAATTTTTTAGATTTATTTCAAACTTTGAAACCATGTGAGCAGCCCCTTCTTGGACGTGTGATTACTTAATGGAGAGGTGCTGACGTGTGAGTTTTCTTTGGACAGTGCTTGCTTGCAAAAATTCAAATCTTGAAGCCTATCTTTTAGGAGTTAGTTTCTCTCATGAAATCTCTTCTATTTGTCCTTTCTTAAAAAGTTGAAACCCCTTTGGTAACTTCCAATTCCTCCACTTGGCCCCGCTTCTCTTCCAAATAAATTTCAAATCTAAAACTAAGATTTGATGTGCAATTTTTGAATGCATGTGGACCCCACTTGGGGTGTGTGAATCTTGAAACAATTATATGCATGGACGTGCAAGTGCTTGGGATACAAAGTGTTGGACGTATGGCTTGGTTTATCCTCTTGCAACACTTCAAACTTTGGGATCCTTCTTGATTTGAAATTCAAATTCTTTAGGAAAATTGGCCATCCATCAGGACATGTAAGCAACATTTGTTGCAGAGTAGATAAGACACCTCATCACATGGCCCACAAATCTGGAAATTATCTTCAAGAGATTAAATCTAAATTTCTGGATATGAGAGTGGACCCTATCATGGAATCCACGCCCAACGATGGTGGGTCCCTAAGGCGGGTCTTGCTTCAATTCTCCTTTTTTTTTATTTTTCGCTTCTTGTGGGCCCCAAGAATTTAAGTTTCCTACAAAAATAAAAAAATATATCAAAGAATAATCAATTCATATAAGAAAGGAATGATGCAAGATGCGGGCCCAATTCACACTAAATAGATGCATAAAATGTCACCATTTTATCAAAAAAAAAAATTAACTAAATCAATGGTGTAGAGAAAGTACATCATTTTATGTGTGAATAAAAAGTTATGAGAAATTTATGACTTTCAATGCCAAGAATAAAAAGATTCGTTACTTTATGTGAAAATGCAATTTTTCTATGAATTTTGACTCGAATTCAGGCTTTGGTATCCAAAAACATAAAATCAAGATTTTTTTCTAAAATGGTGCATGATTTGATGATTAAGTCCTTAAATACTTCTAAGATGATGATGAAATTATGCATTTTTAAGGACTTTTAGTTCCTAGAAATGGAGTGCAATTAATTGCATTTATATAGTGGAATTATTTGTAATTAATTGTTGGTCAGGAACTCACATGAGATGTGGGTCCGGACGCTTCAGTTGGAGCCAGATCTAAGAAGTTCCAAGTGGACCCCATGTGAGCTTCCGTGAAAATATTCAGGTTGTATTGGAATTTTGTTATCGTTACACATGTGGATCTTAGGAGAAAAATAATTTCTACTTAATCCTGAATCACGCTCCCCAAGGTCAGACCGCTGCAAAAGTCCAGTTTCGGGGTGTGACAAACTGGTACCGGAGCGAGCAAGTTTCTAGGAAAATAAACACTCTAGAGACTTTAAGACTTGTGGTGAGGACTCGTTAGACCTTTGGGCATTGTGTTCGTTGTGTCTCTTTCGTTTAGAGTTTTCTTTCCTTTTAGTGGTTGAGACTCTTCTTGTCTCTTCTTCTCGTCCTTCTTGTTAGGGGTTTGGAGGACCAAGTTCCTCTCTAGTGGGGGAGAATTTAATGTTTCTATACCCACATTTAGTGTCTTTTGCTTGTGTTTACACCAGAGAGTGAGAGGTTAGCTCTAGAATATAAATAAGTTAAAATGCAATTTCTATGGCAAAAGTTCAAATGGAGGTGTTTATCGAGTGAAGCAACATCTTGCTGGGGCTTACAAAAATGTTACTACTTGTCCAAAATGTCCACCCCAAGTTAGAGAAGAGATTAAAGAATACATGGTAAAAAAGAAAAAAAATGAATATGTTGCCTCATTTTATGAATTGGCTAATTCTTTTGAAGAGGATGAAGATTATGACGTAGAGGTCAATGAACTTAGTAAAAAACCCTTGGCTCATCCTAGTCAAGTTTCTAGTGCTCATGAAAGTACTACTATTTCCACTACGTCCAAACCGATAAGGCCAAAGCATATAAAGATAGACAAAATTTTCCAATGTCACGCCCTCGGACCGAGGCCCTGAAAATCAAGTCCTTAATCCGGGGATCGCGGCGCGACGGGTCAGAAAATTCCACCCGCATACGCTAATTATTTTCCCACAGTATTCCGCGAGGAGGATTCTCTGACAATCCATTCCAACTATTTCACGAATAATATCTACATGCGGAAGCTTGTAGCAAAATCAAATCCAACGTTTCATAATACATGAGAGAACACGTATCCAAAGGAGAAATATGATCATAGCATAGTCCCAAGGTTAGTTCAAGGTGTGAGAAACAAAAGAAAATGTGCTAAAGTTTACATCCCAAATAGTCAACAGAGGCTAATAACAAAACTGTCGCGCCCCCGAACCCGGATCCCTGCAGCGGTCCGACCTCGGGAACGCGAATTGGGAAGTAAGTGATAAATATATTTCTCCCCGGGATCCGCGTGTGTGAGGAAGGAAAAATTTCCAAACACATCAATAACATTTCACGGAAGCTTACGTGGCATTGCGAGCCGGAGCCCATGGCCATCGGGTTCCGTGTCGCACTCAACCCGTCAGCATAAAGCTGTCATAGCATAATCATACTCAGACTGGAATTAAACATGATATCTAAATATACAGAGCTGACAGTGACAGGCTTTTCAATACCCAAGAATATTCAAGTTATAATTTAATAAGTGCATTAATTACAATCCCAAAAGAAAAGGCTAACAAAAGCCTTACAACATAACAAGCTAAGAACAAATACTACCCAAGTGTATAATGTATCTCCGGAGTCAAGCACGACGTCTGTATGACATCACTGAAACAACAACCTGCAAAACTCGTGGCTCTACAGCCATCTGCACAAGTACTAGCTCAAGACGAGAACCTGCTACCTAAGGCACCAAACAAACAAGGTCAGACACGACGGTCTAGCAGGTGATCAATTTAAGCATGAGTATGAATCATTTAAAATTTATAAGAAACCATATACTGAATTTAAAACTGTTTACAAATCTTGAAACGATGCTTGAACGATATACACTTCAAGAAAAAAAAAGTCCACGAAAGAGATATGAGGCAAAAATAGCATGAGTACATGTGGTCTAGCGTTTAAAACCATTTAATAAATTTTCAAATAGTACATGAACAAAATGCAAGATAAAGCTAGCATGATTACGAGAAAACATCATGATTCGTAAATCCACATTGAGCTCATCATTTCTCCGTCATACATGATGACAAGAGCAAGCAAAGATAAAGCAAGATAGGCGAAACGAAACGAAAGCCCGAGCCACACAAGGTGGGCAGGAAAACCAGCCGTGGAACCGGAACAAAACAAAAATGTGTACAAATACACGACTTATCTGCAGATAGTCTAGTGGATCAGACTGAGAGGGCAGTCCAAGCTCAGTGGTATTCAACGGAATTCATAAATGATGGAGACTCGCCGTTTGAGGCCCGTGGTTGACACGCTACGCCCCGTGGTTAAGGGTGCCGCCTGGACCAAGTTCTCATATTTGAGTGCTCAAAACTAATGGAGACTCGCCGTTTGAGGCCCGTAGTTGACACGCTACGCCCCATGGTTAAGGGTGCCGCCCGGACCAAGTTCTCACATTTCCCTCATCGACCACACGGGGTGGACGGTGCACGCAAGACAAAACAAGGTAGTATAAGCTATAAGCATGTCGAAGCACACTAAGTAGTCCCCTTTTTGGATTCTTAAAACAGTTTGAAACAAAGCTGATACTTGTAACTCAAAACAAGTGCAAAACAATACCCGAAACAAAACTGATACTTGTAAGTCAAAACAAATGCAAAACAATACCCGAACGAAACCAATGCTTGTAAGTCAAAGCAAGTACAAAACGAGATCCAAGACAAAACTAACGCTTGTAAGTCAAAACAAGTGCAAAGTAATATTCTTCATGCCAAGACTAAGTTTCTGAAAACAGACTTTCAAGTATATGCTAAGGCCCTTCATTCGATTCTTGTGTAATTGAAACCCAAATGTTGGAATTAAAAGCGGATTGGTGCCCCTGAAGGTAAACAACATTTCAGATTTCCAAGTACACAATATCAAGACAAAAGCCCCTAAATATATTCTAGTTTTTCGTTGATCAAAATATCCACTCTCTTTGTCAGCCTTTGATCATTAAGCATAGTATACCATTGGATTCCTTGCTTCGAGAGCTTTCTAACGGTATATAGAACTCCAAATTCCGGCGAACGATTCAAAAGTTATGGCTTCCGGAAGATGATCATTCCGAGCCCGGAACAGTTAGCTCGAGCAAACAAAAGTTGGCTTGAGCGAACTGGTCACAGAACCTCCTTGGTACCAACAGTGAACTCCACTGCTCCAATTCCACTCCAATGAAAAATAACATCTAAGACTCAACACCAGTGAAAAATACAGAATTTCAAAAATAATTCGAATTCATACTTACATAACCAAATAAAACAATGCTGGAAACAACATATCTCAAATCAGAATTTCAAGAAAACAATTTCAGATTTGAATGCAATTGCAGGAAACAACATATTTGAAACCAGAATTTTTTGAAAACAGGTTCAGATTTGAATCCAATAGATCGATGCAGGAAACAACTAATTTCAACAGTGCAGAATTCTGAATTTCAGCAGTGCAGAATTCTGAATCTAAGCAGTGCAAAATTCTGAATTTCAGCAGTGCAGAATTTTTCACATAACTGAAACATTAAATCAACTCCAGAAATCTGAGTCTAGCTGAAACATTAAAATAATTGCAGAGTTCTGAATCTAGCTGAAACATTAAAACATTTGCATAAATCTGAACCTAGCTGAACATTAAAATAATTTGCAGAAATCTGAACATAAAACTGAACACTACATGTTGCAGAAATCTAAACAAGATCTGAACATTAAAAGTTACGGAAATCTGAACAAGAACTGAACTCTAAAAGTCGTATAAATCTGCACAAAATCTGAACATTAAAAGTAGTAGAAATCTGCACATAATTTGAACATTAAAAGTTGTAAAAATCTGCACCTAATCTGAATACAATTGTACACTAAAATTCTGCAGAAATCTGAACACCATTGCACACTAAAATCCTGCAAAAATCTGAACACAATTGCACATGAATTGGACACAAAACTGCAGAAATTTGCATACCGAATGAACACAAAAATTGCAGATTTGAATGCAATAAGCCAGTGAAGAAAACAACACATTTCAAATCAGAATTTCAATAAAAACAGTTTCAGATTTGCATGCATTCAAAAGAAACTGATTATTCACTTGCCTCAAGCTGAAATGGGTCTCAAGTTCACTCCGAACAACTTCTACACAGCCAGTTGAAATCCTACACCAAACCCATGGAAGAACCCATTTCAAAATCCACAAAACTTTAAAAAAAACAATGGAGTTCTTAAAAAGAATCCATGCATGTATGATAAGAGGCTCTACATGGTCCAATAAAAACCAGATTTGAGAAGAGGTATCCATTGCTAACCTTGAGAAGCTCTGTACAAGAAGAAGAGTTTGGAGAAGAGAGAAAGCCCAGCTGAAATCCCCCAAAAACAGTACCCTTTTGAAGCTTGAAAGATGGGGAGAAGGTTGGTGGAATCTGTTCTTCACTTTGAGCTTGGTTTCATTAACATGCAAGAGGAGAGAGAAGACAAGAAGAAGAAGAAGTCTTCTTTGGTTTCGTTGCAGCAGAGAAATGAAAATGAAGAAGAAGGTGAAAGGAGCCAGCGTGAGTTCTTATATCAATGGGCAAGTTGTGGGCCCCATTGGCCCTTAAAGCCTCAAAGCTTTAAAACTCATGTTTGTCGGTCCCGGATGAAATCGACGAAGAAGAACAAAATGATCCTCATAAGATCTACTTTTCAAAAAGTACATTTTTGACATTATTCTGAAATTTTGAAATTTGGGCTTAGATTTAAATGTGAAAAGACTGTTTTGCCCCTCAGGCTGAAAAACTGATTTTCTGAGTTTCGAATGGGGTAGGTCTAAACACAAAAGTTGTTGGATCTAATTTGACCTATCAAAAGAAACCAAAATTGTAATTTTTCAAAATCAAGAACAATCCCTTATGCTTACACGTATAGCCCAAGGCATCCCCGGGCTATCAGACCGGGTCCAACCGCTCTCAAAATTCCTCAAAGCTATGGAAAACCATTGTAAACCACAATCTAACTCAATTAGGCTCAAATCTTACTTAGAAAACTAAACCACGGCTAAAAACACACTAATTCCGAAAGTTAGGGGTTGGGGTCTTACAAAAACTCCCAAAACAAAATAAAGTCATTTTCCCAAAATGCATTACCGAAACTCCAGACCCAACATGACGTCTACATGACATCATTTGGCTGCCACTCGCGCTCCACTGGAGGCTCTACTGCCTCAAACGCATGCTCCGCCTCATCGGATGCGGGTCCAACATCTGACACCAAAAAGAAAAGTATTAGACACGACGATCTGGCAGGTGAATAAAACAGATGAAGTATACAAGTTTTATCAATACTATATTTAAAATCAGAAAGCGATTTAAAACAAAACATGATTGAAGAATAAACCAACTGAATCATTTCTATACAAAAGAAACTTCACATTTTTGTATCTTAAACTGTCTAATAAGCAAACAGAATATCGGCAACCCACATATAACTATATTCTCCTATTACCGAGGTAACGGGAGCAAACAGACAGATACCATTGCTATATAAAATGGCCGGATAAAATACCATGCAAAATGGCCAAACAGAAACCGTTACCAAACGCTGAGGCCTGAACAAACAGACAGAGGTCCAAACTGCAATTGGTAGATAATTTAAAGATCCCAAGCCGGATGATCAGCCTAACAAGGTGACCTAAGCTTAGTGGTGCCTTTCAAAATAAAATCCAAATTGATACAAATCAAATCTTAATAATACATTTCCAAAATCGATGAAAGAACTACTCTTAGCAAGTACAAACGGACAAATACTGACAAATCAAATGAGTAGTTTTAGTAACAAACCTTTCAAAATTCTTACACCATACATATACTAAATCTTGTGGATTTTGTTGGACTAGAATGTCAAAGTTTATGTATATACATTGGTATCCCAACGGAAGAACGACATTCCAGGTCCCAAATGAACATTATCAGGTTGAAGGCTCTTAGAATATTCTGGGTTTTCAGTCCCATAAAAGTCCCACAAACAAAATTCCAATTTTTAAGTTCGGTCAGCTCTCGGTCACCTATCGGCTAGCAGAGGTAGGGTATGTCGGCTAACCGCCAGCTGACCGACGGCTGACCGTCAGATCTAAAAATCAAGAAGTGATGCATTCTGGAATTGGAACCGAACTTGAGGTCGGTCACCCCTCAGTTGGCCTTCAGTTACCTGTCGGTTAACGAAGTGCTGACCGACGGATCTCCTGACGAAATGTGAGATTCTGGATTTGCGACCAAAAAAAGGTCGGTCACCTGTCGACTAGCCGAAGTGGCGTTCGATCGCCACTTCGGTTAACCGACACCTGACCGCCGTGTTACGTGCAGGTCTCTTTCACATCAGATTTTAAAATTTTCTACCCCATTCAATTCCACCATCCTTGCTGCACAACAAGAGCTTCTCTTAGCTCCAAGCAAACCTCCATTAGCAACCAACCATAACTATCAAAATCAAAAAAATCCCATTCCAAAATTCATCTCAAACAACATTTCAAAACTGGGTATAACATAAAAATGCAGAAAGTTAGAAAAATCATTTCTTCAACATAACAAAACAACAACCAGCCATGATTTCCATATGCTACAAGAACCATAAAATCCCTGCACAAAATCTTAGAGGAATTGATCCACAACCCTTGATAAACACAGTCCTACAAATCAAGAAAAACATCCTACTAAAATGGCAAGCCCATAAAAAAGAAAACCATTTCATTTGCATGCATTCTTAATCTTGTATATTCACTTGCCTCAACTAGAATGGGTCTCAAAAACTCTCCAAAATCCTCCCTACACGGTCCAAGCTTCAATCCTACATCAAAACCCCCATGAAAGCTAGCTCAAAAATCCTTGAAAAAATCTGGAAAATAAAGGAGCTCTTCAGGAGACTCCTTGCATGCATGATAATGGGTTTCTATAGGATCGAATAGACTCAAGGGTAAAAGGGAGAAGCCATTGCTTACCTTGAGAATCTCTAAAGAAGAAGGAGAGCTTGGAGAAGAAGGAAAACCCAACTGAAATCCTTTGAAAATGGTGTCAATAGCAAGCTAGAGATGAGGGGGAAAGATTGATGCAATTTGTTTTCTAATTTGGGTTGAACTTCATAGACATGCAAGAGGAGGAAGAGAACAAGAAGAAGAGAGAGGTCCCCTGGTTCGGTTGCAGCAGAATGGTGAAGAAGAACGTTGGGTTGGGTTTAGTTTTTATATATTGCGTTTAAGTCAAATTGTGGGCCCCAATGGCCATAAATTTTCAAAGCTTTAAAACTCCTATTTGTGGGTCCTGTATGAAGTCGACGAAGAAGAGAAAAAATGATCGTAGAAAAATCTAGTTTTCAAGTCATCCTATTTGCCATTGGGTACAACAATTAATAGCTAATTATTTTTCTACTTTGTTGTATAGTGTACCATGGATAGCGGAGCAAATGACTTTGCACTCTCGACCGAAAGAATGTAGTGGTATTATCCATCTGATTCATCAAGTTGGATGGTAGTAAATACCAAGTGGGCAAGTGTTTTTAAGGAACGTCTTAATGTTCATTTAGGGCTTGCAATTGATGGGTTTGACCCTTTTGGACATCTCAATAACTTTTATAGTTGTTGACATGTCATTATAGTTCCTTACAATGTCCCTCCCTCAATGTGCATGAAAAGAGAATTTTCAATGCCGATAGTATTGATACCTTGTCGAAAAGAACCAAGTAAAGACATTAATGTTTACCAACAACCATTGGTTGATGAGTTCAAGGAGTTATGGCATAATGGAGTGCCGACATATGATTCCCATTCAAGGACAATTTTTAATATGAAAGTTATGTTGATGTGGAGAACCCATGATTTTCCTACATATGGGAGTTTAGCAAGTTGTATGACACATGCACAATACATTTGCCCTAATTGTGCCGAGGGGACCATTGCTTAACGTCTTAAGAGAGTAAAGAAGTACTCCTATCAGGGTTATTGAAAACTCCTTCCTATTGATCACGTTTTCAAGTCCTAAAAGCCTGCTTTCAACAATAAATCAAAAGAGGGAAGAGCTTCCTATCGATTGGCTGGTTCAGTGCTTGAAGCTAAGGTAGCGGGTATTCAGATGGATATCACTATGCCAAAAGGGAAGAAATAAAAAAATTATGATGCTTAATCCGCTGATAAAAGAACTGCCAGGTACAAGAGAACGATTCTATTTGACTTGCCATACTAGTTGGCGATTTGCTTAATTTGGCATTTTATTTTATATAAGTTCCATTTTAATGAATGGACAATTAACTATTCATCATTAATATGCTTCAACGGGAGTGACCATCTTTTGTTGACGATCTTAGATGTCAAAGATAAAACAAAAGATGATATAAGTGCACAGTGGATCTAAAAAGAATAAATATTAAGAATGAACTATGGTAACAAGAGTTGGATGACAGAACTGTTAAACCAAAGGCACCATTTATTATAAGTCGTAAGGAGAAAGAATTTTTCTATTGTGCTTTACACGAGTTGAAGGTTCCAACAAGGTATACTTCGAGATTTAAATATCTTGTGAACCTACAAAACCTTGAAATAAAGGGGCTAGGGTCATACAATTATCATGTCATAATGCAGCAATTATTACCTATTTTGCTACAACATGTCTTCTCAAAGCATAAGGCGTTGAATGGTGTAACTCAACAAATTTGCAACTTCTTTAATGTTGTGTGGTCAACGACAATTTGTGCAGATAATATCATTGTTGTCAAAGAATGGCTTATCGTGGCAATGTGCATTTTAGAGTCAATTATTTCCACCTTCATTCTTTGTAATTAGTATTCACCTCATGGTGCATCTAGTCGATGAAGCATGAACTTGCAATCCAGCTAGATTCTAATGGATGTATCCTTATGAACGGTAAATTTCTAACTCTAGAGATGTCTTCTGAATGGTATATTGTGATGTTAATTTGAAACCCCTCAACAGGTTAATGAGGATCTATAAAGGATAAGTAAAGAATACAACACACCCTGAGGGTTACATTGCAGAGCCCTACATTGTAGAAGAATCTATTTTGTATTATATGGCGTACATGCCTAATGGTTATAAAGATGGTCATAAGAGGACGCGTTAAAGATTCCTAAATGATGGTGGTGAGTGTGATGAAGAGCCCTTGGGCTCTGGATAGCTTCGGTGGAATTGCGAATAGGAAAGAGTGAGTGGATAAAGTTTTGAAATAACATATAAGGTGTATTAATTGATTGTGACGTACATAGATATACATAGTAATGTGTTTGTCATTGATAAAAAGAATATAAAATGTATTTAAAAACAAGCACTTCAAAGGGACAAAACAAGAAGAGCAGTGTGTCTAGGAACAATGAGCCTAATCTCATCAGTTGGTTGAGGAAGGAGGTATTATTTTAATTATTCGTTCAATTCTAGGTATTGGGTGATATGCCTATTTTATCAATCTCATTTTTTATATGCAGATGGAATCTATCGAGTGCGAGAAGACTCTGAAACAACTTGTAGATGACCCAATGTTTAAATAAAAATGCTATAACAAATATCATGTCAATAGATTTATTTTCTCTCCAATCGATTATGAGACTAATAAATCAACACAAAATAGAGGGCTCTCAATGAATGCCCTCACTAAATACATGTCAAGTACTAAAGATAAGAATTAGAAGGACGAGGAGACCACATATTATGGAGCATTGAAGCAAATAATCAAGTTGGATTACATTGATTTTCATCAAACAATGTCATATTGTGATTGGTTCAGAGTAAAGGACAGGACCAATGGGTGCATTGTTGGGTGCATTGTTGATCCCAAGGCAAACTTGATAATGGTGAACATGGAGAAACGTAAAGGAACTGATAAGGAAGGAGATGAGCCATTTATATTAGCAAGTTAGGTAAGTCACGTGTTCTACTCAAAAGACCAAACAAGGCCCAGTTGGTCTATTGTTCTAATTAATGGCCCCAAAAAGATTAACAAAAGATGTCGATGCACTTGAAGATCCTAGTCTATTTTGTTCCTTTGATAGTGAAAATGCATACTAAGGAAATGTACTTAAAGAAATTGACTGTGAATTGTAGAGTTGGACATGCAACAAATTGAATTTCCAAATTTTTTTAATTGATGGTTTTGTCAACTTATTGATAATGTGAATTATATATTTTATGCTTATTCTTAGGACCGATAAACCAAACTCTTGGGCTTGGACAAACAACTAGACCGGATATTTTTCACGTAGTGGGTCTAGTCAACAAATATCAATCCAACCCAGGTCTTGACCATTGGACTGCTGTAAAGTATATTCTTAAATACTTGAGAAAGACTGAAGATTACATGTTAATTTACAGTAGTGATGAGTTGATTCCAGTTCGACACACAGATTCTGACTTTATGTCAGATAAAGATTTCAGGAAATCTACCTCTGGATATGTATTTATACTTGGTGGTGGTGCCATCAGCTGGAGGAGTGTCAAATAGGACAGTACTGCTGATTCAACCTCGAAAGCTGAGTATGTAATAGCTTGTGAAGCAGCTAAGGAAGCAGTATGGCTCAAAAGATTTCTCTTGGAACTTGGAGTTGTACCATTGGCACAACAACCACTCACAGTCTTCTGTGATAGTAGTGGGGCAGTTGCTCAATCCAAGGAACCAAAAAGCCATAAAATCCAAAAACACGTAGAGAGGAAGTATCATCTAGTCAGAGAGATTGTGCAGAGAGGTAACATGGTTGTTACCAAAATAGCCTCTGCAGATAATCTTGCAGATCCCTTTACTAAGCCTTTTACTACCAAAGTCTTTGAGCGGCATGTGGATGAGATGGCCATGAGATGTAACCCTAATTGGGATTGAGTCCAAGTGGGAGATTGTTAGATTGTATGTCCTCAATCCGGTGGATGATGTGAATAAATTTATTTATTATCTTAATTGATTTATAATTTCATGCTTTATTCATGTGATGAATGGTAGTTTATTTTTTTATTACACATAACTAATATAAAGGGATAATTAGCCAAAGGTCCCTCAACACAGTCTTGTAAAGCCTCCAGTCCAACAACTTTTTTCTCTAAGGCCTCTACTCCATACAGTTAGACATATTTTGGCAAGAGGTCCCTAGATATGCCACATCAAATATTTTCATGAGTGTTTTGGCCTTTTGACTGTTTAGGCATAAAATTTAAAATTTCAAATCTTCCATTCCCCCTCATTCCTATGGCAAGGTTCTCTATCATTCTCTAAAATCCTTAGGATTCTTGAACCCCTTTCGGCGACAGGTAGGCCTGTCAATGGGACGGGCTGGGCCTGGGCTTGGGTTGTCCAATCCCGTTCCGAAAATAGGACGGGCCTGCTGGGTGTTGCCCAATCCCGTCCCTAAATTGAACGAGCCTACATAAAATCCCATCCCGTACAGGCCCGGGCTGGGCCTGAGCTTAGCCCGATCCTGAACATAAGCAAAACATTTTCTAATTATTCCTACTGTCACCAGACACCCGGTATAAACCGGACTTTAAACTCTCCTCCTTTTTTCCTGGCTTGGGACCGGCAATGTAATGCAACAACTACAAGCAACATGGCGAAGTTAAAAACTTTTTTTTTCCGGTGACAGTAGAAAATCAATAGAAATGAATGAGTATCCTATAGGCTATATGAGTCAAGTAATGTAGGAACGGTTAAAACCTCCTTTTTTTTTCAGGTGAAAGTAGAAAATCAGAAAATCAATAAAATGAATGAGAATGAGTATCCTATATGGGTCAAGTAATGTAAAAAAGAAATCGACATAAATTATTTTTCTTTTAATATGTCTAAAACATTAGTTAGTGCATTCCCATCATTGTCTAAATCATCAATCCTAGTTGGGTCATGACTAAACCAATCTTGGGCACAAACTAACGCTTCTACTGTATCTGGTTTCAAAGAAGTCCTATGTGGGTCAAGTACCCTCCCTCCGGTGCTAAATGCTGACTCTGAAGTAACGGTAGAAACTGGAATAGCTAAAATATCACAAGCCATATGAGATAAAATAGGATACTTAGTTGAATTTAATTTCCACCATTGTAATATATCTATCATGTCATCTTCTTCTGCTGACTTGTCATCAAAATAACGATCTAATTCTGTTTTTTCTTCTACAACTGCCTTATTGGAGATTTCATTTCGATACTTTAAAAAAAGGGAACGAGCCTTGCCATGTTCATCATCACCAACCTTTCTTTTAAATTGCCTACTAGTTACATCATTTTTATTTACTATCTGATCACTTTCTTTAGCACCAAATCTCACACGATACTCCTCATACAACTTTTTAAATAGATTACGAGCTTCAATCATACGAGTATTTATATATTCCACTGTTTCATATAATATCTTAAAACCCCATTCCAAACACACTATCTTAGAGGAGGGATCAAGCAATATGGCTATTTCAAACATTTGATTATAATTCTTCCAATATTTATCAAATTTTTCCATCATCACTTTAGCTATTCTTGCAGAAACAAAATCAAAATCACCTAATTTTTGTACCAACTCATTATGTATTGTACAAACTTCAGGTAAAAAGGTATGAATGGTTGGATACTTTCTAACAGAGAACCTATTTGTAGCTTCATAGAACCTTTCCAAAAAATCATTAAGAGTAGCAACCTTGTCCCATTCCTCATCCGAAGGAATCAAAGTCTTATAGTGTAAGTCATCTGTTAAAGATAGATAAGAAAAAACATCTCGAAAATACAGTGCTGAAGAAACCATAAGATATGTGGAGTTTCATCTAGTTTGAACATCAAGAGGCAATCCCCTTATAGAACTTAGCCCTTTCACACTTAAAATATCACGAAACTGATGTATACGATTCGAGCTATTCTTAATGTATTTAACTACCTCCCTGATGTTCTCAATAATTGGGTCAATATCTTTAAGTACATCTTTCACTATAAGGTTAAGAATATGTGCAGCACAACGCATATGAAAAAATTTACCATTTAAGACGAGAGCATTGGTTTTCAAAAGTTGATTTCTAAGTGTCCTTACAAAACAATCATTTGTAGAACAATTATCTAATGTCAAACATGATAATTTATTCTCAATATTCCAATTAAGTATACTTAGAGTAATATTGTCAGCTAGCATTTGGCCAGTGTGGGGAGGATCAACATTATGAAAGTTAATTATACACAATTTAAGAACCCAATCAGAATCAATATAATGTGTTGTAATAGCCATATAACCTAAATGCTAACTGGATGTCCACATATCCGCTGTGAGAGCAATCCTACTAGTGAGATCCTTGAATTCTTTAAAGATCTCATTCTTTTTTCCATTGTACATTTCCATACAATCTGCCTTCACAGTGTTACATGATACAATCTTGAATTCAGGTCGTAGAGTCGCACAGAACTCTTTAAAACCTCGTTGTTCAACAACATTAAAAGGATGGTCATGTAATAACAACATTTTTACAAGGGCTTCTCGACTCTTTTTTTGATAAAATGTAAAAATGCCAACACCGGTTTTGGATTGAGCATCAGTCCTTAAAAGTGGTTGTTTTTTTTACTTATCAGTGCTTGGTTTACAAACACACGATTTGCAGTGTCTATGCAGGTGTGAAGTTCCATCCTCAGGTCTACTGACTAGAGATTTCTTGCAATAGTTGCACACCGCTTTAACTTTAAGGACATCCTTCCCATTAACTTTCACAGTTAAATCTTTTTTTACAAAGTGTTTCCAAACCGCTGATTTAAGCTTTTTTGCATTAGGCTCAGCATTGGGAGAGGGAATGGGAGGCACTTGCTCACTACCACCACTACCCATCTCATCATCAATGGAGAAGAGGACATGTGAACGAACAAGAATGCTACCAACACTACTAGAAGGTGTATCAGGAGTATTAAAAGACATATTTAACAATTCAAGCAAAAAACAAGTATCAATCCCTAATATCCACAACTATCCATAACTACTCACAGCTAAACAAGTAAAGCAGTTATCAATCCTTAATATCCACAACTAAACAAGTTATCAATAAACTACTATCCACAACTAAACAAGTAAATCAGTTTCTACTATCCACAACTAAACACGTAAATAAATTTAAAAGAAGAAGAGTCAAGAGACGTATCTTAGTATCCTACAATCCCAAAAGCGCAGCAGTCACAGCAACGCAATTGACCCAAAAAGGACAAAATCTAGCCAAGTAAAAAGAAATTAATTCATGTCAGTCTTTATTGTAAAATTCAATTATAATACTAAGTTCAAAAATTATTTGTTGAAAGTTGAAACTCTTATGATGCAGTCACATACGTAGAACAAAATTGGATAGACATGAATTTTTTTGGCCTACATATATCCCACCCAAAAGGTCAGGAACAATTTAGGACCTTTTCTTCTCATTCCTCTCTTCTTCTTTGTTTTTTTTTTTATCTTTGTATCTTCAATTCATTCCCAGAAGAAGAAGATAATGGCTTCTATGCCATCTCAAGGATGGGAGCCTGCTATTGAAGATGGCCCAGAGATTGACGGTGATCTTCTGATGGCTCTACTTGAACAGTTGGGACATAGTATCATGAAGATCATGAACATTGGATGGATCATGTATTGGGAACCGTTGGATTGGATGATGGCCAAAGCAGTGATCCATTCGACTGGGTTGATATGGATATGGTTACTAACTCTCACTGTGTTGACATGGACAATTGGTATGTCGAAACTTGTGGAGATGATGTTAAGATGGGTGATAAACTGTTAAAATAGGTGCTTCCACTTTCCAGCAAAGCTTCATCTTCGATTAGCATGAAAATTGGCATTATACTTGATTAGAGAGCATATTGCATGCCTGATTAACCAATGGTTCAGATCTTTGGTGCTTCTTTGGCGTGGGACAGAGAGGCAATAACAGAGAGAGCGCAGAGCAGAGAGCAGAGAGGGAGAGCTGAGAGGCGAGATCTGAGAGCAGAGAGTGAGATTTGAGAGCAGAGAGGCGCTAACAGAGAGGGCGCAGAGCAGAGAGCAGAGAGCAGAGACGGAGAGCTTAGAGGCGAGATCTGAGAGCTGAGAGATCTGAGAGCAGAGAGTGAGATTTGAGAGCAGAGAGGCACTAACAGAGAGGGCGCAGAGCAGAGAGCAGAGAGGTAGAGCAGAGAGCAGAGACGGAGAGCTGAGAGGCGAGATCAGAGAGCTGAGAGTGAGATCTGAGATCTGAGAGCTGAGAGCGAGATCTGAGAGCAGAGAGGCGAGACGAGATCTGAGAGCTGAGAGCTGAGAGATCGGAGAGCAGAGAGGCGAGACGAGAGCGCAGAGAGCGAGACGAGAGAGCAGAGAGGCGAGATGAGAGAGCAGAGCGAAGCTCTGAGAGCAGAGAGGCGAGCCGAGAGAGCAAAGCGGAGATCTGAGAGCAGAGAGGCGAGCCGAGAAAGCAGAGGGAGACCTGAGAGGAGAGAGGAGAGCCGAGAGTGAAGAGCAGAGAGAGCAGAGCAAAGATCGCAGAGAGGCGAAACGAGAGAGCAGAGAGATGAGACGAGAGAGCAGAGAGGAGAGAGTTGTTCGCACTTCGCAGAGATGAGATCGCAAGGAGGCAGAGAAGGGGAGACGAGAACTGTTCGATGAGCAGATGCTGTGAATAGTGATGTTAGGGTTTCCTCTTTCCTGGCTTTGTGAAAACAGATGGGGGCCAAAATTTACGAGAATGCCCCTCCTAATAGCCGTTTGATGCGGTTAGTGAGGGGCAATTTAGGTAATATATAAAAAATTATCAAAATTTATTTAAATCGGGCCGGGCTGGGCTGGGCCTGAATGGGCTGGGCATCCTTTGCCCAGTACTAATCCCATTTTGGTCGGGCTTCTGCTATTATTGACCAAGCCCAACCCACTGGGCTAAATTTTTTTTAAAAGTTCCATATTTTCGGGCTTGGGATGGGATGGGCCGGGCTTTCTACCCGTCTCGACGCGTCCCATTGACAGGCCTAGCGACAGGTGGTACCGAATGTTCCTTCCTTCTTCTCAGGCCACTGTTCTGGTGATGATGGGATTTCGGATCATCTGTCCGTTGTCTTCTCCGTCTCCAGTTTGATCTCTGCAAACCGCGTCCTCCCTGGAGCACGGCCACGTTGGGGACCAAAGCCCTCGTCTCCGCTCTCTCTGCAACCTCAAAGAGATGGATCTCTCTATTCCGGGCTTCTTTGAACCGCTATTTCCATATTTGTTCTCAGCGATTGGCATGCTGCGACTTTGGATCTTTTCCTCTGAGATTGTCTTCCTCAGCTGTAGCTGAGCCTTTATTATTTTATTTTTTTTCTTGCTGCACAAGCAACGATCTATGATCTTCTGGTTTCAACGCCTTAATATGATCAATGGTAATGAAGGCCCACCGATCAGATTAGAGATTCCAAATATTTTTCACCGTTCTCCACCAGTTGAGAGCCCTCTTTGCGCAGAACATGCAACTTCGACTGCTTCTTCATCGGCGGTAACGCGACAAGAACGGCAGCCGACTGCTTCAGTCTTCTTCCACTGAAATAGAGTGACCAGTTCCTGTGTGTCTTGTACCCAAGAACTGCCGCCTGCGGCTGGTCATTTGAATGGCGATTGGCAGCGGCCAATCCTTTTGAACGCTCTGCTGTTGCAGATTGCACGAATCGCCTGAGAAAAAAATGGTGATAGAAGACCCCGCTGGACTACAAAGTTGCCGACCTCGCTGCTTGACACGCCACAGCCAAGAATCGCTGCCCATCGCTGCTGTCGACCGTCGCCGTTGGTGCACATTGTCTGGAAAGTGGTTCCGGGCGGAAGTCCGTCCCACTGGAGAAGAAGAAGAAAAGGCAGCAACTTGCCCTGCGCGGTTTGCTGGCTCTATCCATGAATAGAATCGTTGAAGAAAGAAAGAAGACGACACATCTTGGGTGTCCTAGGTTTTGGGTTGGATCAGGTCAGGTTTGACCCTCTCACTCTGCAGAGGCCCAGATCTAGAACAGTAAGCAGGCAGGCACTAACATCAGGGCGACAGCATCAGTACGGTCAACACTAGTTTGACCAGTTTGGACGACCAGAATTACTTCTTGGTTTTGAGTGGCATTCGGACACTGTGATCGCTGCTGCCCACTTGCCGCCGTGACCGAGGAAGAAGACCGGAGAGATCGCCGGAGCAGTCGCCACCCACAGGCCTTCGCTGAGTTTTTGAAAAACTCATCTAAATTTTTGAAAATTTTATCTGATTTTTGGCAAATCTATCTAAGTTTTTGAAAATTTTATCTGAGTTTTTAGAAAATATATCAAAGTTTCTGACAAAGTTATCTTCATTTTGGAAAATTTAACTAAGTTTTTCGAAAATTTATCTGAGTTTTTGGCATATCTATTTGAGTCTTTGGCAAATTTATTTGAGTTTCTCACAAATTTATCTCAATTTTTAAAAAATTTAACCAAGTTTTTTTAACAAATATTTCTGTGTTTTTAGAAAATTTATTTAGGTTTTTTTACAAGTCTATCTGAATTTCGAAAAAATATTTCTAAGCTTTTTGGAAGTTTTATTTGCATTTTTTGAAATCTATTTGCGTGTTTTAATTTTATTTGTGTCTTTTGAAGCTTACTTGTATCTTTTTAAATTTATTTGTATTTTTTTAAATAAATTTAACGGAGCTTTGGCATAAATACTTGAGTTTTTTGCAAAATTTTCTGAAATTTGGAAGATTGTTTTATCTTAGTTTTTGCAAATGTATTTGCGCGTTTTGCAATTTTTTTGTTTTTTTAATCTTATTTACGTCTTTTGAAGTTTATTTGTGTCTTTTGAAATTTATTCACATTGTTTGAAGTTATTGCAGTTTTTGAAATCTTATTTACATATTTTGAAATTTATTTGTGTCTTTTGAAGTTTATTTGTGTCTTTTTTTAAAATAAATTTAATGGAGTTTTGGCATAGATACTTGAGTTTTTTGTAAAATTTTATGAAATTTGGAAGATTGGTTTATCTTAGTTTTGGCAAATGAATTTACGCTTTTTAAAAAAAATTTTCTTTTTTTAATTTTATTTACGTCTTTTGAAATTTATTTGTTCCTATTGAAATTTATCCACATCTTTTGAAGTTATTTCGGTTTTTGAAATCTTATTTACATACTTAGAAATTTATTTGCGTCTTTTGAAATTTATTTATATATTTTAAATTTTATTTGGATCTTTTGAAATTTATTTATGTCTTTTTATTTACGTCTTTTGAAATTTATTTGCATCTTTTGAAATTTATATTATGTCTTTTAAAGTTTATTTACATTTTTTGAATTTTATTTGGATCTTTTAAATTTTATTTGCATCTTTTTAAATTTATTTACATTTTTTGAAACTTATTTACGTCTTTTTAAATTTCTCTACGGTCTTTTGAAATTTATTGCGTTTTTGAAATTTATTTGCATTATTTGAAAATTTATTTGTGTGTTTTTAGAATTTATTTGAAAATCTCATTAATGAGATTCAATTAATCGTGGCCAATTAAATGGTAGTTGACTATTATTAATGGCATATTTCACTAATCAAGGAATTTAATTTGAAGAAAGTGTAAATTAGACATTTTAGATCTTCAAATTTGGAAAAATGACCTCATACTATGAAAAAATATTGTGGATATCTAAGGCCATAAAGTGAAATGTTTAGGGACCTGTCGCCGAATCCCCCCAATATAAAATAACATGATGGTTCATAAGATGAATTGGATCCAACATATATATTAAATGTGATCCAAGTGTGTGACTGAGATTCACGTACAGGAGACATATATTACAACTCTTATACTTAAAGTATTTTCACAACCAATGATAAGACTAGGTATCTCACTCATCTAAAAAGGTTGTATATGAGATAACGTGGTTTGTCTCAACCATCAGAGTGTAAGACTCTGGACTGTTGTGATAGTACATTAAGTTACAAATAACTTAGGCCAACTATAGGTCAACACATTGATATCTTGGGTATGTGGTAGTGGGACCATAAGAACATATAAATCTCGTGATGGAATCTATTATCTAAGAGAGAAATATTCTCTTGTGCCAATTAATGAAACTTATCATTAGTAAGTGCGCACCCATCTCAATTAAGAGTTAATTGGATGGTACTGGTGATTGTTGTGGTTAATTGGGTCACAAGGATAATTAGATGTGGATTTAATTTGATTGGACTGATTTATTTCAATAGATCTATGAATATAATTGATGGAGGGGCCTACTTGGAGTAACTGAGAATATTAGGGCCTTCTTGTAAATATTCTTAAGAATGGAGTGCAATTGCATTTATTTATCATAGCTATTTGCAATTTAATTGTCGGTCCGGAGTTCACGTGAGATGTGGGGTTCATATGTTTAGTTGGAACCAGTAATCTACAGAATCCGAGTGGTCCTCATGCTAGCCTTAAGAAGAGAAGTTTCTATTCCAATTGGAACTCTTACGAAATGAGTAAGAAATGAAGAGTATGACATATACTAAGAATAGAAGAGAAAGTTCTAAAGCTAGACAGAGAAGAGGTTTACCAAAACCTATATATATATATATATATATGAGGAGAGGGGGTTGGACGTCCAACCCATTCCTCACGCCCAAGGTGCCCAAGGTGGACATCCTCTCCTCTCTCTTTCTCCTCTAGTTTCCTTCTAAAGTGCCTATAGTATCTTCTTATTTGATATCCCACCATTTTCTTTTACGAAGTTCTCTAATAAGAGGGTTATAGCGTGGAAGAACACAAAGGCTAAGGAAATCAAATCTGCAAAAAAAGGATTTCGTAAAATCACGAAATCAAAGTTCTCTATTTGAGCACAACCAACTCCAAAGGTATAGAAAGGTATGGATCTACAACCTATTTATTTTAGTAGATATTCTTATGCTTGTTTGTTTTTCTTAATCTGTCTTTTTGATAGATTTTTTTATCTTAATGTATGAGATTAGTGTTTTAGATCTTACGATTGAGTTCTTAGCCTTTTGGGTGTTTGATCCTGCGATAAGTTGGTCAAAAGTTTTTTAAATCCATTTAAAAGGCCCACCTCTTCCAACAGATCTCGTGTGTTACTTTCTCGTCTCCTTTTTTTTTTCATCTAATCCGTAGACAGAGACACAAAGGCCATTGGTAGCTAGGAGATCCCATCATACACAGCAATTAATAAAACAAATCACAGAATAGCAAAAACAGCTACTGAGAAGTCTGAGAAATTAGTGTATCTCTCTACAACATGAGATCGAGGGACAGGCACAGTAAGGGGGAAGATGTGAATAATAGTAATCATTGCAGTCCACATAATTTGGAGTAGAGATCTGAAGAGGGGTCTCCTCTAGCTCCAGACTCGATGGATTAAAAAGAGTGGAACTTCTTCTTACTTTTAGCAACCATCATATTAGTGGGTACATGTTGGGTATCAAGCATATTATAGAAAAGAAGATTTCAGCCAAGTCTAAGCTCATTATTAGATTTGGTATTAAAAATCTAACATTTTATATAGACTCCTAAGGCAAGACATTTTGAGTATTTTTTATATTGTATTTGCTTTTGAGAATTTTGTATTACATTCCATATTTTGATCACAGACAAGCTTACTTTATTTGCTCCTCCACATTAGGCCTTGTTGTGTAGTTCTACAATTCTTCATGGAAAGTGATCGGTGGTGGAAAAAAGTAAATTCTATCAAGTGGCTCACCTGAGAATCAAGTCATTGAGATGGTTGATGTGAGAGGCAAATGTTGTATTTCGTGTGTCTTGGTGTGTATATTGATTGGTAACATGATTTGTACTCTGCGTATATATTAAACCAGTTTCTCTTCTTAGAACTTGTTACATGGTCGACTAAGCACTAGGTACAGGAGACTTCTCCGTTCATCATGCTATTGCTATAGGGTTGCATAACTACACATTAATCTTAGTCAAAGGAGCTTTAGATGCATGTGGTTCCAAGTTAATTCCAGATAATAAAATAAAATAAAAAACTGGGACGCATTTTATTTGGTATGCACATCACACTATGTTAGGGTAACGTTTTACAATTTAACGAAAATAGTTTATTGGTCTTCCTATTTGGGCATGTTGCTGGATTTATGTTCTTAATTTCCTAATGTGGATATTGGCAGGATTTGATTGGAACCTTAGGTTATGCCCATGAACTGGAAGGTATAAACCGGTGGCCCTTTCCATTGTCCAAGCAAGATTGGTTGGATTAACCCACTGTTCTGGGATCTGGAGATGGTTTGAGAATCCTACTCTCCCTCTAGGTAGAATCTTTAAACTTCGTATTTACAGTTAATTACGCTTCAAAATCTAGTAAAAACTCTTTAGTTTTTAAAATTATACAGAATTTGAGGTAGATTAAAAGATGCAAAATTATAGGAGATTCGATACTTCCATTTTTCAGAATGTTTTAAAAAAAAAAACAAAAACAAAAGAAAACATATTTTAAGGATTGGAAAACTTGTTGGACTCATGACTCACCCAAGTCACCTCATTTTTAAAAAGGGTCAAGTCAAATCCAGGGAATATGCCCAGCCTTATCTCTCGTATAAGGTGAAAAATATCTCTCATAGGAGCATCTCCATACATACATACATACATACATACATTCATACATACATATATATATATATATAAACCTATTGTAAGGACAGATTTTTTTTTCTTCTTCTTGTTTTCTTCTTATTTTTATATCTTTTGGATATGTTGCTTCATTAATTTGAGTTAATCATCATGAATACAGGTTAATTAAAATATATTTAGAAATATTACTATAATAATTTAAATGAGAAAAATGACTCCCGAGTGAACACGCGACTCTTCCAAGTCTCTGTTTTTTTTTTTTTTTTTTTTTTAAATTTCCGAGTCAAAGTCGAAAGCCCCAACCAAGCTTTCCAAACCTTGCCATTTTTTCAAATCACAAAGCTGTGGCCAATATGCCAACATGTACCACCATTACGGCCCCATACCAGTTTTTGAAAAAATTGATAAAAAGGTTATATTGATGATTAAAACCAAGATGGTGAGGCGCACTCCCATTATAGGAAGGGTCGAGAGGTCAACAACATGAAGGCTAACCAGTGTCAGTGGCCTTAAAAATCCATCCATAGTCTTCTCAAGAAATGACAGAACAATAGGGAATTAGAAGTGTTGAATCCATGCAAGCATTCTCTCCACTTGATCACAAATGTAGACACAAAAATGCAAAAAAAATTAGTTTAGTTAAGGTGGGGTGTAAAGAAGGGGAGACAAGGAGATGAATTTCAGCAAATAAGAAATACAGATTAAAGCGCAGGAAACCAATTTCTAGTAGGACATTAAGTTTCCGAAAAGAATGAATTCGGTGTCATAAACCCACAGCATTGGATCTTAAAGCAAAATGAGAATGAACTCAACAGCAGCACACACTGCAGAGTTCGACGTGTATCTACTGTTCTTATTCTCAGTAATCAATGGAAAGAGGTCCAGTAACCAGAAATTAAGAGATAGAGCAAATTAATGGGGACAGCAATGTGGTTTGAAAATGCAACCTTGTTAGTTACGACCTACTCTGCAGCGACAGGCTCAGGTGGTGCAACCTGCTGGTCCCTAGATGCTACAAAGGCCTCTTCTTTGGACTCAGTGGAACTGCTGTTGGCATCTTTACGTGGCGTCCCATCTTTTGTTGCACTCTCCTTGGCAGCAGGCGCCCCATCTTTAGTTGGGGCAGCAGCAGCATCTTTGGCAGATGTAGGTGCAGGAGGTGGTGGTGGTGGTTTCATGTGAGGTGGGGGAGTTTGTTTCAGCTTCAGGAGTATATGTCGCATCCTCGTGAGATCTGTGGGCTTACCAGGCTTTGGGCCCTGAATAACAACAACAGAAGGCTTCCTCTCTTGATCCTTCTTTCCTCTCTTCTTCTCGATGGTAGGCAGCTCGTGAGGGATGAGCTCTGCTATCGCTTTCCAGTACTGTTTGTCTGCCTCAGCATGGAATTTCTTCTGGTTAGCCAGAAACAGCTGGACACAAACATGACCATAATTTGGTTAAAAGCAGATGTTGAGATTTATAAATAGTGATTCAAGAAAAACGAGAGAACAATATTCTTGCAGGTTGGTCAATACCTCGGTGTCTTGGGTACGTGGTAGTGGGACTGTAAGAACATTTAATGGTCAACATGGAATCTATTTTTGTTATCCCCTTGTGCCAATTAATGGATTCATCATTGGTAAGTGTACACCCTTCTTAATTAGGAGTTAATTGGATGGTACTAATTATCACTGTGATTAATTGAGTGTCAAGGATAATAAGATATGGATCTAAATTAGTGGGACAATTTATCCAATTGATCCATGGATATTGATGGAGGGGCCTACTTGTAGTGATAGGGAAGTTAAGGGTCTTCATGTAATTTATTCCAAAGACTGGAGTTCAATTACATTTATTTACTGGAGTTATTTGCAATTAACTGTGGGCACGGATTACACATGAGATGTGGGGTCACGGTGTCCCAGTTGAAGCATGCTTTCTATGGAATCCCTAGTGGTCCCCACGCTAACCCAAGATTGGATCATTACTAATTCTATTTGAACTCAAAAGGAAAGCTACTATTTTTATTTGAAGTGAGACTTCTAATAGTGATAATAGTAGGAATAGAGAGTTACTAATTATTATGGAAGTGGGACTTCTAATAATAAACAAAGAGGAGGATTCTCAAGCCATAAATAGAGGAGCAATAGGACTGTACGTCCCATGCAATTCCCTTCCTTGGAATTCACGCCCAAGCCTTCCCTTTTGTGCAAGAGTTGCACATCTTCTCTCTCCTCTTTCTTCTTCTAGTTTCCTTAAAGTTCTAGTTGGTTATTCTCTTAGAGATTCCACCATTGTTCTTGAGAAAAGATATCTAAAACAGGTTATAACGTGGAAGGCCAATAGGTCTTGGAGATTCCGATTTTCTTTGTGAAAGAGTTCTTCATCAGAGGGATTAATCAACTTCTCCATTAGAGCACAACCGAGCTCCAAAGATATAATCTACTCCTTCCTTGTATGTTGTGGATTGTTATGGATGTTTGGTGCTGGTGTTTTTATCTTTTAGATAGAGCTTATTACTGATCTTGATCATGTCATTGAGGGTTATAGATGTTGGATGTGGATTATGGCCTTATGGGTACTTGATACCTGAGTCAAGCGGGTCAAAAGTTTTGAAAACCTATCCACGAGGCCCACCTACTTCCAACAATTGGTATCAGAACCATACCTCATCTCTAATCATGTTAGATCAGTAAGCTCGTTCTAATATCTGCATAAGATACGAAGAGGATAGGGCAAGGGCTATGTAAGGATCAGTTTCTGTTGGGTTTGCTTACTTTTGTAGTAGGTCCATGTTTGGAATGTCACAAAAAGGTTTAACTATGATGGAAGGATGGTAGGAAGTCATTAGAGGGTGTTTGGAATCATTAGAAGTTGTTTGGGATTAGTTGGATGCGATTCTGAAAAAACCCAATTTTTGGGGGTTCGTCAAGTCGGCCAGTCGCCTGCAGACAGAAAATTTTTCTTTTTGATCCGAATTTTCTTTTGGCATCCTATCTTTCCGCCATGTTTTGGCAGCCTAGTTTTATGGGTTGTGTGGTTGTATGAGATACTAACTTGCAGGTGATCATGTCCTCTCCATGTGGCCCACAAGTCTTTTACTTTCTTTTTATGGTTATTGATTTATTTGACGCTAAATGTAAAGGGCATCATAGTTTCCTTGGTTTCCCATGAAAGGACAAGGCATGGTGATTTCCCTATAGCCCTTTTATTTCCATTATTAGACTACCATGTAAGTCTCATCGTAGAGACAGGAATTTATGTAATTTTATAAATTTGTAAATTTTGCCAATGTTCGAGACGAGGAATGAAAGTGAAGTTGGGTTCTTAATCAAAGAGTTTGAAGATTATCAAAAGGTTTTGGAGATGCCCAAAGAGTTCGAGGAATCCCAAAGTTTTGAAAGTCTAAGAAGTCCAAGAAGACTATTCCGCTTGGGCCATGTGGAGGAGAGAACTAGTTTCTATTTTTTCACTTTCTTTTTATGGATGGTTGCTTTTATAGAATGTTTCCAAATCTAATTCAAACATAGCAATTACTAAAAATTGGTCAAATCAAATTAATTTTTGGAAATAGTTCTAATTAGTGTTGGTGGACCCATGAGATGGACCCATTGGTAATACTAATCTTAGAAACTGGACTTTCCTTAAATATAACTTGGAACCAATATTTGGTTATATCATGAGATGATTTGATGTATATATGTGGGCCCATAGACCTTAAAAGAAAACCCTCAATTCTGAAATATTAAGTGGGAGCGGGGCATTTAAATTGAGAAATCCCCATGGTTTTCCACCATACGTCCATTGTAAGGAAAGTATTAGCCTCGCGCCATCATGAGAATGGCCGTTCCCCAAGGAGGGCTTTTATTTGTCTGATTACTAGATATGGATCTCCTTATGGATAGTGTTGGTGAGACAGGGTGGGGGTTCACTTCCCAAGGAGGAGCTGCCCACAACAGTTGTCACGCAATGTTAATTGATGGGTCACACTTAACTAAAATAGTGATATAGTATCCACAAGGATTTGCCTCATGTATTTTAGAAACCAAAGTTAACCGGGAGTCATACATTATTTGGTATGAGATACCTAGATAATAATGAATGATTGGAGATCATGAACAGTCTTAATCCTAATTTTGACTTACTTTGATCCGCACCAATCTAGGTGGTATTCGCACTCCCCAAGAAGGCATACCCCAGGGATTAGCATTCCAATATATTCTAAATTTTAGTTGTTATGAGGATTCCCACGTAAATTTGGTAGAATACTAAACTCTAATGTAATTAATATTCTTTAATTGAATATATGGTTATGTGCTACAGTTTATTCAGCATGAATTCAAATACTTTCAATCCACTTGCGACCATTCTCAACCAAAATAAGTTTGTGGGATCCAACTATGTAGACTGGAAACGGAACCTGGATATTGTCCTAACTGCATCAGGATATAAATATGTCCTCACCATACCCTCCCTTGATGAGCCTGGACCAGATGCACCACAGGACGAGAAGGACCTTTATACCAAATGGACCAAAGACGATGAGATGGCCAGATGTTACATCCAGGCATCCATGTCTAGTGTTTTGCAACACCAACATCAATCATATAAGACTGCATACGATATTATATCGAACTTAAAGGAGATGTTTGCAGACCAGGGCAGGCCTGCTAGGCAGGCTGCTATGAGAGTACTCATAAGCACCAAGATGACTGAAGGTACACCAGTATAGGACCACATGCTCAAGATGATTGACTCATTGAATGAGTTAGATGTACTGGGTGCCGCGATTGATGCAGAATCGCAGATTGACATAATCCTCGAGTCGCTACTAGATTCATTCAACCATTTTAAGATCAATTATAATATGAATAAAATGGATCTGACCCTAGCTGAGCTGTCTAGCCAACTGGTAGCAACTGAGGGGATTATGAAGAAAAAGTCAATTGCCCTGATGACAGAAAAGTGAGTTGCCAAGTCCAAGCCGAAAAGCAAAGGCCATAAAGGCAAAAAGAAATCAGTCCCTAAGGGTCCTAAGGTGGAAAATGATCCTACTGGTTGTGTGGCCAAGGCCAAGGGTTTGGGGACAAAAGGAAAGTGTTTCCACTATGGTATGACAGGACATTGGAAGAGGAATTGTCCATATTTTCTGTCTAAAAAGAAGACCTCAGGTATGATTAAGTCACTTATTTTTTAAGTTAGTTTTGCAACTGGTACTTCAGAATTCTGGTCTGTAGACTCTGGTGCAACTAATCACATCTGTAATTCATTGCAAAGGTTTCGGGAAACTAGGAGGCTTAGTGACGGCAATATCATTGTCAACCTAGGATCTGATGCTAAGGCGGAGACGGTTTCAGTAGGAATTATTACTTTATGTTTTTCAGATAATAAATTGATTTTGTCAGATACATTATATGTACCGTCTTTGAGGCGGAATTTAATTTCAGTTTCTAGTTTGGTGAATAAAAGTTATTCCATTACTTTTAGTACTGAAGGTGTCATAAATAGGAACGGTACTTTCATATGTTATGGCAAGGTAATCAATGGACTTTATTTGTTAACTCCCACGATGTATGAGATACATAACACCGAAATAATTAATAGACCATCATTAAAGAGAAAATCATCTTCATCTAATCTAACAAAACTTTGGCATCTAAAGCTAGGTCATATAAACCTAAACAGGATTAACAGGTTAAGGAAAGATGGTATCTTACCTTCAATGGTGGTAGAACCAATGCCTGTCTGCGAATCCTGTTTGGAAGGCAAAATGACTAAAAGACTCTTTTCATCTAAGGGCAATAGGACCAAAGATTTATTGGAATTAGTGCATACTGATGTGTGTGGACCCATAAATGTTAAGAGAGAGGAGAATATGAGTACTTCATCACTTTCACAGATGATTACTCAAGATATGGATGCATATACCTTATGCACCGCAAGTCAGAGGCTTTTTAAAAGTTCAAAGAGTTTCGAGCGGAAGCGGAAAAGCAATTAGGTAAAAGTATTAAGACTCTTCGATCAGATTGAGGAGGAGAATATCTCTCCGCTGATTTTATGGGATACTTATCAGAGAATGGGATTCTATCCCAGTTATCTGCTCCTAACATGCCTCAACAGAACGGAGTAGCAGAAAGAAGGAACCGAACTATTTTAGATATAATCAGGTCTATGATGAGTTTCTTAGGATTACCAATATCTTTTTGGGGATATACTTTGGTTACTGCAATGTAAATACTAAACCTCGTACCATCTAAGTTTGTACCTAAGACTCCACGAGAGTTGTGGTCCGGGCGAAAGCTTAGTCTACAACATTTACATATTTGGGGTTATTCGGCACATGTGCTAACAGTTAAGACGAATAAGTTGGAATCGAAGTCGAAAATGTGTACCTTTGTAGGATACCCTAAAGGAACTAAAGGTCGGTTATTCTATAATCCCAGAGAGCAGAAAGTGCTTGTTAGCACCAATGCGGTTTTTCTGGAGGAAGATTATATGATTGACCGGAAATCTTTAGAAAATGTTATCTTGGAAGAAATTCAAGAGCAATCAATTCTAAATCCTAATATGACTAAACTTGAAGAAAATCTGCTCATACCTGACCTAGTAGTTACACCAGTGCCTCGTCGTAGTGGGACGATTGTCAAGGCCCCTGACAGGTTCTCGTTTTTTGGAGAGTCTTACGAGGCAATCCCTGAATAACTGGAACAAGATCCCTGTAACTATGATGAAGCAATAAATGACATAGATTCGGGACGTTGGCAAGAAGCTATGAAAGCTGAGATGGAGTCCATGTACTCTAATCAGGTCTGGACACTTGTGGACTTGCCTGTCAATATTAAACCTATTTGGTGCACATCTACAAGAGAAAGAGAGGACCGAACAGAAGAGTTGAGACCTTTAAGGCCAGGCTTATTGTGAAAGGACATACTCATAAAGAAGGTATCGATTATGAGGAAACATTCTCGCCGGTAACCATACTCAAGTCTATTCGGATACTCTTATCCATTGCGGCTCATCTCGATTACGAGATTTGGCAAATGGATGTCAAGATGGCATTTCTCAATGGCCATCTTGAGGAAGACATCTATATGATGCAGCCAGATGGTTTTGTGGCCAATAACCAAGAGCAAAGAGTTTGCAAGCTACAGAAGTTCATTTATGGACTGAAGCCTGCATCCTGAAGCTTGAACATCCATTTTGACCAGGCAATCAAGTCATCTAGTTTTAGTTAGAACCCGGATGAGTCATGGTGTACATGAAAAGTGAAGGAGATAGGGTACCTTTTCTGGTATTGTATGTCGATGACATCCTTCTCCTCGGGAGAGACATAGGAATGTTGTCAATGGTAAAAGTTTGACTGGCTAAGACTTTTGATATGAAGGACTTGGGAGAAGCTAACTACATCCTAGGGATCAAACTCCATCGAGACCAGAACAAGAGGATGATTGTCTTATCTCAAGCTGTGTATATAGATAAGGTGCTGGTACAATTTGCAATGCAAGACTCCAAAAGGGGCATTACACCTTTCAGGCATGGAATACACATTTCCAAGGATCAGTGTCCTAAGACACCTTAGGAAAAGGAGTAGATGAGATAAGTGTCATATGCTTCAGCCGTTGGCAGCCTCATGTATGCTATGCTTTGTACTATACCGAATATCTGTCATGCAGTGGGCTTAGTCAGTAGATATCAGTCTAATCCAAGACCTGGCCATTGGACTGTTGTGAAGTATATTCTCAAATACTTGAGAAAGACTGGAGATTACATGTTAATTACGGCAGTGATGAGTTGATTCCAGTCGGTTACACAGATTCTGACTTCATGTCAAATAAGGATTCCAGGAAATCAACCTTTGGGTATGCGTTTACGCTTGGCAGCGGAGCTATCAGCTGGAGGAGTATTAAACAGGAATGTACCGCTGATTCCACCTCAGAGGCTGAATATGTAGCGGCTTGTGAAGCAGCTAAGGAAGCAGTTTGGCTTAAGAGATTTCTTATGGAACACGGAGTGCTACCTTTGGCGTGACAGCCACTCACAGTTTACTGTGACAGCAGGGGGCAGTCGCACAGTCCAAGGAACCCAGAAGCCATAAAAGTTAAAAGCATGTACAGAGGAAATATCATTTGGTCAGAGAGATTGTGCAAAGAGGTGATATTGCCATCACCAAGATAGCATCTGCGGATAATCTCGCAGATCCTTTTACTAAACCTTTAACTACTAAAGTCTTTGAGCAACATGTAGAAGGGATGGGCATGAGATGCAACCCTGACTGGCATTGAGCCCAAGCGGAAAATTGTTAGTTTTATGATTTCAATCCAGTTGATGATGTAATAAATTGATTTATTTCTTTATTTATCAATATATTCATGTTTTTTTTCATGAGATGAATGGTATTTTATTTACTTAATTGCACATAACCAATACAAATGGCATGATGCTTCATAAGATGAACCGAAGTCCAAAAACGTATTAAATGTAACACGTGTGTGGATGAGATACACAAACAGCAAACATGTGTGTCACAAATCTTATATGTAAATTTATTCACAACCGGTGATGAGATTGGGCATCTCATCTGACAAGGTTGCAGTATTATGATCACTATGAGATAGTGTGGTCTGTCTCAATCATTGGAGTGTAAGACTCTGGATCATCATACTGGTACATTAGATGTATTGAATGGCTATGAGGAGCACCTTATAAACACTATTTTTACTTTAAGGTCTGCTCTCATAATTCCCTAACAATAGGCTCTCAATCCTGAGACATTGATGAACTTAAGATTTTCTCTATTTATTTGCTTTGAGTCACCAATGAGTGAGGCCAACTGTAGGTCAACACCTAGGTGTCTTGGGTACATGTTAGTGGGACTGTAAGAACATTTAATGGTCAAGATGGAATCCATCTTTGTTATCCCCTTGTGCCAATTAATGGATTTATCATTGGTAAGTGTACACCCTTCTTAATTAGGAGTTAATTGGATGGTACTAATTATCACTGTGATTAATTGAGTGTCAAGGATAATAAGATATGGATCTAAATTAGTGGGACAATTTATCCAATTGATCCATGGATATTGATGGAGGGGCCTACTTGTAGTGATAGGGAAGTTAAGGGTCTTCATGTAATTTATTCCAAAGACTGGAGTTCAATTACATTTATTTACTAGAGTTATTTGCAATTAACTGTGGGCACGGATTACACATGAAATGTGGGGTCACGGTGTCCCAGTTGAAGCCTGCTTTCTATGGAATCCCTAGTGGTCCCCACGCTAACCCAAGATTGGATCATTACTAATTCTATTTGAACTCAAAAGGAAAGCTACTATTTTTATTTGAAGTGAGACTTCTAATAGTGATAATAGTAGGAATAGAGAGTTACTAATTATTATGGAAGTGGGACTTCTAATAATAAACAAAGAGGAGGATGCTCAAGCCATAAATAGAGGAGTAATAGGACTGTATGTCCCATGCAATTCCCTTCCTTGGAATTCACGCCCAAGCCTTCCCTTTTGTGCAAGAGTTGCACATCTCTCTCCTCTTTCTTCTTCTAGTTTCCTTAAAGTTCTAGTTGGTTTTTCTCTTAGAGATTCCACCATTGTTCTTAAGAAAAGATATCTGAAACGGGTTATAACGTGGAAGGCCAATAGGTCTTGGAGATTCCGATTTTCTTTGTGAAAGAGTTCTTCATCAGACGGATTAATCAACTTCTTCATTAGAGCACAACCGAGCTCCAAATGTATAATCTACTCCTTGTATGTTGTGGATTATTATGGATGTTTGGTGCTGGTGTTTTTATCTTTTAGATAGAGCTTATTACTGATCTTGATCATGTCATTGAGGGTTATGGATGCTGGATGTGGTTTATGGCCTTATGGGTACTTGATCCCTGAGTCAAGCGGGTCAAAAGTTTTGAAAACCTTTCCACGATGCCCACCTACTTCCAACAGTTGAGATTTCTAAATAGTGATACAAGAAAAAAGAGAGAACAATATTCTTGCAGGTTGTCAACAGTCCTTTTATTTTCAGAAAAGCAAATAGATAAGAATGTCAACAACTTCTACCTTCTCCCTTTCTCTGTTATTTGCCTGGTTAGTTTCACAATTGCTTTTCCTCTTCTCATGGAAAGATCTTTTGTATTCATCAGCTTCATCAATGATTTGGTTCAGCATCTCTTTCTCGTTCCTCTGCTTCTCTTCAAGGCGTACTGCATTTTGGCTGCATGAGCAAACACCAGTGTTTATACTAAGACCTCAATAAAACAAAGCAATCTTCATGGAAAGACTGCAACTACATTTGCAGCTGCACAACATTATCACAATTTTCTGATTATTTTCAAGAAATGAAATCTAGACACTAACAAAAGCAAATCGACTAGATGGGATCAATAAAATAAAATTACTTCTAAACAACATTGTGCCACAATTTTTAGCCTATCACATAGCAATGTCAACCTCCAAAAGCACGAGATCACCCATTCAAGCACTGGAAACAATGTGATGGTCGCCACTCACAAACACTCATTTTATAGGACAACATTACAGTTTCCAAAATGGCCAGCTTAGCTTTATAGTGTGGCATCAAACATTTAAATTTGGAAGTCATAAAGTAGCTTCTAAGATGACCAAGCTAAATAAAAAAGGTCTCTTTCAAGGTTCTAGTCCTCAAGACAACACGCTTTTCCAAATGCTGACTTTAGGTGTTGTGATCAACACTTGGGGCACTAATAAGCTTGCTTGAAGTTATTTGCATTTGCTGATTCATTCACATCTTTATATATAACATAGACCTCAATGTACAAATGATTTTCTGGAATCAATTCTTCCTTGTAGTACCAATAGTAGTAGGAAGAGACCAATGATGAGGAATGAAATAATAAGAGGCGGCATGTTAGATAGTGTAAAATTGTACAACAAAAATTAAGGTATCAATGAAGAAGATGATGAATATTGATTTCATTAAAAACAGAAACTGAAAACAGCAATCACAGAAAAGAAGAAGCTGGGGATGATCAATCAAGTGAATGGATTGCCTGAAATGCATGTATACAAGCAGTCAAGTGCATAGATTGCCCAAGTACAATGATACAAAATGCTCACATGCCTGAGTCTACAATAATTAGCTAAACAATGTGGTTTCCTTCCTTTGCAGGAATCTCAATGGCATCAATACCGCTCTTAGAACATTACGGATTTTGATATCAACCTCTTTTTAAGGCCTCAAACTAATTTAGGATATATGAAATAGGAGTGCTAAAAGGATTAAGCCTGTGAACAATTTTGATATTCTTCACCATTTTGGAATGCCAACTGCAGGTAATGATGTCTTCACAAGCATTGCAATAAAATAAAACATTGGGAATGTTTAGAAAGTTAACTCTAGCAATCTGTTTTAAAAGTTGATTGAAGACAAATTGGGATATAGATAAGTCCTAGATATCGAGGCCCATGATTTGAGCTATAAAAACACGGAGAAGTTATTTCTTACAAAACAGGCATTGTGGAGATGGAATACGGCTTTGATAATGTGATGCAGAGCCAAACTGTATGGGCCTGGCCCATTGTTGGGTCTTTTTCTTTTCATCGTTGTTTGGGGAGGGGGGCGGCATTTTAGTCTTCTTCATGTATTTTGAGTTTAGGGTTTTGTTGGAAGAACCCAGACAGGGAGTAGGATGTGGGTTGCTTTTGGTGGAGTGAAAGAGTGTTTTGACTTTTGTTGAGTTGGTGGGGAGAGAGAAAAGTAAAATTAAAAAAAGAAGTAGAGCAGAGGATCCATTCCTGTTGATTGAGTGGACAGTTTTTGGGGATTTTGAACACAGTATAGCATTGAGCAGGAACATGTGACAGGAAGCTCCCTATCAAACTGGTTGTGCAGGTAGATTGCACAATCTGTAGTACAAAGAGGAAAAAGGGCAACAGGCTTTGCCATTCTGCAAGGAGAAATCTCAGCGTGGTCCCTACCAAAGAGTGGCTTGAATACCTATTTAGTTGTTGATATTCACATTGCGATACTTGGAGCATTAGGACTTGGATCAGCAAAATTGGTGTTTATGAAATCTTCGTAGCAAGCAAGTCCTATATTTTGAAGCACTTTTTTTTTTTTTTTTTGGTCTTTGCTTCCAAGTAAAAATGAGACACGTGGAATTTGGCATAAATCCATTCAAATATGAGGATAAATATTGTGGAAAACAGTTCTACTTTGAGCAGTTCATTGGTTTAAAGCAAAAGAAGTAAACCGTTGATGAATACACAGATCAATTCCAAGAATTGCACATCTCATGTGGCCTAGATGAAACCCAACACGTGATTTACCTCGTTATATTAGAGGTTTGAGAGCAAACATTAGAAAGCATATGAAGCCCTACCGAGCCATTCATGAAGCATACAATATGCTATTCATGTTGAGCACAAACTTAAACGGTCTTATGCAAGGCAACTTAAATCTCAAGAGTCGAAAGAAGACATTATAGTAGTCATTGATGATAAAAATGTAGCAGATATTCTTCTAGATCCACCTCCTATATTTCATGACTATGTGGAAGATGATTGTCGAGAAACAAAAGATTTCATAGCAGAATTAGATGGAACAACATTTCAACATGAGGGTTGCATTGATCAGACATTGGAAGAGGCAAATGACAGATAAGTGGAAATTAAAGGCTCATATTTGGTTATTATTGAGACAAATCACCCGAAGGATTTGATCGGCATGCCAATTCTAGAACCGCCTATTTGCTTATCGGAAAACAAAATAATTGTTCTAATGAGTTCATAAGAAGATCTACCCGTCGAAGTCCCTCACATTGACTTCACCTTTGGGGATGAACAACAGACAGTCAAAGTTTGTTATATGAAAATCCAAATTCCACATCAATCTCCATTGCACACCCAATCAAAGTTCGCCCGTCAAAGGAAGCAATGCGCAAAGCCAACTTGGAGGAAAATATTGTGTCAAGCTTCAAGGCCTCATACAAAGTATGAAGATCAACAAGGACAGTGGAAGTCTGTATACTGGGTTTTTGACCCAGGAGGACACTTAAAGAACTCGAGGTCGAGTTCTTGCCAAGGGGAGACTAATGCAGAGCACAAACTGTATGGGCCTGGCCCTTTGTTGAGTCTTTTTATTTTCATCGTTCTAGCCCATTTGTGGGCAGGCATTTTAGTCTTTTTCGTGTATTTTGAGTTTTTTGGGTTTTTTTTGGAACCTATGTAAGGGGAGAGAAGGATGGAGGCTTTTTGGACATTTGAAGAAGAAATACACTACATACCTTGAAGAGGTTGGATTTTTGTTGCAACAGATTTGCCTTGGGCAATCAAAGTGCATCATAATGCTGATGCGAATATATATATAGGAGGGCAACTCCTCTAGGCCCTGGCGACACAATTTCAAATTGCTTACAGAATAAATTGAGACAATAAAACACATGAAAGAGGGAAAGAAAGTTCTGCCCGGACAAGGTTTACCAGTGCAGTTGAGACATTCATATACAGGAATTCTATCATGCCATTAGCTGATTATGAGCTTTTTATAATCCTTTTGGTTAAAGGAGAGATAAGGTGCTCAAACATTAAGATAAACCCAAATCTCTAGGATAATATGCAATATATTATATTACAGTCACCATTTTAAAAAAATAATAATAATAATATACAATATATTACACTTCAGAAACATAAAAGTAATGCATGCTCTAAGGGTTTGGTGGTGGCTCTCCACTCCACCTCAAATTGATGCTGAGATGTTTGATCGAGCAATTTCCTCAGAAGCAATTCATGTATAGCTTTTGTAAATTGTAATAGCCTTAGTTGAAAGATCTGTCAATAGATATTGTGAAGAAACCTGTGAAAATTTGATGAGACCTGATACAGTGTCGCCAAATGAAGTAATAATCCACCACCACTGATGCAGGCCAAAGTAATGGGCCATGCCCAAAGGTCTATACCCAAAGGCCCAACACCAACAAGGCCCAATAAAGAGGAAGATCTCCTAAAAACGTGTCTTCAACAACAACTTCCTGTTTTGAAAAAGTTTCAAGAGGATTTCTTAGATATTTTCCTGATTTTAGTAGTAGCTATGATTTAGTAGTAATTTAGAAGTTTCTATTTTTATTGAGAAGTGTTTTCCAAGTTAAGGCATAGACTAGCCCATATAAAGAGATGTAATCCTCTTGGTCGAACGGTGCAAATTGAATAAGAATTTTCAGTTTCCTCACTCTAGGATTTCTTCTTTGGTGTGAGACCTACACAATCTACCCTAAGCCTTTGTCATAGAGAATATGACGCAACGCGGGAAGGGAAGAATAGCCAACAGGCTAATCTCAAAGCCAAAGGCTTAGGGAAGATCACCTAGGTCTCACACCAAAGTCGAGAAAACTCATGAGACTAGAGAGAGAGAGAGAGAGAGAGAGAGAAAGAGAGAATAAACTTCTATTCAATTGCAATCTATCCAAATGAGAAGAGATTACATCTCTTATATAGTTTAGAATAAGCTCTAACTTGGAAAACAAGTCATAATAATATTAGAAACTATCTACTTTACTACTAAATAATAGTAATTACTAAAATCTATGAAATCTACTAGAAATTTGAAAATTGAAAAACCGTCGTTGGAGATCCCTCGTTATTGGGCCTCGTTGGACTTGGGCCTCCTGGCATAGACATTCAAGCGGGGCCCAATAGTCTGGCCTAGATCAACTCTCCCTTGCTGAAACTCTGCCCAGGAGAGTTATCAGCTTAGTATCTCTCGTACAAATCCGAATTGAGTCTCTAAAAGTCTGTGGCGGTGATCCATGTAGCCTTGAAGAAAGGTCTTCCTTTCCACTTGACCAAGAACCAGGGTTTAAAGTATCGGACTCGGACTCGGACTCGGCTCGGGCCGAGTCCGAGTCGACTCGGCCGACTCGGCCGAGTCGCATGGGACTCGGCCGAGTCGGCCGAGTCCCCATATTTAGTAAAAAAAAAAAAAAAAAAGAAAGGAAAAATTTTGTTTCTCCTTTTTTCCATCCAATCCATTCATAATTCCATATATAAAGTTTCACTCTCTTCATTGATCATTCTAATACGTTATTTAAGGATAGAAATATAGAATAATAATAACAAAATCGCAAGCCATTTTATAATTTAATTGCAATTAAAATTTAAAATTTAAAACTAAAAAGTAAAAAATACAATGTACATGTTTCCAACTTTCAATATCCACTCTCAAGTCTCAATTTAGTCAATTATCAAGTCAACTAGTAAGATTAATCATCAAAGATGTAACTAAGCTTCAAATTTCAATTATATTTATAGCATATAAAAATGTAAAACCATAGTATACCTTAGCTCTTTCTTGTTAAAATTTAAATGCTAATTCCATGTTGAATGCCTTGCGGGTTCTGGATCTTCATCTTCGTCGTTATTTTGACTTTGACGATAGTATTGAGCAACATCAAAATGAAAAAACCCTTGCCCCGCTCTTGGAGTTATAGGACCTTCTCCATAGTTTGATGATGGAGCCATAACTTGAAGTTGAGGATATTCATATGGCGGTTGCACTTGTGGGGGTGTTACTCCATACTGTTGTTGCCCATACCCATGCGAAGGACCACCGTATCCACCATACTGATGCGGCAGTCCATACTCAGACGAAGGATCATGAAATTGATCTCCATATTGTTGCTCACCTTGGTATGAACTATCAGAACTTGTGATCCAAGGGCTTGATGCCATTTGATGCGGCTGAGGATATTCATCCGTTGGCTCACTTCCTTTTCCTTCACCTCTGCCCCCCTCACGTGACCCACCAGTAGGCTCACTTGGACTATAATATACATTAATGTTGTCATGTCCACCACCACGTCTATCATCACTACCTTCGTATGCCTCCTCGTTCTGGCCCTGTTCACCTCCTTCTCGTGAGCCACTCTTGCTAGAAGATGATGTTTTATGCTGTTCCACTTCTTCTTCATAAGTGGCCAACCTTTGGCCTTGTCTTGTCTTTGCATGAGTGCTCTTAGTCTTATCCTTTGACTTTCGCGTGTATTGGAAAGTTGGTTTTGATCTTTCTCTAGCCCCCTCGACATGTTCTGAAGTAGAACGTGTCAACTCTGGACCACGGTTATGACCACGTCCAGAGCCTTGCAATGACGAGGTTGCTACACCCTTACCCTTATCGCGCGCTGATCGCGCTGTAGAAGTAGCCGTAGCAGATCTGGAACTCGGCTGCTGCGGTGGGGAAATATGTGCTTCATTCGACTGAAATTCTTCAACATCAGCCATTGCTTCATCGAGGAATGTTGTATCATTTAATACTGGCTCCTCTCTTTCAGCCAACCATTCATCAAGAGGGTCATCTTCCTCGAATATATAATCCAAATTAATTGGTTCGTAGTCGCCGTTGTCTCTTCTCATCAGGTTCCTTGCCCGTAACCTCATGTTGTAATGGACAAATACCAACTTCTCCAACTTAGCCATAGTAAGGCGATTACGGGTCTTAGTGTGTATCAAGCTGAATGTGCTCCAATTCCTTTCACATCCCGAAGATGAGGCTGTTTGGCTCAATATTCTTTTTGCAAACGATCTTAAATGGGGAACCTCATCACCAAATGTAGCCCACCATTCAGCTGTGTTAAAAGACCAAAACAATAAAATCAATTGTTTGTTATAATTCATAAAAAACTATATTTCATCTAATTTAAGTACTGAAATTTGAGAATAATACCTGGATCCATCTGCTTACGACCCAATATGGCTGCGTCTGATCCAAAACTACCTAGAGCGCCCTTGTAGTTTTTCAACTATAAAAGTTAAGATTTAGAAGTTAGCACCTAGCAGTTAGCACTTTTTCAAATTTCAACTAATTTGTGAATAATAATGTCATGATCTATGACATCTTTACCTGGTTAAGAATTGTAACTTGATGTTGCGCGTTATTTGTCATAGCCTCTAACGTTTTTTTCAAGCCACGGAAAACTTCTTCATGGTTAGAAAAGTGTTTGCTATAGAAGCAGCTTGGGTTCAAGTAGTACGCTGCATGCCATGACGTCATTAAGTAATAAGTATTGATTATTAGATTCCAAAATAAAGTAATAAACAATAACTAGTTAGTATTCTATTTATAATAACCATAATAAATTAATAGTCAAAAATTACCTGCCGCATGTATGTCTTGATGCATCTGGTTGTCCCATCGATTATCAATGATTTTCCATATCTTCTTATAATAAGTCCCATACTTTCCTCTGGACCTTTGCTCTATAGCTAGCTTTGCTCTATCCATGGCATCATACACAAAGCCCATTGTGGGCTTCGTATCAGCATCCACTAGTTTCAAAACCAAGACAAGAGGCTCGAGTAAGTCAGTAATTCGTTCTGCCCTCTTCCAAAAATCCTCCCCAAGGACAATCTGTTGTACTTTGCGTGCCAAAGGTTGACGTGAAAATTTTGATTTCACATATGCTGTACTGGTCCACATCTGCATTATGTTAGCCTTGGCACGACAAAGACTCTCAAGGGCTACGAAGTGCGTAGCAAAGCGTGTGATACCGGGCCTCAAAATCTCACGACCTTCGTTCATTTCTCTTAGTAGATCTGTCATGAACTGATGGTTATAGATCAAAGATGTCACCATCTTTCCCTCATCAATAGTCTCACGGACATCATCTAATTTGCCAATGTCCTCCAGCATGAGATCAATACAATGTGCCGCGCACGGCACCCAAATAATACCCTTACCCTTTTCACGCAATTTCTTCGCTGCGGCCTTAAAGTTAGGCGCATTATCTGTCACAATTGCAACAACATATTTGTGCCAATTGTTAACCATGGCCAAGGTATCATCAATTAAACTGTACAAATATTCAGCATCCATTCTATGTCCGCTTGTATCTACAGACCTGATAAAAACTGTTCCCGTTACACAGTAAGCCATGAAATTAATAATGTGCCGCCTATTGTTGCTTGTCCACCCATCACACATAAGCGTGCACCCATACTCCTCCCAAGTTTTGAAGTGATCTTCCAAGTATCTCCAATAATCAGAAACTTCCATGTCAAGATACTTTCCGCCAATCTCATAAGCGGATGGAGGTTTAACTCCGGGCCCCACCTCAGCTATAGTATCAACCATGGAGCGATAGTATGGTGAATTAGCAACATTCGGTGGAATCCGATTATAATGGAAGAACTTTGAGATGGCTCTCCCCATTTTCGTGGCTCTAACTTTCATATCGCCCATGATAGAGCTACTAATCTTTGGTTGTTTTGTACTTTGAGACCGATGTAAGAATGGATCCATTGTCCCTCTCCTTGCTGTGTCCCGATAAGGGTCAGGAGGAGCTCTAGAAGAACCAGCCCCAGCCCGTGTCTCATCCATACGAGCCTGCTCAGAAGCAAATTGTTCACGGCTCGCTCTAAAAGCCCTCCTTAACTCCCTCGCCTCAACATCACCATCACCGTCAGAGTCATCCTCAGAATCAGAAGTGTCAATCCTCTGCATATTTACAACCCTCTCATCAAATTTTTTCTTCTTTTCTTTCTCATTCTTCTTTTCAAGCAACACGTCTCTCATTTCTTTCCTCACTTCAGTGGGGACATTTGCACATGGTCTAGCTTCCCCTTGTATACCTGCTAGGTGTTGTTTAAATCTGTGGATCCCACCACTGAGAATCTTATGACACCATTTGCATTTGACCTTATGACGGTCTCCTGCAACCATCTCCCCATGTTCCCATCCGGGGTCAACTTCTTTCTCTTTATTTTTTGGGGCCATTTGTGATATAATCTAACTATCTGAGTAATAGTAATCTGCACAATCATGAAAATCACATTCTTTTAACCAAAAAATAGTTGAAATTTCATCTACAAACAACCCATACATGTAATCATCTACTCTACATAATTTAAGAATGTAAAATGCAAAAAATCCATATTATTAATAATTATTTTTACAAGAAAAAGCAAGGAAAATATTATTATTGCACATATATGCATAGATCTAGTGTTAGAACCATAGATCCATGTTATACAAACCCAAAATAATAATTTCATATAAAGAACATAAGTAAATAACAAAAAAAAATTCGGATTTCTCATTATTTCTTTTTAAAATTACATCATAATCATGAAAATCACATTCTTTTAACCAAAAAATAGTTGAAATTTCATCTACAAACAACCCACACATGTAATCATCTACTCTACATAATTTAAGAATGTAAAATGCAAAAAATCCATATTATTAATAATTATTTTTACAAGAAAAAGTAAGGAAAATATTATTATTGCACATATATGCATAGATCTAGTGTTAGAACCATAGATCCATGTTATACAAACCCAAAATAATAATTTCATACAAAGAACATAAGTAAATAACAAAAAAATATTCGGATTTCTCATTATTTCTTTTTAAAATTACATCACAATCATGAAAATCACATTCTTTTAACCAAAAAATAGTTGAAATTTCATCTACAAACAACCCACACATGTAATCATCTACTCTACATAATTTAAGAATGTAAAATGCAAAAAATCCATATTATTAATAATTATTTTTACAAGAAAAAGTAAGGAAAATATTATTATTGCACATATATGCATAGATCTAGTGTTAGAACTATAGATCCATGTTATACAAACCCAAAATAATAATTTCATACAAAGAACATAAGTAAATAACAAAAAAAAATTCGGATTTCTTAATTTTTTTTGAAAAAAAAGACCCAAAAATTAAAAAAAATGCATTTTTAGAAAAAATAATGATCCTCCAAACCATCTTCAAGCAATATCTTCATCTTAGCATCTTCTCTAAACCATATATGCATGTAGAATCAAGAAAACAAACCTCAAAGTTGAGAAATAAAAAAACCCTCTTTGATGTGAATAGTGGTTGGATTCTTTGGTAGGCTTGATCTTCAAAAATGGATGGATTTGATGATGTTTGATGCTTGAAACACAATTTGGAAGTAGTCTCCTTCACTCTCCACAAAGTAGAATGGGAAAAAAATGAGCATTTTAGGGTTTTGGGGGGCTTTAAAAGCCCCCCACTTCGTCAAAAGGGGGACTCGGACGAGTCCAGGGGGACTCGTCCGAGTCCCGGGGGACTCGTCCGAGTCCAGTGGGACTCGGCCGAGTCCCCTTGGACTCGGACGAGTCCCCCTGGACCTGTACCGAGTCCAGGGGACTCGGATCGGTCCCTGCCGAGTCCGAGTCGACTCGGCCGAGTCGACTCGGACTCGGACGATTTTTTATTCCTTGCCAAGAACTTTTGAAAGCCTCTGTTCTTTGGTGATACCAATTGGTCATCAAAGACATCTTCAATTTCTTCTCGGGGAGGTGGAATCATGGGAAGCCTGATACCTTGTTCTTCAAATGATTCATCTTGATAATGCCCATGATAAATTGTGATATCTTCGACAATGAATGTGGAACTAATATTCATGTATGGCGGAAGATCGAGCACATAAGCATTGGAGTTGATTTTCTTCGAAATCTTGAATGGACCTGCACTTCTTGGATATAGCTTCTTGTAAGTACCTGTGGGGAACCATTCGGGCTTCAAGCGAACCATGACCATATCTCCTTCATCAAATTCGACATGGTGTCCGCATGCTATTTATAGTTCTCATTACTTCTTTTTTTAAATGGATGGTTCTGATTACTTTTGGCAATGTGTTTGTGAACCTCATCATGAACGAACTCCATGTGTCCTACGAATTGTTCAGTTTCTTGACTATGCTTGGCTTCAACTGGTAAGGGACTCATATTGATAGGATAACATGGCTTGACTCCTTTGACAAGCGATCTTCCAGTTGTTGTAGGCAACATCTGCCATGGGAGTTCAGTTCAGGGGTACAGATGTGGCTAGACGGTGGGTGGATAATGATGATGATAATGGATGATGGGGTCGGTAATGATGAGAGAGAGAGAGAGAAAGAGAGAGAGAGAGAGAATCAGCTTCTATTCAATTGCAATCTATCCCAATGAGAAGGGATTACATCTCTTAAATAATTTAGCCTAATCTCCAACTTGGAAAACAAGTCATAATAAAATTAGAAACTATCTAAGTTACTAATAAAATTAGAAACTATCTAATTTACTAATAAATCATAGTAATTACTAAAATCTTTGAAATACTAGAAATTTGAAAACTGTCGTTGGAGATCCCTCATTATTGGGCCTCGTTGGACTTGGGCCTTTTGGCATAGACCTTCAGGCGGGGCTCAGTAGTCTGGCCGGCATCAGAATAGGGCTATTATTCCGTTACCCACGTTGTGTCAATTGGTATCAAAGGGAAGACCCATCTATCAGATCGTCGATCGACCCACGAATTCATTCTTGAATTTCCCGTTCATTGATTTCATCATCCATGATCATCATCATTAGCAACCAGCCCATCCCTGCCCTCCACATGACCCACCCCCACTATTTACATAACCCCAACCGAGACTCGCAGAACCCTACGCCGCGTCACTCATGTGTCTTGAACTCTAACCAGTTAAGCAACAGCCAAGGACATGAAAAAACAAGATTTGTGGTAATCTGAATTGTGTTGTTATTATTAGCATTTGATAGGGTAATGAAAGTAATAGAAAGACCAAAATATATATTCCGTGGTAGATAGATTTATGTAAATGGGTCAGGTCCATAGTGGACCCAGCCTGGACCAGATTAAGTTTCTCTAGCAGGACAAGGTGATGTTGTACAGACCAAGACCAGGCCCAAGAAGTCAACTGAGCCAACCCATTGACCCATTGGTCAACCTGGTCCATTGGGCTCAGCCCATAGGCCTAATATGCCCAAGAAATTACTGTGGCATCTTTCTATTTTCATTCCTAGTTTGATTAGAGAAATATTTCTAAATTATATATTCTTGTTTCATTAGGAATAGATAGTTTCCTATTTTATTTAGAAAGACTTGTTTGCTAAGGGATCAATCCTATTCCTATATAAGGATGATCAAACCTCCCTGCAGTTTATGCATATTTTCAATTAATCAAGGATTTCTGAATTTTATCTTCAATATGGAGTTTCCCATTATTGTGTGTTCTAGTTTTTAGAATCCATCCTTGGATTCGATCGGTCCCATTGGAGGTTGATCTATTTTTTATTGAGGATCCGGGGCTGCACGGCTGCACCACAAGTACCCAGTTCAGATGGACCTGATTGGATCCAGACTTGATACAAATCTAAATATATCACAGAATATGCGCATTATTATAATGTATAATACTAGTATATGATCTTTTACTAATGATAGTTACCATTTGAATGATGATGATGATGATGATGATGATGATGCCATATACTGTATTATATACTATTCATATAAATATGAATCAGGTACACTGGTAACCAGATCTGGATCTAGCGGGTCCCTGATGTGATTATCAACCAGGTCAGAAAAGAATGTCCACATCCAAGTTTTTCAGGACGCGTCCTTCGCATAACTAGGTAATCGAAGGTCCATTGAAATCCCTAAGTAGAGGATAGAGAGCACTATTCAGCTTCAGTAGAAGACTATCAAGACAGAAGTCTGCTTTTACAACTCTAGTGAAGTAAGGTGAAGCCTCAAATCAAGAGAGAATAAAATATAAGGGGGTCTAATCATATTATCATGGCATTTTGTTTTTAGTGGCTTGAAAAGGAATCTTTTTTACTTTTTGGGTAAAAAGTAGATGGGTTTTTGTCATTTAGTGGCTTGAGAATGTTGGTTTTTTACCTTTTTTCTAATATCAATGGGGGAATTTTGAGATTTTGTACTTTTGATATGACCCTCATGTCTTTTCGTGTGTGGTAAATGGAGGCTTCACTTCACTTCACCTTATTAGTGAAGTTGCCAAACAGGCCCAATTCTGTAAGACCTGGTGGTATCTCCCAACCCAATCTGGATTTGCATAGACAACCAGCATGAGGAGGAAAAGAATGAATAAAAGAAAAAAAGGCTTCCATGAGGTGGCGATATTCTGTAAAGAATGATGTGAGGAGTACAAGAAAATAATGCCAGGATATAAAACAAACTGGCTAATGACCTGTACCACATGAGCTATACCTTGACGTTTCAATCAAAGAAATAAGGCTTCCATGAGGTGGCGATACAACGTTGATGTAAAAGAAAAAGGAAAAAAATTAACTCTACATTCTTCTTACCTAAACTCTATATTTAACTCCATGGCTATCTCAGTTGTTCACGTCCAAATTTAATCCATTTATATTGGAAAAGAAAAAATGACCCTCAATTTACGTATCATTCCAAAGTGCAAACCAATGGGATTTGGTGACTATCGCAGGGACTGTTTCTTTTTTTGGTTTTTTTTTTAAAGAAGGGTGGTGTAGGGTAAAGTGGGCCCCACTAAGTGGTGTGCACGGTCCAGATGCACAGGAATATTGTCCTTATAATATTTATATGGGCCCAACTCCTATACATCTTTCCAGTACATACCAGCTGTTGGGTCCCACCTGTGACCCCAAATATCATGGGACAGGGGGGTCAAAGATTCAAGTGGGACCACCGTAGATATCAAATTTAAAGTCAGTCCAATGCCCCTAACCCCTTTTCCATGCACACCCTTGCGCACCTCAGTGGGCCCATCCAAATGGACCACACATGGGGGCAAACCCCCCTTCCTCCCCCCCTCCTTTTCTCTTTTCCTCTCTTTCTCTTAAAAGAAAGAAAAAAACCAAAAAAAAGAACAAAACCTGATAGTCAATGGACCCCTAGGTATGCACCCATCCAGATGGACTAGACCATTGGATTGATTGTGCAGTATGCACTCATTTTTAACGATGAAAATTTGTGGGGGGCTTTGATTAAGGTGTGAGGGTGATCACATGAGTCCCCCATCACCGTACACCATTAGGGCCCAGCCAGATCTTGCCATCCCCCTAGGTGCCACCGCGGGTGGGCCCTATAGCGAGGAATGCATGGAGAGACCATGTGCACCGCACGCAGGGGATGGCTACTCTGTGTGTGTATATATATATTTGCACTCTGCTAAGATGTACCACTCACGAATTTGCATAAGAGGCACCCAATGATAAATCCAAACCCTGAACTCACTAACCTCTTATGAATTAAAACTCGCCCTAATTTGACACTAATCTGAATTATATTCAACAAGAGGCTTTCTGATAGTACAAAGAAAGAATGAATGGATTGCAACTTCAGTAGGAATGTACAAAGGGCTGAAGCTGCTATGAGAATCCCAAGAGATACCACAAAGAGATTTATTCGAATACATTGCCTCGATAATTAGCAAGGATGGATGTTTCATTTCCATAGTTTAAATGATGAAGAGAATTTCGACATTTCCATAGTTTCCTGATTCACAGGAACATGTTTTCCATAGGTTTCATTTTCAGTAAACTATTGCTGAGATTAAAACTCAAGACTTTCATTTCCTTGATGAGTATTGTAACGAATGTTATTAACTGTTTCACGTGATTCTGGCAGTAGTTGATCATCTTTAATTGTGTGACTGTAGTACTGAATTTTATTCTCAGATGGGATTTCTTGCTGCATCTATTTTACATAGTAGATTTAATTCAGCTTTTTACTGATGCCCTGACTCCATATGACCTGAACTATTAAGGTCTGAGTTTTTAGTTCCTGAGAACAGATTTTACAGGCAGGAATTAGCACCCATTCAGTCCAAGACCATTTGTCTGGAAAGATTTACAGACCCATTGGATCTGTATTTGAAAAATCAAATTGCAGCGCGTTGCACATCCAAAGTTGATTTCTTTGCTTTTTTCTGTCCAATACCTGCTGTATTGGTGAGTTTAGTCAATTGGGGATTAGGAATTGGATTCTAATCTCAGTTATCCTATCCCAAATAAAATCCAGAACCAGCTATCAGTTCTAGATTGATTTCAGAGCAATCCATGCAGTATCAGAAGTGACCCGGAGTGCTTCAGTTGGTATCAGACCACTCCAACCTGCCACAGTAGTAATCCTGACTGCTCCACTAGTATTTTCAAATGATAAGATCTCTGCCATATAAGTTAATTATTCCTACTTTCAAATTTTTTTCCTACTATGACAAGCACTTCCAACTTTCTATTTAGTGGTCCTCATTCAAATAATAACGGCATGCCTCCTTTTCGTTTTCATATCTAGTTATTTCCTAGATTAATTTGTTTCAACTATTGCATTTCGTAATTGAAAACATTTTATACTTAAGTCTTCATATGGTATGAGTTTTTATTAGATGTGTGAATAAAATGAAATAGTACATTAGTTGCATTTAATGGAACCTCTATTTGAATAAGTTTTATGTGCCGTTTGGCAACTTTAATTTTTGGGTCTATTTAACTTGAACTGATTCAAATTGAGTGCTTTAGAGTGTTTGGGCCTCTTTGCTAATTAGTTATGGTTTCTGATTAACGAAATGGAGTTTTCACCTACTTCTCCTCGAGATCTATAATGCCTCTTGGTTTGGAGTTTGGTGAGAGCCCAAGTCAGTAACGCCTTCGGATCGGAGTTTGGTGAGAGCCCAATCTTTCCCATATCTATCCATCTTCTGCCTTGCCCGCCCCACATCATCTACCTCGATTCCGCATCACTATTTGATTGACCAACTTGATCTAAATATTTTAGGACCTGATTTACCACATGATCCACTAAATCGAAGTGATGCTCCTGCATTACAATTCCATAAAATGTCCAACATATTAGTAGTGCCAAATTTTATTTATTTATTTATTTTTGAATGGTTATATCATATATGTATTAATCAAAGAAAAACAGTACAAAAAGGCATATATGAGAATGCCAGGACAAATACAAGGAAAGCAAAAACACCATCCACAAAATCAAAAAGGAAGCACAAAGCCTCTAACCCAGGAGAAATACCCCAAAATAGAACAAAAAACTAGGAAGAGACTACTTCCCTCCATTTAAACAGAATGACCTCCATTGGCACACCCCAAAAGTCTGGCAAAATAGAAAGCCACAAACCAGCAAGGAATTTAGCATTCGCAGCAACAACTAAAGAAGGTGAGGAACCACCTTCAAAACAATGTCTATTTCTTTCCTCCCAAATTGCCCAAATGTTAGCAACAAAGGACGATCGCCAAAGAAGTCTTCCTCTCTTGGACTGAAACCCAAACTTCCAAGATCAAAAAGCTCTGAAATGGATTGAGGGAGAACCCAGCTACAACCAAAACAGTCAAGGGCAGATATCCAAATAGCATGGGCTAACTTGCAATTAAGCAACAAATGATCTACTGATTCCTCTACCAATAGACATAGAGGACAGGCATTGACAAGGATCACCCTACGGCGATGATGATTATCCATAGTGAGGATGTTGCCTCGAAGAGCTAACCAGCCAAACAGAAGAACTCTTGGAGGAGCCTTTGTCTTCCAAAGGAAACCAAACCCACTTTGGGAACTGTGGTTGTTTGAAAGCACCGAGAAAAAAGAGGAAACCGAGAACACACCATCCTTTGAGGCAGCACACAATCTGCTATCTTTACCTTATGCCGGAATGAACACTCAACCAAGCTTGTCAAAGAGGCTCATAGTAATGCTTAAAATGAATAACTATCTCACCACTAATTTTCCAGGCATGTCTTGATTCTTGAAATGATGAGTTGACGACATCTTATATATTGGTAGAAATAAGCATTCTACACTTGTAGTTCTCAAAGGGAATGGCATAATCTTGTAGGCATATTTTGAGTCCCAAAATGATGCAATCTCATAATGTTATAGAAATAACCATTGGACAACTCAAACAGAAAAATTATAGATTTATCAAAAATAAAAATAAACTATGGCTTATATTAGACGTCTTTCAAGATCCAGGGATTGATGGTAGCTAGCTGCTTGGTAAATGACAGTGCAGTGGAGTGTCATTTTCAGGCCCGGTAGCTAGCTGCCCAGTAAATGATGCAGAAATGATGGCTACGAGGACAGGCCGTCCGGAAGCTCATTGTCTTCATCTTCGTAATCTTATGGTGCAAGGCAATTTCCTTATGCGCAATCGGATGGGCATCACATAGGAAAAGTTCGTTGCTTTCACCTCAAATGACAGTGTTTTATTTTGCCTTCTTGTTATCTTCTTTTTATGGCAATAGCTTGTAGTTAGTGGCTAGTGGCTTTGCAGTATATCTCTCCTATATTGTACTCCTTTATTTAAAAATAAATACTGGACAGGCCAAAGATACTGTAAACTCCTTTATTCAAAAGAATATTAGACCTCTATCGAGCTGTCTGCATCAACAGCAATCCCCAAGATCCATTTGAGATGAGGCCCCTTATTTGTCTCTCTCTTCAAATTGGATGGAATGCACTATTAAGATGGAATCATGGTGATATTAGGATGGCGTATTCTGAACATCTTGTGGTATAGTTCTACTTCTTGCACGGTTATTCTGAACATCTTGTGGTATAGTTCTACTTTTTGCATGGTTCCCCTTTCTTAATCCTTGAAGATCCTTTGAGAGATCTACACACATCAGCCGTGCTCGAAAGTCCTCTGAGGGATTTAACATTATCACACATATCTACGCTTTTTCTTTTTCTTTTTAACAGAGACTTGAAAACCCAATCATTGTCCGTAATCGCTTATTGGAAATTGCTGTCAATTGAAACACTGTTTGCTTCCAAGACTTTCAATTAGACAGCTCTACGAACACAATATTGCATTTTGTGAACCCCCAAACAAGGAAATTCTCCATCGCTGCTCCTCCATGGTCAAATAAATCCCAATTGCTACTTTGGCATCTTATAATAAAAAATAGGCATGAGTCGATAACTATATCACATTACTTTATTCTATTTTTTTACTCTATACATGGCCATCGTAAAAATAAGGATTATATCCAACTTCCATATCATAAATGCATCCGCAGTGTGTTCCCTCAAATTGTAAGGATCATCCTAGATGACTTCAAGATAAGACCTTGCCCATAAGATTCCATTAAAATACTATCAAATTATAGGCTTCCATGAGAGTACTACTATCAAATTACAAGCGAGGGGGATCATCCCAGATAACTTCAAGATAAAGCCTTGCCCATAAGATTCCAAAAGAATACTATCACATTATAGGCTTACATGAGAATACTATCAAATTACAAGTCTACAGTCATCTCTCTCTCTCTCTCTCTCTCTCTCTCTCTCTCTCTCTCTCTCTCTCTCTCTCTCCTTTTTTTTTTATTTTATTTTTTGGGATTAGCAAGTGGTAACATGACTTGAACCTACAACCTCAAGGGTGTTACTTCTTTTGTCATTGGCAATGACCTTTATATAGGAGTGAACAGAATCACGAATAAGTTTGCTCTAGTACCAAAATGTTGGATGGCAAGATTTGTTGCCTGAACTCTCTTTCTTTTCTTTTCTTTTTTTAATGGTTACTTTCATTAAAAAAAGCAAATAGTGCAAGAGATATGTACTGAAAGCAAAACACAACAAAGCAGGAAAACCAAATAGAACCCTAAAACCAGTAAACTAAGGCCCTGCATGAGAATAGACACCCAAAGAGCTACTAAAAACTTTGATTTCTCCACTAATCTACTCTCACTGGATGCAATTCCTTCAAAACATCTTGAATTCCTTTCCTTCCAAATCGTCCAAATCACCGCCACATCACATGGCCTCTAGGGTCCCTAATTGGGGCCTTCCAAGCTTGGAAAAGCTCAGGGAGAGAGTGAGGAAGGACCCAGCAGCAGCCAAACCCTCCTATTATAGTCATCCAAATTGCCTGGGCTGATTTGAAATTTAGCAAGATATGGTCCACAGATTCTCCATCCCTCAAGCACAAAGGGCAGCCATTCACTATTGTCATCCCTCTCCTCCTTAAAAGATCCATGGTAGGGATCCTTCTCCTAAGAGCCAACCACCCGAATACGAGCACCCCTGGTGGAGCTTTCAACTTCCAAATACTATACACCCCACTCCTCTCCCAGGGACTGCTTAGGATAGCCTTAAAGAAAGAGGACGCTGAAACGGATCCATTTTTAGAGGCTATCCACACCCTAGCTTTTAAGAAAGCACAACCAAGGTGAAACTCCCCAAAAGTTCAACCTCAAATGTAGAGCAGTCATTGGCTTGTGGGTTTTGTACATAGTTACCTAGCTTGCAGTTATTCGAGTTCACGATTAGTAGGCCAAACTTACCCTAGTTTGGAAACCCTATAGAGCAAGTTTATTTAATTCATCTGTCGATCCACACTTGATTCATAGTTGGAGTCCGCTGAGTTCAATACACTAATAGAATATATAATACAATTTGCAATTATTCGCATGACTTATAGGTCATATAAGTAGGCCCTACATACCTCAAATCTGGATCACTTTATTATGCCTACGTAACTCTTTTCAGGCATAAATCCATCATCATTCAGTGCCCACCTCTTAAATTCCACCAGGGCAAATTTTATTGCAGCTCGCATTGGGAAAACTGTGAGATTGACCATATGTAAAACATGTCCCGCCCCCGCCCCCGCCACAACACACAAAAAAAAAAAAAAAAAAACCTCCAATCAGAAATGATCTCACTTGTCAAATTGATATTTTTTTTTTACTTACTCGTGTTTTTTGCACGTGATCAATCTAATGGTGACCCCAATTCTGATTGGAGTGAAATCTAGCCCAACATCAATACACAAAGGCGATGTTGGCGCAGCCCCAGATCCTCGATCAACAAATAGACCAATCTCCAATGGAATTGATTGAATCCAAAGATTAATTTAACCACTAGGGCACACTCAAGATCAAGAAACACACCATAATTGAGAATAAAACTCAGAAATCATGGATTAATTGAAACTAGCATGTATTACAATCAATCCCTATATAGAGTAGGATTGATCCCTTAGGAAGCAAGACTTTCTTAATAAAATAGGAAACTAGCTAATCCTAATCAAACAATAAATTAGAAATAGTTCCCTGATTAAACAAGGAATGAAAACAGATATAGGATAAAAAGGGAATGCCACAGTAGCTCTCAATCAATTGGGCCTGTGAACTGAACCCAATGGACCAGGTCAACCTAATGGACCAGGTCAACCTCTAGGTCAATGTGTAGGCCCAGTTGATTTCTTGGGCCTCGTGGCATCAAATGTGAATTTTGAGCAAGTTCAATTCAAGAGAAAGATGGATCTAAAGATGTGGTTCGGAAGATCAGTTTCAAATCTGTGATGGAAGAAAAATCCATTTAAGTTTCCCTGGAATGAAGGAAACTTTTTCGATCCAAGTAAATGCGAGAGAACAATCTTTTTATAGGTAAATAGAAGAGAACAGGGACTGATACTATAACCTATCACAAACAATCATTGCACACCATTAAAAATCATTATCTTATAATAATAATAATAATAAAACACAAAAGACAGCTCATAACACAAGGACGCTTGGATACAAGAAAGTATTATAATACTATTATACTAGATAGAAGTCTCCTGCTGTTTTAAAATGTGAGAATCCCCTCCTTCAATTGCGACTAGTGCGTGTGTGTGTGTGTGTCTGTGAGAGAGAGAGAGAGAGAGATGGAAGTCATGGCTGAGAAAAATAAAACAGTGTCTACTATAGAGGCAGGCAATTGCAGATGCACTAATGAAGAAAGAACGCATTGTACACGCTCCAGATTCATTTTTAATTTTTTTGGATTGAGGTTTTAAAGAGTAATAAATCAATAGGTATGCCCTAATTTCTATTCTAGTTTTGATTTAAGTTTATTCCTTCTACACAAAGCATTCTACAACTTTTTCCTTTTAATAAAATATTTTGTTCTCTATAAATATTTGAGCTATAGTAATCATCTACAAACTCTACCAAACTATTGTTGTTCAAAGTTCTGCCAGAGATTAACCAAATTCAAAATCGTTTGCTTTGAGCTAGTCACGGCTCAAAAGTTCTTTAAACAAATTATTTAACTCTAGTTTTGTATTTTCAAGAGCAACTACCAGAAGAATTTCACTTCTAGTAGCCAAAAATAGATCAAGAGGTGCAAGAAGCAAATTACAGATTGAGTCAAGCTGCAACTTGCAGTCAACTATTGACAGTGTTCAATTGAAAACAACAATTAATGCACATCACGAAACACAACGTAGTTCTCCTCCGCAAGGTTTTACATGTTTTTCAGGACTAACTTAAGACGATTTCTTCTATGCCAAACTCTTTGTCCAATGATTAAGGACCATTACTAGATACTTGACTTCTAGTCAACAGAATTACATGACATTTTAATGTTTACAATATCACCATCACGGTAATTGATGCAAACCTAAGGATAGGGCTTGCGTGGAGTGCCGAGGCACGTGTCAGTAGACACTTCGAATAGTCTTCACGAAGACTTCAAGATACGAGGAAGCACCTCTAGGGACAAACCCACAATTTTATTCAATAATCAAAGTCTGAGAAATAACTCAGTACAAAGCCATATAAATAATAGAGCAAACTTAAAGCCTAAGAAAACCCTAATCTAATAATGGAAAGCTTCCTAATACTAATATAATTAAAAATCTACTAATAAAAGACTAGAATCATAATCTCACTCAGAAGGGGACCAATTGTGGGGACCCATATTGCATCATTCCACCCAGGTTGAAAGAAGAGTTCGTCCTCGAACTCGACGTGTCTTCAGATTGTCTTTATAAATGTGATGAACATTAAGGACCTCTTTGGCAGCAGTGCGAGAATTCCGTTTTGGTGGTTCTGGCTTTTCAGGATGAAGAGTAGCTTGTTTTCCAGCATGCATGAATGTATATGTGTTGTCGCGCATTCCATTAGATCCATTTTTGTCATACATCCATGGATTGTCATACATCCATGGACGACCCAATAAGATATCACCACTATCCATAGGAAGCACATCACACCAGACCGTATCCTCGTAATCTGTACCAATGGCAAAAGTAACTTTGCAAGTATGTCGAACATGTGCTTGATCACCTTTCATCAGCCATTTAACAAAATAAGGTCGATTGTGTTTGTAAACTTTCAACTGGAGGCGGTCAACAAGGGACTGAGAGATGAGATTTTCGCAACTTCCACTATCAACAACAACTATGCAATTCTGCCCATGAACGGTACCCATGGAACGGAAAATATTTTTTCACAACCATTTCTTCTCAACAATGGGTATAGACTCTTGTTGCACCAAGAGAAGTGCACCATATGTGTCAGCCGCTATTTCCTCCACTTCATCGGATTCGTCACTTTTAGGATCATCTGTTGTTTCTGGTTCTTTTTGTGTACCTTCTATTAAAGTTATTCTTTTAGGACATTCAAACGCACGGTGACCTTTTTGCTTACAATGAAAACATGTGAACTTGTTCTGATCTTCAAACTTGGAGGAAAACTTTTCTGAGGAATTGGCACTTGGATTGAAGTCTGGCTTTGCGGAGGTCTTTTGTGCAGGCCATTTAGACACACTAAACTTTCGGGCTTGATAATTAGCAATGTCTTCAGCTTTAATGGCATGTTGGATGATCTCATCAACATTATCAAAATTCTTGAATGTAAGGATATGTTGTATGTCAATGCGCAGCCCATGAAAAAATCGATCAACCAACACATCATCATCCTCATTCAAACCACAACGAGCTTGCATAGTTAGGAACGCCTCAGAATATTCAATAACAATTTTGGAGCCTTGTTTCAAATCTTGAAAACTAGACTGAAGATCTCTTGAATAATTCACAGGGAGGAATTTTTGCTTCAACAAATTCTTCATCTCAATCCATGTGTCAACGGGGTCAATATTTTGATTTCTCCTTTTCTTTTGCAACTCGACCCACCATATCGTAGCATAATTGCAAAATCGAGTGGCCACCAGTATAATCTTATGACCATCCGTCATTGGCTTGTGTGCAAAAATATTTTCAACACACACTAACCAATCCATGAATTCATCTGGCTTCAATTTCCCATCATATTCGGGAATCACGAGTTTAATGCCCAAATCACGATCAACATTGACGGTATGTGGATCTCGTTGATTCCAATTATGTCTATCATCATCTCGATGATTATCCTCATGCCGATTATTTTCCAAATTGGTTAATCGGATTTCAATTCTTGCAAGAGTGTCTTGCATTTGAACCATCATTGCAGATAATTGATTAACAGTTACTGATAAGTCCGCAACGGTTCCCCTCAAATCATCATCATGATTGGAGGAAGACTCCACTTCTATATGCTTCTTGGGAGGCATTTTTTTTTTTAAAATGCAAATTCAAACTTTTGGACTAACCTGATGTGTAGATCTGCTCTCAACAGTCACGCCGGTGAAAACGGATCTGAAATCGAACGGTGGATGGGCCTGATAAAAAGAAATCTCAACCGTTGATCGGATAAGATCGTCAATTCTGTCGTTGATCAGATGTTGCTAATGCAGATATGATGTCATCACAACTTTACTGGGCTTCAAACAAATTTGGATCCTTCAAATTGTAGACCTGATGAGACCCAAAATAGAAAACTAGGCCCAAAGAAATGTCTTGACTCGTGTCACGTGTGGCAAGACACGTGGATAGCCCTTGGACTTGATGCAATGGAAGCAAGAAAAGAATCTCCTTTTCGTCGCTGATGAAGTCGAAGGGTTGGAAGAGGCGCTGGCAACTGGCTCTGACAACTTCGAGATGGTGGCCGAAGCTCACAACGACGACAAGGCCGACGGAGATAATATTTTGTGACTTTCAACGATGGGGAATCTTGGTGACGGCGCTGCTGGTGCGGAACGACGATGGTGTACGGTGCTCCCCCTTCTTGCTTCTCCTCTGTTGCTCCTGAGTCCTCTTCTTCTTCTTGCTTTTTTTTTTTCTTCTTTCTTCGTTTCTTCCTCTTTTCTGCTTGGGGGCTGGGTTTGGTTCTGTGGAGCAGTTTTTTTTTTTTTTTTTTTGCTCGGGATGGGTATGAAGATGGGGTGGTGGTGTGGGTTCTCAGGGATGTTGGTGGAATTGGATGAGATGGGTCAAGGGGTTTGGTTGATGGTGGTTTCGGGATTGTGGTTTTAGGGTATATGGGTTTGATGCTTGACGAAGATAGGACTGGGTCTAGGCATGACTTTGCGATGGCAGGGATGTTTGTGGAATGATGAATGGGGTTCGGATTGTAAAGAATGATGGGAGGCAGTGGATTTGGGGCCTCGACAGTAGGGTGGTGGTGGTATTTGGTAACAGGGGGATCGTCTAACAGTTAGGAGACGATGGGTTTTGGGTACGACAGGGGGTGTGAAAGCGAATGGGTTGATAAAGGGTAACACCCCGACGATTAAGGGATCGTTCGGCTTTGATACCAAACTGATGCAAGCCTAAGGATAGGGCTTGCGTGGAGTGCCGAGGCACGTGTCAGTAGACACTTCGAATAGTCTTCACGAAGACTTCAAGATACGAGGAAGCACCTCTAGGGACAAACCCACAATTTTATTCAATAATCAAAGTCTGAAAAATAACTCAGTACAAAGCCATATAAATAATAGAGCAAACTTAAAGCCTAAGAAAACCCTAATCTAATAATGGAAAGCTTCCTAATACTAATATAATTAGAAATCTACTAATAAAAGACTAGAATCATAATCTCACTTAGAAGGGGACCAATTGTGGGGACCCATATTGCATCAGTAATTAAAGGCCATTTTAATTTGTCACCAGTAACCACCACACCACCACCATCACAATCCCATCTATCCAGAGTCCTCACCAACCATGGTTACCATTTACCAAAATCAGTCATATGTTCTATGAGAAACAGTTACACTCCAATCTGGTTTAATTAGTAGGAGGATACATAATTCAGAAGTCTAATCAGTAGCAGAACTAAATGCAAGTAGAAATCATGATCAAATTTTCGGTAGATAAATCACGGGCAGTAGGAAAATTTTCTCCATCAAAGCTTAAAATAAAAATGAACACATAGCAATCAATCAAACTGCAGACATATCCAAGCTCTTCCCACAAAAAGAGAAAATATGACAACTTCTCCGAAGAAAATTAGCAGAAATGGATATTGAATTGATGCAAATTTGTTGTGGCCATAAACTGCATGGCTTTGCTGGATTAGGTTCTGGGTGTGGAATAAGGCTCTTGAACGAGTCTTAGACACGTTCAACTATCTTGATGGTCTCACTGTTCTGTTATCTCTACTCTCTTACTCTTAGTTTGTTGCTATTTGCTAGGCAGCTGTTACTTTGTTGTTAGTTTATAGGAGGTGGGTTCTCCACTTCTCTATGTCACCATTGTAAGATGATGCCTATAAGTGAGTAGGCAGTAGTCAATAAAAGATGTCTGTCATTTATGAACTAATCTGGGAGGTTGGTTTCCCGCGAAGAAACCTGTTACTGTCCGCATTTTTCTTTCACATTATTTTCCTTCCATTCTCAAGCTCATTTCCAAAATAGCTAGAGGCAGTAGAGGTAGGGGTCGAGGAACCCATTTCTCACTTGAAGAACACTCCAACTGTGAACCTCACACCCTCGAGAAGGCACGCAACAGAATTCCACAATATAATCAAGCAAAAAGAGCTAGAATTGTAGAACCGAGCATTAAGAGCCCATTAGTTTAATTTGTATTGAGGTCGTAGGATTTCTAATCAATACTATCCTGTAAAGGGGACTAAAAGTAAAGAGAATGAGCACCCGTTACCCCAGTAAATTAAATTCTAGGAAATCAATGATCACATCTACATCTCTTAAATTCTCATTGGATATATCCCCAATATAACCATGAAGTGCAATGAATTCTCATTCGACAAAACCCCCTTTACTACAAATTCAACATGAATTATGCAAATGTGACACAAAAGACCACAGATCAAACCAAACCCCACATCCAATGCATCAACAAACACAAGATCTGACAAAAAATCAACAAACCCAAGATCAGAACCAAGAGAATTTCAGCAATTCAAGACCAGATCTAACAGAAAGAGATCTAACCGGCGCCATTCCTTGAGCATAAATCCCTCCTCGCGCATCTCCTCAGGTGGCGGGAGGACAGGCCCATCGGAAGCAAAGACCCCTCCGTCGTCGGCAAAGGGTTTTCCGTTGGACTCGGAGACGAACGGCGAGGGCGAGTCGTCGGGGAGGACAGGGTCGGAGTGGAAGCCGTACGCCTCCGGAGAGGGAGGGGTTCCGGCGTCCGAGACGTGGTGGATGGGGATCTCTTCGTCGGAGGGGAGGGGCTGGTGGTTGTGGTCGGCGTCGGTCGGGTCGTCGTAGGCGGAGAAGGCGGTGGAGGGGTCGTAGTTGTTGGAGGAGTCGTAGTTGATGTAGCCGTCGTCGTCAAATGGGCGATCTGACGACCTGACGACATCGTCTCCGTCGTTGCTGTAGGTGTCGAACGACATCTTTCTCTTCTTCTCTTTTCTATCTCTTTCTTTCAGCTTTTGCTTCTTTTCCTCTCTTTCTCACTATTTCTCTTCTTTTGCAAACTGGTAAAGAAAACAGGAGAAGATATAAATGTGAAATGAGAAACAGAGGAAGAGTAGTTTGGGAGCTACGTGAATCAAAGGCCACGACAACGTGACACCTGTAATAATCCTATTAAAAGGGATTAAGAAGGGTATGGGGCTGGCAACTTGGGTCAGGCCAAACTGTAACCTACGTTGCCCAACCCAACAGGAAGTGGAGTCCGGGTTGGGACTGAATGGATGAACCTCCATGAACTTTTGGGGTTTCAGGACTTCAGGTGTTGGAATTAAACTGGTTAGCCAACATGTGTACAAAGATATGTGTATATAGTTTATGAAAAAAAGAGTTTCTAAATACTAGTGGAGCCCTGCACGTGCATTGTACATGCACCGACAAAATCTTTAAAAAAATAAAGTTTTTAAAAAATTCAGTAGAAGCTTCAATACATTTAAAAATAAATTTTCAACAGAAAATGAGTCGTAAATTACAAGGCCCGTGCCATGTCCAAATGCATACATTTGAAAACAATAAAACAATGATATAGTAAGAAAAATGAAGTCTCAAAAGACAATTGATATGGAATTTATATAACTTTTTGATGATATAAATCACATTTGTCTAAATATTTTATCATGAATATGTACAAATAAATTTAAATTTACTTTTTTTAACATGTCAGGTAAACTTATCAGTTTCCTGGTAAACTTGACCAGCTAAAGCTGGAGTCCAGTCAAAAGAATAGTCAAATTAATAACCTGCCGTTTTATAAAGAAATAAGAATAAAAACTAAGAACCAGATGAGCTTACTGTTCAAACCAATTACCATGAACATTATATGTTCACTACAAAATCAAATTCTATTAAGGAAAAAAATTAATCATATCATACCTAAGGATATCAGAATAACAAAATCGAGATGGTGGTTTTAGTCTTAACTTAAAAAGAAGAATAACATCTCACACTGATCGTCAAGAATAATAAAGTAATCCGGCTTGTCATCAAGTGACAGGGATCAACAATGGTGGAACTATGATATGAACTCTGACAAGTAAGATCTGTAGTGCAACTGTTGATCAATATTAGTATTTAACATGTGCTTTGTGTTTTTTTATAAGACGGACCGCTATCAGGTAAAAAGAGGCAATACCTCTCTAAGAGTCAGCATCTTCTTTTCCTTGATACAAAGTGCGATATTTTATACCCTGTAAGAAAACGATAATACAAAGTAATTATAGAAGTTCAGTTAAATGGAAGCTCACAAATAGAGATATCCACAGGGAAAAAATACCAAAAAAATAAAAAACTACAAATACAAATCTGCTAAAAGAATTGGACCTTCCTCTTAGAAATACATAAGAATGTAACCCATGTATTCTAGATCAATTCTTTCGCTCTATTCTGTATAGAGGATGGGAGTGCTGATCAAAGTAAGAAAATTTCAAAACGAACAAAGACAACTTGATTCATTTTCTTTTGATCCATTATAAAATACACTAATTATTTTTTTTTATTTTCATCCATTCAAGGTTTATTATTGAAAAAGCACATGACATTTAAATTTTCGGAGTTAAAAGGCAGTATGTACACCATGACCCACAAAATAGAGTAAATAGTGCATAGTTAAAATCTTTTGTTTTTCCCAACTTGGCTTAGTTTGTTAACTAGGGTGGACAAAATAGTGCCAAGAAAGACTAAAAAAACTTTCTGAATGATAAAATCTAAAATATCTTTCCTTTGAAATGATTCTTTAATAGCCATATCTCACAATTAATTTAAAAAAGAAACTGAATAAAATTTTGGAAATTAGTGAACAAAATGGTTCAATGAGAACCACAAATGAATGCTTATTGGTCTTATCCCACTCTTGAAGGGTTTGGAGGGTGACAATTGAAGAGGCCTTGGTCTAAAGTGTAAGAATTTAACTAACATAAACTAAAACAGGAAAAATAAACAAAATAAAATGTTAGATTCTTATACAAATATTGATTAAACACATACAAATCCCATGACAACCAACTTATTCAACTCTGTTGATCTAACATATTAAAAGATTACCAAAATCATTGAGCCAATAAAAATCCAATAAGTAGACATTAATCTATACCAAGAGTGTTTCTTTATATATGGTGCTCTTATATGGGAAAAAAGAAAGTCTATAAGTAACAACATTGTTTTCACTGTAATCTTCCTATTGCAGTAGTTAAACAAATCTTCTAAGCTTAAACCTAGAAAATCAATGACCATGGCATTGTACTCAACCTCCACAGAAATAAAATTTGTATACAAATGATCATGGCATTGTACTCACCAAGAAGATCAATGACCATGGTATTGTACTCACCCAGAAGATCAGGCTATGTTTGTTATTTTATAGAAATGAAGCTAAATTTGTAGCAAAATATATGTATGATTACTAATCTATTTTGATGATGATAGGGTTTAAGTTTTGGAAAAAGAAAAAAACCTCTATGATAGCTTAGATACCCACTGTTATCAACTTTGTTTAATCATTATCCATGGTAAAACTTATTTAGTGAATCTGATTAATACATTTGTTTAATCATTATCGATGGTAAAACTTATTTGGTGAATCTGATGAATCAATAAAAATCAAAATCATATAATCACTAAGAATTCATTTTCATGCAAGATCATCCATCAAACTTAAAAAGATAACATGAGAATTACCAAAGATTCTCTAATGGAACTTATGATTAAGAGGAGAGAAAGATCACCAGCATATTTCATGACGATGGCTAGATGTGTTGGTGTTAGCAAAACCTGCATAGGATTATCTATTAGCACCCTATAATACAATTCATATTCCAATAGTAATTTAGCCGGATGTAATTCAGCAGAAGTGCAAGTAGTCGATGAATTCATTAATTCTAAGAAATCTAATTAAAAAATAAATGCTATATATACTCAACTCAAAGCTATTATTATAATTAAGGTGATTTATTTTAAGAAGGACAAAACTATCAAAACCATACCAATTTCTCCATCTTACAAAACAACTTCCAAACCAGAACTATGCAAAATCGTGAATCATTGAAATTCACTGCAACATATTAAGAATGAGTTAGCATGTCACTCTTATATAAATTGAGAAGAAAATGAAGTAATAGATAAAAGAAACCATTTGAAAAGAAAGCTATACACTTCTCATGTGGCAGAATAGGTAATGAACTGGAAAATATGCTAACATCACTTGATCCATTATATGCATCAGATTCAAACAAGATCCCCATGCACAATTTCCTACTTTCATAGGAATCTTCATCGAAGGGATCTTGTTAATAACAACATCACACACCAACTCAATCCAAAACCAACGTATTAATTAAGAGTTTCGGCTGACCCTTCTCCCTTTCAAATTAAGACATTTTCAACTTGATTAATAAATGTGTCAATTTAGGCTAAACATGTACAACCTTTATGCTCCATACAACATAAACTCTCAATCGGAGTCATTGCCATTGCTAATCATAGATTCCATCTTGTAACATCCATTTTGCAACCAATTGAATTAAAAAAACCAAGGCTGTAAAGACATCAACGAAGGACCACCCATTTATAATACCAAATACACATAATGGATGACACTACTTCAGACATTACACTTATCACGTATTTGAATCTAGCAATGTGGATTTACTTATTTGTATACAATAAATTGCAATGTCACTTGTAATTTTTGTCATAAATTTACCTAGACTCCGCACGTGAAAATAAGAGATATATTATAATTTACAATATAACAAGGAGTGGGCCATGGGTGTGGAGAGAAATTTTTTTTTTTTTTTTTGTGACAACTTCTTCTCTTTATCATAGGGGCATAGATTTTATCATAGTTCTCTCTTATGTTATATATATATATAATATAATAATACTGAGTGGGGCCCACAGATGTGTAGAGAAAAATAATGACAAGTTCTTCTCTTTTATAAGGGTCTATAAAATATAATAATACTAAGTGGGGCCCACAGATGTGTAGAGAAAAAGCATGACAAGTTCTTCTCTTTTAGAAGGATAAATAGATAGATTTTATAATATATAATATAATAAGGAGTGGGCCATGGGTGTGGAAAGAATTTTTTTGACAACTTAAAATTAAGGAGTGGACCATGGGTGTGGACAGAATTGTTTTGAAAGTGGTGGGTGAGATCATCTACCTAGTATGGGCCGGCCCATTGTTGATGGTCCGTCTAAAGACATAATCCAAACCTAATGGCCGAGGAAAGATCAGGGTTGGCATTGTCCAAACTCTAAAAGTAAAGTGATTTTCGGACAGGTGCACATGATTTTAAACTCTTAAATTGAGTGGGGTCAAACTCAAAAGTGTATGTGAGGTCAAACTCAAAATTTCAATTCACGATATAAAAATTTTTATTTTTAAATATTTCAATCGACCCCACTATGATCAATGTAGCTGCCCATGAGTCTACGAAATGAATTACTAAGGGTGTTAGCTTGATATTTATTACCCATCTTTCCTTGATTTTATTTCTATAAAAGGAAAGGTTATTTGATTCTCATTTTTGAAAACTCTTCATCTTCATTTTGACCACTTATGACATAAATCATATTTGTTCAGTTGTTATATATATTAATGCAAACAAATAGACCCTTAATTTATAAGAGGTTCTAAAATTAATTATATATATAGCAATTAGATGCATCTCTAAGCTAAACAATTAATCAGAGTTTATATTAAATTCCAGAAATTAAAAACAGAATATGTGTTGATGTTCAAACAATTATGAATTCTGCAGTAAATTGAGGATTAAATGGGGATTAGTACACATAATAACCATAAAAGGGGTTTTATGGAATTATGGAATTCCTAGGGGTCATACAGTACTCGCGCCTAAATCAGTTTGAACAGTGAATGGTGGGCCCTCCAATGACTTGATGCCCCTGCAGCCAGACCCACCCTGGTCGCCCATCAAGGCCCAGCCAAATGGCTGGTTCTGATGTCCGATCGGTGGCCCAGTGGGTTCCACAAGTATGATTGACCAAACTACCAAAACCCATCAATATCTTGTTTCTAGATTTTCAACCCTCTAGATGGTAGGCCGAAACGGGACCCGCCTCATATGGGTCCAGCACCACAATGGTCGACCAAGGATGCCCCACCAGACCTCTGGTATTGATCTTATATCAGGTGGGCCAGGGGGTCCCACATGCCCCTGTCGACTGAGTGATAAGAAAACTATAAAAATCTAGGATTTTTTTGTTCTTCCTCCCTGTTATTCATTCACTGCAACTTGTTTGAAAACAAGTATTCCATCTTATTACAAAACCTAACAGGGATTTAATCACTCCATCAAATTAGAGCATACAAGAAGAAACTTCTTGGCCTGCAATAATAAGGAGGCAAGAACAATCTAACTTTGTAAATACGACATCTTCCTTTCTCCTCTGCAAATGCCCTTTCGCATTTCAATTGCTTTGTAAACCAGTTGGTTTTTTTCATATAAAAAACCTAAAAAAAATCTATCAAAGAGTTTCTGTAATAGTCAAACATCTCGGGGCCTCGTATTTTAAGAATGAAGCGATTATAATAAATTTTATTTTTGGCAACATTTTCCCAATAACATCTCGAACAAAACAATTAAAAAAATGAAAATGCCTAATTTTTTTTTAAATAAGTTTTTAAACACAAGATTTCTGACATGTTGAAAGAATTATGAATTTCTCTATCACTAGTTTTCCTCTTTCCATGGGAGCATTTTCTTGAAGAGGATAAAAAGTTCAAAATCATATATCAGGTAAAATGGCATCTCATGGAAATAAATATTCAAGAATTGGAGAAACAAAGGCCCCTATCCTCACCGCCTCCATTGCAACCAACAACCCCCCTAACATTTCAAATCCCCATACAACAAAAACTTCTAAACAAAGAAACTCATCACAATCTAGAATGTCGTAAAAAAAAAAAAAACATCACATAAAAGCAAATTCAGAGCAGAAGAACAAAAAATATCAGATACCCACCAATCCCATCTACAGATTTCCTCCATAATCTGAAACTAACCAATCCAACAATCACTGTTGACACCAAAAATGACACTTTGCCTCTTTAACATCAAAAGTCACATGGAGCCGCATCCTACCACAAATAGGCAAATGCCACTTTAAGTATCAGATCTTGTCAGAATTAAACAAAAACTGCAAGATCATTCAAAACAACCAAAAGAAGGGTACACATGAAGTTTCAGACCATTTCAACATCATTTGGCCTAACTTTGCTCTTCCAGCAGCTGAACAGGAGCTCCCGGTGACAATAAAGCCAGAGCCTTTGACACAAAACATAGCACACAGTTGGCATCAAAATGCTACTAAAAGACTTTACATCAAATTCCAGGCCATTCCAACATTGTTTGCCCCAAAAAGGAAATAGTCGCAGCAAAGTCAGCTCTCCCGGCGGCGATAGTGTCGAAGACCAAATCTTCGATTAGAGCCTATGAATGGTCTCCAAATACCACCAAAAGGCTCTATGTCAAGTTTCAAGTCAAACCAACAATGTTTGACCTTTCATCAACCCTTGAGTAGCAAAATCAAGCCTCTCGGCGGCGAGAACCACCGAGGCCATCACTCATTAAACAAAGCATATGGGTGATTTCAACATGCTTTCAAAGGGCTACACGTCAAATTTCATGTCATTTTGACAACATTTGACCAAACTTTGATGCTCGGAAACAAAATCAGGCCTCCTGGCGACAGAGCTCCCTGGGACTATGACTTCCAAATCGGAGCTAATGGATCATCTCAAAATGACTCAAATAGGCTATTTATCAAATTTCAGGTCAATCGGACATCGGTTGATCGTATATCAAAGCGTGGCATCTTCTTCGCGATAAAATCAAGTCTACTGGCGAGGAGACCTCACACGATGTCAAAACTCAAACAAAAGCCTATGGTTGGTCTTATTCATTTCTCAGGAGGCTTCACCTCAAATTTCAAGTCATTTCGACATCTTTGACCTAGTTTTGGCTTCTGACGGCAAATCAGCAACAAAGTATTCGGCTTTTCCGACAAATAGGAAACTTTGTGCTATGATTTGCGCGGCTTCTAGTCAAGTTTTCTACAAGGAAATCAGGCCAATAAATGTGCAAAAATGCCGAGAAAAATATCAGAGAAAAAAGAATCGAAAAAACCAAAAAACGACTGAAAACTAGCGACCAAAAGGGGAAAAATCCCCCATGGTTGCCTGCGACCATGCACCTATGGTCGCCGGCGACCCTAGAAATCTGGGTTGCCGGATTTTCACTGAAAGAGCCATTTTTTTTGTCCTTTTCGAGTCTCGAGAATTTCGGCCCCTTTGATTTTCTAAAAATCTGATTTTCGGGGCATGAAATAAATCAACTGATCTTCGTCAACATCTCGAATCCGCCGTCAAAAGCATGGGATCATCATCGGAGGCTTCAAAATCACCAATCGGCCAACCAAGAAAGCACATTTTCTGTTTGATCGATCTAGAAATTGACAGGACAAATGTTGTCGGCTAGTGTCTGAAGTTGCATGGTCATCTGACATCAAACAACATGAAGATCTATCGGCGATCAAGCCCCTTACATCGCAAGAAGAATTCCAAAAGTCGCGGTACAGCCCGCGACTCTTCGAGTGCCCTAGCAGCCACTTAATGCAGTTAAATGGCCCGTTTTATAACAAGTAAATTTGGTCATTAACTCATTATTTTGGACTGCCCAATTAGAAGCGAGGAAAAAAGAGTTACAAGTCCAAGCAATCATGGCATTAAATCATGTAACTCCCCTCATCATGGCGTTTAAAGGCAATTAAATGTCCATTATTCTCCATCGGCCAATAAAAAGCCAAGAAAAAGGAGTTACAAAATCCTAAATTAAAAACTTGTAACTCCTCCCATCATGGAGCATTAATGCAATCAATGCTTATAAACCCTCATAATGGCCACCAAAAGCCTATAAAAGGGGGGTCATTTCAAGAAGAACGGGATCGATTGATTGATCGAAAACCAAAAAGCCCAGAAAAAATCCAGAAAATCAATAAACTTCTGCAAAAGTTGCTGCAACAACCTCTCCTCCGTCAAAGAGACTCAGCAAAAACACCACAAGTTGACCGAAGCCCCTTGGGGGGGGGCCCACCCCCCCAAGGCCCCCTCCTTCTATCCACATGGCTACATGTGGCTTTTCAGTCAGTCTACTCAGCTTTTTATTAGATATAGGACCTCCCCTTGGTATTTATCCTCTAAAAATCTAAGGGGCCAAGCCATGCCAAACAAATCAAAGCATCCTATGTTCTCATTTGAAAGATGATGGTGAAGTCCATACATGACTTGCGATCGCCATTCTGAACGAGTCCCCGCAATCTCCTGAGTAATTAGAATTCCTTTTCTTGCTTTTTGTTGTATTTAGTATTTTTTTAAAAGAGTAAAAAAAAAATTACAACTCTTGTCTTTACAGTTTTTATGAGATTTGCAAATCGCCTTTCACAGCAAACAAATGAAAAATCGCCTTTCATGGCAAAATTGCATTTCACGGCGAAAACATGTCTCTTTTCTTAAATATATGTGCAATGAAAAACTAGCAAAAAAATTGATTTCCTTTTAACTTGTGAAGGTGGATCTCCGGACCACCATTTCTAAATTCCTAGTAGAGGAGAAAATCTGGCATACTCGTACAAAAATGTTGGTGCTCGCTTTTCTCCACCCACCCCGAAAGCCCTGGGGCGAAGGAAGAGAAAAGTCGGGTCCATCAAGTTGGCACATCCGGTGGGACTCTTTTATTTGAGAACATGATGCTTAGACTCTTTGGTTCCTTTCTAGTTGGTGGCCTACGTTGGATCTTGCATCTTAAAAAAATGAGAAGGGATTTTTTTGGAAATTTTTATCTTTGAGTTTATTTCCATTCTTTCTCATTTCAAAAAAAAAAAAAAAAATCTAATTCTTATTTTGGATTCAATTTTGAAAAACCTTAATCCTTTACTTTTCGGACTTGATAGCTCGCAGAAATGTTTGTAGCTATCTTTCATATTAGGGAATAGGCCATCTTTTCTCTTTGATGAGTCCGATATGGATCTTCAAAAAACAAAAAAAAAAAAATGATTTCAAACTTTTCAGAGCTTTCCAAAAAAAAAAAAAAAAAACCTGATTTCAAACTTTTCAGATCTTTAAAAAAAATCATTTTTTTCTCTTTTGGGTTCAAATTTGAGAAACTCTGGTTCTTTCCTTTTCAGACAATAGCTTGTGGAAATCGTTTGTAGCTAACGTTCGGATCGGGAGGGGTCATTCTCTCTCTTTGATGGGTCTGTTAGAGATCTTTCAAAAAACAAAAAAAAAAATTATTCAGTTTTCTCTCTTTTGGATTCAAATTTGAGAAACTTTGGTTATTTCATTTTCGGACAATAGCTTGCGGAAATCGTTTGTAGCTAACGTTCGAATCGGGAGGGGCCATTCGCTCTCTTTGATGGGTCCATTAGTGATCTTTCAAAAGAAAAAGGGGGCAGCGAAGAGCACTAAGGTTGTACCAATTGCATTCTTTGATCAAAGTTGATTTAAGAAAAGCCTTGTCTAGAGTGTAGAGACATCTAGACTGTTTTAGGCAAGGGTCCTCCAAACGGGTTCATTAAGTAATCCTACCCTTACCTGGGGGCTGATCTATCAACTGAGGTTTCATAAGACCGAATCGGGAGACCTCAATGTGTTCTCCAACCTCTAGATAAGTCTTTAAAAAAAATCTTTAAAAAAGTCTCTTAAAAAAATCTTAAAAAAAAAAAAAAAACTTCCGTCACTTTTGAGTTCAAATTTGAGAAATCTTGGTTCATTCCCTTTCGGATAAAAGCTCATGGAAATTGTTTGTAGCTTGCGTTCGGATTGGAACACCACTTGCTCTCTTTGATGAATTCGATCTTGACCTTTCAAAAAGAAAGTTCCATCATTTTTGGGTTCAAATCTGAGAAATCTTGGTTCCTTCCCTTTCGGACAATAGCTCGTGGAAGTCGTTTGTAGCTTGCATTCGGATTGGAATGCAATTTGCTCTCTTTTATGAATCCAATCTTGGCTTTTCAAAAAATCTCATCTCGTGTCCATTTAAAGGACACAATTTACAACATTTGTGCCTAGCGGCGCTAGTATGCCTTTTTGGGTCTACTATATTCGCGACCGACACATTTGTACCTCCAACCTTATATCATCTTACCTCGAGTGAGCCTTACTTCTCAGTAATTTGAATTAAGGTTTACAATTGCTTCTAGAAGTCACTGGAACGTTCATTCTGAGCTTCCCATACTTGTGATTAGAACAATTGTACCCTCTATGTCTTTTAGCCTTCTTCACCTCGATTGTGCCGGGCCGTGTCCCCCTTGAGCGATTTGAAAAGACAAAACCATAGTTCTTTTTCCATTTATGATCATTATATTCTTGTGATAACTAATGGATGTGGTCTTGTTTCACAAGTTTTTCCAAACTAACAATGGCAGCTTCATTAACCATCACTTTCGATGAGAACAAGTACTAGCTATGCTTCAAGAGAACCAAAACAAGCGCACTCACAAGCGCCTTGCCAGCTACTGAAGTGTCGTCTCTCTCCGCAACTCTCAGAACACCGGGTCGACCTCTACTCCCCGAACCATTGTCTTCGGGTCGTTGAGATCATTCCCACTTTCCGAAGAAGAAATTGCACATGCCAAGAAGCAGAAAACCGCCCCTAAACGTGTCACTATCATAACACCAAGGGCAACCATCAAGAAGCCTGAAACCCGCGGTAATCCTGCAAAGCCTTAAACTACAAAGAACCAGGTCTACCCCATGACTTGGTCCCCAAGACCTTCGCTAAAGCAAAGGAGGTTCCAAGCATCTACAAAACCAGTATACCTGGCCCCTCTCAAGGAGAACCGGTTCTATCCTCTCGCCTGCATGAAAGAGGAGAGACCTACCCTCCGCCAAACAACAAAGTCAACCCAGCACAAACCTGTTGACACCAAAAATGTCACTTTGCCTCTTCAATATAAAAAACTACATGGAGCCGCATCCTACAATAAATAGGCAAAGTTGCTTCAAGCATCAGATCTTGTCAGAATCAAACAAAAACTACAAGATCCTTCAAAATAGCCAAAAGAAGGGTACACATGAAGTTTCGGGTCATTTCAACATCGTTTGACTTAACTTCACTCCTCGAGCGGTTGAGTAGGAGCTCCCTGCGGCGACAATGTCGAAGATATCAAATCTTAAATCAAAGCCTATGGATGGTCTTAAAATACCTCCAAAAGGCTCCATTTCAAATTTCAAGTCAAACTGACACCATTTGACCCTCCATTAACTCTCGAGCAGCAAAATCAAGCCTCTCGGCGGTGAGAACCACCGAGTCCATCACTCATCAAACAAAGAACATGGGTAGCTTCTACATACTTCCAAAGGGCTGCACGTCAAATTGCAGATCATTCCGACGACGTTTGACCCAACTTTGATGCTCGGAAACAAAATCAAGCCTACCGGCGACGGAGCTCCCTGGGACCATGGCATTCAAATAAGTGCTAATAAATCGTCTCAAAATGACTCCAATAGGCTCCTTGTCAAATTTTAGGTTGACCGTACATCAAAGCTCGACATCTTCCTTGCGGTGAAATCAAGTCTAGCATCGACGGGACCCCAAACGGCTTCAAAACTCAAACAAAAGCTCATGGTTGGTCCTATCTATTACTTAAGAAGTTTCACCTTAAATTGCTGGTCATTCCGATATCATTTGACCTAGTTTCGACTTTTGACGGAAAATCGGCTACAAAGTCTTCGGCTTTTCAAAAAATAGGAAACTTTGTGTTCTGATTTGCGTGGCTTCTCGTCAAGTTTTTCTCAAGAAAATCAAGTCAATAAGTGAGGAAAGATGTCAAGGAAAATACAGGAGAAAGAAGAAACGAAAAAAGACAAAAAAAGGGCAATCGAACGGCGACCGAAAAGGGACAAAAGTCCCATGGTCGCCGGCGACCTTGGCCCAAGGTCACCTGCCCCATGGTCGCCAGCAACCATTGGAATCCGGGTCACTGAATTTCGCCCGGAAACCCACTTTTCTGGGTATTTTTCATGTTTCGAGATGATTGCCCCCTATGAGTTTTCCAGAATTTGATATTTGGAGCATGAAATCCGTCGATCTTCGTCAACATCACAGATCCGCCGTCGAGATCATGAAATCATCATCCGACGCTTCAAAATCGCCAACCGGCCGACAAAAAAGCACACTTTCTGCCCGATCGATCGAGAAATCGACTGGATAGATGTTGCCGGCTCATTGGTGTCAACCAATGTCTGAAATTGCATCACCATCCGACATTAAACAACATGTGGATCCATCAGCGATCATCGTAAGAAGAATTCCAAAAGACGCGGCGCGGCCTGCGACTCTTCAAGCGACTTGGTGACCACTTAATGATGTTAATTGACCCATTTATTACAAGTTAATGCGGTCATTAACTCATTATTTTGGACGGCCCAATCATAAGCAAGGAAAAAGGAGTTACAAATCCAAGCAATCATGGCATTAAACCATGTAACTCCCCTCATCATGGAGATTAAAGGCGATTAAATGCCCATCATCCTCCATCGGCCAATCAGAAGCCAAGAAAAAGGAGTTACAAAATCAAGAATTAAAAACTTGTAACTCCCGGCATCATGGAGCATTAATGTAATCAATGCTCATAAACTCATCTAATGGCCACCAAAAGCCTACAAAAGGCGGTCATTTCAAGGAGAAAGGCCCCTGAAAAAATTGCTAGAAAAATTGCCAAGAAAATTCTCGGAGAAATCTCTGCGTAAAGAAGCTCGGCTACTCTGAAGAAACTCTACTACAACAAACACCACAAGGTGATTGAAGTCCCTTGGGGGGCCACCGCCCCAAGGTCCCCTCTCCTTCTATCCAACATGGCTAGATGTGGCTCTTCAGCCTGTCTACTCGTTTTTTTTATTTGATATAGGACATTCCCTTGGTCTTTATCCTCTAAAAATCTAAGGTTCAAGGCAAGCCAAATGAATCAAAGTATCAAATGTTCTCATCCGAAGGACGAGCGCAGTTCATACATGACTCGTGACCGTCGATTTAAATGAGTCCCCACAATCTCTTGAGAAGTTAGATCCATTTTCTTACTTTTTCTAGTGTATTTTGTATTTTTAAAGAGACAAAAAAAAAATCACAACTCTTATCTTTCTTCATTGATGAGATTTGTAAATCGCCTTCTACGGTACAAAACCGCCTTTCATGGCAAACAAAAGAAAATCGTCTTTCACGGCGTTCAAAATCTGTCTCTTTTCTTAAAAATATATGTGCAATGGAAAGTTAGAAAAAAGATTGATTTCCTTTCTACTTGTGAAAGTGGATCTCCGAATCACCATTTCTAAATTCCAAGTATAATAGAAAATCTGGCATACCCGAACAAAAAAATGTTGATGCCCGCTTTTCGCTCTGCCGCACCCCGACAGACCCGGGGCGGAGGAAGGCAAGAGTCGGGTCCATCAAGTTGGCACACCCGGTGGGACACGTTCGTTTGAGAACTTGATGCTTTGGATTCTTTGGCTCCTTTATATTTGGTGGCCTATGTTGGATCTTGCATCTAAAAAAAAACATGAGATGAGAATTTTTGGAAATTTCTTTCTTTGAGTTTATTTCTAGTCTTTCTCGTTCAAAAAAAAAAAATTCCAGATTTCTCATTTTTTGGATTCAACTTTGAGAAACTTTGATCATTTTCTCTTCGAACTTGATAGCTCGTAAAAATGTTTGTTGCTATTGTTCATATTTGGGGATGGGCCATCTTTTCTCTTTGATGAGTCCAATAGGGATCTTTAAAAAAAAAAAAAAATCTGATTTCAAACTTTTCAGATTAAAAAAAAAAATGATTTCTCTATTTTGGTTTCAAATTGGAGAAAACTTTGGTTCTTTCATTTTCGGACAATAGCTCGCGGAAATCGCTGAGCTGACGTTCGAATTGGGAGGGGTCATTTCCTCTCTTTTATGGATCCATTAGTAATCTTTCAACAAAAGAAAAATTTCAGATTTTTCTCTTTTGGATTCAACTTTGAAAAACTTTGATCCTTCCCCCTTTGAACTTGAATGCTCGCAGAAATGTTTGTAGCTATTGTTCATATTGGGGGATGGGCCATCTTTTCTCTTTAAAGAGTCCAATAGGGATCTTAAAAAAAAAAAAAATCTGATTTCAAACTTCTCAGATTTTGAAAAAAAAAAAGACTTCTATCTTCTAGATTCAAATTGGAGAAACTTTGGTTCTTTCCATTTCGGACAATAGCTTGCTGAAATCACTGTGCTGACGTTTGGATTGGGAGGGGCTATTTCCTCTCTTTGATGGATTCATTAGTGATCTTTAAAAAAAAAAACCACTAGGGTTGCACCAATTGCGTTCTTTGACCAATGTGGATCTAGGAAAAGCCTTGTGCAGAGTATGGAGGCAGCTAGACTGTTCGAAGCAAGGGTCATTCAAACGGGTTCATTAAGTAATCCTACCCTTACCTGGGGGCTGATCTACCCACTGAGGTTTCATAAGACCGAATTGGAGACTTATGTGTACAAAAAAAAATCTTCAAAAATTTTTTCTTCAAAACAAACAAAATAAAAACTTCCGTTATTTTTGAGTTTAGATTTGAGAAATCCTGGTTCCTTCCCTTACGGATCTAGTGCTCGCAGAAATGTTTGAGCCTGTATTCGGATTAGAATACCATCTGCTCTCTTCGATGAACTTGATTTTGACCATTTCAGAAAAAAAAAAAAAAAAACTTCCTTTAGTTTTGGGTTCACATTCGAGAAATTTTGGTTTCTTCCCTTTTGGATCTAGCGCTCGTAGAAATGTTTGAGCCTATATTTGGATTGGAATACCATTTGCTCCCTTTTATGAATCCAATCTTGGCCTTTAAAAAAATCACATCTCGTGTCCATTCCAAGGATGTAATTTGCAACATTTGTGCCTAGCGGTGCTAGTACGCCCTTTCGGGTCTACTATATTCGCGACCGACACATTTGTAACTCCAACCTTATATCATTTTACCTCCACTAAGCCTCACTTCTCGGTAATTTGAATTAAGGTTTACAATTGTTTCTAACAGTCAGTGGAACGCTCATTCTAGCCGACTATACTTGTATTTAGAACAATTGTACCCTCTATGGCTTTTTGCCTTCTTCATTACACTCAGGACGGGCCATGCCCCCTGAGTGATTTGAAAAGATAAAACCATAGTATTTTCCATTTATGATCATCATATTCTTGTGATTACTAATGGATGTGGTCTTGTTTCAGAAGTTTTCTAAACTAATAAAGGCAGCTTCATTAACCATCACTTTTGATGAAAACAAATACCAAGTCATACTTTAAGAGAAGCAAAACAAGCGCACTCACAAGCGCCCTGCCAACTGCTGAAGCGTTACATCTCTCAGCAATTCTCAAAACATCGGGTCGATCTCAACTCCCCGGACTATCGTCTTCGGGTCGCTGGGACCGTTCCCACTCCCCGTAGATGAAACTACATCTGCCAAGAAGCAGAAGACCGCCCCTGAACGTGTCACTGCCATGACACCAAAGGCAATCACCAAAAAACCTGAAGCCCGTGGCAACCCCACGAAGCCTCAGCCTGCAATAAACCAGGTCTGACCCAAGACTTAGTCTCTAAGACCTTCACCAAAACAAAGGAGGTCCTGGACATCTACAAAGCCAGCATACCTGGCCCCTCTCAAGGAGAACCAGTTCTATCTCTCTTACATAAAAGAGGAGAAACCTAGCCTCCGTCAAACAAAATCAACTCAGCATGAGTAGGCTTGCTCCTACAAGCCCAAAATCAAATCATGCATCACTAGGCCTCGACAAGAACCTGTCAGCGCCTGCTCTCTTGCAACTCGACCCTTCATCTCAACAGGGGCCGAGCTTGCAAAATTTAAAGCTTCATTGCGACAGGCAAATGACCGCATCCAGATCTTGTCCATGCCAATCTTCAAAGAAGATAAGCTCAGTTGCTTCGCACAAGGGGACTACGTCCTTTATTGCTAGAGCACAGCCAGAGCTGACTAAAGCTCAAATTGCTTATCGCATATGTCGCTGTGTGGCACATCGACAAAAGAGACTAGAGAAGCAAAGAATCCAGCATTCCGCCCTTTAAGTCTCTAAAAAATGGGTCAAAAAAGAAAGACCCAACCAAGTTGCCGCTGTCCATATGGTTGACAAAACCAAAAGACGCTAGAAGTCACCAACCAAAACTCATGTCAGGCGACCGGTGACTCGTAGCGTCTTTCGGACACGAAGACATCAGGAGGATTCTCCTACTCCTTCAAGTCAAGGACACCGGAGTGACCATTCCTAGGGCTCTTCATCTAAAAGAATGAGCTCCAGCTCAGTCACCAAGACAATATCCTTATTCGACTCTCAAAGGGTGAATGTCCTGGTCACAAACTCTGAGCAACCTCCGCTGCAAGATGACGTGGCTCTATGCATCCAGCAGCTGGAGCAAAGACAGTAGAGAATAGAGGTTCTGATGGAAAACCTCCTTCTCACTTTCCAACGTTCGCCAAACAATGAAGTCCCTTCAAATGATGAGGCAAATGGTGGAGAAGACGAGTCACGCACCCTTACCAAAAAGGACGTTGACGATATCCTCGCTAAAGCAAAAGAAAATGATACACTGAAGGAGCATGGAATCAAGCCACCATATCCCTTATGGATGGACTCGGTTCCGTTCCCTACAAAATTCAAACAACCTACTCTCCAAACATATACATGGAAAGGTTCAGCTAAACAGCACGTCATCTACTTCAAAATCCTGACGGGAGCTATTACGGATCAAGATGCTCTCAACATCCATCTCTTTGCAAGTACCCTAAAAGGTACATCCTTTGATTGGTACTCCACTCTGCCGGAAGATTCCATTCAAAACTGAAGCATGCTAGAGACACGCTTCCTGACCCACTTCAAAGGTGAGGATCATCTTGTTACTATAGCTCAGTTCTGCAGCCTAAAATAGGGAGAGAATGAGTCAACCTACGACTTCATTCACAAGTGGAAGGCAATGGCATACAAACCTACGACTTCATTCACAAGTGGAAGGCAATGGCGTACAAATGCTCAGATGTGCTGCCACAAGCGTCGCTGGTCGACATATGCCGAAACAACATGAGAGCAATGATCCGCTCCATGATCATCGGCAACAAATCAAAGAACCTAGGAGAACTCCTAGAAGCATCCATGGAGGTTGAAACAGTGATCAAAAACCTCAACAGCCAGAAATCATTAAAGAAAGAGCCGACAGCCATTGCAACCTCAAAGCCAAAGAAAAAAGAGGTTCTCAATGTGCAAACCAAGTCAGCTCCTCAGCCGCCAAAGAAAGTTGAAAACAAAGCTACGGTGAGAGACTTGAACTCTTTGATGCATTGAAAGAACCAGTAGAGAAGAAGTACATGTTCGATGAAGATGTTGACGAAATATTTGAGGCTCTCTTGGCAAATGGGAAACTCACCTTGCCTGACCCCAAAAGACAGGGTGATGTTGGCAAAACCAACGATCCTCGGTACTGTCCATACCACTAGATGGTCTCGCATTTTCTCAATCAATACTTCGTTGTGAGAGAGAAAATCAACGAGATATGGAAAAACGAAGTCATCACCTTTGGCAAAAACTATGGACCTGCCTCCGTCAACATCGTGTTATATGGACAAACATCCAAATCACCAAAGAAGAAGATCACTACTTCATTTAAGGTGATAAAAATGACCAAAACATCCCAAGAGTTGGTTCCTTACCCAACACCGGATGGACAACCCATATGGGTGCACCCTGATTTCCTTGAAGATGAAAATTGGGACGTCGTCAAAACAAAGTCGACTGCTCAACAGCGAAGGCAAGCTAGGAAACAACTCCGAAAGCTCAAATAGCAGGACAAAGCTCAACCAAAACAAGAAGTCATTGAAAAGGCATAGACTTCCTCTACCGCCTCACTAGGGGCAACAGAAGAGTTCGTTCCCAAGACTTCAAAAGTGGTAAGAAAATTCATCCTCAGTGATTTCATGCCACCACAGCTCAGAAATGAGACTACGCAGGGGGCATCATACTCTTGCAACTCGGTAATTGGATTCTCCATGAATGGATACGAGTCCAGTGACAACGCCAGTGACACCAATAAGTGGGAGGAATCCCTTGAAACAGGAGAGTACCTCTCCGATGAAGAATTGATTCCCGAATCTCACCCTATGCCAGTAATTTGGTATAATCCTTTATAGCCACAAGGATCCTGGTCGGATGATGAAGAAGACTAAGAGGTTGTTCAAGAAAATACTGTCAAGCCAGCACTCGCCCATGCCCTGGTGGAACCCAATAATGTTGAACCACAAGGGGTAGACGAAGAAGAAGATTTGGCTCCTATGCCCGTTCTCGAAGAATATGCAATGATCTTGTAGCGTTTGGCCATAGAGCAAGAGTATGATCACATCAATCAACTTCGTCACAATCCAGAACCGGAGGTCCTAGAAAACCTACAAGAATCTCCTCCGGTAACTCCGAAAAATGAAGAAAGTTGCTAGATCGATGATCCTCTTATAACTTAGGACGAGTCTGAATCTCAGCAGTGCATTCTAGAGGCATCTTCTATCGGAGTTTCTTGCAATGCGATAGCTCAGGATGATAGTGCCTTTGAAGCTCCATCTGCCGAAGCTGCAAACTGTCAGACTACGTCTGGTAGCATATCTTCTAACGCTACATCTTCTCGGGTGACTTCCACTGAAATATCATCTTCTTAGCCTTCGTCTCCTAAAACTGTGACATCGGAATTCAAGCCTCTTCCGACTGGTCACCATGAAGAAGCTCTGGACCATGAGTTCTTTAATGAAAACTTGGTCAATTGGTCTCAAATAGCCAACCTCATAGGAGATGTCTGGACCGATGAAATACTCAACAAAGAAGAAAAGTGGCTTGATGCTGTTCAGGACTTGTTCCCCAGAAAATGCTCCATGCAATGCAATCACTGAAGACGGCAATGCTACTATAGAAATGTTGTCAGCAAATGAGAAGGATCAACCCCTTGATCCAGAGGATGATCTTCCAAACGAAGACCCTTCTCCTGAAGCTCTTGAAGTTGGTAAAGGTACCCGCTCTGGCCGAGATTACCACAAAAATTACAACCAATCTTCTTCTTCTTATGTAAATCCTTCGGGAAAACAAGCTGTAAACGCCCCAAGTGGCAACAATAATGAAAATGCAGGCCCCAAGGAGGCTTTCAAGTATGACTTGATTGAGCACTTCAAACACATACCTGCATGACTGCACATCCTAAACTTATTACGAATATCACCACAAACTCGTGATAGTCTCATTTTAGACCTGCAAAGGCTGAATGCGGATGTCGACAAACACACCCCACAAGTCCTACAAATTGAAATGGACTATAGGGTCAAAAAAATCAAATACCTCCTTAAAGGGAGAAAAGAAGAAAACTGAAGGATCTTGCATTGAATGCCTCTCGGTCCGAAAAGCAACAAATGCTACCATCGCCTTCAATAAGGAAGACCTCCTGCTAGGTGAGACAAAGCACAACTGACCCTTGTACCTCACAGTGTACATCAAAGAGATGCCGATACATAGAGTCCAGATCGACCCAGGTTTTGCACTTAACCTCATCTCTACTGCGGCACTCGAAGAGCTGGGTATCCCACCTAGCAAGCTGAGCCACACATCTGTGTCCATCTTTGGATACGATGGGAGTACTCAAAGGTCTATCGACAAAATCAGGTTCAAGTTTCAAATCGGTGATCTTATCTCTAAAGTCACCATGTATGCAATAAAGACCCCTTAATGCTACAACATCCTTCTCGGACGGCCCTGGATACACGAGAATAGTGTCGTCCCTTCAACTCTACATTAGTGCATTAAGTTCGTTGGTGACGACGGTTTGATACATCGAGTGTTTGCAGATAAAAAGTCCTTCAAAGGCAAAGAAGTTCATTTTGTAGACTCTCAGATGTACAAGGACGAAAAGGAAAAGGAGGAGGGAGAAATAACATCATTTGCCAAAAATCTCCAAAAGGATAAAGGCAAGGCTCCTCAGCAATCATCAGAAGAAAACAAACCTTCCGGCAAATCCGAAGAGAGCAATCCATCTCCCTTCGTTGTCTCCTTCAAATCTGCTAAGCCTTTGGTAATCACCACCAAAGCAAAGAAGACAAAGCAAAAGACTAGGGGCAAGTTTGCTATCTCCTTTGTGTCTATCATACAAGACATAGATTCGGATTCAGAGCCTGAAGACGATACATCATCAAGCCAAGCTGATATTCAGCAAGTTCAGCCTGCTTTCACTCCATTGGATACACCTGCTGACGTAGAAGATCATGCGTTTGTTACCTTCATCATTCTGGTAACATCGACAGAAAAGAAACCAATCTTCTTCCATAGATCGGAGCTTCTTCATCAAATTCTTTGTTTGAACATTTCCAAAATAAAGGTATGGCTCAACTATCCTTGTATATGATGGACCCGGCCTCTCGCCTTCCTCCGCCATAGGTCCGCCGGGGTGCGGTGGGGCGAAAAGCGAGCATCAACATTTTTTGTACGAGTATGCCAGATTTTCTATTCTACTTGGAATTTAGAAATGGTAATCCGGAGATCCACCTTCACAAGTAGAAAGGAAATCAAACTTTTTTCTAACTTTCCATTGCACATATATTTTTAAGAAAAGAGACAGATTTTGAATGCCGTGAAAGGCAATTTTCTTTTGTTTGCCGTGAAAGGCGATTTTGTGCCGTAAGTGGCGATTTTGCCGTAAAAGGCGATTTACAAATCTCATCAATGAAGAAAGACAAGAGTTGTGATTTTTGTTTCTTTAAAAAATACAAAATACCATAGGAGAAGTAGGGAAATGGATCTAACTTCTCAGGAGATTGTGGGGACTCATTCAGATCGACGGTCGCAAGTCATGTATGAACTCCGCCATCGTCCCTTAGATGAAAACACTTAATGCTTTGATTCATTTGGCTTGGCTTGGACCTCAGATTTTTAGAGGATAAAGACCAAGGAAAGGTCCTATATCTAATAAAAAAACTAAGTAGACGGGCAGAAGAGCCACGACTAGCCATGTCGGACAAAAGGAGGGGGAAACCTTGGGGGGGCCTTCAATCACCTTGTGGTGTTTGTTGCAGCAGAGTTTCTTCAGAGTTGCCAAGCTTCTTTGAGCGGAGATTTCTCCGAGAATTTTCTAGCAATTTTTCGAGGATTTTTCCAGGACCCTTTCTCCTTGGAATGGCCGCCTTTTATAGGCTTTTGGTGGCCATTAGATGATTTAGGGGCATTGATTACATCAATGCTTCATGATGGGAGGAGTTATAGGTATTTAATTCTTGATTTTGTAACTCTTTATTCTTAACTTTTGATTAGCCGATGGAGAATGATGAGTATTTAATCGCTTTTAATCTCCATGATGAGGGGAGTTACATGGTTTAATGCCATGATTGCTTAGATTTGTAACTCCCTTTTCCTTGCTTCTGATTGGGCCGTCCAAAATAATGAGTTAATGACCCGCATTAACTCATCATAAACGGGTCAATTAACAGCATTAATTGTTTGCCAAGTCGCTTGAAGAGTCGCGGGCTGCGCCGCGTCTTTTGGAATTCTTCTTACGATGATCGCCGATGGGTCCACATGTTGTTTGATGTCGGATGGCGATGCAATTTTGGACATTGGTTGACACCAATGAGCCGGTGACATCTCTCCAGTCAATTTCTCGATCGATCGGGCAGAAAGTGTGCTTTCTTGGTCGGTCGGTTGGCAATTCCGAAGCGTCGGATGATGATTTCATGATTTCAACGGCGAATCCATGATGTTGATGAAGATCGACAGATTTCATGCCTCAAAAATCAGATTCTGTAAAAATTATAGGGGCTAAACGACTCGAAACGTAAAAAGGGTCCGAAAAAGTGCCCTTTCTGTTGAAATCCGGCGACCCGAATTTCCAGGGTCGCCGGCGACCATGGGGTCTTTCCCCATTTCGGTCACCATTTCCCGGTCGTTTTTCGAGCTTTTTTGTTTCTTTTTTCTCATGTAGTTTTCTTAACATCTTTCCTCACTTATTGACTTGATTTTCTTGAGGAAAACCTGTCAAGAAGACGCGCAAATCAGAACATAAAGTTTCCTATTTTTTGAAAAGCTGAAGACTCTGTAGCCGATTTTCCGTCAAGAGTCGAAACTAGGTTAAATGATGTCGGAATGACCTAAAATTTGACGTGAAGCTTCTTGAGCAATAGATAGGATCAACCATGGGCTTTTGTTTGAGTTTTGAAGCCGTTTGGGGCCCCGCTAATGCTAGACTCGATTTCAACGCGAGGAAGATGTTGAGCTTTGATGTACGGTCAACCAATGTCTGATTGACCTGAAATTTGACAGGGAGCCTATTGGAGCCATTTTGAGATGATCCATTAGCTCCGATTTGGATGCCATAGTCCCAGGGAGCTCTGCCACCAGTAAGCTTGATTTTTTTTTCCGAGCGTCAAAGCCGGATCAAACGTTGTCGGAATGACCTGAAATTTGACGTGTAGCCCTTTGGAAGCATGTAGAAGCTACCCATGTGCTTTGTTTGATGAGTGGTGGTATCGGTGGTTCTTGCCACAGAGAGGCTTGATTTCACCATTCGAGAGTAGATGGAGGGTCAAACGGTGTCGGTTTGACTTGAAATTTGACGTGGAACCTTTTGGAGGTATTTTGATTCCATCCATAGGCTCTGATTGAAGATTTGATATCTTTGACATTATCACAACCGGGAGCTCCTGCTCAGCCGTTGGAGGATTGAAGTTAGGTCAAATGGTGTCGAAATGGCCCGAAACTTCATGTGTACCTTGCTTTTGGCGATTTTGAAGGATCTTGCAGTTTTTGTTTGATTCTGACAAGATCTGATGCTTGAAGTGACTCTGTCTATTTGCTGTAGGATGCGGCTCCATGTAGCTTTTGTTGTTGAAGAGGCAAAGTGATATTTTTGGTGTCAACGGTATAGTCCGATGGCACAAGCTATCATGAAGAAAATGGGCTATGACGCTTAAAATCCAATAGGTTTGGGAGGGGGCCGCGGTATTCTCATGCCATTGGAACCCACCCTGACCAGAAGTCAATTGGAGGACCGGAAACTCCATCGTTATATAGATAAGTCTTCACACGGGTTAGGGTATGATCCTGACACTCCCATTAGACAGTTGACACAAAGGCTGCAAAGTCGTTTTGCTGACTAGGCCTTAACATCTCGTGTCGATGAAGACATCGATCTCCTTGGATATCTCTTTGAAGAGTCACCCGACAAGGACCCAGGAAGCTCATCAAATTGGTACGATTTCTCTGATGATGAAGAGGAATTGTCTGATAACACAGACACACAGTTTTCTGACCCAGAATAACCATTGTCTCCAAGAGAAGTATCTTACTTCGACCCAGTTTCAGCAGGTGATTGGGATCATCTCATAGCAAGTCTTGAGAAGAATACCGATCAAGAAGATTTATGGACAAAACCGGAGCCATGGTCTGAAAAAGCCCTTGGAAATCCAAAAGGTCTTGTTGAGTTGGAAGCCTCCGAAAATATTATGGAGGAACCACGTCAAACCTTCCAACAGAAGGTTATGTTCAAAAGATAGACTTGGGAACGCCAGATAACCCACGTCCTGTATTCATAAGTAAGAATATAAAGGATGATGAGTTGCCCGAGTATTTGTCTTTTCTTCATGAGTTAGTAGATTGTTTTGCATGATCTTACGCTAAAATGCCTGGCTTAGACCCTAAAATAGCAATCCACAAACTTAACCTACAAGAAAATATCAAGCCTGTCAAACAAGGCCAAAGAAGATTCCGTCCTGACGTGATGGACAAAATTGAACAAGAAATTCAGAAACTCAAAAACATTGGCTTCAACCGCGAAGAGTAGTACCTTGAATGGTTGGCCAACATCGTCTCCATGACAAAGAAAAATGGGCAAATCAGGGTCTGTATTGACTATAGAGACCTGAATAATGCATGCCCCAAAGATGAATTCTTGTTCCCCATACCAGAGGTAATGATTGACAACACCTGCGGATTTGAGCAAATGACTTTCGTGAATGGCTTCTCTGGCTACAATCAGATAAAGATGCATCCTGAAGATGAAAGGCACACATCATTTCGGACCCCATTGGGTGTGTATTGCTACACTGTCATGCCATTTGGTTTGAAGAATGCAGGTGTAACATATCAAAGGGCTATGATGAAGATATTCCAAGATATGCAGCACAAGACGGTTAAATGTTACGTTGACAACCTCACCGTCAAAAGCAAAAGAAAAGAAGACCATCTCAAAGATCTTCGAGAAGTCTTCCTCCGACTTCGCAAACACAAACTGCGAATGAATCCCCTCAAATGCTTCTTCGGTGTTTCATCGGGTAAGTTCCTTGAATTCATAGTTTGGAAAGTTGGAATAGAACTTGACCCCATCAAAGTCAAGGCTATTCTATAAATGCCATCTCCAAGAACCCTAAGAGAACTAAAAGAGCTTCAAGGAAGATTGGCATACATCCGATGGTTCATTTCCAACCTATTAGAGAAGTGCCATCCATTCTCTCAGTTGATGAAGAAAGGTGTAGACTTTATTTGGGATGCTGAATGTGAAGCTGTTGGAAATAGGTGGGCCTCTAGGATAGGCTTCAAAAACTTTTGACCAACTTCATGCAGTGATCATCTATCCAGAAGGATTGAGAGCCTATTGCTAGGGAATTATGAGAGCAGACCTTAAAGTAAAGACAGTGTTCATAAGGTGCTTCTCACGGTCCTTCAATACATCCAATGTACCAGCACTATGATCCAAAATCTTACATTCTGATGATCGAGACAAATCACACTATCTCATAGTAATCAAAGTACTGCAACCTTGTCAGATAAGATGTCTAATCTCATCACTGGTTGCGAAGATATTCAAGTATAAGATTTGCTATACATGTCTCCCGTATGTGGATCTCATCTATACACATGTATTGCATCTAGTATACTTATGGACTCCGGTTCATCTCATAAACCATCATGTCATTTGTATTATTTATGTGCAAACAAATAATAAAACACCATTCATCTCATGAAAGGAAAGTATGAATATATTGATAAATAAAGAAATTAATCAATTTATTTTATCAATCTTAATGGGTTGAGACAATAAAACTAACAGAAGCTGCATTTCAAGATATCAAGTCATACCTGACCAAACCTCCAGTGTTGGCTGCTCCAAACTGGAAAGCCATTCATCTTGTATACAAGAATTCTCGACTATTCTTTGGGCGCTCTACCCGCACAAGAAAATGATGGAGGAAAAGAAGCTGCTCTATACTACCACAGCCGTATGTTGGTTGGTGCGGAGCATCTCTATTCTCCAGTCGAAAAAGAATGCCTTGTAGTGATGTTCGTTGTACAAAAGCTACATCACTACTACTGTCTAACACAGTATACTTGATTTTGAGGATCAATCTCTTAAAGGTCATTGTCACAAAAGTAGATTCCCTCAATGCCCGACTAACAAAATGGTCTATCCTTCTGTCACAATTTGACATTAGATATGTACCACAAAAAGCGATCAAAGGCCAAGCTCTAGCAAACTTTCTTGCAAAGCACCCACTGCCTAAGGATTCTACTCAGAGATGATCTCCCAGCCAAACCTGTCTACAATGTGGAGACTTCCTCGCCAAATGCCTCCTGGAACATGTACTTCGATGGTGCAACCAGGACAAATAAAAGAGGAAAACTGATATCGGGAATTGGCATTCTCTTTATTAGCCCAAACAAATACACAATTCCACACTCTTTCTCGCTACTGGAACCATGTTCAAACAATGCAGCTGAGTACCAAGCCTTGATCGTAGGATTGGAACTCGCCCTCGAATCTGGCATCATCGTGCGGGAAGCATTTGGGGATTCTCAACTGATTGTTGATCAGATGAATCAAAACTATGAAACTAGGAAGCCTGATCTGTTGCCTTACTACAATAAGGCACAATCACTTCGTCAACAATTTGACATCTGTCACATCACCCACATTCGCAGAGGTGAAAACAACCGTACAAATGCCCTGGTTGGACTCGCTGCATCTATGGCAATCCAAGAAGGGGAAACATGAAAATTATAGTGTGTCAAAGAAGGATTCTCCCTCCTTTCAACACACACAAGGCAATTGCTGAATGCCACTGAGTGGTTGGAAGTCGGATTTCCATCCTTAAAACTCCAATCGACAACTGGAGGGATCCGTTCATTGATTCTATTATGTTCGGAATCCTATCTAAAGATCCAAAAGAGAGGGTAAGCGTTCAAAGACGAGCCCCAAACTTTCATTTGGATATTCATTCGAAAATCTTTACAGAAAATCCTTCAATGGAGTACTTCTACGTTGCTTGTCGTGACAATAGGCTGTAGAAACACTCAAAGAAGTGCATGCTGGTCTTTGTGGAGCCCATCAGGCTGGTTCTAAGCTCTACGATCAGATAAAAAGGTTAGGTTACCATGGTAGCTGACGCAATGCAATTTGCTAAGCGCTGCCAACAATGCCAAGTTCACAGAGACTATGTCCACATGCCTCCGGAATGGCCACACCCTACAACAATCTCGTGGCCTTTTGAAGCCTAGGGTATGGACATCATAGGTCCTATCTCTCCCCCATCAAGCAAAGGTCGTTGCTTCATCTTCGTCGCTACAGATTATTTCTCCAAATGGTAAGAAGCATTTGCGTTCAGTGAAATGAAGACCTCATCAGTCCTTCAATTCTTGCGCACCAACATCATTTGTCGCTGGCATACCTAAAAGTTTCGTCCATGATAACGAACCACAATTCCGGGATCATAGATTCTACAGGTTCTGTAACAAATACAAAATCCAAAGTTGTCCTTTAACTTCGTATAACCCGGCAGTGAATAGACTAGCAAAATCTTTTAACAAGACACTCTGTAAAACTCTCAAGAAAACGGTTTCTAGTCACAAAAGAAACTGGAGCGACAAACTGCCTGAAGCTTTATGGGCCTATCGAACCACCGTTCGAGGACCAACCCATAACAAACCATTCTCCTTAGTCTATCGATGTGAAACAGTTGTCCCATTAGAGGTACGAATTCCTCCTTAAGGGTATCTCTACAAAATGACATGACACAAGAAAGCAATGTCAAATTGAAACTCCAAGAGCTAGATAATCTCGATGAAAGACGACTCGAAGCTCTACAAAGCGTTGAGCTTTACCAAGCACGCATGGTAGGATCTTTCGACAAGAAGGTCAGGCAACGCGCCCATGAAAAGGGTAACTTGGTTCTTGCAGTAAAAAGACCGATGGTTTTTGCCCACAAATCCAAAGGCAAATTTGAACCAAAATGGGGGGGGATCCTTCGTCATCGACAAAGTCTTCTCCAATGGTGCAAACACTCTTCTAAATATGGAGGGTGTGAGGACTTGGTCCGGGCGGGACCATTAACCACGGGGCGTAGCGTGTCAACCACGGGCTTCAAACAATGAGTCCCTGCTAGCTCGCATCGAAAATATCCAAGTCTTGACCCTGGGCTTATAAGTCAAACCTCGTATTAACTTAGCATGAGGCCTTTTAAAACAGTGCGGCCCCGGAAACCGTAAGAACTCCGAAGTTAAGGGAGCTTGTGCGGGAGTAGTACTAGGATGGGTGACCTCCTGGGAAGTCCTCGCGCGTGCACGTTGGCCAAAGCGGACAATTTCATGCTGAGTTGAGCGGGGCTGTGACAGAGGGCGACAGATGTATGCTCCCCATCAACGGCAAGTTCTTGAAGGGGTACTACCCTTAAAGACTTTCTTTATCCCTTCAGAGCGATGCTTGTATGGCCAAAGCCGATTCCTAGGTACTTGCCCATCAAACCCACTCCTTTTGGAATTTTCATCTTTACGTTAAAGTTCCTAAAAAACCTTAAAACACTGCTTACTTTTAATGTTTCATTGTTAAAAAGAAAAGTCATATCCTAAAAATCCTAGTTTAGGAGCCTATTCCCTAACTTGACCCAAATTTTCGATCATTGAACCCAAAATTCATGGTTTGAAAGAAAAACAAGGACCTAGGGATTCCCACCCTAGTCCACCCCGACTTTTTCCACCAAAAATGGTTTTGAGTCAAAATTTACGACCCTTATGTCTTTAAACAAAATGGTTTTTCAAAAAACCGTGGAGAAGCGACGTTAGTCGATACTCACACAAAACCAAAAAATCGGAAGGATACGAACTCCATTCGATACTTCCAAAACCTCAAATCGCAAGGAAGCGATACCTCGTCGATACTTGCAAATTTTCAAAAAACCGTGGAGACGCAACGTTTCAATTGATATCCATAACTCAAATTTCAAAACAAAAAACAAAGGTTCGAAAAAAACCTAAAATTTCAAAAATCGTGGGGAAGCGACATTCAATCGATACCCGCAAAAAAAGATTTTTTAAAAAAAAGCAGGGAGGCGACGCTAAGTCGATACTTGCACCAAAACCGCAAGAAAGCGAGATTCCATCGATACTCCCAACAGAATGAGCAAGGAAGCGACATTCCATCGATACTTGCAATACCATTCAGCAAGGAGGCGACGTTCAGTCAATACTTGCACCTGAATGAGCAAAGTGGCGATATTCCATCGATACTTGCAATATCATTAAGTAGGGAGGTGACTTTTAGTCGATACTTGCATTTTTGAAAACAAAAAACCCGGCTTTTATGCCGGAAACCTGGCTTTTATGCCAAAAAATAAAAAAACGGCTTTTATGCCAAACAAAACAAAACCTGGCTTTCATGCCGAAAAATCGAAAATATTGCTTCCACGCCAACAAAACAAAACTTGGTTTTAAAAAAAAATTCGGCTTTCATGCCAAAAATATGGCTTTCACGCCAAACAAAAAATAAAATTTCAGCTTTAATTCCAAAAACCTGGCTTTCATGCCAAACAAAAACAAAATTTTGGCTCTCAAGCCATAAAACCAAAACTTGGCTTTCACACCACAAAATTTTGGCTTTGATGCCATAAAACCAAAATCTAGCTCCCATGCCGCAAACAAAAAATCGACACTCATGCCACAAAATCTTGGCTCCCATGCCATAAACAAAAACGGCTTCCATGCCACGGAATTTTGGCTCCTATACCACCAAAATTCGGTTTTCATGCCATTCAAAATTCGGCTTTCAAGCCATCAAATAACCAGGCTTTTTGCCACAAAATCTGGCTTTCATGCCCAAAACAACCATTTGACAAAAGATTTTCACAAAATGACAACCTTTTGATCAAATTTTCAAACAAACATTCCCATTCAACTTTTACTTATTTTCATCAAAAAAGAATTTAAGTGAAACGAGGGAATACAAAAAAAGAGGGTGCCAAAAAATGTTTATACATAGAGGTACCGAAGAAAAGAAGAAAGGAGTTTGTTACAAATCAGGAGCTCAGTCTGACATGGTCTTCAACCAAAGATTCAGCTCCTCAAGCAGACCTTTGGCCTTAGCCTCTAAAGCTTCCAGGCCACGCTTCTTCAAAACTTTACCATAAAATGCGGCAGAACGCCGCGACCCATCTTTAGCACGAGGAAGCTCTTCCCAGAGAATTTGTCATCGCTCATATTCCTGAGTCTTCCTCCGAAGGTTGCTATCAGCTTCCTCAACCTCGCGAATGAGAGCCCATTCTCTATCGCGAGCTTCCATAATGGTAGCCCATTTAGCAGCAGCTTGTTCCTCCAAAAACTTGAAATGCTGCCTAGCCTCAATGACCTCCCTATCAAGACGGTGTAAGTCCTGTGTCAGCTCAATGATAGCCAACTCAGCGACGTTCCTCTCCCAAACGAACTGCTTCCGAGTCTGCGAAATCTAATCTACTTCAGACTTGACTTCGTTGGAAGGCTTGACAAACATCTCGTTAAAGAAGTCACCGTTTGAAAAGCTCTTGATCTCAGTCCACTTGTTGCCAAAAGCAATGACTTCGTCAACAAAAGCCTTGGCACTTGCAACATCCAGACCAACCTCTTTGCTGTCAGCAAGAATATCGTGTACATGCTTGATCATGCCGAAACCAGCTTCCGGATGGCCAAAAGAGAGAGTCTCGATCCAAGAACTCAAGACGCTCTTCAGCACCCTCTTCGCATATTGAAGAGACGGTCCGGATGAAGTCTCCCCCCGCTCCATCGGTCGGCTGCCTCTGTCATGCTTCATTGGAGGGATGGTCAACAAATTTTGTCCAATCAAAGATGCTGGCGAAGGAATCTCATCATGAGGTCTCATATCTGCCGCACCAAAACTAGTAGAAGTAGCCCCTACTTTGGGATCAACTGCGGGCACCCCCTGCTCTAGACTCAAAGAAGATTGAGGGACTTCTCTTGTTGCTTCACAACCTGCCAATGAAAGACAGAAAATGTATGAATATGATCTTGTCGAAAATCAATATCAAGATTATTACTACAAAGTACCTTCTTCGACTACTGGCGAAATACTTTCTGCCACCATGGGCTCATCCAAAGAATCATCAAAAGTTGCAACCATGGATGGCTCGAAGTCCTCAGAATCCTCCGACAAGTCAGCTGGCAAGAAAAAAAAATATGTCAGCAAGTGGCGGCAAATAAAAAAAAATAAAAAGGAGAAAAAGCAAATAAAATCATACCATGCGAAGATTCTAGAACCACTCCAGTGTCCCTTGGTGCTTCTTTAGCTATCACGATGGAATCCGTCACCGCCTCATCGAACGGAATCTTAGGCATCATCAAATCATCATCTTCCGCTAAAAAGAAAGAAAGCAGTGGATCTAAACAAAAAAAAAATCTCTCACGAAAGAAAAGAAATGGAAAGAGAAAAGGGGAAAGCATACCATCATCAATGGTCTCTTCCTCTGAGCTCCTTTTTTCTGGAGGTTCATCAGCATCCCCTGACACCTCCTCAGCAATGGTAAGAGGGACTTTCAGATCAAGAGAGTCTTTGTGCCATCTCTTATTTCGGCGCTGTCCTCTTTTTCTCTTGCTTCTATGGGTTGGTTTGCTTAAAGTACCCGCCCCACTATCAAAGTCAAGCCTTTCGCTAGAGTCCTCACTGGATGGTCTGCTCTTGCCAGTAGACTCCATGGAAGCCTTTGTTCGCTCTACTTGCATCCAAGCGTCCATCTCGGCCTCCTCCTCCTCCAGCTGCTTCAAGACCTCACCAGGTACCTCTTGTACAGCTCCTGATTTGATGGCGTCCTGTTCACAGAGAAAACCTATCTTATGCTTCTCTCGCGAAGGGAAAGTCAAAACTTCCTCTCATCGGACGCCATCCAATCTGCCAAGACCCTTCCCAGGAGATAGCTTTACATCAAGCTCCTTCTTGGAAAGCCCCCGGTACACTGAAAAGCTCTCCACGAACCACTTCGTGAAGCCAGTAGTCCGGAAAGTGGGCAACTCAGGATAGGAAGTCATGGCAGTAGTGTCCTCCACGCTATAAAATGCCCATGCATTCCTCCCATCTTGCAAACCTCCAAAGCGCTTTAATTTACTTGAAGGCGCTCTAATGACACCCTAAGAGAAGCCTAACTGCAAGGCAAAGTGGGAAATAACATACTGCTGGATGTCGATGAAAAGATGTCTGCGATACACCATCGTACCAACACGTATGTTAAAAAGCCACGCTTTCTCTGCGTTGGTCAAAGAATAGTGTCTCCCCGACCTTGCCCTGGTTGAATCACGAGAGACACCAAAATCAAAAGCCTTCTTCCTCAAATTCGGACAAAGCTTCACCGAAGACTGTCTAATCTCGACGTCCCTAAACCGTCGGATCCTCAAACGGGCAGACAAAAGAGATTCGGAAACGGCTGTCCCTCTAGCCAGCCGATTCATAAAAGGGTCATCATCCTGCACAGCACCCAATCGGTGGAAACCAGGATAGTGGTATACATACCACGAATAAAAGATATGGGCTGAAAATACCCTGTTCATGGGAAGCCCAAGCCGAACCAGAAAAGTAGCAGCCTGCAGTTTGGTGCACAAATAGGAATAGAGAGCAGGCACCAAAGCAAGTCGTTCTCCAAACGCCATCCGACAAGCCGAAAAAATACAATGCGGCCTGATGTGCTTTCCATCTCCTCCAGCAAAAACAGCCTCACCTAGCCAATAAGTGAGGTAAACAACGAGCTCTCTCCACAACGCAATGTCAGAATAAATGGCGTTTGTGCTTGCGAAGAATTCCTTCAAATTTTCTCGCATGATAGAGATCTTCTTCGAACCTGGAGTTTTAGCCTTGGCTTCCTGGGTCATACTCTCAGAAGACTCTTCGCCATTAAAGAAGTTAGGGGACAAAGAGTTGAAACTCTTCCAACTGCTGCACTTGACTTTCGAGCCCTCCTTCTCATTCAAAAAGTCGTAGAAGGCGACGAGCTGAAAGTACAAAATCCTGAACTCCTCAGATTGCTCCTCAAGGACACTATCAATAGGCATAAACTCCTCATAGAGTTTGCCGAGGATAGGCAGCCCGGTGATGGCGCTCAGTTCCTTCAAAGAAAAACCAATCTCACCGTTCGTGACAACGAAGGTATTGGTTTGTGGAAGGAATGACTCCAACATGGCCATGAAGGCTCCATCGGAGAAAACCATGGTTTGCCGAAAAGCGTGGACCGCATCAAAGATCTCGACCTCCTTCAGAATGGCTCCGCCAACCTGCAGGATGTGATCAGTCCATGACTCCCAGCTTGAGTCAGCACTGAAATGGCCACGAAGTCGAAAAGGCTTCACCTAATTGCTGCTGTCACTCTTGAAAATGCCAAGGCCCACCCGTCTCAAATCGACCGACGGATGATCCGAACTTTGGTAGCCGCTAGCTGGCATCAACATGTCCATACGGACAGGCGACTTCTCTGCATAACCAAAAGAGCCGCCAACAAAAACCCTGGTCTTGATCACATTGGTCCTCTTCACCCAGCTTGGAAGATCTTCTCTCTTAGAGCATGTGGGAGAAAGGCTCATGATCGAGACTGTGTGATCGAAGGTCAACCGGGTATAAACAGTTCTCTCTTCACCATTAGCTGTATAAGAGAACTGAAAACATCTCCTTTGGTATGTTAGGTCGTTAGGGGCTGTATCACCAAAGGAAAAAGTAGGCTTGGGCACAATGCTTTGTTCGTCCGTGACCTAAGGACAGTTGCTTACCACAATCCTATAAAACTCCTCATCCTTGAGGGTGATCAAATGTTGCCTCATCTCATCTCGGTTGAGTGAGTCACACTCTTCCAAGTTCTTTTCCACATACTGGACCTTCTCACAGGCCTGCTGTACAGCCGCATTGGAAGATCTAGCAGACTGATGAGGCACATCGGCAATAGGGCCCTTACCCTTGTTCGTTCTGGAGGAACTACCTGTAAAGGATGGAAAAGAAGAAATCCTAGCCAAATTTTGGCATGGTTCTAGGGCAATTCCGAGGAAAAAGGAAACACCCCGAAAAAGATAGGAAGCTTGAAGATGAGCTCAACATTGCTGCGAGCTCATAATCAATGGAGGATTCTCAAAGAAGGTTCGGACTCAAACATTGCTGTAAGATCAAGCCAGTCTTCTCAAACCTCCACAAAATTGGAAAAAGGGCTCAACATTGCTGCGAGCTTTAGACTCTAAAACTTGCAAAGCTCCTCAAAATCCCCGCAAGACTAAGAAATGGCTCAACATTGCTGCAAGCTCCAAATCCCAAGACTTACAAAAACATTTCCAGGTGTGCATCATCATCATGCTCCCAAACCAATTTACCAAAAATCATGCATAAAAAAAATCATCATGCATTAAATGCTAACAAAACCTTGGCAAAAGTTTGACCAATTCCAACCCAACTTGGTTGAAACCAATCAAGCTTTGTCCAAGTCAAAATTCATGTTGACTTGACCTAGAAACTCTAGCCTTTTATCTTAATGCATCGAAAAAAAAAAGAGAGAAAAAAAATGCATGAACATCTTTGATTGCATAAACCTCATTATCATGGTGAGCAAAAAGGGGGGAAAGAAAAAAAAAAAAAACAGAGAGAGAAGAGAACCTCTTTAAAAAAAAAAAGAAGAGAAATCTGGGCTAGCCCACAGGCCACGTGGTCATACGGTCATGACCGTATGGTCTTGTCCGCACGGTCACACAAAAAAAAGAGAAAGAAGAAAGGAAAAAAAAAAAGCGAAGCACAAAAAAAATGAAGAAAAAAAACGTGTGAAAAAAAAAAAAGAAAACACGTGAAAAAGAAAGAAAGAAAAAAAAGGAAGAAAAGAAAAAGAAAAGAAAAGAAAGAAATCTGTGTCCTACTTCTACATGGAGTTCCTTAAGGAGGAAGAAAACTTACTTGAAGCCATAGAGGAAGAAGAAAAACTTGAAGATCCTTGAAGAAAAAGGGTTCTTGATCTTGGAGCACTCTTGAAGACTTTTGCAAAAAGAAAGCAATAAGAGCAAGAGATCCAACCTCCCATTACTTTTATAGAAGAGGGCAAACCAAAAGAGGAAAGAAGGAAGAAGGTAAGTGCTACAAATTAGCAACCTTCCTAAAAGAAAAGGATCTTGAGATATTCTCTGCCAGGGAGGAGATCCTTTGAGAAATTCTCTAAAAAAAAAAAGGGAATGTGAGATATTCTCTCCCAAAAGAAATATGCTTTGATAAAATCTCTCTAAAAAAAAGTAAACGTGAGAGATCCTCTCCAAGTAAGGATGTTTTTAGGTATTCTCTACCAAAAAGAGATATTTTTATATATTCTTAACAAAAAATGACACCACATGAGATCTAAGCCATCTTTAAAGCTTAAGGTCCCATGGGTTAGCCTACATGAGCCAGGTTTGACCACCTAGGCACTAAAAGTGGCTTTTAGTCAAATCCCTCTTACCAAGAGCAAACAAAAATAGTTCCATGCCTCTTTTGGATTGGACCAATACAAAGAAAAATTCAAGCCTCATGAGTTTCTAAAAATTCAAACCATCCCGCCTCATGAACCAAATTAAGCCAAAACCTTGAAATCGACATTCCACAAAAACCTAAACCACTCCAATGGACCCAAAATTGTCCCAAAGAGTGACAAAAAACCAAACCATGGTCCCCTAACTTGCCACATACAGCTGGTTAGGTACAAGGCCAGAATCAAAAACCAAATCCCAACCCCCTAACTTACCACATATAGATTGTTAGTCACAAGGCCAAAATCAAAATCCAAAACCCGACCCCCTAACCTGCCACATATAGCTTGTTAGGTCACAAGGTCAAAAAACCAAAAAACCCTTCTTGACCGCCTAAAGCGCCACATAAAGCCTTTAGGTTCAAAAGGTCAAAAAGAAAAATCCAAAACCCATAAACCAAATCCAAATGTCATTTTCAAAATTTTACCTTGAGATGGTACGTGATCTCTCTCACTGCCATAAAATCCCCTTGAAAACTCAAAAGACCACTTTATCAAAAGAAAAATGCTCAGAGAATCTTGGTAAAGTTAGGAGCTCTCATCCAAAGTTTTCTTCGAGGCACATCGACTGCAAAAGCTATCCAACTTGTCGTTGTACCTCAAGGGGCCATTTGTTGACACCAAAAATGTCACTTTGCCTCTTCAACATCAAAAGCTACATCAGAAGGGTACACATGAAGTTTCGTGCCATTTCAACACCATTTGGCCTAACTTCACTCTTCCAGTGGCTGAGCAGGAGCTACCGGCGGCGACAGTGTCGAAGATATCAAATCTTCGATCAGAGCCTATAGATGGTCTCAAAATACCTTCAAAAGGCTCCACATCAAACTTCAAGTCAAACTGACACCGTTTGATCCTCTATCAACTCTCGAGCAGCAAAATCAAGCCTCTCGGCGGCGAGAACCACCGAAGCCATCACTCATCAAACAAAGAACATGGGTACCTTCTACATGCTTCCAACGGGCTACACATCAAATTGCAGGTCATTCCGACGACGTTTGACTCAATTTTGACGCTCGAAAATAAAATCAAGCCTACTGGCAACGGAGCTCCCTGGGACAATGGCATCCAAATCGGAGCTAATGGATCGTCTCAAAATGACTCCAATAGGCTCCCTGTCAAATTTTAGGTCAATCAGACATCGGTTGACCGTACATCAAAGCTCGACATCTTCCTTACGGTGAAATCAAGTCTAGCATCGACGGGACCCCAAACGGCTTCAAAACTCAAACAAAAGCCCATGGTTGGTCCTATCTATTGTTCATGAAGCATCACCTCAAATTTCAGGTCATTCCGAGATCATTTGACCTAGTTTCGACTCTTGACGGAAAATCAGCTACAAAGTCTTCGGCTTTTCAAAAAATAGGAAACTTTGTATTCTAATTTGCGCGGCTTCTCGTCAGGTTTTCCTCAAGAAAATCAAGTCAATAAGTGAGGAAAGATGTCAAGAAAAATTAATGATAAAGAAGAAACGAAAAAGACGAAAAAACGGCGACCGAAAAGGGACAAAAGTCCTATGGTCACCGGCGACCATAGGAAGCCGGGTAGCCCGATTTCGCCCGGAAACCCACTTTTCCGGGTATTTTTCGCGTTTCGAGATGATTGGCCACTGTAATTTTTCCAGAATCTGATTTTTGGAGCATGAAATCCGTCGATCTTCATCAACATCACGGATCCGCTGTCGAAATCATTAAATCATTATTCGACGCTTCAAAATTGCCAACCGGCTGACCAAAAAAGCATACTTTCTGCCTGATCGATCGAGAAATCGACTGAACAGATGTTGTTGGCCCATTGGTGTTAACCAATATCTCTAATTGCATCGTCATCCGACATCAAACAACATGTGGATCCATCGACAATCATCGTAAGAAGAATTCCAAAAGACGCGGCGCGGCCCGCGACTCTTCAAGCGACTTGGCGACCACTTAATGATGTTAATTGACCCGTTTATAACAAGTTAATACGGTCATTAACTCATTATTTTGGATAGCCCAATCAGACGCAAGAAACAAGGAGTAACAAATCCAAGCAATCATGGCATTAAACCATGTAACTCCCCTCATCATGGAGATTAAAGGCGATTAAATGCCCATCATCTCCATTGGTCAATCAGAAGCCAAGAAAAAGGAGTTACAAAATCAAGAATTAAATACTTATAACTCCTCGCATCATGGAGCATTAATGTAATCAATGCTCAGAAACTTATCTAATGGCCATCAAAAGCCTATAAAAGGCGGTCATTCCAAGAAGAAAGGCCCCCTGAAAAATTGCTAGAAAAATTGCCCAGAAAATTCTCAGAGAAATCTCTGCGTAAAGAAGCTTGGCTATTCTAATGAAACTCAGCTGCAACAAACACTACAAGGTGATTGAAGTCCCTTGGGAGGCCACCCCCCCCCCAAGGTCCCCTCTCCTTCTATCCAACATGGCGAGATGTGACTCTTCAGCCCGTCTACTCGGCTTTTTATTGGATATAGGACCTCCCCTTAGTCTTTATCCTCTAAAAATCTGAGGTCCAAGCCAAGCCAAGCCAAGTGAATAAAAGCGTCAATCGTTCTCATTTGAAGGACGATGGCGGAGTCCATACATGACTCGCGATCGTCGATCTGAACGAGTCCCCACAATCTCCTGAGAAATTAGATCCCTTTTTTCACTTTTCTGTTGTGTTTTGTATTTTTAAAGAGACAAAAAATATCACGATTCTTGTCTTTCACTATTGATGAGATTTGTAAATTGCCTTCTACGGCACAAAACCGCCTTTCACAGCAAACAAAAGAAAATCGCCTTTCACGGCATTCAAAATCTATCTCTTTTCTTAAATATATATGTGCAATGGAAAGTTAGAAAAAAGATTGATTTCCTTTCTACTTGGAAAGGTGGATCCCCGGATCACCATTTCTAAATTTCAAGTAAAATAGAAAATCTGGTATACCCGTATAAAAAATGTTGATGCTCGCTTTTCGTCTGCTGGACCCTGGAAGACGCGGGGCGGAGGAAGGCAAGAGTCGGGTCCATCAAGCCGCTCATAGTTTACTATGATAGCAGCGGGGCAGTCGCTCAATCCAAGGAACCTAGAGCTATAAAAGCCAAAAGCATGTAAAATTCAGATATTGAACCAATTTTGGATCCTTTTTAATTGGGTTTTGACCTGTTTATCCCCAATTGAGTTTCAAAATTTTTGGAATTAAAACCAATGGTTTTAACCTCTTTCAAACCAGAAAACTATGCACTCAAAGTTGGTTCTTTGGTATGGACCATGAACCATAGGTGGGACTTGTTTTTTATCCCGTTTAACACGGAATGACCCCCAACCAGCTACAAATTTTAACGAATTAATGTAAGAGTTGTTTTAAACCCCTTTAAACCTGGATTTTGTGCATTGAACACCCGGTTTCTCGGTGTGAACCATGAACTAGAGGGGGCTAGTTTTTGGACCGATGAACTAAGCATGACCCAAATGAATTGTTTGACCCCAGGAATATTTGTTGAGCATTGTACTCACATCGGTGGATTGTCCAAAAGCATGTAGGTGTCTTACGGACTTGGGGATGCACATGACTAGAGTTTTGAGTGGTCAACCACATTACTATAGAGCCAAGGTACAAATTACCAGTCACCGAACTCTAAGCATGTGCAAGGCCGAATCCCACTACCCCGACATGTCAATGGAAACCTGAAGACTTGGATAGCACTCATAATGGTTCCTTGATTGTTATACCAACTTAATTTGTCTCAATTTCAAGCACAAGTCATTCATATACGTAGTGTACATCAACCTTTATTGCATGATTCTTTCGTATACTGTTCCGTACCCAACCTTTACCTTGCACACATAACTTGTCACATGCACATGGGGTTTTAGCAAGCATTTGTTGCCATGTTTGCCCTTACACTTAGGGTCAATGACACGGTGTTTCGGGTTGTATAGCGCACATTCTTTTGTCCCGATCCTTCCCGGTCACCTGGATCCTCCTTACACTTCTTTTACCCATTTAGGATCATGCCAATTTATGCTATTTCCGTTATATTTCTCCCCAATTTACGATATTATGTTAATTATACTTCGCATATGTTTCTCATGTTATTTCTGGGTTCCTTGAATACTGTTATTTGATGCATGAATGTTTCCAAGTATACATAATATGTTTGATTCTTGTAATCCGAGTTGGCACTACTAAGCTTGGGCACCCTTTTCGATCTGATCAACCGGTTTGGAGGTCCGTAATTTATTATAACCAACTACAGTTAGTGATTTATTTTCCGTTGAGATGTTCTCTGGCGCATGCCAAGGCCAATCCACATATGTATGTATGTATGCACCAATTATAAAGCCTCCTTGTGAGGTTTGGCTTACTATCGTTGACACCAAAAATATCATTTTGCCTCTTCATACATTATCGACATAAAAAAACTACATGAAGTCGTATCCTACCACAAACAGGCAATGCTGCTTTAAGCATCAAATCTTGCCATAATCAAACAAAAACTGCAAGATCCTTCAAAAGAGCCATAAGAAGAGTATATATGAAGTTTCAGGCCATTTCGACAATATTTGGCCTTACTTCACTCTTGCAGCAGTTGAACAAGAGCTCCCGGCGGCGGTGAATCTAAAGACCTTGATCCAGGAAACATAGCACACAGTTGGCCTTAAAATGCCATTAGAAGGCTCTACGTCAAGTTTCAGGCCATTTCGACATCATTTGGCCCAAAAAGGAAACAGCCGTAGCAAAGTCAGCTCTCCAGCGGCGACGGCACCAAAGACATTAGGTCTTTAAGCAGAGCCTATGGATAGTCTAAAAGTACTTCCAAAAGGCTCTACGTCAAATCTTAGGTCGAACCGACAACGTTTAACCCTCCATCAACCCTCAAACATCAAAATCAAGTCTCTCGGCAGTGGGAACCATCAAGGCCATCGCTCATCAAACAAAGAGAATGGGTGGTTTCAAGATACTTCCAAAGGGCCACTCGTCAAATTTCAAGTCATTTCGACAACATTTAACCCAACTTTTACTCTTAGAAGCTAAATCAGGCCTCCCAGCGACGGAGCTCCCCAAGACCATGATTTTCAAATCGGAGATAATAGATCGTCTTAAAATGACTTTAATAGGCTCCCTGTCAAATTTCAGGTCAATCGGACATCTGTTGACCGTACATCAAAGCGCGACATCTTCCTCGCAACGAAATCAAGTCTATTGGCGACGAGACCCTATATGACTTCAAAACTCAAACAAAAGCCTATGGCTGGTCATATTTATTGCTCAGGAGGCTTCACTTCAAATTTCAAGTCATTCCGACATCGTTTGACCTAGTCTTGGCTTCTGACAGCAAATCGGCAACAAAGTCTTCAGCTTTTCCCGGAAAATCGGAAACCTTGTGCTCTGATATGCATGGCTTCTCATCAAGTCTTCTTCAGGGAAGTTAGGCCAATACATGAGAAAAAATGTCAAGAAAAATACCGGAGAAAAAAAAGAATCGAAAAAACCAAGAAACGGCCGAAAATCAGTGACCAAAAGGGATAAAATCCCCATGGTCGCCGGCGACCATAAAAATTGGTACTTTCTCACGTTTCGAGATGATTGCCCCTGTGGTTTTCCAAAAATCTGATTTTCGAGGCATGAAATCCGTCAATCTTCGTGAACATCACGGATCCGCCGTCGGAATCATTGGATCGTCATCAGACGCTTCAAAATTGCCAACCAACAAACCAAGAATGCACACTTCTTACCCGATCAATCGAGGAATCGACAGGACATATGTTGCCGGCCCACTGGTATCAATTAATGTATGAAGTTGCATTGCCATCCGACATCGATCAGTATGAAGCTCTATCGGCGATCAAGCATTTTACATTGTAAGAAGAATTCCACAAGACGCGGTGCGGCCCACGACTCTTCAAGCGCTTTGGCGACAACTTAATGCAGTTAAATGACCCATTTTATGACAAGTTAATGCGGTTATTAACTCATTATTTTGGATGGCCCAAACAAAAGCAAGGAAAAAGGAGTTGCAAATCCAAGTAATCATGTCATTAAATCATGTAACTCCTCTCATCATTGAGCTTAAAGGCGATTAAATATCCATTATTCTCCATCGACCAATCAGAAGCCAAGAAAAGGAGTTACAAAATAGTGAATTAAAAACTTGTAACTCCTCTCATCATGTGGCTTTAATGCATTAAAAGCCCATAAACCCTCCTAATGGCCACTAAATGCCTATAAGAAGGAGGTCATTCCAAGGAAAACAAGATTGGAAAATCCATCGGAAAAATCCATCAGGATCGAATCAACAAGGAACCCTTCTGCAAAAGTTGCTATAACAACATCTCCTCCGTCAAAGAGACTTTGCAACAAACACCACAAGGTGACTGAAGTCCCTTAGGATGGCGGGCCATCCCCTCCCAAGGCCCTTTCCTTCTATACACATGGCTTAGACATGGCTTTTCAGGACGTCTACTTAGCTTTTTGTTGGATATAGGACCTCATCTTGGTCTTTTTCCTCTAAAACACCGAGTTCCAAGCCAAGCCAAGCAAATCAAAGCGTCATTTGTTCTCATATAAAGGATGATGGCGAAGTCCATACACGACTTGTGACCGTCAAATTGAACGAGTCCCCGCAATTTCCTAAGAAGTCAGATCTCCCTTTCTTGTTTTTCATCGTAATTTGTATTTTTCTAAAGAGACAAAAAAATCACAACTCTTGTCTTTAGATTTTGACGAGAATTGTAAATCGGCATTTACGGCAAAATCGCCTTTCACGGCAAGAACATGTCTCTTTTCTTAAATATATATGTGCAATGAAAGTTAGAAAAAAGTTGATTTCCTTTCCTACTTGTGAAGGTGGATCTTCGGACCACAACCTCTCAATTCTAAGTAGAGTAGAAAATCTGGCATACCCATATAAAAATGTTGATGGTCGCTTTTCTCGCCCAACCCCCGGTCACGAAACGGTTGGGCCCCACGGACTCTCACGTCCGCCGACCTCGGTAGTCCCGGGACCGAAGAAAGCTGAATCTATAAAGCTGGCACACCCGGTGGGACTCTTTCATTTAAGAACATGATACTTAGATTTCGTGGCTCCTTTCTAATTGGTAGCCTATATTGGATTTTGCATTTTTTTTTTTAAAAACACGAGAAAGGATTTTTTGGAAATTTCTATCTTTGAGTTTATTTCCACTCTTTCTCGTTTCAAAAAAAAAAAAAATCTGATTTCTCTTTTCGGATTCAATTTTGAGAAACCTTGATCCTTTCTTTCTCGGACTTGATAGCTCACAGAAATGTTTACAGCTATTGTTCGTATCAGGAAATGAGCCATCTTTTCTCTTTGATGAGTCCGTTAGGGATCTTTCAAAATCTTCAAAAAAAATCTGATTTCTAACTTTTCAAATTTCGAGAAATTTCGGTTCTTTCTCTTTTTCGGACAATAGCTCGCAAAAATGTTTATAGATGACGTTAGGATCAGGGAAGGGCCATTTGCTCTTTTTGATTTAAAAAAAAATCTGATTTCTAACTTTTAGATTTCGAGAAACTTTGGTTCTTTCTCTTTTTCAGACAATAGCTCGCAGAAATGTTTGTAGCTAACGTTCAAATCAGGGAAGGGCCATTTGCTCTCTTTGATCTAAAAAAAAAAAAAAAACCCTGATTTCTAACTTTTGAATTCAAATTTGAGAAACTTTGGTTCTTTCTCTTTTTCGGACAATAGCTCGGACAATAGTTCGCAAAAATGTTCAAAGCTGACATTTGGATTAAGGGGGGCCATTTGCTTTCTTTGATGGGTTCATTAGTAATCATTCGAAACAAAAAAAAGGAGTAAAAAAGCACTAAGGTTCCACCACTTGCGTTCTTTGACTAAAGTTGATCTAAGAAAAGCCTTGTTCAAAGTGTGGAGGTAGTTAGACTGTTCGAGACAAGGGTCCTTCAAACGGGTTCAATAAGTAATCCCACCCTTACCTAGGGGTTGATCTATCCACTAAGGTTTCAAAAGATCGAATTGGAGACCCGTGTGTACTCTTCAACCATTATTTCAAAAAAAAAATCTTAAAAAAAAATTCTTCAAGAAAAATCTTCAAAAAAAAAAATTCTTCAAAAAACAATTTCTTCATAAAAAAAAAAAACTTCTATCATTTTTGGGTTTAGATATAAGAAATCTTGGTTCATTCCTTTTCGGATAAAAGCTCGCAGAAATGTTTATAGCTTGCATTCGAATTGGAATACCACTTGCTCTCTTTGATGAATTCGATCTTGACCTTTAAAAAAAAACTTCCGTCACTTTTGAGTTCAGATATGAGAAATCATGGTTTCTTCCCTTTCGGATAAAAGCTTACAAAAATGTTTGTAGCTTGCGTTCGAATTGGAATACCACTTTCTCTCTTTGATGAATTCGATCTTGACCTTTCAAAAAAAACTTCCGTCACTTTTGGATTCAGATATGAGAAAGCTTGGCTCCTTCCCTTTCGGATAAAAGCCCGTAGAAATATTTGTAGCCTGCATTCAAATTGGAATATCATTTGCACTCTTTTATAAATCCAATCTTGACCTTTCAAAAAAATCCCATCTTTTGTCCTTTCTAAGGATGCGGTTTATAACATTTGTGCCTAGCGGTGCTAGTACGCCCTTTCGGGCCTACTGTATTCGCGACCGACACATCTGTACTTCTAACCTTATATTCACTTTACCTCGAGTGAGCCTTGCTTCTCGGTAATTTGAATTAAAGTTTACAATTGCTTCTAGCAGTCACTGGAACACTCATTCTGAGCCTACCATACTTGCGATTAGAATAATTGTACCTTCTATGGCTTTTGCCTTCTTCACCTCGCTTGGTCTGAACCATGTCCCCTCGAGCAATTTAAAAAGACAAAACCATAATTTTTCCATTTATAATCATTATATTCTTGTGATTACTAATAGATGTAGTCTTGTCTCAGAACTTTTTTCGAAACTAACAGTGACAGCTTCTTTGAACATTACGTTCGGCGAAAATAAGTACCAACTCATGCTTCAAGAGAAGCAAAACAAGTGCACTGCTATTTGCTGAAGCATCATTTCTCTCAGCAACACTCTAAACACCGGGTCAACCTCTACTCCCTGGACCATTGTCTTCGGGTCATTGGGGTCATTCCCACTCCCAGCAGAAGAAACTGCACTTGCCAAGAAGCAGAAAACTGCCTTTGGACATGTCACTGCCCCGACATCAAAGGCAGCCATTAAGAAAACCGAAGCCCACGGCACTCCCGCGAAGCCTCAAACAACAAGGAACCAGGTCTACCCCAAGACTTGGTCCCCAAGACCTTCACCAAAACAAAGAAGGTCTTAAACATCTACAAAGCTAGCATACATGGCTCCTCTCAAGGAGAACCGGTTCCACCCCCTCTCTTACAGGAAGGAGGATAAACCCGCCTTCCACTAAACAACAAGATCAATTCTGCATGAGCCGGCTTGCTCCTACAAGCCCAAAATCAAATCATGCGTCACAAGGCCCCTGCAAAAACCTACTAAAGCCTATACTCTATCAGCTCGGCCCTTTATCTCAATAGGGGCAGAACTCGAAAAATTCAAAGCCTCACTTCGACAAGCAAAGGACCGCGTCCGGGTCCTGTCCATGCCAAGGTTCAAGGAAGACAGGCTCGGCTGCTGCACTCGAGGGAGCACATCCTTCATTGCTAAAACCCAGCTAGAGCTAACTGAAGCTCAAATTGCTCGTCGCAAACGTTGCCACGCGGCATATAGACAGAAGAGACTAAGAAGCAAAGAACCCAGCATTCTGCACTTTAGGTCTCTAAAAAATGGGTCAAAAAAGAAAGACCCGACTGAGTTGCTGCTGTCCATATGGTTGGCAAAACCAAAAGACGCCAGAAGTCGGCAACTAAAATTCATGTCAGACGACCGGTGACTCGTAGCATCACCAAGATACAAAGACATCAGGAGGATTCTCCCACTCCTTCAAGCCAAGGGCATTGGAGTAACCATTCGTCGGGCTGTTCATCCAAAAGAATGAGCTCCGGCTTAGTTACCAAGATGATATCCTCATTTAACTCTCGAAGGGTGAACATCCTGGTTACAAACTACGAGCAACCTCCACCGCATGATGATGTGATCTCGCTCATCCAGCAGTTGGAGTAAGGACAGCAGAGAATAAAGGCTCTAATGGAAAACCTCCTTCTCGCTTTCCAACGTCTGGCAAACAATAAAGTCCCTCTAGATGATGAGGCAAACGGAGGAGATGATGAGTCACACGCCCTTATCAAAAAGGACGTTGACGATATCCTCGCCAAAGCAAAAGAAGATGATACACTAAAGGAGCATGGGATTAAGCCACCATATCCCTTATGGATGGACTTGGATCTGTTCCCGTCAAAGTTCAAACAACCTACTCTCCAAACATACACGGGGAAAGGTTCAGCCAAACAACACGTCATTCACTTCAAGATCTTGACAGGAGCTATCGCGGATCAAGATGCCCTCAAGATTTGTCTCTTTACGAATACCCTAAAAGGTACTGCCTTTGATTGGTACTCCACTCTGCCGGAGGACTCTATCCAAAATTGGACCATGCTAGAGACACGCTTCCTGACCAACTTCAAAGGTGAGGATCATCCTGACACTATAGCTCAACCCTGCAGCCTAAAACAAGGAGAGAATGAGTCAACATACGACTTCATTCACAAGTGGAAGGCAATGACATACAAATGCTCATACATACTACCACAAGCGTCGTTGGTCGACATCTGCCGTAACAACATGAGAGCAAGGATGTGCTCCATGATCATCGGCAACAAATCAAAGAACCTAGGAGAACTCGTAGAAGCATCCATGGAATCTGAAACGGTGATCAAAGACTTCAACAATCAGAAATCATAAAAGAAAGAACCGACCACCATTACAACCACAAAGCCAAAGAAAATGGAGGTTCTCAATGTGCAAACCATGTCAACTCCAAGATAGTTGACACAAAGGCTGCAAAGCCGTTTTGCCAACCAAGCATCAACATTTCATGTCTATGAAGACATTGATCTCCCTGGATATCTCTTTGAAGAGTCACCCGTTAGGGATCCAGGAAGCTCATCCAATTGGTATGATTTCTCTGATGATGAAGAGGAGTTGTCCGATGACACAGACATACAGTTTTTTAATCCGGAAAAACCATTGTCTCCAAAAGAAGTACCCTACTTTGACATAGTTTCAGCAGATGATTGGGACCATCTCATAGCAAGTCTTGAGAAGATTACCAATCAAGAAGACCCATGGACAGAAGCAGAGCCTTGGTCTGAAAATGCCCTTGGAACTCCAGAAGGTCTTGTTGAGTAGGAAGCCTCTGAAAATATTATGGAGGAACCACCTTCGAACCTTCCAACAGAAGATTCTGTTCAAAAGATAGCCTTGGGAACACCTGATAACCTACGTCATGTATTCATAAGTAAAAATATAATATGTTCATTGATTACATTATGTTCGGAATCCTATCTGAAGATTCAAAAGAGCGGGTAAGCATTCAAAGACGGGCCCCAAACTTTCATTTGATTATTCCTTCAAAAATGATTTACAGAAAATCCTCCAACTGAGTACTTCTACTCTGCTTGTCACAATAAGAGGCCGAAGAAACTCTTAAAGAAGTTTTGATGCTGGTCTTTATGGAGCCCATTAGGCTGGTCCTAAGCTCTATGATCAGATAAAAAGGTTAGGTTATTATTGGCTTGCTATGGTAGCTGACGCGATGCAATTTGCTAAGCGCTACCAACAGTGCCAAGTTCATGGAGATTATGTCCACATTCCTCCAGAATGGCTACATCCTATAGCGATTTCATAGCCTTTCAAAGACTTGAGTACGGACATCATAGGTCATATATCTCCCCCATCAAGCAAAGGCCATCGCTTTATCTTCGTCACTACGGATTATTTCTCCAAGCGGTCAGAAGCTTTTGCGCTTAGTGAGATGAAGACCTCATTAGTCCTTCGATTCTTGCACACCAACATTATTTATCGCTTCGGCATACCTAAAAGATTCGTCCATGATAGCGGACCACAATTCTGGGATCACAAATTCCGTAAGTTCTGCGACAAATACAAAATCCAAAGTTATCATTCGATTCTATATAATTTGGCAGCGAACAGATTAGCAGAAACCTTCAACAAGACGCTCTGTAATCACGGAATAATTTTCCGTGTGGGGAAAAAAAATGCTATGTATGGGACCCAATTCACTTTTTATGCATGCGTACGAGTATATCACGTTGACCAATTTTTCATGAACTACACAATCATGCAAGGAAATCATACATGTTTACCTGTGAATTTGGAAAAAATTAATGTGATTGTAGAATAATTCAAAAAGAGTAATTTCAATAAAACATGCAATTTTATGAATTTTCAACAATTTTGACATGAATTCAACCTTGAATGCCTAAATGTATGATTTTATGAAATTTGATGCAATAAGTCCATAAAATCCATTGAATAATATGAATAAAATGCAATTAGATGAATAGAATTCTGATTTTATTCATATTATTTCAATGGATTTTATGGACTTATCAACTGGCATAAGGCGTAGGTTTGCTCCCCATGTCTATATGTTCGAGCCCCACCTCATACTTACTCAGTATACCTGTGTTGCACGGTCATGTGTGAGCCTAGTGGAATAGTCCAATTGGGTGAAAATACCATGGGGATACCCATGTCATAAAAAAACACTTCCACCTTATAAATCTTAATCACCATTTGGTTCTATTAAGTCTTGTATTTGTTAATTCTTACTTTTTAATTATTGTCCTTATATAGCAAATCAGTAATTATCTTCCTATTTTCTAATTCTAATTTTTAGAACTAAATTGCTTCAAAAAGTTTCATTTTTCTTATAATCTAGATTACAATTTGGACCGATGCGTGCGTGTCAATTTCACTTTTATTTTTAAACCTGTAGAAATCATCAATATTGGTAACTATATATTTCTTATCTATTTTTTCTTTATACTTACCTTTTAACTTCAGGAAAATAACTAAATAACTATTATTATTTAGAATTTAATGATTTGTGATGATATCTTTATTGGTTGCTGCTTTTGTTAGGAATTCTTATAGAGGATTTTACTGGAAAATACCTAGTAAATTGCCATGAATCCCATGAGTTCCTTGGAACACTTTCACTACACAAATATTCTTCACGCCACTTTTTTTTATTTTTTTAAAATATTTTTCCAAAGTGACGCTATTCGTTATATTTTCCCTCTCTCGAAACCCATTTTTCTCATGTATAAGTGTCCCCATCTTCTTTATGCCTTCACTTTTTTGCCCAACAGACCTTTCATTCACATGATGCTGAAAATCTCCTTTTCATTGCTCATCTCAGTGGTTGTTGGCTTCCATTTAAGAGGTCGGTGCACGTTTATGTACAGATTTTTTATGCTTTTCAGAGTACCCAAAAGGTTGGTGATGTTTGTCTTGCATTTCCTATATGCTCCATGTCGAAACCCTCTTTTTCTCATCGATAAGTGTCCACCTCTTCTTTATACTTGCACGTGATCGTCGAATAGACCTTCCATACACAGAATGCTGAAAATCTTGTTTCTATTGTTCATCCCAGTGGTTGTTGGTTTTCATTTAAGAGGTCGGTGCACATTTTTGTACATTTTTTTATGCTTTTCAGAGTATTAAAAATAGGTTGGTGCTGTTTGTCATCCATTTCCTATTTCCCCACTATCGAAACCCCCTGTTTTCTCATCTATAATAGTCCCCATCTTCTTTATACCTGTATGTTTTCGTACAACAGACCTTTCAAAGACATAATCCTGCAAATATTCTTTTTATTGCTCATCTTAGTGGCTATGGGCTAACATTTTTGCGGTCAGTGCACATTTTTGTATATTTTTTACACTTTGTTTCATACCTTGGAGTAAATGACCTTTGAATTAGAGATAACAATCCGTCAACCTATATCTTTCCTCCAAGATGTTTATGTATGTGGAAATTACACATGTAACATACATGTGTAATTTTCGTCCACTTTAATGAAATGTTGTGTATAGTCTGCTACTGCAATTCTCTCTAATGGATATATGTTCTTTCAATGATTAGGATGTCGGTTGATGAATTAATAGTGATATTCCACTATGAAAGGGATCTTCAGTTTGACATGATTCATCCGTTATATAAAGGTGGAAAGCAAGAGATGAGATCTATTCCAAGTGATATAACATTTGAATCGTTAGTTAAAGTTGCTATTGAAGCATCACATTAGGAGGTTAACTGCGAAGACATAAGCATACACTATCTACATCACAATGGTAAAGTGTTTTCATTGGTTGGCATTGAAGGTGATAATGATATAAAGTGCATGCTGGGATTTGTTTATATATCAACAGAACACCAGTTGGTTTTGGTCTTGGTATTGGAGAACAACCAAGGTACACCAGTTGACATTATTTTCCGAAGCAACACATTCACGGCAGTGTAATACATTATTAATTCAATATTAATGTTGACATTTATCATGTACTTTCTTCAGGTCGCATGGGTTGAATATGCGTATGGTGCGAGATGTGAAATATGACGGTACAGCTAGCAGTCATGATGCAAACCGGAAGGATCCATCAGAAAAAGACACAAGATGTTTTACTGTAAACCCTAGTGAAGACGACGATATGCACTTCTCCTCCAACCCGAACATTGCGACCGATGAATTGGCCCAAGAGAGTGACATCGTCTTTCGCAAGTACCTAGATGCAGTAGAGAGTGATGATGAGGTACAAGCCATCAACATAGAAGACGATCACCCCACAAGGTGAACTCATGGCGGTGCACTCAATAGAGCGACCGTGGGTGTGAAATCAACTGTTGCGGAGCCACCAACACACAGACGTGAAGTTATTTTTGAAGATACTGTGGTTCCAGAGGAGTCTCACCTTGGAAGTAGGACCAATGGCCTTGTAGTCAATAGAGTGACCGTGGATGCGAAATCAAATATTGGAGAGCTATCAAGCCACAGGTGTGAAGTTATTTTTGAAGATAATATGGTTCCAGAGGAGTTTCCTACATACCATAATACTTCTCGGAAGATGTGGTTAGGGCGCGAATTTTGAGATCGTGAAAATTTCAGGAGGACTATAGCCAAGTTTGCAATATACAACAACTTCACACTTCGGCATCTAAAGACTAGTCAGTTCAAAGTCACTGCCAAATGCAAGGACCAGGATTATCCATGGCGCATCCACGCATCTATAATTGAAAGTGGACCAATGTTTAAGGTTCGAACCTACAACCCTGTTAATAAATGTTCAAAGCCAATGATGGGTACGGCACATAGGCAGGCATCATCAGAGTAAATTGCGGAGTACATCTTGGACAAAGTTCGTCTAAATAATAATTTGAGATCGAAAGAGATAATGAATGATTATCAAATGGAGTTTGGGGTTACTATATCGTATAGGAAGGCACATATCGCTAGAGAAATGGCACTTCGTATAGTTCGAAGTTCATATGAAGATTCCTTCAAACTCCTTCCGCTGTATTGTGCTGAGTTGAAGTTGATGAACCCAGGTAACGTGACCAACATCGAGACGTCCGATGATGACAGATTTAGGAGATTTTTTTGGGCTTTTGGTCCATCCATCCGTGCTTTCACATCGTCTCTCCGGCCAATGATTGCAGTCAATGGATCACATCTTCATGGTAAGTACCCTGGTGTGTTGGTGGTGGCCGTAACACTAGGTGGAAATCACAAGCACTTTCCAATAGCTTTTGCATTTGCTGAAGCTGAGCAACGTGACAGCTGGGAGTGGTTCCTCGCAAATGTAAGTCTGTCTCTTGGAGAACCAACGAATCTTACCATCTTGTCTGATCGACAAAAGGGACTTGTCCCTGCGCTTGCGAACGTCATGCCCACTTCGACTCATTGCTACTATTGTCGCCATTTCGCGAAGAACATCAAGTCAAGATTTTGTGATTCGACGATTGTCATCAAGTTTTGGTGCGCTGCAAAGGCTTACAGGGCTTGTGAGCACGATGCGTTCATGGAAGATATTAAGGCTGTTAATATTGAGGCATACAATTATATACATGCATTTGGCAGGCAACATTGGGCAAATGCTTATGTTGAGCGCCAACGATATGACATGCTTACAAGCAATGCTGCAGAATGCACCAACAGCATGTTAAAGGATACCAGAGTTCTTCCAATTGTGAAACAGGTCGAAGAGATAAGGGTCAAACTGATGGAGTTTTTCCAAAAAAGACATGTCGAATCTTCTGCTGTGAACACTCGTTTGACACCATATGCTGAGAAACAGTTGAGCCATGAAACGGAAGAAGCGCGTAGGTTACATGTGCGTGTTGCCGGTTTAGAAGAGTTTCAAGTTCAATCCGCCAGCTTTGTGGTATTGTTCACCTCCATCGTCGGACTTGCACTTGTCGCAAATGGCAAATTATTGGAATCTCGTGCTCACATGCCATCGCCTGTATGAGGTTGAGGAACAAAAATCCATATGATTTCTGTAAGGAGTGGTATCTTGCAAGTAAGTACCAGTCAACATACAAAGAGGACATACATGCTACCCGTGATAGCAAACAGTGGGAGCAAATATCAGATGAGAGGGTCTTGCCACCTCTATCTTCAAAATAGCCCGGAAGACCGAGGAAAAAAAGGATCCATACAGAAGACCGCTATAGAGAGCGTAGGATTGTCACTTGCTCTCACTGTCATGAGCGTGGTCACAATTGGGCCTCATGCCGGAATCCGCCCCCTCCGCAAAATACATAGATACATCATCTAGATGTCTTCTGTGACATGTTGTAAAAAAAGTACATACTTGAACATCCATGTATTTTTTTGTACTGTTTTGAACATACAGATCTTTTACGATGTTATGTTTTTTGGCTTTTTTTGAACGAAGATGTTCCATGTATACAGTTGTATTGTCACAAAGTTATATGGTCCTTTTTGAACAAAGTTGTATTGTCTTTTTTGAACAAAGTTGTATTGACACACAAAGATGTATTGTATTTTTTGAACAAAGCTCTTGTTGACAAACAAAGTTGTGATTGTCTTAAGTTAAACGACGCTAGCGTCATTCTGTGCAAATTTGTGATTGTCAAAGTTGTGAACAAAGTCTGTGTTAAGTTAGCGTCGTTCTGTGCAAATTTGTGATTGTCAAAGTTGTGAACAAAGTCTGTGTTAAGTTAAACGACGCTAGCGTCGTCTATTTGTACGCATTAGCGATGCTAGCGTTGCTCTTCACAATGAATTTTTTCCCAAATTTATGAAATCTGAAGCCATGCAAGGTGCACATACAGATTACTGTTCCATTTCTGCTGACATGACAAAACACCCTCATTCCAGCACCTGATCATACACAAAATAACCAAATGAAGAAATGGATTCAACATTTGCATGAAACCAATCATGCAACATTTCCATAGAGTTCATGAATATACATCACTTCAAAAGGATTTCTATACATCCAAAAAGACTACAAGACATTAATCAAAACTGTTTCATCGCTTCAAAAGGATTTCTATACATCCAAAAAGACAATACAAGACATTTCTCCAAAGTCATTGAGTCAACGGATCAATGTCTAAACGGTCGCTGTTAAGCTCTCAACTATATCCATATATGTCGACCACAATCCTAGTGCGATAATACATTATGTCTGATTGTTTAAACTTGATATCTCTACGCGCAGCACAATGTTCAGCGAAGGCCAATGCAAAGACACCACAAGCATTCCCGTTCTCCTGGTAAGGTATTTTCGTCTTCACGAGCAAAGTCCACATATTGGTGTCATACCATCCATAGTTACAGAACTGTCCGGCCAAAAAATCAATCTAATCAACAGGGAAATTCATACGTGTAAGTAGTCACTATGTAGAGGAAACTAATAGCAAAACATGCATGTATAAATCAAGTTAATTTCTGAACAACTCACGAATCCTTTACAGAACTGAAGTGAAGTCCTGTCGGTCTTCATGCTATTGTAAAACTCCCACCTCCGTTCTTCTGTGTACCCAACCAACAATGTGAAGTGTGCATCGTGCCATAGGACAAAGACCAACATACTCTTCTCCTTAGCCACCCAAACGTTGACACCATCGTTACCAAATACATTCTCTTGCAATGCCTTTATATTACTGTTTTGCCATCAGCTTTGGTAACGGACATCATAACATATCCATTTATCAAGTCTTCATGAAATAAGTGTTCTTATTAATCAACAAACTGGAAATGCATGAAATTAATTAACTTACACAGACACTAGGGTCGTAGAAGATCACATGTGGATATCTATCCTTTATCGCTTGAAACCACCAGTACATGACGTTTGTGTCTAACCATGTAGCCTCGTCAAGGACATTCTTCAAAACCTTTCCGGACACAAGTGTGCAGTAGATATCAAGCTCATCGGGTCTAACAAAATAGCAACATCCAAGAAAGTTAGACTACATTAATTTTGGATGCTTAAAAGGCATTATCGTACATGAATTGAGAATGTCTAAAATATATGCATTTCAGAAAGTATGGACGAAACTTTTTAGCATAAAAGCCGAGGAATCCCTCCAGTAGGATCAGCTGTTCCTCGGTAAGCGCATAATCCGATCTACTCAAAGAAAGGTCGTAGTCCTCAAAATAACGAGGAATCTTTCTTTCACGATGCAACCGCTTTATCCTCCAGACCAATGTGTTGATATCCAACTTTGGAGTGTGTACAACAATCGACGTTCAAGAGGTTCAACAACCGGTGTAGTGAAGATATCATCCACAGTTGGAACAGATGGAGAGGCAAATCCAGATGCCAAAGAAGGCGATAATGTAGCCCCCTCCACGTTTACCACCTCATCTGAATAATCTAGCTTCTTGGTCGCGGGTGATATCCCTTTCCTTAATCTGGCCTTTGGAATATCTCTCTTCCGTGTAACAGAATCAATCTATATCGAAAAGAAAAGAAACAAAAAGATGTCATCATGATACAGATGTTAGCTTACATATCATGAACTCTTATGTGCAATTTATTACCTTTGACTCATCATCCGACTGGGAGGTGGAACATGACTCTCCCCCAAAATTATCAGACGTCGAATTAAATGCATCTCTAAATTCTTGTATCTTATTCCGGAAGCGTGCTGCGAAATCTTCGAGTTTTACCTTCTTCCGAACTGCCCGGTTTGACGACCGTTCCAAGTGGTCCAACAAAGCATGGACCTAAGTCAAGATTATTATGCATTGAGGATGAGTTGGAGGTATTCAAACGAAGGGAAAATATAAAGAAGTTCTTATACGAAGCTCACATGCTTTTCGGTGGTAGATGTCTCTTCACGGTGGGTGCTAACCGTAGGCTTTGACTGTTTATTAATTTCCACTTCCGCTTTTGGCAGTGTCGTCTTCATTTTGTCTGGTGATTGTCTTCCTCGACTGCCTACCACACATACAATCTCCTTGATGGTATTTGATGAATACCAAGCATGATACTCAGGACTATGAATCTTTGACTTATCCTTCTGCCTGGTAAGTATATTCCTTTGCCTTGCCTCCCACAGTCCATTAATTTCATCTCCATACTTCTCGTAGTTCTTTTCATACCTTTCCAGTCGCTCAGCCCTCTTGAAAGGCAAATAGAATGGTGGAGGGATAGCTTGTTTAATGCCAAACTGTTTTGTTACACGTTCGGGATTGTGCCTTTCAACAATCCAGTAATATAGAAGGACCGTAGAAGAAGTGAACAATCTCTTATCTTCCTTTGGTACCGTTTGGAACAGCTTCTTACACATCTTAGCATATGGCTGCCACATGAACTGCAAAATCGAGAGAACTTAGTCACAACACTAACAAATGCATAACTATAATGGGAAAAGCATTGAATGTATTGTCAACTGTTTCATTACCCCGTCCTCTTTCAAACCATTGATGTGCCTCCGTATCTCTTTCATGTTTGTTACTTGATTCCGATCTCTCAGTCTCAATTCCCATGTCTTAAACAATGGATACTGCAGGTTCTTTTTCCAACTAGGACTCTAGGTAGGACATCTCCCGATTGACATTCTTGAATATGCCCATATCTGTAAGCCAATAACATGACAAAAAAATCAGATGTTCACAACAAAGTAATCTCAGTTAGCACGTGATATAATGTTCCAAAAAAAGGATGGAAACTCTATTCAAAAGCTGTTTGCATCACCTGCAGCAACTGTAAGGGGCCTGAGGGGCCGGTTAGAGTCTTCAAAAGGGTCATCTTCGAGGTTTCATGTTTGTCTTCACCCTCCTCTGTTTCCTTACTTCTTCACCTTTTAATAGCATTGTAACTCTTCCAAGCATTCTGTACAGGCTTGCAAGGCAGGCCGGACCCCATACATACGGCTTGAATTCCCTAAACAACTCCAGCGACCAAGCTGGCCCTCTCGCATCGGAAGAATTGGCAAAGATTTGTCAAGATACCAAAAAGAACAAGTATGCTCTCGTCTTGTAAACCTCGCTCCTCTTCTTAGAGGGCTTGAAGTTATCTTCTAGCCACTTGAATTTAATTGTAATGCCAATGGTGTCTTTGTCAGGACATGAAGCAATGCCAAGTAACTCCTTGCACACTTTTGGGACAAGTGACTTGGGGAAAGTTCTACCCCGTTACAGGTATACCGTCGATTGGGAGCCCATATATATATTCAACATCCTCCAAGGTTACCGTGGGTTCACCGGTAGGCAAATGGAACGTGTTTGTCTCCGGCCTCCATCATTCAACCAAGCCACTAATGAGGGCATGGTCAATTCTCATATAGTCAATTTCTGAAATGTTTGCTAGACCAACATCCCTAACAATCTCCTTCTGTCTGTCTGTCAACTCCCATATGTCCTTATCCGGGTTTGTATTAATGCATCTATATGCCCCTGTCTCCACCTCATTTAATATGGCTTTGGAGACATGTGAGTCTTGCTCATACAACAATTTATCATCTGGTTTTAGCTTACTTCCTTTGGCCATCTGTTCAGTTTTGGCAAATATAGAACCGATCATATATAAAACATAGAGAAAAGTATCATGGTAGTGTATATCAAAAAGTTGACAAAGATGTTGGCAGTGCACAATGAAGCAATAATTAGAGTAAGGAAACAAAAGATCCTCACATAACCCCAAATCAATCAACATTTTTTTTCATAACAAAAGATTCAAGATAAAAAATGCAAGACCATCAGTACAGTCTTTAGAGTACTGTCCTCATTTAGGAAAATATCCTTAATTTTGAGGAGAAGGTCAAGCTCGTGAGGGAATTTTGATCTTGTTGATATGGTAACTGTTTCTAAGCATATTGTAATCTTTTTTTTTTTTTTTGCACAATCTGACCAACAGTAGGTCCCTCTACATGAGTACATCATTTCAAGTGCTCATTCATGTGAGCCTATGTTTCCTGGTGTGAAATTCATGAATTCTCCAATTAGATAGAGGATCTATAAATATCAAAGAGGTTGAAATTCTGAAAATTTCAAACGTGATTTAAAATCTTTTTAGAGGTAATTTAAACAGCTGCAGGCTCACATGAAAGTCAGTTTACAAAGATCCAGACATGCCTTAGATCTCAGTTCCCTGCCCTCTACATTTGATTTGATTGGTTGCAATCAATTGGTCACATCAATTGGTCTTTGCAATGTATGGTTATGTTGTGAGCATGTTTTACTTCTGTTTTAGGGAGAGATGATACTATCTAATCAATGGTTTGGTGCTTTTAAAAGCTGGGCCAGGGGTGCTAAAGTGGTGATTATGGCTTCTTCACTGAGCATATTAATGGGGTCTACTTGCTATCAGTAAGATTGCATCTAGAAGAAGTAAAGTCTAATAAATTTTAGATCATTTCACATAAACAATCTGATAGTTACAATGTATTATATAGGGATTTTTATGGAAAAGCCCCAATGAAAAAACAACCAAAATACTTTATAATGATGGGAGATGGCTTTTCCACTATTCTTCTAGTGTTTTCTAACTAATTTGTCCATCTATACAACAGCATGGGAATCTCGGGCTATTCATTGATATTGTGGAATGTCCATTTTTCATAAAAATGTTCATCTAACATTTGCTCACATGATCAAATCAAAAGGAACACATCTATTTTGGTTGAGAAATAATTTTTGTAGATCCATATGCATAGAGAGGCATGTGATGTGATAGCATTACATAAGCAAAGATGAACCTAGTGTAATCAAAGTAAGTGGCAAGAGTAGGGACAAGATGGTCTTGCTAATAAGACATGAACATTTCTCCACAAAAGATTTTATGCTAAACAAATTTTCATTCCACAAAAGATAAGTATTCTTCATTCTCGCTTTTGATAGGAAATCGAGAGTATTCCTCTCTATTAAAGAAAATTAATATCGTGCCCTTTGTATAGCAATAACTAACAAGGGCGAGCTTCATTGCAGAGTTCACTTTAGACGACCAACCCATTATATATATTTTCACATACACAGTGAAAAAGATCATCTAAGTATATCACTCTTTGTTGGTTGATGATAGTTATACACGAAGGACTTTAAAGATTTAAGGTGAGATGGTATTATCAAGCTAAACATCAACATTAACTTACAAAATCACATATGCAAATACAATATGAGATACATGAGTATGAACTATAGATGAAGCCATGAAAACATGTGAAACGCGAACATAAACCATTCTGGATTTTTCAGTTCTTTGATAAAAACCCCAAACGGACATTGTGTTTGAACTGCTACACAAATGTACAAATGGTATCAATGTCCCATACCTTAGAGGTGATGTGTGATATCGGAGCAAGGTTGATCCACAGTAGGGAAGGAAGAAAGCAAATCGAACAGCGGCGTCGACGTACTGGGGCAGAGGAAGGAGGGGGAGAGGAAAAATGCGAAAACGAAAGGGAATGAGGGTTTTATGGAAATGCCGCAGAGCGACGCTAGCGTCTTTAATAAAAACACTGAGTGACGCTAGCATCGCTTGTTTAATATTTGAAAAAAAAAAACCAAACGGGGTCTAACGGACCCCGTTTGTGTGGCATTAGTTACGAGGAACTCATGGGATTGACGGCCAAATACTTGGTATTTTCCAGTACTCATTCTTATAATATGCCAGTTGACTATATTGATTTTTCATTAGACAGCATCCATCTAAAGATGAGGAATAGAATCTTAATATGATTCTTTTCCAATATATTCCATAATAATATTTACTTTCATTTTTTAAAATTTACTCACCTTTTAGTACTAATATGTTTGCGTTTGTTAGTTTACTTTTTTCTACCAATGTTCTGATACAACAAATAAGTAATTATCATCTTATTTTTTTTATTTTAGTTTTTATTACCATATTGCTTCATTAAATTTTATTTTTTTCTGGGAGATTTTACCGGAAAAATCCCTTAAAGTGGGTGAAGACCAAAAAGGCCCTTAAATCTCAATATAGACCACAAAGGCCCTCTTGCCACTTTTTTATGTTTTTGTTGTTTTGCTAAGCAACGATATCGCTCATTGTGTATAACGTGAGCTGCAATATCGCTGCTAGTGTCAAGTTCTTCTCTTACGTTCGAAGCCACTGCTTGGGTTTGACGAGATTGATTCGCCCATAGGGCTTTCAATTGTTTAGATTATTTTTTCAAAGACGAACCTCTCACATTGAAATGAAAACCCTCAACCAATTTGATAGGAAGGAAAAAGGAAAAAGTGTAAAATCTTTACAAATCTCATTGACAACTGTGGTCATAGGGGTTTGGGTTGGCTTCCGATCCAAGGATTATGCGGATCTCGTTCATGGATATTAGAGATGGTTGCAAGGAAAGGAAAAGAGGACAATGGTTCATGGGCTTGCTTAGTGTGGAGTGCTGTTTTTGAAGGAGAACTGAAAATGAGAGAGAGACGGATTGTCACGGGGTGTAGGTAGGCGTTTGGCAGTGGTGATCAAGTTGCAAGTGGGCCGGTCAAGTTTGTTTGGTTGTTTGATTTGTAGGTTTGGAGATGATTTGGGAAAACAAGGTGAGTCATTTCTCACTTGAATGGGTGAAGAGTGAACATAAAAAAAAGAGAAGAAGATGATGTAGTGAGCTTGAATGGGTGAAGAGTGAACATGAAAAGTGGAGAAGAAGGTGATGCAGTAAGCAGCGATATTGCTGCTCAAGTATACATGTGAGCAACGATATCGTTGCTTGGCGAGAAAAATAAAATAAAATATCCGGAAAGGGCCTCGGGACCATTCCGGTACATAAAAAACTTTGATGACCTTTTTGGTCTCCACCGGATTTAAGGGGATTATTTCGGTAAAATCCGCCTTTTCATATTTTAGATACTAATGAGAACTAATTTATGTTAATTTCATTTTTATAACTAAACCTTTACTCAACATATGATAATACTAGACTTTCTTTGTAGGAAATATTATGTTTTGAATTTTCTGTATTTATATATTTTTATATTGCTAATTATGTTGCCCGTGCTAAGTACATGCGTGCTTTGCTAGTTTCTTATATGAGTCAAATAAGTAGGAAGGGGGAGGAGTAAGTGGAGTTATTTGGGTTGAGTGGGATATCTTGAGGGAGGATAGAGTCAAATAAAAGTAATTTCCAACTAGGCAGCCCTTGCAATCTCCCTAAACACCTCTTCGAATTCAACCGTTGTAACCCATTTTAACACTCCTTTATTCCATTCCATGACAAACAAACAGGCCCATAGAGAGGTAATCCTCTTGTAGTACATAAATGGGTGCGTTTTGTGCCATGAGACGATTCTTTGCTAGAGGCAAAATATATTATGATTTTTTATGCTACCCATTATTCCATTGTCTATTGCGACACTTTTTTCTTGCAAAAAATGCATAAAAGAAGTTGATTCTCCTCGATAGAAAAGATTTCAATCTCTTGTAATAAGGACAAGAATGCATGATTTCTCTCTACTATGAAAATAGACTCCTGCAAGGATTTTCTCATCACACAAACAAGTTCTTAGAGTGCTTTCATGTCTTGAGAAGATTTCATGATAGAGGGAAAATATGTTTTGATGTTGGTGTGATGCATTTTTCCTAAAGAAAAATAGAAAATTGAACTTCTTTTTCACGACTGAAGGGGACTTTGATTTCCTATGAGAGAGGTATGAATGTATAATTCCTCTCTACTGTGTAAATAGAAACCCACAAAGCGCGAAATTCCTCTCGACTGAAGGGGACTTTGATTTCCTATGAGAGAGGTATGAATGTATAATTCCTCTCTACCGTGTAAATAGAAACCCACAAAGCGCGGAATTCTCTCGTTGCACAAAGAAAATAACAGTCCATAATGGTCATAACAACCAATATAACGGTTGTAACGGTTATAATGGACCATAACGGCCGATATTTTGAAAATAATGGTCAAAATATTGGTTCATGATGATTTTTTTTAAAACTTTCTTTTCCCTTCCTTTTCATTTCTTTCTTTCCCAGACCATTTGTGCAGCCTCTTATGACTATGCTAGAGCTTCCCAAGCTTCTTTTCTCACCAAAATTCAAGTAATTTGCAAGAATTTGGTAGATTCTCATATGATGGTTTTTTCCCTCCTCAATCACAACCCCTTTATGGTCATACTTCGTTGTTTTAATTAATTAGTTAATCTTAATGTAGTAGTAAATGTTACTTGAAAGTTGAAATTCATTCTTGATTTACTTGGTGATGGAGTAATAGAGTATTGTACGTCTATACTACTACTTACTAGTTTATTGACTTTAAGTATTTAATAGTAATGATTAGTTCAAAATTATGGTTGCAATGCATACTGTAAAATTTGTGATATTTGAACTTGTTTTAATATATACATGTAAACCTATTTAATTCATATGAGACTTCACTAGTTTTAGATAAGATGGTGACACAGGATGTAATGACTTAGGGGAATCAATATTTTTCTTTAAAGCGTTCACTAATGAAAAAAAATATTGTTTTCTAGCATTTTAGAATATTCTGGACTTTTTGGATATTTTTTCGGATTTTTCTAGGTAAAATAAAAATTCGCACCGCGATGGACTGTGCCGAACTGCGATACAATGCGATGACTGCAACTGCAATTTTGAACCATGATCTACATACATACGTATGTACGTACGTACGTACATATGTATCTACATACGTACGTACATGAGCAAGGCTTTCATAAGCTCAAGCTTAGGATAAAATTTTGTAAACTCCATGCTTGTGGGGCCCATCTTTGGTCCATCCAAATAGACTAAACACATGACCCCCCCTAAATTGCACATGTCCACCAACTTTCGGTCAGATTCGAATTATCTGAACCGTTGGATTGACTATTTATCGATCTAAATGGACCGTTGACCATTAAACTTTTGGGTCCATGTGGAGATGATGGAAATCATAGTTAGTGCTGATTTTTTGTAGAGAGAAGGATCCTAGGGAGTCCTTAAAATCCCCCCCCCCCCCACCCCCACCCCCATCCCCATCCCCATCCCCATCCCCATGTGGGTCCCCAGGTGGGCCCCACCACACACTTGAGCTTACCTTATCCTAAGCTTGAGCTTAGGAGAGTCTCCTAAGCTCAAGCTTAGGATAAGGTAAGCTCAAGTGTGTGGTGGGGCCCACCTGGGGACCCACATGGGGATGGGGGTGGGGGGGATTTCAAGGACTCCCTGTGTAACGCCCTAATTTCAAATACCGAAGTTACCACTAAGGTACCCGAATTTGGAGCACTACATCCTGAAAAATCCGTGAACTCCCAAGATCGTAGTCCTCAGTGAGGTCAAACTTTTAAAACTTTTTAAACAATAATATGATCAACAGTTATATTGCGGAAGCATAAGTAAATATAGCATAAGCAATAAGTATCAAGTAAATGAATCAAATATAACAGTGCGAAAGTCTAATAAAATCTCAAGTGTAGTTATCAAAGTTTATACAAAATTGTCTATCTACCCGCTCACTACAAAAGACTCTCAAATCCAAAATAAACTGCACTCAATCCACCTGTCCAGGCGCTCTATCATCCGGTTCGACCACTTGGTCAGCCGGCCCCCACCCGTAGTCACCTACTATAGGCGCCTCATAGTATGCGTCATTTACGGGTCAAGGTCCGGACCTAAGCACCAAAGATGGGTCAGATCCAAGGATCTGGCAAGGCACCATATGCAGATAATGCAGGATGTATACAACAAAATAGAATAGAGACGAGAATGTAATCATAAGAGTAACAAGGTACATGATCTAGGCAATTGAGCAGTAATTAACAGTTTAGAATTAGACATGTAAAGTAATATAATCTAATCAGATAACAAATGGCACATTCACACAAGCTGGATATACCGTGAGATATTATGTCGTTGCCCTCCCATACTGTAAACGGCTGCGGTGGGGAATGGGTAAGATAACTATGCAAGAGATAACAGCCCTACTAATAATAATATACATAAATATAACACCGATCACATCCCTTTATCGCACCGATCACACCCTTTTATCAGATCAGACCGGACCCGGTATCACACCATCCGTCTAATCACAGCTAATCATGATAGATCTAGTCACAACCAATATAAATATAGCTCCTATCAGTGATGATCAGTCAACAGGCTGAACTTAGATCAACTGAGTGAATGTTTAGTGCTGACCCAGGGAACAAGTACAGGTTTGTATCTCTCTAGGCTTGTCTTGCGTGAGTAAGATCCTAACTAAGTCTCTAAGAGGTTAAGTTACGATATCATGGAACACTGTCCAATATCCAAGTCCAAGTTCAACATCATTGGATCCACGCTAGGCTCACAACCATGGCTTGAAGCAATACAAGTACAATATCATATTTATTCCATAAGTAATCAGCCCATGCTCATACACAATGAGCTATTAATCCATTAAAACTAACCTCTCCATTTCAGGGTTCCACATACCCAATCTTAGGCTATATGAGGGCCCGCCTAGCCACAGACACGGGTTATTCATCTCCAATTATATCCTTGGGTCACCACTAAGAAATCCTAGGTTTAGGTCCTCCAATTCCCATTTAATTAACAGGTTACAACAATAACTAAGATAAGAGAGAAGCACAATGTATAAATACTTAGAACAATAGAATCAAACAGGATAAAGCAAGGGTCCAATCTAAGTAATGGTCCACTTTTGGTTCAAGCCTCATTATGTAATTGGATCCCCAACTGTAGTCTCAGATGTCAAGATAATATATCTGGTGCTCTTGAAGTTACGGACATCATCGACTACATTTAAGGGTCGAATTATTGACGATTCAAATCTCAAAACCCTAATTGGTGGACCCCACGAGTCAAGGCCGAGCCACGCCATTGATTCGTGCTTGGCACACTTGATGGAAGCTTATTTGGATGGTCAATGGACCCCACAATTGATCAAATAATCAAAGGAACTGAAATCTGGAAATTCACTGCACACAGTTTGCCCGGTTGACATCATCCCCTAGGATGTTGACCGGGTACACTGGATGTTGACCCCTAGGTGGACATCTTGCAATGTCCCCGGTCGACATCGTGGCCATGATGTCGACTGGGTCCATTGGGACCTGGAGCCAAACAGCGGGGGGCGGGGGGGGGGGGGGGGGAGGGGTTTTCCATAGGATTCGCTGTGTATCTGGTCAACATCATGGCCTAGATGTCGACTGGGTACACAGGATTCTGACTTGTCTGAGAAGTCTCAGGTCTCAGCTATCCTTGTAGAATTATGTGTATCCGGTTGACCGAGTACAAGGTCCGGTTGACTGGGTACACTGAACTGTAAAATTTACAGAGCTAACTGGGACTTGATTTTCTCCCTTTTCAATGTGCCCAATCAACCGAGCTGGAGGCCGGTCGACCGGGTACACGCACAGAGCTGAAATTCCAGATTTCCGGGGTTTTCCTTCTTCAACCCATTTTTCATCCAATTCATCCCCAATCTCTTCCATTCATCACATAAACAACAAAAACACTTCTATAATCCTTCAACCATCATCCAACTGGCCATTGATCTTCCAAATGAGAGAACCCATCCATCAAATGGCCATCATCCATAAACAAAGCTCAAAAGGGAAGATCTAAACATGCATATCTACATAATTGAATTGCAGAATCAAGAGAAGAAAAGCATGCATCATGTGAGATTATCATATGGTACTTGCCTCAATTCGAAATTGCTAATAAAGTTGAGAAATAGATGAGAATTCCAAGCTCTTAAGAGTGTTGATAGTGTAATTGGGGTGATCTCTAGCTTCTTCTTGTGCTAGAATTTAGGGAATTAGGGTTTCTTAGGGAGAGGTAGGGAAGATGAGAGTGAATTAGGGTTTTAGGCTACATTTGTAATAGTTGGATTTATATAGATTAGGGTTTAGGACAATTACTAAAAGGGTAGTTTAGTTCTAAATGAGGAAGAGATAGGGCCATGGGTAAATGGGTTTTTAGGTAGGAATTCTAGAAGCTTCCTAACTCACAATACTCCTCTTATTAAATCTAATTATTAGCTAAGTCCTAAACTAATTAAAACTCTACTAAATTTACAATAAGCACCTCTTATCTATAAAGAATTCTATAAAAGCTAAATTCTAAAACTTAGGAACATTAGCAACTATTAAACTAATTCCTATTAATTAGCATATTAAAGTAGGTAATATCATATTAATAATAATTCAAAACAAATTGAGGGCCCACAAGGGGTGGGGCCTCACATCCTAGGATCTTGCTCTCTACAAGAAATCAGCCCTAATCGTGATTTATATCATCTCTACATGGGCCAAAAAGTTTAATGGTCAATAGTCCATTTGGATCAATATATAATCGATCCAACGGTCTAGTAAATTCTGATCTGAACGAAAATTGGTGGACATGTACAATTTAGAAGAGTCAAGTGTTTGGTCCATTTGGATGGACCAAAGGTTGGCCCCACAAGTATGAGCTTACGAGATTTTATCCTAACCTTGAACTTAGGAGAGCCTTGCTCATATATGTATATCTATATACATATACATATATATACATGGGAGGTGCTCTTAAGAGAGGCACTCTCACCAACTTGGTGAGAGATGGGTGGGGGTCCTCACATTCAAGTTGGGGGTCCTTGCATTTAAGTTGGTGAGAGTGGATATGAAAGTGAGGGCCCCCACCCATCTCTCACCAAGTTAGTAAGAGTGCCTCTCATAGGAGCAGCTCCCTATATACATAAATGTATATCTATATATATATACACATATGTATACACACACATATGGGAGATATTGCAATGAGAGATGCTTTCACCTTATACATATGTGTATTACACATATGGGAGATGCTGCAATGAGAGATGCTCTCACCTTACTATGAGAGAAAAGACAGGGCCCTCACATCCATATCCAATGCCAACAACTTAAATGTGAGGGCCTTACCCTATCTCTCATGGTAAGGTGAGAGCATCTTTCATATGAGCATCTCCTATATATATATATATATATTAATATGAGGCCCCCTATCCTCAGCTCGAGCTGATCATAGGGGCATTCACTCAATAGAGTGGGGTCCACTTGGGGATGCACATGGGAATGGGGATGAGGGAATTTGAAGTACACATAGTGGCCCTGCTCTCTACAAAAAATCAGCCCTATCATTGATTTCTATAATCTCTATCTGGCTCACAGAATTTTAACGATGTACGGTCCATTCGGATGGGTATCACTTGATCCAATGATCTAGTTTAATTGGATGGGGCCAAAATTTGGCGGACATGCGCAATTCAGGGGGCTCCTATGTGTGGTACATTCTGATGGACCAAACCGTGGGCCCCACCCTAGGCAACGGACGACCCCTCTCCCATCTGCTTGAGCTAAGGAGAGGGCTAGCCTATAAATGTGTGTGTGTGTGTGTGTGTGCGCGCGCGCGCGCGCGCGCGTGTGCGTGTGTGTGTGTGTGTGTGTGTGTGTTGGGTGTGTGTGTGTGTGTGTGTGTGTGTGTGTGTTGGGTGTGTGTGGATTGAACCGTTGGATCGATGGTTGAATATTTATTTAAATATGAAGCCATTAAACTTGTGGGCCACGGATGAAGAGGTTAGGGGCATGGGTTTTGGGTCAAACTTGATACTTGGGGGTGGTCTCACATAGATCTTTCCATTCCCCTTGTCCCATCCCCAAATGGGGCCCACAATTGAGCCCCACAAAAAGGTTCTCAGATAATATGTGAGAATTAATTTTCACATGAATATTATCCATATACATATATATGGGGATATTTATGTGCATATGGTGAGGGACAAACTTACTGGGGCCCACCTTGGGACCCACTGATCATGGGACTTGTGGGGGTGTGTTGGGGGGGGGGGGGGGGGGGTGGGGTGGAAAGAGACATCTTGGATGAGCCCATATATCAAGTTTGGGCTCAATCCCATACCTCAAAAACCCCTTCATCCACGGCTTACAAATTAACGACTTTATATTAAAGGAAAAAACTTGACCCTTGATCCAAGACTTTATATTAAAGGAAAAAACTTGACCATCAATCCAACGGTCTAATCCATTTGGATATGTGAAAATTCAATGGATCTAGTGTACTTAAGGGGGTCCCATGTGTGTGGATGGTTCGGATGTATCATAAAGTCAACCCTACTATGTTGTCGCTTTCTGTGAGACCCATTTGGATGTGTGTTAATCATGGGGAGCTGCAATCATTATACTATTTATTTGATTCTACAATGATTATATTATTTACATGGCCCCACCTTAAGGACATGTTTGTGTATATTTGCAAAATCTTGTTTCGCGGACTTCCTCCTCTTTTGCAGGGAAAAAAGTTCAGAACCCCTATAAAAAATGCTTTTCTACGAATCACTGATGTTTTAGCTCCTATTTAGGGCACGTTTGTGTAGAGGCAACTTTTATGGAAAGATGAAATTGCCACATCAGCAAATTCTATGGTTTTTAAATACATCAGAAAAGGTTTTCTGAGGAAGTTAGAAATTCATGTTTGGTGCAAAAAAAAAAAAAAATGTCCCCGATGAATTGGTACTAATGTTGTTTGGTGCAGCTGCAGATTTCTTTAATGAAAACTATTGTTTAGTGAAAACTAATAGGTGGGTGGGTTGGTATGTGCGTGGGGTGAGTGAGTGGGTAAGTGGGGTTGGGAGTGGAGGGAGGAGAAAGAGGGTGGCTGGGTGGAATCGGGATGGAAGTGAGGAAATGTGGGGTCAGTTTTCCGTGAAAATGGACTTCCCATACGCCCTAATAGGAAGTCCATTTCCATGCCTAGGGAGGAAAAAGCAGATGTGGTGAAAAAGCAATTCCGTGGAAAACTGCCGCACCAAACACATGAAAAAGGAGTTTTCCGCAGAAAACCACATTCTTTTTTGCGGAAATGGACTACACAAACGTGCCCTTATGCTTTTCTCATGAGGAAAAGCGGTAGCACGAAAAGCATATTTTACTTTAGCATAGAAAAGCATTTCCACATCCCTCACTTTTTCAGCGAAAAGTTGGTTACACAAACGTGCCTTAAGGAGTTGCTTGTGCAGCATCCACGATTGTTTCCTCTTTCATGGCAAGACAAGTGTAAACTTTTAACTGGACCAGCTTAGGGCAATAAAGGGGAACCGATATGGTTTCTAATGATTCCGCCTATGGAAGAAAGCCCAACATTTGGTAAGAATGCCCCATCAAAATTCAGTTCGAAAGAATCGTTAGGTGGAGAAAACCAATAATAATGAGGGTAAGGCCAATGGATGGGAAACTTTACATGCCTAAACCATTACGATATCGCCCATTGAGTTAATTGGGCTAATGTTGCAGAGAAAACTAGATTTAGATGAAGGAGTTCATAGTTATTAAAAATAAAATTTTTTACAAGCCTTCCTAATATATATATACACCATGTCACCATTATTCCCACTATTCCCAGTATTCGTCACGGGTAGGTGCTGACTAAAACGTCCTTTATAACTGAGTAAAGAAATAGGTTTAAAACGATAGGTTTGAGATTTGGACCAAACTGTTTTAGTAGACAAACATGTAGTGAATAAAGATCTGTGGTTTCCATGGCCAAAAACAGCAAACACACAAAGGATTACATCCTACATAATACAGTGAAAGTAACTGGCAGTGGAAAGTTTATTATGTAATTATTCACCAGGTCAACATTTTCAGCTTGGATTGAATGCGAAGGGACAACAATCCATGGGTCCTTGAGTCCTTACCACAGAAGTATAATACTACTTGCCTAAAAATAAGAGAAAACTTAGGGGTGTAAGTGCAAAAACTTCTTCTTCTTTTCTAAAGGTCTAGTTTTTCCTAGGTTTGTAATTCGTATTTTATTTCATCAGTTTCTATATATCTTCCAAACCCTAATCCTTTTTGGCGGTGGAAGATGCGAAGTTGGTAACACCATCCCAAAAAGACCGATACGATCCGAGTCTGTTTGATTCTACATTCCAATCTGCAGAAGAAAGAAGGAATCTTGATCGATCGATCGAAATCATCGTCTTTCAGATCAGACCTAAACGAACAGAAAACAGAAACGAAAAACGAAGAAATCTCTCCTCTAAAACTGCCTAATCTCGGTTTCTCTTTTCAGATCTTCCAACGCAAGAACTGGAGTCGGAGACCGAAACGCTGATGAAATCACCCCGAAAAATCCACATCTGAGACGATCTGAAAAGAAACCCATCTTTCTATTTCTAACGATTGAAACCCCATCCATCCATCCACGTCTATACGCCATTGAAGCTGAAGAACACGCACGGGCTTTTGGCTTTTGACCAGATTCAGGAAAATCGCTTGAAATCCCCATCTGGGTTTTTCACATTATGTTCGAATCTGTGGTTTATCAGGGGGATTCCCTTCTTGGGGAAGTGGAAATATACCCCCAGAACGGGAACATCGACATGCTATCGAACAAGGAAATCCGGATCTCGCATTTTTCCCCTCCCAGCGAGAGGTGTCCGCCTCTGGCAGTCCTTCACACCATTGCCGGCTGCGGTGTTTGCTTCAAAATGGAGTCCAAGTCGAAATTGCAGTCATTCGAGGAACCTTCTCCGCTGCTTTGCTTGCACAGAGCTTGTATCAGAGAGAACAAGGTACCCCACCAAAGGGAAAACAAACCCCAACTTTTCTATACTGTAAAATAACAGACATATCAACTCTTTTTGGAGATTCAAATCATCAAATGGCCTTTAAATGCTCAACAAAAAGACTTCAGAGTTTGGACACCATGGGAACAACACCAGAAACAGTTAAGTTTCAAAGAGCACAAGTTAAAAAAAAAAAAAAAAAAAAAAAAAAAAAAATTTCAGTTCTGGGTGTGCCTTAGTTGTTTCTACTAATTATTCACCAAGGGCACATTTTGATTTGTTGGAAATTGTTACTGAACCTTGTAATTCCATGGAGTGCTTGGGGCAGTGCGTGAATTGGAGACTACACTAACTCTGGGCCTCTGGCAGTTGCTTGGTCTCTTTTTCCTTCTCCAACTCAATATTGGAAAATTTTTAATGTTAGACCTAAAATGTATGCAGTTTTGATTTGGGCAGAAAAAGAATTAAGTCCAACTAAAAATGATCCGGACGTCTAAATGTAACATAAGAATTTATTTGTTTGATGCTCGAATAATATGAACTTGATAATATGCTTGGGTCTAATTGTATAGTTTCTATAAGTGTACATGAAAGTAACATTATACCTGAGATGAATATTTGTTCTGATGCTGAGGTCCTTTATCATGTACATATAATGTTAGTCTGGTATGACTTGGCAACCTTGTGCAAATCCTTGGTAACAATTTCTGGATAATGTGTCATGTTTGGAGAAATCAAGTGGGCTCATGCTTTCTCATATGATTATAATGTGGCGTTTGGATATGTGGGAAGTGAAAGCACTATGCAGTAAAACCAATGAGAAACTTGGAGGTGGGGATATCATAGGTTGTAGAAACCCCAGGACTTCACTCTTGCTCGGTGTTCAGCTGAGAAAACTATAGTTGGATGGAAGTATCTATCCTTTTGCTTTTCCTACCTTTTGGTGGGTTTTTTTTTGCATTCTCCAAGTGGAAAACTTGACCAACTGGTCCTTTCTTTTCCCACATAAAAAAAATGCAAGAAAACAGGACAGAGACCATTTCCTGGGGCGAATGCCTTACCCAATCTCCACCCCTACTTTTGTCACATTCAAACAGGCTATAATTGCTGTCTTGGATGAGCTATATAAATGTGTGCATGGTAAAATCAAGTTCACGAGTACATACTTTAGTTTTTAGTGGTAAATAATCTTAATCGTGTTTGCATTATGATCTGAAAAAGTTAATTGCTTCTGTTGATTCAAGTACTATGGAAGAGATAACTATTACAGTGAGATGAATGGTTTTTTTTTTTTTTACCTACACTGAAAGCAGAGATGAATGGCTGTTTTCTGATCCATGGTTTTGAATTACTATCGTCTTCAAATGTAATATTTGACAATGTACGCACACTAGTGACTAGACCATGCTCTAGTTATATGGCAAGTACACGGTTATTAGCATTCAGGTTTCATCTACTTGCATTTATCTTTTAACAGAACAATGAGCAGTCAAATGGCCTTAAAATATCATTGCATTATGAATCAAAAGGTGATTATTTCTGTGTTGCCTAGCTCGTCAGAGCGAAACAGTTTACATGATATAATTTATCATTTCTATGTACCCATTTTGTTTCATACATACAGTTATGTGGCTATGGAGGCTGAACTGGAACTTCTATGAATTATGGAAAAAACTGTAAAGCAATATATTTTTTTTTTTTGTATTTTAAATTTACTAACGCTTAGTATTTTCCCCTAATATTTATTATTTCAGACTTGTAAAAAATCCTGTTATTTTATCTTATTTAAGACACTTCTAGTGCAATATGTTTCTGTTCTGTACACCCTTTATGAGAAGTTTCCTGTGTTTCATTCTGTACACCCTTTTCATTCGTGTGTTGCATTCTGTACTCTGTTAAGTTGGCAACTAGCATGGTTACTGTAAAGCAGTGTGGAATATTGGAAACATGGCATATTGTTATGCTCATCATTTCAACCACATGAAGGAGTGCTGGGTGGATTGGCTTGCTGTTAAAGATCAGCCACATTGGACCTTGCTAGCCAACTGATCAAAGACTGATTGCATACCGTCCACTGTTTGTATATTTACCATCTGCTTCCATTGCCTTTTGATTGGACGGCTGCTTAACATCTGATGAGGCTATTTTTTTTTTTTTTTTATAGATAGTTAATCTACCAAATCTTCTGTATGTAGTTGGACTGGTGGAACCCTCCTGCATCCCATGTGCCCTGTGTTCAACCTATCATTATGATGATCACAAATCATAGTTATGCTAGCAACACTCCCAAGTTTAAGTATAATCAAAGTTGACCTGTGATTAAAAGTACGGGAAATGAGAATTGGAAACCCGGAAGCCTTGTGTTACAATCTTTGAGTAATTGTTACAATACCCTAAATTGTTAGACTTGTTGGTACTTCTGTGTTTTGCAGACAGCAGTGATGTCACTAGGAGAGGAGGAGCTGCATTTGGTGGCCATTTCTTCGAGGAAGAATACTGAACAGTCTCCATGTTTTTGGGGTTTTACTGTCATGCCGGGATTGTATAACTCATGTCTTGTCATGCTGAACCTGAGATGCCTTGGAATTGTGTTTGATCTAGATGAAACACTAATAGTCGCAAATACAATGCGCTCATTTGAGGACCGAATTGATGCCCTACAGAGAAAAATTAATAGTGAGGTGGACCCACAGCGCATTTCTGGCATGTTGGCTGAGGTAAAGCGCTACCAAGATGACAAAACCATCTTAAAGCAATATGCAGAAAATGATCAAGTTGTTGAAAATGCCAAAGTTATCAAAGTCCAATCTGAGATTGTTCCTCCTTTATCTGATAATCATCAACCCATAGTTCGCCCACTGATAAGGTTGCAAGAAAAGAACATTATATTGACCCGTATCAACCCAGTGGTATGTATCTGTCTATTCCTAACTTCTCTTCATGTATAAGTTATAATGCTATCTCTCAGTTGTCCTGTTCATAATCTAATGGACACATGATTTGAATTTTTGATTTGCTAGCAATAAAAATGTTTTTTTTTTTTTTTTAAATTATGCCGCTGGAACTACTCCGACTAATCTCTGATTACTGCATCCACAGGTTATTAATGAATTTTGTTTGCCATTGTAAATCATGAGTATTGTTTGTATGTGCAAGGGACTTAAGGGGGGATTTTCTTATTTATGCTGGTTTTGTTAAGAGCAAGATAAAAGTGATTATGTAAATAATGCATGACATTCTTTCTTCCTTTTTAATCTTCATAGATTCGTGATACTAGCGTTCTTGTAAGGCTGAGGCCCGCATGGGAGGATCTTCGGAGCTACTTAACTGCAAGAGGTCGCAAGAGGTTTGAGGTTTATGTTTGTACTATGGCAGAGAGAGATTATGCTCTAGAAATGTGGAGGCTTCTGGACCCAGAATCAAATTTGATCAACCCAAAAGAACTATTGGATCGTATTGTGTGTGTTAAGTCTGGTATGCTGTCCATACTCCATAAACTTTTGCTCATATATGGGGCAATTACTTGTCATAGATGGCTTTTCCGCATGTTTCGTGATGAAATCTGGTAATAGTATCTTGCAGATTGATCTATTGCACAGTGAAATCACATGGTAATAAATCCAAACAAGGCCCTTATGTTTAAAATGTGCGTGAAAAGGAACTCACATATTTCACAAGGGTGAATCAGTGGGCTTTCTTAATTGCAGAGCACAGTGAAATCACATGGTAATAAATCCAAACAAGGCCCTTATGTTTAAAATGTGCGTGAAAAGGAACTCACATATTTCACAAGGGTGAATCAGTGGGCTTTCTTAATTGCAGGGGCTTTAATTAGCTTGAAGCTCATATATGAGGTTCTGAATGCAATATGTGAAAAATCTAATTGCTTACCTGACCAGTGTAAGTATTATAACATGAAATTGTGGCTAAAGGAATTATAACTATTTTATTATAATTGTGGGAGGTTTTATTATAATATTTTTATAACTATTTTAAGTGTTAGGAATTAGGATTATGCATTATGAGTAGTAAAGGGTTGGGATGAATCTTAGGTTTATGACTTGTGATGGAACAAATGGCTGTTTCTTTTTATATGGTCAGTAATTTTGTTTTGGTTTGTTTGAAGGAAGGGAATACTTGGTGAGTCCTATCAGGTTATTGTTGATTCCTTATCTACTTTTATAATCTAGGATAAGTAGAGAACATGATTTTCAGTGCAGAAACATTTATTGATTATTACTGTACTTACATGAGGCTGAAATTGCATCTGAAGTTACACAAGCAGATTTTCGTTGACAGTTTACTTCTTACATTCTCAATCTATATGAGTTTTGACCTGCTCAGTAACCTGGTTGTTTTTGCTTTTTATCCAATTTATTTTGATAGAGAACTCCAAATCTGTCTTGACATGCTTAATTGGTATTAAGAGATTGCTTCAGGGGTATTTGAGGCCATTAAACCGAGATAGTGTAGTTATGCCTGAGTTTATCCAAGAATAGAAAATTACATGGAGTTGATAAATTAACACAAACACCAAACACATCTCTCAATCAAAGCCCAATATATAAACTACTCTCGACAAAACAAAATACACATCACATTAAATTAAGCTCTTATATCCTTAATCTCTTAAGGGCGATCATGATTTATTGTATTAAAGATGTTATGTAGTTCAGGGTTGAAAATTAAATTTGGAAAGTGTGAACTAATAGGTATTTGGATGGAAAACAATCATGTTGTTTCTTTAGCCAATGCTTTTGGCTGCAGAGTTGGTAAGCTTCCTTCAAAGTATTTGGGGTTGCCTTTATGTTTGGGGCTACCAAAAAATCATCTTTGGGAGACGGTGTTGGAGTGGATAGAGAAAAAACCAAGTTCGTGGAAGGGTAGGTGTCTATGGGCGAAGTCTCCTTACCTTAAGTAAATCAGTTTTGTCAAGTCTCCCTATTTTTTTTCTATCTTGCTTCAGATGTCCTAAAATTGTGTTGCTAAGGATTGAGAAATCTCAGCATGATTTCCTTTGGAATGATTCTATTGAAAAATAGAAAGTATCACTTGGTAAGATGAGAAACAGTGTGTAAGCCTTTAACCCAAGGTGGATTGTGCATCCGTTCCATTGAAAAGGTTAATAAAGTATTATTGGGTAAATGGTTGTGGAGGGTGGGGATTCGCTTCCGGATTCACGATGGTCAATGGGTGAGATTCTGGCATGATGAATGGTGTAAGCAGATGGTGTTGCAAGGTCATTTCTCTAATTTGTATTCTTTGGATTGAAGGCTGTAAGCTTTCATTGCTGAGAATATCTGTCTTTTGGGTGAGTGATTATTTGAGATCTCTCTTTTTAGAGGAAATTTTTTTTTTTAAACGGTAACAAAATTTATTAAGAGAAAAGCTTTTTTAGAGGAAAATGTTAGTGCCATAGTCATATATGGACTTCCCTAATGTTGTCAATTTCGTGTCCAAGTCGATGGTATTGAAGGCTTGAGTAGATTTGCCTATGGCAAGTAATTAATCTTCAAAACCTAGATCCTAATTCCACTAAAAACTCTCTTGTGTGCTTTGAATGATCTTAGATCTAACTATCAAATCCTGTGAGAGTCGGTGGAAGAGGATTTGGAGGTCTCTAAAGGTGTTAAACTGAGGCTTAGTTTGGTCATTTCTCTAATTTGTATTCTTTGGATTGAAGGCTGTAAGCTTTCATTGCTGAGAATATCTGTCTTTTGGGGGAGTGATTATTTGAGATCTCTCTTTTTAGAGGAAATTTTTTTTTTTAAACGGTAACAAAATTTATTAAGAGAAAAGCTTTTTTAGAGGAAAATGTTAGTGCCATAGTCATATATGGACTTCCCTAATGTTGTCAATTTCGTGTCCAAGTCGATGGTATTGAAGGCTTGAGTAGATTTGCCTATGGCAAGTAATTAATCTTCAAAACCTAGATCCTAATTCCACTAAAAACTCTCTTGTGTGCTTTGAATGATCTTAGATCTAACTATCAAATCCTGTGAGAGTCGGTGGAAGAGGATTTGGAGGTCTCTAAAGGTGTTAAACTGAGGCTTAGTTTGTGCATAAGGTGGGTTTCAGAATCACATTTTGTCTAGCCTTTGAAATGAGCTCAGGTGTATATAAAGGAGCTCCCAACGACTAGTCCACGGTTAGCCATGAGCAGGCTACGGCTAGCCGTGAACCCCAACAGCTAGTTTGACTAGTAGTCAAAGTAACTGTTTTAGTACCGCGGTGGACTCACGCTTGACCATGCTCACCCATGGTTGACCGCAGGGTAATCGTGATCCAAATACATGAGGAAACACAATTCTGGAACAGGTAACCGTGGTGACCCCGATAGGCTCCACATCCTCGTAGGTATATCATTGGGCATTCAAAGCTCATCAAAGAGTGTTTTGTGGAAAGATCCGTTTCTAGTGATTGGACTAACTACTTTGATATACCTTAGTTGCCCTAGACCTAGACTTCCTTCCTCACTTGGTTGTGCACAATTGGAACATCTTCACTACCAAGGAGCTAAGCAAGGAGCTAAAGCTAGAGTCAAAGTCCAAGCTTCATAGAACACGCATCAAGTTAGATTTGTCTACGAGAGGCAAGGGTTCTTATTTTATTTTTATTCTTACATCATTCTAAAGTGGATTAGACCTTAGTGATCGAACCACTGTATCAAAAAATTGTTGTTGGTGTAGACCTTGGTGATTGAACCTCTAAATCAAAAAATTAGGTGTAAAGGTTTGTGAGGTGCACATATTGAAAACCTCAAATAACAAAAGCCAAGAGACCATTGGTGTGTGGTTGTCTTGAGGGTGGATGTAGGTCAGGACCCGAACCTCTATAAATCGTTGTGCACCTCTTATCTCTTTTATGCTTTATTGTTTCATACCTATGCTATGGATTACATGTGCTAGATAGTCATATTTTTACTTGATTTGGCATATAATTCACATGTGCTAGAATACTTTGAACTAATTGGCATATCATTGAGTGTTTAGCACACTCATCTCTTATAGCACTACACAGTTGATCACTTGATTGCCCTCTTTTATAGTTATTATACATTGTTGTGCAAAGTAACTGGATTTGTAATTGTGTTTAATTCGACTAATGTGCTTAATTAAGTTAAAACTTTTAATTAGTCCTATTCAACAGCCCCCCTTCCTCCTCTCTTGGACTTGTATTGGTCTAGCTTGCACTCTCACTTAACTGGTGGAGAAGTTTTTTACTTTACTAGATTGCTTGGAATACTAGATAAGGTTTTCATATCAGTTGGTAAATCTGATGTTAGATTATGGAAGCCAGATGTTAAAGGCCATTTTTCAGTGAAGCCTCTTTATTATGTTTTGGTTGACAAATCTACTAGAGTGGAGGGGTGGCATAGCTTTTGGGATCCCATTATTCCGCTTAAAGTGTTGGCTTTTTACTAGGTAGCGAAGCATCATAAAATTCATATTTTATGGAAGTCAGTGTTGTACGCTAGCCTTTGGAAGCTTTGGTTGGAGAGGAATAATGGAGTTTTTAGAAATCATAGTAAAATAGTAGTGGGGGTTGTTGAGTTCATTGTTTGGATAGTGTCAGAATGGGTGAGTAGGAGAAAGGAGTTTAATGGTGTTTCTTTGGATGATCTAAACAGATGATGGATAACAATTCTAAGAGGGGGATGGTGTGCAAAAGCTGTCCATAAAGGATTCTGGGTGAGTCCTGATGTCCTTAAGCTTAATTTTGATGGTAGTTATTTAAACTCTATTTTGTTCCATAGAGTATTTAAACTCTATTGGTAGAGGTGGTATTGGAGGTGCCATTAGAGATTGGAATGACAAGGTTGTTAGGAATTCTTTGGGGCTTGTGGATGCCTTGGATGTAAATGAAGTTGAAGTCTTTGTTCTTTTGAAAGGGTGTCGTGAGTTGTTGAGATTGGGTGGATATAAGGCTATTCTTGAAGGTGATTATTTTTCAGCTATGCAGTGGGGCTTAGGGAAGTCTCCTCATCCTTGTAGGTTTGCGGACTGGGCGGAGGTGGTGCAAGATGTTTCTCATAACTAGGTGCTCAGTTTCATTATATTCCAAGGGAGGCAAATGTAATGGTGGATGGTCTGGCTAAGGAGGGAGTTTTTTGTCTCTCTCTTTCTTTTGATGTTTAGTAGATCTTACTTACCACCCACAACTACTAATAGCTAAAGTACCTACTGAGGTGAGGATGTTAACTAGCTCCATGTGATGCAGGCCCTAGGATTAGGGCTTATGGTTTTAGTAGAGTGGACTTTGTGATGGTGATGGAAGATGGTGAAACGAGTTTGGATGGTGGGTTACAAGGATCAATAGTGGTGCTTCTGTGGTGACGGGCTGGGGTTTGGGACGACAACGGTGATTTTGAGTAGGAGGGAAGGGATGGGTTTTGATGAGGCAGCTACGGTTGAATGGATAGGCTCCAATCGGTTACCGGAGATTGATCGGAGCGATATGGATCTTCGCTCTAATACTAATTGATGCAGGCCCTAGGGTTAGGGCTTGTGTGGAGTGCCGAAGCACAATACGGTGCCGAAGCATGTGTCCACAAACACTTCAATAAGTCTCCGCCGAGACGATAATGAGGATGCACCTCAATATGAAAACACAACATCTATTAATCAAACTCTGAAATTCCATTCTCTACAATGCCATATAAATAAGAAAGCATAACATAGGCCCTAAGAAAAATAATAAAATAGGAAACTAAGCAAACCTATCCTAATTACAACTCTTTAAATAAAATTAAAAAAACTAATGACATATAATAAAAATCCTAAATTAACTTGGGCCCTACACATGTGGCCTTTGAGGTCTATCCTGCATCACCAAGGGATCAACATATACATGGTAGTTGAAAACGAGGCACTAATTGTGCCTTCCTGTAGCTTCCTTTTTTTGTTTCTTAGTGTTTTTGTGTTTTTTCTCGGGTTTGGCTTGGCAGTGTTTTCTGCTTGTATCTCTTTGTTCCTTTTTGGAGTAATAAATTTTACTGTTATAAAAATGAAGATATTATGTGGTTCATGCTCTTTCCCAGTAGATTTCCTTTTAGATTTTTCCTCTCGGTTCTTATCCAGAAATTCCTTTATGAAAATCTCTATCATCATTACTTTAACCAATGGACACTCCTGCTTTATCAACCTCCGTCATCTACTTCTTCCTATTTTCATCAAAACAGTCTTCACTATCATTATTTTCTTGCCGCTGAGTATTATATCCATTAAGCTAACCTTGTTGTCCCAGCACGTGCCAACACACTTTTTCTCTTTGGAAAGTGGAGGTAACCATCTTCACTCCTGTTATCATCCACATTTACAAAATGCTTGACCATTCTTTGAATAATGTGTTCCTTATTAATGAAACTTGCCCCATACTATATGCAATTTTGTAGATATTTTGCTTAACTTTTCCAAAAATAGACGTTCTAGGGTTTGATGCCTTATTGCTAGTAGTCATTTCTGTGAAAGTCACACCCAAGGATGAATATAGTGGTCGATACGCTATAAATCGGGCGTTGCAGCCAAGGCCGCTATGCTTTTTTGTCTTTATCGGCGCTCACAACTGTAGCGGCTTGTAGCGGCCGCTACATTGCCCTGGCGACTGCTACGACCGCTACATTGCTGTGGTGGCTGGGCTAGGTTCATTTCATGGCAGAAAAAATAAAAGAAAAAAAGGAGAAGAAGATTCATCTCAACTGCAACAAAAACAGAAGAAAGAAATAAAGAAAAAAAAAAGAGCAACTGAAGAATACATACCTGGTGCAGCACCTCGCTGGCACCACCATTGATATGGTCACCGTTGCCTTCTAGTTGCAGCAGTTGTCGCCGTCCAACAGCAATCGTCGCCTTCTTCTTTCTTCTTCTTTTCTTCGTTCCATTTCTTCTCCCTTTTCATTTCTTCTTCATTTCCTCTTCTCTTTCTTTCCCTCACTCTGCATTTCTTGACCTTGGGCTCAAGAGGTGAAAATAGTGTTTCGTAACCCTTTCAACTTTCTGTACTCTTCCATTATGAAAGCAAGTGGATGCATTGAATGGCCTGAAAGACCGAGTCTTATATTGAACGCTTCGTATCACTTGTAAAATTTGTGCGTGGGGCCTACTGCTGATGATCCCAACTCCTAACAAATTTATCATTTTTAATAATATATCTATGAACACAATATTATACATTATTAATCCTACCATTAATTACTTAAATATAAAATAGGCTTAACAAAATTTCATTCTAATTGAAATTAATTAAATTTAAATAGGCTTAACTAAATTTCACTCTAATTGAAATTAAGGCCCTAGCTAAATTTGACTCAAATATGTAGGGGCCCTAACCAAATCTTAAATTTACTCTAATAGGTAAGGGCCTAACCAAATTTTTCTGTAATAGAAAATAGGGCCTAGCCAAAAAACACTTTAATAGAAAATGAGATGTAGCCTAATGTCAAGAAATGCAGGGTAGGGACCATCACAATATTATTTTCTATTTATACAGCGATACAGGACCTCATATATTGAGGGCACAGCTACGCCCCATTTTCTTACTTTTGCAAAAGAAACACATTTTCTTTCATTTTACAATTTTCTGGATTTTCTGAAATTTTTTCAGATTTTTTGGGCATTTTTTCATATCGCACCGCTACGCTGTAACGTAGCGCCCTACTTTGTAGCGGTCCGCTGCCACCGCTATTTTCTTCCTTGGTCACACCAACTGTTATGGCCCGCTGCCACCGCTATTTTCATCCTTGGTCGCACCAACTGCTAGTGGTTCTGATCTCTAATCATGGTTATTTTGGTTGCCCCCTTTTCCTCAACAGAAGCTTTGGGAAGATTTAGTGTTGCAAAACGACTCGAATCCCTCGTGTTTGACATATTAAAATTTAACACCACCCTAGGGCCTAGATTGATCACTATTTGGCTCAAAGACGTGCACACGTCCACCCATAGAAGTGTGGGATCAGATTTGGGCCTTTCGCTGACAAGTTCAGCTGATTCAGATTATGAATAGAAATATGCCGACATTGGTGTTAAATCTGGTGTGCGCTTATGAACAAAGCATCATGGGCCCATTCCCTCTTTGTTCTCCATGAAGATAGGGAGACCGTCTATAATGACACTAGTGTGCACATGTTGGAAAATCATGGAACGATGTATGATATTATTGTCAACCATTTTCTAAGTTGAGCAAGGTACTTTCTTTCAGGGACTAGATTTATCCCGTTTCAAATTCAATCCTCATTTAAAACTAGAAGTTCAACCCGATTTTGCTCCCCATCCCTTCTTGTGACAAGATCTAGAATAGGGCACACTTCACCACCATTGGTGGATGGCTCCTTTCCTCAACTAATAAGTGCCATGTCATCACCCTCCCTTGTTGGCATCTGCACCTCTTTAGCTTTGGCTAATGCATACTTTCCTCCACTTCAGATTTAATTGCAATTCGCCAACATTTCTTCATCTGCATCCGATTCTTGGGATTTTTTCTGGAGTGTTTTACGAAGAAAAACAATCTTGTAGTGTGTTTCTCTCATCTTTCTCTCTTCAACCTTTTTTTTTTTCTTTCTAGCACTCCACTTCTACACCCTGTTCTCGGGATTTTTTATGGGGTGTTTTGCTGATAAAAAAAATCTTCTAGCATATTTCTTCCTTTTTTTCCCCAGCACTCACTTCCTTTTTCCTTTTTGCCGTCAACTAGGCTCTTGAGGACCTACACACCCACACCCACACCCACACCCACACCCACACCCACACTGAGAGAAATATGTCATATCTAGTAGTTAGGTTTTTGTTATGGTAACCTATTTCAAGGTACTAGTTAGGTTTTTGTCGTGTTTTATTATTATCATTATTTTACAAGGGCTCGTTGCACACTACTTATGTCCCTTACCAGCTGAGCATCAGCCCAGGGACTTTCCTGTGGTAGTTTATTATATGGTCTCAAAGTAGAACTTCTAAAGCGCACCCAGTTTGATGGGATAAGGTTAAGATTTCTTTTTGATTGGTAAAATAACTTGAACCCAAACCTCAAGGCTGCAGCAGTGAGCACCTTCCACTGTACCACATGCTATTCCGGAACAAGGCTAAGATGATGATATGATCATGTTTGCATATAAGTCAGGACTTAGAAGTTACGTGTCCAAGTTGTTGAGTTTTAGAAGTCTCAATTGTCATTGAAGTTCTGAAATGAAAGAATAGATTTTAATATAGGTTGATTGACTAGAGCAGGTTGTTTAGTTTTTTAGTTTATGATGGAATACAAGATATTTAGCCATCTATTCTAATGGATTGCTGAGTCTTAATCCTGTCACGTGTTCTAAATAACTATTTACTGTAATGTTTGATCGCTTAATAAAACCATTTAGTGATTTCTTGTTGCATGGATTTCTTCCTTTAATAAAGCATGGAGTGACTCCATTGACATCACGTGTGGCTGTGGGTTCCTTTTAGCTTTAACCGATGACCAAGGCATCCCTTTCCATCCTACTGTTCCTCTCTCTCTCTCTCTCTCTCTCTCTCTCCTTTTTTTTTTTTTCCTTTTTTTGGAAATGGTCACCCCAGTGTAACTCTTAATAACTTAAAAATTGATCTGTCAAAATTACTACTTTTAATTTTGCTAAAAGAAATATTCCAATGATGTTTCTTCACCATTTCCTATTACCGTATTTTCTTCTCTCTTCCCCTAACCCCTTACAAGTGAAATCTTCTCTTGCTGATTTCTTCTGCGGGCGTCTGCAGGAGAAACCAGGCGTGCAACTCGCACCCACCCGTGAATGTTGAGTACCTCCTCATGCTTTGAAGGTGGAGGTGGATTTGCACGTGCGGTGTCACAACCCAAACCTGGATTTCTAAAGACGCTTGTCTTTCGAGCCACGAGTTAAAATTTTCTGCACTTTTGAGATTTGGTCGTAGCAAACTTTGCAGCGGAATCTTTTTCAATCATCAAACATCAGAGAGTCGTAACAGAGCACGGATAGTGGTAAACCCTAATTTATATCAACTTCAAATTGTCTAAACAAATAATGAACTAAATCAAAATTAATGTTCTCTTGAAGTGTTCTTGACATCTCTTAACCTACTTTGTCTACACTCCACTCTTGATACCATTGTGGTTCTACCGCATTTGCGTTCTTAGTGTCCATTATTACTTCCTCACCTACAAGTGCCAAATATAGTATGCTGCGTTTATGAAAACCTAGCAAGTTAGCATTCCATAATTATTTCATACAATCTAAAATAGAATTATAGACGGGGGTAAATCTTCAAAATTCAACAATAATTACAACTAGGAAAGATTATGCAAGAGTAGATACACATTAATATGGAATCATCAAAGCAAATCTAAAACATCAAGAAACAACCTAAGGAAAACTAGCAACCCACATGGGCTAATGCTTCGCGGGAAATTATCACTGCCCTCCCATAATTGTGGCAGGGAAGGACAAAGTTGCAACATGATATTCTCTCGGCCAAGATAACCGGTACCCAAAATTCCTTATAGGGAATTTAATTATGTCCATCAACAAGTCCAGGCATGGTACCAAAGTAACACTTGGTCACTTACTCACTTCTAGCAAGACTGTTCTGCAGATAGTTCCAAGAATATATAATCCTTACACAATGATGTCCCAGCTATACTAGTTTTTAAACGACTGAGTGGTGCCGACTCGAGATTCCAAGGAAAGGTTCCAACTAGACATAATTATAGAGAAGTGAGATTCATTAAAGGAGCTACTCCAAGTACAAACCAGTCTCATCAGATTTCATGTTCTAGATTTAATAGTCCTTTTCAAGTCTCAAACATCACAAGCATCCAGACTAGACAAGTGGGTACCTAGATTTGGTCCATTGTGTCTCCATACACAACTTAAAATTAGCCAGGGATATAGGGTTCCATTTATAGTTTCAGATTTTATTAATTTTGCTAATTTAAATCTTCTAGGCAAGTGGCGAGGGACTAAAACGTAATTTTACAGAATTGGGCAGATTTCATTGGCAACCTTGCATTGCTTTTAACTTTTGCATACGATATCCGAACTTGATGATCTATACGTGGATCTTGTACTGCTCGAAGAGATGAGGTCATAGGATCAAAGATCTTTGAATTCCGACATTGTTTGACCCTCGAAAACTGGGCCAAGCGCTTGCTGCGTTTTTCTGGAAATTACCATTTGATGTTTATTAGCATCCAGCTATCCCATTTAATCCCTAATCATGTATGGAATGACAATTCTACCAAAAACTAGGGTTTTCTCGATTCATTCTAGGGTTTGAGAAAAACTTCACATGATAAAGCATCAATGAATTAGACATTTGAGACAAGATTTGATACAAGCAACTTAATACATTTAGACGAGATCATGTAGTTATGCCAGCCCCATACTTAAATCAATTCCGAATCATATAACAAATTTCAAGGTTATGTCAATCCTAGGTCTTAGATCACCTTACACATGCAAGTACCTATGCCAACTTAACCCTATGATCATCTAGTTATGCTAGACCCAGACTTAAATCAATTCCTAATCATATACCAAATTTCAAGGTTGTGCCAATCCTAGGTCTTAGATCACCTTACACATGCAAGTACCTATGCTAACTTAGCCCTATGATATCAAAAACCCTAGACTGCTAGATTGTCCTAAAGTATGTTTGATTGACTTCAAATTATTGGCAAAAATTAAGTTTAGGCCAACTACTTGTTTGTACTTCCGAGATGTTTTTTTGATGTCAAATTCACGTGGCGTCATACCCTTCGATTAGCATTTTTCTACGGATGTTTCCCGGAGATCCGTAGGTGAATGTCAAGCCAAAACAGTCACCTACTGCTGGTCCCGTGTTTATTCTTCTTTAATCAAGTTCAAAATCCAGAGTTACAGTCCCAATTGTTAGAATATACCAGAGATTACGAAACCACACAGAATACGGAGACAGTTGCAAGAGAATTGCTTGATTTGTATTGACGATGTATATCCTTATCTAATACAGTGTTACCTAAATTAGAGGATCTAATTACAGATCTAATTGCCTAAACTGAAGGATCTAATTACATGATTACAGACCAAAATAAGGTAACTGATATCTATTTGACAACTCATACAATATCTTGATTTGTGGGCTGGCCCAAATCATGGGTCGTGGGCTGACCCGTTAGGCCAAGCGGACCTGTATCTTTACACCCCCTCTCAAGCTTTGGATGGGAGAATGTGACCATTGAAAGCTTGGAAACTAGCTCCGAAAACCGAGAAGTGGAGTGGCTTTTGGTGAAAAAATTTGCAATTTGAGCTGCTGATGAAATCTGAATGAGCTTAATAGTACCACTCCGAACATGTTGACGAATAAAATGACAGTCAACTTCAAGATGCTTGGAACGTTCATGAAAGACATCATTTGTGGCTAGTTTCCGTGCACTTTCACTGTCTGTAAAGAGAGAGGTAGATTTAGGAACTAGAACTCCTAAATCCTGAAGTAACCAGCGAAGCCAAATAAGTTCAGTAGTAGCGTGAGACATAGCACGATATTCAGCTTCAGTGGATGATCGGGAGACAACTTCCTGTTTCTTGCTCTTCCAAGAGATGAGAGAACCAAGAAAGATGGAAAAGCCGGTTGTAGATCTCCGATCATTGACATCTCCTGCCCAATCGGAATCAGAGTAACCATGGAGAGTAAGATTCCGACTGGAGGAAAGAAGGAGGGCGCGGTTTGAACTCCCTTGTAAGTATCTCAATATGCGCAGGACAACACCCCAGTGAAGATGAGTGGGTTGGGCAACAAATTGACTTACTACATGTACTGCATAGGCAATATCTGGTCTGGTAATAGTAAGATATACCAAGCTGCCGACCACCTCATGATAACGAGTTGGATCAGAAAGTAGGTCTCCATCAGTATTCTGAAGCTTTAGATTATGTTCAATTGGAGTAGAGACAGGTTTATGATCTGTGAGTCCAGCGCGTTGGAGAACTTCATTGCAGTATTTGGTTTGTGATAAAAGATATCCGTTAGGAGAGTAGGCAACCTCAATGCCTAGAAAATATCGAAGATGTCCCAAATCTTTCATCTCAAATAGTTGATGAAGAAAACGCTTCAAGGATAGAATACCAGGAGAATCAGTGCCAGTGATAATCATATCATCGACATAGAGTAACAAGAAAACACATCCAGATCGTGAATAGCGAGTGAAGAGAGAGGAGTCATGAGCACTCTGAGAAAAACCAATGCTGATAATGCTGGTGCTAAACCGTTCAAACCAAGCACGAGGGGCTTGTTTGAGTCCATACAAAGCACGTTTGAGACGACAGACATAATGAGGAGGTCTTGTGACACCTGGGGGAGGATGCATATAGATTTCTTCCTAAAGAAAGCCTTTCAAAAATGCATTCTTGACATCAAGTTGGTAGAGTGGCCAATGTCTAACAGCAGCAACGGAGATAAAGGTCCGGACAGTTGTCATCTTAGCAACTGGAGCAAAGGTCTCCTCATAATCTACCCCATATTCTTGTGTGTAGCCTTTGGCAACCAAGCGGGCCTTATAACGATCAACAGTTCCATTAGATTTGGTCATGATCTTGAATATCCATTTGCAGCCAATAGCCCGTTTCCCAGAGGTAAGAGGAACAAGATCCCATGTTTGAGTGTCCTGCAGAGCCACAAGTTCTTCTACCAGTGCGGGTGAGTAATGGCCTCCTTATATGATTGTGGTTCTGCTAAAGTATGAATTGCTGCAAGGAAGGACTTATATGAGGGAGAAAAATGATCAGTACAAACAAAACCAAATCGGGAGGGAGGAATTCTAGTGCGCAAGGGATACCTTCGAGGTTGAGGAGAATCCTGCACATCTGGAGCAGCGGAGAAAGGCCCATGGTCAGAAGTAGGAGGAGGAGCTACAGATTCCGAGGGAGCAGACGGAGGTTTGTGCCGACGATGATATACCTGCAGGGGTGGAGGAGAAGAAGTGTCGGAGGGAAATAGATCTGGAAAGGGGTCAAGGGGATAGATCGGAGGTTGCTCAGGAGAAGAGGATGCAATGGGTAATGTATAGAAAGGTATATGTTCCAGGAAGGCGACACTACGAGAGACTCGTAACTTATTGGTTTTAGGATCATAGCACCGATATCCTTTTTGGTTAATGCCATATCCTAAAAAAACACAGACAGTGGATTTGGGTGCAAGTTTGGTTCTCTCATTATCATGCAACAGAACAAAGCAGGTGCAGCCAAATACTTTGAGATGACAGATTTTTGCCACAGGGATCAAGCTGATTGAAAAAATCCCAGAAATTGTGCCAGACGTCCTTGAATCTGGCCACAGATTTGTTCTGTGGGCTGCACTTGATGATCAGGGGGAAGATCAGATCACACAGAGAGCTCTTCCTCAAAAATCCAAAACTTTTCCAAGTGGAATTTTGATGAAAACTAGAGAGACCAGAATATTGAACGGCTGTGATGAAAACTATTTGCTTAACTGAGAGAAGTATAAAATAGAGATAATGGCCTACCTCAGATGATCAAAAATTGTGGAAAAGATGTGTAGAAATCCCAGGAGTGACAGGCGACCAGGATAGGAGGATTTTCTTCTGGGCAAAGGTTGATCAACAGGTGGGCCACCTTTGATCACAGCAGATACAGTGCTTTTCATAGCTTACAGACGAAACGGGATTGTTGCAGGACTCCTCTTATGCTTGAATGGACATATGATTTGGGCTCTGATACCATGTTAGAATATACCAGAGATCACGAAACCACACAGAATACAGAGACAGTTGCAAGAGAATTGCTTGATTTGTATTGACGATGTATATCCTTATATAATACAGTGTTACCTAAATTAGAGGATCTAATTACAGATCTAATTGCCTAAACTGAAGGATCTAATTACATGATTACAGACCATAATAAGGTAACTGATATCTATTTGACAACTCATACAATATCTTGATTTGTGGGCTGGCCCAAATTATGGGTCGTGGGCTGACCCGTTAGGCCAAGCGGACCTGTATCTTTACACCAATCACCAAGTCATTATACCCTAGCAAGTCCAAATCATCAAATCACCCCCCCTTTCTCTTCTCCTCTCTACTCTTATATTTATATGATAATATTTCATTGCAACCTATGCATTGATTTTAGCCTAAAATTTCATTAAGAATGTGCTACAAGCTTACCACTGACGAGCTTGTCCTCTCTGGATGTATTTCTTTATCTTGTAGCTGTACCATTTCTGATTTCATAATTTGTATAGGCTTGAAGAAGTCTTTATTCAGTGTCTTTCAAGATGGAATCTGCCATCCAAAGATGGCATTGGTGATTGATGACCGTTTGAAAGTGTGGGAGGATATAGATCAACCTCGAGTCCATGTTGTTCCTGCATTTGCCCCGTACTATGCTCCTCAAGCTGAGGTATAATACTCATCTATGATTGTCGATACAAAAATTATGCATTTCTTGATTTATTACCTTTCCTATGAATGCTTTTGTATTTTGACTCTTTCTTGTAGGCAAATAATGCTGTCCCAGTTTTATGTGTAGCAAGAAATGTTGCATGCAATGTTAGAGGTGGTTTTTTCAAGTAAGATCTAGATGCCTTTTAGTAAATCTTTAGTTGTTCATTAGTAGTATGTTGTGGCTGTTAGGATCAGTAGTGATGCTCTTGTATATACACTGTCCATGCATTTTCTTTTTGCAATGAAATGACCATTGGTTACTATTGGCAGAGAATTTGATGAGGCTCTTTTACAGCGGATCCCTGATGTATTCTATGAAGATGATATGGCTGATTTCCCTTCAGCTCCAGATGTGAGCAACTATTTGATTTCAGAGGTAAATCAGGACAAGAGAAATTTGAGCTGCTTTTGTATTTCTTTAAATTATTTTAATCTTTAACATATTATTATTTACTGCTTAGGATGATACTTCTGCTTCAAACGGGAACAAAGATCCCCTCTGTTATGAAGGCATGACTGATGTTGAAGTTGAAAGGCGAATGAAGGTGAATTATACTAGTTTTAATGTAAATGTGGATGTTTTTACTGACTGTTTGGTTTTTGATATTTCGACTCCATGTGTGTCATGTGCTCAAATTGAATGTGGTAACTGGTAAGGTGACACACGTGTTGGACATCTGCACCATCATCAGGTGGAACCCATTTTGTAATCATTTTGGCCTGTGTATGAGATAGACAGATAGTAGATTTCTTTAGTGTCCATTGTTTTGTTTTGTTTTTTCAATATTTATTTTTAATTACTGTAGCCCGGTTGCGTAGTAGCCTGGCCTCAAAATATGGCTTAATGCATCTAACCAGCAAGTGTACACAATGGATGGCTCAGATCTTGCACCCAACTGTGATACGTAATATTAACGAACTTTGTTATGGTGTTCCTGTGAATATCAACACGACCACTTTTTTTCCAGGGGTGGAGCCAAGTGGGATTGGACACATGCTGTAGTCTGGGCAGTAGAAGCTAATAGTAGGGCCCACCTATTGAAAATCCAAACCACTCAAAATGAAGGCCCTACCCTTGAGTAAACTGTCCCCAAATTTTAATTCAAAGTTGGTCCCATCGTAAGATTGAGCATTTGATTACCATTTGCTCAATCTTGTGATGGGACCAACTCCTATTGGAATAAAATTTGGGGAAAGCCCACTGAAGGAGAGGTCTTTTATTTTGAGCAGTTCAGCTACTCAATATGTGGGCCCCGCTGTGGAGTTTCACACCCCTCATGGGAAGCATAAGTGAAACATTTATGGGACCTGGACTCCTAACTTTGCATTATCATAACCTTCATCATTTATCATGACTTTGTGAATGGCTTTCTATGCTGCCCTCTCAACCATCCATGCTTACGACAACATCGTGGCCCATCAAACAATCACAACTAACCAAATCAATGGATTTTCATTAATTAATTGTGGATGCATTAGTTTACATTTGATAAATTCGATATAGGTCCTACTATGATTAGATTGAGATACAATTCTCAGTTCTAAAACAAGGAGAAAAGGATTATTTAGAGTGCTTTGGATTTATTATGGTGAGCGTATTTTCGTATATTAATTGCACTCACAAAATTTTGGGAAATTGTTTCTTGGAAATGTTGGGGTTAGTGTTTTCTTTAGATATTTTATTGAAAAAATCTGCAAAAAATAAATAAAATTTTAAATGGTTAGTAATAAATCAATAGATATAAAATTTTACTGGCTGACTATTGCTTGCTCCCCCAACAAGAAAATCCTTGCTCTGCCATTGCTTTTTAACACTTATGTTTAAATATAGTTGAAAGATCCATCAACTGCTTCAAATTTTCTGAGTTTCATTATAGATCTTGAAATCCAATCCCTTGTTCAGGATGCAAATAGCATTGTTCAAGCTGTTCCTGCTTCTTCTGTGGTCAGTAATCTTGACCCAAGGACTGCACCTTCTCTCCAACACTTGTTAGCTTCTTCATTGGGCACAGTTCTACAGCCACTCTCTCAAGGACCCATGCCCTTTCAGAATATGCCATTCCCCCAAGCTACTGCATCAGTTAAACCATTGGGTCCAGTAGGTGGTGCCAGTACCTTTGAGCCTAGTCTTCAGGGTTCTCCTGTTAGAGAAGAGGGTGAAGTACCTGAGTCTGAATTGGATCCTGATACAAGGAGAAGGCTTCTAATATTACAGCATGGACAAGACACAAGAGATCATATTGCGAATGATCCTCCGCTCCCTATTCGTGCCCCTCTGCAAATACCATTGCCCCCTGTACCATCACGTGGAGACTTTTTCCCATTGGAGGAGGACATGAGCCCAAGAAAACTTAACAGACCCAAGGAATTTCCTGTAGAACCCGAAGCTTTACTTTTTGACAAGCATCGATCTCATCATCCACCTTTCTATCATGGTTTGGAGACTGCTATTCAATCCAATAGAGCCATTCATGAGAATCATGGGTTGCCCAAAGAGGTAAAGGTGGTTTAATTGTTTACTATACTTCGATTTGATAATGGCTTCACAAAATGCATGATGATCAAGAATTGCTTGATTTTGCAGATACATCATGTAGACAATCGGTTGCGTGCAAATCATGCATTTCCCACTTACCATTCCTTCTCAGGTATTTCTGGGCCAAAAAATATTTAGACATCAAAAGACTGATGCACCTCTAGTGTTCCATTGAAATGATAGCTGTTGATATTTTAATTTTTCTTTTTATAATAAATATGTTTAGACAGAAGTCATGTTGCTTCATTGGCTTCTGTTTTTTGTTGTAGAGTTGGTAAGCTTCCTTCTAAATATTTGGGGTTGCCTTTATGCTTGGGATTACCAAAGAAACAATTATGGGATTTTGTTATTCAGCAAATTGATAAAAAATTAAATTCTTGGAAGGGAAAGTATTTGTCTATGGGGGGCTGCATACTTTACTCAAATCAGTTCTCTCAACTATTCCTGTATACTATTTATCTTGTTCTAGATGTCCGAAGAGTGTGATGCATCGGATTGAAAAAATTTTAACAGGATTTTCTTTGGAATGATTGCATTGAGAAAAGGAGGTATCATTTGGTTAGGTGGGAGATAGTTTGTAAACCTACTGGTCAAGGTGGGTTTGGAATCCATTCCATTGCTAAAATCAATAAGTCATTACCTGGGAAGTGGCTTTGGAGGATAGGGGAATCAGGTCAAGGTTTGTGGAGTCAGATTCATATCCCCAAAAAAAAAGAAAGGAAAAAGACTGATGCACCGCCAATATTCCATTGAAATGATGGCTGTTGATATTTTAAATTTTCTTTTTATAATAAATATGTTTGATGTTCAAGCAGTACCTTAAATTTTAGATTTTACAGTTCTTTTTTTAGATTTTTCAGTACCTTAAATGATAGTTCTTGTTTTTTTTTTTCAGATTTTACAGTTCTTGTTAGAGAAATACATGTAACTCATTTCATTCCATTTTTTGGGCTTGTTTGGTATCTATACCCTTTTTTGGATAGACCCATCAAAATAGTGTCACTAAAAAAAGAGTCATAAAAAAAAAAGAGGTTAGAATCAAAAGGAGCATTTGGTAATGCAAGGATCTATTTTAAATAGACTTTTTTAAATCAATGGTTGAAAGTTTTTCACAAATTTCTCGAGATCCACAAGGTATCAAGCTTTAGAACTTGACCTTATAGTTGTGTTTAGCCTTCCAAAGAGATCTAACAGTTTGGATCTTGCGTTTGGGGGCCACATAATCCAGGAGATAATATCAAATGACTCACGTTTTTTTGTGTATATCTCGAGATTGGTGATGATTCAATGGCTGAAATTTGGTCCCATAACCGTGCTTGATCTTAAGAACAATTTCAATAGTTTGGATCGTGATTTACTATCCCAGAAATAATAAAAAAGAGAAAAACATGACTGCTTATGGGCTAATCCAAAACTAAGCATGTTACATCAATGGCTGATATTTTTTTTTCAAATATTTCGAGATCCACAAGGTAGCAAGCCTTGAAAATTGATTCATAGCCGTGTTCAGCCTTCCAAAGAGATCTAACGGTTTGGATCTTGTGTTTGGGGCCCACATAATCCAAAAAATACTATCAAATGGCTCACCTTTTTTCATATTTCTCGAGATTGGTGATGATCCAACGGCTCAAATTTGGTTCCGTAGCCCCATTTGAGCTTAGGAACAATTTCAACAGTTTCGATCTTAATTTACTCTGGTAGATTTAAAAAAAAAAATGGGACTAGGCATTGTGGACGCCAGTCCACTGGAGCTCCGCCTCTTGTTTTTCCTTATATTTTTTAACTGGGCAGAGAATGGGCTGTGAGAATTAGAGGCCTTGCCTGTACTTTTCTAAAGTGGGCATAGACTGGAAATTTAGTCTCTCTCCGTTCTTCCTTTCTCCTTCCTTTCACTAAGAACCCTGGATCTCTTTTTTGAGAGTAAATACCAAAGTTTGAGATCTGGTCCCCTCCATAAGGATGGACACGTCTTACTTTATTACAATAGGCAGTGGGCTGGTAAGAGCCCGGTGATCTCTCTACTCCCACCGTTCTCTTTAGCAATTTACTTTCTTGTGTTGATTCGTTATCCATTTCTAATCTGGTGAGTACAATTGGTGCTGATGGACAATTCCAACCTCAAGTAGCTGATGGGCAATCCAAACAGCATTTTCTTACCCTTTTCCAAACATAAGTAATAAGAAACTTCTCTTGCATATGAACAGAAGCATTAGGAATTTGACAATAGGAATTCGAACTGAATCATTCCGACTGCTACTACTCTCTTCTCTTCATGATTGCTCCTCTTGAAGAGACAAGTTGAGGAAGTTGTTTTTCCTTTATGAAAAATATGATAAGTAATGGCCAATAATAATGTAACATCAATTGGGACAAGTTTAAGACACATTTGTGTAAAGCTACCCTGTTGGAAATGCAGTTCCTAACCTATAACTTCACCAAATGTGAGAAAGAGGCAGGGCACAGAAAACTGGCTTGTTTTCTGCTCCTTTTTTCATGGAATTGCCGTTGCACAAATGCGCCCAAGAAATTGGATAAGAGTGGAATACCCCAAGAATACACCCTAATCTTTCTAGCATCTAACTCTTTGTAGTTTGGATGTTGATTGTGAACAATATAAACATATTGAAAACCATTTTGGAGGGACAACACATCCTTTAATGCCAAGAGTGTAATCCGGGTACAGAGATCTTGGGGGCTTTGGAAAAGAAGAAAGATAAAAGGTGAGAAAGAGTGAGTTAGTGGTTAACTCCCCGTTTTTGTTAATTTCCATAATCAATACTTATATGAGCATGTCATTACAATAAAAATTTTCAAATTACCCTTTTAGATATAAGAAATTATCTTAAGCACTAAGATTCAAATTTTTTTTTGGGGGCTGCTTTTGTGTGCCTGTGGTTGTGAGTGAAAATACCGGTATTTTAATTGTTTTTACTGCAGACTTATTAAAGCCGGGTTAGGGGTTGACTTAGATATGGGGCAAGCTGTTTTTTAGGACATGTTAAATGTTCCATTAAATGACCCTTCATAAACTTTTCCTGACAGCTTAAATCAGATACACATAAAAAACTCATTGGTTGTTTTACCTGAACTGGTGTAAAGGCGGGAAAAAGCAGAAACAGTGGAAATTTATGGCTTGAGCATTGGTCAATATCCATTTATTATTCATGCTGATAATTGATCAAAGGATAATCAACAACATCAAAGTCTATCACTATTTCACCTTCAATTTTCTCTCCTTTAACTGATTTATGATTTCATCAGCTCCTTTTGATACTCTTCTCTATTCATTATGTTTTAACTTAAAAGAATTTTACCTTAAAGGTGAGGAGATGCCTTTGGGTCGAATGTCTTCTAGCAACTTGGAGCCTCATTTTGATTCAGGACGATTTCCTGCACAGTATCCTGAAACTCCTGCTGGAGTTCTGCAAGAAATTGCAATGAAGTGTGGAACCAAGGTATATTGAATATTTCGGTTGGTTCCCCTTAAACATGATTGTTGGGCCTGAAACTGTCTATACATCTTGTTTTCTTTTTCTACAATTTTCTTTCATTTGTTTGTTGTAGGTGGAGTTCCGGCATGCTTTGACGGCTACCATGGAATTGCAGTTTTCAATTGAGGTTTTATATTTAACCCCTCTTATTTCATGTACATCTTATGTTTTTTAAGCATAGTTTCTATTTATGTACAACAGCAAATAAATTTTCTTCAAAATTGTTTCGAGGCTTCTCTTATATATATATTGTTTTTATCTTGGCTGCCCTCAGTTTCCTGTCCATTAATTCTTTTCTAAATTCAATTCCAAATTCCATCCTTGTCGTCTCTTTGATTCAACAAGAAGGTAGTCCGTCTTTTGTGTTGGTCATGTCTATTACATTCTTTTGAGATTCTTGCTAACCTCTTGATCGGCTTATCTTGCCATTGTTTTAATATAGCATCTCCTGGTACTTTTATTAGTCCACGACTCCTTGTTCTGTGTTTTCTAATTGAGCAACTGAGTAAGTTTATGGAAGTGTATATTAGTGGCATTTCCGCCCATCCTTTTCCATTATGCATTATCTTGTTCCATATATAACCTAGGATCTTATCAATTCTTTGGTTTTTTTTTTCTTCCAGGCTACCTTAGTGGTATAATTGTGTAAACAAATGAACCAAGTCGAGCCCAGGTTGTGCTTGGCTTCAACATTAAACTAGCACCTTGAGCTCTTGCTGATTTAGGCTTTAGCACAACTTCAGCTTGGCCTAAATAAAGTCGAGTTGTGCAGTAGTGCTAAATCCAGCTTGAGATCAGGTTTGATTAGAAACGTAACGATGACAAAGATATTAAGTCTGACTTAAGTCTAAGACCAATGCAGGCCTCTTGCATGCATGGGAATCTTCTCGTTGGCATCACATATATGGGTGCCATTTAAGCACCACAGTGGGTTCTACTTTTGCTTACTGTTGTTACATGTGGAACTCATCACGTGGGTGTATACATGTGAGATCATGTGTGAGGACTTACTAGAAGATTCATTGATTGTATACAGGATATCTGTTGCGATTTGAAATTTATTGTGATTCTCGCATTTGATCTTAATAAAGATTGTGATTATCTTATTAAATGGAAACTAAGTGCCCTTTGGCAACTCTATTTCCAAAAACAGATTCAAAATGCATTTAGTGCATTTGGATACCATTTTTGCAAAGTCTGTTTCAATCCTAATAAAGAGGAAACACCTCTATTTCGGGCAGCTCTGAAAAGGGTGGGAATCCAATTAGACTTCTGCATGTGAAGTGGAAAGACTTGCATGTGAACAGTGTTTTGAGCGGTAGTTTTACTATCACCGTTTTTTTTTTTTTTTATCACTTTTTTTTTCTTTTTTAAATCCGGGGCCCTAAACAATGATCCGAACTATTGGAAGTATTAAGAAGGCCAAAAATGGCCTATGGGTCAATGTCAGCCGTTGATCTATTGCGGATCTTGTGATATTTGTAAAAAATGGCAGAACCATTGATCTTAATTTCTGTACTTTTATGGGCCCCATAACCACGATCCAAACCGTTGATCCTCTTTGGGTGGCCAAAAATGGCTATGGGGTGAAAAATTAGCCTCTGATTCCTTGTGGATCTCCATAAATTTACTAAAAACTGATCAACCATTGATGTACCGGGCCAAACTGACTGGGTTTTGGAGGTATCTAGAAACTATCCGTTCTGTTTCATTTTTATTCTCAATTGTGGGGCCATAAACTATAATCAGAACTGTACAAACTCCTAACAAGACAAAGACCGGCCGCCATACCCAATTTCAGATGTTGATCCTTCACGTATCTTGAGATATTTGCAAAAAAGGTGACCCATTTGGTCTAAATTTCCAGATTTTGTGGGCCTCTATACAAGATCTGAACCGTTGATCCTCTTTGGAGTACTAGCAACGACTGGGGGTCAAAACTCAGCCCCTGATTCATTTTGGACATCGAGAAGTTTACGAAAACGCATCCACTGTCAGATTTAAAAGTCTATTTCAATCTGGTTTTCTGTCTGACCAAACAGTCTTATTTCAAATACATCTATTTCAAATTAGTACATTTGAAACAGGTCTGTTTCATATGGATAAGATTTGCCAAACAAGCACTAAGACTTCACAAAATAGTTATGTATTCTACATTGGACACACTCATTCTTCTCCAATATCCTCGTCTCCTCTCTTACTGATCCAGTGAGGTCTAAGAAGAAGAGGGCCCACTAATGGGCCCCACCAAGGATGATTTGCTTTCTTTAAATAGTTTAGTAATTTGATGTAATCTCTTACTAAAATTACAAAACTACTTAAAAAGAGCAAATCATCCTTGGTGGGGCCCATTAATGGGCCCTCTTCTTCTTAGACCTCACTGCATCACTTACTCTCTTCATCTCTAGCACTATCATAACGTAGTTGCAAACTTATAGCAAGAACATTAGTCACCAAAATCAAGAGAAAGAAAGGGACAAAATGCCGATTTATGGATAAAGATTAGCCTAAAAATCAACCTAATTGGATCTTATTAGGTGCAGGTGCAGGTACAGGTCTCAAACATCAAAAGTGAGTCATGTGGGAAATAGTGTCATTTATATAATTTGGGACGTGGTGGTTGAGGTACAGTTGGGATTTATATGTAATTTTGGGTAATAGGTTAATTTGTTATTATGAGAATAACTTGGTCCTAGATTAGGGTGATAGGAAAATATTTACTTGCACACTGCACTCTGCGCTTTGTGCTCCTGCGATCTGGACCATCCCCAGAAGTGGAACTGACCTCTTAATTTCATGATGCGCAGTTCAGATTTGCAGGAGCGTAGGTGAATATTATCCTAGGATGATATTAAATTTGTGTTATATTAGGCTAGCATTATTATGTGACTAGAGTTTTTATTAGTATTATGGGATTAGGTTTCCTATAATAGTCATGTGTAAGTTTCCTAGTTTGAGTTGATAGTTTTGGTTGTACTTTATAAATAACCATTGGCTATTCTCAATAATATCGATAGAAGGATTTAGTCAAGATGTAATCCCTAAATTTAAGCTTGGTATTAGAGCTTAGGTTTGGTTTTATGGTTTCTCCTTTTCTTCTTCCTTTTTCATTTTCTCTTTTCCATTCTCTCAAAACCTTAAGCTCGTCCATCTCAGGGCTGGTTTCTCTTCATGTGGCCTAGCAGGATAAATTAGAAGGTTCCTATGCTATCTGGCTCGATTTGTGCAGCCTAGAATCTTCATAATATCTATGCACCAAGGGGTTGTAAATGACTCACATGCGTGAGGATTATGCATAATCACATTTGTTTGTGATCATTTACGCATGTGACGCGTCATGTGTAAATGAGGCCATTTATACACCAAAATTTTGACACCAAAACAGGTGTGAAAGTGATTCACCACCCTGTTGCAAAAAGAGTCGCCAATACACTTCTTACACAGTGATTGCATTCTTGTGGGGCTATTCAACCGCCTTTATTTTCTCTCCTTCATATAGGCCTTATATTTGTAATCCAAACCGCTCACTTTGTTTATTGAACCAATAGACCCCAAGATATTGAAGCTGATTATCTTAAATCTTCATAGATTTTGAGTAATTTGGAAAAACTCCCAACCTATAGATCTAATTTTCTTCACTTCTGTGGGCCCCCAATTCATGATCCAAACCTTCTAATATTCTTGTATTAATGGTAAATATCATGACGTTTAGTTTCGTATCTTAAATCTTCATGGATTTTGAAAAGTATGCAAAAATGTCCAAAAAATCCAATTAAGTCTAAAACCATTGGATTTACTCGTTTAATCATGTGAAAATGGTGATTTTGACAAACATGGTAATGTGTTTCACATGTAACATTTGCATATATTCCTATCACATGTAAAAGGCAAATGACCCCTAACTTGAGAGGGGTGTTGAGAGGCATTTGGGGCTTATTTTTCATTTTGGATTAATGATTAATTTGTAATCATAAGAATAAATGTCTTAGATTAGGTTTCGATTAAATTCATATTATATTAGGCTAGTATTTTGTGAGTAGAGTTTCCTATTATGGTTGTGATTAGGTTTCGTAGTTCGAGTTGATATCTTTGGTTGTTCTTTATAGATAGCCATCGACCATCCTCAATAGTACAAGATAAAAGAATTTACTTAGGATGTGATCCCTAAAACTCAACCGTTAGTAAGCTTAACAGTCAAACACTGTATAATTCTGTTCTGGATATGATCATTTCTCTGTCATTTGCCCTATTGAGTTATCTTCAAAATGTTGCAAATAAACAGAAGTTTAATTTATCATGTCTTAAATGTATTTAGTAGTATACCCAATTGAATTTTTGTTAGTTTATATTAATAATATTATTAATATTTACCAAAAAAATTATGTTTTGATTAAATATATACTTATGATATACCCACACGCCGGGGTTGAGCATCTTTACAAGCCAAGGGTGAGTTGAGCCTCTTAGCCTCTTAAAATGCTGAGCTTGAATGATGGTGAGCTGAATCTAGCGTGAGCTTGCTCATTACCAAATGAGTTGAGCTTGAGCTCAAGCTCAATCCGCTTGGCTTGCAGGCTATGTTGGCTTCTTGGCAGCCTTTGCTGTTAGGTCGCAAATATGGAAATTAATTTTATTTTTTCCATCTTCTGTTATGAAAACAAATCTCTTTATGGGGGCCGCTCTCCTCAACTCTCGCAGATGGGACTTCTTGTAACCACCCCCCCCCACACCAAAAAAAAAAAAAAAAAAAAAAGTTGTTTATGGTGATGGAGGCTCGGATGATCATCCTAAACCCTCGATCAATGACCAATAATCTTTCACACTCCAAAATGAGTGCATGGTCGATCCAGCAGTTCAATCCATTCGGATGGGAGCTAAACCTCGGGACGCGCGACTATAGTGGTCCCTGTTGTGTGGTCCACTTGGCTGTGCCAATAGTGGGACCCACACGTATGAGCGGATAGGAAGCTCCTGTCCGCGTGAGCTCTCCTATATATAAATTAATAAATATATATTAGATATAGGGTGGGGGCCCTCACATCAATATCCAATGCCAACAACTTAAATGTGAGGGATAGTAAGGTGAGAGATGCTCTCATAAGAGCATCTCCCATATCTATATACATACATACATAGATATATGTATTTATGTATGTATATGTATGTATGTATATATATGGGCAAGGCTCTCCTAAGCTCAAGCTTAGGATAAGGTAAGCTCAAGTTTATGGGGGGGCCCACTCGGAGGCCCACATGGGGATGGGGATGGGGGGATTTCAAGGACTCTATGGGACCCTCTCTACAAAAAAATCAGCCACAACCGTGATTTCTATCATCTCCATCTGGGCCCCAAAAGTTAAATGGTCAACAGTCCATTCGGATCGGTATACAATCGATCCACCAACGGTCTAATAAATTCGGATCTGACCGAAAGTTGGTGGAGATGTGCACTTCAGGGGAGTTGTGTGTTTGGTCCATTTGGATGGACCAAGGGTGGGCCCCACAAGCGTGAGCTTACAGAATTTTATCCTAAGCTTGAGCTTGGGAGAGCCTTGCTATATATATATGTCGGTAACTTCTCACACCCACACATTTCGATTAACCCTACCAATCTGTGTACGGTGATGGAGGCTTGGATGATCATCCTAAACCTTTGATCAAACGGCCGATAAGTTTTCACCATCCAAAATGAGTGCATGGTCGATCTAATGGTTGAATCCGTTTGGATGGGTGCCAAACCCCGGGACCCATGACTATAGGGGTCCCTATTGTGTGGTCCACCAGTGGGACCCACATGTGTGGGCGGATGGGAAGCTCCTGTACGCTTGAGCTGAGGGGAGGAATCTCCTATATTTATATATATTATACTAGCAACAACGGGCCCAAAAATAAAGATTTAGTTAATTTTAAGTTATTTTTTGTGTATAAATATAAAAAAAGAATAAATTTAAAGCAAACAACTATAGCATGCATTATAAAATAGTTGGAGAAAATTTAGGAAGTTTAAAATTGATTGTGATGAGAAAGATCTTAAGAAAGTTCAAATTTTTGTAAACAACTGCGAGAGCCACCGTGCCAAGAAGGCGGGCCCCACCATGCATTGAATATTTGAATATGGGCATTGACATGGAAACTAAATAAAGAGAGATAAGGATAATTTTAATGATTTGAACTTAGTTTGAAGATGGGGATTGACATGGAAACTAAATTAAGAGAGATAAAGATAATTTTAATGATTTGAATTTAGTTAAGTGAATGGTTATCTTTCGTCTAGATAAGGATCACCTTGTAGGAACAAAGATAGGAAATTTTAGAAACCCAACATATGGGCCCTACTGAGAAATGACGTGGCTTTAGAATGAGACATTTTTTCAGAAAATATGGCGATGACATGGCGCCATGAATATGCGTCACGCCTACTTTGGAAAACAAATCATATTACTTTAATAAATATAATTTGTTGGTAACTTCTCACGCCCACACACACCTTTTTCAAGTCCCTAACCAACAAGACAGGTCATTGACACTTGGTTGGTTCTGTGGATAGGGAGATGCCTACCAGTGGATTGGCTATAACAATTATTTATGCTAACAATGGACAGTTTATTAATCCAAACTTGGAGTCTAATGTCATCTCTTTTAATTGTCGCTTGAATTTCTCGTGCGACTGTGTTTCTCCATTGCAAATGAAGATTCTTATATGAAATTTCTCTTAAAGAATCTCAATTTTTGCTGCTTGTCTTTTTTTATTTTTTATTTTTTATTATTTCAATGTGTAGATTGCATGGAAGTTGGTTGTTGTCTTAAATTTAAATCTATTATACCAATGGCTGACTAATCCCTGAAATTCATCCCCTGTTTCATCACATGGAGGCATTCCTATCTAATAACTTTGCTATTTTTGTCACATGTTTCATTCAATTTATGCAAATTATTGTTCTTTCTAGGTTTGGTTTACTGGAGAAAAGATAGGTGAAGGAATTGGTAAAACAAGGAAGGAAGCCCAGCATCTGGCTGCCGAGAGCTCCCTTAGGAATTTGGCCAGTAAGAAATGTTCTGCAATTATTTGTTTCTGTAAGTGGATTTGGTTGGGGGTGGGGGTGGGGGGTGGGGGAAAGGGGGAGTAGAATTTTATTAAAAGTGAAAGGTACAAAAAAAAAAAAAAAATCACATGCCAATAGAAAAGAGTGCGTACAAAAGAATTATACCCACACACAGCAACAATAAAAAGGTTTTACATAGTTGGAGCAAACAACGAAGAAACTATAGACGGCCCCTTCTTTAGCCAAAGAGTCTGCGAAACCATTGGTTGAATTTCCTGCATGTCAGAAAATTACAGCAAAGAAGAAGCCAAGAATCTGTTGAAAGTAAAAATGAAAATTCCAAGTCCCTTCAACCAAAGTATGTATCCACAAAATAGCATTGGATGATTCACTTTCCACTGTTAAATAATCTTGGAGTTTCTTTAAAAAATGTGGAGCTTTCAAAATGACCAACACCTCTGATTTGTTGGAGTCTCTGATGCCAACATGTTTCGAAAACAAAAGACAAATATTGTCCTTCACGGTCACAAAGAACGCCACCTTACCCCCTGGTCCTTGCTCCCTCTTGCTGTTCTGTCTGCATTAAATTTTAGAAAATGGACTGGAGGGGAGGACCAGAAAACAACACCTTCTATTTAAATGGACCACATTCCACGCATGCCTCCCAATTATCTATGATGTTATCCGACATAATATTTTCAATTCCCTTCTCACCATAAGCCATCTAGCTATCTGTGAAGTCACAGGAAAAAGGATCGGGCCCAGTCAGTTACGTAAAGTATATATTTGGGTTTTAAAAGTGAGATCTCCTGACTAATGTAATAACTATTTTTAAAAGCTTAAGCTCGGATGATATGCAATGAACAACATTTTCTCCCTAAAAAGCTTTATCATTTTATTCATTTTTTTCATCACAAATGAAATGAAATCATATCTATAGCATGAAAGGAAGTAATCCATGAACGGTTTCTTTGATAACCTGCTTATTGGGATGGGGATGTGGGATAAGAGAAAAGGAGAATTAATGAAAGATAAGTGTGCTCGTACACCGGTCACTCTGTCATCTGACAAATGACACTTTGTTTTTAACATCTCCAGGACCTTTTTTTCTGTTACTAGTGTTACGCTTTGACCATCCAAATATCCCTTTTCGTCAGCAGACTAAAGCTCCCCAGAATTGCCCTGATTGCACTTAAATAATAATCATAAATTATAATTTTTTTTCCATCTCCTGAGGAAGGTGCCCTTATTTCATTGAGGTCACTTGATTGAAATATTGGTGAATAATGAATGCAATGAAGCGATATGGGTTTAGCCCATTATGGGCAGCAGTTTTAGTAGAACTCTGCAATGAGAGTGTTGGGCTCCACTTTGACTTAATCTATGCAGTAGCCCACCATCATTTATATCATTAATTATGCAATTAGTTTTTTTTTTTTTTTGTGACATTCTAATCCCTATAGAAATTAATTTGCAGATAGATATTTATCCTGTGTTTCGCCTGATCCCAGTGCTGTGCATGGGGATTTGAATAAGCTTTCTCATCCAAGCGAAAATGGTTCTCTACGCGATTCAAATTCTTTTGGCTACCAAGCATTTTCGAAGGAAGAACCATTTCCAATAGCAAGTACGTCACAGCAGTCCAGGTTTCTAGACACAAGGCTGGAGGGACCAAAGATATCGGTTACTCCTGTGTCTGCCCTGAGAGATATAGTGAGATATCTTGAATTTGTACTTTTATTTATTTTAATTACCAATTATTATTTCTTTTAGTTTTAGCTTGAGGTTGAAGTTTGCCACAGTGTGATGTCAAGGATATTTTTTTCAGTGTACGATGAAGGGTCTAAATTTAATTTTTAAGACCCAATCCCCACTCCCATCAGGCTCAAACCTCGAAGGGGAAGTATATGCACAGGTTAGTATCTCATGTACTGTCTAGAACTTGCTGAATTTTTGTTTTTATTGCTCAGTTATTTCGTATTTGTCACTGAATGTTTGAAACTGCACACTGAAGGACATTTGCATCTCGACTATAATTGAGTTAGCGGTGTTAATTTTTTTTAACTTAAAAGCACAATAATTAAACTATAGTTTGATCATTTTAAACTTGACTTTGTAGAGTACCCAAACTAGTTCCATGTCAGTTTGGGCTCAGGCTCTCATCAATTCGAAGTCGTGATTGTAAATCACAGTTTGTTTTAATATGGTTTTCTTTTTATTTTGTTGCATTTGCATTACATAAAAGATTATTTGTCTGACTTTCAGTATTTTTTTAAAGAAGGTATGAGATGTCCTGTTTTGGTTAGCGTTAACTTTTTTTTTCCGGCAATTGTGTGTTTTAGGTTGAAATAGCAGGAGAGGTTTTAGGCAAGGGAATTGGATTGACGTGGGACGAAGCCAAGTTGCAGGTATTCTGCCTTCTGAAGTGTAAATGGGCAATGTATTTTATATCAGACTTAGTGTTAACCTTATGTAGGTTATTATATCTATAATTTGATCTCATGTGTATTCTTGTATGTGAGATTTAATGCATGCATTAACACGAATCTTCATCTTGCATTTATTTATTTATTTTTAATAGCAATCATCTTGTATTTATTTATCTATTTTTTTTTTTTACTCTTCTTTTTGAGGGTTGCCCGTCTTTTCTTTTCTTTTCTGGGGTTTGAAGATCATGTTTTGTGGTTTTTAACTGCATGCATATTGATTCCATCTTTTCTTTTTTTTGGGTCCTCTTAAGTAGGCTTTGTAGAAGATAATAGGCCCTGTAAAATAAGTTTATGCCCAGCCCATCAAGGCCTGTATACAGCCTGTATATCCCACGTGTGGGATCTATTCTAGGATTTAGTATGGCTAAATTGTCTCATCTTACTTCCTTGTATAGATTAGGATATATTCTTTCTTGTGAGATTTGTATTATTAGCATGTTTAGAGCCCTTAATTGAGGCAGTCGATCCTCCATTAAGGATGACTTTCTCGCCAATCTCTCTTCTTATTTCTCCTCTTCCATATTATAACATGGTATCAGAGCTTTGGTTGTGATCAATCTGTCTTCTCTCATTGATCAAATTCTTCTTATTGGCGTGAATCCTCTCTCCATTGCTGCTAATAGTGCCTGACGTGCCTCTGATCAACTGTGGCCCACCACCGATCAACTTCTTATCACCAAGTGACTTCCACAGTTGTGATCGCCAGTCCTCCAGGGTTATTGTAAGGATTTTTCGGGATTTTTTCATCACCATTTGAGGCGGGTTTCATCCACTTCTTCCTCTGTCGATTTTGATAAATTGTTATCAGATAGATTTCATCAAGACAGTCCAGATTTGTGGATCTTTATCCAATACTCATCAGGTTTGAACTAGAGGAAGTACATTTGAACTCCTTCAAGAGTTTTAAACTTGATCTGTGATTAGACCACTCTGGAGGGTCCACGCACAGATCCTGCACCAGAAATCAAGGTCGCCTGACACTGTCTGGTTCTTTTCTGCACTGTTATGTGCTGTCTGCTGCTGGATTCTTCATCAGATAATTAATTTGCAATCTTCCTGCTGTATTAGCAGATTTATAGCAGATCAAATCAATTCTGCTTTCTGTTTTGTTGCACATTCGCTGTCTATTTCAGATTCGAGGGCTGATCTCCTCTTTACACTACTGATTTGCGTGCTCGGTCGTTCCTTTTCTACTCCATTCTGCAATGGACTAGTATGATGTTATCCCAATTAAATTTAATGGGCATAATTATTTGTCCTGGTCCTTCCATTTATAGAACTCTGTATAGGGACAAGGACTTTTTGGTTATCTTGATCGTTTGATAACTAAACCTTTGCGAGAGACTGTTTACTTAAAGCCTCCTCTGGGATATGCTTGTCCTCCTAAGCATGTTTGTAAGTTGCGGAAATCTCTATATGGACTTAAGAAGGTTCCCTAGGGATTGGTTTGATAATTTCCGGGTAGCAATTCTTCAAGTTGGATTTCGTCATAGTTATTCTGACAGTTCACTATTTCTCAGATGGACATCGAATGGCTACACATTCCTTTTAGTATATGTTGATATGATTATCAGTGGCAATGATATTGCCGGCATTACGGATTTCAAACATCATCTCACTCGCCAGTTCAGAATGAAGGATCTCGGTCCTCTCACCTACCTTCTGGGGCTTGAGTTCTTGCGTAACAAATCCGGCATTCGGGTTCATCAGCGTAAATATGCTACAGATTTGATCACTTCGGCAAGACTTGATGATGCTCACACTTTTGATACACCTATGGAGTTGAACAGCAAAATCAGTACGGATGATGGCCTCCCCTGGATGATCCCTCTGTTTTCTGGTGGATAGTTGGTAGTTTGCTCTACTTAACTATGACTCAGTCGGATGTTTCTCATACCGTTCTTATGGTTAGCCAGTTTGTGAGCAGTCCTCACAAACCTCACCTTGCTGCTGCTTTGCGCATATTCCGCTATGTCAAAGGCACCCTTAATCATGGTCTATTCTACTCTTCTGGTGCTTCTCTGCACTTATCCGCTTATGCGGATGCTGACTGGGTTGGTTGCCCAGATTCTCGGCGATCTACCACTAGCTGGTGTATGTTTCTTGGGGAATCTTTGATTTCGTGGAAGTGCAAGAAGCAAACCACCATTTCAAAATCTTCTGCTGAGGCAGAATATCAGGCAATGTCATCTGCTAGTGCTGAAATCATCTGGCTACGCCGTCTTCTTTACGAATTGGGTGTGCTTGTTGGTAGTTCTACACCTTTTCATGGGGACAATACCAGTGCTACTAGAATTGCCAACAATCCGACCTTTCATGAAAGGACGAAGCACATGGATATTGGTTGTCACTTCATCCGTAAGTATGTTGTTACTGAGAAGATAACTTTGCCTCATGTCTATACTCATGACTGGTTGGCAGATATATTCACAAAAGCACTTCCCAAAACGCGTCATCATGATCTTACTAGTAAATTGATGTTTTCTGCCTTACTGCATCAATTTGAGGGGGAGTGTAGAAGATAATAGGCCCTGTAAAATAAGTTTAGGCCCAGCCCATCAAGGCCTGTATACAGCCTGTATATCATCCCACGTGTGGGATCTATTCTAGGATTTAGCATAGCTAAATTGTCTCATCTTACTTCCTTGTATAGATTATGAGACATTCTTTCTTGTGAGATTTGTATTATTAGCATGTTTAGAGCCTTTAATCGAGGCACAATAATTCTATAAAGATAGTCAGTCGATCCTCCATTAAGGATGACTTTCTCGCCAATCTCTCTTCTTCTTCTTATTTCTCCTCTTCCATATTATAACAGGCTTCACATGGCCGAAGAATCCTAATGTGAAGTCATGTTTATGCCATTTTCTGTAGCTTTTTATGGTGTTTTTATTTATTTGAGGCATCCGGTTCTCTTCATCTAATTATTATATAATTCAGGGAAGATATATTTTGAGTTTCATGTGTATTATGATGTTTTGAAATTGAAAACATGCATGGACTCTGAACTGGTTTTCAGTTTAAAACTCAGCATTATTGGATTGATATTTGCTTGGCTCTTCATTTTAAAGCTTAGCATGAATGGATTGGTATTGCTTAGCTCCTAGTTTCTAGTTTAAACTTCCAATTCAAAAATTGAGAGCCTAACATTGGTTGGAAAAATTTCTCCTGAGCACAGCGCTCTGTGGAAGTGCTCATCCAGACCGTCCCAAAGGTGGGACCGCTCCTGATTTTCATGCTCTCACCTGTGATGACTGGTACCTATCCGAATGGACTGCAGAGCATAGGAGCGCATTATAATATCTCCTACATCAGTCATATTTTCTCATTGACTCAACAATATTGAACTGGGATATCTGGATATTGTTACTTGCCTAAAATCTGAGAAAATTTAGGGAAAATAGCTCATCTTATAAGAACTCTGCATCATTTTTGCAGGCTGCTGAAGAGGCACTTGAGCATCTAAACTCCATGCTCAGTCAAAATACTCAACAACATCTCGATTCTCCTGGGTGAGTAACTTTCCAAGGATCACAGATGCCATTCAAAGGGTACCATTAGAGTAGTTTTTCATTTTTTATTTTTTAAATGAGGTCTGTGTTTCATGTGTCTAACCATTTCTAAATGACATAAGGTCTGTGCTTTTGATGGTTTATACAATCTTGCTTACTGAATTTCATGCATTCCTGACAAGGACTGAGCAACATATGATCCACTAATTGGTAGGGCAACATCTAGTTACAATTTTAGGGTGTCTTGTTGTTATTGATTAATTTAGTTGTAAGGGTGATCAGATATGTCAAACTGACAGTCTAGCAAGAGGATGGTCTAAGATTGAGGCTTTTTTTTGAAAGTAAGTAATATATTCCAAAAGAGAAAGTACAATGTACGAGTATATGATCTGTATGGTAAGCTCCTGACCAAATGCCAATAATATGCAGCTGAAAAGGACCCACGGACAAAGAGCTCTAAGCTCAATTAAAGGACAGAAATAAAATTTTCAACAAGCTTACTGTGCAAAGCAGCCATTGAACAAAACAAAGAATATAAGACGCCATATCCTGTGCCAAAAAACAGTCAGACAGTTAAAGGAGTTACATTGCTTCTAAGAGCTGCCTTTTTACTCCACGTTTTTGAGTCTTCACTTGGGTCAGAAACTACTGTAGCTTTGATATCTTTGATAAAGGCAGCCACTTTCCCAGCTGCAAAATCCTGCCTCCATGGTGACATGCCTAGGTCCATAGGGCTTCCTTGAGCTGCTTGGAGTGAGCTGAGATTTCTGGATTCTCTAATTCTTTTAATGCTTCCTTGATAAGAATGTAAGAGGCAAGAAAGATTTCACTCTCTTCAGTCTACTTGGCTCACCTCATCGAGTTTGGTTTGTCGTTTAGGAATCCCACACAATTGCCATTTTGAACAGAGATAAACAGATCTCATCGCTTCCTACTATTTGTGAAGTTCCTTCTGCTGCCCTTGGAGGGAGAAGCAATATCCCACTTTGCTACACGACTTTGAGAAATGTCAAGACATAGATAAGATCCTCTTGACCTGATTTGATATATGATTTCCTTAGAGACAACTTGCCAAAGGTGACTTTCCTGCTGGAAAGTTCTAAGGTCTCTTTCCTTCCAAATGCTCCAAATATAAGCAGTGTAGCAAAACTTTCCAAGAGTTAAAGTTTCCCTCTCTGGTCGTGTCACAGTTTAGAAGAAAAAAGCTCATCATTTCATTAAGAGTGTTACCTGTTTGGTAATTAACTCCAAATTTAGATGCTATTGAGTTCCAGACAGAGAGACTGTAACTGCATTGAGTGAAGAGGTGAATGCTGTCTTCTTGACTGCTGTTGCAAAGAATGCAAACTGTATCAGTCATTATGTTTCTGGAGGCCAAAAGAACCTTGGTTTTTAGGCCATTGAGAAGAGCCATCCAAACGCAGACGGCATTGTTATTGATCCTACCCTTAATTTTCATTATAAATCGAACAGAACAATGTAATGCGCCAGATGGCCAGAGCTTTGGTGTTTTCCCCCTCTCTGAATACATGTGGAAGAAAGGTTTGGTGTGAACCTCTCTTTTGGGTATGAACCTTTATTCTGGTGTCGTTTTGAAGCCATTACATTTTATCGGGCTTGAGATATAGCTTATGATTGCCTTGCTTTCATATTCTTTCTCATTGCCTTTTTTTCCCTGAATGGTACTGGTAGAATTTTATTGAAGAAAGAAAATTTAGACCAAACAACTATGAGCATAGTTGGGTACAAGAGCAATATACCCCACAACAAGATTACACTAATGACACCATCTGAGGGGAGGATCTATCCACTCCTTGTTTTGCTAAAACATCCCCCAAGATTATTAGCCAATCTAACTACATCTACATGATGAACAAACACATTGAATTGAGAAGCCAAAACCTTGAATTTGTTAGAGCAAATTGAAGCTTCCAACGCCTAGATGAGTTACTCTCTATCAAACACCCACGAGAATGCATTAGATGCGTTACTCTCTATCAAACACCCGTGAAAATAAATAGCAGAAATCTGCGTAGCCTTTAAAATTGCCGATACCTCAGCTTCATTTGTAACCCTAACCCCAGTGCTCTTGGAGAACATGCATGCACAAATCCCCTCATCATTTCGTAGAACTACTCCGATACCAGCTGGCCCCGACTTTCCTCGAGCTGCAGCATCCACATTAAATTTCAGAATTTCAGGAAGAGGACATGACCAAGAAACCACCTTTCTTGTCTTATCCATCCCACAACCTGTATAAGCCTCCCAATTGAGTAAGATGCCATTCAAATGAAAATTAGTAAATTCCTTCCTAACCAAGGCCTGCTTAGCATTCATAAGGCTCACCATTGAAATCATGTATTTAGTGGATGATGAGATGCCCCTGGAGATCTTGTTATCTCTTTCATTCCAAAGGGACCATAGAATAACAAATGGGATGGTCCTCCAATTAAGTAAAACACATGCAAAGAACGACCCCCTGCCAACTTCGGAAGAGAGGCCAGACTTCACCAAGGTAAGCCCCATCTCAAAATGAATTGGTTCCATAACAAAGATGCCACCACACAATTAATAACCCAACACTTCTTTCCTGCACATGACACAAATATCCAAAATATTATTTTCCATTAGTGCTCTTTTCCTTAACATATCTGCTATAGATACCTTCCTCACTATTGCCAACCAGCAAAAAGCCTCCACATGGGGAGGAGCCAGACTTAACCATACAAGGGAACAAGCTAGATAGGTTGAGGCGCCCTCTCTAGTGCTGCATAAAACGCCTTTGTAAAAAATTTCCCGGATGTTGTTGGTTGCCATATTCGAAAATGCTTACTGTCCTTGCATAGAAAAATGCTAGAAAGGAGACACAGCAACTCCCCATACTGAGCTTCAACCTGATTACCTGGGACATGTCGTTTCTTCTTACCACATAACATAACAATCAGTGACAGTAGACTCTTTATTGGACAACACCTTAATAACCCTTGGATGCATGACATGCAAAGGACCTATTGCCATCCAATCATCAAACTAAAACTGAACACCCCTCTCGTACCCAACTAAGAACCTCAGCTTGGCACAAAATATCTCCCTCCATTTATCTTCCCCATTTTTCTTAGCACTACCATTTTGCTTATAGAGCACAATTTTTTCTTTTCAATGTTTCCCACGCCAAAGCCCCTACTTGTTTAGGCTTGATCACCTCACACCATGTCATGGGGTGAATCCTCCACCTATCGTTTTGCTTTTCCAACCATAGTTGTCAATTTTATTTCAACCCTATCTTGAGTTGGCTCCAGCAGGGGCGGAATTAGGGAGGGGGCTGGCAGGGGCCATGTGCCCCCCCCCGCCCCCCCCCCCCCCTGAAGATTTGAGATTCTCTACAAATTAATTCTTTTGCCACCCCATTGTAAATGGATTGTCCCTCCATCTATTAGGAATATAGTTATTAAACATAACTTTGATTATTAAAAATAGGAAACAAAATCATAGCTGATTTTGGAAAAAAATAGAATGAAGAAGCAAATAAAAAGAAGGAAAGAAAAGTAAAGGAAGGAAAGAATAACAAATGAGAAAGGAATGATTTAGAAAATCTTGTAACCTGTCTAACTTGCCTACCTAAGATCGTGATTGAAGAGCTGTTTAACTTGCCTCCTAAGATCGTGATTGAAGAGAGGTAGACAGGAGACTAGGTTGGAGATTTTGGATAGAAGTTTCAAGTTGCAGAATCCATGTGCTACATGTACAAGAAGGGAAGAAAAATCCTACCCGTCTAAACTTTATTTGTTTACATTGGGTAGATGTACTATTTCACCATAGGCCACTCTGTATTTCTAATCAAGGGCATTCATATTGAAATCTAACCCACTCAAAATTAAGTTCTCTCTGTGTTCTACTATTACATAAAATTTTAATTCCATTAGAGTTTTATCCATCGTGGATAAAGAAATGTAGTTGTATTTTTGTGTTTTGATTATTATTGTCCGTGTTAAAATAAATCCAATTGAAGAAATTTATTTTAAGGATATAAAAACTAGTGGGACCATGCTTTTAAACGGTATAGATTTTTAACATTGGTCCCGCTCATACATATCTGTCTGTGAGCATACTTTGCTAATCAAAATTAATGATCCATGACATCACTTTGAGTGCTACTTGATAAGTGCTATGACTGAATTTCTTAGATTATGATTTGTCCAAATAATAGACATTAAATATAGAATATAAATTTTAGGCTCGGGTATTCATGCATTATTATTCGTTTATGTTATAGTAATGATTTGAGTGTCATTTGCTTTTCCATTTATTGAAGTTTTTGTTTTTATAAATAAATTTTTAGAATTTTTATATTTTTAACTTTTATTATTTTTTTCTAGGAGTGTTTACCATAGTTAACTCATCTACTATCATTGCATTTTTTAAGAGAAAAGTGCTCAAAATCTAGAGGATAAAACAATATTACCCTTTGGTCCCGATACTTCATCTCATTAATCGCATCCAAGATTTCAACTCAATGAAAGAATGTGGAGTATGGCTTCAATATTTTATTTATTGTGTATTATATTACTAAATTTTGCAATATTATTTTAACATATTATTTATTTTGGCCACCCCACCCCCCAAAGAAATCCTAGTTCCGCCCCTGGGCTCCAGACTAAATGTTTTAGCTGATTCAGATTTTCGGTGATAGTTTTGAAAATAATATATATAAGGGTCCATTTGAGATGATTTGGGCACGTCCAATGCAGGCCGGCAATGGCGCCAGTAAGGAAAGTTTGGATATGCAAGTTGATGGCCCACAAAGGGAAAGGGGTATGCCGAAGAGGACATGGATCGGGGTAATAGCTTTGAAGAAGTGTAGCTTCTTTGAAGATTTGGCTTAGGATATATCACAATGGAGAAACAAGATTCATGTATCCGACTCCAACATAGTTGGGACAAGGCTTTGATGATTATGATACGTGGGTAGAAAAATATAACAAATATTAAAAATGTAAAAATAGCATATAAATTATATACATTTAATTTGTTCCACTAAACCAATGATGCAATATGTTATTTTTGCACGCCAAGGGAATAATTATAAGCTATGTGCATGGGCTTTCAATATATTTCATAAAAAAATTACAAAAATACCCCTGCGCTTTAATATACAAATTTTGACCTAAATGGACCAACATGGCCATAATGTCGAAATGGACTGAAATCCAGGTCATCTTTTTACACAGTAGTTTAGTTTTGAAAATGGTCTATACTGAACTGAAATTGACAACTAACCTTCTCACAAAAACTCTTCCTTTTCCGATCCAACTTTTGTTTTCACCGCCTTAGGCATTTTAAAGAGGGATGTGTAGTACGCCAACAAGTTCAACACATGATTTTATCAATGTAATCCTTCCCCCTAATGATAAGTATCACCACTAAGGATCAAAATATCGGTTGTGGGTGTATTGGTTGGTGGCCAAAATGATATGTATGCTTGACATGTACTGGCGTAGGGATGCACATTGGTTTTCTGGTGTGATTTGAAAATGACATAGAATTAAGAAAATTATCAAAATATCTAGAATATTGAAAAATGATATAATTAAATGTTTTTATTTTCTCTTTTAGTAACTAAGTTGGGTTGGCATATCGGTCTCCTCATTGCCTTAAATCCTGTATCGTTGTATGATTAAGAAACAATGGTATTGATCTATTTGTCCACATTTTTTTCGGTTAGCTATATTAGGTTAGAAACTAATAAAATGCTAATGATCAAACAATTTCATCAAAATTTCATTCTTATTTTGCATTTCTAGATTCAAATAAGCAATTTACCACAGGGTAGAGTGTATAAAGTATAGTCATAAATAATTTTGTTGAGATTAGAGATATCATGCATAGGGTTTTGCATAGGCATTTTGATAGTATAAGCCCTAATTGTAATGATTGTTGCTGCGATTCTACATGACGAGGGTACGGATAGAAGTATTGCCCACATCTTGGATCACCCGTTGAGTAGTACTCTCCATAAGGGTCATAGTAACCATTGCCTCTACATTATTTCTTGTTGCCCTCCAAAATCTTTTGGCTGCATTGGCCGGTATTGGCTGATACAAGCCAATGCCGATGTGTCTGGTGATTTTCTATTTATCGGATCAGCCTTGTCCGATAAGGCCAATATATCAACCTATATATTATTGGTCAATATTTTGATCCTTGATTGTGCTTCCACATTGACAACTTACTTTTCAAATTTCTCAATCTCCTGAGCTCCACACAACAATTGACCTTGGCTTGGCCTCAATTGGTAGACCAAGGTACATGATATGCCTTTCGTTGTGAAGCATGACGGGCATTGGAAATTATGATGTGATGGTGCCACATGGTGCATTTTTATTTTACAATGGAGTGATGGACCAAAAGGCACAAATGTAAATCTTCTATAAAAGCATTTATGTAACTTAGTGCACATATTAATGATAGAAGATATAGGATTGTGCACCCTAGAGGAGAAATGCACAAATCCCTTTCTTCTTTCTTTTTTTCTAGTATTACTTATCCTTTCTATACTTAAGGGTCGTTTGTATGTGCTTAATGCTTATTTACACAAATGATTCTCATGCATAATGGTTATGCAACGTCAAGTTTGTTTGCATGGATTTACTCATGTGGTGTGTAAATGAGGTGTGAAAATGGTGTAAATGAGGTTATTTTCACACCAACATTTTCACACATGTTAGGTGTGAAGTTGTTTCACACCCCCTGCAAAAAAGCACTCGTACAAATGTTACATGGCGACTTTTCTCTCGTGGGACACATCAACTACCTTTATCTTTTCATTCATGTGGGCCCCATGTGTAATCCAAAACGTTCAATTTGTTTATTGCACTAATAATCCCATGACCTTGAAGTTGATTATCTTAAACCTTCATGGATTTTTTTTTTAAATGGTTACTTTCATTAAAAAAAGGCAAACAATACAAGAGAAAAGTACTGAAAGTATAAGACAACAAAAGCAGAGAAAGACAGAAAGAGTCCTAAGAAAAGGCCAGCTCTTTCGAATGATACACAATATGATCTAAAGAGTATCCTCTGAAGGAAGGGAGAATAGACACCTAAAGAGCTACTTGAAATTTTGATTTCTCCAGTAGCCTGCTCTCATTCGATGTAATTTCTTCAAAACATCTTGAGTTTCTTTCCTTCCAAATTGTCCAAATCACCACCAAAAAAGACAGCCGCCACATCATTTTGCCTCTAGGGTTCCTAATTGGGGCCTTCCAGGCTTGGAAGAGCTTGGGGAGAGAGAGAGAGGAAGGACCCAGCAGAAGCCAAACTCACCAATTATAGACATCCAAATTGCAAGAGCAGACTTACAAATTAGCAAGAGATGGTCCACAGATTCTTCGTCCCTCAAGTACATAGGGCAGCCATTCACAATCGTCATCCCTCTCCTTCTTAAAAGATCTATGGTAGGGATCCTCTTTCTTAGAGCCAGCCACCCGAAAACAAGTGCCCTTGGAGGAGCTTTCAACTTCCAAATTCCATACAGCCCACTCTTCTCCCTGGGATTGCTTAGGATAGCCTTAAAGAAAGAGGACACAAAAAAGGATCCATTCTTAGAGGCTATCCACACCCTAGCATTTGGTCTATTGTTATGAATGAGTAGACAATTTAGGGAGTTCAGGAGAGCAGTGAACTGGGCTTCTTCATGATCCTTCAGGTTCCTCCTAAAAGTGGGACCCCAAACTACCTGCCCTCCAATTGTGCTCATCTAAGAACTGACTGTGGCATCCATGTCGTGAGCACACTTAAACAAGTTGGGGAATTGATCACACAACGCCCTTTCACCTACCCACCTATCTGTCAAAAAGAGGGTCTTCTCCCCCGAACCAATTTGGTACTTAATGTTCTCCATGAAGAGTTTCTTTACTGAGAGGATTCCTTTCCAAATAGGAGAGGAGTTCGAAGGGGGGTCTTGGACATCCCAACCATGCCTTGGAAGGTTGTATTTCGTTTCTAGCACCTGTCTCCAAAGCCTTGAGAACCATCACCGATCCTCCACAACCATTTACCTATGAGAGCTTGGTTCATCTTCTTCAGGGGTCTAATTCTTAGCCCTCCTTCCTTCGGCTTACAGATGGAATCCCAATCTACGAAGTGAAGCTTTTCCTGGGAGCTTGTGCCATGCCATAAGAAGTCTCTCTGCTGTCTTTCAAATTTCAATCCTTTTTATAATTGAGGCCGGGCATCTAAAGATGGAGAAGTAATAGACTGGTAGGTTCGAGAGGATAGATTTGATCAACGTTACTGTTTCTCCTATAGATAAGTACTTAGCTTTCCAGGAAGACAGCTTTCTCTCTACCCTTTCCACGACTTGGTTCCAAAGGGATTTAGTTACCCGCCCTGAGCACAAAGGCATTCCTAAGTACGAAACTGGAAGTTCCCCAATCTTACATCCCAGGATCTCTGAACATTTAAGGAGCGGAGGCCTCTTGGATTTTAACCCAATCACCTCACTCTTGAAGACGTTGACTTTTAGGCTTGACACTACTTCAAAACATAGGATTGTGGTTTTGACATTTCTAACTTGATCTTCTGCTCCACAAAATATTCGAGTGTCATTAGCGTACTGCAAGTGGCTGATTTATGGGGAATTTCTAGCCACTCTGAAGCCTTCGAATAAACCAACACTGACAGCCTTCTTTATCATTTTTCCAAACGCTTCAGCTACAATTAGGAAGAGAAAAGGAGAGAGGGGGTCCCCTTGTCTTAGCCCCTGCCAGCCTGGAAGTAGCCCTTTGAAGACCCATTCAACAAAATAGAGAACCAAGCTGAAGAAATGCACTCCTGAATCCACTTCCTCCATTTTTCCCCAAATCCCATTCTTCCTAACATGTAATGAAGAAATTTCCAGTCCACCCTATCAAATGCTTTCTCCAGATCTAGCTTGCAGATGATCCTCGGATTCCTCTCCTTGAGTCTTGAATGCACACACTCATTGGCCACCAAGATGTCATCCGATATTTGCCTTCCCTCTACAAAAGCACCTTGTTTGTTGGAGATAATCTTTGGCAGAATCTTTTGCATTCGCCCTGCTAGAACTTTGGTGAGGATTTTATAGGGACTTCCCAGGGGATTGATGGGTCTATAGTCCTTGATACCAAGGTCTCCTACTTTCTTCAGGACTAGCGCGATAAAAGAAGCCCCCAAACCTTTGGACGATTTACCCCTTCACGAGAATTCACTGACAAAATCCATTACATCCTTTTTCAACAACTTCCAGAAGCGCTGAAAAGATGCCATCGGAAACCCATCTGGGCCTGGCGCCTTATCACCTGCAAGGTCAAAGACTGCTTGACGAACTTCCTCCTCGAAATTTCTTTCAAGCCACTTCGCCTCTTCTTCTCCAATTATTTCGAAGTCTAAATTTCCGAAATGAGGTCTCTCCTAACCTTCAGCAGTGAACAGAGATTGGAAGTATTCTATTATGTGGGAAATTATCTCCTCTTTTTTCTCCAGCCTTTTTGCACCAACCATTATACTTTGAATTTTGTTTGCCCTTCTCGATGAAGCCATACCATGAAAAATCTTTGTATTTTTGTCCCCTTCTTTTAGCTAATTGCACCTAGATCTTTGTTTCCATCTTATCTCCTCCTCCCTCACTTTTCTTTGAAAATCATCTTTTAGCTTCAACCTTTTCTTTTATTCTTCACTAGACAGCTGGTCACTCTCCTCCTTCCCATCTAAAGCTTGGATTTCTACTAGAATTTTTAATTGTTGGAGATTCACGTCCCCAAAGTGCTCCTTTGCCTGCTCCTTCATTTTGATTTTCAGCAGCTTTAGTTTTGTGGCCAATCTATGACCCGCCCATCCTTCTACTTTAATCTCCTCCCACCATTGCTGAACCAGCTTAGGGAAATGCTCTTCCTCTAGCCACATAAGTTCGAAGCGGAAGGGAGAAGGTCCCCATCTTTCACTATCCGATTCAAGCAAAATCGGGCAATGGTCTGAAACAGGCTTAGGCAAAGCAATCTAAGTGACTTTTGGGTAGATTTCCAACCACTCTGTGGAGATCAAGAATCTATCCAGCTTGGACATAGCTGGCTTGCTTTGGTGGTTAGACCTAGTGAATGAAGCTCCACCCATTTGCAAATCCACCAAAGAGTAAGAGTTGGTATAGTCAGAGAAGCATCTCATTTCTCCTGTTTGATTTTTCCCTCCTTGTTTTTCACTTAGGAATATGATGATATTCTAGTCCCCACCGATACACCACGCTCCACTCCATCTTCCCCTTATGATATCCAACTCTTTCCAAAACTTGTCCCTCTTCTGATTGTTATTTGGACCATACACTGAGGTGAGAAGCCATTTTTTGGAGTTCAGATGGTCCTCCACCAGAACTGAGAGTGAGAAAACGTCTACTGAGCTTCTAACCACAGACATTGACCCTGTGTCCCAAAGAGGCAGCAGTCCTCCTGAAGCACCCACTGCTTTTGCAGCAACCCAATCTACCTGTCTTCTTCCCTAGACTTCTTTAACTACTCTTTCATAGACTTCTTTCAATTTGGATTCTTGCAGGATAACTATTTGAGCCTTCTGACTTCTAACCATTTCTTTCACCATCAATCTGCGCGAGACTCCTCCAAGACCGCAAACATTCCATGAGAGCACCTTCATTTAGAACTAGAAAGAGCCCCATTAGTTTTATCCCCCCTTCCTCTAGATAGCCTTGTCATAGTTAATTGAACAATTTAAATTGTTTAGCTCCCTGACCCCCTTCTTTGTGGACTTACTGACCTCCCTTTCTTCTCGGTTTTCCTTTTCCCTGGCTTGTACAAATTTTTTTAATGGATTCCATCCATCACCTGGTCCCTCGACTGTTACTCCAACAAACTTGGCACAGTGAACAATTTCCTGGGGCATCCACTTCGACTCGGCATCTTCCCCTTCCCCAAAGGAACTCCCTTTGAGACTGTTGAGGTCATCCCCTGCCCCAGAAAACCCTCCAAAACCGAACGTACTTGGGCCTGTCTCAGCATGCCGTTGCTCTTGGCTGAAGGTGAGAGCCCTTTCTGTTCCAAGGGCTTTGTTGGCGTGCTGAATCTTTGACCCTCGACACAGAGGCCCTGGATCCCCTTATCGCAAGGAGCTTGATTTCTCTCGCTTCTGAAAAACGGAGATCCAGCCTTGCGAATCTCTTGTAGGGGTTTTGATTGGGGCTCTGATATCGTCCCTCTTCCCTGATCGGCAGCCTTCATCCATCCCTGACGCTACTATTGTAGATCGCCAGCTCCCATCGCTGGCGCTCTTCTCCCTTCCCCGTCTGGTTGCTTCTTCTATGTGCTCCCTTTTTGCTACTCCTGTACCGAATGTGCTTCTTGGTGTTGTGGCCCACTCCCCTTATATCTCCCCCTCTAGCGAACATTTGACTGTGTCTACTAAAGCCCTTGAGTCCTCGACTGACTGCTCGCTCGACGGAGCTTCCCTGGGTTGTAGCCGCCTCGACGTCGGAGAAATTCCCCTCGTCTGACCATGTCACCGGCTCCTGATGCTCCTTCGCCTTGCTTGGCAGGAGCTCCAGGTCTCCTTCTTCGATTTTGACATTAGCCCTTGAAACGAGCCCTGGCCCTTTAAAACACTTATCCTTTGTGTCAGATCCTCCAGGCCCAACGCAAAGCAGTCCATGGGCTTTAAGCGAGTTGCAGCCCAGATGGCCATCTTGGTCCATTACGACCTGATTCGAAACTGGCCCCCCCTTCTCCATCGAAAAGTCGGACGATTTGAAATTTGAAATGGGGCTGCTCACGTCATCGTTTTCCTCCCCCCAGTCCCTGTTGATCTCTGCAACTGCACCTGGGAACTTCCTTCTGCTCACTCCTTCTCATCCCTTGTGTTGCCTCTTCCCCTTCCAGATTGTCTTCTTCCTCCTCCTCCACAGACACCTTGAACTTCAGATCGTCCACCCAGATTGGCACCTGCAAAGGCAGTATGGTGGAACTGTTGAATAGAACCTGCACCCTCCCTTCCTTGAGAACCTTCTTTTCCCGGGTTCTAGCATCTACTTCCACTGTTTTCCCAACACAGTCACCTATGAGCCTAAACACTCATTCATGCCAAGCCTGAAGAGGAACTCCTTTAACTTTAATCCAGATGGGTTTTGGTGGCGAGCCCAGCACCTCCATCCACCATCTCTCTGTCATTGAGAATGGAGAGGAGCCTCCCATAGCTGCAATATTGCGGAGGAAATCATCCACCTCATTGGTAGAAGATAACTGCAACCAGAGCACCTGTTATTCCAACTTCTGCAGTTTGAGGGGTAGCTGACCACAGCACTTATAGATCCAGGATTCTATTTGTTCAATGCTTACTGAGGTTGCTTTCAAGAATCCCTCCAGGTTATTGAAGAGAGATCTCTTCTGCTCCTTGACTACCCACTGTGCTACCCTCACACCTTTACCTGTGTCTTCCTCCACTATCCAACCAGCAACTCCTAGTCTGTTAGGCCTTTCCTCTTCTCCTTTCTTACTCCTCTGATCTTGGACTTCTCCCATGTGGTGTTCTCCATGCCAGAAAGAGGATTGTCTAAAGTTTTTCCAGTCCCTCTTTGAGCTTTCCTCTCCTCTTCTCTTTTTAATGTTGGGGCAGAACTTAGCCAAGTTGGCCTGTAGCTTCCATCCTCCACAAACTCTGCCTTCTGCCATTGCAACTGCTCTCTCTGCTTCTCTTAGTGTTGCAAACCTGACAAATGCAAAACCCCTATTGCTGTTGTCCCCCTTATCTTTAGGGATAAACACATCCTGTATTCTCCCTGCTCTCCAGAAGATTGCTTCTATCTCAGCTCTGGATACCTGAAGAGGAAGGTTTGATACAAAGACTGGGAAGGACGACTCCTTGATCTTCCTAATCTGTGCTGGGAGAGGCTCCTTGTGAGGCTTTCTCTCTTCTTGACTATTCATTCCTTCAACTCTCTTCCTGGAATCTCTCTAGAGCTTAGATGGAGCCTAGAGAAGATGAGACGAAAGTAGTGTTTCTTTTTCTCCTCTTTTCACTTCCTGTTTCTTTCGCAGTGGAAATGGGGGCCCTCTCAGTTTTCCTAACCTTCATAGATTTTGAGTAATTTGCGAAATAGTCCAAAAAGATAAATCTAATTTCTGCACTTTTGTGGGTCCCATTCATGATCAAGACCGTTCAATATTCTTGTATTAATGGCAAACATCAAGTCGTAATTTCATGTCATAATTCTTCACAGATTTTGAGAAATTTGTGAAAAACGTAGAAAAAAAAATCTAATTACATCTAAAACTGTAAAATGTACCCATTTACTCATTTGAAAATTGTGATTTTGACAAACATGATAATGTGTTTCGCAGCATGTGTAACTCTTCCATATGTGACATTTACATATGGACCATTTATATATGCAAAACCCATATTCCTATCGCATGCGTAAAAGGCAAATGACCCCATAGTCTTGCTTTGATATATTTTTTTCCTTTAATAATTGACGAAAGGGCTGGTATCCTAATAAACATAAAGCTTTTGAAACAATAAAACATGGGTGCTTATGCAAGTTCAAGAAAGGAAGAAGTGGTTGGTTGGTTGTAAATGAGTATTTATAGTGAAGCACAATTACAAAGCTGATGGGTCTATCGAAAGGTATCAGGCGAGGATGGTTGCTAAGGGATTTATCCCCACTCATGGGTTGTATTTCCATTTGTCATCTACATAGGCTAAAAGACTATTTTCACAAATTTGTCATAACTTTATTATGAGAAAGATCCCAATTTTTACATGGGAGAATCCGAAGAAGCAGCTTAATTAAATTCAAATATTTTAAATTCAAGCTAACATTATTTTAAACGAATTTTCTAATAGCTCTTAACTTATTCGTAATATCTCTAATACCTTTCCATAATTGCACGGTCCTTTCATGGAAAGGATTGTGCGATTGATAACATTAAAAAAAATTACAAACCCCTCGACCTCTAAAACATAAAATCACCATGCTTTCCTGGTGATCACTATCTATCTGTAAAGTCCATCCTAGTCGCATCCCGCTTTTTTCGAGCTTATCGGTGCCGGTAGCCTACTGGAGCATATCTGTCATTATTCTTTCAGACGATTAGGATCGTGAAACTTGATGAAAATCATGACATTCTGAGGCTTGAATTAATGCACCTGTAGGGAAGTTGAATTCAATTAGAGTTCTTTTGTCTTTAGCTGCTAATTAAGGTGGTGATTGTAGTTAGATGTACGGATAGCATTTTTGTATGGAGTTCTTTAGGAGAAAATTTATATGGCAACTTCTCTGGGATTTGTTACTTACAAAAGCTAGAGATCAAATTGCAAAAAACACTTTGCCGCCTGAAACAATTTCCTCGTGTTCCGTTTGATGGATATAGCAAAGCTATTTGGGCATTAGGGTATACAAATAGTGTTGATTGTACCTTGATTGTGAAAATTGATAATTATATGTTGATGACATTATTGTTACTGGTGACTGTATGTAGGAAATATCCAAGGTAAAAGCATGGATCAAAATATACCTGTTGAGACCGCTCTGCTTTTGATAATTTATCAGTGTTCACATTCGTATTGAAGCGTATCTGCCAATGAAGTAGGCGTATATGCCCCAATATTGTGTATCGTGCATATCAATTGATTCATCTGGCTTATTGGCCAATATGCCCCAATATGTATCAAATGACCCCCTTTTTAAGCCAGAAGCCTCTTTTTTATAATTTCTTTGTAAGGGAAAGATTGTGAAGAGAGCTGTTTCCCTTTCTATTCTAAAAGGAACAATGAAAAACACTTTTGAAGTTGAAGAATTGAAGCAATACATGACCAGTAGCTTGAGGGCCTTCCTTTAAGGCAAATCTTTTAGGTTTTTCCCTTTTCTTGAGTAGGAATGATCTATAAGCGAGTTGGGATCCTCTAAAGCTGACTTGGGGAAATCTTGGTTGAAGAGTGGAACTCCTCAGTGGGGCCCACATATTGAAAATTTGATCTGTTAAAAATAAATGCCCAACTTGTTGGACAGGGCCGGGGCTGGTCAAGGACTCCTAGAACCTGAATTTGCCTTGAACTCAACATGGGTCAAAGCCTGAAAATCCATGCCCACCCTGAACCTAACAGACCCTACTACTGAACCTGTCCTAATAGGAGTGGATTAGGGTGTGTTGCCTATTTTAACTAGACCCGCTTGTCCATCCTTGAATGAAACGTCTGATACTCCCAGCCATTTTTTTAACTGATGAAAAATAAACATTAAAATCTAATGTTCTCTAATATTTTAATTCGTTTGGATGTTTATCGGATTCTTTTAACCTCATTTTAAATTCATGCTGATTACCTATACGTATTGCCGCAACCGAGGGGGCCTGAACAACTGCTCTTTTAATCCTTGGGCAATAGCAGCATATTTTTCAGTAATTGTTTGAAACTAAGGATTTAGGTCCTCTGAGATACTTCTTGGCCAGCATTTTCAAAGAGAGGGCTTGTGATCTCTCAAAATCAATATTTTTTGTTTTGAAAAATAAGAGGAAGTATTCTCTCAGATCGGTTAAAAGAAATATACTAACTAGGATGTAAAGTTGTTGATACTCCGGTGGAGTTGAATCTTGGACTTCGTTCTACGGTAAGGGACTAATTGACGGTCTAGGGAACTATTAGATACTACTGGGGTGACTTATTTATCTTCTCTTGACCTGATATTACTTATTCCATTGGAAAAGCAAGTTAATTTATGCATGCACCTAGGAAGCCTCAAATATTGTCAAACATTGAGGTTGATCAAGATAGTTTGAGCTTGTCCAGAACTGTTTGGGTGCAACTAATAGCAGTCCAAACTACATCGGTGGTACCTGGACTGTACCAAATTTGGTATGAGTATGGTAGATTGCATAATATTGTTGGGAAATTTACCTTCTGAATTCCCTCTTCTCCTGTTGGTGTTTGTCCTTGTTTCTTCTACTTTAGTTTAATATATTTTCTTGTTGCCAAATTAAAAAAAAAAAAAATGTTAGAATTTTTTTTTGGCTGGATTAGGTAGATTGGCCTGGATTGATCTGGGCTTTGGCCAGATCCTTCTTGGTTTGCATCATTTAATGACTGGCAGACATGAGGAACTGAGATTGTGTGGAATCATTATATGTTGGGGTCTAGGCTTGTATATATATATATTTTGACGTATGAACCTTCCTCTTTTCGTCTCTATAGAATCCAACTCTTGGCTTGGAACCTGGAGCTTACTAAACTATGTTTTCTTGCCTTAGTGCAGTACGGTGTGTTTTCTTGCCTAAGTGCAGTACAGTACATAAGTTTTTGAACATAGGTTGGAATCTGGTACAAGTGATAAGCCTCAGTGCAGTACAGCACTTAACTTATCCTTAGGGTATGCTTGTTTGATCAGATATTGAATTCCTATGAATTTTAAGCAAATGCCTTCCTGTCAAGGGGTCTAAACATGCAGTAAAGTTGAAAATGCACAAAGGGCCATCAAATGGTCTCTCATTTGTCACTAACCTTGTAAATCAAATCCTAGGAAAGTGAGTGTCCCTTCTACCCTTCTACATCACATTATCCCTGACATCTGTAATACTCCCTCCATAGAAGCCACTGCTATGAATCCGTAGGAATCCAATGATAAGTAGGCACAATGGACCCTTGGTATCTGACTGACTTTGGCCCTTGGTATCCGACTGGCTTTCTTATGGAAATACTGATAATGGGGATTCCATCCTGCTGAATAGTAAAGGGTCCCAAGTACTTCATTTTCCTTTTATGTAGTTAAACTGTTGCCTCCATAATATTTCGCTTGCCTTTGTGATCAGATTTGTGTTTCTTATGTTTGATGAAGAATTCTGGCCATTACTTGATTGCCCTTGTTCACATTTGTGACATTTCAGGCCATTGCAAACAGTCTCAAATAAACGGCTGAAGACTGAATCCCCGCGAATATTGCAACGACTGCAGTCATCATCAAGATATTCCAAAAATGGCCCTCCTGTTCCTTGACTGCCAGACATCCATTGCTTACTTCAACTGTAGAAGCAGAAAAAGGGCATCTGTACATAGTACAAACATACCGAGGCCATCAAGCGGAGTATTTCTGTGAGAAATAGCATTTGGTAGAAAATGCTGCCATTATTAGTTCTCAGCAAACTGTGCACAAGAAGCTGTTTCTTGATTAGATCTTACCTGGGTGATCCATAATTTTCATCACTGCAAGGGTGATTGTGCAAGTGGGTTTTTGATGCTTTTAGAATTTTCTGAGGCGGTGCAAATCTTCAATCTTACATAAGCACTCTTCATTGCCAACTATAACTTCAAATCTAAACTGTATGTTTCTGGGGTCAACCACCAGTTTGGGAGAACAGAGAAGGTAGGCTACCAATTGAATTGCCGTTTTTTTCTCAAGGTGGGTCTCATTGAAGAGATCTGTGCTAGTAATACAGTGGAGGATCTTGTATGGTTTCTGAGATTATTATGCCGCTCTCTATTTCATCGTTGTCTTCTAGAGGACTGGCTCAGCTAGTATTCTGTCTACATTGTTCGTTCACTTGATGTTCACTTCCAGGAGATGAAAGGAAGATGATTGATCAGGTGACATGGTTCTTTTTTTACAGTGGATGATGTATTTCACATTCGTTGTAAATCTTCATGGTGTTTAAATTTTTTCTGGGAAGGACCCTCACCGGGTTCTTTGTTGTTACACCATGTTTATTATATTCGTAAAATTGGAGGTTCGTGCCTTGGGAAACTTCATTGTATCATCTTATGCCAATTCATACCCCAAGATTCTTCACTCTACATCTGAATGGTGGGCTTCTCGATCGGGTGAGAACCTTTCAACTGCATGAACAGAAATGTTCAAGCATTCTACACCTTCTGCCTTCAATTCTTGTTTTCATTATTTCTATTTGTCCATAATCAGTGAGCATATTAGAGTTGACTTGTGCTATCACTATTGATTGCAACACAAAACCAATCTTTGAAATGGATGGCAAACGGCCATTTTGTCATACCGATAGTTTTGTGTAAAAATGAGATTTAAGTGGTAACATCAGGAGAAAAAGTGACATCACCGTAAAAACATTGTTAACTCCGGTAGTCTAATTCCTCTGGTAGGCTAGAGCTGTCAATGGATTTTGGGCCCAACCCCATGATTTTAAGCACCAGTATTGGACCCTATATTGGTGTCGGTCGTATATAGGCATGATCTTAAAATCAGTAAGAAGTATCCAAAAAAAAAAATAAATCTGAGAACAAAAATGAAAATTCCTGGAATTCTGATTTTTAGAGATTATATACCACACTCGGGATATGAATCAGTTCTTGATCTGCTGTTTTCTTCTTGTGGGGTCCACTTGTGTGCATGACAATGAAGAGAGACGGGATGAATAGGTTTTGCCATTTGAATGGGAATGCCCGTGATCTCAGTCAAATGAAATGATCCTGGCCTTTAATTTGGGAAAATATTCTCCTCTGCACAGATTCGGACCGTCCCAAAAGGCAGGATCACAACTGGTGTCACAGAGGTGTTGCTGTGGATTAGCAATTCAGCAAAAAAAGGCCGGGAACACAACGGGTGTCGTAGAGGTTGCTGGAGGGGCTGGTTTCTTTCCGTGTTCCTGGACAACTCAGCCAGAAAAAGGGGAAGCGGGGCCGGGGGGACGGGGACACAACAAAACGGCCCCCACAAAAATTTCCCCTTAATTTGAACTCTATCTGTACAGAAGTTTTTCTTATTATTTATTTGTTTTAAATAACGCCTATGGTGCCTAATGTATGAATTATTGGTGACTCGTGTATGAATTAGTGCTGAAGAATGGCTGATGGGATTTGACTTGCCTTGTTGGATTTCATTTGTGAGGTTGTGGAAAAAAAAAAAAATTTTGCTGTTGTTTTTTTTGAGGATTTTATAGGAAAAATGGCCTCAGATGTCTGGTGAACAAAAAAGGCCCCAATATTTCTCTTTAAACGGCAGTGGTCCCGTGGAGCCATTCTGCTCCCCTATTCTTTATCAACACTACGACCCCTTTTCTCGTCTTTCCTTCCCTCTTCTTGGTCCTAGAGGTTGTTTTCCATCTATTTTCGCATTTGACCGTTACATTGGATATCAGTGAAGCACAGGATGTATTATTCTGGTCCTCATCTTCTTCTCCTTCTTTGTGCCCTGCACCACGAATGACTTAGGAGCCGTTTGCGCAGCTTTCGCAGCTGCGGCAACGAGATGCTCACCTTGCAAAATTGTGAGGGCCTGTGATTTCTGTATTCACCTCCATTATCTGATCTTAGATAATTGACTTTTCTACCTATTTGGTATTCTACTTCTGCCTTCCACTCTTTGAACTTGTTGAAGACCTCGTACTTGTATTTCATGAAGTTTCATGAAGTAAACCCAAACCTTTCTTGAAAATTCATCAATGAAAGTCACAAAGTAGGATGCTCCACCTTTTGACTTAACTAGGGATTGTCCCCACACACCAGAGTGAATATAATGAATAATGCCTTTACTTCAACAATCATTACTTACAGTTTTAAGAGACTTTTGTTTGCATTCTAAAAATACAGAATTTGCAAAAATTCAGTGATGTGATCAATATCAATCATAAAATACCGCAAGTGCACGGGTGTCTAGATGAGACAATGGCAGGAATGGGTCGAACCCACAAGGAGCTAATTAAAGAAACTTTCAGATTAATAAAACTGATTAACTACAATCAAGGAAAGTTTTGAGTATTTAGATTTAAAATCAAGCAACTAATTTAGAAAGATGAAAAACTATAAATTAATGAAAGTGATTAGAGCATAGGAATCCAATAAGCACCCGCAAATTATTTATCAAGTAATCCTAATTTTTTCCACTTTTTACTTTAAATCAAAGACAAATCAATGTTTTTAATTTGGAAAATCTAACTTTTAAAATCCATTTTCAATCATAAAAATTCAAAACTCAAGACTTCCTTCATCTCATAAAAGAATAAAAATAGTTTAAGAACTACCAATCAAAAGTAAGCATAAACCATTAAAAGATCTAAATCCTAAGCATAGCCTATCAAACCTAAGGATGAATAGTCAAAAACCAATTTTTATTTTCAGAATTTAAGAATGGAGATTTACCTAGGGCACGAAGACAAACCTATTGATCATTAAGCACATAATCATGGAACACAAATTAGAATTACTAAATAAATAAAAAGAAGTTACTATCATTCATCCATAGCTCTAATCAAGAAAATTAGCCCGCCATTGCAAAGAATGCTTTTTGATTTGTCATTAAAAATTGCATTTTTACAACTTCTCTTTCACAAAAATTCTCCTTCAAAATAAATCATTGGACATGGCCCAAGGCTACCAAAATAAAATAAATAAAGAAAATACTTATGGAAAACAAGAAAGGAAAAAAAGAAAGAAGGGAATTGGATAGAGGGCTAGATGCCAGATGCCTCCATGCCCTTTTGGGTTGGTTTTATAGATGTTGATGCCTCATTTTTAGCAAATAATCTCCTCTCTTTTAGGACTTGTTTCCTTATTTGTAGAGATTTCTTGCTTAGGACTCAAGTTAGCCTTCACGTGGAAAGAATTTGAATTCGAGAGGATTCGTTACTAAGTGTGGTCTCTTGGGCTCCAAGTCTTGGAAAATTGAACTCCTCAACGATCTCTAATGTTGCCAATTTTAAAACTTTTTGCAATTCCCGCATAGAATTATAACAGCCAACTTCCTGAGGTCATATCTCCTTCAATATAGATCCAATTGACACAATCTTGGGCTCCACGGATATCTACTCGAAAAGAGTTTTCAAATAGTAGGTAGATTACACCAATCCGATATTGGATTTCAGAGTTATGGCCATTCCAATTTGCAGCCCCTGAAAAATCCGGGAATAATTGTGCAATTAAGAAAACTTCTATGTTTGGCATGCTATGGGATGTGTGGGACTCATGTTGGACGTCCAAGGCATGCTTGGACTCTTTCTTTGCTTGCTTATTTGATTCCATTTCCATCTTTGAGATTTTCCAATCTTTCCTACTCCACCAAAATGTCAAGATATGTGGGCCCACCATGAAGCGTGTCCCACCTTTGATTTCTCTCAAATTTCACCAATGCAGGTTCAACTCTTGATTTACCCTGCAAAATTAAATTAAATAATGTCAATAATAATCAAGTGTGAGGGATCTAGATGGACTATGCATGGAACCCTACATGCCTACTTAATGCACCAAATATACCCAACTCTCCAAAAATAGCACATGGCATCAAAATTAGAAGGTATGCATTAGTGAAGCCAAAAGAACTAATTTTTGGATGATAAATGAGATGAAAATCCCTAATTTCACAAAAATCATGCAATGTAATGAATTTTGACCAAATTTAACTAAGATTCCAACTTTGATGCTCAAATGCATAAAATCATGAAATTAAGTGTAATTTCTATGCAATTAACCTAATTAAGCCCACAAATGCATATGAAATGATGAATGAAAATTACAATTTTGTGGACTTATCACACCCCCAAATCTGCTTTTTGCTAGTCCTCGAGCAAAATAATTGAAAAAGGAGATGTTTACTATCCTAACAAATGCAGAAAAACAAAAAGAAAAATGCCACTTTCGCTAGCGTTCTCGATTGCATTTAGCATATGCAACAAGCCCTTAAATCCCTAGGTTCCTCCTAGTGGACGAGTTGTGCCTCGTAAGGGTTTGCAGTAAATCTACCCACAAAATTCATTTATCCTAAAAAAAAAAACAGAAATTTCCCAAAAGGACATCAACTCATCTCAGATGCCACTTGTATAACCTGGAATAATCAAAATCTCAGACTTTTCAAAATTCAGTTCACCTTTCAAGTTTAAAGAATTTTTTCTCTTTTCAAAACTTTGTGTGCTCTGTGTAGGTGTACACATCAAATCAATCCTTCAAATGTTCCACTATGGTGCTGTTAAAACAAAATTCTCTTTCAAATGCTATGATATTTCCTAGATTTAGTGGCTCATAAGTTTCCCTCTCAAGGCTACTATGACGGCTTTCGCACTACTGTTTTTTCCATGGCCGCAATTTTTTTTTTCAAACACACACATGTGACTGTGCAATGCCTAGGTCCCTTAAGCTTTATAATTAACCCATGTAACGAGCATTAGGCCAATGACTCCCAAACCAGATGGCTTTAGGGCACTAAGTATGTAAATACCTCTACGGGCTTACTGGCTCGAGTTAAAAAGGCAGTGAACCCAAACTAGTCACAAACTTTTTATTCTTTTCAAGACTTCTAACTAAACACTTTTTTTTCTTTTTTTTTCCAAACCCCAACAATAGGCAGCCCTTTTCAATTCTCCCGAACTAATCCACTGGTTTTGGTTGGCCTAACCATCCCGATGAATCAAGTAGACTTACAAGGCTAAACTTTAGAAAGTCATCCTATCTTTCTTGAGAAATCCCAAATTCGACACTAAAGCTTCCTATCCAAAATCTTGATACATGTATACTTGTTTCAGTGAAAAAAAAAGTTTGAAATATTCTAGAAAAGTCTTGAACTTTCATTTTACTTCCTTCCAAGGATTTCGAAATTCCGGGTTTCCGAGCATCGTTAAATTTTATCAATTCTTTTGAAAACTTCCATTTAAAAAAAAATAAAATAAAATTGCACAAATGAAAAGTTTTCCTAAAATTAAAAAAAAAAATTAAAAGTTTGCCTAAAATTGAAAAAATAACCTAAAATTGGACAAGTGTGCTTGTTCCTACCCCCAAACCTAAACTAGACAGCGTCCTCAATGTCATGCATGTAATGCAGAAATTGATAATGGAACATGAGGAAAAATAAATAGCAGGAGGTAAAGGAAAGAAGTTACCTGATGATTTTGCATGGCGCTCCCTATCCAAAGTTAGTCAAAATAATGACAAAAGATAACCTAAACTAATAATAATATATATAAAAACAAAGAAAAGGAAACTACCCTATCTGACACCTAACATGGAATCCACTTGGATCCCAAACAAACCAACCTTCCAAAATTGAGGTCAAGATCTCTCGCTTAGGTAGCCACCTATTCTTTTTTATGAATGGAGTTGTAGCTAGCAGTGCATTCACCTCTTCAATGTAGCCATCTACATCAAAGTCACTGCCAAAGTGGGCAAGACAAGCCTCTAGTGGATCTTCAAGTTTAAAATGGGGTAAGTGATTTTCCACCAATTCATGAATGTAACTAACTTAAAAAACCCCATCATCCTCATTAGGAGGTTGTTTACTAACATTAAAAATGTTCACTTGAACTGTCATGGTCCCAAAAGAGATTTGCATCACTCCATTCCTACAATTGATCAAAGCATTTGAGGTGGCTAGGAATGGTCTCCCCAAAATTACTGGAATTTTGGGTTCAGCCCCAGATGTGTGTTTGGTATCCAAGACAACAAAATCGACAGGAAATACAAAGTCTCCGACTTTGATCAGAACGTCTTCGACTACCCCTCTGGGGTATCAAATCGATGCATCAGCCAATTGTAAGGTCACATGTGTCCTTTTCAACTCCCCCAAACCTAATTCTTCATAAACAGAGTACGGAAGAAGGTTCATACTTGCACCCAAATCTTGCAACGCTTTCTCTATGTGATGGTCCCCTATTTGGCAAGAAATGGTAGGACACCCTGGGTCCTTGTATTTGATTGGGGTTGGACAGGAAATGATCGAGTTAGCTTGTTGGGCTAGAAAAGCTTTCTTGGGCACATTAGTAGTCCGTTTGAAGGTGCAAAGGTCTTTCAGAAATTTTGCATAGGTCGGAATCTGTTGGATAGCATCAAGTAGTGGGATATTGATCCTCTCTTGTTTGAATACTTCTAGCATTTTATCCAGTTGAACATTTGATTTTGCTGGGCCTAACCTCTGTGGGTATGGTGCCTTAGGAACATAAGTCTTAGGAGATGGCTCACTAGGTGATAGGTCAGTTTTGATTGGGTTTTCTTTGCTTGGCTCAGGTTCTACCATGGGTTCAGCATCTACACTTGGTCCCTCAATTTCTCTGGGTAGTTCAACCTTGTTATCAACTTGTGTACCTGACCGAAGAGTGATAATGGATTTGATTTGTTCCGGGCATTTTCCTTTAGAATCATGAACAACTTGGCCCTTGGGATTAGGTTCGGATTGACTAGGGAATGTTCCTTTGTCTCTGGCACTGATGGACCTGGCCAATTGGCCCATCTGATATTCCAGTTTTGCAAGGGTCTGAGTGTGACCATTCAAAATTTAAGTAGTGGTTTGTTGGAATTGAACAATGTTCTGAGACAATTGGGCCGTGGTCTGAGACATGAGTTTCATGGCCTCTTCCAGGGAATCTACCTTTTGGGTCAATGGACTAGGGTTGAAGTTGGGTTTTTGGAAACCGGGTGCGGCATTGGACTGAGATTGAATGGGCTGAAGTTGATGGGCCTGGGATGGGCCACCTTCAGTTGGGCCTTTGGTCCAAGAAAAGTTCGGGTAATCCTTCCAACCTGGATTGTATGTGTTAAAGTATGGGTCATACCTCTGACAATTATCAAAACGAGTGTTTTGATAAAGCGCATTCGCTTCCTCAATAGACTCGGTCCGACCCAAAGGTGTTGGGTCAATCCCTCCATTCATGGCCTGATTATATTTCAATGACTGCAAAGTGTTTGCAGTGGATTTTTGGTTTAGCTCTAAGGCATCTTCTTAAGTCTGTTTTGTTTTTTACATTTGATTAATTGAATGTGTTGCAAATTTTTTAGTTGCGTCTTTATTTGTTTTCTTGATCAATTATTAGTTACAGGATAGACTTTGATTGAAATGTTTGATAACAAGTTGTTATAATATGATGGTATGTGCATAGGTAATAGATGTGTTCTAGAATGGGTCCATGTTGAATATAGAATGGGTCCAAATGATCAGTTACTCATCTTTTAGTTCTTGCGCTTCCGATGGGCATTTAGATTTCGGATCAATTGCTAGATCAGAGAGATGTATTTGTAGTCATTTTGCAGATGCTTGTTAATGCTTTTTTTTTTTTTTCAACTGGGACCCACCAAGAAATGACACTACTGATGATTGAGGTGTGTCCAGTTACACAGATTTCTTCTGCTTCAACCCATCAGGTGCGTGGTAATGGGCCTGATTAGAATGTAATAATGGGTCCGATTGGCTTAATATTTGTGAAAAGTGATTTATCACCCATTTGATATTGAGAGATGAAAATGTTTTTACATGTGATAAGCCTAATGGCAATTACATCAATTTTGTCTACCGATTGGTGCCAATTCATGGGTGGTAAATATTTAGCACTGGGTGCTCACTCCATTACAGGGGGTCCATCCATTATCAGTACAATTTACACCTCCCCGTGATCTAAAATTCTTCCATGGAAGAAACTAAAGAAATTGTTATAATCAAACATGGTGCCCAGATCCAACAAAATTCAACACCATCACTACTGCTGAGACCCTGAGACCTCCCTCCCTAATTCACAAAATTTCAGAAGAATATTCCATTTCTTCTTACACAAAGCCAAGATAATATAATCAAAATCCATGCATACAAATGGTTCTTGGTCTTTATCTTCAGGTCATTTGAGCAATTCAAAAATGTATCTGTACCTTCAAGTGATCGATCATATGACCATCACTTCAAAATATATCCACATTGATTTATCAGACTTGGGTGCCTTAGAACCATCTTAGACCATGGAATTACTTTTTCAACTAAATTCCTATAAGGGCTTTCATTGGGCGTCGAGTTTATTGCTTCAATACTCGTTTACCTTCATATATGTGATGCTAATAATAATGATATAAAACATCTTTTGATCGCCACCATTGCACATTGGATTTCTATTGTTCCACTCAAGCATTCCACCAAATGACATAAATACCCTTCTAATAAGAGACAAATCTCTCTAAAAAGAGGCAATAAAAAAGGGCATACCAAACTGTCTATTTAAAATAGATTTATGCATTACTAAATATGTTCTTTTATTTTAGTCTCTTCTTTGTATGACTCTTTTTTTAATAGCTCTATTTTGACTGGGTCTGTCAAAAGAAGAGTAGATATACCAAACATAGCCTTTGTCCTGTTGAGAACAGAGTTTTAAAATACGGTCACCTTCCATTTTCCCTTACTTTAAAAAATGCTGAGAAAAAGATAATGCTCTTTAAAAAAAATAATTGCAACTTGGCTCCCTTCCACAGACCAGGGAGTTGTAGCAATAATGGAGGGACGTGAGCACTAAACTAAGACCTCTCTCTCTCTCTCTCCCACACACACGCACACACAACGCACATGCAGGCACAGGTGTCCTTGTAGTCCAGTTCAGCCGGTGTTCGACTCAATCAAAATTCAACAGAAATATCATCCCTGGAATAGAACATGTGAGTATGACATGGTAGACTTTGGTTGGATCAGCAGGTACATCTCAACAACTATGACACAATTTGAAAGAATGATAACAGTTTTTTATAAAAAGAAAAAAAGAAAAGAAAAAACAGAAGTTCAATAGAAAAAAAAAAAAAGGAAAACAAAACAAGACCAAGGGTTGTCAACGCTTTTGGAAACTTTTTGAGTGAGAGCATCAGCAACCATCACTATACAGCCAATTTGTTAGAAAACTATGCCATGGCAATAGCAGCTAAGATTCAAGTCTATATAACTGAGAATCACGCAAGAAGAACAAAGAGGTCGGCATCGGGGAAATCAGCAAGTTTCTACACCCAGGTTTCTGAAACATTTAGCTTCTTTTCTTGCCAATGGTTTCCAATACTAAACTTCTGAAAGTGTATAACATAACAAGCAAATGGTGATTAGGAAACTAGTTATAGTGCAGATCTTACACAGAGCACTAACTAATAAACTTACAAGCTTACCTCCATAGGATTGAACGTGTAGTGGTTGTTAACAATCAAGCACTTTCTGCCACAATGTCAGCCTCATCCATCGTCTGTATCACAATTTCAGTTGGTTCAAGGCATCCCCTCAATGAACTATGCCCAAGTTGCCCTCTCTCATTGTCCCCAAACCCAAAGATCAAGCCCCTGTTGGTGACTGCAACTGTGTGGTAGAGACCCGTGCTTATTTGTGAAATATGGTGTGCTTTCAGGCTATCTAGAATCCGCGGCTTTGTGATTTTGTCAGAGGCAGCCCTGTCAGTGAAGCCTAAGCTCCCAAACCCCATCCAACCAAAGGCAAAAACAGAGCCATCATCCATGAGAACAAAGGTCTTCCTCTTCCGTGCGCAGACCTGTGCATGTGCAGATGGTTACACTGAATGAAATATGGCTAAACACAGTTGAAATGGATGAAATCAATATAAAGAAAAAAATTCATGAGATTTAGAGCATGTTTGGAAACGGTCTGCGGAGAGGATTTCTCTCGGTTTTCCACACTTCCGTGGAAAATCAACGATTGGATGAGCATTGAAATCACACTGATTCTTCACATCCTTGTTTGCAAATAAAATGCCAGTCAGACCTCTCCCCTATCTGATTCTGCAAATCCCTATGTTGAAGTGAGGGCAGAGCTACAGTACTCAGACACTAAACATAGGGTTATTGTTTTTTGCATTGGAGGGTCACATAATCACGATCTAAACCATTAATTAAGTTTAAAAGGTCCAAAATGGCTACTAAACCAAAAATCCACCGTTGATTCGTCATATTTCTTGAGAAATTTGCAAAACACTCCAGAACATTGGATCACGATTTCTGGAATTCTGTGGGCCCTTTTGCAAAATCCAAACCATCCATTCTCTTTCAAAAGCCTATAATGACTATGGGGTCAAATTTCACGGGGTGCTTCATCACAAACCATGAGAAAATAGCAAAAAACATTTTGAATGTTGCCTTTTCCAATGACAGAACGAAGAATCTGTTACTGTTTACAGAATGGTAACTTAGAGGTTACCGTTTCTTTTTTCTTTGGAACCCTACTTTTTTTGTTCCTTGATCACGGTCCGAACTGATAATTACCAATAAAAAAGCCCAAAACGGCCATGTGGTTAAATCTTAAATGTTAATCCCTCATAGATCTTGAGATATTTGCGAAGAAGTCCAGACCCTAAAATTGAAAGTTTTTATTCTCGTGGGCCCCATTTGTACAATCAGAACCATTCAAATTCTCTAGACAACCAAAAACAACTATTGGGTGCCAGGGAATTTGAGAATTTGAAAAAAAATAAAAAATTATAACCATCGGATCACACATGCTAGGGATGGTTGGAATCCTCTCTTTCACCAGACCTGAAACTCTCCCGGAGAAATCCTCTTTGAGGATATCTTGGTTCCAGGAGATGAAGAGAATCCTCTAAATAGAGGATTCCTCTCTATTTACCAAACGTGCCCTTAATAGCTCTAACAAGACAACAAAAAGTAGAAATAAGACAATGATAAATATAACACCAGCAATCAACGGAAAAGCACTAAGAGTGATGCAGCCTCGGATCCCCAAGCATTGATGGAATGGGCTCAACAACTACGCTCTTCCATTAAAGAGAAACAGCCATTATGGACTAATTTGAAATTATGAAAAAACTTTGTTGAGGTCTTTTTTTTTTTTTTTTTTTTTTTTTTCTGAATAGTGAATGATATAAAAAAAATGTTTAAGGCTGGTCATAATTGCAGTTGGATGACTAGACATCGTGCTTCTCTTTACATTTTTTCTCCTCCAACACCCTAATCTCTTCATTTACTACTACTCTTCTTGAGTTTAATCATCAGCAGCAAAGCCTTGATCCAACTACGTTGGGGTAAGCTACATGAATTCTGTTTCACCATTACAGTCTATTACATGCCAAATGATTTGGCAAAGTTGCACTTCTGAGTTATCATTACAGATCTAGATTCATATTCTTTTTCTTTAATCACCTGGGCTTCTTCTCTGATCTTGTTGTGGATCAAAAAATTCAACTGTATATAGAATCAATGACCACTAAACCTATGTCATATTGATACATTATACATATCATATAAGCTGATATTTTGAACCATGCACTGCAGTTTCTTACTCTCCTTTTACATCAGAGGGTGATAAAGGATGTCCAATTACGTCATACCTGCACCGCAAGGTGGCCCTTAAGGCTTGTGAGTAATCCTGGACTAGTCTTTTCATTCTCATCTCCATGTCCCAATGCCCCACAATAGCCTTTTCCCCAAGTATACACCTGCAGAAGATCAGATGATTGCAAAAAGGTCTTTAGTGAAAGAATACACTCTAAAATAAAGACATCGGCATACTTATGTATTTCAAACCACACTATTATGTATCAATATAAGGCATTCAAACATACCCATAAAATATCGTAGAGTCGGGATCTAATCTACTTTGCCATATTTAGACATTTTTGTATTATATATTTTTAATTTACAAACATGCATATAGAACTAGGGATAAATATCCTAGTCTACTAAGCATATTCTGACATTTGTATATTAAAGTATTGGTAATTTATGTGTCACATGCATTTTATTGCTTTATTTCATTATGTTCATAGAAGTATTAACGTTTATTTTTGAGGCATTGCTTTGGTGCCATGGCAACAGTCTGGGGTGCCACGAGTGATAACACAGGTTCGAGACCCGCAAGCAGCCACTTTGTGCAAAATTACCAAAAGTTAGGTCTATCTCCAGTCTGGACCATCGCAGGACCCTGCTTCGGTGGGAAGGCACTGGGTGATGACCTTTTATTAAATGTTTATTTCATTTACATTGGCATATTCAGGATGCAGAAATGGTCTAAGAATCCAGTATGTTATGGCCATGAGAGGAATACTCAAGTCTTGAGCCTCAATAGATCGAGAGTATCATGGTGGCCCAATTCCATAATGTGGGCCCCGAGTGTTGATTTGATGTGCCTATAATGGGTTGTGGGACTATTATTCAAAAGCTAGAAAAATTCTAACACGCCAATTTATGATAAAAACTTTAAAATTTTGGTACTTCAAAATTGACATTTTTATAATATTTTTCATCACAAGCATGCAACTTAACAACGAAAAAAAAATAAAGAAATGCAATAGATGGTCTCCAATGTTTTATGGTTTTGAGGCATCCCCCGGCATAGTAGAACCATCATGCGCTGTATGCAGAATCAAGAAACTAAATATTTCTTATGGCTCATGAGCCTATCATGCCTTATGACCTCAAGAAACTTGCTCCAAGCAAAATACAAAAAGAACTGGATACACAAATTTCCAAAATGTTTAACTTACAAATCCATTGGAATCAAGTGCCACTGCGTGTTCATCCCCAGCAGAGACACGGACTACATGAATATTTTTCCTCTTAAAGGACTGGATAGCACGTGGTTGGAACTCATTATGTTGTTCCCCATGTCCAAGGCAAAAGTTGGAGGCAGAACCAAATGAATGTACTGTACCATCGTTCGTCACAGCTAAGGTGTAACTGGCACCTGCTGCAATCTGAACTACACAGCCAAGACCATCAAATGGCTGGACAAATTTAGGAATGGACCTGTCTAGAGTATCACCATGGCCAAGCTGCCCATGTGAATTAGTCCCACATGTGTAGACGTGTCCTTCCCTTGTGAGGATCACTGTAAAGTTTAGCCCTGTGGCAACCTGAAGAGAAATATTTACATTTGCTTTAGCGAAAAATCAATATAAATGCACAATTTGACTAGCAGCTATCTTCAATTCAACATTTTGGAACATATCAACAAAGATGAAAAATCGATGATTTGTTATGGCATTTATCCTCCCCATCTTTGCTTTAATTCACAGTTCGAGAACATCCAAGAAGGCTCATATTGTAAAATGAAAAGAGATTATTTCTAAAACTAACGCTCTAGTTAAGAAAATGGTGATTGCTACTGCAGAAAGCTGAAACTAGTTTCATAAAATTAATAGCTACATCTTTCGTAACATAGTGCGGGAATTTCCGCGACATTGTGCTCCTCTTTCACGCTCCATCAGCATTTCAGAACTTGGACTCAGGGTGTGACTTAGTCATCCCATAGTCAAGCCAAGTCAGCCAGTCAGAGTTGCACCCGGCACATAAAAATATTTAAAATGTGAAAATTATACAAAAAGTCTAAAAAATGAAAAATAATATCCGATCATTATAAAATTGAAGGACCCATCATGTTTATTTGTTCTTAATGAGTTTAAGTAGCTAAGGTCGCTATGTTTGGTTTTGGGGTTCATTGCTTGTGTTGAGATGAATGATACCTTGATATTTGCATCACTGGATCTTGCCAAAAAAAAAAAAAAAAGTTTTGATCTTCAAAACTCACCCCAAAACCTTGTAAGAGGCCCACCCACACCCTCTCTTGGAAGAAGAGGGAATAAAAACCCCACACATGGACTCATCCATATATGTGCCCTAGAGGACTCATCTCCCCAGCGACTGAACCTGCTCAGACGACAATTCTTTCAAAAGTTACAAGTCCATAGACCCAACGGCAGCTAGTGAAAAGTACAATGATAGACTCAATATATTTAGTGTTCATATTCTCAAATCCTTCTCTTTAAAGGACTACATAGAAACAATGTTCAAAATTATCAAAGCAATATACCAAAAAATGAATGGAATTAAAGAAGCAAATCATACATAAAAATGTTACACCATCATGGGACATAACAATGGATGGAGTCTTCGCACATCAACATGGAAGACCAAGCCTTCCAAGTCATCACCATTGGTTAGCCAATGAGTTTTCCCATGATGGATGGAGTTTCGCACATCACTCACAGAATGCATCCAGAATAATGAGAGGGAAAGAGAGAATTTTCATTGATTGCACAAATGAAAGAATTCAAGGGAATTTTTAGAGGGACAGGACAACAATCCTGCCTATTAAAGATCCTAGATAGGATTTCCTTTCCCTCTATGAGATGATTACATCTTAAAATCTTTCTTTTTTTTCTTTTTTCTTTTCTTTTTGAATGGTTGCTATTATTAAAGAAACAAACAGCACAAGAGATTAGTACTAGTGAGCAAAACCGGAAAACAGGAACACACAAGGCCTAGAATACAGATGAGACAAATCAGCTAAGGCTTTGCCTAAGAAAAGGCTAACTCCTTCCATTGATACATTATTTGATCTATGGAAAAACCTCTAAAAGCCGGACTAATTGACACCCAAAGAGCAACTAAAAACTTTGTTTTCTCCACAAAGCAGCTAACACTGGATCCCACCCCTTCAAAGCATCTTGAGTTCATTTCCTTCCATATTGTCCATAGAACTAAAATAAATGTCAAGCTCCAGAAAGCCTTTCCTTTGAGAGCCCTGGTCGGAGCCTTCCAGGCCTGGAACAACTCTAGAAGAGACTTAGGAAAGACCCAACAACAATCAAACCACCCGACCACTAGATAGACTGAGTGACTGTGCAGTTCAACATGAGGTGATCCACCGATTCCTCATCTCTTAAACACATGTGCATCCATTAACAAAACCCCACCACCCCCCCCCCCCCCCCGGGATTATCCATAGTGAGAATTCTTTTCCTAAGCGCCATCAACCCGAAGATAACCACCATAGCTGGAGCCTTCAACTCCCAAATGTTGCAGACTGCGCTTCTCCCCCTCAGACTATTAGACATGGCCAAAAAGAATGAAGAGACCGAGAAGGTCCCATCTTTTGAGGTGGTCCACACCCGAGTGTCCTCTCCTCTTTCTGGGATGAACATACCATTCAGTAGGCTAAGAAGCAAAATTAGTTGGATTTTTCATTGTCCTTCAAGTTCCTCCTTAAAGTAGGGCTCCACACCACCTGGTCACCTATTCTAGCCATATATGATTCGACCTTAGCTTCTTATCCTTCACGCACTTAAATAGATCTGGGAACTATTCATCCAGAGACTTTTCTCCAGCCCACTTATCTTTCCAGAAGAAAGCCACCTCCCCTGATCCAACCTTTACTTTAATATTCTCCTTGAAAAGCCTCTTAACGGAGAGGATTCCTATCCATATTGCCGACGATTTAGTTGGCGCATCTTGGACATCCCACCTATGATGCGGAAGACCGTATTTCTAGTCCAGCATCTATCTCCAAAGGCGATCCGATCCATCTCCTATTCTCAGCAACCACTTGCCCAACAGAGCTTGATTCATCTGCTTGAGAGGTCTAATTCCCAAACCTCCTCTTTCCTTGGGCTTACAAATAGAATCCCAATCAACCAAATGGGTCTTCTTTTGACAACTATTTCCATACCAGAGGAATTCTCTCTGCAACGTTTCTAATCTCTTCGCGCATGTTTCTTTGCAGGAATTCCTAGAATTCATGTCTGCTGGAATTCACAAATTTTGAATGCTAGAATTTTAAAATGCTACTGAATACTGGAATTGTAGAATTCCCTGTTTCTTTCATCCCAAAATTCCCGTCGGAGAATTTCATGCAAACATCATCTCTGCAACCTCAAAAAAGGAGAGAAAATCCAATTAAAATCTAAAGGTGGGACACAATCAGTTTTGAAAGTCTAGGATCTACATGATCAGCAAGGTCTTTGTTGGAAACCAAGCAGAGGGGTCTAGGCTTTGTTTTGGTCTGATCTCGAAGGTGGCCATCAAAACCCCAAAAACCCTTTTTCCCTTCTTCCCATTCCATCATGCAATCCCATAAAAAATAAAAAAAGAAAAATACACACCAACAGAACAGAATAGAAAAAAGAAAAACGGCACATTGATTAGAGAAATGCATATGAAGAAGATGAACAGATCTGATTTTCTTGCGGTGACATAGAGTAGAAGATGACCTTTGACAGTCGAGAAGAGCCGGAGTTCCAAGTCAATCTCTCGGAATGCCAGAATTTGTAAATGTTGGAGCAGGGACTAGCATTTGGGAATTCCACCCAGTGTTTTGAAAAGCGAAAGGCACATCAAGGTGCTAAGGTCTCCTGGGGCCTAGGCACTAAGCTACGAGGAGAGGCATGGGCTTCATTAAAGCGAGGCGCACATTGTAGATGAAAAAATATATATTTTGGTATAGACAGATAATTCACAAATTATAACAAAAAAGGCCAGGAATATTAGAAGAATTCTAAAGTCATAAAGCATCCATCACTCTAAATGCTAAACATTCAACAAAAGTACCAAAATCCATCAAATACCAATACAACTTCAAAGTCAAAGCAACAACTAAGATGCTCCTAAGGAGGACCAAACAGTCATCCTCAACATCTACACCAAGTCATAATCTTCTTCATCATTGGATTTGTTTCCATCCACATCTTCCTCGTCCGTCTCCTCTGAACCTGCCTCTTCCTCATCTACCAATTGAAGAGCATTTGATGATCTAGAACCTCTTGGTGTTGCCCTTGCCCTTGAAGTTGACGTTGCTCTAGTTCATTGACTACTTTCTCCTTCTCTAGAAGCTGTAGCAACTAGCAACATCACCCCATTTCAAAATATCATCATCAAACACAAGCTCATCATCTTCATCCAATTCTCTATCTATCCTCCCAAGCAACCACTCATTGCTTTCATCAATATTCTTCAAAGAAATGGGATCAAGTATGTCACGCATATCATATCGACGTTTCAGTGCTCTGTTGTACTTAACAAATACTAGATCATTGAGACGTTTTTTATCCAGCCTATTTCTTTTTTTGCTATGAATCTGTAACGATTAAAAAATATATTAAAATTTATATGTAGAGAATAAAAATATTTTAAATTCATTAGACTTGAGAAAAATACTCACATGCTCAAATACACTCCAACTCCGCTCACAACCAGATGAACTACATGTCAGGCTAAGAACTTTTATCACATATTTTTACAAATTTGGGATCTTGGAACCATATGCAGCCCACCATTTAGCTGTTAATTATAGGTAATTAGCATAAATTTATGGGATAAATGTAAAAAAATAATTTTATAATATAATGGAATAAACTTATGAGATAAAATAGTTTACCCGGTGCCCTTGTCACCCTTTTCCTAATCGCCATGGGCAATCCAAATAAATTTTCAGCTTGCGTATAAATAGACAACTCTTGACCGATCTTATCTTGTACATCAATATTTGGGACCAGCTTTGATATGCATTTATACAACCTATCATAACTTCATTATCTTGCTCAATATTGAGATTCAAATAAAAGAACGCGGGGTTCAAAAAATATCCAGCTACATGCAAAGGACGATGCAATTGAACATCCCACCTTCTGTCAATGATTTCAAAGATATTATTATATTTTTCTTCTTTTCCACCAAAAGCATTTAAAATGGCTTCTTTAGCCTGATCCATAGCTTCATAAATGTAACCCATGCTAGGCTTTTTCTCACCATCAACCAATCTAAGTACACAACGAAGAGGACCCGAGACCTTAAGGGCATAGACAACGGTGTTCCAAAATGAAGGCATTAACATAACTTGTGCAACCCTTTTACGCCGTTGCTCCTTTGCCCATTTGCTTGTTGTCCATTCTTCTGAAGTGAACATCTTCCTCAAGTGGTTTCTTTGTTGATGAATCCTTGCTAAAGTGAGAAAGGCAGTTGCAAATCGGGATTTTGCAGGCTTGATCAAATCTTTCATTTGTGTAAACCGCATCATCATATTTAGCAAAGTTGCGCAATTATAAATGAACTCATGTACCGCAATACCCCTTTCAAATGTTCTCTTGAGACTTGGTATCTTAAAAATGTCTTCCAACATCAAGTCCAAACAGTGGGCAGCACATGGTGTCCAATACAAGCATGCATACTTTGCCTCCAAAAACTTTCCTGTTAGAACCAAAACAAAGAAAGAGATAAAAAAAGAGTTTTAGATAACTAATTCTTTTAATACTCCTAAATAAAAAACTTTTTTCCAATAACTACTAATTCTTACCCGCCAAAACATTAGCTGCAGCATTGTCTGTGACAACCTGGACCACATTAGCTTCTCCAATACGCTCCACAAACTTGTCAATTAGTTGAAACACTTTTTCTACATCCTTTGAGTAGCTAGAAGCGTCAATTGACTCCACAAACATGGTTCCTTTGGGACAATTCACTAAAACATTAAGTAATGTCCTCCCTTTCTTGTCAGTCCACCCATCCACCCGGTGACCCTTCATCAAATTATTAGTATGCTCTCTCTCTTTTTTGAGAAGAGGAACTCGCACCTCATGGTAACTTGGTGGTTTCATACCAAGACCATTTTGCCCAATAGCTTCAATCATTGGTCCAAAACTATCATAATTAACTGCATTAAAAGGAATTCCAACATCATACATCCACCTTGCAAAACTTAAACATGCCCGCTCTCTTAATTATTTTCTATACGGATCATTTTCATCAATTCTTGTTTGTTTTCCTTGGGCTTTTCGATTTTGCACAACAACGTCCGGATTGGGAGTGAAGAATACATCAATAGGCCCTTTTTGCTTTGGCCTTTTAGGTTTGGACGCAGTGGACATAGTAGGACTTCCATGAGCACTAGAAACTTGACTACGATGAGCCAAGGGTCTTTTACCACGTTCAATGACCTCTACATCATCATCTTCATCCTCTTCAAACGCATTAGCTAATTCATCAAAATGAGGCAACATATTCATTTTTTCTTTTTCTGGCTTTTTCTTTGTCATGTACTCTCTAATCTCCTCTAACTTCAGCTGGACATTATGGACAAGCAATAATATTCCTGTAAACCCCAGCAAGATGTTGCTTGACCCGATAAACACCTCTATTTGATATTTTGCCACAAAAATTACATTTGAACCTACAATTATTTTGTGGATTTTCCAAATGTGCATACTTCCATGTTGGGTCCTTTTTATTACTACCTTCCGTTGGCGTTGACATCTATAAACAACTGAAAAAAAAAAAATTTAAAACAAGAAGCATGCAAAAGGGATTTGCAGCAAAAAAAAAAAAAAAAAAAAAACAACATTTGCAGATTTTCAAGTTAACCAATGCCAACTTTATAAGCTACCAGAAAACGATAGCAACAACAGCATTTTCAATTTAAACAGCAGGCAGTAACAATGCAGAAAAAATAGATAGCAGCCAAAAAAAAAAAAGGAGAAAGCATAAGCGGAAAAAGAAGATTTGCAGCAGCATAAGGAGATATAGACAGCAAATAGAATGCAGCAGTAGCTGGGGAAAAAAAAACAACAGCAGAACAAGAAAACTAAACAAAAAAACAAAAACAGCTGCAGAAAAAAAAGCAGCAGCAAAGACAAACAGAAGTAAAGGTCGCCAAAAAGCAGAAGCAGAAGCGGAAACAGCAGCAGCAATAGCACCGTCAAGACTAGCAGCAGAAATCACCAAACCAAAAAAAAAAAAAAATAGAATGCAGCAAAAGCTTGAAAAAATTATAGCAGCAGAACGAAAAAGAAAAAAAGAAAACAGTAGCAGCAAGCCAGCAACAAAAAAAAAAAAAAAGAAGAAAGCAGTGGAAGGGGAGAAAAAAGAAAAGAACAATAGCAGCAGAAGAAAATAAAAAGAAAGAAAATCAGCAACAGAAAGAAAAGAAACAAAAAGAAAGCAGTGAACATGATGTACCTGTGCAGCAGTGTGAAGAAGCCGAACGCGAGAAGAGCAGCTTCTTCCTCCTTCTTCTTCTGCCGTTTCTCTTTTCTTTTTTTTTTTTCGTTTCGTTTCTGACTTAGGGCACGAACCAATTTCTTGCTAATATATGCTCTTCTGTGTTGGGCTGGACTCCATGACTTAAGCCCACGAAAAAAAAGACCAATAGCTTTTTTTACTTTATTTTTTTGAAAATTTTAAGTTATGGGCCACATTGACGTAAGCCCACTAGGCACACGCCTCACGCCTCATTCAAAGGCGCGCGCCTTATGCGCTCAACCGGCGCCTATATAAACTTGCCTCACCCCAAGGATATTGAGGCGCAGAATGCTCGCCTGGGTGCACCTTGCGCCCAGGGGCGCGCCTTTTACAAACCTGATTCCACCTTTTTTGAATTCCGAAATGCTACTTGCCTCAAATGCTAGGAATTCTAGTAAGTGAACATAGAATTTCTAACTAGAATTCAGGAATTCATAGACTGCCTGAATTCCTGTCAGAAATGCTTAGAAAGAAACGGGCCCTTAATGACAGAGGCAGGACATTTGAAGGAGTAGTAGACTAGTAGATTCGACAAGACTGACTTGATGAGGTTGACCATTCCTCCGATGGATAAGTAGTTAGCCTTCCATGTAGACAACTTTCTCTCCACCCTTTCCACCACGAGTTCCATAATGATTTTGTAGCCCACCCCGAGCATAAAGGCATCCCTAGGTACAGAGCTGGCAGTTCTCCCACCTTGCACCCTAGAATATCGGCGTATTTGATTAGTGCCGACTTCTCGATTCATCCCAATCAGCTCACTCTTGAAAAAATTAATTGCAAGCCCTGAGACTACTTCAAAGCAGAGAATAGTGGCTTTGAAGTTTTTAAGAAGTTTTTAACTTGGTCTTCACCAGCTCCACAAAAGATGAGGGTATCATCCGCAAACTGCAGATGGTTGATTGTAGGGGTGTTTCTTGGCACTTTGAAACCTTTGAACAAACCCACATTCACTGCCTCTCTAATCATTCTGCCCAAAGCTTCAGCCACTATTAAGAAAAGGAGAAAGAGGGTCCCCTTGTCTGAGTCCCCTTTCGGCAGGAAAGAACCCCTTTGGAGATCCATTTATCATAATAGAGATCCAAGCTAACGATATACACTGCTGGATCCATTTCCTCCACTTTTCCCCAAACCCCATTCTTTTGAGCATATACTAAAGGAACTTCCAATCCACCCTATCGTAGGCCTTTTCCAAGTCTAGTTTGCAAATGAGCCTCGGCTACTTCTCTTTAAACCTAGAGTGCACACCAAATGGTCTATTTCTAAAAGGGACCTAACTGAAATATCTGTGTCTCAAATCACAATAATCAATTCTGTTGCTTTCTGGCTGAAATTGGCCGGAATGTTCCTAAATTGGCCTAGGGAGGAATGGAATGCACCCAAACAAACTTAAAAGAAAAAGAGAATTACGGCTCCACTTATTGTTCTTTCAGGCCCAATACAGGCCTAGTTCGGCCCATTTCGGATAAAATGGAAATCCAGAAGAAAAGTTTTATTTTGTTATGTGTATTAAGTAGTTTTGATAAGTTCACATGCTTCATATATAGTAAAAACTAGAAAATAGTCAATTGTATAGTGTAGTAATTTGAATGATGTAAGTATGTAATTTTAGTATTATATTAGCATTTTACTATTGGCTTTTCCAATTTTAGGTATTATTTTTAGTTGTTTCATTTTCATGCATATTTTCTGGAATGGAACAACAAAATTAATCGGAACGACGAAATGTCCCACTATAGGGCCAAACCGGAATGGAGACCTGAACAGACTTGACAACTATGTTTCAAATAGATCTAAGGTGGCATTTGGCAAGTCTTTTCCTATATCTATTTCACTTAAAACTGATCCAAATGGATGATTGGGTGCTCTAGACTGTTTGGTAAATGTCTATTCTTCCCACCATTTGGATCAGCACAATATGACATTTTTCATATGTTTGAAAAAGTAACAAAGGAAGACATTTCAATCAGATGAAAACATCTGAAGCGGGAAGAATTTTTTTCCTATTTTTGGGGCAAGTTTGCCCTTACATCTTTTATCTTAGGACCATTTTTTAAAGGACCCCATTATAGGAGTGCATTGTCCATTTCAAGAAACCGTAGGAAAACTAATTAAGCATTCTCACCCTTCTCTTCACTTCATCATTCCTAATGCAAGCCCTAGAGCTAGGGCTCACGGGAAAGTGCCGAAGCACAATACTGATGTTGAAGCACATGTTCGCAGACACTGCACGTCTCCGCAGAGACCATAAATGTGGACAAACCTCAAAGGGAAAACTCAATTCTATTAATCAACTCTCTAAAGATTCCATCTGTACAATGTGCCATAAATTAGAAAACAAATCTTAGGGGCTAAGAATCCTAAACAAACTAGGAAACTAAGCAAACTAGAATCCTATTCTAGTTATAGCTCATTAAAATAAAACTAATAACTAAAAACAATTAAATAAATAAAATAGAAAAATCCCTAAACTATCTTGGGCCCCAAACGTGGTCTTTGAGGTCTATCCTGCATCATCAGGATTGTTCTGGCATTATGATTTATGATCAACATATTGATGAAACACCAAACTTGCTGTATGAAAAGCTTACTTGCATCTAAAAGCAATCATTACTTCAGCCATATACAGCATTTAACTTTTCTCAAGTGTTTGCTATAGAATGACTAATTCATGCCACATGCAGCTGGATGCAATGATAACTATACATTTCTTACCTGCTTGCATGGAATCCCCTTTAAAGCTTCAACTCGGGTAGGTTTGAAAATGGTGCGCCTCAACTCTCCCAGACCACAGCAAAATGATGAATTATCACCGCATGTAAATACCTGAATCAGAAGTTGGATAGTAAAATAACTTCATCATGCGAGAATGCAGACACAGTTTCTTGCATTACTAACCTCTCCTGATTGCATGACAAATGCTGCATGGTTGTGGGAGGCAGAGAGATGGACGACACATGATTTAGATGGGAAGTTGACTCGGGTAAGGGCTTCACGTTGAGTTGTAACCGGACCGTGGCCAAGAACTCCACACAAACTTGAACCGCAAGAGTATGCTGAGTTGTCATTGATCAAAAGTGTGTGATATTTCCCAGTAGTAATCTGCATCTGTTGTGAGAAACGTTCCTTTCATTAAGCTTCTTGAAAGTGAAAAGAAAGACCAATTTCTACATAAGACCTGAGCAATAAAAAGAAGGCATATACTCTTTTTGCCCCTTCATTTATATATTTATTTTGCATTTAGTTAACAGCAAATCATTGAAACTAGAAGAAACAGATATGGATAGAGTTTAAGGTACACAAGAACTAAAGCCATCTAATATTTTAGAAGTAGTCAAATTATGAATGCTTTCTATGAAGCCTTGACCTCCTTTAGAGAAACTTAATCTACCATTTGGATCACAAATGTGAACCAACCGCAAATTTCATTTGTGGTACTAAAACATGAAGGTTTAATTTTCAGAAATATGTCATCCCTTTTATGTTTGGTGATTTTAATAGGGCAGAAGTTATTGTCAGTGAAATAATTAAAATACTACTACGGTAATTAAGGAAGGCCCTAGAACCCTAGCTATCTTTCTTCAATACTTGAAAGAAATTTTCTCTACAATGCCTAATTTTCCCAACTAATAAACTAAAGAGAAACTATTGAGTTACCCCTAGTGCCTTACTTCCTGCTTCAATCCCACTCCCTTTTCATGGATTTAGAAAATGTGGTAGCCTGCATATATAAATGTTACTAAATCAAGCTATTACTCCTCATGGGCATCGCTATGATTCCATTACAGAAAGTTATTCTTTTTCTATTGTTCGATGGGCAAGCTATTTACTCTTTACAGTGGATGTGATTCAAAGGAATTGGAAAGAAGTGTCGGTGATGTAGCATAGACCTCATGGCCACATGTGTAGGGCCCACTTAGATTTAGGAATTTATTTCTATGTCATTAGTTTCTTTAAATATTGTAATTAATAGATTTCCAATATTATTTAGTTTCCTAGTTTAATTAGGTTTCTTAGGGCTTAAGTTATCTTTCTTATTTATATGGCATTGTAGTAAAGAATTATTCAGAGAGTTGATTAATGAAATTGGGTTTTCCTATTGAGGTACCTCCTCATTTATTGTCTCTACGGAGATTTATTGTGTCTTCGGACACGTGCATCGGCACCTATTGTGCTTTTAGCACTTGCCACACAAGCTCTAACCCTAGAGCCTACATCAATTGGTATCAAAGCCGAAAAATCCCTCCATCGATCGGCGTCCCATCCCCACTTCCGTTCACCAAACCCATTCTTAGGCCCACCACAATCCCAGTCGAACCCATATTCCTCCTTGAACCCAAAAAGCCATCGAACCCCAAACCATTCCACTTTACTAACCCCTTTCCAACCCATAAATCCAACAGCTTCGCCCAACCACAACTCCACCCAAACCAATCACCCAAGCAGAACCCTCGAAAAATAAGAATAAAAACCCTCCAAACCCAAAACCCCATCAACTACTCCCAAAACCCTCCAGTCCCATCGCAGCCACCCCTTCACCTTTGCCTCAATCACCCAGAACCAGGGAAAAAAAAACAAAGAGAGAGAAGAAGAAGAGGAGACTAAGACGAGAGCGTACCTGGCCTACCGTCCCACTCCATCTCCAGCACCACCGTTTGTCGTGCTCTAACAGCATCATCTCTAGCACCTTTGTCGTCATCGTCAGCAAGTCAGCAAAAAGAACCAAAGCCTCCTCGAGTATTTCGACCTTAGCAGAAAGCAAAAACGGAGGAGAACTTTCAATCCATCTATTTCCTTTGTCCAGCACAAAGGCCAAGAGGAAGCCACAAATGTCCCTCCAGTGACACGTGCCAGTCAAGTCCCTAGAACAAGTCACTTAGTGCAGAAAAATATAGCTTGTGGTATTTTGAGAATGAAGTCTATTTTCGGTCCTTTTTTGGTTTGAAACAAGGCGAATTATCTGTTCTTGACTATGGTGACATGTTTGCATGGCTCCAAGACAAGTGTGGATTAGAAGATGATGAGGAACATGATTTAATCAGTTTTGTAAGAGGCTTGAGACTAGGAATAGAGGAGAAAATGCATGACAGGAAAAGCATTCACGAGGCATATTGGGAAGCAATTCATGTGGAGTGGATGCTTAAAAGGTCTAGTCTAGTGGAAGTTACGCCTCAAGAAGAGAAGTTACTACACATAACAAACCGTGTTGAAGAACCAACGCCAGCGGATATGTAGACCGATCAGCGGATATGTTGAAGAAAATTCCACATCTACAGTTGGCCTTGAAATTGCTCCTATGAGTACTAATAATCCCAAAGTGCAAACACCAAGCGATGAAGAGCCAGTTGTTGATATTCCCCACATAAACTCTCAAATTGATTTTGTCATTGGGGATCAACAATGGAAATCAGGAGATCAAGAACGGCTAGTCAAAGCTTTCAATTTGATGGTGCGAATTCCATAAGTGACATACAATCCAGTTCATGTATACCTCCAACCACACTTCAACCATCAAATCAAAGGATGTGTTGTGTTCAGCATTTACAAGATCTATGTACAAGCTCAAGATTAGTCAACTAATAGAAAGTTCGTTCGATTGATTTTCAATCCTGGCAACCACTTACTGAACTCGAGGTCAAGTTCTTTCCAACACGGGGAGAATGATGCAGCATAGACCTCATGGCCACATGTGTAGGGCCCACGTAGATTTAGGAATTTATTTTTATGTCATTAGTTTCTTTAAATATTGTAATTAGGATTAAAGTTCTAATATTATTTAGTTTCCCAGTTTAATTAGGTTTCTTAGGGCTTAAGTTATCTTTCTTATTTATATGGCATTGTAGTAAAGAATTATTCAGAGAGTTGATTAATGAAATTGGGTTTTCCCATTGAGGTGCCTCCTCGTTTATCGTCTTTGCGGAGATTTATTGTGTCTTCGGACATGTGCTTGGGCACCCATTGTGCTTTTAGCACTTGCCACGCAAGCTCTAACCCTAGAGTCTGCATCAGTCAGGCTCCTCTCCAGCAATTGTCATTGTTAGTCAAAGATGGGTCCCCCCACCAAAAAACATTTTGAAACTAAACTTTGATGGAAGTGCCCGAGGAAACCCTAGTGTAGCTAGGGTGGGAGGCATCATTTGGAATGAAGTGAGCAACCCCATTCTCTCGTTCTCAGGGCCTGCCGGTATCAACTCCTCAAATGTCGCAGAACTTCTGGCCATTACGACAAGGATTAGAGAGGCAAGGAGATTAAATATTCAGAATTTGAAGGGGACTCTTTCTATGCAATCCAGTGGGCTTCGGAAGTTGTAAAAGCGCTTTGGAAGGTGGCTGGTGTGGTTGGGGAGATTCTTGATCTAGTGAAAGGCATCCAAATCTCCTTCTCTCATGTTGATCAAAGCGCTAATTCAGAAGCAGATCGTCTTGCAAAAGAGGGGGTTTCTCGCCGTGATTTGAATGTTATTTTGTATCCCTTGTAATTTTGTCTTTCCCGTTTGGGGTTTTTTGTGGGTGGGCTTTGGGTCCTTATTTTCGCCTAGGCCTTGCTTTTCAACTTTCTTTTGTTTAGCTTCTGCCTTGTTTTTCCTTGGGTTGGAGTTATGGTCCTCCTGCTTTTTGGGGGCTTGGCCTCTTGCCCTTTTTGCTACAGTATATACCTCTCCTATAGTGTATAGTTTTCTTGTTTAAATACAATCACTTTTTCAAAAAAAAAAAAAAAGGGCTTCCTTGGACTGCAGTTATGCAAGCAGGTGGGTAAACAGATTGAGGAAATTTGTATAGTAAAATGGGGTTCTCTTTCTGTCACATTCCTTATGAATCAAAGCTAAAGATGGGTGGATCTTCATGAATTGGTCGATGTTTGATATTTAAATTATATTTGCCTGTTCTTTCATTATTATTATTATTTTTTTTAATTCTGCGCTGAGGTTGTTTTTGTTGTTAAGAGTAAATAAATACGAAACTTAACTCCCAATTATATAGAAAGTTAACAATTATATACAGCCAACAGTCCCTTAGGTTGTGATTCGAGTGAGCATATCTAGACCGTGGGGCTCACTTCTCTTCAAGATATCACGTGGGGTATAACACCCAACATCTCAACCCCCGGCCCTCAATGCCAAAATGACAAAAAAGTTTGTGGCTCATTTGCATTTCAATTTATGTGCATTTGTGTAGATACAGAGTGTATGTGTGTGTGTGCAAGGACTACTGCAAGTATGCAACTTTCATAATATAAACAGCAAGCAGTCAGTAAAGTAGCACTAATTGCAATATCAAAGAAGTAGTACATTGCCTGCTGATGTCTCTACGATACCAGATGCTTGCTCCACAGACTGCAAGAACCTCAGAACTTGCTTCCAATTCCCACGGCAACGTTCTAGTAGCTCCTTCCTAGCATTTGGAGGCATATAGCAGAATATTGAATGTGTAGCACAGAGGTGGAACGCAGCAAGTTCCGCCATTGATCGAAACTTGTAAGGAAATACCCCATAACTTCCCCCAAAAGTCCGACACGTCTTCTCCAAATTAACAAGATCGACTGCACTTAGACGGCCCGAAGTCAAAATCTCCAAAATCAAATGAGAGGGCAATTCTTCAATGGAAAAGGAACGTTCCCGATCCGCCATTATTAATACTTAATACCCCTTCAACCCCAGGGATAACTCCAACCCACCCTTCTCACAAAACTGTGAGATTCGCTTGACAGATTAATAAAATTACGGATACAGAAAACAACCAAATCAACACAGGAAGCTGATAGAGGCACAAAGGCAGATATTCAGCTGGAAAGATCGAATCTTGAAGTGAAACCCTTATTACAAGCATGGGAAGGAAGAATTATAACAGAGACCTGAATACAGCAGATGATGGTTCTCCAAAGCTAAACTCGAAGATGGAGAAGAAGGATTTCTACAAAAATTCAAATTAGAATCCCCCACAATGTAGGAAACATCAAAAGGAGCCCCAGGGCTGAAAATCACTGACAACCGATAAGCGACAAATCGTCAAAAGGAGAAGTAAAAAAAATCACTCATGACGGATATACGAAACAGGAAATTCGAATTCAGCAGGCAAGATGGGATTTTGAAAAGGATTTATCAAATGGGATGAGAAAAGGCATTCAAAAGACAGACAAAAACCCCAACTTATGGACACAGGATTTGAAGCGGGCAAGAAAGATTGGCTTTTGGAGCGAAATTCTCAAATGGGGTATGAGAAAAACATCAGAAAGGAAGATCAAACCACAAGCAGATTGCAGAAAGGGGGTTTCAGATGCAGAATTCTTACAACATAGAAACAAATAGACAAAAGGGGGCATCACAAAATCATATAATACAATGCAACAGACACCCACTACAGAGAGACAGATGCTCGGATCGAGAAAAATCGCAACAAGAACGGACAAAGCAGAGATTTTTCAGGCGAACTTCTTCATAGAGCGATTGACAGATATACAGCAAATAAAGCGTACGATCGAATAACATTAACAAGAAAAGTGGATCTTTTCCCGCTAAAGACAGCCGTCCGATCTCTGTCTTTTGCACCGAAAACGCGAGATCGAGAGATTAAAGAAAAGGAGAGAGGGCAGAAACGAGTCAGTCAATCTTCCATTTAGTCGAAGAAAAGGAGAAGAGGGAAAGGAGCAAGAAATGTTTAGGGTTTTGATTTTCCTGCTTTTTTGAGTGAGATTTGAGAATCAGCAGCTTGCACTTGATGCAACCTCTGTGGGGCCCCCCTGTGGGCCCCACTTGGAACTGGCCCAAGATTACCCAGATCAAACATGTGGGATCCACGGTTTGCGTATTTATGTATTCCTTTTATACTTATCAATCCAACGGTGTGGATGCCTCTGTGTCGCACCTCAGAAATTCAAGATCACCGTGACCATCTGGATTTCGAGCTCAAGTCCTGCACTTTAATTAGAGTAAGATTTGGTCAAACTCCAATGACAGCAATGGTGGGTTTAAGATTTTCATTTGAGGGGAGACGTCGATGGTCAAGATTTCATCATATCTACTGTGAGATCCATCCGCATCGCCCAATTGTGGACGTATGTGTCCATTATCAATTCATCACGATCATATATATATATATATATATATGTTATTAAGTGATGATGTGTTAAGTATTTGCATTAGCAAGTTATTTTATATGATTGAGAGAAACAATAAAGAACAATAAAAATATGAAAAACAGGTCCACATTCATTTAATTGATAATATGACTCTGGTGATCGGGATCTTCCATTTTTGAGATTTCATTTTTCTTGGGATTGACTTATCAAATTAATGATCTAGACCACCCAAAGAGAGTACAAATCCTTTTATGCGGATCGTACCATTCTTCCTATACCCATTTTCATTAAACTTGAAAGTGGAAACCCATTTCCATTCAACAGAGTTCGAACACCTAGATTAAACATCCAAAGCTCCAACTATCATAAGCACAAACTGTGTGATATTGAGAGAGGGGGTGAGAGAGATCTAGAGTTACGAGTTAGGGTGGGGGGGATGGGCTTTATATCCCACATTGACTTTTCCAGGTTCGGTGGGGGCTGAAGCCCCCAGACCCTTACACGTGGATCTGCCCATGCATTCCTTAATCACCGTGTTTTTTTGACACTACTTTTCATATTTTTTTGGTATCCTAGCTAAGAGGGTTGGGACACGAGAGAGAGCTCATATATATATGAGAAGGCAGCCCACTCAAATAGGAAAGGAGCTCGCATACATATAGCAAAAAAGCCCACACAAGTAGAAGAGAAGCTTGCGAAGTTGGACGATGTGACATATACAAATTAGAAGAGGTGACCAATCTGAGATTTCTTTGGACACTTTTTTTTTTTGTTTTGTTTTTTTTTTCCGTTGTTGTTGTTAGAAGACACCACTTGATGTCTATAGATGATTAGATGTAGTGGTTTTCGTTTGATATAATTACAGCAGGGGTACCAATGAGATATTGAGATGCTTCCAAAAGCATTACTGCAATTTTCTCAACAAAGTAGGGGGTTATTTATAATTCTTTAAAATTTATAAGTGCCAAAATTCAAAACAAAGTTCTAGATGGCGCAAGGGTCGCGTACGATCTACGAGGCAAGGTGGCGTAATAGTTACAAATGGAATCCACTATATAAATCCTTTCTCCCCTCGTTCAAACGCTTGCTCCCCTCATCCAAGCACACCTACATCTGCATCTACATCTGCATCCACAGGTTAGTACATAAGACGAGCTTTCTATCTCTTTCAACCCTACTGTTAGATTCCATCTTATGTTAGCTTTTCTTTGAATTTAAAAACTTCATGGGGTTTTCCACTTTATGTCCAAGTGGCGTTTGCAGATCAGTTCTCAGGTAAATGGGAGTGGGACCCATGGTTATTGGAGCCAATGGATGCACAGGCAAAACAAACCAACCCTTTCTACATCCTTCCTGACGGCGCTGGAACCAACTATCTTTATATATATATATACTTCTGCCTTTTAAGTACCTGAGGTTTTGTCTCCATGGGCAGACTGTGATTAGGTTAGGGTAATTTGCATATACACACAAACAACTGATCTGCTGGGAAAGCTTTGAACTACAGCTTGTGGTTAGATATGACCCACCACCTGTGAGCCCCCACCAATTGGATGATCTTAATTGTTGATTAAGCAAGTGTTTGCGTAATAAAGGGTTTAAAAATTGCCCCATCCATCCATTTCTTGAGCTCATGCTCTGAAATCAGCATCTTGTCACCATTCGCAAACTATTCACATTTGCATTCAGAGTATACATACATGTATTTACTAATGCTTTATATGTTTTGTTTGTTGCTAATGGCAGAATATTTGATATCCTAAATTCCTAATTCAAGCTATCAGTTTAAATCCCTGTAAAGGGAAGAAACAAAAGGTGCTAATATGCCTGGAGATGACTGTATTGAGCGCCCCTTGTTTGGAGGCGCAATATCCACTGTATTCCCTCTTAGGTTTCAGGTTTTTTTTTTTAGTGGTGTTGTTTATAATTATTATCATTGGGGTTTATTAAATCTTGCTAATTTCTGATAAAAATGAAGACAATTGAATCATGGTCTCTTGAAATTTGTAGGATATAAGCAACATTCGTCCAGTTCCGGATCATCAGGTTGGTATATATGATTTTGTGAAACTTACAGTGCGCAGAGTTCTGTTGAACCTAAAAATATCTTAATTGTAGTTTCAGAGGTTCGATTCACTTCAGTTTGTTGAGTTGAATTCATGGTATTTCTTATTTATGATTTGTTTGGACTTGTATTTTATAGGAGGTTTTTGCAGACCCCAACCGTGATGAGAGCCTGATTTTTGAGCTGTTAGATTTGAAACATGATGTTGAAGATAATGGAAGTGCAATATGGTTTCTTCGGGATCTCGCTGCTGAACAGGATGCTGAAGGAAGCCTGGTAATCCAGATACATTACGGAACCTTTTAATCTTGCCTATCATTATGTATATGGATTTACCTTACCTCAATATGTACATTGGCTTGGTATCTATCATTATGTTGCAACTTGCAACTACCCAACTTCATCTAACCAGTATTGTTGCCTACTGTTAAGAAAATCATCTGGTCATTAGGGTTTTTAGATGGTAATTTTGGTTATCGAATAGATTGTCTTTAGGTGATCTATAGGGCAACCTTTGGTTTGCCATTTCCCCTTTCAATTCAGGGCCTGTCTGCGTACTTTGTATTGAATTCCTAGGAATTCAAAGTAAAATGGACTGCTAAGGAGGGAATATTGAAGAGTTGAAGAGTTAGGGATAAAAGGTGCAGAAGTAGATGGGACCCTCACTTTCCTAGAATGTGATTTACTTGGGCGATGGCTGGGTAATCATTTTCCTATAGAAAGGGAGACTATTTTGTCTTCATCTTCATCTCCCTAGTTTTTCAGGGACTTGATTGTGGGCCTTACAGATTATGTTTTGAGATGTATTGATGCTTCTTTTTCTTTTTCCTGTACCCCTTGATCTGCTTCGGATGTTGATACTCTTGCCAGAAAAGGGCTTGGTGCATTGTAGACTACACCTTTCAATTGAACTCGTTGCTTAAAATTAACTAAACTTCTCTTTGCATGGTCCTTCGTAAGTTGAATAGGAAGTTTTTGGCCATTTGCAACAATTTAATCTTAAACAACTATGTACATGTATAAATCATCTTCAATCTGTGTGGGCTACAACAAATAACCTGAATTTAGAGAATAAAGAGTCCAAATATTGTGTGTTTGAAGAGTACATAATGGGAAGTGGGGAGAGGTGATAACTAGCCTTTGATTTGAATTTTAGTGGGTATAGGAAAAACAATACTTTCTGGAAGATATACTCTGCAAAATTTGGCGAGGGAATTGAACTTTACATTTATTTATTTATTTTTCCTATCATTAGTACTGCAAGTCTGTGGTTTTGTTTCTTTGCATTCTTTATTGGTACAAAGATTGATTCATGTTATTCTAAGATTGTTTCATGTTTTTTTTTTTAAATGTTATTTTAATGTAGATGATTTATTTCATTAGCTCAAGATGATATTTTATGGCCATCAGGTGTAATTCAATATGTTAAATAAAATTTAGAGAATTTTACCCCAAAAAGCACCTTAGAGGTCCACTAACCAAAAGAGGTACCCATAGTTTTGATACAACAGAACCGGTATTCCCGCCAGAGTTTTCATTTTTTTGCCTTTTTTTTCAACAAGCAACGACGTCGTCGCTTAATATCAAGAGTCAGTGTCGACGTCATCGCTAATTCGTCAAATCTGCCTCTTCTCCGACCTTTATCATTTGCGATTGTTGGTTTTCTATACCAAAATGAACCAGAACAAAACTCTCCCCCAACATTGAATATTCCTTGTGGAGGTTGTTGATCTCTATTAACAAGGTAGGCATAGCACAGCTTGACCCTCTTTCATGCGTTATCTACTATAGAGCCTGAGTTTCATGTTTACTTTTCGAGAAAAGTTCATTAGGGTTTTGATATATAGTTTATTCATTTTATTATCTTTGTTGTATGATTGTTTTTGGGTGGCTAAATCATCAAGGTAACGACCTTTTGAGGAAGGAGGAAAGGAAATCGCCAGAGAAAGGGGGAAAACGATGGAAGGAAGAAGGGGAAAATGGGGGGAATAGGATTTCGGGGGACTTTGTATGGGTTTGAATGCGACGACGTCATCACACGTTTAAATCTTTAATAAATAAAAAGCAGAAGTGATCACAGGGAACCACTTCCGTGCCATATTGACTAGTGGCGTGTTTTTCGGTTAGTGGCCATCTAGGGTCTTTTTTTGGGTAGTTTTCTCTGAAATTTATATCCATCAGGTGTTTTATTTTTTTTATACTGTCTTTGTCGGTTCGGATAATAAATAGGTGTTGAATGATAATTTATTTCTTTCTGTTTCACAAGGTGTTGGAACATTCGGGTATGGCTGATGTGGAGGGTTTGCGTTACAGAGATATACATACTGTTATTACCACTGCAGTTGGTCAAATGGTAAGGTTCTAATCCTATTGATAGGGGATGGCATGGCTTGTCTTGTGCTGAAGTATTATTTTTAGTTCTTTTCTTTAGAACAAATTTTTTCTTTTATTTTAATTTGGAAAGAGGCATTTTGAATACTGAAACATATTTTGGCAAAATTTGTTGGTGGGTTTTATAAGAAGATTGATTTATGGGTCTAGGCGACTCTATATCAGTAAATTTTCATGTGATATTTGACGTGAAAATATAGTATTCAGAGGTATCTAGGTGTACTCTTGAAGGTATGGGATATTCTAAATTGCAAGTTAATTTTGAAGAATGAATAAACACAATTGACAAATTCACCACCTCCTTCAGTGGAGTTTACTAGAAATATAAAGATAAAATGATGGAAATATGTCACGCCAGTGACGTTTAGATGCATATGACATGGTTTTACTAGAATGTGGCATGTGTCAAAATAATAGAATTAAAAGAAAATTACCTAACAATATGCTATTAATGCCTTTGAGGAGCTGATGGTATTTCTTGCATCAACCATTCTAGAAACAAGATCTATGTATGCTACGTGTGCCTGGAGTGCTCTGTAAATAGTCAAAAATATAAATGAAGTGTGTCTATGTACCAGGTAAAAGATTTGGTGTGAGATAAGGCATTCAGTCCGCATTCTGTAGGTTAGATGAGGAATATGTTTGAGTCTTTAGAGTGCTAGTCTTCTTTTTATTCTTAGTCTTGGGTGCTTTTTGTGGCTGTGTATTTATTGGACTTAAACGGGATCTTTTAAGGCACGTTTTTGGAGAAGGGGTAGGGTTCATCAGAAATTGTCTGCTAACAGTTGTATAATCTTTGTGGGAGGAACAAGATAATCTTTAAAGCAGAAACCATAGAGGATAATGTGAATGATATTGTCAAACCTAGAATTGTGCATTAGGCATGCAGAACAATTTTAGGAATTTCGGCCCTTCAGGTGTTAGGGGAGATAAAAAGAAGGGAGAAAAGGAAAAAAGGTCAAGTGATGGGTCCTTCCTCCTGAGCAGTTCAAAATCAACATTGATGGTGGGGTTCATGCTAAACTGTGTCCGAAGTGAGAGTGGAGTTCAATGGAATGTGTGTGTGGTGGGGGGGGGGGGGGGGGGGGGGGGGGGGGGGGGGGGGTGCGGCGGGGTTGGTCCTTTTGAACATTCTTGGACCTGATAGGGGTCGCCATCCTCATCTCAGTCTTATCCTATGATCTGGTCTCAGTCATACTCATAGTGCTCTTTTTCTCAAGATTTAAGTTACTAAACTTATTCATGGATACATTCACTTGCAACTTTACAATAGAAAGGGATTCTAAAAATGTGTTGTGCTATGATTGCCTCAGATAATGTGTTGACAGCTATGGAATTACTTTCTGTCTTAAGACATATTTGGAATGTGAACTCACTGAGGGGAGGAAGGAAGATTTCTTGTGCTTTGAAGCTTCTTTTGTTTTTGTTTTGTGCCTATTTACAGTTTACATCTCTTTTGCTACATAGCCTTCTATCTTTATGATTCCAATGCTGTTGGCGGGGTCTTGTCTCGGGTCCAACAGGACTCCAAGTTATGAATGATGTACTTCTCATTGGGGTTCCCAAGCCATTTGTTATCAGCTACATCCCCTTCTTGCTGAGGGCAGGTCCGTACCCACATACATTGTTATGGGTGCAATGGCCCCCATCAAACTTGGGTCCACATCCAAAGCTCGCATGAAAATTTTGGGTCCGCTTCTAAAACCCACATGAAAATCTCAGGTCTTCCTCCAAAACCCACATGAAAATCCTGGGTTTGCATGCAAAACCCCACTGCCTTATTGGATCTGCCCCCTCAAACAAAAATCCGGTGTCTGCCACTGGTTGAGGGTGACTTTTTTGCTGCTATTGGTTGGGCCTTGGGAAGGGGTGCACCTCCATGGTGGGTACAAGATCTAATAGATGAACTGATTGATTTATTTCAAGATCAGGTCTTCTATTTTGTGCATGTTCTAAGAAGTGCTAATTAAGAAGCTGATCTTGAAGCTGGAAGTATCAAGACAATATATTTGCTTTATTGATGTGATGCCATAGACTTGTTTTTGTTGCTGTATTTTGTGTTTCTTTTCTTTGGTGGTAGCATCCCTTGTTTGTTATGGGGTGGGCAGGGATTGGGGCATCTTGACCCTCTCTTTGTTCTTGTCTTTCTAAATAAAAATTACTTTTACAATTCAAAAAGAAGGAAAAGAAAAAGAAAACCAATGCAATTTTGTATTTGAATTGCATAGAACCGAAAAAAAAAGAAGAAAATTTTGATTTTGGGTGTGGCCACAGAAATTAGGAAGAACCTGCGGGGCAGTTGGAAGTTGTGTTCTGGTCAAATTTTTAAGATGAGACTCAAAAGATAAATGAATATCATTTAAAAACCCTGTGCTTTATCTTACATTTTATATCTCGAGCATACAACTTATCAGTTTACTTTTCTTCTGCTCATAGTCCGTTTCTAAAGGAAGGCAAGGCAGGGAAGCGCAGAATATTGTGAGGGTAAGCATGTTACACTTTTTATACGTTGGAACTTGTAACAGCCAAATGCTTAGGACTTCTAATAATGAGCCATTAACTGGATGCAGGTCTATCTGGCAAATATACGGCTCAAGGAAGTTGGAACTGATGTGCTAATCACAGCATATGAGCCACTTTTAATTAAGTAAGTGTCAAGAACTTTTTGTGTGGCTGTGACATAATACAAATATTCCTATATTTATGATATAGAAAATGAGCGTCGTTTGTACAGTTCTAATGTGCTATTTGACCTCTTTCTCTTTCTTTCTTTGTGTGGGTGGGTGCCGGGTGCCGGGGGGCGGGGGGGGCGTGTGTTTTGTGGGGGTGGCGGCGGCGGCGGCACCTTGCCCACCTATGATGAATTTCCCCCAATCCACACACACTACCTTTGCCCCCACACAACACACACTGCCTTTGCCCCTGTGAATTGCCACGAGCCCAACTATCCATTTGTGTGTGTGTGTGTGTGTGTGTGTGTGTTTTTTGGGGGGGGGGGGGGGGGGGGGGGGGGGGGGGGGGGGCGCGTGTGGTGGAATGTTATTTGCCATTGGATTGGAATTATAAAAACCGGTCCCCTTCTAAAATCATTATACTTGAGGGGATCGGGGGATTAGGATTATCTGATGGGGTTGACGTCATGCACCTGCACAACCCCCACATTAAGATGTTTCAATTTCCTCTCGACCACCCTCCGGGCCTCCACCATGATTGCCTTGGCCCCAGTTGGGCCCTGCAGGCCAGTCTGCATGGTCTTATGTGTGAACAGTTTCATGAGAATATCAATCTCTCTCTCTCTCTCTCTCTCTCTCTCTAGATACATAAATACATAGATGGATGAAACTTTAATCAATTAGAATATTGTCCTTTGACATATAAGAATTGTTCTATATTTATCATCTGAAAAAAGAACAAAGAAAAGAAGAAACCTACATGTATAAGACTTACATCGATACAACTTGGTCCTGGAACATTAGTTTGAACTTAACCATAAAAGTGCAAGAACACCTCCCAAATAATAAAACTCTCCATAAAACAAGTTTTATAGGGAAATTTTGTAGAAATAAGGTCACTTAAAAAAGAGAGAGAAATATTCTTACTTTTCACTTCCATGATGTTCTAGACCACACTCCTTTGCATGAGAAGGTTTCTTTTTTACTCTCGAGGTGATTTTGAAATTTTGGTAGCTCTTGATTTGACTCCTCTTCTTTTTTTTTTTTTTTTTTTTCCTCTTAAACTGATCATTCACTTCACTATACAAGTGAATGACCTAAACAAGTGGATTTCATTCCTTGTGCAGATTGTTTTAAAACTGAGAACGACCAGACCCATTTTGGTAGACTAGTTGGTCCGACTGTGCTGGCACGCTCATAATCTGTTGTTATTTGTAACAAGCTTATATTCAATATTTTGTCAATTAAAAAAATTCATGTCCTAGCTCGGTTATAAATATAACCGAGCATGAGCTAGGACATGCTCATAACTATAACATGCTCATATTTAATATTTTTTTCTCTTCTTTTTTTCCTTTTTCTTTTTCTTGTTTCCTCTTAATGATGCGACTCCTCTGGGATTAATGGATGGTGAAAACCATGAACCACTCCTTCTCCATGTAAAGACGTCCAAATATTGAAAGAGAACTACATTTTAATCTTTTTACTCTTTTTTTTTTTTTTTTTCACTTGTTGCAGTTCCATGTCAGTCTATGAATTGGTTAGAAAAACCAACTTTAGAACCATCAGAAGTTCATCCAAAGCCAGTGAAATGCGTAGCTTCAAAGCAAGTGAAACACATTGCTCATTTATGATACTGTGATGTCTGTCAATTGAGATTCGCGAATCAATTATAATTACTGATTAGCAGAGAAACTCCTGTTTTCTTGGTACATTTGAATTGGGAACCGTTGGTCTTAACTACAGGACAAAACTGACAGTTTCTGTTGTGATTTTTTCAGCCCTCTGAGTGAAAGTGCTCGGACAGTAGGATATGGGCCAGCTGTTCCTGCTAGAGAAAGTGGGTGTCTTCCTGTAGCTGATGCTTTCCACTCTGCGGTTTCCAACTTTAAGGTCCATGACTGGAATCTTTTTGGTGCAGGGCCCTGACGTGCGGGCAATATCATATATGCACTACAAGAGATCTGCTACCTTTCCCTTTGGTTGTGCTTAGATTAATGTTCATAGGATAAATATTCTGAATCTATGATTACTTTGAATCTATTCAAAGGATATTTCTGTTAATTCTTCCTTTTCAAATAATTTGCTTGCAGTGGGTGGCCCTGTGATTTTACTTCACCCCCCCACCCACCACACCCCGCGCCGCCCCCCCCCCCCCACACACACACTGTAATCTTCTTATATTAATGAAGCTAGCATTTTAAAAAGAGAGAGAGAGAGAGAGAGAGAGAGAGAGAGAGAGAGAGAGAGAGAGAGAGAGAGATGTTTCTGTGAATCCTTGTACCTCTGAAATTTTTGAAGGGCATCTTCCCTGTATAATTCATAGAATGTCCAATGGCCTTCTCTACTTTCTTCAATGGTTATATGGGCTTGATACGTTGAGGGATCATTCCAAAGTGGTGAAAGCTGCGAATTTGTACTGTATGCTGCTTTCTCTATGGAGTTTACATTTAAATGACCCCTCAGAGAGAAGATGATTTTGTGTCATCGACGGCCTGGCTGGCGTTGGCAGGTAAGTTCTCTTGGAGTACCATTTGGACGGGCTTACACAAAAAAGGGTGATGTTGATTGTGCAATTCTAGCCAATCCATTAGTTTTGGCTGTTCTCCACATTTCCCTTGAATGCAGACTGTTCTCTGTTATTTGTTTGTTTTTTAACTGTCGATTTTGTGGGCCCTGATATGACAGGCTAGGTTTTTTTATCCTTCTTATTAGTGTGTTCCACACAGTAGCACAATGCAAGGGGATGCTAGTTGATTTAAACCAGAGTGCTTGAAGACCTTGGCCTCTGGTGGGGGTTTAAATGGGTCTTAAGGAAAAGATTGAACTGTGAACAACTAGATCGGGTATACTGATTTACTCCCCAAATCTTGCCTGATCATCCTACGCTTCGAGTACGGTTGAATGCATGTAGAAAGTTAGTTTCTTCTGCAGAGACTGTTCAAATCTTATTTTCCTTGAAGTAAAGTAAAACTCTTTCATTTAATTCCTGCATAGTCGTATAGTACAATTGATTGAAACCGTTCCACAAGTAGTGGGCCCAAATACGTACCAATCCTCAGCAACCAGTTACCTTACAACCAGCTCTTAGACGAAGGGTGAATCACAAAAGTGGTCCCGCGGTGTATTTTACCGCACGTCACAAACCAGCATCATATGACATTTCCATTTTTAGTAATGCATCCTGGCCTTTTACCTTTAACATCTCTCATGTTGTTAGGGTAAAAAACCTGAGAGGGATCCAGCTCGCTATATATAGCGAGATGGCTGAAGTGATCCAGTTCGGTCCAAACTCTTACGAAGAGTCTGTGTAGACTTTCAATTCTGAGTGTATTATTATTAGAAGTTTTTTGGATAAACTTGGGGCTATAAATTGGGTGTTTTTCTTTACTCAAAGATATCCAACACCTCTCTCATTATTTTGAGCAAGAGATATCTAAGAGAGAGAGAGAGTTTTTCTCTAGAGTTATATTTGAGAGATTTCTCTAGAAGATTTGGTGCTTCTATTTCTTTGTAGCAGGCTTGTGCATCTTGGTCTCAAGGTTTTGGAGGATCATGCATGGGGAGCAGTGCGCGGTGAGTAATCGTAACAGCGAAGAATTGTGCAACAACTACGGTCATTAGGTCGACGTGCTTATTAAGATAAATGAGTTGTGAGTATATCTTATAATCGTTTAATAGTGATTGTTTTTCTGATCGTAGTTTTTCTCCATGTGAAGGGTTTCAGTGTTAAATTTGTGTCTGCCTTCTTGTGGTAATTACTTGATAGATTTGCTAGTTCACTATTATTTGGCCTTTACTTCCAATGTGCATTGGTTTGTGGAAACTAGCATCTATTCTAATAATTTTGCAACTTTCATTTGGTATCAAAGTGGGTTGCGTTATTCTATTATATAGATCCTAAATTTTGCTAGAATGGATATCCACCGCGAAGGCACCTCTACCAATAAGCCCCCTTTGTTGGATGTGACAAATTATGCTTATTGGAAACCAGGATGATTGCATTCCTAAAAGCTATTGATATAAAAGTTTGGAAGTCTGCTGTGAATGGCTATTCCTTGCCCACTGTCACTATTGATGGGGTAATTGGTCCCAAACTTAAAGAAAAGTAGACGAGGGAAGAAGAATTGGCTGCTACTTGAAACTCTAGGGCTTTAAATGTTATTTACAATAGAGTTAGTATGTCTGAGTTTCATAGAATTTCTACCTGTACAACTGCAAAAGAAGCCTTAGATATTTTGCAGACTGTACATGAGGGCACTGACACTGTCAAATAGTCGAAACTTAAAAAGTGGCGTACAACCTTTGAAAAAGATGGAAGATGATGAAACTTTTAATGAATTCAATGCTAAACTAAATGCAATTGTGAATGATGCCTTTTCTTTGGGAGAACCAATTCCTGAAAACAAAATTGTCAAAAGTTTTGAAGTCTCTTCCAGAAAGGTTTAATGGAAAGGTTGTGGCCATAAAGGAAAATAAAATTCCGAATACTCTAAAATTTGATGAGTTAGTTGGCAACCTACAAACTTTTGAAGCAAACCTTCGGTCTAATGGGACATCTTAGTGAAAAGGTATTGCTTTGAAAGCTTCCAAAGATGCAATCAAGAAAGCTGCAAGTGATTCAGATTCAGATTCCGAGGAAATTGATCCCTAAGTTACTGTACAATTCATTAAGCAATTCAGACTCTTTTTGAAAGGGAAGAAAAGTAATGTGAAGATCCCTAAAAATTATGGTAAGAAGAAATCTTTTAAAGGGATTCGGTGCTATGAATGTCGAGGATATGGACATGTTGCTATGACTATGGAAAAAAAAAACTAAAACGAATGCTTTGAATAGGACTTGGGAAGAAGAGACTTCTGATGAGAATGATGAGAATTCTAAGTCTGAGAAGCTTGACACTGGCAAAGGAAAATTCATTGCTTTTCTGGCATCTACATTGATGGTCTCGCCTTTTTCGCTCGTGGAACTACCTAGGTCAGCGAACGTGAGAGTCTATGGGTTCCAACCCTTTTACGATCGGAGACAAAACGAACATAAACTTTTTGTGTATGGGTATGCCAAATTTTCTACTCTACTTGGATTTGACAAATGGTGGTCCGTAAATCCACCTTTACAAGTAGAAAAGAAAATTAACTTTTTTCTACCTTTCATTGCACATGTGTTAAGAAAGAAACCTGATTTGATTTGAATGCCATGAAAGGCTATTTTCATTTGTTTGCAGTGAAAGGCGATGTTTGCACTTCCCCACTCTAGTGCTAATACGAAGATCATATTTTGGGAGAGTCAAAATTGAGGGGGCGCTACTGCATCTAGATTGACAAAAGCTACTTAAAGATAATTATTTGTCAATTTTGTGTAAAAACATGGGGAGAAGAATGGATCTAGGGGGAATTTTTCAAGCAAAGAAGCAAAGACATTGCAAGATCTACAGTGGTGAAATTGTTTTTTTACTATAATTTCAATGTATTTTGGGTTTTTCTTTTGGGTAGATCAATTTGTATGGTATTAGAGAGTTTTGCCCATGTATTGCCAAATGGGGGAGATTGTTAGGGACAAAAACCCGAGAGAGACCTCGCTACAGCGAGCATAGCAGAAGTGACCCAGTTCGGTCCGAACTCTTATGAAGAGTTTGTGTAGACTTTCAATTCTGAGTGTATTATTCTTAAAAGTCTCTTAGATGAATAGACGAACTTGGGGCTATATATTGGGTGTTTCTCTTAACTCAAAGATATCCAACACCTCTTTCATTATTTTGAGTAAGAGAGATCTAAGAGAGAGAGAGAGAGACTTTCTCTAGAGCCATATTTGAGAGATTGTTCTGAAGGATTACTCTAAAAGGTTTGGTGCTTCTACTTCTTGGTAGAAAGCTTGTTGATGTGCTCAAAATAGTTAACCGCAATCGCACAAATTTCTATTAAGTAGATAATGGCAAATACGGGTCGATCCATGAAGATTTGTAGAAACAGGATCCAAAAATTCTCAATCAGTTTTCACACTAAAGATTTTAAAACTCCAATTAGTCAAGAAAATAATAACTAAACTGATATAAAAAGAAATCTAAACACAAACTTGATCAGAGAAAGAAAGATCAGGGTATCGGATTTCACCAAAGAAGATTTAATCATTACAAAATTACTTCATAACCTTATCCCAATAAAACTCAATCCAATGTGTAAGCAATTGCCTTGCATCGGAAGATTTTGGCTTTGAAAACCATTTTTCTTAAAAATCCAATTCTCTAAATAGTACCTAAGACTCCCTTCACTTCAATATGTTAAAACTCTAATAACTATTTATCAAAATCAAGCACAAACCATTAAAGAAATTTAACATAAACATGATATGTCAAGATCAAGAATAAAAAGTAAAAGACATTCCAAATAACCTTTACAAAATCAGAAGTTGAATAACACTCATGAAGGAAAACCTATTAAATTATTAAACATAATAATGGGAAAGACATAGAAGAATAATAAGGAATGATCTCATCGGTTTTGGTTTCCTCTTCCACCCTAATCCACAGATTAGCCAAGCATTGTAGAATAAACAATAATAATGAAGCAAATCGGCATCATTGAAAGCCTTCAAAGTTATCTATTACACCACTCAATCTCCACCTTCACTTTCTAACAAAGATTGAAGAAAAATAAAATTAACTCCTAGAGCAAAAGAGAGCCTCCCCTTAAAAAGGAAAAAAAATACAAGAAGAAAAAGAAATAGAAATCACTCAAATTCGTCATTCCTCATATCCCTCCACTTGATAGTCTGTTTTGACCCCCAAAACGTTAGAATTGGGAGATCTTCGTGAGACGTGATATTCCTCTCATTTGAGTCCTCTTTCCAACGCGTCTAACCTTGCCTTAATCAGAGTCTTGAGTCACAAGTTATGATCAAAATAGTAAAGCTTGCGCAGCATGGCTATAATTCCGAAAATCTTTTTTCCTTCGTAATTTTATCACTTGCTAAACAATAACATTCTTATTGATGTCCATGAGATTCCTTCCCTTTCTTGAAAATTTGATTGCTAAGTTTTAGCAACCATTATCAAGCATTAGATATGGTGGGGGCCACCAAATTCGGTCTTAAAAAAAGAATAAAAACTGATTACGCCAAGTCTTGAACTCATTACCTCTAACTTGAAATTCCAGCTCTCCTCCAACAAGCCTATAAGCTCTTTGTATATAACTTTTCTCAAATAGGGTTTCAGGTTTAAACCTCTCTGAATTAAGCTCAAATACGCTCAGCTCCTTACAATTCCTGCATAATAAGAAAAAGGCTATAAGTAGAACATTTAAGACAAAATAAACAACTAGCAAATTCAAATAAAATGGTAGTTATTCATATTATGCCATGCATATCACTTGTGCATCTTGGTCTCAATGTGTTGAAGGAGGATCAAGCAAGGGAACGGTGCGCCGGGAGTAGTCATGGCAGTGAGGAGCTGTGCAAAAACAACTACAGTCCTTAGGTCGACGTACTGACTAGGATAAAGGAGCTGTAAGTATATCTTGTAACCGTTCAATAGTGATTGGTTTTTCTGATCGTGGTTTTTCTCGCGGTTAAGGGTTTCGACGTTAAATTTGTGTCTGCCTTCTTATGGTGATTGCTTGATAGATTTGCTAGTTCACTTTTATTTGACCTTTACATCCTTTGTGCATTGGTCTGTGGAAACTAGCATCCATTCTAGTAACTTTGCAACTTTCACTTGTCTTCGAAATAAATAGTTAATCATCATTAGTTTTTATAATGAAATGATACTTCTTTCCCTCTCTTTATCCCTATAATCATAATAAGAAAAATTAAAACTCATTTTTCTCTAAATCTTGTAATATTGGTTGTTGACGCTAAAATTGTTACTTTGCCTCTTCATACACTTTTAACATCAAAGAAGCTACATGAAGCTGCATCCGGCCACAATGGGCAATACTACTTCAAGCATCAGATATTTTCAGAACCATTTAGAAACTTCAAGATTCGTCAAAACAACCATAAGAAGAGTATACATAAAGTTTTGGCCCATCTTGACATCATTTGGCCTAACTTCACTCATTAAGTAGCTAAACAGGAGCTCCCGATAGAGGAAAAGCTGGAAACCTGATTTAGCAAAACATAGTACATAGTTGGGCTCAAAATCCCAGTAGAAGGCTTTACCTCCAATTTCAGGCCATTCTAACATCGTTTGGCCCAAAATGCAAAAAGATGCATTCTCCATGCGACAAAGCTAGCCCTTCAGGCGACAACAGCATCAGAGACATCAAATCTGCAATCAGAGCCTATGGATGATCTTAAAATAATTCCAAGAGGCTCTATGTCAAATTTCAAGTCAAACCGACAACGTTTGACCCAGCATTAACCCTCAAACAACAAAACTAGGTCTCTCGGCGGCGGAGACCACCAAATTCAATACTCATCAAACAAAGAACATGGATGGTCTCAAAATACTTCCAACGGGCTATATGTCAAGTTTCAGGTCATTTCGACATTATTTAACCATACTTTGACCTTCCGGAAGCTAAATCAGGTTTTCCGGTGATGGAGCCCCTCGGGACAATGATTTGCAAATCAGAGCCAACGGATCATCTTAAAATGGTTCCAACAGGCTCATTGTGAAATTCCAGATCAAACGAACATCATTTGACCATACATCAAAGTGTGATGGCTCCTCACAACGAAATCAAGTTTATTGATGATAGGACCCCACACAGCTTCAAAATTCAATAAAAAACCTATGGCTGGTCTTTTTTCTTGCCCATGAAGCTTCACCTCAAGTTTCAGATCATTCCGACATCGTTTGTCCCAGTTTTGGCTTCTGGCAGCAAATCGACACCCCTGCGTGACAAAGTCTCCATCTTTCCCGAAAAATCAGAAACTTTGACCTCCATTTTGCACGACTTTTCATTGATTTTTCTATACGAAAATCATGCCAAAATTGTACAAAAATATGCCAAAGAAGAAAAAATAGGAAGAGGCCGAAAAATGCGACCAAAAAGGCAAATTTGCCCCGTGGTCGCTAGCGACCCTGGAAATCTGGGTCATCGGATTTCTCCAAAAAACTTAATGTTGGGTCTTTTTCGTGTTTCAAGCTATTTAGCCTCTGTGATTTCCAAAAAAACTGATTTTTGGGGCACAAAATCTGTCGATCTTTGACAACATCACGGATTCGCCATTGAAATCATAGGTTTGTCATCGGACACCTTGAGATCATCAACCAGCCAACCAAGCAAGCATACTTTCTGCACGACCGATCGAAAAATCGATTGGATAGATGGTATCGACCTATTGTTGGCAATCAATGTATGAAATTGCATGATCATTTGACAACAATTAGTATGAGAAATCCACTGGCGATTAAGGCTCCCTACGTCGCAAGTAGAATTCCAAAAGATGTGGCGTGGCCCGCGACCTTTCATGCACTTCGGCGGCCATTTAATGCGATTAATGATCCATTTTTATGACAAATGAATGCGGTTAATTACTCATTATCAAGGACGGCCCAATTAGAATCCAAGAATGAGGAGTTACAAATCAAAACAATTATGATATTAAAACCATGAAACTCCTCCTATCATGTAGGTTAAATGCAAATAAAGGCGTATGATTCTCCAACGACCAATCAAGACTCAAGAAATATGAGTTACAAAAAACATAAATTAAATGTGTAACTCCTCCCATCATGGGGGCATTAGTATATTTAAAGCCTATAAACTCCCTCCATGGCCACCAAAAGCCTATAAAATTAGGCCATTTCCACAATTCCAAGGCATGATGTGCAAATCCCACAAAAAATTCTACATTGTTGCTACGCTTCAACTATGATCTCTCCTCCATTGAAGAAGCTCTACAACGACCACCACTACAAGGTGGACCTGAGGCCCCTTTCCTTCTATTTCCATGGCTTAGATGCAGCTTTTAGCCCGTCTACTTAGATTTTTATTAGATATATGATCTCTCCTTGATCCTTATTCTCTAGAAATCTGAGGTTCAAGCCGAGCCAAGAGAATCAGAAGTATCATTTGTTATAATCTGACGGATGACAACAAAGCTCAAATATGACTTGCGACTGTTAATCTGAACGAGTCCCCGCAATCTTCTGAAAAGTCAAGAGTCCCTTTTCTTTCTTCTCATTGTATTTATATTTTTAAAAGAGACACAAAAAACACAAGTCTTGTCTTTTCTTTTGATGAGAATTGTAAATCGTCTTTCACGGCAAAAACATCGCTTTTACGGCAAACAAATGAAGGTTCGCCTTTCACGATTACCAAATTCTAAATTATGTCTCTTTTCTTAACACATGTGCAATGAAAGTTAGAAAAAAGTTTATTTTCTTTTCTACTTGAAAAGGTGGATCTACGGACCACCGTTTGTTATTTCTAAGTAGAATATAAAACTTGGCATACCTGTAGACAAAAGAAATCGTTACGAATTGCTTGCCTTCGGTCATGAAATGGTTGGACCCCACGGATTCTCACATCCGCTGACCTGGTAGTCCCGAGGCGTTCCACGAACAAGTGCAATCATCTTAGCACTACCCAGAGGGACTCGCTAAACTCATGCATTTTTATATATTTTAAAAGTTTTAATCTTAACATTTGACTTAAGGCATCAAATGGGGCGGGTTTGGTATCACATATAAATGACCCACAACAGGGTGGGTCGGGTTTGGATGAGACAAATTTAAGACGAGGTGGGTTTGGGCTTACCCCAACCAGGGATGTAAACGGGTCATTTCGGTCCGGGTCCATGGTGGACCCAGACTTGGACCTATTAATGAGAATATGGAACTATAATCGGAACTATTAATGAGAAGATCGAAACAAAATTGGTTTTGTATATAGGACGGGATCAAGTTCAAGAGGAATTCTCGAAAATTGAAGTAATATGTAGGGTCCTAGGTCTATGGGTCGAAACCAAGGTGGAATCGGACCCGGAACTGTTTAGTTCACGGATTAAAAAGGATCTTGACCCTTTTACTTATCGGGCCTAAATAAGAACCCAAACCTAATTTTTAACAGGTAGGAACTTTAGGTAATCAAAGAATCGGGAACCAATTTACGTCCCTGACCCCAGCCCATACCAAATCCGCTTTGATGCTATCCGTACTTGTTGGAAGTAGGTTGGCCTCATGGATAGATATTCAAAACTTCTGACCCACTGGATATAGGGATCAAATATCCATAAGGCTAAGAACCCAAGCCCAAGATCTAAAACTCTGATCTCATGCATTAAGATCAAACATCCATCAAGAATAAACATAAATAAACAACAAGCATAACTACATCTACTAATTCTAATAGATAATATATCTATACATTTGGAGCTCGGTTGTGCTCTAATTGAGAACCTGATCTCTACAAAAAAGAATTTCACAAACTTTGATCTCCCTTGCCTTTGTGTTCTTCCACGCTATGATCCTCTAAGAGAACTTCTAAAGGAGAGTGGTGGGATCTCCAAGTAAAAGAAAACCCTAGATTTCTAGTTAGAAACCATAGGAGAGAGAGGAGAAAGAGAGAGAGGAACTTGAGAGATTTATTGTGTGTAGAGATCTCTAACACTCGCCTCCTATTTATAGTTTTTGGTACACCTCCTCTTAGACCAAGATTAGAAGTCTCACTTCTATACTTAGTAAGTATTATACTCCTCCTTTCCTTAAGATTTCTAATGAGATTAGTAACATTATTAGGGCTAGCATGGGGACCACTAGGGATTCTTTAGAATTTGGCTTCAACTAGGAATCTGGACCCCACATCTCATGTGAACTACGGACCCACAATTAATTTCAAATGAGTCCATTAATTAAATACAATTGCACTCCAATCTTAGGAATAATTACAAGAAGACCCCGAACTTCCTAATTACTACAAGTAGATCCCTCCATCTAATATATCCATGGATATATAGGAATAAATCTATCCGACCAAATTGGATCCATCTTTGATTATCCTTGTGACCCAATTAATCACAGTAATCATTAGTATCATCCAATGAACTCTTAATTGAGATGGGTGTGCACTCACCAATGATAAAACTCATTAATTGGCACAAGGGGATATTTATGAGGATATATTCCATTTTGAGAATCATATGTTCCCACAGCCCTACTACTACGTACCCAAGACATCAAGGTATTGACTTACAATTGGCCTCACTCATTGATGACTTAAAGTAAATGTATAGTGGAAACTTAAGTCTATTAATCTCTCAGGATTAAGTGTCCATTTCTTAGGAATTATGAGAGCAGCCCTTTGATAAAAAAACAGATTTGTACAAAGTGCTACTCATGGTCCTTCAATAAATCCAATGTACCAGCACGATGATCCAGAGTCATTCACTCTGATGATCGAGATATATCACATTATCTAATAGTGATCATAGTGCTGCAACCTTATTAGATGAGATGTCCAATCTCATCACTAGTTGTGAATCAATTTAAATATAAGATTTGTGATTTATGTCTCATATATGTGGATCTCATCTAAACACATAGATTACATCTAATATACTTGTGGGTTCTGGTTTATCTCATGAACCATCATGTCATTTTGTATTGGTAATGTGCAAACGTAGAATAAAATACCATTCATCTTATGGATAAAGCATGAAAATATAAATTACTAAATGAAATAAATGAATTTATCCATATTATCCACTAGATTGAGGTCATACAATCTAATAGTATTCCACTTGGACTCAATGCCAGTCAAGGTTGCATCTCATGCCCATCCCGTCTACATGCAGCTCAAAGACTTTAGTAGTCAAAGGCCTAGTAAAGGGATTTGTGAGATTGTCCGCATATGCTATTTTGGTGATAGCCATGTCACCTCTCTGCACGATCTCTCTGACTAGATGATATTTTCTCTGTACGTGCTTTTGACTTTTATGGCTTCTTGGTTCCTTGGATTGTATGACTGCCCCGTTGCTGTCACAGTGAACTGTGAGTGGCTGTCGCACCAAAGGTACCACTCCAAGTTCCATAAGGAATCTTTTGAGCCATACTGCTTCCTTAGCTACTTCACAAGCCGCTACGTATTCAGCCTCTGAGGTGAAATCAGCGGTACATTCCTGTTTTATACTTCTCTAGCCGATAGCTCCGCCGCCAAGCATAAACACATATCCAGAGGTGGATTTCCTGGAATCTTTATCTGACATGAAGTCAGAATTTGTGTATCAAACTGGAATCAACTCATCACTACCGTAAATCAACATGTATTCTCTAGTCATTCTCAAGTATTTAAGAATACATTTTACAGCAGTCCAATGGTCAGGACCTGAGTTCGATTGGTATCTGCCGACTAGGCCTACTGCATGACAGATATCTAATCTAGTACAAAGCATAACATACATAAGGCTACCTGTCATAACCCCAAAATGCGTATAGGATTAAGGGGCTGTGAATAGGGGATTACTGTAGCATGATCTTTATTTTTTCCCAGGATCCGCATTGGTGAGAATTTCCAAGGTCCATCACCATTATGGAATATTTAGCGGAAGCTTGCATTGTAGTGCAACCCGAAGTCCGGAGCTCATCGGATTTTGTATTGCATCACTAATGTCTTACTAACTGCATCATACTTGTACATTACATTTTCAGACCGGTACGATACAAACAGGAGATAACAGAGCTAAATAGGTAACATGAGATTCCATTCCCATAATTCAGGTTAGAAATTACAAAAGATATATTAATTACATTACCAAAATAAAAGGCCAGCAAAGGCCAGTAAAACTTAATACAAAACCCAAAATAATTATTCTAGGTATTTTGAGTCTTATGTGTAAGGGGTGGGGTCTACATAACAACCTCTACACTTCAATCACATGTCACTTGCGGCTCAGCAACCGCCTCCTCGGAAACCGTCCCAAGGTACAAGTCAGGAAATCATGCATACGGCATCAAGCATAGATCAAACAAATATGCCTGGCAAGTATCCAAGATAAAGAGCATAGTTTGCAAGTATAAAGCAGAACATAAGTACAGTATTAGTAAGGCAGGCAGAGTAATACATAAAGTTATGATTAACAAAAGTATAAACAATAATTAATCGGACTATCAACTAATTGTTAACATATTCAAACAATTATTCAGAAGGTGATATATCCATTATTTCCTAACAGTTAGACAGATAGTACCTTAGGACTCGTTAACACCGCCACGGGGAAACTTGAATCGAGCACGGGCAAGGCCCTGTCATAGGGAAACCTGTATCAAGCCCGGATAGGTATGTACTTTAGTAATGGGCCTTGTCACGAGAAAACCTGTATCGAGCCCAGACAAGGTCCTGCCACAGGGAAACCTGAATTGAGCCCTGGCATTGGTGACACTAGTCACTTGCAAAACGTTCTAAAGGGGAGCAATATTCAGTTATACATGGAATAATAATAATAACATAATGATGTCAACCCACAAGTCAATGCAGAAAGCAGGGGTTCAGTGCTTAAATCAAGAATTAATGAGTAATTCGGTTACTAAAGAAATGTATGTGCAAGTACAGAGGATGACAGATATTTAGAATGCCTCAAAATGGATAATGACGTTGATTAAGCATTTTAAAACAGTTAACCAAGGTAATTCAGGCTTAAAACAGTAAAATAGGTTAAAGTGGGTTTCAAAACAATAGTTTTTCTAAGTCCGAAAAATTCTACTGAAAAACGGGCAGCAGTTCGGGTAGGAATAGGGAACCCAAAATGGGTGCAAAAAGGCAAAGCGATCCGATTATCTTGGAAGGGCAAGGCAACCAAATGCTTGCACACAAACCAAGAAAACCTTTGAGGATCCGGGTACATTCAATAGTTAAGCAGGGCGAGAATCGCGTGCTGATGGGCCCGGCTCTTGCCTTCCTTCTCCACGGGTCTGTTAGGGTCCAGCGGACAAAAAGCGGCATCAATATTCTTTTGTACGGGTATGCCAGATTTTTTATTCTACTTGGAATTTAGAAATGGTGATCCGAAGATCCACCTTCACAAGTGGAAAGGAAATCAATCTTTTTTATAACTTTCCATTGCACATATATTTTTAAGAAAATAGACAGATTTTGAATGCCGTGAAAGGCGATTTTCTTTTATTTGCTGTAAAAGGTGGTTTTGTGCCGTAGAAGGCGATTTACAAATCTCATCAATAATGAAAGACAAGAGTTGTGATTTTTTGTCTCTTTAAAAATACAAAATACAACAGAAAAAGTAAGAAAATGGATCTAACTTTTCAGGAGATTGCGGGGACTCGTTTAGATGGACGGTCGCGAGTCATGTATAGACTCTGCCATTGTCCTTCAGATGAGAACACATGATGCTTTGATTACTTGGCTTGGCTTGGACCTCAGATTTTTAGAGGATAAAGACCAAGGGGAGGTCCTATATCCAATAAAAAGCCAAGTAGACGGGCTGAAGAGCCACATCTGACCATGTTGGATAGAAGGAGAGGGGACCTTGGGAGGGTGGCCCCCTAAGGGACTTCAACCACCTTGTGGTGTTTCTTGCAGCATAGTTTGTTTAAAGTAGCGGAGCTTCTTTGCGCAGAGATTTCTTCGGGAATTCTCTTGTATTTTTTTGGACAATCTTTCAGGCAATTTTTTCGGACCCTTTCTCCTTGGAATGACTGCCTTTTATGGGCTTATGGTGGCTATTAGAAGAGTTTATGAGCATTGATTACATTAATGCTCCATGATGGGAGGAGTTACAAGTATTTAATTCTTGATTTTATAACTCCTTTTTCTTGACTTCTAATTGGCCAATGGAAAATGATGGGCATTTAATCTCCTTTAATCTCCATGATGAGGGGAGTTACATGGTTTAGTGCCATGATTACTTGGATTTGTAGCTCATTTTTCCTTGCTTCTAATTGGGCCGTCCAAAATAATGAGTTAATGACCACATTAACTTGTCATAAACGGGTCAATTACCAGCATTAAGTGGTCGCCAAGTCGCTTGAAGAGTCACGGGCCGCGCCACGTCTTTTGGAATTTCTCTTACGATGATCGCCGATGGATCCACATGTTGTTTGATGTCGGATGGCAATGTAACTTCAGACATTGGTTGACATCAATGGGCCGACAACATTTGTTCAGTCGATTTCACAATCGGTAGGACAGAAAGTGTGCTTTCTTGGTCAGCTGGTTGGTGATTTTGAAGCGTCGGATGATGATTCCATGATTTCGACGGCGAATCCGTGATGTTGACGAAGATTGACGGATATCATGCTTAAAAAATCAGATTTTGAAAAAATCACAGGGGCCAAATAACTCGAAACGCTAAAAGTGACGAAAAAATGTCTTTTCGACGGAAATCCGGCGACCCAAATTTCCAAGGCCACCATCAACCATGGGCCAGGCTCGCCGCCGGCGATCATGGGGATTTTCCCCCTTTTGGTCGCCGTTTCTCGACTATTTTTCTGGCTTTTTTTTTCTTTCTCCTGTATTTTTCTTGACATTTTCCTCACTTATTGACTTAATTCTTCTAAAGAAAATCTAACGAGAAGCCGTGCAAATCAAAACACAAAGTATTCTATTTTTTGGAAAAGCCGAAGACTTTGTAGCCGATTTTCCATCAAGAGTTGAAACTAGGTCAAATGATGTCGGAATGACCTGAAATTTGAGGTGAAGCTTCCTAAGAAATAGATAGGAACAACCATGGGCTTTAGTTTGAGTTTTGAAGCTGTCTGGGGTCCCATCGATGTTAGACTTGATTCCACCACGAGGAAGATGTCGAGCTTTGATGTACGGTCATCCGATGTCCGATTGACCTGAAATTTGACAAGGAGCCTATTGGAGTCATTTTGAGATGATCTATTAACTCCGATTTGGATGTCATGGCCCTGAGAAGCCCCGCCGCCGGGAGGCCTGATTTTGCTTCCGAGCATCAAAGTTAGGTCAAACGTTGTAGGAATGACCTGAAATTTGACGTGTAGCCCTTTGGAAGCATGTAGAAGCCACCCATGTGTTTTATTTGATGAGTGATGGCCTCAGTACTTCTCACCACTGAAGGGCTTATTTTGCTTATCGAGAGTTGATGGAGGGTCAAACGGTGTCGGTTTGACTTGAAATTTGACGTGGAGCCTTTTTGAGACCATCCATAAGCTCTAATCGAAAATTTGATATCTTCGACATTGTTGCCGCCGGAAGCTCCTGCTCAGCTGTTGGAGGAGTGAAGTTAGACCAAATAGTGTTGAAATGACCCGAAACTTCATGTGTACCCTTATTTTTGGCTATTTTGAAGGATCTTGCAGCTTTTGTTTGATTTTGATAAGATCTGATGTTTGAAGCAACATTGCCTGTTTGTAGTAGGATGTGGTTCCATGTAGCTTTTGATGTTGAAGAGGCAAAGTGACATTTTTTATGTCAATTGATGTGATCAATATCAATCATAAAATACCGCAAGTGCACGGGTGTCTAGATGAGACAATGGCAAGAACGGGTCGAACCCACAAGGAGCTAATTAAAGAAACTTTTAGATTAAGAAAACTAATTAACTACAATCAAGGAAAGTTTTGAGTATTTAGATTTAAAATCAAGCAACTAATTTAGAAAGATGAAAAACTACAAATTAATGAAAGTGATTAGAGCATAGTAATCCAATAAGCATCCGCAAGTTATTTATCAAATAATCCTAATTTGTTCCAATTTTTACTTCAAATCAAAGATAAATCAATATTTTTAATTTGGAAAATCTAACTTTTAAAATCCCTTTTCAATCATAAAAATTCAAAACTCAAGACTTCCTTCATCTCATAAAAGAATAAAAATAATTTAAGAACTACCCATCAAAAGTAAGCATAAACCATCAAAAGATCTAAATCCTAAGCATGGCCTATCAAACCTAAGCATGAATAGTCAAAAACCAATTTTTATTTTCAGAATTTAAGAATGGAGATTTACCTAGGGCACGAAGACAAGCCTATTGATCATTAAGCACATAATCATGGAACACAAATTAGAATTACTAAATAAATAAAAAGAAGTTACTTACCTTCATCCATAGCTCCAATCAAGAAAATTAGCCCGCCATTGCAAAGAATGCTTTTTGATTTGTCATTAAAAATTGCATCTTTACAACTTCTCCTTCACAAAAATTCTCCTTCAAAATAAATACTTGGACATGGCCCAAGGCTACCAAAATAAAATAAATAAAGAAAATACTAATGGAAAACAAGAAAGGAAGAAAAGAAAGAAGGGAATTGGAGAGAGGGCTAGATGTGTGTTGCATCCTCCTTTTTGGGTTAGTTTTATAGATGTTGATGCCTCCTTTTTAGAAAAGAATCTCTTCTCTTTTAGGACTTGTTTCCTTATTTGGAGAGAATTTGCTACTAAGTGTGGTCTCTTGGGCTCCAAGTCTTGGAAAATTGAACTCCTCAAAAGAATTCTAATGTTGCTAATTTTGAAAACTTTGTGTAATTCCTATATAGAATTATATCAGATAACTTCCCGAGGTCATATCTCCCTCAATATAGCTCCGATTTATGCGATCTTGGGCTCCACGGATATCTACTTGAAAAGAGCTTTCCAACGGTAGGTAGATTGCACAAATCCGACACACGGTTTAAGAGTTATAGTCATTTCAATTTGCTGCCCCTGAAAAATCCGGGAATAATTTGCAATTAAGGAAACTTCTATGTTTGGCATGCTATGGGATGTGTGGGACCCATGTTGGACGTCCGTGGCATGCTTGGACTCTTTCTTTGCTTGCTTATTTGATTCCTTTTCCATCTTTGAGATTTTCCAATCTTTCCAACTCCACCTAGATGTCAAGATATGTGGGCCCACCATGAAGCGTGTCCCGCCTTTGATCTCTCTCAAATTTCACCAATGTAGGTCCCACTCTTGATTTATCCTATAAAAATAAAATTAAATGATGTCAATAATAATCAAGTGTGAGGAATCTAGATAAACTATGCATGGGACCCTACATGCCTAATTAATGTACCAAAAAATACCCAACTTTTAAAAAATAACACATGGCGTCAAAATTAGAAGGTATGCATTAGTGAAGCCAAAATAACTAATTCTTGGGTGATGAATGAGATGAAAACCCCTAATTTCACAAAAGTCATGCAATGTAATGAATTTTGACCAAATTTGACTAAGATTCCAACTTTGATGCTCAAATGCATGAAATCATAAAATTAAGTGTAATTCTATGCAATTAACCTAATTAAGTCTACAAATGCATATGAAATGATGAATGAAAACTACAATTTTGTAGACTTATCATCAACACGTGCTAAGACTTAGGAGTCCTGTGTGGCAAGATGCTAAGATCAGGTTTGCAAGGTGCGTGATAAAAGTATGAAAAGTCTGATTAAAATTATCATAAACATGCAAGTATGGTGGTTCCCAAAATTATACGCTCAAATGGATGGATATTGGTGTATTTTTGTACACTTGATGCATTCGGAAGGTGGGAATATCCAACCCCTAAGTTTTGATAAAATACGAGTCACCATGCTCCACATGCATCCTTAATTGTCTAGGTCTAAGTACGGAGTTAAAATTAACATCGGGCAAGTCGGGGGACTGGGTTTATCATAGTCTAGGTCTTGGTCTTTCTTTTTCTAAGAAAAGATAGTCTCTTTGCATTGCCCGAGGTTTAGGTCAAAAGCCCCTATTTTCAGGTTGGATGGCAATTTATTAATTTCCTTTAAACCTTGGTTCAAACATCCCAATTTTGGTTCAAACACTCAGAAATCCCTACAAGGTTAATCAGGTTCGAAAACAGGTTCAAAACATGCTAGGATCCAATTAAAATCTCAGTTGTCAAAGGTCATAAAACAAGGGTGGGTTCTACGGATCCCAAGGTGGGACCTATTGGTCCAAGTTGTACATTGTGGTTGGCTGAACTCAGCTGGAGTTGCAGCTGGTTCCAGGTGGAGGTTTCAGCTGAAATCAGGTGGAGTTTCAGCTGAGATCAGGTGGGGGGCATTGCAGTGAGCGGATTCAGGTGGGACTGAAGTCAGGGAAGGAGCTGGTTCAGGTGGACTGGTTCAGGTGAAAACAAGGGCTGTGCAGGTGTTGGGAAGAGGGGGTGTTGCTGCTGGTTCAGGTGGGAACAAGGACTGTGCAGGCTGAACAAGAAGAAGAGGAGGAAGGAGAAACTGCATGCTGCAGCGAGCTAACAACTAGCTTTGTAGGGAGGGTGGCCGTGGAAACAGGCTGTGTAAAGGGGAAAGAGTGGCCGCTGGTGAGTTTGCAGGGAATGGCCGCTGACAAGTTTTGCAGGGGTAGCCGATGGGCCTCTTGTAGGGAGTAACCACTGGGCGGGGAGAGGAAGGAGTGGCAGAGAACTATACATGGAGAGAGTGTGGCCGCTGGTCGGGGAGAGGAAGGAGTTGCCGAGAACTGTACATGGAGAGAGTGTGGCCGCTAGAAATGAAATTCAGTGGGTGGCAGTTGGAAGATGAAGGCAGCAGTGGCCTCCGGGTGTAGGGGGACTGGTTGATAGCTAATTGCGGGGGAATGGCCGAGCAGAGAGGGAAGTTGGTCAGAAGCTGAGCAGAGAGAAGAAGGGTCGGCTGCAGCAATGGCTGCTGGTGGAGGAGGCAACAATGGCTGCTGGGCTGTGTGTGTTCGGTAGCCGGCAGTAACAGGGAATGGGTTGGCCGGTTGAGGAAGATGAAATGGTCGACCGCTGTTAGACCCCGACCCAAGTATGCTGTGTTTAGCATCATTTAAGCTGAGTTTAGCACTTAAGTGGGATTAGAAGGCGTCTAGCTTAGATTGTGAGCTCGATTAGATTTTCATAGCTTTGGGAAACTTTGACCCGGCCCGGAGTAGCCCGTGCGATAAGTGTCCGTGTGCGAACTTATATTTTATTTAAAAAAATCTGATTTTTAATCCTCTTTATTTGTTATTTCGACCCCTACAACTTTTATGTTTGCTCCATCTGTGTTTGAACCCCAAAAATCACGTTTTTCGAGAAAAAGGAACAAAATGACTTTTCACACCAAATCTGTGCATGAATTTCGAAATTTGAAAATCATGAGGAAAATATACTTTTTGGAAATTAGATATTTTAATGATCATTTTATTTTCTTTCGTCGATCTCATCCGAGACCCGCAAAATGGAGTTTTAAGCCCTTGAAGGTTAGTGGCCTGGCGGGGCCCCCACCCCCACCCAACTCAAAAGCTCACCCACGTGTGTTTCTTCTTCACTTCTTCATTTTTAGTTTTCAAACCAGCTGAGACCAAGAGAGAACCAGCGATTTTTCTCTTCATTCTCTCCTTTGCATGCCTTCCTTTTGGTGCCCAAAGTGAAAATCTGATTTCACTATTTTCTTCCCCATCTTTAGAGCTTTCCAAAGACACAATTTTTAAAGGGATTTCCGTTGGACAACCTTCTTCTTCAAGCTCTTCTCACTGATTTTCGCTCTTACAGGTTAGGCTTTGGTTTTCCCTCTTAGACATGGGTTCTTTGGACCCTTAGGAAGCTCTTTATCATGCATGCAGAACTCCTTTCATCTTTCAAAATGTTGGATTTTGAGAAGCGTTTTCATGGGGGTTCTTATAGATTGAAGGTCCTGCTGTGTTAGAAGAATTCGTGGAGTGTTTTAGTAACCATTTTGACCCAGGCAAGTGAATAATCTGATATTGGAATGCATGCATTTAAATTCGTGTTTCTTCTTCAAAGTTTGATGTGAAATTGCTATTTCTTTTGATTCATTTTCTTGGGCTATATAAAGCTGATTTCATAAAGGTTTAGTGTTCAGCTGTGTACAGATTTTTGCAGTTTTTGTGTTATTTTTGTGCAGGTTTTTATGTTCAATCTGTGTGCAGATTTGTATAGTTTTTGTGTTGTTTTTGTGCAAGTTTTTGTGTTCAATCTGTATGAAGATTTCTGCAGGTTTTTGTGTTGTCTTTATGTAGGTTTTTGTGTTCAATCTATGTGCATATTTCTATAACTTTTAGAGTTCAGTTCTTGTTCAGATTTCTGCAACTTTTAGTGTTCATTTCATATTCAGATTTCTGCAACTTTTAGTGTTCATTTCATGTTCAGATTTCTGCAACTTGTAGTGTTCAGTTTTATATTCAGATTTCTGCAACTTGTAGTGTTCAGTTTTATATTCAGATTTCTGCAAGGTTTTGTGTCCATGATAACATGAAAAATCTTGGCCATTGGTTTGTTTACTAGGCTGGAAATCTGATTTCTAAATTTCTGTGTTTGCTCATGTTAATGTATGCCTTTCCTCATTTAACTTGTTAATGGAATCAGTTATTTTGTTTTGTGTTGAATGGAGATTTGTATGATGGATAGAGGAACTCAACTCAAAGAAAATTATAATTGAATTACCCGGGGAAAATCTATTGAACTCTATCAAAAGCCTCACTGCGCACTCGAAGGCCCCAAATGCCGGATAACTTCAGAGGCATCAAATTTATTCTTATAAAACGACTTTTGGACCTTGAGAGCTCATTGAAACGGCCCTGGGTAAACCATTCCAACACAATTAACTATCTCATTCAAGATTTGGAAATCGGTATATATTTTGTATAAATTAATTTTCAGATAGCTTTGTATGGTTCGTTTTGTTAAAAATCTTCGTAAGGCTACTTGTCCGTTCCGAGTCCGTGTGTTTGTTTGTGTTTTGCTTAGAGTAGTCCTTCTATTGATTTGAATTTTGTTTGTATGGTTAGAATTATGTTATGATTGGATTTTTATTTTGTCGGCACCACTAAGCTTGGGTCACTTTGTCGGGCTGATCACCCGGCTTAGAATCCTCAAATATTACGCTAACTGCAGCTTGGATATTTGTGTGTTTGTTATCCGTTCCGCAGCGGACTATGTGTGACACCCATCTATATTGGGTTATTTATATATTATTCGTGTGCTCTGGCCATTTTATATGGCGATGGTTATCGTGAGTGCTCTTGTTAGTTCGGTAATAGGAGAATATAGCTTCATTTGGTTTGCCATTATTTTATTCGGTTTGAAATATTCTTTTAAACGTCTTAATGTATTTCCTTAGAATTTAATACCGTTTTCTCTAAATTCTTCGTTAATCATGCTCATTTCTCCAATGTACGTCATGTATACAAATGTATTTGCAAACACTTGTCATTCTTTATCTGCTTTATTCACATGCCAGACCATCGTGTCTGATACTCTTTTATTTGGTGCCAGATATTGATCACGCCGCTTGTGAGGCGGAGCACGAGGAGGGGGTGGTAGAGCCTCCGGCTGGGCGGGAGGGGCAGCCCAACGATGCCATTTAAACATCGGGTTGGGTTTTGAGACGCGCACCACATTTTGAGGGGATTGACCACCATCTTCATCTTTTGGAAAATTTGACACTTTAGCCTTTGTTGGCTTTATTTTTGGGGATTGTATATATTTAAATTTAATTTCTTGGATTGTAAAACTTGAACTTAACTTTGGGGTTTGCTTATGAATGTTTCTCCCTTTGATATGAGTTTGGCATATAATGGATTGATTTTGGACTTCAGATTTTGTTTGCTACATGCTTTCGCACATCTATTCTTTTGCATGTGATTGATTGGTCTTGGATCTTGTGAATCATCACTGTAGAAACCTATGGGAAACTAGCGCGAGCAGGCGAAATTTTCTGGCTCACCACACCGCGGCCCCGGATTAAGGACTTGGCCGGCTCAGTCTCAGTCTGGGGGCGTAACAGGACTGGTATCAGAGCGAGAAATGTTTCAGGCAATTAAAAGGAATTAGAAACGTATGGGCATGGTAAGGATTCATTAGAGATTTCGTTAGTTAGTGTCTAGTGGGATTTTGGGTACGTATGTGTTAGTTTATTTTATTATGCTAACAAGTGGTTTTGCAGCACCATGCCTCCACGTAGAGACCAAGCGAATACAAATTCTTCTGGCAGTAATAGTCATAGTGCAGGCCCATCTGGGGATAGCCAGTTTCAGCACATTATGTAGATGACGGTAGAGCAACAGCAGAAGGCTAATGAGATGATGCTAGAGCAACAAAGGCAAGTTAATGAAAATAAGTTAGATTGCAAGAAAAGATGGCAAAGAAAGATGAGGAGCTGGCTCAAGTATAAAGGCAGTTGTTAGAGGTATTAGGAAGGAGGCCAGAACCCGTGTAGGCTCCACCGATGGGTCCCCAGATTGTCATCTAGAACCATGACAACGATCCAAATGTATTGTTTGAACGTTTTGGGAAGAGAGGCCCAAAGGAGTTTACAAGGAAAGAAGATTCTTTAACAGCAGATGATTGGCTCACCCACACAGAGAACATCTTTGATCTTTTCAGATGTACGGGCAGACAACAGGTTCACCTAGCAGCCTTTATGTTTAAGGGATTGGCGGATATTTGGTGGAAGACCATCAAGGATGCTTATCGGAACATTGCAAATGACCAAGCTTGGACCACCTTAATTTAAGGATCAGTTTAGTGAGAAGTATGTTCCCTCTCACATCAAGAGGCAGAAGGCTATAGAATTCCAACAGCTCAAGCGAGAGAACATGACAGTCCTTTAATATGTCACCAAGTTTGAGAGACTCTCCCGTTATGCCCCAGAGCTGATTGATACTAAACATAAGAAGATTACTAAGTTCCTGGAAGGACTCAATCCTATTATTAAAAGAGATGCTACAGGGGTAGTATCACCAGCCTCATTCTAGGAAGCTGTCAAGAGGGCCTACAAGTTTGAGAACATTAATAACAAGATAATCCAAGACTCTCAGAGGAAGCATCAGCAGCAGGGTCAGAGATTCTAGCAGAACAAGAGGCAAAGACAAGATCAGAATCCTCCAAAGCAAGGTGCTTATGAACACTGTGGCAAGCATCATCCTTCCAATCAATGCTACAGGGTCACCAGTGGGTGTTTCAAATGTAGTACTCTTGATCACATGGTGAAGGACTGCCCACTCATCAGAAACCAAGGCAACCGGCCCCCACATTAGCAATCCAGATAAGCACCTCAACAGAACCAACAAGCAGTCCAAAACCAACCAAGGCAGCCACAGCAGCCGAACCAGCAATAGTAGCCACGCCAACCACCTTAGAATTAGAATGCCCGTCCACCTCAGCAAAATAGAAATGCGCAACAAGGGAGACCGAACCAAAATCATAATAGACCTCAGTACCAAGGGCATACATATCATCTTAACCAAGTGGACGCGGATGCAGCAGGCAACGTAGTGGAAGGTACACTCTTTGTTTGTGGAGTAGAATCTAAAATACTATTTGATCTTGGATTCACCCACTCTTTCTTATCTCCTATGTTTGCTAAATTGATTGATGTGCCTGTTGGTGAATTTTATTTTGGCTGTTGTAACATCAGTAGGGAAACAAGTTATCTGTAAGACATATCATCCTAGTTGCACAGTTAAAATAGGAGAGGTTACATTCCCAGCAGACCTTATTCTTTTGGACATGCATGACTTGGATGTCAGGATGGATTAGTTAGCAGGTCACCATGCCACTATGGATTGCTTTAACAAAACTATTTCTTTCAAATTGGATTGGGCACCAACGGTAATAGAATTTCAAGAAGAGAAAAGAATTTCACAAGCTAGCTTCATTTCAACACTGTCATCAGCTAATTTATTGAGAAGCGGGTGTGAGGGATTCATAGCATTTATCACAGAGGATAAATAGTCCCACGGGGTGGAGAAAATCCCCGTTGTGTGTGAATTCCTATATGTTTTTTGGGAAGAAATTCCAGGGTTGCCACCGATCAGGGAGATCGAATTCACAATAGAACTCATGCCAGGGACTGCTCTGATCTCCATTGCACCTTATAGAATGGCTTCGCCAGAGTTGCGTGAACTAAAGTTACAGTTGCAAGAATTAATGAAGAAGGATTTTATTAGACCGAGTATCTCACCATGGGGAGCCCCAGCGTTGTTTGTTAAGAAGAAGGATGGGAGCTTGAGAATGTGTATAGATTATAGAAGATTGAATCAAGTGACCATAAAAAACAAATATCCATTGCCAATGATACATGAGCTATTTGACCAATTGCAAGGGGCATAGTACTTTTCGAAGATTGACTTGAGGTCCGAATATCACCAGTTGAGAGTCAGGGAATCAGATGTACCGAAGACAGTCTTCCGGACTATATATGGACACTTTGAATTTTTGGTGATGCATGAACAAGATCTTTACACTTTATTTAGATCAGTTCACGGTCGTCTTTATAGATGATATATTGGTGTATCCAAAGTCTAGAGAAGATCATGAGCAACATTTGAGGACTTCACTACAGCTTTTGAAGGATAATCAGTTGTATGCAAAGCTTGGGAAGTGTGAATTTTGGCTCAAAAAGGTTGCTTTCCTCGGTCATATCATCTCCAAAGAAGGCTTTGGCAGTCGACCAATCAAAGATAGAGGCAATCATCAGTTGGGAAAGGCCGAAAAATGTGACTGAAGTTAGAAGTTTTCTGGGTTTAGCAGGCTCTATAGAAGGTTTGTGCAGGGACTTTCATCTATTGTAGCACCTTTGACCAAACTAACCCGGAAAAATGTGCTTATGTGTGGTCAGAACAGTGTGAATCCAGCTTTGAGGAGTTGAAAAAGAGGTTAACCACAACACCTATTCTCACTTTACCTTCGGGCAGTGGTGGTTTTGTTGTTTATACCAATGCTTCGAATGTGGGAATCGGGTGTGTATTGATGCAAGATAGCAAAGTCATAGCTTATGGCTCAAGGCAATTGAAGGAGCATGATAAAAATATGCAACGCATGACTTAGAATTGGCAGCAGTCGTCTTTGCATTGAATAAGTGGAGACATTATCTCTACGGAGAAAAAATCGAAGTCCATTCGGACCATCATAGTCTCCAATATTTATTCTCTTAGAAGGAATTGAACATAAGACAGAGGAGGTGGACGGAGTATATTAAAGATTATGATTTCCCAATCAAGTACCACTCGGGAAAAGTGAATGTAGTTGCAAATTCTTTAAGCATAAAGTCTGGGAGTGTGGCCAGTTTGTAAGGAGCTAACATATTTTAGCAGTTTGAAGATTTGGGAGTAGAATTTCAGCCGCTAAGGAAGGGTGTAATGTTAGCAAATATGTCGGTGGCTGAACCTACTTTCATTCAGAAAATCAAGGAGAATCAATTGCAAGATCCAAATTTGGCAAAAATTATGGAGCACATCTCAGAACGCCCGAATTTTTGAATTGTGGATAGAGTACTATACTTTCGTGACCGGCTTTGTGTTCCAAATATTGATGATTTGAGGAATGAGATTATGGTTAAAGCTGACAACACCAAGTATTATATGCACTCGGGAAGCATGAAAATGTATCACAATTTGAAGGGCGGATTTTGGTGGAACAATATGAAGAGGGAAATTGCAGCCTTCGTGTCTAGATGCATGACATGCCAATTGATAAAGGCAGAACATTGGAAGCCTCCTGGTCTCTTGCAACCGTTGTAGATTTTGCAGTGGAAATGAGAACATCTCACCATGGATTTCGTCTTAGGGTTATCCACTACCAGCAGAGGAAACAATGCCATCTGGGTTATAGTTGACAGTCTAACAAAAGCTGCGCATTCCATTCCAATGAAGACGGGAAAGAAAATGCACATGCTACCTCTCGCAGAAGCATTCGTTAACGAGATTGTTAGTCGGCATGGCCAACCTGTTTCCATCACTTCAGATAGAGACAACAGATTCGTCTCGAGATTTTGAAAGACCTTACATGAGTCTATGGGTACGAAGCTACAGTTCAGTACTGCTTATCACCCACAGACGGATGGTCAATCATAGAGGACTATTCAGACCTTGGAAGACATGCTACGGGCTTGTGTGTTGGATTTCAAGACTCAGGGGGATAAGAGTTTACCTCTTTGCGAATTTGCATATACTAATAGCTACCACTCGAGCATTGGGATGACACCTTTTGAAGCATTGTATGGGAGGAGATGCAAAACTCCGGTGTATTAGGAAGAAGTCGGAGAACGCAGCTTTCATGGACAAGTGAAATGGTTAAGCTCATACATGAACGTATGAAAGTTGCTAGAAGCCGACAAGAAAGCTATGCAGATGTTCGATGAAGAGACCTATAGTTCCAGGTAGGGGATAAAGTGTTTCTGAAAGTGTTGTTGGCTAGAGGAACATTGAGATTCGGTCAAAAGGGCAAATTGCCGAAGAGATTCATTGGATCGTATGAGACTTTGAGCCGCATTGGTGACGTTGCATATAGATTAGCCTCACCATTAGAACTCTCCAGCGTACACAATGTACTCCATGTATCCATGTTGAAAAGTACGTTCCAAACCCGTCACCCGTGTTGCAACATAAGCCATTAGAGATTCAAGAAGATGCCACCTATGTTGAGAAATCGGTCAAGATTATTGAAACGAAAGAGCAAGAATTGAGGAACCAGACAATTCATTGGGTAAAAGTGCTTTGGGGAAACCACAGACCGGAAGAAGCCACTTGGGAATTGCGTGATCAAGTTCAGAAGAAATACTCTTACCTGCTACCCGAGGTTAGTGTTCACTTGGAGGACCAAATGCTTTAAGGGGTGGAGGATGTTAGACCCCGCGGTGAGGATTCCCAAACAATCCATCACGACCTAACAATCAATTTCCAAACGAATAGCAATGTGCAAAAGCATGTAGCAAAACATAATCAAATGGATCACATGATAATCATACAAGTCTTGTATCAAAATCAGAAATATATCCATAAGCAAAACCCAAAGTTAAAGTTAAAGTTGTGCGGATAACAACAGTATATTAAAGTTATACATCCCAAAAGAAAGCCAACAAAGGCTAATAACAAAGTTCCCAAAAAGAAGCATCACTCCCAAAACATGTTATCCAAAACTCAAGTCCTAACCTGATGTCTAAATGACATTGTTGGGCTTCCACTTCCGCTCTATCGGAGGTTCTACCGCCTCCTTTGCATGCTCCGCCTCAACGGCAGCGGGTTCAATATCTAGTACCAAATAAGAGAGTATCAGACACGACGGTTTGGCAAGTGAATAAAGCAGATAAGATATACAAGGTTTTATCAATATCATATAGGAAAAGTCATAAAAGAGCATTTAAAAGATAAACGTATGTAAAGACGTATCAAAGTGGACAATTTCTGTATAAAAAGGAAATTTACATTGAAACATTTCAAACTAACTGAGAACCGATAAAATACTGGCAATCCACATTTCACTATATTCTCCTATTACCGAGATAACAAGAGCACTCAATTAATAACCGTCGCCATATAAAATGGTCAGAACAGTAACCGTTGCCATCTAAAATGACTGGATAATAATCGTTGCCATATAGAATGACCGGAACAATCAATAACCGTTGCCATGGTCGGAGCAAACAATCAAAAGGATCCAAATTGCAGTTGGCAAAGTATTTGAGGATCCTAAGCCGAGTGATTAGCCTAACAAAGTAACCCAAGCTTAGTGGTGCCGACTGAAAATCCAAACAATACAATCAAGTTATCAAAATACCTTTCAATCAATAAAAGAACTACTCTTAACAAAGCATGAACGAACAATACGAACGAATCAAACGAGTAGTTTAACCGATTATTTCAAATGTGGCGAACCACTCAATCCATTTCAAAATGATTTATAAGAAAATGTACAAACCCCTTTTTGGTTTGGAATGAGGTGATGCACAGTGGTGGATTGGCTTACTGAGGGTTGTCTCATGACACACTTAGGGTCTCAACATCGGTTTTGAATAAGGAATTTGAAGGAATTTGATGCCATTGAAGATCTCTGACATTAGAGACGCAAAGTGTATATTGAGATTTATGAAAATTTCTCGGTAATTACTGAGTCGAAATTCCAAATGCACAATATCAAGTCAAAAGCCCTTGGCATTTCCTGGTTTTCATTCCCCAAGAAAATCCACAAAACTGGCCCAACCTGAAATTCGGTTAGCTCTCGGTCACCTGTAGGCTAGCCGAGGTGGTGCATGTCGGCTAGCAGCCAGCTGACCGATGGCGGACCGCCTGGTCCCTGACAGGAAAAATACAGCATTCTGAAAATGGGACTGAAATGGAGTTCGGTTGGATGTCGGTTAACCGAAGTGGTGTAGTTCGGTTAGCCGCTAGCTGACCGACGACTCACCTGATGCAATGTAAGCTTTTGGAATTGTAACCGACAGTGTTTGGTCACCTGTCGGTCATCTGTCGGCTAGCCAATGGCTAACCACCAGCTGACCGGCGCCCTGCGGATAGTTGCAGATCAGGTCATTTTCCTTTATCCTTCGTTCCCTTTCTCCACCATTCACATCCAACCGAGCTTCATTTGCTCTAATCAAATTCCGTTCAACCACAACATCACATCTCATTCCAATATCCGTTTACACAACAAAATCCAAGATTTAACATGAGTAAAAGCAGAATCCAAAGGATCAGATTTTCAATCTTGTAAAACAATCCATAACCATGATCTTTCCCAACTATCAATGACCCAATATCCTGTAGAAAATCGTATATATTATGAGCATAAAACCTTATGAAATCAGCAATACATAACCAAAGAAAGTGAATCAAATGAATAGCATTTCTTTTTCACATCAAACTTAGAAGAAAAACTCCCATTTCAGTTGCATGCATCCCAAATCCATTTATTCACTTACCTTGACTTCAAATGGGTCTAAAACACTCCAAGAGCACTCCTCCCACAGCACCCTCTCCAATCTACATAAAACCGCCATGAAAAACACTCAAAATTCTACAAATTTTGGAAGAAGAAGGAGGTCCACAAGAGAGTCCATGCATGTATGAAAAAGAAGCTCTAAACAGCCCAACAAAACCATGACTGGAAGAGGATAGCCATTCCTTACCTCTACAAGCTCTAGATAAGAAGAGAAGCTTGAAGAACGGAGAAATTCTAGCAGAAGTTCTACACAAATGGTGTCTTTGGGAAGCTCAAGAGATGAGGAAGATAATGGTGGAATTAGATTTCCGATTCACACTAAGGAGTAGGGACATGCAAAGGCCAAGAGGGGAGAGGAGAAAAGCTCTCTTTCTTTTTCAGCTAAAGTTCTGAAATGGATAAATAAAGAAGAAGAAGGAACTGACGTTGGTTTTTTTTGAATGGGTGAGTTAAGTTGTGGGCCCCATTGGCCCCAAAGTTTCAAGGGCTTAAAACTCCCCTTTTCGGGTCTCGGATGTGATCGACGAAGAAGAGAAAAATGATCGTCGAAATATTTAGTTTTCAAAAAGTATATTTTCCTCATGGTTTTCAAATATCGAAAATTAATGCACAGGTTTGCGTGAGAAGTCAGTTTTGCCTTTTTTCCTCGAAAAATGTGATTTATGGGATTCAAATTCAAACGGAATGAGCATAAGTTGTTGGGACCAAAATAATAAATCCAAAAGGTTGAAATCAATATTTTTCGAGATCAAAGTAAATTCCCACTCGAATACGCGTCACACGGGCCACCTTAGGCCTGGTTAAACTAGAACTCAACGGCTCTCAAAATTTACCAAAGCTATTCAAAATTGTAATCTAACTAAAACCCAAGCTAATCGTCCTCTAATCCCACTTATAAACTAGTCACGGCTAAAACAATCATTAAAAATACTAAACCTAGGTCGGAGTCTGATAGTATGCCTCTCTTCATTTAATTTGTTGATGGAATTAGTTATTTTGTTTTGTGTTGAATGAAGATTTGTATGATGGCTAAATGAACTCAACTCAAAGAAAATTATACTTGAATTACCCGGGGAAAATCTATTAAACGCTATCAAAAGCCTCACTGCACACTCTAAGGCCCCAAATGCCGGATAACTTCATAGGCATCAAATTTATTCTTATAAAACGACATTTGGACCTTGAGAGAGCATTGAGACGGCCCTGGGTAAACCATTCCAACACAATTAACTATCTCATTCCAGATTTGGAAATCGGTATATATTTTGTATAAATTAATTTTTAGATAGCTTTGTATGGTTCGTTTAGTTAAAAATATTTGATAAGGCTATTCGTCCGTTCCGACTTCGTGTGTTCGTTTATGTTTTGCTTATAGTAGTCCTTCTATTGATTTGAATTTTGTTTGTATGGTTAGAATTATGTTATGATTGGATTTTCGTTTTGTCGGCACCACTAAGCTTGGGTCGCTTTGTCGGGCCGATCACCCGGCTTAGGATCCTCAAATATTTCACTAACTGCAGCTTGGATATTTGTGTGTTTGTTATCCGTTCCACGGCGGACTGTGTGTGACACCCATGTATATTGGGTTATTTATATATTATTCGTGTGCTCCTGCCATTTTATATGGCAACAGTTATCGTGAGTGCTCTTGTTACTTCGGTAATAGGAGAATCTAGTTTCATGTGGTTTGCCATTGTTTTACTCGGTTCAAAATATTCTTTTAAATGTCTTAATGTATTTCCTTAGAATTTAATATCGTTTTCTCTAAATTCTTTGTTAATCATGCTCATTTCTCTAATGTACGTTATGTATACAAATGTATTTGTAAACACTTGTCATTCCTTATCTACTTTATTCACCTGTCAGACCGTCGTGTCTAATACTCTTTTGTTTGGTGCCAGATATTGATCCCGCCGGCCGTGATGTGCAGCACGAGGAGGGGGCGGTAGAGCCGCTGGCTGGGCAGGAGGGGCAGCCCGACGATGTCATTTAGACATCGGGTTGGATTTTGAGACGTGCACCACATTTTGGGGGGATTGACCACCATCTTCATCTTTTGGAAAATTTGACACTTTAGCCTTTGTTGGCTTTATCTTTGGGGATTGTATATATTTAAATTTACTTTCTTGGATTGTAAAACTTGAACTTTACTTTGGGGTTTGCTTATGAATGTTTCCCCCTTTTATATAAGTTTGGAATATAATGGATTGATTTTGGACTTCATATTTTGTTTGATACATGCTTCCGCACATCTATTCTTTCATATGTGATTGATTGGTCATGGATCTTGTGAATCCTCACCGTAGAAACTTCTGCAAAACTAGCGCGAGCGGGAGAAATTTTCTTGCTCGCCGCGCCGTGGCCCCGGATTAAGGACTTGGCCGGCTCGGTCTTAGTCTTAGGGTGTGACAACCGCTGTTAGAGCTGGGAGATTAGCCGCGGGCTGAGTTCTGGCCTGCGGAACTGAAATGTAAGTGAACTAGGACAAGAGTAAGGAGGGAGAAGAGAAATGGCCAAGAACAGTTGTAGGGGAACTGCCTCCCAGGCAAGAGCAATTGCATGGGGAGTGTTGGCCGAAAGAAAGGAGTGGCCATGAGCAGTTGCGGGGGTAGTCGAGAGTACGGTAGTTGGGGGTATCCGGTAACTGTGCCAGAAGGGTTGGCCGGCAGCAGCAGTGCAGGCTGATGGGTGACCGCTGGAGAGAAGATGGGGAAGCTGTTGTGTGCAGATCGTCGAGACAGTTGGAGAAGAGAAAGAAACCAATGGCCTCTGGGCCTGAAAACCACCCGAAATTTAAAATTGAAAATTACATAAATTTTTACATCTCAACGATGAGATTTACATGGTAATCTATTAATGAAAATAAAAGGTACTTAGATAAATTTATCATGCCTTGCCCTTTCACAGGAAACCATGATGCCCTTTAGAAGTTGCCCAAAATAACCAATAATCATGACAAAAATAGAAACTAGTATGGCCACATGGAGAGGCAACAATCTGCAAAGTTAGTATCACATATACAATAGGGACTAAAGTTAGGAAGCTACAATCCATCATCTCATGATAAACAAACCCGGATTACCAAAAAAAAAATCTGCGCACTGTGCGCTCGAGCTGCCACGAACCCCCTCGAGCTGCCACTTACAAAACCTGGGTCCGCTTGAGTGGACTAGAGCCTGCTCAAGCGCCCACGTGGAGTGGCTGAGTCCGCTCAAGCGGGCGGGGCCAAGCCCGCTCAAGCGCCCGACTTGGGGTTTTACAGAAAAGTTCGATTCTGCTTGAACTTGTCCATTCTCATGCATACGGAAAACATAATACATGCATAAAAATATCAAAACTGATCTTGACACAACCCTATATCCATCAATTCCTCATCTCATGTAGAAACTAGATCTAAAAGACCGATTTAACGCGATGAGAATACATGGATCGTTCTGATACCAATTGTTGAAGTAGGTGGGCCTCGTTGATAGATATTCAAAACTTTTGACCCACTTGATACATGGATCAAATATCTAGTAGACGAAGAACCCAAGCCCAAGATCTAAAACCATAATCTCATGCATTAAGATCAAACATCCATTAAGAAGATAGATAAATAAACAACAAGCATAACTAGATCTACTAATTCTAATAGATAATAGATCTATACCTTTGGAGCTCGATTGTGCTCTAATTGAGAACTTGATCTCTACAAAAACTCTTTTTACCAACTTTGATCTCCCTTGCCTTTGTGTTCTTCCACGCTATGACCCTCTTTGAGAACTTCTAAAGGAGAATGGTGGGGTCTCTAAGTAAAAGAAAACCATAGATCTCTAATAGAAAACCAGAGGAGAGAGAGGAGGAAGATAAAGAGGAACTTGAGAGATTATTGTGTGTAGAGATCTCTAACCCTCCTCTTAGACCAAGATTAGAAGTTTGACTTCTATTCTTAGTAAGTATCCTACTCTTCCTTTCCTTAAGAGTTCTAATGAGATTAGTAACCTTCTCTTATTAGGGCTAGCATGGGGACCACTAGGGATTCCTTAAAATCTGGCTTTAACTTGAGATTTGGACCCAACATCTTATGTGAACTCTGAACCCACAGTTAATTGCAAATAAGTCAACTAATTAAATGCTATTGCACTCCAGTCTTAAGAATAATTACAAGAAGACCCTAAACTTTCCAATTACTACATATAGGCCTCTCCATCAAATATATCCATGGATCTATTGGAATAAATTTGTCCAACCAAATTGGATCAATCTCTTATTATTCTTGTGACCTAATTAATCACAGTAATCATCAGTGCCATCCAATTAACTTGTAATTGAGATGGGTGTGTAGTCACTAATGAAAAAATCCATTAATTGGCACACGAGGATATTTATGAGGATAGATTTCATCTTGAGAATTATATGTTCCCATAGCCCCACTACCACGTACCCAATACATCGAAGTGTTGACCTATAATTGGTCTGACTCATTGATGACTCAAAGTAAATGTATAGTAGAAACTTGAGTCCATTAATCTCTTAGGATTAAGAGTTTATTGCTTGAGATTTATGAGAGCAGTCATTTGATCAAAAGAGAGATTTGTACAAGGTGCTACTTATGGTCCTTCAGTACATCCAATGTACCAGTACGATGATGCAGAGTCTTACAGTCTAATGGTTGAGACATATCACACTATTTAATAGTGATCATAGTGCTGCAACGTTATAAGATGAGATGCCCAATCTCATCACTTACTGTGAATTAATTTAAGTATAAGATTTGTGATCTATGTCTTTTGTATGTGAATCTCATCCAAATGCATGGATCACATCTAATATACTTGTGGGCTCCAGTCCATCTCATGAACCTTCATGTCATTTTGTATTGGTCATGTGCAAACATAGTGTTAGACCCCGACCCATGTTTAGTATTTTTTAATGATTTTTTTAGCTGTGATTAGTCTCTAAGTGGGATTAGAAGACATTTAGCTTGGGTTTTGGCTATATTAGAATTTTTAATAGCTTTGAGATTTTTTTTTGAGCCGTGAGTCTGTTTGATTGGGCTCGGGGTGGCCCATGTGACGCATGTACGAGTGGGAATTTAACTTTGATTGTAAAAATATCGATTTCGACCTTTTTGGATTTTTTATTTTGATCCCAACAACTTTTATGTTTGTTCCGTTTGAATCCGAATTCCAGAAATCGCGTTTTTCGAGGAAAAATGGCAAAACAGACTTTTCACACCAAATATGTGCATAATTTTCGATATTTGAAAACCATGAGGAGAATATACTTTTTGGAAACTAGATATTTCGACGATCATTTTTCTCTTTTTCGTCGATCTCATCCGGGACCCACAAATGGTAGTTTTAAGCCCTTGAAGTTTTGGGGCCACTGGGGCCCATAATTCACTTAAACCCATTCAAAAACCCAACGTTAGTTTCTTCTTCTTCTTCATTTTTCTATTTCAGAACCTCAGCTGAGAAAAGAAAGAGAGCTTTTCTCCTCTCTCCTCTTGGCCTTTGCATGTCCCTTCTTCTTGGTGCTAATTGGAAATCTGATTCCACAATCCTTTTCCTCATCTCTTGAGCTTTCCAAAGACACTGTTTTTGAAGGGTTTCAGCTGGACCCATTTTCTTCTCCAAGCTTCTCTTCTTGTTTGGAATTCTTAGAGGTTAGCAATGGCTCCCTTCTTGTACCATTGGGTTTGTTTGGTCTCTTAGAATTTTCCTTTCATGCATGCAAGGTTTTCTTTTGGAGAACTCCTTTGTTTTTAGATTTTGTAGAGATTTGAGTTGAGTTTTCATGGGGATTTTGTGTAGATTGGAGAGAGTGCTATGGAAGAGAATCAGTGGAGTGATTAGAGCCTTTTGAGGAGTCAAGGTAAGTGAATAAATTGATTTGGAATGCATGCAACTAAGTTTGGTGATTCTTTTTCAAAAGATGGATGTGAAAATGCAATACCATTTGATTTATTATCTTTGCTATTGATAGTTGATTTCAAAAGGTTTTGTATACAAGATAGTGTGCAAATTTCCTGCAGGGTTTTATGTTTACTATAGCTGAAATAATCATGGTCTTAGAGGGTTTTATAAGAATGTAAATCTGATTTGTTGAAATCCTGCATTTTTACTTATGTTGAATTCTAAATTTTTATTTGTTAGTGGACATTGGAATGAGATTGGGCGGTTGTGGTTGAATGGAGTTGGATGGAAGTATTGGGAGCTAAACTATGCATGAATGAGGGGAAAGGAAAGAAATGAAAATAGGAAGAGAAAAGAGATTTCTGCGTTGAACGGATACAGCCAGGGGGCTGTCTGCTAGAGCGGACATGTCCCCGCTCAAGCAGACATGGCTACTGATTGGTGAAGGACGAGACAGACGCTCTTCCACTCGAGCGGGCTTCTTATTAGCTCGAGCAAAGAAGCTTCTGGGAGGCTCCGCTCGAGCGATGTTCCACAGCTCGAGCGGACCTGGGCACTGTCCTAGAGTGTTTTCTTGCACCTTATCTGCAACTATTTATGGTGTGTAGGTTCCCTAAGGCTTCATGGGAGTTGGGAAAAAGACTTTCGAATCGGAACCATGTTGTCTTATGGAATTCAAATGGGAAATAAGATGAATGTTCGAATTTGTAATTACCAAGGAAAAATTTATAGGTCTCAAATGTACACTTCACGTCTCAAGCTTGGAGATCTTCAGTGGCACCAAAATTTATTATTCAAGAACTGATGTTGAGGCCCTAAGTGTGTAATGAGACAACCTTAGGTAAGCCAATCAACCCCTATGTATCACCTCATTCCAAGCTAGCATATTTACATACCTTCTTATAAATCGTTTTGAAATGGATTGAGTGGTTCGCCACGTTTGACATAATCGGTAAAACTACTCGTTTGATTCATTCTTATTGTTCGTTCGTGCTTTGTTAAGAGTAGTTCTTTTTGGATTGAAATGTATTTCGATAACTTGATTGTATCGTTTTGGATTTTCAGTCGGCACCACTAAGCTTGGGTTACTTTGTCGGGCTGATCACCCGACTTAGAATCCTGAAATACTTTGCCAACTGCAGTTTAGACCTCTTTGATTGTTTGCTTCGGCCATGGCGACGGTTATTGTTCCGGCCATTTTTATGGCAACGGTTATTGTTCCAGCCAATTTATATGGCGACGATTATTGATTGCTCTTGTTACTTCGGTAATAAGAGAATATAAGTCCTATATGACAAGATTGCTCTTGTTTGGTTTGCTCATATAAGTCCTATATGACAAGTTTGCTTTGTTACTATTTTCTCTACATGAGAACTTTGCCCCTACAACTTTTACACATGAAAAGTTTATTTTTTCTAATTGAGTCAAGCATACCAAACAAGCTACATGCAAAAGGGTCTAATTTAAACAACCCTATTTTGGAACTATTTGAATCATCCTATTATAAATATATCATATTTGCCAAACAAGCCCTTAGAAGTGATTCAAACAAAGGTTCAAGTGCATAAGAAACCTTCGCAAAGTTAATGAGAATGTTTGATCTAATTAGCTTTAAGTCCTTTTGCTTCATTGCCAAAAAGTACTAAGTAGCTTTTTCCAAAAGACACGATGTTCTAAAGCAATTAGACATTCTTTAGGTTTCTTTTTTCTGGCTTATTCAACTTTTGTTCCGCGACAAGTTTGCCTATTCTAATTATACTATTTCAAATTCTTTCAATTTTAATATTTTTTTTCACTAAGTTGCAAAAGAATTTCAATAAAAAGGGAGAAGAAAGCAAGGTATTTTAAAAGAGAAAGAGTTTTGCATATGCCCCCCTAAGGTTTTTAGGATTTATAAATATGCTTCTGTAGTTTTAGTATTTGTAAATAGGCCCTTGCCTTTTGTTTTAATACCTTTTGTGTTCCCAAAATCAATAGCCTTTTCAGTTCTCACCACCAAAAGTCTTTAGAGTGAGATGACATTTTTGCCCATCTCTTTATCCCCATATGCATAAATTCAAAAAGCTTGAAGTTATTTTTTCTCTAAATCTTGTAACATTAATAATTACATTAAGTGGGAGACAATAATCATATGTAAGTCTATTGTTATCAATATAGGAACTATTTCATTAAATCCAAATCAATCATACTAACAATCAACGCACGTGCTTCTAAATAGTTAAAATTGATAGAATCGATGAACGACCTAACGTTAGATTGTTGAAAGGTTCAAAATACTTGATTAGGCTTCATGTGCATTAAAGAGTTATTGAGAGAAATCGTTGGGACTTGGATTAAAATAATGGTATTTTTATAAATAATAATATACCCATTTTTATTTATTGGATCTAAGGGCAAAGCTGTCATTTTTATAAAAGTTCAACACAAATCTCATGGTGGTTATCCATTCTCATTAGGATTGATTTGGAGGACATGAAAGGTATTGAAATGAAAAGGTTGGGGCTTATTTATAAATACTAAAATCATAGGGTCCTATTTACAAATCATAGAAAACTAAGGGGGATATATACAAAAAAACTCAAGGAGGAATTACCCAAAAGATATATAGAGTACTATCTAAAAAATTTGCCTATATAACTTTGAAAATTTTTCTCTTGCAGATATTCCTGCATAAGGATATTACTATTGGCACCTTTAATTTAGGGGTCTTGGTCTTTTTTGATAAGGCCCCACACCTCTATAATTTTTCATTCCAAACATTTGTATGAAGATGTTCCTACAAGTGAAAATTTCAAGTATAACTTTTATAGTAGGAAACATTTTCTATTTTTATTTGAATGACAGATACCAAATAGTCTATTTGTTAAAGGATCTGATTAAAAAAAAAAAACTCTATTTCAAACCAACCTAATTGAATAGCTCTATTTCAGTAAGATCAAACCTTATTGAAGTTTGAAGGCCCAATTCTTTGCACTGAATTGAATTCCTAAGAAGTTATGGTAAAATGATTCCAATGAATAAATATATTAAGAATATGAAGGATTAATGTTATAATGTAGAGATCATTTAAAGGGCCCTTGGAAAATTTTCACTTGTGCACATTCGCCTACCGTTTGAAATTAAGAGGCGGGTCCCACCTCTATGTTGGTCTGGATGGTCTGGATGCACCATGCACAATATGTATATGTGCAAGGGGTGAATGTTTTTCACAGAAACCTATCTTTCCTTTGACTTAATTTATAAGGGTTATGGCTAGGGTAGTTATTTCATCAAAGGGGAGATTATTTGATGGCTATTTGAGCATCTTCACCTTTCTTTCTTCGGTTTTCACCATTTTGATTGGAATACATATTGCAGAATTTCAAGGAATTTATCTCCAGGCAAACAAATTGGCCCTGGTGAAAATAAGAAATCGAGTTTGAACTTCTAGTACTTGAATTTGCCAGACCGAACTACCAAAATTACATATATTATGCTAATTTATATTTATTATATATAGCATACAATTTAATTATTGAGGTTTAACACAACAATTGTTATCATTGAAGGAATGGACCTATGATTTCAAGACCTTAAATTTGACAAAAAAGTTATATCATATGGTGTAGTTATCTTTGGTAGATTTTGCAACAAAAAAAAAGAAAAAAAAAACTGGTGCAAAATACTCGCAATGCACATAATAATTGCAACAAAATTTCTAAATCCCAAAGCTGCAATTTATTCCTGCAGCAATAAATACATGGTGGGGAAGGTCTCAATTTCAATCATCCCAATCTTCCAAAGGGTGACTCATCTGATAATGACCATATCAATTTTGTAAAAGCCTTTTCCCAACTATGTGGGGATTGGCTCAATGAATTCAAATTCTTCTTCTTCTCTATTATTATTATTTTCAGTCGGGGGGTGGGGGGGTGGGTGGCGACTTATGTTTGGAGTTTATGTTAGAACCATGAATTGCGACAAAAGTTTTACACCGGCTATCAACTTACTTGACACAACTCTTATTCTTCGACTCTGGGACCAAAAATTACAAAAAATGATGGAGTTATTAGCAACTTAATTAATTTCTCCCAATAAGAACCTCTTTTCACAATTACAAGTTATCGTTGGAAGCAATAATTCCCACAGAAGTAAGGGTTACATCTGTTCGCTAACACAATGATCATCTAAGCACTTTTCTCCCACTCTTACTCCTGCTCTATACACACCCAAGTATAATGCATTAACTTGGGTTCAACAATTTGCCCAAATGGCTCACCAAAAGAGAAATTAAGGTTGAACTTGTTGAGGAATGGATTCGGCTTGCTATTGGATATTGAAACCTACGTGGACTTTGTGTGGGGGTTAGGTTTGGGTTTTGTTGACCTAAAATTAACTAAGGGCGAGCCTTTTTGCATAAATGCAAAGAATTTCGATAAATAGAGCCAGCCTTATTGCATAAAATGCAAAGAATTTGATAAATAGGGATTCATAGTGAAGTGAGATGAGGGATGAATAATATCATGTGAAGATGTAGCTGAGAACTTGACTTTCTGACTTATTAAATTAGCATGGTGATGTCTGTGTATTCATTCCCCATCTTCCTTGATTCAATAAGGGGAGGCTATTAACTGACCATTTATGAATATTCACCTTGAGGCCTGTTTATCCTTTTTTTTTTTTGCTAGGCATGTTTGTTGATTCATAGGAACCGAATGCATAGTTATTTATGTATGAGTGGTAAAAAATGAAGATCCAAAAGGCATCTAAGAAAAATGGCCCTCAAATAACCTCCCTTTTAATGAAAAAAGAACCCAAAAACAAAAAAGAGAGATAAGGGCCTGTTTGGATCCATAAGAAAATATGAAAAAAAATCTTGTGCATTTGGTAATCCAAGAAAAATAGGAAAAACAAATTCTTTTATTTAAAAAAAATCAATCTTTTTTCCTACAACTCTCCCCTATAGAAAACTTTCTACAATATAAAATTTTTGAAAATGAGGATTACAAAGTGCTAAAGTAAAATAAAGAACTTTACCAAATCTACCATGATGTACTTGTTTACATGTATGGTAAAGTAAAGTAAAGGTAAATGTCACATCACGGTAAAGGTGAAGTAAAGTAAAAGTGAGATAAAGTACATGGTGAAGTAAAGTGGGGGAAAGTCGTAAAGTAGTTTCTTTTTGTTTGAGTTTACTTTATCACACATTACAGTAGTTTTTATGGTAAAGAAAAAATGACTTGTGATGAAGCTTATGGTAAAAAAGAGGTGGCTGGACTTGATGTGGTGAAGGGATAATATATCACATTTAGGTCAAGGTATGTTTGTTGGAGCCATCTCTCCTAAACTCAAGCTTAGGATAAGGTACGCTCAAGTGTGTTATGGGGCCCACCTGAGGACCCACGTGGGGATGGGGGTGGGGGGGATTTCAAGCACTCCATGGGATTTTCTTCTCTGCAAAAAATCAGCTCCAATCGTGATTTCTATCATCTTTATATGGGCCCAAAAGTTTAATGGTTAATAGTCCATTCAGATCGATATATAGTCGATCCAACGGTCCACTAAATTCGGATCTGACCAAAAGTTGGTGGACATGTGCAATTTAAAGGGGTCATGTGTTTGGTTCATTTGGATGGACCAAACGTGCCCCTCACAAGCACGAGCTTACGAGATTTTATCCTAAGCTTGAGCTTAGGAGAGCCTTGCTCATGTTTGTTTATACATGTGGCAAAGTAAGATAAATATTGATGTCACATCATGGTAAAAGATGAGGTAAAGTAAGATAATCTGAAGTATGTGGTGAAGTAAAGTAGGAGAAAGAGTTGTAAAGAAGTTGCCCTTTGTATTGACTTTACTTTACTACACCTTACATAGTTTTATTTGATAAAAGGTGGCTTATATATGGTAAAAATACTGGCAATTGAACTTTACTTTACAACACTACTCGTTCATCCAAATATGGTACATCCTATATAAATTAAGTATTTAATAAAAAAATTATTCGAATAGTGAACTTTACTACAATCAATAACATTAACTTCTTGTTATTTTGGAGCTTTTTATATATCACTACAAGAATTTGCACTTTTACTGGCGTTTTTCCCGATGCAATAAATAAACGCCGGGAAAAGTATAACTTATGCCAGTGCAAAAGCTTATCTCGCCAGGAAAAAATAGAGTTTTTCCGGCGACATTGTTTCGCCAGCAAAGGTTCCTTTTTTCTCGCACATTTTTTTTTCGCCAGCAAATGTTAGATTTTTGTCGGCGATCTACATAGTTCGCCGGCAAATTTCCCCCACCAACTCCAATTTGCCTTCGCGCCTACATTTGGGAATTTTTTTTTTCCCTATATATCTTTAAAATTAATCTTACTGGCGCACTATTCGTGCCAGGATTATTATTAATAATATCCCTATATTATAATTGTTTTCGCCAGCGCACTATTCGTGCTGGGATTGTTATTACTAATACCAAGCCCATAAAACTTCTCAATCGACCCTCTTTGTCTATTGTAAATGTCTCCCTCAAAACCCTTTCTGCTTCTCCCTTAAATCACCATCTCCATTTGTTAGTTTTATTGTCTCAATCCATTAAGATTGATATAATAAATTGATTAATTTCTTTATTTATCAATATATTCATATTATCATTTCATGAGATGAATGATGTTTATTACTTAAATGCACATAACCAATACGAATGACATGATGGTTCATGAGATGAACCGGAGTCCATAAGTATACTAGATGCAATACATGTGTATGGATGAGATCCATATACGGGAGATATGTATAGCGAATCTTATATTTGAATATCTTCACAACCAGTGATGAGATTGGACATCTCATCTGACAAGGTCGTAGTATTTTGATTACTATGAGATAGTGTGATTTGTCTCGATCATCAGAATGTAAGATTCTGGATCATAGTGCTGGTACATTGGATGTATTGAAGGACCATGAGAAACACCTTATGAACACTGTCTTTACTTTAAGGTCTGCTCTCATAATTCCCTAGCAATGGGCTCTCAATCCTGAGACATTTATGAACTCAAGTTTCTATCTATTCATTTGCTTTGAGTCACCAATGAATGAGGCCAACTGTAGGTCAACACCTCGGTGTCTTGGGTACGTGGTAGTAGGACTGTTGGAACATTTAATAGTCAAGATGGAATCTGTCTCTATTATCCCCTTGTGCCAATTAATGGATTTATCATTGGTAAGTGTACACCCATCTCAATTAAGAGTTAATTGGATGGTACTAATGATTACTATAATTAATTGGGTCTCAAGGATAATAAGATATGGGTCAAAATTGGTGGGACAGTCTGTCCAATTGATCCATGGATGATGATAGAGGGGCCCACTTGTAGTAATAGGGAAGTTTAGGGTCTTCATGTAATTTATTCCTAAGACTGGAGTTCAATTACATTTATATAGTGGAGTTATTTGCAATTAACTATGGGCCTGGATTGCACATGAGATGTGGGGTCGCGGTGTCCCAGTTGGAGCCAGCTTTCTATGGAATTCCTAGTGGTCCCCACGCTAGCCCAAGATTGGATCTTTGCTAATTCTATTTGAACTAAAAAAGGAAAGCTACTATTTCTATTTGAAGTGAGACTTCTAATAGTGGTAATAGTAGAGCAAAGGGTTACTAAGTGTAATGGAAGTTGGACTTCTAATTATACACTAAGAGAGAAGGTTGAAAAGCTATAAAAGGAAGAGAATGGAGCACCCTTGGACGTCCATGCACAATTCCTCCTAGGGATTCACGCCCATCATTCCCTTATGCAAGAGTTGCACTTCTTCTCCTTCCCCTCTATCTCTTCTAGTTCCCTTCTAGTTTCCTTAGAGATTCTAGATAGTCTTTCTCTTAGAGATTCTACCATCTCTCTTGAGGAAAGAGATCTGAAGCGGGTCATAGCATGGAAAACGATTGGGCATTGGAGATTCTGATCTTAGAAGAGCTCTTCATCAAAGAGTTGAATCAAGTTCTCCATTACAGCACAACCAAGCTCCATAGGTATTTTCTACTCCTTGTATGTTGTGGAATTTTGTAGCTGCATGTTTAGTGCTGTTTCTATCCTCTTGATAGGTTTGTTTGCTGATCATGATGGCTGAGTTTGAGGACATGCATCCTGGATTGGGTTTTGATGGCTTTTGGATAGGTGTTCATCACTTCTAGTTGGTGAAAAGTTTTTGAAACCTATCCAAGAGGTCCACCCACTTCCAATACCATCTCCTCCCTCTCGGTCCCTCTCACATTCTCTACATCTCCGTCCCTCCCAACTCTTGTAGCGCTAGCCACCTGTCGCCATCTCCGTCTCGTCCAGCCCCAAGCGTGCGCCCATCTCGCCTCCATCCCTCATCTCTCTGACCCATCCCTTTCTTGCCCGCCATCCTCTCCATCACCACCTAGCGCAGAGAATCCACGATCCCCATCTCTCTCGATCCCTCTGTCTCCCTGCGTAGAGCACCACTCGCCAAGTGATACGTGACATAATTCATCAAGTGCCCACTTCTGCATGATCAGGGGCCTGGGGTCCCTACAAAGATGTTGTTATTTCTTTAATTGCTTTTCAATTGCTATTTCTTTCGTTAGGTTGAATTAGTCAGAGTCCTCAAGAAAGTGTTTTCATTTGTTAGAGTCTGTTTTCTCACGTTGGGTAGTTGTTGGAACTACTTCAAAGTGGAGCTAACATGTAACTAATGCAATGAGTCCATTCCGGTCCTATATTTATGAGACAGCCATTGAATAAAAGGATCATCTTGAATTATTAACACAGAAACCTCTGGTTTTTCAGGTGCGATCTTACTTTTGAGATCATCTATCTTGTTTTCTTCTTCTTTCTTTTAAGCAGTGCTTAATCTTTTGAGCACCATAGCTTGAGGTTGTAGAAAGTTCGTATCAAATGGTATCAGAGCCAGATCTTGGGATAGCATAAAGCATGTGTGCAACACAGTTGGAGGAGCAATTGTATGCCCTACAAAACTTCCAGGCAAAATTGAGGGAAACATCTGAACACCATGGCAAGTTGCTGATCAAGATATTACAATGCCCGGAGAATCTACAGATGGCCCAGAGCTTGATGGGGAAGGCATCTCAGAGAGATAATGTTGCTGTCTGCATCGAATCAAAAAAAGAAGATGTCAACACCCTTTTATCATGGAAAGGGGACTGTAATAACCCAATCACTGTTGAGAAATACAAAGTTGATGTCACTTTTCAGAAGCCTTATTTGCATCCATTTCCAAAGACCAAATAATCAATCTCTCAGAAACAGAAGAAGGAAATGGAGACCCATCCCTCTCCCCATTTCACAAAACCCCTTCAAAAGTCTCCTCTGCAACTCCCAAGCCAAATTCAATCTTTGCCTCCAATGTTGTCTTCGCCCACTACATCCTCCATCTAGTCACCTGCTACTTCGCAGAAGCCCTCCCTTTCTCTGACATAAAAAAACCTCATCCAATCCCAATTCCAATCCCAAACCCATTTATGAGTCCATTTCCAATCCCAATCCAAACTCCTCCGCCCAAAATCCCGTCAACAAAGAAAAAAAAAACCATGGGGCTTTTCTTGTAGCCTTCCCTTCCAATAAAACAAGAGAAAGGAGAATTGAGCAGTGCCTCGTTAAAAGAGGTTGCATGTGTCCTCCCTCCGACACGTGCCAGAGCAAGCCATTCCTTGATCCAAGATTTGGGCCAATGTGAAGATATCTCAGGCCCATTAAAATCCAACCAGGGAGCTGCTCAATAATTGCAGTGCAGTTAGCAAAGGATGCTACCACTAATAACCTTCTAATAAAACAAGCACTTATTATGGCACAAGGGGGCATTACTTATTTATCAATGACTGCAGCTGAAGCAGGCATGTCTATTCATGTTATCTCATCGGATTCTTACACCATTCGTCGTGGCAATGGAGGGGCCTTGGTATGGACAATTGGCTGGCATATGGAACCTTGTGGACAAGGTTCTTTAAAGGGGGTTGGAATGATACGTGACATAATTCATCAAGTGCCTACTTCTGCATGATCAGGGGCCTGGGGTCCCTACAAAGATGTTGTTATTTCTTTAATTGCTTTTTGGTTGCTATTTCTTTCGTTAGGTTGAATTAGTCAGAGCCCTCAAGAAAGTGTTTTCATTTGTTAGAGTCTGTTTTCTAACGTTGGGTAGTTGTTGGAACTACTTCAAAGTGGAGCTAATATGTAACTAATGCAATGAGTCCATTCCGGTCCTATATTTATGAGACAGCCATTGAATAAAAGAATCATCTTGAATTATTAACACAAAAACCTCTTGGTTTTTCAGGTGCGATCTCCCTTTTGAGATCATCTATCTTGTTTTCTTCTTCTTCCTTCTGAGCAGTGCTTAATCTTTTGAGCACCATAGCTCGAGGTTGTAGAAAGTTTGTATCACCGAGCACCACCCGCACAGAACGCTGCACATCCCTCACCTCTGCGCCTCTCTCGTCTCCATCGGCATCTCTCTCTCACGCTTAAAGCTCGCTTGTACAAGCCGCTTACTCGCTGTGGGGGCAGGAAGAAAAGAAAAACAAAAAGGGAAAAGGTCAGTGCCTTTTGGGTTTTTATGTTTGGTTTTTGGTTTTATCTCTATTTTGGTGCTTTTGCAGTCATCTCTTGATAGTCTAGGGCTACTCCTCTGGCATTATTTCTATGATTTGATCTGCTGAAATCAGGTTTTAAAAAGATATTTAGTACTTTGCTATGTTTGGGGTTCTATGGAATTTTCAAAACGAAGTGCATAGCTTATTTTAGCTTCACAAAAAAAAAAAAAAAAAAAAAATTCATCTGATGAGTTGGGGGTGACACATATCAACCAATTGGTTTGACTATTATCCTCAGACGGTGAAAGGATAAGGGGAAGAGAATGAAGATAACTTCTCCACAGGTTAGGCAATGAACAGACAACTTTCTTTGGATGCTCTATATTGAGTAATGCTTCGGAATTCCTCTCTTGTTGCTTTCTAGGAAACGTTGGCCTATCTCTCTTAATAAGTCCTTCTTGGGTACCTTTCCGTTTTATCTTTTGTAGCCTACATTTACTTACAAACAAAGCATTCAAGGAAAATAGACATGTCAAAAAGTTCGCTTATGACTAACACTATTTTCCAACAAAGGATCTAAGATAGAAAGTTTCGGTAAAGTTGCTTACAAGCACTCTAATTTTTCAAATGGGTAGTTGTCAGAGTCAACCTAAAACAACAAATGATAAAGAGGCCAATGTGATATTCTCTTGTTTCCACATTAACATTCAAAGTACAAGGCATATTTGCAGTTTTGTATGACAAAGTCTCCTAATTGTTGTTTTATGATGGACAAATGAAATTTCCTACTCAAGCAAAAGGAGTAACAGCGTTAATACATCCATCTTCTTCCTACCCTGAAATAGACTAATTAAAGAAGGCATTACAGAACACCCATCTCTTTCTCTATTAATCAATCCATCTCCTTAGCTATTTTCTTATCCATTGATCTATCTATCAATAAAAAAAAGCCTTCTTGCTTATGGTTTGAACAATCAGTGAGGTCTCAAAATTCACACGTTTTCCAATATCATAAAAAAAAACCCCATTCTAGAACCAATATTATCTCCTGTGAGGCATTATCTCCTCTGCCAAATGATGATCAGAGATGAGTTTTCCAAAATGTGCATCTAATAACTATTCCTTTAATGAAGAAGAGTTTCCAAACAAGTTGCCCTTTCTTTTGGAATGGGTCGCGACCCCAGCCTGACCAAGCTTCCCCTAAGTACTTAGTGAAACACCAATTCGCGGGCACTGAATCTAACTAGAAATTCACATTGTAAGAAGAGGTGATCCACCAACTTGGGATCCTTCTTGCACGAGGAGCACAAAACAGATGTAGCAGTAGAAGAGCGATCACACAAAATTATGCAATGCTGACATCTTTTTTTTTTTTTTTTTTTTTTTGCAAAAACAACAGCCTTTTTTTTTTTTAATTTAATTTGGATAACTCTTCCTGTAAATTTATTCAATTCACTCTCTGCTGTATATACTCAGCATCCAAGCGTTTTATTTTAATTGAAAAGTGGGTGTACATATTTAGCTTTTCTTTTCCTTAAAAAACAGAGAGGAACTATCTCTTCTTTTACTATAATATTAATAACAATGATAATTTTTTTTTCTGTCTCCATTTTTACAGATTCTACAATTCACTTCCTCCTGTGAGCAAAGCCTATGGGTCCCTCTATTTGTTAACTACTGCAGCATACCAATTGGGCCTGCTGAATTCTGTCAGTATTGCATTGATATATGATGCAGTGATCTCACGTTTTCAGGTATCAGTACACAGTTGCTTTGTCCACCCAAAAACACATAATAGTCTTAGTTGATAATTCATTGAAAGCAGATATTTGCTCTGCTCCACACTTCCATTTGAGTAGTTCATGGAAAGCAGATATTCCAATTTATAATACATTACAAGACTTTTAGAAAAAAAGAACACAAAAATGAAAAATTAATATCAACCACCACCCTAGTAATTCAATTACTTTGTATTTTAATGCAAACAACCAGGCCATTGTGTTGAGTTTGTCGGGAGATGGTTCAAAAAGACAAACCCATATTGACTAGGTGGAATGGGTTTTAGTAAAGCTAAATACTAAAATCCAAATGGAATCATTCTTTTGAAGTCAGCAAAATGGTGACAAAAAAAAACCTACTGTCACCACTTGAAATGGATTCTAATTAAGTAGCTCGTTTCATGTATTTCAGATCAACCAATGAGCTCATGAAAGACAATATCCAAACACCAATTAAATATCAGATAGAAATTGGTTTTTATCTTCCTGTTAAAGTTGTGTGTGGTGCTCATCTGTGCATCGTTGGTGAGAAGAAGTCAGTCTGTAACTCTTTTAATTGACCCCAAACTGTCACCTTGGAGTCAACTCTTCTGCTGTAAAAGAGTGCCTTATCTTATAGGAAATTGGTGGATCCACACACAATGCAAACAATGAGGAACACTATAATTTATGAGGAAATCTCTTTCACTGTCAAGTGAATACACACAGAGATAAAATTGTCTCACCCAACCCTTGATAAAACACTCAATGAACCCAATGGAAAACAATTCACTCGAGTACACCCTTGGCAACATGATTGGGGGCGTTTTCTTAATTTGAAAGTAGAAGTGAAACAATATAACATGGTTTTGCAATTCTAAGTGGACCGGTTTTTGGCGGTGGATTGAAGGGCATCAGTTTAGTGGTCTCCCTCGCCAGCGCATCCTCTCCGTCCCTCTCTCGCAGCCGGACTCACACTCAGGTAATACAAGTTTTGTATGAATCAAATTTGATGGTGTTACTGTAGGGAAAAACAACAATTATATAGATCTGTAAAACTTTAATCAACTAAGATCCTCCATGTCAAATCATTGAGAGATGTAATGCGGAAATATACCTTGATCCATGGAACGATCTCGTTCGCAGGTTGTTGATCTTCCAATCCAATATGGCTATCCAGAGAAACCCTCTTGATTCTTTCTGATGATGGGATGTCAGAGAGAATAGGAACTCACCATATGAATTGGGGACCATAACCCTAATATATAATAATAAGATTATCATAAGTTTGCTATTTCTAATTTGGCCCCTCATCAAATTAGATATAGCATTCTGGTATCTACACATTAATCCCATGACAATTATACCCTTAAGCCTTAGAACTTTAAGTCTTAATTAGATCACTTTAATTTATGCTTAACCAAAGATAGCATAACACATTTAATATTTACATGTGTGGCCCCACATGATGGAATTTTCCAACAATCTCCCACTGGGCCATATATGTAACTTAACAAATGTGTATGACTGTATGAGCTCCAAAAGTTTGCTATCATAATTTTAGGATATATCCGAATAATCGCGTCCATTGATTAGGCCGTTATAGGATCAAAGCGGTTTTCGTCACATTTAAAATGACTAAACCGATCAATGGTCACATACAACAACATAACCAAATGACATAGATCAATCATGGATGCGTAGCATGGAAAGTACATGCAATGTGATCTATACATGTCTATTTCCAACTGGTCCTACTGTATTTCTTAGTGAGATCAATATTTAACACAATGTAACAGAGTGAAATGAACTGAATACTTTATTTTCTGGTCAGAAAAATATCCAAATACATAAATGCATAAGTATCTCCAAAATCAAACATAAAGCAATAAAATATAAAATGATACAAACTCCCACTATAATGTGATATCCTCACACAAAATAACACCCATATGAGCGGTGTGCTCATGAAAGACCTTGGGTGGTAATCCCTTTGTAAGCGGATCCGCAATCATGGAGTTTGTCCCAATGTGCTTTATGGATATATGTCCATCCTGTATTCTCTCCTTCACAATTAGGAACTTAATGGCAATATGTTTTGATTTAATTGAACTCCTGTTGTTGTTGGAATATAGCACTGCTGACTTATTGTCACAATATAGTTTGAGTGGTCTTTCAATACCCTTCAGAATTCGCAGCCTAGTGACAAAATTCCGCAGCCATATTCCATGGTTGGATGCCTCTGCTGCCATGGTGGAATCAGTTACGAGTGTCTGTTTGGCACTCCTCCAAGATATAGCTCCACCAGCTAACAGGTAGATGTAGCCTGATGTGGATTTCATACTGTCTTGGCATCCAGCGTAATCGGAGTTGGAATACCCTATGACCTCCAACTGATCTGATCTCCTATATGTGAGCATATGATCTTTTGTTCTTTGTAAATACCTCATAACCCGTTTGGCTGCTTTCCAATGATCCATCCCAGGATTGCTTAATTATCTGCCTAACATACCAACAATGTACGCAATATCCGGACGCGTACACACCATAGCATACATTAGACTCCCTATAGCTGATACATAGGGAATCTTTTGCATTTCCTTAACCTCAAGGTTAGTTCTAGGGCACTGATTTAGACTGAACTTGTCTCCCTTAGAGACAGGGGTGTCACCTGGTTTGCTGTCCTGCATGCCAAACCTTTTGAGTACTTTATCGATATAGCTTCTTTGTGATAATCCAAGAAAACCCCGAGAGCGATCTCGTTGTATCAGGATCCCTAAGACAAAGGAGGCGTCACCAAGATCTTTCATCTCAAATTTCTTTGATAGAAATCTCTTGGTTTCATGCAACATGCCTATATCATTTGTGGCAAGCAGTATGTCATCGACATACAAAACCAGGAATATGTGCTTACTCCCACTGAATTTGTGATACACACAATTATCAACAGCGTTTGTCTCAAAACCAAACGAGATAATCACTTGATGAAATTTGTGATACCATTGACGAGAAGCTTGCTTGAGTCCATAGATGGACTTTGTCAATTTACAGACCATATTCTTTGGGTCTCCCGACTCAAAGTTTTCTAGCTGCGCCATATAAATTGTTTCGTCAATATCACCGTTGAGAAACGCTGTCTTGACATCCATTTGACGAAGCTCAAGATCAAAATGTGCAACAAGTGCCATGATTGTCCTAAAAGAGTCTTTAGATGAAACTGGAGAGAAAGTCTCTTTAAAGTCAATCCCTTCCTTTTGAGTAAAGCCTTTAGCTACAAGACGAGCCTTATACCTTTCCACATTGCCATTCGAATCCCTTTTGGTTTTAAAAATCCATTTACAACCAATGGGCTTCGCACCTTCTGGTAATGGGACAAGTTCCCAAACTTTATTGTCTTGCATAGACTTATACTCCTCATTCATGGCATCAATCCACTTCTGAGAATTGGAACCTTGCATGGCTTGATGAAAGTTGATTGGATCATTTTCCACCATTCCTGTTTCTTCCTCATGTTCTTGGAGAAATACGAAAAAATCGTCCGGAATAGCATTTCTCCTTTCTCTAGTGGATCGCCTTAATGGCACTGGTTCTTGAGGTTGTTGAGTTTGTTCCTCAGGAACAATTATCTCATCTTGGATGGGGGTTTGATTAACATTTTCTTGTTGAGGATCCGGATTCGCTTCTTGATCATTGACAGGTATAAAAACCTGCACATTATCAAAAGCAATAGTGGGAATCGAAACCGATTCTTCTTCAAAGACAATGTCTCTAACCTTATTTCTCCCCCCAAACTCAACATCCTCAAAAAATGTTGCAGTTCCCGTCTCAAAAATTGACCTAAGTGTGGGATCATAAAACTTATAGCCCCTAGATCGCTCAGAGTAGCCAATGAAGTAGCTGCTTATAGTTTTGGAGTCCAATTTCTTTTCATGTGGCCTGTAAGGCCTTGCCTCAGCTGGACATTCCCAAATGTGAAAATGTTTTGGACTGGGCTTTCTGCCTGTCCAAAGCTCATAAGGTGTTTTTGCAGCTGCTTTAGTTGGCACTCTATTCAGAATATAAGCTGTTGTTTTGAGTGCTTCTCCCCAGAGTGACTCTTGTAGAGAGGAATGACTAATCATGCTCCTCACCATATCCTTAAGAGTCCGGTCTTGCCTTTCAGCTACACCATTCATGCTAGGTGACCCTGGCATGGTGTATTGTGGGACGATCCCACATTCCTCTAAGAATTTAGTAAACGGTCCTAGACGTTGTTCACCTGAACTGTCATATCTACCGTAGTATTCACCACCACGGTCAGACCTGACACACTTTATTCTTTTGTTGAGTTGGGTCTCAACTTCAGCTTTAAATGTTTTGAACACGTCCAAAGACTGTGATTTCTCATGAATGAGAAATAGGTACCCATAGCGAGAGTAATCGTCTATGAATGATATGAAATACTGTTGGCCATTCCAGGGAAGCCGTAGGGAACGGTCCACAGATATCTGTGTGTATCAATTCTAAAACGTCTTTAGTTCTATTAGCACCTAATTTCTTCATTTTGGTCTGTTTTCCCTTGATGCAAGCAATACAAACATCAAAATCTGTAAAGTCAAGGGATTCTAAAATCCCATCAGACACAAGTCGCTCAACTCTAGTCTTAGAGATGTGACCTAAGTGTTTGTGCCACAATGAGGCTGAATTATCGTTACTCAGTTTGCGTTTAGTGCCTCGTGATTCCACATGCAAGGATTCATTATAAGCAGTAATTGTATCAAGCAAATATAAGTTGTCATATACACATAAAAAATTAGTTCCAACAACATTTGAATTGATAGATAAACTGAATTGATTGTTTCCAAATGAACAAAAATAACCAAACTTGTCCAATAAAGAAACTGAAACCAAATTCCGTCTAAAAGACGGTACAATAAAAGTATCTAATAGATCAAAAAAATAACCAGTTCCTAATAACAACCTAAAATGCCCTATAGCCTCTACTTCTACCGACTTGCCATCGCCCACAAAGATGTGTCTTTCAGCATCACTTGGCTTTCGGTAACTCAGGCAACCCTGCATAGAAACACTAATGTGAGTAGTAGCACCAGAATCTAACCACCATGTGTTTCTAGGTACTGAAGCTAAATTTACCTCAGAACAGACCAAAGTAAGAAATGTACCTTTCTTGGCACGCCAAGCATGATACTTGATACAGTCCTTTTTTACATGTCCAAGCTTGTTGCAAAAGAAACAACCCTCTTTGTCTGACTGTTGTTTCTTTTGAGCTGGACCCTTAACAGCTTCATTATTCTTTCTCTTTTTGCCCCTTATCCTTAGAGGTGATAGCCAAATGAGCACTTTCGGTCCTATCTTGCTTCAATCTCTCTTCCTCTTGCACACAGTAAGAAATGAGCTCATTAAGAGTCCATTTCTCCTTTTGACAGTTGTAACTGACCTTAAATTGACTGTATAGTGCAGGAAGTGATATTAATACCAAATGCACGAGCAAGTCGTCAGACAGCTCGAGCTTCAGTGCCTTAACCTTAGACGCAATAAGAGACATTCCCATAATGTACTCCCGTATGTTACCCTTGCCATTGTACTTCATAGAAATCAAGCTTTGCAAAAGCGTGCTTGTTTCTGCCTTATCGTTTTTCACAAAACGCTTTTCAATTTCAGTTAGGAACTCTTTGGCTTTGGTTATCTTGTCAGATACCGCACCCCTAAATGCCCCCGGAATGCCGCGCTTGATGATCATAAGACTCATGCGATTTGAGCGATCCCACTTCTCAAAGTTCCTTTTGTCATCAGGAGAACTTGCATCCGTAAGAGAAGCGGGCTGCTCAATCCGTAGTGCAAGGTCTAGATCCATGCAGCCGAGAACAATTTCTATGTTCTCTTTCCAATCCTTAAAGTTGGTCCCATTAAGTACATGTATTGAGTTGATATTAGTAGATATAGTAGAAACACTAGCTGTAAAGAGAACAAAAACAAACAGACAAGCATGCTCACGTTATCAACCAAATATAATAATCAACAAATTCAAATAATGGTAAGTCTCATCGCAAGGTACCTAGCACAACATTAATATCAAGTCTTTGGATAGTAATATTAATTGTAAATGGTACTCTTGTTGTAGTGATCAAACATTGAAAATAATTCATGTCAAATAATAAATCTATCTTTGGATCGATTTATTATTCACATGTAAAAAACTGTGTAATCGTCACATGTTTACCACCACAGGTGTGTGTGCAATTCGGCCAAGTATTAACCTTCCTTTGGGCCGACTAAGACCCGCATGAATCTACACACACACAAACATCCAATATTCCTCATGAACAATCTACACAAGAGAGGTCACTTTGGTGACATGTTGTTTCAATTAACCCATTTAGAATAATGGACTATTTTATTTAACCATAAAAGATATACCATAAAATATTTGAATTGGCGTTGAAGAAAACCAATTAGTTCTCTCCAACTGTCACAACATACGAAAGACTATATGTGTATATATATATATATTTTATTTATTTATTATTATTTTTTTAAATTATTATTATTATAATACCTCGGACCACCAAAACATGTGCTCCCCCGGACCACCAAACCACCCATCATTATAATACCTCGGACCACCAAAACATGTGCTCCCCCGGACCACCAAACTACCCATCATCTTCTCCAAAAAAAAAAACGTTCTGCAACAGATTACAGATCGATGAACATAATAAACTGCAGAAACTTATGACCATTGGATGAACGGGCAGATGGGGTCCACTCCACATGGGACCACCACCAACATGATCGCCCCTGGGTCCCCTTCAAGATGTGGGGTTGTGATCTTTGATGAGGTCCACTGATGGGTCCCACAACCGTCAGCCCCTTTTCATGATTTGTTTCATCATGTTCTGTTACAAAACCTTTGTCTGGGATGTTGAGGCAGCGGAAGCATGGGACCCGCTTGATCAAAAACAAGATCAGGCTGTGCTATGATGGTCGCCCAGGCCCCCTTTTGAAGATCTATGGTCATGATTACCATTGGTGTACTTGATCCATTGATTGGACCAGATCTTGATCCACAGCAAACAATGGGTTCCATGACAGCATATAGAAGGGAAAACGAAACAGTATACAGAAGTAAAACGAAACAACAACCATAAGTCATCCATGACGTTCTGGATCAACAGAAGTTGATGATGCACGCAAATAAAAAAAAATATATATAGAACCCAATTGCTAGAGATCTGGATTAGAAAAATAAAATACTAGATTCCCAATGGCTTAACATGGAGATGCTCTGATACCAATGTAGGGAAAAACAACAATTATATAGATCTGTAAAACTTTAATCAACTAAGATTCTCCATGTCAAATCATTGAGAGATGTAATGCGGAAACATACATTGATCCATGGAACGATCTCGTTCGCATGTTGTTGATCTTCCAATCCAATATGGCTATCCAGAGAGACCCTCTTGATTCTTTCTGATGATGGGATGTCAGAGAGAATAGGAACTCACCATATGAATTGGGGACCATAACCCTAATATATAATAATAAGATTATCATAAGTTTGCTATTTCTAATTTGGCCCCTCATCAAATTAGATATAGCATTCTGGTATCTACACATTAATCCCATGACAATTATACCCTTAAGCCTTAGAACTTTAAGTCTTAATTAGATCACTTTAATTTAGGCTTAACCAAAGATAGCATAACACATTTAATATTTACATGTGTGGCCCCACATGATGGAATTTTCCCACAGTTACAAGTTTTTGCCTTACAATATTTCAGACTTTTTAGAGATATGGCACATCCTACAAGTTTTATTTTTCTTTTTGTCAAGTTGAACTTTGCACAACTATTGTATGTTGCGGACTCTCTTCCCTCCATTTAGTCTTTTAGATGTTCTGAGCTTTCATTCATAATTGTAGCATGTTTCTTTTTTATTAGCTTTCAGTATTGGTTTTCACATTTTGATTGGTTCTCCCTTCCATTTCTCAACAAAGGCTGAAGAAAAGAGAAAAGAAGAATTAATTATTAATCCAAGTAATTAATAATTGCTAGGAGATCTGATTCTTCTCGAATATTAATTGTGCATTTTGGAACCAGATAGACATCGATATAGTGTGGCACCAATTTATAGATGTCTCTATCTTTCTATAGGATACGACTGAATGGAGCTATCAGTTTTCTGCGGGAGTAAAGGTTTGTGTAAATTCATTTTATAGTTATACTTGCAATGGATATGAAATCTTACCTTATGGTCATTTAGGTTTGTGTAAATTCCTCTTTTTCGGGTCTAAGTCTGTGTTTGCTCATGATGTTGTGATCGATGTGTGTGGTGGTTGGTTTTTTTAAAATAGAGGAACAATTGGAATGAAATGGGTTATTTGTTCCCTCTATTGAAATGGTTTATCTCTTGTTTTTCTGTTTTTAGTTATGTTGTTGGTATCATGCATTTGTTTTATAATGTGTTTCTTGTTCTTATGCTGATTTCTATTTTTAGATGAATGAGTTGGGTTTTGGGTATCTGTTGTTTTTGCTAATGGCTAGTTGGAATGAGACAGAGGAGTTTTGAGGATTTTCTCATGGGTGCTTGGCAAAAATAGTGTATTTATTGGATTTGGCTACTTTTTATGCCTTTTCAGGTTTAGACTTTAGTGTTAGGGTATTTGTGTTTGTGTGTGTGTGTGTGTGTTTTTTTTTTTTTTTTTAATATTTGTATGCTGATGTAGTATAGCATCTTTTTATCTTTTTGGGTGAGTTCTTTTTATTTTTTATTTTTTTTATCCTTCTCTTTCTCCTACTTTGGTATGTTAGAAATGTCACATTGTGTCAATAATTTGAAAGATTTTTTGGTAGGTTTTGTTGGTTATTACATATCACTGCATTCCTGGAAAAGTACTTCAGCATCAGTACTGCAAATCACACTTCAAAGAACATCCACTACAATCTCAGCTTATCTCCAAAATTTAGCATTCTGCATCTGATACTTTGGAGGATGATGTAAGTGTTATTTATTTGTTTTTTCAACTTTAGAATATCCAATTGAGACTCATATTTCATACATTGCAGCTTATATTTTCTCTATCGCGCTCATCTCTACACTTGTTTTATTTGGTATACTTTAATTTTTTTTAGATGATATAAATAGAGCTGGTAATAATGTTTTTTTTATTTTTTCCCCCTTCACGCTAAATGTAATGGATGTAGAGTGATGTAACTGGTGCACGCATATTTTGAATTGAATGGTTTTGAGGGTTTTAGACCATAGACAGTGGAACACCAAGCACCACAAGAATTTTTGTTTTCCAAAGGACAACTTTGTTTTGGTTTTATAAATGTTTTTTTCTCTTTATTTGGTCAACTGACTTGTTGCATCTGGAGATCTTGTAATCACTCAATTCATATCTCATTCAGAAAGGATTAGTCTGGCCTTTGGTGCATTCCAGAGAAGAAAAGCATCTAGAGGATCACTGTTATGGGCCTTTTCATTTTGTCCAATCACAGGGGTTATCTTCTTTTACTTCTGTGATTAACCTTTATTTTGTAGTTGGAATGCGATGGAGACTTCCTAAAATTACTGGTATTGAATATGCCATTTTGGAAGAAAGAGGCAAGGCATAGTGAAAATTTTAAAAAATACATATATATTTCTGATTTTAACCCAAAGAAAGCATGTCCAATCTTGCCTAGAAAAGCTCATCATGGCAAATGCCACCCTAGATGAATCAAAATAATAATGCAAGATGCAATTTCAACAGGTCTATGGATCACTGGAATGAAGACCTAGCTAGACAATAATAAAACCATTTAAAAGGATGGCCTGCTATGTTTTCTTTCTTTCTTTCTATCTTTCTTTCCTTTTCTTTTTTTTTCTTTTTTTTTTTTGGTAAAGATATTGATTTAAATATAATGAATAAGAGAAGCGTACACTTATTGTTGATCATTATCAGGATTCCTTTTCACAAATTGAAGATGTGTAGAAGATTGGACCTTTTTCTTCTTTTGGATATGAAAAGATACCTGCTACCATTTCAGGATTCATCTTCTTGGAAATTGTAAGCAGCCAAGAGATTTATTGGAAAATTCTCTTATCTCTATTTTAATAAAAAACACAGGCAAATCAAATATTATGGAAAGCAAACTATACTTTCTTGTTGCCCTTTTTTATAAAAAAAAAAAAATAGAACACAGAATAAATATGAAAACAGCATCAACAAAAGGAACTTATTAACTGAACTGCTGTTGACCTTTCAATGCTTGTCCGAGGGTCTATTGCTCCATTTCTGGACTTAGACTCCTAATGGTACCAAGAAAGAACGAGAATTGGAAGACATGATTGCAGCATACCTTTCAGATTATTAACTCTTTAGTAAGTTATGTTGATTAGCATGCATGTTGAATGTGCTTCTTCATTTCTATTAACCATTTAGTGAAAATGTGTAGTCCAGTTAGTGTTAAATGATGTAATCCATGGTTATTCATCTATGATGTGTGAAAGTTATAGTGAATCTAGTTTTTAGACCCTTTTATATGGCTTGAAGATTTTAAAAGTTAAGCGGCTGCCGGTTAAAGTAAAACAAAATCTTTTGGGAGCTGAAGTTCTATAGTGAGATCTCATTGTATTCACTGGAAAGGAGTTGTAGAAGTTTTCATCCACAAGAATGAAATCTGTTTCAACCATTTGGCTTCTCTTACTGCGTAATGGAAGTGCTTTGGAAGCTTATTGCAGAGAGAGAGAGAGAGAGAGAGAGAGAGAGAGAGAGAGAGAGAGAGAGAGAGAGAGAGAGAGAGAGAGAGAGTCTTTTCTAACTCAGTTCCTTCCATCCATGAAATTGTGGTGTTTTTCTCTTGGTCTAGATACATACGTACATATATATTTGGATGGTTTTTCTCTTGGTATATATATTTCAGTTAAATGATTATTTCCGTAAATTGACACTTTTTGTGCCATCTGGAAAACAGGTAAAAGTATGTGATATCTGTGGGGATACAGGAGGTGAGGAGATGCTTGCTACTTGTAGCAGATGCAATGATGGCGCAGAGCACATGTAATCATCCTTTTTTTTTTTTTTTCTAGTACTATATTTATTGACTATTTCACATTCATATATATATATATATATATATATGTATATTCACCTTTAAGCATAATACATTCGTTTAATGTCATTTAGCTATTGCATGCCAATAATGCTGCATAAAGTTCCAGAAAGTGACTGGCTATGTGAAGAACGCCAGCTCAAGGAGGATTCTGAAAAGCGAAAACTAGTTAAAACTGAAGTGGTTTCAGAAACTCCAAAATCATCATCATTGGGTGAAAAAGAACTTATTCCAAAGTTGAAAAACAAGGCACAGAAGGCAGAGGCAAAGCAAGCCATAAAAGCCATGGCAACTCCTAAGGTTCCCACCAATGATTTAGATGCTAAATTGCAGTCTGCTATTAGCTCTTGTTCTGATAATTCAAGAGGCTTGAAGCAAGGGAAAACACAAAATATAATAGGAAGGAAGAAGTCTTCTATGTTTATATAATAGAAAGGAAGAAGTCTTCTATGTCTGATCGCCCTGTGTCACCAATGGCTGGTACCACAACACCTCTCACAATGGGAGCAAAGCGTGATGAGAATGTTAGCATTTGTTTTAATTTTGTAATGATAATGGTAAACTGCTTTCAATGTTGAAAGGATGTTTGAATATTAATATGAAGTGGAATGAATTTTCTTGTTTCATTTTTTTGATGATTTTGATATGGAAATGGATGTTGGGTGTGTAGTAGATTTGGTCTTGGATAATGGATATAGCAATTTCAATTTATTTATATGATACACAGGAAAAGAAAATTAAAAATCAAATAAATAAAAAAATTATATTTAATTTTTTTTATTCCCAACTAGAAAAACCACCGGCAAAAGAATTTGAAAAAATAATTTTCATAAATTGTAAATCTTTTTCCGACGTAAAATAATGCCGGCGAAAGTTTTTTTTAATTTATTTTTGAAAAAATAAACTACTTTTCCCGGCGCAAAATAACGCCTGCGAAAGCTTTTCTAAATTTTTTTTTGAAAAACTAAACCACTTTTCCCGGCGCAAAATAACGCCGGCGAAGCTTTTCTAATTTTTTTTTGAAAAAATAAACCACTTTTCCCAGCGCAAAATAACACCAGCAAAAGTTTTCTAACATTTTTTTTTTTTTTAAATAAACTTCTTTGCCTGGCGAAATAAACCTCTTTTCCCGGCAAAAAAAATGCCGGCAATGTGTAACTTTTTGCCGGCGCTACCTTTTTTCACCGGCAAATGGTATTATTGGCATATTTTTCCTGGCGCAAGAGAAATCACTGGGAATAGTTTTTCCCGGCGTTTTATGGACCTTTACCGGCGCTTGTTTAGCGCTGACAAAAGTGCTCATTGTTGTAGTGTATATATATATATGTGTATATTAAAATCACGGTACCTTCTAAACAACTCAATTTAAAATTTGTAATATTCTTCAAAAATTGCCAAACAATAAAAATATTAAAATATATTAATATTACACTGTTCTATTCTATACTATTTTTTTGTGCTATTTAAATCTGTAAATATTGTATTATGTAAATATCCAAATGGGCCCTAAGAAATGAATATCTAGCCATCACTTTATCACTTTAGTAATTTAAACGGTAGGAAAGTCAGAATCCTACATTGATATTTGCTACCTTATTCACCCCTCACCTCATATCATTCAGAGTATCTCCAACAGCATTGACAATTGCCACATGGCTACCCAAACGGCCAAAATTGGCATTCGGCATGTCTCCAACAGCCATGCCATATGTGACTTGGCATTTGGCATGAAGGATGGATATGCCGAATTTGGAGTATGGAAAAGGCACATGCCAAATAATATTTTGCATCATTTTATGCAATGGGGGCCCACAATAACGCAAGAATGCAAAAGTCCCTTTTTTTCTTTCAAGATGCAGATCGCATAACAAGACAAAAATATAATTACCAGGTAGAGTCCATACTTTGGAGATGCCAAATATCAAACCTTCAAATTGCCATATAAGCCTTTAAATGTAATTTGACATCTCCAAAACAACATATCTATTGGAGATGCTCTCACACCTTTCCTCTTTAATAGTCTTTGTGGGGCTCATTTGACCATGAATTTCTATATAGTTTAAAACAAAGAGGTCCTTAGAGCCTTCGTTTTTAATTACTTGGTACAATCTTAAGCATTCAACTTCATGAAATAAACAGGCCCTAAATCAAAATAATATTTGGGCACCCAGCTAGATAGAGTCATCCCTCTTCAACCCCAGTTGGCTAAATCCAATAACCTACTTAATTAAGATTACACCTCTAGAAGTCTTGGGTGTTTCTAGAAACCAACAAATTAAAGAAAGTTTGGTAAAAGAGCTAAAGTGTTGGCCCCATGTATGCATGGCTTGTAATAGTTGTGGTTGCCAGATTCACTCGCATGTGAATCCATTTAATGAACATCTTCACCTGGTGGATTTCTTTCCTTCCTTCGGACTTTGAAACTAGAATCTATGCTTCCAACAACATTTCCATCTAGAAAGTAATGGTCTCCACTCATTTTCCTGTTTAAAATAGAAAATGACTTGGACTTGTTTGCCAACTTCCCTTGAATTCAACTTTCATTAAATTCGCGAGGCCACATTTGTGCACGATTCTAAGCCACTTTAGAAAATTGATTTTCATGTTTTTCTATATGGAAAGAGGAAAATTTTGAATTAAAACTTTTTAATTCTAGCCTGCACTCCCTAGTCACTTTTTCGAATCCATGCAGGAATCACAAACACAAGCTTACACAAACAAGCCCCTAAAATTAGAAACTTTTGTACATCAAACGGTATAAAGTTTATTATTAAACTTTAATAAACTGTTATCGATTGTTTGGCTGTTAGTTGTCTTTAGTTGTAACCAGTGAAAGACCACACCTAACAAGCAACTTTCCACAAAAAACTATTCCAATTCTCTCCTACTATTCCACCAGCATCTATCAGGTTTACACGTGATAGAATCCAGAAATCTCACAACATGTTCGTTCACATGGGAACGAGGCACATCGAGTATTTGGAATGAGGCATTTGATCCACTTGCAGATTTTCAAGTATTCCTCAAATCAATCTCCCTTCTGTAAGGGAAGTCTCATTTGACTTTCAAGAGATGATGGACAGAATTGATTCCAACCATGGCGGTGCCGATTGTTTGGATTGGGGTATTGATGTGGACCTATTGGACTCAAGAAATAAAATAATAAAATGACCTTTGACTCCATATACTACATGATATAGATTCCATAAGGATTATGATTATTTTAGAATGATTTGGGAATCGAAAGATGCAGGCAGATGGTAGCCAATGTTGCAAATGTCCCATCCATGTCAGAATAATATCAAGTTGAGATTATATGGGATGATGCCAAATTTTATGATTTTATCATGATATTATCAGTAAATACCATTACAATAAAAAATAAATTGTAACCTAGAAAAATAACATAAAAAATGTATTGTATAGAGTTTTATTCGGGTGAGAATATTCCAATCACGGAGGAGGTGGAGAATGGAAAGATCTTAATTAGGTAGAAGGGTTTTGTCTTTTACACGTGGGATATAAAAATAAAATTTTTATAAATTAATTTACATATTAAATTTATGCATACGTGAAATTTAAATATGTGAAATATATTGCCATATTATTGGGAAGAAGCATTTTTACATGAGTAACTGATATGGGGCCAGACCAAGAGAAAGAGAAAACAAGGATATATATCACTGTTTATACTGTTTTAGTGGCTGCCGGACTCCAAAACTTTTCTGAGGATATAGTGGATCTCAAACATAGTGAATGGTTTGGATCATGAAATGGGGGTCCACAAAAGTGCAAAGCTTTTTCTATTTTTCACAAATTTCGTAGAGTTCATGAGGATTTAATATTTGAAACTTCATGCATTAAGGTTTAATATATTTACGAGAATATTGAATGGTTTGGATCATGAACCTTAGGACCCACAAATATGTAGATAACCAGAAGGTTAGATTTAGATGTCTTTTGTGTTTTTCACATATATGCTTCTTAATATTTGTTAGTATCTAAGATGTGAGACTTAACATCTTAGGGTTTAATATTCATAGAAGAAAATCGTATGATTTGAATAATAAATTGGGTAACAATAGAAGTGCAAAAAACTAGATATATAGTTTTTTTTTTTTCACATATTTGTCAAAATATATGAAGATTTAAGCCATGAAACTAAACCCCTAGCATTTATCAGTTCAATAAAATATCTAAATGTTTCAGATTATAAATCCGGAGCCATAGGATTTGAAAAAAATAGAAGGTTATTGATAGGTTGTGGCCTCATGACCTGTTGACAGTGGAAATGAGGGGAAATGTGTACCTGCCCTTGTTGAAGTGGGATGCATAAAACGTTGAAAGCTTTAAGCTAATAATAGCTCAATCTCACTACAACAATGTGCACCTTTAGCGACGTTTTTTAGCGACGTTTTTCTAAATTCGTCGGTAAAAGTGCCTTCTACCGACGTAAAAAAATTCATTGGTAAAAAACCAAACTTTTACCGACGTTTTTCGTAAAACGTCGGTAAAAGTCCACTTTTTGGCGACGTTTTTCGGAAAACGTTGGTAAAAGTCCACTTTTTGACGACGTTTTTTAATAAACGTCTCCAAAAGTCAGGCTTTTACCGACGTTTTTTGGAAAACGTCGGCAAAGATCAATCGTAAAATTAATTTATTTTGTAACTGAAGTAAAAATGAATTATTATTACCGACAAATTAAAAAACGTCGGAAAAAGTCTACTTTTTGGCGACGTTTATTTAAAAACATTGGCAAAGATTAATCGTAAAATTAATTTATTTTGTAACTAAAGTAAAAATGAATTATTATTACTGACGAATTAAAAAATGTCGGGAAAATCCAATTTTACCGACGTTTTATATAAAACATCGGTAAAATACAGACTTTTACCGACGTGTTATAGAAAAAGTCGGCAAAGATCAAGCTTAATTTATTTTCTAACTAAAGTAAAAAATGAAATATTATTACCAACGAATTAGAAACGTCGGGGAAATCCAATTTTACCGACGTTTTATATAAAAAGTTGGCAAAGATCAAGCTTAAAATTAATTTATTTTCTAACTAAAGTAAAAAAATGAAATATTATTACCGACGAATTAGAAACGTTGGGGAAATCCACTTTTACCGACATTTTATATAAAACGTCGGCAAAGTTCAATATTAAAATTAATTTATTTTCTAGGAAAAGTAAAAATCAAATATTATTACTGACGAATTAAAAAACGTCGCTAGACGATTTTTAATTCGTCGGTAAAATCAGAACTTTTTACTTTTTTTTTAAATAATAAAAATAAAATAATTTTTTTCGACGATACAAAGGGCACAAGTTATCCAATGGTATAAAGCGGATCTACCGTAACATTTCACGGTAACATAGAGGTTAGCGGTTTTGTATTTGGAAACCTAATTTTTGGATCCCACAACTAAGATCGAAGCCGTTAATCATGTTTAAAATGCCCAAAACGACAATGTGATAAAATCTTGAACGTTGATTCCTCATAGATTTTGAGATATTTGCAAAAAAGAATTCACACCATTGGATCTCAATTTTTAGAAATCTGTGGTCCTTTTTTGTAAAATCCAAACCGCTAAAACTCTTCAGAATGCCTAAACCAACTACACAGACAGTTTCGCAGTGTGATTCATCATGGATCGTGAAAAAGTTGTGAAAAACTCTAGATCATTTATCTTCCACAGTGTAGAAAATGTGATTATATCACAGTACTTTTTTCAAGTTTTTGGCTCCTATGGGCCCTGAAATAATGATTTGAGTCGTACATCATTTCTAAAAGGCCAAACGCTATCTGGAAATTCAAACATCCTCCGTTGATCCTTCCTAAATTTTGAGATATTTGTAGAAAAGTCCATGCCCTGAAATATTAATTCTTTTTATTTTTTGGGCCCCTTTTGTATGATCGAAACCATTCAAATTCCCCGTACGATTTTCCACAACAAAGGAGTGAAAGCTGAGGTCGTCATTTTTTAAGTATTTTGAGAAACTTTCAAAAAAGTTAGATGGTAGAAATCCTCCCTAGTTACCAAACCTAAAACTCTCTTCGAAAATCCTCTGTGATGATATCTTGGTTCTAGGAGATGGAGGGAAGAGTTTACCAAATGTGCCCTACAATGATAGAAACTCTTTCAGGACATGTAATGTGTTGATGAAGAGAGGCCAAGGTTGTTATTTCTAAGTTTGAAAATTGCTAAAGTGAGATACATAAATAATAAAGTAAGCTCTATAATGGTTAAAAAAACCATGATATCTTTAGGAAACTCCGGGAAATTTAAAGGATTTGTGCATTCTATGAGATATTTTCCTTCATTCATAAATGGTCATGCCCCACCACATTGAGTGAGAATAATTCAACCGTGCTTATTTTAGTACTGCATATATCTAACGGTTCGGATCATGATTTCGGGTCCCATAAATTAAAAAAAAAAAATGAAAAACCAGACTGTCCAATGAGGACGTCCATATCACTGTAGTGACAACCATCTATCCACTTCAGACGAGTTTGTCTGATTGGAATCTGCCACTTTTTTTGACTTCATGACTTCGAAACAAACATTATTTGTCTTAATGCCATTCGAATGGACACAGTAAAAGCTTGAACCAAACATGCTAGAAGTGGATTCAATCTGTTTTAAGTCAATAAGAGGAGAAAAGTAGAGATGTCAAACTGAACCTAAGTGTTAAGAATCCAACGTTTTTAAGTCTACTTCATTAACCGGGAGTCCGATTTACGAGCCGTCAGTTCCTGGAAGTTAATTTCGCCTCGAGTGAGGTGCTCGTGCCGGTTTCCGATTTTTCAGGAGCCTTTTCCCATTCCGGACCCCCGGCGGGGCCATTTTCGAGCCTAAGTGTCGGAAAATCTTGTGTTTCGCTTCTAATTCTTTAACCGTGAGTCCTATTTGCGAACTGTCAGTTCCGCCAAGTTACGTTACCCTCGAGCGAAGTGCTCGCGCTAGATGCCCCAATTTTTTTGGATGTCGTTTCCCGTTCCGGACCCCTGGCGGACCATTTTAGAGCCTAAGTGTCGGAAAATCCTTTTTAATTTTTATTTTACATTGGTAAAACTATCAGAGACTATTATCGATGAATTATATGATATCGGTAAAATGAACATTTAGCGACAATTTTTGTAAAATGTCGGTAATGTTTAATTTTTTTTTTAGGAAAATTAAAAATCAGAGTCCTTTACTGATGAATTTTTTTTTTTACCGACGAAAATTAGCGTCGGACATTTTATCACTGAAGTTTAATAAAAAACATCGGTAATGTTTAAATTATTTTTTTACCGACAAAAATTATATTTTTTGCGACGAAAAAAATTCATCAGCAAAATCCCCACCCTTTTTTCCCTCTTCCCGCCACCACAACCCCTCTTTTCACTTTCCCCTTCTCTTCTCTCTCACGCCACCAAAACCCTTTTCAATCTCTCCTGCGCCTCTCTCACTCTATGCTCTCTCTCATTCTCACTCTGTCTGGTCTCTCACTCTCGCTCTCTCTGCTCTCTCTCACTCTCGCTCTCTCTGCTCTCTCACTCTCGCTCTCTCTGCTATATCTCTCTCTCTCTCGCTCGATCTCTTTGCTCTTTCTCTCTCTCACTCTCTCTGCTCTCTCTATCTCTCTCTCTCTCTCGCTCTCACTGCTCTCTCTTTGCCCGAAACCGATCACTGGTTGAGACCCTCTCTTCCGTTGCTGCCTCTGCGGGGAAGAAGACCCTAAATCTATTGAAAGGAAAAAAGAAAAAGAGGAGAAGAAAACGAAGAAGAAGAAGAGAAGAAATCGTTTGCCCAAGACGCTGCTCGTCTTCTCCCTGCTGCTGGGCTGCTCGTCTTCTACCCTGCTACCTGCCGCTGCTCATCTCATTCCAGGTACAACTGCGTGTTTCTCCGCACACCAGTCTTCTTTTTTCTTTTTTCTTTTTTTTTAAATTTCATAGGGGATTCCCTGTTGCTTTTTATTTTTATGTGGTGAATACTTTTGATTCATTGATGTTGGTCTTGATGAGTAGAAAGTGAGTAGAAAAATGAATAAAGATTTTAAAATGAGTTGTCTTGGATGCTATTCTCCGAGATTGATTTGGAGTTTTAGCACACTTTGTCTATTATGAAACCACAACCCAGTCATGACTGAGTCACTGACTCGTGGCCGTGAAGCAATGAACTCCACCTGGTTGGGGCCATTATTACTTCAATGTCATGCATGCACCAAATCTTAACATGACAGAGAGACCATCCAATTCCAATGTCAACAGTAGCATTGTGGTTGTCTAAAAGCTCATCAACTAACTTCTCTGTAATTAGCAGGATTGCTATTATTACTCTAATCATGGTGATATTAACAATTGAATAGAACACCATGTTAGATGGATTATGAACTCCAATTTCAGTTATTTTGGATGTGACCAATTCGTAAAGGAAAGTTTTCAAAACTTCAAAGATTCTAATATCTTAAGAAATATAAATGTGAATCTTTTACAAGGAGACTTTCCAATATGTACAAGTGAGGAAGCTCACTGATATGATTCAAGCTAAAACCACTTTTATAATGCTCAAGTTAAGATCGTTTCTTCTTTTAAAGGGCCAAGTCATTCAATCAAGTGATGATGATTGAGCAAAGAAGCAGGCCTTTGATCTCCTGTATCTTCAATGTGGGGATCCGTTGGTTGATTGATTACCTAGCACTCATTCACTCAAGACTGTTGGTCCTGCATTTGAGTGCCACCTGAGGCATCTCAGAACATTGTTGGACAGTGTTGGCACATGTTCTGAAAATCCTTAACTTGTTAATTCTAGAATCAGCCCTCAAAAGCCCTGAATTCATTAATGGTAATTCAAAATAGATATAATAAAGACTCAATACTTTGTGAATGTAAATATGTATTTAACATTGGAACTTGCTGAATCTGAGTTCTCTATTCACAAATTCAAGACTTAAAATGAAGCTGAAGCTTGTATTTAGGAGTTTTTAAACCAAGTCTCGGAGTTGTTTGGGAAGTCTACTTTCATGCTTAGATCACTTGTGATTGGATTAGATATTGGTGAGCAGATTCTATATGTAATTTCTGATTACTTGTGATTAGGTCATATATGGACAGGAGTTGGATATTACATTATCAGAATCGATTTAGTGCGGAGTACATAGCTGGGGTGAACTCATTTATTGATTATGCAAAGGCGAATTCGGGCGGGGCAATGTTGATTAACTGCCCGTATAACGATTGCTGTAACCATCGGAAGCATGACTATGTAACCGTTAGAAGTCATTTGCACATTCAAGGAATGATGGTCTCATACCTACAGTGGATATATCACGGGGAACCTATAGTTCAACCTGATGATTCGGATGAGAGCGAGGATGAATCAGAAGAGAATCAAGATGAATACGATGAGTTGATAGAGGACCATCGTAGGGGAACTCACTTGGAGGAAGATACTCAAGAGAGGGATGATGTACAGGATTTTGAAAATTTGTTGAAGGCTTCTCAGCGTGGCTTGTACCCAGGATGCAAAAACTCAGATACTCTGTTATCGTTTGTCATCAAGATATTGCATGTGAAGGTAGAAAGTGGGTGTAGCAATAAGTCGTTCGACAAGGTTCTTCAGATTTTTAAGGACTTCTTACCCGAAGGTCATGTGGTGCCGGAATCAGTTTATGAGGCGAAGAAATTATTACGTGACTTGGGCATGGGATACAAGAACATTGATGCCTGCAAACACAATTTTGGGCATGGGTGCATGGTCGCCGGCGACCCTGGAAATCCGGGTCGCCGGATTTCCACCAAAAGTGTCGTTTTTCTGTTCTTTTTCGAGTTTCGCGATGTTTGGCCCCTGTGATTTTCTTAAAATCTGATTTTTGAGGCACGATATCCGTCGATCTTCGTCAACATCACGGATCCGCCATCGAAATCATTTGATCATCATCGGACACTCCGAAACTGCCAAACTGGGCGACTAAGAAAGCACACTTTCTGCCCGACCGTTCAAGAAATCGACTGGACAGATGTTGCCGGCCCATTAGTGGCAACCAATGTCTGAATTTTCATCGTCATCCGACATCAAACAACATACGGATCCATCGATGATCATCGCAAGAAGAATTCCAAAAGACGCGGCGCGGCCCGCGACTCTTCAAGCGACTCAGCGGCCAATTAATGAAGTTAAATGACCCATTTATGGCAATTTATTAAGGTCATTAACTCATTATTTTGAACGGCCCAATCAGAAGCCAAGAAATGGGAGTTACAAGTCCAATTAATCATGACAATTAACCATGTAACTCCTATCATTATGGAGATTAATCATGGTAATTAATCATGAAACTCCCATCATCATGGAGATTAAATGCCCATTATTCTCCATCGGCCAATCAAAATCCAAGAAAAAGGAGTTACAATATAAAGAATTAAATCTTGTAACTCCTCCCATCATGGAGCATTAATACCATTAATGCCCATAAAACCCTCCTAATGGCCACCAAAAGCCTATAAATAGGCTGTCATTCCAAGGAGAAAGGGTCCAGAAAAATTGTCTGAAGTGGTCCTGAAAAATCCCAGAAAAATTGCTAAAAACTCTCGGAGAAATCTTTGCACAAAGAAGCTCAGCTACTCTGAAGAAACTCTGCTGCAAGAAAACACCACAAGGTGATCGAAGTCCTTTGAGGGGGCCACCCCCCCAAGATCTCTTCTCTTCTTCTATCCAACATGGCCTAGATGCGGCTTTTCAGCTCGTCTACTTGGTTTTTTATTGGATATAAGACCTTCCTTTGGTCTTTATCCTCTAAAAATCTGAGGTCCAAGCCAAGCCAAGTGAGTCAAAGCATCAAGTGTTCTCATATGAAGGACGATGGCGGAGCCCATACATGACTCGCGACCGTCGATCTGAACAAGTCCCCACGATCTCTTGAGAAGTCAGATTCCTTTTCTTACTTTTCTGTTGTATTGTGTATTTTTTAAAAGATACATAAAAATCACATTTCTTGTCTTTACATTTTGATGAGATTTGTAAACTGTCTTCTACGGCACAAAATCGCCTATCACGGCAAAACCGCCTTTCACGACAAACAAATGAAAATCGCCTTTGACGGCATTAAAAAATTTTGTCTCTTTCTTTAAGATATATGTTCAATGGAAAGTTAGAAAAAAGTTGATTTCCTTTCCTACTTGTGAAGGTGAATCTTCGGATCACCATTTCAAATTCCAAGTAGAATAGAAAATCTGGCATACCCGTACAAAAAAATGTTGATGCTTGCTCCTTTTTTTCTCTTCGCCCCGCCGCACCCCGGCGGACCCGGGACGGAGGAAGGCGAGAAAGAAAAAGACGGGTCCATCAAGTTGGCATACCCGGTGGGACCAGTTCAATTGAAAACACGATGCTTAGAATCCTTGGCTCCCTTCTAGTTGGTGGCCTATGTTGGATCTTGTATAAAAAAAAAAAAACATGAGATGGGATTCTTTGGAAACTTCTTTCTTTGAACTTGTTTCCATTCTTTCTTTTCTCAACAAAAAAAAGGGGTTTTCTCTCTTTTGGATTCAAATTGGAGAAAACTTTGGTTCTTTCCTTTTCGTACAATGGCTCGCAGAAATGTTTGAGCCAACGTTCGGATTGGGAGGGGCCATTTTCCTCTCTTTGATGGGTCCATTGGAGATCTTTAAAAAAAAAAAAAAAGTTAAAAAAAAAACAAAAAACATTTCAAATTTCTCTCTTTTGGATTCAAATTAGAGAAACTTTGGTTCTTTCCTTTTCGTACAATGGCTCGCAGAAATGTTTGAGCCAACGTTCGGATTGGGATGGGCCATTTCCCTCTCTTTGATGGGTCCATTGGAGATCTTTAAAAAAAAAAAAAAAAGAAGAGAAAAGTTCAAAAAAAAAAACTTTTCAAATTTCTCTCTTTTAGATTCAAATTAGAGAAACTTTGGTTCTTTCCTTTTCGTACAATGGCTCGTAGAAATGTTTGAGCCAATGTTGGGATTGGGAGGGGCCATTTCCCTCTCTTTGATGGGTCCATTGGAGATCTTTAAAAAAAAAAAAAAGTTTTTTCAAAAAAAAAAAAAAAAACTTTTCAAATTTCTCTCTTTTGGATTCAAATTAGAGAAACTTTGGTTCTTTCCTTTTCGTGCAATGGCTCGCAGAAATGTTTGAGCCAACGTTCGGATTGGGAGGGGCCATTTCCCTCTCTTTGATGGGTCCATTGGAGATCTTTAAAAAAAAAAAAAAAAAAGTTTTTTCAAAAAAAAAAAAAAAAACTTTTCAAATTTCTCTCTTTTGGATTCAAATTAGAGAAACTTTGGTTCTTTCCTTTTCGTGCAATGGCTCGCAGAATGTTTGAGCCAACGTTCGGATTGGGAGGGGCCATTTCCCTCTCTTTGATGGGTCCATTGGAGATCTTTCAAAAAAAAAAGGAAGAGCAAAGTTCAAAAAAAAAAAAAAAACTTTTCAAGTTTCTCTCTTTTGGATTCAAATTAGAGAAACTTTGGTTCTTTCCTTTTCGTGCAATGGCTCGCAGAAATGTTTGAGCCAACGTTCGGATTGGGAGGGGCCATTTCCCTCTCTTTGATGGGTCCATTGGAGATCTTTAAAAAAAAAAAAAAAAAAAAGAAAAGTTCAAAAAAAAAAAAAACTTTTCAAGTTTCTCTCTTTTGGATTCAAATTAGAGAAACTTTGGTTCTTTCCTTTTCGTACAATGGCTCGCAGAAATGTTTGAGCCAACGTTCGGATTGGGAGGGGCCATTTTCCTCTCTTTGATGGATCCATTGGAGATCTTTCAAAAAAAAAGAAAAGTTAAAAAAAAAAAAACTTTTCAAATTTCTCTCTTTTGGATTCAAATTAGAGAAACTTTGGTTCTTTTCCTTTTCGTACAATGGCTTGCAGAAATGTTTGAGCTAACGTTCGGATTGGGAGGGGCCATTTTCCTCTCTATGATGGGTCCATTGGAGGACTTTAAAAAAGAAAACAGAGAGAGCATTAAGGTTGGACCAATTGCGTTCTTTGACCAAAGTGGATCTAAGAGTGTGGAGGCAGGTAGACTGTTCGAGGTAAGGGTCCTTCAAACGGGTTCATTAAGTAATCATACCCTTACCTGGGGGCTAATCTATCCACTAAGGTTTCATAAGACCGAATTGGAAGACCTATATGCACTCTTCAAAAAAAAAAAATTTTAAAAAAATAAAATAAAAACTTCTGTCACTATTGTGCTCAAATTGGAGGAATTTTGGTTCTTTCCTTTTTCGGATATAGGCTCGCAGAAATGTTTGAACCTGTATTCGGATTGGAATACCATTTGCCCTCTTTTATGGATTCAATATTGACTTTTCAAAAAAAAAAACTCTCGTCACTATTGGGTTCAAATCTGAGAAATCCTGGTTCTTTCCTTTTCGGATTTAGGCTCGCAAAAATGTTTGAACCTGTATTCGGATTGGAATACCATTTGCCCTCTTTTATGAATTCAATCTTGACTTTCCAAAAAAAAAAAAAAAAAAAAACTCTCGCCACTATTGGATTTAAATCTGAGAAATCCTGGTTCTTTCCTTTTTCGGATATAGGCTAGCAGAAATGTTTGAACCTGTATTCGGATTGGAATACCATTTGCTCTCTTTTGCGAATCCAGTCTTGACATTTCAAAAAATCCCATCTCGTGTCCTTCAAAGATGCGATTTACAACATTTATGTCTAGCGGTGCTAGTACGCCCTTTCGGGTCTACTGTATTCGCGACCGACACATTTGTATCTCTAACCTTATATCATTTTACCTCGAGTGAGCTTTGCTTCTCGGTAATTTGAATTAAGGTTTACAACTGCTTCTAGCGGTCCCTGGAACGCTTATTTCGAGCCGACCATACTTGCGTTTAGAACAATTGTACCATCTATGGCTTTTGGCCTTCTTCATTACGCTCAGAACGGGCCATACCCCTGAGTGATTTGAAAAGACAAAACCATAGTATAGCCCATTTATGATCACCATATTCTTGTGATTACTAATGGATGTGGTCTTGTTTCAGAAAAAAGTTTTTCAAAACTAACAATGGCAGCTTCGTTGACCATCACCTTCGATGAGAACAAGTACCAAGTCATGCTTCAAGAGAAGCAAAGCAAGGGCACTTTTAAGCGCCCCGTCAACTGCCGAAGCATCACCTCCCTCGGCAACTCCCAAAACACCGGGTCGAGCTCCACTCCCCGGACCATCGTCTTCGGGTCACTGGGACCATTCCCACTACCCGCAGAAGAGACGGTGCCTGCTAAGAAGCAGAAGACCGCCCCCCAACGTGTCACTACCCCGACACCAAAGGCGGCCACCAAGAAACCTGAGGCTCGTGGCAATCCCATGAGGCCTCAACCTACAAAAAACCAAGTCTGTCCCAAGACTTGGTCCCTGCGATCTTCACCAAAACAAAGAAGATCCCGGACATCTGCAAAGCCAGCATACCTGGCTCCTCTCAAGGAGAACCGGTTTTATCCTCTTGCTTACATCAAAGGAGAGAAACCTATCCTCCACCGAACAAAAAAAACTACTCAGCATGAGCCGGCTTGCTCATACAAGCCCAAAATCAAGTCGTGCATCACAAGGCCTCGACAAGAACTTGCCAGGGCCTGCTCTCCTGCAACTCGACCCTTCATCTCATCAGGGGACGAGCTTGCAAAATTTAAAGCTTCACTGCGACAGGCTAAGGACCGCGTCCAAATCCTGTCCATGCCAGTCTTCAAGGAAGACAAGCTCGGTTGCTGCGCACGAGGGACCACGTCCTTCATTTCCAGAGCACAGCCCGAGCTAACCGAAGCTCAAATTGCTCGTCGCATACGTCGCCGCGCGGCATATCGACAAAAGAGATTAGAGAAGCAAAGAACCTGCCATTCTGAGCTTCAAATCTCCCAAAAATGGGTCGAAAAAGAAAGACCCGACCAAGTTACTGCTGTCCACATGGTTGGCAAAACCAAAAGATGCCAGAAGTCAGCGACGAAAATACATGTTAGACGACCGGTGACTCGCAGAGTCTCCCGGACGAGAAGACATCAGGAAGACTCTCCCACTCCTTCAAGCCAGGGACATCGGAGTGATCATTCCTCGGACTCTTCATCTAAAAGAATGAGCTCCAGCTCAGTCACTAAGACAGTATCCTCTTTCGACTCACGAAGGATGAATGTCTTGGTCACAAACTTTGAGCAACCTCCACCACATGATGACATGGCTCTACGTATTCAGCAGCTAGAGCAAGGACAACAGAGAATAGAGGTTCTGATGGAAAACCTCCTTCTCACTCTCCAGCGTCCACCAAACAATGAGGAAGTTCCTCCACAAGATAAGGCAAACGGTGGAGAAGATGAGTCACACGCCCTTACTAAAAAGGACGTGGACAATATCCTCGCCAAAGTAAAAGAAGAGGATACACTGAAGGAGCATGGGATCAAGCCACCCTATCCCTTATGGATGGACTCGGTTCCGTTTCCCCAAAAGTTCAAACAAACTCTTCTCAAAACATATACGGAGAAAGGTTCAGCCAGACAGCATGTCATACACTTCAAGATCCTGACAGGAACATTTACGGATCAAGATGCACTCAAGATCCGGCTCTTTGCAGGTACCCTAAAAGGTACGGCCTTTGATTGATATTCCACTCTGCCAGAGGACTCCATTCAGAATTGGACCATGCTAGAGACACGTTTCCTGACCCACTTCAAAGGTGAGGATCATCCTATTACTATGGCTCAGCTCTGCAGCCTTAAACAGGGAGAGAATGAGTCGACATACGACTTCATTCACAAGTGGAAAGCAATGGCATACAAATGCTCAGATGTGCTGCCACAAGCGTCGTTAGTCGACATTTGTCGAAACAACATGAGAGCAAGGATCTGCTCCATGATCATCGGCAACAAATCAAAAAACTTAGGTGAACTCCTAGAAGCATCTAAGGAGGCTGAAACGGTGATCAAAGACCTCAACAGTCAGAAGTCATCAAAGAAGGAGCAGACCGCCATTCCGACCTCCAAGCCAAAGAAAAAGAAGGTTCTCAATGTGCAAACCAAGTCAGCTCCTCGGCCATCAAAGAAAGCTGAAAATAAAGCTGCAGGTAAGAGACCTGAACTCTCTGATGCCTTCAAAGAACGAGTAGAAAAGAAATACCCGTTCGATGAAGATGTTGAAGAAATATTTGGGGCTCTCTTGGCAAATGGCAAACTCACCTTGCCTGACCCCAAAAGACCAGGAGATGTTGGCAAAACCAACGATCCCCGATATTGTCCATACCACCAAATGGTCTCGCATCCTCTCAACCAATGTTTCGTTGTGAGAGAGAAGATCAACGAGATGTGGAAAACCGGAGTCATCACCTTTGACAAAAACTATGGGTCTGCCTCTGTTAACATGGTGTCATATGGACAAACATCCAAATCATCAAAGGAAAAAGTCACTACTTCCTTCAAGGTGATAAAAATGACCCAAACGTCCCAAGAGCTGGTGCCTTACCCAACACCAGAAGGACAACCCATATGGGTACATCCCGATCTCCTAGAAGATGAAAATTGGGAGATCGTCAAAACAAAGCCGACCGCTCAACAGCGAAGGCAAGCCAAGAGACAACTCCGCAAGCTCAAACAGCAAGAGAAGGCTCAAACAAAACAAGAGGTTCCTGAAAAAGCAGAAACCTCCTCTACCGCTTCACTGGGGGCAACAGAGGGGTCTCTCCCCAAAGTTCCAAGAGTGATAAGAAAATTCACTCTTAGTGATTTCATGCCACCACGACTCAGAGATGAGACTATGCAGGGGGCATCGTACTCTTGTAACTCGGTAGTTGGATTCTCCATGAATGGATACGAGTCTAGTGACACTGCCAGTGACATCGATGAGTGGGAGGAATCCCTTGAAACCGGAGAATATCTCTCTGACGAAGTATGGATCCCGGAATCCCACCTTATGCCAGTAATCTGGTATAACCCCTCCAGCCACAAGGATCCTGGTCTGATGATGATGAAGACCAAGAGGCTTCCCAAAATGCTGTTAACACAGCACAAACAAATGCTCTAGTGGATCCCAACCAGGTCGAACCATAAGGGGGAGATGAAGAAAAAGATTTGGCTCCTATGCCCGATCTTGAAGAATATGCTAGGATCTTGCAGCGTCTAGCCATAGAGCAGGAGCAGGATCGCATCAACCAACTTCATCAAAATCCAGAGCCGGAAGTCACGGAAAATCTACAAGCATCTCCTCCAGTGACTCCGGAAAATGAAGAAAGTTGCTGGATTGATGATCCGCTTACATCAGAGGATGAGTCTGATTCCCAACGGTCCATTATGGAAGCATCTTCTATCAAAGTTGCCTGTAATGTGATAGTTCAGGATGATAGTGCCTCTGAAGCTCCATCTGCTGAGGCCACGGATTCTCAAAATGTATCCAGTAGCATATCTTCTGGAGCTACATATTCTCGAGTGACTTCCACTGAGATAGCACCTTCTCAGCCATCGTCTCCTAAAACAGTGACATCAGAATTCAAGCCTTTTTCGACTGATCACCATGAAAAAGCTCTGGCTGATGAAGTCTTCAAAGAAAACCCGGTCAATTGGTCCCAGGTACCCAACCTCATAGGAGATGTCTGGACCTATGAAATACTGGACAAAGAAGAAAAGTTGTTGGAAGCTGTTCAGGACTTGTTCCCGGAAAATGCTCCATGCAACGCAATAACTGAAGACGGCAATGCTGCTGCAAAGGCGTTTTCATCAAATCAGGAAGATCGGCCCCTTGAGCTCGAAGGGGGTCTTCCGAAAGAAGAACCACCTCTAGAAGCTTTTGAAGTTGGGAAAGGTACCCGCTCTGGCCGGGATTACCACAAAAACTATAACCAACATTCTTCTTATTCTTATGTAAATCCTTCGGGAAAACAAGCTGTAAATGCCCCAAGCGGCAGTGATAATGAAAATGCAGGCCTAAAGGAGGCTTTCAAGTATGACTTGATCGAGCACTTCAAACACATACCTGCACAACTGCACATCCTAGACTTATTACAAATGTCACCACAAACTCATGATAATCTCATTTCAGAACTGCAAAAGCTGAATCTGGATGTCGACAAACATGCCCCGCAAGTCCTGCAAATTGAAATGGACTATAGGGTCACAAAATCAAAAACCTCCTCAAAGGGAGAAAAGAAAGAAGCTGGAGGACCTTGCACTGAATGCCTCTCGGTCCAAAAAGTCGCAAGTGCTACCATCGCCTTCAATAAGGAAGACCTCCTGCTAGGCAAGACGAAGCACAACCGACCCTTGTACTTCATAGGGTACATCAAAGAGATGCTGATACACCGAGTCCAGATCGACCTGGGTTCTACACTCAACCTCAACTCTACTTCGGCACTCGAAGAGCTGGGTATCCCACCTAGCAAACTAAGCCACATATCTGTGTCCATCTTTGGATACGATGGGAGTGCTCAAAGGCCCATTGGCAAAATCCGGTTCAGGTTGCAAATCGGCGACCTTATCTCTGAGGTCACCGTATATGCAATAAAAACCCCTTCATGCTACATCCTTCTTGGACGCCCTTGGATACACGAGAACGGTGTCGTTCCTTCGACTCTACATCAGTGCATCAAGTTTGTTGGCGACGACGGCTTGATACATCGAGTGTTTGCAGACAAAAAGCCCTTCAAAGGCAAGGTAGTCCATTTTGCAGACTCTCAGATGTACAAGGATGAAAAAGAAGAAAAGGAGGAGGAAACAGCATCCTTTGCCGGCAATCTCCAAAAAGATAAAGGCAAGGCTCCTCAGCGATCATCGGAAGAAAACAAACCTTCCGGCAAACTCAAAGAGAGCAATCAGTCTCCCTTCGTCATCTCCTTCAAATCTTCCAAACCTTTGGTAATCACTACTAAAGCAAAGAAGATAGAGCAAAAGACAAGGGGCAAGTTTGCTGTCTCCTTCGTGTCTATCATACAAGACACGGATTCGGATTCAGAGATTGAAGACGATACATCGTCAAGCCAAACTAATACTCAGCAAGTTCGGCCTACTCTCACTCCATTGGAAACCCCTGCTGACGTAGAAGATCCTACGTCTGCTACCTTCGTCGTTCCGGAAACGTCGGCAAAAGATAAACCATCTTCTTCCATAGATCGGACGCTTCTTCATCAAACTGCCTGCTTGAGCCTTTCCGAAATGAAGGTATGCCTCAACTATCCTTATATAGTCCAATGGCACAAGCTATCATGAAGAAAATGGGCTATGACACTCAAAATCCAATTAGTTTGGGAGGTGGTCGTGGTATTCTCACACCATTGGAACCCACCCTGACCAAAAGTCAGCTGGAAGATTGGAAACTCCATCGTCGCATAGACAAGTCTTCATACGGATTGGGGTATGATCCTGACACTCCGATGAGACAGCTAACACAAAGGCTGCAGAGTCGTTTTGTAGACCAAGCCTCAACATCTCATGTCGATGAAGACATCGATCTTCCTGGATATCTCTTTGAAGAGTTACCCGACAAGGACCCAGGAAGCTCATCAAATTGGTATGAATTCTCTGATGATAAAGAGGCATTGTCCGATGACACAGACGCACGGTTCTCTGATTCAGAAGAGCCGTCGTCTCCAAAAGAAGTGCCTTACTTCAACCCAGTTTCAGCTGGTGATTGGGATCATCTCATAGCAAGTCTTAAGAAGAATACCGATCAAGAAGATTTATGGACAGAAACGGAGCCATGGTCTGAAAACGCCCTTGGAAATCCAGAAGGTTTTGTTGAGCTGGAAGCCTCCGAAAATATTGTGGAGAAACCACATTCAAACCTTCCGACAGAAGATTCTGTTCAAAAGATAGACTTAGGAACACCAAATAACCCACGTCCTGTATTCATAAGCAAGAATATAAAGGATGAGGAGTTACCCGAGTATGTCTCTTTTCTTCGTGAGTTTGTTGATTGTTTTGCATGGTCTTACGCTGAAATGCCTGGCTTAGATCCCAAAATAGCAGTTCACAAACTCAACCTACAAGAAAATATCAAGCATGTCAAACAAGGCCAAAGAAGATTCCATCCTGATGTGATGGACAAAATTGAACAAGAAGTTCAAAAACTCAAGAACGTTGGCTTCATCCGCGAGGAACAGCATCCTGAATGGTTGGCCAACATCGTCTCTGTGACAAAGAAAAATGGGCAAATCAGAGTCTGTATTGACTATAGAGACCTGAATAATGCATGCCCCAAAGATGAATTCCCGCTCCCCATACTGGAGGTAATGATTGACAACACCTGCGGGTTTGAGCGAATGACTTTCATGGACGGCTTCTCTGGCTACAACCAGATAAAGATGCATCCCGAAGATGAAAGGCATACATCCTTTCGGACCCCATTTGGCGTGTATTGCTACACTGTCATGCCATTTGGTCTGAAAAATGCTGGTGCAACATATCAAAGGGCTATAATGAAGATATTCTAAGATATGCAGCACAAGACGGTCGAATGTTATGTTGATGACCTCGCCGTCAAAAGCAAAAGGAAAGAAGACCATCTCCAAGATCTTCGAGAAGTCTTCCTCCGGCTTCGCAAACACAAACTGCGAATGAATCCCCTCAAATGCTTTTTCGGTGTCTCATCGGGTAAGTTCCTCGGATTCATAGTTCGGAAAGCTGGAATAGAACTTGACCCATCAAAGTCAAGGCAATTCTAGAAATACCATCTCCAAGGACCCTAAGAGAACTAAAAGGGCTTCAAGGAAGATTGGCATATATCCGACGGTTCATTTCCAATCTATCAGGAAAATGCCGTCCATTTTCTCGCCTGATGAAGAAAGGTGTAGACTTTGTTTGGGATGCTGAATGTGAAGCTGCATTTCAAGACATCAAGTCATACCTGACCAAGCCTCCGGTGTTGGCTGTTCCTACAACCGGAAAACCATTCATCTTATACAGAAGAGCTCTCGACTATTCTTTGGGCGCTCTACTTGCACAAGAAAACGATGGAGGAAAAGAAGCTGCTCTATACTACCTCAGTCGCATGTTGGTAGGTGCAGAGCATCGCTACTCTCCAGTCGAAAAAGAATGCTTGGCAGTGATGTTCGCCATACAAAAGCTGCGTCACTATTTGCTGTCAAACACAATATACCTGATATCGAGGATCATTCTCTTAAAGGTCCTTGTCACAAAAGCAGGTTCTCTCAATGCCCAACTGGCAAAATGGTCGATCCTTCTGTCACAATTTGATATTAGGTATGTACCACAGAAAGCAATCAAAGGTCGAGCTCTGGCAGACTTTCTCACAGAACATCCACTGCCTAAGGATTCTCTGCTCAGGGATGATCTCCCAGACGAACCTGTCTACAGCGTAGAGACTTCCTCACCAAATGCCTCCTGGAACATGTACTTCGATGGTGCAACCAGGACAAATGAAAAAGGAAAGCCGATATCGGGAATTGGCATTCTCTTTGTTAGCCCCGATAAATACATGATTCCACACGCATTTTCGCTACTGGAACCATGTTCAAATAATGCAGCTGAGTACCAAGCTCTGATTATAGGATTGGAACTCGCCCTCGAATCTGGCATCACCATGCTGGAAGCATTTGGGGATTCTCAACTGATCTTCAACCAGATGAATCAAGAATATGAAATCAGGAAGCCTAATCTGTTGCCTTACTATAACAAGGCGCAATCGCTTCGTCAAAACTTTGACATCTGTCACATCACCCACATCCGCAGAGGTGAAAACATCCGTGCAGATGCCCTGGCTGGACTTGCTGCATCCATGGCAACCCAAGAAGGGGAAAACATGCAAATTACAGTGTGTCAAAGAAAGATTCTCCCTCCTCTCAACACACACCAAGCAGTTGCTGAATGACACCGAGTGGTCGGAGGTCGGATTTCCATCCTTAAACCTCCGATAGGCGACTGGAGGGATCCGTTCATTGATTATATTATGTTCGGAATCCTACCTGAAGATCCAAAAGAGCGGGTAAGTATCCAAAGACGAGCCCCAAACTTTCATTTGGATATTCCCTCCAAAATGCTTTACAGAAAATCTTTCAATGGAGTACTTCTACGCTGCTTGTCACAACAAGAGGCGAAAGAAACTCTAAAAGAAGTTCATGCTGGTCTTTGTGAAGCCCATCAGGCTGGTCCCAAGCTTTACGATCAGATAAAAAGGTTAGGTTATTATTGGCCTACTATGGTGGCTGACGCAATGCAATTTGCTAAACGTTGTCAAAAATGCCAAGTTCATGGAGATTATGTACACATGCCTCCAGAATGGCTACATCCTACAGCGATCTCATGGCCCTTCGAAGCCTGGGATATGGACATCATAGGTCCTATCTCTCCCCCGTCAAGCAAAGGTCATCTCTTCATCTTCGCCGCTACGGATTATTTCTCCAAGTGGTCAGAAGCATTTGCATTCAGTGAAATGAAGACCTCGTCAGTCCTTCAATTCTTACGAACCAACATCATTTGTCGCTTCGGCATACCTAAAAGATTCGTCCATGATAACGGACCTCAATTCTGGGATCATAGATTCTACAGGTTCTGCGACAAATACAAAATCCAAAGTTGTCCTTCAACTCCGTATAACCCGGCAGCGAATGGACTAGCAGAAGCCTTCAACAAAACACTCTACAAAATTCTTAAGAAAATGGTCTCCACTCACAAAAGAGACTGGAGCGACAAACTGCCTGAAGCTTTATGAGCCTACCGGACTACCATTCGAGGACCAACCCATAGCACACCATTCTCCTTGGTCTATGGATGTGAAGCAGTTGTCCCCCTAGAGGTACAAATTCCTTCTTTAAAGGTATCTCTACAAAATGAAATGACGCAAGAAAGCAACGTCAAATTGAGACTCCAAGAACTGGATAATCTCGATGAAAGACGACTTGAAGCTCTACAAAGCGTTGAGCTTTACCAAGCACGCATGGCAGGATCTTTTGACAAAAGGGTCAGGCAACGCGCCCACAAAAAGGGTGACTTGGTTCCTGCGGTGAAAAGGCCAATGGTTTTTGCCCACAAATCCAAATGCAAATTTGAACCAAAATGGGAGGGAGCCTTCGTCATTGACAAAGTCTTCTCCAATAGCGCATATGCTCTTCTAAACATGGAAGGTGACAGATGTATGCTGCCTATCAATGGCAAGTTCTTGAAGCGGTACTACCCTTGAAGACTTCCTACATCGGGTTAGAGTGATGCCTGCATGGCCAAAGCCTATTCCTAGGTACTTGCTCGTCAAACCCACCCCTTTTAGAGTTTTCATCCCTATGTTGAAATTTCTAAAAAGCCAAAAAAACAATGCTTACTTTCAATGTTTCATTATTCAAAAAGATAAAACCCAAAATCCAAGTTTCGGAGCCTCTTCCCTAACTTGACCAAAACTTTCAATCCTTGAACCCAAAATTCATGGTTTGAAACAAAAATCAGGACTTAGGAATTTCCACCCTAGTCCACCCTGACTTTTACCACCAAAGATGGTTTTTAGTCAAAATTTACGACCCTCGTGTCTTTAAACAAAAAATGGTTTTTCAAAAATCGTGGGGAAGCGACATTTAGTCGATACTCACACAAACCCAAAAATCGGAAGGATGCGAACCCCCTTCGATACTTCCAAAACCTCAAAATCGCAAGAAAGCGACACCTCGTCGATACTTGCAAAATTTCAAAAAAATCGTGGAGATACAACGTTTCAGTTGATATCCACAACCCAAATTTCAAAACAAAAAAAAAAACAAAAAAACAAAGGTTCGAAAAAACCTCAAATTTCAAAAATCGTGGAGAGGCGACATTCCATCGATACCCACAAAACCAAATTTTTGAGAAAAAAAGCAAGGAGGCGACATTCAGTCGGTACTTGCACCAAAATCCGCGAGGAAGCGACATTCCATCGATACTCGCAGCCGAATGAGCAAGGAAGCGACATTCCATCGATACTTGCAATACCATTCAGCAGGGAGGCGACTCTTAGTCGATACTTGCATTTTTGAAAACCAAAAACCTGGCTTTCACGCCAAAACCCGGCTTTCACGCCAAAACCCGGCTTTTATGCCAAAAACCTGGCTTTCATGCCAAAAACCAAAATCTGGCTTCCATGCCAACAAAACAAAAACCTGGCTTTCATGCCAAAAATCAAAAAATCTGGCTTCCATGCCAACAAAACAAAACTTGGTTTTAAAAAAACTTGGCTTCTATGCCACAAAATCTGGCCTTCATGCCAAACAAACAAAAATCGGCTTCCATGCCACAAAACAAAATTTGGCTCTCATGCCACAAAATCTATGGTTTCCATGCCACAAAACCAAAACTTGGCTTTCACGCCACAAAAATCGGCTCTCATGCCAAAAGCCAGGCTTTTTGCCACAAAATTTGGCTTTCATGCCTAAAAACAACCATTTGACAAAAGATTTTCACAAAATGACAACCTTTTGATCAAATTTTCAAACAAACCATTCCCATTCAATTTTTGCTTATATTTCATCAAAAGTGAATTTAAGTGAAATAAGGGGATATAAAAAACAAGAAAGAAAAGAAGTGCCAAAAATGTTTATACATGGAGGTACTAAAAGAAAAGAAGAAAAAGTTTGTTACAAATCAAGAGGCTAGTCCGACATGGTCTTCAGCCATAGGCTTAACTCCTCAAGAAAACACTTGGCCTTAGCCTCCAAAGCTTCCAGGCCGCGTTTCTTTAGAATCTTCCCATAAAAAGCGGTAGGCCGTCGCGATCCATCCTCAGCACGAGGAAGCTCTTCCCAGAGAATCTGCCATTGTCCATATTCTTGAGTCTTCCTCCAGAGATTGCTTTCGACCTCCTCAACTTGGCGAATGAGAGTCCTCTCTCTATCGCGAGCTTTCAAAGTGGCAGTCCACTTAGCAACGGCTTGTTCTTCCAATAGCTCAAGGCGCTGTTTAGCTTCGGTGACCTCCCTATCAAGGCGGTCCTGGTCCTGTGTTAACTCAATAATAGCCAACTCGGTGACGTTCCTCTCCGGAACGAGCTGAATCCGAGTCCGCGAGATCTCATTCAAATCAGATTTGACCTCGCTGGAAGGCTTCAAAAACATCTCGTCAAAGAAATCATCATTCCTCTCCCGAACGAGCTGCTTCCGAGTCCGCGAGATTTCATTCAAATCAGATTTGACCTCGCTGGAAGGCTTCAAAAACATCTCGTCGAAGAAATCATCATTCGGAAAGCTCTTGGTCTCAGTCCACTTGTTACTTAGAGCGATGACTTCATCAACAAAAGCCTTGGCATCTGTAATGTCCAGACCAACTTCTTCGCTATCAGCAAGAATGTCCTGCACATGCTTCACCATGCCAAAACCAGCCTCCAAATGGCTAGAAGAAAGAGTCTCGACCCATGAGCTCAAGACTCTCTTCAACACCTTCCTCGCAAACTGACGAGATGGCTCACATGAAGACTCGCCATGCTCCGTTGGTCGACTACCCGTGTCAGGCACCGTTGGAAGAGTAATCAAGAAGCTCTTTCCAACCGGGTTCGCTGGGGAAGGAATATCAGTAGGCGGACTCACCTCTGCCTCATCAAAATTGGTGGAAGAAGCCCCTACTCCTGGATCGGTCACAGGTACCCCCCGCTCTTGTTCTGAAAAAGATAGAGGAACTTCTTCTGTCACCTCACAACCTGCCAATGAAAAATGAAAAAGGTGTGAATATGATCTTGTCAAAAATCAAAATATCAAGATTATCATTACAAAGTACCTTCTTCGACGACTGGTGGAATGCTTTCTGCCTCCATGAGCTCATCCGAAACATCATCAAAAGTTGTGTCCATGGATGGCTCAAAGTCGTCGGAATCCTCTGGCAAGACAGCTGGCAAAATATACATATATATGTCAGCAAGTGGCGGTAAAAAAAAAAAAAAGTCATACCAGGAGGAGATTCTGGATCTACTTCAGAATCTCTGGGTTCTTCCTCAGATGCCACGATAGGATCCGTCACCACCTCATCGGTCGGAACCTCGGGCATCATCAAACCATCATCTTCTGCCAAAAGAAAGAAAGCAGTAGGTCAAAACAAAAGTTCTCATGAAAGAAAAGAAACGGAAAGAGAAAAGGGAAAAGCATACCATCATCAATGGTCTCTTCCCCTCGGCTTCTCTTCTCTGGAGGCTCGTCATCATCCCCTGATGCCTCCTCAACAATGGTGGAAGGAATTTCCAGATCATGAGAACTTTCGTGCCGCCTCTGACTTCGGCGGTGTCCCCTTCTCCTCTTGCCCCTAAGGGACGAACTGCTGGAAGCACCATCCCCACCATCAAAATCAGGCCTCTCACCAGAGTCCTCACTGGACGGTCTGCTCTTGCCAGTAGACTCCATGGGAGCCTTTGCTCATTCTGCTTGTATTCAAGCAGCAACCTCAGCCTCCTCCTCAGCAAGCTGTTCCAAGACCTCACCAGGTATCTCTTGTGCAGCTCCCAGTCTGATGACGTCCTGTTCCTCGAGAAAATCTGTTCTGTGCCTTTCTCCAGAAAGGAAAGCCAGAACTTCTTCTCAGCGGACGCCGTCTGACTTCCCAAGGCCCTTCCGGGAAGACTGCTTTACATCAAGCTCTTTCTTGGAAAGCCCCCGGTATGCTGAAAAGCTCTCCACAAACCATTTTGTGAAGCCAGTAGTCCGGAAAGTAGGCAACTCAGGATAAGAAATCAGGGCAGTAGTGTCTTCCGCGCTATAAAAGGCCCATGCATTTCTCCCGTCCTGCAGACCTCCAAAACGCTTCACCTTGCTCGAAGGCGCTCCAACAACGCCTTGAGAGAAGCCCAACTGCATGGCAAAACGCGAGGGAACATACGGCTGGATGTCGAAGAAAAGATGTTTGCGGTACACCATCGTGCCGACACATATGTTAAAAAGCCAACTCCTCTCTACATTTGTCAAAGAATAGTGTCTCCCAGACCCTGCCCTGGTCGAATCACGGGAGACACCAAAATCAAAAGCCTTCTTCCTCAAACCCGGAGAAAGCTTCATTGAAGACTGCTCCATCTCGATGTCCCAGAATCGTCGGATCCTCAAGCGGGCAGATAAAAGAGATTCGGAAACAGGCTTCCCTCTAGCCAACCGAATCATAAACGGGTCATCGTCCTGAGCAGCACCCAATCGGTGGAAACTGGGACAGTTGTATACGTACCACGAATAGAAAATGTGGGCTGAAAATACCCTGTTCATGGGAAGCCCAAGCCGAACCAAGAAAGCAGCAGCCTGCAGTTCGGTACACAAATAGGAGTAAAGAGCAGGCACCAAAGCAAGCCGCTCTCCAAACGCCATCTGACAAGCCGGAAAAATGCAATGCGGCCTGATGTGCGTTCCATCTCCTCCAACAAAAACAGCCTCACCCAGCCAATAAGTGAGGTAGACAGCGAGATCTCTCCGCAGCGCAATGTCAAGATGAATGGCGTCTGTGCTTGCGAAGAATACCCTCAAATTCTCTCGCATGACGGAGATCTTCTTCGAATCTGGGTTCTTAGCCCTGGCTTCTTGGGTCGTACTCTCAGAAGACTCCCCGCTGTCAAAGAAGTTGGAAGACAAAAAACTACCACTCCTCCAACTGCTACACCGGACTTTCGAGCCCTCCTTCTCCTTCAAAAAACCATAGAAGGCGACAAGCTGAAAGTACAAAAGCCTGAACTCCTCAGACTGCTCCTCAAGGACGCTGTCAATAGGCATAAACTCCTCATAGAGATTGCCGAGGATAGGCAGCCCAGTGATGGCACTCAGTTCCTTTAAAGAAAAACCAATCTCATCATTCGTGACAACGAAGGTGTTGGTTTGTGGAAGGAACGACTCCAGCATGGCCATAAACGCCTCATCGGAGAAAACCACGGTTTGCAGAAAAGCGCGAACCGCATCAAAAATCTCAGCCTCCTTCAGAATGGCACCGCCAACCTGCAGGATGTGATCAGTCCACGACTCCCAGCTCGAGTCAGCACTGAAACGGCCACGAAGTCGAAAAGGCTTCACCCAATCATCAAAATGGCAGAATTTTGCTAAAAAATCTAGCGAAATTTTGGCATGATTCCGGGGCAATTCCGAAGAAAAGGGAAACACCCCGAAAGAAATAAGAGCTTGAAGATGGGCTCAACATCGCTACAAGCCCATAATCATGGAAAATTCTCGAAGAAGGCTCGAACTCAAACATTGATGCGAGATCAAGCCAAAGTCTCTCAAATATCCGCAAGATCGGAAAAGGGCTCAACATTGCTGCGAGCTCCAGAATCCAAAACTTGCAAAGCTCCTCAGAAAATCCCTGCAAGACCAAGAAAGGGCTCAACATTGCTGCGAGCTCCAAATCCCAAGACTTGCGAAAAGATTTCCAGGTGTGCACTATCATACTTCCAAATTCCATTTTCTAAAAAAAAAAAATGCATAGAAGGAAAGTTGTCATGCATGTGCATCTCAGAATCCAAAAAAAAAACAGAGAAAATCTCTTTTCAAAAAAAAAGAGAAATAAGAAAAAAAAAATTGCCCACATGCCACGTGGCCGTACAGCCATGACCGTACGGTCTTGTCCGTACGGCCAAAAAAAAAAAAAAGAGATAAAAAAAAAAAACACACACGGTAAAAAAAAAAAAAAAAGAAACCGTGAGAAAAAAAAAGAAAAGAAAGAAGAGCCACGGTAAAAAAAAAAAAAAAACAGAGAGAGAGAGAGAAAACCGTGCAAAAAAAAAAAGAAAAAAAAAAGAAGAAAAATGTGTAAAAAAAAAAAAGAATACACGTGAGAAAAAAAAAAGAAAGGAAAGAAAAAGAAAAGAAAAGAGAACAAAGAAAACCTTTTTCTATTCCTACATGGGGTTTCTTAAGGAAAAAGAAGAAACTTACTTGAAGCCATTGATGGAGAAGAAGAAGAAAAAGCTTGAAGATCCTTGAAGAAGAAGAATTCTTGATCTTGGAGCACTCTTGAAGGTTATTGCAAAAAGAGAGCAATAGCAACAAGAAATCCAATCCCCTTGCTTTTATAGAAGAGAGCAAACCAAAAGAGGAAATGAGGAGAAAAGAAAGGAGGTAAGTGCTAGAAATTAGCAAACTTCCTAAAAGAAAGGAATTATGGGATATTCTTTCCCAATGAGGAGATCTTTTGAGAAATTCTCTCCAAAAAGAGAAGGATTATGAGAAACTTTCTTCCAAAGAAAGATACTTTGAGAAAATCTCTCCCAAAATCAAGGAAACTTGAGAGATTCTCTCCAAGTAAGAATATTTTTAGATATTCTCTACCAAAAGGAGATATTTTTAAATATTCTTAACAAAAATGACACCATATGAGATCTAAGCCATCTTTAAAGCTTAAGGTCCCATGGGTTAGCCCACATGAGCCAGGTTTGATCACCTAGGCACTAAAAGTGGCTTTTAGTCAAAATTCCGCCTACCAAGAGCATACAAAAATGGTTCCATGCCTCATTTGAGTTGATTGGACTATACAAAAAATCCAAGCCTCATGAGTTTCCAAAAATCCAAACCATCCCACCTCATGAACCAAATTAAGCCAAAACCTTGAAATTGACATTCCACAAAAACCCAAACCACTCCAACGGACCCAAAATTGTCCTAAAGAGTGACCAAAATCCAAACCAGGTCTCCTAACTCGCCACATACAGCTTGTTGGGTCAGAAGGCCAAAACCAAAACCAAATCCCGGTCCGCTAACTTGCCACATACAGCTTGTTAGGTCACAAGACCAAAATCAAAATTCAAAACCCGACCCCCTAACCTGCCACATACAGCTTGTTAGGTCACAAGGTCAAAAACCAAAAACCTTCTTGACCGCCTGATGTGCAACACAAAGCCTTTAGGTTCACAAGGTCAAAAAGAAAATCCAAAACCCAAAAACCCAACCCAAATGTCATTTTCAAAATTTTGCCTTGAGATGGTACGTGATGTCTCTCACTGCCATAAAATTTCCTTGGAAACTCAAAAGGCTACACTATCAAGAAAAATGCTCAGAGGCTCTTGATCAAGTCAGAAGTTCCCCTTCAAAGTTTTCTTCGAGGCACATCGACTGCAAAGGCTATCCAATTCGTCGCAGTACCTCGAGGGGGCATTTGTTGACACCAAAAATGTCACTTTGCCTCATCAACATCCAAAGCTATATGGAGCCGCATCCTACTACAAACAGGCAAAGTTGCTTCAAGCATCAGATCTTGGCAAAACCAAACAAAAACTACAAGATCTTTCAAAGAAGCCAAAAGAAGGGTACAAATGATGTTTCGGGCCATTTCGACACCATTTGGCCTAACTTCAATCCTCCAACAACTGAGAGGGAGCTCCCAGCGGCGACAGTGTCAAATACATCAAATCTTCGATCAGAGCCTATGGATGGTCTCAAAATACGTCTAAAAGGCTCCATGTTGAATTTCAAGTCAAACCGACACCGTTTGACCCTCCATCAACTCTCGAACGGCGAAATCAAGCCTCCCGGCGGCGAGAACCTCTGATGCCGCCACTCATCAAACAAAACACATGAGTAGCTTCTGCATGCTTCTAAAGGGCTGCACGACAAATTTCAGGTCATTCCGACAACGTTTGACCCGGTTTTGATGCTCCGAAGCGAAATCAAGCCTACCGGCGGCGAAACTCCCTGGGACCATGGCACCCAAATCGGAGCTAATGGATCATCTCAAAATGACTCCAATAGGCTCCCCGTCAAATTTCAAGTCAATCAGACATCGGATGACAGTACATCAAACCTCGACATCTTCCGCACGGTGAAATCAAGTCAAGCATCGACGGGACCCCAAACAGCTTCAAAACTCAAATAAAAGCCCATGGTTGGTCCTATCTAATACCCAAGAAGCTTCACCTCAAATTTCAGGTCATTCCGACATCGTTTGATCCAGTTTCAACTCTTGGTGGAAAATCGGCTACAAAGTCTTCGGCTTTTCCAAAAAATAGGAAACTTTGTGCTCTGATTTGCACAGCCTTTTGATAGGTTTTCTTCAGAGGAATGATGCCAATAAATGAGGAGAAATTTCAAAGAAAAATACAGGAGAAAACAGAAGCGAAAAAGCCCGAGAAACGACCAAGAAACTGCGACCGGAAGGCGACCGGAAAATGGACCAAAGTCCAAGGTCGCCGGCGACCATGGGTGCATGGTCGCCGGCGACCCTGGAAATCCGGGTTGCCGGATTTCCTCCAAAAGTGCCATTTTTCCGTTCTTTTTCGCGTTTCGCGATGTTTGGCCCCTGTGATTTTCTTAAAATCTGATTTTTGAGGCACGATATCCGTTGATCTTCGTCAACATCACGGATCCGCCATCGAAATCATTTGATCATCATTGGACACTCCGAAACTGCCAAACTGGCCGACCAAGAAAGCACACTTTCTGCCCGACCGATCAAGAAATCGACTGGACAGATGCTGCCGGCCCATTAATGGCAACCAATGTTTGAAGTTTCGTCGTCATCCGACATCAAACAACGTACAGATCCATCGATGATCATCGCAAGAAGAATTCCAAAAGACGCGGCGCGGCCCGCGACTCTTCAAGCGACTCAGCGGCCAATTAATGAAGTTAAATGACCCTTTTATGGCAATTTATTAAGGTCATTAACTCATTATTTTGAACGGCCCAATCAGAAGCCAAGAAATGGGAGTTATAAGTCCAATTATTCATGACAATTAACCATGTAACTCCTATCATTATGGAGATTAATCATGGTAATTAATCATGAAACTCCCATCATCATGGAGATTAAATGCCCATTATTCTCCATCGGCCAATCAAAATCCAAGAAAAAGGAGTTACAATATAAAGAATTAAATCTTGTAACTCCTCCCATAATGGAGCATTAATACCATTAATGCCCATAAAACCCTCCTAATGGCCACCAAAAGCCTATAAATAGGCGGTCTTTCCAAGGAGAAAGGGTCCAGAAAAATTGTCTAAAGTGGTCCCGAAAAATCCCAGAAAAATTGCTAAAAACTCTCGGAGAAATCTCTGCGCAAAGAAGCTCAGCTACTCTGAAGAAACTCTGCGACAAGAAAACACCACAAGGTGATCGAAGTCCCTTGGGGGGCCACCCCCCCAAGATCTCCTCTCTTCTTCTATCCAACATGGCCTAGATGCGGCTTTTCAGCCCGTCTACTTGGTTTTTTATTGGATATAAGACCTTCCTTTGGTCTTTATCCTCTAAAAATCTGAGGTCCAAGCCAAGCCAAGTGATTCAAAGCATCAAGTGTTCTCATCTGAATGACGATGGCGGAGCCCATACATGACTCACGACCGTTGATCTGAACGAGTCCCCACGATCTCTTGAGAAGTCAGATTCATTTTCTTACTTTTCTGTTGTATTGTGTATTTTTTAAAAGAGACATAAAAATCACATTTCTTGTCTTTACATTTTGATGAGATTTGTAAATTGCCTTCTACGGCACAAAATCGCCTATCACGGCAAAACCGCCTTTCACGGCAAACAAATGAAAATCGCCTTTCACGGCATTAAAAAATTTTGTCTCTTTCTTTAAAATATATGTGCAATGGAAAGTTAGAAAAAAGTTGATTTCCTTTCCTACTTGTGAAGATGAATTTCAGGATCACCATTTCAAATTCCAAGTAGAATAGAAAATCTGGCATACCCGTACAAAAAAATGTTGATGCTTGCTCCTTTTTTTCTCTTCGCCCCGCCGCACCCCGGCGGACCCGGGACGGAGGAAGGCGAGAAAGAAATAGACGGGTCCATCAAATGTATCTGAAAACCTAAAATCCTGGGAATTCTCTCTCCCCCTTTTTGTCACAAATTGACAAGGGTAGGACCATGCAATAAGAAAGATAACAATGCGATAGAAAAATATATCAGGAAGTCACAAAAGTATATAGCATGAATATGATATAAAAGTCAGACATGAAAGGTCATACATCCCAAGTTAAAAGGAATTAGCATAAGTATGTTAAACACATAGGGGAGGGCAGCCACTTGTCAACACAACACCACCAAAAAAAGAACCAATCAGACAAATGTGGCTAAGAGACCCACTAAAAACTAATCAGATGGAGGGGATGGAGAGGGAGGCATGTCGTTGAAATCATGTCCTCGACATCCCTTGGACAGAGCACCTAAGTATCGTAGAGTCTTTTTCAATAGCTTCTCTGTCTTGGACTGCCGTTGCTCTATAGCATCCAAACGGTCTCCAACACTCCGTGATGCACCAGAAGAAGTAGCCCCACGAACTTGCACAGGAGGCACTGATGGAGCTGGCTGCTGTGAAGCTTGATCACCTGCATGAGGGGGAACTGGCCCAGCTTCGATATTAGGAAGAAGATTCATCTGAATAAGGTTTGCTTTACCAAAGGGGGCATGGTAGAGAGGAGTATCAGACGGCCGAGGAACACCATAAGAACGAGCTAGCCGAGTCATAAGAAACCCAAATGGGGCAGCAGTCTTTGAAGTATTTGAGAAGTGAAACCGCATGATGGTACGACAAATCAGCGATGGAACACACATGGGAACACCGGTAATGACTTTATGAAGGATATTGACCATATAAGAAGTTAATTCGGTCCTATTGCCTTTACGAGGATAGACATTAAATGTGAACAGATTATGTAGGAGTCTATACTTAGGAATCAAAGCAGCTAGAGGAAGAAAATCCTTTTTACGATTCCACTCAGCATTATATCCGCAGATACGGAGGGTAGCTTTAGCCTTTTCAGCCTCAGTGAGTGTGTCGGCAACCATAGTTAGGCCATTTTCACTAACAGGGACGTTTATAATAGAGGAAATACGATTGGGGTCAATTGTGACTACTTGATTTCTAAATGCTACATTGAAAGAGCAAGAGTCAATAGTTGAAACAACATCAGTAATAGACGCATACATGCTGTAAAGAAGAGAGGGATAAGCCTTGTCCCCCCAATCCAGAATGTTACTCCAATTGATTTCAGCAAGAATAATGGCCGTTTCATGAGATTCAATAACTTCGCGGAGGGTGCGACGCTCAACCATAATCAACCTTTTTTTCATGACGTTTAGCATTTGAGCATTTGGTTTAAGACTCATAGGCATAGATGGAGGAGGAGGAGAAGAAGAAGGGGAACTAGAGGATGAATGTGAAGGTGAAGATGGGGGTGATGGAGGAGGTCTTTCTTGACGAGACGAGGAGCCTCCAGTAGAGCGTCCTCTTTTAGGGGGACGATTTACAGCCGATTTCATTCTAGGAGGCATTGTTTCGAACAGTTGGAGTGCCCACAGAAGGGAAAACAACACACACCAGAGAAGGAGAATCTGTGCAATAGAGAAAAGAGACAAGGGAACAAGGAAACAAGAACAGGAAATGCAAAATAACAAGGAAACAAGGAAAAAACCAAGAACAGAAAATGCAAAATAAAAGAAAGAGAGGAATAAGAAGAAATGACCTTGAGGAGTGAAGAACCTGAACCCAGACACTCAGCTACAGTGGAGACGAAACTGACGAGAGGAGAAGAAACCAAACGAAATGACAAAACCTAGATTTAAAATCACGGGCCCGCCAAGGCGGTTAGCCACCGAGAGGGTCCACGGCTAGCCGAAATTCCCCTTTTTTTTTATTATTATTATTATTTTATCGAATAGCACAAACAAGGGATTTTCTCATATTTTCAAATTTTGAAACATCCAAGGGTTTTGTTAAGATGTCTGCTAGTTGTTTCTCTGTAGATATATGCTCCAATACTATGACTCCTTCTTCAACCAATTCTCTAATGAAATGATGTCTAATGTCAATATACTTAGTTCTAGAGTGTTGAACATGATTTTTGGAGATATTGATAGCACTAGTGTTATCACAATACAAGTTCATGCTACATTGTTCAATACCATAGTCTGTGAGCATTTGTTTCATCCAAAGCATCTGAGTACATCTACTACCAGCTGTTATATATTCTGCTTCAGCTGTAGATAAGGAGATGGATGATTGTTTCTTGCTGTGCCAAGCAACTAAAAAGTTTCCTAGATAGAAACATCCACCACTAGTAGATTTTCTATCATCTACATTTCCAGCCCAATCGGCTTCTGAGTATCCAGCAATACAAGTAGATGAATCATATGGATACCATAAGCCATACCCTGAAGTTCCTGAAACATATCTAATGATTCTTTTAACTGCTTTCAAATGGATTTCTTTGGGATCAGATTAATATCTGGCACAAGCTCCCACACTGAATGCAATATCGGGTCTACCAGCTGTAAGATATAATAGGCTGCCTATCATGCTCCTATACAAACTAGGATCTACACTCTTACCACTCGATTCTCTAGACAATTTCAGAGTTGTGCTCATGGGAGTGTTCATGTGTTTGGCTGAATCTAATCCAAATCTTTTGATCAATTCTTTTGCATATTTGGTTTGGGAAATAAACATTCCATCAGTCAATTGTTTAACTTGTAATCCTAAAAAGAAATTAAGTTCACCAACCATGCTCATTTCAAATTCAGATTTCATTAGATTAGCAAACTCTTCTGTGAAGTTATTGCAAGTAGATCCAAACACTATATCATCAACATAAATTTGAGCAATCAAAATAGAATCATTGGTTTTTTGAATAAAGAGAGTTTTATCCACACTTCCCCTTTCAAAATTTTGATTAATTAAACATTGAGTAAGCCTTTCATACCAAGCTCTAGGGGCTTGTTTGAGACCATAGAGGGCCTTTTTGAGATGATACACATGATTAGGCTTCTTTGCGTCTTCAAATCCTTTAGGTTGCTCCACATAAACTTCTTCTTCCAAAAGACCATTTAGAAAGGCACTTTTGACATCCATTTGGTATAATTTAAATTTTAAAGAGCAAGCAATGGCAAATAAGATTCTAATGGACTCAAGTCTAGCAACATGAGCAAAGGTTTCTTCAAAATCTATTCCTTCAATTTGAGAATATCCTTGGGCAACCAGCTTGGCCTTGTTTCTAACAATGGTACCATTTTCATCAAGTTTATTTTTGTAAATCCATTTAGTGCCTACAACATTTTTGTCATTTGGCCTAGGCACTAGATCCCACACTTCACTTCTAGCAAACTGATTTAGCTCTTCTTGCATTGCATTTATCCAATTATCATCAGTAAAAGCTTCATCCACATTTTTAGGTTCAAGAGTAGAAGTAAAGCAAAGATAGCTAACAATGTTTTCTAATTGTCTTCTAGTCTTGACACCAGCCAAAGGATCTCCCAGAATTTGGTCCATAGGGTGATGTTTCACATTCACCAAATCACTAGAGATTGGAGACTTGTTTAGTTTTTCAGTTTGGACATCTATCTCATCAATATCAGAGTTTTCTTGAAATCTGAAATCATTTTGTTTGTCATCAATGACAACATTTATAGATTCTTGTATGGCTCCAGTGTTTTTGTTCAACACTCTATATGCACGACTGTTTAGAGAATAGCCAATGAAAATGCCTTCATCACTTTTTGAATCAAATTTGCTCAAGTGTTCTCTATCCTTAAGTATATAGCATTTGCTACCAAAAATTTTAAAATAGCTAATGTTGGGCCTTTTTTCATGCCATAACTCTTATGCAGTTTTATCCAAGCCAGTTCTCAAGTATACCCTGTTTATGATGTGACACGCTGTGCTAACTGCTTCAGCCCATAGATCTCTAGGAACATTCTTTCCATGAAGCATAACGGTGGCCATCTCTTGTAAGACACGGTTCTTTCTCTCAGCAATACCATTTTGTTGAGAAGTTTTAGGGGCAGAAAATTCATGGTGAATTCCATATTTCTCGCAAAATTTTTCAAACGTAATATTTTCAAATTCACCACCATGATCACTTCTTATCCGAGAGATTGCTCTTCCTTTTTCAACTTGGATTCTTTTTACAATCTTTTTAAATTCAACATATGCATCAGATTTTTCTCTTAGAAACACAACCCAAGTGAATCTAGAGTAATCATCTACAATAACCAGGAAGTATTTTCTGCCACCCCTGCTCTCTTTCTTAGTTGGACCAACCAAGTCCATATGGAGAAGTTCTAAGGGTCTAGAAGTTTTTAGAGACTTGGATTTTTTGTGAGAATTTCTAATTTGTTTACCCTTTTGACATTCTCCACAGATTGTTTTTTATTTCCTGCTGATTTTAGGAATACCCTTTACATACTTTATCACATATTTGAGAAATGCTTAGCAAGTTATGTTTCAAACCATCAACATATAAAACATCTTCAATAACAAGCATGTTGGGAACATTCAAAGTACCCTTACCAACTACTTTAGCAATATTTCCATCACCAAAGGTGACAATTCCACCTTCATAATCAATTATTGTGGATAGGTATGCTCTATCCCCAGTCATGTGTCTAGAACATCCACTATCTAGGTACCACAAGGAATGATCAACTGCTTTAAGGGCTGTGTGAACCAACAAGCCTTTGTTCTTAGGAATCCAAATGTATCTTTGTGTGATAGGGGTTTTACCAAAACCTTGAGATTTAGCTTTGTTGTGATTTTGTTGATGAAAATGTTTCTTAGAGTAGATTTCAGTTGATTTAACAGTTTTTGTGTAATTGTGGAGTTGTAACTTTAGACGACCAATTTGTTTTATCATCTCATTTAATTGTTGAGTGATAGAGTATTTGATTGTATTGTTATATATGAACAATTTTTTTTGTTTGAGAATTGACACATGTCATAATGGTCTGTCTTTTAATTTGTTCAATTTTGCAATCATACTTGACATGTCCTTTGCTTCCACATAAATGACATGTAATTTCAGAAATGTTTTGACTACTAGAGGAAGTTTCTCCTTTCACAAACACAGTAGAGACATTAGGATTATGTTTGTCTATTTTGTTGTATCCTAATCCAGTTTTGTCTCTATGATATTTTCCCATTTTAAAAAGTCTTTCAAATTTTTCTTCTCCATGGGTAAATGAATACTCATACTTTTCTTTGAACCATTTCAGTTGAGTGACTTCATCTCTTAAAAGTACGTTTATTTTGTTTAGAGTTTCAGCTTCTTTTTCATAACTCTTGATCTTGTTGCATTCTTTACTAGCAATATGAAATTTAGAATTACTTTTATTTAGTTCAGTTGCTAAGATATTCTTTTCATTAGTTAACGTTTCAATTTTGTCTTTTAAGATTTCGTTTTTGGATTTTTGTTTGTTCAAGACTTCAATCAATTTGCAACTCTCCTCATAGAGTCTATCATATGTTACTTGTGAATCTTCGTCATCTTTTTCATTATCTGAGCTGTCATATTCAGATTCAGATTCACTCTCCAAGCTCTCAACATCATTTTCTTTAGAATTTTCCATTGTCTCAAGTAATGAATCACACATAGTTTTGGCCATCAATACAGTGTAATTTTCTGTCTCATCTTTGTGTGATTCATCTGAATCTGTTTCGGCTTCAGATGAGTCATCCCATGTAGCCACAAAGGGTCTTTTTCTTCACTTTCCTTTCCATTGGACACTCAGTAGATATGTGTCCAAACTTTTGACAGTTATAGAATTTCACATTTCTAGATTGATACTTGGAGGAGGAGCTGACTTTGTTTTTACCTTTATCAAAAGGTTTCTCTTTCTCTTTTCTATTAAACTTTGAAGTCTTCTTCTTAAATTGTCTTAAGAATCTTTTAGTAAGCAATGCAACATCTTCAGCATCACTTTCATTCTCATTTCCTGATTCTTCTTTAGGTGGAGATGGTTGAGAGGCCTTTAAGGCTATTGATTTCTTATCTTTGGATTTGTTGGAAGCATTGTTCATCTTCATCTCAAAGGTTCTAATGTTACCCGTCAGTTCTTCTACTTTCATAGTTTCAGGGTCATTGTATTCTTCTATAGAAGTTCCTTTGGGGTGAAATCTTTCAGGTAGAGACCTAAGGATTTTGCTACAAACTTTGCCTTCAGGGATTTGCTCACCAAGCGACCACATCTCATTAACGATAACCATTAGCTTTGTTCGAAACTCATCAAACATTTCATCTTCTCTCATTCTTAGAGATTCAAATTGAGAAGTTAACATCTGGAGCTTGGCTCTTTTAACAATGGTTGTTCATTCAGAATTTGTTTCCAAAAGCTCCCAAGCTTGCTTAGATGTCTTACATGTCATAATCTTTTTGTATTCTTCAGCATTCATGGCACAGGTTATGGCATTTAATGCCTTTGCATCATAGTCTCTCATAGCTTTTTGACTAGCTGTCCATTTGTCCTTTGAGAGAGGTTTGACAATGCCATCTTCAGCTGTGAAGGAAGGAGGAGTCCATCCATCATCAACAGCATCCCATATTTCTCCATTAAGAGATTTTAGAAATACGGACATTCGGACTTTCCAAAAGGCATAGTTAGTACCATCAAATAGTGGTGGTCTGTTTACAGCATACCTTCTGGATTAGACATTGGCACAAGAAAAAATAGATCAACTCCGGGTTGTAAAGCCTAAAGGAGTAACCTCGCTCTGATACCAATTGAAAGTTCACCTAGGGCCAATGTTCTCATCCTAGAGGGGGGTGGGGGGTGAATAGGTTTATCAAACTTTAAATCCTTTTTTTTTAACCTATTAATCAAGATTTATAAGTGAGCAATTGATATGTAGACCAAGTGTGATTATCAAGTAATGTTCAATGGTAAAGAAGGCATGTAAACTAGATCAAAACATTTAGAGAAATAACATAAATAAATGCACAAAGATTTATAGTGGTTCGGACCATATGTCCTACATCCACTCACAAGGTTCACACAGTCCCTTGGTTCCACTATGATGAATCAAAACTACACAAGTAATGATTTCAATCACTTGAACATCACAGTTTTGGTAACGAGGTTCGATCACATAGATCTAATCCCCCACATACATTTTAGAGTGGTTGAGTCACACATATTCAAACCACTATCACTGGATACATAAGATTTAAAAGATGATGAGACACCAAACACTTGCCTTTGATGAAGTCGGAAGTGTTTATCGAAGCTCTAACCGAAGTTGAAGCTTTATCCTCTTGATGCATGCTTGATGTTGATAGAGATGCTCCATTGTAATGCACAATCAAGGGTCAAGAGGTTGGGTTCTAGATTTTCCTAAATATATATCATTTGAAAATCAAACTAGAATCCTTTTTCCAAATACACTTTTCTAGAGACTAAAATATCTCATCCATTTTCTAGATTTGGTTAATAGTGTATTTGGAAGATGGTTTGAAGGCTTAGAAAAGATGGGTAAAAGTAAGAAAGTAAGCTCTTCAAAAGATGTCCTATGTACAGTGTAAAACTGGCTCCAGATATATATAGAGAAGTTCCCAACGGCTAGTTTTGGCGGCTAGCCTCTTGGTAGTTCGGCTAGCCTCATTTCAATTTCTCTGTGGTAATGGCTAGTTTTTCTAATTCGGTAGCTCACGGTTAGCCGACGGTAGACATAGCGGCTAGCCGTGAGGTAACCGCATGGTGACCGAATCTGCATCTCAAAAACTTGTAGCGTTCTGGAAAGCTAACCGAGGGTTTTCAATTACATGGAGGTTAGCCGCCAGCCCATATGGCGGTTAGCCGAAAGGTAACCGCGAGGTGACCGAACTTCCACAACAGTTGAGAAGTTTGTATTCTGGAAATGTAACCGTGAACCTCGGTTACCTGGCGGTTAGCCGCCAGTCCACACTGCGGTTAGCCGAATGCTGACCGCAAGGTGGCCGAATCACTTTTTGACAGAGAACAGCATTCTGGAAATGTAACCGTGATATTTCGGTTACCTAGCGGTTAGCCGCTTTTTGCAAAGAGGCTAGCCGCCAGGTGACCGAAAGGTCACCGAACCCCCTATTTCTGGACAGAACATAATGGAGAGAACATTAGATGAAACACTTAATATAGGCTAAGGTAAGCAAGGCTCCTAGGGTCCAGTAGGTAATGGTTTTGGGTCCAAAATACCTGAGATGATTTGCACACAAGTGGAGTCTTCTTAGACACATCCAGGTCTTTCAAAAGCTTGAACAGTTTCTTGAAGTAGACCTTCCTTGACACACAACGAGATGAAATGTCTTCGGGATACAATGACACGGAATTGACAAACCAAACATATTGCACACAGGAATGTGACACTAACAACGGCTCGCAAATAGTACTCCCGGTTAGCGAGTTTGGACCAAAAATGGATGCTTTTCCGACACTTAGGCTCCAAAATGGCCTGCCGGGGGTCCGGAACGGGAACCGGAGACCGAAAAATCCGAAACCGGAACGGGCACTTCGCTCGAGATGAGAGTAACATGTAGGAACTGACGGTTCGCAAATAGGACTCCCGGTTAGGGAGTTTGGAGAGAAAGGGGACGCTTTCCCGACACTTAGGCTCCAAAACGGACCGCCGGGGATCCGGAACGGGAACCGAAGACCGGAAAAATCCGAAACTTGCACAGGCACTTCGTTCGAGATGAGTGTAACCTGTAGGAACTGACGGTTCGCAAATAGGACTCACGGTTAGGGACTTAGGAACGAAAATCGACAAGGGTAGAGTAAAAAGATTCTAATTTATAGTTTATATATATACATGTATATCTTTCTTTTATAATTTAACTGATTGAAAATATTCTAATGTTGTTTTTGTCATTGCAGATTGATGGACGTTTTGGGATCAATTGCAGACTTTGCGGGTGTTTTATTCTTTCTAGTTTATTTGTATTTGTATATTGGACATTTTTATGGGACTGTTTCATTGTTGATTAATGAGATTAATGGATTGATGAAAAATGGCGATGGTTGTTTGAGTAATATTTGTTTGTAAGCATTTTTAGTATTGAATATAGGTATATGAACAGGTTTATATTTTGATACAGGTGTATAAACAGGTTTACAGGAAATTTTTATTGAAAAAACGAATAAAATCTTAAAAAATTAGAAAGACTTTCGCCGACTTTTTTTTTTGTCGGTGAAAGTCTTTTTATTTTTTAATTGTTTACTTTTACCAACGCAAATAAAACGTCGGTGAAAGTATTATTAATTTTTTTATTTTCTTTTTTCCTTTTAGCGACGAAACAGAAACGTCGGCAAAAGTCTTTTTAGATCTTTATTTTACTTTTTTCATTTTACCAACGAAATTTAAACGTCGGGGAACGTCTATTTATTGTTTTTATTTTCTATTTTAGTTTTTACCGACGATAAATAAACGTCGGTGAAAGTCTCATTAATTTTTTTAATTTTCTTTTGTCATTTTTAGCGACGAAATAAAAACGTCGGTAACAATTGTATTAATTTTTGTTATTTTCTTTTTTCATTTTACCGACGAAAAGGAAACGTCGGTAAATAAATTTTTATTTTTTATTTAGTTTTCTTTAATCTTTTGCCGATGACAAAAAAACGTCGGTAAATATTTTTTATTTTTTATTTATTTTTCTTTAGTCTTTTGCCGACAAAACAAAAACGTCGGTAAATATATTTTATGTTTTATTTAGTTTTCTTTAATCTTTTGCCGACGAAAAAAAAACGTCGGTAAATATATTTTATTTTTTATTTAGTTTTCTTTAATCTTTTGTCGACGGACAAAAAACATCGGTAAATATATTTTTATTTTTTATTTAGTTTTCTTTAAAATTTGGCCGACAAAAAAGAAACGTTGGTAAAATGTCTATAAAGCGTCGGTAAAAAGTGTATTTTGGCCGACATAATTATTTTTCGTCGGTAAAATGTTTTGTTGATGTATTTTGGCCGACATTTGGGTGACGAAATTTTTTTCGTCGGTGAATACCTTCACCGACGTTTTTCTGATCTTTGGCGACGAAAAAATTTGTCGCTGAAAGTGTAAACTGTTGTAGTGTCTACACATTTTTTTCAGAACTAATTGTGTATGTAAATGAACACAAACAAACATATTTATACGTTACTATTTACATATGAAAGTACGCGAGGCAAAAGAAACAAAAAAGACAACTTATGTTTGTGAAGAATCAATCCCGTCAAACCATCCTGACCTCTTGATTTATGGCTCTAAAGTCTAATGGTCTTAAAAGGCAGCATCATTTTGTGAATTTCAGTCCAGTGATGAATAATAGTTGGATGAATGTCAAAATTGCATAATCTTGTGACAATTCATGGCATGGTAGCGTGCATGAGGTGGCCAAATAAATGGTAACTTGAAATAGAAAGTAGAGTCACCAAATCAGGACAGTATGGGCTGTCATAGGGTGCTGCTATGGATAGCAACACCCGCTCCCACAACAACCTCTAGGGATCGATACCTAGAGGGGTAGGTTTCCTTCTCTATTCCTGGCCATAGAGGTGTACACGGATTGGATTGGAGCGGATTAAGCCAAATATGTCACCAATCCGTTACCTACGAATTGATGGATTTGGAATCCGTCACCAATCCGTGGCTGTTAAAAACTTAATCCATGGCTGTTAAAAATCTATTCAATCCGATCCATGGAGGATCTGATCGGATCAGATTAATCAGTTTAATCCATTGAATCTAATGTTAAAGAAAATCTGAAGAGCATGCTCTCAAGGCCATGGTGAAATTTGGTCTAGGGTTTCATTTGTTATACTTATATATAAAAGTGAATTACATTTTGACCCCCAAAGTTTTTTCTTCTTTTATATTTAGACCTCTTAACTTATATTTAGACCCCTTAAGTTGTTTTTTTATTATTTATATTTAATGTCAACGGATCGAATTGGATTGAATCCACAGATTGAGGATGAAATTCGTCACCGATCCGTTGCTAATGGATTACAAGAATTTCAATCCGTCACCAATCCATTTACCTTCGATACAATTAAAAATATGTGGATCGGATCGGTTTTACGGATCGGCAGATTTTTTTTGCACCCCTAACTGGCCATTGGGCCAACTCAGAAAAAATAATAAGAAGAAGAACGGTATGAATGGTTCTCAATCAAATATACATTTTAGTATTTTATAAATAATTTACTTGTTGAGGTAAAAAAGAAGAAAGTAAAAAACTTTAGGGGCATGTTTGGTAATAAGCGAGGAATCTATAGATCTGATGATTCTTCACTACCACTGGATTAAGGATTCCTCGCTGGGGATTTGTATAGTTCAGGATTTCACATTGATATTGGTGTGTATCGATGCATATAGCTAAAATAAATAGGGTTGGGTATGCAAATCCACTTAAGTGATAATTTTCAAATCTTATAGGGGGTGGTCGGATCTGAAAATCTTAACACGGAAAGATTTCCATTTATCCAAATCCTCAGAAATCTACAATTGCCAAACATGGATTTATCACAATATAAGGGAAAGCGAAAATCTTTTCCCTAAAAATTTGGTTGCCAAACGTAACCTAGAAGTAGCAACGTGTTATTGCACATTACGTTTATACACTGTATTAACAACCGCTTCTTGGCTAAGAGGTAAGGAATCCCATTTCTCAAGTACTTGATTCGAGGTTGGCCTGGTTCAATATTCTACCCATTTCAGATATGGAAAGTTTGAGCCTAAAGGGCTTCAATACTCTGCCCAGCCCTCATCCCCAAACCAAACAAGCATAATTTCCAATTGGGCATCATAACTTTGGGCCAGGCCTGAGCCCCAAACCAGTTAACGGGGTTGCATTTTTCATGTAGGCTCGAGCTTGGCCTGATTCACGTTGTACTCCAGGAATGGAGAAAGGAAGATTGCTGCCCCCTAGGGTTGGTTTGTTTGGATAGACTTCATGGTCAAAGGGGCTCCATTGGAGTATGATTAAGGAGGTGAGAGGTGAATGATATGAGGTAAGGGGTAAAGGACATAAGGTGGCAATATAGGTGGAATCTTGACTTTCCTAGTATTTGAATTACTAGGATGATGGCTAGATGGGTATTCTATTCTCATCTTCCCTTGATTCAATTTTCATTCAATTTCCTAGTGTTTTGAATGACACCTTTGATTCATCATTTTTAACCAATTAAAGAAATATATACAAAGCTCCTATTTGTTTGCATTAAAATACATATATAGGAATTCAATGCACATAATTCATATATTTACTAATTAAAAATGAAGATCAAATGTGCATTTAAAAAAATGAGCATTCATTTTTTTATCTTCTATTGATTCTATTTCCCTAAAAAGAACCCTAAAATGAAAGGTTACATTTGATCTTCATTTCTAATTAGTAAATGTATGCATTATATATATACCATTCATCTGTATCATAATGCAAACAAACAGGCCCAAAGTCTTATTTATAAGAATTTAGTTATAAGAAACAACAGGTAATGAATGGACCATTGGGGAATTCTGTCCAATGGGCTAAATTAATTTTGAGGAATGATCAAGTCGATTGGGAGAAACTGCATAAGCCTAAAACTGTTGGGGTTCAACTCACAACAAAAATAAATAAATAAAGAGGGACTTTCCCTGGTTCAAGTAGTGTGAGGTCATCTTTGCTAGATGCTCATGTAATATAAACCCCTTTATATAAGAGATGACTCAAATCCCACCTCAATCAAAGTTATATTCGACTGATTATACATGGAAAACATAAATTATATATTTTGTAGATGATCAATTTATCAGTGCTTGTCACTTCAATTGAAGGGAACTTTTGTTAGCATCAAAACATCAAAGGGCTTGTGATATACACAAGTTGGATGAAACAAAACTGTTCTCCTTGTATAGTTCCATGTCATAAAATCAGTTTACTAATTGATGAAAATATGGTGGTCTAACTTCATAGATAATATCATAATGATGTTTTCATCGCCCTACTCAATATTGATAATCACAATGGACCCGCCCAGTGATGAAACGTGATGGAGTTAAACAATAATGAGAAAATCCATGGGTGGGACATATCATGCTTTTTATCTCTGAGTTGATCCTACCATATATATATATATATATATAGGGGTCTTCTTATGCATACTTTTCTCACCAAAATGGTGAGGGACACTTCCATTATGGTAAGTTTTCATATGCAAAGCACCTTTTTTAGTACATAGGGTGAGGTACTTTGTACTTGAAAACTTTCCATAATGGAAGTGTCCCTCACCATTTTGGTGAGGGACACTTCCATAAATGGGGGTTTCAAGTACAAAATTCACTTTTCAAGTACATGGAATGTTGACTTTTGTACTTGAAACCCCCCATTTATGGAAGTATCCCTCACCAAATGGTGAGGGATGGATGCATAAGAAAACCCCTATATATATATATATTTATATCATTGGGTTAAGACTCCGTTCCATTTTATTTCTATCCAGTGGTGAGCCCTTGGTATTGATTGAGTGATTACATGGCCCCATCGAAACTCGTATAATTCAGACATGTCTTCATCATCTGGTGGCTTGCTATCATATGCTTGCCTTTTAGCCTAGCTCAATTGAAACTAGGAGTTCAAATATTATTAGAGATTGAAGCGTCTATATAATGGTGTTTGCACTTATGATTAAGTTATTTAAGCTCATCAAAACGTGTTCTTCATTTATGGTGCAGACATTGCACATTCAACTAATACGGGGTATCAAGAACAACCTCTTACCCCAGTGATAAGAGGTGTCAGTTCTTAACTTGCTACCAAGGTTCGAACTTGGGCAGCCACCTTCCCTCGCCCGAGGGTTGTCCTACTTTATCCGAGGTCTACTTCTCTCACCCAAGGCCTCCCTCACCCTCAGGGTCGGCTCAAGATAATTCGAGGCCTAAAGAGAAGATCATAAATGAGGCCTTTTTCTATTTTTTAATATTATTATAAATATTTTATTTAAAATCTATTTTTTCGCTTTTTGTGATGCAAAATTACTAAATCAGGGTCATGCATGTTCAGCACAAGAAACCACAAACTACAGTCCATCCCATTATCATTATGCTCCATATACAAAGCAACAATATCCATCTTCGTCTTCAAATTACAAGATAGTACTAAAAACAAACACCATGGCAGATAGGAGAAGTTGACATGAAAAAAGAAAGAAAGAAAGAAATTGACATGCAAAGAAGTGGAAATGCACATCTAATCCATGGTAATAATAGCAAAATCAGCAGATTAGATTGAGAGATTTGGAGACGTACCAACTACCAAGAAACTCTTGCACTAGGAACAATGGAACAACAATAGCATGCTCACCAGTATAGTTTTTGTTCTACTAACAGATGTTGGGTGCTGGTGAAGAAGAAAGTTCGTTTCATAGAAGAGGAAGAGCCATATGAAACATTCGATAGGAGTGTTTTTTTTTTCCTTGAAAGTAGCTGCTCACAACTAATTACGAGGCCTTCTTTTTTTGTTTTCTTTTTTTTGTTTTTGTTTTTTAGAAACAAAATCACGGCAGTTGCTTCTTATGGAATTTGAAAAGATGCCAACTACTTTAATTAGGGCTTTATTTTTTGGGGCGTTGGCCGGAGGTCCCTCGATATTGGTTTTTATTGAGAATGGCCTGCGAATTAATTTCATAGAGGCAAAGGTCCCTTACACCATTTTATATACTTTAATGGGCAATAATGCCCTCAGAATCTCTTATCTTTTTATTAAAAAAAGGCCAAGCCTAAAATTGTGGTAACTTGCCAAAGAAGGAATGAAAGCGAGAAATTATGGATTTTAAAGCTGGTTGCTCACAACTAATTACTGAGCCTTATTTGTTTTGGGGAGAAACAAAATCGCATCAGTTGCTTTATGGAATTTGAAATGATGCCAACTACTTTAATTAAGGCCTCATATTTTTAGGGCGTTTGGTCGAATGTCCCCCAATATTAGCTTTTATTGCAAATGGTCCACGAATTAATTTCGTAGAGGCAAATGTACATTCCACCGTTTCATATACTTGAAAACAAAATAATGCTCTTATAATCTCTTATCTCTTTATTAAAAACGCTAAGCCTAAAATTACGGTAATTTGCCAAAGAAGGAACGAAAGCGAGAAATTAGGGATTTTGAATATTGGACGAAAGAAGGAGGGAAAATGAATTAGGGAAGGATATTACCTTACAAAGCCGCAAGCATTGTAACATCTTCGAAGAAACAGTCTTATTGTCCATTTAGTGGTTGCAGAAGTGGTTTGTTTGATTTAGAACTCTAGAAATTATAGTATGTAGACCATTCTAGGCATCTCCTCATATAAACTATTAATATTCATTTAGTCAAAGACAAGTAAGTTGAATATTTTCTTATTTGCGAACATTCATCGTGTTGGAACACTATCTATCTGTCAATCGCAAACTTAGATAAATTGTTTTAGAACTCAAATAAATTTGCTTTAGAACTCAAATAAATTTGTCCAAGAACCGAGAAAAATTTGTGAAAAACTCAGATAAATTTGTCTAGAACTCAGATAAATTTGTTCCAGAACTCAGATAAACTTGTAAAAAACTCAGATAAATGTGTTAAAACTTTCAGATAAATTTATGACATTGCATTGTAAGAAGCTCTTCTTTCGTTGAAATACGAGAAATCTCAACAGAACTTCTCCTTGTTCATCCAGATTGAAAAAATGAGAAGAAAGAAGATCGTGGGACATAGATCTAAATCTAAATCATCTGAACCATATTTCTTTGATTCTAAATCTAAGAATCTCACTATCGATTGCTACTACCATTTCAAGTTCAAAATGTGATCTACAAAGAATTATAGGGGCAAATCAGTCATAAATGATCGTGCTTATGCGCTTAAATTAAGGGCCTAGATTGCGTGACATGTTCAGTAGGTTATACGTGACGTATTGAGGCAGTTACATGGGCAAATCAGTCATGACAATGTATGATCTGGCGTATTTAGGGACCTCTGGCTGAAATATGATCAGTTGCGTGGACTACAGACCTTAAACGAAATTCTTGCGAACTAGAGCTGTCAAATGAAAAAGTTAAGGAACCATTCGCTAATTTACCCTCATTCTTTTGGATTGAAATAGAGATGTCAGTTGCTTTTTTGGATCCGTATTTTTAGGGACCTAAAGCAAGGGCTTTTCTCAGCTTATACTAAACCCGGGTCAGTTCATCTCTCCCGAAATCTACTTCCCTCACCAGAAAGCTGGAACCTAAGCTAGGTGAATTAAAAAAATACTAGTTATCAAAGTTCCATTAGGAAGTTCCCATTCATATGGATGTAAGTAATATAATTTCATTTTTTTTGGAACCACATGTCAATCATCATCATTTATTTAGGTGTGAACATAAAACCATCAACACTTGAAATAGCTAAAAACAAGAATAAAATATATATATATATATATATTTATAAAGTTACTATCTTAGTGTGAATACTAGATGAACCGGTTCTCTTGTGGGATGGCCGTGACAACGAAAACACACGCACATAGAGCAATGGTTTAATGTCCATGTGAGGGTCACTCAGATGAATCACAAGATAAAGGGTCGGAAAAAACTCCTACTAGCCTAGGTTTTGGAATAAAAAAAAATTCATAATAAATGACCCTTAACACCTTGATTAATTTGTGGCACTCAGAAATCAATTGTTTTCACGGTATTGATTATTTTCATCTGCATTGAAGATTTGAACTCACAATCATAGGTGACCCCAGAGGCCCACAAATGAAAATTGTAAGTTATATTTATGGTAAAATCAATTAAATTACATTGGTTTTGTCATCACAGTCTAAACTCTAGAACTTCAAATTTTCGCACCAACAGATCACAATCACGCTAGGTGTGAACAAGCACAGATCTATCGTACGCAAATAATTTGAAAAAGCCTTCTTGTCACCATCTCGATACAAATCAAAGAAATTGTTTCCCTTGTTTGGGTCCCCACTACCCAATCAACCCTAACTAAGCCACAAATAAAAACACCAAACATGTCCCCATAATGAGAGAGAACAAGTAAGGCCAGCCAGGCCAACTTTCTTGCCTCCTTCCTTGCCTTTGCTTTCTTCCCTTCCCATTATTCTAAGACATTAGGCCCAACTTGGACGGAAACAGAAGCTTCGACTCCTCGAAGAAACGTACAAAATGTGTAAACGCGTGCCATGTCCTTTTCTCTTTTTCTAGAAGCCACCCCCCTCCAACCACTCAAATTCAAAAGAATGAAAACAGCCACCAGATTCCCAAAAAGTAAGTTCTGTTGTTCTAGAAACAGTTGCCGTCAGAACAGTGCCGATTTGAGTATACACCTTATCTAGCTTATGTGATATATATATATATATATATATATATATATTTATGCCTGTTCCAGTTCATTCATATTTTAACTCTTTCTTACTATGACGTAATTTTCATTAAAAGTGGTCAAAAATAAAATTTATATAGTTATATTTTTTTAAGTGACCAATAATTAATGATGTATGTTACTTTGTTTGGAGTAAGGATTGGGCTTTTTTTAAAGGTTTTATGTGATATGAATGGTGATAAAGTGAAGGTGGGCCCTGTATAAATTAAATTAGGTGGTTAATTGCCTTTTAAAACTGGAATGAGGGCAGATTAAGAGTATCTTTGATACTTTCTGGTTGTGTAATATTTCCTTGCTCTGTCCAGTACTTAAATGTTGACTTGTATATAGACTTGTGCGGCCAGCTCTTATATATAGACTTGTGCGGCCAGCTCCTAGTCATCCTCAGCAAAACAGAGACATGGGTTTCTCTAAATATTGTTTGCTTGTGCTGTTCATCTTCTTTGTCCAAGCGCACTATCCCACATGTGCAGATGCCCGGCCACTTCCTTTCGTTGATCAAAAGAGTAAGGAAACCTCTCTCTCTCTCTCTCTCTCTCTCATATACACACTTGCACACATATATGGTTATAGATGTGCGCTTTTGGGGGCGGGGCTCACCGGACCTATGAACTACAAGAATGTGTGAATTGGTTCCCCCATCCACTCCTTATAACATTTTTAACCATCAGGCCAAGACTTCAAAATCAATGGTGAAAATAAAAATCTGATATGGGCTGAAACTCAACATCTGAAGTTGGGCAACTAGAAATGCCAAATTCATTTGGGCTCTTTTCTTCTATAAACCATCTAGGTTAACTATTGCTTTTGAATTACGATGGGCCAGTTCAATTAATTTGTTTTCTTGTGCTCTTCTTATAGGATATGTGAATGTGATGGCATCACTGGGTCTTGAGTGTAGGTGCTGTGATGGGGCAGGAGGCGAATGCCGGAGTACATTGGATGCCTCTTGCCTGAAACTCGAATGCAATCCATGGAAGTTTCTTAGAACTTAAGGGTCTGTTTCGAAAAACAGAGAGAGAGAGAGAGAGAGAGAGAGAGAGGAAGTAGAGAAAACCGCAGACGATTCAAATTTGTAGTGTGGAAAGTTAACTTGATTGTTTCATCTACTTGTTGTCTTCATGTCAAAAGAAAAGAACTCCCAGTTGTACATATGCAATTACTAATCAACAATGATGGTTTTACTGACTTGACTTAATTACATAAGCCAGAAGCAAGATGCCTGATGTCAGTAGTGAAGAATCTTCACAGGACATGGTTTTGATCTTGTAATAATTGCAGCGAAACCAAAAGTTTTGATCTTGTAATAATTGCAGCGAAACCAAAGTACTTATTGATACCGCAGTTGAAACTGTTGTACCAGTCTATTTTATGTTCTAAATTTATTATAGAAAAAAAATTTAAGAATGTCTTTTCCTAACTACATTGGATTCCGCTACACGAATTTTGCTCCTTTCCAATCTATATTGAGTTTAAGACTATAAATTGAAATTATATATAAAGAAAAAGCCATAGTGTTTGACTATTGTCGAAATTGTTCCCGTCCAAGAAGGCTGAAGTGGGGGCATAGCAATATGCTTCGCGTTCAAAGAAGCTGTGGAGAAAGAGGCTTTTCGAGAATTCAAGTTTTCTCCAATGCGAGTGAGCAGTTGACCCAGTTAATGAAAAAAAGAATGGGCTATTAGTTCGTTAATCTTGGATATTATGGAAATTGCAACCCATTTTGTTAGTGCTAGCTAGTTTTATGCATATATCTAGGAACTCTGTGACGCTGTTCATGTAATGGTTTAGTTCGCTTGTTCTTGTAATGTTAAGTGTTTTTTATTGATTCCTTCTCGTTTGGTTGTCCGGATGGTTCCTGTTGTGTAGTTTTACCTGTTTTTGCCCTATCGTACTCATTCTCCAACGCTAGATGAATTAGTAATTGAGACTCATTGATAGAACTATTTTTTTGCAATTGGATGAATAGATTTTTTGACCCAATCCTAGTGTTAATGTGCAAACCCACCAACTCCCCGGGTCTTCGCTGCCGCCAAAGTTGGCTCTCCATACTTCCCTTGTCCTTCACTGATTCAAATGAGCAACTATTGGCTTTCCCAATCCGCTAAAGGTTGGGTCTAATGTTGTTGACCTGGTCAATGTTTCATTGTTCATCCCAGTGGAGAGGAAAAAAGATTTAAAAATAAAAAAGAAAAGAAAAAACTACCATCCGTGGCGGACCCAGAATTTCTCTCAAATGAGGCGAACGATGGTTAATGAAAAAGGTCAATCATTATTTTGGGTTTTTTGGGGCAAGGGGTTATTTTTTAAAGGGCCCCAAACCACAGTTGTTAATTCTGTTTCGGTCTAGCATCTAAGATGGAATATTTTGGTATTTCAGAATTTCGGCAAAACTTTTTTGAGCAACTTTTATGAATAATAAAAATTATATATATGTAAAAAATAGAACAATAAAAAGAAAATATAAACTATGCATGTTTCTTGATATGGATATTAAAAGAAAAATAAAAAAACTTAGTGAAAAGTTTTATCCATATTTCTAGGAATGGACAGGAATTCAATCTGGAATTTTTTAGCCCCCATTCTGTTCCGGCCGAAGGACCAGAATGGAAAGTTCTAGTCATTATGGTCAAAACGAAATAAAATTGATTAATATGGCACATACCCTCTAGGCCATAGTCCCCTTCGGGGGTTTTTTTTTTCATATCTAAGATGGGTGACTTCCCCCAACCCAAAACCCAATACTTGGGTTTGCCCCTGACTGCCAATAACATGTGAATCCTCAATAAAGCTAGAAGTCAATTCCTTGCTTAAGGAAAGGGAAAACAACTAAATTTGTTAGGGACTGTTTTGTTGCATAAGAAAGTCCAAGGATTTTTTTTATTTTGGAGAAAGTATTCCTGCATTCTTAGTTGCAGTTGTTTGGTTAACTATACAAAATAAAATAGTCTATTACTTTCTATCAAACTAAGAAAAGATTTCTTTCTACACCTTAATCTTGTAGGAGAAGACCTATGAGAAGATTTTCTTTCAATTCACATAGGCATAACTTGCGGAACGGATACCCAACCCTAAAAAACATGACAAGTAGACTCCAGCTTTCTCATCTTTGAAACTATCTTCCTTTTTTTTCCCCTTTCTGCCCTATCTCTCCTCTCTCGTTTTATTTTCCTCTTCTTGGATACCCACTCCCAAGGTAACATTCTCTCTTTCTGGATACCCTCTACCAAAAGTGAACCCGTCTTGTCCTAGATTCTCTTCCTCTCCTTCCATCTCTTCTCGCCCTGTTCTGTCTCAACTTCCTTGTCTCTCTGTCACATCTCGGTCCTGAATCACCCTGGCCTAGGGTAATCCCCGAGGTGTAACACGCGTAATCCCGTATCACTGTACCTGTCTCAAGTCAATTACAGTAACATGAAGGATAGAATTCTCTTTTCACATACCAATAATATTTAAATAGCGGAAGCATCAATAACTTAATAACTTGAACCATTGCACAGTCCTATTTAAAGTTTGAGTATGAGAGTTTATACAAAGCACAATTACATATTAATCCAGAAGTAGGGATTACAAAAAAACCACCCCACAATCTATTACAGAAGAATGACTACTAATCAGGAGTGTGACCTACAGAAAAAGGGACTAATCACACTCTACAATTAGGTTTCCAAAAATAATGATTTACGACGATCTCCGTAGACCTAGACTACATAGGCCCATTACCGGCCCACTCTTCTAGTCCTGGAGGAACCTCCTCGGTCTCTTCCTCTCCCTCCTCGGTCTCCTTAAGACCAATGGTTGCACTTGCATCTGCGATACAAGAATAGTATCTCAAATATGACGAATTGGCAAGCATAAACATAAATAAGGAATTACATAATGTATCAAGTCGAATTAAAGACATTTGATTCAAAAATGTCAATATAAGATATTCACTAGGCAATTATGAATTATTGAATAAACCCGTGCTTTACGAATCAATAATAATATAACACACTAGTATGGCTACTACATTTAGCTCATCCTCTCAAAAGAGAGCGAATCTAGTTGGGATGTCACCAGCGGCCTGACCAAAGGCTAGTTAGCTACCCGGGTCTGGAGTTCCAATGCTTCAGTGACTTACTGCAGTAGTCTCGAATACTTAACCAAGTTTATCCCCGTCGTATATCACAAGGCTGAAGCTAAGTAGTGCCGACTCGATCGAATCAAATAATAATCGAATGGAATAAGGTTTCCATATAATAGATCTCATAATCTCAAATCGAATCAAATAGTAAGGGTTCACATGCATATTACTCCAAAAGGATCAACTCAAAATAATAATCGAATGGACATAGTAATGTATTGATAAATCACTTTGAAATCAATGATGATATTTATACTCAGTATGAAGAGCCATCGAATTTACGGAGTCAAGGAATTTCCTAACCAATCTAATCTAACTATCCATTGTACTTCACTATCCAATTCGATATACGTTAGGGAACCCATGTATTACTATTCTTTTTAGTGCCACATTGTGTAAATGAATACAAAGGATTCACTAATTAATATCCATGGCATGGTGACATAAACATGGTCGATGTGCCACTTAAAAGTCCTACAAGGTCCTATGAGTTTTCTTGGAATTTATGGTTTCTGGGAGGTCGGTCAGCTAGCGGTGGCCTAACGGTTAGCCGCCTGTGGAACAGTCGGCTAGCCTCTAGGTAACCGCCTGATGACCGCTCGTCCAGACAATGGTTTTGCATTCTGGAAAGCCAACCGCCAGGGGGCAGCTAGCCGCCAGGTGATTGCTTGTCGACCGCGCTCTGCCTGACAGGAAAACTAGGTTATGGAATGCTAACACCAGGGGTCGGCTAGCCACCAGGTGGTCACGCGGCTAGCAGCCAGGTGATTGCCTGGTAGCTGCCCGCCTGTGGACAGCACTTCTGAAACAACTTTTCTATATTTCTGATACTCTCTCTCTTCCATTCCATTTCCAACTTCTTCAACATCACACTTGCAGCAAAATGAGCCTCCTTGCTCCCCCATTACCACACATACAAACTCATACATTTCTCCATTCAATGACATGATCTAGTCAAATAAATTCATCTTTATCATTCTAATAAACTACAACATTAAGAGGATTTATGAACAATCAATGAATAAACAATGTGTAAATCTTAATTTAAGCATATACTTTCCTCAATCAAGCTTTCACAAGCCTTTCTCACTTCTTTGCCTCAAAGAACCCAAAAACCCCAAATACTCAAACCCTAAACACAAAACCCAAATGAAAACGAAATGAATATGCATGTATGATTACAATAGAGTCACTTTGACTCCATTAAACTCAAGAACACAAAAAGAAATGGGTTTTCCTCTTACCTATAGCAAGAAATCCGAAAATGAGGTTAGAGGAGAATGGGTTCGTGCAACCAAGAGTGTAAGGAGGTGAAGAAGATGAAGATGGAGAGATGAAGATGATGATTCCACTCCTTGCTTCAAAATGCCCAAGCAATCCTCTCCCAGAGATGGTGAAGGGGAGAAGAAGGAAGAATAGAGAGAAAAAGAGAGGATGGAAAAAGGTTTTTAGCCTAAAACCCATTGTAAGGATCATAAGGGGTGGAAATAGTCATTTTGCAAGAAAACCCACTAATAGGGTGTATTTCCATTTCAAGTCAAATTAGGGTCCACTTCTTTAATGGTTGGTCAAATGGAGTAGGGTTAATCATGGAAATCAACGTGCTCGACGAAATACATGCGATGGTGTCAATCTGACATGCAAATGATGCAAAATTGGAAAACCTATAATTATGAAAAGGCCCTCGACTCTACCCAATTGAGTCAAATCGGTTCAACTCACCCATTCGAGACTCCAACTCACTTCTAACTCACCTATAAGGATCTAATCAACATTAATTACTCTAAGTAGCAGCTAATCACAATTAAATCAACTAAAGCTCAGTTAATTAGTACTCATTAGGCTTAATTTGGGGTTGGGGTGTAACACTCTCTCGGCCCCCCTCTTCTATTGTCTTTTGCTTTCCCAATTCCTATTCCAAATATACAATCGTCATTGTCTAAGATGTTGAAGCTTTTGTGAGATGTCATATCCATTTACCCAATATTGTTCTAACCATTTTGTTCCATCCATTCTCTTTTAAATTTCATCACTTATCTTCCTGTGTTCTTTCTTTCTGTCTATATTGTATTGATTGTTTGGCTTCTTTGCAAGTTCTTCATTATCAGTTGCATGTCTCCTCTATTGTAACTCATTGTTAGGTCATGGGGAAGAAGGGAATATCTTGATATCTTCGAAATCAACATCATCCTCACACTCTTCCTCACTGTTGTAATCACTAGGGTGTCTATTTAAATTCTTTTGTATTTTGTATTTATAGAGCATATTTGGTGTCATTGAGTAGGTAAAATGGTTCCAACGTAAATTGGGGATTCTATTGATAGTTTTTATTATTTATGATACTTTTGTTGATCATTTTGTTCAAGATGGAAATTGGTTTTCAGTTTTATTTTTTTAAAGGTTTATTAAAGATTTTATTGACTATGATTTATTTTTTAACATGTATCACTGTTTGTTTGATTTAAAACTGTGGTACATGTTAGTTTCAACTCTAAAGGTGTCAAACAATAACAATTATAATATCATACTATTGTACTATGAACTATTTCTTTCTTTTGTTATTTAAATCTATTTATACTATATTCTACACATATCCAAATGGGCCCTAAGAAGAAGATCTTTAAGAAAAAATATTAATAAATATGAATATGAATAAGAATAAGAATAACCATTTATCATTAGCTATATTTAGTATCTATATAACGACCACTACCTAAAGAAAGCTATGATGGACAAAATCCTAGTTTTTTTTAAGAGAAGATGTGAGGCCCCACCCCTTGTGGGCCCTCAGTTTGATTTAAATAATTATTAATATGTTATTTTTTATTTTAATATGTTAATTAATATGAAGTAGTAGAATAGTTTTTAATATTCCTAAGTCTTAGGATGCAGCTTTTATATAATTTTAATAGATATTAGGTACTTATTGATTAATTTAGTGGAGTTTTGATTTGATTAGGACTTGGCTATTATTAGAACTAATAAGAGGGACATTGTGAGTTTAGAACATTCTAGAATCTCACCTAATGACCTAATTACCCATGGCCCTATTTCTTTTTCATTTACAACCAAGTTACCCTTTTAGTAATTATCTTAAACCCTAAACTATATAACCCAACTATTGCAAACATTAGCCTAAAACCCTAATTCACTCTCCCCTCATTACCCTATCTTCCTTCCCAAGCAAACCCTAATTCCCCAAATCCCAGCCCAAGAAGAAGCTAGGAGGCCACCCCAATTGCTCAATCAACACCTTAGGAGCTTGGAATTCTCATATCTCTCTCTCTCTACTCTATCACTAATTTCGAATTGAGGCAAGTACTCTATGCTAATTTCACTTGATGCATGCTCTCTTTCCTTGTTTCTGTAATTTCAATTCAATTAGATAGAAATGCATGTGTAGATCTTCCTTTTTGAGCTTGTTCTTCTGGAAAATGGCTATTTGATAGATGGGTTCGCCCATTTGAAAGATCAATGGCCCGGTTGGATGGTGGATGGAGATGATAGGAGTGTTCTATTGTTTACTTGTGTGTATGTGATGAATGGAGGAGATTGGGGATGAATTAGATGAGAAATGGATTGAAAAGGAGAAATCCCATAATTCTGAAATGTCAGCTCTCTACGTGTACCCGGTCGACCGGCCCCCAGCTCGGTCGACCGGGCACACTAAATATAGAAGAAATCAAGTCCTAGTTATTTCTTCCTGGAACTTTACAGACAGTGTACCCGATCGACCGGACCCTGTCTCGATTGACTGGGCACACAAAAACCCTGCAGGAATAACTGAGACATGAAATTCTCAAACAGTTAGGAACCCTATGTACCCGGTCGACATCACAACCATGATGTCGACCGGATACACTAAGCATCCCGAGGAACCCCCCAGCTGTTTGGCTCCAGGTCCCAGTGGACCCGGTCGACATCACGACCATGATGTCGACCGGGGACATTGCAGGATGTCGACCTAGGAGGTCAACATCCAGTTCACCCGGTCGACAACCTCAGTGATGATGTCGACCGGGAACACTGTGACTAGTGAGTTTCCAGACTTCTATGTTTTTTATGTTTGATCGATTGTGGGGTCCATTGACCATCCAAATAGGCTTCCATCAAGTGTGCCACACACAAATCAATGGCATGGCTCAGCCTTGACTCATGGGGTCCACCAATTGAGGTTTTGGGATTTGAATTGTCAATGATTCGACCCTTAATTATAGTCCATGGTGTCCACAATTTCAGGAGCACCAGATTTATTATCTTTGACACCTGAGACTACCGTTAAGGATCCAATTACCTAATGGGGCCTGAACCAAGAATGGACCATTATGTAGGATTGGACCTTTGTCTATTTCCATTTGATTCTATGATTTGGAGGATTTCATGCATTGTTCTTCTCTCCTATCCTTATTGTTGTTATAAACCTGTTAATTAATGGAAATTGGAGGACCTGAACCTAGGATTACTTAGAGGTGACCCTATGATGTGTTTGGAGATAAATAACCCGTGTCCGTGGCTAGGCGAGCTCTTATACGGCCTAAGGTTGGGTATGTGAAATTATAGAATAAAGAGGTTAGGCTTAATGGATTGAAGGCTCATTGTGTATGAGCATGGGATGATCACTTGTGGAATGATCATGGTGTTGCACTTGTGTTGCCTCTGGCCACAGTTGTGGGCCTTGGAGTGAATCCAATGATGTTGGACTTGGACTTGGATATTGGACTATGTTCCATGTTGTTGTACCTTAACCTTTTAGAGACTTGGTTAGGACCTTGCTTACGCAAGATAAGCCTAGACAGACACAAACCTGTACTTGTTTGCTGAGTTGGCACTAAACATTCACTCAGTTGTTCTAAGCTCAGCCAGTTGACTGATCATCACTGAGAGGGGCTATATTGGTTACTTAGAGCTATCATGATGAGCTGTGATTAGACGGACGGTATGATACCGGGTCCGGGTTAATCTGATAAAGGGGTGTGATCGGTGCGATAAAGGGGTGTGATCGGTGTTATATTATGTATGTTATTATTAGCAGGGCTGTTATCCCTTGCATGGTTATCTTACCCTTTTCCCCACCGCAAACTATTTACAGTATGGGATGTTTACAGTATGGGAAGGCCGAGGCATAATATCCCGCGGTATATCCAGCTTTTGTGAATGTGCCATTTGTTATCTGATTAGATTAGAATACTTTACATTTCTGATTCTAAACTGTTTATTACTGCTCAATTGTCTAGATCATGTACCTTCGCTACTCTTATGATTATATACATGTCTCTATTCTCTTTTGTTGTATACATCCTGTGTCATTTGCATATGGTGCCTTGCCAGATCCTTGGATCTGACCCATCTTTGGTGCTTAGGTCTCGACCATGATCTTATTGCGTTCTACGCGGCACCTGTAGTTGGTGACTGTGGGTGGGGGCCGGCTGACCAGGTGGTTGAGCCGGAAAACGGAGCGCCTGCACGAGGGGAATGAGTGCAGTTCTTTCTTTTGGAATTTTGAGAGGATTTTTATAGTGAGCTGGGTAGATAGACTGTTTTGTATAAATACTTTGATAATTACACTTTGAGATTTTATTAGACTTCCGCATTGATATATCTGACTCATTTACATGATACTATTGCTTTCGCATTCTTTTCTTACGCTTCCGCAATACAACTGTTGATTATGTCATTGTTTAAAAAGTTTTTAAATTTTGACCTCACTGCGGACTACGATCTTGGAAGTTTTTGAATTTTCCGGAAAGTAGCGCACCAAATTCGGGTACCTTAGTGTTATTTTCGGTATTTGGAATTGGGGCGTTACAGAAAATACTAGCAAGACTCTAAAGGGTCATTTGCTTGCACCCATTTACATATGTAATCGGTGAACATGTGTAACATGTGTAATGGTAACACATTAGTCATATTTGTCTGCCCTTATTTAGGCATGCAATGTGTCAATGGTGTGAAATTGATTCACCAAACTTGAACACCTAAAGAGATAGTCAATAAAAGAACACCATGCTCTCTATTGTAGTCACTTCACACCAAAAGTGCGGATGATATTTACTGTCATGATTCGGACCTGGGTTTGAATCACATTTCCCCCACTTCTCCCATTTTTTTTTATCAACACACTTCTTGTGAGGCCTCACCCCTTTACTTGATTTAATTATACTTGATTATGCTAATTTGTAGGGGATTAGTAAGGGTAGAAGGGTAATTTCCTAGGTTTTACACCCAATCGTGTGAGTTGTCTAATTATAGTTTCTTTTATTGTTTAGGGGGTTAGTTGTAATTCTTAGAAGTTAATTACTGGGGCCCTTAGTAGTAAATATGGGTTAGAATAGGGTCCCTTGGAGAATTGTGTGACTATCCCATGAAGTTTCAAAATTGCCCTTATATGTTCTTTATTAACCAACACTTAAGGGAGGGGAATTTTAGACATTTCACTATTCATCATAAATCTATATAGACAACCCTTCCCTCTCTCAAATGACACATCTCCCTCTCTTCTTCATTTTCAATTTTCCTATTTCCCTCCCATCTCTCTCTCTCTCTCTCTCTCCCTTCCTCATTAAGCTAGGGTTTGTCCTTCCAGATTAAGGGCTTCCATTACTAGATCTAAGACATGACTAGATCTAAGAGAATTCTCAAGATTCTAGCCATCTTTTGCTTGTAGTCATCATTTCCTTCTCTAGATGTCCTCTTCCTCTCCAAATCAAGGTAAATTTCATGATCTAGCTTCATCTCCATAGCAATCTTGGTTCTCTTTGTGAGCTTTTCCTCTCTTATGCATATTTCTCATTGGGAATGGGTAGTAGGTGTGTAGATCTTGTTGTTGGAGCATATTTTGGAGTTGCTTTTGGGTTTTTGAGGCTTAGAGGGCTTGGGTCATGGATTAGAAGCTTGGAAGTCATAAATTGGAGGCCAATTCAAGTGCAATATACACCTAACATAACGTGCTTGTGCTCTTCCTTTGATTTCTATAATTTGATCTCATTTCAATATGTTTAAACTGTTAGAAGTCCCATCAATAAGCTCTTTCTTTTTACTTAGACCATTTGATGCATGGAAAACCGCAATTGGACGATCAATGGCCAACTTATTGATGCATTGATGATGGATGATCTGGTGGTGGGGAGTTTTTGATGATTTCGATAGGAATGGATGGAGATTGGAGTGAACTGAAAGGGGTATTGATCGTGAAGTTTTCGGTTCTGTAGCTCCATGATTGACCATGAGAACTTTCACGATCAACCGTGGAACCACAGGTTGACCACAGTCACCTAACGGCGAACTGTGATCACTGCAGTTAGTCTTACTTGGGAGCCTGACTGACAAAAATGGACATCACGGCTAGCCATGAGGCAACCGTGGGTGGGTATCCACGGTCGACTGTGAAGACGGTAATCTATATTTTTTTATTTTGTAACTTTTGGCCATTTAATTTGGTTTGGGGCCCATTGACCTTTTTTTTTGGTCTGTTACTAATGGACTGAACATGGGTGAAGGGTATGGAACTTAACCTTGACCCATGTAGTCACTCAAAGTAGGGTACGGGGTGTTGGAATTGGAACTGACATAATGCTTATGAGTTGTGTAAAGGAGGGGGTATTAATTTTCATATTCCTCATTACCATCGTAACTTTTGATTCAAGAGCCTAAAAGTTTGACAAATTTAATCCTCAAATAAACTACATATCTTTTTGATGTGGTGCAATGTTCAAAAGTAACAGTTTTGATAACAACAAAAAACCATGCATATTTATTTACTTGCTACAGTGTGCATTTAATTGTTAAAAGGAATTTCAAGAAAAGAATTTGGAATATGGAGCAGAAATATATCCATGAAAAGGCCACAATTGAAGATCTAGTGCTAAACAAGGCATAAAATACAATTGCCCCAACCAAAGTGAGGCAATTTGAGCTCATACCATGACATACTTTATTAGAACATCAAATTCAGACTTGATAAATCCTGATTATATGTGAATTTAATCTTCGCTTCATTCAAATTTATTTAAATATAATTTTCAAAAATAAGGTTATCACATTTTCGCATGTTGTTCAAACAAATGTGGTAAGTGAATAACATGCGTGAATGATGTAAAAATGGTGCTAGTATACAAATGTTGTAAACAAAAATGCATGTGTAAAGCTTACATACTCAACGATAGTGGCGGACCCAGGACTTTCATTTGAGGGGGGTGGCTGATGATGGACAACTAAAAGAGTTATTTGTTATTTTATTTTACTTTCTTCACATTACCAATGACGAAAGAAAAAACAAGTCAATTGTGCATTTATATACATAATCAATCAAGACCTTGGGTAAAGCAATGTGCAAATAAGTAAATTGTGTTCAATCCTGTGATACAAGAGTTATCCTAAGGGAATTTAGGGTTTGGTTAGCAACATTAAAAACTGAAAAACTGAAAAAGTGGAAATTTCCTTTTAATTAAAATTAAGATGAACTTAAAGGTTGAAAATTTCATATGATGAAACCCCATTTGGTAATTGACTCTTATTTATCATCTGCTCCAAAATGAAAAAGATATTCAATACCTTTTTATTTCTTAGTCAAATTGTATGTGTAGCAGTTTTATTGCAAAGAGGTGCCAAAGTACAATATACCTTTATTCTCGTGTTGTTTTTTTAACTAAGTTCCTAATTTTTCTAGTAGAAAAGTTGGGTATTAGGCACTTCAAAAGGTCTGTTAGAAAAAGAATTACTAACAAAGGAATTCATGAACTTGACACGTTGCTGTTTGGGCACATTGATTGGAAACAAACTTTGAACCAAAACACCTTCTAATCTTTATTCATTTTTTTGTCAAATTAAAACCAAAGCGAGTTCATAATACTCATTTTAAAACTCATTCCTAAAACCCTAATACGAATTACAATCACAAACACCAGATATTCCATCAAAATTAAATAAAATTAGCTAACAATGAATAACATGCACCAATATCTAAAAATAAATAATGATGGATTAGATGCATCTCTCTCCCTTATCTCTAACCTGGATATTTTCTTTTCTTTTAAATCAAATCCAACTCCATCCACAAAAATCAATATTGGATTTTTAGGAAATTCCCATATTTCTTAAAAATCATTTATGAATCAAGAGAACCCATTTAAAAAATGGGTGTTTTCAGAAGATGGAGGATTCTAAAAAATCCCCCATTTCTAATGAAATCATTTCTGAAAATACTTTTTAGACCAAGCACCTAACAAAACAGCCCCTCTGCAACATCTAAAAATTGTTTAAAACCCATACACAAGAAGAAGCGCCAGAGCTAGGAGATTATTCGTTGGCGATTTGGGGGTTCTTAAAGGAGAGAGAAACACTTGCGCGCACACAAAGTGGTCTTGTTTTCCATGGGGGCTCATTGGTTTTGTTCAATGGGTGCTGATTGGTTTTGTTCCACGGGGGCTTGACCAGACATGCCATATAGCCCTAAAAGGCCTTTTTAGGTTTGTAGGGGACCCAGACACCTATACATAGGTCCGCCCTTGCTCAACGATTGCACATGCAACAATCACATATATAAAAGACATAATTAGCGAAAGGCCCCTAAAGTGGAATGTATCCAGCCTCTGGTCCACGCAAATTCTGTTTAAGGGTTGTGGTCCACTCAGCTAGACAATTTGTAGCGAGAGGTCCCTACATCTACATGATCACATATTTCAAGACTGACTTGCCATTTCAACCGTTTTAGACATTAAATTTTGAAATTTAAAATTTCAAATCTTCCCTCCTCCCTCATACCTAAATCCTCTCGATCTTCACTCCTCCCTCCTCTAAACAAACTGGTATTCGTGTGCTGAAGTAGAGAAGATATTGGTTCTGATCTTGGTGGGCCACACAAATCGCAGAGAAGAGAAGAGATCGTTCCCTGGTTCCGGATCGGTTTGCAAGAGCATATCTGATCGACGGATTCTTGGCAGGAGAAGAAGGTTCTTGTTGTGACCGGAAGTTTGAACCGCCGCAACCTGCATGGTTGGAAAGGAAGAAGAGCCCAGACACAGGCCAAAACTGGGTTCTGTTTCGACCAAAGAAAAAGACTAGAGACGAGAGGTTTCTTGAGTCTGCTGGATTGCGCGTCGCTGAGGAAGAAGACTCCTGCCGTCGCTGTTCTAAGATTTCGGAGAAGCCCCGTCCGCTTCTGCTGCGCCCTGTCGTAGCCGAAGGAGGAAGAACACTAGTTCTGGTTCTGATTCCAGAACCAATACGTGAAGAAGACAATCCAATTCTCTAGGTCTTTTGTTCCAGGTCTAGGTCGGGTTAGGCTGACCCAGTCCACATATACTTATCTGAGCTTTTGTGAAATTTATTTGAGTTTTTATCAAATTTATCTGTCTTTTGTCATATTTCTCTGTGTTTTTGGCAAAATTTATTTAAGTTTTTTAAAAATTTATTTGAGTTTTTTAGCAAATTTATTTATGTTTTTTGGAATCTATTTACGTTTTTTAATTTTATTTGCGTCTTTTGAAATTTATTTGTGTCTTTTGAAATTTATTTGTTTTTTAAAAAATAAATTTAACTGAGTTTTGGCAAAAATACTAGAGTTTTTGGAAAAATCTTCAGAAATTCGGAAAATTGATTTATCTTAGATTTTGGAAAATGTGTTTGTTGTTTTGAATTTTATCTGCGTCTTTTGAAATTCATTTGCGTCTTTTGAAATTTATTTGCAAATTTTGAATTTTCTTTGGATCTTTTGAGATTTATTTGAGTCTTTTGAAATTTATTTACATTTTTTGAAATTTATTTGGATCTGTTGAAACTTATTTGCATCTTTTTAAATTTATTTGCCTTATTTTGAAATTTACTTGTGTGTTTTTAGAATTTATTTGAAAAAATCTTGTTAATGGGATTCCATTAATTGTGGACAATTAAATGGTTGTTGACCATTACTAATGTGATATCCCACCGATCAATTTAAAGAAAGGATAAACTAGACATTTTAGGTATGAGAAAGTGTGAGAAGGACTTTTGGTTGCATGCATTTAGATTGTGGACCGTTTGCAAGAAAGTGATGAATTGAGGGACCTCCGACCAAAGCCCCCTATATAAAATGCATTTACATAAAATATGTGTAAAAGACAAACGACCTCTTATGATGTCAAATGGTACTAAATGATAATTAAAGTTGGTGGTGCGTGGCCTTGGGCCTCTATAATGGGTTTGCATCATTTTCCCCCACTCGAAATGAATTCGCCAAATCCGGTTCTACATCAAAGGTGGAAGGGAATTGATGGCGGTCCCACAATTCTTGCTGTAGTACTCTTCTTAATTTGGAAAATCTAGCTCAATATCATACTTCTAGAATGTTCATATAATGTAATGTTTCTTAATCCAATGTTTCATAATCAAATAATGGGTGAACCTATGTCGAAATTTGCTTGAATAAATCTTCAAAATGGAACATGATGTATCCATCTTTAGAATGAGGGAGCCCATCCATCTGATGATCTGATCAGCACCTGTTCTTTGATGGTCATGGATCATCTCGAGTAAGAAAGGGGTTCAAATTTAAACAAGTTTGTGATATTGAGATATTTAATGTTGAAAACTGATTACCAAGGGACTCATCAATTCAGGGCTCGGTTTTTTATGATTGCTTGAGTTTGTTTTGACTTAATCGTTGTTGATCAAGACCATGAGATTGATAACCCAAAATAAAAAAATACCATGAGATTGGTTGAAGAGGGAATCAACGACTATGATTGCATCAAGTTAGCGGACAAACACATTATACAGTTGAATCATGCAAATGTCATTACAAAGAAGTATAATCGGCTAGTAAAGTCGCCTCAAAATCGTAAGTGTCATATCATGGGGCGTCTGGTCTTGATGTGGGGTCCACAAGAAGGAATGAACCATTTGCACATAATGTATGGCTGTTGTCTGTCATGTGGGGCCCACCTTGGCCCATGCTAATGATGAGAAGAATTTGCCCCCTCCCCAATTTAATAGTGCCCCCAAGGCAGGTTTCCTGGCCCAGAACTCAAGTTTTTCAGTTTTAGAAGTCATTGTTTTCCTCAATTTCAAGCAACATCAAATAACTATTGAAATAGTGTCAAATTTGGGTTTATGGAGGTTTTTGATGGTAGTGTGTGTGTGGCTTAATTTGATCATCCACCTTCTATTTGAGTGCGTGGCACTGCGTGCAGGTATCTTCTCATTGCTTGTGTGGAGTCGTCTCTTCCTATGTATGTGGGTGCTCTCATGGGTGATGGGTCCCAGTCCGCTTGGTTGGGGAACAAAGTGAAAACACTTGATCATGGGTCTGTTCGATGGCCTAAAAAATAAGGCAGACTGCTCTATTCTTACGTGGTCATGTTTATGCATGGGACGGTTCTCACTGAAAATTGAAATGTTCATAGAGAGAGATGCAATAGGATGGTGAGATCTGCTTTGTGAGCTAGGGCCACTTGGAGCTATGCGAATCAAGAGGCAAAGAGGGATGGAAAGATTTCTTTACGACCTAGAGTCGCGCAAAATCCCCTCCCCCAACAAATTATATGAACCCCTTTATCCATAGGCCTTAAGTTTAATAGTTCTAAAAGGCATCATATTTTCGGCCTTCAAATCTAATGATTAACGGTTGGATGAGTATCAAATTTGAACTTGTAGCGCTTATGTGAGTAGGGTGCGAGTGCGTTGGGTTGGGAGGGAGCACACTTGAGGTCTGGACATGCTTCTCACTTCAATCCAGAACTCGCCATAAGAGACGGAGCCCAATCCACCATCAAGCAAACCCAAACCCGGTGAGTCTCTGGGGGCCTGAACTAAGGCAAGAAAATTGGAGATAATTGTAAACCAGGCTGAATACTTAGAGCTCACACTGAATTTTTAGAAACCAGATCCTTCAAACAGGGTCCAGTGCCACCCCTAGATAGTTAGGTTTATCCAATTGGCTAATCAGAGACTGGGCCACCTATCTGGGCCCTGACTCATTTAGTGGAATTAATGTGAACGACCCGCGTTATACAAAGTTTTCAATGGACTTGGACTTGGATCTAGGCCAATACTAGATTGGGACGTAGGTTTGATTTTTTTTATTATTATTACTAAAAGAAGAGGACACCCATTGCACAACCACAAAAGAGCACCAACAACGCCCAGACTAACCAAGAGACCCAGCCTCTATAAACAGCAACAAACTAGACCCAACACAAACGAAACAGCTTCAACCAAAAGAGTCGCTAGACCACAAAATGGTTTAACCATCCTGACCCATTTAGCCTGGCAGTGGACTTAGGTTGAGACCAACGAGTTGTACAGAGGTCCAATTTCATTTTAAAAAACCCCTACCTAACTGGATCCAGATTTAAGTTCTAGACCCACAAAAAAAAAAAAAAAGGTTCACACCTTCATTTAAATAGAACCTGATCCAAATCTGACTCCAACCCAAATCAAGCGTGGCCGAACCTCTTATTACCTAATGGTGTGGACAATCGGGCTTCTTGGATTCATGCAGGTCTAAACCCAGATTTGGGATTGCAATCATTAAAGGGGGTTAACAGATATCCATGTTGAGTTGATGCAGGATCTGGATGGTTGACTGCCGTCACAATTCTTAAACAGGCTCAAAATGAGATATTGGTTAAAACAGTGGGTCCATTGCCATCCCTAGCCAACTGGCATATCAGAAAATATAACAATCCAAAAGATATCAATAGTACTAAAAATTTATATTTAGTTTTAAAAATTGACCCTCTTTTGTGGGTAAAGATGAAAATTATAGGACAGGAAAATGGGAAGGGTCTGAACTTTGGACTTCAATAATCTTAATCTCTGATTCAAATCAACGGAGGACAACATTGATAAGTATCGATTTTTTTATGAGTGCCAACTCAGGAGAGGGTGTGGGCAAGGAAGGGTCCACTTGTTGATAATAGATGGACCAATAGGGTACACCGCTTAGAAACTGTGCCCTTTTCTTGTGGACCCGACCTCTCCCTATCACAATGTTTTAAGAGTGCAATTCTGGAAGTCCAGGCTGATTATTCACCAAGCCCATGCCTGGACCACATGACACATTGGTGAGCCCACGCTTTGATGAAACCTAAATTGCGAAGCTCGAATGCGCTCTGAGCCAAATTCAAAATCTGAACTTGAACAGAACCCGGGTGATATGAAAAGCTATACACGTCTCATTCATAAAATATACGTAATCTGAACATCTAGGCTCAGTTTGGAACTTTAAGCCGAAGCCTGGTCGTTGGCCATTAAAAATCGAAGCCTGAGCCCAGGCCCAAACTCAAACAAGCCCAGACGAAGTTTTATCTCAAATTGTGCCCGAATTGGAGGCTAGTCTACCTCTCAAAGTGTCTCAAACAATGAACATGACACAATCGACACAAAACTCCCAAATAGAAACTGCCTAAAGTTTCTACACTTCTGGTCAGAGGAGCCCATCAGAATAGAATCAATCACTTGCAGTGCAAGTGGGCAGGGTAGTGGGGTTACTAGTCAACGTAAATGTCAGCATCATCTAGTACTATCCACTAAGAACTCAAACAAACATGATTCTGGAAATTTTACCTGACAGGTTGGATTATGACTAAATGATAATGCCAGCGTGAGACACATGACATGTTGATTACATGCATGCACGTAGAAAATGGGCATCAATTTGAGATTGATTAAAGGTATGGCTTACATGAGTTGTAGTGTGGTTGCCCTTACCGGTTGATCTTATTGAATAGTTAACAATGACCATAAAAAGCTACTTTACTTAGAAGACGTAGACAACTTTTCAACACCTCATATTCCCCCTGGTCAAGGAAGTGGTCCACATGTCTGTGTTTGAGGATAAATGATTCTATCAAGGACGAGTGCTTGTGGTTCTTGTGAGAGGTGCACATGGCGATCAAGATGTCAAGTCATAATCACCTAACTTGTGAGCCTTAATTTCTATGTCGTGGTCACATGGGTGTTAATCAGCTCAACGTCTAGTTTCAGATACTGTTCTCGGTGAGATAAATTATATATGATCCCAATATTTTTTGAAATGTGAAAATCACTTTTGAGATAAGTCTAAGAAGAAGAAGAAGAAGAAGAAGAAGATGATGATGCTGATGATGATAGGATATTCTCAAAACATTACTAGTAGAGTCGTGAATCTTGTAGTACTTTTGTGTTTTTTTATTGTAAGATTTTAATTAAAATATCTAAAATCGACTCTTTATCCAAATGGTAAGAAGTGGCGGGTCAAAAGGTGGGTATGCCCCCTCTTCCTCTGCATGTGCAGGTTACACTTCCATTGAGAGGGATGCCTTAGTGCATAGCCTTTTTGGCACTATTTAATATGCTTTTATTTTTTGTCTTTTTTTTTTTTTTCATGGTGATGTTTTGTTTGTCTAAAAAGTTAAAATTTTGAAAATCTTCAACGATCATCTCAAGGCAATAAAATCTGGATGACCATATGTGTGACAGTGGTTCAACGTTGGCCATGATTCCATGTATGTGGTTCGAGCTTCCCCTTGGGCCGTTGAAGAGTCTCTTTCATCTGCAATCCCAGAAACAATTGAATTAACTAAAAAGTATTATCGAGTTCCATTGGTAGATATCAAACTCTATTATAATAAATTAGGGGAGTATTCTTATGCATACTTCCCTCACCACACTTTCCTTTTTGGGAATTTTCAAGTACGAGTGTACCTCACCCGATGTACTTGAAAATTCACTTTTGTACTTGAAAATTCCCAAAAAGGAAAGTGTCCCTCACCCTATGGTGAGGGAGGTTTGTATAAGAATACTCCCCAATAAATTAAGCCAAAGGGTTTTTGGTTTAATTTTGACCGCAGGTTACGTTGATCACTACTTTATTTCAAATCTTCTATGTTCTCTCTCATGGTCTCTCTCACCATTCCCTAACTGCTTCGTTCTTAACTCACTTTTATCTCACTTTTATCTCTTCATGCAACTACTCACTTTTTTCATGCAACTACTCACTTTTGTACAACTGCTCCATCTTATCCTTTAATTTATGTGGTCACTTATGTAACTATTCTACATTTGAAAACTAGCTTAATCCCCTCTGCAAAGATGTAAGTTGAAAATGTTTGAATTGTTAGCTTTCTCGTCCCTAAACAAATGACGATGAACATGAAGGGTAGAGTTTTTTCCCTGTAATTTCATTATCATGATTCAATTCGTGTAATTAAATTTGAAAAGTTTCTATTTACATAATTTCACATTCAAGTAATATATTTAGAGTTTTTTAAACCGTTAACTTTCATCACAAATTTGTATTAATTAATTATTTTTACCAAAATCTTTACATTTATATTGTTCGTGCTGTGCACGGGCATATTTTGCTAGTGAGTACTTATGTGTGGAGCATTTTACAAGGAAAATGAAAATGGTCTTTTGAACGTAAATGGCTTTTTATTTTTCCGCTGTTGTTAATAACTTTTGCAGATTTCATTTTTTTCCAAAGCGACAGCATTTTCACAGTAAAAGGAGTAGAAACCCATTTTCTTTCGGTTTTGCCACACCATATTAACAAAATAAAACTATAGAAAATAGAGATTGAGAATTTCAATTCTCGTTTTCATTTTCCCTATAAATGAAATCATAGTGAAAATAAAATAGTTATGAACCTCCCCAATACAATTATCACTAGCCCAGGGTCCACTCTCTTCATCACATTCTAGGCAACATAGACGTTTGGCTTCATCAACCCTTAAGCCGAGCTCGTCTCAGGCAACGTCAGCCAAGCTCGAGATCAATTGCCAAATTTATAGCTCAAGCTTGGGTCAGGCCGTCTCTATCTTGGGCTCTCTTTGGCGTGTCTACCTCATATATATAAATATAAAATATGGGGAGCGCTAGAAAACTCCCAAGGATTTTTTTTTTTTTTTTTTAAAAGATGCCCTTCCCAGTAGGGCCCACTGTGGTGCATGACAACCGTGGAACGCCACTCGATGGATTAACCTAGATGAGATTTACCTAAAATTCTTTCAACTCCATTAGATTATCCTAATTCCTTGATCCATGGCCCAAAAGTTTAATGGTTTTAAAGGCATCACTTTCTTGTGATTTCAATCCAATGGTGAGTAAAAGTTAGATGAGTGCCAAATTTGGGTTTTATACCAATTCCCAGGGAGTAGTATGTGTGGAATGATTGGATTGACTTAAGGTGGGCTCCATATCCTAAAATCATAGGGAAGCTAAAGGGGGAGTTTTTAAAATGGGGAGTTTTTAAGAATTCCTTTATAAATATATAAATAAAGAGATACCGGCAACAATGGCCCATGCTTAGCCTGGGTCAAACAATAAAAATATATTTTATCATATTTTATTGGTTTCTTTAAAATGTTAACAATTAAAAGAATAAAGCAAAATAGATAAATATATTATTTAGCAAAAAGACTAAACTAATTTATTTATACATTTTAGACTGAAATGCTATTGTCATCTAACTTTGAAATTGCTATAAAAGAACTATATAAGAGAAGAATAATGGTGAAAATTGAATTTTTTTACTATAAAGCTATAAATAAAACAAAAAACAAGTACACATGATATATGTCTGTCTTTCATTAAAAGATCCCCGTAGATAATGTAATTAACTTAAGATGGCTATGACCTTTAATCTATCAAACCCTACATAAATTACTAAAATATTTAGTTTGTAGGTCCCACTCAGATGGTACATGGGTTAAATTTATTGATATCCATAAAACTTGCATGGGGTAACACATAAGTGAAAGATATTGATATTTTTGGTCTTAAGATCTGCATAATGAGTTCCCTAAAAACCATCATTTTTCTGTTATATTCGTAAGATTGAACTCTAATTGCATTTTGCACCACTTTATGGTAGCATGTGGCTTTTATAGGTGGGCCCACCAATGCATGGCCCTCCAGGCACATGGTATCACATACTTCCTTTTTGGACTATTGATCACTTGAAGTATGGTCCACATGAAGTATTATCAAAGGGATTCATCCAAGCAACCACATTTAGTAATGATTTTCACATAACCTTACAAACTTCTATAGGGAGCCAACTGATGGATGGCTGCACACATGCATCGAATCACATGATCTTTCAAAATATTGTCCATTTAAACATGGTCCACATCATGAAAACTAAATATCAATAATCTAAGAAGATATTGGTTATTTCCAGATTTGTAAAGAATTAATCTGAGAGAATTTAGGAGTGGAGTTAGAGATGGATATTAACGTACATGAGAGATTATAGAGAAGACTTAAGTGAATGAATTTTGCATAATAGGCAACGTGTGGAGGATTTGTAAAGATCAATTATTGATAGAAGAGACGGTTATTTTTATGAGAGACTTTAGGGCTTATTTGGATGTATGGTTAATTGAAGTATGGTGAGCTGAAGCATCAAATTAAGAGAAAATATAATGTAAGGTGTCATGATGGTGTTTTATTTTTAATTGTTTGGTATATAATCTTTTTGAGTTTTTGTATAGAAAAGTTGAGTTTTTTTTTTGTCTTTTAGTGGACAAAGGATTTTTTTTTCACTTTTTTTTTGAAAAATTAAGAAAGAATTTTGAAATTATGTACTTTTGATATGACCCCTTGTCTTTTCTTGTCTGAATTCACTTTACTTTACTTTAATTGTTTGAGGGAGAATTTAGGAGAGGTAACACTGTAGATGAGAGTTTTTAGGAGAGGAAGATTAGAAGAGTGACGTGACATGTCAAATCAACATATATTTTTGTGTTTATTTTTTTGAAAGGAGAACTCCATGAGTACTGATGTGGTGCTCTCTATAGCCTCCCTCAATATTGCTTTAATATATATGGGAAATGCTCCTATAAGAGTAACTCTCGCACTACCATAAGAGTTTGGGGGGTGGGGGGGACTCTCATATTTAGGTTGCTGCCATTATATATCAATCTAATGGATCCCCCTTACTCTCATAGTAGTGTGAGAGTGCATAAGAGTATTTTCATATATATATATATATATATATATATTTATATAAACATATATAGAGATGTGATAGGAATTCTAGAAAATGCCCCTCTCAAAAAGGGGCATTTTGATTTTCTACATTTATTATGGGAGGAGGCAAAAGCAGAAAAACCAGGAGCGTATCTACTCATTTATTATTGTGCCCCTCCACCGAGCTCTCTATCTCTCTCACATTTCTATTTTTTTTTTTTCCTTTTCTTTTAACTTACAAGATCATCCTCACTTTGGATTTTTAGCCATTTATTACAGTGTCCAATCTAATGGTGGGACCAGTTCATATTCGACTGAAATTCCGTGGCGACCCAAAAAGGATGAGGGAATTTATTTGAATTTTTGTTAAGTAGGGCCACTAGTGATGTCAGGCAAATCCTTCACTTGAAAAAATTAATCTACATGATTGGATTGGCACCACTCCCTTGAAATCTCTAAAAAATAGGAAACTAGGTAAGAGTTGTTAAAAGAGTTCTTTTTGGTAAATAATTGATTTAAGAGTGAGTTTTAAAAATCCATAAAAATAAGAGTTATGTTATTAAATTCAAATTGCCACCTAAGACCAATCGATTGGATAAGACAAAGGGGCATAGAGGTATGAAAAAACACACAGGTGCCATGTAGTGAGGTATCAGTAATTAATTGGACAAGTCAAAAGAGGCGTTTTTGGCCCTTTTGGAATGGGGCGGTTTTGCGCGCTTATCAGGTGCATGTTGTGCACCCCTAGTGGGGCCCACCTACCGGTCCATTTGAGTGGAGCACCCAAAACCCCCAACTATTATCACCAATCCCACCAAGTTTAGTATTAATCCGAATGAAATGGACCATTGGATTGAGTACACACCCCATCCTAATGGACTAAACTTGTAAACTCCGAATGATAGGGTTATGATAATCAAATGGGGCTGATTTTTTGCATAGAGGGTCCCACCCATTCTTCAAATCCCCCTAGGTCAAATCCCAAGATGCGCAAGAAAGTGGGTCCCACAATGCAGTGCACACTGGCAACTCAACATTCTATGTGCACTAAACTATGGGGTCCATCTTGGGATGAGACATGGAGGGGGTTTGAAGATCTGTGTGGGAAAGATCAACCCCATCTGATCATCCTAACCTTATCGTTGGTGGCCCATAAGTCTGATCCATTCACATGGGTCTATAGTTGATCCCATGATCTTGTTCATTCGCATGCATGCAAACCCAAGGGCCTATGAACAAGAGGGGTGGTTCTGGTCCACTTGAATGGACCATTGGGGTGCACACTATGCTTGAGGTGTGTTTAAGATAATTTTCATATATATATATATATATATTGTGTGTATAGGAATTCCCAAATGAGCATATGCTCAAACAGCCAACAAGATGCGTGAGGATGTGCCCTTCTTGGTAACGTCATCTTTTCTAAAATGGGCAAAGCATCTCATTGGTTGTGCACATATAGGCTATTTGAGCATGTGCTCACTTAAAAATCTCTCATATATATACCCACGTATGTGTATATGTGTGTGTTAGTTACTCTTACAGTACAGTGAACAGAAATCTACAAACACCATGTCTCCAAATACCAGAAACGGTAAAGGATCATCCAAAGATCCGTCCCGACCACCTGTGTTGACAAAGAAACTGCAACCACCAACAGTTCCTCACCAGAGGAGGTTCGGAGGGAGGTCTGGTACTGCAAGCGTCAAAGAGTTTGTGGTGACCCAATCAGGCTCGTCTTCGAGGGGGGCGACAACACCTCCCCGTCGAGATGTTCCACCACTAGAACATCCCCACCAGAGTAAGGAACACACCAAGCGAGGTGAGAAATCAATCACCAAGCAAGGTGAGGCGTCAACACTGGCCAAGTTGCAATCCCATCATCAAGACAATCCCGATGACGACGACGACCCGCTCCTGGAGGATATCAAGGCCCAGAACCTTGTTATCTAAGAGAAGGACGAGCTCATCCGTCAACTTCAACAGCAGCTCCAGAGAAAAGGAAGGCACCAAGTCCACCTCCCAAACGCAGCCAGCCTCCTCCTTCGGCCGAGCAGGATCTCAGGTACGTCCTAAATAACAAGAGGCGTGACCGCGTTTATAATGAAGGCTCAAGTAGCAGCTATCTGAATGAAGGATCCAAGAAGCTGTGCCAAAAGACACAGGACAATGGTGACTTAAAGGAATGGCTTGACCATCAGATTAATCAGACGATTCAGCAAAATATGGAGATCGTTGGCATCGCCCGAGATAGGTTCAACACCTTCGAGGCAGAGGATCTCGGCGCGTCTCCCTTCTCTCAGGAGGTCAGAAAGTTTTCTCTTCCAGAGAAGTTCAACGTCCCAAGGTTCGTCCTCTATAATGGAACCTCGGACCTTGCAGCGCATCTCCGACACTTCATCTAGAGGACGTCAGTATGGGGTGTCGAGGATTACTTGAACTGTTGAGTCTTCTCCTCCAATTTGGGAGACCTTCCCCTTAGATGGTTCTGCGCGCTTCCCGAGGGCTAGATCTCGAGCTGGCAGCAGTTCCAGAATTCCTTCCTGGAGAAGTTCCAGGCTCATAGGGTCATCCCCAAGACAGACGTTGACCTCATGGCTTTGCGAAAGCGGCAGATAGAGAATGTCACCCAATTTGCAAAGAGATTCTAGACGATCTACAGTCAAATCGAAGGCGCTTCGGACGAGGTGGTTGTCAAATCCTTTCAGCAGGCTTTGCTGCCAGGCATCGAGCTACGGAAGGATCCGGTGTGGTTCCCCGTGGTTACAATGAAAGCATTGATTGCCCGAGCGAACCAGTTCATCAAAACAGAAGAAGACAAGGCTCGAGCCCCTGAGAACTTTGGCCTCTCCCTAGAAGACAAGCCATCCAAGAAGGACAAGAGATCCTCCAAGAGGGAGGAGTCAAACCGACACAGGACCCCGTCAACATCGGCAGCGGCCTCAGTCCCAACCTAGGGGGGTGGAAAGAAGTTCAAGCCGGAGACCACCTCCTACAGAGTTGTAAACACGATCTTCAAGGAGCCGATCTACAAGCTCCTCAACAAGATCAAGTTACAGCCCTTCTTCAAATGGCCGCAACCAATGAAAGGTGACCCGTCCACCTGAGATCAAAACAAGTTCTGTGCCTACCACAAACAGAATGGGCACAGAACTGAGGACTGCAAGGCCATCAAGGCTTACCTTAAGAGACTCGTCAAGGACGGGCACTTAAGGGACTACATCAAGGAGGGAGGAGACAAAAGCCGAGCTCGGCGCCGAGATGATGATCAGGATAGCAATGAGCCAGAGGGCATCATCAACGTCATCCACCTTGCCCCTCCTCTGAAGGGGAGCAGTCAAGCCCGTGCTGAGGCCAAGAGGGCCTCCCACCAGAAGCAGGTAATGACTGCTGAGCCAGAGCCTGCTGCAAAGAAGGCGCGGACAGAAAGGCCCAAAATCTGGTTCTCGGATAAGGACCTAGATGGCGTCCAACTCCCCCACAATAATCCCTTAGTTCTCACCTTGAAATTGAAGAACTTCCTGGTTCAGAGAGTCCTAGTGGATCCTGGGAGCTCGTTAGAGATCCTCTACTATGATTGCTTCAAGAAGATGGGTCTCAAGGACGAGGATCTCCAGGCAGCCCGCACCCCTCTGGTTGGTTTCAGCTCGAAGCCCGTGTACTCCAAGGGCAGCATCTCCTTCAGAGTCCAAGTCGGAGGCGCCTCTATGCAAGCCGACTTCCTAGTGGTCGATGTACCATCCCCCTACAATGTCATAATGGGGAGGACTTGGCTGCATAGTATAGAAGCCGTGCCCTCCACCCGCCACCAGAAGCTCAAGTTTCAATGGAAAGCGAGAACGGTCTAACAGAGGTAATTACAGTCAGAGTCGACCAGCACATGGCCAAATAGTGCCTAATGGCCGTGTTGCCTGGTGAAGCCGAGTCGTCACAAGTTCACATGGCCAAGCTGGACAGAGAGACCGAGCTCGAAAATGTCGGCCGGGCCCCAACACAGAAGAGCATCTAAGGCCTCACAGAAATCAGTATCGACCCTAACGACCATGACATATTTTTTCTGCTGGGGAGTCAGCTTCCCGAGCCCGAGAAGACCGAGTTGCTGAACCTCCTGTTGTAGAACAAAGTGGTCTTTACGTGGACTCCCTATGAGATGCCTGGCATCAGTCCCGAGGTCATATGCCACAATCTAAACGTGGACCCCAAACATAAACCTGTGATCCAGAAAGCTGGCAGAACGGGGATCCCACAGACTGAGGCCGTGATCGAAGAGGTCCGGAAACTATTAGAAGCCCAGGCGATCAAGGAAGTCTACTACCCGGAATGGTTGGCCAACACAATGGTAGTCAAGAAGAAGAATGGGAAGTGGAGGGTCTGCGTGAACTTCACCGACCTCAACAAAGCCTACCCCAAGGACAGCTTCCCCATTCCAAAGATCGACCAGATGATTGACGCCACTGCCGGGCACGACCGGATGAGTTTCCTTAATGCTTACCGAGGTTACCATTAGATCCCAATGTCCGGGCCTGACCAGGAGAAAACCGCCTTCATCACATCCCGAGGCATTTACTGCTACAAAGTCATGCCCTTTGGGTTGAAGAACACGGGAGCGACGTACCAGTGGCTAGTCATTAAGATGTTTCAGGCCCAGCTCGGCAAAATGGTGGAGGTTTACATTGACGACATGGTTGTCAAGTCTAAAAGTTCACAGGACCACTTGGCAGACCTAAGTCAAACATTTGACATCCTCCTGCAGTTCCAACTAAAGCTGAATGCGTCCAAATGTGCCTTCGGCGTCGGCTCCGGCAAATTCCTGGGAAACCTGGTCACGAGAAGAGGGATTGAAGCAAATCCAGACTAGATCTCGGCGATTCAAGAAGTACAGAGTCCAACCTCAGTGAAGCAAGTTGAGAGACTAATTGGCATGGCTGCCGCGCTCAATCGCTTCATCAGCCGAGCTCCTGACAAGTGCTGACCCTTCGTTCAGCTGTTAAGGAAAAGCTTGAAGTTCTAGTAGACCCCGAACTGTGACTGAGCTCTGCAGGAGCTCAAACATTATTTATCTTCACCACCGCTGCTGTCGACACCAACGCAGGGCGAGGTGCTATACTTGTACCTGGTAGTCTCGGATCATGCAGTGAGCTCGGTACTCATTAGAGAAGACAACGGGCAGCAAAGGCCTATTTACTACACGAGCAAGACCCTCCTCGATGCCGAGACCAGATACTTACAACTGGAGAAACTTGCATTAGCACTCGTCAGTGCTTCTCGCAAACTCTCCCACTACTTTCGGACATACACTATAGTGGTTGTTACTGAACATCCACTCAAGACGCTCTTCAGGAAGGCAGACTTCTCTAGTAGAATCTCAAGGTGGGCTGTTGAACTGGGACAATATGATATTAAGTATCAACCCAGAATGGCCATCAAAGCCCAGGTTTTGGCAGATTTCATTGTAGAATTCACCTCTCCGAGTTCGGCACCGAGACTGCTCGACACCGAACTAGGGGGCAATAAGGATAAGGAAGAAGTCACCGAGACAGAGCAAGAGCGATCTTGGAAACAATTCCTTGACTCAGCTTGAAAAGTCTTTGTCGACAGATCCTCAACATCCAAAAGGGCTGGCGCTGGCATAGTCCTCCAATCTCCAGAGGGCCTTGTCATCGAACAAGCCCTGACACTCAACTTCAAGGCATCCAGTAACGAAGCTGAGTACGAAGCACTCATCGCCGGGCTGAACAGCGCCGAAATCTTGGAGGCTTGGCAATTGATGGTCTTCAGCGACTCCCAGCTGGTGATGAGCCAGCTTAACGGAGACTACCAAGCTCGCAACGACAGGATGGCTACCTAATTGGCTCATGCGAAAGAACTCCTCGCCCAATTTAAAAGAGCCAAAGTCCAACAGATCGGCAAAGAGTCCAATTCTCATGCTGATGCCCTCGCCAGCCTCGCCTCGGCTATTAAAGCCTGGAACAGAAGAACTATCGAAGTGGAGACACTAGAAAAACCAAGCATAGAGCTCCAGTCACCTCAGCAACTCATGTCTGTTGATCTCGGTTTAAGCTGGATGGACCCAATCACTGCCTACCTAAGAGACGACCAGTTGCCTGAAGACAAGAACGAAGCTCATAAGATCAAGCTAAAAGCAGCCCAGTTTTGGTTATCCACAGATGGTAGGTTTTACAGGAAGTCATATACCGGCCCCTACCTCTAGTGCGTTCATCCAAGTAAGGCCAAAGACTTCCTTTATGAAATTCACGAAGGAACCTGCGACAGTCACATTGGAGACCAGTCGCTGGCATATTGAGCTATCAGCCAAGGCTATTGGTGGCCATACATGTAAAAGGACGCCCAGCTCTACGCTAGAAAATGCAAGAAGTGCCAGAAGTTCTCACACTCCCTCCACTAGCCAACGCAAGATTTGAGCCCACTCTCCATTCCGTGGCCCTTCGCTCAGTGGGGGTTGGATATTGTGGGACCGCTCCATCGAACTCCAGGGAATAAGAGGTTGTTAATAGTAGCCACCGATTATTTCACCAAGTGGATCGAAGCCGAACCTCTGTCCTTTATCACCGAGTAGGACACGAAGAACTTTGTGTGAAAAAACATCATTACAAGATTTGGGATCCCACGAACTCTGATCTCGGACAACGGGACTCAGCTCGATTCCAACTTCTTCAGAAACTTCTGCCTGGAGCTCGGCATCAGAAACTTCTACTCCACCCCGGCGTACCCACAAAGCAAAGGCCAGGCAGAAATCTCGAACAAGGTGGTCCTCGATAGGCTCAAGAAGAGACTCGACCAAGCTAAAGGAAGATGGGCGGAAAAACTCTCAAGTGTTCTATGGGCGTACAAAACTACTCCAAGACGCTCCACTTTAGCTACACCATTCTCCTTGGCCTACGGCATGGAGGCAGTAATCACTCTTGAGGTCGGCCTCCCCGACCTTGAGATCCGAACTCTGCGATCAAGGACCGAACGATGTAAACTTGGCCCGAGAACTGGACCTCGTCGAGGAACGAAAAGAAGCAGCAACTATCCGTCTAGCTGCCTACCAGCAACAGCTGGCCAGGGGCTATAACCGGAAAGTGAAAAAAAGAGGGTTCTCGGTTGGAGAATTGGTCCTGAAGAAAACGCTCACCGGGGACAAAAACCCGAATGAAGGCAAACTAGCACCTAACTGGCATGGACCATTCAAAGTACTCTCAGCTGCAGGACGATCTAAAACCAGACTTGAGGACGTGGAGGGTAAAGAGTTACCACGGCCATGGAATGCGATGCACCTCAAGAAGTACTATTTCTAAAAATGTATTCAAAAGTTTGGACATCAATGAAAAAACATTCTTTTGGAAAGGATCTGTCTCTCTCGTTCTCAAGAAATGCTTCAAGTCATTCGGCTCAGTAACAGTACCAGCCATCCTTAACTTAGTGACAACACCAGCTACAGCTCGACAATAGTGCCAGCTATATCCGGTTCGATAACAGTACCAGCCACATTTGGCTCGGTGACAGCACCAGCTACAGCTCGGCAATAATGCCAGCTATATCCGGCTCGGTAACAGCACCAGCCCCGACTAGGTAGCAGTACCAGCCATCCTTAGCTTGGTGACAGCACCGGCTACAGCTCGGCAATAGTGCTAGCTATATCCGGCTCGGTAACAGTTCAGCCATCCTCAGTTCAGTGACAGTACCAGCTACAGCTCAGTAATAATGCCAACTATATCCGGCTCTATAACAGTACCAACCATTTCAGCTCGGTGACAACACCAGCTATAGTGCGGCAGCAGAGCCAACACTTGGAGGTACACTTGGTTACAGAACCAGGTACACTACCACCAGAAAGGAAAAGAGCTTAAAATGTTCAAGGCATCGACCTCGGTGTTCAAAAGCACCTTAGGTTAAAGAACCAGGGTGGATTTCTTACATCAAATCGTGTTCAGAGCATCGACCCTGGCATTCAAAGAACACCTTGGGTTGGAGAACCAAGGTGGATATCTCACGCCAAGTCAAAGGTCTAGCCCTACTCATTCTCCCAATGGTTATGGGTGCAAGTTCCTGGGATTCCGGTTGCTAAACCAGTCTCGGTTACTTAAGCTAAAGTCCAATTTTAGGCATACAAGGAGTTCGATTACCAAGACCAACTACTTAAGCAGAAAACAGAAATACCATACAATTAGAACATGAGAAAAATTGTGTTTCATTAAATGAAAATTTCGATTACATCAAAAAAAAAAAAAAAAAAAAGGAATTACAAAAGGGAGAAAGAATTTAAGGGGCTGCAGCTTCAGCGTTGTAGTCGATCTCTGTCTGAGCAGCTGCAATTTCCTGGAGAGCTTCAGGGTTGGCTGGGCTGGCTTCAGGGTTGACTGGGCAGGCTTCGAGTGCAGCATCCACCGCTGGAGGAGCCTCGAAGGTCGGGTTCGGAGCAGAAATCGCAGTAGCACTGGTGGAGGGGACAGAGCCCGAGCTCTGAGACTTGGGAGGAAACCTGAAAGCAGGATCATCCTCAAGCATACCAGCCTTCGTCAAGGCAGCTTTCCATCCAAGCTCCCAGGCTCGCTCGTGGATCCTCTACAACTGTGCTTTGTATTTCGCAGTCACTTCCCGGATCCCCTCCTCAATAGCAGCGTCAAACTTGGCCCTAAATTTCTCTTCAAGATCGGCCTTCTGCTTCGCCAAAGCAGACTCGAGTTCGGCCGCCTTCTCCTCCAAGGAAGCTTCGTACGCAGCCCTCTCCCTGTTCCTCTCGGTAACCAGGTCAATATTCGCTCTTCTCTGATGGTGCATGTCCTCCTCCAGCTGCTCCACCTTGGCCAGTGCCTTCTCGAGGTCAGCGGCAAGACTGGCGTTCTTGCTCGCCTCCTCCCTCAGCTGCTCGTCCTTGGCCTCCAAAGCCTTCTGGAGCTCCTCCTTCTTTGCCTCCCACTCGGCGACCTTGGTTTCGGCTTCCGCCAGCCTCCCAAAGCCGAGCTGGCATTTTTGTACCACCTATGGAAGAAAACAAGCTTCAGAAGATGAATGCCGAAGTAAAAAACTTGCGGGATTTTGTCAGAAATTTACCGAGATCGCTGACCGCATTGTTGAAAGCAGTAGCGTCCCGTTGTCCATTTTCCCCCACCGCTCTATGTTACGCTCGCTTCAGCGCAGCAATCACCATAGGACTATTGGATGTGCGGTCCATTGCAACCAGTGGCCTCCCACGCATAGCGTCGAGGTCCGGCCTGCATATGTCCAGCAGAGGGGATTGGAGAGCTGCCTCGATGGGTGACGGCGGTGGAAGAGAACTGGACAAGGCCTCAATTCTGGGCCTTTTCTCTGGCCTGCCCCCCTCTTCCAAGACCTCGGTGGGGCACTTTCGGTCTCCTGGACTCAGAGAAATCTCGGCAGGCGAGTCACTGATGACGATGGCGGCCGGAGAAGTGGGGGCAGAGGTGGTTTCGATAGCAGCAGGAGGAGGCGAGGGCGGAGCATCGCCGGCATGCTGGGGGACGTTTGAGGCCTGGTCTCCAAAGGCCAGGGCTTCAAGGTCTTCCACTACGACGCGCGGGCGACGTCGGCACAGCATTTCCTCCTCTTCTTCTTCCGAGCTAGAGGATACCGTGACTCGTCTCCTCAGTCGCAAGGAGGTCTTGGCCGCCGCTGCGGCAGTCTCTACAGGCCCCGAGTTCGAGTGAGACGCTGAAGCCTTGTCGCCGGACTCGATCAGACGCCCGGCAGGAATTGCGACAGTCACTTGCTCCGCGCTCGGTCCTTCTTTAAGAAGCAGGGAATCGATCCCGATCACTCTCCTCTTGTTGAAGGAGCGGTATCTCAGTTCATACCCGAGAAGTGACCACGCAGCTCGGGTGTTGTGTCCGTGGTAGCTCTTCACTTGCTGGAGCCAGGCGTCGTTTCTCACCCAGCTGGTTTTCTTGGCCCTTAGTCTTCTCTGATGGAAACCTGCACAGCAAACAGAAAGGTTAGTCCGGCAGAAATAATGGCAAAAACAAAAGGAAAACCGAAAGATCTTGGTCTTTACTTGGAGGGGTCCCAAGGCGACAAGAGATCCGGACTAATCTTGACGTCTCTAACTCGCCGAACTCCCATTTGCCTGAGACGAACACACTATCTTCTCCCGCGTACTGGTTGGAGTCCTCCAAGGCAGTGACCAAGCCGGACCGTCTTGCCTTCACCCGAAGGTAGTAGATATTCTCGTCTCCGGACTTGCACAGGTCATACACATCCTCGATGTCCGAGACACGGAGGTTGATCCTTAAGATCCTATTTAGCTCGACCACCCCCATGATTATTTTGAAGTCATTCGGCATCAATTGGTAGGTGTAAAGGTTCCACTCTTTAAGGCAGTCCCTCAGAAGCGGATGAAAGGGGAACCGGACCCCGCTTTCTATCACGATGACTAGCCATAACGACATCTAGCCATTGCGGAAGGTAAGGACATCAAAAGGGTCGTCAGGGTTGTCTAGCCTGACTTTGACATTGTCCGGGATCTTATACCTAACCCTAAAGTCAGCTATGGCCTATGGGCTTTCTAGCTAAGATCTATAAACCCTCATTCTTAAGATTTAGAGAAGACGGAGGGGAAGGGGAAAACTGAAACCCTAAAAGGAGAGGGTGCGGAGGAAGACGACTTACAAACAACGATGTTCTCTTCAAACAGCAAAATCTTTTCTCTCCAATAAATGTAGAAGAAAAGGACCCAAATGAAGACACCCTAATTTATAAGGGATAGACGCTCCGTTTCGACTTTCAAGACGGCCGTACGAGGCGTCGCCTCTAGCAACCCTCAGGCCTCTTTAAAATGATTAGGCGGCCGCCGAGATTACGAAACGTGGTACCAAAAGGCGCACTTCCCATAAGCTATTAAATGCCTCAGGCAGACAAAGAGGTACATCTCGATAAGGATCAGACATCAACCACCGTCACCAAGAAAAGGCAGAGCTCCTATTTTGAACTTGTCGCTCAAAAGGGCTCCACCATCACGATACTCCGTTTTGGTGCTTCGGCAACGGTGCCAGCACGACAGCTTCAGCTCAGTAACCATCTTCAGCTTGGTAGCGGTACCAGCTTGGCAGGACCACTTAGCTTCCAACCTTGAAGAATTCGAGAACTCTAAGAGGTCAAAAGCTAAGAGGCAATTGTGTGGGAAAATACTATAATACCGAGATTAAGTTAAACCTCAGTAACAGTACCAGCTAGTCGCCTTGATCTCGGTAACCAAAGCTCGGTAGCTTGGCAAGAGTGTCATCCCGACAGGACCACTCATGGTCTCGGTAAAAGCACTGAAGCCCAAAAGTGGGCTATGGCACTCCTATGAGAACTACGGACGTACTCTAACAAATAAGGTGGCACGTGATGAAGATAAGAAGTTGTAAGGTCCCCGACTTTAATAGGGTGCTTAAATTCCTAATATTGGCGATTAGCCTAATTAATTGTGATTTTAGCTAATTAGGTGGGTTTAGTGGCTAAGAGAGTTTCTTTTATCATTAGAAAGATATTCCCAAAGTTTCATTTGATTCCGATTGCGATTAGTCTTAATAGGGGGTTAGGTTGTGATTAATAGGAAAATTGAGTGTTTTTCCGAAAAAATCCGTTTTCTCCGAATTTGGGCTCATTGAAAAGATCTCACCGCGTTTGTCATCTTTTGTTCTTGGCTCATCATGATTCGATACCCCGAAGTCCCTCAAATAATTAATTTCCTTTCATTTCACTCAAAAGGGGTATTTTGGACTTTTCCCCTCCCCCTCTCATTTTAAACCCTAAACCCAGCCCTACCATTCGTTTCTTTCCTTCATTCATCAGCTGCTGGAGCTCCTTCTTCTTCCTCCTTCTTCATCTCTCTTCTTGCAAGTGGAGATTGGAGGCATTCCAAGAGAACCAAGCACATCATCTTCTTCCTCTCTTTCTCCTCTACCTCTTGATATAGATTTGGTGAGTTTTCCCCTTCTCCTTCCCTCCCCATTTCGTTTTTCATGGCTGTAAATGGGTAGCATGTTCATGGCTTCCTTCTTTTCTTCCTCCTTGGTGTTCATTGGGTGTAAGAGAAGAGTTTTGGAAGGTGGGTTTGGCTAGGGTGTGTTAGGGAGCTCTCCTCCTCAAATTTCTCTCTCTAATCTCCATCTCTTCCATCTCCTTTGGTGAAGGCAAGTAGATTAGCTTATTTATTGTTCATGCATGTATCTTTATCTTCATTCTTGACAATGTTATTGTTTAGCAACCCATAATGCCAAGCTTGTCGTTGTTTATTTGGAAATTACATGTTAATTAGGATTGTGATGTTATGGACTTGAAATGGATGGGCTGGTAAATTGAATGGATTGTGGTTTGGAGGAGAGCATGGAGGCTCTTTGGTGCAGGTTTTAACCTTTGGGAAAGTTTAGGAAGGGAGAAGAATGACATGGGGGTGGAAGAGCTTAAAAAATGACCAAAAACAGGGAAATCTTGGAAGTTTTCTGACTCCGGGCGTCTGGACGTTAGGGTCTTGGCGTCCGGACGCCAGAAGATAGTGTTTCTGGGCAGTTAGACTGGTGTCGGGCGTCTGGATGCTGGGGTATTGGCGTTCGGACGCCAGAAGACAGTGTTTCTGGGCGCTTGGACTGCAGTCGGGCGTTCGGACGCCTAGTTTCTAGTGTCCGGACGCCGAGAACCTGCAGGGGGTTATTAAAAGTCGACCATTTTGAAACACCTATAACTTTTGACCCGTTCGTTGGAATTTGGAGTTCTATATACCGTTGGAAAGCTCTTGAAGTGTAGAATCCAATGGTATACATATCATAATGATCAAAGGTTAGTAGAGGAAGTGGGTAGTGGATCATTGAACCAAGCCTTTATCTCTTTTGGAAAGGGACTCTAAACCTAGTTGGACCCCTAGATTGACACCCATTGACCTTACCCTTGCATGACTAACTTGGGGAGATGAAAACGGAGCATAATTGGCTTGATGTGCTTTGTCGGTTGTCCGGGATTTTTCGTATATTGACGTTACTTGGCCGAATGCGTGTGGTATTGAGTTAATTGGTGCCCAATAACTTCCGTACACCATGGGCACGCCAAATTAGGACACCAATGACTCATTCTCCATACGTACTCCGTTGGGGATCCTTTCGATACACGGTAGACAACCCTTGACCTAGGTTTGGCTTGTTCTTCTCTCTTGACTCGCGAATCTTGTATCCGTAGCATGTCGTACCTTGTACACTCTATCTTGTATACTTGTATAACTTGTAAATTAACTTGTAGAATCAGGAATTGACTGGACTTAGAGTGTATCCTGAGGTACCTTGTCTTATATTGATGGACACGTGTGGATAGACTTGAAAGAGGACTACTCATGGAATTTGGAATTGGACTTGTATCTTGGCTTGACTTAGAGTAGCCATCGGCTTGTCACCTTGTACTTGGAAACCTATCCATGTGTATTTGTCTTGGAATTCAGTTCGCATGTAAACCATCATTATCATCTTGCATCATGACCAGCTGCAGTCTGATGATTCTTGAGTGGGCCGGATACCGAACACTAGAGTGGGCAGTCGGTTCTGGACGGCGTCCATGGCGCGAATAGTTGGGAGCGGGCTAGGACCGTGCTGCTATTCCTAGGACCGAGAGCTAGGATCCCCCTAAAGCCGGACTTTGGGTATTCGTAGTCGGCTTAGACGTCACTTATACCCCTGGGAGATGGCTTGGACATCCTCGGAGTCTCCTCTTTCTTGCATTGCATTTCACAGATGGTTATTCTTGTTTATCTTGCTAGGACTTATCTTGTTACTTGATTCTCGTATTATTCATGCTTTATGCCTAGCTTGTACCTTGTCATCTTATGATCATGTATTTGTCTTTATTCTTCTTTAAAACATGTTATGAATAATGTATATTGCTTATCTCCTTGCCAACATGTTGTTGATCCTTTATTCCATGGTGTGTAGGGGACACCCACTACTACCCTTACGCAGACCCAGATGCCGAGGCAATCCCAGAGGATACTCAACCGGGGGAGGAGGACGAGGTATGAGAGTGGGGGTGCCGATGACGTAGTTTAGCGTCATCATTGCCGGCACGAGTGCGCGTTACACGGGGACATTTCTCATCGTGCCACCTCATTTCATCTTTTGGTCTAGATCTTTTGTACCTACCATACTTTTGTATATCTTTTGTACGAGGACCTAAGTTTTTGGGATGGTCCTGGTGTTTATAAACTTTAAATGTTTTTATCTTTGAAACTTAAAAATATAATGGAATGAAATCCATACTTGCTTCGATATCTCTACAGGTTTAATAAATGTGGTTACAGGATAAGCCCTGTTGATTAAATTGTTAATGAGGCTCAACTACACAATCCTCACAGCGGACTTTGATCCTTGGGAATTAAGGGCAATTTTTTTTAATTAGCCCTAAATTTCACACCCCGGATCCGGTTTAATTACTAATTGGGTTCGGGGCCGTGACAGAAGTTGACTCTATCACCCCATCACGTCAGCTGTCCTAAATGGATGGAAGCTTCCAATGGGATGTTCCCTTTTCACCTACCACTGGGTGTCAGGGTAAGGCCTTATGGGACCTTACCCCACCTACCTCCACCCACAAAGAGAATGGACGAGGAATCCGTCTACAAATAAACATGGTGTCAACCTCATGAAGGTACTCGCAAATACATGCACAAACTCATACTCACTTCTCTTCTCCACTCATCCTTTGCTTAGTGATAGCACTAACTCAAGCATCGGAGTGCCTTCGGCTGACGGCAGCTAGGGCTTCTGACCCCAGTTTCTCTCATTCCCTTTCAGGTCTCCGCCGTTCGGTCTTTCCTGTAATTAAGTTCTACTTCCTTCTAATTAAGTGGGTGTCGTTTTTGGCACTTACAGATTCTTTATGTGCTAGAAAGGATAAATGGACTTTGCCCCTCAAGGATGAACATATTTTCAGACGCCATGGAGGTGGTTGAAGGCATTAATGGAAAAACGATTGGACGATCAATGGCATCATTTAGAAGCGAAATCGATTCTTTATGTGCTAGAAAGGTTAAATAGACTTTGCCCCTCAAGGATGCACATCTTTTCAGACACCATGGGTGTAGTTGAAGGCATTAATGGAAAAACGATTGGACGATCAATGGCATCATTTCAAACATTCATGCGTTTATGAGCCCCTTTTCATCGGTTCAATTTTCTTTTATTCCAAGACGTTCCGTCCCCTCCTAGTTTTTGGCTGAAATATGTTTCTCCTTTAATAAGAACTTCTTTTTGTTGGGAGATTTTGAAAAATGGATCCTTCTTGACCATTGTCCCTGGTAGGGAATTGTGTGTGCCCTTTTTGTTATTTGTATTGTTTGTTGGATTGATTTTCCAATGGAGTTTTCTTTCCTACCAAATAAATAAAAATAAAACTAAAAGTCAAGCTTGTGGTTACGCTTGGTCTGTGGTATGTTGATTGAGATCAGTTTAAACCTAGGGTAGAGCCAAGCCCTGCTGCCTTGAGCTTAGCCTGTGACCTGATTGGGCTGATCTTGAGCTTCGCTCTATTAATCCAAAACCCGAGTTCGGGCGTTAGCCTGACCGCGTCGAATCAAATTAGGTTGCTTTTGGACAACCCTATTTATGTTTTAGCTGGGCCTAAATATCACTTGGGTCCCTTCGATAGCAAAAAAAATAAATAAATATATATATATATATCACTTGGGTCCAATTGACTACTACCATTATATTAAAATTTGAATACATCTTCATTCCACCATTTAACTGAGTAACAATTTTCTATTATTGTGAAGAAGGGGGAAATTAATTTTTCTGGATTGAAATTTATATGGCATGCAAGTGAATGTTCAAGGAAGAATTAGTTCCCTTATTTGAAGAAAAGGCATTTTTAGTTGTGTTTACATGTTAGATATCCAAACCCTCTCACGTACTTACCCCGGCAATGCTGCATGAATTGAGACTCATGGCAATTTGGCAATCATTTGATTGATCCAAATTGTTGCATTGGATTCACAAACATAAGAAGAAGAAAAAAAAGAAAAGAAAAGGGAATTTTGTGGGGTTAATATTTTAAAGCCCCTAAATAAAGACTAGGATTATTTGGATGTATACATTTCTAGTATTACAAAACCAAATTGATTTGAAGATATCTTGGTCTTTTGTCAAAATATTTTCTCCATTACTCTCTCACATAGTTCCATAGTGACTCATAAGTTTAATATCTAATAATTGGTGCAACTTTGTTCTTATATATAGGTTATGAAGACGTAAATTAGTCAAATCCATCCAATTTCTCCCAAGTGTTTTCAGCCTCTATCAGAATTGACATTTGGTCTTGGCAATTGAAGATATTGCCCTACTAATGAAATACCCTCTTGTTTTTAACCCTCATATAGAATCTCTACCTTTTTATTAATATCATTGCCTTTCACTAATTGATCATTCGTAATTTCACACTTATCCAACTTTATCTAAATGTTAGAATTTGAGCAACTTAGAGGCTTGAAAAAACAACTTGCATGATTGGATGGTTTTCAATTTTCAACACAAGTAAGCACTGGCAAAACCTTTCAAACTCCTTAGTCTCCAAGGATTTATATACATGCCTCTAGATCAATCCACCTCAAATGGATGACAACCTAGAGAAGGAGGGTAGAAGTCTTCTCCAGGATAATGGGGTACGAAAAACCAAGCCCGTCTTACAAATTTAACACTTCATTTAAGGGCTTAAATGTTTAATAATACTTCTTTTTGTGTTTCTTTTTTAATAAATTCACAATATATATATATATATATATTCTGGTGGATGGACAAAATAGGAGGTTATTAGGACTCGGTTCAACTCAAGTAATGATTACTGGTGTCAAATTTGGGCTTGCGACAATTCATAGAATTAATGGAGGCGAGGAAGAGCGAGTTGATCGTAGGTAAGTTTGCAGACTTGCATGGATCTTTTGTTCATTCTCTTCTTGCCTTTTTTAATCTCTCTTTTAGTAAATAGTTCACATCTCACTTGAAAATTATATAATGTATAAAATTGCAGTACTTGTGTTCCGAGTATGAAATGCATGGACTTGAACCTAGACCTAAACAATTTTATAGTGCACACATTCGCATCAACCTTGATTTAAATGTTAGCCATGACCAATTTGTTGAACTTGGGTGCATGTTTTTTCTTAGCCCGTAACTCTGCCACTAGGGGATGCAATGGGTCACTTCCGTGCCAAAACCATGTTGAATCTTGAAGTAGAACTACTTATGAATGATAATTTTGGTTCCATATCCATTTCGGACGAGTTTCAACTAGAGAACAAGATCTAGTTTTAAAACTAATTTTGACCCCTTTTTTTTTCACTTAAAATAAGTGTATTATTCAATTTATAACAATATATAAGTCTACTACTTCCGAAATTAAACATAAAAATGTTGAATTCTACTTCTTAAACCGATTCTAGAATTTTATTTCCTCAAGAGAAGGATATCATTCAATTTATAATAACGTATTAAATCTACTATCTCTAAAATTAAAAATAAAAATATTGATTTTCGGATTCAAATGTTGGATTTCAGGTCTATGGATTAAAAAAATAATTTTTTCTATGGATAATTGAAACCTAAAATAGTTTCCAACCCCATTTTTTATGGATTGGAATCTCGGTATGAACGGGATAGATACCATTTGAATTCGACGAACCTTGGCATGAATGGTATGGATTGAAATTGAATTATTGAAACATCGTTGTCCGTATCCGCAGCCGAGTTGTGATTGCACTCAAATGCACGTTGTACGTGGCGAGACGTGGCGAAGAGCACGAAATGGAAGATGCCGACATTCACATGCGACGAATCCACCCGGGCCCACTTTCCCGTTTCACGTGGGTCCCATCTTCTGTCCACTTCTAACCATCTGGCAACGGCTCCCATTGTCTCACCATCCACAGCAGTACCCTGATAAGCTTTTCTTTCTGAAATTATGGATTCCAACACCTCCACACAGCCACTGATTGGATTTTGAAACAAGTCAAAAGAGTGTATCCGTGCTACTCTTATCCACCACACCCAAAGAGGATAAGCACAATCATAACTTCATATATATCTTTTCCTAGAGTGGCAGTAACTGTTTGCAACTAACTGCCCACATTGCATAATTCTAGGGATTCAACGAATCAATCTAGCTACCAGCTAATTTGGCTAGGCTCGGCTTGACTCGGCTTAGTTGGGGTTGAGCTTGATTCAATTTGAGCCAAACTCAATTCTTTTTTAGAACTCAAATTTAAAGGCAAATCAAAAATCAAATCTGACTTAAATGAAGTTCGGAACATGCACAAGTAAAAATCTAACTGAGTGCAATTCAGTTAAAGTCAGGTTGACTTGGGCCCGTACCTGAAAACTCGGGGTATAATTTGTTTTGGAGAGGAAGACATTATGGCATGGTGTATTGCAACCACCTAGCCTCCCTATTGACAAGCCCTCCACTCCTCATACTGCCTTCACTTTAATTTAATTTGCCACTTTGCCAAATTAGATACTATCAAAATTTCATAAATTCCACTTTGGTTATGCAAAATTTAAACACTAATTTAACTTTTACCTAACTACTAAAGATTGAACAACTTTGACGCCCTCAAAATAGTTGTTTTTACATTGTCAAAGGAACTTCAACTTGTTTGCATACTTCTAAGTAGGACCAACAGCTCTCCATAATGACTCCAACTAATTAACTACATCGTATTTCTACATTATACATGCAGATTATTATTGATAAGTTGGGTGCTGGTCACCCAAACCCAAAACTGACTCAAATGCCATGGTTTCAAAATTCTAGTCCAAGCCCAACCCGAATTTCAGTTTTTGTCACATTAGTCCATGGGGGTTTGAGTTTGAGCACCCTATGATAGGTTTAGATCATCTCGAGTTGGCTTAAGCTCAATTTGTTAAGAGGTTGGAGTATGCTCGAATCAAGATCATGTTGTTTAGGGGCTAGAATTATGCCTTGTATTCAAGATTAACTACATCTTTCTGACTAAGTCAACCAGATCCAAGTCTAAGGTTCTCGTCTTTTTTTTTTTTTTTTTTTTTTTTGTCTATGTATTAGGGCGCTATACAATGTAACACTGTAACCCTAACTTTTGAAGACAAGAAAAGAAGAACAAATCAAGAGTTTGTTTTTCTTTGATGTATGCATATTGCCTAACACTGTAGATATCCCAAATAGTGATCATGCACAGTCTTCTCTGTTAGCCTGGTCAGCAAAACAACATCCAAATTGGCACCATCAAGGAATTCTAAATCCAACCTACCATTTCAATCCGAACCTAAACAAGTAATTCAGGGTTGAAGTTGCCCTTTATTTCGAATTTAGAATTGATTAACACCCCTAACCCGATTAATAAATATATATTAAATATGATTGAGCCTAGTTTGGCTAATGGCTGATCCATTGATCCTCCACCCATAATGTGCCCTTAGGTGAAGAGCTGAGGCCAATTTTATCCATTAAGCACGTGTCCCGATCTTATTCGATTACACCCATGTGTCCACTTGAAAGGGTGGGACGATCCCATGTGTTGTTGCTTATCCGTTACAAAAGAAAAACTTGGATACGTACAGAGGATTACAAACTTTAGGTTTCTCAGAGAGAAGATATGAGAGAGAGAGAGAGAGAGAGTCTATAAATGTCAGCAGATGAGCGGGATTGTCTCACAGATACACAAGACTTAGGTAAATCCTTCAAAGCACTCTGAGACTTTCACGTGCATTTCTGCAGCTTCTGAAGAGATCTTATCCTTTTGTTCTGGTTTCTGGTGCATAAGACAGTTGGTGGGGAGAATCCAAAGTGTCTATCCATATCCATATCTGCTGTGAGGTAGTTTTTTTTGTTGGGTTGAGAGAGAACAGCAATGGAAGGTAGAAAGCCTGCTGCTTCTGGTGCGTCTTCTTCCTCCTCGTCTCTGTCAGCTGATCTTTTCGGTGCCAAGGACTCCATGCATGCTGCAAATTCCTCCTCTGCTGGGATTTTCAGCACCATGTTTTCGTCCTCCTCCACTGTATGATCTTCTTTCTATCAATTTGGTCGTTTTCTGAAATGGGTTGGTCTGTTTGGATTTTTATTTTTCTTCTTTTGAGACCCTGCAATATCTGTTGTTGGGTTTTTCCTGGTTGCTATTTGTTTGGATTGGTTTCTGTTTCTGGGTTCTCTTTCTTCTATGTTTTTTAAGAAATGTTTTTCTTTGTTTTTTTATATATTATTTGTTTGGTGCTTTAGAGTCTGCTGATGGGTTTTTGTTGACTTCTATTTGTTCTATTGATTTCTGTTTCTGGGTAATCTTTCTTCGGAGTTTTTAAGAAATGGATCTGTTGTTTTCGTCGTGCTTTTGAGACTCAGCGAAGGCTGTTGATGACTATTTCTTGATTGGTGTTTGTTTGGAGTCATTTCTGTTTCTAGGTTCTCTTTCTTCGGAGTTGTTAAGAAATGGGTTTTCTGGGCTTTCTTTTTTCAGAGCTTTTAAGAAATGGATCTGTTGTTTTGGTGCTTTCAGACCATTCAAAGGCTGCTGCTGGGTTATTTATTGCTTGAGAAGTGGGTTCTTTTCCATTGGTATTTATAAGAAGTGAATCCCTTTTTTCGATATCCTGCAACATCTGTTAGTGGATGTTTCTTGCTTTCCATTCATCCGGATTGGGTTTCTGTTTCTTGGCTCTGCTCTTTTTCTTTTGTTTTTAAAATAATTGAAGGTCTTTCAATGGACATTCTTTGATTCTGATTCGTTTGTTTTGTGCTTCTTTTTCTGGGTTCAGTTGATTGATTGTTTTTGTGTCTGGTTTCAGGGGCTGGTGGGAGATTCTTCGCGTACTGATGTATGGAGAAAGCAGAGCCATGATCAGGTTTGGAATGGCAAACACATGTCTAAAGGTTGGTGGAATGAAACCCCGTCACCCCATCTACCTCCTTTTGCCTTCTGTTGTATATTTCTTTCATCTTAGATTTCCAAAGAAAATAAGTTCCTTCCCATTTGCCTTTCTTTTTCATTGCAATGTTATTGTCCCGATCTTTCCTCTGCACCTGTTGTGCTTCTGGTTTAGGAAAATCCTTCCAATGAAGGGTGAGCCAAGCTTAACCTGGCTTGACGGAGCCTAGCTGAGCTGAGTAGCCAGGACCGCCTCGAGCTCCAGCTGATTAGAAATCAAGCCAAGCTATGCCAGGCTTGGGCTATGAAAGTTTTATGCAGGACCCACTAGAATGGATATACTAGTTCTAAATTAACCAATCAACATGCCACGAAAATAACCAATCAGAATATAAAACTAGCTATCTACCAATCACACACCACAAGAAGGCAGACACAATATCCAGGGAGAAAAAACCACGAACTAGAAATCAAGAGTTCACGAACAGTTATAAGATATACTCACAAGCTCGTCGCTCCTTTACCTCAGTCTGTACCTCGACCTAAGGACTGTAGTTATTCTTGTAAAGAATCCATTGACATGACATCTACCTTGCCCTGTTCTCCTTACTTGATCTCCTCTTACCTTGTCAGTCAAGATGAACTATCTTCTACGAGTAAGCAAAAGCAGCAACAATCTTTTAGAGTAGCCCTTCAGAACGATCTCTCATTGGCTCTAGAGAATAATCTCTCTCTAAGATATCTCTGACTTAGATTAATAAGAGGTGTGTGTTGTCCTCTAGGGTTGAGAGCAATACCCTATATATAGGCTTAAATTCATGCTTAATACTTAGAGCACAAGTGGGACTCAAACTGGGAAATCATGTCTCAAAAGGAAACAATTTCGTGCAGAAACTGAAGACTTTCCCGAACCTGCACCGCCTGTCCGATCGATCGGACAGAGCAAATAACTGAGGCGCATCTACTGTCCGATCGATCGGACAGAGGCTCCGATCGATCGGACCTGGGTTGATTTGCCTGATCTTCAATCTTCGTCGGTTCAGCTTTATTGGTGCCACAACCACAGTCCATTCTAAAATAAATGGACCCAGAGTTTTGTCCAACCCATGAATTAGCCAACAAAAATACTAACAGGCTAGACTTAAGAGTGAATACCAAGCTTGGACTGAGCTCAAGCTAAAATTCTTTGTAGAATAATGCTTATGATGTGATAATTATATCATCAACCCCACTTGTATGAGCACCATTAGAGCACAATATATGGACCAGTTTGGGCCACCACCAATAAAGGGGAAAGTGGGGATGTGAAGATCTTTGCATGTACAAGTGAATGAGCGATCCATGTGCATGCAGGAGTGTATGGTATAAAAGATTTGGATTTTAGAAGGGTGGAGCACACATGTCAAAATCAGGTGGTTAGCAATGCAAATACTGCTCTGGTTATTTATTTCTCATGTTAATCCATACTATTGAGTTAAGCATAAATTCAAAATAAGTTTAATGTATTTTCTGTTGAATATATATATAGAGAGAGAGGGGGGCGATCCTAAGCTGCAACTTAGCTTATCCTAAGCTGAAACAGTTCTAGGCCCACAAATCAAAGTTGATTATCTCTGTTTTTAGCATGATGATCGTCTTCAAAATCAAGATAAATCAAATCAAAACTGAATTTTTCAGTTCCATCATACCAAAAACAAAGATAATCAACTTTGATTTGTGGGACCAGCACTGTTTCAGCTTAGGATAAGCTAAGCTGCAGCTTAGGAGAGTTCTGCTCATATATATATAAATATATATAGGCCTATCAGGTGCATGAGGTGTATATGGAACCTTCCACATGAACCCACTTGTGGGCCCACATGGGGTGGGGGATTTAAAGATTTGGTTGGGGCCGGGGGATTTAAAGATCTGGTTGGGGCCTTCCTATGTACAAAAAATCAACCCCATCTAATCATCATAACCCTTTTCATCCATGGCCCACAAATTCCCACCGTCTAAAATTGGTGTGCAGTTGATCCAATGGTCCAGTCCATTTGGCTAGGTGTAAACCTAGGGGACAGCTAACTATCAAGGGGAAGAGTAGAGTAGGGGCCACTATGAGTGTGCACCACACATATACAAGGCCATTGAAACTAGTAGGCCATTAATCAAGGGGTTAAGATGATTAGGGGGCTCCAAATTTGGAAGGAAGGTAGGGCCCACCAGATCTTCCAATTCGCCCCGGTCCCATCACCTGTAGGGGCTACACAGTAAGTCGAGCACAGTCTGATCCTCTTGCACTGGATTAGGAAACAACCCTCACCTGCGCACCCCCACACACCATAAGAACCCTAGGAAAAAAAAGATCAGTTAATGTTCTTTGTTTTCATGTGAAATTTTTTAAAAAAATCAGTCAGAAAAAGTGAATGAGATGGACTGATACAATGGTTGGGACCATTATATTGGCTTTTACAGTGCTTGAAACAAAAGATCATTATTGATCATGGTCCTTGTTTTCGATTGAATCCTATGCCTAACTTCCTTTCTAGATGCCTAACCTGTGCTGGTTCCTTGGTTTTCTCAGATCTGCCTATCCATCCTAATGGCGGGTCTTTATGTCATGTATGAAGAATACATCTGTGATGGTGGTTCCTATAATCCTACTTCCTTGAGTTCTGTTAGTTTTTATCTTGTCATGCTTCTTATCCCCCAGTAGCATCTCAAAGCTTGTAAAAGAAAAGTTTCTATAGTTACCTACTTCTTTACGAGCCCCATTAGAGAAAGCAATATATAGGAAAGACATCTAGAAGGTTCATCTCATCCTCTGCCATAATCTGCTCTGTAGTCTTACTTACTGATATCTGGGGTATCTTGATTTAATTGAAAGGATTATTTACTTTAATTTTGGTTTACAGCCTCATATGACATGCAAATGAATTGTCAATTCCCTCTGTAAAGATCCCATGTTCGAACAAAATGTGAGGAAAAAGTTTAAAAAAAGAGACTAATTTGATATCTAATTTTAAACTTCAACATTCAATCAAACAAAATAGTACCTATGGTTGCAATTCTATCAAAGCTGATCGCAGTTTTCTAGATTGTCTTCCCTTTTTTTTTTTTGGGTATTCGTGGAGGGTTCATTATGTGGAACATGAGTTCTTGCATCTTTGAAACTCACTCTAGTGTGGATGAGCTCTGCTCTGTCTTTACTTCATCATGTTTATGCAAATGTCAATATTGTTTGAAGTGCATGCTTGTGGAATTTGATACATGCTTGTGGAATTTGATAGCTGCATGCAAACTTGAACAGAACAAGAATTTTAAAGCAACCCTTTTTTACGAGGTTGCTCCATGTCTCCAACAGAAGTTCCCAGTCCCCTCTTTACAGATCCACAGTCTTTGTTCAGAAAAGAAACACCACCATCCAATAAGTACATCAATATGACGACGTTGATTATCTCAATGGTACCACTACATGGGAAAAAAAAAACCTTAAAATTTGAAGTCAATTTTTTCTTTTTCTTGGTTTATCCTCCTCCGGGCCTTGTAGTGAACAGTCCATATCTCATCCATGTGCCATGTATAGTGGTTAGAAGGTTGGATACCTGTCTTTGTAAATGGGTTTCCCCAAGGTTGCCAAGCTCTCCTTCTTAGTGGTATATTATCTTAGAAATTTTCTTTGAAAGTGTTATTGCACAACTATTTCTTATGCATGCTTTATAATTCAACCCCCCTGCATTTTATACTGTAGTTCTGTTGCTCCTTACAAAAAGCTCTGTTTCTTTTTAGACATGAGGCATCCATCTCAACTTTGGCAAGTGTATTCTTTCAGATGGTATTCCTCAGAGCAATGAACACCGGAGTGTACCAAGTAAGGACGGGAGTTCAGTTTTTCTTAATGAAAGTGTAGAGCCGTGCTTTCTCAGCTCATCTTTGTATTATGGTGGCCGAGACATCTGTTCTCATCCCCCAAACACTCAAGCATCTGGAACGAGTTCTACTGTGAGTGACCTGTTCTGATACATTATTTATTGTTATTTTTTTTTATTGGTATCTGATGCATTATTCCACTAAGAAATAGTTTTAGAAGTAGCAGTAGGCTAGTAGCTATCTAGGGTGTCAATGGGCTGGATTAAGGAAGCTTGAACCTAACATGGTAGATTAAGAAAAATGCCCTCTGTTGGTACTCTGTCATGTGTGCACCTCAAGCCCAGGTGAGGGAAGGCTGCATCTGATAATATAAAACTAAAACTTCAGAGAGAGAGAGAGAGAGAGAGAGAGAGAGAGAGAGCAAGTTAATGATCAGCAAGGTCCTCTCATGAGTCTGAATCACTGTGGGATTAGACAGACATGTGAAAAAGATTTGTACAACATGGATACCAGTGTGGCTCAAGATCACCTGTATTTTGTTGTATTTAACCTTAGATGTGTAGCTTGCAAAGTCGATGGTAGGAACAACTGTTCCAAAACTTAATTCTGATTGTCCTTGAGCATAACCCGTTCTGGATGTTTAGGGGCATTAACAATCTATTGTCACTTCTTCATCTCCTACATTTGACACAAACCTGACCTTCCAGGAAACAATGACCTTGACCCACCCAACCTGATCGATAGTAGCGCCTGTACTTTTAGACTAACTCTCAGCTGCAAGACTAGCAGACAAAGGTGACCCATGCTAACTCATGCTTTTTTGTACATGATAGGGTTGGCCCTACCCATTGGCACCATTATGGCTGGCTATTCATGAAAAAAGGTCCAATTCTCTAACCTAGGTAGTTTTTTTATTTCAATATAATCAGTATAAAAAGGACGGTGGGGAAGATGACTCAAGCAACTCAAATAGCGCTTCAAGAGGAAACTGGTGGCAAGGTACATTGAACGTTGTATCTAAATATGCTTTTTCTTTGGAAGACTACATAAATCTAAAGAAGACAGAATTAAATTTCTGATTTGTCTTTCTCCAGGATCACTCTATTACTAGAGCTTCTCTCAGATGAAAAGTGGTTATCTATCTATCTAGTAGGGCACTTTACAACTCAATTCCATGTCAGATTAGTTCCTTTTAGATTGATTTGGATCCTATCTTCTTTCTGAACAACTGTTTGCACCTAAAGTATTTGTTTTATATAGTTCCCATGTATGCTTTTATATTGAGACTTCCTTAATTTACTTTTGTTGGATTTCTTTATTATCGTTACTTCTTCTGACCTCATATGCATACCCCAATGAGGTATATAGTCTTCTAAAATATAAAGTATGAATAAGAAATGATAGCACATCACTTTTGTTGAAAAGAATATTTCTGTTCCCAACCTTACTCCAAGCTGTGAGATAGATGATATAATCCTACATAGGTCATGTTTGCAACCTTTCAGAAACGTGTATGGGCTTATATTAAATTAACTCCTTACTTAACTCGATATTCGGAGAAATTCAATTTGATGACAGATAATGGGTGATCATCATACTTAAGTAGACACCTGATTTGAGCTTTACATTGGTTAGTAAAATGAGACTCCTGCCCCTTAACTGCTGATTGATTCAATTGCTCATTGCGGGTGATGGAAAAAAGGTGCAAGCTGTGAGGAGTTTGGAAATTTGAAATTCCAACATATTTATACCTCATTTAGTTCTGTAAATGATTGAATGAAAAATGTATTGATTGATAATGTGATCAGTATATAACACACAGAATGATGTGCTAACATTGATGAAGAAAGAAACCTAGAGTGCATGTTTGTGTGAAGATATTTCTGTCAAAAAGCACAACTTCTCTACATGTATATAAGCAAATGCACTATTTGATGCGAAAATTTTCACTAGCATTGCTTGGAGAAGTGCCAGCCACAATCTACTGTCAGGATTTTCTAGTCCGAGGAGAAGGGGCCAGACCTATGATTTTTTCATGGGTCTGTTATCTTCTCCCTCTTGCATAATCCACTGCTGTTTCCAAACTTGCTTAGAGTCCTGAACGTTTTCAGCATATGAACGAGCGTCTGAACAAATGACTTGGGTCTATGAGCCCATTCATTCCCTCCAAAACATCTGCACACTAGAAAATTTTGCATAGACTTCTTGATGGAGGACCCCAATTTGATCTCTCACTTGAAAATAGGATCACTGCATCTCCTTCCCATAAGTATAAAATGGCGTTGCTCTAACATGATGTTAAATTGGAGATAATAAACTTCGTTGAGCATGTGCATAAGTTCCAAAGGCACGTCTATCTTTCTAAAAGGCTCTGTTTGAAGTAATAAGTAAAAATTATTTTCTGTTCAGTTCAAATTGCAAATCATGTGCACAGATTATAATTCTGAAACTTGCAAACATAATTATGTTATATATGAAATATACAATTAGTCAAATTCATGAATGCTTGATATGGGTCTATGCTATTTGATATGAGTTTGTTGTATTTATAGTATACTCACGATATGACCTGTCCAGGATAGTCCCTGCCGCCTGTACTGTTTATAAATTTGGGTTTATCAGAAAACATGCCAAAAGCCACTGTTTCATATACCATGTTTCTTTTGCGCTACATGTGATTGATTCTTGCTAGCCTTAAAATCTTGTTTACTGACATGCATGTTACTCTCGTTGTCTTTGCAGGCAGGAACTTGTGACTATATGTAGTTGCACGTGCCATACTATTATGTACTTCAGTTTCTATTATCAGTAGCCCCAGTTTGAAGGATAGCGGCAATTGGGTTTTGTTACTTCTTGCATCAGAACCATATATAGACAAGGCCGTGTGCTCTTGTTTTTGTTCAGAGTATCATCTGGGAATTACAGCTTTCAAGGTTTTTTTTTTTTTTTTCTTTGGGTTTTTGTTGTTACTGTATGTGACTTATAGAATAAATCTTCTTGTGAGTGACTGCTTTGTTGTAGGATTTTAATCCCAACATCAGTTGTAGCAGCATGGATAGCTATGTTTTAATTAAACTTCTCATTGTTAGTATGTGTGCCTTTTTTTCTTAACTACTCACTCCCAGTTGATCTTTAATGGCCATTTGAATGTAATCCCACCAGTACCAGAATTCTCATATATTCAATAATGCACGTTTTTCTATTCGGCCACTGTTCCAACTTTATATTCCGAATCAGTATCAGGATTATAAAGACTGACTTCAGAGGAGAGAATATTGATGACGACTCTGGATTAGGTAAGGCGGAAAGTAGTATGCCACTTGATATGGGTGAGAGTCAATTCTAATTGTGCCTCAGATAGTTTAACAGAATATATTCTGCCAATATATATTCAAAGGGTTTGCAATTTGGGTACATCCAAACACCACCTTCTCGCATCAAATTAGTGCATGTTCTCATTTCATGGTGATATCTAGTGAGTTAAAGAAATGGTTGGGCCAAGTAGAAGTTATAGTTCTCTGGATTACTGTCACAATGAGAAGGAATATCTTAAATTGTTGTGATATTTTCTTTGACCGGCCCCATCCATTGGGTGTCCCTTGTGTAAGAGGAGGTTTAAAGAAAAGTAAGAGAATATTAATCATACCCCAATTTGATAAACAGGGGCGGCCATCGTATCTTATCATATCTAATATTTAACTTTTTTGTGTGGAAAATGCATTTTCCTGTCGTAACCATGACATGTGTCTTCGTATCCATATACTAAGATATACCAAGATTTTGGCCACTTTTGACTTTTAGTCCCTCTGGAATTGTGTGCACTTCATCTCAGCATCCAAGATGATAAAGCAAGTATCAAAATTAAACCAAGAAATCCACCGACAAGCATATGAAACAGAAGAAAGTACATCCTGGCATGAACCTTGAATATTTCAGTAGAAGTCTTTGATATAGGAAGAAATAGTATTAAAAAGGAAAAAAAAAGCAGTTGCAGCAACAATACCATCATATATCATGTGTCTTCTTGGCTTTTACAAAATTTAGATCCAGCAGTATTTTTTTTTAAATTAGCATGATAAGTTCTGGACTATTTGACTGGAATAAATAGCAGTCTTAAGGGAAAAAGGAACATTTGCTGCAACAATACCTTCATTTATCATGTCTTGTTGGCTTTACAACTTTTAATTCCAACAAAGTCTAATCATTAACATGATAAATCCTAGACGATTTAAATTTATTTTAATATATTTCTGGTAACTTGCAAAATGACATTTCTCAACAATATCATGATGAAGTGGATTGCCAGCAAGAACTCTAGAGATAATCAAAAGGACCCTTCTTCAATCAAGTACTGAAATATCTTTCTAATTACGATGCCTTGACAATAAGGGGAGAGATAATCAAAAGGACCCTTCTTCAATCAAGTACTGAAATGTCTTTCTAATTACGATGCCTTAACAATAAGGATTTATGTTATTAAGTGATGATGTGTTAGGTATTTGCATGAACAAGTTGCTCTGTATGATTAAGAGAGAAACAATAAATAACAACAAAAATATGAGAAATCGGTCCCCATTCATTTAATTGATAACGTAACTGTTGTGGCCAGGATCTTCCATTTCTGAAATTTCATTTTTCTTGGCATTGTCCAACACCTTGAGCCCCATCAGATTAATGATCTAGATCACCCAAGGAGAGTACAGATCCTTTTCTGAGGATCATATCATTCTTTCAAAACCCATTTTCATTAATCTTAAAAGTTGAAACCCATTTTCATTGAACATTACTCCAGAGTCTTAACATCTTGACTTTCACACCGAAAGTCCCAAACATCATAAGCACAAATACAGTGAGAGTGAGAGAGAGAGAGAGAGAGAGAGAGAGAGAGAGGAATACCCGTCGATGCTGGATTTTGGGACTTTTTGAGAGGGACAGGGAGAAGAGAGAGGGTTGAGGATTTGAGGATTAGGTTCTTTTGTGTGGCGGAAAGTGGGGTCTACTGAGTTTTTCAAGTGGGGGTTGGGCCAGACCGGGCTTATAGCCCCATATGGCTTTTTTCAGGTTGGGTGGTGGGGGTAGGGTAGGGGTGGGGGTGGAGGTAGGCCTGCCAATTTGGCCCTGAGAAAGGGGACCCGGCCTGGCCCTCAAAATGTCCTTAAAATGAGGGCTTTAGTTTCTAATGAAAAGCCCTAGGGCCGGGCTTGGACAATTTTTTACAGGCCCTGCGAGTGAGGGCCGAGCTTGGATAGTACTAGCCCGGTCCGACCCTGGCCCTGGCCCTCTTATGTTTATTAATTTTATATATAATATACACATATATATGTAAATATATACTAAAATGCCCTTATCATAGGCACTTTGTAGTAGTATTGGAGATATGAATGTAATTTCATACCCACTTACCCATTAAAAATGTCCTAAAAGTCCATATATACTTGGTTCATTTCATTTATATTTAATTATTTATGTTATGTATTGTATTTAATACATAATCAGTAAGTGTTGCATGGTTGCTTCTGATCCCTTTCTTTTAGCTTTACTACTTCTTATTTAAGCATTTTATATTATTTTTATAAATCATTGTTAGTGCAAAAGTGGGTGTACTTATTTCTATTAATAATGAGACACTTTTTCCTCTATAGAGTTACTTAGGATGTCAACCAATTTATAGAGTTAGTTTGTATGTGGATTGAACTTTAAGGATATGGGGTGATCCAAACATCCTTTTAATTAGATAATTATAACTCTTAATTCTTAAAAGTTTAAACTAAGAGTATTTTTTAAGTGCATTTATTTTTGCGACAGAAATCTAAGAATGCATAATAGTCAGATCAACGCTTAATAAAAAATAATGTCAATTGATAACAGGTATGTGATTGTAAATGGTTTAAAACTCTCACAGATAAGACACTACTGCAATGATTTCATATGTGGAAATTCATATGAAAGTCATATTAAAGGTGTGAATATCATACTCTTTAACCATTTTCCTTCTTTGTTAAAATAAATAAAATCATATGTCCAAAACCCAACCCAAGTCACCAAAGCATTTACGACTTTATCCGATAAAAGAAAGTTTTTAGAGATGACTTATATTCTCTCATTGTTTTCTTAATGGTTCGTTTGCAATTGAGATTAGACAAGATAATTGATGTTTTCTTAATAGCTTTTTTTTTGCAATTGAGGTGATACAAGATAACGCTCGATCACACTCAGATTTTGATAACAATGTTAAAAAAAAAATAGTTTTCTTGTTTTAAAGCCCTGAGCCCGGCCCTGACTCTTGAGGGTAGGATAAGGGCCTAGATAGCGAAGGCCCTCCGAGGGCTTTGGCTCGCTCAAGCCCGGCCCTGCATATATTGAGGGTAAGGCTAGGACAACCCCAGGCCAGGCCCGGCCCAGCTCGGCCCTGCATATATTGAGGGTAGGGCTAGGACAACCCCAGGCCCGGCCCAGCCCGGCCCTTTGACAACCCTAGGTGGAGGTGGTTTCAATTTTAGACCTTGTAGAGTCCATGAACCTAGTGCCCAACTTGAAGGAGGCTTTAAATGGATATGTATGGTTTGTATGGTTTTTATTGTTTTTCCTTTCTAAATTTGGATTTAATTTTCACTTCTTTTATGCGCTTTAATCCATGTCGAGAGAAAGCCCCAGAGTAGGAAGTTTTGAGTGTTCTTTTCTTTTTCTAATGGTTTACAAGTTTAATAGAGTGTTCTTTTAAGCATTTTAATTCAGTATTATTGAGGATATACCATTTTCAAAATATATTACTATAATAATATCATGATGTTTTTAAATTTTCCACAAAAAAACTTAGATTCTTTTTTCTTTTTAAATACTTGACAAAAGTAGGACTCGGACTACTTTCCGCATGAACATAAATGGGTATCTGACATTGGTATGTGAGCTACATGGGATAGTAGTCACCAAATTTACACCTACATGGGTTAGTTTTGTAACTTGTTACATGAGGTTATATAGAGGGCTTTGTTATGACGAGAACTCTTTTTATGGGGCCCATTACTAGGTCCCATCTAGGGATGAGACCAGAGAGGATGGAAAGATCTATGTGGGGCCACCCCAAGTACCTCCTATGCCCCTAACTCCTTCATTCGTGGCCCACGAATTTAATGGCTTCATATTAAAAAAAATTTTCAACCCTCCATCCAACGGTTCAGTCCCTTTGGTTGAGTGCATGATTAGTGACTATCAACAAAGCTCATGTTTGTGCACGGTTTGAATTGGTTGTTAGGTGGGCCCTACCAATATTTCTCACGGAAGTACGTTGAGAGCTAATTCTCACTCAAGCATTTTCCATATATATATATATATATATATAAAAAGACCGTCCTTAAGGTCCGCATCGTTTGGAACACCCACTGGGGCCACCTTATGACCCATCCAAATTGACCACCCATTCATAACCCCCATATAGGCACTAAATCCCATGAATCTGCATGGATTCAGATGAATTAGACCGTTGGATTGAGGGTCAATTTTTCTTCTTTGATATAAAGTTATTAAACTTGTGGACCATAGATGAAAGGGTTAGAGGTATTAGATTGACTTCAAATTTGATATATAAGTTGATCCCACTTGGATCTTTCAATCCCCCTTGTCCCGTGACCAGTAGGGTCTCACGGTGGGCCCCAATAGGAGGTCCGCACCGTAAACTGTAAGGACGGTCCTTACAGGACTGCCCTGCCCCCACTATATATATATATATATTTATATATATATATATATATATAAGGAGATGCTCTCACCTTACTATGAGAGATATGGTGGGGACCCTCACATTAAAATCTAATGCCAACAACTTAAATGTGAGGGCCCCCACCTTATCTCTCATAGTAAGGTGAGAGATATCTCTCATAGGAGCATCTCCCATATATATATTCCAATTACTAATTTCTTGACATTATATTCATACATTTTAGATTGAGTCCTTAAGACATTGTCTAAAATAACATTATCCGATATTAGACTTTTTTTTTATTTATGTAATTATTTGAGGGGCAACATGATTATAGTATTTTAACCATAATTTTCCCAATTAGGGCAAGTAGGCCTCTCCATCATTTATATATATATATATATATGGATCTATTGAAATAAATATGTTCAACAAAATTAGATTCATATCTTATTATCATTGTAATCCAATTAATCATGGTAATTCTAAATTGAGATGGGTGCGTACTTACCAATGACAAAATTCCATTAATTGGCACAAGGTGATATTTCTCTCTTAGATGATAGATTTCATCTTGAGAATTATATATTCTCCTAGCTCCACTATAGCATACCCAAGATACCGTGGTGTTGACCAAAGTTGGCCTCACTCATTGGTAACTCAAAGTAAATACATTGTAGAAACTTGAGTCCATTAATCTCTCAGGATTAAGAGCCTATTACTTGAGAATTATAAAAGCAGTCCTTAATAAAAGACAGATTTGCATAAGGTGTAACTCATGGTCCTTCAGTACATCCAATGTACTAGCACAAAAATTTAGAGTCTTACACTCTTATGGTTGAGACAAACAAAACTATCTCATAGTGATTGTATTGTTACGACCTTTTTTCAGATGTGCCCTCTCTAATCACTATTGTGAAAGTTCTTCAAGTATAAGATTTGTGGTCCATGTCTCCTATATGTGAATCTTATCCACACATGGATTATATTCAATGTACTTGTGGGCTCCAGCTCATCTCATGAACCATCATGTTATTTTGTATTAGCTATGTGCAATCATAGAATAAACTATCATTCATCACATGAATAAAACATGAAATTATAAATCAGTTAAGGTAATAAAAGAATTTATTCCCATCATCCATTGGACTGAGGACATACTGTAAGATCCCGGTCCAGCTCGTAATATTTTATTATATTTTAATTAGAATATTACTATTATTTTAATTAAATGTATTTTAGTTATTTAAGTGGGTAGGATTACGTCACGGCCCCGAACCCAAATAGTAATTAAACCGGATCCGGGGTGTAAAATTTAGGGCTAATTAAAAAAATTTACCCTTAATGCCCAAAGATCGAAGTCCGCTGTAAGGATTGTGTAGTTGAGCCTCATTAACAATTTAATCAACAGGACTTATCCGGTAAACATTTGTTAAACCTGTAGAGATATCGAAGCAAGTATGGATTTCATTCCATTATATTTTCAAGTTTCAAAGATAAAAACATATAAAGTTTATAAACATCAAGACCATCCAAAAAACTTAGGCCCTGGTACAAAAGATATACAAAAGTATGGTAGGTACAAAAGATCTAGACCAAAAGTTGAAATGAGGTGGCAAAATGAGAAATATCCCCGTGTAATGCACACTAGTGCCGGGAGCGATGACACTAAGCTACGTCATCAGCACTCCACTCTCGTACCTTGTCCTCCTCCCTCGGTTGAGGATCTTCTGGGATTGCCTCGGCATCCGGGTCTGCGTAAGGGTAGTAGTAGGTGTCTTCTGCACACCATGGAATAAAGGTCAACAACATGTTGGCAAGGAGATAAGCAATATACATTATTCATAACATGTTTCAAAGAAGAATAAGGACAAGTGCATGATTGTAAGATGACAAGGTACAAGCTAGGCAATAAGCATGAGTAATGCGAGAATCAAGTGACAAGATAAATCCTAGCAAGATAAGAAAGAATAACCATCCATGAAATGCAGTGCAAGCAAGAGGAGACTCCGAGGATGTCCAATGCCATCTCTCGGGGGTATAAGTGACATCCAAGCCGACTACGAATACCCAAAGTCCGGTTCTAGAGGGATTCTAGCTCTTGGTCCTAGGAATAGCAGCATGGTCCTAGCACACTCCCAGTTATTTGCGCCACGAACACCGTCCAAAGCTGACTGTCCACCCTAGTGTCCGGTATTCGGCCCACTTTAAAATCCTGAGTCTACAGCTGGTCATGAATGCAAGATGATGATGACGGTTGGTATACGACACAAGTTCTAAGACAAATACACGTGGATACGTTCCCAAGTACAAGATGACAAGCCGAGGGCTACTTCAAGTCAAGCCAAGATACAAGTCAAATTCCAAGTTCCATGAGTAGTCATCTTTCAAGTCTATCCACACGTGTCCATCAATACAGGGCAAGGTACCTACAGATACACTCTGAGTCTGGTCCAATCCTAATTCTACAAGTTAAATTACAATTATACAAGTATTCAAGATAGAGTGTACAAGGTACCACATGCTACGGATACGAGATTCAAGAGCCAAGAATGAAGAACAAGCCAAACCTAGGTCAAGGGTTGTCCACCGTGTACTAAACGTATCCCCAACGGAGTACGTATGAAGAATGAGTCATTGGTGTCCTAATTTGCAAGCCCATGGTGTACGGAAGTTATTAGGCACCAATTAACTCAATACCACACGCATTCGGTCAAGTAACGTCAATATACAGAAAATCCCGGACAACATACGAAGCACACCAAGCCAATCGTGTTTTTGTTTCTATTTTCCCAAATTGGTTATGCAAGGGTAGGGTCAAGGGGTCTCACAAATAAAGTCAAAACCTAGGGAAGAAGTCTCATTTTCAAAGACAGTTTTCTGAACAGGCGGCTAGCCGCCTGGGGGTTGGCAACTGACCGCCAGGTCGCCGCGGGCTAGCCGAGTGGTCACCGTGTGTAGTAAACATACTACTTGCTCAATTTTTTTATTACGTCGGCCAGCCGCGCGGGAACCGCCGAGTCACCTTGTGCGAGACAGAACCTGGAGAGGTTCTGTTTTGATCAGGCGGTCAGTCGAGAGCTGACCGCGGGGGTAACCGCTTGCACAACTGCCCCTGTCTGGGCGCAGTTTTTGGGTAGGCGGTCAGCCGCCTGCTGACCGCCAGGTGACCACCAGTGTAGAACTGTGAAGTTCTGAAGCTATTCTCAGTCAAATTCTGAGATACACCTACTGAGCTTCAGAGTTCACATTTTCATGCTTGCAAATAGTCCATTTGCTGACCGCCAGGTGACTACCAGTGTAGAACTGTGAAGTTCTGAAGTTGTTCTCAGTCAAATTTTGAGATAAACCTACTGAGCTTCAGAGTTCACATTTTCATGCCTGCAAATAGTCCATTTCCATTTACAAAGAACACCCATTCCATTCCATTCAAAGTCCATTAACATTCTCCCTAATTACATGTGGAATCCAATGAAAACATAACAAGCTTGGCATTAGGTGGAAATCTAAGCAATACATTAACAAGAATGAAGTAAACATACATGCATGATTAATACACAATGCCAATCTACTTGCCTTCACCAATGGGGATGAAAGAAATGGAAATGGGGAGAGAAATTTGAGGAGGAGAGCTCCCTCACACACCCTAACCAAAATAACCTTCCAAGTCCTTCTCCTACACCCAAAGAACACCAAGGAAGAAGAAAGAGATGAAGCCATCAACATACAACCCATTCGCAGCCATGGAAAAAGAAATGGGGAGAGAAGGAGAAGAGGAAAACTTACCAAATTTGGATCAAGAGGTAGAGGAAGAAGAGAGGAAGAGATTGTTGAGCTTGGTTGTCCTTGAGATGCCTCCAATCTCCACATGCAAGAGGAGAGAGATGAAGAGGAGAACAAGAAGAAGCTCCAGTAGCTGATGAATGAAGAAAGGAATGAATGGTAGGGCTGGGTTAGGGTTAAAATGAGGGGATGAAGGGGAAAAGTATAAAACGCTCTTTTGAGTGAAATGAGAGAAAATCAATTATTTGAGGGACTTCGGAGCGTCGAATCATGACGAGTCAAGAATGAAAGATGACGAGCGTGACGAGATCTTTCCAACAAGCCCAAATTCGGAGAAAATGAAAATTTTCGAAAAAATACCCAATTTTCCTACAAATCACAACTTAACCCCCTATTAAGACTAATCGCACTCGGAATCAAACTAAACTTTGGGAACATCTTTCTAATGATAAAAGAAACTCGCTTAGCCACTAAACCCGCCTAATTAGCTAGAATCACAATTAATTAGGCTATCCGCTAATATTAGAAAATTAAACACCCTATTAAGGTCGGGGACCTTACAGATTAAGTGGGGGCACATATTAGATTAGATGCGTGGGTCGATAAGGTGGGTTAATGGGTATATTACCTGACTCGCAGTTTGACCCAATAACTTAAGCCGTGGGAATATTCTTTTAACCTAATCCCTATTTTAAATAACCGCATGACTTATCCCTCTCCACTTATCTCTGTAACTCCTCTCGGTTATTCTTCATCTTCTTCCTCTATCAACTTCCTAAGCCATTTCAGCTTTAGGATCCAGCCATCAAAATCAAGATCAGAAGATACCATCATTCTTGGTTCAACTTTCTTATATCAGGTAACCCTCTCCTCAAACCATTAGGAGTAGATCTGTACTCTTAGGTTATCTTCTTATTCTTTCCAATGCTAGGTTTTGGATAGGATTATCATAGATTTGATCATCTAAGTATTTCTTTCCCATCTCTTATGTCAGATTGGTGTTAGGATTGTGATCGAGCGCCGTGGTAATCTCGGATTAGGTATTGGTTAGGATCTATTACATTTTTCTTCAACCTCGGTAAAAGTCAAGTACATTATCATAATTTGTTATTAAATATGTGTTTAATCTTTGATTATTGTTATTATGCATATATGTTTGTTTTATCGCCCTTTTCTGAATGATAATGATATATTAGGGATTTTAAATGGATGTTTGGGTTATTTGGTGTTTAGGAATGGAATTGTGGATTTCCTCTCTTTTTGGGTTAAATATGATTTGTATGGATTTGTATGGATTTTAGTTAGATTGGATTCTCTTTTGGTACAGGGAGGATGAATGAATGAAAAAGGGAAAAACCCCAATTCCCGTGAATACACGAACTCGACCAACGTTCTAGACGTCGAACGTTCGAACGTTGCACTGGAACGTTCGAACATTCGAGTTCATTCGCCCTTAAGCCAAAAACCCGAGGTGTTGAACGTTCGAACGTTGCTTTCATACGTTCGAATGTTCAGTGCACTTGGGCAATTTATGATTCTTTTGCACTGTTTTTGCTTTATATCATTTGGGGATTTATGGTATTGTGTGTGGGACTTCATATGGATTTAATAACCTTAATTATCTACCTGGACCTTATATAAGAACCGTCTTTGGGTGTACGATGTCTTATTGATGTAGGATTCAAATACCTGACGTGATTTTAATAAACCCTAGCGAGAAATGGTAAATACATCTCTAATGGAAATCCTTCATTGGATCTATGCACCGTAAGTTTATAGAGATGTAACATCCCTAACTCACTAGTGTTTATCATTGTGTGTTGACAGGTATATGAATATACGTCTAACCTTAGGTTGGTTTGTAACTATGTATGGACCTTCGCATGCATATCTTTGTTTAGGCTATGTATTCCTTTAGATGCATACCCTATTATGTGTTTATGGACCGTGGGGTGGCTTGGTAATTTATGTTTATGATTTGAATATGATATGATATGGAATGTGAAATGGCTAGCACTTCATTTTGACTTAAGATTCTTGTGTTGGAGCAATTATTAATCGGGTCTATTATGTATATATGTTTATGTGAATATGTGGATCATTTTATGGACGACTGCAGATCGATATATGGACGGTTGATCACCGATGTGACCGGATCACTTATAATCCGCTTTTACTATGGACAGGTTATCCTGATATTTGATCAGTTTATGACCACTGACGTTATGAACGGGCTTTTCTGATTTATTTAGGGTTGACCACCCACAACGGGGACACTTGTCACCGTGTGATTTTTATATTGCTACCTTGTGTCGTTTGGATTTATGTTATACGTTCTTCCTTGTTTTTGTCATTGTCATTGTTTCATTATGATCACACTTGTCTATATTCATCTTGTTATCGTATTTAATTTTGAATTATGATCATGTTTTTGCTATTTACTTTGTAATATTTGGTGCATAGGAACTGAGCCCTACTATACCGAGGAGACGGAGAGGATCAAACGTTTCAAACGTTTGAGCCAACTGATAAACCCGAGTGGGATGTCGGAGATGGTTTTAGAGCCGTCTGAACCAGCATGAGAGCGAACGACATCTTAACAATCCTTTAGATCAGCATTCTTTTATTATAAAACTTCCTTTAGTAATTATTGAATTTATTCTGCAACTTTAATCATTAATGCTTATTTGATTTTTGTGCTGGGTTTCATTTTTGAACTTTGAATACCAATTGAATAAAGATTCCATTGCATTTTAATTAAAATTATTTTGACTCACACTACAGTTTCAAATTTTATGTGTGTCCACTTTTGGAAGCTTGTGTTGTATGAAACACAGGAAATTTGAATTTGATTTATTTTTCACGTTTTTCCTCAATTCTTATTTTGGGGGATGTGACACATACAATATAACCATTTTATTGTGTAATTATTTTATAATTACATGATGAGTTGTTTCAATACTAATAGGACACATTGTTCACACATGTTTCACTGCAACCAAATGCCAACATAAGGTAACTACATTGACCTGATAAAATCAATCAATTTATTCAAGGCGATGAAGGAAGAACCTCCCTCCTTCAGAGAACTCTCCGCAGTTTCCTACATTTCCATGGGCTTCGCTCTGATTTTAGTACCTTCCTTGTCCACCATCAGTAACTTTATAGCTCTCTCAATCTCCCCTCTCTCTAACACACTCTCAAGTTGCACACCCACCTTCCAAACATGGGTCACATACCTAGCATTTACCTTCTAATCCCAACTACAAGGTCAACAGAGCATGGGGACCCCTTCACCTATGCTTTCCAATGTAGAGTTCCAACCATAACGGGTCCAAAAGGCCCCTACAGCAGGGTGGACCAACACTTGTATTTGTGGGGCCCATTTCTTGACCTGTCCCCTCCCATCAGTCTTCTCTTCGAACCCTTCTAGAAGTTGGATGCTCTCGGACCCATTTGTTGACCGAGCCAGGTCGAACAATCCATTGGAAGGGTTGGTTGCTGTTAGCCAGCCCCCAAGCCATCTCCACCAACTGGGCCTTATGAATGGCAGCTATACTACCAAAGCTAACATATATGATTGACCCGAGTGCTGATTTATCGAACCAAGATATGCAACTGTGGTCTTGTGGGCACAGGCTAATCCTCGAGCCCATTGATTGTTTATAAAGGGCGCCTATAGTAAGAAGGGGAACTAGTGAATCTTGAGTCGGTTTTACGAGTTTGTTCCTTCAAGATCTTCGAGTGTATTGTAAATGATTGCTCAGGAGAACATTGTTGCATAGTGAATGTCGTGGGTCAACTGAAGAAATTTACATGAGTTTACCATTATACTGGATATGGGTTAGTCCTTCACTCTTAGGGGTGGGAGCTCATGCATTGGCCCTCACCATCTAGAAAACAAGGGAGAAGAGATGTAAGATAAATATTAGATCTAGTTTATCGTATGGATGAGTTTTAGTGTAACCATGATTTAAGTTCTCGCCTAATACCGATTTAAATCAGCCAATATGAACCGTTATGGGCCCATATTAATACATCATTGTCGTCCTATTAAAAGATTCCCAAAATATCGGATATTATTGAGCGATATCTCAAATTATCTGTCCTAACCAAAATATTGGTCAAAATATCAAACGACTATATTTAAAGCCTTTTTTTTTGTTTTGTTTTTTTTATCTCTCCTATTATACTTCTTCCTTCCTTCCTCCAAATACATCAGATGTTGCCCTCCCTCTTCCTCAACACCTATTTCACTTCCAAGCGATAAAAAATACCTATTTTTTGTCATTTAGTCCTCAACAATAAAAAATAACTTTACTGAGGTTAGCATTTTATTTTTTTATAATTTTTGATATTTTTTTTATATAACGGAGGGTGTCATAGCCCTTTGGGCTGGACTATTCCTTACAGGTCCAGGAGGAGCCGAATAAATCCTTTGTGGCCCTAGTGTGGTAGTGCTGTTTCGAACCCTCAACATTCGGGAGAAAACTGTGGTCCTAGGCTAACTAAGCTAACCTTCGGTGTAATAAAATAATTTAGATATAGCTTAGAAATAATGATTGAATGCTCTTTTGTTGTAGGTGCCTTTCATTATCTTAAATCTACACATTTTGAAGTCAAATCTACTATTTGAAGTTTTTAAAAATTAGGGTTTTGTAGAGATCTTTTAGTTCTTTGTAAAATAGTTACTTAAATTTGTGATCGTTTTAAGTAAATCATAAATGTCCAATTGCTTTATGCTTTATCATATTATCAAAATAAAATATGCTATCTTGATGCTCTTGAAATCAAAACTTACTTGATGATTGAGTGATGAGTAAAAGCTTTACTTTTATTAAATTTCACACTAATAGATAGCTCATAAGTCATAATTCCGGTTGCAGTATATAAAATTTGCGATATTCTGAATGATTTTGGTTTATACATCTAAATCAATTTAATTGTAAACAAGATTTACACAATTTTTGATAAGAAGAGACACGGGATGTCATCATTGGAACCTCTGCTCTAAGTCAGGCTGCTCGCCGACTAACAGTGCGCTAGGTGGAGCCTCCTCCCCCGACATTTGTCAAGGGAAAGTAATTTGTGTTAGTTCGAGTGTAACACTTAGGACTGTACTGGTTCTATCTGATTTAACGTCCTTACACGTATCCCAACACTAAAATCCTCACCATGCCCTAAAGTTTCTAGTGTGTTTTATTTCCCAAAGACTTGGCCGCTCTGATACCACAAAAAATTGTAAAGCCCCAATTTCGAATACTGAGTTTACCGCCAAGGTACTTGAATTTGGCGCACTACTTCCCGGAGAATCCGAGAACTTCCAAGATCTTAGGTTCGTAGGGAGGTCCAATTTTAAAAAAAAAAATTTAACAACATATGTAATCAATGGTTAAGTGCGGAAGCATGTAGAAAATAGCAAAAGCAGTAACATATAAGTGTGGAAGCTAATCAGGTATCAATCCGTAAAGTAAATGTAGCAGGGCATCAGAACATGCTAATTTCAAAGTATGAAATATAGTGAGTACAAGCCATGTAAACCATGCTCACACAAATCACACTCAAAACCCAAAATAAAGAATTACCCAAACCCATGTGTGGGCACTTCGGTCTCTGGCTTAGCCTCCTGATCTTCCGGTCCCCACCCATACTTGTTGACACAAAAAATTGTCACTTTACCTCTTCATACCCTTTCAAACATCAAAACGCTGCATGAAGTTGCATCCGGCCACAATAAGCAATGCTACATCAAGAATTAGATCTTGTCAGAACCATTCAAAAATTTCAAGATCCTTTCAAACAGCCATAAGAAGAGTACACACGAAGTTTTGGGCTATTTTGACATCATTCGGCCTAACTTCACTCTTCCAACAGCTGAACAAGAGCTCCCAGTGGTGGTGAAGCTGGAGACCTTCTTTCACAAAAAAGGGCATACAATTGGCCTCAAAATGCCACAAGAAGACTCTATATCAAATTCCAGGCCATTCCGACACTATTGGGCCCAAAATGCAAAAGGCAATCAGAGATATTAACTCTTTGATCAGAGCCCATGGATGGTCTTAAAATACTTCCAAGAGGCCTTATATCAAATTTTAAGTCAAACCGACAACATTTGACCCAACATCAACCCTCAAACAACAAAAACAAGCCTCCTTGCGGCGGAAACCACCGAGGCCATCACTTATCAAAGGATGGTCTTAAAATACTTCTAAGGGGATACATGTCAAGTTTCAGGTCATTTCGACATCATTTCATTAGACTTTGACTCCCCCTCGAAGCTAAATTAGGTCTACCGGCGACAGAGCTCATCAGAACCATGATTTCCAAATCATAGCTAATAGATCATCTTAAAATGATTCCAAAAAGCTCCCTGTGTGCGGTGTCTTCCTCGCGACAAAATCAAACCTACTAGCGACAGGACCCCACACAGCTTTGGAACTAAACAAAAAATCCTTTGGTTGGTCTTATTTCTTGCCAATGAAGCTTCGCCTTAAATCTCAGGTCATTCCGACATCGTTTGACCGAGTTTTGGCTTTTGACGGCAAAGCGGCACCTTTGTGCGACAAAGTCTTTGGCTTTCCAGGAAAATAACAAACTTTGCCCTCCTAGTCTGCTCGACTTATCGTCAAGTTTTCTGTAGGGAAATCATGCCAAAAATTATACAAAAACACCAAGAGAAATATGCCAAAGAAAAAAACCAGAAAAGGGCTGAAAACGAGACAAAGTGGGCCCATGGTCGTCGGTGACCTTGCCTATTCCAGGGCCACTGAATTTCCACCGAAAACCCATTTTTGGGTTTCTTTTCGTGTTTCGAGCGGTTTGGCCTCTATGATTTTTCAAAAATCTGACTTTCGAGACATGAAATCCATTTATCTTTGACAACATTACAGATTTGTCGTGCTGGTTATCACAACTAGTGATATATCCTCATAATCCGATGGGAATCATCATCCAGAGTTTGAAGAAGCTCCTGACATTGTGCCAATTAGTTCCTCAGATTCGTTCATCATAGAAGCACATGAGGTTATTACCTTAGAAGATTCCCAGGAGTGAACCTGAAGTGACATCATGTCACGTAGCTGCTGGTATCATAGAAGAAACCGCTATATCCTCCGCATCCGCTGATATGGAAAACATAGTCGAAGGAATGGGAAACCTTTTCTCCCAGCAAGAAGAAGTCTTGGTTATTAAAACAAGCAACATGAGTGGTCTCAGGTCGAGAAGGAGTTATAAAGTCAATTATGATAAACCTTCCATATCTACTCATTCTACCCTACCTTTTGCTTCTCCTTCACTTGTAGTCCGGGGCAAGATATAAATGACGAAAGTGTAAATACAGATGTTAACGAAAAGCCGATAGAGCCATTTAAGTGTGACCTTGTCGAACACCTTAAACAAATATATGCACGATTGCACATCCTTGAGCTATTGCAGTTGTCAAAAGAAAGTCGAGACGATTTTATTAAGGGAGTTACAAGCACTGGATCCTAATAACCAAGTGCATGTAGCTCAAGTAGAGAAGAAGTATCAGGTAGCTAAGTCCAAAAGACCTCAAAGCAATGCGAAGAGTGCTACTCTATCAATAATTCTTCAAAACCTACCATCTCTTTCTCTAAGGAAGACATGTTGTTGGGCGACGTCGATATAAGGCCTTTATATTTCACAGCATATATCAAAGAAGTATCAATTCCCAGGGTATAGGTGGATCTCGGGTCAGCTCTTAATCTTATCATTGTTACAACGTTACAAGAATTGGGAGGGACGCCAAACAAACTTACCAACACCAATACTGCAATTCAAGGGTATGACGATGAAGTGCAAAACCCCATCGGAAATATTCGAATCAAATTCCAGCTTGGGAGTTTGGCTTCTGAAGCTACTTTGCACGTCATCAAAACTCGAGCTTGCTATAATATCTTGCTCGAAAGAAGATGAATGAATGACTACGCCATTGTACCATCTACTCTTCATCAATGTTTCAAATATATTGATGATGATGGAAAGGTACATCGTATTTTCGCTGATGAAAAGTCCTTTAAAGGAAAAGAAGTCTACTTCACCGACGCAACTATATATGAAGAAAAGAAGCCAGTTGGAAGAAACCTACAGTGGAAACAAGCACACCTGAATCATCTAAAGCCATGGGGCAACATCAAAAGAAGAAACTAGTGGTCCGGTTTGCAGATAAACCCAAACCTTTCAAGATCAAGGTGAAACACAACATGGAGAAAAGTAAACCTCTGATCATTTCTACTAAATCTTCTAAGTCAGTCAATGTGGTCTCCCCAGTGAACTGGCTAGATCAAGAAATCTGTTGATCTTACCTGTTGTGGGCTCTTATTGCAAATAGTCAATCACCCCGAGATCATAGCGGAGTTGGATATCATGAAAGTAAAGTGTATAGTCCAACATCTCAAAGATGTTTAAACTAATGATGGACAAGGCGGAAAGCCATCGTCGAATCTATCCTACTTTGGTGGCCTCATCTCACAATCGGGGAAGTTGGCAGGAAACAGAATTCAAGCGACTGGAAAACAAAGCTTGGAGCCCAATGCAACGAGACGCTTTAAGGCGTTCATTGGATCTTATGCGCATCTTAGAAGCATACCATTCAGCAGATGAAGAAAGAATCACCCTGCGACAATTGGCTCTCACACGTCAAAGACCTGGTGAATCCATTGTCGGTTACATAGATCGATGGTTGGAAATGGGCCACAGATGTGAAGATCCTCCTGTCCAAAGTATGTGGATTGGGTTATGCCTTCATAGTTTACATCATGATTTCAGAATGCTCACCATCGGAGAAGATTTCAGAAACTTCGAAGGGCTAACTATGTTCATGGAGACTATTGAAAGCCATATTCTTTTTCCCCTGAGGAATATGACAAGAAGAACACGCACAACGAATGTGGTATCACTAATTCAAGATTCTGATTCAGAGTTAGACTCAGAGGAAGTTAGCAGTGTATTCACAAATCCACCTCTAACAGCAAGATATGAACCTCCTCTCCACTTGTATTCAGATCCGGATCCAATATTCAAAGTTGAAGGGTCAAATTTCCTTGTTCCGCAAAGAAACATTGGAAATATGACGTGATATTTCATCGAGTGGAGTATGCTTCCACTTCTTCTCCGCCTAAAAATTTTGTCCGCGAAGGCAAACCAAACTTCAAACCCTCCAATTGGCAATCTCATAACATGATAAGGAATATGGGTTTTAATCTCAAGAAACCCACCCGGTTAGGGATGACTAAAGGAATACCGATACCTTATACCGGCATAACAAAGAAGCAAACTGATGAATTCAATTGGAATCACCGGATAGAAGAATCTCGGTCGGGCATCGGATACATTCCCTACCAAAATATACCCCGGGTTACAAAAACTTTCAGGGCAAAAATAGTGTCTTACACCAAAGAGTATTATTCTAATGACTCCTTAGAAACAAAAATACAAGATCCAACAGATTTGGTCATCTTCCAACACCCGGAAGGAGCCAGTGATGATGATGACATAGCATCTCAAGCTACTTATCACTGGCAACCGGAGCTCGATGAAAACCAAAATTCACATGAGTCGGGTTCTTGGGACCATTTGGTTCTAAATGTACAAGCCAATGACCCTTCAAAACTGAATCCTTGGAAAGGGATCAGACCCTAGTTCAAATCTCCAGATGATACCCTAGAGGGATTTGTGGAGTTGAAAGCTTCCAAGAATAATGTGGAATAGCCTCCTCCCAATCCTCCAACCAAAGATCAAGCATAAGAAATAAACTTGGGAACCCCGGACAATCCTCATCCTACCTTTGTAAATGCCCATATTAATGGAAATGAACTAGAGGATTTAGTGTACTTTTTGCGTGAGTTTATGGATTATTTCGCATGGAATTATGCAGAAATGCCGGGATTAGACCCAGAAATAGCTATGCATAAATTGAATATCTCGAAAGATATTAAACCAGTAAAACAAGATCAATAGTGTACTATGCCGGAGATCATGGAAAAGATCGAAAAAGAAGTGCAAAAGCTTCTGGATGTCCAATTTATCTAGAAAGAACATGTAAGACCCCGCCCTGAGAGTTTCCGATTAGTGTTAATTAAGACGTGCTTTAGTTATAAGTGTGATTAGTGAGTTTTGGTTAAGTGTGGATTAAAATAGCTTTTCATAGCTTTGGATTATTTTGGGAACTCTGTTGATTTAGTGGGACCCTTTGGGATTCCTTTATCATGTTTTGTGTGATTTTGAGATTTGTGTGATAATCAGAAAAATCTGTATTTTACCCCATTTGACTTATTTTATTATTCCCATCAACTTTTGTATTTGCCCCGTTTCCATTTGAGACCTCTAGACCTTCCTTTGCTAATGATAGGGGTAAAACAATCTTTTTGTACAAAATCTGAACACTATTTTCAATGTCTTTGAAACCCGTGAAATGTATAATTTTTGGAAACTAGAAATTTCGACGAACAATTCTTCCTTCTTCGTCGAATCCATTGAAGCCCGGAAAACGATGTTTTAAGCCCAATTAGTTAGTTAAGTTGTGGGACCCATTCATGTTTTCTATATAAGGAGAGTCCCTTTCATTCTTCTTCTTCTTCTTCTAGCTACTTTACTGTGAAGGAGATAAGAGAGTCCAACTGCCTAGGTTTTCCTTGCTCTTCTTGCTTTCCCATCTCTCAATCACTCTCAAACTATTGCTAAAGGAGAAATGGAGGCTATACTCTTCTTCCTCACTTTGAGAGCCTTCCATTGATACAACTTGTGAAGAAATCCACCTCCTCTAGAGTCCATTTTGAACTATTTTCTCCCATTTGGGGACCTTCCACATAAGTGATCATTTCCATCCTCTAGATTATGCTTTTTCTAGCCCTAGAGACTCTTCATGTTCATTATTGGAACCTCTCTCTTCCTATTCCTTGTTTTGCCATTTTTAGGGCCTGAAATGAATGTTATTTTGGGGGTTTTTGTGTAGATCTTTGATTTTGGCTTAAAGAGTGGTAATTAGAGCTTATTAGCTTAATTGGAGACCAAGGCAAGTGGATGAATGGGTTTGTTTTATGATTTGTTATTTTGTAGAGAAATATGGATTTTTATAATGAAGGCTCCTTCCTATGTTTATGTCTTTCATTGATTTTGAAGCATGCATATTATTGAGCTTTCTCCCCTTTTAATTACTCTTTTGAGATTTTGTACATTAAGTTGGTATTTTGTCAACCTTTGCATCCTCATTTATGATGGTTGTTCTTAGCATTGAATGAGGCTGGAAATCATTGTGATTTTGATGGTTTTGAATGGGTGGTTGCTAGAGAAGTGAATAGTGTTTTGGGTAGATGGAAAGGCTATAAATGTATTGCCAAGAGGATGGCTTATATAGGGTTTTGAAAGGAAGAGAAGTGAGGTTCGGATTGCTGAAACGATGAGTTTCTGAAGCAGTTCGCTCGAGCGAACCCTTCACAAAACTCCTATCGCTTGAGCTAACCCATTTCTTCGCTTGAACTTTCCTGTTTCGGAGCAGTTTGCTCGAGCGAACTCTTCATCGCTTGAGCGAAACCCTCACAGAACATTGGTCGCTCGAGCCTCTCTCTTTCTTAGCTCGACCTTTTTTGATTCGAAGTAGTCCGCTCGAACGAACTCATATTTGCTCGAGTGAACCCCTTCCAGAGACTGGTTCGCTTGAGCCATTCTTTCTATTCGCTCGACCCTTCCTGACTTGGATCAGTTCGCTCGAGCGAACTTCTATTTGCTCAAGCAACCCCCTCCCAGAATGCTGTTCGCTCGAACGAACCTTCCAGTTTGTTCGAGTGAATTGCACAGAATTACTGGGTTGTTTCCAAACATGCTTAAAAGGTTGTTTCAAGGTCCAGTGAGGTTGGTTTAGAGCCCTAATATGATGTGGAGAAATAAAAGGTGTCTCATGGAGATTGATTTGGAAATTCCAAAAATTTATTGAGATTAATGGAATCATCAACCTGTATAGGGATCCCAGGATGTCTTAAACCTTCCGGAGTACCATGCCATCAACTTAAAGCGATATACGAGACCCTTATACTTATTGTTTAAATCCTGAAACCTCAATGTATGGTCCGGAAATATATGAGTGTTTATAGTGTTTGCTTTTATCAAACCTTATACATTTTCGACGGTTTTCGCATATTAGTACAAGTGCCATTTCAAAACCACTGAAATCCATAATTTGAACATGTGATCAGCCTTATGCATTTTGATAAGATATTATTGTGTCATATGCGCTTGCGAGCCTTTTTGTTCAGTCTGTTTTAGGTGGTATTCACCTCTTTAGATATGTACATGTTTTGAATGTGTTTTAACCTATGAGTCGGCACTACTAAGCTTGGACGACCTTGTTGGTTTGATCCACCGACTCGGGGTCCCCCTTTAGCTTCTGTCAGCTGCAGTCTGAATTATGTTATGTTTGTCACCCGGTTCCGCGGTCGTGATTTTGCTCAGTATATTATATATGTATATAGTTGTTTCTCGTCACTTCGTGTACTCTGAGATCAACACCTTTAGTATGCTCTCATCACATTAGTGATGGAGGATCTAACTTAAGTATAGTCGCCATCTTGTCAGTTCCTTTTCTTTGGTTACCTTCATGATTTATCTTGCATTTGTACTTTAAATAAACAATGCATCATGTTTATAACAATTACTGTTTTATTATGATTTCATTATGTTTTAAGTTATGTTTTGTTATTCTTAAATTGTATTATCTATTCACCCACCTGCCAGACCGTCGTGTTTGACCCATTTTTGTAGTACTTAGGTCAAGTCCCCATTATTGCCTTCGAGGAGGAGCCGGAGGAGGCGGTCGGTGAGCCGCAACGTTTAGTAGAGTGGCAAGCTGACAATGTCATGTAGACATTGGTTTGAGCTACGAGTTGAGCAACATTTTGGGGGAAATTACAGAATGATTTTTTATTTATACTTTTGGTTGTATTGGCCTTTGTTGGCCATTATTTTTGGGGAATATTAATCAACTGATATTTTGTTTAAACTTATAACTTTACATTTTGGGAATGCTAATGAGATCATTGCTCACTCTGACATCATGTCAGTTACTTGTATTTATCAGTCATGTTTTATGGAATGAGTTACCGATTTGATTTGCTACACACTTCCGCACCAATGTAAATGTTTTGTGAGTGTGTGTGAAATCCTCACCGTGGAAACCTGTGGGAAATTAAGTGAGTGTATATTCAAATAGATATCCAAATGCATGATCATTGTCTAAATGTAGTTTATCATCATTCGCGGGCTCGGGTCCTGGTCCGGGGTTGTGACAGAACAACACCCTGACTGGTTGGCCAATATTGCCCCTGTTACAAAAAAGAATGGATAAATCAGATTGTATATTGATTTCTGAGACCTGAATAAGGCCTGCCCCAAAGACGATTTTCCACCGCCATTCTCAAAATTATGATTGACAATACATTCGGGTATGAAAGAATATCATTCATGGACGGATTCTTCGGATATAATCAAATCAAGATGTCTTCAGAAGATGAAAAGCACACCTCATTCAGGACCCCATTCGGAGTATACTGTTATACAGTCATGCCATATAGCAAAGAGCCATGATGAAGATCTTCCAAGATATCCGGCATAAGACGGTCGAGTATTATGCAGATGATCTGGCCGTTACAAGTAAGAAGAAAGACACTCATCTTGATGATCTATGCAAAGTCTTTGAACAATTGTGGAAGTTCAAATTGCGCATGAATCCTCTCAAATACTTCTTTGAGTATCTTTAGGAAAATTCCTCGGATTTGTAGTACGCAAAGGAGGGATCGAGCTTGATCCAATCAAAGTCAAGGCGATATTAGAGATGCCCCCACCAAAAATTCTTAAAGAACTGAGAGGTATACAGGGCAGATTGGCCTACATTTGGAGATTCATTTCTAACTTATCCGGCAAGAGCAGACCCTTTACTCACTTGATGAAGAAAGGAGTTGATTTTGTCTGGGACAAATAATGTGATGAAGCCTTCAAAGACATTAAAAGGTACCTGACCAATCCTCATGTGCTCGCAATTCCGAGGTCAAACAAACCATTAATCATTATGTATACAAGGGCTCTAGGTCATTCTTTGGGTGTGATGTTAGCTCAAAATAATGATGATGGTAAAGAAGTAGCCCTCTACTACCTATCTCGAATGTTAGTAGGGGCAAAACACAAGTACAAACCAGTTGAAAAAGAATGCTTAGCTCTCATGTTCGCATTACAAAAGATTCGACACTATTTACTGTCAAATACAGTATACTTGGTGTCCCGGATTAACCCACTCAAAGTATTGATAACGAAGGTTGGTTCTTTAAATGATCGGCTAGCCAAGTGGTTTATACTATTGTCATGTTATGACATAAGATACACACCGGCAAAAGCAATTAAAGGGCAAGCTTTGATAGATTTCCTGGCTGAACATCCTCTAGATGAAGATCCAAAATTTAAAGATGGCTTTCCGGATGAGCCAGTCTTCTTCACTGAAAAGATCATCAAACATACTGTTGATCCTGATCTCCATTGGATCATGCATTTTAATGGAGCCACACGAACCAATGAATTTGGAGAGACAGTGTCGGGGGTGGGTATTATCTTCTGCAGTCCAGAAAGAATATATATATACCTCATTCATTCTCATTGTTAGAACCATGCTCCAACAACGCAGCAGAATATATAGCTCTGATCATAGGATTAGAATTGGCACTAGAGTCTGGTATCGACATATTTGCAATATATGGAGATTCCTAGTTGATCAAAAAGCAAATGAATCTAAAAAATGAAGTGAGAAAGCCAAACTTAGTCCCTTACTTCAATAAAGCTCAAAGGCTCAAAGACCAGCTCACATTGATAGAATTCCATCATGTACTGAGATGTGAGAATGTCAAAGTAGATGCTCTAGCAGGACTAGCTATGTTAGTATTTTTGTTGGCTAATTCATGGGTTGGACAAAACTCTGGGTCCATTGAGTTGTATTTTCTATTTTATTTTAGAATGGACTGTCGTTGGATCGTCGGTAGTCCTGAAGCGAAGAACAGAAGAAAAAGACTAGGCGAAATCCATCAGGCCCGATAGATCGGAGATTTTGTCGGATCAATCGGACAGAAAATGCGCCCCAGTTAAATGGGATGTCCGATCGATCGGATGCTCTGTCCGATCAATCGAATAGGCGGCGCAGTTCAGGAATGTCTATAGTTTATACACGAACTTGTTTCCTTTTGAGACTTTGTTTCCCAGTTTGAGTCATTCTTGTGTACTAAGTCTTAGGCATGAATTTTGGACTATTTATAGGGTATTACTCTCAACCCTAAAGATACACCTCTCATTAATCTGAGTTAGAGATATCTAAGAGAGAGAGATCATTCTCTAGAGCCATTGAGAGATTATTCTGAAGGGCTGCTCTAGAAGGTTGTTATTGCTTCTGTTTTCTTGTAGAAGATAGTTCATCTTGACTGACAAGGTGCGAGGAGATCAAGTAAGGAGAACGGGGCACGGTGGATGTCGTGTTAGTGGATTCTTTATAAGAACAACTACAGTCCTTAGGTCGAGGTACAGACTAAGGTAAAGGAACTTGTGAGTATATATTGTAATTGTTCATGAACTCTTGATTTCTTGTTTGTGGTTTTTCTCCCTGGATAGGGTTTCCACGCTAAAAATTGTGTCTGCCTTCTTATGGTGTGTGATTGGTAGATAGCTAGTTCTATATTCTGATTGGTTTTTTCCGCTGCATGTTGATTGGTTAATTTAGAACTAGTATATTATTTCTGGTAGCCCCTGCAAAAAACTTTCAATTGGTATCAGAGCGGGTTACACTATTTTATTGTGTTGATCCGTTTTTTTTTTTTTTTTTTTTTTGTTTGCTGGGATGGATAACTACCGTGATGGCATGTCAACCAATAAGCCTCCTCTGCTAGATGGTAATAATTATGCTTATTGAAAAGTCAAAATGGTTGCTTTTTTAAAAGCCATAGATCTGAAAGTTTGGAAATCTATTGAGAAAGGCTATTCCTTGCCCACTATTACTGCTGATGGAGTAACTAGTCTCAAATCTGAAGATATGTGGACTAGGGATGAAGAATTGGCAGCCACTTGCAACTCTAGGGCTTTGAATGCTATTTATAATGGAATTAGCATGTCTGAGTTTCGTAGAATTTCTACATGCACTATTGCAAAAGAAGCTTGGGATATTCTGCAGACTGTGCATGAAGGGACTGACACTGTCAAACAGTCGAAACTTCAGAAATTGTATACAGCCTTCGAAACCATAAAAATTGAAGATGATGAAACTTTTGATGAGTTCAATTTGAAGCTGAATGCTGTAGTGAATGATACGTTTAGTTTGGGAGAGCCAATTCCTGAAAATACAATTGTCAAAAAGATATTGCGGTCTCTTCTAGAAAGGTTTGATGCAAAGGTTGCAGCTATAGAGGAGAATAAAAATTTGAATGTTCTTAAAGTTGAAGATTTGGTTGGCAACCTTCAGAATTTTGAAGCAAACCTAAGGACTGATGGAAAATCTAAATCCAAAGGTATTGTTTTGAAAGCCTCCAAAGAATCATTTAAGAAAATTGCTAGTGATTCTGATTCTGATTCTGAGGAGATTGATCCCCATGTTGCTGTTCAGTTTATGAAACAATTTCAGTTGTTTGTGAAGGGGAAGAAAAGTGATTTAAAAATCCCAAAGAATTATGTAAAGAAGAAATCTTCTAAGGGGATTCAAAGTTTTGAGTGTCATGGTTATGGACACATTGCTAGTGACTGTGCTAACAAAAATCCGAAAAAGAAGGCTTTCAATTTGACTTGGGATGATGATACTTCTGAGGAAGAAGATAAAAAGTCTGAGAAGTCTGATGCTAGCAAAGAAAAATTCATGGCATTCATGGCAACCTCATTTTCTGCTACTCCACCATTGTCTGAGAATGAGTCTGATCAAGATGTTAGTGAGTCAGAAACAGAACATGATTGGGAAGCTGAATATCAGATACTGTTTGCAAAGTCCATGAAGATGCTAAAGATGAATGAAAAAGTGGCTACAAGCTAGAAAGAATCTGAAGAGCATAATACTTCTTTAAAAGCTGAATTGTCAGAAGCTCTTACAAAAGTGAGTCACTTAGAGGCATAAAATAACAAATTGGCGGACATGTTGACTGCTGAAGCTCAAAAGTGTGATTTACTTGATCACAACATAAAGACCTTGAAAGCTGAAAATACCGACTTATAAGGAAGACTAAAGATTGTACTTTCTGAGTTGGATACAAGCAAGGCCTCTCTAAACAAGATGAATACTGAGTCTAAGAAGTTTGATGACATCTTGTGCAGTCAAAAGGCAAAGATAGACATGCATGGCATTGGCTACGCTGACGGTGCATCTACATAAAAAACCAATGGTACTAATTGTTTTGTTCAAAATTCAATTGTTACTAATCCTGTTGTTCATGTTGTCAACACAGCTGCTAAGAAGAAGAATGTGTCTCGTCCTGAACGAATTCCCACTTGTCATCACTGTGGAATTAAAGGACACATTCGACCCCATTGCAATAAGCTGTGAAAGTCACCTCATTAAAAGCAATGGAAAAAGCAGAAGGAAGAGTCACCTATAAAGAATACCAAAGCTGTTTGGGTAAAAAAAGAAGACCTTCCATCTGTATTGGTACCCACTTTGCTAAAATGTTTGAATATGCAAGTGTGTGTGCCAAAGATTGTTCACCCCTGATCTACAAGATCATGCCCCCACCCCAGTGCTGATACGAATATCATATTGAGGGGGAGCTGCAGAGTCCAAATTGATAGAAGCTGATTGAAGATAATTGTTTGTCAATTATGGACAAAAAGAGGGAGACTAATGAAGCAAGGGGGAGAAAACAAGCAAAGATCTATAGGTGCTGAATTTTTTTGTTTTAGTCCAAAAAAGTCAATGTATTTTGGGTTTTCCTTTTGAGTAGATTATTTGTATTGTTTTAGGGGGTTTTCTCCATGAATTGCCAAAGGGGGAGATTGTTACTATTTTTGTTGGCTAATTCATGGGTTGGACAAAACTCTGGGTCCATTGAGTTGTATTTTCTATTTTATTTTAGAATGGACTGTGGTTGGATCGTCAATAGTCCTGAAGCGAAGAACAGAAGAAAAAAACCGGGCGAAATCCATCAGGCCCAATCAATCGGAGATTCTGTCCAATCGATCGGAAAGAAAATGCGCCCTAGTTAAATGGGATGTCCGATCGATCGGACAGGCGGCGCAGTTCGGGAATGTCTACAGTTTCTGTACTAACTTGTTTCCTTTTGAGACTACATTTTCTAGTTTGAGTCCTTCTTGTGTACTAAGTCTTAGGCACGAATTTTGAACTATTTATAGGGTATTACTCTCAACCCTAAAGATACACCTCTCATTAATCTGAGTTAGAGATATCTAAGAGAGAGAGATCATTCTCTAGAGCCATTGAGAGATTATTTTGAAGGGCTGCTCTAGAAGGTTGTTATTGCTTCTGTTTTCTTGTAGAAGATAGTTCATCTTGACTGACAAGGTGCGAAGAGATCAAGTAAGGAGAACGGGGCACGGTGGATGTCGTGTTAGTGGATTCTTTACAAGAACAACTACAGTCCTTAGGTCGAGGTACAGACTAAGGTAAAGGAACTTGTGAGTATATATTGTAATTGTTCATGAACTCTTGATTTCTTGTTTGTGGTTTTTCTCCCTGGATAGGGTTTCCATGCTAAAAATTGTGTCTGCCTTCTTATGGTGTGTGATTGGTAGATAGCTAGTTCTATATTCTGATTGATTTTTTCCACTGCATGTTGATTGGTTAATTTAGAACTAGTATATTATTTCTGATAGCCCCTGCAAAAAACTTTCAAGCTACTTCGATGGCCTTACCGGAGAATGATAAGGTGACAATTACCGTCACAGAACGGAAATTATTACCACCTCTTGATACCCACCAGACTGTAGTAGATTGTTTCAAAATCTCGAGAAGTAGAGCTCATTCCTATGAAAATTCATTTAGAGACTGAAGAGAACCCTTCATTGACTGCATCCTATATGGTATTCTATCTGACAACATCAAATATCAAACTAGCATTCAAATACGTGCGCCCAGATTCTATTACGATCTTCTATCTAAAACTCTATATCGAAGGTCATTCGATGGATTTTTGCTACGGTGCCTATCCCAAAAGTAAATGGAAGATACATTAAGAGAGGTCCATGCAGGGCTATGCAACGCTCATCAAGCTGGACCAAAATTAAATGAACAGATATGAAGGTTGGGATATTACTGGCCTACAACGATTGCAGACTCCATGCAATTTGCCAAAAAAAATGCAAAGAATGCCAAATTCATGGTGATTACAGATGTCAACCACCGACTTATATACATCCTACAACCGCATCTTGACCATTTGAAGCTTGGGGTACAGATCTCATCAGAAATCCTCCATTAGACAAAGATCACCACTTCATATTGGCAGCCACAGATTATTTCTCTAAATGGTCTGAGGCGGGTCCACTAGCCAAAGTAAAAGCTAATACCGTTATCAACTTTGTTAAAAATCATATCATCTGTCATTTTGGCGTGCCTAAGCACTTATACCCTGATACCCCAACTCAGCCATGATTGTCCCTACTCATTTTTCTTTTTCTTCTTCCTCTTCCTTCCTCCTCCACTCATTTTTCATCTTCTTCCACCTCCTCTTCCTTCTTTATCCGCTCGTTTTTCATTTGCCTCCTCCTTCTTCCAACTCCAACTTAATCTGAAACCCAAACCTCACATATTAACATCAAAATAGTGGAATAGGGTCGGGTTTTGTGTTCTACATTTTTTTTATCTCCAATGAGTTGTGGGTCACGAAGAGGAAAAAAACAACTAGGATCTCCACGTGCTTGCTAGAAGGTGAAAAGAGGCGGAAGAGGAAGCATTGCAATCAACGGGGAGCGCCTGGGACGAGTTGGGGTGAGATTGATGTGGGAGGTGTGGGAAAGGAGGAAGATGAAAAATGGGGAAAATGGGTTTTGATAGATTGTAAAAAGGTAAGAGGCGCGGCGATATCCCCTCTCAGGGAAAACTGGAAAAAAAATTAAACCAAACCAGGCCTGTAGGACCATTGCAATGCATGGAGACTTTCTGAGCCCCTTCTGATCTTCAATGAGTCTTAGGGGATTTTTTTCGATAAAATCCTCTTAATTAAAACAAATGAAATGAACACTCAATCAGAATAAAACAACATCCAAAGTGCAGTTTCTTTCTTGATAAATGCCAAACCAAATCACCCTCTTCTGGGCTTCCTGATCTTTGGGAGAGAATTAAAATTCTCTTTTATGAAAGAAGACAATGTTAGGGATCTTGTGTATTGCAATTTGATGGATGCATTATTATTTTAGCATCTTTTCAAGTTTCACGCAAGCATTGATTTTGAAAAACTTGATATTTTGACTTTTACATGCATTGTATTTAAGACTTTTAAAAATCATGTTACATACATGTTTTGGATTTTAAACTTAGATGCATTAAGTTTGAAAAGAAGATTTATGAATCATGCAAGCTAATAGTTTGAAAAGTTTCAAATCATCTTAGGCATTTTAGGTTCTTGTTTTTCAAAATTCTTTAGATTGATTTAAAACATGAATTCAGGCATGATTCCATGGCCCAAAGTCCCCACAAGAAAAATACTTTGAAAAACACAATTTTGGGAAAAGAGGAGTTATACCAGCGGCCAATATATACTTTTACCGGCGGTTTGCGGCCCCCACTAAAAGCAATTTTTTTTAAAAAAATATGACCGTTGAACTAGCCGTTGGAGCCTCCTTTTTTCTATAAAATAAGCTCTTGTTGGGCTATTGAGAAACTTTTGAGCCACTCTTTGAGGAAATGAAGTCCAAGCAAAAGGAAATGAGCTAAGGGAGATTAAGGGGTTATTTGGAAAGCTAAAACTTGGTTCCATTGAGTTAAATCACTCAGTAAGCTTTACTTTTCCTAATCATAAGTTACATGTTTGTTTAAATTATTGGCAGATGAATTTTATCATGATAACTATGATGTGTTGAATCCATTACTTACATTTACTCTTTGACCTTAGTTGGATTGGTTTCTTCACCTTGATTCAAACCAAGTATTTTTTAAATTTCATAAATCATGCTTTGCTAAAATCTTTGATTTCTTTTATAGCATGAATCATTTACTTGGTTGAATCTACATATGTTGTTTTCAATCACATAAGAGCAATGGTTAACCTAGTTGGTTTTTTAAAACAACATTATACATGCATCACATGTTTTGTCTTAAATAGTTTCATACAATTTGTGAGCCTTTGATTTTCATGTCATCAATAAGTTAGTATTTATACATGTGATTTGCATTTCACTGAATCAAATCTCTTGTGTGCCTTAAACTTTTAAATGCTTTGAGCATATATTCATTGGGCTTAATGTTTAAACTTGATTGAAGTTTTCACACAAACACCATGAGCATTATTATTTTCATTTCATAGAGTGTTGTGTGAGTTTGTTTTTCAATTTCATATCAGCCTATGTTAGAGGCAAATGTATTGAACTTTAATTGTATCTCTTAAAGTGTTTGTGTAGATACTTATTTGAGAAATCATCTCTTATAAAGGTTATTGGTTAGCCTAAAGAAAAGTATAGTGTAGAGGTTATTGCTTAGCCTTAGAAAAGCATTTTGTAAAGGTTATTGCTTAGCCTAAAAAAGCATATTGTTAGAGGTTATTGCTTAGTCTTTTGACAAGCATAGATAGTGAAAATCCAGTGGGATGTAAGAACACAAGCAGGTAGTGGATGTAGGCATTAAGGCCGAACCACTTTAAATCATTGTGTGATGGTGTATGCTTTGTGGTAATTATTTTTGTAAGCTTCTGCATTTAGTTACTTAATCAAGACTTGTGACTATTGAATTAAAGAAGTTAAAATTTGTCATTATTGGTCTCTAAGTTGTAGCTCACCCTATTCACCCCCACCCCCCGCCCTCTAGGGTTCGGCTCCCGGACTTTCAGACAACTTTATTTGGATCTTATATGGATCTGAGGATTTAAGAACATGCATTGGTTGGGCATCATTTCCCTAACTCTATACTTTCTTCTTTGGCAATTTTTTAGAATTTCTTGTTAGTTTGTCTACTCAGAATTTATATTTATCTAATCTGCCCCCAGACTTTCCAAATGTACACCTGTAATGACTCGGACCTCTTAGTGTAATATTGTCCGCTTTGGCTTTATGAGCTGCATGGTTTTGTTTTCGGAGCCCATTAAGCTCCAAAAGGCCTTATACTAAGTCAAACGGTGTCCCCCATATTAGCCCAATCTTTGGGCAACCTCATTAGCTATATGGGATCTTACAATCCCCCCACCCTCAGAAGAGAGCCGCTTTTGGCTTTACTACCAAATGTAAAGACCCTGATCTCCAGTATAATATTATTCGCTTTGGCCCTATGAGCCGCACGGTTTTGTTTTCAAAGCCTAGTATGCTCCAAAAGGCCTCATACTAAGTCACACGGCGTCCTCCATATTAGCCCAGTCTCTGGGCAGCCTCATAAGCTCTAAAATGCCTCATACTAAGTCACAAGGTGTCCTCCATATTAGCCTAGTCTTTGGACAGCTTCATAAGGGATGTGGGATCTTACAATCCTCCACCCTCAGAGGAGAGTTGCCATCGGCTTTGATACCAAATGTAATGACCCGGACCTCCCAATATAATATTGTTCACTTTGGCCCTATGAGCCGCACAGTTTTGTTTTTGGAGCCCATTAAGCTCCAAAAGGCCTCATACTAAGTCACATGGTGTCCTCTATATTAGCCTAGTCTCTGGGAAGCCTCATAAGCGATGTGGGATCTTACAGTAGCTAACCCTTTTTGTGTGGGTCACACTTAGCATTTTCAGAAGAACTTTTGATTATATTTTTTTGTATAGTTGTGTAGGGTGTTCTTATAAACCCTCATTTGTTAATCAATGTGTAAATCTTTTGTATAAACTTGTAACGTTAAATTGGATTGAATGTGAAATGATACCTTGGTGCGAAATATTTTGATAGCTTCCGATATTTAAATGTTATTGACAGGCTTTAGTGAGCTAGACTCACAAGTGGAAAAAGATTAGTTTTCTCCTTCGTGTGTTGTATTTGACTCGAGACAGGTACAATATCATGGAAGTACGCGTGTCGCACCTTGGGGATTACCCCAGGCATGGGTGATTCAGGACTGGGATGTAATAGCCAAACTCTCAATTGAGCTCTCAAAAATAACACATTGTTCTCCGATGGATAAAGTGACTACATAGGGCTATTATCCGGCCACTCCTCTAATCCTGGAGAAACCTCTTTGGTCTCCTCCTCTCCCTCTTGGGCCTCCTCACGATCGGGAGCTGCACTTGTGTCTTTAACACCAAAGATAATATAATGAATATGACGATTCAGCAAGTATATGCATTAATAATAAAACACATAATGTATCAAATCGAATTAATGACAATTGATTAAAAGATGCCAATGTTAATTAAAACTAGGTAATTGTGTAATATCCAATAAATCATGCTTAATGAATCAAGTGAAGAATCAAACATACTAATTGGCTACTACATTGAGCTGATCATCTCAAATAGAGAACGAATCTAGTTGGGATGTCACCAACGGCCCGGCCAAAGGCTAGCCGGCTATCTGGTTCTTGAGTTCCAGTGCTCTAAATGACTTACTGTAATAGTCTCAAATAATTAAACCAAATTTAACCCCATCAGTTATCACAAGGTCGAAGCTAAGTAGTGCCGACTCAATCAAATCGAATAATATTCAAATACGGATAAAGTTTCTAGTTATTTCATCTCAAATCGAATCGAATCGAATAGTAATTAGGCATAGTCATAAGTGTTTCAAAGGAATCAACTCTGAATATAGTAATCGAATTAAAATTACGTCATATATATAAGCATTGCTAAACCAAATTTGAAGTCAATGATAATAACCAACTCAAAATGAAATGCAATTGATTTAAGGATCTAGGGAATTACTAGCCAATCTATTCTAACTGTCCATAACCCTCACCATCCAATCCGATGTAGTTTTAGAGAATCTATGTATTACTATCTTAATTTAGTGTCACAACATATATAAATACATCGGATTCACTAAGCCAACAACCATGGCACGGTGATAGAATATTGGATAGGAAACATGAGTTTATCAAAGCCTCTCAAGATATCTCATGCTTTTAGAGGTTTTCATTGGTCATAGAAATGGTTAAGGTGCCAAATTTTAGCCGTAAAAAGTCCTTTGGAATTTTCCCTAGAATTTGAAGATTTCTAGGAGGTCAGTCACTTGGCGGTTAGCCGATTGTGGCCACTCGGCTAGCCACCAGGTAACCGCCCGGTCTCCACGGCTCGCCTGATATAATGCAGCATTTTGGAATTTTGACCGCCAGGGGGAGGCTAGCCACTAGGTAACCGCCTGGTGACCGCAGCCTACCTGACAGAATGTTACCTCTTTGGAATACTAACCGCCAAAGGTGGCTAGCCATCAGGTGGTCACTTGGCTAGCCGTCAGGTAACCGCCTGGTGACCGCCTGCCTGCGGGCTGAATTTTGAACTGAGTTATTTCACATTTCCAAAGCTCTCTTTCCTTCCTTCATTTCCAACATGTTATTCTTCCACATACACTATATAATTGAGCCTTCTTTCTCCCAATTTACAACATATAAACACTACATATACTCCATTACCACTCCATTCTATTAATCATTAAGTGGCTATTATGCTAACAAAAATAGAAATTATGAATAAATCAAAGGAATAAACACTATGCAATGATATTAAAGCTTATACTTGCCTCAATTTCAAGCTTCCAAATCTTCTTCACTAATATAGCTCAAATGACCCAAAATCCCCAAATAGAAATCTAATAAGGATTCCACATGAAAAATGCTAATGAATGTTCATGATGGTTAAACATGAGTCTCTTAACTCTAATGCAACTCAAAACATAACAAAAGAGTTTGATTCTTACCTCTAACAAGAAATTCGAAATTGGAAAAGTAGGAGATGGTGGAGATGGGTTCTTGAAAATAACTAGAAAAAGAAGATGAAGAAAGTGGAGAAGATGAAGAGGACTCCAATCCTTGTCTCTCAATCCACATGCAACAACTCTCAATAGATGATTTGAAGAGGAACAAGGAAAATGAAGTGAAAGGAGAAGAGGGGGTTGAAATGATCGATTGAGATGGTGGGTTGTTTTAAAGGATAAAGATGCGCCTTTTTCCAAAAGGTCCACCAATTTTGTATATTTCCATTTTGGGTCAAATGATGGCCCACTTACTCAACATGTTATCAAATGAGGTAGAGTTCAATATGAAAATCAACATGCTCTTCAAGAAACACGTGCGATGATGCCAAGATGACGTGCATAGGATGCAAAATTAGAAAATTAATAATTACGGAAAAGTCCTTGACTCAACCAAACCGAGTCAAATCGATTTCAACTTACTTACCTAAGACTCATAGTCCAACCTAAAAGCTAAAATAAGACTAAATTACTCAAAAAGACTTAATTAGCACTTTAAATATAATTAAATTAAATAAAACATAATTAATTAACACTAAACACAATTCATTTGGGTCGGGGTGTTATATACGATGTTATACAGTAAGATGAAGATGTGATCAAAGTTTTCTAACCAACTCAAAGAATTGAGACCGTGGTGCGATCATTTGCACCTTTGCAATATAAGATTATCTGTTTCTCACAACCAAATTGCAACAAAGTTCATCTTGTATGTGAGATTTTTGACTCTCAGAGCTAGAAATGGAGGCGGTCGATCGACATCACGATGGGATACTTTGTGAGCTCTTGTCTTTACGATGCGGAGTACTGATAAATGGTTCACTGCACTCGTTGACAAACTACAATCGAATCTTTGCGTTCGACGTTGTAAACGAAAATTGGAAGATGATATCCCTGCCCCAAGAACAGTTGAGCATCAATGAGGACTTCTTAAATAAAAAGGTCGTGGACTATGAAGGATATCTCTCATTGTGCTACTATAAAGAAACATGGATGGAGCCTTGGGTGATGAAAGATGGCATCAGAGCGAGAAGTGTGGGAGAGAAAGAAGACAATAAACATAGAAGAATATCACCCTATTTTTGCAGATTTATATACGTCTGACGTTGTATTTCTGCTTGATATCTTCGAGGTTATATGGTAAGAGTTGTCCCCCTCTCTAATGAGTAATTAAATTTTGTAATCCATTCGCTTCTTTTTTGTCTAGTGTGGGATCCAATGAGCTCACCAACAAAATGTTGTATATATTACTCACTTGTGTTTGTGTTGTGTTAGGTATAACGTTCAGCTCCATAAATCAACGGAGGCCAAGATTTCGAGGTAGGCTTTGGCTCCATACATCTATAAGTCAAATTTGACTCCACTTATACATACCAGATGAAGCTTTGGCTCTTCTTTTTTTTTTTTTTTTTCATGGAGGCTAATTGTAGTAATCTCTTCTTCATCTTTTTTTTTTTTTTTTGAGAAATAGATGTATGCTTCTTCTTTTTTTCGTGAAGGCTAACTGTAGTAAACATTGATTTGAGAAATACGCCCAGAAATTTCTACTTCTTCTTGTCTTTTTAAGATTTTCTCTTGTTTGTGAAGTAAATGAATATGAAGTTCTTATTTTTATGTTTGGATTTGAGGAGTATATGCTTCTCCTACTCATTCACACCTTTACTCGATTCAAAGCATCATTTTAATAAAAATTGGGTCCCCTGTATGAAACCCCAAAAAAGGCCCTGATAAACTGGATTGTTTTTGGAGATTTTTTTTTTCCTAGATGGGTGATTGGTAACAGCTTGTGAGACAGCCTACCTGGGTAGCTATGTGAGATGCAACACCCTTGCCACTGGAGTGGCTCATGTTTCTCAGCTATTTGGAGAATTTGCCGAAGAAAAAAAATACACATCTTTAAACTTGGACTTCATCTTGATTCACTTTACATGGTCACCCAGTCAACAGAGTCGTCAAATTACGATATTGTAGGCGGTAAAAACGACACCTACTTAGATTAGGATGAGATCGGGGTTAAACTTCTTAGGAGGGGGAATGCTGAACTCCGAGAACCTGAAAAGGAAGGAGAAAGACTTGGGTCAGAGGCCCTGGCTGCCGTGAGCCGAAGGCACTCCGATGCCTGAGTTAGTTCTGAGAAAACTAAACAGGAGGAGGAAGAGAGAAATGAGAGTGCGTGTAGTATTGAGGGTTATGCGTTGGATATTGCGTACCTCTTATGGGACTGATCCCATGCATATATAGGCAAATGTTCCTCGTTCATTCTCTCTGTGAGTGGGGGTAGGTGAGGTGAGGTCCCATCGTTCCTTACCCTGACAGGCGGCCGTAGGTGAAACGGACAACACCCCTACCTTACTTTCCACGCCTTCGGCCAGCTAGCGTACAGGGGTGATAAAGCACACCTCTTATCACCATAAATGAGCAATCCTATCGCCATAAATGACCGCCCATATCTGTCAGGGTGCGCCGTATTTCCAGAAGGAAGGTGGCGGCCCACTCTGATTCTAGTGCTGCGGTATGGGACTAAGGATGGCGTGTCCGTGGCGTGCCCTTGCACCGGTCTGACGCCCATACCGAGATGCCGAACTGTGGTGCTGAGCTTGTAAGCTGCCGACCGATCTATCGAGCTGCCAAGGTATTGACCGAGCTGCCGAGCTGACGATCTTCTACCGCAGAGGCTGAGGAGCTCGGCGAGTTTAGCCGTGATCCTTGTCTAACTTCGTCATTACGGCGTTTTACCCACACAATTGCCCCCTAGCTTTTGACTTTTGAGAGCCTCCTAGCTCGAAGGGGTCAGAAGCTTGATGACCGTATAGCTGGTTCTGCTAACGAGCTCAAGTGAGGGCGATCGTCATGAAGGTAGTACCGGGACGAGGGAGCTTTGGATCAAGAGGGCCCCCTTGGGTCTGGGGGTCGCTGCTGTTGTGCGGGCCCCTTGGAGGTGTCTTTTCGTCTGTCCTGGATATTAAATAGCCTTCGGATATCGTGCTAGTGGTGACACGTGTCGCTTCCTTTAGCTGTCTCGCCATTACTTCGAGGAGACGTTAGGGCTGCCAGATGGGACGTTAGGGCTGATTGAGGAGACGCCTCTTAAAGGCTCTCCTCGAAAGTCGACTCGACGCCCCCAGGCCCTATAAAGCAGGGCGCCCCCTTCGTCTTCACTTTCCTCTGCTTTCTTCAGATTTCTACTGCGTTCTGCGAGAGATTTTCTTCGGTGCTTACGTCCTTCCGGTGTTTTTGTTTGGGCAATCTCCATTAGTAGGAGCCTTCTCCATCTTCTTCTTCTTCTTCGCCTTCTTTCTTTAGCCAGGTCTCTGTCTGAGTCAAGAATGGGAGTCTATAGACACCTGCTAGGAGATTCAGACTCCATAGTCCATTTTAGGGATTTATACAAGGTTCCCTCCAACGTGGAGGTCAGACCGGATACCCCCGACGACGGCCTCACCTATCGTGACGGCTGGATGCCATTCTGGTTAGTATCTGTAGTGGAAGGGAGAGTTCGCTTTCCCCTGCACCCACTGGTCCGGGACTGCCTCTGGGAGTGGAGGTTGTGCCCATGCCAGCTACTCCCCAATGCATACAAAATCATAATGGGGGTAGTGCGGCTCAACCAGATCCTGGGAATCGGCCTTGGTGTCCCAGATATTGAGGACACTTATGACCTCTGCAAATCCCCAGAAGGGGATACTTATTACCTCCGGCTGAGGGTCCGCCGGGCAGGGTTCGTGACCGCGTTAGAGGACTCTAATAGGTATGCTGGCGAAGACAAAGTGCTTGTCAGAGGTGGATGGGAATTCGGCGAAGTAGAGCCTGCTACCACGGTCCGGGTCCCTCGAAAAATAGGGATTCCTCCAAGTAAAGGCCGGAGTTCTTTCGGTTTGTAGTTCTTTTCTTTCTTCCTGTGTCTGGCTTTTGATGCGATTTCGTCTATGCAGATTTTCGCGAAAGGAGGGAGCTCGCGAGGAGGAATCGCTGGAAGGTGAACAGCGCCTGGCACGAGCTGGTGAGGAACTACCGTGGCCACAACTGCCGCGCTGCCTGGTGCCTTTTGGGGTACGTGCCCCACTATCGATCCTTTAACACCTCCAGAAAGGTGCCGGGGATAGACTCCGTCCTTAGCGGCGAAGGCGCGAGTCAAAGAACAGAGGCGACCGTGGTACCGAGCTCGGCTGCGGTGACCGTTGCGATTCCCGCCGGTCGCCTGGTTGAGTTGGCAGAACGCGCTCCAGTAGTCTCTGCCGCAGAGCCTACCGGAACTTCGAGGGCCAAGCCCCTGTCTTCCCGAACAAGGCTAGTAGCGTCCAGTTCGGAGGAAGAGGAAGAGGAAGAGGAAATGCTGCGCCAGCGCGGGCGACGCTATGCCGCGGAGGATCTGTCTGCGGCTGCTTTCGGAGACATCGGAAGCGAAGCCTGGGATCCTCCACAGGCAGTGGCCGCGACGCCTCCGGGATTCTCGGGTGGTACTCCTGCCCCGGATGCCGAGGTGGTTGGTCCTGTCGTGGTCGCGGCTGCTCGGCCTGACGAGGCAGAAGTCGTCACAGCTCCGCCTCCGGCCGCGACTGCAGTCGTCTCGCCCACGGATCATTCCGCGGGGGCTGGACGTCGGGCTCGCCCGGCCGAGGTTGTCGAGGGCGGACGACCCGAGAAGAGGCCACGGGTCGAGGCCTTGCCTGGTCCTTCTTCGTCTGCTGGTGGGTCGATCCTGCCTCCTCCCCCGGCTCCGTGGAGGCTGGCCATTGAGGAGGTGTTGGGGAGGCCGCTGGCCGAGACGGATCGCGCGACCAACCCCCAAGTGGTCGCGGCGCTGGGGCGAGCGTGCGCCCTCCCTCAAGACATAGCAAGATGGGCGGAGATGGACAATGAGTCTCTCCTGTTTTCCTCGATGCGATCCGTTGTGCAGGTAAGTGCAGTGTCTCCCCCTTGGCTTTTAGTCTCGTGTCGTTTTATTGACTCCGGGTTTTCGTCTTGCAGCTGTTGCAGAAGTGCCAGGTGGGCATTGAGAGGCTGGACGCGGCCGAGGCGCGGGCAGCTGAGTGGGTAGTCGAAAGGGACGAGCTACGGGCGTCCTTGGCGTCCAAGGACGCGGTGCTGGCCGAGCTGACGGCCAAAAATGTCGGCCTCGTCTTCGACCTTGAGGAATCAAAGGTCGAGGTCGAGCGTCTGAAGGACGAGCTGGAGGACGAGAAGGGCCAGAACCAACACCTTTCCTCCGAGCTCGACGATCTCCGGGTTGCGGCGAAGCGACTGCAAGACGATCTGGACAGCGCGAAGAGTACGAACAGGAGGCTCCTCTCCCAGCGGAACCAGGCGCAGGCTTCCCTGGAGACGGCTCTGAGGGAGAAGGCAGCCGAGATTGAGTCTGCCCTGGCCAAACAGGGGGCCAGGCTCAAGGAGGAGTTCCTCGCCGAGCATGATTCAATCATGGAGGAGGAGGTCGGCAAGCTGTCTGCTAATTACAAGGCTCAGCTGCCGGGGATCCGGGACCGAGCCTGGGAGCTCGGGTGGAAGGCAGCCTTGCGCAAGGCTGGGGTCCCCGAGGATAGCCCATTGTTCCTGGATGCCCCAAGATTTTCTTGCTCGGATCCGGGACTCGCAGCCGTGTCTCAGGTCTCCTCCGACCCTTCCTCGCAATCGTGTCCAGAGGCGAATGCCGCGCCCGGGGCGCATCCGGAGGCTCTAGCTGTCAGTACTGATCCCGAAGGCTGCCAAGTGGCGGTAGTCGTCGAGGTCCCTCCTGAAGCTGCCGTGGTCGTCCCTGAAACTGCCCCAACTGCTACCGAGGCCAGCACGGTCGCGGCCGAGGTCCCTCCAGAGATCGACTGCAATGTGGAAGCTGCAACCCTCTGAGGGTTTTTGTAATTTTTTCTTTCTTTGATTGTATCTCCATCCGTCTTGTAATCAGGAGCTGTGATTAATAAAAATTTTGAATTTTTGCTCGCATTCTGGTGCTTTCTTGTTTGTGGTTGATGAAATGCTGCATCGCTTTTCTGTTTTGAGTTGTTGGTTCGGATAGCCAGACTCCTTGCTATTCCTTGGATTGGGACACCGGCCAACGGGCCGTCTGCTGTTCTGTACCCATTATCTCCCCCCCAGCTTTTGACCTGTGGGCTCCTTGGAACAGGTCGGAAGCTGAGTGGTTTTAATCAGGCCGGTACTGCCGCTAATCCTTTGACAGTGCCCGTTGTGCCGTACTGCCGAAACGGTGGGGTCTCGGTCCGATGGGGTCCCATCGTCTTTTGCTGACGTGGAGTGCTGCATTAAGTTCTTGCGCTGACGTGGAGTGCTGCATTAATTTCTTTCCATCAGTCGAGGCGATTGCCCTTTCGCCTGACGAGGCATTGAATAGTCCTCTGGGAATGCGGCGCCGTGCCACGTGTCGCCTTTCTGAGGGCGCACAATCAAATCTGCAGGATGACTGGGCTGCCCGAGGCGACTCTAGGGCTACTCGAGGTAGGGCCACATTGAAGGCTTCTCTCGAAATCTGAAACGGCGCCTCCATACCTTATAAATTAGGGCTCCTTCTCCGTCTTCCTTCTTTTCGATCCTCAGAAACCCCTGCTGCAACCTACTGAAGAACAGTACTTTCCTGTTGCCTGCGACCCTTCTGCTCGCAGAGTCTTTCACCGTAGGACTTCTCTCTTCTGTCTTCTTCCCTTCTGGTGGGTAGTCCTCCTTCTAGGTTAGAGAATGGGTGTGCACAGGCATTGGCTAGGGGACGCACTGTCCATAAGCCTGTTTAGGAAGGAATACAAGGTCCCAGCGACTGTAGAGGTTAGGCCAGACGGACCTGACGACGGTACCATATACTGCGACGGCTGGATGCCGTTCTGGCTGGTGGCCGTCGTGGAGGGAGGAGTCCGGTTCCCCCTCCACCCACTCCTCAGGGAATGTCTCCGGGAGTGGGGGTTGAGCCCCTGCCAGCTGCTTCCCAACGGATACAAGATCATCATGGGAACAGTGCGGCTCAACGAGATCTTGTCCATCAACCTCGGTGTCTCGGACATCGAGGAGGCGTATGACCTCTGCAAATCCGCAGAGGGGCATACGTACTATCTTCGGCTAAGGCTCCACCGGACTGCCTTCGTGACCGCGCTGGAGGACTCGTATAAATACGCGGGGGAGGACCGTGTCTTCGTTCGCGGGGCGTGGGAGTTCGGCGAGGCGGAACCCAGCACCACGGCCCGGATACCGCGCAAAATAGGAGTCCCCCCAAGTAAAAACCGAGGCCCCTGGATTTTGTATTTTCATCATTTCTTTCCCTTTGCTGACGTTGTTCTGTTCCTGCAGGTTTTCGACAGAGGAGGGAGCTTGCTAGGAGGAACCGGTGGAAGGTGAACAGTGATTGGCACGAGAAGGTGCGGAAGTACCGCGGCCATCACTGCCGAGCCGCGTACTCGCTGCTGGGGTACACGCCTCACTACAAGTCTTTCCTTGCTCCGAGGCGGGCGACCGGGATCGACTCCGTGCTTCACGGGGAAGGCACCGGACCGGCCACCGAACAGACTGAGGCTCCTATTCCGGAGGCTGTTACTGTCGCGATTCCCACCGGCATTCCGGTAGAGTCGGGCGGACGGTCCCCTGTCCGTGAACCTGCAGCGACCAAGAGAGCTGAGACCGGGCGCAGGCGGCAAAGGCAGAAGTTTGTTGTCTCCAGCGAGTCCCGGAGCACATCCAGCTCGGAAGAGTCCGAGGTGGAGATGTTGCGCGGTCGTCGCAAGCGCTTCGTCGCGGAAGACCTTGCCGCTGCAGCGTTTGGAGAGACCGGCGAGAGCTCGGCCCCCTCCCGAGGTGCCGGCGTCACCCGAAGCACGTCGGCGGCGGCTACTACAGAGGTCCCTGCTCCCGAGACCGAGACGGTTCCGGAAGCTACCGACGATGCTCAATCGGGAATACCTGCTGCAGCAGAGGTCGGGGCGAGCGCTCCGGCAACCATTTTTGAAGAATCGCACTCCGACCTAGGCAGAGGGGATACTGCCGAGGTCGTTGAGGAGCGCAGGCCGGAGAAGAGGCCCAGGGTCGTGGCCCCATCTGCCTCGGAGCCCGCCATGTCGGTCGGGGGGTCCGCCGCTCCCTCCGATTTCATCCCCTGGAGACCGGACATCGAGGGGGTGCTGGGGAGGCAACTCGCCGAGTCGGACCGAGTAGTCAGGCCCGAAGTGGTTGTCGCTCTGGGACGAGCGTGCGCCCTTCCCCAGGACATGGCAAGGTGGGCACAGATGGACAACGAGTCCCTGCTGATGTCCTCAATGCGGTCATTGGTAGCGGTATGTACACGCTTGACTCGTTCTTTTTCTGTTTCTGCTTTATTTCATGTCGTGAAAATTCTGTTCTCACTACAGCTCTTGCAAAAGTGCCAAACCGGCATGGGAAGGCTGGATGCTGCCGAAGCCAGGGCAGCAGATTGGGCAACCGAAAAAGAGGAGCTGCTTAAGTCCCTGGCGGCAAGGGACGCGACCCTGGAGGAGGAGGCGAAGAAAAAGGAAGATCTTCTTGCCGAGCTCGACGCAGCGCGGGCCTTGGCCGAGCACCTCAAAGAGGAAGCGAAGCAGGCGGTGGATCAAAACGTCCAACTGTCCTGGAAGCTAGACGAGGTCCGACTTGCGTCGTCGCGGAGGGAAGAAGACATGAAGATGCTGCGGGGGACCAACAGCAGACTTATCTCTGAAAGGAAGCTGGCTGAGAGAAGGCTAGAGATGGCTCTGGACGGGAAGGCGACCGAGCTCGCGCGGGCTCTCAAGGATCAAGAAGCCAAACTCAGGGAAGAGTACCTCGCCGAGCACGAGTCCGTGATGAACGAGGAGGTCAGCAAACTGGCAGCTGACTACAAGGCTCAACTGCCAGGAATCCGAGATAAGGCGTGGGCACTTGGGTGGAAGGCGGCCTTAAGGAGGGTTGGTGTCCCTCCGGACAGCCCTATCTTTCAGAATTCCCCCAGGTTTCCCCGCTCGGACTCGGAGTTGCGAGCCGTCTCGGGAATCGCCCCCGTTCCTTCAGCCTCGGAGGTCCCTACAGCTCCAGCCGCCCCCGCTCCTCCAGTGGTTCCGGAAGGTGCCCCAGCCGTACCTAGCGAGAGTGCTGCCAGGACAAACTGTAATAAGGGAGCACCAGCCCCCTGAACTATGTAATTTTTTTTATTTTGCCATACATTGTATTCAAGTTGATCTTATAATAAAACAACATTTTTTTTTTTTGCCACTTGTTCTGTGAATGGTCTTGTTTGTGGTGGAATGCGTATCGATACAAGCAGTTTGCCGAATAGTTTGATAGGTACTAGGTGAGGGCGGTTGGCCCTCTGAACAGAGGAGCCGACCCACGAGGGAGGTACCGATACCGGACCATGATGCTATTAGCTGTGCCGCCAGAGCTGGTGAAGGCACCGAGCTCAGGTCGGTTGGCCCTCTGAACAGAGGCGCCGAGCCGTGAGGGTGGTACTGCTACCGGACCCTCATGCTTATGGCTGTGCCGCCAGAGCTGGTGAAGGCACCGAACTCAGGACGGTTGGCCCTCTAAACAGAGGCGCCGAGCCGCGAGGGTGGTACTGTTACCGGACCCTGATTTGCTTATGGCTGTGCCGCCAGAGCTGGTGAAGGCACCGAGCTCAGGACGGTTGACCCTCTGAACAGAGGCGCCGAGCCGCGAGGGTGGTACTGTTACCGGACCCTGATTTGCTTATGGCTGTGCCGCCAGAGCTGGTGAAGGCACCGAGCTCAGGACGGTTGGCCCTCTGAACAGAGGCGCCGAGCCGCGATGGTGGTACTGTTACCGGACCCTAATGTGCTTTTGGCTGTGCCGCCCGAGCTGGTGAAGGCACCGAGCTGAGGACGGTTGGCCCTCTGAACAGAGGCGCCGAGCCGCGAGGGTGGTACTGTTACCGGACCCTAATGTGCTTATGGCTGTGCCGCCCGAGCTGGTGAAGGCACCGAGCTGAGGACGGTTGGCCCTCTGAACAGAGGCGCCGAGCCGCGAGGGTGGTACTGTTACCGGACCCTGATTTGTATGTCGAAGCTGGCGATGGCGCCGAGCTGACAGTTGATATCCCGAATAGAGGGGTTGAACCGCTGTGAACCTTGAAGCAATGCAAAGACTCTTTTCAGAAAAGTTGCCTTTTATTGATATTTGATTTCTTGAATACATTTCTCAGAAATAGAATTTTTTGAGATGCGCCGCGTTCCATGGTCGTGGGAGCGGCTTCCCTTCCATATCTTCGAGTCGGTAGGCAGATCTCCCGGCTGTAGAAGTTATTCTGAACGGTCCCTGCCAGTTGGGTGCCAGCTTGCCTTCGTTGGGATCTCGGTCGCCAGGCAGTGTTTTCTTCAAGACCAACTCTCCTATCGTGAACCTTCTTTCTTTGACCTTCGGGTTGTATCCCCTGGCCAACTGCTGTTGGTAGGCGGCCAGGCGAATAGCTGCCGCCTCTCTTCGTTCTTCGGCCAAGTCCAGCTCTCGCGCTACATTCAGATCGTTCAGACCCTGGTCACAGAGTTCCGACCTCAAGGTCGGGAGGCCGACCTCAAGGGGAATAACTGCTTCCATTCCGTAGGCAAGGGAGAACGGGGTAGCCGAGGTGGAACGCCTTGGGGTAGTTCGGTAGGCCCATAGAACGCTTGGCAGCTCTTCTGCCCATCGACCTTTGGCTCGGTCGAGTCTCTTTTTTATTCCGTCGAGCAGTACTTTGTTCGAGATCTCGGCCTGACCGTTGCTCTGGGGATACGCCGGGGTGGAGTAGATGTTGCGAATGCCGTACTCCTGGCAGAAGCTCTTGAAGAGGTTGGAATCGAACTGCGTCCCGTTGTCCGAAATGAGAGTGCGGGGAATTCCAAATCTGGTGATGATATTCTTCCACACAAAGTTCTTCGTGTCTAGCTCGGTGATGGAGGACAAAGGTTCAGCTTCGACCCACTTCGTAAAGTAATCCGTGGCCACAATCAACCATCTTTTGTTCCCTGGAGTTCGGTGAAGTGGTCCGACGATGTCGAGGCCCCACTGGGCGAAAGGCCATGGACTGGAGAGGGGACTCAGGTCTTGGGCTGGCTGGTGGAGAGAGTGAGAGAACTTCTGGCACTTCTCGCATTTCCTGGCGTAAAGCTGGGCGTCCTTCTGCATGTAAGGCCACCAGTAACCCTGGCTGATAGCCCGGTACGCAAGTGACCGACCTCCTATGTGACTGCCGCAGACTCCTTCGTGAATCTCGTAGAGGAAATCGTCGACCTTGCTGGGGTGAACGCACTGGAGGTAGGGCCCTGTGAATGACTTCCTGTAGAGCTTGCCGTCTGGGGACAGCCAGAACCGGGACGCCTTCAATCTGATCTTTCGCGCTTCAGTCCTGTCCTCGGGTAGCTGGTCGTCCTTCAGGTAGGCGATGATGGGGTCCATCCAGCTCGGGCCGAGATCCAGGCACATGATTTGCCGGGGTTGCTGGAGGTTGATGCTGGGCTCCTGCAACGTTTCTACTTCAATAGTTCTTCTTTCACCGGTTTCCACAGCCGAGGCGAGGCTAGCGAGGGCGTCTGCATGGGAGTTGCATTCTTTACCGATCTGCCGGACCTCGGCCCTTTCGAACTGGGAGAGAAGTCCCCGGGCATGGGCGAGGTAGGCGGCCATCCTGTCATCCCGAGCCTGGTAGTCTCCGCTGAGCTGGCTCGTCACTAGTTGGGAATCGCTGAAAACCACCACGGTCCGGGCTTCCAGGATTTTGGCGCTGTTAAGTCCGGCAATGAGAGCTTCATATTCGGCCTCGTTGTTAGACGCCTTGAAACCAAGTGTCACAGCTTGCTCAATGACGAGGCCCTCGGGAGACTGGAGAACTACGCCAGCGCCAGCTTTCTTGGATGTCGAGGATCCGTCGACGAAGACTTTCCAGGACGAGTCGAGGAGTTCTCTCCAGGAATGTTCTTGCTCCGTCTCGGTGACGACCTCCGTACCCCTATCGCCCCCCAGTTCGGTGTCGAGCGCGGTCGGTGCCGAACTCTGTGGGGTAAATTCCACAATGAAGTCCGCTAGCACTTGGGCTTTGATGGCTGTTCTGGGCTGATATTTGATGTCATATTGCCCCAGTTCGACAGCCCATTTGGAGATTCGTCCGGAGAAATCTGCCTTCCGGAGAAGGGCCTTCAGTGGGTATTCGGTTACGACCACTATTGTGAAGGTTTGGAAGTAGTGGGAGAGCTTCCGAGAGGCGCTGAGGAGCGCCAAGGCGAGCTTCTCGAGTTGCAAATACCGGGTCCCGGCGTCCAGCAGGGTTTTGCTCGTGTAATAGATGGGCCTTTGCTGGCCGTTGTCCTCTCTGATGAGTACCGAGCTCACTGCATGGTCCGAGACCGATAGGTACAAGAACAGTGCCTCTCCAGAAGTCGGGGTTGACAGCAGCGGTGGAGAAGAAAGATAATGTTTTAGCTGTTGCAGCGCCTGTGAACATTCCGACGTCCACTGGAACTTGGAGCCCTTTCTCAAGAGTTGGAAGAAGGGTCTGCACCTGTCCGAGGCGCGGCTGATAAATCGGTTCAGGGTGGCAGCCATTCCGGTCAGCCGCTGAACTTGTTTCGCCGAGGTCGGACACTGGAGGTCCTGGATCGCGGTGATCTGGTCAGGGTTCGCTTTGATCCCCCTTCTTGTGACCAGGCTTCCCAGAAACTTGCCGGAACCGACCCCAAAGGCGCACTTGGACGCATTCAGCTTCAACTGGAAGTGGTGAAGGATGTCGAAAATTTGGCGGAGGTCGGTCAGGTGGTCCTGCGACTTTTTGGACTTGACGACCATATCATCGATGTAGACCTCCACCGTTTTGCCGAGCTGGGCCTGGAACATCTTCGTCACCAACCGCTGGTATGTCGCTCCGGCGTTCTTCAACCCGAAGGGCATCACCTTGTAACAATAGGTGCCCCGGGGAGTGATGAAAGCAGTCTTCTCCTGGTCTGCCGCGTACAGGGGGATCTGATGGTACCCCCGGTAGGCATCCAGGAAGCTCATCCGGTCGTGTCCGGCAGTGGCGTCGATAAGCTGGTCGATTTTTGGAAGAGGGAAGCTGTCCTTTGGACAGGCTTTATTGAGGTCGGTGAAGTCCAAGCAGACCCTCCATTTTCCCGTCTTCTTTTTGACCACCACGGTGTTAGCTAGCCACTGCGGATAGTGGACCTCTTTTATTGCACCTGCCTCGAGGAGTTTCTGAACTTCCTCAGCCACGGCCTCAGTTTGCGGGACCCCAGTCCGGCGCGGTTTTTGAAGCACGGGCTTATGGTTGGGATCCACCTTCAGTTCGTGGCAGATGACTGCGGGGTCAATGCCAGGCATCTCATAGGGTGTCCAAGCAAAGACCGCCTTATTCTCCTCGAGGAGGTTGAGCAACTCTGTCCTCTCGGTCTCGGGGAGCTGGCTTCCCACGAGAAAGAACCTGTCGGGGTCAGCGGGATCGATATTGACCTTGGTGAGGTCCTCGATGCTCTTTTGCGCCGGGGCCCTGCCGACGTCCCCGAGCTCGGCCTCTCTATCCAGCTCGGTTACATTGACTTGGGAGGGCCCAGCCTCGTCAGAAAGCACGGCTAGCAGGCATTGCCTGGCCATGTGCTGGTCGCCTCTGACGGTGATCATCTCCGTTCGTCCCAATCGATTCTCCAAAGGGAACTTGAGTTTTTGATGCCGGGTGGAGGGCACCGCCTCCATGCTATGCAGCCATGTCCTCCCCATTATTACATTGTACGGGAAAGGGACATCGACCACTAGGAAGTCCACCTGCCTGCAGGCGCCACCTACTTGGACTCGGAGGGAGATTTTGCCCTTGGGATAGACAGGCTTAGAGCTGAAGCCTACCAGAGGGGTGCGGGCTGCCTGGAGGTCCTCATCTTTTAGTCCCAACTTTTTGAAGCAGTCGTAGTAGAAGACCTCGGATGAGCTGCCAGGGTCGACGAGGGCTCTCTGAACCAAGAAGTTTTGAAGCTTCAAGGTGAGCACTAGAGCGTCGTTGTGCGGTAGCTCGACGTCTTCCAGGTCTTTGTCAGAAAACCATATTCTGACCCCCTCTGTTTTGGCCTTCTTCGCAGCCGGCTCTGGCGCCGCGGTCAGCACCTGTTTTTGATGGGAGGCGCGCCTGGCCTCAGCTCGAGCCTGGGAGCTCTTCTTAGGTGGGGCGGCGAGGTGGATGACGTGGATGACGCCTTCCGGCTCGCTGTCCTGGTTATCAGCTTCCCGCCGTGGAGGTCGACCATCACCTCGGCCCTCCTGCTTGATATACTCCCGTAGGTGCCCCTCCTTCACAAGGTCCTCCAGGTGGAACTTGAAGTTCTTACATTCGTCGGTCCTGTGCCCGTTCTGCTTGTGGTAGGCACAGAACCTACTCTGGTCCCGGGTGGAAGGGTCGGCTGTCATTGGCCGTTGCCATTTGAAGAACGGCTGCGCCTTTATTTTGTTGAGGAGCCTATAGATCGGCTCCTTGAAGATGGTGTTCACTGCCACGTATGAGGATGGTTCGTGGCCGGATCTCCTGCTGCTCCGTGATCCCGACGTCCAGGCGGAGGGGGTTCGGCGCTGCTCCGAGGACCGGGCTTTGCGCCGATCCGGGGATGGGTCCCTTCGACGATCCTCCCTCCTGGAGGACCTGCTGTCTCCCTTGGCCGGTTGGCTCTTCTTGGTGAGGCCAAAGTTCTCCCGACCTCGCGCCTCGTCTTCTTCCGCCAAGATGAACCGGTTGGCCCGGGTCATCAGCTCCTTCATGGTGGTCACGGGATACATGACCAGCTGCGCCCGAAGTGGGATACCTGGCTGCAGGGCCAGCTGGAAAGACCTCACCGCTAACTCCTCAGAAGCGCACTCGATCTGGCTGTAGACAGTCCAGAATCGTCGGGCGAACTGGGTGACGTTCTCATTCTCCTGCATCCGGAGGGCCATCAGGTCGGCATCGGTCTTTGGGATGACGCGATGAGCCTGAAATTTCCCCAGGAAGGAGGTCCGAAGCTGTTGCCAACTGGAGATGGAATTTTCGGGAAGCGAACAGAACCACCGTAGGGGGAGGTCCGCCAAACTGGAGGAAAAGACTCGACAGTTCAGGGAATCGTCGTCCCCCCAGACCGACATCCTTTGGACGTAATGTCGGAGGTGAGTAGCAGGATCCGAGGTCCCGTCATATAGGGTGAACCTTGGGACGCTGAACTTCTCGGGCAGCGTGTATCTTCTTATCTCCCTAGAGAAAGGAGACGCGCCAGTATCTTCAGCTTCAAAGGTGGCATACTGGTCCCGGTCGATACCAGCAGTCTCCAAATTCTGGCGGATAGTCTGCTTTACCTGCTGGTCGATCCACTTCTTTAGTTCATCGTCCTCCAACCCCTGGCATTGCTTCTTTGGCCCTTCATGTATGTGGCTGCTGCTGGAGCCTTCTTCTTTTTGGTCTCGGTCACGCCTCTTACTGTTGAGGACGTGCCTCAGGTCTTGTCCGTGGCCCGGACGCCTGGGCGACGGGCTCTGATCCTTCTTGCCTTCGAGCTGTTGCGTGAGCCGTTCGATAAGCTCACGCTGTTCCTGGATGAGGAGGTTTTGTGCTCTGATGTCCGCCAGGCGGGGGTCTTCGTCGTGCTCAAGGCTGGCCTGATGATGAGACTGCGATCTAGCCTGGGCTGACTTCTCTTGCGGTTTGGTGACTGACTTGTCACCTTGCGCGGGCCGCTTATGGCCATGGTGGGGTTGTTCTGGAGGTGGAACGTCGCGAAGGGAGAGCATGGTTACTTCCCTGGATTGTGACGCTGTTTGGACCGTGGGAGACCTCCCGCCAGACCTCCTTTGCTGAGGGGGAGGAGGCGGAAGATTTTGCGCCAGCGTAGGCTGCGTGGACACAGCCTTGCCCTTGGAAGGTCCCTCGCCATTTCTGGTTTTCGGAGGCATGGTGTTTACAAGCTTTTTGTTCAGTTTCCCACAGACGGCGCCAAACTGTAGGCGGTAAAAACGACACCTACTTAGATTAGGATGAGATCGGGGTTAAACTTCTTAGGAGGGGGAATGCTGAACTCCGAGAACCTGAAAAGGAAGGAGAAAGACTTGGGTCAGAGGCCCTGGCTGCCGTGAGCCGAAGGCACTCCGATGCCTGAGTTAGTTCTGAGAAAACTAAACAGGAGGAGGAAGAGAGGAATGAGAGTGTGTGTAGTATTGAGGGTTATGCGTTGGATATTGCGTACCTCTTATGGGACTGATCCCATGCATATATAGGCAAATGTTCCTCGTTCATTCTCTCTGTGAGTGGGGGTAGGTGAGGTGAGGTCCCATCGTTCCTTACCCTGACATGCTGCCGTAGGTGAAACGGACAACACCCCTACCTTACTTTCCACGCCTTCGGCCAGCTAGCGTACAGGGGTGATAAAGCACACCTCTTATCACCATAAATGAGCAATCCTATCGCCATAAATGACCGCCCATATCTGTCAGGGTGCGCCGTATTTCCAGAAGGAAGGTGGCGGCCCACTCTGATTCTAGTGCTGCGGTATGGGACTAAGGATGGCGTGTCCGTGGAGTGCCCTTGCACCGGTCTGACGCCCATACCGAGATGCCGAACTGTGGTGCTGAGCTTGTAAGCTGCCGACCGATCTACCGAGCTGCCAAGGTATTGACCGAGCTGCCGAGCTGACGATCTTCTACCGCAGAGGCTGAGGAGCTCGGCGAGTTTAGCCGTGATCCTTGTCTAACTTCGTCATTACGGCGTTTTACCCACACAGATATAATCTTAGTTAAACTCGCCAAAGTTGTATATATATCCAATATTACATCTTTCTATTGCATAATAAATTAGATTTGGGCCAGTACCTAGTCCTTGTGGGGTGTTTAACATAAATGCCTTTGATCAAGTAAAGGCATACACCACATGATTCTACAGGTATTGGCAGCAAAGAAAGTTTCCATTAATGGGGCCCATATACCTTTGATTTAAAGGACAGACGATAACTTGGCCCACTATGAATGGGGATGAGCTAACAAAGATTCACCATCTCATATTCCTCTTTGAAAGTCTTAAACCTCCCGTGGGAATTCAACCAAGGGTTAGACTCTCCTAATCAAGGGAAAAAACAAAAAATAAAGGCATCAAGTAGGCTCATTGACATCTTCAACACCTGTAAGTTTCTGATAATCAAAACCCATTTAAGTAGGCATTGAGGTCTAACCACACAATACACATGTGAATGCACATTATACACAAATTGATGCATCGAAATTCAAAAGCTCCGAACACACGCCATCGATGCAATGATGACCCTCTGCTTAAGAGCATCCAACATGGAAGCAGTGAAGGAAAAAAAAGAAAACATCTTTCTTCTAATCAGGAAAAAGATAAGGAGTCATTTTACAAGATAAACAGTACTGCAAAGAAGTAAAATCTCAACAGATTTTCCACCTGCTATCCATACAGACTCGTTTGTTTGCAACGACAGGATTCCACACTCTTGAGTTCTGTTTTCATGGGAAAGCGAGATCATTCATTCGTACCTCTACCTGAGGAAACCAAAATCCTCTTTACGGATTCAGCTTATTTTTTCTCTTTTTCTCCAAGGAAAATGTGTCGCACCAAACTGTAGGGTGGGGGGTGCGGTACCACCCTTAGTGGACAGACAGCAATCTATTCTGCCAAAGTATTCCATCTGATTGCAACTTAAAATACATCCGAAGGCATCCTAAATTATAATACAATTCAAAACCATGCAACTAGCCTACTAATTAATAACTTCGTAGTTATGTTGGTTATCGATCATCATATAAAGAACGTCTGCCTGGTAAGGAGAAAGTAAACACTTTACAGAAAGCAGTCACCATGTGATTGGGTTCCAGAACTTATGGATTAACCCAACGCATTTCCTAACTTCAAAATACTATTGAAAAGGACCAAGTACTTTATGCAAGGAGACGCTGTTGAACTATTGACTAGGACTTCAGCATGAGTATATTCAACTTACCTCCATGGAAACTCGCTTGTGTCAATTCCAGCTTGATGCAGCTCATCAACATACTGCAATGCTTCTCGGCATTCTATCGAAGAACTCCTCCTTCTCACCTTCTATTTGATATGTTTCATGACCTTTGCCTGCCTCAACCTACATAACATATGGTGGTAATGCTAGTTATAAAAAAAGAAAAAGAAAAAGAAAAAGAAAGGGAAAAAAAGGAAAGTAAAAAAAAAAAAACCTTTAAATTAGCCACCCAGGTCTTGAGACTGGAAATTTGGACATAGTACTCACACCTAAACAACTCAACTCAACCATCCAACCAGGGAGTTTTTCGGGCAACTGTAACCGCGATGAGACCATCGCTTCCCACCCACGCCTGTGATTTGGGATAGATCCAGGTCGGTCACACAGACAAGCATGCTCCTAACCTTTACATGCAAATGCACTAGGACTATATAAGAGGAATGGTCATCTAAGTTCCAGCTTCCAAATGCTGAGCTTGCCATTTTCAGGTTCACACATGTGGGGGACTGCCTATTAAAGATCCAAAACCATGTAATAGATGCACCTTTCCTCGATACTTGAAGTGGGCCAAAACTTGAGTTCCATCAAAGCATTATTCACCTAAGGATTTAAAGAAAGGCGAGATTGAATCCCACAGTAAGTAGCCATTTCTTTTTGGTAAATTCGTTCTTTTACATACAATGGGAACATTGTTTTCAAAATCGGAATCGAATTGCAAATCGCTCATTCCTATGAATTGAATTGAATCACGAATTGTATCGCAAATCGTAAGATTTTTTATTTTTCAAATAAAATTAAAAAATAATTAAAAGTTAAAAGAAAAGGAAAAGATAATTATTTATAACATTTCATTTTCCCATTTATAGCAATATAAATATAATAGCAAGTGAGTCTATAATACAATCATATCAAGAACATCATGACATATATTAATATATATGTTCTTATATTATTATATCTAAATCAAAATAAAAAAAATAAAAATAAAATCCAAATCATCAATATTAAACAGTATGATATCTCTTGAAATTAAAAAAGTGTTCATTAAGAAAAAACCAGATTAAAAAAAAAGAAGAAGATATAGGCGAGCACCATACATACAGTCGATTGCTTTACTTAAATGCATGTTCTTTATTTATCTTTAAAACCTTATCAAAGCTATAAAAAATTCTAAAGACATTTCGTTAACTATTAAATTATTTTTTTAAAATAAAATCCCTAAAGGAAAGAAAGAATAAAGAAAGGAAAAAGGTAAAATGTTATTAATATTAACTTATTGGTTGTAGCTATTCTCTCTTACCCGAATTGCTTAAATCACAAGATTCAATAAAACAAGTGTCAGATCATAGGATTCACACCTAAATCCAAAATTTCATTTCTAAATAAAATTCATTGCACAGATGCGAATTGTTTTTCTTAAGACTCAGAATACGAATCGAAATTCGAGATACGAATCATGAGATTCTAATAACTATGAATGGGACTACCAAATGCAAACCCAAACCATCCATTTAAACCACCATTGACCAATTAATACAGGACTTGAATTTCGAGCCATTGGATCGAAAACATATTAAAAAGGGGATAATTAGCCAGAGGTCCCTCAACACAGTTTTGTAAAGCCTTCAGTCCACCAAAAATAATAAATAAAAGAACGAAACTACCATTGGAGATGATGTTCTTTATAGAAATTATTTTATGATTACATGAGTTTTTTCTTCACAAGATACATTATTCATAGATGTCCCACTAAACCCAAATACCAACATATAGTAACTACGTAGACCTGATAAGCTCAATCAAACTGTACAAGGCTGTGAAGGAAGAACCTCCCTCTCTCCCAGCCAGCTCCGTGGATTCCTTCAGCTCCTTTGCCTTCTTTCTGATTTCTGCCCCTTCCTCATCCACCATCAGTAATTTTATAGCTCTCTCAACCTCCCCTCTCTCTAGCACACTGTCAAGTTCCACACCCACCTCCCAAACATGGGTCACATACCTAGCATTTACCTTCTGATCCCAAAAGCAAGGCCAACAGAGCATGGGGACCCCTTCACCAACACTCTCCATTGTAGAGTTCCAACCACAATGGGTCCAAAATCCCCCCACGGCAGGATGGGCCAGCACTTCTATTTGTGGGACCCATTTGAGGACCAGTCCCCTCCCACTCGTCTTATCTTCAAACCCTTCTGGCAGTTCGACCCGCTCGGACCCATGGACCGAGCCAGGTCGAACGACCCACAAGAAGTGTATGTTACTGTTGGCTAGCCCCCAAGCCATCTCTACAAACTGGGTCTTATCTATGGCAGCTATGCTACCCAAGCTAACATAGATAACGGACCCGGGTGCTTGTTTATCGAGCCACACCATTGAACTGTGGTCCTGTTTCCATGAGCCCAAGGCCAAGCCCACTGATTGTTTGTAAAGGGGACCTATAGCAAAAAGGGGAATTGGTGAATCATGGTTCAGTTTTGCGAGTTCTGCTCCTTCCAAATCTTCGAGTGTGTTGTAGATGATTCCTGACGAGGATATTGTTGCATTGTATATGTCGCGGCCCAACTGAAGAAATGTGTCTGAATTTATAGTCCAACTGGGTACAGGTAGGTCTTTCACTCTTAGGGGTGGGAGCTCATGCACTGGGGCCTCACCATCTGGCAAACAAGGAGAAGCGGATGTAAGATAACCGTCAGATCTTGATGATAATACGGATGGATCTTAGAGTTATGAGTCAGATGTGAAAATGATGGCAAATAATTACACTAGATAGATTCAAATGCTATCTTTGCAGGGTTAACAAACGGGTTGGGTTAGGTAAAAATGGGTCGAGTCAACCAGGGGTATCTACAGGTTGATATCCAACCTAGACTCGATACGGGTCTACCTGACCCAACTTGGATGACCTTCATCCAACGCCGCCAATCCTTTTAAACCGATCTGTCCCAACCCAACCTTTAGAACCCACAAAGCCCAGTATCAGAGGCCTCGAGACATCCACAGCTATATGCCACTCTCTAATAGTGTGTCATAGCCCATCTCAAATGTCAAAGTTGAACTAGAAATGATTGGATGATGGACCAAGTTAGAATTAGATGGGTGAGGAAGGGTCTCCTACCCCATAGCATAATCTCTAACACTTAACCTTCCTACATATGGGTAAATAGGCTGTCATCTCATGGGCTCTCTGTTTGTTTCTTTCCTTTTGGTTCAGTATTCCTTGGGCTACTTCCTATTAGAAAAAAATAAATAAATAACTGCTCATAGCTTTTGGAGCTCCTTAGGGACCCTCAATTATTGTGTATGAGCTATGTTTTATCTCTACAACTAATCCAGGAATGACTGGATTTGTCGAGAGAGAGAGAACGAGAGTCTGTGAGACATGCCAGTTGTTAAGTCATAACCTAGCAAACGTGGATCAGATGGGCTATATGTGTAGGTCAATTTTAACCGACTTCTTTAAATGATGATGATGGTTGGTTCATAATTCTGATTATCATGCTTTTGGTTGGGTCCCACAAAGTTAATCATGTGTGTTTGGAGTGTGGTCTTATTCTGGTGAAAACAATCCACATAGAACAGGGAGACTCACCTGGACCCCATCAAGCACGAAGATATCAAAGACAACTACAGTGTCCTAAGTATCAGCCCCAATCATCCTAACCTCTTTGATATATATGGTCCTCAAGTTTAATGAGCTTAGAAGATCCCATAGGGTAGAGTGAAAATTAGTGTCTTAAGCACTTCAAGCGAATTCTTAACAAGTTTTTACCAAATCATCAAGAGTGTTGACCAAGTTAATTCAAGGCCAACCAGAACTTAATTGACCAATTTTCCCTGGACTCCTTGGGTTTTCTCTACAAAACCATGTGGCTCAGCCAAGGTCCCATTGAGATTTAGCACCATGATCAGATAGAAATTTGGACCCAGACCCACCAATTTTCAACTCAGGTCAAGACAGATTTACACAAATCCTATCCATCACAGACTCAGTAAACCCCATGAGTTCATCATACATACCTTGGATCTGAAAATACCCCTTTGCACCAAGAAGCCCAAGAGAGTAAATAGCAATAGTAGCAGCAGCACCACTGCTCCTCAACAGAATCCTCGGTATCTTGAAGTGGGCCGCCACATCTTGCGTGAAGGGAAACAGGACGTCCGTGATCATGCACGAGAACCGCTCATCTGCCTTCTCCGACATTATCTCAGCCACACGATCATGAAATGGGCCCCTGCAGTTGGTGTTGAGGACTGCAACCACCTCAAGCATGTCATTGGCAGAGAAATTTTCATGAGTCAAACCATCTGATATGGGTACAAAGGTGAAGTTGGCATGGTCTGTTGGGTTGGGAGAGGTGGGGTGGTTGGTGTGGAAGATGGTAATGGAGAAACCTTTGGCGTGGAGAAAGGTGGCAAGGTGTAACATGGGGTTGATGTGGCCATGAAAAGGGGCTGGGAAGAGGAGAAGGCGACGTCTAGGATTTGATTGTGTTTGGGGTTCTGTTGTTGGTGTCATTGGATTGAGGTGGGATGGTCGGTCTGTTTGTTTGGCTTAGTGGAAATGGGAGGAAATGGGGGTTGAACTTATGTCTGAACTCTGAATCTGAAGGAGCAGACTCAAAACATAATTTAAGCAGTGGATTCTTGGAAGGTGTCCCCGACTTTGTAAATCTCTCAGGCTTTTGGAATTAATCTCTCTCAAAATCAGAGTCTCAACTTGTTTCATATGAGTGAGATCAACACCATCTTCCTCGTGTAATTGGCAAAAAAGTTTTCAAAACATCGCATTTGATCTAATTATCAAAAGCATTTATCATATACGTCTAGTTCACAAATTTATTTTTTAGTGGAATGGATAAAATGGTAGCTGGCATGATATGTTTGACTTTGAGTTTTATTAATTTAAAATGTGATATGTTTTGATAATTGTTATGTGAATAGTTTAAGAGGATTTTACGGAAAAAATTCTGAAATTTGGCCATTCCTCGCTAAGGGTCCCTACAGATTGTGCACAACAAACTGGGTCTTCTTGCCACTTTTTTATTTTATTATTTTTTTTTGTACTCTTTTCTGAGCAACACTAGCGATGGGTGACGTTAGCCTTACATCTTCTTCTTTCTCGTCTCCTTCCTATTTCTCCATATCCCCCACTCCATTTCTCACCCAAACCACCACCAACAACATCATCCTCAAGTGTAGGGAGAGGATGATTATCACCTCTCACCTTTCTGTCCAAATATCCCAGAATCTCTTAGGTAACATATTTTGGTTATGTACGTACACATTGGCGAAAAAGGCTGTGAGGTTTTCTACAAAGCGACGGAAAAGCAGCGAATACAGTTTTCCACTATTCATATCGGTGGAAAAGCTACGAATACAGGTTTTCCACTATTCAATCAGGAGGAAAAGCTGTGAATACAGGTTTTCCAAAACTGCAAAGACTTTTCTCGCTCTCTTTTTCTCATGGATGGGCACATGGGTTGACGTTAAGCTCTACATGAGAATGTACAAGCTTAAGATTGTCGTTGGAACCATTCTCCCATGTTATGTTTGCCATTTTTTTCTTTCCCGTCTCTTTTACTTTCCAAGATAAATCTTAAGAATATGAAAAGAAGAAAGAAAGAAACTGTATGTCAGTTAGTAGTAATCTTTTTATAAAGCTTATGATACTGTTTTTCCAAGATGATTAGGAGGAAATGGAGTGGGGGAGACAGAGAAATAGGTCAGAGAAGAGGAAAAAATAAGAGAAAAAGAAACAAGGAGTTCTATGTTTTAAGAAAATCGCGCAAAGCGATGCTAGTGTTGCTCCTATCAAACTAGCGTCACTCCCCTTAACATTAAAAAAAAAATGGAAAAGGTCCTGACAGACCCCGTTTGTGCTGTACAATTTGCAAGGACCCTTCGTAAGGAATGGCCAAATTCCGGGACTTTTCCCGTAAAATCCTCATAGTTTAATATGTTTGGAGATTGACTTTGATGAAGAGGATGTGTTATATATTCATGGAGCTTTGACATATTAGTCCTTAAATCCGGTTTTTCCAATATTATGACGTGTGAGGATTATAATAATATTATAATTAGTATTGGTAAATTAATTGGGCATTGGACAAAACCTATAATTTATTTACAATTATATTTTTAGTGGGACTGTCCAAGAAAGATGGCTACTAGACTTATTCAATCAAAACTCGAATGCTTCATGGGTGCGTGCACGAGTTGCGAGTCAGTGTTGCAAATCATATGGGAACGTTTTCTTTCATGATTATAGCATATGGGAACTTACTATTTTCATGATGACATCACACGGGGACATGGTAGTTGTCATCACATGGGAAAGTAAAATCCAGGCAACACAAGAGCCAAAGAAAGTAGCTTTTAACGAGGTTGGAACTAGGGACAGTAGCTTCATGCACTCAAGCGCCTGGGTCGCAGATAATCAAATTTGGATGGACTTTGTTTCCTAATTCTTCTCCGCTTGCTACTTCGTGTTCTATTCATCTTAGAAGACTTTATGCACGACTAAAGGCTATATATTGAGCATCATACCAAACCTAGGGATCACTTATTCTTCTCTCCAACTATAAGCCCTAGAATCATATTGAGAGATCTTCTTCTTCTCCAAAGCTTCATCAAGTTGGCACTAAAGTTTTTGCTTTAGAGTTCCTTTCGTCTACTCATTTGAAGTAGATTCATCTTAAAGCGGCATTTAAAGTGGTTAGTTCAAGCACAGTGAATGTGTACAACGAGTAGTCGGCAAGATCAAAGCAGTCCTTACGTTGAGTTGCAACTGAAAAAGGGTAGTAAGTTTTTTAATGACTTTCGATTTATAGTGCTTGGTTGTCTGTTGGCCTAGACGGTAAGGCCTGTAATTTTTTTTCGAGTAGGATTTTCCACGTATACATCGTATGTCCTTCTCTCTTTGTGGGGTTAATTGCTTTTAATCTAAATTATGGTTAATTACTAGATTAATCACTTGGATTGGAAATTTAATAGAGATATTGTTATTGGGACATAAGCCTGTGTTAAGGCTTCAGTTTTTTTCATAACAGAAATTCAAATAATGTTATTTTTTTAGTTCTTTTTTGCGCAATATCCCATCATATCCGGGGGTTTATGAGTTTCGGTATGATATACTTTCTGCAACCACCAAGTGAGCTTGTTTCTTACATAACACGACAAATGGCATTTTGTGAGAATTAAGTACACATCTGACCACCATTTCTTATGTTCTATCTTTCAGAAAGATATTTTTCCTAAGATGATGCATAAAATCCATGACATCATGGGACGGTCCCATATGATATTATATGACTTATCCGATTATGTGACATACACTTTTTCATAATATCATGAGATTTAAGTCAAAAATAGTTTTTTTTTTTAAAAAGGTGGACTAGAGTGAAGCGACTCTATTAACATTATCTAAATTATGGTCATAAAATTGGGAAAGACGGATTTAAGGCAGACTAATATGTTCAAACCCCTAGATTTTTTAATGTTGCTAAATCAATATAGGACACACATATCTAGGCAAGCAATTGGATAGAAGTGAAATTGGAATAAAAGATTTTATGCATAGTTCTATTTTGGCATTATGTACATTACTGTACCCTATCATGAGGGGGAGTTTATATTTATCATTTTACCAGCAGCTAAAACTATGTAATGCATAGGCCTTAAGAAACGAAAATTTTAAATTAAGTAACTAAATATTGATTTTTACTAGAGAAAATGTAGGGGTGAAGGATAAGCCTTTTTTCTTTTTTTCTTTTTTTTTAATATGGAGAATGATTACAAAAGGTCTACTATAATATGATTCAAGTTATCAAACCAGATTTATACATGTGGAATCCACCTTCTAAGAGCATCTCCAACAATTATGTCAAATGTCACTTGTAGGGGCAATGGTAAAAAAAAAAAGGCATAAAATGATTATCAGCCCGAAATGTTATACCTGATGTGGCATTTGGCACGAGACATTGGGCTGTCAAATTCTGCAGATAGAAAGGCAACATTTCATTTATTGTTTTTTAATATTTTATGATATGGGTCCCACAAGAATGCAAGATATTTTGCAAGACACAAAGAAATCGAAAGAGGTAAAAGACAAAAGTATAATAAAATAATAATTTTAACATATCGGATGGAATTCCTACTTTAGAAAATGCCAAATTCTAAATATTCAAATTACCACGTAAGCCTTCAAATGAAATTTGACATCTCCAAAATAAGAAATTCACTCGAGATTTTCTAGAGATTCGAACTGTTTAAACTGTGGCCCATATTCCTTACACATAGCAGGTTTTTAACTCTTCCGGGGGAGAAGTGATATTAGCTTATCAATTAAGTATTATCAAGAAAAAAAAAAATTGGGCACATCGGGCCAACTCCTAGCAACAGTCAATCTAATGAGTTATCTCACACAGAGAATTTGGATTTTCTTGCCATTCCAAAAGCCCCATTAGTACACTCAATAGATCTCTACTGAGGATCGTTAAGCTGATTATACTCATATTAGCTTCACATCTTGTCTTGGATCCGGATATGGATCTTCAGCTTTCTAGTTGATGCTAGATTCGGATCCTACGCTTACATTCATGTCAAACCGAGATATGACATGAAAATCTATTCATCTTACAAATGATTGGATTTAGAACCAAATATATCAAGGATCCACTTCTGTTATGACCCACTAACATCTGGGTCCAAATTTGTCTTTTATCAAGGTGTTATGCTTTGTCGAAAATATCTATATAGTCAATCCAACGGTCTAGTAAATTCGGATCGATACATAGTCAATCCAACGGTCTAATAAATTTGGATCTAACCAAAAATTGGTAGACATGTGCAATTTAGAGGGTTCATGTGTTTGGTCCATTTGGATGGGCCAAAGGTGAGCCCCACAAACATAAGTTTACAAGATTTTATCTTAAATTTGAGCTTATGAGAGCCTTGCTCATATATATATATATATATATATATTTATCGATTTCACAAGTGACCAATTCAACGATGTTTAACAATACAGTAAAATTGGCTTGAACATAGAAAGTATGTGATGTGGGTAATTAAGCTCACTGGGTTGCTTGTGTCATGTGAGGTTGGCCCCACTAAGGTTAAGGTAAGTCTCAAGTTAACCTTATCAGCACATTGACAGCTACATGGGATAGCTTTTGTAGGTTAATCAATACTTTCTTTTCATCATTGCGTCCATACGTTTTAAAATGAGTCAGTTCATACTTTTGGCAAAAGAACATCATTTGATTTAGACTTTTTTATTTTCGTAATGGGAAAATCTCGGCATGACCGTGACGTGAGGACCACACCTAGTGGGCCCACCTTATGATAGATCAAAGTGGACCATAGAATAGGGATTCCATCAATAGACATCAATTTCAAGTTCAACACCCATCCAAATGGAGTGGTCCGTTTGATTAACTGTGCACTCGTTTAGATGGTGAAAACTTGCAGGCGGTTGATCAAGTGGCTAGGAAGATGAAATTGAGCCCTCCGTGGCTATGGCCAAGGCCAAGGAAGTGAAATCTTTTGAGTACCCACCACCTCCACCGTCACATCCCCATGTGGGCCCTAGAAGGTCTGGTGCTCAGCTTATGGTGAGCACTGATGCTATACAAAGGATGACCCCTATTTTACCACTCCTTACCACTCGAGTAAGGACCTGTTCTAAAAAAAAAAGGATTATGCTTACATATGATCACCAATATCATTGGTACATACCGATGCTTCAATTGTGGTACCCTTGGGTATTCTAGGAAATGTAATTTCCAAAAGTGCTTGAGATGGGAGAAACAACTGAAGATTATCGTAAATAACCATCAAATAAACTCCTCTTTGATTCAGAATTAATAAATAGAATAAAAAATGAATATCCAACCGTCGCCCCAGTAAATCAAATCCTAGAAAGTTCAATTTCCATCAACCTTATATCCTTCACCATCTTCCCCCTTTTATAACTCTTTGTTGGAACCCATTTTACCATGAATTCCTAGCAATTCAATGTAACTATTATAATGTTAAAGTGGATATTAAACTTTTAAGAGAACTCGACTTGGAATATGCCCGGCAGTGGACCCACGAGCAGAGCTGGCCGAAAAGTCTATGTACAGATGCCTTGTCTAGACCAGAACCTGGTGGATAATTGTGCATGGATCTACAGTTCACGACGGCCAGTGAGCATTCGGGTTGTGGCTTGGTCTGGAACTCTGGGTCCAGATAAAGGTTAGTCAGGTCTGGGTCCAGTCGCAACCATTGGAGTTGTTGGGATGTCTGCCTGTGGGTTCGAGTCTGGGTATAAACAACATTAATCGGGTCCCTTTCCACCATGGGTTCCATCTGAACTGAACCCGACCTGTTTACATCCGTGAATTTTCGGCGTGGAAAAATATTTTAAATTAAGGGCATTTTATAGGGGATCTGGATTCCATGATTTTGGACTTAAAACCCAGGCTATATGGGACTGGTTCTATTCATTGAGCACCTCTCCATTTATGTCCTTTTTTATTACATGCCAGGCCCATTAAGTTCAGAGAATTTCTGATGCTAGCCCATTTTACAAGGCATTATGGCCTACTAATGTTCCCGTGCATATCTTCACAGGCTCACTTAATTTTTTCTGAGAAAATCTAGTGGGCCTAACTGAATTGAACAGAACTTCAATTCTTCCTATTCACGGTCGCTCCCTGCAGGATTCTCACTAAAATCTTTTGGATTATCTTTGCATAAGATTTTAGGCTGAACGATCGTTGCGGGTGCTACCGTTGAACTAATACGAGCCCAGTTATTTTGATACAACATTAGCAGTTAGTAGGCTATTCTACGTTAAGTTTGTCATTCAAAATTGGTCCCAGATCTGTGCATTAAGCTAACACGCAGATCTGAGCCAGCCAGGCTTGAAAGTCTGACTTAATCATTGGGCCTGGATTTAAAGACCAATGAACAGATCCAACCTCGTGGCAGAACTGTACATGGGCCTGGACATTTTCTGGGCACATGAAGGCACGGTACGCATGAATGGGCCTGTTTTAGGCATTGGCTTATATACTAAACTATACACATGCCTAAAACATTTCGGGCTTCTTTTGTAAGGATTTTTCAGTCTAAGTTTCATATCTGTACAAATTTCTGGATTAAGGCCGAGTTGTCTTCAGGGACTCAAAAAATGAAGGGCGACACCCGTTCATGTTTCTGGTTGGGCATGAGATTTTCACTGAGCCCTAATATGTAATTTGGGCCTGAAATGAACTGGTGTACTTTAAGGCTCTATTTACAGTCTTGAGTCACATGGCGTTGGGCCCATTTGGCTACTGGGACTGAAGTGACCTTGTGGCCAGATTTGTAATTTTGTACACAAGGCCCGAATATGTGTCTATGTGTTGACTGGGCCCTTTGGCTTTTAGTCTAAATCATTTTGTTGATAGGACTAAGAAACGGAATCTTGGGCCTTCATCCGAACTAGCAAGTTACCCAATTTGAGTCGATTTAGTTTTTAAAAGTTTCTATTGGTGTTTTGTATTTTTAATTATTGTAACTCTAAAGGCCCAAAAGGCAATAAGGATTATTCCACATATTGATTGTCAACGGATATCCAATTATCTAAAATCCAACATCTGCAACCCCTGCAAAAATGGGATTGGAACCCACCCGATATTTGATCTATATAGGAGCTGTAACAAGCGTGAAACCTGCCTGTTGAGAGATAGGTAAGTTCCCGATGCATTAAGAGTCAACCTTCTGTCCTTATCTCTTTGCACTGATTATATATGAAAAATTATAAAAATATTATTGTGATTTTCCACTCTTTTATTAATTCATGCAACACTTCTGCAGTGTGAAAAAGGAAACCTATTTTCCTCAACAGAGAGGAGTGCAAAACCCTCTTATTGCATAAACACACCCTATGTGAAGTTCTGGCAAGGCCTACCTTCATGCGTGCAGTCACAAACATGACTGAATTGAGAGTTCTCACCTTGGATCAATGGTGTGACATGTTAATATGAAAAAATGTCATATTTGTTTACTTAAGGTCTTTGAGATTGAATAGATAGATATGCACTTATAAACTTGTGTCCCTTAAATTGGAAAGCAAGATCATCTAATCCATTCAATTTTATGCAAAATCCAAATCCACATTAAGAACTTAGAATTTCTAACAAGAATCTGGGGCCGGTTTTTTATTGGGATTTAAAGAAATTCATTTTTGGGGAATTTTCGAATTCTCTAACATAGTGGAATCTCTTGATGTTCCTTCATACTTGAACATCCATAAATTTCACAAAAAAGCAAAGAGACTAGAATTCCTGAATTCTAAAAGAGGAACTCATGACATGATGTGACAGCTTGCCCCGTGGCCTTTACAAATTCCGTGTTTCTTCCCAGGAAATCCAAAGTTCCAACCACTTAAAAGGTCTCAAATGATCTTTCAAACTTTAGAAATTCCAACACTTTTATAATTTAATGGAATTCCTAGATGCTCAAGTGCAAAGGAGGACTCAAGAAGTTTACAGTGTCCGAAAATTCAGAAATTCTCCAAACAAGAATTATCTGAATTCCAGTAAAGAAACAAGTAATTTGAGCTCATTCGTTTGAATGTAACCAATAGCCCAACCAAAAAATGAAAACGGAAAAAAGTGCCTAACTTATATGAAATAAAGGTTTTAAAAAAAATCCCCACAAATGCCCACTAAATGTTCTCTCATTAGGAGGAAAATGATCATAAACATGATCACCCTTGCAAATCAAATCTTAGAAAAGTAAAAGTCCCATTTGTATCCCTCATTCTATTCAATGTTCTTTATTTAACCTATTTTACTTATCTATTTATTTATTGTTGTAAAAGGAACCTATTTGGAGATTTTACTAGGAAAATCCTCTTAAAGTGGTTGAAGGCCAAAAAGGCTCTTAAACTTCAATATAGACCATAAAGGCACTCCCGTTACTTTTTTACATTTTTTTGTTGTTTTGCTTGGCAGCGATATCACTGCTCGTGTCATCTACTTCTTCGCCCCTTTCAAAGTCGTTGCCAAGCTTTGACGGGGACTGATTCGTTTGCAAGGCTTCCGGTTGTTCAGATTCTTTCCCAAAGATGAGTCTCTCAGATTGAAACAAAAAAACCCCCTCGAATTTGATAAGAAGAGCGTTAGGAATTTCAATGTGCTGGCTAATTCATAGGTTGAACAAAACTCTAGGTCTATTGAGTTGCAATTTTCTTTTTCTTTAAAAATGGATTGTGGTTGTGTCACCGAAACAACTAGAGTGAAGACTGAAGTGTTTTAGAGTGAAGAAAGAAAATTTAAGAACATAGTCTTGCTATAGCGAGGATCATGCTCGCTAGAGAGAACTTGCATGGAGAGTTCGAGACAAAATGTAAGCTCACTATAGCGAGGCCTTCTAGTTGCTGGAGCGAGCTTGGAAAAGAAGCCCAGCGCTGTTCAAACTTCTATTTTGAGTTCAATTGTTATTCTAACTCGATCAAGAATAGAAATCTAAGGCACGAACTTGGAGCTACATATAGGGTGTTTCTCTCAAGCCTAAGTATGAAATCAAGTTATTCTCTCATTGTTCTGATGTGAGAAAACTCAAAGAGAGATTCATTTTTCTCTAGAACTATCATAGAGAGGTTGTTCTAAAGAGTTGTTCTAGAGAGTTTTGAGGCTTCTACTTCTTTATAGAAGATTTGAGCATCTTGGTTCTCAAGGTGTTATTGGAGGGTCAAGAACAGGGAGCAACGTGCAGCGAGTAGTCATGATAGTGAGGAGTTGTGCAAGAACAACACTAGTCCTTTGGTCAATATATTGACTGAAAAAGGGAGCTGTGAGTATATCTTCTAACCGTTCCATAGTGACTAGTTTTTCTGATCGTGATTCTTCTCCCTAGATAAGGTTTCCATGTAAAAGTTGTGTCTGCTGTGGTGTGTGATTGGTAGATATATTTGTCGGTTTGCCCTATTTTGTTTCCACTTCATTGGTTATTGGACTGGCATCCGCTCTAGTAGATATAAAAAGAAACACTTTCAAAGAGAAAAGAACATGTGTAAAATCTTTACAAATTTCACGAGCTTCTCATTGAATTCATAAATAACTTGAGAAAATCTGACTCGATTGAATCAAGTTCTTAACAAATCTTTCACAGTCTCGATAAGGGTTAAGGGTTTGAAAGTCTTTCAAATCTTTAAAGAAAAAGTTGGAGCACTAGTTTAAATTTGCAGAAACTAGAGAGGGTTGGAAGATGATGACTGCTGGTTGGTATTTGTAGGTGGGCATTTGGTAGTGGTGATCAGGTTGCAGATGGGTCGGTCTAGTTTGTTTGGTTGCTTGATTTGCAGGTTCGGATATGATTTTAGAAAACAAGATGGGTCCTTACTCAGTTGAATGAGTGAACAGTGAATATGAAAAGTGGAGAAGAAGGTGATGCATACAAGTCATCGGCAATATCACTGCTTGGTAAAAAATAAATAAAGAAAATGAAAAGAAAATATTTCGAAAGGGCCTCTGGAATCAGCCTGGTGCCTAAAAGACTTTGAGGACATTTTTTGTCACCACCAGGATTAAAGGGATTTTTTCTGTAAAATCCCAAACCTATTTTAACATGAATTCTTATAAATTTAATTATATGCCACTTGTCTATTTAACATTCCTCTGTAAGCTATTTTCACATAAACTCTATAGAAATTCAAGTCTATGCAATGATACAGCAATTAATTAGAATTCAATTCTTCCAGTGAAATTGAAGACAGTGATTGTCATTAATTTAGATTCTCAAAGTGTACCACCCCACACCCACAACCAGTCAGCCACTGATAAACTGATAGCAGACAAGTTCAATCCAGGAGGACATGGAGCACATGAGTATATGTGCCTCTAATAACTGATTTTTTGAGAGAGAGAGAGAGAGAGAGAGAGAGAGAGAGATATGGGGTGGGTGGTGTCTTGACTCAGTCAATACCTTAGGTCTGAAGGCTTTCCAAATGTAGGTCCTCATGCAGAGGCATGTACACATCTGTCGCTCTCCATTCCTAGTCACACCCCCTACGCACAACTCTTCACGCTCAAGCAAAAGATTTTTTTAAACAGTTGCAAGCATTATAAAAATGAAAGACATTTAGGTGCATCATCGCTCATTATATTATGAGGATGAGAAAACTTTCTCTTTTTTACATGAATATTTTTTTTATGAAAGTGATCATATATAACTTTTCTCTTTTACATATTAAAATTTTTAATTATGGAAGTGTCCCTCACCCTATAATAAAAAATGGATACATATATAAATTATCTAATAAAAATATCCAAGTGCCAGCAGTTTCCATAAACACCTAAAGTCATCTTTCCCTTCTCCGGCTTGTCTTTTCCATCACTTTCCTTTGTCTTCGCACTGGGGATGTGAGAAAACATGTCAGACATCAGCAGATTCCTTCTTGCAGGCAGAGCTGGATAAAAGACACTAGTTTCCATTAGCTTAGGAAAACTTCCTTTTTTTTCTTTGGTGTGCGGTGGGGAGAGTAAATTTTGAGTTGCCAATAGAAGCCATCTTTCCTTTATTTGCAAGGAATTTGCTAGGGTAATAGTTGGACATTCATCTTTCATAAAAAGATAGATTATTTGACGCTCGTATATGGATCACACTTTGTTTCTTTAATTCTAGCCACTTTGACGGGGATAAACTTCTAAGGAACACTTTTCCAAGTGTTGAAAAATATTTTATTCCATGTAAACAAATAAACCTCCAGAGCTCCAAGTTCAGCTAGGTAATCATTTTCCACCAGAAGAAAGATTATTTGATGACCAGATATTTGATGACCATCTATATATATCTTCACTTTCAATATTTTAATCTTAACCCCTCTAATGGAAATAAATTTCTTAGGAATATGTTTTTAAAGATCCCAAAGAGTTTAATTCCACAGATGAGCCCCTAGAGCTTTGAGTTTTGCTAGGTAATCACTTTCCATAAAAGAAGAGATTATTTGTTGGTCATTTGTGGATCTTCACTTACGTTTGTTTGATTGTAGCCTCTCTAATGGGAATAAATTTCATAGCACATTTATTAGAATTCTAGAGACTTTAATAACATGTAAACAAATGTTCCTTAAGAGCTTTCAAATTTCACTGGTTAATCACTTTCTACCAAAGGAGAGATTATGTGATGGCCACTTACCGACCCACTCCTTTGTTTCTTCAATTTTAGGCAATTTGAGTGGAACAAATTTCCTATAACACAAACTTAATTTTCTAAAAAAAAATTCCTATAATTCTTAGAAATCCAATTCCATGCAAACCAACAGGCCCTCTCCAAGTCAATCTATAAATAAAAAAAGATCACTCGAAAGGGAAGATTCGAAGAGAATTCACAAAAATATGCAGAATTCTACCTAGATGAATTCTGCCTTCATTCATATGAAGAATGTTCATACTTCTAAAATAACCTGATATCTTTTTCTATTAAGTAAAAAGGGTTATGGATTTAATTTTGAATTCAATAAATTCATTCTTATTATAAGTTATCAAATAAGTTATATACTGATCACGGCTTTTCTCCATATTTTTTAATAGAAAAATTATCAGCATGTCGTTCTTTACATTCTACGTAACTCAAGTATTTTGCAAAATCTTTTTGAGTGGAGAACTGATCTTAATTCCTTGAACTTGTAGATGGACATATTCAGGAAATAAGCGATAAACCATTTAAGAGCTGAAGAGAACGGCATCTTACCCCAATGGTAAGACTTGGCAATTCTCATCGAGAGGGTCCAGGGTCCGACCTTGCCTTCCCCACACTTAGCATATGCGAGTCTCTCATAGACCAGCCCAATGACGCAAAATCATATGATCAACTTTAAAGACAAAAGTTCATAGTTTGGGAAGGTCATTTCTTACTAGCAACACAATTTACAAATATTCCCATTGAAAAATTAGCAAAAACCCATACAAGTTATACAATAAACGTAAAATAGGTAAATGTGTTACATAATAAAAGTATAGTGGCAAACTCGAAAAAAAAAATTTCTGAATTCCTTTTTTGGGACAGTTTGGCAAGTCTGAAATGGACCTAATTCAATATATCTATTTGAAAGAGTTGTTTTAAGTAAGCATTAAAATGGATGACAAATTTATCATTATGTAAAAGTTATATGAACAAAGTTATTACATAATAAAAGTACTATAGGCAAGTTTGTCATAAAGTAAAATAGTTTGAGAAAACTTTTTATTATACGGGAAAAACTGGTAAAATAACAAAAGAAGAAAATGGCTGATTGCCTGATTTCTATAGACATTTATGTCTAAACGAAAAACCTAGCTCTTTGTTACTTGAAAACGAGGCAAAAAGGGGGATCGAATCAAACATCCTCAGAACTTTTGTGAAAAAACTAATCCAAAATCAAACATCTAATTAAATAAATTTTAAGTCAAGTAGAGTTGTCAAATGAGGTGCCTGAAGTGTTTAGTTCAACAATACCTTAGGTGATAAGGTCATAAGGAAAAGATTGCTCTTTCATTATTTTGAAAAACAAGCAAAAGATCAAAACTTTTTCAAATGGCCCAATACACTCCAACATTCATCAGAATCAAACACCTATTTATATCAACTTTTAAGCCTATATTAGAGTTATCGAGTAGACTTCTCAAATGACACCTTACACATTTCCAAGGAACATTCATAACAATACCTTTGGTGAAGGTCCAAAGGGACAAGTTTCAAACGCACTCCAATAACAATTTGAAACAAAATTAAAAATTTAAGTTAGATAGGCTTAAAATTGTAGAAAATGATCCACATACTTTTCCCCCCGGAGTAGATAGGTTCCCTTGTTGAAACAATGTAAAGATGAGTCTCATGCACAAGTCAACTTGAGCGAGACAGCCCAGGTCCAGCAACGACCGAGTCAAGTTAAGCACGGGCACAATTCAAAGGTTGTTTTATGAATCCGAGTGTGTCTAGGCACGATAATAGTGAATAGACCACTTAGGGTCTGCCACGTCACCGCGAACATCTTCCATCCGCTTCCCTACCCGGGGTGATGTAGCGGACCGTGAATAGTCAACTCCTTTAAATATACATATATAAATATATATTTATATATTTAATTATATAGTTTTGCATGCAAAATACACCTATGCCATTGTAGCACCCCGCTGGAGGGGGGGAGAAAATCGGTTATTATTGTTGAACCTCTTATTTTCAACGCCTCCTTTATTTGTCGCAGATTACTCGACAGGGAGGATCCGAAGTTCCTAACGAGATGGGTAGAAAATCACTTACGCGGAAAAGGAAATGCAAATGGACATGGATGAAATCTAAAGCTTAAATAAAACATGTTCTTATCATTTTTCCATAAAAATGAGTGATAGTGAGGGGCAAACTTAATAGGGCCCACGTAGGGTGAGAGATGAACTTGATGATACATGCGTTTTTGATGAACAAGCTTAGCATTGTTCGCATCCTAACCATATGATGAAGAGGGACAAACTTAATAGAGGGAGATGAAAAGATGAGCTTAATCCCAAGCCTCTAACCCCTTCATTTGTAATCCACAAATTTAACGACTTTATATTAAAGCAAAAAAACTATTTAACAACTTCACATTAAAGTAAAATCCTACGATCCAATCAATTTAGATATATGAAAACTTAGATGGATCTAATATACTTAAAGAGGTCATAGGTCATACATATGTAGATTGTTCAAATATATCATAAAGTGAGCCACACTATATTGTCCTCCACCATATTATGGCGAGGGATGGATGCACATAAATATTTCCATATATAACATTACTGTATTTAGAGTAACATAACTCAATTTTAATATTTTAAATAGGTCTTTAAATATATATATTTTTTTAAATAAACTTTTTTGACACTTTTGGTACCTGTGCGGCCATTACGGTCCAGCCGTAACCAGCAGAAAATATAAAACCATGCCTGCACCATCCTAAACAAAGGAATAGAATCAGATTTAAAAAACGTAAGGCTAAAAAAACATAACCAGGCCTTCACTTTCTACGCTCTCAATTGTACAAAATGATCCCTTTAATTGCTTCTTGTCCTTTCTGTGCCGAATTTAAGGGAACCCTATAGATGAGATAGATGAAAATTCATCTCATTCTAGGGCAAGGCATACCATGATTCCTTACACCTCTCCTCAGAGAAGAATTCAGCCTCAGTGGCAATTTTTTCTCCTGTGGGAACATCTGTAGGTCAAGGTCTGGGGGCACCCACCATGACATCCTCATGCATACATCCCCATCACTTTTACAACTTTCCAGCTTCAAGTCTACTTTGATTCACTGATTCATTCTCTTATATATTTCATTTCAGAAACAACACTTATTACACAAAACCCTTCCCCCTTCCATTACCCTTTCTTCCAACAAAACACATGTGACTTATTGATCATCTAACCTAACTCAGGCAGAACATCTCCATCCCATTTCTTTCTTTCCTTTCCAAATTGAATCCCTACTTCCTATCACAAACTTACTTTAATTTCTTCCTCCCTTCAAAACCATAACAATAATAAAGTGGTTATTGAAGTGGACCGAAGGTGGTTTAATACGTCCATTCCTGAGGGAGGTGGATTTCATGGCTGGGGGCGGTTGGTGGGATTCTCATGTTTTGACGCTGAGCTTGGGTGTGAAGAGTATTGCCCCGACCTACCATGTAATCTGCAAAAAGTAATAAGAAACACGAAAATTGTTAGATTCTAAGCTTCCATTTCTTGCTTCTTAATGGAAAAGGAGAGGCCAACAGTAAGAGCCATGAGGTGAAAAATGAAATGGAAAGATGAGAAGCACTTGCCCCTATCAAGTACTAGGCTTCCCCCTTGAAACCGAGGGGGAGCAGTGTCCATTTCATCCAGATTCAAGTTCAATGCTTGGACAACTCTAGCAGGGAGAAGAACCGTGGAGCAACCTGCAATTTCAAAGATAAACTTCTACTGATCCCATAATCAAACTCTGTTCATTACATAATTTGAACTATTAATGAAAAAAAGTTGATTTAACTATGATAAAATCATACCCTCTTATAAATGATTCAATCATCCTTTTTAATCTATATATGTGACCCACCAGACAAGATCAGAGCATCCAACCATCTTGCCATTAAGACAAAGGTTTCACAGATCAGGTCTTACATCAATAGGAAAAGTTGATCAAATCCCATATAGATGGGAGTGTGTTAAAGCATAGAAACGTGAATGAGTTGCCATTGCACCTAGTCCACCATGTTACATCATTTTGTATCAATAGGTGAGCTACTATGATTATATTATTTAGAAGAGACCTATGTAATTCATCATTTAGGTGGGCCCTATTGGTGCGTCTAGAAAAAGATAGCATGATGGGATACCAAGCAACCAGTGAAATGCACACACATCAAGAGAGTTTAACTTTTGAGCTTCTGTTTCTCAAGTAACTCCATAAAATATCATCACTGCCTAAACCCATTTGCCAAGGGGATACCAGTTTGATAGGGAGGGCATTTGAGATGTGGAAAAAACAGTAAAAGCAACAGCCCTGAAATATATATATATATATATATATTCATCTGACTGCATCAGTAGAAAATAGGAATCCACAGGGAATAACTCCACGAACAATTCATAAACAGAAATCATTTTCTCATATGGATCCTAGCACTAAGAGAACCAAATTGAATCCGGTATTTTATCACTTAACATTAAAATTATTCTAGATTTGGGTCATCAGAAAACTAGCATTTGTTAGCTTCTGGCTACTAACCAATGACTAAAAGTAAAAATATAACAGCAATCTTTGATCTCATTGACTAGACCATATACCTGATTTCTTCCTAGTTTCGGTGGGATTTCCTGCTCTGCGTGGCAAGAAAACCCCAGTTCCACAAGACTCCCTCGACCCCTGCCCTCCAAGAAAAACAGCTCTCATTCCAGATCCGGGTTGTTGTTGCTGCTGCTGCTGCTCTTGCTGTTGCTGTTGCTGCAAAGGGGGCCAAGCAGATGAAGGAAGGCCCAAAGGTCGTCCACTCCTTCCATTCCCAAAACCCCCTTGATGAAATGAAGGTTGAAGCTGCTGCTGCACTGCTGGTGCAGGCTTCACCCCTTGCCTTCCCCAAGCGGAAGAGCAATGCTGCTGCTGCTTCATCATTTTCTGTTGTTTCAGCTGCTGGAACTGCAAATTCAAATCCCCCAACATAAAAATCAGTAACTAAGTTCTAAAAAATTAAAAAATAAAGAAAGAAAGATAGCATCAATCTTCACAGAGGGCCCAATTGGAAAGGATTTTCTTTAGAGATTGAGTATATACTTAATAGTATTCTCTGGGTGGGTTTCTCTATATGATAGCCACAAATTAGTCTCTTGTGCACCAGCCTCAATGTACTTCATTAAAATCCCATTCTTATGACACAAAAAGCCTCACTCTCCAAATTGAAACCAAATTGATGGGGGCCAAAGCTATGGTGATCGTGATCTATTTCTATATGGAGTTTCAAATAAAACCCAGAGGATAATCTTACTTGATGAATGTTGAATTGCTGATGGTTAACAGCCAGATTATCGTAGAATCCAGTAGATTGTGGCTTCACAGGCAAGGATGCAGTAGATTGTGGTTTCATAGGCAAGGATGCTGCAGAGGGAAGCTTTCTTGGAGAACCCAGAACCCCTCGGTTGTGGAATTTCAGAGTTTCATCATTCATCTTCATCCTCACAACCTGCCCAGCTGCTGCATAAAGCAGTTCCCAGGCATCCACTTCTTTCTCATACAAGGGCGTGGCTGATGTAGGGGATGGGACTTGAGAAGGACCATTAGAGCTTCCACTGCTGGACCCAAGGCCAGAACTCGACCAGGTCCCCATGGTGCAGAGCGTGGATTGTGGAGAACCGGCCACCACTCCCTTCATCAAGAAAACCAAAATCAGACGACCTTCTAACAAACCCAGAAACCAAAACATCAACCCCAATTGAAAAAGCAAGCATACCAGAACAAGAGCAACACAACTACAGGGTAATCTGTGTTCGAAACTAGGAAAACCTACTACAATCAGAAAAAGGAAACCACAGAAGCAAGATGTTTTTTCTTCAAAACTAGTAAAGACCCCAAAATGGGACCATTGCTAACCAAAAAGCAAAACCCAGAAGACAAGATCTCGCAAACAATTTCATTTCATTCCACATCACCAAAACCATCGAAATCAATCCGGTCTGAGGTAGCCCCAAAGCAGAATCGTTATCAGAAATCAGCTTGAACTGGTGTGGAGAGAGAGAGAGAGAGAGAGAGAGAGAGAGGGTCTCACAATGCAAATGGATAACTTAAGAAAGTTTATCATCCTTTCTCCTCTAAACAGTCCTTGGAAAACTATGATTGCAGTATTAGTCGAAGATAAAAAAAAAATCCAAAAATAAACAGTCCAGCACCGATGACAAGAACAGTGAAGTGCGAAAAGCAGAATAATTTCCCTCAGAAACTTGATAAGAACCCAAAACTAGACCATTAGTTGACCAACAAAGAACCCAGAAGAGGAATTTCTCAAACAGCCATCTTTCCTTCCATGCCAAAGAAGCCACCAAAATCAGTCCGCTTAAATGGAGCTTTAGAGCAAAATCATTATCAGAAATCCATAGAGTTAGTCTGGATGAGAAAATAGGTGGGGAAAACTAAAAACAGTACAAATGGAGGCCTGTGGAGAGTTCTCTCCAACTTTTCAGTTCCAAATAGCCCCAGGTGAAAACTTAGGAAAGTAGATTTAGCTAGGGGAGTGAAAATGCAAACATAACAGGCCAGCATCTACCTCATGCAAAAAATTAATCTGCCTTCAAAACTAAAGAACCCCTTAAATCAGAAAAAGGAAGTCATGCAAGCAAGACAATCTCATCAAATCAAAACTAAGAAATGCCCAAAACTAAACCAACGTTAACCAAACAAGAAAAACCATAACAGGAAATCCCAAAACAGTGTTCATTCCACCTTGATATCACCAAAAACACCAAAATCAATCCAGAGATCCCAAAGAAAAACCCAATATAGAAAAATCCATTATAAGTGCACACCTGCATCAAAACCCCCAAAACCTCCGAAACAAAATACCCTCAGAAAAAGGATTAGAAAATCCATATGGAAATTCCAGAAAAAAGCTTCAAACCCAACCTAAGACCCCAAAAGAGGGACAGCTTGGAAACGGCAAACCAGAAATGGAAATCTCAGCAACCCTTCCAAGCCCACCAGAGACAGAGAAGAGGGAGAACCCAGAGAAACAAGAAATGAAAATCTCAATAACCATTTAGAACCCAAAGAGAAACCCAAAATTGGCAGAGCTTAAGAGAAAAAAAAAAAAAAAAAACAAATATGAGAATCTCAGAAACAACATCAAAGCCCAACAAAGACCCAAAAGGAAGAGATTAGAAAACCCAAAAATAAAAAATCTCAAAAGCCCATCAGACACACCAAACACCCAACAGAGGAAAAAGAGATGCAAAAACACGGAAATGAAAACCTCACAAACCCACCACACACACAAAAGAGAGCTTTAAAACCCCGGATGAAAATCTTAGAAACCCATCAAAACCCACCAAACACCCAACATATAGAAAGCTTAAAAAGCCTACAAGAGAAGATCTTAGAAACCCTTCAAACCCACCAAAGCCACCATAAAGAGGTAGAGAAGAGATCAAACCACGATAATCTCAGCAGCAAAATCCCCAATACCTTACTGAATCCAGGAGAGTTTGTTTTATCCTCGTCCTGAAGAGTTGAACTCGCCATCTTCCGAGTCAACCCGGCCATGTAATCCTCCTCATCGCTCTCCGTCTCGGTCGAGCCAACCACCGACTCGACCGGAGAGCTCAAGGCCGAGCCATACGAACCGAACCCATATGAGAAATCGACCGGAAAGCAGACCCGGCTCTCGTTCTCAAACCCTGCACCACTCACCTTCTTCTTCTCCATGAAGTTGTCGTCTGCTAAGAACTCAGAAGGAAGCCAAAACTCACCGTCATCCAAGTCCTCTGCCATCTCCCAAGCCCGCTTAAAAGAAAGCAAAAGATATTGAAAGATAGAGAGAGTTGAAGAACTTAGAGACTGATGGTCGGAGAAGGAATAAAGATCAGAGGGCAAAGGAGTAGGGACCCAACTAAAGAAGAAAGAGCAAAAGGACAGTGGAAAGAGAGGGAGTGAGGAGAGGCTTGAAGGGTTGGGATGTGGAGAAGAAAGCTTTATTGAGGTTTTGAAAGGAGGGATGGTGCAGGTTTTGGGTAAAAAGGAGAGGAGAGAGGAAAAGGAAAGTGGATAGGACAGAGGGACTTCTTTGATGGATTTTTGGAAAGATAAGGGCTTTTTCAAAAGACTCTGAAATTTTGGGAACTTTTTATAAATATAAAAGACAGCGAGGAGGAGGTTATTAAAAGCAGGATAGAGATTCAGAGAGATATTTTGGACCGTAGGGAATTGGGATGGATCCTGGGAGTTCTCTAGTTCAGAATTCATTCGAGGTTTGCGTGTGGGTGGACAGAGAAGAAAAGATTCAAATTTATGGATCACTATATGCATGAATGAGGAAGTTATTTTTTCAATTTTCAAGTAGTATCAATCTAAGGTTTCAAACATTGGTACGATTAGGCATTTATCTCTGCCCTAGTTTATCTATAATATGAATAGTAGATTACTTTCAATTTACAAGTTGTGTCAATCTAAGATTCAAACATTGTTACGATTAAGCATTTTTCTCAATCCTAGTTTATTTGTAGTTTGAATAATAGATGAGGTTAAATCCAAGAGCTTTTTGTATAGGCCCCCTAAGGTTTGTAGGATTTACAAATAGGCCCCTGAGGTCTTAGTATTTATAAATGGGCCCCTCATTTTCCTTTTTAATACCTTCCATGTCCCTAAATTAATATATCTTGCAAGAATGTGTAGCCACTGTGAGATTTGTGTTGGATTTTTATATAAATAACAGCTTTGCCCTTACATCCATAAAACAAAAATGAGTACATTATTATTAACAAAAATACTATTATTTTATCTTAAGCCCTAATGGTTTCTCTCAATAACTCTCTCTTGCACATGACCAGTGGAAGACCCAAGTACAAGAGTATGGGAAATTGAGCTCCCACCCATATCTGAGAAAAGTTTAAAATTCCCCCTTCCCCCTACAAATTCTAAAAAATAATGTTTTTTTTATTTTTATTTTTATTTTTACATTTGACCCTTGCCTCAATATTTATTTTATATAGAGCCGAACACCCCTGCAAATTCTAAACGTTAATATTTCTTATATTTGCTTGTTCCCCAATATTTTTCTTTTACACCCCCTACACGTGAAGTATAATCATGTATTCTGAAACTCTCATCAATCCAATGCTAGGCCATATATGGATTGGATAAATCATAACCGGTTATAAGTATATGAGTTGATTGTTATCATGATCAACTTGGATTTAATGAAATGAGCCCTATATTGATAAGAAAGAAAATGAATTTATATAGGGTTATTCTCTCTCACTAAGTTTGACGATTTTGCTCGAGATAGATTGAAATGGAGAAACAAAATTCGTGTAGCCGACCCCAACATAGTTAGGACAAGGCTTTAATGATGATAATGATACTCTCCCACTAAGTGCAATTGTTAATGTTACATGCTTTAAAAAAAAATCGAGTCCAAGCTTTTGGAATTATGCACATAAGGATAAAAGAGATTGACAAAAGTGTCATTTCGCTCTAAAAACCTATTATAGTTGGAAGATTATTGATTTTAGAGACACGGAAGGTATTAAAATGATGATGCAGTAGCCTATTTGTAAATACTAAAACCTCAGGGGCCTATTTACAAATCTTATAAACCTTAAGGGGTTATATGCAAAAAGCTCTAAATTATGTCACAACTTGACGAGTCTAGGTTTCAAACGTTTGTGAACAATGTTATATTATGTTATGAAACCATTAGGACATATTTGTTGGCATGAATGTACAAATATTCATGTAAGAATTAGTTAAAATGAAGTATAAAGGTGAATATACAAAAGAAAAAAAAATCCACAAATAATTTTTTTTTATCAACTCAGAAATTTAATACCTAAGAAAGTCAATGTCCCCCCTCCCTACTTCTTCACCTTCCTCTCCTCCCGGCCTTGGTCGAGCTCATTTTAATACGAAATTGATTGATTTTGTATGCCTTAGTGGGTCTTTTTTTATACGTATGCAGATATTACATATGTAAATGTTATAAATGTATATGTTACATATGCAAGTGATACACATGTGAAACACATTATCATATTTTTAATATAACATTTTTCATATGAATCAATGAGTACTTTCAATGATTCCAAATGTATTTAGATATTCTGTTTTTTTAACAAATTTATCAAAATCCATGAAAATTGAGATAAAAATATCAATTAGCCACTTTTTCCATATAGAGAGGAAGAACGATTTGGATCATGAATTGGAAAGCAATAGAAGTCCAAAAATTTATATTTAATGGTTTGGACATTTTTACAAATTTCTCAAAGTCCTCGAAGAACAATAAATTTGGCCTATTAGCTGTTTTTAGCTATATATAAAAAAAGATGAACAATTATATCATGGATTTGGGTTTCACAACTATGAAAAAAGATAATAGTTTTATGGGCCCCACAAGAGAAAACTGACCATGAAACATACTGTACCAACGCATTTTGTATTCAGGGCTATGGATCACCTTTACACGTTTGAAGGTGTGGAGATTATCTCATTTTCACACCTAATTTACACCATATTCGTAATTAATTGCAAACAAATCTTATAGATGGTCATCCATGTGAATCGTTTACATATGTAAATAAGTATGAACAAACTACCCATAAATATGATTAGTTAGGTATTGTGTCCCTACTTGGATATCCTAGATGGCCTAAGAAATTTCATCATGTAGAGTAATAATAAGCAAATAACAATAGAAAATCAACACTTTTATCATATAATGATACTTAGGTTTTGTTTGAATTTAAACAGAAAAGGCGAAAACAACTCCTTACCCGAGTGGTAAGGAGAGACAGGTCTCACCTGGTTGCCCAGGGTCTGAAACCCTGGGTACACCACCTCTTTCCGAGTGTGCAGCCTTCCCTTCCCACTTGTGTGGGCATTCTTACCGCTTGTGGGTGCTCCTTTCTCATTTGAGTGAAATGTCTTTACATACGTATGCGATCTCTTACTTGGGTCCCAACTCCCTTGGCTGGGTTTAAAAATAAATAAAAACGGAAAAGGAAAGGCTATGTGAAAAATAACGACTTTGAAATTATTTTATAAATAAGGAAGTTTTTGCCTATGTGCAAAATGAGAGACCCTGCCTAGGTTCATTGCAACTAGAGTGCATGTATAAGATATTATGCTATTTATACATGGTCCCACTCTAGTAAAAAAATGTAACATTTAAACATGGGCCATCTTTAAAAATTAGAAAAAGAATTGTGTGCCACCTAGATTCATAGCTACTAAAGTGCTCGGCAATGTACAAATACTACACTTTGCATTTGGTCCCCACTTAAATCACAAGACTTAATTCTTAAACAAGGCCCAGGTCTACCTAGATTCATTACTACTGCACTGCTCATCAATGTTAAAAAAAAAAAAAGAAAAAAAAAACTATATTGTACGTTATAGGGGGACATTCATGTGCATCTATCCCTTATCATAGGGTGAGGGACACTTTCCCTCTTTACACATGAATACTCATTTTATGCATATGACCATATATGACTTTTCCTCTTTTGCACATGAAAAATTCCAATTATAGAAGTGTCCCTCACTTTGTGATAAGGGATGGATGCCTATGAATATTCTCCTACATTATATATGGGTCTCACTTAGTCACAAATTATACCACTCAAACACCCAAAATGCAATACTCAAATGCTAGTAGAGCTCTCATTAATATGCAAACACTATCATCTACATATTGAGTCACAATTAGGACTTATTTGGCAAATCTTATTTGTATGAAACAAAACTGTATAAATAGAGATCTGTTTCAAATCCAGCTTGAGATAGATATTTTAAAAATAGACCGTTTGGTAGGTCCAAAAATTATTTGAAACAAATGTTTAAAAATTCAATGGTTTAGGATTTTTTTTTATTAATTTCTTGAGATCTACAATAAATCAGGGCATGAAACTTGGACTCAATAGTTGCTTTCAATATTTCAAAGAGAATCACTGGATAGGATCATGATTGTGGGACCCACATAATTCCAAAAATGCAAACTATGGTGCTGTATTTTTTGCAAATATCTTGAGATTTGAGAATGATCAATGGCTCAAATTCAGACATATAGCCTGTGTCTAATCATGTGAAGAGTTTCAATTGTTCAGATCATCATTTAGGGTCTTATTAGTTTAAAAATGAAAAAAACAAACTAGGGAAAGAAAAGACATGTGGGATGCAGTTTTTTTACCCAAGCATACCTAACGAATCTTAGTTTTTGTAATTTTCTTGAGACGTTCACTTAATCACTTGCTGAAATTCGGACTCGTAGCCGTTGTCACTATTCCAAAGAGGACAAACAGTTTAGATCATGATTATGGGGCCCATAAAAGTAAAAAAATTGTAGATCTAATTTCATTTTTTTTTGTCAATATCTCAAGATTCAATAAAGATCAACGGTTCGAACTTAGGCACATGGCCGTGTTTGATCATCTTAAGATTTTTAACGGTTTAGATTATCAAGTAGGGTCACATAATTAAAAAAAAAAGAAAAGAAAAAAGGTGATACAAAATCAAAACATCATGTACTGCTGTAGCAAGGCACGTCTTTGCGCTTTAAACTTTTAGGGCCTGTTTCTTTACTAGAATTTCTATAGTTAGAGTTTTTGGGACATGATGTGAGGCATTTTCAAATCTCTTATTTCTTGTCAAGAATCTCTAAATTCCAGCACATGAGAAGTTGTAATTGGCCTTGGAGAATTCAGGAATTCCACCCTCCTGCATTTGAGTGGAATTCTTGAATGCTCAAGTCCAAAGGAGCATCTAGGAATTCCACCTTGTTCGGAAATTCAATAATTTTTCAAATAGGAATTCCTAAAAACCTAGTGAAGAAACATGCCCTTAAGTATGTTTCAATTCTTCTCCTTTTCGCTATATCCAAAACGGACGGTTTCCATCTATATGCATTTCGATATTGAGGGCACTATTCAAGTTACCAAACAGTCTATTTACTTCTTAAAACTGGTTTTAGACAACCATTATAATTTCTAAGAAATTGAATATACTCCGATGGAATAAATATATCCATACATGGGCCAGCCATAGTCAGTAAAATGCAAATGCTAAATGTTAGGTCCATTGAATTGATGGTTAGCCAGAATTCCACTACAAAGCTGCCAAAATATTGAAATCTCAAAGTCTTACTGAAATTTGATATTTGAGAATGTTTGAATTTATGGATTCTTGAGATTCTATTAAAAACAAGAAATTTTAAATTTTCATTGGAGTTTCTATCAGAAAGTCTAGTAAAAAAAAGTCATATGAAGCTAATTGAAGGTGATACAAATGTGATACAAAATTAAAAAAAAAAGAAAAGAAAAAAGGTGATACAAAATCAACACATCATGTACTGCTGTGACAAGGCACGTCTTTGTGCTTTAGACTTTTAGGGCCTGTTTCTTTACTAGAATTTCTATAGTTGAGGTTTTTGGGACATGATGTGAGGCATTTTCAATTCTCTTATTTCTTGTCAAGAATTTCTAAATTCCAGCACATGAGAAATCCCAATTGGCCTTGGAGAATTCAAGAATTCCACCCTCCTGCATTTGAGTAGAATTCCTGAATGCTCAAGCCCAAAGGAGCATATAGGAACTCCACCTTGTCCGAAAATTCAAGAATTTTTCAAACAGGAATTCCTGAAAACCTAGTGAAGAAACATGCCCTTAAGTATGTTTCAATTCTTGCCCTTTTCGTTATTTCCAAAATGGACGGTTTCCATCTTTATGCATTTCGATATTGAGGGCACTATTCAAGTTACCAAACAGTCTATTTACATCTTAAAACTGGTTTTAGACAAGCATTATAATTTCTAAGAAACTGAATATATTCCGATGGAATAAAGACAGCCATACATGGGCCAGCCATAGTTAGTAAAATGCAAAAGCTAAACGTTAGGTCCATTGAACTGATGGTTAGGGATGCCAGAATTCCACTACAAAGCTTCCAAAATATTGAAATCTCAAAGTCTTACTGAAATTTGATATTTGAGAATGTTCGAATGAATGGATTCTCGAGATTCTATTAAAAATAATAAAATTTAAAATTTCATTGGAATTTCTATCAGAAAGTCTAGTAAAAAAAAGTCATATGAGGCTAATTATTTTTTCTTCTAAACATATAATATTTCATTAGAGAAAAAAAAATTCTCATCCCTTCGTCTGTTCATTACATCCAATCAGGCAGTTTATGAAAGAGTCTACTATGAAAGGTGGTTAGGATGGGAGAGCTAGAGGGAGCAGGGGGGATGACAGTGCAAGGGCTGTTCGATTAGATATGGACACAAAGGAGTTGTACAAAAATTAAAGCGAAATAAAAGAGAAGGTTAGAAGACTGTTGAGAGACGACCTTTTTACCTGAGAGGGAAGGAATTAGTAAAAGCAGAACAAGAGACAAAAAGGAAACAAAATAGTATGAGAGAAGGACTTCTTGGATAAGAAATTTTAGGCACAGGAGCTTTTTTGAAAATAGAGAGGAAGGAGTAGGTGGTTTGTAGGCTGTCTGGAAGAAGAGCTTTGCATGGCAAAGGAGGGAGGACCGGACTTGATTTTCCTTTCTCAAAAGCAAAGCCCTTGATGCAACAACTGGATTTACGGTCACTATTTGGCCGGGTGGCTGGAGCAGACATTTGTCCTTCTCTTTAACCTAACTGCCATCCATTCTAGTTATAGAAACGGTATGTATATTTTAGGTAATCAAAGAAGGACATGTATTTATTGTCTACACTCTTTTCTTTATTAGAGTGACATTAATAATCCTAATGATGTCAAATGATTAGGGTTTAACTTAAAGATTAGGGCTTGAATTTGGCTTGTGCGGGGTTTCTCTAATGAATCCATTTTGACCTTTTTATTTCTTGCCATTCAAATTTCAAAAGCAAGTCATCACACTCTCTAGTGGAGAAGCCAGTGGGCTGGGTTACTCAGTGATCTGGTCCAAACTACCCTACTTGGTTTTACTAGTGGTTTTAACAGGTGTTAGGTAGGGCTGTCAATTATGTCATATTAATGAATTTGGATTGCGGGTTAACGAATTCATGTTAAATCACCTCAAACCGTACACAACCCATTAAGTAAATGGGTCCAAAAATCAAACACGAACGCGATCCGTTTATTTAACAGTATACACGACACGACCTGTTAAATAATTTTGTCCATGACTATGTCAATTAACACACACTCTTTCGCTAATGAAAGGAGAGTGAAGGAGTTAGAAAATGATATTTTATATATAGGTTTTAGGGTTTCACTTCAACCTTTTTAAACTTACCAAAATACCTCTCATCCATTTTATAATTTATGTCATTTAACATTTGGCGGGTTGTATCGAGTTGTTAATGGATTGCCGGTTTAATTCGTTAACGGCGAGCTAATTTAACGGGTTAACGGGTCCGACTCATTAACGACACGAACCCGTTAAGAGGCCACCGGAACCCGTTAACATCGTGTGGGTTCAGGTCGTGTTAATGGGTTGTGTGGTATTTTGATAGCTCTAGATTTAAGCATGGAAGTGTGGGATAACTCTGTTGGACTCGTTGTATTCCCTTTCCATTGGCCGGGTTACTTGGGTAACTTGTCCAACCCACATTGCTTAGTTTTTACTAGTGGATTTGACTGTGTTTTTTCTTTTTTCTTACATCCTTCTACATGTAATGGGAAAATGAGACTTATATATATAAATGCTACGTTTGCAAATGTTGCATATGGAAATGTAACACATGTACAACACATTATCATATTTTTCAAAATTATCATTTTCACCTAACTAAATGAGTGCATCATATAGTTTGTTTTAAATGCATTTAGAATTTTATTTTTTTTTACACTTTTCATGAATTTCTCAAAATTCATGAAGAATTAAGATAGGAGATTTAACCAGAAAAAACAGATTAAGTGACCACAATACCGAAAAGGTAATTTTAAATGCCCTTGCACTAAATCAGTCATTTTGCCCGAAAACGTATTTTTTTTAAACATTCTCTACTAGGGTCCCTATTGACCTTCATTTGCAATGTTAAAGGTTGATTGAAACCCTGCGGCCCATCCTAACCTTCACAGAAATCTCTTTATTTTGTTTGTAGGGTCTCAATTGAACCTGCGGTGTACTCTTATAATTGCATGAAACTCATCCCTCATTCCTTGCTCTTGGAAAAAAATGACCATGCTCGAATTGCTTCCCCTCCGTAGGATATTCCCACCTCTTGAAGACCATTAAAGCTACATGACGTTGTTTGGTGGAGAACATTAAAGTGCATAGAGTTGTTCCTGTGGATAATGGGATCGTTTGGGTCATTCTTGAATAGCAATAATTGGCAGAGGCTTCTTCCTCCTCGTAGGTTTTTTCTTTTTGGCTACCAACAACAATGAAGGTATGGATTCATCAATGTTCAGCCATTTACTGGGCTGGGAAGTATGCTTGTGTGATTATTTTGACATATCATTATGTGCAGAGTCACTAACCCAGAACTTGTGTGTTTATTTGGACGCACGCTCTAATAAACCATTTGCTAGAGTCGATGATCACTCTGCCCCTGATCCATGCCTTTGCATCAATCTGGAGAAAATGATGGAAGTCAATGTCTTCATTTTATTTTAATTTTTTTCAATTTGTGATGTTTTTGTGTTTTGTATTCGGACAACCTTGGGCGCAACCCAGCCGACAATGAGATGACAAACAAAAAAGAAAGAAAGGTTTTTTTTTTAAGGAACATACCTTTGACAAAGAGGGTGTTGGAGGGGTCCACAATGGCTTGTTGGAGGACCGCTGTGAACCATTGTGAAAACGCCTTGCAGCTGACGTGAAGTCGTAGTCGACTTTGAGGAAGAAAAAGAAAACAAACAAGAGAGAAAATTAGGCTTTTAAGAACTAAAACGTATAAACAGGTTGAATGCAGGGTCACTAAGGACCCTTAACATTAAAACAAAAAGGTCGATAGGGACCCTTGTAGATAATGTTAAAAAAAAATGTTTTCGGGTAAAATGACTAATTGGGTGCAAGGGCACTTAAAATTACATTTTCGTATGGTGGTCACCTAATCTTTTTTTTTTTTGTAAAATCATCTCATTAAGATATGAGACAAAATTTCCTATATTTACTACTAATATAAGAATATTGAATGGTTTGGGTCAAGAATTTGGAGCCTACAAAAGTGCAAAAAATAAGATCTACATGTTGGGACTTTTTCACAAATTACTCAATATCTATGAAGATCTAAGACAATCAACTTAAAGGTTTATGGGCTCAGGAACTCAATAAACAAAGTGAACAACTTTGTTTACAAAAATGGGGCCCATGAGAATAGAAAAACAAAGTTCTTTGATGGCGCCCACAAGAGGGAAGAATCACGATGTAAAATATGTACTAGCACCTTTTTATGATGGAGGTGTATAAATAGTTTTACCATGCTTTTCATGCAGGTGAATCTTTCCGTGTAAATAGCCTTATTTACATTGTTTTCACACCTCACTTACTCAACATATAATAAATGAGCACAAAAAAAAAAAAAAAAGTAATTATGCGTAACAGTTATGCGTGAAAATCATTTATATATGTAAATGCATGCAAACAAACCACCCCTCTTGGTCATGTTTGACAACCAAATCCTTGGGGGTAGGTCTTTTTGAGGATTTAAAAATCGAAATTTGGAAAATTATAAATCCTTAGTTTTGTAGATTTATCACTGATACTAATATTTCTCTCAATTATAAGCATCGATATCAATGCGAAATCCTCAACTATGCAAACCCTCTGTGAGGAATCCTCAAATATGTGATAGAGAGGAATCCTCAAATCTGCAAATTCTCAAGTTTCTACACCACCCCTCGCATATTTTGATATGAGTTTGGGTTTTAAGTGATTTCACCTGTCTCGGTCCACTCTTCCCCACATATGATCTTTCTCTTTATGATGTGGGTATCCCTGAGGTATTTGATCAAACAGGACTAATCCCATGGGTGGTGTACTAGTGGAGCCCACTTGAATCATGATAATTAAGGGAGTTGGTGTGATGGAATGCTTTAGCTCTAGATTTGGGGCATGTATACTGTCAAGGCGATCAACTAATTAAATGCTTTGTTTTAGGTCCTCAATGTTACTGGTTATATATTGTACAAACTTATTGTCATAAGGTTTAATGATAACTAATCCAGTCATTATCAAATTAGAAATCAATGCTAATTGAAGAGGTAGGTATCTGTGAATGGATTGGATTGATCATAAGTGGGTCTCTTATAAGAAAATAAAAAAGAAGAAAAAGTTGTGTTAGAGAGCTTTATGGAAGATTAAAAAGAAAAACAGATGTGCTAGAGAGCTTTATAAGTGGGTCTCTTATAATAAATTAAAAAGAAGAAAAAAAAGTTGTGCTAGAGTGCTTTATGGAGAATTTACTTTTACAAATAAAGTAACTAAGTCATGTAGAGAACAGGGAGTTGCCGCTTGGTTAAGAACCTATTTTCCACTTTACAGCCCTCAACCATTACCCTAGTGGTTCAAAGCCTTGGAAATTCAAGGTCCCAACTATATTGTTACCTAATATTCTTCACTACTCATCTTTTATCATTCACAATTCACCGCTTTAATAACCCATTGTGTAGACTTGTCAATTCAACCCTTTGACAAAGAGATGCCCTTAAAATGAAGGTTTGACTTTTCTTAAGGGCCCGTTTGTGTAGCCCATTTTCGCAGAAAATGAAGTGTTTTTTTGCGGAAAACTCCATTTTCGTGTGTTTGGTGCGGCAGTTTTTCACGGAACTACTTTTTCATCACGTCAGCTTTTTCCTTCCTAGGCGTGGAAATAGACTTCCTATAAAGGGGTATGGGAAGTCAATTTCCATAGAAAATTGGCCCCTCATTTTCTCACTCCCACCCCCACTCAACCTAGTCACCCTCTTTCTTCCCCCTTGCCTCCCAACCCCACCCACCCACCCACCCACCCACCCAATATTTTTCATTAAACAATTGCTTTCTCTAAAGAAATCCGCAGCCTCACGAAACAACATTAGTACAAATTTATTGAGGAACAACTTTTTGCACCAAACATGAATTTCTAACTTCCTCAGAAAATCTCTTCCGATGTATTAAAAAATCATAGAATTTGCTGATGTGGCAATTTCATCTTTCCATGGAAGTTGCCTTTACACAAACGTTGTAAGTATTTTTAAGTTGGCTAATTCATGGGTTGGACAAAACTCTAGGTCCATTTAGTTGTATTTTATAATTTATTTAGAATGGACTGTGGCTGTATTGCTGGAAAAGCTGAACCGAAGAAAAGAGAAGACCGGGTGAATCTCCTAGGTCTGATCGATCGCTCCCCTCTGTGTGATTGATTGGAGGGCTGAAGCGTCCTAATTATTTTGGGTGGTTCGATCAATTGGATGCTATGTGCGATTGATCTGATGACACGGGATTTTCGGGAAAGTCTCCTAAACTGATGCGAATTGGTTTCCTTCTGAGACTTGGTTTTCCACTTTGAGTCATATTTGCGTTCTAACTACAATGTATGAATTTGGAGCTTTAAATAGGGTATTTCTCTCTACCCTAGACATGACCTCTCTCATTAATCTGAGCAAGAGATATATTAGAGAGAGAATTATTCTCTAGAGCCATTGAGAGATTGTTTTGAAAGGCTGCTCTAGAAGGTTATGGTTGCTTCTACTCTCTTGTAGAAGATAATTCATCTTGGCTAACAAGTGCGAGCAGATCAAGTAAGGAGAACGCAGCACGGTGGATGTCATGTCAATAAATTTTGTGCAAGAACAACTACATGCCTTAGGTCGAGGTACTAACTGAGGTAAAAGAGCTATGAGTAAATCTTGTAACTGTTCATGAGTTCTTGCTTTCTGGTTCGTGGTTTTTCTCTCTGGATAAGGTTTCTATGCTAAATATTGTATTTGCCTTCTTGTGGTGTGTGATTGATAGATTGCTAGTTTTATATTGTTTATTTGGTTATTTCCACTTCTTGTTGATTGACTAATTAGAACTGGTATCCATTATGGTGTCCTACAAAACTTTCAATTGGTATCAGAGTAGGTTACACTATTTTACTGTGTTAATTCATATTATGCTAGAATGGATAATTACCGTGAAGGCACTTCTACCAATAAGCCTCTTTTGTTGGATGGTACAAATTATGCTTATTGGAAAGCTAGAATGGTCGCCTTTATAAAAGTTATAGATCTGAAAGTTTGGAAATCTATTGTGAAAGGCTATTCCTTACCCTCTGTCACTACTGATGGGATAACCAGTCTTAAATCTGAAGAATAGTGGACTAAGGATGAAGAATTGACAGCTACTTGTAACTCTAGAGCTTTGAATGCTATTTATAATGGAGTTAGCATGTCTAAGTTTCATAGAATTTCTTCATGCACTACTGCAAAAGAAGGCTTTCCATTTGAGTTGGGATGATGATACTTCTAAGGAAGATAATAAAACATTTGAGTCTGAGAAGCCTGAAACTAGCAAAGAAAAATTCATGGCATTCATGGCAACTTCAGTTTCTACTACTCCACCAGTTTTTTTCTAATGATAGGACTGATCAAGATGTTAGTGAGTCAGAGACACAACATGATTGAAAAGCTAAATATCAGTTATTATTTGCGGAGACCATGAAGATGCTAAAGATGAATGAAAAAGTGGCTGCAAACTGGAAAGAATTTGAAGAGCAAAATACTTCATTAAAAACTAAATTGTTAGAAGCTCTTACAAAAGTGAGTCACTTAGAGGCATAAAATAACAATTTGGTAGATAAATTGATTGCTGAAGCACATAAGTGTGATTTACTTGATCACGATACGAAGATCTTGAAAGCTGAAAATACTAACTTGCAAGGAAGACTCGAGATGGTTCTTTCTGAGTTGGATACTACCAAGGCTTCACTAAACATGAGGAATATAGGGTCTAAAAAACTTGATGACATCCTGTGCAGTCAAAAGGCAAAGACAGACATGCATAGCATTGGCTATGCTAACGGGGCATCTACATCAAAAGCCAAAGGTTCTAATTGTTTTGTTCAAAACTCAACTGTTACTAATCCTGCTGTTCATGTTGTAAACACAGCTGCCAAGAAGAAGAATATGTCACGTCCTAAGCGTATACCCAACTATCATCATTGTGGAATTAAAGGACACATAGAACCCATTGCAATAAGATGCGAAAGTCACCAAATCAAATGCAATGGAAAACACAGAAGACTGAGTTGAAAAAGAATACCAAAGTTGCTTAGGTTAAGAAAGAAGACTTATCTTCTGTATTGGTACACACTTTTATGAAATGCTTGAATGTGCAAGCGTGCATACCAAAGCTTCATCACCGCTGATCTGTAAGATCATGCCCCCATCCCTATGCTGACACAAAGATCTTACTGAGGGGGAGTCAAAATTGGGAGGGGGGGGGGGGTGGTTGGTGGAGAGCTGCAGAATTTAGACTGATAGAGGCTGCTTGACGATAATTGTTTGTCAATTATGGACAAAAGGGGGAGAATAATGAAGAGAGAGGGAAAAGCCAGTACAAGATCTACAAGTGCTAATAGTTTTTTGGGGTTGAAAATTCAATGTGTTTTGGATTTCTCTTTTGGGTAGATCATTTGTGTTGTCCTAGGGAGTTTTGTCCATGAATTGCCAAAGGGAGAGATTGTAAGTATTTTTATGTTGGCTAATTCATGGGTTGGACAAAACTTTGCGTCAATTGAGTTGTATTTTCTAATTTATTTAGAATCGACTATGGTTGTGTCGCCAGAAGAGCTGAACCAAAGAAAAGAGAAGACCGGGCGAATCTCCCAGGTCCGATCGATCGGAGCCTCTGTGCGATTGATCGGAGGGCTGAAGCATCCAAGTTATTTTGGGTGGTCCGATCGATCGGATGCTATGTGCGATCGATCGGATGGCGCATGATTTTTGGGAAAGTCTCCTAAACTGACCCCTCATTTCCTCATTCCCACCCCCACTCTACCTAGCCACCATCTTTCTTCCCCCTCCCTTTCCAACCCCACCCACCCACCCACCCCACACACATACTGACCCACCCACCCAATATTTTTCATTAAACAATAGTTTTCACTAAAGAAATCCACAGCCTAACCAAACAACATTAGCATAAATTTATCAAGGAAAAACTTTTTGCACCAAACATGAATTTCTAACTTCCTTAGAAAATCTCTTCCGAGGCATTTAAAAATCATAGAATTTGCTTATGTGGCAATTTCATCTTTCCATAGAAGTTGCCTTTACCCAAACGTAAGTATTTTTATGTTGGCTAATTCATGGGTTGGACAAAACTCTTGGTCTATTGAGTTGTATTTTCTAATTTATTTAGAATGGATTGTGGTTGTGTCGCCGGAAGAGCTAAACCAAAGAAAAGAGAAGGCCGGGTGAATCTCCCAGGTCCGATCGATCGAAGGGCTGAAGCGTCCCAGTTATTTGGGGTGGTTCGATCGATCGAATGCTATGGGCGATTGATCAGTTGGCGCGGGATTTTCGGGAAAGTCTCCTAAACTTATGTGAATTGGTTTCCTTCTGAGGCTTGGTTTCCTACTTTGAGTCATATTTGTGTTAAAATTACAAGGCATGAATTTGGAGCTTTAAATAGGGTATTGCTCACGCGAATTTGGGTAAGAGATATCTTAGAGAGATAATTATTCTCTAGAACTATTGAGATATTGTTTTGAAAGGCTGCTCTAAAAAGTTATGGTTGCTTCTACTCTCTTGTAGAAGATAATTCATCTTGATTGACAAGGTGAGACAAGATCAAGTAAAGAGAACGGTGCACGGTGGATGTCGTGTCAATGGATTTTGTGCGAGAACAACTACAATCCTTAGGTCGAGGTATAGATTGAGGTAAAGGAGCTATGAGTATATCTTATAACTGTTCATGAGTTCTCGATTTCTGGTTCTTGGTTTCTCTCTGAATAAGGTTTCCATGCTAAATATTGTATCTGCTTTCTTGTGGTGTGTGATTGGTAGATTGTTAGTTCAATATTGTTTATTTGGTTATTTCTGCTGCATGTTGATTGATTTATTAGAACTAGTATCCATTATGTTGTCCTGCAAAACTTTCAAATGTGCCCTTAAAAAGCGTAGGAATAGGATTGAACAAGATATTGTAGGCCTTGTAATTTTGAGGGTTGGGCTTGTACAATACTAAGCCTGGTCCTTGCGTTTTTCTTCACGCTTACATATTATATACAAGCCGATTTGATAAAATGATTATTACTTAAATATTTCATCATAAATAAATAGGTCCATTCTAAAGCCTCGTGTACACTTTCATTATTTGGTATTAAGAAAAACATGCCGAACTCCAAAAACTTGTTGGTAATTTGGAGAAATTGCATTTTTTTTTTGTTTATTGTAGAAACACAGAGAAATACGCTAGTCATACATTAGAAGACTTATTCTATGAAAAAAAATAGAAACATAAGCTCTTACAAACCACATAATATAGAATTTTGACAACTTTTTTTCTAAAATATTGCAGTGTACCATTCCTTTACTCGATTGGATTAGATTAAGTAATAATTCTATTATAATCTACATGATTTAGTTGTTGTAATTAGAGATGCAAGCATATTGTAGGCATGCCAGGACAACCCACTCATGACAACTTTCTCTATCCTACATTTATCTTCTTGGCTTCTCACATGGAACTTGTTTAAATTAGAGACGATGGAGGCCTTATTTTATATATGAGAACCGGTAAGGACGGTCCTTATGATCCGCACAATGTAGAACGCCTACTAGGGTCCACTTTATTACCCATCAAAATGGACCACACACACACAACCCTTTTATAGGCACAAAATCCCATGAATTTGCATGGATTCGAATGAACTTGATCGTTGGATTAAGGGCCAATTTTTATTGTTTGATATAAAGCTGATAGATTTGTAGGCCACACTTGGATATTTCGGTCCCTTTTTGTCCCATGACCAGTGGGGTCCTAAGGTAGGCCCCACTAAGTGGTCCGCACCGTAAGCCTGTAAGGACCGTCTTTATAGAACTGGTTCTCTTTATATAAAAGATTGGTTATGTTCCGAGGAACTTAGTCTATATATAAGATTGGTCACGCTGTAAGAAACATAGTGACAATGAATAATACGATGATAGTGATGCACTAAATAATCTTATTTAGTGGAGTAAATTATTAAATTTTGAATATAGTAATAAGTGTAGTATCGTTAGAAATTATCATTCATTTATTTTAATCGAATAGATTTTATTTTAACTCAACCTTATTTCTTATTGCAAGCGTTGTTAGTTCCAATACCAAGCCCGAATAAAGTGTTAATGTCATGACCCCAAACCCAAACCTTGCAGCAGCCCGACCTCGGGGAGTGCGAAATTGGGCTTTAAGTAGCAATTATATTTCTCCCAGGATCCGCGTGTGTGAGGATGAAAAATTCCAACACACTCTGAATATTTTGCGAAAACTAACGTTGTGCTGTGGCTCGGATTTCGTGGCCATTGGATTCCGTGTCGCACTCAACCGCTAGCATATAGTTATCATATCAAGGATCATATTAGACTGGAATAAACCATCATAATAAAATATAGAGCTGACAGTAACAGGATATTTCATTCCCACATATGTTCAAGTTACAAATATCGATGCGTACTAATTAAATCCCAAAGAAAAGGCTAATAAAAGCCAAACAAATAACAAGCTAAATAAGCACTACCCTACATGTGACATAGCTCTGATGTCAAGCTAAATGTCTACATGACATAGCCGACACTACACTCTGCAAACTCGTGGCTCCATAGCCAACGCTAGCACTCTGCTCGGGACGAAGAAGTCTGGACCTGAGTACCAAAATAGTGGGTCATACGCGATGGTCTGGCAGGTGGCTGAGATGAATAATAAATATTCTGAATAGTAATACAGGTGATAAATCATGGTATTTGATCAAAAGCTGCATATATTTAAAACCTGTGTAAAACATGCATATCTGATAAAACATGTATTCATTTAAAGCATGTATAAAACATGGACATTTGGAAAAACATGTATTCATTTGGAATAGGTGTAAAACATTGATATCTGGCAAAACATGTATTCCTCACATTGCAAACTCAGTCCATAGGCAGACCCTGCAATTTGCCCTTCTTCAGGGGAGCCACAATCCTGGGAAACAGATTGGCAACCACACAAAACTAAATCCTCCATCACTAATGTGATGAGAGCACATTCGCGGCGTTGGTCTCAGACATGTGAAGTGACGAGAGCCAATGAAATATAAATATATACATATAGCTAGACAAGACCACGATCACGGAATCGGGTAAGGGGCCGGACGGGACCCAGACTGCAGCCGGCGGGAGCACGAGGGGAACCCTCAAGTTGGTAGATCAAACCGACAAGGATATCCAAGCTTAGTGGTGCTGACACGTAGGTCACAAGAAAATATCAGGACATATACATATCTATATTGGTGTATAACACCCAGTCAAGATGGGACAGGGTGCTCATAGGCACACCTTTCACATTTGTCACTTATCATGCAAGTACGGGGCTGATAGAACACATTCAGGGCATGTGACAATATTTTGAAAGCAAAACTGTCAATGATACATGAAAACGGGCTAAAACATATGTACTTCGAGTAACAGTAGTCACGGTGGATTTCCACACTAATTACGGGCCATATATTGAGGCTTCAAGACTCAGACAATATGCATAAGGGTCCCGTATGTTGGTTTTGCTCTTGGCTTGGTACTCCAGAAGATCGAAGACATTCTAAGATCCCTATACAGTTTGACAAATCCAAAATCCTCAATAAAGTTCCGGGATGGGGTTTCTTTCTCAACCGATCTCCATTTATCACTTCCCGGGTCTAACCATGGCATTGGGGCCTCAAATGGACCTTTCCAAATCATTAGAACATCATTCCCAAGTCCCTGACATAGCCCTAGGCCGGACATGCAGTCCGGTCCGCTCAAACTGGCAAGCTTCTAGGAGGGTTTGCTGGAGCGGACATGGGTTCGCTGGAGCGGACGACTCTCTGGGACGGTTGGCTCGAACAAACAAGGTTCTGGATAGGGTCCGCTCGAGCGGACCAAGGTTTGCTAGAGCGGGCTGGTCCAAGTTAGGCTGGCTCGAGCGAACCTGAAGGTTGGCTTGAGCTAGTAAGCTTCTGTAAGGGTCCGCTCGAGCAAACAGGGGTCCACTCGAGTGGACAACTTCAAAAGCTGCCCGTTTTGTGCATTTACTCTTCCATCCACATTCATCATAAATACAACCTCCATTCATAGAAATTCACATGTGCTCAAAAACAAACTTTTACAAACTATAATGCACAGATTAAAGAGGTTAGGAAAAAGAAACAATACCTATCAATATGCACATTTCCCAATCAATATAAATCATAGATGAAAATAGGTGAAGGCAATGATAAAAATCCATAAATTTTCCATAAACATGAAATCATACAATCAACCCATTCGTCCACCTGCTTTGGTCACTAGAGATCCCAAATAAGTCTCTAATCCAACCAGTAAGACCTTAGCACACCTAATACAAGAAACCCCCAAATAAACCCAACTTAGAACCCTAAAATGGCAAATCAAGAAAGACAAGGAATGAGTTCAAACAAAGCTAAGAAATAGAACCTAAGGGGATGCCATTGCACAAAATAGAAAATGGGAATGAGGCTCATACCTCTAAGACCATGAATCAACAAGGAGAAGCTTGGAGAAGGGGTTGCCCACCTTGACTTTGCACAAAAGTGATATCCATGGAGAGCTAGAAGGATGGAGAAGAAGAAGTTGAGCTCTAATCTCCATTTTAGCAAGCTTGGAGGTGGATTTTGGTGAGAGGGAGCAAGAAGAAGAAGAAGATGGGCAAGAAGCCCTAAGGAGCTATAGCTCTCTCCCTTACACTCAGTTGGAATGAATGGGGAAGAAGGAAGGGGCTGGTCCTTTTATAAAAGGGTGGGTGTAAGTCCCACCATCACTTAAACTTGTTGGGATTAAAACATCAATTTATGGGGCCCAGATGCGATCGACGAAAAAGAGAAAAATATTTCTCATAAAATATAGTTTTCAAAAAGTATAATTTTGGCATAGTTATGAGATCTCAAAATTTGAGTCCAAATTTCATTGTGAAAAGACCGATTTACCCCCAGAGTTGGAAAAACTGATTTTTAGAGCTTCGAATGGGTATGGAGTGAACATGAAAGTTGTAGGGAATGAAGAGACTAGTCAAGCGAAGCCAAAATGAGAATTTTGGGAATCACAGAGAACCTCCCCATGTTGACCACGCAAAACAAATGGGACCCTACGGTCACTAACTAGGTTCACTGGCTCTCAAAACACCTTAAAACTAATGAAAAGTCATTTTAACTCACAAACTCAACCAAACAGCCACTAATCCCACTTAGAGAACTAATCCACAAATAAATCAACACTAATCCCGGAAATTAGGGGTCGGGTCTCACTGTTAATAAAGGCAGTAGAAATATTTCCTTATGTTACTTTATTGGGGATTTTACCATAAAAAGTACTTTAGGTAGCCAGTGGATCAAAATGGTCACTTTAGGGGATCTCACACCAAATAGGCCTTCCTGCTTCAAAAATCTTTTTTTTTTCAAGGGTTGATATCAACCCTATTGAACACCTTTTTTTTTTAACCCCCCTGAAAACAGGGCAAGGTCAATATCGACCCTGCGTAGGAAAATTGTTTTTACATCGTGTTTTCCTCATCTATTTTCCAAACCCAATCCAATGGGGATGACCCAAATGAGAGAAAAACCCATTGTGGAAGAAGAAAAGGAGAATCAAACTCAGACCTCCAAACTCAATCCAGCAAAGGAAGTAGAGGATGAAAGATTACTTAATCGGAATTGAAAAGGAACTAATTTTCATATTTCTTGTTTTGGTATCCAGTGGATGCCTTCCTGATCTAAAGTTCCAGACATTGAAAGAAACCAATAACAAACAATATTGAGTTCATCAATAAACTAACGTACACAAGTACTAATTTTGTAATATTGATGGCAATGCGATTATATCAAATTAGTATTCTAGTCTCAACTTCAAATTTTTTACCCCATAACAAGGAACCAACCCTACACAAGAAATTGGTTGGAAACCAATGAATTGAATGGGAAGTCAGTAAATCTTAGCTTTTTATTTAAAAACTAACATTTTCTTTAACAGTTCAAAGAACAATTCAGTTTCCCTCTGTAAAATAGAGTAACCCAAGAAACACTCGGCTGAAGAAATTTACAGAAAAGAAACACATGCTTCAACTTAACAATATGATTTTCATTAACAAATACTTATTCCAAGGCTTTAGTCAAGTAGTCTTCCATCATCTACTTCCTTTGCACATCAACTGGGTTGGGTTTACGGAAGAGAGGAGGAAGATTACATAAAACTGTTTTTCTTCTCGTGCCCATACTGGTTGGTTCATTGATTTGAGCATCTGATTCTCCTTTTCCTCTTCCTCTTCATTTGGGTCTTCCCCGTTGGATTGGGTTTTGAAAAGAGTGGAGGATTGGGTTTGAGAAAGAGAGGAGGAGGAAGATGACAGAATTATTTTCTTCTAGTGCAGGGTCAATATCAACAGTGTCAGATTGTATGACCTCAATCCAGTGGATAATCAGGATAAATTGATTTATTTCATTAATTAATTTATATTTTCATGCTTTATTCATGAGATGAATGGTATTTTATTCTGTATTTGCACATGACCAATACAAAATGACATGATAGTTCATGAAATGAACCTGAACCCACAAGTATATTAGATGTGATCCACGTGTTTGGATGAGATCCACATACAAGAGACATAGATCGCAAATTTTATGCTTAAATTAATTCACAGCCAGTGATGAGATTGGGCATCTTATATGAAAATGTTACAACACTATGATCACTATGAGATAGTGCGATATGTCTCGATCATTAGAGTGTAAGACTCTAGATTATTGTGCTAGTACATTGGATGTACTGAAGGGCCATGAGTAACTCCTTGTACAAATCTGTCTTTGATTAAAGGAATGCTCTTATAATTCCCATGCAATAGGCTCTTAATCTTAAGAGATTAATAGACTCAAGTTTCTACTATACATTTACTTTGAGTCATCAATGAGTGAGGCCAATTGTAGGTCAACACCACGATGTTTGGGGTACGTGGTAGTGGGGCTGTGGGAACATATAATTCTCAAAATGGAATCTATCCTTTTAAATATACCCTGGTGCCAATTAATGAATTTTATCATTGGTGAGTGCGCACCCATCTCAGTTAAGAGTTAATTGGATAGTACTGATGATTACTGTGATTAATTGGGTCACAATGATAATAAGAGATAGATCCAATTTGGTTGGACAAATTTATTCCAATAGATTCATGGATATAATTGATGGAGGGGCTTACTTGTAGTAATTGAGAAGTTTAGGGTCTTCTTGTAATTATTCCTGAGACTGGAGTGTAATTGCATTTAATTAGTGAACTTATTTGCAATTAACTGTGGGTCCGGAGTTCACATGAGATGTGGGGTCCATATTCCTAGTTGGAGCTAGATTCTAAGGAATCCTTAGTGGTCCCCATGCTAGCCATAATAAGAGAATGTTACTAATCCCATTATAACTCTTAAGGAAAGCAGGAGTAAGTCACTTACTAAGAATGGAAGTGAGACTTCTAATCTTGGTTTAAGAGGAAGTGTGCCATAAATTATAAATAAGAGGTGAGGGTTAGAGATCTCTGTACACAATAATCTCTCAATTTCATCTCTCTCTCCTCTGGTTTCTTACTAGAGATTTAGGGTTTTCTTCTACTTGGGAATCCCACCATTCTCCTTTAGAAGTTCTCTAAGAGGGTCATAGCGTGGAAGAACACAAAGGTAAGGGAGATCAAAGTTTGAGAAAAGAGTTTTTTGTTGAGATCAAGTTCTCGATTAAAGCACAACCAAGCTCCAAAGGTATAGATCTAGTATCTATTCGAATTAGTAGATCTAGTTATGCTTGCTGTTTCTTGTTCTATCTTCTTAATGGATGTTTGATCTTAATGCATGAGATTGGGATTTCAGATCTTGGGCTTGGGTTCTTGGCCTTACGGATATTTGATCCCTACATCAAGTGGGTCAAAAGTTTTGAATACTTATCTACAACGCCCCCCTACTTCCAACAAACAGTGCTTTGTTTTCAAGAGGGTTGATATCAACCCTCAAAAAAGAAGGTAAAAAAAAGAAATATTTTTTCGGCGGGAAGGCCTCTTTGGTGTGAGGTCCCTAAAGTGACTTTCTTAGTTCATGGCCCACCTAAAGTTTTTTTTTTTTCTGGTAAGATCTCCTACTTTATTCATCCAGAAATGTGTGTCGTACAAGCCGGGTCTTGTCCTTCCTTTTCTCAAACTCTCTTAAATGGAAGCTTTTCAATCCTTGTACATGGTGCTGCCAGGAAAGGTTGTGGTAGATCTAATTTTGTTGGTCATTGTCTCTGTGCCAAATGCAAGATTATCAAGATGTGATGTTGATGAGCTCCACTGACAAATAGTATATATTATTGTTTCGGATATTACATGTACAAACTGCCCTTTAATATAACATTTTTTCCGAAACAAGTAAAGTTTATATATTTCCCGCAGAGTTGTTCGTACAAAAATAATGAGATATCGCACTTCCCTTGGGATATTGCACGAATAATTCTATGGGAAATACTTAAACTTCAACAATTGACAAATGAAAGGTTTTAAGACCATTGTACGAGCAGTATCCCTAGCCGTTTTAGTGAATGTATTTTAAGTGATACATCAACCATTCATTTCAAGGGTTATATCTTATTTATCCAATCACATAATCCTTCTTTTTAACAGATAATGCGCTTAGAATAGGGTAATGAAGAATAAATTACATATAGAAAAGTTGGAAAGGCTAATAATTATTATCTTCGAAAATAATTAGGATTCAGTGACACTATAATTTTTGCAATGCCATACCTAGGGAACTGGTTCAAGGTTACGACCAGCACGTAGCCGAATTTTAGATTGAGTTGATCAAGGTGTGCCCCACAAAGAAGTTCTATTTTAAAATTGGTCAAAGGTGGGCCCATAAAGAAGTTCTATTATGAGACCCACCCTCCGGAAACTCTGACTTTTCTCAATACAAAAAGATCTAACAACCTTAAAATGATATGACATGATGTGGGTCCATAATTTATTTTGGGGAAAATTATCGTACGGATGTTCTTAAATTCCGAAATTACCCAAGGACAGATGAAAGAGTTGAAATTGCCTCGCAGATGATCGTACAGAAAAAGAGGCTTGAAGGGGACATTTTTACCCTTCTTCCTGGGATATCCTAGACCCTTGTGATATCCCATTATTCGATATCCCAGACCCTTAGGATATCGCATCCTTCGATATCCTACACACAGAGGATATCTCCCTAAATTTTCACCATTCTCCCTTCAACCTAGGTGAAATCACAGGATGGAGGTAAAAAACCCTTTTTACTGTAATCATCTTCTTCGATCCTCTATTGGTTTTTTTTTCCGTGTTTTTCTCATCGTCTTGCTATGGATATTGCAGGAACACAGCATTTCATTCCATTCTCTTTCGTCTGTTGCTGCAACATCGTGAATCTTACATCATGTAGGATTTTACTGTGGGAAATAGACTCACTCCTCAGCAGTTTAAGGTATAGGGAAGAAGCATTGTTTTACATTTTTCTCTTGATTTGTTTTACTCTTTTTTCTGGATTAGGGTTTGTTTTAAGGCTGGGCATTTGGGTTTTTATTGTTATTTGGGGGTTGTGGTTGCAGTGCGTGATGTAGCTATTTAATATTCTTTTATATGTAAACATGTATTATACTTGGAGTTCATGAATGAGACAGTATAAATGGGCAATCTCCCGCTGTAATGAGTCTTTGTTGATGTCTTCAATGACAGGGTAATCTTGCTAGCTATGTAGGCCCCTTCATATGTTCCAACAGCCACCATCTTTACCAACATCTTGTCCCTTAAGAGATCATTAGTTTTATACTGCCCGTTAAAATCTATTATTTAAGTAGTACGGTGATTATAGCAATGCAAAAGGTGTAGTAGTTCCTTTGCTAGTGCCCCACTAATGAAATCACCTGAATCTTCCACACACATTTCTTTGGCAGAATAATTTCTTTATTTGCTTGTCTTTCTTTGGTTTTGCCTGTGATGATGAAGATTACATCAAACTTAAATAAAACAAGGATATAAAATTACATCTTTGAAACCTCTGTGTCGGCTGGCTTGGGAACTTGGCCTAATTAAAAGAATCACAACTTTCCAATGGGCATTGCCCATATTCAAGTGGTCGGGGTTTGCAATTCTAAGGCAAGACGTGGCTCCACAAGTCCTAGAAACACATTAATTAGAATTATGATAAGAGATCAAGAGTCTTAGAGGATAATGGGAGTTCAAAAAATTGGAAATTATACTTGAGAAGTTACACCTGCCTATAGATTTTCTGAATATATAGGGTTGCTCCGAGTCAGCCCACCAAGGGTTGGGTTCGGACCTTGGGTTTTAGCACTTGAAGTAGGCCTGAATTTAAATTTTAGATCCATTTGATAATTGGGCTTGGCTTGGATTGAGTAATAGAAAGGCCAAAGTCCATCGCAGATTGCCCTTCCATCTCCAGATTATCACTCCCACAACAGAGGGGTCAATGTCTAAAAAAAAACAACCACCATGGCATGGCTCCCTAATTGATTTTTTGTCTGACTACTATTAGAAAAATGGTGTATTGTGTATTCAACCATTGAAATTATGTGTAATGTAATAACAACTAATAGAGATCCAACTATTTGTGATTATAAGTACATGAAAATGATTGCCATTGCACTACTATTCTGATGTCTGAGTTGATAATGCTAGATTGTTTGTTTGGATGTTTTGTGATTACACGTACGTGAAAATGACTGTCATAACACTACTATTCTGATGCCTAAGCTGATAATGCTAGATTGTTTTGTTTTTTTTTTTTTTTTTTTTTTTTTTTTTTTTTTTTTAATGTTAGATTGATTGTTAAATTGCATTCTATTTTTAGTGAATTGTTATTTCCACCTAATTCGATTAATGCTTGGCAGATGGAATCATTTCAATCCGGTCCGATTGATACATCTGTATTATTAGAACAACATAATCACGTATCGACATCAATATGGAATGGCAAGGAACCCGGTGTTTACCGATGTATTCCCCCTAATCCTAAGAGTGGATTATGGAAATTAAATGATAGGCAATGTGACATTGTGAAAAGGACTGGCCTCCACCATCTAGCACAAATTTGCCACATGCGAATTGACCATGCGCTGATAAGTGCATTAATTGAAAAGTGGAGGCCAGAAATAAATACATTTCACTTTTTGTCCGGAGAGGCCACTATTACACTTGAAGATGTGTCATATATTTTTGGTCTACCCATTGATGGTCCACCAGTTATAGGCCGTACATACACGAAGAGACCCTTCGTTGAGGAAGTATGCAATTCACTGTTGGGAAAGGTGCCTAAACCCATGGACATCGAGGGTGGACAGCTCAAACTAACATGGTTTCATAAAAACTTCGTTGAGGCCCCAGAGAATGCGTCTGAAGAGGATATCAATAGGTATACTAGGGCATATCTCTTCTGCCTTGTTTCAACCCAAATTTGTGGGTTTACGTCGGGGTCAAGGGGGCCTACCTACCTTCTTGAATTATTTGAATCATTCCAAGTGTATGCATGGGCTCCTGCTTGCCTCGCAAATTTACACAGATCACTGTCCAAAGCCACTCGGGTGAAGGATGGGATACAAACAATATGTGGGGCCCTCCAACTTCTTCAGGTAAATAATAACTACGCCGTATATTGCTTGTTACAATAAATATTGAAAATCCAAGTTTATGAATTAATTATATTTCGACAGATATGGGCATATTCCCGAATGAAAATTGGACCTCCAATCAAACAAAATATGGATTCTATCAAATTTGAGTTCCCACTCTTTAAGAGTGGGAAAATAGATTGAAAAATCATTTTTGGTTGACTACTGTTGAAGAAGCTCGTCAACAACTCAATTAGCAAGGCATTAATCAGGTAAGTTCATTTAGCTATCTCTATGTTCTTTTCCATTTTTTTAGGTAAGTTCTTTTAGTTATCTCTGGGTTCTTATCCCTTTTTTCTCTGTTTATATGGAATAATGAAAACATGGATGCAGTTTGAGTGGCAGCCTTTCCTCCAATTTGCTGAAGAGTTGATTGAACAGGTGTTAGAAGCAGATAGTTGTCTCTTTACAGCATGCACTGAAATGACCTTTTACTCAATTGTTGAATTGCACAATGCGGATCGTGTAATGAAACAATTTGGCTGGAGACAAATCCTTCCTCCACCACTCCATCCAACTCCTTGGAGAGATGAAAAAAGCTCAAATGTTACAATCGATTATAGAGTTAAGCTGCAACAACAAATACAAGCATGGGAAAATAGAGTGTCATCAGTTATCGATGGAGAGTACGATGACTTGGTCGGTAGACATTCTGACGAGTACTTTGCTTGGTACCACCGTATCACTAGATTGCGTGTCGGGCGGCCACCCCATGGAAGGAGAAATGTACAATTTGAACATGCAGTCCAACAGGTAATTGTAGCTGCAACATTAGCTGAAAGAGTAGGATCATGAATAATTTAACGTTATTGACACGTTACCTTAGAAATATGATTCATGGTTCCTGTATAAAATTATGCAAACGATTCGGCACCAATGTGTGAAATTCTCTGCCGCCTGCTCTGCCGGATTTGAACATTTCAACTTGGAGGAATGTATTAATAGCGTGTCATATGAGAATTTCAATAAGGTTAGTTTTGATATATTAACAATTATTGCATTGTATACTACAACTGTATTCAATTTCATTGGTTGTTTAACTTTGTTGTTGAATATAATATTATTGTGAGATATCTATGTTGTGCAATAGGAAAATCAAGAGGAAGGTATGGGACAAGTGCCACCTGATGTCCATGCACCCCAGCCTTCTCCATTTGCAGACCCAAGTCACGCACCCCATCCACCTCCATTCGTAACCCCAGGTGCTAGAGCCCAAACTTCTTCATATGTGGTTCCAAGTCCAACACCACAACCACCCCCGTTCGTACCTTCCAGCTCCACACCCGATCCTTCTCCATATGTGACTCCAATTCCAGCAACACAACCACCCCCCTTCGTACCCTCGAGCTCCACACCCGAAAGGGATCCACATGTGATTCGGAGTCCAAAACCCCAAGCAGTCCCTTTCGTAATCCTAAGTCCCACACCCCATCCACCTCCAATCGTTATCCCAAGTCCAACACAAGGCGTATCTTCAATGGTTGGCCGAATGAAAGGTAGTCCTAGGAAAAGGATTATTCCTCCAAGGCTCTCTCCATATGTCTTAGGTCGAAGAACCAAACGCCCACAGCCCAACCCACAATATTCTCTTACACCAGAAGAAGATATGATCTTAGATAAGTTTTGGAATGGTTATTATAGAAAGTATGTATGTATAATGTATCTTTTAAGATTGCATAATTGGATTGGGCAATACAAGTATATAATGATCTTATATATGCAGGGTACCCGAATTAGATCAAATTTGTTCAAGGGTTTCTGCTGAGAGTCTGCGTCAGTGCCTGCGTAAATATTGGATCGATACCAATGTATGTTGTTGCAATTATAGATAGTAATCTTGTATTCAATTTTTTTTTCGTGTAAATGAATTAATTGTATCACATGGGTTTATTTTGGTGCATGTGTATTAGATAATGGATCGCTGGTTTGAGATTCTTGAGGCCAAGGTCCCAATAGCACATTTTTTTCCATCTTCACTGGCTGTATGGATTTTTTTTTCATTGGTGACTTATAGTATTATGATTTCTAATAATAGTTACATTTTATTTCTTTACCATGCAGCATTGGGAGCAGAATAATTTGATTGATTATTATTGTATTACGTTCCGGAAAGAGGGACATAGAGAGTATAGTGAATATCAAATGCTATTTTTTCCAATCTGGCATCAATCACATTTTGTCCTCCTAGTTGGATATCCAAAACAAAAAAAATGGGAGTTTTACAATAGTATGGATAACGATGCTGATTGGGAATATACTCGTCATTTTGTAAGTGTATCTCACTTAAATATATGTTTTATATTTTAGAGTATCAGTTTTTCTTTTTTTTTTTTTTTTTTTTTTTTTTTTTTTTTGCATTGACATATGTAAAATCATTTGTACAGGTTTTATTCATTAATGGTTGTTTCTCCCAACTTGGTTGGGACGATCCTGCACACTAGCCAACTATACCTCATGCATGTCCTAAGCAAGATAATAAGTGAGTTTAATTTGCAAATGTTAGATGTTTGCGTTATTGGATGATGGGATGCATGCTCTCATATGTAGATTTTTTTTTTTTTGTGCAGGGATGATTGTGGAGTTTTTGTGATGGCATACGCCGAGCATCTAGTATTTGGTTGACCCATGCAGTTCACGCAGAACGACATGTGGTTTTATAGACAGAAGATAGTACATGACATATATTACAAGCAATGGGAAAATAGTGGTTTTCTTGAATCTTCGACAGATGATGTTTAGACTGTATTAGTATGTTAGTTTCATGTATTGCTAGTTACATGTATATGTATATGGAGTTTCTGCTTAGGTCAATCATTTTTTAGGTCATCATTATTTTATTTTAACCTGCAATGTAAATAACAGTGTACAAGTTTTTCATATATAAAATTTTGGAGTGTTTTAGTATCATTTTGTTTTTGTCTAATCAACATTGGCATATCTGGTAGGTGACTGGTGACTGATATGTATTGGTGAGGTCTATATCCACTGATATCTTGATAGTTTGGCTGTTCTATATTAACTTATATCTAGAAATTTTGAGTCCAACCAGTGGTGTGAAAAATATAACACAAGAGAATTTTTTGTCATAATATATTCATAAAAAGAATCTTACAATGATATTATAAAAAGTAATGAATTGGAATTAGCACATTGATATTATAAAAAATAATGATTTGCAATTTTAATGAAAGAATGATTTATGGTTTCTTAATCAGGCAATGTCATTTATTATCATAATATCATAATAGTTTAATGAAAATAATCTTACAATGACATTTACCAAATAACGAATTGGAATTATCACGATAAAAATATTACCAAAAACATAATAATGTCTGATTTTAATGGAAAAATGATTTCTGATTTCTTTTTATATATAATTGAAATTAATTTTATTTTCAACAGTTTATTGAATTATCTCACCAATTTTTTTTATCTTTTTATCTATGGCAAAGTTTGAGCTTCTTGCTGAGTATTACTGGCTTCTAACCTGCTGTGTTGGAAAAAAATTAATTTCAAAGAAGAGTGGTCTGGCTTCTAAACTACAGTGTTAAGTAAACATTCCAGAGTGTGGTCTCGCTATAGCGCGAGAATAGCATAGAGTGGTCTCGCTATAGCGCGAGATTAGCACGCTAAAAGGTGGGAGAAATTTGCATGCAACAACGGGGGGGCCAGAGGGGGGCCTCGCTATAGCGAACTCTGAGGGATTTTCGTCGAACTCTAATGGTATTTTCATCGTGCTCGTAAAAGGGACCAAGGGATAAAATGGCATGTGACTTGCTTGTTCTCTCTCTCTCTCTGAGTGTTCCTACCCACCTGCTCCCATCAGTGTCTTTCATTTCCTCCTCTTCTCTTTCATTTCCTTCTCTTCTCTCAGCTTCTTCAGGTATGATCCTCTTCTATTCTTCTCATGAGTTTTATTTTTATTCAATAGTTTTTTTTTTTCTACATAAAAGGTATAGGTGGGGAAAACAAGGGTAAAAATCTGTGGGAAATTTTTTTCAAGATTTTAATTTCTGTGTTGGTTGGATGATTGGGGAAAACAGGTTCCCTGTTTGTTTTTTTCATCTTTTTCCCTCCGTTGGTGAGAAGATTTCCATTTTTTGTCATCCTCCTGTTTCTGGGGGATTTGATCTGTTTGCCTGTAGGGTATTCTGGGGTGGACTAAAGATAAGTTCTGCCAAATGATCTGGATGTTTTTCACAGCTGGATTCTGGGTTTGAATCCTTGCATTTTCAAGCAAAGACCTCTTTTTTTTTTTTTTCCTTTTTGTCAAAAATAGGATTTTTCACTCTGATCTTTGTCACTGGTTTCAGACTATTTTGCTGACTACTATTAATGTCTTCATCCCCCAGCAATTTGTGTTGGTTTTTTCATTTCTTCTTCAAATTATGTTGTGTTGGGTTATTCCCAGGGTTGATCTGTTTGTCTGTATGTTCTGTGACAAAGTGCTGTACCAATATGATGTTTCCCTTTAGGATTATAAATGAAGTCATTTATATATCATGGAATTTGGTGGATTTTTATGCACACTGTGTTTGTTGAATCAGGGTTGCACCTTACCTTTTTCCTTTTTATTTTTTTATTTTCTCTGTGACTCTCCATGGTACAGTATGGCTCCTAAAACTTACAAAGGGAAGCAACCAGAAACTTCTAAAGGGAAGCTATCAGCTGGGTCTTCCTCTCGTTTCAATACTGAAAGGTTTAAAGATGCTGACTGTGCTCAACGTTTTGAATCAAGATTCACCAATCGCACAGTAATCTTTGAGAGAATAGTTGTGCATTCCGAACTTGCCCATACTGGGTTTTTGTACTGGCTCCATTTGAACGGTCTTATGATTTTAGCCAACTTGAATAATGAATGCTTTGAAGATTGGGTACGAGAATTTTATTGCAATATGCATGATGTCAACAATAGTGGTTTCAAGACATACGTACGGGGAAAGACACTGGTTGTAAATGCAAATAGCATTGCCACTTTACTCAGTCTTCGGAGACCTATTCACAGATCCTATCCAACAAATGATCCGGATAACATCATGATGCAAGCGAATGAGGTGGCTACAGAGCTGTGTGGGAAACCCACTGTATTGGATACTCCTGTTCTGAAGATATTTGGTCTAACCACTAATTACCGGTTGCTCAACACATTTGTCTGCCATAATATCGAGCCTAGAAGCCATAGATATGATCTTATCTATTCTCAGGCTTTCCTTCTCTACTCCTTAGGCACAGGCACTCTGTTGACATCCCACAGGTGATACTGGAATCAATGCTGCGAGTTTACGACAAACCACGGAAAATCACTCTTCCTTTTAGTGCAATGATATGCAAATTGATGATTGAGGAAGGTTGCCAAGCGTTCACTCATGAATTGCCTGTTGCTCGAAGACAGGAAATAAACGGCAGAACCAAAGCAATGTCTGATACACATGTGGCCCGACATCTTCAGAGGGGACAAGCCCCAGATGAAGCTGATGACGACGCAGAGGCAGATTCCATTGAAAATCGTCTCCTTGCGGTTGAACATGCAGTGTTTGATCAGTCTATCCAGATTGAACAATGGGACGACCGGTTTTTCTGACATTTGTAATCAGCTGACTGAAATGTTCAACCAGCTTCGTCATCAATGAAGTGCCTCCTTTAGAAATCTCCCCATCTTTTTTTTTCTATGTTTTTCTCTTTGTTATCCATGACTATGTACACCCTATATAAAAAACAAAAAAGTGAATGGTAGTTTTATGTTTTTGTTTAACCTTTTGTAAACAAATGAACTCAATCAGACTTATCATATCCAACATTCTTTGATTTCTTTACCAACACCTTTAGGGTATCAATGTTCAATTAACTGGCACATTTTCGCTCAATACAACTAATCCACAGGATCCAACAAATACATCACAAAAAATAACAATAAAAATAATTTAAAAAAAAGGCATCACAGTTTCACGCAAAAGAGGCTTGATTCATTATGTCCAGATGCTTCACAAATTTATCTATTACAAAAAGGCTTCACAAATTTATCTATTATAAAAAGGCTATTACAAAAAGGACCCACATGATGCTTCTCAAATTTTCCCTTTTATCTTTTACAAAAAGGCTATTACCCTGCAGGACCCACATGATGCTTGTTTCCCATATATATAACAAGCAATCAATAAAGTTGCTAATGGATTAGCATCTGGTACAATAAAATTATATACAACAATTAGCAGTGGGTCTTGGCAAACAAAATTCAGCTACTTTTTCTTGTTACAAAATTAGTTACCATAGCCAATCTTTGTCAGCAAATCCTACCAACTTTTTGTACGAATGAAAAGGCATTACTCTTGAGCCGGTGGATTTAGACATGTTTGTCGATTATGACCCTTTCTTTGACAATGGGAGCACGTGACTGGATTCTTTTGTCGGTCTTCTGTACGAATTCTATTTTTCTTAGGTCAGCCAGGCTGTCTTCTTACATGGGGTGGTAACACCCGCACGTTGCTTCTTTCCTCCCATTGCCTTATATCTCGTGTTGCATGCAAAACGTGACTGTATGTTTGTCGATATGTGTCCCTGGAGAACCAATGCTGACAGAAGTCGTATGGGTCGAGACCTCTGGCCTCGATTACCGCTAAGGCATGAGAACATAGGATCCCAAGTACGTCCCACTTTTGACAAGTACAAGAATGTTTGTCAAGCAAAACGACGTCTACATACTCACCAGGTGAATGAACCTGAAATTCCCATTGACTGGTTGGATGCACTCCCAATCTACGTGAACGTTCCAACTCCGTGTTTATGACCTTTTCAGCATAATGGGTCATCCTTGTTTCCAGCAATTGTGATTTCAAGAGTCGATCTTCAAAAAACTCCATCAGTTTGGTGCGTATCGCTTCAACTTGTTTTGCTATAGGAAACTCCCTCACTTCCTTCAGCAAAGCATTTGTACATTCCGCAATGTTCTGAGTGAGCATATCATAACGTCGGCCCCTTACAAATGCATTTGCCCACTGCTCTTTTGGGATGTTGTCAATGTACTTGTATGCTTCCTCTGAAACAATTCTTATATCGGCCATCTCTTTCTCATACTCGCATGCTCTAAACGTTTTTGCTGCTCTCCAGAACTTAGCCACGATAGCTTTATTCTTGAATCTTTCGGCTATATTTTCTGTAAGATGTCGTATGCAATGACAATGATATGCATTTGGGAACTTATTGGAAACAGCCTGCACAAGTCTTTTCTGTCGTTCAGAGACAATGTTCAAATCCTGTGTAGGTCGAAACGCAATTAAAATTGCAGCAAGGAACCACTCCCAAGAATCTTGTCGCTCAATTTCGGCTATAGCAAATGCAAGCGGAAACAGTTTGCGGTCTCCATCATAAGTCACAGCTGTGAGTAAGACTCTAGGATATTTTCCGCGAAGATGGGCACCATCAACAGCAATTAATGGTCTAAGGGATGAACGACATGATTGTATGCTTGACCCAAATGCCCAAAAAAATCTTAAGAACGAATCATCATCTTTCTTAATTAGCACCGTTACGCTGCCAGGATTTGTCCTCTACAGCTCAAGGCAATAGTGGGGCAAAATACTAAAGGACTCCTCGAAAGAACCCCGTATATCAAGCATCTCAATTCCTTTTGCTTTCCACGCCTTCCTGTAACTAAGTAAAATACCAAATTCCAATTGAAAGTCAGTAATAATTCCTTCGGTGTGTACGACGGATGGTGTCGAAGCCGCTCCTTGATCCACTTAGCGACTAAAATTGATGTAGCTTGCCTATGTCCCATCCCCATCGTTGGCTTTGAACAACAATGACTGTTGTTATATGTCCTCACTTAAAAATTGTGGTCCAGAAGCCATAATCGAAGCGTGGATACGCCACGGACACGTATGATCAGCACATCTTGCAGTGACTTCTGTCTTGCTCGTTTGTAGAGGCTTAATAGCAAAGTTTTTGTGCATTGCAAATTTCGCCAATGTTTCTCTGAATGAATCATGATCTGGAAATTGTCTTCCCTTCCACATGTCACGTTGGGAATTCTCTACATGCTCATCATCAGTGTGCTCTAAATCAGGAATCAAAGTGTTAACAATATTATGGTCTTCTATTGCATTAGATCTATCTCCACTTACATCTGCGACACATGCTCCGTTTTCAGCCATAATAAAATGCTGGGATTCACGCGGTGGGGGAGTAGCACATGCAACAGGGCCGTTTAAATCGAACAGAATAGGTTCAGTGCCCAGACTGTTTAGATCAAACTGAATAGGTTCAGTGCCCGATAGATGAAACCTGCATGCATAGTGGATGATCAATCATGAACACATTGATGAAAAAAATATTCAGAAACTACATTTCAAAAGTTTTAGTGCAAACCTATTGGATTTAGTAATTGGAAAAGGACTGACTTTATCCTCAAGGACTATTGATGGGTTTATATTAGCTTCATTCATGAACAATCTCTTTTTTATGCCATTACTTCCTATTACCTTCTCATTATCTTGTTCATCCTCGAGAACTATTGATGGGTTTATATCAGCTTCATTCATGAACAATCTCTTCCTTACGCCATTACTTCTCGTTACCTTCTCGTCGTCTTGTTCATCCTCAAGAACTCCTGACGGGTTTATATTAGCTTCATTCATGAGTGGTCAGTTCCTTACGCCCATACTTCTCATTACCTTCTCATTATCTTGATCTGATTGAGATATTGTACACCTGTTATGCATCCAAATGGACTTGGATAATAAAATTATAATAATAGATATCAAGCAGTAATGTAATTTATTCCATACCTTAAACTTGGCGGTTAAAGGTTTGTGGCAACACCATCACTTCTATGGATATACAGAAAGATAGGATCAACTCCATATCGAAATAATCTGAACATTCTCATGAGATCGTCATCACCTCTTAGGCCTACTAATGTAAAGTTCCGGCCTGTATGATATATGTATTACATGTAAGGGTACCCATTTCTCATCTCCAAATTGATTTTTGCTACAACCTTTTCAATTAGTGAATTATAAGTGATGTTGCTATCGACAAAGATAGGCTTTTGCTTTCCACCGTTATATATTGGATGTGAGCGATCCACATCTAGCTCTCCATCAAAGTGCAGTATAAGACACAAATCAACATCTGACATCCTAATTAAAACAATAAAAATACATTAGATTTTATTAATAAAAATCGCATGGGTTGGAAATATGTAGTAATCAAAGGATTAATTTTACCATCAAATCCTTTGTTATGAGATTTATAGGAACAATATAATGCCACAATATTAGTACATATAAAGGACTGAGAACGCCTTATTTTCTAGTGAGTAACAACTTCATACATTTCTGAATAACATAGAAATCCAAAAAAAAAAAAAAAAAAAAAAAGCCTTCACCAAAATGGACTATTAAATAGGTTAACGGTGAAAGATACAAGATGAGGGAGTAGTAAAAAAAAAAAAAAAAAACACATCAAATGCAAAACCATGAACAAAATAATTCATTTGATGGAGGGATCTATCACTTAATAAGTGATTTAAGGTTTCCATCATAAGAATCAAAGTAGAAAAAAAGGTTTATCAATGCTATATTTATGGGCTGTTTTTCTACTCATTCAGAAATTATACGGTCCGACATACCTGTTGTGATATAAAGTACGGATGAAAGGTGGAAATGGTAATATCCTATCGAAACCACGAGCTAAAACGGAGAAGATGAAAACGGGTCTTATTAGGAACGGAACGAAGGTATTCAGTTTTTTATGTAAAGATGTATTTATATGGTGGGATGGAAGTAGGTGAGGGTACGATATCCTAGACACGTAGGATATCGAACTACGCTCGTAGGATATCGAGCAACGGGATATCCTAAGGGAATAGGATATAGCAAGAAAAAGGGTATAAACGTCCGACTTTGGGCCTCTTTTTGTGTACGACCTTCGGCTGGGTAATTTCAACTCTTTCATCTGTCCTTGGGTAATTTCGGAATTTAAGAACATTCGTACGGTAATTTCCCCTTTATTTTTTGAGATAGGTGTTTGATGACCAGTCAAACACTACTTGTTCCAGCTCTTGGCAATATTATTCAAAGAAGTAGTGATAAAAAAGGACAATCGACATGCATTCAATTGGCATTGCACTTGTGTTACTAGTGAGAGATAGTCATTGTCTCATGTAACCCTTCATATATCCATAAGAAAACAGTGAGAAGAACACTGGCGGCTGCTCTATTGCCCCTTACAGGTATCTATTTCATCACATGGTTTGTACGTATTTTTGCTTTCTCTCTAGACATTCCTAAACATGAATTCTAATTGTAATCATGTTTCACATTAACTCTTTCTACTCTCACTAAGAGATTAATCCCTGGAGAAGATAAAGTAAAAGATAATATTTGAATCATGGGAACAAGATGAGATGGGGTGATTTTAAAAAAGATGGCCCGCTTTTTTCTTATTTCATTTGACTTTACCAAAGTGGTTGCCTAAAAAATCCACCAAAAGAATTGGTTAATTTAATTTGAGACATGAAGAAAGTGAAAAAGGAAAATATTTCAGAGATGAGATGGCAAATGGGCCCACATTTGCAGGATTCAATGAAGGACTTCACCCAAAAATTGGAGATGGATCTGTATAAAATTGGCTTGAACTTGACTAGTTTACATCTTGTGGAATTTTCATGTTTTCAGTTTAAGGAGAAATTTCAAAGAAAAGCAACAAACAAGCGATGCCATATAGCACGAGGGAGGAACAAGACCTTTCAATCTGAGAAGTCAACAGACCATTCAACAACACCATTACAGTAAACCAAATTTTAGTTGCCATATGGCTTTTAGGAAAACCATTGAACCTAGCTGTTGGCACATAAAAAATTTATTTGCTCATATATAACATTTCCCGAGGCAAAATATAATTTTTTCATAAAAAAATGATGACATTTAGTGACTGTTGAAGTTTGACCGGCTACAACAAATGAATTCTCGAGCGGCTACTGTTTGCAAAACATCACCGGCTACTGTAGTCTTCAATATAGAGGCCGCCCAGCACAACGAAAGATGCAAGGCTAGCTGCTGAACGATGTAAGGCTGGCCGCTGGACATTACACGACTCCATGCGTTGGCCGCCGAGCTATTTCTTCACCGGCTGCATATCACCCACTATCCATGGTCATTTATTACTTCCAATGGCCACTGGACATGCAAAGAGGGAACGGTTACATGCCCACAAATGGTAGTCTCAAAACTAACTCCACTCCTCTATAATCTCCAGCGGTTATAGCCCGACAGAGGGTATAAAATGAAGACTCAGGAGAACAAGAAGGTAGGTTGGACAGTCACCTTTCTCACAAAAACACCATTGCCTCTTAGGTCCTGCAAAAAGAAGCCTAGAAACTCTACCATTTTTGAAACTCTCACCTCCTTCATCTGGAAGGTGAGAAACAGGCAGTGGTGGGCGTCTATCCTTGGACTTGGGTGATAGCATTTGAAAGTGAACATTTGTTCCTCTCGCCACAGAGAAAGAATAAAGATTGCCTTTGCTGTTTTGAAGTAAACTTCTCTGATTAATCTTTCTTCCCTGATAGTGGTGATGGCCTACAAAGACCGACCAAATAAGCTAAATTGCAAACTTCTCCAATTCTGTCTCCAGCAAATTCTTGAAGACAACAGATGTTTCTTCCATTTCTTCAACCCAAGTTTTCCATTATTTTGATCTCCTAAGCCCGACGAGGGGGTTGTATAAAAAACTTGTAAATAGCCTACACTCAGAAGGTGAAGCAATGAAGAACCCATGTAAATAAATGTGGAGATGACCTTCTTGTACAATCAAGTTGTTTTCACATCTTTCTATAACGTTCAAAGGATGAAAATGAGAAATAAAAGCTCTTGCAAAAGACTTTTTCACCTCTCAATTATCCTTTCCATTTTCTAGGCGAAACAGAAGGTTGGCGCTGTCTATGGGAATTCTACATTACATATTATCACCAGAGCTTCGTTGATCAAAATGCTTGGGAAAAGCTTGAAGGGATTTTCTTAGTCGTGTTGTTCTTAAAAAAAAGAAAAAGAAGAATAGACGAGAGAAAAAGCTAACAGAGACGAAGTGGAGAAGATGCATGTTGGCACATAAAAAATCCATCTGCCCATGCATAACATTTTCCAGGGCAAAATATACTCTTTTCATAAAAATATGATGACAACTTGGTGATTGCTAGAATCTGGCTGGCTACAACAGGAACTATCCAATGGCCACCATTTGTAAGATGTCACCAGCCGCTACAGTCTTCAAAATACAAACTGCCCAGCACAAAGGAGTGGCTGTCGACTTTCGTTCAAGGACTGGCCACTAGATGATTTCACTCAACGATGCAAGAGTGGCCGCTGGACATTGCACAGCTCCATACATTGGTTGCCAACCTCCTTCTTCCCAGGTCACACATTGTCCACGACTTAAGGTCAGTTACTTCTTCCAACGATCGTTGAACCTACAAAGGAGGAACGGTTTCACGCCTATCAATAGCAGTTTCAAAACCACCTCCACTCCTCCATGATCTCTAGCAGTTATGGCCCCATAGACACTATAAAATGAAGACTTAGAAGACCAAGAAAGAGTCGAGAAAAATTACCTTTGGCGTAAAAAGGCTACTGTCTCTTGGATTTTGAAGCTCAGAAACTCTGTCATTGTGAAAACTCTCTCCTTTATCCATTAGGTGAGAATCAAGCAGTGATAGATGCTCCTCTTCTGGCCCTCTGGGCGATAGCCTTTGAAGGTCGACCTTTGTTCTTCTCACCAGGGGGGAAAGACAGAGATGACCTCTGCTGTTCTGAAGCAGGTTTCTATGTTTTAATCCTTTTTTCCCATTAATGGTGATGAATTACAAAGACTGATTAAAGAAGCTTAATCACACACTTATCCAATCCTGCCTAGGGGTGTCAAAGGGCCGGGCTAGGCTGAGCCTGGGGTTGTCCTAGCCCTACCCTCAATATATGCAGGGCCGGGCTTGAGCGAGCCAAAGCCCTCGGAGGGCCTTCGCTATCTAGGTCCTTACCCTCCCCTCAAGGGTCAGGGCCAGGCCAGGGCAGGGCTCAGGGCTTCAAAATAAGAAAACTGTTTTTTTAACATTGTTGCCAAAATCTGAGTGTGATCGAACGTGTTATCTTGTCTCACCCCAATTGCAAAGAAAACCATTAAGAAAACATCAATTATCTTCTTTAATCTCAATTGCAAATGAACCATTAAGAAAACATTGGGAGAATATAAGTCATCTCTAAAAACTTTCTTTTATTGGATAAAGTTGTAAATGCTTTGATGACTTGGGTTGAGTTTTGGACATATGATTTTATTTATTTGGACAAAGAAGGAAAATGGTTAAAGAGTATGATATGTTTCACACCTTTAATATGACTTTTATATGAATTTCCACATATGAAATCATTATAGTAGTGTCTTATCTGTGACAGTTTTAAACCATTTACAATCACATACCTTTTATCAATTGACATTATTTTTTATTAAGCGTTGATCTGACTATTATGCATTCTTAGATTTCTGTTGCAAAAATAAATGCACTTAAAAAATACTCTTAGTTTAAACTTTTAAGAATTGAGAGTTATAATTATCTAATTAAAAGGATGTTTGGATCACCCCATATCCTTAAAGTTCCATCCACATACAAACTAACTCTATGATTTGGTTGACATCCTAAGTTAACTCTATAGAGGAAAAAGTGTCTCATTATTAATAGAAATAAGTACACTCACTTTTGCACTAACAATGATTTATAAAAATAATATAAAATGCCTAAATAAGAAGCAGTAAAACTAAAAGAAAGGGATCAGAAGCAACCATGCAACACTTATTGATTATGTATTAAATACAATACATAACGTAAATAATTAAATATATGAACCAAGTATGTATGGATTTTTAGGACATTTTTTAATGGGTAAGTGGGTATGAAATTGCCTTCATATCTCCAATACTACTACAAAGTGCCTATGATAAGGGCATTTTAGTATATATTTACATATATATATATGTGTATATTATAATAAAATAAATAAACGTAAGAGGGCCAGGGCAAGGGCCGGGCCGAGCCAGTACTATCCAAGCCCGGCCCTCAAATTGCAAGGCCTGCAAAAAATTGTCCAAGCCCGATCCTAGGGCTTTTCATTAGAAACAAAAGCCCTCATTTTAAGGGTTTTTTGAGGGCCGGGCTGGGCCGGGCCCCCTTTCTCAGGGCCAAATTGACAGGCCTAAATTCCTACCTCCAGCAAATCCTCAAAGATAGTAACTTTCTCCTCCCTTCCTTCAACCCAACCTTTTTGCTTTTATCTTGATCTCCTAAGCCTGATGAAGGGGTTGTAAAAAAAAAAAAAAAAGTGTAAACAACCTGCACTCAAAAGGTGAAATAGTGAAGAACCCATGTAAAAATAAAAGTGGAGATGACCTTTTTTTTTTTTTTTTTTGTTGTAATTGAGTTGTCTCCATGTCTTTTTGTAATGTTCGAAAGATGAAATGAGAAATGGAGCTTCTATGAAAACTCTTTCACCTCTCAGCCATGCACACCAACATCACGGCATGATTTTTATTTTTCGAGCGGAACAAAGGATTGGCGCCGTCTGTGGGAACAATCTACACATTATCAGTAATGTTTCGTTGATGAAGATGTTCGGGGAGATTTCGAAGGGAATCACTTGGTTGCTGCTATTAAAAAAAAGGAGAAAGAAGAGTAGGTAAAAGGAAAAGCTGTCGAACAAATTGGAGAAGATGCTCAGTGCCCAGCGGCTAATGCAAAGAAAACGCATCAGTTAATGAGAACAGTGTTGAACGGCCCCTCCGCACACACCCAACGGCTGTTTCAAATCAAAATGGCCGATGTAAAAATAAGGGAGAGAAAACAATTCAGTGCGTCCCAAAATGGCCACATTAATTGACTAAGTGTCACAGCCAGTGGATTGCGGCTTAAGACGCTATTACACCCAACAACCTTCACCGGCTAATACCAGTGGCCTTCACCGGCCAGTCCACATAAAATGTGGCCGTTGGATTCCTTGTACATTTTTCCTTTCTGGGGTTCTTTGTCATGAAACTCTAGGCCTATGTACTGACAAAATGTTCATTGTTAGAATTCAAGATTCTCCGAAGTGGTGTTAAACAAAGAACTGAAAAATGGTGGCAGAAATAAAACGTGCCACAAAATGATATGGCCAGTAGACTCTTTTTGCAAAGCTATCTCTATTTATAAGTCTATATTAGTCAGTCTATTCTATACTAAGTTAGTTTCATTTTAGCCGGTAGCGAGCAGTTGGTGCCCAGCTTATGGCTTACGAGACTGTCGCGACCCCGGACTGAGATCTGGGCCCGCGATGGTGTTGATGTGTGGTTACAACAACAAACATATGAATATATACTCATTTAATTTCCCATAGGTTTCCTCTGTGAGGATATCAAACACACTCACAAAACATTTACATTGGTGCGGAAGCGTGTAACAAATCAAATTCCTAATCCATTCCATATTTCAAAGCTGATAATACATATGTGTAAATAACATGACGTCAGAGTGAACAATGATCTCATTGGCATTCCCAAAATATAAAGTTAGAAGTTTATACACAAATGTAAGTTGATTTAAACATCCCAAAAAATAATGGCCAACAAAGGCCAGTACAACCAAACGAATCAAAAGTAAAACAATAACCCCCAAAAGATGATTCGCAACTCAAAGCTAGACTAAATGTCTAAATGACATTGTCTGCTTTCCATTCGACTAAGCGTTGCGGCTCTCCGGCTGCCTCCTCTGGCTCCTCGTCAAAGACAACAAGGCCTGGACCTGAGTACCACAAAAATGGGTCAGACACGACGGTCTGGCAGGTGGGTGAATAGATAATACAATAAAAGAAATCAAATGCATATCTTAAAAACATAATGAAATCTTATTAAAATAATAATTGTCATAAAACAGGATGCATTGTTTATTTAAAATACAAATGCAAAATAAATCATATAGGGTAACAAGGAGCAGGACCTGAAAAAATGGCAACCACACTTAAGCTAAATGCTCCATCACTAATATGATGAGTGCACATTAAAGGCGTTGGTCTCGGAGCACACGAGGTGGTGAGAAACAACTATATATATAAATATACTGAGCAAAACCATGGCCGCGGAACCGGGTGACAAGACAGAATAGAATTTAGACCGCAGCTGACAGAATCTAAAGGGGGACCCCAAGTCGGCGGATCAAACCGACAAGGTCGTCCAAGCTTAGTAGTGCCGATTTATAGGTCAAAACGCATTCAAAACATATACATATCGGAAGGGGTGTATAACACCTAAAACAAACTGAACTAAAGGCTTGTAAGCGCATTTAACACAATAATATCTTATCAAAATGCATATGGCTGATTAAATATTCAAATTACAGATTTCAGTGGTTTTGAAATGCCACTTGTACTAATACACGAAAATTGTAGAAAACGTATGAAATTCAATAAAAGCAGACATTATGGATCCCCGCATATTTCCGGACCATACATTGAGGTTTCAGGATTTAAACAATAGGTAGAAGGGTCTCGTATATCCGTTAAAGCTCATGTTTTAGTACTCCAGAAGGTTTGAGACATCCCGAGTTCCCTATACTAATTGATAAGTCCAATATCCTTAATAAATCTCCGGAGTTGGGGTTCTTTTCCAAATCAATCTCCATATAACACCTCTTATTCCTCCACATCACATTAGGGCTCCAAACCAACCTCACTGGACCTTAAAACACCCTTTTTATCATATTTAGAAACAACCTAGGAATTATGTACAGTTCGCTCGAGCGAACTGGAGGATTTGTTCGAGCGAATAGCATTCTGGGAGGGTTTGCTCGAGCGAACTGGTCCGATTCAGGAAGGGTTGAGCGAATTGGGAGAGTGGCTCAAGCGGACAAGTCTCTGGAAGGGGTTCGCTCAAGCAAACTAGCTTCTGGGAGGGGTTGGCTCGAGCGAACAAGAAGTTGGCTCAACTAACCATGTTCTGTGAGGGTTCGCTCGAGCGAATGTAGGTTCGCTCGAGCAAATTGCTTTAGAAACTCTCCATTTCAGCATTCCGAGTGTCATCTTTTCTTCTCTTCAAAACCTCATTTAAGCCATTACTTTGACAATACATTTATGGCCCTTTTATATACTTAAACCGTCATTACTTCCTCCAACAACCAGGCATTAAAACACCAATTCTCCCTTCATTCTCAATCTCATTTAATGCATATCAACCACCATGTATGAAAGTCATAATGACAAGGCAAACTTTAGCAATTAAAGGCATACATTCTCAAGAATCTTTTACGAAGAGTAATCCAACCATTTGCACATTTCAAAAAGGCATGAAAATCCATAGGAATCTAGAAGAAGATGAATAGTAAAAATTTACATTTTCTATAAATGAAGAAATCATTTAAATCAAACCTATTCATCCACTTGCCTTGGCTCCAAATTAGCTAAGTAAGCTCTAATCACCACTCTCAAGCTCACAATCAAAGATCTACACAAAACCCCTGAAATGACATCCATTACAAACCCTAAAATGGCAAAACCAAGAAACAAGAAGAGAGAGCTTCCAATAATGAAGGTGAAGCATCTCCATGACTAGAAAAACACAAATCTAAGAGATAAGAGGAAGAGCTTACATGGAAGACCTTCAAATACACAAGGCTTGCTCAAAGAGAACCCTAGGGTGGGTGGTTTTTCTTACAAATTGTATCAATAAGATGCCTTCATGATGAGGAAGAAGAAGGTAACCTCCATTTTCCCATTAGCAACAAGAGTGAGTTGGTGAAGAATAAGCAAGAAGAAGCAAAGAAAACCCTAGAGTACAAGAGCTCAAATCTCTCCTCAATGAAAATTGCAAGAAGAGGAAGAAGTGAAGATGGGCTTCCCTTATATAGAGAATGAAGGTAGGTCCCACTACTTAATCAACTATTTGGTCTTAAAACATCATCTTCTGGGCCTCAGATGGAATTGATGAAGAAGGAAGAATTGTTCGCCGAAATTTCTAGTTTTCAAAAAGTATATATTTCACGGGTTTCGGAGACATTGAAAATAGTGTCCAGATTTTTGTGCAAAAGACTGTTTTACCCCTATCATTAGCAAAGTAGGGTCTAGAGGTCTGGAATGGAAATGAGGCAAACACGAAAGTTATAGGGAATAGTAAAATAAATCAAACGGAGTAAAAATACGGATTCCTAGAATTATTAAATAAACCCCAAAATCACTCAAAACACAATAAAGGAACCCCTTAAGGGCCCCCACTAAATCAAAATGTTCTAAAAATGATCCAAAGCTATGTAAAAGTTATTATAATCCAATCTTAACCAAAACCCATGAATCTCACTTATAACTAAAGCACGTCTTAATTAGTACTAATCGGAAACTCTCGAGGCGGGGTCTTACATCCTCCACCCCTTAGGGCATTTGGTCCTCCAAATGGAACATAATAACTAACCCCGGGTAGTAGGTGCGGGTACTTTTTTTGAACTTGATCCCGTAATTCCCACATTGCCTCTTCAGGTCCGTGATTTTCCCAAAGCACTTTCACCCAGTGAATTGTTCATGTTCTCAGCTCTTGTTCTTTTGTATCAATGATTTGAACAGGTTTCTCAACATAAGTGGCATCTTCTCTGATCTCTAACGGTTCATGCCGGAGTACATGGAATGGATCGGGGACGTACTTCTTCAGCATAGATACATGAAAGATATTGTGTACGCAGGAAAGCTCAGGTGGTAAGGCTAATCTATAAGCCACGTCACCAATCTTGCCCACAATGTCATAAGGTCCAATGTACCTCCGTGATAGCTTACCTTTCTGCCCGAATCTCAAGGTTCCTCTAGTAGGTGACACCTTCAATAAAACCTTATCTCCTTCTTTGAATTGTAAGTCTCTTCTTTGAGAGTCTGCATAGCTCTTCTATCTACTCTGGGCTACTTTCAAATGTTATTGGATCAACTTTACTTTGTCACTAGTCTCACTCACTATAGTCGGTCCATGAAAACTGCAAACACCTACTTTTTCCCAACAAACTGGAGTTCTACACCTTCTGCCATACAATTCCTCAAAAGGCGCCATTCCAATGCTTGAATGGTAACTGTTGTTGTAGGCGAACTCGCAAAGCGGTAGGGTCTCATCCCATTGAGTCTTGAAGTCTAACACACAAGCTCGAAGCATATCGTCAAGGGTCTGAATTGTCCTTTTTGACTGACCATCTGTTTGCGGGTTATAAGCTGTGCTGAACTGAAGCTTCGTACCCATGGACTCATGAAGTGTCTTCCAAAAGCTTGAGATGAATCTGCTATTTCTATCCAAAGTAATGGAGACTGGCTGTCCATGACGGTTGACAATCTCGTTGACAAACAACTCCGCGAGAGGTAACATATGCATTTTCTCTCTGGTCTTCATGGGAATAAAATGAGCTGATTTGGTAAGGCAATCCACAGTGACCCAAATGGCGTTATTGCCTCTTCTGGTTCTGGGTAGTCCCTAAATAAAATCCATGGTGATATGTTCCCATTTCAATTCTGGGATCTCTAATGGTTGCAACAACCCTAGAGGTTTCTAGTGCTTTGCCTTCATCAACTAAGATGTCATACAATGGGAGACAAAAGCTACTATTTCCTTCTTCATGTTGTTCAACTAAAATCTGCCTTTCAAGTTCTGATACATTTTCGTGCTACCCGAATGCATGGAATACTTCGTACTGTGAGCCTCTGTCATGATGTCATTCTTCAAATCTTCAATGTTAGGCACGCATAGACGATCACGATAGTATAAGATTCCATCCACAATACGAAAATTAGGACGTTTTGCTATATGTTCTAAAATCTTGGTCAACTCTGGATCTTGCAATTGGTCATCCTTGATCTTCCAAATGAATGAGGGCTCAGTCACTGACACGTTGGCTAACATCACGCCCTTCCTTAGAGGCTGAAAATCTACACCCAACTCCTCAAACTGCCGAAAGATGCAAGTAACCCTTAGACTTGCCAAGCTTGCTGATTTCCTACTCAAGGCATCGGCTACTACATTTGCCTTCCCCGGGTGGTACTTGATCGAGAAATCATAGTCCTTGATATATTCCATCCATCTTCTTTGTTTCATGTTTAACTCCTTCTGAGAAAACAAGTACTGTAAGCTGTGGTGGTCGGAGTGAACTTCGAATTTCTCTTCATAGAGATAATGTCTCCACATCTTATACTTGCCAAGCTTGCTGATTTCCTACTCAAGGCATCGGCTACTACATTTGCTTTCCCCGGGTGGTACTTGATCGAAAAATCATAGTCCTTGATACATTCCATCCATCTTCTTTGTTTCACGTTTAACTCCTTCTGAGAAAACAAGTACTGTAAGCTGCGGTGGTTGGAGTGAATTTTGAATTTCTCTTCATAGAGATAATGTCTCCACATCTTTAGAGCAAACACGACTGTTGCTCACTCAAGATCATGTGTTGCATAGTTCTTCTCATGGTCCTTCAATTGCCGGGATCCATAAGCAACGACTTTTCCATCTTACATTAACACACAACCAAGTCCTATATTCGAAGCATCAATAAAAATGGTGAAACCGCCGCTTCCGGATGGTAAGGTGAGGACTGGTGCTATAGTCAATCTCGTTTTCAGCTCTTGGAAACTGGCCTCACATTGACCTGTCCATACATATGATGCATTCTTTTTGGTCAACTTTGTCAATGATGCTGTAATCGACGAAAATCCTTGCACAAACCTCCGGTAGTAACATGCTAATCCAAGAAAACTTCTAATTTCTGATGCATTCTTCAGTCTTTCCCACTTCATAACTGCTTCAATCTTGGCCGGATCCATTGACAATCCTTCTTTGGAGATGATAAGTCCTAAAGATGCGACTTGTTCAAGCCAAAATTCACACTTACTGAGCTTTGCATACAGCTGGTTGTCTCTTAGGAGTTGCAGTGCTATCCTCAAATGTTCTTCATGTTCCTCTCTGGACTTGGAGTACACCAAAATGTCATCCATGAACACTACTGTGAACTTATCTAAATATTCTGCGAAGATTTTGTTAATCAAGGCCATGAATACTGCCAGTGCATTCGTTAGTCCAAATGGCATCACTAGAAACTCGTAGTGTCCATATCTCGTTCGGAAAGCTGTATTCGATACATCCAAATCTCTAACTCTCAGCTGATGATAACCGGACCTTAAATCAATTTTCGAAAAGTAAGGAGCACCTTGCAATTGATCAAATAGTTCATCTATCCTTGGCAATGGATACTTGTTCTTGATGGTCGCTTGGTTCAATCTTCGGTAATCAATGCACATTCTCATAGAACCATCTTTCTTCTTGACAAATAAAACTGGAGCTCCCCACGGTGAAACACTAGGCCTCACTAAACCTTTGTCCAACAATTCTTGCAATTGTATCTTTAATTCTCCTAATTCTGTCGGAGCCATTCTGTATGGTGCAATAGATATCGGGGCAGTCCCTGGTAACAACTCAATGGTGAAGTCAATTTCTCTAACAGGTGGTAATCCTGGGAGCTCTTTTGGAAAAATGTCTGGAAACTCCTAAATAATTGGGATCTCCTCCACCCCTTGGGATCGTTTATCCTCCATGATAAATTGCAAGTAACCTTCACATCCACTTCTCATAAGTCTATCAGCCTTCAACGCTAAAATAAACCCTAGACAAGGATTCCTCCTTTCTCCTTGAAATAGCACTCCTGCCGGTTTCTCCTTTAATTTAAAAGTAAGGGTCTTATGGAAACAATCCATGGTAGCATGGTACCCTACCAACCAATCCATCCCTAGGATGACGTCAAAATCATACATTTCCAATAGAATAAGATTCGCTGGTAACAACACATCTCCTATCTTAATTGCACAACTAGGATAATATTTTCTACACACAACTTGTTTGCCTACTGGGGTGGACACTGTCAAAACAAACTCAAGTTCTCTAGTAGGCATATCAATCAACTTAGAAAATTTTGGGGACAGAAAAGAGTGTGTAGAGCCAGGGTCAAACAATATCTTAGCTTCAATTCCACAAATAAGGAGTGTACATTCCACCACATTATCTGCATCCTTTACATCAGCCTGATTGATTGCATACACTTGTCCTCGCTACTGTAGCCAATTAGGAGCTTGTTACTGCCTGCCTTGTTGTGCATTCCTGTTCTGTTGAGGACGGTTTTGCCCTTGCTGACGGGCCTGTTGCTGTTGCTGTTGCTGTTGTGGTCAATATTGTTGCTGGTGGGCTTGTTACTGGAGTGGCCTTGGCTGGTTTTGAACAACCAGTACATTCTGAGGTGGTGCTGGACGCTGTGCTCCTTGTGGTTGCTGATTCTGCCTATTACCTTGTCCAACTAGCCTTGGACATTCCTTGAGTTGGTGGTTCATGAAACCACACCTGAAGCATGCTCCTGTCACTGCCCGACACTGAGAAACATCATGGTTCTTGCCACAATGCGTACAAACCACTTGTCCTGGAGCATTCTGATCTTGCCTCTGAGCATGTTGGTCTTGCCTTTGTCTCTTATTCTGATGGTTTCTCTATTGGTGGTTTTGTGGTGCCTTGCCTTGGATTTTGAGGCTCTTGTTGTTTAAGTTCTCAAACTTATAGACACTCCTAATAGCCTCTTTAAAGTGGCAGGTGGCACAATACCTGTGGCATCCCTCTCAATGATTGGGTTAAGTCCCTCAAGGAACTTTGCTATCTTCTTTTCCACGGTGTTGATCAACTCGAGGGCATATCGAGACAACCTTTCGAACTTCGTGAGGTACTCTTGGACAATCATGTTGCCTTGCACAAGCTGCTGGAACTCGATGGCCTTTTGCCTCTTGACATGTATATGCATATATTTGTCACTAAACTGCTTCTTGAAATTACCCTAAACCTCAGGATTTGCCATAGTCTTGTATTCTGCCTTAACTGTTTTCCACCATATATCAGCTAGATCGGTGAACATAGATGCTGCAAGATCCACTTGTTGCTTACCGGTGCATTGAAATATTTCATAGATGTTCTTCGTGTAATCTTGCCGATCATCTGCAGCTAGAGGGTCCTTTTGTCCAGTGAATTCCTTTGGACCTCTCTTCCGGAATCGTTCATACAAATCATTAGGGTCATGCCCTCTGTTGTTAAAGATGAATTGAGCGCCCATAGGTTGGGCTTGTATAGGTTCGGGTCTACTTTCTAGGACTTTCAACAATTGCCTTTGCATTTGGGCCATTTCCCTAGCATGGTCTTCATCTTTCTTAGCAATTTGCTCATGCAATCTGGCTTGGTTCTCATTAGCCTGACGCTGTTGGTCTAGCATTGCCTGCATCATTTGCTGCAACTTATTCTGCATGGTTAGATTAGGAGTACCATTCTCAAGTGGTCCTGTATGCTCACTATTGCTCGCGGTGGGATTGTTGATTACGGGTCTTTTACGAGGTGGCATATCAGTGCAAAACAAGTTGTTAGCAAATGAAAACCAAACAAAGGGTCATACATTGCTCACACGAGTCAAACTAATGAAAAGTCTAACGAATCCTTGCCACGTCCTTAGGATTTCTAGTTTCTTTTAATTGCCTGAAACATGTCTCGCTCTGATAGCAGTCTGTCGCGACTCCAGACCGAGATCCGGGCCCGCGATGGTGTTGATGTGTGGTTACAACAATAAACATATGAATATACACTCATTTAATTTTCCATTGGTTTTTGCGGTGAGGATATCACACACACTCACAAAACATTACATTGGCGCGGAAGCATGTAGCAAATCAAATTCGTAATCCATTCCACATTTCAAAGATGGTAATACATATGTGTAACTAACATGACGTCAGAGTGAGCAATGATCTCATTGGCATTCCCAAAATATAAAGTTAGAAGTTCATACACAAATGTAAGTTGATTTAAACATCCCAAAAAATAATGGCCAACAAAGGCCAGTACAACCAAACGAATCAAAGGTAAAAAAATAACCCCCAAAAGATGATTCGCAACTCAAAGCTAGACTAAATGTCTAAATGACATTGTCTACTTGCCATTCGACTAAGCGTTGTGGCTCGCCGGCTGCCTCCTCTGGCTCCTCCTCAAAGACAACAAGGTCTGGACTTGAGTACCACAAAAATGGGTCAGACACGACGATCTGGCAGGTGGGTGAATAGATAATACAATAAAAGAAATCAAATGCATATCTTAAAAACATAATGAAATCTTATTAAAACAATAATTGTCATAAAACAGGACGCATTGTTTATTTAAAATACAAATGCAAAATAAATCCTGTAAGGTAACAAGGAGTAGGAACTGACAAGATGGCAACCACACTTAAGCTAAATGCTCCATCACTAATGTGATGAGTGCACACTAAAGGCGTTGGTCTCGGAGCACACGAGGTGGCGAGAAACAACTATATATATAAATATATTGAGCAAAACCATGGCCGCGGAACCGGGTGACAAGACAGAACATAATTTAGATTGCAGCAGACAAAATCTAAAGGGGGACCCCAAGTCGGTGGATCAAACCGACAAGGTCGTCCAAGCTTAGTGGTGCAGACTCATAGGTCAAAACACATTCAAAACATATACATATCTGAAGGGGTGTATAACACCCAAAACAAATTGAATTGAAGGCTCGTAAGCGCATTTAACACAATAATATCTTATCAAAATGCATATGGCTGATCAAATATTCAAATTATAGATTTCAGTGGTTTTGAAATGCCACTTGTACTAATACACGAAAATTGTCGAAAACGTATGAAATTCAATAAAAGCAGACATTATGGATCCCCGCATATTTCCGGACCATACATTGAGGTTTCAGGATTTAAAGAATAGGTATAAGGGTCTCGTATATCCGTTAAAGCTCATGTTTTAGTACTCCAGAAGGTTTGAGACATCCCGAGTTCCCTATACTAATTGATAAGTCCAATATCCTTAATAAATCTCCGGAGTTGGGGTTCTGTAAGACCCCGCCCCGAGAGTTTCCGTTTAGTGTTAAGTAAGACACATTTTAGCTATAAGTGAGATTATTGGAAATGGGTTAAATCGGGATTAGAATAGCTTTTTATAGCTTTGAATAATTTTGGGAACTCTTTTGAGCTAGTGGGGCCCTTTGGGGGTTCCTTTTTAGTGTGTCTTGATTAGTTTGGGGCTTATTTGTTAATTCTGGAAATCGGTATATTGCTCCGTTGAATGTATTTTGTGATTCCCGACAACTTTCGTATTCGCTCCGTTCCCTTTCGAGACCTCTAAACCCTACTTTGCCATTGATAGGGGTAAAACAGTCTTTTTACACAAAATCTGGATACCATTTTCGATATCTCCGAAACTTGTAAAATATATACTTTTTGGAAAGTAGAAATTTCGACGAGCAATTCTTCCTTCTTCGTCGAATCCATCCGAAACCCGTAGATCGATGTTCTAGCCCATTTTAGACTTTTAAGTTGTGGGACCCATTGCCTTAGCTATATAAGGAGAAGTCTTCTCCCTCTCTTCCTCTTCTTGCAACTTCCTTGAGAACAAGAAATCCCAGCCAGCCTAGGGTTTTTCTTCAACCTCTTTGCTCCTTGCTTCTTCTTCTCTCAATCTCTCTCAAATCCCTTGCTAAAGGAAGAATGGATGCTTCAATCTTCTTCCCCTCCTTGAGAGCTTCCTTTTGATATCTTTCTTTGAGGGAGAGCCCCATTCCAAGCTATCTTTTGAACAAGTTCTTGCCATTAGAGGACTCTTCATGTAAGTTCTTCTTCTCTTCTCTTGATTGTGTGTTCATCTAGCCTAGGAGGTGCTTCATCTTGATTTTTGGAAGCTATCTCCATCTATTGCTTGATTTTGACATTCTAGGGTTGTAATGTTGTATTTTTGGGGATTTTGTGTAGATTGTAGATTTTGAGCTTGATTGAAGGATTAGAGATTGATTAGCATTCTTGGAGACCAAGGCAAGTGGATGAATGGATTAGAGTTGATTGAGTTCTTATTTTGGTTAAAAATGTGAATTTTTACTATTCCCATTTCACTTGATTTAGTATGTTATAATGCTTTTGGAAATGTATTTATTGTTATGACTGTCTCTTAGTTAATTCTAGGAGAATATATGCATGCATTCATGAAAGTTATTTTGGTTGGTATGACCTCTTAAATAGTTTTGTACTTGCATTGAATGAAGTTGGATTGGTAGGAGAAATAAATGCATTGGTGGAATGGTAGTTGGTGGAAAGAAGTAAATGTTGAATGGAAGGGAATGGACCCATTTCATGTTAGGAAATGGTTGGAATGGAGGTGAAATGGTTTGGGAAGGAATTGACTGAAATCTGCACCTGATGTGTACTTCCCGCCGTTGGGCGGTCAGCGGGCGGTCACCTCGGCGGCTAGCCGACAGGTGACCGGCGGCTAGCCGACCCAGATACGGTTAGAAACACAGAATGCTGCATTTTGACAGGCGAACCGCGGTCAGCCGCGCGGTCACCTCGCGGCTAACCGCCAATCCCAAACCCAGTGACCGCTAGGTAGCCGTGAGGCGCGGTTAGAAATACAGAATGCTACATTTTAGCAAGGTGAGTCGCGGTCAGCTCCGCGGTCAGCCAGCGGCTAACCGCCGATCACCTCGGCGGCTAACCGCCATCTGACCGACAGGTGACCGAGTTTAACCCAGAATTCCTGAGTCTTTTCTATTGGTTTCAGTTATGGTATTTAAAGGTTTGGATGGGTAGTTCTGATGCCCTACCACCTTGGAAGGACCCAGGGGATGACATAAGGAGATTGACATAGATAGAAACACCATTTCGGAAAAGGTATTGGGACTTTTAGATTCATCAACGTGCATAAGGAAACTTAGTATGTCCTCTATCATTCGAGTACCATGTTAAGGGTAATATGGACATACAAGATCCTTATACATGTTGCTTGAATATGGAAGCCTCAATATTTAGTCCCTAATGATATTAGAAATTATTGTTTTGTTTTACTCAAATTATATACATAATTACCCGATCTTAATGGTTTTGTCTCAGATTCCGATTTATACACCGATGTGTGTCCCCAGCCCTGTTATGCATGTATGGATACTAATATGACATGTGTGCCTATGAGCACAATGCCCCGTTTGCCCGTATGTTTATATCGATACAGTTTTGTATATGTTTTGATTTATCATGTAACCTAAGAGTCGGCACCACTAAGCTTGGACATCCTTGTCAGTCTGATCAACTGACTTGGGTCTCCCCCTGTGCTCCCGCCAGTTGCAACTTGGATCCCGTACTGTCCCGTTACCCGGTTCGCGGCCGTGGTCTTGCCTAGCTATATGTATATGTACATGTATATGTTTATAATATTGGTTCTCGTCACTTCGTGTGATTGAGCCCAATGCACTCAATGTGCTCTCATCACTTTAGTGATAGAGAGGATGTAGCTTTAGTGTGGTTGCCACCTAGTCAGTTCCTGTACCTTGATTACCCCGCATGATTTGTATTGCATCCTTACTTTAAATGAACTATGCATCCTGTTTTATGACAGTTTTCGTTACAACTATGATATACTTTGATTTCTTTCTTGGTATTATCTATTCACCCACCTGCCAGACCGTCGTGTCTGACCCATTTTTGTGGTACTCAGGTCCAGCTCCTGTCTTTGCCCTTGAGGAGGAGCCAGAGGAGGCGGTCGGTGAACCGCAACGTTTAGTGGAGTGGCAAGCTGACGATGTCATGTAGACATTCGGTTTAGCTCGGAGCTGCGAACATTTTGGGAATTTTGAGAATGATATCGTTTTATACTTTTGGGTTGCATTGGCCTTTGTTGGCCTTTATTTTTGGGGAATGTTAATTAACTTGTTCTTTTGTTAAACTTTAACTTAATGTTTTGGGAATGCAAATGAGATCATTGCTCACTCTGTCATCATGCTATACATGTTTATTAACAGTCTTAATAGATGTGAATGGACTGAAAGTTTGACTTGCTACACGCTTCCGCACCAATATAAATATTCTATGAGTGTATGAGGATTCCTCACCGCGGAAACCTGTGGGAAATTAAATAAATGTATAATCCCTATTTAAAGAAAGGGCGGTTCGTTGTTCTTCCACACCGCCCCCGTCGCAGTCCCGGATCCCCCGGTTCGGGGTCGCGACAGGCTGGTATCAGAGCGAGACGTGTTTCAGGCAATTAAAAGAAACTAGAAATCCTAAGGACGTGGCGAGGATCCGTTAGACTTTTCGTTAGTCTTTTCGTTAGTTAGACTCGTGTGAGCAATGTGTGACCCTTATATGATTTTTGTGCTAACAATTTGTTTTACAGTGATATGCCACCTCGAAAAAGACCCGTAACCGACAATCCCACCGCAAGCAATAGTGAGCACACCGGGCCACTAGGAAACGGTATTCCGGATCCCAACATGCAGAATCAATTCCAACAGATGATGCAAGCCATGCTTGACCAGCAACGTCAAGCCAACGAAAATCAAGCTAGATTGCAAGAACAAATGGCCAGGAAGGATGAAGAGCATGCTAGGGAGATGGCCATGATGCAAAGGCAGTTGTTAGAAGTGTTGGAAAGGAGACCTGAACCGGCACCAGCACAACCTCCAGGCACTCAGATCGTCATCAACAATCGGGAACATGATCCCAATGCGCTGTACGAGAAGTTTAGGAAGAGGGGTCCCAAGGAGTTCACTGGGCATGAGGACCCATTAGCTGCAGACGACTGGTTGGAGCAGACGGAGAACATCTTCGAGATATTCAGATGTACTGGTAGACAGTAAGTGCAACTCACCGCTTCCATGTTCACCGGCCTAGCGGATATATGGTGGAAGACAATCAAGGCTGAGTATCGGACCATAGCAGACGCAGAGGCTTGGGCAAGTTTCAAGAGACAATTCAGTGACAAATATGTACCGACGCATGTGAAGAGGCAAAAGGCCATCGAATTCCAGCAGCTCGTACAAGGTAACACAACTGTGCAAGAGTACCTCACGAAGTTTGAGAGGTTGTCTCGATATGCCCCCGAGTTAATTGACACTGTGGAGAAGAAGATAACGCGGTTCCTTGAAGGACTCAACCCGATCATTGAAAGGGATGCCACAGGTGTTGTGCCACCTAACACTTTTGAAGAGGCTGTGAGAAGGGCCTACAAATTCGAGAACCTGAACAACAAGATCCTCAAGATCCAAGGAAAGGCACCAGCTCACCAACAGAATCACCAACCAAGGAACAATCAGAACAAGCGACCGAGGCATGAACAAAACGTGCAGAATGCTCTAGTTTGCGTTCATTGTGGTAAGAACCATGAGAGTGCTCAATGCCGTACGATTACGGGAGCATGTTTCAGATGTGGATCCATGGCACACCAACTCAAGGACTGCCCAAGACCAGTTGGACAAGGCAACAACAGGCAGAACCAGCAACAACAAGGAACACAGCGCCAGGCACCACCTCAGAATGCATTAGCTGTACAGAACCAGCCCAGGCAACTCCAACAGCAGGCTCCACAGCAACAATACAGACCTCCACAACAGCATCAAGCTCGTCAGCAAGGACAGAATCAGAATCAACGTCCTCCTCAGCAAAATAGGAATGCACAACAAGGGAGACAGCAACACGCTCAGAACAGGCCTCAGCAGCGAGGACAAGTGTATGCAATTAACCAAGCTGATGCAGAGGCAGCAGATAACGTGGTGGAAGGTACACTCCTAGTTTGTGGATTTGAAGCTAAGATTTTGTTTGACCCTGGCTCTACGCACTCCTTCTTGTCTCCAAAATTTGCTAAGTTGATTGATATGCCTGTTAGAGAACTTGAGTATGTGTTGACGGTGTCCACTCCCGTAGGCAAACAAGTTGTGTGTAGGAAGTATTATCCTAGATGTGCTATTAAGATAGGAGATGTGGTGTTACCGGCGAATCTCATTTTGTTGGAGATGTATGACTTCGATGTCATTCTAGGAATGGATTGGTTAGCAGGATACCATGCTACGATGGACTGTTTCCATAAGACCCTCACGTTCAAATTAGAGGAGACCCCAGCAGGCGTTTTGTTCCATGGGGAGAGGAAGAATTCCTGCCCAAGATTCGTCTCAGCATTGAAGGCTGATCGACTAGTGAGAAGTGGATGTGAATGCTATTTAGCGTTTATCACGGAGGATAAACGGTCCCAAGGGGTGGAGGAGATCCCAATTGTTTGCGAATTCCCAGACATTTTTCCAGAAGAAATCCCAGGTTTACCACCTGTTAGGGAGATTGACTTCACCATCGAATTGTTACCAGGGACTGCTCCAATATCTATCGCACCATACAGAATGGCTCCAGCGGAATTAGGAGAGTTAAAGATTCAGTTGCAAGAATTGTTGGATAAAGGTTTTATTAGACCGAGCGTCTCACCTTGGGGAGCTCCAGTGTTATTCGTCAAGAAGAAAGACGGTTCCATGAGAATGTGTATTGATTACCGGAAGTTGAACCAAGCTACCATCAAGAACAAGTATCCATTGCCTAGGATAGATGAATTGTTTGACCAATTGCAAGGTGCTGCTTATTTTTCGAAGATCGATCTAAGATCCGGTTATCATCAGCTGAGAGTTAGAGATTCAGATGTATCGAAGACGGCGTTCCGGACAAGATATGGACACTATGAGTTTCTAGTGATGCCATTTGGACTGACGAATGCACCAGCAGTATTCATGGCTTTGATGAACAAAATATTTGCTGAGTACTTAGACCAATTTACAGTGGTGTTTATTGATGACATTTTGGTGTACTCTAAGTCTAGAGAAGAACATGAAGAGCATTTGAGGATAGCATTGCAACTCCTAAGAGATAATCAATTGTATGCGAAACTCACTAAGTGCGATTTTTGGCTTGAAGAAGTCGCATTTTTAGGTCATATCATTTCCAAAGAAGGATTATCAGTGGACCCAGCCAAGATAGATGCAGTTGTGAAGTGGGAAAGACCGAAGAACGCGTCAGAAATCAGAAGCTTTCTTGGATTGGCGGGTTACTATCGAAGATTTGTGCAAGGATTTTCGTCGATTGCAGCTTCATTGACAAAGTTGACCAAGAAGAATGCACCTTATGTGTGGACAGACCAATGTGAGACCAGCTTCCAAGAGTTGAAAAAGAGATTAACATCAGCACCCGTCCTCACTTTACCATCCGGGAGCGGCAGTTACACCATTTTTACAGATGCTTCGAATATAGGACTCGGTTGTGTGTTGATGCAAGATAGAAAAGTCGTTGCGTATGGATCCCGGCAGTTGAAGGACCACGAGAAGAACTATGCAACGCACGATCTGGAATTAGCGGCGGTCGTTTTTGCACTAAAGATGTGGAGACATTACCTCTACGGGGAGAAATTCGAAGTCCACTCCGATCACCGCAGCTTACAGTATTTGTTCTCTCAGAAGGAGTTGAATATGAGACAAAGAAGATGGATGGAATATATCAAAGATTACGATTTTCCGATCAAATACCACCCGGGAAAGGCAAATGTAGTAGCCGATGCCTTGAGTAGGAAGTCAGCCAGTGTGGCAAGCTTAAGAGTTACGTGCTTCTTTCAGCAATTTGAAGAGTTGGGGGTAGATTTTCAGCCCCTAAGCGAGGGAGTGATGTTAGCCAACATGTCAGTGTCTGAACCCTCGTTCATTCGGAAGATCAAGGACAACCAATTGCAAGATCCAGAGTTGGCCAAGATTTCAGAGCATATAGCAGAACGTCATGATTTCCGTATTGTAGATGGAGTCTTATTCTACCGAGATCGTCTATGCGTGCCCAACATCGAAGATTTGAAGAATGACATTATGTCAGAGGCGCACAGTACGAAGTACTCTATGCATCCGGGTAGCACGAAGATGTATCAGAACTTGAAGGGCAGATTTTGGTGGAACAACATGAAGAGGGAAATAGCAGCTTTCGTTTCGCGATGTATGACGTGTCAGTTGGTGAAGGCAGAGCATCAGAGACCTCCAGGGTTATTGCAGCCATTAGAGATTCCAGAGTGGAAGTGGGAACATATCACCATGGATTTCATCTCAGGATTGCCAAGAACCAGAAAAGGGAACAACTCCATATGGGTAATTGTGGACCGTCTCACCAAGTCAGCTCATTTCATTCCGATGAAGACCGGAGAGAAAATGCATATGTTACCTCTCGCGGAGTTATTTGTCAACGAGATTGTCAGCCGTCATGGGCAGCCAGTCTCCATTACTTCGGATAGAGATAGCAGATTCGTCTCGAGATTCTGGAAGACTTTGCATGAGTCTATGGGAACCAAGCTTCAGTTCAGCACAGCGTATCACCCACAAACAGATGGTCAGTCGGAAAGAACAATTCAGACCCTTGAAGATATGCTTCGAGCGTGTGTACTAGATTTCAAGACCCAATGGGATGAGACCCTACCGCTTTGCGAATTCGCCTACAACAACAGTTATCATTCGAGCATTGGGATGGCGCCTTTTGAGGCATTGTATGGTAGGAGGTGTAGGACTCCAGTTTGTTGGGAAGAAGTAGGTATTCGCAGTTTTCATGGACCGACTATGGTGAGTGAAACCAGCGACAAAGTCAAGTTGATCCAGGAACGTCTGAAAGTAGCCCAGAGTAGACAGAAGAGTTATGCAGACTCTCATCGAAGGGACTTACATTTTAAGGAAGGAGATAAGGTTTTCTTGAAGGTGTCACCTACTAGAGGAACTTTGAGATTCGGACAGAGAGGCAAATTGTCTCGGAGATACATTGGACCCTATGATATCGTGAGCAAGATTGGTGATGTGGCTTACAGATTAGCCTTACCACCTGAGCTTTCCGGCGTACACAATGTGTTCCATGTGTCTATGTTGAAAAAGTACGTCCCCGACCCGTCACATGTACTCCGTCGTGAACCATTAGAGATCAGAGAAGATGCCACCTACGTCGAGAAGCCTATTCAGATCATCGATACGAAGGAACAAGAACTGAGGACAAGGACTATACAATGGGTGAAAGTGCTTTGGGAAAATCACGGACCTGAAGAGGCAACGTGGGAATTACGGGATCAAGTTCAGAAGAAGTATCCGCATCTACTACCCGAGGTTAGTTATTTTATTTCATTTGGTGGACCAAATGCCCTAAGGGGTGGAGGATGTAAGACCCCGCCCCGAGAGTTTCCGTTTAGTGTTAAGTAAGACACATTTTAGCTATAAGTGAGATTATTGGAAATGGGTTAAATCGGGATTAGAATAGCTTTTTATAGCTTTGAATAATTTTGGGAACTCTTTTGAGCTAGTGGGGCCCTTTGGGGGTTCCTTTTTAGTGTGTCTTGATTAGTTTGGGGCTTATTTGTTAATTCTGGAAATCGGTATATTGCTCCGTTGAATGTATTTTGTGATTCCCGACAACTTTCGTATTCGCTCCGTTCCCTTTCGAGACCTCTAAACCCTACTTTGCCATTGATAGGGGTAAAACAGTCTTTTTACACAAAATCTGGATACCATTTTCGATATCTCCGAAACTTGTAAAATATATACTTTTTGGAAAGTAGAAATTTCGACGAGCAATTCTTCCTTCTTCGTCGAATCCATCCGAAACCCGTAGATCGATGTTCTAGCCCATTTTAGACTTTTAAGTTGTGGGACCCATTGCCTTAGCTATATAAGGAGAAGTCTTCTCCCTCTCTTCCTCTTCTTGCAACTTCCTTGAGAACAAGAAATCCCAGCCAGCCTAGGGTTTTTCTTCAACCTCTTTGCTCCTTGCTTCTTCTTCTCTCAATCTCTCTCAAATCCCTTGCTAAAGGAAGAATGGATGCTTCAATCTTCTTCCCCTCCTTGAGAGCTTCCTTTTGATATCTTTCTTTGAGGGAGAGCCCCATTCCAAGCTATCTTTTGAACAAGTTCTTGCCATTAGAGGACTCTTCATGTAAGTTCTTCTTCTCTTCTCTTGATTGTGTGTTCATCTAGCCTAGGAGGTGCTTCATCTTGATTTTTGGAAGCTATCTCCATCTATTGCTTGATTTTGACATTCTAGGGTTGTAATGTTGTATTTTTGGGGATTTTGTGTAGATTGTAGATTTTGAGCTTGATTGAAGGATTAGAGATTGATTAGCATTCTTGGAGACCAAGGCAAGTGGATGAATGGATTAGAGTTGATTGAGTTCTTATTTTGGTTAAAAATGTGAATTTTTACTATTCCCATTTCACTTGATTTAGTATGTTATAATGCTTTTGGAAATGTATTTATTGTTATGACTGTCTCTTAGTTAATTCTAGGAGAATATATGCATGCATTCATGAAAGTTATTTTGGTTGGTATGACCTCTTAAATAGTTTTGTACTTGCATTGAATGAAGTTGGATTGGTAGGAGAAATAAATGCATTGGTGGAATGGTAGTTGGTGGAAAGAAGTAAATGTTGAATGGAAGGGAATGGACCCATTTCATGTTAGGAAATGGTTGGAATGGAGGTGAAATGGTTTGGGAAGGAATTGACTGAAATCTGCACCTGATGTGTACTTCCCGCCGTTGGGCGGTCAGCGGGCGGTCACCTCGGCGGCTAGCCGACAGGTGACCGGCGGCTAGCCGACCCAGATACGGTTAGAAACACAGAATGCTGCATTTTGACAGGCGAACCGCGGTCAGCCGCGCGGTCACCTCGCGGCTAACCGCCAATCCCAAACCCAGTGACCGCTAGGTAGCCGTGAGGCGCGGTTAGAAATACAGAATGCTACATTTTAGCAAGGTGAGTCGCGGTCAGCTCCGCGGTCAGCCAGCGGCTAACCGCCGATCACCTCGGCGGCTAACCGCCATCTGACCGACAGGTGACCGAGTTTAACCCAGAATTCCTGAGTCTTTTCTATTGGTTTCAGTTATGGTATTTAAAGGTTTGGATGGGTAGTTCTGATGCCCTACCACCTTGGAAGGACCCAGGGGATGACATAAGGAGATTGACATAGATAGAAACACCATTTCGGAAAAGGTATTGGGACTTTTAGATTCATCAACGTGCATAAGGAAACTTAGTATGTCCTCTATCATTCGAGTACCATGTTAAGGGTAATATGGACATACAAGATCCTTATACATGTTGCTTGAATATGGAAGCCTCAATATTTAGTCCCTAATGATATTAGAAATTATTGTTTTGTTTTACTCAAATTATATACATAATTACCCGATCTTAATGGTTTTGTCTCAGATTCCGATTTATACACCGATGTGTGTCCCCAGCCCTGTTATGCATGTATGGATACTAATATGACATGTGTGCCTATGAGCACAATGCCCCGTTTGCCCGTATGTTTATATCGATACAGTTTTGTATATGTTTTGATTTATCATGTAACCTAAGAGTCGGCACCACTAAGCTTGGACATCCTTGTCAGTCTGATCAACTGACTTGGGTCTCCCCCTGTGCTCCCGCCAGTTGCAACTTGGATCCCGTACTGTCCCGTTACCCGGTTCGCGGCCGTGGTCTTGCCTAGCTATATGTATATGTACATGTATATGTTTATAATATTGGTTCTCGTCACTTCGTGTGATTGAGCCCAATGCACTCAATGTGCTCTCATCACTTTAGTGATAGAGAGGATGTAGCTTTAGTGTGGTTGCCACCTAGTCAGTTCCTGTACCTTGATTACCCCGCATGATTTGTATTGCATCCTTACTTTAAATGAACTATGCATCCTGTTTTATGACAGTTTTCGTTACAACTATGATATACTTTGATTTCTTTCTTGGTATTATCTATTCACCCACCTGCCAGACCGTCGTGTCTGACCCATTTTTGTGGTACTCAGGTCCAGCTCCTGTCTTTGCCCTTGAGGAGGAGCCAGAGGAGGCGGTCGGTGAACCGCAACGTTTAGTGGAGTGGCAAGCTGACGATGTCATGTAGACATTCGGTTTAGCTCGGAGCTGCGAACATTTTGGGAATTTTGAGAATGATATCGTTTTATACTTTTGGGTTGCATTGGCCTTTGTTGGCCTTTATTTTTGGGGAATGTTAATTAACTTGTTCTTTTGTTAAACTTTAACTTAATGTTTTGGGAATGCAAATGAGATCATTGCTCACTCTGTCATCATGCTATACATGTTTATTAACAGTCTTAATAGATGTGAATGGACTGAAAGTTTGACTTGCTACACGCTTCCGCACCAATATAAATATTCTATGAGTGTATGAGGATTCCTCACCGCGGAAACCTGTGGGAAATTAAATAAATGTATAATCCCTATTTAAAGAAAGGGCGGTTCGTTGTTCTTCCACACCGCCCCCGTCGCAGTCCCGGATCCCCCGGTTCGGGGTCGCGACAGGTTCTTTTCCAAATCAATCTCCATATAACACCTCTTATTCCTCCACATCACATTAGGGCTCCAAACCAACCTCACTGGACCTTAAAACACCCTTTTTATCATGTTTAGAAACAACCTAGGAATTCTGTACAGTTCGCATGAGCGAACTGGAGGATTCGTTCAAGCGAATAGCATTCTAGGAGGGTTCGCTAGAGCGAACTGGTCCGAGTCAGGAAGGGTTGAGCGAACTGGGAGAGTGGCTCAAGCGGACAAGTCTCTGGAAGAGGTTCGCTCGAGTGAATTGGGGTTCGCTCAAGCGAACTAACTTCTGGGACGGGTTGGCTGGAGCGAACAGGAAGTTGGCTCGAACTAATCATGTTCTGTGAGGGTTCGCTCGAGCGAACTGCTTTAAAAACTCTCCGTTTCAGCATTCCGAGTCTTTTCTTCTCTTCTCTTCAAAGCCTCATTTAAGCCATTACTTTGACAATACATTTATGGCCCTTCTATATACTTAAACCATCATTACTTCCTCCAACAACCAGCCATTAAAACACCAATTCTCCTTTCATTCTCAACTCATTTATTGCATATCAACCACCATGTATGAAAGTCCTAATGACAAGGCAAACTTTAGCAATTAAAGGCATACATTCTCAATAATCTTTTAAGAAGAATAATCCAACCATTTGCACATTTCAAAAAGCATCAAAATCCATAGGAATCTAGAAGAAGATGAATAGTAAAAATTCACATTTTCCATAAAAGAAGAAATCATTCAAATCAAACCCATTCATCCACTTGCGTTGGCTCCAAATTAGCTGAGTAAGCTCTAATCACCACTCCCAAGCTCACAATCAAAGATCTATACAAAACCCCTAAAATGACATCCATTACAAACCCTAAAATGGCAAAACCAAGAAATAAGAAGAGTGAGTTTCCAATAACGAAGGTGAAGCATCTCCATGACTAGAAAAACACAAATCTAAGAGATGAGAGGAAGAGCTTACATGGAAGACCTTCAAATACACAGGGCTTGCTCAAAGAGAACCCTAGGGTGGGTGGTTTTCCTTACAAATTGTATCAATAGGATGCCTTCATGATGAGGAAGAAGAAGGTAACCTCCATTTTCCAATTAGCAACAAGAGTGAGTTGGAGAAGAAGAAGCAAGAAGAAGCAAAGAAAACCCTAGAGTACCAGAGCTCAAATCTCTCCTCAATGAAAATTGCAAGAAGTGGAAGAAGTGAAGATGGGCTTCCCTTATAGAGAGAATGAAGGTAGGTCCCATAACTTAATAAACTAATTGGGCTGAAAACATCATCTTCTGGGCCTCGGATGGATTCGACGAAGAAGGAAGAATTGTTCGCCGAAATTTTTTATTTTCAAAAAGTATATATTTCACGGGTTTCGGAGACATTGAAAATAGTGTCCAGATTTTTGTGCAAAAGACTGTTTTAACCCCAATCACTAGCAAAGTAGGGTCCAGAGGTCTTGAACGGAAACGGGGCAAACACGAAAGCTGTAGGGAATAATAAAATAAATCAAACGGAGAAAAAAATACAGATTTGCAGAATTATTAAATAAACCCCAAAGTCACTCAAAACACAATAAAGGAACTCCTAAAGGGCCCTTCTAAAACAAAAGGTTCTAAAAAATGATCCAAAGCTATGTAAAAGCTTTTCTAATCCAATCTTAACCAAAACCCACTAATCTCACTTATAACTAAAGCACATCTTAATTAGTACTAATCGAAAACTCTCGGGGCGGGGTCTTACAGAGACTTGATGAGATCCCAGTTAAATTAGCTCATTGGTGTATGTCGGTCAAATGCCAAATGTATCACTATGAACTTAATTGGATCAAATCACTTCCTCACCCATTTTAGGACTGTGTTTGTTGTACCAAAGTGCTGTCTGTTTTTCGGTAGCATGTATATAAAACATGGAAGTAGAAAGCAAAATAGATTGACATAGGATTTAACAAATGCTTGCCTATAGCTCATTTATTAGTGGTCTTTGTATTTTGCAGATCAAACATGAATTCTCTTGTCATCACCTTTAATAAAAGCAAGGAGCGCCTGTATAAGGTGTCTATCCAAGAGAACAAAACTTCCAAGGGTCAGAAAAGAGCCGGAATTGAGAATTAGCTCCCAGTTTGAGTATCTGTCTTTCAACGGATGACTCATGCTACTCCTGCTATCAATGCTTCTTCGGTGATGGTTAAGCCTTCTAAAAGGCCACACCGTGTGTATCGTGGGTGTCCAAATATGCTTAGAATCTTTTTGGTGTTCACCTCAATGAACACCAGAACCCAAAGAAGACTACACCAAAAGACCTTTGCACCAACAAAAAAGGGCATGAGGCAAGAAGAGCATCAACTAGCAAAATTTATCACCGCAAAATAGCAGAAGGCAATAAGGGCAAAGACCTACGCTAGATGTTGGAAAAGAAGAAGTTGTAGCAAAAGGAATCAATTCCCAGTTGCACAACGTGGTCTGCAAAGCCACGAAAACTAAAAAAGAAAGCTTGCCAGGATACAATCTTGGCATCACCTGAAGAAAATACCTTATATCCTCTTACTCAGAAAGAGGGAACGAGGTATGGGAGAAGGTGTCTCTCTTCAATCATAGTAAGGCCTACACTACACACCCCAAAAGCATACGCAAAGCATCCAAAGAGGAGTCAACATCATTTCCCTCTTAATGATGCTGCAGAGCTCATACGGTTCAAAGACCTCTTGAAGAAGAAAGGAAGAAATGAGGTCAACATCCTTACATTGCTGGTTCATCATTTGGAAGAGGTGGGCTTTATCACTAATCGCTCCATACCTATGGTTGTGAAAAGGAATGATACTCAAAGAAAGATTACCCAGCGATGGGCAGTGAAGGAGGATGACCTTGACATTGCTATGGTCTGCATGACCGAAGCTAGACGCGGCAGGCATTCTGCTAGACTCACAGCCCGGAGTTCAAACCCTGCTGAAAGTGAATAATTAGATAAAGTTAGTTTTATGGTCTCAATCCATTAAGATTGATGTAATAAATTGATTAATTTCTTTATTTATCAATATATTCATGTTTTCTTTTCATGAGACGAATGGTGTTCTATTACTTAAATACACATAACCAATACAAATGTCATACTGTCTCTTGAGATGAACCGGAGTCCACAAGTGTATTAGATGTAACACATGCGTGTGCATGAGATCCACATACAAAAGACATGTGTCGCAAATCTTATACTTAAATTGATTCACAACCGGTGATGAGATTGGGCATCTCATCTGATAAGGTTGCAGTATTATGATCATTATGAGTAGTGTGATCTGTCTCGATCATCGGAATGTAAGATTCTGGATCATAATACTGGTACATTGGATGTATTGAAAGGACCATGAGAAGCACCTTAGGAACACTGTCTTTACTTTAAGGTCTGCTCTCATAATTCCCCAGCAATAGGCTCTCAACCCTGAGACATTGATGAACTCAAGTTTCTATCTATTCATTTGCTTTGAGTCACTAATGAGTGAGGCTAACTGCAGGTCAACACCTCAGTGTCTTGGGTATGTGGTAGTAGGATTGTGGGAATATTTAATGGTCAAGATGGAGTCTATCTCTATTATCCCCTTGTGCCAATTAATGGATTTATCATTGGTAAGTGTACACCCATCTCAATTAAGAGTTAATTGGATGGTACTAATGATTGCTATAATTAATTGGGGCTCAAGGATAATAAGATATGGATCTAAATTGGTGGGACAGTTTATCTAATTGATCTATGGATAATGATAGAGGGGGCCTACTTGTAGTAATAGGAAAGTTTAGGGTCTTCATGTAATTTATTCCTAAGACTGGAGTTCAATTGCATTTATTTAGTGGAGTTATTTGCAATTAACTGCGGGCCCGGATTGCACATGAGATGTGGGGCCGCGGTGTCCCAGTTGGAGCCAGCTGTTTATGGAATCCCTAGTGGTCCCCACGCTAGCCCAAGATTGGATCTTTACTAATTCTATTTGAAATAAAAAAGGAAAGCTACTATTTCTATTTGAAGTGAGACTTCTAATAGTGGTAATAGTGGAATGAAGGGTTACTAATTAATCTAGAAGTTGGACTTCTAATTATTGAGAAAGAGAGGAGTTGCAAGACTATAAATAGGAGGCCAAGGAAGGCCTTCGACGTCCATCCCATTATTCCAAGTGGAGATTCACGCCCATCATCCCCTTGTGCAAGAGTTGCACTTCTTCTCCTTCCCCTCTCTCTCTTTTAGTTCCCTTCTAGTCTCCTTAGCGATTCTAGTTAGTCATTCTCTTGGAGATTTTACCATCTCTTTTGAGGAAAGAGATCTGAAGCGGGTCATAGCGTGGAAGACGATTGGGCATTGGAGATTCTGATTGTGGAAGATCTCTTCATCAAAGAGTTTAATCAAGTTCTCCATTAGAGCACAACCGAGCTCCATAGGTATTTTCTACTCTTTGTATGTTGTGGAATTTTGTGGTTGCTTATTGGGTGCTGTTTCTATCTTCATGATAGGTTTGTTTGCTGACCATGATAGCTGAGATTGAGGACATGCATCCTGGATTGGGGTTTATTGACTTTTGGATAGGTGTTCACTACTTCTAGTTAATGAAAAGTTTTTGAAACCTATCCTAGAGGCCCACCCACTTCTAACAATTGGTATCAGAGCCATACCTCATCTCTAATCATGTTAGATCAGTAAGCTTGTTCTGATCTTTGCATGAGATGTGAAGAAGATAGAGCATGGGTTGTGTTTGGATCAATTTTTGATGAATTTGCTTGGTTATTAGTAGATTCATGTTTGGATAGTGACAAAAGGGTTTAACAATGATGGAAGGATGGTAGGAAGCGATTGGGAGACTTCAGAAGAGTTTTGGAGTCGTTTGGACATGAAACAGAAAACCCATCTTACTGATTTTCGTCAGCCCGGTCGACTGGGACCCGTGTCCGGTTGACAGGGCACTTGCAGGCCGATCGACAGGGGACACTGTATCAGCAGAGTGCAGACTGTAGGTGCGGTCGAGCGAGCCACTGCCCGGTCGACTAGGTACACTGATACAGAACAGGGCTGTTTCAGTTTCGAGTTTGTTCTGTTTTTCTTTTTTTTCCGGGGGCGCTTCCCCCTAGGCCCCCGCGAGCTGACCGGGTAGCTCGACCCCCACCGGGGGACACCCCCGGACCCCCTTTGCATAGTGCATAATTTCAAAAGGATGACAACTTTTGGCACCTTATTTTTCCATTGTTGTTTGGTAACCCAGTTTTGTGAGTTGCTTGGTTGTATGAGATACTAACTTGCAGGTGATCTTGTCCTCTTCATATGGCCCACAAGTCTTTTACTTTCTTTATATGGTTGTTGGTTTATTTAAGGCTAAGTGTAAAGGGCATCATGGTTTCCTTGGTTTCCCGTGAAAGGGCAAGGCACGGTGGTTTCCCTATAGCCCTTTTATTTCCATGTTTAGATTACCATGTAAGTCTCATTGTAGAGACATAGGAATTTATGTAATTTTCTAAATTTGTAAATTCCGGGGATGTCCGAGACGAAGAAGGAAAGTGAAGTTGGACTCCCAATCAAAGAGTTTGAAGATTACCAAAAGGTGTTTTGGAGATGCCCAAAGAGTTTGTGGAATTCCAAAGTTTTGGAAAGTCTAGAAGTCCAAGAAGTCTATTCCGCTTGGGCCATGTGGAGGAGAGGACTAGTTACTAGTTTTAGCATTTTCTATTTGTGGATGAATGCTTGATTTAGAATGTTTCCAAATCTGATCCAAACATAGCAAGTTACTAAAATTAGTCAAATCAAATTAATTTTTGGAAAGAGTTCTAATTAGTGTTGATGACCGATGAGATGGACACATTGATAATACTAATTTAAGAATATGGACTTTCCTTAAAATAACTTGACTTGGAACCAATCTTTGATCACGTCAAGAGATGATTTGATAATAATATGGGCCCTAATACCTTAAAAGGAAAATCCTCAATTCTAAAATATTAAGTGGGAGCAGGGCATTAAATTGAGAAATCCCCATGGTTTTCCACCATAGGTCTATTGTAAGGAAAGTATTAGTCTCATGCCATCTTGAGAATGGCCGTTCCCCATGGAGGGCTTTTATTTGTCTGGTTACTAGATATGGATCTCCCAAAATGATAGTGTTGGTGAGACGGGGTGGGGGTTCACTCCCCAAGGAGGGGCTGCCCACAACGGTTGTCACGCAATGTTACTTGGTGGGTCACACTTAACTAAAATAATGATGTAGTATCCCCAAGGATTTGCCTCATGTATTTTAGAAACCAAAGCAAATCGGGAGTCATACATTACTTGGTATGAGATACCTAGAAAATAATGAATGATAGGGGATCATAGATAGTTAGTCTCAATCCAAATTTTGACCTACTTTGATCCGCACCAATCTAGGTGGTATTCGCACTCCCCAAGGAGGCATATCCCAGTGATTGGAATTCCGATGTATTCTAAATTTTAGTGGTTATGAGGATTACCACATAAATTTGGTAGAATACTAAACCCTAATGTCATTAATATTCATTAATTGAATGTATGGTTATGTGCTACAGTTTATTCAACCTGAATTCAAGTACTTTCAATCCACTTGCAACCATTCTCAACCAGAATAAGTTGGTGGGATCCAACTATGTAAACTGGAAACGGAACCTGGATATTGTCCTGACAGCATCAGGATATAAATATGTCCTTACCATGCCCCCCCTTGATGAGCCTGTGCCGGATGCACCACAGGAAGAGAAAGACCATTATGCCAAATGGACCAAAGACGATGACATAGCCAGATGTTACATACAGGCATCCATGTCTAGTGTTTTGCAATACCAACATCAATCATATAAGACTACATACGATATTATATTGAACTTAAAGGAGATGTTTGCGGACCAGGGCAGGCCTGCTAGGCAGGCTGCTATGAGGGTGCTCATAAGCACCAAGATGGCTGAGGGTACACTAGTACAGGACCACATGCTAAAGATGATGGACTCATTGAATGAGTTGGATGTACTGGGTGCCGCGATTGATGCAGAATCGCAGATTGACATAATCCTCGAGTTGCTACCAGATTCATTCAACCATTTTAAGATCAATTATAATATGAATAAAATGAACCTGACCCTAGCTGAGCTGTCTAGCCAGCTGGTAGTAACTAAGGGGATTATGAAGAAAAGGCCAACTACCCTGATGACAGAAAAGTCAAATGCCAAGCCCAAGCCGAAAGGCAAAGGCTTGAAAGGCAAAAAGAAATCAGTCCCCAAGGATCCTAAGGCGGAAAATGGTCCTAATGGTGGTGTGGCAAAGGCTAAGGGTTCAGGGACTAAGGGAAAGTATTTCCACTGTGATAAGACAGGACATTGGAAGAGGAATTGTCCAGATTTTCTGTCCAAGAAAAAGACCTCAGGTATGATTGAGTCACTTGTTTCTGAAGTTAGTTTTGCAACTAGTACTTCAGAATCCTGGTGTGTTGACTCCGATGCAACTAATCACATCCGTAGTTCGTTGCAGGGGTTCCAGGAAACCAGGAGGCTCAGTGACGGTGAAATAATTATCAACCTAGGATCTGATGCTAAGGCAGAAGCGGTTTTAGTGGGAGTTATTACTTTATGTTTTTCAGATAATAAATTGATTTTGTCAGACACTTTATATGAACCGTCTTTAAGGCGGAATTTAATTTCAGTTTCTAGTTTGGTGAATAAAAGTTATTTCATTACTTCTGATACTGAAGTTGTCATAAAGAGGAATGGTACTTTCATATGTTCTGGCAAGGTAATCAATGGACTTTATTTGTCAACTCCCACAATATATGAGATACATGATACCGAGATAAATAATAGACCATCATTAAAGAGAAAATCACCTTCATCTAATCCAACAAAGCTTTGGCACCTGAGGTTAGGTCACATTAACCTAAACAGGATTGATAGGCTAGTGAAAGATGGTATCTTGCCCTCACTGGTGCTAGAACCAATGCCTGTCTGTGAATCCTGTCTGGAAGGCAAAATGACCAAAAGACCCTTTTCATCTAAGGGTAATAGGGCCAAAGATTTATTGGAATTAGTGCATACTGATGTGTGTGGACCCACAAATGTTAGAGCGAGAGGAGGATATGAGTACTTCATCACTTTCACAGATGACTACTCAAGATATGGATACATATACCTTATGCACCGCAAGTCCGAGACTTTTGAAAAGTACACAGAGTTTCGAGCAGAAGTGGAAAAGCAATTAGGTAAAAGTATCAAGACTCCTTGATCAGATCGAGGAGGGGAATATCTCTCAGCTAATTTTATGGGATACTTATCAGAAAATGGGATTATATCCCAGTTGTCTGCTCCTGGTATGCCTCAACAGAACGGAGTAGCAGAAAGAAGGAACCAGACTCTTTTACATACGATCAGGTCTATGATGAGTTTCTCAGGATTACCTATATCTTTTTGGGGATATGCTTTACATACTGCAATGTACATACTAAACCTCGTACCATCTAAGTCTGTACCTAAGACTCCCTGGGAGTTGTGGTTTGGGCAAAAGCCTAGTCTACAACATTTACATATTTGGGGTTGTCCGGCACATGTGCTGAAGGTAAAGACGGATAAGTTGGAATCGAAGTCGGAAGTGTGAACCTTTGTAGGATATCCTAAAGGAACTAAAGGTTGGATATTCTATAATCTCAGAAAGCAGAAAGTGCTTGTTAGCACCAATGCGGATTTTCTGGAGGCAGATTATATGATAGACTGGAAATCTTTAGAAAAGGTTATCTTGGAAGAGATTCAAAAGAAGTCAATTCCAAATCCTGCTATGACCGAACTTGAAGAGAATCCGCTCATACCTAACCCAGTAGATACACCAATGCTTCGTCGTAGTGGGAGGATTGTCAGGCCCCCTGACAGGTTCTCATTCTTGGGAGAGTCTTACGAGACAATCCTGGAAGAACTGGAACAGGATCCCTGTAACATAATGAAGCAATAAATGACATAGACTCGGGACGTTGGCAAGAAGCTATGAAATCTGAGATGGAGTGGATGTACTCTAATCAGGTCTGGACACTTGTGGACTTGCCTGCCAATATTAAACCTATTAGGTGCAAGTGGGTCTACAAGAGGAAGAGAGGACCGGACAGAAGAGTTGAGACCTTTAAGGCCAGGCTTGTTGCAAAAGGGTATACTCAGAAAGAAGGTATTGACTATGAGGAAACCTTCTCGCCGGTAGCCATGCTCAAGTCTATCCGGATACTCTTATCCATTGCGGCTCATCTCGATTACGAGATTTGGCAAATGGATGTCAAGACGGCATTTCTAAACGGCCATCTTGAGGAAGACATCTATATGATGCAACCAGACGGTTTTGTGGCAAAAAACCAAGAGCAAAGAGTTTGCAAGCTGCAGAAATCCATTTATGGATTAAAGAAGGCATCCCAAAGCTGGAACATCCGTTTTGACCAGGCAATCAAGGCATTTGGTTTTTGTTAAAATCCGGATGAGTCATGTGTGTATATGAAAAGTGAAGGAGATAGGGTAGTTTTTCTGGAATTATATGTTGATGACATTTTTCTCCTCGGGAGAGACATATGAATGATGTCAACAGTAAAAGTTTGGTTGGCTAAGACTTTTGATATGAAAGACTTAAGAGAAGCTAGCTACATCCTAGGGATCAAGCTCCATCGAAACCGGAAAAATAGGATGATCGGCTTATCTCAAGCTGCGCACATAGATAAGGTACTAGTGTGGTATGCAATGTAGGACTCCAAGAAGGGTATCACACCGTTTAGGCATGGAGTGCACCTTTCCAAGGATTAGTGTCCCAAGACACCTCAGGAAAAGGAGCAGATGAGAGAAGTGTTATACGCCTCGGCTGTTGGTAGCCTCATGTATGCTATGCTTTGTACTAGACTGGATATCTATCATGCAGTAGGCTTAGTCAGCAGATATCAGTCTAACCCAGGTCCTCACCATTGGACTGCTGTGAAGTGTATTCTCAAATATTTGAGAAGGACTAGAGATTACATGTTAATTTTCGGCAGTGATGAGTTGATTCCAGTCGGTTACACAGATTCTGACTTCATGTCAGATAAGGATTCCAGGAAATCAACCTCTGGGTATGTGTTTATGCCTGGTGGCGGACCTATCAGCTGGACGAGTATTAAACAAGAATGTACCGCTGCTTCCAGCTCAGAAGCTGAATAAGTGGCGGCTTGTGAAGCAGCTAATGAAGCAATTTGGCTTAAAAGATTCCTTATGGAACTTGGAATGGTACCTTTGGCGCGACAGCTGCTCACAGTTTACTGTGACAGCAGCGGGGCAGTCACACAGTCCAAGGAACCCAGAAGCCATAAAAGCCAAAAACATGTACAGATGAAATATCATTTGGTCAGAGAGATTGTGCAAAGAGGTGACATTGCCATCACCAAGATAGCATCTGTGGATAATCTCGCATATCACTTTACTAAGCCATTGACTACTAAAGTCTTTGAGCAGCGTGTGGATGGGATGGGCATGAAATGCAACCCTGACTGGCATTGAGCCCAAGTGGGAGATTGTTAGTTTTATGGTATCAATCCATTAAGATTGATGTAATAAATTGATTAATTTCTTTATTTATCAATATATTCATGTTTTCTTTTCATGAGACGAATGGTGTTCTATTACTTAAATACACATAACCAATACAAATGTCATACTGTCTCTTGAGATGAACCGGAGTCCACAAGTGTATTAGATGTAACACATGCGTGTGCATGAGATCCACATACAAAAGACATGTGTCGCAAATCTTATACTTAAATTGATTCACAACCGGTGATGAGATTGGGCATCTCATCTGATAAGGTTGCAGTATTATGATCATTATGAGTAGTGTGATCTGTCTCGATTATCGGAATGTAAGATTCTGGATCATAATACTGGTACATTGGATGTATTGAAAGGACCATGAGAAGCACCTTAGGAACACTGTCTTTACTTTAAGGTCTGCTCTCATAATTCCCCAGCAATAGGCTCTCAACCCTGAGACATTGATGAACTCAAGTTTCTATCTATTCATTTGCTTTGAGTCACTAATGAGTGAGGCTAACTGCAGGTCAACACCTCAGTGTCTTGGGTATGTGGTAGTAGGATTGTGGGAATATTTAATGGTCAAGATGGAGTCTATCTCTATTATCCCCTTGTGCCAATTAATGGATTTATCATTGGTAAGTGTACACCCATCTCAATTAAGAGTTAATTGGATGGTACTAATGATTGCTATAATTAATTGGGGCTCAAGGATAATAAGATATGGATCTAAATTGGTGGGACAGTTTATCTAATTGATCTATGGATAATGATAGAGGGGGCCTACTTGTAGTAATAGGAAAGTTTAGGGTCTTCATGTAATTTATTCCTAAGACTGGAGTTCAATTGCATTTATTTAGTGGAGTTATTTGCAATTAACTGCGGGCCCGGATTGCACATGATATGTGGGGCCGCGGTGTCCCAGTTGGAGCCAGCTGTTTATGGAATCCCTAGTGGTCCCCACGCTAGCCCAAGATTGGATCTTTACTAATTCTATTTGAAATAAAAAAGGAAAGCTACTATTTCTATTTGAAGTGAGACTTCTAATAGTGGTAATAGTGGAATGAAGGGTTACTAATTAATCTAGAAGTTGGACTTCTAATTATTGAGAAAGAGAGGAGTTGCAAGACTATAAATAGGAGGCCAAGGAAGGCCTTCGACGTCCATCCCATTATTCCAAGTGGAGATTCACGCCCATCATCCCCTTGTGCAAGAGTTGCACTTCTTCTCCTTCCCCTCTCTCTCTTTTAGTTCCCTTCTAGTCTCCTTAGCGATTCTAGTTAGTCATTCTCTTGGAGATTTTACCATCTCTTTTGAGGAAAGAGATCTGAAGCGGGTCATAGCGTGGAAGACGATTGGGCATTGGAGATTCTGATTGTGGAAGATCTCTTCATCAAAGAGTTTAATCAAGTTCTCCATTAGAGCACAACCGAGCTCCATAGGTATTTTCTACTCTTTGTATGTTGTGGAATTTTGTGGTTGCTTATTGGGTGCTGTTTCTATCTTCATGATAGGTTTGTTTGCTGACCATGATAGCTGAGATTGAGGACATGCATCCTGGATTGGGGTTTATTGACTTTTGGATAGGTGTTCACTACTTCTAGTTAATGAAAAGTTTTTGAAACCTATCCTAGAGGCCCACCCACTTCTAACAATTGGTATCAGAGCCATACCTCATCTCTAATCATGTTAGATCAGTAAGCTTGTTCTGATCTTTGCATGAGATGTGAAGAAGATAGAGCATGGGTTGTGTTTGGATCAATTTTTGATGAATTTGCTTGGTTATTAGTAGATTCATGTTTGGATAGTGACAAAAGGGTTTAACAATGATGGAAGGATGGTAGGAAGCGATTGGGAGACTTCAGAAGAGTTTTGGAGTCGTTTGGACATGAAACAGAAAACCCATCTTACTGATTTTCGTCAGCCCGGTCGACTGGGACCCGTGTCCGGTTGACAGGGCACTTGCAGGCCGATCGACAGGGGACACTGTATCAGCAGAGTGCAGACTGTAGGTGCGGTCGAGCGAGCCACTGCCCGGTCGACTAGGTACACTGATACAGAACAGGGCTGTTTCAGTTTCGAGTTTGTTCTGTTTTTCTTTTTTTTCCGGGGGCGCTTCCCCCTAGGCCCCCGCGAGCTGACCGGGTAGCTCGACCCCCACCGGGGGACACCCCCGGACCCCCTTTGCATAGTGCATAATTTCAAAAGGATGACAACTTTTGGCACCTTATTTTTCCATTGTTGTTTGGTAACCCGGTTTTGTGAGTTGCTTGGTTGTATGAGATACTAACTTGCAGGTGATCTTGTCCTCTTCATATGGCCCACAAGTCTTTTACTTTCTTTATATGGTTGTTGGTTTATTTAAGGCTAAGTGTAAAGGGCATCATGGTTTCCTTGGTTTCCCGTGAAAGGGCAAGGCACGGTGGTTTCCCTATAGCCCTTTTATTTCCATGTTTAGATTACCATGTAAGTCTCATTGTAGAGACATAGGAATTTATGTAATTTTCTAAATTTGTAAATTCCGGGGATGTCCGAGACGAAGAAGGAAAGTGAAGTTGGACTCCCAATCAAAGAGTTTGAAGATTACCAAAAGGTGTTTTGGAGATGCCCAAAGAGTTTGTGGAATTCCAAAGTTTTGGAAAGTCTAGAAGTCCAAGAAGTCTATTCCGCTTGGGCCATGTGGAGGAGAGGACTAGTTACTAGTTTTAGCATTTTCTATTTGTGGATGAATGCTTGATTTAGAATGTTTCCAAATCTGATCCAAACATAGCAAGTTACTAAAATTAGTCAAATCAAATTAATTTTTGGAAAGAGTTCTAATTAGTGTTGATGACCGATGAGATGGACACATTGATAATACTAATTTAAGAATATGGACTTTCCTTAAAATAACTTGACTTGGAACCAATCTTTGATCACGTCAAGAGATGATTTGATAATAATATGGGCCCTAATACCTTAAAAGGAAAATCCTCAATTCTAAAATATTAAGTGGGAGCAGGGCATTAAATTGAGAAATCCCCATGGTTTTCCACCATAGGTCTATTGTAAGGAAAGTATTAGTCTCATGCCATCTTGAGAATGGCCGTTCCCCATGGAGGGCTTTTATTTGTCTGGTTACTAGATATGGATCTCCCAAAATGATAGTGTTGGTGAGACGGGGTGGGGGTTCACTCCCCAAGGAGGGGCTGCCCACAACGGTTGTCACGCAATGTTACTTGGTGGGTCACACTTAACTAAAATAATGATGTAGTATCCCCAAGGATTTGCCTCATGTATTTTAGAAACCAAAGCAAATCGGGAGTCATACATTACTTGGTATGAGATACCTAGAAAATAATGAATGATAGGGGATCATAGATAGTTAGTCTCAATCCAAATTTTGACCTACTTTGATCCGCACCAATCTAGGTGGTATTCGCACTCCCCAAGGAGGCATATCCCAGTGATTGGAATTCCGATGTATTCTAAATTTTAGTGGTTATGAGGATTACCACATAAATTTGGTAGAATACTAAACCCTAATGTCATTAATATTCATTAATTGAATGTATGGTTATGTGCTACAGTTTATTCAACCTGAATTCAAGTACTTTCAATCCACTTGCAACCATTCTCAACCAGAATAAGTTGGTGGGATCCAACTATGTAAACTGGAAACGGAACCTGGATATTGTCCTGACAGCATCAGGATATAAATATGTCCTTACCATGCCCCCCCTTGATGAGCCTGTGCCGGATGCACCACAGGAAGAGAAAGACCATTATGCCAAATGGACCAAAGACGATGACATAGCCAGATGTTACATACAGGCATCCATGTCTAGTGTTTTGCAATACCAACATCAATCATATAAGACTACATACGATATTATATTGAACTTAAAGGAGATGTTTGCGGACCAGGGCAGGCCTGCTAGGCAGGCTGCTATGAGGGTGCTCATAAGCACCAAGATGGCTGAGGGTACACTAGTACAGGACCACATGCTAAAGATGATGGACTCATTGAATGAGTTGGATGTACTGGGTGCCGCGATTGATGCAGAATCGCAGATTGACATAATCCTCGAGTTGCTACCAGATTCATTCAACCATTTTAAGATCAATTATAATATGAATAAAATGAACCTGACCCTAGCTGAGCTGTCTAGCCAGCTGGTAGTAACTAAGGGGATTATGAAGAAAAGGCCAACTACCCTGATGACAGAAAAGTCAAATGCCAAGCCCAAGCCGAAAGGCAAAGGCTTGAAAGGCAAAAAGAAATCAGTCCCCAAGGATCCTAAGGCGGAAAATGGTCCTAATGGTGGTGTGGCAAAGGCTAAGGGTTCAGGGACTAAGGGAAAGTATTTCCACTGTGATAAGACAGGACATTGGAAGAGGAATTGTCCAGATTTTCTGTCCAAGAAAAAGACCTCAGGTATGATTGAGTCACTTGTTTCTGAAGTTAGTTTTGCAACTAGTACTTCAGAATCCTGGTGTGTTGACTCCGATGCAACTAATCACATCCGTAGTTCGTTGCAGGGGTTCCAGGAAACCAGGAGGCTCAGTGACGGTGAAATAATTATCAACCTAGGATCTGATGCTAAGGCAGAAGCGGTTTTAGTGGGAGTTATTACTTTATGTTTTTCAGATAATAAATTGATTTTGTCAGACACTTTATATGAACCGTCTTTAAGGCGGAATTTAATTTCAGTTTCTAGTTTGGTGAATAAAAGTTATTTCATTACTTCTGATACTGAAGTTGTCATAAAGAGGAATGGTACTTTCATATGTTCTGGCAAGGTAATCAATGGACTTTATTTGTCAACTCCCACAATATATGAGATACATGATACCGAGATAAATAATAGACCATCATTAAAGAGAAAATCACCTTCATCTAATCCAACAAAGCTTTGGCACCTGAGGTTAGGTCACATTAACCTAAACAGGATTGATAGGCTAGTGAAAGATGGTATCTTGCCCTCACTGGTGCTAGAACCAATGCCTGTCTGTGAATCCTGTCTGGAAGGCAAAATGACCAAAAGACCCTTTTCATCTAAGGGTAATAGGGCCAAAGATTTATTGGAATTAGTGCATACTGATGTGTGTGGACCCACAAATGTTAGAGCGAGAGGAGGATATGAGTACTTCATCACTTTCACAGATGACTACTCAAGATATGGATACATATACCTTATGCACCGCAAGTCCGAGACTTTTGAAAAGTACACAGAGTTTCGAGCAGAAGTGGAAAAGCAATTAGGTAAAAGTATCAAGACTCCTTGATCAGATCGAGGAGGGGAATATCTCTCAGCTAATTTTATGGGATACTTATCAGAAAATGGGATTATATCCCAGTTGTCTGCTCCTGGTATGCCTCAACAGAACGGAGTAGCAGAAAGAAGGAACCAGACTCTTTTACATACGATCAGGTCTATGATGAGTTTCTCAGGATTACCTATATCTTTTTGGGGATATGCTTTACATACTGCAATGTACATACTAAACCTCGTACCATCTAAGTCTGTACCTAAGACTCCCTGGGAGTTGTGGTTTGGGCAAAAGCCTAGTCTACAACATTTACATATTTGGGGTTGTCCGGCACATGTGCTGAAGGTAAAGACGGATAAGTTGGAATCGAAGTCGGAAGTGTGAACCTTTGTAGGATATCCTAAAGGAACTAAAGGTTGGATATTCTATAATCTCAGAAAGCAGAAAGTGCTTGTTAGCACCAATGCGGATTTTCTGGAGGCAGATTATATGATAGACTGGAAATCTTTAGAAAAGGTTATCTTGGAAGAGATTCAAAAGAAGTCAATTCCAAATCCTGCTATGACCGAACTTGAAGAGAATCCGCTCATACCTAACCCAGTAGATACACCAATGCTTCGTCGTAGTGGGAGGATTGTCAGGCCCCCTGACAGGTTCTCATTCTTGGGAGAGTCTTACGAGACAATCCTGGAAGAACTGGAACAGGATCCCTGTAACATAATGAAGCAATAAATGACATAGACTCGGGACGTTGGCAAGAAGCTATGAAATCTGAGATGGAGTGGATGTACTCTAATCAGGTCTGGACACTTGTGGACTTGCCTGCCAATATTAAACCTATTAGGTGCAAGTGGGTCTACAAGAGGAAGAGAGGACCGGACAGAAGAGTTGAGACCTTTAAGGCCAGGCTTGTTGCAAAAGGGTATACTCAGAAAGAAGGTATTGACTATGAGGAAACCTTCTCGCCGGTAGCCATGCTCAAGTCTATCCGGATACTCTTATCCATTGCGGCTCATCTCGATTACGAGATTTGGCAAATGGATGTCAAGACGGCATTTCTAAACGGCCATCTTGAGGAAGACATCTATATGATGCAACCAGACGGTTTTGTGGCAAAAAACCAAGAGCAAAGAGTTTGCAAGCTGCAGAAATCCATTTATGGATTAAAGAAGGCATCCCAAAGCTGGAACATCCGTTTTGACCAGGCAATCAAGGCATTTGGTTTTTGTTAAAATCCGGATGAGTCATGTGTGTATATGAAAAGTGAAGGAGATAGGGTAGTTTTTCTGGAATTATATGTTGATGACATTTTTCTCCTCGGGAGAGACATATGAATGATGTCAACAGTAAAAGTTTGGTTGGCTAAGACTTTTGATATGAAAGACTTAAGAGAAGCTAGCTACATCCTAGGGATCAAGCTCCATCGAAACCGGAAAAATAGGATGATCGGCTTATCTCAAGCTGCGCACATAGATAAGGTACTAGTGTGGTATGCAATGTAGGACTCCAAGAAGGGTATCACACCGTTTAGGCATGGAGTGCACCTTTCCAAGGATTAGTGTCCCAAGACACCTCAGGAAAAGGAGCAGATGAGAGAAGTGTTATACGCCTCGGCTGTTGGTAGCCTCATGTATGCTATGCTTTGTACTAGACTGGATATCTATCATGCAGTAGGCTTAGTCAGCAGATATCAGTCTAACCCAGGTCCTCACCATTGGACTGCTGTGAAGTGTATTCTCAAATATTTGAGAAGGACTAGAGATTACATGTTAATTTTCGGCAGTGATGAGTTGATTCCAGTCGGTTACACAGATTCTGACTTCATGTCAGATAAGGATTCCAGGAAATCAACCTCTGGGTATGTGTTTATGCCTGGTGGCGGACCTATCAGCTGGACGAGTATTAAACAAGAATGTACCGCTGCTTCCAGCTCAGAAGCTGAATAAGTGGCGGCTTGTGAAGCAGCTAATGAAGCAATTTGGCTTAAAAGATTCCTTATGGAACTTGGAATGGTACCTTTGGCGCGACAGCTGCTCACAGTTTACTGTGACAGCAGCGGGGCAGTCACACAGTCCAAGGAACCCAGAAGCCATAAAAGCCAAAAACATGTACAGATGAAATATCATTTGGTCAGAGAGATTGTGCAAAGAGGTGACATTGCCATCACCAAGATAGCATCTGTGGATAATCTCGCATATCACTTTACTAAGCCATTGACTACTAAAGTCTTTGAGCAGCGTGTGGATGGGATGGGCATGAAATGCAACCCTGACTGGCATTGAGCCCAAGTGGGAGATTGTTAGTTTTATGGTATCAATCCATTAAGATTGATGTAATAAATTGATTAATTTCTTTATTTATCAATATATTCATGTTTTCTTTTCATGAGACGAATGGTGTTCTATTACTTAAATACACATAACCAATACAAATGTCATACTGTCTCTTGAGATGAACCGGAGTCCACAAGTGTATTAGATGTAACACATGCGTGTGCATGAGATCCACATACAAAAGACATGTGTCGCAAATCTTATACTTAAATTGATTCACAACCGGTGATGAGATTGGGCATCTCATCTGATAAGGTTGCAGTATTATGATCATTATGAGTAGTGTGATCTGTCTCGATTATCGGAATGTAAGATTCTGGATCATAATACTGGTACATTGGATGTATTGAAAGGACCATGAGAAGCACCTTAGGAACACTGTCTTTACTTTAAGGTCTGCTCTCATAATTCCCCAGCAATAGGCTCTCAACCCTGAGACATTGATGAACTCAAGTTTCTATCTATTCATTTGCTTTGAGTCACTAATGAGTGAGGCTAACTGCAGGTCAACACCTCAGTGTCTTGGGTATGTGGTAGTAGGATTGTGGGAATATTTAATGGTCAAGATGGAGTCTATCTCTATTATCCCCTTGTGCCAATTAATGGATTTATCATTGGTAAGTGTACACCCATCTCAATTAAGAGTTAATTGGATGGTACTAATGATTGCTATAATTAATTGGGGCTCAAGGATAATAAGATATGGATCTAAATTGGTGGGACAGTTTATCTAATTGATCTATGGATAATGATAGAGGGGGCCTACTTGTAGTAATAGGAAAGTTTAGGGTCTTCATGTAATTTATTCCTAAGACTGGAGTTCAATTGCATTTATTTAGTGGAGTTATTTGCAATTAACTGCGGGCCCGGATTGCACATGAGATGTGGGGCCGCGGTGTCCCAGTTGGAGCCAGCTGTTTATGGAATCCCTAGTGGTCCCCACGCTAGCCCAAGATTGGATCTTTACTAATTCTATTTGAAATAAAAAAGGAAAGCTACTATTTCTATTTGAAGTGAGACTTCTAATAGTGGTAATAGTGGAATGAAGGGTTACTAATTAATCTAGAAGTTGGACTTCTAATTATTGAGAAAGAGAGGAGTTGCAAGACTATAAATAGGAGGCCAAGGAAGGCCTTCGACGTCCATCCCATTATTCCAAGTGGAGATTCACGCCCATCATCCCCTTGTGCAAGAGTTGCACTTCTTCTCCTTCCCCTCTCTCTCTTTTAGTTCCCTTCTAGTCTCCTTAGCGATTCTAGTTAGTCATTCTCTTGGAGATTTTACCATCTCTTTTGAGGAAAGAGATCTGAAGCGGGTCATAGCGTGGAAGACGATTGGGCATTGGAGATTCTGATTGTGGAAGATCTCTTCATCAAAGAGTTTAATCAAGTTCTCCATTAGAGCACAACCGAGCTCCATAGGTATTTTCTACTCTTTGTATGTTGTGGAATTTCGTGGTTGCTTATTGGGTGCTGTTTCTATCTTCATGATAGGTTTGTTTGCTGACCATGATAGCTGAGATTGAGGACATGCATCCTGGATTGGGGTTTATTGACTTTTGGATAGGTGTTCACTACTTCTAGTTAATGAAAAGTTTTTGAAACCTATCCTAGAGGCCCACCCACTTCTAACAATTGGTATCAGAGCCATACCTCATCTCTAATCATGTTAGATCAGTAAGCTTGTTCTGATCTTTGCATGAGATGTGAAGAAGATAGAGCATGGGTTGTGTTTGGATCAATTTTTGATGAATTTGCTTGGTTATTAGTAGATTCATGTTTGGATAGTGACAAAAGGGTTTAACAATGATGGAAGGATGGTAGGAAGCGATTGGGAGACTTCAGAAGAGTTTTGGAGTCGTTTGGACATGAAACAGAAAACCCATCTTACTGATTTTCGTCAGCCCGGTCGACTGGGACCCGTGTCCGGTTGACAGGGCACTTGCAGGCCGATCGACAGGGGACACTGTATCAGCAGAGTGCAGACTGTAGGTGCGGTCGAGCGAGCCACTGCCCGGTCGACTAGGTACACTGATACAGAACAGGGCTGTTTCAGTTTCGAGTTTGTTCTGTTTTTCTTTTTTTTCCGGGGGCGCTTCCCCCTAGGCCCCCGCGAGCTGACCGGGTAGCTCGACCCCCACCGGGGGACACCCCCGGACCCCCTTTGCATAGTGCATAATTTCAAAAGGATGACAACTTTTGGCACCTTATTTTTCCATTGTTGTTTGGTAACCCGGTTTTGTGAGTTGCTTGGTTGTATGAGATACTAACTTGCAGGTGATCTTGTCCTCTTCATATGGCCCACAAGTCTTTTACTTTCTTTATATGGTTGTTGGTTTATTTAAGGCTAAGTGTAAAGGGCATCATGGTTTCCTTGGTTTCCCGTGAAAGGGCAAGGCACGGTGGTTTCCCTATAGCCCTTTTATTTCCATGTTTAGATTACCATGTAAGTCTCATTGTAGAGACATAGGAATTTATGTAATTTTCTAAATTTGTAAATTCCGGGGATGTCCGAGACGAAGAAGGAAAGTGAAGTTGGACTCCCAATCAAAGAGTTTGAAGATTACCAAAAGGTGTTTTGGAGATGCCCAAAGAGTTTGTGGAATTCCAAAGTTTTGGAAAGTCTAGAAGTCCAAGAAGTCTATTCCGCTTGGGCCATGTGGAGGAGAGGACTAGTTACTAGTTTTAGCATTTTCTATTTGTGGATGAATGCTTGATTTAGAATGTTTCCAAATCTGATCCAAACATAGCAAGTTACTAAAATTAGTCAAATCAAATTAATTTTTGGAAAGAGTTCTAATTAGTGTTGATGACCGATGAGATGGACACATTGATAATACTAATTTAAGAATATGGACTTTCCTTAAAATAACTTGACTTGGAACCAATCTTTGATCACGTCAAGAGATGATTTGATAATAATATGGGCCCTAATACCTTAAAAGGAAAATCCTCAATTCTAAAATATTAAGTGGGAGCAGGGCATTAAATTGAGAAATCCCCATGGTTTTCCACCATAGGTCTATTGTAAGGAAAGTATTAGTCTCATGCCATCTTGAGAATGGCCGTTCCCCATGGAGGGCTTTTATTTGTCTGGTTACTAGATATGGATCTCCCAAAATGATAGTGTTGGTGAGACGGGGTGGGGGTTCACTCCCCAAGGAGGGGCTGCCCACAACGGTTGTCACGCAATGTTACTTGGTGGGTCACACTTAACTAAAATAATGATGTAGTATCCCCAAGGATTTGCCTCATGTATTTTAGAAACCAAAGCAAATCGGGAGTCATACATTACTTGGTATGAGATACCTAGAAAATAATGAATGATAGGGGATCATAGATAGTTAGTCTCAATCCAAATTTTGACCTACTTTGATCCGCACCAATCTAGGTGGTATTCGCACTCCCCAAGGAGGCATATCCCAGTGATTGGAATTCCGATGTATTCTAAATTTTAGTGGTTATGAGGATTACCACATAAATTTGGTAGAATACTAAACCCTAATGTCATTAATATTCATTAATTGAATGTATGGTTATGTGCTACAGTTTATTCAACCTGAATTCAAGTACTTTCAATCCACTTGCAACCATTCTCAACCAGAATAAGTTGGTGGGATCCAACTATGTAAACTGGAAACGGAACCTGGATATTGTCCTGACAGCATCAGGATATAAATATGTCCTTACCATGCCCCCCCTTGATGAGCCTGTGCCGGATGCACCACAGGAAGAGAAAGACCATTATGCCAAATGGACCAAAGACGATGACATAGCCAGATGTTACATACAGGCATCCATGTCTAGTGTTTTGCAATACCAACATCAATCATATAAGACTACATACGATATTATATTGAACTTAAAGGAGATGTTTGCGGACCAGGGCAGGCCTGCTAGGCAGGCTGCTATGAGGGTGCTCATAAGCACCAAGATGGCTGAGGGTACACTAGTACAGGACCACATGCTAAAGATGATGGACTCATTGAATGAGTTGGATGTACTGGGTGCCGCGATTGATGCAGAATCGCAGATTGACATAATCCTCGAGTTGCTACCAGATTCATTCAACCATTTTAAGATCAATTATAATATGAATAAAATGAACCTGACCCTAGCTGAGCTGTCTAGCCAGCTGGTAGTAACTAAGGGGATTATGAAGAAAAGGCCAACTACCCTGATGACAGAAAAGTCAAATGCCAAGCCCAAGCCGAAAGGCAAAGGCTTGAAAGGCAAAAAGAAATCAGTCCCCAAGGATCCTAAGGCGGAAAATGGTCCTAATGGTGGTGTGGCAAAGGCTAAGGGTTCAGGGACTAAGGGAAAGTATTTCCACTGTGATAAGACAGGACATTGGAAGAGGAATTGTCCAGATTTTCTGTCCAAGAAAAAGACCTCAGGTATGATTGAGTCACTTGTTTCTGAAGTTAGTTTTGCAACTAGTACTTCAGAATCCTGGTGTGTTGACTCCGATGCAACTAATCACATCCGTAGTTCGTTGCAGGGGTTCCAGGAAACCAGGAGGCTCAGTGACGGTGAAATAATTATCAACCTAGGATCTGATGCTAAGGCAGAAGCGGTTTTAGTGGGAGTTATTACTTTATGTTTTTCAGATAATAAATTGATTTTGTCAGACACTTTATATGAACCGTCTTTAAGGCGGAATTTAATTTCAGTTTCTAGTTTGGTGAATAAAAGTTATTTCATTACTTCTGATACTGAAGTTGTCATAAAGAGGAATGGTACTTTCATATGTTCTGGCAAGGTAATCAATGGACTTTATTTGTCAACTCCCACAATATATGAGATACATGATACCGAGATAAATAATAGACCATCATTAAAGAGAAAATCACCTTCATCTAATCCAACAAAGCTTTGGCACCTGAGGTTAGGTCACATTAACCTAAACAGGATTGATAGGCTAGTGAAAGATGGTATCTTGCCCTCACTGGTGCTAGAACCAATGCCTGTCTGTGAATCCTGTCTGGAAGGCAAAATGACCAAAAGACCCTTTTCATCTAAGGGTAATAGGGCCAAAGATTTATTGGAATTAGTGCATACTGATGTGTGTGGACCCACAAATGTTAGAGCGAGAGGAGGATATGAGTACTTCATCACTTTCACAGATGACTACTCAAGATATGGATACATATACCTTATGCACCGCAAGTCCGAGACTTTTGAAAAGTACACAGAGTTTCGAGCAGAAGTGGAAAAGCAATTAGGTAAAAGTATCAAGACTCCTTGATCAGATCGAGGAGGGGAATATCTCTCAGGTAATTTTATGGGATACTTATCAGAAAATGGGATTATATCCCAGTTGTCTGCTCCTGGTATGCCTCAACAGAACGGAGTAGCAGAAAGAAGGAACCAGACTCTTTTACATACGATCAGGTCTATGATGAGTTTCTCAGGATTACCTATATCTTTTTGGGGATATGCTTTACATACTGCAATGTACATACTAAACCTCGTACCATCTAAGTCTGTACCTAAGACTCCCTGGGAGTTGTGGTTTGGGCAAAAGCCTAGTCTACAACATTTACATATTTGGGGTTGTCCGGCACATGTGCTGAAGGTAAAGACGGATAAGTTGGAATCGAAGTCGGAAGTGTGAACCTTTGTAGGATATCCTAAAGGAACTAAAGGTTGGATATTCTATAATCTCAGAAAGCAGAAAGTGCTTGTTAGCACCAATGCGGATTTTCTGGAGGCAGATTATATGATAGACTGGAAATCTTTAGAAAAGGTTATCTTGGAAGAGATTCAAAAGAAGTCAATTCCAAATCCTGCTATGACCGAACTTGAAGAGAATCCGCTCATACCTAACCCAGTAGATACACCAATGCTTCGTCGTAGTGGGAGGATTGTCAGGCCCCCTGACAGGTTCTCATTCTTGGGAGAGTCTTACGAGACAATCCTGGAAGAACTGGAACAGGATCCCTGTAACATAATGAAGCAATAAATGACATAGACTCGGGACGTTGGCAAGAAGCTATGAAATCTGAGATGGAGTGGATGTACTCTAATCAGGTCTGGACACTTGTGGACTTGCCTGCCAATATTAAACCTATTAGGTGCAAGTGGGTCTACAAGAGGAAGAGAGGACCGGACAGAAGAGTTGAGACCTTTAAGGCCAGGCTTGTTGCAAAAGGGTATACTCAGAAAGAAGGTATTGACTATGAGGAAACCTTCTCGCCGGTAGCCATGCTCAAGTCTATCCGGATACTCTTATCCATTGCGGCTCATCTCGATTACGAGATTTGGCAAATGGATGTCAAGACGGCATTTCTAAACGGCCATCTTGAGGAAGACATCTATATGATGCAACCAGACGGTTTTGTGGCAAAAAACCAAGAGCAAAGAGTTTGCAAGCTGCAGAAATCCATTTATGGATTAAAGAAGGCATCCCAAAGCTGGAACATCCGTTTTGACCAGGCAATCAAGGCATTTGGTTTTTGTTAAAATCCGGATGAGTCATGTGTGTATATGAAAAGTGAAGGAGATAGGGTAGTTTTTCTGGAATTATATGTTGATGACATTTTTCTCCTCGGGAGAGACATATGAATGATGTCAACAGTAAAAGTTTGGTTGGCTAAGACTTTTGATATGAAAGACTTAAGAGAAGCTAGCTACATCCTAGGGATCAAGCTCCATCGAAACCGGAAAAATAGGATGATCGGCTTATCTCAAGCTGCGCACATAGATAAGGTACTAGTGTGGTATGCAATGTAGGACTCCAAGAAGGGTATCACACCGTTTAGGCATGGAGTGCACCTTTCCAAGGATTAGTGTCCCAAGACACCTCAGGAAAAGGAGCAGATGAGAGAAGTGTTATACGCCTCGGCTGTTGGTAGCCTCATGTATGCTATGCTTTGTACTAGACTGGATATCTATCATGCAGTAGGCTTAGTCAGCAGATATCAGTCTAACCCAGGTCCTCACCATTGGACTGCTGTGAAGTGTATTCTCAAATATTTGAGAAGGACTAGAGATTACATGTTAATTTTCGGCAGTGATGAGTTGATTCCAGTCGGTTACACAGATTCTGACTTCATGTCAGATAAGGATTCCAGGAAATCAACCTCTGGGTATGTGTTTATGCCTGGTGGCGGACCTATCAGCTGGACGAGTATTAAACAAGAATGTACCGCTGCTTCCAGCTCAGAAGCTGAATAAGTGGCGGCTTGTGAAGCAGCTAATGAAGCAATTTGGCTTAAAAGATTCCTTATGGAACTTGGAATGGTACCTTTGGCGCGACAGCTGCTCACAGTTTACTGTGACAGCAGCGGGGCAGTCACACAGTCCAAGGAACCCAGAAGCCATAAAAGCCAAAAACATGTACAGATGAAATATCATTTGGTCAGAGAGATTGTGCAAAGAGGTGACATTGCCATCACCAAGATAGCATCTGTGGATAATCTCGCATATCACTTTACTAAGCCATTGACTACTAAAGTCTTTGAGCAGCGTGTGGATGGGATGGGCATGAAATGCAACCCTGACTGGCATTGAGCCCAAGTGGGAGATTGTTAGTTTTATGGTATCAATCCATTAAGATTGATGTAATAAATTGATTAATTTCTTTATTTATCAATATATTCATGTTTTCTTTTCATGAGACGAATGGTGTTCTATTACTTAAATACACATAACCAATACAAATGTCATACTGTCTCTTGAGATGAACCGGAGTCCACAAGTGTATTAGATGTAACACATGCGTGTGCATGAGATCCACATACAAAAGACATGTGTCGCAAATCTTATACTTAAATTGATTCACAACCGGTGATGAGATTGGGCATCTCATCTGATAAGGTTGCAGTATTATGATCATTATGAGTAGTGTGATCTGTCTCGATTATCGGAATGTAAGATTCTGGATCATAATACTGGTACATTGGATGTATTGAAAGGACCATGAGAAGCACCTTAGGAACACTGTCTTTACTTTAAGGTCTGCTCTCATAATTCCCCAGCAATAGGCTCTCAACCCTGAGACATTGATGAACTCAAGTTTCTATCTATTCATTTGCTTTGAGTCACTAATGAGTGAGGCTAACTGCAGGTCAACACCTCAGTGTCTTGGGTATGTGGTAGTAGGATTGTGGGAATATTTAATGGTCAAGATGGAGTCTATCTCTATTATCCCCTTGTGCCAATTAATGGATTTATCATTGGTAAGTGTACACCCATCTCAATTAAGAGTTAATTGGATGGTACTAATGATTGCTATAATTAATTGGGGCTCAAGGATAATAAGATATGGATCTAAATTGGTGGGACAGTTTATCTAATTGATCTATGGATAATGATAGAGGGGGCCTACTTGTAGTAATAGGAAAGTTTAGGGTCTTCATGTAATTTATTCCTAAGACTGGAGTTCAATTGCATTTATTTAGTGGAGTTATTTGCAATTAACTGCGGGCCCGGATTGCACATGAGATGTGGGGCCGCGGTGTCCCAGTTGGAGCCAGCTGTTTATGGAATCCCTAGTGGTCCCCACGCTAGCCCAAGATTGGATCTTTACTAATTCTATTTGAAATAAAAAAGGAAAGCTACTATTTCTATTTGAAGTGAGACTTCTAATAGTGGTAATAGTGGAATGAAGGGTTACTAATTAATCTAGAAGTTGGACTTCTAATTATTGAGAAAGAGAGGAGTTGCAAGACTATAAATAGGAGGCCAAGGAAGGCCTTCGACGTCCATCCCATTATTCCAAGTGGAGATTCACGCCCATCATCCCCTTGTGCAAGAGTTGCACTTCTTCTCCTTCCCCTCTCTCTCTTTTAGTTCCCTTCTAGTCTCCTTAGCGATTCTAGTTAGTCATTCTCTTGGAGATTTTACCATCTCTTTTGAGGAAAGAGATCTGAAGCGGGTCATAGCGTGGAAGACGATTGGGCATTGGAGATTCTGATTGTGGAAGATCTCTTCATCAAAGAGTTTAATCAAGTTCTCCATTAGAGCACAACCGAGCTCCATAGGTATTTTCTACTCTTTGTATGTTGTGGAATTTCGTGGTTGCTTATTGGGTGCTGTTTCTATCTTCATGATAGGTTTGTTTGCTGACCATGATAGCTGAGATTGAGGACATGCATCTTGGATTGGGGTTTATTGGCTTTTGGATAGGTGTTCACTACTTCTAGTTAATGAAAAGTTTTTGAAACCTATCTTAGAGGCCCACCCACTTCCAACAGATAATGCCTCCGAAGGTAATGAAACTCCAGTTACAGATGAAGATACACTGCTAATCAATAAAACCACAGGGGGCATGGATTCCCCCATACTTCCGGCTATTGATGACAACATTTCATTAACCGCCCGAAGTCCTAAAAGTAGCCCTTCTCCCCATATTGGACCTAGGAAATACCCTGTCTTCGTGGCTGGGGAAACTAGCGCACTAGTAAATGTGGAAGAACAAGTTGAAGATGGAAACTCTATAGAAAGCATACATGATTTGGTTAAACAACATAATGACAAAATTAATCAAATCACTACTCTGCTGCAATTCCTTATAGAGCGGATGGGCGGTCCAAATGATCATCCGCTGGCGGTGACTCCATCTTCTTCAAATAGAAAAGACCCACCTACATCTGAAACAAAAATTGATCAAATTGCTCCACAAATACAACAGCTTTCAAAAAGGCTGTCCAAGAAAGGTGGTCAATCCTTAGATACCGATCAATAGGTAGATCTGGATAAATCTATGACTTGCAGAGATGTTATGGAGATGATGACCAAGACAAGAGACGGAGGGAGACTTAGGAAGAAAGGGATTATGCCGTAATATCCACCGGGAATGGATTTGGTTCCCTATAAATACAATCTTCCTACCTTCCAGTCTTATATGGGCAAAAAATCTGCTTACAAGTACATAGTCCATTTCAAGTCTCAACTTGGGGCCATGCCTGATATAGATGCCTTAAATATCAGGTCATTCGTTGGCACTCTAAAAGGAACTGCTTTTGACTGGTACAAATAATTGTTGGAAAATCCTATCACTTAATGGGCAGTCTTGGAAGAAAAGTTCTCATTGCATTTCCAAGAGGAAGATCAACCAGTTAGCCTGAACTCACTCACCCAAACTAAGTAGGGAGAGAATGAATCTATTGAAGGCTTCATAAATAGGTGCAAGGCCAACCTCAAACCAAAGATTAAACAACCGGTAATTAGTGTTAAGACTAAATCTATGTCTAAATTACTGGAAGCAGCCATCGATGCAGAAGATTATTGTAAATAGCTTGATCAGAAGGATAAATCCAGAAGAACTCAGACTCCCGCATCTTCTACAACCAAAGGAAAGTAAAAAGAAGAAGTCTTCAATATCCAGACTTCCAAAGCTCCCAGAAAGGTACAAGTCCTAAGGATGACGCTGCCAGGAAAGAAGAGTATGAAAGGGGAAAAGGTATCAAGTACTCCTTCGATGAAAATGTTGAAGAAATCTTCAAGACTCTACTGGAGCATGGAAAGCTAGAATTGCCTCCTTCCAAGAAACCTAGACAAGAGGGCAGAACGAATGATCCAAACTACTGCCCCTATCATCGGATGATCTCACACCCTTTGAAAGAATGTTTCATCTTGAAGAAAAAGATACAAGACATGTTAACCAAATGAATTATACAACTTGATCAGAAATATGATACGGCATCAGTCAACATGGTAGCATTCGGGTCATTTGAACCCTTCAGATCAAAGACAGTTGAATTTCAGCTAATTAATAAAGTCGAAAGTAGTGATGGACTTGTCTCGGTTACCACAACATATGGGGAAATGATATAGGTACATCCCGATCTCATAAAAGACAACGGTTGGGAAACAGTGAAGTTAAAGTCTACTTCTGAAAGAAGGACGAAAATGAAAGTATCACCTCATAACTCCCGCCTGGCAGTCAGAGTCCAGCCTATAAAAGAAGTAGGCAAGGAGATGGAGATAGCAATAAGAAAAAAGGCGCCCACAGAATCCTTCAAGCTAATGAAAAAACCCATCACCTTGGCAGATTTCCTTTTCCTTCTCTCTAAGGAGGAAGATGAATTGCAGATCTCAAATTGCAATCAAATCTCCAAATTGGGACTCCTTTCTCCCTCACACTCGGAAGATTCAGACGGTGAATGGATCCTTCCTACAATGCCGCCACACCATAGATGACGATGATCAAGACAATGATCCTGAGTCAGATCCTAATGAAGAGGAATATCTTTCAGATGAGATATTGAATGAAAACGACTTCATCACTGATCCTTACTTCTATCAAGGAATCATCCAGGAGATAAAGGTTCGGGTCTATAATCCAAGAATCGGGGAGCTTGGTGACTGGCCAGTGAATCCTCCTTCGTTTTCCATGCCTCTAGAGGTCCATCCAGATCCTCTACCCATCATAGATGACAATGAATCTTGCCATCAGGCATCTGTAAAAGCATTTAAGATGCAAGACGCTTCTAGCTCATCAATGTTAGTCGGGATGGAAGATAGTCAAGAAGGTGGTTCAGAGAAAGACGACTACCTAATCACCAAGCAAGACACTGTGGCGACCTCTACCCCTAGTGATCCTTCCACCTTAAGGGTCTCTACATTAGGAATTAAAGCTGATCGACAGAATACTCCATCAGAGGATGCGCTGGTTACTACAAATAGTGATACGGATTCAGGACTCAACAGGGATCTCCCAGCAAAGTTAGAAGACGCTCTTGACAATATAATAGTTAGCTCCTTGGGCTCGGTCATCACAAAAATACATGGGGTTATCACCTTGGAAGTGGAACCAGCGGATCTTGGGAACGAACTTGAAGTGACATCATGTCACGTAGCCACTGGTATAAGAGAAGAAATTACCTCATCCTCTATATCTATTGATGTAGAAGACAGAGCTAAAGGAATGGGAAATCTCCTCTCTCAACAAGAAGAAGTGATGGCTATTCAAAGAAGCACGGTGAATGGCCTCGGATAAGGAAAAGGTTATAAGTTCAATTATGACAAACCTGTTACCCCATCCTGATGTGATCAATATCAATCATAAATTACCGCAAGTGCACGGGTGTCTAGATGAGACAATGGCAAGAAAGGGTAGAACCCACAAGGAGCTAATTAAAGAAACTTTTAGATTAAGAAAACTAATTGACTACAATCAAGGAAAGTTTTGAGTATTTAGATATAAAATCAAGCAACTAATTTAGAAAGATGAAAAACTACAAAGTAATGAAAGTGATTAGAGCATAGGAATCCTATAAGCATCCGCAAATTATTTATCAAGTAATCCTAATTTGTTCCAATTTTTACTTCAAATCAAAGACAAATCAATGTTTTTAATTTGGAAAATCTAACTTTTAAAAGTTCTTTTTCAATCATAAAAATCCAAAACTCAAAACTTCATTCATCTCATTAAAGAATAAAAATAATTTAAGAACCACCCATCAAAAGTAAGCATAAACCATCAAAAGATCTAAATCCTAAGCATGGCCTATCAAACCTAAGCATGAATAGTCAAAAACCAAATTTTATTTTCAGAATTTAAGAATGGAGATTTACCTAGGGCACGAAGACAAGCCTATTAATCATTAAGCACATAATCATGGAACACAAATTAGAATTACTAAATAAATAAAAAGAAGTTACTTACCTTCATCGATAGCTCTAATCAAGAAAATTAGCCCGCCATTGCAAAGAATGCTTCTTGATTTGTCATTAAAAATTGCATCTTTACAACTTCTCCTTCACAAAAGTTCTCCAAAATAAATCCTTGGACATGGCCCAAGGCTACCAAAATAAAATAAATAAAGAAACTACCTAATGGAAAACAAGAAATGAAGAAAAGTAAGGGAATTGGAGAGAGGGCTAGATGTGTGATGCCTCCTTTTTAGAAAAGAATCTCCTCTCTTTTAGGACTTGTTTCCTTATTTGGAGAGATTTCTTGCTTAGGACTCAAGTTGGTCTTCACATTTGGAAATAGTTTGAATTGGAGAGGATTTGCTACTAAGTGTGGTCTCTTGGGCTCCAAGTCTTGCCAAATTGAACTTCTCAAACATCTCTCACGTTTCCAATTTTGAAAACTTCTTGTAATTCCCGCATAGAATTATAACAGGTAATTTCCTGAGGTCATATCTCCCTCAATATGGCTCCGATTTATGCAATCTTGGGCTCCACGGATATCTACTCGAAAAGAGCTTTCCAACGATAGGTAGATTACACCAATCCGATATTGGGTTTGAGAGTTATAGCCATTTCAATTTGTTGCCCATGAAAAATCAGAGAATAATTGTGCAATTAAGGAAACTTCTATATTTGGCATGCTATGGGACGTGTGGGACCCATGTTGGACGTCCAAGGTATGCTTGGACTCTTTCTTTGCTTGCTCATTTGATTTCCTTTCCATCTTTGAGATTTTCCAATCTTTCCAACTCCAGCAAGATGTCAAGATATGCGGGCCCACCATGAAGCATGTCCCGCCTATGATCTCTCTCAAATTTCACCAATGCAGGTCCCACTCTTGATTTATCCTACAAAAATAAAATTAAATGATGTCAATAATAATCAAGTGTGAGGAATTTAGATGACTATGCATGGAACCCTACATGCCTAATTAATGCACCAAAAATACCCAACCTTCCAAAAATAGCACATAGCGTCAAAATTAGAAGGTATGCATTAGTGAAGCCAAAAGAACTAATTTCTGGGTCATGAATGAGATGAAAATCCCTAATTTCACAAAAGTCATGCAATGTAATTAATTTTGACCAAATTTGACTAAGATTCCAACTTTGATACTCAAATGGATGAAATCATGAAATTAAGTGTAATTCTATGCAAGTGACCTAATTAGGTCCACAAATGCATATGATGAATGAAAACTACAATGTTGTGGACTTATCACACCCGTAAACCAACTTTTTGCTAGTCCTCGAGCAAAATAAGTGAAAAAGGAGAAGTTTACTATCCTAACAAATGCAGAAAAATAAAAAGAAAAATGCCACTTTCGCTGGCCCTCTCGACTGCATTTAGCATATGCAGCAAGCCCTTAAACCCCTAGGTTCCCCTTAGTGGACGAATTGTGCTTCGTGAGGGTTTGCAGTGAATCTACCCACAAAATTCATTTATCCTAAAAAAAATAAAAGAAATTTCCCAAAAGGACATCAACTCATCTCGGATGCCACTTGTTTAACCTAGAATAATCAAAATCTCAGACTTTACAAAATTCAGTTCACCTTTCAAGTTTAAAGAATTTTCTTTTTTCAAAACATTGTGTGTTCTGTTTAGGTGTATATATCAAATCATTCCTTCAAATGTTCCGCTAAGGTGCCATGAAAACAAAATTCTCTTTCAAATGCTCTAATCTTTCCTAGATTTAGTGGCTCATAAGTTTCCCTCTCAAGGCTACTATAACGGCTTTCACACTACTGTTTTTTCCAAGGCGGCAAAATTTTTTTTTAAACACACACATGTGACTGTGCAATGCCTAGGTCCCTTAAGCTTTCTAATTAACCCATGTAACGAGCATTAGGCCAATGACTCCCAAACCAGATGGCTTTAGGGCACTAGGTATGTAAATACCCCTACGGGCTTACTGGCTTGGGTTAAAAAGGCTGCGAACCCAAACTAGTCACAAACTTTTTATTCTTTTCAAGACTTCTAACTAAACACTTTTTTTTTTGTTTTTTGTTTTTTTCTGCAAACCCCAACAATAGGCAGCATTTTTCAATTCTCCCGAACTAATCCACTGGTTTTGGTTGGCCTAACCATCCCGATGAATCAGGTAAACTTATAAGACTAAACTTCAGAAAGTCATCCTATATTTCTTGAGAAATCCCGAATTCGACACTAAAGCTTCCTATCCAAAATCTTGATAGATGTATACGTGTTTCAGTGAAAAACAAAGTTTGAAATATTCTAGAAAAGTCTTGAACTTTCATTTTACTTCCTTCCAAGGATTTTGAAATTCCGAGTTTTTGAGCATCGTTGAATTTTATCAATTCCTTTGAAAACTTCCATTTAAAAAAAATAAAATTGTGTAAACGAAAAGTTTTGCTAAAATTAAAAAAAAACTAAAAGTTTGCCTAAAATTAAAAAAAAAATCACCTAAAATTGGACAAGTGTGCTTGTTCCCACCCCCAAACCTAAACTAGATAGCGTTCTCGATGTCATGCATGTAATGGAGAAATTGATAATGGAACATGAGGAAAAATAAATAGCAGGAGGTAAAGGAAAGAAGTTACCTGATGATTTTGCATGGCGCTCCCTATCCAAAGTTAGTAAAAACAATGACAATAGATAACCTAAACTAATAATAATATATATAAAAACAAAGAAAAAGAAACTACCCTATCTGACACCTAACATGGAATCCACCTGGATCGCTAACAAACCTACCTTCCAAAATTGAGGTCAAGATCTCTAGCTTAGGTTGCCACCTATTCTTTTTCATGAAAAGAGTTGAATCTAGCAGTACATTCACCTCTTCAATGTAGCCATCTACATCAAAATCACTGCCAAAGTGGGCAAGACAAGCCTCTAGTGGATCTTCAAGTTTAAAATGTGGGGTAAGTAATTTTCCACCAATTCATGAATGTAACTAACTTCAAAAAGCCCTTCATCCTCATCAGGAGGTTGCTTACTGACATTAAAAATGTTCACTTGAAATGTCATGGTCCCAAAAGATATTTGCATCACTCCATTCCTACAATTGATCAAGATTATTGGAATTCTAGGTTTAGCCCAGATGTGTGTTTGGTATCCAAGACAACAAAATCGACAGGAAATACAAAGTCTCCGACTTTGATCAGAACGTCTTCGATTACCCCCTTGGGGTATCGAATTGATGCATCAGCCAATTGCAAGGTCACATGTGTCATTTTCAACTCTCCCAAACCTAATTCTTCATAGACAGAGTATGGAAGAAGGTTCACACTTGCACCCAAATCTAGCAAAGCTTTCTCTATGTGATGGTCCCCTATTTGGCAAGAAATTGTAGGACACCCCGGGTCCTTGTATTTGATTGTGGTTGGGCAGGAAACGATCAAGCTAACTTGTTGGGCTAGAAAAGCTTTCTTGGGCACATTAGTAGTTCGTTTGAAGGTGCAAAGGTCTTTCAGAAATTTTACATAGGCTGGAATCTGTTGGATCGCATCAAGTAGTGGGATATTTATCCTCACTTGTTTGAATACTTTTAGCATTTTATCCAGTTGAACATTTGATTTTGCTGGGCCTAGCCTCTGTGGGTATGGTGCCTTGGGAACATAGGTCCTAGGAGTGGGCTCACTAGGTGATGGTTCAACATTGATTGGGTCCTCTTTGAATGGTTCTGGTTCTAACATGGGTTCATTAATCATACTTGGATCCTCAGTTTCTACACCCTCACTTGGTGTTTTCTTAGATTCTTTGGGTAGTTCAATCTTGTTTTCAATTTGTGTACCTGACCTAAGAGTAATGATGGACTTAACTTGTTCTAGGCCTTTTCCTTTTATATCATGAACGAATTGGCCCTTGGGATTGGGTTTAGGTAGACTAGGAAATGTTCCCTTGTCTCTAGCACTCAATGAATTGGCCAGTTGGCCCATTTGATATTCCAGTTTTGCAAGGGTTTGGATGTGACTATTCAAAATTTGAGTAGTGGTTTGTTGGAATTGGGCAGTATTCTGAGACAATTGGGCGTGGTATGAGACATGAGTTTCATGGCCTCTTCTAGGGAATCTACCCTCTAGGTCAATGGACTAGGGGTAAAGTTGGATTTTTGGAAACCGGGTGGGGCATTGACTTGAGATTGGGTTGAGATTGAGTGGACTGCGATGGGCCACCCTGAGTTGGGCCTTTGGTCCAAGAAAAGTTCGGGTTGTCCCTCCAACCTGGATTGTATGTGTTAGAGTACGGGTCATACCTCTGACGATTATCAAAACGACTGTTTTGATATAGTGCATTAACCTCCTCAACAGATTCGGTCTGACCTAAATTTGTTGGGTCAATCCCACCATTCATGGCTTGATTATATTTCAATGACTCCAAAGTGTTTGGAGTGGGCTTTTGGTTCAGCTCTAAGGCCTCTATTCTCCTCACCAATGTGGCTAATTTGGCTTCTGTCTCAATTTTGGGTTCAACCTTGAACATTCCCCCTTTTTCAATAATGGTGGGTGTGATGGGCGCCCTCTTGATAGGGCCGACTGCAGTATATTTTCTGCGGTTTCTTCCAAAAATGTCCATGCTTCATCCGCTGTTTTTTGTGTAAACTTTCCACTACAAAAAGATTCTACCATCTGCTTAGTAGGGTAATCCAAACCCTCATACACGATTTGGACCAATCGGATTTTTTCAAATCTATGGTGGGTACACTGGATTAAGAGGTCCTCGAACCGTTCCAAATAACTGTAAAGTGTCTCCCCTTCCATTTGATGGAATCCATTGATGGCCTGCCTAATCGAAGTAGTTTTCTGCTTGGAGTAGAATTTTTTGTAAAATTCTTCGACTAGCTTGGCCCATGTAGTGATGGACCCGGCTTGTAAGGCATAAAGCCAAGCTTTAGCCTTTTCTTTTAAGGAAAAAGGAAATAATCTAAGTTTAAGGGCCTCCTCAGTCATGTGATTGATTCTCATGGTCCCACAAATGTCCTCAAATTCTCTAACATGTTGATATGGGTTTTCTTGGTCTAGCCCACGGAATACTGGCAGCATCTGGATCATGCCAGATTTCAACTCAAATGTGGCATTGGTTTGAGGCAGGGCGATGCAGGACGGTTGAGTTGTCTTGGTGGGGTACATGTAGTCCTTCAAAGTCATGGGTGGGTCCACATGACTAGTCATTTTTTCTTTGAAAATTGATGAACTTCCTATGATGGTCAATGCTAACTCAGGCTCTATTCGAGTCAACCTTCGATTTTCGCTTTCCCACAATTTTTTACTTTCAGGTTTGGATTGCATGCACCGGGTCTAACCAAAAAATGTTAGCCTAATCTATATGCAGGGCCCTACTAGTTCTAATATGATGCATAAACAAATCAAGCAGTCACGCACAAGGATTGAGCACAAGAAAAGTCCTAGGGTTGGCCTAAACACTAGACAGCTCCTAACTGTTGAAGAGCACACCGGGGCCTCCAATTCGGTCCTATGAAACCTTAGTTGACTAGGCAGCCACCAGGGAGTGGTGGGGATGAACCCTCTTAAGTACCAGTACCCTGAATAGTTAAATTGTTGCACCCGTAGGAGCAAAGGCTTTCTTGGGCATCAACTTCTGTCAAAGAGCGCAATTGGTGCAACCGTCAGTGGTCTTCGTTCTACTGAGCTTGAGTCCTAGGGTCTCCGTGCTACTTGATTTTAATTAAAGTTAGGATCCTAATGTGAGAGATGGTTAACCTAGATGGGCAAGGATCTGGTAATAAAATCCAGACCTTATCTTTTTTTGGGTGGATTGCCCTTAACTAAGTGTGTGCCCAATTAGATGGTGTGTCAATCAAGCATTCACACTTTGCAAAAATTAAACCATCCAAGCCCCACTTGCAAGTAAAAGATTCGTGGGTAAAGTTTAGAAACTCTTACAGTGGGTCCACGTAAATCTTTAAACTGTGCAAGCTTAACCTGTATTTTTTTTTAGCAATTTTGTATTTCTGAGAGCAACTTGTTTGCTTCAAAGCAATCCCCGCAATTTTTTTCTTTTTAGAGTCCTTCAAAATTCAGAATGTAACCTCACAGAAAGCAACTAAAATGTTAAATCTAGATAATCTACTAAAAATAGCAGAAAAATTGTTAATAAAATTCCTATATTGAAAAATCAACCTAATCTAAATTTCACAACCCTAAACTACTGCAATTTAAACGAAAGATGCACTTATAAAACTCCTAATCCAGTCCTAAGTTAAATGGAGACTATGCCATCAAGTGCTGAAAAAAATTCTAAGTGTTGGAACCTGTTGTGCAGGCCCAAGTTTACAGATCTGTACGATCCACACTTATTAATCAAAACCAGAAAACAATGACTGGGATATAATCTCCTAATATGGAAGAATAAAAAAAAAAAAAAAAATAGTGACTAAAAAGGATAAAAATCAAAGAAGTTATGCTATCATGAAGTTAGTTACTTGAACAAGTTTTTCTGCTGATTGCAGAATCTGCCTGACTGACTGGTCTTATTTGCGGCACTAAAAGTTGGACTTCCAAAACTTATTTCTTTCTGAAATCTTGATGGTTCAAAATCAATATGCCAAAGTCCAATCTAGCAAAATTTCAAGTCCAAAGGAGTTCATTTGACTGGTTTTAATAGTGTGAACTTTTGGGGGGAAAACAAGCTAAATCTGTCAAAAAATTAGTGCTGAAATTTGTCCTCTATGTAACCACTTCAAATCAGTCAGAAAGTTAACTAATAATAGGCAACCAAAACATGAAAAACAGTAACCACAAATATTAAGAAACACAAAAACTAAATCTAATGCAAGCTATGAATGAAACTAACTACAAAAATATGCCATGATATGCAAAAATTAATGTTAGAAATCCTAACTAAAAGGTTCCTTTTGAATTGGCTCCCCGGCAACGGCGCCAAAAACTTGATGTGATCAATATCAATCATAAATTACCGCAAGTGCACGGATGTCTAGATGAGACAATGGCAAGAACGGGTCGAACTCACAAGGAGCTAATTAAAGAAACTTTTAGATTAAGAAAACTAATTAACTACAATCAAGGAAAGTTTTGAGCATTTAGATATAAAATCAAGCAACTAATTTAGAAAGATGAAAAACTACAAATTAATGAAAGTGATTAGAGCATAGGAATCCAATAAGCATCCGCAAATTATTTATCAAGTAATCCTAATTTGTTCCAATTTTTACTTCAAATCAAAGACAAATCAATGTTTTTAATTTGGAAAATCTAACTTTTAAAACTCCTTTTTCAATCATAAAAATTCAAAACTCAAAACTTCCTTCATCTCATAAAAGAATAAAAATAATTTAAGAACTACCCATCAAAAGTAAGCATAAACCATCAAAAGATCTGAATCCTAAGCATGGCCTATTAAACCTAAGCATGAATAGTCAAAAACCAATTTTTATTTTCAGAATTTAAGAATGGAGATTTACCTAGGGCACGAAGACAAGCCTATTAATCATTAAGCACATAATCATGGAACACAAATTAGATTTACTAAATAAATAAAAAGAAGTTACTTACCTTCATCGATAGCTCTAATCAAGAAAATTAGCCCGCCATTGCAAGGAATGCTTCTTGATTTGTCATTAAAAATTGCATCTTTACAACTTCTCCTTCACAAAAATTCTCCAAAATAAATCCTTGGACATGGCCCAAGGCTACCAAAATAAAATAAATAAAGAAACTACCTAATGGAAAACAAGAAATGAAGAAAAGTAAGGGAATTGGAGAGAGGGCTAGATGTGTGATGCCTCCTTTTTAGAAAAGAATCTCCTCTCTTTTAGGACTTGTTTCCTTATTTGGAGAGATTTCTTGCTTAGGACTCAAGTTGGTCTTCACATTTGGAAATAGTTTGAATTGGAGAGGATTTGCTACTAAGTGTGGTCTCTTGGGCTCCAAGTCTTGCCAAATTGAACTTCTCAAACATCTCTCATGCTGCCAATTTTAAAAACTTCTTGTAATTCCCGCATAGAATTATAATAGGTAACTTTCTGAGGTCATATCTCCCTCAATATAGCTCCGATTTATACAATCTTGGGCTCCACGGATATCTACTCGAAAAGAGCTTTCCAACGATAGGTAGATTACACTAATCTGATGTTGGGTTTGAGAGTTATGGCCATTTCAATTTGTTGCCCATGAAAAATCCGAGAATAATTGTGCAATTAAGGAAACTTCTATGTTTGGCATGCTATGGGATGTGTGGGACCCATGTTGGACGTCCAAGGTATGCTTGGACTCTTTCTTTGCTTGCTTATTTGATTTCCTTTCCATCTTTGAGATTTTTCAATCTTTCCAACTCCACTAAGATGTCAAGATATGTGGGCCCACCATGAAGCGTGTCCCGCCTATGATCTCTCTCAAATTTCACCAATGCAGGTCCCACTCTTGATTTGTCCTACAAAAATAAAATTAAATGATGTTAATAATAATCAAGTGTGATGAATCTAGATGGACTATGTATGGAACCCTACATGCCTAATTAATGCACCAAAAATACCCAACTTTCCAAAAATAGCACATGGCGTCAAAATTAGAAGGTATGCATTAGTGAAGCCAAAAGAACTAATTTTTTGGTGATGAATGAGATGAAAATCCCTAATTTCACAAAAGTCATGCAATGTAATGAATTTTGACCAAACTTGACTAAGATTCCAACTTTGATGCTCAAATGCATGAAATCATGAAATTAAGTGTAATTCTATACGAGTAACCTAATCAAGTCCACAAATGCATATGAAATGATGAATGAAAACTACAATTTTGTGGACTTATCACATCCCCTTCTACACTTCCTTCTGCTTCTCCTTCATTTGTAGTCCCCACGGGATGAGATGTAAATCCTGGGAATATAAATGCTAATGCTAATGAAAGGCCAATAGAGCCATTTAAGTACTATCTTGTCGAGCACCTTAGACACATACTTGCACAGTTGCACATCCTTGATCTGCTATAGATGTTAAAGGAGACTCGAGATAGTTTCATTAAACAGCTATAAGCACTGGATCCTAATAATATAGTGCACGTGGCTTAAATGCATCAAATAGAGAAGAAGCATCAGGTGGCTATATCCAAGAGACCTCATAAACAATGCGAGGAGTGTTACTATATGCAGAATGCTTCGAAAGCTACTATTTCCTTCTCTAAGGAGGATACGCTGCTGGGCCACGTCAATCACACGGGGCCTTTATACTTCACAGCTTATATCAAAGAGATGCCAATTCCTAGGGTATAGGTTGATCCAGAATCAGTTCTTGACCTTATCACCATCACAGCATTGTAAGAGCTTGGAGTGCCACCAAATAAGCTCACCAACACCGATACTCCGATTTAAGGATATGACGGTGAAGTTCAAAATCATATCGGAAAAATTCAGATTAAATTCTAGCATGGGATTTTGACTTCTGAAGCTACTTTGCACGTCATCAAAACTCGTGCATGCTATAATATCATGCTCGGAAGAAGATGGATGCATGACTACGCCATTGTGCCGTCCACTCTTCATCAATGCTTCAAATATAATGATGATGATGGGAAGGTACATCGTGTTTTTGCTGATGAAAAACCCTTTAAAAGAAAGGAAGTTAACTTCACCGATGCGGCTATGTATGAACAAAGGAGGCCCGGTGTGAAGAAACCTACAGTGGAAACAAATACAGCTGAATCATCTAAAGCTATAGGTCAATGGCAAAAGGAGAAACTAGTGGTCCGGTTCGCAGGCAAGCCTAAACCGTTCAAAGTTAAAGTGAGACCTGACAGGGAGAAAAACAAACCTTGGATCATATCCACCAAATCTTTTAAATCAGTCAATGTGGCCTCCCCAATGGATTGGCGACATCAAGGAGTTCGTTGGTTTGACCTATCTTGGGTTCTCACTGCAAATGGCCAAGCGCCCTGAGACAGTAGCAGAATTGGATATCATGAAAGTAAAATCTACAGTACGACATCTCAACGAATGTATAGGCTAATGATGGGCAAGACGGAGAACTATCGCCAAATCTATCATACTTTGATGGCTTCATCTCATAACTGAGGAAGTAGGCGGGAAATAGAATTCAGGCAATTGGGGTGTGAGACTTGCAGCCCAACTCGACGAGATGCTTTAAGGCAAGCAATGGACCTTATGCGCATCTTAGAAGCATATCATTCAGCAGATGAAGAAAGAATTACCCTACAACAATTGACTCTCACACACCACGGACCTGGTGAATCCATCGTCGGTTACAAAAATCTATGGTTGGAAATGGCCTACATGTGTGAAGATCCACGTATCTGAGGTATGTGGATCAGATTTTTCCTTCATAGTTTGCATCATGATTTAAGAATGCTCGCCATCGGAGTAGGCTTCAGAAACTTCGAAGAGCAGATTATGTTCATGGAAACTATTGAAAGCCGCATTCTTTTCCCCTAAGAAACATGACAAGAAGAACTTGCCTAGCAAATGTAGTATCAGTAATTTGGGATTCGGATTCGGAGTCAGATTCAGAGGAAGTTAAAGGTGTGTTCACAAAACCGTCTCCGACAGTAGGATATGAACCCCCTTCACTTGTACTCGGACCCATATCCAATATTTAAAGTCGATGGTTCGAATTTCCTTATACCTGTAAAGAAGCATTAGGAACGTGACATGATATTCCATCGTGCAAAAAATGCTTCCACCTCATCTCCACCTGGAAATTTGTCAGCGAGGGCAAATCAAACTTCAAACCCTGCAGTTGGCAATCTCATAACATGATAAGAAACATGGGTTACAATCTCAAGAAGCCTGCCTGGTTAGAGATGACTGAAGGGATATTGGTGCCTTACACTTGTATGACAAAGAAATAGACAGATGAATTCAATTGGAATCATCGGATAGAGAAATCTCGGTCGGGCCTCGGATACACTTCCTATCAAAACATACCTCGGGTTACAAAAAACTTAAGAGTAAAAATGGTGGCATAAACCATAGAGTACGATTCTGACGATTCTTTGAAAACATATATGCAAGATCTAGCAGACTGGGCCCTCTTCTAGCATCCAGAGAGAGCAAGTGACGATGATGACACGCCGTCTTAAGCTACTGACCACAGGAAACCGGAGCTCAATGAAAATAAAAATTCATACGAGTCAAGTTCTTGGGACCATTTGGCTCTAAATGTACAGACCAATGAGCCTTCAAAACTGAATCCTTGGAAAGGGATCAGATCTTGGTTTAAATCCCCAAATAATGCTCAAGAGGGATTTGTGGAGTTGGAAGCTTTCGAAAATAATGTGGAAGAGCCTCCACCCAACCCTCTAACTGAAGACCAAGTACAAGAAGTAAATTTGGGAACCTCGGACGATCCTCGTCGTACCTTTGTAAATGCCCATATTAAAGGAAGGGAACTCGAGGATTTTGTGTACTTCTTGCGAAAGTTTGTGGATTGCTTCGCATGGACTTATGCAGAAATGACAGGCTTAGACCCAGAATAGCTATATATAAATTAAACATCTCAAAAGATGTTAAGCCAGTAAAGCAAGATTAACGATGCACAAAACCGGAGATCATGGAAAAGATTGAAAAAGAAGTGCAAAAGCTTCGAGATGTTCAATTTATCAGAGAGGAACAACACCCTGACTGGTTAGCCAACATTGTCCCTGTCATAAAAAAGAATGGACGAATCAGGGTATGCATTGACTTCCGAGATTTGAATAAAGCTTGCCCCAAAGATGATTTCCCGTTGCTTATCCCCGAGATAATGATTGACAACACATTTGGGTATGAGAGGATGTCATTCATGGACGGATTCTCAGGGTATAATCAAATCAAGATGTTCTCATAAGATGAGAAGCACACCTCACTCAGGACCCCATTTGGGGTATACTCTTACACAGTTATGCCTTTCAGACTCAAGAATGCACGGGCAACATATCAGAGAGCCATGATGAAAATCTTCCAAGACATCCAGCATAAGACGGTTGGATGTTATGTGGAAGTTCAAGTTGCGTATGAATCCCCTCAAATGCTTTTTAGAGAATATCTTTGGGAAAATTCCTTGGATTTGTAGCACGTAAAGGAGGAATTGAGCTTGATCCATTCAAAGTCAAGGCGATATTGGAGATGCCTCCACCAAGAACTCTTAAAGAACTCAAAGGTATATAGGGCAGATTGGCCTACATCAGGAGATTCATCTTTAACATATCTAGAAAGTGCAGACCTTTCTCTTGGTTGATGAAGAAAGGAGTTGATTTTGTCTGGGACAAAGAATGCGATGAAGCCTTCAAAGACATTAAAAGGTACCTAACTAGTCCTCATGTACTTGCAGCTCCGATGTCAAACAAACCATTTCATCTGTATACTAGGGCACTAGATCATTCTTTGGGCGCAATGTTAGCTCAAAATAATGATGACGACAAAGAAGTTGCTCTCTTTTACCTATCTCGAATGTTAGTGAGGGCAGAGTATAAGTACAAACCAGTTGAAAAAGAATGCTTAGCTCTCCTGTTCGTAGTGCAAAAGCTTCAACACTACTTATTGTCAAATACTGTATACCTAGTGTCCCAGATAAACCGACTGAAAGTATTGATGACAAAGGCTGGTTCTTTGAATGATCGGCTAGCCAAATGGTCTATATTATTATCGTGCCACGATATAAGGTATATACCAGCAAAAGCAATCAAAGGGCAGGCTTTGGCAGATTTTCGGGCTGAACATCCTTCACCAGAAGATTCAGAGTTCAAAGATGATCTTCTGGATGAACTAACTTTCTTCACCGAAAAGATCATTAAACATATTGTCGACCCTGATCTTCACTGTATCATGCATTTCGATGGAGTTACATGAACCAACTAGTTTGGAGAAAAGGTATCAGGCATGGGAATTATCTTTTGCAGCTCGAAAAGAATATATATACCTCACTCATTCTCATTGTTGGAACCATACTCCAACAACACAGCAGAATATACAGCTCTGATCACGGGGTTGGAATTAGCACTAGAGTCCAGTATCGACATATTGGCAGTCTATGGAGATTCCCAGTTGATTATAAAACAAATGAATCTCGAATATGAAGTGAAAAAGCCAAATTTAGTTCCTTACTTCAACAAAGCACAGAAGCTAAAAAGCCAGTTCACGTTGATAGAATTCCACATGTACCGAGATGTGAAAATGTCAAGGCAGATGCTTTAATAGGACTAGCCGTTTCAATGGCTGTCGCGACCCCGGACCGAGATCCGGGCCCGCGAACGAAGATGATTGGGTGAACATACCTTAACAATGATTATACATTCACTTAATTTCCCACAGGTTTCCGCGGTGAGGATTTCACACACACTCACAAAACATTTACATTGGTGCGGAAGCGTGTAGCAAATCAATTTCATAATCCATTCCATAATATAAGATTGATAAACAAATGTAACTGACATGATGTCAGAGTGAGCAATGATATCATTAGCATTCCCAAAATATAACACTTGAAGTTATAAGTTTAAACAAAAGATTAGTTAGTTAACATTCCCAAAAATAATGGCCAACAAAAGCCAGTACAACCCAAAAGTATCAATCAAAACATTCTATAAATTCCTCCAAAATGTTGCGCAACTCATAGCTCAAACTAATGTTTACATGACATTGTCAGCTTGCCATTCCACTAATCGCTGCGGTTCACCGACCGCCTCCTCATGCTCCTTCTCATAGGCAATAACGAGGACTGGACCTGAGTACTACAAAAATGGGTCAGACACAACGGTCTGGCAGATGGGTGAATAGATAATACAATTTAAGAAAACGAAACATAACTTAAGGCATAATGAAATCATAATAAAACTGTGATTGTTATAAACATGATGCCTTGTTTGAAATAAAGTATAAATGCAGGATAATTCATGAGGGATAACAAAGAACAGGAACTGTCAAGATGGCAACCACATTTAAGCTAAATCCTCCATCACTAATGTGATGAGAGCACACTAAAGGCGTTGATCTCGGAGCACGTGAGGTGACGAGAAACAACTATATACATATATTATATACTGAGCAAAACCACGGCCGCGGAACCGGGTGACAAGATAGAACAGAATTCAGACTGCAACTAACAGAAGCTAAAGGGGGATCCCAAGTCGGTGGATCAAACCGACAAGGTCGTCTATGCATAGTGGTGCCAACTTAAAGGTTAAAACACATTCAAAACATATACATATCTAAAGAGGTGAATACCACCCAAAACAGACTGAGCGAAAAGGCTCGTAAGCACATATGACACAATAATATCTTATCAAAATGCATAAGGCCGATCAATCACCCAATTATATATTTCAGTGGTTTTGAAATGCCACTTATACTAATATACGAGAACTGTCGAAAATGTATAAGGTTTAATAAAAGTAAACACTATGGACACTCACATATTTCCGGACCATACATTGAGGTCTCAGGATTTAAACAATGGGTATAAGGGCCTCATATGTCGATTTGAGTTTACGGCATGGTACTCTGGAAGGTTTAAGATATCCCGAATCCCCTATACAAATTGGTAAGTCCATCATCCACAATAAATCTCCGGAAATTGGAGTTCTATTCCAAATCAATCTCCACGTAACCTCTTATTCCTCTTCGTCATATTAGGGGTCTAAACCAACCTCACTGGACCTTAAAACAACTTCTTAAACATGTTTGGGATCAGCCCAGTAAACCTGTACAGTTCGCTCGAGCGAACTGAAAGGTTCGTTCGAGGGAACAGTATTCTGGGAGGGGTTCGCTCGAGCGAGAATAGGTTCGCTCGAGCAAACTGGTCCTAGTCAGGAAGGGTCGAGCAAACCAAGGTGGAGGCTTAAGCGACCAATGTTCTGTGAGGGGTTTGCTCGAGCGATGAAGAGGTCGCTCGAGCGAACTGCTCCGGAACAGGAGGGCTCGAGCGAAGATGTGGTTGGCTCAAGTGACAGGAGTTCTGTGAAGTGTTCGCTCGAGCAAATAGAGGTTCGCTCGAGCGAACTGCTTCAGAAACACTCCGTTTCAACAGTCCGAACCTCCACTTCTCTTCTCTTCACAACCTCATTTAAGCCACACTTCATACAACATTTATGGCATCCTTCTACACCCTTCACCCACATCAAGTCCTCCAACAACCAACCACAAAAAAATAAAAAATCCCATTTAATTCCTCATAATACCTACTTTATTCAATGCAAGAGACAACCCACATAAATGAAGATGTAAAAAGGTCATAAAATGACCTCTAACCAAAAGCTATGCATTCATTTATTTCCAAAAGACATAATAAAAGAGATGCTCATCAAAACACTCATTTGCTTACTTGTAGAAACCATGGAACATAAATGAAAACAATAAAGGGGATTCAAATATAGTATGAAATCATCAAATACTCTATTCATTCACTTGCCTTGGCTCCAAACAAGCTAATCAATCTCTAAGCACCCTTCCTCAAGCCAAAAATCAAGATCTACACAACACCCCCAAAATGACACTAATCACCAACCCTAGAAATGGTAAAACAAGGAGTAGGAAGAGAGAGCTCCCAATAATGGAGATGGGGCTTCTCTTGGGCTAGAAGAACACATATCTAAAAGATGGAAAGGAAAGCTTACATGGAAGGTTCTCAAATGGGAGAAGGTAGCTCAAAACCAACTCTACAGAAGGTGGATTTCTTCACAAATGGCATCAATGGAAGGCTCTCAAGGTGATGAAGAAGATTGTAGCCTCCATTTCTCCTTTGGCAAGAGTTTGAGAGAGATTGAGAGATGAAGAAGCAAGGAAGCTTGAATAAAACCCTAGGGCTCGGCTGGAACTCCTTTTCCTCAAAGAAAGTTACAAGAAAGGGAAAGAAGAAAGGGAACTCCTCCTTATATAGGAAATGAAGGTGGGTCCCACAACTTATCTAACTACTTGGGCTTAAAACCTCGATTTCCGGGCTTCGGATGGATTTGACAAAGAAGGAAGAATTGTTCCTCGAAATTTCTAGTTTCCAAAAGTATATATTTCACGGGTTTCGGAGACATTGAAAATAGTGTCCAGATTTTGTGCAAAAAGACTGTTTTACCCCTATCATTAGCAAAGTAAGGTCTAAAGTTCTCGGATGGAAGCGGAGCAAATACGAAAGTTGTGGGGAATCATAAAATACATTAAACGGGGCAAACTAGAGATTTCCATAATTAATAAATAGATCCCAAAACTAATTAAAACACAAATAAAGGAACACCCCAAAGGACCCCACTAAATCAAAAGAGTTCCCAAAATAAGTCAAATCTATAAAAAAGCTATTCTAATCCAACTTAACCAAATTCTACTAATCTCACTTATAACTAAAGCACGTCTTAATTAACACTAATCGGAAACTCTCGGGGCGGGGTCTTACATCCTCCACCCCTTAGGGCATTTTGTCTACCAAATGAAACAAAATAACTAACCTCGGGTAGTAGATGTGGATACTTCTTCTGAACTTGATCCCGTAATTCCCACGTTGCCTCTTCAAGTCGATGGTTCTCCCAGAGCACTTTCACCAAGTGAATTGCCCTTGTTCTCAGCTCTTGTTCCTTTGTGTCAATGATCTGGATCGGCTTTTCGATATAGGTGACATCTTCTCTAATCTTCAACGGTTCATGACGGAGCACATGTAATGGATCGGGGACATACTTCTTCAACATAGACACATGGAACACATTGAGTACGCCAGAAAGCTCAGGTGGTAAGGCTAATCTACAAACCACGTCACCAATCTTGCTCACGATATCATAGGGTCCAATGTATCTCCGAGATAACTTGCCTTTCTGCCTGAATCTCAGAGTTCCTCTAGTAGGTGACACTTTCTGGAAAACCTTATCTCCTTCCTTGAATGCAAGTCTCTTCGGTGAGAGTCTGCATAACTCTTTTGTCTGCTCCGGGCTACCTTCAGACGTTCTTGGATCAACTTGACTTTATCACTAGTCTCACTTACTATAGTCGGTCCATGAAAACTACGAACACCTACCTCTTCCCAACACACTGGAGTTCTACACCTCGTGCCATACAATGCCTCAAAAGGCGACATCCCAATGCCCGAATGATAACTGTTGTTGTAGGCGAACTCGCAAAGCGGTAGGGTCTCATCCCATTGAGTCTTGAAATCTAACACGCATGCTCGAAGCATGTCCTTAAGGGTCTGAATTGTCCTTTCTGACTGACCATCTGTTTGTGGGTGATACGCTGTGCTGAACTGTAGCTTCATACCCATAGACTCATAAAGTGTCTTCCAAAATCTTGAGATGAATCTGCTATCTTTGTCCGAAGTAATGGAGACTGGCTGCCCTTGACGACTGACTATCTCGTTAACAAACAACTCCGCGAGAGGTAACATGTGCATTTTCTCTCCGGTCTTCATGGGTATAAAGTGTGCTGACTTGGTAAGGCGGTCCACAATGACCCATATGGCGTTATTTCCTTTTCTGGTTCTTGGCAATCCCGAGATAAAATCCATGGTTATGTGTTCCCACTTCCACTCCGGGATCTCTAATGGTTGCAACAACCCTGGAGGTCTCTGACGCTCTGCCTTCACTAACTGACAAGTCATACAATGGGACACGAATGCTGCTATTTCCCTCTTCATGTTGTTCCACCAAAATCTGCCCTTCAAGTTCTGGTACATCTTCGTGCTACCCGGATGCATAGAATACTTCGTACTGTGCTTCTCTGTCATGATGTCATTCTTCAAATCTCCAATATTGGGCACGCATAGACGATCACCATAGTATAAGATTCCATCTACAATTCGAAAATCGAGACTTTCTGCAATATGCTCTGAAATCTTGGCCAACTTTGGATCTTGCAATTGGTCATCCTTGATCTTCCGAATGAACGAGGGTACAGACACTGACATGTTGGCTAACATCACTCCCTCGCTTAGGGGTTGAAAATCTACACCCAATTCCTCAAACTGTTGAAAGAAGCAAGTGACTCTAAGGCTTGTCACACTTGCTGACTTTCTACTCAAGGCATCGACTACTACAGTCGCTTTCCCCGGGTGATACTTGATTGAAAAATCGTAGTCTTTAATATATTCCATCCCACTTCTTTGCCTCATGTTCAACTCCTTCTGAGAGAACAAGTATTGTATGCTGCGGTGATTGGAGTGAACGTCGAACTTCTCTCTGTAGAGGTAATGTCTCCACATCTTTAATGCAAAAACGACCACTGCTAACTCAAGGTCATGCGTTGCATAGTTCTTCTCGTGGTCCTTCAACTGCCGGGATCCATAAGCAATGACTTTTCCATCTTGCATCAACACACAACCAAGTCCTATTTCGAAGCATCGGTAAAAATGGTGTAGCCGCCGCTCCCGGATGGTAAAGTGAGGACTGGTGCTGAAGTCAATCTCTTTTCCAGCTCTTAGAAGCTGGTCTCACAATGATCTGTCTACACGAAAGGTGCATTCTTCTTTGTCAACTGCGTCAAAGACGCTGCAATCGACGAAAATCCTTGCACAAATCTCTGGTAATAACCCGCCAATCGTAGAAAACTTCTGATTTCTGACGCATTCTTCGGCCTTTCCCACTTTACAACTGCATCTATCTTAGCTGGATCCACTGATAATCCTTCTTTGGAAATCATATGTCCCAAAAATGCGACTTCTTCAAGCCAAAATTAGCACTTGGTGAGCTTCGGGTACAATTGATTGTCTCTTAGAAGTTGTAGTGCTATCCTCAAATGCTCTTCATGCTCTTCTCTAGACTTAGAGTACACCAAAATGTCATCAATAAACACCACTGTAAATTGGTCTAAGTACTCCGCGAACATTTTGTTCATCAAGGCCATGAATACTGCCGATGCATTTGTCAATCCAAATGGCATCACTAGGAACTCATAGTGTCCATATCTCGTCCGGAACGCTGTTTTCGATACATCTGAATCTCTAACTCTCGGCTGATGGTAATTGGATCTTAGATCAATCTTCGAGAAGTACGCAACACCTTGCAATTGATCAAATAATTTATCTATCCTTGGCACCGAATACTTGTTCTTGATGGTAGCATGGTTCAATCTCTGGTAATCAATATACATCCTCATCGAGCCTTCTTTCTTCTTGACGAATAAAACTGGAGCTCCTCGTGGTGAGACGCTCGGTCTAACAAAACCCTTGTCCAACAATTCTTGCAATTGAATCTTCAATTCTCCTAATTCAGCCAGAGCCATTCGGTACGGTGCAATAGATATCGGAGCGGTCCCCAGTAACAACTCGATGGTGAAGTCAATCTCCCTAACAAGTGGTAAACCTGAGATTTCTTCTGGAAAAATGTCTGGAAACTCACAAACAATTGGGATGTCCTCCACCCCTTGGGACCGTTTATCCTCCGTGATAAACGCTAAATACCCTTCACAACCACTTCTCACGAGTCTATCAGCCTTCAGCGCTGAAATGAACCTTGGATAAGAATTCATTCTCTCTCCTTGAAACAATACTCCTGCTGTGGTCTCCTCTAACTTGAACGTGAGGGTCTTATGGAAACAGTCCATCGTAGCATGGTATCGTGCTAACCAATCCATCCCTAGGATGACGTCAAAATCGTACATCTCCAATAAAATCAGATTTCCTGGTAACACCACATCTCCTATCTTAATAGCACATCTAGGACAAAATTTCGTACACACAACTTGTTTACCTACTGGGGTGGACACTGTCAACACATACTTAAGTTCTCTAGCAGGCATATAAATCAACTTAGAAAAATTCGGAGACATGAAAGAGTGCGTAGAGCCAGGGTCAAACAAAATCTTAGCTTCAAATCCACAAACTAGGAGTGTACCTTCCACCACGTTATCTGCAGCCTCGGCATCCGCTTGGTTGATGGCATACACTCGTCCTCGCTGATGTGGCCTATTAGGAGGTTGCTGCTGCCTTCCTTGTTGTGCATTCCTATTCTATTGAGGAAAGTTTTGCCCTTGTTGAAGGGCTTGCTGCTGCTGTGGAGGTCTATACTGCTGCTGAGGAGCCTGCTGCTGGAGTGGCCTTGGCTAGTTCTGAACAGCCAGTGCTTTCTGGGGTGGTGCCTGACGCTGTGCTCCTTGTTGTTGCTGGTTCTGTCTGTTGCCTTGTCCAATGAGCCTTGGGCAATCCTTGAGCTAGTGGTTCATGGAACCACATCTGAAGCATGCTCCCGTCACTGCCCGACACTGAGAAACATCATGGTTCTTGCCACAGTGCGTACAAACTGCTTGTCCTTGGGCATTCTGATCTTGCCTCTGAGCTTGTTGTTCTTGCCTCTGTCTCTTGTTCTGATGGTTCCTTTGTTGGTTATTCTGTTGGTGAGTTCGAGTCCTTCCTTGAATCTTGAGAATCTTGTTGTTTAGGTTCTCGAATTTGTATGCCCTTCTTACCGCCTCATCAAAGGTGATAGGTGGCACAACACCTATGGCATCCCTCTCGATGATCGGGTTAAGCCCCTCAAGGAACTTTGCTATTTTCTTCTCCACGGTGTTGACTAACTCGGGGGCATATTGAGACAACCTCTCGAACTTTGTGAGGTACTCTTGGACTGTCATGTTGCCTTACACAAGCTGCTGGAACTTGATGGCCTTTTACCTCTTGATATGAGTAGGCACGTATTTGTCACTAAATTGGGTCTTGAAATTACCCCAAACTTCTGGAATTGCCATGGTCCTGTATTCCGTCCTAACTGTCTTCCACCATATGTCAGCCAAACCGGTGAACATAGATGCTAATAGATCTACTCGTTGTTTACTAGTGCATTGAAATATCTCATAGATGTTCTTCGTGTACTTAAGCCAATCATCTGCAGCTAGAGGTTCCTCTTGTCCAGTAAATTCCTTTGGACCTCTCTTCCGGAATCTCTCATATAGATCATTAGGGTCATGCCCTCTGTTGTTGAAGACAAATCGAGCACCTGCAGGTTGAGCTACCAGTGCAGGTCTCCTCTCTAAGACTTCTAACAATTGTCTTTGCATTTGTGTCATCTCCCTTGCATGGTCTTCATCTTTCTTAGCCATTTGCTCTTGTAGTCTGGCTTGATTCTCATTGGCTTGACACTGCTGGTCTAGCATAGCTTGCATCAATTGCTGAAATTGGTTTTGCATGGTTGGATCGGGAGTTCCGTTCTCAATTGGCCCTGTATGCTCACTATTGCTTGCGGTGGGGTTGTCGAGCACGGGTCTTTTTCGAGGTGGCACATCACTGCAAAACAAGTTGTTAGCACAAAGGATTCAAATAAGGGTCACACATTGCTCGCACGAGTCTAACTAACGAAAAGTCTAACAAATCCTCGCCACGTCCCTAGGATTTCAAGTTTCTTTTAATTGCCTGAAACACGTCTCACTCTGATACCAGTCTGTCGCGACCCCGGATCGAGATCCAGGCCTGCGAACGAAGATGATTGGGTGAACATACCTTAACAATGATTTTACATTCACTTAATTTCCCACAGGTTTTCGTGGTGAGGATTTCACACACACTCACAAAACATTTACATTGGTGCGGAAGCGTGTAGCAAATCAATTTCATAATCCATTCTATAATATAAGACTGATAAACAAATGTAACCAACATGATGTCAGAGTGAGCAATGATATCATTAGCATTCCCAAAATATAACATTTGAAGTTATAAGCTTAAACAAAAGATTAGTTAGTTAACATTCCCAAAAATAATGGCTAACAAAAGCCAGTACAACCCAAAAGTATAAATCAAAACATTCTATAAATTCCCCCAAAATGTCGCGCAACTCATAGCTCAAATCAATGTCTACATGACCTTGTCAGCTTGCCATTCCTCTAATCGTTGTGGTTAACCGACTGCCTCCTCATGCTCCTCCTCATAGGCAATAACGGGGACTGGACCTGAGTATCACAGAAATGGGTCAGACACGACGATCTGGCAGGTGGGTGAATAGATAATACAATTGAAGAAAATGAAACATAACTTAAGGTACAATGAAATCATAATAAAACTGTGATTGTTATAAACATGATGCCTTATTTGAAATAAAGTACAAATGCAGGATAAATCGTGAGGGATAACAAAGAATAGGAATTGTCAAGATGGCTACCACACTTAAGTAAAATCCTCCATCACTAATGTGATGAGAGCTCACTAAAGGCGTTGATCTCGGAGCACGCGAGGTGATGAGAAACAACTATATATAGATATAATATATTGTGCAAAACCACGGTCGCGGAACCGAGTGACAAGACATAACAGAATTCAGACTACAGCTAACAGAAGCTAAAGGGGGATCCCAAGTTGGTGGATCAAACCACAAGGTTGTCCAAGCATAGTTGTGCCGACTCAAAGGTTAAAACACATTCAAAACATATACCAATCTAAAGAGCTGAATACCACCCAAAATAGACTGAACGAAAAGGCTCGTAAGCACATTTGACACGATAATATTTTATCAAAATGCATAAGGTAGATCAAACGTTCAAATTACAGATTCAGTGGTTTTGAAATGCCACTTATACTAATATACGAAAACGATCGAAAACGTATAGGGTTTAATAAAAGTAAAGACTATGGACACTCACATATTTCCGGACCATACATTGAGGTCTCAGGATTTAAACAATGGGTGTAAGGGCCTCGTATGTTGATTTGTGTTTACGACATGGTACTTCGGAAGGTTTAAGACATCCTGAATTCCCTATACAAATTGGTAAGTCCATCATCCACAATAAATCTCCGAAAATTGTAGTTCTATTCCAAATCAATCTCCACGTAACTTCTTATTCCTCCTCGTCATATTAGGGCTCTAAACCAGCCTCACTGGACCTTAAAACAACTTCTTAAACATGTTTGGGATCAGCCGAGTAAACCTGTACAGTTCGCTCGAGCGAACTGAAAGGTTCGTTCTAGCGAACAGTATTTTGGGAGGGGTTCGCTCGAGTGAGTATAGGTTCGCTCGAGCGAACTGGTCCGAGTCAGGAAGGGTCGAGCGAAGCAAGGTGGAGGCTCAAGCGACCAATGTTCTGTGAGGGGTTTGCTCGAGCGATGAAGAGGTAGCTCTAGTGAACTTGTCGCGACCCCGGACCGAGGGGCCGGGCCCGCAAGCGATGATGATTGGGTGAACATACCGTAACAATGATTATACATTCACTTAATTTCCCACAGGTTTCCGCGGTGAGGATTTCACACACACTCACAAAACATTTAAATTGGTGCGGAAGCATGTAGCAAATCAATTTCATAATCTATTCCATAATGTAAGACTGATAAACAAATGTAACCGATATGATGTCAGTGTGAGCAATGATATCATTAGCATTCCCAAAATATAACGTTTGAAGTTATAAGTTTAAACAAAAGATTAGTTAGTTAACATTCCCAAAAATAATGGCCAACAAAGGCCAGTACAACCCAAAAGTATAAATCAAAGCATTCTATAAATTTCCCTAAAATGTTGCAAAACTCATTGCTCACCAATGTCTATATGACATTGTCAGCTTGCCATTCCACTAATCGCTGTGGTTCACCGACCGCCTCCTCATGCTCCTCCTCATGGGCAATAAAGGGGACTAGACCTAAGTACCACAAAAATAGGTCAGACATGACGGTCTGGTGGTGGGTGAATAGATAATACAATTTAAGAAAATAAAACATAACTTAGGGCATGATGAAATCATAATAAAACAGTGATTGTTATAAACATGATGCCTTGTTTGAAATAAAGTACAAATGCAGGATAAATCATGAGTGATAACAAAGAACATGAACTGTCAAGATGGCAACCGCACTTAAGCTAAATCCTCCATCACTAGTGTGATGAGAGCACACTAAAGGCGTTGATCTTGGAGCACACGAGGTGACGAGAAACAACTATATACATACATAATATACGGAGCAAAACCACGGCCGCGGAACCAGGTGACAAAACAGAACAGAGTTCAGATTGCAGCTGACAGAAGCTAAAGGGGGATCCCAAGTCGGTGGATGAAACCGACAAGGTCGTCCAAGCTTAGTGGTGTTGACTCATAGGTTAAAACACATTCAAAACATATACATATCTAAAGAGGTGAATACCGCCCAAAACAGACTGAACGAAAAGGCTCGGAAGCACATATGACAGAATAATATCTTATAAAAATGCATAAGGATGATCAAACGTTCAAATTAGAGATTTCAGTGGTTTTGAAATACCACTTGTACTAACATGCAAAAACTGTCGAAAACGTATAAGGTTTGATAAAAGCAAACACAATGGACACCCACGTATCTCCGGACCATACATTGAGGTTTCAGGATTTAAACAAAAGGTATTAAGGGCTCGTATGTCTATTAAAGTTTACGGTATGGTACTCCGAAAGGTTGGAGACATCCCGAATCCCTTATACAAATTGGTAAGTTCATTATCCACAATAAATCTCCGGAATTGGGGTTCTTTTCTAAACCAATCTCCATAAAACACTTCTTATTCCTCCACGTCATATTAGGCTCCAAACCAACCTCAATGGACCTTAAAATAACCTTTTGATCATGTTTGGGAACAACCCAGTAATTCTATACAGTTCGCTCGAGCGAACTGAAAGGTTCGTTCGAGCGAACAGTATTATGGGAGGGGTTCACTCGAGCGAGTATAAGTTCGCTCAAGCGAACTGATCCGAATCAGGAAGGGTCGAGCGAACACCTAGAGTGGCTCGAGCGAACAACTCTCTGGAAGGGGTTTGCTCGAGCGGATATGAGTTCGCTCGAGTGAACCGCTTCGAATCAGGAAAGGTCGAGTGAAGAAAGGTGGAGGCTCGAGTGACCAAGGTTCTGGGAGGGATTCGCTCGAGTGATGATGAGGTCGCTCGAGCGAACTACTCCGGAACAGGAGAGCTCAAGCGAAGAAATGGGTTGGCTCAAGCGATAGGAGTTCTGTGATGGGTTCGCTCGAGCGAACTGCTCCAGAAACACTCCGTTTCAGCAGTCCGAACCTCAACTTTCCTTCTCTTCAAAACATCATTTAAGCCACACTTCACACAACATTTATGGCATTCTTTCCACAAACTTCCACCCCATTAAAGTCTCCCCAACAACCATCCATTAAAACCCATCAATCACAACCATCCTCATTCCAAATCTCATTCAATTCATAACGGTATCAACTCCATTCAAAGCAATAAATGAGTAACATAAATGAAGATGTAACGAAAGACAAAAATGACTTTTAATCAAAAGCAATACATACACATGTTTTCAAAAGACTAAATAGAAGGATGTGCTCATCCAACATTTGCATGCTTGTATAAACCATGGGACATAATGAAAACAAAAGTGAAGATTCAATAAAATATGAAATCATCAATCTACTCTATTCAACCACTTGCCTTGGTCTCCAATTAAGCTAATAAGCTCCTAATCACCCTTTCTCAAGCCAAAATCAAGATCTACACACAAAAACCCCAAAATGACATACATTTCAAGCCCTAAAAATGGTAAAACAAGGAATAGGAAGAGAAAGCTTCCAATAATGAAGATGGAGCTTCTCTATAGCTATAAGAACACACATCTAAGAGATGGAAAGGAAAGCTTACATGGAAGGTCCTCTAATGGCAAGAGCTTGCTCAAAGAATAGCATGGAATGGAGGGTTCTCTTCACAAATGGTACCAATAGAGAGCCTAGAAGGAGTGGAAGAAGATTGGAGCATCCATTTCTCCTTTAGCAATAGTTTGAGAGAGCTTGGGAGATGAACGACAAGGAGGAAGACAAGAAACCCTAGATGGGTTGGAACTCCTCTTCCTCAATGAAAGTTGCAAGAAAGGGGAAGAAGAAATGAACTCCTCCTTATATAGAAAACATGAATGGGCCCCATAACTTAATACTACTTGGGCTTAAAACATCGTTTTCCGGGCTTCGGATGGATTCAACGAAGAAGGAAGAATTGTTCGTCGAGATTTGTAGTTTCCAAAAAGTATATATTTTACGAGTTTCGGAGACATTGAAAATAGTGTCCAGATTTTGTGCAAAAAGACTGTTTTACCCCTATCAATAGCAAAGTAAGGTCTAGAGGTCTCGAATGGAAATGGAGAAAATAAGAAAGTTGTCAGGAATCATAAAATACATTAAACGAGGTAAACTGCAGATTTCCAGAATTACCAAATAAATCCCAAAACTAATCAAAACACAATAAAGGAACCCTAAAGGGCCCCACTAAATGAAAAGAGTTCCCAAAATAAGTCAAAGCTATAAAAAGCTATTCTAATCCAAATTTAACCAAATTCCACTAATCTCACTTATAGCTAAAGCATGTCTTAATTAACACTAATCGGAAACTCTCGGGGCGGGGTCTTACATCCTCCACCCCTTAGGGCATTTGGTCCACCAAATGAAACAAAATAACTAACCTCTGGTAGTAGATGCGGATAACTTCTTCTGAACTTGATCCCGTAATTCCCACGTTGCCTCTTCAGGTCCATGATTCTCCCAAAGCACTTTCACCCAGTGAATTGTCCTTGTTCTCAACTCTTGTTCCTTTGTGTCAATGATCTGAATCGGCTTTTCAATATAGGTAGCATCTTCTCTGATCTCCAAGGGTTCATGACGGAGTACATGGACGTACTTCTTCAACATAGACACATGGAACACATTGTGTACGCCGGAAAGCACAGGTGGTAAGGCTAATCTATAAGCCACGTCACCAATCTTGCTCACGATATCATAGGGTCCAATGTATCTCCGAGATAACTTGCATTTCTGCCCGAATCTCAAAGTTCCTCTAGTAGGTGACACTTTTAGGAAAACCTTATCTCCTTCCTTAAAATGTAAGGCACTTCGGTGAGAGTCTGCATAACTCTTCTGTCTACTTTGGGCTATCTTCAGACGTTCTTGGATCAATTTGACATTGTCACTAGTCTCACTCACTATAGTCAGTCCATGAAAACTGCGAACACCTACCTCTTCCCAACAGACTGGAGTTCTGCACCTCCTGCCATACAATGCCTCAAAAGGAGCCATTCCAATGCTCGAATGATAACTATTGTTGTAGGCGAACTCGCAAAGCGGTAGGGTCTCATCTCATTGAGTCTTGAAATCTAACACACAAGCTTGAAGCATATCCTCAAGGGTCTGAATTGTCCTTTCTGACTGACCATTTGTTTATGGGTGATACGCTGTGCTGAACTGTAGCTTCGTACCCATAGACTCATGAAGTGTCTTCCAAAATCTTTAGACGAATCTGCTATCTCTGTTCGAAGTAATGGAGACAGGCTGACCATGACGGCTGACTATCTCGTTAACAAACAACTCCGCGAGAGGTAACGTGTGCATTTTCTCTCCGGTCTTCATGGGGATAAAGTGTGCTGACTTGGTAAAGCGGTCCACAATGACCCATATGGCGTTATTCCCTTTTCTGGTTCTTGGTAATCCCGAGATAAAATCCATGGTTATATGTTCCCACTTCCACTCCGGGATCTCTAATGGTTGCAACAACCATGGAGGTCTCTCATGCCCCGCCTTCACCAACTGACAAGTCATACAACGGGACACGAATGCTACTATTTTCCTCTTCATGTTGTTCCACCAAAATCTGCCCTTCAAGTTCTGGTACATCTTCGTGCTACCCGGATGCATAGAATACTTCGTATTGTGCGCCTCTGTCATGATGTCATTCTTCAGATCTCCAATATTGGGCACGCATAGACGATCACGATAGTATAAGATTCCATCTACAATACGAAATTCAAGACGTTCTGCTATGTGCTTTGAAATCTTGGCCAACTCTGGATCTTGCAATTGGTCATCCTTGATCTTCCGAATGAACGAGGGCTCAGACACTGACATGTTGGCTAACATCACTCCCTCGCTTAGGGGCTGAAAATCTATACCCATCTCCTCAAACTGCCGAAAGAAGCAAGTGACTCTAAGGCTTACCACACTTGCTGACTTTCTTCTCATGGCATCGGCTACTACATTTGCTTTCCCTCTTCTTTGCCTCATGTTCAACTCCTTCTGAGAGAACAAGTATTGTAAGCTGCGGCGATCGGAGTGGACTTCGAACTTCTCTCCGTAGAGGTAATGTCTCCACATCTTTAATGCAAAAACAACCGCTGCTAACTCAAGGTCATGCGTTGCATAGTTCTTCCCGTGGTCCTTCAACTGCCGGGATCCATAAGCATTGACTTTTCCATCTTGAATCAACACACAACCAAGTCCTATATTCGAAGCATCGGTAAAAATGGTGTAGCCGCCGCTCCCAGATGGTAAAGTGAGGACTGGTGCTGAAGTCAATCTCTTTTTCAGCTCTTGGAAGCTGATCTCACATTGATCTATCCACACGAAAGGTGCATTCTTCTTGGTCAACTTTGTCAAAGACGCTGCAATCGACGAAAATCCTTGCACAAATCTCCGGTAATAACCCGCCAATCCTAGAAAACTTCTGATTTCTGACACATTCTTCGGCCTTTCCCACTTTACAACTACATCTATCTTAGCTGGATCCACTGATAATCCTTCTTTGGAAATGATATGTCCATAAAAAGCGACTTCTTCAAGCCAAAATTTGCACTTGGTGAGCTTCGCATACAATTGACTGTCTCTTAGAGGTTGTAGTGCTATCCTCAAATGCTCTTCATGCTCTTCTCTAGACTTAGAGTACACCAAAATGTCATCAATAAATACCACTGTAAATTGGTCTAAGTACTCTGCAAACATTTTGATCATCAAGGCCATGAATATTGCCGGTGCATTTGTTAATCCACATGGCATCACTAGGAACTCATAGTGTCCATATCTCGTCCGGAACGCTATTTTGGATACATCTAAATCTCTAACTCTCAGCTGATGGTAACCGGATCTTAGATCAATCTTCGAGAAGTAGGCAGCACCTTGCAATTGATCAAATAATTCATTTATCCTTGGCAACGGATACTTGTTCTTGATGGTAGCTTGGTTCAGTCTCCGTTAATCAATACACATACTCATCGAGCCATCTTTCTTCTTGATGAATAAAACTGGAGCTCCCCATGGTGAGACGCTCGGTCTAACAAAACCCTTGTCCAACAATTCTTGCAATTGAATCTTCAATTCTCCTAATTTAGCTGGAGCCATTCGGTATGGTGCAATAGATATTGAAGCAGTCCTTAGTAACAACTCAATGGTGAAGTCAATCTCCCTAACAGGTGGTAAACCTGGGATTTCTTCTGAAAAAATGTCTAGAAATTCACAAATAATTAGGATCTCCTCCACCCCTTGGGACCGTTTATCCTCCGTGATAAACGCTAAATATCCTTCACAACCACTTCTCACGAGTCTATCAGCCTTCAGCGCTGAAATGAACCTTGGATAAGATTCCTTCTCTCTCCTTGAAACAATACTCCTGCTGGGGTCTCCTCTAACTTGAACGTGAGGGTCTTATGGAAATAGTCCATCGTAGCATGGTATCCTGCTAACCAATCCATCCCTAGGATGACGTCAAAATCGTACATCTCCAATAAAATCAGATTCGCTGGTAACACCACATCTCCTATCTTAATAGCACATCTAAGATAAAATTTCCTACACACAACTTGTTTACCTACTGGGGTGGACACTGTCAACACATACTCAAGTTCTCTAGTAGGCATATGAATCAACTTAGAAAAATTCGGAGACATGAAAGAGTGCGTAAAGGCACGGTCAAATAAAATCTTAGCTTCAAATCCATAAACTAGGAGTGTACCTTCCACCACGTTATCAGAAGCCTCGGCATCCGCTTGGTTGATGGCATACACTTGTCCTCGCTGCTATGGCTTGTTAGGAGCTTGCTGCTGCCTTCCTTGTTGTGCATTCCTATTATGTTGAGGACAGTTTTGCCCTTGCTGACAGGCTTGCTGCTGCTGCGGAGGTCTATACTGCTGCTGAGGAGCCTGCTGCTGGAGTGGCCTTGGCTGGTTCTGAACAATCAGTGTGTTCTGGGGTGGTGCCTGACGCAGTGCTCTTTGTTGTTGCTTGTTCTGTCTGTTGCCTTGTCCAACGAGCCTTGGGCAATCCTTGACATGGTGGTTCATGGAACCACATCTGAAGCATGCTCCCGTCACTGCCTGACACTGAGAAACATCACGATTCTTGCCACAATGCGTACAAACTGCTTGTCCTTGGGCGTTCTGATCTTGCCTCTGAGCCTGTTGTTCTTGCCCTTGTCTCTTGTTCTGATGGTTCCTCTGTTGGTTGTTCTGTTGGTGAGTTTGAGTCCTTCCTTGAATCTTGAGGATCTTTTTGTTCAGGTTCTTGAATTTGTATGCCCTTCTTACAGCCTCTTCAAAGGTGACAGGTGGCACAACACCTGTGGCATCCCTCTTGATGATCGGGTTAAGCCCCTCAAGGAACTTTGCTATTTTCTTCTTCACGGTGTTGACTAACTCGGGAGCATATCGAGACAACCTCACGAACTTTGTGAGATACTCTTGGACTGTCATGTTGCCTTGCACAAGCTGCTGGAACTCGATGGCCTTTTGCCTCTTAATATGAGTAGGCACGTATTTGTCACTAAACTGGGTCTTGAAATTACCCCAAACTTCTACATCTGCCATGGTCCTGTATTCTGCCCTAACCGTCATCCATAATATGTCAGCCAAACTGGTGAACACAGATGCTGCAAGATCTACTTGTTGTTTATCGGTGCATTGAAATATCTCAGAAATGTTCTCCATGTACTAGAGCCAATCGTCTGCAGCTAGAGGGTCCTCTTGTCCAGTAAATTCCTTTGGACCTCTCTTCGGGAATCTCTCATATAGATCATTAGGGTCATGCCCTCTGTTGTTGAAGACAAATTGAGCACCTGCAGGTTGAGCTACCGGTGCAGGTCTCCTCTCTAAGACTTCTAATAATTGTCTTTGCATTTGTGTCATCTACCTTGCATGGTCTTCATCTTTCTTAGCCATTTGCTCTTGTAGTCTGGATTGATTCTCATTGGCTTGACGCTGCTGGTCTAGCATAGCTTGCATCGATTGCTGAAATTGGTTTTGCATGGTTAGATCGGGAGTTCCGTTCTCAATTGGCCCTGTATGCTCACTATTGCTTGCGGTGGGGTTGTCGAGCACGGGTCTTTTTCGAGGTGGCACATCACTGCAAAACAAGTTGTTAGCACAAAGGATTCAAATAAGGGTCACACATTGCTCGCACGAGTCTAACTAACGAAAAGTCTAACAAATCCTCGCCACGTCCCTACGATTTCAAGTTTCTTTTAATTGCCTGAAACACATCTCGCTCTGATACCAGTCTGTCGCGACCCCGGACCGAGATCCTGGCCTGCGAACGAAGATGATTGGGTGAACATACCTTAACAATGATTATACATTCACTTAATTTCCCACAGGTTTCCGCGGTGAAGATTTCACACACACTCACAAAACATTTACGTTGGTGCGGAAGCGTGTAGCAAATCAATTTCACAATCCATTCCATAATATAAGACTGATAAATAAATGTAATCGACATGATGTCAGAGTGAGCAATGATATCATTAGCATTCCCAAAATATAACATTTGAAGTTATAAGTTTAAACAAAAGATTAGTTAGTTAACATTCCCAAAAATAATGGCCAACAAAGGCCTGTACAGCCCAAAAGTATAAATCAAAACATTCTATAAATTCCCCCAAAATGTTGCGCAACTCATAGCTCAAACCAATGTCTACATAACATTGTCAGCTTGCCATTCCATTAATCGCTGCGGTTCACCGACCGCCTCCTCATGCTCCTCCTCATAGGCAATAACAGGGACTGGACCTGAGTACCACAAAAATGGGTCAGACACGACGGTCTGGCAGGTGGGTGAATAGATAATACAACTTAAGAAAATGAAACATAACTTAAGGTACAATGAAATCATAATAAAATAGTGATTGTTATAAACACGATGCCTTGTTTGAAATAAAGTACAAATGCAGGATAAATCGTGAGGGATAACAAAGAACAGGAACTGTCAAGATGGCAACCACACTTACGCTAAATCCTCCATCACTAATGTGATGAGAGCACACTAAAGGCGTTGATCTCGGAGCACGCGAGGTGACGAGAAACAACTATATACATATATAATATACTGAGCAAAACCACGGCCGCAGAACCGGGTGACAAGACAGAACAGAATTCAGACTGCAGCTGACAGAAGCTAAAGGGGGATCCCAAGTCGGTGGATCAAACCGACAAGGTCATCCAAGCTTAGTGGTGCTGACTCATAGGTTAAAACACATTCAAAACTTATACATATTTAAAGAGGTGAATACCACCCAAAACAGACTGAACGAAAAGGCTCGTAAGCACATATGACACAATAATATCTTATTAAAATGCATAAGGCTGATCAATCACTCAATTACATATTTCAGTGGTTTTGAAATGCCACTTATACAAATATACGAAAACTATAAAAAACGTATAAGGTTTAATAAAAGTAAAGACTATGGACACTCACATATTTCCGGACCATACATTGAGGTCTCAGGATTTAAACAATGGGTATAAGGGCCTCGTATGTCGATTTGAGTTTACAGCATCGTACTCTGGAAGGTTTAAGACATCCCGAATCCCCTACACAAATTGGTAAGTCCATCATCCACAATAAGTCTCCGGAAATTGGAGTTCTATTCCAAATCAATCTCCACGTAACCTCTTACTCCTCCTCGTCATATTAGGGCTCTAAACCAACCTCACTAGACCTTAAAACAACTTCTTAAACATGTTTGGCATCAGCCCAGTAAACCTGTACAGTTCGCTCGAGTGAACTGGAAGGTTTGTTCGAGCGAACAGTATTCTAGGAGGGGTTCGCTCGAGCAGGGCTATGTGGCGCTCATCAAGCTGGACCAAAATTACATGACTAGATACAAAGGCTGGGATATTACTGGCCTTCATGATTATAGACTCCATGCAATTTGCAAAGAAATACAGAGAATGCCAAATCCATGGTGATTATATACATCAATCACTGACTTATCTGCACCCTACAACCGTATCTTGGCCATTCGAAGCTTGGGGTATGGATATCAACAGAAAAACTCCCCCTCCATCGGACAGAGGTCATTACTTCATATTGACAGCCACAGATTATTTCTCTAAATGGTCCGAGGCGGTTCCACTTGCCGAAGTGAAAGCTGATACCGCGGTTAACTTTGTCAAAAATCACATTATTTGTTGTTTCGGTGTCCCTAAGTACCTATACCACTACAATGGACCCCAGTTCAACATTGACAAATTCTACAGATTTTGCAACCAGTATAGCATTCACTGTTGTCCTTTCACCGCATATAATCCAGCAACAAATGGATTAGCGGAGGCTTTCAACAAAACTACTTGTAAAATTCTGAAGAAAATGGTGTCTAACAACAAGAAGTCATGGGGAACAAAACTTCATGAAGCTATTTGGGCTTATCGACCACGGCCAGAGGTTCGACAAAATAAACTCCATTTTTTCTTGTTTATGGGTGCGAAGTCATCGTGCCTTTAGAAATTCAATTACCTTCACTCAAAGTGGTGGTTGTAGAAAAGACAACAGATGATCAAAATGTCGAGTTGAGACTTCAAGAGCTAGAAAGTCTCGATGAAAAAGACTCGCAACCAGACAAAGTATGAAAATTTACCAAGCTAGGATGGCGGGTTTGTTTGATAAAAAGGTGTGGGAAAGGGTTTTAAAAAAAGGAGACTTAGTTCTTGAAGTCCGAAGACCTATGATTCTCACCCATAAATCTAAAGAAAAGTTCGAATCCAAGTGGGAAGGTGTCGCGATCCCGAACTGAGATCCCCGGTTCGGCCCGTGATGTCCAACCAACTATGATTAACCCACAGGATTCCGCGGTGAGGAATCCCAAAACAAACTTGGAATTTATCTCACACGAACGATGGTTTGCGGAAGCGTGCAAGTAATCTTATCTATACAATACATGTGACATATTATCATCTTGCGTAAGTTAAATCATCATCGAGACAAATATTCAGAGGAGGAAACTTAAGCATGACATTTCAGGATTTGTTCAAGTCTCAAGACTACAAAAGTATGTTAAGTTTAAGATTACATATCCCAAGTGACAAAATATGAAAAGGGCCAACAAAGGCCATACATCCCAACATAACAAAATGCTACACCTAACCATGTAAACGCAACTCATGACCCCACCCGACGTCTAGAGGACATCGTCGGGTTGCCACTCACAGGCTGGGGGTGGCTCAACAGCCTCCTCTTGACGCTCCTCCTCAAAGGCAACGTCACCTGCACTTGGTCACCAAAATAAACGGGTCAGACATGATGGTCTGGTACGTGATCAATTTAGACGAACATAAATAATTTAGACCATGAAAAAGTTCAGTATTTAAAACCATTAATGAATGCGAAACAGTGCTGAGAAGTATACAAGACAAATGGAGTAAGCAGAACCACATTGAGCTCATCCTTTCTCTACCATACATGATGAGCAGAGTAAGCAGAACAGAACAGGACAGAACATAATCCCATGCTACCCTAGGTAGGTGGGGTCCGGCCGCGGAACCGGAAACAGGATAGGAGGTGTATATATATATGAATATACGACTAATCTGCAGATTGTCCAGGGTTTAAGGACCTCCCAAACAGTGGATCAGACTGAGAAGGTAGTCCAAGCTCAGTGGTATTCACCTAAAATCATGTATGCACAAAAACAGGATAATACATATACAAGTCGACCAAAATAGGGGGAATTTACTTATCAAAACAGGACAAAGCAGAACATATCAGAGATAATGCGTGCTATAATAGGGGAAATTTACTTATCAAAACAGGACAAAGCAGAACATATCGGAGATAATGCGTGCTATAACATGATAAAACAGAAATAGTAATCCCCATTATAGTTTCTTGAAACATTTCAAAAATCAGGCCAATACTTGCAAAACAAAACAGGTCTTACAATAATTATCGTATCAGAAATCGGGGTTCCAAAACAAGCTAAACAGTTCACATTAAGACCTTACATTGACTTTTGTGTATTTGAACCCTAATTGTGGGAATTAATTTATTTTTGATGCCTCAGAAGATGATGGACAATTCAGGTTCCAAATGCACAATCTCAAATTAGAAGTTCTTAAGTGTATTATGGTTTTTCATCCTTCTAAAAATTTCCTTAAAACTCCTTTTTCTCTTTCAAATTCAAAATTGTAGGCAGCATCAGGTTCGCTCGAGGAATGAGCAGCTTGCTCGAGCAGATGCATCCAGAACTTCGTTCGCTCGAGCTTCCACAGGGTTCACTCAAGCGACACCATCCAGAAGTTTGTTCGCTCGAGCTCACCCACTGTCCGCTCGAGCGAACGGGTCCCAGAAGGTGTTTTCGCCAGACAGTAGCTTGCTCGCTCGAGCGAACCTGACTTCGCTTAAGCGAACAGGCTGCTGGCCGGGACTTTCAGTGCAAAACCCGTTCTCCTTTGCACTTTCTGAGTGTTCCTTCCTTCCACATTTCCAACACAATAAGAGGTTCATAAACCACTTCCAATCCTGCATAATATTTCCATTTAATCCAATTCTAAATAGACTCCCATTTCCAATCAAAGTGCGTCTCATATCTCTTCAATCATTCCCCCATTCATCACTAACATTGAACCATGCTAGGAAAAATCTTACTTGACTGGAACATCAGAAATATAGCAATTAACCTATGCATTTTTAACTAATGAAAGATTTCTTACTTTTCTGTTGTATTTTGTATTTTTCTAAAGAGAAAAAAAATCACAAATCTTGTCTTTCATTATTGATGAGATTTGTAAATCGCCTTTCATGGTAAAATCACCTTCTACAACTCAAAACTGCCTTTCACGGCAAACAAATGAAAATCTCCTCTTACGATATTCAAAAAAAAAAAAAAACCCTTATTTCTTTTCTTAAATATATGTGCAATGGAAGGTTAGAAAAAAGAATTGATTTCCTTGTCTACTTGTGAAGGTGAATCTCCGGATCATCACTCCTAAATTCCAAGTAGAACATAAAATCTGGCATACCCGTACAAAAATGTTGATGCTCACTTTTCGTCCGTCGGACCCCGGCAGCCCCGGGGCAGAGGAAGGCCCAAGCCGGGTCCATCAACACTAAAGACCATAAGGAGACATGCAGAAGATGAATGAATGCAATAGGGAAGCATACTTAACAAATTTTCGCAGCAACGGCTATAGCCCTCTTATTTTTGCACCCAACGGCTATTTCACGGATGGCTAACAGCTAAAGTTCTGCCCTAATGGCCATTGTATTATTGCTTTGATGCCTAGTGGCTAAGAGCCAAAACTCTTCACATGCTTGCAGTGAAAGTAGAATCCTTCTTCGCATCAGCTGCTAGGCCCTTCAATAAACAACATTTAGCGCACCTAACGAAAGAAACGAAGTTCCTATGCTAGACAGCCATTCATTTTCAGTACTCTGCGGCTAGAACAAAGTCCTGTGACAGTAAAAGCCCTAAAGTTCTTGCGGCTAAGGGTTTCTAGTTGTCAGGATTGGTTGGCCGATAACTAAACAGCCGCTATCATCTACAGCATCCAGTGGCTAAGTTAGATCCATTGGCGGTCAGCTCCAAAGCCTTGGATCTATAGCCTAACAAAAGGTGCATATCTGGCAGTTAAGTACGAATCTGGCTGAAATTCAGCAATGGCTAATGCCTGTCCGTCAAACTTCCAGCGTTTCCAAAATGGTCAAAAGCCCTTATTTTTCAGGGTTTATAGCGGCCAATATAAAAAAAGGGGCAATCATGGTTTTCAGAAGTTCAATGGTGATCACCTAAAAACATTAGCTGCCAACTGGATTTCACTCATGGTTCTACCTTGTGAAATTTGAAAAGAAAAAGAAACCTTGAAACTTTAGCCACTTCCTCTACATATTGAGCTCAAAATTCCAGGTGCAGTAAACCCTAAAAAGGAAATCTTCGTCTCCACTAAAAAAAAAATTGAGAGAGGGAGAAAAGAAGAAGAAGAATGAGAAACCCTTTCGAATGATTTACGACTGAGACCAAAGTCACCCTGGCAAGCATTGACAAGAAAACGAGCAGACATGGCAGAGTATAAAAAGGGAGAAAGGGGATGGGAAGAAGTAGATTGAAACACACAAACAATACTATGCATTCAAAATGATAAAAAAAAAAGAGTTTACCAACCATTGTTTCTAAAGAGGAAGAAACTGCAAAAGGATGCTAGGAGAAGAAGAAGGAGAAAACATAGAAGGCTCGGATTCAAAGAACTCCCAACGCTCTTGAATACAAAGAAAATAAAGTAAAGAAGAAAGAAAGAGATGATCAAACCTTTTACAAAGCATAGGGTGCTTTGGTTTTCGCAAGGGACGTCCGCCGCAAGTCATCTGAGGCATCGATTCCCATAAAAGGCGTAGACGGTGGAGTTAAATGCTATCAACCATTCCGGAAATAGAACGGCACCCAGCGGCTACTATGAAAAAGAAAAGTCGCCCAACGGCCATCCAGAAACTACTTCAGCAGCCAAAGCCAAAGGCCAGCTAAACAAAAACTAGCCAGTGAGCACGCAATTCAAGGAGGTGTCGTTTGGATTTTCAACTGCTCCTCAAAATCCACGGAACCGCCAAAATCTAAGAAATGACATCATCATAACAATCCATTCGAGAATATCTTCGAATAGATTGGTCATATACCCAATTTGAAGTCAACTTGCCTACCACATTACCCAAATTTCATCAAAAACACAAATCAATGCCATAAAATCCTAAACTTTGACAAAATCAGCCTACCTTTTCACCTCCAAAAGAAAATTTGGAAACAAAGGGTTGTTCTTTATCTCAGGAATCCTTCCTTGAGCCTATTCCCATATTCCCCGTGGATATGCAAATAATTGATATATGCGAAAAGCACGGCATGAGCAGCCTTCAAAACAAATTTTCTACACCTTTCCATTATAAACCTTGATTTGTAAAATTCTCGAGGCAGATTGATTACCATAACGAGTTCCAATCATTGTACCGCGAGGTGGGCGGGGGGGGGGGGGGGGGGGGGGGTGGGTGGGAGGGATTTGTTGGCACATAAAAAGTCCATCTGCTCATGCATAACATTTTCCAAGGAAAAATATTCTCTTTTCATAAAAATATGATTACAACTTGGTCACCGCTAGAATCTAGCCTGTTACAATAGGAACTATCCAACGGCCACCGATTGTAAAATGTCACCGCCCATTGCAGTCTTTAAACTATAGACTGCCCATCACAAAGGAGTGACCACCGACTTTTGTTCAAGGGCTGGCCACTAGACAGTTTCACTCAATGATGCAAAAGTGAGCGTTGGACACTGCACAACTCCATACATTGGCCGTCGAGCTCCTTCTTCCTTGGCTGCACGTCGTCCATGACTTATGATCAGTTACTTCTTCCAATGACCGCTGGACTTGCAAAGGAGGAACAATTGCACGCCTATCAATAGCAGTTTCAAAACCACCTCCACTCTTCCATAATCTCTTGCAGTTATGGCTCTATAGAGGCTATAAAATGAAGACTTAAAAGACCAAGAAAGGGGTCGGCAAAAATTACCTTTGGCGCAAAAAAGCTAATATCTTTCGTATCTTGAAGCCGAGAAACTCTGTCATTGCAAAAACTCTCTCCTTCATCCATTAGGTGAGAATCAAGCAGTGATAGATGCTCCTCTTCTGGCCCTTGGGCGATAGCCTCTGAAGGCCGGCCTTTGTTCTTCTCACCAGGGAGGAAAGACAGAGATGACCTCTGCTGTTCTAAAGCAGGTTTCTTTGTTTTAATCCTTTTCTTCCATTAATGGTGATGAATTACAAAGACTGATTAAAGAAGTTTAACTGCAAACTTCTCCAATCTTGCCTCCGGCAAATCCTTAATGACAAGAACTTTCTCCTGCCTTCCTTTAACCCAATCTTTTTTCTTTTATCTTTATCTCCTAAGCCTGACGAGGGAGTTGTAAAAAAAAAAAAAAAGGAAATGTGTAAACAACCAGCACTCAAAAGGTGAAATAGTGAAAAACCCATGTAAAAATAAAAATGGAGATGACCTTTTTTGTTGTTATTGAGTTGTCTCCATGTCTTTTTGTAATGTTTGAAAAATGAAATGGGAAGGAAGCTTCTATGAAGACTCTTTCACCTCTCAGCCATGCACATCATCATCACAGCATGATTTTTAATTCTTCAAACCGAACAACTCATAGCACCCAACGACCAATGCAAAAAGGGTGTGGTGGCCATTAAACATGATGCAGAACAATCCTATTATGCGTGCTCAATGGCCGTTACAAATCAAAATGGCTAATATTTTTTTTTAAATCGGTGCATCCCTAGGCAGCTGCAACAATTGACTAAGCCTTGCAGCTAGTGGATTATGACTTAAGACATTATTTCTTCAGTGGCCGTAAGGTGTATGGCCCTCGCGGTCAGTCTGGAGTGCTTTGCACCCAGTGGCCAACCAGCAGCCTCCATCGATTAGTGCCAGCAGCCTTCACTGGCCAGTCCACATGAAAAGTGGCCGCTGAACATTTTCTTTTCTTGGTTATTCTGTCATGAGATTGTAAGCCTATGTGTTGATCAAATGTTTATTGTACGGAACCCAATGTCATGCCCCCAAGCCCGGATCCCTGCAGCGGTCCGACCTTGGGGACGCGAATTGGGAAGTAAGTGATAATTAATATTTCTCCTTAGGATCCGCGTGTGTGAGGAAGACAAAATTCCAAACACATCAAGAACATTTCACGGAACCTTACGTGGCGTTGCGATTTGGAGCCCGTGGCCATCGGATTCCGTGTCGCACTCAACTCGTCAGCATAAAGCTGTCATAGCAATACTCATACTCAGACTGGAACAAAACATGATAACAGAATATACAGAGCTGACAGTACCAGGCTTATCATTATCTAAGTATATTCAAGTTATAATTTAACAAGTGCACTAATTACAATCCCGAAAGAAAAGGCTAACAAAAGCCTTATAAAATAACAAGCTAAGAACAAATACTACCTAGGTGTGTAACGTATCTCTGGAGTCAAGCACGACGTCTGAATGACATCACTGACACAACACCTTACAAAACTCGTGGCTCTACAGCCATTTGCACACGTACTAGCTCAAGATGAGAACCTGCTACCTAAGGCACCAAACAAACAAGGTCAGACACGACGATCTGGCCGGTGATCAATTTAGGCATGAGTATGAATCATTAAAAATTTATGAGAAACCATATTTAAAACCATATACTAAATTTAAGACAGTTGTCATATTTTAAAACGATGCTTAAATGATATACATGTTAAGAAAACAAAAGTCCATGAACGAGACATGAGACAAAACTAGCATGAGTACATATGGTCTAGTGTTTAAAACCATTTAATGAATTTAAAACAGTACATTAACAAAAAGCAAGACAAAGCTAGCATGATTTCAAGAAATATATCATGATTCGTAAATCCACAATGAGCCCATCCTTTCTCCGTCACACGTGGTGACAAGAGTAAGCACGACTCGCAAAGCACGGCACGCAAAACATGATCCCATGCCACACAAGGTAGACGGGGAGGCCGGCCGTGGAACCGGAACACGCACGATGTGTAATATAATACACGACTAATCTGCAGATAGTCCACATGTTTAAGAACCCTTGGACAGTGGATCAAACTCATGGGGTAGTCCAAGCTTAGTGGCATTCAACGGAATTCATGAATGCACAAAACTAATGGAGACTCGCCGTTTGGAGCCCGTGGTTGACACGCTACGCCCCGTGGTTAAGGGTGCCGCCCGGACCAAGTTCTCACATTTCCCTCATCGACCACGTAAGGTGGACGGTGCACGCAAGACAACACAAGGTAGCATAAGCTATAAGCATGTCGAAGCACAAGAAGTAGTCCCCTTTTTGGGTTCTTAAAACAATTCGAAACAAATTGTAAGTCAAAACAAGTGTAAATTAATACCCGAAACAAAACTGATACTTGCAAGTCAAAGCAAGTGCAAAATGATATCCAAAGCAAAACCCAATGCTTGTAAGTCAAAACAAGTGCAAAACGAGAACTGAGACAAAACCAATGCTTGTAATTCAAAACAAGTACAAAATGATATTCTTCGTGTCAAGGCTAAGTTTTTCAAAACAGACTTTCAAGTATATGCTAAGACCCTTCATTTGATTCTTATATAATTGAAACCCAAATGTTGGAATTAAAAGTGGATTGGTGCCCCTGAAGGTAAACAACATTCCAGGTTTCCAAGGACACAATATCAAGACAAAAGCCCCTCAACATATTCTAGTTTTTCGTTGATCAAAATATCCACTTTCTTTGCCAGGCTTTTATCATTAAGAATAGTATAACATTGGATTCCTCACTTCGAGAGCTTTCCAACGGTATATAGAACTCTAAATTCCGACGAACGGTTCAAAAGTTTTGGCTTCCGGAAGATGGCACTCCCGAGCCCGATGCAGTTAGCTCGAGCGAAGAAAAGTTGGCTCGAGCGAACTGAAGGTTGGCTCGAGCCAAGTGCCTCAGAATTGGAGAAAATGACCCATTTTGAGTCCTACCCTTGAGGAATCAAATCCCAAACCTTGGGGAATCAAATCCCCTCTCCTCCAAGACCATCCCTGCAAGAAAAAGAGCCTCCTGCTCTCTCCACATCCATTCCATTCCTCCCATCAACAAACCCAACCATTCAAAACAAGTAAATTACAACTAAAAAAAAAAATCAAACTTGACTAAATGCAAGATTGTGAACCATAATAAAACTCATGCATGAAAGCATAAAAATGCATTTCAATTAATCCCAAGCATGTTAATATAACACAAGAGAAAGCTAGGAATGGAAAACAACCATTTAAAAATCAAGAGAATATCCATACTCAACATGCATTAGGGAAGGCTAAAAAGATCACTTGCCTCAACCAATAGCTAATCCAAATGAAAATCAAAGACTCCTCCAAGGTACTCTCCTATGGCTGAACCGAAATCTACAAGAAACCCCAAGAAACTTCAAAAATCCCAACAAAATTTGAAAACAAGAACCCATTTCGAAATGTGGTTTGCATGTTTGAAAAACATCATCCTTAAGAGCTAGGAGAACTCCATTAACAACATGGAAGAAAGTCCTTACCTATAGCTAGCCAAACAAGGAAGAAATAGCTGGATGGAGAAGGTGGAGTTGCAAGATTTTTGTACAAAGACACCCAGCTGGAGCTTGAAGGAAGAGGAAGATGAAGATGTGTTCAGATTTTCCTTTGAAATCCTCTATCTATGGCATGCAAGATGAAAATATGAGGGAGGAAGGTGGTTCTCTCCTTGAGTATTGCAACAGTTGCAGGAAAACACAAATGGGTTCAAAACGTGGAAGAGTGAGGGGGAGAGATGACTTAAGTGAGTTAAGTTGTGGGCCCCATTGAGTCTAGAAATTGAAGTGGCTATACGATCATCTCGCGAGCCCCGGACGAGATTGACGAAGAAGAATAAAATGATCTTTGAAAAACCTAGTTTCCAAAAAATATAAATTTGACATATTTATGAGATCTCGAAAGTTGGGTCCAGATTTACGGGTGAAAAGACAATTTTACCCTTTTGGGCCAAAACATAGGTTTCTGGGCTTCAAATGAGGACGGACTAAAAACAAAAGTTATAGAAAATAATAAAATCTTTCAAAAAAATAAAAATCATAATTTAAATAAAAAGAATCCAAACTCATCCTCCCATGCTTACACATGCAACCCAAGGCGGCTCTAGGCTTCCAGACTGGGTCCAACGGCTCTCAAAATTCCCCAAAGCTATTGGAATCTATTCTAAACCACAAACCAACTTGATTAGGCTCAAAACACACATAGGGAACTAACTTACAGCTAAAAACACACTAATCGAGAAAATTAGGGGTCCGGGTCTTACACCCGAGACTCTCCGAAATAGTGGTAAATGGAGAACTGAAAAATGGAGGTAGAAATAAAAAATGTCACAAGATAATATGGCTAATGGTGTGACACCCCAAAGTCCCACATCGACTATAGAGAGGAAAGTGAATGGGTTTATATATAGAGCTTACACCCTTACCTTGCATGAGGCCTTTTGATGGGTTTTGACTAATCAGAAACAAAGCCGTGAGGCCCGTGGGCCAAAGTGGACAATATCATGCATGCGTGTAGGGTGGGGCGTTACAAATGGTATCAGAGCCAACGCTCGACTAGTTTGAGTGTGGGTCCCCTGCCGTGGTCTGGTGCAAGTGAGCGGGTTTCCATGTGGGCGGGCCAAGAGGGCTAGCAAGCTATAGGGACTAGCAGGCTACTGCACATGGACGTGCTGCCCTAAGGGGGGTGGATTGTGACGCCCCGGAGTCCCACATCGTCTATAGAGAGGAAAGTAAATGGGATTATATATAGAGCTTATACCCTTACCTTGCGTGAGGCCTTTTGATGGGTTCTGGCCCACCCTACACGCATGCATGATATTGTCCGCTTTGGCCCACGGGCCTCATGATTTTGTTTCTGATGGGCCGAAACCAATCAAAAGGCCTCATGCAAGGTAAGGGTGTAAGTTCTACATATAAACCCATTCACTTTCCTCTCTATAGTCGATGGGGACTCCGGGGCGTCACAATCCGCCCCCCTTAAGACTGCACGTCCTTGTGCAATAGCCTGCAAGTCCCTATAGCTTGCCAGCCCTATTGGCCCGCCCATATGGAAACCCAGCCACTTGCACCAAACCACGACAGGGGACCCACACTCGAACTAGTCGAGAGTCGGCTCTGATACCATTTGTCACGCCCCACCCTACACGCATGCATGATATTGTCCGCTTTGGCCCATGGGCCTCACGGTTTTGTTTCTGATGGGCCAGAACCCATCAAAAGGCCTCTTGCAAGGTAAGGGTATAAGCTCTGCATATAATCCCATTCACTTTCCTCTCTATAGTCGATGTGGGACTCAAGGGCGTCGCAATCCACCCCCTTTAGGGCTGCACATCCCTGTGCAGTAGCCTGCCAGCCCTCTTGGCCCGCCCACTTGCACCAGACCACGGCAGGGGACCCACACTCGAACTAGTCGAGAGTCGGCTCTGATACCAATTGTCACGCCTCACCCTACATGCATGCATGATATTGTCCGCTTTGGCCCACGGGCCTCACGGTTTTGTTTATGATGGGCCAGAACCCATCAAAAGGCCTCATGCAAGGTAAGGGTATAAGCTTTATATATAATCCCGTTCACTTTCCTCTCTATAGTCGATGTAGGACTCCGGGGCGTCACAAATGGACTCCTCTTTTTTTAGTAAGTTGTCTCAATTAATAAGTCCATATTGATTAAATTATTTTATACAAAGTCAATCTCATTTGGTCGGTAGCGAGCATTTATGGCCCAACTTATGGCCTACGAGACTTGACAAGATCCTAATTAATCAATTTGTTGGTATATGTCGGTTAAAAGCCAAATACTTTACCATGAATATGGTTGGATCACGAATCACTTTCTCACCCATTTTGGGGGCTATGTTTATTATACAAAAGTACTGCCCATTTATCAGCAGCGTGTACATAAAGGCATTGAAGCAGAAAATGAAAAAGATTCATATGAGATTAAGCAAAAAAAAAAAAAATGCTATCCTATCACTTTTTCATTGTTGGTCTTTTTACTTATGTTGCAGATCAAATATGAATTCTCTTGTTATCACCTTCGATGAAAGCAATGAACGCCTTTACAAGGTGTTCATCCAAGAAAGCAAGACCTCCAAGGGTTAGAAAAGAGCCCGAACTAAAAATCAACTCCCAGTTCATGTGTCGGTTTTCTTACATGACTCCCAAATCCCTTGTTGCTGAAGTTCCTTTAGCCGTGAGCAAGTCCTCCAAAAGGGATGTGTCACGAGAGCCTTGGGTATCAAAGTACGCCCAGAAACCTTACGGTGTTCATCCTAAAGAATATTGAAACTTAAAGAAGACTGAACCAATTTGTCTCTGCCACACTAAGGAAGGGTTGATGGACCCAGCTTTTGCCTTCCTCTGCCCAGGGTTTGCTGAGGTCCGGCGGACGGAAAGCGGGCATCAACATTTTTTGTACGGATATGCCAGATTTTTTATTCTACTTGGAATTTAGAAATGGTGATCCAGAGATCCACCTTCACAAGTAGAAATGAAATCAATCTTTTTTCTAACTTTCCATTGCACACATATTTTTAAGAAAAGAGAAAAAGATTTTGAATGCCGTGAGAGGCGATTTTCTTTTGTTTGCCGTGAAAGGCGGTTTTGTGTCGTAGGAGGCAATGTTGCCATGAAAGGCGATTTACAGATCTCATCAATAATGAAAGACAAGAATTGTGATTTTTTTTCTCTTTAAAAAAATAAAAAATACAACAGAAAAGTAAGAAAATGAATCTAACTTCTCAGGAGATTGCGGGGACTCGTTCAGATCGACGGTCGCGAGTCATGTATGGACTCCACCATCGTCCTTTTGATGAGAACAGATGATGCTTTGATTCTTTTGACTTGGCTTGGACCTCAGATTTTTAGAGGATAAAGACCAAAGGGAGGTCCTATATCCAAGAAAAAACCGAGTAGACGAGCTAAAGAGCTGCATCCGGGCCATGTTGGATAGAAGGATAGGGGACCTTGGGGGGGTGGCCCCCTAAGGGACTTCAATCACCTTGTGGTGTTTCTTGTAGCGGAGTTTCCTTGAAGTGGCAGAGCATCTTTGTGCAGAGATTTCTTCGGGAATTTTCTTGATTTTTCTTTGATTTTTCTAACAATCTTTCTGGACCGTTCTTCTTGTAATGCTCTCCTATTTATATGCCTTTGGTAGCCATTTAGGAGGGTTTATGGGCTTTTATTGTCATAAAGCTGCATAAAGGGAGGAGTTACAAGTTTTAATTCCTTTATTTTGCAACTCCTTTTCCTTGGCTTCTTATTGGCCGGTGGAGAAATAAGAGCTTTTAATTTCTTTTAATCTCCATCATGGGAGGAGTTTTATGGTTTAAATGCCATGAATCCTTTGATTTGTAACTCCCATTTGCTCGCTTCTGATTGGGCCGTCCAAAATAATGAGTTAATGACCGTGATAAGTTGCCATAAACGGGTCAATTAATAGCATTAAGTGGTCGCCAAGTCACTTGAAGAGTCGCGGGCCACGCCCGTCTTTTGGAATTCTTCTGGCGATGATCATCTGTGGATCTTCATGTTGATTGACATCGGATGACCATGCAATTTCAAACATTGATTGCTAACGGCGGGTTGGTGCCATTTGTCCTGTCGATTTCTCAATCGATCGGGTAGAGAGTGCACTTTTTTCGTCGACCGGTTGGCGATCAATAATGATTTGATACTCTCGAAGACGGACCCCTGATGGTGACGAAGATCGACAGATTTGGTGCCTCGAAAGTAAGAATTTTGGAAACCCACAGGGGTAGAACATCTCAAAACGCAAAAAGGGACCGAAAAAGATCCTTTCGGTGGAAATCCGGCGACCCGGATTTCCAGGGCTGCCGGCGAGCGACATTGGGGATTTTTCCCCTTTTTGGTCGTCGTTTCTCAGCCGTTTTTCGATCCTTTTTGTTTTTGTTTTCTCCTGTATTTTTTCTAACATTTTCCCTCATTTATTGGCTTGATTTCTCTGGAGGAAACCTAATGAGAAGCCACGCAAATCATAACACAAAGTTTCCGATTTTATGGAAAAGCCAAAGACTTTGTAGCCGATTTTCTGTCAAGAGTCAAAACTAGGTCAAACGATGTCAAAATGACCTGAAATTTGAAGTGAAGCTTTTTGAGCAATAGATAGGACCAACCATGGGCTTTTGTTTGAGTTTTGAAGCCGTTTGAGGTCCCGTCGCTGCTAGACTTGATTTCACCGCGAGGAAAATATCGAGCTTTGATATACGGTCAACCGATATCCGATTGACCTGAAATTTGATACGGATCCTATTGGAGTCATCTTGAGATGATCCATTAGCTCCGATTTCAATGTCATGGTCCCGGGGAGCTCCGCCTCCAGGAGGCCTGATTTTGATTCCGAGCATCAAAGCTGGGTCAAACGTCGTCGGAATAACCTGAAATTTGACGTATAGCCCTTTAGAAGCATGTAGAAGCCACCCATATGCTCTTTTTGTTGAGTGATGACCTCAGTGGTTCTCGCCGCCAAGAGGCTTGATTTTGCTGCTCAAGAGTTTATGGAGGGTCAAACGGTGTCGGTTTGACTTGAAATTTGACATGGAGCCTTTTGGAGGTATTATGAGTCCATCTGTAGGCTTTGATCGAAGATTTGATATCTTCGACACTGTTGCCGCTGGGAGAACTGACTTTGCTGCGGCTGTTTCCTTCTTGGGCTAAACCATGTCAGAATGGCCCAAAATTTCATGTAGAGCTTCCTAGTGACATTTTGAGGCCAACTGAGTGCTCTGTTCTGTGTGTCAGGGTCACTGGCTTCACCACCGCTGGGTGCTCCTCCTTAGCTGTTGGAGGGTGAAGTTAGGCCAAATGGTGTTGAAATGGCCCCGAAACTTCATGTGTACCCCTCTTTTGGCTATTTTGAAGGATCTTGCAGTTTTTGTTTGATTCCAACAAGATCTGATGCTTGAAGCGGCGTTCGCCTGTTTATGGTAAGATGCAACTTCATGTGGTTTTTTTTTTTTTTTTTTTTTTTTTTTTTTTTTTTTTTTTTTTTGCGAATGTGTGAAGAGGCAAAGCGACATTTTTTTTGTCAACAAATGCCCCCTAGAGGTACAGCAACAAGCTACATAGCTTTTGTCGTCGATGTGCCTCGAAGAGAATTTTGAAGATGAGCTTCTTGACTTTGACCAAGAGTCTTTAAGCATTTTTCTTTTGATAGGATAGCCTTTTTGAATTTCCAAGGGGATTTTATGGCAGTGAAAGGGATCATGTACCATCTCAAGGCAAAGTTTTGAAAATGACATGAGTAATTTGGATTTTGGTTTTTGGGTTTTGGGATTTTTCCTTTTGACATTGTGAACCTAAAGGCTTTATGCGGTGCATTAGGCGGTCAAGAATGTTTTTTTTTTTTGTTTTTGACCTTGTGACCTAACAAGCTATATGTGGCAGGTTAGGGAGTCAGGCTTTGGATTTTGATTTTGGCCTTATGACCTAACAAGCTGTATGTAGCAAGTTAGGGGACTAGGATTTCATTTTTGGTTTTGGCCTTGTGACCTAACGAGCTATATGTGGCAAGTTAGGGGACTATGGTTTGGTTTTTGGTCACTATTTGGGACAATTTTGGGTCCATTGGAGTGGTTTGGGTTTTTGTGGAATGTCAATTTCAAGAGTTTGGCTTAATTTGGTTAATGAGGTTGGATGGTTTGGATTTTTTTTTATTTTTTATTTTTTATTTTTGTATTGGTCCAATTGACTCAAAAGAGGCATGTAACCATTTTTTGTATGCTCTTGGTAAGAGGGATTTTTGACTAAAAGCCACTTTTAGTGCCTAGGTGGTCAAACCTGGCTCATGTAGGCTAACCCATGGGACCTTAAGCTTTGAAGATGGCTTCGACCTCATGTGGTGTTATTTTTGTGAAGAATATCTAAAAATATCTCTTTTAGGTAAAGAATATCTAAAAATATCCTTACTTGGAGAGGATCTCTCAAGTTTCCTTGCTTTTGGGAGAGAATATCTCACATTTCCTTTCTTCTTGGAGAGAATTTCTCAAAGGATCTCCTTCTTGGGAGAGAATATCTCAAAATCCCTTTCTTTTAGGAAGATTGCTAATTTATAGTACTTACCTCCTTACTTCTATCCTTTTTTCCTCTTTTGGTTTACTCTCTTCTATAAAAGCAAGAGGAGGTTGGATCTCTTGCTCTTATTGCTTTGTTTTTGTAAAATCCTTTAAGAGTGCTCCAAGGTCAAGAACCCTTCTTCTTCAAGGATCTTCAAGTTCTCCTTCTTCTCCATCCATGGCTTCAAGTAAGTTTCCTTTTTCATCAAGAAAACTCCAGGCAGAGGTAGAATGATGAGAAATTCTTATTTCCTTTTTCTTTCTTTCCTTCATTTTCTTTCATTTCTTTCCTTTTCTTTTTCTTTTTCTTCTTTTTGTTTTTTCCTTTTCTTTTTCACGTGTTTTCTTCTTTTCTTTTCTTTTTTTCACACATTTTTTTTCTTTTCCCCTTTTTTTTCACGTGTTTTTTTTTTCTTGGCTGCACAGATAGGTTCGTACGAACCTGGCCATACTGCCACGTGGTAGTGGGCCACGGCCTGTAGGCCAGCCCTGATATTTGTTTTTAGGAAGTTTCTTTTTTTCTTTTTTCTTTTTTCCTTTCCTTCCCCCTTTTTACTCACCATGATAATGAGGTTTATGCAATCCAAGATGTTCATGCATTTTTTTTATGCATCAAGATAAAAGGCTCGAGTTTCTAGGTCAAGTCAACATGAATTTTGACTTAGACAAAGTTTGATTGGTTTTGAACAAGTTGGGTTGGAATTGGTCAAGTCAAGGTCTTCCTAGCATCTAATGCATGATAATTTCCTTTCTATGCATGATCTTTTATAAATTGAATTTGGAGAATGATAATGATGCACACCTGGAAATATTTTGCAAGTCTTAGGATTTGGAGCTCGCAGCAATGTTGAGTTCATCTTCAAGCTTCCTATCTTCTTCTGGGTGTTTCCCTTTTCTTCAGAATTGCCCTAGAACCTAGCCAAAATTTCGCTAGGATTTTAGCAAAATTCTATCATTTTGATGATTGATATTTTTTTCTTTTCCATCCTTTGCAGGTAGTTCCTTTAGAATGAACTAGGGTAAGGGGCCTGTCGCACCACGCTGTTTTGCTAGATCTTCTAATGCGGCCGTACATCAAGCCTGGGAGAAGATCCAATATATCGAGAAGAACTTGGAAGAGTGCGACTCCATCAACCGTGATGAGGCGAGACAGCGATCTCCGGAGGAAGACACAGGAATATGAGCAATGGCAAATTCTCTGGGAAGAGCTTCCTCTTGCTGATTAGCTCTAACCTCAGATTTTTAGAGGATAAAGACCAAGGGGAGGTCCTATATCCAATAAAAAGCTGAGTAGACGGGCTGAAGAGCCACATCTAGGCCATGTGGATAGAAGGAGAGGACCTTGGGGGGTGGCCCCCCAAGGGACTTCGGTCACCTTGTGGTGTTTGTTGCAGAGTCTCTTCGACGGAGGAGAGATTGTTATAGCAACTGTTGCAGAAGCTCTGGATTTTTCTGGATTTCTTTATCTTGGCTTCTGCTTGGCCGATAGAGAATAATGGACATTTAATCGGCTTTAAACTCCATGATGAGGGGGAGTTATATGATTTAATGCCATGATTGCTTAGACTTGTAACTCCTCTTTCCTTGCTTCTGATTGGGCCGTCCAAAATAATGAGTCAATGACCGCATTAACTTATCATCAAACGGTCATATAACTGCATTAAGTGGTCGCCAGCGCACTTGAAGAGTCACGGGCCACGCCGCGTCTTTTAGAATTCTTCTTGCAATGATCGCCGATGGATCCACATATTATTTGATGTCGGATGGCGATGCAACTTCAGACATTGATTGATACTTGTGGGCCGGCAACATCTGTCCTGTCGATTTCTCGATCGATCGGGCAGAAAGTGTGCTTTCTTGGTCTACCGGTTGGCAATTTGAAGCGTCCAATGATGATCCAATGATTTCGGCGGTGGATCTGTTATGTTGACGAAGATTTATGGATTTCATGCCCGAAAAATTAGATTTTTGGAAAACCGCAGGGGCCAGTCATCTCGAAAAGCGAAAAGGACCCGAAAAATGTCCTTTTGGGAGAAGTCCAGCGACCCGGATCTCCATGGTCGCCGGCGATCATGCACCCATGGTCACCGACAACCATGGGGATTTTTATCCCTTTTGGTCACCGTTTTTTCGTTGTTCTTCAGGTCTTCTTTTTTCTTTGGTATTCTTCTTGACATTTTTTCTCATGAATTTGGATGGATCTCCCTTAAGAAAACTTGACGAGAAGCCATGCAAATCAGAGCACAAAGTTTCCTATTTTCCGGAAAAGCCGAAAACTTTGTCGTTGATTTGCCGTCAAAAGCCAAAACTAGGTCAAATGATGTCGGAATGACCTAAAATTTGAGGTGAAGCCTCCTGACAATAGATAGGACCAACCATGGGCTTTTGTTTGAGTTTTGAAGCCGTATGGGGTATCGTCGCCAGTAGACTTGATTTTGTCGTGATAAAGATGTCACGCTTTGATATACGGTCAACCGATGTCCGATTGACCTGAAATTTGACAGGGAGCTTATTGGAGTCATTCTAAGAAGATCCAGTAGCTCTGATTTGGATGTCATGGTCTCGGGGTGCTCCGTCGCCGGGAGGCCTAATTTTTTTTCCGAGCGTCAAAGTTGGGTCAAATGTTGCCGAAATGACTTGAAACTTGACGTGTAGCCCTTTGGAAGTATGTTGGAGCCACCCATGTGCTTTGTTTGATGAGTGATGGCCTTGGCAGTCCTTGCCGCCGAGAGGCTTGATTTTACTACTCGAGGGTTGATGGAGGGTCAAACGTTGTCAGTTTGACTTGAAATTTGACATGGAGCCTTTTGTAGGTATTCTGAGACCATCCATAGGCTCTGATCATAGATTCAATGTCTTCGACACTGTCGCCACTGAGAGAGCTGACTTTGCTGCGGCTGTTTCCTTGTTGACACAAAAAATGTCACTTTGCCTCCTCAACATCAAAAGCTACATGGAGCCGCATCCTACTACAAACAGGCAATGCCGCTTAAAGCATCAGATCTTGTCAGAATCAAACAAAAACTGCAAGATCCTTCAAAATAGCCAAAAAAGAGGTACACATGAAATTTTTTGCCATTTCAACACCATTTGGCCTAACTTCAATCCTCCAATAGCTGAGTGGGAGCTCCCGGCGGCGACAGTGTCGAAGACATCAAATCTTCGATCAAAGCCTATGGATTACTCGAAATGCCTCCAAAAGGCTACACGTCGAATTTCAAGTCAAACCGATACCGTTTAACCCTCCATCAACTCTCGAACAACGAAATCAAGCCTCTGGTGGCGAGAACCTCCGATGCTGCCACTCATCAAACAAAGCACATGAGTAGCTTCTACTTGCTTCCAAAGGGCTGCACGTCAAAATTCAGGTCATTCCGACAACGTTTGACCCGGCTTTGACGCTCCGAAGCAAGATTACGCCTACCGGTGGCGAAGCTCCCCGGGACCATGACATCCGAATTAGAGCTAATGGATCATCTTAAAATGACTCCAATAGGCTCCCTGCCAAATTTCAGGTTAATCGGACATCGGATGACCGCACATCAAAGCTCGACATCTTCCGCACGGTGAAATCAAGGCTAGAATCGACGGGACCCCAAACGGCTTCAAAACTCAAATAAAACCCCATGGTTAGTCCTATCTAATGCTCAAGAAGCTTTACCTCAAATTTCAGGTCATTCCAACATCGTTTGACCTAGTTTTAACTCTTGGCGGAAAATCGGCTACAAAGTCTTCGGCTTTTCCAAAAATAGGAAACTTTGAGCTCTGATTTGCATGACTTCTCGACGGGTTTTCTTCAGTGGAATCAAGCCAATAAATGAGGAGAAATGTCAAAAAAAAATACAGGAGAAAACAGAAGTGAAAAAGCCCGTGAAACAGCCAAGAAACGACGACCGGATAGTGACCGGAAAAGGAGCAAAAGCCCCATGGTCGCTGGCGACCTTGGCCCATGGTTGCCGGCCCCATGGTCGCCTACGACCAAGCACCCATGGTCGCCGGCGACCATAGGGATCCGGGCTGCCAAAGTTTGCCCGGAAACCCACTTTTTCGGGTATTTTTCACGTTTCGCGATGTTTGGCCCGTGTGATTTTCTCAAATTCTGATTTTTGAGGCATGATATCCGTTGATCTTTTTCAACATCACGGATTCGCTATCGAATTCATTTGATCATCATCGGATACCCCGAAACCACCAACCGGCCGACCAAGAAAGTACACTTTCTGCCCGACCGTTCGTGAAATCGACTGGACAGATGTTGCCGGCCCATTGGTGTCAACCAATGTCTGAATTTGCATCGTCATTCGACATTAAATAACATGCGGATCCATCTATGATCATCGCAAGAAGAATTCCAAAAGACGCGGCACGGCCTGTGGCTCTTCAAGCGACTTGAAAACCAAGTAATGCTGTTAATTGACCTTTTTATGACAACTTATTAGGGTCATTAACTCATTATTTTGGACGGCCCAATTAGAAGCAAGCAAATGGGAGTTACAAGTCCAATTAATCATGGCAATTAACCATGTAATATTTATCATTATGGAGATTAATCATGATAATTAATCATGAAACTCCCATCATCATGGAGATTAAATGTCCATTATTCTCCATTGGCCAATCAGAATCGAAGAAAAAGGAGTTACAAAATTATGAAATTAAACCTTGTAACTCCTCTCATCATGGAGCATTAATGCCATTAATGCCCATAAACCTTCCTAATGGCCACCAAAAGCCTATAAATAGGTACTTATTCCAAAGGGAAATGGTCCTGAAAAATCGTCTTGAAAATCGTCCTGAAGAATTCTCCGCAAAAAGAAGCTCTCCTGCCTTGAAGAAACCCTATTGCAAAGACTACAAGGTGATCGAAGTCCCTTGGGGGGCCACACCCCCCCCCCCCCCCCAAGGTTTCCCCTCTTCTTCTATCCAACATGGCCTAGATGCGGCTTTTCAGCCCGTCTACTTAGTTTTTTATTGGATATAGGACATTCCATTGGTCTTTGTCATCTAAAAATCCGAGGTCCAAGCCAAGCCAAGTGAACTAAAGCATTAAGTGTTCTCATCTGAAGGACGATGGCGGAGTCCATACATGACTCGCGACCGTCGATCTGAACGAGTCCCCACAATCTCCTGAGAAGTCAGATCCCTCTTTCTTTCTTTTCTATTGTATTTTGTATTTTTAAAGAGACAAGAAAATCACAATTCTTGTCTTTCACTATTGATAAGATTTGTAAATCGCCTTTCATGGAAAAATCACCTTTGACAGCACAAAACTGCCTTTGACGGCAAACTAAACAAAATCACCTCTCATGGCATTTTAAAATCTTGTCTCTTTCTTTAATTATATGTGCAATGGAAAGTTAGAAAAAAAGTTTGATTTCCTTTCTACTTGTGAAGGTGAATCTCCGGATCACCATTTCAAATTCCAAGTAGAATAGAAAATTTGGCATACCCGTACAAAAATGTTGATGCTTGCTCTTTTTTTCTCTTCGCTCCGCCGTACCCCGGCTGACTCGGGACGGAGGAAGGCAAGAAGAAAAAGACGGGTCCATCAAGTTGGCACACCCGGTGGGACACATTCATTTGAGAACACGATGCTTAGAATCCTTGGCTCCTTCCTAGTTGGTGGCCTATGTTGGATCTTGTATCTAAAAGAAAAACATGAGATGGGATTCTTTGGAAATTTCTATCTTTGAACTTGTTTCCATTCTTTCTCTTCTCAAACAAAAAAAAAGTTTTCAAATTTCTCTCTTTTGGATTCAAATTAGAGAAACTTTGATTCTTTCCTTTTCGTACAATGGCTCAAAAAAATTGTTTGAGCCAACTTCGGATTGGGAGGGACCATTTCATTCTCTTTGATGGGTCCATTGGTGATCTTTCAAAAAAAAAAATTTTTTTTTTAAGTTTTCAAATTTCTCTCTTTTGGATTCAAATTGGAGAAACTTTGATTCTTTCGTTTTCGTACAATGGCTTGCTAAAATGTTTGAGCCAACGTTCGGATTGGGAGGGACCATTTCCTTCTCTTTGATGGGTCCATTAATGATCTTTAAATAAAAAAAATTAAAAAAAAAGTTTTCAAATTTCTTTCTTTTGGATTCAAATTGGAGAAACTTTGTTTCTTTCCTTTTCGTACAATGGCTCGCAGAAATGTTTGATCCAACGTTCGGATTGAGAGGGGCCATTTTCCTCTCTTTGATGGGTCCATTGGAGATCTTTTAGAAAAAAAAAAAAGACACATTAAGGTTGCGCCAATTGCGTTCTTTAACCAAAGTGAATATAAGAAAAGCCTTGTCCAGAGTGTGGAGGCAGTTAGACTGTTCAAGGTAAGGGTCCTTCAAACGGATTCATTAAGTAATCCTACTCTTACCTGGGGGCTAATCTATCCACTGAGGTTTCATAAGACCGAATTGGAAGACCTATGTGCACTCCTCAAAAAGAATATCTTCAAAAAAAAAAAAAACAAAAAAAAACTTATGTCATTATTGTGTTCAAATTCAAGAAATTGTGGTTCATTCCTTTTCGGATTTAGTGCTCGCAGAAATGTTTGAGCCTCTGTTCGGATTGGAATACCATTTGCTCTCTTTTATGAATTCAATCTTGACTTTTCAAAAAAAAAAAAAACTTCCGTCATTATTGGATTCAAATATGAGAAATTCTGGTTCCTTCCTCTTCGGACTTAGGGCGCGCGGAAATCGCTGAGCCTTTGTTCGGATTGGAATACCATTTTCTCTCTTTTGCGAATTCAATCTTGACCTTTCAAAAAAATCCCATCTCGTGTCATTTTCAAGGATGCGATTTACAACATTTGTGCCCAGCGGTGCTAGTACGCCTTTTCGGGTCTACTATATTTGCGACCGACACATTTATATCTCCAACCTTATATCATTTTACATCGAGTGAGCTTCTCTTCTCGGTAACTTGAATTAAGGTTTACAATTGCTTTTAGCAGTCACTGGAACGCTCATTCCTAGCCGACCATACTTGCGTTCAGAACAATTGTACCCTCTATGGCTTTTTGCCTTCTTCATTATGCTCAGAATGGGCCATGCCTGCTGAGCGATTTGAAAAGACAAAACCATAGTATTTTTCATTTATGATCACCATATTCTTGTGATTACTAATGGATGTGGTATTGTTTCAGAAGTTTTCCAAAACTAACAATGGCAGCTTCATTGACCATCACCTTCGATGACAACAAGTACCAAGTCATGCTTCAAGAGAAGCAAAGCAAGCGCACTATCAAGCGCCCCGCCAGCTGCTGAAGAGTCACGTCCCTCGGCAACTCCTAGAACACCGGGTCGACCTCCACTCCCCGGACCATCATCTTCGGGTCGCTGGGACCATTCCCACTACCCGTAGAAGAGACGGTACCTACTAAGAAGCGGAAAATCGCCCCTCAATGTGTCGCTGCCCCGACACCAAAGGCGGTCACCAGAAAACCTGAGGCTCGTAGCAATCCCGCAAAGCTTCAACCTACAAAAAACCAGGTTTGCCCTAAGACTTGGTCCCCGCGATCTTCACCGAAACAAAGAAGGTCCCAGACATTTTCAAAGCCAGCATACCTGGCTCCTCTCAAGGAGAACCGGTTCTATCCTCTTGCTTACATCAAAGGAGAGAAACCTGCCCTCCACTGAACAACCAAAAAAACTCAGCACGAGCCGGCTTGTTCATACAAGCCCAAAATCAAGTCGTGCATCACAAGGCCTCGACAAGAAATTACCAAGGCCTGCTCTCCTACAACTCGACCCTTCATCTCAACAGGGGCCGAGCTTGCGAAATTTAAAGCTTTGCTGTGACAGGCTAAGGACCGCGTCCAAATCCTGTCCATGCCGGTCTTCAAGAAAGACAAGCTCGGTTGCTGCGCACGAGGGACCACGTCCTTCATTGCCAGAGCACAGCCCGAGTTAATCGAAGCTCAAATTGCTCGTTGTATACGTCGCCGCGCGGCATATTGACAGAAGAGATTAGAGAAGCAAAGAACTCAGCATTGTAAGCTTCAAATCTCCCAAAAATGGGTCGAAAAAGAAAGACCCAACCAAGTTATCGCTGTCCACATGGTTGGCAAAACCAAGAGACACCAGAAATCAGTAACAAAAATACATGTCAGACGACCAGTGATTCGCAGTGTCTCCCAGACAAGAAGACATCGGGAAGACTCTCCCACTCCTTCATGCCAAGGACACCGGAGTAATCATTCCTCAAGCTCTTCATTTAGAAGAATGAGCTCCAGCTCAGTCACTAAGACAATATCCTCATTCGATTCTCGAAGGATGAATGTCTTGGTCACAAACTCTAAGCAGCCTCCACCGGATGACAACATGGCTCTACGCATTCAGCAGCTAGAGCAAGGATAGCAGAGAATAGAGGTTCTGATGGAAAACCTCCTTCTCACTCTCCAACGTCCACCAAACAATGATGAAGTTCCTCCACAAGATGAGGCAAGCGGTGGAGAAGATGAATCACACGCCCTTACTGAAAAGGACGTTGACGATATCCTCGCCAAAGCAAAAGAAGAGGATACACTAAATGAGCATGGAATCAAGCCACCATATCCCTTATGGATGGACTCGGTTCCGTTCCCTCCAAAGTTCAAACAACCTCTTCTCAAAACATATACGGGGAAAGGTTCAGCCAGACAGCACGTCATCCACTTCAAGATCCTAACAGGAACTATTGCGGATCAAGATGCTCTTAAGATCCGTCTCTTTGCAAGTACCCTAAAAGGTACGGCCTTTGATTGGTATTCCACTCTTCCAGAGGACTCCATTCAAAACTGGACCATGCTAGAGATACGCTTCCTGACCCACTTCAAAGGTGAGGATCATCCTGTTACTATGGCTCAACTTTGCAGCTTTAAACAAGGAGAGAATGAGTCGACATACGGCTTCATTCACAAGTGGAAAGCAATGGCATACAAATGCTCAGATGTGCTGCCACAAGTGTCGCTGGTCGACATCTGCCGAAACAACATGAGAGCAAGGTTCCGCTCCATGATCATTGACAACAAATCGAAGAATCTGGGAGAACTCCTGGAAGCGTCTATGGAGGCTGAAACGGTGATCAAAGACCTTAACAGTCAGCAGTCATCAAAGAAGAAGACGACTGCCATTCCGACTTCCAAGCCAAAGAAAAAGGAGGTTCTCAATGTGCAAACCAAGTCAACCCCTCAGCCGCCAAAGAAAGCTGAAACCAAAGCTGCAGGTAAGAGACCTAAACTCTCTGATGCCTTCAAAGAACAAATAGAGAAGAAATACCCATTCGATGAAGATGTTGAAGAAATATTTGGGGCTCTCTTAGCAAATGGGAAACTCACATTGCCTGACCCCAGAAGACCGGAAGATGTTGGCAAAACCAACAATCCCCAATATTGTCCATACCACCAAATGGTTTCGCATCCTCTTAACCAATGTTTCGTTGTGAGAGAGGAGATCAACGAAATGTGGAAAAACGGAGTTATTACCTTTGACAAAAACTATGGGTGTGCCTCCGTTAACATGGTGTCATATGGACAAACATCCAAATCACCAAGGGAAAAAATCACTACTTCCTTCAAGGTGATAAAAATGACCCAGAAGTCCCAAGAGTTGGTGCCTTGCCCAACACCAGATGGACACCCTATATGGGTACATCCTGATCTGCTAGAAGATGAAAATTGGGAGATCGTCAAGACAAAGCCGACCGCTTAACAGCGAAGGCAAGCCTAGAGACAACTCCGCAAGCTCAAACAGCAGGAGAAGGCTCAAACAAAACAAGAGGTCCCTGAAAAGGCAGAAAGCTCCTCTACCGCTTCACTGGGGGCAACAAAAGAGTCCCTCCCCAAAGCTCCAAGAGTGGTGAGAAAATTCACTCTCAGTGATTTCATGCCACCACGGCTCAGGGATGAGACTACGCAGGGGGCATTATACTCTTGTAACTCGGTAGTTGGATTCTCCATGAATGGATACGAGTCCAGTGACACTGCCAGTGACCCAGATGAATGGGAGGAATCCTTTGAAATCGGAGAATATCTCTCCGATGAAGAATGGATCCCAGAATCCCACCTTATGCCAGTAATCTGGTATAACCCCTTCCGGCCACAAGGATCTTGGTCTGATGATGATGAAGACTAAGAGGATGTTCAATAAAGTGTTGTCAACCCAGCGCAAACAAATGCTCTAGTGGGTCCCAACCAGGTTGAACCACAAGGGGCAGATGAAGAAGAAGATTTGGCTCCTATGCCCGATCTTGAAGAATATGCAAGGATCTTGCAGCGTCTGGTCATAGAGCAAGAGCAGGATCGCATCAATCAGCTTCATCAAAATCCAGAACCGGAAGTCCCGGACAATCTACAAGCATCTCCTCCAGTGACTCCGGAAAACGAAGAAAGTTGCTGGATTGACGATCCTCTTACATCAGAAGATGAGTCTGATTCCCAACAGTCCATTGTGGAGGCATCTTCTATCAAAGTTGCATGCAATGTAATAGTTCAGGATGATAGTGCCTTTGAAGCTTCATCTGCTGAGGCCGCGGATTCTCAAAGTGCATCTGCGAGCATATCTTCTGGAGCCACATATTCTCGGGTGACTTCCACTGAGATAGCATCCTCTCAACCTTCGTCTCCTGAAATGGTGACATCGGAATTCAAGCCTCTTTCGACTGATCACCATGAAGAAGCTCTGGTTGATGAAGTCTTCAAAGAAAATCAAGTCAATTGGTCTTAGATACCCAACCTCATAGGGGATGTCTGGATCGATGAAATACTGGACAAAGAAGAAAAGTTGTTGGAAGCTGTTCAGGACCTGTTCCCGGAAAATGCTCCATGCAACACAATAACTGAAGAGGGCAATGCTGCTATAGAAGCGTTTTCAGCAAATCAGGAGGATCGGCCCCTTGAACCCGATGGGGGTCTTCCGAAAGAAGAACCACCTCTAGAAGCTTTTGAAGTTGGGAAAAGTACCCGCTCTGGCCGGGATTACCACAAAAACTATAACCAACCTTCTTCTTCTTCTTATGTAAATCCTTTAGGAAAACAAGCTGTAAATGCCCCAAGCGGCAGTGATAATGAAAATGCAGGCCCCAAGGAGGCTTTCAAGTATGACTTGATCGAGCACTTCAAACACATACCTGCACGCCTGCACATCCTAAACTTATTACGAATGTCACCACAAACTCGTGATAGTCTCATTTCAGAACTACAAAGGCTGAATGTGGATGTCGACAAACATGCCCCACAAGTCCTACAAATTGAAATGGACTATAGGGTCAAAAAGTTAAAAACCTCCTCAAAAGGAGAAAAGAAAGAAACTAAGGGACCTTACACTAAATGCCTCTCGGTCCAAAAAGCCGCAAGTGCTACCATCGCCTTTAATAAGGAAGACCTCCTGCTAGGCGAGACGAAGCACAACTGACCCTTGTACTTCATGGGGTACATCAAAGAGATACCGATACACACAGTCCAGCTCGACCCGGGGTCTGCACTCAACCTCATCTCTACTACAGCACTCGAAGAGCTGGGTATCCCACCTAGCAAACGGAGCCACACATCTGTGTCCATCTTTGGATACGATGAGAGTGCTCAAAGGCCCATTGGCAAAATCAGGTTCAAGTTGCAAATTAGCGATCATATCTCTGAGGTCACCGTGAATGCAATAAAAACCCCTTCATGCTACAACATCCTTCTCGGACGCCCTTGGATACACGAGAACGGTGTCGTTCCTTCGACTCTACATCAGTGCATCAAGTTTGTTGGCGACGACGACTTGATACATCGAGTGTTTGCAGAAAAAAAGCCCTTTAAAGGCAAAGAAGTCCATTTTGCAGACTCTCAGATGTACAAGGATGAAAAAGAAGAAAAGGAAGAGAAAATAGCATCCTTCGCCGGCATTCTCCAAAAAGATAAAAGCAAGGCTCCTCAGCAATTATCAGAAGAAAACAAACCTTCCGGCAAACCCGAAGAGAGCAATCTGTCTCCCTTCGGTATCTCCTTCAAATCTTCCAAACCTTTGGTAATCACTACCAAAGCAAGGAAGACAAAGTAAAAGACTGGGGGCAAGTTCACTGTTTCCTTCGTATCTATCATACAAGACACGGATTCGGATTTAGAGACAGAAAATGATACATCTGTAGACACCTCATTTGGCCCCTATGATAGCCTTAAATACCTATCATATATAGCGATGCCCCCATTTCACCCATAATTGAATGATTAATGACATAATTCAGATTAATTAACGACTTAGTTCGATGATCTCTAGAAGTTCGTGAGAGAAAAAGCCGAATGGCATTAAGATCTTGAGCCCAACCCACTACTCACACAAGGAGTGAATCATGACACCACTCAAACCCTTTCCGGACCATTTAAGACATGCTTAGGCCAATCCCTCTAAAGATCATACTTAGTTTGCCAAAATGTCACCCGATTAGCCTAAGTTAGGAAATTGAATCCATTGGTCTAGAGATCCCTCATTTTTTTTAGCCCCTATTTGTTAAGACATTTAGACCATTGAATTCCTCATGTCGAGAGCTTTCCGGCGATATGTAGAACGTCCAAATCCGATAAGCGAGTCAAAAAGTTATGAGCTTCCGAAGTTTGTCCTAAGAAGAGATGAAAATCACATAGGCACCACCCATGTGGCGCCCATCCTATGGAAAACCATCTAGGCACCCCATGGTGGACGCCCACACAGCCCAGGACCACCTAGGCGCCCCATGGTGGGCGCCCAGCCTCCACATTTCACTAGTTCGCCTAAAAGAAGCCCGGGACCACTCAATGTAGGGGCCGAACTCCGAAAATAAATCGACTCCACCAAGGCACCACCCATGTGGCGCCTACCCTACTAGGTTCCACATAGGCACCAACCCTGTGGCGCCCACATAGTCCAGGACCACCTAGGCGTCCCATGGTGGGCGCCCAGCCTCCACATTTCACTAGTTGGCCTAAAAATAGCCCGGGACCACTCAACGTAGGGACCGAACTCCGAAAATGAATCGACTCCACCTAGGCACCACCCATGTGGCGCCTACCCTCCTAAGTTCCACATAGGCACCAACCCTGTGGCGCCCACACTTCCTAGAATCACCTAGGCACCCCATGGTGGGCGCCCACCTTAAAATTCACTAGTTTGGTTCGAGATTAGACCGGGACCACTCGTACGTAAGGACCAAGCATCGGAGACGAACCGAACCACCTAGGCACCACCCATGTGGCGCCCAGCCTTTAAATTCACCTGGGCACCACCCATGTGGCGCCCAGCCTTGAAATCCATCTGGGCACCACCCATGTGGCGCCCAGCCTATTAAGTACTAATGTAGGTCCCCCCCAGCTGAAGATATATCCGTTCAATCTCGACTCCAAATGGGACCAAGGACCAAAAGCGAAGCACGAACCAGCTGGGCACCACCCTGTGGGCGCCCACTCTCTCCAGGATCACCTGGGCGCCAACCTGTGGGCGCCCAGACTGCGCAGGCCATGTGGGCACCACCCCATGGGTGACCATCTTTTCGCAAACCCTAGTTCACTCCAAAATAGCTTAAACCGCCTAAGGATGCGTGAGACCTTCTAGAAACACGAATTAATGAAGCCCTAGCCCTTCTAAACTCGTCTCAAACCTATATAATCCCTCTTAACTTCTTTTACAAGGGGAGGCTACCCAAAAACCCTAAGAAAAGAGGCAAAAGGAGTGAATAGAAAAGGAAGAAGAAAGGTAGCCACCATTAGAGAAGAACTTCAGATCTATAGTAGAGGAAGGAGAAAGAGAGGAGGAGGCTTCCATATCTTCAACTGGAGCTATGGATCTTTGCGAAAGCTTCGTTTTAAGAACTTGAGGAACGCGTCATATACCGGTATTCCTAGATCTCTCCTTTCTTTTTCTATATTCCATTACCATTCATTCTTAGAAATATACTTAGGACCATTTGAGCATCGTAGATCTACATTAGCTTGTGATAAAAATAGTATTAGTGCATCATCATGTTAGTAACATATTTAGGTTCATTCTAATATAGTAGATTCGTTTTGATTTTGTAGTTGTAATTGCATAGTTAGATTAGATCTCGCATTAGCATCATCATCATCATCATTTATATTGAAAAGATCGCGAACAACCATTGGCAGAAAGGCTGGGCGCCACCCACTGGGTGCCTGCCCTCTCTGGAACCATCTGGGCGCGACCCCTTGGGCTCCTACACTTCTGAGACAGGGTCCGGGTTCTAGATCTCCGCCCGTTGCATTGTTTGCTTGTTGGTTCGTTAGTTGCATCATTAGTAGTCCGAATTAAAACATTCGCATCAATCACTGAATATTGGAAGTTGTGTTGAAAACACTAAGATTCTTGTGCATTTGTTAGGTTCCGTTGAAAACCCTGATTGAGCAGAGTAGGCATCACAGGGGTGGCGCCTAAGTGGATTTCTCCACTTTTGTGCACAACTTCAAATCTTCCGCATTTAGTTCATTTAGAAACTGCATATTAATGATATGTTAGGTTGTTTGACATGTTCTGAACTTCGAATTACCATTTTTGTCACACTTCACATCATATCATTTGAACCACACATCCATAGAAAATCCCAAAAAAATCATAGAACATAAAATCCCTTCTCTTTCCTTACTCTCTAGTAAATTAGAGGAGAAACCAAAAACAAATTAAAAGATATTCAAAAACCCAAAAAGAATAGTTAGATAGTCTAAGTTATTGAATTTAGTGCCTAAGTAGGACAAATCCTAAGATTAATTAAAACAACATAATTAGTAAACTTAAGCAACATCACATCATTAAGAGTTCTAAAACATTAAGACTCTAATTAATTCGGATTTAGAAATAACTAAGAACTTTAAAAACACAAAAAAAAAAAAAAAAAACCAAAACCCCAAAAAACAGCCACCTGGGCGCCCATCCTTCCACAGCCACTTGGGCGCCACCCTAACCTACTCATTCCCTAAGACAACCCGGTTAAAGCTTAAGTTAACTAGTTAAGACTTTAAAATAATCCGAATCAACACAGTAAAACATTTTAAACCTAGAATAAGTAAACCTTAATCAACTTAATCTCTAATTAACTCAAAAACTCAAAACCAACAAAACTCTAAAAAGACCACCTAGGCACCACCCCCTGGGTGCCCAGCTTGCACTGCCACCTGGGCACCACCCCCTTGGCGCCCATCCTATCCCGTCTCTAAAGAACCCCTAATTAAAACTTCTAATTAATCACAACCCAAATTTTTATCCTAGTTAACATAACAAAACACTTTTAAATTTAAGAAACCTAAAACCTCAATCAACTTAGACTTGAACCAACCTAAAAACGCAAAAGCAACCCGAAACCACAAAACAGACACCTAGGCGCCACCCCCTGGGCGCCCAGCCTGCCTTTACACTTAGGCACCACCCTCCTGGCACATATCTTATCCCATTCCCTTAGAAACCACCACTTAATTAAACTTAATTGATTAAACCCGAATTAACACCTTAAAACACTATTAACCTAAAAGACTCGAAACCTTAATCAATTTGGACTCAAACCAACTTAGAAAATACAAAACGAATAAACCACAAAACATCCACTTGGGCGCCACCCCCTTGGTGCCTATCCTTCCGAATCCACTTGGGCGCCACCCCCTTGGTGCCTATCCTTCCGCATCCCCTTGGGCACCACCCTCGTGGTGCCCATCCTACCCAATCATTAGGAAACCCCACTTGAAATTAATTTCGAAGTCAACCACGATCAACACACCGGAACACCCTTGAAATCTAAAACAATCAGAACCATAAACCCGAATAGACTTAAAACATCAAACCAACTCGGACGCACAAGGCAGACACTTGGGCGCCACCCCCTGGGCGCCCATCCTATCACCTCCACCTGGGCACCACTCTCTGGGCGCCCAGCCTCTCCCGTCACTAAAGCCAAATTAATTGAAACGGAATTTAATCTTAATCATCGAAACAGAAATTTTTTAATTTAAAATACATCAAACCATAAAGCTCAACCGCAAATCAACCTAAAAAATACGGAACCCACCTGAACCACAGAATAGTTCACCTGGGGGCCACACCCTTGGCGCCCATCTGTTAAATCCACCTGGGCACCACACCCTGGCCGCCCAGCTTCCCCGTTTTAAGAAAAATTCAATTCATAACTTAGCCCAATTAATTGATGTTTAAATAAATCCCAATCGAATACGAATAGCATCCCACATCCAAACACACTAAGTCCTTTAATCAATTTAAACTTGAATCGACCTAAAAGACAGCAAACCAACTCGAAGCACCCGAAGCACAAAACAGTTTATCTGGGCGCCAACCTTGGGCGCCCATCTTCCAAATTCACCTGGGCACCACACCCTAGGCGCCCAGCCTACCTGTTTTCGTAACGAACCCCTAGCGAACAACTTAATACAATTAATTAGCATTCAAACCAATCCAAATCAACATATTAAAACACATTTAACTTAAAACACTTGAAGCTTTAATCGATTTGGACTTAGCACCCAAAGCCCTTACGAACCAACAAATAACCACCTAGGCACCACCCCTGTGGCGCCTACCCTACACTCTAACCTTTGTTCACAACTTCAATTTAAAACGAGTAACTAAACACCTTACCACTTAAATTAATTAAGACCAGAATCTAAAATAGTCTCTAGATCCGAAAACCAATAACTAAGTCCCAACGGAATACTTAAAATCACAAGCCATCAACCTAGGCGCCACCCCCTTGGCGCCTATCCTCTCATTTGCACTAAAACGCGAATTCTAAATTTTGTTTCAAAATCCGGATCCGAATCCCTTTGACATTTGAACATCAGAGAATTAGAACAATTTGAAACATTAAAATTCACCAAGTAAGAACTCCTTGGATTCCGAAAATAACATCGATACCATCGTTGCTAGCCAAACCACCTAGAAACGGCCACTAAGGCGTCACTGTCTGGGCGCCCAAGTCACCAGAATATCCTAGGCGCCACCCCCCTAGCGCCCAAGTCTTCTGCCAACCCTATCTCACGGATTTTGACATCATTTCACGTATTAAATTAAAACCATAAATTCCAGAACCTTAAACAACTTAAACAGAACCCTAAAACACATTTAATCCACCTCTTAATCAATCTTCAACTCAAAACAAACCGAACTAATTAAAAATCACAATTAATAAGTTGCTTAGGCGCTGAACCATCAAACTCAGGCTATTCATACCCTAGGATTAGATCGGATTTCCCCGTTAGGTAGCTTAGCACATTAGGTGTCGTCCCATCACTTTTCCTGTTCCGTTAGGGGACTGGGAGAGCTGATGTGGGCGGTTTAGGACCTTAGGTTAGGGTTAATCCGATGATCAGTAGTAAAGCACTAATCACGTAAATCCAAGTAAAATCCCCTAGTTAGGCTCTTCTAGCCCCCATATTGAAAAGCCATAAAAGCCATAAAACCAACAAAATAAACCCAAAAAGATTTTCCTTTTATTTCTTCCTCCACCTCAGGTGCCAGATATTTAATTGAACTTAATGATAAAAGGGAAGAAAGAACTGATTTCTAAAATTGAATAAATGAGAATAACGAGATGAGATGAGTGATTTCGCACACACTTTTATCAATCACAGCCCATTGGCCATCCTAAAACAAACACTGGCCCATCGGCCATTTTCAATGAATCCTGGCCCATCGGCCACCTTCAATCAATTATGGCCCATCGGCCTTTTACTTTTACCACTCGTGTACCGTACACGAAAAACATAGAAATCACAAGTCAAAGTCTCATTTGCATCATCATTTTGGTTTGAAAAATCAGCCTTTAAACCCTATTTTGCCAAGGGATCAGAAGGGGGTACCCGGGAACTGGGCCGATCCTCTTCTTAAATATTTGGCACCTCCCCCTCTTTTAGTTTATTTTCTTTATTCTAGTTATTTTATTTTACTTGGATATACTGCGATTATGCTATGTGAGGATTAACCTTTAATCGGACTTTAACTCATGACCCTTAATTGACCCAAAATTAAAGAGACCCAAAGAGACCCAAATTAATGTGACAGGACAACCGTCGTGTGTTGCCGGCAGCACATTAGACGAGAGGAAAAACCCACCTTATTATTTTTCTCCCCATATTTCTTCGATTTTCGTCGAAGAACGGTGTTACGGCTGAATCTGTAGTTGGCGATCGTGATCTGTCGATTTTAAGGGTAGTCGGAATCCTCGTTTTCGATGTAAAATTTAAATAGCATATATAGACGAATGGAGATTTCCCCAAACCATGCCTCTCTTGGAGAGGAAAAGGGAGGGGGTCGAAATTCACATCCGACAGCCTGGCGATCGTGATGGGACCTCTTATGTTTTCCTGTCACTTATTTGGGTCTTCCTGGAATAATATTCTAAGACACGAACATCCAATCAATGATCTAATGTCCGTGTCCCATTCAGTTTAAGGTTGTTATGAGTAGTCTGAAAATTAAACCAAAGGTCCGAATGCACCGTCCACTAAGCTTTCCCCCATTACACCATAAGAAACAAACCTTCACCAACAAAACTACATAACAAGTGCTCTTCTCTTCCTCTCCTTCTCTCTCTTCTCATCTAAACATTTCTTCACAAATGGAGGGTCAGACGTTTGGAATGTTCGACTTTCAACCCCTCTCACCCCCACTGTTGATCCGCACCACTGGCGGGTCACACCAAACCACGCAAAGTGTAGAACCCTTTAGGGTATTAGATGGATCCTTGGCAGCTTCAAGCCATGACCCACAACAGATAAGACGGTCCCTCTTCGAAGGAGGCCCGCTACCAGTCAATAACATAACAATGGGAAGGAATCATTCCAATACATCCACCTCATCTCCTTCATCGAGAGATAATCATTTCTCCTCGCATTCAGGGGTAACTTACACAGATCTGGTCAGTCCCACCGGCCAAGTTATAAGATATAGGGTCTACGATAACGTTTCATCAACAGACTACCCTCTTCGCGCAAGTGATCTTGTTGTCTCGCGGGTTATACCCTATTCTTCCATGATCAGCTAAACCGAGCCAATCACGTCCTCTATCCCACAGTATGGGATGCCTACTGACGCACCTATCGTAACCCCGGTTAGGGCCATCGTACCTTCCCAGACTCTTGGATAAATGAAAACCCATATCACCAGATGAGTCATAATCCAATGAACATAGGTCAATTGGCGACATCCAGCATCTCGCACCAAAACCCTTCGACACATATGGGAGCGCTAGACGCCTACCGGCAACACGAGATGGCTCGGTCCCAATTCCAAGCAACGGTTCCTCCACCAATGGACCAAGTCCATTACAATCCTGTAATGGTTGGCGCTGGTATGTTATATCACCAACTGTGTTGACACCAAACATGTCACTTTGCCTCATCAACATCAAAAACTATATGGAGCCGCATCCTACTACAAACAGGCAAAGCTACTTCAAGCATCAGATGTTGGCAAAACCAAACAAAAACTATAAGATCTTTAAAAGTAGCCAAAAGAAGGGTACACATGAAGTTTCGGCCCATTTCGACACTATTTGGCCTAACTTCAATCCTCCAACAGCTAAGCCGGAGCTCCCGACGGCGACAGTGTCAAAAACATCAAATCTTTGATCAGAGTCTATGGATGGTCTCAAAATACCTCCAAAAGGCTCCATGTCGAATTTCAAGTCAAACCGACACCGTTTGACCCTCCATCAACTCTCGAACGGCGAAATCAAGCCTCCTGGCGGCGAGAACCTCAAATGCCTCCACTCATCAAAAAAAACACATGAGTAGCTTCTGCATGCTTCCAAAGGGCTGCACATCAAATTTCAGGTCATTCCGACAACGTTTGACCCGGTTTTGATGCTCCGAAGCGAAATCAAGCCTACTGGCGGCGAAGCTCCCCGGGACCATGGCACCCAAATCAGAGCTAATGGATAATCTCAAAATGACTCCAATAGGCTCCCCGTCAAATTTTAGGTCAATCGGACATCGGATGACCGCACATCAAAGCTCGACATCTTCCACACGGTGAAATCAAGTAAGGCATCAACGGGACCCCAAACGGCTTCAAAACTCAAATAAAAGCCCATGGTTGGTCCATCTAATGCCCAAGAAGCTTCACCTCAAATTTCAGGTCATTCCGACATCGTTTGACGCAGTTTCAACTCTTGGCGGAAAATCGGCTACAGAGTCTTCGGCTTTTCCAAAAAATAGGAAACTTTGTGCTCTGATTTGCACAGCCTTTCGACTGGTTTTCTTCAGAGGAATCAAGCCAATAAATGAAGAGAAATGTCAAAGAAAAATACAGGAGAAAACAGAAGCGAAAAAGCCCGAGAAACGACCAAGAAACGGCGACCGGAAGGCAGCTGAAAAATGGACCAAAGTCCAAGGTCGCCAGCCCCATGGTCGCCGGCGACCCTGGAAATCCGGGTCATCGGATTTCCGCCGAAACGTCCATTTTTCCTATTCTTTTCGCGTTTCGCAATGATTGGCCCCTGTGATTTTCTTAAAATCTGATTTTTGAGGCATGATATCCGTCGATCTTCGTCAACATCACGGATCCACTATCAAAATCATTTGATCATCATCGGACACTCCGAAACCACCAACCGGCCGACCAAGAAAGCACACTTTCTGCCCGACCGATCAAGAAATCGACTGGACAAATGTTGCCGGACCATTAGTGGCAACCAATGTCTGAATTTTCATCGTCATCCGACATCAAGCAACGTACGGATCCATCGATGATCATCGCAAGAAGAATTCCAAAAGACGCGGCACGGCCCGCGACTCTTCAAGCGACTCGGCAGCCAATTAATGAAGTTAAATGACCCTTTTATGGCAATTTATTAGGGTCATTAACTCATTATTTTGAACGGCCCAATCAGAAGCCAAGAAATGGGAGTTACAAGTCCAATTAATCATGACAATTAACCATGTAACTTCTATCATTATGGAGATTAATCATGGTAATTAATCATGAAACTCCCATCATCATGGAGATTAAATGCCCATTACTCTCCATCGGCCAATCAAAATCCAAGAAAAAGGAGTTACAAAATTATGAAATTAAATCTTATAACTCCTCCCATCATGGAGCATTAATATCATTAATGCCCATAAGACCTTCCTAATGGCCACCAAAAGCCTATAAATAGGCGGTCATTCCAAAGGGAAGGGGTCTTGAAAATTGGGTCCAGAAAAATTGTCTGAAAACTATCCTGAAGAATTCTCTGCAAAAAAGAAGCTCTCTTACCTTGAAGAAACTCTGCTGCAAGCACTACAAGGTGATCGAAGTCCCTTGGGGGGCCACCCCCGCCCCCTCCCCAAAGATCTCCTCTCTTCTTCTATCCAACATGGCCTAGATGCGGCTTTTCAGCCCGTCTACTTGGTTTTTTCTTGGATATAAGACCTTCTCTTGGTCTTTATCCTCTAAAAATCTGAGGTCCAAGCCAAGCCAAGTGAATCAAAGCATCAAGTGCTCTCATCTGAAGGATGATGGCGGAGCCCATACATGACTCGCGACCGTCGATCTGAACGAGTCCCCACAATCTCTTGAGAAGTCAGATTTCTTTTCTTACTTTTCTATTGTATTGTATTTTTTTAAAGAGACATAAAAATCACATTTCTTGTCTTTACATTTTGATGAGATTTGTAAACTGCCTTTTACGGCACAAAATCGCCTTCTACGGCACAAAACTGCATTTCACGGCAAATTAAACAAAATGGCCTCTCACGGCATTTTAAAACCTTGTCTCTTTCTTTAAAATATATGTGCAATGGAAAGTTAGAAAAAAGTTGATTTCCTTTTCTACTTGTGAAAGTGAATCTCCGGATCACCACTTCAAATTCCAAGTAGAATAGAAAATCTGGCACACCTGTACAAAAAAAAAAAATGTTGATGCTTGCTCTTTTTTCTCTCTTCGCCCCGCCGCACCCCGGCGGACCCGGGATGGAGGAAGGCGAGAAAGAAAAAGACGGGTCCATCAAGTTGGCATACCCGGTGGGACTTGTTCGATTAAGAACACGATGCTTAGAATCCTTGGCTCCCTTCTAGTTGGTGGCCTATGTTGGATCTTGTATCTAAAAAAACAAAACATAAGATGGGATTCTTTGGAAACTTCTTTCTTTGAACTTGTTTCCATTCTTTCTTTTCTTAACAAAAAAAAACGGGGTTTTCTCTCTTTTGGATTCAAATCGGATAAAACTTTGGTTCTTTCCTTTTCGTTTGTTTGCGCTCGCAGAAATGTTTGAGCCAACGTTCGGATTGGGAGGGGCCATTTCCCTCTCTTTGATGGATCCATCGGAGATCGTTAAAAAAAAAAGAGAGAAAAGTTAAAAAAAAAAAAGAACTTTTCAAATTTCTCTCTTTTGGATTCAAATTAGAAAAACTTTGGTTCTTTCCTTTTCGTTTGTTTGCGCTCGCAGAAATGTTTGAGCCAACGTTCGGATTGGGAGGGACCATTTCCCTCTCTTTGACGGATCCATCGGAGATCTTTCAAAAAAAAAAGAGAAAAGTTCAAAAAAAAAAACTTTTCAAATTTCTCTCTTTTGGATTCAAATTAGAGAAACTTTGGTTCTTTCCTTTTCGTTTGTTTGAGCTCGCAAAAATGTTTGAGCCAATGTTCGGATTGGGAAGGACCATTTTCCTCTCTTTGACGGATCCATTGGAGATCTTTCAAAAAAAAAAACAGAGAAAAGTTCAAAAAAAAAAAACTTTTCGAATTTCTCTCTTTTGGATTCAAATTAGAGAAACTTTTGTCTTTTCCTTTTCGTGCAATGGCTCGTAGAAATGTTTGAGCCAACGTTCGGATTGGGAGGGGCCATTTTCCTCTCTTTGATGAGTCCATTGGAGGTCTTTCAAAAAAAGAGAGAGCATTAAGGTTGCACCAATTGCGTTCTTTGACCAAAGTGGATCTAAAAAAAGCCTTGTCCAGAGTGTGGAGGCAGCTAGACTGTTCGTGGTAAGGGTCCTTCAAACGGGCTCATTAAGTAATCCTACCCTTATCTGAGGGCTAATCTATCCACTAAGGTTTCATAAGACCGAATTGGAAGACCTATGTACACTCTCAAAAAAAGAAAATAATAATAAATAAATAAATAAATAAATAAAAATTAAAAAAAAAAAACTTCTGTCACTATTGTGTTCAAATTGGAGGAATTTTGGTTTTTTCCTTTTCGGATTTAGGCTCGCAGAAATGTTTGAACCTATATTCGGATTGGAATACCATTTGCCCTCTTTTATGAATTCAATCTTGACTTTTCAAAAAAAAAAAAAAAAACTCTCGTCACTATTGGATTCAAATCTGAGAAATCCTGGTTCTTTCCTTTTTCGGATATAGGCTCGCAGAAATGTTTGAACCTGTATTCGGAGTGGAATACCATTTGCTCTCTTTTGTGAATCCAATCTTGACATTTCAAAAAATCCCATCTCGTGTCCTTCAAGGATATGATTTACAACATCTGTGCCTAGCGGTGCTAGTACGCCCTTTCGGGTCTACTGTATTCGCGACCGACACTTTTGTATCTCTAACCTTATATCATTTTACCTCAATTGAGCTTCGCTTCTCGGTAATTTGAATTAAGGTTTACAATTGCTTCTAGCGGTCCCTGGAACGCTCATTTCGAGCCGACCAAACTTACGTTTAGAACAATTGTACCATCTATGGCTTTTTGGCCTTCTTCATTAAGCTCAGAACGGGCCATGCCCCTGAGCGATTTCAAAAGACAAAACCATAGTATATCCCATTTATGATCACCATATTCTTGTGATTACTAATGGATGTGGTCTTGTTTCAGAAAAGTTGTTTTTTTAAACTAACAATGGCAGCTTCGTTGACCATCACCTTCGATGAGAACAAGTACGAAGTCATGCTTCAAGAGAAGCAAAGCAAAGGCACTTTCAAGCGCCCCGCCAGCTGCCGAAGCATCACCTCCCTCGGCAACTCCCAAAACACCGGGTCGACCTCCACTCCCCGGACCATCATCTTTGGGTCACTGGGACCATTCCCACTACCTGCAGAAGAGACGGTGCCTGCTAAGAAGCAAAAGACCGCCCCCCAACGTGTCACTAACCCGACACCAAAGGCGGTCACCAAGAAACCTGAGGCTCGTGGCAATCCCATGAGGCCTCAACCTACAAAAAACCAAGTCTGTCCCAAGACTTGGTCCCCACGATCTTCACCAAAACAAAGAAGGTCCCGGACATCTGCAAAGCCATAATACCTGGCTCCTCTCAAGGAGAATAGGTTTTATCCTCTTGCTTAAATCAAAGGAGAGAAACCTACCCTCCACCGAACAACAAAAACTACTCAGTACGAGCCGGCTTGCTCATACAAGCCCAAAATCAAATCGTGCATCGCAAGGCCTCGACAAGAACTTGCTAGGGCCTACTCTCCTGCAACTCGACCCTTCATCTCAACAGGGGACGAGCTTGCAAAATTTAAAGCTTCGCTGCGACAGGCTAAGGACCGCGTCCAGATCCTGTCCATGCCAGTCTTCAAGGAAGACAAGCTCGGTTGCTGCGCACGAGGGACCACGTCCTTCATTGCCAGAGCACAGCCCGAGCTAACCGAAGCTCAAATTGCTCGTTGCATACGTCGCCACGCGGCATATCGACAAAAGAGATTAGAGAAGCAAAAAAACCCAGCATTCTGAGCTTCAAATCTCCCAAAAATGGGTCGAAAAAGAAAGACCCGACCAAGTTGCTGCTGTCCACATGGTTGGCAAAACCAAAAGACACCAGAAGTCAGCGACAAAAATACATGTCAGACGACTGGTGACTCGCAGCGTCTCCCGGACGAGAAGACATCAGGAAGACTCTCCCACTCCTTCAAGCCAGGGACATCGGAGTGATCATTCCTCGGGCTCTTCATCTAAAAGAATGAGCTCCAGCTCAGTCATTAAGACAGTATCCTCTTTCGACTCACGAAGGATGAATGTCTTGGTCACAAACTCTGAGCGACCTCCACCACATGACGACATGGCTCTACACATTCAGCAGCTAAAGCAAGGACAGCAGAGAATAGAGGTTCTGATGGAAAATCTCCTTCTCACTCTCCAGCGTCCACCAAACAATGACGAAGTTCCTCCACAAGATGAGGCAAACGGTGGAGAGGATGAGTCACGTGCCCTTACTCAAAAAGGACATGGACTATATCCTCGCCAAAGCAAAAGAAGAGGATACACTGAAGGAGCATGGGATCAAGCCACCATATCCCTTATGGATGGACTCGGTTCCGTTTCCCCCAAAGTTCAAACAACCTCTTCTCCAAACATATACGGGGAAAGGTTCAGCCAGACAGCATGTCATCCACTTCAAGATCCTGACAGGAACAATTGCGGATCAAGATGCACTCAAGATCCAGCTCTTTGCAACTACCTTAAAAGGTACGGCCTTTGATTGGGATTCCACTATGCCAGAGGACTCCATTCAAAATTGAACCATGCTAGAGACACGTTTCCTGACCCACTTCAAAGGTGAGGATCATCCTGTTACTATGGCTTAGCTCTGCAGCCTTAAACAGGGAGAGAATGAGTCGACATACGACTTCATTCACAAGTGGAAAGCAATGGCATACAAATGCTCAGATGTGCTGCCACAAGCGTCGCTAGTCGACATTTGCCGAAACAACATGAGAGCAAGGATCCGCTCCATGATCATCGGCAACAAATCAAGAAACTTGGGAGAACTCCTAGAAGCGTCTATGGAGGCTGAAACGGTGATCAAAGACCTTAACAGTCAGAAGTCATCAAAGAAGGAGCAGACCGCCATTCCGACCTCTAAGCCAAAGAAAAATGAGGTTCTCAATGTGCAAACTAAGTCAGCTCCTCAGCCACCAAAGAAAGCTGAAAATAAAGCTGCAGGTAAGAGACCTGAACTCTCTGATGCCTTCAAAGAACTAGTAAAAAAGAAATACCCGTTCGATGAAGATGTCGAAGAAATATTTGGGGCTCTCCTGGCAAATGGCAAACTCAGCTTACTTGAACCTAAAAGACCGGGAGATGTTGGCAAAACCAACGATCCCCGATATTGTCCATACCACCAAATGGTCTCGCATCCTCTCAACCAATGTTTCATTGTGTGAGAGAAGATCAACGAGATATGGAAAAACAGAGTCATCACCTTTGACAAAAACTATGGGTCTACCTCCGTTAACATGGTGTCATATGGACAAACATCCAAATCATCAAAGGAAAAAGTCACTACTTCCTTCAATGTGATAAAAATGACCCAAACGTCCTAAGAGCTGGTGCCTTACCCAACACCAGAAGGACAACCGATATGGGTACATCCCGATCTCCTAGAAGATGAAAATTGGGAGATCGTCAAAACAAAGCCGACCGCTCAATAGCGAAGGCAAGCCAAGAGACAACTCCGCAAGCTCAAACAGCAGGAGAAGGCTCAAACAAAACAAGAGGTTCCTGAAAAAGCAGAAACCTCCTCCATCGCTTCACTGGGGGCAACAGAGGGGTCCCTCCCTAAAGTTCTAAGAGTGATAAGAAAATTCACTCTCAGTGATTTCATGCCACCACGGCTCAGAGATGAGACTACGCAGGAGGCATCATACTCTTGTAACTCGGTAGTTGGATTCTCCATGAATGGATACGAGTCCAGTGACACTGCCAGCGACACCGATGAGTGGGAGGAATCCCTTGAAACCGGAGAATATCTCTCCGACGAAGAATGGATCCCGGAATCCCACCTTATGCCAGCAATCTGGTATAACCCCTTCTAGCCACAAGGATCCTGGTCTGATGATGAGGAAGACCACGAGGCTACCCAAGTTGTTGTTAACACAGCACAAACAAATGCTCTAGTGGATCCCAACCAGGTCGAACCACAAGGGGCAGATGAAGAAAAAGATTTGGCTCCTATGCCTGATCTTGAAGAATATGTGAGGATCTTGCAGCATCTAGCCATAGAGCAAGAGCAGGATCGCATCAACCAACTTCATCAAAATCCAAAACCGGAAGTCCCGGAAAATCCATAAGCATCTCTTCCAGTGACTCCGGAAAATGAAGAAAATTGCTGGATTGATGATCCTCTTACATCGGAGGATGAGTCTGATTCCCAACGGTCCATTATGGAGGCATCTTCTATCGAAGTTGCATGTAATGTGATAGTTCAGGATGATAGTGCCTCTGAAGCACCATCTGCTAAGGCCACGGACTCTCAAAATGTATCCAGTAGCATATCTTCTGGAGCTACATATTCTCGTGTGACTTCCACTGAGATAACACCTTCTTAGCCATTGTCTCCTGAAACGGTGACATCAGAATTCAAGCCTCTTCCGACTGATCACCATGAAGAAGCTGTGACTGATGAAGTCTTTAAAGAAAACCCAGTCAATTGGTTCCAGGTACCCAACCTCATAGGAGATGTCTGGACCGATGAAATACTGGACAAAGAAGAAAAGTTGTTGGAAACTGTTCAAGACCTGTTCCCGGAAAATGCTCCATGCAACGCAATAACTGAAGACGGCAATGCTGCTACAGAGGCGTTTTCAGCAAATGGGGAAGATCAGCCCCTTGAGCCCGAAGGGGGTCTTCCGAAAGAAGAACCACCTCTAGAAGCTTTTGAAGTTGGGAAAGGTACCCGCTCTGGCCGGGATTACCACAAAAACTATAACCAACCTTCTTCTTCTTCTTATGTAAATCCTTTGGGAAAACAACCTGTAAATGCCCCAAGCGGCGGTGATAACGAAAATGCAGGCCTAAAGGAGGCTTTCAAGTATGACTTGATCGAGCACTTCAAACACATACCTGCACGACTGCACATCCTAGACTTATTACGAATGTCACCACAAACTCGTGATAGTCTCATTTCAGAACTGCAAAGGTTGAATCTGGATGTCGACAAACATGCCTCGCAAGTCCTGCAAATTGAAATGGACTATAGGGTCACAAAATCAAAAACCTCCTCAAAGGGAGAAAAGAAAGAAGCTGGAGGACCTTGCACTGAATGCCTCTCGGTCCAAAAATCCGCAAGTGCTACCATCGCCTTCAATAAGGAAGACCTCCTCCTGGGCGAGACGAAGCAAAACCGACCCTTGTGCTTCACAGGGTACATCAAAGAGATGCCGATACATAGAGTCCAGATCGACCTGGGTTCTGCACTCAACCTCATCTCTACTTCGGCACTCGAAGGACTGGGTATCCCACCTAGTAAACTAAGCCACACATCTGTGTCCATCTTTGGATACAATGGGAGTGCTCAAAGGCCCACTGGGAAAATCTAGTTCAGGTTGCAAATCGGCGATCTTATCTCTGAGGTCACCCTATATGCAATAAAAACCCCTTCATGCTACAACATCCTTCTTGGACGCCCTTGGATACACGAGAATGGTGTCGTTCCTTCGACTCTACATCAGTGCATCAAGTTTGTTGGCGACGACGGCTTGATATATCGAGTGTTTGCAGACAAAAAGCCCTTCAAAGGCAAGGTCCATTTTGCAGACTCTCAGATGTACAAGGATGAAAAAGAAGGAAAGGAGGAGAAAACAACATACTTTGCCGGCAATCTCCAAAAAAGATAAAGGCAAGGCTCCTCAGCGATCATCGGAAGAAAACAAACCTTCCGGCAAACTCAAAGAGAGCAATCAGTCTCCCTTCGTCATCTCCTTCAAATCTTCCAAACCTTTGGTAATCACTACTAAAGCAAAGAAGACAGAGCAGAAGACAGGGGGCAAGTTTGCTGTCTCCTTCGTGTCTAACATATAAGACACAGATTTGGATTCAGAGACTAAAGATGATACATCGTCAAGCCAAGCTGATACTCAGCAAGTTCGGCCTGCTCTCACTCCATTGGAGACCCCTGCTGACGTTGAAGATCCTGCGTCTGCTACCTTCGTCATTTCGGAAACGTCGGCAAAAGATAAACCAATCTTCTTCCATAAATCGGACGCTTCTTCATCAAATTGCCTGCTTGAGCCTTTCCAAAATGAAGGTATGCCTCAACTATCCTTGTATAGTCCAATGGCACAAGCTCTCATGAAGAAAATGGGCTATGATGCTCAAAATCCAATTGGTTTGGGAGGTGGTCGTGGTATTCTCACACCATTGGAATCCACCCTGACCAAAAGTCAGCTGGAAGATTGGAAACTCCACCGTCGTATAGACAAGTCTTCACACGGATTGGGGTATGATCCTGACACTCCGATGAGACAGCTGACACAAAGGCTGCAGAGTCGTTTTGCCGACCAAGCCTCAACATCTCATGTCGATGAAAACATCGATCTCCCTGGATATCTCTTTGAAGAGTTACCCGACAAGGACCCAGGAAGCTCATCAAATTGGTATGATTTCTCTGATGATGAAGATGAATTGTCCGATGACACAAACGCACGGTTCCCTGATTCAGAAGAGCCGTCGTCTCCAAAAGAAGTACCTTACTTTGACCCAGTTTCAGCTGGTGATTAGGATCATCTCATAGCAAGTCTTGAGAAGAATACCAATCAAGAAGATTTATGGACAGAAGCGGAGCCATGGTCTGAAAATGCCCTTGGAAATCCAGAAGGTCTTGTTGAGCTGGAAACCTCCGAAAATGTTGTGGAGGAACCACCTTCAAACCTCCCGACAGAAGATTCTGTTCAAAAGATAGACTTGGGAACACCAGATAACCCACGTCTTGTATTCATAAGCAAGAATATAAATGATGAGGAGTTACCCGAGTATGTCTCTTTTCTTCGTGAGTTTGTTAATTGTTTTGTATGGTCTTGCGCTGAAATGCCTGGCTTAGATCCCAAAATAGCAGTCCACAAACTCAACCTGCAAGAAAATGTCATGCCTGTCAAACAAGGCCAAAGAAGATTCCGTCCTGATGTGATGGACAAAATTGAACAAGAAGTTCAGAAACTCAAAAACGTTGGATTCATCCGCGAGGAACAACATCCTGAATGGTTGGCCAACATCGTCCCTGTGACAAAGAAAAATGGGCAAATCAGAGTCTGTATTGACTATAGAGACCTGAATAATGCATGCCCCAAAGATGAATTCCCGCTCCCCATACCGGAGGTAATGATTGACAACACCTGCAGGTTTGAGCGAATGACTTTCATGGACGGCTTCTCTGGCTACAACCAGATAAAGATGCATCCCGAAGATGAAAGGCATACATCCTTTCGGACCCCATTTGGCGTGTATTGCTACACTGTCATGCCATTTGGTCTGAAAAATGCTGGTGCAACATATCAAAGGGCTATGATGAAGATATTCCGAGATATACAGCACAAGACGGTCGAATGTTATGTCGATGACCTCGCCGTCAAAAGCAAAAGGAAAGAAGACCATCTCCAAGATCTTTGAGAAGTCTTCCTCCGGCTTCGCAAACACAAACTGCGAATGAATCCCCTCAAATGCTTTTTCGGTGTCTCATTGGGTAAGTTCGTCGGATTCATAGTTCGGAAAGCTGGAATAGAACTTGACCCCATCAAAGTCAAGGCAATTCCAGAAATGCTATCTCCAAGAATCCTAAGAGAACTAAAAGGGCTTCAAGGAAGATTGGCATACATCCGACGGTTCATTTCCAATCTATCAGGAAAATGCCGTCCATTTTCTCGCCTGATGTGTAGACTTTGTTTGGGATGCTGAATGTGAAGCTGCATTTCAAGACATCAAGTCATACCTGACCAAGCCTCCGGTGTTGGCTGTTCCCACAATCGGAAAACCATTCATCTTGTACACAAGAGCTCTCGACTATTCTTTGGGCGCTCTACTTGCACAAGAAAATGATGGAGGAAAAGAAGCTGCTCTATACTACCTCAGTCGCATGTTGGTAGGTGCAGAGCATCGCTACTCTCCAGTCGAAAAAGAATGCTTGGCAGTGATGTTCGCTGTACAAAAGCTGCGTCACTATTTGCTGTCAAACACAATATACCTGATATCGAGGATCAATCTCTTAAAGGTCCTTGTCACAAAAGCAGGTTCTCTCAATGCCCGGCTAGTAAAATGGTCCATCCTTTTGTCACAATTTGATATTAGGTATGTACCACATAAAGCAATCAAAGGTCAAGCTCTGCCAGACTTTCTCGCAGAGCATCCACTGCCTAAAGATTCTCCGCTCAGGGATGATCTCCCAGACGAACCTGTCTACAGCGTGGAGACTTCCTCACCAAATGCCTCCTGGAACATGTACTTCGATGGTGCAACTAGGACAAATGAAAAAGGAAAGCCGATATCGGGAATTGGCATTCTCTTTGTTAGCCCCGATAAATACATGATTCCACACGCATTTTCGCTATTGGAACCATGTTCAAATAATGCAGCTGAGTACCAAGCTCTGATTATAGGATTGGAACTCGCCCTCGAATCTGGCATCACCATGCTGGAAGCATTTGGGGATTCTCAACTAATCATCAACCAGATGAATCAGGAATATGAAATCAGGAAGCCTGATCTGTTGCCTTACTACAACAAGGCGCAATCGCTTCGTCAAAACTTTGACATCTGTCACATCACCCACATCCGCAGAGGTGAAAACATCCGTGCAGATGCCCTGGCTGGACTTGCTACATCCATGGCAACTCAAGAAGGGGAAAACATGCAAATTACAATGTGTCAAAGAAGGATTCTCCCTCCTCTCAACACACACCGAGCAGTTGCTGAATACCACCGAGTGGTCGGAGATCGGATTTCCATCCTTAAACCTTCGATAGGCGACCGGAGGGATCCTTTCATTGATTATATTATGTTCGGAATCCTACCTGAAGATCCAAAAGAGCAGGTAAGTATCCAAAGACGAGCCCCAAACTTTCATTTGGATATTCCCTCCAAAATGCTTTACAGAAAATCCTTCAATGGAGTACTTCTACGCTGCTGTCACAACAAGAGGCGGAAGAAACTCTAAAAGAAGTTCATGCTGGTCTTTGTGGAGCCCATCAAGCTGGTCCCAAGCTCTACGATCAGATAAAAAGGTTAGGTTATTATTGGCCTACCATGGTGGCTGACGCAATACAATTTGCTAAACGTTGCCAACAATGCCAAGTTCATGGAGATTATGTACACATGCCTCTAGAATGGCTACATCCTACAGCGATCTCATGGCCCTTCGAAGCCTGGGGTATGGACATCATAGGTCCTATCTCTCCCCCGTCAAGCAAAGGTCATCGCTTCATCTTCGCCACTACGGATTATTTCTCCAAGTGGTCAGAAGCATTTGCGTTCAGTGAAATGAAGACCTCGTCAGTCATTCAATTCTGACGAACCAACATCATTTGTCGCTTCGGCATACCTAAAAGATTCGTCCATGATAACGGACCACAATTCCGGGATCACAGATTCTACAGGTTCTACGACAAATGCAAAATCCAAAGTTGTCCTTCGACTCCGTATAACCTGGCAGCGAATGGACTAGCAGAAGCCTTCAACAAGACATTCTGCAAAATTCTCAAGAAAATGGTCTCTACTCACAAAAGAGACCGGAGCGACAAACTGCCTGAAGCTTTATGGGCCTACCGGACTACCGTTCGAGGACCAACCCATAGCACACCATTCTCCTTGGTCTATGGATGCGAAGCAGTTGTCCCGCTATAGGTACAAATTCCTTCTTTAAGGGTATCTCTACAAAATGAAATGACGCAAGAAAGCAACGTCAAATTGAGACTCCAAGAACTGGATAATCTCGATGAAAGACGACTCGAAGCTCTACAAAGCGTTGAGCTTTACCAAGCACGCATGGCAGGATCTTTTGACAAAAGGGTCAGGCAACGCGCCCACAAAAAGGGTGACTTGGTTCTTGCGGTGAAAAGGCCAATGGTTTTTGCCCATAAATCCAAAGGCAAATTCGAACCAAAATGGGAGGGACCCTTCGTCATCGAGAAAGTCTTCTCCAATGGCGCATATGCTCTTCTAAACATGGAAGGTGACAGATGTATGCTGCCCATCAATGGCAAGTTCTTGAAGCGGTACTACCCTTGAAGACTTCATACATCGGGTCAGAGTGATGCCTGCATGGCCAAAGCCTATTCCTAGGTACTTGCTCGTCAAACCCACCCCTTTTAGAGTTTTCATCCTTATGTTGAAATTTCTAAAAGGCAAAAAAAAAACAACGCTTACTTTCAATGTTTCATTGTTCAAAAAAATCAAACCCAAAATCCAAGTTTCGGAGCCTCTTCCCTAACTTGACCAAAACTTTCAATCCTTGAACCCAAAATTCATGGTTTGAAACAAAAATCAGGACTTAGGAATTTCCACCCTAGTCCACCCTGACTTTTACCACCAAAGATGGTTTTTAGTCAAAATTTACGACCCTCGTGTCTTTAAACAAAAAATGGTTTTTCAAAAAGCCGTGGGGAAGAGACATTTTAGTCGATACTCACACAAAACCCAAAAATTAGAAGGATGCGAACCCCATTCGATACTTCCAAAACCTCAAAATCGCAAGAAAGCGACACCTCATCGATACTTGCAAAATCTAAAAAAAAAAAAATTCGTGGAGACACAACGTTTCAGTTGATATCCACAACCCAAATTTCAAAAAAAAAAAACAAAGGTTCGAAAAAACCTCAAATTTCAAAAATCGTGGGGAGGCGACATTCCATCGATACCCACAAAACCAAATTTTTGAGAAAAAGGCAAGGAGGCGACATTCAGTCGATACTCGCACCCAAATCCGCGAGGAAGCGACATTCCATCGATACTCGCAACCGAATGAGCAAGGAAGCGACATTCCATCAATACTTGCAATACCATTCAGCAGGGAGGTGACTCTTAGTCGATACTTGCATTTTTGAAAACCAAAAACCGGCTTTCACGCCACAAAAAAAAAGAGATAAAAAAAAAAAAAACACACACACGGTAAAAAAAAAGAAAAAAAGAAACCGTGATAAAAAAAAAAGAAAAGAAGAGCCACGGTAAAAAAAAAAAAAAAAAGAAGAGAAAACCGTGCTAGAAAAAGAAAAAAAAAAGAAAAAGAATGAAAGAAAAAAAAAGACGCGCAAAAAAAAAAAGAAGAAAGAGATACATGTGGGAAAAAAAAAGAAGAGAAAAGAAAAGAAAAGAAAAGAAAGAAAACCTTTTTCTATTCCTACATGGGGTTTCTTAAGAAAAAAGAAGAAGCTTACTTGAAGCCATTGATGGAGAAGAAGAAGAAAAAGCTTGAAGATCCTTGAAGAAGAAGAATTCTTGATCTTGGAGCACTCTTGAAGGTTCTTGCAAAAAGAGAGCAATAGCAACAAGAGATCCAATCCCCTTGCTTTTATAGAAGAAAGCAAACCAAAAGAGGAAAGGAGGAGAAAGGAAAGGAGGTAAGTGCTACAAATTAGCCAACTTCCTAAAAGAAAGGAATTATGGGATATTCTTTCCCAATGAGGAGATCTTTTGAGAAATTCTCTCTAAAAAGAGAGGGATTATGAGAAACTTTCTCCCAAAGAAAGATACTTTGAGAAAATCTCTCCCAAAATCAATGAAACTTGAGAGATTCTCTCCAAGTAAGAATATTTTTAGATATTCTCTACCAAAAGGAGATATTCTTATATATTCTTAACAAAAATGACACCACATGAGATCTAAGCCATCTTTAAAACTTAAGGACCCATGGGTTGGCCCACATGAGCCAGGTTTGACCACCTAGGCACTAAAAGTGGCTTTTAGTCAAAATTCCTCTTACCAAGAGCATATAAAAATGGTTCCATGCCTCCTTTCAGTTGATTGGACCATATAAAAAAATCCAAGCCTCCTGAGTTTCCAAAAATCCAAACCATCCCACCTCATGAGCCAAATTAAGCCAAAACCTTGAAATCGACATTCCAAAAAAGCCCAAACCACTCCAACGGACCCAAAGTTGTCCCAAAGAGTGACAAAAATCCAAACCATGGTCTCCTGACTCGCCACATACAGCTTGTTGGGTCACAAGACCAAAACCAAAACCAAATCCCGGTCCCCTAACTTGCCACATACAGCTTGTTAGGTCACAAGACCAAAATCAAATTTCAAAACCCGACCCCCTAACCTGCCACATACAGCTTGTTAGGTCACAAGGTCAAAAACCAAAAACCCTTTTGATCGCCTGATGCGCAACACAAAGCCTTTAGGTTCACAAGGTCAAAAAGAAAATCCAAAACCCAAAAACCCAACCCAAATGTCATTTTCAAAATTTTGCCTTGAGATGGTACGTGATGTCTCTCACTGCCATAAAATTCCCTTCGAAACTAAAAAGGCTACACTATCAAGAAAAATGCTCAGAGACTCTTGGCCAAGTCAGAAGTTCTCCTTCAAAGTTTTCTTCGAGGCACATCGACTGCAAAGGCTATCCAATTCGTCGCTGTACCTCAAGGGGGCATTTGTTGACACCAAAAATGTGACTTTGCCTCATCAACATCAAAAGCTATATGGAGCCGCATCCTACTACAAACAGGCAAAGCTACTTCAAGCATCAGATCTTGGCAAAACCAAACAAAAACTACATGATCTTACAAAGTAGCCAAAAGAAGGGTACAGATGAAGTTTTGGGCCATTTCGACACTATTTGGCCTAACTTATATCCTCCAACAGCTGAGCCGAAGCTCCCGACGGGGACAGTGTCAAAAACATCAAATCTTCGATCAGAGTATATGGATGGTCTCAAAATACCTCCAAAAGGCTCCATGTCGAATTTCAAGTCAAACGGACACCGTTTTACCCTCCATCAACTCTCGAACGGAGAAATCAAGCCTCCCGGCGGCGAGAACCTCTAACGCTGCCACTCATCAAACAAAACACATGAGTAGCTTATGCATGCTTCCAAAGGGCTGCACATCAAATTTCAGGTCATTCCGACAACGTTTGACCCGGTTTTGATGCTCCGAAGCGAAATCAAGCCTATCGGCGGCAAAGCTCCCCGGGACCATGGCACCCAAATCAGAGCTAATGGATAATCTCAAAATGACTCCAATAGGCTCCCCGTCAAATTTTAGGTCAATCGGACATCGGATGACCGCACATCAAAGCTCGACATCTTCCACACGGTGAAATCAAGTAAGGCATCGATAGGACCCCAAACGGCTTCAAAACTCAAATAAAAGCCCATGATTGGTCCTATCTAATCCCCAAGAAGCTTCACCTCAAATTTCAGGTCATTCCGACATCGTTTGACCTAGTTTCAACTCTTGGCGGAAAATCGACTACAGAGTCTTCGACTTTTCCAAAAAATAGGAAACTTTGTGCTCTGATTTGCACAGCCTTTTAATGGATTTTCTTCAGAGGAATCAAGCCAATAAATGAAGAGAAATGTCAAAGAAAAATACAGGAGAAAAAAGAAGCGAAAAAGCCCGAGAAACGACCGAGAAACGACCAAGAAACGGCGACCGGAAGGTGGCCGAAAAATGGACCAAAGTCCAAGGTCGCCAGCCCCATGGTCGCCGGTGACCATGGGTGCATGGTCGCCGGTGACCCTGGAAATCCGGGTCGCCGGATTTCCGCCGAAACGTCTGTTTTTCCGATTCTTTTCGCGTTTCGCAATGATTGGCCCCTGTGATTTTCTTAAAATCTGATTTTTGAGGCATGATATCCGTTGATCTTCGTCAACATCACGGATCCGCTATCAAAATCATTTGATCATCATTGGACACTCCAAAACCAGCAACCGGCCGACCAAGAAAGCACACTTTCTGGCCGACCGATCAAGAAATCGACTGGACAGATGTTGCCGGACCATTAGTGGCAACCAATGTCTGAATTTTCATCGTCATCCGACATCAAGCAATGTACGGATCCATCGATGATCATCGCAAGAAGAATTCCAAAAGACGCGGCGCGGCCCGCGACTCTTCAAGCGACTCGGCAGCCAATTAATGAAGTTAAATGACCCTTTTATGGCAATTTATTAGGGTCATTAACTCATTATTTTGAACGGCCCAATCAGAAGCCAAGAAATGGGAGTTACAAGTCCAATTAATCATGACAATTAACCATGTAACTCCTATCATTAGTGGTATATTGGCCCGTTGCCTGGTGCCATTGGCGAGAAGACTCCTCTCGAGAGAACCATGAAATTTGGGAAACTGATGACCTCAATGATCACGAAATGGTATACCACCCTACCGCCTGGCCACGCCAGCGGGGAGGATCCTCCTCAGTAGATAGCCCATCTTCAACCTCACTTGTACCATATCATTCGAAAAATCCCAAAAAATTAGAAAATTCCAAAAATCCAAAAAAATTAGAAAATCCCAAAAATCCCAAAAAATTAGAAAACCCAAAAATCCAAAAAAATTAGAAAACCCCAAAAACCCAAAAAAATTAGAAAATAGAAAACCCAAAAACATAGGAACCGTAGGAGTAGAAGACTGTGATCATCATCTAAATATGGGCAACCTAAGGCGATGGAAGATACCCACAGTGGAGCAGTCTCGACTAGAAGAAATCATGACAAACATCGAGAAGTTAGGCTGCGAATCTCTGCCTGTCATTCCAGAACCCGAACCTTCCGTGCAACATGTGAACATCAATGATGGAATGGGTGTTTACGAATTAGTAGACACTGAAGAAGGGGATGATGAAGTTTCAGATGAATTTAGGAGAGTAATTAAGAAGTTTGACAAAGAAACACAAGCGGCTGCCGAAAAGACGAAAGAGATAAATCTGGGAACGGATGAAAGACCCAAGCAGGTCCAAATCAGTGCATGCCTAGAACCTGACGAAGAGAACGAGATCCTTGAGGTCCTAAGAGAATATCAAGACGTGTTCGCATCGGATTATAATGACATGCCCGGACTCGCGCCAGACCTAGTGGTACACAGGATCCCATTGGAGGAAAATGCTAGACCGGTTAAACAGAAATTGAGAAGAATGCTCCCTGATGTTGCACTGAAAGTAAAAGAGGAGGTTGACAAACTCCACCAGGCGAAGTTCATCAGGGTTGTGTTGTTTCCTCAATGGGTTGCCAGTATAGTCCCGGTGAAGAAGAAAGACGGACGCGTCCGAGTCTGTATTGATTTCTGAAATTTGAACAAGGCATCTCCCAAAGATGATTTCCCTTTACCTCACATTGACGTGCTTATTGATAATACCGCAGGGCACGCTATGCTATCATTCATGGATGGTTACTCAGGGTACAACCAAATCAGACTATCACCAGAGGATCAAGAGAAAACCTCGTTCACCACACCCTGGGGGACTTACCGTTACATTGTTATGCCTTTCGGCTTGAAGAATGCCGGCTCTACCTATCAGAGGGCCATGATGACAATATTTCATGATATGATACACGACTGTGTGGAGGTTTACGTAGATGATATTCTGATCAAATCTAGAACACGTGAAACACATGTTACGACTCTCAGGAGAGTTCTTCAGCGATCCAAGGACACCCAACTAAAGATGAATCCGAAGAAATGTGTTTTTGGAGTATCCTCTGGAAAACTCCTAGGCTTTATGATAAGTAATCGAGGAATCGAAGTCGATCCTTCTAAGGTAAAGGCCATTTTCGAAATGCCACCCCCGAAGAACCTTAAAGAGTTAAGAGGCCTAATAGGGCGATTACAATTCATTAGAAGATTCATTTCGCAGCATTTACAAAGATGTGAGCCGTTCTATAAATTGTTAAAAGGAGGCGTGGAATATCATTGGGATGACAACTGCCAAAAGGCATTTGAAGATCTAAAGAAATATCTATTGAGTCCTCCTGTCCTGAAGCCCCCTGCTAGATATAGGCCCCTCATTTTGTATGTGTCAGCGACAGAGTCTGCAATAGGCATGGTCCTGGGTCAACATGATGAGACTAGGAGGAAAGAGAACGCAGTTTATTACCTGAGTAAATCTCTCCTACCCTACGAAAGGAAATACTCCCCAATGGAGAGAACTTGCTTAGCCGTAGTTTGGGCCGCCCAGAAATTGAGACACTACTTTCTAGCTCACCAGGTCAAACTCTTAGCCAGAATGGACCCCTTAAAATACATCTTCGAGAAACCCGTTACTTCGGGAAGAGTCGCGCGATGGCAAATGCTTTTGGCAGAGTTTGACATAACCTATGTTACCCAGAAGTCTGTAAAGGGACAAGCAATTGCCGACCATCTGGCACACCTCCCTCTGCCACGGTATGAACCGGTTAGAACCGATTTCCCCTACGAAAGTATCTTATTTGCAGACGTTGAAGAAGCAAAGGATGATGATTTATGGACCATGTACTTTGATGGAGCTTTGAATCAGAATGGAAAAGGAGTTGGTGTAATGTTATTATCCCCGGAAGGAGTTGTCATCCCAATGGCCTATAAAATCGGATTTCCAGCAACCAATAATACGATGGAGTACGAAGCCTTATTAGCAGGGTTGAGAGAAACCCAGGCCCTAGGTGTTAATAAGCTAAGAGTCTTCGGTGATTCTAAAGTCGTTATTTCCCAAATAGCTGGAGAATGGAAGGTTAGCGCCGTTAAGCTTGCGCACTACCACGAGAAAGCCAAAGAGCTGATGTCAAAATTCAAGAAGATTTCATTTCTCTACATCCCTTGTGCCTTGAACCGATTGGCTGACTCATTAGCGATTTTAGCCTCAATCATAGAGATGCCTGATGATAAGGATTCCAAAGAATTTCTGATTAGAAGGCTAGATTCTCCGTCCGTCAAACCAATAGACCTGACCAAGGGGAACCCCGTCGAAGTCCTGCTGAAAGTCTTAAAAAACAGGAGTAAGAAAGCTAAGGCCGAAGAGTCCGTTCAGGAGGAAGATTCTAAACCTAAAGAAGGGATCTTAGCTCGCATACAACATGACGATGACCTGGAAGATGACCACCCGTGGTACTATGATATTTGGAATTACCTGCATGATGGCTACATCCCTGACTACGCCGCCCGAACGGATAAAAGAGCATTAAGAGAGATGGTTCAGAGATATGTCATAGTCGCAGGGCTACTGTACCGTAGATCATTTAGTGGAGTTCTCTTACGATGCATGACCATAGAAGAAGGGCAAGAGATAGTTAAAGAGGCACATTCAGGAGAGTGCGGAGGACATGTCAATGGCCAGATGTTAGCTAAGAAGATCATCCGTTTAGGTTACTATTGGCCGTCCCTAGAATCAGATTCAGTCAATTATGTCAAAAGATGCAAAGAATCTCAGCTGCATGCTGACCTAATTCATGCCCCCGCATCATCCCTTCGCCCCACCACCGCTCCATGGCCTTTCTCGACCTGGGCTTTTGATATCATAGGACCCCTGACCTCTACTGTAGAGAACACACAAAATAAGGCATTCATATTAACAGCAACAGAATATTATACTAAATGGGCAGAAGCAGAAGCATATGTTAATATTAAGGCAACCTCCGTAGTCAAATTCATTAAAAAGAATATAATAGCTAGGTTTGGCATCCCTAAAGCATTCATAATAGACAATGGTCCGCAATTCATATCCCAACAAATGAACGAGTTGTGCACAAAATATAACATAGAACTGCATCATTCAACCCCATACTATCCCCAAGCAAATGGTCAAGCCGAAGCAACCAACAAGACCCTACTAAAGATCATCAAGAAGACTGTACAAACCAACAAAGGTAGTGATTGGCCAGATCGTTTGGTTGAAGCGTTGTGGGCGTATCGGACTTCAATAAGAACTCCCACAGGAGAAACCCCATACTCTTTGACTTACGGAATGGAAGCAGTCCTTCCCCTTGAAGTCCTTCACCCATCGCTGCGCATCCAGCTAGATGAAGACATGACAGAGGACCAGAGGAGAGAAGCATTGCTACTTCAGCTGGACCTACTTGACGAAAGGAGAATGAAAGCAGCAGAGCACGCACAAGTATACTGGAAGCGGATTGCCAGAGCCTATGACAAACATGTCAAAGAAAGAAAATTCAAAGTTGGCGATTTCGTGCTGAAACGCATCGCTCCTTCTCAGCTTCCGCATCCCCGGGGTAAGTTACGACCCAATTAGGAAGGCCCTTATGTAATTAAAGAAGTATATTCTGGAAATGCATACAGACTAGTAAATGCAGAAGGGGAAGATCTCTCCGATCCATGGAACGCTATGTACCTGAAAAGGTACACAGTATGACCCTTCCTCACTTCTTGTAGAATATGACCCTCCTTGCCCTTTTGCATAGTTGTAGAAATCTCATAGGAGGACCGAAGAAATGCACTCTGATCAAATTTGGAACTCGGACACACACTAACACTTATAAATACACAAATAGGTGAGTCTGCCCGGCACAAATTCAGCACGGCTAAAGCCATTCGATGTGAAGGTTTGAAGGTGAGTTTGCCCATGTCATGAAAGCTTTTCAACCATTTGCAAAAAAAGAAAAAAAAAAGGAAAAGAGTTAAAAATATATATATATATATATTCGTAACTAGTTTGGGTTCATGGCCTTTTTAACCTGAGCCAGTAAGCCCGCAGGGGTATTTATGTACCTAGTGCCCTAAAGCCGTCTGGTTTGGGAGTCACTGGCCTAAAGCTCATTACATGGGTTAATTAGAAAGTTCGAAGAACCTAGACATTGCACAGTTACATGTTAAAAAAAAAAAAGAAAAAACGTGATTAGTTTGGGTTCGTAGCCTTTTTAACTCGAGCCAGTAAGCCCGTAGGGGTATTTGCATACCTAGTGCCCTAAAGCCGTCCGGTTTGGGAGTCATTGGCCTAATGCTCGTTACATGGGTTAATTAGAAAGCTTAAAGGACCTAGACATTGCACAGTTACATGTTAAAAAAAAATCTCTATTAGAATTAGGCCCGCTGGAGTGACATGGGTACTCATTGCATGAACTGAGCAGAAAGTGGTCGGAAGCCACAGCACTAAGGAGGCACAGTGACTTACCACCCCACACACAAACACAACTCATGAACGAGCCCCGAGGACAGTCAAGTGCTTTCTAAAGTTTAACTGAAAAGACTAAGCAGCTACAAGAGGAGGGCATGTGAGGGCTCGACCTCCAAATGATGGTTAGGGAGTATCACATTACCGCCAAGGTGACAGTCATGGAACGAGGGTACTTTCTTGCCCACAGCCAAAATGAACACTAGTCTTATGCTGGAGCATTTTATATATATATATATATATACATACGTATATATCTATCTATCTGTCTTGCACGGCTTCCCAATATGGGCCCTCATCGCATACACAATTGCCACGAACACTCACTGGACTGCACACACCCTCACCTCATGCATGCTTTTGTTGCTAACCATTTTCGATTGAATGCAGGAAAGAACACATACACTAAGGTACTAATTCCTCTCTTTTCCCAAAACTTGAATGCCAAAATGGCCCCCTGACATTTTTACCGAGAAAGAAAGATGCCACCTTAGCTAAATTATGCAGGGAGCCTAAAAATATTAAACCAACAAATTTTCTTTGAGACCTTGTAGGGCAACCAACCCCGATTACATTCATAACATCCCACAAGCTGGGGCATTTTTTTTATTATCTACGGGTATTATTTTGCACACAACTCCTCATAACTAGAAAAGGTCAAAATGCTGATGACCAAACTTAGGAAGTATGAATTATGGTTGTTATTATATATAATGATGAATTTGATTAAAGATGTATGCTATGCACACCCTTTATGATATCATATTTGATTTGAAAATGCAAATATTTTGAGCTTTTGCCTTAATGCTTATTGTTGACGATGTGAATGCCTTTAAAAACATAGAATTGCTTAGGCCACAAATGTCACACACTCAGGGACTCCTCATTGTTTGAGAACCTTGTGGCCATGTTGCCTCTCCAGGTCAAAATTGGCATGGGATTGCATTCATTTGGTTTATTATATCTCATCTTGTCTATCCCGGATTGCTATTATTCTTATTCCATGAGATTTCTTTGCTGAGGCATGAAATTCGAGAAATTTTAGAAAAATTTCGGCAGCACTTCCCCTTGTTTTTTAGACCCCGAAAAATTTCCGGATACACAAAACCTGTTACCTGTGAAAGAAAAACACTTCATATATTCCCCGGTACCCCACAACAACTCCTTATCAATCAAACACATTCCCATGGCACTTCTAAAGCATCAAGCACATTATCTCAACTACACATACATAATACACGTATGCACAATATACATCAAATACATATTAGCTCTCACCATAAGCCAAAGATGGGGCAAAACAACATAAATACATGACTAGCAAATATGGATACATGGAACAAGGATACACTAATGATGCATCCTGGGGAGATCGATCAAAGAACGAAGACTCTACGGAGCGGCTCCATCACAGCGAGTCGACGAAGCAAATGAGGTCGGACCAGAAGCACGCTGAGAAGGAGTGTGGGTCGAGTCCGAGAATGCATAACCTCTCTCCTCTGCCCTCCGATGAAGTCTAGTGAGACGCCCCCGCAAATCAGTAACCACTTCATCATGTTGTCGCTCCATGCAATCCATGCGCTGAGCGTAATGATCATGAATAATGGCCTTCTCCTCGCCCCAGCTAGGAGGTGGAGGAATAGAAGCAACGATAGCACCGCTCTACAGGACAACGTTTATAGAAACATTACGTTCAACAAACCTTGTAGCATCAAACATGGAATTTTAAAAGAAGAAAAGACCTTTACCTGCACAGGGGCCCCAAAGCTCCTAAGCCGGGCACGTAACTCGTCAACCTGCACACAGCAAAATTATAAACAACATCAACAATGGATGAGGAATCAAGATTGAAATATCACATGAGAAGCGCTCATACCTGTGCCATAGAAGCAACTCTCTCTGCAAACGCTCCATTGCGCTCGCCACGAGCCTCTGCCTGAGGATCACGAATAGAAAGGGTTAAGAGTCGTCATTATACGTCTTGAACATAAGAGCGATAAAACAAAACGCAAACCTCGCTAGTCCGCAGTCGGTCCACCTCTGCTTGTAGGGTGAGAAGATCGCTCCCCAATCTAATTCTCGTGACCTCGGACATGTCCTGCTCTCTGTTGCTCTGCAAAGTAACCAAAGGTCATAAACACAAATTCAAAATGAACAAATAACTCCATGACCTCATACCTCGCGAGAATCCGCCAACGCTTCGATGATCGCTTCATTTTCCCGGCGGCGCTCCTGTTACCAAAGCTTTTTTTAGTAAGGAAAGTATAAATAAGGTAGCACCTGGCTAATTAGGTTTAACAATTTTCGTACCCTCTCGGCTGTCAATAGTGTCCTCAGTTTCACGATCTCCGTATCCTATGAAATATAAACCATGTCGTTACATCAAGAATGATCAACATTACTATGGAGATAAGCACCATTGGATTCAAACACTAAATCAAGAAATCATACCTTCTTCTCCACTAGGTGAGACAGTCGAAGTGTTTCTCCCCTGAGGATGGACTCCGCATCGGACACTACACACCCAGACGTCCCCTATCACACATGAGAGCCACGGTTAGAGGATGGGAAGAGCATGAATCGTTGAGATTGTAAGGCCCATAATTGAAGTTGGAAACCTCATATGCCCTCACCTCGCCCCGTCCTTCGGATGATGGACGTGCCTGCCAATGCCTTGCTGCAGCCGGTATCTCCTTCTGAAAAGTAAAGGAAGAAACGATGTTAGCCATGATAAAAAGGAAGACAACATCAGAGCGAACAAAATTTCAATGCTCACCCGAGCCAATGACGAGGCCTCAGCCGCTTCCGCACAATTACTAACAGAATACGAAGCCCCACAAGAATACGACTCCGGGAGTATATACCGATGCAAAGCTGTCCTCCAATATACCTCATAGTCACTCCAGGCACTAGCATCTACACCGAAGGTGGCCTTCCTCCCTTTCCTTCTCCAATTTTTTATCTCCTTCCGACACGGATGGCGGCGTTTGAACGCTTTCAAACCCCACCCTGGATACGACTGATGCATTATAAACTTTTCTGCAGGGACAACCTGATGGTGTCCCAGTTGGCGCGCAACTCGGCTGACAACCAACCTGACCGCCACCTGGGGAGCGTGGAGCCAAATGTCCCTCTCAAATAGAGTACGCCCCTCCTGCACAACAGCCACCTGATCATCTAGACCACCCCGGTAGGGCTGCCAGATCACCTGACAAGTCATGATGTGTAGCAAATGAGAACAGAGAGAGGCAGACATTTAACATGACAAACAAAAAGAGAAAAGGAGCATACCTCATGATTTTTCAACTCATTTAAGATGAACCGGTAACCTTGCTCGCCCGGTCTCATTCCTAGAGCCATAATACGCTCAGCCATCTCAGGAGGCAGAATGTCGGCAAAACTCCGCAAATTGGCATTAGGATACCACTGCGAAGCCCGGGGAGTACAACTCAACCTCGCAGGCAAGCGCTCCGGCCGACACTGGATGATATGCTCCCAAACCCATACCTATACGCAACCAAAGCTTAGTTATTACAAAAGACGAAAAATGACCCATGATAAGAAAAGGTGGACTACAATAGGTTACCACATTTGGGGATAGGGTTTAAACCTGTAGGATCGGCACGAACCCTCGAAGGCTCTTACATCCGGGCCAGAGGCGGCACCTCGAGTCCAGGCTATGGAATAGAAAGGCAAGGGTGGTCGCACCCCAAGCATATCGCCGACCTTATCCAGGTCCTGCACAAACCGAATGAGAGTACCAGACGCTCTATTGCCAGTCGCGTTGGCAAAGAGACACCTCCCCAAAAAGAACAGAAGGAAAGCCCGGAGATGCTCATCATCACCCAATCGTGCCAAAACCAACCTGGGTCTCCTCAAACGAACCTCAGACTGCCTCCCTTGTTTTTTCTCTGCACAATACCAAATTGACATAAGAAATTCATTATATAATCAGAATAAGGAACAAAGTAGCTACCAAACGTTTCGGTACTCACTCGTGACCGGGAAAACCTCACAAGGTATCCCTACCCTCTTTCGGCGAGCGTACCCATCAACCGGCACTTCCCGCCATTCATACCCTGCAGCAAAAGAGAAAGAACGTATGAAACAAGGATGAGAAGCATACAAGACGCCAGAGATCAGTAAAAAGAAACTAGATCGAGTGCTTACGCTCAGAGGGTCCAACGTCGTCGCCCTCGTCACCTCTACCCGCACCTCCATCTCTCCTCTCATCAAAGTCAACAGAAACAACTCGGCAAGGTCTCATTCCCTCATCCTCACTGTCCCCATCATCAATCTCGTCGTCTCCATCATCAGACGCGATAAACTCACCCTCCAACTCATCAAAATCTGCGTCCTCAGACTTCCCCACATCATCATAACCCCCGTCCACCTCATCATCACTCTCAATGCCGTCCACCACTGCTACATCGTCATCAGTAGGGCCAGCCATAGATTGGGATCTGCCAGAAGAAGGGCCCTCACCTGTCAAAGGAATTATGAGTACTGTTAATAAAGGATAAATGTCGAATATGCAGGTCTCATGGGTATTTTTCTACTCTGAATCAATCTAAAGGAGAGGGGACAAAATGTTACCAACATCGGCCCGAGCCCCGGCCGTTGTGGGGATAGGACCTCCCTCACATCCTCTAACCGGCAAGCCTCCGAAATCTGGTACCCTTGCCCTCAGCTTGGCGAGGAAGTCCGCCTGGTTCCGAGCCCACTCTAAAATGAAGTAGGGAGGAATGATTAGTAGGAATAGCAGAAGAGAAAGATATGGTGCTACAAAGGCAACAATGGAATACTTACTATTTAGGATTCTCCTCCTCTCTGGGCTGTACGCCTCCCTCAGCCACTCGGCGTCAATCTGACCCACACCGGACTGGGGGCGAGCCCCGAACATCCTATGCAGGCATAATCGAGTGATAGAAGCCTTGGCATCATTCGCCCTAGAGAAAACAGGGAGGCCTGTCACCCTCAGCCCCCAGCAACGCGCAATGTCCTCAAGTGTAATCGTCATTGTCCCGGGCGGGAAATGGAAAGTGTGCGTCTCATCCCTCCATCTCTCGGAAAGAGTACAAATGAGAGCACGGTCGGTGCGGAAGGCGACAATAGACATGAAATCCCCGAACCCCATCGCTCGGACCCGATCTTTTAAGTGATCAGGGACCTCGGTCCACCAGTCCCTCATCTGTAACCAACTCACCCTAGCCCGGGCAAAAGGGACAGGCTGCAACACAAACATCAGAGGAAAGAATGTCAATAATAATGGAAGCCAACAAAGTATGAGATTTATAAAGACAGCTAAGAGTTTACCCGGCCAGCTCGTATCTCGTCCGAAAGGTGAGGCTTCTTCTCCGATTTATCCTCACACTTCTGTTTCTTTTTCGGGGAAGCAATGATTTGCTCTACCCCAGCCCTTCCACAGTGTCCGATGACATAGGAGCGTGCTTACAAGTCTCCTTAGTCCTAGCCATCTGACAAACCTGTACCCAAAGCCAAAATGAGAAGTTGAGCATGAGGGCATAATGTTAGTCCACATAAGCGTAAGAGACCATGACCATTGATCCAACCAAAAGATTAAGACAAAACGAATCCCATTTATTGAACTACCCTCATTAAAACACATTTTACAAGCCTGAAAAGAAATGAAAACACATTCATTCCAACCCAACTCTTCCAACTTAGCCCAAACTTCACACCTCTCATTCTGCCTCATCACCACTATATCATTTCGACATACACATTAGGCTGAATCACATCCTGTCCCACAGTCACATCATACAAATAAGAAAAAGGGAGGAAGGGAAACAATGACAACCACAACAACGAGAAATATATAAAGATATAAAAAACAAAAAATGAATAACCGAATCACAATTTAAACTAAAACAGCACCCATAACCTTTGTCCCATCACATCATAACCAACTCACCCTAGCCATCACCACCACACCCCTCAATTACCAAGCTTACTCTTCTACATAATAAAATAAACAAATTTAAAAAAAAAAGATAGAGACAAAAGAGCAGAAGGTTCCCGACATAATTACAAATATGGAAGTGAGCATAAAACACACCATGGTGTAAGAAACAAGTCAAAACCAGTGCACCACAAATTTAAACAAGTCCCTGAATAACAGAAGAAAGAAAAAAAATAAAAGAAAAAAAAAAGAAGAGAGCCCAAGCCGCCCCCTACAATGGCCAAGATCTGTGCCAAGAGTCCAAAATCATGTTCACCACACTCTCATTTAATGCCAATGGAAATGCTCAATGAGCCCAACAATCCCCACTACACCAGTTAGCCTCCATGGACCACACCAAACCTCATTCTTCCTCATCCCATCAATCTCAACTAGCCACAGAAAATGCCCATTTTCCATCCAAACTGATTCTGCCAAGGAACCCCCACTATGCAACCTTTCAAATTTTAGCCAAGGGGGCTGGGATTGCCAACATCACAGCTAGGACAACTCCATTCCTTCTTCCCTCATCAAAATCCACCACGTCCCTAGCTGCCCTTGGCCAAAACCAAGCCACAAAACCCCATGTTGCAGCCATCGCCCAGAAAAAATAATAATAATATTAATAAATAAAAAGAGAGAAAGAAGAGATAAACGAAAATAATGAGACCCACATACCTGGGCTACCAAGCTCTGCAAATGCTCCTTCCCTCTTCTCCCTTTCCTTCCTCGTCCCCTCACTCTGTTGCTGGTCTCCTTGTTCAGCCCAGTCAAACACAACTTGAAACAGCAGTAGCCGATTTAAAAAAAAAAAAAAACAGAGAGAAGAGAAAAGAAAGAGAACAGAAATAAAATGGAAAGAAGATGAAAATGCATACTTGAATCTCTCTCCTCCCTTTTCTCTTCAACTTACTCGGCCTTCACCTGTAGCTGGCAGAAACAGATTCTAAAAAAAAAAAAAAAAAATAGAGAGACGAGAGAAGAGAAAAGAAAGAGAACAGAAATGAAATGGAAAGAAGATGGAAAACTACATACCTGAATCTCTCTCTCCTCCCTTTCTCCTCAATGCATTCGGCCTCCACCTGAAATAGCAGAAACAGATTCTAAAAAAAAAAAAAAAAAAAAAAACCAGAGAGAAGAGAAAAGAAAGAGAATGGAAATAGAAAATGGAAGGGGGATGAAACCACATACCTGGCCTTCTCTCTCCTCCCTCTTCTCCATACTGCTCACTGGAACTTCACCTGAAACTACCATAGCAACCATGAAAAAAAAAATTAGAAAGAAGAAGAAGTAGAAAAGGAGGTTAAGACCCACTTACCTGGGCGATGGTAGACTTGTGCATTGCTGCTCGTTCTCTCTCTCCACTCAGCTACCACCCTGCTCACTCTTCCCTGCACTTCACCTGAAGTAAGAACCGAAAGAGAGAAACAAAAGAAGAGGGAGAGAGGGAAACAGAGAAATGAAAGAAAGGGGGGAAAATCCCCACCCTTATGACCTAACACCCAGTGTTGGGCGCATAGTGGCCCAGCACCATCATGTGGTGGGGCCCTCTTTAAGGGGGGAGATCCACCTAAAAAAAAAAAAAAAAACAACTCAACTGAAAAAAAAGAGAAAAAAAAAAGGAGAAAAAAAAAGAAAAAAAAGATCAAACCTGACATTAATTTAGACATCAATGGAGATGAAGTTAAGACATAATCCACTCTCGGGTTAGGCTAAAAATCAATCTTTATTAATGACTATGATCCAGTCTTAACAAAATTGGACTCATCGAATCTCATAACTCATCATTAACCTCATCATAATAAATGTCATCATCATTCAATAATAAACATCACCACATAAAATAAAAAATAAAAAAAAAAGGGAAAAGAAAGTAAAGTCTAAATCAACTTTTATTAAACTCCAATAAGAGTCTTAAAACAATAACTATAGCAATTAATTGAATCGACTGAATCCTAAACATGAACTAAAACAGAGGTCACAACCTTTGCCCACAATACCCTAGGTGCAGCTTATAACTAACTACGATGGTCCTAATGACCTGACCTCTTATTGAAAGAAAGTCCTAGCCTAAGATAGAAAAACTTTTAGTGAGTCCCCTAGGATGGATGGACCATCCCGTTGAAAGTAGGAAAGCGCGCCATCTGTGCCTCCATTTTGACGATATGAACTTCGAGTTGCTCTTGCACTTCTTTCAAGTTATCCGGCGGATTCCTCAAGACACCGCAAATATCCCGAACTCGCTGAAAGTCATTTAGATAAGCCATGTATACCGGATGAATAAGCGCCGGGAGGCTAGTGTTTTGCATCTCGAAGTACTTCCTGTAGCGCCCAGGAACGGATGATTCAGCTTCGTGAGGGCAAGACATGACCATGAGTTCCAGTTGATCCATCCGCTTGTGTAGGGTGTTAAAGTCATCAATAGGAGCTCGTTCGTTGGTAGACTTCATAGCCTCCCAAACTTCAAACATCCCCCTGACATCCAACATGCTCCATAAGAGAGATTGGAGCACGCTGTTGACAAAAGATGGCAAGTCTTCCAGAAGCCCATCATAACCATTCAGCCTATTTACAGCAGTTCTGCCCACAATACACAAGTCCCCATACAACCTGCAGATACCTTTGTACTTCATAGCCAGTAAATCATACCTGCTGCGCCTAATCTCCATAATGCGCTTGTCCATAGTTTCTTCAAATTGGAAAACACAGTCATAGGTAACAGGCAGGGAGGATTCATGCTTGAGGTAGAATTCTGCCCGTTCCTCAGAGTCATAATACCCTATTTTGTCAGCTCCAGGGGACCAATATTCAGCCCCTGGCGAGTAGGGCTTGCAAGCGGAAGAACCCTCAACACCATCAACAACGAATGAGAAGATCGGAGAGCCGGCCATTGGAATATGAAAAGACCTGTAGGCATATGCACAAGGCTTTAGAAACCCTTTACAGAATAAAAACAACCCAGAAAAGTTCATAATTAGAGGAAATCCAAAACAACATAAAACATAAAATAATAAAAAAAAAGAGTCACTTGGGCGCCCCAGGGGTGGCGCCCAGGTCTGTTTTGAGGAATTCACCGCAAAAGGTACGGGTTTAGCCATGATAATTTTATTAGGCCTTTTCAAATCCATGGGAAATAGTTCCAAAGATACTGCTAGGCTGTCCTAAACCCTCTCGAGAGCCAAGAAGTCCAAGCTACATGCCCATACAATACAACATCTTAACACACGTTAAAAAAAAAAAAAGAGTCAGCTAGGCACCACAGGGGTGGCGCCCACCCCAGCCTTGAAATATCTCCCATAAGGAGATCATTATTTCGCCAAGTTAAAGTCTTTAGTGTCCCTGAGTCATGTTTTCATAACATACAATGAAGCCGGAGAGAACCAGAATATGAAAAGATGCCCCAAAATTCAGGTTCACAAGCCCTTAGTACGAATCAGAAAGATAGGCACCACCAGGGTGACGCCTAGCCTTCCCTGTTGGTGTTCTTCAACTAGGGCACCCCAAATCTGACCATGACAGACTTGCCTATGCCATAAAACAGCCTTGAAGAATTAAATAAAGAAAACATGGGACAAGACATCATCACAGAGTAAAAAAAAAAACCAACATGTACGCAAGAGCATAAAACTAGGCTCAAATTCAAATCGAAGATTGTGCATGTGCATGACGATAACTACAAATTAAGAGAAACAACAAGCTGAACATAATCTTGAAATATCAGATGCAAAAATCACCAATCACAAAAAGAAACAAAAAGGCCAACACATGATCAAAAGGATTTTAAAAATAAAAATAAAACAAATGATCAACCACATAACCCAAAGACGATAAAAGCAAATTTAAAAAAAAAACAGAGAAAAAGAGAACATACAAAACAAATAAAAAGGATGCTTTAATCTGAAATCATATACCAAGTTGATCAACTAAATAACCATACAATTAGAAGTATATACATGAGACATGCGATTCATCTTAAAAAAGAAAAAGAGAAGAGAAAACTTACTTGGGAACAAGGAAGAGCTTGAAGGCTATGAAATTCGAAGTCTGAAAGAGCAAGAGTTGTGGGAAATTCGTAGCCTTGATCCACTTATATAGATTAGAGTCTGAACCCCATGAGAATTTTAAAAGAACACGAACAGCAGCTTGGGCGCCACTCCTTGGGCGCCCAGGTCACCTGTTCTCCCTAAAACTCGAACTTCTCTTTGATAGGGACTCTAAGTGCTGAACATGCAATTCCAGGTAGGCGCCACACCCCGGGCGCCCAGATCATCTATTCTCTAAAGGTCAGGCTTCTACTCTGACAAGGACTCTTGGTACGATAGGCTGAACACGAATCCTACTTCGAGACTAACTCAAAATGCAGTCTGGGCGCCACCCCTTTGGCGCCCAGGTCACACATTGCCTTGAACCCGAATCCTACTTCAACACTAACTCAAAATGCAGTCTGGGCGCCACCCCTTGGGCGTCCAGGTCACACATTACCTTGAATTAGAATTCTACTTCGAAACCAACCCGAAATGCAACCTACTTCCTTGAAGTTAAAACTACATTCTAAAACGGACTAGGACTGCATCTCGGGCACCACTTCTTGGACGTTTAGGTGACTTGTCTTCCAAATCCACCATTCTACTTCAAGACGAACTTCATCCATGCAATCCGCCTAGGCACCATCCCCTGGGCGCCCAAGCTGTCTCTTTTCATAATCCTTGAACCAAAGCTCGAACAGGCTGGGCACCACCCCTGTGGCGCCTATCTATCACCTTAGAGAACCAAAGGCCTCTTTGAGCCAAATTGTCCTAGAATTTTGAGAAGTTGAACCCGAACAAGAATTAATGATGATTGATGATTAAAAATAATAATGATAAAAAAAAAACAAGAGAAAGAAAAAATAAAAATAAAAAAAACAAAACAAAAAAAAAAAAAAACAAACAAACAAAAAAAAAAAAAACAAGCAAAAAAAATGAATAAATAAATAAATAAATAACCAAAAAGAGAAAGAGAGAAAGCAAGTTAAGAGAGGCACAAAGAAATGGTGCACATTGTCAACCAAACATTGTCCCATCACATAAGGTCCTGTCACATGCACATTAGTGCCATCACGCATACATCTGACATTGTGTATTGCATCCCATGTCATCTCCATCAATGAAATTTGAACTACAAAGCACTAACAATGAGAAATGCAGAATCTTTTAGTGTCTGTTCAATACAGGTTCCCAAAGCAAAAACGAAGACACCAAAGGTGAAAGACATTCAAGTACACTGATGGAGGCAGATGACTCAAACTTCGGCAAACAAATGATGAAAGGAAGTGGTAGTGGTTCCCAACATTGGATTTACGGAAAGCTCTGGAGGTAAGTACCCTTGACTGTGATTTTCATGATTTTATTTCATGTCTGGAAATTGAGTCGCCGTAGGCCTCCCTTAAGCGCTTATAATCGGTATGGCAACCATAATATCGTGTCCCCACGAATTGTGTGTTCGCCGACTCAAATCTTGACGTTGGAAGATGGAAACCGTATAACTTGAAACTCTCCATGATAAGCACCAAAAAGATGATCGAATGTATCCCAGGGTCTCATTTAAGCTGACCAAGATCCCTAGAGAGTGATGGCTTTTTCGGTGACCGTCTTCTGTTGATTTAGCTTTTTCGATGCATACCTGAGTTTTAAAATCAAACATCTTTTAAAAAGAAAAAAAAATGCATCTCATTCTCATATGCACCTCACACTATTGCTTGACCTATGTTTGTAATTGCTTTCAAGATCCCCATTTTTGCTAGTTAGTTTTAACTATGACTTGAACATTCAACTGCGGATGAAAGTTAAAAGACGCTATATATGACCATTTGAATTAAACTATATTGCATGAACAAATGAAATTCTAATAGTGACTTAACCAATCGAAAGATTGACTTCTAATTCAGACCACCGGGGCACAGTTCCCGCCATCATTTTAAATTTCAGCAACCGGGGCATAGTTCCCAACCCGCCACATGGCAATACCACGAGCACCGAGGCACAGATCTCGGGTTTCCAATCAAATCAGTAGGCACGTAACTTCTTCTTTTTCTTTTTCCCCCTGAATCAGGATCAATCCTAGAAAAGTGAACCTCATCTTTAGAATGAATTTACAATTGCATACATCCATAGATGGCCACTCCCGCGAGCTCAAAAGCTCCCGTGAGTCATGAGTGGTGTGTCTACTTTCTTTGGAGCACAACTCTCCATGTGTTGCTCTCCAAAGAGGGACATACTGTAGACACCTCATTTGGCCCCTATGATAGCCTTAAATACCTATCATATATAGCGATGCCCCCATTTCACCCATAGTTGAATGATTAAGGACATAATTCAGATTAATTAACGATGATGAAGATGCTTGTCGCTAATTTTAGACTTAGTTCGATGATCTCTAGAAGTTCGTGAGAGAAAAAGCCGAATCGGGTTAAGATCTTGAGCCCAACCCACTACTCACACAAGGAGTGAACCATGACACCATTCAAACCCTTTCTGGACCATTTAAGACATGCTTAGGCCAATCCCTCTAAAGACCATACTTAGTTTGCCAAAATGTCACCCAATTAGCCTAAGTTAGGAAATCGAATCCATTGGTCCATTGATCCCTCATATTTTCAGCCTCTATTTGTCAAAACACTTAAACCATTGAATTCTTCACGTCGAGAGCTTTTCGGCGATATGTAGAACGTCCAAATCCGATAAGCGAGTCAAAAGTTATGAGCTTCCGAAGTTTGTCCTAAGAAGAGATGAAAATCACATAGGCACCACCCATGTGGCGCCCATCCTATGGAAAACCATCTAGGCACCCCATGGTGGACGCCCACACAGCCCAGGACCACCTAGGCGGCCCATGGTGGGTGTCCAGCCTCCACATTTCACTAGTTCGCCTAAAAGAAGCCCGAGACCACTCAACGTAGGGGCTGAACTCCGAAAATAAATCGACTCCACCTAGGCACCACCCATGTGGCGCCTACCCTACTAGGTTCCACATAGGCACCGACCCTGTGGTGCCCACACAGTCCAGGACCACCTAGGCATCCCATGGTGGGCGCCCAGCCTCCACATTTCACTAGTTGGCCTAAAAATAGCCCGGGACCACCCAACGTAGGGACCGAACTCCGAAAATGAATCAACTCCACCTAGGCACCACCCATGTGGCGCCTACCCTCCTAAGTTCCACATAGGCACCAACCCTATGGCGCCCACACTTCCTAGAATCACCTAGGCACCCCATTGTGGGCGCCCACCTTAAAATTTACTAGTTTGGTTCAAGATTAGACCGGGACCACTCGTACGTAAGGACCAAGCATCGGAGACGAACCGAACCACCTAGGCACCACCCATGTGGCGCCCAGCCTTTAAATTCACCTGGGCACCACCCATGTGGCGCCCAGCCTTGAAATCCATCTGGGCACCACCCATGTGGCGCTCAGCCTATTAAGTGCTAATGTAGGTCCCCCCCAGTTGAAGATATATCCGTTCAATCTCGACTCCAAATGGGACCAAGGACCAAAAGCGAAGCACGAACCAGCTGGGCACCACCCTGTGGGCGCCCACTCTCTCCAAGATCACCTGGGCACCACCCTGTGGGCGCCCAGACTGCGCAGGCCATGTGGACGCCACCCCATGGGCGCCCATCTTTTTGCAAACCCTAGTTCACTCCAAAATAGCCTAAACCGCCTAGGGATGCGTGAGACCTTCTTGAAACACGAATTAATGAAGCCCTAGCCCTTCTAAACTCGTCCCAAACCTATATAATCCCTCTTAACTTCATTTACAAGGGGAGGCTACCCAAAAACCCTAAGAAAAGTGGCAAAAGGAGAGAATAGAAAAAGAAGAAGAAAGGTAGCCACCATTAGAGAAGAACTTCAGATCTATAGTAGAGGAAGGAGAAAGAGAGGAGGAGGCTTCCATATCTTCAACTGGAGCTATGGATCTTTGCGAAAGCTTCGTTTTAGGAACTTGAGGAACGCGTCATATACAGGTATTCCTAGATCTCTCCTTTCTTTTTCTATATTCCATTACCATTCATTCTTAGAAATATACTTAGGACCATTTGAGCATCGTAGATCTACATTAGCTTGTGATAAAAATAGTATTAGTGCATCATCATGTTAGTAACGTGTTTAGGTTCATTCTAATGTAGTAGATTCGTTTTGATTTTGTAGTTCTAATTGCATAGTTAGATTAGATCTCGCATTAGCATCACCATCATCATCATTTATATTGAAAATATCGCGAACAACCATTGGCAGAAAGGCTGGGCGCCACCCACTGGGCACCTGCCCTCTCCGGAACCACCTGGGCGCCACCCACTGGGCGCCTGCCCTCTCTCGAACCACCTAGGCGCCACCCCCTGGGCACCTACCCTTCTGAGACAAGGTCCGGGTTTTAGATCTCTGCCCGTTGCAATGTTTGCTCGTTGGTTCGTTAGTTGCATCATTCGTAGTCCGAATTAAAACATTCGCATCAATCGCTGAATATTGGAAGTTGTGTTGAAAACACTAAGATTCTTGTGCATTCGTTAGGTTTCGTTGAAAACCCTGATTGAGCAGAGTAGGCACCACAGGGGTGGCGCCTAAGTGGATTTCTCCACTTTTGTGCACAACTTCAAATCTTCCGCATTTAGTTCATTTAAAAACTGCATATTAATGATATGTTAGGTTGTTTGACATGTTCTGAACTTCGAATTACCATTTTTGTCACACTTCACATCATATCATTTGAACCACACATCCATAGAAAATCCCAAAAAAATCATAAAACATAAAACCCCTTCTTCTCTTTCCTTACTCTCTAGTAAATTAGAGGAGAAACCAAAAACAAATTAAAAGATATCCAGAAACCCAAAAAGAATAGTTAGATAGTCTAAGTTATTGAATTTAGTGCCTAAGTAGGACAAATCCTAAGATTAATTAAAACAACATAATTAGTAAACTTAAGCAATATCACATCATTAAGAGTTCTAAAACATTAAGACCCTAATTAATTCGGATTTAGAAATAACTAAGAACTTTAAAAACACAAAAAAAAAACCAAAACCCCAAAAAACAGCCACCTGGGCGCCACCCCCTGGGCGCCCATCCTTCCACAGCCACTTGGGCGCCACCCTCTAGGCGCCCAGCCTACTCATTCCCTAAGACAACCCGGTTAAAGCTTAAGTTAATTAGTTAAAACTTTAAACTAATCCGAATCAACACAGTAAAACATTTTAAACCTAGAATAAGTAAACCTTAATCAACTTAATCTCTAATTAACTCAAAAACTCAAAACCAACAAAACTCTAAAAAGTCCACCTGGGCAGCACCCCCTGGGTGCCCAGCCTGCACTGCCACCTGGGCACCACCCCCTTGGCGCCCATCCTATCCCGTCTCTAAAGAACCCCTAATTAAAACTTCTAATTAATCACAACCCAAATTTAATCCTAGTTAAGATAACAAAACACTTTTAAATTTAAGAAACCTAAAACCTAAATCAACTTAGACTTGAACCAACCTAAAAACGCAAAAGCAACCCGAAACCACAAAACAGCCACCTGGGCGCCACCCCCTGGGCGCCCACCCTTCCACAGCCACTTGGGCGCCACCCTCTAGGCGCCCAGCCTACTCATTCCCTAAGACAACCCGGTTAAAGCTTAAGTTAATTAGTTAAGACTTTAAACCAATCCGAATCAACACAGTAAAACATTTTAAACCTAGAATAAGTAAACCTTAATCAACTTAATCTCTAATTAACTCAAAAACTCAAAACCAACAAAACTCTAAAAAGTCCACCTGGGCAGCACCCCCTGGGTGCCCAGCCTGCACTGCCACCTGGGCACCACCCCCTTGGCGCCCATCCTATCCCGTCTCTAAAGAACCCCTAATTAAAACTTCTAATTAATCACAACCCAAATTTAATCCTAGTTAAGATAACAAAACACTTTTAAATTTAAGAAACCTAAAACCTAAATCAACTTAGACTTGAACCAACCTAAAAACGCAAAAGCAACCCGAAACCACAAAACAGCCACCTGGGCGCCACCCCCTGGGCGCCCATCCTTCCACAGCCACTTGGGCGCCACCCTCTAGGCGCCCAGCCTACTCATTCCCTAAGACAACCCGGTTAAAGCTTAAGTTAATTAGTTAAGACTTTAAACCAATCCGAGTCAACACAGTAAAACATTTTAAACCTAGAATAAGTAAACCTTAATCAACTTAATCTCTAATTAACTCAAAAACTCAAAACCAACAAAACTCTAAAAAGTCCACCTGGGCAGCACCCCTTGGGTGCCCAGCCTGCACTGCCACCTGGGCACCACCCCCTTGGCGCCCATCCTATCCCGTCTCTAAAGAACCCCTAGTTAAAACTTCTAATTAATCACAACCCAAATTTAATCCTAGTTAACATAACAAAACACTTTTAAATTTAAGAAACCTAAAACCTAAATCAACTTATACTTGAACCAACCTAAAAACGCAAAAGCAACCCGAAACCACAAAACAGACACCTGGGCGCCACCCCCTGGGCGCCCAGCCTGCCTTTACACTTGGGCACCACCCTCCTGGCGCCTATCTTATCCCATTCCCTTATAAACCATCACTTAATTAAACTTAATTGATTAAACCCGAATTAACACCTTAAAATACTATTAACCTAAAAGACTCGAAACCTTAATCAATTTGGACTCAAACCAACTTAGAAAATACAAAACGAATAAACCACAAAACATCCACTTGGGCGCCACCCCCTTGGTGCCTATCCTTCCGCATCCACTTGGGCACCACCCTCCTGGTGCCCATCCTACCCAATCACTAGGAGACCCCACTTGAAATTAAATTCGAAGTCAACCACGATCAACACACTGGAACACCCTTGAAATCTAAAACAATCGGAACCATAAACCTGAATAGACTTAAAACATCGAACCAACTCGGACGCACAAGGCAGACACTTGGGCGCCACCCCCTGGGCGCCCATCCTGTCACCTCCACCTGGGCACCACCCTCTGGGCGCCCAGCCTCTCCCGTCACTAAAGCCAAATTAATTGAAACGGAATTTAATCTTAATCATCGCAACAGAACATTTTTAATTTAAAATACATCAAACCATAAAGCTCAACCGCAAATCAACCTAAAAAATACGGAACCCACCCGAACCACAAAATAGTTCACCTGGGCCCCACACCCTTGGTGCCCATCTGTCAAATCCACCTGGGCACCACACCCTGGGCGGCCAGCTTCCCCGTTTTCAGAAAAACTCAATTCACAACTTAGCTCAATTAATTGACGTTTAAATAAATCCCAATCGAATACGAATAGCATCCCACATCCAAACACACTAAGTCCTTTAATCAATTTAAACTTGAATCGACCTAAAAGACAGCAAACCGACCCGAAGCAACCGAAGCACAAAACAGTTTATCTGGGCGCCACCCCTTGGGCGCCCATCTTCCAAATTCACCTAGGCACCACACCCTGGGCGCCCAGCCTACCTGTTTTCATAACGAACCCCTAGCGAACAACTTAATACAATTAATTAGCATTTGAACCAATCCAAATCAACATATTAAAACACTTGAAATTTTAATCGATTTGGACTTAGCACCCAAAGCCCTTACGAACCAACAAACAACCACCTAGGCACCACCCCTATGGCGCCTACCCTACACTCTAACCTTGGTTCACAACTTCAATTTAAAACGAGTAACTAAACACCTTACCACTTAAATTAATTAAGACGAGAATCTAAAATAGTCTCTATATCCGAAAACCAATAACTAAGTCCCAACGGAATACTTAAAATCACAAGCCATCAACCTAGGCGCCACCCCCTTGGCGCTTATCCTCTCATTTGCACTAAAACGCGAATTCTAAATTTTGTTTCAAAATCCGGATCCGAATCCCTTTGACATTTGAACATCAGAGAATTAGAACAATTTGAAACATTAAAATTCAACAAGTAAGAACTCCTTGGATTCCGAAAATAACATCGATACCATCGTTGCTAGCCAAACCACCCAGAAACAACCACTTAGGCGCCACTGTCTGGGCGCCCAAGTCACTAGAATATCCTAGGCGCCACCCCCCTGGCGCCCAAGTCTTCTGCCAACCCCATTTCACGGATTTCGACATCATTTCACGTTTTAAATTAAAACCATAAATTCCAGAACCTTAAACAACTTAAACAGAACCCTAAAATACATTTAATCCACCTCTTAATCAATCTTCAACTCAAAACAAACCGAACCAATTAAAAATCACAATTAATAAGTTGCTTAGGTGCTGAACCATCAAACTCAGGCTATTCAAACCCTAGGATTAGATCGAATTTCCCCGTTAGGTAGCTTAGCGCATTAGGTTTCGCCCCATCACTTTTCCTGTTCCGTTAGGGGACTGGGAGAGCTGATGTGGGCGGTCTAGGACCTTAGGTTAGGGTTAATCCGATGATCAGTAGTAAAGCACTAATCACGTAAATCCAAGTAAAATCCCCTAGTTAGGCCCTTCTAGCCCCCATATTGAAAAGCCATAAAAACCATAAAACCAACAAAATAAACCCAAAAAGATTTTCCTCTTATTTCTTCCTCCACCTCAGGTGCCAGATATTTAATTGAACTTAATGATAAAAGGGAATAAAGAACTGATTTCTAAAATTGAATAAATGAGAATAACGAGATGAGATGAGTGATTTCGCACACACTTTTATCAATCACGGCCCATCGGCCATCCTAAAACAAACACTGGCCCATCGGCCATTTTCAATCAATCCTGGCCCATCGGCCACCTTCAATCAATTAGGGCCCATCGGCCTTTTACTTTTATCACTCGTGTATTGTACACGAAAAACACAGAAATCACAAGTCAAAGTCTCATTTGCATCATCATTTTGGTTTGAAAAATCAGCCTTTAAACCCTATTTTGCCAAGGGATCAGAAGGGGGTGCCCGAGAACGGGGCCGATCCTCTTCTTAAATATTTGGCACCTCCCCCTCTTTTAGTTTATTTTCTTTATTCTAGTTATTTTATTTTACTTGGATATACTACGATTATGCTATGTGAGGATTAACCTTTATTCGGACTTTAACTCATGACCCTTAATTGACCCAAAATTAAAGAGACCCAAATTAATGTGACAGGACAACCGTCGTGTGTTGCCGGCAGCACATTAGACGAGAGGAAGAACCCACCTTATTATTTTTCCCCCCATATTTCTTCGATTTTCGTCGAAGAACGGTGTTACGGCCGAATCCGTAGCTGGCGATCGTGATCCGTCGATTTTGAGGGTAGTCGGAATCCTCATTTTCGATGTAAAATTTAAATAGCATATATAAACGAATAGAGATTTCCCCAAACCATGCCTCTCTTGGAGAGGAAAAGGGGGGGGTCGAAATTCACATCCGGCAACATCATCAAGCCAAGCTGATACTCAGCAAGTGCAGCCTGTCCTCACTCCATTGGAGACTCCTATTGACATAGAAAATCCTGCGTCTGCTACCTTCATCATTCCAGCAACAACGGCAGAAGAGAAACCGGTCTTCTTCCATAGATCGGATGCTTCTTCATCAAACTCCTTGCTTGAACCTTTCCAAAATGAAGGTATGCCTCAACTATCCTTGTATAGTCCAATGGCACAAGCTATCATGAAGAAAATGGGTTACAATGCTCAAAATCCAATTCATTTGGGAGGTGGCCGTGGTATTCTCACACCATTGGAACCCACCCTGACCAAAAGTCAGCTGGAAGATTGGAAACTCTACCGTCGCATAGACAAGTCTTCATAAGGGTTAGGGTATGATCCTGATTCTCTGATGTGATAGTTGACACAAAGGCTGCAAAGTCGTTTTGCCGACCAAGCCTCAACATCTCGTGTCGATAAAGACATCGATCTCCCTGGATATCTCTTTGAAGAGTTACCCGACAAGGACCCAGGAAGCTCATCAAATTGGTACGATTTCTCTGATGATGAAGAGGAATTGTCCGATGACACAGACGCACAATTCTCTGATTTAGAAGAGCTATCGTCTCCAAAAGAAGTGCCTTACTTCGACCCAATTTCAGCAGGTGATTGGGATCATCTCATAGCAAATCTCGAGAAGAGTACCGATCAAGAAGATTTATGGACAGAACTGGAACCATGGTCTGAAAATGCCCTTGGAAATCTAGAAGGTCTTGTTGAGTTGGAAGCCTCCGAAAATATTGTGGAGGAACCACCTTCAAACCTTCCAACAGAAGATTCTGTTCAAAAGATAGACTTGGGAACACCTAATAACCCATGTCCTGTATTCATAAGTAAGAATATAAAGGATGATGAGTTACCCGAGTATGTCTCGTTTCTTTGTGAGTTTGTTGATTGCTTTGCATGGTCTTACGCTGAAATGCCTGGATTAGACCCCAAAATAGCAGTTCACAAACTCAATCTGTAAGAAAATACCAAGCCTGTCAAACAAGGCCAAAGAAGATTCCATCCTGATGTGATGGACAAAATTGAACAAGAAGTTCAGAAACTCAAAAACGTTGGCTTCATCCACGAGGAACAGCATCCTGAATGGTTGGCCAACATCGTCCCCATGACAAAGAAAAATGGGCAAATCAGAGTCTGTATTGACTATAGAGACCTGAATAATGCATGCCCCAAAGATGAATTCCCGCTCCCCATACCGGAGGTAATGATTGACAACACCTACGGGTTTGAGCGAATGACTTCCATGGACGGCTTCTCTGGCTACAACCAAATAAAGATGCATCCCGAAGATGAAAGGCATACATCATTTCGAACCCCATTTGTCGTCTATTGCTACACTGTCGTGCCATTTGGTCTAAAAAATGCCGGTGCAACATATCAGAGGCTATGATGAAGATATTCCAAGATATGCAGCACAAGACGGTCGAATGTTATGTTGATGACCTCGCCGTCAAAAGCAAAAGAAAAGAAGACCATCTCAAAGATCTTCGAGAAGTCTTCCTCCGGCTTCACAGACACAAACTGTGAATGAATCCCCTCAAATGTTTCTTCGGTGTGTCATCGGGTAAGTTCCTCGGATTCATAGTTCGGAAAGCTGGAATAGAGCTTGACCCCATCAAAGTCAAGGCTATCCTAGAAATGCCATCTCCAAGAACCCTGAAAGAACTGAAAAGGCTTCAAGGGAGGTTGACGTACATCCAACGGTTCATTTCCAACCTATCAGGGAAATGCCGTCTATTTTCTCGCCTGATGAAGAAAGGTGTGGACTTTGTTTGGTGTAAGACCCCGCCCCGAGAGTTTCCGATTAGTGTTAATTAAGACGTGTTTTAGCTATAAGTGTGATTAGTGGAAATTGAGTAAATCTGGATTAGAATAGCTTTGAATAATTTTGGGAACTCTTTTGATCTAGTGGGGCCCTTTGGGAGTTCCTTATAGTGTGTCTTGATTAGTTTTGAGATTTATTTAGTAATTCAGGAAATCGGTAATTTGCTCCGTTCAATGTATTTTATGGTTCCCGACAACTTTTGTATTTGCTCCGTTTCCATTCGAGACCTCTAAAGCCTACTTTGCCATTGATAGGGGTAAAACAGTCTTTTTACACAAAATCTGGACACTATTTTCAATGTCTCCGAAACTTGTAAAATGTATACTCGTTGGAAAGTAAAAATTTCGACGATCAATTCTTCCTTCTTCGTCGAATCCGTCCGAAGCCCGTAGAATGGTGTTCTAGCCCATTTTAGACTTTTAAGTTGTGGGACCCATTGCCTTAGCTATATAAGGGGAAGTCTTCTTCTTCCCCCTCTTCTTGCAACTTTTTGAGAAAGAGGAATCCCAGCCCAGCCCTAGAGTTCTACCATTGCTCCTTGCTTCTTCTTCTCTCAATCTCTCTCAAATCTCTTGCTAAGGGCAAAATGGAGGTAGTAGTCTTCTTCCCCTCCATGAGAGCTTCCTCTTGATACCATTTGTGGAGAGAGCCTCCCATTCCAAGCTACCTATTGAGCTAACTCTTGCCATTAGAGGACTCTTCATGTAAGTTCTTCTTCTCATCTCTTGATTGTGTGTTCATCTAGCCTAGGAGGTGCTTCACCTTGATTATTGGAAGTTATCTCCATCTATTTCTTGATTTTGTCATTTTAGGGCTTGTAATGTTGTATTTTGGGGATTTTTGTGTAGATTGTAGTTTGTGAGCTTGATTGAAGGATTAGAGCTTGATTAGCATTCTTGGAGACCAAGGCAAGTGGATGGATGGATTAGATTTGATTGAGTTCTTATTTTGGTTAAAAATGTGAATTTTTACTATTCCCATTTCACTTGATTTAGTATGTTATAATGCTTTGGAAATGTATTTATTGTTATGACTGTCTCTTAGTTAATTCTAGGAGAATATATGCATGCATTCATGAAAGTTATTTTGGTTGGTATGACCTCTTAAATAGTTTTGTACTTGCATTGAATGAAGTTGGATTGGTAGGAGAAATAAATGCATTGGTGGAAAGAAGTAAATGTTGAATGGAAGGGAATGAACCCATTTCATGTTAGGAAATGGTTGGAATGAAGGTGAAATGGTTTGGGAGAGAAATGACCGAAATCTGCACCTGATGTGTAGTTCCCGCAGCTGGGCGGTCAGCGGGCGGTCACCTCGGCGGCTAGCCGACAGGTGACCGGCGGCTAGCCGACCCAGATACGGTTAGAAACACAGAATGCTGCATTTTGACAGGCGAACCGCGGTCAGCCGCGCGGTCACCTCGCGGCTAACCGCCAATCCCAAACCCCAGTGACCGCTAGGTAGCCGTGAGGCGCGGTTAGAAAGACAGAATGCTACATTTTAGCAGGGTGAGTCGCGGTCAGCCAGCGGCTAACCGCCGATCACCTCGGCGGCTAACCGCCATCTGACCGATAGGTGACCGAAATTTACCCAGAATTCCTGAGTCTTTTCCATTGGTTTCAGATATGGTACTTAAAGGTTTGGATGGGTTGTTCTGATGCCCTACCACCTTGGAAAGACCCAGGGGATGACATAAGGAGATTGACATAGAAAGAAAAACCATTTCGGAAAGGGTATTGGGACCTTTAGATTCATCAACGTGCATAAGGAGACTTAGTATGTCCTCTATCATTCGAGTACCATACTAAGGGTAAATTAGACATACAAGATTCTTATACAGGTCATTTGAATATAGATGCCCCAATACATAGTCCCTAATGGCATAAGGATTTATTGCATTGTTTTATTCAGTTATTTGTATAATAGCCCGAATCTACTGGTTTTCTCTCAAATTCCAATTTGTACACCCGATATGCCTTGCCAGCCCGTGTATGCATGAACCGAAAATGATTTGAGATGTGTGCCTTCGAGCACCATTCCCCGCCTGCCCGTATGTTTTATATTGATATAGTTTTGTACATGTTTTGATTTATCATGTAACCTAAGAGTCGGCACCACTAAGCTTGGACATCCTTGTCAGTCTGATCAACTGACTTGGGTCTCCCCCTGTGCTCCCGCCAGTTGCAACTTGGATCCCGTACTGTCTCGTTACCCGGTTCCGCGGCCGTGGTCTTGCCTAGCTATATGTATATATATATGTTTATAATGTTGGTTCTCGTCACTTCGTGTGTTCGAGCCCAATGCACTGAATGTGCTCTCATCACCTTAGTGATGGAGAGGATTTAGCTTTAGTGTGGTTGCCATCTAGTCAGTTTCCTGTACCTTGAATACCCCGCATGATTTATATTGCATCTGTACTTTAAATGAACTATATACCCTGTTTTAAGACAGTTATTGTTTTAACAAGATTTCATCATGTTTAGAAAGTGCTTTGATTTCTGTATTGGTATATCTATTCACCCACCTGCCAGACCGTCGTGTCTGACCCATTTTTGTGGTACTCAGGTCCAGCTCCCGTCTTTGCCCTTGAGGAGGAGCCAGAGGAGGCGGTCGGTGAACCGCAACGATTAGTAGAGTGGCAAGCTGACGATGTCATGTAGACATTCGGTTTAGCTCGGAGCTACGAACATTTTGGGAATTTTGAGAATGACATTGTTTTATACTTTTGGGTTGTACTGGCCTTTGTTGGCCATTATTTTTGGGGAATATTAACTTAACTTGATCTTTTGTATAAACTTTAATTTCATATTTTGGGAATGCTATTGAGATCATTGCTCACTCTGACATCATGTCATACCTGTGTATTAACAGTCTTATTTGATGTGATTGGATTTAGAGTTTGATTTGCTACACGCTTCCGCACCAATATAAATGTTCTATGAGTGTATGAGGATTCCTCACCGCGGAAACCTGTGGGAAATTAAATGAATGTACAATCAATAATCTTCACCAAGGGGTGGTTAATCCCTATTTAACACAAGGGGCGGTTCGTTGTTCTTCCACACCGCCCCCGTCGCGGTCCCGGGGCCCCCGGTCTGGGGTCGCGACAGGCTGGTATCAGAGCGAGACGTGTTTCAGGCAATTAAAAGAAACTAGAAATCCTAAGGACGTGGCGAGGATCCGTTAGACTTCTTGTTAGACTTTTCGTTAGTTAGACTCGTGTGAGTAATGTGTGACCCTTATATGACTTTATGTGCTAACAATTTGTTTTACAGTGATATGCCACCTCGAAAAAGACCCGTAACCGACAATCCCACCGCAAGCAATAGTGAACACACCGGGCCACTAGGAAACGGTACTTCGGATCCAAATATGCAGAATCAATTCCAACAGATGATGCAAGCCATGCTTGACCAGCAACGTCAAGCCAATGAAAACCAAGCCAGAATGCAAGAACAAATGGCCAGAAAGGATGAAGAGCATGCTAGGGAGATGGCTATGATGCAAAGGCAGTTGTTAGAAGTATTGGAAAGGAGACCTGAACCGGCACCAGCGCAACCTCTAGGCACTCAAATCGTCATTAACAATAGGGAACATGATCCCAATGCGCTGTACGAAAAGTTTAGGAAGAGGGGTCCCAAGGAGTTCACTGGGCATGAGGACCCACTAGCTGCAGACGACTGGTTGGAGCAGACAGAGAACATCTTCGAGATATTTAGATGTACCGGTAGACAGCAAGTGCAACTCACCGCTTCCATGTTCACTGGCCTAGCGGATATATGGTGGAAAACAATCAAGGCTGAGTATAGGACCATAGCAGACGCAGAGGCTTGGGCAAGTTTCAAGAGGCAATTCAGTGACAAGTATGTACCGACACATGTCAAGAGGCAGAAGGCCATTGAATTCCAGCAGCTCGTACAAGGTAACACAAATGTGCAAGAGTACCTCACGAAGTTTGAGAGGTTGTCTCGATATGCCTCCGAGTTGATTGACACCGTGGAGAAGAAGATAACGAAGTTCCTTGAAGGACTTAACCCGATCATTGAAAGGGATGCCACAGGTGTCGTAGCACCTGCCACTTTTGAAGAGGCTGTGAGAAGGGCCTACAAATTCGAGAACCTGAACAACAAGATCCTCAAGATCCAAGGAAAGGCACCAGCTCACCAACAGAATCACCAACCAAGGAACCATCAGAATAAGCGACAGAGGCAAGAACAAAACGTGCAGAATGCTCTAGTTTGCGTTCATTGTGGTAAGAACCACGAGAGTGCTCAATGCCGTACGATTACGGGAGCATGTTTCAGATGTGGATCCATGGCACACCAGCTTAAAGACTGCCCAAGGCAAGCTGGACAAGGTAACAACAGACAGAACCAGCAACAACAAGGAACACAGCGCCAGGCACCACCTCAGAACGCACTAGCCGTGCAGAACCAGCCCAGGCCACTCCAGCAGCAGGCTCCACAGCAACAATATAGACCTCCACAGCAGCATCAAGCTCGTCAGCAAGGACAGAATCAGAATCAGCGTCCTCCTCAGCAGAATAGGAATGCACAGCAAGGAAGGCAGCAACAGGCTCAGAATAGGCCTCAGCAGCGAGGACAAGTGTATGCAATTAACCAAGCTGATGCAGAGGCAGCAGATAACGTGGTGGAAGGTACACTCCTAGTTTGTGGATTTGAAGCTAAAGTTTTGTTTGACCCTGGCTCTACGCACTCCTTCTTGTCTCCAAAATTTTCTAAGTTGATTGATATGCCTGCTAGAGAACTTGAGTATGTGTTGACAGTGTCCACTCCCGTAGGCAAACAAGTTGTGTGTAGGAAGTATTATCCTAGATGTGCTATTAAGATAGGAGATGTGGTGTTACCGGCGAATCTCATTTTGTTGGAAATGTTTGATTTTGATGTCATTCTAGGAATGGATTGGTTAGCAGGATACCATGCTACGATGGACTATTTCCATAAGACCCTCACGTTCAAATTAGAGGAGACCCCAGCAGGCGTTTTGTTCCATGGGGAGAGGAGAAATTCTTGTCCAAGATTCGTCTCAGCATTGAAGGCTAATAGACTAGTGAGAAGTGGATGTGAATGCTATTTAGCGTTTATCACGGAGGATAAACGGTCCCAAGGGGTGGAGGAGATCCCAATTGTTTGCGAATTCCCAGACATTTTTCCAGAAGAAATCCCAGGTTTACCACCGGTTAGGGAGATTGACTTCACCATTGAGCTGTTACCAGGGACCGCTCCGATATCTATCGCACCATACAGAATGGCTCCAGCTGAATTAGGAGAGTTGAAGATTCAGTTGCAAGAATTGTTGGATAGAGGCTTTATTAGACCGAGCGTTTCACCGTGGGGAGCTCCAGTTTTATTCGTCAAGAAGAAAGACGGTTCCATGAGGATGTGTATTGATTATCGGAAATTGAACCAAGCTACCATCAAGAACAAGTATCCATTGCCAAGGATAGATGAATTGTTTGACCAATTGCAAGGTGCTGCTTATTTTTCGAAGATCGATCTAAGATCCGGTTATCATCAGCTGAGAGTTAGGGATTCAGATGTATCGAAGACAGCGTTCCGGACGAGATATGGACACTATGAGTTTCTAGTGATGCCATTTGGACTGACAAATGCACCAGCAGTATTCATGGCTTTGATGAACAAGATATTTGCGGAGTACTTAGACCAATTCACAGTGGTGTTTATTGATGATATTTTGGTGTACTCTAAGTCTAGAGAAGAGCACGAAGAGCATTTGAGGATAGCATTGCAACTCCTAAGAGACAACCAATTGTATGCGAAGCTCTCTAAGTGCGATTTTTGGCTTGAAGAAGTCGCATTTTTAGGTCATATCATTTCCAAAGAAGGATTATCTGTGGACTCGGCCAAGATAGATGCAGTTGTGAAGTGGGAAAGACCGAAGAACGCGTCAGAAATCAGAAGTTTTCTTGGATTGGCGGGTTACTATCGAAGATTTGTGCAAGGATTTTCGTCGATTGCAGCTTCATTGACAAAGTTGACCAAGAAGAATGCACCTTATGTGTGGACAGACCAATGCGAGACCAGCTTCCAAGAGTTGAAGAAGAGATTAACATCAGCACCAGTCCTCACTTTACCATCCGGGAGCGGCAGTTACACCATCTTTACAGATGCTTCGAATATAGGACTCGGTTGTGTGTTGATGCAAGATAGAAAAGTCGTCGCTTATGGATCCCGTCAGTTGAAGGACCACGAGAAGAACTACGCGACGCATGATCTGGAATTAGCAGCGGTCGTTTTTGCGCTAAAGATGTGGAGACATTACCTCTACGGAGAGAAATTCGAAGTCCACTCCGATCACCGCAGCTTACAGTATTTGTTCTCTCAGAAGGAGTTGAATATGAGACAAAGAAGATGGATGGAATATATCAAAGATTACGATTTTCCGATCAAGTACCACCCGGGAAAGGCAAATGTAGTAGCCGATGCCTTGAGTAGGAAGTCAGCAAGTGTGGCAAGCCTAAGAGTTACGTGCTTCTTTCAGCAATTCGAAGAGTTGGGGGTAGATTTTCAGCCCCTAAGCGAGGGAGTGGTGTTAGCCAACATGTCAGTGTCTGAACCCTCGTTCATTCGGAAGATCAAGGACAACCAATTGCAAGATCCAGAGTTGGCCAAGATTTCTGAGCATATAGCAGAACGTCCTGATTTCCGTATTGTAGATGGAGTTTTATTCTATCGTGATCGTCTATGCGTGCCCAACATTGAAGATTTGAAGAACGACATTATGACAGAGGCGCACAGTACGAAGTACTCTATGCATCCGGGTAGCACGAAGATGTATCAGAACTTGAAAGGCAGATTTTGGTGGAACAACATGAAGAGGGAAATAGCAGCTTTCGTATCACGATGTATGACGTGTCAGTTGGTGAAGGCAGAACATCAGAGACCTCCAGGGTTATTGCAGCCATTAGAGATCCCAGAATGGAAGTGGGAACATATCACCATGGATTTCATCTCGGGATTGCCAAGGACCAGAAAAGGGAACAACTCCATATGGGTCATTGTGGACCGTCTCACCAAATCAGCTCATTTCATTCCTATGAAGACCGGAGAGAAAATGCATATGTTACCTCTCGCGGAGTTATTTGTCAACGAGATTGTCAGCCGTCATGGGCAGCCAGTCTCCATTACTTCGGACAGAGATAGCAGATTCGTCTCGAGATTCTGGAAGACTTTGCATGAGTCTATGGGAACGAAGCTTCAGTTCAGCACAGCGTATCACCCACAAACAGATGGTCAGTCGGAAAGAACAATTCAGACCCTTGAAGATATGCTTCGAGCGTGTGTACTAGATTTCAAGACCCAATGGGATGAGACCTTACCGCTTTGCGAATTCGCCTACAACAACAGTTATCATTCGAGCATTGGGATGGCGCCTTTTGAGGCATTGTATGGTAGGAGATGTAGAACTCCAGTTTGTTGGGAAGAAGTTGGTATTCGCAGTTTTCATGGACCGACTATGGTGAGTGAAACCAGTGACAAAGTCAAGTTGATCCAAGAACATCTGAAAGTAGCCCGGAGTAGACAGAAGAGTTATGCAGATTCTCATCGCAGGGACTTACATTTTAAGGAAGGAGATAAGGTTTTCTTGAAGGTGTCACCTACTAGAGGAACTTTGAGATTCGGACAGAGAGGCAAATTATCTCGGCGATACATTGGACCCTACAATATCGTGAGCAAGATTGGTGATGTGGCTTATAGATTGGCCTTACCACCTGAGCTTTCCGGCGTACACAATGTGTTCCATGTGTCTATGTTGAAAAAGTACGTCCCCGATCCGTCACATGTACTCCGTCATGAACCATTAGAGATCAGAGAAGATGCCACCTATGTCGAGAAGCCTAGACAGATCATCGATACGAAGGAACAAGAACTGAGGACAAGGACTATACAATGGGTGAAAGTGCTTTGGGAAAATCACGGACCTGAAGAGGCAACGTGGGAATTACGGGATCAAGTTCAGAAGAAGTATCCGCATCTACTACCCGAGGTTAGTTATTTTATTTCATTTGGTGGACCAAATGCCCTAAGGGGTGGAGGATGTAAGACCCCGCCCCGAGAGTTTCCGATTAGTGTTAATTAAGACGTGTTTTAGCTATAAGTGTGATTAGTGGAAATTGAGTAAATCTGGATTAGAATAGCTTTGAATAATTTTGGGAACTCTTTTGATCTAGTGGGGCCCTTTGGGGGTTCCTTATAGTGTGTCTTGATTAGTTTTGAGATTTATTTAGTAATTCAGGAAATCGGTAATTTGCTCCGTTCAATGTATTTTATGGTTCCCGACAACTTTTGTATTTGCTCCGTTTCCATTCGAGACCTCTAAAGCCTACTTTGCCATTGATAGGGGTAAAACAGTCTTTTTACACAAAATCTGGACACTATTTTCAATGTCTCCGAAACTTGTAAAATGTATACTCGTTGGAAAGTAAAAATTTCGACGATCAATTCTTCCTTCTTCGTCGAATCCGTCCGAAGCCCGTAGAATGGTGTTCTAGCCCATTTTAGACTTTTAAGTTGTGGGACCCATTGCCTTAGCTATATAAGGGGAAGTCTTCTTCTTCCCCCTCTTCTTGCAACTTTTTGAGAAAGAGGAATCCCAGCCCAGCCCTAGAGTTCTACCATTGCTCCTTGCTTCTTCTTCTCTCAATCTCTCTCAAATCTCTTGCTAAGGGCAAAATGGAGGTAGTAGTCTTCTTCCCCTCCATGAGAGCTTCCTCTTGATACCATTTGTGGAGAGAGCCTCCCATTCCAAGCTACCTATTGAGCTAACTCTTGCCATTAGAGGACTCTTCATGTAAGTTCTTCTTCTCATCTCTTGATTGTGTGTTCATCTAGCCTAGGAGGTGCTTCACCTTGATTATTGGAAGTTATCTCCATCTATTTCTTGATTTTGTCATTTTAGGGCTTGTAATGTTGTATTTTGGGGATTTTTGTGTAGATTGTAGTTTGTGAGCTTGATTGAAGGATTAGAGCTTGATTAGCATTCTTGGAGACCAAGGCAAGTGGATGGATGGATTAGATTTGATTGAGTTCTTATTTTGGTTAAAAATGTGAATTTTTACTATTCCCATTTCACTTGATTTAGTATGTTATAATGCTTTGGAAATGTATTTATTGTTATGACTGTCTCTTAGTTAATTCTAGGAGAATATATGCATGCATTCATGAAAGTTATTTTGGTTGGTATGACCTCTTAAATAGTTTTGTACTTGCATTGAATGAAGTTGGATTGGTAGGAGAAATAAATGCATTGGTGGAAAGAAGTAAATGTTGAATGGAAGGGAATGAACCCATTTCATGTTAGGAAATGGTTGGAATGAAGGTGAAATGGTTTGGGAGAGAAATGACCGAAATCTGCACCTGATGTGTAGTTCCCGCAGCTGGGCGGTCAGCGGGCGGTCACCTCGGCGGCTAGCCGACAGGTGACCGGCGGCTAGCCGACCCAGATACGGTTAGAAACACAGAATGCTGCATTTTGACAGGCGAACCGCGGTCAGCCGCGCGGTCACCTCGCGGCTAACCGCCAATCCCAAACCCCAGTGACCGCTAGGTAGCCGTGAGGCGCGGTTAGAAAGACAGAATGCTACATTTTAGCAGGGTGAGTCGCGGTCAGCCAGCGGCTAACCGCCGATCACCTCGGCGGCTAACCGCCATCTGACCGATAGGTGACCGAAATTTACCCAGAATTCCTGAGTCTTTTCCATTGGTTTCAGATATGGTACTTAAAGGTTTGGATGGGTTGTTCTGATGCCCTACCACCTTGGAAAGACCCAGGGGATGACATAAGGAGATTGACATAGAAAGAAAAACCATTTCGGAAAGGGTATTGGGACCTTTAGATTCATCAACGTGCATAAGGAGACTTAGTATGTCCTCTATCATTCGAGTACCATACTAAGGGTAAATTAGACATACAAGATTCTTATACAGGTCATTTGAATATAGATGCCCCAATACATAGTCCCTAATGGCATAAGGATTTATTGCATTGTTTTATTCAGTTATTTGTATAATAGCCCGAATCTACTGGTTTTCTCTCAAATTCCAATTTGTACACCCGATATGCCTTGCCAGCCCGTGTATGCATGAACCGAAAATGATTTGAGATGTGTGCCTTCGAGCACCATTCCCCGCCTGCCCGTATGTTTTATATTGATATAGTTTTGTACATGTTTTGATTTATCATGTAACCTAAGAGTCGGCACCACTAAGCTTGGACATCCTTGTCAGTCTGATCAACTGACTTGGGTCTCCCCCTGTGCTCCCGCCAGTTGCAACTTGGATCCCGTACTGTCTCGTTACCCGGTTCCGCGGCCGTGGTCTTGCCTAGCTATATGTATATATATATGTTTATAATGTTGGTTCTCGTCACTTCGTGTGTTCGAGCCCAATGCACTGAATGTGCTCTCATCACCTTAGTGATGGAGAGGATTTAGCTTTAGTGTGGTTGCCATCTAGTCAGTTTCCTGTACCTTGAATACCCCGCATGATTTATATTGCATCTGTACTTTAAATGAACTATATACCCTGTTTTAAGACAGTTATTGTTTTAACAAGATTTCATCATGTTTAGAAAGTGCTTTGATTTCTGTATTGGTATATCTATTCACCCACCTGCCAGACCGTCGTGTCTGACCCATTTTTGTGGTACTCAGGTCCAGCTCCCGTCTTTGCCCTTGAGGAGGAGCCAGAGGAGGCGGTCGGTGAACCGCAACGATTAGTAGAGTGGCAAGCTGACGATGTCATGTAGACATTCGGTTTAGCTCGGAGCTACGAACATTTTGGGAATTTTGAGAATGACATTGTTTTATACTTTTGGGTTGTACTGGCCTTTGTTGGCCATTATTTTTGGGGAATATTAACTTAACTTGATCTTTTGTATAAACTTTAATTTCATATTTTGGGAATGCTATTGAGATCATTGCTCACTCTGACATCATGTCATACCTGTGTATTAACAGTCTTATTTGATGTGATTGGATTTAGAGTTTGATTTGCTACACGCTTCCGCACCAATATAAATGTTCTATGAGTGTATGAGGATTCCTCACCGCGGAAACCTGTGGGAAATTAAATGAATGTACAATCAATAATCTTCACCAAGGGGTGGTTAATCCCTATTTAACACAAGGGGCGGTTCGTTGTTCTTCCACACCGCCCCCGTCGCGGTCCCGGGGCCCCCGGTCTGGGGTCGCGACATTTGGGATGCTGAATGTGAAGCTGCATTTCAAGACATCAAGTCATACCTGACAAAACCTCCGGTGTCGGCTGCTCCCACAACCGGAAAACCATTCATCTTATATACAAGAGCTCTCGACTATTCTTTGGGCGCTCTACTTTCACAAGAAAATGATGGAGGAAAAGAAGCTGCTCTATACTACCTTAGTCGCATGTTGGTAGGTGCAGAGCATCGCTACTCTCCAGTCGAAAAAGAATGCCTGGCAGTGATGTTCGCCATACAAAAGCTACCTCACTACTTGCTGTCAAACACAGTATACCTGATATCGATGATCAATCTTTTAAAGGTCCTTTTCATAAAAGCAGGTTCTCTCAACGCTCGGCTGGCAAAATGGTCCATCCTTCTGTCACAATTTGATATTAGGTATGTACCACAAAAAGCAATCAAAGGCCAATCTCTGGCAGATTTTCTCGCAAAGCATCCACTGCCTAAGGATTCTCCGCTCAAGGATGATCTCCCAGACGAACCTGTCTACAACGTGGAGACTTTCTCACCAAATGCCTCCTGGAACATGTACTTCGATGGTGCAACCAGGACAAATGAAAAAGGAAAGATGATATCGGGAATTGGCATTCTCTTCGTTAGCCTCGACAAATACATGATTCCACACGCATTTTCACTACTAGAACCATGTTCAAACAATGCAACTGAGTACCAAGCCCTGATCGTAGGATTGGAACTTTCCCTTGAATCCAGTATCACCATGCTGGAAGCCTTTGGGGACTCCCAACTGATCGTCAATTAAATGAATCAGAAATATGAAATCAAGAAGCCTGATCTCTTACCTTACTACAACAAGGAACAGTACTTCAACAAAAGTTTGATGTCTGTCACATCACCCACATTCGTAGAGGTGAAAACATTCGTGTAGATGCCCTGGCTAGACTCGCTGCATCTATGGCAATCCAAGAAGGGGAAAACATGAAAATTACAGTGTGTCAAAGGAGGATTCTCCCTCCTCTCAACACACACCAAGCAGTCGCTGAATGCCACCGAGAGGCCAGAAGTCGAATTTCCATCCTTAAACCTCCGATCGGCGACTGGAGGGATTCGTTCATTGATTACATTATATTCAGAATCCTACCTGAAGATCTAAAAGAGCGGGTAAGCATTCAAAGACGAGCCCCAAACTTTCATTTGGATATTCCATCCAAAATGCTTTACAGAAAATCCTTCAATGGAGTACTCCTACGTTGCTTGTCACAACAAGAGGCGGAAGAGACTCTAAAAGAAGTTCATGCTAGTCTTTGTGAAGCCCATCAAGCTGGTCCTAAGCTTTACAATCAGATAAAAAGGTTGGGTTACTATTGGCCTACCATGGTAGCTGACGCAATGAAATTTGCTAAGCGTTGCCAACAATTCCAAGTTCATGGAGATTATGTCCACATGCCTCCAGAATGGCTACATCCTACAGCGATCTCATGGCCCTTCAAAGCCTGGGGTATGGACATCATAGGTCCTATCTCTCCCCCATCAAGCAAAGGTCATCGCTTCATCTTCTCCGCTACGAATTATTTCTCCAAGTGGTCAGAAGCATTTGCGTTCAGTGAAATGAAGACCTCATCAGTCCTTCAATTCTTGTAAACCAACATCATTTGACGCTTCGGCATACCGAAAAGATTCGTCCATGATAACGGACCACAATTCTGGGATCACAGATTCTACAGGTTCTGCAACAAATACAAAATCCAAAGTTGTCCTTCAATTCCGTATAACCCGGCAGCGAATGGACTGCAGAAGCCTTTAACAAGACACTCTGCAAAATCCTCAAGAAAATGGTATGTAGTCACAAAAGAGACTGGAGCGACAAACTGCCTGAAGCTTTATGGGCCTATCGGACTACTGTTAGAGGACCAACTCATAGCACACCATTCTCCTTGGTCTATGGATGTGAAGTAGTTATCCCTTTAGAGGTACAAATTCCTTCCTTAAGGGTATCTCTACAAAATGAAATGACGCAAGAAAACAATGTCAAATTGAGACTCCAAGAACTGGATAATCTTGATGAAAGATGGCTCGAAGCTCTACAAAGCGTTGAGCTTTACCAAGCACGCATGGTAGGATCTTTTGACAAGAAGGTCAAGCAACGCGCCCACATAAAGGATGACTTGGTTCTTGCGGTAAAAAGGCCAATGGTTTTTGCCCACAAATCCAAAGGCAAATTCGAACCAAAATGGGAGGGACCCTTCGTCATCGACAAAGTTTTATCCAATGGTGCATATGCTCTTTTAAACATGGAGGGTGACAGATGTATGCTGCCCATCAATGGCAAGTTCTTGAAGCGGTACTACCCTTGAAGACTTCCTACAATGGGTCAAAGCGATGCCTGCATGGACAAAGCCTATTCCTAGGTACTTGCTTGTCAAACCCACCCCTTTTAGAGTTTTCATCCCTATGTTGAAATTTCTAAAAAAACCTCAAAACAATGCTTACTTTCAATGTTTCATTGTTAAAAAAAAAAAAAAAAAAAACAACTAACCAAAATCCAAGTTTAGGAGCCTCTTCCCTAACTTGACCAAATTTTCAATCCTTAAACCCAAAAATTCATGGTTTGAAACAAAAATCAAGACTCAAGGATTTCCACCCTAGTCCACCCCGACTTTTGCCATCAAAAATGGTTTTGAGTCAAAATTTACGACCCTCGTGTCTTTAAACAAAAAATGGTTTTTAAAAAAATAGTGAGGAAGCGACATTTAGTCGATACTCACACAAAACCCAAAGATCAGAAGGATGCGAACCCCATTCGATACTTCCAAAACCTCAAATCGCAAGGAAGTGACACCTCGTCAATACTTGTAAGATTTCAAAAATCGTGGAGACACAACGTTTCGGTTGATATCCACAACCCAAATTTCAAAACAAAAAACAAAGGTTAAAAAAAACCTCAAATTTCAAAAATCGTGGGGAGTCGACATTCCATCGATACCCACAAAACAAATTTATTGAGAAAAAAGCAGGGAACCGACATTCAGTAAATACTTGCACCAAAATCCGCGAGGAGGCGACATTCCATCGATACTCGCAACCGAATAAGCAAGGAAGCGACATTCCATCGATACTTGCAATACCATTCAGCCGGGAGGCGACTTATAGTCGATACTTGCACTTTGAAAACCGAAAAACCCGGCTTTTACTCCAAAAACCTGGCTTTCATGCCAAAAACCAAAAATCTGGATTCCACGCCAACAAAACAATACCTGGCTTTCATGCCAAACAATCAAAAATCTGGCTTCCACGCCAACAAAACAATACCTGGCTTTCATGCCAAACAATCAAAAATCTGGCTTCCATGCCAACAAAACAAAACTTAGTTTTCAAAAAAAAAAAAAAAAACTCAGCTTCCATGCCACGAAATCTGGCTTTCACGCTAAACAAAAAAACCGGCTCCCATGCCACAAACAAAATTCTGGCTTTCACGCCACAAAAATAGGCTCTCATGCCAAAAACCGGCTTCCATGCAAAAAAATAAAAGTTTGGCTCCTATGCCACCAAAATTCGGCTTTCACGCCATCCAAAATTCGGCTTTCAAGCCTTCAAATAACCTGGCTTTTTGCCACAAAATATGGCTTTCATGCCCAAAACAAACCTTTGACAAAAAGATTTTCACAAAATGACAACCTTGTGATCAAATTCTCAAACAAACATTCCCATCCAACTTTTACTTACTTTCATTGAAAAAAAAAAAAGAATTTAAGTGAAACAAGGGAATACGAAAAAAGGGTGCCAAAAAATGTTTATACATGGAGGTACCAAAAGAAAAGAAGAAAAAGTTTGTTACGAATCAGGAGGCTAGTCTGACATGGTCGTCAACCAAAGGCTTAACTCCTCAAGCAAACTCTTGGTCTTAGCCTCCAAAGCTTCCAGGCCGCGTTTCTTCAGAATCTTCCCATAAAAAGCAATAGGCCGTCGCGATCCATCCTCAGCACGAGGAAGCTCTTCCTAGAGAATCTGCCATTGTTCATATTCCTGAGTCTTCCTCTCGAGATTGCTTTCAACCTCTTCAACTTGGCGAATGAAAGTCCTCTCTCTATCGCGAGCCTTCAAAGTAGCAGTCCACTTGGCAACGGCCTGTTCCTCCAATAGCTCAAGGTGCTGTCTGGCCTCAGTGACCTCCCTATCAAGATGGTGCTGGTCCTGTGTCAGCTTAATAATAGCCAACTCGGTCACGTTCCTCTCCCGAACGAGCTACTTCCGAGTCCAGGAGATCTCATTCAATTCAGATTTGACCTCGCTGGAAGGCTTCAAAAACATCTTGTTGAAGAAGTCATCATTTGGAAAGCTCTTGGTCTCATTCCACTTGTTGCCTGGAGTGATGACTTCATCAACAAAAGCCCTGGCATCTGTAATGTCCAGACCGACTTCTTCGCTATCGGTAAGAATGTCCTGCACATGCTTAACCATGCCGAAACCAGCCTCCAAATGGCCAGAAGAAAGAGTCTCGACCCATGAGCTCAAGACTCTCTTCAACACCTTCCTCGCAAACTGACGGGATGGCTCAGATGAAGACTCGCCATGCTCCCTTGGTCGGCTGCCCATGTCAGGCACCATTGGAAGAGTAATCAAGAAGCTTTTTCCAACCGGAGCCGCTGGGGAGGGAATATCACCACGCGGACTTTCCTCTGCCTCATCAAAACTGGTGGAAGAAGCCCCTACTCCTGAATAGTCACAAGCACGCCCTGCTCTGGCTCTGAGAAGGATAGATGAACTTCCCTTGTCGCCTCACAACCTGCCAATGAAAGATGAAAAAGGTATGAATATGATCTTGTCAAAAATCAAAATATCAAGATGATCATTACAAAGTACCTTCTTCGACGACTGGCGGAATGCTTTCTGCCTCCATGAGCTCACCCGAAGCATCGTTAAAAGTTGCGTCCATGGATGGTTTGAAGTCGTCTAATCCTCTGGCAAGTCAGCGGGTAAAAAAAAAAAATTGTCAGCAAGTGGCAGTAAAGAAAAACAAAGAAAAAAAAAAAGAAGAAAAGAAGCCATACCAGGAGGAGATTCCGGATCTACTTCAGAATCTCTGGGTTCTTCCTCAGATACCACAATCGGATCCATCACTGCCTCATTGGCCGGAACCTCAGGCATTATCAAACCATGATCTTCTGCCGAAAGAAAGAAAAGCAGTAGATCAAAAAACAAAAGCCTCATAAAAAGAAAGAAGCGGAAAAAGAGAAGGGACATACCATCACTACTGATCTTTTCTCCCCGGCTTCTCTTCTCTGGCGGCTCATCATCATCCCCTGATGCCTCCTCAACAATGGTGGAAGGAATTTCCAAATCAGGAGAGCTTTCATGCCGTCTCTGACTTCGACGCTGTCTTCTTCTCTTGCTCCTACGGGACGAATTGCTGGAAGTACCCGTCCAACCATCGAAATCGGGCCTCTCGCCAGAGTCCTCACCGGATGGTCTGCTCTTGCCGGTAGACTCCATGGATGCCTCTGCTCACTCAGCTTGTATCCAAGTGGCGACCTCAGCCTCCTCCTCTGCGAGCTGTTCTAAGACCTCACCAGGTATCTCTTGTGTAGCTCCTGATCTGATGACGTCCCGGTCCTTGAGAAAACTTGTTCTGTGCTTTTCTCTAGAAAGGAAAGCTAGAACTTCCTCTCGGCGGACCCCATCTGACTTCGCAAGACCCTTCCCAGAAGACTGCTTCACATCGAGCTCCTTCTTGGAAAGTCCCCGGTACACTGAAAGGCTCTCCACGAACCATTTAGTGAAGCCAGTAGTCTGGAAAGTGGGCAACTCAGGATAAGAAATCATGGCAGTAGTGTCTTCCACACCATAAAAAGCCCATGCATTCCTCCTGTCCTGCAGACCTCCAAAATGCTTCACCTTGCTCGAAGGCGGTCCAACAATGCCTTCGGAGAAGCCCAACTGCATGGCAAAACCCGAGGGAACATACGGCTGGATGTCGACGAAAAGATGTATGCGGTACACCATCGTGCCGACACGTATGTTAAAAAGCCAACTCCTCTCTGCATTTGTCAAAGAATAGTGTCTCCCTGACCCTGCCCTGGTTGAATCACGGGAGACACCAAAATCAAAAGCCTTCTTCCGCAAACCCGGAGAAAGCTTCACCGAAGACTGCCCCATCTCGACGTCCCAGAATCGTCGGATCCTCAAGCGGGCAGATAAGAGAGATTCGAAAACAGGCTTCCCTCTAGCCAACCGAATCATAAACGGGTCATCGTCCTGAGTAGCACCCAATCGGTGGAAACTGGGACAGTGGTATACATACCACGAATAGAAAATATGGGCTGAAAATACCCTATTCATAGGAAGCCCAAGCCAAACCAGGAAAGCAGCAGCCTGCAGTTCGGTGCATAAATAGGAGTAAAGAGCAGGCACCTAAGCAAGCTGCTCTCCAAACGCCATCTGACAAGCCGGAAAAATGCAATGCGGCTTGATGTGCGTACCATCTCCCCCAGCAAAAACAGCCTCACTGAGCAAATAAGTGAGGTAAATAGCGAGATCTCTCCGCAGCGCAATGTAAGAATGAATGGCGTCTGTGTCTGCGAGGAATTCCTTCAAATTCTCTCGCATGGCAGAGATCTTCATTGGAGAAAATCACGGTTTGACGAAAAGCGCGAACCGCGTCAAAAATCTCTGCCTCCTTCAGAATGGCACCGCCAACCTGCAGGATGTGATCAGTCCACGACTCCCAGCTCGAGTCAGCACTGAAACGGCCACGAAGTCAAAAGGGCTTCACCCAATTGCTGCCATCGCCCTTGGAAATGTCAAGGCCCATCGGTCTCAAATCGACCGAAGGATGGTCTAAACCTTGGTAGCCGCTGGCCAGCATCAAAATGTCCATACGGGCAGGCGACTTCTCTGCAAAACCAGAAGGGCCGCCAACAAAAACCCCGGTCTTGATCACGCTTGTCCTCTTCACCCAGCTTGGAGGATCTTCCCTCTTTGAGCATGTGGAGGAAAGGCTCATGATAGAGATAGTCCGATTGAAGGTCAACCAAGTAGAAACAGTTCTCTTCTCACCATCAACTATAAAAGAGAACTGAAAACATCTCCTTTGGTATGTTGAATCGTCGGGGACGGCATCACCAAATAAGAAGGTAGGCTTGGGCACAATGCTCTAATCGTCCATGACCCAAGGACAGTTGCTTACCATGATTTTATAATACTCCTCATCCTTGAGGGCAATCAAACGTTGCCTCATCTCATCTCGGTTAAGCGAGTCACACTCTTCCAAGTTCCTTTCGATATACTGAACCTCTTCCCATGCCTGCTGTACGGCCACATTAGAGGATCCGGTAGAACGGCAAAGCGCATCAGTGACAGGCTCCTTACCCTTGTTCGTTCAGGAGGAACTACCTGTAAAAATGGAAAGAGAGAAAATCAATCATCAAAATGACAGAATTTTGCTAAAAAAAAATTCTAGAGAAATTTTGGCATGGTTCCGGGGCAATTCCGAAGAAAAAGGAAACACCCCGAAAGAAATAAGAGCTTGAAGATGAGCTCAACATCGCTGCAAGCTCATAATCAATGAAAAATTCTCGAAGAAGGCTTGAAGTCAAACATTGCTGCGAGATCAAACCAAAGCTTCTCAAATATCCGCAAGATTGGAAAAGGGCTTAACATTGCTGCGAGCTCCAGAATTCAAAACTTGCAAAGCTCCTCAGAAAATCCCCGCAAGACCAAGAAAGGGCTCAACATTGCTGCGAGCTCCAAATCCCAAGACTTGCAAAAGATTTCCAGGTGTGCACATCATACTTCCAATTCCATTCTAAAAAAAAAATGCATAGAAGGAAAGTTGTCATGCATGCGCGTCTCGAAATCTAGGAAAGAAAGAAGAAAAAAAAAAGAGAATCTCTTTTCAAAAAAGAAAAAAATAATTCTGCCCACAGGCCACTTGGCCGTATGGCCTTGACCATACGGTCTTGTCCGTACGGCCACACAAAAGAAAAAAAAGAGAAGAAAAAAAGAAAAAAAAACGTATGAAAAAAAAAAAAACACGTCAAAAAGAAAAAAAAAGAGAGAAAGAAAAAGAAAAGAAAAGAAAAGAATGAAAACCTTTTTCTATTTTCTACATGGGGTTTCAAAATGAAGAAACTTACTTGAAGCCATTGGTGAAGAAAGAGGAAGAACTAGAAGATCCTTGGAGAAGAAGAACAATTCTTGATCTTGGAGCAGTCTTGAAGATTTTTGCAAAAAGAGAGCAATAAGCAACAAGATATCTAACCTCCTTGCTTTTATAGAAGAAAGCAAACCAAAAGAGGAAAGAAGGAGAAAAGATAGGAGGTAAGTGCTACAAATTAGCAAACTTCCTAAAAGAAAGGGATCATGGGATATTCTTTCCCAATGAGGAGATTCTTTGAGAAATTCTCTTCAAAAAGAGAGGGATTATGAGAAACTTTCTCCCAAAGAAAAATATTTTGAGAAAATCTCTCCCAAAATCAAGGAAACTTGAGAGATTCTCTCCAAGTAAGAATATTTTTAGATATTCTCTACCCAAAAGATATATTTTTAGATATTCTTTACAAAAATGACACTACTTGAGATCTAAGCCATTTTTAAAGCTTAGGGTCTCATGGGCTAGCCCACATGAGCCAAGTTTGACCACCTAGGCACTAAAAGTGGCTTTTAGTCAAAATCCTTCTTACCAAGAGCATACAAAAATGGTTCCATGCCTCTTTTGAGTCAATTGGACTATACAAAAAAAAAAAAAAAAAAACAAATATCCAAGCCTCATGAGTTTCAAAAAATTCAAATCATCCCACCTTATGAACCAAATTAAGCCAACAAACCTTGAAATTGACATTCCACAAAAACCCAGACCACTCCAATGGACCCAAAATTGTCCCAAAGAGTGACCAAAATCCAAACCATGGTCCCCTAACTTGCCACATACAGCTTGTTAAGTCACAAGACCAAAACCAAAAACCAAATCTCAGTCCCTTAACTTGCCACATACGGCTTGTTAGGTTACAAGACCGAAATCAAAATTCAAAACCCGACCCCCTAACCTGTCACATACAGCTTGTTAGGTCACAAAGTCAAAAACCAAAAACCTTCTTGGCCACCTAATGCACCACAAAACGCCTTTAGGTTCACAAAGTCAAAAAGAAAAATTCCAAAACCTAAAAAACCAATCCAAATGTCATTTTCAAAATTTTTCCTTGAAATGGTACGTGATCTCTCTCACTGCCATAAAATTCCATTGGAAACCAAAAATGTCACTTTGCCTCCTCAACATCAAGAGCTACATAGAGCCGCATCCTACTACAAACAGGCAAGGCCACTTCAAGCATCGGATCTTGTCAGAATCAAACAAAAACTGTAATATTCCTCAAAATAGCCAAAAAAAGAGGTACACATGAAGTTTCGGGCCATTTCGACACCATTTGGCCTAACTTCAATCCTCCAACAGCTGAGTGGGAGCTCCCAGCGGCGACAGTGTTGAAGACATCAAATCTTCAATCAGAGCCTATGGATGGTCTCGAAATGCCTCCAAAAGGTTCCACGTCGAATTTCAAGTCAAACCGACACCGTTTGACCCTCCATCAACTCTCGAACAACGAAATCAATCCTTTCGGCGGTGAGAACCTCCAATCCCCCACTCATCAAACAAATTACATGAGTAGCTTCTACATGCTTCCAAAGGGTTGTACGTCAAATTTCAAGTCATTCTGACAACGTTTGACCCGGCTTTGACGCTCCAAAGCAAGATTAAGCCTACCGTCGGCGAAGCTCCCCGGGACCATGGCATCCAAATCAGAGTTAATGGATCATCTCAAAATGACTCCAATAGGCTCCCTGCCAAATTTCAGGTCAATCGGACATCGGATGACCACACATCAAAGCTCGACATCTTCCGCACTATGAAATCAAGGCTAGCATCGACGGGACCCCAAACGGCTTCAAAAATCAAATAAAACCTCATGGTTGGTCCTATCTAATGCTCAAGAAGCTTCACCTCAAATTTCAGGTCATTCCGACATCGTTTGACCTAGTTTCAACTCTTGGCGGAAAATCGACTACAAAGTCTTCGACTTTTCCAAAAATAGGAAACTTTGTGCTCTGATTTGCATGACTTCTTGATGGGTTTTCTTCAGTGGAATCAAGCCAATAAAAGAGGAGAAATGTCAAAGAAAAATATAGGAGAAAAAAGAAGCAAAAAAGCCAGAGAAACGGCCAAGAAACGACGATGAGACAGCGACCAAAAAAGGGCCAAAAGCCCCAGGGTCGCCAGCGACCATGGGTGCATGGTCGCCAGCGACCATAGGGATCCAGGCAGCCGAAGTTTGCTCGAAAACCCACCTTTTCGGGTATTTTTTGCATTTCGCGATGTTTAGCCCCTGTGATTTTCTCAAATTCTAATTTTTTAGGCATGATATCCGTCGATCTTCGTCAACATCACGGATCCGCCATCAAAATTATTTGATCATCATCAAACACCCGAAAACCACCAACCGGCCGACCAAGAAAGTACACTTTCTGCCCGATCGATCGTGAAATCGACTGGACAGATGTTGTCGGCCCATTGGTGTCAACCAATGTCTGAATTTGCATCGTCATCCGACATCAAATAACATGTGAATCCATCGATGATCATCGCAAGAAGAATTCCAAAAGACGCGGCACGGCCCGCGACTCTTCAAGCGACTTGGTGACCAATTAATGCTGTTAATTGACCTTTTTATGACAACTTATTAGGGTCATTAACTCATTATTTTGGACGGCCCAATCAGAAGCAAGCAAATGGGAGTTACAAGTCCAATTAATCATGGCAATTAACCATGTAACTCTTATCATTATGGAGATTAATCATGGTAATTAATCATGAAACTCCCATCATCATGGAGATTAAATGTCCATTATTCTCCATTGGCCAATCAGAATCCAAGAAAAAGGAGTTACAAAATTATGAAATCAAATCTCGTAACTCCTCCCATCATGGAGCATTAATGCCATTAATGCCCATAAACCTTCCTAATGGCTACCAAAAGCCTATAAATAGGCGGTCATTCCAAAGGAAAAGGGTCCTGAAAATCGTCTTGAAAATTATCCTGAAGAATTCTCTGCAAAAAGAAGCTCTCCTGCCTTGAAGAAACCCAGCTACAAACACTACAAGGTGATCGAAGTCCCTTGGGAGGCCACCCCCCCAAGGTTTCCCCTCTTCTTCTATCCAACATAGCCTAGATGCGGCTTTTCAGCCCGTCTACTTGGTTTTTTATTGGATATAGGACCTTCCCTTGGTCATTGTCCTCTAAAAATCCAAGGTCCAAGCCAAGCCAAGTGAACTAAAGCATCAAGTGTTCTCATCTGAAGGAGGATGGCGGAGTCCATACATTACTCGCGACCGTCGATCTGAATGAGTCCCCACAATCTCCTGAGAAGTCAGATCTCTCTTTCTTTCTTTTCTACTGTATTTTGTATTTTTTAAGAGAAAAGAAAATCACAATTCTTGTCTTTCACTATTAATAAGATTTGTAAATCGCCTTTCATGACAAAATCGCATTTGACGGCACAAAACTGCCTTTCATGGCAAACTAAACAAAATCGCCTCTCATGGCATTTTAAAATCTTGTCTCTTTCTTTAAATATATGTGCAATAGAAAGTTAGAAAAAAAGTTTGATTTCCTTTCTACTTGTGAATGTGAATCTCCGGATCACAATTTCAAATTCCAAGTAGAATAGAAAATTTGGCATACCCATACAAAAATGTTGATGCTTACTCTTTTTTTCTCTTCGCCCGGCGGTACCCCAGCGGACCCAGGACGAAGGAAGGCAAGAACAAAAAGACGGGTCCATCATTCCTTTTTAGGCCAAATGATGTCGAAATGGCCGGAAACTTGATGTAGAGCCTCCTAGTGGCCCTTTGAGGCCAACTGTGTACTCTATTTTGTGTGTCAGGGTCTCTGGCTTCACCTGTCGCGACCCCAGACCGAGATCCGGGCCCGCGAGCTATGATTTATGGTGTTGATGTGTGATTACAACCATAATTACTTTGAATATACATTCACTTAATTTCCCACAGTTTTCCGCGGTGAGGATTTCACACACACTCACAAAACATTTACATTGGTGCGGAAGCGCGTAGCAAATCAAATTCGTAATCCATTCCACGATACAAGACTGATAAATACAATACAAATGACATGATGTCAGAATGAGCAATGATTTCCTTGGCATTCCCAAAATATGAAGTTAGAAGTTTAACAAAAGATCAGTTAATTTAGCATCCCCAAAAATAATGGCCAACAAAGGCCAGTACAACCAAACTGTAAATTAAAAGTAAACCAATAATCCCCCAAAATGTGTTTGTAAATCGAAGCTAAACCAAATGTCTAGATGACATTGTTAGATTGCCACTCCACTAATCGTTGTGGTTCACCGACCGCCCCCTCTGGCTCCTCCTCGTAGGCAATAACGGGGACTGGACCCGAGTACTACAAAGATGGGTCAGACATGACGGTCTGGCAGGTGGGTGAATAGATAATACAATAAGAGAAATCGAAAGATAAAATTTAAGAGATATTGAAATATGTCCAAACATGTATTTCCATAAAACAAGGTATATCATTTGTCAAAATGCATATATAAATAAAACATGCAGGATATCAAAGAACAGGGAACTAACTAGATGGCAACCACACTAAAGTTAAATCCTCTCCATCACTAATGTGATGAGAGCACATTCAGTGCATTGGGCTCGAACATGCGAAGTGACAAGAACCAATAATATATACATATACATATAGCTAGACAAGACCACGGCCGTGGAACCGGGTAACGGGACAAGACAAGATTCAAGTTGCAACTGGCGAGAGCACAAGGGGGAGGCCCAAGTCAGTTGATCAGACTGACAAGGATGTCCAAGCTTAGTGGTGCCGACTCATAGGTTATACGAGAAATCAAAACATGCACAAAACTATATCGCTGTAAAAACTCTCAAGTAGGCGGGCATGGTGCTCATAGGCATACATTTCATGTCATTATCTTTTTATGTATAAACGAGGCTGGCAGGACATGTCAGGTGCATAAATCATAGTTTGAGATGAAACCAGTGATATCGGGAGAAATCGGGTTAAGACAAATATAATCTGAGTAAAGCAGCACAATGATTCCTTATACAATTACAGACTATGTATTGGGACTTCCGTATTCACACAATATGTATAATGACCTTGTATGTCTACTATTGCTCTTGGCATGACACTCGAATGATGATAGACAACCAAAGATTCCTCGTACAGTTTGGTAAATCCACAATTCTCAATACATTTCCGAAGTGGGTTTCTCTCCAGATCAATCTCCTTATATCATCCCCTAGGTCTTTCCAAGGTGGTAGGGCATCAAAACAACCCATCCAAGCCTTAGAACTTCATATCTGAAAACAATGGAAAAGACCTAAGAATTCTGTACAGTTCGCTCGAGCGGACTGGTTCCAGTCAGGAGGGCTCAAGCTAAGGAAGGGGAGGCTTGAGCGAACATAGTTCTGTAAGGGGTTCGCTCGAGCGAGTATGAGTTTGCTCGAGCGGCCTACTCTGGATCAGGAGAGGTCGAGCGAAGAAGGAGGGAGGCTCGAGCGACCAAGGTTCTGTGAGGGGTTCGCTTGAGAGAGGTTGAGTTCGCTCGAGCGAACTACTCCGGAACAGGAAGGTTCGAGCTAAGGAAAAGGTTGGCTCAAGCAATAGAGGTTCTGTGAAGAGTTCGCTCGAGCGAATGGAGGTTCGCTCGAGCTAACCGCTTCAGAAACACTCCATTTCAGCAGTCCGAACCTCAACTTCTCTTCAACTCAAAACCCCATTCAAGCCTACCATTAATACCATATTTATGGCTCTCTACCACCCACTTCATCCACATTAAATCCTCCAACAACCATCCATTAAAACCCAAAAATCACATCCATCTCCTCACAAATCTCATTCAATGCAAAACCTCCCAAATTAATGACAAACCACATATGATCTAAAAACCAACTTTTACAAACATAATGCATATACATTCTTCAAAAGTTCCAATAATGGAAAATAACTTAACAAGATGCACAAATCAAAACTCATTATCAACCATGGTACATAAGGGAAGATGAATAGTGAAAAATCCATAAAATCTTATCAAAACATGAAATCATTCAAGAAAGCTATTCATCCACTTGCCTTGGTCTCCAATAAGCTAATCAATCTCTAATCACTTTTTCCAAAGCCAAAATCACAATCTACACAAAAACCCCCAAAATAACATTCATTTCAAGCCCTAAAATGGCAAATCAAGAATTAGGAAGAGAGAGCTTCCAATAATGAAGATGGAGCTTCTCTATGGCTATAAGAACACACATCTAAGAGATGAGAGGAAGAGCTTACATGGAAGGTCCTCTAATGGCAAGAACTTGTTCAAGGTGGGTCTTGGAGTGGAGGGCTTCTTCTAAAAAGACTATCAATAGAGAGCCTAGAAGGAGAGGAAGAAGATTGGAGCATCCATTTTTCCCTTTAGCAATGACTTAGGAGAGATTTGGAGATGAAGAAGCAAGAAAAGGAGAAGAAGAAACCCTAGGCTGGATTCTCTTCTCTTCTAATGAAAATTGCAAGGAAAGGGGGAAAGTGAAGGAGACTCATCCCTTTATAGACAATGGCAATGGGTCCCACAACTTACTCAACTAGTTGGGCTTAAAACATCATTTTCCGGGCTTCGGATGGATTCGACGAAGAAGGAAGAATTGTTCGTCGAAATTTCTATTTTCCAAAAAGTATATATATTTCACAGGTTTCAGAGGCATAGGAAATAGTGTCCAGATTTTCTGCAAAAAAACTGTTTTACCCCTATCATTAGCAAAGCAAGGTCTAATGGTCTCGAATGGAAACGGGGTACACACGAAAGTTGTTGGGAACCATAAAATACGTCAAATGGGGAAAAATACAGATTTTTCCGATTATCACACAAATCTCAAAATCACATAAAACACGATAAAGGAGCCCCCAAAGGGTCCCATTAAATCACAAGAATTCCCCAAAATAATCCAAAGCTATAAAAAGCTATTCTAATCCAAACTTATCCAAATTCTACTAATCTCACTCATAACTAAAACACGTCTTAATTAATGTTAATCGGAGACTCTCGGGGCGGGGTCTTACATCACCGCCGCCAGGAGCTCCTGCTAAGCTGCTGGAAGAACGAAGTTAAGCCAAATGATGTTGAAATGACTCGAAACTTCATGTATACCCTTCTTTTGGCTATTTTGAAAGATCTTGTAGCTTTTATTTGATTCTGACAAGATCTGATGCTTGAAGTGGCATGTAGCTTTTTTATGTTGAAAAGGCAAAGTGACATTTTTTATGTCAACATGGTATATATAGGACACCCCAAATCTGTGGTAAGCTAATATCAAACATTTTGTCACCAACATCCATCTCATTTGATGAGATTCAACAACAACAATGGCAACAATAGAGAAATGATCTTACAATGTATAAATGGAAGTTTTTTCAGTTCATAGTTAAGTCCTATTTTTCAAATATTGATCAATCTAATAGTTAATATTACTCCAACTAGAATGAGCCCTATTTTTTTTATTTGTGGTGGGAGGAATATAAATGGTTTGGATCAACGGAATGCGGGGTCATAGGGCAAAAAATAACTTACATGCATGAAAACTCCCATGTGTTGCTAGCATTGATCATTACCACAATATCATCAGCAATCCTAATAGATGAACTAGAAGATGAACATCAACATCAACATAATTTTCCATGGAGTAGTGTGCTATGCATGTGTTATACACATACTTACTAATTTTGTTTTAAACTAGGTGTTTAAGAAGATATGGATTTAATGGTCAAGCTTTCTGATGAAATCATAGTGGGCACAATTTAAAACATACATACAAATAGATTGTCTGTGATTTGGCTATTGTTTTGAAAAAAGAATTTTTTTAATACAAGGGGTTCATATTAAATCATATTTAGTATGTTGAATTAAAAAAAAAAAGCATCTTTTAAAATAATATAATATAATTTTTTATTAAACAAACTTTAAACCAAACACCCTCACGTAGAAATCATATTAGATATGCTAGTTTTATATTATATCTAAAAAGCAAAAGAAAATACAATTCACGAAAAATGAACTTCAACAACTGCATGCAAATATGGACATATACATGTGTGCGCGCCATTTTTAATATGGGACTTTTCAAAGAAAACCATAGCATATCATAATGTATTTGTTGTTAGATGTGTAGGGTGTGGCCCACATTATGACTAAAATGTGACATGCCTATTTTAAGTGGACTAGGAAGACTAAGGGCATGTTTGGTCTCACAAGTGAGGAATATGCAGATCTCAGAATTCCTCATTGCCACTGGAAGAGGGATTCCTTGCTAAGGATTTCTATGACTAAGGATTTCACATTGATATTAGTGCACATCAACGCATATAATTGAGGAAAATTGATTTTGGTGCTCAATTCCACAAAAGCGGGGATTTCCAAATCCTATGGGAGGAGGTTGGACCTGAAAATCCTAAAAAATGAGGGTTTTCATTGCTTCAAATCCTTGGGGATTTACAATTGCCAACCATGGGTTTTTGAGGGTTTGGTGGAAATCAAAAATCTTTTTCCTAAGGATTTGGTTGCCAAACATGTTCTAAATGCATTGGAGAATCCTCTTGATATGAAAAACTCATACTTAAAAGATGGAGTTTCTAATTTGGCTAATAATCCAAGGACACTCAAAGATTGCAAAAAGGAAAGATTCCATGGTGGAACTAATGGTCTTCTAGGAACCTTTGGATCAATGAAAATACAGGGCTTAGGTCATTTCAAGTGGGGGAAGGCCGGAAGGGGCTTGATGGTCATTTTAAGTTTAGATTCTGAGAGAACCCTCAACATGGGACCATCCTTACCAAGGTTGAAAAACTCTTGACTCAGACTCAGCTCATGCAATGCACAAAAAAAACTGTCTAGAATAGAGTTAATGCAGAGACTCTGGAGAGTCGTTTCTTTTCGAAATAATTTCAAAGACATTTAAAAAAGAACCCATTACTTATATAATATACAAATACATTTATTCACATGCACTCATAATGATTAATTCAATTAAATAAATTTATATGTGCAAAAAAAGTACTACAATAAGGAAAATAAAAGAAAACAGATTGCATATTACATAATTTGTTAGTCTAAATATCGAATGTAATATCAAATATAAGTTTCAAATTACATTTCTTTCATTATTTTTAAATTACTAACTCCGAATCTCATCCATAATTTTTTATAAATAAAATTTAATTATTTAAAATTAGATGTCCTTATTAAATAGTTCAGAATACAAACAACTTATTAAAATGAGATGACTCGGGTGAGTTTCCTTTATTTTTTACTCGGTTCTTTGTCAAAACAAGATGACTCGGGAGAGTTTTCCAACTATGATCCTTACAAGTTACAAGACCATTAGTAACCCCTAATGGGTAGCTCAGTTGGCCTAGGACTACATTTTGCTCTAGGAGGTTGAGGGTACGAAACCGCACCACCACATTAGGGCCACAAGAGTTTAACAGGCTCTCCCCATGCCCGTAGGGATTAGTCTGACCAAAAGGATTGGTACACCCTCCGTTATTAAAAAAAGAAGAAGAAGAGGAATTTACCAAAAAACCAACTTTATGTGGCCAGTGCACCAAACAGAGGACTTTAGCCAAACTCACGCCAAAGTTGGAATCAGTACATGAAAACCAACTTTCTTTTACCATTATTTTGTGTGGTCGCTATCGATCTTCATTTTCTGTGTTGAGAGTCGACAGCGACCCTTGCTATAACAAGTGAGGGTCTCCGTCGACCCTGAGTAGGCATAAACTCCTCATCTTCTTCCTTCTTTCTTTCTTCCAAACCCAATCCAGTGATGGAGAAGTCCATGCCTTAATATTAAAAAGTGCTGCTTTGATTTCCATTCTTCCAAGATAACAGATTTTAAGATTATACATAACCACATTTGCTAAGTTTAAGCATGGCAGCATGAAAGTCTTAATTATTAATCTTGTTCACAAGGATATCCGACAACGAACTGTAAAAAGTTTCTCTTGAAAGAATTGAAATGTTTCTCGAGTAGTATTAGCCCATTATACTAGTACCTTAGTCTCGGATCCATTATGTTGCTTGGTAAGTCAGTACTTGAAGATAACATAGTTTGAATATTAACTTCTTTGTGAGATTTGGTGTTTGACAATTGGGTTTGAGCAATGATATTATCTCCTAGTTTCTTCTTCGGGCAATATATATGGAACATTGGGTGTGGATTTTAGATCTAACAAGAGGATTCAATCTTTCAAGTATCAAGTCCTATGCATGCAAGCACTGATCGTGCCCAAAGTGTAGGGTCATCACGATGAGTAAAATCCCAATGAGTTCAGGGTCGATCCACATGGAGATAATAATCGCAATGTACCTGTCCTATTAGAAAACTAGTGCTAGCTAGCGTATCAAAAATCTATACAAACCATAAGTCCTACTTTAATTAAAAATTAATTACAAATCCGAAAAAGAAATGAATTACAACCCCAATTAAAGAAAAATCCTAAACTAGAAACCGATTCTAATAAACCTTTGCTGAAAAACACATCCACCATAAAAATAATCCGAAAACCAATTGGAGATGTTAAAAATCCATAAATAACTAAATTGAGATTCAGAATTGAATAAGAGCCTTGTAATCTAAGGGTTAGGGTTCAATTGTTTTCTTATACTGAAAATATGGGCAATTTCATTCAAGATTCAAAATCTAGAAAATCAAATTTATTAGGGGGTGTTTGGAAATGAGATATTTTAAGATATTTTGTTATATTATCTACTAGTTTAGAATGTAATCTATTCACCTAAGAAGGAGGTATTTGGATAACCTAGAAAGGATCTTATAATATCTCACTTTCTTCCAAAAACCTTCATATTACATTATTCAAGGATATGCTGTATAAAATAATCTTTAAAAAATCTTTTTTTACTACGAATGGAGAGCTTGAGTAAAAATTAAAGGAGAGTTCATGAGCAACCATTAATTATAATGGCCCACTATAAGTTTTAACATTTATGGGTCCCGCTATTAGATTGGCCCCACAACACCTACAAATTTAATGTGGAGTCCTATAGCTATATCACGACTACATAGCCCTTGTTAATTATCACTATTAGGTGGGTCCTACAAATGTCACGCTCCGGGGATTACCAACATTAGGTGGGTCCCATACTACAAAAATTAGCTGGATCCCATGATTACCAAGATTGAATTGTGTGATTGTAATTATCAGTTTGACATGATTAAATGGTTCCCACTATTGTATAGCTCTCCTACCTTTAATATGACTACCAACATCAAATGGGTCCCACAATGATTTCTCATAAAAATGCTAGATATGGCCATTTGTGATAATCACCATTAGATGTATTATAGTATAGTTATCAACATTTGGTAGACCCACCTTAATGAAACAACATTGCTTGGGTCTCATGATTTAAATTTAACCTATCCTACCATGATTATTAACACATGTGATTACTAATTAGTGCTTCCTGTGTTGGGTTAATTGATTATATTATCTCCATTTCTTATTTGGTACATCATCTTGTGAGTTTTTTTATAAATTGTCAAACATTTCAAAGGTATAGTAAAATCTGTAAAGATTGCAAAACACTATAAGTGACGCAGTATAATAATATGACACTATTTTATTCTATGATAAGGAAATCTTACAATATTTAAACTTGTTGATATTATAGTATGCACTTATCCAACCACCCCCTTAATATTTGAGAAAATTCAAAAAGACTCTAGTTTCCTGCGAATATGTTCAGTATTCAGCGGCCTTTAAGCGTGTGATATAATCATTTGAAAATAAGGCATAAAAAATACATAAATAAAGAAATAGATCTATAAATTAAAAATCAAATTTTGAATTAAAATCACTTACACATAAAATCAGTCAATAAAAATAAATCAACTTACACCTTTTGTCCTTAGATTACAAGTAGGAAATCTACCCCTCCAACCTTCTTCTTCTTCACCAAATAATTAAAAAAAAAATTGGCCTCATATAATAGGTGAGTGAGAGATGCAAAAGAGAGAGAAAAGGAATGGAAAGATATTTATGGGAGAGTGATATAATAGAGAGAGAACCAAATGGAGAGAGAATAGGGGAGAGAGATTGAGAAAGGAAGAGAGAGAGAGAGAGATTGTGGTGGGGGGTGTGTTGCTCCTCGACGGGTGTAATTTTTGGGCCTCATATGGTCCATTTCTTCGATAATTCCAAGATTTGAATGTTTTTAAATTTTGGAAAGTATATTTGATTGGGATCCCATTGTAGATAATTTCTAAAAACATGGAAAAATGATCTTGGGCTCTTTCAAACTTGAATTTAAATTGAGTTGCTTTGTTGGAAAGACTCTCCAACTTTTAGAATTCTTCATGGCTTGAAACTTTCTTAAGTTTGGTCCCCACTTGATCCTAAGAGAAAAATATCCAAATCTAAAGATTTGAATTGTTGCAACTTGGAGTGGGGTGGGCCCCCTTGTTGAGTGTGCTACTCTTTGAATGGGCATGGCTCTGACGTGCATCTCTCCCTTGGCTTCTCTTCTCTTCTTTCCTTCCCCTTCTTTCTTAGCTTTTAATCTCGGCCCTCCATCATGACAGATAAGCAACATGTGGTAGAGAATAGATAGGACGCCTCATTAATTTCCATCGCATTTTATCTATAATGGTCCCCACCAATCTGAAAATTGGACCTCATCACATGGCCCACAAATCTGAAAATTATCTTCAAGAGACTAAATTTGAATTTTGCACATGAGAATGGGCCCTACCACAGCTGCCTCTTGCCTTAGGAAGTTCGCCCAAAGTGGATGGGTCCCATGGTAGGTCTTCTTCAATTTTTCTTCTCTTTGATGCTCTTCTAAATTTCTCCCTTCTTGTGGGCCCCAATTTCTGAATTTATGGAAAACGCCTAAAACTAATTTCAGAAATAATATTTTTTATAGAAAGGAATGATGTTATGCATGGGGCCCGATAATGTAAAAATTTATAATTTCACCAACACATGCATTTTTATGAATTTTTTTTACTGATTTTCACTTAAGTTCGACCATGAGAGTCCAATTGCATGATTTTGTGAAAATCAATTGATTCGATGCATTTTATTTTAAGTAAGTCCACACTTTTACATGGAATAATGAATTGAAAATATAAATGTGTGGACTTATCAAGCACCTTATATGGTCCCATAGAAACAAGGAGAGAGTTTCATAGAAGAACGAACATTGATTGATAGTTTTCCAGTAGAGCTATAGGGATAGGAAGACCAACCATTAACATGAAATCTTGTTTAGTGCAATGTTATTTGCTTGTTTTGTATGTGCTCAAGCTCCTTGTAGATTTTTCCTCGGAATTCTCTATCATGTAGGTCAAAATCATCTTGATGCATAATTGATGACCCACGAGAAAATGAACTGAACACACAATGAGCAGTTATGGACTTCTCCATCATTGGTTTTGGTTTGGGGAAGAGAGGAAAAAGGAAGAAGATGAGTAGTTTATGCCTAGTCAGGGTCGATGGTGACCCTCCTTTGTTATAGCGAGGGTCGCCGTCAACCCTCGACATAGAAAATGAAGGTCGATAACGACAAAAAAAAAAGGTTTTTTTTACAGATTCCCTGTTTGGTGTGAGTTGGCTACATAAAGTTATTTTTTTGGTAAAATCCTAGAAAAAGGAAAAAGTTACAAGACCATTACTCTAATATAAAATATTCTTACATGCTTTTGTACATTACTTCCATACTAGGATATCTAGGCATAGACTCAACCCATCTATACTCATACCCAATTATCATTTGGGCCCAAGAATAAGGTCCATACTTAGATTTTCTTAGGGGTGCTCATGGACCAAGCTGGGTCGTGCTAAATCCAGGCCCGGCATGACTTTAGAAACACTAGCCTAGGCCTAAGCTCACCCATTTAATCAACCGAGCAAGGCCAGACCGGGATTTTTATCACTTTTGTGGGTCTTTGAGTAATTGTTTGGACAAATTTAATTAAATTACAAGTATTACTTACACGATTTGGGCCGAGCTAGGCTTTGAGCTTTCTATCACTTAATCCAAGATTGACCCAAATATCTAACGGGTCCTTATTACATATCCAAGTCCGGCCCTTGAGCGCCACTAGATTTTCTAGCCAACCCCTTTGAAGTACAATTGGGTTATTGGAGTCCCATTAACATTACTAAATATATAATAATTAGATATCCATTGACATAGGCACTTCACAAACCCAATGAGTCAAATGAGTCCCCATTTTTTCTCCCATCCATCACATCCGCCACAGAATCTAAATCTCTATAGCGTATCCGCCACATCTGCAAATTCCCCTCGACAAACAAACAAACCTCTCTGTTAACTCTTCCCGTTAGTTTTAACGGAGGCATCACTTTCCCCGCTTTTGTACGATTCATCGGGCTCTCCTTTTCGTCCTGCCGGCTATAAGTAGCACTACTGCCTGCTCAAATCAAATCGTACCTCGCGGACGCCAACTTCTTTATTAAATCACTTCATGATTTTCCCTCCAAAAGATTATAAGTGTTTTAGGACAATAAATAAAGTGAGGGAGACAAGTTCAGTGCCCCACCTCACCTACCAAAAGACACCTGGACAAGGAAAAGTAAAAGGACAGTCTTTGACTGGTGGACCGCGGACTGCCAGTTAGAGTGGCCCTCATTCTAAACTAATTGGAATCAATAATCAATTAGAGTAGGGGGGGCCGGCCACTCCTTTTATTTAATTTAATTTAATTTAATTTTTCATGGTGAGTGATGAGTTCACGAAAGATACACTTTTATAGCATTATTTTATGAGTTTTCAAAGATAAAAGAACTCAAAACACTATTTTTAGCATAAAAATCATAAAGTTCATCCCCATCATCTTTGCTCATATCTTTCCATTATAGATGGTCATTTGTATGCATTTATATGAGTTCCAATGGCTTCCATACTCTCAATTATATTAATTTCTCTTTGTAGGTGTTAATTGAAGATTAATTTGAAGATTAAAGTTGAGATTCAAGAATTAAAGAGAGTTAGGAAAAGTTTGGAAGGCAATTGGATGAAGAAATGACAAAGTTAGGCCAATAATCACTACGTCAAAAACCCCAAAGCCCGACGCTGAAGGGCTTGGTTTACCGACGGACATGGATCGTCTTTAATTTTCCGACGGATTAATGATAGTATCGACGGCCCATAACCATCATAAACGAACTTGAAATGAAAAAAAATAAAAAAAATCAAAAGACCCACCCAGCATTTCATTCCAGCACCTTAAACCTAATCGACTTTTACCCCTCTCCCCCACCGGCTCTCTGCTTCTTCTTCTCTCTCCCCCCCCAATCGACGGGCATGGCAACGGAGATTGACATCGTCTCTCTCTCTCTCTCTCTCCCCTAATAGACCGGAACGGTAGCGAAGATTGACACCATCTCTCTCTCTCACTCTCTCTCCTAATCGACCGGAATGGTAGCGGAGATCGACACCATCTCTCTCTCTCTCTCTCTCAATCAACAGGATGGGGCATGGCCCTTACCTTTGGTGAAAGTAAGGGGATTTTAGGGGATTTTGTGGATTCAAGGTTTCTTTTAATTGGGGATTTTATGGATGTAGGGTTTTCTCATTCCATCTTTCTTTTTGCATCTCATCTTTCTCTCTTGCCTTTTTTTTCTTCTCCTGGCCCGCTGCAACCTTCAAAGATTCTGACGCCCAGTCTCTTGCGATCTATCGTGGATTCTGGTTTGAGGATCTCAGGAAGAGATAAATGGCACCGGGTTCTCATGTTCTTGTTTGGGTTCAGATTCATTCAATCTAATCACTTTTTTCTGCTGTGAAAGATCTCATTTTTAGTGGGGTAATGTTTCTTCACAGATCTCAAACTCTAATATTGGGTGTTCTGATTGCACATCATGTTATTAGATTCTTGAATATTTCTTCTACTTCTTTGGATTGGTTTTCTTTTCTATGATTGATTGTTCTTCGTGGGCAACATGATATAAATAATTTTTTGTTGTCTTTTTTTTTAATCCTGATTTTGTATAATATGCGAGTTGGGTTTTTTTGTGTTGAATTGGTGTTCATGATGAATCTCAATTGGGTTTTGGTTTTGGATAGTATAGGGGTTGAGTTTCTGTTTTATTCCTAATCTTAATGGGATTTGGTTTTGGGAGCTGGTTTTGATGAATTTCGGATCTGTGACTTTGTTTTGTGGATTTGGTTGGTCTCTTTGAATTGGGTGTTGATTTTGTGGTGATCTGGGAGATCTTATGAAGTGTGTTGGAGTTTCCTTTGTGACTTTTTCCCTTTTGCTTGGTAGTCATGTCGGATTGGATGTGGGGTTGGGATTTTGTTGACGATTGTTGTAGTGGAAAGTTGAATTAAGTATCATGTTCCTTGATGTTTTCTTGTGATGTGGGGTCTGTTTGAACTGGGAGTGGAGCCTGTGTTTTTTTTATTGAAGAAAGCCTGCGGATCCATTTCATGAAATTTAATTCAGTTTTACCTGTTTTCTATGATTCAGGGTACATAGATTACAGCTTTGGGTTCTCATTTGGATCTTTTCTCTAGATCGATCTGGTAAGGCTAAGACAGTAATGCTGGTATTAGGTTGGATGAAGTCAGCGATCTCGATGGTGTGACCATGATGTCCCATTTCAGTTGCACAACTAAACTTCATCCTTAGGTAGCTGATTTCTTGGATGACACGTGAACATGTGTTTTCAGATTAATCCATAGTAATTTCTTCTGAGGAGATTGTAGCCTTTATATATTTTGGCTGCAACTGGTAAATTATGAAGTATGATTATCTGGATGCCAACAATGAAGTAAGATGCCAACAATGAGACAGACAAATGGGTTATCTGGATTCACAAAATGTTCTGAAAGTGAATATGACTGCTTTGGGTGAACCCCTAATTGCAATTGGTTTGAGTTTTTTCCAGAAGGTATATGGATCTATTTCGCTGTGTGTTTGGAGCAGGAATTGGGATGGTTTTGTCCAGGTGGTGTTTTTTAATGTGAATGACCAGCTTTTTAATGTGCAGGTGAATTTATAAGTTTAAATCAATAGATGAAGACTGCATTTTGAGAGAGGTTGTCATCACAGAAGATGAAAGGAACCTTTCCTATTCACAGATGTTTCTAACTGTGTACATTTATTTATTCTTTTATGGAGAAAAATAACCTTTCATCACTTGTTTATTGGTCATTGATTTGATTCATTTATTATGCATTTTTTGCCTCAATTTTTTATCACCTCCAACCATATCATCCAATGTTGAGTGAGTGGAGTTACTAAAGGGTTCTTTTCTCTTTCTAAGATTGTTGGAGCAAAATGGTTGATGATGGGCAGATATGATGATTCACAATGTGGGCAACTTTTATGACCCTCCTAAGCTATTTCTGGGTTTTTATGGGTTTTCGTTTTTTTATGCTTATATTGCAATTCCTTTTATGATTTGTACTTCAAGTGACCATTTTTTCTACTACTCCAGGTGATGATTTTCTCTATAATTTTTTTAGTGCCTTAGTTCATCTTGTAATAAGAGTACTTTCACCAACCAAAAGTCACTCTTCAGTAAATTTTGATAATTATATTTTTTTTATTTTTAAAATTAAAAAACGACGGTCCTTGGCCGTCGTTTTTATTAAAAAATTTTTAAAAAATAAAGAAATAACCGACGGCTATGGGCCGTCGGTTATTATTGACGGTTATCAGCCGTCGTTTTTAAATAATTATCGACGGTTATTGGCCGTCGTTTTTTAAAACGACTGTGAAATTCTCGACGGTTGGGTTGAGGACTAAATTTCGTCGTTTTTTATGATAAACGACGGTCAACCGCCGTCATTTTTCGTGATTTTTGACGTAGTGAATAAGAAGGAACATGATAGACCTGGGTTGGTATTTTGACCATATCTTTTTATTCGGGTGTCCGATTGAGGTGATCTCAGAAGCATTGGAAAGCTTGTTTAAAGATCTACAAATCATATTTCACAACATTTTTCCCAATTTGGACGTTTCGGGGGTCAAAATCATACATCAATCCAAAAACTGTTTTCTAATACGGGAATCACATACATATGTTCATATTTTCATTCTTGTGAAGTCCCACATTGGAAAGAAACCAAAAAAGAGCAAGACAAATGTTTCTATATAAAGAAGGGAGCTCTAGGCATTAGAGACACAAGCAAGGAGAGCCTCCTCCTCTTTACTTAAGCTATTCATGTAATTGAGAGCAAATTGTAGAGAGAAAGTGAGGAAAGCCTTGTAAAATTAAAGATTTGGAATGAAATTGAAAGCTTCTTCTCCAATGGGTGGCTAATTCCTTTGATTGGATTTTCTAGGTGAAGCTAAGTTGATCCTATTCCTTTTGCTTATGCTCTTTCTTTTGAATTCCCTTGTTTATGTGCTTAATATGTTAGAGTAGATTTTTCTTCATTGCATTGTGCAACCTTCCATGCTTAGTTTCTTTATTAGCATTCTTTTTACTATCTATGCTTAGGTTTGATAAATCATGCTTAGGAGTTAATATCTTTTGATGGTTTATGCTTACTTTTGATAGATAGTCATTAGGAATCTTTTCTTTTATGAAGGGAAGAAAATCTTAGCTATTAGATTGTTAATTTCTATCTTAGAGCTTTAAAGTTATATTTTCCAAATCTAAGCATTGATTTGTAATTAGATTTGAGTATTGTTTTTTTTTTTTGGGAAAAGAGAAGAGCATAAGTGTTGGATTAGTCTCACTTAGTGGATTCTAGATGATTCAATCTATCCATTAGTATTGCTTGTTGTTTATTTTACTTACTTTACTTTAATTCTATTCATACTCCCACACACTTATTCACTAGTTTTAATTTTCACACTCCATTTCTCTATTATTCACACCATCAATTCCACATTTGATTTTACACCACTTTAGCATATTTCTTTATCTCCATCCACTCATTTTCTATCTTTCACTTGTTATTTTCTTATTAACCTTGTTATTTTTCTTTGGTCATTAACTTTGTTACTAACTTGTTACTAACATTGCTCTTGATTTGTTCTCATGTTTTTAGTAACTTCTCTTTGTTATCTAGTTTTAGTTTTATTTTAGTTTGCATTTTTTATTTTCCTTGTTAGTATCTAGTTTCTTGTTTCTATTGTTATTTTCATTTGTATTAATTTGTTAGCTATATTTGAGTTGATACTCCTTTTCAAAGATCATTGTTATTTTCCTTGTAACGATCCTCGTGGGAACGATATTCGGACTTCCATAGTCTATATTACTTGAGACAACCGTATACTTGCGGGAAAATACGCATCAGTGAGCGACCCGGATATCTTTAATACAGCATGACAAATGTAGCTGGTGTTGCCAAGACCCTTTGTACATTCCTGGGTGAGATATATCCTATGAGTTGCTCAAATCTACTTGGATGATGAACCAAGGGTTCTCATCTCCCTTATATAGAGCAATCCTAGGAGTCACGACTATATTATGAAATCTCACATTTCCTGACTAGCATAGGAATTGTGCCAAATCAAGAGTCTGAATATGATCCAAACTCTACCGCCAAAAGTTTGATTTATATCTAGATGTGCTCATTTACTCATGTGGCATTTTGAATTTGACAAATATGATAGTGTATTTTGCACATGTATCATTTTCATATGTAATACTTGCATTTGTGAAAAGCAAACAACCCCTTATATTAATTTTTAAAAGTAAATGAAAATTAAGTAAGCAATTTTAGCATTAAATAATAATTTAATTAAGAAAATAGTCCCCTACAACAATTTGACCATTAAATAATTTCCTTGTTTATATTAAAAAGATGGATAAGGAAAGATGAGAAACGAATAGATAGTCATTTTCTTGCTAATTCAAACTCAAAAGGGTCACTGTCGCATCTACGTTTGAAATGCCCTATATTTTTTACCCTTTACCTCTTTCCTTTAATTCATGCGCTTGTGAGGGTACAGTAACGATGCTCGACAGCTACATGATTGTTGGATGGGGCATGATGACCTACGCCACTGCTCATTGAACGCACAATAACGTGGGTTTTAATAATCTTTTGTCAAAACTCATTTGGTCGTGAATTCCTAAATCTTCAACTCTATACAAACAAATGAGGCACAAGAGTTGGACGAAAAAGGAAGGAAAATGAGTCGGGTTAGGTTTGGTTCACATTGTACCCAAATCCGATCCGAATCAATCCAAGTTAGTTACTAGGAGCCCACATAGGGATGTAGATAGGTCGGTATATGTGACGAGTCCAAGTCCAGGTTTAAGTAGACAATGATATGGGAAAAAAACTAGTTTTTTAGGAGAAATTCTCGAAAATTGGGGTAATATGTCGGGTCCTGGGTCCACGGGTTGGAATCAAAGTGGAACTGGACCTTGACCCGTTTAGGTCATGGGTCCTACAAAGGACCCAGACTCGGGCCCAAACCCGTTTACTTATTGGGGCCTAAATAAAGAGCCACACCTAATTTTCAACAACTCGGAAACTCCGGATAATCGAAAAATTAGGGACCCATTTACATCCCTAAGCCCACACCTTTTTGGTGCTAGGTTACTGGACATGTAACCCACGTAGAATTGACACCAACAGCCAAATAAAGACCCTTTGCTTAAGCCATGGTAAAATTGCCAAAAAACCTATATAAATATATATATATATATTGCTGGGTATGAGGATCCAAGATAGAGATGACAGTACACATGCGGGAAGATAGCTTACTCAGGTGGGAAACAAGCCCGCACAAGTGGGAAGAGGTGGCATATTCAGGGTTCGAACCGTAAGCAGCCAGGTGAGAACTGTCACCCTTATCACTTGGGGCATGTTTGGATAGATGTTGTGATATTGAGCAATTGGTTCCGGAGGATAAAATCTTGGATATATGAGCCTGGAACTAAATTTTATTCTGGTTATTCATTGGACTTGAGCCCTTGCACCAAACAGAAAGGGGTCTAAACAACAGGCCTTCAAACATTTCTCCTGTTTGTCAACCAAATTTTATCCCGAATCACATATGAACTTGAGAACATGGATTATGTCAACCTCAAGTCGTCGTGTGTAAGGTCCCCGACCTTAATAGGGTGTTTAACTTTCTAATATTGGCAATGAGCTTAATTAATTGTGATTCTAGCTAATTGAACGGGTTTAGTGGCCAAGCGAGTTTCTTTTAGCATTAGAAAGATGTTCCCGAAGTTTCGTTTGATTTCGAGTGCAATTAGTCCTAATAGGGGGTTAGGTTGTGATTAATAGGAAAATTGGTTATTTTTCCGAAAAATTTTGTTTTCACCGAGTTTGAGTTTCTTGGAAAGATCTCGTCACGCTCGTCATTTTCCATTCTTGACTCGCCACGATTCAACACCCCAAAGCCCTTCAAATAATCACAAATCTCCAAATTCACGAAAATAGGGCATTTAAGTCATTTCCCCCTCCATCCCCCATTTTAAACTACATTCCAGCCTTACTAATTCAAGTGGAGCTTTTTACACCAATCTCTTCCTCTCTTCGTCCTTCACATCTTGATTCAGATTTGGTGAGTTTTCCTCAACTTCTTCTCCTTTAACTTCCTTCCTTGCTGCTATAACCACTTTGCATGTTAATGGATTCCATCCTCCTTCATTCCCTTGTGCTCTTTGAGTGTAGGAGAAGGGCCTGTGGAAGTGCCTTTGGCTAAGGTGTGTGGGAGAGCTCTCCTCCTCAATCTATCTTTCTAAAATTTCCATTATTTCACCGTCTTTGGTGAAGGCAAGTAGATTAGCTTTATCTATTTCTCATGCATGTATATTTATCTTCACTCTTGACAATGCAATTGTTTAGCAACCCATAATGCCAAACTTGTCTATGTTTATTTGAATTTTGACATGCTAGATTAGGGTATTAATGGAATTGGACCCTAATTGAATGGTTGGGTTTGTTGATGGGAGGAATGGAATGGATGTGGAGAGAGCAGGATGCTCTTTTTCTTACAGGGATGGTCTTGGAGGAGAGGGGATTTGATTCCCCAAGGTTTGGACTCAAAATGAGTCATTTTCTACAATTCTGGTACCTTGGTTCCAGCCGAGGAGCTTCTGGGAGGTCTGCTCGAGCCAGGGAGCTTCTGACAGGTCTGCTCGAGTAGACTTGGGGTCGGCTCAACGGATCTGTTCCGGGCTTAAGATGACCATCCTTCCAAAGCCATCACTTTTGACCTGTTCGTCGGAATTTGGAGTTCTACATATCGTTGGAAAGCCCTCAAAATGTAGAACCTAATGGTATACTTATCTTAACGATCAGAGACGGGGAAAGGAAGTGGGTATTGGATCAATGAACCAAGCCCTTATCTTTGTTTTAAAGGGATTCTAAACCTAGTTTGGACCCTAGGTTGGAACCTATTGACCCTACCCTTGCATGACCAATTGGGAAAAATGAAAATAGAGCATGTTTGGCTTGGTGTGCTTCGTCGGTTTTTCGGGATTTTTCGTATATTAACGTAACTTGGCTGAATGCGTAGGGAATTGAGTTAATTGGTGCCCAACAACTTCCGTACATAGTGGGCCTAACAAATTAGGGCACCATTGACTCATTCTCCATATGTACTCCGATGGGGACACATTCGATACACGGTGGATAACTCTTGACTTAGGATTGGCTTGTTCTTCACTCTTGACTCGCGAATCATGTATTCATAACCTATCGTACCTTGTACACTCTAATCTTGTTTACTTGTTTAATTGTACTTAACTTGTAGAATTATGATTTGATCGAACTTAGAATGTATCCTTAGGTACCTTTGTCTTGTTTTGATGAACACGTGTAGATAGACTTGGAAGAGGACTACTCGCGAGACTTGGGAACTTGACTTGTATCTTGGCTTGACTTGGAATAGCCCTTAGTTTGTTATCTTGTACTTGAAAATCTATCCACGTATATTTGTCTTGGAACTTGTGTCGTATATAAACCATCACCATCATCTTGCATTCGTGAATGCCGGATACCAGACACTAGGGTGGACAGTCGGCTTTGGATGGCGTCCATGGCGTGAATAGTTGGGAGCGGGCTTAGACCGTGCTACTATTCCTAAGACCGGGAGCTAGAATCCCCCTAGAGCCAAACTTTGGGTGTTCGTAGTCGGCTCGGACGTCACTTATACCCTCGTGAAATGGCCAAGACATCGGTGGAGTCTCCTCTTACTTGGCATTGCATTTCATGGATAGTTGTTCTTGTTTATCTTGCTAGGATTTATATTGTCATTTGATTCTCTTAATTACTCATGCTTTTATGCCTAGCATGTACCCTAATATCACATAATCGTGTACTTGTCTTTATTCTCATTTGAAATATGTTATGAATCATATATATTGCTTATCTTCTTGCCAACTTATTGTTGATCCTTTATTCCCTGGTGTGCATAGGAAGCCTACTATTACACCGACCCAGATGCAGAGGTAATCCCAAAGGATCCTCAACCAGGGGAGGAGGACGAGGTACGAGAGTGGGGTGCCAATGACATAGCTTAGCGTCATCACAACAAGCGCTAGTGTGCGTTACACAGGGACATTTATTATTGTGCCACCTCATTTCATCTTTTGGTTTAGATCTTTTGGACTTGTCTATCTTAGCACTATATATCTTTTGTACCAGGACTTGGGTTTTTGGGATGGTCCTGATGTTTATAAACTTTATATGTTTTATCTTTTGAAATTTGAATATATATATAATGGAATGAAATCCATACTTGCTTTGACATTCCTATAGGTTTAATGTTTTGTTTACCGGACAAGTCCCGTTGATTATTTGTTAACGAGGCTCAACTACACAATCCTCACAGCAGACTTCGATCCTATAGCATTAAGGGCAAAATTTTTTAATTAGCCCTAAATTTTACACCCCGGATCCGGTTTATTCTCTAATCGGGTTCGGAGCCGTGACATCGTGTATTCTACATTGAAAGGTATGGATATGCAGTTTAGAGTGCGACTTGTTTTAACCTAAGCTTTTAGGTGTCGAGTACTTTAGCTGCATGAGAGAACCAAAGTTAGGGGTGTGCTACATGAATATTCAAACTTGATATTGTTAGATTATGTGGTCTCAATACAGTGGATGATGTAATAAATTGATTTATTTATCAATATAATCATGCTTTCTATTCATGAGATGAATGGTGTTTTATTTCTTCTTGCACATAACCAATACTTATGACATTATGGTTCATGAGATGAACCGGAACCCACAAGTTCATGTGTGTGGATGAGATCCACATATGGGAGACGTGTGTCACAAATCTTATACTTAAATTGATTTACAATCGCTGATGAGATTGGGCATCTCATCTGACAAAGTTGCAACACTTTGATCACTATAAGATAGTGTGATTTGTCTCGATCATCAAAGTGTAAGACTCTGGATCATTGTGCTGATACATTGTATGTATTGAAATACCATGAGAAACACCTTATGAAATACTGCCTATAATTTAAGGCCTCCTCTCATAATTCCCTAGCAATACGCTCTCAATCCTAAGACATTAATGAACTCAAGTTTCTATCTATTCATTTGCTTTGAGTCACCAATGAGTAAGGCCAACTGTAAGACAATACTTTGGTGTCTTGGATACGTAGTAGTAGGACTGTAGGAACATTCAATGGTCAAGATGGAATCTATTTTTATTATCTCTTTGTGCCAATTAATGGATTTATCATTAGTAAGTGCGCACCCATCTCAATTAAGAGTTAATTGGATGGTACTAATGATTATTGTGATTAATTGGGTCTCAAGGATAATAAGATCTGGATCTGAAATGGTGTGATAGGTTTAATCCAATTGATCCATGGATATAGATGGAGGGGCGTACTTGTGGTAATAGAGAAGTTTAGGGTCTTCTTATAATTTATTTCTAAGACTGGAGTTCAATTGCATTTATATAGTGGAGTTATTTGCAATTAACTGTAAGCCCAGATTGCACATGAGATGTGGGGTTGCGGTGTCCCGATTGGAGCTAGCTTTCTATGGAATCCTTAGTGGTCCCCACGCTAACCCAAGATTAGATCATTGCTAATTTTACTTGAACTTAAAAAGGAAAGGAAATAAAAAGTTACTATTTGTATTAGAAGTGAGACTTCTAATAGTGGGAATAATAAGAAGAGAAGGTTATTAATTATTATGGAAGTGGGACTTCTAATAATTATTAGTAAGAGGAGATGTCTTGAGGATATTTATAAGGGGAGCCACCCCTTGGACGTCCAACCATGGATTCCACGCCCAGTGCAAGTGTTGCACGCCCCTTTCTCAATCCTCGTCCCTCTTCTAGTTTCTCTTCCGGTTTGCCTTAAAATTTCTAGTTGATTTTCTCTTAGAGATCCTACCATTCTCCTTGAGAAAAGATATCAGAAGTGGGTCATAGCGTTGAAGACAACAAGGTGTTGGAGATCCTAATTTGATACAAAGAATAGTTCTTGATAAAGCAAATTGTCTATTTTTCCATTTGAGCACAACCAAGCTCCAAAGGTATGATTTATTCCTTGTATGTTGCGGGTTTGTTGTGGATACTTGGTATTGGTTTTTCTATCTTTTATATAGAGTTGATTACTAATCTTGATCATGAGATTGAGGGTTATGGATCCCGTATGTGGTTTCTATCCTTATGGGTACTTGATCTCTGAGTCAAGTGGGTCAAAAGTTTTGAAAACCTATCACAAGCCCCACCTATTTCCAACAGATATTTGGAAAACATTTCTCACTGGAACAAAGCCCATTTGTATAAGAAAATATTCAGGTGAGAATTAGTTTTCATCGTGCTTCCATTTCTGGTGGGCCCACCTAGCAACCAATCCAAATCGTGTACAACTAGGGACCCACTATTAGTCACTGATACCGAGTTTTGGAATCCATCGAGATGGACCTGACCATTGGATGGAATGTTGATTTCTTTTAATATGAGGCCATTAAAACTAGTGGGCCATGGTTGAAGGGGTTAGGGGCATGGGATTAGAGTCAAACTTGATACTTAGGGTAGTTCCACATAGATCTTTCCATATGGTCTCATCCCTAGATGGGACCCATAAATGGGCCCAGAGAAAGTTCTCTCAGTGACTTTGTGATAATAGTTCTCACTAGAAAGTCTAGTTGCATCTCGTGACATACAACTATAAATTTTAGAAAAAAAGAAAACAAAAAAAATACAAATATAAATAACATATCATATTTTAATACTCACACACAACACTCCCCTCTCCAAGTCCTTCATCATTAATGCTACAACTAAAGACTAATACTTCAATTGTTTCTATAGAGGAGAGGTGCTTCGCCACAGAGCTACTAGTGGATTGGCAAAAGGTTTAAACTTTAATTGGACCAAGACTAGACCATAGAGTTATCTTGTAGGGAAATTTATAAGGCTTTAAGTTCTTACCTTATTCCAAAGAAGGGCACAAGTTTAAAAAAATCTCAAATTAATCCCTAAGTTTTCTAATAAGTTTCCAATTAAGGACATATGGTCATTTAAAGGCATTTTCTAGCGATTCTCTCCCACAATATTTTGAAAATACGCAAATTACTTTTCATTTAAAGCCATGACATGGTTTCAGCATCCACTACATGCGGCCGATCGCTGTGGGAACACCGGTTGTCCTTGATCATTGTGAGGACGCCGATGGAGGAAATGTGGAGAGTATAGAGCAAGTGAATGAGAGTTTTACTTCAATGAATAGTAATTTGTGCCTCCTATCTGCATTCATTGTAATAGTCAATCAGCAATTGGAATGGCACAGAGTAAAATATATAACAGTAAGTCTCGACATATTCGTTGAGGGCATAATACCTTGAGACAACTGCTCTCTAATAGCATTATAATGATTGAGTACATAAAGTCAATAGATAACATTGCGGATCCCTTTACTAAAGGTTTTGCAAGAGAACAAGTAAATTGTTCATCGAGGGGAATGGGCTTAAAGCCTATAAAAGAAAAGCCGCCATAATGACAACCCAACCTAGTTGACTGGAGATCCTAAGATCTAGGTTCAAAGGGACAACCGAATTGTGTGTGACTTAACGATATCACTATGGAGATAAAATCTCATGCTCATTCCTATGATACTAATAGTGATACCTGCAGCGATAACTAGGATAAGTAAAGCTTTTAATGATTCTTATACCTTGGCTAATCAGGTGGGGTATAGCAAGATGATCTTAAGAAGAATCACGTATGTGAGTATGAACTAGGCCGATCCTATGAGAATAATAAGGTTAAATTCTCTAAAGCGAGTATGAAACCAGGCATTGTTCTGGGCCAAAATGAACACAATCATGAGAACCAACTATGTCCAGGAAGATTCTATGTGAACTCTATTGTCTTGGTGTACGCAAAAGGCTGAGCAGTTCAAGACATCATGTTCATTGTTCAACTAGTAAATCCAATAGTATTTCACAAGGAAAGGTTCAAGGCCACAAGCTGTCTTTCTCTATACAGATGATTTTCAATTGGTCACTGTGTGTGTGTGTGTGTGCGCGCGCGCGCGCGTATTATTTCATTGCTTTCAGTCAATTTCATTCATGTGGGGGATTGTTGGAAAAATGGATAGAGAACCCATTATTTTAGTCATCTTTGAGCCAAAATAAAAGTGGGACCCACTTATCATTTTAAGTGGGAATACATGGGAATATAATATACTCCATGAGTAGATTAAGGACATGAATTTCATTGCTCTATTCCATTAAGGAGTGAATGAGAAATTGCCTCCTAAACACCACTACTGAAACATGTTAAACATAGAAAGAAAAGGAAGTGGTGACCTTGCTTCCTACATTGCTTAGGAGCAAAACATTCTTTGGGTATAAATATGTTTACCTTGGTAGTATAGAATGAGCCACAAGGGGCATCCCACTTTTGTGGAAGAGAGAGGACCTAGACCAAGGTGGGGTCACCACCACACATGCATGCGCAAGCCCCGCCCCGTACAAGTCGGGCTCGGGCCTAGGCTTAGGCTTCACACGCGAGTCAGGCCTAGCTCGGCCCACTACGCATTTATAATTTTTTGGAGAAATTTTATTTAATAAAATTTCATTTTTCAAATGGGGTGTGTCCATTCACATCTAAAAGGGTGTGTGTCCAACCCAAGACATGTGTCCAAAGAAACATCTGTTCACTGAACAGTCACTGTACTAAACAGATGCAACCCTACGAAAGAGTCCTGAAGCAAGCTATATAAATCATCCTGTCCATGCATTTTTGCTTATTCCATTCGCTACTACTGCATTGCATTTGGGTCATCATTAAAAGTCAAGAAGAGAGAGTTCTACTGCACTTTTGGTTCGCCTGACACACAGTTTGTAGTGCTGCTACTGTGTTTATTCGATTATTGTATCCTAGGAGACACGCCACTGAAAACTCGTAAGCACTGTTACGGGGGCGAAATTTATCTTAAGGACATAGTGTTAGGCACTAGCCTTGATCAACCTTCTTCTGCAAATTTTTGGGTTTCATAACTTCAACAATAAAGTACTATTTTTCTGCCTTCAAACAGTAAGTGGATTTATATTTCTAGATTACATTCTGTAATTCTATTCTTGTTATTGTTTTGTTTCACTGTAGTGCAAACTAGCCTTGATCAACTTTCTTCTGCGAATTTTTAGGTTTCATAACTTCAACAATAGAGTACTGTTTTTCTGCCTTCAAACAGTAAGTGGATTTACATTTCTAGATTGCATCCTGTAATTCTATTCTTATTGTTGTTCTGTTTCACTGTAGTGCAAACTTGTTTCCTAAATACTGAGTTACTTCTGTATGTATTCAGAACAACACCTCTTCCACAAAGAATTCTGATGTTTGGGTGAAAATGCTTAAACAAGGCCATCTTAGTAAGATCTTTCCTTAAATCTAGATTCTCGAGTTCAATTATTATATATTGAAGTGATAGGATTTGATTTTGGAATTGGAATCTGATTTTACATGAATATAAATGATGATGGAATGGAATTTGCAGAGCACTCCTTGTTTCATTGTGATCTAGAGCGAGTGATGCAATTTGGGTGATGATTTTCAGTATCTTCTAGTAATGAGGATGTTATTAATATTACAAAATGGTGGTGCACATGGTTTGACTCTCCTAAAAACTTGGGTGTGGAGGCCTAGCCTAAAGTACTCTCCCCTAACCCATGGTTCGGAATGTTGGATATGAAAATGTGGTTCAAATTTATTTGGATGCAATCTTTTACATCCAGTATAGTGAGAATATTGAAACTGAATTTGAAAGTGTGATAACAAGTGAAGGATTTTTTTAAAAATCCTCAATTACACTTTCGAAGTAGTAAAGGCTATTAATAGAGGAAAGGAATGAGCTAGTGATGGTGTGATTTTGGACGTTTCTCCTTTAGCAAGGGATTTTGATAGATCTAAAGTTATTTTTATTCCTAGAAATCTGATTGAGGCCAAACAATGTCTCACTAAAGTTGGTCTTAGTAGTATATATGGATAATGTTGTTTGGTCAGATAATTTCTCAACTAGTTCATTAAGTTGGTTAATCCTTTGTGGTCTTTTTTGTTTTGGTTAAATAAAAATTATATTAAAAAAAAAGGCTTTCTCTTTGATTATTTGTGGAAGAATGCAATTTTTTCCATGAAATGCAATTTTAGAGGAGTCAAGTTCGCGAAACTTAATTGACTATGGATTTGGATCCGCCAGATACACCATTTAAATGGACTCATTTATTTCCCTAATCTAATGTTCTACCTCTTGATAGTATGCATTTAAATGTTCTTTTCAACACAATATTGTTAAACAACTTACAAAACGGTTGCAAACACAATTTTTTTATTTAAAATAATATGCAAGACTTATAAGTGCATGGGAACTTTAATTTAGATAAGTTTCTTAGCATTGATTTTTTGGGTGTTTAAAAAATTCATAAGGTGTTTTTTTTTTAAAGTTGTTTTATCTTTGTGCTTTTGCTTTATGTGGGTAGTGTGGACTACTAGAATACTTAGCATCCCACATCGCTAAAACTCAACTCTTGAGAAGCCTTTATATGTGGTTTCACTTTTATATACTTTAAAGTATTTTATAATATTTTGTCATGAGCCCTATGCGCGCATGCGAGTCGGGCTTGACCCGAGGTGGCCGGTCTAGAAAATGTTTAACCAAGCGTGCGTCCACGACGCGCATCCTTCGTGTATATATATCGCGCACAGGGAAAACTGCATTTTAATTTTTTTTTATTAATCCCTTGATGTTGTGATTAATCACTGATTTTAAAGCCCAACGACAATATTTTGGGATATAAAATAGCTTGTTCGGGTTCAGGAAAAGATAGAAAAAACTACTCTGTTTTTCTTCCCGTTTTCCCCTTTTCTCGTGAGCATTCTGTGGTTCCTAGAGCTCGATCTGGACTTGGTGTGCGGCCAGGCTTGATTATTTGTGAAGGCAGTTGTACAATGGGGGCGGTTCTTGCAGAAATCCATTTCACATCCGGGTTTATCCGGAAGGGCGGAACTCGTCCTAAAGAAAGTGCCACCAGACGTGCCTCGGCCCCAATCTCAATCGATTTCCACCTATACAGCACTCTTCACAAACTACAAACCGGTACCCCTGTTTCAATTTTAGTTTTTCATTTCAGTACTGTAGCCTATAATTTTCAACACTTAGGTTGACCTATAAAGAAATTTGATTCTCTTAGGGCAGGCCTCCCTGGGGACCTATAAATTAATCGGCCGGGCCAGACCTTACTTTAGAAGATCTAAATTGTGCAAAACAATGATCCCCTCTATATATTAGGCTATATTTGGCGCAAATCAGAGTTATAGTCTCACCACCATTAGATGGATCACATATAAAAACCCGATTAACTTATTGAAGGGTGGTTTTTTTTTTTTTATTGCTTTGGTACACACAGACACACTCACACTATCCAACTCCCAATTTGATCACTAGGTCTCTTTAAAGCATAAATTATTGCATGTTCAAGAAACTTAGAAGAAAAGAAAAATTATTTGAGACAAGTACAAGACTAACAATGATACATCAAAAAGGGAGCAAAACATTTTACAATGAGCTGTGAACCTCATATTTTGGGGAATTTGCAGGGTGGACATTTTTACCATTAGATCATGTGTAGCTCGCTTCTTTAAGTAATGCATCCATGTCAGAACCCTTCCAAAACATTAATAACCGCTGAAATCTCACTTCAATCAATGCAATATTCACCATTAGAATTACCAAAATAAAATGAAAAGTGTAGGCAGTGAAAACACGACACCCAATTAGATTGAGATGAGCTTTGTAGATCAGGGAATACCGAACACCAAGAACCTGAAAAGGGGAGGAAAACGGCTTGGGTTAGAGCCCCTGGCTGCTGTGAGCCGAAGGTGCTCCGATGCCTGAGTTAGTTCTAAAAAACTGAGCAGGAGGAGGAAGGAGAGGAGAATGAGACGATGTGTTGTGTATTGTGTGTTGCGTACCTCCATGGGGCTGATCCCATGTGCATATATGTAAACATTCCTTGTTCATTCTCTCTGTGAGTGGGGGTAGGTGGGGTGAAGTCCCATCGATCCTTACCCTGACATTCAGCGGTAGGTAAAAAGGGAACATCCCATCAGGACCTTCCATGCTTTTGGTCAGTTGACGTTAAGGGATGATAAAGCCAACTTCTTATCGCTATAAATGAGCAATCCTATCGCCAGGATGTGCCCGTACTTCTTAGAGGAAGGTGACGGCCCGCTCTGCCTTCAGCGTTTTGTACTGAGACCAAGAATGGCTTGGCCGCGCTGGGCATTTGTGCTGAGCTGGCACTCACGCCGAGCTGCCGAGCCGTGCTGGCACTCCTGACCGAGCTGCCGAGCTGCTGGGCTGTAATTACAGAGGCCGCGGTGGACAGCAAGTACCACTATAATCCTCACTTAATCTCGTCATTACGGTGTTTTATCCACACAATTGCCCCCTAGCTTTTGACCTCTGAGAGTTCTCTTGCTCGAGGAGGTCAGAAGCTTAGTGACTGTCTTGCCGGCACCGCTACCGAGCTCGAGAAAGGGTCACCGAAGCGTGGGAAGGGATTACCGGGATAGAGGAGCTTCGGATCAGAGGGGGTCCCTCCTGAGCCTGATGACCGTCGCTGACGTACGGCCCCTTTCAAGATGTCTCTTCGCCTGTCCAGGATATTTAATAGGCCTCAGATATTGCGCCGGTGGTGGCACATGTCGCCTCTTTGGTTGCCACGCAATTACTTTGAAAAGACGTTAGGGCTGCGAGATGCGACGTTAGGGCTGACTGAGGGGACACCTCTTTAAAGGCTCTTCTTGAAAGCCGAAACGGCGTCTCTAACCCTTATAAATCAGGGCTTTTCCTTCGTCTTCACCTTCTTTTTCTCTTTCGAATTTCTATTGCACCCTACAAGAGAACTTCTTCAACGTCTGTAAGTTTCTGCCAATCCTGTCTGTGCAGTCCCCTTTCGTAGGGCTTCTTTCTGCTTCTCTTTTGTCTTTTCTTCTGGGTAGACTTTCTTCTCGGTTCAGAATGGGGGTCTATAGACATCTGTTAGGAGACCCGGGTTCCATAGCCTACTTTAGGAATACAAACAAGATCCCTACCAATGTGGAGGTCAGACTAGATGGCCCTGATGATGGCCTCACCTACCGCAATGGCTGGATGTCGTTCTGGCTGGTCTCCGTTGTGGAGGGAGGGGTCCGCTTCCCCCTTCAGCCACTGGTTAGGGACTGCCTCCGGGAGTGGAGGTTGTGCCCCTGCCAGCTACTACCCAACGGATACAAAATTATCATGGGAGTAGTGCGGCTGAACGAGCTCCTAGGGATCGGCCTCGGTGTCCCGGACATCGAGGATACGTATGACCTCTGCAAATCCGCAGAAGGGAATACCCATTACCTCCGACTGAGGGTCCGCCGGGTTGGCTTTGTAACCGCGCTGGAGGATTCCAACAAATACGCGGTTGAAGACCGAGTATTCGTCAGAGGATGATGGAAGTTCGGTGAAGCAGAGCCTAGCACCACGGTCCGAATTCGTCGAAAAATAGGAACTCCACCAAGTAAAGACCAAAGTCTTTTCGGTTTGCAATTTTTTCTCTTTTCTATGCCTAACTAACACAACTCTTTCTGTTTATGCAAATTTTCACCAAAGGAGGGAGTTTGCCAGGAAAAACCGTTGGAGGGTGAACACTAAGTGGCACGAGAAGGTGAGAAACTACCGCGGTCACAACTGCCGTGCTGCGTGGTCCCTCCTGAGGTATACGCCCCACTACAGATCCTTCAACACCTCGAGAAGGGTGTCGGGAATAGACTCCGTGCTGCGCGGGGAAGGCGCCAGCTCAGAGTCAGTGACGACCGCGGTGCACAGCTTGGAGGCAGTGACTGTCGCGATACCTACTAGGCATTTGGTTGAGTCCGGACACCGCGCTTCAGCACTCCCAGACCCAGAGCCTGCCAAGACCTCGGGAGCCGAGCCTAGGCCTTCGCGAAGGAAAAGGCTAGTAGTTTCTAGCACGTCTGAGAGCTCGGCATCTTCCAGCTCGGAGGAAAAGGAGGGAGAGATGCTACCCCAGCGCGGGCAACTCTATGCGGCAGAAAACCTGTCTACCGCGGCCTTTGGGGACAACGGGGGCGAGGCCCGAGACCCCCCTCAGGCCGTGGTCGTCGCTTTGGCTGCGACGCCTTCGGCCGCTGCGGGCAGGACTCCTACTACCCCGGTTGCCGAGACGGTCCGTGCAGCCGCGACTGAGGCCACTCACTCAACCGCGGTTGAGGTCGCCTCGGCTCCACCTTCAATGACTACCGTCGTAGATGACTCACCCCCAAACCATGCTACAAGGGCTGGAGGTCGAGCTTGCTCCGCCGAGGTCGTTGAGGGAGGCCAACCCGAGAAGAGAGCAAGGGTCGAGGCGTCGCCTGGCCCCTCGTCGCCTTCGCCAGCTGGTGGAACGATCTTACCCCCTCCACTGGCTCCGTGGAGGCCGGCCATTGAGGAAATACTGGGGAGGCAGCTGGCCGAAACAGACCATGCGACCGATCCTCAAGTGGTTGCCGTGTTGGGACGCGCGTACGCCCTTCCTCAGGACATGGCGAGGTGGGCAGAGATGGACAACGAGTCGCTCCTGCTCTCGTCGATGCGCTCGCTGGTAGCGGTAAGTGTAGCATTTCTCCGAAGCCTTTAGTTCGGTATTCTTTTATTGACGTTTGGTTTTCTTCTTGCAGCTGTTGCAAAAATGCCAGGTAGGCATAGAGAGGCTGGACGCAGCCGAGGCCAAGGAGGCTGAATGGGTGGCCGGGAGGGAGGAGCTGCAGGCGTCCTTAGCGGCTAAGGAGGCGATGCTGGTAGAAGAGGCGGGCAGGAATGCTGGCCTCGTCTCCGACTTCGAAGAATCCCAGGCCCTAGTGGAGCATGTCAGGGAAGAGCTAAAGGATGAGGGGACCCAGAACCTTCATCTTGCCTTTGAGCTCGACGATCTCCGGACCGTGGTGGTGCGGTTGGAAGAGGACCTGCGGGACGCCAGAGGGAAAAACAAGAGGCTCCTCTCCCAGCTGGACATGGCGCAAGGCTCCCTGGAGATGGCCTTGAGGGGGAAAGCGGCCGAGATCGAGTCTACTTTGGCGAGACAAGAAGCCATGCTCAAGGAGGAGTTCTTGGCTGAGCATAACTCCATTATGGGGGAGGAGGTTGGCAAACTGACAGCTGACTACAAGGCTCAGCTGCCAGGGATCCGGGACCGAGCTTGGGAGTTCGGATGGAAAGCAGCCTTGAAGAAGGCTGGGGTTCCTCCGGACAGCCCTCTCCTCAGGAATCCCCCAAAGTTCCCTCGCTCGGACTCGGAACTTATAGCCATATCTCTGGCTTCCCCTTGCCTTCCTCCGCAAGCCTGACCAGAGGCGAGCGCCGTCCCCGAGGCGCCTTCGGAGGCCCCTTCAACTGCCAGCGCCGAGCTTGAAGACTCCCCTGTGCCCGAGGTCGTCCAGGCCCCTCCCGAAGCCGCCGCTCCCGAGGCTAGCGTTCCCGAAGCGAGCGCAGCCATTTCTGAAGTCACCTCGACCGTGCCCGAGGCAAGCGCGGTCGTGGCCGAGGCTGCTCCAGGGATCGACTGCAATGTAGAAGCTGTAGCCCCTTGAGCCCCCATTGTATTTTTCCTTTCTTTCATTGTATTCCTCTTATCCCTTATGTAATCTAAATTCTATTAATGGAACGACAACTTTCTTTGAATTCCTTGGCTTTCTTTTTTCCTGTCTTTGATGGAATGAGTGTGCAGATGACATGTACCTTATTATGCTTCATTTGCTAAGTGGTTGGTCTAAATAACCGAACTCTTCGTAAGTCTTTAAAAGTTAAAATTGGATGTCTACCCTTAACCGAGATTTGGCTTATGAACCGTGGTCCCAATCAGCATCCATAACCCTTGAGAGCGGAAGCTGCCAGAACTTGGGGTGTCCTTGAGCGCTGAAGTTAGTGTTCTTGGACATTTTTGGCTTTACCGCCGTAGCTGGTGCTAGGACCGAGCTAGGACGGCTGGCACTCTGACTGAGCTGCCGAGCTGGCGGTGGTGCTGTCACCGAGCCCTGATAAAACTGGCTTTGCCGTCGTAGCTGGTGCTGGCACCGAGCTAGAGGCGGTTGGCACTCTGGCTGAGCTGCCGAGCCGGGGATGGTGTTGTCACCAAACTCTGATAAAACTGGCTTTGCCGCCGTAGCTGGTGCTGGCACCGAGCTAGGGGCGGTTGGCACTCTGGCTGAGCTGCCGAGCCGGGGGTGGTGCTGTCACCGAACCCTGATAAAACTGGCTTTGCCGCCGTAACTAGTGCTGGCACCGAGCTAGGGTGCCAAGCTGTCGAACCAAGGGTGGTGCTGTCACCGAACCCTGAGGAAGATGGCACTACGGCCGAGCTGGGGGATAGTGCTGTCACCGAACCCTGAGAAAGTCGGCACTGCAGCCGAGCTGGGGGGTGATGCAGTCACCGAACCCTGAGGAAGCTGGCACTGCGGCCGAGCTAAGGGGTGGTGATGTCACCGAACCCTGAGGAAGCTGGCACTACGGCTGAGCTGCATAACTTGGAAGCAATTTTGAAAGAGATCTGCTCAAGAATGTTCCTTTTTATTGCTGTTTGAACCCTTGTATACATGTTTTCAGAAGTAGAACTTTTTGAGATGTATTGTGTTCCTTGATCGTGGCAGCTCCTTGCCTTCCATGTCCTCGAGCCTGTACGTGGCCCTTCCTGTTGTTGATAGCACTTTATATGGCCCCTGCTAGTTGGGTGCTAATTTCCCTTCATTAGGATTTCAGTTGCCAGGAAGCGTTTTCTTCAGGACTAGTTCTCCCACCACGAATCTTCTCGCTTTGACCTTCTAGTTGTATCCTTTGGCCAACTGCTGTTGATAGGCAGCCAGGCGGATAGCTGCTGTCTCTCTTCGTTCTTCCGCGGAATCCAGCTCTCGAGCCACATTCAAGTCGTTCGGCCCCTGGTTACAGAGTTCCGACCTCAAGGTCGGGAGGCCGACCTCAATGGGAATGACTACTTCCATGCCGTAGACAAGGGAGAATGGTGTAGCCGAGGTGGAGCACCTTGGAGTTGTCCTGTAAGCCCATAGAACACTAGGAAGCTCTTTTGCCCATCTCCCCTTGGCTCGGTCGAGTCTCTTCTTGAGTCTGTCAAGGATCACTTTGTTTGAGATCTCAGCCTGGCCATTGCTTTGTGGGTACGCCGGGGTGGAGTAGACGTTTCGGATGCCGTACTCCTGGCAGAAGCTTTTGAAGAAGTTGGAATCGAACTGGGTCCCATTGTCGGAGATGAGAGTTCGAGGGATTCTAAATCTCGTGATGATGTTCATCCATATAAAGTTCTTTGTGTCCTGCTCGGTGATGGAGGACAGAGGCTCCGCTTCGACCCACTTCGTAAAGTAGTCCATGGCTACTATCAGCCACCTTTTGTTTCCTGGGGTTCGGTGTAGTGGACCGACGATGTCCAGACCCCACTGAGAGAAAGGCCACAGGCTGGATAGGGGGCTTAGGTCCTGCGCTGACTGGTGGAGAGAGTGTGAGAACTTCTGGCACTTTTCGCATTTTCTAGCATAGACTTGGGCGTCCTTCTGCATGTACGGCCACCAGTATCCTTGACTGATTGCTCGGTAGGCAAGCGACTGACCTCCGATGTGGCTACCGCAGATCCCCTCATGAATTTCTTAAAGGAAGTCGTCGACTTTGCTTGGGTGGACGCATTGGAGGTAGGGTCCGGTGAACGACTTCCTGTAGAGCCTGCCATCTGGGGGGAGCCAAAACCGGGCTGCTTTCAGCCTAATCTTCTGTGCCTCCATCTTGTCTTCGGGCAGCAGGTCATCCTTCAAGTAGGCGATGACTGGATCCATCCAGCTCGGACCGAGGTCCACGCACATGAGTTGCCGAGGTCGCTGTAGTTCGATGCTGGCTTCAGTTAGCGTCTCTATTTCGACAGTTCTTCTATTACCGGCCTCGACCGCTGAGGCGAGGCTGGCAAGGGCATCGGCATGGGAATTGGACTCTCTGCCGATCTGTCGGATCTCAGCCCTTTCGAACTGGGAGAGAAGTTCCTTCGTGTGAGCTAAGTAGGCCGCCATTCTGTCGTCCCGAGCCTGGTAGTCTCCGTTGAGCTGGTTCGTTACCAATTGGGAATCACTGAAAACCACAATGTGTCGAGCTTCCAAGATTTTAGCACTGTTTAGCCCGGCGATGAGTGCTTCGTACTCGGCCTCATTATTGGATGCCTTGAAGCCGAATGTTAGAGCTTGCTCGATGACAAGGCCCTCTGGAGACTGGAGAACTATGCCAGCGCCAGCCCTATTGGACGTTGAGGATCCGTCGACGAAGACTTTCAAGGACTGCTCTTGCTCTGTCTCGGTTGCTGCCTCTGTATCCTTATTGCCCCCCAGTTCGGTGTCGAGCAGGGTCGGCGCCGAACTCTGAGAAGTGAATTCGACAATAAAGTCTGCTAAAACTTGGGCTTTGATGGCTGTTCTGGGTTGATACTTGATATTGTATTGCCCCAGTTCGACAGCCCATTTGGAGATTCAACCAGAGAAGTCTGCCTTCCGGAAAAGAGCCTTCAGTGGGTGCTTGGTCACGACCACAATAGTGAAGGTTTGGAAGTAATGGGAGAGCTTTTGCGAGGCGCTGACGAGCGCCAGAGCAAGCTTTTCGAGCTGTAAATATCAGGTCTCGGCGTCGAGCAGGATCTTGCTGGTGTAATAGATAGGCCTCTGCTGGCTATCTTCTTCTCTGATGAGCACCGAGCTCACTGCGTGGTCCGAGACTGCGAGGTACAGATACAGCGCTTCGCCATGGGTTGGGGTCAACAGTAGCGAAGGTGAAGAGAGGTAGCGCTTGAGCTGTTGTAGGGCCTGATCGCAGTCTGGCGTCCATTGGAATTTTGAGCCTTTGTGTAGGAGCTAGAAGAAAGGCATGCACTTGTCGGAAGCTCGGCTGATGAAGCGATTGTGCGCGGCAGCCATGCCGGTCAGCCTCTGAACTTGTTTAGTCGAGGTCGGGCTCTAGAGCTCCTGGATCGCCTTGATCTGGTCAAGGTTTGCTTCAATCCCCCTTCTTGTGACCAGGCTCCCCAAGAACTTTCCAGAACCGACACCGAAGGCGCATTTAGACGCATTTAGCTTCAATTGGAACTGGCGGAGGATGCCTAAAACCTGGCGGACGTCGGCCAAGTGGTCCTGCGATTTTCTGGACTTGACGACCATATCGTCGATGTAGACCTCCACTGTCTTCCCAAGCTGCGCCTGAAACATCTTGGTCACTGGCCGCTGGTATGTCTCCCCTGCGTTCTTCAGCCCGAAAGGCATTACCTTATAATAATAGGTCCCCCGGGGTGTGATGAAGGTTGTCTTCTCTTGGTCGGGTACGAACAGAGGTATCTGGTGGTATCCTCGGTAAGCGTCGATGAAACTCATACGGTCGTGTCCGGCAGTGGCGTCAATGAGCTGGTCGATCTTTGGAAGGGGGAAGTTGTCCTTGGGACAGGTTGTATTAAGGTCGGTGAAGTCGACACAGACCCTCCACTTCTCCGTCTTCTTCTTGACCACTACTGTGTTGGCTAGCCACTGCGGATAGTGGGCCTCTTTTATCGCTTGCGCTTCAAGCAACATTTCAACCTCTTCCTTTACGGCCTCAGTTTGTGGGACCCTAGTTCGGCGTGCTTTTTGGATCACGGGCTTATGGTTGGGGTCCACATTCAGCTTATGGCACATGATTGCTGGGTCGATGCCGGGCATCTCGTAAGGCGTCCACGCAAAGACCTCTTTATTCTGGAGGAGGAGGTCCAGCAGCTGTGTCTTCTCAGGCTTGGGGAGCTGGCTTCTAACTAGGAAAAATCTGTTCGGGTCGGCGGAGTCGATCTTGACCTCGGTGAGGTCCTCGATGCTCTTCTGCGCTGGGGTCCTGCTAACATCCCCAAGCTCGGCTTCTCTGTCCAGCTCGGCTACATGGACCTGGGACGATTCGGCTTCGCCAGGCAGCACGATCATCAAGCATTGTCTAGCCATGTACTGGTCGCCTCTTATAGTGATCATGTCGGTCCAGCCGGACGGGTTCTCTAGGGGGAACTTGAGCTTCTGATGACGGGTGGAGGGCACAGCCTCCATGCCATGCAACCACGTCCTTCCCATTATGACATTGTATGGGGAGGGGACGTCGACGACCAGGAAGTCAACGTGCCTGGAGGCGTCTCCTACTTGGACTCTGAGGGAGATCTTCCCCTTCGGGTACACCGGTTTCGAGCTGAAGCCGACGAGAGGAGTTCGGGCAGTTTGGAGGTCCTCGTCCTTGAGTTTCAGCTTCTGAAAGCAATCGTAGTACAGGATCTCGGACAAGCTGCCTGGGTCGACAAGGACTCTCTGAACCAAGAAGTTCTGCAGCTTCAAGGTGAGCACTAGAGGGTCGTTATGTGGGAGTTATATGTCCTTTAGATCCCTGTCGGAGAACCATATTATGGGCCCCTCTGTCTTGGCCTTCTTTGCAACTGGTTCCGGCGCCGCAGTCAACACCTGCTTCTGATGGGAGGCTTTTCTGGCCTCGGCACGGGCCTGGGAGCTCCCCTTGCTGACTTTTCACGCAGCTTGGCGACTGACTTATCAGCTCGCCTGGCGTGCTCATTGCTATGGTGGGGCTGCTCTGGAGGCATAACATTGTGAAAGGAAGGCATTGTCAATTCCCTAGACTGTGATACCGACTGGACTGTAGGGGACCTTCCTCCTGATCTTCTCTATTGAGGGGGTGGACCTTGTACCAGCACAGGCTGCGTGGTTGGTCCCTTGCCCTTGGAGGGTCCTTCACCATTTCTGGTTTTTGGAGGCATGGTATTTGAAAACTTTTTGTTCAGTGATCCTCATAGACGACACAAAACTGTAGGCGGTGAAAACACGACACCCACTTAGATTGAGATGAACTTTGTAGATCAGGGAATATTGAACGCCAAGAACCTGAAAAGGGAAGGAAAATGGCTTGGGTTAGAGCCCTTGGCTGCTGTGAGCCGAAGGCGCTCCAATGCTTGAGTTAGTTCTAAAAAACTGAGCAGGAGGAGGAAGGAGAGGAGAATAAGACGATGTGTTGTGTATTGTGTGTTGCGTACCTCCATGGGGCTGATCCCACGTATATATATGTCGACATTCCTCGTTCATTCTCTCTGTGAGTGGGGGTAGGTGGGGTGAGGTCCCATCGATCCTTACCCTGACATTCAGCGGTAGGTAAAAAGGGAACATCCCATCAGGACCTTCCATGCTTTCGGTCAATTGACGTTAAGGGATGATAAAGCCAACTTCTTATCGCCATAAATGAGCAATCCTATCGCCAGGATGTGCCCGTACTTCTTAGAGGAAGGTGACGGCCCACTCTGCCTTCAGCGTTTTGTACCGAGACCAAGAATGGCTTGGCCGCGCTGGGCATTTGTGCTGAGCTGGCACTCACGCCGAGCTGCCCCGCCGTGCTAGCACTCCTGACCGAGCTGCCGAGATGCTGGGTTGTAATTACAGAGGCCGAGGTGGACAGCAAGTACTATTGTAATCCTCGCTTAATCTCGTAATTACAGTATTTTACCCACACAAAAAGAATTGGCTATCAATCTATGTATGTATTTTATAATACTAACTCATTCTGTTAGTATATGTCACTCCTTACTAAGCTAAAGTTTATCTTGAATGAAGTCACATACATAATCTTAATCAAGTAGTAAGTCGACTTACTTTACCTTGTTCAAACAATCTTGTTCCCATGAACTAAAAATAAAATGCAGACATCAGCATGTAATCAATCTTTTATTTATTCCTCTTGAAAAGCATATCTAGTGGAATTCGAATTGACGTACTGCTCAAGTTTAACGTCTCAGAGGGAAGCTTTTTATAAATCCGAAAAGGAAAAGTAGGCAACAAAGACAGAAGGAAGAGAAAGCGACAATAGAGAAGGCGGGGTTCTGTCTGCTGACCGGCCAGCATGACCGAAAAAGCTGTGGCTGGGCCATGAAGAGCCAAATTTCAAGGAATTCTATTTCCCTTTTTCTGTTTCTTTCCCTCCAAGATTTTCGACCTTCCCGCCTAATGGAATGAGAGGGCAACCAACGGTCGCTTTCTCGGGGTTCAACTGCCCAACCACTCCTTCCCAAATTGCAGTTAGTGTTTATATTTATCCCTATTCTGCTCTGTTGATTGGGACCCACTGCATGATGTGTGGACAAAGGCCGCACTGGCTCACTGCCTCCTCAATCACATCGTACGACAAAGTCGTTCAACAAATGATTAAGGATCCAATGAGGGTGGGGATGTGAATGGGTGCTCAAATACCTGAACACACAAATTAAATATCCTAAATATCTGAGTCCAATTAAGAGGGATAGAAATGGATCAGTCATCAGGTTAAACAGTTAGACTCACCCTGCTTCAATAATTTTTAGAATCCGGATCACCTGTTTTGACAAAATAGGAAAACCTTTTTTGGACCGATGAGGGCGTGGCACATGGGAGGAGGTGCTTCTTTTTTTTTCATTCATTGTAGGAGATGAGTCAGCTTATTTGACATCCTCCTCGCTTTCCACCACCCGCCTCAAATTGGTCCAAACAGGGCTTTCTTGTTTGCTCCAAACAAGAGATCCGGACTCTAATTTTAAGTACTTATTCTTCAAGTTGTAAAATGTTTTAGGCTGCCAAGAATTTTATTTTATCACGATTGGTTGGCCCTCAACAAGTGTAAAAGTAAAATTTTTGTTTAAAAAATTATACTTTTACTCTACCAGCCTCCGAAAAAGTTTACTTAATAAAATACGTAAGTACTCACTTTAACACTTGTTGACAGCTCATGTCACTTGTTAATTTATCTCGTAGAAACAAATACAATCGACTGTCAATCGTACTTGACCAAAAAAATATACTTCTTCACCTTAACTGTGACCATTATCTTTATTACCTTTCCTATTTGACATTTAGTTCACCAAACTTTCCCCATAAACTTCTAAAAAATGAAAAAAGAAAACTTCACCCATAAACAAACATGAATGGGTATGTAGTGGTAATGTAAGATCTTACGAGTATGTGTTTATAAATTTAGCCCAAGCCAAGTTTGAGTTTAGGTAGGGGTGTTCATGGGTCAGGCCAGCCCGCGCTCCACCCTCTTTGGGCTAGGTTTAGCCCTAAAGGTTTGATATCAGGGTCTGGCTTGGATATAATTTTTCTTTTGCCCAATTAATATTTGGGTCGGGCTTGGATTTAGTGTTAAAAACCCCGAGCCCGACCCGATTTGAACCCATGTGTTATGACTTTATCATTTTGCTATTTTTGCAAACCGTTTTCTATCCAGTAATTGCAATTGTTTGAGAACGATGTCTTATCCCGGTGGTAAGACGCGACAGTCCTCGTTGGACTGACCAGAACTCACCACTGTTTGCATATGCAAGTCCTTATTACCTTGCATGTGCGAGTTTCCTCCTTACACGTGTGAGTTCGTATCATCTCACATGTGTAAATCTACTTTTTTAGGGAACCAGTCCTTAGCTGCATTAAAAAAAAGAGGAAAATTTTCAAAAAAGGCCTTAAAGTTTTTGCCTTTTTTAAAGAAAGGACATAAGTTTAATAACTCTTCAAATTAGTCCCTATGTTTTTCAATAAACTTTCAATTAAGGACATCTGAGTCAGAATCGGATCCGGAACCGAAACCTTCATTTAGAAACGAGTCCAAGTCTAGGATGGTTCCAAGCCGGAACCATTCTATTTCCAATCCTAATGCCCGTGCAGGAGCAACCCACGGTAGCGTGGCTGCTATTATTGGTCCACTCACAATCACCATGGGGAAAAGCCTCAGATGATTCCGATTTGGATGAGGTAGGATGGACAATACTAATAATCAATTCTATTTAACATATGCTTTTACTATGATTAAAATCATGTTCTAACTAGGGCGACTGTCACTTAAAAGAAGATATAGCACAACCAATGGGAACAATCGTTGACAGAAGATGAAACTAGAACTAGTAACTTTCCCTCTATTGGGCTCCTTGAGAGTGAAAGAGACTAGAAATATCTGGGACCAAAAGGATCATTACATAGCTAGTATGTGAGAAGATGAAATCCTTCTTGGTCTGGAGAGATGTTGGCTCTCTCTCTCTCTTATTCATACCTTAATAATAATTAGTATCTTTCACTCCCAACTCAATTTCAAACCACAGTTCCCGATGCGCAGAGCCACTGGCCCACGAAGATAGCATCAAAGTTAAGGTTGGCGTACATGTGTGGCTAGAGGAGGGACAGTGGCTCTCTTTAAATAATACCTTAAGGGAAACTAATCGTCATAGTAAATCCATAATTTTATGCCATACCTATTACAGGAAACCACATAAAAATAAATCATTTGACAATATAAATCCTTAGCTGGTCTATATACAATGAGCTAAAGACTGTATAATCAAAACAAAACATGCAAGTTGTTACAGGGCCACCTCACGAGATCTATTAACAACGCGAAAATTGATATTTTGGCCAATTGGGTCGCTGAGGAACTAGCCTCAATGACTATTGAGGACGTTCAAGATTGGGCTAATGCGGTGGTTGGTTGGTTCGCAGATGGGGATATTCGGGGGTTGGATGAGGGACATCTAGTGAATGTTGCATATGTGGTTGCCGATGGATATAATGACAATCTTGAATTTTGATATGACTATTGCATTTGGCAGAAAGAACCTTTTGACTTTTGTCGAGTAAACTTCCTAGTTGTGACTGGTGGTGAATACTTGGAAAGGGCAGGCTATCGTAGACAAACTTTTTTTTTTTTTTAGAAAGGAGAAATTGCTATATAAGCAAAATATGTGGAAAAGGAATTCCCCTTTTCTGTGGCAACCAAAAATCATTGTTTGGTGGAAAAATATATTTTTTTATTGAAATGGTAGTTTTCATGTTTGGTGCAACGGTGGATTCCTCACTCATTCTACCCAATTCACTTTACACAGAGCAATTATCAATAATTGTAGAAAAATCAAATTCAACATAAATTGAATCCAACAATGGAAGAATGACCAAATTCAACATAATTAACAAGAAGAATATGAAAACAACAATGATAACCAAAAAGTAGAAAAATCAAATTCAACATAATCCACAACATACCTGAGAAAGAACCCATCACAAAATCTGTTCTTTTCTGCAAACAAGAGAACTTGCTTGCCAACATGGACGATGGAGATGGAGACCTTGGGCAATCCTCAGATTTTGGTTAAAAAAAGGGTTTGAACTTGATTTTAGGGTTAGGGCTGGAATTACGATTTGATTGTACCGTTACGGTAGAGATGGAAATGGAGACAGAGATGGTATTGAGAGAGAAAGAGGTGGAGATGGAGGCAAATTGCGAGGGGAGTGGGGTGTCTGAGATCAGATTGAGGAAGAGCCGAGAAGATGGAGACGGCTTCAAATTGACAATGGAGATCGGGTTTTTTTTCTCCGGAGCTTCTCTTTTGTTTTTTTATCACAAGAATTTGAGAAAGACTGAGGAAACGAGTCTTAAATATGGAGGGTGTTTTTCTGGGGAAGTAGAAGTCTGATACCTCCCTCATCAAAAGTGCATTTCTAGGCTTCCTACGGAAAAAGCTGACGTGGAAGAAATCACAGTTCCGCATATTTCTTCCACACTGAACACATGAAAAACCGCATTTCCGCAGAAAACGAAAAGTTTTCTGGGGAAATGGGTTACACAAACATGCCCTTAGAGAATATGGTTGCTGAATTTTATTAATATGGTCCATTCTGAGTGGCATTTATCTTGATATTTGTGTTGAAAATTGGACATTTATTACTTTATTTTATTTGTTTATTTAATTAATATCATATTACCAGTTGATTTAGTAGAATAAATTAAATTTAATAATAGTCTTATTTTTTATCCTAATATTTTTATAATTTTTAAAATATAAGTCCAAAAACTCTCAACAGAATTTTTGAATCGGATAAAATTTCCCATTTAGAGGCCAAATCGAAACGACATCCCAGACAAAATCTACAACTATAGCTTGGCCATGTGTACCATGTTCCGTTGTACTCCCGGGGACCATTGTTCAAATGGTACGAATCCTCTTTTGGTGTGCAGTTATGTGTGTAATGCCGAATGAGAGTAGGGGTAAGCCGCACGTTGTCCAAAGCGCGGCATTGAGAGACATTTCTCATGATTTTCAAATTACATATGGTTGATGAATCTTGTGCCTGCCACTGGAAATGTAGGCTTTGACCCATGTTAAGCTGGAAACATATTCAGTTGAAGACTTGCTCATGGTTAGAAACAAAAGAAAAAAAAAACCACCTTATTTTATATATTTGAAGGGGGCATTCTTATGCATCTATCCCTCACCATAGGGCGAGGGACACTTTCATTAATGGAATTTCTCAATTACAAAAATGAACACCTCATATACATGACAAGTTATTTTTGTATTTGAAAAATCTCATTTATGAAAATGTCCCTCACCAAAATGGTGAGGGATGGACACATAAGAATACCCCCATATTTGAATAAGTAGAGTCTATCTTATCTTAATTTAATCCTTTCTTATCACATGCCTCCATTTGACTAAGAATTGATTCAAAATTAGATTTGATGTGATATACAGAGTAGAATTGATGATTTATAGGAGACATAGCTGCAGTTCCAGTCAGCTAAATTTAACAATTTATATCACCATAACTGGGGTGAAATTTGAGATGCTCTGTAAAAATATATAAGCATGTGATTAGAATAGGCCTGATAAAGCAAGAGTTAAAGATCCACAGATTTTTTGTTGAAAGTAGGTAGGCCTTTCATATGGGACTTTGATGCACTTAACACGGGGATCAGACATCCAAATTACCATGGAACCAATACCAAGATCTTAAAGCCCCATCTTAGTGTATTAAGATCTAGATCTATGTCAAGAAAATAGATCTGAACATACAACAACTAGATCTACAAATAACTTGGTGCAGATCTTTACTTGAGGATTTCTGTTGTGCTCAAATTGAGTATTTTATCTTTGCCTTTAAAAAAGTCTTTCGCAAATGTGATCTCCCAGACCTCGTAGTCTTCCATGCTTTACCCAATCAAGTGAACTTCTCAAAGAGAATGGTGGGATTTCAATTAAGAAGTTGTTCCTCAAAAGCACTCAACTAGAGAACCAGAGAAGGGAGAAGAGAAGAGAGGAGAAGACCACCCACGACGTCCAACAGATACCTTGGACGTCCGGCCCTATATGAGTCTTTTTTTTTTTTGGTTTTTTTAATACAACTCTTCCTCTTAGGGCTAGCATGAGGGCCACTAGAGATTCCTTGAAACTGGCTCCAATTGAAGCATCTAGACCCTACATCTCATGGAAGATGACTCACAATTAATTACAAATAACACAACTATATAAGCACTCTAGTCCTGCGAATTTTACACGAAGATCTTAAACTTCCCAATTACTGCAATTAAGCCCCTCCATCAATTATATCCATGGATCCATTGAAAATAAATTGTCTAACCAATGTGGATCCACTTGATCTTATTATCCTTACGACCCAATTAATCACATCGATCATCGATACCATCTGATTAACTCTTAACCAGAATGGGTGCGCATTTACCAACGATAAATTCCATTAATCAACACAAGGGGATATTTCTCTTATGAGGGTAGATTCCATCTTTAGAATATATGTTCCAATAGTTCCACCGCCATCTACCCAAGATACCGAGGTGTTGACTTACAGCTGGCCTCACTCATTGGTAAGTTAAAATAAATGTATAACAAATACTTAAGTCTATTACTCCCCTAAGTTTGAGAGCTTATTGCTTGAAAATTACGAGAGCGTTCTTTAATTAAAGATAATACTTTATATAAGGTGATACTCATGGTCTTTCAGTACATCCAATGTACTAGCACAACAATTCAGAGTCTTCCACTCTGATGGTCGAGACAAACCACACCATCTCATAATAATTACAGTGTTACAACCTTTTCAGATGAGATGATCGGTCTCATCATTGATTGTGAAACACTTTTAAATATAAGAATTATGACCTATGTCTCCTACATGTGAATCACATTCACACACATGGATCACAGTTCATATACTTAAGGGCTCCTATTCATCTCAAGAATAATCATGTCATTTTGTATCAAATATGTGCAACGATTAATATAATCATATTCATCTCATGCATAAAAGCATGAAATCATATATCAATTAAGATAATAAATAAAATTGTTCACGTCATCCACTAGATCAAGGACATACAATCAAACAACTTCTACCTTTGAATCGGTCTTCTGCTAACTCTAATTGGTTGTTTTAACACAAAAAATAAAAAAGAAAAAAAAAGAAAAAGAAAAGGAAAAATTTTAATTGGATGAATAAACAAAATGGATTGAATGATTGCACTACCACAATTAAAAGAACGAAAGAATATTTTTTTTAGAAGTAAAGAACGAAAGACTTAAAAATATTAGAGACGCAATTCTAATATATAAGCAAACGATAAAATAGATTTCGATTTCTATGCAAAAAATCAACCCCAACCATGATTTCTATTATCTCCATCTAAGCCCAAAAAGCTTAATTGTCAAAAGTCCATTCGGATCGGTACATAGTTGATCCAACGGTCCAATAAATTCAGATCTAACCAAAAATTGGTTGACATGTGTACTTCAAGGGGCTTGTGTGTTTGGTCAATTTGGATGGACCAAGGGTGGGCCCACAAGTGTAAGCTTACGGAATTCTCTCCTAAGCTTGAGCTTAGGAGAGCCTTGCCTTTTCTTAATTATCTTTACTCACATAGAGGAAAGGAGAGGGAGAGAAAAAGTATTTGTAGTATGGGTGTTTTTACTTAGTCGTGTGGGATATTCGAACCCTACCTTTTAAGGTTGTGGGCAATGGGGATTGAATTAAAGTCTCACATAGCAGTTGTGAAGGACTCCCATGGTAACAAAAATACAAAGGGCCCTGTAATATTTTAAATTTCAACATTATACATTAGTTTTGTCTCTATTGTTGGATCCCACTTTACTTGGTTTCATATCACTAGTCTTGACTTGCTAGGGGTATAATAAAATCATAATTCTTATTAACTAAGAAAGGAAACCCCATCACTTTTAGTACTCGCATTCTATTGCTCGTATGGAAAATAAAATAACAAAAATTAAAGAAGCATAACATAAAAGAGCTGAACATCTTACAAATCCTAATTTTATCAAGAGGTGGACTCCACCTGCAACAAATCATAAATTAGCTGTCATCAGTATACCAGGGGTGTATCGGTTCGGTTAACTGGTCAATTTGGGAAAACCGTTAACCGAACCGTAATTGCAGTTTTCTGTCTTTTAAAACTGTAACCGTAACTGTATCTACAAAAACCGTGGAAAACCGTAACCGCTGTTAACCATATTAGACGGTTCAGTTACGGTTAATAACCGCAGAAAAATCTCAGTTTTAATCCTTCCAAACACTCCCCATTCTCAAAGTAGCCAGAGATCATCGCATTCCATGAAATCCTATCTCTCACTGGCATTTGATCAAACAGCTTCCACGCACTGCAAAGATCGCCAAACTTTGCATACATTGTTATCAGAGCATTCATTATATCAATATCCGATTCAAAACCGAATCTAATCGCATGAACATGTACCTCTCTACCCATAACCCAATCCGGAATGCCGCCGCAAGTCCTCAGAAAACAAGGGAACGTGTAAACGTCGGGCTTGATTCCGACCCACATCATCTGCTGGTAAAGATCAAGGGCCTCATCGAACAAACCCTCTTTGGCATAACCACCCACCATCACATTCCAAGAGAAGACGTCCCTCTCTTCCATCTTGGCGAAGACAGACCACGCGTCGAACATGTTTCTGAAGCGAACAAGCATGCCAAGAAGAGCATTCCCCAACTGTTTGGTGAAATGCATAGGAGAAGAAAGAGAATAGGAAATGTGGGCATAGACGTGGGAGCGAACTGTAGGTGTCTTCGTCGATGGCAATTGGATTTTGCTCGTCTGTGGAGTGATTCAAGAGCTGGAGAGCCTGTTCTACATTTCCTTGGATGCATAGCTGGGAGATGCGGGAGTTAAGATTTGTAGGGTTGAAGATGGGATCGATGTTGACAGTTGCAGAGGTCTGTTGGGGTTTTTTTAGGGATAAGGAAATATGGGGTTTTGGGGGGTTGGGAGAGAAGTTAAGAGAGATGGGTCTTCTGGGCTTCCAAGAGAGGGAGGGATGAATGTCTGTTACAAAAGGATTTAGAGGGGTCTTAGCAGACATTTCCATTTCGTGAGGGGAAAGACAAGGGCATAGCTAGGGTTTAAGGGTTTCGGACACCTTGTCTTGTTGGGGGGTTTTTGCTTTTTCCCATTTCCCTGTAAGAAAAAGGAGCTCTGATTTTTTCTTTGATGTAACGAGACACATCTCGAAGCGACATTTATCTGATTTTTTCTTTAATTTGTAAACGGTACGGTTAACCGTATGCAGTTAACCGAACCGTATTTTACGGTTCAGTTCGATTAATAACCGTGAATTATTACAGGAAACCGTAACCCAACCAGACCGTGTTGTTTTTGGATTTCATTAATCGTAATCGTAACCGAACCGTGAAACACGGTTATTAACCGTGGTTTGGTTCGGTTTGGTTAGATGGTTTTTCGGTTTTTTTTTATACCCCTACAACAAATAATCAATGAAGAGGAGGGATTTGTATGGGACCATTTAGGATTAAACATCCTCTTTGGATATTCATACTGTGGAGCTTGATATTTTGAGCCTTTGTTCCTATAGATTTTAGTAGGGTTGCTCATTATATTTTGTTAAAATGGGAGCAGATGGGAACTCCATGATTTGGTTTGGGGATTTGGTTTGTTGAGATTTTTTTCTCTGTGTTTTCCTATGGTCTTTTTGGTTAGAGTTTAATTCTCTTCTTTACCCAAAAAGATTAAAAAAAAAAAAAAGTTGCCCTAATGGGAAAGTTGGAAGGAACTCATTATCCCATAAGAAACTTGAAACTTGATCAAGTTATGTCTTCACCAGTGAGGTAAGTGGCCATTCTCTTACTTTTTTACAGTTGAGTGAATAAGGAGGAATGGAATTGGCCCCAACAGTTGAAAACTATACTTCTTATGTGTTTGGAGAGTTGCTCGCACAATATATAAAAAAGTGCCTTTTACTCTATCATTTTCATAGAAAAGGCTTTTATTTAATTTTTTTTTTACTTTCCACCAATCATCCAAAGTTATACAAATAACTTATCAACTCATTTATTTTAATCCACTCCACGTTAACTTTACTTAAGATGGACCCTTGCTCCTGCTTTACTCCCCTCATGTAAACAGAGGGCTGAAGGGATATAGTTGAACTCAATACGATAAAGAAAGTTAGAATGACACCAATGTCGAAAATGAATGAATTGATAGACAAGTTCTTTCCATCGATGGTGTAGGCGGTGAAAACACGACACCCACTCAGATTAAGATGTAGAACTTTGTAGATCAGGGAAGACCGAACGCCAAGGACCTGAAAGGGAAGGAAAATAGCTTGGGTCAGAGCCCCTGACTATCGTCAGCCGAAGGCACTCCAATGCTTAAGTCAGTTCTGGTAAAACTAAGCAGGAGGAAGAAGAGAATTAGAGATTGTGAGAGTTCGCGTGCTGTGTGTCACGACCCCAAAACCGGACTCCTACAGCGGTCCGACCTCGGGGACGTGAATTGGGAAGTAAGTGATAAAATAATGTTTCTCCCCAGGATCCGCGTGTGTGAGGAATTCAAAATTTCCAAACACATCAAGAACATTTCGCTGAAGCTTACGTGGCGTTGCGACTCGGAGCCCGTGGCCATCGGATTCCATGTCGCACTCAGCCTATCAGCATAAAGCTGTCATAACAATATTCACAACCAGACTGGAACAAAACATGATATTAAGATATATACAGCTGACAGTAACAGGCTAACCATTATCCAAGAATATTCAAGTTATAAATTAACAAGTGCATTAATTACAATCCCAAGGAAAAAGGCTAACAAAAGCCTTACAAAATAACAAGCTAAGAACAATTACTACCCAGGTGTGTAACGTATCTCCAAAGCCAAGCACGACGTCTACATGACATCAGTGACAAACGAACCTGCACAACTCGTGGCTTTACAGCTGTCTACACACGCACTAGCTCAAGACGGAAACCTGTTACCTAAGGCACCAAAGAAACAAGGTCAGACACGACGGTCTGGCAGGTGAATAAACAAACTTAAATTTAGAAGAGCCATGTTTAAAACAATTTTACTGAATTTAAAACCGTGAATGAACAATATATGAAACAAGATTAGCATGAATAATAAATCCAATTTTCAATACGAAAGTACATTTGAAAATCCCAGATAAATCATGTCAAGCTTGTAAGATAAGAACATTGAAATCCATGTACAAGATAAAAACCACTTGATAAAACTGACTGAACGGGTGGCAACCGCATGAAGCTACATTCTCCGTCACACGAGGTAACGAGAGCACTCACGATAATAATTCTCCGTCACACAAGGTGAAAGGGAGCACGAAAACATGACCCATATAGGCTGGGTATCACTCACGAATCCCGCCGCGGAACGGGCTAAACAAACACGCACGATAATCCAAACTGCAGTTGCCACAAAATATTTAAGGACCCAAGGCGGTTGATCAGACTGGCAAGGTCGTCCAAACTGAGTGGTGCCGACAAGAAAATAAATACACACAAACTTTCAAAACAATGCTTGATACATGAAAATTCGGGAACTACTCACACATTAACACGGGCACGCACACTTATTCACTAGAATTCACGAATTAGTAGTCCTGACACGATACAATGAAAACACGATTCACGCGATGATTCCCAAAAATGGGGTTTTTTAAGTAAAAACCTTGGAAACATCATTTTCAAGTCAAAACCTTTACAAATCCACATCAATGCAACCCAATGCCTTTCACATCAACCTTAAGGGCCAGTTTGATAACTCTACTAATATAACCAAGTGAAGTAAAGTTGATTTTGAAGAAAGAATAAAATATAAGTGGGTTATGATGATATTTTGTTTTTAGTTGTTTGTTATGGAATCATTTTGACTTTTTGTATGGGAAAATAGAGTTTTTTTTGGATTTTAGTGGATAAAGGTAGTTGCTTTTTGACTTGTTTTTGGAAAAGATGGAGAGAGTTTTGAATAAAGTACATTTGATGTGACATCTTGTCTGGAAAAATGGAGGCTTTACTTGACTTGTATTGTATTAGTAAAGTGACAAACGGGCCCTAAGGTTTTCAAATCAAACTTTTCAAGCATATGCTAAGGCCCATCATTTGATTCCTGTGTAATTGAAACTATAATGTCGGATTTTCTAATTATAAATTGGTGCCCCAGAAGGTAGACGACATTCCAAGTTCCCAGTACACATAATCAAATTGATTGCTCTTAGAATATTCTGGTTTTTCACTCGTGTCAAAATCCCCCCCGAAATAGTTTAATTTTGCAGTTTCGGTCAGCTTTCGGTTACCTGTCGGCTAACCGAGGTGGTGCATGTCGGTTAGCCGCCAGCTGACTGACGGCTGACCCCTACTCACAACTAGGGAAATGCAGGCTTCTGGAAATGGGACCGAACTGTGGTTCGGTTGGCTGTCGGTTAACCAAGAGGGGCTTGTCGGCTGACCGACAGCTGACCGACAATTCTCCTGATACGATATAAGCTTCTGGAACATGGACCGACAGATTTCGGTCAGTAGTCGGTTAACCGAAATGGAGATGTCGGCTAACCGACATATAACCGAAAGCTGACCGACCCTCTATGAACTGATTCAGTTCAATCATTTCTCCTTCAATCTCCTTCCCATTTCACCTTCTTTCATTCCTTGCCAAAACCCTTGCAATTTCCAGAGCCTACATGCTCTCCCAATTCCATCATTTCACACCATTCCAACAAAACTCTTATATTCATCACCTATCTCCACATTTCTTCCAACACCATGACCCTCCTTTCAATAACTCATTCAAAACAAATCCTTTGACAAAACAGATCTCAAACATAAAAGTAAAGAGAGATTTTCCAAAGCAAAGCAAATAAACCAACATGTAATTTAACAATAAACATCATGAACTAAATTTATTAAAACACATTCAAGTGAATAATTTAAGATAACCCCATATATTTGAAAAATAAAAAATATGTAAATACTTTGCATGCACAATACATCTAAAAAGATCACTTGCCTTTGCCTCTAGCACTCCAAGGTTACCCAAAAATCTCACCAATTAGACATAAGCACACCTATTACACAAAAACCCCAAAAACATACTAAAAAATGGCTCAAAATTAGAAAACTAACAAAGACATGGAATTTGATTATGCATGTTGGAATTCGTGGCTCATTTATGACCTAGATCAACATGTTGAAAGATGGGAGCAAGAGGCTTACTCTAAGGTAGCCCTACAGCAACTCTAATGGATGTTGGAGAGATCATTGGCGATGAAATGACGAGAGAATGGCGTCAAGAGGGAGCTCTCAATGCATGGAGTTGAATGGTGGTGGTCAATCTTCAATTTGGTAGAGTTTTATAGGGATTTGGGAGAGAAAATGAGCAAGGGAGAAGAGGAGTGAAGCTCAGCTGGGATTCTGTAAGTCCATTCTCGTTTTGGGCAGAAAATGAAGAAGAAGAAAGAAGGTGGGTCTCTCTTATAAACATGTAATGATGGGGCCCACAACTAATAGCACTTCATGGGCTTGGAACTGGGCTTTTTGGGCCTCGGATGGGCTCAACGAAGAAGATAAAAATGATCCTCATAAAATCTAGTTTTTAAAAAGTATATTTTTGACATGGTTCTAAAATTTTGAAATTTGGGCTCAGATTTCAATGTAAAAAGATTGTTTTGCCCTTCGGGCTAAAAACTGATTTTCTGAGTTTCGAATAGGATTGGGCTGAACACAAAAGTTGTTGGGGATAATTTGACCTATCAAAAGAAACTAAAATTGAGATTTTTCAAAATCAAGAACAATCCCCCATGCTGACACGTACAACCCAAGGCGTCCCCGGACTGTCAGACTAGGTCCAACCGCTCTCAAAATTTCCCAAAGCTAAAGGAAAAACATTCTAGACCACAAACTAACTCGATTACACTCAAATCTCACTTAGAGAACTAACCCACAGCTAAAAATACACTAATCGCGAAAATTAGGGGTCTGGATCTTACACTGTGTTAGCATATTGTATATTGCGTACCTCCATGGGGCTGATCCCATGTGTATTTGTAGATGATTCCTTGTTCATTCTCTTTGTGAGTGGGGGTAGGTGGGGTAAGGTCCCATCGGGCCTTACCTTGACATTCGATGGTAGGTAAAAAGGGCACATCCCATTAGAAACTTCCATGCTTTTGGAAAGTTGATGTGAAGGGATGATAAAGCCAACTTCTTATTGCCATAAATGAGCCACCCTATCCGTTAGAGCATGCCTGTACTTCTCATAGGAGTGTGATGGCCCATTCCTGCCTTCAGTACTTTTACCGGGACCAGGAATGGTCTGGCTGAGCTGACACTCACGCCGAGTTGCCGAGCTGATACTCGTTGAGCTGGTACTCTCAGCCGAGTTGCCGAGCTTCCGAGCTGCAGAGTGGGGGCCTCTTCAGCCGACGCTCCTTACCGAGCCGCCGAACTACTGGGCTGTGATTATTGAGATTGGGGTGAACAGCTAGTGTTATTACCGTGGTTCTCCCTTAATCTCGGTATTACGGTATTTTATCCACACAATTGCCCCCTAGCTTTTGACCTCTGAAAGTTCTCCAACTTGAGGAGGTCGGAAGCTAAGTGGTTCTGCCTAGCCGATATTGCTACCGAGCTCAAGAGAAGGTTGCCTAAGTGTGGGAAGGGGTTACCGAGATGGCGGAGTCTCGGTTCGAAGAGGGGGTCCCTCCTTATCCTGATGACCGTTGCTGACGTGCGGTCCTTATCAAGATGTCTCTTCGCCTGCCCGAAGCATTTAATAGTCCTCAAGAGTTGCGCCACTGGTGGCACGTGTCGCCTCTTCGGCTATCGCGCAATCGTTTCGAAAGGACGTTAGGGTTACTCAAGGTGACGCCTCATTAAAGGCGTTTTTCGAAAGCCGAAACGGCGCCTCTAAACCCTTATAAATTAGGGCGTCTCCTTCGCCCTGACCTTCTTCTTCTTATACGCCTTATCGAAATTTCTATTCCTTATTACTGGAGAGCTCTCTACTACCTGTAAGTCACCCGCACCCTCTTTTGCCCATCTCCCTCCTTAGGGTTTCTCTTTGTGTTTCTCTCTGCTGGGTAGATTTATGGGTAGAAAATGGGAGTTTATAAGCACCTGTTGGGAGACCAAGTTTCCATAACAGTCTTTAGGACCCTGTACAATATCCCCGCCAACGTTAAGGTTAGACCAGATGGCCCTGACGATGGCTACGTCTTTCATGATGGCTGGATGCCGTTTTGGCTAATCACTGTAGTGGAAGCGGGGGTCCGGTTCCCCCTTCACCCATTCCTCAGGGACTGTCTCCGGGAGTGGAACCTCTGCCCCTGCCAACTGCTACCCAACGGCTACAAGATCATTATGGGGGCAGTGCAATTGAATAGGATCTTGGGGATCAACCTCGGTGTCCTGGAAATCGAGGATGCATACGACCTCTGTAAATCCACGGATGGTAACTCCTGTTATCTCCGGCTAAGGGTTGGCCGGGGTGGCTTTGTCACCGCACTGGAGGACTCCAACCAGTACGCGGGAGATGATCGAGTCTTAGTAAAAGGGGAATGGTAGTTCAGCGAACTGGAGACGAGCAGGATGATCCGGATCCCCCGTAAAATGGGAACCCCTCCAAGTAAAGGCCGAAGCCTTTTCGGTTTGTGGTTTCCCCTTTCTTTTTTATATCTGCCAGACTAACATCTTTTTCTGTTATGCAGATTTTAGCCAGAGAAGGCAATTAGCCAAGAAAACCGCTGGAAGGTAAACATAGCCTGGCACGAGCTGGTGAGGAACTACTGCGAGCACAACGACCGAGCTGCCTGGTCGCTGCTGGGGTATACGCCGCATTACAAGTCCTTCAATACCTCGAGGAAGGTGACCGGGATAGACTCCGTGTTGCGCGGAGAACGCACCAGCTCGGAGCCAGTGACGGTCGCAATCCCCGCTGGGCGTCTGGTTGAGTCCGGTGACCGAGCTTCAGTGCCACTCCCAGACTCGGGCCCTGTCGAGACTGCGGCAGCCAAGGTCGGGACCTCTTCACGACGGAGGAAGAGACTGGTAGCTTCTTCTAGCTCGGCATCTTCCAGCTCGGAAGAAGAAGAAGAGGGGATGTTGTGCCATCGTCGCTAGTGCTTCGCAGCAGAGGACCTGTTAGCTGCGGCTTTTGGGGACGTCAGGGTCGAGGCCTTGAATGCCCGCCCCCGTCTGCTAGCGATGCTCCTGCTTCGTCGCTTCCCGTTGCTGCTGCTGCTGTGGCCGTGACCGCTCCTGCTGCTGTGGCCGAGATCGGTCCTGCTCATCCCCCTGCGACCATTGTTATCGACGGCTCGCCTCCTGGCTTCGCTCCAAGGGCGGAAGGCTGGGACCGCCCTACAGAGGTCGCGGAGGAGAGCCAGGCCGAGAAGAGGCCGAGGGTTGAGGTTTCGCCCGGTCCTTCATCGCCTCCGCCTACTGAAGAGACAGTCCCATCCCCTCCACTGGTCCCAGGGAGGCCGAACATAGAGGGAGCGTTGGGGAGGCCGTTGGCCGTGACGGACCGCACGGGTGGCAACCCCAAGGTGGTTGCTGTGCTGGGGCGAGCTTGCGCCCTCCCACTGGACATGGCAAAATGGGCGACGATGGATAATGAATCGCTGCTACTTTCGTCAATGCGGTCGTTGATAGCGGTAAGTTTCTGATAATTCTTTCGAGTCTTGACTTCGGTATTCATCCTCTGACGCTTGTTTTTGTTCTACAAGTGGTTCACAAATGCTAGATTGCCGTGGAGAAGCTGGAGGTAGCCGAAGCCAGGCCTGCTAACTCGGCGGCTGAAAGGGAGGAACTACAAGCTGAAAGGGAGGAACTGCAGAAGGCCTTGGAGGCCAAGGATGGGCTGCTGAAAGAGGAGGCGAACAAGAACGCCGGTCTTGCTGCCGACCTCGATCAAGCTCAGGCCGAGGTGGCGCGGCTGAAGGAGGAAGCGAAGGATGCGGCGATCCAGCGCGCCACTCTTGTTGCTGATCTCGAAAGGGCCCAGGCCACGATGGAGGAGTTGGAGACGGACGCGCACATGCTAAGAAGGTCCAAGACTGACCTTGCTACCGAAGCGAGGCTGGCGAGGACTCGGTTGGGAGATGCCTTGAAGGAGAAGGCGGCCGAGCTTGAATCTGCTCAGAAAGCCGAACTCAAAGAGAAGTACGGGGCCGAGCTCGACGCCGTCATGGGGAAGGAGGCGCGGGAACTGGCTGCGAACTACAAGGTGCAATTGCCAGGGATCCGGGATCGAGCCTGGGAGCTCGGATGGAAGGCAACCTTGAAGAAGGTTGGGGTCCCTGGGGATAGCCCTGTTTTCAGGAATCACCACAAGTTTCCCAGCTCGGACTCCGATCTCCACTCCATTATTGCTTCGCCCTTTGTCCCCGACCCATCTTCCCAAGTTCCTCCAGCGGCGAGCGCTGTGCCCGAAGCCTCCTATGAAGCTCCGCCAGCGGCGAGCTCAGCACCTGAAGCCACTTTTGAGGCTCCGCCATCAGCGAGCACGGCGCCCGTAGCTTGCTCTGTCAGCACTGACACCACTCTGGCCGGTCCTGCAGCAGGCGCGGTCGTATTCGAGGTTCCTCAAGAGATCGACTGCAATGTTGATGCTACAGGCCTCTGATTCATTTCATTGTTTTATCTTTCTTTTTTATTGTATTTCTCCCATTCGCTTGTAATCAAAATTTATATCAATGGAACAGCGATTTTTTTAATACTCTAGCTTCTCTTTCATGTCTGAATGATGGAATGGGTGTATGAAATGTTTACTTTCTTTCGCTTAAGTAGTTGGTCTCGGTAACCGAACTTCTCGTAAGCTTAAAATTGGACTTCTGGCCTTGAGTAACCAAGCTCGGTTCATCAACCAGAGTCTCAGCGGCCTGTACCCATAATCATTAAGAAGGTGAACCTATCTAGTCTTGACTTGATGAAGGAACCCACCTCGGTTCCCCAACCCAAGGTGTCCCTAAGCGCAAAGCCAATGCCTTGGGATGTTTTTGGAATTGTTGTCGTAGTCGGTGCGGTCATCGAGCTGAGGGTGGCTGGTACTTTGACTGAGCTACCGAGCCAGGGCTGGGATTGTCACCGTGCCCTTAGGAAGTTGGCACTGCTGCCGAGCTGTAGCTGGTGCTATTACAGAGCTAAGGTCGGCTAGTACTCTGACTGAGCTACCGAGCCAGGGCTGGGGTTGTCATCGTGCCCTTAGGAATCTGACATTGCTGCCGAGCTGTAGCTGGTGCTATCACTGAACTAAGGTCGGCTGGTACTCTGACTGAGCTACCGAGCCAGGGCTGGGATTGTCATCGTGCCCTTAGGACTTTGGCATTGCTGCAGAGCTGTAGCTGGTGCTATAATCGAGCTAAGGATGGTTGGTACTCTGACTGAGCTACCGAGCTGGGGCTGGGATTGTCACCGTGCCTTTAGGAAGCTGGCATTGCTGCCGAGCTGTAGCTGGTGCTATCACCGTGCTAAGGATGGCTGGTACTCTGACTGAGCTACCGAGCCGGGGCTGGGATTGTCATCGTGCCCTCAGGAAGCTAGCATTGCTGCTGAGCTGTAGCTGGTGCTATCACCAAGCTAAGGATGGCTGGTACTCTGACTGAGCTACAGAGCCGGAGCTGGGATTGTCATTGTGCCCTTAGGAAGCTGACATTGCTGCCGAGCTGTATATCTTGAAACAATTTGAGAGAGAGATCTGTTCGAAAGATTGCCTTTTTATTGATGTTTGAACCTTTGAATACATTTCAGAAGTAAAATTTCTTGAGGTGCATCGCATTCCATGGTTGTGGCAGCTCCTTGCCTTCCATGTCCTCAAGTCTGTACGCGGATCTCCCAGCTGCTGAAAGTACTTTGAATGGCCCTTGCCAGTTAGGCATCAGTTTGCCTTCATTTGGATCTCTGTCGCCAGGAAGTGTTTTCCTCAGGACTAGCTCTCCTACCGTGAATCTTCTTTCTTTGACCTTCTAGTTGTATCCACTGGCCAACTGCTGCTGATATGCGGCCGGGCGGAAAGTTGCCGCTTCTTTTCGATCTTCAGCGAAGTCCAGCTCTCGGGCCACATTTAGATCATTCAACCCTTGGTCGCAACAAGGTCGGGAGCCCGACCTCAAGTGGAATAACCGCTTCCATGCCGTAGGTGAGGGAGAACGGTGTAGCCGAGGTGGAGCGCCTTGGAGTCGTCCTGTATGCCCATAGAACACTTGGAAGCTCTTCTGCCCACCTTCCTTTAGCTCGGTCAAGTCTCTTCTTCAGTCCGTCGAGGATTACTTTGTTTGAGATCTCAGCCTGTCCGTTGCTCTGCAGGTACACTTGGGTGGAGTAGACGTTTCGGATGCCATTCTCTTGGCAGAAGTTTTTGAAGAAGTTGGAATCGAACTGTGTCCCGTTGTTCGAGATGAGAGTTCATGGGATCCCAAATCTTGTAATGATGTTCTTTCATACGAAGTTCTTTGTGTCCTACTCCGTGATAGAGGACAGAGGCTTGGCTTCAACCCACTTGGTGAAGTAATCTGTGGCTACAATCAGCCACCTCTTGTTCCCTGGAGTTCGGTGGAGCGGTCCTACGATGTCCAAGCCCCACTAAGCGAAAGGCCACGGACTGGAGAGAGGGCTCAGGTCCTGCGCTGCCTGGTGGAGAGAGTGTGAGAACTTCTGACTTTTCGCATCTTCTAGCGTAGAGCTGGGCGTCCTTTTGCATGTATGGCCACCAGTAACCTTGGCTGATAGCTCGGTAAGCCAATGACCGACCTCCAATGTAACTGCCGCAGATCCCCTCATGAATTTCATAGAGGAAATCTTTGACCTTGCTTGGATGAACGCACAGGAGGTAGGGCCCGGTAAATGACTTCCTGTAGAGTCTGCCATCTGGGGAGAGCCAGAACTGGGTTGCTTTCAACATTGTCTTGTGAGCTTCTGTTTGTCTTCCGGCAGCTGGTCATCTTTCAGGTATGCAATGATCGGGTCCATCCAGCTCGGACCTAGATCGAGACACATGAGCTACCGAGGTCGCTGGAGTTCGATGCTGGGCTCTTGTAACGTCTCTACTTCGACAGTTCTTTTATTATCGGCTTCGACAGCCGAGCCGAGGCTGGCAAGAGCGTCAGCATGAGAGTTGGACTCTCTGCTAATTTGCTGGACTTCGGCCCTTTCGAACTGGGATAGGAGTTCCTTCGCGTGAGTTAGGTAGGCCGCCATCCTTTCGTCTCGGGCTTGGTAATCTCCACTGAGCTGGCTCGTCACCAGCTGAGAATCACTGAAAACCACTACATGCTGAGCTTCCATGATTTTAGCACTATTCAGTCCGGCGATGAGTGCTTTGTACTCAGCCTCATTATTGGATGCCTTGAAGTCGAGGGTTAGAGCTTGCTCGATGACAAGGCCCTTCGGAGACTAGAGGACAATGCCAACACCAGCCCTCTTGGACATTGAGGATCCGTCGACGAAGACTTTCCAGGCTGAGTCTAGGAACTTTTTCCATGATTGTTCTTGCTCCGTCTCGGTGATTGCCTCGGTATCCTTATTGCCCCCCAGTTCGGTGTCGAGCAAGGTTGGTACCGAACTCTGAGAGGTGAATTCCATGATGAAGTCTGCTAAAACTTGGGCTTTGATGGCCGTCCTGGGCTAACACTTGATATCGTACTGCCCTAGTTCGACATCCCATTTGGAGATTCTGCTGGAGAAGTCTGCCTTCCGGAGGAGAGCCTTCAGTGGGTGTTCTGTCACGACCACAATTGTGAAGGTTTGGAAGTAGTGGGAGAGCTTTCGCGAGGCACTGAGGAGCGCTAGGGCAAGCTTTTCTAGCTGCAAGTACCGGGTCTCGGCGTCGAGTAGGATTTTGCTCGTGTAATAGATAGGCTTTTGTTGGTTGTTTTCCTCTCTGATGAGTACCGAGCTCACTACGTGGTCCGAGACCGTCAAGTATAAGTACAGCGCTTCGTCGTGGGTTGGAGTCGACAGCAGCGGGGGTGAAGAGAGGTAGTGCTTGAGCTGCTGCAGGGCCTGATTGTAGTCCGGTGTCCATTGGAACTTGGAGCCTTTTCGCAGGAGCTGAAAGAAAGGCCTGCATTTGCCGGAAACTAGGCTGATGAAGCGGTTGAGCACGGCAGCCATACTGATGAAGCGGTTGAGCGCGACAGCCATGCCAGTTAGCCTCTGAACTTGTTTTGCCAAGGTCGGATTCTGCAGCTCCTGGATTGCCGTGATCTGGTCAGGGTTTGCTTCGATCCTCCTTCTTGTGACCAGGCTCCCCAAGAACTTGCCGGAATCGACACCGAAAGCGCACTTGGATGTGTTCAGCTTCAACTGGAACTGCCGGAGGATGTCGAATATCTGACTGAGGTTGGTCAAGTGATCCTGTGACCTTTTAGACTTGACAACCATGTCATCAATGTAAACCTCCACTGTCTTGCCAAGCTGTGCTTGGAACATCCTGGTCACCAACTGCTGGTACGTCGCTCCTGCATTCTTTAACTCGAAGGGCATCACCTTGTAGCAATAAGTGTCCCGGGGTGTGATGAAGGCTGTCTTCTCCAGAATCGGTACGAACAACGGTATCTGATGGTAGCCTTGGTATGCGTCGAGGAAACTCATGCGGTCGTGTCCGGTAGTGGCATCAATGAGCTGGTCGATTTTCGGAAGAGGGAAGCTGTCCTTGGGACAGGCTTTATTGAGGTCGGTGAAGTCCACGCAGACCCTCCATTTCCCTGTCTTCTTTTTGACCACCACTGTGTTGGCTAGCCACTGTGGATAGTGGACCTCTTTTATTGCTTCTGCCTCGAGCAGCTTCTGGACCTCCTCAATCACGACCTCGGTTTGTGGGACCCCAGTCCTGCGTGCTTTCTGGATCACGAGTTTGTGGTTGGGGTCCACATTCAGTTTGCGGCACATGACTGCTGGGTCGATGCCGGGCATCTCATACGGTGTCCATGCAAAGACCTCTTTATTCTTCAAGAGGAGGTCGAGCAGCTCCGTCTTCTCGGGCTTGGGGAGCAAGCTTCCTAACAAGAATAATCTGTCTGGGTCGGTAGAGTCGAGTTTGACCTCAGTGTGGTCCTCTATGCTCTTCTGCTCTGGAGCCCGGCCAACATCCCCGAGCTCTGCCTCTCTGCCTAGCTCGGCTATATGGACTTGGGATGATTCGGCTTCACCAGGCAGCACGACCATCAAGCATTGCCTGGCCATGTGCTAGTCGCCTCTGACAGTGATCACTTCTGTTCGGCCAGACTGGTTCTCCAGAGGGAACTTGAGTTTCTGATGGCGGGTGGAGGGCACGGCCTCCATGCTGTGCAGCCACGTCCTCCCCATTATGACATTGTAAGGGGAGGGGACATCGACCACCAGGAAGTCGACCTGCTGGGAGGCGCCTCCTACTTGGACTCTGAGGGAGATCTTACCCTTGGGGTATACAGGCTGTGAGCTGAAGCCGACAAGAGGGGTATGGGCCGCCTGAAGATCTTCATCTTTGAGTTTCAGCTTCTTGAAGCAGTTGTAGTATAGGACCTCTGGCGAACTGCTGGGGTCAACAAGGACTCTCTGAACCAAGAAATTCTGCAACTTCAAGGTGAGTACTAGAGGGTCGTTATGAGGGAGTTCGACATCCTCTAGGTCCCTATCTAAGAACCAGATTCTGGGCCCCTCTATCCTGGCTTTCTTCGCAGCTGGCTCCGGTGCAACGGTTAGCACCTGCTTCTGGTGGGAGGCCCTTCTGGCCTCGGCATGAGCCTGAGAACTCCCCTTAGCCGAAGGGGCAAGGTGAATGACATTGATGATGCCTTCCGGTTTGCTGTCATGGTCGTCATCATATTGGCGCGGAGGTCGGCTGTTGTCTCTGCCTTCCCTCCTTGATATGGTCCCTCCGGTGCGCCTCCTTCACAAGGTTTTCTAGGTAGGCCTTGAAGGTCTTGCAATCTTCGGTTTTGTGCCCGTTTTGCTTGTGGTAAGCACAGAACTTGCTCTGGTCTCAGGAGGAGGAGTCACCTCTCATCGGCTGCGGCCATTTGAAGAAAAGCTGTCAAACCCCAACCCAGGATTAACTCGATTAGTAGTAATTAAGTGCGTGTTTAGTTATAATGTGGGTTTAGTGTTCGTGGGATTAGAAACTAGCTTGATTAGTCCGGAATTAGCTTTGGGAAATTTGAGAGCGTTTATGCTATTCAATTACACTCAAGGGTGCCTTGAGTGTACGCATAAGCTTGGGAGGAAATTCTATATTTCTTGACTTTATTGTGATTTTGATCTATTTTGAATGGTTTTATTTTATTACTTGATTTTTTGTTTTCAACTTGTCTGTGGTTGAAGCCCATAAACCCAAGTTTTGACTCAAAAGGGTAAATAGTCATTTCACACCAAATCTGGACCCAACTTTTGAAATCTCAAAACTATGTCAAATTTATACTTTTTGGAAACTAGATTTTTAGACAATCATTTTTGTCTTCTTCGTCGTTTTCATCCGGGGCCCGTAAGTTGGTGTTTTAATGGTCACAAGTTTGAACTTAGTGGGGCTCACAGGTCCACTTGACTCAAGTCACTCTTCTTCCCCATTTTCACTCATGTTTTAGCTCATTCTGCAAATTTTCTTCAAAAAACTTCAGCTGGAGAGAAAGCTCCTTCTTCTCTTCATTTTCTCTTGCATGCCTCTCTTCTAGAGCCCCAAATGTAAATCTGAGACCATCTTCTTCTTCCTCTCAACTCAAGGATCCCATTGCTACCATTTTCTTGAGGAACCCAGCTGGATAGCCCTTCTATCTTCTCCATTTCTTCTTGTTTGGCTAGCTAAAGGTAAGGGTTTCCTTCCTAGTTGTGAGTGGAGTCTTTTGAACCCCTTAGGACACTATTTGTCACACATGCATTACCCATTTCGAAATGGGCCTTTGTTTCACCATTTTTGTGGTTTTTGAGGTTCTTGTCATGCGGTTCTTGTAGGAATTCGTGGCTCAGCTTGGGGTAGGAATTTTTGAGTAGTTTTGGCTTACCATTTGTCGAATGTGAATTTCGACCCCCCCCCATTTTTCCTCTCCAAGAGAGGCATGGTTTGGGGAAATCTCCATTCATCTATATATGCTATTTAAATTTTAAATTGAAAATGAGGATTCTGACTACCCTCAAAATCGATGGATCACGATCGCCAGCTACGGTACGGCTGTAACACCGTTCTTCGACAAAAGTCGAAGAAATATGGGGAGAAAAATAATAAGGTGGGTTCTTCCTCTCGTCTAATGTGCTGCCGGCAACACACGACGGTTGTCTTGTCACATTAATTTGGGTCTCTTTGGGTCTCTTTAATTTTGGGTCAATTAAGGGTCATGAGTTAAAGTCCGAATAAAGGTAAATCCTCACATAGCATAATCGTAGTATATCCTAGTAAAATAAAATAACTAAAACAAACAAAATAGAATAAAAGAGGGGGGAGGTGCCAAATATTTAATAAGAGGATCGGCCCCGTTCCCGGGTACCCCCTTCAGATCCCTTGGCAAAATAGGGTTTAAAGGTTGGTTTTTCAAATCAAAATGATGATGCAAATGAGACTTTGACTTGTGATTTCTGTGTTTTTCGTGTGTAATACACGAGTGATAAAAGTAAAAGGCCGATGGGCCGTAATTGATTGAAGGTGGCCGATGGGCCAGGATTGATTGGAAATGGCCGATGGGCCAGTGTTTGTTTTAGGATGGCCGATGGGCCGTGATTGATTAAAAGTGTGTGCGAAATCACTCATCTCTGTCGGATGTGAATTTTGATCCCCCCCGAAAGGGGAATCGCCATTCAATAGTGTGAGATAAAAGAATACATCGGAAATGAGGATTCCGACTACCCTCAAAATCGACGGATCACGATCGCCAGTTACAGATTCGGCCGTAACACCGTCCTTCGACGAAAGCTGAAAGAATGCGGGAGGAAAATGGGTGGGTTCTTCTTTCGTCTAATGTGCCGCCGGCGACACACGACGATTGTCTCGTCACTTAATTTGGGTTTTTCAATTCGGGTTGAACTTGGGTCAAGGGTCAAATTACGGGCTTCAAGATGGGACCATAATGAACTAGGCAGGGGAAATCAACATCCAGGGTTGAACAGACTAATTAAAGTTAAATCCAAGTATTCTAGGGGATAAGCGAATTAAAATGAAAATAAACTAAGAAAATAAGGGGAAAGGTGCCAAATATTTAGAAGAGGATCAACCCCATTCCTGGGTACCCCCTTCAATGTCCTTTGACGACCTAGGGTTTAAAGGCTGATTCTTCGAATCGAAAGAATGATGCAGACGAAACTTCGAGTTGTGATTTCTGTGGGTTTGCGTGCGATACGCAAGTGATAAAAGTGCATGGCCGATGATGGGCCAGAAGTAAGATAAAAATGGCCGATGTTGGGCCGAGATTGATTGAGGGTGGCCGATGATGGGCCGGTAGTAAATAAACTGATATTGGGGTGTGTGAAATCACTCGTCTCGTTTCGTCATTCTCATTAATTCAAATTCTCGGAATCAGCCTCTATTCCCTTTAATCATTGAGTTCAGATAAATATTTGGCACCGGAGGTGGAGGAAAAGAGAAGAAAATATTTTTGGGATTGGTTTTGTTGGTTTTATAGTTTTTTTGGATTTTAATAATTGGGGCTAGGAGGGCCTAACTAGGGGAGTTCCTACTTGGATTCAATCTAACTGTTCCATTTCCCTAATGGATCTCTACCCTATTCTAAGGTCCTAACCGCCCACATCCGCTCTCCCGGTCCCTTAGTGGGGCCCGGAGAGAAAGTGGGACCTAATCAGTTGGGATTAATAAAACTAGGGTAGTCTAAGCTGGTTAGGGGAGACCTTCTAGGCCCGGGGTCTGACCTAATCAGTCTAGGCTACTGTCTAATTTCTAACTCCAATTTATTAATATTTTGGTTTTTTTTTAATATCTTTTACTTTGTTTTTGGTATTTTGGATTTTTATTATTTTTATTTGTTTTTATGTTTATTCATAGGGCCTAAAATCCTAAATTGATTTATCCTAATGAAATGGGAAGGGGAAAGAGAATGAATTTCTAATTTTTAATTTAATTAATTATCCTAAATAATCTTGAGTTCCCTAAATAGGTTTCCCTAACCCTAGTGAGAGGGGAGGAGAAAAAAGAATTCTATATAGCCTAATTATTTTTAGTTAAAAGGATAGTTAAAACTCTATTTTTTATTTTCACTTTTCACTTTTTTATTTGGTTTTGTTTTTTTTTTATTTTTTATTTTTTTTAATAAATTATGCAGTCCTAAATTGCACCTAAAAGAATATGAAATAAAGATGCAGCTAAGTTGTAATTAAATGCATGAGCATGTTTTAATGCATGAATCAAGAACAAATTAAAACAAGCCATGATAGAAGGAAAGAAAAATGTCAATCTAAATGAATGAGCATATTAAATGCATGGGCATAATTTATGCATAAAAAGATGATGAAATGAATAAATAAAACATAAAATAAAATATAAATTAAACTTGGGGCCTGGACGGGCTTGAAGCTAGCTAGGACTGATTTAAAATAAGCAATAAAACTGAAAATTCACAACATGCATGGGCATATTAAGATGCATGAAATATCATAAAAAGAGACGGTAACAAAGAATTGACTAAATAAATAAGAATAAAACTATCCTAGCTACACTAACACATTAGACACACGAAATATCTTAAAAAGAGACAATAAGAAAATAGAGAGCTTCATTCGATGCGAGAAAAGAAAACAGGAGACCCGGCATGCATGGGTTCAGTCTCGATAAATGGGCTAAGCAGGTGGGTGCAACAATGAAGTTAGGCAGCAGTGGAGTGAGTGCTGTTAGTGTCACATTCCTGTGAGCACTATTTTTGGTTTGTCAATTTCGTGTCATTGTGTCCCGAAGACCTTACATCTCGAAGAGGTTCAAGGATGATCTACTTCAAGGATCTGTTCAAGCTTTTGGAAGACCTGGATGTGTCAAAGAAGACTCCACTTGTGTGCAAATCATCTCAGGTATTTTGGACCCAAAATCATTACCTACCTGGACCCTAGGAGCCTTGCTTACCTTAGCCTATATTAAGTGTTTCAATTAATGTTATCTTCATTATGTTCTGTCCAGAAATAGGGGGTTCGGTGACCTTTCGGTCACCTGGCGGCTAGCCTCTTTGCAAAAAGCGGCTAACCGCTAGGTAACCGAAATATCACGGTTACATTTCCAGAATGCTGTTCTCTGTCAGAAATGATTCGGCCACCTTACGGTCAGCATTCGGCTAACCGCAGTATGGACTGGTGGCTAACCGCCAGGTAACCGAAATATCACGGTTACTTTTCCAGAATGCTGTTCTCTGTCAAAAAGTGATTCGGCCACCTTGGGGTCAGCATTCGGCTAACCGCAGTGAGGACTGGCGGCTAACCGCCAGGTAACCGAGGTTCACGGTTACATTTCCAGAATACAAACTTCTCAACTGTTGTGGAAGTTCGGTCACTTCGCGGTTACCTTTCGGCTAATCGCCATATGGGCTGGCGACTAACCTCCATGTAATCAAAATGCCTCGGTTAGCTTTCCAGAACGCTACAGGTTTTTGAGGTACAGATTCGGTCACCATGCGGTCACCTCACGGCTAGCCGCTATGTCTACTGTCGGCTAACCATGAGCTGACCGAATTAGAAAAACTAGCCATTACCTCAGAGAAATTGAAATGAGGCTAGCTGGACTACCAAGAGGCTAGCCGCCAAAACTAGCCGTTGGGAACTTCTCTATATATATCTGGAGCTCGTTTTACACTGGAGCAAGTACATTTTTGAAGAGCTTACTTCCCCACTTCTTCCCATCTTTCCTAAGCCTTTAACCCATCTTCCAAACACACTATTAACCCAATCTAGAAAATGAATGAGAGATGTTAGTCTCTAGAAAAGTGTGTTTGGAAAAAGGATTCTAGTTTGTTTTCAAATGATATATATTTAGGAAAATCTAGAACCCAACCTCTTGTCCCTTGATTGAGCACAACATTGGAGCATCATCATCAATATCAAGGAAGCATTGCAAGAGGCATAAAAGCTTGGAGCTACGGTGACAAGCTTCGAAGAGCATCCTCTGGACTTCATCAAAGGGGTAAGTGGCAACCTCCAGATTTTGTCAAAAGAGGCAAGTGTTCTTCTCCCTCACTTCATTAAAATTAAAGCATTGTAAGAGTGGCTTATTTCTTTGTGATTTAACCACTATAAAAATTGTAAAAGGGAGTAGATCTTTGTGATCGAACCTCGTGAACAAAATTGATGTAGAATCATTACTTGTGTAGTTTTGATTCATCATAGTGGAACCAAGGGACTGTGTGGACCTTGTGAGTGGATGTAGGACATATGGTTCGAACCACTATAATTCTCTGTGCATTTACTTATGTTGTTTGTCTAAGTGTTTTGATCTAGTTTACATGCCTTATTTACCATTGAACATTGCTAGATAATCACACTTAGTGTACATATCACTTGATCTCTCTTAAATCTTAATTAATATGTTAAAAATGGATTTAAAGTTTTGATAAACCTATTCACCCCCCCCCTCTAGGTTGAGAACATTGGCCCTAGGTGAACTTTCAATTGGTATCAGAGCAAGGTTACTCTTATAGGCTTTACAACCCGGAGTTGATCTATTCTTTTCGTGTGCCAATGTCTAATCCAGAAGGTAGTGCTGTAAACAGACCACCACTATTTGATGGTACTAACTATGCCTTTTGGAAAGCCCGAATGTCCGTGTTTCTAAAATCTCTTAGTGGAGAAATATGGGATGCTGTTGAGGATGGATGGACTCCTCCTTCCTTCACAGCTGATGATGGCACTGTCAAACCTCTCCCAAAGGATAGATGGACAGCTGATCAAAAAGCTATGAGAGACTATGATGCAAAGGCATTAAATGCCATAACCTGTGCCATGAATGCTAAAGAATACAAAAAGATTATGACATGTAAGACATCTAAGCAAGCTTGGGAGCTTTTGGAAACAAATTATGAAGGAACAACCATTGTTAAAAGAGCCAAGCTCCAGATGCTAACTTCTCAATTTGAATCTCTAAGAATGAGAGAAGATGAAATGTTTGATGAGTTTCGAACAAAACTAATGGTTATCGTTAATGAGATGTGGTCGTTTGGTGAGCAAATCCCTAAAGGCAAAATTTGTAGCAAAATCCTTAGGTCCTTACCTGAAAGATTTCACCCCAAAGTAACTTCTATAGAAGAATACAATGACCCTGAAACTATGAAAGTAGAAGAACTGACGGGTAACATTAGAACCTTTGAGATGAAGATGAACAATGCTTCCAACAAATCCAAAGATAAGAAATCAATAGCCTTAAAGGCCTCTCAACCATCTCCACCTAAAGAAGAATCAGGGAATGAGAATGAAAGTGGTGCTGAAGATGTTGCATTGCTTACTAAAAGATTCTTAAGACAATTTAAGAAGAAGACTTCAAAGTTTAATAGAAAAGAGAAAGAGAAACCTTTTGATAAAGGTAAAAACAAAGTCAGCTCCTCCTCCAAGTATTAATCTAGAAATGTGAAATGCTATAACTGTCAAAAGTTTGGACACATATCTACTGAGTGTCCAATGGAAAGGAAAGTGAAGAAAAAGACCCTTGTGGCTACATGGGATGACTCATCTGAAGCCGAAACAGATTCAGATGAATCACACAAAGATGAGACAGAAAATTACACTGTATTGATGGCCAAAACTGTGTGTGATTCATTACTTGAGACAATGGAAAGTTCTAAAGAAAATGATGTTGAGAGCTTGGAGAGTGAATCTGAATCTGAATATGACAGCTCAGATAATGAAAAAGATGATGAAGATTCACAAGTAATATATGATAGACTCTATGAGGAGAGTTGCAAATTGATTGAAGTCTTGAACAAACAAAAATCCAAAAACAAAATTTTAAAAGACAAAATTGAAACGTTAACTAATGAAAAGAATATCTTAGCAATTGAACTAAATAAAAGTAATTCTAAATTTCATATTTCTAGTGAAGAATTCAACAAGATCAAGAGTTATGAAAAAGAAGCTGAAACTCTAAGCAAAATAAACGTACTTTTAAGAGATGAAGTCACTCAACTGAAATGGTTCAAAGGAAAGTATGAGTATTCATTTACCCATGGAGAAGAAATATTTGAAAGACTTTTTAAAATGGGAAAATATCATAGAGACAAAACTGGATTAGGATACAACAAAATAGACAAATATAATCCTAATGTCTCTACTGTGTTTGTGAAAGGAGAAACTTCCTCTAGTAGTCAAAACATTTCTGAAATTACATGTCATTCATGTGGAAGCAAAGGATATGTCAAGTATGATTGCAAAATTGAACAAATTAAAAGACAGACCGCTAAGACATATGTCAATTCTCAAACAAAAAAAAAACTGTTCATAACAATACAATCAAATACTCTGTCACTCAACAATTAAATGAGATGATGAAACAAATTGGTCGTCTAAAGTTACAACTCAACAATCACACAAAACCTATTAAATCAACTGAAATCTACTCTAAGAAACATTTTCATCAACAAAATCATAAAAAAGCTAAATCTCAAGGTTTTGGTAAAACCCCTATCACACAAAGATACATTTGGATTCCTAAGAACAAAGGCTTGTTGGTTCACACAGCCCTTAAAGCAGTTGATCATTCCTTGTGGTACCTAGATAGTGGATGTTCTAGACACATGACTGGGGATAGAGCATACCTATCCACAATAATTGAATATGAAGGTGGAACTGTCACCTTTGGTGATGGAAATATTGCTAAAGTAGTTGGTAAGGGTACTTTGAATGTTCCGAACATGCCTGTTATTGAAGATGTTTTATATGTTGATGGTTTGAAACGTAACTTGCTAAGCATTTCTCAAATATGTGATAAAGATCATGTTGTTAACTTTAGTAGTCTTGGTTGTGAGATTTCCAAAAATGGAAAGATTATTCTAAGAGGCCTTAGAACCAAAGAAAACTGTTATGTTATCGGTAACCAGAAAGAATCATCTAGTTCAGCCTGTTACATTGCTCATCTTGATGAAGCTCAACTATGGCATCAAAGACTTGGTCATGTAAATTTTAGGGACTTGTCCAAACTGGACAAGTATGTAAAGGGTCTTCCTAAAATCAGCTGGAAATAAAAAACAATCTGTGGAGAATGTCAAAAAGGTAAACAAATTAGAAATTCTCACAAAAAATCCAAGTCTCTAAAAACCTCTAGACCTTTAGAACTTCTTCATATGGACTTGGTTGGTCCAACTAAGAAAGAAAGCAGGGGTGGCAGAAAATACTTCTTGGTTATTGTAGATGATTACTCTAGATTCACTTGGGTTGCGTTTCTAAGAGAAAAATCTGATGCATATGTTGAATTTAAAAAGATTGTAAAAAGAATCCAAGTTGAAAAAGGAAGAGCAATTTCTCGGATAAGAAGTGATCATGGTGGTGAATTTGAAAATATTAAGTTTGAAAATTTTTGTGAGAAATACGGAATTCACCATGAATTTTCTGCCCCTAAAACTCCTCAACAAAATGGTATTGCTGAGAGAAAGAATCGTGTCTTACAAGAGATGGCCACTGTTATGCTTCATGGAAAGAATGTTCCTAGAGATCTATGGGCTGAAGCAGTTAGCACAGCGTGTCACATCATAAACAGGGTATACTTGAGAACTGGCTTGGATAAAACTGCTTATGAGTTATGGCATGGTAAAAGGCCCAACATTAGCTATTTTAAAATTTTTGGTAGCAAATGCTATATACTTAAGGATAGAGAACACTTGAGCAAATTTGATTCAAAAAGTGATGAAGGCATTTTCATTGGCTATTCTCTAAACAGTCGTGCATATAGAGTGCTGAACAAAAACACTGGAGTCATACAAGAATCTATAAATGTTGTCATTGATGACAAACAAAATGATTTCAGATTTCAAGAAAACTCTGATTTTGATGAGATAGATGTCCAAATTGAAAAACTAAACAAGACTCCAATCTCTAGTGATTTGGTGAATGTGAAACATCACCCTATGGACCAAATTCTGGGAGATCCTTTGGCTGGTGTCAAGACTAGAAGACAATTAGAAAATATTGTTAGCTATCTATGCTTTACTTCTACTCTTGAACCTAAAAATGTGGATGAAGCTTCTACTGATGATAACTGGATAAATGCAATGCAAGAAGACCTAAACCAGTTTGCTAGAAGTGAAGTGTGGGATCTAGTGCCTAGGCCAAATGACAAAAATGGTGTAGGTACTAAATGGATTTACAAAAATAAACTTGATGAAAATGGTACTATTGTTAGAAACAAGGCCAGGCTGGTTACTGGTTGCCCAAGGATATTCTCAAATTGAAGGAATAGATTTTGAAGAAACCTTTGCTCCTGTTGCTAGACTTGAGTCCATTAGAATCTTACTTGCCATTGCGTGCTCTTTAAAATTTAAATTATACCAAATGGATGTCAAAAGTGCTTTTCTAAATGGTCTTTTGGAAGAAGAAGTTTATGTGGAGCAACCTAAAGGATTTGAAGACGCAAAGAAGCCTAATCATGTATATCATCTCAAAAAGGCCCTCTATGGCCTCAACCAAGCCCCTAGAGCTTGGTATGAAAGGCTTACACAATTTTTAATTAATCAAAATTTTGAAAGGGGAAGTGTGGATAAAACTCTCTTTATTAAAAAAACCAATGATTCTATTTTGATTGCTCAAATTTATGTTGATGATATTGTGTTTGGATCTACTTGCAATAACTTCACAGAAGAGTTTGCTAATCTAATGAAATCTGAATTTGAAATGAGCATGGTTGGTGAACTTAATTTCTTTTTAGGATTACAAGTTAAACAATTGACTGATGGAATGTTTATTTCCCAAACCAAATATGCAAAAGAATTGATCAAAAGATTTGGTTTAGACTCAGCCAAACACATGAACACTCCCATGAGCACAACTCTGAAATTGTCTAGAGAATCGAGTGGTAAGAGTGTTGATCCCAGTCTGTATAGGAGCATGATAGGCAGCCAATTATATCTTACAGCTAGTAGACTCGATATTGCTTTCAGTGTGGGAGCTTGTGCCAGATTTCAATCTGATCCCAAAGAAATCCATTTGAAAGCAGTTAAAAGAATCATTAGATATGTTTCAAGAACTTCAGGATATGGTTTATGGTATCCATATGATTCATCTACTTGTATTGCTGGATACTCAGATGCCGATTGGGCTGAAAATGTAGATGATAGAAAATCTACTAGTGGTGGACGTTTTTATCTAGGAAACTGTTTAGTTGCTTGGCACAGCAAGAAACAATCATTCATCTTTTTATCTACAGCTGAAGCAGAATATATAGCAGCTGGTAGTGGATGTACTCAAATGCTTTGGATGAAACAAATGCTCACAGACTATGGTATTGAACAATGTAGCATGAACTTGTATTGTGATAACACTAGTGCTATCAATATCTCCAAAAATCCTGTTCAACACTCTAGAACTAAGCATATTGACATTAGACATCATTTCATTAGAGAATTGGTTGAAGGAGTCATAGTATTGGAGCATATATATACAGAGAAACAACTAGCAGACATTTTAACAAAACCCTTGGATGTTTCAAAATTTGAAAATATGAGAAAATCCCTTGGTGTTTGTGCTATTCGATAAAATAAAATAAAATAAAAAAAATAAAAAAAAATATAAAAAAGGGGGGGAATTTCGGCCAGCCGTGGACCCTCTCGGCGGCTAACCGCCGTGGCGGGCCCGTGTTTTTAAAATCTAGGTTTTTGTCTCATTTCGTTGTTCCTTCTCCTCTCATCTGTTTCGTCTCCACCGTAGTTGTGTCTGGAGTTCGGTTTCTTCTCTCCTCAAGGTCCTTTCTTCTTATTGCCCTCTTTCTTTTATTTTGCATTTTCTTGTTTTCCTTGTTATTGTGCATTTGCTGTTCTTGTTTCCTTGTTCTCTTGCACATATTCTCCTTCTCTTGTGTGTGCTGTTTTCACTTCTGTGGGCACTCCAACTGTTCGCATCAATGCCTCCTAGAATGAAATCGGCTGTAAATCGTCCCTCTAAAAGAGGACGCTCTATTGGAGGCTCCTCGTCTCGTCAAGAAAGACCTCCTCCATCACCCCCATCTTCACCTTCACATTCATCTTCTAGTTCCCCTTCTTCTTCTTCTCTTCCTCCTACATCTATGCCTATGAGTCTCAAACCAAATGCTCAAATGCTAAACGACATGAAAAAAAGGTTGATTATGGTTGAGCGTCGCACCCTCCGCGCAGTTATTGAAGGTCATGAAACGGCCATTATTCTTGCTCAAATCAATTGGAGTAACATTCTGGATTGGGGGGACAAGGCTTATCCTTATCTTGTTTACAGCATGTATGCATCTATTACTGATGCTGTTTCAACTATTAACTCTTGCTCTTTCAATGTAGCATTTAGAAATCAAGTAGTAACAATTGACCCCGATCGTATTTCCTCTATTATGAACATCCCTGTTAGTGAAAATGGCCTAACTATGGTTGCCGACACACTCACTGAGGTTGAAAAGGCTAAAGCTACCCTCCGTATCTGCGGATTTAATGCTGAGTGGAATCGTAAAAAGAATTTTCTTCCTCTAGGTGCTTTGATTCCCAAGTATAGACTACTACACAATCTGTTCACATTTAATGTCTATCCTCGTAAAGGCAATAGGACCGAATTAACTTCTTATATGGTCAATATCCTTCATCAAGTCATTACCGGTGTTCCCATATGTCTTCCTTCGCTGATTTGTCGTACCATCGTACGGTTTCACCTCTCAAATGCTACAAAGACTGCTGCCCCATTTGGGTTTCTTATGACTCAGCTGGCTCGTTCTTATGGTGTTCCTCGGCCGACTGATACTCCTCTATACCATGCTCTTTTTGGTAGAGCAAACCTTATTCATATGAATCTTCTTCCTAATGTCGAAGCTGGGCCAGTTCCGCCTCTTGCAGATGATCAAGCTCCACAGCAGCCAGCCCCATTAGTGCCTCCTGTGCAAGTTCGTGGGGCTACTTCTTCTGGTGCATCACGGAGCGTGGGAGATCGTTTGGATGCTATAGAGCAACGGCAGTCCAAGACAGAGAAACTATTGAAAAAGGCTCTACGATACTTAGGGGCTTTGTCCAAGAGCTGTCGAGGTCATGATTTCAACGAAATGCCTCCCTCTCCATCCCCTCCGTCTGATTAGTTATTAGTGGGTCTTTTAGCCACATTTGTTTAATTGGTTCTCTTTTTGGTGGTGTTGTGTTGACAAGTGGCTGTCCTTTCCTATGTGTTTAACATACTTATGCTAATTTCTTTTAACTTGGGATGTATGAACCTTCATGTCTGACTTTTATATCATATTCCTGCTATCTACTTTTGTCACTTTCTGATATATTTTTTCTATTGCATTGTTATCTTTCTTATTGCATGGTCCTGCCCTTGTCAATTTGTGACAAAAAGGGGGAGAATTCCCAGGATTTCAGATTTTCAGATTCATTCTAAGGAAGAATGTGTGTTTGTCTCAAAGAATGCTTCTAACTCATTTGAACATGTTATTTTTGGCTAATGATTAAGGGGGAGTTGCAATCCCTCCATAGAATGTGTTTCTTCTTGTCCTATGCAGGTAATTCATTCAGATTCAAGCACATTCTTAGGGGGAGTTATTATTTGAGTTGTAATTATTGCATTTCCTTGTAAAGTTTTCGTTCTCTTGTAATATTGAGTGTTATTGGGTTCATTTATTGTAAGAATATATAGAATAGGTGTTTTGCCACGAAATTGTCAAAGGGGGAGATTGTTAGTGTCACATTCCTGTGAGCACTATTTTTGGTTTGTCAATTCCGTGTCATTGTGTCCCGAAGACCTTACATCTCGAAGAGGTTCAAGGATGATCTACTTCAAGGATCTGTTCAAGCTTTTGGAAGACCTGGATGTGTCAAAGAAGACTCCACTTGTGTGCAAATCATCTCAGATATTTTGGACCCAAAATCATTACCTACCTGGACCCTAGGAGCCTTGCTTACCTTAGCCTATATTAAGTGTTTCAATTAATGTTATCTTCATTATGTTCTGTCCAGAAATAGGGGGTTCGGTGACCTTTCGGTCACCTGGCGGCTAGCCTCTTTGCAAAAAGCGGCTAACCGCTAGGTAACCAAAATATCATGATTACATTTCCAGAATGCTGTTCTCTGTCAGAAATGATTCGGCCACCTTGTGGTCAGCATTCGGCTAACCGCAGTATGGACTGGCGGCTAACCGCCAGGTAACCGAAATATCACGGTTACTTTTCCAGAATGCTGTTCTCTGTCAAAAAGTGATTCGGCCACCTTGGGGTCAGCATTCGGCTAACCGCAGTGAGGACTGGAGGCTAACCGCCAGGTAACCGAGGTTCACGGTTACATTTCCAGAATACAAACTTCTCAACTGTTGTGGAAGTTCGGTCACTTCGTGGTTACCTTTCGGCTAACCGCCATATGGGCTGGCGGCTAACCTCCATGTAATCGAAATGCCTCGGTTAGCTTTCCAGAACGCTGTAGGTTTTTGAGGTACAGATTCGGTCACCATGCGGTCACCTCACGGCTAGCCGTTACGTCAGAGAAATTGAAATGAGGCTAGCCGAACTACCAAGAGGCTAGCCGCCAAAACTAGCCGTTGGGAACTTCTCTATATATATATCTGGAGCTCATTTTACACTGGAGCAAGTACATTTTTGAAGAGCTTACTTCCCCACTTCTTCCCATCTTTCCTAAGCCTTTAAACCATCTTCCAAACACACTATTAACCCAATCTAGAAAATGAATGAGAGATGTTAGTCTCTAGAAAAGTGTGTTTGGAAAAAGGATTCTAGTTTGTTTTCAAATGATATACATTTAGGAAAATCTAGAACCCAACCTCTTGTCCCTTGATTGAGCACAACATTGGAGCATCATCATCAATATCAAGGAAGCATTGCAAGAGGCATAAAAGCTTGGAGCTACGGTGACAAGTTTCGAAGAGCATCCTCTGGACTTCATCAAAGGGGTAAGTGGCAACCTCCAGATTTTGTCAAAAGAGGCAAGTGTTCTTCTCCCTCACTTCATTAAAATTAGAGCATTGTAAGAGTGGCTTATTTCTTTGTGATTTAACCACTATAAAAATTGTAAAAGGGAGTAGATCTTTGTGATCGAACCTCGTGAACAAAATTGATGTAGAATCATTACTTGTGTAGTTTTGATTCATCATAGTGGAACCAAGGGACTGTGTGGACCTTGTGAGTGGATGTAGGACATATGGTCCGAACCACTATAATTCTCTGTGCATTTACTTATGTTGTTTGTCTAAGTGTTTTGATCTAGTTTACATGCCTTATTTACCATTGAACATTGCTAGATAATCACACTTAGTCTACATATCACTTGATCTCTCTTAAATCTTAATTAATATGTTAAAAATGGATTTAAAGTTTTGATAAACCTATTCACCCCCCCTCTAGGTTGAGAACATTGGCCCTAGGTGAACTTTCAAGTGCTGCAGTGAAGGAGTGTAAAGCGGGGGGCAGTGCAGGGAGTTGTGTTGTGTGAGGAGAGCAAGGTGCTGCAGGGGCTGTGTGTAGGGTGAGTGTGGGGGTGTAGGGAGAGAGGAGGGTGTACAGCAGGTGGGTGTAGGGGGAAAGGAGGAAGAAGGGAAGAGAAGAAAATGGAAAGGCAGCGCTGCCGTGCGTGGGCGGAGGGCGGAAACGAAGGGGAGAGAGCGAGGGAGAGAAGGAGCGAGCGGGAGAGAGAGAGTGGGCGGAGCAGAGTAAGAGAGAGAGTGGACGGGAGAGAGGGAAATGTGTCGCAGAGGGAGAGAGAGAGAGAGAGACAGAGAGAGACAGAGAGAGTGAGCGACGGTGTGCAGTGGGTGCAGGTGGTGGGGAGGAAGAGAGGAAAGAGCGTGAGGGAGGAGAGACAGAGAGAGTGAGCGAGAGATGGGGAGAGGGAGAGAGAGACGTGCAGGTGGGTGGAGCGGAGAAGGAGAATGATGGTAGGGGAAGAGAAGAGAGGAAAAAAAATAGAGAGAGAAAGAATGAAAGAAGAAGAGGAGAAGGTGCGCAGGTGAGAGAGGAAGAAAAGAAAGAGCGTGAGAGGAGAGACAGAGAGAGTGAGCGAGAGATGGGGGGAGAGAGAGGGAGAGGAATGGAGAGAAGGAGAGAGAGTGACGGAGAGTAGAAAGGCAAGGAGAGAGGGAATGGAGAGAAGGAGAGAACGAGAGGGGAGAGAGGGGCAGGGCGGAAGAGAGAGAGTTGCAGGGAGAGAGAGAGATGGGTCGCAGAGGGAAAGACAGAAAGAAAGAAAGGAAAAGGAGAGAGGAGGGGTGCGTGCAGGTGTAGGTGCAGGTGCAAGTGTGTGTAGAGGGCGGTGAAGGTGTGTGGTGGGTGGCAGTGGTGCGTGTAGCAAAGGGACGAAGAAGAAGAACAAGAGGGAGAAAACAGAGGAAGAGAGGGAGGAAGAAGGAGGGAGAGGAGAGAGGTGTGAGTGAGCGGGTGCAAGTGGTAGAGAAGGGGAGGAAGAAGTGGAAGGAGAGGGAGAGAGGAGAACAGGGAAAGGGAGGGGAGAAAAGCATGGAGAGAGAGAGAGAGAGACGGTGTGCAGTGGGGCAGAGGAGAGAAGAAAGGGTGAGCGGAGAACAAAGGGAGAGAGTAGGAAAGATGAGAAAAAAAGAAAAGGAAGAGAAGAAGAAAGGGGTGATGATGCAGATGCAATGGGCACGAGGAGAGGAAGAGGGCCTACCTGGTTCCGGAGTCCAGCGGCGAGAGATGGCGAAGGAACGTCCTGCTGTGGCTGGCGGTGCTGCTATGGGCGGGCGTGCTGCTGCGGCGAGATCGGACTTCCATGGGGTTGCTGCTGCATGCGTCTGGAGGAAGAAGATGAGGAGTCCGGGTTTGCGCGAGAGTCCTGAGATGGAGAGTGATGGGCGGAGGATGATGGTGGGCGATGGGTTGCAGGGTGCAGGAAGAGGGCAGAGCGGAGAGGGTGATGGTGATGCCTGGGGTGTGCACTTGTGTTTGGGAGAGATGGAGGGCGAGATGGTGAGATGGAGAAGATGCGTGAGATGGGTTCTGTGATGATGAAGGGGAGAAATGATGGGATGGAGTCGAAGATGGGTTGTGGCGTGAGGGAGACGAGTGGAGGGAAGAGGATGGAGGGCGATGGTGCTGCGACTGGGAGAAGGAGAGGTGGAGAAAGCGAGGAAGGGGAGAAGAAGAGAGGAGACAGAGGGCGAGGAAGGCCAGGGAGAGAGATGGACATGCGTGAGATGGAGAGTCCTGGAATGCGTGGGATGATGAGATGGGATGCAGATGGGGGAGAAGATGATGGATTCTGATGGTGGGGAGAGAGATCTGGGAGAGGTCCGGGAGGTGCAGGATGATGGGAGGTGATGGACGGTTGCTGGAGGATGGTGGTCAAGATGGTGGAGGCTAGTGATGGTGGGTTGTAGGGGAGAGATGAGAGATGATGATGGGGTGTTGCGTGAGGGAGATGGAGATGGGGAGCCTGGGGTCTGCGTCGGATGGAGATGAGGGAGATGGTGGGGGGCTTCTGCGCATTCATCTTTGGATGGGAATGGGGAGAGAGGTTTAAGGGGGGTTTGGAGTGTTTCGTGGATCTGGGACTCCTCATTCCTTATCTAGATGGCGGGTCAGGTCCGGTTCGGGTTGGTTTTGGGTCGGACCTGAGTGGGTTTGGGTGAGTTGGGTCCAAAGTTGGGCTGGTCTTGGGTTTGGTTAGGATCCGGGCAGGTCTGGTCGGATTGGGTGGGCTAGGTTTAGGTGGGTTGGGTTTCAGGTTGGGCTTGACCTGAGCCTGGTCTGGTTGAAGCAGGTTTGGCCCAGAAGGTGGGGTCCTGGTGGAGGATGGTCGGGTTATCATCGCTCGGGCGCAGGTTTCGTAAATTTTAATCCGCTCGTCGAATCTCAACGTTCTACACATCGACGGAAAGCTCTCGATGAGTAGGTTGTAAATAACTAATTTTCAGGGCAATCGAAGGTCCAGAGATGATATGTGATTTTTCATGCCGGCGCCCTGGGGGTGTGGGACCCGCTGTCATGATTTTTGATCCGCCCGTCAGATCTTGGAGTTCTATATATGGGCGGAAAGCTCTCGATGAGTAGATCATGATGTGCCAATTCCCTGGGCAATCAGAGGCTTAGAGACGATAAGTGATTTTTCACGCGGGCGCCCCGGGTTGTGGGACCCGCTGTCATGATTTTTGATCCGCCCGTCAGATCTTGGAGTTCTATATATGGGCGGAAAGCTCTCGACGAGTAGATCATGATGTGCTAATTCCCTGGGTGATCAGAGGCCTAGAGATGATAGGTGATTTTTCATGCGGGCACCACGGGGGTGTGGGACCCGCTGTCATGATTTTTGATCCGCCCGTTAGATCTTGGAGTTCTATATATGGGCGGAAAGCTCTCAATGAGTAGATCATGATGAGCCAACTCCCGGGGCGATTAGAGGCCTAGAGACGATTGGTGACTTTTGACTCGGGGCCTAATCAGGACATCATTAAATAGGGTGGACTGAATTGCCCCTCATAGGGTGCCAAAACGAGGTGTCTACAATCTCATCTCGTTATTCTCATTTATTCAATTTTAGAAATTAGTTCTTTATTCCCTTTTATGATTAAGTTCAATTAAATATCTAGCACCTGAGGTGGAGGAAGAAATAAACGAAAAATCTTTTTGGGTTTATTTTGTTGGTTTTATGGTTTTTATGGCTTTTTTATATGGGGCTAGAAGGGCCTAACTAAGGGATTTTTACTTGGATTTACGTGATTAGTGCTTTACTATTGATCATCGGATTAACCCTAACCTAAGGTCGTAGACCGCCCACATCAGCTCTCCCAGTCCCCTAACGGAACAGGAAAAGTGATGGGGCGAAGCCTAATGCGCTAAGCTACCTAACAGGGAAATCCGATCTAATCCTAGGGTATGAATAGCCTGAGTTTGATGGTTCAGCGCCTAAGCAACTTATTAATTGTGATTTTTAATTGGTTCGGTTTGTTTTGAGTTGAAGATTGATTAAGAGGTGGATTAAATGTATTTTGGGGTTCTGTTTAAGTTGTTTAAGGTTCTGGAATTTATGGTTTATTTTAAAACATGAAACGATGTCGAAATCAACGAAATGGGGTTGACAGAGGACTTGGCGCCAGGGGGGTGGTGCCTAGGTTACTCTGGTGACTTGGGCGCCCAGGCAGTGGCACCCAAGTGGCTGCTTCTGGGTGGTTTGGCTAGTGACGATGGTATTGATATTGTTTTCGAAATCCCAGGGGTTCTTACTTGGTGAGTTTTAATGTTTCAAATTGTTTTAATTCTCTGGTGTTCAAATGTCAAAGGGATTCGGATCCGGATTTTGAGACGAAACCAAGAATTCAAGTTTTAGTACAAATGAGAGGATGGACGCCAAGGGGGTGGCGCCCAGGTGGATGGCTTGAGATCTTCAAGTATTCCGGATGGGATTTGATATTGGTCTTTGGGTCCAGGGGTTGTTTTAGGTTCTGGTTTCAATTAATTTAAGTTATAAGATGTTTAATTATTCATTTTAAATTGAAGTTGTGAACCAAGGTTATAGTGTAGGCTAGGCGCCACAGGGGTGGTGCCTAAGTGGTTGTTTGTCGATTCGTAAGGGCTTTGGGTGCTAAGCCCGAATCGATTAAAGTTCCAAACGTTTTAAGTTAAAAGTGTTTTAATATGTTGATTCGGATTGGTTTGAATGTTAGTTAATTGTATTAAGTTGTTCGCTAGGGGTTCTTTATGAAAACAGGTAGGCTGGGCGCCTAGGGTGTGGTGCCCAGGTGGATTTGGAGGATGGGCGCCCAAGGGGTGGCGCCCAGGTGACTGTGTTGAGGTTCGGTCGATTTGGTGATTCTTAGGTCAATTTAAGTTTAAATTGATTAAAAGACTTAGTGTGTTTGGGTGTGGGATGCTATTCGTATTCAAATAGGATTTATTTAAACGCCAATTAATTGGGCTAAGTTGTGAATCGGGTTTTTCCAAAAACAGGGAAGCTGGGCGCCCAGGGTGTGGTGCCCAGGTGGATTTGACAGATGGGTGCCAAGGGTGTGGCGCCCAGGTGAATTATTCTGTGGTTCGGGTCGGTTCCATATTCTTTAGGTTGATTTGCGGTTGAGCGTTTATAGTTTGATGTATTTTAAACTAAAAGTGTTTTGTTGCGTTGGTTAAGTTTAAATTCTGTTTTAATTAATTTGGCCTTAGTGACTGGAGAGGCTGGGCGCCCAGAGGGTGGTGCCCAGGTGGATGTGACAGGATGGGCGCCCAGGGGGTGGCGCCCAAGTGTTTGTCTTGTGTGTTTGAGTTGGTTCGATGTTTTAAGTCTATTCGGGCTTATGGTTCCGATTGTTTTAGATTTCAAGGGTGTTCCGATGTGTTGATCGTGATTGAATTCGAATTTAATTTCAAGTGGGGTTTCCTAGTGATTGGGTAGGATGGGCTCCAGGAGGGTGGTGCCCAAGTGGATGTGGAAGGATAGGCACCAAGGGGGTGGCGCCCAAGTGGATAATTTTGTGGTTTATTCGTTTTGTATTTTCTAAATTGATTTGAGTCCAAATTGGTTGAGGTTTCAAGCCTTTTAGGTTAACAATGTTTTAAGGTGTTAATTCGGGTTTAATCAATTAAGTTTAATTAAGTGGTGGTTTCTAAGGGAATGGGATAGGATAGGCACCGGGAGGGTGGTGCCTAAGTGTATAGGCAGGCTGGGCGCCCAGGGGGTGGCGCCTAGGTGGACTGTTTTGGAATTTTGTGTTGATTTTGCGTTTTTAGGCTGGTTCAAGTCTAAATTGATTGAAGTTTCAGGCTTCTTAAATCTAAAAGTGTTTTGTTATGTTAACTAGGATTAAATTCGGGTTGTGATTAATTAGAAGTTTTAATTAAGGGTTCTTTAGAGATGGGAATAGGATGGGCGCCAGGAGGGTGGTGCCCAAGTGTATAGTGCAGGCTGGGCACCCAGGGGGTGGCGCCCAGGTGGACTGTTTTGGAGTTTTGTTGGTTTTGAGTTTTTGAGTTAATTCGAAGTTAAGTTAATTAAGGTTTACTTATTCTAGGTTTAAAATGTTTTACTGTGTTGATTCGGATTAGTTTAAGATCTTAACTAATTAACTTAAGCTTTAACCGGAGTGTCTTAGGGAATGGTAGGCTGGGCGCCCAGAGGGTGGCGCCCAGATGGCTGTGGAAGGATGGGTGCCCAGGGGGTGGCGCCCAGGTGGCTGTCTTTTGGGGTTTTAGGTTTTTGTGTTTTTAAAGTTCTTAATTACTTCTAAATTTGAATTAATTAGGGTCTTAAGGTTTTAGGGTTCTTAATGATTTGATGTTTCTTAAGTTAGCTAATTATGATGTTTTAATTAATCTTATGATTTATCCTACTTAGGCGCTAAACTTAACAACCTAGACTATCTAATTATTATTTTTGGGTTTTCTGGATATCTTTTAATTTGTTTTTGGTTTCTCCTCTAATTTACTAGAGAGTATGGAAAGAGAAGAAGGGATTTTATGTTTTATGATTTTTTTTTTTTTAGGATTTTCTATGGATGTGTGGTTCAAATGATATGATGTGAAGTGTGGCAAAAATGGTAATTCAAAGCTCAAAACAGATCAAACAACCTAACATATCATTAATATGCAGTTTCTAAATGAACTAAATGCGGAAGATCGGAAGTTGTGCACAAAAGTGGAGAAATCCACTTGGGCGCCACACCTGTGGTGCCTACCCTGCTCAGTCAGGGTTTTCAACGGAACACAACGAATGCATAAAAATCTCAGTATTTTTAAGACAACTTCCGATATTCAGTGCCTGATGCGAATGTTTTAATTCAAACTACTAATGACGCAACTAACGAACCTACGAGCGAACATTGCAACAGGCGGAGATCTAGAACCTGGACCCTGTCGCAGAAGGGTAGGCGCCCAGGTGGTTCGAGAGAGGGCAGGCGCCCAGTGGGTGGCGCCCAGGTGGTTCGGGAAAGGGTAGGCACCTAGTGGGTGGCGCCCAGCCTTTCTGCCAAGGGCTTCTCGCGACCTCTTTGGTATAAATGATGATAATGATGATGCTAATGCGAGATCTAATCTAACCATGCAATTAGAACTACGAAATCAAAGCAAATCTACTATGTTAGAATGAACCTAAACATGATAATGCATTAATACCATTTTTATCTCAAGTTAATGTAGATCTATGATGCTCGAATGGCCCTAAGCATGTTTCTAAGCATGAATGGTAATGGAGTGTAGTAAAAGAAGGGAGATCTAGGAATACCGGTATGATGAAACGTTTCTCAAGTTCCTAGGTTGAAGCTTTCGCAAAGATCCATAGCTCCAGTTGAAGATATGGAAGCCTCCTCCTCTCTTTCTCCTTCTTCTACTATAGATCTGAAGTTCTTCTCTAATGGTGGCTACCTTTCTTCTCCTTTTTCTATTCTCTCCTTTTGCCTCTTTTCTTAGGGTTTTTGGGTAGCCTCCCCTTGTAAATGAAGTTAAGAGGGGTTATATAGGTTTGGGATGAGTTTAGAAGGGCTAGGGCTTCATTAATTAGCGTTTCTAGAAGGTCTCACGCATCCCTAGGCGGCTTAAGTTATTTTGGGGTGAATTAGGGTTTGCGAAAAGATGGGCGCCCATGGGGTGGCACCCACATGTCCCGCACAGTCTGGGTGCCCACAGGGTAGCGCCCAGGTGATCCTGGAGAGTGGGCGCCCACAGGGTGGTGCCCAGATGATTTGTGTTTTGCTTTTTTGACCTTGGTCCCATTTGGAGTCGAGATTGAACGGATATATCTTCAGCTGGGGAACCTACATTAGCATTAATAGGCTGAGCACCACATGGGTGGTGCCTAGATAGATTTCAAGGTTGGGCACCACATGGGTGCTGCCTAGGTGAACTTCAAGGCTGGGCGCCACAGGGGTGGTGCCTAGGTGGTTCGGTTCGTCTTTGATGGTTGGTCCCTATGTATGAGTGGTCCCGGTCTAATCTCAAGCCAATTAGTGGAATTTGGAGGTGGGTACCCATGAGGTGGTTCCTATGCAGTCTTGGACAGTGTGGGCACCACAGGGCTGGTGCCCATGTGGAACTTAGGAGGGTAGGCGCTACATGGGTGGTGTCTAGGTGGAGTCGATTCATTTTCGGAGTTCGGTCCCTACGTTGAGTGGTCCCGGGCTATTTTTAGGCTAACTAGTGAAATTTGGAGGCTGGACGCCCACCATGGGGTGCCTAAGTGGCCTTGGGTTGTGTGGGCGCCCACCATGGGGCGCCTAGATGGTTTTCCATAGGGTGGGCGCCACATGGGTGGTGCCTCGGTGATCTCTTCTTAGGACAAACTTCGGAAGCTCATAACTTTTGACTCGCTTATCGGATTTGGACGTTCTACATACCGCCGGAAAGCTCTCAAAGTGAGGAATTCAATGGTCTAAATGTCTTGACAAATAGGGGTTGAAAAATATGGGGAATCTCTAGACCAATGGATTCGATTTCCTAACTTAGGCTAATCGGGTGACATTTTGGCAAACTAAGTATGCTCTTTAGAGGGATTGGCCTAAGCATGTCTTAAGTGGTCCGGAAAAGGTTTGAATAGTGTCACGGTTCACTACTTGTGTAAGTAGTGGGTTGGGCTCGAGATCTCGACGCGACTTGGCTTTTCTCTCACGAATTTCTAGAAATCGTTGAACTAAGTCTAAAATTAGCAACAAGCATCTTCATTGTCGTTAATTAATCTGAATTATGTCATTAATCATTCAATTACGGGTGAAATGGGGGCATCGCTATATATAATAGGTATTTAAAGCTATCATAGGGGCCAAATGAGGTGTCTACACCATTGTTGAGGCAAGTGATCAATCTAGTTTTCTCTTAATGCATGATATGATTTTACATGTTTTGCTACAAATGGGTTGTTTTTCTTGTTTTAGTATTGAAGGGAATTGATTTGTTTTTTTTATGAATGTTTTGAAATATTATTAAGTTTGGTAAGGCATATGTATTTGATTTATCTTGAGGCATTCTCTTTAACTTAAGCATTGGTTGATGTTCAAATGTTTTAGGATGGATGAATGATGGGAAAAGTTGAGGTGTGAATTGTTGAAGGAGTTGTGATTGGTTGAATGGAGAGTTGGAATGTTCAGAATGTCAAGAGAAGTGTTGAAAATATTATAAATGTGTAAAGGGTAGCTAGGGACAAGGAGTCAGAATTGTCTAAAGAGAATGCAGTTTTCTGCACTGCACGGGTTCAGGCAGAAACCTGTTCGCTCGAGCAAGGTTCGTGGTCACTCGAGCGAGCAAGCTTCTGTCTGTTAGGGTCGCTGCCAGAAACCTGTTCGCTCGAGCGAGGTTCGTGGTCGCTCGAGCGAACAAGCTTCTGTTTGCAGAAAGCGCTCCTGAAGCTAGTTCGCTCGAGCGGATATTAGGTGAGCTCAAGCGAACCATTTTCTGGATGGGTCCGCTACAGCAAACCCCATGGAAGCTCAAGCGAACATGGTTCTGGATGGGTCCGCTCAAGCGAACCCGATGCTACATGAAGTTTGAATTTTTGAAAGAGGAAAGGGAGTTTTGTGGGGATTTTTGGAAGGATAAAAAACTAGATTTCACTTAAGAACCCCTAGTTTGAAATTGTGCAATTGGAATCTGAATTGTCCAATAACTTCTGGGTACCCAAAAAAAAAAAAATGAAATTTGACAATTGGGTTCCAATTACACAAAGGTCAATGTGAGGTCTTAATGTGTTTGGTTTAACTTGTTTTGAATTCCGGTCTCTAATTCGACGATTTGATAGGACTTGTCTCGTTTTGTAAGTATTGACCTGAATTTTTGACATGCTTCAAGCAATTATAAGGGGGATTACTAATTTATGTTTTATCATGCTATAGCACCCATTATCCTTGATATATTCTGCCTTGTTCCGTTTTGATAAGTAAATCTCCCCTATTTTTGATCAGTCTGTATATGTATTATCTTGTTTTCATGCATACATGATTTTAGGTGATTACCACTGAGCTTGAATTGCCTTCTCAGTTTGCTCCACTGTTTGGGAGGTCCCTAAACCCTGGACAATCTACAGATTAGTCGTGTATTCATATACACACCTTCCTGTCCTGCTTCCGGTTCCGCGGCCGGACCCAACCTACCTAGTGTAGTTTGGGATTCTGTTATGTCCTGTTTTATATATATATATACATATATATCCTGTTTTGTTCTGCTTGCTCTGCTCATCATGTATGGTAGAGAAAGGATGGGCTCATGGTGGTTTTCTCACTAGTCATGATATATTTCTACACGCTTACTCGATTTGTTTTGTACACTTATTCAGAATTGTTTCATATTCACGCATGGTTTAAATACTAAACTTTCTCCTGATTTAAGTGATTTATATTCCTATCTAAATTGATCACCTGCCAAGCCGTTGTGTCTGACCCGTTTATTTTGGTGACCAGGTGCAGGTGACGCTGCCTTTGAGGAGGAGCGCCAGGAGGAGGCTGTTGAGCCACCCCCAGCCCGTGAGTGGCAGCCCGACGACGTCCTCTAGACGTCGGGTGGGGTCGTGAGTTACGTGCATGGTTGGGTGTGTCGGATGTGAATTTTGATCCCCACCGAGAGGGGAATCGCCATTCAACAGTGTGAGATAAAAAATACATCGAAAATGAGGATTCCGACTACCCTCAAAATCGACGGATCACGATCGCCAGTTACGGATTCGGCCATAACACCGTCCTTCGAAGAAAGCTGAAAGAATGCGGGAGGAAAATGGGGTGGGTTCTTCTCTCGTCTAATGTGCCACCGGCAACACACGATGGTTGTTTCGTCACTTAATTTGGGTCTTTCAATTCGGGTCGAACTTGGGTCAAGGGTCAAATTATGGGCTTCAAGATGCGACCATAATGAACTAGGTAGGGGAAATCAACATCCAGGGTTGAACAGACTAATTAAAGTTAAATTCAAGTATTCTAGGGGATAAGCGAATTAAAATGAAAATAAACTAAGAAAATAAGGGGAAAGGTGCCAAATATTTAGAAGAGGATCAACCCCATTCCTGGGTACCCCCTTCAATGTCCTTTGACGACCTAGGGTTTTAAAGGCTGATTCTTCGAATCGAAAGAATTATGCAGACGAAACTTCAAGTTGTGATTTCTGTGGGTTTGCGTGCGATACGCAGGTGATAAAAGTGCATGGCCGATGATGGGCCAGAAGTAAGATAAAAATGGCCGATGTTGGGCCGGGATTGATTGAGGGTGGCCGACGATGGGCCGGTAGTAAATAAACTGATATTGGGGTGTGTGAAATCACTCGTCTCGTTTCGTCATTCTCATTAATTCAGGTTCTCGGAATCAGCCTCTATTCCCTTTAATCATTGAGTTCAGATAAATATTTGGCACCGGAGGTGGAGGAAAAGAGAAGAAAATATTTTTGGGATTTGTTTTGTTGGTTTTATAGTTTTTTTTTGGATTTTAATAATTGGGGCTAGAAGGGCCTAACTAGGGGAGTTCCTACTTGGATTCAATCTAACTATTCCATTTCCCTAATGGATCTCTACCCTATCCTAAGGTCCTAACTGCCCACATCCGCTCTCCCGGTCCCTTAGCGGGGCCCGAAGAGAGAGTGGGGCCTAATCTGTTGAAGTTTAAGAAATTAGGGTAGTCTAAGGTGGCTAGGGGGAGACCTAGATCTAGGTCCGGGGTCTGACCTAATCAGTCTAGGCTACTATATAATTTCTAACTCCAATTTATTAATATTTTTGGTTTCTTTTTTTTTTAATATCTTTTACTTTGTTTTTGGTCTTTTTGATTTTTATTGTTTTTATTTTGGTTTTTGAGTTTATATATAGGGCCTCAGATCCTAAATTAATTTATCCTAATGAAATGGGAAGAAGAGGGGAGTGAGTTTCTAATTTTTTTTATTAAGAATTTATTTGAAATATCCTAAATAATATTTCCTAATCCTAATGAGAGGAGGGATGAGAAAAAGAAGTCAAGTATTGGATTTAGCCTAATTATTTCTAATTAGTAGGGTAGCTAAAGTTCTATTTTTAATCTATACTTTTTATTTTATTATTTGGTTTTTTTTTTTTTGGTTTTGAGGTTTTTTGTTTGTTTTTATTTTTTATTATTTTTAATAAATTATGCAGTCCTAAATTGCATCTAAAGAATATGAAATAAAATTGTAGCTAAGTTATAATGCATAGGCAGGTTGGATGCATGAGCATGTTTTAATGCATGAATCAGGAACAAATTAAAACAAGCCATGACAAAAGGAAATAAAAATGCCTATTTAAATGAATGAACATATTAAATGCATGAGCACAATTTATACATGAATAATGAGGTAAAAGATAAATGGAGAATTAAGCCTAATAGAATAACATAGTCTCAAGCTTGCATGTATGGGTTCGGTTTGGAAGAGTGGGTTCTGAAATGGGTTTATGAAAGTAGGTATAACAGTAAGGAGTGTGCGTGAGTATGCAGCAGTGAAATGAAAGGTGTAGTGAAGTGGACTCGGGCGTGAGTGCAGCAGGAGGATGCAGTTGCAGGTGGGTGCAGTTGCAGGTGGGGTCAAGAGAAAGAGGAGGAAGATGAAAGGAAAAGAAAGAAAGAGGTGCAGTGGGTGCAGGTGGGTGCGTGCAGCCGCAAGGGAGAATGCAGTGGGGAGGAGAAGAGAGGAAAAAAGAAAGAAAGAAAGAAAAAAGAGGAGGAGAAGGTGTGCAGGCGAGAGAGTGCAGTGTGTGCGCAAGGGAGGAGAAGAAGAAGAGAATGAAAGAAAAGAGAGAAAGAAAGGGGGTTAGTTCAGGGGGTGTACAGGCGGAGAAAGAGGAAGATGGAGAAGAAGGGAAGAAAGGAAAACGAGGGGGGTGCGATAGTGATGCACAGCAGCGCGGAAAGAAGAAGTGGGGAAAGGAAGGAGGGAGGAAGAAGAAAGAGAAAGGAGATGGGGAGGCAGCGCTGCTGCTCGTGGGCATAGGGCGGAAACAGAGGGGAGAGAGCGAGGGAGCTAGCGAGAGGGAGAGAGTGGTCGGAGCAGAGAGAGATAGAGAGAGACCGACCAGGAAGGGAGAGGGGTGAGAGTGAGAGCGCAGAAGAGAGAGAGTGGCAGAGAGAAAGAGCGTACGGACATAGAGAGAGAGGGAGCAGGGGAGAGAGGAGAGATAGAGAGAGGAAAGACAGAAAGAAAGAAAGGAAAAGGAGAGAGGAGGGGTGCGTGCAGGTGTAGGTGCAGGTGCAGGTGTGTATAGAGGGCGGTGAAGGTGTATGGTGGGTGGCGGTGGTGCGTGTGGCAAAGGGACGAAGAAAAAGAACAAGAGGGAGAGAGAGAGAGGGAGAAAATAGAGGAAGAGAGGGAGGAAGAAAGAGGGAGAGGAGAGAGGTGTGAGTGAGCGGGTGCAAGTCGCAGAGAAGGGGAGGAAGGGCATACCTGGCGAGGAAGGAGGAGGTGGCGTCCAGAGGATGGAGAAGGTGCTGTAGAGGATGCTGCGTGGGTGGCGTCTGGAGGAGGAAGAAGATGCTATGTTGGCGTTGCAGGGGTTGCTGCGGAGGTGTGAGGTGCTTCTGCAGTGTGCGTCAGGCGTGCGTCTGGGGGCTGCGTGCGAGGGAGAAGGAGAGGTGGGCCTGCGCGGAGATGGAGAGGGTGGTGGTGATGAAGAAAGGAGGTGGTGGTCTGGGAGATGGGCGTCATCTGAGATGGGCCACGTGCAAGGGCATGGTGGCGACTGCAGCTTGTGAGGGAGATGAGTGATGGAAGGAGATGGAGAGGTGGGTCTAGTGCAAGGGAAGAGGGAGAGGTGCTGTGGAAACCGGAGATGAGTGCTGGCGTGGCAGTGCTGCGTGCGAGGGAGAAGAAGATGGGGAGTCCGAGTCTGCGCGAGAATCCTGAGATGGAAGGTGATGGGTGTTGCGAGAGATCTGGAATGGAGGGGAAGATGAGAGAGATCTGAGGAGGAAATGGGCACAGAGATGGAGATGGGGAGCGAGGACGGAGAGGGAGAGGTGGGCCTGCGTGAAGATGGAGATGAGAGGTGTGGCAGATGATGAAGAGATGGGTTCTGCGTGAGATAGGAGATGGACGTGCGTGAAGGGATGGAGTGATGGGTTCTGCCTCTGCGTGAGATGGAGAGATCAGATCCAAGGGCTTCTACGAGCGTGGAAAGCGATGATGGAGATGGAGTGATGGGTTTCGGTGGAGATGGGTTCGCTGCGTGCGTAGAGGAAGATGATGAGAGGGAATGATGGGTGAGAGAGCGATTCAAGGAGTCTAAGGTCTGCGTATGAAGAGGATCCTCCCAGATCTGGGGTGCGTGGGTCTCTTTTGATTGAAAACTGGGAGAGAGGGGATAAAGACTGGAGTTTGAAATTGAGAGGGATAAGGCCTGGGAGTTTGAGATTAAGAGGGAAACAGAGATATCAGGGGGGATGGAGATGTATGTGCGCCTGAGATGGGCACTGGGGGGGAGATATGCGTCTAGGATGAGAGCCCTGGGGGATAGAGATTGGCTTGAGGGTTAGAGATTGGGACAAGGGCGTGGGAGATAGAGAGGGGAAGACGAGATTCAAGGGGGTTTTTGAGTTTCCCTGATCTGGGACACTCCATCCCTTATCCAAGGTGTTCGGTTGTCTTCGCCAGGGCCCAAGTTTCGTAGATTTCAATCCGCTCGTTGGATTTCGACGTTCTACATATCGACAGAAAGCTCTCGGCGAGCAGGTCACGATGAACCAATTTTTAGAGCAATCAGAGGTCCAGAAATGATAGGTGATTTTTCACGTGGACGCCGCGGGGGTGTGGGACCCGCTGTCATGATTTTTTATCCGCTCGTCAGATCTTGGAGTTCTATATATGGGCGGAAAGCTCTCGACATGTAGATCACGATGAGCCAATTCCCGGGGTGATCAGAGGCCTAGAGACGACATGTGACTTTTGACTCGCGACCTAATCAGGACATCATTAAATAGGGTGGAATGAATTTACCCTCATAGGGTGCCAAAACGAGGTGTCTACAGGGTGTAGCATGTTGTTTTGAAGGGATGTAAAGCCTTTGTTGACTCTTTTGTTTTTGGGGAATTTGTAAACTTAAACTTAACATACTTTTGTAGTCTTAAAACTTGAACAAATCCTGAAATGCCATGCTTATGTTTCCTCCTCTGAATACTTGTCTTGTTGATGATTTAACTTATGTACATGGATGTTATATCACATGTGTTGTATAGATAAGATTACTTTCACTCTTCCGCAAATCATAGTTGTGTGAGATAAATTCCAAGTTAGTTTTGGGAATCCTCACCGCGGAAACCTGTGGGTTAATCATAATTGGTTGAACAGCACAACTTTTACCCGTCGCGGGCCCGGGTTCGGTCTGGGGTCGCGACAAGGGCTGGGTCTTTATTTTGCTGAGGAGCTTATAGATTGGCTCCTTGAAAACTGTGTTCACCGCCTTGAAGGTGGAAGCTTCGCGCCTGGACTTCCTGCCGCTCCCCGAGGCCGCTGCTGAGGTAGACGGGGCCTGGTGATGATCTGAGGACGAGGCCCTGTGCCGATCTAGGGAAGGGCCTCTGCGACGGTCCTGCCCCCTGGAGGAACTCTTGTCTCCCTTGGACGGCCGGTCATTCTGGCTGAGGCCGAAGGTCTCCCCACCCCGGACCTCGTCTTCTTCTTCCCGGATGAACCGATTCGCCCGGGCCATTAGTTCCTTCTTTGTGGCCACGGGGTACATGACCAACTGCGCCTGTAGCTCGAAGCCCGGTCGCAGAGCTTGCTGGAAGGACTTCACAGCCATCTCCTTAGAAGCGCTTTCGATCTGGCTATAGACAGTCTAGAATCCTCTGGCGAACTGGGTGACGATCTTGTCCTCTCGCATCCTAAGGGCCATAAGGTCAGCATCTGTCTTTGGGATGACTCGATGGGCCTGGAACTTCTCTAGGAAGGAGGTCCGGAGCTGCCGCCAATTGGAGATGGAGCCCTCGGGAAGCGAGCAGAACCACCTCAGGGGGAGATCTCCCAAACTGGAGAAAAAGACTTGACAGTTCAGGAAGTCCTCATCACCCCACACCGACTTCCTCTGGATGAAATGTCGGAGGTGTGCAGCAGGGTCCGAGGTTCCATCGTACAGGATGAACCTCGAGACGTTGAACTTTTCAGGAAGGGAGTACTTTCGGATGTCCCTGGAGAAAGGAGATGCGCCCGTGTCTTCAGCTTCGAAGGTGCTGTACTGGTCTCTGGCGATACCAGCAGTCTTCATATTCTGACGGATAGTCTGCTTGATATGTCGGTCGAGCCATTGCTTCAGCTCGGTATCATCTTCAGGCTTCTGGCGTTGCTTCTTGGGGCCTGCATGTATATGGCTGCTGCTGGAGCCTTCCTCATCATGGACCCGATCATGCCTCCTACTATTGGGGACGTGCCTCAGGTCCCGCTCATGTGACGTGTTGACACAAAAAAAAGTCACTTTGCCTCCTCAACATCAAAAGCTACATGGAGCCGCATTCTACAACAAACAGGCAAAGCTGCTTCAAGCATCAGATCTTGTCAAAATCAAACAAAAACTGCAAGATCTTTCAAAATAGCTAAAAAAGAGGTACACATGAAGTTTCGGGCCATTTCGACACCATTTAGCCTAACTTCAATCCTCCAACAGCTGAGCGGGAGCTCCCGGCGGCGACAGTGTCAATTACATCAAATCTTCGATTAGAGCCTATGGATGGTCTCAAAATACCTCCAAAAGGTTCCACGTCGAATTTCAAGTCAAACTGACACCGTTTGACCCTCCATCAACTCTCGAAAGGCAAAATCAAGCCTCTCAGCGGCGAGAACCTCCGATGTTGCCACTCATCAAACAAAGCACATGAGTAGCTTCTGCATGCTTCCAAAGGGCTGCACGTCAAATTTCAGGTCATTCCGACAACGTTTGACCCAGTTTTGACGCTCCGAAGCCAAATCAAGCCTACCGGCGGCGAAGCTCCCTGGGACCATGGCATCCAAATCAGAGCTAATGGATTATCTCAAAATGACTCCAATAGGCTCCCTGTCAAATTTCAGGTCAATCGGACTTTGGATGACCGTACATCAAAGCTCGACATCTTTTGCATGGTGACATCAAGTCTAGCATCAAAGGGACCCCAAACGGCTTCAATACTCAAATAAAAGCCCATGGTTGGTCCTATCTAATGCTCAAGAAGCTTCACCTCAAATTTTAGGTCATTCCAACATTGTTTGACCTAGTTTCAACTCTTGGCGGAAAATCGGTTACAAAGTCTTCGGCTTTTCCAAAAATAGGAAACTTTGTGCTCTGATTTGCATGACTTCTCGATGGGTTTTCTTCAGTGGAATCAAGCCAATAAATGAGGAGAGAGGTAAAAAAAAATACAGGAGAAAACAGAAGTGAAAAAGCCAAAAAAACGGCGAAGAAAAGGCGACCGGAAAATGGACCAAAGTCCAAGGTCGCCGGCGACCCTGGAAGTCCGGGTCGCCGGATTTCCTCCGAAACGTCTGTTTTTCCGATTCTTTTCGCGTTTTGCGATGATTAGCCCCTATGATTTTCTTAAAATCTGATTTTTGAGGCATGATATCCGTCGATCTTCGTCAACATCATGGATCCGCCATTGAAATCATTTGATCATCATCGGACACTCCGAAACTGCCAACCGGCCTACCAAGAAAGTACATTTTCTGCCCGACCGATCGAGAAATCGACTGGACAGATGTTACTGGCCTAATGGTATCAACCAATGTCTAAATTCGCATCGTCATCCGACATCAAATAACATGCGGATCCATCGATGATCATCGCAAGAACAATTCCAAAAGACGCGGCGCGGCCCACGACTCTTCAAGCGACTCGGCGGCCAATTAATGAAGTTAAATGACCTTTTTATGACAACTTATTACGGTCATTAACTCATTATTTTGGACGGCCCAATCAGAAGCAAGCAAATGAGAGTTACAAGTCCAATTAATCATAACAATTAACCATGTAACTCCTATCATTATGGAGATTAATCATGGTACTTAATCAAGAAACTCCCATCATCATGGATATTAAATGCCCATTATTCTCCATCGGCCAATCAAAATCCAAGAAAAAGGAGTTACAAAATTATGAAATTAAATCTTGTAACTCCTCCCATCAAGGAGCATTAATATCATTAATGCCCATAAACCTTCCTAATGGCCACCAAAAGCCTATAAATTGGCGGTCATTCCAAAGGGAAAGGGTTCGAAAAAATCATCTGAAGAGTTCTGAAGAATTGTCCTAGAAATCTCTGCATAAAAAGAGGCTCTCTTGCCTTGAAGAAACTCTGCTGTAAGCATTACAAGGTGATCGAAGTCTCTTGGGGGGCCACCCCCCCAAGGTTTCCCCTCTTCTTCTATCCAACATGGCCTAGATGCGGCTTTTCAGCCGTCTACTTGGTTTTTTATTGGATATAGGACCTTTCCTTGGTCTTTGTCCTCTAAAAATCCGAGGTCCAAGCCAAGCCAAGTGAACTAAAACATCAAGTGTTCTCATCTGAAGGACGATGGCGGAGTCCATACATGACTCGCGACCGTCGATCTGAAGGAGTCCCATAATCTCCTGAGAAGTCAGATCCCTCTTTCTTTCTTCTCTATTGTACTTTGTATTTTTAAAGAGACAAAAAAATCACAATTCTTGTCTTTCATCATTGATGAGATTTGTAAATCGCCTTTCACGGCAAAATCGTCTTCTACGGCACAAAACCGCATTTCACGACAAACTAAACAAAATCGCCTCTCATGGCATTTTAAAATCTTGTCTCTTTCTTTAAATATATGTGCAATGGAAAGTTAGGAAAACAGTTTGATTTCCTTTCTACTTGTGAAGGTGAATCTCCGGATCACCATTTCAAATTCCAAGTAGAATGGAAAATCTGGCATACCCGTATAAAAATGTTGATGCTTGCTCTTTTTTTCTCTTCGCCCCGCCGCACCCCGGCTGATCTGGGACGGAGGAAGGCAAGAAGAAAAAGACGGGTCCATCAAGACGGATGTGGAGTGTGGTCGTGCTTCGGTGGCGGACCCGAAGCATGGCTACGCACTGGAGGACTGACTCAGAGCCCTTCCCCTATCCGAGAGCAGCCGCTTGAGTTGTCGAATGAGCTCTTCCAGCTCTTGGATGACGCGGTTCGGGGCCCTAATATCGTCCTGGAGAGGGCTTTCGTCGTCGTCGAGGTTGGCTTGGTGGTGGAACTGAGATTTAGCTCGTGCTGACTTCTCACCTAGCTTGGTGATTGATTTATCACCTCGCCTGGTGTGCTCTTTGCTTTGGCGGGGCTGCTCTGGAGGTAGAACGTTGTGAAGAGAAGGCATTGTCAGCCCTCTCGACATCGAGCCCGAGTGGGTTATCTGAAATTCTTCGGCGCTCAGAGCGCCAGATCTTCCTCCAGACCTCCTTTGCCGAGGAGGTTAAGGTGTGTTGACACCAAAAATGTCACTTTGCCTCCTCAACATCAAAAGCTACATGGAGCCGCATCCTACTACAAATAGGCAAAGCTGCTTTAAGCATCAGATATTGTCAAAATTAAACAAAAACTGCAAGATCCTTCAAAATAGCCAAAAAAGAGGTACACATGAAGTTTCGAGCTATTTCGACACCATTTGGCCTAACTTCAATCCTCCAACAGCTGAGCGGGAGCTCCCAGTGGCGACAGTGTCAAATACATCATATCTTCGATCAGAGCCTATGGATGGTCCCAAAATACCTCCAAAAGGTTCCACGTCGAATTTCAAGTCAAACCGACACCGTTTGACCCTCCATCAATTATCGAATGACGAAATCAAGCCTCCCGGCGGCGAGAACCTCCGATGCCGCCACTCATCAAACAAAACACATGAGTAGCTTCTACATGCTTCCAAAAGGCTGCACGTCAAATTTCAGGACATTCTGACAACGTTTGACCCAGTTTTGACGCTCCGAAGCAAAATCAAGCCTACCGGCGGCGAAGCTCCCCAGGACCATGGCATCCAAATCGGAGCTAATGGATCGTCTCAAAATGACTCCAATAGGCTCCCTGTCAAATTTCAGGTCAATCGGACATCGAATGACCGTACATCAAAGCTCGACATCTTCCGCACAGTGAACTCAAGTCAAGCATCGATGGGACCCCAAACGGCTTCAAAACTCAAATAAAAGCCCATGGTTGGTCCTATCTAATGGTCAAGAAGCTTCACCTCAAATTTCAGGTCATTCCGACATCGTTTGACCTAGTTTCAACTATTGGCGGAAAATCGGCTACGGAGTCTTCGGCTTTTTCAAAAATAGGAAACTTTGTGCTCTGATTTGCACTGCCTTTCGATGAGTTTTCTTGAGTGGAATCAAGACAATAAATGAGAAGAAATGTGAAGAAAAATACAGGACAAAATAGAAGCGAAAAAGCCCGAGAAACGGCTGAGAAAAGGCAACCAGAAGGTGACCGGAAAATGGACCGAAGTCCAAGGTCGCTGGCGGCCTTGGCCCATGGTCGCCAGCGACCCTGGAAACCCGGGTCGCCGGATTTTTTCCGAAACGCCCATTTTTCCGATTCTATTAGCGTTTCGCGAAGTTTGGCCCCTGTGATTTTCTTAAAATCTAATTTTTGAGACATGATATTCGTCGATCTTCGTCGACATCACGGATCCGACGTCGAAATCATTTGATCATCATTGGACACTCCGAAATCGCCAACCGGCAGACCAAGAAAGCACACTTTCTGCCCGACCGATCGTGAAATCGACTGGACAGATGTTACCGGCCCATTGGTGTCAACCAATGTCTGAATTTGCATCGTCATCCGACATCAAACAACATGCGGATCCATCGATGATCATCGCAAGAAGAATTCCAAAAGACGCGGCGCGGCCCGTGACTCTTCAAGCGACTCGGGGACCAATTAATGCTGTTAATTGACCTTTTTATGACAACTTATTAGAGTCATTAACTCATTATTTTGGATAGCCCAATCAGAAGCAAGCAAATGGGAGTTACAAGTCCAATTAATCATGACAATTAACCATGTAACTCCTATCATTATGGAGATTAATCATGGTAATTAATCATGAAACTCCCATCATCATGGAGATTAAATGCCCATTGTTCTCCATCGGCCAATCAAAGTCCAAGGAAAAGGAGTTACAAAATCCTGAAATTAAATCTTGTAACTCCTCCCATAAAACCCTCCTAATGGCCACCAAAAGCCTATAAATAGGTGGTCATTCCAAAGGGAATGGGTCCTGAAAATTGTCTGAAAATTATCCTGAAGAATTCTCTACACAAAGAAGCTCTCCTGCCTTGAAGAAACTCTGCTGCAAGAATTACAAGGTGATCAAAGTCCCTTGGGGTCTACCGCCCTAAGGTTTCACCCTTTTCTTCTATCCAACATGGCTTAGATGCAGCTTTTCAGCCCGTCTACCCGTTTTTTTTATTGGATATAGGACCTTCCCTTGGTCTTTGTCCTCTAAAAACCTGGGGTCCAAGCCAAGCCAAGTGAATTAAAGCATCAAGTGTTTTCATCTGAAGGACGATGGCGGAGCCCATACATGACTCTCGACCGTCGATCTGAACGAGTCCCCACGATCTCTTGAGAAGTCAAATTCCTTTTCTTACTTTTCTGTTGTATTGTGTGTTTTTTAAAGAGACATAAAAATCACATTTCTTGTCTTTACATTTTGGTGGGATTTGTAAACTGCTTTCTACGGCAGAAAATCGCCTTTCACAGCAAAACCGCCTTTCACGGCATTAAAATTTTTTGTCTCTTTCTTTAAAATATATTTGCAATGGAAAGTTAGAAAAAAGTTAATTTCCTTTTCTACTTGTGAAGGTGACTCTCCGGATCACCATTTCAAATTCCAAGTAGAATAGAAAATCTGGCATACCTGTACAAAAAAAATGTTGATGCTTGCTCTTTTTTTTCTCTTCGCCCCACCGCATCCCAGCGGACCCGGGACGGAGGAAGGCAAGAAAGAAAAAGACGGGTCCATCATGTTGGCACACCCGGTGGGACGCGTTCATTTGAAAACACGATGCTTAGAATCCTTGGCCCCTTCCTAGTTGGTGGCCTATGTTGGATCTTGTATCTAAAAAAGAAAACATGAGATGTGATTCTTTGGAAACTTGTTTCCATTCTTTCTTTTCTCAACCAAAAAAAAAAAAGTTTTTTTTTTCTTTTGGATTCAAATTGGAGGAATCTTGGTTCTTTCCTTTTCGTACAATGGCTCGCAGAAATGTTTGAGCCAACGTTCGGATTGGGAGGGGCCATTTTCCTCTCTTTGATGGGTCCATTGGAATTCTTTCAAAAAAAAAAAAAAAAAGAGTTAAAAAAAAAACTTTTCAAATTCCTTTCTTTTGGATTCAAATTGGAGAAACTTTGGTTCTTTCATTTCCATACAATGGCTCGCAGAAATGTTTGAGCCAACGTTCGGATTGAGAGGGGCCATTTTCCTCTCTTTGATGGGTCCATTGGAGATCTTTCAAAAAAAAAGTTTTTTAAAAAAAAAAAAAAAACTTTTCAGATTTCTCTCTTTTGGATTCAAATTGGAGAAACTTTGGTTCTTTCCTTTTTGTACAATGGCTCGCAGAAATGTTTGAGCCAACGTTCGGATTGGGAGGGGCCATTTTCATCTCTTTGATGGGTCCATTGGAGATCTTTCAAAAAAAAAAAATGCATTAAGGTCACCAATTGCGTTCTTCGACCAAAGTGGATCTAAGAAAAGCCTTGTTCAGAGTGTGGAGGGAGTAGACTGTTCGAGGTAAGGGTCCGTCAAACGGGTTCATTAAGTAATCCTACTCTTACCTGGGGGCTAATCTATCTACTAAGGTTTCATAAGACCAAATTGGAAGACTTATGTGCACTCTTCAAAAAAAATAAAAAACGAAAAATCTTAAAAAATAAAATCTTAAAAAATAAAATCTTAAAAAAAAACACCTTCTGTCACTATTGTGTTCAAATCTGAGAAATCCTGGTTCTTTCCCTTTTCGGATTTAGGCTCGCAGAAATGTTTGAGCCTGTATTCGGATTGGAATACCATTTGCTCTCTTTTATGAATTCAATCTTGACTTTTCAGAAAAAAACTTCCGTCATTATTGGATTCAAATTTGAAAAATCCTGGTTCTTTCCTTTTTTGGATTTAGGCTCGCAGAAATGTTTGAGCCTGTATTCGGATTGGAATACCATTTGCCCTCTTTTGTGAATCCAATCTTGACATTTCAAAAAAATCCCGTCTCGTGTCCTTTTTCAAGGATGCGATTTACAACATTTGTGCCTAGCGGTGCTAGTACACCCTTTTGGGTCTACTGTATTCGCGACCAACACATTTGTATCTCTAACCTTATATCATTTTACCTCGAGTGAGCTTCGCTTCTCGGTAATTTGAATTAAGGTTTACAATTGCTTCTAGCAGTCACTGGAACGCTCATTTCGAGCCGACTATACTTGCGTTCAGAACAATTCTACCATCTATGGCTTTTTGCCTTCTTCATTACGCTCAGAACGAGCCATGCCCCTGAGTGATTTGAAAAGACAAAACCATAGTATAACTCATTTATGATCACCATATTCTTGTGATTACTAATGGATGTGGTCTTGTTTCAGAGAAGTTTTTCCAAAACTAACAATGGCAGCCTCATTGACCATCACCTTCGACGAGAACAAGTACCAAGTCATGCTTCAATTGAAGCAAAGCAATGGCACTTTCAAGCGCCCCGCCAGCTGCCGAAGCGTCACCTCCCTCGGCAACTCTCAAAACACCGGGTCGACCTCTACTCCTCGGACCATCATCTTCGGGTCACTGGGACCATTCCCACTACCCGCAGAAGAGATGGTGCCTGCTAAGAAGCAGAAGACTGCCCTCAACGTGTTGCTGCCCCGACACCAAAGGTGGTCGCCAAGAAACCTGAGGCTCGTGGCAATCCCGCGAAGCCTCAACCTTAAAAAAACCAGGTCTGTCCTAAGACGCGATCTTCACCAAAACAAAGAAGGTCCCGGACATCTGCAAAGCCAGCATACCTGGCTCCTCTCAAGGAGAATAGGTTCTATCCCCTCGCCTACATTAAAGGGGAGAAACCTACCCTCCACCGAATTACCAAAACAACTCAGCACGAGACGGCTTGTTCATACAAGCCCAAAATCAAGTCGTGCATCACAAGGCCTCGATAAGAACCCGCCAGGGCCTGTTCTCCTGCAACTCGACCCTTCATTTACACAGGGGCTGAGCTTGCAAAATTTAAAGCTTCGCTGCGACAGGCCAAGGACCGCGTCCAGATCCTGTCCATGCCAGTCTTCAAGGAAGACAAGCTCGGTTTCTGCTGTTGTATGTGAATTTTGATCCCCCCCGAGAGGGGAATCACCATTCAACAATATGAGATAAAAAAATACATCGAAAATGAGGATTCCGACTACCCTCAAAATCGACGGATCACGATCGCCAATTACGGATTCGGCCGTAACACTGTCCTTCGACGAAAGCCGAAAGAATGCGGGAGGAAAATGGGGTGGGTTCTTCTCTCGTCTAATGTGCCGCCGGCGACACACGACGGTTGTCTCGTCACTTAATTTGGGTCTCTCAATTCGGGTTGAACTTGGGTCAAGGGTCAAATTATGGGCTTTAAGATGGGACCATAATGAACTAGGCAGGGGAAATCAACATCCAGGGTTGAATAGACTAATTAAAGTTAAATCCAAGTATTCTAGGGGATAAGCGAATTAAAATGAAAATAAACTAAGAAAATAAGGGGAAAGGTGCCAAATATTTAGAAGAGGATCAACCCCGTTCCTGGGTGCCCCCTTCAATGTCCTTTGACGATCTAGGGTTTAAAGGCTGATTCTTCGAATCGAAAGAATGATGCAGATGAAACTTTGAGTTGTGATTTCTGTGGGTTTGCGTGCGATACGCAGGTGATAAAAGTGCATTGCCGATGATGGGCCAGAAGTAAGATAAAAATAGCCGATGTTGGGCCGGGATTGATTGAGGGTGGCCAATGATGGGCCGTTAGTAAATAAGCTGATATTAGGGTGTGTGAAATCACTCGTCTCCTTTCCTCATTCTCATTAATTCAGGTTCTCGGAATCAACCTCTATTCCCTTTAATCATTGAGTTCAGATAAATATTTGGCACCAGAGGTGGAGGAAAAGAGAAGAAAATATTTTTGGGATTGGTTTTGTTGGTTTTATAGTTTCTTTTGGATTTTAATAATTGGGGGTAGAAGGGCCTAACTAAGGGAGTTCCTACTTGGATTCAATCTAACTGTTCCATTTCCCTAATGGATCTCTACCCTATCTGAAAGTCCTAACCGCCCACATCCGCTCTCCCGGTCACTTAGCGGGGCCCGGAGAGCGAGTGGGACCTAATCAGTTGGGATTATTGAAACTAGGGTAGTCTAAGCTGGCTAGGGGTAGACCTAGATCTAGGTCCGGGGTCTGACCTAATCAGTTAGGCTATAGTCTAATTTCTAACTCCAATTTATTAATATTTTGGTTTTTTTTTAATATCTTTTACTTTGTTTTTGGTCTTTTTGATTTTTATGGTTTTTATTTTCTTTTTATGTATTTATTTATTAAGCCTTAAATCCTAAACTGATTTAGCCTAATGAAATGGGGTGAGGAGGGAGTAATAGGTTCCTAATTTTTATTTAATAATTTATTTGAAGTTTCCTAAATGAGATCTCCTAATCCTAATGACATGGGGTAAGAGAAGAGAAGTCAATTATTGGATTTAGCCTAATTATTTCTAATTAGTAGGGTACCTAAGATTCTATTTTTAATCTTTACTTTTTATTTTATTATTTGGTTTTGTTTTTGTTTTGGGGTTTTTGTTTGTTTTTTATTTATTTATTTATTTATTTATTTTAATAAATTATGCAGTCCTAAATTGCACCTAAAAGAATATGAAATAAAAATGCAACTAAGTTATAATGCATGGGCAGGTTGAATGCATGAGCATATTTTAATACATGAATCAAGAACAAATTAAAACAAGCCATGATAGAAGGAAAGAAAAATGCGAATCTAAATGAATGAGCATATTAAATGCATGCACAAAATTTATGCATAAAAGATAATGAAATGACTAAAAAAAAAAAAAGATTAAACTAGGTGCATGGACGGGCTTGCTGCTAGCTAGGAATGATTTAAAATAAACAATGAAACTGAAAATTGACCACATGCATGGGCATATTAAGATGCATGAAATCATAAAAAGAAACAATAAACAAATATGCAAGAAAATAAAATAGGCATGTTCGGTTTAGATGAATGGGCTAGTCGGGTGGGCGCAACAGTTGGGTGAGGGGCGCAGGGAAAAGTGGGTGCAGTAGTGAGGGTGTGTGCAGTGCAGTGGTGGCAAGGAAGGAGTGTCCAGTGGAGATTGGTGCAGGGAGGAAGCAAGGTGTGCCGCAGGTGGGTGTAAGGTAAGGTGGGATGAGGAAGAGAAGGAGAGGAAGGAGAAGAAAGAAGAAGGGAAAGAAAGAAAGAAAGCAAAAAGAAAAAAAAAAGTGGCTTGGTGGGGTGTGCAGGCGGAGTGCAGTGGAGGAAAAAGGGTGCTGTGGTGCTGCGTGCGGGTGAGGGAGAAGAAGATGGGGAAGAGGAGGAAGAGAAGAAAGAAGAAAAGAAAGAAAGAAAAGGAGAGGTACAGTGGGCGCGCAGGTGGCGGAGTGTAGTGAGAGAAGGGAAAGAAGAAAAGAAAGAAGAAGAAAGGAAAGAAAGAAGAAGAGGAGAAAGCAGTAGGTGTGCAAGTGGTGTGTGTAGGGAGGGTGTAGGGAATGGCGTAGGGGAGAGAAGGTGGCTGTGAAGGGATCTGAAGGAAAGGTGAGGGCTGCGCAAGGAAGAGACGAAGAAGGAGCAGGGGAGACAGAGAGGATGAGCAGAGGGGGAGAGATAGAGCAGGGGGAGAGGGAGATAGAGAAGGAACAAGGATGGAGAAAAGAAAGGGCAGACAGAGCAGAGAGGGAGAGAGAGTGGAGGGAGAAATCGAGAGCGAGAAAGAAGGGTGCGCAGTGGGAGAGAGGGTGCAGAGATGGAGAGAGAGAGTGACAGAGAGAGGGAGAAACGGTGTGCAGTGGGTGCAGGTGGTGGGGAGGAAGAGAAGAAAGAGCGTGAGAGAGGAGAGACAGAGAGAGTGAGCGAGAGATGGGGAGAGAGAGAGAGAGAGAGACGTGCAGGTGGGTGGAGCGGAGAAGGAGAATGATGGCAAGGGAAGAGAAGAGAGGAAAAAAGAAAAAGAGAGAGAAAGAATGAAAGAAGAAGATGAGAAGGTGTGCAGGCGAGAAAGGAAGAAAAGAACGAGCGTGAGAGAGGAGAGACAGAGAGAGTGAGCGAGAGATGGGGGGAGAGAGAGAGAGACTTGCAGTGGGTGCAGGTGATGGGGACGAAGAGAATAAGGCGTACCTGGTGCAGGGGGAGATGGGTGCTGCGTCGGCGTGTGTGAGGATGCAGGGAGGAGATAGGGGGAGGGGCGTACCTGTTCCGGAGTCTGGTGGGGAAGCGGAGGAGGCGGTGCTGCGAGGATGAAGAAGGTGCTATAGAGGGTGGCGGTGAGTGCAAGGGGCGGTGGAAGAAGAGGAAGGAGAGGGAAAGAGGAGAACGGGGAAGGGGAGAGAGGAAAAGCACGGGGAGAGAGAGAGAGAAGAATGAGAGAGGGGGGGGGGCAGAAGATTAGAGAGGGAGAGAGAATGGAAAGAGGGAGACAGAGACATGGGGAGGAGGGAGGACGGGGAGAGTGGAAGAAGGTGGTGCGCAGTGGGACAGAGGAGAGAAGAAAGAGCGTGAGAGAGGAGAGACAGAGAGAGTGAGCGAGAGATGGGGAGAGAGAGAGAGAGAGGGACGGTGTGCAGTGGGTGCAGGTGGTGGGCAGGAAAAGAAGAAGGCGTATCTGGTGCAGGGGGAGACGTCCGGCGGCGCGAGGAGGAGGAAGAAGGTGCTGCTGCATGAGTCCAGCGGCTGCTGCGTGGAGATGTGTGGTGGTACGTGCGAGGGAGACGAGGATGCCCACGGCCTGGGATGAGGAAGATGCGTTGGGTGAGGGAAAAGAGGACGATGATGGGGAGAGAGATGGAGATGGAGTGATGGGTTACAGGAGATGGGTTCAGTGAGATGAGATGGTCGTCCGGGAGATGGGCACAAAGATGGAGAGAGTGGTGGGCGATGAGATGGAGAGGTGGGCCTGCGTGAAGATGGAGATGAGAGGTGTGATGGATGATGAAGAGATGGGCGCCTGGGAGGAGGATGACTGTGGAGAGGTTCTGCGTGTGATGGAAAGATGATCAGAGGGAATGATCGGTGTTCTGCTGGGAAGAAGATGGAGCCTGGAGGAGATGGGTTGGGTGGAGGATGATGGGCGTAGAGATGGAGATGGAGTGATGGGTTACAGGAGATGGGTTCTGTGAGATGAGATGGTCATCCGGGAGATGGGCGCAGAGATGGAGAGGGTGGTGGTGCGTGCAAGGGGCGGTGCTGTGACGATGCTGAGTAGGGAGATGGAGTTGCTGCGACAATGAAGAAGAGAGGGAGATGGGTACTGCGAGAGATCTGGAATGGAGGGGAAGATGAGGAGGGGAGAGAGGAGTTCTGTGTGAAGATGGAGATGGAGGATGATGGCGAGATGGGTTGCAGGGTGTCGCGACCCCGGACCGGGACCCGGGACCGCGACGGTGGTGTGGATGGGGTAATGAACTACCCTTAATAATGATTATACATTTCCTTAATTTCCCACAGGTTTCCGCGGTGAGGATTCCACATACACTCATGGAACATTTACATTGGTGCGGAAGCGTGTAGCAAATCAAACTCTTAATCCATTCTCATTATATGAGACTGATAATACACAAGTATGACATGATGTCAGAGTGAGCAATGATCTCATTAGTATTCCCAAAATTTGAAGTTAGAGTTTAAACAAAAGATCAAGTTAAATTAACATTTCCCAAAAATAATGGCCAACAAAGGCCAATACATCCAAAAGTATAAATCAAGTATCATTCTATAAACTCCCCAAAATGTTCGCAGCTCAAAGCTAAACCAAATGTCTACATGACATTGTCAGCTTGCCACTCCACTAATCGTTGCGGTACATCGACCGCCTCCTCTGGCTCCTCCTCAAAGGCAATAACGGGAGCTGGACCTGAGCACTACAAAAATGGGTCAGACACGACGGTCTGGCAGGTGGGTGAATAGATAACACCAAGAAAGAAATCAAAGCACATCTTAGACATAACGAAAACTTATTAAAACGATAACTGTCATAAAACAGGATGCATGGTTCATTTAAAGTACAGATGCAATATAAATCATGTAGGGTATTCAAGGTACGGGAACTGACTAGATGGCAACCACACTAAAGCTAAATCCACTCTATCACTAATGTGATGAGAGCACATTCAGTGCGTTGGGCTCGAACACAAGAAGTGACAAGAATCAACATTATATACATATACATATAGCTAGACAAGACCACGGCCGCGGAACCGGGTAGCGGGACAGGATAGGATCCAAGTTGCAACTGGCGGGAGCACAAGGGGGAGGCCCAAGTCAGTTGATCAGACTGACAAGGACGTCCAAGCTTAGTGGTGCCGACTCATAGGTTACATGAGAAATCAAAACATATACAAACTATATCAGTATAAAACACTCGGGCAGGAGGGGCATGGTGCTCGTAAGCACACATTTCGTATCATTATCTGTTCATGCATAAACGGGGCTGGCAGGACATATCAGGTGTATAAATCAGAATTTGAGATAAAACCAGTAGGATCGGGTAATTATACATATAATCTGAGTAAAATAATGCAATGAATCCTTATACCATTAGGGACTATATATTGGGGCATCCATATTCAAACAACATGTATAAGGATCTTGTATGTCTATTATTACCCTTAGTATGGTACTCGAATGAGAGAGGACATACCAAGTTTCCTTATGCAAGTTGATGAATCCAAAAGTCCCAATACCTTTCCGAAATGGTGTTTCTTTCTAAGTCAATCTCCTTATGTCATCCCCTGGGTCTTTCCAAGGTGGTAGGGCATTATAACAATCCATCCAAACCTTTAAATACCATATCTGAAAATAATAGAAAATACTCAGGAATTCTGGGTGAAATTCGGTCACTAGTCAGTTAGCTGGCGGTTAGCCACCGAGGTGATCGGCGGTTAGCCGCTGGCTGACCGCGGGGCTGACCGCGGTTCACCCTGCTAAAATATAGCATTCTGTATTTCTAACCGCGCATCTCGGCTACCTGGCAGTCACAGGGTTTTTGGTTAGCGGTTAGCCGCGAGATGACCGCGGGGCTGACCGCGGTTCGCCTGTCAAAACACAGCATTCTGTGTTTCTAACCGAATCTGGGTCGGCTAGCCGCCAAGGTGACCGCCCGCTGACCGCCCAGCTGCGGGAACTCTACATCAGGTGCAGATTTCAGTTCTTTCTTTCCCAAACCCTTTCACCTCAACTCCAACCATTTCCTAACATGAAATGGGTCTATTCCCTTCCATTCCACATCTAATCCTTTCCACCAACCACCATTCCATCAATGCATTCAATTCTCCTTTCAACACAAATCTCATTCAATGCAAGTACAAACATCATTTAAGAAGTCCATAATGACCAAAATAATCTTTAATGAATGAATGCATACATTCTCATAAACTAATTAGGAGAAAGATCATATCAATAAGTACATTTCCAAAAGCATTATGAAACATAATAAACTAAAGGAATAGGAACAGTAAAAATCCACATTTTCAACAAAACAAGAACTTATTCAAATCAAATCCATTCATTCACTTGCCTTGATCTCCAAATATGCTAGTCAAGCTCTAATCCCACTATCAAGCTCAAAATCTACAATCTACACAAAAATCCCCAAAATACATTCATTACAACCCTAGAATGTCAAAATCAAGAAATAGATGGAGATAGCTTCCAATAATCAAGGTGAAGTACCTCCATGGCTAGAAGAACACACAACTAAGAGATGAGAAGAAGAGCTTACATGGAAAGTCCTCTAATGGCAAGAGCTTGCTCAAAATGTGGCTTGGAATGGAAGGTTCTCTCTAAAAATGATATCAAGATGAAGCTCTCATGGAGGGGAAGATGATTACCACTTCCATTTTACCTTTAGCAATAGATTTGAGAGAGATTGGGAGAAGCAAGAAGCGAGGAGCAAGAAGAAAAACCCTAGGGCTGGGCTGGAACTTCTCTTTGTTCAAAGAAAGTTGCAAGAAGAGAAAGAGGAAAAAGGGCTCCTCCTTATATAGGCATTGGCAATGGGTCCCACAACTTAAAAGTCCAATTGGGCTAAAACATCGCTCTACGGGCTTCGGATGGATTCGACGAAGACGGAAGAATCGATCATTGAAATTTCTACTTTCCAAAAAGTATATATTTTACGAGTTTCGGAGACATTGAAAATAGTGTCTAGATTTTGTGTAAAAAGACTGTTTTACCCCTATTGTTAGCAAAGTAGGGTTTAGAGGTCTCGAACGAAAACGGAACAAATACGAAAGTTGTCGGGAATCATAAAATACATTAAACGAAGCAAATTACAGATTTTCAGAATTATTAAATAAATCCCAAAACTAATCAACACTCAATAAAAGAACCCCCAAAGGGCCCGACTAGATCAAAAGAGTTCCCAAAATAATTCAAAGCTATAAAAAGCTATTCTAATCCAGATTTAACCAATTTCCACTAATCTCATTTATAAATAAGTCACGTCTTAATTAACACTAATCGGAAACTCTCGGGGCGGGGTCTTACATAGGGTGCAGGAAGACGGCGGAGCGGAGAGGGAGATGGCAGAGAGGGAGAAAGGAGATCCGAGAGGGGAGAGTGAGCAGAGAGGGAGAGAGGGCGGATCCGAGAGGGGAGAGTGGGCAGAGAGGGTTTAAGGGGGAGATAGAGACAAGGGGATCTGGGATTTTACTTCCCCAGATCCTTGGGCTCTTTCTCCCTTATCCGGGCAACTGGTCAGGGAGTTTGGGCTCAAGGGGTTTGGATCGGTTGGCCTGGTTTGGGAAATGGGTTTGGGTTAGATTTAGCCTGGAATGATGAGTTCGAGTCAAGTTTGAAAGGAGCAGGTTCGGGCCCAGAAGGTGGGGTCCTGGTGGAGTTGGTCAAGTTGTTGTCGTCGGGCGCAGGTTTCGTAGATTTCAATCTGCTCGTCAGATTTCGACGTTCTACACATTGACGGAAAGCTCTTGATGAGTAGATCACCATGAACTGATTTTCAGGGTGATCGGAGGTCTAGAGATGATACGTGATTTTTCACGCAGGCGCCGCGGGGGTGTGGGACCCGCTGTCATGATTTTTGATCCGACCGTCAGATCTTGGAGTTCTATATATGGGCGGAAAGCTCTCGACGAGTAGATCAAGATGAGCCAACTCTCGGGGTGATCAGAGGCCTAGAAACGGCTGGTGACTTTTGACTCGGGACCTAATCAGGACATCATTAAATAGGGTGGACTGAATTGCCCCTCATAGGGTGCCAAAAAGAGGTGTCCACAGCTGCGCATAAGGGACCACGTCCTTCATTGCTAGAGCACAGCCCGAGCTAATCGAAGCTCAAATTGCTCGTCGCATACGTCGCCGCGCGGCATATCGACAAAAGAGATTAGAGAAGCAAAGAACCCAGCATTCTGAGCTTCAAATCTCACAAAAATGGGTCGAAAAAGAAAGACCTGACCAAGTTACTGCTGTCCACATGGTTGGCAAAACCAAAAGACGCCAGAAATCAGCGACGAAAATACTTGTCAGACGACCGGTGACTCGCAGCGTCTCCCGGACGAGAAGAAATCAGGAAGACTCTCCCACTCCTTCGAGCCAAGGACACCGGAGTGATCATTCCTCGGGCTCTTCATCTAGAAGAATGAGCTCCAGCTCAGTCACTAAGACAGTATCCTCTTTCAACTCACGAAGGATGAATGTCTTGGTCACAAACTCTGAGCAACCTGCACCACATGACGACATGGCTCTACGCATTCAGTAGCTAGAGCAAGGACAGCAAAGAGTAGAGGTTCTGATGGAAAACCTCCTTCTCACTCTCCAGCATCCACCAAACAATGAGGAAGTTCCTCCACAAGATGAGGCAAATGGTGGAGAAGATGAGTCACGCGCCCTTACTAAAAAGGACGTTGACAATATCCTCGCTAAAGCAAAAGAAGAAGATACACTGAAGGAGCATGGGATCAAGCCACCATATCCTTTATGGATGGACTCGGTTCCGTTCCCCCAAAAATTCAAGCAACCTCTTCTCCAAACATACACGGGGAAAGGTTCAGCTAGACAGCACGTCATCCACTTCAAGATCCTGACAGGAACGATTGCGGATCAAGATGCTCTCAAGATCCGTCTCTTTGCAAGTACCCTAAAAGGTACGGCCTTTGATTGGTACTCCACTTTGCCAGAGGACTCCATTCAAAATTGGACCATGCGAGAGACACGTTTCCTGACCCACTTCAAAGGTGAGGATCATCCTGTTACTATGGCTCAACTCTGCGGCCTTAAACAGGGAGAGAATGAGTCGACATACGACTTCATTCACAAGTGGAAAGCAATGGCATATAAATGCTCAGATGTGCTGCCACAAGCGTCGCTAGTCGACATTTGCCGAAACAACATGAGAGCAAGGATCCACTCCATGATGATCGGCAATAAATCAAAAAATTTGGGAGAACTCCTAGAAGCGTCTATGGAGGCTGAAACAGTGATCAAAGACCTCAACAGTCAGAAGTCATCAAAGAAGGAGCAGACCGCCATTCCGACCTCCAAGCCAAAGAAAAAGTAGGTTCTCAATGTGCAAACCAAGTCAGCCCCTCAGCCGCCAAAGAAAGCTGAAAACAAAGCTGCAGGTAAGAGACCTGAACTCTCTGATGCCTTCAAAGAACGGGTAGAGAAGAAATACCCATTCGATGAAGATGTTGAAGAAATATTTGGGGCTCTCTTGGCAAATGGCAAACTCACCTTGCCTGACCCTAAAAGACCGGGAGATGTTGGCAAAACCAACAATCCCCGATATTGTCCATACCACCAAATGGTCTCGCATCCTCTCAACCAATGTTTCCTTGCGAGAGAGAAGATTAATGAGATGTGGAAAAACAGAGTCATTACCTTTAACAAAAACTACGGGTCTGCCTCCGTTAACATGGTGTCATACAGACAAACATTCAAATCACCAAAGGAAGAAATAACTACTTCCTTCAATGTGATAAAAATGACCCAGACGTCCCAAGAGCTGGTGCCTTATCCAACACCAGATGGACAACCCATATGGGTACATCCCGATCTCCTAGAAGATGAAAATTGGGAGATCGTCAAAACAAAGCCGACCACTCAACAGCGAAGGTAAGCCAAGAGACAACTCCGCAAGCTCAAACAGCAGGAGAAGGCTCAAATAAAACAAGAGGTCTTTGAAAAGGCAGAAACCTCCTTTACCGCTTCACTGGGGGCAACAGAGGAGTCTCTTCCCAAGGCTCCAAGAGGGGTAAGAAAATTCACCCTCGGTGATTTTATGCCACCACGGCTCAGGGATGAGACTACGCAGGGGGCATCATACTCTTGTAACTCGGTAGTTGGATTCTCCATGAATGGATACAAGTCCAGTGACACTGCCAGTGACACCGATGAGTGGGAGGAATCCCTTAAAACCAGAGAATATCTCTCCGATGAAGAATGGATCCCAGAATCCCACCTTATGCCGGTAATCTGGTATAACCCTTTCCAGCCACAAGGATCCTGGTTTGATGATGATGAAGACCAAGAGGTTGCTCAAAATGCTTTTGACACAGCACAAACAAATGCTCTAGTGGATCCCAACCAGGTTGAACCACAAGGAGCAGATGAAGAAGAAGATCTAGCTTCTATGCCAGATCTCGAAGAATATGCGAGGATCTTGCAGCGTCTTACCATAGAGCAGGAGCAGGATCACATCAACCAGCTTCATCAAAATCCAGAACCGGAAGTCCCGGAGAATTTACAAATATCTCCTCCAGTGACTTCGGAAAATGAAGAAAGTTTCTGGATTGATGATCCTTTTACATCGGAGGATGAATCTGATTCCCAACAGTCCATTGTGGAGGCATCTTCTATCGAAGTTGCCTGCAATGTGATAGTTCAAGCTGATAGTGCCTCTGAAGCTTCATCTGCTGAAGCCACGGACTCTTAAAATGCATCCGGTAGCATATCTTTTGGAGCTACATATTCTCGGGTGACTTCCACTGAGATAGCATCTTCTCAACCTTCGTCCCCTGAAACGGTGACATCAGAATTCAAGCCTCTTCCGACTGACCACCATGAAGAAGCTCTGGCTGACGAAGTCTTCAAAGAAAACCCAGTCAATTGGTCCCAGGTACCCAACCTCATTGGAGATGTCTGGACCGATGAAATACTGGACAAAGAAGAAAAGTTGTTGGAAGCTGTTCAAGACTTGTTCCCGGAAAATGCTCCATGCAACGCAATAACTGAAGACGGCAATGCTACTGCAGAAGCGTTTTCAGCAAATGGGGAGGATCGGCCTCTTGAGCCCGAAGGGGGTCTTCTGAAAGAAGAGCCACCTCTAGAAGCTTTTGAAGTTGGGAAAGGTACCCGCTCTGGCCGGGATTACCACAAAAACTACAACCAACCTTCTTCTTCTTATTATGTAAATCCTTCGGGAAAAGAAGCTGTAAATGCCCCAAGTGGCAACAATAATGAAAATGCAGGCTTGATCGAGCACTTCAAACACATACATGCACGACTGCACATCATAGACTTATTACGAATGTCACCACAAACTCGTGATAGTCTCACTTCAGAACTGCAAAGGCTGAATATGGATGTCGACAAACATGCCCCACAAGTCCTACAAACTGAAATGGACTATAGGGTCAAAAAATCAAAAACCTCCTCAAAGGGAGAAAAGAAAGAAGCTGGAGGACCTTGCACTGAATGCCTCTCGATCCAAAAAGCCGCAAGTATTACCATCGCCTTCAATAAAGAAGACCTCCTATTAGGCGAGACAAAGTACAACCGACCCTTGTACTTCACAGGGTACATCAAAGAGATGCCGATACACAGGATCCAGATCGACCCGGGTTCTGTACTCAACCTCATCTCTACTTCGTCACTCGAAGAGCTGGGTATCCCACCTAGCAAACTAAGCCATACATCTGTGTCCATCTTTGGATACGATGGGAGCGCTCAAAGGCCCATTGGCAAAATCCGGTTCAGGTTGCAAATCGGTGATCTTATCTCTGAGGTCACTGTGTATGCAATAAAAACCCCTTCATGCTACAACATCCTTCTTGGACGCCCTTGGATACACGAGAACGATGTCGTTCCTTCGACTCTACATCTGTGCATCAAGTTTGTTGGCAACGACGGCTTGATACATCGAGTGTTTTTAGACAAAAAGCCCTTCAAAGGGAAAGAAGTTCATTTCGCAGACTCTCGGATGTACCGGGACGAAAAAGAAGAAAAGGAGGAGAAAATAGCATCCTTGGCCGGCAATCTCCAAAAAGACAAAGGCAAGGCCCCTCAACAATCATCGGAAGAAAACAAGCCTTCCGGCAAATCCGGAGAGAGCAATCCGTCTCCCTTCGTTGTCTCCTTCAAATCTTCCAAACCCTTGGTAATCACTACTAAGGCAAAGAAGACAAAGCAAAAGACTGGGGGCAAGTTTGCTGTCTCCTTCGTGTCTATCATACAAGACACGGATTCGGATTCAGAGACTGAAGACGATACATTGTCAAGCCAAGCTGATACTCAGGAAGTTCGGCCTGCCCTCACTCCATTGGAGACACCTGCTGATGTAGAACATCCTACCTTCATTGTTCCGGCAACATCGGCAGAAGAGAAACCAATCTTCTTCCATATATCGGACGCTTCTTCATCAAACTCCCTGCCTGAGCCTTTCTAAACTAAAGGTATGCCTCAACTATCTTTGTATAGTCCAATGGCACAAGCCATCATGAAGAAAATGGGCTATGACGCTCAAAATCCAATTGGTTTGGGAGGTGGCCGTGGTATTCTCACACCATTGGAACCCACCCTGACCAAAAGTCAGTTGGAAGATTGGAAACTCCACCGTCGCATAACAAGTCTTCATATGAGTTGGGGTATGATCCTGACACTCCAATGAGACAGCGGACACAAAGGCTGTAGAGTCGTTTTGCCGACCAGGCCTCAAGATCTCATGTCGATGAAAACATTGATCTCCCTGGATATCTCTTTGAAGAGTTACCCGACAAAGATCTAGAAAGCTCATCAAGTTGGTATGATTTCTCTGATGATGAAGAGGAATTGTCCGATGACACAGACACACGGTTCTCTAATCTAGAAGAGCCATCGTCTCCAAAAGAAGTGCCTTACTTCGACCCAAATTCAGCAGGTGATTGGGATCATCTCATAGCAAGTCTTGAGAAGAGTACCGATCAAGAAGATCTATGGACAGAAGCAGAGCCATGGTCTGAAAATGCCCCTGGAAATCCAGAAGGTCTTGTTGAGCTGGAAGCCTCCGAAAATATTGTGGAGGAACCACCTTCAAACCTTCCAACAGAAGATTCTGTTCAAAAGATAGACTTGGGAGCACCTGATAACCCACGTCCTGTATTCATAAGTAAGAATATAAAGGATGATGAGTTACCCGAGTATGTCTCTTTTCTTCATGAGTTCGTTGATTGTTTTGCATGGTCTTATGTTGAAATGCCTGGCTTAGACCCCAAAATAGCAGTCCACAAACTCAACCTGCAAGAAAATATCAAGCCTGTCAAAAAAGGCCAAAGAAGATTCCGTCCTGATGTGATGGACAAAATTGAACAAGAAGTTCAGAAACTAAAAAACGTTGGCTTCATCCCCGAGGAACAGCATCCTGAATGGTTGGCCAACATCGTCCCCGTGACAAAAAAAAGGGCAAATCAGAGTTTGTATTGGCTATAGAGACCTGAATAATGCATGCCCAAAAGATGAATTCCCGCTCCGCATACCGGAGGTAATGATTGACAACACCTGTGGGTTTGAGCGAATGACTTTCATGGATGGCTTCTCTGGTTACAACCAGATAAAGATGCATCTTGAAGATGAAAGGCATACATCATTTCGAACACCATTTGGCGTGTATTGCTACACTGTCATGCCATTTGGTCTGAAAAATGCCGGTGCAACCTATCAGAGGGCTATGATGAAAATATTCCAGGATATGCAGCACAAAACGGTCGAATGTTATGTTGATGACCTCGCCGTCAAAAGCAAAATAAAAGAAGACCATCTTAAAGATCTTTGAGAAGTCTTTCTCCGACTTCGTAAACACAAACTGCAAATGAATCCCCTTAAATGCTTCTTCGGTGTCTCATCGGGTAAGTTCCTCGGATTCATAGTTCGGAAAGCTGGAATAGAGCTTGACCCCATCAAAGTCAAGGCTATCCTAGAAATGCCATCTCCGAGAACCCTGAGAGAACTGAAAGGGCTTCAAGGAAGGTTGGCGTACATCCGACGATTCATTTCCAACCTATCAAGGAAGTGCCATCCGTTTTCTCGCCTAATGAAAAAAGGTGTAGACTTTTTCTGGGATGCAGAATGTGAAGTTGCATTTCAAGACATCAAGTCATACCTGACCAAACCTCCGGTGTTGGTTGCTCCCATAACCGGAAAACCATTCATCTTGTACACAAGAGCTTTGACTATTCTTTGGGCGCTCTACTTGCACAAGAAAACGATGGAGGAAAAGAAGCTGCTCTATACTACCTCAGTCGCATGTTGGTAGGTGCAGAGCATCACTACTCTCTAGTTGAAAATGAATGCATGGCAGTGATGTTCGCCGTACAAAAGTTACGTCACTATTTGCTGTCAAACACAGTATACCTGATTTCGAGGATCAATCTCCTAAAGGTCCTTGTTACAAAAGCAAGTTCTCTCAATGCCCGGCTGGCAAAATGGTCCATCCTTCTGTCACAATTTGATATTAGGTATGTACCACAGAAAGCAATCAAAGGTCAAGTTCTGGCAGATTTTCTCGCAGAGCATCAACTGCCTAAGGATCCTCCACTCAGGGATGATCTCCCAGACGAGTCTTTTTACAGCGTGGAGACCTCCTTACCAAATGCCTCCTGGAACATGTACTTCGATGGTGCAACCAGGACAAATGAAAAAGGAAAGCCGATATCAGGAATTGGCATTCTCTTTGTTAGCCCCGATAAATACATGATTCCTCACGCATTTTCGCTACTGGAACCATGTTCAAACAATGTAGCTGAGTACCAAGCCCTGATCTTAGGATTGGAACTCGCCCTCGAATCCGGCATCACCATGCTAGAAGCATTTGGGGATTCTCAACTGATCGTCAACCAGATGAATCAGAAATATGAAATCAGGAAGCCTGATCTGTTGCCTTACTACAACAAGGCGCAATCGCTTCGTAAAAAGTTTGACATTTGTCACATCATCCACATCCGCAGAGGTGAAAACATCCGTGCAAATGCCCTGGCTGGACTTGCTGCATCCATGGCAGTTCAAGAAGGGGACAACATGCAAATTACAGTGTGTTAAAGAAAGATTCACCCTCCTCTCAACACACACCAAGCAGTTGTTGAATGCCACCGAGTGGTTGGAAGTCGGATTTCCATCCTTAAACCTCCAATTGGCAACTGGAGGGATTCGTTCATCGATTACATTATGTTCGGAATCCTACCTAAAGATCCAAAAGAGCGGGTAAGCATTCAAAGACGAGCCCCAAACTTTCATTTGGATATTCCCTCCAAAATGCTTTATAAGAAAATCCTTCAATTGAGTACTTCTACGCTACTTGTCACAACAAGAGGCGGAAGAGACTCTAAAAGAAGTTCATGCTGGTCTTTGTGGAGCCCATCAGGCTGGTCCTAAGCTCTACGATCAAATAAAAAGGTTAGGTTATTATTGGCCTACCATGGTAGCTGATGCAATGCAATTTGCTAAACGTTGCCAACAATAACAAGTTCATGGAGATTATGTACACATGCCTCCAGAATGGCTACATCCTACAGCGATCTCATGGTCCTTCGAAGCCTGGGGTATGGACATCATAGGTCTAATCTCTCCCCCGTCAAGCAAAGGTCATCGCTTCATCTTCGCCGGTACGGATTATTTCTCCAAGTGGTCAGAAGCATTTGCATTTAGTGAAATGAAGACCTCGTCAGTCCTTCAATTCTTACGAACCAACATCATTTGTCGCTTCGGTTTACCTAAAAGATTTGTCCATGATAACGGACCATAATTCCGGGATCACAGATTCTACAGGTTCTGCGACAAATACAAAATCCAAAGTTGCCCTTCGACTCCGTATAACTCGGCAGCGAATGGACTAGCAGAAGCCTTCAATAAGACACTCTGCAAAATTCTCAAGAAAATGGTCTCTAGTCACAAAAGAGACTGGAGCGACAAATTGCCTGAAGCTTTAAGGGCCTACCGGACTACCGTTTGAGGACCAACCCATAGCACACCATTCTCCTTGGTCTATGGATGTGAATCAGTTGTCCCCCTAGAGGTACAAATTCCTTCTTTAAGGGTATCTCTACAAAATGAAATGACGCAAGAAAGCAACGTCAAATTGAGACTCCAAGAACTGGATAATCTCGATGAAAGACGGCTCGAAGCTCTACAAAGCGTCGAGCTTTACCAAGCATGCATGACAGTATCTTTCGACAAAAAGGTCAGGCAACGCGCCCACAAAAAGGGTGACTTGATTCTTGCGGTGAAAAGGCCAATGGTTTTTGCCCACAAATCCAAAGGCAAATTCGAACCAAAATGGGAGGGACCCTTCGTCATCGACAAAGTCTTCTCCAATGGCGCATATGCTCTTCTAAACATGGAGGGTGACAGATGTATGCTGCCCATCAATGGCAAGTTCTTGAAGCGGTACTACCCTTGAAGACTTCCTACATCGGGTCAGAGCGATGCCTTCATGGCCAAAGCCTATTCCTAGTTTAGGAGCCTCTTCCCTAACTTGACCAAAACTTTCAACCCTTGAACCCAAAATTCATGGTTTGAAACAAAAATCAGGACTCAGGGATTTCCACCCTAGTCCACCTTGACTTTTACCGCCAAAATGGTTTCGAGTAAAAAATTTACGACCCTCGTGTCTTTAAACAAAAATTGGTTTTTCAAAAAATCATGGGGAAGTGACGTTTAGTCGATACTCACACAAAACCTAAAAATCGGAAGGATGCGAACCCCATTCGATACTTCCAAAACCTCAAAATCGCAAGAAAGCAACACCTCGTCGATACTTGCAAAATTTCAAAAAAAAAATAAAATTCGTGGAGACACAATGCTTCAGTTGATATCCACAACCTAAATTTCAAAACAAAAACAAAGGTTCGAAAAAACCTCAAATTTCAAAAATCGTGGGGAAGCGACATTCCATTGATACCCACAAAACCAAATTTTTGAGAAAAAAACAAGGAAGCGACATTCAGTCAATACTTGCACCCAAATCCGCGAGGAAGCGACATCCCATCGATACTCGCAACCAAATGAGCAAGGAAGCGACATTCCATCGATACTTGCAATACCATTCAGCAGGGAGGCGACTCTTAGTCGATACTTGCATTTTGAAAACAAAAAATCCGGCTTTCACGCCAAAACCCGGCTTTCATGCCAAAAAAATCAAAAAATCTGGCTTCCATGCCAACAAAACAAAACTTGGTTTTCAAAAAACTCGGCTTCTATGCCACAAAATCTGGCTTTCACGCCAAACAAATAAAAATTGGCTTCTATGCCACAAAATTTGGCTCCCATGCCACAAAATCTTTGGCTCTCATGCCACAAAACCAAAACTTGGCTTTCACGCTACAAAAATCGGCTCGAATGCCAAAAACCGGCTTCCATGCCACAATCAAAATTCGGCTTTCATGCCATCCAAAATTCGGCTTTCAAGCCAACAAAAAACCAGGCTTTTTGCCACAAAATCTGGCTTTCATGCCTAAAAACAACCATTTGACAAAAGATTTTCACAAAATGACAACCTTTTGATAAAATTGTCAAACAAGCCATTCCCATTCAATTTTTGCTTCTGTTTTCATCAAAAGTGAATTTAAGTAAAATAAGGGGATACAAAAAAAAAAAAAAAAAAGAGTGCCAAAAATGTTTATACATGGAGGTACCAAAAGAAAAGAAGAAAAAGTTTGTTACAAATCAGGAGGCTAGTCCGACATGGTCATCAGCCAAAGGCTTAACTCCTCAAGCAAACTCTTGGCCTTAGCCTCCAAAGCTTCCAGGCCGCGTTTCTTCAGAATCTTCCCATAAAAAGCAGTTGGCCGTCGTGGTCCATCTTCGGCACGAGGAAGCTCTTCCCAGAGAATCTGCCATTGTTCATATTCTTGAGTCTTCCTCCGGAGATTGCTTTCGACCTCCTCAACTTGGCGAATGAGAGTCATCTCTCTATCGCGAGCTTTCAAAGTGGCAGTCCACTTGGTAGCGGCTTGTTCTTCCAATAGCTCAAGGTGCTGTCTGGCTTCGGCGACCTCCCTATCAAGACGGTGCTGGTCCTGTGTCAGCTCAATAATAGCCAACTCGGTGACGTTCCTCTCCCAAACGAGCTGCTTCCGAGTCCGCGAGATCTCATTCAATTCAGATTTGACCTCGCTGGAAGGCTTCAAAAACATCTCGTTGAAGAAATCATCATTCGGAAAGCTCTTGGTCTCAGTCCACTTGTTGCCTAGAGCGATGACTTCATCAACAAAAGCCTTGGCATCTGTAATGTCCAGACCGACTTCTTCACTATCAGCAAGAATGTCCTGCACATGCTTCACCATGCCAAAACCAGCCTCCAAATGGCCAGAAGAAAGAGTCTCGACCCATGAGCTCAAGACTCTCTTCAACACCTTCCTCACAAACTGACGGGATGGCTCAGATGAAGACTCGCCATGCTCCGTTGGTCGACTGCCCGTGTCAGGCACCGTTGGAAGAGTAATCAAGAAGCTCTTTCCAACCGGAGCCGCTGGGGAAGGAATATCAGTAGGCGGACTCACCTCTGCCTCATCAAAACTGGTGGAAGAAGCCCCTACTCCTGGATCAGTCATAGGTACCTCCTGCTCTGGTTCTGAAAAAGATAGAGGAACTTCTTCTGTCACCTCACAGCCTGCCAATGAAAGATGAAAAAGGTATGAATATGATCTTGTCAAAAATTGAAATATCAAGATTATCACTACGAAGTACCTTCTTCGACGACTGGTGGAATGCTTTCTGCTTCCATGAGCTCATCCGAAGCATCGTCAAAAGTTGTGTCCATGGATGGCTCAAAGTCTTCGGAATCTTCTGGCAAGTCAGCTGGCAAGAAACAAAAATGCATGTCAGCAAGCGGCAATAGAGAAAAATAAAAAAGAAAAGAAAAGAAAAGAAAAGAAGTCATACCAGGAGGAGATTCTGGGTCTACTTCAGAATCTCTAAGTTCTTCCTCAGATGCCACGATAGGATCCGTCACCGCCTCATCGGCCGGAGCCTCGGGCATCATCAAACCATCATCTTCTGCCAAAAGAAAGAAAGCAGTAGATCAAAACAAAAGCTCTCATGTAAGAAAAGAAACGGAAAGAGAAAAGGGAAAAGCATACCATCATCAATGGTCTCTTTCCCTCGGCTTCTCTTCTTTGGAGGCTCATCATCATCCCCTGATGCCTCCTCAATAATGGTGGAAGGAATTTCCAGATCAGGAGAGCTTTCGTGCCGCCTCTGACTTCGGCGTTGTCCTCTTCTCCTCTTGCTCCTATAGGACGAACTGCTGGAAGCACCCTCCCCACCATCGAAATCTGGCCTCTCGCCAAATTCCTCACTAGATGGTCTGCTCCTGCCAGTAGACTCCATTGAAGCCTTTGCTCGTTCTGCTTGTATCCAAGCAGCGACCTCAGCCTCCTCCTCGGCAAGCTGTTCCAAGACCTCACCAGGTATCTCTTGTGCAGCTCCCAATCTAATGACGTCCTGGTCCTCGAGGAAACGTGCTCTGTGCTTTTCTCCAGAAAGGAAAGGCAGAACTTCCTCTCGGGGGACGCCATCTGACTTCCCAAGGCCCTTCCCGGAAGACTGCTTTACATCAAGCTCTTTCTTGGAAAGCCCCCGGTATGCTGAAAAGCTCCCCACAAACCATTTTGTGAAGCCAGCAGTCCGAAAAGTGGGCAACTCAGGATAAGAAATCATGGCGGTAGTGTCTTCCGCACTATAAAAGGCCCATGCATTTTTCCCGTCCTGCAGACCTCCAAAACGCTTCACCTTGCTCGAAGGCGCTCCAACAACCCCTTGAGAGAAGCCCAACTGCATGGCAAAATGCGAGGGAACATACGGCTGGAAGTCGACGAAAAGATGTCTGCGGTACACCATCGTGCCAACACGTATGTATCTCTGCGTTTTTCAAAGAATAGTGTCTCCCCGACCTTGCCTTAGTCGAATCACGGGAGACACCAAAATCAAAAGCCTTCTTCCTAAAACCCGGAGAAAGCGTCACTGAAGACTGTCCCATCTCGACGTCCCAGAATCGTCAGATCCTCAAGCGGGCAGATAAAAGAGATTCGGAAACAGGCTTCCCTCTAGCCAACCGAATCATGAAAGGGTCATCGGCCTGAGCAGCACCCAATCGGTGGAAACTAGGACCGTGGTATACATACCACGAATAGAAAATGTGGGCAGAAAATACCCTATTCATGGGAAGCCCAAGCCAAACCAGAAAAGCAGCAGCTTGCAGTTCAGTGCATAAATAGGAGTAAAGAGCAGGCACCAAAGTGAGCCGCTCTCCAAACGCCATCTGACAAGCCGGAAAATTACAGTGCGGCCTGATGTGCGTTTCATCTCCTCCAGCAAAAACGGCCTCACCCAGCCAATAAGTGAGGAAGACAGCGAGATCTCTCCGCGGCGCAATGTCAGAATCAATGGCGCCTGTGCTTGCGAAGAATACCCTCAAATTCTCTCGCATGGCGGAGATCTTCTTCGAATCCGAGTTCTTAGCCCTGGCTTCCTGGGTCATACTCTCAGAAGACTCCCCGCTGTCAAAGAAGTTGGAAGACTAAAAGCTACCACTCCTCCAACTGCTACACCGAACTTTCGAGCCCTCCTTCTCCTTAAAAAAATCATAGAAGGCGACGATCTGAAAGTACAAAAGCCTGAACTCCTCAGACTGCTCCTCAAGGACGCTGTCAATAGGCATCAACTCCTAATAGAGATTGTCGAGGGTAGGCAGCCCGGTGATGGCGCTCAGTTCCTTTAAAGAAAAACCAATCTCACCATTCGTGACAACGAAGGTGTTGGTTTGTGAAAGGAACGACTCCAGCGTGGCCATGAAGGCCTCGTCAGAGAAAACCACGGTTTGCCGAAAAGCGCGAACCGCGTCAAAAATCTCGGCCTCCTTCAGAATGGTACCGCCAACCTGCAGGATGTGATCAGTCCACGACTCCCAGCTCGAGTCAGTACTGAAACGGCCACGAAGTCGAAAAGGCTTCACCAAATTGCTGCCATCGCCCTTGAAAATTCCAAGGCCCACTGGTCTCAAATCGACCGAAGGATGGTCTGAACCTTGGTAGCCGCTGGCCAGCATCAAAATGTCCATGCGGGCAGGCGACTTCTCTGCAAAACCAGAAGGGTCGCCAACAAAAACCCCGGTCTTAATCACGCTTGTCCTCTTCACCCAGCTTGGAGGATCTTCCCTCTTCGAGCATGTGGAGGAAAGGCTCATGATCGAGATAGTCCGATCGAAGGTCGACCGGGTAGAAACAGTACTCTTCTCACCATCAATTGTGAAAGAGAACTGAAAACATCTCCTTTGGTATGTTGAATCGTCGAGAACGGCATCACCAAAGAAGAAGGTAGGCTTGGGCACAATGCTCTGATCGTCCGTGACCCAGGGACGGTTGCTTACCATAATCTTATAAAACTCCTTACCCTTGAGGGCAATCAAACGTTGCCTCATCTCATCTCGGTTGAGCGAGTCACACTCTTCCAAGTTCCTTTCAACATACTGGACCTCTTCCCAGGCCTGCTGTACGGCCACATTAGAGGATCTAGTAGAACGGCGAGGCACATCAATGGCGGGCTCCTTACCCTTGTTCGTTCTAAGAGAACTACCTACAAAGGATGGAAAGAGAGAAAATCAATCATCAAAATGAAAGAGTTTTGCTATAAAAAAAAATTCTAGCGAAATTTTGGCATGGTTCAGGGGCAATTCCGAAGAAAAGGGAAACACCCCGAAAGAAATAGGAGCTTGAAGATGGGCTAAACGTCGCTATATGCTCATAATCAATGGAAATTTTTTTAAGAAGGCTTGAACTCAAACATTGCTGCGAGATCAAACCAAAGCTTCTCAAATATCCGCAAGATTGGAAAAGGGCTCAACATTGCTGTGAGCTCCAGAATCCAAAACTTGCAAAGCTCCTCAAAAATCCCCGCAAGACCAAGAAAGGGCTCAACATTGCTGCGAGCTCCAAATCCCAAGACTTGCGAAAAGATTTCCAGGTGTGCACTATCATCCTTCCAATTCTATTTTCTAAAAAAAAAATGCATAGAAGGAAAGTTGTCATGCATGCACGTCTCGAAATCCGAGAAAGAAAGAAAGAAAAAGAGAAAAAAGAGAATCTCTTTTCAAAAAAAAAAAGAAGAAAAAATAAATTTACCCACAGGCCACGTGGCCGTACGGCCATGACTGTACGGTCTTGTCCGTACGGCCACACACACAAAAAAAGAAAAAAAAAAAAAAACAAACAAAAGACGGTAAAAAAAAAAAAGCAAAGAAAAAACCGTGTAAGAAAAAAAAAAGAAAGAAAGAAAGAAAAACGTGTGAGAAAAAAAAACACGTGGAAAAGAAAAAAAAAACGTGTGAAAAAAAAAGAGGATGCACGTGAAAAAAAAAAAAAGAAAAAGAAAAGAAAAGAAAAGAAGGAAAACCTTTTTTTATTCCTACATGGGGTTTCTTAAGGAAAAAGAAGAAACTTACTTGAAGCCATTGATGGAAAAGAAGAAGAAAAAGCTTGAAGATCCTTGAAGAAGAAGAAGAATTCTTGATCTTGGAGCACTCTTGAAGACTTTTGCAAAAAGAAGGCAATAGGAGCAAGAGATCCAACCTCCCCTTGCTTTTATAGAAGAGAGCAAACCAAAAGAGGAAAGGAGGAGAAAAGAAAGGAGATAAGTGCTACAAATTAGCAAACTTCCTAAAAGAAAGGAATCATGGGATATTCTTTCCCAATGAGGAGATCTTTTGAGAAATTCTCTCCAAAAATAGAGGGATTATGAGAAACTTTCTCCCAAAGAAAGATACTTCGAGAAAATCTCTCCCAAAATCAAGGAAACTTGAGAGATTCTCTCCAAGTAAGAATATTTTTAGATATTCTCTACCAAAAAGAGATATTTTTAGATATTCTTTACAAAAATGACACCACATAAGATCTAAGCCATCTTTAAAGCTTAAGGTCCCATGAGCTAGCCCGCATGAGCCAGGTTTGACCGCCTAGGCACTAAAAGTGGCTTTTAGTCAAAATTTCTCTTACCAAGAGCATACAAAAATGGTTCCATGCCTCCTTTGAGTTGATTGGACCATACAAAAAAAAAAAGTCCAAGCCTCATGAGTTTCCAAAAATCCAAACCATCCCACCTTATGAACCAAATTAAGCCAAAACCTTGAAATTGACATTCCACAAAAACCCAAACCACTCCAATGGACCCAAAATTGTCCCAAAGAGTGACCAAAATCCGAACCATGGTCCCCTAAATCGCCACAGATAGCTTGTTGGGTCACAAGACCAAAACCAAAAACCAAATCTCGGTCCCCTAACTTGCCACATACAGCTTGTTAGGTCACAAGACCAAAAATCAAAATTCAAAACCCGACCCCCTAACCTGCCACATATAGCTTGTTAGGTCATAAGGTCAACAACCAAAAACCTTCTTAACCGCCTGATGCGCCACACAAAGCCTTTAGGTTCACAAGGTCAAAAAGAAAAATTCCAAAATCCAAAAAACCAATCCAAATGTCATTTTCAAAATTTTGCCTTGAGATGGTACGTGATCTCTCTCACTGCCATAAAATCCCCCTTGGAAACTCAAAAGGCTACTCTGTCAAAGAAAATGCTCAGAGACTCTTGGTCAAGTTAGAAGTTCTCCTTTAAAATTTTCTTCGAGGCACATCGACTACAGAAGCTATCCAATTCGTCGCTGTACCTCAAGGGGGCATTTGTTGACACCAATAAAATGTCACTTTGCCTCCTCAACTTCAAAAGCTACATAGAGCCGCATCCTACTACGAATAAGCAAAGTTGCTTCAAGCATCAGATCTTGTCAAAATCAAACAAAAACTGCAAGATCCTTCAAAATAGCCAAAAAAGAGGTACACATGAAGTTTCGAGCCATTTCGACACATTTGGCCTAACTTCAATCCTCCAACAGCTGAGCGGGAGCTCTCAGCGGGGACAGTGTCAAATACATCAAATCTTCGATCGGAGCCTATGGATGGTCTCGAAATACCTCCAAAAGGTTCCACGTCGAATTTCAAATCAAACCGATACCGTTTGACCCTCCATCAACTATCGAACGGCGAAATCAAGCCTCCCGGCGGCGAGAACCTCCGATGCCGCCACTCATCAAACAAAACACATGAGTAGCTACTACATGCTTCCAAAAGGCTGCACGTCAAATTTCAGGTCATTCCGAAACGTTTGACCTAGTTTTGACGCTTCGAAGCAAAATCAAGCCTATCAGCGGCGAAGCTCCCCGGGACCATGGCATCCAAATCGGAGCTAATGGATCGTCTCAAAATGACTCCAATAGGCTCCCTGTCAATTTTCAGGTCAATCGGACATCGGATGACCGTAGATCAAAGCTCGACATCTTCCGCACAGTGAAATCAAGTCAAGCATCGACGGGACCCCAAACTGCTTCAAAACTCAAATAAAAGCCCATGGTTGGTCTTATCTAATGTTCAGGAAGCTTCACCTCAAATTTCAGGTCATTCCGACATCGTTTGACCTAGTTTCAACTCTTGGCGGAAAATCGGCTACGGAGTCTTCGACTTTTCCAAAAATAGGAAACTTTGTGCTCTGATTTGCACAACATTTCGATGAGTTTTATTTAGTGGAATTAAGCCAATAAATGAGAAGAAATGTCAAGAAAAAGATAGGAGAAAACAGAAGCGAAAAAGCCAGAGAAACGGCGACCGGCAGGCGACCGGAAAATGGACTGAAGTCCAAGGTCGCCGGCGCCTTGGCCCATGGTTGCCGGCGACCTTGGCCCATGGTCGCCGGCGACCTTAGCCCGTGGCCGCCAGCCCCATTGTCGCCGGCGACCATGGGTGCATGGTCGCCAGCGACCCTGGAAATCCGGGTTGCCAGATTTTCGCCGAAACGCCCGTTTTTCCGATTCTTTTCACGTTTCGCGAAGTTTGGACCCTGTGATTTTCTTAAAATTTTATTTTTGAGACATGATATCCGTCGATCTTCATCGACATCATGGATCCGACGTCGAAATCATTCGATCATCATTGGACACTCCGAAATCGCCAACCGGCCGACCAAGAAAGTACACTTTCTGCCCGACCGATCGTGAAATCGATTGGACAGATGTTGCCGGCCCATTGGTGTCAACCAATCTCTGAATTTGCATCATCATCCGACATCAAACAACGTGCGGATCCATCGATGATCATCGCAAGAAGAATTCCAAAAGACGCGGCGCAGCCCGCAACTCTTCAAGCGACTCGGGGACCAATTAATGTTGTTAATTGACCTTTTTATGACAACTTATTAGAGTCATTAACTCATTATTTTGGACAGCCCAATCAGAAGCAAGCAAATGGGAGTTACAAGTCCAATTAATCATAATAATTAACCATGTAACTCCTACCACTATGGAGATTAATCATGGTAATTAATCATGAAACTCCCATCATCTTGGAGATTAAATGCCCATTATTCTCCATCGGCCAATCAAAATCCAAGGAAAATGAGTTACAAAATTCTGAAATTAAATCTTGTAACTCCTCCCATCGTGGAGCATTAATACCATTAATGCCCATAAAACCCTCCTAATGGCCACCAAAAGCCTATAAATAGGTGGTCATTCCAAAGGGAATGGGTCCTGAAAATTGTCTGAAAATTATCCTGAAGAGTTCTCTGCACAAAGAAGCTCTCCTGCCTTGAAGAAACCCTGCTGCAAGAACTACAAGGTGATCAAAGTCCCTTGGGGGGCCACCCCCCAAGGTTTAACCATCTTCTTCTATCCAACATGGCTTAGATACGGCTTTTCAACCCATCTACCCGTTTTTTTATTGGATATAGGACCTTCCCTTGGCCTTTGTCCTCTAAAAACCTGGGGTTCAAGCCAAGCCAAGTGAACTAAAGCATCAAGTGTTCTCATCTGAAGGACGATGGCGAAGCCCATAAATGACTCGCGACCGTCGATCTGAACGAGTCCCCACGATCTCTTGAGAAGTCAGATTCCTTTTCTTACTTTTCTGTTGTATTGTGTATTTTTTAAAGAGACATAAAAATCACATTTCTTGTCTTTACATTTTGATGAGATTTGTAAACTGCCTTCTACGGCACAAAATCGCCTTTCATGGCAAAACCGCCTTTCACGGCATTAAAATTTTTTGTCTCTTTCTTTAAAATATATATGCAATTGAAAGTTAGAAAAAAGTTGATTTCCTTTTCTACTTGTGAAGGTGAATCTTCGAATCACCATTTCAAATTCCAAGTGGAATATAAAATCTGGCATACCCGTACAAAAAAACTGTTGATGCTTGCTCTTTTTTTTCTCTTCGCCCCGCCGCACCCCGGCGGACCCGGGACGGAGGAAGGCAAGAAAGAAAAAGACGGGTCCATCAAGGTGGTAGCTGCACCAACATAGGTGGTAGGGTCGGGCCCATGCCCTTGGATGGTCCTTCGCCATTTCTGGTCTTTGGAGGCATGGTGTTTTTGTTTGTAAGCTTTTTGTTCAGTAACTTCCCACAGACGGCGCCAAACTGTAGGCGGTGAAAACACGACACCCACTTAGATTAAGATGTAGAACTTTGTAGATCAGGGAAGACCGAACGCCAAGGACCTGAAAAAGGAAGGAGAATAGCTTGGGTCAGAGCCCCAAGCTGCCGTCGGCCAAAGGCACTCCGATACCTGAGTTAGTTCTGGTAAAACTAAGCTGGAGGAAGAAGAGAATCAGAGATTGTGAGAGTTCGCGTGCTATGTGTTAGCGTATTGTATATTGCGTACCTCCATGGAGCTGATCCCATGTGTATTTGTAGATGATTTCTCGTTCATTCTCTTTGTGAGTGGGGGTAGGTGGGGTAAGGTCCCATCGGGCCTTATCCTGACATTTGGCGGTAGGTAAAAAGGGCACATCCCATCAGAAACTTCCATGCTTTTAGACAGTTGACGTGAAGAGATAATAAAGCCAACTTCTTATCGCCATAAATGAGTCATCCTATCCGTTAGAGCACGCCTGTACTTCTCATAGGAGTGTGATGCCCCATTCTCTGCCTTTAGTACTTTTACCGGGACCAGGAATAGTCTGGCTGAGCTAACACTCACGCCGAACTTATACCCGTTGAGCTGGCACTCTCAGCTGAGCTGCCGAGCTGCCGAGTGTGGGCCTCTTCAGCCGACGCTCCTTACCGAGCCGCCGAACTGCTCGGCAGTGATTACCGAGATCGGGGTGAGCAGCTAGTGCTATTACTGTGGTTCTCCCTTAATCTCGGCATTACGGTATTTCATCCACACAGATGGCATGCATCACATCCATCGCATCTGAGAAGATTTGAGCTTTGGTGAACCCCAGCTTCCTCACCTTATTTAATTGCTCTCATTTTTACTAAATAGAGTCAAGTAAAATAAAGCCCCCATTTCTATAAAAAAAAAGTCACATCAAAAGCACTTTAATTCAAATTTTCTGCCATATTCTTTAAAAAAAAAAGTAAAAAAACAACTCCATTTCTCCACTAAAAGTCTAAAATACTCTACTTTTCAATACAAAATGTCTAAAAGATTCTGTCACAAATAATTTAAAAAAATACCATCATAACCCACTTATATTTTATTATTTCTTCAAAATAATCTTTACTTCACTAAGCTCCATTAGTAAAGCCCCCAAAAACAGCCCTTAAGCATAAAGATCCTTGACAAACACTGGCACCATAAATAGCTCCATTCAACAAGATTAAACCAAAAGAGGCTTTCCCATCCGTGGCCCTGAAGTAGTGAAGGCCACTCAGAGGAAACCAAAACCTAATTTTATTTTTCTTCCTAGACTAGAACATGGATCCATATTCCGGGTCCTCTTGCCATAATCCTCTTTAACCCTAACAAATCACTGTCATAAATTTAGCATTAATTAGAACTTTGATGGGATTTATAGTCACACCGTTAGAAATATAATTATTCCCGACTTTCCAAATGGCCCACCAAATTGGCTAGGACTTATGCTTTAGACTGATCTCTAAGAGTTAGAGATGGTTGACATAGGCTCAAAATATTTCTTCTACCGTTGCATAATCTCAAACCAAACAGCTCTAGCATGATAATAAAAACATAATACATGTTCCACTGATGATTCCATATGCTCTCATAAATAATACTCTCCAAAATTGGATTTGAGAGTTCTTACCAGAATAGCTCTCCTTGTGCATTTCCATCTAAATAACATGATCCTTTGGGGCAGAGGAAGCTTAATCAGGTCATTTCAATTTACAGCGGAATTGCTATATTCAAATACATATGATGAATTGCTATCATTGTTCAAATTCTTTATTAAAACCCCGTAAACTGACTTAAACTGACTTAGTGTGAGCCGCCCACTCTTAGGAAAGTCCAATTATTTTTATCCTCTGCATATTTTTTTTGGTCCGTTTGGATAAATGAGGAGTGGAGTAAAATAAGTAGAGAATATGTAGGTTAAAGTCAAAGTAGAGTACTTCATTCCATTTGGATGCTTATTGTGAAGTCAAGGTTTGGAGTAAAATCCGCTTTAACTCAAGAAAATGAAAGTACTTAAGAGTTAAAGTGAACATTACTTCATCTATCAGGCCAGACTCATCCAAATAAAGTAGAGCTGAAATTTTAAACTGTTAGAGCCCATTTAACTTCACTCTACTTTTTGCCTATACAAACAGGCCGTCTTCCACATCTTCACTAGGTTGAAAAGAAAGAATGAACTGACCTAAAATACAGCCCACTTATCAATCAGAGAGAAATGCCAGTCTATCCTAAACTTGAAAGAAAGAGAAAGAAAAAAAAAAAAAAAACCCTGTTCCACCCAAAAGCCTGGTTTACCAGGCCGAGGTCAGGTTGGATTTGATGGATCAGGTCAGCAATTGCCACTCCTAATGTTGTGTTGCCACTTTCACCAATAGACAAATAATGCTTTGATAGAAATGTGAAAAATCTAAAATACGCCTCAAAAGAAAGCTAAAATAAAAAATTTGGAAGACATTACACAACAGGAATCGTCCCCTTCCATCAGAGAAGTGTCTGTACTAATTTGATGCTTTATTGGATATGACCCATTCCAAATGACAAAAGGATGGTCAAGGAAAACACCTTCAATTATCTTGTAACTAAATGTGTAGGAGTTCTTCACAAAGGCTTCTCTAGAGCACAGCCATGCAAATGTATATACATACAGAAATCTCCTTTCAAAGTACAGTCCAGTGAACAAAGATTACATTTTTCATGAGCTATGAGCTAAAGCTCAGAACAAGATTTGGTTGATGTACAATAAAAAAATGGATACCTTTTCTAGAGACCTTTTCTCCACTAAATTGAATGGTAGACCCAGATACAATTATCAAATATTTAAACAATTACAGTATGAAACCAACGAATAAATTATAATCCCTGCAGGCTGTCTTTATTGAAATGGAGTGAAGCTGAGAGCTTGTTTTCACCTTCTCTCCTGTCCAATGAGACCTGCATGTGACACAATCCAACCAAAAGTAACTTTATTTTTAATGGTAATCCAACAAAAAACATTGATATTCATACTACCAAGCAGCTAAGTTCAAGCAAATCCATGAGAGAGAGAGAGAGAGCTTATGAATGGAGCTTATGAATGCTTAAAAAGCAACTGCCACCGCTGATAAATGATAATAAAGTCAAGGACCCCATCTTCCCAATTTAGTAACCATCATGTAAAAGATTCATAATAATGGATTCAGTAGCAACAAGCAAAGAGTATTGGGAATTGGCGTAATTATCTCCTTAAATATCACCCTTTAATTTAATTTCCTATTGTATTAGAATTTAGATTCAATGAATGTTTTACTTTAAGCAAAGGAAATCCATCAACAATAAGGAAATTACTTTTTTAGGACTCACAAGAGACTTATTTAGCATTTAAAGACTTCACTTGTATTCTGAAAAATGGTCAACCCCAATAGAGTTGGAATAAGGATCTGATGAGAAGATGACATGAAGTCTGAAAATCATTCATCAATAAAATTAAAACATTCACTTCTGTTTGGGTAGAACCCTATAATTACTTGTGCATGCTTGAAGTTGCCCATGCTTGAAAAGATCCTTCCACCAATCCAGCTACGTAAGATTGTCACTTCTTTTTTCAGCTCTTATATATTTATTGCCCAACATTCAATTCCATAAAACAAAGCAAGCATTACTGTCCTTCAATTAAAAAAAAAAAAAGGATACTTAAGTCGAAACTACACTCAATGATCACTTAATAATACTTCCATCAACTTGTCTCTAATTTGCCCAATCTGGGCTGATCCTATTTCTGATATCTAATTCAAACCTTCTATTTACTAAATATTTGTTACCTGCATATCTTTTTCACCAACTCATTTCTCCCACTCTTGAATTCACTAAACTTATACTAGAGTAAATGAGTAATGGTCCCGCGAGGATGGTCCTCACTATCTTACAATGTGGACCACTGAGTGGGGCCCTGTAAGACCTCAACCCTTCTTAATCGTAATTAGTCTAATTGATGATGATTAGATGCTAAATGTGTTGTATTTCATGTTTATGTGGTTGGTTAGGTAGAATAGTTGGGTAGTTCGAGGACCTTTCGTAATTTTGGGTTTATGGAAAGTGTCGTGTGTAATTTCAGTTTTGATTCAAATTTGGGTGCATTCGGTAGAACATTTCGTAACGACCAATTTCCGTGCTTTGACCCGATCCATTTGAACCTATCTTGACCTATTTCCAGCCCAAAAGCCCTATTTTGAAATTTCCCTTTAAATTTTGGACTTGCTTGTAATTTCCCAGAAATTTACACTACAACCAGCCTCACCTTAATCGATCCTCACTTACTCACTTTCTCTTCTTTTGCTGCTGGAACCTTTTGTTCCTCTCTTCTCTTCTCCTTGCTCCAATCAAGCTAAGGCGGCCTTGCATGTTGGATTTATGGATTTCCAAGAGCATCATCTTCTTCCTCAACAGTGTCTCATTCAAGCTCTCTTTTCTTCCATTGCATCTCCATTCACACCATTCAAATCCATTTTTTCCTTACTTAGAATCAGCTAGAGGAAGCTCAAATGGTTGCATGCACACTCCCTTGAACCTATGTGTGGTCATTTACATTGTAGGAGCTTTGGAGAGTTCTTGTTTGAACTAGGGATAGCTTGGATTCGTTGGATTTCAGCTAAGCATCAGTTGAGGCAAGTTAAACATCTATAAATTCATCCATTTGTGTTCATGGCTGATTCCAAACATGATTTTTATGTTGGATTCCCCCTTTTAAGCTTAGTGTATGGTTCCTAGTAGTTTTGTTGAATGGGACGAGAATCTTTGAATGTATAGGAATTGATAGTTTAAATGAGTTTTGGAGGCTCCAAATATGCAGGTAAAGTGGTTTTGCTGAAGCTTGAATGGAGTGGGGAACGTTCAGTTTCAGGTTCGAGGTTGTGCATTTGTGAATCTCACGGTCGACCGTGAAACCTTTTGTGGTCGACCGTGCCAAAACCCACAGTCAGCTTTCCAAAATCTAACTTTTTCGAGATTTTGAACAGCAGTTAGTCTGAGGCTAGCCGTGAATTCCATCACGGTTAACCATGAGCCAACCATGAGGTCACCGAAGAACTCAAATGAGTGATGCGGTCACCTATCCAAAACCTAACACTTTCAGGAATTGAACTACGGTTAACCGACGGCTAACCGTGAAGACCCTGCGGTCAATCGCGAGCTGACCGTGGAGTAACCGTGAGACCCCACAGTCAACCGTGGAGCAACCGCAGAAACCTAGGTTTTTAGGTGGTTTTTGGGCCTAGTATTGGACCTTAGTGATGCAACCCTTGGACTCTAAACAAAGCCTAATGGATCCCTAGACCTGTGTAGATGATGTTTGAGCTGACATACACCTACAAGGATGCTCGAAATTCGGTAATCATACGTACTAAGGCAAAGGTGTTGGCCTAAGCCAATTCGATGTCTATGAACTCAAGTAACGCTAGGGTTAAGGTAGCCCGGAGACATCGGAGGCCCCAGGCCTACACAGAGTTGGATAGTGATGTCATAGGATTGGATTGTAATTCATTCATTACTCATTATATAATCTATTATGCATGCATTTGTCCTACGTTTACAGGTATTCGCATGACTCGCCTTATGCTCACATATTTGCCATGTTTAATATCATGTCTCTTGCTATGCACTATGTTTCATGTATTTCTTTATATTCATTATGTCCACATATGTCTTGTCAAGACTTCTCCTTATGTTCATGTTCATGCTTATGTTTATTCTCATGTTTCATGTTCTATATTTTGTACACGTCACTCCTTGTGTTGGCACCACTCAACTTCGATCCTATCGCAATCTGACCCGGCAGAGTATGGATTTAGTATTATATTGTGGACTAGCTGCAGTCGAGGTTATGTTATGGGAGCTTACTGGTGCTCTAGGTCTACAATGGAGTTTTGTGGGGCCTGTGCCTCCTAGTGGTACCCTCATGTCATGTCATGTATGTAATGCTCTCACTTAGGCCATGCTTAATAGTCAATTGAGAGTATAGCTAATGTGGATGTGCCACTTGGCTGGTTTATATTGTTAGTCAATGTCATGTATGATTCATCATTGTCTCATGTTTATTCACGCATAATCAGGCCTAGATTCCTTTTATTGAACATCTTACGATTTTTCCTACTTAATATTCATTCAATTTTATATTTTATATTTACAAATTCAATTTTATATTTACACGTTATTTATAGTTGTTATCTTTCTTGACCGTCATGTCTAACGATCTACACTTGGCGTTACAAGTGACAATGCCAATCCCCATGCCGTGGAGGTTGAGGTCACATAGAGTCCTCAACAGCTAGCTGTGTGGACCCCTGACGATGTCTTCTAGACATCCATTTGCTGCGCGTGAGAGTCCGACATATGGTCCCTTGTTTGTTGGCCAGGATGGCCAAATGTTTATTTAACTTTATTTGATGTTGTGTTGTAAAACTTAAACTACTTCCACTACTTCTACTTCTTTATTCTTAACTTTAACTTGTTTATGCTCTTTATCCTTTATTTAAATATGATATGGATGAATGTTGGATACCAATTATTGTTAGCATGCGATATACAGGTTAATGAGTTACACGGGTTAAAAAAAAAAAAAGAAATTATACCCCTATTTGTGATGGTTTATTAGACACCTCACACGTGAAATCCTATGGGAACCTTCCTTGGGGAATAAATCTACATATGAGCTGGTTGACTCTAATCCCAATGCAACATAGCGCCTTGGTACTCGTGCGAGATTTTGGGATATAGGGTCAGTTTTTGTTGTTTTATATAAACCCGTTAAACTTGTGGACCATAGATGAAGGGCTTAAAGGTATTAGAAACCCATCAAATCAAATATCTAGGTTGGCCCACTTAAGTCTTTCAATCCCCTCCCGTCCCATGATTTATGGGGTCCCAAGGTGAGACCCACTCGGTGGTCTGCGTTGTAAGATGGTAAGGTTCGTCCTCATAGGACCATTACTTATATATATAGACACATTAATGATCCCATGCATACCTTTAATTTGTGCAAACCCATGTGCACCTCATAGTGGGGCCCGCCTGATAATCCATTTGAATAGACTACACACAGGGACCCCCACGATAGTCACCAGACCTTGAGTATGCACCCATCCGAATGGACAGTTGGATTGACTATGCACCCATTTTTATGGTGAGAATTTGTGGGCCATTGATCAAGGGGTTAGGGATGATCAGGTAGGGTCCATCTTTTGTACATGCGTAGGCCACAACCAGATCTTTCAATCCCCCCCATGTGGGCCTTCAGGTGGGCCCCATAGCCAGGTGCGCATGGAGCTCATGGGATTATTCCCGTATATGTGGTACATTCATAAAATACTAGATTAGAGGGAACATGAACATCAGCCTGACTGTCACAATGTACTGGGACAGGATCGAGAATAGAAAAATCAAGTTCTCCCAGTAGATGTCTCAATCAAAGAATTTCACACACTGTGTAGGCCATAGCATGATATTCTGCTTCTGCAATAGCTTGCGATCACCTGCTGTTTCTTGCGTCCACCTGCCGCAGAGATGGCGTTTCATCTCCACTGCCACTAGGCCTTTTGTATGGGAGGAAACAATATTGAAACTCTCCTAAACTGCCAGGATTATTAATCTCTAGTTGACTCTCCAATCCCACTAAAGCAAGAACATGCCAATCTCATTGCCGTGATTCTTAATTGTTCCCCCCATTCCAAATGGGAATGGGTTGCCTTCGGAGCTCTCATCGACTTTCAGTTCAGATCCGTCATTCTCACAGGCATCCGATTTTAATTGACAGAGGTTGTTGGATCAAGAATCGCAACTTTCCACTCTCTATGCAGTTATGTTGCAACTATATATCTTGGAACTCTATGGGTCGGATGGCCCAGTCAACTATTGCAACTTCAATTATAGCAATAAAACATAACAAAGCTATTTCCTCCAAAAGATTCTGTCACTTATTTATATCCAGAACCATATCAAATTGAAAAGAGGTATCATTTCCATAAAAAAATTCTCCATCTTCCTTGGAAGGCACCAATCCTACTCATCCATTAAGGTTTAGGCAAGGCAGTACACAAGATATTGAAGGGTTGGACACCAAATGATGCACATAACAGGCCAATGCAAAAGGAGATGGTTAACTGATTCCTCATTCAACTAACATAGAAAGCAAATATTAGTGAGGGCAAGATCATGAAATTTCAGACGGTCAATAGTGAGGATTGTATCAACCACAGCGGCCAAACCAAAGGCCTGAATCTTTTGAGGGGCTAAATTTAAGACGGCTTTTCAAGGAAACAAGAAAATAGATTTTGAACAGATTGCTCAGGAAATAGCCATGCTTGAAGAAGATTCCACCAGACTCTTCTGCACAAATCCACCTATTATACTCTGTTTGTGAGACTGGGAGCTCGTCTTAAGCATTCAAGTGTACAACTGGTAGATTTGATAATCCATGAGGTTCACAATACCCATTTTCAACCACATCTCCACAGCATTTAATGCATTTGTATTTTTTTTATTGGAGAAATGAACGATCATTGGAAACATGAGGTAGTGAGATATGATTGGGGTTAAATTAAATTGTAATGAGAACTGCAATCAGCCAAAATCAAGGCATACATATATATATGCATGACAGATTCATAATTAGATAGGTCTCACAAGGAGTGGACATTATGGAGTGGACATTGATTCCATTTGACCAAGTACTCTCTTACAAGTCGCTACCATTTTCAAGATAATATTCGTTGAAAAAAATGGTTAATAATAGTTTTTTCCCTTTTTAAAGCCCAATGTTTACTTAGCCTTGCAGTCCCATATTTCCATTAGTTTCACATTTACTTATGTTTAATCTATTACAAGGCCATTACCGCCATAGTTTTCAAAATCAGAATTGTATCACAAATTGTTCATATGCATGAATCAAATTGAATTGCAAATCGTATCGCAAATCATAGGATTTTTTTATTTTTCTAATAAAAATGAAGAAAAAAAAATGAAAAGAAAAAGGAAAAAGTAATTATTCATGACCATCCATTTTCCCATTTATGGCAGTATAAATATAATAACAAGTCTATCATACAATCATATCAAGAACATCATGACATATTAATATATATATATATGAAATAAATGATGTGTAAATAGTAAAATAAGCTTAAAGTATCAATATATATTTTTTATTATCTTTAAATCAAAATAGAAAAATAAAAATAAAATCAAAACCATCAATCTTACACACTAGGATATCTCTTGAAGTTAAGAAAGTGTTCATGAAGAAAAAAACCAAAATAGATTAATAAAAGAAGAAAATATAGACAAGCACCATATGTACAGTCGAATGTTTTAGTTAAATGCATGTTCTTTATTCATCTTTAAAGCCTTATCAAAGCTGCAAAAACTCTTAAAAAGGTTTCATTTACTACTAAATAACCTTTTTAAAAATAAAAGCGCTAAAAGAAAGAAAGAATAAAGAAATAAAAATGGTAAAAGATTATTAATATTAACTTATTGGTTGTAGCTATTTTCACTTAGCTGAATCGCTTGAATCGTAAGATTCGACGAAACGAGTATTGACTCATAGGATTCACACCAGTATCCTAAGATTTCATTTATAAATGGGATTCGTTGCATAGATACAAATCGTTTTTCTCAAGCTTTGGTATATAAATCGGGATTCGGGATATGAAACGTAGGATTCTGATAACTATGATTACCACTGTACAATAATGATGACACTTGGTCCTCATGAAGTAAGGTGCTGCCTTTTGAAGATTTATAAGGACAGCTTCCTTGCAGATATTCATGAAACAATCTTCTATAAGCAGGTTGCTAACGCTTATGACAACAGAATCATCTATAAGAGAATCTCATACTCAAAATGGGAACAGCAAGTAGTCATGGGACCCCAAAAAAGGTTCTAATTTACTCAATTATATTGTGTGTGCCAAAAATGATGGGCTCATCGTTCTTGTTAGTATTCACTTTGATATTTCCCAGTAAGAAACTACTGCAGGTTCCCACTATTATAAGCAGAAATAGCATATGAATCAGTAACTACCTTTCAGAATCAAAGCATGAGAAAAAGTAAAAAGGAGTGGATAGCTGTATGGGCATGAAACCACAACATGAGTATAGGTTTTGGCATGACAGTAAACAAAACGAGAAGAGATGTGTCTAATGGGAGACCTAAAAGCAGCATTTGGATCCTCGCCATATTGGGCACCTTTCTCTAAATTTCCAATAAAAAAATTCCTGTTCAAATTTTCTAATAATGAGGAACTTCTATAATCCCAAAACGGAATCGAGCAATAAGGTAAAGTACGCATTTATTTCCATGATGAAAAACCAAAATGCAAGATAAGAAATAACTAAGAACGAAGGGCAGTACACAAATACTACTCAAAAGAGTTGTAAGAAATGCAACAAAATTTTAAATGTCATTAGCTGCAAGCTTACCAAAAGAATGTCCTCATCAGTTCCAAAGGATTTCCGGGCTTCATCAAGACACTCCATGGAAACTCTCTCATATTTCCTAGAAGAATTTCCCATGTCAATAATATATTGAAACCTCTAACTATATGGCAATACATACTCCGAAATTAGACAAAGGGTTCCTAAACCCAAATAGATGGCCAAAGCTTCAATCGTGATGATGGTGAAATTAAAATTTGAGGGCACTTAAAAGCACTAGACCTAAGATGATGATGATAATGATGATAAACATATGGAGAAAGCACCATGGTCCCATTTTCAAGAACTTACGTAATGTTTGGAACTGTGAAAACTTTTAAGGTATTAAATTTATGAGCCGGTAATTTTTTTCCCTTCCTAGTTCTAACTGAATTTATTGGACAAAGAAATAATGCTGCAACAAGCACTGCACCAAGTCAGAGGACCAATTGCCAGAACCACTATAAGCAAGTTAACAGGCACACAGGAAGTTCAAATAGATAGAGAATAGAAATCTCAAGTGGCAAAGGTATCGATCACCCCAAAAAGAAAAAAAAAAAAAGAGCAACTAACTTAATTTGCTAGAAAGTCAGCTTTCACATTACACTTTTAAGGGTATGGAAAAATAAGATGAGTGTGTTCCGTGAGATCATTACTCAAGACACCATCAGGTCGTGCAATGACAAGAAACCCATCTTAATAGCACATGATGGATCTCCTTCCACTATTATGGGATTGAGATCTAGTTAACTACTTCCTGGACTCCAATTAGCATTGCTAGCACCAACTCTCTACATTTACGGTGTGCCCACTTTTAGAGTCTAAGAAGCTTCTAATCACCATTGCAATTCTGTAAGATCCCAACCCCTAATTTCCGTGATTAGTACTAATTAAGCTGTGCGTTAACTCTCTAAGTGGGATTAGAGGTTAGTTGGTTTACTTCGTGAGTCAGAGCTTAGAATAGATTTTCCATAGCTTTGAGAAGTTTTGAGAGCCATTGAACTCAGTTTGACACCTTTAGGGTCCTATTTGTTGTTGGAAAACTATGGGCGGGGGGGGGGGGGGGGGGGGGGGGGGGGGGCGCCGCGGCGTGGTGGAGTCCGTAAACATTAGGAGCACGGTAACCTTCCGTTTTACCATTTTCGCCCTTACAGACATAACAGGCCTTTTACGCCAAAACTGCATCATTCTTTCCCAAAATTCCCGAAACTTAGTATTCTCAGACTCATTTGATAAATAAATCATATCATTCCCTATGACTTTCATATTCACTCCCCGCCCATTCGATGCCCCCCAAAACCAGTTTTCCCAGCCACGGGGAAAACAATCTTTTCACTTGAAATCTGGACCCAAAATCCGACACCTCTAAGCCATGCTAAATTTATACTTTTTAGAAACTAGATTTAACATGGAACATATCTCTCTTCTTCGTCGAGTTCATCTGAGGCCTAGAAAGCCCATTTTCAAGCCCATCAAGTCCTAGTAGTGGTGGGGCCCACACCCCACTTATTATATAAGCCGACCCATCTTCTTCTTTTCAATTCATTTCCAGCTGAAGTCTCCAGCAGCTGTAGCTCTCCTTCCTCTCTCCTTAAAAAACTCACGGGAGACCATGCCAAATTGAAGAGCCATTGACCATCGCCACCAATTCTTTCTACGCATCAAGGGCTCTTCATACGTGCCATTTTCACTCGTCCTTGCTGCCATCAACCCTTGCAGCAGCCAATACCATTGCCGTAGGGCTACGCCAGAGTATGTTGATCTAGGCCTCAAATGATCCATGTATTCCAATATGCAAGCTTAGATTCCATGTCCTTGATCATTTTCCAATTTTTGAGCCATTTTTTAGTGTATTTTTGGGGATTCTTGTGCCTAGGCGTTCCAGCTATTGGGAGGCATTTTAGAAGTGTGTTTTGGGACCAACTTGAGCTAAGGCAAGTGGTTGAAATGGGTATTGGATGTGCATGCCTACAATTTTCCAAGTTTTGAGTTCCTATCCTATGTTTTTCTACCATTTCCATGCTTGATTTTCCTTGGATTTTAACTGATTTTGTAAGTGATTTTGATGAACAATTTGTATGACTAATTCATGCTGTTTTTCCCCTCTAAAGTCCCTTTTGATCTGTGCTAAGAATCCCCCAACAGTGTCTGGAAAAAGGGGAAAGAAACCCACCTGAAACGGAGCTGTCCAGGTGCATTTTCGTGCTGCAGGAAGAAGTGCTCTTCTCTTGGGTACACCAAACTGAGCTGCTGCCTTTCAAAACGCCAGGCAGCAAGGCAGTGCAGTTCGCTCAACCCAGAGTTTCTTGGGTCGACCGAACTGCACTATGAGCCCACTGAAATCCCTAGTTTTCTTAAGTGGTTTTGGACCTAGTGTTGGACTTTAGGGATGGATTCTAAGCCCTTTAACTTGATTTAAAATGGGATCAAAACTTGGACTGTTTTACTAATGTGATTAACTATTGACTGACCCAATTGGAATCCAACTGTATTTCACTTTGCCCTGAGGGGTAAGTTGGAAAACCATGTGAGGCCCTGTCTGGGGACATGTTAGGACCTCACCAAATTGTATTTGTGCACTTAGAAGTATGGAATGTCGCTTAACTTCAGAAGCACCAAAAACATGATAATTTCCGACATTCGGACTCTAGGTGCATAATTGGCCAAATAGTGATGTCTTAGCAGGTAGATGGAAACACGTAATTGAGAGTGGACTGCCAGGCTTTAAGTCATGCTTTCGGAGGAGGACGCACATCGTGCTATTATGATTCCCTAGGATGACAAGATCCTAGGTTAGGGTGCCTTGGGGATTGGCAGAGGTGCAATAGCATTGCGTCCACCCTCCAAGCATTGGATCCGAAATGCCCTTTTTTCTACCCTTTGGGCATCCCATTCCCTGCCGGAATGTTGTCCGACTACCCTAGACCTTAGATTTCATTTTCATGCCAGTTTGATTCATGGCCTGTCAGTTTTACCTGTTTTGCCTTCTATCGCCCAGTCTTACCAGTTTTGCCTTTTATCGCCTGGTTTTACCCGTTTTACTAAAAATAACCAGTTTTATGATTTCGCGTGTTCCGACATTTAGCGTGTACCCTGTATGGACTACTCATCGTGCCTACTTGTATAGGTGTGTTTATTCTAGCTTGTGGAGTAGTTCCCTTTCATGACGCCTCATATGACGGGATCATGCACTTATGCTTTCATGGATTCTCGAGTCGGCACCACTAAGCTCGGGCCACCTCATCAATCTGATCAGCTGGCTTGGGGTCCTTAAATTACATGTACCATCTACATATTGGTTTTCTTGAGTGTTATTATTTCCCGGTACCGCGGATGGTTTCTTCCAAGATGCCAAGCTATACTGGGTTATTTATGTACATCTTGCGTGCTCTTGTCACTTTGTGTGACGGAGGATATTCTTGCTTGCGTGCTCCTGTCACTTCGGTGATGGAGACTATAGCTTTATGTGGTTGCCAATTTGCCAGTTCATCATGCTATCAAGTTGTTCATGATTTCTCATGTAGTTTATTACCCAATTTATGTCATGCCATGTTTTTATATATACACACCACGATTTATATGCATGTCATGCTTACTCGTAGCCCTTTATTTCAATACCATGATTTATCATGATTTCCTGTTTTACACTTGTTTAGATACTTACAACTTTTAATCAAATGCCATGATTTATCACTTAATTAAATTAATATATTTCCAGCATGTTTGTTATCTATCTCAGTCACCTACTAGACCGTCGTGTTTGATATACTACATTTTGGTGCTCTAGGTAGCAGGCCCCTTGTCCTAAGCTTGAGTGCGTGCAGTTGGTTGTTGAGCCATGGGTTTTGCAAGTTTGTATTGCTGATGATGTCATTTAGACGCTGAGCTTGGCACCGGAGTTACCTTACACCTTTGGGGGGAGTAGTTGTGCTTAGTTTGTTATTGTGTTGCTTTTGTTAGCCTATTCTTTTGGGATTGCAATTAATGCACTTTTATAATTTGTAACTTGAATATATCGGGGAAATGAAATATCATGTTACTGTTAGCTCTATATTATTGTTATTTATGCTATGTTCCAGTCTGACTATGGGCCATGTATGAAAGCTTTATGCTAAACGGTTAAGTGTAACATGAAATCCGATGGCCACGGGCTCCATGTCGCAACGCCACATAAGCTTCCATGAAAATATTCTTACTTGTGATGGAAATTTGACATCCTCACACACGCAGATCCTAGGGAGAAATATAATTTTTAGTTAACCCCATATCATGCTCCCCGAGGTCGGATAGCTGCAGAAGTCTGGTTTAAGGGCGTGACAATTTCAGTCATAGAAAATATCCCCAACTCCAACAGGGCCTAGATTGCCCATAGCACTTATGTCAAAGTTTAGCTTGCAACAGCTGTGCAAAGATGAAGACCATCTAGGGCAAGGGTATGAGTGAACTAGGAATCCAATAATTTACTTCATTCCAAGACCTGTCTATATGATGAAACCTTGGGAGAGTGTAATAGAGCAATGCCCATGACAAGAATCAAATGTTAAAAAGATCCAATTTGATTATATGCCAATTTCCAATTAGATCTACTAAGGAAGCTATTTCATATCAAGAAAACTCATGGCTAAGTTTTGATAGAAGAGAAGTTTACATATCCTTTTTAGTGCTCTAGAGAAGGCCTATGATTGGGTACTGGTACCACTAAGTAGGTAACAATTGATTAAAACGATGCATCCCTAATAGTAAAATAGAAATTACACAAGACATGTACGACGAGATGGTAGCAAGCGTAAGAACAACGTGCAGCAAGATGCTTGAATTCTCAGTTGGTTCCACTTTAAGCCCACATTTATTCACCTTATTTTTGGACATCTAGACAGCAAATAGATGTAGTTCCTTTTCATATGTTGTTTGCAAACAATGTGGTAATTATTAGTGAGACAGTACAAATATGCAACAAGCAAACGATAAGCTAGAACTATTGAAAAAAGCTAGTGTCAAATGGGTTGAAAACTAGAAAACCAAAGACAGATTATAGAATGCAAGTTTAGTGGATTTGATAGTAGGGGAACAAAGTCGTTAAAAATTGAGAATAATTTAATGTCATAGTTTAAACAAATAAAGTTGCTAAAAATTGAAAGTAATTTGATGTCATAGTTTAAATAACCAAAGGATTCAAGAGAAGACTAGAGTATCTCACAAACTTAGCTACATGATTACATCATAAGGTATGGTATTCTAAGAACCATGTCAAACTAGGGCCTGTTTGGCAGGTCTCATCTGTTTGAAATAAGATCTATTTTCAATTAAAAAACAAGTAAAATTGTCATTCTAGAAAAGTTACATGGGCAGAGTCGGCTTACAGTTTGGTGCAGGAAATTTCTTCATAAATTAAAAGTAATACATGACAGCCTATATGGGCAAACTTGTCAAAAATTCACGTCTATTTGAAAAAGTTACGTTTTGGTTACTATTTGAAAAAGAGGCAAAAGGTCTTATAAGATGATTGAATCCAACATCCACATGAACTTTGCCAAACAGTCTAAAGCACTCAAAACATCTATTTTAATCAGTAAGTCAAATAGACACAGAAGTAGACTTGCCAAGAAGTACCTAAATGTCTTCACAGTTTCACAATAGTGTGATGGATTTTGGTACCTGAGAGCAACTACTGAGAAAATGGATGGAACTGGATATAGAAAACAAGGTAAGTGTATGGAGGGCAGAGCGGAGACAATCAAGTAGATTGCTATGCGCTCTTCAAGTACTACTTCAATTGAAGAGGTATTTTCACAATACAACAGTGAGGCTTACTATGCTCTATGAAGCTGAATGATGACCAATGAAGAAACAAATAGCGTAAATTCATGTTGGAAAGATGCAAATGTTGAGAGAGATGTGGAGTTAAAAGAGATAGAAATAGGAATGGAAAAAATAAGATGGAACTTATGGATAGCTCGAGTAAAGAGAAGACCAAGAAAAAACATTTGACTATTTATAATGCCCTTGTAAGATGTATTAGAAGGGCAACCTTTGAAGGAACTGGGAAGAGAGGGACACCAGTAAATACCTCATAGAATAGTGAGAAAAGACATTAAGGACTCTAGAGCAACTGGAAACACGGCTACAAATGGGGTTGAGTAGAAAAAGTAGAACTCACAAAGCCAGCCCGAAATAGAAGGGATAAGGCTTTGATGATGATGATGATGATGATGATGATATGATGATGATGATGATGATGTTAGATAATAGCATGAATCCCAGCTTCCATTAAAATGAAAGCAGTAATATTCATGAGAAAGCCTGCCATAAAATTTCATAGAATTAGGGTTTACATTACCAAGTAAAAACGGCATAAAATGTTCGCAGTACAAGACTGGTCCTCTCTTACTCCAATAACTGTCACAATTAGAATAGGATATAATACCTAGAACTGGCTGGATCTCTTATGTCAAATTCTCCTGTATCTGCATCATAGCCGCATATTACAACATAGTGACCTAAAATAGTTAAAGTGGTTAGTAGGAAAACCAGAGGTCATTTATTAAAATAAAAGTAATTTAAGCAGTGCAATAACATCATTTAAACAAATCATGGGTATTCAAGAAAATAAACAAATCTCCCCTACAATATTCACCTTCCTGATACTACAATTTGTAATATTTGGTCAATTTTGTAGGCTGACTCAGCTTGTCCATAATCTTTTATAAAATGATATAACTAGAAATGGGAAGTGGAAATATGACTTGAACCCACAACCACGAGGTTGTAATCTCTTCTCTAATTATCACAGTTTGGTCAACTATAAGTTCCTACAGTTACCTTCCTCAGAGTTCACATCAGCATCAGTTGACAAAGATCTGAATTGGTGTTACTCCAAAGTGGGAAGGAGTTCCACCTCCCCTACAATATTCACCTTCCTGAGACTACAATTTGTAATATTTGGTCAATTTTGTAGGCTGACTACTCAACTCGTCCATAATCTTTTATAAACTGATACATGACTTCTTTTTTTTAATTGTAATTTGTATTGAGAGAAAGATTAGCAGTACAAGAGGGTCATACTGAAATCAAGAGGGAAAGAACCCTCAAAAGCTACAAATATCACACAAGAAGGAAAAGATAAAAGAACACCGCCTTTAGGACAGACAAAAAGAGGGATTGGAAAAGATACAGCCCAAGGTATAAGGTGGCCACCTCCCTCCAATTATGAACAATGGAGTCTGTGGATATAACCCAAAACTCGGGAAATGGGGAGACCCAGAGAGCAACACTTAACTTGATCTTTGAAAAGATTTCTTCAACAGTGACAGCTTTTCCTTCAAAGCATGTTTGATTCCTTTTTTTCCAGATGACCCATATTGTTGCAAGAAAAGAGAGACGCCATAAAATCCTTCCTTTCGGGAATCCTACAGCGAACATCCAAGCATTGAACAAATCAACAATGGTTCCTGGAAGGACCCAGCTGCTGTCAAACCCACTCAGTTAGGGAAGTGGAAACATGACTTGAACCCACAGCCTCGAGGTTGTGATCTCTTCTCTAATTATCACAGTTTGGTCAACTATAAGTTCCTACAGTTACGTTCCTCAGAGTTCACATCAGCATTAGTTGACAAAGATCTGAATTGGTGTTACTCCAAAGTGGGAAGGAGTTCCATGATGAATGGAAAGGCGAATGGTAAAGAGTCAGCCAGCCAAAGAATCCTTGAGGAAGAAAGCAATCACTCTGTTCGTCTCTAACCTTCATGATGAGAAATCCAAGCCAGAGCTTGATGCCATGTTCAGTAGGGCAGGGCGATTGCCTGATAATATCAACCCAACTGATAAACCTAGTGGCAAGAAAAGAGGCTTTGCGTTTATTTGCTTCAGGTCTCGACTCGAAGCAGAGAGAAGCATAGATCTGGCGCAAGGTCAATATTGGGGTGGTTGCAGAATCCATGTACAGAACTCCAGATTTGTGTCAGCAAACACCTTCAACTGCCTGTGTTTCAGAAGCCAACACTACTGGAAGTTCGTTGAGGGACTCAGGGGTCCAGAGAATAAAGGACTCCAATCTCCAGGTTTAAAAGGCACAGAAGCCAGGTTGTAGGAAGTCTAAAGAAAAGTTTAAGTTGACAAGTTGAAAGAAGCTGTCTTCAATTAGTTAACTGTCTTAGGCAGCAGGATGCAGATTGGTTAGAGAGGAATTTTCAAGTTGATGAGGTGAAAGCAGCTGTCTTTGATTCAGAAGGTGAAATAGCTCCTGGCCCCAACTATTTTCCCCTAGCTTTGTTTCATAGATTTTGGGATGTGATCGAGGACAATATCATGTACTTCACCACAGAATTCCACACTAGAGGCTGTCTGTCCAAGCATATTGGTTTCTCATTAATTTCACAAATCCCAAGGAAATGAGGTGCAATGGGAATTAGAGATTTCAGACCAACAAGCCTAATCAGCAACATCTACAAAATTCTGGCGAAAATTTTGGCTTCCAAACTCCAAAAGGTCCTTCCCAATATCATCTCCATGGGTCAAGGAGCATTTGTTGATGGGATGCAGATCCCAGAGGAAGTCCTCATAGGGTCATACCAAATGAATGCATTACTCTAGGCACAGAGAGGTAAGACTAACTTTGATTCGCAAACTTGATCTTGAAAAATCTTTTAATAGATTTAATTGGAATTTTCTGCAATACATGATGCGACGCATGGGTTTTGGGACCAGGTGGTGTGGATGGATCAGAGAGTGCCTGAGACTTCAGTTATGCTGCCAGACCTGCAAGAGATGCCCCCATAGCGAGTCATCTTTAATTTACAGATGACATCCTGACTTTTGTGAGGCCTAAGCTCACCAGCTAAAATTCTCAAGTCAATTATGGTACATTTGGAAGCAGTCCTGAGAATTAACCTCTTTTAAAGAGAGATAATCGGGGTTTAGAGCTGACGAATCACTAATCCAGGCATCCAACTTGGATCTTCCTCAAGTCTAGGCAGGGCCTCCAGATCGTGGAATCTAGTGATTGAGAATGTGGAGCATAAACTGCCTTCTTGTAAGGCAAAGTAACTATTGCTTGAAATATCATCAATCAACTTGGCTCTCTCGAATCATTCAATTTATTTCATGTCCAAATGCATAGTGGCTGTAGGCTGTATGATGCAATCCTAGGGTTAGGATCGCAAGTGCCATAGCACAATTAGGGTTCACAGGGAACAATCACACGAGGAAGATCACTCTCCAACGATAAAACCCACATAGGGAAATTTTATTAACTTCAAAATCTGAGATTATTTATCTCTACAATGCCATATATATAATAAAAGAAACATAGGGGCTAAGAAATCAATCCTAATCAAACTAGGAAACAAAATAATAATCCTATCCAAATTAGAAACTAATCCTAATTACAATTGGATTTCAAATTTAGAAATAATAATATATCTAAGTAATTTTGTGTGGCCCCACACATGGGCCATGAGTCAATCTCCACAGTGGTGCTGCATCGCTGTAGCGAATTGCATTAAAAGGCTCCAACATGACTTCCTTTGGCAAGGCAGGAAGCTGGGAAGAAATTCCACCTTGTAAACTGGTCAGTGGTCTCCAAATCTAGTTCTGTTCTAGGCTTCAGACCTCTGCGGCACATGAATCAAGCTTTACTGGGGAAATGGCTTTGGTAGATTGGATGATACAAATGGCCTTCCGAAGCAGATTATAGCAGCTAGGTATGGTGTCCAAAGGAATGGGTGGGGATTTCCTGTCACAAATGCTTGTTACTCAGCATTCTGGAGAGGTTTTCTAACCACTAAGGAGAAATTCATGAGAATAATTAGATACCCCATTCCATTGGATCAAGAAACCATATCCTATTTTGGTTGGACACTTGGGTTGGTGACTTGCCTCTTGCTATTCCTTTCCCAGATTTGTACAGATGTGCGAGGGATCAACATGCTCATGTGTGTACTTATATTTCTAGGGCTGGAAACCAGGCGGTTTGGGTCCCATTTTAATGAGAAACTTGAATGAATACGAAGAAATTCGATTTTATGAGATGGTTAATGTCTACATTCCTGCAGAGTAGGGGTTCTCAGTTGCTCCTTTCTTCATAGAGATTTTAGGAGTTGGTGGAATTTGGTCCTCAAAACCACTCCTAGAGTAGCTGCTTTCGAATGGTTAGCTCTTCAGGGAAAGACACTAGCTTTGGACAATTTGCAGCAAAATAATAAGATCATTCTAAATGGTTGCCCCATGTGCCTGGCCAATGCGGAATCAGTTGATCATCAGTTGCTCTGACGTAGGGTAGTTTATAGACTTTGGCGTTCTTTGTTGGAATCATGTGATTGTAGCTGGCCCTTTCCTAACAGGTTGCATCATATCTACGACACTTGGGAGTATGACTGTGGGGTCCTCCAGAGGTCAGGCTTGTTGAGATTCTGATTTTCTACCTTCATTTGGGTTATATGGAAGGAAAGGAACTTTCAATGTTTTGACTTTTAATGGCATCTCTTCTCCCTTGCCCTCCTTGTTAAATAAGATGTGGTTTCTTGTTGCTTCATGGGTCTCTACACTTCCTCTATTTCAAGACATTCCTATCACCACCACACTAAGAAGTTGGCTTGCGGTTGCTTTCTCTTCGATCGCTAGGCCCCAGTCTCCCAGGATGGTGCCCTCATTCGATTCTATGTAAACTCAACGTTGGTGGAAGAGCGATAGATAATCCAAGTGCAACAGGTATTAGATGGATAATTTGTGACAGTATAGGGGAGGTGATTCTTTCTTTCTCAGGACTAGTCAACATATGCAAAGCAAACAAAGCAGAAATGGAAGCCATGCGAACTAGCCTTCTTGAAGCTTGCTCCTTAACTTAATTGCGTCCTTGTGGAAGGAGATTCCTTATATGATATTAGATGGGAAAGGGGTTCATATGGTGGCCCTTGGGTGATGAGTGACATGGTGCAGGTGATATATGTAGGAAAACACCTTGGAGGTACCCTTCCATTATGGAGCACCAATTCTATGGCGGACAGCTTAGAAAGGGACGGTGTTTCTCAACACGTGATGATCGTACACCATGGAATTCCCTCATTTGTTGTCCAAGCCTTGTCTTGTTTGGTGTTTTCTATACCTAGCGTCTTGACCACACAACATAGAATAATAGTTTTTGATGTTTGCATTAAAGTAGAAAGAAAGGAATGGTAAATAAAAGGTGCCCTAAATAAAACAAGGCAGGGGATTTGAAAGGGGAAAGGACAATAATATTTAAATATAAAGTGATCAAGAGGGAAGAACGGAATTTGGAGAGAGAAACTACGATGATGTGGAACCAAATATCCGACCGTATCAGAAGGGTTACAAAAAAGGTTCTTGGAGAGCAGAAAGGGAAAAGGCACTATATAAAGAAATCTCGTGGTGGAGTGTTGAGGTTCAAGAAACCATTCAAGAGAAAAGATCTTGCTACAAATTTTGGTAAGAGACTAAGAATATGGAAAATCATGAAATGTATAAGACAAGGAAAGAAGTTAAGAAAATAGTAAGTGATGCAACATCTAGAGCATATGATGACCTCTATAATAAGTTAAGGGAAATGAAAAGTAGGGACTTCGATCATGTCAAATGTTAAAGAGCGACGACCAAAAGGTTTTAATGAAGAACAATGATATTACAAACAAGCTTGATATGAAGATTCTATACGAGGCTTAGAAACGAAAGGATACTTCATTAGCAGGACATACCTTCTAACGCAAAACCAAGTTAGTTAGAGGTGAAGAAAGCATTGCCGGATGGATTTGGTTAACTAGGCTTTTCAAAAAGATATTAAGGAGAAAGAAAATGCTGGATGAATGGAGAAAAAGTCACTGTAGTACCTAAATACAGGAACAAAGGAGATATACAAAGTTGCACCAATTATCTTAGGATTAAACATATAAGTCATATTATGAAACTATGGGACAGAGTAATAGAGCAAGGACATAGACAAAAGACTAGGATATCTGAAAAGCAATTTGATTCCATGCCAAGAGATCAATTATCTTCTCACTTAGACAATTAGTGGAAAATACCAAGAGAAGAGAAAAATATTCATACGGTCTTCATTGATTTGGAGAAAGTGTAAGACGGGGTACTTAGAGATTTGATTTAGTAGGTGTTAGATAAAAGAAGTGCCTCAAGGGGTTATACTGGCATCATTAATAGGAGTAGTAACGGGTGTGGGAAACTACCTATAGAGAGACAATGAGTTTCAATAACTACAGGATTGCATCAAGGGTTAGATTTAAGCCTTTATCTCGTTCAATGATTATGGACAAGTTAATTCATATTCAAGATGAGGTACCTTGGTGTATATTGCTTGCAGATTATATAGTGCTGGTGGACAAATGAGAGAAGACATGAATGGAAGCTCGACAGATTGCGGGAAGCTTTAGAATCAAAGAGTAAAATAATTCATACAAAGATGAAATATGTGAATTGTCAGTTTGTCACTTCAATGGGGATGCTTTGAGATATGTAACTACTATGAGAATTGAAGCTCAAGAAATACCACAAAGAGAGTCCTTCCGATACATTTGCACTATAATTAGTAAGGATGGGGAGATTAAGAAGGATATCAAACTAACATAGTCCTGATTAGTAAAATCAAACCATTTGATTGGCCCAAACAAATGTAATTTGATTGAATCAAAGAAAACACAACAATAGATAAAACTCAGGCCGAATCTAAATCAATTATACAATTACAAGGAGAAAAGTAGAAAATTAGCTTACCCAAAATGCTAATTCCCACTAAATTGGTCTTTAATAGAGGGAAACACACTCTCAAACCAATAGAGAAGAAAATGTACAAACCATGCATCATTTTTATTGAAAGAAAATAACTAAGCCAAGAATGGGGTCGGGCGTCCCCTTGTATGTGTCTAAATAGCCCTACCTTCAAAACAGCCCTAGTCTTCTAGACTTAATTCTAGCCATCCATCTAGTGCTAGCTAACTGATGAAACTATTAGTTAAAATTACAAAACCCAAAACTGCTTGAACAAATGAAGAAAGAAACAAAAATAAATAAATAAAAGTTTGTTGGGTTGGAACCCCGTGAACATCCGACAGTGGAGAGAAAATCTCCACTTGCTATACTTGGCTTCTTTGCTTACTTGTTTTAAGGAATCCTAATCTCTGTGTCTCTTTTTCTTAATTTGCTCCTTCACCTAGGAAAGCCTTCCCTCTCTTGGACAGTTGGACTCAAAATAGGAAAGTTTCCAATTTTCGGTTGCTTACACAAAGTCTCATTGGGCCCCTTTTTACGTGGGCTTGGGGTTCCACTTTATGAACATGTGAGCCAATTAAAGAAATGCACTCATGGGCTGACCCTCCATGTCTATGGGCTTGGTTAGGACTCAATTGGGTTTGCTTTGGGCTCACATTAAATTCAGCATTTTTATTTTCTAATTTGAAACCAAAATTAAGACCATTCCATATTAGATTTGAGTCTTATCCTTGATTCGGCGCCAAGATGGGTCAAGAGGTTATTCGACCGATTAAAGTGGTCTAAATAATCAAGGGTTGATCAACCAAAAGAGCCATAAAATCAGGACCATCTGCTCCAACGTCACGAACACAAGATAAGAGCTGGATGGTTGAAGTAAATATTTACTTCTGGAGTGCTTTGTGATTAGTGTGTACTATCAAGAATTGAAGGAAAATTTTACAAGATAGTGATTAGACCAGCTATGACCTATGGAGCATAATGTTGTCCAATTAGGAAACGGCATCCCAAAAAAAATGAAGGGAATAGAGGGCTAGTGATGCAGCCAAGATCCATGATCAAACAAGAGATCAATCTCCCAAAGGATTGATCAAATACAAAGATGGATTCCAGCCACTAGAGAGCAACCTCACAAGAGTAGAAAACACCATAACTGAAGAGAAAACTCTCATAACTCAAAAGATTAATTAATGATAAGCATGTCTATTACAGTGAGGCCTAACATCCTTTTATAAAGGAGTTGGCTTGATCCCTAAGCAACAATATTTCCTAATATATGAATCATATCTAAAATAAAAAAGAAAACTAACTAATATTCATCATAAACAAACCAAACTACTAAATAATATTTCCTAACTAAATGGATGTCCCCTTGGGCCTATGGACTGGACCCAATGGGTTGGCTGACCTATTGTCTGACCTGCATCAATTCTCGCCCACTTGAAAAAACTCGACTCCGGCAAGTTAATAGCTTGATAAAAAGGGAGAGAATTCAACCACAAGTGCTGATAAATGTTCGCCTGGGTCGAAAATCAATCGCACAAACATCTGTTTCTTCTTTTGATCTGCATTCTCATGACATGGCTTGGAAGCTTGATGCGGTCTTTTACTCCATTGAGAGGTAGATGGGAGGTTTTGCTTCTACTGATGTTTGTATTGAGTTTATATGTGTGATCTGATAAATAGAAGCTTCGGTTGTTACCTTTGTACCACGGAGCATGAACATTGCCTATCCATTGGCAATCACCGAAAATGAAGTCAATGTGAGGAACTTCAACAACTTGATTTTCTTGCAAAACGACTGGAACAATGGACTTGATATCTGACGACCCAACTAGATTTTCTAAAAGTGACATGACAATTGGATCCACCGGATGTTCAATCTTCTTGCTAACCTGATCAGAGTCTCCAATGCATGCTTGTCCTTGTTCTTGCGACTCTGGACTGACATTACTTTGATCAATATAGTCTGTACCCATGAAATCATCTTTGCCAAGAACTTTCTCTTCGATTTCATCATTGATGTCTTCTGTCTTCACTTTTGGAGCAATCATGACTTCTTTATCAACTTTTTGCCCTTTCTGTGGCTCTTCACTTGAAGGTGATGATGTAGATGAAGACTGGGCTGTTGAACTCCTTGGAACGAGCATAACCCTTCTTCCATTCCACAAAATGGTATATGCATTCGCCTCTTTATTATGGTGCACTTGTCGATCAAAAGGCCATGGGCGTCCAAAAATAATATGAGCAATATTCATATGGATCACATCACACCAAATTTTGTCTTCATAATGGCACATTTTGAATGATACCAAACATCTATGAGTCACGGGGATAACATTACCATTAGACCATGTGACTTGGTAGGGCTTAGGAAGCTTCTCAATTGGCCAATGAAGTTTGTCAATGACCTCTTGCGCGACAAAATTCATTGCACTACCATTGTCAATAATCAAATTAGCGGGACTTGTCTTCGACTCTTACCCGCGTGTGGAATTTCTTAACCTATCTCCATTCTTCTTCTTCCTTTTCACTTGTATTGAGCAGTCGACGAATGACAAAAGTGGGATTATCTTCTCCTTCGAAAAGTCTTTCCACAACATGAGCTCTTGATCTTAGCTAAATTTTTCTTTCTTGACACTAAGTTTGACACATGTGAGATTTTCGAAGCATGTGCTCAACACAGAGCTTCTTTGTACGCTTCTAGAATGGTTTCACAAAAATTTACTTTTGCTCGTATGCTTGGTCTTAATAACCCTTTGATATATCGAGCTCCATCATTCTTATCGCTCTCCCATAAGCCACATAAAATTTCCAACTCTTGATATCGAGAGGTATATTCATCAATAGTTAATTTTCCTTGCTTCAAATTAATGTGCTGCTCAAAATAGAACTCTTTCTCATGGTACTGATTTCTATATCTAAACTCATACATAAGAGTTTCAATGTGTCTCATATTGATTTGATAGGCTCGGGTAATGACACTCTGAACGGGTCGGATTTGAATAAGGGCCACTGACTCAGACCAAAAAATTCTGCACCTTTTTTTTTTTTGGCTTCTTGGTTAGTGGGCTGGGCTTGGATTTGGATTCAGATCAGACCCGAACTGTAGGCCAGGCCCAGTTGCAAAACCCAGGTTCTGGAGGACCCAAAATGGACTCAGGTTAGGCCCAAACTGGAGGCCTAATTCAGTTTTCTGCAAGTGCGCTGGTTGTGGTTGAAGATCGGGTCAGACCTAAACTCAGGTTAGGCCCAGTTGCAAAGACTGTTCAGCACTTGCAGAGAGGCACGTGGGAGAGGAAAAAAATTATTTCCTCTTTCTTCTGTCTCGAAGTGTGTGCAAGAAGAAAATAAAAGCTTGCTTGGGCTTACCAGCTAGACTTAGAACAAAAACAAAGAGCTTCTATAAAACGAAGAGGGAAGAAGCTCTGCACCTTTGATGATGAAGAGGAGGCTTCCGGCTGCTTGCGATGGACGGGTAGAGAAGATGGAGTTACGACTGCTTTTGTTTGCTGCGACAATTCCCAGGAGCAGTCGGTGATGCTGCTGTGATGCTGATCGTTGCAGATGAAGATCGATTGGTGCCAGGTATGTCCTCTCAACTCAGCCTTCTTCTCTTCTTCTACTGCTTTCCCTCTCACTTCATCTACTTTTTTTTTTTTTTGGGGTTTTGGGGATGGCAGAAGAACGTGAGAGAAAAGTTTTGGGAAGATGGAGGATTATATTGGTGGATTGGCAAGGGTGGTTTGGGTGGAAAGATTTGGACTGCTCGGGTGTCGCAGTAGGAGGGGAATGAGGATTTTGGGTTCGGCAATGGGGTGTTTTGGTGGAATAGTGTTCACAGAGGCTGGTTTTTTTTTTTTTTTTTTTTTCTTTTTCTTTTTTTTTTTTGAGGTGGGGCTCGTTGGTGGTCAGGGGTTGTTGGTGATGGGTTGGGCTTTTACAAAGATGGGGTGGGTTAAGGACAATTTGGCAAGGATGTGAGATTTTGTCGTGGAGTGGTTCGGTGATGTTGGAGAGGCTGAGATGTCTTTATCAGGTTTGTTTGGAAGATGGATGAAGGGTTTTGGCAATGAATGGATATAGGGGTTTTCGGGGTTCGAGAGACTATTGGAGTGGGTGACAAGATGATGGCTCCTGACAGTGGTGGATGGAAGGAAGATGACGTGGAATATGCAAGGGATAGAAGCCGGAAGGGACAATTGTCCTTCCGGCGATCGCTCTTCGGCTCTGATACCAATTGACGCAGCCAAGATGATGCAGCCCGATCTAAATCCAAGACCAGGGCCACTAGTAGACATTGAGGGACCCACCTGGGGGTCAACGTACTTTTCTAGTTTTTAGAATTAGTAGTAATTCCTTATTTGGACTCTAATATGTTTTCTAAATTGAATAGGATCAGATATTTCCTTATTTAGGTTTCTACTACTCTACATATACAGGAGAACTTATTGTTATTCATCATGCTTTATCCAATCAAAATTTATTATCGTGAGTTTTTTCCCTGAGTTCATGTCTGTGAACGTTCTTCTATTGAATCCCTTTGTTGGGTTCGATCAATCTCATTCTTGAGATTGGTCTGCATTACGAACGAGGTCTCAAGGCTGCGCCAGATTGGTATCAGAGCCCAGATCCGGTCGCCGGGGAAACAATTGTCTTCCTCGGTTTTCATCCACCCATTCTGCCACTATCACTACCGAACCCTTCTCCATCGCCTCTCTCTGTGTGCCAAAACCCATCATCCGTAATCACATCCAAACCCAACCGAAACCCGAATTCCTAACAGCCACCGAGCCCAGCCCCATCCACATCCTTTTCCCAGAACCAAAAATCTCCAAATCCCTAATCGATTTCTCTTCCCCCTGGCCGAATCGTCCAACAAGCAATTCAGCCGAGGCAGGCTTTGCCACAACAGAATCAGCGGGTGCAACAGAATCAAAATGATAATCGTGCCCGCAGAAGAATAGATAAAAGAGATATTGTTTGTCATGCTTGCAAACAAAAGGGCCATTATGCAGCATAGTGTCCACATAGAAATTTATATGCTAATAATGAGCAAGAAGATGAGGAGCAGTATGATGAGGAAATCGAGACGGAGCCATTCAATGCGGAGCCTCATTATGAATCCACAGAAGATCAATTGCAAGATACAAAAGCTGATGACAGTTCACCACTGCTTTTTCTTGACCGCCGTCTGTTAGTAGCTGATGCGAAGGAAGAAAATGAAGATTGGAATCATGCCTCCATTTTCCGGTCAAGAGTCAACTGCAAAGGCAAGTCTTGTAACATGATCATTGATGGAGACAGCGCAATAAATGTTATCTCTCAGGAAGCCGTAGAGAAACTCAAGCTACCAACAGTGAAACATCCAAAGCCTTATAAAGTTGCATGGGTCAACAACTACTCCATTCCTGTCCGTAAGCAATGTGTAGTCCCTTTCCGGATTGGCCAATATGAAGATACAATTCGATGTGATGTCATTCCAATGAATGTTACACACATTCTCTTCGGACGACCATGGCCACAGAAACTGAAGGTCATTACAAATCATGAGCACAATACTTATACCTTCAACTGGAAAGGATGCAAGATCAGGTTGATTCCATTGCCTGCTAAATCGTCATCATCCACATCTGATATAGCTCCAGCACTTCCTATCTTAACTATGCGGAAGTTTGAAGAAGAAAGCAAAGAGCAGGGCATCATGTATGCCTTGATTGCTAGGCAAGTTCCAGAAGAATCTCCTAATACATCTGTCCCACAAGAAGTAGAGCCCCTTCTAAAGAAATTTGCTGATCTAGCTCCCGATGAGCTGCCTAAGGAGCTACCTCCATTACGTGACATCCAACATGCCATTGATCTTGTATCGGGAGCTTCATTGCCAAATTTGCCTGCATACCGGATGAGTCCCATGGAGCATAGAGAATTAAGAAAGCAAGTTGATGATCTTTTACAATGGGGATATATCAGGGAAAGCCTCAGTCCCGGTGGAGTACCTGCACTCCTCACTCCAAAGAAAGACGGAAGCTGGCGCATGTGCGTTGACAGTCGCGCAATCAATAAAATCAAGGTAAAGTACCGCTTCCCAATCCCCAGATTAGATGACATGCTAGATTTGATGACTAGTGCATGTATTTTTTCTAAACTTGATCTGCGAAGTGGTTATCATCAAATCCGTGTCAGGCCAGGTGATGAATGGAAGACTGCCTTTAAAATCAAAGATGGCCTTTATGAATGGTTAGTTATGCCCTTCGGATTAACGAATGCACCTAGTACTTTCATGCGGGTCATGACACGGTTGTTACAGCCTTATATTGGGAAATTTGTTGTCGTTTACTTCGACGATATCTTAATCTACAGCAGGAACAACACGGAGCATCTTCAGCATCTGGAAACAATTTGCCAACTCCTTCGCCGAGAGCGATTCTATCTTAATCTCAAAAAGTGCACATTTATGAGTGATTCTGTTATTTTCTTGGGATATGTTGTGTCGGCACAAAGAATTAAAATGGACCCTGATAAGGTCAAAGCAATTCTTGATTGGCCTATTCCCACTACACTCACTGAAGTTCGAAGTTTTCATGGTCTTGCAAACTTTTACAAAAGATTTATTCGAAACTTCAGCAGTATCATGGCTCCTATCACCGAATGCATGAAGAAAGGTGAATTTAGGTGGACTAGTTCTGCCAGCAGAGCCTTTGAGGACATCAAGCGTACAATCACAGAGGCCCCAGTTTTGCGAATTCCAAATTTTGACAAAGTCTTCGAAGTTGCTTGTGATGCCTCACATGTTAGCACTGGAGGTGTTCTTAGTCAAGACTCAAGAGCGACACCCGGTTGCATTTTTCAGCGAGAAACTTTCTGATGCCAAGAAAAAGTATTCTTCTTATGATTTGGAATTCTATGCCATTGTACAATCACTTCGTCATTGGTTGCATTACTTGATTGGCCAAGAGTTTGTTCTTTACTCTGATAATGATGCTTTGAGACATCTACATTCACAGCAGAAGATCAGTGCCAACCGTGCAAAGTGGAGTGCTTATATACAAGAGTTCAGTTTCAGCATTTGTCATACAGCAGGCAAAGATAATTTAATAGCTGATGCACTCAGTCGACGGAAGCATTTATTGACAAATATGTCTGTTAGTGTACTAGGTTTTGAACAACTCATGCTCGATTATGCAGATGACCGGGACTTTGGCACTATCTATGCAGAACTCAGCAATGGTGATCTTGGTAAGCATCCTCATTATAGCATTCATGATGGTTTCCTGTTTAAAGGTACACAACTCTGCCTTCCTACTACATCCATTCGTGAGTATGTTCTCCGCAAGTTGCATTCTGGAGGATGTAGTGGCTATTTGGGACGCGACAAAACTCTTGCTCTTGTCAGCGACAGATATTATTGGCCCCGAATGAAGTCCACTATTATTCGCGTTTGCGAGAGATGTAGGACATGCCAGATAGCCAAAGGTACTAAGAAAAACACCGGACTTTATCAGCCTTTGCCTGTTCCTCATTCTCCGTGGGAAGATATTAGCATGGATTTTGTGCTTGGTTTGCCAAAGACTCGGCGGAAAGTTGATTCTATTTTTGTGGTCGTTGATCGCTTCTCAAAGATGGCTCATTTTATTACATGTACTTCAACTAGTGATGCCTACAAGGTTGCCAAGCTCTTTTTCAAAGAAGTTGTTCGTCTCCGTGGCCTTCCAAAGACAATTGTTTCTGATCGTGACACAAAGTTCGTGAGTTATTTTTGGAAGACTTTATGGATGCTGTCTAATACCAAGCTCAAATTCTCTACAGCTTACCACCCGCAAACGGATGGCCAAACAGAAGTGGTAAACAGAAGTCTTGGACAGTTGTTACGCTGCCTTGTTCGTGATCACATCACAACTTGGGATCAAGCGTTACCTATGGCTGAGTTTGCATACAATAACTCGGTCAATCGGTCTACTGGTATTTCTCCATTTGAAGCTGTGACAGGAGTTCGTCCACGGCGACCTGTTGATCTTGTACCTTTGCCTATCGATGTAAGAATTAGTGCCGATGCGGAAAGCTTCTTTCAACACATGCAACATGTACACAATGAAGTCCGTCGGCATATCTCTGCCAGTAATGCCACTTACAAACAGCAAGCTGACAAGCATCGCCAATTTATTGAATTTACTGAAGGGGATATGGTCATGGTCCGTATCCGTCCAAAACGTATACCTCCTGGCGCGTATAAAAAGTTGCATCCACGGAATACTGGTCCATACAAGATTCTCAAAAAGATTGGCTCCAATGCTTATGTGCTAGATCTCCCATCTGATTCAGGTGTCAGTTCTACTTTCAATATTGAGGATCTTACGCTCTACCGTGGTCATGATAATGATGGCGAAACTGAAGAGCAGGCTATTACTCTACCTTCTAATCTTCCACCTGTTGATGAGATTGTTGATGTGCTTGATGATCAGCTTGTTTCCACTCGTCAAGGAGGTTTTCAAAAGTTCTATGTTCGTTGGAAGAACCGTCCTCTCTCCGATGCTACGTGGATCACTGCAGCAGATTTTCAACGATTGAATCCCGATCTTTATGAACGCTATCAAGCAATTAACTCGCCGGAGTCAAGTTCTTTCAAGCCGGGGAGAGTTGATGCAGCCCGATCTAAATCCAAGACCAGGGCCACTAGTAGACATTGAGGGACCCACCTGGGGGTCAACGTACTTTTCTAGTTTTTAGAATTAGTAGTAATTCCTTATTTGGACTCTAATTTGTTTTCTAAATTGAATAGGATTAGATATTTCCTTATTTAGGTTTCTACTACTCTATATATACAGGAGAACTTATTGTTATTCATCATGCTTTATCCAATCAAAATTTATTATCGTGAGTTTTTTCCCTGAGTTCATGTTTGTGAACGTTCTTCTATTGAATCCCTTTGTTGGGTTCAATCAATCTCATTCTTGAGATTGGTCTGCATTACGAACGAGGTCTCGGGGCTGCGCCACAAGATCCACAATTGAACAACAAATCAATCTCCTGAATGATTGATTGAATCCAAAGATGGATTCCAGCCACTAGAGGGCAACCTCACAAGAGGAGAAAACACCAAAACTGAAGAGAAAATTCTTATAACTCAAAAGATTAATTAAAAATAAGTATGTCTATTACAATGAGGCTTAACATCCTTTTATAAAGGAGTTGGCTTGATCCCTAAGCAACAATATTTCCTAATATATGAATCATATCTAAAATAAAAAGAAAACTAACTACTATTAATCATAAGCAAACCAAACTACTAAATAATATTTCCTACCTAAATGGATATCCCCTTGGGCCTATGGACTGGACCCAATGGGTTGGCGGACCCATTGTCTGACTTGCATCAGCTAGCCTTGTAGATAAGGCACCCGCTCCCATACCTCCCACCGGGTTTCGAATCTTGGTGGGAGCCCTTTACTTCCTATGTCCTGGCCATTGGGCCAACCAAGCAAAAAAAAATTAAAAAAATGAGTGTAGTAGAGATAAGAATGATGAGATGGATGTGTGGTAAAACTAGAAAAGATAGAATCATAAATGTGTTTGGAAGCATTTAGGGGTAGTAGCACTAATTAATAATAAATTAAGAGAGACTCGTCCGGGACAATTTGGACATGTCCAAAGCATACATCTCATGCAATTTGGACAAGTCCAAAACAACACCGGTGAGGAATCTTTTCTCTATCCAAGTTGATGGACCCTCAAGGAAAATGGGTAGGTTGGATAGCAGCAGTAAAGATAGATCTAATGAACCGCAACCTATCTAAGGATTTGGCCCATGATAGACTGGAACGGAGATAGTTCATTTAGCAAACCACAATGCTGTTAGGAGAAGGTTTTCATGAGGATGATGAGTGTTTTTGCTTGAAGTTTGGTATATCGATCTTATACTGTTTAGCTTTCTCTAAATGAAATCAAACTATCATTAAAAAATGATAAATAAATAAATAAATACAAACCCAAACCATGCAATGCTCTTATATTTGTAGAAAGTTTTTTTCTATTTTTCCTCAAAGATGAAGGAAAAATAGAGCCAAAAAACAAACATATGCACACAAATAGTTTATTTAGGAGAATTAATTGTTGCAAAAAATGAGCAGAATTTTCAGAGTTAACCTCAAATGACAATCAATTTTCTTGTGTGAGCATAACCCAAATGCACATGATGTTTGATAAAATCAAAGCATACATCTCACCAGTATAGCCTGAATTTCCAACGTAGCATCCTGAGACACATATATCCTCCAGCCAAGATCGACTGCATTAACCATTTTCGTATGTATCAAACAATGAAGCTTCCATATGAAAAATTCATACTTATGTTAAACAAGCCCTAGAGTAACAAAACCAAAAAATAAAACACCATAAGATATCAATATGGAAAACTGACTTGCCAATATGTTAGAAAAAAAAAGTTAATTATTAAGAATTAATGTGAAAAATTAGGAACGAAAATGGGTCACGCAAATACCCTACCGACTGGACTCGGAAAAAAAAAAACAGAATGTTTCAGGATTTATACCCGTTTTGGATTTGAGACAAGCTCTGATGCCTAGATATGGCATGGATATGACGAGGACACGGCATAGAAATGGCAGAGAAATTGATTTTGCACATAAAAAGTGTAGTATCAGATACGATAGAACACTATACGTTGCCCATTTTGAAGTATCCGTGAATCATAGGAGCCAAGTCCAGGTCCATATCAATGGACCGGAATGAAATTAGAGTCATGTTCGTGTCCATAAGGATGATAACTATGGGCCTGAGTAACCGAATAATACAATAATATGTGTACATCCTTAGTAATTGGTTTTTTCCAGTTGCCTTCTAGATATTTGAAATGACATATACTCCTCCATTGGTTTCTTCATTACCCTTTTAGAAAGGTTACATCTGAGAAAAAGTGAGGACAAGGTTCCAATGGATCAGGATAAGAAACAACTCGTTTGACCATGGAAGAGTTGGATCTCAGAATGATTGGAAGGATAATTTCCATCATCCCGCTCTCTACAACCAGGTTCAATTCCACACTCCACTTTGAAGTACTTGTGGTGGTGATTATAGCACTCTTAATTGCGAATCTAGGGTTTCGTTTTCGAGATTAGAAACTTTGGAGGTATGGATTGATTAAAGATTTTGAGGGTTTAGTGACTAAAAAAAAAGGATTGGGACTTTGAATTTAGAAATTCAGGCATTAGTTTGAGAAACTTCTTAGGATTGATTTATATAAATATGCTTTTTATCAATCGAAAAACAGTGTGTCAAAACTTTGATCTATTCTGAGTTTGGAAAAGATTGCGCATTGTGCTGGATGACTGCCCCAGAAGCAAACCCACCTCTGAATATGCATGACGTGTGGTCCAGATGCACGGTGTACAGTGCGCAGGTGAATATTTTCCTTCTGATTTTCACCTCATTATATTAATCTTTAAATTTTCAAGTTATGTCTTTTTTCCCTCCTCCCTTTGTGTTTTACTGTTATTCGTTTTCTCCTCTAATGATTCAAGGCCATTCCAAATAGTTGATTTTTTTTTCTTTTTATATGTTGCTGAAAATATGGCATACTGCCTACAGTTAATTTGGGCATGAATATGGATTCAGGAAATTAGTAAACATGTATGGGTATGGGTACGTATTCATCAATTTGGGTACTGGTACGGTCCAACATCGTCCCACCCCAAACTTGACCCCAACCCATTTCCATCCCCGCAAAAGATAATGACTTTACAATTTGCAATAGGAACTTTAGATTAAAAATACGGCTTTACAAACCAATCATAGTTTTTACAGTAGTTTTTAGGATAATATATATGAATGGACAATATTACAGAAAATGTTTCAGCATACCTTAACTTATACTTGTCAACCAAAGCAACGGCAATGTATTTCCCTGAGAGTATCAGGATAGAAATTTCTTGGCCACTGATGGACCTGCACTGTAAAACAGGGTAAATTCATTAACCTCTCTCAACAACGATAACGGTCATAACAATAAAATAAAAATAATAATATTAAGCAGCAGCAGCAACAGTAGTGGTAGTGCCACAGTAGTAATAACTAATAATTTTGAAAGGATAGTCATGGGATCATATGACATTATTGCAAGTACTAATTTTGGATACCCATGAATTACACCAGCTCTCTCTCTCTCTCTCTCTCTCTCTCTCTCTATATATATATATATATTTATATTTATATATATGGGGAGCACTACACAGTGCCCGGGCGTTTTTTTGGAGAAAACGCCCTTCTTGGTTAGGCCCACTGGGATGCATGATGATCATGGAAGTCCATTGGATGAAAGATCCATATGAGGCCTACCTATATGAAAAATCTTGAGTCCATAAGATCATCCTAACCTTTTGATCCATGACCCTAAAATTTAATGGCTTAGAGGCATCATTTTATCTCAATCCGATCGTGAGGAAAAGTTGGATGAGTGTCAAACTTGGACTTGTGACTATTCATGGGATGGTAGTGTGTGTGAAAAGACTAGATTGACTCAACATGGGCCCCATGACAAAAAAAGGGAGAAGAAAAGGGGGCGTTTTTAAAGTGGGGCGCTTTTGAGAATTTTCATAGATATAATCATAGTTATGAGAAATTAACTCTTAAGCTAAACAAATTATATCATCGCCATCGTCATCCTCATCCTGACTAGTTGGATTGCAAAACTTCTTGCTCTTAACATCCCTCATGATCTCTACCAAAAAAAAAGAAAAAAAAAAAACCTCCCTCACGCTCATAGATTCTCTAGTGATGAAGGAAAAAAGAAATTCCCTAGAAAGATATCTTCCTTGTACCACAACAGAAGCATTAAAGAGGGACTGTCCTGCAAGGCGGTGAGGCTGGGCCCAGCACCCTCCTAAGGCCACACATGGCCATCCGCCAGTCAGGCCTTTACCCGGCCTATTCATGAATCACACCTAGTGAGGGGCATTCCAAGCCCAAACTGATTCAAGTTTTTAAATTTTTTAATATTATCATGTTTAATGGTTTGGATTTTTTCTAATTGGTAACTCATAAGGTTTACATGTTACTGAAATTAAGGACAAGAAAGAAAGTTGGTATAAGAGAACTCTACCCTAGATCCCAACATCAAAAATAAATTCAACAACTGTCATTTAGAGAGATGGAAACAAAACACAGTAATAATGTTTAATGCTTCATGCAGTCCCCATTAGGGTCGGCTATTCTCCCATTATAAAGGGGCTGAATGCCCTGATTACATGCAAATATCCATATCTCATCTTATCTAGATCCTAAAACTCAGTTTTACAAACTAAGTATGTACAGTTGGCTTTGACTAAGTAAGATATGATGACTAGGCCCAAAATGGGCCTGGGCTTGGATTGACACCCCCCCTCAAATTGATGCTGGGGAGTCATAAAGCAGCAATTTGGAAACAAGAAATTGATGTCGAGGCCAAGGAAGTCCATTTGTGAAGATATCTTCAAATTGAAACTCTGTAGGGACATGAGGTAGATTAATGGCATCCCGCTTATATTCATCCCGAATAAAGTGACAGTCAACTTCGATATGTTTGTTACGTTCATGGAAGATGGGATTTTCAGTGATTTGGATAGGCCCCAGTATTGTCGGCATGTAATGAAGTAGGAGAGGTTTGAGGGAACCCAAATTACGAAAGAAGTCCCCGTAGCCATAAGATCTCAGAACAAGCAGAAGACATTGCCCTATATTTAGCTTCCGTGGAAGATCTGGACACACGTTCTTGTTTCTTGCATTTCCAAGAAATGAGCGAATTTCCAAAGTACATGCACCAACCAGTAGTAGAACGACGTGTATCTGGACAGCCTGCCCAGTCAGCATCCGCATAAGCGGTCAGATGAAGAGGATTATCCTTTGGATAATATAAACCACGAGAGACAGTTCTTAGCAGATAGTGGATAATGCGCTTCACAGCTATCAAATGAAGGCGTCGAGAAGCGGTCATGAACTGGCTCACAAGATTAACAGCATAGGATATGTCAGGTCTAGTGATGGTGAGATAGACAAGACTTCCCACCAGGCGCCGGTAGGTATGAGGATCAGGAAGAAGATCGCCATCATCTTTACTCAGCTTGAGATTTACCTCGACAGGTGTATCAACAGGCAAAGAATCATGGAGGTCAGCCAACTCGATAAGGTCTGATGTGTAGTTGTGTTGATTAACAAAGAGACCTTTGGGAGATTGATGCACCTCTAAGCCCAAGAAATAATGCAAAGGGCCCAAATCCTTCATATGGAAGTAATTCCGAAGGGAATCCTGGAGAGATTTGATCATACCATCATCCGTGCCAGTGATAATAATATCATCAACATACATCAGAAGCACAGTAACCCCAGTAGATGTGTGGCATAGAAAGAGAGATTGATCATAAAGGCTCTGAGTAAAGACACTTTCGCATAAGCGACCCATGAAGGTTTCGAACCATGCCCGAGGAGCTTGCTTTAGACCATAAAGCAATTTTCACAGCCGACAGACGGACCTCTTGGAGGGAGAGGGGACGCCTTGTGGTATACGCATATAGACTTCTTCTTGCAAATCCCCATGGAGAAATGCATTTTTTACATCCATTTGGTATAATGACCAAGATTTAGATGCAGCAATGGCGAGAAGTAACCTAACAGATGTCATTTTTGCCACAGGTGCAAATGGTTCCTCGTAGTCAATGCCATACTCTTGTTTGTTTCCGAGTACCACAAGTCTAGCTTTGTGTCTATCCAAGGACCCATCAGATTTAAGTTTGATCGAGTAGATCCATTTGCATCCAATGGGCTTAACTGCTGAAGGACACTCCACAATACCCCAGGTGTGATTCAGATCCAACGCATCTAATTCCTCCTTCATGGCCTGGTTCCAGCAATCTTGTTGGACAGCCTGCAAATAAGAACTTGGGATAGAAATAGAAGATAGCATGGTCATCAAAGAAGTATAGGTAAATTCATACTGCTCAAGCGGTCTAGAATTTCTGGAGGAGCGACGTAAGGTAGAAGTAGGCGTGGAACCATTTGTCGGTGAGGATCGGGGGGAGGGCCATCTGCAGTGGGAGGTTTTTCCCGTCGGTGATATACAAAAGCAGGATTAAACCTGGTAACAGTTGTTTGATCCGAAAAACCTGGTAAGAGAGTTGGTGAAGATGGTTGAGGACAGTTCATGTGAGTTTAGAAGAAATATTGATGTTCAAATAAAATAACATTTCGAGAAACCCTGATACGACGACCAATGGGATCATAACAAACAAAACCTTTTTTGATTAATGGCAGAACCCAAAAAGGCACACCTGCGAGATTGTGCTGTTAGTTTCGTTCTTTCGTTGGGAGGTAGATGAACGAAGTAAACACAGCCAAAGGTATGTAGGTGATCAAACACAGGATTATGACCAAACAATTTAAAATGAGGCGTGAAATGAGCAATGGTAGGTGATGGAAGGCGGTTTATGAGATAGACAGCTGTGGTGAGAGCTTCAGTCCAAAAACGAGGGGGAACGGATGATTCAATCAGAAGAGTTCTAGTTACATCAAGAAGATGTCTCTTTTTTCGTTCCATGACTCCATTTCGTTGTGGAGTATACGGACAGGTATGTTGAGAAATGATTTCTTTATTGTTTAAAAAGGATTGAAAATCCTTGGAAACATACTCCCCCCCTGAGTTTGAGCGCAAAGTTTTAATGCATTTGGAGAATTGGTTTTCAACATAGTTAACAAAAAATTTAAATGCACTAAGAACATCAAACTTCGAATGTAATAAATAAATCCAGGTAAATCTGTTGTAGTCATTAATGAATGTTACAAAGTACTTGAAATGACTATGGGAAAGGGTCGGAGCAATGCCCCAAACATCACTGTGAACCAAGTCAAAACATGCAGTGCTCCGTGTTGTGGAGTGTGGAAAAGGTAAAGTTTTACTCTTTCTTAATTTACAAGCATCACAGTCAAAAGAAGTAGAGTCAATACATTCATTTAATAATCCAGATTGAAATAAAGTAGACAAAGTAGAGGCATTTGGATGACCAAGTCTATTATGCCACAATCAAGAATTATTCTGAATAAAAAAACAAAATAACTGATGTAAAGTTTTATTCTGAATAACTGAAGACATTGGTAAGGAAAAAAGTCTGCCACGCTTAAGCCCCCTCGCGATTACTTCCCCTAACTCCTGGTCCTGCACAACACATCCAAAAGAAGAAATGAGACATTGTAATTATTTTCAACAAGTTGACCCACAGAAACCAAATTGGTAGCAAGATGAGGAGAAACTAAAACATTGGTTAATGGTAAGGGACCAGGGGTATCACCAACAGAGGTGATGGGAAGATGATCTCCGTTGGCAGCTTGAATACTGAGATGACCAGTGTAAGGAACGACATTTTGTAATTTTATGGGTGAAGAGGTCATATGGTTACTTGCACCAGAATCTAAGTACCACGTATTGGAAAGAGAGGAATCAATACCTGCGATGTTCATGAATGCCAAGGCATTGATGATCATTTTGGTTTACCATCTCAGGGGTGAGAGGAGCTGGAGACGTAGAGTGTGATGAGGAACCAGGCTGTGAGGATGAATAATACTACAGAGAACTACTGAAGGTAGAGGATGCATATTGTGGAGTGGTCACTGTGTAAGCAGTAGGAGCTGACGACACGGTGGAAGTACCAGGGGGTAACTGCACATAGTTGCGGGAAGTAGAATTGCGAGCCTTCTTCCGACATTCGTCAATAACATGACCAGTGGCCTTACAGTATCTGCAAATTTTTGCCTTGCATTGATTTGCATAGTGACCATATTTTTTGCAGTTATGGCACTGAACTTTTCTGATGTCCCAAGGAGGTTGTCTGGTTGTAACAACATAGGCAAATGGAGCCTCAGTAGATCTCTGTTGTTCCAGAGTAGTTTTAGTAGCCAGACGCTGTTCTTCCCACAGAAGTTCTTGAAGGCAGTCATCCAAGCTGGGAAGAGTAGCCCTGCTCATCAAGTTCGATTTAACTGTCTCAAACTCCATACGAAGTTTCATGAGAAGCTGATCCCGATGACTACTTTGCTGTAATGGAAGTAATTCCGGTAGGAGAGCGGCAGACACCATGGCAAACTTAATCTCATCATATTCGGACCACAGTCTGCGGAAGCCATTGTAATACTCCTTAATAGACTGGGTGCCTTGAGAGAATTGAGAGATTTCAAGTTCCAATTGAAACTGATGAGTAGCATTGCCTTGTTGATAAATTTTCTTAAGATAGTCCCACATTTCACGGGCATTTTTGCAGGGTTTTAAGTTGGTCTTGATTTTAGCATCCTTTGTCTTCCAAGCTAAAATCTTCTTATCATCTTCCTCAGGTTGAGGTTCAGATCCATCAATGTGTGCCAAGAGTTCTTTTCCTTCCAAGTAAATTTGAAATTGGAAGGCATATGAGGTATAATTTGTTCCATCAAAGAGAACCCAGGGCAATCTCATGTTTTTCCATTACTAAAGACTAGTAAGAAGCACACACAAATCAGTCCTGCGAAGATACTGTCAAGTAAAACAGGGTGCTGATCCTCTATGATTGGAGAAAACCAAGTTTTAAAACAGGCAGCAGCACTGTTGTAGTCCAATTGTAGACAAATTAGACCACAATCACAATTTTAATAACACAATCAAGAGGTGTTGCAACAGATAGCAACCAGCAGCCAAGATCTGACGGATAAAGATGTCCAGATCAGATCCCAGAAGCCACAGGATAAACAATGCACAAAAGCAGAACAGTAATCAACCACGGCCTATTTTGTAATGCAACAGTAGATAAAAGGACAGCAGCAATCAGTAGCAAGCAGCAATAAGAAGCAGTAATCCAGTAGCAATCAGCAATAAACAGCAACAATTAACAGCAGCAATCAATAGTAGCCATCAGCAGTAGATAGAAAAAGGACAGTAGCAGCAATCGCAAGCAGCAGGGCACAGCAACAGTGCACAGGTATGAAAAACGTCCCCGTCGGCAGTGGGTAAATCCACACATGGGCCCCACTTGGTGATCTCGACACAGATCAGAGTGTGGGGATGAAAAGAGAGGAGTTTTATGCAACTACTGGAAGTGGTCGCAGGCAGATCAAATCCAGATCCAGGATTTTGGACAGCCGAGATGAAAACTAGTGGAAATGAATGAATTTTCACAAAAATTGGTAGAAAACCTACTTCTGATGATCAATAAATCAGGAAAAATTCTTCATAAATCCAGGAAGCTCCAGGCGACCAAGATGGGGATGTTCTGCTGATGAGCTGGTGATGATCACAGGTGGGCCACGACTAATCTGAGATGGATCAGGGAGGATCTGAGATGATCAGGGAGGGTCAGTCTCTGACCCAGCTGAAGTGAATGATCACAGATGATCATAGACTGGCTTCCAATGCTTGGAAGATGACTTAGGAGAAGATCACAGATGATCGACCTTTGCTTTGATACCATGTCATTTAGAGAGATGGAAACAGAACACAGTAATAATCTTTAATGCTTCATGCAATCCCCATTAGGGTCGACTATTCTCCCATTATAAAGGGGTTGAATGCCCTGATTACATGCAAATATCCGTATCTCATCTTATCTAGATCCAAAAATTCAGTTTTACAAACTAAGTACGTACAGTTGGCTTTGATTGAGGAAGATATGATGACTGGGCCCAAAATGGGCCTGGGCTTGGATTGACAACAACTACATGGAGAGAGAAACACTAGATGCTAACCCTGATTACTCCTTCCTTGAACTACGCGTCAGCCATATCATTGCTGACCTAATAATGTTCCAGAAAAGTACATTCATGGAAGACAGATTTGATTGCATTAAGAAAACATTGAAACTTCCAAGGGCACCCAACTTGCCCAAAGCCCATGAGACTACATTGGACTTTGGAGGCCTTCAACTATCGATGAATCTCAGAAATAGGCACGTACAATCTTGAAGCCCCTAATATAGCAAAGACTTGGCTTCATACAAATCTTTGACTCCCCGACAATTTGGGGAACTATAGCAACATTTCACCTCGTTGATCGTGAACCACTCTGCCATTTCCAGCTAGACCAGGCTTACCTTTAGTTGCCACATCAACATTAAATTTCAATGCACCAAAAGGAGAAGATCAGCTTTCCTGCCTGTTCTCCTTGGTGGATCCGTAGCCCGAACATGCCTCCTGTGAAGGATACTGGGTAAGATCAATATCTGAAATTCTTTTATTGTCATAACCCATTTACATATTCTCACAGATTCACATTTAAGATCTCGTTTGAAGACACTGGAGCTGATTTAAAGGTGGTGTACTTTCTCTCCTTCCCAATGGACCAAAGGATAGTATCTGAACATCCTGACATCCTGTACCAGGGGGCGTTCTAGAAACCCAACCTCACTCATCCTTTCCATACTAAGAAACAATGATCCCAAGCCCAGACCACGAGAAGATTTTGCCTCCACCACCTTATTCCATTTAATTAAATGTAATTTTTCTCAATATGCCCCTACCACAAGATTTCTCTAAATCCTATCCAATCTTTCCAACAGATCCACAGGCATCCGTACAGCAACATATAAATTGGGTGATTAGACAATGCTATTTTGATTAGGGTTTAAAACACAATGGATGATTAGAAGTTTCTTTGATTAGGGTTCTTCAACCCTCCAAGGATAAGAATTGTCTCATCCACATGGATGGCTTCATTTCAAACTTTTCTACAACAGAACCCCCAACTCTTTTGATTTAAGATTTGTCCTGATTGGTAAACCTAAGTATTAAATAGAAACGACCAATTTTGCAAAGCAACCTGTCCACCAAATGATAAACATGTGTAGCAACCCAAAACAGAAGATATCAATCCCAACCAACAGCAAATGATCCAGGAACAGTAGATATATCATCTCATATTTTCAAAAAGAAAAATCCAAGACAACTCATACTGTAGCAAAGAACTTCTCACTTCTCAGGGAAAGACTCATAATAATGGAAACCCAAAGGAAAATACCCTAGTAAATAACTCTAACAGGCGCGCACACAATCCAACAGGGAAAAAAAATACAGGCCCACAATAATGAAATTTGCATAGAAGTGCACACTATTCTAAGATCTTTTTCTTTTACTTCTTAGACCTGTGTTCTAAAGTTTCTAGGTGAATTGTTTTTCTGCATCAGAATTGTATCAAGTGATACTTTTACTTCATATTCAAGCGACAGAGCAGGAGTTTGAGTAAACTTTTGTAACATTTTTTACGTGCGAAAACTAGTCCTTAGTCATCAACCATTACGAAATTGATCTTAAGCAAAGTTTGATAATTATGGTCAGTTGGTGACTATGGAACTGAATAAAACTATACGCACTACAATCATAGCCATTGAGAATACAGCAGGTGTCATGCAGAATGTAAGCAGACAAGCACATGGTTCGAAATAGCAATCGCTACCCATAGCGGTTGAAGCCACTACGCTATTTTGAAAAAGTTGGCGCTATAGTCTAAAACCTAGTATAACCAAGCAATTTTAGTTTAAAGCATTGTTTTTCTTATTTCTTCTCCTCAATAGCATTTGTTAAAGTTGTCTCTACCCTTTCATCAACATCATCATCATCATCATCAAAGCCTTGTCCCAACCATGTTTGGGTCAGCTACACGAATTTTGTTTTTCCATTCCGATCTATCTTGAGCCAAATTCTCAGATAAGTTATACTTCCTCATATCCATTTTTAGTACTTCCATCCACGTCCTCTTTGGCCTATCTCTTCCCCTTGGTGGGCCATCAACCTTCATAGCCAAAGTTTTCCTAACCGGCGCCGTTACCGGCCTACGTTGGACATGCCCAAACCATCTCAAACAGGTTTCTCTAATTTTATCCCCTATTGTTGTTACCCCTAAATGCTCTCAAAAGTGTTCATTTCTACCCTTTATGGTTCCAAATCATTAAAAAAAACATAAGATTGGCTACTACACATGATTTGGATTTTTTTTACCACTTAAAAAATTCACACCGTTATGCTGTTATATATTGTAGCAACCGCTGCGTATCGCCCGCTATATAGTATTTTTGGCCACTAGCCGCTACGCCTAACGCAGCCACTATTTTGATCCTTGGACACGCATACGCTGGTGAATTGGAATGTGTCCCTAGAATCTAGAAGCATTTACTAGCATCTGCCCACGAAAGTAATTTCGATGAAGCAATAAAATTCACAAACACACTTTACAGAGATAGTGACAAGAAATCAAGCACAAAAAATGGCATAGAAAACACCTGGAATGACGATGTCTCTTATTTTATATCACAAATCAATCTGTAGCAACCCCAAAGCTTCACACCTACATGATAAAGGATCCTGTTTCCACCTTAACAATGAAGAATTGTGATCACCATCATCAAAGCCTTATCTCAACTATATTGTGGTAGTCATCACAATGAAGAATTCTAATGATTTAACTTAAAAACAGACTATAACTCAGCAACTGAATATCTTTCTTTACAGCATCAGACTTTTTATAGACCAGAAGACACATTTGAGCAAGCTAACTGGAAGGCGCATACCTGTATGTTAATTCCAGCTTCCAATGCCTTCTGAAACAGACTGTCCACTCGTCCTAAATCATTAGACAATTGCTCCTGCAAATATCCCAATCTCAAGTTTTAGAATCCACTAATGGATCAACCAGGAATTATGTGTCAAGTTTTTTCTCTCAATTAAAAGGACTTTTCAGCAATTAGCAGTAGAGCACAAGTAAATGTTAATAAAAAAGAGATAGCAGCTATTTTTGAGGTCCAACAAAAAGTTCCCTCCTTCCTTTCTTATCTTTCACTCTCCTTTATTCAGTAACTTCAACTGTCTATAAGCATCAATGGTTGAAGCACTAATATTTGAAGAGCCTATCTCCTATCTCTAGAACTGATGGTTGCTAATGTCATCTAACTGCAGAGCTCATGTTAGCAACTCTCAAGGCCAAACCAGAGGGAATGGAAGAGCTACGTCATAGAACCAAACCCCCCCTCCACACACACAACAATTCTGCTAAAGAATCTGCCAGCTCATTCGCTGATCTCCAAAAATAGGTGAAAACGACAGACAATGAATACACATGAACACAGCTTAGTACATTGATAAGTCCATAAAATTGCACATTATTTTCACAATTTCATGTAGAATTGTGAACTTATTTAGGATAAAAGCATTGAATTTCATAAAATCATGCATTAGTGCTTTCAAAGTGGATTTCTTGTGAAAATTGGTTTAAATTCATAAAATTGCATGCTTTTATCGAAATTATTTTTTGGATTATCAGACTATCCTCTTGAATAACTTTCAATTCACACGTAAACTCATGTAACTTCTTTTCACCATTGCAGGTACACGAGATTTTGAGCAACGTGGTATATTCATTTGAGTTCGTACGTGTCGAAATGGGTCCCATGCATTGCATGATAGTTTGCTATATGAAAATTTTTCTTTTTAATTTAATTTCATTCCTTTTGCAGGAAATTCAGAAATTGGGGGCCCGCATGATGAAGAATTTCAAGAAGAATTGCAAGAAGAGAGAAATTGGCATCCATGTGGGGTCCACCTTAGGCGTGAATCTCAAGGTGTGACACCCCATGGGGAAGGCCCACTTTTGTTGCAAAAAGTCCTTCCGCTTTTTTTTAGGGAATTTGAAATTCAAATTGAATGAAGAGTCCAAGAAACGAAAGAATTTGAAGACGACTTTGAGGCCAAACAAGCAAGAAGGGAAAGAGAGAAAAAGAAGGCAGAAAGAAAAGAATGAAAATCAAGGAAGCAATGGGACGCCCACAAGGAGACCCACCAGCCCTTGCACGCCCCTTGCGGGGCCCACATGTGCTGCAAAAATTTTGAAAATTTTCTCTTTTGAAGACCTTCCAATTAGAGATGGGGCCCATGGTTGAAATTTCCAAAGAAGCATGAGATGGGACCAATTTATAAAGTCTTCCACAACAAGAAGCCATGTTAGGAAAGACTTGCTAAATCCCTAAATTTTCTCCTTTTTTTCTTTCCCCCGCTTTCCTCCTAAACCCTCCCAAACTTGGAGGCTAAGCTAGAAACCTTTCCAAATCCCAACTAAGCTTGGAGCCCAAGTGTTGCAAACTATAAAAGACACCACCACCACCCACCCACCCCCACCCCCCACCCTGTGGGTGGGGGCGGCATTCTCCGTCTCTCATTGGGTGTCCAGCCCACCTCTCCTCTCTTCCACAACTCCACTTCTCCACTTCTTTCTCTACCATTGAAGCTCATCCAAGGGGCTAAGCCTTGGCCGACCACCACCTTCCGTTCCACCACCATCCTACCACTCTTCCAAGGCTTCTTCTTCTTCTAGTTCTGAGGAGATCAGGTTGCTGAATTTTTGAAGATACTGGAGACAGAATCCATTGCAGGCTAGTTTTTTTCCTGGGGAAAAGTTTGATAATTTTTGTACTTTTATTGGTCTTGCGCGTAGATAGAACTAAAATCAGAATTATTTAGCAATTGTAATGTAAAGGAATGATTTAGGTGATAGTTGCTTAATTTTTCAAATTCTTTGATGTCTTATTCTCTGTGATATATGGCATTCTTAGAACACTGTGGGATTTGTACAAAAAAGATCTATTCTGCGTTGAATGCTTGAATAATCATTTCAGAAGTTAGTTGCTTAAAATAAATCTGATTTGTTTCTTTTTCTGACTTGGATTGACAGCCCATGTTGGAACGAGAGGTTTCAGTCCACTCATACTTCTAATCATTAGGAAGAAATTGGATCCCTAGACCCTGGAAAACCTTATTTTCATTGATAATCTAATTATTTTCAGTTCTGATTTTTATTTTTATTTTACTGCAATTGGTTGTTTTAATTTTGTTTTTTTCATTCGCAGCATATTTTCTAGTTGAGGAATTTTTAGTATTAGGGTTTTTAGATTAGGAATTTATTTTAATTGGGGTGTAATCATTGTAATTAATTTTATTCAAGAACCCAATTTGATGTATAGATTTTGTTTACGCTGAGTTTAGAGTATAATGAGGATAGTTCAAGCGTGGCATTGAGTTTCATCCCGTGGATCGACTTCGGACTCACCGAGTTATTACTGCATTGTGACGACCCTGCACTTGGGGCAATGATCATACATCTCCCTTGCTTTTTTTCCACTTGCTATGGACAGCCACTATCACTTCAAACCTCGGTATTTTGGCATTTTTCCTGTTTCATTGGGTTTGATGCATCCCCATGAAGTATGAGTCAAGCTGAAAAATCCCTCCCAAAGATACTCACTGCCTCCCCGATGTATTGGAACCTGGACTCATTGGAGTCATTTATGCCTGCAGGCTATAAAAACTCTACAAGCACTTATCCATTTCGGACCTATTCAATTCTATTTAGCTGTTTCGATCCAAAAAAGACCAGATTTCAGCTGCACAGAGAAAATAGTGGGAAAGTTTTGAAAAGAAAAAAGGCTCTCTATTTTTATTAAGGGATTAATTTGCCCCAAATATAGTGTAGCAATTATGTGAATGTATGTATTTATGTTATTTTAGCTATGATAATTAAAGGTGAAAGATGAGAATGGGTGTCGTAGTTTTACATTGTCACACACAAACAAGGCTGATAAATTATTCACTAGCAAACAGGCCTGGGCCAAAATCTAAACTAACATATTTATAAATTTTACAAATCTTTTAAGCTGACTAAAATAATAAATGTATCAACAAAATGATGTAGATAATTGACTTTGGAATATCAAATTTGTGTTCTATGAGATATTATTGGGAAGAAAAAAAAATTTTAATAAAAGATTTACCATTAGAATTGTTCTTAAAATCCTCACTATCAAAATTTATTCAAAAGGGGAAAATTTATAGTAGACTTACGCATGAACTACAGCTGAATCTAAAATATAAAATCTCACATATTTTGATATCCCATGTATCTTCTACGAAGAAAAGAGAGAGAGAGAAAAAAAAAAAAAAAGAAGAAATATGTTTAAGCAAAATTAATTGATACATTATAGAGAAGTCAATAGAACTAATTCCAATTTCTATATACATAAAATCTCAAATTCATCCAAAAAAAAAAAGATCTACACTCTCACACTCTCACACTCTTTTTTTTCTTTTTTTTTTCATTTCATTATTGTAAAAAAAAAAAAGACAGATCTATTCAGATTTAGGGAAAAATGAAAAATCTCTTTATTGAAATTTAAGAAAGATAAGAGTATCTTTCCTATTTAGTTGTAATAATTCTCAAATATATAAATTCTTACATTCATTAGAAATTGTATATAATCTCAGAAGTTTTTTGGTATTATTAGACAAATGAAAGATCTATTCAGGTGTATATAAAAAATCAAATAACTTAATTTAAACTGAAGAAAGATACGAGTATCTTTCATATCAATGCATATAATAAAAAAATTTAAAAAAAAAAATAAAGGCAATGGGAAGTAAATTTAATAAATTCTAATCTCCAAATATATAAATTCTCACCAATACAATGTGAGAAATGACACAAACCTTCCCATGCTTAGGTTTCCAGGTTGTCCCAGGCTCAAAAGAATTCCATATTTGATACTCCAACCACACCAACAATGCCTCTGAACTCAAAGGCCCATGGCTCATGGGTCGACCAAGCCCATTTGGCCAAACCCACTAAGGCCCATTAAAGCCAGAAAGTCTCATGGCCATTCAAACCTAGGATTCTTTTCTTTTACCTTGTTATAAGGATTAACTAAAATTTAGGAATAGAGATTTTATTTTATTAGAAAGTAATAATTTTTTGGTTTAGAGTCTTATCTTAATTAGATTTGTTTCCAAAATAGAATTAGGTTATGGAGTCTTTATAAAGAGATGTAATCCCTCTCATTTGCTAGGTGATTAATAAAATTTCCTTTCGTGAGTTTTCTCTCGGTTATACGGTTATGTGTCTTTGGTGTGAAACCAAGACAGTTTGGATCTTTGACCGCTAAGATTCAGCTTGGAAAGTAGTCTTAGCTATTCTTCCCTTACCTGTACTACATCAATATGCTTAGTCAAATTATTTTGAAGGGTTAAAAGTCGAACATAATCTTTGAAAATTAGAGAAGCCACCATGCAATTTGGAGGAGAAAGTTTGGTTGTTTGGGATACTAGAACCTTTGATTTTAAATAAGGAAATCATCCAATAGAGATTGGGATTAGAAGTTTCCTAAATTGTTGAAGTGAGATTTAGAGAGATATGGGATGGCTTTAGAGAGATTTTAGGGAAGGAACCATTAAAGAGAGACCAAAATAAGAAGTTCCCTAAATAGTTTAAGAGAAGTTTAGAGAGATTTTGGATGGGACGTAGTGGCAGTTCAGGACCGATATGGGAGAGATTTGGAATGGGATGACATACCGCTCCAAGGGAGATTAGGACATAATGTGCACCTATTAGAGGCCACAATGACAAGGCACTCTAGGGTGACATTATTCCAATATGGAAAGCCCTTGGCAAAAGGGCTGCTGGCCTGCTGCTTTTATATAGATAATTTGGCAACCATTGCAAGACAAGTCTTCATTTGGCATGTACAAATAGCATACTGTATTGTTGATTTAGTAGAATTAATTACAGATATAAAGTATATAGGGGATTTAACCGGAAAAAACAGATTAGGTGACCGCCATGCCGAAAAGGTAATTTTAAGTTCCCTTGCACCAAATCAGTCATTTTTCCCAAAAAACGTATTTTTTTTAACATTCTCTACTAGGGTCCCTATCGACCTTCATTTGCAATGTTAAGGGTCGATTGAGACACTACGGTCCATCCTAACCTTCACATAACTCCCATTTACTTTGTTTGTAGGGTCTCAATCGACCTTCATTTGTAATGTTAAGGGTTTCTATCGACCCCGCGGTATGCGCTTAGAAATGCAAGAAACCCATCCCTCATTCCCTGTTCTTGGAAAAAAGCAACAATGCTCGACTTGTTTCGCAAGCTGAAACAGTGCATCGTTGTCATTATTCTCTGTTTTTGGCCTCACTATCGTAAACAGCCTCAAATCATCATCTCCAACCCAGCGATAAATCCAATCAAAACTGGATTTTCCAATTCCGTCAGGCCAAAAACAGAGAATAATGACAGTGATGCAGTGTTTCGGCCTAGGATAACATAAGTTGCAGCTTAGGGGTCTCCTAAGCTGCAACTTATGTTATCCTAGGCCGAAACAGTGCATCGCTGTCATTATTCTCTGTTTTTGGCATGACGGAACTAGAAAATCCAGTTCTGAATATATATATGGAAATACAACTGTGAAATGTTATATTCTAAGCATCATAATGATGATATTTTTATGAAATTGTTTGGATGTTTTTAACTTAGTATAGCTAATTAACATGTATACAAAAGAAAAATTTATCAATATTATTATTTTAAAATTATACGGCGATACAAGACTCCATGCAATGAAGGGACCGCTACGCCTTCCTACCTTAGTTACTTTTGCAAAAATGTATATATATATATATATATTCTAGCTTTTTCCAATTTTCTGGATTTTCTAGAAAAAAATTTCAAAATTTTCTAATAACTTTTTTGAATCACACTGCTACGCCGCTACGCAGCGTTTCGGTAGCCGGCCATTGCCGCTATTTTCATCCTTGATTTTTATTTATTTTATAGTTTATTTTCACTTTGACGCTAACCACAACCTATAATCGGTTAATGATCATTATTCAAGAGCTAATTGTGTTGGTCACACCTTACCATAATATTTATAATATTTATATTTATCATTTTATTCCGGATTTCTATTATTTAATTACTAATAAACTCGTGTAAATTCTATAAAATTCCATTACGTCAATAAGATAACTCTCATTATTCCCTCCTGCTCCTTAGCTTTAATAAAATTTGTTAGCATTCAAAAAAAGTTATTCCGTCATGCATGCTAATCAAACTAATTTAAGCCTTAATTCCCTCTTTTTTTTTAATCGCTACTTTCATTAAAGGAAAAAAGTACAAGAGACTTATATTGACAAGAAGAATAACAACTAAATAAGCCCCTAAAAGTCAGGGATCAACCAAAACGGCGTCACCGAAAGAAAGAAGAAACACAACAACCCCAACACCTAACTACTGGAATGCAACATCCTTCCAATTGAGCATGATTTGATCTAAAGAATAATCTCTAAAAATGGGATTTATCATCGCCCATTGACCAACACAAAATTTAATTTTCCCACATAGTGAATCTCCATTCATTGCTACTCCTTTAAAACATCTAATGCTCCTCTCCTTCCAGATATGCCAAATCACAGCAAGAAAGGATACTTCCACATCTCTTTCCCCTTCTAGGACCCAATTGAATACTTCCACACCATAAACAGCTCCTGAACATGCTTTGGGAGGACCCATTACATCTGTAAGACCCCGACCCCTAATTTTTGTGATTAGTGCGGTTTAAGCTATCGGTTAGCTCTCAAAGGGAGATTTGAGTGTAATTGAGTTGGTTTGTGGATTAAAATAGTTTTTACATAGCTTTGGAAAGTTTTGGGAGCCTTTGGGGATTTGACAGAACAAGTTAGAAAATATCATCTATTCCTCAAAATAGTGTTGAATGAGAATTTATCCCAAATGTGGGTATTGTACAGTGAGGCTTCATTTTTTATTCCAATTTTACCCCTAGTAAAAGATAAAAGATAAAACCCTAATCTTTACTTTTGTGAAAAGTTCTTTGATTCTCTTTCACTGGTATGGGCGATAGTCTCCGTCTTCCTTCATCGATCTACTGTGAGACCCATCATCTTCTTGATTGATTCCAACTCGATATCGCGTTAGGGGAGTTCGTCTTCAACCTTCTGCCAGTGTTTATTATCTCTCTCTTTGGTGACTGTGCGATATCGCACAAAAAAACACTGAATTAGACTCCAAATTAGCTGTGGTTTTTTAATTGTTTCGTTTTAGCTCTCACTCCATATTTTGCCACTCGATAAGAGAAAGTTGGGGCTGTGTAAAAATCCGATTAAAGTCCCAGCTATTGTGACCAAGAATACAATAAAAAAAAACACCGAATTAGACTCCTAGCTTTGCTGGGTTTTTTTTAGTTATTTCATTTGGGTCTAACTCCATATTTCCAACTCAATGAGAGAAATTATGGGCTTGTAAAAAATTGGTTAAGATCCCAATTGCTATGCCCAAGAATGCAGAGAAGCTTTGTGGGAGTAACAAAATATGAAGTGACTGTGTGATATTGCACAAAAAGCACTGAATTACACTCTCAGTTTAGCTATTGTTTTTGAGTTGTTTCATGTTAGGTCTTAATCCATATTTTGCTACTCAATAAGAGAAAGTTTGGGTTGTGTAAAAAATCAATTAAAGTCTCAACTGTTGTGGCCAAGAATACGATGAAGCTTTCTAGAATTTTATTTTCTGAGTAGCTGGCCAAGTAATTGTGCGACATCGCACAAAAAATACTGAATTAGACTACCAGATTTGTTGTGTCTTTTCACTTATTTTATCTGAGGTCTAACTCCATGATTCCATGCTTGATAAGAGAAAGTTTGGGCTATGGAAAAAATCGATTAATGCTCCAAGAAGTTGTGTGTACAAAGAATCATTTGAATGCTCTTAGAAGTTGGAACACAGAGACACAAAACAACTCAATGGAGCACACCAAGCCAAAAGAACTATGTGAAGAAAATATGGAAAAACCTTTGGAGAAATGAAAGAGCAACGGCTTAATCCTCTTGAGAACCTCATCTAACAATGGAGACAGTCACACAAAAAAAATGAGGGAAAACGACCCACTTTAAGAGATGAGAACGAAGGGAAAAATGGAGGAAAAACGACCTGATATTGACTTTGCAGTTTGTGCGATATTGCATATATTTGCGATATCGCACGAAAGGGGTAGAATTAGAAAAAAAAAATTGGGGCTCCGTGTACGATACCCACATTTGAGATATATTTTTTGTTAACACCACCATGAGAAATATAGATTATTATATAACTTGTATGGTCAAATCCCTTATTTTTTTTTCCATTAGTAACAACAATAAATCAAAATATCGGTCACCTTAAGTCATGAGTCCTGTCTGTGTTGCTGACTCACTGTCTTATTATGGTAAAATCCAAAAACAATGATATATTATAATTCAAATATTAAAAAATCCAAAAATAAAAGAATTAAAAAAATCCAAAATCATGTGTTTGAGTAGATCTATCATCTACACACTATTAATAAGCCATTAGTATTTAGTATCATAAATACTCCAACAATTATTTAAAAAAAAAAAACAGAAGATTTAAAAAAAATATTTTTCTACACCCAAAATCATATTTATGAGTAGATCTAGTATGAAAGTGTGTAGCTCTATGAGAAGAACACAGCCCAAACAAAAAAATGACATGTCAATGATCTTTTCATTCATTTCTATGCTTTATCTAAAAAAAAACAAAGAACACATAATAGTAAAAATAAGGGAGTTAAGTTTATTTTCTCGTTGATTTTCTCTTACCAAATAAAATGATTTCTTAAAGAAAGAATGGTGGAAATATGGAAGAGAAGGAGCCGAGGAGGAGGGGCTGCTCTAAGGAGGTGAGGAAAAAGGAAGAAGATGAGGGAATGAGGGAAAAGAAAAATAAATTAGGGTTTATTCCACTCGATCGATATTTGAAAATATCAGCTGATATATTGAAAATATCGGCTGATATATCCGCTAAATCGGTATTTTCAAAATATTGGCCGAGATGGACTGATATTTTGGGGATATTTTGGTGTCCGATACCAATTCCGGTATCACACCAAAATAATGGACCGATACCAGCTCGTATCGGCCGATATGAACCTATATTGGCTGATATTTTAAACCATGGTTTGGTGGTGCTTAGGAGAGTGTTTTGGGAGTTTTCGGAGATCAGGCAAGTGAATGCTCAGATAATTATATGCATGCAATTTAAATTCTGTTTTCTATTCAAAATTCTGAGTGGATTTTTCCATGTAAGGTAGGTGATAATGGATGATAGTTATTTGGTTTTTCAACAGTGTGTTTCAGTTCTTTGTTTATTCTAAGTTTTTCTGCATAAGTTCAGTTTCAGCAATGACATGTTCAGCACATTTTTTTTCCTATAAAAGCAGTTTCTACATTCTGAAATTTCATTTGCTTAACATCTGTTTTTCTGCATTTTAATTGTATATGGAAGTGTTGGATGTTGGGCATGGGAGTGCATCTTTGATTCCGATGATGAAGGGTTGGATGTTGGTGGAAATTGTGAGCATTGTAGGCACTTTTTACGCAGGAAAAATGTGTTTGGAAGGAGAACTGATTTGGAGAAGGAACCAACGGTTAGAAGGTTCAGAAAGCGAATTTTCGCAGGATGGGCAGTTAGATGGCGGCTAACTGCGGAGGTGGCGGTTCCAATTGCAGAATGTAGCAAAATTCTAGGAGCAGGCGGCGGTTAGCCGACCTACCGCCAGGTCACCGCCAGTAGGAGGTTAGAAAGACAGAAGACCCAAAAATGTTTCAGGTAGACCCGCAGTTAGCCAACGGTTAACCGCACCCCTGATTTTTGGGAAAATTGAAGGGGAGTTGCAGGGATATTCTCCGTGGACATGCTAGGACCTCACCAAGTTGGTGTTGTACACTTAGACGCCTTGAATGTCATAAAACTTCGAAGCACCAATTATTATAAGAACTCGACATTTGGGCTTTAAGTATATATCAAGCCAACATGTACGGTCCCACTGTGCCAATGGAAATGAGTGTAGTGATTTTCATATTTTCTAAATCAAACACCATTGAACTCGATTGTTTCACCATAAAGGCTCGGATTTTTCAAGGTTGACTTGTAAAGGCATTGGGCTGAAAAAGTTTAGAATTGTAAAGGTTTTGACTTGAGAAGGCATTGGTTTGCAAAGGTTTGGGGTTTGTAAAGGCTTTGATTCGTAAAGGTATGGGTTTGCAAAGGTTTTGGTTTTAAAAGGTGCTGACTTAGTTCCAAGTGTGACTTAGTGCCAAGTGTGAATTTTGCGTGGCTCGCCACGTTATGTGCGTCTTGAAAGGGCTACTCATTCTGTTTGCTTCCGTATGTATGATTTGTCTAGTTTGCAGAGTAATCCCTTATCAAGTTGAAATATAATTTGCTAATTTGTAAGGGTTTGCATGGATTTTTGGTCGACACCACACAGCTTGGGTTGCCGGGTAGGTCTGATCATCCGGCTTGGGATCGTTAAATATTTCAGCCAACTGTAGCTTGGATTTTGTCTATATGCTATTCGTTCCACAAAGGATTCTGTTGATGCCCAGCTATACTGGGTTACTATATTTATATTTATTTGCTCCGGCCGTCTCGTATGCTGACGGTTATCTGTCTGCTCTAGCCATCTTGTATGTTGATGGTTATCTGTCTGCTCCGGCCATCTTGTATGGCGACGGTTATCTGTTTATCTACTCTCGTCACTTCGGTGGCTGGAGAGTATAGCTCGATGTGGTTTCCATCTGCTCGGTTTGTTTTACTAGCATGTTTGCCTACTTTTCGTATTTCATTTCGTTATGCATATCTTACAAACCCATTATTATTGTCCTCGGATTTTCAAATATGCTTTAGTAATGAAAAATGGGTTTTTATACATTATCCCATGTTGTTATCTATATCATTCGCCTGCCAGACCATCGTGTCTGATATACTGCATTTTGTGCTCTAAGTAGCAGGTCCTTTGTTCTGAGTTGGAGCACGCACGGTTGACTATGGAGCCTTGTGTTCTGGTAGGTTTGTCATGCTGACGATGTCATTTAGGCGTCGTGCTTGGCACCGGAGTTCATCACATAATGGGGGTAGTGTTTTGTTTAGTTATTTTGTATGGCTTTTATTAGCCAGTCGTCTTTGGGACTTCAATTAATGTACATTTATAATTTGTAACTTGAATACATGTGGGAAAGCTTTGTGTTTCGTTATTATGGTTTGTTCCAGTCTGATTATGGGCCTTGATTTGATGGTATTATGTTAACGGTTGTGTGCAACCAGGAACCCGATGGCCACGGGCTCCGAGTCGCAACACCACGGAAGCTTCCGCGAAATATTCGTAATGTGTTGGAAATTTTGACATCCTCACACATGCAGATTCTGGGGAAAACAAAATTTTTACTTAATCCCAAATCACGCACCCCAACAACGGACCACTGCAGAAGTCCGGTTTTGGGGTGTGACAACATCCAAACCAACTAAATACAACATTCCAAATCTTCACAGCACTCTTGCACCTTAAGAGTAGGTGATCTATAGTTTCCTCATCTTCCAAACACATAGGACTGCATTGACGACAATCTTCCCTCTTCGTCTAAGACTGTCCATAGTAAGAATTATTCGTCAGGGAACTAGCCAACCAAAGACCACAATTCTTGGTGGGGCCTTGAATTTCCAAATATTCTCTATCACCTCCACACTGTCCTTGTAGAGTCGGCCAAATAAAATAATAAGACGGAGAATGAACAATCTTTCGAGGCTTTCCAAATTCTAATATCCTCCCCTTCTTCAGGGATAATCACATCCCTAAGAAGGTTTAAAAGGGATAGAAATTGCCTTTCCTCCATGTCCTTCAAATTTCTTTTGAAAATTGGACACCAAATCACCTCATCCCTATTAGTACATCTTTCAAAGCAGTTTTTAAACTTTGCTTCATTCACCAATGCACAATTAAACAGCCCTGGGAATTTTTTTGCTAACGGACAATCAAACTACCAAAATATATTTCCAAAAAAGAATCTTCTCTCCTGATCGTACCTGATATTTGATGTTTTGCATAAACTTCTGCTCTACAGATACTATACCTTTCCACATTGATGAGAAATTGTAACTACTTTCTTTAGTCTCCCTGCCATCCCTTTGATTGCCATATATGGCCATCAGCACCTTCCTTCATAAGGCTTCCGACTTGTCGCCCAACCTCCATAGCCATTTCCCTAACAAAGCTTCACTCATACCTCTTAGGGATTTGATCCTCCTTCCATCTTGGATGAGCATACCGAAGACCAATCTACCAGGTGAAACTTTCTTTCCTCACATCTCCCTTGCCAAAGGAAGTCCCTTTGTAGCTTCTTTATTCTGTTGATCACTGATATTGGGCATTTTAGAATTGACAATTAGTAAACTAGAAGATTTGACATCGCTGCTTTTATAGAGTTATCCTTCCTCCCATAGATAGATGAGTAGCTTTCCAGGTAGACAGTTTCATTTCCATCCTCTCAACCACCGGGTTCCAAATCGATTTATTCGCTGGCCCTAAACAAAGGAGGAGACCTAAATATTTAACTGGGAAAGATCCCACTTTGCAGCCTAGAACATATGCAAGCTGGCACACCACCGAATCCTAAACTTTTATCCCTAGCAACTCGCTCTTTAAAAAATTAATCTTTAGTCCCGATATCGCTTCAAAACAAATTTGGATGGGTTTCACATTTCAAATTTGATCTTCAGAAGTTTCACAAAAGATAAGGGACTGGAGTCATCAGCAAATTGTAAAAGAGATGCTTATGGAGCCGTAGCAGCCACTTTGAATCCCGTTAATAGACTTCGATTCTCTACTGCCTTCACCATCCTACTCAACGCCTCTGCTGTTATAAGCCATTTTGATTTATTGGATAGGTCCTCAACTCCCACTGAAACAGAGAAAACATCACTCCAACTCTTCAAAATCTTAACCGATGTAGAGTCCCAGATGTTATAAGCCTTAGTTCCCTTTCATCAGGCTTATTTTTTTAATATTAAATATTATTCAATAATAATGACTAAATTATATTAAAATCCTATAATTAATTCTGATCTTATCCAGATTAGATAATTGCTATTTACTTCTATCCTGATTAAGATTTCTAGTCCCTTCCTACAATCCTGCTATTAGCCACAACTTGTGTTGCATCATCACTCAATTCACTACAGATAGCCTGCCATGAACCACAAGTGGCTACCTATCAACTAATGGCACTAAAGCCATTACTAGAGTTTGGTGAACCAACTCATATGGGGGTCCCAAGTGGCCCATCATGATTAATTTAATTATTTAATTAATTCCCATAGTGGATGAATTTTAATAATTTCTAAATTACCTTAATAACTCACTATGTATGCCCAAATCAAACTCCGATTGACCCTGATTGTGCCTAATGGTGCCCTAATTCAAAGTGACCAAATTATACTCATTGACTAAATTAATTATTTAATTCACTAAATTAATTAAATATTATTTAAATATAACATCTGTGGACAGGTGCTTGCATAAACATGTAAAGTTCACACAGAAAGTATATAGAATCATATATCAATAGGAAATAACCGTTGAACAATGATGGCCAGGACACTATAGCAGTTCAGCTTATTCAATGGATGGAAATTAACTTTGAATTGACAAAATTGACAAATCATCACTTATACACCTCTGTCATGTTTTTTTAATTTTTTTTTTTTTTTTTTTTGGTAAGAGACATGACTTGAATCCACAAACTCAAGGTTGCAATAGGGAACAATTGAACATATTCCACCGTGTCACAAGCTCGTCCACTTTCACAGCACTGTCCAGTGTGTCTGTGTGTGTGTGTGTATACACATACACATGTACATGTACGTATACATACACATACATATACATGTACATGTATATACATATATATATATATGGGAGGTGCTCCTATGAGAGACACTCTCACCAACTTAGTGAGAGATGGGTGGGGGGCCTCACATTTAAGTTGGGGGTCCTTGCATTTAAGTTGGTGAGAGTGGATATGGAAGTGAGGGCCTGCCTATATATATATATATATATATACATATATATATATATATATTTTTTTTATAACAGAGGGAGTCCCAGCCCTTTGGGCCAGAATAATCTCAACGGCGTTGGGGAAAGCCAGGTAAATCCCCTGTGGCCCGAGTATAATTTATGCAACAGATAATTAAGGGTCTTGGATGACTAAAGCATGCATGAGACTCACCTTGTAAAAGGTCTCCACGGAGAAATCCGGATTGGCTCCCAAAGTCACAGTGAGGAAAGTAAAAGTAATAGAAAACTTATGCAACAAATACGCCAAATCAACAGTCCAAATACTGCAAAATAGTGACCAAAGCCAAATGTATTAAATGTAGTTCAGCATCCGGAAATATTAATCAAGAATATCTTCATATATGTCATCATGTTACAATAAAGAAAAGCATTAACACACTCGGGTATCTGAGAAAGATTGCATAGCATACCCCAAAAAAAGTCCACATACTAGTACTTTTTTCAAGTGTATGATATGACCAAACTAAGCGAAATTCCATAGAAAACATGAGCAGCCAGATTTCAGTCATATAAACCTAACCCGGAATTTTTCTTTGCTACAGTCCATACTAACTTTTGGGATATATAAGAAAGTTCTTAATTTAAAAGCCTGCAGATGAAGCCTTTATTCTTGAAAGTCAATAAAATGTAACCCGCAGGTGATGAGAGTCGGATTTGGACTTGATGGATAGACACAGATCTTTGATTGAAGGAAACAATAAGAGGAAGAAGAGAGGGAAAAAGATGCGTGAATAGGTTTTACAAGTGGAATAATCAATCGATCCACATTCTATTTGAAAAAGAAGTGTGAATAGGTTTTACAGCTGGAATAATCAATCAGTCCACATTCTATTTCAGGCATAATAATATTAATGACTTCAAGGTGATTATAATAAAATAAACTAAGAAAGGGAGGTCCTATGAATAGCAATGAAGATTAAAAAAAAAAAACACTTCATCTCAGGCTAGAACATAATCATCACTTACGCCCAGGTTGATCAATGAATCATGGATTCTACTCTTCCCAACAACTTCAGTAAACATGCATGTGACTTTAATCCATTCTATCATGAGTATTAAGAATAGCTTTAGCTTTACTGTTATTGAGTGACAGGCACAGGCTACTTTCTGTAACATCTGTTCATGGAAGCTATGAAATTATGGATATGGATATGGATATGGATATGGACACTGATACAATAAGAAGGGATACAGCTCTAAAGTTTCTGAAATTTAAGTTCAAAATATGGATAAGGATAGAAGGAAATCTACTCCATAACCAGGATTCAATAAGCAGTCAACTTGGACACAGTCACACAGGGCCTACAACTGGGCTAGCCAAGGTGAGCGCCATGCAATTGTAGAGATAATGGGGACCACCACTGCCAAATTAATAGTCCCACATGCAGTATCTTGAGCAGAATCGTTTTGTGCATGCGTGCATGTGTGCCCTCAAAAAAATTAAGGGATATTGGTGGAATTGCCACATATGAAATTGATTTTGCCCACCTGTTTCTCGAGAGAAGATGGGAAACGTCTGTTCGAAAAAAAGAGAAGATAGGAAACGTATTCAATATTGTTTGCCACTGAGCTACTAAGGAATAACGGGAGATTCAATCTCATAGAGTTCAACTCCCGCTCTCGACCCATGACCAATATGAGCCCAAAGCTTCATTCGTAAGTTGTAACTCCTAGAACTTCTTTGTAGTGGCTCCGTTCCATGCCTCATTTCATAGGGAACAGGGGTTCAATGCGTAGCATTGGAATTGCTATGTAGACTTTTGTTACCAAGGGTTTGAATCCCTCTCTTTCCATACCTTCACCTCATTCACCAGCCAACCACAATGTAGCAAATCAAATAACAATTGATACCATTATTTGAACAGTAAGACCATTATTTGATATATATATATATATATATTTATAGAAAGTTTGACTCCTGTAATTAGATAGATTAGGCTGATTTGATTATCCTCTACTTAGGAGAACTGATTGATTCTTTTCTGTCACTGATTGGGCCCAAATTGGCCTTGATTGTAACCTAACAGATTGTAAGACCTTGACTCGTTAATCGCATCATTAGAACTAATTAATTGTGCTATTAGTTCTCTAAGTGGGATTAGATGTTAATTAATTAAGTTTGTGGGTTAGAATAGCTTTTCAATAGCTTTGAGAAGTTTTGAAATCCATTGAACCTAGTTGGAGACCTATAGGGTCCTATGTGTAACTTCAGGAAAGATTGGGGGGTTATTCGCAAATTCTGGAAAATTGCATCCTTGAGCTCGTCAGGTAGAGATTACCATCACCGTCAACTTTCATGTTCATACCATGGCCATTCAAAGCCCCCAATATCTAGTGATTCTAGTATGTTCGGGGGTAAATGGGCCATTTCCGAAAGTTTGTGATGTTTCGCGAGACCTCTTATCATGTCATGCTTGTACTCGTTAGAAACTAGATTTGATTTCGAGCAACCTTCGTTCTTTGACTCACTGATCAGGCCCCAACAGATTAGCAACCATCTTCCTTCCGCTATGGGATGAATGAGCAGCCCTTGAATGTCTTGTATCCCAACATGCACAGCCCCTCTCCTCCTCTTTCTCTATTTTCCATTTTCAGGTGGAATTAAGTGGGAAATTTTGGGGTTTTTGGTTTTAGGAGAACCCAGCTGCCGGAGTGGTTGAGGAGTGATTTTGGAAGCCAAATAACCTGAGGCAAGTGTTTATTTCAAGTTTTCAAACATGTATGCAAGTCTAGTATGAATTTCCCATGGAATCTTCTTGTTGTTGAAACTGCTGTTCATGTACTTTGCTTAACTTTTCTCTGAACCCCACCAAACAACAACACCCCCCACCACACACACACACACTTTGCTTAACTTTTCTCTGAACAAACCCAACCCACCCCCACCCCCCCCCCCCCCCCCCCCCCCCAAACACCAAAAAAAAAAAAAAGTTGCCTGGAACTGCTCAGTTCAACTGTTCCTGCATAGCACGACCGGGCCGCGCGCTCGCTCGGTTGTCCCATGCAGGGACTGCCGGGCCTCGCCCTGCTGCCCGGTTGTGAATGGCACAACCGAGTTCAGGGCGCCGGCTGTGCCAAGCACAACCGAGCAGGCACCAGTTATGCTGGCCATACCTGTTTGAGAATGTTTGCACCTCGGTTCTTCACCTCTCTTTGCCAACCGATTGGAAATTCGTTTTTGTTTCGAGGGCATTGCTGTAAGACCCCGCCCCGAGAGTTTCTGATTAGTGCTAATTAAAACGTGCTTTAGTTATAAGTGAGATTAGTGAATTTTGGTTAGTTTGGATTAGAATAGCTTTTATATAGTTTTGGATTATTTTGGGAACTCTTTTGATTTAGTAGAACCCTTTGGTGGTTCCTTTATCGTGTTTTGTGAGATTTTGAGATTTGTTTGTGTTAGGTTGTATGGCTCTATTGAAGTAATAAATCTGGTAAACCGGGCCCCTGTATTACCCATGTTCTACTGTGATTAGAAGTAGGTCTATTATCATAGGTCTACTATGATTAGAAGTAGTGTTTGGGTGTAACAGGGTTTTGGGCTGATATTATAAATAGAGACTTAGGGTCTCTATGATGTACCCTCTCTTCTGATTGCATAGTGAATTCTCCCGTCTTCTCCGTGGACGTAGGCCAAAAGCCGAACCACGTAAATCTTTCGTGTGCTTGTGTGTGCTTGATCTCTTTCCATAGGCCCTAGATCACAACAAACTGGTATCAGAGCATTGTGCGTGATCGGAAGAGATTCAACGGATCGGATCTAAGAGGGCTGGAGTTGTGGCTGCATGATCAACGGATTAGATCTCAAGATTGAGATAGCGTTTTCTAGATCGTGCAGAAGGAGATCGTTCTGATCTCGGTGGGCCACACAAATCACAGAGAACAGAAGGGATCGGTTCCCCGGTGCCGGATCGATCTGGAAATCTGGTGCGGTGAGCGTGGAACAAATCTGGAATCTCGCTGAGAGGCCTGAATCTCAGGTGTTGTGAGGTTCGCCAGATCGGAGAAGGAGACCGGAAAAGGGTGCCATCGAGGAAGATCGTCGTTCTTGCTGTCGTCGATTCTCTGTTCTGGTTTCGTCACCAGAAATAGAAATAGAGGCCACCTTCATAGTCGCCGACGTTGCGTGTCGTGGGAGACGGTGGATTGCCGTTGCTGCTGCTGGGCTGTCCCGTGGCCGAGAAAGAAGAACTGTGATTTGGGTTCGGCTGACCCCACATCGGTGCTGAGGACAACACGCTGTCGTCGGAGCCATCGCCGAGCTGCGCCTCCCGTCACCAGAGTCTTCGCCGCTGCGTGTCGCCGGAGAAGGACGGGGCTGCCGCCTGTGCCGCTGCCCCGTGGGCCAAGGAGCAGAATCGCTGGTCTGGTTCTGGAACAGAACCAGAACGTGGGGAAGAAGACAACCCATTCTATTGGGTTGTTTCTCAGGTTGGGCCCAGTCCAGGTCGGCCCTACCCGTTTGCAGAAAGCCCAGAATTTCTCTTTGGGTCAGTTCAGCAGGAGGTCAGGTCAGGTCAAGTTGACCCGGTCCACCTAGTGAAGCCCGCTGGTAAGGTCTGCTGACGTCAGCAACACGTCAGCACCTGTACGGTCAACACAGTTTTGACCCGATCGAAGGCTGAAAATTATTTTCGCGATATCTTGATGATCCGGAGTCCGATCTGAGATCCGTTTGAACCTACGGACTCGTTGCGAGCAGATCTACGCTGCTGTGGAAGAAGATTGGTTGTTCAACAGTCAACGAAGGAGTTTGACTGTTCGGAGCGTAGAAACTTATTTCTACGATATCTTAGCCGTCCAGAGTCGGATTTCAGATCCGTTTCTTCCAGCGTACTCGTGGTAACCAGATCTACACAAGTATAGTGAAAGATTCGCGGAATGGCTATGAAATTGGACATTGAGAAATTCGATGGAAATAATGACTTCGGTCTTTGGCGTCTGAAGATGCATGCTTTGTTGGTCCAGAATGGGTTGCATAAAGCTTTGAGGGGAAAGAATGCTCTATCTGAAAAATTGTCAGATGAAGAGAATGATGAGTTGCTGGAAAAGGCGTATGGGCAGATTGTGCTATTTTTTAGTGATGGTGTACTGCGAAAGGTTGTTCAAGAGAAAACTGCTGCTGGCATGTGGCAGAAGTTGGAGAACTTGTACATCACGAAGTCTCTCACGAATCGCTTGTACATGAAGAAGCGGTTGTTTACGTTACAAATGCAGGAAGGTACGTCTATTTCAGCTCACCTTGATTCTTTCACAAAAGCTATTATGGATCTGGAAAATATCAATGTTGAAATTGATGATGAAGACCAAGCGATTATGTTGCTGTGCTTGTTACCACCTTCATATGAGCATTTTGTTGATACCATGATGTATGGTAGAGATACTCTCTCCAAAGAGGATGTAGAGGCAGCTTTGAACTCGAAAGAGTTGAAGAAAAAGGTTGTGGCTGACAATGATGGTTCGGGTGAGGGTTTGGTAGTACGAGAAAGAACAAAAGACTCCAGTAATAAGAGCAAACATAGATCCAACAGGAAAAACATTGAATGTTATTATTGCCATAAGAAAGGGCACATCAGAAAAAACTGTCCCGAAAGGCAAAGGAAAGGGAAAGAAATAGAAGATTCGTTATCTGATGATAATTCAGTCAGTGTTGCAGATGGAAGATCAGATTATGTTTCCGATAATGCACTTTCTGTGATTGAAAATGGTCTTCATCCTAAGGATGAATGGATTCTTGATTCGGGTTGTTCTTACCATATGTGTCCCAATAGGGACTGGTTTACCACTTATAGAGAAATCAACGGTGGTAGTGTCTTGATGGGCAACAATGTTGCATGTAAGACGGTTGGGATTGGAACAGTTAAAATCAAGATGTATGATGGAATCGTCAGAACGTTGGCAGAAGTTCGGCATGTTCTTGATCTGAAAAAGAATCTTGTTTCTCTTGGTTCCTTGGACTCCGACGGTTGTAAGTTCTCAGCTGAAGGTGGAGTCATGAAGGTTGTGAAGGGTGCTCTGGTTCTTATGAGAGGCAATAGAGTTGGAAATTTATATGTTTTGTCTGGAAATACAGTTACAGGTGGAGCTGCAGTGTCTTCCTCAAATGACCATGAATCTGTCTCAACACGCTTATGGCACTTGCGCCTGGGTCACATGAGTAAGAAGGGATTGACAATATTGAGCAATCGGAATTTGCTATGTGGCATAAAGACAAGCAAGTTGGATTTCTGTGAGAGATGCATCTTCAGGAAGCATCGAAAAGTCAGTTTCAAGACAGGTATTCATCGCACAAAAGGTATCCTTGATTATATTCATTCAGATGTATGGGGGCCTTCTAAGGTTTATTCCAAGGGCGGGTCCCGGTTCATGCTGACTTTTATTGATGATTATTCAAGGGAAGTCTAGGTTTATACTCTGAAAACGAAGGATCAGACCTTTGTTACATTCAAGCGATGGAAAGAAATGATTGAGAAACAAACTGGCAGAAGGGTGAAGAAGTTGAAGACAGGTAATGGCAAGGAGTACAGATCGACAGAGTTTGAGAACTATTGCATGGATCATAGCATAGTTCAGCATTACACCACTACAGAAACTCCGCAGCAGAATGGAGTTGCAAAGAGGATGAACAGAACAATCTTGGAAAGAGCTCGTTGTATGTTGATTACTGCAGGATTGTCCAAGGACTTTTGGGCTGAGGCAGTAAATGCTGCAGGCTACTTGATAAATAGGTCTCCACACACAAAGATTGGTTGCAAAACACCGGAAGAAATGTCGTCAGGTAATCCATCTGATTATTCTAACTTGAGGATCTTCGGTTGTCCGACTTATGCTCGCGTGAAAACCGATAAGTTAGAACCAAGGGCTGTTAAGTGCATCTTGGTGGGATATGCTTCTGGGGTGAAAGGATACAGGTTGTGGTGTACTGATCAAGATTCACCCAGATTTATCATCAGCAGGGATGTTACATTTCATGAGGATGCTTTACTCGAAGCAAGAAAGCAGGTGGAGAGGACAGAAGTAGGTAGCAGCAGTGACACCGTTCAGGTGGAGTCCGACATCCTAGTGAGGAAGGAGAGTGCATCCGGCTCCTTCCGAGATACAGGGGATCGTCAGACTGTGCAGCAGATGCAGCAGACAGAGCCGCATATGCTGCAGACGGGTAGACCGCAGAGAGAAAGGAAACCGCCGGTTAGATACGGTTTTGAGGATATGACGACGTACGCATCAACATCAGACTATGGCCGTGATGATATGGTTGCATACGCATTGACGACTGAGTCTCTTGAATTAATGGAAGGGCTGAAAAGTAGTCAACAGACAGCAACTATAACTGAAGAGATGGACTCTCTTGATGAGGAAAATCAAGCTATCGGATGTAAGCGGTTCTACGAGGAAGATAAAGGAGCTTCCAGTGTAGGTAGAGTGCAGTTTAAGGTTCCTGATCATGTATGCAGTTTAAAGAAATCATTGTATGGGTCGACGCAAGCTTCTGGACAATGGTACAAGCGATTTGGTACACTCACGAAGGAATGGTTTAAATTCAAGTTCAAGCATTGCTTGAACTTGATCGGTGTGCTCAGTACCTGAGTGCCCTAAGGGGCAAGTGGAGACGGTGAGACGTGTTTAGTGTATGAGGATCAGCTTCAATGTTCGCCAAGGTGGAGATTTGTTAGGTTGTATGGCTCTATTGAAGTAATAAATCTGGTAAACCGGGCCCCTGTATTACCCATGTTCTACTGTGATTAGAAGTAGGTCTATTATCATAGGTCTACTATGATTAGAAGTAGTGTTTGGGTGTAACAGGGTTTTGGGCTGATATTATAAATAGAGACTTAGGGTCTCTATGATGTACCCTCTCTTCTGATTGCATAGTGAATTCTCCCGTCTTCTCCGTGGACGTAGGCCAAAAGCCGAACCACGTAAATCTTTCGTGTGCTTGTGTGTGCTTGATCTCTTTCCATAGGCCCTAGATCACAACAGTTTGATACTCGGAAAAATATGTATTTTACTCCGTTTAATTTATTTTATTATTACCGACAACTTTCGTATTTGCCCCGTTTCCGTTCGAGACCTCTAGACCCTACTTTGCTAATGATAGGGGTAAAATAGTCTTTTGCACAAAAAAATCTGGACAGTATTTTCAATGTCTCTGAAACCCGTAAAATATATACGTTTTGGAAACTAGAAATTTCGGCGAACAATTCTTCCTTCTTCGTCAAGTTCGTTCGAAGCCCGGAAACGCATGTTTTAGACCCCACAAGATTCTTTAGTGGTGGGACCTACCCCCACTTTCTATAAAAGGAGGAGCCTTCTTCTCTTCTTCCTTTTTCTTGCAACTTTCCCTTGAGAGAATAGAGAGTTCCAGCCCTAGGGTTCTTGCCCTTTTTCCTTGCTTCTTCATCTCCAAGCTCTCATCAAGCCATTGCTAAAGGAAAAATGGAGGTTGCCATCTTCTTCCTCTCCATGAAGGCTCTCCATTGATGCTATTTTTTATAGAAACCACCCACTCCAAAGCCCTTGTTGAGCAAGCTTAGTGTATTTGGGGACCCTCCATGTAAGCTCTTCCTCTTATCTCTTAGATTTGTGTTCTTCTAGTCTTGAAGATGCTTCATTTCAATTATTAGAAGCTCTCTCCTCCTATTTCTTGGTTTTGCCTTTTTAGGGATTGTAATGGAGGTCATTTTTGGGGATTTTTGTGTAGATCTTTGATTTTGAGCTTGGAATTGTGATTAGGAGCTTGATTAGCTATTTGGAGCCAAGGCAAGTGGATGAATGGATTGATTTGAATGCTTTCTCATTTCATGGAAAAACATGGGTTTTATGGTTTAATCCTCTCTTATGTTTATATGGTTTATAAGGTCTTTTGAAATGTGCATGTGGTTGGATTATTCCTTCTTGAATATTCTCTTAAGAATGTATACTTCTATTTGCTAAAGTTGTTTTGTCATTGACTTCATTAATGATGGATGTTTTTGCAATAAATGAGCTTCGAAATGAATGGGAGTTAATGGTTTAGAGTTTTGTTGTTGGAGGTGTAAAAGTGGTTGTTGGAAGCCAAAAAGGGAAGCAAATGAGTGGGAAAGTATGGTTACAAAGGAGGTTTGAGGAGTGGAAAAGAAGGGAACTCGGACTGCACAGAACTACAGGTTCTGAAGCAGTTCGCTGGAGCGAACCCACATTCGCTCGAGCGAACCCCTTCCAGAACATGGTTCGCTCGAGCAAACCTCCAGGCTCGCTCAAGCCAACCCTCCCAGAAGTAAGGTCGCTCAAGCGACCCATTGTAAGCTCGAGCGACCCCCTTCCAGAGACTTTTTCACTTGAGCCACGCGTCCAGTTTGCTCTAACTTTCCTGACTCGGAGTAGTTCACTCGAGCGAACTCAACTTCACTCGAGCGAACCCCTCACAGAACCTTGGTCGCTCAAGCCTCCCTATTCTTCGCTTGAGCCCACCTGATTCGAACCAGTCCGCTCGAGCAAACTGTACAGAATTCCTAGATCTTTCCTATTGTTTTCAAATATGGTATTTAAAGGTTTGGATGGGCTGTTTTGATGCCCTACCACCTTGGAAAGACCTAAGGGATGACATAAGGAGATTGACTTGGAAAAAAATCCCATTTCGGAAATGTATTGGGAATTTTGGATTAATCAATTTGTATAAGGAAACTTGGAATGTCCTCTATCATTCGAGTACCATACTAAAGGCAATAATAGACATACAAGATCTTTATACATGTTATCTGAATACAGAAGCCCTAGTATATACTCCGTAATTGTTTAAGGATTCATTGTACTGTTTTACTCAAATTACACTTGTTTTCACCCGACATCATTAGTTTTGTCTCATACTATGGATTTATGCATCTAACATGTCCTGCCAACCCCGTTTATATATGAAAAGATAATGATGTGAAATGTGTGCCTATGAGCGCCATGCCCACCTGTCTGAGCGTTTTTACACCGACATAGTTTGTACACGTTTTAATTTCTCATGTAACCTATGAGTCGGCACCACTAAGCTTAGACGTCCTTATCAGTCTGATCAACTGACTTGGGCCTCCCCCTCGTGCTCCCGCCAGTTGCAACTTGGATCCTGTCCTGTCCCGTTACCCGGTTCCGCGGCCGTGGTCTTGTATAGCTATATGTATATGTATATATTGTTGGTTCTCATCACTTCATGTGTTCGAGCCCAACGCACTGAATGTGCTCTCATCACATTAGTGATAGAGAAGGATTTAGCTTTAGTGTGGTTGTAAGGATTTAGCTTTAGTGTGGTTGTCATCTTGCTAGTTCCCTGTTCTTTGATATCCTGCATGTTTTATCTTATATATGCATTTTGATAGATGATATATCTTGTTTTATGGAAATAAATGTTTGGACAGATTTCAATGTCTTTTCAATTTATTTTATTATGATATCTATTCACCCACCTTCCAGACCGTCGTGTCTGACCCATTTTTGTGGTACTCAGGTCCAGTCCCCGTTATTGCCTTCGAGGAGGAGCCAGAGGAGGTGGTCGGTGAACCGCAACGATTAGTGGAGTGGCAAGCTGATAATGTCATTTAGACATTTGGTTTAGCTTTGAGCTGCGTAACATTTTGAGGAGTTTTTAGAATGACATTTGATATTACACTTTTGGTTGTCCTAGCCTTTGTTGGCCATTATTTTTGGGGAATGTTAATTTAACTAATCTTTTATTTAAACTTCTAACTTTATATTTTGGGAATGCCAATGAGATCATTGCTCACTCTAACATCATGTTATTCATATGTATTTATCAGTCTTGCATTGTGAAATGAATTAAGAAATTGATTTGCTACACGCTTCCGCACCAATGTAAATGTTTTGTGAGTGTCTATGAAATCCTTCCAGCGGAAACCTGTGGAAAATTAAGTGAGTGTATATCCAAATGTCCATTGTTAAATGTATGTATGTTTATCATCATTATATCATCATTCGCGGGCCCGGATCTCGGTCCGGGGTCGCGACAGTTGCCCCCTACACCCCCAGCGAGCTCACCGGGGAGCTCGACCCCTATGGTGGAGTCCACCCCCACCTCCCTCCTAGACAAACTTTAACTAATTCCTAGGGTTGTCCGGAGGCATGTCGGTGTACTAGGACTTAAGTAAGGACCAGACAATGCAATTCAGCACTAACCAACAAAATGACAGGTGACCAAACCCTAAGTGTGCGCAATGCCAAATTTTACTACTCCAACATGTCAATGGCGGCCCACACCATAGGTTTGGCAGTTGTAATGGTTCCTTGACTATTATACAGAGTTATCCCGTCTAACTCCTTAGTTATGATTTAGTTGCATACGCAGTGTACGCTATCCTTGAATTTGCATGATTCCTTCCTCCATACCTGACCTTCACATAGCACGTATGACTTGTCACTTGTACTGGGGTTTTAACGAGCAATTTTTTCCCTGCTTTCCCCTATGAGGCCCCACCCCTTGTGGACCCCCACTTATATTTAATTTTGGCTAATTATAGTACATAATATCTATTTGTACTAATTAATAGGGGTTAGTAAGGGTAGTTTAGCATTTTCCTAGATTTTTTACCTATTTTCTAGGAATTAGTCCCTTTTTGTGATTTATAGAGACCATAGGGTTCTAGATAGACTTTAGGGAGTTTGTTAGTTAGTTAGAGGCTCTCAGAAGTAAATAGGTTTAATAGGAGGGGTTTCCATTGGAGAATTTGCAAACTAGACCTAAAATACCCTAAATACCCATGTACTTATCCAAACCTAAAACTAAACCAAAAGGGCATTACACTTCCAACCAACGTCTATATATTCAAACCAACCCATCCCAACCTCCAAGCGCTCTCTCTCTCTTTCCCTCTCTTCTCTCTCTTCTTCCCTCCCATTTTCCCATTTTTCCCTCCAAGAATTCCTTCCATTTCTCTCTATCTCTACAAGAAACCTAGATCTAGGGTTTTCTACATCAAAAGAGGGGAATTCTCTCCAAGCTACTGTTACTCTCAAGCTAGAAGACCTCTCTCATCTCCTAGATCTCTCCTTTCTCTTCACAACAAGGTAAGTTCCTTCCCATAGCTCAATTTCCTTGAATTTCCTTTCTCTCTAAAGAATTCCATCTCCTAAATGCATTTCTTTATGGGAATTGGGTGTGGGCAGCCTAGATCTACGTAAATCTAAGGTTTTGGGTACTGTCTTGAGAGTTGGAATCCATTAGAGCTTGGATTACAGAATTGGAGCTTGGATCTCAAAGATCAAGCCAAAAGACCTTGATTTGGGCTAAAAGGCAAGTACAATATACTTATTTAGCATAGAACGCATGATTTCCTCGAATTCTATAATTCAATTCATATGTATGTACCCGGTCAACCAGCCTTGTACCAGGTCGACTGAGCACATTGCAGAGAGCAGATAACTGAGGCTCGGTTAGCAGACTAACTGATACAAAAATCAGTGCATCCGGTCGACCAGACCCTGTGCCAAGTCGACCGAGTACACTGCAGAACAAAGAAATTGAGATCTGGAATGCCTTCTGTTTGTTTCAGGAAAACCAGTTTAGCCGGTCAACCGGCTAGCCACCAAGTCGATCGGGTACACTGCGAGTTATTTTTCAAGAATGCAAGCCAAGTCCCAGTCTCTCTGTGTGGCAGGTCGACCCGCCCCAATGCCAGGTCAACCGGCCACACTGCAAACAGTGAGTTCCAGATTTGTAACTTTCTGAAAATCAGTGATTGTGGGGCCTATTGACCTTCCATGTGGACCTCCGGTGAAGAGCTAAACATGAGTGAAGGGTTGGGCTTAACCTTGACCCATGAGGCCACCAAAGTATGGTCTAGTGTATTAATTGGATTCCGATTCGATCCTTAAACGTTGTTGAAGATGCTCGTAACTTCAGAGCACCAAATTCATATCTCTTGGCACCTGAAACTTCATTTAGGAATCGAATTGGCTGACATGGATCGTAGACCTGAAAAGGAGCCAATGACCTATAATGGACCATTGTTATCTCATTCGTATGATCAGCGTGAATGCTAGCTATGATAGGTGCTTTCCATTACTATTCATTCTTGTTATCATCTATTGCTTAAACATGTAATAAATGGAAATTGAAGGACCTGAACATAGGATGTCCTAGTGGTAATATGGATTGTGAATGGAGATCACTTGACCCGTGTCTGTGGCTAGGCGGGCCATCCTATGGCCTAAGGAATGGATGGATGAGATTATCTTAGAGTAGAGGATAGTGATGATGACTTAGAAACCCATTTATGGATGGGTAATGTAATGGACAATACCGAATATGGAATGCGATAGAAATGGACAAAGACCATGACATGGTGGATCATTGCCGTGGATTGGATTATGGATATGGACTATGGATTGGGTATAGGGATGGACATGGATACCAGACCTCGTGTGGATATGAGATGACTTTGCTCACGCAAGGATAACCTAGCCAGACACCGACCCTTGGTTCCTTGAGTCGGTGTAGGACATTCACTCAATTGTTGTAAGCTTAGCCTTGGACTGATCATCCTTGGTGGGAACTGATTATTATAGATGGAGCCATCATGATGAGCTATGTATAGACGGCCAGCAGACTCCGATAGTACATATACATTCGCAGCGGACAGACTTGGTAATGCATATATGCTTATTATTATAGAGATATATGATTCGGCGGAGCTTATCATCCCTTGCATTGCACTATTATTCCCTACCGCAACTAGTTATCATTATGGGAGGGCCGCGGCATAATATCCAGCAGTGGCCAGCTTGTGTGAATGTGCCATATTGATAGATGATTATTTAGCTTGCTTACTTTCCTATTGATCCTTATTGTTGTATTTTGCACAATTGCCTAGTATTGTACCTTTATTACTCATTGATCTTATTATTGTTTCTATTCCCTTTTAATGCATACATCCTATGTTACTTGTATACTGTGCCTGGCAGATCCAAAGATCTAACCCATTATTTGGTGCTTAAGTATTGATACCAACCCCGTCCCCGTGGGTGACACGCTCCTCGAGGCGCCTGCAGCCAATGAGTACAGGTGGGGATCAGTGGACCCGGAGTTGGAGCCAGAGGATGAAATGCCTGCATTAGGATTTGAGTGATTTTTCCTTTGGGGGCTTTGAGTGATCTTTGTGGTGAGCTGGGGGGATTCATATCCAGTTATGTACACTTATATTTCTATACTTTGAGATTTAGCCGACTTTTGCCCTGCTACAATTTGCTTTATAGTGACTGATACCTCATTTGCTTAAGCATTTATATTGACGTTGCTTCTGTTATTTTTTATATGCTTCCGCACTCAACCGTTGATATACATATTAAAAAGTTTTAAATTAAACCTCACTGCGGACTTATGATTTTGGAAGTTCCCGGTTTCTTCGGGAAGTAACGCGCTAAATCAGAGTACCTTGGCGGCAAACTCAGTATTTGGAATTGGGGTGTTACATCCCCTATGAGTTAGGATCCACGGCTCGGGTTGTGTAGCGAGTATTCAATTGCCCTGCTCCTTCCCAAGCACCCGGATCCACCCCTTTTCTTTCTTACCCATTTAGGTTGAGCCATTCCCTGCCAAAATGCTGCCCATTTTTCTATAGACCCAAGGACCTTGTCCGATCATGTTAACTTCGTCATGTTTTTCCCGTCTTGTAGTAGTATGGCGGTTTTGCCTCACGTATACTTTTCATGTTATACCCACCAAGGATGAAAATAGCGGTAGCAGCGGGCAAAACATGTTTTTCCCGTCTTTATGTGGTTTGCCATTTTGCTAGGACTTACATGATGTTAGAAATGCTTTATTGACACTCATGTTCCTACTTATTTCAGTATGTCAGTCGAGTATGATCATGCCTTGTCACATGTTATGATTATTATTCTTGTTTGATTGTCTATACTGCAAACATGTTATTTTACTCTTATTAAACACCTACCAGCCGTCGTGCTCGACTCATTCCATTTTGGTAGGTATTACCCCCAATCCCTTTGAGGCGGACCCATGGGAGGCGACTAATGAGTCGCATGACTTGAACGCTTGGTGCGCTGATGATATCATTTAGATGTTAAGCTTGCACGGGATTGGCCGCATATTTTGGGGAGTGCTTTGATATTTTGGGATTTTGTTGTAATAGCCAATGTTGGCTTTATTTGCGGGGTTGTAACTAAACTTTACTTTTGTGTAAATATTCTAACTCAATGCTATGGGAATGCCATGTTATGAATGTGCATTTCTTTGATGCATGTTTACTTTATCATTTATACTTCATATGTATGATTTTCTACAAGCTTCCATTGAAATATAATTCATGACAATGTATGATTCTGTATGGGATCCTCACCATAGAAACTTCTGAGAAATAGCACGCACGGGCGAAATGTTCCGCACTGTCCTGCGCGCTGCGCCACAATCCGGGCTGATTAGTCTAATGATGGTGATTATCTAACTAATCTGGTCCGGGGTCGCGACACAAATTTTGATAAATCATAATATATAGTCTGCTCAACCACACAATTGGCATGACAATTGTCACAGCCCCACCCAACTCAGCATGAAATTGTCCGCTTTGGCCCACGTGCACGCATGAGGACTTCCCAGGAGGTCACCCATCCTAGTACTGCTCCCGCCCGAGCACGCTTAACTTCGGAGTTCTTACGGTTTTCAGGGCCGCACGGTTTTAAAAGGCCTCATGCTAAGTTAATACGGGGTTTTGACTTGGATATTTCCAATGCGGGCTAACGGAGATTCACCGTTTGAAGCCCGTGGTTGACACGCTACGCCCCGTGGTTAAGGGTGCCGCCCGGACCAAGTTCTCACAACAATATGCTCCAAATCTCTCTTCTTCCTTTCATTGTCTCTTCTATTATGGTATCAAAGACAGGTTTTATCTAAGAACATCTCTATTCTTGTTCTGTTCTTCTTCAGATGTGTACAACATAAGGAGTTATTATGACACACTGAAAACTGACATGCAGCAAATAGGATCAGTACAAGGTAGACAAAGTGGAGACAAGCTAGTGGAGTATTAAACGATCATCTTTATAAGAAGACAAATCTTTGTTCTATGGGGCATAATTTTAGATAAGAGAGAGGTGGCCAGGCCCAGGATGTGCATGCTAAGACAGATTTGTGGAGTTAAAAGAGAGAATAGAATTAGCAATGAGCATATAAGAGGAAATCTAGAGCTAGCTACAATAAAGGAAAAAGAATTCATAGAATAACTTTCCAAATGGTTTGGGCATTTAATAAGAGGTTGAAAACAGCGAAGGTTTACAGGTTCAGGAAACTAGGAAAAGGGGGAAAGAATCAAAGACTTGGAATGATTAGCAAGGGAAGGCATGTAAGATAATATAAGATGCAGAGTATGACTTCAAATATGGTCAAGTGGAAAAGTAGAAACCACAAAGGTTGTAAACAAACAAGATAAGACTACATTGACGCTGAAGTGATGTTTCACTTGTATGAATAGGGATAGTCTGAGGGGTAGCACAACCTGCATAGCCAACATTTAACTAGCATTAGTTGGAGAGGTAACTAGTATGAGGGGAGGGAGGATGTGGAGATGTATTTCTAGGTGACACATTGTAGTATCCCTTATGAAGTGTGTTTTATTTATTTTCAATAAAAAAAAAGTGTGCTTTCTTTATCCCTTTCTAGTGTACCCATAAATAGGTCTACTTGCCATTAATTCACAAGCACACACACCCAAAGAGAGAGAGAGAGAGACCTCACCTTCATGCACCTTAGTATTTTGGTTATTAGATGACGTAGCCTTTGTGTAAGTAATAAGTTAAACTCTTTCAAATATATATGCAGTGGAACCCACTCCCAGACCGATGGGAAATGGCTATGTTGTTGATGACGTAATGCAACTGCATGGCGGATAATAAACTAAAATTCTTGCAGTTCTAGGAAGATTACAATACCTTGTTGTGCTGCAAAGCTTTCCTAAAGAGTGAATGTCACAGTGGTCAATTCCTAGAGTCCTCAGAACCATCAAAACACAAGCAAGACCGCAATCCCAATTACATAGCTGACGAACATGTGGAACCTTTGTAGATCATCATATTTTAGAATGAGAACACAGTGGACAGAATATAATACAAAATCATAAGAATTACACAATGAAAAATATAAAATACTCAGGAAAAAGAAAGAGAATAATTCATAGAGGAACTCACTTCAGTGAAATATGAGCGGGGCAAAATGGAGTCATAATCCACTTTTGGAAAAAAAGGGATCCCCAAGGAGTAATTTCCAACCAAACTAGAACCATCTCCAATTGGCAGCTGAATGATTTCTTCGTCCATGTTTAGCAACTTGTTCACAAGGGGTTATACAGGCCACATCAGTGTGAAGGTAAACTAAGGTTCCCAAGTCTAATATGGTAGCCAAACACCGTTCTGCAGTTGATGGAAATGCAGTTAGGCAATCAGTATATGATTCACCTAAAAATTCTTTCCCAGCCATTCAAATAAATAAATTCTTCCTGTATAACTCTCTTCTCCTAAAAGTGCAGATGAGCATCTTTTGATATTATTCAATCTATTGGACAATGAAAAAGTCCAAGCAAACAGAGTGACCAGTCCATAACTTCAGTACAGGAATTAAACAAGTGCATGAAGAGAACCTATCAATATTGATTGAATACAGGTTGCTTTTGTGATGAGAAACTTTGCATCCTTTCTTTCATTTTAGTGGTAATGATAATTGTACTAAAAGAAAGGCAACTACAAAACACCTATACTAGAAAGGCAAGTACAGAGATTAGGTATCCACTCCAGACATAGCCAAGAAACCTGGCACCACATTAGCTTCTGTCAAAACATGGCAAAATGAGCTTCTAGCAAAGGCTCAAGTGAATGGGTAGGAGATTTTGTTGTCCAACATTAGCACAAGTCAAGGTCCATTTGTGCAAGGAAGATAGATTCCGGATGGGGTGCTGATAGCTAAATGAGCTGATTCACAGTAGGAAAAAGGGGGAAAGAGGAAGTCTCTGTGCTAAAAATATATTTGGAAAAGGCTTTAAGATCATGTGCTAAGGTTATTTGTCGATTGCATGCTCCAAAGGATGGGTTTTGACTCTTAAGTGTAACGGTTGGACGATGGAATGCATTTCCACCACTTTGTTCTCTCCTTGGTGTATGGTTCTTTTATCCGGTTGTCCAAAGTGTCTCATGTCATTTGGCCGGGGACCCTAACTCCACTTGTCTTCACGATTGTAGCAGAAGCACTGGGGAGATATAAAAGCAACGGTGAGGAGCTTAGAAACTCAATTTCGTTCACAGTTTTGAAGTGGGCAGTGGTGGTTAGCAGTCAACTGCTTTCAATTCACCAACACTTATATCCAATTTTCCTCCAACAACTCCCAGCAAGTTAGGATTGTTAATGTGATCCTCAGATGTTTTGAAGCTACTTCCAGCCTAAAAGTGAACTTTAGCATAAGTGTGCTAGTGGGTTTCTGATGGGGACATCAAGCAAAGGAACAAGAAGAAAATAGCGCACATGATCCCATTGTGGATGGATCACCCTTTCTTAGGGTTAATCCGTCAATATCAGGAGAATCCACCGTTAGATCGAAGTTTGGAAGAAGATCTACCATCGGATGTGATGGACGGCTGGCTGAAGACCTCCCACGGCAATCATAAGGAAGGCCCCACATTGGGATGGGCCAAGGGCGAAGTTATGTTGCTGATTCAAGATGTTCTAAAATGATTGAGGGACCCAAGAAGTTTTAAATGAGTTTAAGTTATAAAGAAGGGGCCCAAGGAGTATTGTGTTAAATAAAAGATGTAAAAGGGGGGCCCGCGACTTAAATTTACTAGGGAGAAGTGCGTGGGATGACTTGCACACGTCTTCCCATGCGCAAGTCCTCCCCAACTCACGACATTCCTCCTTCTTTTGCTGTTTTTATTTATTTATTTTATTGTCTTTGGTTCATTATTCTCATCTAAGGACTACTAAGATGTTTTAATTCAACCATCCACTGTTAGGGTTGAGTTCTCTTTTCTTTTAAGTCTGTAACTCCATTGTGGAGGCCATTATTGAACTATTAACAAAGAATACTCTTCAATGGAAGCTTTCTTGAGTCCTCTCATGCAAGTTTTTCATATTTCCTCGCCCGAGACGGGGAGTTTGGTGTGAGGCCAAGGTTGTTACCATCTCCAACCAGGTATTTCTCCCATCTCTTTCTTCTTCTATCATTATTTACTGCTGTTATCACAACCCTAGATCTAGTTCAACCCATCCATCCAAAATCCTAGATCTAGCCTTGATCCCTTTACCGAACTCTAAACCAAACCCAAAACCAACATCAGGCTTAAGAACCAGCCCCATAGGACCTGACAGATCATAGATCAGACCCTATATTCACCTGGCTGAACCTGATCCAGTCCATCTGGGCTAATCAGACCTGGTCCAATCCACTTACAGTTGGGTCAGCCCAATTTTGAAAGCCCAATTTACCATTTTATTGCTGTACAGTCCCTTCAAAGCCTGAACTTTAGATTTAAATGCTTATATTTGGATTGGCCCTAGACAAGTTGGAAGTCCTAGCTTCCCATCGGTCCTCTCTTTACTTCCTAGAGGTTCCGATTGCAGGACTGTAACTCGGTCTCGGATCAAGACACAATCACCTTTGCTAATTTACTGTTAGAAATGTGTTTAGTGCCAATTTTGAGGATGATTAATGTTGCTATTAATTCAATATTTTGATCTCACATTTGCATTTTGTCAATTTAGTAGTAGGTCCTACATCAAATTGGTATCAGAGCTTAGGGTGTCTAGGGAATTGCATCACATTGTTTCTCATTGCATATAGATGGTCGATGTATGCCCACTAGGAGTGGTAGGGAATATCAGCCCTTAGCTTCCCGAATGGCAGGTCCCTCTCAAGCAAAAACGAGCTCTAACCCAACCAATGCAACCTTAGAGCATTTGGTTAAGGCTGTGGAGGATTTGACGGCGCAGATTGGTGCCCTACAGCAAGGGCATGAGGAACTTAGAAACCACATCGGGGACGTTGAGCGATCTGTCCAGGGTGAAAATAGGAGGCGTCATAAGCGCCAAGAGAGAGACAATCATTAGTTGGACACTGATGGTGAGTCTAACAAAGGGTATGAGCGTATGGGTCATGGTAGAGTTCAGAATCCCGATGGGTGGATTTTGAAGAGTGTCAAGGTTGATGCCCCTACCTTTGATGGTCGAATGGACCCACAGGTCTTCTCTGATTGGCTTTCTGACATGGACCATTATTTCAAATGGTATGAAATGTCAAAAGAAAAGAAGGTCAAGCTGGCCACCATGAAATTAGTGGTGCATGCTCGAATTTTTTGGACCAGCTTGGAAACTAATGAACAAAGATTAGGCCTTCCGGCCATTGACATGTGGGATAGAATGAAGGAAAGGTTGAAAGACAAGTACCTTCCCCGAACCTGCCAAGAGAGACTACTAGATCAAAGAAGCACCCTCCGTCAGGGTAGTATGACTGTCAATGAGTACATCACAAAATTTGAGGAATTGAATTTGAGGTGTGATGTGCAGGAGGAGCAGTCGTCACTTCTCTCGAGGTTTAGGACAGGTCTACGGTCTGAGATCCGGAGAGAGTTACTTCATCATAGGATTACATCCCTTGCGGACATGTATGAAAAGGCCATAGATTTGGAACAATATGTGAAACCGCAAATTCCTAGGAGGATAGATTCGCGCAACTTTGACTCTAGAGCCAACACCTCTAGCGCGAAGCCTAACCTAGGACACCTTTCCCCTCAAAAGGGAGCACCCACTGGCTCTTCATGGGACTCCAAAGGGAAGGGTATTGCTGATGAAAAGACCAAGAAACCCTCTCAAATCAAGTGCCACAAGTGTCATGGATATGGTCATTATGCTGTAACGTGTCCTACTAGAAATTTGGTCACATCAGAGGCACATGATGATAGCGATCCAGAAGTAGATAATTATTTTCCTGATTTTGTCCCATCTGATGATGATTGTGAAGACACAAAAGATCGTGTTTCTTTCCTCCAATTTCTTCCTGCATAACAAACCAAGGAGGAAAAGACACGAGTGGGGGTGGGTGGAGATGCCCAAATGCTAGTGGTTAGATGTGCTCTGACCCTACAAGAGGATGAAGATTGGTGACGGACAGCTATCTTCCACACTTACTTGAAGTGTAATGAGAGAAGTTGTAAACTCATCATTGATAGTGGCAGTTGTACCAATGCAGTCTCTTCTGGTACGATCACTCGTTTAGGGTTGAAAGCTGAACCGCATCCTAGGCCCTACCGTGTCTCTTGGGTAGACTCAACCTCCATCCCTATCACCCAAAGGTGCTTGGTCGCACTTTAACTCTCCTCCTACAAGGACCAACTATGGTGTGACGTTGTTCCAATGGATGTGGGACACATCAGTCTAGGAAGGCCCTGGTTGTATGATCTTGATGTTACCAATTTTGGTAAATCAAACATTTGCATTTTCAATTTTGAGGGACGGAAAGTGAAACTTCACCCACTTCCTCCAAAGGAGGACAATGACAAAAAGAAGATGACTGACACCGGGTCTACTGAAAAGGCTAATTACCCTAACTTGGAGCCTAGTGAAGAGGGAAAGGACCAAAAGGGGAAAAATGTCATGTCCAAAGGAATTCACATTTTGAGTGCCTTGGAATTTGAGCGGGAAGTTCAGGACACCCTCAAAAGTGTCCAGGTACATGATCCAGCCATGTTTGCTTTGGTGACTAAAGCAGTCACCGACGACAAGGCTATAGAGGTTCCACGTGAGGCGGAACCACTCTTGCAAGAATTTCAGGATGTCTTTCCTGAAGATTTACCAAATGAACTCCCACCTTTACTCTTGCAAGAATTTCAGGATGTCTTTCCTGAAGATTTACCAAATGAACTCCCACCTTTACTCTTGCAAGAATTTCAGGATGTCTTTCCTGAAGATTTACCAAATGAACTCCCACCTTTGCGTGACATACAGCATGCCATTGATTTGGTCCCGGGCACGACCTTGCCCGACTTGCCCCATTATAGGATGAACCCAACTGAACATGCTGAATTGAAAAGGCAAGTTGATGAGCTTCTTGCAAAGGGGTTTATCCAAGAGAGCATGAGTTCGAGCGCCGTCCCCGCACTCCTTACACCAAAAAAGGATGGATCTTGGAGGATGTACGTAGATATCAGGGTGATCAACAAGATCACTGTCAAGTATCAGTTTCCTATACCGAGACTGGATGACATGCTGGATATGATGGATGGTGCCAAAGTCTTTTCTAAGATTGATCTCAAAAGTGGGTACCACGAAATTCGTATCCGGCCCGGGGATGAGTGGAAAACCGCCTTCAATACGAAGGATGGTTTGTTTGAGTGGCTGGTCATGCCCTTTGGTTTGTCAAATGCACCTAGTACATTATGAGGGTTATGACATAGGTGTTGCGCCCATTTATGGGCAAGTTTCTGGTCGTCTACTTTGATGACATTCTCATCTACAGTAGTACCAAAGAGCAACACATGGGCCACTTGAGAGAGGTTTGCTTGACCCTTAAGGGAGAAAATTTGTACGCTAACCTTAAGAAATGCACCTTTTTGTCTTCACAAGTTATTTTCTTGGGGTTTGTTATTTCCTCGGAGGGGATGTCTCCGGACCCTGAGAGAGTCAAGGCCATTGTAGAATGGCAGGAACCGCGAAACATTCTTGAGGTGCGCAGTTTTCATGGACTTGCGACCTTCTATAGGCGGTTCATCCGAAACTTCAGCACAGTAATGGCTCCAATTACTAATTGCATGAAGAAGGGTGAGTTCACTTGGAGTACCGCAGCCACCAAAGCATTTCAAGAAATTAAGAAAAAAATGACAGAAGCACCTGTTATGCGACTTCCCAATTTTTCTAAAGTTTTTGAGGTGGCATGCGACGCATCTGGCGTTGGCATCGGAGGGGTCCTCAGCCAAGAAGGACATCCTATCACTTATTTCAGTGAAAAGCTGAATGCAGACAGACATAAATACTGTGTATGAGAAGGAGTTCTACGCGGTAGTGCAAGCACTCAAGCACTGGAGACATTACTTGCTACTGTGTGATTTTGTCATGTACTCGAACCATGAGGCTCTAAAGTACATTCAATCCCAGGCCAAGATGAGATCCAAGCATGCGAAATGGATCGAGGAACTACAAGAGTTCTCATGTGTGCTTAAGCACAAGCCAGGGGTTGAGAACAAGGCAGCTGACGCCTTGAGTCGCAAGGTTGAGTTGCTACACTCCATGAGTGTTAGCGTAACTGACTTTGAGCGTTTACCGGAAGCATATCCTACATGTCTAGTATAGGCGGTGAAAACACGACACCCACTTAGATTAAGTTGAACTTTGTAGATCAGGGAAGGCCGAACGCTGAGAACCTGAAACGGGAAGGAAAATGGCTAGAGTCAAAGCCCCTGGCTGTAGTGAGCCGGAGGCTCTCCGATGCCTGAGTTAGCTCTGAGAAAACTAAGCAGGAGGAGGAAGAAGAGAATGAGAGATTCGGCTATGAATTTGCGTAATGCATACCTTCATGGGGCTCATCCCATGTGTATATGTAGATTCCTCGTTCATTCCCTTTGCTAAGTGGGGGTAGGTGGGGTAAGGTCCCATCAGGCCTTTCCATGACACTCAGCGGTAGGTAAAAAGGACACATCCCATCAGCAACTTCCATGCTTTCGGTCAGTTGATGTTAAGGGATGATAAAGCTAACTTCTTATTGTCATAAATAAGCAATCCTATCGCCATAAATGAGCTCTCCTATCGCCATAAATGAGAACCCCTATCTGTCAGGGCGTGCCCGTATTTCCCACAGGAGTGTGATGGCCTACTCTGCCTTCAGTACTTTTACCGGGACCAGGAATGGTCCGGCTGGGCTGGCATTCAGCTGGTACTTACGCCGGGCTGCCGAGCTGAGTAACGCCGAGCTGGCACTCTTAACCGAGCTGCCGAGCGGGGGAACCTCGAGCTGACGCCTCTTGCCGAGCTGCTAGGCTATGGTTACCGAGACTGGGGTAAAAGGTCAATGCTTTACCATGGTCCTCGCTTAATCTCGTCCTTACGGTATTTTACCCACACAATTGCCCCCTAGCTTTTGACCTCTGAAAGTTCTCCAACTTGAGGAGGTCGGAAGCTAAGTGATTCTACCTAGCCGGCATTGCTACCGAGCTTAAGAGAAGGCTGCCGAAGTGTGGGAAGGGGTTACCGAGATGGCGGAGTTTCGGCTCAGAGGGGGTCCCTCCTTATCCTAATGACCGTTGCTAACATGCGGTCCTTATCAAGATGTCTCTTCGCCCGTCCAAGGCATTTAATAGTCCTCAGGAAGTGCGCCGCTGGTGGCACGTGTTGCCTCTTCGGCTGTCACGCAATTACTTTGAAAGGACGTTAGAGCTGCGCGAGGTGACGTTAGGGCTGCTTGGGGCGACGCCTCATTAAAGGCGCTTCTCGAAAGCCGAAACGGCGCCTTTAACCCTTATAAATTAGGGCATCTCCTTCATCCTGACTTTCTTCTTCTTCGCTCTTCTGGAATTTCCGCTGCACACTGCTGGAGAACTCTCTGTCGCCTACAAGTTGCTAGCATACTCATCCGCGCAGTCCCCCTTGTAGGATTTCTTTCTGCTTCTCTCTTTCCTTTCTTCTAGGTAGATATTCGTCCGGGTAGAAAATGGGAATTTACAGGGACCTGTTAGGAGACCCAGTTTCCATAGCTGTTTTTAGGGACATGTACAAGATTCCCACCAACGTAGAGGTCAGACCAGATGGCCCTGATGATGGCCTCGCCTACAACGATGGCTGGATGCCGTTTTGGCTGGTCACCGTCGTGGAGGGAGGTGTCCGCTTCCCCCTTCATCCGCTCCTTAGGGACTGCCTCCGGAGTGGAGTTTGTGCCCCTACCAACTACTACCTAATGGATACAAAATCATCATGGGGGTAGTGCGGCTGAACGAGATCCTGGGGATCAACCTCGGTGTCCCGGACATCTAGGACACATACGACCTCTGCAAATCCGCAGAAGGGAACACCCATTATCTCCGGCTGAGGGTTCGCCGGGCTAGCTTCGTTACCGCGCTGGAGGACTCCAACAAGTACGCGGGCGAGGATCGAGTGTTCATCAAAGGAGGATGGGAGTTCGGTGAAGCAGAGGCTAACACCACGGTCCGGATTCCTCGAAAAATAGGAATTCCTCCAAGTAAAGGCCGAAGTCTTTTCGGTTTGCAGTTTCACTCTCTTGTGTCTACCTAACTAACAACTTTTCTGTTTATGCAGAATTTCGACAGAGAAGGGAGGTAGCCAGGAAAAACCGCTGGAAGGTGAACACCGACTGGCACGAGAAAGTGAAGAATTACCGCGGTCACGACTGCCGAGCTGCGTGGTCACTGCTGGGGTATATGCCGCACTACAAATCCTTCAACACCTCGAGAAGGGTGACCGGGATAGACTCCGTGCTGCGCTGAGAATTCACCAGCTCGGAGCCAGTGACAGTCGCGGTCCCCACTGGGCGTCTGGTCGAGTCCGGTGACCAGGCTTCAGCTCCACTCACAAACCCAGAACCTACCGGGACCACGGCAGCCGAGGCCGGGCCCTCGCGGCGAAGTAAAAAACTCGTAGCCTCTAGCACATCTTCGAGCTTGGCATCTTCCAGCTCGGAAGAGGAAGAGATGTTACACAATCGTCGCCAACGTTACGCGGCAGAGGACTTGTCTGTCGCGGCTTTCGGGGACGTCAGGGGCGAGGCCCTGGATGCCCCCCAGGCTGCCAGCGTCGCTTCGGCCTCGACGCCTACTGTTGCTGCGGCCGAAACTCCTGCTGCCCCAATGGCTGAGACGGCTCCTGCAGCCGTGGCCGAGGCCACTCCCTCCACCGCGGCCAAGGTCGGCTCAACTCTGCCTCCTGCGGCTATTGTCGTCGACAACTCGCCCCCTGACTCCACTACAAGGGCAGGAGGTCAGGTTCGCTCTGCCGAGGCTGTCGAGGGGCGCCGGGCCGAGAAGAGGGCAAGGGTTGAGGTCCCGCCCGGCCCTTCGTCACCTCCGCTAACCGAAGGAACGGTCCCGCCCCCTCCGCTGGTCCCTTGGAGGCCGGACATTGAGCGCGTGCTGGGAAGGCCATTGGCCGAGTCGGACTGCGCTGTCAATCCTCAAGTGGTTGCCGCGCTAGGGCGAGCTTGCGCCCTTCCCCAGGACATGGCGAAGTCGGCGACAATGGATAATGAGTCGCTATTGCTGTCGTCAATGCGGTCGCTGGTAGCGGTGAGTGACATTACTTTCCAAGTCTTTTCACTTCAATATTCTCTGACACTCGGTTTCGTTCTGCAGGTGCTGCAAAAATGCCACATGGGCATGGAAAGGCTGGATGCAGCCGAGGCCAGGGCGGCCGACTGGGCGGCCGAAAGGGCGGAGCTGCTGAAGTCTTTGGCGGCCAAGGAGGCGATGCTGGTAGAAGAGGCAGGCAGGAATGCTGGTCTTGCTGCCAACCTTGACGAAGCTCAGGCCATGGTGGAGCATTTCAGAGAAGAAGCAAAGGAGGAGGCGACCCAGAATGCCCACCTTTCCCCTGAGCTCGACGATGCCCGGATCGCCCTGGCGCGGCAGGAAGAAGACCTGCGAACCATCCGCGGGACAAACAAGAGGCTCATCTCCCAGCGGAACATGGCTAAAGGCGAACTGGAGATGGCCCTAAAGGGAAAGGCGGCCGAGCTTAAGTCTGCTCTGGCGAAGCAGGAAGCCAAGCTCAAGGAGAAATTCTTGGCCGAGCATGACACCGCCATGGGGGAGGAGGCGGGCAAACTGGCAGCGGACTACAAGGCTCAGTTGCCAAGGATCTGGGACCGAGCCTGGGAGCTCGGATGGAAGGCGGCTTTGAAGAAGGTTGGGATTCCCAAGGACAACCTTCTTTATAGGGATCCCCCCAAGTTTCCCAGCTCGGACTCTGCCCTACATTCCATCGTCGACTCGCCCCAAATCCTCGGCCTATCTTCCCAAGCTCCCCCAGAGGTGAACGCCGCCCCCGAGGTGCCTCCGGAAGCTCCTCCAACGGCCAGTGCTGCGCCTGAAGCTTCCTCCGCGCCCGAAGTCGTCTCGATCGTCTCGGTAGTCTCTGAGACCGTTTTGGCCGGCCCTGAAGAGAGCGCAGCCAGATCCGACGCTGGGGCTCCTGCGGGGATCGACTGCAACGTGGAAGTCGTGGCCCCCTGAGTCTTGTATTTTTTCTTTTTCTTTTATTGTATGCTTGTAATCAACATTTACGTTAATGAAAAAGCGACTTTTTTACATACTTGGCTTCTCTTTGATTTTCTTTTGCTTGTCTGGATGATGAAAATGGGCGCATGGATGTTTTTCTTTCGCTTAACTGGTTTTGATAGCCGAACTCATAAGCTTAGAATTAGACTTCCCTTAAAGGACCGAGCTTGGTCTAACAACCGGAGCCTCAGTAGCCCGTACCCATAATCATCCGAGGAGAAACCATCCAGTGCTGAATTGACGAAGGGACCCACCTCGATTCTTCAACCCAGGGTTTCCCTAAGCGCCGAAGTCAATGCCTTTCATGTTTTTGGCTTTACCGTCGTAGCTGGTGTTGGCACCGAGCTAAGGACGGTTGGCACTCTGACCGAGCTGCCGAGCCAGGGCTGGGACTGTCACCGTGCCCTTTGTGTTTTTGGCTTTGCCGCCAAAGCTGGTGCTGGCACTGAGCTAAGGGCAATTGGCACTCTGACCGAGCTGTCGAGCCGGGGCTGGGACTGTCACCGTGCCCTTTGAAAGCTGGCATTGCTGCCGAGCTGTATAACTTTGAAGCAATTTGAAGGAGAGATCTGTTCCAAAAGGCTGTGCTTTATTGATATTTGAATCAGAGTACATTTTTTAGAAGTAGAATTTTTTTAGGTGCAGCGCATTCCATGGCCGTGGCAGCTCCTTGCCTTCCCTGTCCTCAAGCCTGTACGCGGATCTTCCAACTGCTGAGATCACTTTGAATAGCCCTTGCCAGTTAGGTGCCAGCTTGCCCTCATTTGGATTTCTATCGCCAGGAAATATTTTCTTCAGGACTAGCTCTCCCACCGTGAACCTTCTTTCTTTGACCTTCTAGTTGTATCCCCTGGCCAACTGCTGCTGATAGGCGGCCAAATAGCTGCCGCCTCTCTTCGTTCTTCAGCGAAGTCCAGCTCTCGTGCCACGTTTAGATCATTAAGCCCTTGGTCGCAGAGTTCCGACCTCAAGGTCGGGAGGCCGACCTCAAGGGAAATAACTGCTTCCATGCCGTAGGCAAGGGAGAACGGTGTAGCCGAGGTGGAACGCCTTGGAGTTGTCCTATACGCCCATAGAACACTCGGAAGTTCTTCTGCCCACCTTCCTTTGGCTTGGTCGAGTCTCTTCTTGAGTCCGTCAAGGATTACTTTGTTCGAAATCTCAGCCTAACCATTGCTTTGCGGATATGCCGGGGTGGAGTAGACATTTCGGATGCCGTACTCCTGGCAGAAGCTCTTGAAGAAGTTGGAATCGAACTGTGTTCCGTTGTCGGAGACGAGAGTTCGGGAGATTCCAAATCTCGTGATGATGTTCTTCCATACAAAGTTCTTCATGTCTTGCTTAGTGATGGAGGACAGAGGCTCCGCTTCGACCCACTTTGTGAAGTAGTCTGTGGCTACTATCAACCACCTTTTGTTCCCTGGAGTTCGGTGGAGCGGTCCTGCGATGTCCAAGCCCCACTGAGCGAAAGGCCACGGAATGGAGAGAGGGCTTAAGTCCTGTGCTGGCTGGTGGAGAGAGTGTGAGAACTTCTGGCACTTCTCGCATCTTCTGGCGTAGAGCTGGGCGTCCTTCTACATGTACGGCCACCAGTAACCTTGGCTGATAGCTCGGTAGGCTAGTGACCGACCTCCAATGTGACTGCCGCAGATCCCTTCGTGAATTTCATAGAGGAAATCTTCGACTTTACTTGGGTGAACACATTGGAGGTAGGGCCCGGTGAATGACTTCCTGTAGAGTCTGCCATCTGGGGAGAGCCAGAACCAGGTCGCCTTCAGCCTTGTCTTCTGAGCTTCTGTCTTGTCTTCTTGCAGCTGGTCGCTCTTCAGGTATGCAACGATCGGGTCCATCCAGCTTGGACCGAAATCGAGACACATGAGCTGCCGAGGTCGCTGGAATTCAATGATGGGTTCTTGTAGCGTCTCTATTTCGACCGTTCTTTTATTACCGGCTTCAACAGCCGAGGCGAGGCTGGCAAGGGCGTCAGCATGGGAATTGGATTCTCTGCCGATCTGCCGGACCTCGGCCCTTTCGAACTGGGAGAGAAGTTCCTTCGCGTGAGCTAGGTAGGCCGCCATCCTGTCGTCCCGAGCTTGGTAATCTCCACTGAGCTGGCTCGTCACCAACTGAGAATCACTAAAAACCATTACGCGCCGAGCTTCCAAGATTTTAGCACTGTTTAATCCGGCGATGAGCGCTTCGTACTCAGCCTCATTATTGGACGCCTTGAAGCCGAGTGTTAGAGCTTGCTCAATAACAAGGCCCTCTGGAGACTGGAGGACTATGCCGGCGCCAGCCCTCTTGAACGTTGAGGATCCGTCGACAAAGACCTTCCAGGCTGAGTCCAGGAATTTCCTCCGGGACTGCTCTTGTTCTGTCTCAGTGCCTGCCCTGGTATCCTTATTGCCCCCGAGTTCGGTGTCGAGCAAGGTCGGTGTCGAACTCTGGGAGGTAAATTCCACGATGAAGTCTGCGAGAACTTGGGCTTTAATGGCCGCTCTGGGTTGATACTTAATGTCGTACTGCCCCAGTTCGACAGCCCATTTGGAGATTCTGCCGGAGAAGTCTGCCTTCCGGAAGAGTGCCTTCAGTGGGTGTTATGTTACGGCCACTATCGTGAAGGTTTGGAAGTAGTGGGAGAGCTTCCGCGAGACGCTAACGAGCGCCAAGGCAAGCCTTTCGAGCTGCAAGTACCGGGTCTCGGCGTCGAGGAGGATCTTGCTCGTATAATAAATAGGCCACTATTGGCCTTTTTCCTCTTTGATAAGTACCGAGCCTACTGCGTGATCCGAGACCGCCAGGTACAAGTACAGCGCTTCACCATGGGTTGGAGTCGACAGCAGCGGCGGCGAAGAGAGGTAATGCTTGAGTTGTTGCAGGGCCTGATCGCAGTCCGGCGTCCATTAGAATTTGGAGCCTTTTCGCAGGAGCTGAAAAAAAGGCCTGCATTTGTCGGAAGCTCGGCTGATGAAGCAGTTGAGCGCGGCAGCCATGCCGGTCAGCCTCTGAACTTGTTTAGCCGAGGTTGGACTTTGGAGTTCCTGGATTGCCGTGATCTAGTCAGGGTTCGCTTCAATCCCCCTTCACGTGACCAGGCTCCCCAAAAACTTACCAGAACCGACTCTGAAAGCGCATTTGGATGCGTTCAGCTTCAACTGGAATTGGCGGAGGATGTCGAATATCTGAGCGAGGTCGGCCAAGTGGTCCTGTGACCTTTTAGACTTGACGACCATATCATCAATGTAAACCTCCATAGTTTTACCGAGCTGCGCTTGGAACATCTTGGTCACCAGCCGCTGATATGTCGCCCCTGCATTCTTTAACCCGAAGGGCATCACCTTGTAACAGTAGGTCCCCCGGGGGGTGATGAAGAACGTCTTCTCTTGGTCTGCTTCGTACAAAGGAATCTGGTGGTATCCCCGATAAGTGTCGAGGAAGCTCATGCGGTCATGTCCAGCAGTGGCATCGATGAGTTGGTCAATCTTTGGAAGAGGGAAGCTGTCCTTGGGACAGGCTTTATTGAGGTCGGTGAAGTCCACGCAGACCCTCCATTTCCCCGTCTTCTTTTTGCCCACCACTGTATTGGCCAGCCACTGCGGATAATGGACCTCTTTTATTGCTTGTGTCTCGAGCAACTTCTGGACTTCCTCAAGCACGGCCTCAGTTTGTGGGACCCCAGTCCGGCGTGCTTTTTGGATCACGGGTTTATGGTTGGGGTCCACATTCAGCTTATGGCACATGACTGTGGGATCGATGCCGGGCATCTCGTAGGGTGTCCATGCAAAGACCTCTTTGTTCGCAAGGAGGAGGTCAAGCAGCTCTGTCTTCTCGGGCTCGGGGAGCTGGCTTCTTATCAGGAAGAATCTGTCTGGGTCGACAGGGTCGATTTTGACCTCGGTGAGGTCCTCTATGCTCTTCTGCGCCAGAGCCCTGCCAACGTCCCCGAGCTCCGCCTCTCTGTCCATCTCGGCCATGTGGACTTGGGATGATTCGGCTTCACCAGGCAGCACGGCCAGCAAGCACTGCTTGGCCATGTGCCGGTCACCTCTAACAGTGATCACGTCAGTCCGGCCGGACTGGTTTTTCAGAGGGAACTTGAGTTTTTTATGGCGGGTGGAGGGCATGGCCTCCATGCTATGCAGCCACGTCCTCCCCATGATGACATTGTAAGGGGAGGGAACGTCGACCACTAGGAAGTCAACCTGCCTAGAGGCGCCTCCTATTTGGACTCTGAGGGAGATCTTGCCCTTCGGGTACACTGGCTTTGAGCTGAAACTGACCAAAGGGGTACGGGCTGTCTGGAGATCCTCATCCTTGAGTTTCAGCTTCTTAAAGCAATCGTAATACAGGATCTCGGACGAGCTGCCTGGGTCGACAAAGACTCTCTAAACCAAGAAGTTCTGCAACTTCAAGGCGAGTACTAGAGGGTCCCTGTCTGAGAACCAGATCCTGGGCCCCTCCATCTTGGCCTTCTTTACAGCAGGCTCTGGCGCGGCAATCAGTACCTGCTTCTGATGGGAGGCCCTCCTGGCCTCTGCACGGGCCTGGGATTTCCCCTTAGGCGGAGGAGCGAGGTGGATGACATTGATGATGCCCTCCGGTTCGCTGTCCTGGCCGCCTTCTTCTTAGCGCGGAGGTCGGCTGTCCTCCTTGATGTAGTCCCTCAGGTGTCCCTCCCTCACAAGGTTCTCCAGGTGGGACTTGAAGCTCTTGCACTCATCGGTTCTGTGCCCGCTCTGCTTGTGATAAGCACAGAACTTGCTCTGGTCCCGGGAGGAGGAGTCACCTTTCATTGGCTGTGGCCACTTGAAGAAGGGTTGCACCTTTATTTTGTTAAGGAGCTTATAGATTGGCTCTTTGAAGATCGTATTCACCGCCTTGAAGGTGGCGGCTTCGTGCCTTGACCTCCTGCCGCTCCCCGAGGCTGCTGCCAAGGTAGAGGGGGCCTGGTGCCGATCTGAGGACCGGGCCCTGTGCCAATCCGAAGATGGGTCTCTGCGACGGTCCTCCCTCCTGGAGGACCTGTTGTCTCCCTTGGAGGGTTGGTCTTTCTGGGTGAGGCCGAAGTTCTCCCGACCTCGGACCTCGTCTTCTTCTGCCCCGATGAACCGATTTGCCCGGGTCATCAGCTTTTTCATGGTGGCCACAGGGTACATGACCAACTGCGCCTGCAGCCGGCTGCCCGGACGCAGAGCTAGCTAAAAGGACTTCACTGCCATCTCCTCAGAAGCGCACTCGATCTGGCTGTAGACAGTCCAGAATCGATGGGTGAACTGGGTGACGTTCTCGTCTTCTTGCATCCGAAGGACCATGAGATCAGCATCGGTCTTTGGAATGACGCGATGAGCCTGGAACTTCTCCAGGAAGGAGGTCCGGAGCTGCCACCAACTGGAGATGGAGCCTTCAAGGAGTGAATAAAACCATCGCAGGGGGAGATCTTCCAAACTGGAGGAAAAGACTCGACAGTTCAGGAAGTCGTCATCCCCCCAGACCGACATCCTCTGGATGTAATGTCGGAGGTGAGCCGCAGGGTCCGAAGTTCCATCATACAAGGTAAACCTTGAGACGTTGAACTTCTCGGGGAGGGAGTATTTTCTGATCCCTTTGGAGAAAGGAGATGCGCCCGTGTCTTCAGCTTCAAAGGTGCTGTACTAGTCTCGGGCGATACCAGCAATCTCCATATTCTGGCAGATAGTTTGCTAGATTTGGTGGTCGAGCCATTGCTTGAGCTCCTCCTCGTCTTCTGGTATCTGGCGCTGCTTTTTTGGCCCTTCATGCACATGGCTGCTGCTGAAGTCTTCTTCGCCGTGGACCCGATCACGCCTCTTATTATTGAGGACGTGCCTCAGCTCTCGCTCGTGGGCCGGAGAAGCCAGGCTGTGCCTGGGTGGAGGACCCGAAGCATGGCTGCGCCCGGGAGGTGGACTCCGAGCCCTTCTCTTCTCCTGGAGCTGCTGCTTGAGCCGCTGGATGAGCTCGTCCTGCTCCTGGATGAGGCGGTTCTGAGCCCTGATATCATCCAGGTGAGGGTCTTCGTCCTCGTCAAGGTTGGCTTGATGGTGGGACTGAGCTCTGGCTCGTGCTGACTTTTCACCCAGCTTGGCAACTGATTTGTCACCTCGCCTGGTGTGCTCTTTGCTATGGCGGGGCTGCTCTGGAGGCGGAACATTGTGAAGAGAATGCATTGTCAACCCTCTTGACTGCGATACTGACTGGACCGTGAGGGACTTTTCTCCTGACCTCCTCTGTAGAAGGGGTCGTAGGTTTTTTACCAGTACAGGCTGTATGGATGGGCCCTTGCCTTTAGACGGTCCTTCGCCATTTCTGGTTTTTGGAGCCATGGTGTCTGTAAGCTTTTTGTTCAGCTTCCCAGAGACGGCACCAAACTGTAGGCGGTGAAAACACAACACCCACTTAGATTAAGTTGAACTTTGTAGATCAGGGAAGGCCGAACGCTGAGAACCTGAAACGGGAAGGAAAATGGCTAGAGTCAAAGCCCCTGGCTGTAGTGAGCCGGAGGCGCTCCGATGCCTAAGTTAGCTCTGAGAAAACTACGCAGGAGGAGGAAGAAGAGAATGAGAGATTCGGCTATGAATTTGCGTAATGCGTACCTTCATGGGGCTGATCCCATGTGTATATGTAGATTCCTCGTTCATTCCCTTTGCTGAGTGGGGGTAGGTGGGGTAAGGTCCCATCAGGCCTTTCCCTGACACTCGGCGGTAGGTAAAAAGGGCACATCCCATCAACAACTTCCATGCTTTCGGTCAGTTGATGTTAAGGGATGATAAAGCTAACTTTTTATCGTCATAAATGAACTCCTCTATCGCCATAAATGAGCTCCCCTATCGCCATAAATGAGCACCCCTATCTGTCAGGGCGTGCCCATATTTCCCATGGGAGTGTGATGGCCTACTCTGCCTTCAGTACTTTTACCGGGACCAAGAATGGTCCAGCTAGGCTGGCATTCAGCTGGTACTTACGCCGGGCTGCCGAACTAAGTAACGCCGAGCTAGCACTCTTAACCGAGCTGCCGAGCGGGGGAACCTCGAGCCGACGCCTCTTGTCGAGCTGCCGAGCTGCTAAGCTATGGTTACCGAGATCGGGGTAAAAGGTCAGTGCTTTACCGTGGTCCTCGCTTAATCTCGTCATTACGGTATTTTACCCACACATCTAGATTTTGAGGAAATCCATAAAATGCTTTTGGATAATCCTTTGCATGGCACACAAGGATTTCTGCTCAAAGATGGTTTCCTTTTCAAAGGAAACAGGTTGTGCATTCCCCAGACATTACTTCGTGATTTTCTAGTGTGGGAAATGCATGCGGGAGGAATCACAGGCCATTTGGTCGCGATAAAACCATTGTCTTCGTGGAGGATTGATTTTATTGACAACCTCTCAAACGAGATGTTGCCAAAATTATAGGGCAATGTAGAACCTGCCAGTTTCGCAAGCAAAATACGGGGTTGTATACTCCGTTGCCGGTGCGGTGCCACATGCACCATGGCAAGATGTTAGTACGAACTTCGTGTTGGGCCTCCCGAAAACTCTGCGAAAACACGATTCCATACTGGTCATAGTGGACCGTTTTTCTAAGATGGCCCACTTCATTCCATGCCCGAAAACCACGGATGCACCTCATGTTGCACGTCTTTTTTTTTATGAGGTGGTTAAACTTCATGCACTTCCATCTACCATTGTGTCCGACCAGGATGTAAAATTTACGAGTTACTTTTGGAAGACACTTTGGGTGATCATGGGAACTAAGCTCCGCTTTTCTTCGGCCTATCATTCCCAAACTGATGGTCAAACCGAGGTTGTGAATAGGAGCCTAGGAAACCTTCTTAGGTGCCTGGTAGGTGAGCACATCAAAGCATGGGATACGATGTTACCGACCACTAAATTTGCATATAATAGTTCGGTCAATAGGTCCATTGGCATGAGTCCATTTGAAGCTGTGTTAGGATACAAACCTAGGTTGCTAGTAGATCTCATTCCCATTACCTCATTGCATAGGCCATCTGCATCAACTGAGTCCTTTGCACAACATATGCATGCATTACACGATGAGATCAAAAGAAGAATTAATTTGCACAATGAATCTTACAAAATGGCTGCTGATGTGCATCGCCGCCATGTTGAATTCAGTATAGGTGATTATGTTATGGTTCGTATGAGGCCGGAACGGTTCCCTCCAGGGGCCGCCAAAAAGTTACAGGCCCGCAATGCTGGATGCTTTAAAGTTGTAAAGAGATTGGGTTCCAATGCGTATGTGCTAGAACTGCCAAATGATTGGGGAATCTGCCAAATCTTCAATGTGGAGGACCTTGTCCTCTTCCGTCGTCCCACAGCTTCATCCCATTACCCACAACCTTCTGTCCCCGTAACCCAATCTTCCCATGACCCGGATACACCTATGGATCTTGAACCATATGAACCAGCTCATTTTGAGCCTAACCGTCCTTCTCCTCCTACACCTACTTTGGGCCAAAAGAATGAGTTTGTGGAGGACATCCTTGATGACACCTTGGTCTCCACCAGACAAGGGGGATATCAAAAATACATTGTCAAGTGGAAAGACAGGCCAGTGACGGACTGCACTTGGATCACTCGCGAGCGGCACGACAGCTTTATTTCACCGGTGGCGAAATCTTCGCAGCCCCGGAGAGTTGATGGTGACATCAAGCAAAGGAACAAGAAGAAAATAGCGCACATGATTCCATTGTGGATGGATCACCCTTTCTTAGGGTTAATCCGTCATGATTAGGAGAATCCACCGTTAGATCGAAGTTTGGAAGAAGATCTACCATCGGATGTGATGGACGGCTGGCTGAAGACCTCCCATGGCAATCATAAGGAAGACCCCACATTGGGATGGGCCAAGGGGGAAGATATGTTGCTGATTCAAGATGTTCTAAAACGATTGAGGGGCCCAAGAAGTTTTAAATGAGTTTAAGCTATAAAGAAGAGGCCCAAGGAGTATTGTGTTAAATAAAAGATGTAAAAGGGGGGGCCCGCGACTTAAATTTACTAGAGAGAAGTGCGTGGGATGACTTGCACACGTCTTCCCATGCGCAAGTCCTCCCCAACTCACAACATTCCTCCTTCTTTTGCTGTTTTTATTTATTTATTTTATTGTCTTTGGTTCATTATTCTCATCTAAGGACTACTAAGATGTTTTAATCTCAACCATCCATTGTTAGGATTGAGTTCTCTTTTCTTTTAAGTCTGTAACTCCATTGTGGAGGCCATTATTGAACTATTAACAAATAATACTCTTCAATGGAAGCTTTCTTGAGTCCTCTCATGCAAGTTTTTCATATTTCCTCGCCCGAGACGGGGAGTTTGGTGTGAGGCCAAGGTTGTTATCATCTCCAACCAGGTATTTCTCCTATCTCTTTCTTCTTCTATCATTATTTACTGCTGTTATCACAACCCTAGATCTAGTTCAACCCATCCATCCAAAATCCTAGATCTAGCCTTGATCCCTTTACCGAACTCTAAACCAAACCCAAAACCAACATCAGGCTTAAGAACCAGCCCCATAGGACCTGACAGATCATAGATCAGACCCTATATTCACCTGGCTGAACCTAATCCAATCCATCTGGGCTAATCAGACCTGGTCCAATCCACTTACAGTTGGGTCAGCCCAATTTCGAAAGCCCAATTTACCATTTTATTGTTGTACAGCCCCTTCAAAGCCCGAACTTCAGATTTAAATGCTTATATTTGGATTATCCCTAGACAAGTTGGAAGTCCTAGCTTCCCATCGGTCCTCTCTTTACTTCCTAGAGGTTCCGATTGCAGGACTATAACTCGATCTCGGATCAAGACATAATCACCTTTGCTAATTTACTGTTAGAAATGTGTTTAGTGCCAATTTTGAGGATGATTATGGTTGCTATTAATTCAATATTTTGATCTCACATTTTCATTTTGTCAATTTAGTAGTAGGTCCTGCATCAGTTTGGTAATCAATGCAAATGTGGCATCGTCTCCCATTCGTAGAATGGGATGTAGAGTAGGCTCCTTCCTCTAATACCTGGGTCTTCTATTGGTTGGTACTCCAAAGTCCAAGTTGTGCTATCCAATGATGAGAAGCTATCTACACGGAAGAGAAAATACTTATCTCTGGAAGGCCGCGTCCTTTTAATCGACGCTTGCCTGAAAAATCTACCATTCATTGTAAGGTAATATTCAAGATGAAAGTTTTTATAGCTAAGAGATTGGAGAGGATCCAATGTGATTTCCCGTGAGAGGTGCAGAAGATAAGTAGAAAGTGCATTGGATGAAGTGGTTGAATCCAAATCATTTATGCGGTTTAGGAATGGCCAAAATACACGATAGGAATCATGCCCTTTCAAGGAATTGGTGGTGAACATTTTTGGGGAAGAGCATGAAGCACTTTCTCTCTGGAGAAAGATTATGGTGAGCAAGTTTGGGATGAGTGGAAGGGGATGGAAGTGGGGAAGCTTTCTTTCCACCTTCAGCGCTTCTAGAGTGACGGGTGTGATACCTAGTGTAGATGGGAGTCAAAAATCCCTAAGGAAAGTGTCTAGAAATAGTATAGGTTTTCAGCGGGTTCTCGTGTTAAGGTTTAAATTTGGAATGACAGTTGGGTGGGAGAATCTACTTTAAAGTTAATGTTTCCAAAGGGAGTATATGGTTTCAGTTAAGAAATCCCTTGTTGCTTAAATAATTTTGAATGGTTGGAGGGAGGGTGCTTCCAGGAATGCCTTTTAAGAGGAGTTGGTCTAAAGACGAGGAGCATATTTCCTTCTGAAGTCTTTTAAGTTATGTTCTAAATCAAAGAATTTGGACATGTCCTTCTAGAAAGTTCTTAGCTAAGTCTTTCCAAATGTTGTGCAGCTTGGACAGGTTGGGCCCTCATTAAGGTGGAAGTATTTTGTTCGAAAGCAACGAATCCTAGGATTGTTGCAGCGGACAACCTTGGGCAAAAAGGGCCGTATCCTCATCTAACATACTAAATGCATGCTCCTTGTGCAAGGATGAGATCAAATCAATGGATCACTTCCTCCACCATTGCTCAATCTCTCAAAGATATGCCATTTTATCTTAAGATAAATTTGGGGTTAGCACTGGGATCTATTCCTGGTTGTTTTCAGTGGAAAGGGAGGAGATGCCTCACCCCTGAGCTATCAATGGATTGGTAGACATATGGTCCATGGAAGGACAGAAACGAGAACATCTTCAATGCTAGACATTACAATCTGACTATCCTAACCATCAATTTTAAATGCCCACCAAAGTCTAACGCTTATACAGACAGACCCATATAAAATCATCAAAACCTGAAATTGACGGTTAAGGTCGTGAGATCATATTAATATCTAGCTCCATCTTTGATCCATGAAATGAACTTGCTATTTCACCTCAACCCAATGACATGCATCAATGTGGGTCTCACAGGAAATCCGCTCTTTCTGTAATCCCCCTCCCCAGGGGATACATGCAAAGCATTACCAAAATCTGCTGATCCTTTCCCCCGAAATCCCCAACTTCCCCAATTGAAATTGGGGATTTCGTTCGATCACAGATTAGGGGCTGGGTTTTCTGATGATGATAGAGAGGGTAAGAGAGAGTACCTTCGGTGGGTGAGGACGAGAGAGCTGAAAAGAAACCATTCTTTTTTATTGAAGAGTCGTGGAGAAACAGAATTCAAAACCGTAGAAAAGTTTTTAACAGCTGAGAAAGGAAAGCAAAGGAAAGGAAAATCTGGAAATGCTATTTACTTTGGAAATGATTTCCCCTGTGGAAGCCGAAATTGCTAAGCTCCAAACGAAGACGCGTACAAAGCAGAAGGCGGTCGATATCTCTATAAATGGTAGGGACCGATGAAATTGCAGGCGTTTTTCATGACTTGAGATTTGAGAATGAGATGGATTGCGTGCCTATAGCAGGCTAAATTAGGTAAGAGGTCTTTTTAAGGGGAAATTCTATATGCACCTACTTGAAGTGTGCAACACACCCACACGATTTTAAAAAATTTTAATTAGTAAAATGGCCTCAGGTGAAAGGACGAAATCACCCTTACCATCAACATCTATCTTCCTCCTTTGGTTCAGCAGCAGCAGTGGGTCTCCTAGTCTCTTCTCTTATTCTTCTTCTTCTTCTTCTTCCTCCTCTTCTTTTTCCTTCTCCCTTTTATCCATTCCCTTCTCCACTCCTTCTTCCTCATTGATTTTCATCTCCTTCGTCGTCATTTTCTCCAACTTCTTTCTACTATATCATCAAATCTCCTCCATTTCTTGAACGAGCTTGGAAATACAAATATCCCTACACCACGTTGTGTATTTAAAGTAGGAGATTTGCAATATGAACAAGCAATTGACGATCTGCGAAAACAAGGTCTATACGTTTTGACTTTGTTTCGTTCGTTTTCTTTATTTTTTCTCGCGTCCTGCACAGTATTCTAGTACCGTGTATTTAATATATGCTCAGTTTTCATAAGCGGTGCAATATTATATTGCACGGCCTATATATACCGTGCAGTAGAATTTTGAAAGGTCTATATATACCGTGCAGCATAAATTTGCACGACCTATATATACCGTGCAGTATAATTTTGCAGGGTAATAATTGAGTGTGCAGTTATAATTTAAGATTTTGTGATATATTTGCAAGAAGTTAAATCAACCGGTACCAGTGAGTGCATTTTGGATTTTACAAATGTCTTCACCACTGACATGATATTCAGAAGCCAAGTGGGCCTAATCCAATGAGCAAGGGATGTTGGAAAGAAATATGGCTTGGTAATTGTAATTAAGACTTCGGATGCCGGTGGAGATGGAAGGAAGCTGAGAATCGTTTTTTCTTGTGAGAGAAGTGGTAGTTATAGGAGTCCATCGAAAGTCTTCAAGAAGAAAAAACCTAACAAGGCAACGGGAACGAAGAAGTGTAGTTGCCCTTTTGCTTTGAAGGGCCGAAAGTTGGCAACTGACGACGATTGGATATTAACAGTGGTTTGTGGGGTGCACAATCATCCAAACGCACAGCATCTCGAGGGGCACTCGTTTGCTGGGAGGCTTTCTGCGGAAGAAATCAACGTTTTGATTGATATGTCTAAGAGTTTGGTGAAGGCAAGGAACATCCTTCGAACATTGCAGGAAAGGGATGTGCACAACACCACTACGATTAAGAGTATCCACAATGCTCGCCAAAAGTTGAGAGTGACAGAGATGGCCGGTCGATCACAGATGCAGCAACTCATGATGCATTTGGAACAGAAAAACTATATTGAATATCACACTAGCAATGACGCTACAGATGTTATCATGAACCTATTCTGGGCACATCCATCATCTATTCAGTTATTACGTGCATTTCTAGAAGTTTTGATAATGGATTCCACGTACAAGACAAATAGATATTGACTTCCCTTGCTTGAGATTGTTGGTGTCACATCTACTCAAATGACATTCTCTGTTGCTTTTGTGTACCTTGAATTAGAGAGGGAGGCCAATTATAGATGGGCTTTGGAGAGGTTTAAGGAATTAATGGATGGATGCACTCCGACCCGTGTAATTGTCACAGACAAAGAATTAGCGCTGATGAATGTAATAAAGGTTGTTTTTCCGAATGCAGCAAACTTATTATGCAGGTGGCATATTTCTAGGAACATCTTGGCAAATTGTAAGAAGTGTTTTGAGACCAACGACAGATGGGGTGCATTTATCTCTTGTTGAAACATGTTGGTAGTCTCTCCAACTGAAAGTGACTATACGCAAATGCTAAGTGCATTGGAACGGAATTACGCAGGGTATACACATGCTGTTGATTATGTGAAAACCTCGTAGTTGAATAAGCATAAGGAGCAATTTGTGGCTGCATGGATGGATCAGCACATGCACTTTAGGAACGTCACTACTAACAGAGCAAAGAGTGCACATGCAAAATTAAAGAGACACCTAGGCACATCGACCTGTAGCTTTGATTCGTCCTGGCAGGTTATCCATGCCTTGCCAGAGTTGCTCTTTACAGAGATAAAGGCTTCTTTTGAAAAGAATTTGAACACCGTGCAACATAAGTTCAAACCGGCACTGTTTCGTGAGTTGAGAGAATTTTTATCAAGGAATGCTTTGGATATAGTGTTAAATGAGTCGTTAAGGGCTGGTGATATTGGTCCAGATTCTGCCGCATGTCTCCATATCATCCGACGGACCCATGGTTTGCCATGTGCACATGAAATTGCCGAGTACATAAGGGTAGGTTCTCATTTACCACTGAGTAGTGTCTATCACTTTTGGCGGAAGCTCAATTTAGAAGCCACTATGGTGAACGAAGCCCCTGAGTTGACCATAACTTCAGAGTTTGAGTTGATCAGTAAGAGATTTCACAGTAGTGATCAGAAGGGTAAAATACAAATATTGAGGAAACTTAGAGAATTGGGAAGCCCTTCGTCTAATTCTCTTACTGAACCGGACATAAAATTGAATACCCGCGGTCGATCATCATCGAAAAAGAAGAAGTTGGATTGGTCTACGTGTCGAGAATCATCTGGTTTTGAATACGCAGTGTCGATAAAAGATAGCGTTCCAGCTAGATTAAGCAATACAGCTGTAACGAAGAAGAAGGAGAAAATCACTGTTCGTCGCACTCGGTCATGTACGTTTCTGCATTTGCTTCCTGAGTCTTTGGGCCCCTATATCCTCACTGTTAAGGATGTGGCAACTAATGGTAACTGTGGCTTCAGAGCTATAGCTGGTCTTCTAGGCATGGGCGATGATAGTTGGATGCAGGTTAGAATGGATTTGAGCAATGAATTGTAGAGGTATCAAAATTATTATGCATTGGTCTGTGGAGGAGAGGAAAGGGTTGGGGAGTTGTATTACGCATTGTCTTACTTTGAAAGCAATCCTTCATTTGATCGATGGATGACAATGCTGGACATGGGTCACTTGATATCTTCATATTATAACGTTGTATTGGTCCTTCTTTCATTGCAGCAGTGCCTTACTTTCCTACCTTTGAGATTATCCCCGATTCCATCCAGTTCTCACAAAGTGCTCGCGGTTGGTTTCGTCAATGGAAACCATTTTGTTCAGGTCTTCATGAAACCCGAAGCACCCATGCCTCCTATTGCGATAAATTAGCATAGACACCACCATTCTGATGCAGACGGATGGCAGGTCCCATATACAAAGAGCATCGAAAAATTCAGAGAATTAATTGGAAACAGTGTCACAACACAGGAGTCAGTCAATCTTGATAGCGATTGATTATTTACACTCTCGATTTGATGTAAACAAACATATTACTCGTTTTTTAACAGACGACTGATGAAATCGATGAAAGATTTATGTGTTTATGTTATGTGTTAATTCATTAATAATATTCCATAAAATGTGTTAATGCATTAACCACTGCTCGGTTAAACAGGGTCGTGCAAATGAGGTTCTGCACGGTCAATAGGTGACGTGCAAATGGATAATGCACGTCAGCAAGCTGCCGTGCATAAAGTATTTGCACGTTACAAAAACGTCGTGCATATGATATATGCTCGGAACATGATGGCCGTGCAGTGTATTATGTACAGTTTTGATGGGAACCTAACGAGAATGAGACCTTCCCCATGAATAGCGATTGACTTTGTCGAACTTTACTTTGTAGGCCAGAGAATGTTATGTTATTATACATTGATCACCATTTCTACCTTGATCTAAAATATAAGGAATCCTTACACTAAGGTAACCATCTTATGAAGAATACTCTATTATCCATAATTTTACTTTGCTCGGTTCCATAGATCCGTGCAAATGTTCCCTGCACGGCCAACATGTTCCGAGCATATATCATGTGCACGATAATATAATGCCGTGCATAATGGTTTTGCTCGTCCCATGTTGGCCATGCAGTGCTCATTCTTCTCTAACAGAGTTTCATTCCATTCTGATCAAAATTATATGAATTCCAAGTTCATAAAACCCATACACATTCCAAGTTCATGAATGTTGCAGTGCTCATAAAACCCATACACATTCAACCACTTCATATAAATCCAACAATAACATACAAGTTCATCCACCAAAATTCATCAAAAACCCATACAATCCAACATTCCCATAAAAAAAGGGAAGTGCAACATTCATTTACAGAAGACCGGTACATATTAAACCGGTACATATCAACCAGTACATATAAATAAATAAATAAATAAACCAATCCATAAAGCCCTCATCTCATCATTGGTGCGTGCGTCGTCGGTATGTCACCGGCAAGCCATCCAGTATCTCGAGTGTGGTCTGTAATTCCCGGTAATAGAAATCAGCAGGTTGATCCATTCGCGCAATCGTGGCACGCAGATGGTCTTTCACGCAAAGGATCTGTAAGAAACAATAAAATGTGTCAGTACTTACGATAGTTTGCAAAAATGGAACCATAAAGTATGAAAAGAAGTCCACACCCTCACCGTTCTTGTTGTCGGGTCATCTCTACCCTCATTGGGGTCATAGTGGGAATGACGATCGGGGTTTTGTAATCGAGGGTGTGAAATCCTAGAAAACCACTCGAGATAGTCGGTTGAACACTCCCATGCATGTTGCGCTCGATGGTCGCGGTGCGCTACAGATAATACATGATCCTCCCAAGTAACCCAGTATTGGTCTAGAAATCTATAGGAGACCTTATATTTTCCAGCTGTAGATCCCCGAGATGCATGAATTGGGGTGACCGGTGTAGGTGGGATGGTCTATACATAGCCAAACTGTCGGAGAACCCTATGTGGGTGGTAGGGTTCAATGACGTCTAGTGATCTCAAGCAACCATAGAAGAAAGCTATCTTATGGAATGGATGCTGAGCCCTAACAGCAGTGTATGGATCCCAAACCACCTATGCTAAGTAAATGAAACAATACATTAATATAAGAAATTGTATTTTGTTTTAAAAACGTAAAATATATATGAAGGCCTCTATTGGGTGCTCACCTCACTCGCGTGTAGGTCGTCCAACCTCTCACGCAACAGCTGTGTGATCTACCTTGGAATTCCGGAATTCTGACCAGGATGCCAGCTGCTCGCTAGAGGCATCTCAGCAGTATATCCCCAATATGCAGGAGGACGGACAAATGGGAAGTGCTCGTACACCCAAGCCTGCAAATGATACCAATTATTAATCCTACAATTTAAATGTTCAATTACGAGGGAACATGTATATAAAAAAGGTATACACATTTACCATGAGCAGCGACAGATGTCCAGCAATCTGTCTCACATCTGTCCTCGTAGCGGTCCCCAACTACCGATATAGATATGCCAGTGCGGCAGCCCCCCATGCATAATGACGGACCCGTCCCAAGTCCATCAGTAAAGATAGGTAGTAGACGGGGACTCTAGTGGATGACTTATCGGCGAAGAGTGTGCAACCTAACAAATACAGAAATATCCTTTTGCTGCACACTCTACCTGCTCAACAGACGAACGGGGAGTCACATCGCCGCACATTCTGTAGATCCACCCCATCCTGACTACCCCACCACGCGCCACTCTCAACTCAGCTGACACAGATGCCCTATCTACACCTAGTCCATGCTCAAGTAAATCTACTTGCTCAGTAAATCCCATACTTGTCGATGCGTGGACAGGAATACCCGTTACTGGGATGCGTAGGAGAGTACCGACATCATCTAAGGTGATCGTCATCTCACCAAATGGCATGTGGAAGGTATTTGTCTCAAGCTGCCATCTCTCTACAAAGCTAGATACCAAAGGGCTGGAGATATATCAGTAGGCGTATCGCTTCAGGTCTGCCAATCCAGACTCTTCAAGAATAGCACAAAACTGAGGAACATAAATATCATCCCCATCCCCCCGCATAGGTATGTACCAATCCTTCAGCTTATTCCAATGATTGATACATTTGAGGGGCTCATGATCCTGCACATTATAAGTAAAAATCTTCATTAATATCTGTTATTATAGACTTGAACACATCTTATTTGAAAAACGATTAATCAAAACATTAAAAGAATGCAAATGTACCTCCCCGTTCTATATGGATACGACTATGTGCATCCTAAAACTTTCTAGGACAGATAGATCTGCCGGACCACCGGAAATATCACCCTCTTCTACTGCCTCTCCAGGAGGACTAAACGGCGGCGCCTCCTCGTCTGACGAATCATTGGAAGAACTGTCAACGTCCTCCTCTTCCGGCTCCGGGAGTGGATCCTGCTGCAATCGACGTCTTCGTTCAGACGCTGTTGGCCATTGACGGCGGGTGGTCGAAGAACTGGCATGGACACCCGTCCACCGGTCATCTTTGCGCTAGCACCAATACGGCGAGCTGGTCTTCTCGGCATTTCTTCCAATCTGTTAAAAACGAAAAACAATAAGAAGAAACAGTGTAATAAAATTGTACTGCTCGGTTAAAATACACAGTGCAAAATGCTTCTGCACGGCGCAATGGAACCGTGCATATTCTTTTTGTACGGTAATATGGAGTCATGCATACTTCATATGTTCGGCCATTACATGCCGTGCAAAATTTATATGCACGGTTTATATGTGCCGTGCATATGTTTCCTGCACGGGTTCAATCCACCGTGCATATAATCCCTGCACGTCTCTGGATTGCTGAGTATATCGCAAACAACGACTCATTTTTTCAAAAATGGAAAACATTGGAGTTTGAAACTACCATCCATCTCTCATTAAGGACTTCCCTATTTGTTGCAAACAACTACACTCACAACTATACTCTCTAATGCATAACTTGCAACTTAAACAAATTTGTGAAAATGATAAACCTATAAAGAAGAAGATGGAGAAGATTAAGGGCTTGCTTACCTGTTTGAGTGTCCCTAACGATGGATACAATAACTGCAGCACACCAATGATCCACGACGGTGATGAGAGCTCTGAAGTGGAGAAGGTCAACGACTCTGAAATGGCCAGAAATTTTAAAACTCTCGATGAGGGAATAGGTTCAGGAAACGGAATGGAATGGAATGACGATTGTGGTGAGCTTAGGGTATCTTGGATATTATGGTGGGTGGGCTCAGCAAGATCAAGCCCAATTTAGAATGGGTGTGGTGAGCTCAGCAAGTGGGTATGTTCAGGAAAATAGGTGGGTGCATATAGAATTTCTCCATTTTAAGAGACCGCATAAGAAGAACGGTCGTGTAAAAAAATTACAAATTTTCAAAATTCACTTCCTTGAATTATTATAACAATAAAAGATGTAGGATAATGGTAGAAAATTTCTTAGAGTTGACCCTTTGCCCACTTGAGTGAGTCATCTCCTATTAGCATGGAAGACTGAATCAAGAAAGACTCGGACACGTCATCTTATTTTTATAAGTTGTTTGCATTTTAAAGTATATAATATATACAATTATTTTTAAAATAATTAAAATTCATTTATAATTAAATATACATGAAGCTTGGGAGTTGATAATTTAAAAATAACTATTGGAATGTAATTTAAAACTTATATTTAGTCTTTTACATTCAATATTTGGATTAGCAAATTATATAATATGTAATATTTTTTATTTTTCTTATTGTAGTACTTTTCTTATATATATAAATTTGTTAATTTGAAGTGATTATTATGAATCATGTAAATAAATTTGTTTTTTAGATTTTATAAGTAATGGGTTAATATTTAAAAAGCATGACTCTCCAGAGTCTCCGCATTGACTTTATCCAAATTCTTTTTTCACTGGACAAGTTGAGTATGAGTCATGAGTTTTCAACTTTGCGTAAGATCACTGTCCTAGTCCAAAAATGACATGGTCCTTAGACTTACTATATCTTGATTATGGTTACAAATGGTGTGCGCCAAGCCCAATTCAAGACAACTTTGAGTTGGGTTGTGTTAGGGATGGAAACACACGTACGATCTACGAAACAATCAATCAATCACACAATCAATCCTCGAGACATAGGTTTACATGGTTCGACAAGATTGCCTATGTCCACAGGAGATTCAAGCCATTCACTATTATTGGAGATTCCCATAAGAGTACAAGCACTCAATGTCTCTCTTGTTCTCTCTCAATTTCACCATAAGTACAATGCTTTCACCGCTCAGTATAAATATATGAAGCCCTAAACCTCTAAACATCTACAACTGTCAGATCTGGCCTTATAACAGATGGTGTAAATTAAACCAAAAAATTACAGATAAACCCCTATAATAGAACAAAGTCTAGACCGGGATTCACTGACCCATCAATCTTCCACTTGAAGACTGATCATACTGAATGGCTTTGACAATAACAGAACACAGTTAAGAATCTTGATACCTCATCTTCATGCTTGAAGACCAACTAAAGCTGAGCACAACTTCAGTTTCTCTGTAGTCACCATCTTTGTGAACATATCTGCAGGATTCTCGCTTGATAAAATCTTATCCAATTTCAACACTTTTTCTTCCAGAAGCCATCGTATGAAGTGATATCTGATCCGAATGTGTTTTGTTTTTTAATGAAAGTGTTAGACCCCGACCCAGGCATAATATTGTTAATCATGGTTTTAGTCGTGTTTAGTTAGTACGTGGGGTTAGAGGACGATTAACTTAGATTTCTAGCTAAATTAGCATTTTAAATAGCTTTGGGAATTTCGAGGGCGTTGAGTTAGGTTTGACTGGCCCGAGGTAGCCCGTGCATCGCGTGCTCGTGTGGGAATCCGATTTTTTATTTTTGAAAAATATCAATTTGATCTCTTGGATTTGTATTTTTATTTCAACAACCTTGGAATTTTTTTTCCGTGTGTATTTGAACCCTGAAACCATGCTTTTCAGCAAAAAGGGCAAAACGGTCTTTTCACCTCAAATTATGTGCATGAATTTTGAAATCCCAAAAATGTGCAAAAATTATACTTTTTAGAAACTAGACATTTCGACGATCATTTCGTTCTCCTTTGTCGATCTCATCCGGGACCCACAAGAGGGAGTTTTAAGCTCTCAAAGTATTAGGGGCTATGGGACCCACAACTCACCCAACTTAAAAATGAAACCCACGTGTGTTGTTCCTCTTCTTCTTCTTCATTCGTTCCATACCAGCTAAGGACTTGAGAGGAAAACCAGCCTTTTCACTACTTCTCTCCTCTTGCATGTTGGACTTTCTTTGATCAAAATAGAGTTTTGAATGCATCAAACCCTTCCCCATTTCTCAAGCTTGCTTTTGATACCCTTTTCAAGGAATCCCAGCTGAGATCATCTTCTCCTTGAAGTTGTTCTTCATTGTTAGAGCCTCAAAAGGTGAGCAATGGCTTCCTTCTTTCAACCATGGTTTTATTAAACTCTTAGGAAGCTTTCTTTCATGCATACAAGGGTTTTCTTTGAAGACTCCTTTGATTTCGAAATTTGTAGAATTTTGAGTGGTTTTCTTGGGGTTTTCTTGTAGATTGGAGTTCAGCTGAGAGGGTTGTGTTAGGAGACCTTTCTTGAGTGCTTTTCTACCTAAGGCAAGTAATTGAATGAGTTGTGATTGTGCATGCAATGTCCTTTGGAACTATGAGTTGATTTCTTACTTATGATCTTCATTGGTTAATTCCAGTTTTGCCTTGATATTTGATTCACCAAATACATGTTTAATTGCTCATATGTTCTGATTTATGTCATGGAATTCTGTTTTCAATTTGTTTCATTCAATTTGGAAAGTGTGTATTTCAATCATTGGGATGTTATCTTGGAAATTTGGTGAAGTTTGGTTGATGAATTTTGAGAGTTGAAATGAATGTTTGTTTGATGAAAGGGGGAGGAGCATGTAGGTTCATTTTCATGCAAGAAAGGAGGGGTGATAAGGAGAAGTGATTGAGAAAAGAAGGGCTGAAAACAGCTTCAGAAATGTATCCCCGCAGCTGGTCGGTCAGCTGTCGATCAGTGGTCAGCTAGCCGACAAGTGACCGAGCCATCTCGGTTCCATTTCCAGAATGCTGCATTTTCCAGAACTTGGGAGTTTCGGTCGACTGACAGGTGACTGAACACCCTCGGTTCCAATTCCAGAATGCTATTTTCTTGTCCTGATGGGGCGGTTAGATCTCGGTCAACACTCGGCTAACCGACTTGTTCAGAGTTAGTTAGCTAACGGCCAACCGACAGGTGACTGATTGTACCCAGAATTCTGAAATGAAGAGAACAGTGAGGTTTTCAATTTCCAATTCCTTTTGGACCCTTCCTAGTTGATGCATACATATTGATATCTTGAATGTCGTTAAAAAAATCGAGCACCATCTAAATGAATGAACGACATGGGATCTCAAAGTGTATACTAACTCAACGGTTATGGTCCCAAGGAATTGATGGGGTACTGTGAAATGAACGTGTGTATTCTAAAACCAAAAATCCCGTTTTGTGATTTATTGCGTGAATCGTGTTTTTATACACATCGTGTCGGGACTACTATTCGTGAATTCTTGTGAGTCAGTGTGTATTCTTGATATAGTGTGAGTAGTTCCCGAATTTAAACATAGCAAGCATGATTTCGAAAGTTAGTGTGCATTTGTCTTCTTGTCGGCACCACTCAGTTTGGACGATCTTGTTGGTCTGATCAACCGCCTTGGGTCCTTAAATATTTCGTGCCAACTGCAATTTGGATTATCGTGCGTGTTATTTAGCCCGTTCTGCGGCGGGACTCGTGAGTGATGCCTAGCTCTACTGGGTCATGTTTCCGTGCTCCCTTAACCTTGTGTGACGGAGAATTTATATCGCGAGTGCTCTTGTTACCTCGTTTGACAGAGAATATAGCTTTGTGTGGTTGCAAAGGTTGATTTTAAGTGTGTATCGTGAAGTTTAGTATTGACTTCACAAAGGATGTTGCTTTGAACTAATTGTTTTATTTGGTTTCTTTCCATTATATTTATTTTACAAATTACAAGTGATTGATTTATAGCATGATTATACTTGATTCAATTACCTGCCAGACCGTCGTGTCTGACCCTTCGCTTTAGGTGCTCAGATCCAGGTAACGTTGCCACCGGCAAACGAGGAGGTGTTAGGCGAGCAGCTCGTTGGGTAAGAGTGGCAGCCAAACGATGTCATGTAGGCATCGTGTTGGGGCATGAGGCGACACACTTTGGCAATTTAGCAACTCTTATTTTGGGATTTTGTAATTGGCCAACGTTGGCTTATTTCTTTTTAGGAAACTTGTAAAACTTAACCTTGCATTTGGATGTGATGGAAGTTTTAATCTAACTATGGGTATACTAGTGATGTTTTCTCTCTCTGACATGAGTCTATGAATGTATTTATACTTTCCCTTATTGAAAGTGATTTGATTGAGTGTTTGCTACACACTTCCGCAAATGTATCGAACGTGTGTGATTCGTGTGGAATCCTCATCGTGGAAACCTGTGGGAAACAAATCAGCGAGTGCGGGGTGGAGCTTTCTGGCCCGCGGCGCTGCGGCGCCGGATTAGGATGGGGTCCCGGTCTGGGGTCGTGACAGAAAGGCTGAATTCTTTGCAAGATGAATGACACTCTTACTGTCACTGCAAAACCTGCTGGACTCTTGCTTTTTACCCAACTCTTCCATTAACTTCTGTAACCAAATCATTTCCTTACTAGCTTCTGTAGTGGCAATATGCTCTGCTTCTGTGGTTGAAAGTGCAATAACGTCCTGTAGTTGTGACTTCCAACTGATTACCACACTGCCCAATGTGAAGACATATCATATAGTGCTTCTGCTTCTATCGAAATCTCCTGCCAAGTTCGAATCAACATAGCCATGCAATTTGATCTCTGATCCTCCAAAACACAATGATGCATTAGTGGTGCCTCTCAAATATTTGAGAATCCACTTAATTGCCTCCCAATGCGCTTTTTCAAGATTACTTATAAATCTGCTTATAACTCTCACTGTATGAACAATGTCTGGTCTTGTGCAAACCATATCATACATCAAGCTGCCAACAGCTGAAGCATATGAGACTTTGGACATGTTCTCCTTCTCCTGTTCTGTCTTAAGAGACAACTCTTTTAAAAGTTTGAAGTGGCTAGCCAGTGGAGTGCTAACTGGCTTAGCACTTTGCATGTTGAACCTGTTTAGAACATTTTCAACATATTCTGCCTGAGGCACCTTCAATGTGCGATTTTTCCTGTCTCCACTAATTCTCATGCCGAGAATCTGAGTTGTAGCACCCAAATCCTTCATTTCAAATTTCTTTGACAACTGTTTCTTCAAATTGTTTATTTCATACATATTTAAACCTACAACGAGCATATCATCTACGTACAATAGTAAAATAATGTAACAGTTATCAAAACTTTTGAAATAACAACAATGGTCTGCATGACACCGTTTGTAACCTATGTTGCACATTAACCTATCAAATTTAATATACCATTGTCTTGGGGCTTGCTTTAAACCATATAAACTCTTTTTTAGCTTACACACCATTTCCTCCTTTCCTGGTATAGCATATCCCTATGGTTGATGCATATAGATGTCTTCTTCCAAGTCACCATGGAGAAATGCAATTTTCACATCTAACTACTCAAGATGTAAATCTTTTACCGCCACAATGCTCAAAACACTTCTGATTGTGTTCAATTTAACCATAGGAGAAAATAACTGAGAGTAATCAATACTCGCCTCTGCTGAAAGCCTTTTGCAACTAATCTGGTTTCGTATCGCTTGCTACCGTCATGTTCTTCCTTCAATTTGTACACCCACTTGTTGTGCAATGTTTTCTTACCCTCTGGCAACTGAACTAAGTCCCATGTCTGATTTAATAATAAAGATTGCATCTCATCTTCTATGGCTTATTCCAACCTAGCCCGAGTTTCAACCTGCAATGCTTCTTCATAACATTCTGGCTCACCACCATCAGTTAATAACAAGTAAAATAAAGAAGGTGAATAGCGCTGTGTAGACTTAGGAGTCCTAGATGACCTTTTTACTAGGGCATGCGTTTTAGGATCCACCTGCGGGTTTTCATTTTCATGTACTTCAGGTACATCATTTTCAGAAGTGTCATCAAGTTCTAAATATTCATTGTTGTCCTCCTGCACCTTGTCCTTGTTATGCATCACTTACATTTCTGCTTCTAATGATTTTTCTATTTTCTTCATCCCAGAAGTGGTAATCAAACTCATCAGAACCATATCCAATTAAAGTACATTTCCTAGATTTAGAATCTAGTTTGTCTATTCTTTCAACATCAATGTGAACATAAGAGAGACAACCAAATACTTTTAAGTGTGAAATGTTTACCTCTTTTCTAGTCCAAGCTTCCTCTGGTAGTCCACCATCCAAAGGTACTGAAGGCCCCCGATTGATTAAGTATGCATCAATATTCACTGCTTTCGCCTAAAACTGCTTAGGCAATCCAGCATGTAGCCTCATACTTCTGACACGCTCAACAATTGTCCTGTTCATGCGCTCTACTACACCATTTTGCCGTGGTGTATTGGGAATGGTCTTCTCTCGCCTAATACCATTTGTTGCGCAATATTTTTCAAATTATTTGCTGCAGTACTCTCCCCCATTATCAGACCTTAGGCATTTCAGTTTCAAACATGTTTCATTTTCAACCAAAGCTTTCCACTTCTTGAAAACTTCAAACACGTCAGACTTGTGTTTCATAGGATATACTCGTAAGTTTCTAATAGCATCATCAATGAATGTAACAAAGTAAGAAGATCCACCAAAAGAAGGTACTTAAATTTGTCCCCATACATCCATGTGTATTAATTCTAACCTTCCTGCCTTCGGTGGCCTGCCTACTTTAGAAATGTAACTTTTTTCTGTTTTCCGAAAACACAGTCTTCACAGAACTCTAAGTCCAAGGACTTGAGTCCTTCCATCTTACTTTTAGAATGAAGAATCTCCATTGCTTTCTCACTCTTGTGTCCGAGTCTATAGTGCCATGTGTTTGAGTCAATACCTTTATCTGCAACTGCAATGGAACTTGTAAAGCTATTAGTCAAATAAAGAGTTCATTCTTTCTTACCGTGAGCAACAACCATACTCCCTTTTGTAACTTTCCAGAAATCATCTGCAAAGACAGTTACGTGACCAGAGCTTGCAAGTTGACCAACTGATTTGAGGTTTCTCTTCAGGCTGGGTACATATCTGACATCATTCAATTGCCATATACTGTTTTTTGGCAATTTAACTTGAACATCTGCCTTGCCAATTATGTCACAAGGTTCATCATCACCAAGATAAACTTTTCCAAAGTCACCTAGTACATAATTTTTGAGATATTCTTTGTGTGCAGTAGCATGAAAGGACGCACTAGAATCTATAACCCAAGATTTAGATTTATGATCAAAAGAAAGAATTAAAGCGTCTTGAACAATATCACTTGCGACATTTGCAGAAGCTTCGTTGTCCTTATTACCGTTCTATTGCTTGTTTTTCTTTGGTGGAGCTCTGTAATCCTTTTTCAAATATCATTTCTTGCCACAATTCTAGCACTAGATCTTGCCTTTTGAAAATCTTGACTTGCTCCTTGATTTTGATCTTCCACGACTTTGCTCTCTCAGATGACCTTCTCCTGTTTCCCACATTCAATGCACTTCCTAATAATTCACTTGAAGGTTTTCTATGAATTTCCTCATCGAGGATAGCACTCACAACATCATCAAATTTCAGTGTGGTTGATCCTGAAGAATTACTCAATGATGTAACTATACCATTCCAGCTATCTGGTAAAGAAGATAAAACCAACAAAGCTCAAATTTCATCATTGATGGTCCCGGCTTTTTTTTTCTGGCCTTCCTCCGTCCCGGGTCCGCCAGGGTGCGGCGGGGCAAAGAAGAAAGCGAGCATCAACATTTTGTACGTGTATGCCAGATTTTCTATTTTACTTGGAATTTGAAATGGTGATCCGGAGATTCACCTTCACAAGTAGAAAGGAAATCGAACTTTTTTTCTAACTTTCCATTGCACATATATTTTAAAGAAAGAGACAAGATTTTTAATGTCGTGAAAGGCGATTTTGTTTAATTTGCCGTGAAAGGCAGTTTTGTGCCGTAGAAGGCAATTTTGCCATGGAAGGCGATTTACAAATCTTATCAATAGTGAAAGATAAGAGTTGTGATTTTTTTGTCTCTTTAAAAATACAAAATACAATAGAAGAGGAGGAAAGAGGGATCTGACTTCTCAGGAGATTGTGGGGACTCGTTCAGATTGACGGTTGCGAGTCATGTATGGACTCCGCCATCGTCCTTCAGATGAGAACACTTTGATGGTTTTGATTCACTTGGCTTGGCTTGGACCTCGGATTTTTAGAGGACAAAGACCAAGGGAATGTCCTATATCCAATAAAAAAACCAAGTAGATGGGCTGAAAAGCCGCATCTGGGCCATGTTGGATGGAAGAAGAGGGGAAACCTTGGGGAGGTAGCCCCCCAAGGGACTTCAATCACCTTGTAGTGTTTGCAGCAGAGTTTCTTCAAGGCAAGAGAGCTTCTTTGTGTAGAGAATTCTTCAGGATAATTTTCAGGATCCTTTCCCTTTGGAATGACCGCCTATTTATAGGCTTTTGGTAGCCATTAGGAAGGTTTATGGGCATTAATGGCATCAATGCTACATGATGGGAGGAGTTACAAGATTAAATTTCATAATTTTGTAACTCCTTTTTCTTGGATTTTAATTGGCCGATGGAGAATAATGGGCATTTAATCTCCATGATGATGGGGGTTTCATGATTAATTACGATGATTAATCTCCATAATGATAGGAGTTACATGGTCAATTGTCATGATTAATTGGACTTGTAACTCCCATTTGCTTGCTTCTGATTGGGTTGTCCAGAATAATGAGTTAATGACCGTATTAACATGTCATAAAAAGGTCATTTAACTTCATTAATTGGTTGCCGAGTCGCTTGAAGAGTCACGGGCCACGCCGTGTCTTTTGGAACTCTTCTTGTGATGATCGTCGATGGATCCGCATGTTATTTGATGTCGGGTGACGATGCAAATTCAGACATTGGTTGGTACCAATGGGCCGGCAACATCTGTCTAGTCGATTTCACGATTGGTCGGGCAGAAAGTGTGCTTTCTTGGTCGGCTGGTTGGCGATTTTGGAGTGTCCAATGATGATCGAATGATTTCGATGGCGGATCCGTAATGTTGACGAAGATCGACAGATATCATGCCTCAAAAATCAGAATTTGAGAAAATCACAGGGGCCAAACATCGAGAAACGTGAAAAATTACCTGAAAAAGTTGGTTTCCGGGCGAACTTTGGTGGCCCGGATCCCTATGGTCGCCGGCGACCATGCACCCATGGTCGTCGGCGACCATGGGCCAAGGTTGCCGGCAACCATGGGGGATTTGTCCCCTTTTGGTCGCCGTTCTTCCATCTTTTTCGCTTCTTTTTTCTTCTGTATTTTCCTTGACATTTCTCCTTATTTATTGGCTTAATTCCTCTGAAGAAAACTTGTCGAGAAGCTGTGCAAATCAGGGCACAAAGTTTCCTACTTTTGGAAAAGTCGAAGACTTTGTAGCCGACTTTCCACAAAAAGTTGAAACTAGGTCAAACGATGTCGGAATGACCTGAAATTTCAGGTGAAGCTTCCTGAGCATTAGATAGGACCAACAATGGGTTTTTATTTGAGTTTTGAAGCCATTTGGGGTCCCATCGATGCTAGACTTGATTTCACCGTGCAGAAGATGTCGAGCTTTGATGTACGGTCAACCGATGTCTGATTGACCTAAAATTTGATAGGGAGCCTATTGGAGTAATTTTGAGATGATCCATTAGCTCCGATTTGGGTGCCATGGCCCCGGGGAGCTCCGCCATCGGTAGGCTTGATTTTGCTTCGGAGTGTCAAAGCCGGGTCAAACGTCGTCTGAATGACTTGAAATTTGACGTGCAGCCCTTTGGAAGCATGTAGAAGCTACTCATGTGCTTTGTTTGATGAGTTGCGGCATCGAAGGTTCTCGCCGCCGGGAGGCTTGATTTCGCCGTTCGAGAGTTGATGGAGGGTCAAAGGCGTCAGTTTGACTTGAAATTCGACGTGGAACCTTTTGGAGGTATTTTGAGACTATCTATCGGATGTGAATTTCGAACCCCCCCTTTCCTCTCCAAGAGAGACATGGTTTGGGGAAATCTCCATTCATCTATATATGTTATTTAAATTTTACATCGAAAATGAGGATTCCGCCTACCCTCAAAATCGATGGATCACGATCACCAGCTATAGTACGGCCGTAACACCGTTCTTCGACAAAAGTCGAAGAAATATGAGGAGAAAAATAATAAGGTGAGTTCTTCCTCTCGTTTAATGTGCTGCCGGCAACACACGACGGCTGTCCTATCACATTAATTTGGGTCTCTTTGGGTCTCTTTAATTTGGGTTAATTCTGGGTCATGAGTTAAAGTCCGAATAAAGGTTAATCCTCTCATAGCATAATCGTAGTATATCCAAGTAAAATAAAATAACTAAAATAAAGAAAATAGAATAAAAGAGGGGGGAGGTGCCAAATATTTAAGAAGAGGATCGACCCCGTTCCCGGGTACCCCCTTCTAATCCTTTAGCAAAATAGGGTTTAAAGGCTGATTTTTCAAACCAAAATGATGATGCAAATGAGACTTTGATTTGTGATTTCTGTGTTTTTCGTGTGCGATACACGAGTGATAAAAGTAAAAGGCCGATGGGCAGTAATTAATTGAAGGTGGCCGATGTCCAGGATTGATTGGAAATGGCCGATGGGCCAGTGTTTGTTTTAGGGTGGCCGATGGGTTGTGATTATTAAAAGTGTGTGCGAAATCACTCATCTCATCTCGTTATTCTCATTTATTCAATTTTAGAAATCAGTTCTTTATTCCCTTTTATCATTAAGTTCAATTAAATATCTGGCACCTGAGGTGGAGGAAGAAATAAAGGAAAAATCCTTTTGAGTTTATTTTGTTGGTTTTATGGTTTTTATGGCTTTTTGATATTGGGCTAGAAGGGCCTAACTAAGGGATTTTTACTTGGCTTTACATGATTAGTGCTTTGCTACTGATCATCGGATTAACCTAACCTAAGGTCCTAGACTGCCCACATCAGCTCTCCCAGTCCCCTAACGGAACAGGAAAAGTGACGGGGCGAAGCCTAATGCTCTAAGCTACCTAACCATGCAATCCGATCTATATCTAGGTGTGAATAGCCTGAGTTTGATGGTTCAGCGCCTAAGCAACTTATTAATTGTGATTTTTAATTGGTTCGGTTTGTTTTGAGTTGAAGATTGATTAAGAAGTGGATTAAATGTATTTTGGGGTTCTGTTTAAGTTATTTAAGTTTCTGGAATTTATGGTTTAATTTAACACGTGAAACGATGTTGAAATCAGCAAAATGGGGTTGACAGAGGACTTGGGCACCAGGGGAGTGGCGCCTAGGTTACTCTGGTGACTTGGGCGCCCAGGCAGTGGCGCCCAAGTGGCTGCTTCTGAGTGGTTTGGCTAGTGACGATGGTATCGATATTGTTTTCAAAATCCAAGGGGTTCTTACTTGGTGAGTTTTAATGTTTCAAATTTTTTTAATTCTCCGGTGTTCAAATGTCAAAGGGATTCGGATCCGAATTTTGAGATGAAACCAAGAGTTCGCATTTTAGTGCAAATGAGAGGATGGGCGCCAAGGGGGTGGCGCCCAGGTGGATGGCTTGAGATTTTCAGGTGTTCCGGATGGGATTTGATATTGGTCTTTGGGTCCGGGGGTTGTTTTTGGTTCTGGTTTCAATTAATTTAAGTTATAAGATGTTTAATTACTCGTTTTAAATTGAAGTTGTGAACCAAGGTTATAGTGTAGGCTAGGCGCCACAGGGGTGGTGCCTAAGTGGTTGTTCGTCGATTCGTAAGGGCTTTGGGTGCTAAGCCCGAATCAATTAAAGTTTCAAATGTTTTAAGTTAAAAGTGTTTTAATATTTTGATTCGGATTGGTTCGAATGTTAATTAATTATGTTAAGTTGTCGGTTGGGGTTCTTTATGAAAACAGGTAGGCTGGGCACCCAGGGTGTGGTACCCAGGTGGATCTGGAGGGTGGGCGCCCAAGGGGTGGCGCCCAGGTGACTGTGCTGAGGTTCGGTCGGTTTGGTATTTCTTAGGTTGATTTACAGTTGTGCGTTTATGGTTTGATGTATTTTAAATTAAAAGTGTTCCGTTGCGATGATTAAGATTAAATTCCGCTTTGATTAATTAGGCTTTAGTGACTGGGGAGGCTGGGCGCCCAGAGGGTGGTGCCCAGGTGGATGTGACATGATGGGCACCAGGGGGTGGCGCCCAAGTGTCTGTCTTGTATGTTTGAGTTGGTTTGATGTTTTAAGTTAATTCGGGCTCGTGGTTTCAATTGTTTTAAGCTTCAAGGGTGTTAGGGTGTGTTGATTACGATTGAGTTCGGGTTTAATTTCAAGTGAGGTTTCCTAGTGATTGGGTAGGATAGGCGCCAAGAGGGTGGTGCCCAAGTGGATTCGGCAGGATAGGCACCCAGGGGGTGGCGCCCAGGTGGATGTTTTGTGGTTTATTCGTTTTGTATTTTTTTCAAGTTGGTTTGAGTCCAAATTGATTAAGGTTTCAGGTCTTTTAGGTTGACAGTGTTTTAATGTGTTAATTCGGGCTTAATCGATTAAGTTTAGTCAAATGATGGTATCCAAGGGAATGGGGTAGGATAGGCACCTAGGTGGTGGTGCCTAAGTGGATAGACAGGCTGGGCGCCCAGGGGTTGGTGCCCAGGTGTCTGTTTTGTGGTTTCATGTTGATTTTGCGTTCTTAGGCCTGTTGAAGTCTAAATTGATTGAGGTTTTAGGTTTCTTATATCTAAAAGTGTTTTGTTATGTTAAATAGGATGAAATTCGGGTTGTGATTAATTAGAAGTTTTAATTAGGAGTTCTTTAGAAATGGGATAGGATGGGCGCCAAGAGGGTGGTGCCCAGGTGGCTGTGCAGGCTGGGCACCCAAGGGGTGGCGCCCAGGTGGACTTTTTGGACTTTTGTTGGTTTTGAGTTTTTGAGTTAATTCGAGGTTAAGTTAATTAAGGTTTACTTATTCTAGGTTTAAAATGTTTTACTGTGTTGATTCGGATTGGTTTAAGGTCTTAACTAATTAACTTAAGCTTTAACCGGGGTGTCTTAGGGAATGAATAGGCTGGGCGCCCAGGTAGCTGTGGAAGGATGGGCGCCCAGGGGGTGGCACCCAGGTGGCTGTTTTTGGGGTTTTAGGTTTTTGTGTTTTTTAAAGTTCTTAATTACTTTTAAATCCGAATTAATTAGGGTCTTAAGGTTTTAGGGCTCTTAATGATTTGATGTTTCTTAAATTAACTAATTATGATGTTTTAATTAATCTTAGGATTTATCCTACTTAGGCACTAAATTCAATAACTTAGACTATCTAACTATTATTTTTTGGGTTTTTTGGATATCTTTTAATTTGTTTTTGGTTTCTCCTCTAATTTACTAAAGAGTAAGGAAAGAGAAGAAGGGGTTTTATGTTTTATGATTTTTTTTTGGGATTTTCTATGGTTATGCGATTCAAATGATATGATGTGAAGTGTGACAAAAATGGTAATTCGAAGTTCAAAACATGTCAAACAACCAAACATATCATTATTATGCAGTTTCTAAATGAACTAAATGCAGAAGATTTGAAGTTGCGCACAAAAGTGGAGAAATCCATGAGGCGCCGACCCTGCCCAATCAGGGTTTTCAACGGAATACAACGAATGCACAAGACTCTTAATGTTTTCAACACAACTTCCGATATTCAGCGACTGATGCGAATGTTTTAATTCAAACTACTAATGATGCAACTAACGAACCTACGAGCAAACAATGCAACGGGCGGAGATCTGGAACCTGGACCCTGTCTCAGAAAGGTAGGCGCCCAGGTGGTTCGGGAAAGGGCAGGCGCTCAGTGGGTGGTGCCCAGGTGGTTCGGGAAAGGGCAGGCGCCCAGTGGGTGGCGCCCAGCCTTCCTGCCAAGGGCTTCTTGCGACCTCTTCGATACAAATGATGATGATGATAATGATGCTAATGCGAGATTTGACCTAGCTATGCAGTTAGAACTACGAAATCAAAGCAAATCTACTATATTTAAATGAACCTAAGCATGTTACTAACATGATAATGCATTAATACCATTTTTATCTCAAGTTAATGTAGATCTATGATGCTCAAATGGCCCTAAGCATGTTTCTAAGCATGAATGGTAATGGAGTGTAGTAAAAGAAGGGAGATCAAGGAATAACGGTATGATGAAACGTTTCTCAAGTTCCTAGATTGAAGCTTTCGCAAAAACCCATAGCTCTAGTTAAAGATATGGAAGTCTCCCCCTCTATTTCTCTTTCTTCTTCTCTAGATCTGAAGTTCTCTCTAATGGTGGCTCCCTCTCTTCTTCTTGCTTATTCTCTTTTTTTGTCTCTTTTCTTAGGGTTTTTGGGTAGCCTCCTCTTGTAAATGAAGTTAAGAGGGGTTATATAGGTTTGGGACGAGTTTAGAAGGGCTAGGGCTTCATTATTTCAGGTTTCTAGAAGGTCTCACGCATCCCTAGGCGGCTTAAGTTGTTTTAGGGTGAACTAGGGTTTGGAGAGAGGATGGGCGCCCATGGGGTGGTGCCCAAGTGTCTGCTCAGTCTGGGCGCCCACAGGGTGGTGCCCAGGTGGTCCTGGAGAGTGGGCGCCCACAGGGTGGTGCCCAGATGATTTGTGTTTCGCTTTTTGGACTTTGGTCCCATTTGTAGTCGGGATTGAACGGCTAGCTCTTCAGCTAGGGGACCTACACTATCATTAATAGGTTGGGCGCCACATGGGTGGTGCCTAGACAGATTTTAAGGCTGGGCGCCGTATGGGTGGTGCCTAGGTGAACTTCAAGGCTGGGCACTACGGGGGTGGTGCCTAGGTGGTTCGATGCGTCTTCGGTGCTGGGTCCCTATGTATGAGTGGTCCTGGCCTAATCCTAAGCCGAACAAGTAAATTTGGAGGTGGGCGCCCACGATGGGGTGCCTAGGTGATTCTAGGCAGTGTGGGCGCCACAAGGTTGGTGCCTATGTGGAACTCAGTAGGGTAGGCACCACATGGGTGGTGCCTAGGTGAAGTCGATTCATTTTCGGAGTTCGGTCCCTACGTTGAGTGGTCTCGGGCTACTTTTAGGCTAACTAGTGGAATTTGGAGGCTAGGCGCCCACCATGGGGTGCCTAGCTGGTCCTGGGCTGTGTGGGCGCCCAGCATGGGGCGCCTAGATGAATTTTAGTAGGATGGGCGCCACATGGGTGGTGCCCAGATGGAGTTTCGTCATTTTTTCTAAGGCAAACTTCGAAGGCTCATAACTTTTGATCCGCTTATCGGATTTGGACGTTCTACATATCGCCGGAAAGCTCTCGAAGTGAGGAATTCAATGGTCTAAATGTCTTGACAAATAGGGGCTGAAAAATAAGGGGGATCTCTGGACCAATGGATTCGATTTCCTAACTTAGGCTAATCGGGTGACATTTTGGCAAACTAAGCATGGTCTTTAGAGGGATTGGCCTAAGCATGTCTTAAGTGGTCTGGAAAGGGTTTGAGTAGTGTCATGGTTCACTCCTTGTGTGAGTAGTGAATGGGACTCAAGGTCTTGACGCGACTTGGCTTTTCTCTCGCGAATTTCTAGAAATCGTCGAACTAAGTCTAAAATTAACAACAAGCATCTTCATCGCCATTAATTAATCTGAATTATGCCATTAATCATTCAATTGTGGGTGAAATGGGGGCACCGCTATATATAATAGGTATTTAAGGCTATCATGGGGGCCAAATAAGGTGTCTACACCATCCATAGGCTCTGATTGAGGATTTGATGTCTTTGACATTGTCGCCGCCGGGAGCTCCCGCTTAGCTGTTGGATGATTGAAGTTAGGCCAAATGGTGTCGAAATGGTCCGAAACTTCATGTGTACCTCCTTTTTGGCTATTTTAAAGGATCTAGCAGTTTTTGTTTGATTTTGACAAGACCTAAAGCCTGAAGCAGCTTTGCCTGTTTATAGTAGGATGCGGCTCCATGTAGCTTTTGATGCTTGAGGAGGCTAAGTGACATTTTTTATGTCAACAAATGCCCCCTCGAGGTACAGCAACGAATCGCGTAGCTTTTGCAGTCGATGTGCCTCGAAGGAAACTTTGAAGGAGAACTTCTGACTTGACCAAGAGTCTCTGAGCATTTTTCTTTGATAGAATAGCCTTTTGAGTTTCCAAGGGGATTTTATGGCAGTGAGAGAGATCACGTACCATTTCAAGGAAAAATTTTGAAAATGACATTTGGATTGGGTTTTTAGGTCTTGGATTTTCCTTTTTGACTTTGTGAACCTAAAGGCTTTGTGTGGCGCATCAGGCAGTCAAGAAGGTTTTTGGTTTTTGACCTTGTGACCTAACAAGCTGTACGTGGTAGGTTAGGGGGTCGGATTTTGGTTTTTGGTTTTGGCCTTGTGACCTAACAAGCTGTATGTGGCAAGTTAGGGGACTAGGATTTGGTTTTTGGTCACTATTTGGGATAAATTTGGGTCCATTGGAGTGGTTTGGGTTTTTGTGGAATGTCAATTTCAAGGTTTTGGCTTAATTTGGTTCATGAGGTGGGATGGTTTGGATTTTTTTTTAAAGTCATGAGGCTTTGATTTTTTTTGTATGGTCCAATCAACTCAAAGGAGGCATGGAACCATTTTTGTATGCTCTTGGTAAGAAGGATTTTGACTAAAAGCCACTTTTAGTGCCTAGGTGGTCAAACCTGGCTCATGTGGGCTAACCTATGGGATCTTAAGCTTTAAAAATGGCTTAGATCTCATGTGGTGTCATTTTCGTAAAGAATATCTAAAAATATCTCCTTTGGGTAGATAATATCTAAAAATATTCTTACTTGGAGAGAATCTCTCAAGTTTCCTTGATTTTGGGAGAGATTTTCTCAAAATATCTTTCTTTGGGAGAAAGTTTCTCATAATCCCTTTCTTTTTGGAGAGGATTTCTCAAAGAATCTTCTCTTTAGGAGAGAATATCTCAAATTTCTCCTCTTTTAGGAAATTTGCTAATTTTTAGCACTTACCTCCTTTCTTTTCTCCTTCTTTCCTCTTTTGGTTTGCTTTCTTCTATAAAAGCAAGGAGGTTGGATCTCTTGTTGCTATTGCTCTCTTTTTTCAAAAATCTTCAAGAGTGCTCCAAGATCAAGAATTCTTCTTCTTCTCCAAGGATTTTCTAGTTCTTCTTCTTTCTCCATCAATGGCTTTAAGTAAGTTTCTTCTTTTTCCTTAAGAAGCCCCATGTAGAAATAGAAAAAGGTTTTCTATATTTCTTTTTCTTTTCTTTTTCTTTCTCTCTCTATTTTCTTTTTCTTTTTCACGTGCATTCTTTTTTTTCTTTTTTTTTTCACACGTTTTTTTCTCTCTCTCTCTCTTTTTCTTTCTTTCTATTTTTTTTTACTCTTTCTCTCTTTCTTTTTTTTTCTTTCACGGTTTCTCTTTGTTTTTTTTTTACCGTGTTTTTTTTTTTTTTCTTTTTTCTCTTTTTTTTTTTTTGTGTGTGTGGCCGTATGGACAAGACCGTACGGCCACGTGGCCTGTGGGCAAAAAAATTTTCTTTTTTTTTTTTTGAAAAGAGATTCTCTTTTTCCTTCTTTCTTTCCCAGATTTCGAGACGCGCGTGCATGACAATCTTCCTTCTATGCATTTTTTTTTTAGAGAATGGAATTGGAAGTATGATAGTGCACACTTGGAAATCTTTTGCAAGTCTTGGGATTTGGAGCTCGTAGCAATGTTGACCCCTTTCTTGGTCTTGCGGGGATTTTTGAAGAGCTTTGCAAGTTTTGGATTCTGGAGCTCGCAGAAATGTTGAACCCTTTTCCAATCTTGCGGATATTTGAGAAGTTTTGGTTTGATCTCTAGCAATGTTTGAGTTCAAGCATTCTTCGAGAATTTCCCATTGATTATGAGCTTGCAGCGATGTTGAGCCCATCTTCAAGCTCCCTATTTCTTTCGGGGTATTTCCCTTTTCTTCGGAATTGCCCCGGAACCATGCCAAAACTTCGCTAGAATTTTTAGCAAAATTCTGTCATTTTTTATGATTGATTTTCTCTCTTTCCATCCTTTGCAATTAGTTCCTCAAGAACAAACAAGGGTAAGGAGCCCGTCACTGATGCGCCTCGCCGTTCTACCAGATCCTCTAATGTGGCCATACAGCAGGCCTGGGAGGAGGTTCAGTATGTCAAAAGGAACTTGGAAGAGTTTGACTCGCTCAACCGAGATGAGATGAGGCAACGTTTGATCGCCCTCAAGGATGAGGAGTTTTATAAAATTATGGTAAGCAGCCGTCCCTGGGTCACGGATGATCAGAGCATTGTGCCCAAGCCTACCTTCTTCTTTGGTGATGCAGTCCCCGACGATTCAACATACCAAAGGAGATGTTTTCAGTTCTCTTACTCAGTTGATGGTGAGAAGAGAACTGTTTCTACCCGGTCGACCTTCGATCGGACTATCTCGATCATATGAGCCTTTCCTCCACATGCTCAAAGAGGGAAAATCCTCCAAGCTGGGTGAAGAGGACTAGTGTGATCAAGACCGGGGTTTTTGTTGGCGGCCCTTCTGGTTTTGCAGAGAAGTCGCCTGCCTGTATGGACATTTTGATGCCGGCCAGTGGCTACCAAGGTTCAGACCATCCTTTGGTAGATTTGAGACCGGTGGGCCTTGGCATTTTCAAGGGCGATGGCAGCAATTGGGTTAAGCCTTTTTGACTTCGCGGTCGTTTCAGTGCTGACTCGAGCTGGGAGTCGTGGACTGATCACATACTGCAGGTTGGCGGTGCCATTTTGAAGGAGGCCGAGATTTTTGACGCGGTTCGTGCTTTTTGGCAAACCGTGGTTTTCTCTAATGAGGCCTTCATGGCCATGCTGGAGTCGTTCCTTCCACAAACCAACACCTTCGTTGTCACGAACGGTGAGATTGGTTTTTCTTTAAAGGAACTGAGTGCCATCACTGGGCTGCCTATCCTCAGCAATCTCTATGAGGAGTTCAAGCCTATCGACTGTATCCTTAAGGAGCAGTTTGAGGAGTTCATGCTTTTGTACTTTCAGCTTGTTGCCTTCTACGATTTTTTGAAGGAGAAGGAGGGCTCGAAAGTCCGGTGTAGCAGTTGGAGGAGTGGTAGCTTTTTGTCTTCCAACTTCTTTGACAGCGGGGAGTCTTCTGAGAGTACGACCCAGGAAGCCAGGGCTAAGAACCTGGATTCGAAGAAGATTTCCGCCATGTGAGAGAATTTGAAGAAATTCTCACAAACACAGACGCCATTCATTCTGACATTGCACTGCGGAGAGATCTCGCTGTTTACCTCACTTATTGGCTGGGTGAGGCTGTTTTTGCTGGAGGAGATGGTACGCACATGAGGCCGCATTGCATTTTTCCGGCTTGTCAGATGGCGTTTGGAGAGCGGCTTGCTTTGGTGCCTGCTCTTTACTCCTATTTATGCACCGAACTGCAGGCTGCTGCTTTCCTGGTTCGGCTTGGGCTTCCCATGAATAGGGTATTTTCTGCCCACATTTTCTATTCATGGTATGTATACCACTGTCCCAGTTTCCATTGATTGGGTGCTGCACAGGACGATGACCCGTTTATGATTCGGTTGGCTAGAGGGAAGCCTGTTTCCGAATCTCTCTAATTTGCCCGTTTGAGGATCCGACGATTTTGGGACGTCGAGATGGGGCAGTCTTCAGTGAAGCTTTCTCCGGGTTTGCGGAAGAAGGCTTTTGATTTTGGTGTCTCCCGTGATTCGACCAGGGCAGGGTCGGGGAGACACTACTCTTTGACAAATGCGGAGAGAAGTTGGCTTTTTAACATACATGTCGGCACGATGGTGTACCGCAGACATCTTTTCTTCGACATCCAGCCGTATGTTCCTTCGCGTTTTGCCATGCAGTTGGGTTTCTCCCAAGGCGTTGTTGGAGTGCCTTCGAATAAGGTGAAGCATTTCTGAGGTCTGCAGGACGGGAGAAATGCATGGGCCTTTTATAGTGCGGAAGACACTACTGCCATGATTTCTTATCCTGAGTTGCCCACTTTCCGGACTGCAGGCTTCACGACGTGGTTTGTGGAGAGCTTTTCAGTGTATCGGGGACTTTCCAAGAAGGAGCTTGATGTAAAGCAGTCTTCCAGAAAGGGTCTTGGGAAGTCAGATGGTGTCCGTTGAGAAGAGGTTATGGCTTTTCTTTTTGGAGAAAAGCACAAAACATGCTTTCTCGAGGACCAGGACGTCATCAGATCGGGAGTTGCACAAGAGATACCTGGTGAGGTCTTGGAACAGCTAGCAGAGGAGGAGGTTAAGGTCGCTGCTTGGATACAAGCAGAGCAAGCAAAGGCTTCCATGGAGTCTACCGGCAAGAGCAGACCATCCAGTGAGGACTCTGGCGAGAGGCCTGATTTCGATGGTGGGGCAGGTACTTCCAGCAATTCGTCCCGTAGGAGCAAGAGGAGAAGAGGACAGTGCCGAAGTCAGAGACGGCACGAAAACTCTCTTGATCTGGAAATTCCTTCCACCATTGTTGAGGAGGCATCAAGGGATGATGATGAGCCTCCAGAGAAGAGAAGACGGGGAGAAAAGATCGGTAGTGATGGTATGACCCTTCTTCTCTCCTTTTCTGCTTCTTTCTTTTTATGAGGCTTTTGTTTTTGATCTACTGCTTTTCTTTCTTTTGGCAGAAGATGATGATTTGATGATGCCTGAGGTTCCGGCCGATGAGGCGGTGACAGATCCGATTATAGCATCTAAGGAAGAACCCGGAGATTCTGAAGTAGATCCAGAATCTCCACCTGGTAAGACTTCTTTTTTCCTTTTGTTTTTCTTTACTGCCACTTGCTGACATATATTTTTTGTTCCTTACCAGCTGACTTGCCAGAAGATTCCGACGACTTCGAGCCATCCATGGATGCAACTTTTGACGATGCTTCGGATGAGCTCATGGAGGCAGAAAGCATTCCGCCAGTCGTCGAAGAAGGTACTTTGTAGTGATAATCTTGATATTTTGATTTTTGACAAGATTATATTCATACCTTTTTCATCTTTCATTGGTAGGTTGTGAGGTGACAGAAGAAGTTCCTCTATCTTTCTCAGAGCCAGAGCAGGGGGTGCCTGTGACTGATCCAGGAGTAGCGGTTTCTTCTAGCAGTTTTGATGAGGCAGAGGTGAGTCCGCATGCTGATATTCCTTCCCCAGCGGCTCCGATTGGAAAGAGCTTCTTGATTTCTCTTCCAATGGTGCCTGACATGGGTAGTCGACCAACGGAGCATTGCGAATCTTCATCTGAGCCATCCCGTCAGTTTTCGAGGAAGGTGTTGAAGAGAGTCTTGAGCTCATGGGTCGAGACTCTTTCTTCTGGCCATTTGGAGGCTAGTTTCGGCATGGTTAAGCATGTACAGGACATTCTTCCCGATAGCGAAGAAGTCGGTCTGGACATTACAGATGCCAAGGCTTTTGTTGATAAAGTTATCACTCTAGGCAGCAAGTGGAATGAGACTAAGAGCTTTCCAGATGATGACTGCTTCAACGAGATGTTTTTGAAGCCTTCCAGCTAGGTCAAATCTGAACTGAATGAGATCTCGCGGACTCGGAAGCAGCTCGTTTGGGAGAAGAACGTCACCGAGTTGGCTATTATTGAGCTGACACAGGACCAGCACCGTCTTGACAGGGAGGTCACTGAGGCTAGACAGCGCCTTGAGTTATTGGAAGAACAAGCCGCTGCCAAGTGTGTTGCTACTTTGAAGGCTCGTGATAGAGAAAGGACTCTCATTCGCCAAGTTGAGGAGGTTGAAAGCAATCTCCGGAGGAAGACTCAGGAATATGAACAATGGCAGATTCTCAGGGGAGAGCTTCCTCGTGCTGAAGATGGGTCACGACGGTATACTGCTTTTTATGGGAAAATCCTGAAGAAACGTGGCCTGAAAGCTTTGGAGGCTAAGGCCAAGAGTTTGCTTGAGGAGTTAAGCCTTTGGCTGAAGACCATGTCGGACTCGTCTCCTGACTTTGTAACAAACTTTTCCCCTTTTGTTTTGGTACCTTCATGTATAAACATTTTTTTTTTGGCACCTTTTTTTTTTTTTGTATTCCGTCTTTTCACTTAAATTCTTTTTTATGAAAGTAAGTAAAAGTTGGATGGGAATGTTTGTTTGAAAATTTGATCAAAAGGTTGTCATTTTGTGAAAATCTTTTGTCAAATGGTTGTTTTGGGCATGAAAGCCATATTTTGTGGCAAAAATCCTGATTTTTGAGATGCATGAAAGCTGAATTTTGGTGGCATGAGAGCCAAATTTTTTTTTGTGGCATGGAAGCCAGTTTTTGGCATGAGAGCCGATTTTTGTGGTGTGAAAGCCAAGTTTTGGTTTTGTGGCATGAGCGCCAAAATTTTGTGGCATGGGAGCCAGATTTTGTTTGTGGCATGGGAGCCGAGTTTTTGAAAACCAAGTTTTGTTTTGTCGGCATGTAAGCCAAGTTTTTGAAAACCAAGTTTTGTTTTGTCGGCTTACATTTTTGGCATGAAAGCCAGGTTTTTGGCATAAAAGCCGTTTTTTTTTTTTGGGTTTTCAAAGTGCAAGTATCGACTAAGAGTCGCCTCCCTGCTGAATGGTATTGCAAGTATCGATGGAATGTCGCTTCCTTGCTCATTTGGTTGCGAGTATCGATGGAATGTCGCCTCTTCGCGGATTTTGGTGCAAGTATCGACTGAATGTTGCTTCCCTGCTTTTTTCTTAAAAAATTTGTTTTGTGGTAACGATGGAATGTCGCCTCCCCATGATTTTTGAAATTTGAGGTTTTTTCGAACCTTTGTTTTTGTTTTGAAATTTGGATTGTGGATATCAACTGAAACGTTGTGTCTCCACAATTTTTTTTTTGAAATTTCGCAAGTACCGACGAAGTGTCGCTTTCTTGCGATTTTGAGGTTTTGGAAGTATCGAATGGGGTTCGCATTCCTCCGATTTTTGGGTTTTGTGTGAGTATCAACTAGAGGTCGCTTCCCCACGGTTTTTTTTTTTTGAAAAAACATTTTTGTTTAAAGACACGAAGGTTGTAAATTTTGACTCAAAACCATTTTTTATGGTAAAAGTCGGGGTGGACTAGGGTGGAAATCCCTGAGTCCTGATTTTTGTTTCAAACCATGAATTTTTGGGTTCAAGGATCAAAAGTTTTGGTCAAGTTAGGGAAGAGGCTCCTAAACTTGGATTTTGGGTTTGACTTTTTTTTTTTTTTCGAATAATGAAACATTGAAAGTAAACACTGTTTTGGGTTTTTATAAATTTCAACATAGGGATGAAAACTCTAAAAGGGGTGGGTTTGACGAGCAAGTACCAGGAATAGACTTTGGCCATGCAGGCATCGCTCTGACCCGCTGTAGGAAGTCTTCAAGGGTAGTACCGCTTCAAGAACTTGCCATTGATGGGACAGCATCCATCTGTCACCCTCCATGTTTAGAAGAGCATATGCGCCATTGGAGAAGACTTTGTCGATGACAAAGGGTCCCTCCCATTTTGGTTCGAATTTGCCTTTGGATTTGTGGGCAAGAACCATTGGCCTTTTTACCGCAAGAACCAAGTCACCCTTTTCGTGGGCGTGTTGCCTGACCTTCTTGTCAAAAGATCCTGCCATGCGTGCTTGGTAAAGCTCAACGCTTTGCAGAGCTTCGAGCCGTCTTTCATTGAGATTATCCAGTCTTGGAGTCTCAATTTGACGTTGCTTTTTTGCGTCTTTTCATTTTGTAGAGATACCCTTAAAGAAGGAATTTGTACCTCTAGAGGGACAACTGCTTCACATCCATAGACCAAGGAGAATGGTGTGCTATGGGTAGGTCCTCGAATGGTAGTCCGGTAGGCCCATAGAGCTTCAGGCAGTTTGTCGCTCTAGTCCCTTTTGTGACTAGAGACTATTTTCTTGAGAATTTTGCAGAGTGTCTTGTTGAAGGCTTCTGTTAGTCCATTCGCTGCCGGGTTATACGGAGTCGAAGGACAACTTTGGATTTTGTATTTGTCGCAGAACCTGTAGAATCTATGATCTTGGAATTGTGGTCCGTTATCATGGACGAATCTTTTAGGTATGTCGGAGCGACAAATGATGTCACGCCCCCTATCGTGAAATCGGAGTTTATGCGTGAGATTAGGGCCAATTAAAAATTTTCAACGTTAATAACAACACTGGGTCCCAATCATGTCCCAATATGGATCGAAGATCGCTGTGAGGTATAAACATTTCCTCAAATACATAAAACGTATAGCGGAAGCTTCATAGTACAAATGGTATCTTGAAGTATATAGTTAAGAGCAAAGACTGATCAGATATATTAACTAGAGTTCAAGTTTGAAACAATTAAACAAAAGTATTATTTACAACAATAGGCCACGTCCAAAACTCGGGCCTAATCAAAAGATGAAGAAACCAAAAGATGAAGCTACACAAAATAACGTGAAGGCGCTCATGTACGGGGTCATTACGGCTATACAATGCCGTCCGTACTGTACTCTAGGAAGTCATCAGGCTGATCCGCCTGAACTTCTTCCGTCGCTTTCTCCTCGGTAAGGTAGAGCTCGGTACCTATGCACCAAGACTAGCATCATCAGACACGAAGGTCGGCAAGCAATATATATATATAAATCATCCAAGTATGTCGAACGAATCAGAGTAGACGATAAACAAAATCGTATGAAATGCATAGCATCCTGATCGTAGGAAGTGCATAGCATTCGAATCAAAATCAAACTAACATAAACATCTAACAAAGAGGCAACCCATATAAACTAATACACCACGGGATAGTTTCACATGACCCTCCCGACTCAACATTTGAGCTGTGGTAGAGTGGCACGGGATGAACCCCGGCAAGCAAGCAATCAAAATGGATACCAAAAGGCCGTGAGTCGTCAAAGTCGATCATTCAATATGTATCCGATGGTGTACAGCCATCAAAATATAAAAAGTCATACTGCGCAGACGTTCAATCCAAAGTCCTCACACAGAATGGTGCCCCATCTGTGTTGGGCATTAACAGTCGAGTGGTGCCTGACACAAAGAGTCCTAAACAACCGATAGTGAAGAGCTAGACTTTCTTGTGTGAACAAGATTCATTAATAAAATAGAAACTACCTTTCCATCATCAAATCAAAGCCAAAACTATCAATCTTCTTCAAAACAATAACACCACCGGTAGTTCTGAAACAAGCTTTACAATCAAAGCTGTCTAGCCTTAACACTTCCATCAAACTCCGAAACAAACGAAACATCAAAAGGGATCCTAAATCCATCTTCTAAGTTCTCAAAAGTGATCCCAAAACAAAGCAAATAAATGAAGCTAATGAACATGAACATTTCATGTAAACAGTACCAGACGGTACAATCCAGAATCCAAGGCAATAAACAATCCAATCCTAAGTCAATTGTTAAACCCGAAGCATCGTACAATCCTACTCAGTCAACGAAAGGGTTTAGGGTTCGCGATACCTGAATATATGATCTTCGTGCATAGATATAGAAAAGGTATCCCGTTGTCCCGTACCGTTTAAGATTGAGTGAAATTGATTCTCGATACAACCGGAATAACGTGAAGAACGTTAGCTCAAAACGTCCTCACATATAGTCAAATGAGTCCTAAAAAGGGTAGCCAAAGTTCCACATAAAGTCCTAAAAAACATAGGGAAAAGAACCCCTGAAATAGGGTTTCCACAGTTGACCCGGTCGACCCGGCCTTGGGCCGGTCGACCGCGTACACAGTCTACCCGGTTGACCGCGCCCCTGGCCGGTCGACCGCTTATACAGCGCCCCTGTCAACCTGCAAGAAGCAGGTCGACATCCTCCTGTGTGCCCGGTCGACCGAGCCCTGTGCCGGTCGACCGGCAGTTGTAAGTGAAAAAAAGGAAATAGTGTTCTCGTCAGGCTCCAGAGAACCTGATGTAGTTTCGCCGGTCGACCGGGTACACTACAGTTATAGAACACAGGTTCTGTAACTGAAGTGAACCTGGGACCTTTCCTTCACCTGTTTCATGAACCTGATAAATCCACACATATGTAGATGTAACAAGTCCATAACAATCCAATCCTATCATCTGATCAAGTCATTAAAATCCTAATCCATTTCATTAAGCAATTACATTCAATTATCATGATTTCAATCTAAAACGAACCAAATGAGCAACAGGTCATCTAAGCATCATCAATCATCAATCAAAGGGGAAACAAAACATATCAAATCATAAACATGTATATTAACTTGCCTTGATGAAGAGCTTAAGGAATTTCAAGAAGAAATTTGAAGAAAACTCCTCTAGAGCTCAAAGGAGAAGAAGAAGGTTTCCAAACCAAAACCTCTCTACAAAAATGAATGCAAAGGGTTGCTATGAGTCTCCCTAATCCATTTCTAATCAAAAGGAAGAAGAGTAGCTAGGTCTAGTAGCTTGGAGAGCCTACCTTGTAGTGGTTTGTTGATGAAAAGCTTAGAAAATTGGATGGCTGAGTTCTTGGAGCCTTGAGGAAGGAGATGGGTGGATTGGCTAGCGAAGATGGACTCCGGTGGTTGTCGTTGGCAAGGCAGTAGTGAGAAGAAGAAGAAGCTTGGAGATAGCACAGAGAAGTGAAAGAAGAGATGAAGATGAATGAAGGAATGAGTCATCCGTTGAGGCTTGATATTTAGAGGATATTTAGGTGAAATTTGGGTTAAGCCTCTGGTTAGCTAAATGTGATTATTTGGGCCTCTTCAACGCGTCTAATCGAAACGCGATAGAAGACTAAAGTTCCAGGAGGCATTTGGTGAGGAAGTCTCCACGTTGTAGACAGGTTCGTCTAGGAGATCATCCCTGAGCGGAGAATCCTTAGGCAGTGGATGCTCTGCAAGAAAATCTGCCAGAGCTTGGCCTTTGATTGCCTTTTGTGGTACCTACCAAATATCAAATTGTGACAGAAGGATGGACCATTTTGCCAGCTGAGCATTGAGAGAACCTGCTTTTGTGACAAGGACCTTTAAGAGGTTGATCCTCGAAATCAGGTATATTGTGTTTGACAGCAAATAGTGACGTAGGTTTTGTACAGCGAACATCACTGCCAGGCATTCTTTTTCGACAGGAGAGTAGCGATACTCTACACCTACCAACATGCGACTGAGGTAGTATAGAGCAGCTTCTTTTCCTCCATCATTTTCTTGTGCAAGTAGAGCGCCCAAAGAATAGTCGAGAGCTCTTGTGTACAAGATGAATGGTTTTCCGGTTGTGGGAGCAGCCAACATCGAAGGTTTGGTCAGGTACAACTTGATGTCTTGGAATGCAGCTTCACATTCTGCATCCCAGACAAAGTCTACACCTTTCTTCATTAGGCGAGAAAATGGACGGCACTTCCCTGATAGGTTGGAAATGAACCGTCGGATGTACGCCAACCTTCCTTGAAGTCCTTTCAGTTTTCTCAGGGTTCTTGGAGATGGCATTTCTAGGATAGTCTTGACTTTGATGGGGTCAAGCTCTATTCCAGCTTTCCGAACTATGAATCCAAGGAACTTACCCGATGAGACACCGAAGAAGCATTTGAGGGGATTCATTTGTAGTTTATGTTTGCGAAGCCTGAGGAAGACTTCTCGAAGATCTTTGAGATGGTCTTCTTTTCTTTTGCTTTTGACAGCGAGGTCATCAACATAACATTCGACCGTCCTGTGCTGCATATCTTGAAATATCTTCATCATAGCCCTCTGATATGTTGCACAGGCATTTTTCAGACCAAATGGCGTGACAGTGTAGCAATACACGCCAAATGGGGTCCAAAATGATACATGCCTTTCATCTTCGGGATGCATCTTTATCTGGTTATAGCCAGAGAAGCCATCCATTAAAGTCATTCGCTCATACCCACAGGTGTTGTCAATCATTACCTCCAGTATGGGGAGCGGGAATTTATCTTTGGGGCAAGCATTATTCAGGTCTCTATAGTCAATACAGACTCTGATTTGCCCATTTTTCTTTGTCACGGGGACGATGTTGGCCAACCATTCAGGATGCTGTTCTTCGCGGATGAAGCTAACGTTTTTGAGTTTCTGAACTTCTTGTTCAATTTTGTCCATCACATCGGGACGAAATCTTCTTTGTCCTTGTTTGACATGCTTGATATTTTCTTGCAGGTTGAGTTTGTGAATTGTTATTTTGGGATCTAAGCCAGGCATTTCAGCGTAAGACCATGCAAAACAATCAACAAACTCACGAAGAAAAGAGATATACTCGGGTAACTCATCATCCTTTATATTCTTACTTATGAATACAGGACGTGGGTTATCAGGTGTTCCCAAGTCTATCTTTTGAACATAATCTTCTGTTGGAAGGTTTGAAGGTGGTTCCTCCATAATATTTTCGGAGGCTTCCAACTCAATAAGACCTTCTGGATTTCCAAGGGCATTTTCAAACCATGGCTCCGCTTCTGTCCATAAATCTTCTTGATCGGTACTCTTCTCAAAACTTGCTATGAGATGGTCCCAATCACCTGCTGAAACTGGGTCGAAGTAAGGCACTTCTTTTGGAGACGATAGCTCTTTCGAATCAGAGAACCGTGCGTCTGTATCATCGGACAATTCCTCTTCATCATCAGAGAAATCGTACCAATTTGATGAGCTTCCTGGGTCCTTGTCGGGTAACTCTTCAAAGAGATATCCAGGGAGATCGATGTCTTCATCGACATGAGATGTTAAGGCCTGATCGGCAAGACGACTTTGCAGCCTTTGTGTCAATTGTCTCATCGGAGTGTTAGGATCATACCCCAACCCGTATGAAGACTTGTCTATGCGATGGTGGAGTTTCCAATCTTCCAGCTGACTTTTGGTCAGGGTGGGTTCCAATGGTGTAAGAATACCACGGCCACCTCCCAAACCAATTGGATTTTGAGCGTCATAGCCCATTTTCTTCATGATAGATTGTGCCCTTGGACTATACAAGGATAGTTGAGGCATACCTTCATTTTGGAAAGGCTCAAGCAAGGAATTTGATGAAGAAGTGTCCGACCTATGGAAGAAGATTGGTTTCTCTTTTGCTGATGTTGCCAGAACGATGAAGGTAGCAAACACGGGATCTTCTACATCAGCCGGTGTCTCCAATGGAGTGAGGGCAGGCCGAACATGCTAAACATCAGCTTGGCTTGACGATGTATTGTCTTCTGTCTCTGAATCTGAATCCGTGTCTTATATGATAGACACGAAGGAAACAACGAACTTGCCCCCAGTCTTTTGATTTGTCTTCTTTGCTTTGGTAGTGATTACCAAAGGTTTGGAAGATTTGAAGGAGACAATGAAGGGAGACGGATTGCTCTCTTCGGGTTTGCCGGAAGATTTGTTTTCTTCCTTTGATTGCTATGAGCCTTGCCTTTATCTTTTTGGAGATTGCTGAGACAAAGGATCCTATTTTCTCCTCCTCCTTCTCTTTCTCATCCTTGTACATCTGAGAGTCTGCAAAATGGACTTCTTTGCCTTAGAAGGGCTTTTTGTTTACAAACACTCGATGTATCAAGCCGTTGTCGCCTACAAACTTGATGCACTGATGTAGAGTTGAAGGGACGACACCGTTCTCGTGTATCCAAGGGCAACTGAGGAGGATGTTGTAGCATGAAGGGGCTTTTATTGCATACACAGTGACCTCAGAGATAAGATTGCCGATTTGCAACCTGAACCTGATTTTGCCAATGGGCCTTTGAGCACTCTTATCGTATCCAAAGATGGACACAGATGTGTGACTTAGTTTGCTAGGTGGGATACCTAGTTCTTCTAGTGCCATAGTAGAGATGAGGTTAAGTGCAGAACTTGGGTCAATCTAGACTCTATGTATCAGCATCTCTTTGATGTACTCCGTGAAGTACAAGGGTCGGTTGTGCTTTGTCTCGCCTAGCAGGAGGTTTTCCTTATTAAAGGCGATGGTAGCACTTGCGACTTTTTGGACCGAGAGGCATTCAGTGCAAGGTCCTCCAGCTTCTTTCTTTTTTCCATTTGAGGATGTTTTTGACTTTTTGACCCTATAGTCCATTTCAATTTGCAGGACTTGTGGGGTATGTTTGTCGACATCCAGATTCAGCCTTTGCAGTTCCGAAATGAGACTATCACGAGTTTGTGATGACATTCGTAATAAGTCTAGGATGTGCGGTTGTGCAGGTATGTGTTTGAAGTGCTCGATCAAGTCACACTTAAAGGCCTCCTTAGTGTTGGAAGTGGGTGGACCTCTTCGATAGGTTTCGAAACTTTTTACCAACTAGAAGTAGCGAACACCTATCCAAAAAAACCAATAAAACCCAATGCAGGATGCATGTCCTCAATCTCAACCATCCTGATCAGCAAACAAACCTATCAAGAAGATAGAAACAACACTAAATATGCAAACACGAAATTCCACGACATACAAGGAGTAGAAAATACCTATAAAGCTTGATTGTGCTCTAATGGAGAACTTGATTCAACTCTTTGATGAAGAGCTCTTCTAAGATCAAAATCTCCAATACCCAATCGTCTTCCACGCTATGACCCGCTTCAGATCTCTTTCCTTAAGAGAGATGGTGGAATCTCCAAGAGAAAGACTATCTAGAATCTCTAAGGAAACTAGAAGGGAACTAGAAGAGAGAGAGGGGAAGGAGAAGAATGCAACTTCTTGCAAACTAGGGTGATGGGCGTGAATCACTCCTTGGAATAGGGCATACACGTCCAAGGGGTTCCCTCCTCTTGCTTATATAGTTTTTCAATCTTCTCTCTTTGTTTATTATTAGAAGTCCAACTTCCATAACACTTAGTAACCCTTTATTTCACTATTACCGCTATTAGAAGTCTTACTTCAAATAGAAATAGTAGCTTTCCTTTTTGAGTTCAAATAGAATTAGTAAATATCCAAACTTGGGCTAGCGTGGGGACCACTAGGGATTCCATAGAAAGCTGGCTCCAACTGGGACACCCCGAGCCCACATCTCATGTGCAATCCGGGCCCACAGCTAATTGCAAATAACTCCACTATATAAATGCAATTGAACTCTAGTCTTAGGAATAAATTACATTGTAAGACCCCGCCCCGAGAGTTTCCTTTTAGTGTTAATTAAGACGCATTTTAGCTATAAGTGAGATTAGTGGAAATGGGTTAAATCTGGATTAGAGTGGCTTTTTATAGCTTTGAATTATTTTGGGAACTCTTTTGATTTAGTGGGGCCCTTTGGGGGTTCCTTTTATTGTGTCTTGATTAGTTCTGGGGTTTATTTAATAATTCTGGAAATCTGTAATTTGCTCCGTTTAATGTATTTTATGATTCCCGACAACTTTTGTATTTGCTCCGTTCTCGTTCGAAACCTCTAAACCCTACTTTGCCAATGATAGGGGTAAAACAGTCTTTTTACACAAAATCTGGACACTATTTTCAATATATCCGAAACTCGTAAAATATATACTTTTTCGAAAGTAGAAATTTCGACGATCAATTCTTCCTTCTTCGTCGAATCCGTCCGAAGCCCGTAGAGTGATGTTTTAGCCCAATTTGGACTTTTAAGTTGTGGGACCCATTGCCATTGTCTATATAAGGAAGAGCCCTTTTTCCTCTTCCTCTTCTTGCAACTTTCCTTGAGAAAAAGGAATCCCAGCCTAGCCCTAGGGTTCTCTTCAAGTTACCTTGCTTCTTGCTTCTCTATCTCCCAATCTCTCTCAAATCTATTGCTAAAGGTAAAATGGAGGTGGTAATCTTCTTCCTCTCCATGAGAGCTTCATCTTGATACCATTTTTAGAGAGAACCTTCCATTCCAAGCTACACTTTGATCAAGCTCTTGCCATCAGAGGACTTTCCATGTAAGCTCTTCTTCTCATCTCTTGGTTGTGTGTTCTTCTAGCCATAGAGGTGGTTCACCTTGATTATTGGAAGCTATCTCCATCTATTTCTCGATTTTGACAATCTAGGGTTGTAATGAATGTATTTTGGGGATTTTTGTGTAGATTGTAGATTTTGAACTTGAGAGTGTGATTAGAGCTCACTAGCATATTTGGAGACCAAGGCAAGTGAATGAATGGATTTGATTTGAATGAGTTCTTGTTTTATTGAAAAAGTGGATTTTACTATTCATATTCCTTTAGTTTACTATGTTTCATAATGCTTTTGAAAATGTACTTATTGATATGATTTTTCTCCTAGTTAGTTTATGAGAATGTATGCATTCATTCATTAAAGCTTATTTTGGTCATTATGGACTTCTTAAATGATATTTGTACTTGCATTGAATGGGATTGGTGTTGGGAGGAGAATTAAATGCATTGATGGAATGGTGGTTGGAGGAAAGGATTAGATGTTGAATGGAAGGGAATAGACCCATTTCATGTTAGGAAATGGTTGGAGTTGAGGTGAAAGGGTTTGGGAAAGAAAGAGCTGAAATCTGCACCTGATGTAGAGTTTCCGCAGCTGGGCGGTCAGCGGGCGGTCACCTTGGCGGCTAGCCGACCCAGATTCGGTTACAAACACAGAATGCTGTGTTTTGACAGGTGAACTGCGGTCAGCCCCACGGTCAGCTCGCGGCTAACCGCTAACCAAAAACCCTGTGATCGCCAGGTAGCAGAGATGCGCGGTCAGAAACACAGAATGCTATATTTTAGCAGGGTGAACCGCGGTCAGCCAGCGGCTAACCGCCGATCACCTCGGCGGCTAACCGTCAGCTAACCGACTGGTGACCGAATTTCACCCAGAATTCTTGAATCTTTTCTATTGTTTTCAGATATGGTATTTAAAGGTTTGGATGGGTTGTTCTGATGCGCTACCACCTTGGAAAGACCCAGGGGATGACATAAGGAGACTGACTTAGGAAGAAACTCCATTTCGGAAAGATATTGGGAATTTTGGATTCATCAACTTGTATAAGGAAACTTGATATGTCCTCTATCATTCGAGTACCATACTAAGGGCAATAATAGACATACAAGATCTTTATACATGTTGTCTAAATACGGAAGCCCCAATATATAGTCCGTGACTTATCAGAATTTATTTCATTGTTTTTAACTCTGATTTACGCATCTGACATGTCCTGCCAGCCTCGTTTACGCATGAAAAGATAATGATAAGAAATGTGTGCCTAGGAGCACCCTGCCTCGCCTGCCCGAGTGTTTTGCACCGATATAGTTTTGTACACGTTTTGATTTCTCATGTAACCTATGAGTCGGCACCACTAAGCTTGGACGTCCTTGTCAGTCTGATCAACTGACTTGGGCCTCCCCCTTGTGCTCCCGCCAGTTGCAACTTGGATCCTGTTCTGTCCTGTTACCCGGTTCCGCGGCCGTGGTCTTGCCTAGCTATATGTATATGTATATGTATATAATGTTGGTCCTCGTCACTTCGTGTGCTCGAGCCCAATGCACTGAATGTGCTCTCATCACTTTAGTGATAGAGAGGATTTAGCTTTAGTGTGGTTGCCATCTAGTCAGTTCCTGTACCTTGAATATTCTATATGATTTACATTGCATCTGTACTTTAAATGAACCATGCATCCTGTTTTAAGGCAGTTATTGTTTTAATAAGATTTCGTTATGTTTAAGACGTGCTTTGATTTCTTTCTTGGTATTATCTATTCATCCACCTGCCAGACCGTCGTGTCTGACCCATCTTTGTGGTACTCAGGTCCAGTCCCCGTTATTGCCTACGAGGAGGAGCCAGAGGAGGCGGTCGGCGAACCGCAACGATTAGTGGAGTGGCAAGCTGACAATGTCATTTAGACATTTGGTTTAGCTTTGAGCTACGTAACATTTTGGGGGAGTTTATAGAATGATACTTGATTTATACTTTTGGTTGTACTGGCCTTTGTTGGCCATTATTTTTGGGGAATGTTAATTTAACTGGATCTTTTGTTTAAACTTTAACTTCATATTTTGGGAATGCTAATGGGATTATTGCTCACTCTGACATCATGTCATACTTATGCATTAACAGTCTTATATGATGAGAATGGATTAGGAGTTTGATTTGCTACACGCTTCCGCACAAATGTAAATGTTCTATGAGTGTGTGTGGAATCCTCACCGCGGAAACCTGTGGGAAATTAAATGTGTATATTCATATAATCATTCATCCACCACCGTCGCGGTCCCGGGTCCCTGTCTGGGGTCGTGACATACATGAAGATCCTAAACTTCCCAATGTCCACAAGTAGGCCCCTCCATCAATATCCATGGATCAATTTGTCAAACTGTCCCACCAATTTAGATCCATATCTTTTTATCCTTGAGACCCAATTAATTATAGTAATCATTAGTACCATCCAATTAACTCTTAATTGAGATGGGTGTACACTTACCAATGATAGATCCATTAATTGGCATAAGGGGAAAAAGATAGATTCCATCTTGACCATTAAATGTTCCTACAGTCCTACTATCACGTACCCAAGACACCGAGGTGTTGACCTACAGATGGCCTCACTCATTAGTGACTCAAAGCAAATGAATAGACAGAAACTTGAGTTCATCAATGTCTTAGGGTTGAGAGCCCATTGCTAGAGAATTATTAAAGCAAACCTTTAAAGAAAAGACAGTATCCTTGAGGTGCTTCTCATGGTCCTTCAATACATCTAATGTACCAGTATAATGATCTAGAACCTTATATTCCTATGATCGAGACAGATCATACTATTTCATAGTGATCATAATACTACAACCTTGTCAGATGAGATGCCCAATCTCATCACTGGTTGTGAATCAATTTAAGTATAAGATTTGTGACACATGTCTCCTGTATGTGGATCTCATCCATACACATGTGTTACATCTAATACACTTATGGACTCCGGTTCATCTCATGAGTCAGTATGTCATTTGTATTGGTCATGTGCATTAAGGTAATAAAACACCATTCATCTCATGAAAGGAAAACATGAATATATTGATAAATAAAGAATTTAATCAATTTATCACATCAATCTTAATGGGTTGAGACCATAAAACTAACACTTAGGGCCTGCATTTTCATTATCATTGCCACTTGGGGCATTTACAGCTTGTTTTCCCGAAGAATTTACATAAGACGGAGAAGAAGGTTGGTTGTCGTTTTTGTGGTAATCCCGGCCAGAGTGGGTACCTTTCCCAACTTCAAAAGCTTCTAGAGGTGGTTCTTCTTTTGGAAGACCCCCTTCGGGCTCAAGGGGCCGATCCTCCTGATTTGCTGAAAATGCTTCTGCAGCAGCATTGCCGTCTTCGGTTATTGCGTTGCATGGAGCATTTTCCGGGAACAAGTCTTCAACAGCTTCGAACAACTTTTCTTCTTTGTCCAGTATTTCATCGGTCCAGACATCCCCTATGAGGTTGGGTATCTGAGACTAATTGACTGGATTTTCTTTGAAGACTTCATCAACCAGGGCTTATTCATGGTGATCAGTCGGAAGAGGCTTGAATTCTGATATCACCGTTTTAGGAGACGAAGGCTGGGAGGATGCTATCTCAATGGAAGTCACCCGAAAAGATGTAGCTCCAGAAGATATGCTACCGGATGCATTTTAAGAGTTTGTGGTCTCAACAGATGAAGCTTCAGAGGCACTATCGTCCTGAACTATCACATTGCATGCAACTTCGATAGAAGATGCCTTCATAATGGACTGTTGGGAATCAGACTCATCTTTTGATGTAAAAGGATCATCAATCCAGCAACTTTCTTCATTTTTCGGAGTCACTGGAGGAGATGCTTGTAGATTCTCTGGGACTTCCGGTTCTAGATTTTGATGAAGTTGATTGATGCGATCCTGCTCTTGTTCTATGGTAAGACGCTGCAAGATCCTTGCATATTCTTCAAGATCTGGCATAGGAGCCAAGTCTTCTTCTTCATCTGCTCCTTGTGGTTCAACCTTGTTGGGATCCACTAGAGCATTGGCCAGTGCTGGATTGACAGCATTTTCTTGAACAGCCTCTTGGTCTTCATCATCAGCAGACCAGGATCCTTGTGGCTGGAAGGGGTTATACCAGATTACTGGCATAAGGTGGGATTCCAGGATCCATTCTTCATCGGAGAGATATTCCCCGGTTTCAAGGGATTCCTCCCATTCATCTGTGTCACTGGCAGTGTCACTGGACTCGTATCCATTCATGGAGAATCCAACTACCGAGTTGCAAGAGTATGATGCCTCCTGCATAGTCTCATCTCCGAGCCGTGGTGGCATGAAATCACCGAGGGTGAATTTTCTTGCCACTCTTGAGGCCTTAGGAAGAGACTCCTCTATTGCTTGCAGTGAAGCGGTAGAGGAGGTTTCTGCCTTTTCAGGGACCTCCTGCTTGGTTTGAGCCTTCTCCTGTTGTTTGAGCTTGCGGAGTTGTCTCTTGGCTTGCCTTCGCTGTTGAGCGGTCTGCTTTGTTTTGACGATCTCCTAATTTTCATCTTCTAGGAGATCGGGATGCATCCATATGGGTTGTCCTTCTGGAGTTGGGTAAGGCACCAGCTCTTGGGACGTCTGGGTCATTTTTATCACCTTGAAGGAAGTAGTGATTTTTTCCTTTGGTGATTTGGATGTTTGTCCATATGACACCATGTTAATGGAGGCAGACCCATAGTTTTTGTCAAAGGTAATGACTCCGTTTTTCCATATCTCGTTGATCTTCTCTCTCACAACGAAACATTGGTTGAGAGGATGCGAGACCATTTGGTGGTATGGACAATATCGGGGATTGTTGGTTTTGCCAACATCTCCCGGTCTTTTGGGGTCAGGCAAGGTGAGTTTCCCATTTGCCAATAGAGCCCCAAATATTTCTTCAACATCTTCATCGAACGGGTAATTCTTCTCTACTCGTTCTTTGAAGGCATCAGAGAGTTCAGGTCTCTTACCTGCAGCTTTGTTTTCAACTTTCTTTGGCGGCTGAGGGGCTAACTTGGTTTGCACATTGAAAACCTCCTTTTTCTTTGGCTTGGAGGTCGGAATGGCGGTCGGCTCCTTCTTTGATGACTTCTGACTGTTGAGGTCTTTGATCACCGTTTCAGCCTCCATAGACACTTCTAGGAGTTCTCCCAGATTCTTCGATTTGTTGCCGATAATCATGGAGCGGATCCTTGCTCTCATGTTGTTTCGGCAGATGTCGACCAGCGACGCTTGTGGCAGCACATCTGAGCATTTGTATGCCATTGCTTTCCACTTGTGAATGAAGTCATATGTCGACTCATTCTCTCCCTGTTTAAGGCTGCAGAGTTGAGCCACAGTAACAGGATGATCCTCACCTTTGAAGTGGGTCAGGAAGCGTGTCTCTAGCATGGTCCAGTTTTGAATGGAGTCCTCTGGTAGAGTGGAGTACCAATCAAAGGTCGTACCTTTTAGGGTACTTGCAAAGAGACGGATCTTGAGAGCATCTTGATCCGTAATAGCTTCCGACAGGATCTTGAAGTGGATGACGTGCTGTCTAGCTGAACTTTTGCCCGTATATGTTTGGAGAAGAGGTTGTTTGAACTTTAGGGGGAACGGAACCGAGTCCATCCATAAGCGGTATGGTGGCTTGATTCCATGTTCGTTCAGTGTATCCTCTTCCTTTGCTTTGGCGAGGATATCGTCAACGTCCTTTTTAGTAAGGGCGCGTGACTCATCTTCTCCACCGTTTGCCTCATCTTGTGGAGGAACTTCATCATTGTTTGGTGGACGTTGGAGAGTGAGAAGGAGGTTTTCCATCAGAACCTCTATTCTCTGCTGTCTTTGCTCTAACTACTGAATGCGTAGAGCCATGTTATCGTCCGGTGGAGGTTGCTCAGAGTTTGCGACAAGGGCATTCACTCTTCGTGTGTCGAAAGAGGATATTGTCTTAGTGACTGAGCTAGAGCTCATTCTTCTAGATGAAGAGCCTGAGGAATGATCACTCCGATGTCCTTGGCTTGAAGGAGTGGGAGAGTCTTCCTGATGTCTTCTCGTCCGGGAGACGCTGCGAGTAACCGGCTGTCTGACATGTATTTCCGTTGCTGATTTATGGCGTCTCTTGGTTTTGCCAACCATGTGGACAGCAACAACTTGGTCGAGTGCTTCTTTTTCGACCCATTTTTGGGAGATTTGAAGCTCAGAATGCTGGGTTCTTTGCTTCTCTAATCTCTTTTGTCGATATGCCGCGCGGCGACGTATACGACGAGCGATTTGAGCTTCAGTTAGCTCAGGCTGCGCTCTGGCAATGAAGGATGTGGTCCCTCGTGCGCAGCAACCGAGCTTGTCTTCCTTAAAGACTGGCATGGACAGGATTTGGACGCAATCCTTAGCCTGTCATAGCGAAGCTTTAAATTTTGCAAGCTCGGCCCCTATTGAGATGAAGGGTCGAGTTGCAGGAGAGCAGGCCCTGGCAGGTTCTTGTCGAGGCCTTGTGATGCACGACTTGATTTTGGGCTTGTATGAGCAAGCCGGCTCGTGCTGGGTTGGTTTTGTAGTTCGGTGGAGGGTAGGTTTCTCCCCTTTGATGTAAGCGAGAGGATAGAACCGGTTCTGATTGAGAGGAGCCAGGTATGCTGGCTTTGCAGATGTCCGGGACCATCTTTATTTTGGTGAAGATCGCGGGGACCAAGTCTTAGCGCAGACTTGGTTTTTTACAGGTTGAGGCTTCGCGGGATTGCCACGAGCCTCAGGTTTCCTGGTGACCGCCTTTGGTGTCGGGGCAGCGACACGTTCAGGGGCGGTCTTCTGCTTCTTAATAAGCGCCGTCTCTTCTACGGGTAGTGGGAATGGTCCTAGTGACCCGAAGACGATGGTCCGGGGAGTGGAGGCCGACCCGGTGTTTTGGGAGTTGCCGAGGGAGGTGATGCTTCAGCAGCTGGCAGGGCGCTTGTAAGTGCGCTTGCTTTGCTCTCTTGAAGCATGACTTGGTACTTGTTTTCATCGAAGGTGATGGTCAACGAGACTGCCATTGTTAGTTTTGGAAAACTTCTGAAACAGGATCACATCAATTAGTAATAACAAGAATATGGTGATCATAAATGGAAAATACTATAGTTTTGTCTTTTCAAATCGCTCAGCGGGCATGGCCCATTCTGAGTGTAATGAAGAAGGCAAAAAGCCATAGAGGGTACAATTGTTCTGAACGCAGGTACGGTCCGCTCAAAATGAGCGTTCCAGTGACTGCTAGAAGCAATTGTAAACCTTAATTCAGGTTACCGAGAAGCGAATCTCACTCGACGTAAAATGATATAAGGTTGGAGATACAAATGTGTCGGTCGCAAATATAGTAGACCAGAAAGGGCGTACTGGCACTGCTGGCACAGATGTTGTAAATCGCATCCTTGAAAAGGACACGAGATGGAATTTTTTTGAAAGGTCAAGATCGAATTCGCAAAAGAGAGCAAATGGTATTCCAATCCAAACAAAGGCTTAGCAATTTCTGCGAGCCTTAAGTCCGAAGAGGAAGGAACCAAGATTTCTAAGATTTGAATCCAATAATGACGGGATTTTTTTTTTGAAAGGTCGAGATTGAATTCATAAAAGAGAGCAATGGTATTCCAATCCGAACAAAGGCTCAAACATTTCTGCGAGCACTAAATCCGAAAAGGAATGAACCACAATTTCTTGAATTTGAACACAATAATGACATAATTTTTTTATTATTTTTTTTTTGAAGATTTTTTTTTGAAGAGTGCACATAGGTCTTCCAATTCGGTCTTATGAAACCTCAATGGATAGATTAGACCCCAGGTAAGGGTAGAATTACTTAATGAACCCGTTTGAAGGACCCTTACCTTGAACAGTCTAGCTGCCTCCACACTCTGGACAAGGCTTTTCTTAGATTCACTTTTGTTAAAGAACGCAATTGGCGCAACCCTAATGTGTGTTTTTTTTTAAAAGATCTCCAATGGCCCCATCAAAGAGAGGAAAATGGCCCCTCCCAATCCGAACATTGGATCAAACATTTCTGCGAGCCATTGTATGAAAAGGAAAGAACCAAAGTTTCTCTAATTTGAATCCAAAAGAAAGAAATTTGAAAACTTTTTTTTTATTTAATTTTTTTTTGAAAGATCACCAATGGACCCATCAAAGAGAGGGAAATGGCCCCTCTCAATCCAAATGTTGGCTCAAACATTTCTGCGAGCCATTGTACGAAAAGGAAAGAACCAATGTTTCTCCAATTTGAATCCAAAAAAGAGAAATCTGAATTTTTTTTTTGAAGTTAAGATTGGATTCTCAAAAGAGAAGAAATGGTATTCCAATCTGAACAAAGGCTCAGCGATTTCCGCGAGCCCTAAGTCTGAAAGGGAAGAAACCAAGATTTCTCAAATTTGAACCCAATGGAAAAAAAAAACTTTTTTTTTTGGTTGAGAAAAGAAAGAATGGAAATAAGTTCAAAGAAAGAAGTTTCCAAAGAATCCCATCTCATGTTTTTTTTTTAGATACAAGATCCAACATAGGCCACCAACTAGGAAGGAGCCAAGGATTCTAAGCATCGTGTTCTCAAATGAACGAGTCCCACCGGGTGTGCCAACTTGATGGTCCCGGCTTTTTTTTTCTTGCCTTCCTCCGTCCCGGGTCCGCCGGGGTGCGGCGGGGCAAAGAAGAAAGCGAGCATCAACATTTTGTACGGGTATGCCAGATTTTCTATTATACTTGGAATTTGAAATAGTGATTCGGAGATTCACCTTGATAAGTAGAAAGGAAATCGAACTTTTTTTCTAACTTTCCATTGCATATATATTTTAAAGAAAGAGACAAGATTTTTATTACTGTGAAAGGCGATTTTGTTTAGTTTGCCGTGAAAGGCAGTTTTGTGCCGTAGAAGGCAATTTTGCCGTGGAAGGCGATTTACAAATCTTATCAATAGTGAAAGACAAGAGTTGTGATTTTTTTGTCTCTTTAAAAATACAAAATACAATAGAAAAGGAAGAAAGAGGGATCTGACTTCTCAGGAGATTGTGGGGACTCGTTCAGATCGACGGTCACGAGTCAAGTATGGACTCCGCCATCGTCCATCAGATGAGAACACTTTGATGCTTTTGATTCACTTGGCTTGGCTTGGACCTCGGATTTTTAGAGGACAAAGACTAAGGGAAGGTCCTATATCTAATAAAAAGCCAAGTAGACGGGCTGAAAAGCCACATCTGGGCCATGTTGGATGGAAGACGTGAGGAAACCTTGGGGGGATGGCCCCCCAAGGGACTTCAATCACCTTTTAGTGTTTGTAGCAGAGTTTCTTCAGGGTAGGAGAGCTTCTTTGTGCAGAAAATTCTTCAAAATAATTCTCAAGACCCTTTCCCTTTGGAATGACCGCCTAGTTATAGGCTTTTGGTAGCCATTAGGAAGGTTTATGGGCATTAATGGCATCAATGCTCCATGATGGGAGGAGTTACAAGATTTAATTTCATAATTTTGTAACTCCTTTTTCTTGGATTTTGATTGGCCGATGGAGAATAATGGGCATTTAATCTCCATGATGATGGGGGTTTCATGATTAATCTCCATAATGATAGGAGTTACATGGTTAATTGTCATGATTAATTGGACTTGTAACTCCCATTTGCTTGCTTCTGATTGGGCCGTCCAGAATAATGAGTTAATGACCGTATTAACTTGTCATAAAAAGGTCATTTAACTTCATTAATTGGTCGCCGAGTCGCTTGAAAGTCGCAGGCCGCGCCGCGTCTTTTGGAATTCTTCTTGTGATGATCGTCGATGGATCCGTATGTTATTTGATGTCGGATGATGATGCAAATTTAGACATTTGTTGGTACCAATGGGCCGGCAACATCTGTCAAGTCGACTTCACGATCGGTTGGGTAGAAAGTATGCTTTCTTGGTCGGCCAGTTGGCGATTTTGGAGTGTCCAATGATGATCGAATGATTTCGATGGCGGATCCGTGATGTTGACGAAGATCGACGGATGTTATGCCTAAAAAATCAGCATTTGAGAAAATCATAGGGGCCAAACATCATGAAACGCGAAAAATGCCCAAAAAAGTGGGTTTCCGGGTGAACTTTGGCGGGTCGGATCCCTATGGTCGCCGGCGACCATGGGGGATTTGTCCCCTTTCGGTCCCCGTTCTTCCATCTTTTTCTCAAAAAACGGATGAAAAACGGCGACCGGACGGCGACCGGACGGCGACCTTGGGTCAACAGAAGAAAAAACAAGCAAAAAAGCTCGAAAAACGGATGAGAAACGGCGACCGGACGGCGACCGAAAAAAGGGACCAAAGTCCATGGTCTCCGGCGACCTTGGCCCATGGTCACCGGCGACCATGGCCCAAGGTCACCGGCCCCATGGTCACCGGCGACCATGGGTGCATGGTCGTCGGTGACCCTGGAAGTCCGGGTCACCGGATTTCAGCTGGAACGACCGATTTTTCATTTTTTTTCATATTTCGCGATGTTTGGCCCTTGTGATTTTCCCAAATTTTGATTTTTGAGGCATAATATCCCGTCGATCTTCGTCAACATCACGGATCCGCCATCAAAACCATTTGATCATCATCGGACACTCCAAAATCGCCAACCGGCCGACCAAGAAAGCACGCTTTCTGCCCGACCGATCGTGAAATCGACTAGACAGATGTTGCCGGCTCATTGGTATCTACCAATGTCTGAATTTGCATCGTCATCCGACATCAAATAACAAGTGGATCCATCGATGATCATCGCAAGAAGAATTCCAAAAGATGCGGCGCGGCCCACGACTCTTCAAGTGACTCGGCGACCAATTAATGAAGTTAAATGACCTTTTTATGACAACTTATTACGGTCATTAACTCATTATTCTGGACGGCCCAATCAGAAGCAAGCAAATGAGAGTTACAAGTCTAATTAATCATGACAATTAACCATGTAACTCCTATTATTATGGAGATTAATCATGGTAATTAATCATGAAACTCCCATCATCATGGAGATTAAATGCCTATTATTCTCCATCGACCAATCAGAATCCAAGAAAAAGGAGCTACAAAATTATGAAATTAATACTTGTAACTCCTCCCATCATGGAGCATTAATGCAATCAATGCTCATAAACCCTCCTAAATGGCCACCAAAAGCCTATAAATAGGCGGTCATTCCAAAGGGAAAGGGCCCGAAAAATCATCTGTTGAGTGTTATGAAGAATTGTCCTAGAAATCTCTGCACAAAGAAGCTCTCTTGCCTTGAAGAAACTTTGCTGCAAACGCTTCAAGGTGATTAAAGTCCCTTGGGGGGCCACCCCCCCAAGGTTCCCCTCTCCTTCGATCCTACATGGCCTAGATGTGGCTTTTCGGCCTGTTTACTCGATTTCTTTTATTGGATATATGACCTTCCCTTGGTCTTTGTCTTCTAGAAATCTGAGGTTCAAGTCAAGCCAAGTGAATCAAAGCATCAAGTGTTCTCATCTGAAGGACGATGGCGGAGCCCATACATGACTCGCGACCGTCGATTTGAACGAGTCCCCACAATCTCCTGAGAAGTCAGATCCCTCTTTCTTTCTTTTCTATTGTATTTTGTATTTTTAAAGAGACAAAAAAATCATAATTCTTGTCTTTCATTATTGATGAGATTTGTAAATCGCCTTTCACGGCAAAATCGCCATCTACGGCACAAAACCGCCTTTTACGGCATTCTGAATCTGTCTCTTTTCTTAAAATATATGTGCAATGGAAAGTTAGAAAAAAATTTTGATTTCCTTTCTACTTGTGAAGGTCAATCTCCGGATCACCATTTCAAATTCCAAGTATAATAGAAAATCTGGCATACCCGTACAAAATGTTGATGCTCGCTTTTTTTTTCGCCCCGCAGCTCCCCGGCGGACCCGGGACGGAGGAAGGCAAGAAAAAAACCGGGACCATCAAGTTGGCATACCCGGTGGGACTTGTTCATTTGAGAACATGATGCTTAGGCTCCTTGGCTCCTTTCTAGTTGGTGGCCTATGTTGGATTTTGCATATAAAAAAAAACATGAGATGGGATTCTCTGGAAATTTCTGTCTTTGAACTTATTTCCATTCTTTCTCTTCTTAAACAAAAAAAAAAGTTTTTTTTTCCCGTTGGGTTCAGATTTGAGAAATTTTGGTTTCTTCCATTTCGGATTTAGCGCTCGCGGAAATCGCTGAGCCTTTGTTCGGATTGGAATACCATTTCTTCTCTTTTGTGAATCCAATCTTAACTTTTTTTTTAAAAAAAAATTTAAGATTTCTCTATTTTGGATTCAAATTGGAGAAACTTTGGTTCTTTCCTTTTCATACAATGGCTCGCGGAAATCGCTGAGCCAGCGTTCGGATTGGAAGGGGCCATTTCCCTCTCTTTGATGGGTCCATTGGTGATCTTTCAAAAAAAACAAAAAAAAGTTTTCAAATCTCTATCCTTTGGACTCAAATTGGAAAAACTTTGGTTCTTTGCTTTTCATATAATGGCTCACGGAAATCACTGAGCTAGCGTTCGGATTGGGAAGGGCCACTTTCCTCTCTTTGATGTGTCCATTGGAGATCTTTAAAAAAAAAAGAAAAACGCATTAAGGTTGTACCAATTGCGTTCTTTAACCAAAGTGAATTTAAGAAAAGCATTGTCCAGAGTATGGAGGCAGCTAGACTGTTTGAGGTAAGGGTCCTTCAAACCGGTTCATTAAGTAATCCTACCCTTACCTGGGGGCCGATCTATCCACTAAGGTTTCATAAGACCGAATTGGAAGACCTATGTGCACTCCTCAAAAAAAAAAAAAAAAAAAAAAAAATCTTCAAAAAAAAATCTTCTGTCACTATTGTGTTCAGATTCGAGAAGTTTTGGTTCCTTCCTTTTCGGATTTAGTGCTCGTAGAAATGTTTGAGCCTGCATTCGGATTGGAATACCATTTGCTCTCTTTTATGAATTCAATCTTGGCTTAAAAAAAAAAACTTCCGTCATTATTGGATTCAAATATGAGAAATCCTGGTTCCTTCCTCTTCGGACTTAGTGCTCGCGGAAATTGTTGAGCCTTTGTTCGGATTGGAATACCATTTGCTGTCTTTTGCGAATTCGATCTTGACCTTTCAAAAAAAAAAATCCCATCTCGTGTCCTCCTCGAGGATGCGATTTACAACATTTGTGCTTAGCGGTGCTAGTATCCCCTTTCGGGTCTACTGTATTCGTGACCGACACATTTGTTGTTGGAAACAGGTGGGCCTCTAGGATATGTTTTCAAAACTTTTGACCCGCTTGACTCAGGGATCAACTATCCAGAAGGCTACAAAAACCAATCCAGGATCCATGTCCTCTTTCTCATGACCATGTACAGTAGAAAACCCTATCTAGAAGATAGAAATAGCAGCATACAAGCAACTACGAAATCCACAACATACAATGAAGTAGATCATACCTATGGAGCTCAGTTGTGCTCTAATGGAGGAGTTGATTTTTTTCTTTGATGATGAAACACTTTCACAAACTAAATCAGAATCTCCAAGACCCAATCGTCTTCCACGTTATTGTCGGATGTGAATTTCGACCCCCCAACTTTCCTCTCCAAGAGAGGCATGGTTTGGGGAAATCTCCATTCATCTATATATATATGCTATTTAAATTTTACATCGAAAATGAGGATTCCGACTACCCTCAAAATCGATGGATCACGATCGCCAGCTACGGTACGGCCGTAACACCGTTCTTCGACAAAAGTCAAAGAAATATGGGGAGAAAATTAATAAGGTGGGTTCTTCCTCTCGTCTAATGTGCTGCCGGCAACACACGACGGTTGTCCTGTCATATTAATTTGGGTCTCTTTGGGTCTCTTTAATTTTTGGGTCAATTAAGGGTCATGAGTTAAAGTCCGAATAAAGGTTAATCCTCACATAGCATAATCATAGTATATCCAAGTAAAATAAAATAACTAGAATAAAGAAAATAAACTAAACGAGGGGGAGGTGCCAAATATTTAAGAAGAGGATCGGCCCCGTTCCCGGGTACCCCCTTCTGATCCCTTGGCAAAATAGGGTTTAAAGGCTGATTTTTCAAACCAAAATGATGATGCAAATGAGACTTTGACTTGTGATTTCTGTGTTTTTCATGTGCGATACACGAGTGATAAAAGTAAAAGGCCGGTGGGCCGTAATTGATTGAAGGTGGCCGATGGGCCAGGATTGATTGAAAATGGCCGATGGGCCAGTGTTTGTTTCAGGGTGGCCGATGGGCCGTGATTGACTAAAAGTGTGTGTGAAATCACTCATCTCATCTCGTTATTCTCATTTATTCAATTTTAGAAATCAATTCTTTATCCCCTTTATCATTAAGTTCGATTAAATATCTAGCACCTGAGGTGGAGGAAGAAATAAAAGGAAAATCTTTTTGGGTTTATTTTGTTGGTTTTATAGTTTTTATGGCTTTTCAATATGGAGGCTAGAAGGGCCTAACTAGGGGATTTTACTTGGATTTACGTGATTAGTGCTTTACTACTGATCATCGGATTAACCCTAACCTAAGGTCCTAGACCGCCCACATCAGCTCTCCCAGTCCCCTAACGGAACAGGAAAAGTGATGGGGCGAAGCCTAATGCGCTAAGCTACCTAACGGGGAAATCCGATCTAATCCTAGGGTATGAATAGCCTGAGTTTGATGGTTCAGCGCCTAAGCAACTTATTAATTGTGATTTTTAATTGGTTCGGTTTGTTTTGAGTTGAAGATTGATTAAGAGGTGGATTAAATGTATTTTGGGGTTCTGTTTAAGTTGTTTAAGGTTCTGGAATTTATGGTTTTAATTTAAAACGTGAAATGATGTTGAAATCCGTGAAACGGGGTTGGCAGAAGACTTGGGCACCAGGGGGGTGGCGCCTAGGATATTCTGGTGACTTGAGCGCCCAGGCAGTGGCGCCCAAGTGGCTGCTTCTGGGTGGTTTGGCAAGTGACGATAGTATCGATATTGTTTTCGAAATCCAAGGGGTTCTTACTTGGTGAGTTTTAATGTTCTAAATTGTTTTAATTCTCTGGTGTTTAAATGTCAAAGGGATTCGGATTCGGATTTTAAGACGAAACCAAGAGTTCGCGTTTTAGTGCAAATGAGAGGATGGGCGCCAAGGGGGTGGCGCCTAGGTTGATGGTTTGTGAATTTAAGTATTCCGTTGGGACTTAGTTATTGGTTTTCGAATCTAGAGACTATTTTAGATTCTGGTCTTAATTAATTTAAGTGGTAAGGTGTTTAGTTACTCGTTTTAAATTGAAGTTGTGAACCAAGGTTAGAGTGTATGATAGGCGCCACAGGGGTGGTGCCTAGGTGGTTGTTTGTTGGTTCGTAAGGGCTTTGGGTGCTAAGTCCAAATCGATTAAAGTTTCAAGTGTTTTAAGTTAAAAGTGTTTTAATATGTTGATTTGGATTGGTTCGAATGCTAATTAATTGTGTTAAGTTGTCGGTCGGGGTTTTTATGAAAACGGGTAGGCTGGGCGCCCAGGGTGTGGCGCCCAGGGGGATTTGGCAGGATGGGCGCCCAAAGGGTGGCGCCTAGGTGACTGTGTTAAGGTTCGGCCGGTTTGGTGATTCTTAGGTCAATTTAAGTTTAAATTGATGAAAGGACTTAGTGTGTTTGGATGTGGAATGCTATTCGTATTCGATTGAGATTTATTTAAACGTCAATTAATTGGGCTAAGTTGTGAATTGAATTTTTCTGAAAACGGGGAAGCTGGGCGCCCAGAGTGTGGTGCCCAGGTGGATTTGACAGATGGGCGCCAAGGGTGTGGCGCCCAGGTGAGCTATTATGTAGTTCGGGTCGGTTCAGTATTCTTTAGGTTGATTTGCGGTTGAGCGTTTATAGTTTGATGTATTTTAAATTAAAAGTATTATGTTGAGTAGATTAAGATTAAATTCCGTTCTAATTAATTAGGCTTTAGTGACTGGAGGGGCTGGGCGCCCAGAGGGTGGTGCCCAGGTGGATGTGATAGGATGGGCGCCCAGGGGGTGGCGCCCAAGTGTCTGTCTTGTGCGTCCGAGTTGGTTCGATGTTTTAAATCTATTCGGGCTTATGGTTTCGATTGTTTTAGATCTCAAGGGTGTTCCGGTGTGTTGATCGTGATTGAATTCGATTTTAATTTCAACTGGGGTTTCCTAGTGATTGGGTAGGATGGGCGCCAGGAGGGTGGTGCCCAAGTGGATGCGGAAGGATAGGCACCAAGGGGGGTGGCGCCCAAGTGGATGCGGAAGGATAGGCACCAAGGCACCAAAGGGGTGGCGCCCAAGTGGATGTTTTGTGGTTTATTCGTTTTGTATTTTCTAAGTTGGTTTGAGTCCAAATTGATTAAGGTTTTGAGTCTTTTAGGTTAATAGTGTTTTGAGGTATTAATTCGAGTTTAATCAATTAAGTTTAATTAAATGGTGGTTTCTAAGGGAATGTGATAAGATAGGCGCCAGGAGGGTGGTGCCCAAGTGTAAAGGCAAGCTCGGCGCCTAGGGGGTGGCGCCCAGGTGTCTGTTTTGTGGTTTCGGGTTGCTTCTTGGTTTAAGTCTGAATTGATTGAGGTTTTAGGTTTTTTTAGGTCTAAAAGTGTTTTGTTATGTTAAATAGGATGAAATTCGGGTTGTGATTAATTAGAAGTTTTAATTAAAGTTCTTTAGTGATGGAATAAGATGGGCGCCAGGAGGGCGGTGCCCAGGTGGCAGTGTAGGCTGGGCGCCCAGGGGGTGGCGCCCAGGTGGACTTTTTAGAGTTTTGTTGATTTTTGAGTTTTTGAGTTAATTAGAGATTAAGTTGATTAAGGTTTACTTATTCTAGGTTTAAAATGTTTTACTGTGTTGATTCGGATTAGTTTAAAGCCTTAACTAATTAACTTAAACTTTAACCGGGTTGTCTTAGGGAATGAACAGGCTGGGCGCCCAGAGGGTGGCGCCCAGGTGGCTGTGGAAGGATGGGCGCCCAGGGGGTGGCGCCCAGGTGGCTGTTTTTTGGGGTTTTGGTTCTTTTGTGTTTTTAAAGTTCTTAGTTATTTCTAAATCCGAATTAATTAGGGTCTTAATGTTTTAGAACTCTTAATGATGTGATGTTGCTTAAGTTTACTAATTATGTTGTTTTAATTAATCTTAGGATTTGTCCTACTTAGGCACTAAATTCAATAACTTAGACTATCTAACTATTCTTTTTGGGTTTTTGGATATCTTTTAATTTGTTTTTGGTTTCTCCTCTAATTTACTAGAGAGTAAGGAAAGAGAAGAAGGGATTTTATGTTTTATGATTTTTTTTTTTGGGATTTTCTATGGTTATGCGATTCAAATGATATGATGTGAAGTGTGACAAAGATGGTAATTCAAAGTTCAGAACAGATCATACAACCAAACATCATATCATCATGTAGATTCTAAATGAACTAAATGCGGAGGATTTGAAGTTGTGCACAAAAGTGGAGAAATCCACTTGGGCGCCACAGGGTTTTCAACGGAACACAACGAACGCACAAGAATCTTAGTGTTTTCAACACAACTTCCAATATTCAGCGACTGATGCGAATGTATTAATTGGAACTACTAGCGATGCAACCAACGAAATTATAAGCAAACGATGTAACGGGCGGAGATCTAGAACCCGGACCCTGTCTTAGAAGGGTAGGCGCCCAGGGGGTGGCGCCCAGGTGATTCAAGATGGGCAGGCGCCCAGTGGGTGGCGCCCAGGTGATTCCGAAGAGGGCAGGCGCCCAGTGGGTGGCGCCCAGCCTTTCTGCCAAGGGTTGCTTGCGATCTTTTCAATATAAATGATGATGATGATGATGCTAATGCGAGATCTAATCTAGCTATGCAATATGAACTACGAAATCAAAGAAAACCTACTATGTTAGAATGAACCTAAACATGTTCCTAATATGATGAGATGCTAGTACCATTTTTATCTCAAGTTAATGTAGATCTAGATGCTCAAATGGCTCTAAGCATGTTTCTAAGCATGAATGGTAATGGAGTGTAGTAAAAGAAGGGAGATCTAGGAATACCAGTATGAAGAAACGTTTCTCAAGTTCCTAGATTGAAACCTTCGCAAAGATCCATAGCTTTACTTGAAGATATGGAAGCCTCCTCCTCTCTTTCTCCTTTTTCTACTATAGATCTGAAGTTCTTCTCTAATGGTGGCTACCTTTCTTCTTCTTTTCTTATTCTCTCCTTTTGCCTCTTTTCTTAGGGTTTTTGGGTAGCCTCCCCTTGTAAATGAAGTTAAGAGGGATTATATAGGTTTGGGACGAGTTTAGAAAGGGCTAGGGCTTCATTAATTTGTGTTTCTAGAAGGTCTCACGCATCCCTAGGCGGCTTAAGTTGTTTTACGGTGAACTAGGGTTTGGAGGGAGGATGGGCGCCCATGGGGTGGCGCCCACATGGCCTGTGCATGCTGGGCGCCCACAGGGTGGCGCCCAGGTGATCCTGGAGAGAGTGGGCGCCCACAGGGTGGTGCCCAGCTGGTTCGTGCTTCGCTTTTGATCCTTGGTCCCATTCGGGTCGAGACTAAACGGATATGTCTTCACCTGGGGGGGACCTACATTAGCACTTAATAGGCTGGGCGCCACATGGGTGGTGCCCAGATGGATTTGAAGGCTGGGCGCCACATGGGTGGTGCCTAGGTGGTTCGGTTCGTCTTCGATGCTTGGTCCTACGTATGAGTGGTCCCGGTCTAATCTCGAACCAAACAAATAAATTTTAAGGTGGGCACCCACCATGGGGTGCCTAGGTGATTCTAGGAAGTGTGGGCGCCACAGGGTTGGTGCCTTTGTGGAACTTAGGAGGGTAGGCGCCACATGGGTGGTGCCTAGGTGGAGTCGGTTCATTTTCGGAGTTCGACCCCTACATTGAGTGGTCCCGGGCTATTTTTAGGCTAACTAGTGAAATTTGGAGGCTGGGCGCCCACCATGGGGCGCCTAGGTGGTCCCGAGCTGTGTGGGCGCCCAGCATGGGGCGCCTAGGTGAATTTTAGTGGGATGGGCGCCACATGGGTGGTGCCCAGATGATCTCTTCTTAGGACAAACTTCGGAAGCTCATAACTTTTGACTCGCTTATCGGATTTAGACGTTCTACATACCGCCGGAAAGCTCTTGAAGTGAGGGATTCAATGGTATAAATGTCTTGACAAATAGGTGCTGAAAAGTATGGGGGATCTCTGGACCAATGAATTCGATTTCCTAACTTAGGCTAATCGGGCGACATTTTGGCAAACTAAGTATGGTCTTTAGAGGGATTGGCCTAAGCATGTCTTAAGTGGTCCAAAAAGGGTTTGAGTGGTGTCATGGTTCACTTCTTGTGTGAGTAGTGGGTTGGGCTCAAGATCTTGACGCGACTCGGCTTCTCTCTCACGAACTTCTAGAAATCGTTGAACTAAGTCTAAAATTAACAACAAGCATCTTCATCGTCGTTAATTAATCTGAATTATGTCATTAATCATTCAATTATGGGTGAAATGGGGGCATCGCTATATATGATAGGTATTTAAGGCTATCATAGGGGCCAAATGAGGTGTCTACAGTATGCCCCTCTTTGGAGAGCAACACGTGGAGAGTTGTGCTCCAAAGAAAGTAGACACACCACTCATGACTCGCGGGAGCTTTTAAGCTCGCGGGAGTGGCCATCTATGGATGTATGCAATTGCAAATTCATTCTAAAGATGAGGTTCACTTTTCTAGGATTGATCCTGATTCAGGGGGAAAAAGAAAAAGAAGAAGTTACGTGCCTACTGATTTGATTGGAAACCCGAGATTTGTTCCTCGGTGCCCGTGGTATTGCCACGTGGCGGGTTGGGATTTGTGCCCCGGTTGCTGAAATTTAAAATGATGGCGGGAACTGCGCCCTGGTGGTCTGAATCAGAAGTCGATCTTTCGATTGGTTAAGTCACTATTAGAATTTCATTTGTTCATGCAATAGAGTTTAATTCAAATGGTCATATATAGCGGCTTTTAACTTTCATCCACAGTTGAATGTTCAAGGCATAGTTAAAATTAACTAGCAAAATTGGGGATCTTGAAGGCAATTACAAACATAGTTCAAGCAACAGTGTGAGGTGCACATGAGAATGAGATGCATTTTTTTTTTTTTTTTTAAAAGATGTTTGATTTTAAAACTCAGGTATGCATTGAAAAAGCTAAATCAATGGAAGACGGTCACCGGAATAACTGTCACTCTCTAGGGATCTTGGTCTTCACCCAAGCTTAAATGAGAACCTAGGATAGATTCGATCATCTTTTTGGTGCTTATCATGGAGAGTTTCAAGTTACACGGTTTCCATCTTCCAACGTCAAGATTTGAGTCGGCGAACGCACAATTCATGAGAACATGATATTATGGTTGCCATACCGATTATAAGCGCTTAAGGGAGGCCTACGGCGACTCAATTTCCAGACATGAAGTAAAATCATGAAAATCACAATCAAGGGTACTTACCTCCAGAGCTTTCCGTAGGTCCAACGTTGGGGACCACTGCCATTTCCTTTCATCATTTGTTTGCCGAAGTTTGAGTCATCTACCTCCATCTGTGTACTTGAATGTCTTTCACCTTTGGTGTCTTCGTTTTTGCTTTGGGAACCTGTATTGAACAAACACTAAAAGATTCTGCACTTCTCATTGTTAGTGCTCTGTAGTTCAAATTTCATTGATGGAGATGACATGCAATGCACAATGTCAGATGTATGCGTGATGGGACTAATGTGCCTGTGATGGGATCTTATGTGACGGGACAATGTTTGGCTGACAATGTGCACCATGTTATTGTGCCTCTCTTAACTTGCTTTCTCTCTCTCTCTTTTGGTTATTTATTTATTCTTTTTTTTTGTTTTTCTATTTATTATTATTTTTATTTCTTATTATTTTCTCTTGTTTTTTTTTATTATTTATTTAAATTATCATTATTATTTTTAATCATCAATCATCATTAATTCTTGTTCGGGTTCAACTTTTCAAAATTCTAGGACAATTTGGCTCAAAGAGTCCTTTGGTTCTCTAAGGTGATAGATAGGCGCCACAGGGGTGGTGCCCAGCCTGTTTGAGCTTTGGTTCAAGGATTATGAAAAGAGACAGCTTGGGCGCTCAGGGGATGGTGCCTAGGCAGATTGCATGGATGAAGTTTGTCTCGAAGTAGAATGGTGGATTTGGGAGACAAGTCACCTAAACGTCCAAGAAGTGGTGACCAAGATGCAGTCCTAGTCCGTTTTAGAATGTAGTTTTACCTTCCATGAAGTAGGTTGCATTTCAGGTTGGTTTCGAAGTAGAATTCGAATTTGAGGCAATGTGTGACCTGGACGCCTAAGGGGTGGCGCCCAAACTGCATGTTGAGTTAGTCTTGGAGTAGGATTCGGGTTCAAGGCAATGTGTGACCTGGGCGCCAAAGGGGTGGCGCCCAGACTGCATTTTGAGTTAGTCTCAAAGTAGGATTCATGTTCAGCCTATCGTACCAGGAGTCCTCGTCGGAGTAGAAGCCTGACCTTTAAAGAATAGGTGATTTGGGCGCCCGGGGTGTGGCGCCTACGTGGAATTGCATGTATAACACTTAGAGTCCCTGTCAAAGAGAAGCCCTGAATTCTAGGAAGAATGGGTGACCTGGGCGCCCAGAGGGTGGCGCCCTAGCTGCAGTTCGTGTACTTTTAAAATTCTCATGGGGTTCAGACTCTAATCTATATAAGTGTATCAAGGCCACGAATTTCCCATAACTCCTACTCTTTCAGACTTCGAATTTCAAAGCCTTCAAGCTCTTCCTTGCTCCCAAGTAAGTTTTCTCTTCTCCTTTTCTTTTTTTTAAATGAATGGCATGTCTCATGTATATACTTCTAATTGTATGATTTTTTTTTAGTTGACCAACTTGGTATATGATTTCAGATTAAAGCATCCTTTTTATTTGCTTTGTATGTTCTCTTTTTCTCTCTCTTTTTTTTTTATTCGCTTTTATCCTCTTTGGGTTATGTGGTTGATCATTTTTTATTTTTTTATTTTTTTATTTTTAAATCCTTTTGATCATGTGTTGGCCTTTTGTTTCTTTTTGGTGTTTGGTGATTTTTACATCTGGTATTTCAAGATTATGTTCAGTTTTCGTCATGCACATGCACAATCTTTGATTTGAATTTGAGCCTACTAGTTTTATGCCCTTGCGTACATGTTGGCTTTTGTTTTGGTTGTAGTGATGTCTTGTCCCACGTTTTCTTTATTTAATTCGTTAAGGTTGTTTTATAGCATAGGCAAGTCTGTCATGGTCAGATTTGGGGTGCCCTAGTTGAAAAAACACCAACAGAGAAGGCTAGGCGCCACCCTGGTGGTGCCTATCTTTCTGGTTCGCACTAAGGGCTTGTGAACCCGAATTTTGGGGCATCTTTTCATATTTTGGTTCTCTCCGGCTTCATAGTATGTTATGACAACATGACTCAGGGACACTAAAGTCTTTAACTTGGCGAAATAATGATGTCCTTATGGGAGATATTTCAAGGCTGGGGTGGGCGCCACCCCTGTGGTGCCTAGCTGACTCTCTGTTTTCGTTTTTTTTTTTTTTTTTTTTTTTTATGAATGTTAAGATGTTGTATTGTATGGGCATGTAGCTTGGACTTCTTTGCTCTCGAGAGGGTTTAGGACAGCCTAGCAGTACCTTTGGAAGTATCTCCCACGGATTTGAGAAGGCCTAATAAAATTATCATGGCTAAACCCGTACCTTTTGTGGTGAATTCCTCAAACAGACCTGGGCGCCACCCCTGGGGCGCCCAAGTGACCCCTTTTTTTTTTTTGTTTTATGTTGTTTTGGATTTCCTCTAATTATGAACTTTTCTGGGTTGTTTTTATTCTGTAAAGGGTTTCTAAAGCCTTGTGCATATGCCTACAGGTCTTTTCTTATTCCAATGGCCGGCTCTCCGATCTTCTCATTCGTTGTTGATGGTGTTGAGGGTTCTTCCGCTTGCAAGCCCTACTCGCCAGGGGATGAATATTGGTCCCCTGAAGTTGACAAAATAGGGTATTATGACTCTGAGGAACGGGCAGAATTCTACCTCAAGCATGAATCCTCCCTGCCTGTTACCTATGACTGCGTTTTCCAATTTGAAGAAACTATGGACCAGCGCATTGTGGAGATTAGGTGCAGCATGTATGATTTACTGGCTATGAAGTACAAAGGTATCTGCAGGTTGTATGGGGATTTGTGTATTGTGGGCAGGACTGCTCTAAATAGGCTGAATGGTTATGATGGGCTTCTGGAAGACTTGCCACCTTTTGTCAACAGCGTGCTCCAATCTCTCTTATGGAGCATGTTGGATGTCAGGGGGATGTTTGAAGTTTGGGAGGCTATGAAGTCCACCAACGAACGAGCTCCTATTGATGACTTTAACACCCTACACAGGCGGATGGATCAACTGGAACTCATGGTCATGTCTTGCCCTCACGAAGCTGAATCATCCGTTCCTAGGCGCTACAGGAAGTACTTCGAGATGCAAAACACTAGCCTCTCGACGCTTATTCATCCGGTATACACGGCTTATCTAAATGACTTCCAGCGAGTTCGGGATATTTGCGGTGTCTTGAGGAATCCACTGGATAACTTGAAAGAAGTGCAAGGGCAACTCGAAGTTCATATTGTCGAAATGGAGGCACAGATGGCGCGCTTTCCTACTTTCAACGGGATGGTCCATCCATCCTAGGGGACTCACTAAAACTTATTCTATCTTAGGCTAGGATTTTCTTTCAATAAGAGGTCAGGTCATTAGGACCATCTTAGTTAGTTATAAGCTCCACCTAGGGTACTGGGGGCAAAGGTTGTGACCTCTATTTTAGTCCATGTTTAGGATTCAATCGATTCAATTAATTGCTATAGTTATTGTTTTAAGACTCTTATTGGAGTTTAATAAAAGTTGATTTAGACTTTATTTTCTTTTCCTCTTTTTATTTTATTTTATTTTATTTTATGTGGTGATGTTTATTACTGAATGATGATGAGGTTAATGATGAGTTATGAAATTTGATGAGTCCAATTTTGTTAAGACTAGACCATAGTCATTAATAAAGATTGATTTTTATCCTAATCCGAGAGTGGATTATGTCTTAGCTTCATCTCCATTGATGTTTAAATTAATGTCAGGTTTGATCTTTTTTTTTTAGTTGAGTTGTTCTTTTTTTTTTTTTTTTTTTTTGTTATAGGTGGATCTCCCCCCCCTTGAAGAGGGATGGCCCCACCACGTGATGGTGCTGGGCCCGCGCCCAAGGCTGGGCGCTAGGTCACAGTGGCTGGGGCTTTTGATGCCCCAATCTTTCCCCCTCTTTTCATTTTTTATTCTTTCTTTCCCTCTCTTCTTTTCTTTCGTTTCTTTCTTTGGGTTATTGCTTTAGGTGAGGCGCAGGGGAGAGTGATCAGGGGGAGCTATGTGGAGAAAGAGGCGAGGAGAAAGGAAAGAGCAGCAGCGCACAAGGTTGTCGTCGCCCAGGTAAGTGGACCTCAACCTCCTTCTCCACTTCTTCTTCTTTCTATATTTTTTTTTCATGGTTGCTGTGGCTGTCATTGTTTCAGGTGAAGGCCGAATACAGTGAGGAGAAAGGGAGGAGAGAGAGATTCAGGTATGCATTTTCCATCTCCTTTCCATTTCATTTCTGTTTTCTTTCTTTTCTCTTCTCTCTATTTTGTTTTTAGACTCTGTTTCTGCCACTTCAGGTGGAAGCCGAATGCAGTGAGGAGAAAGGGTGGAGAGAGAGGTTCAGGTATGTGTCTTCATCTTCCCTCCATTTATTTCTTTCTATTCTCTTTCTTTTCTCTCTATTTTGTTTTTAGACTCTGTTTCTGCCACTTCAGGTGGAAGCCGAATGCAGTGAGGAGAAAGGGAGAAGAGAGAGGTTCAGGTATGTGTCTTCATCTTCCTTCCATTTATTTCTTTCTATTCTCTTTCTTTTCTCTTCTCTCTGTTTTTTTTTTTTTTTAGAATCTGTTTAGGGCAGCTGCAGGTGAAGACCGAGTAAGCTGAAGAGAAAGAGAGGAGAGAGAGATTCAGGTATGTGTTTTTTTTTATTTTATTTTATCTTCCTTCCATTTATTTCTTTCTCTTTCTTTTCTCTTCTCTCTGTTGTCTTTTTTTTTTTTAGAATCTGTTTATGTTTGCTGCTGCCGTTTCAGGTTGTGTTTGACTGGGCTGAACAAGGAGACGAGCGACAGAGTGAGGGGAAGAAGAAGGAAAGGGAGAAGAGAAAAAGGGGGTGTTTGACAACTTGGTGGCCCAGGTATGTGGGTCCCATTCTCTTTCATTCATTTCTTATTTCTCTCTTTTATTTATTATCATTATTATTATCATTTTGGACGATGGCTGCAACATGGGGTTTTAGGACTTGATTTTGGCTATTGGCAGCCATGGGTGTGGTGGATTTTGGTGAGGGAAGAAGGAATGGAGCTGTCCTAGCTATGATGTTGGCCATCCTAACCCCTTTACTAAAATTTGAAAGATTGCATAGTGGGGGTTCCTTGGCAGAATCAGTTTGGATGGAAAATGGCCATTTTCTGTGGTTAGTTAGGATTGGTGGGATGATGAGAAGTGAGGTTTGGTGTGATCCATGGAGGCTAACTAGTGTATTGGAGATTGTTGAGTTCATTGAGCATTTCCATTGGCTTTAAACGAGAGTGTGGTGAACATGATTTGGATTCCTAACATAGATCTTAGTCATTATGGGGAAGTGGTTTGGGCTTTCTTCTTCTTTTTTTTTATTTTTTATTTATTTTTTCTTTCTTTCTTATGTTATTCAGGGACTTGTTTAAATTTGTGGTGCACTGGTTTTGACTTGTTTCTTACACCATGGTGTGTTTTATGCTCACTTCCATATTTGTAATTATGTCGGGAAACTTCTGCTCTATCTTTTTTTTTTTAATTTGTTTATTTTATTATGTTGAGGAGTAAGCTTGGTAATTGAGGGGTGTGGTGGTGATGGCTAGGGTGAGTTGGTTATGATGTGATGGGACAAAGGTTATGGGTGCTATTTTGGTTTAAATTGTGGTTCGGTTATTCATTTTTTGTTTTTTTTATTTTTATATTTTTTTTATATCTTTATATATTTCTCATTGTTGTGGTTGTCATTGTTTCCCTTCCTCCCTTTTCTTATTTGTATGATGTGACTGTGGGACGGGATGTGATTCAGCCTAATGTGTATGTCGAAATGATATAGTGGTGATGAGGCAGAATAAGAGGCGTGAAGTTTGAGCTAAGTTGGAAGAGTTGGGTTGGAATGAATGTGTTTTCATTTCTTTTCAGGCTTGTAAAATGTGTTTTAATGAGGGCAGTTCAATAAATGGGATTCGTTTTGTCTTAATCTTTTGGTTGGATCAATGGTCATGGTCTCTTATGCTTATGTGGACTAACATTATGCCCTCATGCTCAACTTCTCATTTTGGCTTTGGGTACAGGTTTGTTAGATGGCTAGGACTAAGGAGACTTGTAAGCGCACTCCTATGTCATCGGACACTGTGGAAGGGGCCGGGGTAGATCAAATCATTACTCCCCCGAAAAAGAAACAGAAGTGTGAGGACAAATCGGAGAAGAAGCCGACGAGATACGAGCTGGCCGGGTAAACTCTTAGCTATCTTTATAAATCTCATACTTTGTTGGCTTTCATTATTGTTGACATCCTTTCCTGTGATGTTTATGTTGCAGCCTGTCCCTTTTGCCCGGGCTAGGGTGAGTTGGTTACAGATGAGGGATTGGTGGACCGAGCTCCCTGATCACTTAAAAGATCGGGTCCGAGCGATGGGGTTCGGGGATTTGATGTCTATTGTCGCCTTCCGCACCGACCGTGCCCTCATTTGTGCTCTTTCCGAGAGATGGAGGGATGAGACGCACACTTTCCATTTCCCGCCCGGGGAAATGACGATTACACTTGAGGACATTGCGCGTTGCTGGGGGCTGAGGGTGACAGGCCTCCCTGTTTTCTCTAGAGCGAATGATGCCAAGGCTTCTATCACTCGATTACGCCTACATAGGATGTTCGGGGCTCGCCCCCAGTTCGATGTGGGTCAGATTGACGCCGAGTGGCTGAGGGAGGCGTACAGCCCAGAGAGGAAGAGAATCCTAAATAGTAAGTATTCCATTGTTGCCTTTGTAGCATCATATCTTTCTCTTCTGCTGCTCCTACTAATCATTCCTCCCTGCTTTATTTTAGAGTGGGCTCGGAACCAGGCGGACTTTCTTGCCAAGTTGAGGGCAAGGGTACCGGATTTCGATGGCTTGCCGGTTAGAGGATGCGAGGGAGGTCCTGTCCCCACAACGGCCGGGGCTCGGGCCGATGCTGGTAACATTTTGTCCCCTTTCCTTTAGATTGATTCAGAGTAGAAAAATACCCGTGAGACCTGCATATTCGATATTTATCCTTTATTAACAGTGTTCATAATTCCTTTGACAGGTGAGGGCCCTTCTTCTGGTGGATCCCGATCTGCGGCCGGCCCTGCTGATGACGATGTAGCAGTGGTGGGTGCGATTGAGAATGATGATGAGGTGGACGGGAGTTATGATGAGGATGCAGATTATGATGAGTTGGAGGGTGAGTTTATCGCATCTGATGATGGAGACGGCGAGATTAATGATGGGGACAGTGAGGATGAGGGGGTGAGGCCTCGCCGAGTTGTTTCTGTTGACTTTGATGAGAGGAGAGATGGAGGTACGGGTAGAGGTGACGAGGGCGACGACGTCGGACCCTCTGAGCGTAAATACTCGATCTAGTTTCTTTTAAGTGATCTCTAGCGTCTTGTATGCTTCTCATCCTTGTTTCTTACGTTCTTTCTCTCTTGCTGCAGGGTATGAATGGCGGGAAGTGCCGGTTGATGGGTACGCTCGCCGAAAGAGGGTAGGGATACCTTGTGAGGTTTTCCCGGTCACGAGTGAGTACCGAAGCATTTGGTAGCTACTTTGTTCCTTATCATGATTATATAATGAATTTCTTATGTCAATTTGGTATTGTGCAGAGAAAAAACAAGGGAGGCAGTCTGAGGTTCGTTTGAGGAGACCCAGGCTGGTTTTGGCACGATTGGGTGATGATGAGCATCTCCGGGCTTTCGTTCTGTTCTTTTTGGGGAGATGTCTCTTTGCCAACGCGACTGGCAATAGAGCATCCGGTACTCTCATTCGATTTGTGCAGGACCTGGATAAGGTCGGCGACTATGCTTGGGGCGCGGCCACCCTTGCCTTTCTTTTCCATAGTCTAGACTCGAGGTGCCGCCTCCAGCCCGGATGCAAAAGCCTTCGAGGGTTCGTGCCGATCCTACAGGTTTAAACCCTATCCCCAAATGTGGTGACCTATTGTAGTCCACCCTTTCTTATCATGGGTCATTTTTCGTCTTTTGTAATAACTAAGCTTTGGTTGTGTATAGATATGGGTTTGGGAGCATATCATCCAGTGTCGGCCTGAGCGCTTGCCTGCGAGGTTGAGTTGTACTCCTCGGGCTTCGCAGTGGTATCCTAATGCCAATTTGCGGAGTTTTGCCGACATTCTGCCTCCTGAGATGGCGGAGCGTATTAAGGCTCTAGGAATGAGACCGGGCGAGCAAGGTTACTGGTTCATCTTAAATGAGTTAAAAAATCACGAGGTATGCTCCTTTTCTCTTTTTGTTTGTCATGTCAAATGTCTGCCTCTCTCTGTTCTCATTTGCTACACATCACGACTTGTCGGTGATCTGGCAGCCCTACCGGGGTGGTCCGGATGATGAGATGGCTGTTGTGCAGGAGGGGCGTACACTATTTGAGAGGGACATTTGGCTCCACGCTCCCCAGGTGGCGGTCAGGTTGGTTGTCAGCCGAGTTGCGCGCCAACTGGGACACCATCAAGTTGTCCCTGCAGAAAAGTCTATCATGCATCGGTCGTATCCAGGGTCGGGTTTGAAAGCGTTCAAACGCCGCCATCCGTGTCGGAAAGAGATAAAAAATTGGAGAAGGAAAGGGAGGAAGGCCACCTTCGGTGTAGATGCTAGTGCCTGGAGTGACTATGAGGTATATTGGAGGACAGCTTTGCATCGGTATATACTCCCAGAGTCGTATTCTTGTGGGGCTTCGTATTCTATTAGTAATTGCGCGGAAGCGGCTGAGGCCTCGTCATTGGCTCGGGTGAGCATTGAAATTTTGTTTGCTCTAATGTTGTCTTCCTTTTTTTTTTTTATCATTGCTAACATCGTTTCTTCTTTTACTTTTCAGGAGGAGATACCGGCTGTAGCAAGGGGTTGGCAGGCACGTCCATCATCCGAAGGACGGGGCGAGGTGAGGGCTTATGAGGTTTCCAACTTCAATTATGGGCCTTACAATCTCAACGATTCATGCTCTTCCCATCCTCTAACCGTGGCTCTCATGTGTGACAGGGGACGTCTGGGTGTGTAGCGTCCGATGCGGAGTCCATCCTTAGGGGAGAAACACTTCGACTGTCTCACCTAGTGGAGAAGAAGGTATGACTTCTTGATTTAGTGTTTGAACCCAATGGTGCTTATCTCCATAGTAATGTTGATCATTCTCGATGTAATGGCATGGTTTATATTTCATAGGATACGGAGATCGTGAGACTGAGGGCACTATTGACAGCTGAGAGGGTACGAAAATTGTTAAACCTAATTAGCCACATGCTACCTTATTTATACTTTCCTTACTAAAAAAAACTTTGGTAACAGGAGCGCCGCCGGGAAAATGAAGCGATCATCGAAGCGTTGGCGGATTCTCGCGAGGTATGAGGTCATGGAGTTATTTGTTCATTTTGAATTTTTTATGACCTTTGGTTATTATGCAGAGTAACAGAGAGCGGGACATGTCCGAGGTCACGAGAATTCGATTGGAGAGCGATCTTCTCACCCTACAGGCAGAGGTGGACCGACTGCGGACTAGCGAGGTTTGCGTTTTGTTTTATCGTTTTGTGTTCAAGACGTATGATGACAACTCTTAACCCTTTCTATTCGTGATCCTCAGGTAGAGGCTCGTGGCGAGCGCGATGGAGCGTTTGCAAAGAGAGCTGCTTCTATGGCACAGGTATGAGCGCTTCTTATGTGATATTTCAATCTTGATTCCTCATCTATTGTTGATGTTGTTTATAATTTTGCGGTGTGCAGGTTGACGAGTTACGTGCCAGGCTTAGGAGCTTTGAGGCCCCTGTGCAGGTGAAGGTCTTTTCTTCTTTTAAAATTCCATGTTTGATGCTACAAGGTTTGTTGAACGTAATGTTTCTATAAACGTTGTACTGTAGAGCGGTGCTATCGTTGCTTCTATTCCTCCACCTCCTAGCTGGGGCGAGGAAAAGGCCATTATTCATGATCATTACGCTCGGCGCATGGATCGCATGGAGCGACAACATGATGAAGTGGTTACTGATTTGCGGGGGCGTCTCGCTAGACTTCATCGGAGGGCGGAGGAGAGAGGTTATGCATTCTCAGACTCGACCCGCACTCCTTCTCAGCGTGCTCCTGGTCCGACCTCATTTGCTTCGTCGGCTCGCCGTGATGGAGCCGCTCCGTAGAGTCATCGTTTTTTGATCGATCTCCCCAGGCTGCATCATTAGTGTATCCTTGTTCCATGTATCCATATTTGCTAGTCATGTATTTATGTTGTTTCGCCCCATCTTTGGCTTATGGTGAGAGCTAATATGTATTTGATGTATGTTGTGCATACGTGTATTATGTATGTGTAGTTGAGTGATCGTAGCCCCAAGTGCAAGGCCGCGATTGTAGTAATAACCGGTGAAACCGGATCGATCCACGGAGAGTTTATTTATCGCAAAACCTGTCCTAATAAAAAAAACTAGTTCTAGCCTAAAAAAAACTATACAAATCAAATTTTCTAATTGAATTAAAAATTAATTACAAATCTGAAATATTAATTACAACCCAAGAAAATTAAAATCCTAATCTAGAAACCTAATCTAACCACTGCATCACCATAAGATTCATTAGCCCAACCAATTGCAATAATTGTTAAGGGTGCATAGAATAAAGAATAAAATAAAATAAAATAAAATCAAATAAAATAAAATCAGAGAATAAAGAAATTAGATTTTAATTCTAAAACTTTGCAATAATTACTTTGCTTAATGCCATCAAGAAAAATCAAGACCACCGTACCAAGTGCGCACTGTCACTACGCACAAAAATTCAATGTTGACTCATTGGTGAAGACCAAGACCCCATAAACTTGATTTATTAATGAAAGACCCATTACAAGCAAATAACCATTACAAAATTCTTTTAATAAAAATAAAGTGCATCCAACCTTACCATAGACACAAGAAACACTAAACGGAGGAGAGGGACTCGCGGTCTTGAACGGCGATCCAACCGGCTCTCGTTTCGCGATCTGAAATCCAAGCAAGGGAAGATGATTCCAAGGATGATCCAATGGTGGAGTGACGATAGCAACGACGGCGGCGCGAAGGCGTAGAAATCCAAGTGGTAGTGTGCCTTAGGGAAGGCCTTGGATGAAATATTGATGGAAGGAGGAGAGATGAAGAAGAATTAATGGAAAAAGGGGGAATTATTGTTGCTGGTCGTCCAAGGGGAATGGAGATATGGGGATCCACGTCCAGCCCTCTTTTTATATATTTTTGATAGCTTGGGTTGCAAGGTTTTGATTTGGGTAAGGATTAGTAGTGTGTGGTCCAAGTTGGATTAGGATTAGGAGAGTTTTTGAGAGATTTTCTAGGGGTTGGCTCACAATCCTAGTAAAATTAGGATTGTTCTTATCTCATGCAACTCCCTCTCTTGGGTCCCACTTGGGTTAAGGATCAATTCAAATCTGAATTTCAGATTTGATGTGCAATTCTTGAATGCATGTGGACCCCACTTGGGTGTACACAACATGGAACGTCCCATGCCTTGGCTTGACTTTCTTTTGCAATTTTTTTTTTCTTCTTTGTTTGGCTTGAATTGAATCTTAGCCATCCATCTTGACATGTAAGCAATATTTGTTGGAGAGTAGATATGACACCTCATCATCTCATGGCCCGCAAATTTGGAACTATCTTCAAGAGACTAAATCTGATTTTTTTCTTGCATATGAGAGCGGACCCTACCATGGCCGCCCCTACCTTAGATTCCATGCCAAAGGAAGGTGGGTCCATGGTGCATTTGATTCATCAATTCTCTTCCGTGGGCCCCGATTTCTGAAATTCCCTACAAAAATAGAAGCAAAGATCAAAGAATAATCTAATCATATAGGTAAGGAATTATGCAAGATGCGGTCCCAATTCACACCAAATAAATGCATAAAATGTCACCATTTTATCAAGTTTTCTTCAATTAAATCAATGGTACAAAGAAAATTCATCATTTCATGTGTGAATAAAAAGTTATGGGAAATTTGTGACTTTTAATGCCAAAAATAGAGAAATTCATGATTTTATGTGAAAATGCAATTTTTGGATGAATTTTGACTCAAATTTAGACTTTGATGCTCAAAACATAAATTCATAATTTTTTTACTAAAATGGTCCATGATTTGATGATTAAGTCCTTAATTACTCTAAAATGATAAGAAAATATTGCATTTTTAAGGACTTATCACACCCCCCAACCAGCTTTTTGCTAGTCCCGAGCAAAATATGCAAACTATGGTAGGTCTTCCGGCCTAATCTAATCTAAACTAAATGCAAAGACAAAAAGAAAAACGCCACTTTCGCTGGCACTCTCGGCTGCATTTAGCGTATGCAGCAAGCCCTTAAACCCCTAGGTTACCCCTAGTGGACGAGTTGTGCCTCGTGAGGGTTTGCAGTGAATATGCCCACAAAATTCATTTACCTAAAAGTGAAAGAAATTCAATGGAAGGTTTTTCAAAAGATGATTGAGTCAAATCGGATGCCTCGAATCCTCGAATAATCAAGATTTCAGACTTTTCAAAATCCGGTTCACGTTTTTTTTTTTTTTTTTTTTGAATTATACCAAAACTTTGAGTGCCTTGTGCAAGTGTATACATCAAAACAAAAATTTTAAATGTTCTACGATAATGCCATGAAAACAGAATTCTCCCTCGGAATTTCCAACTTTCCTAGATTCGGGCAAAATACAAGTCTCCTCTCAAGGCTACTATGATGGCTTTCGCACTGTTGTTTTTCAAAGGCCGCGAGATACATCCTTTTTTTGTTTTTTTTTTTTTTTTTTTTTTCACCACACACATGACTGTGCAATGCCTAGGTCCCTTAAGCTTTCTAATTAACCCATATAATGAGCATTAGACCAATGACTCCCAAAACAGATGTCTTTAGGGCACTAGGTATATAAATACCCCTACGGGCTTACTGGCTCGGGTTAAAAAGGCTACGAACCCAAACTAGTCACATCACTTTTTATTCTTTTCAAGAGTTATAACTAAACTCTTTTTTTTTTAAACACTTATTTGTGCATCCCTTGGCAATTTTTTTCTTTTTAAACGGTCCCCAACAATAGGCAGCCCTTTTCAATTCACCCGAATTAATTCACTGGTTTTGGTTGGCCTAACCATGCCGATGAACCAGGAGAACTCATATGGCCAAATTTCAGAAAGTCGTCTCTTTTTCTCTCTTGAAAGAACTCTGAAAATGACACTTAAATCTTTTTGTCCAAAACTTTTGAAATGATGTACACGTGGTACTGTGAAAAACAAAGTTCGGTATTCATTTTATTTTTTAGAAAATAATGAACCTTCATTTTACTTCCTTCCAAAAAAATTCTGAAATTCCAGATTTCTAAGCATCTTCAAATCGTCAAGTTCTTTTGAAAACCCCCTTTTTTTTTATTTTTTATTTTTTTTGAAAAAAACGGCTACTCAGAAATGAAAATTTTTTTTTTTTTTTGTTTTTTCTAAAATTGGACAAGTGTGCTTGTTCCCACCCCCCAACCTAAACTAGACAACGTCCTCGATGTCATACATGAAATGCGAAATGAAATGTAACATGAGGTGAAAATGTAAAAGGAGGAAAAAGGGTAGAAAGCACCTGGAGTAATGAAGCTTTTGCGTAGTACCCTGTCCAATGTGAGACAAAGAACACACAAAGAAAATAGAAAAATATATGCATAATATACAAAGGTATGGGCCACTGTCAGATCCAGTGCCCATCAATCCTGATAGATAGGATCGATCAGAGGAATTACATTTTCCTCTGGAGGAATAGTCTCCAAGAATGGTTTTAAACGTTGGCCATTAACTTTAAAAGAGGTACCATTCGATGGATCAATGAGGGTCACTGCCCCATATGGAAATACTTCTTGAACAATGTAGGGGCCTGTCCAACGAGATCTTAACTTTCCAGGGAAAAGATGAAGTCGAGAATTGTACAAGAGGACTTTTTGAGACGGATGGAATGATTTTCTTAATATCCGTTTATCATGAAAGGCCTTAGTCCTGTCCTTGTAAATTCGTGAGTTCATATAAGCCTCGTTTCTCAATTCTTCTAATTCATTTAGATCAAGAGCTCTTTTCTCCCCAGCCTTGTCTAAGTAAAAGTTCAGTTGTTTTATGGCCCAATAAGCTTTATGTTCCAGCTCCACCGGAAGGTGGCAAGCTTTCCCATATATAAGCCGGTATGGAGACATCCCAATTGGGGTCTTATATGCAGTGCGATAGGCCCACAAAGCATCATTTAACCGCATAGACCAATCCTTACGATTCGGTTTTACCGTGGTCTCCAAAATTCTTTTAATTTCCCTATTTGAGACCTCTACCTGCCCACTTGTTTGAGGATGATAGGGGGTAGCCACTTTATGTGTAACACCGTAATTTTGAAACAAACTCTCAATAATGCGGTTACAAAAGTGAGTGCCCCCATCACTAATGATGGCACGCGGAGTTCCAAAACGGGAAAAGATACTGTCCAAGATAAACTTTTTTACCGTTTTAGCATCATTGTTCCTACATGGGATTGCTTCAATCCATTTGGAAACATAATCAACTGCAACGAGGATATAATGAAAACCAAAGCTCGGGGGAAATGGTCCCATAAAGTCTATACCCCATACATCGAATAACTCGACGACCAAAATTGGGTTTAAAGGCATCATGTTCCTTTTGGAAATTGAACCCAATTTTTGGCACCGCTCACATACTTTACAGAAATCATATGCATCTTTAAATATAGTGGGCCAGTAAAAACCAGATTGCAAAATTTTGTGAGCAGTCTTTTTAGCAGAAAAATGGCCCCCACAAGCTTGAGAATGGCAAAATGATATAACACTGTTCATTTCATGGTCTGGAATGCATCTCCTAATGATTTGGTCTGGGCAGTATTTGAAAAGGTATGGGTCATCCCAGAAAAACTGTTTTACCTCAGTGAAAAACTTGTTTTTATCTTGTTGGGTCCATTCTTTTGGAATTTCACCCGAAGCTAGATAATTAGCAATGTCAGCATACCATGGAGAATGGGAAAATGTGGCAAACAAGTGCTCATCAGGGAAAGTGTCCTGGATTGGCAAGGGTTCTAAAGCGTTGGAAAGGACAATCCTAGAAAGATGATCAGCCACCACATTTTCTACTCCTTTCTTATCCTTGATTTCGATATTGAACTCTTGGAGTAGAAGGATCCATCTGATCAGTCTGGGCTTGGCATCTTTCTTAGAAAGCAAGTACTTCAGCACAGAATGGTCAGTAAAGATCACAATTTTGGATCCAATTAAGTAGGAACGGAATTTATCCAGTGCATAGACCACAGCCAATAGTTCTTTCTCTGTTGTAGAATAATTAATCTGTGCACTGTTTAAAGTCATGCTAGCATAGTAAATTACATATGGCTTTTTGTCCCTACGTTGCCCAAGAACTACCCCAACTACATAATCGCTAGCATCGCACATGATTTCAAAGGGTAGGCTCCAATCTGGAGGTTGCATAATTGGAGCAGTCGTCAACATGTCCTTAAGCTTGGTAAAAGCCAATTGACATGCCTCCGTCCACTCAAATTCTGCTTCCTTTAACAGAAGGTTGCATAATGGTCGAGAAATGACACTAAAATCTTTTATGAACCTTCTGTAGAATCCAGCATGCCCTAAGAAAGATCTTACATCTCTTACGGTTTTTGGGGCGGGCAAATTGGAAATTAGATCTATTTTGGCTTTGTCCACTTCGAATCCTTTAGATGATACAATGTGGCCAAGGACAATCCCCTGTCGTACCATAAAATGACATTTTTCTCAATTCAGTACTAAGTTCTTTTCTTCACACCTAGAGAGGACCTTAGTTAAGTTGCTCAAACAATCTTGGAAAGAATCTCCAAAAACGGAGAAATCGTCCATGAAGACTTCGAGAAAACGTTCCACCATATCACTAAAAATACTCAGCATGCACCTTTGAAAGGTTTGCAGGAGCATTACACAGCCCAAAGGGCATCCGTCGGTAAGCAAAGGTGCCAAAGGGGCATGTGAAAGTTGTTTTCTCTTGGTCTTCCGGGGCGATCTCTATTTGATTGTATCCAGAATATCCATCCAAGAAACAATAATACTAGTGGCCAGCTACCCGTTCTAAAATTTGGTCCAAGAAGGGTAGGGGGAAATGATCCTTTCGTGTGACAACATTTAACTTTCTGTAGTCAATGCAAACTCGCCAACCTGTGGGTACGCGGGTTGGGATGAGCTCATCATCAGCATTACGGACTACAGTTACGCCGGCCTTTTTAGGTACAACTTGGGTAGGACTGACCCATTGGCTATCCGAAATTGGATAAATGATACCCACATCTAGAAGTTTCAAAACTTCCGCCCTAACCACTTCCTGCATGGTGGGGTTTAACCGGCGTTGCATCTGACGGGAGGGTTTTGCATTCTCCTCCAAATAGATATGATGTGTACACACGAGGGGATTAATTCCCTTAATGTCAGCCACGGTCCAAGCAATTGCACCTTTGTGCAGTTTGAGCACTTCTAAGAGTTGGACTTCTTGGTCCTTGTCAAGGTGTGCAGAAATTACTACAGGGAATGTTTCATTTTCTCCAAGGTATGCATATTTCAGGTGAGAGGGCAAGGGTTTCAACTCAGGTTTGGGCGGCCTCACCTGAGATGGAAGAGACAGAGTACCAGTTGGTAATAGCTCTTCAAAAGAGGGTTTGCCTATAGTGTTGACCATTTCAACAGTGTTATCAAGTGTTTCTTCACAGAGGGTCAGGCCCTCAATTGACTCAATGGAATCAGAGATTGATTTTTTAAAAGTTTATGCTGTAAGAACATTGATCAAATCTACTTCTTCAAGGTCAATGTTATCATCCCGTGGTTGTTTGCAAAGGTCAAAAACATTTAGCTCTAATGTCATGTTACCAAAAGATAGCGTCATTTTTCCATTCCGGAAATTTATTAATGCATTGGATGTGGCTAAGAATGGTCTCCCCAGAATTACCGGAATCTGAGCATGAGGATCTGCCACAGGATGAGTGTCTAGCACAATGAAGTCTACTGGAAAGTAGAACTTGTCAACTTGCACAAGCACATCCTCTACTATCCCTCTCGGTCTTTTGACTGATCGGTCTGCGAGCTGCAAAGTAATCTGGGTGGGTTTGAGTTCACCTAACCCCAATTTTACATAGACCGAGTAGGGTAGTAAGTTAACACTCGCCCCAAGATCAAGCAGCGCTTGTTCAATTTGACAATTTCCAATAATGCACGAAATCGTGGGGCATCCTGGATCTTTGAATTTAGGGGGAGCGTCATGCTTTAAAATTGCACTAGCTTGCTCAGTGAGGAACGCTTTCTTTTGTACATGTATCTTACGCTTCAACGTGCACAAGTCCTTAAGAAACTTTGCGTAAGATGGGACTTGTTTGATTGCGTCTAACAACGGGATGTTAATTTTAACCTCTTTAAGTACATCAAAGATTTCCTGGTTCTGTATAGATGGCTTGGCAAGAGCTAATCGGTTGGGAAAAGGCGGTAAAGGCTTGAATCCCGGAGGAACTGGGCTTTTTTCCTTGATAGAAGGGACTTCATTTTCTTTCCCTTCCTGATCTGAGGATGCAGGTTGTTTATTTTTTTCCAGATCAGGCTTTGCAATCTCTTTACCACTACGTAGAGTAGTAACAGCTTGAACCTGCTCCTTTGAATTTGACGGACCACCTTGATGAACCTCAAATTGCCCTTTTGGATTGGGCTGTGGTTGGGCTGGAAAAGCCCCCTTATTTTGTGATTCAATCAATTTACAGAGGTTCTGCATGGTGTTCTGTAAATTCTCAAAGTTCTGATCATGTTTTTTATTGATGGACTCTTGATTCACCATAAACTTAGCCACAAGTTCATCCCAAGGTGTCGTTTGTGTTGTAGGGGGTACCATTTGCTGTGTGTTTTGAGCATATGTACTAGGAGTACCCCCAAATGGATTTGACATTTGGTTGAAATTGGGCTGAGTAGCATTTGGGCCATTCCTCCAACTAAAGTTGGGGTGATTCCTCCAATTAGGGTTGTATGTGTTACCCAAAGAATTGTTAAACTGCCGGTTGTATGTGTTAGTGGCATTTGCTTGCTCGTGAAACGCTTCTTGAAAAGCAGGGAGCGTTGGGCACTCCGAAGAAATGTGTTTATCACTAGCGCAGATGCCACAAACTATAGCAGGTTCCTTATTCTTCACAAATTTCAAGGACTCAACTTCTCTTGTAAGATAGGCAATTTTTGCTTGAAGATCATTGCTTTCTTTTAATACATATAACCCCCCTCCTTTGGCCTGACTCGATTGCTTTACGGGGTCTATACCTTCAGATGTGTCCCAATTTTGTGCACTATCTGCCAAAAACTGAAGGTAGGTCCATGCTTGATTTGGGTTTTTCGCCATGAACTCCCCATTGCACATCATCTCCACGAATTGACGTGTTTCTGGACTAAGTCCATCATAGAAGTGACCAATTGTATTGTGCAATTCAAATCCATGGTGGGGACATGCAAGGAGTAGTTCATTAAAGCGTTCCCAACACCTATAATAAGACTCCTTGTCTTTTTGTTTAAAATTCATAATATTCCTCCGTAAGGTGTTGGTCTTATGTAATGGGAAAAATTTCTTTAAAAATTCCCGGACCATGTCGGACCATAGAGCAATCGAATTGGGTTGTAAGGAGTGAAGCCATGCCTTAGCCTTATCTTTGAGGGAAAATGGAAATAAACGAAATTTGATAAGGTCTTCCCTCACATTATTGAAGTGTAGTGTTGCACACACTTCTTCAAACTCTTTAATGTGCAAATATGCACTTTCTGATTCAAGTCCATGAAATTTGGGGAGAAGTTGGATTACTCCCGGTTTGATATCAAATTGACCCGCACCTGCGGGTATGACCATGCACGACGGTGTGGCTTGTCGTGTAGGGTGAAGGTAATCACGTAAACTCCTAAGAGGTTGATTCACCTCCCCATTATTATTGGGTCCATTCCCATTACCGTTCTCCTCGTTATCACTCTGCTCATCAGCCATATTGGAAATCCTAAGAGAACCAGGAGATCTAGATTCGTAGAATTTAATCAAGCTCTTGACAGGTGATTCCTTCCTTACTAATCGATTTGAGGAGTCCCTTTGCCAAGAAGATGGGGGTCTTTCCTTCTTTTTTGGAATTTTGAAAAGTTTTTATTTCTTTTTTTTTTTTGTTTTTTTTTTATATAAAGAAACCTAGAAAGAAAAACTACCTAAGGTCCGTTCTTAGATTTAAAAGAAGATTCTCAAATTCTTGCAAAGTCCTAATATTAGAGAGTTTAATATCTCTAAGGAAAGTTCCCAAACTCAAATCTATGAAACTGGCCCGACCAGGTAAGTCTCCAGATCAGTGGTGGGGTCACGATGCGTTGCAAGGGTCCCGCTTAAAAACCACTTTTTAGAACAAGAGACTTGTCTCCCTTATCTATTGGGACAAGACTTGCCTAGACATCGAACCAATTAAGAAAGGCAGTTTGTTCGGCTTCCCAAAGAAATAACTAACCTTCTTAAAAAAAATTCCAGCAAGTTTTTAAGAGTCCTTTTAAATTTAAAAACAACTAATAAAACTGAGTTTCCAATGAAAGTTCTGAAATTTTCAGATTTTTGCAAGTTTGGTGGCCAAAAAGCCGAATTTGTGCGATCTACGACTTGCCTTTGTGAGGGAAAGTTCCAGAATTTTTTTGGAAACTTTAAAAACCTAAAAATATGAAAAACAACTGAATGTAACAGACCCTAATTAATCCTAATCAGCAACAAAAAAAAATGAAAATAAATGACCTAAACTAGTCCAAATTAGAACAAGTAAATTAGGCAATTTTCATAAATTGGATGTGATTTTTGAAAAATCAGAAAAAAATAATTTTCAGATCTGAAATAGTTCCAATTTTATCAAAAATCAGAGATTAAAAATCCACTTTTTAATGCAATAGGGCTGGTCCAAACATTCCATGCATGCTACCCTTAGATTTAGAATGATTGCGGAATAGTAAAGGCACACCCACAAAGCAACTAAAAAGATAGGTTGGAAAAAATACCTTAAGCGAAGAAAAACTCCCCGGCAACGGCGCCAAAAACTTGATCGTAGCCCCAAGTGCAAGGCCGCGATTGTAGTAATAACCGGTGAAACCGGATCGATCCACGGAGAGTTTATTTATCGCAAAACCTGTCCTAATAAAAAAAACTAGTTCTAGCCTAAAAAAAACTATACAAATCAAATTTTCTAATTGAATTAAAAATTAATTAAAAATCTGAAATATTAATTACAACCCAAGAAAATTAAAATCCTAATCTAGAAACCTAATCTAACCACTGCATCACCATAAGATTCATTAGCCCAACCAATTGCAATAATTGTTAAGGGTGCATAGAATAAAGAATAAAATAAAATAAAATCAAATCAAATAAAATAAAATCAGAGAATAAAGAAATTAGATTTTAATTCTAAAACTTTGCAATAATTACTTTGCTTAGTGCCATCAAGAAAAATCAAGACCACCGTACCAAGTGCGCACTGTCACTACGCACAAAAATTCAATGTTGACTCATTGGTGAAGACCAAGACCCCATAAACTTGATTTATTAATGAAAGACCCATTACAAGCAAATAACCATTACAAAATTCTTTTAATAAAAATAAAGTGCATCCAACCTTACCATAGACACAAGAAACACTAAACGGAGGAGAGGGACTCGCGGTCTTGAACGGCGATCCAACCGGCTCTCGTTTCGCGATCTGAAATCCAAGCAAGGGAAGATGATTCCAAGGATGATCCAATGGTGGAGTGACGATAGCAACGACGGCGGCGCGAAGGCGTAGAAATCCAAGTGGTAGTGTGCCTTAGGGAAGGCCTTGGATGAAATATTGATGGAAGGAGGAGAGATGAAGAAGAATTAATGGAAAAAGGGGGAATTATTGTTGCTGGTCGTCCAAGGGGAATGGAGATATGGGGATCCACGTCCAGCCCTCTTTTTATATATTTTTGATAGCTTGGGTTGCAAGGTTTTGATTTGGGTAAGGATTAGTAGTGTGTGGTCCAAGTTGGATTAGGATTAGGAGAGTTTTTGAGAGATTTTCTAGGGGTTGGCTCACAATCCTAGTAAAATTAGGATTGTTCTTATCTCATGCAACTCCCTCTCTTGGGTCCCACTTGGGTTAAGGATCAATTCAAATCTGAATTTCAGATTTGATGTGCAATTCTTGAATGCATGTGGACCCCACTTGGGTGTACACAACATGGAACGTCCCATGCCTTGGCTTGACTTTCTTTTGCAATTTTTTTTTTCTTCTTTGTTTGGCTTGAATTGAATCTTAGCCATCCATCTTGACATGTAAGCAATATTTGTTGGAGAGTAGATATGACACCTCATCATCTCATGGCCCGCAAATTTGGAACTATCTTCAAGAGACTAAATCTGATTTTTTTCTTGCATATGAGAGCGGACCCTACCATGGCCGCCCCTACCTTAGATTCCATGCCAAAGGAAGGTGGGTCCATGGTGCATTTGATTCATCAATTCTCTTCCGTGGGCCCCGATTTCTGAAATTCCCTACAAAAATAGAAGCAAAGATCAAAGAATAATCTAATCATATAGGTAAGGAATTATGCAAGATGCGGTCCCAATTCACACCAAATAAATGCATAAAATGTCACCATTTTATCAAGTTTTCTTCAATTAAATCAATGGTACAAAGAAAATTCATCATTTCATGTGTGAATAAAAAGTTATGGGAAATTTGTGACTTTTAATGCCAAAAATAGAGAAATTCATGATTTTATGTGAAAATGCAATTTTTGGATGAATTTTGACTCAAATTTAGACTTTGATGCTCAAAACATAAATTCATAATTTTTTTACTAAAATGGTCCATGATTTGATGATTAAGTCCTTAATTAATCTAAAATGATAAGAAACTATTGCATTTTTAAGGACTTATCATTGAGATAGTGTGCTTGATGCTTTAGAAGTGCCATGGGAATGTGTTTGATTGATAAGGAGTTGTTGTGGGGTATCGGGGAATATATGAAGTGTTTTTCTTTCACAGGTAACAGGTTCTGTGTATCCGGAAATTTTCCGGGGTCCAAAAAACAAGGGGAAGTGCTGCCGAAATTTTTCTAAAATTTCTCGAATTTCGTGCCTCAGCAAAGAAATCTCATGGAATAAGAATAATATCAATCCGGGATAGACAAGATGAGATATAATAAACCAAATGAATGCAATCCCATGCCAATTTTGACCTGAAGAGGCAACATGGCCACAAGGTTCTCAAACAGTGAGGAGTGCCTGAGTGTGTGACATTTGTGGCCTAAGCAATTCTATGTTTTTAAAGGCATTCACATCGTCAGCAATAAGCATTAAGGCAAAAGCTTAAGACATTTGCATTTTCAAATCAAACATGATATCATAAAGGGTGTGTATAGCATACATCTATAATCAAATTCATCATTATATATCATAGCAACCATAATTCATACTTCCCAAGTTTGGTCATCAGCATTTTGACCTTTTCTAGTTATGAGGAGTTGTGTGCAAAATAATACCCGTAGATAATAAAAAAAATGCCCCAACTTGTGGGATGTTATGAATGTAATCGGGGTTGGTTTCCCTGTAGGGTCTCAAAGCAAATTTGTTAGTTTAATATTTTTAGGCCCCCTGCATAATTTAGCTAAGGTGGCATCTTTCTTTCTCGGTAAAAATGTCAGGGGGCCATTTTGGCATTCAAGCTTTGGGAAAAGAGATGGAATTAGTACCTTAGTGTATGTGTTCTTTCCTGCATTCAATCGGAAATGGTTAGCAACAAAAGCATGCATGAGGTGAGGGTGTGTGCAGTCTAGTGAGTGTTCGTGGCAATCGTGTATGCGATGAGGGCCCATATTGGGAAGCCGTGCAAGACAGATAGATATATATATACATATATATATATATATATAAAATGCCCCAGCATAAGACTAGTGTTCATTTTGGCTGTGGGCAAGAAAGTACCCTCGTTCCATGATTGTCACTTTGGCGGTAATGTGATACTCCCTAACCATCATTTGGAGGTCAAGCCCTCACAAGCCCTCCTCTTGTAGCTGCTTAGTCTTTTCAGTTAAACTTCAGAAAGCACTTGACTGTCCTCGGGGCTCGTTCGTGAGTTGTGTTTGTGTGTGGGGTGGTAAGTCACCGTGCCTCCTTAGTGCTGTTGCTTCCGACCACCTTCTGCTCAGTTCGTGCAATGAGTACCCATGTCACTCCAGCAGGCCTAATTCTAATAGAGATTTTTTTTTTTTAAGCATGTAACTGTGCAATGTCTAGGTCTTTTAAGCTTTCTAACTAACCCATGTAACGAGCTTTAGGCCAGTGACTCCCAAACCGGGCGGCTTTAGGGCACTAGGTATGCAAATACCCCTACGGGCTTATTGGCTCGGGTTAAAAAGGCCACGAACCCAAACTAGCTACGTCTTTTTTTTTTTTTTTTTTTTTTAGCATGTAACTGTGCAATGTCTAGGTCCTTTAAGCTTTCTAATTAACCCATGTAACGAGCTTTAGGCCAGTGACTCCCAAACCAGACGGCTTTAGGGCACTAGGTACGTAAATACCCCTGCGGGCTTGCTGGCTCGGGTTAAAAAGGCTACGAACCCAAACTAGTTACGAATATATATATATTTAACTCTTTTTTTTTTTTTTTGCAAATGGTTGAAAAGCTTTCATGACATGGGCAAACTCACCTTCAGACTTTCACATCGAGTGACTTTGACCGTGCGGAATTTGTGCGGGGCAGACTCACCTATTTGTGTATTTTTAAGTGTTAGTGTGTGTCCGAGTTCCAAATTTGATCAGAGTGCATTTCTTCGGTCCTCCTATGAGATTTCTACAACTACACAAAAGGGCAAGGAGGGTCATATTCTACAAGAAGTGAGGAAGGGTTATACTGTGTACCTTTTCAGGTACATAGCGTTCCATGGATCGGAGAGATCTTCCCCCTCTGCATTTACTAGTCTGTATGCATTTCCAGGATATACTTTTTTAATTACATAAGGGCCTTCCCAATTGGGTCGTAACTTACCTCGGGGATGCGAAAGCTGAGAAGGAGCGATGCGTTTCAGCACGAAATCGCCAACTTTGAATTTTCTTTCTTTGACATGTTTGTCGTAGGCTCTAGCAATCCGCTTCCGATATACTTGTGCGTGCTCTGCTGCTTTCATTCTCCTTTCGTCAAGTAGGTCCAGCTGAAGTAGCAATGCTTCTCTCCTCTGGTCCTCTGTCATGTCTTCATCTAGCTGGATGCGCAGCGATGGGTGAAGGACTTCAAGGGGAAGGACTGCTTCCATTCCGTAAGTCAAAGAGTATGGGGTTTCTCCTGTGGGAGTTCTTATTGAGGTTCGATACGCCCACAACGCTTCGACCAAACGGTCTGGCCAATCACTACCTTTGGTGGTTTGCACAGTCTTTTTGATGATCTTTAGTAGGGTCTTGTTGGTTGCTTCGGCTTGACCATTTGTTTGGGGATAGTATGGGGTTGAATGATGCAGTTCTATGTTATATTTTGTGCACAACTCGTTCATTTGTTGGGATATGAATTGTGGACCATTGTCTGTTATGAATGCTTTAGGGATGCCAAACCTAGCTATTATATTCTTTTTAATGAATTTGACTACGGAGGTTGCCTTAATATTAACATATGCTTCTGCTTCTGCCCATTTAGTGTAATATTCTGTTGCTGTTAATATGAATGCCTTATTTTGTGTGTTCTCTACAGTAGAGGTCAGGGGTCCTATGATATCAAAAGCCCAAGTCGAGAAAGGCCATGGAGCCGTAGTAGGGTGAAGGGATGATGCGGGGGCATGAATTAGGTTAGCATGCAGCTAACATTCTTTGCATCTTTTGACATAATTGACTGAATCTGATTCTAGGGACGGCCAATAGTAACCTAAACGGATGATTTTCTTAGCTAACATCTAGCCGTTGACATGTCCTCCGCACTCTCCTGAATGTGCCTCTTTAACTATCTCTTGCCCTTCTTCTATGGTCATGCATCGTAAGAGAACTCCACTAAATGATCTACGGTACAGTAGCCCTGCGACTATGACATATCTCTGAACCATCTCTCTTAATGCTCTTTTATCCGATCGGGTGGCGTAGTCAGGGATGTAGCCATCATGCAGGTAATTCCAAATATCATAGTACCACGGGTGGTCATCTTCCAGGTCATCATCATGTTGTATGCGAGCTAAGATTCCTTCTTTAGGTTTAGAATCTTCTTCCTGATCGGACTCTTCAGTCTTAGCTTTCTTACTCCTATTTTTCGAGACTTTCAACAGGATTTCGGCGGGGTTCCCCTTGGTCAGGTCTATTGGTTTGACGGATGGAGAATCTAGCCTTCTAATCAGAAATTCTTTGGAATCCTTATCATCAGGCATCTCTATGATTGAGGCTAAAATCGCTAATGAGTCAGCTAATCGGTTCAAGGCGCGGGGGATGTAGAGAAATGAAATCTTCTTGAATTTTGAGATCAGTTCTTTGGCTTTCTCGTGGTAGTGCGCAAGCTTAAGGGCGCTAACCTTCCATTCTCCAGCTATTTGGGAAATAACGACTTTAGAATCACCGAAGACTCTTAGCTTATCAACACCTAGGGCCTGGGCTTCTCTCAACCCTGCTAATAAGGCTTCGTACTCCATCGTATTATTGGTTGCTGGAAATCCAATTTCATAGGCCATTGGGATGACAACTCCTTCCGGGGATAATAACACTACACCAACTCCTTTTCCACTTTGATTCAAAGCTCCATCAAAGTACATGGTCCATAAATCATCATCCTTTGCTTCTTCAATATCCGCAAATAAGATACTTTCGTCGGGGAAATCAGTTCTAACTGGCTCATACCGTGGCAGAGGGAGGTGTGCCAAATGGTCGGCAATTGCTTGTCCCTTTATAGACTTCTGGGTAACATAGGTTATGTCAAACTCTGCCAAGAGCATTTGCCATCGCGCGACTCTTCCCGAAGTAACGGGTTTCTCGAAGATGTATTTTAAGGGGTCCATTCTGGCTAAGAGTTTGACCTGGTGAGCTAGAAAGTAGTGTCTTAGTTTCTGGGCGGCCCAAACTACGGCTAAGCAAGTTCTCTCCATTGGGGAGTATTTCCTTTCGTAGGGTAGAAGAGATTTACTTAGGTAATAAACCGCGTTCTCTTTCCTCCCAGTCTCATCATGTTGACCCAGGACCATGCCTATTGCAGACTCTGTCGCTGACACATACAAAATGAGGGGCCTATGTTTAGCAGGGGGCTTCAGGACAGGAGGACTCAATAGATATTTCTTTAGATCTTCAAATGCCTTTTGGCAGTCGTCATCCCAATGATATTCCACGCCTCCTTTTAACAATTTATAGAATGGCTCACATCTTTGTGAATGCTGCGAAATGAATCTTCTGATGAATTGTAGTCGCCCTATTAGGCCTCTTAACTCTTTAAGGTTCTTTGGGGGCGGCATTTCAAGAATGGCCTTTACCTTAGAAGGATCGACTTCGATTCCTCGATTACTTACCATAAAGCCTAGGAGTTTTCCAGAGGATACTCCGAAAACACATTTCTTCGGATTCATCTTTAGTTGGGTGTCCCTGGATCGCTGAAGAACTCTCCTGAGAGCCGTGACATGTGTTTCACGTGTTCTAGATTTGATCAGAATATCATCTACGTAAACCTCCACACAGTCGTGTATCATATCATGAAATATTGCCATCATGGCCTCTGATAGGTAGCACCGGCATTCTTCAAGACGAAGGGCATAACAATGTAACAGTAAGTCCCCCAGGGTGTGGTAAACGAGGTTTTCTCCTGATCCTCTGGTGATAGTCTGATTTGGTTGTACCCTGAGTAACCATCCATGAATGATAGCATAGCGTGCCCTGCGGTATTATCAATAAGCACGTCGATGTGAGGTAAAGGGAAATCATCTTTGGGAGATGCCTTGTTCAAATTTCGGAAATCAATACAGACTCGGACGCGTCCATCTTTCTTCTTCACTGGGACTATATTGGCAACCCATTGAGGAAACAACACAACCCTGATGAACTTCGCCTGGTGGAGTTTGTCAACCTCCTCTTTTACTTTCAGTGCAACATCAGGGAGCATTCTTCTCAATTTTTGTTTAACCGGTCTAGCATTTTCCTCCAATGGGATCCTGTGTTCCACTAGGTCTGGCGCGAGTCCGGGCATGTCATTATAATCCGATGCGAACACGTCTTGATATTCTCTTAAGACCTCAAGGATCTCATTCTCTTCGTCAGGTTCTAGGCATGCACTGATTTGGACCTGCTTGGGTCTTTCGTCCGTTCCCAGATTGATCTCTTTTGTCTTTTCGGCAGCTGCTTGTGTTTCTTCATCAAACTTCTTAATTACTCTCCTAAATTCATCTGAAACTTCATCATCCCCTTCTTCAGTGTCTACTAATTCGTAAACACCCATTCCATCATTGATGTTCGCATGTTGCACGGAAGGTTCGGGTTCTGGAATTACAGCCAGAGATTCGCAGCCTAATTTCTCGATATTTGTCATAATTTCTTCTAGTCGAGACTGCTCCACTGTGGGTATCTTCCATCGCCTTAGGTCGCCCATATTTAGATGATGACCACAGTCTTTTACTCCTACGGTTCCTATGTTTTTGGGTTTTCTATTTTCTAATTTTTTGGGTTTTTTTGGGTTTTCTAGTTTTTTTGGATTTTTAGGGTTTTCTATTTTTTTTGGATTTTTGGGATCTTCTAATTTTTTGGGATTTTTGGAATGATATGGTACAGGTGAGGTTGAAGATGGGCTATCTACTGAGGAGGATATTCCCCGCTGGCGTGGCCAGGCAGTGGGGCGGTATACCACTTCGTGATCATTGAGGTCATCAGTTTCCCAAACTTCGTGGTTCTCTCGAGAGGAGTCTTCTCGCCAATGGCGCCAGGCAACGGGCCAATATACCACTTCTTCGCTAGTAGGGTTTTCGATTTCCCACGTCTCGCGACTTTCTCGGACTTCGGCGATCGGCGTTTTTTTTTGGGTAGATAAGTTAATTCACTCGCATTCAGCATGTTACAAGATAGGGTCTGGAATCTCGGATCGATAGTGTGGTCTATATTGTTCACTCCTTTTGGTGAATGGAGCTCTTTCCAAGTGCCGAAGATTTCCTCATGAGTCTAACTTTCAGATGAAGTCGAATCTTCCCAATCTTCTACTAAAACGGTCTTGCCTTTATCATTTGGATCCAAATTGTAGCATCCCCTTCCGAATGGAGGTGTGTTGGGGTCCAAGGTTTTGTCATGCTTCATGAAATGTTCATTTAAGGTCCAGTCCTCTTGTTTATACCTTATGTCATTGTATGTGTCGTACCCTAATCCTTCTGCTCTCGCCCTAGGGTCCGGTATGTAAGGGTCGGTAATGCCTTCTCCATTCTTTCCTAGCCCAAATCCGGGTTGATACCCCATCTTCTTCATTAGAGTCCATCCTCGAGCTTGACCTTCGTTGTCAAACATCGGATTTTGAGGGGAGGATAATTCGGAAAACATATTTTGCACAGGGTCCATATCCATCAAAGAGATGAGAGGATCGACCTTGTACCCATGAATCTTGACCTCTGGTGTAATGGGAGCAGGTTGTAAGGTCGGGAGTATTTGAAGTTCTTCCGGTTCAATGACAGGCAGGCCTCCCATCAATTTCATGATCTTACCCAAATGGGGGAATTTGACGCATTGGTGTCGGCTTGACATAATGGCATTCATGTGGTTCAACCATCGGCGTCCCAAGATTAAATTAAAAGTGGCAGGGATGTCCATAATATAGAATTCTTCTGGCATTGAAATTGGGCCCGCTTGGACTAATAACATAATTTTTCCACAAACAGTTTTCTTATTCCCGTTATAACCAGTTACGACCATAGGGGCTGGAATTAAGTCCTTTATTATGAGCCCTAAGGCTTTGTAGGTTTTCAACGGACAAATATTCAGTGATGCACCAGTGTCAACCAAAGCTCCTGACATTTCCTTCCCTGCTATCTTGACTGTTAGATGTAGGGGAGAGGTTCTCGCCTCAGGTGGTATTTCCTTTAATTCTTCCTCAGTAAAAGTAATGGCAGGGAACGAAGCTCCCGGGGCCAAGGCTGAAATAGACGTTCTTAATTCTTCTGGAGTTATGCCTACCGGGACTTGTAAGCGTGTAATAGCCTCAAGTAATTGTTGCTGATGTTTGGGGGAGGTTTTAATCAGATCAAGGACAGATACTTTAGCTGGGATCTTTGTGAGGTGTCCTAAAAGGTCATATTCTATCCCTATTTCTATCGAACTATAAGCTCTTTCATCAACTATCTCCTCAACCTGAATATTAGGATTTTGCGAATCTAAGTTCTGAGAAACAGGGTGAGGGGGTAGTCGGGGAGGACGGATCCGTCCAGATCGTAAGTGGGCCTGAGACGCATTTGTGTCTGGGTAAGGATCTGGTTGGGAATTCGTGATGATCGGCGATTCTCGGTCGTTTGGCTCATCAAAATTTACCTTGTAAAGGTCAGGGGAGTCAACGATCGTATCCATCCCTGAATTGAAGATTTTGAATTTGGTCTTCCCATCCCATGGCGTGATGTATTTTCGATAATCCTCTTCTTCAAAGAAATCACCATGACATGATTGGCTATGGTTTACACTCCCTTGGGCCGGGGCATCAATGTGTTGGTGCTCTATTACGGCGATGTTTATTAATTGGGTCTGTGGGCCCTGTCCAGAGGTTGACGCTCCATGCTGAGGTAAAGGGTTTGTATAAATCTGCATGTTGGGAATATTTTGTGCGCGATTTGTGGTTGGATTTTGATTGGGAGGGGCATTCCGTGGATCATTCCCACCTATTGGCCTAATGTTACTCCAATCAATTCTACCTTCATCATTGAGATCATAGATCAAATCTCTAACCGTATAGCATTGGGTGAGGTCATGACCTGGCATCCTATGGTAGGCGCAAAACTTAGTCTTGTCTAGGTGTTCGGACCATGCCTGCGGTCGTTCTGGCGGAAGTTGGAGGGCATTCTGATTTAAGAGAGACCAAAAGACAGCAGTCCATGGTTGAGGAAGGGACGGGTAGTTTGCCCTTTTAGGTCCGAATCTTCTTCTATTTCCGTTGTTCGGGTTATTCTGGTTGCCATTGTTGTCTCTATTGTAATTGAAGGGGACTGTACTATAGTTGGGTTGAGGATTCGCGTTCTGGTTTTGCAGCGGAGCTATCGGGTTCGAGACTGGCTGTATGGGATTAGGATTCTGGTTTTGATTCACTGGAGGCCCTTGGTTTCTTGATGGTTGGTCATAACTTTGATTATTTCTCGGAGGGTTTCGGTAGTTCTGATTGTTCCGCTGATAGTTTTGATTATTTCTCTGATAATTCGGGTTACCACCTTGGAAGTTGGGATTGCCATTTTGCCCTGAGTTTTGGTGTTGGTTAAAGCTAACGCTGGTACGCTCCTGATACGGTCGGTAGACCTCTTCCTGATTCAAGCTAACTTCAGGGGTTGTGCGGATCTCTGGTTGGGTGGTTGTGCCTACCCTACGCGTGTTCTTTTTGTGGTCAATGATGGTGTTCAATACCCCTTCATCTAGATTTTGCTTCATCCTAGATAACCTACGGTATAGGCCACTCCAACTAACAACCTCCCCAATTGTCATCAGGGCTCTCATGGGGTCCTTCATGTTCGATATGGCCATTCTTACTTGTTCTTCCTCTTGCATGTTGCAATCTGACCGTGCGAATTGATTTTGCCATCTCACTGCAAATTCCTCATAGTCTTCATTGTTCTTTTGTTTGAGATTAGCTAAGTCATGCCATAAGGGTTTGTTTTTAGTTAGATGCTGGTATCGCGCTAGAAATTTCTCTACTACATCCTCGAAGGTATTGATTTCATGGGAAGGCACGGATGTATACCAAGTCAATGCATCTCCAGTTAACGATTCCTGAAAATAATTTATAAGCATGGAGTCGTTGTCTGCGATGGCACGACACTTGTTGCAAAACGAGACTAGGTGATGCTGAGGATCAGTAGTCCCATCGTAAGGTACGAACTTAGGGGCTCTAACAGGGAAAGGTGACCTCTCTTTTTCCTCCTTTTTGGTAAAGTCGTAGAATCCTAGTTTCTTGCCAGTTGAGCTCGAGGATTTCTTTTTAATTTCGTTCTTGAGTTCCTCCACATTTTTCTGCAACTCCTTGAATGCTAGAGGATCTAGATATTGAATTGTCTGTGGTTGACATTCTCTTTGTGGTTCTAGAGAAGTAGGGGCGTATGCCGGTTCTTGGCATTGGCCTTGGAAATACGGTTGCGAGATAGGCTGATAGCTTTGGTTCAACTGAATTCCCCCATGTGTAATCGGTTGTCCCCTATATGGGTCAACTATTGGGCTTAAAGTGGGTGGTTGATATGCTTGCTGATAGCGCGACTCATTCGCTTGGTGTGTTTGATAAGGATTTCCAATGCTCGTGGGGTTGGTAACTTGCACGTTCTGGATTGGGAGGTTCTGGTTCGCATTGGGCATTTGATAGATCGGGATTGTTTGATTTTGATAAGTGAGAGGCCCCCTCTCGTATTGAGCTGATTGGGGATATAACATACCAGCGCCAACCGTCACAGGATTGTAACGAACTTGATCCGTTGGTGGAGGAATCATTGCTTGGAATTGGGGCCGAGCCATCTCGTGTTGCCTGTAGGCATCTAGCGCTCCTATATGTGTCGAAGGGTTTTGGTGCGAGATGCTGGATGTCGCCAATCAACCCATGTTCATTGGACTATGACTTGTCTGGTGATATGCGTTTTCATTTATCACAAGAGTCTGGGAAGGTGCGATGGCCCTAACCGGGGTTATGATAGGTGCGTCAGTAGGCATCCCATACTGCGGGATAGAGGACGTGATTGGCTCAGTTTGGCTGATCATGGAAGAATAGGGTATAACCTGTGAGACAACAGGATCACTTGCGCGAAGAGGGTAGTCTGTTGATGAAACGTTATCATGGACCCTATATCTTATAACTTGGCCGGTAGAACTGACCAGATCTGTGTAAGTCACCCCTGAATGCGAGGAGAAATGATTCTCTCTCGATGAAGGAGATGGGGTGGATGTATTGGAATGATTCCTTCCCATTGTTATGGTATTGACTGGTAACAGGCCTCCTTCGAAAAGGGATCGTCTTATCTGTTGTGGGTCATGGCTTGAAGCTGCCAAGGATCCATCTAATACCCTAAAGGGTTCTACACTTTGCGTGGTTTGGTGTGACTCGCCAGTGGTGCGGATCAATAGTGGGGGTGAGAGGGGTTGAAAGTCGGACATTCCGAACGTCTGACCCTCCATTTGTGAAGAAATGTTTAGATGAGAAGAGAGAGAAGGAGAGGAAGAGAAGAGCACTTGTTATGTAGTTTTGTTGGTTAAGATTTGTTTCTTATGGTGTAATGGGGGAAAGCTTAGTGGACGGTGCATTCGGACCTTTGGTTTAATTTTCAGACTACTCATAACAACCCTAAACTGAATGGGACACGGACATCGGATCATTGATTGGATGTTCGTGTCTTAGAATATTACTCTAGGAAGACCCAAATAGGTGACAGGAAAACATAAGAGGTCCCATCACGATCGCCAGGCTGTCGGATGTGAATTTCGACCCCCCCAATTTTCCTCTCCAAGAGAGGCATGGTTTGGGGAAATCTCCATTCATCTATATATATATGCTATTTAAATTTTACATCGAAAATGAGGATTCCGACTACCCTCAAAATCGATGGATCACGATCGCCAGCTACGGTACGGCCGTAACACCGTTCTTCGACAAAAGTCAAAGAAATATGGGGAGAAAATTAATAAGGTGGGTTCTTCCTCTCGTCTAATGTGCTGCCGGCAACACACGACGGTTGTCCTGTCATATTAATTTGGGTCTCTTTGGGTCTCTTTAATTTTTGGGTCAATTAAGGGTCATGAGTTAAAGTCCGAATAAAGGTTAATCCTCACATAGCATAATCATAGTATATCCAAGTAAAATAAAATAACTAGAATAAAGAAAATAAACTAAAAGAGGGGGAGGTGCCAAATATTTAAGAAGAGGATCTGCCCCGTTCCCGGGTACCCCCTTCTGATCCCTTGGCAAAATAGGGTTTAAAGGCTGATTTTTCAAACCAAAATGATGATGCAAATGAGACTTTGACTTGTGATTTCTGTGTTTTTCATGTGCGATACACGAGTGATAAAAGTAAAAGGCCGGTGGGCCGTAATTGATTGAAGGTGGCCGATGGGCCAGGATTTATTGAAAATGGCCGATGGGCCAGTGTTTGTTTCAGGGTGGCCGATGGGCCGTGATTGATTAAAAGTGTGTGTGAAATTACTCATCTCATCTCGTTATTCTCATTTATTCAATTTTAGAAATCAATTCTTTATTCCCTTTATCATTAAGTTCGATTAAATATCTAGCACCTGAGGTGGAGGAAGAAATAAAAGGAAAATCTTTTTGGGTTTATTTTGTTGGTTTTATAGTTTTTATGGCTTTTCAATATGGGGGCTAGAAGGGCCTAACTAGGGGATTTTACTTGGATTTACGTGATTAGTGCTTTACTACTGATCATCGGATTAACCCTAACCTAAGGTCCTAGACCGCCCACATCAGCTCTCCCAGTCCCCTAACGGAACAGGAAAAGTGATGGGGCGAAGCCTAATGCGCTAAGCTACCTAACGGGGAAATCCGATCTAATCCTAGGGTATGAATAGCCTGAGTTTGATGGTTCAGCGCCTAAGCAACTTATTAATTGTGATTTTTAATTGGTTCGGTTTGTTTTGAGTTGAAGATTGATTAAGAGGTGGATTAAATGTATTTTGGGGTTCTGTTTAAGTTGTTTAAGGTTCTGGAATTTATGGTTTTAATTTAAAACGTGAAATGATGTTGAAATCCGTGAAACAGGGTTGGCAGAAGACTTGGACACCAGGGGGTGGCGCCTAGGATATTCTGGTGACTTGAGCGCCCAGGCAGTGGCGCCCAAGTGGCTGCTTCTGGGTGGTTTGGCAAGTGACGATAGTATCGATATTGTTTTCGAAATCCAAGGGGTTCTTACTTGGTGAGTTTTAATGTTCTAAATTGTTTTAATTCTCTGGTGTTTAAATGTCAAAGGGATTCGGATTCGGATTTTAAGACGAAACCAAGAGTTCGCGTTTTAGTACAAATGAGAGGATGGGCGCCAAGGGGGTGGCGCCTAGGTTGATGGTTTGTGGATTTAAGTATTCCGTTGGGACTTAGTTATTGGTTTTCGGATCTAGAGACTATTTTAGATTCTGGTCTTAATTAATTTAAGTGGTAAGGTGTTTAGTTACTCGTTTTAAATTGAAGTTGTGAACCAAGGTTAGAGTGTAGGATAGGCGCCACAGGGGTGGTGCCTAGGTGGTTGTTTGTTGGTTCGTAAGGGCTTTGGGTGCTAAGTCCAAATCGATTAAAGTTTCAAGTGTTTTAAGTTAAAAGTGTTTTAATATGTTGATTTGGATTGGTTCGAATGCTAATTAATTGTGTTAAGTTGTTGGTCGGGGTTTTTATGAAAACGGGTAGGCTGGGCGCCCAGGGTGTGGCGCCCAGGGGGATTTGGCAGGATGGGCGCCCAAAGGGTGGCGCCTAGGTGACTGTGTTAAGGTTCGGCCGGTTTGGTGATTCTTAGGTCAATTTAAGTTTAAATTGATGAAAGGACTTAGTGTGTTTGGATGTGGAATGCTATTCGTATTCGATTGAGATTTATTTAAACGTCAATTAATTGGGCTAAGTTGTGAATTGAATTTTTCTGAAAACGGGGAAGCTGGGCGCCCAGAGTGTGGTGCCCAGGTGGATTTGACAGATGGGCGCCAAGGGTGTGGCGCCCAGGTGAGCTATTATGTAGTTCGGGTCGGTTCAGTATTCTTTAGGTTGATTTGCGGTTGAGCGTTTATAGTTTGATGTATTTTAAATTAAAAGTATTATGTTGAGTAGATTAAGATTAAATTCCGTTCTAATTAATTAGGCTTTAGTGACTGGAGGGGCTGGGCGCCCAGAGGGTGGTGCCCAGGTGGATGTGATAGGATGGGCGCCCAGGGGGTGGCGCCCAAGTGTCTGTCTTGTGCGTCCGAGTTGGTTCGATGTTTTAAATCTATTCGGGCTTATGGTTTCGATTGTTTTAGATCTCAAGGGTGTTCCGGTGTGTTGATCGTGATTGAATTCGATTTTAATTTCAACTGGGGTTTCCTAGTGATTGGGTAGGATGGGCGCCAGGAGGGTGGTGCCCAAGTGGATGCGGAAGGATAGGCACCAAGGGGGGTGGCGCCCAAGTGGATGCGGAAGGATAGGCACCAAGGCACCAAAGGGGTGGCGCCCAAGTGGATGTTTTGTGGTTTATTCGTTTTGTATTTTCTAAGTTGGTTTGAGTCCAAATTGATTAAGGTTTTGAGTCTTTTAGGTTAATAGTGTTTTGAGGTATTAATTCGAGTTTAATCAATTAAGTTTAATTAAATGGTGGTTTCTAAGGGAATGTGATAAGATAGGCGCCAGGAGGGTGGTGCCCAAGTGTAAAGGCAAGCTGGGCGCCTAGGGGGTGGCGCCCAGGTGTCTGTTTTGTGGTTTCGGGTTGCTTCTTGGTTTAAGTCTGAATTGATTGAGGTTTTAGGTTTTTTTAGGTCTAAAAGTGTTTTGTTATGTTAAATAGGATGAAATTCGGGTTGTGATTAATTAGAAGTTTTAATTAAAGTTCTTTAGTGATGGAATAAGATGGGCGCCAGGAGGGCGGTGCCCAGGTGGCAGTGTAGGCTGGGCGCCCAGGGGGTGGCGCCCAGGTGGACTTTTTAGAGTTTTGTTGATTTTTGAGTTTTTGAGTTAATTAGAGATTAAGTTGATTAAGGTTTACTTATTCTAGGTTTAAAATGTTTTACTGTGTTGATTCGGATTAGTTTAAAGCCTTAACTAATTAACTTAAACTTTAACCGGGTTGTCTTAGGGAATGAACAGGCTGGGCGCCCAGAGGGTGGCGCCCAGGTGGCTGTGGAAGGATGGGCGCCCAGGGGGTGGCGCCCAGGTGGCTGTTTTTTGGGGTTTTGGTTTTTTTGTGTTTTTAAAGTTCTTAGTTATTTCTAAATCTGAATTAATTAGGGTCTTAATGTTTTAGAACTCTTAATGATGTGATGTTGCTTAAGTTTACTAATTATGTTGTTTTAATTAATCTTAGGATTTGTCCTACTTAGGGACTAAATTCAATAACTTAGACTATCTAACTATTCTTTTTGGGTTTTTGGATATCTTTTAATTTGTTTTTGGTTTCTCCTCTAATTTACTAGAGAGTAAGGAAAGAGAAGAAGGGATTTTATGTTTTATGATTTCTTTGTTTTGGGATTTTCTGTGGTTATGCGATTCAAATGATATGATGTGAAGTGTGACAAAGATGGTAATTCAAAGTTCAGAACAGATCATACAACCAAACATATCATCATCATGCAGTTTCTAAATGAACTAAATGCGGAGGATTTGAAATTGTGCACAAAAGTGGAGAAATTCACTTAGGCGCCACTCCTGTGGCGCCTACCCTGCTCAGTCAGGGTTTTCAACGAAACACAACGAACGCATAAGAATCTTAGTGTTTTCAACACAACTTCCAATATTCAGCGACTGATGCGAATGTATTAATTCGAACTACTAGCGATGCAACCAACGAAATTATAAGCAAACGATGTAACGGGCGGAGATCTAGAACCCGGACCCTGTCTCAGAAGGGTAGGCGCCCAGGGGGTGGCGCCCAGGTGATTCAAGATGGGCAGGCGCCCAGTGGGTGGCGCCCAGGTGATTCCGGAGAGGGCAGGCGCCCAGTGGGTGGCGCCCAGCCTTTCTGCCAAGGGTTGCTTGCGATCTTTTCAATATAAATGATGATGATGATGATGCTAATGCGAGATCTAATCTAGCTATGCAATATGAACTACGAAATCAAAGAAAACCTACTATGTTAGAATGAACCTAAACATGTTCCTAATATGATGAGATGCTAGTACCATTTTTATCTCAAGTTAATGTAGATCTATGATGCTCAAATGGCTCTAAGCATGTTTCTAAGCATGAATGGTAATGGAGTGTAGTAAAAGAAGGGAGATCTAGGAATACCGGTATGAAGAAACGTTTCTCAAGTTCCTAGATTGAAACCTTCGCAAAGATCCATAGCTTTACTTGAAGATATGGAAGCCTCCTCCTCTCTTTCTCCTTTTTCTACTATAGATCTGAAGTTCTTCTCTAATGGTGGCTACCTTTCTTCTTCTTTTCTTATTCTCTCCTTTTGCCTCTTTTCTTAGGGTTTTTGGGTAGCCTCCCCTTGTAAATGAAGTTAAGAGGGATTATATAGGTTTGGGACGAGTTTAGAAAGGGCTAGGGCTTCATTAATTTGTGTTTCTAGAAGGTCTCACGCATCCCTAGGCGGCTTAAGTTGTTTTACGGTGAACTAGGGTTTGGAGGGAGGATGGGCGCCCATGGGGTGGCGCCCACATGGCCTGTGCATGCTGGGCGCCCACAGGGTGGCGCCCAGGTGATCCTGGAGAGAGTGGGCGCCCACAGGGTGGTGCCCAGCTGGTTCGTGCTTCGCTTTTGATCCTTGGTCCCATTCGGGTCGAGACTGAACGGATATGTCTTCACCTGGGGGGGACCTACATTAGCACTTAATAGGCTGGGCGCCACATGGGTAGTGCCCAGATGGATTTGAAGGCTGGGCGCCACATGGGTGGTGCCTAGGTGGTTCGGTTCGTCTTCGATGCTTGGTCCTATGTATGAGTGGTCCCGGTCTAATCTCGAACCAAACAAATAAATTTTAAGGTGGGCACCCACCATGGGGTGCCTAGGTGATTCTAGGAAGTGTGGGCGCCACAGGGTTGGTGCCTTTGTGGAACTTAGGAGGGTAGGCGCCACATGGGTGGTGCCTAGGTGGAGTCGGTTCATTTTCAGAGTTCGGCCCCTACGTTGAGTGGTCCCGGGCTATTTTTAGGCTAACTAGTGAAATTTGGAGGCTGGGCGCCCACCATGGGGCGCCTAGGTGGTCCCGAGCTGTGTGGGCGCCCAGCATGGGGCGCCTAGGTGAATTTTAGTGGGATGGGCGCCACATGGGTGGTGCCCAGATGATCTCTTCTTAGGACAAACTTCGGAAGCTCATAACTTTTGACTCGCTTATCGGATTTAGACGTTCTACATACCGCCGGAAAGCTCTCGAAGTGAGGGATTCAATGGTATAAATGTCTTGACAAATAGGTGCTGAAAAATATGGGAGATCTCTGGACCAATGAATTCGATTTCCTAACTTAGGCTAATCGGGTGACATTTTGGCAAACTAAGTATGGTCTTTAGAGGGATTGGCCTAAGCATGTCTTAAGTGGTCCAAAAAGGGTTTGAGTGGTGTCATGGTTCACTTCTTGTGTGAGTAGTGGGTTGGGCTCAAGATCTTGACGCGACTCGGCTTCTCTCTCACGAACTTCTAGAAATCGTTGAACTAAGTCTAAAATTAACAACAAGCATCTTCATCGTCGTTAATTAATCTGAATTATGTCATTAATCATTCAATTATGGGTGAAATGGGGGCATCGCTATATATGATAGGTATTTAAGGCTATCATAGGGGCCAAATGAGGTGTCTACAGTTATGTCCCGCTTCAAACCTCTTTTCTCAAGAGAGATGGTGGAATCTCCAAGAGAAAAACTAACTAGAATCTCTAAGGAAACTAGAAGGGAACTAGAAGAGAGAGAGAGGAAGATGAGGAAGTGCAACACTTGCACTCAAGGGAGATGGGTGTGTATCTCCAAGGGGTTTTAGGGCATGTTGGACGTCCAAGGGGCTCCCCTCCTTTCCTTTATATAGTTTTGTAACTCCTCTCTCTCTTTATTATTAGAAGTCCAACTTCTATAATAATTAGTAACCCTTTATTTCCACTATTATCACTATTAGAAGTCTTACTTCAAATAGAAATAATAGTTTTCCTTTTTGAGTTCAAATAGAATCAGTAAAGATCCAATCTTAGGCTAGTGTGGGGACCACTAGGGATTCGATAGAAAGCTGGCTCCAACTGGGACACCGCGACCCCACATCTAATGTGCAATCCGGGCCCACAGTTAATTGCAAATAACCCCACTATATAAATCCAATTGAACTCCAGTCTTAGGAATAAATTACATGAAGACCCTAAACTTCCCTATGTCCATAAGTAGGCCCCTCCATCAATATCCATGGATCAATTGGACCTGTCTTCCAAACTTAGATCCATATCTTATTATCCTTGTGCCCCAATTATAATGATCATTTAGTACCGATCCAATTAACTCTTAATTGGAATCGGTGCGCACTTGCCAATGATAAATCCATTAATTGGCACAAGGGGATATTAAAGATAGATTCCATCTTGACCATTGAATGTTTCTACAGCTCTACTACCACGTACCCAAATCACCGAGGTGTTGACTTACAATTGGCCTCACTCATTGGTGACTCAAAGCAAATGAATAGATAGAAACTTGAGTTCATTAATGTCTAAGGATTGAGAGCCTATTGCTAGGGAATTACGAGAGCAGACCTTAAAGTAAAGACAGTGTTTATAAGGTGCTTCTCATGGTCCTTCAATACATCCAATGTACCAGCTCTATGATCCAGAATCTTACATTCTGATGATCAAGACAAATCACACTATCTCATAGTAATCAAAGTACTGCAACCTTGTCAGATGAGATATCCAGTCTCATCACTGGTTGTGAAGATATTCAAGTATAAGATTTACTATATATGTCTCCCATATGTGGATCTCATCCATACACATGTATTGCATCTAGTATATTTATGGACTCCGGTTCATCTAATGAACTATCATGTCATTCGTATTAGTTATGTGCAAACAAGTAATAAAACACCATTCATCTCATGTAAGGAAAGCATGAATATATTGATAAATAAAGAAATTAATCAATTTATTTCATCAATCTTAATGGATTGAGACCATAAAACTAACATTTGTATCTCCAACCTTATATCATTTTACCCCGAGTGAGCTTCGCTTCTCGGTAACTTGAATTAAGGTTTACAATTGCTTCTTGCAGTTACTGGAATGCTCATTTCGAGCCGACTATACTTGCATTCAGAACAATTGTGCCCTCTATGGCTTTTTGCCTTCTTCATTACGTTCAGAATAGGCCATGCCTGCTGAGCAATTTGAAAAGACAAAACCATAGTATTTTCCATTTATGATCACCATATTCTTGTGATTACTAATGGATGTGGTCTTGTTTCAGAAGTTTTCCAAAACTAACAATGGCAGCCTCGTTGACCATCACCTTTAATGAAAACAAGTACCAAGTCATGCTTCAAGAGAAGCAAAGCAAGCGCACTTACAAGCGCCCTGCCAGCTGCCGAAGCATCACCTCCCTTGGCAACTCCCAAAACACCGGGTCAACCTCCACTCCCTGGACCATCGTCTTCAGGTCACTGGGACCATTCCCACTACCCGTAGAAGAGACGACGCCTGCTAAGAAGCAGAAGACCGCCCCTCAACGTGTCGCTGCCCCGACACCAAGGGCGGTCACCAAGAAACCTGAAGCTCGTGGCAATCCGGTGAAGCCTCAACCTGCAAAAAACCAGGTCTGCCCCAAGACTTGGTCCCCACGATCTTTAAGAAAACAAAGAAGATCCCGGACATCTGCAATGCCAGCATACCTGGCCCCTCTTAAGGAGAACCGGTTCCATCCTCTCGCTTACATGAAAGGGAAGAAACCTACCCTCCACCGAACTACAAAACCAACCCAGCATGAGCCGGCTTGCTCATACAAGCCCAAAATCAATTCGTGCATTAGAAGGCCTCGACAAGAACCTACCAGGGCCTGCTCTCCTACAACTCGACTCTTCATCTCAATAGGGTCCGAGCTTACAAAATTTAAAGCTTCGCTGCGACAGGCTAAGGACCTTGTCCAAATCCTGTCCATGCTAGTCTTCAAGGAAGACAAGCTCGGTTGCTGCGCACGAGGGACCATGGCCTTCATTGCCAAAGCACAGCCCTGGCTAACCAAAGCTCAAATTGCACGTCGTATACGTTGCCGCGTGGCATATCGACAAAAGAGATTAGAGAAGCAAAGAAGCCAGCATTCTGAGCTTCAAATCTCTCAAAAATGGGTCGAAAAAGAAGCACCCGACCAAGTTGTTGCTGTCCACATGGTTAGCAAAACCAAAAGACACCAGAAGTCAGCAACGAAAATACATGTCAGACGGTCGGTGACTCGCAGCATCTCCCGGACACGAAGACATCAGGAAGACTCTCCCCCTCCTTCAAGCTAGGGACATCAAAGTGATCATTCCTCAGGCTCTTCATCTAGAAGAATGAGCTCAAGCTCAGTCACTTAGACTATCCTCTTTCGACTCACGAAGAGTGAATGTCTTGGTCACAAACTCTGAGCAACCTCCACCGGATGATAACATGGCTCTACTCATTCAGCAGCTGGAGCAAGGACAACAGAGAATAGAGGTTCTGATGGAAAACCTACTTCTCACTCTCCAACGTCCACCAAATGATGAAGTTCCTCCACAAGATGAGGCAAACGGTGGAGAAGATGAGTCACGCGCCCTTACTAAAAAGGATGTTGACAATATCCTAGCCAAAGCAAAAGAAGAGGATACACTGAAGGAGCATGGAATCAAGCCACCATATCCCTTATGGATGGACTCGGTTCCGTTCTCTCCAAAGTTCAAATAACCTCTTCTCCAAACATATACGGGGAAAGGTTCAGCTAGACAATACGTCATCCACTTCAAGATCCTGACGGGAGCTATTGCGGATCAAGATGCCCTCAAGATCCGTCTCTTTGCAAGTACCCTAAAAGGTACGACCTTTGATTGGTACTCCACACTGCCAGAGGATTCCATTCAAAACTGGACTATGCTAGAGACACGCTTCCTGACCCAGTTCAAAGGTGAGGATCATCCTGTTACTATGGCTCAACTCTGCAGCCTAAAATAGGGAGAGAATGAGTTGACATACGACTTCATTCACAAGTGGAAGGCAATGGCGTACAAATGCTCATATGTGTTGCCACAAGCGTCGCTGGTCGACATCTGCCGAAACAACATGAGAGCAAGGATCCGCTCCATGATCATCGGCAACAAATCGAAGAATCTAGGAGAACTCCAGGAAGCGTCTATGGAGGCTGAAACGGTGATCAAAGACCTCAGCAGTCAGAAGTCATCAAAGAAGGAGTCAACTGCCATTCCGACCTCCAAGCCAAAGAAAAAGGATGTTCTCAATGTGCAAACCAAGTCAACTCCCCAGCTACCAAAGAAAGCTGAAAACAAAGCTCCAGGTAAGAGACTTAAACTCTCTGATGCCTTCAAAGAACGAGTAGAGAAGAAATACCCGTTCGATGAAGATGTTGAAGAAATCTTTGGGGCTCTCTTGGCAAATGGGAAACTCACCTTGCCTGACCCCAAAATACCAGGAGATGTTGGCAAAACCAATGATCCTCGATATTGTCCATACCACCAAATGGTCTCGCATCCTCTCAACCAATGTTCGTTGTGAGAGAGAAGATTAACGAGATGTGGAAAAATGGAGTCATTACCTTTGACAAAAACTATGGGTCTCCTCCAGTGACTCCGGAAAATGAAGAAAGTCGCTGGATTGATGATCCTCTTACATCGGAAGACAAGTCTGATTCCCAATAGTCCATTATGGAGGCATCTTTTATCGAAGTTGCCTACAATGTGATAGCTCAGGATGAAAGTGCCTCTGAAGCTTCATCCGCTGAGGCCATGGATTCTCAAAATGCATCCGGTAGCATATCTTCTGGAGCTACATATTCTCGGGTGACTTCCACTGAGATAGCATCTTCTCAGCCGTCATCTCCTGAAACGGTGACATCAGAATTCAAACCTCTTCCGACTGATCACCATGAAGAAGCTCTGGCTGATAAAGCCTTCAAAGAAAACCCAGTCAATTGGTCTCAGATACCCAACCTCATAGGAGATGTCTGGACCAATGAAATACTGGACAAAGAAGAAAAGTTGTTGGAAGCTGTTCAGGACTTGTTCCCGGAAAATGCTCCATGCAACGCAATAACTGAAAATGGCAACGCTGCTGTAGAAGCATTTTCAGCAAATGGGGAGGATCAACCCCTTGAGCCCGAAGGGGGTCTTCCAAAAGAAGAACCACCTCTATAAGCTTTTGAAGTTGGGAAAGGTACCCGCTCTGGCTAGGATTACCACAAAAACTACAACGAACCTTCTTCTTCTTCTTATGTAAATCCTTTAGGAAAACAAACTGTAAATGCCCTAAGCGGCAATGATAATGAAAATGCAGGCCCTAAGGAGGCTTTCAAGTATGACTTGATCGAGCACTTCAAACACATACCTGCACGCCTGCACATCCTAGAATTATTACGAATGTCACTACAAACTCGTGATAGTCTCATTTCAGAATTGCAAAGGTTGAATGTGGACGTCGACAAACATGCTCCAGAAATCCTACAAATTAAAATGAACTATAGGGTCAAAAAGTCAAAAACCTCCTCAAAGGGAGAGAAGAAAGAAACTAAGGGACTTTGCACTGAATGTCTCTCGGTCCAAAAACTAAGCAAACTGAGCCACACATCTGTGTCCATCTTTGGATACAATGAGAGTGCTCAAAGGCCCTTTGGCAAAATCAGGTTCAGGTTGCAAATCGGCGATCTAATCTCTGAGGTCACCGTGTATGCAATAAAAACCCATTCATGCTACAACATCCTTCTCGGACGCCCTTGGATACATGAGAACGGTGTCGTTCCTTCGACTCTACATCAGTGCATCAAGTTTGTTGGCGTCGATGGCTTGATACATCGAGTATTTGCAGACAAAAAGCCCTTCAAAGGCAAAGAAGTTCATTTTGTAGACTCTCAGATGTACAGGGAAGAAAAAGAAGAAAAGGAAGAGAAAATAGCATCCTTTGCCGGCAATCTCCAAAAAGATAAAGGCAAGGCTCCTCAGCAATCATCGGAAGAAAACAAACCTTCCAGCAAACCTGAAGAGAGCAATTAGTCTCCCTTCGTTATCTCCTTCAAATCTTCCAAACCTTTGGTAATCACTACTAAAGCAAAGAAGACAAAGCAAAAGACTGAGGGCAAGTTTGCTGTCTCCTTCGTATGTATCATACAAGACACGGATTTGGATTCAGAGCCCGAAGACGATACATCGTCAAGCCAAGCTGATACTCAGTAAGTTCAGCCTACCCTTACTCCATTAGAGACACCTGATGACGTAGAAGATCCCGCGTCTGCTACCTTCATCGTTCCGGCAACAACAGCAGAAGAGAAACCAATCTTCTTCCATAGATTGAACGCTTCTTCATCAAACTCCTTGCTTGCCACAAAGATGAATTCCCGCTCCCCATACCAGAGGTAATGATTGACAACACTTGCGGGTTTGAGCGAATGACTTTCATGGATGGCTTTTCTGGCTACAACCAGATAAAGATGCATCCCGAAGATGAAAGGCATCCATCATTTCGGACCCCATTTGGCTTGTATTGCTACACTGTCATGCCATTTGGTCTGAAAAATGCCGGTGCAACATATCAGAGCGCTATGATGAAAATATTCTAAGATATGCAGCACAAGACGGTCGAATGTTACGTTGATGACCTCGTCGTCAAAAGCAAAAGAAAAGAAGGCCACCTCAAAGATCATCGAGAAGTCTTCCTCCGGCTTCGCAAACACAAACTGCGAATGAATCCCCTCAAATGCTTCTTCGGTGTCTCATAGGGTAAGTTCCTCGAATTCATAGTTTGGAAAGCTGGAATAGAGCTTGACCCCATCAAAGTCAGGGCTATCCTAGAAATGCCATCTCCAAGAACCCTGAGAGAACTGAAGGGGCTTCAAGGAAGGTTGGCATACATCCGAAGGTTCATTTCCAACCTATCAGGGAAGTTCCGTCCATTTTCTTGCCTAATGAAAAAAGGCGTAGACTTTGTCTGGGATGCAGAATGTGAAGCTGCATTTCAAGACATCAAGTCATACCTGACCAAACCTCCGGTGTTGGCTGCTCCCACAACTGGAAAACCATTCATCTTATACACAAGAGCTCTCGACTATTCTTTGGGCGCTCTACTTGCACAAGAAAATGATAGTGGAAAAGAAGCTGCTCTATACTACCTCAGTCGCATGTTGGTAGGTGCAGAGCATTGTTACTCTCCAGTCGAAAAGGAACGCTTGGCAGTGATGTTCACCGTACAAAAGCTACGTCACTATTTGCTGTAAAACACAGTATACCTGATTTCGAGGATCAATCTCTTAAAGGTCCTTGTCACAAAAGCAGGTTCTCTCAATGCCTGGCTGGCAAAATGGTCCATCCTTCTGTCATAATTTGATATTAGGTATGTACCACAGAAAGCAATAAAAGGTCAAACTCTGGCAGATTTTCTCTCAGAGCATCCACTGCCTAAGGATTCTCCACTCAGGGATGATCTCCCAGACGAGCCTGTCTACAGCGTGGAGACCTCCTTATCAAATGCCTCCTGGAACATGTACTTCGATGGTGCAACCAGGACAAATGAAAAAGGAAAGCCGATATCGGGAATTGGCATTCTCTTTGTTAGTCCTGACAAATACATGATTCCACACGCATTGTTGCTACTGGAGCCATGTTCAAATAATGCAGCTGAGTACCAAGCTCTTATCATAGGATTGGAACTCGCCCTTGAATCCGGCATCACCATGCTGGAAGCATTTGGGGACTCTCAACTGATCGTCAATCAGATGGATCAGAAATATGAAATCAGGAAGCCTGATCTGTTGCCTTACTACAATAAGGCACAATCATTGTCGCTCTCAAATGATCTGTCACATCACCCACATCCGCAGAGGTGAAAACATCTATGCAGATGCCCTGGCTGGACTTGCTGCATCTATGGTAATCCAAGAAGGGGAAAACATGCAAATTACAGTGTGTCAAGGAAGGATTCTCCCTCCTCTCAACACACACCAAGCAGTCGTTGAATGCCACCGAGTGGTTGGAAGTCGGATTTCCATCCTTAAACCTCCGGTCGGCGACAGGAGGGATCCGTTCATTGATTATAATATGTTCGGAATCCTACCAGAAGATCCAAGAGAGTGGGTAAGCATTCAAAGACGAGCCCCAAACTTTCATTTGGCTATTCTCTCCAAAATGCTTTACAGAAAATCCTTCAATGGAGTACTTCTACACTGCTTGTCACAACAAGGGGCGGAAGAAACCCTAAAAGAAGTTCATGCTGGTCTTTGTGGAGCCCATCAGGCTGGTCTTAAGCTCTACGATCAGATAAAAAGGTTAGGTTATTATTGGCCTACCATGGTAGCTGACGCAATGCAATTTGCTAAACGTTGCCGACAATGCCAAGTTTATGGAGATTATGTTCACATGCCTCCGGAATGGCTACATCCTACAGCGATCTCATGGCCCTTTGAAGCCTGGGGTATGGACATCATAGGTCCTATCTCTCCCCCGTCAAGCAAAGGTCATCGCTTCATCTTCGCCGCTACGGATTATTTCTCCAAGTGGTCAGAAGCATTTGCGTTCAGTGAAATGAAGACCTCGTCAGTCCTTCAATTCTTATGAACCAACATCATTTGTCAATTTGGCATACCTAAAAGATTCGTCCTTGATAACGGACCACAATTCCGGGATCACAGATTCTATAGGTTCTGCGACAAATACAAAATCCAAAGTTGTCCTTCAACGCCGTATAACCCGGCAGCGAAAGGACTGACAGAAGCCTTCAAAAAGACACTTTGCAAAATCCTCAAGAAAATGGTCTCTAGTCACAAAAGAGACTAGAGCGACAAACTGCCTGAAGCTTTATGGGCCTATCGGACTACCGTTTGAGGACCAACCCATAGCACACCATTCTCCTTGGTCTATGGATGTGAAGCAGTTGTCCCTCTAGAGGTACAAATTTTTTCTTTAAGGGTATCTCTACAAAATGAAATGATGCAAGAAAGCAACGTCAAATTGAGACTCCAAGAACTGGATAATCTCGATGAAAGACGGCTTGAAGTCCTACAAAGCGTTGAGCTTTACCAAGCACGCATGGTAAGATCTTTCGACAAGAAGGTCAGGCAACGCGCCCACAAAAAGGGTGACTTGGTTCTTGCGGTGAAAAGGCCAATGGTTTTCGCCCACAAATCCAAAGGCAAATTCGAACCAAAATGGGGGGGACCCTTCGTCATCAACAAAGTCTTCTCCAACGGCGCGTATGCTCTTTTGAACATGGAGGGTGATAGATGTATGCTGCCCATCAATGGCAAGTTCTTGAAGCGGTACTACCCTTGAAGACTTCCTACATTGGGTCAGAGCGATGCCTACATGGCCAAAGCCTATCCCTAGTTACTTGCTCGTCAAACCCGCCCCTTTTAGAGTTTTCATACCTATGTTGAAATTTCTAAAAAACCTCAAAACAATGCTTACTTTCAATGTTTCATTGTTCAAAAAATCATCAAAACCCAAAATCTAAGTTTAGGCGTCTCTTCCCTAACTTGACCAAAACTTTTGATCCTTGAACCCAAAATTCATGGTTTGAGACAAAAATCAGGACTCAGGGATTTCCACCCTAATCCATCCCTACTTTCACCATTAAAAATGGTTTTGAGTCAAAATTTACGACCCTCGTGTCTTTAAACAAAATGGTTTTTCAAAAAAACCATGGGGAAGCGACGTTTAGTCGATACTCACACAAAACCCAAAAATCGGAAGGATGCGAACCCCATTCGATAGTTCCAAAACCTCAAAATCGCAAGAAAGCGACACCTCGTCGATACTTGCAAAATTTCAAAAAAATCATCAAGACACAACATTTCAGTTGATATCCACAATCCAAATTTCAAAACAAAAACAAAGGTTCGAAAAAACCTCAACTTTCAAAAATCATAGGGCGACATTCCATCGATACCCACAAAACCAAATTTTTGAAAAAAAAGCAGGGAAGCGACATTCAGTCGATACTTGCACAAAATCCGCGAGGAGGCGACATTCCATCGATACTCGCAACCGAATGAGCAAAGAAGCGACATTCCATCGATACTTGCAATACCATTCAGCAGGGAGGCGTCTCTTAGTCGATACTTGCATTTTTGAAAACCAAAAACCTGGCTTTCACGCAAAAACCTGGTTTTCACGCCAAAACCCGGCTTTCATGCCAAAAACCTGGCTTTCATGCCAAAAATAAAACATCTGGCTTCCATGCCAACAAAACAAAACTTGGTTTTAAAAAAACTTGGCTTCCATGCCACAAAATCTGGCTTTCACGCCAAACAAACAAAAATCGGCTTCCATGCCGCCACGAAATTTTGGCTCTTATGCCACAAAACCAAAGCTTGGCTTTCACGCCACAAAAATCGGCTCTCATGCCAAAAAACCGGCTTCCATGCCACAAACAAAATTTTGGCTCCTATGCCACCAAAATTCGGCTTTCACACCACAAAAATTGGCTCTCATGCCAAAAACCGGCTTCTATGCTACAAACAAAACTTTGGATCCTATGCCACTGAAATTCGGCTTTCACTCCACAAAATTTGGCTCTCATGCCAAAAACCGGCTTCCATGCCACAAACAAAATTTTGGCTCTCGTGCCACCAAAATTCGGCTCTCATGCCATCCCAAAAATCAGGCTTTTTGCCACAAAATCTGGCTTTCATGCCCAAAACAACCATTTGACAAAATATTTTCACAAAATGATAACCTTTTGATCAAATTTTCAAAACTTATTTTCATCAAAAAGAATTTAAGCGAAACGAGGGAATACAAAAAAGGCGCAAAAAAAAAAAAAAAAAAAAAAAAACGTTTATACATAGAGGTACCAGAACAAAAAAAGAGAAGTTTGTTACAAAGTCAGGAGACTAGTCCGACATGGTCTTCAGCCAAAGGCTTAACTCCTCAAGCAAACTCTTGGCCTTACCCTCCAAAGCTTCCAGGCCGCGTTTCTTCAGAATCTTCCCATAAATAGCAGTAGGACGTCGCGATCCATCCTTAGCACAAGGAAGCTCTTCCCAGAGAATCTGCCATTGTTCATATTCCTGAGTCTTCCTTCGGAGATTGCTTTCGACCTCCTTAACTTGGCGAATGAGAGTCCTTTCTCTATCAAGAGCTTTCAAAGTAGCAGCCCACTTGGCAGCGGCCTGTTCTTCCAATAGCTCGAGGCGCTGTCTGGCCTCAGTGACCTCCCTATCAAGACGGTGCTGATCCTGTGTCAGCTCAATAATAGCCAAGTTGGTGACGTTCCTCTCCCGAACGAGCTGCTTCCGAGTCCGCGAGATCTCATTCAGTTCAGATTTGACCTCGCTGGAAGGCTTTAAAAACATCTCGTTGAAGAAGTCATCATTTGGAAAGCTCTTGGTCTCATTCCACTTGTTGCCTAGAGTGATGACTTCATCAACAAAAGCCTTAGGATCTGTAATGTCCAGACCGACTTCTTCGCTATCGGCAAGAATGTCCTGCACATGCTTAACCATGCGAAACCAGCCTCCAAATGGACAGAAGAAAGAGTCTTAACCCATGAGCTCAGGACTCTCTTCAACACCTTCCTCGCAAACTGACGGGATGGCTCAGATGAAGACTCACCATGCTCCGTTGGTCGACTACCCATGTCAGGCACCGTTGGAAGAGTAATCAAGAAGCTCTTTCCAATCGGAGACGCTGGGGAAGGAAAATCAGCATGCGGACTCGCCTTTGCCTTATCGAAACTAGTAGAAGAAGCCCCTACTCCTGGATCAGCCGCGGGCACCCCCTGCTTTGGCTCTGAGAAAGATAGAGGAACTTCTTTTGTCACCTCACAACCTGCCAATGAAAGATGAAAAAGGTATGAATATGATCTTGTCAAAAATCAAAATATCAAGATTATCACTACAAAGTACCTTCTTCGACGACTGGCGGAATGCTTTCTGCTTCCATGAGCTCATCCGAAGCATCATCAAAAGTTGCATCCATGGATGGCTCACAATCGTCGGAATCCTCTGGCAAGTCAGCTGGCAAAAATATATATATGTTAGCAAGTGGCGGTAAAGAAAAACAAAGAAAGAAAAAGAAGAAAAGTAGTCATACCAGGTGGAGATTCTGGATCTACTTCGGAATCTCTAGGCTCTTCCTCAGATGCCGCAATCGGATCCGTCACCACCTCATCGGCCGGAACCTCAGGCATCATCAAACCATCATCTTCTACCAAAAGAAAGAAAGCAGTAGATCAAAACAAAAGCTCTCATGATAGAAAAGAAATGGAAAGAGAAAAGGGAAAAGCATACCATCATCAATGGTCTCTTCCTCTTAGCTCCTCTTTTCCGGAGGCTCATCATCATCCCCTGATGCCTCCTCAACAATGGTGGAAGGAATTTCCAGATCAGGGGAGTTTTCATGCCATCTCTGACTTCGGCGCTGTCCTCTTCTCCTCTTTCTCCTATGGGACGAATTGCTGGAAGTACCCGCCCCACCATCGAAATCGGGCCTCTCGCCAGAGTCCTCACTAGATGGTCTGCTCTTGCCAGTAGACTCCATGGAAGCCTTTGCTCGCTCTGCTTGTATCCAAGCAGCGACCTCAGCCTCCTCCTCTGTGAGCTGTTCCAAGACCTCATCAGGAATCTCTTGTGGAGCTCCCGATCTGATGATGTCCTGGTCCTCGAGAAAACGTGTTCTGTGCTTGTCTCCAGAAAGGAAAGCCAGAACTTCTTCTCGGCGGACGCCATTTGACTTCCCAAGACCCTTCCCGAAAGACTGCTTTACATCAAGCTCTTTCTTAGAAAGCCCCCGGTATGCTGAAAAGCTCTCTACGAACCACTTCGCGAAGCCAGCAGTCCGGAGAGTGGGCAACTAAGGATAGGAAATCATGGCAGTAGTGTCTTTCGCACTATAAAAGGCCCATGCATTTCTCCCGTCTTGCAGACCTCCAAAACGCTTCACCTTGCTCGAAGGGGTTCCAACAACGCCTTGAGAGAAGCCCAACTCATGGCAAAACGCGAGGGAACATACGGCTGGATGTCGACGAAAAGATGTCTGCGGTACACCATTGTGCTGACACGTATGTTAAAAAGCCAACTCCTCTCTGCATTTATCAAAGAATAGTGTCTCCCCGACCTTGCCCTGGTCGAATCACGGGAGACACCAAAATCAAAAGCCTTCTTCCTCAAACCCGGAGAAAGCTTCACTGAAGACTGCCCCATCTCGACGTCCCAGAATTGTCGGATCCTCAAACGGGCAGATAAAAGAGATTCGGAAACAGGCTTCCCTCTAGCCAACCGAATCATAAACGGGTCATCGTCCTGAGCAGCACCCAATCGGTGGAAACTAGGACAGTGGTATATATACCACGAATAAAAGATGTGGGCTGAAAACACCCTGTTCATGGGATGCCCAAGCCGAACCAGGAAAGCAGCAGCCTGCAGTTCGGTGCACAAGTAAGAATAGAGAGCAGGCACCAAAGCAAGCTGCTCTCCAAACGCCATCTGACTACCCGGAAAAATACAGTGCGGCCTGATGTGCGTACCATCTCCTCCAGCAAAAACAGCCTTAGCCAGCCAATAAGTGAGGTAAACAGCGAGATCTCTCCGCAGCGCAATGTCAGAATGAATGGCGTCTGTGTCTGCGAAGAATTCCTTCAAATTCTCTCGCTTGGTGGAGATCTTCTTCGAATCCGGGTTCTTAGCCCTGGCTTTTGGGGTCGTACTCTCAGAAGACTCCCCGCTGTCAAAGAAGTTGGAAGACAAAAAGCTACCACTCTTCCAACTGCTACACCGGACCTTCCCTCCTTCTCCTTCAAAAAGTCGTAGAAGGCGACAAGCTGAAAGTACAAAAGCCTGAACTCCTCAGACTGCTCCTCATGGACGCTGTCAATAGGCATGAACTCCTCATAAAGATTGCCGAGGATAGGCAGCCCAGTGATGGCACTCAGTTCCTTTAAAGAAAAACCAATCTCACCATTCGTGACAACGAAGGTGTTGGTTTGTGGAAGGAACGACTCCAGCATGGCCATGAAGGCCTCATCGGAGAAAACCACGGTTTGCCAAAAAGCACAAACCTTATCAAGAATCTCGGCCTCCTTCAGAATGGCACTGCCAACCTGCAAGATGTGGTCAGTCCACGACTCCCAGCTCGAGTCAGCGCTGAAACGACCGCGAAGTCAAAAAGGCTTCACCCAATTGCTGCCATCACCCTTGAAAATGCCAAGGCCCACCGGTCTCAAATCGACCGAAGGATGGTCTGAACCTTGGTAGCCACAAGCCGGCATCAAAATGTCCATGCGGGCAGGCGACTTCTCTGCATAACTAGAAGGGCTGCCAACAAAAACCTCGGTCTTGATCACATTTGTCCTCTTCACCCAGCTTGCAGGATCTTCCCTCTTCGAGCATGTGGAGGAAAGGCTCATGATCGAGATTGTCCGATTGAAGGTCGACTGGGTAGAAATGGTTCTCTTCTCACAATCAACTGTGAAAGAGAACTGAAAACATCTCCTTTGGTATGTTGAATCGTTGGGGACAGCATCACAAAAGAAGAAGGTAGGCTTGGGCACAATGCTCTGATTGTTCGTGACCCAAGGACGGCTGCTTACCATAATCTTATAAAACTCCTCACCCTTAAGGGCAATCAAACGTTGCCTCATCTCATCTCGATTGAGCGGGTCACACTCTTCCAAGTTCCTTTCGACATATTGAACCTCTTCCCAGGCCTGCTGTACGGCCACATTAGAAGATTTGGTAGAACGGCGATGCGCACCAATGATAGGCTCCTTACCCTTGTTCGTTCTAGAGGAACTACCTGCAAAGGATGGAAAGAGAGAAAATCAATCATCAAAATGACAGAGTTTTGCTAAAAAAATTCTAGCAAAATTTTGGCATAGTTCCAGGGCAATTCCGAAGAAAAGGGAAACACCCCGAAAGAAATAGGAGCTTGAAGATGGGCTCAACATTGCTGTAAGCTCATAATCAATGAAAATTTTTTGAAGAAGGCTTGAACTCAAACATTGCTGCGAGATCAAACCAAAGCTTCTCAAATATCCGCAAGACTGGAAAAGGGCTCAACATTGCTGCGATCTCTAGAATCCAAAACTTGCAAAGCTCCTCAGAAAATCCCCGCAAGACCAAGAAAGGGCTCAACATTGCTGCGAGCTCCAAATCCCAAGACTTGGGAAAAGATTTATAGGTGTGCACTATTATCCTTCCAATTTCATTAAAAAAAATGCATAGCAGGAAAGTTATCATGCATGTGCGACTTGAAATCCAAAAAAAAAAGGGAAAGAAGAGAGGAAGAAAGTTTCTTGCTTCAAACAAAAAAAAAAAAAAAAATCACCCACAGGCCATGTGGCCTTACGGCCATGACCGTACGGCCACACAAAAAAAAAAAAAAGAAAAAAAAAGGAAGAAGCAAAAAAAAACACGGTAAAAAAAAAAGAAGAAAAATCGTGAAAGGAAAAGAAAGAGAGAAAGAAAAAAAAGAAAAAAAAGAGAGAGAAAATAAAAAACGTGTGAAAAAAAAAGAAAAAAGAATGCACGTGGAAAAGAAAAAAGGAGAAAGAGAAAGAAAAAAGAAAAGAAAAGGAAAGAAAGAAAACCTTTTCCTATTTCTACATGGGGTTTCTTAAGGAAAAAGAAGAAACTTACTTGAAGCCATTGATGGAGAAGGAAGAAGAACTAGAAGATCCTTGGAGAAGAAGAAGAATTCTTGATCTTGGAGCACTCTTGAAGGTTCTTGCAAAAAGAGAGCAATAGCAACGAGAGATCCAACCTCCTTGCTTTTATAGAAGAAAGCAAACCAAAAGAGGAAAGAAGGAGAAAAGAAAGGAGGTAAGTACTACAAATTAGCAAACTTCCTAAAAGAAAAGGATCATGTGATATTATTTCTCAATGAGGAGATCTTTTAAGAAATTCTCTCCAAAAAAGAGGGACTATGAGAAACTTTCTCCCAAAGAAAGATACTTTGAGAAAATCTCTCCCAAAATCAAGGAAACTTGAGAGATTCTCTCCAAGTAAGAATATTTTTAGATATTCTCTACCAAAAAGAGATATTTTTGGGTATTCTTTACAAAAATGACACCACATGAGATCTAAGCCATCTTTGAAGCATAAGGTCCCATGGGCTAGCTCATATGAGCCAGGTTTGACCACCTAGGCACTAAAAGTGGCTTTTAGTCAAAATCCCTCTTACCAAGAGCATACAAAAATGGTTCCATGCCTCCCTTGAGTTGATTGGACCATAAAAAAAAATAAAATCCAAGCCTCATGAGTTTCCATAAATCCAAACCATCCCACCTCATGAACCAAATTAAGCCAAAACCTTGAAATTGACATTCCACAAAAACCCAAACCACTCCAATGGACCCAAAATTGTCCCAAAGAGTGACCAAAATCCAAACCATAGTCCTCTAACTCGCCACATGCAACTTGTTGGGTCACAAGGCCAAAACCAAAAAACAAATCCTGGTCCCCTAACTTGCCACGTACAACTTGTTAGGTCACAAGACTAAAATCAAAATAAAAAATCCGACCCCCTAACTCGCCACGTACAACTTGTTAGGTCACAAGACTAAAATCAAAATCCAAAATCCGACCCCCTAACTCGCCACGTACAACTTGTTAGGTCACAAGACTAAAATCAAAATCCAAAATCCGACCCCCTAACTCGCCACATACAGCTTGTTAGCTCACAAGGTCAAAAACCAAAAAACCTTTCTTGACCGCCTGATGCGCCACACAAAGCCTTTAGGTCCACAAGGTCAAAAAGGAAAATCCAAAACCCAAAAACCCAATTCAAATGTCACTTTCAAAATTTTGCCTTGAGATGGTACGTGATCTCTCTCACTGCCATAAAATCACCTTGGAAACTCAAAAGGCTATTCTATCGAAAAGAAAAATGCTCAGAGACTCTTGGTCAAGTCAGAAGTTTTCCTTCAAAGTTTTCTTCGAGGCACATCGACTGCAAAAACTACGCGATTCTTCGCTGTACCTCGAGGGGGCATTTGTTGACACAAAAAAAAGTCACTTTGCCTCCTCAACATCAAAAGCTACATGGAGCCGCATCCTACTACAAAAAGACAAATCTGCTTCAGGCTTCAGATCTTGTCAGAATCAAACAAAAACTGCATGGTCATTTGAAATAGCCAAAAAGGAGGTACACATGAAATTTCGGGCCACTTCGACACCATTTGGCCTAACTTCAATCCTCCAACAGCTAAGCGGGAACTCCAAACGGTGATAATGTCGAAGACATCAAATCTTTGATTAGAGCCTGTGGATGGTCTCAAAATACCTTCAAAAGGCTCCACGCCAAATTTCAAGTCAAACCGACACCGTTTGACCCTCCATCAACTCTCGAAAGGCAAAATCAAGCCTCTCAACGGCGAGAATTTCTGATGTCGCCACTCCTCAAACAAAGCACATGAGTAGCTTCTACATGCTTCCAAAGGGCTGCACGTCAAATTTCAGGTCATTCCGACAACGTTTGACCCGGTTTTGACGCTTCGAAGCAAAATCAAGCCTACCGGTGGGGAAGCTCCTCGGGACCATGGCATCCAAATCGGAGCTAATGGATCATCTCAAAATGACTCCAATAGGCTCTCTGTCAAATTTCAGGTCAATCGGACATCGGATGACCACACATCAAAGCTTGACATCTTTCACACGGTGAAATCAAGTCTAGCACCGACGGGACCCCAAACGGCTTCAAAACTCAAATAAAAGCGATGTTTGGTCCTATCTAATGCTCAGGAAGCTTCACCTCAAATTTCAGGTCATTCCGACATCGTTTGACCTAGTTTCAACTCTTGGCGGAAAATCGGGTACAAAGTCTTCGGCTTTTCCAAAAATAGGAAACTTTGTACTCTGATTTGCATGACTTTTCGATGGGTTTTCTTCAGTGGAATCAAGCCAATAAATGAGGAGAAATTTCAAAGAAAAATACAGGAGAAAACAGAAGCGAAAAAATCAGAAAAACGGCAAAGAAACGGCGACCGAACAACGACCGAAAAGGGGGCCAAAGCCCCATGGTCGCCGGCGACCATGGATGCATGGTCGCCCGCGACCTTTGAAGTCCGGGTCTCAGGATTTCCGCCGAAACGTCCGTTTTTTCGATTCTTTTCGCGTTTCGCGATGATTGGCCCCTGTGATTTTCTTAAAATCTGATTTTTGAGGCATGATATCCGTCGATCTTCGTCAACATCACGGATCCGCCATCGAAATCATTTGATCATCATCGGGCACTCCGAAACCGCCAACCGGCTGACCAAGAAAGTACATTTTCTGCCCGACCGATCCAGAAATTGACTGCACAGATGTTGTCGGCCCATTGGTATCGACCAATGTCTGAATTTGCATCGTCATCCGACATCAAATAACATGCGGATCCATTGATGATCATCGCAAGAAGAATTCCAAAAGACGCGGCGCGGCCGGTGACTCTTCAAGCAACTCTGCGGCCAATTAATGAAGTTAAATGACCTTTTTATGACAACTTATTAGGGTCATTAACTCATTATTTTGGACGGCCCAATCAGAAGCAAGCAAATAGGAGTTACAAGTCCAATTAATCATGACAATTAACCATGTAACTCCTATCATTATGGAGATTAATCATGGTAATTAATCATGAAACTCCCATCATTATGGAGATTAAATGCCCATTATTCTCCATCGGCCAATCAAAATCCAAAAAAAAGGAGTTACAAAATTATGAAATTAAATCTTGTAACTCCTCCCATCATGGAGCATTAATATAATTAATGCCCATAAAGCTTCCTAATGGCCACCAAAAGCCTATAAATAGGCGGTCATTCCAAAGGGAAAGGGTAAAAAAAAAATCATCTGAAGAGTTCTGAAGAAATTGTCCTAGAAATCTCTGCACAAAAGAAGCTCTCTTGCCTTGAAGAAACTCTGCTGCAAGCACTACAAGGTGATCGAAGTCCCTTGGGGGGCCACCCCCCCCCCCCCCAAGGTTTCCCCTCTTCTTCTATCCAACATGGCCTTGATGCGGCTTTTCAGCCAGTCTACTTGGTTTTTTATTGGATATAGGACCTTCCCTTGGTCTTTGTCCTCTAAAAATCCGAGGTCCAAGCCAAGCCAAGTGAACTAAAGCATCAAGTGTTCTCATCTGAAGGACGATGGCGGAGTCCATACATGACTCGCGACTGTCGATTTGAACGAGTCTCCACAATCTTTTGAGAAGTCAGATCCCCACTACACCAAAAATGGGAATTTGGAACGGTTTGGGAACGGTTTAACGGATTAGGAACGGTAATCCGTTCCAATTTCCTATTTTCCATTCCTAATCCGTTAATTCGTTCCAAAAATAGGAAATTTGAATGGTTTGGGAACGGTTTAACATATTAGGAACGTGCGGATTAGGAACGGTAATCCATTTCAATTTCCCGTTTTTGGTGTAGTGCCCTCTTTCTTTCTTCTCTGTTGTACTTTATATTTTTAAAGAGACAAAAAAAATCACAATTCTTGTCTTTCATCATTGATGAGATTTGTAAATCGCTTTTTACGGCAAAATCGCCTTCTACTGCAGAAAATCGCCTTTCACGGCAAACTAAACCAATTCGCCTCTCACGGCATTTTTAAATCTGTCTCTTTCTTTAAATATATGTGCAATGGAAAGTTAGAAAAAAATGTTTGATTTCCTTTCTACTTGTGAAGGTGAATCTCTGGATCACCATTTCAAATTCCAACTAGAATAGAAAATTCGGCATACCCGTACAAAAATGTTGATGCTTGCTCTTTTTTTTTTTCTCTTCGCCCCGTCGCACCCCGACGGACCCGGGACGGAGGAAGGCAAGAAGAAAAAAAGACGGGTCCATCACATCTATGGCAATCCAAGAAGGGGAAAACATGCAAATTACAGTATGTCAAAGAAGGATTCTCCCTCCTCTTAACACACACCAAGCAGTTGCTGAATGCCACCGAGTGGTCGGAAGTCGGATTTCCATCCTTAAACCTCCGATTGGCGACTGGAGGGATCCGTTCATTGATTATATTATGTTCGGAATCCTACCAGAAGATCCAAAAGAGCGGGTAAGCATTCAAAGATGAGCCCCAAACTTCAATTTGGATATTCCCTCCAAAATGCTTTACATAAAATCCTTCAACGGATTACTTCTACGCTGCTTGTCACAACAAGAGGCGGAAGAAACTCTAAAAGAAGGTCATGCTGGTCTTTGTGGAGCCCATTAGGCTGGTCCTAAGCTCTGCGATCAGATAAAAATGTTAGGTTATTATTAGCCTACCATGGTAGCCGACGCGATGCAATTTGCTAAATGCTGCCAACAATGCCAAGTTCACGGAGACTATGTCCACATGCCTCCAGAATGGCAACATCCTACAGCGATCTCATGGCCTTTCGAAGCCTGGGGTATGGACATCATAGGTCCTATCTCTCCCCCATCAAGCAAAGGTCATCGCTTCATCTTCGCCGCTACAAATTATTTCTCCAAGTGTCCAAAAGCATTTGCGTTCAATGAAATGAAGACCTCATCAGTCCTTCAATTCTTGCGCACCAACATCATTTGTCGCTTCAGCATACCTAAAAGATTTGTCCATAATAAGGGACCACAATTCCGGGATCACAGATTCTACAGGTTTTGCAACAAATACAAAATCCAAAGTTGTCCTTCGACTCCGTACAACCCGGCAGCGAATGGACTAGCAGAAGTAATCAAAAAGACACTCTGCAAAATTCTCAAGAAAATGGTCTCTAGTCACAAAAGAGACTGGAGCGACAAACTGCCTAAAGCCTTATGGGCCTACCGGACTACCGTTCGAGGACCAACCCATAGCACACCATTCTCCTTGGTCTATTGATGTGAAGCAGTTGTTCCTCTAGAGGTACAAATTCCTTCCTTAAGGGTATCTCTACAAAATGAAATGACGCAAGAAAGCAACGTCAAATTGAGACTCCAAGAACTGGATAATCTTGATGAAAGACGGCTCGAAGCTCTACAAAGCATTGAGCTTTACCAAGTACGCATGGCAGGATCTTTCGACAAGATGGTCAAGCAACGCACCCACAAAAAGGGTGACTTGGTTCTTGCGGTGAAAAGGCCAATGGTTTTTGCCCACAAGTCCAAAGGCAAATTCGAATCAAAATGGGAGGGACCCTTCGTCATCGACAAAGTCTTCTCCAACGGCGCATATGCTCTTCTAAACATGGAGGGTGACAGATGTATGCTGCCCATCAATGGCAAGTTCTTGAAGCGGTAATACCCTTGAAGACTTCCTACAACGGGTCAGAGCGGTGCCTGCATGGCCAAAGCCTATTCCCAAGTACTTGCTCGTCAAACCCACCCCTTTTAGAGTTTTCATCCCTATGTTGAAATTTCTAAAAACACAAAACAATGTTTACTTTCAATGTTTCATTGTTCGAAAAAAAGTCAAACCCAAAATACAAGTTTGGGAGCCTCTTCCCTAACTTGACCAAAACTTTCGATCCTTGAACCCAAAAATTCATGGTTTGAAACAAAAATCAGGACTCAGGGATTTCCACCCTAGTCCACCCCGACTTTTACCATCTAAAATGGTTTTAAGTCAAAATTTATGACCCTCGTGTCTTTAAACAGAAAATGGTTTTTCAAAAAAACCATGGGGAAGTGACGTTTAGTTGATACTCACACAAAACCCAAAAATTGGAAGGATGCGAACCCCATTCGATACTTCCAAAACCTCAAAATCGCAAGAAAGTGACACCTCGTCGATACTTGCAAAAATTCAAAAAAATCATCAAGACACAACATTTCAGTTGATATCCACAATCCAAATTTTAAAACAAAAACAAAGGTTCGAAAAAACCTCAAATTTCAAAAATCATAGGGCGACATTCCATCGATACCCACAAAACCAAATTTTTGAAAAAAAAGCAGGGAAGCGACATTCAGTCGATACTTGCACCAAAATCCGCGAGGAGGCGACATTCCATCGATACTCGCAACCGAATGAGTAAGGAAGCGACATTCCATCGATACTTGCAATACCATTCAGCAGGGAGGCGACTCTTAGTCGATACTTGCACTTTGAAAACCAAAAAACCCGGCTTTTATGAAAAAAACTTGGCTTTCATGCCAAAATTAAAAAATCTGGCTTTCACGCCAACAAAACAAAACCTGGCTTTCATGCCAAAAATAAACAATCTGGCTTCCATGCCAAAAAACAAAACTTGGTTTTCAAAAAACTCGGCTTCCATGCCACAAAACCTGGATTTCACGCCAAACAAACAAAAAATTGGCTCCCATGCCACAAACAAAATTTTGGCTCCCACGCCACAAAATTGGCTCTCATGCCAAAAAACAAAATTTTGGCTCTCGTGCCACAAAACCAAAACTTGGCTTTCACACCACAAAAATTGGCTCTTATTCCTAAAACCGACTTCCATTCCACAAACAAAATTTTGGCTTCTATGCCACCAATATTCGGCTTTCATGCCATTCAAAATTTGGCTTTCATGTCATCTCAAAAATCAGGCTGTTTGCCACAAAATTAGGCTTTTCGCCACAAAATCTGGCCTTCATGCCCAAAACAACCCTTTGACAAAAGATTTTCACAAAATGACAACCTTTTGATCAAATTTTGAAACAAACATTCCCATCCAACTTTTACTTACTCTCATCAAAAAAAATTTAAGTGAAACAAAGGAATACAAAAAAAAAAAGGAAGAAAGTACCAAAAAATGTTTATACATGGAGTTACCAGAAGAAAAGAGGAAAAGTTTGTTACAAAGTCAGGAGACTAGTTCGACATGGTCTTTGGCCAAAGACTTAGCTCCTCAAGCAAATTCTTGGCCTTAGCCTCCAAAGCTTCCAGGCCGAGTTTCTTCAGGATTTTCCCATAAAAAGCAGTTGGCCGTTGCGATCCATCTTTAGCACGAGGAAGCTCTTCCCAGAGAATTTGCCATTGTTCATATTCCTGAGTCTTCCTCCGGAGATTGCTTTCAGCCTCCTCAACTTGGCGAATGAGAGTCCTCTCTCTATCGTGAGCTTTCAAAGTAGTAGCCCACTTGGCAACGGCTTGTTCTTCCAATAACTCAAGGCGCTGTCTGGCCTCAGTGACCTCCCTGTCAAGACGGTGTTGGTCCTGTGTCAACTCAATAATAGCCAACTCGGTAACGTTCCTCTCCCGAACGAGCTTGTCAAACCCCAACCTAGGATTAGCGCAATTAGTGTTAATTAAGTGCGTGTTTAGTTATAATGTGGATTTAGTGTTCGTGGGTTAGAATTGGTTCGTTTTAGCTTGGAATTAGCTTTGGAGAATTTCGAGACCGTTTTATGTTATTTAGACACACTCAAGGGTGCCTTGAGTGGATGTGTAAGCTTAGGAGAAAATTTTGGTTTTTCCTGATTTTAATCGTGATTTTGATCTCTTTTGAATGGTTTTATTTCGTTGTTCAACTTTCGTTTTCAGCCTGCTCGTGTTTGAGACCCAGAAATCCGAGTTTTGGCCAAAAGGTTAAAACAGTCATTTCACACCAAATCTGTACCCAAATTTTGAAATTTCAAAAATATGCCAAATTTTTACTTTTGGAAACTAGATTTTTCGAAGATTATTTTTGTCTTCTTCGTCGTTTCCATCTAGGGCCCGTATAGTGATGTTTTAATCGTCACAATTTTTGTGCATTGTGGGGCCCACAAGAACCCATTGACTTAAACTCTTTCTTCTCTCTCAACTCATCTCACATTCAAGACTCGTCCCCTGCAACTCTTCTCTCTTGAACCAGCTGAGAAGAAAAGTTTCTTCTTCCTCTCCCTTGTTCTCTTTGCATGCCTTGGTTAGAAATTTCCAAATGAAAATCTGAGACCACCATTTTCTTCCTCTCATCTCTAGCTCTCCGTTGCTGCCATTTTCTTGAGGATTCCAGCTGAATAACTCCTTTTTCTTCCTTGTTTCTCTTCGTTTGGGTAGCTACAGGTAAGAGACCTTCTTCATCTTTTCAATGTGGTCTTTTGAGCTCATTAGGAGACTCTTTCTCTAACATGCAAACCCATTTTCGAAATGGGGGTTTTGGTTGCCCAAAATGATGATTTTTGGAATGTTTTTCATGGGGTTTCTTATAGATTTTGTGACTCAACTGTGTGGTAGGAATCTTGAGAGATTTTGAGCTTAGCTATTGTCAAGGCAAGTGATCAACTTAGCTTCTCTTGATGCATGCAATGTTGAATGGTTTGACTTCAATGTTTTGATATTTTCTCCATGTTAGATGAACAATGTATTCATTCAAATATATGCTATGGTTTGAAACTTTGTTTTAGTTGAAATGCATGTGCTAGTAGTTTTATTTTGATGGTTTTCATTTCAATTAAGTGATTCTTTTTATCTTGTTTAAATGTTTTGCAAATGGATTGGAAAATGGTGAAATGTGTTGTAAAATGAATTAATTGTTGAATTGGAATGGAAATGGCCCTAGGAGAGCATGGAGGCTCAAAGGGAATGTAGGGATTTGACCAAGAAGGAAAGGAAGTGGAATGGGAAGAGGAGTGTAGGAAGAGGAACTGAAAATCTGATTTGAACTGGGCTGCCGAGTTCAGTCAGTCAGCTGGCGGTCAGCTATCGGTTAACCGACATGTCCATTTCGGTCGACTGACAGCCAACCGAGTTCAGTTCGGTTCCATTTACAGTAATGTCTTTCGCGATAGGGAATCGTCGGTCAGCTGTCGGCCAAATCGACGTGCTCTACCTCGGTCGATCAACAGCCAACAGAGGGAAGTTCGGTTCCATTTCCAGAATGATGATTTTCTGTCAAGAAATCTGACGGTCAGCCGTCGGTCAGCTATCGGTTAGCCGATACCCACATACTCGGCTAGCCGACAGGTAACCGAGAGCTAACCGAGCTTTCAAAAAGGATTTGTTTTGTGGGAGTTTCTTGGGATTGAAAACCTGAATATGATTAAGAACTTTCAAGCTTGGGTTTGTGTGCTTGAGGCCTCAAAATGTCCTTTTACCTTCTGAAACACCAATCTTTCTTTCATTAAGACATTTGGGTCTCAACCACATGAAGACCAAATGAAAGGTCTTGTCGTATGCTTGACAAGTGTCGCTTGGGATCATGATTTGATTCATCGGATTTCATTTTAGCACTTGCTTTATTTTACAAGTAAAAGTTTTGTTTGAATTGTTCAAGAACCTTGTTGGGGGACACCTTAAAAATCTACTCTTGGTTAGCTTTGCTTTGCATTGTTTTGATAAGTGTTTTTCCCTTGTTTTCGATAAGTTTTGTACAAGTATCGACATGTTTTGTACATACATGAATGTCATTGAATACCGCTGAGCTTGGACTGCCCTCTCAGTCTGATCTACTAGTTAGGGGGTCCTTAAACATAAGGACAGTCTGCAGATTAGTCGTGTAATTGTACACATGCTTGTTTTGTCCGGTTCTGCGGCCGGTTTCCCCGCTCACCTTGCGTGACTCGGGCTTTTGTTTCTTTTTGTTTCGTTTTGCTTGCTTTTGTCATCAAGTATGACGAAGAAAGGATGAGCTCAATGTGGATTAATGAATCATGTTGTTTTCTTGAAATCATGCTAGTCTTGCTTTGAATTTTAAATATGTTTTGGTTCAGAACTCATGCCATATTTTAAGTAATGTATTTCAGATTTCAATTGAATTATATTATGTCTAAATTGATCACCTGCTAGACCGTCGTATTTGACCCATTTCACTTTGGTGTTTTAGATGCAGGCGCTGTTGCCCCTGAGGAGGAGCGCCCGGAGGAGGCTTTTGAGCCACCCCCAGCCCGAGAGTGGCAACCCGACGACATCCTCTAGACGTCGGGTGGGGTCTTGAGTACGACACATGTGGATGGGAATATTTTGTTTTGTATTTTGGGTTGTATGGCCTTTGTTGGCCCTTTTTCATACTTGGGAATGTGTAAACTTAACTTAACTTACTTTTGTCTTTTTGAAATCGAAAGTTAAATGATGGAAATGCCATGTTATGTTTCCTCCTTTGACTATTGTCTTGATAATGATTTAACTTATGTACGTGGATGTGATGTCACATGTATTGGTTAAGATAAGATTACTTGCACGCTGCCGCAAATCATAATTCGAGTGAGACAAATTCCAAGTGTGTTTTAGGAATCCTCACCGTAGAAACCTGTGGGTTAATCGTAATCAAATAGTTGGACAACACAACTTAACACTGTCGCGGGCCCGGGTCTCGGTCCGGGGTCGTGATAGAGCTGCTTCCGAGTCCGCGAGATCTCATTCAGTTCAAATTTGACCTTGTTAGAAGGCTTCAAAAACATCTCATTGAAGAAGTTACCATTTGGAAAGCTCTTGGTTTCAATCCACTTGTTGCCTAGAGCAATGACTTCATCAACAAAAGCCTTGGCGTCTGTAATGTCCAGACCGACTTCTTCGCTATCGGCAAGAATGTCCTGCACATGCTTAATCATGTCGAAGCCAGCTTCGAAATGGCCAGATGAGAGAGTCGCGACCCATGAGCTCAAGACTCTCTTCAACACCTTCCTCGCAAACTGACGGGATGGCTCAGATGAAGACTCGCCATGCTCCGTTGGTCGACTGCCCATGTCATGCACTGTTGGGAGAGTAATAAAAAAACTCTTTCCAATCGGAGCCGCTAGAGAAGGAATATCAACACGTGGACTCTCCTCTGCCTCATCAAAACTGGTGGAAGAAGCCCCTACTCCTAGATCAGCCGCAGGTACCCCCTGCTCTGGCTCTGATAATGATAAAGGAACTTCTTCTGTCGCCTCACAACCTGCCAATGAAAGATGAAAAAGGTATTAATATGATCTTGTCAAAAATCAAAATATCAAGACTATTACTATATACTTTCTTCGACGACCGGCGGAATGCTTTCTGCCTCCATGAGCTCATCCGAAGCATCGTCAAAAGTTGCATCCATGGATGGCTCGAAGTCATCGGAATCCTCTGGCAAGTCAGCTGGCAAGAAGCAAAATATATATATATATATGTCAGCAAGTGGCGGTAAAGAAAAACAAAAAGAAAAAAGAAATCATACCAGGTGGAGATTCTGGGTCTACTTCAGAGTCTCTGGGTTCTTCCTCAGATGCCACGACCGGACCCGTCACCGCCTCATCGGCCGGAACCTCAGGCATCATCAAATCATCATCTTCTGCCAAAAGAAAGAAAAGCAGTAGATAAAAAACAAAAGCCTCATAAAAAGAAAGAAGCGGAAAAAGAGAAGAAGGGTCATACCATCACTACTGATCTTTTCTCCCCGGCTTCTCTTCTCTGGAGGCTCATCATCATCCCCTGATGCCTCCTCAGCAATGGTGGAAGGAATTTCCAGATCAAGAGAGTTTTCGTGCCATCTCTTACTTCGGCGCTGTCCTCTTCTCCTCTTGCTCCTATGGGACGAATTGCTGGAAGTACCCGCCCCGCCATCGAAATCTGGCCTCTCGATAGAGTCCTCACCAAATGGTCTGCTCTTGCTGATAGCATGGAAGCCTTTGCTCGCTCGGCTTGTATCCAAGCAGCGACCTCAGCCTCCTCCTCTGCGAGCTGTTCCAAGACCTCACCAGGTATCTCTTGTGCATCTCCCGATCTGATGACGTCCTGGTCATCGAGAAAGCTTGTTCTGTGCTTTTCTCCAGAAAGAAAAGCCAGAACTTATTCTCGGCGGACGCCATCTGACTTCCCAAGACCCTTCCCGGAAGACTGCTTTACATCGAACTCCTTCTTGGAAAGTCCCCGGTACACTGAAAAGCTCTCCACGAACCACTTCGTGAAGCCTGCAGGCCGGAAAGTGGGCAACTCAGGATAAGAAATCATGGCTGTAGTGTCTTCCGCACTATAGAAGACCCTGGGATTCCTCCCATCATGTAGACCTCCAAAACACTTCACCTTGCTAGAAGGCGCTCCAACAACGCCTTGGGAGAAGCCCAACTGCATGGCAAAACGCGAGGGAACATACGGCTGGATGTCGACGAAAAGATGTCTACGGGACACCATCGTGCCAACACGTATGTTGAAAAGCCACGTTTTCTTCGCATTTGTCAAAGAATAGTGTCTCCCCGACCCTGCCCTGGTCGAATCACGGGAGACACCAAAATCAAAAGCCTTCTTCCGCAAGCCTGGAGAAAGCTTGAAGACTGCCCCCATCTCGACGTCCCAGAATCGTCGGATCCTCAAACGGGCAGATAAGAGAGATTCGGAAACAAGCTTCCCTCTAGCCAACCAAATCTTAAACGGGTCATCGTCCTGTGCAGCACCCAATGGTGGAATTTGGGACAGTGGTATACATACCACGAATAGAAAATATGGGCAGAAAATACCCTATTCATAGGGAGCCCAAGCCGAACCAGGAAAGCAGTAACCTGCAGTTTGGTACACAAATAGGAGTAAAGAGCAGGCACCAAAGCAAGCCGCTCTCCAAACACCATCTGACAAGCCGAAAAAATGCAATGCGGCCTGATGTGCGTGCCATCTCCTCCAGCAAAAACAGCCTCAGCCAGCCAATAAGTGAGGTAAACAGCGAGATCTCTCCGTAGCGCAATGTCAGAATGAATGGCGTCTGTGCTTGCGAAGAGCTCCTTCAAATTCTCTAGCATGGCGGAGATCTTCTTCGAATCCGGGTTCTTAGCCCTGGCTTCCTGGGTCGTACTCTCAGAAAACTCCCCGTTGTCAAAAAAGTTGGAAGACAAAAAGCTACCACTCTTTCCAACTGCTACACCGGACTTTCGAGCCCTCTTTCTGCTTCAAAAAATCGTAGAAGGCGACGAGCTAAAAGTACAAAAGCCTGAACTCCTCAGATTGCTCCTCAAGGACGCTGTCTATAGGCATGAACTCCTCATAGAGTTTGTCGAGGATAGGCAGCCCGGTGATGGCGCTCAGTTCCTTCAAAGAAAAACCAATCACACCATTCGTGACAACAAAGGTGTTGGTTTGTGGAAGGAACGACTCCAGCATGGCCATGAAGGCCTCATCGGAGAAAACCACGGTTTGCCGAAAAGGGTGAACCGCGTAAAAAATCTCGGCCTCCTTCAGAATGGCACCGCCGACCTGCAGGATGTGATCAGTCCATGACTCCCAGCTCAAGTCAGCATTGAAACGGCCGCGAAGTCGAAAAGGCTTCACCCAACTGCTGCCATCGCCCTTGAAAATACGAAGGCCCATTAGTCTCAAATCGACCGAAGGGTGATCTAAAGCTTGGTAGCCGCTGGCCGGCATCAAAATGTCCATGCGAGTATGAGACTTCCCTGCAAAACCAGAAGGGCCGCCAATGAAAACCTCGGTTTTGATCACACTAGTCCTCTTCACCCAGCTTGGAGGATCTTCCCTCTTTGAGCATGTGGAGGAAAGACTCATGATCGAGATAGTCTGATCAAAGGTCGACCGGGTAGAGACAGTTCTCTTCTCACCATCAACTGTGTAAGAGAACTGAAAACATCTCCTTTGGTATGTTGAATCATCAGGGACTACATCACCAAAGAAGAAGGTAGGCTTGGGCACAATGCTCTGATCGTCCGTGTAACACCCCGTACCCTAATCCCGTATTAATACTAATTAATTGCTTGGTTAGGTAATAGTTTAGTTAGTAGGTGTGTTAGAGTCTTAGCAAGTCAGGTTTGGCGTAGGGATCGCGCGTGCGAAGTCTCGTGCGAGTCCGAGTGTGTTTGGATAGAGTAAGGGGCTGGTTTGCAATTTTGGGAAGTTTTCAGGGGTTTTTATGAGATTATGAGTTTTGTGAGTTTGGGTGCATTGGATTGGATAGGTCTCGTCATTTCATGAACTTTAGTCTTCTGTCGCGTTTCGATTCAACGCGCTGAAGAGGCCCAAATAATTACATTTAGCTAATCAAGGACTTAACCCATATTTTTGCCAAAAATACCCCTTTTATACAAGTCATCAACCGGATGACTTATCTCTTCTTCTTATCTCATTCATCTTCATCCCTTCTTTCCATTTCTCTGTGTCTTCTTTAAGCTCTTCCTTCCCTTCATGGTTGTCTTGCCAAAGAGATCAATTGGAGTCCATCTTCACTAACCAAGCCCCTAATCTTCTTCATCAACTCTCCAAGAACTCAATCATCCAATTTTCTAAACTTTTCATCAACAAATCACTCCAAGGTAAGCTCTCCAAGCTACTAGACTTAGCTAATCTTCTTCCTTTGGATTAGAAATGGATTAGGGAGACTCATAGCAAACCTTTGCATTCATTTTTGTAGTGAAGTTTTGGGTTGGAAACTTTTTTCTTCCCCTTTGAGCTTTTGTGGAGTTTTCTTCAAAATTCTACTTGAAATTCCCTAAGCTCTTCATCAAGGCAAGTTAATATGTATGTTTATGATTTGATATGTTTTTTCTTTCCTTTGATCGATAATTGATGATGTTTAGATGACCCTTTGCTCTTGAGAATGAAAACATGATAAATAGATTGTAATTGTTAATGAAATGGATTAGAACTTTAATGACTTGATTAGATGTAAGATGGGGTTTTTATGGACTTGTTACAACTACATACATGTGGTTATATTGTGAGGTGTTATTGTGAAAAAACCAGGTGAAGAAGTCCCCAAAAATCAAGTGGAATCTGTAACTGCAGTGTACCCGGTCGACCGGCTGGGTACCCGATCGACCGGGTCAACTAGGCACCAGGTCGACCGTGGGTGCACCAGGTCGACCGGGCACTCTGTGTACCCGGTCGACCGGCTGGGGACCCGGTCGACCGGGTCAACTGCGGGGAGTTGTTTTTTTTGTTTTTTTTCCTATGATCCCATATTATTCCCTATGCTTTGAGGACCATAGGGGGGACCTTGGCTAACCTTTTTGAGACTCATTTGACTACATGTGAAGACGTTGTGAGCCCACGTTCTTCACGTTAATCCGGTTGTATCGGGAATCAATTTCACTCAATCTTGAACGATACGGGACAACGGGATACCTTTTCTATATCTATGCACGAAGATCATATATTCAGGTATCGCGCACTCTAACCCTTTCGTTGACTGAGTAGGATTGTACGATGCTTCAGGTTTAACAATTGACCTAGGATTGGATTGTTTATTGCCTTGAATTCCGGATTGTACCATCGGGTACTGTTTACATGAGACGTTCATGTTCATTAGCTTCGTTTATTTGTTTTGTTTTGGGATCACTTTTGAGAACTTAGAATGATGGATTTAGGATCCCCTTTGATGTTTCGTTATTTCGAAGTTTGATGGGAGTGTTGAGGCTAGACGGCTTTAATTGGAAAGCTTGTTTGAGAACTATCGGTATTGATGGTTTTGACTTTGATTTGATGATGGTAGGGTAGTTCTCTTTGATCAATGAATCTTGTTCACACAAGAAAGTCTAGCTCTTCACGATGGGTTGTTTAGGACTCTTTGTGTCAGGCACCACTCGACTGTTAACGCCCGACACAGATGGGGCACCATTCTGTGTGAGGACTTTGGATTGAACGTCTGCGCAGTACGACTTTTTATATTTTGATGGCTGTACACCATCGGATACATATTGATTGACTTTGATTTCTTAGGCCTTTTGGTATCCATTTTGATTGCTTGCTTGCCGGGGTTCATCCCGTGCCACTCTACCACAGCTCAAAGGTTGAGTCGGGAGGGTCATGTGGAACTATCCCGTGGCGTATTAGTTTATGTGGGTTGCCTTTTGCTAGATGTTTATGTTAGTTGATTTTGATTCAAATGCTATGCACTTTCTACGATCAGGATGCTATGCATTTCATATGATTTTGTTTCTCGTTTACTCTTATTCGTTCTACATATCTGAATGATTCATATATATATTGCTTGCCGACCTTCGTGTCTGATGATGCTACTCTTGGTGCATAGGTACCGAGCTCTACCTAGCTGAGGAGGAGTTGACGGAGGAAGTTCAGGCGGATCAGCCTGATGACTTCTTGGAGTATAGTACGGACGGCATTGTATAGCCGTACTGACCCCGTACATAAGCGCCATAATGATATCTTTTGTGTAGTTTCATCTTTTGTTTCCTCATCTTTTGATTAGGCCCGAGTTTTGGATGTGGCCTATTGTTGTAAATAATACTTTTGTTTAATTGTTTCAAACTTGAACTCTAGTTACTACATGTGATCAGTTTTGCTCTTAACTATATACTTCAAGATACCATTTGTACTCTGAAGCTTCCGCTATACGTTTTATGTATTTGAGGAAATGTTTATACCTCACAGCGATCTTCGATCCATATTAGGACATGATTAGGGTCAGTGTTATTATCAGTGTCGAAAATTTTTAATTAACCCTAATCTCACGCATAAACCCCGGTTTCACGATCGGGGGCGTGACAGTCCGTGACCCAGGGACGGTTGCTTACCGTAATTTTATAAAACTCCTCATCCTTGAGCGCGATCAAACGTTGCCTCATCTCATCTCGGTTGAGCGAGTCACACTCTTCCAAGTTCCTTTCAACATACTGGACCTCCTCCCAGGCCTGCTGTACGGCCACATTAGAAGATCTGGTAGAATGGCGAGGCGCAACAGTAACAGGCTCCTTACCCTTGTTTGTTCCGAAGGAACTACCTGCAAAGGATGGAAAGAGAGAAAATCAATCATCAAAATGACAGAATTTTGCTAAAAAAAATTCTATCGAAATTTTGGCATGGTTCTGGGGCAATTCCGAAGAAAAGGAAAACATCCCGAAAGAAATAGGGAGCTTGAAGATGGGCTCAACATCGCTACAAGCTCATAATCAATGGAAAATTCTAGAAGAAGGCTTAAACTCCAATATTGATGCGAGATCATACCCAAGCTTCTCAAATATTCGCAAGATTGGAAAAGGGCTCAAAATTGCTGCAAGCTCCAGAATCCAAAATTTGCAAAGCTCCTCAAAAATCCCCACAAGACCAAGAAAGGGCTCAACATTGCTGCGAGCTCCAAATCCCAAGACTTGCAAAAGATTTCCAGGTGTGCACTATCATCTTTCCAATTCCATTAAAAAAAATGCATATAAGGAAAGTTGTCATGCATGCGCATCTCGAAATCTGGGAAAGAACGAAAAAAAAAAAGAGAAGAAAAGAATCTCTTTAAAAAAATAATAATAAAAAAAGGGGGCAGGCCACGTGGCCGTACTTCAATGACTGTACGGTCTTGTCCATATGACCACACAAAAAAAAAAAAGAGAGAAAAGAAAAAAAAAAGAGAAAAAAGAAACACGGTAAAAAAAGAAAAGAAACCGTGAAAGAAAAAGAAAAAGAGAAAGAAAAAAAAAAGAGAAAGAAAGAAAAAGGAAAGAAAAAAAAAGAAAGAAAAAAAAACGTGTGAAAAGAAAAAGAGAAAAACAATGCACATGAAAAAAAAAAGAGAGAGAAAGAAAAAGAAAAGAAAAGGAAAGAAAGAAAGCACTTTTCTATTTCTACATGGGGCTTCTTAAGGAAAAAGAAGAAACTTACTTGGAGCCATTGATGGAGAAGAAGAAGAAAAAGCCTGAAGATCCTTGAAGAAGAAGAAAAGTTCTTGATCTTGGAGCACTCTTGAAGATTTTTGTGAAAAGAGAGCAATAGCAACAAGAGATCCAACCTCCTTGCTTTTATAAAAGAGAGCAAACCAAAAGAGGAAAGAAGGAGAAAAGAAAGGAGGTAAGTGCTACAAATTAGCAAACTTCCTAAGAGAAAGGGATCATGGGATATTCTTTCCCAAAGAGGAGATCTTTTGAGAAATTCTCTCCAAAAAAGAGGGAATGTGAGAAACTTTCTCCCAAAGAAAGATATTTTGAGAAAATCTCTCCCAAAATCAAGGAAACTTGAGAGATTCTCTCCAAGTAAAAATATTTTTAGATATTCTCTACCAAAAAGAGATATTTTTAGATATTCTTTACAAAAATGACACCACATGAGATCTAAGCCATCTTTAAAAATTAAGGTCCCATGAGCTAGCGCATATGAGCCAGGTTTGACCACCTAGGCACAAAAAGTGGCTTTTAGTCAAAATTCCTCTTACCAAGAGCATATAAAAATGGTTCCATGGCTCCTTTGAGTTGATTGGACCATACAAAAAAATCCAAGCCACATGAGTTTCCAAAAATCCAAACCATCCCACCTCATGAACCAAAACCTTGAAATTGACATTCTACAAAAACCAAAACCACTCCAATGGACCCAAAATTGTCCCAAAGAGTGATAAAAAACCAAACCATGGTCCCCTAACTTGCCACATACAGCTTGTTGGGTCAAAAGACCAAAACCAAAAACCAAATCCCGATCCCCTAACTTGCCACATACAACTTGTTAGGTTACAAGACCAAAATCAAAATTCAAAACCCGACCCCTAACCTGCCACATACAGCTTGTTAGGTCACAAGGTCAAAAAACCAAAAACCTTCTTGACCGCCTGATGCGCCACACATAGCCTTTAGGTTCACAAGGTCAAAAAGAAAAATCCAAAACCCAAAAACCCAATCCAAATGTCATTTTCGAAATTTTTCCTTGAGATGGTACGTGATCTTTTTCACTGCCATAAAATTCCCTTAGAAACTCAAAAGGCTACTCTATCAAAAGAAAAAAATGCTCAAAGACTCTTGGTTAAGTCAAAAACTCTTCTTCAAAGTTTTCTTCGAGGCACATCGACTGCAAAAAGCTATGTGATTCGTCGCTGTACCTCGAGGGGGCATTTGTTGACACAAAAAATGTCACTTAGCCTCCTCAACATCAAAAGCTACATGGAGCCGCATCGTACTGCAAACAGGCAAAGCTGCTTCAAGCTTCAGATCTTGTCAGAATCAAACAAAAACTGCAAGATCCTTCAAAACAGCCAAAAGAAGGGTACACATGAAGTTTCGGGCTATTTCAACACCATTTGGCCTAACTTCAATTCTCCAACGGCTGAGCAGGAGCTCCTGGTGGCGACAGTGTTGAAGACATAAAATCTTCGATCAGAGCCTATGGATGGTCTCAAAATACCTCCAAAAAGCTCCACGTCGAATTTTAAGTCAAACCGACACCGTTTGACCCTCCATCAACTCTTGAACGATGAAATCAACCTCCCAGCGGAGAGAACCTCCGATGTCGCCACTCATCAAACAAAGCACATAAGTAGCTTCTACATGCTTCCAAAGGGCTGCACGTCAAATTTCAGGTCATTCCGACGACGTTTGACCCGGCTTTGACGCTCCGAAGCAAAATCAAGCCTATCGGTGGCGGAGCTCCCTGGGACCATGGCATCCAAATCGGAGCTAATGAATCATCTCAAAATTACTCCAATAGGCTCCTTGCCAAATTTTAGGTCAATCGGACATCGGATGACCGCACATCAAAGCTCGACATCTTCCGCGTGGTGAAATCAAGTCTAGCATCGACGGGAGCCCAAACGGCTTGAAAACTCAAATAAAAGCCCATGGTTGGTCCTATCTAATGCTCAGGAAGCTTCATCTCAAATTTTAGGTCATTCCGACTTCGTTTGACCAAGTTTCAACTTTTGGCAGAAAATCGGCTACAAAGTCTTTGGCTTTTCCAAAAATAGGAAACTTTGTGCTCGAAAAACGAATGAGAAATGGCGACCAGACGGCGACCGAAAAAAGGGACCAAAGTCCATGGTCGCCGGCTACCATGGGTACATGGTCGCCGGTTACCATGGGTGCATGGTCGCCGGCGACCCTGGAAGTCCGGGTCGTCGGATTTCCTCCGGAACGACCGATTTTCCGTTATTTTTCGCATTTCGCGATGTTTGGCCCCTGTGATTTTCCCAAATTCTGATTTTTGAGGCATAATATCTGTCGATCTTCGTCAACATCACGGATCCGCCATCGAAACCATTTGATCATCATCGGACACTCCAAAATCGCCAACCGGCCGACCACGAAAGCACACTTTCTGCCCGACCGATCGTGAAATCGACTGGACAGATGTTGCCGGCCCATTGGTGTCAACCAATGTCTGAATTTGCATCATCATCCGACGTCAAATAACATGTGGATCCATCGATGATCATCGTAAGAAGAATTCCAAAAGACGCGGCGCGGCCCGCGAATCTTCAAGCGATTCTGCGACCAATTAATGAAGTTAAATGACCTTTTCATGGCAACTTATTACGGTCATTAACTCATTATTCTGGACAGCCTAATCAGAAGTAAGCAAATGGGAGTTACAAGTCTAATTAATCATGACAATTAACCATGTAACTCCTATCATTATGGAGATTAATCATGGTAATTAATCATGAAACTCCCATCATCATGGAGATTAAATGCCCATTATTCTTCATCGGCCAATCAAAATCCAAAAAAAAGGAGTTACAAAATTATAAAATTAATACTTGTAACTCCTCCCATCATGGAGCATTAATGCAATCAATGCTCATAAACCCTCCTAAATGGCCACCAAAAGCCTATAAATAGGCGGTCATTCCAAAGGGAAAGGGTCCGAAAAAATCATCTGACGAGTGTTCTGAAGAATTGTCCTAGAAATCTCTGCACAAAGAAGCTCTCTTGCCTTGAAGAAACTCTGCTGCAAACGCTTCAAGGTGATTGAAGTCCCATGGGGGGCCACCGCCCCAAGGTTCCCCTCTCCTTTTTTCCGACATGGCCTAGATGTAGCTTTTCAGTCCGTCTACTCGGTTTTTTTATTGGATATAGAACCTTCCCTTGGTCTTTGTCCTCTAAAAATCCGAGGTTCAAGCCAAGCCTAGTGAATCAAAGCATCAAGTGTTCTCATCTGAAGGACGATGGAGGAGCCCATACATGACTCGCGACCGTCGATCTGAACGAGTCCCCACAATCTCCTAAGAAGTCAAATCCCTCTTTCTTTCTTTTCTATTTTATTTTGTATTTTTAAAAAGACAAAAAAATAACAATTCCTATCTTTCATCATTGATGAGATTTGTAAATCGCCTTTTACGGCAAAATCGTCTTCTACGGCACAAAATTGCCTTTCACGGCATTCTAAATCTGTCTCTTTTCTTAAAATATATGTGCAATGGAAAATTAGAAAAAAAGTTTGATTTCCTTTTTACTTGTGAAGGTGAATCTCCGGATCACAATTTCAAATTCCAAGTAGAATAGAAAATCTAGTATACCCGTACAAAATGTTGATGCTCGCTTTTTTTTCGCCCCACCGCACCCCGGCGAACCCGGGACGGAGGAAGGCAAGAAAAAAGCCGGGACCATCATGTCTATCAAACTGTCAATTTGTTCCATCTACCTTGTCTCTCTCATCGATATGAATCCAACAAAAAAACTGGAGTGCAATTATGAGTCCGGATGGCTTTAGAAATTAAGAAACAATTATGGTCGTTCGATTGGTCAGTTTTGCCTTTGATTGTACTGCTGAGTCAGTAGACTGGTCCTGGGCTTCTGCGAAACGGGTTAGGCTGGCCTGACCTGGAATCAACCCAAGACCTAGGAGACCCTACAACTACTGGGCTTCTGTCACGCCCCTGAACCCGGATCCCTACAGTGGTCTGACCTCAGGGACGCTAATTGGGAAGTAAGTGATAAATAATATTTCTTCCCACGATCCGCATGTGTGAGGAAGATAAAATTTCCAAACACATTAAGAACATTTCACGGAGCTTACGTGGCATTGCAACCCGGAGCCTGTGGTCATCGGATTCCTTGTCGTACTCAACCTGTCAGCATAAAGCTATCATAGCAACTCATACTCAGATTGGAACAAAACATGATATCAAAATATACAGAGCTGACAGTAATAGCATGCTGATAATTACCCAAGCATATTCAAGTTATAATTTAATAAGTGCATTAATTACAATCCCAAAGAAGAAGGCTAACGGAAGCCTTACAAAATAACAAGCTAAGAACAAATACTATCTAGGTGTATAACGTATCTCTAGAGCCAGGCACGACGTCTACATGACATCAATGACAAATGAACTTGCAAAACTCGTGGCTTTACAGCCAACCGCACACGCACTAGCTCAAGACGGAAACCTGCTACCTAAGGCACCAAAGATAGAATATCAGACACAACGGTCTGGTAGGTGATCAATTTAGGCATGAGCATAAACAACATTAAGTTTAGAAGAAGCAATGTTTAAAACAATTTACTGAATTTAAAACAGTCTTACAGAGTTTAAAACAATATATGAATAATATACATGCCAAGAGAACGAAAGTCCATGAACGATAGACGAAACAAAATTAGCATGATTAGTAAACCCATTTTTCAATACCAAAGCACATTTGAAAGTCCCAGAGAAATCATGCTAAGCTTGCAAGATAAGAACATTGAAATCCATGTACAAGATAGAAACCACGGTGATAAAATTGACTGAGTGGATGGCAACCACATGAAGCTACATTCTTCGTTACACGAGGTAACGAGAGCACGCACGATAATAATTCTTCGTCACATAAGGTGAAGGCAGCACACACGATCATGACCTAGTATAACTGGGCATCACACACGAGTCCCGCTGCAGAACAGGCTAAATAAACACGCACGATATCCCAAGCTGCACTTGTCACAAAATATTTAAGGACCCAAGGCGGTTGATCAGACCGATAAGGTCGTCCATGCTTAGTGGTGCCGACAAGAAAATAAATACACACAAACTTTCAAAGCAATGCTTGATATACAAGAATTCGGGAACTACTCACACAATATCATGGACACGCACATTTGTTCACTAGAATTCATGTATCAGTAGTCCCGACACGATGTAATGAAAACATGGTTCACGCGATGATTCCCAAAAATGGGGTTTTTACAATAAAACCTTGGAAACATCATTTTCAAGATGACATGAAAATCCATGCAAAGCTTTACAAATCCACATTATTGCAAACCAATGTCTTTTCACATCAACCCTAAGATTTTCAAATCAAAATTTTTAAGCATATGCTAAGGCCCATCATTTGATCCATGTGTAATTGAAACCCAAATGTTAGAATTAAAAGCGGATTAGTGCCCCTGAAGCTAAACAACATTTCAAATTTCAATTGCACAATGTCAAGCTAAAAGCCCTTAATCATATTATGATTTTTTTTTATTCCCAAAGAAATCCCCCAAAAATAGGTCAAATTCGAAGTTCGGTCACCTGTCGGTTGGCCGTCGGCTAGCCGACCATGGTCAAGTCGGTTAGCCGCATGCTAACCGAGAGCTAACTGACTCATCAGAAACAGGGAAAACAACTTCTGGAATTGGAACAAAGTGGTTTGGTCACCTGTCGGTTGACCGACACCTCAAGATCTGGAAAATGTAGCATTCTGGAAATGGAACTGAGCTGGTTCGGTCACCTGTCGGCTAGCCGACATCTGACCGACAACTGACCGCCCAGCTGCAGTAAAGCATTTCTGAAGTTGTTTTCAACCCTTTCTTTTCTCCAACATTTCTCCTTGTCACTTCTCCTATTCTCCTTATCACTTCTCCTTATCACTTCTCCAACATTTTCTGCACGAAAATGAGCCCACAACTCCTATTCTTTTCATCAGTCAACAATTCACATTAAACACTCCATATTTCATCAAAACAATTCAAGTGACAAAACAAGACATTGAGTTCCACTTCAACTAGAAATTCAGAATTCTAGAAAATAATTAATATCAAATGCATGTAATGAAATGGAAGCCAATTATGCTTAATTGACAAATAATATAGTTTGAAAACTAGCCAAGTGAAAATCAATGCATTTTACAAACATAATATACCAATTATCTTGCATGAACAATAAACCTAGATTAATCACTTGCCTTTTCCTCTAGCACTCCAAGGATACCCAAAAATCTCACCAATTAGACATAAGTACACCTATTAAACAAAAACCCCCAAAACATACTCAAAAGTGGCTCAAAATTAGAAAACTAACAAGGACGTGGAATTTGATCATGCATGTTGGAATTAGTGGCTCATTTATGACCTAGATCAACATGTTAAAAGATGGGGGCAAGAGGCTTACTCTAAGATAGCCCTACAGCAACTCTAATGGCTGTTGGAGAGGTCATTGGTGACGAAACGACGAGAAAATGGCGCCAATAGGAAGCTCTCAATGCATGGAGTTGAGTGGTGGTGATTAATCTTCAGTTTGGTAAGGTTTGGTGGGGATTTGGGAGAGAAAAGAAGCAAGGAAGAAGAAGAGTGAAGCTCAGCTGGGAGACTTGCAACTCCATTCTCGTTTGGGAAAGAAAAATGGAGAAGAAAGAAAAGATGGGCTTATATAAGGTGATGGTGGTGGGGCCCACAGCTTAAAACTCTTCATGGGCTTGGAACTCGACTTTCTGGGCCTCGGATGGACTCAACGAAGAAGACAAAAATGATCCTCATAAAATCTAGTTTTCAAAAAATGTACTTTTGATATGGTTCTGGAATTTCAAAATTTGGGCTCAGATTTCAATGTGAAAAGACTGTTTTGCCCCTAGGGCCGAAAAATTGATTTTTATGGGCTTCGAATGGGATCGGTCTGAACACAAAAGTTGTTGGGGCTAATTTGACCTATCCAAAAAAACCAAAATTGAATTTTTTTTTTCAAAATCAAGAACAATTCCCCACGCTGACACGTACGACCCAAGGCATCCCTTGGTTGCCAGACTGGGTCCAACCGCTCTCAAAATTCCCCAAAGCTAAAGGAAAAGCATTTTAAACCACAATTTAACTCAATTAGGCTCAAATATCACTTAGAGAACTAAACCAAGGCTAAAAACACATTAATCACGAAAATTAGGGGTCAGGGTCTTACAGCTTCTGGTGCCGGCAGGCCAAACCTGACCCGAACTTACCCAAGTCTGAACCTGACTTGGCCCAGAACTTCGTCGCCTTTCCTTTGATTTCTGGTCTCTGCTACGGGGAATAGAGACTGTAGCCCAGCTGTAAGGTCCGCGACCTTGCTGGGTCAATTGGGCCCAATAGTAGGCCCGTTGACCCGTTTATTTTATAATTATTATAATTAATTGTATTGTTAGATAATTAGGTGGGTTTAGATCATGAACGAGTTTCTTTTACTATTAGAATAGTATCTGCGAAGTTTCGTGCGATTCCGAGTTCGTTTGATCATAGCACGAGGTAGTTTGCAATTTAGGGAAAATTGAGTGTTTTTTCGAAAAATTCCAATCGCCGTGATTTTTGGGTTCGTTGGAAAGGTCTCGTCGCTAATCATTTTTGTCTCTTGGCTCATCGCAATCCTACGGCTAGAAACCCTTCAAGTGGCCCATTCTTTCACCGGACCCACTTAAGGGCAAACTTGTCCTTTTTCCTCTCTTATTCTCTTAAACAGAGATTTACCCTAACCCTAAGCTCATTCTAGGCAATGAAAGAGCTACAGCAGTCCTCTTCTTCTCCCTCTTCATCTTCTCAAGCTTAGAACTCTTGAGAGAGACCGTCTCGAAGATCCGAACCGCTAATATTCTTCCTCGCGATCTCCTCTTTCCATTTATCCTAGTTTGGTAACATTTCCCTCACCCGCATCTTTTCAATCATCTTCTCTTTTGATTAGATTTAGGTTGTTCTTGATCATTTTCTTCTATTCCTTCTCCTTTATGATTTAGGTTGTGTTTGGTTGGGTTAGATCGTGGTTCCCGTGTTAATAGAGCTTCTACTCGAATTTTCCCCAATTTTTACCATCTTCTTGGTTGAGGCAAGTAGATACGCAATTTATAATATAACATAAATGCTTTGTTTTATTGATTGATATGGATCCAATGATAGAATACCCCAATGCCAAGCTGTTAGGATTTGATTTGGAATTTAACATGCTTGATTAGGTTTTTACTGTTTCAATTGATAATTTGAAAACCATAGATGTTTAATTTACTTGAATGGATGTGAATGGATGGATTGTGGCTGTTGGGAGAGCATGGTGGCTCAATTTCGTGCAGGTATAGCCATTGGAAGGGTTTGGAATGGTTTGGAATGGATTGGAAATGATTCAGAATGGAAGTTCGTCAAAAAATGGGTTTCCGCTTTCGAACGTTCGAATGTTCCTCTGAACGTTCGAACATTGGGAACTGCAGATGGTTGGCTGACGATGAACGTTTGAACGTTCCTCCTGAAAGTTCGAACGTTGGCATGTTTGGGAGAATGACTAGGAATGATCAAAAGTTTGAACGCGCCTCCCAAGCGTTCGAACGTTTGGGTCTTCAGGTGATTGGCTTGGAGGCTTGAACGTTCGAATGTTCAAACTCTGGAACTTCCGGACGTGGGGAGACCGAACGTTGAACGTTCGAATGTCCCTATCAGACGTTCGAACGTTCAACGCTGCTGGGGTGTTGGCCTGGAGAGCGAGAGTTCGAACTCTTGCTCCAAGAGTTCGAACTCTCGGCATTTGATTGATGTTTGGGTAGGTTTCCAAGGCCATCACTTTTGAATCGCTCGTCGGATTTTCACGAACCATATACCGTTGGAAAGCTCATTGAATGTAGAATCCAATGGTATATGTTTCACGACGATCGGAGATCGAGAAATGAGGAAATGATGGAGATTAATGATTCAAACCATGTTTCGTTGGAAACAAGATTGTTAACCTAGGTTTGGGGACTTAGAGGCTGGGAACCCTTAACCACTTCATGTGACCATTAATGAAATTGGAAATCAAAGCATGTGGTTTGGTGTGCTTTGATGGGTTGTCTAGATATCCCTGTATTTAACATGGGGTAACCGAATGTGTATGGGACAGAATCAATTGACGCTTTGCATGATTGTACACCAAGGGATTTCTTTAAAAGCATCATTGATCCAATCCTACACGTACTCCGTTAGAACATGTTGAATAAAGGGATGACACCACTTGCCTAGGTTTGGATTGTAATTCCTCCTTGACTTGTTAATTGTATCCGTTGTAATTATTCCTTGTACACTCTCTTGGCACAATACACTTAATGAATTATGAAACTCAAATCCTCGTAGATTAGGACTTGGATCTGACTCAGAGTGTACCTTAGGATCCTGTATCAAGAATGGATAAACATGACTGGCTAGTTATAAGGGATTATCAGGTGTGTTTGGACTTGTCTTGTATTGTTTTGGAAGAGATAATCCCTATGATCACGTCATGCTTGTTAAACTAGCCAGACTTGCTTGTCTTGGTATTCCCCCGTATCAGCACCACGTTATTACTATTTGCATGTCATGGCCAACTGCAGTTTGGGGGTTTTATTGATGTGCCGGTTACTCGGACATCGGGGTGGGCAATCAGCTTTGGACGGCGTCTATGTCATTGAATAGTTGGGAGCAGGCTTGGACCATGTTACTATTCGCAGGACGGGGAGCTTGGATCCCCCTGGAGACGGACTTTGGTATTAGTAGTCTGGATTGAGACTGTTACTGGTACCCCGGGAGGTGGCTTGGACATCATCGGAGTTTCCTTCTTGATTCTTGCATTTGCATGGTTTGGATAGTGGTGATTGCTAGATGATTCTAGATTTCTTCTTTACTGATTCTGATAGTTATTACTCACGCGGTATGCCTAGCATTATTTTATTGTACTCTTATGATCTTGTACATGTCCATATTCTTATACTTGATGCATGGTATGCTTTTATTGTACTTTGCTTATCTATTGCTCAACATGTCGTTGACTCTATTGCTTGGTGTGCTGACACCGTAGGTGACTACTATGAGGAGCAAGCAGGTAAGGAGATCCCAGAGGATCTCTAACCAGCTAAGGAGGAGCGAGAGTGGCATGCCGATGACGTAGAGTAGCGTCATCACTCCCGGTACATGAGAGACTTACATGTCATATGCTTTTGATTTTCATTATCCTTTTATTGGTTATTCATCGTTGAACTTTTCCTCTCATTGACTTCTTTTTGTTTAAATGGCCTTGGTTATTGGGTTGGCCATTGTAATTAATTTAACTCTTTGAATAGCTTTAATTGTTCTTTTGCAACTTTAAATTAATAAATGAGAATTGTTATTCATTGTTTTGATATTTACTATGCCTTGAATTGTATGATTCCACAAAGGGTTATATTCTTGAGGTTTGAAATACAATATCCTCATAGCGGACGTATGATCCTTAGGCCTAAAGGGAAAATTTTTTAATTAGCCATAAATTTCACTCCCCGGATCCGGTTTATTTTCTAATCGGGTTCGGGAGACGTGACACCAGCTTCTTTCCTTTGGTTGTCTTCTCCGACGACGCTGGGCGGGCGGCCGGACTGGAGAGGCGACGGCGAAGACGGCAGCCTGACGACTGCGATCATGCAACGACGGAACTCCAGTCTTCGCTACGGTTGGCTACACTACAACTGGGTTTTTGCAAATCTCCAAAACCTAGAAAACAACTTCAAGCCCCCCCGTTTTTTTTTTATTCTTAATATCTCCACTTGTCAAAATGAGACAAGATTCCTTTTGTCTTTTGGAAACTGAACCACAGCCACCTTCTTCTGTAACTATTCAAAAAAAAAAAAAAAAAAAAAACCCACTGAGGCATTGCGTGATTTGCAGACAATACAACCCTTTGTTGTGCGGTGAAATCAAGAGATCTAGATGATCTCTTCTCCGGGACTAAACCGAAGCACTAGGAACCCTAAGCTCTGATACTCATTTTTAGGGACGGAAACATACGCTCGATCTACGAGACAATCAATCATTCACACAATCAATCCACGAGACATAGATTTACGTGGTTCAGCAAGATTGCCTACGTCCACAGGAGATTCACGCCGTTCACTATTATTAGAGATTCCCACAAGAGTACAAGCACTCACTGTCTCTCTTGCTCTCTCTCAATTTTACCATAAGTACAATGCTTTTACCACCTAGTATAAATATATGAAGCCCTAAACCTCTAGACACCCACAACCGTCGGATCTGGCCTTATAATAGATGATCTAGATTAAATTGACAAATTATAAATAAACCCCTGTAATAGAACAAAGTCTAGATCAGGCTTCACTAACCCATCAGGTTGTTCATTTTAGGTCCATGAACAGGGATGGGCAATTTTCTTGACCAAAGTTATTTGGAAAAAATACTAGGGATTGCTACTAAAAAATGTATTAGATTATCCCCACTTGATGTCTGATACAAGCATGGTTAGTAAGCATCATTGCCTTATGGGTAAGGGCCTAACTTTCCTCCCACAGCCCTAGGAATCAACCCCTGGTATTGGCCGAGCACGAGAGAAGGAGAATCCTCGAGAGGAGCATGGTGGAAGGCATACTCAAGCAAAGTGAAAAGTTTATTGTTCCCTCTCATGTAACAGCAAAAGAACAAAAAATACAAGCATGGTTGGTTTACCAACGAGTAAAGGGACCTGGGCCCACATCTTAGGCCTATGATACGTATCTTGCACTAGTAAAATCAGCCCAAATAACTATATGGGTTGAACTCTCGTGGATGAAACCGAGTTGTGGAGGCAGTGGCCCGGAAGGTCTCAGTGCAGATTGTTAGATTGTATGTCATCAATCTAGTGGATGATGTGAACAAATTAATTTATTTTAACAATTAGTTTATTATTTCATGCTTTATTCATGTGACGAATGGGTTTTTATTTAACGTTGGCACATAACTAATACAAAGTGACATGAATTACAACTCTTATACTCGAAGTATTTTCACAACCGGTGATGAGACTGAACATCTCATCTAAAAAGGTTGTAGCACCACAGTCACTATGAAATAGTGTGGCTTGTCTCAACCATTAAAGTGTAAGACTCTGGATTGTGCGTGCTAGTACATTGGATGTACTGAAGGACCATGAGTAGCACCTTATGCAAAAAATATCTTAATCTCTGATTAAGGAATGTTGTCATAATTTTTAAGCAATAGGCTCTTAATTCCAAGAGATTAATGGACTCAAATTTCTGCTATACATTTACTTTGAGTTACCAACGAGTGAGGCCAACCCTAGGTCAAATACCTCGGTATTTTGGGTAGATGATAGTAGGACTTTGGGAACATAAAATTCTTAAGATGTAATCTATCTTCTAAGTGAGAAATATCCCTTTGTGCTGGTTAATGAAATTTATCATTAGTAAATGCACACCCGTTTTGATTAAGAGTTAATCAGATGGTGTCGATGATTAGTGTGATTAATTGGGTCACGAGGATAATAAGAGATGGGTCTAACTTGGTTGGATAGTTTAATTCCAATGGAACCATTGATATAATTGATGGAGGGGCATGCTTACAATAATTGAAAAGTGTAGAGTCTTCTTGTAAATATTCTTTTTTAAGACCAGAGTGCAATTGCATTTATTTAGTGGAGTTATTGCAATTAACTGTGGGTCTAGAGTTCGCATGAGATGTGGGATCTAAATGTTTCAGTTGGAGCCAGATTCTAAAGAATACCTAGCGGTCCTCATGCTAGCCCTAAGAAAGAGAAAGTTGTGTTCCAATTTGAAATCTTATAGGAAAAAAGGAGTAGGACACATAAGAGAAATAAAAGTGGGACTTCTAATTATAATGAGAGAGGAGGTTCCCAAAATATATATAGGAGGCGAGGGCTTAGACGTCTAACACATGAGTTACATGCCTAAGGTGGACGTCCCTAACTCCTCTCTTTCCCCTTATTTTCTCTCCTCTGGTTTCCTTCTTAAGTGCCTAGGGTGTCTTCTCAATTGAGATCCCACTATTCTCTTTGAGAAGTTATCTATAAGACGGTTATAGCGAGGAAGAACACAAGGCTAAGGAGATCAAATCTGTGCAAGAGTTTTGGGAAGATCAAAAGCATCTTCTTCTCGATTTGAGCACAACCAAGCTCCTCAGGTATAGTTTACAATCAGTTGTTCTAGTAGATCTTCTTGTTTGTGTTTGCTTGTTTTGATTTATTTTCTTTTGATAGATCTATGATCTTAATGCATTAGATGAAGGTTTTAGATCTTGAGATTTGGTCTTTGGCCTTTTGGGAGTTTGATCCCTGCTTTAAGTGGGTCAAAAGTTTTGAAAACTCATTTAGAAGGCCCACCTACTTCCAACATAGATTAGGCGCAAATGAAGGCCAATCCTCATCAAGCAATGGAGACTATCTTGGTGGCCCAAACATTTAACAGTGTATTCAGTGCAATTTTTATATCAGTACTAGCTTGGTATGATTTTGGTGAGTAAGGTGAATGTGAGGATCTGTACTAATTATAGGAGGGCCCCATTATATAGAATAAAAATGATACTCACTTCTTAAAAGTAAAATCAAAATATCTTTTATTATGAGATATGGATCATGGGTGGATGCCCACCTAAGATGCCCTAAGTCAGAATCTTATTGTAATTAGGGTTTGTCAATTAGGAGGTTACTTTGCTTATAAACAAGCCTCCTTCCTTTGTATTTAGATATACTTGAGATAATAGAAAAACTCTCTCTCTTCTCCCTCTAATCTTCTTCCTCTAAGTTTTCTCCTTTTTCTAACACGTTATCAGCACAAAGCTCTAAGAGAAGGAAGAAAACCCAGTCTTCTTACCCAAAGAGGAGAAATCATTCCCTGAGCGGATTTTCATCACGAAATCCTTCCCTGTGTGGATTTTCATCACGAAATCCTTCCCTGCGCTGACTCCTTCCCAGAGCGAATTTCCATCACATATTCCTTCTCAAAGTGGATTTCCATTTCAAATTCCTTGCGCGGATTCCATCCTAGCAAGGATTTCCATAGTGGGATCCTTCCCAGTGCGGATTTTAGAAAAGAGTAATATTTTTCTTCAAATACAATAAGTAGTGATGGACCCGGCTTTCTCTCACCTACCTCAGCCCCGGGTCCGTTGGGGTGCGGCGGGGAGAAAAAAAAACGAGCATCAACATTTTGTACGGGTATGCCAGATTTTCTATTCTACTTGGAATTTGAAATGGTGATCCGGAGATTCACCTTCACAAGTAGAAAAGGAAATCAAACTTTTTTCTAACTTTCCATTGCACATATATTTTAAAGAAAGAGACAAGATTTTTAATGCCATAAAAGGCGATTTTGTTTAGTTTGCCGTGAAAGGCGGTTTTATGCCATAGAAGGCAATTTTGCCATGAAAGGCGATTTACAAATCTCATCAATAATGAAAGACAAGAATTGTGATTTTTTTTGTCTCTTTAAAAATACAAAATACAATAGAAAAGTAAGAAAGAGGAATCTGACTTCTTAGGAGATTGTGGGAACTCGTTCAGATCGACGGTCGCGAGTCATGTATGGACTCCGCTATCGTCCTTCAGATGAGAACACATGACGCTTTATTTCTCTTGGCTTGGCTTGGACCTCAGATTTTTAGAGGATAAAGACCAAGGGAAGGTCCTATATCCAATAAAAATCTGGGTAGACGGGCTGAAAAGCCACATCTAGGCCACGTTGCATAGAAGAAGAGGGGAAACCTTGGGGGGGTGGCCCCCCAAGGGACTTCAATCACCTTATTGTGTTTTTAGCAAAGTTACTTCAGAGTAGGAGAGCTTCTTTGTGCAAAGATTTTCAAGACAATTTTCCAGGACCCCTGCCCTTTGGAATGACCACCTATTTATAGGCTTTTGGTAGCCATTAGGAGGGTTTATGGGCATTAATGGTATTGATGCTCCATGATGGGAGGAGTTACAAGTATTTAATTCTTGATTTTGTAACTCCTTTTTCTTGGATTCTGGTTGGCCGATGGAGAATAATGGGCATTTAATCTCCATGATGATGGGAGTTTCATGATTAATTACCATGATTAAACTCCATAATGATAGTAGTTACATGGTTAATTGCCATGATTAATTGGACTTGTAACTCCTTTTTCCTTGAATCTGATTGGGCTGTCCAAAATAATGAGTTAATGACAGCATTAACTTGCATAAAAAGGTCATTTAACTTCATTAATTGGTCGCTAAGTCGCTTGAAGAATCGCAGGCCGCGCTGTGCCTTTTGGAATTCTTCTGGTGATGATCATCAATGGATCCACATGTTGTTTGATGTCGGATGGCTATGCAATTTCAGACATTGGTTGACACCAATGGGCCGGCAACATCTGTCCAGTCGATTTCTCGATCGGTTGGGCAGAAGTGTGCTTTCTTGGTCGGCCGGTTGGCAATTTCGGAGCGTCCAATGATGATCCAATGATTTTGACGGCGGATCCGTGATGTTGATGAAGATCGACGGATATCATGCCTCAAAAATCGGAATTTGAGAAAATCACAGGGGCCAAACATCGCGAAACGCGTAAAGAACCCAAAAAAGTGGGTTTTCGGGCAAAATCTGGCGACCCAGATTCCTATGGTCGCTGGCGACCATGCACCCATCGTCACCGGCGACAATGGGGCCGGCGACCACGGGGCATTTGTCCCCTTTCGGTCGCCATTCGGTCACCATTTTTCCGTCTTTTTCGCTTCTTTTTTCTTCTATATTTTTCTTGACATCTCTCCTCATTTATTGGCTTGATTCCCCTAAAGAAAACCTGTCGAGAAGCCATGCAAATCAGAGCACAAAGTTTCCTATTTTTTTGGAAAAGCCGAAGACTTTGTAGTCGATTTTCTGCCAAGAGTTGAAACTAGTTCAAACGATGTCGGAATGACCTGAAATTTGAGGTGAAGCTTCCTGAGCAATAGATAGGACCAACCATGAGCTTTTATCTGAGTTTTGAAGCCATTTGGGGTCCAGTCGATGCTAGACTTAATTTCACCGCGCGGAAGATGTCGAGCTTTGATGTACGGTCAACCGATGTCTGATTGACCTGAAATTTGATAGGGAGCCTATTGGAGTCATTTTGAGACGATCCATTAGCTCTGATTTGGATGCCATGGTTCCGGGGAGCTCCGCCGCCGATAGGCTTGATTTTATTTCCGAGCATCAAAGTTAGGTCAAACGTCGTCGGAATGACCTGAAATTTGACGTGCAGCCCTTTGGAAGCAAGTAGAAGCTACCCATGTGTTTTGGTTGATGAGTGGCGGCATCGATGGTTATCGCCGCCGAGAGGCTTGTTTTCGCTGTTCGAGAGTTGATGGAGGGTCAAACGGTGTTGGTTTGACTTGAAATTTGACGTGAAGCATTTCAGAGGTATTTTGAGACCATCCATAGGCTCTGATCGAAGATTTGTTATCTTCGACACTGTCACCGCCGGGAGCTCTTGCTCAGTCGTTGGAGGATTGAAGTTAGGCCAAATGGTGTCGAAATGGCCCAAAACTTCATGCATACCCTTCTTTTGGCTATTTTTAAGGATCTTGCAGTTTTTGTTTGATTCTGACAAGATCTGATGCTTGAAGCGGCTCTGCCTGTTTGTGGTAGGATGCAGCTCCATGTAGCTTTTGATGTTGAAGAGGCAAAGTGACATTTTTGGTGTCAACAAATGCCCCCTCGAGGTACATCGACGAATTGCATAGTTATTGTAGTCGATGTGCCTCGAAGAAAACTTTGAAGGAGAACTTCTGATTTGACCAAGAGTCTCTGAGCATTTTTCTTTTGGTAAAGTAGCATTTTGAGTTTCCCAGGGGATTTTATGGCAATGAGAGAGATCACGTACCATCTCAAGAGAATTTTGAAAATGACATTTGGATTGGGTTTTTGGGTTTTGGATTTTTCTTTTTGACCTTATGAACCTAAAGGCTTTATGTGGCGCATTAGGCGGTCAAGAAGGGTTTTGGTTTTTGACCTTGTGACCTAACAAGCTGTATGTGGCAGGTTAGGGGGTCTGGTTTTGAATTTTGATTTTGGTCTTGTGACCCAACAAGCTGTATGTGGCAAGTTAAGGGACCATGGTTTGGTTTTTGGTTTTGGGCTTGTGACCTAACAAGCTGTATGTGGCAAGTTAGGGGACCATGGTTTGGTTTTTGGTCACCCTTTGGGACAATTTTGGGTCCATTGGAGTGGTTTGGGTTTTTGTGGAATGTTAATTTCAAGGTTTTGCTCTTAATTTGGTTCATAAGGTGGGATGGTTTCGATTTTTGGAAACTCATGAGGCTTGGATTTTTCTTTGTTTGGTCCAATCAACTCAAAGGAGGCATGGAACCATTTTTGTATGCTCTTGGTAAGAGGAATTTTGACTAAAAGCCACTTTTAGTGCCTAGGTGGTCAAACCTGGCTCATGTGGGCTAGCCCATGGGACCTTAAGCATTAAAGATGGCTTAGATCTCATGTGGTGTCATTTTTGTGAAGAATATCTAAAGATATCTCTTTTGGATAGAGAATATCTAAAAATATCCATACTTGGAGAGAATCTCCCAAGTTTCCTTGATTTTGGGAGAGATTTTCTCAAACTATCTTTCTTTGGGAGAAAGTTTCTCACATTCCCTCTCTTTTTGGAGAGAATTTCTCAAAGGATCTCCTCCTTGGGAAGGAATATCTCAAGATCCCTTTCTTTTAGGAAGATTGCTAATTTGTAGCACTTACCTCCTTACTTCTTTCCTTCTTTCCTCTTTTGATTTGCTCTCTTCTATAAAAGCAAGGAGGTTGGATCTCTTGTTGCTATTGCTCTCTTTTTGCAAAAATCTTCAAGAGTGCTCCAAGATCAATAACTATTCTTCTTCTTTAAGGATCTTCATGCTTTTCCTTCTTCTTCGCCATCAATGGCTTCAAGTAATTTTCCTTCTTCCTTAAGAAACTCCATGTAGAAATAGAGAAATAAAAGTTTCTTTCTTTTTTTTTCTTTTCCTTTTCTTTTTTTTTTTCCACGTGTTCTCTTCTTTTCGTTTTTTTTTACACGTTTTTTTTTCTTTCTCTCTTTTTTCTTCTCTCTTTTTTTCTTCTCCCTTTTTTTCTTTTTTCTTTTTTTCCTTTTTTTTCTTTCTCTTTTTTTGCTTCACGGTTTCCCCTTCTTTTTTTTTACGTGTTTTTTTTTGTCTTTTTTTTTCTTTCTCTCTGTTTTTTTTTTCTTTCCTTGGCTGTACGGACAGGTCCGTACAGACCTGGCCGTACTGCCATGTGGCAGTGGGCCATGGCCTATGGGCAAATTTTTTTTTTAATTTTTTTGTTTTGAAAGAGATTGTCTTCTTTTATTCTTTTTCCTTTCTTTCCCGGATTTCGAGATGCCCATGCATGATAACTTTCTCTCTATGTATTTTTTTAAAATGGAATGGGAAGGATGATAGTGCACACCTGGAACTCTTTTGCAAGTCTTAGGATTTGGAGCTCACAACAATGTTGAGCCCTTTCTTGGTCTTGCGGGGATTTTTGAGGAGCTTTCGCCAGTTTTGGAGTCTGGAGCTCGCAGCAATGTTGAGCCATTTTCCAATCTTGTGGAGATTTGAGAAGATTTGGTTTGATCTCGAAGCAATGTTTGAGTTCGAACCTTCTTTGAGAATTCTCCATTGATTATGAGCTCGCAGCAATGTTGAGCTCATCTTCAAGCTTCCTTTCTTCTTCGGGGTACTTTCCTTTTCTTCAAAATTTCCCCGGGATCATGCCAAAATTTCGCTAGGATTCTTTTTTTTTTTAGCAAAATTTTGTTATTTTGGTGATTGATTTCTTCTTTTTCATCCTTTGCAGGTAGTTCCTCCAGAACGAAAGGGGGTAAGGAGCCTGTCACCGATGTGCCTTGCCGTTCTACCAGATCTTCTAATGTGGCCGTACAGCAGGCCTGGGAGAAGGTTCAGTATGTCGAGAAGAACTTAGAAGAGTGTGATTCTCTCAATTGAGATGAGGCGAGACAACAGTTGATCGCTCTCAAGGATGAGGAGTTTTATAGGATTATGGTAAGCAACCGTCCTTGGGTCACGGACGATCAAAGCATTGTGCCCAAGCCAACCTTCTTCTTTGGTGATGCTGCCCCTGATGACTCAACATACCAAAGGAGATGTTTTCAGTTCTCTTACACAGCTGATGGTGAGGAGAGAATTGTTTCCACCCGGTCGACCTTCGATCGGACTATCTCGATCATGAGCCTTTCCCCCACATGCTCAAAGAGGGAAGATCCTCCGAGCTGGGTGAAGAGGACTAATGTGATCAAGAACGGGATTTTTGCTGGCGGCCTTTCTGGTTACGCAGAGAAGTCGCCTGCCCGTATGGACATTTTGATACCGGCCAGCGGTTACCAAGGTTCAGATCATCCTTCAATCGATTTGAGACCGGTGGGCCTTGGTATTTTCAAGGGTGATGGCAGCAATTGGGTGAAGCCTTTTCGACTTTGTGGCCGTTTCAGTGCTGACTCGAGCTGGGAGTCGTGGACTGACCACATCCTGCAGGTTGGCGGTGCCATTCTGAAGGAGGCCGAGATCTTTGACGTGGTTCGCGCTTTTCGGCAAACCGTGGTTTTCTCCGATGAGGCCTTCATGGCCATGTTGGAGTCGTTCCTTCCACAAACCAACACCTTCGTTGTCGCGAACGGTGAGATTGGTTTTTCTTTAAAGGAACTGAGTGCCATCACTGGGCTGCCTGTCCTCGGCAAAATCTATGTGGAGTTTATGCCCATCGACAGCGTTCTTGAGGAGCAGTCTGAGGAGTTCAGGCTTTTATACTTTCAGCTTGTCGCCTTCTATGATTTCTTGAAGGAGAAGGAGGGCGTGAAAATTCGATGTAGCAGTTGGAAGAGTGGTAGCTCTTTGTCTTCCAACTTCTTTGACAGTGGGGAGTCTTCTGAGATTACGACCGAGGACGCCAGGGCTAAGAACTTGGGTTCGAAGAAGATCTCTGCCATGCGAGAAAATTTGAAGGAATTCTTCGCAAACATAGACGCCATTCATTATGACATTGCGCCGCGGAGAGATCTTGCTGCTTACCTCACTTATTGGCTGGGTGAGGCCGTTTTTGCTAGAGGAGATGGAACGCACATCAGGCCGCATTGCATTTTTTCGAGTTGTTAGATGGCGTTTGGAGAGCGGCTTGCTTTGGTACCTTTTTTTTTCTCCTATTTGTGTACCGAACTGTAGGCTGCTGCTTTTCTGATTTGGCTTGGGCTCCCTATGAACAGGGTATTTTCAACCCATATTTTCTATTCGTGGTATGTATACCACTGTCCTGGTTTCCACCGATTGGGTGCTGCACAAGACGATGACCCGTTTATGATTTGGTTGACTAAAGGGAAGCCTGTTTCCGAATCTCTTTTATCTGCCCGTTTGAGGATCCGACGATTCAGGGACGTCGAGATGGGGTAGTCTTCAGTGAAGCTTTCTCTTGGCTTGCGGAAGAAGGCTTTTGATTTTGGTGTCTCCCGTGATTCGACCAGGGCTGGGTCGGGGAGACACTATTCTTTGACAAACTCAGAGAAAGCTTGGCTTTTCAACATACGTGTTGGCACGATGGTGTACTGTAGACATCTTTTCATCGACATCCAGCCGTATGTTCCTTCGTGTTTTGCCCTACAGTTGGGCTTCTCCCAAGGCGTTGTTGGAGTGCCTTCGAGCAAGGTGAAGCGTTTTGGAGGTTTGCAGGACGGGAGTCTACTTGCAAGAGTAGACCATCCAGTGAGGACTCTAGCGAGAGGCTAGATTTTGATGGTCGGGCGGGCACTTCCAGCAAATCGTTCCATAGGAGTAAGAGAAGAAGAGGATAGCATCGAAATAAGAGACGGCACGAAGACTCTCCTGATTTGGAAGTCCCTCTCACCATTGCTGAGGAAGCATCAGGGGATGACGATGAGCCTCCAGAGAAGAGGAGCCGAGGAGAAACGATCAGTAGTGATGGTATGACCCTCCTTCTCTCTTTTTCCTCTTTTTTTTTATGAGGATTTTGTTTTGATCCACTCCTTCCTTTGTTTTGGCAGAAGATGATGGTTTGGTGATGCCTGAGGTTCCGGCCGAAGAGGCGGTGACGTATCCAATCGTGGCATCTGAGGAAGCACCAAGGGACTTTGGAGTAGATCCAGAATATTCTCATGGTATGATTTTCTTTTTTTGTTTTTCTTTACCACCACTTGCTGACATATTTTTGTTTTCTTGCCAGCTGACTTGCCAGAGGATTCTGACGACTTCGACCCATCCATGGATGCAACTTTTGATGATGCTTCGGATGAGCTCATGGAGGCAGAAAGCATTCCGCCGGTTGTTGAAAAAGGTATATAGTAATAGTCTTGATATTTGATTTTTGATAAGATCATATTCATACCTTTTTCATCTTTCATTGGCAGGTTGTGAGATGACAGGAAAAGTTCCTCTATCATTCTCAGAGCCAGAGCAGGGGGTGCCTGCGGCTGATCCAAGAGTGAGGGCTTCTTCTACCAGTTTTGATGAGGCGTATGCTGATTTTCCCCCTCCAGCGGCTCCGATTGGAAAGAGCTTTTTGATTACTCTTCCGACGGTGCATGACATGGGCAGTCGACCAACGGAGCATGGCGAATCTTCATCTGGGCCATCCCTTCAGTTTGCGAAGAAGGTGTTGAAGAAAGTCTTGAGCTCATGGGTCGAGACACTCTCTTCTGGCCATTTGGAAGCGGGCTTCCACATGATTAAGCATGTGCAGGACATTCTTGCTGATAGTGAAGAGGTTGGTCTGGACATTGCAAGTGCCAAGGCTTTTGTTGATGAAGTCATTGCTCTAGGTAACAAATGGACTGAGACCAAGAGCTTTCCAAACGGTGACTTCTTCAACGAGATGTTTTTGAAGCCTTCTGGTGAGGTCAAATCTGACCTGGATGAGATCTCGTGGACTCGGAAGCAGTTCGTTCGGGAGAGGAATGTCACCGAGCTGCCTATTATTGAGCTGACACAGGACCAACACCATATCGATGGGCCAGATAGCACCTTGAGCTATTGGAAGAACAAGCCGCTGCCAAGTGGACTGCTATTTTGAACGATGGAGATAGAGAGAGGACTCTCATTCGCCAAGTTGAGGAGGCTGAAAGCAATCTCTGGAGGAAGGCTCAGGAATATGAACAATGGCAAATTCTCTGGGAAGAGCTTCCTCATGCTGAAGATGGATCGCGACAGCCTGATGCATTTTATGGGAAAATTCTAAAAAAACATTGCCTAGAAGCTTTTGGAGGCTAAGGCCAAGAGTCTGCTTGAGGAGTTAAGTCCTTGGCTGAAGACCATGTCTAACTAGTCTCCTGATTTTGTAACAAACGTTTTCTTCTTTTCTTCTGGTACCTCTATGTATAAACATTTTTTTGGCGCCTTCTTTTTTGTATTCCCTCGTTTCACTTAAATTCTTTCTTTTGTAATGAAAATACGTAAAAGTTGGTTGGTAATGTTTGTTTGAAAATTTGATCAAAAGGTTGTCATTTTATGAAAATCTTTTGTTAAATGGTTGTTTTGGGCATGAAAGCCAGATTTTGTGGCAAAAAGCCTAGTTATTTGATGGCTTGAAAACCAAATTTTAAATGGCATGAAAGCCGAATTTTGGTGGTATAGGAGCCAAAATTTTGTGGCATGAGAGCCGAAATTTGGTTTGTGGAATGGAAGCCAGTTTTTGGCATAAAAGCCGGTTTTTGTAGCGTGAAAGCCAAGTTTTGTTTGTGTCATGGAAGCCGGTTTTTGGTGGAATAAAAGCCAAAATTTTGTGGCATGGGAGCCAAAAGTTTGTTTTTGGCATGGAAGCTAGATTTTGTGGCATGAAAGCAGAGTTTTTTTTTTTTTTTGAAAACCGAGTTTTTGTTTTGTTGGCATGGAAGCCGGATTTTGATTTTTTTGGCATGAAAGTCAAGTTTTGGCGTGAAAGCCGGGTTTTTGATTTTTTGGCGTGAAAGCCGGTTTTTTTATTTTTGGTGTGAAAGCCAGGTTTTGGTTTTCAAAATGCAAGTATCGACTAAGAGTCGCCTCCTTGTTGAATGGTATTGCAAGTATCGATGGAATGTCGCTTCCTTGCTCATTCGGTTGCGAGTATTGATGGAGTGTCGCCTCCTCGCGGATTTTGGTGCAAGTATCGACTGAATGTCTCTTCCCTGCTTGTTTCAAAAATTTTGTTCTGTGGGTATCGATGGAATGTCGCCTCCCCATGATTTTTGAAATTTGAGGTTTTTTCGAACCTTTGTTTTTGTTTTGAAATTTGGGATGTGGATATCAACTGAAACGTTGTGTCTCCACGATTTTTGAAATTTTGCAAGTATTGACGAGGTATCGCTTCCTTGCAATTTGAGGTTTTGGAAGTATCGAAAGGGGTTCACATCCTTCCAATTTTTGGGTTTTGTGTGAGTGTCGACTAAACGTCGCTTCTCCACAGTTTTTTTTTTTAAAAACCATTTTTTTTAAAGACACGATGTTCGTAAATTTTGACTCAAAAACATTTTTGGTGGTAAAAGTCTGGGTGGACTAGTGTGGAAGTCCCTGAGTCCTGATTTTTGTTTCAAACCATGAATTTTGGGTTCAAGGATCGAAAGTTTTTGTCAAGTTGGAGAAGAGACTCCTAAACTTGGATTTTTGGGGTTTGATTTTTTTGAACAATGAAACAATGAAAGTAAGCATTGTTTTAGGTTTTTAGAAATTTCAACGTAGGGATGAAAACTCTGAAAGGGGTGGGTTTGACAAGCAAGTACTTAGGAATAGGCTTTGCCCATGCAGGCATCTCTCTGACTCGTTGTAGGAAGTCTTCAAGGGTATTACCTCTTCAAGAACTTGCCATTGATGGGGTGCAAACATCTGTCACCCTTTATGTTTAGAAGAGCATATGCGCCGTTGGAGAAGACTTTGTCGATGACGAAGGGTCCCTCCCATTTTGGTTCGAATTTGCCTTTGGATTTGTGGGCAAAAACCATTGGCCTTTTCACCGCAAGAACCAAGTCACCCTTTTTGTGGGCGCGTTGCCTGACCTTCTTATCGAAAGATCCTGCCATGCGTGCTTGGTAAAGCTCAACGCTTTGTAGGGCTTCAAGCCGTCTTTCGTCGAGATTATCCAGTTCCTGGAGTCTCAATTTGATGTTGCTTTCTTGCGTCATGTCATTTTGCAGAGATACCCTTAAGGAAGGAATTTGTACCTCTAGAGGGACAACTACTTCACATCCATAGACCAAGGAGAACGGTGTGCTATGGGTTGGTCCTTGAACGGTAGTTCGATAGGTCCATAAAGCTTCAGGCAGTTTGTCGCTCCAGTCTCTTTTGTGACTAGAGACCATTTTCTTGAGAATTTTGCAGAGTGTCTTGTTGAAGGCTTCTGCAAGTCCATTTGCTGCCGGGTTATACGGAATTGAAGGACAACTTTGGATTTTGTATTTGTCACAGAACCTGTAGAATCTATGATCCCGGAATTGTGGTCCGTTATCATGGACAAATCTTTTAGGTATGCCAAAGCGACAAATGATGTTAGTGCGCAAGAATTGAAGGACTGATGAGGTCTTCATTTCACTGAACACGAACACTTCTGACCACTTGAAGAAATAATCCGTAGCGGCAAAGATGAAGCGATGACCTTTGCTTGATGGGGGAGAGATAGGACCTATGATGTCCATAGCCCAGGCTTCAAAAGGCCACGAAATTGCTGTAGGGTGTAGCCATTCTGGAGGCATGTGGACATAGTCTCTGTGAACTTGGCATTGCTGGCAGCGTTTAGCTAATTGCATCGCGTCAACTACCATGGTAGGCCGATAATAACCTAACCTTTTTATCTGATCGTAGAAATTAGGACCAGCCTGATGGGCTCCACAAAGACCAACATGAACTTCTTTTAGAGTTTTTTCCGCCTCTTGTTGTGATAAGTAGCGCAGAAGTACTCCGTTGAAGGATTTTCTATAAAGCATTTTGGAGGGAATATCCAAATGAAAGTTTGGGGGTCGTCTTTGGATACTTACCCACTCTTTTGGATCTTCTGGCAGGATTTTGAACTTAATGTAATCAATGAACGGATCCATCTAGTCGCTGATCGGAGGTTTAAGGATGGAAATCCGACTTTCGACCACTCGGTGGCATTCAGCAACTGCTTGGTGTGTGTTGAGAGGAGGCAGGATCCTTCTTTGACACACTGTAATTTTCATGTTTTCCCCTTCTTGGATTGCCATAGATGCAGCGAGTCCAGCCAGGGCATCTGTACGGATGTTTTCACCTCTGCGGATGTGGGTGATGTGACAGACATCAAACTTTTGTCGAAGTGATTGTGCCTTGTTGTAGCAAGGCAATAGATCAGGCTTCCTGATTTCATATTTCTGATTCATCTGGTTGACGATCAGTTGGGAATCCCTAAAGGCTTCCAGCATGGTGATACCATATTCGAGGGCGAGTTCCAATCCTATGATCAGAGCTTGGTACTCGGTTGCATTGTTTGAACATGATTCCAGTAGCGAGAATGCGTGTGGAATCATGTTTTTGTCGGGGCTAACAAAGAGAATGTCAATTCCCGATATTAGCTTCACTCTTTCATTTGTTTTGGTTGCACCATCGAAGTACATGCCCCAAGAGGCATTTGATAAGGAGGTCTCCACGTTGTAGACAGGTTTGTCTGGGAGATCATCCCTAAGTGGAGAATCCTTAGGCAGTGGATGCTCTGCGAGAAAGTTTGCTAGAGCTTGGCCTTTGATTGCTTTCTGTGGTAAACATCAAATTGTGACAGAAGGATGGACCATTTTGCCAGTCGAGCATTGAGGGAACCTGTTTTTGTGACAAGGACCTTTAAGAGATTGATCCTTGAAATCAGGTATACTGTGTTGGACAGTAGGTAGTGACGTAGCTTTTGTACAGCGAACATCACTGCAAGACATTCTTTTTCGACTGGAGAGTAGCGATGCTCTGCACCAACCGACATGCGACTGAGGAAGTATAGAGCAGCTTCTTTTCCTTCGTCATTTTCTTATGCAAGTAGAGCGGCCAAAGAATAGTCGAGAGCTCTTGTGTACAAGATGAATGGTTTTCCAGTTGTGGGGGCAGTCAGCACTGGAGGTTTGGTCAGGTATGACTTGATGTCTTGAAATGCCGCTTCATATTCAGCATCCCAAACAAAGTTCACACCTTTCTTCATTAGGTGAGAGAATGGACGGCATTTTCCTGATAGGTTGGAAATAAACTATCGGATGTATGCCAACCTCCCTTGAAGCCCTTTGAGTTCTCCTAAGGTTCTTGGAGATGGCATTTCTATGATAGCCTTGACTTTGATGGGGTCAAGTTTTATTCCAGCTTTCTGAACTATGAATTTGAGGAACTTACCCGATGAAACACCGAAGAAGCATTTGAGGGGATTCATCCGCAGTTTGTGTTTGCGAAGTCGGAGGAAGACTTCTCGAAGATCTTTGAGATGGTCTTCTTTTCTTTGGCTTTTGACGGCGAGGTCGTCAACGTAACATTCGACCGTCTTGTACTGCATATCTTGGAATATCCTCATCATAGCCCTTTGATATGTTGCACCGGCTTTCTTCAGACCAAATGGCATGACAGTGTAGCAATACACGCCAAATGGGGTCCGAAATGATGTATGCCTCTCATCTTTGGGATGCATCTTTATCTGGTTGTAGCCAGAGAAGCCATCCATGAAAGTCATTCGCTCAAACCCGCAGGCGTTGTCAATCATTACCTCTGGTATGGGGAGCGGGAATTTATGTTTGGGGCATGCATTATTTAGGTCTCTATAGTCAATACAAACTCTGATTTGCCCATTTTTCTTTGTCACGGGGATGATGTTGGCCAACCATTCAGCATGCTGTTCCTCGCGGATGAAGCCAACGCTTTTGAGTTTCTGAACTTCTTGTTCAATTTTGTCCATTACGTCTGGACGAAATCTTCTTTGGCCTTGTTTGACAGGCTTGGTATTTTCTTGCAGGTTGAGTTTGTGGACTGCTATTTTGGGATCTAAGCCAGGCATTTCAGCATAAGACCATATAAAACAATCAACGAACTCACGAAGAAAAGAGACATACTCGGGTAACTCAACATCCTTTATATTCTTACTTATGAATACAAGATGTGGGTTATCTGGTGTTCCCAAGTCTATCTTTTGAACAGAATCTTCTGTTGGAAGGTTTGAAGGTGGTTCCTCCACGATATTTTTGGAGGCTTCCAACTCAACAAGACCTTTTGGAGTTTCAGAAGCATTTTCAGACCATGGCTCTGCTTCTGTCCATAAATCTTCTTGATCGGTACTTTTCTCAAGACTTACTATGAGATGATCCCAATCACCTGCTGAAATTGGGTCGAAGTAAGGCATTTCTTTCGGAGACAATGGTTCTTCTGGGTCAGAAAACCGTGAGTCTGTCATCGGACAAATCCTCTTTGTTGACACCAAAAATGTCACTTTGCCTCTTCAAACATCAAAAGCTACGTGGAGCCGCATCCTACAACAAAACAGGCAAGGCCGCTTCAAGCATCATATCTTGTCAGAATCAAACAAAAACTGCAAGATCCTTCAAAATAGCCAAAAGAAGGGTACACATGAAGTTTTGGGCCATTTCGACACCATTTGGCCTAACTCAATCCTCCAACAGTTGAGTAGGAGCCCCCGGCGGCGACAGTATCGAAGATAACAAATCTTCGATCAGTGCCTATGGATGGTCTCAAAATGCCTCCAAAAGGCTCCACGTCGAATTTTAAAGCAAACCGACACCATTTGACCCTCCATCAACTCTCGAACGGCGAAATCAAGCCTCTCGGCGGCGAGAACCACCGATGCTACCACTCATCAAACAAAGCACGTGCATAGCTTCTACATGCTTCCAAAGGGCTGCATGTCAAATTTCAAGTCATTCCGACGACGTTTGACCCTGTTTTGACGCTCGGAAGCAAAATCAAACCTACCGTCGGCGGAGCTCCCCGGGACCATGTCATTCAAATCAGAGCTAATGGATCGTCTCAAAATGACTCTAATAGGATCCCTGTCAAAATTCAGGTCAATCGGAGATCGGTTGACAGTACATCAAAGCTCGACATCCTCCGCACGGTGAAATCAAGTCTAGCATGGACCGGACCCCAAATGGCTTCAAAAATCAAATAAAAGCCCATGGTTGGTCCTATCTATTGCTCAGGAAGCTTCACCTCAAATTTCAGGTCATTAGGACATTGTTTGACCTAGTTTCAACTCTTGGTAGAAAATTGGCTACAAAGTTTTCGGCTTTTTGAAAAATGGGAAACCTTGTGCTCTAATTTGCATGGCTTCTCGATGAGTTTTCTTAAAAGGAATTAAGCCAACAAATGAGGAGAAATGTCAATAAAAATACAGGAGAAAAAAGAAGCAAAAAAGCCCGAAAAACGGCGACCGAACGGTGACCAAAATGAGACCAAAAGGCCCATGGCCCAAGGTCGCCGGTGACCCTGGAAATCCAAGTCACCGGATTTCCGCCGAAAGGGCCGATTATCCGTTCCTTTTCGTGTTTCGTGATGTTCGGCCCCTGTGATTTTCTTAAATTCTGATTTTTGAGGCATGATATTCGTCGATCTTCGTCAACATCATGGATCCGCCGTCGAAATCATTCGATCATCATTGGACACTCCAAATTTGTCAACTGGCCGACCAAGAAAGCACACTTTCTGCCCGACCGATCGTCAAATCGACTGGACAGATGTTGCTGGCCCATTGGTACCAACCAATGTCTGAATTTGCTTCGTCATTTGACATCAAACAACATGCGAATCCATCTATGATCATCGCAAGAAGAATTCCAAAAGACACGGTTCGGCCCGCGACTCTTCAAGCGACTTGGCGACCAATTAATAAAGTTAAATGACCCTTTTTAGGACAAGTTATTACGGTCATCAACTCATTATTCTGGACGGCCCAATCAGAAGCAAGCAAATGGGAGTTACAAGTCCAATTAATCATGGCAATTAACCATGTAACTCCTATTATTATGGAGTTTAATCATGGTAATTAATCATGAAACCCCCATCATCATGGAGATTAAATTATCATTATTCTCCATCGGCCAATCAAATTCAAGGAAAAAGGAGTTATAAAATTATGAAATTAAATCTTGTAACTCCTCCCATCATGGAGCATTAATGCCATTAATGCCTATAAACCTTCCTAATGGCTACCAAAAGCCTATAAATAGGCGGTCATTCCAAAGGGAAAGGGTCTGAAAAAATCATCCGAAGTGGTCCGAAGAAATCATCCGAAGAGTTCTGAAGAATTGTCCTAAAAAATCTCTGCACAAAGAAGCTCTCTTGCCCTGAAGAAACTCTGCTGCAAACACTAGAGGTGATTGAAGTCCCTTGGGGGGCCACTCCCCCAAGGTTTCCCCTCTTCTTCTATCCAACATGGCCTAGATGTGGCTTTTCAGCCCGTCTACCCGGTTTTTTATTGGACATTGGACCTTCCCTTTGTCTTTGTCCTTTAAAAATCGAAGGTCCAAGCCAAGCCAAGTGAATTAAACAGCATCAAGTATTCTCATATGAAGGACGATGGCGGAGCCCATACATGACTCGCGATCGTCGATCTGAACAAGTCCCCACAATCTCCTGAGAAGTTGAATCCCTTTTTCTTTCTCTTCTATTGTATTTTGTATTTTTTAAAGAGAAAAAAAATCACAATTCTTGTCTTTTATTATTGAGAAGATTTGTAAATCGCCTTTCGTGGCAAAATTGCCTTCTACGGCACAAAACCACCTTTCACGGCAAACTAAACAAAATCGCCTTTTACGACATTAAAAATCTTGTCTCTTTCTTTAAAATATATAAGCAATGGAAAGTTAGAAAAAAAGTTTTATTTCCTTTCTACTTGTGAAGGTGAATCTCCGGATCACCATTTCAAATTCCAAGTAGAATAAAAAATCTGGCATATCCGTACAAAATGTTGATGCTCACTTTTTTTTCACCCCGCCATACACTGGCGGACCCGGGGCGAAGGAAGGCAAGAAAAGCCGGGACCATCAAGTTGGCACACCCGGTGGGACTCGTTCATTTGAGAACACGATGCTTAGACTCCTTGGCTCCTTTCTATTTGGTGGCCTATGTTGGATTTTCAATCTAAAAAAAAAAAATGAGATGGGATTCTCTGGAAATTTCTGTTTTTGAACTTGTTTCCATTCTTTCTCTTCTCAAACAAAAAAAAAAATGATTTTTTTTCCCGTTGGGTTCAGATTTGAAAATTTCTGGTTTCTTCCCTTTCGGATTTAGTGCTGGCGGAAATCGCTGAGCCTTTGTTCGGATTGGAATACCATTTCTTCTCTTTTGTGAATCCAATCTTAACTTTAAAAAAAAAAATTCAGATTTCTCTCTTTTGGATTCAAATTGGAGAAACTTTGGTTCTTTCTTTTTCGTACAATGGCTCGCGGAAATCGCTGAGCCAGCGTTCGGATTGGGAGGGACCATTTCCCTCTCTTTGATGGGTCCATTAGTGATCTTTCAAAAAAAAAAAAAAAAGAAATGTACAAATTTCAGATTTCTCTTTTGGATTCAAATTGGAGAAACTTTGGTTCTTTCCTTTTCGTACAATGGCTCGCGGAAATCGCTGAGCCAGCGTTCGGATTGGGAGGGTCCATTTCCCTCTCTTTGATGGGTCCATTAGTGATCATTCAAAAAAAATCTTTCAAAAAAACACATTAAGGTTGCACCAATTGCGTTCTTTGACCAAAAGTGAATCGGAGAAAAGCCTTGTCCAGAGTGTGGAGACAGCTAGACTGTTCGAGGCAAGGGTCCTTCAAATGGGTTCATTAAGTAATCTTACCCTTACCTGGGGGCCGATCTATCCACTAAGGTTTCATAAGACCGAATTGGAAGACCTATGTGTACTCTTAAAAAAGAAAAAAAAAAAAAAAAAACTTCCGTCACTATTGTGTTCGTATTCGAGAAATTTTGGTTCATTCCTTTTCGGATTTAGTGCTCGCAAAAATGTTTGAGCTTGTATTCAAACTGGAATACCATTTACTCTCTTTTATGAATTCAATCTTGACTTTTCCAAAAAAAAAAAAAAAACTTCCGTCATTATTGGATTCAAATCTGAGAAATCTTGGCTCCTTCCTTTTCGGATTTAGCGCTCGCGGAAATCGCTGAGCCTGTATTCGGATTGGAATACCATTTTCTCTCTTTTGTGAATTCGATCTTGACCTTTCAAAAAATCCCATCTCGTGCCCTTTTCAAGGATGCGATTTACAACATTCGTGCCTAGCGGTGCTAGTACGCCCTTTCGGGTCTACTGTATTCGTGACCAACACATTTGTATCTCCAACCTTATATCATTTTACCTCGAGTGAGCCTCGCTTCTCGGTAACTTGAATTAAGGTTTAAAATTGCTTCTAGCAGTCACTTGAATGCTCATTTTGAGCCGACCATACTTGCATTCAAAACAATTATACCCTTTATGGCTTTTTGCCTTCTTCATTACGCTCAGAATAGGCCATGCCCCCTGAGCGATTTGAAAAGACAAAACCATAGTATTTTCCATTTATGATCACCATATTCTTGTGATTACTAATGGATGTGGTCTTGTTTGAGAAAAGTTTTCCAAAAACTAACAATGACAGCTTCGTTAACCATCACCTTTGATGAGAACAAGTACCGGCTCATGCTTCAAGAGAAGCAAAGCAAGCACACTTACAAGCGCCCTACCAGCTGCCGAAGCGTCACCTCCCTTGGCAACTCTCAAAACAACGAGTCGACCTCCACACCTCACTGGGACCATTCCTATTACCCGTAGAAGAGACGGCGCCTGCTAAGAAGCAGAAGACCACCCCTGAACGTGTTGCTGCCTCGACACTAAGAAACATGAGGCTCGTGGCAATCCCGCGAAGCCTCAACCTGCGAAAAACCAGGTCTGCCCCAAGACTTGGTCCCCGCGATCTTCACCAAAACAAAGAAGGTCCCAAACATCTGCGAAGCTAGCATACCTGGCCCCTCTCAAGGAGAACCGGTTCTATCCTCTCGCCTACATAAAAGGGGAGAAACCTACCCTCCACCAAACTACAAAAACTACTCAGCTCGAGCCGGCTTGTTCATACAAGCCCAAAATCAAGTCATGCATCACAAGGCCTCGACAAGAACCTGCCAGGGCCTGCTCTCTTTCAACTCGACCTTTCATCTCAATGAAGGCCGAGCTTGAAAAATTTAAAGCTTCGGTGTGACAGGCTAAGGACCGCGTCCAGATCCTGTCCATGCCAGTCTTCAAGGAAGACAATCTCGGTTGTTGCGCACGAGGGACCACATCCTTCATTGCCAGAGCACAGCCTGAGCTAACTGAAGCTCAAATTTCTCGTCGTATACGTCGCCGCACGGCATATCGACAAAAGAGACTAGAGAAGCAAAGAACTCAGCATTCTGAGCTTCAGGTCTCTAAAATATGGGTCGAAAAGGAAAGACCCGACTAAGTTGCTGCCGTCCACATGGTTGGCAAAACCAAAAGACGCCAGAAGTCGGCAACGAAGATACATGTCAGACGGCCGGTGACTCATATCATCTCCCGGACAGGAAGACATCAAGAAGACTTTCCCACTCCTTCAAGCCAAGGACATCGGAGTGATCAATCCTCGGGCTCTTCATCTAGAAGAATGAGCTCCAGCTCAGTCACTAAGACAATATCCTCTTTGGACTCACGAAGAGTGAATGTCCTGGTCACAAACTTTGAGCAACCTCCGCCACATGATGACATGGCTCTACGCATCCAACAGCTAGAGCAAGGACAGTAGAGAATAGAGGTTATAATGGAAAACCTCCTTCTCACTCTCCAACGTCCACCAAATGATGAAGTTCCTCCACACGATGAGGCAAATGGTGAAGAACATGAGTCACGCGCCCTTACTAAAAAGGACGTTTACAATATCCTCGCCAAAGCAAAAGAAGAGGATACACTGAAGGAGCATGGAATCAAGCAACCATATCCCTTATGGACGGACTCGGTTCCGTTCCCTCCAAAGTTCAAACAGCCTATTCTCCAAACATATACGGGGAAAGGTTCAGCTAGAAAACATGTCATCCACTTCAAGATCCTGACAGGAGCTATTGCGCATCAAGATGCTCTCAAGATCTGTTTCTTTGCAAGAACCCTAAAAGGTACAGCCTTTGATTGGTACTCCACTCTGCCAGAGGATTCCATTCAAAGCTGGACCATGCTAGAGACACGCTTCCTGACCCACTTCAAAGGTGAGGATCATCCTATTACTATGGCTCAACTCTGCAGCCTAAAACAGGGAGAGAATCAGTCGACATACGACTTCATTCACAAGTGGAAGGCAATGGCATACAAATGCTCAGATGTGCTGCTACAAGCGTCGTTGGTTGACATCTGCCGAAACAACATGAGAGCAAGGATCCGCTCCAAGATTATCGGCAACAAATCAAAGAATCTGGGAGAACGGTGATCAAAGACCTCAACAGTCAAAAGTCATCAAAGAAGGAGCCAACCGCCATTCCGACCTCCAAGCCAAAGAAAAAGGGGGTTCTCATGTGCAAACTAAGTTAGCTCCTCAGCCACCAAAGAAAGCTGAAAACAAAACTGCAGGTAAGAGGCCTAAACTCTCTGATGCCTTCAAAGAACGAGTAGAAAAGAAATACCCGTTCGATGAAGATGTTGTAGAAATATTTGGGGCCCTTTTAACAAATGGCAAAATTACCTTGCCTGACCCCAAAAGACCTGGAGATGTTGGCAAAACCAGCGACCCCCGATATTGTCCATACCACCAAATGATCTCACATCCTCTCAACCAATGTTTCGTTGTGAGAGAGAAGATCAACGAGATGTAGAAAAACGGAGTCATCACCTTTGATAAAAACTACGGGCCTGCCTCCGTTAACATGGTGTCATATGGACAAACATCCAAATCACCAAAGGAGAAGATCACTACTTCCTTCATGGTGATAAAAATGACCCAAACATCCCAAGAACTGGTGCCTTACCCAACACCAGATGGACAGCCCATATGGGTGCATCCCGATCTCCTAGAAGATGAAAACTGGGAGATCGTCAAAACAAAGCCGACCGCTCAACAGCGAAGGCATGCCAAGAGACAACTCCGCAAGCTCAAACAACTAGAGAAGGTTTAACCCAAGCAAAAAGTCCCTGAAAAGGTAGAAACCTCCTCTACCGCTTCACTGGGGGCAACAGAGGAGTCTCTCTCCAAGACTTCAAGAGTGGTAAGAAAATTCACCCTCGGTGATTTCATACCACCACGCCTCAGAGATAAGACTACACAGGGGGCATTATACTCTTGCAACTCGGTAGTTGGATTCTCCATGAATGGATACGAGTCCAGTGACACTGCCAGTGACACCGATGAGTGGGAAGAATCCCTTGAAACATGGGAATATCTCTCCGATGAAGAATGGATCCCAGAATCCCACCTTATGCTAGTAATTTGGTGTAACCCCTTCCAGCCACAAGGATCTTGGTCTGATGATGATGAAGGCGAAGAGGCTGCTCAACAAAGTGCTGTTGACCCAGCGCAAACAAATGCTCTAGTGGATACCAATGAGGTTGAACCACATGGAGCAGATGAAGAAGAAGATTTAGCTCCTATGCCAGATCTTGTAGAACATGCAAGGATCTTGCAGCGTCTTGCCATAGAGCAAGAGCATGATCACATCAATTAGCTTCATCAAAACCCAGAACTGGAAGTCCCGGAGAACCTACAAGCATCTCCTCCAGTGACTCTGAAAAATGAAGAAAGTTACTGGATTGATGATCCTCTTACATCGAAGGATGAGTCTGATTCCCAACAGTCCATTATGGAGGCATCTTTTATCAAAGTTGCCTGCAATGTGATAGTTCAGGATGATAGTGCCTCTGAAGCTTCATCTGCTGAGACCACGACCCTCAAAATGCATCTGGTAATATATCTTCTAGAGCTACATCTTCTCGGGTGACTTCCACTGAGATAGCATCCTCCCAGCCTTCGTCTCCTGAAACTATTGTTAGTTTTATGGTCTCAATCCATTAAGATTGATGTAATAAATTGATTAATTTCTTTATTTATCAATATATTCATGCTTTCCTTTCATGAGATGAATGGTGTTTATTACTTAAATGCACATAACCAATACGAATGACATGATGGTTCATGAGATGAACTGAAATCCATAAGTATACTAGATGCAATACATGTGTATGGATGAGATCCACATACGGGAGACATGTATAGCAAATCTTATATTTGAATATCTTCACAACTAGTGATGAGACTGGATATCTCATCTGACAAGGTTGCAGTACTTTGATTACTATGAGATAGTGTGATTTGTCTTAATCATCAGAATGTAAGATTCTGGATCATAGTGCTGGTACATTGGATGTATTGAAGGACCATGAGAAGCACCTCAAGAACACTGTCTTTACTTTAAGGTCTACTCTCATAATTCCCTAGCAATAGGCTCTCAACCCTGAGACATTTATGAACTCAAGTTTCTATCTATTCATTTGCTTTGAGTCACCAATGAGTGAGGCCAACTGTAGGTCAACACCTCGGTGTCTTAGGTACGTGGTAGTAGGATTGTGGAAACATTTAATGGTCAAGATGGAATCTATCTCTATTATCCCCTTGTGCCAATTAATGGATTTATCGTTGGTAAGTGTACACCCATCTCAATTAAGAGTTAATTGGATGGTACTAATGATTACTATAATTAATTGGGTCTCAAGGATAATAAGATATGGGTCAAAATTGGTGGGACAGTCTGTTCAATTGATCCATGGATAATGATAGAGGGGCCCACTTGTAGTGATAGGGAAGTTTAGGGTCTTCATGTAATTTATTCCTAAGACTGGAGTTCAATTGCATTTACATAGTGGAGTTATTTGCAATTAACTGTGGGCCTGCATTTCACATGAGATGTGGGGTCGCGGTGTCCCAGTTGGAGCCAGCTTTCTATGGAATCCCTAGTGGTCCCCACGCTAGCCCAAGATTGGATCTTTACTAATTCTAGTTGAACTCAAAAGGAAAGCTACTATTTCTATTTGAAGTGAGACTTCTAATAGTGGTAATAGTGGAATGAAGGTTTACTAATTAATCTAGAAGTTGGACTTCTAATTATTAAGAAAGAGAGGAGTTGCAAGACTATAAATAAGGGGACAAGGGAGGCCTTGGACGTCCATGCTTGGTTTATTAAGAGGAGTTCACGCCCATCAACCCTAAAGTGCAAGAGTTGCATTCTTCTCCTTCCCCTCTTTCTCTTCTAATTCCCTTCTAGTTTCCTTGGAGATTCTAGATAGTCTTTCTCTTGGAGATTCCACCATCTCTCTTGTGGAAAGAGATCTGAAGCGGGTCATAGCGTGGAAGACGATTGGGCATTGGAGATTATGATCTTAGAAGAGCTCTTCATCAAAGAGTTGAATCAAGTTCTCCATTAGAGCACAACCAAGCTCCATAGGTATTTTGTACTCCTTGTATGTTGTGGAATTTCGTGGTTGCATGTTTAGTGCTGTTTCTATCCTTTTGATAGGTTTGTTTGCTGATCATGATGGCTGAGTTTGAGGACATGCATCCTGGATTGGGTTTTGATGGCTTTTGGATAGGTGTTCATCACTTCTAGTTGGTGAAAAGTTTTTTAAACCTATCCAAGAGGTCCACCCAATTCCAACAACTGTGACATCAGAATTCAAGCTTTTTCCGACTGATCATCATGAAGAGGCTCTGGCTGATGAAATCTTCAAAGAAAACCCGGTCAATTGGTCTCAGATACCCAACCTCATAGGAGATATCTGGACCGATGAAATCCTGGACAAAGAAGAAAAGTTGCTGAAAGCTGTTCAGGACTTGTTCCCGGAAAATGCTCCATGCAACGCAATAACTGAAGACAGCAATGCTGTTGTAGAAGCGTTTTCAGCAAATAAGGAGGATCAGCCCCTTGAGCCCGAAGAGGGTCTTCCAAGAGAGCAGCCACCTCTAGAAGCTTTTGAAGTTGGGAAAGGTACCCGCTCTGGCCGGGATTACCACAAAAAGTATAACCAACCTTCTTTTTCTTCTTATGTAAATCCTTCGGGAAAGCAAGCTATGAATGCCCCAAGCGGCAACAATAATGAAAATGCAGGCCCCAAGGAAGCTTTCAAGTATGACTTGATCGAGCATTTCAAGCACATACCTGCATGACTGCACATCCTAGACTTATTACGAATGTCACCACAAACTCGTGATAGTCTCATTTCAGAATTGCAAAGGTTGAATGTGGATCTCGACAAACATGCCCCACAAGTCCTACAAATTGAAATGGACTATAGGGTCAAAAAGTCAAAAACCTCCTCAAAGGGAGAAAAGAAAGAAACTAAGGGACCTTGCATTGAATGCCTCTCGGTCCAAAAAGTCGCAAGTGCTACCATCGCCTTCAATAAGGAAGACCTCCTACTAGGTGAGACAAAGCACAACCGACCCTTGTACTTCACAGGGTACATCAAAGCGATGCCGATACACAGAGTACAGATCGACCCAGGTTATGCACTTAACCTCATCTCTACTACGACACTCGAAGAGCTGGGTATCCCACCTAGCAAGCCAAGCCACACATCTGTGTCCATCTTTGGATACGATGTGAGTACTCAAAGGCCCATTGGCAAAATCAGGTTCAGGTTGCAAATTGGTGATCTTATCTCTGAGGTCACCGTGTATGCAATAAAACCCCTTCATGCTACAACATCCTTCTCGAACGCCCTTGGATACACGAGAACGGTGTCGTCCCTTCAACTCTACATCAGTGCACCAAGTTTGTTGGCAACGACGGCTTGATACATTGAGTGTTTGCAGACAAAAAGCCCTTCAAAGGCAAAGAAGTTCATTTCGCAGACTCTCAGATGTATAGGGACGAAAAAGAAGGAAAGGAGGAGAAAATAACATCCTTTGCCGGAAATCTCCAAAAAGATAAAGGCAAAGCTCCTCAGCAATCATCTGAAGAAAACAAACCTTTCGGCGAATCCGAAGAGAGCAATCAGTCTCCCTTCGTTGTCTCCTTCAAATCTTCCAAACCTTTGGTAATCACTACCAAAGCAAAGAAGACAAAGCAAAAGGCCGGGGGCAAGTTTGCTGTCTCCTTCGTGTATATCATACAAGACACGGATTCGGATTCAGAGATAGAAGACGATACATCGTCAAGCCAAGCTGATGCTTAGCAAGTTCGGCCTGCTCTCACTCCATTGGAGACTCTTGCTGACGTAGAAGATCCTGCGTCTGCTACCTTCGTCGTTCCAGCAAGATCGGCAGAAGAGAAACCAATCTTTTTCCATAGGTCGGACGCTTCTTCATCAAACTCCTTGCTTGAACCTTTCCAAAATGAAGGTATGCCTCAACCATCCTTGTATAGTCTAATGGGACAAGCTATCATGAAGAAAATGGGCTATGACGCTCAAAATCCAATTGGTTTGGGATGTGGCCGTGGTATTCTCACACCATTGGAACCCACCTTGACCAAAAATCAGCTGGAAGATTGGAAAATCCACCGTCGCATAGACAAGTCTTCATATGGGTTGGGGTATAATCCTGACACTCCGATGAGACAGTTGACACAAAGGCTGCAAAGTCGTTTTGCCGACCAAGCCTCAGCATCTCGTGTCGATGAAGACATCGATCTCCCTGGATATCTCTTTGAAGAGTTACCCGACAAGGACCCAGGAAGCTCATCAAATTGGTACGATTTCTCTGATTATGAAGAGGAATTGTTCGATGATACAGACGCACGGTTCTCTGATTCAGAAGAGTCATCGTCTCCAAAAGAAGTGCCTTACTTCGACCCAGTTTCAGCAGGTGATTGGGATCATCTCATAGCAAGTCTTGAGAAGAGTATCGATCAAGAAGATTTATAGACAGAAGCGGAGCCATGGTCTAAAAATGCCCTTGGAAATCCAAAAGGCCTTGTTGAGTGGGAAGCCTCCAAAAATATTGTGGAGGAACCACCTTCAAACCTTCCAACAGAAGATTCTGTTCAAAAGATAGACTTGGGAACACCTGATAACCCATGTCCTGTATTCATAAGTAAGAATATAAAGGATGATGAGTTACCCGAGTATGTCTCATTTCTTCATGAGTTCGTTGATTGTTTTGCATGGTCTTATGTTGAAATGCCTGGCTCAGACCCCAAAATAGCAGTCCACAAACTCAACCTGCAATAAAATATCAAGCCTGTCAAACAAGGCCAAAGAAGATTCCGTCCTGATGTGATGGACAAAATTGAACAAGAAGTTCAGAAACTAAAAAACGTTGGCTTCATCCACGAGGAACAACATCCTGAATGGTTGGCCAACATCGTCCCCGTGACAAAAAAAAGGGTAAATCAGACTCTGTATTGGCTATAGAGACCTGAATAATGCATGCCCCAAAGATGAATTCCCGCTCCCCATACCGGAGGTAATGATTAACAACACCTGCGGGTTTGAGCGAATGACTTTCATGGATGGCTTCTCTAGTTACAACCAGATAAAGATGCATCCCGAAGATGAAAGGCATACATCATTTCGAACCCCATTTGGCATGTATTGCTACATTGTCATGCCATTTGGTCTGAAAAATGCCGGTGCAACCTATCAGAGGGCTATGATGAAAATATTCCACGATATGCAGCATAAGACGGTCGAATGTTATGTTGATGACCTCGCCGTCAAAAGCAAAATAAAAGAAAACCATCTCAAAGATCTTTGAGAAGTCTTTCTCCGACTTCGTAAACACAAACTACGAATGAATCCACTCAAATGCTTCTTCGGTGTCTCATCGGGTAAGTTCCTCGGATTCATAGTTCGGAAAGCTGGAATAGAGCTTGACCCAACCAAAGTTAAGGCTATCCTAGAAATTCCATCTCTAAGAACCCTAAGAGAACTGAAAGGGCTTTAAGGGAGGTTGGCGTACATCCAACGGTTCATTTCCAACCCATCAGGGAAGTGCCGTCCATTTTCTCGTCTAATGAAGAAAAGTGTAGACTTTGTCTGGGATGTAGAATGTGAAGCTGCATTTCAAGACATCAAATCATACCTGACCAAACCTCTGGTGTTGGCTGCTCCCACAACTGAAAAACCATTCATCTTATACACAAGAGCCCTCGACCATTCTTTGGGAGCTCTACTTGCACAAGAAAATGATGGAGGAAAAGAAGCTGCTCTATACTACCTCAGTCGTATGTTGGTTGGTGCGGAGCATTACTACTCTCCAGTTGAAAAAGAATGCCTGGCAGTGATGTTCGCCGTACAAAAGCTACGTCACTATTTGCTGTCGAACACAATATACCTGATTTCGAGGATCAATCTCTTAAAAGTCCTTGTCACAAAAGCAGGTTCTCTCAGTGCTCGACTGGAAAAATGGTCCATCCTTCTGTCACAGTTTGATATTAGGTATGTACCACAGAAAGCAATCAAAGGCCAAGCTCTAGCTGACTTTCTTGCAGAGCATCCACTGCCTAAGGATTCTCCACTCAGGGATGATCTCCCAGATGAGCCTGTCTATAGCGTGGAGACCTCCTTATCAAATGCCTCCTAGGACATGTACTTCGATGGTGCAACCAAGACAAATGAAAAAGGAAAGCCGATATTAGGAATTGGCATTCTCTTTGTTAGTCCCAACAAGTACATAATTCCACATGCATTCTCGCTACTGGAACCATGTTCAAACAACGCAGCTGAGTACCAAGCTCTGATCATAGGATTGGAACTCGCCCTCGAATCCGGCATCACCATGCTGGAAGTATTTGGGGGTTCTCAATTGATCGTCAATCAGATGAATTAGAAATATGAAATCAGGAAGCCTGATCTGTTGCCATATTACAATAAGACGCAATCGCTTCGTCAAAGGTTTGACATCTGTCACATCACCCACATTCGCAGAGGTGAAAACATCCATGCAGATGCCCTGGCTGGACTTGCTGCATCTATGGCAATCCAAGAAGGGGAAAACATACAAATTACAGTGTGTCAAAGAAGGATTCTCCCTCCTCTTAACACACACCAAGCAGTTGCTGAATGCCACCGAGTGGTCGGAGGTCGGATTTCCATCCTTAAACCTCCGATTGGCGACTGGAGAGATCCGTTCATTGATTATATTATGTTCGGAATCCTACCTAAAGATCCAAAAGAGCGGGTAAGTATCCAAAGACGAGCCCCAAACTTTCATTTGGATATTCCCTCCAAAATGCTTTACAGAAAATCCTTCAATGGAGTACTTCTACGCTGCTTGTCACAACAAGAGGCGGAAGAAACTCTAAAAGAAGTTCATGCTAGTCTTTGTGGAGCCCATCAGGCTGGTCCTAAGCTCTACGATCAGATAAAAATGTTAGGTTATTATTGGCCTACCATGGTGGCTGACGCAATGCAATTTGCTAAACGTTGCCAATAATGCCAAATTCATGGAGATTATGTACACATGCCTCCAGAATGGCTACATCCTACAGCGATCTCATGGCCCTTCGAAGCCTGGGGTATGGACATCATAGGTCCTATCTCTCCCCCATCAAGCAAAGGTCATCACTTTATCTTCACCGCTACAGATTATTTCTCCAAGTGGTCAGAAGTATTTGCTTTCAGTGAAATGAAGACCTCATTAGTCCTTCAATTCTTGCGCACCAACATCATTTGTCGCTTTGGCATACCTAAAAGATTTTTCCATGATAATGGACCGCAATTCCAGGATCACAGATTCTACAGGTTCTGCGACAAATACAAAATCCAAAGTTGTCCTTTGACTCCGTATAACCCTGCAGTAAATGGACTAATAGAAGCCTTCAACAAGACACTCTGCAAAATTCTCAAGAAAATGGTCTCTGGTCACAAAAGAGACTGGAGCGATAAACTGCCTGAAGCTTTATGGGCCTATCAGACTACCGTTCGAGGACCAACCCATTATCCTTGGTTTATGGATGTGAAGCAGTTGTTCCTCTAGAGGTACAAATTCCTTCCTTAAGGGTATCTCTACAAAATGAAATGACGCAAGAAAGCAACGTCAAATTGAGACTCCAAAAACTGGATAATCTCGATGAAAGACGGCTCGAAGCTCTACAAAGCATTGAGCTTTACTAAGCACGCATGGCAGGATCTTTTGAGAAGAAGGTCAGGCAACGCGCCCACAAAAGGGTGACTTGGTTCTTGCGGTAAAAAGGTCAATGGTTTTTGCCCACAAATCCAAAGGCAAATTCGAACCAAAATGGGAGGGACCCTTTGTCATCGACAAAGTCTTCTCCAATGGCGCATATGCTCTTTTAAACATGGAGGGTGACAGATGTATGCTGCCCATCAATGGCAAGTTCTTGAAGCGGTACTACCCTTGAAGACTTCCTACAACGGGTTAGAGCAATGCCTGCATGGCCAAAGCCTATTCCTAGGTATTTACTCGTCAAACCCACCCTTTTTAGAGTTTTCATCCCTATGTTGAAATCTCTAAAAATCCTCAAAACAATGCTTACTTTCAATGTTTCATTGTTCCAAAAAAAAAAAAAAAAATCCAAAATCCAAGTTTAGGAGCTCTTTCCCTAACTTGACCAAAACTTTCGATCCTTGAACCCAAAATTCATGGTTTGAAACAAAAATCAGGACTCAGGGATTTCCACTCTAGTCCACCTCGACTTTTACCACCAAAAATGGTTTTGAGTCAAAATTTACGACCCTCGTGTCTTTAAACAAAAAATGGTTTTTCAAAAAATCGTGGGGATGCGACGTTTAGTCGAAACTCAAACAAAACCCAAAAATCGGAAAGATGCGAACCCCATTCGATACTTCCAATACCTTAAAATCGCAACAAAGCGACACCTCGTCGATACTTGCAAAATTTCAAAAATCGCGGAGACACGACGTTTCAGGTGATATCCACAACCCAAATTTTAAAACAAAAACAAAGGTTCGAAAGAACCTCAAATTTAAAAAATCATGGAGAGGCGACATTTCATCGATAACCACGGAACAAAATTTTTGAAAAAAAGACAGGGAAGTGACATTCGGTCGATACTTGCACCAAAATCCGCAAGGAGGTGACATTCCATCGATACTCGCAACCAAATGAGCAAGGAAGTGACATTCCATCGATACTTGCCATACCATTCAGCAGGGAGGCGACTCTTAGTTGATACTTGCACTTTGGAAACCAAAAAACCTGGCTTTTACGCCAAAAACCTGGCTTTCATGCTAAAAAAAAAATCTGGCTTTCATGCTAAAAAAAAAATCTGGCTTCCATGCCAACAAAACAAAATCTGGCTTTCATGCCAAAAATAAAAAATCTGGCTTCCATGCCAACAAAACAAAACTTGGTTTTCAAAAAACTCGGCTTCCATGCAACAAAATCTGGCTTTCATGCCAAAAAAATCGACTTCTATGCCACAAAATTTGGCTCCCATGCCACAAATTTTTTTTTGGCTCCCATGCCACAAAATCTGGCTTTCATGCCAAAAAAACAAAATTTTGCCTCTCATGCCACCAAACCAAAACTTGGCTTTCACGCCACAAAAATCGGCTCTTATGCAAAAAACCGGCTTCTATGCCACAAACAAAATTTCGGCTCCCATGCCACAAAATTTTGGCTCCTATGCCACCAAAATTCGGCTTTCACGCCATTCAAGATTCGGCTTTCAAGCCATCAAATAACCAGGCTTTTTGCCACAAAATTTGGCTTTCATGCCCAAAACAACCCTTTGGCAAAAGATTTTCGCAAAATGACAACCTTTTGATCAAATTTTCAAACGAACATTCCCATCGAACTGTTACTTATTTTAAAAAAAAAAAAAGAATTTAAGTGAAACGAGGGAATACAAAAAAAAAAAAAAAAAAAGGTGCCAAAAAATGTTTATACATGGAGGTACCAGAAGAAAAGAAGAAAAGTTTGTTACAAAATCAGGAGACTAGTCCGACATGGTCTTCAGCCAAAGACTTAGCTCCTCAAGCAAACTCTTGGCCTTAGCCTCTAGAGCTTCTAGGCCACGTTTCTTCAGAATTTTCCCATAAAATGCGGTAGGCTGTCGCGACCCATCTTCAGCACGAGGAAGCCCTTCCCAGAAAATTTGTCATTGTTCATATTCCTGAGTCTTCCTTCGGAGATTGCTTTCAGCCTCCTCAACTTAGCGAATGAGAGTCCCCTCTCTATCGCGAGCTTTCAAAATAGCAGTCCACTTGGCAGCAGCTTGTTCTTCCAATAGCTCAAGGCGCTGTCTGGCTTCAATGACCTCCCTGTCAAGACGGTGTTGGTCTTGTGTCAGCTCAAAAATAGCCAACTTGGTAACGTTCCTCTCCCGAATGAGGTGCTTCTGAGTCCGTGAGATCTCATTCAATTTAGATTTGACCTCGCCAGAAGGCTTCAAAAACATCTCGTTGAAGAAGTCACCATTTGGAAAGCTCTTGGTCTTAATCCACTTGTTGCCTAGAGCGATGACTTCATCAACAAAAGCATTGACATTTGTAATGTCCAAACCGACCTCTTCGTTATCAGCAAGAATGTTATGCACATGCTTAATCATGCCGAAGTCGGCTTCCAAATGGCCAGAAGAAAGAGTCTCGACCCATGAGCTCAAGACTCTCTTCAACACCTTCCTCGCAAACTGACGGGATGGCTCAGATGAAGACTCGCCATGCTCCGTTGGTCGACTGCCCATGTCATGCACCGTCGGGAGAGTAATAAAAAAACTCTTTCCAATCGGAGCCGCTGGAGAAGGAATATCAGCACGTGGACTCTCCTCTGCCTCATCAAAACCGGTGGAAAAAGCCCCTACTCTTGGATCAGCCGCAGGTACCCCCTGCTCTGGCTCTAAGAATGATAAAGGAACTTCTTCTGTCGCCTCACAACCTGCCAATGAAAGATGAAAAAGGTATTAATATGATCTTGTCAAAAATCAAATATCAAAACTACTACTTTATACCTTCTTCGACGACCAGCGGAATGCTTTCTGCCTCCATGAGCTCATCCGAAGCATCGTCAAAAGTTGCATCCATGGACGGCTCAAAGTCGTCGGAATCTTCTGGCAAGTCAGCTGGCAAAAATATATATATGTCAGCAAGTGGCGGTAAAAAAAACACAAAAAAAAACAAGGAAAAAAGAAATCATACCAGGTGGAGATTCTTGGTCTACTTCAGAGTCTCTGGGTTCTTCCTCAGATGCCACGATCGTATCCGTCACCGCCTCATCGGTCGGAACCTCAGGCATTATCAAATCATCATCTTCTGCCAAAAGAAAGAAAGCAGTAGAAAGCACTAGATCAAAAACAAAAGCCTCATAAAAAGAAAGAAGCGGAAAAAGAGAAGAAGGGTCATACCATCACTACTGATCTTTTCTCCTTGGCTTCTCTTCTCTGGAGGCTCGTCATCATCCCCTGATGCCTCCTCAGCAATGGTGGAAGGAATTTCCAGATCAGGAGAGTTTTCATGCCGTCTCTTACTTCGGCGCTGTCCTCTTCTCCTCCTGCTCCTACGGGACGAATTGCTGGAAGTACCCGCCCCGCCATCGAAATCTGGCCTCTTGATAGAGTCCTCACTAGATGGACTGCTCTTGCCGGTAGATTCCATGGAAGCCTTTGCTCGCTCGGTTTGTATCCAAGCAGCGACCTCAGCCTCCTCCTCTGCGAGCTGTTCCAAGACCTCACCAGGTATCTCTTGTGCAGCTCCCGATCTGATGACGTCCTGGTCCTCGAGAAAGCATGTTCTGTGCTTTTCTCCAGAAAGAAAAGCCAGAACTTCTTATCGGCGGACGCCATCTGACTTCCCAAGACCCTTTCCAAAAGACTGCTTTACATCGAGCTCCTTCTTGGAAAGCCCCCGGTACACTGACAAGCTCTCCACGAACCACTTCGTGAAGCCTACAGTCTGGAAGGTGGGCAACTAAGGATAGGAAATCATGGCAGTAGTGTCTTCTGCACTTTAAAAGGCCCATGCAATCCTCCCGTTCTGCAGACCTCCAAAACGCTTCACCTTACTCAAAGGCGCTCCGGCAACGCCTTGGGAGAAGCCCAACTACAAGGCAAAACGTGAGGGAACATATGGCTGGATGTCGACGAAAAGATGTCTAGGTACACCATCGTGCCGAAACGTATGTTGAAAAGCCAAGCTTTCTCTGCGTTTGTCAAAGAATAATGTCTCCCCGACCCTGCCCTGGTCGAATCATGGGAGACACCAAAATCAAAAGCCTTCTTCCGCAAACCTGGAGAAAGCTTCACTGAAGACTGCCCCATCTCGATGTCCCAGAACCATCGGATCCTCAAACGGGCAAATAAAAGAGATTCGAAAACAGGCTTCCCTCTGGCCAACTAAATCATAAACGGGTCATCGTCCTGTGCAGCGCCCAATCGGTGGAAACCAGGACAGTGGTATACATACCACGAATAAAGGGTATGGGCTGAAAATACCCTGTTCATGGGAAGCCCAAGCCGAACCAGGAAAGCAGCAGCCTGCAGTTCGGTACACAAATAGGAGTAAAGAGCAGGCACCAAAGCAAGCCGCTCTCCAAACGCAATCTGGCAAGCCAGAAAAATGCCATGCGGCCTGATGTGCGTTCCTTCTCCTCTAGCAAAAATAGTCTCACCCAGCCAATAAGTGAGGTAAACAGCGAGATCTCTCCGCAGCGCAATGTCAGAATGAATGGTGCCTATGTTTGCGAAGAATTCCTTCAAATTTTCTCGCATGGCGGAGGTCTTCTTCGATTCCGGGTTCTTAGCCCTGGCTTCCTGGGTCGTACTCTCAAAAGACTCCCCACTGTCAAAGAAGTTGGAAGACAAAGAGGTACCACTCTTCCAACTGCTACACCGGACTTTCGAGCCCTCCTTCTCCTTCAAAAAGTCATAGAAGGTGACGAGTTGAAAGTACAAAAGCCAGAACTCTTCAGACTGCTCCTCAAGGACGCTGTTGATAGGCAGGAACTCCTCATAGAGTTTGCCGTGGATAGGCAGCCCGGTGATGGTGCTCAGTTCCTTTAAAGAAAAACCAATCTCACCGTTCGTGACAATGAAGGTATTGGTTTGTGGAAGGAACGACTCCAACATGGCCATGAAGGCCTCATTGGAGAAAACCACGGTTTGCCGAGAAGCGCGAACCGCATAAAAAATCTCGGCCTCCTTTAGAATGGCACCGCCGACCTGCAGGATGTGATCAGTCCACAACTCCCAGCTCGAGTCAGCCCTGAAACAACCACAAAGTCGAAAATGCTTCACCCAATTACAACCATCGCCCTTGAAAATGCCAAGGCCCACTGGTCTCAAATCGACTGAAGGATGGTCTGAACCTTTGTAGCCGCTGGCCGGCATCAAAATGTCCATGCGGGCAGGCGACTTCTCTGCAAAACCAGAAGGGCCGCCAACGAAAAACCCAGTCTTGATCACACTAGTCCTCTTCACCCAGCTTGGAGGATCTTCCCTCTTTGAGCATGTGGAGGAAAGGCTCATGATCGAGATAGTCCGATCGAAGGTCGACCAGGTAGAAACAGTTCTCTTCTCACCATCAACTGTGTAAGAGAATTGGAAACATCTCCTTTGGTATGTTGAATCGTCGGGGACAGCATCACCAAAGAAAAAGGTAGGCTTGGGCACAATGCTCTTATCGTCCGTGACCAAGGACGGTTGCTTACCATAATCTTATAAAACTCCTCATCCTTGAAGGCGACCAAACGTTGCCTCATCTTATCTCGATTAAGCGAGTTACACTCTTCCAAGTTCCTTTCAACATACTGGACCTTCTCCCAGGCCTGCTGTATGGCCACATTAGAAGGTCTGGTAAAACAGCGAGGCGCATTAGAGACAGGCTCCTTACCCATGTTCATTCTGGAGGAACTACTTGCAAAGAATGGAAAAAGAGAAAATCAATCATCAAAATGACAGAATTTTGCTAAAAAAAAAAATTCTAGCGAAATTTTGGCATGGTTCCGTGGCAATTCCGAAGAAAAGGAAAACACCCCGAAAGAAATAGAGAGCTTGAAGATGAGCTCAACATCGCTACAAGCTTATAATCAATGGAAAATTCTCGAAAAAGGCTCGAACTCAAACATTGCTGCGAGATCAAGCCAAGTCTTCTCAAATATCTGCAAGATTGGAAAAGGGCTCAACATTGCTGCGAGCTCCAGAATCCAAAACATGCAAAGCTCCTCAAAAATCCCCGCAAGACCAAGAAAGGGCTCAAGATTGCTGCGAGCTCCAAATCCAAAGACTTGCAAAAGATTTTCAGGTGTGCACTATCATACTTCCAATTCCATTTTCTAAAAAATGCATAGAAAGAAAGTTGTCATGCAAGCGCGTCTTGAAATCCGGGAAAGAAAGAAGGAAAAAGAGAAAAAGAGAATCTCTTTAAAAAAAAAAAAGGAAAATTTTTTGCCCACAGGCCACGTGGCCGTACAGCCATGACCGTACGGTCTCATCCATATGGTCACACAAAAAAAAAAAAAAAAAGAAGGAAAAAGCCAAGAAAAAAAAAAACAACACATGGTAAAAAAAGTGGGGGGGGGGGGGGACCGTGAAAAGAAAAAAAAAAGAAAAAAACAAGGAAAAAAGAAAGAAAAAAGAAAAGAAAGAAAAGAAAAAAGAAGAAGAAAAAAAAAGTGTGTGAAAAAGAAAAGAAAAGAAAGCACGTGAAAAAGAAAAAAAAAGAGAAAGAGAAAGCAAAGAAAAGGAAAGAAATAAAACTTTTTTCTATTTCTACATAGGGTTTCTTAAGGAAAAAAAGAAACTTACTTGAAGCCATTGATGAAGAAGAAGAAGAAGGAGCTTGAAAATCCTTAAAGAAGAAGAAAAGTTCTTGATCTTGGAGCACTCTTGAAGATTTTTGTAAAAAGAGAGCAATAGCAACAAGAGATCTAACCTCCTTGCTTTTATAAGAGAGAGCAAGCCAAAAGAGGAAACAAGGAGAAAAGAAAGGAGGTAAGTGCTACAAATTAGCAAACTTCCTAAAAGAAAGGGATTATGGGATATTCTTTCCCAAGGAGGAGATCTTTTGAGAAATTCTCTCCAAAAAGAGGGGGAATGTGAGAAACTTTCTCCCAAAGAAAGATATTTTGAGAAAATCTCTCCCAAAATCAAGGAAACTTGAGAGATTCTCTCCAAGTAAGAATATTTTTAGATACTCTCCACCAAAAAGAGATATTTTTAGATATTCTTTACAAAAATGACATTACGTGTGATCTAAGCCATCTTTAAAGCTTAAGGTCCCGTGGGCTAGCCCGCATGAGCCAGGTTTGACCACCTAGGCACTAAAAGTGGCTTTTAGTCAAAATCCCTCTTACCAAGAGCATACAAAAATGGTTCCATGCCTCCTTTGAGTTGATTGGACCAAACAAAAAAAAAAAAAAAACCATGCCTCGTGAGTTTCCAAAAATCTAAACCATCCCACCTCATGAACCAAATTGAGTCAAAACCTTGAAATTGACATTCTACAAAAAACCCAAACCACTCCAATGGACCCAAAATTATCCCAAAGAGTGGCCAAAAACCAAAACCATGGTCCCCTAACTTGCCACATACAACTTGTTGGGTCACAACACCAAAACCAAAAACCAAATCCCGGTCCCCTAACTTGCCACATGCAGCTTGTTAGGTCACAAGACGAAAAATCAAAATCCAAAAACCTGACCCCCTAACTTGCCACATACAGCTTGTTAGGTCGCAAGGTCAAAAACCAAAAAACCCTTCTTGACCGCCTAATGCGCCACATAAAGCCTTTAGGTTCACAAGGTCAAAAAGAAGAATCCGAAACCCAAAAACCCAATCCAAATGTCATTTTCAAAATTTTGCCTTGAGATAGTACGTGATCTCTCTCACTGCCATAAAATCCCCTTGGAAACTCAAAAGGCTACTCTATCAAAAGAAAAATGCTCAAAGACTCTTGGTCAAGTCAAAAGCTCTCCTTCAAAGTTTTCTTCGAGGCACATCAACTGCAAAAGATATGCGATTCGTCGCTGTACCTCGAGGGGACATTTGTTGACACCAAAAATGTCACTTTGCATCTTCAAACATCAAAAGCTACGTGGAACCGCATCCTACAACAAAACAAGCAGAGCCGCTTCAAGCATCAGATCTTGTCAGAATCAAACAAAAACTACAAGATCCTTTAAAATAGCCAAAAGAAGGGTACACATGAAGTTTCGGGCCATTTCTACACCATTTGGCCTAACTTCAATCCTCCAACGGCTGAGCAGGAGCCCCCGGCGGCGATAGTATCGAAGATAACAAATATTCGATCAGAGCCTATGAATGGTCTCGAAATGCTTCCAAAAGGCTCCACGTCTAATTTTAAGTCAAACCGACACCGTTTGACCCTCCATCAACTCTCAAACGGCGAAATCAAGACTCTTGGTGGCGAGAACCACCGATGTCATCACTCATCAAACAAAGCACGTGGATAGCTTCTACATGCTGCCAAAGGGCTACACGTCAAATTTCAGGTCATTCCGACGATGTTTGACCCGGTTTTGACGCTCGGAAGCAAAATCAAGCCTACCGGCGGCGGAGCTTCCTGGGACCATGTCATCCAAATCAGAGCTAATGAACCATCTCAAATGACTCCAATAGGCTCACTGTCAAAATTCAGGTCAATCGGACATCGGTTGACCTTACATCAAAGCTTGACATCCTCCACACGGTGAAATCAATTCTAGCATCGACGGGACCCCAAACGGCTTCAAAAATCAAATAAAAGCCAATGGTCTGTCCTATCTAATGCTCAGGAAGCTTCACCTCAAATTTCAGGTCATTAGGACATCGTTTGACCTAGTTTCAACTCTTGGCGGAAAATCGACTACAAAGTCTTCGGCTTTTCCAAAAATGGAAAACTTTGTGCTCTGATTTGCACGGCTTCTCGACAGGTTTTCTTCAGAGGAATCAAGCCAATAAATGAGGAGAAATGTCAAGAAAAATACAGGAGAAAAAAGAAGCAAAAAAGCCCGAAAAACGGCGACCGAACGGCGAACGAAATGGGACCAAAATGCCCATGGCCCAAGGTCGCCGGCAACCCTGGAAATTCGGGTCGCTGGATTTCCGCTGAAAGGGCCGATTTTCAATTCCTTTTCGTGTTTCACGATGTTTGGCCCCTGTGATTTTCTTAAATTCTTATTTTTGAGGCTTGATATCCGCTGATCTTCGTCAACATCACAGATCTACCGTCGAAATCATTCGGTCATCATTGGACACTCCAAAATCACCAACTGGTCGACCAAGAAAGCACACTTTCTGCCCGACCAATCGTGAAATCGACTGGACAGATGTTGCTGGCCCATTGGTACCAACCAATGTTTGAATTTGCATCGTCATCCGACATCAAACAACATGCGGATCCATCGATGATCATCGCAAGAAGAATTCCAAAAGATGCAGTGTGGCCCGCGACTCTTCAAGCAACTTGGCGACCAATTAATGAAGTTAAATGACCCTTTTTATAACAAGTTATTACGGTCATTAACTCATTATTCTGGACGGCCCAATCAGAAGCAAGCAAATGGGAGTTACAAGTCCAATTAATCATGGCAATTATCCATGTAACTCCTATCATTATGGAGTTTAGTCATTGTAATTAATCATGAAACCCCCATCATCATGGAGATTTAATGATCATTATTCTCCATTGGTCAATCAAATTCAAGGAAAAAGGAGTTACAAAATTATGAAATTAAATCTTGTAACTCCTCCCATCATGGAGCATTAATGCCATTAATGCCCATAAACCTTCCTAATGGCTACCAAAAGCCTATAAATAGGCGGTCATTCCAAAGGGAAAGGGTCCGAAAAAATCATCCAAAGTGGTCCAAAAAAATCATCCGAAGTGGTCTAAAAAAATCATCCGAAGAGTTCTGTCGCGACCCCGGGCCGAGATCCGGGCCCGCGAGTGAGTGGATGATGATTTAAACCACCTTTAACAATGATCGTACATTTACTTAATTTCCCTTAGGTTTCCGTGGTGAGGATTTCACACACTCACAAAACATTTACATTGGTGCGGAAACGTGTAGCAAACTAAATTCTTAATCCATTCTCAACATATAAGACTGATAAATACAGATAAATGACATGATGTCAAAGTGAGCAGTGATCTCATTGGCATTCCCAAAATATGAAGTTATAAGTTTAAACAAAAGATTAGTTAATTAACATTCTCCAAAAGTAATGGCTAACAAAGGCTAGTGCAACCCAAAAGTCTAAATCAAACTTTCCATAAATTCCCCCAAAATGTTGTGCAACTCATAGCTCAAACCAATGTCTACATGACATTGTCAGCTTGTCATTCGACTAGGCGCTGCGGTTCACCGACCGCCTCCTCCTTCTCCTCCTCAAAGGCAATAACGGGGATTGGACCTGGGTACCACAAAAATGGGTCAGACACGACGGTCTGGCAGGTGGGTGAATAGATAATACAATTTAAGAAAACGAATATAACTTAAAATATAATGAAACAGTGATTGTCATAAACCTGATGCCATGTTTAAAATAAAGTACAAATGCAGAATAAATCATGAAGGTAACCAAAGGAAATGAACTGACAAGATGGCAACCACACTTAAGCTAAATCCTCTATCACTAATGTGATGAGAGCACACTAAAAGCGTTGATCTCGGAGCACGCGAGGTTACGAGAAACAACTATATACATACATAATATACTGACCAAAACCACGGCCGCGGAACCGGGTGACAAAACATAACAGAATTCAGACTGCAGCTGACAAAAGCTAAAGGGGGATCCCAAGTCGGTGGATCAAACCGACAAGGTCGTCCAAGCTTAGTGGTGCCGACTCATAGGTTAAAACACATTTAAAACATACATATCTAAAGAGGTGAATACCACCCAAAACAGACTGAACAAAAAGGCTCGAAAGCACATATGACACAATAATATCTTATCAAAATGCATAAGGCTGATCAATAACTCAATTATAGATTTCAGTGGTTTTGAAATGCCACTTATGCTAGTATGCAAAAACTGTCGAAAACATAAAAGGTTTGATAAAAGCAAACACTATGGACACCCATATATTTCCGGACCGTACGTTGAGGTTTCAGGATTTAAACAATAGGTATAAGGGTCTCGTATGTCGATTAGAGTTTACAGCATGGTACTCCGGAAGGTTTGAGACATCCCGAATCCCCTATATAAATTGATAAGTCCATTATCCACAATAAATCTCTGGAAATTGGAGTTCTATTCCCAATCAACCTCCACATAGCCTCTTATTCCTCCTCATCATATCAGGGCTCTAAACCAACCTCACTGGACCTTAAAACAACTTTTTTTTAAAACATGGTTGGAATCAGCCCAGTAAATCTGTACAGTTCGCTCGAGCAAATTGAGAGGTTCGTTCTAACGAACAGTGTTCTCGGAGGGGTTCACTCGAGCGGATATAAGTTCGCTCGAGCGAATTGGTCCAAGTCAGGAAGGGTCAAGCGAACAGCTAGAATGGCTCAAGCAAACAACTCTCTGGAAGGGGTTTGCTCGAGCGGATATGAGTTCGCTCGAGCGAACTACTTCGAATCAGGAAGGGTCGAGCGAAGAAAGGTGGATGCTCGAGCGACCAATGTTCTGTGAGGGGTTTGCTCGAGCGATGAAGATGTCACTCGAGCGAATTGCTTCGGAACAGGAAGGCTCGAGCGAAGTATGTGGTTGGCTCAAGCGACAAGAGTTCTGTGAAGGGTTCGCTCGAGCGAACTGCTTCAGAAACACTCTGTTTCAGCAGTCCGGACCTCCACTTCTCTTCAACTCAAAACTCCATTTAAGCCATCCCCTTGGCAACACATTTGTGGCCTTTTTATCTATTCAATTCCCCATTTACTTCTCCAACAACCATCCATCCAAAACCATCAAAGTCAAAATCATAATGATTTCCAACCTTATTCAATGCTAAGACTAGCCACCATAAATGAAAATGTACAAATTGACAAAACACCAACTCAATGTACAAAATCTCAAGAGAGTAATTAAGAGAGAAGAAAGCTCATTAACATGCATGCTTCAAAAATCAATGAAAGACATAAACATAGGAAAGAGCCAACATTATAAAAATCCATATTTCTCTACAAAATCACAAAACATAAAACAAACCCATTCATCCACTTGCCTTGGTCTCCAATTAAGCTAATAAGCTCCTAAACACCTTTTTCTCAAGCCAAAATCAAGATCTACACAAAAACCCCCAAAATACAATCATTTCAAACCCTAAAATGGTAAAACAAGGAATAGGAAGAGAAAGCTTCCAATAATGAAGATGGAGCTTCTCTATAGCTATAAGAATACACATCTAAGAGATGAAAATAAGAGCTTACATGGAAGGTCCTCTAATGGTAAGAGTCTGCTCAAAGTCTAGCTTGTAATGGAGGGTTCTCTTCACAAATGGTATCAATAGAGAGCCTAGAAGGAGGGGAAGAAGGTTGGAGCATCCATTCTTCCTTTAGCAATAGATTTGAGAGAGATTGAGAGATGGAGAAGCAAGAAAGCTTGAAGAAACCCTAGAGCTGAACTCTCTCCCCTTCTAATGGAAATGTTGTAAGAAAAGGGAAGAAGGAAGAAAACTCTTCTTTTATAGACAATAGCCATGAGTCCCACAACTTACTTAACTACTTGGGCTAAAAACATAGACTTCCGGGCCTCGGATGGATTCGACGAAGAAGGAAGAATTGATCGTCGAAATTTCTAGTTTCCAAAAAGTATATATTTCACAAATTTCGGAGACATAAAAAATAGTGTCTAGATTTTGTGCAAAAAGACTGATTTACCCCTATCATTAGCAAAGTATGGTCTAGAGGTCTCGAATGGAAATGGAGCAAATACGAAAGTTATCGGGAACAATAAAATAAGTCAAATGGGGCAAACTACAAATTTTCAGAATTACTAAATATATCCCAAAGCTAATTAAAACACAATTAAGGGAACCCCCAAAGGGTCCAACTAAATCAAAAGAGCTTCCCAAAATAATCCAACGCTATAAAAAGCTATTCTAATCCAAACTTAACCAAAACTCACTAATCACACTTATAACTAAAGCATGTCCTAATTGACACTAATCGGAAACTCTCGGGGCAGGGTCTTACAAGTTCTGAAGAATTGTCCTAAAAAATCTCTACACAAAGAAGCTCTCTTGCCCTGAAGAAACTCTGCTGCAAACACTACGAGGTGCTTGAAGTCCCATGGGGGGCCACTGTTGACACCAAAAATGTCACTTAGCCTCCTCAACATCAAAAGCTACATGGAGCCGCATCGTACTGCAAACAGGTAAAGCTGCTTTAAGCTTAAAATCTTGTCAGAATCAAACAAAAGCTGCAAGATCCTTCAAAATAATAAAAAGAAGGGTACACATGAAGTTTCGAGCCATTTCAACACCGTCTGGCCTAACTTCACTCCTCCAACAGTTGAGCAGGTGATCCCGGCGGCGACAGTGTTGAAGATATCAAATCTTCGATCAGAGCCTATGGATGATCTCAAAATACCTCCAAAAGGCTCCACGTCAAATTTTAAGTCAAACCGACACCGTTTGACCCTCCATCAACTCTCGAATGGCGAAATCAAACATCTCGGCGGCGAGAACCACCGATGCTGCCACTCATCAAATAAAGCACATGGGTAGCTTCTACATGCTTCCAAAGGGCTACACGTCAAATTTCAGGTCATTCCGACAACGTTTGACCTAACTTTGACGCTCAGAAACAAAATCAAGCCTACCGGCAGCAGCGCTCCCCGAGACCATGGCATCCAAATTTGAGGTAATGGATCATCTCAAAATGACTCCAATAGGCTCCCTATCAAATTTCAGGTCAATCGGACATTGGTTGACCGCACATCATAGCTCGACATCTTCCGCACGGTGAAATTAAGTCTAGCATCGACGAGACCCCAAATGGATTCAAAACTCAAATAAAAGCCAATGGTCGGTCCTATCTAATGCTCAAGAAGCTTCACCTCAAATTTTAGGTCATTTCGACATCATTTGACCTAGTTTCAACTCTTAGCGGAAAATCGGCTATAAAGTCTTCGGCTTTTCCAAAAAATAGGAAACTTTGTGCTCTGATTTGCACACCTTCTCGATAAGTTTTCTTCAGAGGAATCAAGCCAATAAATGAAGAGATATGTCAAGAAGAATACAAGAGAAAAAAGAAGCAAAAAAAGCCCGAAGAACGGCCGAGAAACGGCGACCAAAAAAAGGGACAAAAGTCCCATGGTCGCCGGCATCCCTGAAAATCCGGGTAGCCGGATTTCTGCCGAAACGACCGTTTTTCCAGTCCTTTTCGCGTTTCGCGATGTTTGGCCCCTGTTTTCTTAAATTCTGATTTTTGAGGCATGATATCCATCGGTCTTTGTCAACATCACGGATCCGCCTTCGAAATCATTCGATCATCATCGGACACTCCGAAATCGCCAACCGGCCGACCAAGAAAGCACACTTTCTGCCCTACCGATCGTGAAATCGACTGGACAGATGTTGCTGGTCCACTAGTACCAATCAATATCTGAAATTTCATGGTCATCCGATGTCGATCAACATGAGGATCCATCAATGATCATCGCCAGAAGAATTCCAAAAGACGCGGCGCGGCCCGCGACTCTTCAAGCGACTTGGCGACCAATTAATGCTGTTTATTGACCCGTTTATGACAACTTTTTGCAGTCATTAACTCATTATTCTGGACGGCCTAATCAGAAGCAAGCAAATGAGAGTTACATCTCCAATTAATCATGGCAATTAACCATGTAACTCCTATCATTATGGAGATTAATCTTGGTAATTAATCATGAAATCCTATCATCATGGAGATTAAATGCCCATTATTCTCATCGGCCAATCAGAATCCAAGAAAAGGGATTTACAAAATCAAAAAGTAAATACTTGTAACTCCTCCCATCATGGAGCATCAATGCCAATAATGCCCATAAACCTTCCTAATGGCTACCAAAAGCCTATAAATATGAGGTCATTCCAAATGGAAAGGGTCCGAAAAAATCATCTGACGAGTGTTCTGAAGAATTGTCCTAGAAATCTTTACACAAAGAAGCTCTCTTGCCATGAAGAAACTCTGCTGCAAACGCTTCAAGGTGATTGAAGTCCCTTGTGGGGCCACCCCCCAAGGTTCCCCTCTCCTTCTATCCGACATGGCCTACATGTGGCTTTTCAGCCTGTCTACTCGGTTTTTTTATTGGATATAGGACCTTCCCTTGGTCTTTGTCCTCTAAAAATTCGAGGTTCAAGCCAAGCCAAGTGAATCAAAGCATCAAGTGTTCTCATCTGAAGGACGATGGCGGAGCCCATACATGACTCGCGACTGTCGATCTGAACGAGTCCCCACAATCTCCTAAGAAGTAAGATCCCTCTTTCTTTCTTTTCTATTGTATTTTGTATTTTTAAAGAGACAAAAAAAAATCGCAATTCTTGTCTTCCATCATTGATGAGATTTGTAAATCGCCTTTCACAGTAAAATCGCCTTCTACGGCACAAAACCGCCTTTTACGGCATTCTAAATATGTCTCTTTTCTTAAAATATATGTGCAATGGAAAGTTAGAAAAAAAGTTTGATTTCTTTTCTACTTGTGAAGGTGAATCTCTAGATCACCATTTCAAATTCCAAATAGAATAGAAAATCTGGCATACCCGTACAAAATGTTGATGCTCGCTTTTTTTTTTCGCCCCGCCGCACCCCAGCGGACCCGGGATGGAGGAATGCAAGAAAAAAGCCGGGACCATCAAGTTGGCATACTCGGTGGGACTCGTTCATTTGAGAACACGATGCTTAGGCTCCTTGGCTCCTTTCTAGTTGGTGGCCTATGTTGGATTTTGCATCTAAAAAAAAGCCACATGAGATGGGATTCTCTGGAAATTTCTGTCTTTGAACTTGTTTCCATTCTTTCTCTTCTCAAACAAAAAAAAAGTTCTTTTTTCCCGTTGGGTTCAAATTTGAGAAATTTTGGTTTCTTCCCTTTCGGATTTAGCACTCGCGGAAATCGCTAACCATTTGTTCGGATTGGAATACCATTTCTTCTCTTTTGGGAATCCAATCTTAACATTTTAAAAAAATAAATTCAGATTTCTCTATTTTGGATTCAAATTGGAGAAACTTTGGTTCTTTCCTTTTCCTACAATGCCACGCGGAAATCACTGAGCCAGCGTTCAGATTGGGAGGGGCCATTTCCCTCTCTTTGATGGGTCCATTGGTGATCTTTCAAAAAAAAAAAAAAAAAATTTTTTTAAGTTTTCAAATTTCTATCCTTTGGACTCAAATTGGAGAAACTTTGGTTCTTTCCTCTTCGTATAATGGCTTGCGGAAATCGCTGAGCCAGCGTTCGGATTGGGAATGGCCACTTTCCTCTCTTTGATGGGTCCACTGGAGATCTTTCAAAAAAGAAGTGCATTAAGGTTGCACCAATTGCGTTCTTTGACCAAAGTGAATTTAAGAAAAGCCTTGTCCAGAGTATGGAGGCAGCTAGACTGTTCGAGGCAAGGGTCCTTCTAAGAGGTTCATTAAGTAATCCTACCCTTACCTGGGGGCCGATCTATCCACTAAGGTTTCATAAGACCGAATTGCAAGACCTATGTGCACTCTTCAAAAAAAAAAATCTAAAAAACAAATCTTCAAAAAAACAAATCTTCTATCACTATTGTGTTCAGATTCGAGAAATTTTGGCTCCTTCCTTTTCGGATTTAGTGCTCGCAGAAATGTTTGAGCCTGTATTCAGATTGGAATACCATTTGTTCACTTTTATGAATTCAATCTTGGTTTTTCAAAAAAAAAAAACTTCCGTCATTATTTGCTTCAAATCTGAGAAGTCCTGGTTCCTTCCTATTCGGACTTAGTGCTCGCGGAAATCGCTGAGCCTTTGTTCGGATTGGAATACCATTTGTTCTTTTTTGAGAATTCGATCTTGACCTTTCAAAAAAAAACATCCCATATCGTGTCCTCCTCAAGGATGCGATTTATAACATTTGTGCCTAGCGGTGCTAGTACGCCCTTTCAGGTCTACTGTATTCGCGACCGACACATTTGTACCTCCAACCTTATATCATTTTACCTCGAGTGAGCTTCGCTTCTCGGAAACTTGAATTAAGGTTTACAATTGCTTTTAGCAGTCACTGGAACGCTCATTTCGAGCCGACCATACTTGCGTTCAGGACAATTGTACCCTCTATGGCTTTTTGCCTTTTTCATTACGCTCAGAATAGGCCATGCCTGCTGAGCGATTTGAAAAGACAAAACCATAGTATTTTCCATTTATGATCACCATATTCTTGTGATTACTAATGGATGTGGTCTTGTTTCAGAAGTTTTCCAAAATTTATAATGGCAGCCTCGTTGACCATCACCTTCGATGAAAACAAGTACCAAGTCATGCTTCAAGAGAAGCAAAGCCAGCGCACTTACAAGCGCCCTGCCAGCTGCTGAAGCATCACCTCCCTCCGCAACTCCCAAAACACCGGGTCGACCTCCACTCCTCGGACCATAGTCTCCGGGTCACTGGGACCATTCCCACTACCCGTAGAAGAGACGGCGCCTGCTAAGAAGCAGAAGACTGCCCCTCAACGTGTCGCTGCCCCGACACAAAAGGTGGTCACCAAGAAACCTGAGGCTCGTGGAAATCCCCTGAGGCCTCAACCTGCAAAAAACCAGGTCTCCCCCAACACTTTTTCCCCGCGATCTTCACCTAAACAAAGAAGGTCCCAGACATCTGCAAAGCCAGCATACCTGGCCCCTCTCAAGAAGAATCGGTTCTATCCTCTCACTTACATCAAAGGGGAGAAACCTACCCTCCACTGAACTACAAAAACTACTCAGCACGAGCCGGCTTGCTCATACAAGCCCAAAATCAAGTCATGCGTTACAAGGCCTTGACAAGAACCTGCCAGGGCCTGCTCTCCTGCAACTCGACCCTTCATCTCAACAGGGGCCGAGCTTGCAAAATTTAAAGCTTCGCTGCGACAGGCTAAGGACCACATCCAGATCCTGTCCATGCTAGTCTTCAAGGAAGACAAGCTCGGTTGCTGCGCACGAGGGACCACATCCTTCATTGCCAGAGCACAGCCCGAGCTAACCGAAGCTCAAATTACTCGTCGTATATGTCGCTGCGTGGCATATCGACAAAAGAGATTAGAGAAGCAAAGAACCCAGCATTCTGAGCTTCAAATCTCCCAAAAATGGGTCAAAAAAGAAAGACCGGACCAAGTTGCTGCTGTCCACATGGTTGGCAAAACCAAAAGACGCCAGAAGTCAGCAACGAAAATTCATGTCAGACGACCAGTGACTCGCAGCGTCTCCCGGACACGAAGACAGCAGGAAGACTCTCCCACTCCTTCAAGCCAAGGACACCGGAGTGATCATTCCTCGGGCTCTTCATCTAGAAGAATGAGCTCCAGCTCAATCACTAAGACAATATCCTCTTCCGACTCACGAAGAGTGAATGTCCTAGTCACAAACTCTGAGCAACCTCCACCACATGATGACATGGCTCTACGCATTTAGCAGCTAGAGCAAGGACAGCAGAGAATAGAGATTCTGATGGAAATTAATCATGGCAATTAACCTTGTAACTCCTATCATTATGGAGATTAATCTTGGTAATTAATCATGAAATTCCATCATCATGGAGATTAAATGCCCATTATTCTCCATCGGCCAATCAAAGTCCAAGAAAAATGAGTTACAAAATCAATAAGTAAATACTTGTAACTCCTCCCATCATGGAGCATCAATGCCAATAATGCCCATAAACCTTCCTAATGGCTACCAAAAGGCTATAAATAGGAGGTCATTCCAAAGGGAAAGGGTCTGAAAAAATCATCTGACGAGTGTTCTGAAGAATTGTCCTAGAAATCTTTGCACAAAGAAGCTCTCATGCCTTGAAGAAACTCTGCTGCAAACGCTTCAAGGTGATTGAAGTCCCTTGGGGGGCCGCCCCCCCAAGGTTCCCCTCTCCTTCTATCCGACATGGCCTAGATATGGCTTTTCAGCCCGTCTACTCAATTTTTTTATTGGATATAGGACCTTCCCTTGGTCTTTGTCCTCTAAAAATCTGAGGTTCAAGCCAAGCTAAGTGAATCAAAGCATCAAGTGTTCTCATCTGAAGGATGATGGCGGAGCCCATACATGACTCGCGACCGTCGATCTGAACGAGTCCCCACAATCTCCTGAGAAGTCAGATCCCTCTTTCTTTCTTTTCTATTGTATTTGGTATTTTTAAAGAGACAAAAAATCACAATTCTTGTCTTTCATCATTGATGAGATTTGTAAATCGCCTTTCACGGCAAAATCGCCTTCTACGGCATAAAACCGCCTTTTACGGCATTCTAAATCTGTCTCTTTCCTTAAAATATATGTGCAATGGAAAGTTAGAAAAAAAGTTTGATTTCCTTTCTACTTGTGAAGGTGAATCTCCGGATCACCATTTCAAATTCCAAGTATAATAGAAAATCTGGCATACCCGTACAAAATGTTGATGCTCACTTTTTTTTTTCGCCCCGCCGCACCCCGACAGACCCAGGACGGAGGAAGGCAAGAAAAAGTGCCGGGACCATCAGCCACCCCCCCCCTAAGGTTTCCCCTCTTCTTCTATCCAACATGGCCTAGATGTGGCTTTTCAGCCCATCTACCCGATTTTTTATTGGATATAGGACCTTCCCTTGGTCTTTGTCCTCTAAAAATCCGATGTCCAAGCCAAGCCAAGTGAATTAAAAAGCATAAAGTGTTCTCATCTAAAGGACGATGGCGGAGCCCATACATGACTCGCGACCGTCGATCTAAGCGAGTCCCCAGAATCTCCTGAGAAGTCAGATCCCTCTTTCTTCCTCTTCTATTGTATTTTCTATTTTTTTAAAGAGACAAAAAAATCACAATTCTTGTCTTTCATTATTGATAAGATTTGTAAATCGCCTTTCGTGGCAAAATTGCCTTCTACGGCACAAAACCGCCTTTCACGTCAAACTAATCAAAATCGCCTTTAACGGCATTAGAAATCCTGTTTTTTTTTCTAAAATATATATGCAATGGAAAGTTAGAAAAAAAGTTTGATTTCCTTTCTACTTGTGAAGGTGAATCTCCGGATCACCATTTCAAATTCCATGTACAATAGAAAATCTGGCATACCCATACAAAACGTTGATGCTCGCTTTTTTTTTTTCGCCCCGCCACACCCCGGCAGACCCAGGGCGGAGGAAGGCAAGAAATGCCAGGACCATCACTCTTCATCATCAGAGAAATCATACCGATTCAATGAGCTTCCTGGGTCCTTGTCGGGTAACTCTTCAAAGAGATATCCAAAGAGATTGATGTCCTCATCGACACGAGATGTTGAGGCTTGGTCGGCAAAACGACTTTGCAGCCTTTGTGTCAACTGTCTCATGGGAGTGTCAGGATCATACCCCAACCCATATGAAGACTTCTCTATGCGACAATGGAGTTTCCAATCCTCCAGCTGACTTTTGGTCAGGGTGGGTTCCAATGGTGTGAGAATACCGCGGCCACCTCCCAAACCGATTGGACTTTGAGCGTCATAGCCCATTTTCTTCATGATAGCTTGTGCCATCAAACTATACAGGGATAGTTGAGGCATACCTTTATTTTGGAAAGGTTCAAGCAAAGAATTTGATGAAGAAGCATCCGATCTACGGAAGAAAATTGGTTTCTCTTTTGCCGATGTTGCCTGAACAATGAAGGTAGCAGACGCAGGATCTTCTACGTCAGCAGGTGTCTCCAATGGAGTGAGGTCGGGCCGAACTTGTTGAGTATCAGCTTCGCTTGACGATGTATCGTCTTCTGGCTCTGAATCCGAATCTGTGTCTTGTATGATAGACACGAAGGAGACAGCAAACTTTCCCCCAGTCTTTTGCTTTGTCTTCTTTGCTTTGGTAGTGATTACCAAAAGTTTGGAAGATTTGAAGGAGACAACGAAGGGAGACGGATTGCTCTCTTTAAGTTTGCCGGAAGGTTTGTTTACTTCCGATGCTTGCTAAGGAGCCATGCCTTTATCTTTTTGGAGATTGCCGGCAAAGGATGTTGTTTCTTCCTCCTCCTTTTCGTCCTTATACAGCTGAGAGTCTGTAAGATGGACTTCTTTGCCTTTGAAGGGCTTTCTATCTGCAAACACTCTATGTATCAAGACGTCATTGCCAACGAACTTGATGCACTGATGTAGAGTCGAAGGGACGACACCATTCTCGTGTATCCAGGGGCGTCCGAAAAGGATGTTGTAGCATGAAGTGGTCTTTATTGCATACGCGGTGACTTCAGAGATAAGATCACCTACAACCTGAACCTAATTTTGCCAATAGGCCTTTGAGTGCTCCCATCGTATCCAAAGATGGACACAGATGTATGGCTCAACTTGCTAGGTGGGATACCCAGCTCTTTGAGTGCCGAAGTAGAGACGAGGTTAAGTGTAGAACTTGGGTCGATCTGGACTCTGTGTATTGGCATCTCTTTGATGTACCCTGTGAAGTACAAGGGTCGGTTGTGCTTTGTCTCACCTAGCAGGAGGTCTTCCTTATTGAAGGCGATGGTAGCACTTGCTACCTTTTGGACCGAGAAGCATTCAGTGCAAGGTCCCTCAGCTTTCTTCTTTTCTCCCTTTGGGGAGGTTTTTGATTTTTTGACCCTATAATCCATTTCAATTTGTAGGACTTGTGGGGCATATTTATCAACATCCACATTCAGCCTTTGCAGTTCTAAAATGAGACTATCACGAGTTTGTGGTGACATTCGTAATAAGTCTAGGATGTACAGTCGTGCAGGTTTGTGTTTGAAGTGCTCAATCAAGTCATACTTGAAAGCCTCCTTGGGGCCTGCATTTTCATTATTGTTGCCGCTTGGGGTGTTTACAGCTTACTTTCCCGAAGGATTAACATAAGAAGAAGAAGAAGGTTGGTTGTAGTTTTTGTGGTAATTCCGGCCAGAGCGGGTACCTTTCCCAACTTTAAAAGCTTCTAGAGGTGGTTCTTCTTTTGGAAGACCCTCTTCGGGCTCAGGGTGCTGATCCTCCTCATTTGCTGAAAACGCTTCTGCAGCAGTATTGCTGTCTTCAGTGATTACGTTGCATGGAGCATTTTCCGGGAACAAGTCCTGAACAACTTCCAGTAACTTTTCTTCTTTGTCAAGTATTTCATCGGTCCAGACATCTCCTATGAGATTGGGTATCTGAGACCAATTGACCGAGTTTTCTTTAAAGACTTCGTCGGCCAGAGCTTCTTCATGGTGACCAGTCGGAAGAGGCGTGAATGTCGAAGTCACTGTTTCAGGAGATGAAGCCTGAGAAGGTGCTATCTCAGTGGAAGTCACATGAGAAGACGTAGCTCCAGAAGATATGCCACCAGATGCAGTTTGAGAGTCTGTGGCCTCAGCAGATGAAGCTTAAGATGCACTATCATCCTGAACTATCACATTGCAAGCAACTTCGATAGAAGATGCCTCCATGACAGGCTGTTGGGAATCAGACTCATCCTCTGATGCAAGAGGATCATCAACCCAACAATCTTCTTCATTTTCCGGAGTTACCAGAGGAGATTGTTGTAGATTTTCTGGGACCTCCGGTTCTAGATTTTGATGAAGTTGATTGATGCGATCCTGTTCTTGCTCTATGGCTAGACACTGCAAGATCCTCGCATATTCTTCGAGATCAGGCATAGGAGCCAAATCTTCTTCTTCATCTGCTCCTTGTGTTCAACATCGTTGAGTTCCACTAGAGCATTTGCTTGTGCTGGGTCAACAGCACTGTTGAACAGCCTCTCGGTCTTTATCATCATCAGACCAGGATCCTTGTGGCTGGAAGGGGTTATACCAGATTGCTAGCATAAGGTGAGATTCTGGGATCCATTCTTCATCGGAGAGATATTCTCCAGTTTCAAGGCATTCTTCCCACTCATCGGTGTCACTGGACTCGTATCCATTCATGGAGAATCCCACTACCGAGTTGCAAGAGTATGATGCCCCCTGCGTAGTCTCATCTCCGAGCCGTGGTGGCATGAAATCACTGAGGGTGAATTTTCTTACCACTCTTGAAGTCTTGGGAAGAGACTCCTCTGTTGCCCCTAGTGAAGTGGTAGAGGAGGTTTCTGACTTTTCAGGGACCTCTTGGTTGGGTTAAGCCTTCTCCTATTGTTTGAGCTTGCGGAGTTGTCTCTTGGCATGCCTTCGCTGTTGAGCGGTCGGCTTTGTTTTGACGATCTCCCAGTTTTCATCTTCTAGGAGATCGGGATGCACCCATATGGGATGTCCATCTGGTGTTGGTAAGGCACCAACTCTTGGGACGTTTGAGTCATCTTTATCACCTTGAAGGAAGTAGTGATCTTCTCCTTTGTTGATTTGGATGTTTGTCCACATGACACCATGTTGACGGAGGCAGACCCGTAGTTTTTGTCAAAGGTGATGACTCCGTTTTTCCACATCTCATTGATCTTCTCTCTCACAACGAAACATTGATTGAGAGGATGCGGGACCATTTGGTGGTATGGACAATATCAGGGATCGTTGGTCTTGTCAACATCTCCCGGTCTTTTGGGGTCAGTCAAGGTGAGTTTCCCATTTGCCACGAGAGCCCCAAATATTTCTTCGACATCTTCATCGAACGGGTATTTCTTCTCTACTCGTTCTTTGAAGGCATCAGAGAGTTCAGGTCTTTTACCTGCAGCTTTGTTTTCAGCTTTCCTTGGTGGCTGAGGAGCTGACTTAGTTTGTACATTGAGAACCTCCTTTTTCTTTGGCTTGGAGGTTAGAATGGCGGTCGGCTCTTTCTTTGATGACTTCTGACTGTTGAGGTCTTTGATCACCGTTTCAGCCTCCATAGACACTTCTAGGAGTTCTCCCAGATTCTTTGATTTGTTGCCGATGATCATGGAGCGGATCCTTGCTCTCATGTTGTTTCGGCAGATGTCGACCAGCGACGCTTGTGGCAGTACGTCTGTCTGAGCATTTGTACGTCATTACCTTCCACTTGTGAATGAAGTCGTATATTGACTCATTCTCTCCATGTTTTAGGCTGCAGAGCTGGGCCATAGTAACAGGATGATCCTCACCTTTGAAGTGGGTTAGGAAGTGTGTCTCTAACATGGTCCGGTTTTGAATGGAGTCCTATGGCAGAGTGGAGTACCAATCAAAGGCTGTACCTTTCAAGGTGCTTGCAAAGAGACGGATCTTGAGGGCATCTTAATCTGCAATAGCTCCTGTCAGGATCTTGAAGTGGATGACATGCTGTCTAGCTGAACCTTTCCCCGTATATGTTTGGAGAATAGGTTGTTTGAACTTTGCAGGGAACGGAACCGAGTCCATCCATAAGGGATATGGTGGCTTGATTCCATGCTCTTTTAGCGTATCCTCTTTTTTTGCTTTGGTGAGGATATTGTCAACATCATTTTTAGTAAGGGCGCGTGACTCATCTTCTCCACCGTTTGCCTCATCGTGTGGAGGAACTTCATCATTCGTGGACTTTGGAGAGTGAGAAGAAGGTTTTCCATTAGGGCTTCTATCCTCTGTTGTCCTTGTTCCAACTGCTGGATGTGTGTGGTCATGTTTTCATCCGGTGGAGGTTGCTCAGAGTTTGTAACTAGGACATTCACTCTTCGTGAATCGAAAGAGGATATTGTCTTAGTGATTGAGCTGGAGCTCATTCTTCTAGATAAAGAGCCCGAGGATTGATCACTACGATGTCCTTGGCTTGAAGGAGTGGGAGAATCTTCCTAATGTCTTCGTGTCCGGGAGACGCTACGAGTCACCGGCCGTCTGTCATGTATTTTCGTTGCTGACTTCTGGCGTCTTTTGGCTTTACCAACCATATGGACAGCAGCAACTTGGTTGGGTCTTTCTTTTTCAACCCATCCTTTAGAGACCTGAAGTTCCGAATATTGGGTTCTTTGCTTCTCTAATCTCTTTTGTCGATATGCCGGGCGGCGACGTATTCGACGAGCCATTTGAGCTTCAGTTAGCTCGGGCTGTGCTCTAGCAATGAAGGATGTGGTCCCTCGTGCGCAGCAGCCGAGCTTGTCTTCCTTGAAGACTGGCAAGGACAGGATCTGGACGCGGTCCTTAGCCTGTCGCAGCGAAGCTTTAAATTTCGTAAGCTCGGCCCCTGTTGAGATGAAGGGTCGAGTTGCAGGAGAGCAGGCCCTGGCAGGTTCTTGTCGAGGCCTTGTGATGCATGATCTGATTTTGGGCTTGTAGGAGCAAGCCGGCTCAAGCTAAGTAGTTTTTTATTGTTTGGCGGAGGGTAGGTTTCTCCTTTTTCATGTAGGCGAAAAGATAGAACCAGTTCTCCTTAAGAGGGCCAAGTATGCTGGCCTTGTAGATGTTTGGGACCTTCTTTGTTTTGGAGAAGGTCTCGGTGACCAAATCTTGGGGGCAGACCTGGTTTTTTACAGGCTGAGGCTTCACGGGGTTGCCATAGGCCTCAGGTTTCTTGATGACCGCCTTTGGTACAGGGGCAGTGACACGTTCAGGGATGGTTTTCTGCCTTTTGGCAGATGCAGATTCTCCTACGGGGAGTGGGAATGGTCCCAATGACCCGAAGATGATAGTCTAGGGAGTAGAGGTCGACCCAGTTTTTTGTGAGTTGCCGAGAGAGACAACGCTTCGGCAGCTGGTTGGGCGCTTGTAAGTGCGCTTGCTTTGCTTTTCTTGAAGCATGAGTTAATACTTGTTCTCATCAAAGGTGATGGTTAATGAAGCTGCCATTGTTAGTTTTTTGGAAAACTTCTAAAACAAGACCACATCCATTAGTAATCACAAGAATATGGTGATCATAAATGGAAAATACTATGGTTTTGTCTTTTCAAATCACTCAGGGGGCATGGCCCGTCCTGAGCGTAATGAAGAAGGCAAAAAGCCATAAAGGGTACAATTGTTCTGAAAGCAAGTATGGTCGGTTCAAAATAAGCGTTCCAGTGACTGCTAGAAGCAATTGTAATCCTTAATTCAAGTTACCAAGAAGCGAAGCTCACTCGAGGTAAAATGATATAAGGTTGGAGATACAAATATGTCGGTTGCGAATACAGTAGACCCGAAAGGGCGTACTATCACTGCTAGGCACAAATGTTGCAGATCACATCCTTGGGAAGGACACGAGATGGGATTTTTGAAAGGTCAAGATCGAATTCGCAAAAGAGAGCAAATGGTATTCCAATCCGAATACAGGCTCAGCGATTTCCGCGAGCACAAAATCCGAAATGGAAGGAACCAGGATTTCTCAGGTTTGAATCCGATAATGACGGAAGTTTTTTTGGAAGGTCAAGATCGAATTCACAAAAGAGAGCAAATGGTATTCCAATCCGAATACAGGCTCAGCGATTTCTGTAAGCACTAAATCCGAAAAGGAAGGAACCAGGATTTCTAATATTTGAATCCAATAAGGACGGAAGTTTTTTTTTTTTTTTTTTTTTTGAAGAGAATTTTTTGAAGATTTTTTTTTAAAGAGTACACATAGGTCTTCCAATTCGGTCTTATGAAACCTTAGTGGATAGATCAGCCCCCGGGTAAGGGTAGGATTACTTAATGAACCCGTTTGAAGGACCCTGGCCTCGAACAGTCTAGCTGCCTCCACACTCTGGACAAAGCTTTTCTTAGATTCACTTTGCTCAAAGAACGCAATTGGTGCAACTTTAATGTGTTTTTTTTTTCTTTTTCTTTGTTTTTGAAAGATTACTAATAAACCCATCAAAGAGAGGAAATGGCCCTTCCCAATCCGAACGCTGGCTCAGTGATTTCCGCGAGCCATTATACGAAAAGGAAAGAACCAAAGTTTCTCCAATTTGAATCCAAAAGAGAGAAATTTGAAATTTTTTATTTCTATTTTTTTTTTTTTTTGAAAGATCACTAATGGACCCATCAAAGAGGGGAAATGGCCCATCCCAATCTGAACCATGGCTCAGTGATTTCCGTGAGCCATTGTACAAAAAAGAAAGAACCAAAGTTTCTCCAATTTGAATCCAAAAGAGAGAAATCTGAAAAAAATAATTAAATTTTTTTTCGAAAGACCACTAATGGACCCATCAAAGAGAGGAAATGGCCCATCACAATCCGAACGCTGGCTCAGCGATTTCCGCGAGCCATTGTACGAAAAAGAAAGAACCAAAGTTTCCCAAATTTGAATCCAAAAGAGAGAAATCTGAAAAAATTTTAAATTTAAAAAAAAATCAAGATTGGATTCACAAAAGAAAGGAAATGGTATTCCAATCTGAACAAAGGTTCAACGATTTCCACGAGCACTAAATCCGAAAGGGAAGAAACCAGAATTTCTCAAATCTGAACCCAACGATAAAAAAAGAAAAACTCTTTTTTTGTTTGAGAAGAGAAAGAATGGAAATAAAGTCAAAGACAGAAATTTCCAAAGAATCCCATCTCATGTTTTTTTTTTGTTTTTTGTTTTTTTAAAGATGCAAGATGCAACATAGGCCACCAACTAGAAAGGAGCCAAGGAGTCTAAGCATCGTGTTCTCAAATGAACGAGTCCCACCGGGTGTGCCAACTTGATGGACCCGGCTTTCTCTAGCCTACCTCCGCCCCGGGTCCGCCAGGGTACGGCGGGGCAAAAAATAAACGAGCATAAACATTTTTGTATGGGTATATCAGATTTTCTATTCTACTTGGAATTTGAAATAATGATCCGGAGATTCAACTTCACAGTTATAAAAGGAAATCAAACTTTTTTCTAACTTTCCATTGCACATATATTTTAAAGAAAGAGACAAATTTTTAATGCCATGAAAGGCGATTTTCTTTAGTTAACCGTGAAAGGCGGTTTTGTGCCGTAGAAGGCAATTTTGCCATGAAAGGCGATTTACAAATCTCATCAATGATGAAAGACAAGAATTGTGATTTTTTCTCTTTAAAAATACAAAATACAATAGAAAAGTAAGAAAGAGGAATCTGACTTCTCAGGAGATTGTGGGGACTCGTTCAAATCGACAGTCGCGAGTCATGTATGGACTCCGCCATCGTCCTTTAGATGAGAACACATGATGCTTTAATTCGCTTGGCTTGGCTTGGACCTCAGATTTTTAGAGGATAAAGACCAAGGGAAGGTCCTATATTCAATAAAAATCTAGGTAAATGGGCTGAAAAGCCACATCTACGTCATGTTGCATAGAAGAAGAGGGGAAACCTTGGGGGTTAGCCCCCCAAGGGACTTCAATCACCTTGTAGTGTTTTTAGCAGAGTTTCTTCAGACTAGGAGAGCTTCTTTGCGCAGAGATTTTCAAGACAATTTTCCAGGACCCCTTCCCTTTGGAATGACCACCTATTTATAGGCTTTTGGTAGCCATTAGGAGGGTTTATGTGCATTAATGGCATTGATGCTCCATGATGGGAGGAGTTACAAGTATATAATTCTTGATTTTGTAACCCCTTTTTCTTGGATTCTGATTGGCCGATGGAGAATAATGGGCATTTAATCTCCATGATGATGGGAGTTTCATGATTAATTACCATAATTAAACTCCATAATGATAGGAGTTACATGGTTAATTGCCATGATTAATTGGACTTGTAACTCCTTTTTCCTTGAATCTGATTGGGCCATCCAAAATAATGAGTTAATGACCGCATTAACTTGCCATAAAAAGGTCATTTAACTTCATTAATTGGTCGCCAAGTCGCTTGAAAAGTCGCGGGCCGCGCTGTGCCTTTTGGAATTCTTCTTGCGATGATCATCAGTGGATCCGCATGTTGTTTCATGTCGGATGGCGATGCAATTTCAGACATTGGTTGATACCAATGGGCAGGCAACATCTGTCCAGTCGATTTCTTGATCGGTTGGGCAGAAAGTGTGCTTTCTTGGTTGGCCGGTTGGCGATTTCGGAGCGTCTGATGATAATCCAATGATTTCGACGGCGGATCCGTGATGTTGACGAAGATTGACGGATATCATGCCTCAAAAATCAGAATTTGAGAAAATCACATGGGCCAAACATTGCGAAACGTAAAAAGTACCCGAAAAAGTGGGTTTCCGAGCAAAATCTGGCGACCCGGATCCCTACGGTCGCTGGCGACCATGGGCCATGGTCGCCGGCGACCATAGGCCATTTGTCCCCTTTCGGTCGCCGTTTTTCCGTCTTTTTCGCTTCTTTTTTCTTCTGTATTTATCTTGACATCTCTCCTCATTTATTGGCTTGATTCCCCTGAAGAAAACCTATCGAGAAGCCGTGCAAATCAGGGCACAAAGTTTCCTATTTTTTGGAAAAGCCGAAGACTTTGTAGCCGATTTTCCGCCAAGAGTTGAAACTAGGTCAAACGATGTCGGAATGACCTGCAATTTGAGGTGAAGCTTCCTGAGCTATAGATATGACCAACCATGGTCTTTTATCTGAGTTTTGAAGCCATTTGGGGTCCCGTCGATGCTAGACTTGATTTCACCGCGTGGAAGATGTCGAGCTTTGATGTACGGTCAACCGATGTCCGATTGACCTGAAATTTGACAGGGAGCCTATTGGAGTCATTTTGAGACGATCCATTAGCTCCGATTTGGATGCCATGATCCCAGGGAGCTCCACCGCCGGTGGGCTTGATTTTGTTTTCGAGCGTCAAAGTTAGGTCAAACATCGTCAGAATGACCTGAAATTTGACGTGCAACCCGTTGGAAGCATGTAGAAGCTACCCATGTGATTTGTTTGATGAGTGGCGGCATCGATGGTTCTCGCCGCCGAGAGGCTTGGTTTCGTCGTTCGAGAGTTGATGGAGGGTCAAACGGTGTCAGTTTGACTTGAAATTTGATGTGGAGCCTTTTGGAGGTATTTTGAGACCATCCATAGGCTCTGATCGAAGATTTGTTATCTTCGACATTGTCGCCGCCGGGAGCTCCTGCTTAGCCGTTGGAGGATTGAAGTTAGGCCAAATGTGTTGAAATGGCCTGAAACTTCATGTGTACCCTGCTTTTGGTTATTTCGAAGGATCTTGCAGTTTTTGTTTGATTATGACAAGATCTGATGCTTGAAGCGGCTCTGCCTATTTGTGGTAGGATGCAGCTCCTTGTAGCTTTTGATGTTGAAGAGGCAAAGTGACATTTTTTGTGTCAACAAGTAGTATCTGAGCCATCCTCAAAATCAATTTATTAGAATACATGCAACTAGTTTATAATGTCATTACCTTGTTTACTTTATTTTTTGGACACTATTTATGTGAATGGATCACAATGTAGAACTAAAAGTTCTAAATTTGAATCCAAAGTTCAACGATCTATGGACCAACTGTCTTAGAAGTTGGAATACTGATATGAACCTGTAGACTCATATCCATAAATCAAAACCTGGAGTTTTTGGTTCAAATCCAAATGAATTATAATGCTATGAAATTAAACCTAAAGATTTGACAGAACCAGAAGTTCTGATCAATTGTTAGAACCAGAAGTTGTAAGATTTTAGGTTGGCTAATTCATTGGGTAATGGACAAAACCGGGATTCTCTATAATGTAAGTTTGATTAGAAAAGGACTGCCCAAGATCGTCAGTGAAGAAATCGAGTTTAATATGGAACTGACTCTGGTCGCTCGAGCGATCCTCAATTTACTCGAGCGACCCCTCATAGAAGCTCTTTCGCTCAAGCCATCCTTATGTTCGCTTGAGCGGATCCTCAACCCTGAAGAAAGAATTCAATTCGCTTGAGCGATGTCCCTGACTGCTCGAGCGAAGCCACACAGAAGCTCCTTCGCTCAAGCCAATATTTCTGTTCGCTCGACCCATCTTTCAGCGCCGATGGAAGAATGCAATTTGCTCAAGTGATCCTACATTCGCTCAAGCGAACCCAATACAAAAGCTTCTTTGCTCGACCCAACTTATTTGATCGCTTGAGCGATCGTCTGAAGTTCATATTCTCGAAGACAGAAGCTTGTCCGCTCAAGCGAACCCACTGGTCGCTTGAGCGAACCTGGGTGCCAAAATAGAAACTTGAACAAGACTATCTCCTGATTTGCTTCAAGTTAGTATTGCTGATCCTAATCAACTTCTAACACATGAGGCATGAATCTAGGCCTATATAAAGTCATTATCTCTCTATTCAATTTGACACCTCTATCAAGATAAAACCCTAGAGAGAATTTGAGAGATTCATCTACCCCCAAGCCTATCATCTACAGTGCTAAAGATCAAAGCTTTGGTTATGCTCCATTCTACTCCTCTGAAGTAGAGATTCCTTGAAGATGGCTTCGAGGCGTTTGATTCAAGTATGGTGGAGGTGCACGGTGAGTAGTTGGCAAGATCCCGCAGTCCCTAAGTTGAGTTTCAACTGGGAAGGGTTGATAGTTACTTGTAACTTTCTTTATATAGTGCTTGGTTCTCTGTTGGCCTAAACGATAAGGCCCGTGGTTTTTTTCCGAGTAGGGTTTTCCACGTATAAATCTTGTGTCCTTCTCTTTGTGCGGATTGCTTATTTTTAATCTGGTCTAGGATTAACCACTAGTTTAATCATTGTGATTGAAATCTAGTAGAGATCTGTCGTTTGGGACCCAAGCCTGTGTTAAGGCCGAATTTTCAGAAGTCCTACTTCAAACCTAAAAATTTGATAGGGCCAGAAGTTCTGATCAATTGTTAGAACCAGAAGTTTTACTTCAAACCTGAAGATTTGACAGAACCAGAAGTTCTGACCAACTGTTAGAATCAGAAGTTCTACTTCAAACCTGTAGATTTGACATAACCAAAAGTTCTGACCAATTATAGAACCAGAAGTTTTACTTCAAATCTGAAGATTTGACAGAACCTGCAGTTCTGATTTTATGTATTATAAACTTGAAGTTCTAAATCAAGCCTGAAGTCTTGAAAGAACCAGCAGCTCTAATTATCAAAGTTAAGAACATGATGTTCCAACTTTTTATTTGCTAACTTATTTATCATGATTAATTTTTTCCTTAATTTAATTTGTTTTATGTTAATGTTTGATTTCTTTGTTTTTATGATGAGACCTTGCATACATATGATGTTCTTCAAGATTTGCAGCCCTTTGGGTGTCTTTTGTCTAACTTAATCTGCCAAAAATCAGCGACGAACTAGACCTGAAATTGCAATTTTCTAGGACCCATTCGTTTGGGGATTTTCTGTGTTCTTTTTACTGTGGGGCCCAGGTAGGCCACCCGATGATCGATCTAACCTGTGGATCTGGAGGACCCACGGGCGACCTTAGAGGGGTTGGTCCCATAGGCAGTGGACACCCCTGGCCCACTATCTAGTAACATGATGAGATGTAAGTGTGAATAAGGGAAGGATGAGCTCTTTCGGGCGGCAGGTCACTATGGGGCCCAGGTGGGCCACTGATGGCAGATCGGGTCCCCACATCTAATAGGGGACCCAGAGGAGATCTTGATGGTGGTGGACCCATGGGGAGTGGGTCCCATCTGGCCTACCATCTATTGGTTCTTCAAATTTGGGGCGTTAGTCACTATGGTTATTTTTCTCTTATTTAATTAGGTTATGGGACCCATTGGGTGGCCTGATCAAGGATCAAGTCCGATCTTGTGGCCGTGTTAGGCTGAGCGATAGCAAGGAGTGAGGTTGATCTTGGGTTTTGATCGATGGGGCCTACTATCCAAATAGCCCAGACGTTTTGGCATGAAGCCCATCGTTTTTTTAAGATGGGTTTTGTGTGTTTGTTGACCTGGACGTATGTGTTCTGTACATGAATTGGAAATAAAAAAAAAGGGACGGTTTGACCAGAGCTTGGATGGGAAAGAGTGAGACCTCATGTGACAAGGCCCTGCCAGTTTTTAATGAATCTAAATTATGCCCTTAGGACTAATTTCCTTGAAAATACACTAAGGTTTGGTTTTGGGTATTAATTTCCAGTCTTTTTTTTATATAAATATCATAAAATTTGCAAGGAGGCCAGGATAGTCTTTGATAATTATGGCTAGACCCCTTGGTTAATTTATAAAGCTTTGAATGTGGAAAAGTGGGCATTGGTCATGCACTTGCCTTGTACCAAAGGAAGTGGTAGAACAATACAAAGCATACAAGGCCTTTGTTCATTCAGCGGAGACAAATGATCAATGATAGCCAACCTCTGAGTAATGAGGCATGTAGTGCTCAATTGGGAGCACCCCCATGGCATGGTCCAGAAGACCAATAACTCTTTGAACTTCACAAACTTCATTCTTTTTAATTCCTTTGAGATGCATGTTTTTAGAGTTATGGTTTATGTTTGGTTTTTATTTAATTGATGTTCTATTCTATAGTAAATGGTTTGATCTTTATCATGTCGTCGCATATTTATATTAGTTTATTATTTTATTTAAAGTATGGATCGTGGAACTGAGAACAATCTTTGTCTTGTAGACAATGCTGCAACACACACCATTTTGAAAAATCAGAATTTTTTATCAGAATTGGTGTTCAATTCCACGAAAGGTATCCACCATAGTCGGACCTGTGCAAGTAATTGAAGGCTCCGGAAGAGCTCATATGATATTACCTAATGGTATCCATTTATTTATTAAAGATGCATTGTTCTAAAGAAGTTCCCAAAAAAACTTGATTAGTTTCAAGGACATCAAAATGAATGGCACCACATTGAGATTGTGGATGAAGGTAACAAGGTATACTTATGCATCATTATTAGTATTGGAAGCTAAAAGCAAATACTAGAAACACTATGTGCACTCTCCTCAGGGTTTTATTACACGTCAATCTCCAATGTTGAATCACATTCGATTATGAGCAAAACAACAAAGTCAAGCCCAAAGCTTAGTAATCCTAAGACTTTAAAGCTTTGGCATGATAGGAGCCACAAGCAAACTAAGATGGGACCACAACGTAAATTGGGAATCTATATATGTTATGACTCTTCCTTGATTATTCGATATCTAGAACCAATGACAGGAGATGTCTTCAATGCTCGTTTTTTTTATTGTGAATTCGATGAGACAATATTCCCATCGTTAGGGGGAGATAAGATAGTTCCTGAAGAAAATGTTCTTATAGAACAACTCATTCCTGAAGAACGGTGTAAGACCCCGCCCCGAGAGTTCCCGATTAGTGTTAATTAAGACGTGCTTTAGTTATAAGTGAGATTAGTAGAATTTGGTTAAGTTGGATAAGAATAGCTTTTTATAGCTTTAGATTATTTTGGGGAATTCTTGTGATTTAGTGGGACCCTTTGGGGGTTCCTTTATCGTGTTTTGATTAGTTTAGGAATTTATTCAATAATTCTGAAAATCTATAGTTTGCCCCATTTAATGTATTTTATGATTCCCGACAACTATCGTGTTTGCCCCGTTCCCGTTCGAGACCTCTAGACCTTACTTTACCAGTTATAGGGGTAAAACAGTCTTTTTGCACAAAATCTGGGCACTAATTTCAATGTCTCCGAAACCCATGATATATATACTTTTTGGAAACTAGAAATTTCGACGATCAATTCTTCCTTCTTCGTCGAATCCATCTGAAGCCCGGAATCGAGGTGTTAAGCCTAATTAGTTGGCTAAGTGGTGGGACCCACCTTCATTTCCTATATAAGGGAGAGTCTTCTTCCTTCTTCCCCTTCTTGCAATTTTCGTTGAGATAGAGGAGAGTTCCAGCCCTAAAGCCTTCTTGCACTTTTTCTTGCTTCTCCATCTCTCAATCTCTCTCAAACTCTTGCTAAAGGAGAAATGGAGGCTACAATCTTCTTCCTCACCTTGAGAGCCTTCCATTGATGCCATTTGTAAAGAAATCTACCTTCTCTAGAGTGGTTTTGAGCTACCTTCTCCCATTTGAGAACCTTCCATGTAAGCTTTCATTTCCATCTTTTAGATATGTGTTCTTCTAGCCCAAGAGAAGCCCCATCTCCATTATTGGGAGCTCTCTCACTCTATTTCTTGTTTTGCCATTTCTAGGGTTGGTGATTAGTGTCATTTTGGGGGTTTTGTGTAGATCTTGATTTTTGGCTTGAAGAAGGGTGCTTAGAGATTGACTAACTTATTTGGAGCCAAGGCAAGTGGATCAATGGGTTTGTTATATGATTTGTGATTTTGTAGAGAAATATGAATTTTTATGATGTTGGCTCTTTCCTATGTTTATGTCTTTCATTGATTTTTTGAAGCATACATGTTAATGAGCTTTCTTCTCTCTTAATTACTCTCTTGAGATTTTGTACATTGAGTTGGTGTTTTGTCAATTTGTACATTTTCATTTATGGTGGCTAGTCTTAGCATTGAATGAGGTTGGAAGTCATTATGATTTTGATTTTGATGGTTTTGGATGGATGGGTGTTGGAGAAGTAAATGGTGAATGGGGTAGATGAAAATGCCATGTATGTATTGCCAAGGGAGTGGCTTAAATGTGGGTTTGAAGAGAAGAAAAGTTGAGGTTCGGACTACTGAAACAGAGTGTTTCTGAAGCCGTTCGCTCGAGCGAACCTCCATTCGCTCGAGCGACCCATTCACAGAACTCCTGTCGCTTGAGCCAACCACATACTTCGCTCGAGCTCTCCTGTTCCGGAGCAATTCGCTCGAGCGACCTCTTCATCGCTCGAGCGAACCCCTCCCAGAACCTTGGTCACTCGAGCCTCCACCTGCCTTCGCTCGACCTTTCCTGATTCGAAGTAGTTCACTTGAGCGAACTCATATCCGCTCGAGCAAACCCCTTCCAGAGAGTTGTTCGCTCAACCCTTCCTGACTCGGACCAGTTCGCTTGAGCAAACTTATATCCGCTCGAGCGAACCCCTCCCAGAACACTGTTCGCTCGAACGAACCACTCAGTTCGCTCGAGCGAACTGTACAGACTACTGGGTTGTTTCCAAACATGATCAAAAGGTTATTTTAAGGTCCAGTGAGGTTGGTTTGGAGCCTAATATGATGTGGAGGAATAAGAAGTGTTTTATGGAGATTGATTTAGAAAAGAACCCCAATTCCAGAGATTTATTGTGGATAATAGACTTACCAATTTGTATAAGGGATTCAGGATGTCTCCAACCTTCTGGAGTACCATGCCATAAACTTTAATCGACATACGGGACCCTTATACCTATTGTTTGAATCCTGAAACCTCAATGTATGGTCCGGAAATATGTGGGTGTCCATAGTGTTTGCTTTTATCAAACCTTATACGTTTTCGACAGCTTTCGCATATTAGTATAAGTGGCATTTCAAAACCACTGAAATCTGTAATTGAGTAATTGATCAGCCTTATGCATTTTGATAAGATAGGATTGTGTTAAATGCGCTTACGAGCCTCAGTTCAGTTTGTTTGAGTGTTATACACTCCCTTAGATATGTATATGTTTTGAATGTGTTTTAACCCATGAGTCGGCACCACTAAGCTTGGACGACCTTGTCGGTTTGATCCATCGACTTGGGGTCCCCCTTTTTGCTTCTGTCAGATGCAGTCTGAATTCTGTTATGTTTTGTCACTCGGTTCCGCGGCTGTGGTTTTGCTCAGTATATTATGTATGTATATAGTTGTTTCTCGTCACCTCGTGTGCTCCGAGATCAACACCTTTAGTGTTGTAAGACCCCGCCCCGAGAGTTTCCTTTTAGTGTTAATTAAGTCGTGCTTTAGCTATAAGTGAGGTTAGTGGAAATGGGTTAAATCAGGATTTAGAATAACTTGTTATAGCTTTGAATTATTTTGGGAACTCTTTGATTTAGTGGGGCCCTTTGGGGGTTCCTTTTATTATGTCTTGGTTAGTTTTGAGATTTATTTAATAATTTTGGAAATCGGTAATTTGTTTTGTTTAATGTATTTTATGATTCCCGACAACTTTTGTATTTGCTCAGTTCTCATTCGAGACCTCTAAACCCTACTTTGCTAATGATAGGGGTAAAACAATCTTTTTACACAAAATCTGGACACTATTTTCAATGTCTCCGAAATTAGTGGAATATATACTTTTTAGAAAGTAGAAATTTCGACGACCGATTCTTCCTTCTTCGTCGAATCCGTCCGAAGCCCGTAGAGCGATGTTTTAGCCCAATTTGGACTTTTAAGTTGTGGGACCCATTGCCATTGTCTATATAAGGAGGAGCCATTTTTCCTCTTCCTCTTCTTGCAACTTTCTTTGAGAAAAAGGAATTCCAGCCCAGCCCTAGGGTTTTCTTCAAACTACCTTGCTTCTTGCTTCTCCATCTCTCAATCTCTCTCAAATCTCTTGCTAAAGGTAAAATGGAGGTGGTAATCTTCTTCCCCTCCATGAGAGCTTCAGCTTGATACCATTTTTAGAGAGAACCTTCCATTCCAAGCTACACTTTGATCAAGCTCTTGCCATTAGAGGACTTTCCATGTAAGCTCTTCTTCTCATCTCTTGGTTGTGTGTTCTTCTAGCCATGGAGGTGCTTCACCTTGATTATTGGAAGCTATCTCCATCTATTTCTTGATTTTGACATTCTAGGGTTGTGATGGATGTCAATTGGGGGATTTTGTATAGATTGTGGATTTTGGGCTAGAGAGTGTGCTTAGAGCTTGACTAGCATATTTGGAGACCAAGGCAAGTGAATGAATGGATTTGATTTGAATGAGTTCTTGTTTTATTGAAAATGTGGATTTTACTATTCATATTCCTTTAGTTTACTATGTTTCATAATGCTTTTGGAAATGTACTTATTGATATGATTTTTCTCCTAGTTAGCTTATGAGAATGTATGCATTCATTCATTAAAGCTTATGTTGGCCATTATGGACTTCTTAAATGATAGTTGTACTTGCATTGAATGGGATTTGTGTTGGAAGGAGAATTAAATGCATTGATGGAATAGTGGTTGGAGGAAAGGATTAGATGTGGAATGGAAGGGAATAGACCCATTTCATGTTAGGAAATGGATGAAGTTGAGGTGAAAGGGTTTGGGAAAGAAAGAGCTGAAATCTGCACCTGATGTGTAGTTCCCGCAGCTGGGCGGTCAGCGAGCGGTCACCTTGGCGGCTAGCCGACAGGTGACCGGCGGCTAGCCGACCCAGATTCAGTTACAAACACAGAATGTTGTGTTTTGACAGGTGAACCCGGTCAGCTCGCGGCTAACCGCCACCCAAAAACCCTGTGGCCGCCAGGTAGCCGAAATGCGCGGTCAGAAACACAGAATGCTGTATTTTAACAGGGTGAACCGCGGTCAGCCTCGCGGTCAGCCAGCGGCTAACCGCCTAACACCTCTGCGGCTAACCGCCAGCTAACCGACAGGTGACCGAATTTCACCCAAAATTCCTGAGTCTTTTCTATTGTTTTCAGATATGGTATTTAAAGGTTTGGATGGGTTGTTCTGATGCCCTACCACCTTGAAAAGACCGAGGGGATGACATAAGGAGATTAACTTAGAAAGAAACTCCATTTCGGAAAAGTATTGGGAATTTTGGATTCATCAACTTGTATACGGAAACTTGATATGTCCTCTATCATTCGAGTACCATACTAAGGGCAATAATAGACATACAAGATCTTTATACATGTTATCTGAATACGGAAGCCCCAATATATAGTCCATAACTGTATAAGAATTTATTTCATGGTTTTAACTCTGATTTATGCACCTGACATGTCCTGCCAGCCCCGTCTATGCATGAAAAGATAATGATATGAAACGTGTGCCTACGAGCACCATGCCCCGCCTGCCCGAGTGTCTTACACTGATATAGTTTAGTACATGTTTTGATTTCTCATGTAACCTATGAGTCGGCACCACTAAGCTTGGACGTCCTTGTCAGTCTGATCAACTGACTTGGGCCTCCCCCTTGTGCTCCCGCCAGTTGCAACTTGGATCCTGTCCTGTCCCGTTACCCGGTTCCGCGGCCGTGGTCTTGCCTAGCTATATGTATATGTATATAATGTTGGTTCTCGTCACTTCGTGTGCTCGAGCCCAACGCACTGAATGTGCTCTCATCACCTTAGTGATAGAGAGGATTTAGCTTTAGTGTTGTTGCCATCTAGTCAGTTCCTGTACCTTGAATATCCTACATGATTTATATTGCATCTGTACTTTACATGAACCATGCATCCTATTTTAAGACAGTTATTGTTTTAATAAGATTTTGTTATGTTTAAGATGTGCTTTGATTTCTCTCTTGGTATTATCTATTCATCCACTTGCCAGACCGTCGTGTCTGACCCAATTTTGTGGTACTCAGGTCCAGTCCCCGTTATTGCCTTCGAGGAGGAGCCAGAGGAGGCGGTCGGCGAACCGCAACGATTAGTGGAGTGGCAAGCTGACAATGTCATATAGACATTTGGCTTAGCTTTGAGCTACGTAACATTTTGGGGAGTTTATAGAATGATACTTGAATTATACTTTTGGTTGTACTGACCTTTGTTGGCCATTATTTTTGGGGAATGTTAATTTAACTTGATCTTTCGTTTAAACACTAACTTATAACCATTTTGGGGAAATGCCTTGGATAACACTGTTCACTCTGACATCTTGTCACACATATGTGCTTATCAGTCTTATATAATTAGAATGGATTAAGAGTTTAATTTGCTACACGCTTCCGTACCAATGTAAATGTTCTATGAGTGTGTGTGGAATCCTCACCGCGGAAACCTGTGGGAAATTAAATGTGTACATTCGTATAATCATTCATCCACCACCGTCGCGGGCCCGGATCCCGGTCCGGGGTCACGACAAGTGTGCTCTCATCACATTAGTGATGGAGGATTTAGCTTAAGTGTGGTTGCCATCTTGTTAGTTCCTGTTCTTTGATATCCCTCATGATTTATCCTGCATTTGTACTTTATTTCAAACAAGGTATCATGTTTATAACAATCATTGTTTCATTATTTTTTAAGTTATGTTTTGGTTTTTTTTTACTGTATTACCTATTCACCCACCTGCCAGACCGTCTTGTCTTACCCATTTTTGTGGTACTCAGGTCCAGTCCCTGTTATTGCCTTTGAGGAGGAGCAGGAGGAGGCGGTCGGTGAACCGCAGCGATTAGTGGAATGGCAAGCTGACAATGTCATGTAGACATTGGTTTGAGCTACGAGTTGCGAAACATTTTGGGGAAATCTATAGAATATTTTGATCTATACTTTTGGGTTGTACTGGCCTTTGTTGGCCATTATTTTTGGGGAATGTTAATTAACAAATCTTTTGTTTAAACTTCTAACTTCATATTTTGGGAATGCCAATGAAAGCACTGCTCACTTTGACATCATGTCAGTACATTTGTTTATCAGTCTTATATTATGGAATGGATTACGAAATTAGTTTGCTACACGATTCCGCACCAATGTAAATGTTTTGTGAGTGTGTGTGAAATCCTCACCGCGGAAACCTGTGGGAAATTAAGTGAATGTATAATCATTGTTAAGGTATGATCACCTAAGCATCTTCATCGTTCGCGGGCCCGGATCTCGGTCCAGGGTCGCGACAAACGGCAAGATTTAACATGGAATACTTTCATTCTGTCTCATCTAGATCGACGTACTTCATATATGAAAATGAAGTTCGAAGAATTGTGCACTTACAAGAAATTGCAAACAAAATACCTAATGCATTTAACAATGAAGCAAAGGTGATAAAGTCACATGTACTAGCTATGAATGCACCTGCTGATAAGTCCTTAAAAATGCAGAATTTCCTCATCATTTTAGAGTAATTAAGGACTTAATCATCAAATCATGGACCATTTTAGTAAAAAATTATGATTTTATGTTTTTGAGCATCAAAGTCTGAATTCGAGTCAAAATTCATCCAAAAATTGCATTTTCACATAAAATCATGAATTTCTCTATTTTTGGCATTGAAAGTCACAAATTTCTCATAACCTTTTATTCACACATGAAATGATGAATTTTCTTTGTACCATTGATTTAATTGAAGAAAACTTGATAAAATGGTGACATTTAATGCATCTATTTAGTGTGAATTGGGCCCGCATCTTGCATAATTCCTTACCTATATGATTAGATTATTCTTTGATCTTTGCTTTTATTTTTATAGGGAATTTCAGAAATCGGGGCCCATGGAAGAGAATTGATGAATCAAATGCACCATGGACCCACCTTCCTTTGGCATGGATTGTAAGGTAGGGGCGGCCATGGTAGGGTCCGCTCTCATATGAAAGAAAAAAAATCAGATTTAATCTCTTGAAGATAAGTTCCAAATTTGCAGGCCATGAGATGATGAGGTGTCCTATCTACTCTCCAACAAATATTGCTTACATGTCATGATGGATGGCTAAGATTCAATTCAAGCCAAACAAAGAAGAAAAGAAATTGCAAAAGAAAATCAAGCCAAGGAGAGGACGTCCATGCATGGTGTGGAGTTCAAATGTTACATATTTTCAAGTGGGGCCTACTTCTATTCCATGTTTGAAATTAATTTCAGATTTGAAGGGATCTTTTCAAGAGAGGAAGTGGGCCCATCTAAGGATATTTTTCCAGCCATGAAGACTTCAAAAGATTGGAGATCTTGGTTAGCAATCCAAGTTGAAAACAAATTCAAAGAGGCCAAGATTTGCACTAAGTTGTTGGATTTATCTCCAAAAAGATAGGCCTCAAAATTTGAATTTTGCAACCCAAGATTCCTCAAAAAAAGGAGTTGCATGTCCAAGCCTCTCCATTTTGCAAAATCACACTTCCATGAGGGGTACCACATGGTTTCAAGATTTGTTTCAAATCTGAAATTTCATATTTGAATTGATTTTTAACCAAAGTGGGACCCAAGAGAGAAAGTTGCATGAGATAAACAATTCTATTTTCACTAGGATTGTGGGCCAACCCCTAGAAACTCTCTAAAAAACCCTCCTAATCCTAATCCAACTTGGACCCCACACTACTAAATCTTACCCAAATCAAATACCTTGGACCACAAGCTATTAAAAAAATTATAAAAAGAGCCCAAAAAGAGGGCTGGACGTCACCTACCATACCCCCATTCACCTTGGACGACCAGCAAACCTCTCCTCCTTTTTTTTCCATCACTTTTTTCTCCATCTCTCCCCTACCATCCTCACTCACCCAAGTCTCTCTAAGGCTACCACCACTTGGGTTCTTACGTCGCCGCCGTCGCATCGCCGTTGCTATCATCACTCCACCATCGGATCATCCTTGAAATCATCTTTCCTTGCTTAGATTTCAGATCGCGAAACGAGAGCCGGTTGGATCGCCGTTCGAGACCGCGAGTCCCTCTCCTCCGTTTAGTGTTTTTTGTGTCTATGGTAAGGTTGGATGCACTTTATTTTTATTAAAAGAATTTTGTAATGGTTATTTGCTTGTAATGGGTCTTTCATTAATAAATCAAGTTTATGGGGTCTTGGTCTTCACCAATGGGTCAACATCGAATTTTTGTGCATAGTGACAGTGCGCACTTGGTGCGGTGGTCTTGATTTTTCTTAATGGCATTAAGCAAAGTAATTATTGAAAATTTTTAGAATTAAAATCTAATTTCTTTATTCTCTGATTTTTTCTATTTTATTTTATGCACCTTAACAATTATTGCAATTGGTTGGGCTAATAAATCTTATGGTGATGCAGTGGTTAGATTAGGTTTCTAGATTAGGATTTTAATTTTCTTTGGTTGTAATTAATATTTCAGATTTGTAATTAATTTTCAATTCAATTAGAAAATTTGATTTGTATAGTTTTTTTTTTAGGCTAGAACTAGTTTTTCTCATTAAGACGGGTTTTGTGATAAATAAACTCTTCGTGGATCGATCCGGTTTTACCGGTTATTACTACAATCGCGGCCTTGCACTTGGGGCTACGATCACCTACCAAGATTAATGTCCCTGTAGGACAAAGTCAAAATACAGCGACAAAAGAATCTGCAATACGTCAGGAGCGTGGCAGACCTATAGGTTCAAAGGACTTAGCTCCGCGGAAAAGGAGAAATGAATAATCATCATTGTGTCCTCCTAAAGAGGCACGTAACGCTCCTGAAGAGGTTCCTCCCGAAGAGGCACATAACGCTCTTGAAGAGGTTCCTCCCGAAGAGGCACGTAACACCCCTGAAGAGGTTATGGTAAAATCCGTTCTCTCCAAAATAATGAAAGTCCCTAATGAGACTTTGGAAGCCCCTAAAGAGGTAGTGGTACCGGATAATGAAGAGATCTCTATACTTTACAATTGTTCCAGAGAGAGATGGAATAGAGATGAAATTGTCATGGATGATGCATTTGCATATGCGATAGCTAGACAAACATCAAAGGAAAATAATGATGATGATTTGGACACAAAACCACGTACTAAAAATGAAGGTCGACAAAGAAAGGATTAACCAAAATGGAAAAGTGCCATCAAAGTAGAGTTAGAGTCTCTCAATAAGCTTGGTGTGTTCGGACCTTTAATACAAACCACAGAAGATGTTAACCATGTAAGTTACAAGTGGGTGTTTCGTAAGAATAATGAATGAAATAAATGAAATTACCAAATATTAGGCAAAATTAGTGGTAGAAGGTTTTCTACAGAAACCTGTGATTGATTATGAGGAAACATACTCCCATGTTATGGATACAACAACATTCGGATATCAGATAAGTTTAGCAGTGTCTCAAAATCTAGAAATGAGACTCATGGATGTTGTAACAGCTAACTTGTATGCGGACTTAGACACAAAAATTTACATGAAAATCCTGAAAGGATTTCCTTTACCTGAAGCAAAGCCAAGGAGTTCGTACTCAATCCAATTAAGATGATCATTGTATAGCCTGAAGTAATCCAGAAGAATGTGGTGCAATCGTCTTAGCGAACACTTGTCTAAAAGGGGGTATGAAAACAATCATATTTCCCCGTGTCTATTTATAAAGAAATTCTTGAAGGGATTTGCAATAGTAACAATTTATGTGGATGATATAAATTTGATAGGGACTTCAGAAGAGCTCGAAGAAACTGCTAATTATTTAAAGAAAGAATTTAGATTGAAAGACCTTGGAAAAACGAGATTCTGTCTTGGCTTGCAAATTGAGAGAAATTTTAGTGGGATGTTGGTCCATCAATCTAATTATACCGAGAAAGTTTTAAAATGATTTGGTATGGACAATGCACATCCATTAAGCGCCCCCATGGTTGTCCTGTCTCTAGATATAAAAAAAGACCCATACCGTCCCATCGAGAAAAATGAAGAAGAATTGGGTCTCGAAGTACCACACTTAAGTGCCGTTGAAGCTTTGATGTACTTGGCACAATGCTCTAGACTAGATATTTCACTTTCTAAACACATCCTATGATATTTGCGTGGATCAATTGATTTGGGAATATTTTATTCTTATGATCTTTGAGATTTCAGTTTTATAGGATATGCTAATTTGAGTTATCTCTCCAATCCTTATAAAGGTCGATCATAGACAGGTTATGTATTTCTTAGTGGTAATGCCGCTATTTCTTGGTGTTCTACTAAATAAACTTTGGTAGCTACCTCATCCAACCATGCTGAGATTTTAGCTCTTTATGAAGCTAGTAGGGAATGTGCATGGCTTAAATCTTTGATTCGACATGCTAGTAGTTCTTGTCAATTACCTTTTCCTGCAGGTATCCTAGAACAATATCTATGAAGATAATGAAGCATGCATAAAACATATTCGATAAGGTTTCATTAAAGGAGACAAGATTAAACATATAGCACCGCAGCTCTTCATCACTCATGAACTTTAGAAGAATAATGAAATTGAAGTCAAGCAAGTTAGTTTGATTAACAACCTAGCTGATCTATTTACCAATCTTTGCCAAAATCTGTATTCCAGAAGTTTGTATATGAGATTAGCACGCATAGATTTCATCATCAAACTATGTGAATGGTTGCTATCATCAGGGGAAGTAGTTAATCAGGGGGCATCCTGAAGTATGCTACCTTGGACATCTGTGCGTTGTACTCTTTTTCATTTTCAAGGTTCTATCCCGCTGGGTTTTCCTAGCTAAGGTTTTAACAAGGTAGCATTATGCACGTCCAACACTAGTTCAATGATCTTGAAGAATGTTGAACTCGTTTTCCATTCGCTTTGGTTTTTTCCCATTGGGCTTTTCCTTAGCAAGGTTTTTAATGAGGCAACTATCATTGAATGGTGGTCATCAAAGGAGTAGTGTTATGAGATATGGATCATGGGCGGATGCCCACATAAGATGCCTTAAGTTAGAATCTTATTGTAATTAGGGTTTCTCAATTGGGAGGTTACTTTGCTTATAATTAGGCGTCATTCCTTTGTATTTGGATATACTTGAGATAATAGAAAAAGCTCTCTATTTTCTCCCTCTAAGTTTTCTCCTTTTTCTAACATCTTTTTTTTTTTAAATTCAATTTTAGCATTTTAGTTTCCTTGGGTCAGTTACAAGCTGAACCCAAGGATGGCCTAATTGAAATCTAAAACTGGAATGTATCTAACCCAAGTTCAACAGGAAGTGTAAATTCCCTTCACGTTCAATTCAGACTGATGCAGGTCGGGTTGTGTACCCAGATTTTTTGTGGTTTGTTCGAAAATGTAATTACTTTGTATATAGTCTTAACAATTATACCATTATACTATACTATATATACTAGTATCGTAGGCCCGCTCTCCAAAAAAAAAAGATGTATTTAATTTAAGGTTATCTTTTTAGATGCTAAATGAGAAAAGATTGAATCTAAAACAAATAAATATATCATTTTTTAAATTTTATAAGTCAAATGTGAGTTTATAAAGTTTTAATAGTTGATTCTTTTATGTAGTTTTTAAGAACTTATATGAATATTATAATGTATGTCTCGTTAGAGAATATTTTAAATTTAATTTATATTAATTTTATAATTTTAATGTAATATACCAAAACTTGTCTTAAGGCTATTTATACATTATCTATATAAAAACACAGCTATGCCTCTTTTGCTGGAATAAGTATGTTGAACTCTTTTTTACAACATTAATGGAACATTAATACATTTCGAAATATGCATTGTTAATAGGTAGGTGGCTTGTATTAATAATCCTTCAATATATTGGGTTCGGGAAAAAAACACTTCATGGATCATATAATAAAAGGATGCTAAATTTAAAATAAATGAATGCATTATTTACCATTCTTAAAACCCTATATATCAAAATACATTCAAGAGAAGAAAAAATTGCAAAAACTTACAGTAACGTCAAATCAAAATAAGTTTTTTCTTACTTTAATATTTTATCTAAATTATTTTATAAAAATGAAAAAGGTTACTAAGATAAACTGATCTATAAAATAATAAAGGTCTATATCCAATGTACATGTGCAACATCTTGTGGATCATCCTAATAAATGGGGTAAAAAAGTGCAGATAATGAGATATACCCAACTTTGTAATCGGTTAAATGATTGTCCCTAGCATATCTTTTCCAACCAAGGTTTGAAAATTTTAAAACCGGCATTATGCTACACATATAGATGAGGTGGGACCCACCTATGATCACATCTCCCTTTGAAAATAAAATATTAAGAACCCTAATTGAACAGGTGTGGTCCAACATATAAGTGAATAAGGCTGTTGTTTAGGGGTGATAAGATCTGAATAGTAGGTCCCATAGAAATTACTTTGATCTTATATGCTCGCAATTGAAATTTAATTGCGCAGTCTAAAAATTAAGGATCAGATTTCTTCGTATTAATGAAAGCAAGCATCTTACTAAAAAGGCATTATGGGCCCGACGGGGGGGGGGGGGGGGTACCCATCATTGAACCCTTGACCTCTTGTATATGCTACTAATCAATCAACTAGCGAGGTACAAGGAAGATTGGTTGGCCCAACTATGACTAAATCTCCCTGGTAAAAAAACTCCAAAGAGATATTGTGGGCTACATACTAATGGCATTTGTGATGGGGCCCACTTGTATTTACATGTCGGTGGACCCCACTCACAGAGAGACACCCTTCACTAGGAATCTCATGGTGATATGGATAAGAATAGTTTAAGTTTCATCCAACTCTCTATCCTTAAATATCATATCTCCATTCAAATTCAAATTGAAAGAGTTTGATCCAACCTATTATCCTTATCATCTCTCCATTTGAATTTAAATAGAGATCTTATCACCGTTTAGCCAAAGGGCTATATATAGACATGAGAGATATCAGTTGAAACAATTCTCAATAGATCATTCCCTAACACAAGGTCACCCTCTTCCTTTAAATCTACAATTTTCTGTCATCATCATCTACATCCAGGGTGTCCATCCTTGCCCTTGGATCTTGAAGTGCATCACACGTGACTTATCTCTCGTAAATAGTCACAGATCTCCACTACTAGTGCCTGATTCAAGCCGATGCAGTCCTTATCGCATTTGTAGCAGTCAGCTCATTCAAATCCGTGCTTCATCTACAACTAGCACATATGCACAAAGTTGTTTGGTGATGGGGCCATAGTATAGTGAGGCACACCTTTCAATTAGTTAATGATCATACAGTTAATCAAACCTTAATAATGCATATGGGGTCTACATTGATTGAATTATCAAGGTTTGCGATATGGATGTATTAAGATGGTTGCACAAGATTACATTTTTGAGAAGGATAGTCAAGAGTCACGATCCGATACTCTTTTGTTTAAACACTTCTAAAATGGCCAAAGTTAGCAATAGGGATGACATAACAAAAGTTTTAGGGGTCAAAAAGTAATTAAGAAAGTCATGATAGAGTCACAAGAGAGATTTGGAAGGAGTCCTCCAAACCACGTCGATCCCATAATGAAAGTTGAATTTTCTGGGAGAGGTTTTTTTTTTTTTTTTTGTCAACTCCATTAGAATATTTCAACTCCTTATCCATGGCCCCCAATTATTAATGTTTTTGGAGAAGATAATTATAGAAGAGAGATTTTAGGAGATGAAAATCAATTTAAATGGAAAATAGGAAGGAAGAAAGTGGAGCTGGCGATTTTTGGAGCGTTGACGTAACACGAGGCTTGAGAGCGTTGAGGTGGCATGCTCCACAGCCCACCTCCCTATTGCTCTAATATATACTATTGTGAGAGTCCCATGTTGGGAAAGGATAACAAAATATTAAAAGAAGATTTGTAGTAGAAGCAAGATGAGGAAAAAAGAGTGAGGGAAAGATAAAAGGTTTGGACAGATTAAGTGGGCCTATAATGAAATAGTGCTGGCCTAGTGGTCAGAAATTAAAAAAAATATAACAATGCTAAACTATATAAAATTTTCGATGATATTGGCCTAACCCGGGTTCACAAGCTTGATCTGCTAGGTTCAGAACCTAAAAAGTTTTCTTTCAATGCAAAATGACTAAAATATAAAACCAATTGCGAAGTAAAAGGATGAAGATATGCAAGTAATGTATTAGAAGTTAATGGGTGGGATGTGGTCCAGTACTAACAATATCTTAATAAACAAAAGATAGAATATAAAATAAAAATAAAATATATACATGGACAATTGATCGTGGCCCCAAGTGCAAGGCCGCGATTGTAGTAATAACCGGTGAAACCGGATCGATACACGGAGAGTTTATTTATCGCAAAACCTGTCCTAATAAAAAAAACTAGTTCTAGCCTAAAAAAAACTATACAAATCAAATTTTCTAATTGAATTAAGAGTTAATTACAAATCTGAAATATTAATTACAACCAAAGGAAATTAAAATCTTAATCTAGAAACCTAATCTAACCACTGCATCCCCATAAGATTTATTAGCCCAACCAATTGCAATAATTGTTAAGATGCATAAAAAAATAAAATAAAATAAAATAAAATCAGAGAATAAAGAAATTAGATTTTAATTCTAAAACTTTGCAATAATTACTTCGCTTAATGCCATCAAGAAAAATCAAGACCACCGCACCAAGTGCGCACTGTCACTACGCACAAAAATTCGATGTTGACCCATTGGTGAAGACCAAGACCCCATAAACTTGATTCATTAATGAAAGACCCATTACAAGCAAATAACAATTACAAAATTCTTTTAATAAAAATAAATTGCATCCAACCTTACCATAGACACAAGAAACACTAAACGGATGAGAGGGACTCGCGGTCTTGAACGGCGATCCAACCGGTTCTCGTTTCGCGATCTGAAATCCAAGCAAGGGAAGATGATTTCAAGGATGATCCAATGGTGGAGTGATGATAGCAACGGCGGCGGCGCGGCGGCGTAGAAACCCAAGTGGTGGTAGCCTTAAAGAAGCCTTGGGTGAGCGAGGATGGTAGAGGAGAGATGGAGAAAAAAATTAATAAAAAAAAGGATGGAGAGGCTGCTGGTCATCCAAGAGGAATGGAGGAGTGGAATTCCCGTCCAGCCCTCTTTTTGGGCTCTTTTTATATCTTTTTGATAGCTTGGGTTGCAAGGTACTTGATTTGGGTAAGATTTAGTAGTATGGGGTCCAAGTTGGATTAGGATTAGAAGGGTTTTTGAGAGATTTTCTAGGGGTTGGCCCACAATCCTAGTAAAAATAGGATTGTTCTTATCTCATGCAACTTCCTCTCTTGGGTCCCACTTTGGTTAAGAATCAATTCAAATCTGAAATTTCAGATTTGAAACAAATTTGGATGCTTGTGGTCCCCCTCATGGACGTGTGAAATTATGGGATGGAGTTGTTGGACGTGTAAATGCTTATTAGGAAGAATCTTGGGTTGCAAACTTTCAAAATTTGAGGCCTATCCATTTGGAGTTTAAGTGCTAAAATCTTGGATTCTTTGAATTTGTTTCCAACTTGGATTGCTGACCAAGATCTTCCAATCTTTTGAACTCTTCATGGCTGGAAAAAAATACTCTTAGCATGGCCCACTTTCTCTCTTCAAATCTGAATTTAATTTCATCCCAAGCATGACATAGGAGTGGGCCATACTTGGAAGAATGCAATCTTGAACTATCCCATGCTTGGACGTCCCTACCTTGGAGGGATTTTTGCAATTTTTTTTCTTCTTTGATTGGCTTGATTTGAATCTTCAAGCAAGGATAGTGCGGACCCCATGCAGAGCTTCAATAGCTTGGTTTTCCTTCTTTAATGCTTCAATTGATTCATCTCTTCCGCGGGTCCCAAGAAATTGATTTTTCCTACAAAAATACAAATAATATAATCAATGATCAAAGAATTATTTATTTATGTAGGAAAAGAGTATTACAAGATGCGGGCCCCAATTCACACTGAATAGATGCATAATATTTCACCATTTTGTCAAGTTTTCTTTAATTAAATTAAAGGTGCAAAGAAAATTCATCATTTCATGCGTGAATAAAAAGTTATGAGAAATTTGTGACTTTTAATGCCAAAAATGGAGAAATTCATGATTTTATGTGAAAATGCAATTTTTGGATGAATTTTGACTCAAATTCAGACTTTGATGCTCAAAAACATAAAATCATAATGTTTTACTAAAATGGTCCATGATTTGATGATTAAGTCCTTAATTACTCTAAAATGATGAGGAAATTCTGCATTTTTAAGGACTTATCAACAATGTTTCTTAAAAATAGTAAAATATCATATTAGTAAATGAGTCCCGTAAATATTTAATGGTCATAAAACACTTTTTTGGGTAGAGTGGTCATAAAACACTTGATTTTGATTAAAAAAATTTTTATGGAGATTAGCGTGGACCCCATAAATGAGGGTTCTAAGTGCTAGATTATAAAAATTTTAAGTGGACCAACTTTTATTTTATGGAGTGAGATTTGATTTGGATTCATAAAAAATAATGCCATTATTTTTTATTGGTTTAGATATCTTTTAGAAGTGGCCCAATGAGGAAACGTAGAAGATGAGTCTATTTAGGAGTATCGTAAATTTGTCATTGATCCATTGAGTGCTAGGTTATGGAAATTTTAAACGGGTCAAACTTTCATTGAGTGAAATTTGATTGGACCCATAATGTATGAAGCCATTTGTTATTATTGGATCAGTTTTTTTTAATGGGCCCAATGAGGTGTTTTGAAGAAAAAAAATCTCTTTGTGATGTTTTTAATTTGAAAAGGTAAAGTATTGATTATGAATATACTTGGAATGGATGAGTATAAGAGAGATTTGAATTAAGGATTAACGTTATCAATATATTTCTATAAGGAGTTCTCTTTTTTTTTTTTTTTTGTAAGTCACGTTCTTACTGCACTCATAACAAAATTGCTTACCTTAAAATATCAAATGAAGAAAGAATTTAGGGAAAGAATAATTATTAAGGGGAGAGAATTTAGGGAAATAATCAAATTTGGAGAGAGATAAAATTATAATAAGGATTGTGTGTGCCACATGTCCTTGTGAAACCCCAAATGGGAGCGCCACATGTCGCTCTTTGGTGAAGAGTGCTGGTGGTTTAATATATATAATATAACTAGTGCAACAAGCCTGTGCCCGGCAATGATAAGAGATAAATAAAATTTTAATTAAAAATATTTATAAATATTTAAATAAATCATAAATAAATATTAACATGTAATTCATAATACGAACACATTTAAACTTGAACTTCAAAAGCCAATTTTTTTTAAATAATAAGTAAAATTATCTAATCAAATTATCTAATACATGATATTAAAAGAATGACTCAATTACATAGAATAACGGGTTAAAGAAAATGAACAAGTCGAAGAGTAATTAAAAATAATATAATATATGATGAAGAATAAAATATATAAAAGAACAATAGGTTTGAGTTGTTGATGGTAGAAGAGTGAATTAATTTATAAAAATTGTTCATGGTTGAAAGACTCTATGCATTACATGGTCCAACCTCTTGATTTGCAGTATTTTATTATTTCTTTACTTGTCCATATTATGTAGTTACATTAATAAATGTAAATAATAATAAGAAAATATGTGGCAAGATGGAAGCTCGTGAGAGAAGTTTTAGGGCCATGGGAGATTTGAGGGCAAGATCAAGTAAATAGTAGATATTTTTGGACCTTGATTGGATTAAATTTGTGCTTAGGCATAAACTAAGTGTCAATATCAAAATTAAATATGAATTTTGAAATCAGTTGGCTTCCACAATGGGACCCACGGATTGATGTTACTTAATACGAAAGGAAAATAAGGAAAGAAAAAAAGTAGCAAAGCACAACTTATAAAAGCGGCCCACGTAAATTGTGAGTTTGGAAAGAAAGAACCTAACTTTCACGATGGGACCCCACATGTTTGTTTAGTCAAACTAGTAAATGTAAAAGCTTGTAAAAAATTATAAAAAAGATGAAAGCTCGTGAGAGGAACTTTAGAGAGTTAGGAGATTTTAAGGGGAGGTCAAGTAAATAGTAGAGACTTTAAGACCTTAATTTGATTATATTTGTGCTTGGGCATAAATTGAGCGTCAATTCCAAATTTTAATGTGGATTTTCAAATTAACTGGCTTCCACAATGGACCCACAGATTATTCCTATCGGATATTGAAAAGAAAATAAAGAGAAAGAAGTAGCAAAATACATCCTATGAAAGTGCCCCTCGTAAATTATGAGTTTGAAAAAAAGCCTACCTTTCACGATGGGACCCACATATTGTTCGAACTTGGAACAATAATGAAAAAGAAAAAAATGGCTTTCACAATGGGCGCCACAAATTAATTAAAAGCAACAAAGAAAAAGCTGACTGTGATCTATATAAGTAGGCTCCAAATTCTTGCATCTTGGATATAACGTGACGGTCCTAAAAATTAATCTGTAACAGAATCTAATACATACATGGCCACCAATCATTAGAATCATAGCCAACTTGATTTCTATATTTTTCGTAAGTCTATAGGGCCCACTATCAAAGCCGGTCTTTGTTCCTTTTTTTTTTGTTAGTTTAATAATCTATGGGGCCCATTGAAGGTAAATGGTCAATGTAATCTAGAAAAATGAATAATGATACTATGTCATTGGTAAAAGGAATTACAATGAGAGAGAGAAGTTAGAGAGGCTTTCATTTGAGAGATTAAATAATAGGAAAGGTATCCCATTGAGAGATTACAATAAGGAAGGATATTTTCATTGAGTGCAACTACTATGTAGCATTTGAAGAACACCCTATTGTAAGCCATGTGTCGCTCTCTTGTGAAAAGGACGGTTGTTATTATATGTATAATATAATAATATTGAGAGATTTAATGTGTACATGTTTATATTCAAGTTGGTACTCCCGCAAGCTCGAACCTAAACCCTGGCCTATATTTCATTTGGGTTTGAAAATCCAGGCCTGAGTCACCTGAACACGAGGGACTCAACCAAATTTTCACATCTGGTCAGGTTGGCCCATATCAGGACTGGGATCGGCCCAATTCAATAGTGTAAGGACCTAATCCCTAGGTCTTTATTGTGATTATTGTTTTTGTAAGACCCCGACCCCTAATTCCTGGGATTAGTGCTAATTAAGTGTGTGATTAGATCACTAAGTGGGTTTAGATGCCAAATGTCCTATTTTGGTGATGAGAATAGATTTTAACTAGCTTTGGAAAGTTGGAGAGCCTTTGAACTTAGTTTGATACCTTAGGAGACCCTCCTTCGTATTTTTGGGGAAAGCTTGGGGGGTTATTCATTATTGTTGAGAAATTGTGATCTTTGGCTTATTTAATCAGGGTCACTGTTTTGAATAACTTTTGTTTTTGACCCGCAGTCTTTCGGAGCCTAGAAACCTTTGAAAATTCCAATTTTCCATTATTTTGACCTCTTTGACAAAAAAAGTTGACTTTTTCTATGGATCCTGAAAGTATGTCAAGATTGGCCTTGTTGGGAGGATAATTTTATGTCGGACACTTCATATTTTAAGTTTCTTGATCCGAGGTCCCAAAAGCCCTCCAATTCCCATTGCAAGTTCTACTTAAGTGTGGACCCCACCTCCGCTTATTTTATATATATATATATATATATATATATGGGGAATGCTCATATGCATCTTTCCCTCACTATTGGGTGAGGGGACACTCCCCTTTTTGGACATTTTCAAGTACATAGGGTGAGGTACACTTCCTTGTCTCCATGTGCAAAAAGGGAAGTGTCTTTGGTGAGGGAAAGATGCATATAAACATTCTTCTACATATATATATATGCCTTCATTTATCTTCTCCCCCGTTTCCTTCTCTCTCTCGACTGAAACTTCCCAACCACTGTAGCAGTAGCTCCATCTCCTTTTCTCTTCCATTTCTCTTGCTGAAATGGAGCAGCCAAGCCACCAATCTGACAAGGGAACTCTGGCAACTTCTTCCCCTTCATCTCCTCTCTCGTTTGACATCACTTTCGTGGGAATCCAAGATGGGTAGCCCCTTTACCCGTTCTCCTTTCGATTTTCAGACTACCTACAGGTAAGGGATCACTCTCCCTTTTCCATGTTTTGATTATACACCCTTGGGGCATGCCAAATCTGGACATGCAAGCCCTGCCTTGAATCCTTTCCTAGTTTTCCATTTTTGGAGGTATTTTGGGTTCATTTTTTAATCCTTTCCTAGTTTTCCATTTTCAGAGGTATTGTGGGTTCCTTTTTTTGAGGATTTTTTTATTTAGGAAATCCTAGCCCATTTGAGGAGTTTGAGAAGTGTTTTTGGAAGCTCTTGGACCTAAGACAAGTGTTTAATTTGAGTAATCTTACATGCATGCTTAGTTAATGGAAATTGTTAAGGTTTAAGAATGTTTTCCCTTCATTTGATTCATGTATGTTTAATCATGTTTAATGGGGGTGGATTAGTGTCAAACACATGCCTTTTGATAACAAAGACTTCCTTAAATTTTACCAATATTCTTGTTTGGGCAGAACTTTAATCACATGTATTAGTGTTTCAAATGATGAATTGATCATTTTAATGGTCTGATTTTTAGGTGGATTAGCCTGCTAAATCCCCCCTTAATTCCCTGATTCTGCCCTAATCTCCCAGCCCAAATGACCCTGAAAAAGCCCCCTGTCCTAGTGGCAGCAAACACAGCACAGCTGTGCACAGCCAGCGGCCAGCACTTTGGTGTTACGTATGGCCGGTTAGTCCGGCCAGGGGACCCTCGACAGATTGTGGGCCCCTTTCGGGACCCGTTTGGACCACTTGTGACCTGATTTTTTTCCCCATGACCCATATACATTTCAGAAAATTTTTGAAAATAAAAACTAAGATTTTGAGCCTTGTTTTGATCCATTTGATCCCTATAAAAACTCAGATTTTGAGCCTTGTTTTGACCCATTTGATCCCTATAAAAATTCAGATTTTGAGCTTTATGTTGACATGTTTGATCCTTATAAAAATTCAGATTTTTATGAATGCAATGAAACATAATTTTAGCCCTTTTTAAAACTCAAGTTAAATGTATTCCAAGTTGGTTCTTTTGTATGGACCATGAACAAAGGTGAGACTTGTTTTGGTCCCGTTTGGCCCGGAATGACCCCCAACCAATTATAGATTTTTAAGGACTTAATCTAAGAGGTTTTCAAGCCCCTTTAAACCTGAATTTTTGTGCATTGAATGCACGGGTCTTCGGTGTGAACCATGAACTATATAAGGGGGCTAGTTTTGGAACCGATGAACTAAGCATGACTCAAATATATTGTTTGACTCTAGGAATATTTGTTAAGCGTTGTACTCACTATGGTGGATTGTCTGGAGGCATGAAGGTGTGCAATGGATTTGGGAATGCACATGATTAGAGTTTTGAGTGGTTGACCATGATAAGTCCACAAAATTGTAGCTTTCATTTATCATTTCATATGCATTTGTGGACTTAATTAGGTTAATTGCATAGAATTATACTTAATTTCATGTTTTCATGCATTTGAGCATCAAAGTTGGAATCTTAGTCAAATTTGGTCAAAATTCATTACATTGCATGACTTTTGTGAAATTAGGGATTTTCATCTCATTTATCACCAAAAAATTAGTTCTTTTGACTTCACTAATGCATACCTTCTAATTTTGACACCATGTGTTATTTTTGGAGAGTTGGGTATTTTTGCTGCATTAAGTAGGTATGTAGGGTTCCATGCATGGTCCATTTAGATTCCTTACACTTGATTATTATTGACATTATTTAATTTTATTTATGTAGGAGAAATCAAGAATGGGACCTTCATCGATGAAATTTGAGAGAGATCAAAGGCGGGACACCCTTCATGGTGGGCCCACATATCTTGACATCTTGGTGAAGTTGGAAAGACTGGAAATTCTCAAAGAGGAAAGAAGAAACTCATATTTGGAAAGATGGTGTTGACTTGCTAAATTTGAAAACCAAAATCAAGAAAGAGAGAGCAAATTAGAAACTTTGCAAGGGGATTTGGCTAGTCAAAGTTGCAAGTAAGGAAGTAGGCCAAATATGGGAAGAGAATTAAATAAGAAAGCAAGTAAAGAGTCCAAACATGCCTTGGACGTCCAACATGGGTCCCACACACCCCATTGCATGCCAAAAACAGAAGTTCCCTTAATTGCACAATTATTCTCGGATTTTTCAGGGGCAGCAAATTAAAATGGTCATAACTTTCAACCTGAGTGTCGGATTGGTGTAATTTAAATATCGTTGGAAATGTCTTTTCGAGTAGATATCCGTGGAGCCAAGATTTCATAAATTAGAGCTATATTGAGGGAGATATGACCTCGGGAAGTTGGCGTTATAATTTTATGCGGGAATTGCAAAAAGTTTTTTAAAATTGGCAACATGAGAGATGTTAGAGGAGTTCAATTTGGCAAGACTTGGAGCTCAAGAGACCACACTTAGTAGCAAATCATCTCCAATTCAAACTCTTTCCAAGCGTGAAGCCTAACTTGAGTCCTAAGAAAGAAATCTCTACAAATAATGAAACAAGTCCTAAAAGAGAGGATGTTCTTTGCTAAAAAGGAGGCATCAACATCTATAAAACCAACCCGAAAGGGGATGGAGGCATCTCATATCCAGCCCTCTCTCCAATTCCCTTCTTTCTTTTCTTCCTTTCTTGTTTTCCATTAATGTTTTTTTTTTTTTTTTGGTAGCCTTGGGCCATGTCCAAGGATTTATTTAGAAGGAGAATTTTTGTGAAGGAGAAGCTGTAAAGATGCAATTTTTAATGACAAATCAAGAAGCGTTCTTTGCAATGGTGGGCTTATTTTCTTGATTAGAGCTATGGATGAAGGTAAGTAACTTCTTTTTATTTATTTAGTAATTCTAATTTGTGTTACATGATTATGTGCTTAATGAATAATAGGCTTGTCTTCGTGCCTTAGGTAAATCTCCATTCTTGAATTCTGAAAATAAAAATTGATTTTTGACTATTCATGCTTAGGTTTGATAGGCCATGCTTAGGATTTAGATCTTTTGATGGTTTATGCTTACTTTTGATGGATAGTTCTTAAATTATTTTTATTCTTTTATGAGATGAAGGAAGTCTTGAATTTTGAGTTTTTATGATTAAAAAGTGATTTTAAAAGTTAGATTTTCCAAATTGAAAACATTGATTTGTCTTTGATTTGAAGTAAAAATTGGAACAAATTAGGATTACTTAATAAATAATTGACGGATGCTTATTGGATTCCTATGCTCTATTCACTTTCATTAATTTGTAGTTTTCAATCTTTCTAAATTGGTTGCTTTCTTTTATTTCTAAATACTCAAAACTTTCCTTAATTGTTAGTTAATTAATTTTCTTAATCTAAAAGTTTCTTTAATTAGCTTCCTGTGGGTTTGACCCATTCTTGCCACTGTCTCATCTAGACACCCATGCACTTGCAGTATTCTATGATTGATATTGATCACATCAAGTTTTTGGCGCCGTTGCCAGGGAGCCAATTCAAAAGGAACCTTTTAGTTAGAATATCTAACATTAATTTTTGCATATCATGGCATATTTTTGTAGTTAGTTTCATTCATAGCTTGCATTAGGTTTAGTTTTGTGTTTCTTAATATTTATGGTTACTGTTTTTCAAATTTTGGTTGCTGATTATTAGTTAATTTTCGGATTGATTTCAAGTGGTTACATAGAAGACAAATTTCAGCACTAATTGTTTTATAGATTTGGCTTGGTTTTCTCCCAAAAGTTCACACTATTAAAACCAGTCAAACGGGCTCCTTTGGACTTGAAATTTTGCTAGATTGGACTTTGGTATATTGACTTCGAACCATCAAAATTTCAGAAAGAAATACGTTTTGAAGTTAAACTTTTAGTGCCGCGAATAGGGCCAGTCAGTCAGGCAGACTCTGCAATCAGCAGAAAAACTTATTCAAGTAGCCAACTTCATGATAGCATAACTTCTTCGTTTTTTATCCTTTTTAGTCACTATTTTTTTTATTTTTTTATTTTTATTCTTGCATATTAGGAGATTACATCCCACTCATTGTTTTCTAATTTTGATTAATAAGAGTGGATCGTACAGATATGTAAACTTGGGCCTGTGCAACAGGTTCTAACACTTAGAATTTTTTTTTCAGCACTTGACAGTATGAGCTCCATTTAACTTAGGACTGCATTAGGAGTTTTAGAAGTGCATCTTTCATTCAAATTGCAGTAGTTTAGGGTTGTAAAATTTAGATTAGGTTTATTTTTCAATTTAGGAATTTTATTGACAATGGTTAGCTATTTTTAGTAGATTATTTAGATCTAACATTTTAGTTGTTTTCTTTGATGTTACAATCTGAGTTTTAAAGGACTCTTAAAGGAAGGAAATCGTGGGGAATGCTTTGAAGCAAACAAGTTGCTCTTAGAATTGCTAAAATTGCTCTCAGAATTGAAAAATTGCTAAAAAAAAATACAGGTTAAGCTTGAACAGTTTAAAGATTTGCGTGGACCCGCTGTAAGAGTTTCTAAACTTTACCCCACGAATCTTTTACTTGCAATTGGGGCTTGGATGATATAACTTTTGCAAAGTGTGAATGCTTGATTGACAAACCATCTAATTGGACACACATTTAGTTAAGGGCAATCCACCCAAAAAAGATAAGAACCAGATTTCATCACCGGATTCTTGCCCACTAGGTTTAATCATGTTGCGACCCCGGACCAAGACCCGGGCCCGCGAGTGAGGATCAACTACATTTATACAATGATCATGCATTCGGATATCTATTTGAATATACACTCACTTAATTTCCCACAGGTTTCCGCGGTGAGGATTTCACACACACTCACAAAACATTTACATTGGTGCAGAAGCGTCTAGCAAATCAAATCGGTAACTCATTCCACAAAACATGACTGATAAATACAAGTGACTGACATGATGTCAAAGTGAGCAGTGATCTCATTGGCATTCCCAAAATGTAAAGTTATAAGTTTAAACAAAAGATTAGTTAATTAACATTCCCCAAAAATAATTCCCAACAAAGGCCAGTACAACCAAAAGTATAAATCACAATTCATTCTATAATTTTCCCCAAAATGTCGCGTAACTCGCAGCTCAAACCAATGTCTACATGACATTGTCAGCTTGCCACTCTACTAAACGTTGCGGCTCACCGACCACCTCCTCCTACTCCTCCTCAAAGGCAATAACGGGGACTGGACATGAATACCACAAAAATGGGTCAGACACGACGGTCTGGCAGGTGGGTGAATAGATAATACAGTTTAAGGAAACAAAATATAACTTAAAAGATACCGATATCATAATAAAATAGTGATTGTTATAAACAATATGCATTGCTGATATAAAGTACAACTGCAAGATGAATCATGAAGGTAACCAAAGAAAGGGAACTGACAAGATGGCAACCACATTTAAGCTGAATCCTCCATCACTAATGTGATGAGAGCACACTAAAGGTGTTGGTCTCGGAGCACACGAGGTGACGAGAAACAACTATATACATATAATATACTGAGCAAAACTACGGCCGCAGAACCGGGTGACAAACAGAACAGAATTCAGACTGCAGCTGACAGAAGCTAATGGGGGACACCAAGTCGGTGGATCAAACCGACAAGGTCGTCCAAGCTTAGTGGTGCCGACTCATAGGTTAAAACACATTCAAAACATGTATATATCTAAAGAGGTGAATACCACCCAAAACAGACTGAACAAAAAGGCTCGTAAGCGCATATGACACAATAATATCTTATCAAAATGCATAAGGCTGATCAAATGTTCAAATTACTGATTTCAGTGGTTTTGAAATGCCACTTGTACTAATATACGAAAACTGTTGAAAACGTATAAGGTTTGATAAAAGCAAACACTATAGACACCTATATATTTCCGGACCATACATTGAGGTTTCAGGATTTAAACAATAAGTATAAGGGTCTCATACGTCGATTTAAGTTGATGGCATGGTACTTCGGAAGGTTTGAGACATCCCGGGATCTCTATACAAGTGGATGATTCCATTAATCTCAATAAATTTCCGGAATTGGGGTTCTTTTCCAAATCAGTCTCCATGAGACACCTCTTATTTCTCCACATCATATTAGGGCTCCAAACCAACCTCACTGGACCTTAAAACAACCTTTTAAGTATGTTTGGGAATAACCCAGTAATTCTGTACAGTTCGCTCGAGCGAACTGGAAGGTTCGTTCGAGCGAACAACGTTCTAGGAGGAGTTCGCTCCAGCGAATATAAGTTCGCTCGAGTGAACTGGTCCGAGTCAGGAAAGGTCGAGCGAACAGAAAGAATGGCTCAAGCGAACCAGTCTCTGGAAGGGGTTCGTTCGAGCGAATATGAGTTCGCTCGAGCGGACTACTTCGAATCAGAAAAGGTCGAGCGAAGAAAGAGAGGCTCGAGCGACCAGTGTTCTGTGAGGGGTTCGCATGGCGATGATGAGTTCGCTCGAGCTAACTGCTCCGGAACAGGAAAGTTCGAGCGAAGAAATGGGTTAGCTCAAGCAATAGGAGTTCTGTGAAGGGTTCGCTCGAGCGAATTGAGGTTCCCTTGAGCGAACTGCTTCAGAAACTCACCGTTTCAACAGTCCGAACCTCATTTCTCTTCCTTTCAAAACCCCATATAAGCCATCCTCTTGGCAATACATTTATGGCCTTTCCATCTACCCAAAACACCATTCCCTTCTCCAACAACCACCCATTCAAAACCATCAAAATCATAATGATTTCCAACCTCATTCAATGCTAAGAACAACCATCATAAATGAGGATGCAAAGATTGACAAAATACCAACTTAATGTACAAAATTTCAAGAGAGTAATTAAGAGGGGAGAAAGCTCATTAACATGCATGCTTCAAAAATCAATGAAAGACATGAAGCATAAGAAGGAGCCATCATTATAAAAATCCATATTTCTCTACAAAATAACAAATCATAAAACAAACTCATTGATCCACTTGCCTTGGTCTCCAATTAAGCTAATAAGCTCTAATAACCACTCTTTAAGCTAAAATCAAAGATCTACACAAAAACCCCCAAAATAACATTCATTTCAAGCCCTAAAAATGGCAAAACAAGGAATAGGAAGAGAGAGCTTCCAATAATGGAAATGAAGACTCTCTAGGGCTAGAAGAAGCATAATCTAGAGGATGGAAATGATCACTTACATGGAAGGTCCTCAAATAGTAAGAGCTTGTTCAAAGAGGGTCTTGGAGTGGAGGGCTCTCTCTAAAAATGGTACCAAGATGAAGCACACATGGAGGGGAAGAAGATGGCAACCTCTATTTTTCCTTTAGCAAAGACTTGAGAGAGATTGAGAAAAGAAGAAGCAAGGAGACATGCAAGAAAACCCTAGGGCTGGAACCTTTCTTCTTTTCAAAGGAAAGTTGCAAGAAAAGGGAGAAGAGAAGAAGACTCTTCCTTATAAAGAGAGTAGGGATGGGTCCCACCACTTAAACAACTACTAGGGCTTAAAACACCATCTTCCGGGCCTCGGATGGATTCGACGAAGAAGGAAGAATTGTTCGCTGAAATTTCTAGTTTCCAAAAAGTATACATTTCAAGGGTTTCGGAGACATTGAAAATAGTGTCCAGATTTTGTGCAAAAAGATTGTTTTACCCCTATCATTAGCAAAGTAAGGTCTAGAGGTCTCGAATGGAAACGGGGCAAATACGAAAGTTGTCGGGAACAATAAAATAAATTAAACGGGACAAAGTACAGATTTTTTCTGAATATCAAATAAATCCCTAAATCTCATAGAACACGATAAATGAACCCCCAAAGGGTCCCACTAAATCAAAAGGGTTCCCAAAATCAACCAAAGCTATAAAAGAGCTATTCTAATCCAAACTTAACCAAAACTCGCTAATCACACTTATAACTAAAGTACGTCTTAATTAACACTAATCGGAAACTCTTGGAGCAGAGTCTTACAAATCATTCCCCACATAGGCATCAAACTTTAATTAAAATGAAGTAGCAACGAGACCCTAGGAATCAAGCTCAGTAGGACGAAGACCACTGACGGTTGCACCAATTGCGCTCCTTGACCGAAGTCGACGCCCAAGAAAGCCTTTGCTTTGGAGGGTGGAACAGTTTAACTGTGCAAGGTACTGGTACTTAAGAGGGTTCATCCCGACCACTCCTTGGTGGCTACCTGGTCAACTAAGGTTTCATCGGACCGAATTGGAGATCTACGTGTTCTCTTTACTAGTTAGGAGCTGTCTAGTGTCTAGGCCAACCCTAGGACCTTTCTTATGCTCAATCCTTGTGTGTGACTGCTTGATTTGTTTGTGCATCATATTAGAACTAGTAGGACCCTGCATATACATTAGGCTAACATTTTAAGGTTAGACCCGGTGTATGCAATCCAAACCTAAAAGGAAAAAGTTGTGGGAATGTGAAAATCGAAGGTTGACTCGACTAGAGCCTGAGTTAGCATTGACCATCATAGGCAGTTCGTCAATTTTCAAAGAAAAAATGGCTGATCACGTGGAACCACCCATGACTTTGAAGGACTACATGTACCCTATCAGGATAACTCAACCATCCTGCATCACCCTGCCTTAGACCAATGCCACATTTGAGCTGAAATCTGGCATGATCCATATGCTCCTAGTATTCCATGGGCTAGACCAAGAAAACCCATATCAACATGTTAAGGAATTTGAGGACATTTGTGGGACCATGAGAATCAATCACATGACTGAGGAGGCCCTTAAACTTAGATTATTTCATTTCTCCCTAAAAGAAAAGGCTAAATCTTGGCTTTATGCCTTACAGGCTGGGTCCATCACTATATGGGACAAGCTAGTCAACGAATTTTACAAAAAATTCTACTCCAAGCAGAAAACAACTTCGATTAAGTAGGCCATCAATGGATTCCATCAAATGGAAGGGGAGACACTTTACAGTTATTTGGAACGGTTTAAGGACCTCTTAATCCAATGTCCCCACCATGGATTTGAAAAAATCTGATTGGTCCAGATCATGTATGAGGGCCTGGATTACCCTACTAAGCAGATGGTGGAATCTTTCTGTAGTGGAAAGTTTACACATAAAACAACGGATAAAACATGGACATTTTTGGAAGAAACCGCTGAAAATACACTATAGTGGGCCCCTATAAAGAGGGAGCCCATCAAACCCACCATTCTTGAAAAGGGGGGAATGTTCAAGGGTGAACCCAAAATTGAGGCAGATGCCAAATTAGCCACACTAGTGAGGAGAATAAAGGCCTTAGAGCTAAACCAAAAACCCACTCCAAACACTTTGGAGTCATTGAAATATAATCAGGCCATGAATGGAGGGATTGACCCAACAACTTTGGGTCAGACCGAGTCTGCTGAGGAGATGAATGCGCTTTATCAAAACACTTGTTTTGATAATCGTCAGAGGTATGACTCATACTCCAGCACATACAATCCAGGTTGGAGGGATAATCCAAACTTTTCTTGGACCAAGGGTCCAACTCAGGGTGGCCCATCCCATGCGCATCAACTTCAGCCCATTCCATCTCAGGCCATACCCCCTCCAGGGTTCCTAAAGCCACCTGTGCAAAATTTCACCCCTAATCCGTAAAATCAGCGGATAGATTCATTTGAGGAAACCATGAAATTGTTAGCTCAGAATACCCTCCAGTTCCAGCAAAGCACTATTCAGAGCTTGAATGCTAACACACAATCAATTGCAAAATTGGAATACACAATGAGCCAATGAGCCAACTCCATCAGTGCCAGAGACAAAGGAACATTCCCTAGTCAACCCGAACCTAATCCCAAGGGCCAAGTTGTTCATAATCCTAAAGGAAAAGGGCCGGAACAAGTCAAATCCATTATGACTCTTAGGTTGGGTACACAGGTTGATAACAAGGTTAAATTACCCAGGGAAGTTGAGGGACCAAGTGTAGATGCTGAACCCATGCTAGAACCAGAGCCATTCAAAGAGAACCCAGTCAATGTTGAACCATCACCTAGTGAGCCCACTCCTAAGACCTATGTTCCTAAAGCACCATACCCACAGAAGCTAGGCCCAGCAAAATCAAATCTTCGGCTGGATAAAATGCTAGAAGTACTCAAACAAGTGAGGAACAATAACCCACTACTTGACGCTATCCAACAGATTCCAGCCTATGTAAAATTCTTGAAAGAACTTTGCACCTTCAAAAGGACTACTAATATGCCCAAGAATGCTTTTCTAGCCCAACAAGCTAGCTCGATCATTTCCTGTCCAACCCCAATCAAATACAAGGACCCAGGGTGTCCTACCATTTCTTGCAAGATAGGGGACCATCATATAGAGAAAGCTTTGCTAGATTTGGGTGCAAGTGTGAACCTTCTTCCGTACTCTATTTATGAAGAATTAGGTTTGGGGGAGTTAAAAATGACACATGTGACCTTGCAATTGGCTAATGCATCGATTTGATACCCCAAAGGGGTAGTCGAAGATGTTCTGATCAAAGTAAGAGATTTTGTATTTCCCGTCGATTTTGTTGTCTTGGATACCAAGCACACATCTGGGGCTGAACCCAAAATCCCAGTAATTTTGGGGAGACCATTCCTAGCCACCTCAAATGCCTTGATCAATTGTAGGAATGGAGTGATGCAAATCTCTTTTGGGACCATGACAGTTCAAGTGAACATTTTCAATGTCAGTAAGCAGCCTCCTAATGAGGATAATAGGGTTTTTGAAGTTAGTTACATTCATGAATTAGTGGAAAATCACTTACCCCATTTGAAACTTGAAGATCCACTAGAGGCTCGTCTGGCCCACTTTGGAAGTGGTTTTGAGGTAGATGGACATATTGAGGAACTCAATGCACTGTTAGACTCAACCCCATCCATGGACTGCTCCAGGTGGCAACCGAAGCATGAGATTCTAACTCCATCTGCTTCCTCTCCTGTCCCATCATTGTAGTGCCCCATAAGTTATAACTCAAGCAGTTGCCAGATACCTAGAAATATGTGTTTTTGGGCCTGCTAGAAACCCTTCCAGTGATTATAGCTTTAGACTTGGACCCTGTCCAAGAGGAAAAACTCGTGAGAATATTGGATGAACACAAGGAAGCTATAGGGTGGTCCATTGCATATATCAAAGGAATTAGCCTATTTGTGGTCCAACATAGAATCCATTTAGAAGAAAATGCAAAACTTTCTCGTGAACCACAGAGGCGACTGAACCCTGCAATGAGAGAAGTAATTAGGTCAGAATTCTTAAAATTTCTTGATGCAGGGGTGCTTTACCCCATATCTGACAGTGTATGGGTAAGCCCGGTTCAAGTCGTGTAAGACCCCGGCCCCTAATTTTCGTGATTAATGTGTTTTTAGCAATAGGTTAGTTCTCTATGTGAGATTTGAGCCTAATTGAGTTAGATTGTGGTTTAGAATATTTTTCCTTTAGCTTCGGGTAATTTGAAAGCGGTTGGACCCAGTCTGGCAGCCCGAGGATGCCCTGGGTTGTACGTGTCAATGTGGGGGGGGGGGGGGGGGGGAGAGGGGATGGATTATTCTTGATTTTGAAAAATTCCAATTTTAGTTTGTTTTGATAGGCCAATTTAGTGCCAACAACTTTTGTGTTCACACCGATCCCATTCGAAGCCTAAAAACCCATGTTTTGGCCCAAAAGGGTAAAAGTGTCTTTTCACACCCAAATCTGGACCCAATTTTCGAAATCTCAAAACTATGCCAAGTTTATATTTTTTGAAAGCTAGATTTTATGAGGGTCACTTTTGTCTTCTTCGTCGATCTCGTCCAGGGCCCGCAAGATGACGTTTTAGCTAATTGAAACTTTAGATCTAACGGGGCCCACAACTCAACTCACTTAAGTCACCTCTCCCTCACTCACGTTCGTTCTTCTCAAACCCCATTCAGTTGCAGAAATTCCAGAAAACATAGAACCAGCAAGGAACTCATTTTTCCTCTCCATTTTCTCGTCTTGCATGCCAGCCCTTTTGGCCTTGCAATATAAATCTGAAGACACCATCTTCTTCCTCTTTCTTCAACCTTTAGCTGGGTACCATTTGTGCAAAATTCTTGCAAGTTTTCCCCCTTCATTCAGCTGTCTTCTTCTTGTTTGGACACCTCTAGGTAAGAACTTCTTTCCTAGTTGTTAATGGAGTCTTGTGAAATCAAATGAAGGGTCTTAGCATATGCATTTGTTTTGACTTGAAAATACATGAATTTCTTGGATTGGCTTTGATTTGACAAGTTTTGCCTGTTTTGCCTGTCATGGTCTAGTTTTACTTGTTTTTACAACAAAAGCCACTTGGGCTCATGATTTCTCGTATTTTGCAACCAATAAACATGTGGGCGGACCACTCATCATGCTTTTACTTGATTGTTTACGTGTTTACGTGTCCTCGCTAGCCAAGTAGCCATTTTCTTGACATGACTGGATTTTTGTACCATGCTTTAATGGATTTCGAACATTTCTTCTTGAAAGACTTTGATTTAAGGAAACTCATGGGGACTACTTTGTGCTTGTACATGTTAATAGCTTATGCTATCTTGTCTTGCTTTTAGTGCAATGTCCGCCTCGTGTGGTCGATGAGGGGAATGTGAGAACTTGGTCCGGGCGGCACCCTTAACCACAAGGCGTAGCGTGTCAACCACGGGCTTCAAACGACAAGTCTCCACTAGCCCTCCTCAGAAAGGTTCAGGTTACTTACTCCATCCACCTCGCGTGGCGGAGGATATCTTGTCTTGTCTTGTCTTGACAAGTAGTTTCCCTTTTCGCGTGATTTGTCTCGTAAATATATTTTCGTTTTATGCATTCATGAATTCAGTCGAATACCACTGAGCTTGGACTGCCCTCTCAGTCTGATCCACTAGTTTGGGGGTCCTAAAACATATGGACTATCTGTAGATTAGTCGTATATTCTTATATACACCTCCATTTTGTTTAGTTCCGTGGCTGGACCCCACCTACCTAGTGTAGCATGGGATTTTGTTCTGTTATGCTCTGTTATATTCTGTTCTGCTTACTCTGGTCATCATGTATGACAGAGAAAGGATGAGCTCAATGTGGATCTACGAATCATGATATATTTCTATACTCCTGCAAAATTTGTTTTGGATATTGTTCAAGCACCGTTTTGGATTCATTAAATGGTTTTATGCACTGTTATTTCAGACTTCAAAACAAATTATACTCAAGCTAGTTTTGTCTTTATATCATTCATGGACCTTTGTTTTTTTTTATAAATACATTGTTCAAGCATTGTTTTGAATTCTATAATTTGTTTAAAATTCAGTAAATGGTTTTAAACATTGTTTCTTTTAAGCTTTAAATGATTTAAACTCATGCCTAAATTGATCACTTGCCAGACCGTCGTGTCTGACCTTGTTCTTTTGGTGCTTTAGGCAGCAGGTTCTTTACCCCGAGCCAAGTACTTGTGTTGGTTGTAGAGCCACGAGTTTTACAGGATGGTTGTGTCAGTGATTTCATATAGACATCATCTGTGACTCGAGATTCGTACACACCTGGGTAGCATCTGTTCTTAGCTTGTTGTTTTGTAAGGCTTTTGTTAGCCTCTTTTCCTCGGGATTGTAATTAATGTACTTGTTAAATTATAACTTGGATATGCTTGGGTAATGATCGGCCTGTTACTGTCAGCTCTGTATATTTTCATATCATGTTTTGTTCCAGCCTGAGTATGAGTATTGCTATGACAGCTTTATGTTGACAGGTTGAGTACGATACGAAATCCGATGGCCACGGGCTCCGGGTCGCAACGCCACGTAAACTTCCGCAAAATGTTCTTGATGTGTTTGGAATTTTTGTCTTCCTCACACACGCGGATCCCGGGGAGAAACATTATTTATCACTTACTTCCCAATTTGCGTCCCCGAGGTCGGACCGCTGCAGGGATCCGGGTTCGGGGGCGTGACAGACTGGTATTAGAGCGGGTAGGTTTCAAGGAAATAAAACACTCTAGGAAAACTTAAGACGTGTGGCGAGGACTCTTTAGACTGTGTGGATTTTGTTTTGGTTAGCCATCATTTCTGTGAGTTCGGATTTTTTTTCTTCTAGTGGGGGAGACTCTCCTTGTCTCGTCTTCTTTTCCTTGTTATTAGCGAATTTGGAGGACCAAATTCTTTTCTAGTGGGGGAGAAATGTCTCTGTACCCATATTTAGTATCTTTTGCTAGTTTTTGGGCTAGAGAGTCAGAGTTTTGCGAACCTAGAATGTGTTTCTCGAAGGACTTTGGCAGAATTGTTAGCTTTTCGCTGTCACAAATGGAGTTAGCAAGGGAATAGGTGAGCAGTTGTTAATCAGCAAGTTATGTGAATAGCATATCGAGACCCAATTACAGTTGATCGTGGATCGTCAGATGGTGTGTTAGGCATGTAAGTGCGGAATTTTTGGATAAACTTGAATTATTTTCCTTGGTCAGAAGACCTCTGATGCCGGATTAGTGGTGGATCTCAAGAAGCTTGAGGTGATTTTCAGTTGATAGAGCTTCAAGTGGATGCCAAAAGCTAGAAATTTCTCAAATTTGATGAACTTTTATCGGAGAAGTGTTAGAAGATTTTCAACGATTCCAGAATGATGATGAAGCTAATTCAGCAGAATGTGTCGGTGTGTGGTTAAAAACATAGGAAGTCAGTTTTCGGCAGCCATGTAGAGAGTTGTATGTGGAAATTAATTGTTACCCGGTCACATGATAAAGAAGATTTTGTGGATTTTACCGACTTGTAGAACATCTGTTGGGAAGAGTACAGATACGAGATGGAGAATCATAACATATAGACAAGGTTAGTTGGAAAATCTTGAGGAGAATGACACATGTACAAGACTTGAGGACGGTGAACTACAGATAAAGGTAGAAGATTGAGCAAGCAATGCTTGATTCGAACAGTTCTGAGATTTAAATACAGAGTTGTAACCGTTTGAGGTGGGATGCGAAGTGGACAAACACGTTTGGTTAGGAATCAATTATCATGCAGAGGACCAATGGCAATTGGGCAGAACGAGTCAGAGTAATAAGAAATTCTGGGTACTTTAAAGAAAGTCTTTAGTCTAGGAATTGTGGACACAAATCAAACTTTCAAGATCAATTATGCAAGCCTAGATAGAAGGTCGGAAGACAGAGACGGAGTTTGCTAGAAGCACACCTTAGGAAGTTGGATATGTGGAGTAGCAGGATAGTTAGTGTTAATAGCCTAGTCAGAGTTGGAAACCAACAAAGTTGTGAACCTTGCGATTTCAACGAGTAGATAGAGATGGCAGAGGTGTACCGAGGATTGGACGACATTGCCTGAAGTAAGAGACATCTGATAGTACTCTGCGCCACCTACTCTCCGAAGCCAAGAGCAGACAGAAGGACGAGACAATATTCTGAAGAACTGGTAAGAGCATGAGTTTCAGAATGCAAGACAGACAGATACAAAAAAATTGCTTCTATGTGAGTTGGCTATGATGACAGCCTTTACACAAGCATTAAAGGACGTCGTATGCAGCACTTTGAGATAGAGGATGACCCAAAGAGATCTGGTGATTTTGTGAGAACTGTGAGTTTGAGCAGACCTCTTGAGATTTTTGCGATCTAGTGTTGGAGTGATATTCCCATTTTACTTTATTTTTAGTTGGTTTAGATCATTTGGATGACCAAATGTTCTAAGGGGGGGAGGATGTAAGACTCCGACCCCTAATTTTCATTATTAGTGTGTTTTTAGCTGTGGGTTAGTTCTCTTTGTGAGATTTGAGCCTAATTGAGTTAGATTGTGGTTTAGAATGTTTCTCCTTTAGCTTTGGGGAATTTTGAGAGCGGTTGAACACAGTCTGGCAGCCCGGGGATACCTTGGGTTGTACGTGTCAACGTGGGGGGATTATTCTTGATTTTGAAAGATTCCAATTTTGGTTTGTTTTGATAGGCCAAATTAGCCCCAACAACTTTTGTGTTCACACCGATCCCATTCGAAGCCCAAAAACCCATGTTTTGGCCCAAAAGGGTAAAAGTGTCTTTTCACACCCAAATCTGGACCCAATTTCCGAAATCTCAAAACTATGCCAAGTTTATATATTTTGAAAACTAGATTTTATGAGGGTCACTTTTGTCTTCTTCGTCGATCTCATCTGGGGCCGGCAAGATGATGTTTTAGATAATTGAAACTTTAGATCTAATGGGGCCCACAACTCAACTCACTTAAGTCACCTCTCCCTCACTCACGTTCTTTCTTCTCAAACCCCATTTAGTTGCAGAAATTCCAGAAAACATAGAACCAGTAGGGAACTCTTTTTTCCTCTCCATTTTCTCCTCTTGCATGCCAGCCCTTTTGGCTTTGGAATAGAAATCTGAAGACACCATCTTCTTCCTCTTTCTTCAAGCTTTAGCTGGGTACCATTTGTGCAGAATTCCTGCAAGTTTTCCCCCTTCATTTAGCTGTCTTCTTCTTGTTTGGACACCTCTAGGTAAGAACTTCTTTCCTAGTTGTTAATGGAGTCTTGTGAACTCCCAAGGACCTTGTTTTTTTTCACACATGCAACACCCATTTCGAAATGGGTTCTTGTCTTTCAAATTTGGTTGGATTTTGAGGTTTTTCCATGGGGTTTTGGTAGATTCTTGATCCAGTTCGTGGGTAGGCTTCTTGAGGAAGCTTGTTTTGCATTTTGGATTAGCAATTGGTTGAGGCAAGTGATCCTTTTAGTCCCTTATGCATGCAAGTTATTTGATACATTGTGTTTGAAAAATGCATGATTATGCATGTTATGTTCTTCCAACTATTTATTGCCAACTAAGCATAATTTTGGTTTCTCCTTGCTTTCCATGCATTGATGTTAATTACTCTTCAAAAATTGTGGACTTATGTTTTGAATTGGAACTCTATGTTTTGTTTATAATTTGAATGGTTTTAATGGAATATGGGGTTGTGTTTGATATGGTAAATGTTGTGGAATGGTGGAGATGGGAGAGCATGTGGGCTCTGAAACTGCAGCGGATTTGATAAGGGATGAAAGGAAATAATGTGTGAAGAAGAATGGAGAAAATCTGACCTGAACTGCAGCTTCCTGCAGAGGAATGGTCAGCTGTCGGTCATATGTTGGTTAGCCGACAACCCCGTTTCGATCGAGCGATAGCCAACCGAACCACCTCGGTTCCATTTCTAGAAGCTTGCTTTGCATCAGGTCAACTGGCGGTCAGCTGTCGGTTGGCCGACAACCCCGTTTCGGTCGACCGACATCTAACCCAACCCCATTTCGGTTCCAATTCTAGAATAACGCTTTTCCTGATTTGAGATCTGACAGTTAGCTGTCGATCAGTGTCGATTAGCCAACACCCACCACCTCGGTTAGCCGACAGTTGACTGAGAGCTGACTGAAATTTCAAGATTCGCCGATTTTGTGGAATTTTCTTAGGAAATGAAAACTAGGATATGTTTAAGGGCCTTTAACTTGATATTGTGCATATGGAACTCGAAATGTATTTACCTTCAGGGGCACCAATCCACTTTTAATTCCAGCATTTGGGTTTCAATTACACAAGAATCAAATGAAGGGTCTTAGCATATACTTGAAGGTCTGTTTTGAAAACTTAGTTTTGACATGAAGAATATCATTCTGCATTTCTTTTGGCTTGAAAATACATGATTTTCTCATATTGGCTTTGATTTGACAAGTTTTGCCTGTTTTGCCTGTCATGGTCTAGTTTTACTTGTTTTACTACAAAAGCCACCTGGGCTCATGATTTCTCGTATTCTGCAACCAATAAACATGTGGGCAGACCACTCATCATGCTTTTGCTTGATTGTTCACGTGTCCTCGCTAGCCAAGTAGCCATTTTCTTGACATGACTAGATTTTTGTACCATGCTTTAATGGATTTCGAACATTTCTTCTTGAAAGACTTTGATTTAAGGAAACTCATGGGGACTACTTTGTGCTTGTACATGTTAATAGCTTATGCTATCTTGTCTTGCTTTTAGTGCAATGTCCGCCTCGTGTGGTCGATGAGGGGAATGTGAGAACTTGGTCCGGGCGGCACCCTTAACCACAAGGCGTAGCGTGTCAACCACGGGCTTCAAACGACAAGTCTCCACTAGCCCTCCTCAGAAAGGTTCAGGTTACTTACTCCATCCACCTCGCGTGGCGGAGGATATCTTGTCTTGTCTTGTCTTGACAAGTAGTTTCCCTTTTCGCGTGATTTGTCTCGTAAATATATTTTCGTTTTATGCATTCATGAATTCAGTCGAATACCACTGAGCTTGGACTGCCCTCTCAGTCTGATCCACTAGTTTGGGGGTCCTAAAACATATGGACTATCTGTAGATTAGTCGTATATTCTTATATACACCTCCATTTTGTTTAGTTCCGTGGCTGGACCCCACCTACCTAGTGTAGCATGGGATTTTGTTCTGTTATGCTCTGTTATATTCTGTTCTGCTTACTCTGGTCATCATGTATGACAGAGAAAGGATGAGCTCAATGTGGATCTACGAATCATGATATATTTCTATACTCCTGCAAAATTTGTTTTGGATATTGTTCAAGCACCGTTTTGGATTCATTAAATGGTTTTATGCACTGTTATTTCAGACTTCAAAACAAATTATACTCAAGCTAGTTTTGTCTTTATATCATTCATGGACCTTTGTTTTTTTTTATAAATACATTGTTCAAGCATTGTTTTGAATTCTATAATTTGTTTAAAATTCAGTAAATGGTTTTAAACATTGTTTCTTTTAAGCTTTAAATGATTTAAACTCATGCCTAAATTGATCACTTGCCAGACCGTCGTGTCTGACCTTGTTCTTTTGGTGCTTTAGGCAGCAGGTTCTTTACCCCGAGCCAAGTACTTGTGTTGGTTGTAGAGCCACGAGTTTTACAGGATGGTTGTGTCAGTGATTTCATATAGACATCATCTGTGACTCGAGATTCGTACACACCTGGGTAGCATCTGTTCTTAGCTTGTTGTTTTGTAAGGCTTTTGTTAGCCTCTTTTCCTCGGGATTGTAATTAATGTACTTGTTAAATTATAACTTGGATATGCTTGGGTAATGATCGGCCTGTTACTGTCAGCTCTGTATATTTTCATATCATGTTTTGTTCCAGCCTGAGTATGAGTATTGCTATGACAGCTTTATGTTGACAGGTTGAGTACGATACGAAATCCGATGGCCACGGGCTCCGGGTCGCAACGCCACGTAAACTTCCGCAAAATGTTCTTGATGTGTTTGGAATTTTTGTCTTCCTCACACACGCGGATCCCGGGGAGAAACATTATTTATCACTTACTTCCCAATTTGCGTCCCCGAGGTCGGACCGCTGCAGGGATCCGGGTTCGGGGGCGTGACAGACTGGTATTAGAGCGGGTAGGTTTCAAGGAAATAAAACACTCTAGGAAAACTTAAGACGTGTGGCGAGGACTCTTTAGACTGTGTGGATTTTGTTTTGGTTAGCCATCATTTCTGTGAGTTCGGATTTTTTTTCTTCTAGTGGGGGAGACTCTCCTTGTCTCGTCTTCTTTTCCTTGTTATTAGCGAATTTGGAGGACCAAATTCTTTTCTAGTGGGGGAGAAATGTCTCTGTACCCATATTTAGAATCTTTTGCTAGTTTTTGGGCTAGAGAGTCAGAGTTTTGCGAACCTAGAATGTGTTTCTCGAAGGACTTTGGCAGAATTGTTAGCTTTTCGCTGTCACAAATGGAGTTAGCAAGGGAATAGGTGAGCAGTTGTTAATCAGCAAGTTATGTGAATAGCATATCGAGACCCAATTACAGTTGATCGTGGATCGTCAGATGGTGTGTTAGGCATGTAAGTGCGGAATTTTTGGATAAACTTGAATTATTTTCCTTGGTCAGAAGACCTCTGATGCCGGATTAGTGGTGGATCTCAAGAAGCTTGAGGTGATTTTCAGTTGATAGAGCTTCAAGTGGATGCCAAAAGCTAGAAATTTCTCAAATTTGATGAACTTTTATCGGAGAAGTGTTAGAAGATTTTCAACGATTCCAGAATGATGATGAAGCTAATTCAGCAGACTGTGTCGGTGTGTGGTTAAAAACATAGGAAGTCAGTTTTCGGCAGCCATGTAGAGAGTTGTATGTGGAAATTAATTGTTACCCGGTCACATGATAAAGAAGATTTTGTGGATTTTACTGACTTGTAGAACATCTGTTGGGAAGAGTACAGATACGAGATGGAGAATCATAACATATAGACAAGGTTAGTTGGAAAATCTTGAGGAGAATGACACATGTACAAGACTTGAGGACGGTGAACTACAGATAAAGGTAGAAGATTGAGCAAGCAATGCTTGATTCGAACAGTTCTGAGATTTAAATACAGAGTTGTAACCGTTTGAGGTGGGATGCGAAGTGGACAAACACGTTTGGTTAGGAATCAATTATCATGCAGAGGACCAATGGCAATTGGGCAGAACGAGTCAGAGTAACAAGAAATTCTGGGTACTTTAAAGAAAGTCTTTAGTCTAGGAATTGTGGACACAAATCAAACTTTCAAGATCAATTATGCAAGCCTAGATAGAAGGTCGGAAGACAGAGACGGAGTTTGCTAGAAGCACACCTTAGGAAGTTGGATATGTGGAGTAGCAGGATAGTTAGTGTTAATAGCCTAGTCAGAGTTGGAAACCAACAAAGTTGTGAACCTTGCGATTTCAACGAGTAGATAGAGATGGCAGAGGTGTACCGAGGATTGGACGACATTGCCTGAAGTAAGAGACATCTGATAGTACTCTGCGCCACCTACTCTCCGAAGCCAAGAGCAGACAGAAGGACGAGACAATATTCTGAAGAACTGGTAAGAGCATGAGTTTCAGAATGCAAGACAGACAGATACAAAAAAATTGCTTCTATGTGAGTTGGCTATGATGACAGCCTTTACACAAGCATTGAAGGTCGTCGTATGCAGCACTTTGAGATAGAGGATGACCCAAAGAGATCTGGTGATTTTGTGAGAACTGTGAGTTTGAGCAGACCTCTTGAGATTTTTGCGATCTAGTGTTGGAGTGATATTCCCATTTTACTTTATTTTTAGTTGGTTTAGATCATTTGGATGACCAAATGTTCTAAGGGGGGGAGGATGTAAGACTCCGACCCCTAATTTTCATTATTAGTGTGTTTTTAGCTGTGGGTTAGTTCTCTTTGTGAGATTTGAGCCTAATTGAGTTAGATTGTGGTTTAGAATGTTTCTCCTTTAGCTTTGGGGAATTTTGAGAGCGGTTGAACACAGTCTGGCAGCCCGGGGATACCTTGGGTTGTACGTGTCAACGTGGGGGGATTATTCTTGATTTTGAAAGATTCCAATTTTGGTTTGTTTTGATAGGCCAAATTAGCCCCAACAACTTTTGTGTTCACACCGATCCCATTCGAAGCCCAAAAACCCATGTTTTGGCCCAAAAGGGTAAAAGTGTCTTTTCACACCCAAATCTGGACCCAATTTCCGAAATCTCAAAACTATGCCAAGTTTATATATTTTGAAAACTAGATTTTATGAGGGTCACTTTTGTCTTCTTCGTCGATCTCATCTGGGGCCGGCAAGATGATGTTTTAGATAATTGAAACTTTAGATCTAATGGGGCCCACAACTCAACTCACTTAAGTCACCTCTCCCTCACTCACGTTCTTTCTTCTCAAACCCCATTTAGTTGCAGAAATTCCAGAAAACATAGAACCAGTAGGGAACTCTTTTTTCCTCTCCATTTTCTCCTCTTGCATGCCAGCCCTTTTGGCTTTGGAATAGAAATCTGAAGACACCATCTTCTTCCTCTTTCTTCAAGCTTTAGCTGGGTACCATTTGTGCAGAATTCCTGCAAGTTTTCCCCCTTCATTTAGCTGTCTTCTTCTTGTTTGGACACCTCTAGGTAAGAACTTCTTTCCTAGTTGTTAATGGAGTCTTGTGAACTCCCAAGGACCTTGTTTTTTTTCACACATGCAACACCCATTTCGAAATGGGTTCTTGTCTTTCAAATTTGGTTGGATTTTGAGGTTTTTCCATGGGGTTTTGGTAGATTCTTGATCCAGTTCGTGGGTAGGCTTCTTGAGGAAGCTTGTTTTGCATTTTGGATTAGCAATTGGTTGAGGCAAGTGATCCTTTTAGTCCCTTATGCATGCAAGTTATTTGATACATTGTGTTTGAAAAATGCATGATTATGCATGTTATGTTCTTCCAACTATTTATTGCCAACTAAGCATAATTTTGGTTTCTCCTTGCTTTCCATGCATTGATGTTAATTACTCTTCAAAAATTGTGGACTTATGTTTTGAATTGGAACTCTATGTTTTGTTTATAATTTGAATGGTTTTAATGGAATATGGGGTTGTGTTTGATATGGTAAATGTTGTGGAATGGTGGAGATGGGAGAGCATGTGGGCTCTGAAACTGCAGCGGATTTGATAAGGGATGAAAGGAAATAATGTGTGAAGAAGAATGGAGAAAATCTGACCTGAACTGCAGCTTCCTGCAGAGGAATGGTCAGCTGTCGGTCATATGTTGGTTAGCCGACAACCCCGTTTCGATCGAGCGATAGCCAACCGAACCACCTCGGTTCCATTTCTAGAAGCTTGCTTTGCATCAGGTCAACTGGCGGTCAGCTGTCGGTTGGCCGACAACCCCGTTTCGGTCGACCGACATCTAACCCAACCCCATTTCGGTTCCAATTCTAGAATAACGCTTTTCCTGATTTGAGATCTGACAGTTAGCTGTCGATCAGTGTCGATTAGCCAACACCCACCACCTCGGTTAGCCGACAGTTGACTGAGAGCTGACTGAAATTTCAAGATTCGCCGATTTTGTGGAATTTTCTTAGGAAATGAAAACTAGGATATGTTTAAGGGCCTTTAACTTGATATTGTGCATATGGAACTCGAAATGTATTTACCTTCAGGGGCACCAATCCACTTTTAATTCCAGCATTTGGGTTTCAATTACACAAGAATCAAATGAAGGGTCTTAGCATATACTTGAAGGTCTGTTTTGAAAACTTAGTTTTGACATGAAGAATATCATTCTGCATTTCTTTTGGCTTGAAAATACATGATTTTCTCATATTGGCTTTGATTTGACAAGTTTTGCCTGTTTTGCCTGTCATGGTCTAGTTTTACTTGTTTTACTACAAAAGCCACCTGGGCTCATGATTTCTCGTATTCTGCAACCAATAAACATGTGGGCAGACCACTCATCATGCTTTTGCTTGATTGTTCACGTGTCCTCGCTAGCCAAGTAGCCATTTTCTTGACATGACTAGATTTTTGTACCATGCTTTAATGGATTTCGAACATTTCTTCTTGAAAGACTTTGATTTAAGGAAACTCATGGGGACTACTTTGTGCTTGTACATGTTAATAGCTTATGCTATCTTGTCTTGCTTTTAGTGCAATGTCTGCCTCGTGTGGTCGATGAGGGGAATGTGAGAACTTGATCCGGGCAGCACCCTTAACCACGGGACGTAGCGTGTCAACCACAGGCTTCAAACGACAAGTCTCCACTAGCCCTCCTCGGAATGGTTCATGTTACTTGCTCTATCCACCTCGCGTGGCGGAGGATATCTTGTCTTGTCTTGTCTTGACAAGTAGTTTCCCTTTTCGCATGATTTGTCTCGTAAATATATTTTCGTTTTATGCATTCATGAATTCAGTCGAATACCACTGAGCTTGGACTACCCTCTCAGTCTGATCCACTAGTTTGGGGGTCCTTAAACATATGGACTATCTGTAGATTAGTCGTACATTTTTATATACACCTCTGTTATGTTTCCGGTTCCGCGGCCTGACCCCACCTACCTAGTGTAGCATGGGATTCTATTCTGTTCTGTTCTGTTCTATTCTGCTTACTTTGGTCATCATGTATGACGGAGAAAGGAAGAGCTCAATGTGGATCTACGAATCATGATATATTTCTATAATCCTGTAAGATTTGTTTTGGACATTGTTTAAGCACTGTTTTGGATTCATTAAATGGTTTTATGCACTGTCATTTCAGACTTCAAAACGAATTATACTCATGCTAGTTTTGTTTCGTATATCGTTCATGGACCTTTGTTTTCTTGATATATACATTGTTCAAGCATTGTTTTGAATTCTATAATTTGTTTTAAATTCGGTAAATGGCTTTAAACATTGTTTCTTTTAAGCTTTAAATGATTTATACTCATGCCTAAATTGATCACCTGCCAGATCGTCGTGTCTGACCTTGTTTGTTTGGTGCTCTAGGTAGCAGGTTCTTCACCCCGAGCCAAGTACTTGTGTTGGTTGTAGAGCCACGAGTTTTGCAGGATGGTTTTGTCAGTGATTTCATATAGATATCGTGTGTAACTCTAGAGATTCGTACACACCTGGGTAGCATTTGTTCTTAGCTTGTTGTTTTGTAAGGCTTTTGTTAGCCTATTTTCCTCGGGATTGTAATTAATGTACTTGTTAAATTATAACTTGAATATGCTTAGGTAATGATCAGCCTGTTACTGTCAGCTCTGTATATTTTCATATCATGTTTTGTTTCAGTTTGAGTATGAGTATTGTTATTACAGTTTTATGCTGGCAGGTTGAGTGCGACACTGAATCCGATGGGCACGGGCTCCAGGTCGCAACGCCACGTAAACTTCCGCAAAATGTTCTTGATGTGTTTGGAATTTTTGTCTTCCTCACACACGCGGATCCTGGGGAGAAACATTATTTATCACTTACTTTCCAATTCGCGTCCCCGAGGTCGGACCGCTGCAGGGAACCGCGTTCGGGGGCGTGACAAGTGGTACCAAAGAAATCTGTAATAACAGTGGTTCAAAATGAGGGCAATGAATTGGTACCCACTCAGATACAGACTGGATGGAGGGTATGCATTGATTATAGGAAGTTGAACGCAGTCACTCGGAAAGATCATTTTCCCCTCCCATTTATGGATCAAATGCTCAAAAGGCTAGCCGGTCATGCATATTATTATTTTCTTGATGGTTTTTCCGGCTATAATCATATTCCAATTGCACCTGAGGATCAGGAAAAGACCACCTTCACTTGTCCTTTTGGTACATTTGCTTACAGACGCATGCCCTTTGGGCTATGAAATGCACTGGCCACCTTTCAAAAGTGCACGTTGAACATATTTTCTGACATGGTAGAAATATTTACTGAGGTTTTCATGGATGATTTTTCGGTCTTTGCCAATTCTTTTGAGGAGTGCTTGCATCATTTGTCCCTTGTGCTTGAAAGATGCAAATAAAAGAATCTTCTTAAATTGTGAGAAATGTCATTTTATGGTAAAAAGGGGCATAGTTCTAGGACACATTATTTCTGATAATGGAATTGAGGTGGACAAAGCAAAAATTGATTTGATCTCTAAATTACCACCACCAAAATCAGTTAAGCAGATTCGATCATTCCTGGGCCATGCTGACTTTTATCGTAGATTCACCAAGGATTTTAGTAAAATTGCTAAACATTTTGTGCCAATTGCTGACTGTTTGAATTTGATGAGAAGTGTCTAAAGGCTTTTGAGAGACTGAAAAAGGAACTAACTTTAGCCCCTATAATTCATCCATCTGATTGGACCACTCCATTTGAGCTAATGTGTGATGCATCCGATACTACTATTGGGAAGTTACCTCATGTGATTTAGTATGCAAGTAGGACCCTGAATGATGCACAACTAAATTACACAACCACAAAAAAAGAATTGGTAGGTGTGATTTTTGCCTTGGAGAAATTTCGGTCCTACTTGATAGGGTTTAAAGTTATCATCTACACAGACCATGCAGCTCTGAGATACCTTCTGTCCAAAAAGGATGCAAAAGCCCAATTGATCCGATGGATCCTTCTGCTACAAGATTTTTATTTGGAAATAAGAGATTAAAAAGGACGTGAGAATGTTGTAGCGGATCATCTTTCGAGGTTACCCTTAGAGCCATCAGATGAGGTCCCACTGAATGAAAATTTTTCTGATGAACAATTGCTTAGTATTTCTCAAATCCCCTGGTTTGCAGATATAATCAATTACATTGTTACGGGGGAGATGCCCAACCATTGGTCCAAACAGGATCGATCAAAATTTTTAGCTGAGGTCAAGTATTTTTTCGGGGATGACCAATATCTTTTTAAGTATTGTCCAGACCAGATAATCAGGAGGTGCATTCCTGATGAGGACCATCAAAGTGTCATTTCATTTGTCATGATCATGCATGTGGGGGCCATTTTAGCTCCAAAAAAATTGCTGCAAAGGTTTTGCAGTGTGGTTTCTATTGGCCCACAATCTTTAAGGATTGTCATGTGTTTTGTCTGAGTTGCGATAGGTGTCAAAAGGTTGGAAAAACCAATTGTAGGAACATGATGCCCTTGAATCAATCTTGATAGTGGAAATTTTTGATGTGTGGGGGATTGATTTTATGGGACCATTTCCAAGTTCCTTTGGAAATTTGTACATTTTACTTGCAGTGGACTATATTTCAAAATGGGTGAAAGCAAATCTACCAGAAAGAATGATCGCCATGTGGTGATCAAATTTGTGAAGGAATGTATATTTTCTAGGTTTGGTACACCCAGGGCAATTATCAGTGATGGTGGAACCCATTTCTGCAATAGCACCTTGTCGGGCTCCTACCCAGGTTTAGTATATTTTATTATTATTTTAATCATGATTAGTTTTTAAGTGGGATTAGAGGACGATTAGTTTGGATTTTTAGTTAGATTAGAATTTTGAATAGCTTTGGAAAATTTTGAGCGCGTTGAGTCTAGTTTGACAGGGCACGAGGTGGCCCATGTGACGCGTGTTAGCGTGGGAATTTGATTTTTTGATTTTTGATCTTCGATTCCGAAAAATATTGACTTCCATATTTTTGAATTTTTTATTTTAAGCACAACAACTTTTATGTTTACTCTGTTTTCTTTTGAAACTCAGAAATCACGCTTTTTAAGAAAAAGGGGCAAAAATTCGTCTTTTACACCCCATTTATGCATAAATTTCGAAAATTGAAAAACATGAGGAAAATATACTTTTTGAAAACTAAATTTTTCGACGATCGTTTTTCTCTTCTTCATCAATTTCATCTGGGACTCGTAGATAGAAGTTTTAAGCACTTAAAGTTTATGGCCAAATGGGGCCCACAAGTTGACTGAAACCCATTTAAACATTGAGAACCCAACATTCTGTTCTTCTTCTCCATTCCATTTTCTGCAGCAGCTGAACCCAAAAGAGATTTCTCTTCTTCTTCTCACCCTCTCTCTCTCTCTCTCTTCTTGCATGTCAATGGAATTGAGCCTAACTTGAAAAAAAAGATTTCACCATCTTCATCCTCAACCTCTAAGCTTTCTATTGATGCACTTTTCAAGAAAATCCTGCTGAAACCAACACCATTTTCAAGCTTATCTTGCTGGTTTTATACCTATAGGTAAGGCCTTGTTCTATCCTTGTAGATATGGGTTTCTTACATCACTTGGAGGCTTTTCTTCATGCATGCAAGACAGCTCTTTGAGAGCTCCTTCTCTTTCTAAAAATGTGGAGTTTTTGAATGGGTTTTTTTATGGGATGTCGTGTAGATTGAAGACTGAGCTGAGAAGGGAGTTTCTTGGAGTGTATTAGGATCCTTTTAAGCTCAAAGGCAAGTGAATAAGTTGATAAGAATGCATGTGCTTGAAATGGGTTTTCTCCTTCAAAATGGTTGTTCTAGTTAAATTGTTTCTTAGATTTGAAAGGTTACTTTCTCAATGGTTTTGGTCAGATTATAAATGATTTCTGTGCAGGGAATGGTTTAAGGTTGATTTATTGCAGGTTGTAGTTTTAGCTGCATGAGATTTAAGTTCTGATTTAGTAAAAGACTGGAACACAATTGATAAATTATATATTCATTTACTTGGATTCTGAAACTATGTTTTCCATTTTCTTGATATGGGAATGGAATGATTTCTATCTTAAACTGTTTACAAGTTGTTTTTGTCTTGTAGAGTTAAAAGATTTTGGCAAATGTTTACTGCAATCACGTTCAGAAACTTTACACTTTTGTGAATTGGACATGTTCTCTCCTTTGAATTTAAATAATGAATGGAATGGAGGTAGTGTTGATGGTTGAATGGAATTAATTGGAGCCATTGAGGAGTTTCAGTATAGGCTGATAGGAAGGATGTAAGAAGACTTGACTTCAGGTGAAGAAGGAGCAGAACACTCTGCACTGAACGGGCTGGCAGAAGCCCAGCCCGCTTGAGCGGGCTTGGGCACTGTTTTCTGGGTCATTTCCTGGGCTGTTTTCAACCCATTTTCAGGCCTGTTTCCAGCCTGTTTCCAGCCCATTTTCAGATCCATTTTCAGGCCCATTTAAGGCCTGTTTCCAGCCCTTTTTTAGACCCATTTCAGGCCCTTTTTCCAGCCCATTTCCTCCATTGTTTGAAGCCCATTTAGCCCCTATTGACGCATGGAAGTCCGGAATGAATACATTGAATTGAATTATTTTGAATCGTGAGATTTAAATGGGAAAAAGTGGTGGAATTGCTTGATGTTAGAATTACCCGGGAACTTATTAAAGTCTTAATATACACTTTATATTCTTAATTGTCGGAGATCTTCAGTGGCACCATGCTCCTCATTTATTATCGACATTAGGAGCCTAAGTGTATATCGAGACGACCCGTGGTAAGCCATTAAACCATTATACACTAATTCATTCCAAGTCATAAAGTTTATTTGTCTTTCTTTAATTTATAAATCGATTTGAAATAGATTGAGTGGTTCGCCACGTTTGAAAACATCGGTAAAACTACTCGTTTGAATTGTTTTATATTGTCCGTTTGTAAATTGTCCAAAGTAGTTATCTTTATCGATGAAAATGTATCGAAATGATTTGATTGTATCGATTCAGATTTTGTTCGGCACCACTAAGCTTGGGTTACCTAGTTGGGCTGATCACCCCGCTTGGGATCCTTAAAACTATTGCCAACTGCAGTTTGGACCCCTTTGATTGTTTGTTCCGGCCATTTTTATGGCAATGGTTATTGATTGTTCCGGCTATTTTCATGGCTACGGTTATTGATTGATTGCTCTTGTTACTTTGGTAATAGGAGAATATAGCGAAATGTGGTTTGCCAGTATTTTAATCGATTCTTGGATAGTTCTGAAATGTGTAAATGTTTATCTTTTTCTTTTCAAGAATTAGTGACTTGGACTTATTTTTATACATGATTATCTTTCAAATGAACTTTATGATTCCATATATGTTTTGATAAACTTTGTATATCTTATCTGCTTTATTCACCTGCCAGACCGTCGTGTCTGATACTTTTCTGTTCGGTGTCAGATGTTGGACCCGCAGGTGTTGAAGCGGAGCGCGCATTTGAGGCAGTAGAGCCTTCGATGGAGCGTGAAGGGCAGCGAGATGATGTCATGTAGACGTCATATCGGGCTTGGAGTTTCGTTAACATCTTTTGGGGAATGACTTTCTTCTATTCTGGGAACTTTGTTTATGGCCTCTGTTGGCCTTTATGGGTTGTATAAATTAATATACTTTTCTGTCCTCCTCACAATTTAAACTAACCTTGGGATTACGCTATGATTATATTTTTCCTTTTGATGCAAAACTCTTGTGATTTAAGTATGTTATGATTGAATTTTATTTTGCTACATGCTTCCGCATATTGCTATTAGTTATGAAATTGATTAATAGGTTGTGATGGATGATCGCTTGGAATCCTCACTATGGAATCCTGTGGGAAAATAATTAGCGCGTGCGGGCAGAATTTTTGACCTGTCGTGCCGCTTCCCCTGGATTAAGGACTTGATTATCAGGGCCTCAGTCCGGGGGCGTGACACACCTTTGACCATCTGATGAAAAAGTACTCTATTACTCATAAGGTTGCCACGCCCTACCACCCACAGACCAGTGGCCAAGTAGAAGTTTCGAATAGGCAGATCAAACAAATTTTGGAGAAGATGGTCAATCCAAATCGGAAAGACCGGTCTTTATGACTATTGGATGCATTATGGGCCTATCGAAACACTTACAAGACTCCTATTAGGATGTCCCCTTATAGGTTGGTCTATGGTAAGGCTTGCCATCTTCCTGTTGAGTTAGAATATAGAGCTTACTGGGCCATCAAAACTTTCAATTTTAATTTGCCCTCAGCAGGTAGCCATTGTAAGTTGCAACTCAATGAGCTTGATGAATTGAGAAATGATGCTTATGAAAATGCCAAAATTTACAATGAACGGATGAAGTTGAACCATGATAAATCAATCCTTAGGAAGTCATTCGAACTTGGCATGAAAGTTCTCCTCTATAATTCTCGATTACACCTATTTCCAGGAAATTAAGATCTCGATGGTCTGGCCCATTCATTGTTCGTATTGTTTATCCTCATGGGGTAGTGGAAATTGAGAACCCTAAAAAGGAGAAAATTTTCAAGGTTAATGGTCAAAGGCTGAAACCTTTTCTGCAACTAAAGAATAAAAACATTGAGGAAATCCTTCTGGAAGACCCAATTTACCAGGACTAATCATTTTTGGTCACGTCGGGCTGACGACATTAAACTTAGCGCTATTTGGGGGGCAACTCAATTTTGGAAGGTAATTGAGCTGGTTGATCACATTCTTTTGCAATCACCCCACCTGGTAAGACATTCCAATTTTCTTTATTGTTCATTTTCACATTACATATGCATTCATAATATTGAGGACAATGTTGGATTTAGGTTTGGGGGTGTTAGAACTTGACATGTGATCATTTGTTCAATTTTCATTCTACATTTTTCTTTTTTGCTTTTTTTTTTTTTATATGTTTTTAGGAGATTTAAAAAAAAATTTATATTGTTAGGTTAAAGGGAAACTTTCGAGAGAATTTTTATTGACTGAAGATATTTATTTTGGCCAAAAGAAAGCAATGGTTTACTATTTTATTTATGGAAAGGGTTTTTGGAAAAGTGCTGAATTTCGATCCCTCACTTTTACACAGGCTGTATATGTTTTCAAAGTTTTGAATGTGAAGCTATGATTTCCATTTTTCTTTGATAATTGAAAAAAATATGAAAAACCGACCCTTAGTGTTACAGTGCGTCCTGGTTCGACGGGTGGGTACATGGAAAGGGCTGCTTATTGTTGGGGTTCGCAAATATATATATATATATATAGAAGTCTTGAAAAGAATAAAAAGTTTGTGACTAGTTTGGGTTCGTAGCCTTTTTAACCCGAGCCAGTAAGCCCGTAGGGGTATTTACATACCTAGTGCCTTAAAGCCATCTGGTTTGGGAGTCATTGGCCTAATGCTCGTTACATGGGTTAATTAGAAAGCTTAAGGGACCTAGGCATTGCATAGTCACATGTGTGTGTTTGAAAAAAAAGATTTTGTGGCCTTTGAAAAAAAAGTAGTGCGAAAGCCGTCATTGTCACCTTGAGAGGAAGACTGTTTTTCTTTGCTTAGGCAGCCTAGAATATTGAAAAAAAAAATTTCACGGAAATTCTTGGTGGATCATTTGATGCTTATTACGTATACATACTTATCACCGTGCACGATCAATTTAGTATGATTTTGAGAATTTCTGACCAAAAGATGGGATTGGTGAACCGAATTTAAGATTTGTCTTTGAAAATTCTGAGAATTGAGAATAGTCGGTGTTTATAAATTTTCTCTTCGAAAAAAAAAGGAATGTTGTGGGTAAATTTACTACAAATCCTTACGAGGCACAACTCGTCCACTGGGGGAACCTAGGGCTTTAAGGGCTTGCTGCATATGCTAAATGCAGTCGAGAGGACCAGCGAAAGTGGCATTCTTCTTTTTATTTTCCTGCATTTGTTAGGTTTTTCCCTAAAAGTTCTAGTTGGGTTTTCTCTTGGAGATCCCACCTATCTTCTTGAGAGTAGAGATTTGATTCGGGATGTAGTGAAGACTACGAGGTCTAGGATATCCTGATTCGCTTTGAGAAAGAGATCAACTTCTCCATTAGAGCACTACCAAGCTCCTAATGTAAACATCTACTTCCTTGTATGTTATAGAATTTCATGGCTGCTTGTTAGGTGCCGTTTCTATCTTCTAGATAGAGTTTACTACTGTACATGATAAGGAGAAAGAGGCCATGGATCCTGGATTGCGTTTTGAAGTCTAATGGATACTTGATCCTAGCGTTAAGTGGGTCAAAAGTTTTGTAAACCTATCCACGAGGCCCACCTACTTCCAACATTCGAAGCCTAGGGTATGGACATCATAGTTCTATCTCTCTCCCATTAAGCAAAGGTCATCGCTTTATCTTCGCTGCTACAGATTATTTCTCCAAGTGGTCTGAAGCATTTGCGCTCAACGAAACGAAGACCTCATCAGTCCTTTAGTTCTTGTACACCAATCTCATTTATCGTTTTGACATTCCTAAAAGATTCGTCCATAATAATGGACCATAATTCTGGGATCACCGATTCTACAAGTTTTGCTACAAATACAAAATCCAAAACTGTCATTCGACTCCACATAATCTGGCAGCAAACGGTATAGTAGAACCCTTCCACAAGACAATCTACAAAATCCTCAAGAAAATGGTCTCTAGTCACAAAAGAGAATGGAGCGACAAACTATCTGAAGCTTTATAAGTCTATCGGACCATCGTCCGAGGACCAACCCATAGCACACCATTCTCCTTGGTCTATGGATGTGAAGTTGTGGTTCCCTTGGAAGTACAAATTCCTCCCTTAAGGGTATCTTTGCAAAATGACATGACTTAAGAAAGCAATGTGAAGTTGAGACTCCAAGAGCTTGACAATCTCAATGAAAGGCGACTCGAAGCTCGACAAAGCATTTAACTTTACCAAGTACGCAAAGCAGGATCTTTTGAAAAAAAGGCCAGGCGGTGTGCCTAGAAAAATGGTGACTTGATTATTATAGTAAAAAGACCAATGGTTTTCGTCCACAGGTCTAAAGGCAAATTTGAATCAAAATGGGAGGGGCCCAACGTCATCGACAAGGTTTTCTCCAACGACGTATATGCTCTCCTAAACATGGAGAGTGACAGATGTATGTAGTCGATCAACAACAATCAACAGCAAGTTTTTAAAGTGGTACTACCCTTGAAGACTTCCTCCAATAGGTTAGAGCGATGCCTACATGGCTAAAGCCCATTTTCAGGTATTTGCTCGTCAAACCCACTTCTTTTGGAATTTTCATCCTTACGTTGAAGTTTCTAAAAAATCAAAATAATGCTTGCTCCCATCGTGTCATTGTAAAAAAAAAAAATCATTTTGAATCCAAGATTAGGAGCCTCTTTCCTGACTTGACCAAAAATTTTGACCCATGAACCCAAAATTCATGGTTTGAAACAAAAATCAGGATTCAGGGATTTCCACCCTAATCCACCCTGGCTTTTACTACCAAAAATAGCTTTAGGTCAGAATTTACGACCCTCGTGTCTTTAAACAAAAAATTATGGTTTCTGAAAATCACGGGGAAGTGACATTTGGTCCATACTCGCAAAACTAAAAAATAAAGAAAATGTGATTCACATTCGACACTTCCCAAATCTCAAAATCACGAGGAAGTGACATTCCGTCGATACTTGCAAAATTTCAAAAAATTCGTGGAGACACAACATTTCAGTTGATATCCGCAACCCAAAAACCCTCAAATTTCAAAAAAATGTGGGGAAGCGACATTCAGTCAATACCCGCAAAACAAAATCTTTTTGAAAAGTAAGCAAGCGACGCTTACTCGATACTTGCACCCAAATTCACGAGGAAGCGACATTCCATCGATACATGCAACCGAATGAGCGAGGAAGCAACATTCCATTAATACTTGCAACCGAATGAGCAAGGAAGCGACATTCCATCGATACTTGCAAAACCATTCAGTGGGGAGGCGATACTTAGTCGATACTTTCATGCCAAAAACCAAAAATTCTGCTTTCAAGCCAACAAACCAAAACCTGGGTTTCACACCAAAAATAAAAACTTAGCTTTCACGCCAACAAACCAAAATTTTGGCTTTAAAAAAAAAAACCTGGCTTTCTTGCCAAAAACAACACCTGGCTTTCACGCCAAAAATAAAATCTTGGATTCCATGCTGCAAAACAAAATCTTGGCTTCCCTGCCACGAACAAAATCTTGGCTCTCATGCCATAAAATAAGTTTTCGCTTACGTACCACAAAATTTGGCTTCCATGTCCCAAAATCTTGGCTTCCATGCCACAAAATCTTGGCTCTCATGTCACAAAATAAATTTTGGCTCTCATGCCGCAAGCAAATTTTGGCTCTCATGCCATAAAACAAATTTTGGCTCTCACGCTGCAAACCCAAATTTGGTTTTTATGCCAAAAAATCTGGCTTCATGCCATAACTAAACCTTTTGACTTCTATGCCATCCCAAAATTCGGGTTTCAGGCCATAAAAAAAAAAAAAGGAAAACTGGGCTTTCGCCGCAAAATCTGGCTTTTATGCAAAAAAAAAAAGCCTTTGACAAAAGATTTTCACAAAATGATAGCCTTTAGATCAAATTTTCAAACAAACATTTGCATTTAACTCTTGCTTAAATTTGTTTTCATCAGAAAGGATTTAAGTGAGGGGAGGGAACACGAAAAAAAGAGGACAAAGTGCTAAAAAAAATGATGATGAGCACTATAAAAAGAGTACAAAAAAGTGTGTATACATGGGGGTACCAAAAAAAAAAAAAAGAAAAGAGTTTGTTACAAAATGATTAGGAGCTCAATCTAACATGGTTTTCAACAAAAGATTCAACTCCTCGAAGCAACCTTTTGGCCTTAGCTTTCAAAAGACGTGGTGTGGCCCACAATTCTTTGAGCGCACTAGTGACCACTTAATGCAGTTAAATGACCCGTTTTATGACAAGTTAATGCGGTCATTAACTCATTGTTTTGGACGGCCCAATCAAAAGCTAGGAAAAAGGTGTTACAAGTCAAAGCAATCATGGCATTAAAAGGATGTAACTCCTCTCATCATGGAGCTAAAAGGCGATTAAATGCCCATTATTCTCCAGCAACCAATCAAAGCCCATGAAAAAGGAGTTACAAAATCATGAATTAAAAACATGTAACTCCTCCCATCATGGAGCATTAATGCAATCAATGCCCATAAACCCTCCTAATGGCCACCAAAAGCCTTTAAAAGGGGGGTCATTCCAAGAAGAACGAGTCTAGAAAAATTGGAATCAGTCCAGAAAAATCGAAATCGGTCTAAAAAAATCGGAATTGATCCGTAAAATTCTCCAAAAAATCCAGAAAATTTGCAAACATTGCTACAACAACTTCCTCTCCTTTGAAGAAATTCTGTAGCAACCACCACCACAAGGCCCTCTCCTTCTAGTCACATGGCTCAGACGTGGCTTTCCTGCCCGTCTACTCAACTTTTTATTGGATATAGGACATCTTCTTGGTCTTTATCCTTTAAAATCTGAGGTTAAAGTCGAGCCAAGCAAATCAAAGCATCATCTGTTCTCATCTGAAGGATGATGGCGAAGTTCGTGCGTGACTTACGACTGTCAATCTGAACGAGTCTCCGTAATCTTTTGAGAAGTCAGATCTCCTTTTCTTACTTTTCACTATATTTTATACTTTCTGAAGAGAAAAAAAATCAAAACTCTTGTCTTTCATTATTGATAAGAATTGTAAGTCGCCTTTCATGGCAAAAAATCGCCTTTTACGGAAAAACAAAATGAAATCGCCTTTCACGGCAAAAACATGTCTCTTTTCTTAAATATATGTGCAATGAAAAGCTAGAAATTTTTTTATTCCTTTTCTACTTGTGAAGGTGGATCTCGGGACCACCACTTCTAAATTCCAAGTAGAGTAGAAAATCTGGCATAACCGTACAAAAAAAATATTGATGCTCGCTTTTCTCCGCCCCCCCCCCCCGGTACTAAAGGGTGTGGCCCCATGGACTCTCACTTTCGCCAACCTCGGTAGTCCCGGGACCGAAGGGAAGCCGAGTTCCATCAAGTTGGCATACCCGGTGGGACTCGTTCATTTAAGAACATGATGATTAGATTCTTAGCTCCTTTCTAGTTGGCAGCTTATGTTGGATTTTGCATCTAAAAAAAAACAACATGAGAAGGGAATTTTTGGGAATTTCTATCTTTGGAATTACTTCCACTCTTTCTCTTTTAAAAAAAAATAAATAAATTATGATTTCTTATTTTGGACTCCATCTTAAGAAACCTTGATCCTTTCTTCTTCAAACTTGATAGCTCACAGAAATGTTTGCAGCTATCGTACTATCAAGGAATGGGCCATCTTTTCTCTTTGATTTGTCTGATAGAGATCTTAAAAAAAAAAAAATAAAATAAAAAATCTTATTTCAAACTTTTTAGATCTGAGAAACTTTAGTTCTTTCCTTTCCGGACAATAGCTCGCGGAAATCATTTGTAGCTAACATTTGGATCGGGAGGGGCCATTTGCTCTCTTTGATGGGTCCGTTAGAGATCTTTCAAAAAATAAAAAAATAAAAATTTCAATTTTCTCTCTTTTGGATTCAAATTTGAGAAACTTGTTCTTTCCTTTTCGGACAATAGCTCATGGAAATTGTTTGTATCTAACATTCGGATCAAGAGGGGCCATTCGCTTTCTTTGATGGGTCCATTAGTGATCTTTCCAAAAAAAAAAAAAGGGGACGGGGAAGAACTCTAAGGTTGTACCAATTGCGTTCTTTGACCAAAGTTTATCTAAGAAAAGCCTTGTCCAGAGTGTGGAGACAGCTATGCTATTCTAGGTAAGGGTCCTCCAAACGGGTTCATTAAGTAATCATACCCTTACATGGGGGCTGATCTATCAATTGAGGTTTCATAAGTCCAAATCAGGAAACCTCAATGTATTCTCCAACCTCTAGATAAGTCTTAAAAATTCTTCAAAAAAAATATCTTCAAAAAAAGAAAAAGAAAAAAAAACACTTCCGTCACTTTTGAGTTCAGATTTGAGAAATCTTGGTTCATTCCCTTTTGGATAAAAGCTTGCGGAAATCGTTTGTAGCTTGCGTTTTGATTGGAACACCACTTGCTCTCTTTGATGAATTCGATCTTGACCTTAAAAAAAAAAAAAAAAAAAAACTTCCGTTATTTTTGGGTTCAAATCTGAGAAATCTTGGTTCCTTCCCTTTCGAACAATAGCTCGCGGAAATCGTTTGTAGCCTGCGTTCGGATTGGAATACCATTTGCCCTTTTTTATGAATCCAATCTGGGCCTTTCAAAAAATCTCATCTCATGTCCATTCCAAGGATGCAATTTGCAACATTTGTACCTAGCGGTGCTAGTACGCCATTTCGGGTCTACTGTATTCGTGACCGACACATTTGTACCTCCAACCTTATATCATCTTACCTCGAGTGAGCCTTGTTTCTTGGTAATTTGAATTAAGGTTTACAATTGCTTCTAGCAGTCACTGGGCATTCTGGGCCTCCCATACTTGCAATCAGAACAATTATACCCTCTATGGCTTTTTGCCTTCTTCACTTCACTTGGGCCGGGCCATGTCCCTTCGAGCGATTTGAAAAGTCAAAACCATAGTTCTTTTTCTATTTATGATCATCATATTATTGTGAATACTAATGGATGTTGTATTGTTTCAGAAGTTTTTCCAAACTAACAACGGTAGCTTCATTGACCATCACCTTCGATGAGAACAAGTACCAAGTCATGCTTTGTCAAACCCCGACCCAGGATTAGCGCGATTAGTGCCAATTAAGTGCGTGCTTAGTTATAATGTGGGTTTAGTGTTCGCTGGGTTAGAATTTGGTTTGATTTAGTCTTGGAATTAGCTTTGGGGAATTTTGAGGGCGCTTTGTGTTAGTCCTCCCTGAGCGTACGTGTAAGCTCGGGAGGAAATTCTAGTTTTTCCGATTTTAATCTTGATTTCGATCTCATTTGAATGATCTTATTTTACTTCACAACTTTTGTTTTCAGCCCGTCTGTGTTTGAGGTCCAAAAAAACCGAAGTTTTGGCCCATAAGGGGTAAAACAGTCCTTTCACACCAAATCTGGACCCAAATTTCGAAATCTCAAAAATACGCCAAATTTATACTTTTTGGAAACTACATTTTTCGGTGATCATTTTAGTCTTCTTCATCGTTTTCGTCCGAGGCCCACAAGTTGATGTTTTAACCGTTACAAGTTTTAAAGTCAATGGGGCCCACAAACCCATTTGACTTAAGTCACTCATCTCCTTCATTCTCCCTCACGTTTCAGAACTTAACCTACAACTTCTTCTTCTTCAAGACAGATAAGAAAACCTTCTCTTCTTCATTTCTCCTCTTTGCATGCCCTAGCTAGAAAACCCCAAATGAAAATCTAAGGATATCATCTTCTTCCTCTCAACCTAAGCTCTCCATTGCTACTGCTTTCTTGGTGATTCTAGCTGGGTTTCCACTCCATTTTCTTCTCTTCTCCTTATTAGACAAGCTCCAGGTAGAGACTCTTCTTCTCCTCTTTAATGGAGTCTTTTGAGCTCCTTAGGAAGCTTTTCTACTAACATGCAAACCCATTTTCAAAATGAGGGTTTTGTTGACCAAAAATGATGATTTTTGAATGGATTTCTTGGGGCTTCTAGTGTAGATTTCATGGCTCACTCTAAGGTAGGACTTTCAGAGATTTTGGCTTAGCTATTGTCAAGCCAAGTGATCATTTTAGCTCTTCTTGATGCATGCAATATGTGAATACCTTAGCTTCAATGGTTTGTTTTTCTGTTGTTTTAGCTTGAACAATGTATTGGTTCTAATATGTAAAATGGTTTGAAATTTTGCCTTAGCTTGAAGTTTGAAATGCATATGTTAATGGTTTTATTTTGATAGTTCTCCATTCAATTAAGAAATTTTTACCTTGTTCAAATGTTTAGTGGATGGATGAAAGATTTGAGGGTATGATTGTGAAATGTTTGAATGAGTTTGATTGTTGTAAATGTATGGAAATGGTCCCTTGGAGAGCATGAAGGTGCAGGGAATGTGCAGAGATTTGACAAAGAATGAAAGGAAGAGGAATGGGAAAAGAATGGAGGAAGAAAAGATGAAATTCTGAACTTGAACTGGGTTGCCGCATTGAGTCGGTCAGCTGGCGGTCAGCTGTCGGCTAGCCGACCTGCTGATTTTGGCCAGCCAACAACCAACTGAACCTGTTCGGTTCCAATTCCAGTAGCTTGTTTTGACAACAGGGGAGCGTCGGTCAGCTGTCGACCAACCGACCTGCACAACCTCGGTCGACCGACAGCCAACCGAGCTCCAGTTCGGATCCATTTCCAGAATGGTGATTTTCCTAACCCGAGACCAAGTGGTCAGCTGGCGGCTAGCCGACAGGTGATCGAGAGCTGACAGAGTTTTCAAACCAGACTTGTTTTGTGATATTTTCTTGGGAATTGAAAACCAGAATATGATTAAGAGCTTCGAGCTTGAGATTGTATATTTGGAACTTGAATTGTCTTTTAGCTTCAGGGACACCAATACATCTTAATTTTTTACAATTGGGTTCCAAATACACAAAGGTTAATAAAAGGTCTTAATGTATACTGATTGGCTTATTTTTGAGACCTTGGTTTCTGATGCGATGAATATCGTAGAACTTGTTTCGTTTTGCAGGTATTAGCCTAATTTTGAAGTGTTTCAAGAAATTATAATGGGGATCACTACTTCCGTTTTATTTTGCTATATCATATGCTATCTCTGATATGTCCTGCCTTGTCCTGTTTTGAAGAGTGAATTCCCCTATTTCGATCGGCCTCGTATATGTATTATCTTGTTTTTGTGCATTCATGATTTTAGGTGAATACCACTGAGCTTGGACTACCCCTTCAGTCAGATCCACTGTCTGGGGGTCCTTAAACTCTGAACTATTTGCAGATTAGTCGTACATTTTTATATACACCTCTGTTCTGTTTCCGGTTCTTCGGCCGGACCCCACCTACCAAGTGTAGCATGGGATTCTGTTCTGTTCTGTCCTATTATATCCTGTTCTGTTCTGCTTACTCTGATCATCACGTATCGTAGAGAAAGGATGGGCTCAGTGTGGTTTCTTACTAATCATGATATATTTCTACATTTATGCTAGATTTGTTTTGTATACTTTCCAAGCACTGTTCAGCATTCATTGAATGGTTTTAAATACTTCTTTTTTTTTTTGGTGATCTGAATGATTTATATTCATGTCTAAATTGATCACCTGCCAGACCGTCGTGTCTGGCCTGTTTATTTTGGTGCCCAGGTGCAGGTGACGTTGCCTTGAGGAGGAGCGTCAGGAGGAGGCTGTTGAGCCACCCCCAGTCCATGAGTGGCAACCTGACGACGTCATCTAGACGTCGGGCAGGGTCTTGAGAAGCGATGCATTCTAATGGGGGTTTTATCATGTTGTTATTTTGGGATGTGATGGCTTTTGTTAGCCCTTTCTTTGTGGGATGTAACCTTAACTTAACATACTTTTGTTGTCTTGAAACTTGAACTAATCTTGGAAATGCCATGCTTATGCTTCCTTCTCTGAATATTTGCCTTAATGATGATTTAACTTACGCAAGTTGATATTATATAGTATGTATTGTATAAATGAGATTACTGCATGCATCCGCAAACCATTGTTCGTGTGAGATTATTCCGTGTTTTCTTTGGAATCCTCACCGCGGAAACCTGTGGGATAATTATCATCACAGTTGGACACACTAGTCGTGGGCCCAGATTGGGGACCTCGGTTCGGGGTCGGACATGCTTCAAGAGAAGCAAAACATGCGCACTCACAAGCGCCCTGCCAGCTGCCAAAGTATCATTTCTCTCAGCAACTCTCAGAACACTGGGTTGACCTCTACTCCCCGGACCATTGTCTTCGGCTCATTGTGACCATTCCCACTCCCCGTAGAAGAAACTGCACTTGCCAAGAAGCAGAAAACTGCATTTGGACATGTCGCTGCCCGACACCAAAGGCGGCCATCAAGAAACTTGAAGCACGTGGAACTCCCACGAAGCCTCAACCTGTAAAGAACCAAGTCTACCCCAAGACTTGGTCCCCAAAACCTTCACCAAAGCAAAGAAGGTTCCAAGCATCTACAAAGGCAGTATACCTGGCCCCTCTCAAGAAGAACCGGTTCTATCCTCTTACCTACATGAAAGAGGAGAAACCTATCCTCCGCCAAACAACAAAGTCAACCCAGCACGAACCGGCTTGCTCCTACGAGCCTAAAATCAAGTGGCGCATCACAAGACCTCTGCAAGAACCTGCCAAGGATTGTACTTCTGCGGGTTGACCCTTCATCTCAACAGGGGCCAAACTCGCAAAATTCAAAGCCTCACTGCAACAAACAAAGGACCGCGTCCGGATCCTATCCGTGCCAAGCTTCAAAGAAGATAGGCTCGGTTGCTGCACACGAGGGAGTACGTCCTTCATTGTTAAAGCCCAGCCAGAGCTGACTGAAGCTCAAATTGCTTGTCGCATGTGTCGTCATGCGGCATATCAACAAAAGAGACTAGAGAAGCAAAGAACCTAGCATTCTACACTTCAAGTCTCTAAAAAATGGGTCGAAAAAGAAAGACCCAACCAAGTTGCTATTGTCCATAAGGTTGGCAAAACCAGAAGACGCCAGAAGGTGGCAACTAAAATTCATGTCAGATGACCGTTGACTCGCTGTGTCTCCCGGACACGAAGACATTAGGACGATTCTCCCACTCATTCAAGCCAAGGGCATTGGAGTAACCATTCTTCGAGCTCTTCATCCAAAAGAATGAGCTCCAGCTCAGTCACCAGGACGATATCCTCATTCGACTCTCGAAAGGTGAACGTCCTGGTTACAAACACTTAGCAACCTCCACCGCATGATGACGTGACCGCGTGCATCCAACAGTTGGAGCAAGGTCAGCAGAGAATAGAGGCTCTAATGGAAAAACTCCTTCTCACTTTCCAACGTCCACCAAATAATGAAGTCCCTCTAAATGATGAGGCAAACGGTGGAGATGATAAGTCACGCGCCCTTACCAAAAAGGACGTTGACGATATCCTCTCCAAAGCAAAATAAGAGGATAAACTAAAGGAACATGGAATCAAACCATCATATCCCTTATGGATGGACTCGGTTCTATTCCCTGCAAAGTTCAAACAACCTACTCTCCAAACATACATGAGGAAAGGTTCAGCTAGACAGCACGTCATCCACGTCAAGATCCTGACAGGAGCTATCGCGGATGAAGATGCCCTTAAGATCTGTCTTTTTGCAAGTACCCTGAAAGGTACGGCCTATGATTGGTACTCCACTTTTCCGGAGGACTTCATTCAAAATTGGACCATGCTAGAGACACGCTTCCTGACCCACTTCAAAGGTGAGGATCGTCCTATTGCTATGGCTCAGCTCTGCAGCCTAAAATAGGGAGAGAATGAGTCAACATACGACTTCATTCACAAGTGGAAGGCAATGGCATACAAATGCTCAGACGTACTGCCACAAGAGTCGTTGGTCGACATCTGCCGTAACAACATGAGAACAAGGATCCGCTCCATAATTATCGGCAACAAATCAAAGAACTTGGGAGAACTCCTAGAAGCATTCATGGAGGCTGAAACGGTGGTCAAAGACCTCAACAGTCAGAAATCATTAAAGAAAGGGCCGACTGCCATTACAATCTTAAAACTAAAGAAAATGAGGTTCTCAATGTGCAAACCAAGTCAACTCCACAGTTGCCAAAGAAAGCTAAAAACAAAGCTACAGGTAAGAAACCTGAACTCTTTGATGCCTTCAAAGAATGAGTAGAGAAGAAATATCCGTTCGATGAAGATATTGAAAAAAATTTTGGGGCTCTCTTAGCAAACGGCAAACTCACCTTGCCTGACCCCAAAAGACTGGGAGATGTTGGCAAAACCAACGATCATCGGTATTGTCCATATCACCTAATGATCTCGCATCTTCTCAATCAATGCTTAGTTGTGAGAGAGAAGATCAACGAGATGTGAAAAATGTTGGAAATTTATACTAAAAACATACTTTTATGTATTTGTCTTTGAGTGATTTATTTATTAGTATGTTTTAGCTTTTCATTTGACTAAGATTTTGTATGGGCAAATAGTTGCATTATTAATTATTATGCATGTGTGTCTTTAATTTTATAAAGTAGACAAGTTGGTGTGTAGAGTTTTACTTATACATAGAAGACCTATTTGTTGGTTCTTATAGAATTTAAGTTGTTGTTCACAATCAAGATGGATTTGGGCACATTATCGGTGCGATTGTAGCATGATGTTTCAGCAGGCTTGTCTTGGCTGCTGGAAACGGTATAGTTTCGACTCATTATGCTAGTACGCTTTGTGTGCATTGAACATGACTACTTTTGGGTTTATTGTCTTTAAACTGACTATATGACATGATTAACATCCAAATCGTTATTATGAGTTCTTGTACTCTTAATCCCGACATAAATAATAGACATATACATTTAGTGTTTGGTATTTTGATTTACGAAGGAGTGAGATCTTTTTATGGGTCAATAATCTCAGTGAATTGGATGACTACACTATGTGTTTGGTGCATATTAGTTTATTTACGAAATTTACGTCTTGTAATAAGGATTGATGATATCCCATTTATGAGGCTTTTAAGTTTTGATTATGTCAAACCCTGCAAGTGGACTTTGTGTCTGACATACCAAATAAGTTAAGTGTAAGGTTTCAAGGAATTACAAAGATATCGATTAAATATAGATATCGGTAATTATTTAATCGATGGATATCTAAAATCTTAACGTGGGGAGATTAATAACCATTTAATAACGTGAAGCTTGAAACATTATTTTGAGAATAAGGACAGGAGTGCAATTATAATTCTCTAGTGGATTGAATTGTAATTTGTGGAACTAGGATTCTAATTTGGGTCGAATTAGGGTTTCCTGCTTCCATAAGGAGCATATCCTTACTTCTTAATGTCCCTATTGTAGCCTATAAATATGCGCTATTTCTCTCTACACCAAACATAAGAGAAATCTCATTTTGGAGAGCAGGGAGAATTCGCAGAAGAGGCCCACTCCCTGGTGCGAGTTCGAGCATATAGGAATATAGTAGAAGATCTTGAGATTTTCGGGCTGTTGTCAAAACGAGATCAAATCAGAGAGATCTCGAAGGTATGGTTTTTAATCATATTCATTTAAGGTTATTTCTGCAGTGATATGTACGTAATATCTAGGGTTCCTGGGGGAAGCTCTCTTCTAACAATAGTATCAGAGCTAATCCTGATACTGCGTATGGATTGAAGAAAACATAGTAAGATTATAAGTTGCTGTAAAAGACATGGTTTGCCTTTCCTTTAAGTAACTCTTGTTTTGCAGCAAACTATCAAACCTTTGTTTTGCAGCGACTGATCTGGCTATCATGGTCACCATGTGTGTATGTTATGTGAATGGATCCCATGAATCAAATTCGTGGTTACTGTTTTACATATTTTACAGTTTTTTATGGTGATGTAATTATATTGATATAGCATGTGAACTCCGTTCGTAAGGAGGCTTAGGATTCAATGTAATTTTTCATGAAGATGTTTTAAAGACACCTTCGGGCCCCCTTTGCGAAGCGCATGTTTTAAAGAAGTGGCAATCTTAAAGACAAAAGGATCCTAGTTAACCATGATAGCTAGGCCCCTTATGCTGATTGACTTTCCTTTTATGTGCTTGGATGTCTATTATTATCATAACTTGCTACATATGATATTAAGCCTGTTAATTATGTTTGGAATGGTGTAGTAGTAAAAATATGGTTGCCTATTAGTACTAGATTTATAAAATGGTCTTAAGTAAACTGTTTTATAAGAACCCTCATTATTAAATAACTAAGTGGGAGAGGGAACTTCTTAAGTTCCCACGGTTTCCATCATTGTTTTGTAGGAAATGTAATTGATTTATGTGTTGACCTTGGAGTCTTCCTCCTAATTGGATGAGTTAATTATGGAATCTCCAGTACAAACTCCCATATGAATGATTTAGGGTAATTATTAGTATAGGTCTCTTCTCCATCGGATGGGACTGAATACAGAATAATGGACCTTGAATTAAATGATGGTATACACTTAGCTATAAATAATAGTATGCTCTCTATCTGAGCCTCTTCTGTTATTTATAGGACCAAAGTCAGGGTAGCTGTTTGGTTTTACTAGGCATGGTCTGTTACCTTGACAGTAGAACTAAAATGTTATGTCCTATCTAAACAATATAAGTATGTTTCTTGTCATCACATCGAGGCATACTATGCATTGGTGTTTTAGATTGTTATCGGATTCTTTTATTAATTGGCAGAGGGAGCCTTTTTCCTTTTATTTGAATCCAAAGATTTATTTTTGCCCATCATAATTTGTTGATTATGTAAATCTCAGGTTTTAAGATGCGTATTTTCAATCCACTTGCTGTAATTCTCAAAGAACACAAACTCACTGGACTTAATTACATTGACTGGAAAAGAAATTTGGATATTATGCTAACTGCTGAAGAGTACAAATATGTGCGCACTGAGGTCTGCCCAGAGAAACCTGTGGATGGATGTACCGATGAGGTAGCCATCGAGGCATATAAAAAATCGAACAAGGCTAATGACATGGTGCGATGTTACATGTTGGCACCCATGTCAAATGTTTTGCAACATCAACATCAGTATTGTCCTACTGCCTACGACATCATGTACAGTCTCAAAGAAATGTTTGGTGATCAAGATCAGGCAGCTAGACAGGTAGCTATGAAAGAACTGTTTAACACTATGATGGCTAAAGGTACCCTTGTGAGGGATCATGTTCTGAAAATGATGGGACGCCTTAATGAACTTCAAGTCCTTGGAGTTGAAATTGATGGGGAGACCCATATCGATATCATTCTTCAGTCCTTGACTAATTCCTTTGAGAATTTTCTCCTAAATTACAACATGAACAAGCTCAATCTTTCTCTGGCGGAATTACTCAAGGAACTTCAGGCCGCCGAGGGCCTTCTGAAAAAGCTACCTAGTGTTCACGTTACTGAAAAAGGTTCTGTTTCTAACCCGAAAGGCAAGAAGAAACAGAAAAAGGGTTAGAATCGTAATGAAGTTCCTAAAGGGGGCAATGGACCACAGGGAGGAGTGAAAAAGCCCAAAGGCAAGTTTTCATTGCAAGTAAGTAGGGCACTGGAAAAAGCAATGTCCAACTTATCTCAACAAAGTGAACAATAAAGGTAAATTTCATTCACTAGTTGTTGAATCATGTTTGGCGGTTATATCTACCAGTACCTGGTGTGTAGATACGGGAATCACTAATCAAGTTTGCAGTTCTTTGTAGAGGTTCTGGGAAACCAGGCAGCTAAGTGATGGGCAGATTTATTTGCTTATGGGTGATGCTACGAGAGTGGTAGCAGTAGCAATAGGCGATGTTAGTCTAAGTTTTAGTGGAGATAGGACTTTAATTTTAAAAGATTGTCTTTATGTTCCCTCCATTAAGAGGAATTTAATTTCTGTTTCCAAGTTGGTTAAAGACAGCTATTCTGTTTATTTTAATAAACTTGTGGTTATTAAGTACAATAAGAGTTTTATATATTCTGGTTTATTGGTGGATGATCGTTATATTATTATTCCTATCTTTCCTAAACTGTAACTGACTGAATCAAATAGCACCGTTACCCTACCATGTAAGAGAAAGGAACCATCACAATTGAACCCAACGTATCTTTGGCATTTATGCTTGGGTCATATTAATCTACACCGGATTTCAAGACTGGTTGCGAATGGACCATTTCAGTCACTGGCAGTCGAGGCCCTTCCAGTCTGCAGATCTTGTTTAGAGGGGAAAATGACCAAGCGTCCTTTTTTGGCAAAAGGCTATAGGGCCAAAGAACCATTGGAATTGGTTCACTCTGACCTACGTGGGCCCATAAATGTCCAGGCAAGAGGTGGCTTTGAGTATTTCATTACTTTTATAGATGACTACTCAAGGTATGGGTACATTTACTTAATGCGCCGTAAGTCCGAATGCTTTGAGAAATTCAAGGAGTAGGGCGGAAACGGAGAAGCGTTTAAGTAAGAGTATCTAGACTCTACGATCTGATCGTGGTGGCGAGTACCTCTTTGGAGAATTTAGGGATTATTTAGCAAAAGAGGGGGTTACATCCCAGGTGTCTGCACCAGGTACACCTCAACAAAATGGTGTAGCAGAAAGAAGGAATAGTACTCTTATGGATATGGTAAGGTCAATGACGAGTTTTTCTGATTTACCTAATTCGTTTTAGGGGCATGCTCTAGAAACGGCTGCATATATTCTAAACTTAGTTCCATCTATGTCAGTACCTACTACACCCACAGAACTATGGATTAGGCGCAAACCCAGTTTAAAGCATGTTCGGATTTGGGGTAGTCGAGCACATGTGCTGAAAGGGAACACAAACAAGTTGGAACCAAGAACGGATGTTTGCATTTTCGTTGGATATCCCAGAGGAACCAACGGTGGTTTGTTTTATATTCTTAAAGATCAAAAGGCCATTGCTAGCATCAATGCTCGATTCTTAGAGAATGACTACGTAATCAACCACAAGCCCAAAAGCAGAATTGTTCTAAAGGAATTGAGGGAAGAAAGACCTACCTGGACTTTTCCATTTCCAATAGCATAGGAAGAGACAGCTCAAGATAGAGAACTAGGCGTTCCATTACCTTGTCGTAGTGGGAGGATTGCCAAGTCTCAAGCTAATGATACTCCAAGTGAAACCACCAACATGGTGGGTGATGAGCCGGATCAGCATATCAATGATGGCACACCAGGATTAGTTTTAACACAGAGTGACACTACTCATACATAAACACAGGATCTTCCTCGTCGCAGTGGGAGGGTTGTTTGTCCACCCGAGAGGTATATGTTCTTGGGAGAGTCATACGACAGAGTCCCTGATAAGCTAGATACCGAACCCTGTAACTATAATGAAGCACTCCAAGACAAAAATGCAAAACTATGGCAACAAGCTATGAAGTCATAAATGGAGTCTATGTACCATAATCAAGTCTGGGATCTTGTAGAACCACTAGAGGGGATAAAACTTATCGGTAGTAAGTGGGTCTACAAGAAAAGAGGGGTGGATGGAAAGGTTGAAACCGTCAAAGTTAGGCTTGTTGCGAAAGAGTTCACTAAAAAAGAAGGTATCGATTATGAGGAGACTTTCTCGCCAGTAGCCATGCTAAAATCCATCCGGATTCTTTATTCCATCACGGCTTATTTTGATTACGAAATTTGGCAAATGGATGTCAAGACAACTTTCCTTAATGGAAATCTTGACGAATGTAAATATATGGTACAACCAGATGGATTCATAGTTGAACGCCGTGAGCACATGTTGTGCAAGCTTAAGAAGTCCATTTATGGACTTAAGCAAGCATCTAGATCTTAGAACATATGTTTTGATCAAGCCTTAAATCTTATGGTTTCGAGCAAAACCCTGATGAATCTTGTGTGTATAAGAGGTGCAACAACAATGTGGTGATTTTCTTAGTACTTTATGTAGATGACATCCTACTCATTGGAAACGATGTCGGGGTGTTGTCTTCAGTCAAAGTATAGTTGAGCAGTCAGTTCTATATGAAGAACTTAGGAGAAGCTAGTCACATTCTAGGGATCAAGCTGATGTTAGATGGAAAACAAAGAATGTTAGGCTTATCTCGAGCTGTTTATATTGATGTGATTATTCTTGCCCGTTTTAGCATGCTAGATTCCAAGAAATGATTTCTTCCTTTCAGGAATGGAATTACTTTATCTAAGGATCAGTGTCCTAAGACACCTGATGAGATAGAAAAAATGAAGGAAATACCTTATGCTTCGGCGGTGGGAAGCCTCATGTATGCAATGCTATGTACTAGACCTGATATTTGTTTTACCATTGTCATGGTTAGCAGATACTAGTCTAATCCAGGGAGAGAACATTAGACCGCGGTAAAGCATATACTTAAGTACCTTAAGAGGACTAGAAATTATATGCTGATTTACCAGGCAAAAAGTTTGATACCCATTGGGTACATAGACTGGGACTTCCAGTTAGATAATGATGCTAGAAAATCGACCTCAGGATTTGTATTTACATTGAGAAGTGGAGCTGTAAGTTGGAGGAGTGTCAAGCAATCATGTACTGCTGACTCTACCATGGAAGTCGAATATGTGGCAGCTTCTGAAGCAGCCAAGGAGGCAGTTTGGTTCAGAAACTTCTTAATGGAGCTAGAAGCGGTACATTTAGTAAAATCACCTATAATACTTTATTACGATAATACCAGTGCGGTTGCTAATGCAAAGGAGCCCAGGATGCATAAGAAGGGTAAGCACATTCAGCGTAAGTATCATCTCATACGAGAAATCGTACAGAGAGGTGACGTAATTGTGACCAAGATTGCATCGGCGGACAAACTGGCAGATCCTTTTACAAAGAGCTTACCAGCAAAGAGTTTTGATAGACATGGGGAAGGCATGGGGTTGAAATACATGTCAGCATGGTTTTGAGTCTAAGTGGGAGATTGTTGGAAATTTATACTAAAAACATACTTTTATGTATTTGTCTTTGAGTCATTTATTTATTAGTATGTTTTGGCTTTTCATCTGACTGAGATTTCGTATGGGCAAATGGTTGCATTATTAATTATTATGCATGTGTGTCTTTTATTCTATGAAGTAGACAAGTTAGCGTGTAGAGTTCTACTTATACACAGAATAACTATTTGTTGGTTCTTATAGAATATAAGTTGTTGTTCACACTCTAGATGGATTTGGACATACCATCGGTACGATTGTAGCATGATATTTCAGCAGACTTGTCTTGGTTGCGGGAAACAGTATAGTTTCGACTCATTATGCTAGTACGCTTTGTATGTATTGAACATGACTGCCTTTTGGGTTTATTGTCTTTAAACTGATTATATGACAAGATTAACATCCAAATGGTTATTATGAGTGCTTGTACTCTTAATCCCGACATAAATAATAGACACATATATTTAGTGTTTGGCATTTTGACTTCCGAAGGAGTGAGATCTTTTTATGGGTCAATAATCTCAGTGAATTGGATGACTACACTACGTGTATGGTGCATATTAGTTTATTGATGGAATATACATCCCGTAATAGGGACTGATGATATCCCCTTGATGAAGCTTTTAAGTTTTGATTATGTCAAACCCTGTAGGTGGACTTTGTGTCCGACTTATCAAATTAATTAAGTGTAAGGTTTCAAGGAATTATAAAGATATCGATTAAATATAGATGTCGGTGATTATTTAATCGATGAATATCTGAAATCTTAATGTGGGGAGATTAATAAGAATTTAATAACATGAAGCTCGAAATATTATTTGGAGAATAAGGATAGGAGTGCAATTATAATTCTCTAGTGGACTGAATTATAATTTGTGGAACTAGGATTCTAATTTGGGTCGAATTAGGGTTTCCTGCTTCCATAAGGAGCCTATCCTTATTTACTTCTTAAGGTCCTTATGTATCCTATAAATATGCGCTATTGCTCTCTAGGTCAAAAATAAGAGAAATCTCATTTTATAGAGCATGGAGAATTCGCAGAAGATGCCCACTCACTGGTGCGAGTTCGAGCATAGAGGAATACAGTAGAAGATCTTGAGATTTTTGGACTGCTGTCAGAACGAGATCAAATTAGAGAGATCTCGAAGGTATGGTTTTTAATCATATTCATTTAAGGTTATTGCTGCAGTGATCTGAATGCAATATCTAGGGTTCCTGGCGGAAGCTCTCTTCTAACAATGGTATCAGAGCCAATTCTGATACTGCGTATGGATTGAAGAAAACATAGTAGGATTATAAGTTGCTGTAAAAGACATGGTTTGCCTTTCCTGTAAGTAACCCTTGTTTTGCAGCGAACTATCTAACCTTTGTTTTGCAGCGACTGATCTAGCTATCATTGTCACCATGTGTGTATGTTATGTGAATGGATCCCATGAATCAAATTCGTACTTATTGTTTTACATATTTTACAGTTTTTATGGTGATGTAATTATATTAGTATATCCTTCGGTAACTCTAGAGAATGAAGAAAGCTACTGGATTGATGATCCTCTTACATCCGAGAATAAGTCCGATTCCCAACAATCTATTCTAGGAATGTCTCGTATCGGAGCAACCTGCAATGTGATAGTTCCGGATGATAGTTCCTTTGAAGCCTCATCCACCGAAGACACATACTATCAGACCACATCTGGTAGTATATCTTCCGAGGCTAAATCTTCTAAAGTGACATCCACTGAGATATCACCTTCTTTGGCTTCGTCTCCTAAAACTGTGACATCGAAACTCATGCCTCTTTCGACAGATCATCTTGAAGAAGCTCCAGCCGATGAAGTCTTCTTCAAAGAAAACCCGATCAACTGGTCCCAGATACCCGACCTCATAGGAGATGTCTGGACCGATAAATTACTAAACAAGGAAGAAAAGTTGCTGGATGCTGTTCAGGACTTATTCCCGAAAAATGCTCCGTGCAACGTAATCACTGAAGATGGCAATACTAATGCGAAAACATCTTCAGTAAATGAGAAGGATCAACCCCTTGATCCCCAAGGGTGATCTTCAAAATGAAGAACCTTCTCCAGAAGCTCTTGAAGTTGGTAGAGGTACCTACTCTGGCCGGGATTACCACAAAAATTACAACCAACCTTCTTCTTCTTATGTAAATCCTTTGGGAAAACAAGTTGTATACGCCCCAAGTGGCAACAATAATGAAAATGCAGGCCCCAAAGAGCTTTCTAGTATGACTTGATTGAGCACTTCAAACACATACCTGCACGACTACACATCCTAGACTTATTACGAATGTCTCCACACACTCGTGATAACCTCATTTCAGAATTGCAAATACTGAATGCAGATGTCGATAAACATGCCCCACAAGTCCTACAAATTGAAATAGACTACAGGGTAAAAAAATTAGATACTTCCTTAAAGGGAGAAAAGAAGAAAACCGAGCGATCTTGCATTGAATGCCTTTTGGTTCAAAAAGCAGCAAGTGTTAGTTTTATGGTCTTAATCTATAAGATTGATGAAATAAATTGATTAATTTCTTTATTTATCAACATATTCATACTTTCCTTTCATGAGATGAATGGTGTTTTATTACTCGTTTGCACATAACCAATACGAATGACATGATGGTTCATGAGATGAACCGGAGTCCATAAGTACACTAGATGCAGTACATGTGTATGGATGAGATCCACATACGGGAGACATGTATAGCAAATCTTATACTTGAATATCTTTACAACCAGTGATGATGACTGGACATCTCATCTGACAAGGTCGCAGTACTTTGATTACTATGAGATAGTATGATTTGTCTGGATCATCAGAATGGAAGATTCTGGATCACAATATTGGTACATTGGATGTATTGAAGGACCATGAGAAGCACCTTATGAACACTGTCTTTACATTAATGTCTGCTCTTATAATTCCCTAGTAATAGGCTCTCAATTCTGAGACATTAATGAACTCAAGTTTCTATCTATTCATTTGCTTTGAGTCACCAATGAGTGAGGCCAATTGTAGGTCAACACCTTGGTGATTTGGGTACGTGGTAGTAGAGATGTGGGAACATTCAATGGTCAAGACGGAATCTATTTTATTAATACCCCCTTGTGCCAATTAATGGATTTATCATTGGTAAGTGCGCACCCATTCCGATTAAGAGTTAATTGGAAACATACATATGATCACTATAATTAATTGGGCTTAAGGATAGTAAGATATTGATCTAGTTTGGAAGACAGGTTCAATTGATCCATGGATATTGATGGAGGGGCTTACTTGTGGACATATGGAAGATTAGGGTCTTCTATGTAATTTATTCCTAAGATTGGAGTTCAATTGTATTTATATAGTGGCGTTATTTGCAATTAACTATGGGCCCAGATTGCACATGAGATGTGGGGTCGCGAGTCCCAGTTGGAGCCATCTTTCTATGGAACCCCTAGTGGTCCCCACGCTAACCAAAGATTGGATCATTACTAATTCTATTTAAACTCAAATGGAAAGGAATTAGAAACTTACTATTTCTATTTGAAGTGAGACTTCTAATAGTGGTAATAGTAGGAAAAGAAAGTAATTATTATGGAAGTTGGACTTCTAATAATAAACAAAGAGGAGATGCTGTAGGTTTTAAATAAGAGAGGAAAGAGGCTTGGACGTCCATGCTTGTTTTCCACATTGGAATTCACGCCCAGCCTTCCCCCTTGTGTAAGAGTTGCACATCTCTCTCTCTCCTTCTTCTAGTTTCTCTTCCGATTTCCCTTGAGTTTATAGTTGGTTTTTTCTCCTGGAGATTCCACCATCTTCTTGAGGAAAAGAGATCTGAGACGGGTCATAGCGTGGAAGGCCAAGAGGTTTTGGAGATTTTAATTTGCTTTGTGAAAAGGTTCTTCATCAAAGAAAGAGATCAACTTCTCCATTAGAGCACTACTAAGCTCCAAAGGTATAATCTACTTCCTTGCATGTTGTAGATTTTTATGGATGCTTGTTGGTTGCTGTTCTATTTTCATGATAGGCTTATTTACTGATCATGATGACTGAGATTGAGGACATGGATCCTGGATTGGGTTTTGTAGCCTTTTGGATAGTTGATCCCTAAGTCAAGTGGGTCAAACGTTTTGAAAACCTATCCACAAGGCCCACCTATTTCCAATAGCAAGTGCAACCATCGCCTTCGATAAGGAAGACCTCCTGCTGGGCAAGACAAAGCACATTCGACCCTTGTACTTCACAGGGTACATCAAAGAAACGCCAATACACAAAATCCAGATCAACCCAGGTTCTGCACTCAACCTCATCTCTACTTCGGCACTCCAAGAGCTGGGTATCCCACCTTGCAAGCTGAGTCACACATCTGTATCCATCTTTGGATATGATGGGAGCACTCAAAGGCCTATCGGCAAAATCATGTTCAAGTTGCAAATAAGTGATCTTATCTCTAAAGTCACTGTGTATGCAATACAAACCCCTTCATGCTCCAACATCCATCTCGGACGCCCCTGGATACACGAGAATGGTGTTATCCCTTCAACTATACATCAGTGCATTAAGTTCGTTGGCAACGACGGCTTGATACATCGAGTGTTTGCAGACAGAAAGCCCTTTAAAGGAAAATAAGTTCATTTTACATGTTCTCACATGTACGAGGACAAAAAAGAAGAGGAGAAGGGAGAAATAACAACATTTGTCGAAAATCTCTAGAAAGATAAAGGCAAGGCTCCTTAGCAATCACCAGAAGAAAACAAACCCTCTTGCAAATCCGAAAAGAGCAGTCAATCTCCCTTCGTTGTTTCCCTCAAATCTTCAAAGCGTTTGGTAATCACCACTAAAGTAAAGAAGACAAAACAAAAGTCTAGGGGCAAGTTTGTTATCTCCTTCGTGTCTATCATGCATGACACAGATTCGAACTAAGAGCCAGAAGAGGATACACCGTCAAGCCAAGCCGATACTCAGCAAGTTCAGCCCGCTCTCACTCCAATGGAGACACCTGCTGACATAGAAGATCCTGCGTCTGCTTCCTTCGGTTTTCTGGCAGCTTCAGCAGAAGGAAGGCCAGTCTTCTTCCATAGACCGAAAGCTTCTTCATCAAATTCTCCGCTTGAACCTTTCCAAAACGAAAGTATGCCTCAACTGTCCCTGCATAGTCCGATGGCACAAACTATCATGAAGCAAATGGGCTATGACACTCAGAATCCAATTGGTTTGGGACATGGCCGTGGTATTCTCACGCCGTTGGAACCTGCCCTGACAAAAAACCAACCGGAGGTTTGGAAACTCCAATGTCATATGGACAAGTCTTCACATGGGTTGGGGTATGATCCTGACACTCCCCCAAGACAGTTGACACAAAGGCTGCAAAGTCATTTTGCAAACCAAGCCTCAACATCTCGTTTCCAAGAAGACATTGATCTCCCTGGATATCTCTTTGAAGAGTCACCCGTCAAGGATCCAGGAAGCTCATCCAATTGGTGTGATTTCTCTGATGATGAAGAGGAGTCATCCGACGATACAGACATGCAATTTTCTGATCCAGAAGAACCATCGTCTCCAAAAGAAGTGCCTTACTTCGACCCAGTTTCAGCAGATGATTGGGACCATCTCATAGCAAGTCTTGAGAAGATTACCGATCAAGAAGACTTATGGACAGAAGCAGAGCCTTGGTCTGAAAATGCCCTTGGAACTCTAGAAGGTCTTGTCGAGTTGGAAGCCTCCAAAAATATTATGGAGGAACCACCTTCAAACCTTCCAACAAAAGATTCTGTTCAAAAGATAGACTTGCGAATACCAGATAACCCACATCCAGTATTCATAAGTAAGAATATAAAAGACAATGAGTTACCCGAGTATGTCTCTTTTCTTCATGAGTTCATTGATTGTTTTGCATGGTCTTACGTCGAAATGTACGGTTTAGACTCCAAAATAGCAGTCTACAAACTCAATATGCAAAAAGATATCAAGCCTGTCAAACAAGGCCAAAGAAGATTCCGTCCTGACGTGATTGACAAAATTGAACGAGAAGTTCAGAAACTCAAAAGCGTTGGCTTCATCCGCAAGGAACAGCATCCTGAATGGTTGGCCAGCACCGTCCCCATGACAAAGAAAAATGGGTAGATAAGGGTCTATATTGACTATAGAGACCTGAATAGTGCACTCCCAAAAGATGAATTCCCGCTCCCCATATCGGAGGTGATGATTGACAATACCTACGGATTCGAGAGAATGACATTCATGGATGGCTTCTCTGGTTACAATCAGATAAAGACACTTCTTGAAGATGAGAAACACACTTCATTTCGGACCCCGTTTGGCGTGTATTGCTACACTGTCATGCCATTTGGTCTAAAAAATACCAGTGCATCGTATCAGAGGGTTATGATGAAGATATTCCAAGATATGCAGCACATGACTGTTGAATGTTATGTTGATGACCTCACCATCAAATGCATAAGAAAAGAAGACCATCAAAAGCCGAATAAAAGAAGACCATCTCAAAGATCTTCGAGAAGACTTCCTTCGACTCTGCAAACATAAACTACGGATGAATCCCCCGAAATGCTTCTTCGGTGTCTCATCGAGTAAGTTCCTTGGATTCATAGTTCGGGAAGCTGGAATAGAACTTGACCCCACCAAAGTCAAGGCTATCCTAGAAATGACATCTCTAAGAACCTTAAGAGAACTAAAAGGGCTTCAAGGAAGATTGGCATACATCTGACGGTTCATCTCCAACCTATTATCCATTCTCTCAGTTGATGAAGAAAGGTGTGTGATGGACCCGGCTCTTGCCTTCCTCATCCCTGGGTCTGCCAGGGTCCGACGGACGAAAAACGGGCATCAACATTTTTTGTACGGGTATGCCAGATTTTCTATTCTACTCGGAATTTAGAAATGATGGTCTAGAGATCCACCTTCACAAGTAGAAAGGAAATCAAACTTTTTTCTAACTTTCCATTGCACATATATTTAAAAAAAAACAGAGAGACAGATTTTGAATGCCGTGAGAGGCGATTTTCTTTTGTTTGCTGTGAAAGGCGGTTTTGTGCCGTAGGAGGCGATTTACAAATCTCATCAATAATGAAAGACAAGAATTGTGATTTTTTTTGTCTCTTTAAAAAATACAAAATACAATAGAAAAGTAAGAAAATGAATCTAACTTCTCAGGAGATTGTGCGGACTCGTTTAGATCGACGGTCGCTAGTTATGTATGGACTCTGCCATCGTCCTTCAAATGAGAACACTTGATGCTTTGATTCACTTGGCTTGGCTTGGACCTCAGATTTTTAGAGGATAAAGACCAAGGGGAGGTTCTATATCCAATAAAAAGCCGAGTGGATGGGCTGAAGAGCCACATCTAGCCATATTGGATAGAAGGAGAGGGGACCTTGGGGGGGTGGCCCCCCCAAGGGACTTTGATCACTTTGTGGTGTTTCTTGCAGCAGAGTTTCTTCAAAGTAGCAAAGCTTCTTTACGCAGAGATTTCTCTGGGAATTTTTGGGATTTTTCTTGGGTGTTTTTTGGACAATTTTCTGGACCCGTTCATCTTGGAATGCTCTCCTATTTATAGGCCTTTGGTAGCCATTTAGGAGGGTTTATGGGCTTTAATTGTCATAAAGCCACATAAAGGGGGTAGTTACAAGTTTTAATTCATTTATTTTGTAACTCCTTTTCCTTGGTTTCTGATTGGCCGGTGAAGAGTTAAGAGCTTTTAATTGCTTTTAATCTCCATCATGGAAGGAGTTTCATGGTTTAAATGCCATGAATCCTTTGACTTGTAACTCCCATTTGATTCCTTCTGATTGGGCTGTCCAAAATAATGAGTTAATGACCGCAATAAGTTCCCATAAATGGGTCAATTAACAGCATTAAGTGGTCGCTAAGTCGCTCGAAAAGTTGCAGGCCGCACCGCGTCTTTTGGAATTTTTCTTGCGATGATCGCCGATGGATTCACATGTTATTTGATGTCCGATCGCGATGCAACTTCAAACATTGGTTGATACCAATGGGCTGACAACATCTGTTCAGTTGATTTTACGATCGGTCGGGCAGAAAGTGTTTTTTCTTGGTCGGCTGGTTGGCGATTTTGAAGCGTCAGGTGATGATTCCATGATTTCAATGGATGATCCGTGATGTTGATGAAGATCAACAGATATTATGCTAAAAAAATCAGATCTTGGAAAAACCACAGGGGCCAAACAACTCGAAATGCGAAAAGGGACAGAAAAATACCCTTTTGGCAGAAATCCGGCGACCCGGATTTCTAAGGTTGCCGGCGACCATGGGGATTTTTTCCCTTCCAGTCGCCGTTTCTCGGCTGTTTTTCGGGCTTTTTTGGTTCTTCCTTCTCTAATATTTTTCTTGACATTTGTACTCACTTATTGGCTTGATTCTCCTAAAGACCTGATGAGAAGCCATGCAAATCAAAACACAAAGTCTCCTATTTTTTTGGAAAAGCCGAAGACTTTGTAGCCGATATTCCGTCAAGAGTCGAAACTAGGTCAAATGATGTCGGAATGACCGGAAACTTGAGCTGAAGCTTCCTGACCAATAGATAGGACCAACCATGGGCTCTTGTTTGAGTTTTGAAGTCGTTTGGGGTCCTGTCGATGCTAGACTTGATTTCACCACGAGGAAGATGTCAAGCTTTGATGTACAGTCAACCGATGTCCGATTGACCTGAAATTTGACAAGGAGCCTATTGGAGTTATTTTGAGACGATTCATTAGGTCCGATTTGGATGCCATGATCCCGTGGAGCTCTGCTGTCGGAAAGCCTGATTTTGCTTCCAAGCGTCAAAGTTAGGTCAAACGTTGTCGAAATGACCTGAAATTTGACGTGCAGCCCTTTGAAAGCATGTAGAAGCTACCCATGTTCTTCTTTTTGATGAGTGATGGCCTCGGTGGTTCTCGCCGCTGAGACACTTGATTTTGTTGCTCGAGGGTTGATGGAGGGTCAAACGGTGTCGGTTTGACTTGAAACTCGACATGGAGCCTCTTAGAGATATTTTTAGGCCATCCATAGGCTCTGATCGAAGATTTGATATCTTTGACATTGTCGCTGCCGGGAGAGCTGACTTTGCTGTGGCTGTTTCCTTTTTGGGCCAAACGATGTTGGAATGGCCTGAAACTTGATGTAGAGCTTGTTAGTGACATTTTGAGGCCAGCTATGTGCTTTATTTTGTGTGTTAGGGTCTCTAGCTTCACCGCTGCCGGGAGCTCCTGCTTAGCTATTGGAGGAGTGAAGTTAGGCCAAATGGTGTTGAAATGGCCCGAAACTTCATGTGTACCCCTCTTTTGGCTATTTTGAAGGATCTTGCAGTTTTTGTTTGATTCTGACAAGATCTGATGCTTGAAGCGGCATTCGCCTGTTTGTGGTAGGATGCGGCTCCATGTAGCTTTTGATGTTGAAGAGGCAAGGTGACATTTTTTGTGTCAACAAATGCCCCCTCGAGGTACAGCGACGACAGCTTTTGCAGTCGATGTGCCTTGAAGAGAGTTTTTGAAGGAGAGCTTTTAGGTTGACCAAGAGTCTTTGAGCATTTTTCTTTTGATTGAGTAGCCTTTTTGAGTTTCCAAGGGGATTTTATGGCAGTGAGAGAGATCATGTACCATCTCAAGGCAAAGTTTTGAAAATAACATTTGGATTTGGTTTTTGGGTCTTGGATTTTCTTTTTGACCTTGTGAACCTAAAGGCTTTATGTAGCGCATTAGGCGGCCAAGAAGGGTTTTTTTATTTTTTGACCTTGTGACCTTACAAGTTATATGTGGCAAGTTAGGGGGTCGGGTTTTGGATTTGGATCTTGGCCTTGTGACCTAACAAGCTATATGTGGCAAGTTAGGGGACTGGGATTTGGTTTTTGGTTTTGGCCTTGTGACCTAATAAGCTGTATATGGCAAGTTAGGGGACCATGGTTTGGTTTTCGGTCACTCTTTGGGACAATTTTGGGTCCATTGGAGTAGTTTAGGTTTTTGTGGAATGTCAATTTCAAGGTTTTGGCTTAATTTGGTTCATGAGGTTGGATGGTTTGAATTTTTGGAAACTCACGAGGCTTGGAATTTTTTGTATGGTCCAGCTGTTGGAAGTGGGTGGACCTCTTGGATAGGTTTTAAAAACTTTTCACCAACTATAAGTGATGAACACCTATCCAAAAGCCATCAAAACCTAATCCAGGATGATGTCCTCAAACTCAGCCATCATGATCAACAAACAAACCTATCAAAAGGATAGAAACAACACTAAACATGCAACCACGAAATTCCACAACATACAAGGAGTAGAAAATACCTATGGAGTTTGGTTGTGCTCTAATGGAGAACTTGATTCAACTCTTTGATGAAGAGCTCTTCTAAGATCAGAATCTCCAATGCCCAATCGTCTTCCACGCTATGACCCGCTTCAGATCTCTTTCCACAAGAGAGATGGTGGAATCTCCAAGAGAAAGACTATCTAGAATCTCCAAGGAAACTAGAAGGGAACTAGAAGAGAGAGAGAGGGGAAGAAGAAGAATGCAACTCTTGCACTTTAGGGTTGATGGGCATGAACTCCTCTTGATAGACCAAGCATGGATGTCCAAAGCCACCCCTAGTCTCCTTTATATAGATTTCCAACTCTTCTCTTTGTATATTATTAGAAGTCCAACTTCCACTACACTTAGTAACCCTTTGCTCTACTATTACCTCTATTAGAAGTCTCACTTCAAATAGAAATAGTAGCTTTCCTTTTTGAGTTCAAATAGAATTAGAAAAGATCTAATCTTGGGCTAGTGTGGGGACCATTAGGGATTCCATAGAAAGCTGGCTCCAACTGGGACACCGCGACCCCACATTGTAGACACCTAGTTTTGGCACCCTATGAGGGGCAATTCAGTCCACCCTATTTAATGATGTCCTGATTAGGCCCCGAGTCAAAAGTCACCAATCGTCTCTAGGCCTCTGATCACCCCGGGAGTTGGCTCATCGTGGTCTACTCATCGAGAGCTTCCCGCCCATATATAGAACTCCAAGATTTGACGGGCGGATCAAAAATCATGACAGCGGGTCCCACAATCCGCGGCGCCCGCGTGAAAAATCACTTATCATTTCTGGACTTCTGATCACCCAAGGAATTGGCACATCATGATCTACTCGTCTAGAGCTTTCTGCCCATATATAGAACTCCAAGATCTGACGAGCGGATCAAAAATCATGACAGCTGGTCCCACACCCCCGCGGCGCCCGCGTGAAAAATCACCTATCATTTCTGGACCTCTGATTTCCCTAAAAATTGGCTCATCGTGACCTACTCGCCAAGAGCTTTCCGTCGATATGTAGAACGTCGAAATCCGACGAGCAGATCGAAATCTACGAAACCTGGGCCCCATTAATGATAACCCGGCCAATCTCCACCAGGACCCCACCTTCTGGGCCAAACCTGCTTCAACCAGACCAGGCTCAGGTCAAGCCCAACCTGAAACCCAACCCACCTAAACCTAGCCCACCCAATCTGACTAGACCCGGCCCGGATCCTAACCAAACCCAAGTCCAGCCCAACTTTGGACCCAACTCACCCAAACCCACTCAGGTCCGACCCAAAACCAACCCCAACCCGACCTGACCCGCCACCTAGATAAGGAATGAGGAGTCCCAGATCCACGAAACACTCCAAACCCCCCTTAAACCTCTCTCCCCATTCCCATCCAAAGATGAATGAGCAGAAGCCCCCACCATCTCTGTCGCGACCCCAAACCGGGGCCCGGGACCGCGACGGTGTGGTGTTGATAATGAACTACTCCTTAATAATGATTATACATTTCCTTAATTTCCCACAGGTTTCCGCGGTGAGGATTCCACATACACTCATAGAACATTTATATTGGTGCGGAAGCGTGTAGCAAATCAAACTCTTAATCCAATCTCATCAAATAAGACTGATAATACATAGGTATGACATGATGTCAGAGTGAGCAATGATCTCATTAGCATTCCCAAAATATGAAGTTAAAGTTTAAACAAAAGATCAAGTTAAATTAACATTCCCCAAAAATAATGGCCAACAAAGGCCAGTACAACCAAAAGTAAAATCAGTAATCAGTCTATAGTCTCCCAAAATGTTCGCAGCTCAAAGCTAAACCGAATGTCTACATGACATCGTCAGCTTGCCACTCTACTAATCGTTGCGGTTCATCAAACGCCCCCTCTGGCTCCTCCTAAAAGGCAACAACGGGAGCTGGACCTGAGTACCACAAAAATGGGTCAGACACGACGGTCTGGCAGGTGGGTGAATAGATAATAGCAAGAAAGAAATCAAAGCATATCATAGACGTAACGAAAATTGTCATAAAACAAGATGCATGGTTCATTTAAAGTACAGATGCACTATAAATCATGTGGGGTATTCAAGGTACAGGAACTGACTAGATGGCAACCACACTAGAGCTAAATCCTCTCCATCACTAAGGTGATGAGAGCACATTCAGTGCGTTGGGCTCGAGCACACGAAGTGACGAGAACCAACATTATATACATATACATATACATATAGCTAGGCAAGACCACGGCCGCGGAACCGGGTAACGGGACATAACAGGATCCAAGTTGCAACTGGCGGGAGCACAAGGGGGAGGCCCAAGTCAGTTGATCAGACTGACAAGGACGTCCAAGCTTAGTGGTGCCGACTCATAGGTTACATGAGAAATCAAAACGTATACAAAACATATCAGTGTAAAACATTCGGGTAAGCGGGGCATGGTGCTCATAGGCACACATTTCATGTTATTATCTGTTCATGCATAAACGGGGCTGGCAGGACATATCCAGTGTATAAATCAAAATTTGAGTAAAACAATGCAATGAATCCTTATATCATTAGGGATTATATATTGGGGCATCCATATTCAAACGACATGTATAAGGATCTTATATGTCTATATTACCCTTAGTATGGTACTCGAATGATAGAGGACATACTAAGTTTCCTTATGCACGTTGATGAATCTAAAAGTCCCAATACCTTTTCCGAAATGGTGTTTCTTTCTATGTCAATCTCCTTATGTCATCCCCTGGGTCCTTCCAAGGTGGTAGGGCATCAGAACAACCCATCCAACCCTTTAAGTACCATATCTGAAACCAATAGAAAAGACTCAGGAATTCTGGGTGAAACTCGGTCACCTGTCGGTCAGCTGGCGGTTAGCCACCGATGTGATCGGCGGTTAGCCGCTGTCTGACCGCGGGGCTGACCGCGGTTCACCCTGCTAAAATGTAGCAATCTGTGTTTCTAACCGCGCATCTCGGCTACCTTGCGGTCACAGGGTTTTTGATTGGCGGTTAGCCGCGAGCTGACCGCGAGGCTGACCGCGGTTCGCCTGACAAAACACAGCATTCTGTGTTTCTAACCGTATCTGGGTCGGCTGGCCGCCGGTCACCTGTCGGCTAGCCGCCAAGGTGACCGCCCGCTGACCGCCCATCTGCGGGAACTACACATCAGGTGCAGATTTCAGTCCTTTCTTTCCCAAACCATTTCACCTCAACTCCAACCATTCCCTAACATGAAATGGGTCTATTCCCTTCCATTTAACATTCAATCCTTTCCACCAACCGCCATTCCATCCATGCATTCAATTCTCCTACCCATACAAGTCTCATTTAATGCAAGTACAAATATCATTTAAGAGGTTTATAATGACCAAAATAAACTTGATGATGAATGCATTTATTCTCATAAAACTAACTAAGGGAGAAACCATGTCAATAAATACATTTCTAAAAGCATTATGAAACATAATGAACCAATGAAATAGGAATAGTAAAAATCCACATTTTCAACAAAATAAGAACTTATTCAAATCGAATCCATTCATCCACTTGCCTAGGTCTCCAAAGTATGCTAGTCAAGCTCTAATCCACTATCAAGCTCAAAATCTACAATCTACACAAAAATCCCCAAAATACATTCATTACAACCCTAGAATGTCAAAATCAAGAAATAGATGGAGATAGCTTCCAATAATCATGGTGAAGCACCTCCATGGCTAGAAGAATACACAACCAAGAGATGAGAAGAAGAACTTACATGAAGAGTCCTCTAATGGCAAGTGTTTGCTCAAAAGATAGCTTGGAATGGAAGGTTCTCTAAAAAAAAAGATATCAAGAGGAAGCTCTCATGGAGGAGAAGAAGATTACCACCTCCATTTTGCCTCTAGCAATAGATTTGAGAGAGGTTGAGAGATGGGGAAGCAAGGAGCAAGGTAAGTTGAAGAGAACCCTAGGGCTGGGCTGGGATTTCTTGTTCTCAAGAAAGTTGCAAGAAGAGGAAGAGAGGGAAAATGACTCCTCCTTATATAGATAATGGCAAGGGGTCCCACAACTTAAAAGTCCAATCGAGCTAAAACATCAATCTACGGGCTTCGGACGGATTCGACGAAGAAGGAAGAATTGATCGTCGAAATTTCTACTTTCCAAAAAGTATATAGTTTACGAGTTTCGGAGACATTGAAAATAGTGTCCAGATTTTGTGTAAAAAGACTGTTTTACCCCTATCAATGGCAAAGTAGGGTTTAGAGGTCTCGAATGGAAATGGAGCAAATATGAAAGTTGTTGGGAATCATAAAATACATTAAACGGAGTAATTTACAGATTTCCAGAATTATAACTAAATCCCAAAACTAATCAAGACATAATAAAAGGAACCCCCAAAGGGCCCCACTAGATCAAAAGAATCCCCAAAATTATTCAAAGCTATAAAAAGCTATTCTAATACAGATTTAATCAATTTCCACTAATCTCTCTTATAGTTAAAATGCGTCTTAATTAACACTAAAAGGAAACTCTCGGGGCGGGGTCTTACAATCTCCCTCCTCTGCATGCGCGCACACCCCAGGCCTCCCACATCCATCTCCGCTCACGTTCACCTTCTTCTTCCGGATCTCACCATCATCTCTCGAATTCCTATCTCCACCCATCTCTCCCCTACAACCCACCATCACCAGCCTCCACCATCTTGACCACCATCACCATCTTCCCTCCATCTGACCTCTCACTGACCACAACCCATCATCGTCTTCATCCCATCATCATCTCCCATCTCAGAACCCATCCTTCATCATCACAGAACCCTCCTCCTCCATCATCGTTTTCCACGCTCCCAGAACCCTGTGCACGACCATCTCATCATCAAAGAGCCGATCTCCATCTCATGACGCCCATCTCCTCACCATCAGAACCCATCATCTTCACCACCCACCTTCTCCATCACGCAGCCCATCCCATCTCCCAGGCTCAAAACTCTCACCATCCATCAGCCCCATCTCCGTCACGCATCATCTCCATCTCCCTCCCCAGTCGCAGCAGCACATCCGCCCGCACCACACATCTGCATGCAACACCCCCCAGACACCATCCTCTGCTTCATCTCCCTCCTCGGCACCGCCGGACGAGCGCAGAGACACTGTGTAAGCCCGGACCTCCACGCCAGATGCCACCCACGCAGCATCCTCTACAGCACCTTGTCCATCCTCTGGACGGCGCCTCCTCCTTCCTCGCCAGCATCTCCAGACTCACGTAGCAGCACCGCCCGACGACCAGCAGCCCCCGGACGCACACAGCACCATCTTCCTCCTCCTCGCACCGCCGCTGGAGACCTCCCCACCAAGTACTCCCCTCTTCCCCTCTCTGACTACCTTGCACCCACACGCACCACTTCCATCTCTATCTCTCTCCCTCTCAGTCTCCCTCTCCCCCTTGCTCTGTCTCTCCCCTGCACCCACCTGCTCATCCTCTCTGTCTCCCCTGCTCCTTTTTCCTCTCTTCCCAGCGCCAGCCCCTGCTCTCTATACCCTCTCTCCTTCACCCACTTCGCGCCGCCACCCTCTCCCCCTCCTTTCCTGCTTTTCCTCTCTCCCTCTTCCCTGTTCTCCTATCTCCCTCTCCTTCCTCTCCTTCCACTCCTCTGCCACCCGCGCAGCCACCTTCCTCCCTCTCTCTCGCTCCCCATCCCTCTGTTCTCTCTCCTACTCTCCTCCTCTTCTTCTTTCATTCCTACTCTCTCTTTTTGTTGTTTTTTTCCTCTCTTCTCTTCCCCTGCCATCATCCTCCTTCTCAGCTCACACCCATCTTCCCCGTCCTCTCTCTTCTCCTCTGTTCCGTCTGTCTCTCTCTCCCCGCTTCCACTCTCCCTCTGCCCTTTCTGCTCTCCCCATCTCTCTCTCTCTCTCTATTCCTCTTCCCACCTGCGCCCCCTGCCTGCTGCTGCACCCCTCCATCCTTTCCTTCTTCTTCTTCCTCTCTCTCTCTCTCTCTCTCTCTCTCTCTCTCTCTCTCCCTGCATGAGCCCACTTCCACTGTACCTACCTCGCCTACCTTCTTCTTCACTTAGCGCCTGCACCCCACTTACTACCATACACCACCCGCACCCACAACTCTTCTTCGCCACACTACCCTGCGCCATCTCAGTCCCACAACGCCCTAACACCATCCAGCACTCCTCAGCCTCCCCTTTTTTCCTCCCCCTCTTCCTCTCCCATGTGCTACGCCCAACCTGGCAGATTGGGCCTAGTTGATCAACCCACTCTCCTGGACTGACCCATTTTCAGGAGCCCCAGAACCCACTTTTCAAGACTAATCCCACACATGCACATTTGAAATTATGTTAGTTTTATTTATCAGGCTTAATTTTCTATTTATCTGATGCCCGATTATTTGTGTATAAATTATGCCCATGCATTTAGTATGCTCATTCATTTAGTAGGCATTTTTCTTTTCTGTTATCTTGGCTTGTTTTAATTTGGTCTTGATTCATGCATTAAAACGTGCTAATGCATTCAACCTGCCCATGCATTATAACTTAGTTGCATTTTTATTTCATATTCTTTTATATGCAATTTAGGACTGCATAATTTAATTAAAAAAAATTAATAATAAAAATAAACAAAAAAAAAAACCAAAAAAAAAACAAAAAAAATATAAAAGTAAAAAGCAATAAAAAAATTAATTATAATTAGGACTTTAGCTACCCTATTAATTAGGATAATTAGGCTAAATTTAATTGAGTTCTGTTCTTTTCTCTTCTCTCATAGGGATTAAAGAACTACTTAGAAAATTCAGGATTATTTAGATTAATTAATTAAATAAAAATTAGAAATTTATTTCCCCTTCTTCCCACTTCATTAGGATAAATCAGTTTAGGATTTTAGTCCTCACAAACAAACTCCAAAAACAAAATAAAAACAATAAAAACCCAAAAGACCAAAAACAAAGTAAAAGATAATAAAAAAAAAACCAAAATATTAATAAATTGGAGTTAGAAATTAGACAGTAGTCTAAACTGATTAGGTCAGACCCCGGACCTAGATCTAGGTCTCCCCCTAGCCAGATTAGACTACCCTAGTTTCATTAATCCCAACTGATTAGGTCCCACTCTCTCTCCGGGCCCCGCTAAGGGCTCGGGAGAGCGGATGTGGGCGGTTAGGACCTTAGGATAGGGTAGAGATCCATTAGGGAAATGGAACAGTTAGATTGAATCCAAGTAGGAACTCCCCTAGTTAGGCCCTTCTAGCCCCAATTATTAAAATCCAAAAAAAACTATAAAACCAACAAAATCGATCCCAAAAATATTCTCTTCTCTTTTCCTCCACCTCCGGTGCCAAATATTTATCTGAACTCAATGATTAAAGGGAATCTGATTCCGAGAACTTGAATTAATGAGAATGACGAAACGAGATGAGTGATTTCACACACCCCAATATTAGTTTATTTACTACCGGCCCATCATCGGCCACCCTCAATCAATCCCGGCCCAACATCGGCCATTTTTGTCTTACTTCTGGCCCATCATCGACCATGCACTTTTATCACCTGCGTATCGCACGCAAACCCACAGAAATCACAACTCGAAGTTTCGTCTGCATCATTCTTTCGATTCGAAGAATCAGCCTTTAAACCCTAGGTCGTCAAAGGACATCGAAGAGGGTACCCAGGAATAAGGGTTGATCCTCTTCTAAATATTTGGCACCTTTCCCCTTATTTTCTTAGTTTATTTTCATTTTAATTCGCTTATCCCCTAGAATACTTGGGTTTAACTTTAATTAGTCTTTTCAACCCTGGATGTTGATTTCCCCTGCCTAGTTCATTATGGTCCCATCTTGAAGCCCGTAATTTGACCCTTGACCCAAGTTCGACCCGAATTGAAAGACCCAAATTAAGTGACGAGACAACCGTCGTGTGTCGCCGGCGACACATTAGACGAGAGAAGAACCCACCCCATTTTCCTCCCGCATTCTTTCGGCTTTCGTCGAAGGACGGTGTTACGGCCGAATCCGTAACTGGCGATCATGATCCGTCGATTTTGAGGGTAGTCGGAATCCTCATTTTCGATGTATTTTTTTATCTCACACTATTGAATGGCGATTCCCCTCTCGGGGGGGATCAAAATTCACATCCAACACACGTCATGTGCAATCCGGGCCCACAGTTAATTGAAAATAACTCCACTATATAAATGCAATTGAACTCCAGTCTTAGGAATAAATTACATAAAGACCCTAAACTTCCCTATTACTACAAGTGGGTCCCTCTATCATTATCCATGGATCAATTGGACAGACTGTCCCACCAATTTTGACCCATTTCTTTTTATCCTTGAGACCCAATTAATTATAGTAATCATTAGTTCTATCCAATTAACTCTTAATTGAGATGGGTGTACACTTACCAATGATAAATCCATTAATTGGCACAAGGGGGTAATAGAGATAGATTCCATCTTGACCATTAAATGTTCTCACAGTCCTACTACCACGTACCCAAGACACCGAGGTGTTGACCTACAGTTGGCCTCACTCATTGGTGACTCAAAGCAAATGAATAGATAGAAACTTGAGTTCATAAATGTCTTAGGGTTGAGAGCTTATTGCTAGGGAATTATGAGAGCAGACCTTAAAGTAAAGATAGTGTTCTTGAGGTGCTTCTCATGGTCCTTTAATACATCCAATGTACCAGTATAATGATCGAGAATCTTTCATTCCTATGATCGAGACAGATCACACTATCTCATAGTGATCATAATACTGCAACCTTGTCAAATGAGATGCCCAATCTCAGCACTGGTTGTGAATCAATTCAAGTATAAGATTTGCAATAGATGTCTCATGTATGTGGATCTCATCCACACACATGTGTTACATCTAATACACTTGTGGACTCCAGTTCATCTCATGAACCAGTATATCATTTGTATTGGTTATGTGCATTAAAGTAATAAAACACCATTCATCTCATAAAAGGAAAACATGAATATATTGATAAATAAAGAAATTAATCAATTTATTACATCAATCCTAATGGATTGAGACCATAAAACTAACACCAGTCAACTCAAAAGAGGCATGGAACCATTTTTGTATGCTCTTGGTAAGAGGGATTTCGACTAAAAGCCACTTTTAGTGCCTAGGTGGTCAAACCTGGGTCATGCATGGGACTTTAAGCTTTTTAAAAATAGCTTAGATCTCATGTGGTGTCATTTTTGTGAAGAATATTTAAAAATATCTCTCTTGGGTAGAGAATATCTAAAAATATTATTACTAGGAGAGGATCTCTCAAGTTTCCTTGATTTTGGGAGAGATTTTCTCTAAGTATCTTTCTTTGGGAGAAAGTCTCTCAAAGAATCCTTTTTTTTTGGAAGGTTGTTATTTTTTAGCACTTACCTCCTTACTTTTCTCCTTGTTACCTATTTTGGTTTGCTCTCTTCTATAAAAGCAAAGGAGATTGGATCTCTTTCTGTTATTGCTTTCTTTTTTTCGCAAAATCCTCCAAGAGTGCTCCAAGATCAAGAACCCTTTTTCTTCAAGGATCTTCAAGTTCTTCTTCTTCTTCCTCCATGGCTTCAAGTAAGTTTTCTTCCTTCTTAAGAAATTCCATGTAGAAGTAGGAAAAAAGTTTCATTCGTTTTCTTTTCTTTTTCTCTTTCCCCTTTTTTTCTTTTCCTTTTTTTTTTTTCTCTTCTTTCCACGTGTTTTCTCTTTTTTTTTTCCTTCACACTTTTTTTCTTTCTTCTTTTTTTTTTTCACGTGCTTCTCTTTTTTTTTCTTTCTTTGTTTTTTTCCTCACGATTTCTTTTTTCACTGTTTTTTTTTCTTCCTTTTTTTCTCTTTTTTTTTTTTCTTGGCTGTACGGACGGGTCTGTACAGACCTTGCCGTATAGCCACGTGGCAGTGGACCACGGCCTGTGGGCCAGCCCATAATTTTCATTTCCTTTTGTTGAAAGAGGTTCTCTTTTTTTTTTTTTTTTTTCTTTCCCCCCCTTTTTTTGCTCACCATGATAATGAAGTTTTATGGATTTCAAGATGCTCATGCATGAATTTTGACTTGGACATCTAATATATGACAACCTTTCTTCTATGCATGATTTTTGTAAATGGAATTGAAAGCATGATAATGCACACCTGGAAATCTTTTGCAAGTCTTGGGATTTGGAGCTCGCAGCAATGTTGAGCCCTTTCTTAGTCTTGCGGGGGTTTTGAGGAGCTTTGCAGATTTTGGAGTCTGGAGCTCGCAGCAATGTTGAGCCCTTTTTCCAATTTTGCGGAGGTTTGAGAAGACAGGCTTGATCTCGCAGCAATGTTTAAGTTCGAGCTTTCTTTGAGAATCCTCCATTGATGATGAGCTCGTAGCAATGTTGAGCTCATCTTCAAGCTTCCTATCTTTTTCGGGGCGTTTCCCTTTTCTTCGGAATTGCCCCGGAACCATGCCAAAATTTCGCTAGGATTTTTTTAGAAAAATTCTGTCATTTTGATGATTGATTTCTTCTTTTTCATTATTTGCAGGTAGTTCCTCCAGAACGAACAAGGTAAGGGTCCTGTTACAGATGCGCCCCGTCGGTCTGTTAGATCTTCCAATACGGCCGTACAGCAGGCCTAGGAGAAGGTCCAGTATGTGGAGAGGAACTTGGAAAAGTGTGACTCGCTCAACCGAGATGAGATGAGGCAACGTTTGATCGCCCTCAAGGATGAGGAGATTTACAGGATTGTGGTAAGCAACCGTCCTTCGGTCACTGACGATCAAAGCTTTGTGCCCAAGCCTACTTTATTCTTTGGTGATGCAGCCCCTGACGACTTAACATACCTAAGGAGATGTTTTCAGTTCTCTTACACAGCTGATGGTGAGGAGAGAACTGTTTCTAACTAGTCGACCTTCAATCGCACTGTCTCGATCATGAGTCTTTCTCCCACATGTTCTAAGAGAGAAGATCCTCCAAGCTGGGTGAAGAGGACCAATGTGATCAAGACCGGGGCTTTTGTTGGCGGCTCTTCTGGTTATGCAGAGAAGTCGCCTGTCCGTATGGACATGTTGATGTCGGTCAGCGGCTACCAAGGTTCAGATCATCCGTCGGTCGATTTGAGACCAGTGGGCCTGGCATTTTCAAGGGTGACGACAGCAATTGGGTGAACCCTTTTCGACTTCGTGGCCGTTTCAGTGCTGACTCAAGCTGGGAGTCATGGACTAATCACATCCTGTAGGTTGGCGGTGCCATTCTGTAGGAGGCCGAGATCTTCGATGCAGTTCGCGCTTGTCGGAAGACTGAGGTTTTCTCCGATGAAGCCATCATGGCCAAGTTGGAGTCATTCCTTCCACAAACCAATACCTTCGTTGTCACGATTGGTGAGATTGGTTTTTCTTTGAAGGAACTGAGCGCCATCACCGGGCTGCCCATCCTCGGCAAACTCTATGAGGAGTTCATGCCTATTGACAGCGTCCTTGAGGAGCAGTATGAGAAGTTCAGTTTTTTGTACTTTCAGCTCATTGCCTTCTATGATTTTTTGAAGGAGAAGGAGGGCTCGAAAGTTTGATGCAGCAGTTGGAAGAATTTTAGCTCTTTGTCCCCCAACTTCTTTAACGACGAAGAGTCTTCTTAGAGTTTGACCCAGGAAGCCAAGGCTAAAACTCTGGGTTCAAAGAAGATCTCCGTCATATGAGAAAATTTGAAGGAATTCTTCTCAAGCACAAATGCCATTTATTCTGACATTGCGCCGCGGAGAGATCTCGCTGTTTACCTCACTTATTGGCTAGGTGAGGTTGTTTTTGCTGGAGGAAATGGAACGCACATCAGGCCGCACTGCATTTTTTTGGCTTGTCAGATGGCGTTTGGAGAGCGGCCTGCTTTGGTGCCTGCTCTTTACTCCTATTTGTGTACCGAACTGTAGGCTGCTGCTTTCCTAGTTCGGCTTTGGCTTCCCATGAATGGGGTGTTTTCAGCCCATATCTTCTATTCGTGGTATGTATATTACTGTCCTGGTTTCCACCGATTGGGTGCTGCATAAGATGATGACCCGTTCATGATTCGGTTGGCTAGAGGGATAGCCGTTTCCGAATCTCTTTTATTTACCCGTTTGAGGATCCGACGGTTCAGGGACATCGACACTGGGCAGTCTTCGGTGAAGCTTTCTCTGGATTTGTACAAGAAGGCTTTTGATTTTGGTGTCCCTCGTGATTCGACCAAGGAAAAGTCGGGGAGACACTATTCTTTGACCAACGCAGAGAAAGCATAGCTTTTCAACATACGTGTTGGTACGATGGTGTATCGGAGACATCTTTTTATTGACATCCAGCCGTATGTTCCCTCGCGTTTTGCCTTGCAGTTGGGCTTCTCTCAAGGCGTTGTTAGAGCGCCTTCGAGTAAGGTGAAGCGCTTTGGAGGTTTGCAGGATGGGAGGAATGCATGGGCTTTTTATAGTGCAGAGGACACTACCGCCATGATTTCCTATCCTGAGTTGCCCACTTTCCAAACTGTTGGCTTCACGAAGTGGTTCGTGGAGAGCTTTTCAGTGTACCGGGGGCTTTCCAAGAAGGAGCTTGATGCAAAGCAGTCTCATGGGAAGGGTCTTGGCAAAACAGATGGCATCCGTCGAGAGGAAGTTTTGGCTTTCCTTTCAGGAGAGAAGCATAAGATAGTGTTCTCGGTGAACAGGACGTCATCAGATCAGGAGCTGTACAAGAGGTACCTAGTGAGGTCTTGAAATAGCTGGAGGAGGAGGAGGCCGAGATTGACGCTTGGATGCAAGTAGAGCAAACAAAGGCTTCCATGGAGTCTACTGGCAAGAGCAGACCATCCAGTGAGGACTCTAGCGAGAGGCCTGATTTTGATGGCGAGGCGGGTACCTGAAGCAAACTGTCCTATAGAAGCAATAGGAAAAGTGGACAGCGCCAAAATAAGAGATTGATGCTCCTGGCGTTTTCTCTTGCCTCCCTCCGTCCTGGGTCCGCCGGGGTGCGGCAGGGCGAAAAAAAAAGGACGAGCATCAACATTTTTTTTGTACGTGTATGCCAGATTTTCTATTCTACTTGGAATTTGAAATGGTGATCCGGAGATTCACCTTCACAAGTAGAAAGGAAATCAAACTTTTTTTCCAACTTTCCATTGCACATATATTTTAAGAAAAGAGACAGATTTAGAATGCCGTGAGAGGCGATTTTCTTTAGTTTGCCGTGAAAGACGGTTTTATGCCGTAGAAGGCGATTTTGCCATGAAAGGCGATTTACAAATCTTATCAATAATGAAAGACAAGAATTGTGATTTTTTTGTCTCTTTAAAAAAAAAAAAAAACAAAGTACAATAGAAAAGAAAGAAAGATGGATCTGACTTCTTAGGAGATTGTGGGGACTCGTTCAGATCGACGGTCGCGAGTCATGTATGACTCCGCCATCGTCCTTCAGATGAGAACACTTGATGCTTTTGATTCACTAGGCTTGGCTTGGACCTCGGATTTTTAGAGGACAAAGACCAAGGGAAGGTCCTATATCCAATAAAAAACCAAGTAGATGGGCTGAAAAACCGCATCTAGGCCATGTTGAATAGAATTAGAGTGGAAACCTTAGGGGGGTGGCCCCCCAAGGGACTTCAATCACCTTGTAGTGTTTGCAGCAGAGTTTCTTCAGGGCAGGAGCGCTTCTTTGTGCAGAGAATTCTTAAGGATAATTTTCAGGACCCTTTCCCTTTGGAATGACCGCCTATTTATAGGCTTTTGGTAGCCATTAGTAAGGTTTATGGGCATTAATGGCATTAATGCTCCATGATGGGAGTAGTTACAAGATTTAATTTCATAATTTTGTAACTCATTTTTCTTGGATTTTGATTGGCCGATGGAAAATAATGGGCATTTAATCTCCATGATGATGGGGGTTTCATGATTAATTACCATGATTAATCTCCATAATGATAGTAGGTACACGGTTAATTGTCATGATTAATTGACTTGTAACTCCCTTTGCTTGTTTCTGATTGGGCTGTCTAGAATAATGAGTTAATGACCGTAATAAGTTGTCATAAAAAGGTCATTTAACTTCATTAATTGGTCGCCGAGTCGCATGAAGAGTCGCGGGCCGCGCCGCGTCTTTTGGAATTCTTCTTGTGATGATCATCGATGGATCCGCATGTTATTTGATGTCGGATGACGATGCAAATTCAGACATTGGTTGATACCAATGGGCCGGCAACAACTGTCCAGTCGATTTCTCGATCAGTCGGGCACAAAGTGTGCTTTCTTAGTCGGCCGGTTGGCGGTTTTGAAGTGTCTGATGATGATCAAATGATTTCGATAGCGGATCCGTGATGTTGACGAAGATCGACGAATATCATGCCTCAAAAATTAGAATTTAAGAAAATCACAGGGGCCAAACAAACCCGAAACGCTAAAAGGAACGGAAAATTGGTCGTTCCGGCGGAAATCCGGCGACCCCGACTTCCAGGGTCGCCGGCGACCATGGGGTTTTTGCACCTTTTTCAGTCGCCGTTTCTTCGCCGTTTTTCGGGCTTTTTTGCTTCTTTTTTCCCCTGTATTTTTCTTGACATTTCTCCTCATTTATTGGCTTGATTTCCCTGAAGAAAACCTGTCGAGAATCCATGCAAATCAGAGCACAAAGTTTCCTATTTTTTGAAAAGCCGAAGACTTTCTAGCCGATTTTCCGCCAAGAGTTGAAACTAGGTCAAACGATGTCGGAATGACCTGAAATTTGAGGCGAAGCTTCTTGGGCATTAGATAGGACCAACCATGGGCTTTTATTTGAGTTTTGAAGCCGTTTGGGGTCCCGTCGATGCTATACTTGATTTCACCGCGTGGAAGATGTCAAGCTTTGATGTACGGTCATCCGATGTCCGATTGACCTGAAATTTGGCAGGAAGCCTATTGGAGTCATTTTGAGATAATCTGTTAGCTCCGATTTGGATGCCATGGCCCCGGGGAGCTCCGCCGCCGGTAGGCTTGATTTTGCTTCGGAGCGTCAAAGCCAGGTCAAACGTCGTCGGAATGACCTAAAATTTGACATGCATCCCTTTGGAAGCATGTAGAAGCTACTCATGTTCTTTGTTTGATGAGTGGCGGCATCAGAGGTTCTTGCCGTCGGGAGGCTTGATTTCGCCGTTCGAGAGTTGATGGAGGGTCAAACGGTGTCGGTTTGACTTGAAATTTGGCGTGGAGCCTTTTGGAGGTATTTTGAGACCATCCATAGGCTCTGATCGAAGATTTGTTATCTTCAACACTGTCGCCACCGGGAGCTCCTGCTCAGCCATTGGAGGATTGAAGTTAGGCCAGATGGTGTCGAAATGGCCCGAAACTTCATGTGTACCCTTCTTTTGGCTATTTTGAAGGATCTTGCAGTTTTTGTTTGATTCTAACAAGATTTGATGCTTGAAGCAGCTTTGCCTGTTTGTAGTAGGATGCGGCTCCATGTACCTTTTGATGTTGAGGAGGCTAAGTGTCATTTTTGGTGTCAACAAATGCCCCCTCGAGTTACAGTGACGAATTGCACAGCTTTTGCAGTCAATGTGCCTCGAAGAAAACTTTGGAGGAGAACTTCTGACTTGGCCAAGAGTCTCTGAGCATTTTTCTTTGATAGAATAGCCTTTTGTGTTTCCAAGGGAATTTTATGACAGTGAGAAAGATAACGTACCATCTCAAGGAAAATTTTTGAAAATGACATCTGGATTGGGTTTTTGGGTTTTGAATTTTTCTTTTTGACCTTGTGAACCTAAAGGCTCTGTGTGGTGCATCAGGTGGTCAAGACGGTTTTTGGTTTTTTTTTTTTTTCTTTTTTTTTTTGACCTTGTGACCTAACTAGCTGTATGTGGCAGGTTAGGTGGTCGGGTTTTGAATTTTGATTTTGGTCTTGTAACCTAACAAGCTGTATGTGGCAAGTTAGGGGACCGGGATTTGGTTTTTGGTCACTCTTTGGGACAATTTTGGGTCCATTGGAGTGGTATGGGTTTTTGTGGAATGTCAATTTCAAGGTTTTGGCTTAATTTGGTTCATGAGGTGGGATGGTTTGGATTTTTGGAAACTCATGAGGCTTGGATTTTTTTTTTTTTTTTTTGTATGGTCCAATCAACTCAAAGGAGGCATGGAACCATTTTTGTATGCTCTTGGTAAGAGGAATTTTGACTAAAGGCCACTGTTAGTGCCTATGTGGTCAAACCTGGCTCATGTGGGCTAACCCATGGGATCTTAAGCTTTTAAGATGGCTTAGATCTCATGTGGTGTCATTTTTGTAAAGAATATCTAAAAATATCTCCTTTGGGTAAAGAATATCTAAAAATATTCGTACTTGGAGAGAATATCTCAAGTTTCCTTGATTTTGGGAGAGATTTTCTCAAAATATCTTTCTTTGGGAGAAAGTTTCTCATAATCCCTTTCTTTTTGGAAAGGATTTTTCAATGAATCTTCTCTTTAAGAGAGAATATCTCAAATTTCTCCTCTTTTAGGAAGTTTGCTAATTTTTAGCACTTACCTCCTTTCTTTTCTCCTTCTTTCCTCTTTTGGTTTGCTTTCTTCTATAAAAGCAAGGAGGTTGGATCTCTTGTTGCTATTGCTCTCTTTTTGCAAAAACCTTCAAGAGTGCTCAAGATCAAGAATTCTTCTTCTTCTCCAAGGATCTTCTAGTTCTTCTTCTTTCTCCATCAATGGCTTCAAGTAAGTTTCTTCTTTTTCCTTAAGAAGCCCCATGTAGAAATAGAAAAAGCTTTCATTCTTTCCTTTTCTTTTTCTCTTTCTTTTTTTCTTTTTCACGTGCATTCTTTTTCTTTTCTTTTCTTTTTCACACGTTTTTTTTTTCTCTTTTTTTCCTTTTCTTCCTTTTCTTCTTTTTTTTTTTTTTGAAAAGAGATTCTCTCTTTTCTCTTTTTCCTTCTTTCTTTCCTGGATTTCGAGACGCGCATGCATGACAACTTTCCTTCTATGCATTTTTTTTTAGAGAATGGAATTGGAAGTACGATAGTGCACACCTGGAAATCTTTTGCAAGTCTTGGGATTTGGAGCTTGCAGCAATGTTGAGCCCTTTCTTGGTCTTGTGGGGATTTTTGAGGAGCTTTGCAAGTTTTAGATTCTGGAGCTCGCAGCAATGTTGAGCCCTTTTCCGATCTTGCGGATATTTGAGAAGTTTTGGTTTGATCTCGTAGCAATGTTTGAGTTCAAGCCTTCTTCAAGAATTTTCCATTGATTATGAGCTTGCAGCGATGTTGAGCCCATCTTCAAGCTTCCTATTTCTTTCGGGGTGTTTCCCTTTTCTTCAGAATTTCCCCAGAACCATACCAAAATTTCGCTAGAATTTTTAGCAAAATTTTGTCATTTTGATGATTGATTTTCTCTCTTTCCATCCTTTACAGGTAGTTCCTCCAGAACAAACAAGGGTAAGGAGCCCGTCACTGATGCGCCTCACCGTTCTACCAGATCTTCTAACGTGGCCGTACAGCAAGCCTGGGAAGAGGTCCAGTATGTTGAAAGGAACTTGGAAGAGTGTGACTCGCTCAACCGAGATGAGATGAGGCAACATTTGATCGCCCTCAAGGATGAGGAGTTTTATAAAATTATGGTAAGCAACCGTCCCTGGGTAACGGACGATCAGAGCATTGTGCCCAAGCCTACCTTCTTCTTTGGTGATGCAGTCTCTGATGATTCAACATACCAAAGGAGATGTTTTCAGTTCTCTTACACAATTGATAGTGAGATGAGAACTGTTTCTACCTGGTCGACCTTCGATCGGACTATCTCGATCATGAGCCTTTCCTTCACATGCTCAAACTGGGTGAGGAGGACAAACGTGATCAAGACCGGAGTTTTCGTTGGCGGCCCTTCTGGTTATGCAGAGAAGTCGCCTGCCCGTATGGACATTTTGATGCTGGCCAGCTGCTACCAAGGTTCAGACCATCCTTCGGTCGATTTGAGACCGGTGGGCCTTGGCGTTTTCAAGGGCGATGGTAGCAATTGGGTGAAGCCTTTCTGATTTCGCGGCCGTTTCAGTGCTGACTCGAGCCGGGAGTCGTGGACTGATCACATCCTGCAGGTCGGCGGTGCCATTCTGAAGGAGGCCGAGATTTTTGACGCGGTTTGGCCTTTTCAGCAAACCGTGGTTTTCTCTGATGAGGCCTTCATGGCCATGCTGGAGTCGTTCCTTCCACAAACCAACACCTTCATTGTCACGGACGGTGAGATTGGTTTTTCTTTAAAGGAACTGAGAGCTATCCCCGGGCTGCCTATCCTCGGCAAACTCTATGAGGAGTTCATGCCTATTGACAACGTCCTTGAGGAGCAGTCCGAGGAGTTCAGGCTTTTGTACTTTCAATTCATCGCCTTCTACGACTTTTTAAAGGAGAAGGAGGGCTCGAAAGTCCGGTGTAGCAGTTGGAGGAGTGGTAGCTCTTTGTCTTCCAACTTCTTTTACAGCGGGGAGTCTTCTGAGAGTACGACCTAGGAAGCCAGGGCTAAGAACCTGGATTCGAAGAAGATTTTCGCCATGCGAGAGAATTTGAAGGAACTCCTCGAAAGCACAGACGCCATTCATTCTGACATTGCGCTACGGAGAGCTCTCGCTGTTTACCTCACTCATTGGCTAGGTGAGGCTGTTTTTGCTTGAGGAGATGGTACGCACATCAGGCCGCATTCCATTTTTTCGGCTTATCAGATGGCGTTTGGAGAGCGGCTTGCTTTGGTGTCTGCTCTTTACTCCTATTTGTGTACCGAACTGCAGGCTGCTGCTTTCCTGGTTCGGCTTGGGCTCCCTATGAATAGGGTATTTTTAGCGCACATTTTCTATTCATGGTATGTATACCACTGTCCCAGTTTCCACCGATTGGGTGTTGCACAGGGCGATGACCCGTTTATGATTCGGTTGGCTAGAGGGAAACCTGTTTCCGAATCTCTTTTATTTGCCCGTTTGAGGATCCGACGATTTTGGGACGTTGAGATGGGGCAGTCTTCAGTGAAGCTTTCTCTGGGTTTACGGAAGAAGGCTTTTGATTTTGGTGTCTCCCGTGATTCGACCAGGGCAGGGTCGGGGAGACACTATTTTTTGACAAATGCGGAGAGGAGTTGGCTTTTTAACATAGGTGTCGGCACGATGGTGTACCACAGACATCTTTTCGTCGACATCCAACCATATTGTAGACACCTCATTTGGCCCCTATGATAGCCTTAAATACCTATCATATATAGCGATGCCCCCATTTCATCCATAATTGAATGATTAAAGACATAATTCAGATTAATTAACGACGATGAAGATACTTGTTGCTGATTTTAGACTTAGTTCGACGATTTCTAGAAATTCGCGAGAGAAAAGCCAAGTCGCGTCGAGATCTCGAGCCCAATTCACTACTCACACAAGAAGTGAACCATGACACCACTCAAACCCTTTTTTGGACCACTTAAGACATGCTTAGGCCAATCCCTCTAAAGACCATACTTAGTTTGCCAAAATGTCACCTGATTAGCCTAAGTTAGGAAATCGAATTCATTGGTCCAGAGATCCCCCATATTTTTCAGCACATATTTGTCAAGACATTTATACCATTGAATTCCTCACTTCGAGAGCTTTCCGACGGTATGTAGAACGTCCAAATCCGATAAGCGAGTCAAAAGTTATGAGCTTCCGAAGTTTGTGCTAAGAAGAGATCACCTAGGCACCACCCATGTGGCGCCCACCCTATGGAAAACCATCTAGGCGCCCCATGGTGGGTGCCCACACAGCCCGGGACCACCTAGGCGCCCCATGGTGGGCGCCCAGTCTCCAAATTTCACTAGTTAGCCTAAAAGTAGCCCGGGACCACTCAACGTATGGGCCGAACTCCGAAAATGAACCGACTCCACCTAGGCACCACCCATGTGGCGCCTGCCCTCCTAAGTTCCACATAGGCACCAACCCTGTGGCGCCCACACGTCCTAGAATCACCTAGGCACCCCATGGTGGGCGCCCACCTTAAAATTTATTTGTTTGGTTCAAGATTAGACCGGGACCACTCATACGTAGGACCAAGCATCGAAGACGAACCGAACCACCTAGGCACCACCCATGTGGCGCCCAGCCTTTAAATCCAGCTAGGCACCACCCATGTGGCGCCCAGCCTTGAAACCAATCTGGGCACCACCCATGTGGCGCCCAGCCTATTAAGTGCTAATGTAGGTCCCCCCAGGTGAAGACATATCCGTTCAGTCTCGACTCCAAATGGGACCAAGGATCAAAAGCGTAGCATGAACCAGCTGGGCACCACCCTGTGGGCGCCCACTCTATCCAGGATCACCTGGGCGCCACCCTGTGGGCGCCCAGCCTACACAGGCCCTGTGGGCGCCACCCCATGGGCGCCCATCCTCCCTCTAAACCCTAGTTCACCCTAAAACAACTTAAGCTGCCTAGGGATGCGTGAGACCTTCTAGAAACACGAATTAATGAAGCCCTAGCCCCTTCTAAACTCGTCCCAAACCTATATAATCCCTCTTAACTTCATTTACAAGGGAGGCTACCCAAAAACCCTAAGAAAAGAGGCAAAAGGAGAGAATAGAAAAAGAAGAAGAAAGGTAGCCACCATTAGAGAAGAACTTCGGATCTATAGTAGAAGAAGGAGAAAGAGAGGAGGAGGCTTCCGTATCTTCAAGTAAAGCTATGGATCTTTGCGAAGGTTTCAATCTAGGAACTTGAGAAACGTTTCTTCATACCGGTATTCCTAGATCTCCCTTCTTTTACTACACTCCATCACCATTCATGCTTAGAAACATGCTTAGGGACATTTGAGCATCATAGATCTACATTAACTTGAGATAAAAATGGTATTAGCATCTCATCATATTAGAAACATGTTTAGGTTCATTCTAACATAGTAGGTTTTCTTTGATTTCGTAGTTCATATCGCATAGCTAGATTAGATCTCGCATTAGCATCATCATCATCATCATCATTTATATTGAAAAGATCGCAAGCAACCATTGGCAGAAAGGCTGGGCGCCACCCCCTGGGCGCCTGCCCTCTCCAGAACACCTGGGCGCCACCCTCTGGGCGCCTGCCCTTTCTAGAACACCTGGGCGCCACCCACTGGGTGCCTGCCCATCTTGAATCACCTAGGCGCCACCCCCTGGGCGCCTACCCTTCTGAGACAGGGTCCGGGTTCTTTATCTCCGCCCGTTGCATCGTTTGCTTATAACTTCGTTAGTTGCATCGCTAGTAGTTCGAATTAATACATTCGCATCAATCGCTGAATATTGGAAGTTGTGTTGAAAACACTAAGATTCTTGTGCGTTCGTTGTGTTCCGTTGAAAACCCTGACTGAGCAGGGTAGGCGCCACAGGGGTGGCGCCCAAGTGGATTTCTCCACTTTTGGGCACAACTTCAGATCTTCCGCATTTAGTTCATTTAGAAACTGCATATTAATGATATGTTTGGTTGTATGATCTGTTCTGAACTTCGAATTACCATCTTTGTCACACTTCACATCATATCATTTGAACCACACATCCATAGAAAATCCCAAAAAAATCATAAAACATAAAATCCCTTCTTCTCTTTCCTTATTCTCTAGTAAATTAGAGGAGAAACCAAAAACAAATTAAAAGATATCCAAAAACCCAAAAAGAATAGTTAGATAGTCTAAGTTATTGAATTTAGTGCCTAAGTAGGACAAATCCTAAGATTAATTAAAACAACATAATTAGTAAACTTAAGCAACATCACATCATTAAGAGTTCTAAAACATTAAGACCCTAATTAATTCGGATTTAGAAATAACTAAGAACTTTAAAAACACAAAAAACCTAAAACCCCAAAAGACAGCCACCTGGGCGCCACCCCCTGGGCGCCCATCCTTCCACAGCCACCTGGGCGCCACCCCCTGGGCGCCCAGCCTGTTCATTCCCTAAGACAACCCGGTTAAAGTTTAAGCTAATTAGTTAAGGCTTTAAACTAATCCGAATCAACACAGTAAAACATTTTAAACCTAAAATAAGTAAACCTTAATCAACTTAATCTCTAATTAACTCAAAAACTCAAAACCAACAAAACTCTAAAAAGTCCACCTGCACTGCCACCTGGGCACCACCCTCTTGGCGCCCATCCTATCCCGTTTCTAAAGAACCCCTAATTAAAATTTCTAATTAAACACGACCCAAATTTAATCCTAGTTAACATAACAAAACACTTTTAAATCTAAGAAATCTAAAACCTCAATCAACTTAGACTTGAACCAACCTAAAAACGCAAAAGCCACCCGAAACCACAAAACAGACACCTGGGCGCCACCCCCTGGGCGCCCAGCCTGCCTTTACACTTAGGCACCACCCTCCTGGCGCCTATCTTATCCCATTCCCTTAGAAACCACCACTTAATTAAACTTAATTGATTAAACCCGAATTAACACCTTAAAACACTATTAACCTAAAAGACTCGAAACCTTAATCAATTTGGACTCAAACCAACTTAGAAAGTGCAAAACGAATAAACCACAAAACATCCACTTGGGCGCCACCCCCTTGGTGCCTATCCTTCCGCATCCACTTGGGCACCACCCTCCTGGCGCCCATCCTACCCAATCACTAGGAAACCCTAGTTGAAATTAAAATCGAATTCAATCACGATCAACACACCGGAACACCCTTGAAATCTAAAACAATCGAAACCATAACCCCGAATAGATTTAAAACATCGAACCAACTCGGACGCACAAGACAGACACTTGGGCGCCACCCCCTGGGCGCCCATCCTGTCACATCCACCTGGGCACCACCCTCTGGGCGCCCAGTCTCTCCAGTCACTAAAGCCTAATTAATTAGAACGGAATTTAATCTTAATCTACTCAACATAACACTTTTAATTTAAAATATATCAAACTATAAACGCTCAACCACAAATCAACCTAAAGAATACTCAACCGACCCGAACTACATAATAGCTCACCTGGGCGCCACACCCTTGGCGCCCATCTGTCAAATCCACCTGGGCACCACACTCTGGGCGCCCAGCTTCCCCGTTTTCGGAAAAAAAACCCAATTCACAACTTAGCCCAATTAATTGACGTTTAAATAAATCCCAATCGAATACGAATAGCATTCCACATCCAAACACACTAAGTCCTTTAATCAATTTAAACTTCAATTGACCTAAGAATCACCAAACTGACCGAACCTTAACACAGTCACCTGGGCGCCACCCTTTGGGCGCCCATCCTGCCAAATCAACCTAGGCGCCACTCCCTTGGCGCCCAGCCTACCCGTTTTCATAAAAACCCCAACCAACAACTTAACACAATTAATTAGCATTTGAACCAATCCAAATCAACATATTAAAACACTTTTAACTTAAAACACTTGAAACTTAAATCGATTTGGACTTAGCACCCAAAGCCCTTACGAACCAACAAACAGCCACCTAGGCACCACCCCTGTGGCGCCTATCCTATACTCTAACCTTGGTTCACAACTTCAATTTAAAACGAATAGCTAAACACCTTACCATTTAAATGAACTAAAACCAAAACCTAAAATAGTCTCTAGATCCGAAAACTCATATCGAATCCCATCCGGAATACCTGAAAATCACAAGCCATCAACCTAGGCGCCACCCCCTTGGCGCCCATCCTCTCATTTGCACTAAAACGCAAACTCTTGGTTTCATCTAAAAATCCGGATTCGAATCCCTTTGACTTTTGAACATCAGAGAATTAGAACAATTTGAAACATTAAAATTCACCAAGTAAGAACCCCTTGGATTTCGAAAATAACATCGATACCATCGTCGCTAGCCAAACCACCCAGAAACAGCCACTTAGGCGCCACTGTCTGGGCGCCCAAGTCACCAAAGTAACCTAGGCGCCACCCCCCTGGCGCCCAAGTCCTCTGTTAACCCTGTTTCGCTGATTTCGACATCGTTTCACGTTTTAAAGTAAACCATAAATTCCAGAACTTTAAACAACTTAAACAGAACCCCAAAATACATTTAATCCACCTCTTAATCAATCTTCAACTCAAAACAAACCGAACCAATTAAAAATCATAATTAATAAATTGCTTAGGCGCTGAACCATCAAACTCAGGCTATTCATACCCTAGGATTAGATCGGATTTCCCCGTTAGGTAGCTTAGCGCATTAGGTTTCGCCCCATCACTTTTCCTGTTCCGTTAGGGGACTGGGAGAGCTGATGTGGGCGGTCTAGGACCTTAGGTTAGGGTTAATCCGATGATCAGTAGTAAAGCATTAATCACATAGATCTAAGTAAAATCCCTAGGTTAGGCTCTTCTAGCCCCATATTGAAAAGCCATAAAAACCATAAAACCAACAAAATAAACCCAAAAAGATTTTCCTTTTATTTCTTCCTCCACCTCAGGTGCCAGATATTTAATCGAACTTAATGATAAAGGGAATAAAGAACTGAATTCTAAAATTGAATAAATGAGAATAACGAGATGAGATGAGTGATTTCGCACACACTTTTAATCAATCACGGCCCATCGGCCACCCTAAAACAAACACTGGCCCATCGGCCATTTTCAATCAATCCTGGCCCATCGGCCACCTTCAATTAATTTCGGCCCATCGGCCTTTTACTTTTATCACTCGTGTATCGCACACGAAAAACACAGAAATCACAAGTCAAAATGTCATTTGCATCATCATTTTGGTTTGAAAAATCAGCCTTTAAACCCTATTTTGCCAAGGGATCAGAAGGGGGTACCCGGGAATGGGGCCGATCCTCTTCTTAAATATTTGGCACCTCCCCCTCTTTTAGTCTATTTTCTTTATTCTAGTTATTTTATTTTACTTGGATATACTACGATTATGCTATGTGAGGATTAACCTTTATTCGGACTTTAACTCATGACCCTGAATTGACACAAAATTAAAGAGACCCAAAGAGACCCAAATTAATGTGACAGGACAACCGTCGTGTGTTGTCGGCAGCACATTAGACGAGAGGAAGAACCCACCTTATTATTTTTCTCCCCATATTTCTTCGACTTTTGTCGAAGAACGGTGTTACGGCCGTACCGTAGCTGGCGATCGTGATCCATCGATTTTGAGGCTAGTCGGAATCCTCATTTTCGATGTAAAATTTAAATAGCATATATGTAGATGAATGTAGATTTCCCCAAACCATGCCTCTCTTGGAGAGGAAAATTAGGGGGGTCGAAATTCACATCCGACAGCCTGGCGATCGTGATGGGACCTCTTATGTTTTCCTGTCACCTATTTAGGTCTTCCTAGAGTAATATTCTAAGACACGAACATCCAATCAATGATCTGATATCCGCGTCCCATTCAGTTTAGGGTTGTTATGAGTAGTCTGAAAATTAAACCAAAGGTCCGAATGCACCGTCCACTAAGCTTTCCCCCATTACACCATAAGAAATAAATCTTCACCAACAAAACTACATAACAAGTGCTCTTCTCTTCCTCTCCTTCTCTCTCTTCTCATCTAAACATTTCTTCACAAATGGAGGGTCAGACGTTCGGAATGTCCGACTTTCAACCCCTCTCACCCCCACTATTGATCCGCACCACTGGCGAGTCACACCAAACCACGCAAAGTGTAGAACCCTTTAGGGTATTAGATGGATCCTTGGCAGCTTCAAGCCATGACCCACAACAGATAAGAGGGTCCCTTTTCGAAGGAGGCCCGTTACCAGTCAATACCATAACAATGGGAAGGAATCATTCCAATACATCCACCCCATCTCCTTCATCGAGAGAGAATCATTTCTCCTCGCATTCAGGGGTGACTTACACAGATCTGGTCAGTCCTGCCGGCCAATTTATAAGATATAGGGTCCATGATAACGTTTCATCAACAGACTACCCTCTTCGCGCAAGTGATCCTGTTGTCTCACGGGTTATACCCTATTCTTCCATGATCAGCCAAACCGAGCCAATCACGTCCTCTATCCCGCAGTATGGGATGCCTACTGACGCACCTATCATAAACCCGGTTAGGGCCATCGCACCTTCCCAGACTCTTGCGATAAATGAAAACCCATATCACCAGACAAGTCATAGTCCAATGAACATGGGTCGATTGGCGACATCCAGCATCTTGCACCAAAACCCTTCGACACATATAGGAGCGCGAGATGCCTACCGGCAACACGAGATGGCTCGGCCCCAATTCCAAGCAATGATTCCTCCACCAACGGATCAAGTTCGTTACAATCCTGTGACGGTTGGCGCTAGTATGTTATATCCCCAATCAGCTCAATACGAGAGGGGGCCTCTCACTTATCAAAATCAAACAGTCCCGATCTATCAAATGCCCAATGCGAACCAGAATCTCCCAATCCAGAACGCGCAAGTTACTGACCCCACGAGCATTGGAAATCCTTATCAAACACACCAAGCGAATGAGTCGCGCTATCAGCAAGCATATCAACCACCCACATTAAGCCCAATAGTTGACCCATATAGGGGACAACCAATTACACATGGGGGAATTCAGTTGAACCAAAGCTATCAGCCTATCTCGCAACTGTATTTCCAAGGCCAATGCCAAGAACCGGCCTATGCCCCTACTTCGCTAGAACTACAAAGAGAATGTCAACCACAGACAATTCAATATCTAGATCCTCTAGCATTCAAGGAGTTGCAGAAAAATGTGGAGGAACTCAAGAATGAAATTAAAAAGAAATCCTCGAGCTCAACTGGCAAGAAACTAGAATTCTACGACTTTACCAAAAAGGAGGAAAAAGAGAGGTCACCTTTCCCTGTTAGAGCCCCTAAGTTCGTACCTTATGATGGGACTACTGATCCTCAGCATCACCTAGTCTCGTTTTGCAACAAGTGTCGTGCCATCGCAGACAATGACTCCATGCTCATAAATTATTTTCAGGAATCGTTAACTGGAGATGCATTGACTTGGTATACATCCGTGCCTTCCCATGAAATCAATACCTTCGAGGATGTAGTAGAGAAGTTTCTAGTGCGATACCAGCATCTAACTAAAAACAAACCCTTGTGGCATGACTTAGCTAATCTCAAACAAAAGAACAATGAAGACTATGAGGAATTTGCAGTGAGATGGCAAAACCAATTCGCACGGTCAGATTGCAACATGCAAGAGGAAGAACAAGTAAGAATGGCCATATCGAACATGAAGGATCCCATGAGAGCCCTGATGACAATTGGGGAGGTCGTTAGTTGGAGTGGCCTGTACCGTAGGTTATCTAGGATGAAGCAAAATCTAGATGAAGGGGTATTGAACACCATCATTGACCATAAAAAGAACACGCGTAGGGTAGGCACAACCACCCAACCAGAGATCCGCACGACCCCTGAAGTTAGCTTGAATCAGGAAGAGGTCTACCGACCGTATCAGGAGCGTACCAGCGTTAGTTTTAACCAACACCAAAACTCAGGGCAAAATGGCAATCCCAACTTCCAAGGTGGTAACCAGAATTATCAGAGAAATAATCAAAACTATCAGCGGAACAATCAGAACTACCGAAACCCTCCAAGAAATAATCAAAGTTATGACCAACCACCAAGAAACCAAGGGCCTCCAGTGAATCAAAACCAGAATCTTAATCCCATACAGCCAGTCTCGAACCCAATAGCTCCGCCGCAAAACCCGAACGTGAATCCTCAACCCAACTATAGTACAGTCCCCTTCAATTACAATAGAGACAACAATGGCAACCAGAATAACCCGAACAATGGAAATAGAAGAAGATTCGGACCTAAAATGGCAAACTACCCGTCCCTTCCTCAACCATGGACTGCTGTCTTTTGGTCTCTCTTAAATCAGAATGCCCTCCAACTTCCACCAGAACGACCGCAGGCATGGTCCGAACATCTAGACAAGACTAAGTTTTGCGCCTACCATAGGATGTCAGGTCATGACCTCACCCAATGTTATACGGTTAGAGATTTGATCTATGATCTCAATGATGAAGGTAGAATTGATTGGAGTAACATTAGGCCAATAGGTGGGAATGATCCACGGAATGCCCCTCCCAATCAAAATCCAACCACAAATCCCGCACAAAATATTCTCAACATGCAGATTTATACAAACCCTTTACCTCAACATGGAGCGTCAACCTCTGGACAGGGCCCACAGACCCAATTAATAAACATCGCCGTAATAGAACACCAACACATTGATGCCTCGGCCAAAGGGAGTGTAAACCATAGCCAATCATGTCATGGTGATTTCTTTGAAGAAGAGGATTATCGAAAATACATCACGCCATGGGATGGGAAGACCAAATTCAAAATCTTCAATTCAGGGATGGATACGATCGTTGACTCCCCTGACCTTTACAAGGTAAATTTTGATGAGCCAAACGACCGAGAATCGCCGATCATCACGAATTCCCAACCAGATCCTTACCCAGACACAAATGCGTCTCAGGCCCACTTACGATCTGGACGGATCCGTCCTCCCCGACTACCCCCTCACCCTGTTTCTCAAAACTTAGATTCGCAAAATCCCAATATTCAGGTTGAGGAGATAGTTGATGAAAGAGCTTATAGTTTGATAGAAATAGGGATAGAATATGACCTTTTAGGACACCTCACAAAGATTCCAGCTAAAGTATCTGTCCTTGATCTGATTAAAACCTCCCCCAAACATCAGCAACAATTACTTGAGGCTATTACACGCTTACAAGTCCCGGTAGGCATAACTCCAGAAGAATTGAGAACGTCTATTTCGGCCTTGGCCCCGGGAGCTTCGTTCCCTGCCATTACTTTTACTGAGGAAGAATTAAAGGAAATACCACCTGAGGCACCCCACAACAACTCCTTATCAATCAAACACATTCCCATGGCACTTCTAAAGCATCAAGCACACTATCTCAACTACACATACATAATACACGTATGCACAACATACATCAAATACATATTAGCTCTCACCATAAGCCAAAGATGGGGCGAAACAACATAAATACATGACTAGCAAATATGGATACATGGAACAAGGATACACTAATGATGCAGCTTGGGGAGATCGATCAAAAAACGATGACTCTACGAAGCGGCTCCATCACGGCGAGCCGACGAAGCAAATGAGGTCGGACCAGGAGCACGCTGAGAAGGAGTGCGGGTCGAGTCCTAGAATGCATAACCTCTCTCCTCCGCCCTCCGATGAAGTCTAGCGAGACGCCCCCGCAAATCAGTAACCACTTCATCATGTTGTCGCTCCATGCGATCCATGCGCCGAGCGTAATGATCATGAATAATGGCCTTCTCTTCGCCCCAGCTAGGAGGTGGAGGAATAGAAGCAACGATAGCACCGCTCTACAGTACAACGTTTATAGAAACATTACGTTCAACAAACCTTGTAGCATCAAACATGGAATTTTAAAAGAAGAAAAGACCTTTACCTGCGCAGGGGCCTCAAAGCTCCTAAGCCTGGCACATAACTCGTCAACCTACACACAGCAAAATTATAAACAACATCAACAATGGATGAGGAATTAAGATTGAAACATCACATGAGAAGCGCTCATACCTGTGCCATAGAAGCAGCTCTCTCTGCAAACGCTCCGTCGCGCTCGCCACGAGCCTCTGCCTGAGGATCACGAATAGAAAGGGTTAAGAGTTGTCATTATACGTCTTGAACACAAGAGCGATGAAACAAAACGCAAACCTCGCTAGTCCGCAGTCGGTCCACCTCCGCTTGTAGAGTGAGAAGATCGCTTTCTAATCGAATTCTCGTGACCTTGGACATGTCCTGCTCTCTGTTGCTCTGCATGATAACCAAAGGTCATAAACACAAATTCAAAATGAACAAATAACTCCATGACCTCATACCTCGCGAGAATCCGCCAACGCTTCGATGATCGCTTCATTTTCCCGGCGGCGCTCCTGTTACCAAAGCATTTTTAGTAAGGAAAGTATAAATAAGGTAGCATGTGGCTAATTAGGTTTAACAAATTTTCATACCCTCTCAGCTGTCAATAGTGCCCTCAGTTTCACAATCTCCGTATCCTATGAAATATAAACCATGCCGTTACATCAAGAATGATTGACATTACTATGGAGATAAGCACCATTGGATTCAAACACTAAATCAAGAAGTCATACCTTCTTCTCCACTAGGTGAGACAGTCGAAGTGTTTCTCCCCTAAGGATGGACTCCGCATCGGACGCTACACACCCAGACGTCCCCTGTCACACATGAGAGCCACGGTTAGAGGATGGGAAGAGCATGAATCGTTGAGATTGCAAGGCTCATAATTGAAGTTGGAAACCTCATAAGCCCTCACCTCGCCCCGTCCTTCGGATGATGGACGTGCCTGCCAATCCCTTGCTATAGCCGGTATCTCCTCCTGAAAAGTAAAAGAAGAAACGATGTTAGCAATGATAAAAAAGGAAGACAACATTAGAGCAAACAAAATTTCAATGCTCACCCGAGCCAATGACGAGGCCTCAGCCGCTTCCGCGCAATTACTAATAGAATACGAAGCCCCACAAGAATACGACTCTGGGAGTATATACCGATGCAAAGCTGTCCTCCAATATACCTCATAGTCACTCCAGGCACTAGCATCTACACCGAAGGTGGCCTTCCTCCCTTTCCTTCTCCAATTTTTTATCTCTTTTCGACACGGATGGCGGCGTTTGAATGCTTTCAAACCCGACCCTAGATACGACCGATGCATGATAGACTTTTCTACAGGGACAACCTGATGGTCTCCCAGTTGGCGCGCAACTCGGCTGACAACCAACCTGACCGCCACCTGGGGAGCGTGGAGCCAAATGTCCCTCTCGAATAGTGTACGCCCCTCCTGCACAACAACCATCTCATCATCCGGACCACCCCGGTAGGGCTGCCAGATCACCTGACAAGTCATGATGTGTAGCAAATGAGAACAAAGAAAGGCAGATATTTAACATGACAAATAAAAGGAGAAAAGGAGCATACCTCGTGATTTTTCAATTCATTTAAGATAAACCGGTAACCTTGCTCGCCCGGTCTCATTCCTAGAGCCTTAATACGCTCAGCCATCTCAGGAGGCAGAATGTCGGCAAAACTCCGCAAATTGGCATTAGGATACCACTGCGAAGCCCGGGGAGTACAACTCAACCTCGCAGGCAAGCGCTCAGGCCGACACTGGATGATATGCTCCCAAACCCATATCTATACACAACCAAAGCTTAGTTATTACAAAAGACGAAAAATGACCCATGATAAGAAAGGGTGGATTACAATAGGTCACCACATTTGGGGATAGGGTTTAAACCTGTAGGATCGGCACGAACCCTCGAAGGCTCTTACATCCGGGCTGGAGGCGGCACCTCGAGTCTAGACTATGGAAAAGAAAGGCAAGGGTGGCCGCGCCCCAAGCATAGTCGCCGACCTTATCCAGGTCCTGCACAAATCGAATGAGAGTACCGGACGCTCTATTGCCAGTCGCGTTGGCAAAGAGACATCTCCCCAAAAAGAACAGAAGGAAAGCCCGGAGATGCTCATCATCACCCAATCGTGCCGAAACCAGCCTAGGTCTCCTCAAACGAACCTCAGACTGCCTCCCTTGTTTTTTCTCTGCACAATACCAAATTGACATAAGAAATTCATTATATAATCAGAATAAGGAACAAAGTAGCTATCAAATGCTTCGATACTCACTCGTGACCGGGAAAGCCTCACAAGGTATCCCTACCCTCTTTCGGCGAGCGTACCCATCAACCGGCACTTCCCGCCATTCATACCCTGCAGCAAGAGAGAAGGAACGTAAGAAACAAGTATGAGAAGCATACAAGACACCAGAGATCAGTAAAAGAAACTAGATCGAGTGCTTACGCTCAGAGGGTCTGACGTCGTCGCCTTCGTCACCTCTACCCGCACCTCCATCTCTCCTCTCATCAAAGCCGGCAGAAACAACCCGGCGAGGCCTCACCCCCTCATCCTCACTATCCCCATCATCAATCTTGTCGTCTCCATCATCAGATGCGATAAACTCACCCTCCAACTCATCATAATCTGCATCCTCATCACAACTCCCGTCCATCTCATCATCACTCTCAATCGCATCCACCACTGCTACATCGTCATCAGCAGGGCCGGCCGCAAATCGGGATCCACCAAAAGAAGGGCCCTCACCTGTCAAAGGAATTATGAACACTGTTAATAAAGGATAAATATCGAATATGCAGGTCTCACGGGTATTTTTCTACTCTGAATCAATCTAAAGGAGAGGGGACAAAATGTTACTAGCATTGGCCCGAGCCCCGGCCTTTGTGGGGACAGGACCTCCCTCACATACTCTAACCGGCAAGCCTTCGAAATCCGGTACCCTTGCCCTCAACTTGGCAAGAAAGTCCGCCTGGTTCCGAGCCCACTCTAAAATAAAGCAGGGAGGAATGATTAGTAGGAGCAGCAGAAGAAGAAAGATATGGTGCTACAAAGGCAACAATGGAATACTTACTATTTAGGATTCTCTTCCTCTCTGGGCTGTACGCCTCCCTCAGCCACTCGGCGTCAATCTGACCCACACCGGACTGGGGGCGAGCCCCGAACATCCTATGTAGGCGTAATCGAGTGATAGAAGCCTTGGCATCATTCGCTCTAGAGAAAACAGGGAGGCCTGTCACCCTCAGCCCCCAGCAACGCGCAATGTCCTCAAGTGTAATCGTCATTTCCCCGGGCGGGAAATGGAAAGTGTGCGTCTCATCCCTCCATCTCTCGGAAAGAGCACAAATGAGGGCACGGTCGGTGCGGAAGGCGACAATAGACATGAAATCCCCGAACCCCATCGCTCGGACCCAATCTTTTAAGTGATCAGGGAGCTCGGTCCACCAGTCCCTCATCTGTAACCAACTCACCCTAGCCCGGGCAAAAGGGACAGGCTGCAACATAAACATCACCGGAAATGATGTCAACAATAATGAAAGCCAACAAAGTATGAGATTTATAAAGATAACTAAGAGTTTACCCGGCCAGCTCGTATCTCGTCTGAAAGGTGAGGCTTCTTCTCCGATTTGTCCTCACACTTCTGTTTCTTTTTCGGGGGAGTAATGATTTGATCTACCCCAGCCCCTTCCACAGTGTCCGATGACATAGGAGTGCGCTTACAAGTCTCCTTAGTCCTAGCCATCTGACAAACCTGTACCCAAAGCCAAAATGAGAAGTTGAACATGAGGGCATAATGTTAGTCCACATAAGCATAAGAGACCATGACCATTGATCCAACCAAAAGATTAAGACAAAAAGAATCCCATTTATTGAGCTACCCTCATTAAAACACCTTTTACAAGCCTGAAAAGAAATGAAAACACATTCATTCCAACCCAACTCTTCCAACTTAGCTCAAACTTCACGCCTCTTATTCTGCCTCATCACCACTATATCATTTCGACATACACATTAGGCTGAATCACATCCCGTCCCACAGTCACATCATACAAATAAGAAAAAGGGAGGAAGGGAAACAATGACAACCACAACAACGAAATATATAAAGATATATAAAAACAACAAAAAAAATGAATAACCGAACCACAATTTAAACCAAAACAGCACCCATAACCTTTGTCCCATCACATCATAACCAACTCACCCTAGCCATCACCACCATACCCCTCAATTACCAAGCTTACTCTTCTACATAATAAAATAAACAATTAAAAAAAAAAAAAAAAAAGAGATAGAGACAAAAGAGCAGAAAGTTCCCAACATAATTACAAATATAGAAATAAGCATAAAAAGAAAAAAGAAAACACACCATGGTGTAAGGAACAAGTCAAAACCAGTGCACCACAAATTTAAACAAGTCCCTGAATAACATAAGAAAGAAGAAAAATAAAAAGAAAAAAAAATAATAAAAAAAAAAGAAGAAGAAAGCCCAAACCACTTCCCCATAATGACTGAGATCTATGTTAGGAGTCCAAATCATGTTCACCACACTCTCATTTAAAGCCAATGGAAATGCTCAATGAACTTAACAATCTCCAATACACTAGTTAGCCTCCATGGATCACACCAAACCTCACTCCTCATCATCCCACCAATCCTAACTAGTCACAGAAAATGCCCATTTTCCATCCAAACTGATTTCTGCCAAGGAACCCCCACTATGCAATCTTTCAAATTTGGATCAAGGGGGGTTGGGATTATCAACGCCACAACTGGGACAACTCCATTCCTTCTTCCCTCATCAAAATCCACCACGTCCCTAGCTGCCTTTGGCCAAAACCAAGCCACAAAACCCCATGTTGCAGCCATCGCCCAGAAAAAAATAATAATAAACAAAAAGAGTGAAAGAAGAGATAAACAAAAAGAATGAGACCCACATACCTGGGTTACCAAGCTCTGCAAATGCCCCTTCCCTCTTCTCCCTTTCCTTCTTCTTCCCCTCACTCTGTTGTTGGTCTCCTTGTTCAGCCCAGTCAAGCACAACCTGAAATGGCAGCAGCATACATAAACAGATTCTAAAAATAAAAAAAAACAGAAAGAAGATAAAAGAAAGAGAAGAGAAAGAATGGAAAATGGGAAGATGGAAGACCCCTACCTGAACCTCTCTCTCCTCCTTTTCTCCTCAAATGAATTCGGTCTTCACCTGTAGCAGCCATAAACAGAGTCTTAAAAAAAAAAAAAAAAACAGAAAAACATAAAGAAAAATAGAGAGAAGAGAAAAGAAAGAAAACAGAAATGAAATGGAAAGGAGAATACCTGAATCTCTCTCTCCTCCCTTTCTATTCAAATTACCTGGCCTTCACCTGTAGCTGCCAGAAACAAATTCTAAAAATATATATATATATATATAACAGAGAGAAGAGAAAAGAAAGAGAACAGAAATGAAATGGAAAGAAGATGGAAAACCACATACCTGGCCTTCTCTCTCCTCCCTCTTCTCCACTGCTGCTCACTGGAACTTCACCTGAAGCTACCACAGCAACCATGAAAAAAAATAGAAAGAAGAAGAAGTGGAGAAGGAGGTTAAGACCCACTTACCTGGGCGGCGGCAGACTTGTGCATTGCTGCTCGTTCTCTCTCTTCACTCAGCTATCACCCTGCTCACTCTTCCCTGCACATCACCTGAAGCAAGAACCGAAAGAGAGAAACAAAAGAAGAGGGAGAGAGGGAAACAGAGAATGAAAAATGAAAAGGAGGGAAAACCCCCACCCTTATGACCTAACGCCCACTGCTGGGCGCATAGTGGCCCAGCACCATCACGTGGTGGGGCCCTCTTCAAGGGGGGAGATCCACCTATATATATATATATATATAAAAGAACAACTTAACTGAAAAAAAAAAGAAAAAAAGAAAAGAAAAAAAAAGGGGATCAAACCTGACATTAATTTAAACATCAATGGAGATGAAGTTAAGACATAATCCACTCTTGGGTTAGGATAAAAAATCAATCTTTATTAATGACTATGGTCTAGTCTTAACAAAATTGGACTCATCGAATCTCATAACTCATCATTAACCTCATCATAATAAATGTCATCATCATTCAATAATAAACATCACCACATAAAAAAAAAAAAAAAAAAGAGGAAAAGAAAATAAAGTCTAAATCAACTTTTATTAAACTCCAATAAGAGTCTCAAAACAATAACTATAGCAATTAATTGAATCAACCGAATCCTAAACATGAATTAAAATAGAGGTCACAACCTTTGCCCCCAATACCCTAGGTGGAGCTCATAACTAACTAAGATGGTCCTAATGACCTGACCTCTTATTGAAAGGAAATCCTAGCCTAAGATAGAATAAGTTTTAGTGAGTCCCCTAGGAGGGATGGAACATCCCGTTGAAAGTAGGAAAGCGCGCCATCTGTGCCTCCATTTCAATGATATGAACTTCGAGTTGTCCTTGCACTTCTTTCAAGTTATCCGGTGGATTCCTCAAGACACCGCAAATATCCCGAATTCGCTGAAAGTCATTTAGATAAGCCGTGTATACCGGATGAATAAGCGCCGAGAGGCTAGTGTTTTGCATCTCGAAGTACCTCCTGTAGCGCCTAGGAACGGATGATTCAGCTTCGTGAGGGCAAGACATGACCATGAGTTCTAGTTGATCCATTCGCCTGTGTAGGGTGTTAAAGTCATCAATAGGAGCTCGTTCATTGGTAGACTTCATAGCCTCCCAAACTTCAAACATCCCCTTGACATCCAACATGCTCCATAAGAGAGATTGGAGCACGCTGTTGACAAAAGGTGGCAAGTCTTCCAGAAGCCCATCATAACCATTCAGCCTATTTAGAGCAGTCCTGCCCACAATACACAAATCCCCATACAACCTGCAGATACCTTTGTACTTCATAGCCAGTAAATCATACCTGTTGCGCCTAATCTCCACAATGCGCTGGTCCATAGTTTCTTCAAATTGGAAAACGCAGTCATAGGTAACAGGCAGGGAGGATTCATGCTTGAGGTAGAATTCTGCCCGTTCCTCAGAGTCATAATACCCTATTTTGTCAGCTTCAGGGGACCAATATTCATCGCCTGGCGAGTAGGGCTTGCAAGCAGAAGAACCCTCAATACCATCAACAACGAATGAGAAGATCGGAGAGCCGGCCATTGGAATAAGAGAAGACCTGTAGGCATATGCACAAGGCTTTAGAAACCCTTTACAGAATAAAAACAACCCAAAAAGGTTCATAATTAGAGGAAATCCAAAAAAAAAAAAAAACATAAAAAAAAAGGGGGTCACCTGGGCGCCCCAGGGGTGGCGCCTAGGTCTGTTTTGAGGAATTCACCGCAAAAGGTACGGGTTTAGCCATGATAATTTTATTAGGCCTTCTCAAATCCGTGAGAGATACTTCCAGAGATACTGCTAAGCTATCCCAAACCCTCTGGAGAGTCAAGAAGTCCAAACTACACTCCCATACAATACAACATCTTAACATTCAAAAAAAAAAAAAAAAAAAAAAAAGAAAACAGAGAGTCAGCTAGGCACCACAGGGGTGGCGTCCACCCCAGCCTTGAAATATCTCCCATAAGGACATCATTATTTCGCCAAGTTAAAGACTTTAGTGTCCCTGAGTCATGTTTTCATAACATACTGTGAAGCCGGAGAGAACCAGAATATGAAAAGATGCCCCAAAATTCGGGTTCACAAGCCCTTAGTGTGAATCAGAAAGATAGGCACCACCAGGGTGGCGCCTAGCCTTCCCTGTTGGTGTTTCTCAACTAGAGCACCCCAAATTTTACCATGATAGACTCGCCTATGCCATAAAACAGCCTTGACAAATTAAATAAAGAAAACGTGGGACAAGACATCACCACAACCAAAACAAAAGCCAACATGTACGTAAGAGCATAAGACTAGGCTCAAATTCAAATCAAAGATTGTGCATGTGCATGACGAAAACTGAACATAATCTTGAAATATCAGATGTAAAAATCACCAAAAGAAACAAAAAGGCCAACACATGATCAAAAAAGGATTAAAAAAAATAATAATAAATAAATAAGAAAAAATGATCAACCACATAACCTAAAGAGGATAAAAGCGAATTTAAAAAGAGAAAAAGAGAACATACAAAACAAATAAAAAGGGATGCTTTAATCTGAAATCATATACCAAGTTGATCAACTAAAAAAAAAATAAATCATACAATTAGAAGTATATACATGAGACATGCCATTCATCTTAAAAAAGAAAAAGAGAAGAGAAAACTTACTTGAGAGCAAGGAAGAGCTTGAAGGCTTTGAAATTCGAAGTCTGAAAGAGCAGGAGTTGTGGCAAATTCGTGGCCTTGATCCACTTATATAGATTAGAGTTTGAATCCCATGAGGATTTTAAAAGAACATGAACAGCAACTTGGGCGCCACTCCCTGGGCGCCCAGGTCACCTGTTCTCTCTAAAACTCGAACTTCTCTTTGACAGGGACTCTAAGTGCTTAACATGCAATTCCACGTAGGCGCCACACCCCGGGCGCCCAGATCATCTATTCTCTAAAGGTCAGGCTTCTACTCCGACGAGGACTCTTGGTACGATAGGTTGAACACGAATCCTACTTCAAGACTAACTCAAAATGTAGTCTGGGCGCCACCCCTTGGGCGCCCAGGTCACACATTGCCTCGAACTCGAATTCTACTTCGAAACCAACCTGAAATGCAACCTACTTCCTTGAAGTTAAAACTACATTCTAAAACGGACTAGGACTGTATCTTGGGCACCACTTCTTGGACGTTTAGGTTACTTGTCTTCCAAATCCACCATTCTACTTCGAGACGAACTTCATCCATACAATCAGCCAGGCACCATCCCCTAGGCGTCCAAGCTGTCTCTTTTCATAATCCTTGAATCAAAGCTCGAACAGGCTGGGCACCACCCCTGTGGCGCCTATCTATCACCTTAGAGAACCAAAGGCCCCTTTGAGCCAAATTGTCCTAGAATTTTGAGAAGTTGAACCCGAACAAGAATTAATGATGATTGATGATTAAAAATAATAATGATAAAAAAAATAAAAAAATAAAAAACAAGAAAATAGAAAAACTAAAAAAAATATATATAAAAAAAACATAAAAATAAAAAATAAAAACAAAAAATAACAAAAAAAAATGAATAAATAGATAAATAAATAGCCAAAAGAGAGAGAGAAAGCAAGTTAAGAGAGGCACAATAACATGGTGCAAATTGTCAATCAAACATTGTCCCATCACATAAGGTCCTGTCACATGCACATTAGTCCCATCACGCATACATCTGACATTGTACATTGCATCCCATGTCATCTCCATCAATGAAATTTCAACTACATAGCACTAACAATGAGAAGTGCAGAATCTTTTAGTGTTTGTTCAATACAGGTTCCCAAAGCAAAAACGAAGACACCAAAGGTGAAAGACATTCAAGTACACTGATGGAGGCAGATGATTCAAACTTCGGCAAACAAATGATGAAAGGAAATGGCAGTGGTCCCCAACGTTGGACTTACGGAAAGCTCTGGAGGTAAGTACCCTTGACTGTGATTTTCATGATTTTACTTCATGTCTGGAAATTGAGTCGCCGTAGGCCTCCCTTAAGTGCTTATAATCGGTATGGCAACCATAATATCATGTTCTCATGAATTGTGCGTTCGCCGACTCACATCTTGACGTTGGAAGATGGAAACCGTGTAACTTGAAACTCTCCATGATAAGCACCAAAAAGATGATCGAATCTATCCCAGGTTCTCATTTAAGCTTGGGTGAAGACCAAGATCCCTAGAGAGTGATGGCTTTTCCGGTGACCGTCTTCCGTTGATTTAGCTTTTTCGATGCATCCCTGAGTTTCAAAATCAAACATCTTTTAAAAATAAAAAATAAAAAAAAATGCATCTCATTCTCATATGCACCTCACACTATTGCTTGAGCTGTGTTTGTAATTGCCTTTAAGATCCCCATTTTTGCTAGTTAGTTTTAACTATGCCTTGAACATTCAACTGTGGATGAAAATTAAAAGACGCTATATATGACAACTTGAATTAAACTCTATTGCAAGAACAAATGAACTTCTAATAGTGACTTAACCAATCGAAAGATTGATTTCTGATTCAGACCACCGGGGCACAGTTCCCGCCATCATTTTAAATCTCAGCAACCGGGGCACAGTTCCCAACCCGCCACGTGGCAATACCACGGGCACCGAGGCACAGATCTCGAGTTTCCAATCAAATCAGTAGGCACGTAACTTCTTCTTTTTCTTTTTCCCCCTGAATCAGGATCGATCCTAGAAAAGTGAACCTCATCTTTAGAATGAATTTGCAATTGCATACATCCATAGATGGCCACTCCCGCGAGCTCAAAAGCTCCCGTGAGTCATGAGTGGTGTGTCTACTTTCTTTGGAGCACAACTCTCCACGTGTTGCTCTCCAAAGAGGGGCATACTGTAGACACCTCATTTGGCCCCTATGATAGCCTTAAATACCTATCATATATAGCGATGCCCCCATTTCATCCATAATTGAATGATTAAAGACATAATTCAGATTAATTAACGACGATGAAGATACTTGTTGTTGATTTTAGACTTAGTTCGACGATTTCTAGAAATTCGCGAGAGAAAAGCCAAGTCGCGTCGAGATCTCGAGCCCAATTCACTACTCACACAAGAAGTGAACCATGACACCACTCAAACCCTTTTTTGGACCACTTAAGACATGCTTAGGCCAATCCCTCTAAAGACCATACTTAGTTTGCCAAAATGTCACCCGATTAGCCTAAGTTAGGAAATCGAATTCATTGGTCCAGAGATCCCCCATATTTTACAGCACATATTTGTTAAGACATTTATACCATTGAATTCCTCACTTTGAGAGCTTTCCGACGGTATGTAGAACGTCCAAATCCGATAAGCGAGTCAAAAGTTATGAGCTTCCGAAGTTTGTGCTAAGAAGAGATCACCTAGGCACCACCCATGTGGCGCCCACCCTATGGAAAACCATCTAGGCGCCCCATGGTGGGCGCCCACACAGCCCGGGACCACCTAGGCGCCCCATGGTGGGCGCCCAGCCTCCAAATTTCACTAGTTAGCCTAAAAGTAGCCCGGGACCACTCAACGTAGGGGCCGAACTCCGAAAATGAACCGACTCCACCTAGGCACCACCCATGTGGCGCCTACCCTCCTAAGTTCCACATAGGCACCAACCCTGTGGCGCCCACACTTCCTAGAATCACCTAGGCACCCCATGGTGGGCGCCCACCTTAAAATTTATTTGTTTGGTTCGAGATTAGACCGGGACCACTCATACGTAGGACCAAGCATCGAAGACGAACCAAACCACCTAGGCACCACCCATGTGGCGCCCAGCCTATTAAGTGCTAATGTAGGTCCCCCCAGGTGAAGACATATCCGTTCAGTCTCGACTCCAAATGGGACCAAGGATCAAAAGCGGAGCATGAACCAGCTGGGCACCACCCTGTGGGCGCCCACTCTATCCAGGATCACCTGGGCGCCACCCTGTGGGCGCCCAGCCTACACAGGCCTTGTGGGCGCCACCCCATGGGCGCCCATCCTCCCTCCAAACCCTAGTTCACCCTAAAACAACTTAAGCCGCCTAGGGATGCGTGAGACCTTCTAGAAACACGAATTAATGAAGCCCTAGCCCCTTCTAAACTCGTCCCAAACCTATATAATCCCTCTTAACTTCATTTACAAGGGAGGCTACCCAAAAACCCTAAGAAAAGAGGCAAAAGGAGAGAATAGAAAAAGAAGAAGAAAGGTAGCCACCATTAGAGAAGAACTTCAGATCTATAGTAGAAGAAGGAGAAAGAGAGGAGGAGGCTTCCATATCTTCAAGTAAAGCTATGGATCTTTGCGAAGGTTTCAATCTAGGAACTTGAGAAACGTTTCTTCATACCGGTATTCCTAGATCTCCCTTCTTTTACTACACTCCATCACCATTCATACTTAGAAACATGCTTAGGGCCATTTGAGCATCATAGATCTACATTAACTTGAGATAAAAATGGTATTAGCATCTCATCATATTAGAAACATGTTTAGGTTCATTCTAACATAGTAGGTTTTCTTTGATTTCGTAGTTCATATCGCATAGCTAGATTAGATCTCGCATTAGCATCATCATCATCATCATTTATATTGAAAAGATCGCAAGCAACCATTGGCAGAAAGGCTGGGCGCCACCCCCTGGGCGCCTGCCCTCTCCAGAACACCTGGGCGCCTGCCCTCTCCAGAACACCTGGGCGCCACCCTCTGGGCGCCTGCCCTTTCTAGAACACCTGGGCGCCACCCATTGGGCGCCTGCCCATCTTGAATCACCTGGGCGCCACCCCCTGGGCGCCTACCCTTCTGAGACAGGGTCCGGGTTCTTTATCTCCGCCCGTTGCATCGTTTGCTTATAATTTCGTTAGTTGCATCGCTAGTAGTTCGAATTAATACATTCGCATCAGTCGCCGAATATTGGAAGTTGTGTTGAAAACACTAAGATTCTTGTGCGTTCGTTGTGTTCCGTTGAAAACCCTGACTGAGCAGGGTAGGCGCCACAGGGGTGGCGCCCAAGTGGATTTCTCCACTTTTGGGCACAACTTCAGATCTTCTGCATTTAGTTCATTTAGAAACTGCATATTAATGATATGTTTGGTTGTATGATCTGTTCTGAACTTCGAATTACCATCTTTGTCACACTTCACATCATATCATTTGAACCACACATCCATAGAAAATCCCAAAAAAATCATAAAACATAAAATCCCTTCTTCTCTTTCCTTATTCTCTAGTAAATTAGAGGAGAAACCAAAAACAAATTAAAAGATATCCAAAAACCCAAAAAGAATAGTTAGATAGTCTAAGTTATTGAATTTAGTGCCTAAGTAGGACAAATCCTAAGATTAATTAAAACAACATAATTAGTAAACTTAAGCAACATCACATCATTAAGAGTTCTAAAACATTAAGACCCTAATTAATTCGGATTTAGAAATAACTAAGAACTTTAAAAACACAAAAAACCTAAAACCCCAAAAGACAGCCACCTGGGCGCCACCCCCTGGGCGCCCATCCTTCCACAGCCACCTGGGCGCCACCCCCTGGGCGCCCAGCCTGTTCATTCCCTAAGACAACCCGGTTAAAGTTTAAGCTAATTAGTTAAGGCTTTAAACTAATCCGAATCAACACAGTAAAACATTTTAAACCTAGAATAAGTAAACCTTAATCAACTTAATCTCTAATTAACTCAAAAACTCAAAACCAACAAAACTCTAAAAAGTCCACCTGCACTGCCACCTGGGCACCACCCTCTTGGCGCCCATCCTATCCCGTTTCTAAAGAACTCCTAATTAAAATTTCTAATTAAACACAACCCAGATTTAATCCTAGTTAACATAACAAAACACTTTTAAATCTAAGAAATCTAAAACCTCAATCAACTTAGACTTGAACCAACCTAAAAACGCAAAAGCCACCCGAAACCACAAAACAGACACCTGGGCGCCACCCCCTGGGCGCCCAGCCTGCCTTTACACTTAGGCACCACCCTCCTGGCGCCTATCTTATCCCATTCCCTTAGAAACCACCACTTAATTAAACTTAATTGATTAAACCCGAATTAACACCTTAAAACACTATTAACCTAAAAGACTCGAAACCTTAATCAATTTGGACTCAAACCAACTTAGAAAGTGCAAAACGAATAAACCACAAAACATCCACTTGGGCGCCACCCCTTGGTGCCTATCCTTCCGCATCTACTTAGGCGCCACCCCCTTGGTGCCTATCCTTCCGCATCCACTTGGGCGCCACCCCCTTGGTGCCTATCCTTCCGCATCCACTTGGGCACCACCCTCCTGGCGCCCATCCTACCCAATCACTAGGAAACCCTAGTTGAAATTAAAATCGAATTCAATCACGATCAACACACCGGAACACCCTTGAAATCTAAAACAATCGAAACCATAAGCCCGAATAGATTTAAAACATCCAACCAACTCGGACGCACAAGACAGACACTTGGGCGCCACCCCCTGGGCGCCCATCCTGTCACATCCACCTGGGCACCACCCTCTGGGCGCCCAGTCTCTCCAGTCACTAAAGCCTAATTAATTAGAATGGAATTTAATCTTAATCTACTCAACGTAACACTTTTAATTTAAAATATATCAAACTATAAACGCTCAACCACAAATCAACCTAAAGAATACTCAACCGACCCGAACTACATAATAGCTCACCTGGGCGCCACACCCTTGGCGCCCATCTGTCAAATCCACCTGGGCACCACACTCTGGGCGCCCAGCTTCCCCGTTTTCGGAAAAAAAACCCAATTCACAACTTAGCCCAATTAATTCACGTTTAAATAAATCCCAATCGAATACGAATAGCATTCCACATCCAAACACACTAAGTCCTTTAATCAATTTAAACTTAAATTGACCTAAGAATCACCAAACCGACCGAACCTTAACACAGTCACCTGGGCGCCACCCTTTGGGCGCCCATCCTGCCAAATCAACCTAGGCGCCACTCCCTTGGCGCCCAGCCTACCCGTTTTCATAAAAACCCCAACCAACAACTTAACACAATTAATTAGCATTTGAACCAATCCAAATCAACATATTAAAACACTTTTAACTTAAAACACTTGAAACTTAAATCGATTTGGACTTAGCACCCAAAGCCCTTACGAACCAACAAACAGCCACCTAGGCACCACCCCTGTGGCGCCTATCCTATACTCTAACCTTGGTTCACAACTTCAATTTAAAACGAATAGCTAAACACCTTACCATTTAAATGAACTAAAACCAAAACCTAAAATAGTCTCTAGATCCGAAAACTCATATCGAATCCCATCCGGAATACCTGAAAATCACAAGCCATCAACCTAGGCGCCACCCCCTTGGCGCCCATCCTCTCATTTGCACTAAAACGCAAACTCTTGGTTTCATCTAAAAATCCGGATTCGAATCCCTTTGACATTTGAACATCAGAGAATTAGAACAATTTGAAACATTAAAATTCACCAAGTAAGAACCCCTTGGATTTCGAAAATAACATCGATACCATCGTCGCTAGCCAAACCACCCAGAAACAGCCACTTAGGCGCCACTGTCTGGGCGCCCAAGTCACCAAAGTAACCTAGGCGCCACCCCCCTGGCGCCCAAGTCCTCTGTTAACCCTGTTTCGCTGATTTCGACATCGTTTCACGTTTTAAAGTAAACCATAAATTCCAGAACTTTAAACAACTTAAACAGAGCCCCAAAATACATTTAACCCACCTCTTAATCAATCTTCAACTCAAAACAAACCGAACCAATTAAAAATCATAATTAATAAATTGCTTAGGCGCTGAACCATCAAACTCAGGCTATTCATACCCTAGGATTAGATTGGATTTCCCCGTTAGGTAGCTTAGCGCATTAGGTTTCGCCCCATCACTTTTCCTGTTCCGTTAGGGGACTGGGAGAGCTGATGTGGGCGGTCTAGGACCTTAGGTTAGGGTTAATCCGATGATCAGTAGTAAAGCATTAATCACATAGATCCAAGTAAAATCCCTAGGTTAGGCCCTTCTAGCCCCATATTGAAAAGCCATAAAAACCATAAAACCAACAAAATAAACCCAAAAAGATTTTCCTTTTATTTCTTCCTCCACCTCAGGTGCCAGATATTTAATCGAACTTAATGATAAAGGGAATAAAGAACTGATTTCTAAAATTGAATAAATGAGAATAACGAGATGAGATGAGTGATTTCGCACACACTTTTAATCAATCACGGCCCATCGGCCACCCTAAAACAAACACTGGCCCATCGGCCATTTTCAATCAATCCTGGCCCATCGGCCACCTTCAATTAATTTCGGCCCATCGGCCTTTTACTTTTATCACTCGTGTATCGCACACGAAAAACACAGAAATCACAAGTCAAAATCTCATTTGCATCATCATTTTGGTTTGAAAAATCAGCCTTTAAACCCTATTTTGCCAAGGGATCAGAAGGGGGTACCCGGGAATGGGGCCGATCCTCTTCTTAAATATTTGGCACCTCCCCCTCTTTTAGTTTATTTTCTTTATTCTAGTTATTTTATTTTACTTGGATATACTACGATTATGCTATGTGAGGATTAACCTTTATTCGGACTTTAACTCATGACCCTGAATTGACACAAAATTAAAGAGACCCAAAGAGACCCAAATTAATGTGACAGGACAACCGTCGTGTGTTGCCGGCAGCACATTAGACGAGAGGAAGAACCCACCTTATTATTTTTCTCCCCATATTTCTTCGACTTTTGTCGAAGAACGGTGTTACGGCCGTACAGTAGCTGGCGATCGTGATCCATCGATTTTGAGGCTAGTCGGAATCCTCATTTTCGATGTAAAATTTAAATAGCATATATGTAGATGAATGTAGATTTCCCCAAACCATGCCTCTCTTGGAGAGGAAAATTGGGGGGGTCGAAATTCACATCCGACACATATGTTCCTTCGCGTTTTGCCATGCAGTTGGGCTTCTCGCAAGGCATTGTTGGAGCGCCTTCGAGTAAGGTGAAGCGTTTTGGAGGTCTGCAGGACGGGAGAAATGCATGGGCCTTTTATAGTGAGGAAGACACTACTGCCATGATTTCTTATCCTGAGTTGTCCACTTTTTGGACTGAATGGTTTGTGGAGAGCTTTTCAGTATACCGGGGGTTTCCAAGAAAGAGCTTGTTGTAAAGCAGTCTTCTGGGAAGGGTCTTGGGAAGTCAGATGGCGTCCGCCGAGAGGAAGTTCTGGCTTTCCTTTCTGGAGAAAAGCACATAACAGGCTTTCTCGAGGACCAGGACGTCATCAGATTGGGAGCTGCACAAGAGATACTTGGTGAGGTCTTGGAACAGCTCACAGAGGAGGAGGCTGAGGTCGCTGCTTGGATACAAGCCGAGCGAGCAAAGGCTTCCATGGAGTCTACCGGCAAGAGCAGACCATCTTGTGAGGACTCTATCGAGAGGCCAAATTTTGATGACGGGGCGGGTACTTCTAACAATTCGTCCCGTAGGAGCAAGAGGAGAAGAGGACAACGCCAAAGTAAGAGACGGCACGAAAACTTTCCTGATCTGGAGATTTCTTCCACCATTGCTGAGGAGGCATCAGGGGATGATGATGAGCCTCCAGAAAAGAGAAGCCGGGGAGAGAAGATCAGCAATGATGGTATGACCATTCTTCTCTCTTTTGCCGCTTCTTTCTTTTTATGAGGGTTTTATTTTTGATCTACTGTTTTTCTTTCTTTTGGCAGAAGATGATGATTTGATGATGCCTGAGGTTCCGGCCGATGTGGCGGTGACGGATCCGGTCATGGCATGTGTGGAAGAACCCAGAGATTCTGAAGTAGACCTAGAATCTCCACCTGGTATGATTTTTCCTTTTTTTCTTTGTTTTTTCTTTTTCTTTACTGCCACTTACTGATATATTCTTTTGTTTTCTTGCCAGCTGACTTGCCAGAGGATTCCGACGACTTCGAGCCATCCATGGATGCAACTTTTGATGATGCTTCGGATGAGCTCATGGAGGCAGAAAGTATTCCGCCAGTCGTCAAAGAAGGTACTTTGTAGTGATAATCTTGAATTTTTTTTTTGTTTTTTGACAAGATCATATTCATACCTTTTTCACCTTTCATTGGCAGGTTGTGAGGTGACAGGAGAAGTTCCTCTATCATTCTCAGAGCCAGAGCAGGGAGTGCCCGCGGTTGATCCAGGAGTAAGGGCATCATCCACCAGTTTTGATGAGGCAGAGGAGAGTCCGCGTACTGATATTCCTTCTCCAGTGGCTCCGATTGGGAAGAGTTTCTTGATTACTCTTCCGACTGTGCTTGACATGGGTAGTCGACCAACGGAGCATGGCGAGTCTTCATCTGAGCCATCCCATCAGTTTGCGAAGAAGGTGTTGAAGAGAGTCTTGAGCTCATGGGTCGAGACTCTTTCTTCTGGCCATTTGGAGGATGGATTCGGCATGATTAAGTGTCACGACCCCGGACCCGAACCCCGTCCTAATCCGGCGTCACGGCGCGGCGGGCTAACAAATTCCGCCCCGCATGTGCTAAATTGTTTGTTTCCCATAGGTTTCCACGGTGAGGATTCCACGCGAATCACACACACACATTCATTCAACACATTTGCGGAAGCGTGTAGCAAACACTCTAACAATTGATTTCCAATAAGAGAAAGTATGATTACATCATGGACTCATGTCAAAGGGAGAAAACACCACTAGCATTCCCATAGTTAAGTTAAGGTTTACATCACAACTAAAGCAAAGTTAAGTTTTACAAATTCCCAAAAGACTTAAGCCAACATTGGCTAATAACAAAACCCAAAATAACCGGTCATTGAATTCCCAAAGTGTTCGCCTCAAGCCCCAACACGATGTCTACATAACATCGTTAGGCTGCCACTCCTGCCCACTGGGCTGCATGCCTACAATCTCCTCGCACTCCTCCTCAAGGGCAACATTACCTGTATCTGAACACCAAAACGAAGGATTAGACATGACGGTTTGGCAGGTAATTGAATCAAATACAACCGTGCTATAAATCAGTAATTTATCATTAATAAAACAAGTACAGTGTAAAGAACCAAATGAATTAAATAGCTCAAAACAACATTCCTTAGGAAACCATATGAGAAATCACGAAACACATTTAAGGTAAAGATTGGCAACCACACAAGGCTACATTCTTTGTCACACCAGGTAACAAGAGCACTCACGATAGAAATTCTCCATCACACAAGGTGAAAAGGAGCACGAAACATGACCCAGTAAAACTGAGCATCACTCACGAATCCCGCCGCGGAACGGGCTAAATAACACGCACGATAATCCAAACTGCAGTTGGCACGAAATATTTAAGGACCCAAGGCGGTTGATCAAACCGACAAGGTCGTCCAAGCCGAGTGGTGCCGACAATAAAACAAATACACACTACTTTTCAAATTCATGCTTGCTATATAAAAATTTGGGAACTACTCACACTATTTTAAGAACACACGTTTTTTCACACGAAATCACGAATAGTAGTCCTGACACGATGTGTATAAAACACGATTCACGCACACAAAATCACAAGCAAGATGTAGAAGTCGTAAATCCATTTCAAATCCCTCAACCAATTCCTTGGAACCATAACTGTTGAGTTCGTATACACTTTGAGATCCCATGTCGTTCATTCGTTTAGATGGTGCTCAATATTTAACGACATTCAAGATGGTCAATGTGTATGCATCAACTAGGAAGAGTCCAAAAGGAATTAGAATTGAAACCTCATCATTCCCTTCACTTCAGAAAACTGGGTATAGTCGGTCACTTGTCGGTTGGCCGTCGGTTGGCCGACACTGAACATGTCGGTCAGCCGAGTGCTGACCGAGAGTTAAGCTTCCCATCAGATCAGGAAAACAACCTTCTGGATCCGAAACCGAAGATGTTCGGTCACCTGTCGGTCGACTGAGACCCCCAAACTCTGTCAAATGCAGCATTCTGGAAACGGAACTGAGATGGCTCGGTCACTTGTCGGTTGGCCTGTCGGCTAGCCGACCCCTGACCGACGGCTGACCGACCCACTATGGAACAGCATTTTCTGAAGCTGATTCCCTTCCTTTATTTTCTCCATCACTTCTCCTTATAGCCCCTTCTTTCCTGCACGAAAATGAGCCTACAGCTCCTCCCATTTCATCCAACAATCATTCATTCCAACCATCAAAATGCACAATTCAAACTTCATCAAATTTCCAAGAACACAACTTAGTAATTTAAAAGACATTTCCAAATGAATGAAGCAGGTTAAAAACAGAATTCCAGTCCATAAATCAGAACATATGACATGTAAAACATGCATTTAATGAATCAACATCAATGCCAAATGAAATGGAATTAATCAAGAAGGTTATAAGTAAGAAAATCAACATAATTCTAAACCATTGCATGCACAATCCATCTCATTAAATTACTTGCCTTGGGTAGGAAAATCACTTAAGAAAAGCTCCTCTCACACCTCTCCCTACAGCTGAACTCCAATCTACAAACCCCATGAAAAACCCATTCAAAACTCCATGAAATTTGAAATCAAAGAAGCCTTCCGTAAACCCTTTTTGCATGCATGAAAGAAATCTTCCTAAGGGTTCAAGAAAACCATGGTAGAGAGATGGAAACCATTGCTTACCACTAGAAGCTCTAACAATGGAGAAAAGCTTAGATTAGGGGATGGTTCCAGCTGAATCTCTTTAAGGATGATATCAAAAGACAGCCAAGAGGAAGGGGAAGGGTTTTATGAGGTCAAATCTCCACTTTCCACCAAGGAAAGGAGACATGCAAGAGGAAAGAGAGAGAGAGAGGCTGGAAGAGAAGAGGAATAGTTGATCTTCTCAAGCTTCAGTTGGGTGCCAAATGAAATGGAGAAGAAGAGAAGAACAACTCACGTGGGTTATTCTTTTGAATGGGTGAGTTGTGGGTCCCACAACTCCTAACACTTTGAGGGCTTAAAACTCCCTCTTGTGGGTCCCGAATGAGATCGACGAAAGAGGGATCGAAAAACGATCGTCGAAATGTCTAGTTTCCAAAAAGTATAATTTTGGCACGCTTTTAAAATTCTGAAATTCATGCACAGATTTTGAGGCGAAAAGACCATCTTGCCCTTTTTGCTGAAAAACATGATTTTGGGGTTCAAATATGCACGGGGTAATTTCCAAGGTTGTTAAAAAATAAAACACAACCCAAGAGATCCAAAAATCGATATTTTTCAAAATCGACAAACCGAGTTCCCACACGATCACGCGATGCACATGCCACCCTGGGCCCGGCCAAGCCTAACTCAACATCCTCGAAATTCCCCAAAGTTATTCAAAATGCTAATCGAGCTAAAGATCTAAGTTAATCGTCCTCTAATCCCACTTACTAACTAAACACAACTAAAACCAAGATTAACTATATTAAACCTGGGTCGGGGTCTGACATTAAGCATGTACAGGACATTCTTGCCAATAGCGAAGAGGTCGGTCTGGACATTACAGATGCCAAGGCTTTTGTTGATGAAGTTATCGCTCTAGGCAACAAGTGGATTGAGACCAAGAGCTTTCCAAATGATGACTTCTTCAATGAGATGTTTTTGAAGCCTTCTAGCGAGGCCAAATCTGAACTGAATGAGATCTCGCGGACTCGGAAGTAGCTCGTTCGGGAGAGGAACGTCACTGAGTTGGCTATTATCGAGCTGACACAGGGCTAGCACCGTCTCGATAGAGAGGTCATTGAGGTCAGACAACGCCTTAAGCTATTGGAAGAACAAGCCGCTGCCAAGTGGACTGCCATTTTGAAAGCTCGCAATAGAGAGAGGACTCTCATTCGCCAAGTTGAGGAGGCTGAAAACAATCTCCGGAGGAAGACTCAGGAATATGAACAATGGCAAATTCTCTGGGAAGAGCTTCCTCGTGCTGAAGATGGGTCACTACGGCCTACTGCATTTTATGGGAAAATCCTGAAGAAACGCGGCCTAGAAGCTTTGGAGGCTAAGGCCAAGAGTTTGCTTGTGGAGTTAAGTCTTTGGCTGAAAACCATGTCGGACTAGTCTCCTGACTTTGTAACAAACTTTTCTTCTTTTCTTTTGGTACCTCTATGTATAAACAATTTTTTTTTTTGCACCTTTTTTTTGTATTCCTTCGTTTCACTTAAATTCTTTTTGATGAAAGTAAGTAAAAGTTGGATGGGAATGTTTGTTTGAAAATTTGATAAAAAGGTTGTCATTTTGTGAAAATCTTTTATCAAAGGGTTGTTTTGGGCATGAAAGCCAGATTTTGTGGCGAAAAGCCGGGTTATTTAATGGCTTGAAAGCCGAATTTTGAATGGCAAGAAAGCCGAATTTTGAATGGCATGAAAGCAAAATTTTGGTGGCATAGGAGCCAAAATTTTGTTTATGGCATGGAAGCCGGTTTTTGGCATAAGAGCCGATTTTTGTGGTGTGAAAGCCAAGTTTTGGTTTTGTGGCATGAGAGCCAAAATTTTGTTTTTGGCATGAGAGCCAGACTTTGTGGCGTGGGAGCCAAAATTTTGTTTGTGGTGTGAAAGTTAGGTTTTGTGGCATGGAAGCCAAGTTTTTTGAAAGCCAAGTTTTATTTTGTTAGCATGGAAGCCAGATTTTTTATTTTTGGCATAAAAGCCAGCTTTTGTTTTGTTGGCGTGGAAGCCAAATTTTTGGTTTTCGGCATGAAAGCCAGGTTTTTGGCATAAAAGCCGGTTTTTTTTTTTTTTTTGGTTTTCAAAGTGCAAGTATCGACTGAGAGTCGTCTCCCTGCTGAATGGTATTGCAACTATCGATGGAATGTCGCTTCTCTACTCATTCGGTTGCGAGTATAGATGGAATGTCGCCAACTCGCGGATTTTGGTCCAAGTATCAACTAAATGTCGCTTCCCTGCTTTTTTTCAAAAATTTGGTTTTGTGGGTATCGATGGAATGTCGCCTCCCCACGATTTTTGAAATTTGAGGTTTTTTCGAACCTTTGTTTTTGTTTTGAAATTTGGGTTGTAGATATTAACTGAAACGTTGTGTCTCCACGATTTTTGAAATCTTACAAGTATTAACGAGGTGTCGCTTCCTTGCGATTTGAGGTTTTGGAAGTATCGAATGCGGTTCGCATCCTTCCGATTTTTGGGTTTTGTGTGAGTATCGACTAAACGTTGCTTCCCCATGGTTTTTGAAAAACCATTTTTTTGTTTAAAGACACGAGGGTCGTAAATTTTGACTAAAAACCATTTTGGCGGTAAAAGTTAGGGTGGACTAGGGTGGAAATTCCTGAGTCCTGATTTTTGTTTCAAACCATGGATTTTGGGTTCAAGGATCAAAAGTTTTGGTCAAGTTAGGGAAGAGGCTCCTAAACTTGGATTTTGGGTTTTGTTTTTCCTTTTTTTTTTTTCGAACAATGAAACATTGAAATAAACATTGTTTTGGTTTTTAGAAATTTCAACATAGGGATGAAAACTCTAAAAGGGGTGGGTTTGATGAGCAAGTACCTAGGAATAGGCTTTGGCCACGCAGGCATCGCTCTAACCCGATGTAGGAAGTCTTCAAGGGTAGTACCGCTTCAAGAACTTGCCATTGATGGGCAGCATACATCTATCACCCTCCCTGTTCAGTAGAGCATATGCGCCATTGGAGAAGACTTTGTCGATGACGAAGGGCCCCTCCCATTTTTGTTCGAATTTGCCTTTGGATTTGTGGGAAAAAACCATTGACCTTTTCACCGCAAGAACCAAGTCACCTTTTTTGTGGGCGTGTTGCCTGACCTTCTTGTCGAAAGATCCTGCCATGCATGCTTGGTAAAGATCAACGCTTTGTAGTGCTTCGAGCCGTCTTTCATCGAGATTATCTAGTTCTTGGAGTCTTAATTTGACGTTGCTTTCTTGTGTCGTTTCATTTTGTAGAGATACCCTTAAGGAAGGAATTTGTACCTCTAGAGGAACAACTGCTTCACATCCATAGACCAAGGAGAATGGCGTGCTATGGGTTGGTCCTTGAACAGTAGTCCGATAGGCCCATAAAGCTTCAGGCAGTTTGTCACTCCAGTCTCTTTTGTGACTAGAGATCATTTTCTTGAGAATTTTGCAGAGTGTCTTGTTGAAGGCTTCTGCTAGTCCATTCGCTGCCGGGTTATACGGAGTCGAAGGACAACTTTGGATTTTGTATTTGTCGCAGAACCTGTAGAATCTGTGATCTCGGAATTGTGATCCTTTATCATGGACAAATCTTTTAGGCATGCCAAAGCGACAAATGATGTTGGTGCGCAAGAATTGAAGGACTGATGAGGTCTTCATTTCACTGAACGCAAATACTTCTGACCACTTGGAGAAATAATCTATAACGACGAAGATGAAGCGATGACCTTTGCTTGATGGGGGAGAGATAGGACCTATGATGTCCAAACCCCATGCTTTAAAAGGCCATGAGATCGCTATAGGATGTAGCCATTCTGGAGGCATGTGGACACAATCTCCATGAACTTGGGATTGTTGGCAATGTTTATCAAATTGCATTGCGTCAGCTACCATGGTAGGCCAATAATAACCTAATCTTTTTATCTGATCATAGAGCTTAGGACCAGCCTGATGGGCTCCACAAAGACTAGCATGAACTTCTTTTAGAGTCTCTTCCGCCTCTTGTTGTGACAAGCAACATTGGAGTACTCCATTAAAGGATTTTTTGTAAAGCATTTTGGAAGGAATATCCAAATGAAAGTTTGGGGCTCGTCTTTGAATGCTTACCCGCTCTTTTGGATCTTCATGTAGGATTCTGAACATAATGTAATCAATGAATGGATCCCTCCAGTCGCCAATTGGTGGTTTAATGATGGAAATCCGATTTCCAACCACTCGGTGGCATTCAGCGACTGCTTGGTATGTGTTGAGAGGAGCGAGAATCCTCCTTTGACACACTGTAATTTTCATGTTTTCCCTTTCTTGGATTGCCATAGATGCAGCAAGTCTAGCCAGGGCATCTGCACGGATGTTTTCACCTCTGCGGATGTGGGTGATGTGACAGATGTCAAACCTTTGACAAAGCGATTGTGCCTTGTTGTAGTAAGGCAACAGCTCAGGCTTCCTGATTTCATATTTATGATTCATCTTATTAACGATAAGCTGAGAATCCCCAAATGCTTATAGCATGGTGATGCCGGATTCGAGGGCGAGTTCCAATCCTATGATCAGAGCTTGGTACTCAGCTGCATTGTTTGAACATGGTTCCAGTAGCGAGAATGCGTGTGGAATCATGTATTTGTTGGGGCTAACAAAGAAAATACCGATTCCTGATATCGGCAATTCTTTTTCATTTATCCTGGTTGCACCATCGAAGTACATGTTCCAGGAGGGATTTGGTGAGGAAGTCTCCACGTTGTAGACAGGTTCGTCTTGGAGATCATCCCTGAGTGGAGAATCCTTAGGTAGTGGATGCTCTGCAAGAAAATCTGCCAGAGCTTGGCCTTTGATTGCTTTTTGTGGTACATACCTAATATCAAATTATGACAGAAGGATAGACCATTTTGCCAGCCGGGCATTGAGAGAACCTGCTTTTGTGACAAGGACCTTTAAGTGATTGATCCTCGATATCAGGTATACTGTGTTTGACAGCAAATAGTGACGTAGCTTTTGTACCGCGAACATCACTGCCAGGCATTCTTTCTCGACTTGAGAGTAGCGATGCTCTGCACCTACCAACATGCAACCGAGGTAGTATAGAGCAGCTTCTTTTCCTCCATTTTCTTGTGCAAGTAGAGCGCCCAAAGAATAGTCGAGAGCTCATGTGTACAAGATGAATGGTTTTCCGGTTGTGGGAGCAGCTAACACCGGAGGTTTGGTCAGGTATGACTTGATGTCTTGAAATGCAGCTTCACATTCAGCGTCCCAAACAAAGTATACACCTTTCTTCATTAGGCAGGAAAATGGACAGCACTTTCCTGATAGGTTGGAAATGAACCGTCGGAGGTACGCCAACCTCCGTTGAAGCCCTTTTAGTTCTCTCAGGGTTCTTGGAGATGGCATTTCTAGGATAGCCTTGACTTTGGTAGGGTCAAGCTCTATTCGAACTTTCCGAACTATGAATCCGAGGAACTTACCCGATGAGACACCGAAGAAGCATTTGAGGGGATTCATTCGCAGTTTGTGTTTGCGAAGCCAGAGGAAGACTTCTCGAAGATCTTTAAGATGGTCTTCTTTTCTTTTGCTTTTGACGGCGAGGTCATCAACATAACATTCGATCGTCTTGTGCTGCATATCTTGTAATATCTTCATCATAGCCCTCTGATATGTTGCATCGGCATTTTTTAGACCAAATGGCATGACAGTGTAGCAATACATGCCAAATGGGATTCGAAATGATGTATGCCTTTTATCTTCGGGATGCATCTTTATTTGGTTATAACCAGAGAAGCCATCCATGAAAGTCATTCGCTCAAACCTGCAGGTGTTGTCAATCATTACCTCCAGTATGGGGAGCATATATTCATCTTTGGGGCATGCATTATTCAGGTCTCTATAGTCAATACAAACTCTGATTTGCCCATTTTTCTTTGTCACGGGGACAATGTTGGCCAAGCATTCAAGATGCTGTTCCTCGCGGATGAAGCCAACGTTTTTTAGCTTCTGAACTTCTTGTTCAATTTTGTCCATCACATCAGGACGGAATCTTCTTTGGCCTTGTTTGACAGGCTTGATATTTTCTTACAGGTTGAGTTTGTGAACTGCTATTTTGGGATCTAAGCCAGGCATTTCAGCGTAAGACCATGCAAAACAATCAATGAACTCGCGAAGAAAAGAGATATACTTGGGTAACTCATCATCCTTTATACTCTTACTTATGAATACAGGACGTGGGTTATCAGGTGTTCCCAAGTCTATCTTTTGAACAAAATCTTCTGTTGGAAGGTTTAAAGGTGGTTCCTCCACAATATTTTCGGAGGCTTCCAAGTCAACAAGACCTTCTGGATTTCCAAGGGCTTTTTCAGACCATGGCTCCGCTTCCGTCCATAAATCTTCTTGATCGGTACTCTTCTCAAGACTTGCTATGAGATGATCCCAATCACCTGCTGAAACTGGGTCGAAGTAAGGCACTTCTTTTGGAGACGATGGCTCTTCTGAATTAGAGAACCATGCGTCTATGTCATCGGACAATTCCTTTTCATCATCAGAGAAATCGTACCAATTCGATGAGCTTCCTGGGTCCTTGTCAGGTAACTCTTCAAAGAGATATCCAGGGAGATCGATGTCTTCATCAACACGAGATGTTGAGGCCTGGTCGGCAAAACAACTCTGCAGCCTCTGTGTCAGTTGTCTCATCGAAGTGTCAGGATTATACCCTAATCCGTATGAAGACTTGTCTATACGATGGTGGAGTTTCCAATCTTCCAGCTGACTTTTGGTCAGGGTGGGTTCCATGTTGGAAGTGGGTGGGCCTCTAGGAAAGGTTTTAAAAACTTTTCACCAACTAGAAGTAGTAAACACCTATCCAAAAGCCAATAAACCCCAATCCAGGATGCATGTCCTCAATCTCAGCCATCATGGTCAGTAAACAAACCTATCATGGAGATAGAAATAGCACCCAACAAGCAACCACGAAATTCCACAACATACAAGGAGTAGAAAATACCTATGGAGCTCAGGTGTGCTCTAATGGAGAACTTGACTTAACTCTTTGATGAAGAGCTCTTCCATAATCAGAATCTCTAATGCTCAATCGTCTTCCACGTTATGACCCGCTTCAGATCTCTTTCCTTAAGAGAGATGGTGGAATCTCCAAGAGAAAGACTAACTATAATAGCTAAGGAAACTAGAAGGGAACTAGAAGCGAGAGGGGAAGGAGAAGAAGTGCAACTCTTGCACAAGGGGATGATTGGCGTGAATCTCCACTTGGAATAATGGGATGGACGTCCAAGGCCTCCCTTGTCCTCCTATTTATAGTCTTGCAACTCCTCTCTTTCTCAATAATTAGAAGTTCAACTTCTAAATTAATTAGTAACCCTTTATTCCACTATTACCACTATTAAAAGTCTCACTTTAAATAGAAATAATAGCTTTCCTTTTTGAGTTCAAATAGAATTTGTAAAGATCCAATCTTGGGCTAGCGTGGGGACCACAAAGGATTCCATAGAAAGCTGGCTCCAACTGGGACACCGCGACCCCACATCTCATGTACAATCCGGGCCCGCAGTTAATTGCAAATAAATCCACTAAATAAATGCAATTGAACTCCAGTCTTAGGAATAAATTACATGAGGACCCTAAACTTCCCTATTACTACAAGTAGGCCCCTCTATCATTATCCATGGATCAATTGGACAGACTGTCCCACCAATTTAGATCCATATCTTATTATCCTTGAGCCCCAATTAATTATAGCAATCATTAGTACCTTCCAATTAATTCTTAATTGAGATGGATGTACACTTACCAATGATAAATCCATTAATTGGCACAAGGGGATAATAGAGATAAACTCCATCTTGACCATTAAATGTTCCCACAGTCATAATACTACGTACCCAAGACACCGAGGTGTTGACCTACAGTTGGCCTCACTCATTGGTAACTCAAAGCAAATGAATAGATAGAAACTTGAGTTCATCAATGTCTCAGGGTTGAGAGCCTATTGCTAGGGAATTATGAGAGCAGACCTTAAAGTAAAGACAATGTTCCTAAGGTGCTTCTCATGGTCCTTTCAATACATCCAATGTACCAATATGATGATCCAGAATCTTACATTCCGATGATTGAGACAGATCACACTATCTCATAGTGATCATAATACTTCAACCTTGTCAGATGAGATGCCCAATCTCATCACCGATTGTGAATCAATTTAAGTATAAGATTTGCGACACGTGTCTCCTGTATGTGGATCTCATCCACACACATGTGTTACATCTAATACACTTGTGGACTCCGGTTCATCTCATGAGCCAGTATGACATTTGTATTGGTTATGTGTATTTAAGTAAAAAAACACCATTCATCTCATGAAAGGAAAACATGAATATATTGATAAATAAAGAAATTAATCAATTTATTACATCAATCTTAATGGATTGAGAACATAAAACTAACAATCTCCCACTTGGGCTCAATGCCAGTAAGGGTTGCATCTCATACTAATCACATTTGCATACTGCACAAACACTTTGGTGGTCAAAGGCTTAGTAAAGTGATCTCCCAGATTGTCTGTAGAGTTTATCTTGGTGATTGCAGTATCACCTCTCTACACAATCTCTCTGACCATGTGTATTTCCCTCTGTATGTGTTTTTGGCTTTTGAGTTCCTTTGGACTTAGTGACTGCCCTGCTGTTATCACAGTAAACTGTGAGCAGCTGTCTTGCCAAAAGTACAACTCCAAGTTCCATAAGGAATCTTTTTAGCCAAACTACTTCCTTTACTGCTTCTCAAGCGGTTACAACATAAACACATACCCAATAGTTGATTTCTTGGAATCCTTATCTAACACGAAGTCGGTATCTTTGTTACCGACTGTAATCAACTCATCACTGCTGTAAATCAACATGTGATCTCTAGTCTTTCTCAAGTATCAGAGAACACATCTTACAGCAGTCCAATGGTTAGGACTTGGGTTAGACTGATATCTGCTGACTAGGCCCACAGCACGACAGATATCTGGTTTAGTACAAAGCATAGCTAACCATACCCGCACCTTATCTATGTATGCATCATGGGATAAGCCTATCATCCTACTTTTCCGGTCTCATTGGTAATTGATCCCTAGGATGCAGCTGGCTTCTCCCAAGTCCTTTATCTCAAAAATCTTAGCCAACTAAACTTTTCATTGTTGACAACATCCCTATAGCACTCCCTAGGAGAAGGATGTCGTCGACAGAAAAACTACCATGCCTCCTACAGTTTTCATGTACACCCATGACTCATCCAAATTTTGGCAAAAATCAAATGACTTGATTACCTAGTCAAAACAGATGTTCTAAGTTCGGGATGCCTGCTTTAGTCCATAAATGGACTTCTGCAACTTGTAAACTCTTTGCTCTTGGTTGTTAGCTATAACATCGTCTGGCTGCATCATATAGATGTCTTCCTCAAGATGGTCGTTGAGAAAACGTCGTCTTGATATCCATTTGCTAAATCTTGGAAATGAGATGAACGGCAATGGATGAGAGTATCCGGATGGACTTGAGCATGGCTACCGGCGAGAAGGTTTCCTCATAATCAATATCTTCTTTCTGAGTATATCCTTTCGCAACAAGCCTGACCTTAAAGGTCTCAGCTCTTCCATCTGGTCCTCTCTTTCTCTTGTAGACTCACTTGCACCCAATAGATCTAATATTGGCAGGCAAGTCCACAAGTGTCCACACCTGATTGGAGTACATAGACTTCATCTCAGCTTTCATAGCATCTTGCCAACTTCCCAAATCTATGTCATTTATTGCTTCATCATAGTTACAGGGATCTTGCTCCAGTTCTTCCGGGATTGCCTCGTAAGACTCTCCCAAAAAAAAAAGAACATGTCAGGGGTCCTGACAATGCTCCCACTACGACAAGGCACTGGTGTAATTACTAGGTTAGGTATGGGTGAATTTTCTTCAAGTTCGGTCATATTTGGATTTGGAATTGATCTCTCTTTGAATTTCTTCCAAGATAACCTTTTCCAAAGATTTCCAGTCAATCATATAATCTTCCTCCAGAAAAATCGCATTGGTGCCGATAAGCACTTTCTACTCTCTCTGAGATTATAGAATAACCAACCTTTAGTTCCTTTCGGATATTCTATAAATGTGTTTACTTTCGACTTCAATTCCAAATTATCCGTCTTAACCTTTAGCACGAGTGCCGGACAACCCTTATGTTGTAGACTAGGCTTTCGCCCGGACCACAACTCCCAAGGAGTCTTAGGTACAGACTTAAATAGAACGAGGTTTAGTATATACTTTGCAGTTTCCAAAACATATCCCTATAGGTCACCTTGAGAAAATCAACATAGACCTAATCATATCTAAAAGAGTCCGGTTCCTTCTTTTTGCTACTCCATTCTGTTGAGGTTTACCATGAGCAGGTAACTGGGATAGAATCCCTTTTTCTGATAAGTATCCCATAAAATTAGCGAAGAGATATTCTCCTCCTCGATCTCATCGAAGAGTATTGATACTTTTACCTAAATGCTTTTCTGCTTCCGCTCGAAACTCTTTGAACTTTTCATAAGTCTCAGACTTGCGGTGCATAAGGTATATGTATTCATGTCTTGAGTCATCATCGGTGAAAGTGATGAAATACTCGTATCCTTCTCGCGCTCTAAATTTATGGGTCCATACATATCAGTGTATACTAATTCCAATAAATCTTTGGCCCTACTGCCCTTAGATGAAAAGGGTCTTTTGGTCATTTTACCTTCCAGACAGGACTCGCAGACAGACATTGGTTCTACCACCAGTGAAGGTAAGTTACCATCTTTCACTAGCCCGTCTATCCTGTTTAGGTTTATATGACCTAGCCTCAGGTGCCAAAGTTTCGTTGGATTAGACGAAGGTGACTTTCTCTTTAATGATAGTCTATTATTAATTTCAGTGTCATGTATCTCATACATTGGGGAGTTAACAAATAAAAGCCATTGATTACCTTGTCAAAATATATAAAAGTATCGTATCTCTTTAAGACAATTTTAGTACAAAAAGTAATAGAATAACTCTTATTCATCATACTAGAAACTGAAAATCAAATTCCGTCTTAAAACGATACATATAATGTATCTGACAAAATCAGCTTAATATCTTAAAAAAACAAAGTTACTACTCCCACTGTTACTGCATCTACCTTGGCTTCCAATCCTAGGTTAGCAATGATTTCTCCACCACTAATCCTTCTGGTTACCTGTAACTCCTGCAACGTATTACATATGTGATTAGTTGCACCGGAGTCTACACACCAGGATTCTGAAGTACCAGTTGTAAAACGAACTTTAGAAACAAGTGACTCAATCATACCTGAGGTCCTTTTCTTAGACAGAAGATCTGGACAATTCCTTTTCCAATGTCCTGTCATACTACAGTGGAAACATTTTCCCTTTACTCTCGTACCTTTAGCCTTGGCCATACCACAAGTAGAACCATTCTCCACCTTAGGACCCTTGATGACTTATTTATTTTTGCTATCTCGGTCTTTGCCTTTCAGCTTGGTCCTAGCAAATGACTTTTCTGTCATGAGGAGATTTTGCTCTTTCTTCATGATTTCCTCAGTCACTATCAGCTGGCGAGACAACTCAGCTATAGTCATTTCCAATTTATTATAATTGATCTCGAAATGATTGAAAGAATCCGGTAGTGACTGAAGGATCATGTCGATCTGCGATTCTGTATCAATCTTAGCACCCAGTACATCTAACTCATTCAGTGCGAAAATCATTTTCAACAATTTTTTTTGTAATGGGGTTCCCTCAACCATCTTTGTGTTTATCAGCACCTTCATAACAGCTTGCCTAGCAGGTCTGACCTGGTCTGCAAACATCTCCTTTAAGTTCAATATAATATCGTATGCTGACTAATAGGATTGATGTTGGTGTTGTAAATCACTGGACATGGACGCCTGTATAAAACATCTGGCCATCACATTGTCTTAGGTTCACTTGGTGTAAAGGTCCTTCTCAAACTGTGGTGCATCAAGCTCAGGCTCAGGAAGGGAGGGTATGGTAAGGACATATCTGCATCCTGAAGCTGTCAGGACAATGTCCAGGGTCCTTTTCTAGTCTATAAAGTTGGATTCCGTCAACTTATTCCGGTTGAGGATGGTGAATCCTTGGGGAGTGCGAATACTCTTAGGACAAGTGGATTGAAAGTATTTGAATTCATGCTGAATTAACTGTAGCACATAACCATACATTCAATTAAAGAATATTAATGACATTAGGGCTTAGTATTCTACCAAATTTATGTGGGAATCCTCATAACCACTAAATTCAGAATACATCGAAATTCCAATCCCTGGGATATGCCTCCTTGGGGAGTGCGAATACCACCTAGATTGGTGCGGATCAAAGTAAGTCAAAATTACTTTTAAGACTAACTATCCATGATCCCCTATCATTCATTATTATCTAGGTATCTCATACCAAATAATGTATGACTCACGATTAGCTTTGGTTTCTAAAATACATGAGGCAAATCCTTGGGGATACTACATCACTATTTTAGTTAAGTGTGACCCACCAACTAGCATTGCATGACAACCGTTGTGGGCAGCTCCTCCTTGGGGAGTGAACCCCCACCCCGTCTCACCAATACTATCCTTTTGGGAGATCCATATCTAGTAACCAGACAAATAAAAGCCCTCTGTGGGGAACGACCATTCTCAAGATGGCGCGAGGCTAATACTTTCCTTACAATGGACCTATGGTGGAAAACCATGGGGATATAAGATTTAAATGCCCCGCTCCGACTTAAGATTTTAGATTTGAGGATTTTCCTTTTAAGTTATTAGGGCCCACACACACACACACACATATATATATATGAACATCAAATCATCTCATGATATGATCAAAGATTGGTTCCAAGTCAAGTTATTTTAAGGAAAGTCCAATTTCTTAAATTAGTGTTACCAACGAGTCCATCTCATGGGTCATCAACACTAATTAGAACTCTTTCCAAAAATTATTCAATTTATTACATCAATCTTAATGGATTGAGACCATAAAACTAACAATCTCCCACTTGGGCTCAATGCCAGTCAGGGTTGCATCTCATGCTCATCGCATTTGCATACTGCACAAAGACTTGGTGGTCAAAGGCTTAGTAAAGTCATCTCCCATATTGTCTGCAGAGTTTATCTTGGTGATTACAGTATCAACTCTCTACACAATCTCTCTGACCATGTGTATTTCCCTCTGTTTGGCTTTTGAGTTCCTTTGGACTTAGTGACCGTTCTGCTGTTATCATAGTAAAATGTGAGCGGCTGTCTTGCCAAAAGTACCACTCCAAGTTCCATAAGGAATCTTTTTAGCCAAACTGCTTCCTTAACTGCTTCTCAAGCGGTTACAGCATAAACACATACCCAGTAGTTGATTTCTTGGAATCCTTATCTGACATGAAGTCGGTATCTTTGTTACCGAATGTAATCAACTCATCACTGCTGTAAATTAACATGTGATCTCTAGTCCTTCTCAAGTATTAGAGAACACATCTTACAACAGGCCAATGGTTAGGACCTGGGTTAGACTGATATCTGCTGACTAGGCCCACAGTGTGATAGATCTCCGGTGTAGTACAAAGCATAGCTAACCGTACCAGCACCTTATCTATGTACGCATCATGGGATAAGCCTATCATCCTACTTTCCCGGTCTCAACGGTAATTGATCCCTAGGATGTAGCTGGCTTCTCCCAAGTCCTTTATATCAAAAATCTTAGCCAACTAAAGTTTTCGTTGTCGACAACATCCCTATAGCACTCCCTAGGAGAAGGATGTCGTCGACAGCAAAACTACCCTGCCTCCTGCAGTTTTCATGTATACCCATGACTCATCCAGATTTTGACAAAAATCAAATGACTTGATTGCCTAGTCAAAACAGATGTTCTATGTTCGGGATGCCTGCTTCAGTCCATAAATGGACTTCTGCAACTTGCAAACTCTTTGCTCTTGGTTGTTAGCTATAAAACCGTCTGGCTGCATCATATAGATGTCTTCCTCAAGATTGCCGTTGAGAAAACGCCGTCTTGACATCCATTTGCTAAATCTCGCAAACGAGATGAACCGCAATGGATGAGAGTATCCAGATGGACTTGAGCATGGCTACCGGCGAGAAGGTTTCCTCATAATCGATATCTTCTTTCTGAGTATATCCGTTCGCAACAAGCCTGACCTTAAAGGTCTCAGCTCTTCCATCTGGTCCTCTCTTTCTCTTGTAGACGCACTTGCACCCAATAGATCTAATATTGGCAGGCAAGTCCACAAGTGTCTAGACCTAATTGGAGTACATAGACTTCATCTCAGCTTTCATAGCATCTTACTAACTTCCTGAATCTATGTCATTGATTGCTTCATCATAGTTACAGGAATCTTGCTCCAGTTCTTCCGGGATTGCCTCGTAAGACTCTCCCAAAAAAAAAGAACATGTCAGTGGTCCTGAGAATGCTCCCACTACGACAAGGATAGCTTGTGCCATTAGACTATACAAGGATAGTTGAGGCATACCTTCATTTTGGAAAGGTTCAAGCAAGGAATTTGATGAAGAAGCATCTGATCTATGGAAGAAGATTGGTTTCTCTTCTGCCGTTGTTGCCGGAACGATGAAGGTAGCAGACGCGGGATCTTCTACGTCAGCAGGTGTCTCCAATGGAGTGAGAGCAGGCTGAACTTACTGAGCATCAGCTTGGTTTGACGACGTATCGTCTTCAGTTTCTGAATCCGAATCCGTGTTCTGTATGATAGACACGAAGGAGACAACAAACTTTCCCCCAGTCTTTTGCTTTGTCTTCTTTGCTTTAGTAGTGATTACCAAAGGTTTGGAAGATTTGAAGGAGACAATGAAGGGAGACGGATTGCTATCTTTAGATTTTCCGGAAGGTTTGTTTTCTTTCGATGATTACTGAGGAGCCTTGCCTTTATCTTTTTGGAGATTGCCAGCAAAGGATGTTATTTTCTCCTCCTTTTCTTCTTTTTCATCCTTGTACATCTGAGAGTCTGCAAAATGGACTTCCTTGCCTTTGAAGGGCTTTTTGTCTGCAAACACTCGATGTATTAAGCCGTCGTCGCCAACAAACTTGATGCACTGATGTAGAGTTGAAGGGACGACACCGTTCTCATGTATCCAAGGCGTCCGAGAAGGATGTTGTAGCATAAAGGGGTTTTTATTGCATACACGGTGACCTCAGAGATAAGATCGCCAATTTGCAACCTGAACTTGATTTTGCCAATGGGCCTTTGAGCACTCCCATCATATCCAAAGATGGACACAGATGTGTGGATCATTTTGCTAGGTGGGATACCCAGCTCTTCGAGTGCCGTAGTAGAGATGAGGTTGAGTGCAGACCCCAGGTCGATCTGGACTCTGTGTATTGGCATCTCTTTGATATACCCCGTGAAGAACAAGGGTCAGTTGTGCTTCGTTTGGCCTAGCAGGAGGTCTTCCTTATTAAAGGCGATGGTAGCACTTGCGGCTTTTTGGACCGAGAGGCATTCAGTGCAAGGTCCTTCAGCTTCTTTCTTTTCTCCCTTTGAGGAGGTTTTTGATTTTTTGACCCTATAGTCCTTTTCAATTTGTAGGACTTGTGGGGCATGTTTGTCGACATCCAGATTCAGCCTTTGCAATTCCGAAATGAGACTATCACGAGTTTGTGGTGACATTCGTAATAAGTCTAGGATGTGCAGTCGTGCAGATATGTGTTTGAAGTGCTCGATCAAGTCATACTTGAAAGCCTCTTTGGGGCCTACATTTTCATTATTGTTGCCACTTGGGGCATTTACAGCTTGTTTTCCTGAAGGATTTACATAAGAAGAAGAAGGTTGGTTGTAGTTTTGTAGTAATCCCGGCCAGAGCGGGTACCTTTCCCAACTTCAAAAGCTTCTAGAGGTGGTTCTTCTTTTGGAAGACCTCCTTCGGGCTCAAGGGGCTGATCCTCCCCATTTGCTGAAAACGCTTCTGTAGCAGCATTGCCAGCTTCAGTTATTGCGTTGCATGGAGCATTTTTCGGGAACAAGTCCTGAACAGCTTCCAACAACTTTTCTTCTTTGTCCAGTATTTCATGGGTCCAAACATCTCCTATGAGGTTGGGTATCTGAGACCAATTGACTGGGTTTTCTTTTGAAGACTTCATCAGCCAGAACTTCTTCATGGTGATCAGTCGGAAGAGGCCTGAATTCCGATGTCACCGTTTCAGGAGACGAAGGCTGAGAGAATGCTATCTCAGTGGAAGTCACCTGAGAAGATGTAGCTCCAGAAGATATGCTACTTGATGCATTTTGAGAGTCCATGGCCTCAGCAGATGGAGCTTCAGAGGCACTATCATCCTGAACTATCACATTGCAGGCAACTTCGATAGAAGATGCCTCCATAATGGACTGTTGGGAATCAGACTCATCCTCCGATGTAAGAGGATCATCAATCCAGCAACTTTCTTCATTTTACGGAGCCACTGGAGAAGATGCTTGTAGATTCTCCAGGATTTCCGGTTCTGGATTTTGATGAAGTTAATTGATGCGATCCTGCTCTTGTTCTATGCCAAGGCGCTGCAAGATCCTTGCATATTCTTCTAGATCTGGCATAGGAGTCAAGACTTCTTCTTGTTCTGCTCTTTGTGGTTCAACCTCATCGGGATCCACTAGAGCATTGGCAAGTGCTGGATTGACAGTATTTTCTTGAATAGCCTCTTGATCTTGATCATCATCAGACCAAGATCCTTGTGGTTGGAAGGGGTTATACCAGATCACTGGCATAAGGTGAGATTCTGGGATCCATTCTTCATCGGAGAGATATTCTCCGGTTTCAAGGGATTCCTCCCATTCATCTGTGTCACTGGTAGTGTCACTGGACTCGTATCCATTCATGGAGAATCCAACTACCGAGTTGCAAGAGTGTGATGCCCCCTGCATATCTCTGAGCCCTGGTGGCATGAAATCACTGAGAGTGAATTTTCTTGCCACTCTTGAAGCCTTGGGAAGAGACTCCTCTGTTGCCCCCAGTGAAGTGGTAGAGGAGGTTTCTGCCTTTTCAGGGACCTCTTGCTTGGTTTGAGCCTTCTCCTGTTGTTCGAGCTTGCGGAGTTGTCTCTTGGCTTGCCTTTGCTGTTGAGCGGTCGGCTTTGTTTTGACGATCTCCCAATTTTCATCTTCCAGGAGATCGGGATGGATCCGTATGGGCTGTCCTTCTGGTGTTGGGTAAGGCACCAGCTCTTGGGAAGTTTGGGTCATTTTTATCACCTTGAAGGAAGTAGTGACTTTTTCCTTTGGTGATTTGGATGTTTGTCCATATGACACCATGTTAACAGAGGTAGACTCGTAGTTTCTATCAAAGGTGATGACTCCGTTTTTCCACATCTCGTTGATCTTCTCTCTCACAACGAAACATTGGTTGAGAGGATGCGAAACCATTTGGTGGTATGGACAATATTGAGGATAGTTGGTTTTGCCAACATCTCCCGGTCTTTTGGGGTCAGGCAAGGTGAGTTTGCCATTTGCTAAGAGAGCCCCAAAGATTTCTTCAACATCTTCATCGAACGGATATTTCTTCTCCACTCATTCTTTGAAGGCATCAGAAAGTTCAGGTTTCTTACCTGGAGCTTTGTTTTCAGCTTTCTTTGGTGGTTGAGGAGCTGACTTGGTTTGCACATTGAGAACCTCCTTTTTCTTTGGCTTGGAGGTCGGAATGGTGGTCGGCTCCTTCTTTGATGACTTCTGACTGTTGAGGTCTTTAATCACCGTTTCAGCCTCCATAAACGCTTCCAGGAGTTCTCCCAGATTCTTCGATTTGTTGCCGATGATCATGGAGCGGATCCTTGCTCTCATGTTGTTTCGGCAGATGTCGACCAGCGATGCTTGTGGCAGCACATCTGAGCATTTGTATGCCATTGCTTTCCACTTGTGAATGAAGTCATATGTCGACTCATTCTCTCCCTGTTTAAGGCTGCAGAGTTGAGCCATAGTAACAGGATGATCCTAACCTTTGAAGTGGGTCGGGAAGCGTGTCTCTAGCATGGTCCGGTTTTGAATGGAGTCCTCTGGCATAGTGGAATACCAATCAAAGGCTGTACCTTTCAGGGTGCTTGCAAAGAGACGGATCTTGAGGGCATCTTGATCCGCAATAGCTCCCGTCAAGATCTTAAAGTGGATGACATGCTGTCTAGCTGAACCTTTCCCCGTATATGTTTGGAGAAGAGGTTGTTTGAACTTTGGGGGGAACGGAACCAAGTCCATCCATAAGGGATATGGTGGCTTGATTCCATGTTCCTTCAGTTTATCCTCTTCTTTTGATTTGGCGAGGATATTGTCAACGTCCTTTTTAGTAAGGACGCGTGACTCATCTTCTCCACCGTTTGCCTCATCTTATGGAGGAACTTCATCATTGTTTGGTGGACGTTGGAGAGTGAGAAGGAGGTTTTCCATCAGAACCTCTATTCTCTGCTGTCCTTGCTCTAGCTGCTGAATGCGTAGAGCCATGTCATCATGTGGTGGAGGTTGCTCAGAATTTGTGACTAGGACATTCACTCTTCGTGAGTAGAAAGAGGATATTGTCTTGGTGACTGAGCTGGAGCTCATTCTTCTAGATGAAGAGCTCGAGGAATGATCACTCTATTGTCCTTGGCTTGAAGGAGTGGGAGAGTCTTCCTGATGTCTTATCGTCCGGGAGACGTTGTGAGTCGCCAGCCGTCTGACATGTATTTTCGTTGCTGATTTATGGCGTCTCTTGGTTTTGACAACCATGTGGACAGCAGCAACTTGGTCGGGTGCCTCTTTTTCGACCCATTTTTGGGAGACTTGAAGCTCAGAATGTTGAGTTCTTTGCTTCCCTAATCTCTTTTGTTGATATGCCGCATGACGACGGATACGACGAGCAATTTGAGCTTCGGTTAGCTCGGGTTGTGCTCTGGCAATGAAGGACGTGGTGCCTCGTGCGCAGCAGCCGAGCTTGTCTTCTTTGAAGACTGGCATGGATAGGATCTGGACGCGGTCCTTAGCTTGTCGCAGCGAAGCTTTAAATTTTGCAAGCTCGGAGCCTGTTGAGATGAAGGGTCGAGTTGCAGGAGAGCAGGCCCTGGCAGGTTATTGTCGAGGCCTTGTGATGCATGACTTGATTTTGGGCTTGTATGAGCAAGCCGGCTCGTGCTGAGTTGGTTTTGTAGTTCGGTGGAGGGTAGGATTCTCTCCTTTGATGTAAGAGAGAGGATAGAACCGGTTCTCCTTGAGAGGAGCCAGGTATGCTGGCTTTGCAGATGTCCGGGACCTTCTTTGTTTTGGTGAAGATCGTGGGGACCAAATCTTGGGGTAGACCTGGTTTTTTGTAGGTTGAGGCCTCGTGGGATTGCCACGAGCCTCAGGTTTCTTGGTGACCGCCTTTGGTGTCAAGGCAGCGACACATTGTGGGGCGGTCTTCTGCTTCTTAGCAGGCGCCGTCTCTTCTATGGGTAGGGGGAATGGTCCCAGTGACCCAAAGACGATGGTCCGGGGAGTGGAGGTAGACCCGGTGTTTTGGGAGTTGCCAAGGGAGGTGACGCTTCGGCAGCTGGTGGGGCGCTTGAAAGTGAGCTTGCTTTGCTTCTCTTGAAGCATGACTTGGTACTTGTTCTCATCGAAGGTAATGGTCAACGAAGCTGCCATTGTTAGTTTTGGAAAACTTCTGAAACAAGACCACATCCATTAGTAATCACAAGAATATGGTGATCATAAATGGAAAACACTATGGTTTTGTCTTTTCAAATCGCTCAGCAGGCATGGCCTATTCTGAGCGTAATGAAGAAGGCAAAAAGCCATAGAAGGTACAATTGTTCTAAACGCAAGTATGGTCGGCTCGAAATGAGCGTTCCAGTGACTGCTAGAGGCAATTGTAAACCTTAATTCATGTTACCGAGAAGCGAAGCTCACTCGAGGTAAAATGATATAAGGTTGGAGATACAAATGTGTCGTTTGCGAATACAGTAGACCCGAAAGGGCGTACTAGCACCGCTAGGCACAAATATTGTAAATCGCATCTTTGAAAAGGACATGAGATGGGATTTTTTGAAAGGTCAAGATCGAATTCGGAAAAGAGAGCAAATGGTATTCCAATCCGAACAAAGGCTCAGTGATTTCCGCGAGCCCTAAGTTCGAAGAGGAAGGAACCAGGATTTCTCAGATTTGAATTCAATAATGACAGGAGTTTTTTTTTTTTTTTTTAAGAGTACACATAAGTCTTCCAATTCGGTCTTATGAAGCCTTAGTGGATAGATTAGCCCCCAGGTAAGGGTAGGGTTACTTAATGAACCCGTTTGAAGGACCCTTGTCTCGAACATTCTAGCTGCCTCCATACTCTGGACAAGGCTTTTCTTAAATTCACTTTGGTCAAAGAACGCAATTGGTGCAACCTCAATGCGTTTTTTTTTTTGTTAAAAGATCTCCAATGGACCCATCAAAGAGAGGAAAATGGCCCCTCCCAATCCAAACATTGGCTCAAACTTTTCTGTAAGCCATTGTTTGAAAAGGAAAGAACCAAAGTTTCTCCAATTTGAATCCAAAAGAAAGAAATTTGAAAACCTTTTTTTTTAATAATTTTTTTTTGAAAGATCACAAAATGGATCCATCAAAGAGAGGGAAATGGCCCCTCCCAATCCGAGCGTTGGCTCAAACATTTCTGCGAGCCATTGTACGAAAAGGAAAGAACCAAAGTTTCTCCAATTTGAATCCAAAAAAGAGATATATGAAATTTTTTTTTTTTTAAGTTAAGATTGGATTCTCAAAAGAGAAGAAATAGTATTCCAATCCAAACAAAGGCTCAGCAATTTCCGCGAGCCCTAAGTCTGGAAGGGAAGAAACCAAGATTTCTCAAATTTGAACCCAATGGAAAAAAAACTTTTTTTTGTTTGAGAAGAGAAAGAATGGAAACAAGTTCAAAGGCAGAAATTTCCAAAGAATCCCATCTCATGTTTCTTTTTTTAGATACAAGATCCAACATAGGCCACCAATTAGGAAGGAGCCAAGGATTCTAAGCATCATGTTCTCAAATGAACGGGTCCCACCTGGTATGCCAACTTAATGGTCCCGGCCTTTTCTCTTGCCTTCCTCCATCCCGGGTCCGCAGGGGTGCTGCGGGATGAAAAAAAAGGACGAGCATCAACATTTTTTTTGTACGGGTATGCTAGATTTTCTATTCTACTTGGAATTTGAAATGGTGATCCGGAGATTCACCTTCACAAGTAGAAAGGAAATCAAACTTTTTCCCGACTTTCCATTGCACATATATTTTAAGAAAAGAGATAGATTTAGAATGCCGTGAGAGGCAATTTTCTTTAGTTTGCCGTGAAAGGCAGTTTTGTGCCGTAGAAGGCGATTTTGCCATGAAAGGCGATTTACAAATCTTATCAATAATGAAAGACAAGAATTGTGATTTTTTGTCTCTTTAAAAAAAAAAAACAAAGTACAACAGAAAAGAAAGAAAGTGGGATCTGACTTCTGAGGAGATTGTGGGGACTCGTTTAGATTGACGGTCACGAGTCATGTATGGACTCCGCCATCGTCCTCCAGATGAGAACACTTGATGCTTTTGATTCACTTGGCTTGGCTTGGACCTCGGATTTTTAGAGGACAAAGACCAAGGGAAGGTCCTATATCCAATAAAAAACCAAGTAGATGGGCTGAAAAGCCGCATCTAGGCCATGTTGGATAGAAGAAGAGGGGAAACCTTGGGGGGTGGCCCCCCAAGGGACTTCAATCACCTTGTAGTATTTGCAACAGAGTTTCTTCAGGGCAAGAGAGCTTCTTCGTACAAAGAATTCTTCAGGATAAATTTCAGGACCCTTTCCCTTTGGAATGAACGCCTATGTATAGGCTTTTGGTAGCCATTAGGAAGGTTTATGGACATTAATGGCATTAATGCTCCAAGATAGGAGGAGTTACAAGATTTAATTTCATAATTTTGTAACTCCTTTTTCTTGGATTTTGATTGGCCGATGGAGAATAATGGACATTTAATCTCCATGATGATAGGGGTTTCATGATTAATTACCATGATTAATCTCCATAATGATAGGAGTTACATGGTTAATTGTCATGATTAATTGGACTTGTAACTCCCATTTGCTTGCTTCTAATTGGGCCGTCCAGAATAATGAGTTAATGACCGTAATAAGTTTTCATAAAAAGGTCATTTTACTTCATTAATTGGTCGCCGAGTCGCTTGAAGAGTCGCAGGCCGCGCCGCGTCTTATGGAATTCTTCTTGTGATGATCATCGATGGATCCGCATGTTATTTGATGTCGGTGACGATGCAAATTCAGACATTGGTTGATACCAATGGGCCGGCAACATCTGTCCAATCGATTTCTCGATCGGTCGGGCAAAAAGTGTGCTTTCTTAGTCTGCCGGTTGGCGGTTTTGAAGTGTCCGATGATGATCAAATGATTTCGATGGTGGATCCGTGATGTTGACGGAGATCGACGGATATCATGCCTAAAAAATCAGAATTTGAGAAAATCACATGGGCCAAACATCGTGAAACGCGAAAAGGAACGGAAAATCGGTCGTTCTGGCGAAAATCCGGCGACCCGGACTTCCAGGGTCACCAGTGACCATGCACCCATGGTCGCCGGCAACCATGGGGTTTTTGCCCCTTTTTTTATCGCAGTTCGGTCGCCGTTTCATCGCCGTTTTTCGGGCTTTTTCGCTTCTTTTTTCTCCTGTATTTTTCTTGAAATTTCTCCTCATTTATTGGCTTCATTTCCCTGAAGAAAACCTGTCGAGAAGCCATACAAATCAGAGCACAAAGTTTCCTATTTTTGGAAAAGCCGAAGACTTTGTAGCCGATTTTCCGCCAAGAGTTGAAACTAGGTCAAACGATATCGGAATGACCTGAAATTTGAGGTGAAGCTTCTTGATCATTAGATAGGACCAATCATGGGCTGTTATTTGAGTTTTGAAGCCGTTTGGGGTCCCGTCGATGCTTGACTTGATTTTACCGTGCGAAAGATGTCGAGCTTTGATGTGCGGTCATCCGATATCCGATTGACCTGAAATTTGGTAGGAAGCCTATGGGAGTCATTTTGAGATGATCCATGAGCTTCGATTTGGATGCCATGGGCCCGGGGAGCTCCGCTGCCGGTAGGCTTGATTTTGCTTCGGAGCATCAAAGCCGGGTCATACGTCGTCGGAATGACCTAAAACTTGACGTGCAGCCCTTTGGAAGCATGTAGAAGCTACTCATGTGCTTTGTTTGATGAGTGGCGACATCGGAGGTTCTTGCCGCCGAGAGGTTTGATTTCGCCGTTCGAGAGTTGATGGAGGGTCAAACGGTGTCGGTTTGACTTGAAATTTGGCGTGAAGCCTTTTGGAGGTATTTTGAGACCATCCATAGGCTTTGATCAAAGATTTGTTATCTTCAACACTGTCGCCACCGGGAGCTCCTGCTCAGCCGTTGGAGGATTGAAGTTAGGCCAGATGGTGTCGAAATGGCCCGAAACTTCATGTGTACCCTTATTTTGGCTATTTTGAAGGATCTTGCAGTTTTCGTTTGATTCTGACAAGATTTGATGGTTGATGTAGCTTTGGCTGTTTGTAGTAGGATGCGGCTCCATGTAGCTTTTGATGTTGAAGAGGCTAAGTGACATTTTTGGTGTCAACAGAGATGGCACGAAGACTCTCCTGATTTGGAAGTTGTCAAACCGCAACCCAGGATTAGCGCGATTAGTGTTAATTAAGTGCGTGTTTAGTTTGATGTGGGTTTAGTGTTCGAGGGATTAGAAGTTGGTTCAATTTAGTTTGGAATTAGCTTTGGGGAATTTCGAGAGCGCCTTATGCTATTTAGTCACACTCAAGGGTGCCTTGAGTGCACGTGTAAGCTTGGGAGGAAATTTTGGTTTTTTCTGATTTTAATCATGATTTCGATGTCTTTTGAATGGTTTTATTTCGTTGTTCAACTTTCGTTTTCAGCCTGCTCGTGTTAAAGGCCCAGAAATACAAGTTTTGGCCCAAAAGGGTAAAATAGTCATTTCACACCAAATCTGGACCCAAATTTTGAAATTTCAAAACCATGTCAAATTTATACTTTTTGGAAACTAGATTTTTTGACGATCATTTTTGTCTTCTTCGTCGTTTTCATCCGAGACCCGTAAGTCGACGTTTTAATTGTCGCAAGTTTTGAACTTAGTGGGGCCCACAAGGACCCATTGACTTGAATGGGTTATGTCTTCTCCCTCATTCACATGCACGTTCAGAACCTCATTCCTGCAACTTTTTCTTCAAACCCAGCTGAGAGAACCCACCTTCTTCTTCTTCATTTCCCTCCTTGCATGCCATAGATAGGGGTCTCCAAATTGAAATCTGAAGATACCCTCTTCTTCCTCTCAACCCAAGTTCTCTAGTAGTACCATTTTCTTGGAGATTTTCGTTGTGAAGAACCTCCATTTTCATCCTTGCTCTTGGTTAAGTAAGCTTCAGGTGAGGCTTTTCTTTCTCCTCTTTTGTGGAGTCTTTTGAGTACCTTAGGAGCCTATTTTCCACACATGCAATATCCATTTCAAAATGGGTCATAGTCTTCTTATTTTTGGTGGATTTTGAGGGTCTTTCCATGGGATTTCTTGTAGATTTCATGGATTCCATTGGTAGGGAACTTGAGGGATTCTTGAGCTTAGCTTTTGGTCAAGGCAAGTGATCTATTTAGCCTCATCATGCATGCAATTGGTTTGGTACTTTGAGTTTGAAAATGCAACGTATATACATGCCATGTTTTTCCATTTATTGTCTTTCAACTAAGCATGACTGAGCTTTCATTTCTCTTTGTGAAATTTATGAAATGATTCCCTCTCTACTTTATAAATTCAGTCTTTAAATTGAATGGATATGCCTTGTTGTGATTGGAATGTTTGTGTGAAATGGAGAAGTGTTGTGAAGGGAGAGGCTGTGGAGTGATCTAGGGAATGGAAATGACCCTTGGAGAGCATGGAGGCTCAAGGGGAACGCAAGGATTTGACCAAAAAGGAAAAGAAGTGGAACAGGAAGGAAATTTGGAGAGAAAAAAACTGAAATTCTGACTTGAAATGGGCTGCTGAGCGCCGTCGGTCAGCTAGCGGTTAGCTGTCGGCTAACCGACATGTCCACGTCGGCTAACCGACAGCCAACTGAGTTCAGTTCGGCTCCTCTTCCAGAAGCATGTTTTGTGACAGGGAATCATCGGTTAGCTATCGGCCAACCGACCTGCACAACGTCGGTCGACCGACAGCCAACTGAAAGAAGTTCGATTCCATTTCCAGTAGCCTGTTTTCAACAAAGAATTGTCAGTGAAGTGACGGTCAGCCGTCGGCTAGCCGACACGTTCAGTTCGGTCAACCGACAGCCAACCGTGTGCAATTTCGGTTCCAATTACAGAGTGGTGTTTTCCTGACAGAAGACCTGGCAGTCAGCTGTCGGTCAGTTGCCGGCTAACCGACAGCCACATACTTGGTTAGCCGACAGGTGACTGAGAGCTGACTGAGGTTGTAAACCAGACCTGTTTTGAGGATTTTCTTGGGAACTGAAAATCAGAATACTACTAAGGGCTTCTAGCTTGAGATTGTCCATTTGATACTTGAATTGTCCATTAGCTTTAGGGACACCAATGTATCTTAAATTCGACAATCGGGTTTCAAATACACAAGGATCAACAAAAGGCCTTAGTGTGTACTGTTTAGTTTGTTTTGAGACTCTGATTTCTGACGCGATATATATATCGTAGGACTTGTTTCGTTTTGCAAGTACTAGCCTGATTTTGAAGTGATTCAAGTAACTATAACGAGGATTTTTAGTTTCATTTTATCTTGCTATAGTACATGCTATCACTGATATGCTTGTCTTGCCCTGTTTTGATGAGTAGATTTCCCCTATTTTGGTCGGCTTGTGTATATATATTATCATGTTTTCGTACATACATGATTTTGGGTGATTACCACTGAGCTTGGACTACCCTTTCGGTCTGATCCACTGTTTGGGAGGTCCTTAAACCCTGGACAATCTGTAGATTAGTCGTGTATTCATATACACACCTTCTTGTCCTACTTTCGGTTCTGCGGTTGGTCCCCACCTACCTAGTGTAGCTTGGGTTTCTGTTCTGTCCTGTTTTATATATATATATCCTATTCTGTTCTGCTTGCTCTACACATCACATATGGCAGAGAAAGGATGAGCTCATGGTGGTTTTCTCACTAGTCATGATATATTTCTACATGCTTATTCGATTTGCTATGTACACTGTTTCAGCTTTGTTTCGTAGTCATGCATGGTTTTAAATGATTTATATCTTTATCTAAATGGATCATCTGCTAGACCATCGTGTCTGACCCGTTTATTTTGGTGACCCGGTGCAGGTGACTCTGCCTTTGAGGAGGAGCGTCAGGAGGAGGCTGTTGAGCCGCCCCCAACCCGTGAGTGGCAGCCCGACGACGTCCTCTAGACGTCGGCCAGGGTCATGAGTTGCGTACATGGTTGGGTGTAGCATTTTGTAGTCGGTTCGGTGTAGCAATTGTAGTCTTGGGAATGTAAATCCATTGTTGGCTCTTTTGTATTATGGGACATGTAAACTTAACTTAACTTACCTTTGTTCTTTTGAAACTTGAAGGTTAACTTATGATAATGCCCTGTTTATGTTTCCTCCTCTGATTATTGTCTTGATAATGATTTAATTTATGTAAGTGGATGTTATATCACATGTGTTGTATGGATAAGATTACTTGCACGCTTCCCAAACGATTATTCATATGAGATAAAATTCCATGTTTTTCTTGGAAATCCTCACCGCGGAAACCTGTGTGTTAATCACAGTTGGTTGATTAGTTAATTGGACAGCACCCCTCAATCATGTCGGGGGCCCGGGCTCGGTCCGGGGTCGCGATAGAAGTCCCTCTCACCATTGCTGAGGAGGTGTCAGAGGATGCTGATGAACCTCCGGAAAAAGAGGAGCTGAGAGAAAGAGACTAGTGATAATGGTATGCTTCTCCCTTTTCTCTTTCCGTTTTTTTTTTCATGAGAGATTTTTGTTTTGATCCGTTGATTTCTTTCTTTTTAGCAGAAGATGATGATTTAATGACGCCCGAGGTTCCGGCTAATGAGGCAGTGACGGATCCGATCGTGGCATCTGAGGAAGAACCAAGGGACTCTAGAGTGGTTCCAGAACTTCGCATGGTATGATTTTCCTCACTTTTTCACCTTTTTGTTTTTCTTTGCCCCCACTTGCTGACATATTTTTGTTTTCTTATCAGCTGACTTGCCAGAGGATTTCGACGATTTTGAACCATCCATGGATGCAACTTTTGATGATGCTCCGGATGAGTTCATGGAGGCAGAGAGTTCTTTGCCGGTCCTTGAAGAAGGTATTTTGTAGTAATAATCTTGATCTTGATTTTTGACAAGATCATATTCATACCTTTTCATCTTTCATTGGCAGGTTTTGAAGCAACAAGAGAAGTCCCTCCATCTTCTTCGGGTCCAAAGCAGGGGGTGCCCACGGTTGATCCTGAAGTAGGGGTTACTTCTAGTTTTGGTGCGGCAGAGATGGAACCTCACGATGAGATTCCTTCGCCAGCATCTTCGATTGGACAGAGTTTGTGGACTATCCTTCCAATGAAGTATGATAGAGGCAGTCGGCCAATGGAGCGGGGTGAGACTTCATCCTGACCGTCTCTTCAATGTGCAAAGAGAGTGCTGAATAGCGTCTTGAGTTCTTGGATCGAGACTCTCTTTTTTGGCCATTTTGAAGCTGGCTTTGGCATGATCAAGCATGTACACGACATTCTTGTTGACAGTGAAGAGGTCGATTTGGACGTTGCAAGTGCCAAGGCTTTTGTTGACGAAGTCATTGCCTTGGGCAACAAGTGGATTGAGACCAAGAGCTTTCCAAATGGTGACTTCTTTAATGATATGTTTATTCCGCCTTCCAGCGAAGTCAATTATGAAGTGGATGAGATTTCACGGACTCGGAAGCAGTTCGTTTGGGAGAGGAACGTCATTGAGCTGGCTATATTGAGTTGACACAGAACCTGCACCATCTTGACAGGGAGGTCATCGAGGGCAAGCAGCGTCTCGAGCTTTTGGAGGAACAAGCTGCTGCCAAATGGACCGCCATCATGGAAGCTCGCACTAGAGAGGGGGCTCTCATTCACTAGGTTGATTATGTCGACAGCAATCTCAGGAGGAAGACTCAGGAATATGAGAGATGGCAAATTCTCTGGGAAGAGCTTCCACGTGCTGAAGGTGGGTTGCGGCGTTCTGCCTCATTTTATGGTAAAGTTTTGAAGAAGCGTGACCTGGAAGCTTTAGAGGCTAAGGCCAAAAGTCTGCTTGAGGAGCTGAATCTTTGGTTGAAGACCATGTTAGACTGAGCACCTGATTTGTAACAAACTCTTACTCTTTTCTTTGGTACTTCTATGTATTAACATCTTTGGTACCTCTATTCTTGTATTCCCTAGTTTCACTTAAATTCTTTTTTTTATGAAAATAAGTAAAAGTTGGATGGGAACGTTTTTTTTGAAAATTTGATAAAAAGGTTGTCATTTTGTGAAAATCTTTTGTCAAAGGGTTGTTTTGGCATGAAAGCCTGGTTCTTGATGGCTTGAAAGCTGAATTTTGAGATGGCGTGAGAGCCGAATTTTGAGATGGCATGAAAGTCGAATTTTGAAATGGCATAGGAGCCAAAATTTTGTGGCATGGGAGCCATTTTTGTTTGTGGCATGAAAGTCAGATTTTGTTTGTGGCATGAGAGCCAAAATTTTGTTTGTGGCATGAAAGCCAGATTTTGCAGCATGGGAGCTGAAATTTTGTGGCATGGAAGCCGGTTTTGATTTTTTGGCATGAAAGCCGAATTTTGTGGCGTGAAAGCCAAGTTTTGGTTTTATGGCATGAGAGCCAAAATTTTGTTTTTGTTTGGCATGAAAGGGAGGTTTTTGGCATGAAAGCCGAATTTTTTGAAAACCAATTTTGTTTTGTTTGGCATAACATTTTTGAAAACCAATTTTGTTTTGTTTGGCATAAAAGCCATTTTTTTTTATTTTGGCGTGAATGCCAGGTTTTTGGCATAAAAGCCGGGTTTTTGGTTTTCAAAAATGCAAGTATCGACTAAGAGTCGCCTCCCTGCTGAATAGTATTGCAAGTATCGATGGAATGTTGCCTCCTTGCTCATTCCATTACGAGTATCGATGGAATGTCGCCTCCTAGCTGATTTGGGTGCAAGTATCGACTAAGCGTCGCCTCCGTCCTTTTTTCAAAAAACTTTGTTTTGCGGGTATTGATGAAATATCATTTCCCCACAATTTTTAAAATTTTAGGTTTCTTCGAACCTTTGTTTTTTGTTTTGAAATTTGAGTTGTGGTTATCAACTGAAACGTTGCATCTCCACGGTTTTTTGAAAATTTGCAAGTATCGACGAGGTGTCGCTTCCTTACGATTTGAAGTTTTGGAAGTATTGAATGGGGTTCGCATCCTTCCGATTTTTTGGTTTTGTGTGAGTATTGACTGAACATCGCTTCCCCGCGGTTTTTGAAAAAACCATTTTTGTTTAAAGACACGAGGGTCGTAAATTTTGACTCAAAATCATTTTTGGTGGTAAAAGTCAGGGTGGACTACGGTGGAAATCCCTGGGTCCTGATTTTGGTTTCAAACCATGAATTTTGGGTTCAAGGATCGAAAATTTTGGTCAAGTTAGGGAAGAGGCTCCTAAACTTGGATTTTTGGGATTTGATTTGGTTTTTTAGGAACTTCAACATAAAGATGAAAATTCCAAAAAGGAATGGGTTTGACGAGCAAGTACCTAGGAATAGGCTTTGGCCATGCAAGCATTACTCTGACCCAATATAGGAAGTCTTCAAGGGTCGTACAGCTTTAAGAACTTGTCGTTGATGGGCAGCATACATCTGTCACCCTCCATATTTAGAAGAGCATATGCGCCGTTGGAGAAGACTTTATCGATGACGAAGGGTCCCTCCCATTTTGGTTCGAATTTGCCTTTGGATCTGTGGGCTAAAACCATTGGCCTTTTTACTGCAAGAACCAAGTCACCCTTTTTGTGGGCGCATTGCCTGACCTTCTTGTTGAAAGATCCTGCCATGTGTACTTGGTAAAACTCAACGCTTTGTAGATCTTCGAGCCGTCTTTCATCGAGATTATCCATTTCTTGGAGTCTCAATTTGACATTGCTTTCTTGCGTCATGTCATTTTGCAGAGATACCCTTAAGGAAGGAATGTATACCTCTAAAGGGAGAACAGCTTCACATCCATAGACCAAGGAGAATGGTGTGTTAGGGGTTTGTCCTCGAACAGTGGTTCGATAGGCCCATAAAGCTTTAGGCAATTTGTCGCACCAGTCTCTTTTGTACCAAGGACAATGGTGTGTTATGGGTTGGTCCTCGAACAGTGGTTCGATAGTCCCATAAAGCTTCAGGCAGTTTGTTGCTCCAGTTTCTTTTGTGACTAGAGACCATTTTCTTGAGAATTTTGCAAAGTATCTTGTTGAAAGCTTCTGCTAGTCCGTTCGCTGTCGGGTTATACGGAGTCTAAGGACAACTTTGGATTTTGTATTTATCGCAGAACCTGTAGAATCTATGGTCCCGGAATTGTGGTCCATTATCATGGACGAATCTTTTAGGCATGCCGAAGTGACAAATGATGTTGGTGTGCAAGAATTGAAGGACTGATGAGGTCTTCATTTCACTGAACGCAAATGCTTCTGACCACTTGGAGAAATAATCCGTAGCGGCAAAGATAAAGCGATAACCTTTACTTGATGGGGGAGAGATAGGACCTACGATATCCATACCCCAGGCTTCGAAAGGCCATGAGATCACTGTAGAGTGTAGCCATTTTGGAGGCATGTGGATATAGTCTCTATGAACTTGGCATTATTGGCAGCGCTTAGCAAATTGCATTGCGTCAACTACCATGGCAGGCCAATAATAACCTAACCTTTTTATTTGATCGTAAAGCTTAGGACCAGCCTAATGGGCTCCACAAAGACCAGCATGCACTTCTTTGAGTGTTTCTACAGCCTCTTGTTGTGACAAGCAGCGTAGAAGCACTCCATTGAAGGATCTTCTATAGAGCATTTTTGAAGGAATATCCAAATGAAAGTTTGGGGCTCGTCTTTGAAGGCTTACCCGCTCTTTTGGATCTTCAGGTAGTATTCCGAACATAATATAATCAATGAATGGATCCCTCCAGTCGCCGATCGGAGGTTCAAGGATGGAAATCTAACTTCCAACCACATGGTGGCATTCAGCAACTGCTTGGTGTGTGTTAAGAGGAGGAAGAACCCTTCTTTGACACACTGTAATTTTCGTGTTTTCCCCTTCTTGGATTGCCTTAGATGCAGCGAGTCTAGCCAGGGCATTTACACGGATGTTTTCACCTCTGCGGATGTGGGTGATGTGACAGATGTCAAACTTTTGACGAAGCGATTGCACCTTGTTGTAGTAAGGCAACAGATCAGGCTTCCTGATTTCGTATTGTTGATTCATCTGATTGACAATTAATTGAGAATCCCCAAAGGCTTCCAGCATGGTGATGCCGGATTTGAGGGCGAGTTCCAATCCTTGATCAGAGGTTGGTATTTGGCTGCATTATTTGAACATGGTTCCAATAGCAATAAAGCGTGTGGAATCATGTATTTGTCGGGGCTAACAAAGAGAATGCCAATTCCCGATATCAGTTTTCCTCTTTCATTTGAACTGGTTGCACCTTCGAAGTACATGTTCTAGGAGGCATTTGACGAGGATGTCTCTACGTTGTAGACAGGTTCATCTAGGAGATCATCCCTGAGCGGAGAATCCTTAAGCAGTGGATGCTCAGCAAGAAAGTCTGCTAGAGCTTGGCCTTTGATTGCTTTTTATGGTACATATCTAATGTCAAACTGTGACAGAATGATAGACCATTTTGCCAGTCGGGCATTGAGGGAACCTGTTTTTGTGACAAGGACCTTTAAGAGATTGATCATCGAAATCAAGTATACTGTGTTCGACAGTAGGTAGTGATGTAGCTTTTGTACAGCGAACATCACTGCAAGGCATTCTTTTTCGACTGGGGAGTAGCGATGCTCTGTACCAACCAACATGCGGCTGAGGTAGTATAGAGCAGCTTCTTTTCCTCCATCATTTTCTTATGCGAGTAGAGCGCCCAAAGAATAGTCGAGAGCACTTGTATACAAGATGAATGGTTTTCCAGTTGTGGGGGCAGCCAACATTGGAGGTTTGGTCAGGTATGACTTGATGTCTTGAAATGCAGCTTCAGAGTCAGCATCCCAAACAAAGTTTACACCTTTCTTCAACAGGCGAGAGAATGGACAGCACTTCCCTGATAGGTTGGGAATGAACCATTCGATGTATGCCAACCTTCTTTGAAGCCCTTTAGTTCTCTTAGGGTTATTGGAGATGGCATTTCTAGGATAGCCTTGACTTTGATGGGGTCAAGTTCTATTCCAGCTTTCCGAACTATAAATCCGAGGAACTTACCCGATGAAACACTGAAGAAGCATTTGAGGGGATTCATTCACAGTTTTTATTTACGAAGTCCGAGGAAGACTTCTTGAAGATCTTTGAGATGGTCTTCTTTCCTTTTGCTTTTGACGATGAGGTCGTCAACATAACATTCGACCGTCTTGTGCTGCATATCTTGAAATATCTTCATCATAGCCCTTTAACATGTTGCACAGGCATTCTTCTGACCAAATGATGTGTGCCTTTCATCTTCAGGATGCATCTTTATCTGATTGTAGCCAGAGAAGCCATCCATAAAGTCATTCGCTCAAATCCGCAAGTGTTGTTAATCATTACTTCCGGTATGGGGAGAGGGAATTCATCTTTGGGGCATGCATTATTCAGGTCTCTATAGTCAATGAAGACTCTGATTTGCCCATTTTTCTTTATCACGGGGACGATGTTGGCTAACCATTCAGGATGCTGCTCCTTGTTGAGGCCAAAAATCTCACTTTACCTCTTCAACATCAAAAGCTACATGGAGCCGCATCCTACAACAAACAGGCAGAGCCTCTTCAGGCATCAGATCTTGTCATAATCAAACAAAAACTGCAAGACCCTTCAAAATAGCCAAAAGAAAGGTACACATGAAGTTTCGGGTCATTTCAACACCATTTGGCCTAACTTCAATCCTCCAACGGCTGAGCAGGAGCTCTCGGCAGCGACGGTGTCGAGGGTATCAAATCTTCGATTAGAGCCTACGGATGGTCTCAAAATACTTCTAAAAGGCTCCACATCAAATTTCAAGTCAAACGGACACCGTTTGACCCTCCATCAACTCTCGAACGGCGAAATCAAACCTCCCGGTGGCAAGAACCACCGAGGCCACCACTCATTAAACAAAGCACATGGATAGTTTCTACATGCTTCCAAAGGGCTGCACGCCGAATTTCAGGTCATTTCGACAACGTTTGACCCAGCATTGACGCTCGGAAACAAAATCAAGCCCACCGGTGGCAGAGCTCCCTGGGACCATGGCATCCAAATTGGAGCTAATGGATCATCTAAAAAAGACTCCAAAAGGCTCCCTGAAAAATTTTAGGTTAATCGGACATCGGTTGACCGTATATCAAAGCTCGACATTTTCCTCGCAGCAAAATCAAGTCTAGCAACGACGGGACCCTAAATGGCTTCAAAACTCAAACAAAAGCCCATGGTTGGTCCTATCTATTGCTCAAAAAGTTTCACGTCAAATTTCAGGTCATTCCAACATCATTTGACCTAGTTTCGACTCTTGACGGAAAATCGGCTGCAAAGTCTTCGGCTTTTCAAAAAAAAATAGGAAACTTTGTGCTCTAATTTGCATGGCTTCTCGACAGGTTTTCTTCAGGGGAATCAAGCCAATAAATGAGGACAAATGTCAAGAAAAATAGAGGAGAAAAAAGAAGCAAAAAAGCCCGAGAAACAGCCGAGAAACGGAGACCGAAATGGGAGAAAACCCCATGGTCGCGTCGTCGGCGACCATGGGTGCTTGGTCGCTGGCGACCCTAGAAATCCGGGTCGCTGGATTTCAGCTGAAAGGGCCGTTTTTCTAACATTTTTTACGTTTCGCGATGTTTGGCCCCTGTGATTTTCTCAAATTTTGATTTTTGGAGCATGATACCCGTCGATCTTTGTCAACATCACGGATCTACCGTCAAAATCATGAAATCATCATCCGACGCTTCGGAATCGTCAACCGGCCGATCAAGAAAGCACACTTTCTGCCCGACCGATCGTGAAATCGACTGGACAGATATTGCTGGCCCATTGGTACCAATCAATGTCTAAAATTTCATGGTCATCCGATGTCGATCAATATGAAAATCCATCGATGATCATCGCCAGAAGAATTCCAAAAGGCACAGCGCGGCCCGCTACTCTTCAAGCGACTTGGCGACCGATTAATGCTGTTAATTGACCCATTTATGACAACTTATTGCGGTCATTAACTCATTATTTTGGACAGCCCATTCAGAAGCAAGCAAATGGGAGTTATAAGTCAAAGAATTCATGTCATTTAAACCATGAAACTCCTCCCATAATGGAGAATAAAAGCAATTAAATGCTCTTAACTCTTCACCGGCCAATCAGAATCCAAGAAAAAGGAGTTACAAAATCAAGAATTAAATACTTGTAACTCCTCCCATCATAGAGCATTAATGCAATCAATGCTCATAAACCCTCCTAAATGGCCACTAAAAGCCTATAAATAGGCGGTCATTCCAAGGAGAAAGGGTCCGAAAAAATCTCTTGAAATTGTCTAGAAAATACAAGAAAATTCCTGAAGAAATCTCTATGCAAAGAAGCTCTGATACTCTGAAGAAATTCTACTGCAAGAAACACCACAAGGTGGTTGAAGTCCCTTGGGGGGGCACCCTCCCAAGGTCCCCTCTCCTTCTCTTCAACATGGCCTAGATGTGGCTTTTCAGCCCGTCTACCCGGTTTTTTATTGGATATAGGACCTTCCCTTGGTATTTGTCCTATAAAAATCTGAGGTCCAACCCAAGCCAAGTAAATCAAAAGCATCACGTGTTTTCATCTGAAGGACGATGGTGGAGCCCATACATGACTCGCGACCGTCGATCTGAATGAGTCCCCACAATCTCCTGAGAAGTTAGATCCCTTTTCTTACTTCTTCTATTGTATTTTGTATTTTTTTAAAGAGCCAAAAATCACAACTCTTGTCTTTCTTCATTGATGAGATTTGTAAATCGCCTTTCATGGAAAAATTGCCTTCGACAGCACAAAACTGCCTTTCACGGCAAACAAATGAAAATCTCCTTTCACGACATTAAAAAATCCGGTCTCTTTCTTTAAAATATTTGTGCAATGGAAAGTTAGAAAAAGTTCAATTTCCTTTCTACTTGTGAAGGTGGATCCCCGGATCATCATTTCTAAATTCTAAGTGGAATAGAAAACCTGGCATCCCAGTACAAAAAAAAATGTTGATGCTCGCTTCCTTCTTTTTCCCTCACCCCCCCTTGGGGGCGGAGGGAGAAGACGGAGCCGGGTCCATCAAGTTGGCATACCCGGTGGTACTCGTTCATTTGAGAACACGATGCTTAGACTCCTTGGCTCTTTTCTAGCTAGTGGCCTATGTTGCATCTTGCATCTTAAAAAAAAACATGAGATGGGATTCTCTGGAAATTCCTGTCTCTGAATTTATTTCCATTCTTTCTCTTCTCAAACAAAAGAAAAAGGTTTTTTTTTTTTATCATTGGGTTCAGATTTGAGAAATTCTGATTTCTTCCCTTTCGGATTTAGTGCTGCGGAAATCCCTGAGCCTTTGTTCAGATTGGAATACCATTTCCTCTCTTTTGTGAATCCAATCTTGACCTTTAAAATTTTTTTTTTCAAATCTCTCTCTTTTGGATTCAAATTGGAGAAACTTTGGTTCTTTCCTTTTTCGTACAATGGCTCGCGGAAATCACTAAGCCAACGTTCGGATTGGGAAGGGCCATTTCCTCTCTTTGATGGGTCCATCAGTGATCTTTCAAAAAAAAATATGAAAAAAAAAAATAAATTTTTTTCACATTTCTCTCTTTTGGATTCAATTTGGAGAAACTTTGGTTCTTTCCTTTTCGTACAATGGCTCATAGAAATCTCTGAGCCAGCGTTCGGGTTGGGAGGGGTCATTTCCTCTCTTTGATGGGTTTGTCAGTAATGTTTCACAAAAAAAAAAAAAAAACACATTAAGGTTGCACTAATTGCGTTCTTTGACCAAAGTGAATCTAAGAAAAGCCTTGTCTAGAGTGTGGAGGCAGCTAAATTGTTCAAGGCAAGGGTCCTTCAAACGGGTTCATTAAGTAATCCTAACCTTACCTGGGGGCTGATCTACCCACTACGGTTTCATAAGACCGAATTGGAAGACCTATGTGTACTCTTAAAAAAAATCTTCAAAAAAAAAATCTCTCTTCAAAAAAAGAAAAAAAAACTTCCGTCACTATGGTGTTCAGATTCGAGAAATTTTGGTTCCTTCCTTTTCGGATTTAGTGCTCGCAGAAATGTTTGAGCCTATATTCGGGTTAGAATACAATTTGCTCTCTTTTATGCATTCAATCTTAACCTTTCAAAAATAAAAAACTTCCATCATTATTGGATCCAAATATGAGAAATCCCGGTTCCTTCCTCTTTCGGATTTAGTGCTCGCAAAAATGTTTGAGCCTGTATTCGGATTGGAATACCATTTGCTCTCTTTTGTGAATTCGATCTTGACCTTTCAAAAAAAAATCCCATCTCGTGTCCTTCCTAAGGATGCGATTTGCAACATTTGTGCCTAGCGGTGCTAGTATGCCCTTTCGGGTCTACTGTATTCGAGACCGACACATTTGTATCTCCAACCTTATATCATTTTACCTCAAGTCAGCTTCGTTTCTCTGTAACTTGAATTAAGGTTTACAATTGCTTCTAGCGGTCACTGGAACGCTCATTTTGAGCCGACCATACTTGCGTTTAGAACAATTGTACCCTCTACGACATTTTGCCTTCTTCATTACGCTTGGGATGGGCCATTCCCCCTGAGCGATTTAAAAAGACAAAACCATAGTATTTTCCATTTATAATCACCATATTCTTGTGATTACTAATGGATGTGGTCTTGTTTCAGAAGTTTTCCAAAAACTAACAATAGCAGCTTCATTAACCATCACCTTCGATGAGAACAAGTACTAACTCATGCTTCAAGAGAAGCAAAGCAAGCACACTTGCAAACGCCCTGCCAGCTGTCGAAGCGTCACCTTTCTCGGCAACGCTCAAAACACCGAGTCGACCTCCACTCCCCGGACTATCGTCTTCTAGCCACTGGGACCATTCCCATTCCCCGTAAAAGAAACTGCGCCTGTTAAAAAGCAGAAGACCGCCCCTGAACATGTCACTGCCGCGACACCAAGGGCAGTCACCAAAAAGCCTGAATCCCGTGGCAACCCCACAAAGCCTCAGCTTGCAAAAAACCAGGTCTGCCCTAAGACTTGGTCACCGAGACCTTCTTCAAAACAAAGAAGATCCCGAACATCTGCAAAGCCAACATACTTGGCCCCTCTCAAGGAGAACATGTTCTATCCTCTCGCCTACATGAAAGAGGAGAAACCTACCCTCCGCCAAACTACAAAACCAACTCAGCACGAGCCGACTTGCTCATACAAGCCCAAAATTAAGTCATGCATCACAAGGCCTCGACAAGAACCTGCCAGGGCTTGCTCTTCTCCAACTCGACCCTTCATCTCAACGGGGGCCAAGCTTGCAAAATTTAAAGCTTCGCTGCGACAGGCTAAGGACCGCGTCCAGATCCTGTTCATGCTAGTCTTCAAGAAAGACAAGCTCGGCTGCTCCGCACGAGGGACCACATCCTTCATTGCCAGAGCACAGCCCGAGCCAATTGAAGCTCAAGTTGCTCGTCGTATACGTCGCCGCGCGGTATATCGACAAATGAGACTGGGGAAGCAAAGAACCCAACATTGTGAGCCTCAGGTCTCTAAAACATGGGTCGAAAAAGAAAGACCTGACCAAGTTGTTGCTGTCCATATGGTTGGAAAAACCAAAAGACGCCAGAAGTCAGCAACTAAAATACATGTCAGACGGCAGGTGACTCGCAGCATCTCCCGGACATGAAGACATCAGAAAGATTCTCCCACTCCTTCAAGTCAAGGACATCGGAATGATCAATCCTCGGGCTCTTCATCTAGAAGAATGAGCTCCAGCTCAGCCACTAAGACAATATCCTCTTTCGACTCACGAAGACTGAATGTCCTAGCTACAAACACTGAGCAACCTCCGCCACATGATGACATGGCTCTATGCATTTTAGCAGTTGGAGCAAGGACACTAGAGAATAGAGGTCCTGATGGAAAACCTCCTTCTCACTCTCCAACGTCCGCCAAACAATGAAATCCCTCTAAATGATGAGGTAAATGGTGCAGAAGACGAGTCACGTGCCCTTACCAAAAAGGACGTTGACGATATCCTCGCCAAAGCAAAAGAAGAGGATACACTGAAGGAGCTTGGAATCAAGCCACCATATCACTTATAGATGGACTCGTTTTTGTTCCTTGCAAAATTCAAGCAACCTACTCTCCAAACATATACGGGGAAAGGTTCAGCTAGACAGCATGTCATCCACTTCAAGATCCTGACGGGAGCTATTGCGGATCAAGTTGCCCTCAAGATCTGTCTCTTTACAAGCACCCTGAAAGGTACATACAGCCTTTGATTGGTACTCTATTCTGCTGGAGGATTCCATTCAAAACTGGACCATGCTAGAGACATGCTTCTTGACCCACTTCAAAGGTGAGGATCATCCTATTACTATGGCTCAGCTCTGTAGCCTAAAACAGGGAGAGAATGAGTCAACATACGACTTCATTCACAAGCGGAAGGCAATGGCATACAAATGCTCAGACGTACTGCCACAAGCGTCGCTGGTCGACATCTACCGTAACAACATGAGAGCAAGGATCCACTCCATGATCATCAGCAACAAATCAAAGAATCTGGGAGAACTCCTAGAAGCATCTATGGAGGCTAAAACGGTGTTTAAAGACCTCAACAGTCAGAAGTCATCAAAGAAAGAGCCGACTGCCATTCCAACCCCCAAGCCAAAGAAAAAGGAGGTTCTCAATGTGCAAACCAAGTCAGCTGCTCAGGCACCAAAGAAAGCTTAAAACAAAATTGCAGGTAAGAAGCCTGAACTCTCTGATGCCTTCAAAGAATGAGTAGAGAAGAAATATCCGTTCGATGAAGACGTTGAAGAAATCTTTGGGGCTCTCTTAGCAAATGGCAAACTTACTTTGCCAAACCCCAAAAGACCGGGAGATGTTAACAAAACCTACGATCCCCGATATTGTCCATACCATCAAATGGTCTCGCATCCTCTCAATCAATGTTTCATTGTGAGAGAGAAGATCAACGAGATGTGGAAAAACGGGGTCATCACCTTTGACAAAAACTACGGGTCAGCCTCCGTTAACATGGTGTCATATGGACAAACATCAAAGTCACCAAAGGAGAAAATCACTACCTCCTTCAAGGTGATAAAAGTGACCCAAACATCCCAAGAGTTGGTTCCTTACCCAACACTGGATGGACAACCCAAATGGGTGCATCCCGATCTCCTAGAAGATGAAAATTGGGAGATCATCAAAACAAAGCTGACCGCTCAACAGCGAAGGCAAGCCAAGAGACAACTCCGCAAGCTCAAACAGCAGGAGAAGGCTCAACCCAAGCAAGAAGTCCCTGAAAAGGCATAAACCTCCTCTACCGCTTCACTGGGGGAAACAGAGGAGTCCCTTCCCAAGACTTCAAGAGTGGTAAGAAGATTCACCCTCAATGATTTCATGCCACCACGGCTCAAAAATGAGACTATGCAGGGGACATCATACTCTTGCAACTCGGTAGTTGGATTCTCCATGGATGGATACAAGTCCAGTGACACTGCCAGTGACATCGACGAGTGGGAGGAATCCCTTGAAACCGGAGAATATCTCTCCGATGAAGAATGGATCCCAGAATCTCACCTTATACCAGTAATCTGGTATAACCTACCAGCCATAAGAATCCTAGTCTGATGATGATGATGACCAAAAGGCTATTCAACAAAGTGCTGTTCACCCAGCAGAAGCGAATGCTCTAGTGGAACCAAATGATGTTGAACCACAAGGAGCAGAGGAAGAAGAAGATTTAGATCCTATGCCCGATCTCGAAGAATATGCGAGGATCTTGCACCGTCTTGCCATAGAGCAAGAGCAGGATCGCATCAACCAGCTTCATCAAAATCTAGAACCGGAAGTCCCGGAGAATCTTCAAGCATCTCCTCCAGTAACTCCGGAAAATGAAGAAGATTGCTGGGTTGATGATCCTCTTACATCGGAGGATGAGTCTGATTCCCAACAGTCCATTATGGAGGCATCTTCTATCGAAGTCGCTTGCAATGTGATAGTTCAGGATTATAGTGCCTCTGAAGCTTCATCTGTTGAGGCTGCAGACTTTCAAAATGCATCTGGTAGCATATCTGCTTGAGCTACATCTTCTCATGTGACTTCCACTGAGATAGCACCTTCTCAAGCTTCATCTCCTGAAACGGTAACATCGGAATTCAATCCTCTTCCAACTGTTCACCAAGAAGAAGCTCTGGCTGATGAAGTGTTCAAAGAAAACTTGGTCAATTAGTCTCAGATGCCCAATCTCATAGGAAATGTCTGGATCGATGAAATACTTGACAAAGAAGAAAAGTTGATGGAAGCTGTTCAGGACTTGTTCCCAGAAAATGCTCCCTGCAACGCAATTACTGAGGATGGCAATGCTGATGCAGAAACATTCTCAAATGAGAAGGATCAACCCCTTGATCCCGAAGAAGGTCTTCCAAAAGAAGAACCATCTCTAGAAGCTTTTGAAGTCTGGAAAGGTACCCGTTCTAGCCTGGATTACCTCAAAAACTACAACCAACCTTCTTCTTCTTCTTATGTAAATCCTTCGGGAAAGCGAGTTGTAAATGCCCCAAGAGGCAATGATAATGAAAATGCAGGCCCCATGGAGGCTTTCAAGTATGACTTGATTGAGCACTTCAAACACATACCTGCACGACTGCACATCCTAAACTTATTACGAATGTCACCACAAACTCATGGTAATCTCACTTCAGAACTACAAAGGCTGAATGCGGATGTTGATAAACATGCCCCACAAGTCCTACAAATTGAAATGGACTATAGGGGTCAGAAAATCAAATACTTCCTCAAAGGGAGAAAAGAAGAAAATTGAGGGATCTTGCATTCAATGTCTCTCAGTCAAAAAAGCAGCAAGTGCGACCATCGCCTTCAATAAGGAAGACCTCCAGCTGGGCGAGACAAAGCACAATCGACCCCTGTACTTCACAGGGTACATCAAAGAGATGCCAATACACAGAGTTTAGATTGACCCAGGTTCTGCACTCAACCTCATCTCTACTACGGCACTCGAAGAGCTGAGTATTCCACCTAGCAAGTTGAGTCACACATCTGTATCTATCTTTGGATACGATGGGAGTGCTCAAAGGCCTATCGGCTAAATCAGGTTCAAATTGCAAATCGGTGATCTAATCTCTGAGGTCACCATGTATGCTATAAAAACCCTTTCATGCTACAACATCCTTCTCGGACGCCCTTGGATACACGAGAATGGTGTCGTCCCTTCAACTCTACATCAGTGCATCAAGTTTGTTGGCAACGACGGCTTGATACATTGAGTGTTTGCAGACAAAAAAACCTTCTAAGGCAAAGAAGTTCATTTCACAAACTCTCAGATGTACAAGGACGAAAAAGAAGAAAAGGAGGAGAAAATAACATCCTTTGCCGAAAATCTCTAAAAGGATAAAGGCAAAGCTCCTCAACAATCATTGGAAGAAAACAAACCTTCCGGCAAATCTGAAGAGGGCAATCTATCTCCCTTCGTTGTCTCCTTCAAATCTTCCAAACCTTTGGTAATCACTACCAAAGCAAAGAAGACAAAGCAAAAGACTGGGGGCAAGTTTGCTATCTCCTTCGTGCCTATCATACAAGACATAGACTCGGATTCAGAGCCTGAAGACGACATATCGTCAAGCCAAGCTGATACTCAAGAAGTTCAGTCCGCACTCACTCCATTGGAGACTCCTGCTGGAAGAGAAGATCTTGTGTTTGCTTTCTTCATTGTTCCGACAGCCTCGGCAAAAGAAAAACCAATCTTCTTCCATAGATCGGAAGCTTCGTCATCAAATTCCTCGCTTGAACCTTTCCAAAATGAAGGTATGCCTCAACTGTCCCTGTATAGTCCCATGGCACAAGCTATCATGAAGATAATGGGCTATGTCGCTCATAATCCAATTGGTTTGGGTGGTGGCCATGGTATTCTCACACCATTGGAACCCTCCCTGACCAAAAGTCAGCTGGTGGATTGGAAACTCCACTGTCGCATAGACAAGTCTTCATATGGGTTGGGGTATGATCCTGACACTCCCATGAGACGGTTGACACAAAGGCTGCAAAGTCGTTTTGCTGACCAGGCCTCAACATCTCGTGTTAATGAAGACATCGATCTCCTTGGATATCTCTTTGAAGAGTTACCCAACAAGGATCCAGAATACTCATCAAATTGGTACGACTTCTCTGATGATGAAAAGGAATTGTCCGATGACACAGACATGCGGTTCCCTGACCCAAAAGAACCATTGTCTCCAAAAGAAGTGCCTTACTTCGACTCAGTTTCAGCAGGTGATTGGGATCATCTCATAGCAAGTCTTGAGAAGAGTACCGATCAAGAAGATTCATGGACGGAAGTAGAGCCATGGTCTAAAAATGGTTTTGAAACTCCTGAAGGTCTCGTTGAGTTGGAAGCCTGCGAAAATATTATGGAGGAACCACCCTCGAACCTTCCAACGGAAGATTCTGTTCAAAAGATAGACTTGTGAACACCTGATAACCCGCGTCCTCTATTCATAAGTAAGAATATAAAGGATGATGAGTTACCCGAGTATATCGCTTTTCTTCATGAGCTTGTTGATTGTTTTGCATGGTCTTACGCTGAAATACCTGGTTTAGACCCCAAAATAGCAGTCCACAAACTCAATCTGCAAAAAGATATCAAGCCTGTCAAACAAGGCCACAGAAGATTCCGTCCTGATGTGATGGATAAAATTGAACAAGAAGTTCAGAAACTCCAAAGCGTTGGCTTCATCCGCGAGGAACAACATCGTGAATGGTTGGACAACATTGTCCCCGTGACAAAGAAAAATGGGCAAATCAGGGTCTATATTGACTACAGAGACTTGAACGGTGCATGCCCCAAAGATGAATTCCCGCTCCCCATACCGGAGGTAATGATTGACAACACCTGCGGATTTGAGCAAATGACATTCGTGGATGGCTTCTCTGGTTACAATCAGATAAAGATTTATCCCGAAGATGAAGAACATACATCATTTCGGACTCCATTTGGTGTGTATTACTAATCTATCATGTCATTTGGTCTGAAAAATGTCGGTGCAACATATCAGAGGGCTATGATGAAGATATTCTAAGATATGCAGCACAAGATGGTCGAATGTTATGTTGATGACCTCGCCGTCAAAAGCTAAAGAAAAGAATACCATCTCAAAGATCTTTGAGAAGTCTTCCTCCGACTTCGCAGACACAAACTACGGATAAATCCCCTTAAATGCTTCTTCGGTGTTTCATCGGGTAAGTTCCACGGATTCATAGTTCGGAAAGCCGGAATAGAAATTGACCCCATCAAAGTCAAGGCTATCCTAGAAATGCCATCTCCAAGAACCTTAAGAGAACTCAAAGGGCTTCAAGGGAAGTTGGCGTGTTAGTTTTATGGTCTCAATCCATTAAGATCGATGTAATAAATTGATTAATTTCTTTATTTATCAATATATTCATGTTTTCCTTTGATGAGATGAATGGTGTTTTATTACTTTAATGAACATAACCAATACAAATGACATACTGGCTAATGAGATGAACCAGAGTCCACAAGTGTATTAGATGTAACACATGTGTGTGGATGAGATCCACATACAGGAGACATGTGTCACAAATCTTATACTTAAATTGATTCACAACTAGTGATGAGATTGGGCATCTCATATGACAAGGTTGCAGTATTTATGATCACTATGAGATAGTATGATCTATCTCAATCATAGGAGTGAAAGATTCTAGATCATTATACTGGTACATTGGATGTATTGAAGGACCATGAGAAGCACCTCAAGAACACTATCTTTACTTTAAGGTCTGCTCTCGTAATTCCCTAGCAATGGGCACTCAATCCTGAGACATTGATGAACTCAAGTTTCTATCTATTCATTTGTTTTGAGTCACCAATGAGTGAGGCCAACTGTAGGTCAACACCTCAGTGTCTTGGGTACTTGGTAGTAGGACTGTGGGAGCATTTAATGGTCAAGATGGAATTTATCTTTTCCCCTTATGCCAATTAATGGATTTATCATTGGTAAGTGTACACCAATCTCAATTAAGAGTTAATTAGATGGTACTAATGATTACTATAATTAATTGGGTCTCAAGGTGTCACGACCCGGGCCCGAGTTACGATAATCCGGGGCCGTGAATCATACTTACTCCCGTAAACTCTGAATTAACCGAAGTTAAAATGGAATTCACAAGGGATAACATCCATTCGATCATACCTGTCAATTATACAATTTGCGGAAATACACATTGACAATTAATTCAAAATGTACATGTATACAAAATGAAGTTCTTTATATATGTATAATCCCTTTGCTTTCTTTCATCAATCATTGCATATTCAAATACTATGCATAGTGATGACTATTCAAATTCTCAAAATATTACATTTCCAAAATGAATTTCAACTATTCAAAAGAATTCACAAAATGAATCTCCCAAAACATCATAGTTCGCTTGCGCACTCGAATACCCAAATCAATTGGTATTCTGGCCATCCCATTCTATCAATCCTCCCGGAGGAACCGCAACGGTCTCCTCCGCTGCCGCTGGGGCCGCTGCTGGGCCGGCACGGGCAATTGGGCCTGTAATGCCATCAATAACGCAAAAGAACACAACGGTTCAACAATGTATAAACAAAACTTGTAAAAGCACATGTTAGTACATTACTAATTTCATTCGATATAATTAGTGAATAGTTCCACTTCTAGACAATGGATGAGCATAATAGGTAATACAATAGACACGTACAAGATGGCAACCACCATAGCTTTCATTTCAATTCATTTCATTCTATTTCTTTTCATGTCATTTCATTTCATTTCATTTACCATCTTCCCTCAAAGGAAGGATTCATCTTCCAATGGAAGGCATCAATCAGTACCCGTAGATACGATCGGAATTTGTGGGACTTACCAGTGTCCGGGCCAGGGACACTAGCATCACCACGGGGCTCCGGAACGCCCCCAAATCATCTACTGCAGTAGGAATAGTCATTTGGCTCAAGGCGGAAGGGCGCTCCATTTATGACCCTGGCCTCATGTACATGATCATTTATTAATTCATTTAGAATTTCATAAAATAGCTAGGTAGTGCCAGACTCAAGGGTCAATACATTTCATTATTAATCCATTTATGGATTCAATTCTATACAGTGATTCCATTCTTAACAATGGAAAAGAGACAAACAACACCATCAATCTTGTGAGATTTGAATGAAGTGACATAGAATGCAATGGCATGAGAGAATCACTAACTACCCGATTCTACTCATTTCTATTCCAGTTCTAACCAACCATTTAGGTGTAACCAATGGTTATCCAATACACGTGTTATTCTCGATGGGCATCACATTTATATAAATAATGTGTACATTGGAGTCCCCGTAATCATCACCTATGGAAGTTTAGTCCACAATCAACTCACTCTGAGAACCATGGCTTCTAATGGTCTAATCACAATTCCTCCTTTTACTGTTCTTAATTCTTAACAATCCTAAATCGCCCCATAATTAGTCTTAAAACTAATTTAGGGAGTGCTCATAATCATTAGAAGCACTCCTAAACCAAGTAAAAATCCAAAATTTTCATCACAGTTAATACCCTGTCCGATCGATATGACAGAAAACTGTCCTCAGTTATATCTCTGTCCGATTGATCGGACAGTCAGGTTCAATCGATCGGACCTGCACCGAGAACCCAGTTTCAGTGCAGCATCTGATCTCTCTCTTCCTCATTTCCCCCTCTTTCCATTCTAAGCCTGCATAAAAATTGGACCTCCTGTCCACTCCTCATCCAACATCTCATTCATACATTACAACTCCATTCTTCCATCAATCAACCCACAAAATAATTCTATTCTAATGACAACAAAAAGAATGGTACAAAACCCAAATCAATGGAATGCTATGAATCTTCTACAATAATGAAAACTAATCACAAGTAAATGCTTATACTTGCCTCCTTAGAAGCTTCTTTGACCAAAACCCCCCCTTTCTTGCTTGGCTAGGTTTGGCACAATCTCTCCCAAGCAACTGCAAGCTTTCAACAATGGAGGATGCACTTGAAGAAGAAGATGAAGATGATGATGCCTCTTCAAAATCTCTCCCAACTTTCAATCCTCACTCTTGATGGAGAAGAAATGGAAGAGAAGGAAGAAAGTTGCCTAGGGTTTGCTAAAAGGGGAAATGAACCATCTCTTAGCTTACATAATGAGCTTTTTGCACTTAAGCCCCCTTCTATTTTTCTTATTTACATTTTGGGTCAAATGAAGACCCATTTGACCGACCTTATGTCAAATGAAATTAAGTGTATTATGAAAGTTGACGTACTCTTCGAGATACACACGCTGGTGTCAAGAATTTCCGTATTTGACAAAATACGTGAAAACTCGTATTTACAAAAAGGTCCTTAGTTCAACTTGTTTGAGTTTAAACTCATCTTAATCAATTCAATCCCATTCAATTCACTTCATTAGGTTCAATTCAATCATTTGAGATTAACCCAACTCATTTCGTGCATTAATCACAATTTGTACAATTAATCATGCTTAAGTATCGCTAATTGGGATTAATTAGCTTTAATTATGAATAGTCCGGGTTGGGGCCTAACACAAGGGTAAAAGATATGGATCTAAATTGGTGGGACAGTCTGTCCAATTGATCCATGGATATTGATAGAGGGGCCTACTTGTAGTGATAGGGAAGTTTAGGGGGTTTATTTTATTTATTCCTAAGACTGGAGTTCAATTGCATTTATTTAGTGGAGTTATTTGCAATTAACTGTGGGCCCGGATTGCACACGAGATGTGGGGTTGCAGTGTCCTAGTTGGAGCCAGCTTTCTATGGAATCCCTAGTTGTCCCCACGCTAGCCCAAGATAGGATCTTTACTAATTCTATTTGAACTCAAAAAGGAAAGCTACTATTTCTATTTGAAATAAGATTTCTAATAGTGGTAATAGTGGAATAAAGGGTCACTAATTAATATAGAAGTTGGACTTCTAATTATAATGAAAGAGAGGAGATGCAAAACTATATATAGGAGACATGAGGAACCCCTTGGACGTCCATGCCTTCATCCCTTGAAGTTCACGCCCATCTCCTCCTTGTGTGCAAGAGTTGCACTCCTTCTCCTTGCTTTCTCTCTCTTCTAGTTCCCTTCTAGTTTCCCTAGTGATTCTAGTTAGTCTTTCTCTTGGAGATTCCACCATCTAACTTGAGGAAGGAGATCTGAAGCGTGTCATAGCGTGGAAGACGATTGGGTATAGGAGATTCTGATTTTGGAAGAGCTCTTCATCAAAGAGTTGAATCAAGTTCTCCATTAGAGCACAACCGAGCTCCATAGGTATTTTCTACTCCTTGTATGTTGTGGAATTTCGTGGTTGCTTGTTAGGTGTTGTTTCTATCTTCTTGATAGGTTTGTTTGTTAACCATGACGGCTGAGATTGAGGACATGCATCCTGGATTGGGGTTTATTGGCTTTTGAATAGGTGTTCACTACTTCTAGTTGGAGAAAAGTTTTTGAAACCTATCCTAGATGTCCACCTACTTCCAACAATTGGTATCAGAGCCATACCTCATCTCTAATCATGATAGAACAATAAGCTTGCTCTATTCTTTGCATGAGATGCGAAGAAGATAGAGGAAGGGCTATGTTTTGAATCTTTTTTATGGTTTTACTTGGTTTAATGGTGAATCCATGTATGGACAGTCACAAAAGGGTTTAATAATGATGAAAGGATGATAGGAAGCCATTGGGACACTTCAAAAGAGTTTTGGAGTTGAATGGACATGAAAAGGAAAACCCAAAAATCTGATGTTCGTCTGTCCGGTAGACCGGGTACTTGAAGTCCGGTTGACCGGGGACACTGCGACTGAACATGCAGTTTTTAGAATTTTTCTATTTCGGGTCTTCTTTGTGTGTCCTATTTTTCCAGCATTGTTTGGCAACCTATTTGTGTGTTTTGTGTGGTTGTATGAGATACTAACATGCAGGTTATCTTGTCCTCTCCATATGGCCCACAAGTCTTTTACTTTCTTTTATGGTTGATTGTTTTTAAAGGCTAAGTGTAAAGGGCATCATGGTTTCCTTGGTTTCCCATGAAAGGGCAAGGCATGATGGTTTCCCTATAGCCATTCTAATTTCAATTTTAGATTACCATGTTAGTCTCATTGTAGAGACATAGGGATTTATGTAATTTTCTAAATTTGTAAATTCTGGCGATGTCCGAGACAAAGAAGGAAAGTGAAGTTGGACTCCTAATCAAAGAGTTTGAAGATTCCCAAATGGTGTTTTGGAGTTGCCCAAAGATTTTGAGGAAATCCAAAGTTTCGGAAAGTCTAGAAGTCCAAGAAGTCTATTCCGCTTGGGCCATGTGGAGGAGATGACTAGTTACTAATTTTAGCATTTTCTATTTATGGATGAATGCTTGATTTAGAATGTTTCCAAATCTGATCCAAACATAGCAAGTTACTAAAATTGGTCAAATCAAATTAATTTTTGGAAAGAGTTCTAATTAGTGTTGATGACCCATGAGATGTGTAAGACCCCGCCCCGAGAGTTTCCGATTAGTGTTAATTAAGACGTGTTTTAGTTATAAGTGAGATTAGAGGAAAAGGGGTTAATCTGGATTAGAATAGCTTTTTATAGCTTTGAATAATTTTGGAAACTCTTTTGGATCTAGTGGGGCCCTTTGGGGGTTCCTTTTCTTGTGTCTTGATTAGTTTGGGATTTATTTGTTAATTCTGGAAATCGGTAAATTGCTCCGTTGAATGTATTTTATGATTCCCTACAACTTTCGTACTTGCTCCGTTCCCATTCGAGACCTCTAAACCCTACTTTGCCATTGATAGGGGTAAAACAGTCTTAGTAGATGTGAATGGACTGAAAGTTTGATTTGCTACACGCTTCCGCACCAATATAAATGTTCTATGAGTGTATGAGGATTCCTCACCGCGGAAACCTGTGGGAAACTAAATAAATGTATAATCCCTATTTAACACAAGGGGCGGTTCGTTGTCCTTCCACGCCGCCCCCGTCGCGGTCCCGGGGCCCCCGGTCCGGGGTCGCGACAGGCTCGTATCAGAGCGAGACGTGTTTCAGGCAATTAAAAGAAACTAGAAATCCTAAGGACGTGGCGAGGATCCGTTAGACTTCTTGTTAGACTTTTCGTTAGTTAGACTCGTGTGAGCAATGTGTGACCCTTATATAACTTTTTATGCTAACAATTTGTTTTACAGTGATATGCCACCTCGAAAAAGACCCGTAACCGACAATCCCACCACAAGCAATAGTGAACACACCGGGCCACTAGGAAACGGTACTCCAGATCCAAATATGCAGAATCAATTCCAACAGATGATGCAAGCCATGCTTGACCAGCAATGTCAAGCCAACGAAAATCAAGCCAGAATGCAAGAACAAATGGCCAGAAAGGATGAAGAGCATGCTAGAGAGATGGCTACGATGCAAAGGCAGTTGCTAGAAGTGTTGGAAAGGAGACCTGAACCGGCACCAGCGCAACCTCCAGGCACTCAAATCGTCATCAACAATAGGGAACATGATCCCAATGCGCTGTACGAGAAGTTTAGGAAGAGGGGTCCCAAGGAGTTCACTGGGCATGAGGACCCATTAGCTGCAGACGACTGGTTGGAGCAGACGGAGAACATCTTCGAGATATTCAGATGTACTGGTAGACAGCAAGTGCAACTCACCGCTTCCATGTTCACCGGCCTAGCGGACATATGGTGGAAAACAATCAAGGCTGAGTATAGGACCATAGCAGACGCAGAGGCTTGGGCAAGTTTCAAGAGACAATTCAGTGAAAAATATGTACCGACGCATGTGAAGAGGCAAAAGGCCATTGAATTCCAGCAGCTCGTACAAGGTAACAGGACGGTGCAAGAGTACCTCACGAAGTTTGAGAGGTTGTCTCGATATGCCCCCGAGTTAATTGACACTGTGGAGAAGAAGATAACGAAGTTCCTTGAAGGACTTAACCCGATCATTGAGAGGGATGCCACGGGTGTTGTACCACCTATTACTTTTGAAGAGGCTGTGAGAAGGGCCTACAAATTCGAGAACCTGAACAACAAGATCCTCAAGATCCAAGGAAAGGCACCAGCTCACCAACAGAATCACCAGCCAAGGAATCATCAGAACAAGCGACCGAGGCATGAACAAAACGTGCAGAATGCTCTAGTTTGCGTTCACTGTGGTAAGAACCATGAGAGTGCTCAATGCCGTACGATTACGGGAGCATGTTTCAGATGTGGATCCATGGCACACCAGCTCAAGAACTGCCCAAGACCAGTTGGACAAGGTAACAACAGGCAGAATCAGCAACAACAAGGAACACAGCGCCAGGCACCACCTCAGAACGCACTAGCCGTACAGAACCAGCCAAGGCCACTCCAGCAGCAGGCTCCACAACAACAATACAGACCTCCACAACAGCAGCAAGCTCGTCATCAAGGACAGAATCAGAATCAGCGTCCTCAACAGCATAGGAATGCACAGCAAGGAAGGCAGCAACAAGCTCAGAATAGGCCTCAACAGCGAGGACAAGTGTATGCAATTAACCAAGCTGATGCAGAGGCAGCAGATAATGTGGTGGAAGGTACACTCCTAGTTTGTGGATTTGAAGCTAAGATTTTGTTTGACCCTGGCTCTACGCACTCCTTCTTGTCTCCAAAATTTTCTAAGTTGATTGATATGCCTGCTAGAGAACTTGAGTATGTGTTGACGGTGTCCACTCCCGTAGGCAAACAAGCTGTGTGTAGGAAGTATTATCCTAGATGTGCTATTAAGATAGGAGATGTGGTGTTACCGGCGAATCTTATTTTGTTGGAGATGTTTGATTTCGATGTTATTCTAGGAATGGATTGGTTAGCAGGGTACCATGCTACGATGGACTGTTTCCACAAGACCCTCACGTTCAAATTAGAGGAGACCCCAGCAGGAGTACTGTTCCATGGGGAGAGGAAGAATTCTTATCCAAGATTCGTCTCAGCATTGAAGGCTGATAGACTAATGAGAAGTGGATGTGAATGCTATTTAGCGTTTATCACGGAGGATAAACGGTCCCAAGGGGTGGAGGAGATCCCAATTGTTTGCGAATTTCCAGACATTTTTCCAGAAGAAATCCCAGGTTTACCACCGGTTAGGGAGATTGATTTCACCATCGAATTGTTACCAGGGACCGCTCCGATATCTATCGCACCATACAGAATGGCTCCAGCGGAATTAGGAGAGTTGAAGATTCAGTTGCAAGAATTGTTGGACAAAGGTTTTATTAGACCAAGCGTCTCACCTTGGGGAGCTCCAGTTTTATTCGTCAAGAAGAAAGACGGTTCCATGAGAATGTGCATAGATTACCGGAAATTGAACCAAGCTACCATCAAGAACAAGTATCGATTGCCAAGGATAGATGAATTGTTTGACCAATTGCAAGGTGCTGCTTACTTTTCGAAGATCGATCTAAGATCAGCTTATCATCAGCTGAGAGTTAGAGATTCAGATGTATCGAAGACAGCGTTCCGGACGAGATATGGACACTATGAGTTTCTAGTGATGCCATTTGGACTGACGAATGCACCAGCGGTATTCATGGCTTTGATGAACAAAATATTCGCTGAGTACTTAGACCAATTCACAGTGGTGTTTATTGATGATATTTTGGTGTACTCTAAGTCTAGAGAAGAACATGAAGAGCATTTGAGGATAGCATTGCAACTCCTAAGAGACAATCAATTGTTTGCGAAGCTCTCTAAGTGCGATTTTTGGCTTGAAGAAGTCGCATTTTTAGGCCATATCATTTCCAAAGAAGGATTATCAGTGGACCCAGCCAAGATAGATGCAGTTGTGAAGTGGGAAAGACCGAAGAACGCGTCAGAAATCAGGAGTTTTCTTGGATTGGCGGGTTACTATCGAAGATTTGTGCAAGGATTTTCGTCGATTGCAGCTTCATTGACAAAGTTGACCAAGAAGAATGCACCCTATGTGTGGACAGACCAATGCGAGACCAGCTTCCAAGAGTTGAAAAAGAGATTAACGTCAGCACCCGTCCTCACTTTACCATCCGGGAGCGGCAGTTACACCATCTTTACAGATGCTTCGAATATAGGACTCGGTTGTGTGTTGATGCAAGATAGAAAAGTCGTTGCGTATGGATCCCGGCAGTTGAAGGACCACGAGAAGAACTACGCGACGCATGATCTGGAATTAGCAGCGGTCGTTTTTGCGCTAAAGATGTGGAGACATTACCTCTACGGAGAGAAATTCGAAGTCCACTCCGATCACCGCAGCTTACAGTATTTGTTCTCTCTGAAGGAGTTAAATATGAGACAAAGAAGATGGATGGAATACATCAAAGATTATGATTTTCCGATCAAATATCACCCGGGAAAGGCAAATGTAGTAGCCGATGCCTTGAGTAGGAAGTCAGCTAGTGTGGCAAGCCTAAGAGTTACGTGCTTCTTTCAGCAATTTGAAGAGTTGGGGGTAGACTTTCAGCCCCTAAGAGAGGGAGTGATGTTAGCCAACATGTCAGTGTCTGAACCCTCGTTCATTCGGAAGATCAAGGAAGACCAATTGCAAGATCCAGAGTTGGCCAAGATTTCAGAGCATATAGCAGAACGTCCTGATTTCCGTATTGTGGACGGAGTCTTATTCTATCGTGATCGTCTATGCGTGCCCAATATTGAAGATTTGAAGAATGACATTATGACAGAGGCACACAGTACGAAATACTCTATGCATCCGGGTAGCACGAAGATGTATCAGAATTTGAAGGGCAGATTTTGGTGGAACAACATGAAGAGGGAAATAGCAGCTTTCGTTTCTCGATGTATGACGTGTCAGTTGGTGAAGGCAGAACATCAGAGACCTCCAGGGTTATTGCAACCATTAGAGATCCCAGAGTGGAAATGGGAACATATCACCATGGATTTCATCTCGGGATTGCCAAGGACCAGAAAAGGGAACAACTCCATATGGGTAATTGTGGACCGTCTCACCAAATCAGCTCATTTCATTCCTATGAAGACCGGAGAGAAAATGCATATGTTACCTCTCGCAGAGTTATTTGTCAACGAGATTGTCAGCCGTCATGGGCAGCCAGTCTCCATTACTTCGGACAGAGATAGCAGATTTGTCTCGAGATTTTGGAAGACTTTGCATGAGTCTATGGGGACAAAGCTCCAGTTCAGCACAGCGTATCACCCACAAAAAGATGGTCAGTCGGAAAGAACAATTCAGACCCTTGAAGATATGCTTCGAGCGTGTGTGCTAGATTTCAAGACCCAATGGGATGAGACCCTACCGCTTTGCGAATTCGCCTACAACAACAGTTATCATTCGAGCATCGGGATGGCTCCTTTTGAGGCATTGTATGGTAAGAGGTGTAGAACTCCAGTTTGTTGGGAAGAAGTAGGTATTCGCAGTTTTCATGGACCGACTATGGTGAGTGAAACCAGCGACAAAGTCAAGTTGATCCAAGAACGTCTGAAAGTAGCCCGGAGTAGACAGAAGAGTTATGCAGACTCTCATCGAAGGGACTTACATTTTAAGGAAGGAGATAAGGTTTTCTTGAAGGTGTCACCTACTAGAGGAACTTTGAGATTCGGACAGAGAGGCAAATTATCTCGGCGATACATTGGACCCTATGATATCGTGAGCAAGATTGGTGATGTGGCTTACAGATTAGCCTTACCACCTGAGCTTTCCGGCGTACACAATGTGTTCCATGTGTCTATGTTGAAAAAGTACGTCCCCGATCCATCACATGTACTCCGTCATGAACCATTAGAAATCAGAGAAGATGCCACCTATGTCGAGAAGCCTATTCAGATCATCGATACAAAAGAACAAGAACTGAGGACAAGGACTATACAATGGGTGAAACTGCTCTGGGAAAATCACGGACCTGAAGAGGCAACGTGGGAATTACGGGATCAAGTTCAGAAGAAGTATCCGCATCTACTACCCGAGGTTAGTTATTTTATTTCATTTGGTGGACCAAATGCCCTAAGGGGTGGAGGATGTAAGACCCCGCCCCGAGAGTTTCCGATTAGTGTTAATTAAGACGTGTTTTAGTTATAAGTGAGATTAGAGGAAAAGGGGTTAATCTGGATTAGAATAGCTTTTTATAGCTTTGAATAATTTTGGGAACTCTTTTGGATCTAGTGGGGCCCTTTGGGGGTTCCTTTTCTTGTGTCTTGATTAGTTTGGGATTTATTTGTTAATTCTGGAAATCGGTAAATTGCTCCGTTGAATGTATTTTATGATTCCCTACAACTTTCGTACTTGCTCCGTTCCCATTCGAGACCTCTAAACCCTACTTTGCCATTGATAGGGGTAAAACAGTCTTAGTAGATGTGAATGGACTGAAAGTTTGATTTGCTACACGCTTCCGCACCAATATAAATGTTCTATGAGTGTATGAGGATTCCTCACCGCGGAAACCTGTGGGAAACTAAATAAATGTATAATCCCTATTTAACACAAGGGGCGGTTCGTTGTCCTTCCACGCCGCCCCCGTCGCGGTCCCGGGGCCCCCGGTCCGGGGTCGCGACAAGATGGACACATTGGTAACACTAATTTAAGAAACTGGACTTTCCTTAAAATAACTTGACTTGGAACCATTCTTTGATCACATCATGAGATGATTTGATGTTCATATTTATATATGTGGGCCCTAATACTTTTGAGAAATCCCCATGGTTTTCTACCATAGGTCCATTGTAAGGAAAGTATTAGTCTCGTGCCATCTTGAGAACGGCCGTTCCCCACAGAGGACTTTTATTTGTCTGGTTACTGGATATGGATCTCCCAAAAGGATAATGTTGGTGAGACGGGGTGGGGGTTCACTCCCAAAGGAGGGGCTGCCCACAATGGTTGTCACTCAATGTTACTTGGTGGGTCACACTTAACTAAAATAATGACGTAGTATCCCCAAGGATTTGCCTCATGTATTTTAGAAACCAAAGATAATCGGGAGTCATACATTATTTGGTATGAGATATCTAGACAATAATGAATGATAGGGGATCATTAGTCTTGTTTTTGACTTACTTTGATCCGCACCAATCTAGATGGTATTCGCACTCCCCAAGGAGGCATATCCCAGGGATTGGAATTCTGATGTATTCTAAATTTTAGTGGTTATGAGGATTACCACATAAATTTGGTAGAATGCTAAACCCTACTGTTATTAATATTCATTAATCGAATGTATGGTCATGTGTTAAGGTTTTTCAACATGAATTCGAATACTTTCAATCCACTTGCAACCATTCTCAACCAGAATAAGTTGGTGGGATCCAACTATGTAGACTGGAAACGGAACCTGGATATTGTCCTGACTGCATCAGGGTATAAATATGTCCTTACCATGTCCCCCCTTGATGAGCCTGTGACAGATGCACCACATGAAGAGAAAGACCATTATGCCAAATGGACCAATGACAATGAGATGGCCAAATGTTACATACAGGCATCCATGTCTAGTGTTTTGCAACACAACATCAATCCTATAAGAATGCATATGATATCATATCGAACTTGAAGGAGATGTTTGCGGACCAAGGCAGGCCTGTTAGGCAGGCTGCTATGAGGGTGCTCATAAGCACCAAGATGGTTGACGGAACACCAGTACAGGACCACATGTTAAAAATGATGGACTCATTGAATGAGTTGGAAGTACTGGGTGCCGCGATTGATGCAGAATCGAAGATTGACATAATCCTTGAGTCGCTACCAGATTCATTCAACCATTTTAAGATCAATTATAATATGAATAAAATGAATCTGACCCTAGCTGAGCTATCTTGCCAGCTGGTAGCAACTGAAGGAATTATGAAGAAAAGGCCAACTGCCCTGATGACAGAAAAGTCAGATGCCAGGCCCAAAGCCAAAAGGCAAAGGCCGGAAAGGCAAAAAGAAATCAGTCCCCAAGGGTTCTAAGGCGGAAAATGGTCCTAATGGTGGTGTGGCAAAGGCTAAGGGTTCAGGGACTAAGGGAAAGTGTTTCCACTGTGGTAAGACAGGACATTGGAAGAGGAATTGTCTAGATTTTCTGTCCAAGAAAAAGACCTTAGGTATGATTGAGTCACTTGTTTCTGAAGTTAGTTTTGCAACTGGTAATTCAGGGTCCTGGTGTGTAGACTCCAGTGCAACTAATCACATCTGTAATCCGTTGCAGGGGTTCCGGGAAACCAGGAGGCTTAGTGATGGTGAAATCATTGTCAACCTAGGATATGAAGCTAAGGCAGATGCGATTTCAGTGGGAGTTATTACTTTATATTTTTCAGATAATATATTGATTTTGTCAGGCACTTTATATGTACAGTCTTTAAGGCAGAATTTACTTTCAGTTTCTAGTTTAGTGAATAAAAGTTATTCCATTACTTTTAGTACTGAAGTTGTCATAAAGAGGAATGGTACTTTCACATGTTCTGGCAAGGTAATCAATGGACTTTATTTGTTAACTCTCACGATGTATGAGATACATAATACCAAGATAAATAATAGACCATCATTAAAGAGAAAATCACCTTCATCTAATCCAACAAAGCTTTGGCACTTGAGGCTAGGACACATTAACCTAAACAGGATTGATAGGCTAGTGAAAGATGGTATCTTGCCTACACTGGTGGTAGAACCAATGCCTGTCTGCGAATCCTGTCTAGAAGACAAAATGACTAAAAGACCATTTTCATCTAAGGGCAATAGGGCCAAAGATTTATTGGAATTAGTGCATACTGATGTGTGTGGACCCATAAATGTTAGAGCGAGAGGAGGATATGAATACTTCATCACTTTCACATATGACTACTCAAGATATGGATACATATACCTTATGCACCGCAAGTCCGAGGCTTTTGAAAAGTTCAAAGAGTTTCAAGCAGAAGCAGAAAAGCAATTAGGTAAAAGTATCAAGACTCTTCAATCAGATCGAGGAGGGGAATATCTCTCAGCTGACTTTATGGGATACTTATCAGAGAATGGGATTATATCCCAGTTATCTGCTCCTGGTATGCCTCAATAGAACGGAGTAGCAGAAAGAAGGAACCAGACACTTTTAGATATGATCAGGTCTATGATGAGTTTCTCAGGATTACCGATATCCTTTTGGGGATATGCTTTAGATACTGTAATGTACATACTAAATCTTGTACCATCTAAGTCTGTGCCTAATTTATGGCAGTGATGAGTTGATTCCAGTCGGTTACACAGATTTTGACTTCATGTCAGATAAGGATTCCAAGAAATCAACCTCTGGGTATGTGTTTATGCTTGGCGGTGGAGCTATCAGCTGGAGGAGTATTAAACAGGAATGTACCGCTGATTCCACCTCGGAAGCTGAATATGTGGCAGCTTGTGAAGCAGCTAAGGAAGCAGTTTGGCTAAAAAGATTCCTTATGGAACTTGGAGTGGTACCTTTGGCGTGACAGCCGCTCACAGTTTACTGTGACAGCAGCGGGGCAGTCGCACAGTCCAAGGAACCCAGAAGCCATAAAAGCCAAAAACATGTACAGAGGAAATACCACTTGGTCAGAGAGATTGTGCAGAGAGGTGACATTGCCAGCACCAAGATAGCATCTGCGGTAATCTCGCAGATCCCTTCACTAAGCATTTGACTACCAAAGTCTTTCAGCAGCATGTGGATGGGATGGGCATGAGATGCAACCCTGACTGGCATTGAGCTCAAGTGGGAGATTGTTAGTTTTATGGTCTCAATCCATTAAGATTGATGTAATAAATTGATTAATTTCTTTATTTATCAATATATTCATTTTTTCCTTTGATGAGATGAATGGTGTTTTATTACTTTAATGAACATAACCAATACAAATGACATACTGGCTCATGAGATGAACCAGAGTCCACAAGTGTATTAGATGTAACACGTGTGTGGATGAGATCCACATACAGGAGACATATGTCACAAATCTTATACTTAAATTGATTCACAACCAGTGATGAGATTGGGTATCTCATCTGACAAGGTTACAGTATTTATGATCACTATAAGATAGTATGATCTGTCTCGATCATAGGAATGAAAGATTCTAGATCATTTTACTGGTATATTGGATGTATTGAAGGACCATGAGAAGCACCTCGAGAACACTATCTTTACTTTAAGGTCTGCTCTCATAATTCCCTAGCAATGGGCACTCAATCCTAAGACATTGATGAACTCAAGTTTCTATCTATTCATTTGCTTTGAGTCACCAATGAGTGAGGCCAACTATAGGTCAACATCTCGGTGTCCTGGGTACTTAGTAGTAGGACTGTGGGAGCATTTAATAGTCAAGATGGAATCGATCTTTTCCCCTTATGCCAATTAATGAATTTATCATTAGTAAGTGTACACCCATCTCAATTAAGAGTAAATTGGATGGTATTAATGATTGCTATAATTAATTGGGTGTCAATGATAAAGGATATGGATCTAAATTGGTGGGACAGTCTGTCCAATTGATCCATGGATATTGATAGAGGAGCCTACTTGTAGTGATAGGGAAGTTTAGGGTCTTCATGTAATTTATTCCTAAGACTGGAGTTCAATTGCATTTATTTAGTGGAGTTATTTGCAATCAACTGTGGGCCCGGATTGCACATGAGATGTGGGGTCGCGGTGTCCTAATTGGAGCCAGCTTTCTATGGAATCCCTAGTGGTCCCCACGCTAGCCCAAGATAGGATCTTTACTAATTCTATTTGAACTAAAAAAGGAAAGTTACTATTTCTATTTAAAGTAAGACTTCTAATAGTGGTAATAGTGGAATAAAGGGTTACTAATTAATATAGAAGTTGGACTTCTAATTATAATGAAAGAGAGGAGTTGCAAAACTATATATAGGAGACATGATGAACCCCTTGGACATCCATGCCTTCATCCCTTGAAGTTCACGCCCATCTGCTCCTTTTGTGCAAGAGTTGCACTCCTTCTCCTTGCTTTCTTTCTCTTCTAGTTCCCTTCTAGTTTCCTTAGTGATTTTAGTTAGTCTTTCTCTTGGAGATTCCACCACCTCCCTTAAGGAAAAAAGATCTGAAGTGGGTCATAGCGTGGAAGACGATTGGGTATAGGAGATTATAATTTTAGAAGAGCTCTTCATCAGAGAGTTGAATCAAGTTCTCCATTAGAGCACAACCGAGCTCCATAGGTATTTTCTACTCCTTGTATGTTGTGGAATTTCGTGGTTGCTTGTTAGGTGTTGTTTCTATCTTCTTGATAGGTTTGTTTGTTGACCATGATGGCTGAGATTGAGGACATGCATCCTGGATTGGGGTTTATTAGCTTTTGGATAGGTGTTCACTACTTCTAGTTGGAGAAAAGTTTTTGAAACTTATCCTAGATGTCCACCCACTTCCAACGTGGCATACATCCGATGGTTCATTTCCAATCTATCAGGAAAATGCCGTCCATTTTCTCGCCTAATGAAGAAAGGTGTAGACTTTGTTTAGGATGCTGAATGTGAAGCGGCATTTCAAGACATCAAGTCATACCTAACCAAACCTCCAGTGTTGGCTGCCCCCACAACTGGAAAGCCATTCATCTTGTACACAAGAGCCCTCGATTATTCTTTGGACACTCTACTTGCATAAGAAAATGACGGTGGAAAAAAAACTGCTCTATACTACCTTAGTCGCATGTTGGTAGGTGCAGAGCATCGCTACTCTCCAGTTGAAAATGAATGCCTGGCAGTGATGTTCGCCATACAAAAACTACGTTTCTACTTGCTGTTAAACACAGTATACTTGATATCGATGATCAATCTCTTGAAAGTCCTTGTCACAAAAGCAGGTTTTCTCAATGCTCGACTGGCAAAATGGTCCATCCTTCTATCACAATTTGATATTAGGTATGTACCACAGAAAGCAATCAAAGGCCAAGCTCTGGCAGACTCTCTCAAAGAGCATCCACTGCCTAAGTATTCTCCACTCAGGGATGATCTCCCAAACGAGCCTGTCTACAGCGTGGAGACCTCCTTATCAAATGCCTCCTGGGACATGTACTTCGATGGTGCAACCAGGACAAATGAAAGAGGGAAGCTAATATCGGGAATTGGCATTCTCTTTGTTATTCCCAACAAGTACATGATTCCACATGCATTCTCGCTACTGGAACAATGTTCAAACAATGCAGCTGAGTACCAAGCCCTGATCATAGGATTGGAACTCGCCCTCGAACCTGGTATCACCATGCTAGAAGCCTTTGGGGACTCCCAACTGATCGTCAACCAGATGAATCAGAAATATGAAATCAGGATGCCTGATCTGTTGCCTTACTACAACAAGGCATAATCACTTCGTCAAAAATTCGACATCTATCACATCACCCACATTCGCAGAGGTGAAAACATTCGTACAGATGCCTTGGCTGGACTTGCTGCATCTATGTCGATCCAAGAAGGGGAAAACATGCAAATTATAGTGTGTCAAAGAATGATTCTCCCTCCTCTCAACACACACCAAGCAGTTACTGAATGCCACCGAGTGGTTGGAGGTCGGATTTCCGTACTTAAACCTCCGATCGGCGACTCGAGGGATCCGTTCATTGATTATATTATGTTCAGAATCCTACTTGAAGATCCAAAAGAGCAGGTAAGCATTCAAAGACGAGCCCCAAACTTTCATTTGGGTATCCCTTCAAAAATGCTTTACAGAAAATCCTTCAATGGAGTACTTCTACGCTGCTTGTCACAACAAGAGGCGAAAGAAACTCTAAAAGAAGTTCATACTGGTCTTTGTGGAGCCCACCAGGCTGTTCCTAAGCTCTACGATCAAATAAAAAGGTTAGGTTACTATTGGCCTAGTGTCGTGACCCTGGACCGAACCCGGGCCCACGACGTGTGAAAGTTGTGCTGTCCAACCAATTATCTATGATTAACCCACAGGTTTCCGCGGTGAGGATTCCCAAAACACACTTGGAATTTATCTCACAAGAACTATGATTTGCGGAAGCGTGCAAGTAATCTTATCTTTGCCATACATATATCATTACAAACCCTTTCATAAATTAAATCATCATCAAGACAATAATCAGAGGAGGAAACATAACATGGCATTACCATAATTTAACATTCAAGTTTCAAAAAGGACAAAAGTAAGTTAAGTTAAGTTTACATATTCCCAAAGTATCAACGGCCAACAAAGGCCTTACAACCCAAAAACAAAATAATCACCCATTCCCATCATGTGACGTGCTCACGACCCCACCCGACGTCTAGAGGACATCGTCGGGTTGTCACTCACAGGCTGGGGGTGGCTCAAAAGCCTCCTCCGGGCGCTCCTCCTCAGGGGCAACGGCTCCTGCATCTAAACACTAAAGCAAAAAAGGGTCAAACACGATGGTATGGCAGGTGATCAATTTAGACACAAACAAATCGATTAATATTTGGAATGATTAGTACTTAAAACTTGACATGAGTTCTGAGCTAAACATATAAATGGTACGAGTAAAACTAATATAATTTCAAGAAAACATCATGAATCATGAATCCACATTGAGCTCATTCTTTCTCTGTCATAGTCAATGACAAGAGCAAGCAAAACGAAACAAAATAAAACGAAACAAAACAAAAGCCCAAGTCACACAAGGTGAGTGGGAAAAACCGGCCGCGGAACTGGACAAAACAATAATGCGTACAATTACACGACTAATCTGCAGATTGTCCTTATGCTTAAGGACCCCCTAACTAGTGGATCAGACTGAGAGGGCAGTCCAAGCTTAGCGGTATTCCATAATGTTCATGTATGCACGAAACATGCCGATACTTGTACAAAACTTATCAAGAATGGGAAGATGCGCTTATCAAAGTAAAACGAAACAGGATTTGCAAAGATATCATAACTATATTATTATAAACTAAAGAGGTGACTCCCATTTTTCCTTTTCTAAATAATTCGAAGAAAAACCAAACTTGCAAAGCAATACTCATAGTGACCAAAAACTAGGATTTTTAAACAATCTAATTCGTGTTCATGCTAAGAACCTAAATTTGATCTCAGTGTAATTGAAATTCAAATATCAGTGTTCAAAATAATTTGATGTTCTGATGTTATTAGATATTATGAGTTTCAATGGCACCATATCAAATTTAAGCCACTTGACATGATCAAGTTTTCTTCCTTATAGCAATCTCCTCAATCTCCTCCTTTTTCTCATTCATACTCAGAATCAGACAGCATCAAGTTCGCTCGAGCGATGATAGGTTCGCTCGAGCGAACTCATCTAGAACATCCTTCGCTCGAGCCTCCCCGAAGTTCGCTCGAGCGGTCGCAACCAGAGACTTGTTTGCTCGAGCTTACCCAATGTTCGCTCTAGCGGACAGGTTTCTGGGAGCAATCCTCCCAGACAGAAGCTTGTTCGCTCGAGCGTGCCAGGGCTCTGTTCGAGCGAACAACCTTCTGGCTGACTCGCCCACTACAGAAATCCCATTCTCCTTTGAACTTTCTGCTACCCTTTTTCTTTCAATTCCCCTTCTTAAAAGAACCTGCATGTACATGATCTTCCCAACCTTTTCATACAACCATTCATCATCCCAACTCATCCATTCTCCAACCACATCATTCACAAATCCATCCTTTTGAACCCATTACTTACAACCAAAACAGAAATCCAATTGATCAATGCATAAATCAAGGATCATGTTAAAACTTAAACAAAAGAATATAGCAACATTTCAACTCAAACAACATTTCCAAACCATTCATCATAAGAAAGTCAATTCTTTTCAATACTAAAACAAGAAAACAACCCATTTCTGGCTTAGAGAAATAAAACTATAGCATGCATTCAAAAGAAGTCTAGATTGATCACTTGCCTTCATCAAAGTGCTATCCAAGATCTCTCAAACTCCTATCCAAAGACGAGCCACGAAATCTACACCAAAGTGAGAGGCATGCAAGAGGCAAAGTGAGAGGAATAAGGAGTTCTTTCTTAATCGGGCTGGAGGAAGGAGTTGCTGGAAAACAAGAGGTTTTCAACGTGGGTAGTGAAGGAGGAAGTTTAAGTGAGGGAGAGTGGGCCCCAAGTGCATACAAAACTTGCAACAGTTAAAACATCACTTTACGGGCCCCGGATGGAAACGACAAAGAAAACAAAAATGATTGTCAAAAAATCTAGTTTCCAAAAAGTATAAATTTGGCATAGTTTTGGAATTTCAAAATTTGGGTCCATATTTGGTGTGAAATGACTATTTTACCCTTTTGGGCCAAAATTTGGGTTTCTAGGCCTCAAACACAGACAGGTGAAAAAAAAAAGTTGAACAATAAAATAAAACCGTTCAAAATTGATCAAAATCACAACAAAATTGAGAATTTTAGAATTTCCTCCCAGGCTTACACGTACACTCAGGGCACCCCTGAGTGTGACTAAATAACATAAAACGCTCTCAAAATTCGCCAAAGCTAATTCTAGACTAGATCGAACCAATTTCTAACCCCACGAGCATTAAACCCACATAATAACTAAATGCGCACTTAATTAACACTAATCACGCTAATCCTGGGTCGGGGTTTGACACCTACCATGGTAGCTGACGCGATGCAATTTGCTAAACGTTGCCAACAATGCCAAGTTCATGGAGATTATGTCCACATGCCTCCAGAATGGCTACATCCTACAGCGATCTCATGGCCCTTCGAAGCCTGGGGTTTGGACATCATAGGTCCTATCTCTCCCCCATCAAGCAAAGGTCATCGCTTCATCTTCGCCGCTACGGATTATTTCTCCAAGTGGTCAAAAGCATTCGCGCTCAACGAGATGAAGACCTCATTGGTCCTTCAATTCTTGCGAGCCAACATCATTTGTCGCTTCGGCATACCTAAAAGATTCATCCATGATAACGGACCACAATTCCGGGTTCACAGATTCTACAGGTTCTGCGACAAATACAAAATCCAATATTGTCCTTCGACTCCGTATAACTCGGCAGCGAATGGACTAGCAGAAGCCTTCAACAAGATACTCTTCAAAATCCTCAAGAAAATGGTCTCCAGTCACAAAAGAGACTGGGGCGACAAACTACATGAAGCTTTGTGGGCCTATCGAACCACCATTCTCGGACCAACCCATAGCACGCCATTCTCCTTGGTCTATGGATGTGAAGCTGTTGTACCATTGGAAGTACAAATTCCTTCCTTAAGGGTTTCTCTACAAAATGACATGATGCAAGAAAGCAACGTCAAATTGAGACTCCAAGAACTGGATAATCTCGATGAAAGACGGCTCGAAGCTCTACAAAGCGTTGAGCTTTACCAAGCACGCATGGAAGGATCTTTCGACAAGAAGGTCAGGCAACGCGCCCACAAAAAGGGTGACTTGGTTCTTACAATGAAAAGGCCAATGGTTTTTGCCCACAAATCCAAAGGCAAATTCGAACCAAAATGGGAGGGACCCGTCGTCATCGACAAAGTTTTCTCCAATGGCCCATACGCTCTTCTAAATATGGAGGGCGACAGATGTATGCTACCCATCAACGGCAAGTTCTTGAAGCGGTACTACCCTTGAAGACTTCCTCTGTTGGGTCAGAGCGATGCCTGCATGGGCAAAGCCTATTCCCAGGTACTTGCTCATCAAACCCACTCCTTTTGGAATTTCCATCTTTATGTTGAAGTTCCTAAAAGAAAACCTCAAAACAATGCTTACTTTCAATGTTTCATTGTTCAAAAAAAAAATCCCAAAAATCCAAGTTTAGGAGCCTCTTCCCTAACTTGACCAAAACTTTCGATCCTTGAACCCAAAATTCATGGTTTGAAACAAAAATTAGGACTCAGGGATTTCTACCCTAGTCCACCCCAAATTTTACCGCCAAAAATGGTTTTGAGTCGAAATTTACGACCCTCGTGTCTTTAAAGAAAAATGGTTTTTCAAAACACCACGGGAAGTGACGCTTAGTCAGTACTCGCAAAACCCAAAAATTGGAAGGAAGCGAACCCCATTCGATACTTCCAAAACCTCAAAATCGCAAGGAAGCGACACCTCGTCAATACTTACAAAATTTCAAAAATCGTGGAAACGCAACGTTTCTCTTGATATCTACAACTCAAATTTCAAAACAAAAAAAACAAAGGTTCAAAAAAACCTCAAATTTCAAAAATCCTGGGGAGGCGACATTCCATCGATACCCACAAAATAAAATTTTTGAAAAAAGCAGGGAAACGACATTCAGTCGATACTTGCACCAAAACCCGCAAGGAGACGACATTCCATCGATACTCACAACCGAATGAGCAAGGAGGCGACATTCGACCGATACTTGCAATACCATTCAGCAGGGAGGTGACTCTTAGTCGATACTCGCATTTTGAAAACCAAAAACCTGGCTTTCACGCCAAAAATAAAAAACCCGGCTTTCGCGCCAAAACTCGGCTTTCATGGCAAGAACCTAGCTTTCACGCCAAAAAATAAAAAAATCTAGCTTCCATGCCATAAAACAAAACCTGGTTTTCAAAAAAAAAAATCTGGCTTTCATGCCAAAATTTCGGCTTCCATGCCACAAAAACTCGGCTTCCATGCCACAAACAAAACTGGCCTTCATGCCACAAAATTCGGCTTTCATGCCACAAGAAACCTGGCTTTCATGCCAAAAACCAAATTTTGGCTCTCATGCCACAAAACCAAAACTTGGCTTTCATGCCACAAAAATCGGCTTTTATTCCAAAAACCGGCTTTTACACCAAAAATCGGCTTCCATGCCACAAACAAAACTTCGGCTCCCATGCCACAAAATTCGGCTTTCATGCCATCCCAAAATTCGGCTTTCATGCCATCTCAAAAATCAGGTTTTTCACCACAAAACCAGGCTTTTCGCCACAAAATCTGGCCTTCATGCCCAAAACAACCCTTTGATAAAAGAGTTTCGCGAAATGACAACGTTTTGATCAAATTCTTAAACAAACATTCTCATGCGACTTTTGCTTATTTTCATAAAAAAAAAAAAGAATTTGTGTAAAAGGAACATAGAGTACAAAAAATGTTTATACATGGAGGTACCAAAAGAAAAGAAGAAAAAGTTTGTTACAAATCAAGAGATTAGTCCGACATGGTCTTCAGCCAAAGACTTAACTCCTCAAGCAGACTCTTGGCCTTAGCCTCCAAAGCTTCCAGGCCACGTTTCTTTAGGGTTTTCCCATAAAATGCGGCAGGCTGTCGCGATCCATCTTCAGCACGAGGAAGCTCTTCCCAGAGAATTTGCCATTGTTCATATTCCTGAGTCTTCCTTCGGAGATTGCTTTCAGCTTCCTCAACCTGGCGAATGAGAGCCCTCTCTCTATCCTGAGCTTCCGTAATGGCAACCCATTTAGTAACGGCTTGTTCTTCCAATAGTTCAAGGCGCTGCCTGGCCTCAACGACCTCCCTATCAAGACTGTGCAGGTCTTGTTTTAGCTCGATGATAGCCAACTCGGTGACGTTCGTCTCCCAAACGAAAAGTTTCAGAGTCCGCGAGATCTCATCCAGTTCAGATTTCACCTCACCAAAAGGCTTAAAAAACATCTCATTAAAGAAGTCACCGTTTGGGAAGTTCTTGGTCTCAGTCCACTTGTTGCCCAAAGCTATCACTTCATCTACAAAATCCTTGGCATTTGTAATGTCCAGACCGACCTCTTCGCTATCAGCAAGAATGTCCTGCGCAAGCTTAATCATGCCGAAGACAGCTTCCAAATGGCCAGAAGAGAGAGTTTCGACCCATGAGCTCAAGACTCTCTTCAACACCTTCTTCGCAAACTGAAGGGATGGCCCAGACAAAGATTCGCCATGTTCCGTTGGTCGACTGCCCATTTCATGCACCGTCGGAAGAGTAATCAAGAAGCTCTTTCCAATCGGAGCCGCTGGAGAAGGAATATCAGCACACGGACTCTCCTCTGCCTCATCAAAACTGGTGGAAGAAGCCCCTACTCCTAGATCAACCGCAGGCACACCCTGCTCTGGCCCTGAGAAAGATAGAGGAACTTCTCCTGTCGCTTCACAACCTGCCAATGAAAGATGAAAAATGTATGAATATCATCTTGTCAAAAATCAATATCAAGACTATTACTAGATACCTTCTTCGACGACCAGCGGAATGCTTTCTGCCTCCATGAACTCATCCGAAGCATCGTCAAAAGTTGCGTCCATGGATGGTTCAAAGTCGTCAGAATCTTGTGGCAAGTCAGCTGGCAAGGAAACCAAAAATGTGTCAGCGAGTGGCAGCAAAGAAAAACAAAAAGGCAAAAGGGACAAAGAAATCATACCAGGTGAAGATTCTGAATCTACTCCAGTGTCCCTGGGTTCTTCCGCAAATGCCACAATCGGATCCGTCACTGCCACACCGGAACCTCAGGCATCACCAAATCATCGTCTTTTGCCAAAAGAAAGAAAGCAGTGGATCAAAACAAAATCTTCATAAAAAGAAAGAAGCGGAAAAAGAGAAAAGGAGGGCCATACCATCAGTACTGATCTTTTCTTCTCGGCTCCTCTTCTCTGGAGGCTCATCGTCATCCCTTGATGCTTCCTCAGCAATGGTGAGAGGGATTTCCATATCAGGAGAGTCTTCGTGACGTCTCTTATTACGGTGCTGCCCTCTCCTCCTTTTGCTTCTATGGGTCGGTCTGTCTGAAGAACCCGCCCCACCTTCAGAGTCAGGCCTCTCACTTGACTCCTCAGTGGATGATATACTCTTGCCAGTAGACTCCATGGAAGCTTTCGCTCGTTCCACTTGCATCCAAGCGTCGACCTCAGCCTCCTCCTCTGCGAGCTATTCTGAGACCTCGCCAAGTATCTCTTGTACAACTCCTGATCTGATGACGTCTCGATCATCGAGAAAGCCTATTTTGTGCTTTTCTCCAGAAAGGAAAGCCATAACTTCCTCTTGGAGGGATGCCATTTGATTTCCTAAGACCCATCCCAGAAGACTGCTTTACATCGAGCTCCTTCTTGGAAAGCCCTTGGTGCACTGAAAGGCTCTCCACGAACCACTTCGTGAAGCCAGCAGTTCGGAATGTGGGTAACTCATGATAGGAAATCATGGCGGTAGTGTCTTCCGCACTATAAAAGGCCCATGCATTCCTCCCGTCTTACAAACTTCCAAAGCGCTTCACCTTACTTGAAGGCGCTCCAACAACACCCTAGGAGAAGCCCAACTGCAGTGCAAAGCGCAAGGGGACATACGGTTGGATGTTGACGAAAAGATGTCTACGGTACACCATCATACCAACACGTATGTTAAAAAGGCAACTCCTCTCTGCATTTATCAAAGAATAGTGTCTCCCTGACCCAACCCTGGTGGAATCTCGGGAGACACCAAAATCAAAAGCCTTCTTCTGCAAGCCCGGAGAAAGCTTCACTGAAAATTGCCCCATCTCGACGTCCCTGAATCGTTGGATCCTTGAACGGGTGGATAAAAGAGATTCGGAAACAGGCTTCCCTCTAGCCAACCGAATCATAAACGGGTCATCAACCTGTGCAGCACCCAATTGGTGGAAACCAGGACAGTGGTATACATACCATGAATAAAAGATATGAGCTGAAAATACCCTATTCATGGGACGCCCAAGCCGAACCAGGAAAGCAGCAGCCTACAATTTGGTGCACAAATAAGAGTAGAGAGCAGGCACCAAAGCAAGCCGCTCTCTAAACGCCATCTGACAAGCCGGAAAAATGCAGTGCGGCCTGATGTGCGTTCCATCTCCTCCAGCAAAAACAGCCACACCCATCCAATAAGTGAGGTAAACAGCGAGATCTCTCCGCAGCGCAATGTCAGAATAAATGGCGTCTGTGTTTGCAAATAATTCCTTCAAATTTTCTCGCATGGCGGAGATCTTCTTTAAACCCGAGTTCTTAGCCTTGCCTTCCTGGGCCATACTCTCAGAAGACTCTCCGCTGACAAAGAAGTTGGAAGACAAAAAGCTACCACTCTTCCAACTGCTGCACCGAACTTTCAAGCCCACCTTCTCCTTTAAGAAATCGTAGAAGGCGACGAGCTGAAAGTACAAAAGCCTGAACTCCGAAAACTGCTTCTCAAGGACATTGTCAATAGGCATAAACTCCTCATAGAGTTTGCCGAGGATAGGGAGCCCGGCGATAACACTCAGTTCCTGTCACGACCCCGGACCGGGGCCCCGTCCTAATCCAGCGTCGCGGTGCGGTGGGCCAGAAAATTCCGCCCCGCACGCACTGATTTTTGTTTCCCACAGGTTTTCGCGGTAAGGATTCCACACGAATCACACACAATCAACACATTTGTGGAAGCGTGTAGCAAACACTCTATCACATTACTTTCAATAAAGGAAAGTATAAATGCATCATGGATGCATGTCAAAGGGAGAAAACATCACTAGCATGCCCATAGTTAAGTTAAAGTTTACAACACAATTAAAGCAAAGTTAAGTTTTACAAGTTCCCAAAAGAAATAAGCCACATTGGCCAATAACAAAACCCAAAAATAAAAGTCACTGAATTCCCAAAATGTTCGCCTCATGCCCCAACGCGATGTCTACATAATATCGTTGGGCTGCCACTCCTGCCCATCGGGCTGCGCACCTACAATCTCCCCGCACTCCTCCTCAAGGGCAACGTTACTTGTATCTGAATACCAAAATGAAGGGTCGGACACGACGGTCTGGCAGGCAATTGAATCAAATACAACCATTCTATAAATCATAATTTTACAATTTATAAAACAACTATAGTGAAAAGAACCAAATGAAAAAATATAGCTCAAACAACATTCCTTATGAACCCATATGATAAGTCACGAAACACATTTGACATAAAGCTTGGCAACCACACAAAGCTACATTCTCTGTCACACAAGGTAACAAGAGCACTCACAATAGAAATTCTCTATCACACAAGGTGAAAGGGAGCACAAAACACGACCCAAAAGAACTAAGCATCACTCACGAGTCCCGCCGCGGAACGGGCTAAATAACATGCACGATAATCCAAACTGCAGTTGGCACGAAATGTTTAAGGACCCAAGGCGGTTGATCAAACCGACAAGGTCGTCCAAGTCGAGTGGTGCCGACAATAAAAAAAATACACACTACTTTTCAAAGTCATGCTTACTATATAAAAATTCGGGAACTACTCACACTATTTCAAGAACATACGTTGTTTCACACGAAGTCACGAATAGTAGTCCCGACACGATGTATATAAAACACGATTCACGCACACAAAATCACAAGACGAGATTTAGAAGTCACAAATCCATTTCACAACACTCAATCAATTCCTTGGATCCAAAACCGTTGAGTTCGTATACACTTTGAGGTCCCATGTCGTTCATTCATTTAGATGGTGCCCAATATTTGACGACATTCTAGATATCAATGTGTATGCATCAACAGGGAAGAGTCCAACAGGAATTGGAATTGAAAACCTCATCATTCTCTTCACTTCAAAAAACTAGGTATAGTCGGTCACCTGTTGGCTGGCCGACACTGAGCATGTCGGTTAGCCAAGTGCTGACCGAGAGCTGACCATCCCATTAGGTCAAGAAAACAACATTCTGGATTCGGAACCAAGGATGCTCGGTCACCTATCGGTCAACCGAGACCCTAAAATTTTGTCAAATACAGCATTCTGGAAATGGATCGGAGATGGCTCGGTCACCTGTCGGTTGGCCTGTCGGCTAGCCGACCCCTGACCGACGGCTGACCTACCAGCTGCAGAACAGCATTTCTAAAGTTGTTTCCCTTCCTTTCTTTTCTCCATCACTTCTCCTTATAATTCCTCATTTCCTACAATAAAATGAGCTTACATGCTCCTCCATTTTATGCAATAACCATCCATTTCCATTCTTAAAACCCATAAATCAAACTTCACAAAGATTCCAAAAACACATCCTAATAATTCGAAGACCACATTTTCAAATTCAATGGCTCAATTGAAATCAAAATTTCATGACAAAAATCAAAACATGTGAGCATTTAAAGCATGTACTTAGTAAATCAATGGCAAGGCACCAAATGAAATTAACCAATGAGGATTATAAGTGAGAAAATCAACCCATAATTCCCAAAAACATTGCATGCACAATCCATCTCATTCAATTACTTGCCTTGGGTAGAAAAACACTCAAAAGAAGATCTCCTAACACCACTCTCTCAGCTGCACTCCAATCTACAAGAAAAACCCCCAAAGAAAACCACTCAACTACACAAAATTCAAAATCAAGGAAGTCTTCAATAAAACCTTTTGCATGCATGAAAGGAATCTTCCTAAGGGTTCACTAAAACCATGGTTGAACGAAGGAAGCTATTGCTTATCTTTAGAAGCTCTAACAATGCAGAAAAGCTTGAAGAAGGAGATGAACTCAGCTGGGATTCTTTGAAAAGGGTATCAAAAGGAAGCTTAAGAGGTGAGGAAGGGTTTGATGCACTCAACACTCCATTTGGGTCAAAGAACCCTAACATGCAAGAGGAGAGAAGTTTGGAGAACTGAGCTGGTTCATCTTGAACTTCAGCTGGGTGTTTGAACAAAATGGAGAAGAAGAAGAACAACTCACGTGGGTTAATTCTTAAGTTGGGTGGGGGCATGGGCCCCCCAAGCCATGGCATTTCAAGGGTTTAAAACTCCCTCTTGTGGGTCTCGGATGAGATCGACGAAGAAGAACAAAATGATCATCGAAATGTCTAGTTTCCAAAAAGTATAATTTTGGCACAATTTTGAGATTTCGAAATTCATGCACAGGTTTTGAGGTGAAAAGACCACTTTGCCCCTTTTGCTGAAAAAGATGATTTTTGGGGTTCAAATACACACGGGGAAAATTTCCAAAGTTGTTAAAAATAAAAAATACAACCCAAGAGATCCAAAAATGAAAATTTTCAAAATCAACAAATCTGAATTCCCATACGAGCACGCGATGCGCAGGTCACCCCGGGCCCGGCCAAGTCTAACTCAACGTTCTCGAAATTCCCCAAAGCTATTCAAAACCACTAATCTAGCTAGAAATCTAAGTTAATCGTCCTTGTTGACACCAAAAATGTCATTTTGCCTTATCAACATCAAAAGCTATATGGAGCCGCATCCTACTACAAATAGGCAAAGCTGCTTCAAGCATCAGATCTTGACAGAACCAGACAAAAACTACAAGATCTTTCAAAGTAGCCAAAAGAAGGGTACACATGAAGTCTCGGGCCATTTCGACACCATCTGGCCTAACTTCAATCCTCCAACATCTGAGCGGGAGCTCCCGACGGCGACAATGTCGAATACATCAAATCTTCGATCAGAGTCTATGGATGGTCTCAAAATACCTCCAAAAGGCTCCATGTCGAATTTCAAGTCAAACCGACACTGTTTGACCCTCCATCAACTCTCGAATGGCAAAATCAAGCCTCCCGGTGGCGAGAACCTCTGATGCCGCCACTCATCAAACAAAACACATGAGTAGCTTCTGCATGCTTCCAAAGGGCTGCACGTCAAATTTCAGGTCATTCCGACAACGTTTGACCAGGTTTTGATACTCCGAAGCAAAATCAAGCCTACCGGCGGCAAAGCTCCCCGGGACCATGGCACCCAAATCAGAGCTAATGGATCATCTCAAAATGACTCCAATAGGCTCCCCGTCAAATTTCAGGTCAATCGGACATCGGATGACCGTACATCAAAGCTCGACATCTTCCGCACAGTGAAATCAAGTCAAGCATCGACGGGACCCCAAACGGCTTCAAAACTCAAATAAAAGCCCATGGCTGGTCCTATCTAATGCCCAAGAAGCTTCACCTCAAATTTCAGGTCATTCCGACATCGTTTGACCCAGTTTCAACTCTTGGCGGAAAATCGGCTAGAGAGTCTTCGGCTTTTCCAAAAAATAGGAAACTTTGTGCTCTGATTTACACAGCCTTTCAACGGGTTTTCTTCAGAGGAATCAAGCCAATAAATGAAGAGAAATGTCAAAGAAAAATACAGGAGAAAACAGAAGCGAAAAAGCCCGAGAAACGACCAAGAAACGGCGACCGGAAGGCGGCCGAAAAATGGACCAAAGTCCAAGGTCGCCAACCCCATGGTCGCCGGCGACCCTGGAAATCCGGGTCGCCGGATTTCCGCCGAAACGTCCGTTTGTCCGATTCTTTTCGCGTTTCGCGATGATTGGCCCCTGTGATTTTCTTAAAATCTGATTTTTGAGGCATGATATCCGTCGATCTTCGTCAACATCACGGATCCGCCATCAAAATCATTTGATCATCATCGGACACTCTGAAATTGCCAACCGGCCGACTAAGAAAGCACACTTTCTGCCCGACCGATCAAGAAATCGACTGGACAGATGTTGCCGGACCATTAGTGGCAACCAATGTCTGAATTTTCACCGTCATCCGACATCAAGCAACATACGGATCCATCGATGATCATCGCAAGAAGAATTCCAAAAGACGCGGCGCGGCCCGCGACTCTTCAAGCGACTCGGCAGCCAATTAATGAAGTTAAATGGCCCTTTTATGGAAATTTATTGGGGTCATTAACTCATTATTTTGAACGGCCCAATCAGAAGCTAAGAAATGGGAGTTACAAGTCCAATTAATCATGACAATTAACCATGTAACTCCTATCATTATGGAGATTAATCATGGTAATTAATCATGAAACTCCCATCATCATGGAGATTAAATGCCCATTACTCTCCATCAGCCAATCAAAATCCGAGAAAAAGGAGTTACAAAATTATGAAATTAAATCTTGTAACTCCTCCCATCATGGAGCATTAATATCATTAATGCCCATAAGACCTTCCTAATGGCCACCAAAAGCCTATAAATAGGCGGTCATTCCAAAGGGAAGGGGCCTTGAAAATTGGTCTTGAAAATTGGTCTTGAAAATTGGTTTGGAAAATTGGGTCTTGAAAATCGGGTCCAGAAGAATTGTCTGAAAATCATCTGAAGATTCTCTACACAAAAAGAAGCTCTCTTATCTTGAAGAAACTCTGCTGCAAGCACTACAAGGTGATCGAAGTCCCTTGGGGGGCCACCCCCCCCCCAAGATCTCCTCTCTTTTTCTATCCAACATGGCCTAGATGCGGCTTTTCAGCCCGTCTACTTGGTTTTTTATTGGATATAAGACCTTCTCTTGGTCTTTATCCTCTAAAAATCCGAGGTCCAAGCCAAGCCAAATGAATCAAAGCATCAAGTGTTCTCATCCGAAGGACGATGGCGGAGCCCATACATGACTCGCGATCGTCGATCTGAACGAGTCCCCACAATCGCTTGAGAAGTCAGATTCCTTTTCTTACTTTTCTATTGTATTGTATTTTTTAAAAGAGACATAAAAATCACATTTCTTGTCTTTAAATTTTGATGAGATTTGTAAACTGCCTTTTACGGCACAAAATCGCCTTCTACGGCACAAAACTGCATTTCACGACAAATTAAACAAAATCGCCTCTCACGGCATTTTAAAACCTTGTCTCTTTATTTAAAATATATGTGCAATGGAAAGTTAGAAAAAAGTTGATTTCCTTTTCTACTTGTGAAGGTGAATCTCCGGATCACCACTTCAAATTCCAAGTAGAATAGAAACTCTGGCATACCCGTACAAAAAAAATGTTGATGCTTGCTCTTTTTTTTCTCTTCGCCCCGGCGGACCCGGGACGGAGGAAGGCGAGAAAGAAAAAGACGGGTCCATCAAGTTGGCATACCCGGTGGGACTTGTTCAAATGAGAACACGATGCTTAGAATCCTTGGCTCCCTTCTAGTGGGTGGCCTATGCTGGATCTTGTATCTAAAAAAAAAAACATGAGATGGGATTCTTTCGAAACTTCTTTATTTGAACTTGTTTCCATTCTTTCTTTTCTCGACAAAAAAAAAAGGGGGTTTTCTCTCTTTTGGATTCAAATTAGAGAAACTTTGGTTCATTCCTTTTCGTTTGTTTGCGCTCGCAGAAATGTTTGAGCCAACGTTCGGATTGGAAAGGACCATTTTTTTCTCTCTTTGACGGATCCATCGGAGATCTTTCAAAAAAAAAAAACTTTTCAAATTTCTCTCTTTTGGATTCAAATTAGAGAAACTTTGGTTCTTTCCTTTTCGGTTATTTGCGCTCGCAGAAATGTTTGAGCCAACGTTCGGGTTGGAAAGGACCATTTTTTCTCTCTTTGACGGATCCATCGGAGATCTTTCAAAAAAAAAAAAAAGAAAAGGTTTAAAAAAAAAACTTTTCAAATTTCTCTCTTTTGGATTCAAATTAGAGAAACTTTGGTTCTTTCCTTTCCGTTTGTTTGCGCTCGCAGAAATGTTTGAGCCAACGTTCGGATTGGAAAGGACCATTTCCCTCTCTTTGATGGATCCATCGGAGGTCTTTCAAAAAAAAAAAAAGGGAAAAAGTTAAAAAAAAAAAAAAACTTTTCAAATTTCTCTCTTTTGGATTCAAATTAGAGAAACTTTTGTCCTTTCCTTTTCGTGCAATGGCTCGCAGAAATGTTTTGTCGCGACCCCGGACCGGGGGCCCCGGGACCGCGACGGGGGTGGCGTAGATGATGAACCACCCCTTGTACTAATTGTACGTTACGTTTCTTTAACTTCCCACAGGTTTCCGCGGTGAGGATTCCTCATACACTCATAGAACATTTATATTAGTGCGGAAGCGTGTAGCAAATCAAACTCTTATTCCAATCACATCAAATAAGACTGTTAATAAACAAGTATAGCATGATGTCAGAGTGAGCAATGATCTCATTAGCATTCCCAAAATATTGAGTTAAAGTTTAACAAAAGAACAAGTTAATTAACATATCCCCAAAAATAAAGGCCAACAAAGGCCAATGCAACCCAAAAGTATAAAACAATATCATTCTCAAAATTCCCAAAATGTTCGCAGCTCCGAGCTAAACCGAATGTCTACAAGACATCGTCAGCTTGCCACTCTACTAGACGTTGCGGTTCACCGACCGCCTCCTCTGGCTCCTCCTCAAGGGCAAAGACGGGAGCTGGACCTGAGTACCACAAAAATGGGTCAGACACGACGGTCTGGCAGGTGGGTGAATAGATAAACCAAGAAAGAAATCAAAGTATATCATAGATATAATGAAAACTGTCATAAAACAGGATGCATAGTTCATTTAAAGTACAGATGCAATACAAATCATGCGGGATATTCAAGGTATAAGAACTGACTAGGTGGCAACCACACTAAAGCTACATCCTCTCTATCACTAAAGTGATGAGAGCACATTGCGTGCATTGGGCTCAATCACACGAAGTGACGAGAACCAATATTATAAACATATACATATACATATAGCTAGACGGGACCACGGTCGCGAACCGGGTAACGGGACAGTACGGGATCCAAGTTGCAACTGGCGGGAGCACAGGGGGAGACCCAAGTCAGTTGATCAGACTGACAAGGATGTCCAAGCTTAGTGGTGCCGACTCTTAGGTTACATGATACATCAAAACATATACAAAACTATATCAATGTAGAACATACGGGCAAACGGGGCATGGTGCTCGAAGGCACACATTTCAAATCATTTTCGGTTCATGCATAAACGAGGCTGGCGGGACGTATCCAGTGTATAAATCAGACTTTGAGATAAAACCAGTAGGTCGGGTGATTATACATATAAACTGAATAAAACAAAGCAATAAATCCTATATCATTAGGGACTATGTATTGGGACATCCATATTCAGACAACATGTATAAGGATCTTGTATGTCTAAATTTACCCTTAGTATGGTACTCGAATGATAGAGGACATACTAAGTTTCCTTATGCACATTGATGAATCTAAAAGTCCCAATACCTTTTCCGAAATGGTGTTTCTTTCTATGTAAATCTCCTTATGTCATCCCCTGGGTCTTTCCAAGGTGGTAGGGCATCAGAACAACCCATCCAAACCTTTAAATCCCATAACTGAAAACAATGGAAAAGACTTAGGAATTCTGGGTAAACTCGGTCACCTGTCGGTCAGCTGGCGGTTAGCCGCCGAGGTGATCGGCGGTTAGCCGCTGGATGACCGCGGAGCTGACCGCGACTCACCCTGCTAAAATGTAGCATTCTGTGTTTCTAACCGTATCTGGGTCGGCTAGCCGCCGGTCACCTGTCGGCTAGCCGCCGAGGTGACCGCCCGCTGACCGCCCAGCTGCGGGAACTACACATCAGGTGCAGATTTCAGTGATTTGTCTCCCAAACCATTTCACCTTCATTCCAACCATTTTCTGATGTGGAATGGGTCCAATCCCTTCCATTTAACATTTACTCCCTTCCACCAACTACCATTCCACCAATGCATTTATTTCCCCTACCAATCCAAATTCATTCAATGCAAGTACACTACCATTTAAGAAGCTTATAACGACCCAAAATAAACTTTGATGAATGCATGCATATATTCTCATAAAACTAAACAAGAGAAAACTATGACAATAAATACATTTCTAAACATTATGGAACATAATAAATCAAATGACATATGAATAGTAAAAATCCACATTTTTGACAAAGTAAGAACTTATTCAAATTAAATCCATTCATCCACTTGCCTTGGTCTCCAAGAATGCTAATCAAGCTCTAATCCACTATCCAGCTCAAATCTACAATCTATACACAAAATCCCCAAAATACAATCATTACAAGCCCTAAAATGGCAAAACTATGAAATAGAAAGGGATAACTTCCAATAATGGAAATGAAGCATCCTCCAGACTAGAAGAATCCAAATCTAAGAGATGAGAAGAAGGACTTACATGAAGAGTCCTCTAGTAGCAAGAGTTGGCTCAAGAGATAGCTTGGAATGGGACTCTCTCTCACAAAAGGATATCAATAGGAAGCTCTCATGGAGGGGAAGAAGACTACTACCTCCATTTTGCCTTTAGCAATAGATTTGAGAGAGATTGAGAGATGGAGGAGCAATGAGCAAAGAAGAAGAAGAAACACTCTAGGGCTGGCTGGGATTTCTGGTTCTCAAGAAATTGCAAGAAGAGGAAGAGAGGGAAAAGACTCCTCCTTATATAGAAAATGGCATTGGGTCCCACAACTTAAAAGTTCAATCGAGCTAAAACATCGTTCTACGGGCTTCGGACGGATTCGACGAAGAAGGAAGAATTGATCGTCGAAATTTCTACTTTCCAAGAAGTATATATTTTACTAGATTCGGAGACATTGAAAATTGTGTCCAGATTTTGTGTAAAAAGACTGTTTTACCCCTATCAATGGCGAAGTAGGGTTTAGAGGTCTCGAATGGAAACGTAGCAAATACGAAAGTTGTCGGGGATCATAAAATACATTCAACGGAGCAATTTATCGATTTCCAGAATTAACAAATAAACCCCAAACTAATCAAGACACACTAAAAAGGAACCCCCAAAGGGCCCCACTAGATCAAAAGAGTTCCCAAAATTATTCCAAGCTATAAAAAGCTATTCTAATCAGATTTAACCCATTTCCACTAATCTCACTTATAACTAAAACACATCTTAATTAACACTAAGCGGAAACTCTCGGGGCGGGGTCTTACATCCTCCACCCCTTAGGGCATTTGGTCCACCAAATGAAATAAAATAACTAACCTCGGGTAGTAGATGCGGATATTTCTTCTGAACTTGATCCCGTAATTCCCACGTTGCCTCTTCAGGTCCGTGATTTTCCCAGAGCACTTTCACCCATTGTATAGTCCTTGTCCTCAGTTCTTGTTCCTTCGTATCGATGATCTGAATGGGCTTCTCGACGTAGGTGGCATCTTCTCTGATCTCTAATGGTTCATGACGTAGTACATGTGACGGGTCGGGGACGTACTTCTTCAACATAGACACATGGAACACATTGTGTACGCCGGAAAGCTCAGGTGGTAAGGCCAATCTATAAGCCACGTCACCAATCTTGCTCACAATATCATAGGGTCCAATGTATCTCCGAGATAACTTGCCTCTCTGACCGAATCTCAGAGTTCCTCTAGTAGGTGACACCTTCAAGAAAACCTTATCTCCTTCCTTAAAATGTAAGTCCCTTCGATGAGAGTCTGCATAACTCTTCTGTCTACTCCGGGCTACTTTTAGACGTTCTTGGATCAACTTGACTTTGTCGCTGGTTTCACTCACCATAGTCGGTCCATGAAAACTGCGAATACCTACTTCTTCCCAACAAACTGGAGTTCTACACCTCCTACCATACAATGCCTCAAAAGGCGCCATCCCGATGCTCGAATGATAACTGTTGTTGTAGGCGAATTCGCAAAGCGGTAGGGTCTCATCCCATTGAGTCTTGAAATCTAGTACACACGCTCGAAGCATATCTTCAAGGGTCTGAATTGTCCTTTCCGACTGACCATCTGTTTGTGGGTGATACGCTGTGCTGAACTGAAGCTTGGTTCCCATAGACTCATGCAAAGTCTTCCAGAATCTCGAGACAAATCTGCTATCTCTATCTGAAGTAATGGAGACTGGCTGTCCATGACGGCTGACAATCTCGTTGACAAATAACTCTGCGAGAGGTAACATATGCATCTTCTCTCCGGTCTTCATGGGAATAAAATGCGCTGATTTGGTGAGACGGTCCACAATGACCCATATGGAGTTGTTCCCTTTTCTGGTCCTTGGCAATCCCGAGATGAAATCCATTGTGATATGTTCCCACTTCCATTCTGGGATCTCTAATGGCTGCAATAACCCTGGAGGTCTCTGATGCTCTGCCTTCACCAACTGACACGTCATACATCGTGAAACGAAAGCCGCTATTTCCCTCTTCATGTTGTTCCACCAAAATCTGCCTTTCAAGTTCTGATACATCTTCGTGCTACCCGGATGCATAGAGTACTTCGTACTGTGCGCCTCTGTCATAATATCATTCTTCAAATCTTCAATGTTGGGCACGCATAGACGATCACGATAGAATAAGACTCCATCCACAATACGGAAATCAGGACGTTCTGCTATATGCTCTGAAATCTTGGCCAACTCTGGATCTTGCAATTGGTTTTCCTTGATCTTCCGAATGAACGAGGGTTCAGACACTGACATGTTGGCTAACATCACTCCCTCTCTTAGGGGCTGAAAATCTACCCCCAACTCTTCAAATTGCTGAAAGAAGCACGTAACTCTTAAACTTGCCACACTTGCTGACTTCCTACTCAAGGCATCGGCTACTACATTTGCCTTTCCCGGGTGGTACTTGATCGGAAAATCGTAATCTTTGATATATTCCATCCATCTTCTTTGTCTCATATTCAATTCCTTCTGTGAGAACAAGTATTGTAGGCTGCGGTGATCGGAGTGGACTTCGAATTTCTCTCCGTAGAGGTAATGTCTCCACATCTTTAGCGCAAAAACGACCGCCGCTAATTCCAGATCATGCGTCGCGTAGTTCTTCTCGTGGTCCTTCAACTGCCGGGATCCATACGCAACGACTTTTCTATCTTGCATCAATACACAACCGAGTCCTATATTCGAAGCATCTGTGAAAATGGTGTAACCTCCGCTCCCGGATGGTAAAGTGAGGACGGGTGCCGAAGTTAATCTCTTTTTCAGCTCTTGGAAGCTGGCCTCGCATTGGTCTGTCCACACATAAGGTGCGTTCTTCTTGGTCAACTTTGTCAATGAAGCTGCAATCGACGAAAATCCCTGCACAAATCTTCGATAGTAACCCGCCAATCCAAGAAAACTTCTGATTTCCGACGCGTTCTTCGGTCTTTCCCACTTCACAACTGCATCTATTTTGGCTGGGTCCACTGATAATCCTTCTTTGGAAATGATATGACCTAAAAATGCGACTTCTTCAAGCCAAAAATCGCACTTAGTGAGCTTCGCATACAATTGGTTATCTCTTAGGAGTTGCAATGCTATCCTCAAATGCTCTTCATGTTCTTCTCTAGACTTAGAGTACACCAAAATGTCATCAATAAATACCACTGTGAATTGGTCTAAGTACTCCGCAAATATCTTGTTCATCAAAGCCATGAATACTGCTGGTGCATTCGTCAGTCCAAATGGCATCACTAGAAACTCATAGTGTCCATATCTCGTCCGGAACGCCGTCTTCGATACATCTGAATCTCTAACTCTCAGCTGATGATAACCGGATCTTAGATCGATCTTCGAAAAGAAAGCAGCACCTTGCAATTGGTCAAACAATTCATCTATCCTTGGCAATGGATACTTGTTCTTGATGGTAGCTTGGTTCAATTTCCGGTAATCAATGCACATTCTCATGGAACCGTCTTTCTTCTTGACGAATAAAACTGGAGCTCCCCAAGGTGAGACGCTCGGTCTAATAAAACCTTTGTCCAACAATTCTTGCAACTGAATCTTCAACTCTCCTAATTCAGCTGGAGCCATCCTGTATGGTGCGATAGATATCGGAGCGGTCCCTGGTAACAACTCAATGGTGAAGTCAATCTCCCTAACCGGTGGTAAACCTGGGATTTCTTCTGGAAAAACGTCTGGGAATTCGCAAACAATTGGGATCTCCTCCACCCCTTGGGACCGTTTATCCTCCGTGATAAACGCTAAGTAGCATTCACATCCACTTCTCACTAGTCTATCAGCCTTCAATGCTGAGACGAATCTTGGACAAGAATTCCTCTTCTCCCCGTGGAACAATACGCCTGCCGGGGTCTCCTCTAATTTGAACGTGAGGGTCCTATGGAAACAGTCCATCGTAGCATGGTACCCTGCTAACCAATCCATTCCTAGAATGACATCAAAGTCAAACATCTCCAACAAAATGAGATTCGCCGGTAACACCACATCTCCTATCTTAACAGCACATCTAGGATAATACTTCCTACACACAACTTGTTTGCCTACGGGAGTGGACACCGTCAATACATACTCGAGTTCTCTAGCAGGCATATCAATCAACTTAGAAAATTTTGGAGACAAGAATGAGTGCGTAGAGCCAGGGTCAAACAAAATCTTAGCTTCAAATCCACAAACTAGGAGTGTACCTTCCACCACGTTATCTGCTGCCTCTGCATCAGCTTGGTTAATTGCATACACTTGTCCTCGCTGTTGAGGCCTGTTCTGAGCTTGTTGCTGCCTTCCTTGCTGTGCATTCCTATTCTGCTGAGGACGCTGATTCTGATTCTGTCCTTGCTGACGAGCTTGATGCTGCTGTGGAGGCCTATATTGTTGTTGTGGAGCCTGCTGCTGGAGTGGCCTGGGCTGGTTCTGAACAGCTAAGGCATTCTGAGGTGGTGCCTGGCGCTGCGTTCCTTGTTGCTGCTGATTCTGTCTATTGTTGCCTTGCCCGGCTTGTCTTGGGCAGTTCTTGAGCTGGTGTGCCATAGATCCACATCTGAAACATGCTCCCGTAATCGTACGGCATTGAGCACTCTCATGGTTCTTACCACAATGGACACAAACTAGAGCATTCTGCACATTTTGTTCTTGCCTCTGTCGCTTGTTCTGATGGTTCCTTGGCTGGTGATTCTGTTGGTGAGCTGGTGCCTTTCCTTGGATCTTGAGGATCTTGTTGTTCAGGTTCTCGAATTTGTAGGCCCTTCTCACAGCCTCTTCAAAAGTGTTAGGTGGTACAACACCCGTGGCATCCCTTTCAATGATCGGATTGAGTCCTTCGAGGAACCGCGTTATCTTCTTCTCCACAGTGTCGATTAACTCGGGGGCATATCGAGACAACCTCTCAAACTTCGTGAGGTACTCTTGCACAGTTGCGTTACCTTGTACGAGCTGCTGGAATTCAATTGCCTTCTGCCTCTTCACATGTGTCGGTACATATTTGTCACTGAATTGTCTCTTGAAACTTGTCCAAGCGTCGGCGTCTGCTATGGTCCTATACTCAGCCTTGATTGTCTTCCACCATATGTCCGCTAGGCCGGTGAACATGGAAGCGGTGAGTTGCACTTGCTCTCTACCGGTACATCTGAATATCTCGAAGATGTTCTCCGTCTGTTCCAACCAGTCGTCTGCAGTTAGTGGGTCCTCATGCCCAGTGAACTCCTTGGGACCCCTCTTCCTAAACTTCTCGTACAGCGCATTGGGATCATGATCCCTATTGTTGATGACGATCTGAGTGCCTGGAGGTTGCGCTGGTGCCGGTTCAGGTCTCCTTTCCAACACTTCTAACAACTGCCTTTGCATCATGGCCATCTCCCTAGCATGTTCTTCATCCTTCCTGGCCATTTGTTCTTGCATTCTTGCTTGATTTTCGTTGGCTTGACGTTGCTGGTCAAGCATGGCTTGCATCATCTGTTGGAATTGATTCTGCATGTTTGGATCCGGTATGCCGTTTCCTAGTGGCCCGGTGTGCTCACTGTTGCTTGCGGTGGGATTGTCGGTTACGGGTCTTTTTCGAGGTGGCATATCACTGTAAAACAAATTGTTAGCACATAGAGTCATATAAGGTTTACACATTGCTCACACGAGTCTAACTAACGAAAAGTCTAACAAGAAGTCTAACGGATCCTCGCCACGTCCTTAGGATTTCTAGTTTCTTTTAATTGCCTGAAACACGTCTCGCTCTGATACCAGCCTGTCGCGACCCCGGACCGGGGGCCCCGGGACCGCGACGGGGGTGTCGTAGATGATGAACCACCCCTTGTACTAATTGTACGTTACGTTTCTTTAACTTCCCACAGGTTTCCGCGGTGAGGATTCCTCATACACTCATAGAACATTTATATTAGTGCGGAAGCGTGTAGCAAATCAAACTCTTATTCCAATCACATCAAATAAGACTGTTAATAAACAAGTATAGCATGATGTCAGAGTGAGCAATGATCTCATTAGCATTCCCAAAATATTGAGTTAAAGTTTAACAAAAGAACAAGTTAATTAACATATCCCCAAAAATAAAGGCCAACAAAGGCCAATGCAACCCAAAAGTATAAAACAATATCATTCTCAAAATTCCCAAAATGTTCGCAGCTCCGAGCTAAACCGAATGTCTACAAGACATCGTCAGCTTGCCACTCTACTAGACGTTGCGGTTCACCGACCGCCTCCTCTGGCTCCTCCTCAAGGGCAAAGACGGGAGCTGGACCTGAGTACCACAAAAATGGGTCAGACACGACGGTCTGGCAGGTGGGTGAATAGATAAACCAAGAAAGAAATCAAAGTATATCATAGATATAATGAAAACTGTCATAAAACAGGATGCATAGTTCATTTAAAGTACAGATGCAATACAAATCATGCGGGATATTCAAGGTATAAGAACTGACTAGGTGGCAACCACACTAAAGCTACATCCTCTCTATCACTAAAGTGATGAGAGCACATTGCGTGCATTGGGCTCAATCACACGAAGTGACGAGAACCAATATTATAAACATATACATATACATATAGCTAGACGGGACCACGGTCGCGAACCGGGTAACGGGACAGTACGGGATCCAAGTTGCAACTGGCGGGAGCACAGGGGGAGACCCAAGTCAGTTGATCAGACTGACAAGGATGTCCAAGCTTAGTGGTGCCGACTCTTAGGTTACATGATACATCAAAACATATACAAAACTATATCAATGTAGAACATACGGGCAAACGGGGCATGGTGCTCGAAGGCACACATTTCAAATCATTTTCGGTTCATGCATAAACGAGGCTGGCGGGACGTATCCAGTGTATAAATCAGACTTTGAGATAAAACCAGTAGGTCGGGTGATTATACATATAAACTGAATAAAACAAAGCAATAAATCCTATATCATTAGGGACTATGTATTGGGACATCCATATTCAGACAACATGTATAAGGATCTTGTATGTCTAAATTTACCCTTAGTATGGTACTCGAATGATAGAGGACATACTAAGTTTCCTTATGCACATTGATGAATCTAAAAGTCCCAATACCTTTTCCGAAATGGTGTTTCTTTCTATGTAAATCTCCTTATGTCATCCCCTGGGTCTTTCCAAGGTGGTAGGGCATCAGAACAACCCATCCAAACCTTTAAATCCCATAACTGAAAACAATGGAAAAGACTTAGGAATTCTGGGTAAACTCGGTCACCTGTCGGTCAGCTGGCGGTTAGCCGCCGAGGTGATCGGCGGTTAGCCGCTGGATGACCGCGGAGCTGACCGCGACTCACCCTGCTAAAATGTAGCATTCTGTGTTTCTAACCGTATCTGGGTCGGCTAGCCGCCGGTCACCTGTCGGCTAGCCGCCGAGGTGACCGCCCGCTGACCGCCCAGCTGCGGGAACTACACATCAGGTGCAGATTTCAGTGATTTGTCTCCCAAACCATTTCACCTTCATTCCAACCATTTTCTGATGTGGAATGGGTCCAATCCCTTCCATTTAACATTTACTCCCTTCCACCAACTACCATTCCACCAATGCATTTATTTCCCCTACCAATCCAAATTCATTCAATGCAAGTACACTACCATTTAAGAAGCTTATAACGACCCAAAATAAACTTTGATGAATGCATGCATATATTCTCATAAAACTAAACAAGAGAAAACTATGACAATAAATACATTTCTAAACATTATGGAACATAATAAATCAAATGACATATGAATAGTAAAAATCCACATTTTTGACAAAGTAAGAACTTATTCAAATTAAATCCATTCATCCACTTGCCTTGGTCTCCAAGAATGCTAATCAAGCTCTAATCCACTATCCAGCTCAAATCTACAATCTATACACAAAATCCCCAAAATACAATCATTACAAGCCCTAAAATGGCAAAACTATGAAATAGAAAGGGATAACTTCCAATAATGGAAATGAAGCATCCTCCAGACTAGAAGAATCCAAATCTAAGAGATGAGAAGAAGGACTTACATGAAGAGTCCTCTAGTAGCAAGAGTTGGCTCAAGAGATAGCTTGGAATGGGACTCTCTCTCACAAAAGGATATCAATAGGAAGCTCTCATGGAGGGGAAGAAGACTACTACCTCCATTTTGCCTTTAGCAATAGATTTGAGAGAGATTGAGAGATGGAGGAGCAATGAGCAAAGAAGAAGAAGAAACACTCTAGGGCTGGCTGGGATTTCTGGTTCTCAAGAAATTGCAAGAAGAGGAAGAGAGGGAAAAGACTCCTCCTTATATAGAAAATGGCATTGGGTCCCACAACTTAAAAGTTCAATCGAGCTAAAACATCGTTCTACGGGCTTCGGACGGATTCGACGAAGAAGGAAGAATTGATCGTCGAAATTTCTACTTTCCAAGAAGTATATATTTTACTAGATTCGGAGACATTGAAAATTGTGTCCAGATTTTGTGTAAAAAGACTGTTTTACCCCTATCAATGGCGAAGTAGGGTTTAGAGGTCTCGAATGGAAACGTAGCAAATACGAAAGTTGTCGGGGATCATAAAATACATTCAACGGAGCAATTTATCGATTTCCAGAATTAACAAATAAACCCCAAACTAATCAAGACACACTAAAAAGGAACCCCCAAAGGGCCCCACTAGATCAAAAGAGTTCCCAAAATTATTCCAAGCTATAAAAAGCTATTCTAATCAGATTTAACCCATTTCCACTAATCTCACTTATAACTAAAACACATCTTAATTAACACTAAGCGGAAACTCTCGGGGCGGGGTCTTACATGTTTGAGCCAACGTTCGGATTGGGAGGGACCATTTTCCTCTCTTTGATGAGTCCATCGGAGGTCTTTCAAAAAAAAGAGAGAGTATTAAGGTTGCACCAATTGCGTTCTTTGACCAAAGTGGATCTAAGAAAAGCCTTGTCCAGAGTGTGGAGGCAGCTAGACTGTTCGAGGTAAGGGTCCTTCAAACGGGTTCATTAAGTAATCCTACCCTTACCTGGGGGCTCATCTATCCACTAAGGTTTCATAAGACCGAATTGGAAGACCTATGTGCACTCTTCAAAAAAAAAAAAAAAAAAAAAAAACTTTTGTCACTATTGTGTTCAAATTGGAGGAATTTTGGTTCTTTCCTTTTCGGATTTAGGCTCGCAGAAATGTTTGAACCTGTATTCGGATTGGAATACCATTTTCCCTCTTTTATGAATTCAATCTTGACTTTTCAAAAAAAAAAACTCTCGTCACTATTGGATTCAAATCTGAGAAATCCTGGTTCTTTCCTTTTTCAGATATAGGCTCGCAGAAATGCTTAAACCTGTATTCGGATTGGAATACCATTTGCTCTCTTTTGCGAATCCAATCTTGACATTTCAAAAAATCCCATCTCGTGTCCTTTAAGGGTGCGATTTACAACATTTGTGCCTAGCGGTGCTAGTACGCACTTTCGGGTCTACTGTATTCACGACCGACACATTTGTATCTCTAACCTTATATCATTTTACCTCGAGTGAGCTTCGCTTCTCGGTAATTTGAATTAAGGTTTACAATTGCTTCTAGCGGTCCCTGGAACGCTCATTTCGAGCCGACCATACTTGCGTTTAGAACGATTGTACCATCTATGGCTTTTTGGCCTTTTTCATTACGCTCAGAACGGGCCATGCCCCTGAGCGATTTGAAAAGACAAAACCATAGTATAGCCCATTTATGATCACCCTATTCTTGTGATGACTAATGGATGTGGTCTTGTTTCAGAAAAGTTTTTTCAAAAACTAACAATGGCAGCTTCGTTGACCATCGCCTTCGATGAGAACAAGTACCAAGTCATGCTTCAAGAGAAGCAAAGCAAGGGCACTTTCAAGCGCCCCGTCAGCTGCCGAAGCATCACCTCCCTCGGCAACTCCCAAAACACCGGGTCGACCTCCACTCCTCGGACCATCGTCTTCGGGTCACTGGGACCATTCCCACTACCTGCAAAAGAGACGGTGCCTGCTAAGAAGCAGAAGACCGCCCCCCAACGTGTCGCTACCCCGACACCAAAGGCGGTCACCAAGAAACCTGAGGCTCGTGGCAATCCCATGAGGCCTCAACCTACAAAAAACCAAGTCTATCCCAAGACTTGGTCCCCGCGATCTTCACCAAAACAAAGAAGGTCCCGGACATCTGCAAAGCCAGAATACCTGGCTCCTCTCAAGGAGAACAGGTTTTATCCTCTTGCTTACATCAAAGGAGAGAAACCTACCCTCCACCGAACAACAAAAACTACTCAGCACGAGCCGGCTTGCTCATACAAGCCCAAACTCAAATCGTGCATCACAAGGCCTCGACAAGAACTTGCGAGGGCCTACTCTCCTGCAACTCGACCCTTCATCTCAACAGGGGACGAGCTTGCAAAATTTAAAGCTTCGTTGCAACAGGCTAAGGACCGCGTCCAAATCCTATCCATGCCAGTCTTCAAGGAAGACAAGCTCGGTTGCTGCGCACGAGGGACCATGTCCTTCATTGCCAGAGCACAGCCCGAGCTAACCGAAGCTAAAATTGCTCGTCGCATACGTCGCCGCACGGCATATCGACAAAAGAGATTAGAGAAGCAAAGAACCCATCATTCTGAGCTTCAAATCTCCCAAAAAATGGGTCGAAAAAGAAAGACCCGACCAAGTTGCTGCTGTCCACATGGTTGGCAAAACCAAAAGACGCTAGAAGTCAGCGACGAAAATACATGTCAGACGACCGGTGACTCGCAGCGTCTCCCGGACGAGAAGACATCAGGAAGACTCTCCCACTCCTTCAAGCCAGGGACATCGGAGTGATCATTCCTCGGACTCTTCATCTAAAAGAATGAGCTCTAGCTCAGTCACTAAGACAGTATCCTCTTTCGACTCACGAAGGATGAATGTCTTGGTCACAAACTCTAAGCAACCTCCACCACATGACGACATGGCTCTACGCATTCAGCAGGTAGAGCAAGGACAACAGAGAATAGAGGTTCTGATGGAAAACCTCCTTCTCACTCTCCAGCGTCCACCAAACAATGACGAAGTTCCTCCACAAGATGAGGCAAACGGTGGAGAAGATGAGTCACGCGCCCTTACAAAAAAGGACGTGGACAATATCCTCGCCAAAGCAAAAGAAGAGGATATACTGAACGAGCATGGGATCAAGCCACCATATCCTTTATGGATGGACTCGGTTCCATTTCCCCAAAAGTTCAAACAACCTCTTCTCTAAACATATACGGGGAAAGGTTCAGCCAGACAGCATGTCATCCACTTCAAAATCCTGACAGGAACGATTGCGGATCAAGATGCTCTCAAGATCCGACTCTTTGCAAGCACCCTAAAAGGTACGGCCTTTGATTGGTATTCCACCTTGCCAGAGGACTCCATTCAAAATTGGACCATGCTACAGACACGTTTCCTGACCCACTTCAAAGGTGAGGATCATCCTGTTACTATGGCTCAGCTCTACAGCCTTAAATAGGGAGAGAATGAGTCGACATACGACTTCATTCACAAGTGGAAAGCAATGGCATACAAATGCTCAGATATGCTGCCACAAGCGCCGCTAGTCAACATTTGCCGAAACAACATGAGAGCAAGGATCCGCTTCATGATCATCGGCAACAAATCAAAAAACTTGGGAGAACTCCTAGAAGCGTCTATGGAGGTTGAAACGGTGATCAAAGACCTCAACAGTCAGAAGTCATCAAAGAAAGAGCAGACTGCCATTCCAACCTCCAAGCCAAAGAAAAAGGAGGTTCTCAATGTGCAAACCAAGTCAGCTCCCCAGCCACCAAAGAAAGCTGAAAATAAAGCTGCAGGTAAGAGACCTGAACTCTCTGATGCCTTCAAAGAACGAGTAGAAAAGAAATACCCGTTCGATGAAGATGTTGAAGAAATATTTGGGGCTCTCTTGGCAAATGGCAAACTCACCCTGCCTGACCCCAAAAGACCGGGAGATGTTGGCAAAACTAACGATCCCCGATATTGTCCATACCACCAAATGGTCTCGCATCCTCTCAACCAATGTTTCGTTGTGAGAGAGAAGATCAACGAGATGTGGAAAAACGGAGTCATCACCTTTGACAAAAACTATGGGTCTGCCTCCGTTAACATGGTGTCATATGGACAAACATCCAAATCATCAAAGGAAAAAGTCACTACTTCCTTCAAGGTGATAAAAATGACCCAAACGTCCCAAGAGCTGGTGCCTTACCCAACACCAGAAGGACAGCCCATATGGGTACATCCCGATCTCCTAGAAGATGAAAATTGGGAGATCGTCAAAACAAAGCCGACCGCTCAACAGCGAAGGCAAGCCAAGAGACAACTCCGCAAGCTCAAACAGCAGGAGAAGGCTCAAACAAAACAAGAGGTTCCTGAAAAAGCAGAAACCTCCTCTACCGCTTCACTGGGGGCAACAGAGGGGTCTCTCCCCAAAGTTCCAAGAGTGATAAGAAAATTCACTCTTAGTGATTTCATGCCACCACGGCTCAAAGATGAGACTACGCAGGAGGCATCATACTCTTGTAACTCGGTAGTTGGATTCTCCATGAATGGATACGAGTCGAGTGACACTGCCAGTGACACCGATGAGTGGGAGGAATCCCTTGAAACCGGAGAATATCTCTCCGACGAAGAATGGATCCCGGAATCCCACCTTATGCCAGTAATCTGGTATAACCCCTTCCAGCCACAAGGATCCTGGTCTGATGATGATGAAGACCAAGAGGCTGCCCAAATTGCTGTTAACACAGCACAAACAAATGCTCTAGTGGATCCCAACCAGGTCGAACCACAAGGGGCAGACGAAGAAAAAGATTTGGCTCCTATGCCCGATCTTGAAGAATACGCGAGGATCTTGCAACATTTAGCCATAGACCAGGAGCAGGATCGCATCAACCAACTTCATCAAAATCCAGAACCGGAAGTCCCGGAAAATCTACGAGCATCTTCTCCAGGGACTCTGGAAAATGAAGAAAGTTGCTGGATTGATGATCCGCTTACATCGGAGGATGAGTCTGATTCCCAACGGTCCATTATGGAGGCCTGATTCCCAACGGTCCATTATGGAGGCATCTTCTATCGAAGTTGCCTGTAATGTGATAGTTCAGGATGATAGTGCCTCTGAAGCTCCATCTGCTGAGGCCACGGACTCTCAAAATGTATCCAGTAGCATATCTTCTGGAGCTACATATTCTCGGGTGACTTCCACTGAGATAACACCTTCTCAGCCATCGTCTCCTGAAACGGTGACATCAAAATTCAAGCCTCTTCCGACTGATCACCATGAAGAAGCTCTGACTGATGAAGTCTTCAAAGAAAACCCAGTCAATTGGTCCCAGGTACCCAACCTCATAGGAGATGTCTGGACCGATGAAATACTGGACAAAGAAGAAAAGTTGTTGGAAGCTATTCAGGACTTGTTCCAGGAAAATGCTCCATGCAACGCAATGACTGAAGACGGCAATGCTGCTGTAGAGGCGTTTTCAGCAAATGGGGAAGACCAGCCCCTTGAGCCCGAAGGGGGTCTTCCGAAAGAAGAACCACCTCTAGAAGCTTTTGAAGTTGGGAAAGGTACCCGCTCTGGCCGGGATTACCACAAAAACTATAACCAACCTTCTTCTTCTTCTTATGTAAATCCTTCGGGAAAACAAGCTGTAAATGCCCCAAGTGGCGGTGATAATGAAAATGCAGGCCTAAAGGAGGCTTTCAAGTATGACTTGATCGAGCACTTCAAACACATACCTGCACGACTGCACATCCTAGACTTATTATGAATGTCGCCACAAACTCGTGATAGTCTCATTTCAGAACTGCAAAAGCTGAATCTGGATGTCAACAAACAAGCCCCGCAAGTCCTGCAAATTGAAATGGACTATAGGGTCACAAAATCAAAAACCTCCTCAAAAGGAGAAAATAAAGAAGCTGGAGGACCTTGCACTGAATGCCTCTCGGTCCAAAAAGCCGCAAGTGCTACCATCGCCTTCAATAAGGAAGACCTCCTGCTAGGCGAGACGAAGCACAACCGACCCTTGTACTTCACAGCGTACATCAAAGAGATGCCGATACACAGAGTCCAGATCGACCCGGGTTCTGCACTCAACCTCATCTCTACTTCGGCACTCGAAGAACTGGGTATCCCACCTAGTAAACTAAGCCACACATCTGTGTCCATCTTTGGATACGATGGGAGTGCTCAAAGGCCCATTGGCAAAATCCGGTTCAGGTTGCAAATCGGCGATCTTATTTCTGAGGTCACCGTATATGCAATAAAACCCCTTCATGCTACAACATCCTTCTTGGATGCCCTTGGATACACGAGAACGGTGTCGTTCCTTCGACTCTACATCAGTGCATCAAGTTTGTTGGTGACGACAGCTTGATACATCGAGTGTTTGCAGACAAAAAGCCCTTCAAAGGCAAGGAAGTCCATTTTGCAGACTCTCAGATATACAAGGATGAAAAAGAAGAAAAGGAGGAGAAAACAACATCCTTTGCCGGCAATCTCCAAAAAGATAAAGGCAAGGCTCCTCAGCAATCATCGGAAGAAAACAAACCTTCCGGCAAACTCAAAGAGAGCAATCAGTCTCCATTTGTCATCTCCTTCAAATCTTCCAAACCTTTGGTAATCACTACTAAAGCAAAGAAGACAGAGCAAAAGACAGGGGGCAAGTTTGCTGTCTCCTTCGTGTCTATCATACAAGACACAAATTCCGATTCAGAGACTGAAGACGATACATCATCAAGCCAAGTTGATACTCAGCAAGTTCGGCCTGCTCTCACTCCATTGGAGACCCCTGCTGACGTAGAAGATCCCGCGTCTCCTACCTTCGTCGTTCCAGAAACGTCGGCAAAAGATAAACCAATCTTCTTCCATAGATCGGACGTTTCTTCATCAAATGGCCTGCTTGAGCCTTTCCGAAATGAAGGTATGCCTCAACTATCCTTGTATAGTCTAATGGCACAAGCTATCATGAAGAAAATGGGCTATGACGCTCAAAATCCAATTGGTTTGGGAGGTGGCCGCGGTGTTCTCACACCATTGGAACCCACCCTGACCAAAGGCCAGCTGGAAGGTTGGAAACTCCACCGTCGTATAGACAAGTCTTCATACGGATTGGGGTATGATCCTGACATTCCGATGAGACAGCTGACACAAAGGCTGCAGAGTCGTTTTGCCGACCAAGCCGCAACATCTCATGTCGATGAAGACATCGATCTCCCTGGATATCTCTTTGAAGAGTTACCCGACAAGGACCCAGGAAGCTCATCAAATTGGCATGATTTCTCTGATGATGAAGAGGAATTGTCCGATCACACAGACGCACGGTTCTCTGATTCAGAAGAGCCGTCGTCTCCAAAAGAAGTGCCTTACTTCAACCCAGTTTCAGTTGGTGATTAGGATCATCTCATAGCAAGTCTTGAGAAGAATACCGATCAAGAAGATTTATGGACAGAAGCAAAGCCATGGTCTGAAAATGCCCTTGGAAATCCAGAAGGTCTTATTGAGCTGGAAGCCTCCGAAAATGTTGTGGAGGAACCACCTTCAAACCTTCCGACAGAAGATTCTGTTCAAAAGATAGACTTGGGAACACCAGATAACCCACGTCCTGTATTCATAAGCAAGAATATAAAGGATGAGGAGTTACCCGAGTATGTCTCTTTTCTTCGTGAGTTTGTTGATTGTTTTACATGGTCTTAAGTTGAAATGCCTGGCTTAGATCCCAAAATAGCAGTCCACAAACTCAACCTGCAAGAAAATGTCAAGCCTATCAAACAAGGCCAAAGAAGATTTCGTCCTGATGTGATGGACAAAATTGAACAAGAAGTTCAGAAACTCAAAAACGTTGGCTTCATCCGCGAGGAACAGCATCCTGAATGGTTGGCCAACATCGTCCCTGTGACAAAGAAAAATGGGCAAATCAGAGTCTGTATTGACTATAGAGACCTGAATAATGCATGCCCCAAAGATGAATTCCCGCTCCCCATACTGGAGGTAATGATTGACAACACCTGCGGGTTTGAGCGAATGACTTTCATGGACGGCTTCTCTGGCTACAACCAGATAAAGATGCATCCCGAAGATGAAAGGCATACATCCTTTCGGACCCCATTTGGCGTGTATTGCTACACTGTCATGCCATTTGGTCTGAAAAATGCTGGTGCAACATATCAAAGGGCTATGATGAAGATATTCCAAGATATGCAGCACAAGACAGTCGAATGTTATGTTGATGACCTCGCCGTCAAAAGCAAAAGGAAAGAAGACCATCTCCAAGATCTTCGAGAAGTCTTCCTCCGGCTTCGCAAACACAAACTGCGAATGAATCCCCTAAAATGCTTCTTCGGTGTCTCATCGGGTAAGTTCCTCAGATTCATAGTTCGGAAAGCTGGAATAGAACTTGACCCCATAAAAGTCAAGGCAATTCTAGAAATGCCATCTCCAAGGACCCTAAGAGAACTAAAAGGGCTTCAAGGAAGATTGGCATACATCCGACGGTTCATTTCCAATCTGTCAGGAAAATGCCGTCCATTTTCTCGCCTGATGAAGAAAGGTGTAGACTTTGTTTGGGATGCTGAATGTGAAGCTGCATTTCAAGACATCAAGTCATACCTGACCAAGCCTCCAATGTTGGCTGTTCCCACAACCGGAAAACCATTCATCTTGTACACAAGAGCTCTCGACTATTCTTTGGGCGCTCTACTTGCACAAGAAAATGATGGAGGAAAAGAAGCTGCTCTATACTACCTCAGTCGCATGTTGGTAGGTGCAGAGCATCGCTACTCTCCAGTCGAAAAGGAATGCTTGGCAGTGATGTTCGCCGTACAAAAGCTGCGACACTATTTGCTGTCAAACACAATATACCTGATATCGAGGATCAGTCTCTTAAAGGTCCTTGTCACAAAAGCAGGTTCTCTCAATGCCCGGCTGGCGAAATGGTCCATCCTTCTGTCACAATTTGATATTAGGTATGTACCACAGAAAGCAATCAAAGGTCAAGCTCTGGCAGACTTTCTCGCACAGCATCCACTGCCTAAGGATTCTTCGCTCAGGGATGATCTCCCAGACGAACCTGTCTACACCGTGGAGACTTCCTCACCAAATGCCTCCTGGAACATGTACTTCGATGGTGCAACCAGGACAACTGAAAAAGGAAAGCCGATATCGGGAATTGGCATTCTCTTTGTTAGCCCCAATAAATACATGATTCCACATGCATTTTCACTACTGGAACCATGTTCAAATAATGCAGCTGAGTACCAAGCTCTGATTATAGGATTGGAACTCGCCCTCGAATCTGGCATCACCATGCTGGAAGCATTTGGGGATTCTCAACTGATCGTCAAACAGATGAATCAGGAATATGAAATCAGGAAACCTGATCTGTTGCCTTACTACAACAAGGCGCAATCGCTTCGTCAAAACTTTGACATCTGTCACATCACCCACATCCGCAGAGGTGAAAACATCCGTGCAGATGTCCTGGCTGGACTTGCTGCATCCATGGCAACCCAAAAAGGGGAAAACATGCAAATTACAGTGTGTCAAAGAAAGATTCTCCCTCCTCTCAACACACACCAAGCAGTTGCTGAATGCCACCGAGTGGTCGGAGGTCGGATTTCCATCCTTAAACCACCGATAGGCGACTGGAGGGATCCGTTCATTGATTATATTATGTTCGGAATCCTACCTGAAGATCCAAAAGAGCGGGTAAGTATCCAAAGACGAGCCCCAAACTTTCATTTGGATATTCCCTCCAAAATGCTTTACAGAAAATCCTTCAATGGAGTACTTCTACGCTGCTTGTCACAACAAGAGGCGGAAGAAACTCTAAAAGAAGTTCATGCTGGTCTTTGTGGAGCCCATCAGGCTGGTCCCAAGCTCTACGATCAAATAAAAAGGTTAGGTTATTATTGGCCTACCATGGTGGCTGACGCAATGCAATTTACTAAACGTTGCCAAAAATGCCAAATTCATGGAGATTATGTACACATGCCTCCAGAATGGCTACATCCTACAGCGATCTCATGGCCCTTCGAAGCCTGGGGTATGGACATCATAGGTCCTATCTCTCCCCCATCAAGCAAAGGTCATCGCTTCATCTTCGCCGCTACAGATTATTTCTCCAAGTGGTCAGAAGCATTTGCGTTCAGTGAAATGAAGACCCCGTCAGTCCTTCAATTCTTACGAACCAACATCATTTGTCGCTTCGGCATACCTAAAAGACTCGTCCATGATAATGGACCAGAATTCCGGGATCACAGATTCTACAGGTTCTGCGACAAATACAAAATTCCAAGTTGTCCTTCGACTCCGTATAACCCCGGCAGCGAATGGACTAGCAGAAGCCTTCAACAAGACACTCTGCAAAATTCTCAAGAAAATGGTCTCTACTCACAAAAGAGACTGGAGCGACATACTTCTTGAAGCTTTATGGGCCTACCGGACTACCGTTCGAGGACCAACCCATAGCACACCATTCTCCTTGGTCTATGGATGCGAAGCAGTTGTCCCCCTAGAGGTACAAATTCCTTCTTTAAGGGTATCTCTACAAAATGAAATGACGCAAGAAAGCAACGTCAAATTGAGACTCCAAGAACTGGATAACCTCGATGAAAGACGACTCGAAGCTCTACAAAGTGTTGAGCTTTACCAAGCACGCATGGCAGGATCTTTTGACAAAAGGGTCAGGCAACGCGCCCACAAAAAGGGTGACTTGGTTCTTGCGGTGAAAAGGCCAATGGTTTTTGCCCACAAATCCAAAGGCAAATTCGAACCAAAATGGGAGGGACCCTTCGTCATTGACAAAGTCTTCTCCGATGGCGCATATGCTCTTCTAAACATGGAAAGTGACAGATGTATGCTGCCCATCAATGGCAAGTTCTTGAAGCGGTACTACCCTTGAAGACTTCCTACATCGGGTTAGAGTGATGCCTGCATGGCCAAAGCCTATTCCTAGGTACTTGCTCGTCAAACCCACCCCTTTTAGAGTTTTCATCCTTATGTTGGAATTTCTAAAAAGCAAAAAAAAAAAAAAAAAACAATGCTTACTTTCAATGTTTCATTGTTCAAAAAAAATCAAACCCAAAATCCAAGTTTCGGAGCCTCTTCCCTAACGTGACCAAAACTTTCAATCCTTGAACCCAAAATTCATGGTTTGAAACAAAAATCAGGACTTAGGAATTTCCACACTAGTCCACCCTGGCTTTTACCACCAAAAATGGTTTTGAGTCAAAATTTACGACCCTCGTGTCTTTAAACAAAAAATGGTTTTTCAAAAAACCGTGGGGAAGCGACGTTTAGTCGATACTCACACCAAAAATCGGAAGGATGCGGACCCCATTCGATACTTCCAAAACCTCAGAATCGCAAGAAAGCGACACCTCGTCGATACTTGCAAAATCTCAAAAAAAAAAAAAAATCGTGGAGACACAACGTTTCAGTTGATATCCACAACCCAAATTTCAAAACAAAAAAAACAAAGGTTCGAAAAAAAACCAAAAATTTCAAAAATCGTGGGGAAGCGACATTCCATCGATACCCACAAAACCAAATTTTTGAGAAAAAAGCAAGGAGGCGACATTCAGTCAATACTTGCACCCAATTCCGCGAGGAAGCGACATTCCATCGATACTCACAACCGAATGAGCAAGGAAGCGACATTCCATCGATACTTGCAATACCATTCAGCAGGGAGGCGACTCTTAGTCGATACTTGCATTTTTGAAAACCAAAAACCTGGCTTTTATGCCAAAACCCGGCTTTTATGCCAAAAACCTGGCTTTCATGCCAAAAACCAAAATCTGGCTTCCATGCCAAAAAAACAAAAACCTGGCTTTCATGCCAAAAATAAAAAAAAATCTGGCTTCCATGCCAACAAAACAAAACTTGGTTTCCAAAAAAAAGCCTTGGCTTCTATGCCACAAAATCTGGCTTTCACGCCAAACAAACAAAAATCGGCTTCCATGCCACAAAACAAAATTTGGCTCCCATGCCACAAAATCTTTGGCTTCCATGCCACAAAACCAAAACTTGGTTTTCACGCCACAAAAATCGGCTCTCATGCCAAAAACCGGCTTCCATGCCACAAAACCAAAACTTGGCTTTCACGCCACAAAAATCGGCTCTCATGCCAAAAACCGGCTTCCATGCCACAAAACAAAAACTTGGCTTTCACGCCACAAAAATCGGCTCTCACGCCAAAAAAAACGGCTTTCATGCCAAACAAAATTTTGGCTTTCACGCCATCCAAAATTCGGCCTTCAAGCCATCTAAAAAATCAGGCTTTTTGCCACAAAATTTGGCTTTCATGCCTAAAAACAACCATTTGACAAAAGATTTTCACAAAATGACAACCTTTTGATCAAATTTTCAAACAAACTATTCCCATTCAATTTTTGCTTATGTTTTCATCAAAAAATGAATTTAAGTGAAATAAGGGGATACAAAAAAAAAAAGAAGTGCCAAAAATGTTTATACATTGAGGTGCCAAAAGAAAAGAAGAAAAAGTTTGTTACAAATCAGGAGGCTAGTCCGACATGGTCTTCAGCCATAGGCTTAACTCCTCAAGCAAACACTTGGCCTTAGCCTCCAAAGCTTCCAGGCCGCGTTTCTTCAGAATCTTCCCATAAAAAGCGGTAGGCCGTCGTGATCCATCCTCGGCACGAGGAAGCCCTTCCCAAAGAATCTGCCATTGTTCATATTCTTGAGTCTTCGTCCGGAGATTGATTTCGACCTCCTCAACTTGGCGAATGAGAGCCCTCTCTCTATCGCGAGCTTTCAAAGTGGCAGTCCACTTGGCAGCAGCTTGTTCTTCCAATAGCTCAAGGCACTGTCTGGCTTCGGTGACCTCCCTATCAAGGCGGTGCTGGTCCTGTGTCAGCTCAATAATAGCCAACTCGGTGACGTTCCTCTCCCGAACGAGCTGCTTCCGAGTCCACGAGGTCTCATTCAGTTCAGATTTGACCTCGCTGGAAGGCTTCAAAAACATCTCGTTGAAGAAATCATCATTCGGAAAGCTCTTGGTCTCAGTCCACTTGTTGCCTAGTGCGATGACTTCATCAACAAAAGCCTTGGCATCTGTAATGTCCAGACCAACTTCTTAGCTATCAGCAAGAATGTCCTGCACATGCTTCACCATGCCAAAACCAGCCTCCAAATGGCCAGAAGAAAGAGTCTTGACCCATGAGCTCAAGACTCTCTTCAACACCTTCCTCGCAAACTGACGGGATGGCTGAGACGAAGACTCGCCATGCTCCGTTGGTCGACTACCCGTGTCAGGCACCGTTGGAAGAGTAATCAAGAAGCTCTTTCCAATCGGAGCTGCTGGGGAAGGGATATCAGTAGGCGGACTCGCCTCTACCTCATCAAAGTTGGTGGAAGAAGCCTCTACTCCTGGATCGGTCACAAGTACCCCCTGCTCTGGTTCTGAAAAAGATAGAGGAACTTCTTCTGTCACCTCACAACCTGCCAATGGAAAAATGGAAAAGGTATGAATATGATCTTGTCAAAAATCAAAATATCAAGATTATCATTACAAAGTACCTTCTTCGACGACTGGTGGAATGCTTTCTGCCTCCATGAGCTCATCCGAAACATCATCAAAAGTTGTGTCCATGGATGGCTCAAAGTCGTCGGAATCCTCTAGCAAGTCAGCTGGCAAAAAATATATATATGTCAGCAAGTGGCGGCACAAAAAAAAAAAAAAAAAAAAACCGTGAGAAAAAAAAAAAAAAAAGAAGAGCCACGGTAAAAAAAAAAAACAGAGAGAGAAAATCGTCCAAGAAAAAGAAAAAAGAAAGAAAGAAAAAAAAAGGGACGTGCAAAAAAAAAAAAAAAAAAGAGATGCACGTGGAAAAAAAAAGGAAGAGAAAGAAAAAAAAGAAAAGAAAAGAAAAGAAAAGAAAAGAATGAAAACCTTTTTCTATTCCTACATGGGGTTTCTTAAGAAAAAGAAGAAACTTACTTGAAGCCACTGATGGAGAAGAAGAAGAAAACGCTTGAAGATCCTTGAAGAAGAAGAATTCTTGATCTTGGAGCACTCTTGAAAGTTCTTGCAAAAAGAGAGCAATAGCAACAAGAGATCCAATCCCCTTGCTTTTATAGAAGAAAGCAAACCAAAAGAGGAAAGGAGGAGAAAAGAAAGGAAGTAAGTGCTACAAATTAGCAAACTTTCTAAAAGAAAGGAATTATGGGATATTCTTTCCCAATGAGGAGATCTTTTGAGAAATTCTCTCCAAAAAGAGAGGGATTATGAGAAACTTTCTCCCAAAGAAAGATACTTTGAGAAAATCTCTCCCAAAATCAAGGAAACTTGAGAGATTCTCTCCAAGTAAGAATATTTTTAGATATTCTCTACCAAAAAGAGATATTTTTAGATATTCTTAACAAAAATGACACCACATGAGATCTAAGCCATCTTTAAAGCTTAAGGTCCCATTGGTTAGCCCACATGAGCCAGGTTTGACCACCTAGGCACTAAAAGTGGCTTTTAGTCAAAGTTCCTCCTACCAAGAGCATACAAAAATGGTTCCATGCCTCCTTTTAGTTGATTGGACCATACAAAAAGTCCAAGCCTCATGAGTTTCCAAAAATCCAAACCATCCCACCTCATGAACCAAATTAAGCCAAACCTTGAAATTGACATTCCACAAAAACCCAAACCACTCCAACGGACCCAAAGTTGTCCCAAAGAGTGACAAAAATCCAAACCATGGTCTCCTAACTCGCCACATACAGCTTGTTGGGTCACAAGGCCAAAACCAAAACCAAATCCCAGTCCCCTAACTTGCCACATACAGCTTGTTAGGTCACAAGACCAAAATCAAAATTCAAAACCCGACCCCCTAACCTGCCACATACAGCTTGTTAGGTCACAAGGTCAAAAAACCAAAAACCTTCTTGACCGCCTGATGTGCAACACAAAGCCTTTAGGTTCACAAGGTCAAAAAGAAAATCCAAAACCCAAAAACCCAACCCAAATGTCATTTTCAAAATTTTGCCTTGAGATGGTACGTGATGTCTCCCACTGCCATAAAATTCCCTTGGAAACTCAAAAGGCTACACTATCAAGAAAAATGCTCAGAAACTCTTGGTCAAATCAGAAGTTCTCCTTCAAAGTTTTCTTCGAGGCACATCGACTGCAAAGGCTATCCAATTCGTCGCTGTACCTCGAGGGGGCATTTGTTGACACCAAAAATGTCACTTTGCCTCATCAACATCAAAAGCTATATGGAGCCGCATCCTACTACAAACAGGCAAAGCTGCTTCAAGCATCAGATCTTGACAGAACCAGACAAAAACTACAAGATCTTTCAAAGTAGCCAAAAGAAGGGTACACATGAAGTCTCGGGCCATTTCGACACCATCTGGCCTAACTTCAATCCTCCAACAGCTGAGCGGGAGCTCCCGACGGCGACAATGTCAAATACATCAAATCTTCGATCAGAGTCTATGGATGGTCTCAAAATACCTCCAAAAGGCTCCATGTCAAATTTCAAGTCAAACCGACACCTTTTGACCCTCCATCAACTCTCGAACGGCAAAATCAAGCCTCCCGGCGGCTAGAACCTCTGATGTCGCCACTCATCAAACAAAACACATGAGTAGCTTCTGCATGCTTCCAAAGGGCTGCACGCATGGTTTAAAATCTCGGTTTCGGTCGCGGTCTCGGTCGGGCCGAAAAACCGATATGATATCGGTATCGGTCGAGGATATCGGTCCGTCGCGGTCGTCGCGGTGTGGATTTTTTTTTAATCCAATAAAATTCCCAAAAATATCCAAAAAATCCAGAATATTAGAAAATGCTGGAAAACAATATTTTTTTCCATTAGTAACAACAATAAATCAAAATCTCGGTCACCTTAAGTTATGAGTCCTGTCTATATTACAGTTCGCTGTCTTTTCCAGTATTTCATATAATACAACCATTATTGATGCTCATGATCAATTTATTAGTGTAAAATATAAGAAAATAAAAATAACATATCAATCATCATTTAATACTAACTCAATCAACAAAAAAATTAAGAAATTCAAGACCAAGTAACAACAATTATTTTTAGAAAAATTAAGATTTAATAAAATCATTTTCAAAATACTAAATATATAGATCTAGCATAAAAGTATATAAATCAATCATTTATAAACCACACAATGATCATGAATCATGAAAACAACATATTTATGATGAAATCCCCAAAAAATGATATATTATAATTTAAATATTGAAAAATCCGAAAATAAAATAATTAAAATAAAAATATAAAAATCATGTGTATGAGTAGATCTAGCATGAAAGTATATAGATCTAACTTCTAAGTGGAGAACACAACCAAAGTGACAAACCAAATTATCATTTCTATGCTTCATCTAAAAATAAAAAACAAAAAACACATAATAAAATGGTATAAATTGATTTTCTCTTACCTTGAGGCTTGAATAATATTTTATTTAAGAAATAAATGTGGGATTTGAAAAGATACAAGATAGAGAGTAGTTGCAGCCCCTAAGGAGTAAGAAGATGAGAGTAGAGGAGAAGAAGAGGAAGATTGAGAATTTTTTAACAAAAAGTATGGTTTTTTGCATTATATATCATCTCGGCCGATATTTTCAAAATATCGGCCGATATTTTGAAAATATCGGCCGATAAATATCGGCCGAGATATCGATTCTGCCGATGTTTTCAAAATATCGGCCGATATTTTGGCGATATTTTGCCTGCGATACCGAAACCGGTATCGCAGGCAAAATATCGACTCGGAACCGGCCGGTACCGGTTCATATCGGCCGATATGAACCGGTATCGGCCGATATTTTATACTATGGCTGCACGTCAAATTTCAGGTCATTCCGACAACGTTTGACCAGGTTTTGATGCTCCGAAACAAAATCAAGCCTACTGGCGGCGAAGCTCCCCGGGACCATGGCACCCAAATCAGAGCGAATGGATCATCTCAAAATGACTCCAATAGGCTCCCCATCAAATTTCAGGTCAATCGGACATCGGATGACCGTACATCAAAGCTCGACATCTTCCGCACGGTGAAATCAAGTCAAGCATCGACACGACCCCAAACGGCTTCAAAACTCAAATAAAAGCCCATGGTTGGTCCTATCTAATGCCCAAGAAGCTTCACCTCAAATTTCAGGTCATTCCGACATCGTTTGACCCAGTTTCAACTCTTGGCGGAAAATCGGCTAGAGAGTCTTCGGCTTTTCCAAAAAATAGGAAACTTTGTGCTCTGATTTGCACAGCCTTTTGACGGGTTTTCTTCAGAGGAATCAAGCCAATAAATGAATAGAAATGTCAAAGAAAAATACAGGAGAAAACAGAAGCGAAAAAGCCAGAGAAACGACCAAGAAACGGCGACCGGAAGGCGGCCGAAAAATGGACTAAAGTCCAAGGTCGCCGGCGACTTTGGCCCATGGTCGCCGGCGACAATGGGTGCATGGGCGCCGGCGACCCTGGAAATCCGGGTCGCCGGATTTCCGCCGAAACGTCCGTTTGTCCGATTCTTTTCGCGTTTCGCGATGATTGGCCCCTGTGATTTTCTTAAAATCTGATTTTTGAGGCATGATATCTGTCGATCTTCGTCAACATCACGGATCCGCCATCAAAATCATTTGATCATCATCGGACACTCCGAAATTCCCAACCGGCCGACCAAGAAAGCACACTTTCTGCCCGACCGATCAAGAAATCGACTGGACAGATGTTGCCGGACCATTAGTGGCAACCAATGTCTGAATTTTCATCGTCATCCGACATCAAGCAACGTACGGATCCATCGATGATCATCGCAAGAAGAATTCCAAAAGACGCGGCGCCCCCCGCGACTCTTCAAGCGACTCGACAGCCAATTAATGAAGTTAAATGGCCCTTTTATGGCAATTTATTAGGGTCATTAACTCATTATTTTGAACGGCCCAATCAGAAGCCAAGAAATGGGAGTTACAAGTCCAATTAATCATGACAATTAACCATGTAACTCCTATCATTATGGAGATTAATCATGGTAATTAATCATGAAACTCCCATCATCATGGAGATTAAATGCCCATTACTCTCCATCGGCCAATCAAAATCCAAGAAAAAGGAGTTACAAAATTATGAAATTAAATCTTGTAACTCCTCCCATCATGGAGCATTAATACCATTAATGCCCATAAGACCTTCCTAATGGCCACCAAAAGCCTATAAATACGCAGTCATTCCAAAGGGAATGGGTCTTGAAAATTGGTCTTGAAAATTGGTCTGGAAAATTGGGTCTTGAAAATCGGGTCTAGAAGAATTGTCTGAAAATCATCTAAAGAATTCTCTACACAAAAAGAAGCTCTCTTATCTTGAAGAAACTCTGCTGCAAGCACTACAAGGTGATCGAAGTCCCTTGGGGGGCCACCCCCCCCAAGATCTCCTCTCTTCTTCTATCCAACATGGCCTAGATGCGGCTTTTCAGCCCGTCTACTTGGTTTTTTATTGGATATAAGACCTTCTCTTGGTCTTTATCCTCTAAAAATCCGAGGTCCAAGCCAAGCCAAGTGAATCAAAGCATCAAGTGTTCTCATCCGAAGGATGATGGCGGAGCCCATACATGACTCGCAACCGTCGATCTGAACGAGTCCCCACAATCGCTTGAGAAGTCAGATTCCTTTTCTTACTTTTCTATTGTATTGTATTTTTTAAAAGAGACATAAAAATCACATTTCTTGTCTTTAAATTTTGATGAGATTTGTAAACTGCCTTTTACGGCACAAAATTGCCTTCTACGGCACAAAACTGCCTTTCACGGCAAATTAAACAAAATCGCCTCTCATGGCATTTTAAAACCTTGTCTCTCTCTTTAAAATATATGTGCAATGGAAAGTTAGAAAAAAGTTGATTTCCTTTTCTACTTATGAAGGTGAATCTCCGGATCACCACTTCAAATCCCAAGTAGAATAGAAAATCTGGCATACCCGTACAAAAAAAATGTTGATGCTTGCTCCTTTTTTTCTCTTCGCCCCGCCGCACCCCGGCGGACCAGGGACAGAGGAAGGCGAGAAAGAAAAAGACGGGTCCATCAGTCCTCTAACTCCACTTACTAACTAAACACAGCTAAAACCACGATTAACCAAAATAAACTTGGGTCGGGGTCTCACATCCTCCACCCCTTGGAGCATTTGGTCCTCCAAATGAACACTAACCTCTGGCAATAGGTGATGATACTTTTTCTGAACCTGCTCCCGTAGTTCCCATGTGGCTTCTTCCGGTTCGTGATTCTCCCAAAGTACCTTGACCCAATGAATGGTTCGATTCCTCAGTTCTTACTCTTTCGTATCAATGATTCTAACCGGTTTCTCCACATAAATAGCATCCTCTCAAATCTCCAACGGTTCATGCTGCAACACATGTGAGGGATCACGGACGTACTCTTTCAACATTGAGACATGAAATACATTGTGCACACTCGAAAGCTCTGGCGGTAATGCAAGCCTGTAAGCTACGTCACCGACGAGACTCAAAATCTCATACGGCCCAATGAATCTGCTTGATAATTTTCCCTTCTGCCCGAACCTCAATGTCCCTTTGATTGGTGACACCTTCAAAAACACCTTGTCTCCTACCTGAAATTGTAGGTCTTTCCTTTGAACATCCGTATAGCTTTTCTGTCGGCTTCTAGCAATCTTCAAACGTTCATGAATCAATTTCACTTTCTCATTGGTCTCTCCGATCAACATCGGTCCATGGAAACTGCGTTCTCCGACCTCTTCCCAACACACCGGAGTTTTGCATCTTCTACCATACAGCGCCTCGAAAGGTGCCATTCCAATGCTCGAGTGGTAGCTATTATTGTATGCAAACTCGTAAAGTGGCAAACTCTCATCCCACTGAGTCTTGAAATCTAATACGCAAGCTCGTAACGTGTCTTCCAGTGTCTGAATAGTCTGCTCCGACTGGCCATCTGTCTGAGGATGATACGCCGTACTAAACTGGAGCTTCGTGCCCATAAACTCATGTAGGGTTTTGCAAAATCTGGATACAAACCTGCTGTCCCTGTCTGAAGTGATAGAAACTGGTTGACCATGTCTGCTGACTATCTCATTAACAAACGTCTGCACAAGTGCTAGCATTTGCATCTTCTTCCCTTTCTTCAATGGAATGAAATGTGCAGATTTTGTCAGATGATCAACGATGACCCATATCGCATTGTTCCCTTTGCTAGTAGTGGGTAAGCCTGAAACGAAATCCATCGTGAGATGTTCCCATTTCCATTGCGGAATCTCTAATGGCTGTAAAAGTCCTGCTGGTTTCTGGTGTTCTGTCTTTATCCGCTGACAAGTCATGCATCGCGACACGAAAGCTGCAATTTCTCTTTTCATATTGTTCCACCAAAATCTGTTCTTCAAGTTATGGTACATCTTGGTACCCCCCGAGTGCATAGAATACTTAGTGCCATGAGCCTCGGTCATGATTTCATTTCTTAAATCTTTAATCTTTGGTACACACAGTCGGTCACGAAAGTATAACACTCCTTCCACGATTCTGAAATCTGGACGTTCTGCGATGTGCTCCACAATTCTTGCTAAGTCTGGGCCTTGCAACTGTGCCTCCTTGATTTTCTGGATAAAAATAGGCTCAAACACTGTCATGTTTGCTAGCATAACACCCTGTCTCAACGGTTGGAACTCCACTCCCAAATCTTCAAACTGTTGTATTATGCCCCAAACGTCTCAAACTAGCCATGCTTCCAGACTTTCTGCTCAATGCATCTGCAACGACGTTCACTTTTCGCGGATGGTATTTGATTGGAAAATCGTAATCTTTGATATATTCCATCCATCTCCTCTGCCTCATGTTCAATTCCATCTGGGAAAACAAATATTGGAGACTACGATGATTCGAATGGACTTCAAATTTTTCTCCATAGAGATAATGCCTCCACATCTTCAAGGCAAAAACGACTGCAGCCAATTCTAAGTCGTGGGTTGCATAATTTTTCTCATATTCCTTCAACTGCCTAGAGCCATAAGCAATGACCTTGCTATTTTGCATCAGCACACAATCGAGTCCAACATTCGAAGCATCGGTATAAACCACAAATCCATCGCTGCCCGATGGTAGGGTAAGAATAGGTGTTGAAGTCAATCTCCCTTTTAACTCATTAAAGTTGGCTTCGCATTTCTCATTCCACACAAATGGCACATTTTTTCGAGTTAGCTTGGTCAAGGGTACTGAAATGGACGAAAATCCTTGCACAAATCTTCTGTAGTAGCCTGCCAAGCCTAGGAAACTCCTTATTTTTGTCACATTCTTCGGTCTTTCCCAACTAATGACTGCCTCAATCTTGGCTGGATCGACTGCTAAACCTTCCTTGGAGATAATGTGGCCTAGAAAAGCAACTTGTTATAGCCAAAATTCACACTTCTCGAGCTTCACATAAAGCTGGTTATCTCTTAGAAGTTGCAAAGATGTCCTCAAGTGCTGCTCATGTTCTTCTTTGGACTTAGAGTATACAAGGATGTCATCTATGAATACCACCGTAAATTGATCCAAGTGTGGTGCGAAGATCTTGTTCATTAAAGCCATGAACACTGCCGACGCGTTTGCCAATCCAAAGGGCATTTCTAGGAACTCATAATGCCCATATCTAGTCCTGAAGGCCGTCTTCGGTACGTCTGCTTCTCTGATTCTCAACTGATGGTAGCCGGATAGTAAGTCAATCTTTGAAAAGTACGCTGCTCCTTGCAACTGATCAAATAGTTCGTCTATTCTTGGCAGTGGGTATTTATTCTTGATGGTGACTTGGTTCAACCTCTAGTAATCGATGCACATTCTCAAGCTGCCATCTTTCTTCTTGACGAATAAAACTGGAGCTCCCCAAGGTGAGATGCTTGGTCTAATAAAACCTTTCTCTAACAAATCTTGCAACAGTATCTTTAACTCTCCCAATTCTGCAGGAGCCATTTTGTAGGGTGCAATCGAAATTGGAGCCGTTCTCGGCACTAGCTCGATCGTGAACTCAATCTCTCGAATTGGAGGTAAACCTGGAATCTCTTCTGGAAAAGCATCTGGAAATTTGCATACAACAGGGATTCCCTCCACCCCTTGGGACTGTTTATCCTCCGTGATAAACGCTACATATCCCTAACAACCACTTCTTAACAATTTAGAAGCCTTCAAAGTTGAAATTAATTTTGCCTGAGGGTTCTTGAGTTCTCCTTGCAATCTAACTTCCATAGGTGTAGAATCCAATTTGAAGGTGATAACCTTAGTGAAACAATCCATTGTTGCATGATGTCCAGCTAACCAATCCATTCCCAGAATAATATCAAAATCATGCATATCTAAGACAATCAGATCTACGGGCATGTTAACTTCTCCTACCATAACTGAACAACTGGGATAGTAGTTTCTACAAATAGCTTGTCTACCTACTAGAGTGGTGACAACCAAAACAAATGCAAGTTCGCTACTAGGAATAACAATTAACTTAGCAAACATAGGAGATATAAAAGAATGAATGTGTCGCGACCCCGGACCGGGGGCCCCGGGACCGCGAACTGTGTTGTGGTGTGGAAAAAAGAACCACCCCTTGGTGATGATTATTGATTAATTAATTTCCCACAGGTTTCCGCGGTGAGGATTCCTCATACACTCATAGAACATTTATATTGGTGCGGAAGCGTGTAGCAAATCAAACTTTTAGTCCATTCACATCTAATAAGACTGTTAATAAACAAGTATAGCATGATGTCAGAGTGAGCAATGATCTCATTAGCATTCCCAAAATATTAAGTTAAAATTTAGACAAAAGAACAAGTTAATTAACATTCCCCAAAAATAAAGGCCAACAAAGGCCGGTACAACCCAAAAGTATAAAACAATATCATTCTCCAAAATTCCCAAAAGGTTCGCAGCTCCGAGCTAGACCGAATGTCTACATGACATCGTCAGCTTGCCACTCCACTAAACGTTGCGGTTCACCGACCGCCTCCTCTGGCTCCTCCTCAAGGGCAAAGACGGGGGCTGGACCTGAGTACCACAAAATGGGTCAGACACGACGGTCTGGCAGGTGGGTGAATAGATAAACCAAGCAAGAGATCAAAACATATCATAGTTATAACGAAAACTGTCATAAAACAGGATGCATAGTTCATTTAAAGTAAAGATGCAATACAAATCATGCGGGGTAATCAAGGTACAGGAACTGACTAGATGGCAACCACACTAAAGCTACATCCTCTCTATCACTAAAGTGATGAGAGCACATTGAGTGCATTGGGCTCAATCACACGAAGTGACGAGAACCAATATTATAAACATATACATATACATATAACTAGGCAAGACCACGGCCGCGGAACCGGGTAACGGGACAGTACGGAATCCAAGTTGCAACTGGCGGGAGCACAGGGGGAGACCCAAGTCAGTTGATCAGACTGACAAGGATGTCCAAGCTTAGTGGTGCCGACTCTTAGGTTACATGATAAATCAAAACATATACGAAACTATATCAATATAAAACATACGGGTAAACGGGGCATTGTGCTCGTAGGCACACATGTCATATTATCATCCATACATGCATAAACGGGGCTGGGGAAACATATCGCTGTATAAATCGGAATCTGAGATAAAACCATTAAGATCGGGTAATTATATATATAATTTGAGTAAAACAATGCAATAATTTCTAATATCATTAGGGACTAAATATTGAGGCTTCCATATTCAAGCAACATGTATAAGGATCTTGTATGCCCATATTACCCTTAATATGGTACTCGAATGATAGAGGACATACTAAGTTTCCTTATGCGCGTTGATGAATCTAAAAGTCCCAATACCTTTTCCGAAATGGTGTTTCTATTTATGTCAATCTCCTTATGTCATCCCCTGGGTCTTTCCAAGGTGGTAGGGCATCAAATCAACCCATCCAAACCTTTGAATACCATAGCTGAAACCAATGGAAAAGACTCAGGAATTCTGGGTAAAACTCGGTCACCTGTCGGTCAGATGGCGGTTAGCCGCTGAGGTGATCGGCGGTTAGCCGCTGGCCGACCGCGGGGCTGACCGCGACTCACCCTGCTAAAATGTAGCATTCTGTATTTCTAACCGCGCCTCACGGCTACCTAGCGGTCACTGGGTTTGGGATTGGCGGTTAGCCGCGAGCTGACCGCGCGGCTGACCGCGGTTCGCCTGTCAAAATGCAGCATTCTGTGTTTCTAACCGCATCTGGGTCGGCTAACCGCCGGTCACCTGTCGGCTAGCCGCCGAGGTGACCGCCCGCTGACCGCCCAGCTGCGGGAACTACACATCAGGTGCAGATTTCAGTCAATTCTTTCCCAAACCATTTCACTTCAACACCAACCCTTTCCTAGCATGAAATGGGTCTATACCTTCCATTTAACATTTACTCCTTTCCACCAACTACCATTCCATCAGTGCATTAAATTCTTCTACTAATACACTTCTCATTCAATGCAAATACAAATCTCATTTAAGAAGTCATACCAACCCAAAATAAACTTTCATGAATGCATGCATATATTCTCCTAGAACTAACTGAGAGAAAACCATACAATAAATACATTTCCAAAAGCATTATAAACATAATGAATCAAATGAGATAGGAATAGTAAAAATCCACATTTTCAACAAAATAAGAACTTAATCAAATCGAATCCATTCATCCACTTGCCTTGGTCTCCAAAGTATGCTAGACAAGCTCTAATCCACTATCAAGCTCAAAATCTACAATCTACACAAAAACCCCAAAAATACATTCATTACAACCCTAGAATGTCACAAATCAAGAAATAGATGGAGATAGCTTCTAATAATCAAGGTGAAGCACTTCCTAGACTAGATGAACACACAATCAAGAGATGAGAATAAGAACTTACATGAAAAGTCCTCTAATGGCAAGAGCTTGCTCAAAGGGTAGCTTGGAATGGGACTCTCTCTCAAAAAAGGATATCAAGAGGAAGCTCTCATGGAGGGGAAGAAGACTACTACCTCCATTTTGCCTTTAGCAAGAGATTTGAGAGAGATTGAGAGATGGAGGAGCAATAAGCAAGGAAGAAGAAGAAAAACTCTAGGGCTGGGCTGGGATTTCTGGTTCTCAAGGAATTGCAAGAAGAGGAAGAGAGGGAGAAGGGCTCCCCCTTATATAGAAATCTGAATGGGTCCCACAACTTAAAAGTCTAAAATGGGCTGGAACATCAATCTACGGGCTTCGGACGGATTCGACGAAGAAGGAAGAATCGATCGTCGAAATTTCTACTTTCCAAAAAGTATACACTTTACAAGTTTCGGAGACATTGAAAATTGTGTCCAGATTTTGTGTAAAAAGACTGTTTTACCCCTATCAATGGCAAAGTAGGGTTTAGAGGTCTCGAATCGGAACGGAGCAAATACGAAAGTCGTCGGGAATCATAAATTACATTCAACGGGGCAAATTACCGATTTCCAGAATTATCAAATAAATCCCAAAACTAATCAAGACACAAGAAAAGGAAACCCCAAAGGGCCCCACTAGATCAAAAGAGTTCCCAAAATTATTCAAAGCTATAAAAGCTATTCTAATCCAGATTTAACCCATTTCCACTAATCTCACTTATAACTAAAACAGGTCTTAATTAACACTAATCGGAAACTCTCGGGGCGGGGTCTTACAGAATGGATCCAGGGTCAAATAATATCTTAGCTTCTATGCCACAGACGAGAAGTTTACCTTCAACAACATTGCCTGCTGCATCAGCGTCCACTTGGTTGAGATGATAGGCCCGTCCCTGCTGCCTTGGCCTATTCTGCCCTTGGTTCTGCCGTCCTTGCTGGCCATTTCTGTTTTGTTGAGGAGCACGATTCTGGTTCTAAGGTGGCTGCCTTGCTTGTTGTTGCTGCTGGGGTTGTCTAGCTTGATTCTGTTGGGGTGCTTGTTGCTTTTGTTGTGGAGGCCTGTTGCCTTGTTCATTTAGCCTTAGACAGTTACGAAGCAAGTGGTCAAAAGATCCACATTTGAAGCATGCTCCTATAACTTTACGGCATTCATTGGAGTTATGATCTTTGCCATAATGTTCACATTGTCCTTGGGCTTGAGCATTCTGATCTTGTCTTGGCTTCTTCTTTTGTTGCTATCTTGTAGATGCTTGCTAATGTTTTCTTCGAGCTTCTTGAATTATCTTCTTATGAATATCTTCGAATTTGTATGCTCTCTTCACCGCTTCTTGGAATGTGGCTGGCAATACTACCTCAGTAGCATGTTACTCAAGAATAGGGTTCAGTCCCTCTAGAAATTTTGTAACTTTCTTCTCCTCCGTGTCCACGAGTTCAGGTGCATAGCAGGACAATCTCTCGAGCTTAGTGACATATTGCAAGACCGTCATGTCACCTTGTTTAAGCAACTGAAATTCTACTGCCATTTGTCTTTTGACATGGGTTGGCACATACTTCTCGGTAAACTGGGTCTTGAAGGAAGTCCATGAAATGTCATTTGCAATGTCCTGGTAGCCATCTTTCAATGTCTTCCACCAAATGTCTGCCAAATCCATAAACATCGAAGCTGCTAGATGGACTTGTTGCTTGCCTGTACACTCAAAGAGATCAAAGATGTTCTCGGTATGAGCTAAGCAATCATCTATTGTCAATGGGTCCTCCTTGCCTGTGAACTCCTTAGGACCCCGCTTGCGAACGCTTTGAAACAAAATATTCAGGTCCTTATCACGATTGTTGATGACGATTTGAGGACCTGTATGCTGATGTTGTACCGGTTCGGGTCTCCTCCCTAATACCTCTAATAACTGTCTTTGGACTTGTGCCAACTCTTCATCCTTTTTGGCCATTTGCCCTTGCAATCTAGCTTGAGTCTCATTAGCTCTCCTTTGTTGATCCATCATCATTTCATTTGTCTTTTGTTGTTGTTCCATCATTCTCTGTATGAAATCTTGGAATTGATTTTCACTGGAGGAACCTGGAGTGTGAGCATTGCAGCTATAAGGGTTGGTGTTGGTGTAGTCTCTGCGTGGAGGCATAGTGCTGCAAAACCACTTGTTCGTATAATAAATTGCATAAAGAAACGTAATCCCAACCTTCCCACGCGATACTAATTACCGAATCCTCTCCACGTCCCTAAGTTTCTAGGTTTTTTTTAAGTGCCTGAAATGTGTCTTGCTTTGATACCAGTCGTATCACGACCCCGAACCAGGACCACGTCCTAATCCAGCGTCGCGGCGCGGTAGGCCAGAAAATTTTGCCCCGCACGCGCTGATTTTTGTTTCCCATAGGTTTCCGCGGTGAGGATTCCACACGAATCACACACAATCAAAACATTTGCGGAAGCGCGTAACAAACACTTTATCACATTACATTCAATAAAGGAAAGTATAAATGCATCATGGACTCATGTCAAAGGTATAAATGCATCATGGACTCATGTCAAAGGGAGAAAACATCACTAGCATGCCCATAGTTAAGTTAAAGTTTAAAACACAATTAAAACCAAGTTAAGTTTTACAAGTTCCCAAAATAAATAAGCCACATTGGCCAATAACAAAACCCAAAAATAAAAGTCACTGAATTCCCAAAATGTTTGCCTCATGCCCCAACCGATGTCTACATAACATCGTTGGGCTGCCACTCCTGCCCACCGGGCTGCACACCTACAATCTCCTCGCACTCCTCCTCAAGGGCAACGTTACCTATATCTGAACACCAAAACGAAGGGTCAGACACGACAGTCTGGCAGGCAATTGAATCAAATACAACCATACTATAAATAATTTTACAATTTATAAAACTAGTATAGTGAAAAGAACCAAATGAAAGAAATAGCTCAAACAACATTCCTTATGAACCCATATGATAAGTCAAGAAACACATTTGGCATAAAGCTTGGCAACCACACAAAGCTACATTCTCTGTCATACAAGGTAACAAGAGCACTCACAATAGAAATTCTTCATCACACAAGGTGAAAGGGAGCACGAAACATGACCCAGAGAACTGGGCATCACTCATGAGTCCCGTCGCGGAACGGGCTAAATAACACGCACGATAATCCAAACTGCAGTTGGCACGAAATGTTTAAGGACCTAAGGCGGTTGATCAAACCGACAAGGTCGTCCAAGCCGAGTGGTGCCGACAATAAAACAAATACACACTACTTTTCAAAATCATGTTTACTATAGGAAAATTCGGGAACTACTCACACTATTTCAAGAACACACGTTGTTTCACACGAAGTCACGAATAGTAATCCCGACACGATGTGTATAAAACACGATTCACGCACACAAAATCACAAGACGAGATTTAGAAGTCACAAATCCATTTCACAACACTCAATCAATTCCTTGGATCCAAAACCGTTGAGTTCGTATACACTTTGAGGTCCCATGTCGTTCATTCGTTTAGATGGTGCCCAATATTTGACGACATTCTAGATATCAATGTGTATGCATCAACAGGGAAGAGTCCAACAGGAATTGGAATTGAAAACCTCATCATTCTCTTCACTTCAGAAAACTGCGTATAGTCGGTCACCTGTCGGCTGGCCGACACTAAGCATGTCGGTTAGCCGAGTGCTGACCGAGAGCTGACCGTCCCATTAGGTCAGGAAAGCAACATTCTGGATTCGGAACCGAGGATGTTCGGTCACCTGTCGGTCGACCGCGACCCTAAAATTCTGTCAAATGCAACATTCTGGAAACGGAACCGAGATGGCTCGGTCACTTGTCGGTGGGCCTGTCGTCTAGCCGACCCCTGACCGACGGCTGACCGACTAGCTACGGAACAACATTTCTGAAGATGTTTCCCTTCCTTTCTTTTCTCCATCACTTCTCCTTATAACTCCTCATTTCCTGCAATAAAATGAGCCTACATGCTCCTCCATTTTATGCAATAACCATCTGATTCCATTCTTAAAACCCATAAATCAAACTTCACAAAGATTCCAAGAACACATCCTAATAATTGGAAGACCACATTTTCAAATTGAATGGCACAATTGAAATCAGAATTCCATGACATAAATAAAAACAAGTGAGCATTTAAAACATGTACTTAGTAAATCAATGGCAAGGCACCAAATGAAATTAACCAATGAGGAATATAAGTGAGAAAATTTTTGGAAATAGGTGGGCCTCTAGGATAGGTTTCAAAACTTTTGACCCACTTGACTCAGGGATCAACTATCTAGAAGGCTACAAAACCCAATCCAAGATCCATGTCCTCTTTCTCATGATCATGTACAGTAGAAAACTTTATCTAGAAGATAGAAATAACAGCATACAAGTGAAAGTGCGCCTAGGGCCAATATACAAGTCCTAGGGGGGGGGGTGGTGAATAGGATTAATTAAAATTCTTTGCCAATTAAAAATATCTCAGTCCAATTTTAATCCCAACTAGGACAAAGAACACAATGAACACATTTAAGGATACAACTTATGCAGAATATGTGTTCAATGTGTGAGTGCTTAAATAATCAAAGATATGACAATTAGTTTCATATTAATAAGCACAAGTGTGTGTAAAACACTCTTCACAAATTCACTTGTGACTTACATCAAAGTAAATATAACTATGTAACCAAGGTGCTCAAGTGAATATATGTTAAAGAGTGTGTGCTAGACAATATATGATCTACCAATATGTTCAATGTTGTTTTCGCAGAAGTGCGTGTGTGTCAATTAAACTCAATGATGAAATATCATCCGTATCAATCTTCACAACATATAGATATGTAAATCATGTACAGGCGATAGAGATAGAGAAATTGACACAAGGGATTTATAGTGGTTCGGTCACACAGACCTACATCCACTCTCAAGGGCCACACAGTCTCCCGGTTCCACTATGAAGAATCAAACTACACAAGTAATGATTCTACATCAATTTTGTTATCGAGGTTCGATCACAAAGATCTAAACCCCTTTTTGTTCACGAGGTTCAATCACAAAGATCTACTCCCCTCTACAATTTTTATAGTGGTTAAATCACAAATAAATAAGCCACTCTTACAATGCTCTAAATTGAATGAAATGAGGGGGAAGAACACTTGCCTCTTTAAAGTCCGGAGGGTGCTCTTCGAAGCTTGTCACCGTAGCTCCAAGCTTTGACGCCTCTTGCAATGCTTCCTTGATGTTGATGATGATGCTCCAACATTGTGCTCAATCAAGGGAAGAGGTCTTTGGTCTAGGGATATGGATTTTAACTTTTGATGGCTCAAGTTCTTCCCTAGATAATATGGTTTTCACACATCACACTTTCCTTGAGCAAATGAAGCTCTTAGATTTGCCAATACAAGCTTATAGTGTGTGTGGAATGATCTATGAAGCTCTAATATGATGCACCATGGTTAGGACATGAGCTCTCATGATCTTCAAGACAGTTCGGATGATTTGGGGCATTTTCTATTTATAAACAACCCTCTAACGGCTCTTGGCGGCTAGCCCCCTTCAAATCTGCGGTTAGCCGCTACCCCAACAGTCATAAACGGCTAGTTTTAGGTAAGCTGTCGATGGGTGAAGAGGCTAGCCGAATTTCAAGGAGGCTAGCCGAATTTTTCAAAGAGGCTACCCGCTAGGTAACCGCAACGTAACCGATTTTTCACAAAAAAATGTACATTAAGCTTCTGGAAAAGTAACCGCGAGGTGACCGTGAGACATGGCGGTTAGCCGACCTCTGGGACCAGTTTTGAGTCTTGAAAAGGATCAAAAAATATTTTCTAAAAACCTATTAAATAAGCCATTAAACTAAGGGTTTTTAGGGCCATCTCTTGGTTGGTTTGGGGTCCCATTTACTTGAATAGGTTGTCACTCATATGGAGGTCTTCCTTGATGAATCCGAGCCTTCCAAGACTTGATCTTCTGCCTTCAAACTAGATCTTCCTTGTGAAACTCTGAGAGGCAAGGTCTTGGATTCTTTGACACGGAATCGACAATATAAGTGCTCATGGAAATGTGGCACTAACAATCTCCTCCTTTGTCAATTCCGTGGCAAAACACCGATTCTAGATAAACTTACAACATATGGACTCAAAAACAACCAAGATTACAGTAGTACATGATCTTTACATAGGATACAACAATTACAACTCAAGTAAAGACTCATGACTCTTAACTACTCCCCCTGAGAATGTGCTTTGATATGAATGATATACCTTAATAAGATAAGGAACACTCATTCTATGGTGGGATTGCAAGTCCCCCTTAATCATTAGCCAAACACATCATATTTAACTAAATCTAGATTAGATCCAAACACATTCTCTTCTCCCCCTTAGAAGTTTCTTTCCCATTGAAGAGTCCATACTTATTCTCCCCCCTTTTGTCACGAATTTGACAATGAGATTTTCCAAGAGTAAGCATACGGGGTATGGAGAGAGAGAGAGAGAGAGAGAGAGAGAGAGAGATGGGTTCAAAGAAAGAATTAGACATTTTCTACAATTTGAGCACATCATGGTAGCATTAGCTAGAACAAGTTTAAATATAAGCATGGGGGGGTGTTAGCAAGCATGATATCAAAATATTCGACTATAAAGTGATGCAATCATTCTAAATTGGAATTGAACTATATAAATCAATTAAGTAGGTCCACATCAATTCCATGAATCTAGTTAAGGATTCTCTAAGTCCTTCATATGATACCAAGCAATTGAAGATCATGAACTCAATAAAGATCATATGAAATTTCATTTCATTGACCTTTTTCGTCACTTAGTGATGAACCTGCATAATCATTAGTTTAACAAATAGTTTAAAGCACATGTATTGATTATGAGAAATGCATGAAGTTCCAAACAAAATCAATCCATTCATTAGCATATAATAGGAACATGCATTATATATTTTAGACTTTGAATGTTCAAGTCTAAAACTCAAAATGATACCAATGAGAATAAAATCCAAAACCATAACATTCATACCCTAGAAAAATACCGAAACTAAAAGCTCATGGATGTGGCAATATGAGAAATACATAAAGATGTACCTAAAAAAATTAGTACATTCTCAAGTAAAAATTGTTTTGTTTTCAAAGTACTTAAAAACAAATAGTCATCCTATCCGTAAATGTATCTCCATGATCCTCAAAATATAAACTCACATTTGATCATCTTAGTGATGTCTACACTCCCCGTCAACATCATCCTCTTCTTTTGTCAAGATGATGACAATGAATATACCTATGTAGTGCATGGAGAAGATGTAAGGCATGAAACTAGAGAGTTACTTCTCAAATATAACTATTAAAGCTCACGTTGATCAAATTTCTCAAGATGTTGCTAATCATGTAAAGACATGATGACGAATAGATGAGTACCAATTGAAAATTTCATTTTAAAAGTATGTAACTTAACAAAGCCCAAAATGAAAATCAATTGCATAATTTTCCATTGAAGAGAAAAAAAAAACCCTTAAAAACCATGGAAAATTCATTTTTCAAATCATATTTATTTTCAAAATGACAAAGCAACTGATTTGAAAAATATGAGATGGAACATTCAATTGAAAAAGGTTTTTAACTCATTACATCTCATTCAAATTTGCATTTCAAAATATATACCTATCAAGAACATATGCAAAATGAATTTCCACACAACTTGACTGTCAAACTAATATACCAATAAAGAGCACAAGAGTGATCAATGTGGGTTTCTAGTATAGTTCAGATTTTTGAAAAACAAATTCTTTTGAAATAAATGAATTGTTGATTCCAAAGCATAGATAAGATTGAAAGAGATTTACATGTAATGGAGGACAACAACTTGAGATTCAACCAAGTCTATGAATCATGCTTCATGTGTTGAGGATAGAAGCATCAGAGCAGTGTTTTACGTGATCACACAGAATTACGGGTCTTTTCCACAGCTACCCCCTAAGGATTTACGCTTGGCGCCAAAGCTACCACACACTGGAATTATGCTTGGCGAACCCAACATGTGAGGAGTCTCCTCCCACTCTCCTATAGCCATCCTACCTTAATCATTAATGTTCCAAAGATTTAAATAGATATACCAATATGAGTGCAACTTGGGATGAATCAGGGTGTAGTATCCAAAGTATTAAATCAATTCCACAATGATGAACGCGTTAAGGATACAACCAATCATATTAACATCATGGATTGTAAAATATTTTTAAAACTGCAAAAACTCTGAAATGGTTTTGAAATCATGTAACTAATATTTATGTTTCAAAACAGAGAAATCCATGAGAAGGGTGGTACTAATCATAGCATTATCATGTTTAACTTTTGAAAATCATATGCTATGTAAATTAACATCATTTCATAAAGTGTGACTATAAAGAACATGGATCATAAATGAAGTTCAACTGTCATGAAGCCAACCTCTTCAAGAAAACAACTATAATTATGTATTAGAGGAGGCAAACATGAGAGATATGATGCAAAAGTGAAAGTTCAATTCAATGTTCCCAAGATTTGTCACATTTTTTTTTTTTTAATATACCAAACAAATTAGAAAACCATGAAAAGAACATGGATGTGACAAACACAAAATTCACTAAGCATCATGAATATTCATCACTTATAAAAATATAACTAGAAAGCATAGTGCTGAGCATGAGAAATTACGTTTGTAACATAAAGCTTAAATATGCAAGCAATTTATAAAATGTATCATATGAACTCAACATCCATCCATCATAAACAATGAACATAACTATGAAATACAAAGAATGGACTTTAGAGAGATTCATATGATCATAAACACAAATATGAAATTGAGACGTGCACAAAAATAAAATGACATACATGGATCAATAACATAACCATCCATTTTAAATAAAGACTATAAAGCACAAGGATGGATTTTAGAGTTCTAGTATGGTGTCTTCAAATAAAATTAAGATCACAACCATGCATGGAACTATTTGACATTTGCATAGAGAAAATCTTCACTCTAGCAAAAGTACTATGAGAATCATGAAACATTATCACTATGCATAGAAAATATGCACAAGACTAGGTATAGAATGCAAATCTATTTCGTGATCCACAAATCATACAATTCAATTTGCTAACAAAAAAAAAATGTAACTAGAAGAACAAAGAAGCAAAATGCTTAAAACCTTATTCATTTCCATTTAAGTTAATATAACCATATACATAAGGAAATGAGAACATGGAACATGCTTTGATGATTATAACTAATGATGTTTTAAAGCATTTCCATTCATACAATTTTCAAATCATTTCAATAAACAAAATCCAACAATGAGCATAAAGAGGATAATTTTGAAGATAACACAAACAATTTTGATTTTCATATCTTTTCAATGAGGCTCAATCATTTTTCAACTTGCATTTTAAATCTTATTTGGAAAACATACAAGTTGATCTTTTCAAAACAATAATTTTCCATATGAAAGTATAACTTAGAAATCAATGGAAAATCCAAATTGTTTCAAATCATTTGTTTTTCAAAAAAAAATCTTACTATGACATCCAAACAAATGACTTTTCAACATCAATCGATTATGAAAGATCTAGCTATGAAAGCTTTTGGAACCATAATCAATTGAACATATATAGAGATGCATTGCAAAATATATAACTAAATGTGAGCAAAAAGAAAATCTAACATGATGAAATTATAATCAAATGATTGTGAAAACCATGATATTTAACTAGTATGGTGCAAGAAGACAAAATCAATTGATCACAAATAAACATTACATTTTAAGAAATGTAACTATGGAAGAACAAAATGCAAATGTAACATGACCAACAAAATGATTTAACTATAAAGGATAGGTTGGTCAAGAAGGTTCAGGGCCTTAAGGTTTGTCTAAGTATCTAACTTTAGGAATCCACCTAAGGTCTTGAGAGGGTTGATCTTTGAGGTCTATCTTAGAAGTCCCACCTACTTTTGGAAATTTGACTTGATAAAATTTTAATTTGGACTTATCACCATGATATTTAGAGTTGACTAAATTTAGCTCAGATTGGTGATTAGTCTTTTGAGGTTGGTGAGTTTGTTTCTTAGGGGATTGATTCATTTTTCTTTTCTTCTTATTTCTTCCCTTTATTTGACTTTTCAATTTTAAATTTAACTTTGTAACTTTTTTCAAAAGTTCTTTCATGTGTTGATTTAAGGGAGATAGGTTGAGAAGCTTTTTGTTGATAGATTCGTTTATATTTGGTTTAACTTGTTTAACCTTTTTACAATCTATCTTAGGAGACTCCTTTTGAATTGGTTTGACTTGTTTAGTCTTCTTGGAGTCTTCCTTGATTTTTAATGTCTTACCCTTCATAGAGTTTGATTCTACTTCCTTGGGTTTATAAATGGGTTTAGACACATGGCTTCTTCTTAGTTTGCACTCAAACCTAAAATGCCCTTCAATGCCACAATAATTACATTTAGTCATGGGCAAGGAAGAATGAGTGCTAGAGAATGAGGACTCACCTTTCACAAATGTGTTGGTGAAGTTAGGGTCATGTGAAGTGTACCTATCAAATCCAAGACCCATCCTATCTCTTTGTGATTTACCCAATCTAAATAATTTTTCAAATTTCTCTTCACCTTGGGTAAATTTGCACTCATACTTTTGTTTGTAGCTTTCAAGTTGAGTGACTTGGTTTTTAAGGGTTGAATTTTCATTTTTAACTTTTATTAGTTCATTTTCAATTCCCTTAAAGTTGTTTAGTTCTTCATGAGCAAGTTTTAATTCAAATTTGATTTCATTAATAACATTAGATCCAAGTTCTAGATCTTTTATCTTGTTTTGGGCATTAGGCAAATTTTCCTTAGAAATAGTCAACTTGGGTTCTAGATTGTTAATGTCTTTATCTTGCCTTTTTAATTTATCTCTTAGATTTAAGTTTTCTTGGTTAAGCTCATCACAACCTAACTTTAATTCATTTAGTTCATTTTGAATATTAGATAGATTATGCGAAGAGATCATAAACTCAGAGTCTACACAATTTATTACTTCTTTTTTCTCTCTGAGTTCATCCTTTGAAGAGACTAATTGTTTTCTTAGCTTTTTAGATTCTTCTATTAATCTTTTATTCTTCTTAACAAGCTCTAAGGAAAATGTACATAATTCATCATAAGCTTGTTGAAGGTCATCTTCATTTTCATCATTTTCTTCTTCTTTTAAATCAAATTGAGATTCATTGAGTTCAAAGTCTGAATCTCCAATTGTGGGGAGGAGGGATCTAGAAGAATCTACACAAGAATCTATACATTCTAAAATAGTGGAATCCATTCTAATGATTTTCATAAATCACACCACTACGGTTCTAACTCTAGGTTTTTACACCTATTCAAGAGTTCCAAGACACTTGATCCTAATATAGAGCACGAGTCTCTGATACCAATTGAAAGTCCTACTCCGATAGGATTTCAAATTGGATGAACCTAGACTAAGGATAAACTCCGGGTTGTTAAGCCCTATAATGGAGTAACTTCGCTCTGATACCAAATGAAGTGCGCCTAGGGCCAATGTACAAGTCCTAGACGGGGGGGGGGGGGGGGGGGGGGGTGAGGGGGGTGAATAGGACTAATTAAAATTCTTTGCCAATTAAAAATATCTCAGTCCAATTTTAATCCCAACTAGGACAAAGAACACAATGAACACATTTAAGGATACAACTTATGCAGAATATGTGTTCAATGTGTGAGTGCTTAAACAATCAAAGATATGACAATTAGTTTCATATTAATAAGCACAAGTGTGTGTAAAACACTCTTTACAAATTCACTTGTGACTTACATCAAAGTAAATATAACTATGTAACCAAGGTGCTCAAGTGAATATATGTTAAAGAGTGTGTGCTAGACAATATATGATCTACCAATATGTTCAATGTTGTTTTCGCAGAAGTGCGTGTGTGTCAATTAAACTCAATGATGAAATATCATCCGTATCAATCTTCACAACATATAGATATGTAAATCATGTACAGGCGATAGAGATAGAGAAATTGACACAAGGGATTTATAGTGGTTCGGTCACACAGACCTACATCCACTCTCAAGGGCCACACAGTCTCCCGGTTCCACTATGAAGAATCAAACTACACAAGTAATGATTCTACATCAATTTTGTTATCGAGATTCGATCACAAAGATCTAAACCCCTTTTTGTTCACGAGGTTCAATCACAAAGATCTACTCCCCTCTACAATTTTTATAGTGGTTAAATCACAAATAAATAAGCCACTCTTACAATGCTCTAAATTGAATGAAATGAGGGGGAAGAACACTTGCCTCTTTAAAGTCCGGAGGGTGCTCTTCGAAGCTTGTCACCGTAGCTCCAAGCTTTGACGCCTCTTGCAATGCTTCCTTGATGTTGATGATGATGCTCCAACATTGTGCTCAATCAAGGGAAGAGGTCTTTGGTCTAGGGATATGGATTTTAACTTTTGATGGCTCAAGTTCTTCCCTAGATAATATGGTTTTCACACATCACACTTTCCTTGAGCAAATGAAGCTCTTAGATTTGCCAATACAAGCTTATAGTGTGTGTGGAATGATCTATGAAGCTCTAATATGATGCACCATGGTTAGGACATGAGCTCTCATGATCTTCAAGACAGTTCGGATGATTTGGGGCATTTTCTATTTATAAACAACCCTCTAACGGCTCTTGGCGGCTAGCCCCCTTCAAATCTGCGGTTAGCCGCTACCCCAACAGTCATAAACGGCTAGTTTTAGGTAAGCTGTCGATGGGTGAAGAGGCTAGCCGAATTTCAAGGAGGCTAGCCGAATTTTTCAAAGAGGCTACCCGCTAGGTAACCGCAACGTAACCGATTTTTCACAAAAAAATGTACATTAAGCTTCTGGAAAAGTAACCGCGAGGTGACCGTGAGACATGGCGGTTAGCCGACCTCTGGGACCAGTTTTGAGTCTTGAAAAGGATCAAAAAATATTTTCTAAAAACCTATTAAATAAGCCATTAAACTAAGGGTTTTTAGGGCCATCTCTTGGTTGGTTTGGGGTCCCATTTACTTGAATAGGTTGTCACTCATATGGAGGTCTTCCTTGATGAATCCGAGCCTTCCAAGACTTGATCTTCTGCCTTCAAACTAGATCTTCCTTGTGAAACTCTGAGAGGCAAGGTCTTGGATTCTTTGACACGGAATCGACAATATAAGTGCTCATGGAAATGTGGCACTAACAATCCAGAAGGCTACAATTCAGAAACTTTTGACCCACTTGACTCAGGGATCAACTATCCAGAAGGCTACAAAAAACAATCCAAGATTTATGTCCTCTTTCTCATGATCATGTACAGTAGAAAACTTTATCTAGAAGATAGAAATAGTAGCATACAAGCAACCACGAAATCCACAACATACAAGAAAGTAGATCATACCTATGGAGCTCGGTTGTGCTCTAAGGGAGGAGTTGATTTCTTTCTTTGATGATGAAACACTTTCACAAACCAAATCATAATCTCCAAGACCGCTTGGCCTTCCACGCTATGACCCGAATCAAATCTCTTTCCTCAAGGAAGATGGTGGGATCTCCAAGAGAAAAACCAACTAGAAACTCAAGGGAAACCAGAAGAGAACTAGAAGAGGAAGGGGAGAAGATGCATGTGCAACTCTTGCACAACATGGGCCTTGGGCGTGAATCCCTAGGGGGATATAGTGCATGGACATCCAAGGGCCTCCTCTCCTCTCCTATTTATAGCTTTAAGCAACTCCTCTTTGTTTATTATTAGAAGTCCAACTTCTATAATAACTAGTAACTCATTAATCCTACTATTACCACTATTAGAAGTCTCACTTCAAATAGAAATAGTAGTTTTTCCTTTTTGAGTTCAAATAGAATTAGTAAAGATCCAATATTGGGCCAGCGTGGGGACCACTAGAGATTCCATAGAAAGCTGGCTCCAACTGGGACACCGTGACCCACATCTCATGTGCAATCCGGGCCCGCAGTTAATTACAAATAACTCCACTAAATAAATGCAATTGAACTCGAGTCTTAGGAATAAATTACATGAAGACCCTAAACTTCCCAATGTCCACAAGTAGGCCCCTCCATCAATATCCATGGATCAATTGGATCTGTCTTCCAAACTTAGATCCATATCTTATTATCCTTGAGCCCTAATTAATTATAATGATCATTTGGTACCGATCCAATTAACTCTTAATCGGAATGGGTGTGCACTTACCAATGATAAATCCATTAATTGGCATAAGGGGATATTAAAGATAGATTTCATCTTGACCATCGAAAGTTCCCACAGCTCTACTACCACGTACCCAAATCACCGAGGTGTTGACCTACAATTGGCCTCACTCATTGGTGACTCAAAGCAAATGAATAAATAAAAACTCGAGTTCATTAATGTCTTAGGATTAAGAGCCTATTGCTAGGGAATTATGAGAGCAAACCTTAAAGTAAAGACAATGTTCATAAGGTACTTCTCATGGTCCTTCAATACATCCAATGTACCGGCACTATGATCCAGAATCTTACATTCTGATGATCGAGACAAATCACAATATCTCATAGTAATCAAAGTACTACAACCTTGTTAGATGAGATGTTCAATCTCATCACTGGTTGTGAAGATATTCGAGTATAAGATTTGCTATACATGTCTCCCATATGTGCATCTCATCCATACACATGTATTGCATCTAGTATACTTATGGACTCCGGTTCATCTCATGAACCATCATGTCATTCGTATTATTTATGTGCAAACAAGTAATAAAACACCATTCATCTCATAAAAGGAAAGCATGAATATATTGATAAATAAAGAAATTAATCAATTTATTACAGCACTCTTAATGGATTGAGACCATAAAACTAACAAAAATCAACCCATAATTCCCAAAAACATTGCATGCACAATCCATCTCATTCAATTACTTGCCTTCGGTAGAAAAGCACTCAAAAGAAGATCTCCTAACACCACTATCTCAGCTGCACTCTAATCTACAAGAAAAACCCCCAAAGAAAACCACTCAACTCCACAAAATTCAAAATCAAGGAAGTCTTCAATAAAACCTTTTGCATGCATGAAAGGAATCTTCCTAAGGGTTCACTAAAACCATGGTTGAAAGAAGGAAGCTATTGCTTACCTTTAGAAGCACTAACAATGGAGAAAAGCTTGAAGAAGGAGATGAACTCATCTGGGATTCTTTGAAAAGGGTATCAAAAGGAAGCTTAAGAGGTGAGGAAGGGTTTGATGCACTTTACACTCCATTTGGGTTAAAGAACCCGAACATGCTAGAGGAGAGAAGTGAGGAGAACTGAGCTGGTTCTTCTTGAACTTCAGCTGGGTGGTTGAACGAAATGGAGAAGAAGAAGAACAACTCACGTGGGTTAATTCTTAAGTTGGGTGGGGGTATGGGCCCCCCAAGCCATGGCATTTCAAGGGTTTAAAACTCCCTCTTGTGGGTCCTAGATGAGATCGACGAAGAAGAACCAAATGATCGTCGAAATGTCTAGTTTACAAAAAGTATAATTTTGGCATAATTTTGGGATTTCGAAATTCATATACAAGGTTTGAGGTGAAAAGACCACTTTTCCCTTTTTGCTGAAAAACATGATTTTTGGGGTTCAAATACACGCGGGGAAATTTTCCAAAGTTGTTAAAAATAAAAAATACAACCCAAGAGATCCAAAATCGATATTTTTCAAAATCAACAAATCTGAATTCCCACACGAGCACGCGATGCACAGGCCACCCCGGGCCCGACCAAGTCTGATTCAACGTCGTCGAAATTCCCCAAAGCTATTCAAAACCACTAATCTAGCTAGAAATCTAAGTTAATCGTCCTCTAACTCTACTTACTAACTAAACACAGCTAAAACCACGATTAACCAAAATAAACCTGGGTCGGGGTCTGACAGTTCCTTCAAAGAAAAACCAATCTCACCATTCGTAACAATGAAAATGTTGGTTTGTGGAAGGAATGACTCTAGTGTGGCCATGAAGGCTTCATCAGAGAAAACCACGGTTCACCGAAAAGCGCAAACCGCATCAAAGATCTCGGCCTCCTTCAGATTGGCATCGTTGACCTGCAGGATATGATCAGTCCACGACTCCCAATTCGAGTCAGCGCTGAAACGGCCATGAAGTCGAAAAGGCTTCACCCAGTTGCTGCCATTGCCCTTGAAAATACCAAGGCCCATCGGTCTCAAATCAACTGAAGGGTGATCTGAACCTTGGTAGCCGCTGGCCGGCATCAAAATGTCCATACGGGCAGGCGACTTCTCTGTATAACCAGAAAGGCCACCAACAAAAACCCCGGTCTTGATCACATTAGTCCTCTTCACCCAGCTTGGAGGATCTTCCCTCTTTGAGCACGTGGGAGAAAAGCTCACGATCGAGATAGTCCGATTTAAGGCCGACCAGGTAGAAAACAGTTCTCTCTTCACCAGAAGCAGTGTAAGAGATTTGAAAACATCTCCTTTGGTATGTTGAATCATCAGGGACTTCATAACCAAATAAGAAGGTAGGCTTGGGCACAATACTCTGATCGTCCGTGACCCAAGGACGATTGCTTACCATAATCTTGTAAAATTCTTCATCCCTGAGAGCGATCAACTGCTGTCTTGCCTCATCTCGGTTGAGAGAATCACACTCTTCTAAGTTCTTCTCAACACACTGGACCTTCTCCCAGGCTTGTTGTACGGCCACATTAGAATATCTGGTAGAACGGCGAGGCGCATCGGTAATAGGCTCCTTACCCTTGTTCGTTCTGGAGGAACTACCTGCAAAGGATGGAAAGGAAGAAATCAATAATCAAAACGACAAAATTTTGCTAAAAAAATCCTAGCGAAATTTTGGCATGGGTCCGGGGTAATTCTGAAGAAAAATGAAACACCCCGAAAAAGATAGCAAGCTTGAAGATGAGCTCAACATTGCTGCGAGCTCATAATCAATGGAGGATTCTAGAAGAAGGCTCAAACTCAAACATTGCTGCGAGATCAAGCCAGTCTTTTGAAACCTCCACAAAATTGAAAAAGGGCTCAACATTGCTGCGAGCCCCAGACTCTAAAACTTGCAAAAGCTCCTTAAAACCCCCGCAAGACCAAGAAAGGGCTCAACATTGCTGCGAGCTCCAAATCCCAAGACTTGCGAAAGGTTTCCAGGTGTGCATCATTATCATCCTTCCACATCAATTTATCAAAAATCATCATCATGCATTAGATGTTAGGAAAACCATGACCAAAGTTTGACCAATTCTAACCCAACTTGGTCAAAACCAACCAAACTTTGTCTAAGTCAAAATTCATGTTGACTTGGCATAGAAACTCTAGCCTTTTATCTTAATGCATCAAAAAAAAGAAAAAAAAAAAGAAAAAGAAAATGCATGAACATCTTGGATTGCATACACCTCATTATCATGATGAGCAAAAAAGGTCAGAAAAGAAAAAGGAAAAGAGAGAAGAGAACCTCTTTAAAAAAAAAAAAAAAAAAAAAGAGAAAAAAAAAGAAAAAAAAGAAAAGGAAAATAAAGGAAAAAAAGGAAAGAAATTTTTTTCTTCCTACTTCTACATGGAGTTTCTTAAGGAAGAAGAAAACTTACTTGAAGCCATGAAGGAAGAAGAAGAACTTGAAGATCCTAGAAGAAGAAAAGTTCTTGATCTTGGAGCACTCTTGAAGACTTTTGAAAAAAGAGAGCAATAGCAACAAGAGATCCAACCTCCTTGCTTTTATAGAAGAGAGCAAACCAAGAGAGGAAACAAGGAGAAAAGAAAGGAGGTAAGTACTACAAATTAGCAGCCTTCCTAAAAAAAAGGGATCTTGAGATATTCTTTCCTAAGGAGGAGATCCTTTGAGAAATTCTCTCCAAAAAGAAAGGGAATGTGAGAAACTTTCTCCAAACGAAAGATACTTTGAGAAAATCTCTCCAAAAATCAAGGAAACTTGAGAGATCCTCTCCAAGTAAGGATATTTTTAGATATTCTATACCCAAAAGAGATATTTTTAGATATTTTTCACAAAAATGACACCACATGAGATCTAAGCCATCTTTGAAGCTTAAGGTCCCATGGGCTAGCCCACATGAACCAGGTTTGACCACCTAGGCACTAAACGTGGCTTTTAGACAAAATCCCTCTTACCAAGAGCATACAAAAATGGTTCCATGCCTTTTTTGAGTTGATTGGACCATACAAAAAAAAAAAAAACAAGCCTCATGAGTTTCCAAAAATCCAAACCATCCCACCTCATGAACCAAATTAAGCCAAAACCTTGAAATTGACATCCCACAACAACCCAAACCACTCCAATGGACCCAAAATTGTCCAAAAGAGTGACGAAAAACCAAAACCATGGTCCCCTAACTTGCCACATATAGCTTGTTGGGTCACAACACCAAAATCAAAATCCAAAAACTGACCCCCTAACCTGCCACATACACCTTGTTAGGACACAAGGTCAAAAAACCAAAAACCGTCTTGCTTGATGCGCCACATAAAGCCTTTAGGTTCACATGGTCAAAAAGAAAAATCCAAAACCCAAAAACTCAATCCAAATGTTATTTTCAAAATTTTTCCTTGAGATGTACGTGATCTCTCTCACTGCCATAAAATCCTCTTGGAAACTCAAAAGGCTACTGTATCAAAAGAAAAATGCTCAGAGACCCTTGGTCAAGTCAGAAGCTCTCCTTCGAAGTTTTCTTCGAGGCACATCGACTGCAAAAGATATGCAATTCGTCGCTGTACCTCGAGGGGGCAGCTGTTGACACCGAAAATGTCACTTTGCCTCTTCAACATCAATAACTACATGGAGCCGCATCCTATAACAAACAGGCAGAGCCGCTTCAAGCATCAAATCTTGTTAGAATCAAACAAAAACAACAAGATCCTTCAAAATAGCCAAAAGAAGGGTACACATGAAGTTTCGAGCCATTTCGACACCATTTGGCCTGACTTCAATCCTCCAACGGCTGAGCAGGAGCCCCCGGTGGTGACAGTATTGAAGATAACAAATCTTCGATCAGAGCCTATGGATGGTCTCAAAATACCTCCAAAAGGCTCCACGTCAAATTTCAAGTCAAACCAACACCGTTTGACCCTCCATTAACTCTCGAACGGCGAAATCAAGCCTCCCGGCGGCGAGAACCACCAATGATGCCACTCATCAAACAAAACACATGGGTAGCTTCTACATACTTCCAAAGGGCTATACGTCAAATTTCAGGTCATTCCGACAACATTTGACCTAACTTTGACGCTCGGAAACAAAATAAAGCCTACCGGTGGTGGAGCCTCCCGGGACCATGGCATCCAAATCGGAGCTAATGGATTGTCTCAAAATGACTCCAAAAGGCTCCCTGTCAAATTTCAGGTCAATCGGACATCGGTTGACCGTACATCAAAGCCCGATATCTTCCTCGCGGAGAAATCAAGTCTAGCATCGTCGGGACCCCAAATGGGTTCAAAACTCAAATAAAAGCCCATGGTTAGTCCTATCTATTGCTTAGGAAGCTTCACCTCGAATTTCATGTCATTTCGAAATCGTTTGATCTAGTTTCAACTCTTGGCGGAAAATCTGCTACAAAGTCTTCGACTTTTCCAAAAATAGGAAACTTTGTGCTCTGATTTGCACTGCTTCTCGACAGGTTTTCTTCAAGAGAACAAGCCAATAAATGAGGAGAAACGTCAAGAAAAATACAGAAGAAAAAAGAAGCGAAAAAGCCAGAAAAACGGTCGAGAAACGGCGACCGAAAGGGGACCAAACCCCATGGTCGCTGGCGGCGACCAAGGCCTAGGGTCGCTGGAGACCTTGGCCCATGGTCGCCGGCAGCGACCCCGCCCCATGGTCGCCGGCGACCCTGGAAATCTGGGTCACCGGATTTCAGCCGAAAGGGCCATTTTTCCGACCTTTTTTAAGTTTCACGATGTTTGGCCCCTATGATTTTCTCAAATTCTGATTTTTTGAGCATGATACCCATCGATCTTCGTTAACATCACGGATCCGCCGTCAAAATCATGAAATCATCATTCGACGGTTCGGAATCGCCAACCGGCCGATTAAGAAAGCACATTTTCTGCTCGACCGATCGTGAAATCGACTGGACAGATGTTGCCGTCCCATTGGTACCAATCAATGTTTGAAATTTCATGGTCATTCGATGTCGATCAACATGAAAATCCATCGATGATCATCGCCAGAAGAATTCCAAAAGGCACAGAGCGGCCCGTGACTCTTCAAGCGACTTGGCGACCAATTAATGCTGTTAATTGACCTGTTTATGACAACCTATTTCGGTCATTAACTCATTATTTTGGACGGTAAGGAAATGGGAGGTCCCTTGGTCTTTGTGGCTTAGATGTAGCTTTTCAGCCCGTCTACCCGGTTTTTTATTGGATATACGACCTTCCATTGGTCTTTATCCTCTAAAAGTCTGAGGTCCAAGCCAAGCCAAGTGAATCAAAAGCATCACGTGTTCTCATCTGAAGGACGATGGCGAAGCCCATACATGACTCGCAACCGTCGATCTGAACGAGTCCCCACAATCCCCTAAGAAGTTAGATCCCTCTTCTTACTTCTTCTATTGTATTTTGTATTTTTTTTAAAGAGACAAAAATCACAACTCTTGTCTTTCTACATTGATGAGATTTGTAAATCGGCTTTTATGGCAAAGTCGCCTTCCATGACACAAAACCGCCTTTCACGGCAAACAAATGAAAATCGCCTTTCACGGCATTAAAAAATCTTGTCTCTTTATTTAAAATATATGTGCAATGGAAAGTTAGAAAAAGTTTGATTTCCTTTCTACTTATGAAGGTGAATCCCTGGATCATCATTTCTAAATTCCAAGTAGAATAGAAAATCTAGCATACCTGTACAAAAAAAAAATGTTGATGCTCGCTTCCTTCTTTTTTCCTCACCACCCCTGAGGGGGGGAGGGAGAAGACAGAACCGGGTCCATCATGGATATAGGACGTCCTCTCGGTCCTTATCCTCTAAAAATCTAAGGTCCAAGCCAAGCCAAGTGAATTAAAGCATCATGTGTTCTCATTTGAAGGATGATGACGGAGCCCATACATGACTCGCTACCGTCGATCTGAACAAGTCCCCACAATTTCTTGAGAAGTCAGACTCCTTTTCTTACTTTTCTATTTTTTTTGTATTTTTTTTTAAAGAGACAAAAAAAATCACAATTCTTTTCTTTCATTATTGATAAGATTTGTAAATCGCATTTCATGGAAAAATCGACTTCTACGGCACAAAACCGCCTTTCACGGCAAACAAATGAAAATCGTCTTTCACGACATCCAAAAATCTTGTCTCTTTCTTTAAAATATATGTGCAATGGAAAGTTTGAAAAAAGTTGGTTTCCTTTTCTACTTGTGAAGGTGAATCTCCGGATCACCATTTCAAATTCCAAGTATAGGAGAAAATCTGGCATACCTGTACAAAAAAATGTTGATGCTCGCTTCCTTCTTTTTTCTCACCCCCCCCCCCCCCCCCCGGGGCGGAGGGAGAAGACGGAGCCAGGTCCATCACTCCTCGCAGATGAAGCCAACGTTTTTGAGTTTCTGAACTTCTTGTTCAATTTTGTCCATCAGGTTAGGACGGAATCTTCTTTGGCCTTGTTTGACAGGCTTGATATTTTCTTACAGGTTGAGTTTGTGGACTGCTATTTTGGGGTCTAAGCCAAGCATTTTAGCATAAGACCATGCAAAACAATCAACAAACTCACAAAGAAAAGAGACATACTCTGGCAACTCATCATCCTTTATATTCTTACTTATGAATACAGGACGTGGGTTATCTGGTGTTCTCAAGTCTATCTTTTGAGCAAAATCTTTTGTTGGAAGGTTTGAAGGCAGTTCCTCCACAATATTTTCGGAGGCTTCCAACTTAACAAGACCTTCTGGGGTTTCAAAAGCATTTTCAGACCATGGCCCTACTTTTGTCCATAAATCTTCTTGATCGGTACTCTTTTCAAGGCTTGCTATGAGGTGGTCCCAATCACCTACTGAAACCGGGTCGAAGTAAGGTACTTCTTTTGGAGACAATGGTTCTTCTGGGTCAGAAAACTGTGTGTCTGTGTCATCGGGCAATTCCTCTTCATCATCAGACAAAATCGTACTAATTTGATGAGCCTTCTGGATTTTTGAGGGGTGACTCTTCAAAGAGTTATCCAGGGAGATCGATGTCTTCATTGACACGAGATGTTGAGGCCTGGTCGGTAAAACGACTTTCCAGCCTTTGTGTCAACTGTCTCATGGGAGTGTCAGAATCATACCCTAAACCGTATGAAGAATTTTCTATATGTCGATGGAGTTTCCAATCCTCCTGTTGGCTTTTGGTCAGGGTGGGTTCCAATGGCGTGAGAATACCATGGCCACCTCCCAACCCTATTGGATTTTGAGCGTCGTAGCCCATTTTCTTCATGATAGCTTGTGCCATCGGACTATGCAGGGATAGTTGAGGCATACCTTCATTTTGGAAAGGTTCAAGCAAGGAATTTGATGAAGAAGCTTCCGATCTATGGATGAAGATTGGTTTTTCTTCTACCGAAGTTGCTGGAATGATGAAGGAAGCAGACGCAGGGTCTTCTACGTTGGCAAGTGTCTCCATCGGAGTGAGAGCGGGCTGAGCTTGCTGAGTATCAGCCTGGCTTGACGGTGTAATGTCTTCTGGCTTTGAATCTGAATCTGTGTCTTGCATGATAGACATGAAGGAGACAACAAACTTACCCCTAGCCTTTTGTTTTGTCTTCTTTGCTTTGGTGGTGATTACCAAAGACTTTGAAGATTTGAGAGAGATAATGAAGGGAGATTGATTGCTCTCTTCGGACTTACCGGAAGGCTTGTTTTCTTTCGATGATTGTTGAGGAGCCTTGCCTTTATCTTTCTGGAGATTTCTGGCAAATGATGTTATTTCTTCCTTCTCCTTTTCCTTTTCGTCCTCGTACATTTGAGAGTCTGCAAAACGGACTTCTTTGCCTTTGAAGGGCTTTCTATTTGCAAACTCTTGATGTATCAAGCCGTCGTCACCAATGAACTTGATGCACTGATGTAGAGTTGAAGGGACGATACCATTCTTGTGTATCCAGGGGCTTCCAAGAAGGATGTTGTAACATGAAGGGGTCTTTATTGCATACACGGTGACTTCAGAGATAAGATCACCGTTTTGTAACCTGAACCTGATTTTGCCGATAGGCCTTTGAGTGCTCCCATCGTATCCAAAGATGGACATAGATGTGTGGCTCAACTTGCTAAGTAGGATTCCCAACTCTTCGAGTGCCGAAGTAGAGATGAGGTTAAGTGCAGAACCTGGGTCGATCTGAACTCTATGTATCAGCATTTCTTTGATGTACCCTGTGAAGTACAAGGGTCGGTTGTGCTTCGTCTCACCTAGTAGGAGGTCTTCCTTATCGAAGGCGATGGTAACACTTGCTATTTTTTGGACCGAGAGGCATTCAATGCAAGATCCCTCAGTTTTCTTCTTTTCTCCCTTTGAGGAGGTATTTGATTTTTTGACCCTATAGTCCATTTCAATTTGTAGGACTTGCAGGGCGTGTTTGTGGACATCCGCATTCAGCCTTTGCAGTTCTGAAATGAGACTATCCCGAGTTTGTGGTGACATTCGTAATAAGTCTAGGATGTGTAGTCGTGCAGGTATGTGTTTCAAGCGCTCAATCAAGTCGTACTTGAAAACCTCCTTGGGGCCTGCATTTTCATTATTGTTGCCACTTAGGGCGTTTACAACTTGTTTTCCCAAAGGATTTACAAAAGAAGAAGAAGATTGGTTGTAATTTTTTAGGTAATCCCGGCCAAAGCGAGTACCTCTACCAACTTCAAGAGCTTTTGGAGAAGGTTCTTCATTTGGAAGATCACCCTCTGGATCAAGTAGTTGATCCTTCTCATTTGCTAAAAATGTTTCTGCAGAAGCATTGCCGTCTTTAGTGATTGCATTGCATGGAGCATTTTGTGGGAAAAGGTCCTGTACAACATCCAGCAACTTTTCTTTTTTGTTGAGTATTTCATCGGTCCAGACATCTCCTATGAGATTGGGTATCTGAGACCAATTGACCGAGTTTTCGTTGAAGAAGACTTCATTGGCCAAAGGTTCTTCATGGTGATCAGTCGGAAGAGGCTTGAATTCCGATGTCACAGTTTCAGGAGATGAAGGCTGAGAAGATGATCTCTCAGTGGAAGTCACCCGAGAAGATGTAGCTTCAGAAGATATGCAACCAGACGTAGTATGAGAGTTTGCAACTTCGGCAGTGGAGCTTCAGAGGCACTATCATCCAGAGCTATCGCATTGCAAGCAATTCCGGTAGAAGATCCCTCTAGAATGCACTACCAGGATTCAGACTCGTCCTCAGATGTAAGAGGATCATCAACCCAGCAACTTTCTTCGTTTTCCAGGGTTACCAGAGGATATGTTTGCAGATTTTCTGGGATTTCAGATTCTGGATTGCGACGAAGTTGGTTGATGCGATCCTATTCTTGTTCTATGGCAAGATGTTGCAAGATCCTCGCATATTCTTCGAGATCAGGAATAGGAGCCAAATCTTCTTCTTCGTTTGCCCCTTCTGGTTCAACATTATTAGGTTCCACTAGGGCATTGGCGGGTGCTGGATTGACAGCATTTTCTTGAACAGCCTCGTCGTCTTCTTCATCATCAGACTAAGATCCTTGTGGCCGTAAGGGATTATACTAGATTACCGGCATAAGGTGAGATTCGGGAATCCATTCTTCATCGGAGAGGTATTATCCTGTTTCAAGGGATTCCTCCCACTCATCGGTGTCATTGGCGTGGTCATTGGACTCATATCCATCCATGGAGAATCCAATTACCGAGTTGCAAGAGTCTGATGCCCCCTGCGTAGTCTCATTTCTGAGCTATGGTGGCATGAAATCACTGAGGGTGAATTTTCTTACCACTTTTGAAGTCTTGGGAAAGGACTCTTCTGTTGCCCCTAGTAAGGTGGTAGAAGAAGTCTCTGCCTTCTCAATGACTTCTTGTTTTGGTTGAGCTTTATCCTGCTGTTTGAGCTTTCGGAGTTGTCTCCTGGCTTACCTTTGTTGTTGAGTAGTCGGCTTTGTTTTGATGACCTCCCAATTTTCATCTTCAAGGAGATTGGGATGCACCCATATGGGCCGTCCATCTGGTGTTCGGTAAGGAACCAACTCTTGGAACGTTTGTGTCATTTTTATCACCTTAAAGGAAATAGTGATCTTCTTCTTTGGTGATTTGGATGTTTGTCCATATGAAACCATGTTGATGGAGGCAGACCCGTAGTTTTTGTCAAAGGTGATGACTCCATTTTTCCACATCTCGTTGATCGTCTCTCTCACAACGAAGTATTGATTGAGAGGATGCGAGACCATCTGGTGGTATGGGCAGTACCGAGGATTGTTGGTTTTGCGAACATCTCCCGGTCTTTTGGGGTCAGGCAAGGTGAGTTTCCCATTTGCTAAGAGAGCACCAAATATTTCTTCAACATCTTCATCGAACGGGTATTTCTTCTCTACTCATTCTTTGAAGGCATCAAAAAGTTCAGGTCTCTTACCCGCGGCTTTATTTTCAGCTTTCTTTGGTGGCTAGGGAGTTGACTGGGTTTGCACATTGAGAACCTCCTTTTTCTTTGGCTTTGAGGTTGCAATGGCTGTCGACCCTTTCTTTGATGATTTCTGACTGCTGAGGTCTTTGATCACTGTTTCAGCCTCCATAGATACTTCTTGGAGTTCTCCCAAATTCTTTGTTTTGTTGCCGATGATCATGGAGCGGATCCTTGCTTTCATGTTGTTATGGCATATGTTGACCAGCGACACCTGTGGTAACACATCTGAGCATTTGTACGCCATTGCCTTCCATTTGTGAATGAAGTCATAGGTTGACTCATTCTCTCCCTGTTTTAGGCTGCAAAGTTGAGCCATAGTAACAGGATGGTCCTCACCTTTGAAGTGGGTCAGGAAGCATGTCTTTAGCATGGTCCAGTTTTAAATGGAATCCTTTGACAGAGTGGAGTACCAATCAAAGGTCGTACCTTTTAGGGTGCTTGCAAAGAGACGGATCTTGAGGGCATCTTGATCCGCAATAGCTCCTGTTAGGATTTTGAAGTCGATGACGTGCTGTCTGGTTGAACCTTTCCCCATATATGTTTGGAGAGTAGGTTGCTTGAATTTTGCAGGGGAACGGAACCAAGTCTATCCATAAGGGATATGGTGGCTTGATTCCATATTCCTTCAGTGTATCCTCTTCTTTTGCTTTAGCGTGGATATCGTCAATGTCCTTTCTGGTAAGGGCGCGTGACTCGTCTTCTCCACCATTTTCCTTATCATTTAGAGGGACTTTATTGTTTGGTGGACGTTGGAAAGTGAGAATGAGGTTTTCCATCAGAACCTCTATTCTCAGTTGCCCTTGCTCCAGCTGCTGGATGCGCAGAGCCATGTCATAGTGCGGCGGAGGTTGCTCAGAGTTTGTAATCAGGACATTCACCCTTCGAGAATTGAACGAGGATACCATCTTGGTGACTAAGCTGGAGCTCATTCTTTTGGATGAAGAGCTCGAGGAATGATCACTCTGGTGTCCTTGACTTGAAGGAGTGGGAGAGTCCTGATGTCTTCGTGTCCGGGAGACGCTGCGAGTCACCTGCCATCTGATATGAATTTTGGTTGCTCACTTCTGGTGTCTTTTGGTTTTGCCAACCATATGGACAGTAGCAACTTAGTCGGGTCTTTCTTTCTCGACCCATTTTTGAGAGACTTGAAGAGTAGAATGCTGGATTCTTTGCTTTTCTAGTCTCTTTTGTCGATATGCCGCGCGGCGACGAGCAATTTGAGCTTCAGTTAGCTCTGGCTGTGCTCTAGCAATAAAGGACATAGTCCCTCGTGCGCAACAGCCGAGCTTATCTTCTTTGAAGATTGGCATGGACAGAATCTGGACGCGGTCTTTTGCCTGTCCTAGTGAAGCTTTGAATTTTGCAAGTTCGGCCCCCTGCTGAGATGAAGGGTTGAGCTGCAGGAGTACAGGCCTTAGCAAGTTCTTGTAGAGGCCTGGTGATGCATGATCTGATTTTGGGCTTGTAGGAGCAAGCCGGGTCATGCTAAGTTGGTTTTATTGTTTGGCGGAGGGTAGGTTTCTCCTCTTTCATGTAAGAGAGAGGGTAGAACCGGTCCTCCTTGAGAGGGGCTAGGTATGCTGGCTTTGTAGATGTTCGGGACCTCCTTTGTTTTGGTGAAGGTCTCGATTACCAAGTCTTGGGGCAGACCTAGTTTCTTCCAGGCTGAGGCTTCGTGGTGTTGCCACGAGCTTCAGGCTTTTTGGTGATTGCCCTTGGTGTCATCGCAGTGACACGTTCAGGGGCGGTCTTCTGCTTCTTGGTAGGTGCTGTTTCTTCTACGGGGAGTGGGAATGGTCGCAGCGACCCAAAGACTATGGTCCGGGGAGTTGAGGTCGACCCAGTGTTTTGAGAGTTGCCGAGAGAGGTGATGCTTCGGCAGCTGGCAGGGTGCTTATGAGTGCGCTTGTTTTGCTTCTCTTAAAGCATGAGCTGGTACTTGTTCTCATCAAAAGTGATGGTCAACGAACCTGCCATTGTTAGTTTGGAAAACTTCTGAAACAAGACCACATCCATTAGTAATCACAAGAATATGATCATAAATGGAAAACACTATGGTTTTGTCTTTTCAAATCGCTCAGGGGGCATGGCTCGGCCCGAGCGTAATGAAGAATGCAAAAGGCCATAGAGGGTACAATTGTTCTAAACACAAGTATGGTAGGTTCAGAATGAGCGTTCCAGTGACTGCTAGAAGCAATTGTAAATCTTAATTCAAATTATCTAGAAGCGAGGATCACTCGAGGTAAGATGATATAAAATTGGAGTTACAAATGTGTTGATTGCGAATACAGTAGACCCTGAAAGGGCGTACTAGCACTACTAGGCACAAATCTAGCAAATCGCAACCCTAGAATGGACATGAGATGAGATTTTCTTTGAAAGGCCAAGATTAGATTCATAAAAGAGAGCAAATGGTATTCCAATCCGAATATAGGCTCAAACATTTCTGTGAGCACTAGATCCGAAAGGGAAGGAACCAAAATTTCTTGAGTGTGAACGCAAAACTGACGAAATTTTTTTCTGAAAGGGTCAAAATCAAGTTCATCGAAGAGAGCAAATGGTATTCCAAACCAAATCTAGGCCCAAACATTTCTGCGAGCACTAGATCCGAAAGGGAAGGAACCAGGATTTCTCGAATCTGAACTAAAAAATGACAGAAGTTTTTATTTGTTTGTTTTGAAGAAAAAAAAAATTTTAAGATTTTTTTTTATACACATAGGTCTCCAATTCGGTCTTATGAAACCTTCGTAGATAGATCAGCCCCCAGGTAAGGGTAGGATTACTTAATGAACCTGTTTGAAGGACCCTTGCCTCGAATAGTCTAGCTGCCTCTAGACTCTGGATAAGGCTTTTCTTAGACCCACATTGGTCAAAGAATGCAATTAGTGCAACCTTAGTGTTTTTTGAACCCCCTTTTTTTTTTTTGAAAGATTACTAATGGACCCATGAAAGAGTGAAAATGACCCCTCTCAATCCGAACGTCAGCTCAGCGATTTCCGTGATCTATTGTCCGAAAAGGAAAGAACCAAAGTTTCTCCAATTTGAATCCAAAAGAGAGAAATCTTTTTTTTTCCAAAATCTGAAAAAGTGTGAAATCAGATTTTTTTTTAAGATCCCTATTGGACTCATCAAAGAGAAAAGATGGCCCATCCCCCAATATGAACAATAGCTATAAACATTTTTGTGAGCTATCAAGTTCGAAGAGGAAAGGATCAAAGTTTCTCAAAATTGAATCCGAAAATGAGAAATCTGAAAAAAAAATTGTTTTGAAAGATTACTAATGGACCCATGAAAGAGTGAAAATGACCCCTCTCAATCCGAACGTCAGCTCAGCGATTTCCGCGATCTATTGTCCGAAAAGGAAAGAACCAAAGTTTCTCCAATTTGAATCCAAAAGAGAGAAATCTTTTTTTTTCCAAAATTTGAAAAAGTGTGAAATCAGATTTTTTCTTAAGATCCCTATTGGACTCATCAAAGAGAAAAGATGGCCCATCCCCTGATATGAACAATAGCTACAAACATTTCTGTGAGCTATCAAGTTCGAAGAGGAAATGATCAAAGTTTCTCAAAATTGAATCCGAAAATGAGAAATATGAAATTTTTTCTTTTTTTTTAAACGAGAAAGACTGAAAATAAACTTAAAGAAAGAAATTTCCAAAAAATCCCATCCCATTTTTTTTTTTCAAGATGCAAGATCCAACATAAGCCACCAACTAGAAAAGAGCCAAAGAATCCAAAACATCAAGTTCTCAAATAAACGAGTCCCACTGGGTGTGCCAAATTGATGGACCCGGCTCTTGCCTTCCTCCGCCCTGGGTCTGCCGGGGTCCCGCGGATGAAAAACGGGCATCAACATTTTTTCTACGGGCATGCTGGATTTTCTATTCTACTCGGAATTTAGAAATGGTGATCCGGAGATCCACCTTTACAAGTAAAAAGGAAATCAAAATTTTTTCTAACTTTCCATTGCACATATTTTTAAGAAAAGAGACAGATTTTGAATGCTGTGAGAGGTGATTTTCTTTTGTTTGCCGTGAAAAGCGGTTTTGTGCCGTAGGAGGCGATTTTGTACCGTAGGAGGCGATTTACAAATCTCATCAATAATGAAAGACAAGAATTGTGATTTTTTTTGTCTCTTTAAAAAATATAAAATACAACAGAAAAGTAAGAAAATGAATCTAACTTCTCAGGAGATTGTCGGGACTCGTTCAAATCGACAGTCGCGAGTCATGTATGGACTCCGCTATCATCCTTCAGATGAGAACACTTGATGCTTTGATTTACTTGGCTTGGCTTGGACCTCAGACTTTTAGAGGATAAAGACCAAGGGGAGGTCCTATATCCAATAAAAAGCCGAGTAGACAGGTTGAAGAGTCACATCTAGCTATATTGGATATAAGGAGAGGGGACCTTGGGGGGTTGCCCCCCCCCCCCCCCCCCCCCCCCCTAAAGGGACTTTGATCACCTTGTGGTGTTTCTTGCGGCAGAGTTTCTTCAAAGTAGCATAGCTTCTTTACGCATAGATTTCTCCGGTAATTTCTGGGATTTTTATTGGGGTTTTTTTGGACAATTTTCAGGACCCGTTCATCTTGGAATGCTCTCCTATTTATAGGCCTTTGGTATCCATTTAGGAGGGTTTATGGGCTTTAATTGCCATAAAGCCACATAAAGGGAGGAGTTACAAGTTTTAATTCATTTATTTTGTAACTCCTTTTCCTTGGTTTCTGATTGGCCGGTGAAGAGTTAAGAGCTTTTAATTGCTTTTAATCTCCATCATGGGAGGAGTTTCATGGTTTAGATGCCATGAATCCTTGGACTTGTAACTCCCATTTCCTTGCTTCTGATTGGGCCATCCAAAATAATGAGTTAATGGCTGCAACAAGTTGCCATAAACGGGTCAATTAATAGCATTAAGTGGTCGCCAAGTCGCTCGAAGAGTCGCAGATTGCACCGTGTCTTTTGAAATTCTTTTTACGATGATCGCCGATGTATCCACATGTTATTTGATAACGGATGGCGATGCAATTTTAGACATTGGTTGACACCAATGAGCCGACAACATCTGTCTAGTCGATTTCACGATCGGTAAGGCAAAAAGTGTGCTTTCTTGATCGGCTGGTTGGCGATTTTGAAGCGTCGGGTGATGATTCCATGATTTCGACGGCGGATCTGTGATGTTAACGAAGATCAACGGATATTATGATAAAAAAATCAGATTTTGGAAAAATCATAGGGGCCAAACAACTCGAAACGTAAAGAGGGACGGAAAAGCGCCCTTTCGGCGGAAATCCGGCGACTTGGATTTCTAGGGGCGTAGGCGACCATGGGGATTTTTCCCCTTCCAGTCGCCGTTTCTCGGCCATTTTTCGGGCTTTTTTTGTTCTTCTTTCTCCTGTATTTGATGGTCCCGGCTTTTTCTCTTGCCTTCCTCCGTCCCGGGTCCGCCGAGGTGCGGCGGGGCGAAGGAGAAAGCGAGCAGCAATATTTTGTACGGGTATGCCAGATTTTCTATTCTACTTGGAATTTGAAATGGTGATCCGAAGATTCACCTTCACAAGTAGAAAGGAAATCAAAACTTTTTTTCTAACTTTCCATTGCACATATATTTTAAAGAAAGGGACAAGATTTTTAATGCCGTGAAACGCGATTTTGTTTCGTTTGCCGTGAAAGGCAGTTTTGTGCCGTAGAAGGCAATTTTTCCATGGAAGGCGATTTACAAATCTTATCAATAATGAAAGACAAGAGTTGTGATTTTTTTTTTGTCTCTTTAAAAATACAAAATACAAAATACAATAGAAGAGGAAGGAAGAGGGATCTGACTTCTCAGGAGATTGTGGGGACTCGGTCAAATTGACGGTCGCGAGTCATGTATGGACTCCGCCATCGTCCTTCAGATGAGAACACTTTGATGCATTTGATTCACTTGGCTTTGGCTTGGACCTCGGATTTTTATAGGATAAAGACCAAGGGAAGGTCCTATATCCAATAAAAAACCAAGTAGACGGGCTAAAAAGCTGCATCTAGGCCATGTTGGATAGAAGAAGAGGGGAAACCTTGGGGGGTGGCCCCCCAAGGGACTTCAATCACCTTGTAGTGTTTGCAGCAGAGTTTCTTCAGAGCAGGAGAGCTTCTTTATGCAGAGAATTCTTCAGGATAATTTTCAGGACCCTTTCCCTTTGGAATGACCACCTATTTATAGGCTTTTGGTAGCCATTAGGAAGGTTTATGGGCATTAATGGTATTAATTCTCCATGATGGGAGGAGTTACAAGATTTAATTTCATAATTTTTTAACTCCTTTTTCCTTGAATCTGATTGGTCGATGGAGAATAATGGGCATTTAATCTCCATGATGATGGGGGTTTCATGATTAATTACCACGATTAATCTCCATAATGATATGAGTTACATGGTTAATTGCCATGATTAATTGGACTTGTAACTCCCATTTGCTTGCTTCTGATTGGGCCGTCCATAATAATGAGTTAATGACCGTATTAACTTGTCATAAACGGGTCAATTAACAGCACTAATTGGTCGCCGAGTTGCTTGAAGAGTCGCGGGCCGCGCCGCGTCTTTTGGAATTCTTCTTGCGATGATCATCGATGGATCCGCATGTTATTTGATGTCGGATGACGATGCAAATTCAGACATCGGCTGGTACCAATGGGTCGGCAACATCTGTCCAGTCGATTTCACGATCGGTCGAGCAGAAAGTGTGCTTTCTTTGTCGGGCGGTTGGCGGTTTCGGAGTGTCCAATGATGATCGAATGATTTCGATGGTGGATCCGTGATGTTGACGAAGATCAACGGATATCATGCCTTAAAAATCAGATTTTAAGAAAATCACAGGAGCCAAACATCACGAAACGCGAAAAGAATCGGAAAAATGGTCGTTCCGGCGGAAATCCGGCGACCCGGACTTCAAGGTCGCAGGCGACCACGGACCCATGGTCGCCGGCAACCATGGGGCCGGCGACGATTGGCCAAGGTCGCCAGCGACCTTGGGGGTTTTGCCCCTTTTCCGGTCGCCGTTCGGTCACCGTTTCTCAGCCGTTTTTCGGGCTTTTTTGCTTCCTTTTTCTCCTGTATTTTTCTTGACATTTGTCCTCACTTATTGGCTTGATTCCAGTGGAGGAAACCTGTCGAGAAGTCATGCAAATCAGGGCACAAAGTTTCCTATTTTTTGAAAAGCCGAAGACTTTGTAGCTGATTTTCCGCCAAGAGTTGAAACTAGGTCAAGCGATGTCGGAATGACTTGAAATTTGAGGTGAAGCTTCCTGAGCATTAGATAGGACCAACCATTGGCTTTTATTTGAGTTTTGAAGCCGTTTGGGGTCCCGTCAATGCTAAACTTGATTTCACCGCGCGGAAGATGTCGAGCTTTGATGTGAAGTCATCCGATGTCTGACTGACTTGAAATTTGATAGGGAGCCTATTGGAGTCATTTTGAGATGATCCATTAGCTCCGATTTGGATGCCATGGTCCTGGGGAGCTCCGCCGCTGGTAGGCTTGATTTTTCTTCGGAGCGTCAAAGCCGGGTCAAACGTCGTCGGAATGACCTGAAATTTGACGTGCAGCCTTTTGGAAGCATGTAGAAGCTACTCATGTGCTTTGTTTGACGAGTGGCGGCATCAGAGGGTCTCACCCCCGAGAGGCTTGATTTCGCCGTTCGAGAGTTCATGGCAGGTCAAACGATGTCGGTTTGACTTGAAATTCGATATGGAGCCTTTTGGAGGCATTTTGAGACCATCCATAGGCCCTAATTGAAGATTTGATGTCTTCATTACTGTCGCCACCAGGAGCTCTTGCTTAGTTGTTGGTGGATTGAAGTTAGGCCAAATGGTGTCGAAATGGCCCGAAACTTCATGTGTACCTCCTTTATGGTTATTTTAAAGGATCTTGCAGTTTTTGTTTGATTCTAACAAAATCTGAAGCCTGAAGCAGATTTGCCTGTTTGCAGAAGGATGCGGCTCCATGTAACTTTTGATGTTGAGTAGGCTAAGTGGCATTTTTGGTGTCAACAAATGCCCCCTCGAGGTACAGCGACGAATCACATAGCTTTTGCAGTCGATGTGCCTCGAAGAAAACTTTGAAGGAGAACTTCTGACTTGACCAAGAGTCTCTGAGCATTTTTCTTTGATAGAATAGCCTTTTGAGTTTCCAAAGGGATTTTATGGCAGTGAGAGAGATCATGTACCATGTCAAGGCAAAATTTTGAAAATGACATTTGGATTGGGTTTTTGGGTTTTGGATTTTCCTTTTTGACCTTATGAACCTAAAGGCTTTGTGTGGTGCATCAGGCGGTCAAGAAGGTTTTTAATTTTTGACCTTGTGACCTAACAAGCTGTACATGGCATGTTAGGGGGTCGGATTTTGGTTTTTGGTTTTGGCCTTGTGACCTAACAAGCTGTATGTGGCAAGTTAGGGGACCAGGATTTGGTTTTTGGTCACTCTTTGGGACAATTTTGGGTCTATTGGACTGGTTTGGGTTTTTGTGGAATGTCAATTTCAAGGTTTTGGCTTAATTTGGTTCATGAGGTGGGATGGTTTGGATTTTTTTGGAAACTCATGAGGCTTGGATTTTTTTGTATGGTCCAATCAACTCAAAGGATGCATGGAACCATTTTTGTATGCTCTTGGTAAGAAGTATTTTGACTAAAAGCCACTTTTAGTGCCTAGGTGGTCAAACCTGGCTCATGTGGGCCAGCCCATGAGACCCTAAGCTTTAAAAATGGCTTAGATCTGATGTGATGTCATTTTTGTAAAGAATATCTAAAAATATCTCTTTTTGGTAGAGAAAAACTAAAAATATTCTTACTTGGAAGAATCTCTCAAGTCTCCTTGATTTTGGGAAAATTTTTCTCAAAATATCTTTCTTTGGGAGAAAGTTTGTCATAATCCCTCTCTTTTTGGAGAGAATTTCTCAAAAGATCTCCTCATTGGGAAAGAATATCCCATGATCCCTTTCTTTTAGGAAGTTTGCTAATTTGTAGCACTTACCTCCTTTCTTTTCTCCTTCTTTCCTCTTTTGGTTTGCTTTCTTCTATAAAAGCAAGGAGGTTGGATCTCTTGCTGGTTATTGCTCTCTTTTTGCAAAAAATATCTTCAAGAGTGCTCTAAGGTCCAGGATTCTTCTTTTTCTTCAAGGATCTTCTAGTTCTTCCTCTTTCTCCATGGCTTTAAGTAAGTTTCTTCTTTTTCCTTTAGAAACCCCATGTAGAAATAGAAAAAGCTTTTAGTCTTTCCTTTTCTTTTCTTTTTCTTTCTCTCTTTCTTTTTTTTCTTTTTCACGTGCATTCTTTTTTTATTTTTCACACGTTTCTTTTTCCTCTTTTTTTCCTTTTTTCTTTCTTTCTTTTTTTCTTCTCTGTCTCTTTTCTTCTTTTTCTTTCACGGTTTCTCTCTTTTTTTTCCTTTTTTTTTACCGTGTTTTTTTTTCCATTTTTTTTCTTTTTTTGTGACAGTACGGTCAAGACCGTACGGCCATGTGGACTATATATATATATATATATATTTTTTTTGAAAGAGATTATTTTCTTCTCTTTTTTCTTTCTTTCTTGGATTTTGAGATGCGCATGCATGATAACTTTCCTTCTATGCATTTTTTTTTATGAAATTGGAAGGATAATAGTGCACACTTGAAAATCTTTTCGCAAGTCTTGGGATTTGGAGCTCGCAGCAATGTTGAGCCCTTTCTTGGTATTGCGGGGATTTTTTAGGAGCTTTGCAAGTTTTGGATTCTGGAGCTCGCAGCAATATTGAGCCCTTTTCTAGTCTTGCTGATATTTGAGGAGATTTGGCATGATCTCGCAGCAATGTTTGAGTTCAACCCTTCTTCGAGAATTTTCCATTGATTATGAGCTTGCAGCGATGTTGAGCCCATCTTCAAGCTCCCTATTTCTTTCGGGGTGTTTCCTTTTTCTTTGGAATCGCCCCGGAACCATGCCAAAATTTCGCTAGAATTTTTTTAGCAAAATCCTGTCATTTTGATGATTGATTTTCTCTCTTTCCATCTTTTGCAGGTAGTTCCTCCATGATGGACCCGTCTTTTTCTCTCTCTGCCTTCCTTCGTCCCGGGTCCGCCGGGGTGCGGCGGGGCGAAGAGAAAAAAAAGAGCAAGCATCAACATTTTTTTTGTACGGGTATGCCAGATTTTCTATTCTACTTGGAATTTGAAGTGGTGATCCGGAGATTCACCTTCACAAGTAGAAAAGGAAATCAACTTTTTCTAACTTTCCATTGCACATATATTTTAAAGAAAGAGACAAGGTTTTAAAATGCCATGAGAGGCGATTTTGTTTAATTTGCCGTGAAAGGCAGTTTTGTGCCGTAGAAGGCGATTTTGTGCCGTAAAAGGCAGTTTACAAATCTCATCAAAATGTAAAGACAAGAAATGTGATTTTTATGTCTCTTTAAAAAAATACACAATACAACAGAAAAGTAAGAAAAGGAATCTGACTTCTCAAGAGATCGTGGGGACTCGTTCAGATCGACGGTCGCGAGTCATGTATGGGCTCCGCCATCGTCCTTCAGATGAGAACACTTGATGCTATGATTCACTTGGCTTGGCTTGGACCTCAGATTTTTAGAGGACAAAGACCAAGGGAAGGTCTTATATCCAATAAAAAAAACCAAGTAGACGGGCTGAAAAGCCGCATCTAGGCCATGTTGGATAGAGGAAGAGAGGAGATCTTCGGGAGGGGTGGCCCCCCAAGGGACTTCGATCACCTTGTGGTGTTTTCTTGCAGCAGAGTTTCTTCAGAGTAGCTGAGCTTCTTTGCGCAGAGATTTCTTCGAGGGTTTTTAGCAATTTTTTGGGGATTTTTCAGAACCACTTCAGACAATTTTTCGGGACCACTTCAGACAATTTTTCTGGACCCTTTCTCCTTGGAATGACCGCCTATTTATAAGCTTTTGGTGGCCATTAGGAGGGTTTTATGGGCATTAATGGTATTAATGCTCCATGATGGGAGGAGTTACAAGATTTAATTCTTTATATTGTAACTCCTTTTTCTTGGATTTTGATTGGCCGATGGAGAATAATGGGCATTTAATCTCCATGATGATGGGAGTTTCATGATTAATTACCATGATTAATCTCCATAATGATAGGAGTTACATGGTTAATTGTCATGATTAATTGGACTTGTAACTCCCATTTCTTGGCTTCTGATTGGGCCGTTCAAAATAATGAGTTAATGACCCTAATAAATTGCCATAAAAGGGTCATTTAACTTCATTAATTGGCTGCCGAGTCACTTGAAGAGTCGGGGGCTGCGCTGCGTATTTTGGAATTCTTCTTGCGATGATCATCGATGAATCCGTACGTTGTTTGATGTCGGATGATGATGAAAATTCAAACATTAGTTGACACCAATGGGACGGCAACATCTGTTCAGTCAATTTCTTGATCGGTCGGGCAGAAAGTGTGCTTTCTTGGTCGGCCGGTTGGCAGTTTCGGAGTGTCCGATGATGATCAAATGATTTCGATGGCGGATCCGTAATGTTGACGAAGATCGACGGATATCATGCCTCAAAAATCAGATTTTAAGAAAATCACAGGGGCCAAAAATCTCAAAACGCGAAGAAGAACGGAAAAACAACACTTCTGGCGGAAATCCGGCGACCCGGATTTCCATGGTCGCCGGTGACCATGGGGCTGGTGACCTTGGGCCATGGTCGCCTTCCGGTCGCCGTTTTTTGGTCGTTTCTCGGGCTTTTTCGCTTTTGTTTTCTCTTGTATTTTTCTTTGACATTTCTCCTCATTTATTGGCTTAATTCCTCTGAAGAAAACCTGTTGAAAGGCTGTGCAAATCAGAGCACAAAGTTTCCTATTTTTTGGAAAAGCCGAAGACTCTGTAGCCGATTTTTCGCCAAGAGTTGAAACTGGGTCAAACGATGTCGGAATGACCTGAAATTTGAGGTGAAGCTTCTTGGGTATTAGATAGGACCAACCATGGGCTTTTATTTGAGTTTTGAAGCCATTTGGGGTCCCGTCGATGCTTGACTTGATTTCACCGTGTGGAAGATGTCAAGCTTTGATGTACGGTCATCCGATGTCCGATTGACCTGAAATTTGACGGGGAGCCTATTGGAGTCATTTTGAGAAGATCCATTAGCTCCGATTTGAGTGCCATGGTCCCGGGGAGCTTCGCTGCCGGTAGGCTTGATTTTGCTTCGGAGCATCAAAACCTGGTCAAATGTTGTCGGAATGACCTGAAATTTGACATGTAGCTCTTTGGAAGCATGCAGAAGCTACTCATGTGTTTTGTTTGATGAGTGGTGGCATTAGAGGTTCTCGCCGCCGGGAGGCTTGATTTCGCCGTTTGAGAGCCGATGGAGGGTCAAACGGTGTCGGTTTGACTTGAAATTCGACATGGAGCCTTTTGGAGGGATTTTGAGAGCATCCATAGGCTCTGATCGAAGATTTGATGTTTTTGACACTGTCGCCGTCGGGAGCTCCGGCTCAGCTGTTGGAGGATTGAAGTTAGGCCAAATAGTGTCGAAATGGCCCGAGACTTCATGTGTACCCTTCTTTTGGCTACTTTGAAAGATCTTGTAGTTTTTGTTTGGTTCTGTCAAGATCTGATGCTTGAAGCAGCTTTGCCTGTTTGTAGTAGGATGCGGCTCCATATAGCTTTTGATGTTGATGGGGCAAAGTGACATTTTTTGTGTCAACAAATGCCCCCTTGAGGTACACCGACGAATTGGATAGCCTTTGCAGTCGATGTGCCTCGAAGAAAACTTTGAAGGAGAACTTCTGACTTGACCAAGAGTCTCTGAGCATTTTTCTTGATAGTGTAGCCTTTTGAGTTTCCAAGGGAATTTTATGGCAGTGAGAGACATCACGTACCATCTCAAGGTAAAATTTTGAAAATGACATTTGGGTTGGGTTTTTGGGTTTTGGATTTTCTTTTGGACCTCCTGAACCTAAAGGCTTTGTGTTGCGCATCAGGCGATCAAGACGATTTTCGGTTTTTTGACCTTGTGACCTAACAAGCTGTATGTGGCAGGTTAGGGGGTCGGGTTTCGAATTTTGATTTTGGTCTTGTGACATAACAAGCTGTATGTGGCAAGTTAGGGGACCGGGATTTGGTTTTGGTTTTGGCCTTGCGACCCAACAAGCTGTATGTGGCGAGTTAGGAGACCATGGTTTGGATTTTGGTCACTCTTTGGGACAACTTTGGGTCCGTTGGAGTGGTTTGGGTTTTTGTGGAATGTCAATTTCAAGGTTTTGGCTTAATTTGGTTCATAAGGTGGGATGGTTTGGATTTTCGGAAACTCATGAGGCTTGGATTTTTTGTATAGTCCAATCAACTCAAAGGAGGCATGGAACCATTTTTGTATGCTCTTGGTAGGAGGAATTTTGACTAAAAGCCACTTTTAGTGCCTAGGTGGTCAAACCTGGCTCTTGTGGGCTAACCCATGGGACCTTAAGCTTTTAAAGATGGCTTAGATCTCATGTGGTGTCATTTTGTTAAGAATATCTAAAAATATCTCCTTTTGGTAGAGAATATCTAAAAATATTCTTACTTGGAGAGAATCTCTCAAGTTTCCTTGATTTTGGGAGAGATTTTCTCAAAGTATCTTTCTTTGGGAGAAAGTTTCTCATAATCCCTCTCTTTTTAGCGAGAATTTCTCAAAAGATCTCCTCATTGGGAAAGAATATCCCATAATTCCTTTCTTTTAGGAAGTTTACTAATTTGTAGCACTTACCTCCTTTCTTTTCTCCTCCTTTCCTCTTTTGGTTTGCTTTTTTCTATAAAAGCAAGGGGAATGGATTTCTTGTTGCTATTGCTCTCTTTTTGCAAGAACCTTCAAGAGTGCTCCAAGATCAAGAATTCTTCTTCTTCAAAGATCTTTAAGCTTTTTCTTCTTCTTCTCCATCAATGGCTTCAAGTAAGTTTCTTCTTTTTCCTTAAGAAACCCCATGTAGGAATAGAAAAAGGTTTTCTTTCTTTTCTTTTCTTTTTTGTTTTTTTACACGTTTTTCTTCTTTTTCCTCTTTTTTTTTTGCACGGTTTTCTCTCTCTCTCTCTCTCTCTGTTTTTTTTTACCGTGGCTCTTCTTTCTTTTTTTTATTTTTCTCATGGTTTCTTTTTTTTTTTTTTACCATGTGGTTTTTTTTATCTCTTTCTGTTTTTTTTGTGGCCGTACGGACAAGACTGTACGGTCATGGCCATACGGCCACGTGGCATGTGGGCAAAAAATTTTATTTTATTTTATTTTTCTTTTTTCTTCTTTCTCTTTTTTTTTTTTTGAAAAGAGATTTTCTTTTTCTTTTTTTGGATTCTGAGATGCGCATGCATGGCAACTTTCCTTCTATGCATTTTTTTTTTAGAAAATGGAATTTGGAAGTATGATAGTGCACACCTGGAAATCTTTTCGCAAGTCTTGGGATTTGGAGCTCGCAGCAATGTTGAGCCCTTTCTTGGTCTTGCGGGGATTTTCTAAGGAGCTTTGCAAGTTTTGGATTCTGGAGCTCGCAGCAATGTTGAGCCTTTTTCCGATCTTGCAAATATTTGAGAAGCTTTGGCTTGATCTCGCAGCAATGTTTGAGTTCGAGCCTTCTTCGAGAATTTTCCATGATTATGTGCTTGCAGCGATGTTGAGCCCATCTTCAAGCTCTTATTTCTTTCGGGGTGTTTCCCTTTTCTTCGGAATTGCCCCAAAATCATGCCAAAATCTCGCTAGATTTTTTAGCAAAATTTTGTCATTTTGATGATTGATTTTTTTTTTCTTTCCATCCTTTGCAGGTAGTTCCTCCAGAACGAACAAGGGTAAGGAGCCGGTCACTGATGCGCTTCGCCGTTCTACCAGATCCTCTAATGCGGCCGTATAGCAGGCCTGGGAGGAGGTTCAGTATGTTGAAAGGAACTTGGAAGAGTGTGACTCGCTCAATCTAGATGAGATGAGGCAACGTTTGATTGCCCTCAAGGATGAGGAGTATTATAAAATTATGGTAAGCAACCGTCCCTGGGTCACGGACGATCAGAGCATTGTGCCCAAGCCTACCTTCTTCTTTGGTGATGCCGTCCCCGACGATTCGACATACCAAAGGAGATGTTTTCAGTTCTCTTTCACAGTTGATGGTGAGAAGAGAACTGTTTCTACCCGGTTGTCCTTCGATTGGACAATCTCGATCATGAGCCTTTCCTCCACATGCTCGAAGAGGGAAGATCCTCCAAGCTGGGTGAAGAGGACAAATGTGATCGAGACCGGGGTTTTTGTTGGCGGCCCTTCTGGTGTTGCAGAGAAGTCGCCTGCCCGTATGGATATTTTGATGCCGGCCAGCGGCTACCAAGGTTCAGACCATTCTTCGGTCGATTTGAGACCGGTGGGCCTTGGCATTTTCAAGGGCGATGGCAACAATTGGGTGAAGCCTTTTCGACTTCGTGGGCGTTTCAGTGCTGACTCGAGCTGGGAGTAGTGGACTGATCACATCCTGCAGGTTGGCGGTGCCATTCTGAAGGAGGTCGAGATTTTTGATGCGGTTCGCGCTTTTTGGCAAACCGTGGTTTTCTTCGATGAGGCCTTTATGGCCATGCTGGAGTCGTTCCTTCCGCAAACCAACACCTTCGTTGTCACGAATGGTGAGATTGGTTTTTCTTTAAACCAACACCTCGGCGGCTAACCGCCAGCTAACCGACAGGTGACCGAATTTCACCCAGAATTCCTGAGTCTTTTCTACCGTTTTCAGATATGGTATTTAAAGGTTTGGATGGGTTGTTCTGATGCCCTACCACCTTGGAAAGACCCAGGGGATGACATAAGGAGATTGACTTAGAAAGAAACTCCATTTCGGAAATGTATTGGGAATTTGGATTCATCAACTTGCATAAGGAAACTTGGTATGTCCTTTATCATTCGAGTACCATACTAAGGGCCATAATAGACATACAAGATCTTTATACATGTTGTTTGAATATGGATGCCCCAATATATAGTCCCTAACGGTATAAAGATTCATTGCATTGTTTTACTCAGATTATATGTATCCTTAGCCGATACTACTGGTTTTATCTCAAACTTTGATTTATACACCTGACATGTCCTGCCAGCCCCGTTTATGTATGAAAAGATAATGACATGAAATGTGTGCCTATGAGCACCATGCCCCGCCTGCCCGAGTGTTTTACACCGAGATAGTTTTGTACATGTTTTGATTTCTCATGTAACCTATGAGTCGGCACCACTAAGCTTGGACGTCCTTGTCAGTCTGATCAACTGACTTGGGCCTCCCCCTTGTGCTCCCGCCAGTTGCAACTTGGATCCTGTCCTACCCCATTACCTGGTTCCGTGGTCATGGTCTTGCCTAGCTATATGTATATGTATATAATGTTGGTTCTCGTCACTTCGTGTGCTCGAGCCCAACGCACTGAATGTGCTCTCATCACATTAGTGATAGAGAGGATTTAGCTTTAGTGTGGTCGCCATCGAGTCAGTTCCTGTACCTTGAATATCCTACATGATTTATATTGCATCTGTACTTTAAATGAACCATGCATCCTGTTTTATGACAGTTATTGTTTTAATAAGATTTCGTTATGTTTAAGATGTGCTTTGATTTCTTTCTTGGTATTATCTATTCACCCACCTGCCAGACCGTCGTGTCTGACCCATTTTTGTGGTACTCAGGTCCAGCCCCCGTTATTGCCTTCGAGGAGGAGCCAGAGGAGGCGGTCGGCGAACCGCAACAATTAGTGGAGTAGCAAGCTGGCAATGTCATTTAGACATTTGGTTTAGCTTTGAGCTCCGTAACATTTTGGGGAGATTATAGAATGATACAGGATTTATACTTTTGGTTGTACTGGCCTCTGTTGGCCATTATTTTTGGGGAATGTTAATTTAAACTCGTCTTTTGTTAAACTTATAACCTTTCATTTTGGGAAATGCCATGGATATCACTGTTCACTCTGACATCTTGTCACACATATGTACTTATCAGTCTTATATAATGAGAATGGATTAAGAGTTTGATTTGCTACACGCTTCCGCACCATTGTAAATGTTTTGTGAGTGTGTGTGAAATCCTCACCACGGAAACCTGTGGGAGATTAAATGTGCATATTCATATAATCATCATTATCATTCATCCACCTCGTAGCGGGCCTGGATCCCGGTCTGGGGTTGCGACACAAACGTTGTCGGAATGACCTGAAATTTGATGTTTGAAGCAGCTTTGCCTGTTTGTAGTAGGATACGGCTCCATGTAGCTTTTAATGTTGAAGAGCCAAGGTGACTTTTTTAGTGTCAACAAGTGCCCCCTCGAGGTACAGCGACGAATTGGATAGCTTTTGCAGTCGATGTGCCTCGAAGAAAACTTTAAAGGAGAACTTCTGACTTGACCAAGAGTCTCTAAGCATTCTTCTTGATAGAGTAGCCTTTTGAGTTTCCAAGGGGATTTTATGGCAGTGAGAGAGATCACATACCATCTCAAGGCAAAATTTTGAAAATGACACTTGGATTGGGTTTTTGGGTTTTGGATTTTCCTTTTTGACCTTGTGGACCTAAAGGCTTTGTGTGGCGCATTAGGCAGTCAAGAAAAGTTTTTGTTTTTTTGTTTTTTTTTTTTTACCTTGTGACCTAACAAGCTGTATGTGGCAGGTTAGGGGGTCGGGTTTTGGATTTTGATTTTGGTCTTGTGACCTAACAAGCTGTATGTGGCAAGTTAGGGGACCATGGTTTGGATTTTGGTCACTCTTTGAGACAATTTTGGGTCCATTGGAGTGGTTTGGGTTTTTGTGGAATGTCAATTTCAAGGTTTTGGCTTAATTTGGTTCATGAGGTGGGATGTTTTGGATTTTTGGAAACTCATGGGGCTTGGATTTATTTTTATTTATTTTTATTTTTTTTATGGTCCAATCAACTCAAGGGAGGCATAGAACCATTTTTGTATGCTCTTGGTAAGAGGAATTTTGACTAAAAGCCACTTTTAGTGCCTAGGTGGTCAAACCTGGCTCATGTGGGCTAGCCCATGGGACCTTAAGCTTTAAAGATGGCTTAGATCTCATGTGCTGTCATTTTTGGTAAAGAATATCTAAAAATATCCCTTTTTGGTAGAGAATATCTAAAAATATTCTTACTTGGAGAGAATCTCTCAAGTTTCCTTGATTTTGGGAGAGATTTTCTCAAAGTATCTTTCTTTGGGAGAAAGTTTCTCATAATCCCTCTCTTTTTGGAGAGAATTTCTCTAAGAATCTCCTGATTGGGAAAGAACATCCCATGATCCCTTTCTTTTAGGAAGTTTCCTAATTTATAGCACTTACCTCCTTTCTTTTCTCCTTCTTTCCTCTTTTGGTTTGCTCTCTTCTATAAAAGCGAGGGGAGGTTGGATTTCTTGCTCCTATTGCCTTCTTTTTGCAAAAGTCTTCAAGAGTTCTCCAAGATCAAGAATTCTCCTTCTTCTTCAAGGATCTTCAAGCTTTTTCTTCTTCTTCTCCATCAATGGCTTCAAATAAGTTTTTTTTTTTCTCTTCTTAAGAAACTCCATGTAGAAAATAGAAAAGAGTTTTCATTCTTTCCTTTCCTTTTCTTTTTCTTTCTTTTTTTTTTCACGTGCGTCCTCTTTTTTTCATACTTTTTTTTCTTTCTTTCTCTTTTTTTTCTTTCTCTCTCTCTTTTTTTTCTTTTCTTTCACAGTTTCTCTTTTTTTTTTTTTTTACAGTGGCTTTTTTTTCTTTTTTTTTCCTTTTTTTTCTCTCTACTTTTTTCTCACGGTTTCTCCTTTTTTTTTTTCTTTTTACCGTGTGTTGTTTTTTTTTCTTCTTTTTTTTATATCTCTTTTTTTTTTGTGGCCGTACGGACAAGACCGTACGGTCATGGCCGTACGGCCACATGGCCTGTGGGTGATTTTTTTCTTCTTTTTTTGTTGTTTGAAAAAAGAAACTTTATTCCTTTCTTCTTTCCCTTTTTTTTTTTTGGATTTTGAGACGCACATGCATGAAAACTTTCCTTCTATGCATTTTTTTTTCTTTTTAGAAAATAGAATTGGAAGTATGATAGTGCACACCTGGAAATCTTTTCGCAAGCCTTGGGATTTGGACCTCGCAGCAATGTTGAGCCTTTTCTTGGTCTTGCGCGGATTTTCTAAGGAGCTTTGCAAGTTTTGGATTCTGGAGCTTGCAGCAATGTTGAGCCCTTTTCCAGTCTTACGGATATTTGAGAAGATTCGGTTTGATCTCACAGCAATGTTTGAGTTCAAGCCTTCTTAAAAAAGTTCACCCATGCGGATGGCAGCAATTGGGTGAAGCCTTTTCGACTTCATGGTCGTTTTAGTGCTGACTCGAGCTAGGAGTCGTGGACTGATCATATCCTGCAGGTCGGTGGTGCCATTCTGAAGAAGGCCGAGATTTTTTACGTTGTTCACGCTTTTCGGCAAACCGTGGTTTTCTCCGATGAGGCCTTCATGGCCATGCTGGAGTCGTTCCTTCCACAAACCAACACCTTCGTTGTCATGAACGGTGAGATTGGTTTTTCTTTAAAGGAACTGAGCGCCATCACCGGGCTGCCTATCCTCGGCAATCTCTATGAGGAGTTTATGCCTATTGACAGCGTCCTTGAGGAGCAGTATGAGGAGTTCAGGCTCTTGTACTTTCAGCTTGTCACCTTCTACGATTTTTTGAAGGAGAAGGAGGGCTCGAAAGTCCGGTGAAGCAGTTGGAGGAGTGGTAGCTTTTTGTCTTCCAACTTCTTTAACAGCGGGGAGCCTTTTAAGAGTACGACCCAGGAAGCCAGGGCTAAGAACCCAGATTCGAAGAAGATCTCCGCCATGCGAGAGAATTTGAAGGAATTCTTCACAGACACAGACGCCATTCATTTTGACATTGCGCTGCAGAGAGATCTTGTTGTTTTCCTCACTTATTGGTTGGGTGAGGCTGTTTTTGCTGGAGATGGAACGCAAATCAGGTCTCATTGCGTTTTTCCGTCTTGTCAGATGGCGTTTGGAGAGCGGCTTGCTTTGGTGCCTGCTCTTTACTCCTATTTGTGCACCGAACTGCAGGCTGCTGCTTTCCTGGTTCGGCTTGGGCTTCCCATGAATAGGGTATTTTCAGCCCATATTTTCTATTCGTGGTATGTATACCACTGTCCCAGTTTCCACCAATTGGGTGCTGCTCAGGACAATGACCCGTTTATGATTCGGTTGGCTAGAGGGAAACCTGTTTCCGAATCTCTTTTATATGCCCATTTGAGGATCTGATGATTCTGGGACGTCGAGATGGGGCAGTCTTCAGTGAAGCGTTCTCCGGGTTTGCGGAAGAAGGCTTTTGATTTTGGTGTCTTCCGAGATTCCACCAGGGCAGGGCCTGGGAGACACTATTCTATGACAAATGCAGAGAAGAGTTGGCTTTTTAACATACGTGTCGGCACGATGGTGTACCGCAGACATCTTTTCCTCGACATCCAGCCGTATGTTCCCTCGCGTTTTGCCATGCAGTTGGGCTTCTCTCAAGGCGTTGTTGGAGTGCCTTCCAGCAAGGTGAAGCGTTTTGGAGGTCTGCAAGACGGGAGAAATGCAATGGCCTTTTGTAGTGCGGAAGACACTACTGCCATGATTTCCTATCCTAAGTTGCCCACTCTCCGGACTGCTAGCTTCACGAAGTGGTTCGTAAAGAGCTTTTCAGCATACCGGGGGCTTTCCAAGAAGGAGCTTGATGTAAAGCAGTCTTCCGGGAAGGACCTTGGGAAGTCAGATGGCGCCCGCCGAGAAGAAGTTCTTTCTTTCCTTTCTGGAGAAAAGCAAAGAATAGGTTTTCTCGAGGACCAGGACGTCATCAGATCGGGAGCTGCACAAGAGATACCTAGTGAGGTCTTGGAACAGCTTGCTGAAGAGGAGGCTGAGGTCGCTGCTTGGATACAAGCAGAGCGAGCAAAGGCTTCCATGGTGTCTACCGGCAAAAGTAGACCATCCGGTGAAGACTCTGGCGAGAGGCTCGATTTCGATGGTGGGGTGGGTACTTCCAGTAATTCGTCTCGTAGGAGTAAGAGGAGAAGAGGACAGCGCCAAAGTCAGAGACGGCACAAAAATTCTCCTGATCTGGAAATTCCTTCCACCATCGCTGAGGAGGCATCAGGGGATGATGATGAGCCTCCAGAGAAGAGAAGCCGAGGGGAAGAGACCATTGATGATGGTATGCTTTTCCCTTTTCTCTTTCCGTTTCTTTTCTTTCATGAGAGCTTTTGTTCTGATCTACTGCTTTCTTTCTTTTGGCAGAAGATGATAGTTTGATGATGCCTGAGGTTCTGGCCGATGAGGCAGTGACGGATCCTATCGTGGCATCTAAGGAAGAACTTAGAGATTCTGAAGTAGACCCAAAATCTCCATTTGGTACGACTTCTTTTTTCTTTTTGTTTTTCTTTACCGCCATTTGCTGACATATTTTTTTCTTACCAGCTAACTTACCAGAGGATTCTGACGACTTCAAGCCATCCATGGACATAACTTTTGACGATGCTTTGGATGAGCTCATGGAGGCAGAAAGCATTCCGCTGGTCGTCGAAGAAGGTATATAGTAATAGTCCTGATATTGATTTTTGATAAGATCATATTCATACCTTTTTCATCTTTCATTGGCAGGTTGTGAGGTGACAGAAGAAGTTCTTCTATCTTTTTCAGATCCAGAGCAGGGGGTGCCTGTGACCGATCCAGAAGTAGGGGCTTCTTCCACCAGTTTTGATGAGGCAGAGGTGAGTCCGCCTGCTGATATTTCTTCTTCAATGGCTCCGGTTGGAAAGAGCTTCTTAATTACTCTTCCAACGGTGCCTGACATGGGCAGTCGACCAGCGGAGCATGGCGAGTCTTCATCTGAGCCATCCCGTCAGTTTGCGAGGAAGGTGTTGAAGAGAGTCTTGAGCTCATGGGTCGAGACTCTTTCTTCTGGCCATTTGGAGGCTGGTTTCGGCATGGTTAAGCATGTGCAGGACAATCTTGCCGATAACGAAGAAGTCGGTCTGAACATTACAGATGCCAAGGCTTTTGTTGATGAAGTCATCACTCTAGGCAACAAGTGGAATGAGACCAAGAGCTTTCCAAATGATGACTTCTTCAACGAGATTTTTTTGAAGCCTTCCAGCGAGGTCAAATCTGAACTGAACGAGATCTCGCGGACTCGAAAGCAGCTCGTTCGGGAGAGGAACGTCACCGAGTTGGCTATTATTGAGCTGACACAGGACCAGCACCGTCTTGATAGGGAGGTCACCGAGGCCAGACAGCGCCTCAAGCTATTGGAAGAACAGGCCGCTGCCAAGTGGGCTGCCACTTTGAAAGCTCACGATAGAGAGAGGACTCTCATTCTCCAAGTTGAGGAGGTCGAAAGCAATCTCCGGAGGAAGACTCAAGAATATGAACAATGGCAGATTATCTGGGAAGAGCTTCCTCGTGCTAAGGATGGATCACGACAACCTATTGCTTTTTATGGGAAGATTCTGAAGAAACGCGGCCTGGAAGCTTTGGAGGCTAAGGCCAAAAGTTTTCTTGAGGAGTTAAGCCTTTGGCTAAAGACCATGTCGGACTAGTCTCCTGACTTTGTAACAAACTTTTCTTCTTTTGTTCTGGTACCTCTATGTATAAACATTTTTTTTGGCACCTTCTTTTTTGTATTCCCTCATTTCACTTAAATTCTTTTTGATGAAAATAAGTTTTGAAAATTTGATCAAAAGGTTATCATTTTGTGAAAATCTTTTGTCAAATGGTTGTTTTGGGCATGAAAGCCAAATTTTGTGGCAAAAAGCCTGATTTTTTGGATGGCATGAGAGCCGAATTTTGGTGGCACAAGAGCCAAAATTTTGTTTGTGGCATGGAAGTCGGTTTTTGGCATGAGAACCGATTTTTGTGGCGTGAAAGCCGAATTTTGGTGGCATAGGAGCCAAAATTTTGTTTGTGGCATGGAAGCCGGTTTTTTGTTTGTTTGGTGTGAAAGCCAGATTTTGTGGCATGGAAGCCAAGTTTTGGTTTTGTGCCATGAGAGCCAAAAATTTGTTTGTGGCATGAAAGCCGGTTTTTGGCATGAGAGCCGATTTTTGTGGCGTGAAAGCCAAGTTTTGGTTTTGTGGCATGAGAGCCAAAGATTTTGTGGCATGGGAGCCAAATTTTGTGGCATAGAAGCCGATTTTTGTTTGTTTGACGTGAAAGCCAGATTTTGTGGCATAAAAGCCGAGTTTTTTGAAAACCAAGTTTTGTTTTGTTAGCATGGAAGCCAGATTTTTTATTTTTGGCATGAAAGCCAGGTTTTTGTTTTGTTGGCGTGGAAGCCAGATATTTTATTTTTGGCATGAAAGCTAGGTTTTTGCTTTTTTTTGGTTTCTGGCATGAAAGCCGGATTTTGGCGTGAAAACGGGGTTTTTGGTTTTCAAAAATGCAAGTATCGACTAAGAGTTGCCTCCCTGCCGAATGGTATTGCAAGTATCGATGGAATGTCGCTTCCTTGCTCATTCGGTTGCGAGTATCGATGGATTGTCGCTTCCTCGCGGATTTGGATGCAAGTATCGACTGAATGTCGCTTCCTTTCTTTTTTTTCTGAAAAATTTGGTTTTGTGGGTATCAATGGAATGTCGCCTCCCCACGATTTTTGAAATTTGAGGTTTTTTCAAACTTTGTTTTTGTTTTGAAATTGGGGTTGTGCATATCAACTGAAATGTTGTGTCTCCACGATTTTTGAAATCTTGCAAGTATTGACGAGGTGTCACTTCCTTGCGATTTGAGGTTTTGGAAGTATCGAATGGGGTTCGTATTCTTCCGATTTTTGGGTTTCGTGTGAGTATCGACTAAACGTTGCTTCCCCACAGTTTTTTGAAAAACCACTTTTTGTTTAAAGACATGAGGGTCATAAATTTTTGACTCAAAACCATTTTGGCGGTAAAAGTCGGGGTGGAAATCCCTGAGTCCTGATTTTTTTTTTTCAAACCATGAATTTTGGGTTCAAGGATCTAAAGTTTTGGTCAAGTTAGGGAAGAGGCTCCTAAACTTGGATTTTGGGTTTGATTTTTTTTTTTTTTTAAACAATGAAACAGTGAAAGTAAGCATTGTTTTGGGTTTTTAGAAATTTCAACATAGAGATGAAAACTCTAAAAAAAGGGTGGGTTTGACGAGCAAGTACCTAGGAATAGGCTTTGGCCATGCAGGCATCACTCTGACCTGATGTAGGAAGCCTTCAAGGGAGTACCGCTTCAAGAACTTGACATTGATGGGCAGCATACATCTATCACCCTCCATGTTCAGAAGAGCATATGCGCCGTTGGAGAAGACTTTGTCGATGACGAAGGGTCCCTCCCATTTTGGTTCGAATTTGCCTTTGGATTTGTGGCCAAAAACCATTGGCCTTTTCACCGCAAGAACCAAGTCACCCTTTTTGTGGGCGCGTTGCCTGTCCTTCTTGTTGAAAGATCCTACCATTCATACTTGGTAAAGCTCAACGCTTTGTAGAGCTTCGAGTCGTCTTTCATCGAGATTATCCAGTTCTTGGAGTCTCAATTTGACGTTGCTTTCTTACGTCATTTCATTTTGTAGAGATACCCTTAAGGAAGGAATTTGTACCTCTAGAGGGACAACTGCTTCACATCCATAGACCAAGGAGAATGGTGTGCTATGCGTTGGTCCTCGAACGGTAGTCCGGTAGGCCCATAAAGCTTCAGGCAGTTTGTCGCTCCAATCTCTTTTGTGACTAGAGACCATTTTCTTGAGAATTTTGCAGAGTGTCTTATTGAAAACGTCTGCTAGTCCATTCGCTGCCGGGTTATACGGAGTCGAAGGACAACTTTGGATTTTGTATTTATCGCAGAACCTGTAGAATCTGTGATCCCGGAATTGTGGTCCATTATCATGGACGAATCTTTTAGGTATGCCGAAGCGACAAATGATGTTGGTTCGTAAGAATTGAAGGACTGACGAGGTCTTCATTTCACTGAACACAAATGCTTCTGACCACTTGGAGAAATAATCCGTAGCGGAGAAGATGAAGCGATGACCTTTGCTTGACGGGGGAGAGATAGGACCTATGATATCCATACCCCAAGCTTCGAAGGGCCATGAGATCGCTGTAGGATGTAGCCATTCTGGAGGCATGTGGACATAATCTTCATTAACTTGGCATTGTCGGCAACATTTAGCAAATTGCATTGCGTCAGCTACCATGGTAGGCCAATAATAACCTAACCTTTTTATCTGATCGTAGAACTTAGGACTAGCCTGATGGGCTCCACAAAGACCAGCATGAACTTCTTTTAGAGTTTTTTCCGCCTCTTGTTGTGACAAGTAGCGTAGAAGTACTCCATTGAAGGATTTTCTATAAAGCATTTTGGAGGGAATATCCAAATGAAAGTTTGGGGCTTGTCTTTGGATACTTACCCACTCTTTTGGATCTTCAGGTAGGATTCCGAACATAATATAATCAATGAACGGATCCCTCCAGTCGCCGATCGGAGGTTTAAGGATGGAAATCCGATTTCCGACCACTCGGTGACATTCAGCAACTGCTTGGTGTGTGTTGAGGGGAGGGAGAATCCTTCTTTGACACACTGTAATTTTCATGTTTTCCCCTTCTTGGATTGCCATGGATGCAGCAAGTCCAACTAGGGCATCTACACAGATGTTTTCACCTCTGTGGATGTGGGTGATGTGACAGATGTCAAACTTTTGACGAAGCTATTGCGCCTTGTTGTAGTAAGGCAACAGATCAGGCTTCCTGATTTCATATTTTTGATTCATCTGGTTGACAATCAGTTGGGAGTCCCCAAATGCTTCCAGCATGGCGATGCCAAATTCGAGGGCGAGTTCCAATCCTAAGATCAGGGCTTGGTACTCAGCTGCATTGTTTGAACATGGTTCCAGTAGCGAAAATGCGTGAGGAATCATGTATTTATCGGGGCTAACAAAGAGAATGCCAATTCCTGATATCGGCTTTCCTTTTTCATTTGTCCCGGTTGCATTATCGAAGTACATGTTCCAGGAGCCATTTGGTGAGGAAGTCTCCACGCTGTAGACAGGTTCGTCTGGGAGATCATCCCTGAGTGGAGAATCCTTAGGCAGTGGATGCTCTGCGAGAAATTTTGCCAGAGCTTGACCTTTGATTGCTTTCTGTGGTACATACCTAATATCAAATTGTGACAGAAGGATGGACTATTTTGCCAGCCGGGCATTGAGAGAACCTGTTTTTGTGAGAAGGACCTTTAAGAGATTGATCCTTGAAATCAGGTATACTGTGTTTGGCAGCAAATAGTGACGTAGCTTTTGTACGGCGAACATCACTGCCAGGCATTCTTTTTCGACTGGAGAGTAGCGATGCTCTGCACCTACCAACATGTGACTGAGGTAGTATAGAGCAGCTTCTTTTCCTCCATCATTTTCTTATGCAAGTAGAGCGCCCAAAGAATAGTCGAGAGCTCTTCTGTACAAGATGAATGGTTTTCCGGTTGTGGGAGCAGCCAATACCGGAGGTTTGGTCAGGTATGACTTGATGTCTTGAAATGTAGCTTCACATTCAGCATCCCAAACAAAGTCTACACCTTTCTTTATCAGGCGAGAAAATGGATGGAATTTTCCTGATAGATTGGAAATGAACCGTCGGATGTATGCTAATCTTCCTTGAAGCCCTTTTAGTTTTCTTGCTTTCCATTGATATTCTTTCTAAAAGATTTAAGCTGGGTTTTCTCTTTTCTCCAAACTCTTCTTCTTGTCTAGAGCTTCTCAAGGTTAGCAATGGATACCTCTTCCTAAATCTTGGTTTTATTGCATCAATAGAAGCCTCTTTTCATACATGCATGGACTCCCTTGAGGAACTCCATTGTTTTTTGAATTTTCAAGGATTTTGAGCTAGCTTTCATGGGGCTTTTGGTGTAGGAGTGGAGCTTGGCTGTGTAGGAGTTATTTGGAGTGTTTTGAGACCCACTTCAGCTAGAGGCAAGTGATTAATCTAGGTTTATCGTTCATGCATGCAATGCTTTATGGGTTTCTAACTTGATTTTCTTGATTTCAACCTTCATTGTTTAATCTTTTTTTTTTGTTTTGGAGTTTAGCTTACTAAACATGTGTTTTAATGCTCATACTTTGTGATTCATTTCATGGAATTTAGATCTGAGATTTTCTCTTGTAAAAATCAAAATTTATGAGTGATTGTGAGAAGTGAATCTTGAAATTTCATGAGGTATTGGCTGATGAATTTTGGGCACTGTTATGAGTGAATGGTTGATGAAATTGGAGGACATGTGGGCTCATTTTCGTGCGGGAATAGAGGGGTTATAAGGAGAAGTGATGGAGGAAAGAAATGACTGAAAACAGCATCAGAAATGCATTCCCGTAGCTGTTCGGTCAGCTGCCGGTCAGGGATCGGCTAGCCGACAGACCAACTGACGGGTAATCGAGCCATCTCGGTTCCATTTCCAGAATGCTTCATATTTCCAGATCTTGGAGTGTCGGTCAGGGGACAGGTGACCGAACCACGTCGGTTCCGATTCCATAATGCTATTTTCCTGTCTTGATGAGGCAGTTATCTCTCGGTCAGCACTCGGCTAACCGACCTGTTCAGGGTCGGCTAGCTGACAGCCAATCGACAGGTGACCGAACTTCAAATTTGACCTAATTTTGATGGATTTCTTTGGGAATAAAAACCAGAATATGATTAAGGGCTTTTAGCTTGACATTGGTCAATTGAAATCCGAAATGTTATTTAGCTTCAGGGGCACCAATCCACTTTTAATTTTGACATTTGGGTTTCAATTACACAGGGATCAAATGATGGGCTTTAGCATATGCTTGAAATGTTTGATTTGAGAACCTTAGCGTAGATGTGAAAAGGCATTGGGTTACAATAATGTGGATTTGTAAGGTTTTGACTTGAAGGGGTATTGATTTTCAATGATTGGAATTGTAAAGTGTTGCGTGGGTTTTCATGTCATCTTGAAAATGATGTTTCCAAGGTTTTATTTAAAAACCCCATTTTTGGGAATCATCGTGTGAATCATGTTTTCATTACATCGTGTCGGGACTACTAATTCGTGAATTCTAGTGAACAAATGTGCATGTCAATGATATTGTGTGAGTAGTTCTCGAATTCTTGTGTGTCAAGTATTGATTTGAAAGTTCGCGTGTATTTATTTTCTTGTCGGCACCTCTCAGCTTGGACGACATTGCTGGTCTGATCAACCGCCTTGGGTCCTTAAATATTTCGTGCCAACTGCAGTTTGGATTATCATTCGTGTTATTTGCCCGTTCCGCGCCGGGACTCGTGAGTGATGCCCAGTTTTACTTGGTCATGATTGTGTGTGCTCCCTTCACCTCGTGTGACGGAGAATTATTATCGTGAGTGCTCTCGTTACCCCGTGTGACGGAGAATATAGCTTCATGTGGTGGCCGTCTGTTTAGTCAGTTTTATCATAAGTGGTTTTTAGCTTGTACATGGATTTCAATGTTCTTATCTTGCAAGCTTGACATGATTTATCTGGGATTTCCAACTGTTGTTTCGTATTGAAAAAAGATGGATTTATTATTCATGCTAATCTTGTTTCGTATATTGTTCATTCAGTGTTTTAAATTCAGTAAAATTGTTTTAAACATGGCATTTTCTAAATTTAAGTTTGTTTATGCTCATGCCTAAATTGATCACCTGCCAGACCGTTGGGTCTGATATTCTATCTTTGGTGCCTTAGGTAGCAGGTTCTTGTCTTGAGCCAGTGCTTGTGTAAATGGTTGTAAAGCCACGAGTTGTGCAGGTTCGTTTATGACTGATGTCATGTAGACGTCGTGCTTGGCTTTGGAGATACGTTACACACCTGGGTAGTATTTGTTCTTAGCTTGTTATTTTGTAAGGCTTTTGTTAGCCTTTTTCTTGGGATTGTAATTAATGCATTTGCTAAATTATAACTTGAATATTCTTGGGTAATGATTAGTCTGTTACTGTCAGCTCTGTATATTGTGATATCATGTTTTGTTCCAATCTGGTTGTGAATATTGCTATGACAGCTTTATGCTGATGCGTTGAGTGCGATACGGAATCCGATGGCTACGGGCTCCGGGTCGTAACGCCACGTAAGCTTCCGCGAAATGTTCTTGATGTGTTTGGAAATTTTGTATTCCTCACACACGCGGATCCTGGGGAGAAACATTATTTTATCACTTACTTCCCAATTCACGTCCCTGAGGTCGGACAGCTGCAGGAGTCTAGTTTTGGGGTCGTGACATTAGTGGAATCGTAAAAAATAATTTTCTTCCTCTAGCTGCATTGATTCCAAAGTATAGAGTCCAACACAATCTATTCACCTTTAGTATCTATCCTTGTAAGGGCAATATGACCGAATTAACTTCTTATATGGTCAATATCCTTCATAAAGTCATTACCGGTGTTCCTATGTGTTGTTCATCTCTGATTTGTCGTACCATTGTGCGGTATCACTTCTCCAATGCTACCAAGACTACTGCTCCGTTTGGGTTTCTTGTGACTCGGCTAGCCCGTTCTTATGGTGTTCCTTGGAAAAATCTATCTTGGAAAAATACGTTGCTCCTTGTAATTGATCAAATAATTCATCTATTCTTGGCAACGGATACTTGTCCTTGACGGTCATATGGTTCAATCTTCTGTAGTCAATGCACATTCTCAAGCTTCTATCATTCTTTTTCACAAACAAAACTGGTGCTCGCCAAGGTGAAACGCTTGGTCTAATGAAACCATCACTCAACAAATCTTGCAACTGAAGCTTTAATTCACCTAATTCTGCTTGAGCCATCCTGTAAGGTGCAATTGAAATCGGAGCTGTCCCTGGAAAGAGCTCAATCGTGAACTCAACTACTCCAATTGGTGGCAACCCCGGGATTTCTTCAGGAAAAACATCTGGAAATTCACACACAACGGGGATTTCCTCCACCCCTTAGGACCGTTTATCCTCCGTGATAAACGCTAGAAAAGCTTCACATCCACTGTTTACCATTCTACCTGCATTCAACGCTAAAATAATCCCCACTTGGTTTTTCCTCCTGTTCCCCTGAATCAACACATCTGTCTGTTCTCCTTTCAACTTGAAAGTGATAGTCTTACTAAAGCAATGCATGCTTGCATGATACTTCTCTAACCAATCCATGCCTAAGATGACATCAAAGTCATGCATATCTAGAATAATAAGGTCTGCTGGAAGGTTGACCTCTCCTAATAGGACGGAACAACTGGGGTAATAGGTCCTACAAACAACCTGTTTACCTACTGGTGTAGTAACAGTCAATATATAATCAAGTTCCCTAAACGGCATAGCAATCATCTTTGTAAGCACAGGAGATAAAAATGAATGAGTGCTGCCAGGATCAAATAAAATTTGAGCTTCTACTCCACAAAAGAGAAGTTTACCTTCCACAACACCACTCGCAGCCTCTGCATCAACACGGTTGAGATGGTATGCACGTCCTTGCTGCTGTGGCCTATTCTTCCTTCCTTGTGCATTTCTGTTCTGCTGCTGCTATGGAGGACGAGCATTCTGATTCTGAGCTTGTTGCTTGCCTTGCTGCTGTTGCTGCTGAGGTGGTCTTGCCTGGTTCTGAGCTGGTGCCTGATTCTGAGGAGCTGCTTGCCTCTGTGGCTGATTCCTATTGCCTTGGTTTTGCAATTGTGGGCAATCTCGAATGGCATGGCCCATAGCCCCACATCTAAAACAAGCTCCCGTGGCCTTGCGACAATGCGCAGTCTCATGGTTTTTGCCACAGTGTGCACATGCACCTTGTCTTGGAGGGCTTTATTCTTGCCTTTGCTTCTTGTTCTGTTGCCTTTGATTCTGCTGGTGATACTCTTGCTTTCTATCCTTGATGATCTAGTTGTTGATGTCCTCAAACTTATATGCTCTTTTGACAGCTTCATCGAATGTGGCTGTTGGAACTACCCCTATAGCATATCTCATAAGTATGGGGTTCAGCCCTTCTAAGAATTTGGTGATCTTCTTCTACTCGGTATCAATTAGCTCTCGAGTATACCTGCCTAGTCTTTCAAACTTTGTAACATACACCAAGACTGTCATACTACCCTGCTTGAGCTGCTGAAACTCTATGGCCTTCTGCGTCTAGATATGTGAAGGGACATATTTGTCGGTGAAGTGATTCTTGAAAGTCTGCCATGCAGTTTCATCTGCCATGGCCTGATACGGTTCCTTAACCGTTTGCCACCAAGTGTCCGCCAAACCGAAAAATAGAGAAGTGGTGAGGTTGACCTTCTGTATGCCCGTACAGGTGAATACATAAAAAATCTTCTCGGTGTTAACTAACCAATCATCAGCAGCCAAAGGGTCCTCTTGTAAGACCCCGCCCCTAGAGTTTCCTTTTAGTGTTAATTAAGACGTGTTTTAGCTATAAGTGAGATTAGTGGAAATTGGTTAAATCTGGATTAGAATAGCTTTTTATAGCTTTGAATAATTTTGGGAACTCTTTTGATCTAGTGGGGCCCTTTGGGGGTTCCTTTTATTGTGTCTTGATTAGTTTTGGGATTTATTTAATAATTCTGAAAATCTGTAATTTACTCCGTTTAATGTATTTTATGATTCCCGACAACTTTCGTATTTGTTCCGTTTCCATTTGAGACCTCTAAACCCTACTTTGCCAATGATAGGGGTAAAACAGTCTTTTTACACAAAATCTGGACACCATTTTCAATGTCTCCGAAACTCGTAAAATATATATTTTTTGGAAAGTAGAAATTTCGACGATCGATTCTTCCTTCTTCATCGAATCCATCCGAAGCCCGTAGAGCGATGTTTTAGCCCAATTGGATTTTTAAGTTGTGGGACCCATTCAGATTTTCTATATAAGGAGGAGTTCATTCCTTCTTCCCCCTTTTTCCAGCAACTTTTCCTTGAGAGCATAGAGAGTTCCAGCCCTAGGTTATTCTTGTGCCTTCTTGCTTCTCTATCTCTCAATCTCTCTCAAACCTATTGCTAAAGGGAAAATGGAAGTGGTAATCTTCTTCCCCTCCATGAGAGCTTTATCTTGATACCATTTTTAGAGAGAGCCTTCCATTCCAAGCTACATTTTGAGCAAGCTCTTGCCATTAGAGGACTTTTCATGTAAGCTCTTTTTCTCATCTCTTGGTTGTGTGTTCTTCTAGCCATGGAGGTGCTTCACCTTGATTATTGGAAGCTATCTCCATCTATTTCTTGATTTTGACATTCTAGGGTTGTAATGAATGTATTTTGGGGACTTTTGTATAGATTGTAGATTTTGAGCTTGATAGTGGGATTAGAGCTTGACTAGCATATTTGGAGACCAAGGCAAGTGAATGAATGGATTTGATTTGAATAAGTTCTTGTTTTATTGAAAATGTGGATTTGTACTGTTCCTATTCCTTTAGTTTATTATGTTTCATAATGCTTTTGGAAATGTACTTATTGATATGATTTTTCTCCTAATTAGTTTATGAGAATGTATGCATTCATTCATTAAAGATTATTTTGGTCATTATGGACTTCTTAAATGATATTTGTACTTGCATTGAATGAGAATTGTGTTGGAAGGAGAATTAAATGCATTGATGGAATGGTGGTTGGTGGAAAGGATTAAATGTTAAATGGAAGGGAATAGACCCATTTCATGTTAGGGAATGGTTGGAGTTGAGGTGAAAGGGTTTGGGAAAGAAAGAACTGAAATCTACACCTGATGTAGAGTTCCCGCAGCTGGGCGGTCAGCGGGCGGTCACCTTGGCGGCTAGCCGACAGGTGACCGGCGGCTAGCCGACCCAGATGCGGTTAGAAACACAGAATGCCGTGTTTTGACAGGCGAACCGCGGTCAGCCCCGCGGTCAGCTCGCGGCTAACCGCTAACCAAAAACCCTGTGACCGCCAGGTAGCCGAGATGCGCGGTTAGAAACACAGAATGCTATATTTTAGCAGGGTGAACCGCGGTCAGCCCCGCGGTCAGCTAGCGGCTAACCGCCGATCACCTCGGCGGCTAACCGCCAGATAACCGACTGGTGACCGAATTTCACCCATAATTCCTGAGTCTTTTCTATTTTTTTCAGATATGGTATTTAAAGGTTTGGATGGGTTGTTCTAATGCCCTACCACCTTGGAAAGACCCAGGGGATGACATAAGGAGATTGACTTAGAAAGAAACACCATTTCGGAAATGTAGTGGGACTTTTGGAGTCATCAACTTGCATAAGGAAACTTGGTATGTCCTCTATCATTCGAGTACCATACTAAGGGTAATAATAGACATTCAAGATCCTTATACATGTTGTTTGAATATGGATGCGCCAATATATAGTCCCTAATGGTATAAGGATTCATTGCATTGTTTTACTCAGATTATATGTATAATTACCCGATCCTACTGGTTTTATCTCAAATTCTGATTTATACACCTGATATGTCCTGCCAGCCCCGTCTATGCATGAACAGATAATGATATGAAATGTGTGCTTACGAGCACCATGCCCCGCCTGCCCGAATGTTTTATACTGATATAGTTTCTATATGTTTCGATTTCTCATGTAACCTATGAGTCGGCACCACTAAGCTTGGACGTCCTTGTCAGTCTGATCAACTGACTTGGGTCTCCCCCTCATGCTCCCGCCAGTTGCAACTTGGATCCTGTCCTGTCCCGTTACCCGGTTCCGCGGCCGTGGTCTTGCCTAGCTATATGTATATGTATATGTATATAATGTTGGTTCTCGTCACTTCATGTTCTCGAGCCCAACGCACTGAATGTGCTCTCATCACATTAGTGATAGAGAGGATTTAGCTTTAGTGTGGTTGCCATCTAGTCAGTTCCTGTACCTTGAATACCCCACATGATTTATATTGCATCTGTACTTTAAATGAACCATGCATCCTGTTTTATGACAGTTATCGTTTTAATAAGTTTTCGTTATATCTAAGATATGCTTTGATTTCTTTCTTGGTGTTATCTATTCACCCACCTGCCAGACCGTCGTGTCTGACCCATTTTTATGGTACTCAGGTCCAGCTCCCATTATTGCCTTTGAGGAGGAGCCAGAGGAGGCGGTCGATGAACTGCAACGATTAGTGGAGTGGCAAGCTGACAATGTCATGTAGACATTTGGTTTAGCTTTGAGCTGCGAACATTTTGGGGAGTTTATAGAATGATACATGATTTATACTTTTGGATGTACTGGCCTTTGTTGGCCATTATTTTTTTGGGGAATGTTAATTTAACTTGATCTTTTGTTTAAACTCCAACTTCAAATTTAGGGAATGCTAATGAGATCATTGCTCACTCTGACATCATGTCATACTTGTGTATTATCAGTCTCATATAATGAGAATGGATTAAGAGTTTGATTTGCTACACGCTTCCGCACCAATGTAAATGTTCCATGAGTGTATGTGGAATCCTCACCGTGGAAACCTGTGGGAAATTAAGGAAATGTATAATCATTATTAAGGGTAGTTCATTACCCCAACCACACCACCGTCGCGGTCCTGGGCCCCGGTCCGGGGTCGCGACACCTCTTGACCCGAGAACTCCTTGGGTCCTCTTTTCCTAAACCTTTCAAACAATATGTTAGGGTCTTGGTCTCGATTGTTGATGATTATGTTCAGGCCCCCTGGTTGTCTAGGCTGTGGTTGGGGGCTGTTCTGTAAAACTTCCAATGATTGTCGTTGGACTTGTGCCATGTCCTCATCTTTCTTAGCTAGCTATTCTTGGAACCTTTGTTGGTTCTCATTGGCTTCTTGTTGCAATCTAGCTTCAACATCATTTGCCTCTCTCTGTAGTCTAGTCTGACTCTCATTAGCCTGCCTCTGTTGTTCCAACATTTCTTGCATAAGTGCCTGAAATTGTGTCACTGTGGGTGGCTGTTCATGATCTGTCTCACTGGCATTGTTATTGGTATTCCTTCCGGAAGCATTCTGATTTGGATCTTTTCTTGGAGGCATGATGCTGTAAAACAAAACGTTAGTACATAATAAAAAGTTTGGGTTTGGTTTCTAGGTCCATACTAACGATCTAACGAACTCACGGATCCTCGCCACGTCCATAAGAGTTTCTAGTTTCTTTTAAATGCCTGAAACACGTCCCGCTTTAATACCAGTCCTGTCGCGACCCCGGACCAAGGTCCCCGGATCCAGGCCCACGACATGTCCAGCTGTCTACCAACTATGATTAACCCACAGGTTTCCGCAATGAGGATTCCCGAAACAAACTTGGAACTTATCTCACACAAACTATGATTTGCGGAAGCGTGCAAGTAATCTTATCTAAGCAATACATGTGACATAACATCCACTTACATAAATTAAATCATCATCAAGACAATGATCAGAGAAGGAAACATAAGCATGGCATTAACATAAGTTAACTTCAAGTTTCAAAAGAACAAAGGTAAGTTATGTTTATTAAGCTTACACATCCCCAAAGTAACAAAAGGCCAACAAAGGCTGTACATCCCAACAAAACAACAACCAGTCCCATCATGTATCGAGCTCAAGACCCCACCCGATGTTTAGAGGATGTCGTTGGGTTGCCACTCATGGGTTGGGGGTGGCTCGAAAGCCTCCTTCGGGCATTCCTCCTCAGGAGCAACGGCTCCTGCATCTAAACACCAAAGCAAATGGATCAGACACGACGGTCTGGCAGGCGATCAATTCAGACATAAAATAAATCAATTAAAATCTGAAATAATCAATGCTTAAAACATGACATGAGTTCTAAACAAAGCATATTTAAAGTACAAAGCAAAACTAGCATGATTTCAAGAAAATAACATGATTCATTAGTCCACATTGAGCTCATCCTTTCTCCGTCATACTTGATGACAAGAGCAAGCAAAGCGAAACAAAACGAAACGAAATGAAACAAAAGCCCGAGTCACACAAGGTGAATGGGAAAACCGGCCGCGGAACCGGACAAAACAAGAATGTATACAATTACACGACTAATCTGCAGATTGTCCTTATGTTTAAGGACCCCCTAACTAGTGGATCAGACTGAGAGGGCAGGCAAAGCTCAGCGGTATTCAATGACATTCATGTATGCACAAAACATGTCGATACTTGTACAAAACTTATCAAATAGGGGAAAATACTTATCAAAACAATGCAAAGCGAAACTAAACAAAAGTGACATAAGCCATGGCGAAAAATGGCTGAAAAGTGTTTCCGAACAAAGTCCTCAAACAATTCAAAACAAATCTTATAATTGTAAAACAAATCAAGTACTGAAACGATACTTATCGTATCAAATCGCGATCCCAAAGTGAAGTTGCGAAGCATACGTTAAGACCTTTCATTTGAACTTCATGTGGTTAAGACCCAAATGTCTCAATAAAAAATGTATTGGTGTTCTGGAAGTTAGGAGACATTTTAAAGCCTCAAGCACACAAACTCAAGTTTGAAAGTTCCTAATCATATTCAGGTTTTCAATTCCAAGAAGCTCCCACAAAATAAATCAACTTTGAAAACTAGGTCAGCTCGGTTACCTGTCGGCTAGCCGAGTAGGTGGCCGTCGGTTAGCCGTCAGCTGACCGACGGCTGACCTTCAGATCTCCTGACAGGAAAATCACCATTTTGGAAATGGAACCAAACTTCGCTCGGTTGGCTGTCGGTCGACCGAGGTGTGCATGTCGGTTGGCCGACAACTGACTGACGATTCCCTATCACAAATCATGCTTCTGGAAGTGGAGCCGAACTAAACTCGGTTGGCTGTCGGTCGACCGAGATGGACATATCGGTTAGCCGACAGCTGACTGCCAGCTGACCGACTGTGCACGACAGCCCAGTTCAAGTCAGAATTACAGTTCCTCTTCCTACACATTTCTTCCCATTCCACTTCCTTTCCTTCTTGGTCAAATCCCTGCATATCCCCTGAGCCTCCATGCTCTCCTAGGGGCCATTTCCATTCCAATTCAACCAATACATGAATTCATTTTACAATACATTTCACCATTCTCTCATCCATTTGCAAAACATTTAAACAAGATAAAAAGAATCACTTAATTGGAATGAAACCCATCAAAATAAAACTACTAGCATATGCATTTCAACTAAAACAAAATTTCAAACCACATCCCCTAATTGAAACATCATATTGTGCAACTAAAATAAATGAATGAACCAAAACATTGAAGATAAAATGTTCAAACATTGCATGCATCAAGAAGGGCTAAGTTGATCACTTGCCTTGACAATAGCTAATCTGAAAATCTCTCAAGATTCCTACCCCAAAGCTGAGCCGCGAAATCTACAAGAAACCCCATGAAAACATTCCAAAAATCATCATTTTGGGCAACCAAAACCCCCATTTCGAAAATGGGTTTGCATGTTAGAGAAATGGGATCCTAATGGGTTCAAAAGACCACATTGAAGGTGAGAAGAAGATCCCTTACTTGAAGCTTACTAAACGAGAAGAAGAGGAGAAAATGGAAATCTCTTCCAACTAGAATTTCCATGAAAATGCTACCAATAGAGAGCTTGGGAAGAGAGGAAGAGGAAGATGGTCTCAGATTTTTAGATGGATGTCTCTAGGTAGGGCATGCAAAGAGAGAGAGGAGAGGAGATGAAGGAGCTCCTCTCAGCTGGGTTGAAGAAGTTGCAGAACAATTTCTGAATCGTGGGACAAGTGAGGGAGAAAGAGAAGCTTAAGTCAAGTTCGTTTGTGGGTCCCATTATGCTCAAAATCTGTGACAATTAAAACACTGCCTTACGAGTCTCGGACGAAAACGACGAAGAAGACAAAATCGATCACCGAAAAATCTAATTTCCAAAAAGTACAATTTTGGTATAGTTCTGAGATTTCAAAATTTGGGTCCAGATTTGGTGTGAAATGACTGAATTACACCTTTTGGGCCAAAACTTGGGTTTCTGGGCCTCAAATACGAACAGGCTGAATACAAAAGTTGAAAAATAAAATAAAACCATTCAAACGAGGTTGAAATCACGATTAAAATCAAGAAAAATAAAATTTCCTTCTAAGCTTACACGTACACTCAATGCACCATTGAGTGTGACTGAATAGCATAAAATGCTCTCGAAATTCCCCAAAGCAAATTCCAAGCTAAATCGAACCAATTCGTAAGCCACGAACACTAAACCCACATTATAACTAAATGCACACTTAATTAACACTAATTGCGCTAATCCTGGGTTTGAGTTTGACACTTGGGCACACCAAAATGACAGATAATGTGATTTTTGACAAAGTTAATCACAGTATCAGCTTTCACTTCGGCTAGTGGAACCGCCTCGGACCATTTAGAGAAATAATCCGTGGCTACCAATATGAAGTGGTGACCTCTGTCTGATGGAGGATAAATTTTCCCAATGATGTCCATATCCCAACCTTTGAATGGCCAAGATATGGTCGTAGGGTGCAGATAAGTTGGTGGTTGATGTATATAATCACCATGAATTTCTTACTCTCTGAATTTCTTTACAAATTGTATGGAGTCTGCATTCTTTGTAGTCCAATAATATCCCAGCATCATCTGGTCATGCAATTTTGGTCCAGCCTGATGAGCACCACATAGCCCTACATGGGTTTCTTTTAACGTAGCTTCCACTTCCTTTTGAGACAGGCATCGCAGCAAAATTCCATCAAATGATCTTCGATATAGGGTTTTAGATGGAAGATCATAGTAGAATCTGGGCGCACTGCTTTAAATGCTGGTTCTATCTTTGATGTCATTAGGTAGAATGCCATCTAGGATGTAGTCAACAAAGGGCTCTCTCCGGTCTCTAAATGAATTTTCGTAGGAAAGAGCTTTGCTTCCTAAGACTTGAAAACGGTCTACTGCAGCTTGATGGGTATCAAGAGGTGGCAATAATTTCCGTTCTGTGACAGTAATCGACACCTTATCATTTTCTGGTAAGGCTAATTGAAGCGGCTTGTCCTACTAGAGCATTTGCCTTGACATTTTCATATCTTGGTACATAATGGAATTTTATCAATGTGAACTGGCTTTTTGAGCTTCTGTGCTTTGATGAAGTAAGGAACCAGATTTGGCTTTCTTACTTCATATTCAAAATTCATTTGTTTTATAATCAACTGGGAATCTCCATAGACTGGCAATATGTCGATACCAGACTCTAGTGCCAATTCCAACCCCTTGATTAGAGCAATATATTCCACTATGTTATTGGAGCATGGTTCCAACAATGAGAATGAATGAGGTATATATATTCTTTTCGGGTTGCAGAAGATAATTCCCACCCCTGACACTTTCTCTCCAAATTTGTTAGTTCGTGTAGCTCCATTGAAATGCATGATCCAGTGATGATTAGGGTCAAGAGTATGTTTAATGATCTTTTCGGTGAAGAAAATTGGTTCATCCAGGAGATCATCTTTGAACTCTGAATCTTCTGATAAACGATGTTCAGTCAAGAAATCTGCCAAAGCATGTCCCTTGATTGCTATTGCTGGTATATACCTTATATCATAGGACGATAATAATATAGACCATTTGGCTAACTGACCATTCAAAGAACTAGCCTTTGTCATCAATACTTTCAGCGGGTTTATCCGGGACACTAGGTATACTGTATTTGACAGTAAGTAGTGTCGGAGCTTTTGTACTGCAAACATGAGAACTAAGCATTCTTTTTCAACTAGTTTGTATTCGAGATAGGTAGTCGAGAGCAACTTCTTTACCATCATCATTATTTTGAGCTAACATTACACCCAAAGAATGATCTAGTGCCCTGGTATACAAGATGAATGGTTTGTTTGACATGGGAGCTACGAGTACAGGAGGGTTCGTGAAGTACCTTTTTATGTCTTTGAAGGCTTCATCGCATTCTTCATCCCAGACAAAATCAACTCCTTTCTTCATTAGGCGAGAGAAAGGTTTGCACTTCCCGAATAAGTTAGAGAAGAATCTCCTTATGTATGCCAATATGCCCTGTATATCTCTAAGTTCTTTAAGAGTTTTTTGGTGGAGGCATCTCCAATATCGCCTTGACTTTGACTGGGTCAAGCTCGATCCCTCCTTTGCATACTACAAATCCGAGGAATTTTCCCAAAGATACCCCGAAGACGCTTTTAAGGGGAATTATACGCAACCTAAACTTTTGCAACCGCTTAAAGACTTTGCGCAGATCATCAAGATGAGTGTTCTTCTTTTTGCTCCTAACAGCTAGGTCATCCACATAACATTCAATCGTTTTATGTTGGATGTCTTGGAAGATTTTCATCAAGGCTCTCTGATATGTTGCTCCCTCATTCTTGAGGCCGAAAGGCATGACTGTGTAACTGTATACCCCAAATGGGGTCCTGAAGGAGGTGTGCTTCTCGTCCTCTGAAAACATCTTGATTTGGTTGTATCCCGAGAATCCATCCATGAATGACATCCTTTCATATCCGAATGTGTTGTCAATTATGATCTCAGGAATGGGCAGTGGACAATCATCTTTGGGGCAAGTTTTATTCAAGTCTCGGAAGTCGATGCATACCCGGATTTGTCCATTCTTTTTTGTAACAGGAACGGTGTCGTGACCCTGGACCGAGGTCCCCAATCTAGGCCCGCGATCCGATGTGTCCAACGGTGATTATCCCACAGGTTTCAACGGTGAGGATTCCAAAACAAGCATGGAACAATCTCACACGAACAGCGGTTTGCAAAAACATGTAGTAATCTCATCTAGACAATACATATTATATAATATCAAGCTTGCATAAGTTAAATTATCATTACGACAAATATTCAGAGAATGAAACAAAAACATGGCATTTCCAAGATTTGTTCAAGTCCCATGACAACAAAAGTATGTTAAGTTAAAGTTAAGTTACATCCCACAAAGACAGGGCCAACAAAGGCCATCACATCCCAAAATAACAAAATGATAAAACCCCATCAGAGTATATCGCTTCTCAAGACCCCACCCGACGTCCAGATGACGTTGTCGAGTTGCTACTCACGGACTGGGGGTGGCTCAACAGCCTCCTCCCGACGCTCCTCCTCAAAGGCAACGTCACTTGCACCTGGGCACCAAAATAAATGGGTCAGACACGACGGTCTGGCAGGTGATCAATTTAGACATGAATATAAATCATTTAGATTATGGAAAAAGACAGTATTTAAAACCATTCAATGAGTGAAGAACAGTGCTTGGAAAGTATACAAAAACAAAACTAGCATGAATGTAGAAACATATCATGATTAATAAGAAACCACATTGAGGCCTTCCTTTCTCTACCATACATGATGATCAGAGTAAGCAGAACAGAACAAGATATAACAGGACTGAACATAACATAATCCAATGCTATACTAGGTAGGTGGGGTCCGGCCGCGGAACCTGAAACAGAACAGAGGTGTATATAAAAATATACGACTAATCTGGAGATAGTCCAGAGCTTAAGGACCCCCAGACAGTAGATCAAACTGAAAGGGCAGTCCAAGCTCAGTGGTATTCACCTAAAATCATGAATGCACAAAATAGATTATACATGTACAAGGTTGATCAAAATAGGGAAATTCACTCATCAAAACAGGACAAGGCAAGACAGATCAGAGGTAGCATATGCTATACCAAAAAAAAATTGAAGTAGTGATACCCACTATGAGGTCTTGAAACAGTTCAAAACCAGGCATGAGTTCTTGAAATAGTTCAAAACCAGGCTAACATTTGTTAAACAAAACAAGTTCTAACGATATTCATCGTATCGGAAACCGAGGTCCCAAAACAAGTTGATCAGTATACTTTAAGACCTTTTATTAACTTTTGTGTATTTGAAACCCAGTTGTCGGAATTTAAGATGTATTGGTGCCCCTGAAGCTAAATAGACAATTCAAGTTTCAAATGCACAATCTCAAGCTAAAAGCCCTTAATCATATTCAAGTTTCATTTTCCAAGAAAATCCCATAAAACAGATCCATCATGAAAATTCGGTTTACTCTCGGTCACCTGTCAGCTAGCTGAGGTGGTGCATGTCGACTAACCGACACCTGACCGAAGGCTAACCGTCAAATCCCAGGTAAGAAAAAGTATCATTCTTGATTTGGAACCGAAGTAGAGCTCGGTTGGCTGTCGGTTAACCGAAATGGGGTTGTCGACTAACCGCCAACTGACCGACCATTCCCCTGATGCGATGCAAGCTTCTAGATTAGGAACCGAGGTTGTTCGGCTAGCTATCGGACGACCAAAACAGGGTTGTTAGCTAACCAACGTGTGACCGATAGCTGATTGACCCTCTTCAGAAAGCTGCAGTTCAGGTCATATTTCTTTATTCGTCTTCACACATTATTTCATTTCATCCCTTATCAAATCCCCTGCAGTTTCGGAGCCTACTTGCTCTCCATACTTCATCATTCTACAACATTTCATCATAATTCCTTCATACATCACTATTTCCACCTTTCTTACAACCCCATCATCATCCATCCATCAGTCCATTCAAAATAAAGCATTCGACAAAATAGGTCTCAGATATGACAAAGGGAAAGATTTTCCAAGCCATACAATTAAACCAACATGTAATCCAACATTGGGCATCATAATCTAAACTTAATAAAATACATTCAAGTGCATAAATCAAAATAATCTCAAATATTTGGAAACCAAAAGTGCTTGAATACTTTGCATACAAAGGCACATTTACGAAGATCACTTGCCTCTACTGCTACTAATCCGAAAATCTTCTCAAGAATCTATCCCACGAGCTCAGCCAAGAACCTTTACAAAAACCCATGGAAAGTGTTGGAAGTGGGTGGACATCTAGGATAGGTTTCAAAAAAATTTCACCATCTAGAAGTGATGAACACCTATCCAAAAAGCCAATAAAACCCAATCCAGGATGCATGTCCTCTATCTCAATTATCATGGTCAGCAAACAAACCTATCAAGAAGATAGAAACAGCACTAAACATGCAACCACAAAATTCCACAACATACAAGGAGTAGAAAATACCTATGGAGCTTGGTTGTGCTCTAATGGAGAACTTGATTCAACTCTTTGATGAGGAGCTCTTCCAAAATCAAAATCTCCAATGCCCAATCGTCTTCCACGCTATGACCCGTTACAGATTTCTTTCCTCAAGAGAGTTGGTGGAATCTCCAAGAGAAAGACTAACTAGAATCACTAAGGAAACTAGAAGACAACTAGAAGAGAGAGAGAGAGGGGAAGGACAAGAATGCAACTCTTGCAAAACTAGGGATGATGGGCGTGAATCACTCCTTGGAATAGGGCATGGACGTCCAAGGGGCTCCCTCCTCTTCCTTTTTATAGTTTTTCAAACTTCTCTCTTTGTGTATTATTAGAAGTCCAACTTCCATTATACTTAGTAACCCTTTGTTCCACTATTACCACTATTAGAAGTCCCACTCCAAATAGAAATAGTAGATTTCCCTTTTAAGTTCAGATAGAATTAGTAAAGATCCAATCTTGGGCTAGCGTGGGGACCACTAGGGATTCCATAGAAAGTTGGCTCCAACTGGGACACCTCGACCCCATATCTCATGTGCAATCCGGGCCCGTAGTTAATTGCAAATAACTCGACTAAATAAATGCAATTGAACTCCAGTCTTAGGAATAAATAACATGAAGACCCTAAACTTCCTTATCACTAGCCCCTCTATCAATATCCATGGATCAATTGGTCAGACTGTCCCACCAATTTAGATCCATATCTTTTTATCCTTGAGACCCAATTAATTATAGTAATCATTAGTAGCATCCAATTAACTCTTAATTGAGATAGGTGTACACTTACCAATGATAGATCCATTAATTGGCATAAGGGGAAAAGATAGATTCCATTTTTACCATTAAATGTTCCCACAGTCCTACTATCACGTACCCAAGACACCGAGGTGTTGACCTACAGTTGGCCTCACTCATTGGTGACTCAAAGTAAATGAATAGATAGAAACTTGAGTTCATCAATGTCTCAAGGTTGAGAGCCTATTGCTAGGGAATTATGAGAGGAAACCTTAAAGTAAAGACAATATCCTTGAGGTGCATCTCGTGGTCCTTCAATATATCTAATGTACCAGTATAATGATCTAGAATCTTACATTCCTATGATCGAGACAGATCATACTATTTCATAGTGATCATAATACTGCAACCTTGTTAGATGAGATGCCCAATCTCATCACTGGTTGTGAATGAATTTAAGTATAAGATTTGTGACACATTTCTTCTGTATGTGGATCTCATCTATACACATGTGTTACATCTAATACACTTATGGACTCCGGTTCATCTCATGAGCCAGTATGTCATTTGTATTGGTTATGTGCATTTAAGTAATAAAACACCATTCATCTCACAAAGGAAAACATAAATATATTAATAAATAAAGAATCTAATCAATTTATTACATTAGCCTTAATGGATTGAGACCATAAAACTAACAGAAAGAACTTAAAAAATCCACCAAAATTTGGAAACAAAGACCCATTTCAAAAATGGGTTTGCATGTTTGAAAAACACAGTCCTTATGGGCTCAAAAGACTCCATTAGAGAGGAGAAGAAGAGATCTCACCTGAAGCTAGTTGAACAAGAAGAAATGGGGAAGAAAAAGAGGTAGCCCAGCTTAAAACTTCAAGAGAACTATATCAAAAGAAAGCTTGAGGCGAGGGGAAGAAGGGGGTATACTCAGATTTCCATTTGGAAGCCTAAAGGTAAGGCATGCAAGTGGGTGAAAGTGGAGAGGAAAGAGTTCTTTTCAAAGCTCCAGATTTTTGGAAAATAGTTGCAGATTAAGTTCTGAAACGTGAGGGAGATGAGGGAGAAGGCTTAAGTGGATTAGAAGTGGGCCCCATGGAGTTCAAAACTTGGAATGGCTAAATCATCATCTTGTGGGCCCTGGATGAAATTGAAAAGGAAGACTAAAATGTTCCTTGAAAAATCTAGTTTCCAAAAAGTATAAATTTGACATATTTTTGAGATTTCGAAAATTGGGTCCAGATTTGGGTGTGAAAGGACTGTTTTACACTTTTTGGCCAAAACACTGGTTTCTGAGCATCGAATGAAAATAGATTGAATACGAAAGTTGTAGGAAAACATAAAACCATTCAAAATAAATCAAAATCACGATTTAAATCAGAAATCTAGAATCGTTCTCCTCTGCTCACATGTGTACTCAGGGCACCTCTGAGCGTGTCTGATTAACACAAAGCGCGCTCAAAATTCCCTAAAGCTAAATTCAATGCTAAGTCGAATTATATTCTAACCTAACGAGTACGAAACCCGTTTAAGTCTAAACACGCACTTAATTGGCACTAATCGCGCTAATCCTGGGTCGGGGTCTGACATCCTCCACCCCTTAGGTTATTTGGTCCTCCAAATAAAAATAAATTTACCTCGGGTAATAAGTGAGGGTACTTTCTCTGAACCTGGTCTCTCAGTTCCCATGTAGCTTCTTATGGCTCACGATCTTTCCTCTGTACCTTGACCCAGTGAATAGTCCAATTTCTTAGTTCTTGCTCTTTAGTGTCAATGATTCTGACCGCTTTTTCCACATACGAATCATCTTCTCTAATTTCCAGTGGTTCATGCTGCAATACATGTGAAGGATTCGGGACGTATTTCTTCAACATAGAGACGTGAAAAACATTGTGTACCTCGGAGAGCTCCGGAGGTAACGCAAGACTGTAGGCAACATCTCCAACCTTGCTTAGAATTTCATATGGACCGATGTACCTTCTTGCCAACTTCTCAAGGTTCCTCTGACCGGAGATACCTTCAAAAATACTTTGTCACCCTCCTTAAACTGCAAATCTCTTCTACGAGCATCAGCATAACTTTTCTGTCTGCTTCGAGCGACCTTCAAATGCTCCTGTATTAGCTTGATCTTATCACTTATTTCCCCAACTATTGTCGGTCCGTGGAAGCTACGAACACTGACTTCTTCCCAGCAAACGAGAGTTCTGCATCTTATGCCATAGAGTGCTTCGAAAGGTGCCGTACCGATGTTGGAGGGGTAGCTATTATTGTACACAAACTCGCAGAGTGGCAAGTATTCATCCCATTGGACCTTAAAATCCAGCACATAAACTTGTAACATGTCTTCCAAAGTCTATATAGTTCACTCTGACTGACCATCAGTTTGGGGATGATACGCTGTGCTAAATTGCAATTTGGTGACCATAGATTCTAACAGAGTCTTCCAAAACATTGAAACAAATCTGCTATCTCGGTCCGAAGTGATGAAAACCGGCTAACCATGTCTACTGACAATCTCATTTACGAATGACTCTACAAGTGGTGCCATGTGCATCTTGCTCCCTGTCTTCATAGGAATGAAATGAGCAGTCTTTGTGAGACGACCCACTATCACCCAAATGGCATTATTCCTTTTCTTGGTAGTTGGCAAACCGGAGACAAAATCCATGGTGATGTGCTTCCATTTCCATTTCGGAATTTCTAAGGGCTGAAGCAATCTTGGAGGTTTCTGGTGTTCCACTTTGATCTGCTGACAAGTAAGACATCGAGATACAAAGGCTGCTATCTCCCATTTCATGTTATTCCACCATAATCTATTCTTCAAGTTATGTTACATTTTTGTGCTACCAGGATGCATAGAGTATCTTGTGTTGTGGGGTTCATCCATTATTTCATTCTTCAGCTCATCAATGCTAGGCACACATAATCGATTGAGAAAATACAACACTCTGTCTACTATCCTGAAGTCTGGACATTTTGAAATGTGCTCCAAAATATTTACCAAGTCTGGATCTTGTAACTCACTGTCCTTGATCTTCTGGATGAAAGTAGGCTCAGACTTTGTCATGTTTGCTAACATCACACCCCTCCTTACTGGTTGTACTTCTACTCCAAGTTCCTTGACCTGCTATAAGACACTGACTCCTCTCAAGCTAACCATGACTACCGATTTTCTGCTTAATGCATCAGCTACTACATTCACTTTGCTCGGATGGTACTTGATCGGAAAGTCGTAGTCCTTAATGTACTCCAGCCACCATCTCAGTCTCATATTCAATTCTTTCTACGAAAATAGATATTGTAGACTCGGGTGGTCTGAATGGACTTCAAATTTCTCTCCATATAGATAGTGTCTCCACATCTTCAAAGCAAAGACAACTGCTGCTAATTCCAAATAATGTGTTGCATAATTCCTTTCATGGTCTTTCAATTGCCTTGAGCCATAAGCTATCACTTTACCATTCTGTGTCAACACACTACCCAATCCTACATTTGAAGCGTCTGTATAAACAACGAATCCTCCACCTCCTGGCGGTAAGGTGAGAATTGGAGCTGTGGTCAATCTTCTTTTCAGCTCTTGAAAACTTTCCTTACACTAATTTGTCCATACAAAAGGTACTCTTTTCCTGGTTAATTTTGTCAATGGTGCTGCAATGGATGAAAATCCTTGGACAAATCTCCTGTAATAGCCTGCTAGCCCCAAAAAGCTTCTGATTTTTATCACACTACTTGGCCTTTTCCAACTGACAACTGCTTCAATCTTGGACGGATCCACTGCTAAACCTTCTTTCAAAATGACTTAGCCTAGAAAAACCACTTGTTCTAGCCAAAATTTACATTTACTTAGTTTTGCATAAAGCCGGTTGTCCCTTAGAAGCTACAATGACGTCCTCAAGTGTTCTTCATGCTCTTTCTTACTCTTAGAATACACGAGGACATCATCGATGAACACCACTGTAAAATGATTTAATACTGTGCAAAGACCTTGTTCATGAGAGCCATAAACACTACATGTGCATTTGTCAACCCGAAGGGCATCACCAAGAACTCATAGTGCCCATATCTTGTTTGAAAAATTGTTTTAGGCACATTTGACTCTCTAACTTGCAACTGATAGTACCCAGACCTCAAGTCTGTCTTGGAAAAATACGCTGCTCATTGCAATTGATCGAACAATTCATCTATTCCCGGCAACGGATAATTGTTCTTGACAGTCATATGGTTTAATCTTCTGTAGTCTATGCACATTCTTAAGCTTCCGTCCTTCTTTTTCACGAATAAGACTGGTGCTCCCCAAGGCGAAACACTTGGTCTAATAAAACCTTTGCTCAACAAATCTTGTAATTGGAGTCTTAGTTCACCTAATTCTGCTGGAGCCATTCTGTAAGGTGCAATTAGAATCGAAGCTATCCCTGGAAGGAGCTCAATCGTGAACTCAACCTCTCTAATTGCTTGCAATCCCGGGATTTCTTCTGGAAAAACATTCGAAAATTCGCACACAACGGAGATTTCCTCCACCCCTTGGGACTGTTTATCCTCCATGATAAACGCAATAAATGCTTCACATCCATTTTGTACCATTTTGCCTGCTTTTAATGCTGAAATTAATCCTACCTGATTTTTCTTCTTGTTTCCCTGAATCATCAAGTCTGTCGATTCCCCTTTCAAGTAAAAGGTGATGGTCTTACTAAAACAGTCCATTGTGGCATGATATGTTTCTAACCGGTCCATGCCTAGGATAACATCAAAATCATGTATGTTTAAAATGATAAGATCAGCTGGTAGGTTGACTTCTCCTAATATGACTAAACAGTTTAGGTAATAGGTTCTACAAACAATCTGTTTACCTACTGGAGTGGTGACATGCAAGATATAATCAAGTTTTTTAGATGGCATAACAATCATCTTGGCAAACATAGGGGATAAAAATGAATGAGTGCTTCTAGGATCAAACAAAATTTGAGCTTCTACTCCACAAATGAGAAGTTTACCTTCTACTACGTCACCTTTAGCATCGGCATCTACACGATTGAGGTGGTATGCCCGTCCCTATTGTTGTGGCCTGTTTTGCCTACCCTGTGCATTTCCGTTTTGCTGCTGTGGAGGACGAGCATTCTGATTCTAAACTTGTTGTCTACCTTGTTGCTGCTGCTGAGGCTGCCTAGCCTGGTTCTGAGCTGGTTGTTGGTGCTGAGGAACTGTTTGTCGTTGTTGCTGGTTCCTGTTGCCCTGATTTGGTATAACTAGGCAATCCTTAACTGCATGGTCCATTGTCCCACACCGGAAACAAGCACTTGTGGCTTTACGACATTGGGCAGTTTCATGGTTCTCGCCATAGTGACCACAACCTTGTCTTGCTTGTTGTTGATCTTGCCTTGGCATCTTGTTAGTCTGTTGCCTCTGATTCTGCCAGTTGTGTTGTTTCCTATCCCGGATAATCTGGTTATTTATATCTTCAAACTTATATGCCTTCTTGACTGCCTCATCAAAGGTGGCTGGTGGAACTAATCCTGTAGCAACCCTCATAATGATAGGGTTCAAGCCTTCTGAGAATTTGATGATCTTTTTCTGCTCAGTATCAATCAATTCTCTAGCATATCTAGCTAGTCTTTCAAACTTTGTAATATATTCAAGGACAGTCATGTTGCCCTGCTTGAGCTGCTGAAATTCTATAGCCTTTTGTCATTTGATATGCGAAGGGACATACTTGTCAGTAAACTGGGTCTTAAAGGTTTCCCATGCAGTCTCATCAACCATTGTCTGATACGGTTTTTTAACCGTTTGCCACCATGTGTCTGCTAGCCCGTAAAATAAGGAAGCTGTGAGATTGACTTTCTGTCTGCCGGTGCATGTGAAAACATCGAAGATCTTCTCTGTGTTCACTAACCAATTATCCGCAGCCAATGGGTCTTCAAATAGTATATTAGGATCATGATCCCTATTGTTAGTGATAATGTTTGGGCCCAAAGGTTGCTTAGGCAGGGGTTGAGGCTGGGGCCTGTTCTGCAGACCTTCTAGTAACTGCTTCTGTACTTTGGCCATTTCTTTATCTTTCTTACCTAGTTGTTCTTGAAACCTAGCTTGGTTCTCATTAGCCTCCCTCTGTAATCGAGCTTGATTTTCATTGGCCTATCGCTGTTGTTCTAGCATAGCTCGCATAAGTTCCTGAAACTGTGTTGCTGTAGGTGGGTTTTCCAGATCTGTCTCATTGTTGTTGCTTCAGGAAGAATTCTGATTTGGTGCTTTCCTGGGAGGCATGATGCTGCAAAACAAGGTGTTAGTACATAATAACAAGGGTTTGGGTTGGTTTCTAGATCCGACACTAACGATCAAATGAAATCGCGAATCCTCGCCACGTCCCTAAGAGTTTCTAGTTCCTTTTATATGCCTGAAACATGTCCCGCTCTGATACTAGTCCTATCGCCACCCCAAACCGAGGTTCCGGATCAAGGCCCGCAACCCGATGTGTCCGACTGTGATTATCCCACAGGCTTCAGCGGTGAGGATTCCAAAACAAGCATGGAACAATCTCACACGAACAACGGTTTGCAGAAGCATGTAGTAAGCTCATCTAGACAATACATATTATATAATATCAATCTTGCATAAGTTAAATTATCATCAAGACAAATATTCAGAGAAGGAAACATAAACATGGCATTTCCAAGATTTGTTCAAGTTCCAAGACAACAAAAGTATGTTAAGTTAAAGTAAAGTTACATCTCTCAAAGAAAGGGCCAACAAAGGCCATCACATCCCAAAATAACAAAATGATAAAACCCCATCAGAGCACATCGCTTCTCAAGACCCCAACCGACGTCTAGAAGACGTCACCGGGTTGCCACTCATGGACTGGGGGCGGCTCAACAAACTCCTCCTGACGCTCCTCCTCAAAGGCAACGTCACCTGCACCTGGGCACCAAAATAAACGGGTCAGACACGACGGTCTAGCAGGTGATCAATTTAGACATGAATATAAATCATTTAGTCTATGGAAAAAGAAAGTATTTAAAACCGTTCAATGAGTGCAGAACAGTGCTTGGAAAGTATACAAAAACAAAACTGGCATGAATGTAGAAACATATCATGATTAATAAGAAACCACATTGAGCCCATCCTTTCTCTACCATATGTGATGATCAGAGTAAACAGAACATAACAGGATATAACATGACAGAACATAAAAGAATCCCATGCTACACTAGGTAGGTGGGGTTCGGCCGTAGAACCAGAAACAGAACAGAGGTGTATATAAAAATATACGACTAATCTGCAGATAATCCAGAGCTTAAGGACCCCCGGACAGTGGATCAAACTGAAAGGGCAGTCCAAGCTCAGTGGTATTCGCCTAAAATCGTGAATGCTCAAAATAGATCATACATGTACAAGGCCGATCAAAATAGGGGAATTCACTCATCAAAACAGGACAAGGCAAGACGGATCAGAGGTAGCATATGCTATAGCAAAACAAAATTGAAGTAGTGTTCCCCACTATGAGTTCTTAAAACAATTCAAAACCAGGCTAACATTTGCAAAAAAAAAACAAGTTCTAACAATGTTCATCGTATCGGAAACTGTCAGACCCCAACCCAGGTTTATTATGGTTAATAATGGATTTAGTTTTGTTTAGTTAGTAAGTGGGATTAGAGGACGATTAACTTAGATTTCTGGCTCGATTAGCATTTTGAATAGCTTTGGGGAATTTCGAGGACGTTGAGTTAGGCTTGGCCGGGCCCGGGGTGGCCTGTGCATCGCGTGCTCGTGTGGGAATTTGGATTGTTGATTTTGAAAAATAAAGATTTTGGATCTCTTGGATTGTATTTTATTTTTTTAACAACTTTGGAAATTTTCCCCATGTGTATTTGAACCCCAAAATCAGGTTTTTCAGCAAAAAGGGCAGAATGGTCTTTTCACCTCAAAAATCTGTGCATGAATTTCAAAATCCCAAAAATGTGCCAAAATTATACCTTTTGGAAACTAGACATTTTGACGAGCATTTTTCCCTCTTTCGTCGATCTCAACCGGGACAAACAAGAGGGAGTTTTAAACCTTTGAAATGACATGGCCTGGTGGGGCCCACACCCCACCCAACTTAAGAAAAACCCACGTGTGCAGTGCTCTTCTCCTTCTCCATTCGTTCAAACCAGCTGATGTTCAAGAAGAACCAGTTTTACTCTTCTCTCTTCCAGCCACTCTCTCTCTCTCTCTCTCTCTCTCTCTCTCTCTCTTCTTGCATGTCTCCCTTTCTTGGTGGAAAGTAGAGCTTGACTACACAAATCCCTTCTTGTTCTTCTTGGCTATCTCTTGATATCATTTTTGAAGGAATCCCAGCTGGAACCATCTTCGCTCCAAGCTTTTCTTCATTTTTAGAGCTTCTAGAGGTATGCAATGGTTTCCCTCTTTCTACCATGGTTTTCTTGAACCCTTAGGAAGATTTCTTTCATGCATGCAAAAGGTTTTATTAAGGACTTATTTGATTTCGAATTTCATAGAGTTTTGAGTGGTTTTTCATGGGGGTTCTTGTAGATTGGAGTGCAGCTGAGAGTGAGGTGTTAGGAGATCTTCTTTTGAGTGCTTTTTTACCCAAGGCAAGTGATTGGATGAAATGTGACTGTGTATGCCATGTTTTATGGATTATGAGCATAGATTCTTACTTTAAATCTCCATTGGTTTAATTTCCATCTTTGTTTCAATGTTCAAGATTTCAAATATATGTTTCTACTGTTCATACGCTGAGATTTATTGCATGGATTTCTGTTTTAGAGTTGTTTCATTGAAATGGGGATTTCCACATTTCATTTGTTAGGAATTGTGTGAGTTTGATTTATGGATTTTTAAGTGAATGAAATGAATGGTTGTTGCATAGAATGGAGGAGCATGTAGGCTCATTTCATTGCAGGAAATCAGGGGTTCTAAGATGAAATGATGGAGAAAAGAAAGGAAAGGAAACAGCTTCAGAAATGTTGTTCCGCAGTGGGTTGGTCAGCCATCGGTCAGGGGTCGGCTAGCCAACAGGCCCACCGACAGGTGACCGAGCCATCTCGGTTCCATTTCCAGAATGCTGCATTTGATAGAGTTTGGGGGTCTCGGTCGACTGACAGGTGACCGAGCATCCTCGGTTCCGGATCCAGAATGTTGTTTTCCTAACCTGATGGGAAGGTTAACCCTTGGTCAGCACTCGGCTAACCGACATGTCCAGTGTCGGCTAACCGATGGCCAACTGACAGGTGACCAACTAAACCCAGTTTTCTGAAGTAAAGAGAATGATGAGGTTTCTAATTCCAATTCCTTTTGGACTCTTCCTAGTTGATGCATACACATTGGTATCTCGAATGTCGGTAAATATTGGGCACCATCTAAACGAATGAACGACATGGGATCTCAAAGTGTATACGAACTCAACGGTTATGGTTCCAAGGAATTGATTGAGTGTTGTGAAATGAATTTGTGACTTCTAAATCTCGTTTATGATCTTGTGTGCATGAATCGTGTTTTATTTACATCGTGTCGGGACTACTATTCGTGACTTCATGTGAAACAGTGTGTGTTCTCGAAATAGTGTGAGTAGTTCCCGTATTTTAACATAGTAAGCATGATTTTGAAAAGTAGTGTGTATTTGTTTCGGCACCACTCGGCTTGGACTACCTTGTCGGTTTGATGAACCGCCTTGGGTCCTTAAATACTTCGTGCAAACTGCACTTTGGATTATCGTGCGTGTTATTTAGCCCATTCCGCGGCGGGATTCGTGAGTGATGCCTAGCTCTTCTGGGTCATGTTTCGTGCTCCCTTTCACCTTGTGTGATAGAGATTTCTATCGTGAGTGCTCTTGTTACCTTGTGTGACGAGGAATGTAGCTTTGTGTGGTTGCCAAGCTTTATGTCAAATGTGTTATGACTTGTCATCTGGTTTCATAAGGAGTTTCGTTGTCAACTATTTCATTCATTGGGTTCTTTTCACAATACTTGTTTTATAAGTTGTAAATCAATATTTTATAGCATGGTTGTATTTGATTCAATTACCTGCCAAACCGTCATGTCCGATCCTTCATTTGGTGTTCAGATACAGGTAACGTTGCCCTTGAGGAGGAGTGTGAGGAGACTATAGGCGTGCAGCCCGGTGGGCAGGAGTGGCAGCCCAACGATGTCATGTAGACATCGCGTTGGGGCATGAGGCGAAACATTTTGGGGAATCCAGTAAATTTTCTTTTGGGATCTTTGTTATTGGCCAATGTTGACTTAAGTCTTTTGGGAACTTGTAAAACTTAACTTTGCGTTAGTTGTGATGTAAACTTTAACTTAACTATGGGTATGCTAGTAATGTTTTCTCCCTTTGACATGAGTCCATGATGTATTTATACTTTCCCTTATTGAAATTAATATGATAAAGTGTTTGCTTCACATTTCCGCAAATGTGAGCAATGTTTTCTCCCTTTTACATGAGTCCATGATGTATTTATACTTTCCCTTATTGAAATTAATATGATAAAGTGTTTGCTACACGCTTCCGCAAATGTGTTGATTGAGTGTGATTCCTGTGGAATCCTCACCGCGGAAACCTGTGGGAAACAAATCAGCGCGTGCGGGGCAGAAATGTTTCTGGTTCGCCGCGCCGCGACACCGGATTAGGACAGGGTCCCGGTCCGGGGTCGTGACAGAAACCGAGGTCCCAAAACAAGTTTATCAGTATACATTAAGACCTTTCATTGACCTTTGTGTATTTGAAACCCAGTTGTCGGAATTTAAGATGTATTGGTGCCCCTGAAGCGAAATAGACAATTCAAGTTCCAAATGCACAATCTCAAGCTAAAAGCCCTTAATCATATTCAAGTTTCATTTTCCAAGAAAATCCCATAAAACAGGTCCATCATGAAAATTCGAGGTGGTGCATGTCGGCTAACCGAGGTGGTGCATGTCGGCTAACCGACACCTGACCGAAGGCTAACCTTCAAATCCCAGGTAAGAAAAAGTATCATTTTGGATTTGGAACCGAAGTAGAGCTCGGTTCACTGTCGATTAACCGAATTGGGGTTGTCGGCTAACCGACAGCTGACTGACGACTCCCCTGATGCGATGCAAGCTTCTAGATTAGGAACCGAGGTGGTTCGGTTGGCCGTCGGTCGACCGAAACATGTTCATCGGCTAACCGACTAGTGACCAACAGCTGACCGACCGTCTGCGAAAAGCTGCAGTTCAAGTAAGATTTCTTCATTCTTCTTCACACATTATTTCATTTCATCCCATATCAAATCCCCTGTAGTTTCAGAGCCTACATGCACTCCACACTTCATCATTCTACGACATTTCATCATAATTCCTTCATACATCACTATTTCCACCTTTCTTCCAACCCCATCATCATCCATCCAACAATCCATTCAAAATAAAGCATTTGACAAAACAGTTCTCAGATATGACAAAGGAAAAGATTTTCGAAGCCATACAATTAAACCAACATGTAATCCAACATTGGGCATCATAATCTGAACTTAATAAAATACATTCAAGTGCATAAATCAAAATAATCTCAGATATTTGGAAACCGAAAATGCTTGAATACTTTTCAAGCAAAAGCACATCTAAGAAGATCACTTGTCTCTACTACTACTAATCCAAAAATCTTCTCAAGAATCTATCCCATGAGCACAACCAAGAACCTCTACAAAAACCCATGGAAAGAACTTCAAAAGTCCACCAAAATTTGAAAACAAAGACACATTTCGAAAATGGGTTTACATGTTTGAAAAACACAATCCTTATGGGCTCAAAAGACTCCATTAGAGAGGAGGAGAAGAGATCTCGCCTGAAGCTAGTTAAACAAGAAGAAATGGGGATGAAGAAGAGGTAGCCCAACTGGAAACTTCAAGAGAACTATATCAAAAGAAAGCTTGAGGTGAGGGGAAGAAGGGGGTATGCTCATATTTCCATTTGGAAGCCTAAAGGTAAGGCATGCAAGTGGGTGAAAGTGGAGAGGAAAGAGTTCTTTTCAAAGCTCCAGATTTTTGGAAAATAGTTGCAGGTTAAGTTTTGAAACGTGAGGGAGATGAGGGAGAAGACTTAAGTGGATTAGAAGTGGGCCCCATGGAGTTCAAAACTTGGAATGGCTAAATCATCATTTTGTGAGCCCAGATGAAATCGACGAAGAAGACTAAAATGTTCCTTGAAAAATCTAGTTTTCAAAAAGTATAAATTTGACATATTTTTGAGATTTCGAAAATTGGGTACAGATTTGGGTGTGAAAGGATTGTTTTACTCTTTTTGGCCAAAGCACAGGTTTTTGAGCATCGAATGAAAACGGATTGAATAAGAAAGCTGTAAGAAAACTTAAAACCATTCAAAATAAATCGAAATCACGATTTAAATCTGAAATCCATAATGAATCTCCCTTGCTCACACGTGTACTCAGGGCACCCCTGAGCGTGTCTGATTAACACAAAGCGCTCTCAAAATTTCCCAAAGCTAAATCCAAGACTAAGTCGAATTATATTCTAACCCAACGAGTACAAAAGTTGTTTAAGTCTAAAGACGCACTTAATTGGCACTAATCGCGCTAATCTTGGGTCAGGGTCTGACAGATGGTGTTGGCTAACCAGTCGGGGTGTTGTTCATCTCTGTTAAACTTACATCTCAAAGCTTTTGTACTTCCTTTTCATTCTTTTCCATGATCTCCGACTTTGTACACCGCTGATATTGTTTTACTGGTTTAACTTCGTTTGAGATGTTCAATTTATGTACAGCTATTTCTGGATCTAACCCTGGAATTTTTGTATAAGTCCATGCAAAGCAATTTGCAAACTCTCGCAAGAAATACACAAAATCCTCGAGTTCCTTTCCTTTAATATGGGCATTTACAAAGGTAGGACGAGGATGGTCTGCGGTTCCCTTCTTATACTTGATCTTCAGTTGGAGGGTTGGGAGGAGACTCTTCCACATTATTTTTGGAAGCTTCCAACACCACAAATCCTTCTGGAGTATCATTTGGGGATTTAAACCAAGGCCTGATCCCTTTCCAAGGATTCGATTTTGAAGGCTCATCGGTTTGTATATTTAGAGCCAGATGGTCCCAAGATCCTAACTCATATGAATTTTGATTTTCATCGAGTTTCGGTTGCCGTTGATCAGTAACTTGAGATGAAGTGTCATCATCATCACTTGCTTCTTCCTGATGCTGGAAGATGGTCCAATCTGTTGGATCCTGTATATCTGTTTCCAACGAATCGTTGAAATCGTACTCTATGGTTATGCCATTGTCTTTGCCCTGAAGTTTTTTGTAACCCGAAGTATACTTTGGTAGGGAGTGTATCTGACCCAACCAAGATTCCTCTAACCGAAGATTCCAGTTGAATTCATCTATCTATTTCTTTGTCATACTAGTGTAAGGCACCAATATCCCTTCGGTCATCCCTAACCCAGTAGGCTTCTTGAGTTTGTAACCCATGTACTTTATCATGTTGTGAGATTGCCAACTGTAGGGTTTGAAGTCTGGTTTGCCTTCGCTGACAAAATTCCTAGGCGGAAATGAGGTAGAAGCATCTTCTACACGATGGAATATCTTGTCATATTCCCAACGCTTCTTTGTAGGTGTAAGGAAATTTGAACCATTGACATTAAATATAGGATATGGGTCCGAGCACAAGTGAAGAGGGGTTCATATTCTGCTGTCGGAGGTGGGTACAAGTCCGAATCCCGAATCACTGCTACCACATTTGCTGGGCATATCCTTCTTGTCATGTTCCTCAGGGGAAAAAGAACACGGCTTTCAACAATTTTCATGAACATAATTAGCTCTTCGAAGTTTCTGAAGTCTTCTCCAATGGCGAGCATTCTGAAATCATGATGCAAACTATGAAGGCATAATCTGATCCACATACCTTGGATAGGCGGGTCTTCACACGTGTGAGCCAGTTCAAACCATTGATTTATGTAACCGACAACGGATTCACCAAGTCCTTGGCATGTGAGAGCCAATTGTCATAAGGTGATTCTTTCTTCATCTATTGAATTATATGCTTCTAAGATGCACATAAAGTCCAATGCACACCTTAAAGCATCTCGTCGCATTGGACTACGAGTTTCACTCCCCAATCGCTTGAATTATGTTCCCCGCCGACTTCCTCGATTATGAGATGAAGCCATCAAAGTAGGATAGATTTGACGGTAATTCTCCGTCTTGGCCATCATTAGCCCATGCATTCTTTGAGATGTCGGACTATAGATTTTATTTTCATGATATCCAATTCCACTATAATCTCGGGGTGCCTAGCCATTTGCAGTGAAAGCCCAAGATAGGTCAAACCAACAATCTCCTTGATATAGCCAATCCACTGGGGAGGCCACATTGACTAAATTGAAAGATTTGGTAGAGATACTCAAAGTTTTGTTTTTCTCCCTGTCACGTTTCACTTTAACTTTGAAAGGTTCAGGCTTGTCTGCGAACCGGACCACCAGTTTCTCCTTTTGCCATTGACATATAGCTTTTGATGATTCATCTGTGTTTGTTTCCACCATAGGTTTCTTCACACTTGGCCTCTTTTCTTCATACATAGCTGCATCGGTGAAGTAAACTTTCTGTCCTTTAAAAGGTTTTTCATCTATGAAAACACGATGCACAATAGCATGGTCATGCAGCCATCTTCTTCCAAGCAAGCTATTATAACATGCCCGAGTTTTGACGACATGTAAAGTAGCTTCAGAAGTCAAAACCCTGAGCTGGAATAAAATCCAAATTTTTCTGATAGGATTTTGAACCTCATCGTCATACCCTTGAATCGCGGTAATGGTGCTGGTGAGTTTATTTGGTGGCACTCCAAGTGCTTGCAATGCTGTGATGGTGATAAGGTCAAGAGCTAATTACGGATCAACTTGTACCCTGGTGATTGGCATCTCTTTGACATAAGCTGTGAAGTATAAAGGACTCATGTGATTGACGTGGCCCAGCACCATATCCTCTTTAGAGAAGGAAATAATAGCTTTGGAAGCATTCTGGATGGAGTAACAATCCTCACATTGTTTCTGAGGTCTCTTGGACTTAACCACCTAATGCTTCTTCTCTATTTGATGCACTTGAGCCACGTGCACTTGATTATCAGGATCCAGTTCTTGTAGCTCTTTAATGAGACTGTCTCGAGTATCCTTTGACATCTGCAGCAGATCAAGGATATGCAACCATGAAGGTATGTATCTAAGGTGCTCGACAAGATCGTACTTAAATGGCTCTACTGGCTTTTCATTAGCATTTGCATTTACATTCTCGGGATTTACATCTCGTCCCGTGGGGACTACAAGAGAAGGAGAGGTAGAATGAAGAGTAGAAGGGGATGGGGTGGCAGGTCTGTCATAATTGAATTTATAACCTTTTCCTGATTTGAGGCCATTCCCCGTGCTTCTTTCAATAGCCATCACTTCTTCTTGTTGAGAAAAGAGGTTTCTCATTCCTTCAGCTATGTCTTCTACATCAGCAGACATAGAGGATGTGGTAAATTCTTCTCTTATTCTATTGGCTAAGTGACATAATGTCACTTCAGGTTCGTTCCCAAGATTTGCTGGCTCCACTCCCATGTTGATAACGCCATATGTTTTTATGGTGACCGAGCTTAAGGAGCTACTTGTTACATTGTCAAGAGCGTCTTCTAACCCTACTCGATGGGCTCGATGATCCCCATCGGGTCTTGAGGCCGTATCATTGATTGTAATAACTAGTGTATCCGCCGATGGAGTATTCCACTGATCATCTTTTATTTTTGGCTAGAGATCCCCAAGGCGGAAGGACCACTAGGGGTAGAGGCTACCAGGGTGTCTTGCTTGATGACCGGGCAGTCGTCTTTCTCTAAGCCACCTTCTTGACTATTTTCCAACCAGACATGCCTCGATGAGCTAGAAACATCTTGCATCACAAATGCTTTTACGGATGCCTGATGGCAGGATTCATTGTCCTCTATGTGGGTAGAGGATCCAGATGGATTTTTGGAGGCATCGGAAACGAAGGAGGATCCACTGGCCAATCACCGGCTTCCGGGAGTCTTGGATTGTAGACCTGAACTTCTATCTCCGGGATGATTTCTTGATAGAAGGATCGGTGATAAAGTCATTTTCATTCAATATCTCATATGAAAGATATTCCTCTTCATTAGGATCCAACTTTGAATCATCGCCTTGATCATCATCGTCCATGGGTGGCGACATTGTAGGAGGAATCCACTCATCATCCGAATCTTCCAAGTGTGAGGGAGAAAGGAGTCCCAATCTAGAAATTCGATTGCAATTTAAGATCTGCAATTCATCTTTCTCCTCAGAGAGAGGGAGAAGGAAATCTGCCAAGGTGATGGGTTTTCTCATTAGCTTGAAGGATTTTGCGGGAGCCTTCTTTCTTAGTGCAGGCTCCATTTCCTTGTTTGTTTCTTTTTTAGTTTAGACTCTGACTACTGGGCGGGAGTTATGAAGTGATTTTTTCATTTTCGTCCTCCTTTCAGAAGTAGACTTTGACTTCACTGTTTCCCAACCGTCATCTATTATGAGATCAGCGTGTCGCCATATCATTTCCCCAGATGCTATAGTAACCGAGATAAGTCTATTACTGTTTTTGACTTTATTAATTAGCCGAAATTCAAATGTCTTTGGTCTGATAGGCCCGATGTTGACAGGTTCAAATGACCCGAATGCCACCATGTTGACTGATGGTGTCGCGACCTAGGACCGGGGGTCCGGACCCGCGAATGATGAGTGGATGATGGTTTTACCACGTTTAACTATGATCGTACATCCACTAAATTTTCCACAGGTTTCCGCGGTGAGGATCTCACACACACTCACAAAACATTTATATTGGTACGGAAGCGCGTAACAAATCAATTCATACTCCATTCCACGATACAAGACTGATAAATACATACAAGAGACATGATGTCAGAATGAGTACTGATTTCCTTGGCATTCCCAAAATGTAAAGTTATAAGTATAACAAAAGATTAGTTAAATTAACATTTCCCAAAAATGATGGCCAACAAAGGCCAGTACAACCCAAAAGTATAAATCAGAACATTCTATAGATTTCCCCCAAAATGTTTTGCAACTCGAAGCTCAAACCAATGTCTATATGACATTGTCAGCTTGCCATTCCACTAATCGCTGTGGTTCACCGACCGCCTCCTCATGCTCCTCCTCATAGGCAATGACGGGAACTGGACCTGAGTACCATAAAAATGGGTCAGACAGGACAGTCTGGCAGGTGGGTGAATAGATAATACAATAAGGGAAATCGAAAGATAACATTTAAAAGACGTTGAAATCTATTCACACATGTGCTTTCATAAAACAAGATATATCATTTGTCACAATGTATGTATGAAGTAAAACATGCTGGATATCAAGAACAGGGAACTAGCAAGATGGCAACCACACTAGAGCTAAATCCTCTCCATCACTAAAGTGATGAGAGCACATTCAGTGCATTGGGATCGAACACGCGAAGTGACGAGAACCAATAATATATACATATACATATAGCTAGACAAGACCACGGCCGCGGAACCGGGTAACAGGACAGGACATGATCTAAGTTGCAACTGGCGGGAGCACGAGGGGGAGGCCCAAGTCAGTTGATCAGACTGACAAAGACGTCCAAGCTTAGTGGTGCCGACTCATAGGTTATATGAGAATTCAAAACATTTACCAAAACAATATTGGTATAAAACACTCAAGTAGACGGGACATGTTGCTCATAGGCACACATTTCATATCACTATCTTTTCATGTATAAACGGGGCTGGCAGGACAAGTGTAAGACCCCGCCCGAGAGCTTTCGATTAGTGTTAATTAAGACGTGCTTTAGCTATAAGTGAGATTAGTGGAAATGGGTTAAATCTGGATTAGAATAGCTTATTATAGCTTTGAATTATTTTGGGAACTCTTTTGATTTAGTGGGGCCCTTTGGGGGGTTCCTTTATTGTGTTTTGATTAGTTTTGGGATTTATTTAATAATTCTGGAAATTTGTAATTTGCTTCGTTTAATGTATTTTATGATTCCCGACAACTTTCGTATTTGTTCCGTTTTCATTCGAGACCTCTAAACCCTGCTTTGCTAACAATAGGGGTAAAACAGTCTTTTTACACAAAATCTGGACACTATTTTCAACGTCTCCGAAACTCGTAAAATATACACTTTTTGGAAACTAGAAATTTCGGCGAACAATTCTTCCTTCTTCGCCGAATCCATCCAAGGCCCGAAAATCGATGTTTTTAATCCCACAGGATTCTTTAGTAGTGGGACCCATCACCACTTTCTATAAAAGGAGGAGTCTTCTTCTCTTCTCCCTTTTTCTTGCAACTTTCTTGAGATAGAGGTGAGTTCCAGCCACCTAGGGTTTACTCCCTTTTCTTCTTGCTTCTCCATCTCCAAATCCATACCAACCTATTGCTAAGAGAGAAATGGAGACCATCTTCTTCTTCCTCTCCATGAAGGCTTCACATTAGTGCCATTTGTAGAGAAACCACCCACTCCAAAACCCTTGTTGAGCAAGCTTGGTGTTTTTGAAGACTTTCCATGTAAGCTCTTCCTCCTATCTCTTAGATTTGTATTCTTCTAGCCATGGAGGTGCTTCACTTTGATTATTTGAAGCTATCTCCTTCTATTTCTTGATTTTGACATTCTAGGGTTTGTGATGGATGTCATTTTGGGGGATTTTGTGTAGATTGTGGATTTTGAGCTAAAGAGTGTGCTTAGAGCTTGATTAACATATTTGGAGACCAAGGCAAGTGAATGAATGGGTTTGATTTGAATGAGTTCTTGTTTTATTGAAAATGTGAATTTTACTATTCATCTTCCTCTAGTTTCCTATGTTTCATAATGCCTTTGGAAATGTAATTATTGATAAGATTTCCTTTCAATTAATTTTATGAGAATGTATGCATTCATGCATTAAAGCTTATTTTGGCCATTATGGACTTCTTAAATGATATTTGTACTTGAATTGAATGGGGTTTGTATTGGAAGGAAAAAATTAATGCCTTGATGGAATGGTGGTTCGAGGAAAGGATTAGATGTGGAATGGAAGGGGATAGACCCATTTCATGTCAAGAAATGGATGAAGTCGAAGTGGAGTGGTTTGGGAAAGAAAGAGCATAAATCTGCACCTGATGTGTAGTTCCCGCAGCTGAGCGGTCAGCGGGCGGTCACCTTTGCGGCTAGCCGACAGGTGACCGGCGGCTAGCCGACCCAGATTCGGTCAGAAATACAGAATGCTATATTTTAGCAGGGTGAACCGCGGTCAGACAACGGCTAACTGCCATCTAAACGCCCTATGACCATCAGGTATCCGAAATGCGCGGTCAGAAACACAGAATGCTATATTTTAGCAGGGTGAACCGTGGTCAGCCAGCGGCTAACCGCCGAACACCTCGGCGGCTAACCGCCAGCTAACCGACAGGTGACCGAATTTCACCTAGAATTCCTGAGTCTTTTCTATCGTTTTTAGATATGGTATTTAAAGGTTTCGATGGGTTATCCTGATGCCCTACCACCTTGGAAAGACCCAGGGGATGACATAAGGAGATCGACTTAGAAAGAAACTCCATTTCGGAAATGTATTGGGAATTTTTGGATTCATCAACTGGTATACGGAAACTTGGTATGTCCTCTATCATTCGAGTACCATACTAAGGGCAATAATAGGCATACAAGATCTTTATACATGTTGTCTGAATACGGAAGCCCCAATATATAGTCTGTAACTGTATAAGGATTTATTTCATTGTTTTACTCAGATTATATGTATCCTTACCCGATATCATTGGTTTTATCTCAAACTCTGATTTATGCACCTGACATGTCCTGCCAGCCCCGTTTATGCAAGAAAAGATAATGATATGAAATGTGGGCCTAAGAGCACCATGCCCCGCCTGCTCGAATGTTTTACACCGATATAGTTTTGTACATGTTTTGATTTCTCATGTAACCTATGAGTCGGCACCACTAAGCTTGGACGTCCTTGTCAGTCTGATCAACTGACTTGGGCCTCCCCTTTGTGCTCCCGCCAGTTGCAACTTGGATCCTATCCTGCCCCGTTACCCGGTTCCGCGGCCGTGGTCTTACCTAGCTATATGTATATGTATATAATGTTGGTTCTCGTCACTTCGTGTGCTCGAGCCCAACGCACTGAATGTGCTCTCATCACATTAGTAATAGAGAGGATTTAGCTTTAGTGTGGTTGCCATCTAGTCAGTTCCTATACCTTGAATATCCTACATGATTTATATTGCATCTGTACTTTAAATGAACCATGCATCCTATTTTATGACAGTTATTGTTTTAATAAGATTTCGTTATGTTTAAGATGTGCTTTGATTTCTTTCTTGGTATTATCTATTCATCCACCTGCCAGACCGTCGTGTCTGACCCATTTTTGTGGTACTCAGGTCCAGCCCCCGTTATTGCCTTCGAGGAGGAGCCAGAGGAGGCGGTCGGCGAACCGCAACGATTACTGGAGTGGCAAGCTGACAATGTCATTTAGACATTTGGTTTAGCTTTGAGATGCGTAACATTTTGGGGAGATTATAGAATGACACATGATTTATACTTTTGGTTGTACTGGCCTCTGTTTGCCATTATTTTTAGGGAATGTTAATTTAACTCATCTTTTGTTAAACTTATAACCTTTAATTTTGGGAAATGCCATGGATGTCATTGTTCACTCTGACATCTTGTCACACATATGTACTTATCAGTCTTATATAATGAAAATGGATTATAAGTTTGATTTGCTACACGCTTCCGCACCAAAGTAAATGTTTGTGAGTGTGTGTGAAATCCTCACCGCGGAAACCTGTGGGAGATTAAATATGTATATTCATATAATCATCATTATCATTCATCCACCTCGTCGCGGGCCCGGATCCCGGTCCGGGGTCGCGACAACAAGTCAGGTGCGTAAATCATAATTTGAGATAAAACTAGTGATATCGGTAGAAATCGGGTTAAGACAAGTATAATCCGAATAAAACAGTGCAATGAGTCCTTATACGATTACGGACTATGTATTGGGACTTCTGTATTCACACAATATGCATAAAGACCTTGTATGTCTGTTATTGCCCTTGGCCTGGTACTCGAATGATGATAGACATCCCAAGATTCCTTGTACAGTTTGGTAAATACGTAATTCTCAATACATTTCCGAAGTGGTATTTCTTTCCAAGCAAATCTTCTTATGTCATCTCCTGGGTCTTCCCAAGGTGGTAGGGCATCAAAACAACCCATCCCAGCCTTAGAACATCATATCTAGAAATAATAGAAAAGACCCAGGAATTCTGTACAGTTTGCTCGAGCGGACAGGAGGTTAGCTCGAGCGGACTGGTTCAGTTCAGGAGGGCTCAGGCGAAGAATGGGGGGGCTCGAGCGAACATAGTACTGTGAGGGGTTCGCTCGAGCGAGTATAAGTTCGCTCGAGCGAACTACTCTGAATCAGGAAGGGTCGAGCGAAGAACTAGAGTGGCTCAAGCGAACAACTCTTTGGAAGGGGTTCGCTCGAGCGGATATGAGTTTGCTCAAGCGAACTACTTCGAATCAAGAAGGGTCGAGCGAAGAAAGCTGGAGGCTCAAGCGAATAATGTTCTGTGAGGGGTTCGCTCGAGCGATGAAGAGGTCGCTCGAGCGAACTGCTTCGGAACAGGAGAGCTCGAGCGAAGATGTGGCTGGCTTAAGCCACAGGAGTTCTGTGAAGGGTTCGCTCGAGTGAACTGCTTCAGAAACACTCCGTTTCAGCAGTCCGAACCTCAACTTCTCTTCCACTCAAAACCCCATTCAAGCCACTCCCTTGGCAATACATTTATGGCATTTTCATCTACTCCATTCTCCATTTACTTCTCCAACAACCATACATTCACAACCATAAAAACCATAATGATTACCAACTTCCTTCAATGCCAAGAATGGCCATTGATGGACCCGTCTTTTTTCTTCTTGCCTTCCTCCGTCCCGGGTCCGCCGGGGTGCGGCGGGGCGAAGAGCAAAAGGAGTGAGCATCAACATTTTTTGTATGGGTATGCCAGATTTTCTATTATATTTGGAATTTGAAATGGTGATCCGGAGATTCACCTTCACAAGTAGAAAAGGAAATCAAACTTTTTTTCTAACTTTCCATTGCACATATATTTAAAGAAAGAGACAAGATTTTAAAATGCCGTGAAAGGTAATTTTGTTTAATTTGCCGTGAAAGGCGGTTTTGTGCCGTAGAAGGCAATTTTGCCATGAAAAGCGATTTACAAATCTTATCAATAATGAAAGACAAGAGTTGTGATTTTTTTTGTCTCTTTAAAAATACAAAATACAATAGAAAGGGAAGAAAGAGGGATCTGACTTCTCAAGCGATTGTGGGGACTCGTTCATATCGACGGTTGCGAGTCATGTATGGACTCCGCCATCGTCCTTCAGATGATAACACTTGATGCTTTAGTTCACTTGGCTTGGCTTGGACCTCGGATTTTTAGATGACAAAGACCAAGGGAAGGTACTATATCCCATAAAAAACCAAGTAGACGGGCTGAAAAGCCGCATCTAGGCCATGCTGGATAGAAGAAGAGGGGAGATCTTGGGGGGGTGGCCCCCCAAGGGACTTCGATCACATTGTAGTGCTTGCAGTAGAATTTCTTCAAGGCAAGTGAGCTTCTTTTTGTGCAGAGATTTCTAGGACAATTTCTTCAGAACTCTTCAGATGATTTTTTCGGACTCTTCAGATGATTTTTTTGGACCCTTTCCCTTTGGAATGACCACCTATTTATAGGTTTTTGGTGGCCATTAGGAAGGTTTATGGGCATTAATGATATTAAAGCTCCATGATGGGAGGAGTTACAAGATTTAATTTCATAATTTTACAACTCTTTTTTCTTGAATTTTGATTGGCCGATGAAGAATAATGGGCATTTAATCTCCATGATGATGGGAGTTTCATGATTAATTACCATGATTAATCTCCATAATGATAGGAGTTACATGGTTCATTGTCATGATTAATTGGACTTGTAACTCCCATTTGCTTGCTTCTGATTGGGCCGTCCAAAAAAATGAGTTAATGAGCCTAATAAGTTGTCATAAAAAGGTCATTTAACTTCATTAATTGGCCGCCGAGTCGCTTAAAGAGTCGCGGGCCGCGCCGCGTCTTTTGGAATTTTTCTTGCGATGATCATTGATGGATCTGCATGTTATTTGATGTCGGATGACGATGCGAATTCAGACATTGGTTGATACCAATTGGCCGTTAACATCTGTCCAGTCGATTTCTCAATCGGTCGGGCATAAAGTGTACTTTTTCGGTCGACTGGTTGGTGGTTTCGGAGTGTCCGATGATGATCAAATGATTTCGATGGTGGATCCGAGATGTTGATGAAGATCGACAGATATCATGCCTCAAAAATCTGATTTTAAGAAAATCGCAGGGGACAATCATCGGGAAACGCGAAAAGAATCGGAAAAACGGACGTTTCGGCGGAAATCCGGCGGCCCGGACTTCTAGGTCGCCGGCGACCATGGGGCTTTGGCCCCTTTTTCGGTCGTCGTTCGGTCGCCGTTTCTTCGCCGTTTTTTGGGCTTTTTTGCTTCTGTTTTCTGCTGTATTTTTCTTTGACATTTCTCCTCATTTATTGGCTTGATTCCACCGAAGAAAACCCATCGAGAAGTCATGCAAATCAGAGCACAAAGTTTCCTATTTTTGGAAAAGCTGAAGACATTGTAGCCGATTTTCTGCCAAGAGTTGAAACTAGGTCAAACGATATCGGAATGACCTGAAATTTGAGGTGAAGCTTCCTGAGCATTAGATAGGACCAACCATGGGCTTTTATTTGAGTTTTGAAGCCGTTTGGGGTCCCGTCGATGCTAGACTTGATTTCACCGTGCGAAAGATGTCGAGCTTTTATGTGTGGTCATCCGATGTCCGATTGACCTGAAATTTGACAAGGAGCCTATTGGAGTCATTTTGAAATGATCCATTAGCTCCGATTTGGATGCCATGGTCCCGGGGTGCTTCGCCGCCGATAGGCTTGATTTTGCTTCGGAGCGTCAAAACCGGGTCAAACGTTGTCGGAATGACCTGAAATTTGACGTGCAGCCCTTTGGAAGCATGCATAAGCTACTCATGTGCTTTGCTTGATGAGTGGGGGCATCGGAGGTTCTCGCCGCTGATAGGCTTGATTTTGCCTTTCGAGAGTTGATGGAGGGTCAAGCGGTGTCGGTTTGACTTGAAATTTGGCGTGGAGCCTTTTGGAGGTATTTTGAGACCTTCCATAGGCTCTGATCGAAGATTTGATGTCTTCAACACTATCATCGCCGGGAGCTCCTACTCAACCGCTGGAGGATTGAAGTTAGGCCAAATGGTGTCGAAATGACCTGAAACTTCATGTATTCCCTTCTTTTGGATATTTTGAAGGATCTTGCAGTGTTTGTTTGATTCTAACAAGATCTAATGCTTGAAGCAGCTTTGCCTGTTTGTAGTAGGATGCGGCTCCATGTAGCTTTTGATGTTGAGGAGGCAAAGTGACATTTTTGGTGTCTACAAATGCCCCCTCGAGGTACAGCGACGAATCTCGTAGTTTTTGCAGTCGAAGTGCCTCAAGGAAGACTTTGAAGGAGAACTTCTGACTTGACCAAGAGTCTCTGAGCATTTTTCTTTGATAGAATAGCCTTTTGAGTTTCCAAGGGTATTTTATGGCAGTGAGAGAGATCACGTACCATCTCAAGGTAAAATTTTGAAAATGACATTTGGATTGGGTTTTTGGGTTTTGGATTTTCTTTTTGACCTTGTGAACCTATAGGCTTTGTGTGGCGCATCAAGCGGTCAAGAAAGGTTTTTTTTTTGTTTTTGACCTTGTGATCTAACAAGCTGTCTGTGGCAAGTTAGGGGGTCGGGTTTTGAATTTTGATTTTGGTCTTGTAACCTAACAAGCTGTATGTGGCAAGTTAGGGGACCAGGATTTGGTTTTTGGTTTTGGTCTTGTGACCCAACAAGCTGTATGTGGCAAGTTAGGGGACCATGGTTTGGATTTTGGTCACTCTTTGGGACAATTTTGGGTCCATTGGAGTGGTTTGGGTTTTTTGTAGAATGTCAATTTCAAGGTTTTGGCTTAATTTGGTTCATGAGGTGGGATGATTTGGATTTTTGGAAACTCAAGAGGCTTGGATTTTTTTTTTATTGTATGGTCCAATCAACTCAAAGGAGGCATGGAACCATTTTTGTATGCTCTTGGTAAGAGGAATTTTGACTAAAAGTCACTTTTAGTGCCTAGGTGGTCAAACCTGGCTCATGTGGGCTAGCCCATGGGACCTTAAGCTTCAAAGATGGCTTAGATCTCATGTGGTGTCATTTTTATAAAGAATACCTAAAAAAATCTCTTCTGGGTAGAGAATATCTAAAAATATTCTTACTTGGAGAGAATCTCTCAAGTTTCCTTGATTTTGGGAGAGATTTTCTCAAAGTATCTTTCTTTGGGAGAAAGTTTCTCATATTCCCTCTTTTTTGGAGAGAATTTCTCAAAAGATCTCCTCATTGGGAAAGAATATCCAATGATCCCTTTCTTTTAGGAAGTTTGCTAATTTTGTAGCACTTACCTCCTTTCTTTTCTACTCCTTTCCTCTTTTGGTTTGCTCTATTCTATAAAAGCAAGGGGAGGTAGGATCTCTTGTTACTATTGCTCTCTTTTTGCAAGAACCTTCAAGAGTGCTCCAAGATCAAGAATTCTTCTTCTTCTTCAAGGATCTTCAAGCTTTTCTTCATTCTCTATCCATGTAAGTTTCTTCTTTAAGAAACCCCACGAAGAAATAAAAAAAGGTTTTCATTCTTTTCTTTTCCCTTTTTCTTTCCCTTTTTTTTCTTTTCCACGTGTTTTCTTCTTTTTTTTTTTCACACGTTTTTTCTTTCCTTTTTTTTTTCTTTCTTTTTTCTTTTCTCTTTTTCTTTTTTTTTTCTTTTTCTTTCACGGTTTTCTCTTTTTTTTTACCGTGTTTTTGTTTTTTCTTTCTTTGTTTTTTCTTTTCTTTCTTTTTTTTTCTTTCACGGTTTTCTCTCTTTTCTTTTAACCGTGTTTTTGTTTTTTTTTTCTATCTTTTTTTTTTCTTTTCTTTCTTTTTTTGTGTATGGTCATGGCCGTACGGCCACGTGGCCTGTGGGCAAAATTTTTCTTCTTTTTTTTTTTTTGAAAAGAGATTCTCTTTTTTCTCTTTTTCCTTCTTTCTTTCCAGGATTTCGAGACGCGGATGCACGACAACTTTCCTTCTATTCATTTTTGTTTTAGAAAATGGAATTGGAAGTATGATAGTGCACACCTAGAAATCTTTTGCAAGTCTTGGGATTTGGAACTCGCAGCAATGTTGAGCCCTTTCTTTGTCTTGCGGGGATTTTTTAAGGAGCTTTGCAAGTTTTGGATTCTGGAGCTCGCAGCAATGTTGAGCCCTTTTCCAGTCTTGCGGATATTTGAGAAGATTTGGTTTGATCTCGCAACAATGTTTGAGTTCAAGCCTTCTTTGAGAATTTTCCATTGATTATGAGCTTGCAGCGATGTTGAGCCCATCTTCAAGCTCCTATTTCTTTCGGGGTGTTTCCCTTTTCTTCGAAATTGCCCCGGAACCATGCCAAAATTTCGCTATAATGTTTTTAGCAAAATTCTGTCATTTTGATGATTGATTTTCTCTCTTTCCATCCTTTCCAGGTAGTTCCTCCAGAACGAACAAGGGTAAGGAGCCCGTTACTGATGCGCCTCGCCGTTCTACCAGATCCTCTAATGTGGCCGTACAGCGGGCCTGGGAAGAGGTTCAGTATGTCGAAAGGAACTTGGAAGAGTGTGACTCGCTCAACCGAGATGAGATGGGGCAACGTTTGATCACCATCAAGGATGAGGAGTATTATAAAATCATGGTCAGCAACCATCCATGGGTCACGGACAATCAGAGCATTGTGCCCAAGCCTACCTTCTTCTTTGGTGATGCCGTCCCCGACGATTCAACATACCAAGGGAGATGTTTTCAATTCTCTTTCACAGTTGGTGGTGAGAAGAGAAATGTTTCTACCCGGTCGACCTTCGATCGGACTATCTCGATCATGAGCCTTTCCTCCACATGCTCAAAGAGGGAAGATCCTCCAAGCTGGGTGTAGAGGACAAGCGTGATCAAGACCGGGGTTTTTGTTGGCGGCCCTTCTAGTTTTATGATAAGTCCTTAAAAATGTAGAATTTCCTCATCATTTTAGAGTAATTAAGGACTTAATCATCAAATCATGGACCATTTTAGTAAAAAAATTATGAATTTATGCTTTGAGCATCAAAGTCTGAATTTGAGTCAAAATTCATTAAAAAAATTGCATTTTCACATAAAATCATGAATTTCTCTATTTTTGGCATTGAAAGTCAAAAATTTCCCATAACTTTTTATTCACACATGAAATGATGAATTTTCTTTGTACCATTGATTTAATTGAAGAAAACTTGATAAAATGGTGACATTTTATGCATTTATTTAGTGTGAATTAGGCCCGCATCTTGCATAATTCCTTACTTATATGATTAGATTATTCTTTGATCTTTGCTTTTATTTTTGTAGGGAGTTTCAAAAATCGGGGCCCACGGAAGAGAATTGATGAATCAAATGCACCATGGACCCACCTTCCTTTGGCATGGATTCTAAGGTAGGGGCGGCCATGGTAGGGTCCGCTCTCATATGCAAGAAAAAAAATCAGATTTAATCTTTTGAAGATAAGTTCGAAATTTGTGGGCCATGAGATGATGAGGTGTCATATCTACTCTCCAACAAATATTGCTTACATGTCAAGATGGATGGCTAAGATTCAATTCAAGCCAAACAAAGAAGAAAAAAAAATTGCAAAAGAAAGACAAGCCAAGGTAGGGACGTCCAAGCATGGGATAGTTCAAGATTGCATTCTTCCAAGTATGGCCCACTCCTATGTCATGTTTGGGATGAAATTAAATTCAGATTTGAAGAGATGTTTAAGGTGGGCCATGCTAAGAGGTTTTTCTAGCCATGAGGAGTTCAAAAGATTGGAAATCTTGCTAAGCAATCCAAGTTGGAAAAAAATTGAAAGAGTGCAAGATTGTAGCTAAATTTATCTCCTAAAAGATAGTCTTCAAGATTGAAGTTTGCAAACCAAGAATTCTCCCCAAGAAGTGTTGCACGTCCAACACCACTCCAAGAAGATAAAAAACGTCTAAGAAAGGGGCTGCCCATATTGTTTCAAGATTTGAACTAAATCTGAAGTGGGCCCAAGAGAGGAAGTTGTGTGAGACATAAAGAATCCTATTTTTAGTAGGATTATGTGCCAAGAAATCCAAGGAGATAACAAGATGGAAAACCCCTAGAAAATCTCTCAAAAACCCTCCTAATCCTAATCCAACTTGGACCCCACACTACTAATCCTTACCCAAATCAAAACCTTGCAACCCAAGCTATCAAAAATATATAAAAAGAGCCAAAAGAGGGCTGGACGTGAGTCCCATCTCCCCCTCACACCTTGGACGACCAGCAACTTCTAATTCCCCCTTTTCCATTAATTTTTCTTCATCTCTCCTCCTTCCATCAATATTTCATCCAAGGCCTTCCCTAAGGCACACTACCACTTGGATTTCTACGCCGTCGCGCCGCCGCCGTTGCTATCGTCACTCCACCATCAGATCATCCTTGAAATCATCTTCCCTTGCTTGGATTCCAGATCGCGAAACGAGAGCCGGTTGGATCGCCGTTCAAGACCGCGAGTCCCTCTCCTCCGTTTAGTGTTTCTTGTGTCTATGGTAAGGTTGGATGCACTTTATTTTTATTAAAAGAATTTTGTAATGGTTATTTGCTTGTAATGGGTCTTTCATTAATAAATCAAGTTTATGGGGTCTTGGTCTTCACCAATGAGTCAACATCGAATTTTTGTACGTAGTGACAGTGCACACTTGGTGCGGTGGTCTTGATTTTTCTTGATGGCATTAAGCAAAGTAATTATTGCAAAGTTTTAGAATTAAAATCTAATTTCTTTATTCTCTGATTTTATTTTATTCTTTATTTTATGCACCTTAACAATTATTGCAATTGGTTGGGCTAATAAATCTTATGGTGATGCAGTGGTTAGATTAGGTTTCTAGATTAGGATTTTAATTTTCTTTGGTTGTAATTAATATTTCAGATTTTTAATTAATTTTTAATTGAATTAGAAAATTTGATTTGTACAGTTTTTTTTAGGCTAGAACTAGTTTTTTTTATTAGGACAGGTGTTGCGATAAATAAACTCTCCGTGGATCGATCCGGTTTCACCGGTTATTACTACAATCGCGGCCTTGCACTTGGGGCTACGATCAAGTTTTTGGCGCCGTTGCCGGGGAGTTTTTCTTCGCTTAAGGTATTTTTTCCAACCTATCTTTTTAATTGCTTTGTGGGTGTGCCTTTACTATTCCGCAATCATTCTAGATCTAAGGGTAGCATGCATGGAATGTTTGGACCAGCCCTATTGCATTAAAAAGTGGATTTTTAATCTCTGATTTTTGATAAAATTGGAACTATTTCAGATCTGAAAAATTATTTTTTCTGATTTTTCAAAAATCACATCCAATTTCTGAAAATTGCCTAATTTACTTGTTCTAATTTGGACTAGTTTAGGTCATTTATTTTCATTTTTTTTTTGTTGCTGGTTAGGATTAATTAGGGTCTGTTAAATTCAGTTATTTTTCATATTTTTAGGTTTTTAAAGTTTCCAAAAAAATTCTGGAACTTTCCCTCACAAAGGCAAGTCGTAGATCGCACAAATTCGGCTTTTTGGCCACCAAGCTTGCAAAAATCTGAAAATTTCAGAACTTTCATTGGAAACTCAGTTTTATTAGTTGTTTTTAAATTTAAAAGGACTCTTAAAAACTTGCTGGAATTCTTTTCTAAGAAGGTTAGTTATTTCTTTGGAAAGCCGAACAAACTGCCTTTCTTGATTGGTTCGATGTCTAGGCAAGTCTTGTCCCATTAGATAAGGGAGACAAGTCTCTTGTTCTAGAAGGTGGTTTTTAAGCGGGACCTTTGCAACGCATCGTGACCCCACCACTGATCTGGAGACTTACCTGGTCGGGCCAGTTTCATAGATTTAAGTTTGGGAACTTTCCTTAGAGATATTAAACTCTCTAAGATTAGGACTTTGCAAGAATTTGAGAATCCTCTTTTAAATCTAAGAACGGACCTTAGGTAGTTTTTCTTTCTAGGTTTCTTTATAAAAAACGAAAAGAAAATAAAAAAATAAAAACTTTTCAAAATTCCAAAAAAGAAGGAAAGACCCCCATCTTCTTGGCAGAGGGACTCCTCAAATCGGTTAGTAAGGAAGGAATCACCTGTCAAGAGCTTGATTAAATTCTACGAATCTAGATCTCCTGGTTCTCTTAGGATTCCCAATATGGCTGATGAGCATAGTGATAACGAGGAGAACGGTAATGGGAATGGACCCAATAATAATGGGGAGGTGAATCAACCTCTTAGGAGTTTACGTGATTACCTTCACCCTACACGACAAGCCACACCGTCGTGCATGGTTATACCCGCAGGTGCGGGTCAATTTGATATCAAACTAGGAGTAATCCAACTTCTCCCCAAATTTCATGGACTTGAATCAGAAAGTGCGTATTTGCACATTAAAGAGTTTGAAGAAGTGTGTGCAACACTACACTTCAATAATGTGAGGGAAGACCTTATCAAATTTCGTTTATTTCCATTTTCCCTCAAAGATAAGGCTAAGGCATGGCTTCACTCCTTACAACCCAATTCGATTGCTCTATGGTCCGACATGGTCCGGGAATTTTTAAAGAAATTTTTCCCATTACATAAGACCAACACCTTACGGAGGAAGGAATATTATGAATTTTAAACAAAAAGACAAGGAGTCTTATTATAGGTGTTGGGAACGCTTTAATGAACTACTCCTTGCATGTCCCCACCACAGATTTGAATTGCACAATACAATTGGTCACTTTTATGATGGACTTAGTCCAGAAACACGTCAATTCGTGGAGATGATGTGCAATGGGGAGTTCATGGTGAAAAACCCAAATCAAGCATGGACCTACCTTCAGTTTTTGGCAGATAGTGCACAAAATTGGGACACATCTGAAGGTATAGACCTCGTAAAGCAATCGAGTCAGGCCAAAGGAGGGGGGTTATATGTATTAAAAGAATGCGATGATCTTCAAGCAAAAATTGCCTATCTTACAAGAGAAGTCGAGTCCTTGAAATTTGTGAAGAATAAGGAACCTGCTATAGTTTGTGGCATCTGCGCTAGTGATAAACACATTTCTTCGGAGTGCCCAACACTCCCTGGTTTTCAAGAAGCGTTTCACAAGCAAGCAAATGCCACTAACACATACAACCGGCAGTTTAACAATTCTTTGGGTAACACATACAACCCTAATTGGAGGAATCACCCCAACTTTAGTTGGAGGAATGGCCCAAATGCTACTCAGCCCAATTTCAACCAAATGTCAAATCAATTTGGGGGTACTCCTAGTACATATGCTCAAAACACACAGCAAATGGTACCCCCTACAACACAAACGACACCTTGGGATGAACTTGTGGCTAAGTTTATGGTGAATCAAGAGTCCATCAATAAAAAACATGATCAGAACTTTGAGAATTTACAGAACACCATGCAGAACCTCTGCAAATTGATTGAATCACAAAATAAGGGGGCTTTTCCAGCCCAACCACAGCCCAATCCAAAAGGGCAATTTGAGGTTCATCAAGGTGGTCCGTCAAATTCAAAGGAGCAGGTTCAAGCTATTACTACTCTACGTAGTGGTAAAGAGATTGCAAAGCCTGATCTGGAAAAAAATAAGCAACCTGCATCCTCAGATCCGGAAGGGAAAGAAAATGAAGTCCCTCCTATCAAGGAAAAAAGCCAAGTTCCTCCAGGATTCAAGCCCTTACCGCCTTTTCCCAACCGATTAGCCCCTGCCAAGCCATCTATACAGAACCAGGAAATCTTTGATGTACTTAAAGAGGTTAAAATTAACATCCCGTTGTTAGACGCAATCAAACAAGTCCCATCTTACGCAAAGTTTCTTAAGGACTTGTGCACGTTGAAGCGTAAGATACATGTACAAAAGAAAGCGTTCCTCACTGAGCAAGCTAGTGCAATTTTAAAGCATGACGCTCCCCCTAAATTCAAAGATCCAGGATGCCCCACGATTTCGTGCATTATTGGAAATTGTCAAATTGAACAAGCGCTGCTTGATCTTGGGGCGAGTGTCAACTTACTACCCTACTCGGTCTATGTAAAATTGGGGTTAGGCGAACTCAAACCCACCCAGATTACTTTGCAGCTCGCAGACCGATCAGTCAAAAGACCGAGAGGGATAGTAGAGGATGTGCTTGTGCAAGTTGACAAGTTCTACTTTCCAGTAGACTTCATTGTGCTAGACACTCATCCTGTGGCAGATCCTCATGCTCAAATTCCGGTAATTCTGGGGAGACCATTCTTAGCCACATCCAATGCATTGATCAATTGCCGGAATAGAAAAATGACGCTATCTTTTGGTAACATGACATTAGAGCTAAATGTTTTTGACCTTTACAAACAACCACGGGATGATAACATTGACCTTGAAGAAGTAGATTTGATCAGTGTTCTTACAGCAGAAACTTTTAAAAAATCAATCTCTGATTCCATTGAGTCAATTGAGGGCCTGACCCTCTGTGAAGAAACACTTGATAACACTGTTGAAATGGTCAACACTATAGGCAAACCCTCTTTTGAAGAGCTATTACCAACTGGTACTCTGTCTCTTCCATCTCAGGTGAGGCCGCCCAAACCTGAGTTGAAACCCTTGCCCTCTTACCTGAAATATGCATACCTTGGAGAAAATGAAACATTTCCTGTAGTAATTTCTGCACACCTTGACAAGGACCAAGAAGTCCAACTCTTAGAAGTGCTCAAACTGCACAAAGGTGCAATTGCTTCGACCGTGGCTGACATTAAGGGAATTAATCCCCTCGTGTGTACACATCATATCTATTTGGAGGAGAATGCAAAACCCTCCCGTCAGATGCAACGCCCGTTAAACCCCACCATGCAGGAAGTGGTTAGGGCGGAAGTTTTGAAACTTCTAGATGTGGGTATCATTTATCCAATTTCGGATAGCCAATGGGTCAGCCCTACCCAAGTTGTACCTAAAAAGGCCGGTGTAACTGTAGTCCGTAATGCTAATGATGAGCTCATCCCAACCCGCGTACCCACAGGTTGGCGAGTTTGTATCAACTACAGAAAGTTAAATGCTGTCACACGAAAGGATCATTTCCCCCTACCCTTCTTGGACCAAATTTTAGAACGGGTAGCTGGCCACGAGTATTATTGTTTCTTGGATGGATATTCTGGATACAATCAAATAGAGATCGCCCCGGAAGACCAGGAGAAAACAACTTTCACATGCCCCTTTGGCACCTTTGCTTACCGACGGATGCCCTTTGGGCTGTGTAATGCTCCTGCAACCTTTCAAAGGTGCATGCTGAGTATTTTTAGTGATATGGTGGAACGTTTTCTCGAAGTCTTCATGGACGATTTCTCCGTTTTTGGAGATTCTTTCCAAGATTGTTTGAGCAACTTAACTAAGGTCCTCTCTAGGTGTGAAGAAAAGAACTTAGTACTGAATTGGGAAAAATGTCATTTTATGGTACGACAAGGGATTGTCCTTGGCCACATCGTGTCATCTAAAGGATTGGAAGTGGACAAAGCCAAAATAGATCTAATTTCCAATTTGCCCGCCCCAAAAACCGTAAGAGATGTAAGATCTTTCTTAGGGCATGCTGGATTCTACAGAAGGTTCATAAAAGATTTTAGTGTCATTTCTCGACCATTATGCAACCTTCTGCTAAAGGAAGCAGAATTTGAGTGGACGGAGACATGTCAAGTGGCTTTTACCAAGCTTAAGGACATGTTGACGACTGCTCCAATTATGCAACCTCCAGATTGGAGCCTGCCCTTTGAAATCATGTGCGATGCTAGCGATTATGCAGTTGGGGCAGTTCTTGGGCAACGTAGGGACAAAAGGCCATGTGTAATTTACTATGCTAGCAGGACTTTAAATAGTGCACAGATTAATTATTCTACAACAGAGAAAGAACTATTGGCTGTGGTCTATGCACTGGATAAATTCCGTTCCTACTTAATTGGATCCAAAATTGTGATCTTTACTGACCATTCTGCGCTGAAGTACTTGCTTTCTAAGAAAGATGCCAAGCCCAGACTGATCAGATGGATCCTTCTACTCCAAGAGTTCAATATCGAAATCAAGGATAAGAAAGGAGTAGAAAATGTGGTGGCTGATCATCTTTCTAGGATTGTCCTTTCCAACGCTTTAGAACCCTTGCCAATCCAGGACACTTTCCCTGATGAGCACTTGTTTGCCACATTTTCCCATTCTCCATGGTATGCTGACATTGCCAATTATCTAGCTTCAGGTGAAATTCCAAAAGAATGGACCCAACAAGATAAAAACAAGTTTTTCACTAAGGTGAAACAGTTTTTCTGGGATGAACCATACCTTTTCAAATACTGCCCAGACCAAATCATTAGGAGATGCATTCCAGACCATGAAATGAACAGTGTTATATCGTTTTGCCATTCTCAAGCTTGTGGTGGCCATTTTTCTGCTAAAAAGACCGCTCACAAAATTTTGCAATCTGGTTTTTACTGGCCCACTATATTTAAAGATGCATATGATTTCTGTAAAGTATGTGAGCGGTGCCAAAAATTGGGTTCAATTTCCAAAAGGAACATGATGCCTTTAAACCCAATTTTGGTCGTCGAGTTATTCGATGTATGGGGTATAGACTTTATGGGACCATTTCCCCCGAGCTTTGGTTTTCATTATATCCTCGTTGCAGTTGATTATGTTTCCAAATGGGTTGAAGCAATCCCATGTAGGAACAATGATGCTAAAACGGTAAAAAAGTTTATCTTGGACAATATCTTTTCCCGTTTTGGAACTCCGCGTGCCATCATTAGTGATGGGGGCACTCACTTTTGTAACCGCATTATTGAGAGTTTGTTTCAAAATTACAGTGTTACACATAAAGTGGCTACCCCCTATCATCCTCAAACAAGTGGGCAGGTAGACGTCTCAAATAGGGAAATTAAAAGAATTTTGGAGACCACGGTAAAACCGAATTGTAAGGATTGGTCCATGCGGTTAAATGATGCTTTGTGGGCCTATCGCACTGCATATAAGACCCCAATTGGGATGTCTCCATACCGGCTTATATATGGGAAAGCTTGCCACCTTCCAGTGGAGCTAGAACATAAGGCTTATTGGGCCATAAAACAACTGAACTTTGACTTAGACAAGGCTGGGGAGAAAAGACCTCTTGATCTAAATGAATTAGAAGAATTGAGAAACGAGGCTTATATGAACTCAAGAATTTACAAGGACAGGACTAAGGCCTTTCATGATAAACGGATATTAAGAAAATCATTCCATCTGTCTCAAAAAGTCCTCTTGTACAATTCTCGACTTCATCTTTTCCCTGGAAAGTTAAGATCTCGTTGGACAGGCCCCTACATTGTTCAAGAAGTATTTCCATATGGGGCAGTGACCCTCATTGATCCATCGAATGGTACCTCTTTTAAAGTTAATGGCCAACGTTTAAAACCATTCTTGGAGACTATTCCTCCAGAGGAAAATGTAATTCCTCTGATCGATCCTATCTATCAGGATTGATGGGCACTGGATCTGACAGTGGCCCATACCTTTGTGTATTATGCATATATTTTTCTATTTTCTTTGTGCGTTCTTTGTCTCACATTGGACAGGGTACTACGCAAAAGCTTCATTACTCCAGGTGCTTTCTACACTTTTTCCTCCTTTTACATTTTCACCTCATGTTACATTTCATTTCGTATTTCATGTATGACATCGAGGACGTTGTCTAGTTTAGGTTGGGGGGTGGGAACAAGCACACTTGTCCAATTTTAGACAAATTTTTTTTAGTAGTCTTTTAAAAAAAAAAAAAAAAAAAGGGGTTTTCAAAAGAACTTGACGATTCGAAGATGCTTAGAAATCTGAAATTTCAGAATTTTTTGGAAGGAAGTAAAATGAAGGTTCATCATTTTCTAAAAAAAATAAAAAGAATACCGAACTTTGTTTTTCACAGTACCACGTGTACATCATTTCAAAAGTTTTGGACAAAAAAGATTTAAGTGTCATTTTCAGAGTTCTTTCAGGAGAGAAAAAGAGACGACTTTCTGAAATTTGGCCATATGAGTTCTCCTGGTTCATCGGCATGGTTAGGCCAACCAAAACCAGTGAATTAATTCGGGTGAATTGAAAAGGGCTGCCTATTGTTGGGGACCATTTAAAAAGAAAAAAAATTGCCAAGGGATGCACAAATAAGTGTTAAAAAAAAAAAAAAAAGAGTTTAGTTATAACTCTTGAAAAGAATAAAAAGTTATGTGACTAGTTTGGGTTCGTAGCCTTTTTAACCCGAGCCAGTAAGCCCGTAGGGGTATTTATATACCTAGTGCCCTAAAGACATCTGTTTTGGGAGTCATTGGCCTAATGCTCATTATATGGGTTAATTAGAAAGCTTAAGGGACCTAGGCATTGCACAGTCACATGTGTGTGTTAAAAAAAAAAAAAAAAAAAGATGCATCTCGCGGCCTTTGAAAAACAACAGTGCGAAAGCCGTCATAGTAGCCTTGAGAGGAGACTTGTATTTTGCCCGAATCTAGGAAAGTCGGAAATTCCGAGGGAGAATTCTGTTTTCATGGCATTATCGTAGAACATTTAAAATTTTTGTTTTGATGTATACACTTGCACAAGGCACTCAAAGTTTTGGTATAATTTTAAAAAAAAAAAAAAAAAGACAAAAAACGTGAACCAGGTTTTGAAAAGTCTGAAATCTTGATTATTCGAGGATTCGAGGCATCCGATTTGACTCAATCATCTTTTGAAAAACCTTCCATTGAATTTCTTTCACTTTTAGGTAAATGAATTTTGTGGGCATATTCACTGCAAACCCTCACGAGGCACAACTCGTCCACTAGGGGTAACCTAGGGGTTTAAGGGCTTGCTGCATACGCTAAATGCAGCCGAGAGTGCCAGTGAAAGTGTCGTTTTTCTTTTTGTCTTTGCATTTAGTTTAGATTAGATTAGGCCAGAAGACCTACCATAGTTTGCATATTTTGCTCGGGACTAGCAAAAAGCTGGTTGGGGGGTGTGATAAGTCCTTAAAAATGTAGAATTTCCTCATCATTTTAGAGTAATTAAGGACTTAATCATCAAATCATGGACCATTTTAGTAAGAAAATTATGAATTTATGCTTTGAGCATCAAAGTCTGAATTTGAGTCAAAATTCATTAAAAAAATTGCATTTTCACATAAAATCATGAATTTCTCTATTTTTGGCATTGAAAGTCAAAAATTTCCCATAACTTTTTATTCACACATGAAATGATGAATTTTCTTTGTACCATTGATTTAATTGAAGAAAACTTGATAAAATGGTGACATTTTATGCATTTATTTAGTGTGAATTAGGCCCGCATCTTGCATAATTCCTTACTTATATGATTAGATTATTCTTTGATCTTTGCTTTTATTTTTGTAGGGAGTTTCAAAAATCGGGGCCCACGGAAGAGAATTGATGAATCAAATGCACCATGGACCCACCTTCCTTTGGCATGGATTCTAAGGTAGGGGCGGCCATGGTAGGGTCCGCTCTCATATGCAAGAAAAAAAATCAGATTTAATCTTTTGAAGATAAGTTCGAAATTTGTGGGCCATGAGATGATGAGGTGTCATATCTACTCTCCAACAAATATTGCTTACATGCCAAGATGGATGGCTAAGATTCAATTCAAGCCAAACAAAGAAGAAAAAAAAATTGCAAAAGAAAGACAAGCCAAGGTAGGGACGTCCAAGCATGGGATAGTTCAAGATTGCATTCTTCCAAGTATGGCCCACTCCTATGTCATGTTTGGGATGAAATTAAATTCAGATTTGAAGAGATGTTTAAGGTGGGCCATGCTAAGAGGTTTTTCTAGCCATGAGGAGTTCAAAAGATTGGAAATCTTGCTAAGCAATCCAAGTGAGAAAAAAATTGAAAGAGTGCAAGATTGTAGCTAAATTTATCTCCTAAAAGATATGCTTCAAGATTGAAGTTTGCAAACCAAGAATTCTCCCCAAGAAGTGTTGCACGTCCAACACCACTCCAAGAAGATAAAAAACGTCCAAGAAAGGGGCTGCCCATATTGTTTCAAGATTTGAACTAAATCTGAAGTGGGCCCAAGAGAGGAAGTTGTGTGAGACATAAAGAATCTTATTTTTAGTAGGATTATGTGCCAAGAAATCCAAGGAGATAACAAGATGGAAAACCCCTAGAAAATCTCTCAAAAACCCTCCTAATCCTAATCCAACTTGGACCCCACACTACTAATCCTTACCCAAATCAAAACCTTGCAACCCAAGCTATCAAAAATATATAAAAAGAGCCAAAAGAGGGCTGGACGTGAGTCCCGTCTCCCCCTCACACCTTGGACGACAAGCAACTTCTAATTCCCCCTTTTCCATTAATTTTTCTTCATCTCTCCTCCTTCCATCAATATTTCATCCAAGGCCTTCCCTAAGGCACACTACCACTTGGATTTCTATGCTGTCGCGCCGCCGCCGTTGCTATCGTCACTCCATCATCGGATCATCCTTGAAATCATCTTCCCTTGCTTGGATTTCAGATCGCGAAACGAGAGCCGGTTGGATCACCGTTCAAGACCGCGAGTCCCTCTCCTCCGTTTAGTGTTTCTTGTGTCTATGGTAAGGTTGGATGCACTTTATTTTTATTAAAAGAATTTTGTAATGGTTATTTGCTTGTAATGGGTCTTTCATTAATAAATCAAGTTTATGGGGTCTTGGTCTTCACCAATGAGTCAACATCGAATTTTTGTACGTAGTGACAGTGCACACTTGGTGCGGTGGTCTTGATTTTTCTTGATGGCATTAAGCAAAGTAATTATTGCAAAGTTTTAGAATTAAAATCTAATTTCTTTATTCTCTGATTTTATTTTATTTTATTTTATTCTTTATTTTATGCACCTTAACAATTATTGCAATTGGTTGGGCTAATAAATCTTATGGTGATGCAGTGGTTAGATTAGGTTTCTAGATTAGGATTTTAATTTTCTTTGGTTGTAATTAATATTTCAGATTTGTAATTCATTTTTAATTCAATTAGAAAATTTGATTTGTACAGTTTTTTTTAGGCTAGAACTAGTTTTTTTTATTAGGACAGGTGTTGCGATAAATAAACTCTCCGTGGATCGATCCGGTTTCACCGGTTATTACTACAATCGCGGCCTTGCACTTGGGCCTACGATCATTTTTCAGAGAAGTCGCCTGCCCGCATGGACATTTTAATGCCGGCCAGCAGCTACCAAGGTTCAGACCATCCTTTGGTCGATTTGAGACCGGTGGGTGTAGACACCTCATTTGGCCCCTATGATAGCCTTAAATACCTATCATATATAGCGATGCCCCCATTTCACCCCTAATTGAATGATTAATGACATAATTCAGATTAATTAACGACGATGAAGATGCTTGTTGCTAATTTTAGACTTAGTTCGACGATCTCTAGAAGTTTGTGAGAGAAAAAGCCGAATCGCGTTAAGAGCTTGAGCCCAATGCACCACTCACACAAAGAATATACCATGACACCAATTATACCTTTTCCAGACCACTTAAGACAAGCTTAGGTCAATCCCTCTAAAGACCATACTTAGTTTGCCAAAATGTCACCCGATTAGCCTAAGTTAGGAAATCGAATCCTTTGATCCAGATATCCCTCACTTTTTTTGACCCCTAGTCATCAGGACATTTGAACCATTGGATTCCTCACTTCAAGAGCTTTCCGACGATATGTAGAACGTCCAAATCCGATAAGCGAGTCAAAAGTTATGAGCTTCCGAAGTTTGTCCTAAGAAGAGATCACCTAGGCACCACCCATGTGGCGCCCACCCTATGAGAATCCATCTAGGCGCCCCATGCTAGGCGCCCACACAGCCCGGGACCACCTAGGCGCCCCATGGTGGGCGCCCAGCCTCCAAATTTCACTAGTTGGCCTAAAAGTAGCCCGGGACCACTCAACGTAAGGACCGAACTCCGGAAATGAATCGACTCCACCTAGGCACCACCCATGTGGCGCCTACCCTCCTAAGTTTCACATAGGCACCAACCCTGTGGCGCCCACAATTCCTAGAATCACCTAGGCACCCCATGGTGGGCGCTCACCTTAAAATTTACTAGTTTGGTTCGAGATTAGACTGGGACCACTCATACATAAGGACCAAGCATCGAAGACGAACCGAACCACCTAGGCACCACCCATGTGGCGCCCAGCCTTTAAATTCACCTGGGCACCACCCATGTGGCGCCCAGCCTTGAAATCCATCTGGGCGCCACATGGCTATTAAGTGCTAATGTAGGTCCCCCCCAGCTGAAGATATATCCGTTCAATCTCGACTCCAAATGGGACCAAGGACCAAAAGCGAAGCACGAACCAGCTGGGCACCACCCTGTGGGCGCCCACTCTCTCCAGGATCACCTGGGCGCCATCCTGTGGGCGCCCAGACTGTGCGGGCCATGTGGGCGCCACCCCATGGGCGCCCATCTTTTCGTAAACCCTAGTTCACCCCAAAATAGCTTAAACCGCCTAGGGATGCGTGAGACCTTCTAGAAACATGAATTAATGAAGCCCTAGCCCTTCTAAACTCGTCCCAAACCTATATAATCCCTATTAACTTCATTTACAAGGAGGCTACCCAAAAAACCCTAAGAAAAGAGGCAAAAGGAGAGAATAGAAAAAGAAGAAGAAAGGTAGCCACCATTAGAGAAGAACTTCAAATCTATAGTAGAAGAAGGAGAAAGAGAGGAGGAGGCTTCCATATCTTCAAGTAGAGCCATGGATCTTTGCGAAGGTTTCAATCTAGGAACTTGAGAAACGTTTCTTCATACCGGTATTCCTAGATCTCCCTTCTTTTACTACACTCCATTACCATTCATGCTTAGAAACATGCTTAGGGCCATTTGAGCATCATAGATCTACATTAACTTGAGATAAAAATGGTATTAATGCATTATCATGTTAGTAACATGCTTAGGTTCATTTAAATATAGTAGATTTGCTTTGATTTCGTAGTTCTAATTACATAGTTAGATCAGATCTCGCATTAGCATCATCATCATCATCATTTATATCGAAAAGATCGCAAACAGCCTTTGGCAGAAAGGCTGGGCGCCACCCACTGGGCGCCTGCCCTCACCCGAACCACCTGGACGCCACCCCCTGGGCGCCTACCCTTCTGAGATAGGGTCCGAGTTCTAGATCTCCGCCCGTTGCATCGTTTGCTCGTAGGTTCGTTAGTTGCATCGCTAGTAGTTCGAATTAATACATTCACATAAGTCGCTGAATATTGGAAGTTGTCTTAAAAATACTAAGATTCTTGTGCATTCGTTGTGTTCCGTTGAAAACCCTGACTGAGCAGGGTAGGCACCACAGGTGTGGCGCCTAAGTGGATTTCTCCACTTTTGTGCACAAATTCCGATCTTCCGCATTTAGCTCATTTAGAAACTGCATGATGATGATATGTTTGTTTGTTTGACATGTTCTGAACTTTGAATTACCATTTTTTTGTCACACTTCACATCATATCATTTGAATCGCATAACCATAGAAAATCCCAAAAAAATCATAAAACATAAAATCCCTTTTTCTCTTTCCTTACTCTCTAGTAAATTAGAGGAGAAACCAAAAACAAATTAAAAGATATCCAAAAAAAAAACCAAAAAGAATAGTTAGATAGTCTAAGTTATCGAATTTAGTGCCTAAGTAGGATAAATCCTAAGATTAATTAAAACAACCTAATTAGTTAATTTAAGAAACATCACATCATTAAGAGTTCTAAAACATTAAGACCCTAATTAATTCGGATTAAGAAATAACTAAGAACTTTAAAAACAAAAGAAAAAACCAAAACCCCAAAAAACAGCCACCTGGGCGCCACCCCCTAGGCGCCCATCCTTCCACAGCCACCTGGGCGCCACCCTCTGGGCGCCCAGCCTACTCATTCCCTAAGACACCCCTGTTAAAGCTTAAGTTAATTAGTTAAGACCTTAAACTAATCCGAATCAACACAGTAAAGCATTTTAAACCTAGAATAAGTAAACCTTAATTAACTTAACCTCGAATTAACTCAAAAACTCAAAACCAACAAAACTCTAAAACAGTCCACCTGGGCGCCACCCCCTGGGCACCCAGCCTGCACTGCCACCCGGGCACCACCCTCTTGGCGCCCATCCTATCCCGTCTCTAAAGAACCCCTAATTAAAACTTCTAATTAATTACAACCCGAATTTAATCCTAGTTAACATAACAAAATACTTTTAAATTTAAGAAACCTAAAACCTCAATCAATTTAGACTTGAACCAACCTAAAAACGCAAAAGCAACCCGAAACCACAAAATAGACACCTGGGCGCCACCCCCTGGGCGCCCAGCCTGCCTATACACCTGGGCACCCAGCCTGCCTATACACCTGGGCACCACCCTCCTGGCGCCTATCCTATCCCATTCCCTTAGAAACCACCACTTAATTAAACTTAATTGATTAGACCCAATTAAGACCTTAAAACATTGTTAACCTAAAAGGCTTGAAACCTTAACCAATTTGGACTCAAACCAATTTAGAAAATACAAAACGAATAAACCACAAAATTATCCACTTAGGCGCCACCCCCCTGGTGCCTGTCCTTCCGTATCCACTTGGGCACCACCCTCCTGGCGCCCATCCTACCCAATCACTAGGAAACCCCACTTGAAATTAAATTCGAATTCAATCACGATCAACACACCGGAACACCCTTGAAATCTAAAACAATTGAAACCACGAGCCCAAATTAACTTAAAACATCGAACCAACTCGGACACACAAGACAGACACCTGGGCGCCACCCCCTGGGCGCCCATCCTGTCATCTCCACCTGGGCACCACCCTCTGGGCGCCCAGTCTCCCCAGTCACTAAAGCCTAATTAATCGAAGCGGAATTTAATCTTAATCAACGCAACAGAGCACTTTTAATTTAAAATACATCAAACCGTAAAAGCTCAACCGCAAATCAACCTAAAAAATACGGAACCGACCCGAACCACAGGATAGTTCACCTGGGCGCCACACCCTTGGCGCCCATCTGTCAAATCCACCTGGGCACCACACCCTGGGCGCCCAGCTTCCCTGTTTTCAGAAAAACTCAATTCACAACTTAGCCCAATTAATTTACGTTTAAATAAACCCCAATTGAATACGAATAGCATCCCACATCAAAACACACTAAGTCCTTTAATCAATTTAAACTTAAATCGACCTAAAAGACAACAAACCGACCCGAAGCACAAAACAATTCATCTGGGCCCTACTCCTTGGGCGCCCACCCTCTAAATCCACCCGGGCGCCACACCCTGGGCGCCCAGCCTACCTGTTTTCATAAAGTACCCCAACCGACAACTTAACATAATTAATTAACATTTAAACCAATCCGAATCAACATATTAAAACACTTTTAACTTAAAACGTTTGAAACTTTAATCGATTCGGGCTTAGCCCCCAAAGCCTTTACGAACAAACAAACAACCACCTAGGCACCACTCCTGTGGTGCCTATCCTACACTCTGACTTTGGTTCACAACTTCAATTTAAAACGAATAGCTAAACACATTACCACTTAAATTAACTAAAACCAGAACCTAAAATAGTCTCTAAACCCGAAAACCAATATCAAATCCCATCCGGAATACCTGAAAATCTCAAGCTATCCACTTGGGCGCCAAGGGGTTGGCGCCCATCCTCTCATTTGCACTAAAACGCGAACTCTTGGTTTCGTCTCAAAATCAGAATCCGAATCCCTTTGACATTTGAACACCAGAGAATTAAAACAATTTGGAACACTAAAACTCACCAAGTAAGAACCCCTTGGATTTCGAAAACAATATCGATACCATCGTCACTAGCCAAACCACCCAGAAGCAGCCACTTGGGCGCCACTGCCTGGGCGCCCAAGTCATCAGAGTAACCTAGGTGCCACTCACCTGGCGCCCAAGTCCTCCGTTAACCCTGTTTCACTTATTTTGACATCGTTTCACGTTTTAAATTAAACTATAAATTCCAAAACCTTAAACAACTTAAACAGAACCCCAAAATACATTTAATCCACCTCTTAATCAATCTTCAACTCAAAACAAACCGAACCAATTAAAAATCACAATTAATAAGTTGCTTAGGCGCTGAACCATCAAACTCAGGCTATTCATACCCTAGGATTAGAACGGATTTCCCCGTTAGGTAGCTTAGCGCATTAGGCTTCGCCCCATCACTTTTCCTATTCCGTTAGGGGACTGGGAGAGCTGATGTGGGAAGTCTAGGACCTTAGGTTAGGGTTAATCTGATGATCAGTAGTAAAGCACTAATCATGTAAATCTAAGTAAAAATCCCTTAGTTAGGCCCTTCTAGCCCCATATAAAAAAGCCAGAAAAACTATAAAACCAACAAAATAAACTCAAAAATATTTTTCCTTTATTTCTTCCTCCACCTCAGGTGCCAGATATTTAATTGAACTTAATGATAAAAGGGAATAAAGAACTGATTTCTAAAATTGAATAAATGAGAATAACGAGATGAGATGAGTGATTTCGCACACACTTTTAATCAATCACGGCCCATCGGCCACCCTAAAACAAACACTGGCCCATCGGCCATTTTCAATCAATCCTGGCCCATCGGCCACCTTCAATTAATTACGGCCTATCGGCCTTTTACTTTTATCACTCGTGTATCGCACACGAAAAACACAAAAATCACAAGTCAAAGTCTCATTTGCATCATCATTTTGGTTTGAAAAATTAGCCTTTAAACCCTATTTTGCCAAGGGATTCGAAGGGGGTACCCGGGAACGGGGCCGATCCTCTTCTTAAATATTTGGCACCTCCCCCTCTTTTAGTTTATTTTCTTTATTTTAGTTATTTTATTCTACTTGGATATGTTTTGATTATGCTATGTGAGGATTAACCTTTATTTGGACTTTAACTCATGACCCTGAATTGACCCAAATTAAAGAGACCCAAATTAATGTGACAGGACAACCGTCGTGTGTTGCCGGCAGCACATTAGACGAGAGGAAGAACCCACCTTATTATTTTTCTCCCCATATTTCTTCGACTTTTTTCGAAGAACGGTGTTACGGCCGTACCGTAGCTGGCGATCGTGATCCATCGATTTTGAGGGTAGTCGGAATCCTCATTTCGATGTAAAATTTAAATAGCATATATAGATGAATGGAGATTTCCCCAAACCATGCCTCTCTTGGAGAGGAAAATAGGGGGGTCGAAATTCACATCCGACAGCCTAGCGATCGTGATGGGACCTCTTATGTTTTCCCTTCACTTATTTGGGTCTTCCTGGAGTAATATTCGAAGACACGAACATCTAATCAATGATCTGATGTCCGTGTCCCATTCAGTTTAGGGTTTTTATGAGTAGTCCGAGAATAAAACCAAAGGTCCGAATGCACCGTCCACTAAGCTTTCCCAATTACACCATAAGAAACAAACCTTCACCAACAAAACTACATAACAAGTGCTTTTCTTTTCCTCTCCTTCTCTCTCTTCTCATCTAAACATTTCTTCACAAATGGAGGGTTAGACGTTCGGAATGTCCGACTTTCAACCCCTCTCACCCCCACTATTGATCCACACCACTAGCGGGTCACACCAAACTACGCAAAGTGTAGAACCCTCTAGGGTATTAGATGGATCCTTGGAAACTTCAAACCATGACCCACAACAGATAAGACGGTCCCTCTTCGAAGGAGGCCCGCTACCAGTCAATACCATAACAACGGGAAGGAATCATTCCAATACATCCAACCCATCTCCTTCATCGAGAGAGAATCATTTCTCCTCGCATTCAGGGGTGACTTATACGGATTTAGTCAGTCCCACCGGCCAAGTTATAAGATATAGGGTCCACGATAACGTTTCATCAACAGACTACCCTCTTCGCGCAAGTGATCCTGTTGTCTCGCAGGTTATACCCTATTCTTCCCTGATCAGCCAAACTGAGCCAATCACGTCCTCTATCCCGCAGTATGGAATGCCTACTGACACACCTATCATAACCCTGGTTAGGGCCATCGCGCCTTCCCAGACTCTTGTGATAAATGAAAACCCATATCTCCAGATGAGTTATAGTCCAATGAACATGGGTCAATTGGCGACATCCAGCATCTCGTACCAAAACCCTTCGACACATATGGGAGCGCCAGACGCCTACCGGCAATACAAGATGGCTCGGCCCCAATTCCAAGCAATGATTCCTCCACCAACGGATCAAGTTCGTTACAATCCTGTGACGGTTGGCGCTGGTATGTTATATCCCCAACCAGCTCAATACGAGGGGGGGCCTCTCACTTATCAAAATCAAACAGTCCAGATCTATCAAATGCCCAATGCAAACCAGAATCTCCCAATCCAGAACGTGCAAGTTACTAACCCCACGAGCATTGGAAATCCTTATCAAACACACCAAGCGAATGAGTCGCGCTATCAGCAAGCATATCAACCACCCACTTTAAGCCCAATAGTTGACCCATATAGGGGACAACCGATTACTCATGGGGGAATTCAGTTGAACCAAAGCTATCAGCCTATCTCGCAACCGTATTTCCAAGGCCAATGCCAAAAACCGGGCTACGCCCCTACTTCGCTAGAACCACAAAGAGAATGTCAGCCACAGACAATTCAATATCTAGATCCTCTAGCATTCAAGGAGTTACAGAAAAACGTGGAGGAACTCAAGAACGAAATTAAAAAGAAATCCTCGAGCTTAACTGGCAAGAAACTAGGATTCTACGACTTTGCCAAAAAGGAGGAAAAAGAGAGGTCACCTTTCCCTGTTAGAGCCCCTAAGTTCGTACCTTACGATGGGACTACTGACCCTCAGCATCACCTAGTCTCGTTTTGCAACAAGTGTCGTGCCCTCGCAGACAATGACTCCATGCTTGTAAGACCCCGCCCTGAGAGTTTCCTTTTAGTGTTAATTAAGACGCGTTCTAGCTATAAGTGTGATTAGTGGAAATTGAGTAAATCTGGATTAGAATAGCTTTTCATAGCTTTGAATGATTTTGGGGACTCTTTTGATCTAGTGGGGCCATTTGGGGGTTCCTTTTTATTGTGTCTCGATTAGTTTTGGGATCTAGTTATAATTCTGGAAATCTGTAAATTACTCCGTTTAATGTATTTTATGATTCCCGACAACTTTTGTATTTGCTCCGTTTCCATTCGAGACCTCTAAACCCTACTTTGCCATTGATAAGGGTAAAACAGTCTTTTTACACAAAATCTGGACACTATTTTCAATGTCTCCAAAACTTGTAAAATGTATACTTTTTGGAAAGTAGAAATTTCGACGATCAATTCTTCCTTCTTCGTCGAATCCATCCGAAGCCCGTAGATTGATGTCTTAGCTCAATGGGACTTTTAAGTTGTGGGACCCCTTGCCATTATCTCTATAAGGAGGAGTCATTTTCCCTCTCTTCCTCTTCTTGCAACTTCTTGAGAAATAGAGAATTCCAGCCCAGCCTAGGGTTTTCTTCTTGCTCCTTGCTTCTTCATCTCTCAATCTCTCTCAAATCTATTGCTAAAGGCAAAATGGAGGCATTGATCTTCTTCCCCTCCATGAGAGCTTCATCTTGATACCATTTGTGGAGAGAGCCTTCCATTCCAAGCTATCTTTTGAGCAAACTCTTGCCATTAGAGGACTCTTCATGTGAGTTCTTCTTCTCATCTCTTGGTTGTGTAGTCTTCTAGCCATGGAGGTGCTTCACCTTGATTATTGGAAGCTATTTCCATCTATTTCTTGATTTTGACATTCTAGGGTTGTAATGATTGTATTTTGGGGATTTTGTGTAGATTGTAGATTTTGAGCTTGATAGTGGATTAGAGCTTGATTAGCATACTTTGGAGACCAAGGCAAGTGGATGAATGGATTCGATTTGAATAAGTTCTTACTTTGTTGAAAATATGGATTTTTACTATTCCTATTTCATTTGATTCATTATGTCTCATAATGCTTTTGGAAATGTATTTATTGTCATGGTTTTCTCTTAGTTAGTTTTATGAGAATATATGCATGCATTCATGAAAGTTTATTTTGGGTTAGTATGACTTCTTAAATGAGATTTGTATTTGCATTGAATGAGATTTGCATTGGTAGAAGAAATAAATGCATTGATGAAAGGGTGGTTGGTGGAAAGAATTAAATGTTGAATGGAAGGGAATGGATCTATTTCATGTTAGGAAAGGGTTAGAGTTGAGGTGAAATAGTTTGGGAAAGAAAGCACTGAAATCTGCACCTGATGTGTAGTTCCCGCAGCTGGGCGGTCAGCGGGCGGTCACCTCGGCGGCTAGCCGACCCAGATGCGGTTAGAAACACAGAATGCTGCATTTTGACAGGCGAACCGCGGTCAGCCGCGCGGTCAGCTAGCGGCTAACCGCCAACCAAAAACCCCAGTGACCGCTAGGTAGCCAAGAGGCGCGGTTAGAAACACAGAATGCTACATTTTAGCAGGGTGGACCGCGGTCAGCTCCGCGGTCAGACAGCGGCTAACCGCCGATCACCTCGGCGGCTAACCGCCACCTGACCGACAGGTGACCGAGTTTAACCCAGAATTCCTGAGTCTTTTCTATTGGTTTCAGTTATGGTATTTAAAGGTTTGGATAGGTTGTTCTGATGCCCTACCACCTTGGAAAGACCCAGGGGATGACATAAGGAGATTGACATAGAAAGAAACATCATTTCGGAAAAGGTATTGAGACTTTTATATTCATCAACGTGCATAAGGAAACTTAGTATGTCCTCTATCATTCGAGTACCATACTAAGGGTAATTTAGACATACAAGATCCTTATACAGGTCGTTTGAATATAGATGCCCCAATACATAGTCCCTAATGGCATGAGGACTCATTACATTGTTTTATTCAGTTATTGGTATAATAACCCGAATCTACTGGTTTTCTCTCAAACTTCGATTTGTATACCCGATATGTCCTGCCAGCCCGTGTATACATGAACCGAAAATAATATGAAATGTGTCCCTTCGAGCACCATGCCCCGCCTGCCTGTATGTTTTATATCGATATAGTTTTGTATATGTTTTGATTTATCATGTAACCTAAGAGTCGGCACCACTAAGCTTGGACATCCTTGTCAGTCTGATCAACTGACTTGGGTCTCCCCCTGTGCTCCCGCCAGTTGCAACTTGGATCCCGTACTGTCCCATTACCCGGTTCCGCGGCTGTGGTCTTGCCTAGCTATATGTATATGTATATGTTTATAATGTTGGTTCTCGTCACTTCGTGTGTTCGAGCCCAACGCACTGAATGTGCTCTCATCACCTTAGTGATGGAGAGGATTTAGCTCTAGTGTGGTTGCCATCTAGTCAGTTCCTGTACCTTAAATACCCCGCATGATTTCTATTGCATCTGTACTTTAAATGAACTATGCATCTTGTTTTATAACAGTTTTCGTTATGTCTATTATATGCTTTGATTTCTTTCTTGGTATATCTATTCACCCACCTGCCAGACCGTCGTGTCTGACCCATTTTTTTGTGGTACTCAGGTCCAGCTCCCGTCTTTGCCTTTGAGGAGGAGCCAGAGGAGGCGGTCGGTGAACCGCAACGATTAGTAGAATGGCAAGCTGACAATGTCATGTAGACATTGGGTTTAGCTTTGAGCTGCGAACATTTTGGGATGTTATTGATTTATACTTTGGTTGTACTGGCCTTTGTTGGCCATTATTTTTGGGAATGTTAATTAACTTGTTCTTTTGTTTAAACTTTAACTTAATATTTTGGGAATGCTAATGAGATCATTGCTCACTCTGACATCATGCTGTACTTGTTTATTAACAGTCTTATTTGATGTGATTGGATTAAGAGTTTGATTTGCTACACGCTTCCGCACCTATATAAATGTTCTACGAGTGAATGTGGAATCCTCACCGCGGAAACCTGTGGGAAATTAAGGAAATGTATAATCATTATTAACAAGGGGTGGTTCATTATCCACACCACCCCGTCGCGGTCCCGGGTCCCGATTCGGGGTCGCGACAATGCTCATAAATTATTTTCAGGAATCGTTAACCGGAGATGCATTGACTTGGTATACATCCGTGCCTTCCCATGAGATCAATACCTTCGAGGATGTAGTAGAGAAATTCCTAGCGAGATACCAGCATCTAACTAAAAACAAACCCTTATGGCAAGACTTAGCTAATCTCAAACAGAAGAACAATGAAGACTATGAGGAATTTGCAGTGAGATGGCAAAACCAATTCGCGCGGTCAGACTGCAACATGCAAGAAGAAGAACAAGTAAGAATGGCCATATCAAACATGAAGGATCCCATGAGAGCCCTGATGACAATTGGGGAGGTTGTTAGTTGGAGTGGCTTGTACCGTAGGTTATCTAGGATGAAGCAAAATATAGATGAAGGGGTATTGAACACCATCATTGACCATAAAAAGAACACGCGTAGGGTAGGCACAACCACCCAACCAGAGAGCCACACGACTCCTGAAGTCAGCCTGAATCAGGAAGAGGTCTACCGACCATACCAAGAGCGTACCAGTGTTAGCTTTAACAACACCAAAACCCAGGGCAAAATGGCAATCCTAATATCCAAGGTGGTAACCCGAATTGTCGCGACCCCGAACCGGGGCCCAGGACCGCGACGGGGGTGGTGTTGATAATGAACCACCCCTTAATAATAATTATTGATTGATTATACATTTCTTAAATTTCCCACAGGTTTCCGCGGTGAGGATTCTTCATACACTCATAGAACATTTATATAGGTGCGGAAGCGTGTAGCAAATCAAACTCTTAATCCAATCACATCAAATAAGACTGTTAATACACAGGTATGACATGATGTCAGAGTGAGCAATGATCTCATTAGCATTCCCAAAATATTAAGTTAAAGTTTAAACAAAAGAACAAGTTAATTAACATTCCCCAAAAAAAATGGCCAACAGAGGCCAGTACAACCAAAGTATAAAATCAGTAATCAGTCTACAATCTCCCAAAATGTTCGCAGCTCGAAGCTAAACCCAATGTCTACATGACATCGTCAGCTTGCCACTCTACTAATCGTTGCGGTTCACCGACCGCCTCCTCTGGCTCCTCCTCAAGGGCAAAGACGGGAGCTGGACCTGAGTACCACAAAAATGGGTCAGACACGACGGTCTGGCAGGTGGGTGAATAGATATACCAAGAAAGAAATCAAAGCATTTCATAGACATAACGAAAACTATCATAAAACAGGATGCATAGTTCATTTAAAGTACAGATGCAATATAAATCATGCGGGGTATTCAAGGTACAGGAACTGACTAGATGGCAACCACACTAGAGCTAAATCCTCTCCATCACTAAGGTGATGAGAGCACATTCAGTGCGTTGGGCTCGAGCACACGAAGTGACGAGAACCAACATTATAACATATACATATACATATAGCTAGGCAAGACCACGGTCGCGGAACCGGGTAACGGGACAGAACGGGATCCAAGTTGCAACTGGCGGGAGCACAGGGGGAGACCCAAGTCAGTTGATCAGACTGACAAGGATGTCCAAGCTTAGTGGTGCCGACTCTTAGGTTACATGATAAATCAAAACATATACAAAACTATATCAATATAAAACATACGGGCAAACGGGGCATGGTGCTCGTAGGCACACATGTCATATTATTATCCGTACATGCATAAACGGGGCTGGGGGACATATTCAGAGTATGAATCAGAATTTGAAATCAAACTAGTAGGGTCGGGTAATTATACATGTGATCAGAGTAAAACAATGCAATGAGTCCTTATATCATTAGGGACTATGTATTGGGGCGTCCATATTCAAACGACATGTATAAGGATCTTGTATGTCTAAATTACCCTTAGTATGGTACTCGAATGATAGAGGACATACTAAGTTTCCTTATGCACGTTGATGAATATAAAAGTCTCAATACCTTTTCCGAAATGATGTTTCTTTCTATGTCAATCTCCTTATGTCATCCCCTGGGTCTTTCCAAGGTGGTAGGGCATCAGAACAACCCATCCAAACCTTTAAATACCATAACTGAAACCAATAGAAAAGACTCAGGAATTCTGGGTTAAACTCGGTCACCCGTCGGTCAGCTGGCGGTTAGCCGCCGACGTGATCGGCGGTTAGCCGCCGACTGACCGCGGGGCTGACCGCGGTTCACCCTGCTAAAATGTAGCATTCTGTGTTTCTAACCGCGCCTCTCGGCTACCTAGCGGTCACTGGGGTTTTTGGGGTGGCGGTTAGCCGCGAGCTGACCGCTCGGCTGACCGCGGTCCGCCTGTCAAAATGCAGCATTCTGTGTTTCTAACCGCATCTGGGTCGGCTAGCCGCCGGTCACCTGTCGGCTAGCCGCCGAGGTGACCGCCCGCTGACCGCCCAGCTGCGGGAACTACACATCAGGTGCAGATTTCAGTGCTTTCTTTCCCAAACTATTTCACCTCAACTCCAACCCTTTCCTAACATGAAATGGGTCTATTACTTCCATTTAACATTTAATTCTTTCCACCAACCACCATTTCATCAATGCATTTATTCCTCCTACCAATGCAAATCTCATTCAATGCAAATACAAATCTCATTTAAGAAGTCATACTAACCCAAAATAAACTTTCATGAATGCATGCATATATTCTCATAGAACTACTAAGAGAAAACCATGACGATAAATACATTTCCAAAAGCATTATAAACATAATGAATCAAATGAAATAGGAATAGTAAAAATCCATATTTTCAACAAAATAAGAACTTATTCAAATCGAATCCATTCATCCACTTGCCTTGGTCTCCAAAGTATGCTAATCAAGCTCTAATCCACTATCAAGCTCAAAATCTACAATCTACACAAAAATCCCCAAATACAATCATTACAACCCTAGAATGTCAAAAATCAAGAAATAGATGGAGATAGCTTCCAATAATCAAGGTGAAGCACCTCCTAGGCTAGATGAATACATAATCAAAAGATGAGAAGAAGAACTTACATGGAAAGTCCTCTAATGGTAAGAGCTTGCTCAAAGGATAGCTTGGAATGGAAGGCTCTCTCTACAAAGGGTATCAAGATGAAGCTCTCATGGAGGGGAAGAAGACTACTACCTCCATTTTGCCTTTAGCAATAGATTTGAGAGCGATTGAGAGATGGAGGAGCAAGGAGCAAAGAAGTTGAAGAAAACCCTAGGCTGGGCTGGGATACCTTGTTCTCAAGAAATTGCAAGAAGAGGAAGAGAGGGAGAAGGGGTCCCCCTTATATAGAAATCTGAATGGGTCCCACAACTTAAAAGTCCAAAATGGGCTAAAACATCGTTCTACGGGCTTCGGACGGATTCGACGAAGAAGGAAGAATTGATCGTCGAAATTTCTACTTTCCAAAAAGTATATATTTTACAAGTTTCGGAGACATTGAAAATAGTGTCCGGATTTTGGTGTAAAAAGACTGTTTTACCCCTATCAATGGCAAAGTAGGGTTTAGAGGTCTCGAATGGAAACGGAGCAAATACGAAAGTTGTAGGGAATCATAAAATACATTAGACGGAGTAATTTACAGATTTCCAAAATTATGACTAAATCCCCAAAACTAATCAAGACACAAGAAAAGGAACCCCCAAAGGGCCCCACTAGATCAAAAGAGTTCCCAAAATTATTCAAAGCTATAAAAAGCTATTCTAATCCAGATTTAATCCATTTCCACTAATCTCACTTATAGCTCTAACGCGTCTTAATTAACACTAAAAGGAAACTCTCGGGGCGGGGTCTTACATCCTCCACCCCTTAGGGCATTTGGTCCACCAAATGAAATAAAATAACTAACCTCGGGTAGTAGATGCGGATACTTCTTCTGAACTTGGTCCCGCAATTCCCACGTTGCCTCTTCAGGTCCGTGATTTTCCCAGAGCACTTTCACCCATTGAATAGTCCTTGTCCTCAGTTCCTGTTCTTTCGTATCGATGATCTGAATAGGCTTCTCGACATAGGTGGCATCTTCTCTGATCTCTAATGGTTCATGACGGAGTACATGTGACGGGTCGGGTACGTACTTTTTCAACATAGACACATGGAACACATTGTGTACGCCAGAAAGCTCAGGTGGTAAGGCCAATCTATAAGCCACGTCACCAATCTTGCTCACGATATCATAGGGTCCAATGTATCGCCGAGATAATTTGCCTCTCTGTCCGAATCTCAAAGTTCCTCTAGTAGGTGACACCTTCAAGAAAACCTTATCTCCTTCCTTAAAATGTAAGTCCCTTCGATGAGAGTCTGCATAACTCTTCTGTCTACTCCGGGCTACTTTCAGACGTTCTTGGATCAACTTGACTTTGTCACTGGTTTCACTCACCATAGTCGGTCCATGAAAACTGCGAATACCTACTTCTTCCCAACAAACTGGAGTTCTACACCTCCTACCATACAATGCCTCAAAAGGCGCCATCCCAATGCTCGAATGATAACTGTTGTTGTAGGCGAATTCGCAAAGCGGTAGGGTCTCATCCCATTGAGTCTTGAAATCTAGTACACATGCTCGAAGCATATCTTCAAGGGTCTGAATTGTCCTTTCCGACTGACCATCTGTTTGTGGGTGATACGCTGTGCTGAACTGAAGCTTTGTTCCCATAGACTCATGCAAAGTCTTCCAAAATCTCGAGACGAATCTGCTATCTCTATCTGAAGTAATGGAGACTGGCTGCCCATGACGGCTGACAATCTCGTTGACAAACAACTCTGCGAGAGGTAACATATGCATCTTCTCTCCGGTCTTCATAGGAATAAAATGAGCTGATTTGGTGAGACGGTCCACAATGACCCATATGGAGTTGTTCCCTTTTCTGGTCCTTGGCAATCCCGAGATGAAATCCATGGTGATATGTTCCCACTTCCATTCTGGGATCTCTAATGGCTGCAATAATCCTGGGGGTCTCTGATGCTCTGCCTTCACCAACTGACACGTCATACATCGTGAAACGAAAGCTGCTATTTCTCTCTTCATGTTGTTCCACCAAAATCTGCCTTTCAAGTTCTGATACATCTTCGTGCTACCCGGATGCATAGAGTATTTCGTGCTGTGCGCCTCTGTCATAATATCGTTCTTCAAATCTTCAATATTGGGCACACATAGACGATCACGATAGAATAAGACTCCATCCACAATACGAAAATCAGGACGTTCTGCTATATGCTCTGAAATCTTGGCCAACTCTGGATCTTGCAATTGGTTGTCCTTGATCTTCCGAATGAACGAGGGTTCAGACACTGACATATTGGCTAACATCACTCCCTCGCTTAGGGGCTGAAAATCTACCCCCAACTCTTCAAATTGCTGAAAGAAGCACATAACTCTTAGGCTTGCCACACTAGCTGACTTCCTACTCAAGGCATCGGCTACTACATTTGCCTTTCCCGGGTGGTATTTGATCGGAAAATCATAATCTTTGATGTATTCCATCCATCTTCTTTGTCTCATATTCAACTCCTTCTGAGAGAACAAATACTGTAAGCTGCGGTGATCGGAGTGGACTTCGAATTTCTCTCCGTAGAGGTAATGTCTCCACATCTTTAGTGCAAAAACGACCGCTGCTAATTCCAGATCATGCGTTGCGTAATTCTTCTCGTGGTCCTTCAACTGACGGCATCCATAAGCAACGACTTTCCTATCTTGCATCAACACACAACCGAGTCCTATATTCGAAGCATCTGTAAAAATGGTGTAACCGCCGCTCCCGGATGGTAAAGTGAGGACGGGTGCTGAAGTTAATCTCTTTTTCAACTCTTGGAAGCTGGTCTCACATTGGTCTGTCCACACATAAGGTGCATTCTTCTTGGTCAACTTTGTCAATGAAGCTGCAATCGACGAAAATCCTTGCACAAATCTTCGATAGTAACCCGCCAATCCAAGAAAACTTCTGATTTCTTACGCATTCTTCGGTCTTTCCCACTTCACAACTGCATCTATCTTGGCTGGGTCCACTGATAATCCTTCTTTGGAAATGATATGACCTAAAAATGCGACTTCTTCAAGCCAAAAATCGCACTTAGAGAGCTTCGCATACAATTGATTGTCTCTTCGGAGTTGCAATGCTATCCTCAAATGCTCTTCGTGTTCTTCTCTAGACTTAGAGTACACCAAAATGTCATCAATAAACACCACTGTGAATTGGTCTAAGTACTCAGCGAATATTTTGTTCATCAAAGCCATGAATGCTGCTGGTGCATTCGTCAGTCCAAATGGCATCACTAGAAACTCATAGTGTCCATATCTCGTCCGGAACGCCGTCTTCGATACATCTGAATCTCTAACTCTCAGCTGATGATAACCTGATCTTAGATCGATCTTCGAAAAGTAAGCAGCACCTTGCAATTGGTCAAACAATTCATCTATCCTTGGCAATGGATACTTGTTCTTGATGGTAGCTTGGTTCAATTTCCGGTAATCAATACACATTCTCATGGAACCGTCTTTCTTCTTGACGAATAAAACTGGAGCTCCCCAAGGTGAGACGCTCGGTCTAATAAAACCTTTATCCAACAATTCTTGCAACTGAATCTTCAACTCTCCTAATTCAGCTGGAGCCATTCTGTATGGTGTGATAGATATCGGAGCGGTCCCCGGTAACAATTCGATGGTGAAGTCAATCTCCCTAACAGGTGGTAAACCTGGGATTTCTTCTGGAAAAATGTCTGGGAATTCGCAAACAATTGGGATCTCCTCCACCCCTTGGGACCGTTTATCCTCCGTGATAAACGCTAAATAGCATTCACATCCACTTCTCACTAGTCGATCAGCCTTCAATGCTGAGACGAATCTTGGACAAGAATTCTTCCTCTCCCCATGGAACAATACGCCTGCTGGGGTCTCCTCTAATTTGAACGTGAGGGTCTTATGGAAACAATCCATCATAGCATGGTACCCTGCTAACCAATCCATTCCTAGAATAACATCGAAATCAAACATCTCCAACAAAATGAGATTCGCCGGTAGCACCACATCTCCTATCCTAATAGCACATCTAGGATAATACTTCCTACACACAACTTGTTTGCCTACGGGAGTGGACACTGTCAACACATACTCAAGTTCTCTAGCAGGCATATCAATCAACTTAGAAAATTTTGGAGACAAGAAGGAGTGCGTAGAGCCAGGGTCAAACAAAATCTTAGCTTCAAATCCACAAACTAGGAGTGTACCTTCCACCACGTTATCCGCTGCCTCTGCATCAGCTTGGTTAATTGCATAGACTTGTCCTCGCTGTTGAGGCCTGTTCTGAGCTTGTTGCTGCCTTCCTTGCTGTGCATTCCTATTCTGCTGAGGACGCTGATTCTGATTCTGTCCTTGATGACGAGCTTGCTGCTGTTGTGGAGGTCTGTACTGTTGTTGTGGAGCCTGTTGCTGGAGTGGCCTGGGCTGGTTCTGTATAGCTAATGCATTCTGAGGTGGTGCCTGGCGCTGTGTTCCTTGTTGTTGCTGATGCTGTCTGTTGTTACCTTGTCCAGCTTGCCTTGGGCAGTCTTTGAGCTGGTGTGCCATGGATCCACATCTGAAACATGCTCCCGTAATCGTACGGCATTGAGCACTCTCATGGTTTTTACCACAATGAACGCAAACTAGTGCATTCTACACGTTTTGTTCATGCCTCTGTCGTTTGTTCTGATGGTTCCTTGGTTGGTGATTCTGTTGGTGAGCTGGTGCCTTTCCTTGGATCTTGAGGATCTTGTTGTTCAGGTTCTCGAATTTATAAGCTCTCCTCACAGCCTCTTCAAAAGTGATAGGTGGTACAACACCCGTGGCATCCCTCTCAATGATCGGGTTAAGTCCTTCAAGGAACTTCGCTATCTTTTTCTCCACAGTGTCAATCGACTCAAGGGCATATCAAGACAACCTTTCGAACTTCGTGAGGTACTCTTGAACGGTTGTGCTACCTTTTACGAGCTGCTGGAATTCAATGGCCTTTTGCCTCTTCACATGTGTCGGTACATACTTGTCACCGAATTGTCTCTTGAAACTTGTCCAAGCCTCTGCGTCTGCGATGGTCCTATACTCAGCCTTTATTGTTTTCCACCATATATCTGTCAGGCCGGTGAACATGGAAGCGGTGAGTTGCACTTGCTGTCTACCGGTACATCTAAATATCTCAAAGATGTTCTCTGTGTGCTCCAACCAATCATCTGCAGCTAATGGGTCCTCATGCCCAGTGAATTCCTTGGGACCCCTCTTCCTAAACTTTTCATACAACGCGTTGGGGTCCTGTTCCCTATTGTTGATGACAATTTGAGTGCCTAAAGGTTGCGCTGGTGGTGGTTCAGGTCTCCTTTCGAACACTTCTAGCAACTGCCTTTGCATCGTAGCCATCTCTCTAGCATGCTCTTCATCCTTTCTGGCCATTTGCTCTTGCAATCTTGCCTGGTTCTCATTGGCTTGACGTTGCTGGTCAAGCATGGCTTGCATCATCTGTTGAAATTGATTCTGCATGTTGGGATCCGGAGTACCGTTTCCTAGTGGCCCGGTGTGTTCACTATTGCTTGCGGTGGGATTGTCGGTTACGGGTCTTTTTCGAGGTGGCATATCACTGTAAAACAAATTGTTAGCACATAAAGTCATATAAGGGTCACACATTGCTCACACGAGTCTAACTAACGAAAAGTCTAACAAGAAGTCTAACGGATCCTCGCCACGTCCTTAGGATTTCTAGTTTCTTTTAATTGCCTGAAACACGTCTCGCTCTGATACCAGCCTGTCGCGACCCCGAACCGGGGCCCGGGACCGCGACGGGGGTGGTGTTGATAATGAACCACCCCTTAATAATAATTATTGATTGATTATACATTTCTTAAATTTCCCACAGGTTTCCGCGGTGAGGATTTCTCATACACTCATAGAAAATTTTATATAGGTGCGGAAGCGTGTAGCAAATCAAACTCTTAATCCAATCACATCAAATAAGACTGTTAATACACAGGTATGACATGATGTCAGAGTGAGCAATGATCTCATTAGCATTCCCAAAATATTAAGTTAAAGTTTAAACAAAAGAACAAGTTAATTAACATTCCCCAAAAAAAATGGCCAACAGAGGCCAGTACAACCAAAGTATAAAATCAGTAATCAGTCTACAATCTCCCAAAATGTTCGCAGCTCGAAGCTAAACCCAATGTCTACATGACATCGTCAGCTTGCCACTCTACTAATCGTTGCGGTTCACCGACCGCCTCCTCTGGCTCCTCCTCAAGGGCAAAGACGGGAGCTGGACCTGAGTACCACAAAAATGGGTCAGACACGACGGTCTGGCAGGTGGGTGAATAGATATACCAAGAAAGAAATCAAAGCATTTCATAGACATAACGAAAACTATCATAAAACAGGATGCATAGTTCATTTAAAGTACAGATGCAATATAAATCATGCGGGTATTCAAGGTACAGGAACTGACTAGATGGCAACCACACTAGAGCTAAATCCTCTCCATCACTAAGGTGATGAGAGCACATTCAGTGCGTTGGGCTCGAGCACACGAAGTGACGAGAACCAACATTATAACATATACATATACATATAGCTAGGCAAGACCACGGCCGCGGAACCGGGTAACGGGACAGAACGGGATCCAAGTTGCAACTGGCGGGAGCACAGGGGGAGACCCAAGTCAGTTGATCAGACTGACAAGGATGTCCAAGCTTAGTGGTGCCGACTCTTAGGTTACATGATAAATCAAAACATATACAAAACTATATCAATATAAAACATACGGGCAAACGGGGCATGGTGCTCGTAGGCACACATGTCATATTATTATCCGTACATGCATAAACGGGGCTGGGGGACATATTCAGAGTATGAATCAGAATTTGAAATCAAACTAGTAGGGTCGGGTAATTATACATGTGATCAGAGTAAAACAATGCAATGAGTCCTTATATCATTAGGGACTATGTATTGGGGCGTCCATATTCAAACGACATGTATAAGGATCTTGTATGTCTAAATTACCCTTAGTATGGTACTCGAATGATAGAGGACATACTAAGTTTCCTTATGCACGTTGATGAATATAAAAGTCTCAATACCTTTTCCTAAATGATGTTTCTTTCTATGTCAATCTCCTTATGTCATCCCCTGGGTCTTTCCAAGGTGGTAGGGCATCAGAACAACCCATCCAAACCTTTAAATACCATAACTGAAACCAATAGAAAAGACTCAGGAATTCTGGGTTAAACTCGGTCACCCGTCGGTCAGCTGGCGGTTAGCCGCCGACGTGATCGGCGGTTAGCCGCTGACTGACCGCGGGGCTGACCGCGGTTCACCCTGCTAAAATGTAGCATTCTGTGTTTCTAACCGCGCCTCTCGGCTACCTAGCGGTCACTGGGGTTTTTGGGGTGGCGGTTAGCCGCGAGCTGACCGCTCGGCTGACCGCGGTTCGCTTGTCAAAATGCAGCATTCTGTGTTTCTAACCGCATCTGGGTCGGCTAGCCGCCGGTCACCTGTCGGCTAGCCGCCGAGGTGACCGCCCGCTGACTGCCCAGCTGCGGGAACTACACATCAGGTGCAGATTTCAGTGCTTTCTTTCCCAAACTATTTCACCTCAACTCCAACCCTTTCCTAACATGAAATGGGTCTATTACTTCCATTTAACATTTAATTCTTTCCACCAACCACCATTTCATCAATGCATTTATTCCTCCTACCAATGCAAATCTCATTCAATGCAAATACAAATCTCATTTAAGAAGTCATACTAACCCAAAATAAACTTTCATGAATGCATGCATATATTCTCATAGAACTACTAAGAGAAAACCATGACGATAAATACATTTCCAAAAGCATTATAAACATAATGAATCAAATGAAATAGGAATAGTAAAAATCCATATTTTCAACAAAATAAGAACTTATTCAAATCGAATCCATTCATCCACTTGCCTTGGTCTCCAAAGTATGCTAATCAAGCTCTAATCCACTATCAAGCTCAAAATCTACAATCTACACAAAAATCCCCAAATACAATCATTACAACCCTAGAATGTCAAAAATCAAGAAATAGATGGAGATAGCTTCCAATAATCAAGGTGAAGCACCTCCTAGGCTAGATGAATACATAATCAAAAGATGAGAAGAAGAACTTACATGAAAAGTCCTCTAATGGCAAGAGCTTGCTCAAAGGATAGCTTGGAATGGAAGGCTCTCTCTACAAAGGGTATCAAGATGAAGCTCTCATGGAGGGGAAGAAGACTACTACCTCCATTTTGCCTTTAGCAATAGATTTGAGAGCGATTGAGAGATGGAGGAGCAAGGAGCAAAGAAGTTGAAGAAAACCCTAGACTGGGCTGGGATACCTTGTTCTCAAGAAATTGCAAGAAGAGGAAGAGAGGGAGAAGGGCTCCCCCTTATATAGAAATCTGAATGGGTCCCACAACTTAAAAGTCCAAAATGGGCTAAAACATCGTTCTACGGGCTTCGGACGGATTCGACGAAGAAGGAAGAATTGATCGTCGAAATTTCTACTTTCCAAAAAGTATATATTTTACAAGTTTCGGAGACATTGAAAATAGTGTCCGGATTTTGGTGTAAAAAGACTGTTTTACCCCTATCAATGGCAAAGTAGGGTTTAGAGGTCTCGAATGGAAACGGAGCAAATACGAAAGTTGTAGGGAATCATAAAATACATTAGACGGAGTAATTTACAGATTTCCAAAATTATGACTAAATCCCCAAAACTAATCAAGACACAAGAAAAGGAACCCCCAAAGGGCCCCACTAGATCAAAAGAGTTCCCAAAATTATTCAAAGCTATAAAAAGCTATTCTAATCCAGATTTAATCAATTTCCACTAATCTCACTTATAGCTCTAACGCGTCTTAATTAACACTAAAAGGAAACTCTCGGGGCGGGGTCTTACACGAATTATCAGAGGAATAATCAAAACTATCAGCGCAACAATCAGAACTATCGAAACCCTCCGAGAAATAATCAAAGTTATGACCAACCACCAAGAAACCAAGGGCCTCCAGTGAATCAAAACCAGAATCCTAATCCCATACAGCCGGTCTCGAACCCGATAGCTCCGCCGTAAAACCAGAATGCGAATCCTCAACCCAACTATGGTACCGTCCCCTTCAATTACAATAGAGACAACAATGGCAACCAGAATAACCCGAACAATGGAAATAGAAGAAGATTCAGACCTAAATGGGCAAACTACCCGTCCCTTCCTCAACCATGGACTGCTGTCTTCTGGTCTCTTTTAAATCAGAATGCCCTCCAACTTCCGCCGGAACGGCCGCAGGCATGGTCCGAACACCTAGACAAGACTAAGTTTTGCGCCTACCATAGGATGTCAGGTCATGATCTCACCCAATGCTACAGGGTTAGAGATTTGATCTATGACCTCAATGATGATGGTAGAATTGATTGGAGTAACATTAGGCCAATAGGTGGGAATGATCCACGGAATGCCCCTCCCAATCAAAATCCAACCACAAATCCCGCACAAAATATTCCCAACATGCAGATTTATACAAAACCTTTACCTTAGCATGGAGCGTCAACCTCTGGACAGGGCCCACAGACCCAATTAATAAACATCGTCGTAATAGAGCACCAACACATTGATGCCCCGACTCAGGGGAGTGTAAACCATAGCCAACCGTGTCATGGTGATTTCTTTGAAGAAGAGGATTATCGAAAATACATCACGCCATGGGATGGGAAGACCAAATTCAAAATCTTCAATTCAGGGATGGATACGATCGTTGACTCCCCTGACCTTTACAAGGTAAATTTTGATGAGCCAAACGACCGAGAATCGCCGATCATCACGAATTCCCAACCAGATCCTTACTCGGACACAAATGCGTCTCAGGCCCACTTACGATCTGGACGGATCCGTCCTCCCCGACTACCCCCTCACCCTATTTCTCAGAACTTAGATTCGCAAAATCCCAATATTCAGGTTGAGGAGATAGTTGATGAAAGAGCTTATAGTTCGATAGAAATAGGGATAGAATATGACCTTTTAGGGCACCTCACAAAGATCCCAGCTAAAGTATCTGTCCTTGATCTGATTAAAACTTCCCCCAAACATCAGCAACAATTACTTGAGGCTATTACACGTTTACAAGTCCCGGTAGGCATAACTCCAGAAGAATTAAGAACGTCTATTTCAGCCTTGGCCCCGGGGACTTCGTTCCCTGCCATTACCTTTACTGAGGAAGAATTGAAGGAAATACCACCTGAGGCGAGAACCTCTCCCCTACATCTAACAGTCAAGATAGCAGGGAAGGAAATGTCAGGAGCTTTGGTTGACACTGGTGCATCACTGAATATTTGTCCATTGAAAACCTACAAAGCTTTAGGGCTTACAATAAAGGACCTAACTCTAGCCCCCATGGTTGTAACTGGTTACGACGGGAATAAGAAAACGGTTTGTGGAAAAATTATGTTATTAGTCCAAGCGGGCCCAATTTCAATGCCAGAAGAATTTTACGTTATGGACATCCCTGCCACTTTTAACTTGATCTTAGGACGCCGATGGTTGAACCATATAAATGCCGATATGTCAAGCCGACACCAATGCGTCAAATTCCCCCACTTGGGTAAGATCATGAAATTGATGGGAGACCCGCCTGTCATTGAACCAGGAGAACTTCAAATACTCCTGACCCTACAACCTGCTCCCATTACACTAGAGGTCAAGATTCATGGGTACAAGGTCGATCCTCTCATCTCTTTGATGGATATGGACCGTGTGCAAAATATGTTTTCCGAATTATCCTCCCCGCAAAATCTGGTGTTTGACAACGAAGGTCAAGCTCGAGGATGGACTCTGATGAAGAAGATGGGGTATCAACCCGGATTTGGTCTAGGAAAGAATGGAGAAGGCATTACCGACCCTTACATACCGGACCCTAGAGCGAGAGCAGAAGGATTAGGGTACGACACACACAATGACATAAGGTATAAACAAGAGGACTGGACCTTAAATGAACATTTCATGAAGCATGACAAAACCTTGGATCCCAACACACCTCCTTTCGGAAGGGGATGCTACAATTTGGATCCAAATGATAAAGGCAAGACCGTTTTAGTAGAAGATTGGGAAGATTCGACTTCATCTGAAAGTGAGACTCACGAGGAAATCTTTGGCACTTGGAAAGAGCTCCATTCACCAAAAGGAGTAAACAATATCGACCAGACTATCGATCCGAGATTCCAGACCCTATCTTGTAACATGCTGAATGCGAGTGAATTAACTCAGTTACCAAAAAAAAAAAAACGCCGATCGCTGAAGTCCGAGAAAGTCGCGAAACATGGGAAATCGAAAACTCTACTAGCAAAGAAGTGGTATATTGGCCCGTTGCATGGCGCCATTGGCGAGAAGACTCCTCTCAAGAGAGCCACGAAGTTTGGGAAACCGATGACCTCAATGATCATGAAGTGGTGTACCGCCCCACCGCCTAGCTACGCCAGCGAGGAGGATTCTCCTCAGTAGATAGCCCATCTTCAACCTCACCTGTACCATATCATTCCAAAAATCCCAAAAAATTAGAAAATTCCAAAAACCCAAAAAAATTAGAAAATCCCAAAAACCCAAAAAAATTAGAAAACCCCAAAAACCCAAAAAAATTTGAAAATAGAAAACCCAAAAACATAGGAACCGTAGGAGTAGAAGACTGTGATCATCATCTAAATATGGGCAACCTAAGGCGATGGAAGATACCCACAGTGGAGCAGTCTCGACTAGAAGAAATTATGACAAACATCGAGAAGTTAGGTTGTGAATCTCTGCCTGTCGTTCCAGAACCTGAACCTTCTGTGCAACATTTGAACATCAATGATGGAATGGGTGTTTACGAATTAGTAGACACTGAAGAAGGGGATGATGAAGTTTTTGATGAATTTAGGAGAGTAATTAAGAAGTTTGACGAAGAAACACAAGCGGCTGCCGAAAAGACGAAAGAGATAAATCTGGGAACGGACGAAAGACCCAAGCAGGTCCAAATCAGTGCATGCCTAGAACCTGACGAAGAGAACGAGATCCTTGAGGTCCTAAGAGAATATCAAGACGTGTTCGCATCGGATTATAATGACATGCCCGGACTCGCGCCCGACCTAGTGGAACACAGGATCCCATTGGAGGAAAATGCTAGACCGGTTAAACAAAAATTGAGAAGAATGCTCCCTGATGTTGCACTGAAAGTGAAAGAGGAGGTTGACAAACTCCACCAGACGAAGTTCATCAGGGTTGTGTTGTTTCCTCAATGGGTTGCCAATATAGTCCCGGTGAAGAAGAAACACGGACGCGTCCGAGTCTGTATTGATTTCCAAAATTTGAATAAGGCATCTCCCAAAGACGATTTCCCTTTACCTCACATCGACGTGCTTATTGATAATACCGCAGGGCATGCTATGCTATCATTCATGGATGGTTACTCAGGGTACAACCAAATCCGACTATCACCCGAGGATCAGGAGAAAACCTCGTTCACCACGCCCTGGGGGACTTACTGTTACATTGTTATGCCCTTCGGCTTGAAGAATGCCGGTGCCACTTATCAGAGGGCCATGATGGCAATATTTCATGATATGATACACGACTGTGTGGAGGTTTACATAGATGATATTCTGATCAAATCTAGAACACGTGAAACACATGTCACGGCTCTCAGGAAAGTTCTTCAGCGATCCAGGGACACCCAACTAAAGGTGAATCCAAAGAAATGTGTTTTCGGAGTATCCTCTGGAAAACTCCTAGGCTTTATGGTAAGTAATCGAGGAATCGAAGTTGATCCTTCTAAGGTAAAAGCCATTCTTGAAATGCCGCCCCCGAAGAACCTTAAAGAGTTAAGAGGCCTAATAGGGTGACTACAATTCATCAGAAGATTTATTTCACAGCATTCGCAAAGATGTGAGCCGTTCTACAAGTTGTTAAAAGGAGGCGTGGAATATCACTGGGACGACGACTGCCAAAAGGCATTTGAAGACCTAAAGAAATATCTCTTAAGTCCTCCTGTCCTGAAGCCCCCTACTAAACATAGGCCCCTCATTTTGTATGTGTCAGCGACAGAGTCTGCGATAGGCATGGTCCTAGGTCAACACAATGAGACTGGGAGGAAAGAGAACGCGGTTTATTACCTGAGTAAATCTCTCCTACACTACGAAAGGAAATACTCCCCAATGGAGAGAACTTGCTTAGCCGTAGTTTGGGCCGCCCAGAAATTGAGACACTACTTTCTAGCTCACCAGGTCAAACTCTTAGCCAGAATGGACCCTTTAAAATACATTTTCGAGAAACCCGTTACTTTGGGAAGAGTCGCGCGATGGCAAATGCTCTTGGCAGAGTTTGACATAACCTATGTTACCCAGAAGTCTGTAAAGGGACAAGCAATTGCCGACCATCTGGCACACCTCCCCCTGCCACGGTATGAGCCGGTTAGAACTGATTTCCCCGACGAAAGTATCTTGTTTGCAGACGTTGAAGAAGCAAAGGATGATGATTTATGGACAATGTACTTTGATGGAGCTTTGAATCAGAATGGAAAAGGAGTTGGTGTAGTGTTATTATCCCCGGAAGGAGTTGTCATCCCAATGGCCTATAAAATCGGATTCCCAGCAACCAATAATACAATGGAGTACGAAGCCTTATTAGCAGGGTTGAGAGAAGCCCAGGCCCTAGGTGTTGATGAGCTAAGAGTCTTTGGTGATTCTAAGGTTGTTATTTCCCAAATAGCTGGAGAATGGAAGGTTAGCGCCCTTAAGCTTGCGCACTACCACGAGAAAGCCAAAGAGCTGATGTCTAAATTCAAGAAGATTTCATTTCTCTACATCCCCCGCGCCTTGAACCGATTGGCAGACTCATTCGCGATTTTAGCCTCAATCATAGAGATGCCTGATGATAAGGATTCCAAAGAATTTCTGATTAGAAGGCTAGATTCTCCGTCCGTCAAACCAATAGACCTGACCAAGGGGAACCCCGCCGAAGTCCTGTTGAAAGTCTTAAAAAATAGGAGTAAGAAAGCTAAGGCCGAAGAGTCCGATCAGGAGGAAGATTCTAAACCTAAAGAAGGAATCCTAGCTCGCATACAACATGATGATGACCTGGAAGATGACCACCCATGGTACTATGATATTTGGAATTACCTGCATGATGGCTACATCCCTGACTACGCCACCCGATCGGATAAAAGAGCATCAAGAGAGATGGTTCAGAGATATGTCATAGTCGCATGGCTACTGTACCGTAGATCATTTAGTGGAGTTCTCTTACGATGCATGACCATAGAAGAAGGGCAAGAGATAGTTAAAGAGGCACATTCAAGAGAGTGTGGAGGACATGCCAATGGCCAAATGTTAGCTAAGAAGATTATCCGTTTAGGTTACTATTGGCCGTCCCTAGAATCAGATTCAGTCAATTATGTCAAAAGATGCAAAGAATGTCAGCTGCATGCTGACCTAATTCATGCCCCCGCATCATCCCTTCACCCTACCACGGCTCCATGGCCTTTCTCGACCTGGGCTTTTGATATCATAGGACCCCTGGCCTCTACTGTAGAGAACACACAAAATAAGGCGTTCATATTAACAGCAACAGAATATTATACTAAATGGGCAGAAGCAGAAGCATATGTTAATATTAAGGCAACCTCCGTAGTCAAATTCATTAAAAAGAATATAATAGCTAGGTTTGGCATCCCTAAGGCATTCATAACGGATAATGGTCCGCAATTCATATCCCAACAAATGAACGAGTTGTGCACAAAATATAACATAGAACTGCATCATTCAACCCCATACTATCCCCAAGCAAATGGTCAAGCTGAAGCAACCAACAAGACCCTACTAAAGATCATCAAGAAGACAGTGCAAACCACCAAAGGTAGTGATTGGCCAGACCGTTTGGTCGAAGCATTGTGGGCGTATCGGACTTCAATAAGAACTCCCACAGGAGAAACCCCATACTCTTTGACTTACAGAATGGAAGCAGTCCTTCCCCTTGAAGTCCTTCACCCGTCGCTGCGCATCCAGCTAGATGAAGACATAACAGAAGACCAGAGGAGAAAAGCATTGCTACTTCAGCTGGACCTACTTGACGAAAGGAGAATGAAAGCAGCAGAGCACGCATAGGTATACCGGAAGCGGATTGCCAGAGCCTACGACAAACATGTCAAAGAAAGAAAATTCAAAGTTAACGATTTCGTGCTGAAACGCATCATTCCTTCTCAGCTTCCGCATCCCCGAGGTAAGTTACGACCCAATTGGGAAGGCCCTTATGTAATTAAAGAAGTATATCCTGGAAATGCATATAGACTAGTAAATGCAGAGGGGGAAGATCTCTCCGATCCATGGAACGCTATGTACCTGAAAAGGTACACAGTATGACCCTTCCTCACTTCTTGTAGAATATGACCCTCCTTGCCCTTTTGCGTAGTTGTAGAAATCCCATAGGAGGACTGAAGAAATGCACTCTGATCAAATTTAGAACTCGGACACACACTAACACTTAAGGTGGATCTGCCCCGCACAAATTCCGCACGGTTAAAGTCACTCGATGTGAAGGTCTGAAGGTGAGTTTGCCCATGTCATGAAAGCCTTTCGACCATTTGCTAAAAATATATATATATAGTCGTAACTAGTTTGGGTTCGTAGCCTTTTTAACCCGAGCCAGTAAGCCCGTAGGGGTATTTGCATACCTAGTGCCCTAAAGCCATCCGGTTTGGGAGTCATTGGCCTAACGCTCGTTACATGGGTTAATTAGAAAGCTTAAAGGACCTAGACATTGCACAGTTACATGCTAAAAAAAAAAAAAAAAACGTGATTAGTTTGGGTTCGTAGCCTTTTTAACTCGAGCCAATAAGCCCGCAAGGGTATTTATGTACCTAGTGCCCTAAAGCCGTCTGGTTTGGGAGTCGCTGGCCTAAAGCTCGTTACATGGGTTAATTAGAAAGCTTAAAGAACCTAGACATTGCACAATTATGTGTTAAAAAAAATCTCTATTAGAATTAGGCTTGCTGGAGTGACATGGGTACTCATTGCATGAACTGAACAGAAGGTGGTCGGAAGCCACAGCACTAAGGAGGCACGGTGACTTACCACCCCACACACAAACACAACTCACGAACGAGCCCCGAGGACTGTCAAGTGCTTTCTGAAGTTCAACCGAAAAGACTAAGCAGCTACAAGAGGAGGGCTTGTGAGGGCTCGACCTCCAAATGATGGTTAGGGAGTATCACATTATCGCCAAGGTGACAATCATGGAACGAGGGTACTTTCTTGCCCACAGCCAAAATGAACACTAGTCTTATGCTGGGGCATTTATATATATATATATATATATATGTATATATCTATCTATCTGTCTTGCACGGCTTCCCAATATGGGCCCTCATCGCATGCACGATTGCCACGAACACTCACTAGACTGCACACACACCCTCACCTCATGCATGCTTTTGTTGCTAACCATTTCCGATTGAATGCAGGAAAGAACACATACACTAAGGTACTAATTCCATCTCTTTTCCCAAAGCTTGAATGCCAAAATGGCCCCCTGACATTTTTACCGAGAAAGAAAGATGCCACCTTAGCTAAATTATGCAGGGGGCCTAAAAATATTAAACTAACAAATTTGCTTTGAGACCTTGCAGGGAAACCAACCCCGATTACATTCATAACATCCCACAAGCTGGGGCATTTTTTTTTATATTATTATCTGCGGGTATTATTTTGCACACAACTCCTCATAACTAGAAAAGGTCAAAATGCTGATGACCAAACTTGGGAAGTATGAATTATGGTTGTTATGATATATAATGATGAATTTGATTATAGATGTATGCTATGCACACCCTTTATGATATCATGTTTGATTTGAAAATGCAAATATCTTGAGCTCTTGCCTTAATACTTATTGCTGACGATGTAAATGCCTTAAAAACATAGAATTGCTTAGGCCATAAATGTCACACACTCAGGCACTCCTCATTGTTTGAGAACCTTGTGGCCATGTTGCCTCTCCGAGTCAAAATTGGCAAGGGATTGCATTCATTTGGTTTATTATATCTCATCTTGTCTATCCCAGATTGCTATTATTCTTATTCCATGAGATTTTTGCTGAGGCACTAAATTCAAGAAATTTTAGAAAAATTTCGGCAGCACTTCCTCTTGTTTTTTGGACACCAAAAAATTTCCGGATACACAGAACCTGTTACCTGTAAAAGAAAAACACTTCATATATTCCCCGGTACCCCACAACAACTCCTTATCAATCAAATACATTCCCATGGCACTTCTAAGGCATCAAGCACACTATCTCAACTACACATACATAATACACGTGTGCACAACATACATCAAATACATATTAGCTCTCACCATAAGCCAAAGATGGGGCGAAACAACATAAATACATGACTAGCAAATATGGATACATGGAACAACGATACACTAATGATGCGGCCTGGGGAGATCGATCAAAGAACGATGACTCTACGGAGCGGCTCCATCATGGCGAGCCGACGAAGCAAATGAGGTCGGACCAGGAGCACGCTGAGAAGGAGTGCAGGTCGAGTCGAGAATGCATAACCTCTCTCCTCCGCCCACCGATGAAGTCTAGCGAGACTCCCCCGCAAATCAGCAACCACTTCATCATGTTGTCGCTCCATGCGATCCATGCGCCGAGCGTAATGATCATGCGTAATGGCCTTTTCCTCACCCCAACTAGGAGGTGGAGGAATAGAAGCAACGATAGCACCGCTCTATAGGACAACGTTTATAGAAACATTACGTTCAACAAACCTTGTAGCATCAAACATGGAATTTTAAAAAAAGAAAAGACCTTTACCTGCACAGGGGCCTCAAAGCTCCTAAGCCTGGCACGAAACTCATCAACCTGCACACAACAAAATTATAAACAACATCATCAATGGATGAGGAATCGAGATTAAAATATCACCTGAGAATCGCTCATACCTGTGCCACAGAAGCAGCTCTCTCAGCAAACGCCCCTTCGCGCTCGCCACGAGCCTCTGCCTGAGGATCACGAATAGAAGGGGTTAAGAGTCGGTCATTATATGTCTTAAACACAAGAACGATAAAATGAAACGCAAACCTCGCTAGTCCGCAGTCGGTCCACCTCTGCCTGTAGAGTGAGAAGATCGCTCTCCAATTGAATTCTCGTGACCTCGGACATGTCCTGCTCTCTATTGCTCTGCATAGTAACCAAAGGTCATAAACACAAATTCAAAATGAACAAATAACTCCATGACCTCATACCTCGTGAGAATCCGCCAATGCTTCGATGATCGCTTCATTTTCCCGGCGGCGCTCCTGTTACCAAAGCATTTTTACTAAGGAAAGTATAAATAAGGTAGCACGTGGCTAATTAGGTTCAACAATTTTCGTACCCTCTCAGCTGTCAATAGTGCCCTCAGTCTCACGATCTCCATATCCTATGAAATATAAATCATGCCGTTACATCAAGAATGATCAACATTACTATGGAGGTAAGCACCATTTGATTCAAACACTAAGTCAAGAAGTCATACCTTCTTCTCCACTAGGTGAGACAGTCGAAGTGTTTCTCCCCTGAGGATGGACTCCGCATCGGACACTGCGCACCCAGACGTCCCCTGTCACACATGAGAGCCACGGTTAGAGGATGGGAAGAGCATGAATCGTTGAGATTGTAAGGCCCATAATTGAAGTTGGAAACCTCATAAGCCCTCACCTCGCCCTGTCCTTCGGATGATGGACGTGCCTGCCAATGCCTTGCTGCAGCCGGTATCTCCTCCTGAAAAGTAAAGGAAGAAACGATGTTAGCCATGATGAAAAGGAAGACAACATTAGAGCGAACAAAATTTCAATGCTCACCCGAACCAATGACGAGGCCTCAGCCGCTTCCGCGCAATTACTAACAGAATACGAAGCACCACAAGAATATGACTCCGGGAGTATATACCGATGCAAAGCTGTCCTCCAATATACCTCATAGTCACTCCAGGCACTAGCATCTACACCGAAGGTGGCCTTCCTCCCTTTCCTTCTCCAATTGTTTATCTCTTTCCGACACTGATGGCGGCGTTTGAACGCTTTCAAACCCCACCCTGGATACGACCGATGCATGACAGACTTTTCTGCAGGGACAACCTGATGGTGTCCCAGTTGGCGCGCAACTCGGCTGACAACCAGCCTGACCGCCACCTGGGGAGCGTGCAGCCAAATGTCCCTCTCAAATAGAGTACGCCCCTCCTGTACAACAGCCACCTCATCATCCAGGCCACCCTAGTAGGGCTGCCAGATCACCTGACAAGTCACGATGTGTAGCAAATGAGAACAAAGAGAGGCAGACATTTAACATGACAAACAAAAGGAGAAAAGGAGCATACCTCATGATTTTTCAATTCATTTAAGATGAACCGGTAACCTTGCTCGCCCGGTCTCATTCCTAGAGCTTTAATACGTTCAGCCATCTCAGGAGGCAGAATGTCGGCAAAACTCCGCAAATTGGCATTAGGATACCACTGCGAAGCCCGGGGAGTACAACTCAACCTCGCAGGCAAGCGCTCAGGCCGACACTGGATGATATGCTCCCAAACCCATACCTACACACAACCAAAGCCTGGTTATTAGAAAAGATGAAAAATGACCCATGATAAGAAAAGGTGGACTACAATAGGTCACCACACTTGGAGATAGGGTTTAAACCTATAGGATCGGCACGAACCCTCGAAGGCTCTTACATCCGGGCTGGAGGCGGCACCTCGAGTCCAGACTATGGAAAAGAAAGGCAAGGGTGGCCGCGCCCCAAGCATGGTCGCCGACCTTATCCAGGTCCTGTACAAATCGAATGAGAGTACCGGACGCTCTATTGCCAGTCGCGTTGGCAAAGAGACACCTCCCCAAAAAGAATAGAAGGAAAGCCCGGAGATGCTCATCATCACCCAATCGTGCCGAAACCAGCCAGGGTCTCCTCAAACGAACCTCAGACTGCCTCCCTTGCTTTTTCTCTGCACAATACCAAATTGACATAAGAAATTCATTATATAATCAGAATAAGGAACAAAGTAGCTACCAAACGTTTCGGTACTCACTCGTGATCGGGAAAACCTCACAAGGTATCCCTACTCTCTTTCGGCGAGCGTACCCATCAACCGACACTTCCCGCCATTCATACCCTGCAGCAAAAGAGAAAGAACGTAAGAAACAAGGATGAGAAGCATACAAGACGCCAGAGATCGGTTAAAAGAAACTGGATCGAGTGCTTACGCTCAGAGGGTCCGGCGACATCGCCCTCATCACCTCTACCTGCACCTCCACCGCTCCCCTCATCAAAGCCGACAGAAACAACTCGGCGAGGCCTCACCCCCTCATCCTCACTGTCCCCATCATCAATCTCGTCGTCTCCATCATCAGATGCGATAAACTCACCCTCCAACTCATCATAATCTGCATCTTCATCATAACCACCGTCCACCTCATCATCACTCTCAATCGCATCCACCACTGCTACGTCGTCATCAGCAGGGCCGGCCGCAGATCGGGATCCACCAGAAGAGGGGCCCTCACCTGTCAAAGGAATTATGAATACTGTCAATAAAGGATAAATATCGAATATGTAGGTCTCATGGGTATTTTTCTACTCTGAATCAATCTAAAGGAGAGGGGACAAAATGTTACTGGCATCGGCCCAAGCCCCGGCCGTTGTGGGGACAGGACCTCCCTCACATCCTCTAACCGGCAAGCCTCCGAAATCTGGTACCCTTGCCCTCAGCTTGGCTAGGAAGTCCGCCTGGTTCCGAGCCCACTCTAAAATGAAGCAGGGAGGAATGATTAGTAGGAATAGCAAAAGAGAAAGATATGATGCTACAAAGGTAACAATGGAATACTTACTATTTAGGATCCTCCCCCTCTTTGGGCTGTACGCCTCCCTCAGCCACTCGGCGTCAATCTGACCCACACCGAACTGGGGGCGAGCCCCGAACATCCTATGCAGGCGTAATCGAGTGATAGAAGCCTTCACATCATTCGCCCTGGAGAAAACAGGGAGGCCTGTCACCCTTAGCCCCCAGCAACGCGCAATGTCCTCAAGTGTAATTGTCATTTCCTCGGGCGGGAAATGGAAAGTGTGCATCTCGTCCCGCCATCTCTCGAAAAGAGCACAAATGAGAGCACGGTCGGTGCGGAAGGCGACAATAGACATGAGATCCCCGAACTCCATCGCTCGGACCCGATCTTTTAAGTGATCAGGGAGCTCGGTCCACCAGTCCCTCATCTGTAACCAACTCACCCTATCCTGAGCAAAAGGGACGGGCTGCAACACAAACATCAGAGGAAAGAATGTCAACAATAATGAAAGCCAACAAAGTATGAGATTTATAAAAACAACTAAGAGTTTACCCGGCCAGCTCGTATCTCGTCTGAAACGTGAGGCTTCTTCTCTGAGTTATCCTCACCCTTCTGTTTCTTTTTCGGGGGTGCAATGATTTGCTCTGCCCCGGCCCCTTCCACAGTGTCCGATGACATAGGAGCGCGCTTACAAGTCTCCTTAGTCCTAGCCATCTGACAAACCTGTACCCAAAGCCAAAATGAGAAGTTGAGCATGAGAGCATAATGTTAGTCCACGTAAGCATAAGAGACAAACTAGTCCGAAGATGATGACTAGTGTTTCCAATTTAGAAGTGATGACCCTCATCAGTCAAGTGATTGAAGGAAGAGGAGCCAAAAACCATGACCGTTGATCCAACCAGGAGACTAAGAAAAAAATAAACGAATCCCATTTATTGAACTGGCCTCATTAAGACACATTTTACAGGCCTGCGAAGAAGTGAAAACCCATTTATTCCAATCCAACTCCTCCAACTTAGCCCAAACTTCACACCTCTCATTCTGCCTCATCACCACTATATCATTTCGACATATGCATTAGGCTGAATCACACCCAACCTCACAATCACGTCATATAACAAGAATAAAATAAAAAGGGAAAGGGAAACAATGACAACCACAACAACGAGAAATATATAAAGATATAAAAATGAAAAAATGAATAACCGAATCACAATTTAAACTAAAACAGCACCCATAACCTTTGTCCCATCACATCATAACCAACTCACCCTAGCCATCACCACCACACCCCTCAATTACCAAGCTTACTCTTCTACATAATAAAATAAACAAATAAAAAAAGATAGAGACAAAAGAGCAGAAGGTTCCCGACATAATTACAAATATAGAAGTGAGCATAAAACACACCATGGTGTAAGAAACAAGTCAAAACCAGTGCACCACAAATTTAAACAAGTCCCTGAATAACATAAGAAAGAAAAAAAAAAAAAAAAAGAGAGCCCAAGCCGCTCCCTACAATGGTCAAGATCTATGCTAGGAATCTAAAATCCTATTCACCACATTCTCATTTAAATCAATGGAAATGCCCAATAAGTTCAACAATCTCCACTACACCTGTTAGCTTCCATAGGTCATGCCAGACCTCACTTCTCATCATCCCATAGATCCCAACTAACCACAATGAATGCCCATTTTCCACCCAAACTAATTTCGCCAAGGGATTCCCACTCTGCAACCTTTCAAATTTGGATCAAGGGGGTTGGGATTGCCAACACCACAGCTGGGACAACTCCATTCCTTCTTCCCTCATCAAAATCCACCACGTCCCTAGCTGCCCTTGGCCAAAACCAAGCCACAAAACCCCATGTTGCAGCCATCGCCCAAAAAAAATAAAATAATAATAAATAAAAAGAGAGAAAGAAGAGATAAACGAAAAGGATGAGACCCACATACCTGGGCTACCAAGCTCTGTAAACGCCCCTTCCCTCTTCTCCCTTTCCTTCCCCGTCCCCTCACTCTGTTGTTGGTCTCCTTGTTCAGCCCAGTCAAACACAACCTGAAACAGCAGTAGCCGATTTAAAAAAAAAAAAAAGCAGAGAGAAGAAAAGAAAAGGAGAACAAAGAATGGAAATGGGAAGAGCATACCTGAATCTCTCTCCTCCCTTTTCTCTTCAACTTACTCAGCCTTCACCAGTAGCTGGCAGAAACAGATTCTAAAAAAATAAAAATAAAAACAGAGAGAAGAGAAAAGAAAGAGAACAGAAATAAAATGGAAAGAAGATGGAAAATGCATACCTGAATCTCTCTCTCCTCCCTTTCTCCTCAATGCATTCGGCCTCCACCTAAAACAATGACAGCCACAACAGCCGTGAAAAAAAAAATAGAAAGAAGAGAAACAAAAAAGAAGTCGAAACCCACTCACCTAGGCGACAGCAGACAGCCACGCACTGCTGCCCTTCCTTTCCTCCTCTCCTCTTTCTCCACTCAGCTCTCAATGCTCGTTTTTTTTTCCACTGCTGCCCACTGAGACTTCACCTGAAACTACCACAGCAACCATGGAAAACGAAAAAGAAAAAATAGAAAGAAGAAGAAGTAGAAAAGGAGGTTGAGACCCACCTACCTGGGGGACGACAAACTCTTGCGCCGCTGCTCTTCCTTTCCTCCTCTCCTCTTTCTCCACTCAGCTCTCCCTGATCACTCTCCCCTGCGCCTCACCTAAAGCAAGAACCCAAAGAAAGAACCGAAAGAAAAGAAGAGAGGGAAAGAAAGAATAAAAAATGAAAAGAGGGGGAAAGATTGGGGCATCAAAAGCCCCAACCATTGTGACCTAGCGCCCAGCCCTGGGCACTGGCCCAGCACCATCACATGGTGGGGCCGTCCTTCAAGGGGGGAGATCCACCTAAAAAAAAAAAGAGAACAACTCAACTAAAAAAAAAAAAGGAAAAAAAGATCAAACCTAACATTAATTTAAACATCAATGGAGATGAAGTTAAGACATAATCCACTCTCGGGTTAGGCTAAAAATCAATCTTTATTAATGACTATGGTCCAGTCTTAACAAAATTGGACTCATCGAATTTCATAACTCATCATTAACCTCATCATAATAAATGTCATCATCATTCAATAATAAACATCACCACATAAAATAGAATAAAAAAAAAGAGGAAAAGAAAATAAAGTCTAAATCAACTTTTATTAAACTCCAATAAGAGTCTTAAAACAATAACTATAGCAATGAACTGAATTGATTGAATCCTAAACATGGACCAAAATAGAGGTCACAACCTTTGCCCCCAATACCCTAGGTGGAGCTTATGACTAACTAAGATGGTCCTAATGACCTGACCTCTTATTGAAAGAAAATCTTAGCCTAAGATAGAAAAACTTTTAGTGAGTCCCCTAGGATGGATGGACCATCCCGTTGAAAGTAGGAAAGCACGCCATCTGTGCCTCCATTTCAACGATACGAACTTCGAGTTGCCCTTGCACTTTTTTCAAGTTATCCGGTGGATTCCTCAAGACATCGCAAATATCCCGAACTCGCTAGAAGTCATTTAGATAAGCCGTGTATACCGGATGAATAAGCGCCGAGAGGCTAGTGTTTTGCATCTCGAAGTACTTCCTGTAGTGCCTAGGAACGGATGATTCGGCTTCATGAGGGCAAGACATGACCATGAGTTCCAGTTGATCTATCCACCTGTGTAGGGTGTTAAAGTCATCAATAGGAGCTCGTTCATTGGTAGACTTCATAGCCTCCCAAACTTCAAACATCCCCCTGACATCCAACATGCTCCATAAGAGAGATTGGAGCACGCTGCTGACGAAAGATGGCAAGTCTTCCAGAAGCCCATCATAACCATTCAGCCTATTTAGAGCAGTCCTGCCTACAATACACAAATCCCCATACAACCTGCAGATACCTTTGTACTTCATAGCCAGTAAATCATACCTGCTGCGCCTAATCTCCACAATGTGCTTGTCCATCGTTTCTTCAAACTGGAAAACACAGTCATAGGTAACAGGCAGGGAGGATTCATGCTTGAGGTAGAATTATGCCCGTTCCTCAGAGTCATAATACCCTATTTTGTCAGCTCCAAGGGACCAATATTCATCCCCTGGCGAGTAGGGCTTGCAAGCGGAAGAACCCTCAACACCATCAACAACGAATGAGAAGATCGGAGAGCCAGCCATTGGAATAAGAAAAGACCTGTAAGCATATGCACAATGATTTAGAAACCCTTTACAGAACAAAAACAACCTAGAAAAGTTCATAATTAAAGGAAATCCAAAACAACATAAAAAAAAAAGGGGTCACTTGGGCGCCCCAGGGGTGGCGCCTAGGTCTGTTTTGAGGAATTCACCGCAAAAGGTACGGGTTTAGCCATGATAATTTTATTAGGCCTTCTCAAATCCGTGGGAGATACTTCCAGAGATACTGCTAGGCTGTCCTAAACCCTCTTGAGAGCCAAGAAGTCCAAGCTACATGCCCATACAATACAACATCTTAACACACGTGAAAAAAAAAAAAAAAAAAACAGAGAGTCAGCCAGGCACCACAGGGGGTGGCGCCCACCCCAGCCTTGAAATATCTCCCATAAGGACATCATTATTTCGCCAATTTAAAGACTTTAGTGTCCCTGAGTCATGTTTTCATAACATACTATGAAGCTGGAGAGAACCAGAATATGAAAAGATGCCCCAAAATTCGGGTTCACAAGCCCTTAGTGCGAATCGGAAAGATAGGCACCACCAGGGTGGCACCTAGCCTTCTCTGTTGGTGTTTTTCAACTAGGGCACTCCAAATCTGACCATGACAGACTTGCCTATGCCATAAAACAGCCTTGACGAATTAAATAAAGAAAATGTGGGACAAGACATCACCACAACCAAAACAAAAGCCAACATGTACGCAAGAGCATAAGACTAGGCTCAAATTCAAATCAAAGATTGTGCATGTGCATGACGAAAACTGAACATAATCTTGAAATATCAGATGTAAAAATCACCAAACACAAAAAGAAACAAAAGGCCAACACATGATCAAAAGGATTTAAAAAAAAAAAAAATGATCAACCACATAACCCAAAGAGGATAAAAGCGAATAAAAAAAAAAGAGAAAAAGAGAACATACAAAACAAATAAAAAGGATGCTTTAATCTGAAATCATATACCAAGTTGATCAACTAAAAAATTATACAATTATAAATGTATACATGAGACATGCCATTCATCTTAAAAAATAAAAAATAAAAAAGGAGAAGAGAAAACTTACTTGGGAGCAAGGAAAAGCTTGAGAGTTCTGAAATTCAAAGTCTGAAAGAGCAGGAGTTGTGGGAAATTCGTAGCCTTGATCCACTTATATAGATTAGAGTTTGAACCCCATGAGAATTTTAAAAGAACACGAACAGTAGCTTGGGCGCCACTCCCTGGGCGCCCAGGTCACCTGTTCTCCCTAAAACTCGGACTTCTCTTTGACAGGGACTCTAAGTGCTGAACATGCAATGCCACGTAGGCGCCACACCCCGGGCGCCCAGATCACCTATTCTCTTAAGGTCAAGCTTGTACTCCAACGAGGACTCTTGATACGATCGGTTGAACACGAATCCTACTTCGATAGGAACTCAAAATGTTGTCTGGGCGCCACCCCTTGGGTGCCTAGGTCACATGTTCCCCCAAATTCGGAGTCCTACTTCGAGACCAACTCCAAACACAGTCTAGGCGCCACCCCTTGGGCGCCCAGGTCACATGTTATTCTGAATTTGAAATTCTACTTTGAAACCAACTCTTGTTTCCTCGAAATCGAAACTACACTCTAAAACGGACTAGGACTGCATCTTGTGCACCACTTCTTGGACGTTTAGGTGACTTGTCTTCCGAATCCACCATTCTACTTCAAGGCAAACTCTATCCATGCAATCTGCCTAGGCACCATCCCCTGGGCGCCCAAGCTGTCTCTTTTCATAATCCTTGAACCAAAGCTCGAACAGGCTGGGCACCACCCCTGTAGCGCCTATCTATCACCTTAGAGAATCAGAGGCCTCCTTGAGCCAAATTGTCCTAGAATTCTGAAAAGCTGAGCCCGAACAAGAATTGATGATGATCGATGATTAAAAATAATAATGATAATATAAAAAAAAAAAAAACAAGAGAAAGAAGAAATAAATAAAAAATATAAAAAATAAAAAATAAAAAAAACAAAACAAAAACAAAAAAAAAGCAAAAAAATAATAATAAAAATGAATAAATAAATAAATAAATAACCAAAAGAGAGAGAGAGAGAAAGCAAGTTAAGAGAGGCACAATAACATGGTGCACATTGTCAACCAAACATTGTCCCATCACATAAGGTCCTGTCACAGGCACATTAGTCCCATCACGCATACATCTGACATTGTGCATTACATCCCATGTCATCTCCATCAATGAAATTTGAACTACAGAGCACTGACAATGAGAAATGCAGAATCTTTTAGTGTTTGTTCAATACAGGTTCCCAAAGCAAAAACGAAGACACCAAAGGTGAAGGACCTTCAAGTACACTGATGGAGGCATATGACTCAAACTTCGGCAAACAAATGATGAAAGGAAGTGGCAGTGGTCCCCAACATTTGATTTACAGAAAGCTCTGGAGGTAAGTACCCTTGACTGTAATTTTCATGATTTTACTTCATGTCTGGAAATTGAGTCGCCGTAGGCCTCCCTTAAGCGCTTATAATCGGTACGGCAACCATAATATCGTGTTCTCACGAATTGTGCGTTCGCCAACTCAAATCTTGATGTTGGAAGATGGAAACCGTGTAACTTGAAACTCTCCATGATAAGCACCAAAAAGATTATCGAATCTATCCCAGGTTCTCATTTAAGCTTGGGAGAAGACCAAGATCCCTAGAGAGTGATGGCTTTTTCCGGGGACCATCTTCCGTTGATTTAGTTTTTTCGATGCATACCTGAGTTTTAAAATCAAACAACTTTTAGAAAAAAAAAATGCATCTCATTCTCATATGCACCTCACACTATTGCTTGAGCTATGTTTGTAATTGCCTTCAAGATCCCCATTTTTGCTAGTTAGTTTTAACTATGCCTTGAACATTCAACTGTGGATGAAAGTAAAAAGATGCTATATATGACCATTTGAATTAAACTCTACTGCATGAACAAATGAAACTCTAATAGTGACCTAGCCAATCGAAAAATCGACTTCTGATTCAGACCACCGGGGCACAGTTCCCGCCATCATTTTGAATTTCAGCAACCGGGGCACAGTTCCCAACCCGCCACGTGGCAATACCACGGGCACCGAGGCACAGATCTCGGGTTTCCAATCAAATCAGTAGGCACGTAACTTCTTCTTCTTCTTTTTCTCCCTGAATCAGGATCGATCCTAGAAAAGTGAACCTCATCTTTAGAATGAATTTGCAATTGCATACATCCATAGATGGCCACTCCCGCGAGCTCAAAAGCTCCCGTGAGTCATGAGTGGTGTGGCTACTTTCTTTGGAGCACAACTCTCCACGTGTTGCTCTCCAAAGAGGGGCATACTGTAGACACCTCATTTGGCCCCTATGATAGCCTTAAATACCTATCATATATAGCGATGCCCCCATTTCACCCATAATTGAATGATTAATGACATAATTCAGATTAATTAACGACGATGAAGATGCTTGTTGCTAATTTTAGACTTAGTTCGACGATCTCTAGAGTTCGTGAGAGAAAAAGACGAATCGCGTTAAGAACTTGAGCCCAATGCACCACTCACACAAAGAACATACCATGACACCAATTATACCTTTTCCAGACCACTTAAGACAACTTAGGTCAATCCCTCTAAAGACCATACTTAGTTTGCCAAAATGTCACCCGATTAGCCTAAGTTAGGAAATCGAATCCTTTGATCCAGATATCCCTCACTTTTCTTGAACCCTAGTCATCAGGACATTTGAACCATTGGATTCCTCACTTCAAGAGCTTTCCGACGATATGTAGAACGTCCAAATCCGATAAGCAAGTCAAAAGTTATGAGCTTCCGAAGTTTGTCCTAAGAAGAGATCACCTAGGCACCACCCATGTGGCGCCCACACAGCCCGGGACCACCTAGGCGCCCCATGGTGGGTGCCCAGCCTCCAAATTTCACTAGTTGGCCTAAAAGTAGCCCGGGACCACTCAACATAAGGACCGAACTCCAAAAATGAATCGACTCCACCTAGGCACCACCTATGTGGCGCCTACCCTCCTAAGTTCCACATAGGCACCAACCCTGTGGCGCCCACACTTCCTAGAATCACCTAGGCACCCCATGGTGCGCGCCCACCTTAAAATTTACTAGTTTGGTTCGAGATTAGACTGGGACCACTCATACATAAGGACCAAGCATTGAAGACGAACCAAACCACCTAGGCACCACCCATGTGGCGCCCAGCCTTTAAATTCACCCGGGCACCACCCATGTGGCGCCTAGCCTTGAAATCCATCTGGGCGCCACATGGCTATTAAGTGCTAATGTAGGTCCCCCCTAGCTGAAGATATATCCGTTCAATCTCGACTCCAAATGGGACCAAGGACCAAAAGCGAAGCACGAACCAGCTGGGCACCCACTCTCTCCAGGATCACCTGGGAGCCACCCTGTGGGCGCCCAGACTGTGCGGGCCATGTGGGTGCCACCCCATGGGCGCCCATCTTTTCGCAAACCCTAGTTCACCCCAAAATAGCTTAAACCGCCTAGGGATGCGTGAGACCTTCTAGAAACACGAATTAATGAAGCCCTAGCCCTTCTAAACTCGTCCCAAACCTATATAATCCCTATTAACTTCATTTACAAGGAGGCTACCCAAAAAACCCTAAGAAAAGAGGCAAAAGGAGAGAATAGAAAAAGAAGAAGAAAGGTAGCCACCATTAGAGAAGAACTTCAGATCTATAGTAGAAGAAGGAGAAAAAGAGGAGGAGGCTTCCATATCTTCAAGTAGAGCTATGGATCTTTGCGAAGGTTTCAATCTAGGAACTTGAGAAACGTTTCTTCATACCGGTATTCCTAGATCTCCTTTCTTTTACTACACTCCATTACCATTCATGCTTAGAAACATGTTTAGGGCCATTTGAGCATCATAGATCTACATTAACTTGAGATAAAAATGGTATTAATGCATTATCATGTTAATAACATGCTTAGGTTCATTTAAATATAGTAGATTTGCTTTGATTTCGTAGTTCTAATTACATAGTTAGATCAGATCTCGCATTAGCATCATCATCATCATCATTTATATCGAAAAGATCGCAAACAGCCTTTGGCAGAAAGGCTAGGCGCCACCCACTGGGCGCCTGCCCTCACCCGAACCACCTGGACGCCACCCCCTGGGCGCCTACCCTTCTGAGATAGGGTCCGAGTTCTAGATCTCCGCCCGTTGCATCGTTTGCTCGTAGGTTCGTTAGTTGCATCGCTAGTAGTTCGAATTAATACATTCACATAAGTCGTTGAATATTGGAAGTTGTCTTAAAAATACTAAGATTCTTGTGCATTCGTTGTGTTCCGTTGAAAACCCTGACTGAGCAGGGTAGGCACCACAGGTGTGGCGCCTAAGTGGATTTCTCCACTTTTGTGAACAAATTCCGATCTTCCGCATTTAGCTCATTTAGAAACTGCATGATGATGATATGTTTGTTTGTTTGACATGTTCTGAACTTTGAATTACCATTTTTTTGTCACACTTCACATCATATCATTTGAATCGCATAACCATAGAAAATCCCAAAAAAATCATAAAACATAAAATCCCTTCTTCTCTTTCCTTACTCTCTAGTAAATTAGAGGAGAAATAAAAAAAAATTAAAAGATATCCAAAAAAAAAAACCAAAAAGAATAGTTAGATAGTCTAAGTTATCGAATTTAGTGCCTAAGTAGCATAAATCCTAAGATTAATTAAAACAACCTAATTAGTTAATTTAAGAAACATCACATCATTAAGAGTTCTAAAACATTAAGACCCTAATTAATTCGGATTAAGAAATAACTAAGAACTTCAAAAACACAAGAAAAAACCAAAACCCCAAAAAATAGCCACCTGGGCGCCACCCCCTGGGCGCCCATCCTTCCACAGCCACCAGGGCGCCACCCTTAGGGCGTCCATCCTTCCACAACCACCAGGGCGCCACCCTCTGGGCGCCCAACCTACTCATTCCATAAGACACCCCTGTTAAAGCTTAAGTTAATTAGTTAAGACCTTAAACTAATCCGAATCAACACAGTAAAGCATTTTAAACTTAGAATAAGTAAACCTTAATTAACTTAACCTCGAATTAACTCAAAAACTCAAAACCAACAAAACTCCAAAACAGTCCACTTGGGCGCCACCCCCTGGGCGCCCAGCCTGCACTGCCACCTGGGCACCACCCTCTTGGCGCCCATCCTATCCCGTCTCTAAAGAACCCCAAATTAAAACTTTTAATTAATCACAACTCGAATTTAATCCTAGTTAACATAACAAAACACTTTTAAATTTAAGAAACCTAAAACCTCAATCAATTTAGACTTGAACCAACCTAAAAACGCAAAAGCAATCCGAAACCACAAAACAGACACCTGGGCGCCACCCCCTGGGCGCCCAGCCTGCCTATACACCTGGGCACCACCCTCCTGGCGCCTATCCTATCCCATTCCCTTAGAAACCACCACTTAATTAAACTTAATTGATTAGACCCGAATTAAGACCTTAAAACATTGTTAACCTAAAAGGCTTGAAACCTTAACCAATTTGGACTCAAACCAATTTAGAAAATACAAAATGAATAAACCACAAAATTATCCACTTGGGCGCCACCCCCTTGGTGCCTATCCTTCCGCATCCACTTGGGTACCACCCTCCTGGCGCCCATCCTACCCAATCACTAGGAAACCCCACTTGAAATTAAATTCGAATTCAATCACGATCAACACACCGGAACACCCTTGAAATCTAAAACAATTGAAACCACGAGCCCGAATTAACTTAAAACATCGAACCAACTCGGACACACAAGACAGACACCTGGGCGCCACCCCCTGGGCGCCCATCCTGTCACCTCCACCTGGGCACCACCCTCTGGGCGCCCAGCCTCCCCAGTCACTAAAGCCTAATTAATCAAAGTGGAATTTAATCTTAATCAACACAACAGAGCACTTTTAATTTAAAATACATCAAACCGTAAAAGCTCAACCGCAAATCAACCTAAAAAATACGGAACCGACCCGAACCACAGGATAGTTCACCTGGGCGCCACACCCTTGGCGCCCATCTGTCAAATCCACCTGGGCACCACACCCTGGGCGCCCAGCTTCCCTGTTTTCAGAAAAACTCAATTCACAACTTAGCCCAATTAATTGACGTTTAAATAAACCCCAATTGAATACGAATAGCATCCCACATCAAAACACACAAAGTCCTTTAATCAATTTAAACTTAAATTGACCTAAAAGACAACAAATTGACCCGAAGCACAAAACAATTCATCTGGGCGCCACCCCTTGGGCGCCCACCCTCTAAATCCACCTAGGCACCACAGCTTGGGCGCCCAGCCTACTTGTTTTCATAAAGTACCCCAACCGGCAACTTAACATAATTAATTAACATTTAAACCAATCCGAATCAACATATTAAAACACTTTTAACTTAAAACGTTTGAAACTTTAATCGATTCGGGCTTAGCCCCCAAAGCCTTTACGAACAAACAAACAACCAACTAGGCACCACCCCTGTGGCGCCTATCCTACACTCTAACCTTAGTTCAGAACTTCAATTTAAAACGAATAGCTAAACACATTACCACTTAAATTAACTAAAACCAGAACCTAAAATAGTCTCTAAACCCAAAAACCAATATCAAAACCCATCCGGAATACTTGAAAATCTCAAGCTATCCACTTGGGCGCCACCCCCTTGGCGCCCATCCTCACATTTGCACTAAAACGCGAACTCTTGGTTTCGTCTCAAAATCCGAATCCAAATCCCTTTGACATTTGAACACCAAAGAATTAAAACAATTTGGAACACTAAAACTCACCAAGTAAGAACCCCTTGGATTTCGAAAACAATATCGATACCATCGTCACTAGCCAAACCACCCAGAAGCAGCCACTTGGGCACCACTGCCTGGGCGCCCAAGTCATCAGAGTAACCTAGGCGCCACTCACCTGGCGCCCAAGTCCTCCGTTAACCCTGTTTCACTTATTTCGACATCGTTTCACGTTTTAAATTAAACTATAAACTCCAGAACCTCAAACAACTTAAACAGAACCCCAAAATACTTTTAATCCACCTCTTAATCAATCTTCAACTCAAAACAAACTGAACCAATTAAAAATCACAATTAATAAGTTGTTTAGGCGCTGAACCATCAAACTAAGGCTATTCATACCCTAGGATTAGATCGGATTTCCCCGTTAGGTAGCTTAGCGCATTAGGCTTCGCCCCATCACTTTTCCTGTTCCGTTAGGGGACTGGGAGAGCTGATGTGGGCGGTCTAGGACCTTAGGTTAGGGTTAATCCGATGATCAGTAGTAAAACACTAATCATGTAAATCCAAGTAAAAATCCCTTAGTTAGGCCCTTCTAGCCCCATATAAAAAAGCCATAAAAACTATAAAACCAACAAAATAAACTCAAAAAGATTTTTCCTTTATTTCTTCCTCCACCTCAGGTGCCAGATATTTAATTGAACTTAATGATAAAAGGGAATAAATAACTGATTTCTAAAATTGAATAAATGAGAATAACGAGATGAGATGAGTGATTTCTCACACACTTTTAATCAATCACGGCCCATCGGCCACCCTAAAACAAACACTGGCCCATCGGCCATTTTCAATCAATCCTGGCCCATCGGCCACCTTCAATTAATTACGGCCCATCGGCCTTTTACTTTTATCACTCGTGTATCGCACACGAAAAACACAGAAATCACAAGTCAAAGTCTCATTTGCATCATCATTTTGGTTTGAAAAATTAGCCTTTAAACCCTATTTTGCCAAGGGATTCGAAGGGGGTACCCGAGAACGGGGCCGATCCTCTTCTTGAATATTTGGCACCTCCCCCTCTTTTAGTTTATTTTCTTTATTTTAGTTATTTTATTCTACTTGGATATGTTTTGATTATGCTATGTGAGGGTTAACCTTTATTTGGACTTTAACTCATGACCTTGAATTGACACAAATTAAAGAGACCCAAAGAGACCCAAATTAATGTGACAGGATAACCGTCGTGTGTTGCCGGCAGCACATTAGACGAGAGGAAGAACCCACCTTATTATTTTTCTCCCCATATTTCTTCGACTTTTGTCGAAGAACGGTGTTACGGCCGTACCGTAGCTAGCGATCGTGATCCATCAATTTTGAGGGTAGTCGGAATCCTCATTTTCGATGTAAAATTTAAATAGCATATATAGATGAATGGAGATTTCCCCAAACCATGCCTCTCTTGGAAAGGAAAATGGGGGGGGGGGGGGGTCGAAATTCACATCCGACAGTGGGCCTTGGCATGTTCAAGGGCGATGGCAGCAATTGGGTGAAGCCTTTTCGACTTCGCGGCCGTTTCAGTGCTAACTCAAGCTGGGAGTCGTGGACTGATCACATCCTGCAGGTCGGCGGTGCCATTCTGAAGGAGGCCGAGAGTTTTGACGCGGTTCGCGCTTTTCGGAAAACCGTGGTTTTCTCCAATGAGGTCTTCATGGCCATGCTGGAGTCGTTCCTTCCACAAACCAACACCTTCGTTGTCACGAATGGTGAGATTGGTTTTTCTTTAAAGGAACTGAGCGCCATCACTGGGCTGCCTATCCTCGGCAATCTCTATGAGGAGTTCACGCCTATTGACAGCATCCTTGAAGAGCAGTCTGAGGAGTTTAGGCTTTTGTACTTTCAGCTCGTCGCCTTCTACGACTTTTTGAAGGAGAAGGAGGGCTCGAAAGTCCGGTGTAACAGTTGGAGTAGCGGTAGCTTTTTGTCTTCCAACTTCTTTGACAGCGGGGAGTCTTCTGGGAGTACGACCCAAGAAGCCAAGGCCAAGAACCCAGATCCGAAAAAGATCTCCGCCATGCGAGAGAATTTGAAGGAATTCTTCGCAGACACAGACGCCATTCATTCTGACATTGCGCTGCGGAGAGATCTCGTTGTTTACCTCACTTATTGGCTGGGTGAGGCTTTTTTTGCTGGAGGAGATGGAACGCACATCAGGTCACACTGTATTTTTCCGGCTTGTCAGATGGCGTTTGGAGAGCGGCTTGCTTTGGTGCCTGCTCTTTACTCCTATTTGTACACCGAAGTGCAGGCTACTGCTTTCCTGGTTCGGCTTGGGCTTCCCATGAACAGGGCATTTTCAGCCCACATCTTTTATTCGTGGTATGTATACCATTGTCCCAGTTTCCACCGATTGGGTGCTGCTCAGGACGATGACCCGTTTATGATTCGGTTGGCTAGAGGGAAGCCTATTTCCGAATCTCTCTTATCTACCCGTTTGAGGATCCGACGATTTTGGGACGTCGAGATGGGGCAGTCTTCAGTGAAGCTTTCTCCGGGTTTGAGGAAAAAGGCTTTTGATTTTGGTGTCTCCCGTGATTCGACCAGGGCAGGGTCGGGGAGACATTATTCTTTGATAAATGCGGAGAGGAGTTGGCTTTTTAACATACGTGTCGGCACGATGGCGTACCACAGACATCTTTTCGTCGACATCCAGCCGTATGTTCCCTCGCGTTTTGCCATGTAGTTGGGCTTCTCTCAAGGCGTTGTTGGAGCACCTTCGAGTAAGGTGAAGCGTTTTGGAGGTCTGCAAGACAGGAGAAATGCATGGACGTTTTATAGTGCAGAAGACACTACTGCCATGATTTCTTATCCTGAGTTGCCTACTTTTCAGACTGCTGGCTTCACGAAATGGTTCGTGGAGAGCCTGTCAGTGTACCGGGGACTTTCCAAGAAGGAGCTCAATGTAAAGCAGTCTTCCGGGAAGGGTCTTGGGAAGTCAGATGGCGTCCGCCGAGAAGAAGTTCTTGCTTTCCTTTCTGGAGAAAAGTACAGAACGGGTTTTCTCGAGGACCAGGACGTCATCAGATCGGGAGCTACACAAGAAATACCTAGTGAGGTCTTGGAACAGCTCGCCGAGGAGGAGGCCGAGGTCGCTGCTTGGATACAAGCAGAGCGAGCAAAGGCTTCCATGGAGTCTACTAGCAAGAGCAGACCATCCAGTGTGGACTCTGGCGAGAGGCCCGATTTCGATGGTGGGGCGGGTACTTCCAACAATTTGTCCCGTAGGAGTAAGAGGAGAAGAGGACAGCGCCGAAGTCAGAGACAACACGAAAACTCTCTTGATCAGGAAATTCCTTCCACCATTGTTGAGGAGGTATCAGGGGATGATGATGAGCCTCCAGAAAAGAGGAGTCGAGGGGGAAAGATCAGTAGTGATGGTATGACCTTTCTTCTCTCTTTTTCCGCTTCTTTCTTTTTATGAGGCTTTTGTTTTTGATCTACTGCTTTTCTTTCTTTTGGCAGAAGATGATGATTTTATGTTGCCTAAGGTTCCAGCCGATGAGGCGGTGACGGATCCGATTGTGGCATCTGAGGAAGAACCCAGAGATTCTGAAGTAGATCCAGAATCTCCTCCTGGTATGACTTCTTTTTTTTTTCTTCTCTTTTTCTTTACCGCCATTTGCTGACATATATTTTTCGTTTCTTGCCAGCTGACTTGGCAGAAGATTCCGACGACTTTGAGCCATCCATGGATGCAACTTTTGATGATGCTTCGGATGAGCTCATGGAGGTAGGAAGCATTCCACGAGTCGTTGAAGAAGGTACTTTGAAGCGATAATCTTGATATTTTGATTTTTGAGAAGATCATATTCATACCTTTTTCATCTTTCATTGGCAGGTTGTGAGGTGACAGAAGAAGTTCCTCTATCTTTCTTAGAGCCAGAGCAGGGGGTGCCCGCCGCTAATCCAGGAGTAGGGGCTTCTTCTACTAGTTTTGATAAGGCAGAGGCAAGTCCGCATGCTGACATTCCTTCCCCAGCGGTTCCGATTGGAAAGAGCTTCTTGATTACTCTTCCAACGGTGCCTGACATGGGTAGTCGACCAACGGAGCATGGCGAGTCTTCATCTGAGCCATCCCATCAGTTTGCGAGGAAGGTGTCGAAGAGAGTCTTGAGCTCATGGGTTGAGACTCTTTCTTCTAGCCATTTGGAGGCTGGTTTCGGCATGGTTAAGCATGTGCAGGACATTCTTGCCGATAGCGAAGAAGTCAGTCTGGACATCACAGATGCCAAGGCTTTTGTCGATGAAGTCATCACTCTAGGCAACAAGTGGAATGAGACCAAGAGCTTTCCAAATGATGACTTCTTCAACGAGATGTTTTTGAAGCCTTCTAGCGAGGTCAAATCTGAACTGAATGAGATCACGCGGACTCGGAAACAGCTCGTTTGAGAGAGTAACGTTACCCAGTTGGCTATTATTGAGCTAATACAGGACCAACACCACATTGATAGGGAGGTCACTAAAGCCAGAGAGCGCCTTGAGCTATTGGAAGAACAGGCTGCCAAGTGGACCGCTACTTTGAAAGCTCACGATAGAGAGAGGACTCTTATTCGCCAAGTTGAGGAGGTCGAAAGCAATCTCCGGAGGAAGACTTAGGAATATGAACAATGGCAGATTCTCTGGGAAGAGCTTCCTCGTGCTGAAGATGGATCGCGACAGCCTACTGCTTTTTATGGGAAGATTCTAAAGAAACGCGGCTTGGAAGCTTTGGAGGCTAAGGCCAAGAGTTTGCTTGAGGAGTTAAGCCTTTGGCTGAAGACCATGTCGGACTAGTCTCCTGACTTTGTAACAAACTTTTCTTCTTTTGTTCTGGTACCTCTATTTTTTTTGTCACCTTTTTTGTATTCCCTCGTTTCACTTAAATTCTTTTTTATGAAAATAAGCTTTGAAAATTTGATGAAAAGGTTATCATTTTGTGAAAATCTTTTGTCAAATGGTTGTTTTGGGCATGAAAGCCAGATTTTGTGGCAAAAAGCTTGATTTTTGGGATGGCATGAGAGCCGAATTTTGGTGGCACGAGAGCCAAAATTTTGTTTGTGACATTGAAGCCGGTTTTTGGCATTAGAGCCAATTTTTGTGGCGTGGAAGCCGAATTTTTGTGGCATAGGAGCCAAAATTTTGTTTGTGGCATGGAAGCCGATTTTTTGTTTGTTTGGCGTGAAAGCCAGATTTTGTGGCATGGAAGCCGAGTTTTTTGAAAACCAAGTTTTGTTTTGTTGGCATGGAAGCCATATTTTTTATTTGGCGTGAAAGCCAGGTTTTTGGCGTGAAAGCCAGGTTTTGGCATGAAAGCCAGGTTTTTGGTTTTCAAAAATGTAAGTATCGACTAAGAGTCGCCTCCCTGCTGAATGTTATTGCAAATATCGATGGAATGTCGCTTCCTTGCTCATTCGGTTGTGAGTATCAATGGAATGTCGCCTCCTTGTGGATTTGGGTGCAAGTATCGACTGAATGTCGCTTCCCTGCCTTTTTTCAAAAATATTGTTTTGTGGGTATCGATGGAATGTTGCCTCCCCATGATTTTTAAAATTTGAGGGTTTTTTCGAAACTTTGTTTTTGTTTTGAAATTTGGGTTGAGGATATCAACTGGAACGTTGTGTCTCCACGATTTTTGAAATCTTGCAAGTATTGACGAGGTGTCACTTTCTTGCGATTTGAGGTTTTGGAAGTATCGAATGGGGTTCGCATCCTTCCGATTTTTGGGTTTAGTGTGAGTATCGACTAAACGTCGCTTCCCCACGGTTTTTTGAAAAACCATTTTTTTGTTTAAAGACACGAGGGTCATAAATTTTGACTCAAAACCATTTTTGGTGGTAAAAGTCGAGGTGGACTAGGGTGGAAATTCCTGAGTCCTGATTTTTGTTTCAAACCCTGAATTTTGGGTTCAAGGATAGAAAGTTTTGGTCAAGTTAGGGAAGAGGCTCCTAAACTTGGATTTTGGGTTTTGATGATTTTTTGAACAATGAAACATTGAAAGTAAGTATTGTTTTGAGGGTTTTTAGAAATTTCAACATAGGTATGAAAACTCTAAAAGGAGTGGGTTTGACGAGCAAGTACCTAGGGATAGGCTTTGGCCATGTAGGCATCGCTCTGACCCGATGTAGGAAGTCTTCAAGGGTAGTGCCGCTTCAAGAACTTGCCATTGATGGGTAGCATACATCTATCACCCTCCATGTTCAGAAGAGCATACGCGCCATTGGAGAAGACTTTGTCGATGACGAAGGGTCTTTCCCATTTTGGTTCGAATTTGCCTTTGGATTTGTGGGCGAAAACCATTGGCCTTTTCACCGCAAGAACCAAGTCACCCTTTTTATGGCGCGTTGCCTGACCTTCTTGTCGAAAGATCCTGCCATGCTTGCTTGGTAAAGCTCAACGCTTTGTAGGGTTTCGTGCCATCTTTCATCGAGATTATCCAGTTCTTGGAGTCTCAATTTGACGTTGCTTTCTTGCGTCATTTCATTTTGTAGAGATACCCTTAAAGAAGGAATTTGTACCTCTAGAGGGACAACTGCTTCACATCCATAGACCAAGGAGAATGGGGTGCTATGGGTTGGTCCTCGAACGGTAGTCCGGTAGGCCCATAAAGCTTCAGGCAGTTTGTCGCTCCAGTCTCTTTTGTGACTAGAGACCATTTTCTTGAGGATTTTGCAGAGTGTCTTGTTGAAGGCTTCTGCCAGTCCATTCGCTGCTGGGTTATACGGAGTTGAAGGACAACTTTGGATTTTGTATTTGTCGCAGAACCTATAGAATCTATGATCCGGAGTTGAAGGACAATTGTGGCCCGTTATCATGGACGAATCTTTTAGGTATGCCGAAACGACAAATGATGTTGGTTCGTAAGAATTGAAGGACTGACGAGGTCTTCATTTCATTGAACGCAAATGCTTCTGACCACTTGGAGAAATAATCTATAGCGGCGAAGATGAAGCGATGACCTTTGCTTGACGGGGGAGAGATAGGACCTATGATGTCCATACCCCTAGGCTTCAAGGGGCCATGAGATCGTTGTAGGATGTAGTCATTCTGGAGGCATGTGGACATAATCTCCATGAACTTGGCATTGTTGGCAACGTTTAGCAAATTGCATTGCGTCAGCTACCATGGTAGGCCAATAATAACCTAACCTTTGTATATGATCGTAGAGCTTAGGACCAACCTGATGGGCTCCACAAAGACCAGTATGAACTTTTTTTAGGGTTTCTTCCGCCTCTTGTTGTGACAAGCGGCGTAGAAGTACTCCATTAAAGGATTTTCTGTAAAGCATTTTGGAGGGAATATCCAAATGAAAGTTTGGGGCTCGTCTTTGAATGCTTACCCGCTCTCTTGGATCTTCTGGTAGGATTCCGAACATAATATAATAAATGAACGGATCCCTCCAGTCGCCGATCAGAGGTTTAAGGATGGAAATCCGATTTCCGACCACTCGGTGGCATTTAGCAACTGCTTGGTGTGTGTTGAGAGGAGGGAAAATTCTTCTTTGACACACTGTAATTTTCATGTTTTCCCCTTCTTGGATCACCATAGCTGCAGCAAGTCCAGCCAAGGCATCTGCACGAATATTTTCACCTCTGCGGATGTGGGTGATGTGACAGACGTCAAACCTTTGACGAAGCGATTGCGCCTTGTGGTAATAAGGCAAAAGATCAAGCTTCCTGATTCATCTGGTTGACGATCAGTTGGGAGTCCTCAAATGCTTCCAGCATGGCGATGCTGGATTCGAGGGCGAGTTCCAATCCTATGATCAGAGCTTGATACTCAGCTGCATTGTTTGAACATGGTTCCAGTAGCGAAAATGCGTGTGGAATCATGTATTTGTCGGGACTAACAAAGAGAATGCCACCCGATATCGGCTTTCCTTCTTCATTTGTCCTGGTTGCACCATCGAAATACATGTTTCAGGAGGCATTTGATAAGGAGGTCTCCACGCTGTAGACAAGCTCATCTGGGAGATCATCCCTGAGTGGAGAATCCTTAGGCAGTGGATGCTCTGCGAGAAAATCTGCAAGAGCTTGACCTTTGATTGCTTTCTGTGGTACATACCTAATATCAAACTGTGACAGAAGGATGGACCATTTTGCCAGTCGGGCATTGAGAGAACCTGCTTTTGTGACAAGGACCTTTAAAAGATTGATCCTCGAAATCAGTTATACTGTGTTTGACAGCAAATAGTGACGTAGCTTTTGTACGGCGAACATCACTGCCAAGCATTCTTTTTCGACTGGAGAGTAACGATGCTTTGCACCTACCAACATGCGACTGAGGTAGTATAGAGCAACTTCTTTTCCTCCATCATTTTCTTGTGTAAGTAGTGCGCCTAAAGAATAGTCGAGAGCTCTTGTGTACAAGATGAATGGTTTTCCGGTTGTGGGAGCAGCCAACACCGGAGGTTTGGTCAGGTATGACCTGATGTCTTGAAATGTAGCTTCACATTCTGCATCCCAGACAAAGTCTACACCTTTTTTCATTAGGCGAGAAAATGGACGGCACTTCCCTGATAGGTTGGAAATGAACCGTCGGATGTACGCCAGCCTTCATTGAAGCCCTTTCAGTTCTCTCAGGGTTCTTGGAGATGGCATTTCTAGGATAGCCTTGACTTTGATGGGGTCACGCTCTATTCTAGCTTTCTGAACTATTAATCTGAGGAACTTTCCCGATGAGACACAGAAGAAGCATTTGAGGGGATTCATTCATAGTTTGTGTTTGCGAAGCCGGAGGAAGACTTTTCGAAGATCTTTGAGATGGTCTTCTTTTCTTTTACTTTTGACGACGAGGTCATCAACATAACATTCGACCGTCTTGTGCTGCATATCTTCGAATATCTTCATCATATTCCTCTGATATGTTGCACCGGCATTTTTCAGACCAAATGGCATGACAGTGTAGCAATACACGCCAAATGGGGTCCGAAATGATGTATGCCTTTCATCTTCGGGATGCATTTTTATCTGGTTGTAGCCAGAGAAGCCATCCATGAATGTCATTCGCTCAAACCCGTAGGTGTTGTCAATCATTACCTCCGGTATGGGGAGTGGGAATTCATCTTTGGGGCAAGCATTATTCAGGTCTCTATAGTCAATATAGACTCTGATTTGCCCATTTTTCTTTGTCATGGGGACGATGTTGGCCAACCATTCGGGATGCTGTTCCTCGCGGATGAAGCCAACGTTTTTGAGTTTCTAAACTTCTTGTTCAATTTTGTCCATCACATCCGGACGGAATCTTCTTTGGCCTTGTTTGACTGGCTTGAAATTTTCTTGCAAGTTGAGTTTACGAACTGCTATTTTTTGGTCTAAGCCAGGCATTTCAGCGCAAGACCATGCAAAACAATCAACGAACTCACGAAGAAAAGAGACATACTCGGGTAACTCATCATCCTTTATATTCTTGCTTATGAATACAGGACGTGGGTTATCTGGTGTTTCCAAGTCTATCTTTTAAACAGAATCTTCTGTTGGAAGGTTTGAAGGTGGTTCCTCCACAACATTTTAGGAGGCTTCCAACTCAACAAGACCTTCTGGATTTCCAAGTGCATTTTCAGACCATGGCTCCGCTTCTGTCTATAAATCTTCTTGATCAGTATTATTCTCAAGACTTGCTATGAGATGATCCCAGTCACCTGCTGAAACTGGGTCGAAGTAAGGCACTTCATTTGGAGACGATGGCTTTTCTAAATCAGAGAACCGTGCGTCTGTGTCATCGGACAAATCCTCTTCATCATCGGAGAAATCGTACCAATTTGATGAGCTTCCTGGGTCTTTGTCGGGTAACTCCTCAAAGAGATATCCAGGGAGATCGAAGTCTTCATTGACACGAGATGTCGATGCCTGGTTGGCAAAATGACTTTGCAGTCTTTGTGTCAATTGTCTCATCGGAGTGTCAGGATCATACCCCAACCCGTATGAAGATTTGTCTATGCGACGGTGGAGTTTCTAATCTTCTAGTTGACTTTTGGTCAGGGTCGGTTACAATGGTATAAGGATACCACAGCCACCTCCCAAACCAATTGGATTTTGAGCGTCATAGCCCATTTTCTTCATGATAGCTTGTGCCATTGGACTATACAAGGATAGTTGAGGCATACCTTCATTTTGGAAAGGCTCAAGCAGGGAGTTTGATGAAGAAGCGTCCGACCAATGGAAGAAGATTGGTTTTTCTTCTGTCGTTGTTGCCGGAACGATGAAGGTAGCAGATGCAGGATCTTCGTCGTCAGTCGGTGTCTCCAATGGAGTAAGAGCAGGCTGAACTTGCTGAGTATCAGCTTGGCTTGACGATGCATCTTCTTTTGTCTCTGAATCCGATTCCATGTCTTGTATGATAAGCACGAAGGAAACAACGAACTTGCCCCTAGTCTTTTGCTTTGTCTTCTTTGCTTTGGTAGTGATTACCAAAGGTTTGGATGATTTGAAGGAGACAATGAAGGGAGACGGATTGCTCTCTTTGGGTTTGCCGGAAGGTTTGTTTTCTTCCGTTGATTGCTGAGGAGCCTTGCCTTTATCTTTTGGAGATTGCCGGCAAAGGATGCTATTTTCTCCTCCTCCTTCTCTTCTTTTTCATCCTTGTACATCTGAAAGTCTGCAAAATGAACTTCTTTGCCTTTGAAGAGTTTTTTGTCTGCAAACACTCAATGTATCAAGCCGTCGTCGCCAACAAACTTGATGCACTGATGTAGAGTTGAAGGGATGACACCGTTCTCGTGTATCCAAGGGCGTCCGAGAAGGATGTTGTAGCATGAAGGGGTTTTTATTGCATACACGGTGACCTCAGAGATAAGATTGCCGATTTGCAACCTAAACCGGATTTTGCCAATGGGCCTTTGAGCACTCCCATCGTATCCAAAGATGGACACAGATGTATGGCTTAGTTTGCTAGGTGGGATACCCAACTCTTCGAATGCCGTAGTAGAGATGAGGTTGAGTGCAGACCCCGGGTAGATTTGGACTCTGTGTATCGGCATCTCTTTGATGTACCCCGTGAAATACAAGGGTCGGTTGTGCTTCGTCTCGCCTAGCAGGAGGTCTTCCTTATTAAAGAAGATGGTAGCATTTGCGGCTTCTTGGACTGAAAGGCATTCAGTGCAAGGTCTTCCAGCTTCTTTCTTTTTTCCCTTTGAGGAGGCTTTTGATTTTTTGACCCTATAGTCCATTTCAATTTGTAGGACTTATGGGGCATGTTTGTCGACATCCACATTCAGCCTTTGTAGTTCTGAAATGAGACTATCACGAGTTTATGGTGACATTTGTAATAAGTCTAGGATGTGCAGTCGTGCAGGTATGTGTTTGAAGTGCTCGATCAAGTCATACTTGAAAGCCTCCTTGGGGCTTGCATTTTCATTATTGTTGCCACTTGGGGCATTTACAGCTTATTTTCTCGAAGGATTTACATAAGAAGAAGAAGAAGGTCGGTTGTAGTATTTGTGGTAATCCTGGCTAGAGCGGGTACCTTTCCCAACTGCAAAAGCTTCGAGAGGTGGTTCTTCTTTCGGAAGACCCCCTTCGGGCTCAAGGGGCTGATCCTCCATATTTTCTGAAAATGCTTCTGCAGTAGCATTGCCGTCTTCAGTTATTGCGTTGCATGGAGCATTTTCCGGGAACAAGTCCTTAACAGCTTCCAACAACTTTTCTTCTTTGTCCAGTATTTCATCGGTCCAGACATCTCCTATGAGGTTGGGTATCTAAGACCAATTGACTGGGTTTTCTTTGAAGGCTTCATCAGCCAGAGCTTCTTCATGGTGATTAGTCGGAAGAGGTTTGAATTCTGATGTCACCATTTCAGGAGATGACAACTGAGAAGATGCTATCTCAGTGGAAGTCACCCGAGAATATGTAGCTCTAGAAGATATGCTACCGGATGCATTTTGAGAATCCGTGGCCTCAGTAGATGAAGCTTCAGGGGCACTATCGTCCTGAACTACCACATTGCAGGCAACTTCGATGGACTGTTGGGACTCAGACTCATCTTCCGATGTATGAGGATCATCAATCCAGCAACTTTCTTCATTTTCCAGAGTCACTGGAGGAGATGCTTGTAGATTCTCCGGGACTTCCGGTTCTGGATTTTGATTGATGCGATCCTGCTCTTGTTCTATGGCAAGACGCTGCAAGATCCTTTCATATTCTTCAAGATCTGGCATAGGAGCCAAGTCTTCTTCTTCATCTGCCCCTTGTGGTTCGACCTAGTTGGGATCCACTAGAGCATTTGTTTGCGCTGGGTTGATAGCACTTTCTTGAACAGCCTCTTGGTCTTCTTCATCATCAGACCAGGATCCTTGTGGCTGGAAGGGATTATACCAGATTACTGGCATAAGGTGGGATTCTGGGATCCACTCTTCATCTGTAAGACCCTGCCCCGAGAGTTTCCGATTAGTGTCAATTAAGACGTGACTTGTTTATAAGTGAGATTAGTGGAAATTGGTTAAATCTGGATTAGAATAGCTTTTTATAGCTTTGAATAATTTTGGGAACTCTTTTGATCTAGTGGGGCCCTTTGGGGGTTCCTTTTTATAATGTCTTGATTAGTTTTGAGATTTATTTAATAATTCTGGAAATCTGTAGTTTGCTCCGTTTAAGGTATTTTATGATTCCCGACAACTTTCGTATTTGTTCCGTTTCCATTCGAGACCTCTAAACCCTACTTTGCCATTGATAGGGGTAAAACAGTCTTTTTACACAAAATCTGGACACTATTTTCAATGTCTCCGAAACTCGTAAAATATATACTTTTTGGAAAGTAGAAATTTCGACGATCGATTCTTCCTTTTTCGTCGAATCCATCCGAAGCTCGTAGAGCGATGTTTTAGCCCGATTGGATTTTTAAGTTGTGGGACCCATTCAGATTTTCTATATAAGGAGGAGTTCATTCCTTCTTCCCCCTTTTTCCTGCAACTTTCCCTTGAGAGCATAGAGAGTTCCAGCCCTAGGTTATTCTTGTGCCTTCTTGCTTCTCTATCTCTCAATCTCTCTGAAACCTATTGCTAAAGGTAAAATGGAAGTGGTAATCTTCTTCCCCTCCATGAGAGCTTTATCTTGATACCATTTTTAGAGAGAGCCTTCCATTCCAAGCTACATTTTGAGCAAGCTCTTGCCATTAGAGGACTTTTCATGTAAGCTCTTCTTCTCATCTCTTGGTTGTGTGTTCTTCTAGCCATGGAGGTGCTTCACCTTGATTATTGGAAGCTATCTCCATCTATTTCTTGATTTTGACATTCTAGGGTTGTAATGAATGTATTTTGGGGACTTTTGTATAGATTGTAGATTTTGAGCTTGATAGTGTGATTAGAGCTTGACTAGCATATTTGGAGACCAAGGCAAGTGAATGAATGGATTTGATTTGAATAAGTTCTTGTTTTATTGAAAATGTGGATTTTTACTATTCCTATTCCTTTAGTTTATTATGTTTCATAATGCTTTTGGAAATGTACTTATTGATATGATTTTTCTCTTAGTTAGTTTTATGAGAATATATGCATTCATTCATTAAAGTTTATTTTGATCATTATGGACTTCTTAAATGATATTTGTACTTGCATTGAATGAAATTTGTGTTGGAAGGAGAATTAAATGCATTCATGGAATGGTGGTTGGTGGAAAGGATTAAATGTTAAATGGAAGGGAATAGACCCATTTCATGTTAGGAAATGGTTGGGGTTGAGGTGAAAGGGTTTGGGAAATAAAGAACTGAAATCTGCACCTGATGTGTAGTTCCCGCAGCTGGGCGGTCAGCGGGCGGTCACCTTGACGGCTAGCCGACAGGTGACCGGCGGCTAGCCGACCCAGATGCGGTTAGAAACACAGAATGCTGTGTTTTGACAGGCGAACCGCGGTCAGCCCCTCGGTCAGCTCGCGGCTAACCGCTAACCAAAAACCCTGTGACCGCTAGGTAGCCGAGATGCGCGGTTAGAAACACAGAATGCTATATTTTAGGAGGGTGAACCGCGGTCAGCCCCACGGTCAGCCAGCGGCTAACCGCCGATCACCTCGGCGGCTAACCGCCGATCACCTCGGCGGCTAACCGCCAGCTAACCGACTAGTGAACGAATTTCACTCAGAATTCCTGAGTCTTTTCTATTGTTTTCAGATATGGTATTTAAAGGTTTGGATGGGTTGTTCTAATGCCCTACCACCTTGGAAAGACCCAGGAGATGACATAAGGAGATTGACTTAGAAAGAAACACCATTTCGGAAAGGTATTGGGACTTTTAGATTCATCAACTTGCATAAGGAAACTTGGTATGTCCTCTATCATTCGAGTACCATACTAAGGGTAATAATAGACATACAAGATCCTTATACTTGTTGTTTGAATACGGATGCCACAATATATAGTCCCTAATGGTATAAGGATTCATTGCATTGTTTTACTCAGACTATATGTATAATTACCCGATCCTACTGGTTTTATCTCAAATTCTGATTTATACACCTGATATGTCCTGCCAGCCCCGTTTATGCATGAACAGATAATGATACGAAATGTGTGCTTACGAGCACCATGCCCCGCCTGCCCGAGTGTTTTATACTGATATAGGTTGTATATGTTTTGATTTCTCATGTAACCTATGAGTCGGCACCACTAAACTTGGACATCCTTGTCAGTCTAATCAACTGACTTGGGCCTCCCCCTTGTGCTCCCGCCAGTTGCAACTTGGATCCTGTCCTGTCCCGCTACCCGGTTCCGCGGCCGTGGTCTTGCCTAGCTATATGTATATGTATATAATGTTGGTTCTCGTCACTTCGTGTTCTCGAGCCCAACGCACTGAATGTGCTCTCATCACATTAGTGATAGAGAGGATTTAGCTTTAGTGTGGTTGCCATCTAGTCAGTTCATGTACCTTGAATACCCCACATGATTTATATTGCATCTGTACTTTAAATGAACCATGCATCATGTTTTATGACATTTATCGTTTTAATAAGTTTTCGTTATGTCTAAGATGTGCTTTGATTTCTTTCTTGGTATTATCTATTCACCCACCTGCCAGACCGTCGTGTCTGACCCATTTTTGTGGTACTCAGGTCCAGCTCCCGTTATTGCCTTTGAGTAGGAGCCAGAGGAGGCGGTCGATGAACCGCAACGATTAGTGGAGTGGCAAGCTGACAATGTCATGTAGACATTTGGTTTAGCTTTGAGCTGCGAACATTTTGGGGAGATTATAAAAAGATACATGACTTATACTTTTGGATGTACTGGCCTTTGTTGGCCATTATTTTTGGGGAATGTTAATTTAACTTGATCTTTTGTTTAAACTCTAACTTCAAATTTTGGGAATGCTAATGAGATTATTGCTCACTCTGACTTCATGTCATACTTATGTGTTTATCAGTCTTATATGATGAGAATGGATTAAGAGTTTGATTTGCTACACGCTTCCGCACCAATGTAAATGTTCCATGAGTGTATGTGGAATCCTCACCGTGGAAACCTGTGGGAAATTAAGGAAATGTATAATCATTATTAAGGGTAGTTCATTACCCCATCCACACCACCGTCGCGGTCCCGGGTCCCGGTCCGGGGTCGCGACATCATCGGAGAGATATTCTCCGGTTTCAAGGGATTCCTCCCACTCATCAGTGTCACTAGACTCGTATCCATTCATGGAGAATCCAACTACCGAGTTACAAAAGTATGATGCCCCCTGCGTAGTCTCATCTCTGAGTCGCGGTGGCATGAAATCACCGAGGGTGAATTTTCTTGCCACTCTTGAGGCATTGGGAAGATACTCCTCTGTTGCCCCTTGTGAAGTGGTAAAGGAGGTTTCTGCCTTTTCAAGGACCTCTTTCTTGGTTTGAGCCTTCTCCTGCTGTTTGAGCTTGCGGAGTTGTCTCTTGGCTTGCCTTCGTTGTTGAGCGGTCGGCTTTGTTTTGACGATCTCCCAATTTTCATCTTCTAGGAGATCAGGATGCACCCATATGGGTTGTCCTTCTGGTGTTGGGTAAGGCACCAGCTCTTGGGACGTTTGGGTCATTTTTATCACCTTGAAGGAAGTTGTGATCTTCTCCTTTGGTGATTTGGATGTTTGTCCATATGACACCATGTTAACGGAGGCAGACCCGTGGTTTTTGTCAAAGGTAATGACTCCGTTTTTCCACATCTCGTTCATCTTCTCTCTCACAACGAAACATTGGTTGAGAGGATGCGAGACCATTTGGTGGTATGGGCAATATCGGGGATCATTGGTTTTGCCAACATCTCCCGGTCTTTTGGGGTTAGGCAAAGTGAGTTTCCCATTTGCCAAAAGAGCCCCAAAGATTTCTTCAACATCTTCATCGAACGGGTATTTCTTTTCTACTCGTTCTTTAAATGCATCAGAGAGTTTAGGTCTCTTACCTGCAGCTTTGTTTTCAACTTTCTTTGGTGGCTGAGGAGTTGACTTGGTTTGCACATTGAGAACCTCCTTTTTCTTTGGCTTGGAGGTCGGAATGGCGGTCGGCTCTTTCTTTGATGACTTCTGACTGTTGAGGTCTTTGATCACCATTTCATCCTCCATAGACGCTTCCAGGAGTTCTCCCAGGTTCTTTGATTTATTACCGATGATCATGGAGCGCATCCTTGCTCTCATGTTGTTTCGGCAGATGTCGACTAGCGACGCTTGTGGCAGCACATCTGAGCATTTGTATGCCATTGCTTTCCACTTGTGAATGAAGTAGTATGTCCACTCATTCTCTCCCTGTTTTAGGCTGCAGAGTTGAGCCATAGTAACAGGATGATCCTCACCTTTGAAGTGGGTCAGGAAGCGTGTTTCTAGCATGGTCCAGTTTTGAATGGAGTCCTCTGGCAGAGTGGAGTACCAATCAAAGGCCGTACCTTTCAAGGTACTTGCAAAGAGACTGATCTTGAGGGCATCTTGATCTGCAATAGTTCCCATCAGGATCTTGAAGTGGATGGCATGCTGTCTGGCTAAACCTTTCCCCGTATATGTTTGGAGAAGAGGTTGTTTAAACTTTGGAGGGAGCGGAACCGAGTCCATCCATAAGGGATATGGTGGCTTGATTCCATGCTCCTTCAGTGTATCCTCTTCTTTTGCTTTGGCGAGGTTATCATCAACGTCCTTTTTAGTAAGGGCGCGTGACTCATTTTCTCCACCGTTTGCCTCATCTTGTGGAGGAACCTCATCATTGTTTGGTGGACGCTGGAGAGTGAGAAGGAGGTTTTCCATCAGGACCTCTATTCTCTGTTGTCCTTGCTCTAGCTGTTGTATGCGTAGAGCCATGTTATCGTCCGATGGAGGTTGCTCAGAGTTTGTGACTAGGACATTCCCTCTTCGTGAGTCGAAAGAGGATACTGTCTTAGTGACTGAGCTGGAGCTCATTCTTCTAGATGAAGAGTCCGAGGAATGATCACTCCGATGTCCCTGGCTTGAAGGAGTGGGAGAGTCTTCCTGATGCCTTCTCGTCCGGGAGACGCTGCGGGTCACCGGTCTTCTGACATGTATTTTTGTTGTTAATTTCTGTCGTCTTTTGGTTTTGCCAACCATGTGGACAGCAGCAACTTGGTCGGGTCTTTCTTTTTCAACCCATTTTTGGGAATTTGACGCTCAGAATGCTGGGTTCTTTGCTTCCCTAATCTCTTTTGTCGATATGACGCGCGGCGACGTATACGACGAGCAATTTGAGCTTCGGTTAACTCGGGCTGTGCTCTGGCAATGAAGGACGTGGCCCCTCGTGCGCAGCAACCGAGCTTGTCTTCCTTGAAGACTGGCATGGACAGGATCTGGACGCGGTCCTTGGCCTGCCACAGCGAAGCTTTAAATTTTGCAAGCCCGGCCCCTGTTGAGATGAAGGGTCGAGTTGCAAGAGAGCAGGCCCTGGTAGGTTCTTGTCGAGGCCTTATGATGCACGACTTGATTTTGGGCTTATATGAACAAGCAGGCTAGTGCTAGGTTGGTTTTGTAGTTCGGTGGAGGGTAGGTTTCTCCCCTTTGATGTAAGCAAGAGGATAGAACCGGTTATCCTTGATAGGGGCCAGGTATGCTGGCTTTGTAGATGTCCGGGACCTTCTTTGTTTTGGTGAAGATTGTGGGGACCAAGTCTTAGGACAGACCTGGTTTTTTGCAGGTTGAGGCTTCGCGGGACTGCCACTAGCCTCGGGTTTCTTGGTGACCGCCTTTGGTGTAAGGGCAGCGACACGTTGAGGGGTGGTCTTCTGCTTCTTAGCAGGCGCTATCTCTTCTACGGGTAATGGGAATGGTCCCAGCGACCCGAAGACGATGGTCCGAGGAGTGGAGGTCGACCCGGTGTTTTGAGAGTTGCCGAGGGAGGCGACGCTTCGGCAGCTGGCGGGGCGCTTGAAAGTGCGCTTGCTTTGCTTCTCTTGAAGCATGACTTGGTACTTGTTCTCATCGAAGGTGATGGTCAACGAAGCTGCCATTGTCAGTTTTGGAAAACTTCTGAAAGAAGACCACATCCATTAGTAATCACAAGAATATGGTGATCATAAATGGAAAACACTATGGTTTTGTCTTTTCAAATCGCTCAGGGGAATGGCTCGTTTTGAGCGTAATGAAGAAGGCAAAAAGCCATAGAGGGTACAATTATTCTGAACACAAGTATGGTCGGCTCGAAATGAGCGTTCCAGTGACTACTAGAAGCAATTGTAAACCTTAATTCAAGTTACCGAGAAGCGAAGCTCACTCGACGTAAAATGATATAAGGTTGGAGATACAAATGTGTCGGTCGCGAATACAGTAGACCCGAAAGGGCGTACTAGCACCGCTTGGCACAAATGTTGTAAATCGCATCATTGGAAAAGGACACAAGATGGGATTGTTTTTTTGAAATGTCAAGATTGGATTCACAAAAGAGAGCAAATGGTATTCCAATCCGAATACAGGCTCAAACATTTCTGCGAGCACTAAATCCGAAAAGGAAAGAACCAAAATTTCTCTAATTTGAACACAATAGTGACAGAAGTTTTTATTTTTATTTTTTTAAAGATTGCACATAGGTTTTCCAATTTGATCTTATGAAACCTTAGTGGATAGATCAGCCTCCAGGTAAGGGTAGGATTACTTAATGAACCCATTTGAAGGACCTTTACCTCGAACAGTCTAGCTGCCTCCACACTCTGGACAAGGCTTTTCTTAGATCCACTTTGGTCAAAGAACGCAATTGGTGCAACCTTAGTGCATTTTTTTTAAGATCTCCAATGGACCCATCAAAGAGAGGAAAATGGCCCCTTCCAACCTGAACGTTGGCTCAAACATTTCTGCGAGCCATTGTACGAGAAGGAAAGAACCAAAGTTTCTCCAATTTGAATCCAAAAGAAAGGAATTTGAAAAGTTTTTTTTTTTTTAACTTTTTTTTTTTTTGAAAGATCTCCAATGGAGCCATCAAAGAGAGGGAAATGGCCCCTCCCAATCTGAACGATGGCTCAAACATTTCTGCGAGCCATTGTACGAAAAGGAAAGAGCCAAAGTTTCTCCAATTTGAATCCAAAAGAGAGAAATTTGAAAACTTTTGTTTTTGAAAGATTTCCAATGGACCAATCAAAGAGAGGGAAATGGCCCCACCCAATCCGAACGTTGGCTCAAACATTTTTGCGAGCCATTGTACGAAAAGGAAAGAACCAAAGTTTTCTCCAATATGAGTCCAATGGAAAAAAGAACTTTTTTTTTTGTTGAGAAAAGAAAGAATGGAAACAAGTTCAAAGAAAGAAGTTTCCAAAGAATCTCATCTCATGTTTTTTTTTTAGATACAAGATCCAACATAGGCCACCAACAAGGAAGGAGCCAAGGATTCTAAACACTGTGTTCTCAAATGAACGAGTCCCACCGGGTAATGCCAACTTGATGGACCCGTCTTTTTTCTTCTTACCTTCCTCCGTCCTGGGTCCGCCGGGGTGCGGCGGGGTGAAGAGAAAAAAAGAGCGAGCATCAACATTTTTTGTACGGGTATGCCAGATTTTCTATTCTACTTGGAATTTGAAATGGTGATCCAGAGATTCACCTTCACAAGTAGAAAAGGAAATCAAACTTTTTTTCTAACTTTCCATTGCATATATATATATATATACAGAAAGAGACAAGATTTTAAAATGCCGTGAAAGGCAATTTTGTTTAATTTGCCGTGAAAGGCAGTTTTGTGCCGTAGAAGGCAATTTTGCCATGAAAGGCGATTTACAAATCTTATCAATAATGAAAGACAAGAGTTGTGATTGTTTTTGTCTCTTTAAAAATACAAAATACAATAGAAAGGTAAGAAAGAGGGATCTGACTTCTCAAGCGATTGTGGGGACTCGTTCAAATCGACGGTCACGAGTCATGTATGGACTCCGCCATCGTCCTTTAGATGAGAGCACTTGATGCTTTAGTTCACTTGGCTTGGCTTGGACCTCGGATTTTTAGAGGAAAAAGACTAAGGGAAGGTCCTATATCCAATTAAAAATCAAGTAGATGGGCTGAAAAGCCGCATCTAGGCCATGCTGGATAGAAGAAGAGGGCAGATCTTAGGGGGGGTGGCCCCCAAAGGACTTCGATCACCTTGTAGTGCTTGCAGCAGAATTTCTTCAAGGCAAGAGAGCTTCTTTTTGTGCAGAGATTTCTAGGACAATTTCTTCATAACTCTTCAAATGAGTTTTCGGACTCTTCAGATGATTTTTTCGGACCCTTTCCCTTTGGAATGACCGCCTATTTATAGGCTTTTGGTGGCCACTAGGAAGGTTTATGGGTATTAATGATATTAATGCTCCTTGATGGGAGGAGTTACAAGATTTAATTTCATAATTTTGTAACTCCTTTTTCTTGGATTTTGATTGGCCGATGGAGAATAATGGGCATTTAATTACCATGATGATGGGAGTTTCATGATTAATTACCATGATTAATCTCCATAATGATAGGAGTTATATGGTTAATTGCAATGATTAATTGGACTTGTAACTCTCATTTGCTTGCTTCTGATTGGGCTGTCCAAAATAATGAGTTAATGACCCTAATAAGTTGTCATAAAAAGGTCATTTAACTTCATTAATTGGCCGCCGAGTAGCTTGAAGAGTTGCGGGCCGCGCCGCGTCTTTTGGAATTCTTCTTGCAATGATCATTGATGGATCTGCATGTTATTTGATGTCGGATGACGATGCGAATTCAGACATTGGTTGATACCAATGGGCCGGCAACATCTGTCTAGTCGATTTCTCGATCGATCGGGTAGAAACTGTACTTTCTTGGTCGGCCGGTTGAAGGTTTCGAAGTGTCCGATGATGATCAAATGATTTCGATGGCGGATTCGTGATGTTGACGAAGATCGACGGATATCATGCCTCAAAAATCAGATTTTAAGAAAATCACAGGGGCCAATCATCGCAAAACGCAAAAAGAATCGGAAAAACGGACGTTTCGGCGGAAATTTGGCGACCCGGACTTCCAGGGTCGCCGGCGACCATGCACCCATGGTCGCTGGAGACCATGGGGCCGGCAACCTTGGGCCATGGTTGCCGGCGACCATGGGCCAAGGTTGCCTGCGACCATGGGGCTTTGGCCCCCTTTTCGGTCACCGTTCGGTCGCCGTTTCATCGCCGTTTTTCAGGCTTTTTCGCTTCTGTTTTCTCTTGTATTTTTCTTTGACATTTCTCCTCATTTATTGGCTTGATTCCACTGAAGAAAACCCATCGAGAAGTCATGCAAATCAGAGCACAAAGTTTCCTATTTTTGGAAAAGTCGAAGACTTTGTAGCCGATTTTCCGCCAATAGTTGAAACTAGGTCAAACGATGTAGGAATGACCTGAAATTTGAGGTGAAGCTTCCTGAGCATTAGATAGGACCAACCATGGGCTTTTATTTGAGTTTTGAAGCCGTTTGGGGTCCCGTCGATGCTAGACTTGATTTCACTGTGCGAAAGTTGTCGAGCTTTGATGTGTGGTCATCCGATGTCCGATTGACCTAAAATTTGATAGGGAGCCTATTGGAGTCATTTTGAGATGATCCATTAGCTCCGATTTGGATGCCATGGTCCCGGGGAGCTTCCCCGCCGGTAGGCTTGATTCTGCTTCGAAGCGTCAAAACCGGGTCAAACGTTGTCGGAATGACCTGAAATTTGACGTGCAGCCCTTTGGAAGCATGCAGAAGCTACTCATGTGCGTTGTTTGATGAGTGGCGGCATCGGAGGTTCTCGCTGCTGAGAGGCTTGATTTTGCCTTCCGAGAGTTGATGGAGGGTCAAGCGGTGTCGGTTTGACTTGAGATTTGGCGTGGAGCCTTTTGGAGGTATTTTGAGACCATCCATAGGCTCTGATCGAAGATTTGATGTCTTCAACACTGTCGCTACCGGGAGCTCCTACTCAGCCGCTGGAGGATTGAAGTTAGGGCAAATGGTGTCGAAATGGCCCGAAACATCATGTATTCCCTTCTTTTGGCTGTTTTGAAGGATCTTGCAGTTTTTGTTTGATTTTGACCAGATCTTATGCTTGAAGCAGCTTTGCTTGTTTGTAGTAGGATGCGGCTCCATGTAGCTTTTGATGTTGAGGAGGCAAAGTGACATTTTTTATGTCTACAACCATCATAATGAGAATGTAAAAATTGACAAAACCAACTCAATGTACAAAATTTCAAGAGTGCAATTAAGAGAAAAGAAAGCTCATTAACATGCATGCTTCCAAAAATCAATGAAAGGCATAAACATAGGAATGAGCCAACATTATAAAAATCCATATTTCTCTACAAAATCATAAATCATAAAACAAACCTATTCATCCACTTGCCTTGGTCTCCAATCAAGCTAATAAGCTCTAATCCCACTCTCAAGTTCAAAATCCTCTATCTACACAAAAATCCCCAAAAATACATTCATTACAAGCCCTAATAATGGCAAAACAAGGAATAGGAAGAGAGAGCTTCCAATAATGAAGATGGAGCTTCTCTTGGGCAAGAAGAACACAGATCTAAAAGATGGAAAGTGTCACTTACATGGAAGGTCCCCAAATGGAAGAAAGTAGTTCAAAATGGGCTCTAGAAGAGGTGGATTTCTTCACAAGTGGTATCAATGAAAGGCCCTCAATGTGAGGAAGAAGATTGTGGCCTCCATTTCTCCTTTAGCAATAGTTTGAGAGTGATTGAGAGATGAAGAAGCAAGAAGAAGAGTAAAGAAAACCCTAGGTTGAAGCTCTTCTCTATCTCATGGAAATTGCAAGAAGAGGAAAAAGGGAAAAGGTCTCCTCCTTTTATAGAAAATGGGGGTGGGTCCCACAACTTAAAAATCCAATTGGGCTAAAACATCGCTCTACGGGCTTCAGACGGATTCGACGAAGAAGGAAGAATTGATCGTCGAAATTTCTAGTTTCCAAAAAGTATATATCTCACGGGTTTCGGAGACATTGAAAATAGTGTCCAGATTTTGTGCAAAAAGACTATGTTACCCTTATCATTTGCAAAGTAAGGTCTAGAGGTCTCGAATGGAGACGAAGCAAATACGAAGGTTGTCAGGAATCATAAAATACATTAAACGGGGCAAACTACCAATTTCCAGAATTGCTAAATAAATCCCAAAACTAATCAAAACACAATAAAGGAACCCCCAAAAGGCCCTACTAAATCAAAAGAGTTCCCAAAATAAGTCAAAGGTATAAAAAGCTATTCTAATCCAAATTTAATCAAAACTTACTTATCACACTTATAGCTAAATCGCGCCTTAATTAGTACTAATCGGAAACTCTCGGGGCAGGGTCTTACATCCTCCACCCCTTAGGGCATTTGGTCCACCAAATGAAACACAATCACTAACCTCGGGTAATAGGTGTGGATACTTCTTCTGAACTTGATCCCATAATTCCCACGTTGCCTCTTCTAGTCCTTGATTCTCCCAAAGCACTTTCACCCAGTGAATAGTCCTTGTTCTCAGCTCTTGTTCCTTCGTGTCAATGATCTGAATCGGCTTTTCAACATAGGTAGCATCTTCTCTGATTTCCAACGGCTCATGACGGAGTACATGCAAAGGATCGGGGACGTACTTCTTCAACATAGACACATGGAATACATTGTGTACCCCGGAAAGCTCAGGTGGTAAGGCTAATCTATAAGCCACGTCACCAATCTTGCTCATGATATCATATGGTCCGATGTATCTCCGAGATAAATTCCCTTTCTGCCCGAATCTTAGAGTTCCTCTAGTAGGTGACACCTTCAAGAAAACCTTATCTCCTTCCTTGAAGTGTAAATCTCTTCAATGAGAGTCTGCATAACTCTTATGTCTACTCCGGACTACCTTCAGACGTTCTTGGATCAACTTGACTTTGTCACTGGTCTCACTCACTATAGTCGGTCCATGAAAACTGCGAACACCTATCTCTTCTTAACAAACTAGAGTTCTGCACCTCCTACCATACAATGCCTCAAAAGGAGCCATCCCAATGCTCGAATGATAACTGTTGTTGTAGGCAAACTCGCAAAGCATTAGGGCCTCATCCCATTGAGTCTTGAAATCTAACACACAAGCTCGAAGCATATTCTCAAGGGTCTGAATTGTCCTTTCTGACTGACCATCTGTTTGTGGGTGATACACTGTGTTGAACTGAAGCTTCGTTCCCATAGACTCATGAAGTGTCTTCCAAAATCTCGAGACGAATCTGCTATCTCTGTCTGAAGTAATGGAGACTGGCTGTCCATGACGACTGACTATCTCGTTAACAAACAACTCCACGAGAGGTAACATATGCATTTTCTCTCCGGTCTTCATAGGGATAAAGTGCACTGATTTGGTAAGGCGGTCCACAATGACCCATATGGCGTTATTCCCTTTTTCTGGTTCTTGGCAATCCCGAGATGAAATCCATGGTGATATGTTCCCACTTCCACTCCGGGATCTCTAATGGTTGCAACAACCCTGGAGGTCTCTGATGCTCTGCCTTCACCAACTGACACGTAATACAATGGGACATGAATGCTGCTTTTTCTCTCTTCATGTTGTTTCACCACAATCTGCCCTTCAAGTTCTGGTACATCTTTGTGCTACCCGGATGCATATAGTACTTCGTACTGTGTGCCTTTGTCATGATGTCCTTCTTCAATTCTTCAATATTGGGCACACATAGACGATTACGATAGTATAAAATTCCATCTACAATATGAAAGTCAGGACGTTCTGCTATATGCTCTGAAATCATGGCCAACTCTGGATCTTGCAATTGGTCATCCTTGATCTTCCAAATGAACGAGGGTTCAGACACGGACATGTTGGCTAACATCACTCCCTCGCTTAGGGGCTGAAATTCTACACCTAACTCCTCAAACTGCTGAAAGAAACAAGTAACTCTTAGGCTTGCCACACTTGCTGACTTTCTACTCAAGGCATCGGCTACTACATTCGCTTTCCTCGGGTGATACTTGATCGGAAAATCGTAGTCTTTAATATATTCCATCCATCTTCTTTGCCTCATATTCAACTCCTTCTGAGAGAACAAGTATTGTAAGCTGTGGTGATCGGAGTGGACTTCGAACTTCTCTCCGTAGATGTAATGTCTCCACATCTTTAATGCAAAAACGACCGCTGCTAACTCCAGATCATGCGTTGCATAGTTCTTCTCGTGGTCCTTCAACTGCCGAGATCCATAAGCAACGACTTTTCCATCTTGCATCAACACACAACCGAGTCCTATATTCGAAGCATCAGTAAAAATGGTGTAATCGCCGCTCCCGGATGGTAAGGTGAGGACTGGTGCTGAAGTCAATCTCTTTTTCAACTCTTGGAAGCTAGCTTCACATTGATCTGTCCACACGTAGGGTGCATTTTTCTTGGTCAACTTCGTTAAAGACGTTACAATCGACGAAAATCCCTGCACAAATCTTAGATAGTAACCTGCCAATCCTAAAAAACTTCTAATTTATGATGCATTCTTCTGTCTTTCCCACATCACAACTGCATCTGTCTTAGCTGGATCCACTGATAATCCTTCTTTGGAAATGATATGTCCCAAAAACGCGACTTCTTCGAGCCAAAATTCGCACTTGGTGAGCTTTGCATACAATTGATTGTCTCTTAGAAGTTGCAATGCTATCCTCAAATGCTCTTCATGCTCTTCTCTACACCTAGAGTACACCAAAATGTCATAAATAAACACCACTGTAAATTGGTCTAAGTACTCCGCAAATATTTTGTTCATCAAAGCCATGAATATTGCCGGTGCATTCGTTAGTCCAAATGGCATCACTAGGAACTCATAGTGTCCATATCTTGTCCGGAACGTTGTCTTTGATACATCTGAATCTCTAATTCTCAGCTGATGGTAATCGGATCTTAGATCAATCTTCAAAAAGTAGGCAGCACCTTGCAATTGATCAAACAATTCATCTATCCTTGGCAATGGGTACTTGTTCTTGATGGTAGCTTGGTTCAATTTCCAGTACTCAATACATATTCTCATGGAACCATCTTTCTTCTTGACGAATAAAACTGGAGCTCTCCAAGGTGAGACGCTCGGTCTAACAAAACATTTATCCAACAATTCTTGCAATTGAATCTTCAATTCTCCTAATTCTGTCGGAGCCATTCGGTATTGTGTAATAGATATCAGAGCAGTCCCCGGTAACAACTCGATGGTGAAGTCAATCTTCCTAACTGGTGGTAAACCTGGGATTTCTTTTGGAAAAATGTCTGGGAATTCGCAAACAATTGGGATCTCCTCCAACCCTTGGGACCGTTTATCCTCCGTGATAAACGCCAAACAACCTTCACACCCACTTCTCACTAGTCTATCAGCTTTCAACGCTGAAATGAACCTTGGGTGAGCAGTCCTTTTCTCTCCTTGGAACAATACTCCTGCTGGGGTCTCCTCTAACTTGAACGTGAGGGTGTTATGGAAACAGTCCATCGTGGCATGGTATCCTGCTAACCAATCCATCCCTAGGATAACGTCAAAATCGTACATCTTCTACAAAATTAGATTCGCTGGTAACTCCACATCTCCTATCTTAATGGCACATCTAGGATAATATTTTCTACACACAAGTTGTTTGCCTACTGGGGTGGACACTGTCAACACATACTCAAGTCCTCTAGCAGGCATATCAATCAACTTAGAAAAATTTGGAGACATAAAAGAGTGCGTAGAGCCAGTATCAAACAAAATCTTAGCTTCAAATCCACAAACTAAGAGTGTACCTTCCACCAAGTTATCTGCAGCCTCTGCATCCGCTTGGTTGATGGCATACACTTGTCCTCGCTGTTGTGGCCTATTCTGAGCTTGTTGCTGCCTTCCTTGTTGTGCGTTTCTATTCTGCTGAGGATGACGGTTTTGCCCTTGCTGACGGGCCTGCTACTACTGTGGAGGTCTATATTACTGCTGAGGAGCTTGCTGCTGGAGTGGCCTAGGTTGGTTCTGTACAGCTAGTGCGTTCTGGGGTGGCGCCTGACGCTGTGCTCCTTGTTGTTGCTGGTTCTGTCTATTGCCTTGCCCAGTGAGCCTTGGGCAATCCTTGAGCTGGTGTGCCATGGAGCCACATCTGCAACATGCTCCTGTAATCGTATGACATTGAGCACTTTCATGATTCTTACCATAATGAATGCAAACTAGTGCGTTTTGCACGTTTTGTTCTTGCCTTGGTCGCTTGTTCTGTTGGTTTCTTGGTGGGTGATTCTATTGGTGAGCTGGTGCCTTTCCTTGGATCTTGAGGATCTTGTTGTTTAAATTCTCGAACTTATATGCCCTTCTTACAGCCTCTTCAAAGGTGACAGGTGGCACAACACCTGTGGCATCCCTCTCAATGATCGGATTAAGTCCCTCAAGGAACTTTGTTATCTTCTTCTAGACGGTGTTGATCAATTCAGGGGCGTATCGAGACAACCTCTCGAACTTCGTGAGGTACTCTTGAACCGTCATGTTGCCTTGCACAAGTTGCTGGAACTCAATTGCCTTTTGCCTCTTGATATGAGTAGGCACGTATTTGTCACTAAACTGGGTCTTGAAATTACCCCATGCTTCTGCATCTGCCATTGTCCTATACTCTGCCTTAACCATCTTCCACCATATGTCAGCCAAATCGGTGAACATAGATGCTGCAAGATCTACTCTTTCCTTACCGGTGCATTGGAATATCTCATAGATGTTTTCCGTGTACTCGAGCCAATCATCTGCAGCTAGAGGGTCCTCTTGTCCAGTAAATTCCTTTGGACCTCTCTTCCGGAATCTCTCATATAGATCATTAGGGTCATGCCCTCTGTTGTTGAAGACGAATTGGGCACCTGCAGGTTGAGCTACCGGCGCAGGTCTCCTCTCTAAGACTTCTAGCAGTTGTCTTTGCATTTGCATCATCTCCCTTGCATGGTCTTCATCTTTCTTAGCCATTTGCTCTTGTAGTCTGGCTTGATTCTCAATGGCCTGACGCTGCTGGTCTAGCATGGCTTGCATCAATTGTTGAAATTGGTTCTGCATAGTTGGATCTGGGGCACAGTTCTCTAGTGGCCTGGTATGTGCACTATTGCTTGCGGTGGAGTTGTCGAGTACGGGTCTTTTTCGAGGTGGCATATCACTGCAAAACAAGTTGTTAGCACATAGGAATCAAATAAGGGTCACTCATTGCTCACACGAGTCTAACTAACGAAATGTCTAACGAATCCTCGCCACGTCCTTAGGATTTCTAATTTCTTTTAATTGCCTGAAACACGTCTCGCTTTGATACCAGTCTGTCACAACCCCGGACCGGGGGTCCGGACCCGCGAACGAAGAGTGGATGATTGTTTAACCACCTTTAACTACGATCATACATCCACTTAATTTCCCACAGGTTTCCGCAGTGAGAATCTCGCACACACTCACAAAACATTTATATTGGTGCGGAAGCGCGTAGCAAATCAATTCATACTCCATTCCATGATACAAGACTGATAAATACATACAAGTGACATGATGTTAGAATGAGCAATGATTTCCTTGGCATTCCCAAAATGTAAAGATATAAGTTTAACAAAAGATTAGTTAAATTAACATTTCCCAAAAATAATGGCCAACAAAGGCCAGTACAACCCAAAAGTATAAATCAAAACATTCTATAGATTTCCCCCAAAATGTTTCGCAACTCGAAGCTCAAACCAATGTCTACATGACATTGTTAGTTTGCCATTGCACTAATCGCTGCGGTTCACCGACTGCCTCCTCATGCTCCTCATAGGCAATGACGGGAACTGGACCTGAGTACCACAAGAATGGGTCAGACACGACGGTCTAGCAGGTGGTTGAATAGATAATACAATAAGAGAAATCGAAAGATAACATTTAAAAGACGTTGAAATCTATCCACACATGTGCTTTCATAAAACAAGATATATCATTTGTCACAATGTATGTATGAAGTAAAACATGCTGGATATCAAGAACAGGGAACTAGCAAGATGGCAACCACACTAGAGCTAAATCCTCTCCATCACTAAAGTGATGAGAGCACATTCAGTGCATTGGGCTCGAACACGCGAAGTGACGAGAACCAATAATATATACATATACATATAGTTAGACAAGACCACGGCCGCAAAACCAGGTAATGGGACAGGACAGGATCCAAGTTGCAACTGGCAGGAGCACGAGGGGGAGGCCCAAATCAGTTGATCAGACTGACAGGGACGTCCAAGCTTAGTGGTGCCGACTCATAGGTTACATGAGAATTCAAAACATTTACCAAAACAATATCGGTATAAAACACTTAAGTAGACGGGACATGTTGCTCATAGGCACACATTTCATATCACTATCTTTTCATGTATAAACGGGGCTGGCAGGACATGTCAGGTGCATAAATCATAGTTTGAGATAAAACAAGTGATATCGGTAGAAATCGGGTTAAGACAAGTATAATCCGAATAAAACAGTGCAATGAGTCCTTAAACGATTACAGACTATGTATTGGGACTTCCGTATTCACACAATATGTATAAAGACCTTGTATGTCTATTATTGCCCTTGGCCTGGTACTCGAATGATGATAGACATCCCAAAATTCCTTGTACAGTTTGGTAAATACACAATTCTCAATACATTTCCGAAGTGGTATTTCTTTCCAAGTAAATCTTCTTATGTCATCCCCTGGGTCTTCCCAAGGTGGTAGGGCATCAAAACAACCCATCCCAGCCTTAGAACATCATATCTGGAAACAATAGAAAAGACCCAGGAATTCTGTCCAGTTCGCTCGAGCGGACTGGTTCAGTTCAGGAGGGCTCAAGCGAAGAATGGGGAGGCTCGAGCGAACATCGTTCTGTGAGGGGTGTTGACACTAAAAACGTTACCTTGCCTCCTCAACATCAAAAGCTACATGGAGTTGTATCCTACTAGAAACAGGCAAAGCTGCTTCAAGCGTCAGATCTTGTCAAAATCAAACAAAAACTGCAAGATCTTTCAAATTAGCCAAAAAAAGAGGTATACACGAAGTTTTGGGCCATTTCGACACCATTTGGCCTAACTTCAATCCTCCAACAGCTAAGCAAGAGTTCCCAGCGGCGACAGTGGCGAAGACATCAAATCTTTGATTAGAGCCTATGGATGGTCTCAAAATACCTCCAAAAGGCTCCACGTCGAATTTCAAGTCAAACCGACACCGTTTGACCCTCCATCAATTCTCGAACGGCGAAATCAAGCCTCTCGGGGGCGAAAATCTCCGATGCCGCCACTCATCAAACAAAACACACGAGTAGATTCTACATGCTTCCAAAGGGCTGCACGTCAAATTTCAGGTCATTCTGACAACGTTTGACCCGGTTTTGACGCTCCGAAGCAAAATCAAGCCTACTGGCGGCGAAGCTCTCCGGAACCATGGCATCAAAATCGGAGCTAATGGATCATCTCAAAATGACTCCAATAGGCTCCCTGTCAAATTTCAGGTCAATCGGACATCGGATGACCGTACATTAAAGCTCGACATCTTCCGCACAATGAAATCAAGTCTAGCATCGACGGGACCCCAAATGGCTTCAAAATTCAAATAAAAGCCCATGGTTGGTCCTATCTAATGCTCAGAAAGCTTCACCTCAAATTTCAGGTCATTCCGACATCATTTGACCTAGTTTCAACTCTTGGCGGAAAATCGGTTACAAAGTCTTCGGCTTTTCCAAAAAAATAGGAAACTTTGTTCTCTGATTTGCACAGCCTTTCAACAGGTTTGCTTTAGTGGAATCAAGCCAATAAATGAGGAGAAATATCAAAGAAAAATACAGGAGAAAACAGAAGCTAAAAAGCCCGAAAAACGGGGAAGAAACGGCGACCGAAAAGGGGGCCAAAGCCCTATGGTCGATCGCCGGCGACCATGGCCCAGGGTCGCCAGTCCCATGGTCGCTGGTGACCATGGGTGCATGGTCGCCAGCGACCGCGGAAATCTGGGTCGCCAAATTTCCCCCAGAACGACCGTTTTTCCAATTCTTTTCGTGTTTCGAGATGTTTGGCCCCTGTGATTTTCTTAAAATCTGATTTTTGAGGCATGATATCCGTCGATCTTCATCAACATCACTGATCCGCCATCGAAATCATTTGATCATCATCGGACACTCCGGAACGGCCAACCGGCCGACCAAGAAAGTACACTTTCTGCCTGACCGATCGAGAAATTGACTGGACAGATGTTGCAGGCCCATTGGTGTCAACCAATGTCTGAATTTGCATCGTCATCCGACATCAAACAACGTACGGATTCATCGATGATCATCGCAAGAAGAATTCCAAAAGACGCAGCGCAGCCCATGACTCTTCAAGCGACTCGATGACCAATTGATGGAGTTAAATGATCTTTTTATGACAACTTATTAGGGTCATTAACTCATTATTTTGGACGGCCCAATTAGAAGCAAGCAAATGGGAGTTACAAGTCCAATTAATCATGGCAATTAACCATGTAACTCCTATCATTATGGAGATTAATCATGGTAATTAATCATGAAACTCCCATCATCATGGAGATTAAATGCTCATTATTCTCCATCGGCCAATCAAAATCCAAGGAAAAGGAGTTACAAAATTATGAAATTAATGCTTGTAACTCCTCCCATCATGGAGCATTAATACCATTAATGCCCATTAAACCCTCCTAATGGCCACTAAAAGCCTATAAATAGGCGGTCATTCCAAAGGGAATGGATCCTGAAAAATCGCATGAAAATTGTCCTGAAGAATTCTCTGCAAAAAGAAGCTCTCCTGCCATGAAGAAACCCTGCTGCAAGAACTACAAGGTGATCAAAAGTCCCTTGGGGGGCCACCCCTCCCCCCCCCCCCCCCCCCCACAAGATTTCCCCCTCTTCTTCTATCCAACATGGCCTAGATGTGGCTTTTCAGCTCATCTACCCGTTTTTTTATTGGATATAGGACCTTCCCTTGGTCTTTGTCCTCTAAAAATCTGGAGTCCAAGCCAAGCCAAGTGAACTAAAGCATCAAGTGTTCTCATTTGAAGGACGATGGCGGAGTCCATACTTGACTCGCAACCGTCGATCTGAACGACTCCCCACAATCGCTTGAGAAGTCAGATCCCTCTTTCTTCCCTTTCTATTGTGTTTTGTATTTTAAAAGAGACAAAAATCACAATTCTTGTCTTTCATCATTGATAAGATTTGTAAATCGCCTTCCATGGCAAAATCGCCTTCTGCGGCACAAAACCGCCTTTCATGGCATACTAAACAAAATCGCATCTCACGGCATTTTAAAATCTTATCTCTTTCTTTAAATGTATGTGCAATGGAAAGTTAGAAAAAAACTTTCATTTCCTTTCTACTTGTGAAGGTGAATCTCCCGATCACCATTTCAAATTCCAAGTAGAATAGAAATTCTGGCATACCCGTACAAAAAAAAATGTTGATGCTTGCTCTTTTTTTTCTCTTCGCCCCGCCGCACCCCAGCGGACCCAGGACAGAGGAAGGCGAGACAAAAAAAGACGGGTCCATCAAGTTGGCATACCCGGTGGGACTTGTTCATTTGAGAACACGATGCTTAGAATCCTTGGCTCCTTCCTAGTTGGTAGCCTATGTTGGATCTTGTATCTAAAAAAAAAAAACAGGAGATGGGATTCTTTGGAAACTTCTTTCTTTGAACTTGTTTCCATTCTTTCTTTTCTCAACCAAAAAAAAAGGTTTTTTTCTTTTGGATTCAAATTGGAGAGACTTTGGTTCTTTCCTTTTCGTACAATGGCTCGCAGAAATGTTTGAGCCAACGTTAGGATTGGGAGGGGCCATTTTCCTCTCTTTGATGGGTCCATTGGAGATCTTTCAACAAAAAAAAGTTAAAAAAAAAAAAAGACTTTTCAAATTCCTTTCATTGGATTCAAATTGGAGAAACTTTGGTTCTTTCCTTTTCGTACAATGGCTCGCAGAAATGTTTGAGCCAACATTCGGATTGGGAGGGGCCATTTTCCTCTCTTTGATGGGTCCATTGGAGATCTTTCAAAAAAAAAAGTTAAAAAAAAAAAACTTTTCAAATTTCTCTCTTTTGGATTCAAATTGGAGAAACTTTGGTTCTTTCCTTTCCGTACAATGGCTCGCAGAAATGTTTGAGCCAACGTTCGGATTGGTTGGGGGCAATTCCCTCTCTTTGATGGGTCCATTGGAAATCTTTAAAAAAAAAAAAGAAGTTATCGCATTTCTCTCTTTTGGATTCAAATTGGAGAAAACTTTGGTTCTTTCCTTTTCGTACAATGGCTCGCAGAAATGTTTGAGCCAACATTCAGATTGGGAGGGGCCATTTCCCTCTCTTTGATGGGTACATTGGAGATCTTTAAAAAAAAATGCATTCAGGTTGCACCAATTGCGTTCTTTGACCAAAGTGGATCTAAGAAAAACCTTGTCCAGAGTGTGGAGGCAGCTAGACTGTTCGAGGTAAGGGTCCTTCAAATGGGTTTATTAAGTAATCCTACCCTTACCTTGGGGCTAATCTATCCACTAAGGTTTCATAAGACCGAATTGGAAGACCTATCTGCACTCTTAAAAAAAAAAAATGAAAAATCTTCAAAAAAAAAAAAAAACTTCTGTCACTATTGTATTCAAATTGGAGGAATTTTTGTTCTTTCCTTTTTTGAATTTAGTCTCGCAGAAATGTTTGAGCCTGTATTCGGATTGGAATACCATTTGCTCTCTTTTATGAATTCAATCTTGACTTTTCAAAAAAAAAAACTCCAGTGATTATTGGATTCAAATATGAGAAATCCTGGTTCTTTCCTTTTTCGGATTTAGGCTCGTAGAAATGTTTGAGCCTGTATTCGGATTGGAATACCATTTCCTCTCTTTTGTAAATCCAATCTTGACATTTCAAAAAAAAATCCCATCTCGTGTCCTTTTTCAAGGATACGATTTACAACATTTGTGCCTAGCGGTGCTAGTACGCCCTTTCGGGTCTACTGTATTCGCGACCGACACATTTGTATCTCTAACCTTATATCATTTTACCTCGAGTGAGCTTCGCTTCTCGGTAACTTGAATTAAGGTTTACAATTGCTTCTAGCAGTCACTGGAACGCTCATTTTGAGCCGACCATACTTGCGTTCATAACAATTGTACCCTCTATGGCTTTTTGCCTTCTTCATTACGCTTAGAACGGGCCATGCCCCTGAGCGATTTGAAAAGACAAAACCATGGTATAGCCCATTTATGATCACCATATTCTTGTGATTACTAATGGATGTGGTCTTGTTTCAAAAAAGGTTTCCCAAAACTAACAATGGCAGCTTCATTGACCATCACCTTCGATGAGAACAAGTACCAAGTCATGCTTCAAGAGAAGCAAAGCAAGCGCACTTTCAAGCGCCCTGCCAGCTGCCGAAGCGTCACCTCCCTCGGCAACTCCCAAAACACCGGGTCGACCTCCACTCCCTGGACCATCGTCTTCATGTCATTGGGACCATTCCCACTACCCACAGAAAGACGGTACCTGCTAAGAAGCAGAAGACAGCCCCTCAACGTGTTGCTGCCCCGACACCAAAGGCGGTCACCAAGAAACCTGAGGCTCGTGGCAATCCCACGAGGCCTCAACCTACAAAAAGCCAGGTCTACCCTAAGACTTGGTCCCCGCGATCTTCACCAAAACAAAGAAGGTCCCGGATATCTGCAAAGCCAGCATACCTGGCTCCTCTCAAGGAGAACCGGTTCTATCCTCTCGCCTACATCAAAGGAGAGAAACCTACCCTCCACCAAACTACCAAAACAACTCAGCACGAGCTGGCTTGTTCATACAAGCCCAAAATCAAGTCGTGCATCACAAGGCCTCGACAAGAACCTGCCAGGGCTTGCTCTCCTGCAACTCGACCCTTCATCTCAACAGGGGCCGAGTTTGCAAAATTTAGAGCTTCGATGCAACAGGCTAAGGACCGCGTCCAAATCCTGTCCAAGCTAGTCTTCAAGGAAGATAAGCTCGGTTGCTGCGCACGAGGGACCACGTCCTTCATTGCCAGAGCACAGCCCGAGCTAACCGAAGCTCAAATTGCTCGTAGTATACGTCGCCGCGCGGCATATCGACAAAAGAAATTAGAGAAGCAAAGAACCTAGCATTCTGAGCTTCAAATCTCCCAAAAAGACCAAGTTGCTGCTGTCCACAAGGTTGGCAAAACCAAAAGACGCCAGAAGTCAGCAACGAAAATACATGTCAGACGACCGGTGACTTGCAGTGTCTCCCGGACAAGAAGACATCAGGAAGACTCTCCCACTCCTTCGAGCCAAGGACACCGGAGTGATCATTCCTCGGGCTTTTCATCTAGAAGAATGAGCTCCAGCTCAGTCACTAAGACAGTATCCTCTTTCGACTCACGAAGAATGAATGTCTTGGTCACAAACTCTGAGTAGCCTCCACCACATGACGACATGGCTCTACGCATTCAGCGGCTAGAGCAAGGATAGCAGATAATAGAGGTTCTGATGGAAAACCTCCTTCTCACTCTCGAGCGTCCACCAAACAATGAGGAAGTTCGTCCACAAGATGATGCGAACGGTGGAGAAGATGAGTCACGCGCCCTTACTAAAAAGGACGTTAACAATATCCTCGCCAAAGCAAAAGAAAAGGATACACTAAAGGAGCATAGGATCAAGCCACCATATCCCTTATGGATGGACTCAGTTCCGTTCCCTCCAAAGTTTAAACAACCTCTTCTCCAAACATATACGGGGAAAGGTTCAGCTAGACAGCACGTCATCCACTTCAAGATCCTGATAGGAATGATTGCGGATCAAGATGCTTTCAAGATTTGTCTCTTTGCAAATACCCTAAAAGGTACGGCCTTTGATTGGTATTCCACTCTGCCAGTGGACTCCATTCAAAACTGGACCATGCTAGAGACACGTTTCCTGACCCACTTCAAAGGTGAGGATCATCCTGTTACTATGGCTCAGCTCTGCAGCCTAAACAGGGATAGAATGAGTTGACATATGACTTCATTCACAAGTGGAAAGCAGTGGCATACAAATGCTTAGATGTGCTGCCACAAGCGTCGCTAGTCGACATTTGCCGAAACAACATGAGAGCAAGGATCCGCTCCATGATCATCGGCAACAAATCAAAGAACTTGGGAGAACTCCTAAAAGCATCTATGGAGGCTAAAACAATGATCAAAGATCTCAACAGTCAGAAGTCATCAAAGAAGGAGCCGACCGCCATTCGACCTCCAAGCCAAAGAAAAAGGAGGTTCTCAATGTGCAAATCAAGTCAGCCCCTCAGCAGCCAAAGAAAGCTAAAAACAAAGCTACAGGTAAAAGACCTGAACTCTCTGATGCCTTCAAAGAACGAGTAGAGAAGAAATACCCGTTCGATGAAGATGTTGAAGAAATCTCTGGGGCTCTCTTGGCAAATGGTAAACTCACCTTGCCTGATCCCAAAAGACCGGGAGATGTTGGCAAAACCAATGATCTCCGATATTGCCCATACCACCAAATGGTCTTGCATCCTCTCAACCAATGTTTCGTTGCGAGAGAGAAGATCAACGAGATGTGGAAAAACGAAGTCATTACCTTTGATAAAAACTACGGGTCTCCCTCCGTTAACATGGTGTCATATGGACAAACATCCAAATCACCAAAGGAAAAAGTCACTACTTCCTTCAAGGTGATAAAAATGACCCAGACATCCCAAGAGCTGGTGCCTTATCCAACACCAGATGGACAGCCCATATGGGTGCATCCCGATCTCCTGGAAGATGAAAATTGGGAGATCGTCAAAACAAAGCCGACCGCTCAATAGCTAAGGCAAGCCAAGAGACAACTCCGCAAGCTCAAACAGCAGGAGAAGGCTCAAACAAAACATGAGGTCCCTGAAAAGGCAGAAACCTCCTCTACCGCTTCACTAGGGCAACAGAGGAGTCCCTCCCCAAAGCTCCAAGAGTGAAAAGAAAATTCACTCTCAGTGATTTCATGCCACCACGGCTCAGGGATGAGACTATGCAGGGGGCATCATACTCTTACAACTCGGTAGTTGGATTCTCCATGAATGGATATGAGTCCAGTGACACTGCCAGTGACACAGATGAATGGGAGGAATCCCTCAAAACCGGAGAATATCTCTCCGATGAAGAATGGATCCCAGAATCTCATCTTATGCCAGTAATCTGGTATAACCCCTTCCAGCCACAAGGATCCTGGTCTGATGATGATGAAGACCAAGAGGCTGCCCAAAATGCTGTTGACACAGCATAAACAAATGCTCTAGTGGATCCCAACCAAGTTGAACCACAAGGAGCAGATGAAGAAGAAGATCTAGCTCCTATGCCAGATCTCGAAGAATATGCGAGGATCTTGCAACGTCTCGCCATAGAGCAGGAGCAGGATCACATCAACCATCTTCATCAAAATCCAAAACCGGAAGTCCCGGAGAATCTACAAATATCTCCTCCAGTGACTCCAAAAAATGAAGAAAGTTGCTGGATTGATGATCCTCTTACACCGGAGGATGAGTCTGATTCCCAACAGTCCATTATGGAGGCATCTTCTATCAGAGTTGCATGTAATGTGATAGTTCAGGATGATAGCGCCTCTGAAGCTCCATCTGCTGAGGCCACGGATTCTCAAAATGCATCTGGTAGCATATCTTCTGGAGTTACATATTCTCGGGTGACTTCCACTGAGATAGCACCTTCTCAGTCGTCATCTCCTAAAACGGTGACGTCAGAATTCAAGCCTCTTCCGACTAATCACCATGAAGAAGCTCTAGCTGACGAAATCTTCAAAGAAAATCCAGTCAATTGGTCTCAGATACCCAACCTCATAAGAGATGTCTAGACCGATGAAATACTGGACAAAGAAGAAAAGTTGTTGGAAGCTGTTTAGGACTTGTTCCCGGAAAATGCTCCATGCAACGCAATAACTGAAGACGGCAATGCTGCTGCAGAAGTGTTTTCAGTAAATGGGGAGGATCGGCCCCTTAAGCCCGAAGGGGGTCTTCCGAAAGAAGAACCACCTCTAAAAGCTTTTGAAGTTGGGGAAAGGTACCCACTCTGGCCGGGATTACCACAAAAACTACAACCAACCTTCTTCTGCTTCTTCTTATGTAAATCCTTAGGGAAAACAAGCTGTAAATGCCCCAAGCGGTGGTGATAATGAAAATGCAGGCCCAAAAGAGGCTTTCAAGTATGACTTGATCAAGCATTTCAAACACATACCTGCACGACTGCACATCCTAGACTTATTACGAATGTCACCACAAACTCGTGATAGCCTCATTTCAGAACTGCAAAGGCTGAATCTGGATGTCGACAAACATGCCCCACAAGTCCTACAAGTTGAGATTGACTATAGGGTCAAAAAATCAAAAACCTCCTCAAAGGGAGAAAAGAAAGAAGCTGGGGGACCTTGCACTGAATGCCTCTCGGTCCAAAAAGTCACAAGTGCTACCATCGCCTTCAATAAGACCTCCTGTTAGGCGAGACAAAGCACAACCGACACTTGTACTTCACAGGGTACATCAAAGAGATGCCGATACACGGAGTCCAGATCAACCCAGGTTCTGTACTTAACCTCATCTCTACTACGGCACTCGAAGAGCTGGGAATCCCACCTAGCAAACTAATCCACACATCTGTGTCTATCTTTGGAGACGATGGGAGTACTCAAAGGCCCATTGGTAAAATCAGGTTCAGGTTGCAAATCGGCGATCTTATCTCTGAGGTCACCGTGTGTGCAATAAAAACCTCTTCATGCTACAACATCCTTCTCGGACGCCCTTGGATACACGAGAGCGGTGTTGTCCCTTCAACTCTACATCAGTGCATCAAGTTTGCTGGCAACGACGGCTTGATACATCGAGTGTTTGCAGACAAAAAGCCCTTCAAAGGCAAAGAAGTCCATTTTGCAAACTCTCAGATGTACAAGGATGAGAAAGAGAAGGAGGAGGAGAGAATAACATCCTTTGCCGGCAATCTCCAAAAAAACAAAGGCAAGGCTCCTCAGCAATCAACGGAAGAAAACAAACCTTCCGGCAAACCCGAAGAGAGCAATTCGTCTCCCTTCGTTGTCTCCTTCAAATCTTTCAAACCCTTGGTAATCACTACTAAGGCAAAGAAGACAAAGCAAAAGACTAGGGGCAAGTTTGTTATCTCCTTCGTGTCTATCATACAAGACACGGATTCGGATTCAGAGACTGAAGACGATACATCGTCAAGCCAAGCTGATACTCAGGAAGTTCAGCCTGCCCTCGCTCCATTGGAGACACCTGCTGATGTAGAAGATCCTACGTCCGCTACCTTCCTCGTTCCGGCAACGACGGGAGAAGAGAAACCAATCTTCTTCCATAGATCAGACGCTTCTTCATCATATTCCTTGCTTGAACCTTTCCAAAATGAAGGTATGCCTCAACTATCCTTGTATAGTCCAACGACGCAAGCTATCATGAAGAAAATGGGCTTGGGAGGTGGCCGTGGTATTCTTATACCATTGGAACCCACCCTAACCAAAAGTCAGCTGGAAGATTGGAAACTCCACCGTCACATAGACAAGTCCTCATACGGATTGGGGTATGATCCTAACACTCCAATGAGACAGCTGACACAAAGGCTGCAGAGTCGTTTTGCCGACCAGACCTCAACATCTTGTGTCAATGAAGACATCGATCTCCCTGGATATCTCTTTGAAGAGTTACCCGACAAGGACCCAGGAAGCTCGTCAAATTGGTATGATTTCCCTGATGATGAAGAGGAATTGTCCGATGACACAAACGCACGGTTCTCTGATTCAGAAGAGCCATTGTCTCCAAAAGAAGTGCCTTACTTCGACCCAGTTTCAGCTGGTGATTGGGATCATCTCATAGCAAGTCTTGAGAAGAGTACCGATCAAGAAGATCTATAGACAGAAGCAGAGCCATGGTCTGAAAATGCCCTTGGAAATCCAGAAGGTCTTGTTAAGTTGGAAGCCTCCGAAAATATTGTGGAGGAACCACCTTCAAACCTTCCAACAGAAGATTCTGTTCAAAAGATAGACTTGGGAACACCTGATAACCCACATCCTATATTCATCAGTAAGAATATAAAGGATGATGAGTTCTCGAGTATGTCTCTTTTCTTCGTGAGTTCGTTGATTGTTTTGCATGGTCTTATGCTGAAATGCCTGGCTTAGACCCAAAAATAGCAGTTCACAAACTCAACTTGCAAGAAAACATCAAGCCTGTCAAACAAGGCCAAAGTAGATTCTGTCCCGATGTGATGGACAAAATTGAACAAGAAGTTCAAAAACTCAAAAACGTTGGCTTCATCCGCGAGGAACAGCATCCTGAATGGTTGGCCAACATCGTCCCCGTGACAAAGAAAAATGGGCAAATCAGAGTCTGTATTAACTATAGAGACCTGAATAATGCTTGCCCCAAAGATGAATTCCCGCTCCCCATACTGGAGGTAATGATTGACAACACCTGCGGGTTTGAGCGAATGACTTTCATGGATGGCTTCTCTGGCTACAACCAGATAAAGATGCATCCCGAAGATGAAAGGCATACATCCTTTCGGACCCCATTTAGCGTGTATTGTTACACTGTCATGCCATTTGGTCTGAAAAATGCCGGTGCAACATATCAAAGGGCTATGATGAAGATATTCCAAGATATGCAGCAAAAGACGGTCGAAAGTTATGTTAATGACCTCGCCGTCAAAAGCAAAAGAAAAGAAGACCATCTCCAAGATCTTCGAGAAGTCTTCCTCCGGCTTCGCAAACACAAACTGCGAATGAATCCCCTCAAATGCTTCTTCGGTGTCTCATCGGGTAAGTTCCTCAGATTCATAGTTTGGAAAGCAGGAATAGAGCTTGACCCCATCAAAGTCAAGGCTATCCTAGAAATGCCATCTCCAAGAACCCTGAGAGAACTGAAAGGGCTTCAAGGAAGGTTGGCGTACATCTGATATTTCATTTCCAACCTATCAGGGAAGTGCCTTCCATTTTCTCGCCTAATGAAAAAAGGTGTAGACTTTGTTTAGGATGCTGAATGTGAAGCTGCATTTCAAGACATCAAGTCATACCTGACCAAACCTCCGGTGTTGGCTGCTCCCACAACCGGAAAACCATTCATCTTGTACACAAAAGCTCTCGACTATTCTTTGGGTGCTCTACTTGCACAAGAAAATGATGGAGGAAAAGAAGCTGCTCTATACTACCTCAGTCGCATGTTGGTAGGTGCAGAGCATCGCTACTCTCCAGTCGAAAAAAAATGCCTGGCAGTGATGTTCGCTGTACAAAAGCTACGTCACTATTTGCTGTCAAACACAGTATACCTGATATCGAGGATCAATCTCTTAAAGGTCCTTGTCACAAAAGCAGATTCTCTCAATGCCCGGCTGGCAAAATGGTTCATCCTTCTGTCACAATTTGATATTAGGTATGTACCACAAAAAGCAATCAAAGGCCAAGCTCTAGCAGATTTTCTTGCAGAGCATCCCCTGCCTAAGGATTCTCCGCTTAGGGATGATCTCCCAGACGAGCCTGTCTACAGCGTGGAAACCTCCTTATCAAATGCCTCCTGGAACATGTACTTCGATGGTGCAATCAGGACAAATGAAAAAGGAAAGCCGATATCGGGAATTGGCATTCTCTTTGTTAGTCCCGACAAATACATGATTCCACACGCATTTTCGCTACTGGAACCATGTTCAAACAATGCAGCTGAGTACCAAGCCCTGATCATAGGATTGGAACTCGCCCTCAAATCCAGTATCACCATGCTGGAAGCATTTGGGGACTCTCAACTGATCGTCAACCAGATGAATCAGAAATATGAAATCAGGAAGCCTGATTTGTTGCCTTACTACAACAAGGCGCAATCGCTTCATCAAAAGTTTGATATCTGTCACATCACCCACATCCGCAGAGGTGAAAACATCCGTGCAGATGCCCTGATTGGACTTGTTGCATCTATGGCAATCCAAGAGGGGAAAACATGCAAATTACAGTGTGTCAAAGAAGGATTCTCCCTCCCCTCAACACACACCAAGCTATTGCTGAAGGCCACCGAGTGGTCGGAAGTCGAAATATCCATCCTCAAACCTTCGATTGGCGACTGGAGGGATCTGTTCATTGATTATATTATGTTCGAAATCCTACCTGAAGATCCAAAAGAACGGGTAAGCATTCAAAGACGAGCCCCAAATTTTCATTTGGATATTCCCTCCAAAATGCTTTACAGAAAATCTTCCAATGGAGTACTTCTACGCTGCTTGTCATAACAAGAGGCAGAAGAAACTCTAAAAGAAGTTCATGCTGGTCTTTGTGGAGCCCATCAGGCTAGTCCTAAGCTCTACAATCAGATAAAAAGGTTGGGTTACTATTGGCCTACCATGGTGGCTGACGCAATGCAATTTGCTAAACGTTGCCAACAATGCCAAATTCATGGAGATTATGTAGACATGCCTCCAGAATGGCTACATTCTACAGTGATCTCATGGCCCTTCAAAGCCTGGGGTATGGACATCATAGGTCCTATCTCTCCCCCGTCAAGCAAAGGTCATCGCTTCATCTTCGCCGCTACGGATTATTTCTCCAAGTGGTCAGAAGCATTTGCGTTCAGTGAAATGAAGACCTTGTCAGTCCTTCAATTCTTACGAACCAACATCATTTGTCGCTTCGGCATACCTAAAAGATTTGTCCATGATAACGGACCACAATTCCGGGATCACAGATTCTACAGGTTCTGCGACAAATACAAAATCCAAAGTTGTCCTTCAACTCCGTATAACCCGGCAATGAATGGATTAGCAGAAGCTTTCAACAAGACACTCTGTAAAATTCTCAAGAAAATGGTCTCTAGTCACAAAAGAGACTTGAGCGACAAACTGCCTGAAGCTTTATGGGCCTACCGGACTACCGTTCGAGGACCAACCCATAGCACACCATTCTCCTTGGTCTATGAATGTGAAGCAGTTGCTCCCTTAGAGGTACAAATTCCTTCGTTAAGGGTATCTCTACAAAATGAAATGATGCAAGAAAGCAATGTCAAATTGAGACTCCACGAACTGGATAATCTTGATGAAAGACGACTCGAAGCTCTACAAAGCGTTGAGCTTTACCAAGCACGCATGGCAGGATCTTTCGACAAGAAGTTCAGGCAACGCGCCCACAAAAAGGGTGACTTGGTTCTTGCGGTGAAAAGGCCAATGGTTTTTGCCCACAAATCCAAAGGCAAATTCGAACCAAAATGGGAGGGACCCTTCGTCATCTACAAAGTCTTCTCCACTGGCGCATATGCTCTTCTAAACATGGAGGGTGACAGATGTATGCTGCCCATCAATGGCAAGTTCTTGAAGCGAATCTACCCTTGAAGACTTCCTACATCGGGTCAAAGCAATGTCTGGCGTATACTTGCTCGTCAAACCCACCCTTTTTAGAGTTTTCATCCCTATGTTGAAATTTCTAAAAACCCAAAACAATGCTTACTTTCAATGTTTCATTGTTCAAAAAAAAAAAAAAAAAACCCAAAATCCAAGTTTAGGAGCCTCTTCCCTAACTTGACCAAAACTTTCAATCCTTGAACCCAATAATTCATGGTTTAAAACAAAAATCAGGACTCAGGAATTTCCACCCTAGTCCACCCCGACTTTTACCACCAAAAATGGTTTTGAGTCAAAATTTATGACCCTCGTGTCTTTCAACAAAAAAATGGTTTTTCAAAAAACCGTTGGGAAGCGACATTTAGTCAATACTCACACAAAACCCAAAAATCGGAAGGATGCGAACCCCATTCGATACTTCCAAAACCTCAAATCGCAAGGAAGTGACACCTCGTCAATACTTGCAAGATTTCAAAAATCGTGGAGACACAACGTTCCAGTTGATATCCACAACCCAAATTTCAAAACAGAAACAAAGGTTCGAAAAAACCTCAAATTTCAAAACATTCCATCGATACCCACAAAACCAATTTTTTGGGAAAAAAGCAAGGATGCGACATTCAGTCGATACTTGCACCCAAATCCGCGAGGAAGCGACATTCCATCGATACTCGCAATCGAATGAGCAAGGAAGTGACATTCCATCGATACTTACAATACCATTCAGTAGGGAGGCGACTCTTAGTCGATACTTGCATTTTTGAAAACCAAAAACCTGGCTTTCACGCCAAAACCCGACTTTCATGCCAAAAACCCGGCTTTCACTCCAAAATCCGGCTTTCATGCCAAAAACCTAGCTTTCACGCCAAAAAATCAAAAATCCGGCTTCCATGCCGACAAAACAAAACTTGGTTTTCAAAAAACTTGGCTTCCATGCCACAAAACCTGGCTTTCATGCCAAACAAACAAAATTTGGCTCTCATGCCACAAACAAAAATCAGCTCTCATGCCAAAAACCGGCTTTCATGCCACAAACAAAATTTTGGTTCTCATGCCACCAAAATTCAGCTTTCATGCCATCTCAAAAATCAGGCTTTCACGCCACAAAAATCGGCTCTCATGCCAAAAACCGGCTTCCATGCCACAAACAAAATTTTGGCTTTCACACCATCCAAAATTCAGCTTTCAAGCCATCAAAAAACCCGAAACAAAACTGATACTTGTAAGTCAAAACAAGTACAAAACGATACCCGAAACAAAAACCAATGCTTCAAGTCAAAATAAGTGCAAAACGAGAACCGAGACAAAACCAATGCTTATAAGTCAAAACAAGTACAAAATGATATTCTTTGTGTCAAGACTAAGTTTTTCAAAACAACTCTTAAGTATATGCCAAGGTCCTTCATTCGATTCTTGTATAATTGAAACCCAAATGTTGGAATTAAAAGCAGATTGGTTCCCCTAAAGGTAAACAACATTTCAGATTTCCAAGTGCCCAATATCAAGAAAAAAGCCCCTCAACATATTCTAGTTTTTCATTCCCATAAATTCTTGAAAATTCCTCTTTTTTTGTACAGTCGGTCAGCACTTGGTCACCTGTCGGCTACCCATGGTGCTGAAGGTCGGGTAGCCGCCAGCTGACCGACGACACACCTAATGCGATGTGTCGCGACCCCGGACCGAGGTCCCCGGACTGGGCCCGCGACTAATGGGGGTGTTGTGTCCAATCAACTATCTGTGATTAACCCACAGGTTTCCGCGGTGAGGATTCCCGAAACAAACTTGGAACTTATCTCACACGAACTATGATTTGTGGAAGCGTGCAAATAATCTTATCTATGCAATACATGTGATAGAACATCCACTTACATAAATTAAATCATCATCATGACAATAATCAGAGAAGGAAACATCAGCATGGCATTTCAGAATTAATTCAAGTTTCAAGATAACGAAAGTAAGTTAGAGTTAAGTTTACAATTCCCAAAACAAAAGGCCAACAAAGGCTTTACAATCCCAAGTTATCAAAATGCTAAACCCAACCATGTGTACGAAACTCATGACCCCGCCCGAAGTCTAGAGGACGTCGTCGGGTTGCCACTCACGGGCTGGGGGTGGCTCAACAGCCTCCTCCTAACACTCCTCCTCAAAGGCAGCGTCACATGCACCTGGTCACCAAAATAAACGGGTCAGACACGACGGTCAGGTGATCAATTTAGATAGAAATATAAATCATTTAAATCAGGAAATAGTTCAGTATTTAAAACCATGCATGAATGCGAAACAGTGCTGAAACAGTATACAAGACAAATTGAGCAAACATATAGAAATATATTATGACTAGTGAGAAAAACCCCTTGAGCTTATCCTTTCTCTACCATACATGATGAGTAGAGTAAGCAGAACAGAACAGGATATACAAAACAGGACATGACAGAATCCCAAGCTACACTAGGTAGGTGGGGTCCTACCACGAAACCGGAAATAGGACAGGAGGGTGTATATATGAATATACGACTAATCTACAGATTGTCTAGGGTATAAGGACCTCCCAAACGGTGGATCAGACTGAGAGGGTAGTTCAAGCTCAGTGGTATTCACCTAAAGTTATGTATGTACGAAAACAAGGTAATACATATACAAGCCGACCAAAATAGGGGAAATTTAGTTATCAAAACAGGATAGGCAGAACATATCAGAGATAAAGTGTGCTATAGCATGATAAAAGCAGAATTAGTAATCCCCCTTATAGTTTCTTGAAACCTGTCAAAATTCAGGCCAATACTTGCAAAACGAGACAAGTCCTACCAAAAATCATCGCATCAGAAATCGGGATGCCAAAACAAGCTAAACAGTCCATATTAAGACCTCACATTGACCCTTGTGTATTTGAAACCCAATTGTCGAATTTAATTTATTTTTGGTGCCCCAGAAGATAATGGACAATTCAGGTTCCAAATGCACAATCTCAAATTAGAGGTGCTTAAGTGTAATTTGGTTTTTCATCCTTCCAAAAATCCCCACAAAACTTCCTTTTCTCTTTCAAAATTCAAATTACAGGCAGCATCAGGTTCGCTCGAGCGATGAGAAGTTCACTCGAGCGGACCCATCCAGAACTTTGTTTACTCGAGCTTCCACGGGGTTTGCTCGAGCGAACCCATCCAGAAGTTGGTTCGCTCGAGCTCACCTAATATCCGCTCGAGCGGACTGGCTTCATGAGCATTTTCTGCAAACAGAAGCTTGCTCGCTCGAGCGACCATAGACTTCGCTCGAGCGGACAGGTTTCTGGCAGCACTCCTCGCAGACAGAAGCTTGCTCGCTCGAGCGACCCAGAGGTTCGCTCAAACGAACAACCTTCCGGCTGACTCGCCCAGTGCAGAAAACCCATTCTCCTTTGAAATTCTGCTATCCTCTTTCCTCCAATATTACCAACAACATCAGAGGTTCATAAACCACTTCCAATCCTGCAAAAGACTTCCATTCAATCCAATTCCAAATAGACTTCCATTTCTAATCAAATTGCATCCCATATCTATACCATCATTCCTCCATTCATCACCAACATTGAACCATGCTAAGAAGAATCTCACTTGACTGGAACATAAAAAATTTAGCATTTGACCTATGCATTTTTAACTAATGAAAGATCTCAATTATTTCAAGTACTTATATCAACCATTTGCTTTAACTAAAACAAGGAAATCAAATCATTGGTGGCTAAAAGATGAAAAATCATAGCATGCATCCAAAGAAGACTAGATTGATCACTTACCTTGACAATGGTAAGCCAAAAACTTCACACAATCCTACCCCACAGCTGAGCCACGAATTTCTACAAGAACCCCATGACAAAAACCTCAAAAACCACTAAAATGGTGAAAACAAAGACCCACTTCGAAATGGGTGATGCATGTGTGAAAAATAGTGTCCTAAGGAGCTCAAAAGACTCCATTAACAAGTAGGAAGGAAACCCTTACCTTTAGCTAGCCAAACGAGAACCAATGGAGAAGATGGAAGGGCTATCCAGCTGGGTTCTTCAAGAAAACGGTAACAATGAGATCCTTGAGTTGAGAGGAAGAAGAAAATGGGTTCAGATTTTCATTTGGGGCTCTAGAAGTGAGGCATGCAAGAGGAAATGAAGAGAAGAAGAAGCTTTCTCTCCAGCTGAGGTTCTTTGAAGAAAAGTTGCAGAATGAGTTGGAACGTGAGTGAAAATTGGGAAGAAGAGTGACTTGAGTCAAATGGGCTTGTGGGTCCCACTAAGTTCAAACTTGTGACCATTAAAACATCAACTTACGGGCCCCGAATGGAAATGACGAAGAAGACAAAAATGATTGTCGAAAAATCTAGTTTCCAAAAAGTATAGATTTGGCATAGTTTTGAGATTTCGAAATTTGGGTCTAGATTTGGTGTGAAATGACTGTTTTACCCTTTTGAGCCAAAACTTGGGTTTCTGGGCCTCAAACACAGACAGGCTGAAAACAAAAGTCAAACAATAAAATAAAACCATTCAAAATAAATCAAAATCACAATTAAATCGAGAAATCTAGAATTTCCTCCCAAGCTTATACGTACACTCAAGGCACCCCTGAGTGTGACTAAATAGCATAAAACGCTCTCCAAATTCCCCAAAGTTAATTCCAAACTAAATCGAACCAATTTCTAATCCCACAAACACTAAACCCACATTATAACTAAACACGCACTTAATTACCACTAATCGCGCTAATCCTGGGTTGGGGTTTGACACGATGTAGGCTTCCGAAATTGGAACCGATAGAGTTCGATTACCTGTCAGTTACCTGTTGGCTAGCCGCTAGCTGACCGACCAGGTGCGGCCAGTTCATTTCAAGTCAGATTTTTTTCTATTTTTCTCTTCCATTCTTTACCCCTTTTCACTTGTTTTCATCCTTGTCAAAACCTTTGCATTTCCAGAGCCTACATGCTCTCCCATCTCCACCATTTCACAATCTATAACATTTGAACCCATTCAAACACTTCATATGTCATGCTTCTCCATTTCAATCCATCATTAAACATAATTTAAATCATTCAAATCAAGAAATCTGAAGTCCAAAATAGGATTCAAGCTGAACTAGCTGCAAGATTAGTAAATCATACTAAAACTCATGCATGGAGTATAAAAAAAAAATTTCGATTAATCTAAAACATGTTGAGATAACACAAGAGAACAAAAATGGAAATCAACCATTTGAAATCAAAATAACATTCATACTCAACCTGCATTAGGGAAGGCTAAAAAGATCACTTGCCTTTGCCTCTAGCACTCCAAGGTCACCCAAAAATCTCACCAATTAGACATAAGCACACCTATTAAACAAAAACCCCCAAAACATACTAAAAAAATGGCTCAAAATTAGGAATCTAGGAAAGAGTTAGAGTTAGAGCTTGCATATTGAAATCAAGGCTCCCTAGGGGCTGCCTTACTTCATATTAAGAAATGAAAGGGAGGTCTTACATATAGCATCTCCAACTAGAAAGTAATAGCTCAGGCAAGGGGTTGTTCAGCTGCTCCTCACACGAAAATGGGGTCTAAGGAGAGCTTGGAAGGTGGGGAACACAATGGTGAAATCAGATTTTCAAATGGTGACGAATCCTGGTTGATTTGGTGGAGGAAGAAGCAAGGAAGGAGAGGAATGAGGCTCAGCTGGGAGCCTTGCAACTCAGTCTTGTTGGGGAAGAGAATGGAGAGAAGAGAAGGAAGGTGGGGCTTATATAAAGTGATGGTGGTGGGGCCCACAACTTAAAACTCTTCATGGGCTTGGAACTGGGCTTTCTGGGCCTCGGATTAAATCGACGAAGAAAACTAAAATGATCCTCATAAAATCTAGTTTTCAAAAAGTATATTTTTGACATGGTTCTGAAATTTCAAAATTTGGGCTTGGATTTAAATGTAAAAAGACTATTTTGCCCCTCGGGCAGAAAAACTGATTTTCCGAGTTTCGAATGGGGTAGGTCTAAACACAAAAGTTGTTGGGGCTGATTTGACCTATCAAAAGGAACCAAAATTGTAATTTTTCCCAAAATCAAGAACAATCCCCCACGCTGACACGTACAGCCCAATGTATCCCCGGGCTGTCAGACTGGGTCCAACCGTTCTCCAAATCCCCCAAAGCTATTAAAAAATATTCTAAACCACAAACCAACTCAATTAGGCTCAAATCTCACTTAGAAAACTAAACCATGGCTAAAAACACACTAATCACGAAAATTAGGGGTCGGGGTCTTATAATCACGGAGGATAAACGATCCTAAGGGGTGGAGGAGATCCACATTGTTGATGAATTTCCAGATGTTTTTCCAGAAGAGATTCCAGGATTGCCACCCGTTAGAGAAATTAATTTCACTATTGAGTTATTACCAGGGACCGCTTAGCACCATATAGAATGGCTCCGGCGGAATTGGGAGAATTAAAGATACAATTGCACGAATTGCTGGACAAAGGTTTTGTTAGACCTAATATTTCGCCGTGGGGAGCTCCGGTGTTATTTGTGAGAAAGAAAGATGACTCAATGAGAATGTGTATTGATTACCGAAGATTGAACCAAGCAACCATTCAGATATAACAAGTATCCATTGCCAAGAATAGATGAACTGTTTGATCAATTACAAGGCGCTACCTATTTTTTGAAGATTGATTTGAGGTCTGGTTATCATCAGCTGAGAGTTAGAGATTCAAATGTATCAAAGACAACTTTCTAGACAACTTTCTAGACAAGATATGGACACTATGAATTCCTAGTGATGCCATTTGGACTGACGAATGCACCGGCAGTATTCATGACCTTGATGAACAAAATCTTCGCGGAATATTTAAAGTCAGTTCACAGTAGTGTTCATTGATGATATTTTGGTATACTCCAAATCCAGAGAAGAGCATGAAAAGCAATTGAGGATAGCACTGCAATTCGTAAGAGACAACTAGTTGTATGCAAAGCTCAGTAAGTGCGAATTTTGGCTTGAACAAGTCGCATTTTTGGGACACATCATCTCTAAAGAAGGATTGTCAGTGGATTCGACCAAGATTGAAGCAGTTGTGAATTGGGAAAGACCAAAGAATGCCTCCGAAATCAGAAGTTTTCTTGGATTGGCAGGTTATTACCGGAGGTTTATGCAAGTATTTTCGTCGATCGTGGCATCATTGACTAAGTTGACCAAGAAGAACGCACCATATGTATGGACAAATCAGTGTGAGGCTAGTTTCCAAGAGCTGAAGATGAGACTGACTACAGCACTAGTCCTTACTCTACCATCCAGAAGCGGCGGTTTCACCATTTTTACCGATGCTCCGAATATAGGACTTGGTTGTGTGTTCATGCAAGATGGAAAAGTCGTTGCTTATGGATCCCGGCAGTTGAAGGACCATGAGAAGAACTATGCAACGCATGACCTTAAGTTAGCAGTGGTCGTTTTTGCACTAAAGATGTGGAGACACTACCTCTATGGAGAGAAGTTCGAAGTCCACTTTGACCACCGCAGCTTACAGTACTTGTTTTCCTAGAAAGAATTGAACATGAGGCAGAGAAGATGGATGGAATATATCAAGGACTATGATTTTCCAATCAAGGACCACCCGAGGAAGGCAAATATAGTCGCCAATGCCTTGAGTAGGAAATCAGCAAGCTTGGAAAGTCTAAGGGTTATTTGCATCTTTCAACAGTTTGAGGAATTGGGTGCAGACTTACAGCCACTAAGGAAGGGCGTAATGTAAGCCAACATGTCAGTGTTCGAGCCCTCCTTTATTCGAAACATCAAGGATGACCAATTGCAAGATCCAGAGTTGGCCAGAATCTTAGAGCATATAACAGAACGTCCTTATTTTCATATTGTGGATGGAATCTTATACTATCATGATCGTCTATGCATGCCCAACATTGAAGAATTGAAGAACGACATCATGACAGAGGCTCATAGCACGAAGATGTATCAGAACTTGAAGGGCAGATTTTGGTGGAACAATATGAAGAGAGAAATTGTAGCTTTTGTCTCCCGTTGTATGACATGCCAGTTAGTGAAAGCAGAACATCAAAAGCCTCCAGGATTGTTGCAACCATTAGAGATCCCGGAATGGAAGTGGGAGCATATTACCATGGATTTTATTTTGGGATTACCAAGAACCAGAAAAGGCAATAATGCCATATGGGTCATTATGGATCAACTCACCAAATCCGTTCACTTCATTCCTATGAAGACCGGAGAGAAGATGTACATGTTACTTCTAGCAGAATTGTTTGTCACATAGATTGTCAGTCGTCATAGACAGCCAGTCCCCATCGCTTCAGATAGGGACAACAGATTCGTCTCGAGATTTTAGAAGACACTTCATGAGTCTATAGGTACGAAGCTATAGTTCAGCACTGTTTATCACCCGCAAACGGATGGTCAGTCAGAAAGGACAATTCAGACCATTGAAGATATGCTTCGGGCTTGTGTGTTAGACTTCAAGACTAAATGCAATGAGACCCTATCGCTTTGCGAGTTCGCCTACAATAACAGTTATCACTCGAGAATTGGAATGGCGCCTTTTGAGGCATTGTATGGTAGAAGGTGCAGAACTCCAGTTTGTTGGGAAGAAGTAGGTGTTCGCAGCTTCTATGGACTGACTATAGTAAGTGAGACTAGTGACAAGGTCAAAATGATCCAAGAACGTCTAAAGGTAGCCCGTAGTAGATAGAAAAGCTATTCACTCTCGCTGAAGAGACTTACATTTCAAGGAAGGAGATAAGGTCTTCTTAAAAGTATCACCTACTAGAGGAACTTTGAGATTTGGGCAGAAATGCAAGCTATCACGGAGATACATTGGACCCTATGATATTGTGAGCAAGATTAGTGTTATGGCTTATAGGCTAGCCTTACCACCTGAGCTCTCTGGCATACACAATGTCTTTCATGTGTCGATGTTGAAAAAGTACGTCCCCGATCCATTGCATGTACTCCGGCATGAACCGTTGGAGACCAAAGAAGATGCCACCTATGTAGAGTAGCCTATTCAGATCATAGATACAAAGGAACAAGAGCTGAGGACACGGACAATTCAATGGGTGAAAGTGCTTTGGGAAAATCATGGACCGGAAAAAGCAACGTGGGAATTATGGGATTAAGTTTAGAAGAAGTACCTGCATCTACTACTCGAGGTTAGTTTTTGTGTTTCATTTGGAGGACCAAATGCCCTAAGGGGTGGAGGATGTAAGACCCCGCCCCGAGAGTTTTTGATTAGTGCTAATTAAGTCGTGCTTTAGTTATAAGTGACATTAGTGGATTTTGGTTAAAATTGGATTAGAATATCTTTTACATAGCTTTGGATTATTTTTAGAACCTTTTGATTAAGTGGGATCCTTTGGGGGTTCCTTTATTGTGTTTTGAGTGACTTTGGGCTTTATTTGATAATTCTGAAAATCTGCATTTTTGCTCCGTTTGATTTATTTTATTATTCTCTACAACTTTCGTATTCACTTCGTTCCCATTCAAGACCTCAAGACCCCACTTTCATCATGATAGGGGTAAAACAGTCCTTTTGCACAAAATCAGGACACTATTTTCAATATCTCCGAAACCCATGAATCATATACTTTTTCGAAACTAGAAATTTCGATGAACAAATCTTCCTTCTTCGTCAAATCCATCCGAGGCCTGGAAGATGATGTTTTCAGCCCAACAAACCCCATTAGTTGTGGGACCTACCTTCATCTCTATATAAGGGAAGCACATCTTCACTTTTCCCTTTTCTTGCAACTTTTCTTTGGAGAGATTTGGCTAAGGCATTCTAGGGTTCATCATCTTCTTCTTCTTCTTCTTGCTTCTTCATCTTCAAACTCACACCATCACTTGCTAAAAGGAAAATGGTGGTCATCATCTTCTTCCTCATCTCCAAGGCTCTCCATTGGTACCATTTATAGAGAAATCCACCCATTATAGGATCTTCCTTGAGCAAGCCTTTGATATTTGAAGGTCTTCCATGTAAGCAAATTTCTTCATCTTCTAGATTATTGCTCTTCTAGTCCTAGAGGTGCTTTATTTCCATTATTGAAAGTTCCCTCCTCTTATTTCTTGATTTGCCCATGTTAGGGTCTGTAATAGGTCTATTTTTGGAGGTTTTTGTGTAGATTGGTGATTTGAGCTTGGAGAGTGTGATTAGAGCTTGATTAGCTAATTTTGGAGCCAAGGCAAGTGGATGAATAGATTATTTGAATGGTTTATTGTTTTATGGAAAAAATATGCATTTTATGATTTATTTCTCTCTTATGTTTCCTATGGTTTATAAAGATTTAGAAATGTTCATATGGATGAGCTTTTGCTTTCTTAAGATTTGTGTATTAGAATTTGTATTTTGTCATTTATGGTTCTTCATTAATGATGGTTGTTTCTTGCATTGAATGAGGTTGGAATTTAATGGGAATTGTGAGTTTTAGTAAATGGTTGTTGGAGGAAATGAATGTGGTTTGAGAAGGTTGAAATGCCATAAATATTGTATTAAATGGTGGCTTCAAATGTGTTTATGAGTGAAGAGGAGATGAAACCTGAACTGCTGAAACGTGCAGTTTCTGAAGCAGTTCGCTCGAGCGAACCTACATTTGTTCGAGCGAACCCCTTATAGAAACCGTGTGGCTCGAGCCAACCTCCCAGTTCGCTCGAGCCAACTCTTCCAGAAGCTAGATTGCTCGAGTGACCTCCTTCTAGAAACTTAATCGCTTGAGCCACTTTTCCCTTCGCTCAAACCTTCCTAACTCGGATTAGTTCGCTCAAGCAAACCCATGTCCGCTCGAGCGAACCCTTCTAGAAAACCCTTCGCTCGAGCGAACCCCTTGTCCACTCGAGCGAATTGTGCAGAATTCCTGGGTCTTTCCTAGTGTTTTCAAGAAGGGTGTTTTATGGTTCGGTTGAATTGATTTGATGTCCTAACGCCTTGGGAAGACATAGGGGATGACATAAGGAGTTTGATTTAGAAAGTATTCCATTCTGGAAATATATTGAGTATTTTGGGACTTATCAATTGTATAGGGATCTCAGAATGTCTCCAAATCTTAATGAGTACCAAGTGAATGACCAAACCAACATACGAGACTCTTATACATATTGTTCAAATCCTGAAACCTCGATACATGGTCCGGATTTAAGCAGAGATCCATCAAGTTAGTTTTTATTTGAATTTCATTTGTTTCAAACAGTCGTCTTGTGTTAATGCAAATGCCACTTTTGGCTACTGAAATTCATATTATGAACTTTTGTCGGCCTTACGCATTTTGATAAGACACTATTGTGATAAATGTGCTCACGAGCCCTTTTTGTTCAGTCTGTTTTGGGTGTTACTCACCTCTTTAGATATGTATATATTTTGAATGCGTTTTGACCTATAAGTCGACACCACTAAGCTTGAACGACCTGTCGGTTTGATCCACCGACTTGGAGTCCTGCCCCCCCCCCCCCCCCCCCCTCTAACTTCTGTCAGCTGCAGTCTGAGTCTGAATTCTATTTTGTCACCCGGTTCTGCGGCCGTGGTTTTGCTCAGCATATGTATATATGTATATAGCTATTTCTCGTCACTTCGTGTGTCCAAGACCAACACCCTTAGTGTGCTCTCATCGCATTAGTGATGGAGGATTTAGCTTACATGTGGTTGCCATCTTATTAGTTTCTGTTCCTTGATTACCCTACATATTTTATATTGCATATGTGCTTTAAACAAAGAATGCATCCTATTTCATGGAAAATGATTACTTTGATAGATTTTCAATATGTTTCTAAAATATGCTTTGTGTTTTCTTTATTGGTATATCTATTCACCCACCTGCCAGTGTTAGTTTTATAGTCTCAATCCATTAAGATTGATGAAATAAATTGTTTAATTTCTTTATTTATCAATATATTCATACTTTCCTTTCATGAGATGAATGGTGTTTTATTACTTGTTTGCACATAACTAATACGAATGACATGATGATTCATGAGATGAACCAGAGTCCATAAGTATACTAGATGCAATACATGTGTATGGATGAGATCCACATACGGGAGACATGTATAGCAAATCTTATACTTGAATATCTTCACAACTAGTGATGAGACTGGACATCTCATCTGACAAGGTTACAGTACTTTGATTACTATGAGATAGTGTGATTTGTCTCGATCATCAGAATGTAAGATTCTAGATCATAGTGCTAGTACATTGGATGTATTGAAGACCATGAGAAGCACCTTATAAACACTATCTTTACTTTAAGGTCTGCTTTCATAATTCCCTAGCAATAGGCTCTCAATCATGAGACATTAATGAACTCAAGTTTCTATCTATTATTTGCTTTGAGTCACCAATGAGTGAGGCCAATTGTAGGTCAACACCTCGGTGATTTGGGTACATGGTAGTAGAGCTGTGGGAACATTCAATGGTCAAGAAGGAATCTATCTTTAATATCCCCTTGTGCCAATTAATGGATTTCTCATTAGTAAGTGCGCACCCATTCCAATTAAGAGTTAATTGGATCGGTACCAAATGATCATTATAATTAATTGGGGCTTAAGGATAATAAGATATGGGTCTATTTTGGAAAACAGATCCAATTGATCCATGGATATTAATAGAAGGGCTTACTTGTGGACATAGGGAACTTTAGGGTCTTCTATGTAATTTATTCCTAAAACTGGAGTTCAATTGCATTTATATAGTGGAGTTATTTGCAATTAACAGTGGACCTGGATTGAACATGAGATGTGGGGTCGTCCCAGTTAGAGCCAGCTTTCTAAGGAATCCCTAGTGGTCCCCACGCTAGCCTAAGTTATTAGAAAGATACTAATTCTAATAGAACTCTAAAAGGAAATAGAAAGTTACTATTTCTATTTAAAGTGAGACTTGTAATAGTGGTAATAGTAAGTTACTAATTATAATGGAAGTGAGACTTCTATTTAAATTAGTAAAGAGAGAAGGTTGCTAATTATTATGGAAGTAGGACTTCTAATAATAAATCAAGAGGAGGTGGCTAAAAGCTATAAATAAAGGAGATATGGGCTGGACGTCCTAATGCATAATCCCACCCAGGGATTCACGCCCAAGGCCTCCTACTGCAAGAGTTGCACATGCCTCTTCTCCTCTTCCTCTTCTAGTTTCTCTTCTAGTTTCCTTAAGAGCTTTCTCTTGGAGATCCCACCCATCTTCTTGAGAAAAGAGAATCTGATACGGGTCATAGCGTGGAAGACGATTGGGTCTTGGAGATTCCTATTTGATACGTGAAAGAGTTTCATCATCAAAGAAAATAACAACTTCTCCATTAGAGCACAACCAAGCTCCAAAGGTATAATCTACTTCCTTGTATGTTGTGGATTTCGTGATTGCTTGTTTGCTGCTATTTCTATCTTCTAGATAGAGTTTATTACAATACATGGTGATGAGAAAGAGGCCATGGATCCTGGATTGGGTTTTGTAGCCTTCTGGATAGTTGATCCCTAAGTCAATTGGGTCAAAAGTTTTGAAAACCTATCCTAGAGGCCTACCTATTCCCAACAGCCAGACCATCGTGTCGGACCCATTTTTGTGGTACTCAGGTCCTGACCCCATTGCCTTTGAGGAGGAGCCGGAGGAGGCGGCTGGTAAGCCACAACGTGTAATCGAATGGCAAGCTGACAATGTCATCTAGACATTGGGTCGAGCTTTGAGATGCGTACATTTTGGGAGTTTAGATTGACACATTTTGGAGGAATATTATTTTGGTTGTACTGACCTTTATTGGTCATTATTTTTGGGAAATGTTTAAATCAACTTACATTTTGTATAAACTTCTAACCTTATATTTTGGGAATGCCAAAGGAGTTATTGCTCACTCTGACGTCATGTCATTTATATGTGTTTATCAGTCTTGTAATGTGCAATGGATCATGAATTTGGTTTGCTACACGCTTCCGCACCAACGTGTATGAATTGTGAGTGTGTGTGAAATCCTCATCGCCGAAACCTGTGGGAAATTAAATGAGTGTATCCATATGTTTATTGTTGTAACCCACCATTAAAACACCTCGCGGGCCCGGATCTCGGTCTGGGGTCGCAACAATTGGGTTTTCCAGTTTCGTGTCCATTCGAAGCCAAACAGCCTCTAATGGCTTCCTACCATCCTTCCATCACAGAACAACTCTTTTGTGAATTCCAACCATAGATTTACTTAACAAGAAAGCAAATCCATAAATAATTTATCCTGACATAGCCCTAGGTCTACCCTCTTCGTATCTCATGCAAAGATTAGATCTAGAAGCCTAATCTAACACGATGAGAGATGAGGTATCGCACTGATACCAATTGTTGGAAGTAGGTGAGCCTCGTGAATAGGTTTTCAAAACTTTTGACCCACTTGAAGCAGGGATCAAGCATCCATAAGGCTAGAAGCCAAATTCAGGATCCAAAACCTCTTTCTCATGTATCAAGATCAAAATAAACACCATCTAGCAGATAGAAAACAACAGCAACAACCAACCACGAAAATCTACAAAAAGGATGATGTAAGTCTAACCTTGGGAGCCCGGTTGTGCTCTAATCGAGAAGTTGATCACTTGGCTTGTTGAGAAACTCTTTCACAAGAACAAGAAGGATCTCCAAACACCTCTTGATCTTCCACACAATAACCCTTCTATTAAAGATCTTCTCAAGGAGAATGGTGGAATCTCTAAATAAGAAAACCCTAGAATCTCTAAAAGCAAACCAGAGGAGAAAGAGGAAGAGGAGAGAGGGGCTTGGGCATGTGTAGTGGTGGTGGACGTCTTGCCCTCTCTTCTCTTTTATAGCATGTGAGCAACTCCTCTTCCATTATAATTAGAAGTCTCACTTCTATCATAAGCATGTATCCTTCTCCTCCTTCCTTTACGAGTTCAAATAGGATTAGAAACAATCTCTTTTTAGGGCTAACGTGGTGACCATTATGGATTCCTTAGAAGCTAGCTCCAACTAGGATATATGGACCCCACATTTTATGTGCAATCCGGACCGACAGTTAATTGCAAATAACTCCACTATATAAAATTACAAGAAGACCCTAATCTTCCCTATTTCTACAAGTAGGGCCCTCTATCGATTATATCCATGGATCAATTGGATTAAATCTATCCAACCAAATTAGATCCATATTTTATTATCCTTGTAACCTAATTAATCACAGTGATCATCAGTACCATCCAATTAACTCTTAATTGAGATGAGTACGCACTTACCAATAATAAAACCATTAATTGGCACAAGGGGATATATTTATTAAAGGATAGATTTCATCTTGACAATTATATGTTCCCACAGTCCCACTACCATGCACCTAAGATACCGAGGTGTTGACCTACAATTAGCCTCACTCATTGGTGACTCAAAGTAAATGTATTGCAAGAACTTGACTTTATTAATCTCTCGGGATTAAGAGCCTATTGCTAAAGAACTATGAGAGCAGTCCTTCAATCAAGGATAGATTTGCATAAGGTGTTACTCATGGTCTTTCAGTACATACAATGTACCAGCACAATGATCCAGAGTCTTACACTCTGATAACTTTGATAATTGAGACAAATCACACTATCTCATAGTAATTATAATGATGCAACCTTGTCAGAAGAGATGCTCAATCTCATCACTGGTTCTGAATCAATTCAAGTATAAAATTTGTGATCTATGTCTCCTATATGTGGGTCTCATCCTTACATATGAATCATATCTAATATACTCATGGGCTCTGGTTCATCTCATGAACCATCATATCATATTGTATTGGTCATGTGCAAATAAGGAATAAAATAAAATACCATTCATCTCATGAAATAAATACTATTCATTACATGAATAAAAGTATGATTATATAAATTAATTAAGAAATAAATCAAATTTTTTAGATCATCCACTGGATTGAGACCATACAATCTAACTGCAAAGACAAGTAAAGGATTTTGATCTCGGTATTCTAATCCATGGTGAAATCTTGAGTTTTGGGACAAAACATTTGTAATTCTCAAGATGTAGGCAGTGAGCGCTATTTGGATCTCAGTGCATGTTTTGGTTTGTACAAGTTCTTAACTTCAGCCATGGTGAATACTTATTCTTTTGATTTTAGAAATGTCCCTATGTGCTGATTTCATGTCTTTTGGTTTGTTCTTACATGAGTGGCATGTTTCGGGTATTTGCCTAATTTATATGAGAGTTTAGAGCCCTAAGAAACACTGTCAACTACAGTTGTAATCTTTGATTATAGGAAAACCGATGAAAGACGGCTCTTTATGATTTCTTCCTATATGCCATAAAGCTCTTGTATAATAACAGCATAGTTATGGAAATTTTGTTAGCAGGGATCAAAGTTGCTCGGGTTGTTGAAACTGTTTGGAAATGCTTGGATTAAAGAAATTATGTTTTCGTCACATGTCCTATTCTTGGGCCGAGTTGTGGCGACGATTCTTGCACCCGTCGTTAAGATTTTTCCTCCACTTTGGATCCTTGTGTCCCCCTTGACATCACAATAATAAATTAAATATCCCGAAACTGTTCTTGTATGAATAAATAAGGTACCTCAATCAAATCCCAATTCTTAATTTTAGATTCGAAGTACCTACAAATCTTCTTGACACCACCAGGTTAGATAGTGACGCGGATATTGACATTCTGCCTTGGGAGAATGTGAATGCCATTGCATTATAGACGTCAACCCTCGAAAAAAAGGGTAAAAAAATGGGGTTTTTTGGCAGGAAGGTGGGTTTGGTATGGGTATGGCTAAAGTGACATTTTTGGTGCAATGTCCACCTAAAGTATTGTTTTTAAAAAAAACCCTCAATTTTTAATTGCCACTTCAAGTTTGAGAGCTTGCCTTTGAATTGCTTATGACTGCCAATTAGCATTCGAAAAGATTTCATGGAGATTTCTCCAGCTGTAAGTACACTTCTTTGCCATATCTATCCTCACTTAATATTCACACCCAATCGTACCAGTAATCTTGTTGTATGATTTTTGTTAGTAGAGAAATAGAGTCTGTATCATGATTGTCTTTGTCAATGGATTCTTCTCATATTGATCTGATGGCCGCTTAAGGTACACATTTAATGGTTTTGGTTTAAGTCTCACGATCACATGCTCTAGATCCATGTATGTATAAATACGCAATTCCACTTTAAGTTTTACATGCACTACCTGAAATACTCTTCTATTTACACATACATATAATTGGGTCTGTGGAAAACAAAAACAATTTAAAGCTAAAAGAAGAGAGATATACGATACCCAACTCACCAAATCAATTGGTGAAACAATTTACTATGAATTGTAACTCACTTATCATCTGATCCGACGGCATTGTACAGAGAGTTCTCATATTAGTTGCACATTGTTGGACTGGTGGCGCCTTTCTTATCCTCTACATTTTCATTATAACTGATGGACTCCGAAGCCTCCACAGGATCGCCGTTGCTCTTGCCCTTCACCCCAACACCCAAATAATCTGTTAAAGCTTTCTTGACACTGAAACCGCGACTGATAGGCCTGTGGTTCAAGAGAAGGGGCCTCTCACCCTTTGCTGGGCTAACCAGTGGTGTAGGTGAGAAGCTTGGTGTCGTAAAAGCAGTTGCATATGGAGTGCTTGAGATGGGCGTTGAACATGGAAGTGAAACTCTCTTGTGGGCAATGACGCTTACAGTGGTAACTGAAGAGAATTGATCCGAATGTTTTGTGAGGTCATCGGCGTACAGTAGATCATCAATACGAGCGGCAATATTAAAGGCCATGCTCTCCAGAACTCTAGAATAGCTTTCTAGAATGGATTTTCCCACGTCCTGAAAAATTCAAGTCGAGTTATGCACATGCTTGCTCGATGATTAATCAGTCTAATAGAAGAACCGAACTTTCACAATGAATCAAACATTCTGGCGAAACATCACCAGTTAATACTTGTTGGAGATCAGGATCTCTGTTGGATCCATCACGGGGTTTTCATGCCCAGAAAACTTCTTCATTAACAAATCTTAGTATGGAAGTTATTCAATCTATTTCCCACTGGAGGTAGACAGCTTGTGAAACTATCCATCTTCATCAACAAATCTTAGTATGGCAGTTATTCAACCTACTTCCCGCTGGAGGTAGACAGCTTGTGAAACTATCCATCTTCATTAACAGATCTTAGTATGGAAGTTATTCGATCTACTTCCCACTGGAGGTAGACAGCTTCTAATACTATCCATTTTCTTGTAGGAGGAAGCTTTCTGTGGCAAGATCCTGCCTTTGGACCCAGTACAAAGGTAAAAGTCTGTCTGTCTCATATCACTGAAACATGTGACAAATCACTAGGTAGGAGTATGGATGAGTCACAGGTCAAGAAGTCCTAACATACAATTAAACAGAACAGAAGTGGATTACCCATCTTAACCAGCCTCCAACCTCTTTGACACATAAGAATCAAGACATTCATTATTTTTGTGTGGCAATAATATGGATCTATGGATTTCATTTTATACTTCACAATAATTAGTTTGGAAAAGTGGGCAGACATGTAATAGCACGTTAGTAGAGTTGTTGGGAATATCTGGCCCATTTGATAAGCAGTTCAAATATGGGCTAAACCTCAACCCCTCCATCTCGACCCAACCCATTTGCCACCCTATTACTAGGTCAAGATAAGCATAGCTTCTTCTGGTCACATATCATAGACTCTCAATTTTCACAAAAGAGGTTGAGAGGATTCAAACCTTGTTGTACTGGATTTTGCTCATGTCCAAGGTTGTTTGTGAAAGACCAGGGAACCTTTGTTTCAAGCATAGCAAGAGGCTCTCTGCTCTTTCTGCGAGTACTTCCCTTTTATCTCCATCTACCATTAGCTCTTTGACAATTTCCCATGATGATCTCGAGTAAGCGCGAGTTGCGCTGTTGGCTGGTTTAGTGTTTGTCCTTCGACGCCATACATAAATTGAGGCCTCAAGGCGGTTGGCAATCTCTATAGCATGGTGTTCTGAGGACAAATCAAGGCAATCAAGAAGGCATTCGGGGTAGAATTCATCCGAAGTAATGTACCGGTGTATAACATCCCCTAAGCTCGTTCTTCCATTCTGAAACCAAATCAAACAAAAATTCAGAATTTTCCAATTTCTTGATCATTTGAACTTAACATGCTCTCTCTCTCTCTCTCTCTCTCTCTCTCTCTCTCTCTCTCTCTCTCTGTGCGCGCGCGCACACTATGAAAGAGAGATCATTTTTCATGTTCCAAGTAATAAAAAAAGAAAAAAACTTTTGGTTATACCCTTTCTTTGAGTTATTTGTCGAACTTTCTTAGCTGAACCCAAATTAATGATATAAGAGGGTAATATAATCATAACAACAAATGTGGCATGCAAAAGAAATGTCAACCAGCATATCAACCCAGATGATGGTTTATAAACTCAGTCTTCAATGGAACTTCTTGATTTCTTGTATTACGGGTATTCAGTTGATGCAAATTGACTGCATACATTGTTCCTTTTTTAGTTCTTTTACTCTCTTTAGACAGTTAGGAAACATTACCGACTTTTCAATTACTCCTGTTTTCAAAAAGTTGGTGTGGTAAAAAAAAAACACCTCATGAATCATTAGATGGGAGTACACTACTTGCAATTACAAGAATATCTACTTGCCAATACAACAATGATGAGAGTGAAACTACACCTTCGGCAGAGTTTCTAAGTATGACTCTGTAACTTCCATTTCTGCTAAAGCATTGCTGTTAATAGCCATCGCAGCTTTGAGAATTTGATTCGTGCATTCACGTTTGTGCTGTAAGTGCTTCCTTGAATTTTCATGGAGACCACCAGGTGGCACACGAGGGACAGGTAGCCACCACTTCTCCTCTTGACGCTGAAGAGGTCTATGGAAAGAGCCTGAACCATCAGAATCAGGTGCTAAAATCCCTTGATCTACATACCAGAATTCAGTGTCGCTAAAACTATCTAATATTTCCTGTTAGGAGAAAAAGAAACGAGATTATAAGAGATGAAGAGAAGATTTTCTCAGGATCACACCAAGATAGAAGATAAGCATTGGTTGATCTTACAAGAAGCATGTTGTCGAGTTTACGCAGTGCCGGAAGATTGATGTATAAATCTGAACGGGGTCTGCAAGTCATGACCTGTTTCACATTTATGACACAGGTCATGAGAAAAGGTTCACACATAGGCACTCATAGCAGGTTAACAGAAAGAAGAAGTTGCTATATATATTCAATAGAATATCTACTGTACTTATACTCAAGTACATGTGTGCTATACAGGTAATTACACTTATCAGAGCAAACACTACGATGGCAAACACTATTTATGTTAGGGAATTAAGAAAGCATGGGTTGGGACAGCCAAATTTAGGTTATTTAGCAGATTTTTCAGCAATAATGTAAGTTCCAAAATAACAGAACAAAAAAGAATAGTAAGAAACTTCTAAGAAACCATAAACAGAATACTTCAGATGAACAACTTCCCAAGTGTTTCTGTGTATTTATGAACTAGGCTCGGAATTACATTTAGAAATACCTCAAGCTTGCTTCCATCAGGAAATGTCTGCCAAGACGGGATAAGTTCGACAATGTGATCACTAACACAAAGAAGCCATTCCATCTCTCTTCGCCACATCAACTTCTTCTCAGGCGGAAAAGGTTCCAACCTCCAAAGCTGTCCAAAAAGGGTAGCTGCAAATAGCATATAAAAAATGAAAAAAAGAAAAAGACAACCATCCAAAAGAGCTATATAGCAGGATCTTCTCGCAGAAACACAATCTCACATCAACCAAAGCAAGTCTACCAAACCAAAACTTAAAAGCAACACAAGTAGAAAACGTACCACAGAGATTTGTAATCGCATTTGAAATTGCCAATGCTGTAGACACGCCTTTTCCGCACCCAGACATGTCTTCCCCAAGCAGCAGCTTGGAAAACCTCTCTTTCATCATCTCAATATCTAGAGTTCATATTGAGAAAAAAAATAGGAAACAGAATCAAGTCCATGAATGAAACTGCAACCAGTAGTTAACAAGATCAAGGAGGAAAGGTGACTGATTCTCATACCCGAAACATCTGATCCTTGATTCTCAATTTTCTCATTTCCAAAATGCGTTTTTTCTTCATCAAGCACTGAGAAGCCATGTGCTTCCTTCTTCCCAATTGTCCAACCCAGTGGTGGAGGCGGAGAAGATGAGTCCTCTGAACTGCTCCCACTTCTCTCCTCATTTCCTGTCTCCTCCGACGTCGACATTTCCAAGCTTGAACTGCTCTCCCTCCCCTCTCCTGTTACCCAATCTGCAATTGAAGCCCCCCCACTCCCATTCATATCAAACCTGGTTCCCATCTCTTCAATCCAATCCCCTTCCTCAACTAGATCCTCCATTCCAGCCTCCCCTGACTCAAAAAACAGTAAGGATAGGCTAAATAAAACAAAGCTTTTCTCCCCCACCAAATAAAAGCCTCCTCAGAATAGATCAATTTTGGAAAAACAAAAAAACAATCCACTTAAGTCACTGCTCAAGATACCAAAATGGCCAGATGACAGGGTTGTGATTGGAAGCACTCAAAAACAGAGCTTTCCTCACCATTTTAAAGAAGAGGAATCTCTGCAGAACAGATCAATTTGAAAAAGAAACTCTACTAGACACTCTCCTCAATGTCCTAAGTACCCATATAGTCAGGAAAGAAAAGAGCTGAAATTGAAAGCCCCTCAAAACAGAGTATTCTTTTTTTTCTTTACCAATAAAAGCGGAGGAATCTGTTCAAAACAGAAATTTTTGAAAAACAAGCTTCATTACAAAGTCTGTTCACTGATCTAGATGCCCATATATCCAGAAAAGAGAGAAAAGGTCGAGATTTGAAACCCTCAAAACAGAGCTTTTCCACACCAAACAAAAGCATAGGAATCTCTTCAAAACAGATTAATTTGAAAAAAAAAAAAAAAAAAGGAGCCCCACTGTACAACCTCCTCACTATCTAGATTCCAAATGACCATAAAGGAAAAGGGGGAGACATTTGAAGTATACAAAACAGAGCATTTTCCCACCAAACAAAAACAGATGAATCTCCACCTAAACAGATCAATTTGAAGAAAAAAAAAATAAAAGGTCCAATGCACAATCTCCTCACTGCTCTTGGTATGAAAATGCCAGATAAAGAGAAATGGTTGAGATTGGAAGGCCTTAAAACAAAACTTTATCCCAGAAAATAAAAACAGAGGAATCTCCTTAAAACACGCCCATTTAGAAGATAAAATAAAATAAAAATAAGCTCCACCGAAGAATCTCCTGACTGCTCCACATACATGCCCAAATGGCTAGAAAAAAAAAAAAAAAAAAGTTTTGAGACTGGAATACCTCAGCTTCACCAGTATCTGACAGCCACTGGGCTTCTGCTCTTTTATCTGAACTCTTACAACAAAGGAAGCCCTTCAAACAAGCAAGCAACCATTTCTGGGGGACAAAATGGAAACATAGAAGTGGGTCTTTCTTCACCTGCTATGAAGTTTTATATGGAGAGGCCTTTTCTTCTTTGCATTCTCCAACATTTGTATTGTGTTCCGGTTTTTTTTATATATATGTAACTACCCAAGACAGTGTTCTCTCTTTTACGTTATATATAATATAATTTCATAGATTCACGCAACAAGAGGCCTATGCATTTAGCGGGTTCTTTGGAATCATAAATGTCTCAGAACTAAACTATTCGGATTTTTTAAAATAATGGTTAAAAATGATGGTGGAATTGTTATAGACGGATCTTGCAAGGAAAAGTTTATTTTATTCAGGAAGGTGGTGGTTTCGGGTGAAATCCAAGACACCACCTGTGTTGGGTATTGGACAAATTACGCTTTCCTATTCATTCATTTTCTATATCAATGTCGACCGGTGTTGCTTGGCAAGCTACGGCACTAAATATGACTTATCATAAAATATTTATTGCAATTTAAGGGTCAAATAGATCCACGAAGTAAAAGACGTTGATAGCCATCAACCATCTTAACCATTTAAGACTTAAAAGAAATTATAGGAAAATAAAGACATCAAAGACAAAATTAAAAAAATTAAGTAACAACTAATAATCATCATATTAGATTGAATCATAGTTACCTACTTGTCTCAAGACGCCTTCCAACTGCAAATAGTTTATTTTAATTATTTACAAACTACTAGTGAACTAATATCGCATAATTCTCTAAGTCAACTCTATAAATCTATTAGTGGTGTCTGCTTAAAAATCCAAACCACTCAAAAAGCATTGCAGCCCTATGTAATAGCACTAATGCGTACCTATTTCCAATCAGAGTTGTCCCCAGCTTAAGATTGACAGCAATAAACCTTGGAATTTTACTTTGGTTTTTATTTTAGCCATGTGTTTCACATGTAATAAATTTGATTGTGAGCTCAACTCTGATTGAAGAAGTTTTCATCTAGAGTAATGTAAACAACAGTTATTTTGAGTGGTTTAGTTTTTAGATGTAAACACTATTGATAAACTTATAGTATGGGCAGTGGGCATAGATGAATTAATTCATTGAACGTGTTGAACTCGAACTTCAAAGTAGACTAATTAAGAAGGGAATCAAATGAACCCGCTCTAACAAATCTTATTATTAAGGCGAGTCTAGAATTATGAATTACAAACTCAAATATGAATTAGTCGATCTGAGAACTAAGTAATATATAAAGATCAAATGACAATAAATAATAGAAGAATTCGGTTCTTGTCAATTGGTAATTTAAAATCACTTATTGTATTTCTTTAGGGAAGATGGTTCCCTGCCAACATGCCACATAGTTATTAACATGGCAAGTTAATTTCATAATTGTTAGATTGTATGTCTCCAATCCAGTGGATGATGTAAATAAGTTTATTTATTTTAATAATTAATTTATTATTTCGTGCTTTATTCATGTGATGAATGAGATTTTATTTGATGATTGTAGATAACTAATACAAAATAATGACATGACGGTTCACGAGATGAACCGTAGCCCATAAGTATATTAAATGTGATTCATGTATGTGGATGAGATTCACAGACAAGAGACATAGATCACAACTCTTATACTTTATGTGTTTTCACAACAAGTGATGAGACTAGGAATCTCATCTGAAAATGTTATAACAGCACAGTCACTATGAGATAGTATGGTTTGTCTCAACCACTAGAGTGTAAGACTCTAGATCGTTGTGCTAGTACATTGGATGTACTGAAAGGACAATGAGTGGTATACAAAAGATGCCTCTGATTAAGGAATGCTCCCATTAAATTCAAACAATAGGCTCTCAATTCTAAGAGAGTAATTGACTCAAGTTTATGCTATACATTTACTTTGACTTACCAATGAATGAGGCCAACTATTGGTCAATACCTCAATTTCTTAGGTGAGTGGTTATAGGAATGTTAGAGCTTATAATCTCAAGATAGAATCTATCATTTAAGTGAGAAATATTTCATTGTGCCAATTAATAGAATTTATCATTGGTAAGTGCGCACCCGTCTTGATTAAGAGTTAATCAAATGGTACCGATGATTAATGTGATTAGTTGGGTCGCAAGGATAATAAGATGTGGATTCAATTTTGTTAGAAAGTTTTATTCCAATAGATCCATAAATATAATTGATGGAGGGGCCTACTTGTAGTAATTGAAAATTTTAGGGTCTTCTTGTAATATTCCTATGACTGGAGTGCAATTGCATTTATTTGATGGAGTTATTTGTAATTAAATGTGGGTTTGGAATTCGTATGAGATGTGTGGTCCAGATGCTTGAGTTAGAGCAAGATCTAAGGAATCCCTAGTGGGGGCCCATGTTAGCCCTAAGAAGTAGAGTTGTATTCCAGCAGTACTCATATGAGAAAGTGTAGTAGGTTACATAAGAGAGAAATGAGTAGAACTCATGAGAGAAATAGAAGTATGACTTCTAAGAGCACTTAGAGAAGAAGACTCCAAATCTATATATACTAGCACTGGATGCCCCATGTTGTATTGGAGGAATTTTGTGTTTTCTTCTCTCTCTCTTTTCTCCTCTGGTTTCCCACTTGAATGCCTAAGGTTTCTTCTCAATTGAAATCCCACCATTTTCTTTGAAAAGTTCTCTACGATTAGGTCATAGCGTGAAAGACTACGAGTCCTAAGCGATCATGTCTGGGAAAGGATTTCGTAGAGTCAAGATTATCAACTTTTCAATTAGAGCACAACCAAGGTCCTAAGGTATAGATTTGCACTAGTTTTATTTTGTAGATCTTTATGCTTGTATGTGCATGTTTAGATTTGTGTCTCTGATATAGGTCACCGACATTGATGCATTAAGATAAGGATTTTAAATGTTGGGATTGGGTTTTTTGCCTTTTGGGTGTTTGATCCATGCGTCAAGAAGGTCAAAAGTTTTGAAAACCCATCTAGAAGGCCCACCTACTTCCAACAATAACTTGAGCAAGAGTTTTCATCTTATGCTACCTTTTGTGAAAGAATTAGAAAAGCTTGAGTTTCTTACACCACTTTAGATAGCCTTTGCTTAAATTTTTTTTTTAATCTATAACAGTAAATTTTAATAAAGAAAAAAGAAGGTAAAAAAAAAAAAAAAAAAACCTCCACAAGAGCACCTATCAATATAAGAGATATACACTAGAGAAAAACTGCACCTTACAAAACATGAGCACTTAGATTATACGATCGATCAACTCCTTGCTTTGCTAGGCAATCTGTCATGTCGGCGGCGGTCCTACTAATATGCTTAAAAGACATATGAGACAATGATGCTAGGTGATGGACCTCATTAATGTAAAACTCCATTTCCGATGGACCGTTAGAGGATTTCACCCACGAAATGCAATTAGTGGAATCACTCTCCACTATGAGACATCATTGATATGAGATGTTGAATATGCGAAGCTCTTCTAGAATAGTTGAGACTTCCTTCTGCTTCGTTGGAGTCTATAGTTCCAACACGCTTTGAAAAAATATACAAGACATCTCCTTTTTACTTTCTTAGAACACCACCAATGCCTACTGAGCCTGGTTTACCCCATGCTCGCCATCAACTTTCAACTTTAGGACTCCTATCAGAGGAGAACTCCACAAATCTTTCCATCTCTTCTTTGAGACATGTACCAATAAAGAAGCACCCCCGGTTATGCAAAATGTTACTATCTTAAGATCTGCAAATTCGATTTTAGCACATGCCCATTTTTCAATTCTCAAAGTCACAGCTAAGACAATGCCTTCCCAAGTTGACTCTTTTCTACTAGAGATTCCCTCATTTCTCTCTTTCTGTGAGGCCCCACCCCTTGTGGGCCCTCATTTTGAATTTGAATATTATAATTATAGTATTTATAGTATAATTATACTAATTAATAGGGATTAGTATGGATAGATAAGTATTTTCCTAAGTCTTAGCCTATTTTCTAGGAATTAGGGTTTTGTGTATTTTATAAGTTTTGTAGGGTGTCAATTATAATTTTTATAGGGTTTTAGTTATTAGAGTCCCTAGCTAGTAAATAAGGTTTTATAGGAGGGGTTTTCCACATGAGAACATTCTAGAACCTCCACAAAGGACCAAATTGCCCATGTCCTTATCCTCATTCCTATTCAAACTAAAAGGCCCCTTTGGTAATTGTCCCTCATCCTAACCTATATAAGCTAACTATTGCAAATGAAATGAAACTAAGCCCTAATTCACTCTCATCTCTCATTTACCTCTCATTTCATAAGAACCCTAGCTCTAGAAACCCTAGCTCAAAACCCTAATCAAGAAGGAGACCACCTACCACAATGTCAACTACCATCTCCTAAGGAATTCTCTCTTATTAGTCTCTTCTTCCTCTACAAGAAAAGGTAACCTTCCCTTCGTATAGTTCAATTTTCCTTAGAATTCTATCTCCCTATCTAAATTTCCTTTCTAAGTTGCAATTCTCTTGTGGATTGGGTGCTAGGAGTTGTAGATTGGTTTGATTTGAGTTGGGGAAGACTTTTAAAGGCTTGGATAGCTTGGATTGCTTCTTCTTGTCAATTTTCTTTGCAAATTCGGATTAAGGCAAGTGCAATATACTCACTTAGCATAGAATGCATGATTTTCTTGTTTGATTATGTTATTTTCAATTCATATGGTGTTAGAATGCTTAGATTACCTTTGAGCTTGAGTTTATGGATTTTTTTGGCCATTGATGGATGGGTTCTCTCATTTGGAAGATCAATGGCCAAGTTTGATGATGGTTGGATGGGTATTGAAGTGTTTTTGTGGTCTTGAATGATTACATGATGAATGGAGGTGATTGGAGATGGTTTGGATGTGGAATGGATTGAAGGAGAGAAATCCCAGAAATTTGAATTTTTGCATCAGGGTGTGTACCCGGTAAACAGACCCGCAACTTGGTTGACCGGCTACACTAAAAACTGAGATAACCAAGTCTCAATTAATTTTTCCTGTGATTCTCTTAGTCCAGTGTGCCCGGTCGACCGGACCTTGTGCTTGGTCAACCAGATACAGATAAGAACTCAGGGATTAACTGTGAGCTGGAACTTCTCTCAGTGTTAGAAATCCTGTGTTCCTGGTCGACATCCAGGCCATGATGTCAACCGAGCACACTGGAAAATTATGGGAAACTGGATATACCCCCTAACTGTTTGGCTTCAGGTCTATGTGTACCCAGTCGACATAATGGCCACGATGTTGATCGGGGACACTGCAGAGGATGTCGACCTGGGGGTCAATCCCCAGTGTATCTGGTCTACATTATCGTGTAGCTGGTCGACATCACCTAGGATGATGTCGACCGGATACACTGAGGAATGTGAAATTCCAATTTTTATTGATTTCTGATGTTCGATGTTTGTGGGGCACATTAACCATCCAAATGGACTTCCATTGAAGTGCCAAGCACGTGTCAATGGTGTGGCTCAAACCTTGACTCGTGGGGACCACCAAGTAGGGTTTAGGGATTATAATTATCGATGATTCAATCTTTAAACGTCGTTGAAGATGCCCGTAACTTCAGGAGCACCAAACACAGTATCCTTTAGCACTTGAGACTTCAGTTAGGGATCAAGTAACTGATATGGCCCTGGACCTGAAAGTGGACCATTGCTTTGGATTTAACCTTTGATATTTCCCATGGATTCTCTTGATTTGGAGGTTTACGTCACTTAATGCATTACTGTCACTCTTATATCCTTACTATTACTTTCACTTGCTAATTAAATGGAAAATGGAGTACCTGAACCTAAGATTACTTAGAGGTGACCTGGTGATGTGATTTGGGTGACTAGTGACCAGTGTCTGTGTCTAGGCGGGCCCTCCTATGGCCTAAGTTCGGATATATGATATCCTAGGATGAAGAGGTTAGTTTTATGATGGACTTGTAACTCATTGTGAATGAGATTGGACTGACTATTATTGGAAATGAACTTGTTATCTTACTTGGGATTGTTTTAGACCAGGCCATGGATTTGTGAGCCTTGGTATGGATCCAATGTTGGACTTGGACTTGGACTGTGTTCCATAGACTAGACTTATATTTGAACCTCTTAGGCATTTGTTAGGACCTTGCTCGAGCAAGGCAAGCCTAGACAAACACAGACTTGCAATTGTTTCCTTGAGTTGGCACTAGCATTCACTTAGTTGTCTTAAGCTCAGCCTTTTGATTGATCATCATTTGTAGGAGTTATTATGAGTGTTGAGTAAGCATCATGATGAGCTATGTTTTGAGACGGACGGTGTGATACCGAGTCCAATCTTCTGAGTTTTGAGTGCCGAGATGGATGAGTGTTATTTGCGGGGCTCATCATTCCCCAGCACTAGTTATTTTTCCCCGTCGCGACTGTATTCAGTATGGGAGGGCTGCGGCATAATATCCCGAGGTATCCAGCTTGTGTGAATGTGCCATGTTGTGTTAGATTAGATATTATATTTACTCTGATTCTCAATTTTTTATATTGCTCAACTGCCTAGTTTATGTATCATTGCTATTCTTATAATTATATGCTTGTCTCTATTCTTTTGATGAATCTATCCTATGTTATTTATATACTGTGACTTGCCAGATCTTTAAATCTGACCCATTCTTAGTGCTTAGGTATTGACCCCGGGTATGAGGACGACACGTTCATTGAAGCGCCTGTAGCTGGTGAGTAAGGATGGGGACCAGCCGACTAAGAGGTCGAGCTGGAGGTTGGAGAGCCAGCACCGGGGTTCTGAGTGTCCATCTGATTTGTTTGGGTTTGAGTGATTCTGTTGTGAGCAGGTAGGTAGATTGATATGTTGAACCTACTAACCTTCATACTTTGATATTTAGGCTTGACTTTAGCCCTGTTATACTTTATTTATGTTTTATGATACCTCATGCTTCCGCTGTTATTACAATTGCTTCCGCTCTCTTATTTACGCTTCCGCAATTTCAACTGTTGGTTATATGTTGGTCAAAAGTTTTAAATTGGACCTCACTGCGGACTTATGATCTTGGAAGTTCTCGGATTTTCTGGGGAGTTGTGCACCAATTTCGGGTACTTTGACAGAAATCTCGATATTCGGAATTAGGGTGTTACACTTTCCATTTAGACCACATAATGGAGTATGGAGTACGTCTCCATAAAGTCGCCCCGTATCCAACCATAGGTGACCCCTCCAAGCCTCAACAAGGCCGGATAGTGAATCCGGAAAATATCATGCCACACCACATAAATTGAGAAAACTGCCATAAAGAGATGATGTCACACTGCAATGTAAAAGGCAGATGGTCTATTTATTGTAAGTAGGTGGGCTTTCTAGATGGGTTTTCAAAACTTTTGACCCACTTAATGCATGGACCAAACACCCAAAAAGCTAAAAACTCAATCCCAAGATCTAAAACCCTAAACTCATGCATTAAGATCAAAGATCTATCCTAAGAAGACAAATCAAGAAAAAACAAACAAGCACAAACTAGAAGATCTACTACAGTAAAAACTGTTTGTAGATCTATACCTTTGAAGCTTAGTTTTACTCAGATTGAGAACTTGAGTTATTGATTCAACGAAACCCTTTTCACAGATTTGATCCCTTAGTCTTTGTGCTCTTCTACGCTATTACCCTCTTGTTAGAGAACTTCTTAGAAGAGAATGGTGGGATCTCAAATAAAAAGAAACCATAGGCACTCTAAAAGGAAACCAGATGAGAGAAGATGAGGAAGAGAGGGAGAGAGAGGTGGACATCCAAGCCTTGGGCATGCAATGCATTGGACATACACCCTCCCCTCTTATTTATAGTTTATAGAGCACCTCCTCTTTATCCTAGATTAGAAGTCTCACTTATATTATTAGTATGTGCACTACTCCTCCTTTCCTTAATAAGGGCTTGTTTGGCAACTCTACCAATAGAGTCAAGCGCCACAACACCCCCACCCCCCCAACCACCAAAAAAAAAAAAAAAAAAAAAAAAAATCCAATCAAAAGAACTTTAGTTCAAATTTTCCGCCATATTCTTCAAAAAAAAAAAAAAAAAGTAAAAAACCAACTTCCTTTCTCCACTAAAAGATTAAAAAAAAAAAAAAAACTCCACATTATAACAACCAACTAAAAATAAAATATCATCATAAACCACTTATATCTTATTCTTTCTTCGAAATAATCTTCACTTCACTCAACTCCATTAGTAAAGCCCCCAAATAGGCCCTTGAGTGCCAGTTGGAATAGAAACACTCTCTTCCTAGGGCTAGCATGGGGACCAATTGAGATTCCTTAGAAACTGTCTCTAACTAAAATATCTGGACCCTACATCTCATGTGAACTCTGGACTCATAGTTAATTGAAAATAACTCCATAAATAAATGCAATTACACTCCAGTCTTAGGGATATTTACAAGAATACCCTAAACTTCCAAATTACTCAAAGTAGGGCCCCTCCATCAATTATATTCATGGATCTATTGGAATTAACTTATCCAACCAAATTAGACCTACATCTTATTATCTTTGTGATCCAATTAATCACAGTGATCATCAGTACCATCTAATTAACTCTTAATTGAGATGAGTGCGCACACACCAATGATAAAATCCATTAATTGGCATAAGGGGATATTTCTCTTATAGAGGATAGACTCCATCTTGAGAATTATATGTTCTCACGGCTCCACTACCACGTACCCAAAATACCAAGGTGTGGACCTACAATTGGCCTCACTCATTGGTAACTCAAAGTAAATGTGTAACAGAAACTTGAGTTCATTAATCTCTCAAGACTAACAGCCCATTGCTTGGAAATTATGAAAACAATCCTTTAATCATAGACAGTTTTGGCTAAGGTGCTACTTATTGTCCTTTCAGTACATTAAATGTATTAGCACAACAATCCAGAGTCTTACACTCTTATGGTTGAGACAAACCACACTATGTCATAATGATTGCAGTGTTACAACCTTATCAGATGAGATGCCCCAACTAATCACTGGCTGTGAAGATACTTTAAGTGTAAGAGTATGATCCATGTCTCCAGTATGTGAATATCATCGACACACATTGGTTACATTTAATATACTTGCGGGCTTCGGTTTATCGCATGATTCAACATGTCATTTTGTATTAGTTATGTCAATCATAGAATAAACTACCATTCATCACATGAATAAAGCATGAAATTATAAATCAATTAGGATAATAAATAAATTTATTCACATCATCTAGTGGATTGAGGATATACAATCTAACACTATTGACTCCCTTTCTCTCCCACAAAGGCAACACATATTTGATATAGAAGTCATCATCAAACTCCTCCTCAAAATGTATGTTATCGATTTCTTCCTTGCCACTGCAAACCAACAAAAACCCTCCACTCTAGAAAAGCCAAGACCAGACCAAACTAAGGCACATGAAGACAATACCTCAGTGACAGAATCCAACTCCTTATCAAAAGGACTTTGAGGAGATAACTCCTTGAAGAATTATTGCTTCAAAACTTTCTTTCTGGTGAACAACAGCGTGGCCCATTTTCCACCCCCAAAAGAAAGTAAGTAGCCCATTTTCCACCCCCAAAAGAAAGTAAAGTTCCCATACAACTTTAGCAAGCTACAAAGAAATAATTTAGCATGTTGGTCACATCCATTGATCTGACTAAAGGAAATAAGGATAATTATGGATTAGCATCTAGCAAAAAATAATTTCAACTATTTCTTTTTATTGTCGAATCAACTGTTATTATTGTTACTTATTAATTAATTGTATTATTGACAATCATTTTTTAAATCTTTCGAATGAATAAAAATGTAAATGATGTAGTTACTTCTTCTAGACCCTCTTATATTTCCTTTTACCTATTGAGCCTCAGCTTCACATCCTCACTCTAGTGTGAGTCGATTTTGTTTATCCCCTCAATCCAACCCCAACTATGTCGACTTAGTTTCACAGAATATTGTTCTCATCTTCGAAAATTCTGATATTTTCAAATTTGGGATTTTCTCACGATATTATCATGAAATATTGTTAAAATTAATTAGTTTTTTAAATTTTGAAATTAAAAAAGTAATAAATAAATAAGATAATGTTATAACCAATTTTTTAGATTCTACTCACTTTACAAATTTTGTTTTGATATTCTCCAATTTGGTGTTTGTCGCGACCCCCGGACCGAGGTTCCCCCAAGTCCGGGCCCCGCGACGGTTATGTCCATCCAACTATGATTAACCCACAGGTTTCCGCGGTGAGGATTTCCAAAGACGAAGATGTAACAATCTCACTCGAGCAATGATTTGCGGAAGCGTGCAAGTAATCTCATCACAACTTAATCACATAAACCTTGTGATTCCGAATTGCATAAGTTAAGTCATCATTAAGACAATAATCAGAGGAGAAAATGTAAGCATAGCATTACCAAATTCAGTTCAAGTTTCAAGGTAACCAAAAAGCGTTAAGTTACAAAAATCCCAAAAGTGTAAAAAGAAAAAGCCAACAAAGGCCATACATTCCAAAATAACAAAATAACCCCATCTAAGTGTATCGTACTCAAGACCCCGCCCAACGTCTAGAGGACGTCGTCGGGTTGCCACTCACGGGCTGGGGGTGGCTCAAAAGCCTCCTCCGGGCGCTCCTCCGCAATGGCAACGACGCCTGCATCTAAACACCAAAACAAAGGGGTCAGACACGACGGTCTGGCAGGTGAACAGTTTAGACATAATACAAGTCAGTTAATATGAAAGTAATCAGCACTTAAAACATGGCATGAGTTCTGAACAAAACATGTTTAAGGTGTAATTCAAAACTAATATGCTTTTCAATAAAATAACATGATTCACGGATCCACATTGAGCTCGTCCTTTCTCCGTCATACGTAATGACAAGAGCAAGCGAAACAAAACAAAGCGAGACGAAACGAAACAAAAGTCCGAGCCACACAAGGTGGGCGGAACACCGGCCGCGAAACCGGACATAACAAAGATGTGTATAAATACACGGCTAATCTGCAGATTGCCCTTATGTTTAAGGACCCCCGAACTAGTGGATCAGACTGAAAGGGCAGTCCAAGCTCAGTGGTATTCTATGATATCCATGTATGCATAAAACATATCAATGCTCGTACAAAACTTAGCGAAAAATGGGGAAAAACACTTGTCAAAACAATGCAAGACGAGACTAAACAAGAATAGCATAAGCTATAACAAGCAAGGCTGGAAAAGTGTCCCCATTATAGTTCATGAAACAAATCTAAAGTTAAACACATGCTTGTAAATCAAAACAGGAACAAAACGGTATTCTTCGTGCCAAAATTTAAGATTTCGAAACAATTATGTCAAGTATATGCTAAGACTCTTTATTTGATTCTTGTGAAGTTGAAACCCAAATGTTGGAGTTAAAAATACATTGGTGTCCCCGAAGCTAGACATCATTTCATGTTTCAATTGCACAACATCAAGCTAAAGACCCCTTAACATATTCTAGTTTTTCTCTCCCATCTAAACCCCTTCAAAATTCTCCTTCTGTGCACTCGGTCACCTCGCGGCTACCTGGCGGCTGGCCGCCGGGTGCTGGTCGGCTGACCGACCAACCGACCGACCGCTAACCGACTGATCAGGAGAATACTACTTTTCAATTTCTTGCGCAGGTCGGCTAGCCGCCTGCTGACCGCCCGCGGGCCGACCACGCCCTGTGCAGAAATTGAGTTACTGTAATTCTGACCGACACAGGGTCGGTTAGCCGTGGGTCAACAGTCGGCTAGCCGACTGCTGACCGCCGGTGTGCGGCAGCTTCAGTTAGATTCAGAATTCCCACCCCCCTTTCACCATTTCTTTCCTTTGTCAAATCCCTGCATATCCCCTGCCTCCAAGCTCTCCAAGGGGCAATTTCCATTCAAATTCTAACAATCCACACTTCCAAATCACCTCACAACATTTCCTCCATTCTTTCATCCATTTATAAAACACATTGGCAAGATAAAAGCAACTTCAAATGAATGAAAAACCATTAACACAAACCATTAGCATATGCATTTCAATTAAAACAAAATTTCAGACTATAACACACCTTTGGAAACATACATTGCCCAAATTATCATGGAAGAGAAATCAAATCATGAAAGCTAAAGTAATCAAACATTGCATGCATCATGAGTCTAAGTTGTTCACTTGCCTTTACCAAAGTCCTAGCCCAACAATCTCAGAACAAATCCTACCAAATGTACTCCACGAAATCTACAAGAAACCCATGAAAAGAACTTCAAAAATCCACCAAAAAGAGAAGACAATGACCCATTTCGAAATGGGTGTTGCATGCTTGAAAAATGAGTTCCTAAGGAACTCAAAAGACTACATTGAAGAGGAGGAAGAGATCCATTACCTGAAGCTTGCTAAACAAGAAGAGGAGAAGAAAATGGAGTGGGAACACAGCTGGGATCTCCAAGAAAATGGTAGCAATGGATTCCTTGAGTGGAGAGGAAGAAGATGGTATGATTGGTTTTTGATTTGGAGCTCTCTAGCTTAGGCATGCAAAGAGAAGAAGGGAGGGGAAGAAGAAGAAGAAACCACAGCTGAGTTGAGGGAAATTGCAGGGAAGAACCGAAGTGAAGCAATGAAGGAGGGGTTGACTCATTTCAAATGGGTTCTTGTGGGCCCCATTGCTCAAAGCTTGCAATGGTTAAAACACTGACTTGGGGGCCTCGGATGAAAACGACGAAGAAGTCTAAAATGATCGCCGAAAAATCTAGTTTCCAAAAAGTATAAATTTGGCATAGTTTTGAGATTTCGAAATTTGAGTCCAGATTTGGTGTGAAAAGACTGATTTACCCCTTTGGGCCAAAACTTGGGTTTCTGAGCCTAAAACACAAACAAGCTGAACACAAAAGTTTATCAATAAAATAAAACCATTCAAAAGAGATCGAAATCACGATTAAAATCAGAAGACTAGAATTTCCTCCCAAGCTTACACGTACTCTCAAGGCACCCTTAAGTGTGACCAAATAGCACAAAACGCTCTCAAAATTCCCCAAAGCTAATTCTAGACCAACTTGGACCAATTTCTAATCCCACGTACACTAAACTCACATTACAACTAAACACGCACTTAGTTAACACTAATCGCGTTAATCCTGGGTCGGGGTTTGACAGTGTTTTTTTTAGAAATATTATATTATTTAGATATGACAAATGATCTTGTATATTATGTACCCTATGACCTATCTGAATCGACCTTGAACACACACCTTGAAACTCACTAATCCCATCAATTTGCATGAATCCAAATCAACTGGACTCTTGGATCGAAGATCATTTTGTGTTTTTATAGAAAGTCGCTAAACTTGTGGGTCACTGGTGAAGGGGCCAATTAGAGACATTAAATTGACTTCTGATTTAATATTTAGGGTGGTCCCACCTTGATCTTTCGATCACCTTTCACCTGATCTATGGGGTCCCAAGTGAGTTGGAACAACTGTTATGTTTGTCGAGATAAAATTATCTATTAGGATTGGTTAGATATAAGGATCAGTTTAGATTTGAATTATTATAGGATTGAATAAATTGAGATCATTCCTTGAAAAAATCACACAACATTCATTTATTTAAAAGTCATCATACTATTAGAGCCGTGACCTGGTGTGATATTACGAGATCTACCAGCCCTGTTTTTCATACTTCTACAATAATCATCGTCAGTTTTTCTATCTCAATCAAAACTTAGCATCCTTTCTTATTTATCCAATTATCCAGGCCTTATGTTCTCACCATCTTTGTCAAATTGTATCTTCAAATGCTCTTGGAGGAGATCACGACAAATATGATCAAGTGAGCCACTTGCACTGCCAGACTCAAAAAGTCAGGGATGTTACAATGATTGCTCCACATATAGACGGTGATCGAAGTAAAGCAGAATTGTCCTTCTTTTCAAATCGACCAATTACTTATGATGATAAAGGGTCTATTATTTTCTAATCAATCCGACAATCTTTTCAATGAAAGGGCTATGTGATTGTAGGAGGGCTTTAGAGATAATGTAAGAACCTGATTTTTAATTACTTTGATTAAGGCTAGTTAATTACATTTAGTGGCTAATGACGCTTGATTAGAGGGTAATCGAGAGTTTCTTGGGGATTAGAACTAAGTCTGTTTTCGTTCTGGAGAATTTCGAGGAGTTTTATGATAATTCGACTTTTCTGGGTTAAGTTAGAATTCCAAGGTTTTTCGGGGTATCTTGGGAATTTCCTTAAATTGCTTGTTGAGGTCAAAAGTTTAGTCTTGACCTACCCAACATATTTCATGTTCAGTCCGAATTCATCCGAGGTCCAAAAAGCCTAATTTGAACCCTGGCACTCTTTTCGAGGCAGATACCGCAGTTTGGAAAATTAAAGATTCTGTCACCGATCTCTGAGAATTTTGATTCTTAGCTTGTTGGAAAGCCCCTCTCTAGACCTATAATTCTTCTTCTTTGACTAAATATGTCCGGAGTCCGGAAGGACTTCGTTAGTGCGCCCCAAGTTCAGCTAAGGTGGTAGCAAACTCACAACTCAAACTCTTGCAAAATATCCCAACTACCACCACCTACCTCATTAATGTCCCATCTACCACCATTACTTGCTTTTACTCCTCATTTCCATAGGTTGCATACAATTGAGCAAGTTTCTCTCTTCCTCCATTCTTTTCTCCCTCTCCCTTCTCTCCATGATATGGTGAAGAACTCCCCATTGCAGGCTTTCTTGCAAAATCCGAACCGGCCATCGGATTTCCCATCACCTCTTTCGCAACTTAGTTCATTTTGGTGGAATTCAGCGGTGTCAGCCCTTTCTTCTTCATCTTTCCCTTTTCTTGAGCTTCCAAGAGGCATCCTCTTTTCTCTTGAGTTGGAACCCATTCTTTTCACTATCATTGTATTGTTTTTGGTTTGGGTTTTGACAGTTAGAGGGTTTTTGTTTTAGGAATCTTTGGTGAGAGAACTCTTAACTTTTCTAGCTTGGATCTGCTGTGTTTTTTAGGTTGCATTTGTTCTTGGTTCGAGGCAAGTATTTAAGTTAATTAGCATATTATGCTTGGGATATTCTTTGATTAAAGGTTAATCATGTTTATGTTGATTTTGATGATATTAATCATATTTGTTTAGGTAGAGGCCTATGCAACGAATGTTGCATCATATTAGGTTTCCAAAGATCTTGTTAATATTGCTTAAAGGTATTGATGAATGGTGGATTTCAGCCACAAAACTTTAACTAGTTTTATGCTAGAGATTTTTGAATATTTACCGTCTTGTGTTGAATGGATTTTGTTAATCGGCATGTTATTAAGCTGTTAATCTGGTCATTAGATTTTATCAAACTGTGATTACACTAAGTTTTTCCTAATTTTAGTGTGCCATCTGAAATGTCTCATGGAACCCAGCCTTTGGTGTATGATCACCAACGATAAACTGCCCCAATGGCCATCACACCTTCATGAGATCAACTGTGACCTCACTTGTCCTAGCTATGATCACCACTTGTCCCCAGCTGAGACCACTAGCTTCTTTTGTCCCAGCAGCCCCTGCAAACACACTTGCTCAATCACCACTTCACTTCTCTTCCCTACAACCATCCAGTCTGCCTACATTCACTTCCCAGCGGCCACCTACACCTCTTCCCCCTGAACCTGCGGCTACCCTCTTCCTCTTCCTCTTCCTAGCACCTGCACAACCTATTCCCGCGGCCAACCCACTTCGGCTTCCCCCTGCCAGCGGCCACTTTAACCCCCTTCCACGACCATCAACAGCCTGCAAGACCTGTCCCAGCAGTACCCATCTTCTTCTTGTTCCCGGCTGCCTGCTACAGATCTATTGCTCCTCTCCCAGCAGCGGGATGCTGCTCCTCCCTAGCGGCTAGGTGCTACCTCCCTTCTGTTAGGGTTTTGTGTTTGCAATTTGATGGATGCATTATCATTTTAGCATCATTCAAATTTTCACATGAGCATTGAATTTGGAACTTGAAATCTTGATTTTCACATGCATTGTTTTAAAACTTTTAGAGCTTATGTTACATGCATGTTTTGGATTTTAAACTTAGATCATTAAGTTTTGAAAAGAAGATTTTCAAATCATGCAAGCCTTTGGACCTAGAGTTTTAAAATCATGTTAGGCATTGATAGGTTCATGTTTTGGAAAATATTTTTTAGATTAATTAAAATATGAGTCTAAGCATGATTCCATGACCCAAAACTCCCACTAGCAAATTACTTTGGTATAGCTCTTTGCTTAATCTTTTTTTTTTTTTTTAAAGCAAGGAAAAACTTTTTTATGCTATAGTGTTGTCAGTCAACCGAACTGAAGATGTCGGTTAACCGAACCCTAACCGAACCCACTTCGGTTCGCGTTCCATAATGGTCAAAACTAGCCTTTTTTTACTGTTGCGAGTTTGGTTAACCGAACCTAAAGTCGGTTAACCGACAATCTAGCCGTTGGGCAGTTTTTTGTATATAAAGAAATCATTCCTAAGCCAAATTTGAGGATCCAAGAGGCCATCCTTGAGGGGTTTTGAGGTCAAATAAAGGGGAATGAGCTAAAGAAGGCTAGAGGAGTCATAAAGGGAAGCTAAAACTTGGAATCTTGAAGTAAATCATCTAAGTAAGCTTAGTTTTCCCTATTATATATTTCCATGCTTTGTTTAAATATTTGAAAAATTAATTTTAGCATGTTAACTATGATTTGATGAATCCATTACATGTATTTCACTTTGAATTGCTTTGTTGTTTTGGATTCTTCATTTAGATTTAAACCAAGTTTGTTTTAACTTTCATATGATAACGGTTTCATGCTTTGTTAAAGCTTTGATTTCTCTCATAGCATGAATCTCATACTTAGTTAAATCTCTAGCTAGTTGTTTTCATTCTATGAACACATCAAACTAATTTGTTTTGAAAACAACTATGCTCATGCATCACATGTTTTAGATATGAAATCTCAATACAACTTGTATAACTTGTTAAATCATATCTTTACAAGCTGTTTATTTTAAAGATCATGTGATTAGCATTTCCACTTCAATCAAAACATTTGGGATTTAAACTTTCAAAAGTTTTAAGCTTACATTCATTGAGCTATCATTTTAATACTTGATTGAAGCTGTCATACATACACATTGTGCATTCATCTTTGCATTCCGTGTGTGTGTGTGTGTGTGTGATTTGGATTTACACTTTCATATCTACTTAATTAAGAGGCTTTGTATTTGAGCTTAAATTGTATCTCTTCAAGTGTTGTGTAGACATTTCTTAGAGAAAACCTTTTGGTTGCATAGGTTATTGCCTAGCCTTAGAAAAGCATAAGTGTATGGTTAGGGGTGAACCATAAAACCCAAGAGGTTATTGCTTAGCCTGGGAAAGCATATTGTAAGGTTATTGCTTATCCTTGAAAAGCATTTTGTAAAAGTTATTGCCTAGCCATTTGAAAAGCATAGATAGTGGAAATCCGGTGGGGTATAGGATCACAAGTCGGTAGTGGATGTAGGCATTGAGGCCGAACCACTATAAATCATTGTGTGATGGTGCATGCTTTGTGGTGATTGTTTTTACTAGCTTCCGCATTTAGTTTGATAATCATCACTAGTGGCTAATTTAATTTAAAGAAGTTAAAATTAGTCACTAATTTGAAGCTCACCCTATTTACCCCCCCTCTAGGATTCGAATCTCGGATTTTCAATTGGTATCAGAGCCTAGGTGCTCTATATTGGGATCAAGTGCATTGAAACTCTTGATTAGGTGTAAAAACCTAGAGTTAGAACCCCAGTGTTGTGCTTTATTGAAAATCATTCCACTATAGTTGAAAGTGGAGATTCCCCTCTAGCTCAATCTTTCCCCTAAGAAACAATCTCACCAAACTTAACATTCTCATGTGAAGATTTTCAAAGTTGGTGGGATGACAAAAGTGAACCCTCAAGGATAAACCTATCAAGACCTTATGTGGATTTTCAAAGGTTGACAATTAGACAAATATTAAGGCCTTGAACCTCGTTGGACCAACCTATTCTTTATTGTCATATCATATTGTTGGTCATGATACATTTACATTTAGTTCTTACATATTTACATTTCTTAAAATGCAATGTTCTTTGTAATCAATTAATTTTATTTACTTGGTTATATCTTATTCTTTCCAATGTCATTTGATTGCAGTATCCTCATGATAGATTTGCATTTTGTCCATATATTGTTATATCTCTTGTAATGCTTGTCTATTGATGATCAATTGATTGTGGTTTCAAAAGCTAGATTATTCATGATCAATTGATGTTGCGAAATCATTTGTTTGGACATCATAGATCATTTTGGAAAAAAAAATGATTTGAATTAATTTGAATTTTCCATGGATTTCTAAGTCATACTTTCAAATGGAAAATTATTGCTTTTGTAAAATCAACTTGTATGTAGTTACATCTTTTGACTTACAAGTTGAAATTTGTTTTGTCCTTAGTGCTATATCTTTTGATGGATATTAGGGGATTGAATTATGTAAAAATGATTTTCATCTTGTACCTGTTTGAATACATTTTCTTTAAATGAAAATCAACTTTATTGGGGTATTGTGCTAGATGACTACATGTTTGTGAGAACTCAATTAATTTGAGTAAGATCTTTGATTTTTATTGTTCTCTAGTTTGCCCATATGTTCCCCAATTCTTAATGGATTTTCCATGAACTCACATGTTATATCTTTTGGTATGGAAAATATGTGTTCAATTTGTATGTGTGCCAATAGTCATTTTTTAAATGTAAATTGAAAATTGATATTAGTTCACTTCATGGTTTTCAAAATCACTCGGTCATAATTTTATAAAAGATTCATTGTTGGATTTTGAATGTTGAAGTGATTTGAAGATTTTTTGGAAAATGTTCCAAACTTCATAAGTTACCATTATAAAAAGCATTTTCCTTGAACATATTTCCTTGTGCTTATTGTGGTGAAAACATCTTAGTTGGAAATATATGTTGTTCCAAACAATTTGCATTGTTTTTTGCTCATCAAAGCTACATTCTTTCAAATGCAAATTTGTTGTGATGTTGTGTCTTACATTGTTTGGATGGAAATGGTGTCATGCTACGCTCATTTGATATGATCTTCATACCCATTTTCAATCGCATTGTAAGCTATGTACATTTGCAAGAGTGGAGATTTTGTGTGATAGATTGATGGATCATTTTAGATGAATTGGTGTTTAACTCTTGATTGTACACATATTTGAGATCCATTTTCATCTATATGCGATCCATGGTATCCTTTAAACTTCATACCTTCTTATACATGCATGGTTATATTCTTTATTGATGATATGGTATGAGTTAGATCTTAAGTATTGATTGACCCTCTCTATGCAAATGGTGAATTGTTCTATATATTGTTTTTGCTCATAGTTACATCTTTAGAAACCATTTCAGAACCCAATCATCTCATGTGTGTATTGTCATATATATTGAGATAAATGAGATTGCTTCGTAACTTATTATAAAATCTTGAAATGGAATCTCATAATGTCTATCACATTTTTTTTTTAAAGTAAAATATGTTAATGTGATTAGATGACCATGATGTTGATTCATACATGTTCACTTTAGTAATATCATGGTTGTGCATTTTTTCAATGTCATAATTATGTTCATATGAAACTCATCAAAATTCATTCTATGTATTTTAGAGACATATCTATTGTTGATGGATGTCCTTCATGTTGAGTTCATATGATTTTACAAATTGCATGCTCTTCCAAGTCATATATTTTGAAAATGCAATTTCTCATATTTATCACTATGCTCACTAGTTATTATATCATTAAAGTGATGAATGTGCCATTATTGATGCTTAGAGGAATTTTGTGTTTGTCACATCCTTGCTCTTAATCATGTTTTGATATTCAATTAGTATCAATTGGTTTCATGATCAATTGGTATTATATTCATTTTGGTAAATCTTGAGAATGTAATAGACCTTGTGCACATTGGATTTTACTTGATAGCGATATGTTTTTACTCCATGTCACATTCCATTAGCATCATAACATTCATGTTTTCCACCTCTCATGAACATATGGGTAAATTTCATAACCACCATTTTTATGTGATCATAATCTTGGTTGATTAATGGTTGAGGTTGGCTTCATGATTGAATTTCATTTCATTCTCATTGTTATATTTAATGATGGATGAAATGATTTCAATACATAGCATATGATTTTCATAGGCATATTAGAGTTGATGTTATGCTATGTAACCCCCATCACATCCCCTTGACCTTATTCTTAATTTTGATAATTTGATCATATAAAGCTTGACCAATCCTTCCCTTGAAGTTTATCCTCAATTGGTAAAATTACCTTCTCTTTGTACCCATCATTGTCAAAGTGTTGATAAAAGGAGAGAATGGATTGAGGGGGAGTATAAACATTTAAAGGCAGCATTAGATTTGATCAAATTTACCGGTACTTGGCTTTGACTCCTTAGAGATGATATTAATCATACATGATGGCCTATTATGAATTTCATTTTCGATTTCTTTTATTAACAGGTGCTACTCAAAGGTATTTTCTTTGTTTCATGTGTGTAGGATCCTTTGCAATTCGATGGCAAAGGGGGAGAGAATAGACATGTTGTCTAAGGAGGAGAGAATACATAACTTCCCACTGGGGGAGAGAATGTATAGCTTGCCAAAGGGGGAAAGGTTGCATGGTCAAAGGGGGAGAGATAAAAGAAGATAAAAAGCCTGGGATATCAAGAAGATGCTTGGCAAAGGAGAGAGAGCTGAAAAGGAAGATTGAAGAATGATCAAGCTCCAGGCATCAAAAGGAATGAAGAAAGAGTCAAAGAGCCCAAGCCAAGTTAAAGAAGCATCCAAGAGAGATTTCAAGACTTGTTCAGTTCAGGGGGAGCTGAAGACTTAGAGTGAAAATTCAATGAGTATGTGTGTTGCCATCAAATTGCAAAGGGGGAGATTGTAAGGGTTTTTTTTTTGTTTTGCAATTTGATGAATGCATTATCATTTTAGCATCATTTGAATTTTCACATGAGCATTGAATTTGCAACTAGAAATCTTGATTTTCACATGCATTTTTTAAAAACTTTTAGAGCTTATGTTACATGCATGTTTGGATTTTAAACTTGGATATTTAAGTTTTGAAAAGAAGATTTTCAAATTATGCAAGCCTTTGGACCTAGAGTTTTAAAATCATATTAGGCATTGATAGGTTCATGTTTTGGAAAATATTTTTTAGATTAATTAAAACATGAGTCTAAGCATGATTCCATGACCCAGAACTCCCACTAGTAAATTACTTTGGTGTAGCTCTTTGCTTAATCCTTTTTTTTTCAAAAAAGGAAAAACTTTTTTTATGCTACAGTGATTTGCTACAGTAATTTTGCTACAGTGTTGTCGGTCAACCGAACTAAATGTCAATCAACCGAACTAAAGATGTCTGTTAACCGAACCCTGACCGAACCCACTTCGGTTCATGTTCCAGAATGGTCAAAACTAACCGTTTTTTTACCGTTGGGAGTTCGGTTAACCGAACCTGAAGTCGGTTAACCGACAATCTAGCCGTTGGGCAATCTTTTGTATATAAAGAAATCATTCCTAGGCCAAATCTGAGGATCCAAGAGGCCCTCCTTGAGAGGTTTTGAGGTCAAATAAAGGGGAATGAGCTAAGGAAGGCTAGAGGGTCATAGAGGGAAGCTAAAGCTTGGAATCTTGAAGTAAATCATCTAAGTATGCTTAGTTTTCCCTATCATATGTTTCCTTACTTTGTTTAAATATTTGAAAAATTAATTTTAGCATGTTAACTATGATTTGATGAATCCATTACATGTATTTATTTCACTTTGAATTGCTTTGTTGTTTTGGATTCTTCATTTAGATTCAAACCAAGTTTGTTTTAACTTTCATATGATAATGGTTCATGCTTTGTTAAAACTTTGATTTCTCTCATAGCATGAATCTCATACTTGGTTGAATTTCTAGCTAGTTGTTTTCATTCTTTGAACACATCAAACTAATTTATTTTGAAAACAACTATGCTCATGCATCACATGTTTTAGATTTGAAATTTTAATACAACTTGTATAACTTGTTAAATCATATCTTTACAAGTTGTTTATTTTAAAGATCATGTGATTAGCATTTCCACTTCAATCAAAATATTTGGGATTTAAAGTTTCAAAAGCTTTAAGCTTACATTCATTGAGCTATCATTTTAATACTTGATTGAAGGTGTCATACATACACATTGTGCATTCATCTTTGCATTCATAGTGCGTGTGTGTGTGTGTGTGCATGTGTGTGTGTGTGTGATTTAGATTTACACTTTCATATCCGCCTAATTAAGAGGCCTTGTATTTGAGCTCAAATTGTATCTCTTCAAGTGTTGTGCAGACACTTCTTAGAGAAAACCTTTTGGTTGCATAGGTTATTGCTTAGCCTTAGAAATGCATACGTGTATGGTTAGGGGTGAACCATAAAACTCAAGAGGTTATTGCTTAGCCTGGGAAAGCATATTGTAAGGTTATTGCTTAGCCTTGAAAAGCATTTTGTAAAGGTTATTGCTTAGCCTATTGAAAAGCATAAATAGTGGAAATCCGGTGGGGTATAGGATCACAAGCCGGTAGTGGATATAGGCATTGAGGTCGAACCACTATAAATCATTGCGTGATGGTGCATGCTTTGTGGTGATTGTTTTTATTAGCTTCCGCATTTAGTTTGATAATCATCACTAGTGGCTAATTTTATTTAAAGAAGTTAAAATTAGTCATAATTGGTCACTAATTTGAAGCTCACCCTCTTCACCCCACCTCAAGGGTTCGGATCTCGGATTTTCACCTTCTAACTGCCAACCTGCTGCCCCCTTCTAGCGGCTAATCTGCTGCCTCTTTTCCGACGGCCATCTTTGCCTCACCCCTGTCACTAGCCACAATTCCTTCATCTGCGAATTCAGTCCGACCAGTCCCTCTTCTTCCTTTTGCCTGCACTCCCCTGTGCAACCACCGGCCATGCATCTCCACTCCCTTGCACAGCCAGCCACTCCATCTTCTTCCTCCTTCCCGCGGCCAGCTTCCATCTCTCTTGCCCAGCTGACCACCTGCACAACCTGCACTTCCTCTTCCTTATCTTCCTGTTCTTCCTTGTCTCAGCCCACCTTCTAGCAAGCATTTCCCCATGTGCAATCAGTCACCTTCCCCACCGAAATCAGCCAATTTCCCCACGGCACCATCAAGTTATTATTGCTCGTCGTGTATTACGGTTTGAGTCCAGTGTCTGTTATATATATGTTGCTCGCTGCAGTTTGAGTTCTAATGTGACGGGTGTCACCATAGTACCTTCCCTAATCGAGTTAGACCACTAGGTCCCCCATAGCAGGGCCTTTGATTCCAGAACGACCGTGACTCCAGGTGAGTTTTTGGGTACTCTCAATTTACTCAATTGGGGCCAGCAAGTGCTTCCCCCTCCTTGAGGATCTTGATAAGTGGTTGCTAAATGTTTTATTGATTTGAATTTAATTCATGTTTATGACTCTATAAATTATATTTTTCTTGCACCAGCCTACTAGTTTACTGCTTTGTTTTCTAGATTAATGACCTGTATTTTCATTATGCTATTACCTGCAAACTATGCTCTTTTTCTTGAATACTTGTCAGACTTCTATATGATCTATGCTTGATGCCGTAGGTAATGAGCTCGTCTTCGCACCCGAACCGGACGTTGAGGCGATCCAGTAGGATCCACCAGTTATTTGAGAGTGAGCAGTTGACGACATAGAGTCGTGTCCAAAGCTGCGACGCTCACGATACCATCTTTTGGTTTTTGGTTATTTTGGGAATTTCATCTTTTGGCTTGTAATTATTTGGCCACTGTTTATATGGCCTTACTATAGGTTGTAATTAAACTAATCTTTTGTTAAACCTGAATGATAACTAATGGAATGAATTCATTTCTACTGTCCAATCTAATAATGCCATTATACTCTGATAATTTATACATGCTTCATGAAATGGCCATCTGCAAGCTTCCGCCATGAAGGTCCTTGTGGATCCCTGCAAAATCTCACACAGTGGAATCCTGGGGGTAAAAATTAAATGGCGCGCGGATCAGGGTCACACTAGTCCATGTTTTCCGTGTGCCGTCGCAGCTCCATTGGCCCTAATCTCATCTTAATCCAGATTGGGGATTTGTGGTCATGACAGATAAAAACTGATTTGTTAGAAGTAGTTACTGATATGGTTCCTCACCTTTAGTTTAGGATTAGTTTAGATTTGAATTATCATTGGGTTGTGTAAATTGAGATCATTCTTCAAATGAGTCTTAGAGTGAAATTATTATAAGCAATGCATTCATTTATTTAAAAGTCTTGATGTACCATGAATATGTACATGATCATTTCTCTTTGAATATTATAGAAAAATCACAAATATTTGTAACAGTGGTTTGCGTAACACAAGGCCTGTGCGGTCTTGCGAGGGGCCTTTCACTCGGTGTCACATTGTACTTTTGCAACCATTGTAGGAGTATTTTAGTAAAAGCAAATTACCTCTTGAGAGTGGCTATCTACACACTGCAAAAATCCCACTACACATTGCAATTTTTTTAAAAAAATTAAAAATAAAAAAATTCCCAAACTACCCCTCCCTCTCCCACCCTCTCTCTCTCTCCCTCTCCCTGCTCCGGCCACCCTCGTCGCCGACGCCGATCCCTCTCGCTCTCCTTCTCCCTTTCCTTATCTCTCTCCCCCGCCACGAGTAGCCCCTGCCCACCCTCTCCTTCTCCCTTTCCCCCTTTCCAGCAACACCATCCCTCTCCCTATCTCCCCATTTCTCTCCCTCGCTCTTCCTCTCTTCCCCTCTCCCCTCACTCGTCACCAGCCCCCACCCGAAATCCCTCCTCCTTCTGCTCCTCCCTCCCCCACTCACCAGCCGCCCGTCGCTACCAGCCCTCGCCAGCCCTCTCCCTCTTCCTCCCTTTCTCCCTCCCTCTCCCCGCCCTTCCCCATTCCCCCGCCCTCATCACTCTCCCCTTCCCTAGCCCAGTCTTCCTCTCTCCCTCCTTCTCTTCCCTCCTGTCTCTCTCCCTCTCCCTCCTTTTCTCTCACTCCGCTTCAGCAGCACTGAAGGGATGGTGGGGGTAGGGCTGGGGTCGGGCTAGGGGTGGGTTGGGGATGGGGATGAGGGCAGGTGGGTACAGAAAGACCTGGGAGTAGGGATAGGGAGAGAGAGGGAAGGAGAGGGAGAGGGAGATGGATCGGCGCAGGGCGGCGGTGGGTGGGGTTGCCGAAGCAGGGAGAGGGAGAGAGAGGGAAGGAGGGGGAGGGGGGCAGTTTTGGGGTTTTTTTATTTTTAATTATTTTAAAAAAATTATAGTGTGTGGAGGAATTTTTGCGGTGTGTAGGTAGCAGCACTCTTACCTCTTTTGAAAGGTCCCCTCCCTCTCTCCCTGTCTCTCTCATCTACCCTCACAAGGCCGTTAAAAGGACATTTAATACGTTTCCGGACCCTTGTGTTGGATTTTGCTCCATGCAAATTAGTACAAATGGCATGGCTGTTTCAATTAAAATATAAAAAAAAATGGCATGGCTTTCATCATTCATTCTTTCCAGAATGTCGTGATTAGCGGCCATACTATGGTTGTGCTTTACGCCAAAGATGGCCCCTGATGGGATGATCTCAGCCATCCGATCAATGCAATGATGTATCTGCAATGGGGGGGGGCCAATATTTGGACCATCTAGTTATTGGTCGACCTATGCCTGAGTTCGGATCTGTCGTTAACTCTCGGTCATTCATGGTGTAAGATGAGAGCATCTTTTGTGCCCGTACGCCTATTTTGTATTGAATTTCTAAAAATTTCATTAGTAAAGCTAAGACGGTTCAAGTATTAAAAAGGGAAAGAGTGGAGGATATAAGTTATAAAAACTGCCTTTAGTTCAAACCCCAACCTTTTTAGGATTTGATTTTACCAGAATCATAATTAGGTAATTTCCTACCCAAGGAGACTGTGATAGCACTCCGTGGAATTTTACCTTACTTTACTCCTCTGATTTTAGCCTCTTTGATAATAAGTAGTTGCTTTTATTATTATTTTCAAATTCCAATGTGGATCAAAAAAACAGATTCAAAGTGATTAGAATAGTGTGAGACAAACTGCATCAAATGAGGGGGCTCTTCTCGTGCCCCTATCAAGCAAGTTCATCAGGTGGGCAGTGGACCACACGAGTGTCAACCATTTACCAGTTTATTTATTATCAGTAAAGTAGTTCTATCTTCTAGCTTGTAAGTGAAAAAACATGATGAGACCAACCCAAGGAATAACTTGCACTGGATAAACCAGCAGGCAATCTTAATTCATAAAAAAAAAAAATACATGATGGACCCACCACATCAACTACTTTGATGGACAGTTGGCCACACATGTGGGCCTGAGGGATTAAGAAAAACATGTTTGAGTATGATGACTCTACCAAAGTGGGACTTAAAACTCCACTAGGTTGGGAATAATGACAGTGACAATGACTCGCCATGGGAAGAGTAGTTGAGCTTTCACAAATCATTAATCTCTTCACCTTACTTTTCTTTCCCTTTCCTTTCCTTTCCTTGCAAGGAGCTTACGTCCCCTTGATGATGGGGATGTTAGTTGTTGTTACACTGGTAGCTCCAACGGCTTGTATTTGCTGTTGGGAATTCCTTGGAATACGAGGCAAGGACTTTGAATGTTGTAATGAAGGGCCCATCTGATTCTTTATTAAATTGATGACGATACATAAATGTTCATGTACACTACTTATTCGGGCCCATCTTCCTAACCTACTACTTTATGAGTAGCTTACACTCACTACCTGAATAAGAGAATGTAAAGACAGAGTTATTGGAGCAATGTCAGACCCGTGGGGCCCACTAGGATAAAGGATGTTGGAGGACAGGAAGGTCTATGCTAGGATAGAGGCCTGCATCTGTGACGTCGGTGATGTTGGACATTGTGAACCGTTTTGATGAGTGTGAAATTTGGGTCGATCGAGTGGCAATTAAGGGGAGGGGGTATGAGGGGGAAATAGGCTCAAAGGTGGTCCCACACGAGCACAAGGCATGTGAAGGTATCTTGAGGGATGTCAGGTGACCAAAATGGAGTTGGTGCATTCATAAAAATACCGAGTCCTTTGATGATGGGCAAGGAGAAAGGACTGTCATTTTCTTGGTGAATTTTGAAAAGAATAGTCTTGAAACTTCTCATGGTCTGAAGAGGTAGTTTGTTTGGGGTTCTTTCCCATTTCCACCGCATTCCATGGAACAAGGAGCCATACACTTTTCCAGTGAAAAGTTGGTTTTCCATGATTTGAGTTTTCTCACTCTCTTCCTTTAACTCGATTTGTGAGAGACGCTTTTGAACAGATGCCTTCGTTTATGGAGGAAACATATGTTGCAATATTTAGAACATTGATAAAAGAGAAAAATGGTCCTAGAGTGTGTGTATATATATATATATATATATATGTAAATCCACTACAAAATGCCACGGGGATTCTATTGTGAAAAACGCCCATCTTCTAATTGGTGTATGCGTTCCTCTGGTCCTATTTTTTTAGAGAGAAGTCAAAGCATTTAAAATCCCTATTTCTTCTCTCTAAATAAAGCAATAAGTCATGTTATTCTTTCCCTATGTTATCACTTCCAATACTGTGAGTGAGTTATTCTTTCCCTATTTTATCTCCCAAACCATCACTTCCAATACTGTGAGTCCAAGAGCCACAAATATTTCCTTTTTTTTCTCCCTCTCAATGGGCCATCTTATTTAAGTGATTAAGTCAATGTCATTTAATGGTTTAATTGGATATCAAATTTATGCCAATGTGTTTTCTTAATCATTGCTTGCATTATAGCAAGGGAAAATTACAAATAAAAATCTACTAGTGGGACCCGCTTAATTTCACGATTAAATTCATTGAAGTTAATGGGCATGACAGTTTTTGAAATCTACTAGTAGGACCCAGTTCTTTTGTTATCATAACATGGGAACATTAGAAATCTATTAGTAGGACCCATTATTTTGTTATTAAATCCATTCATAATTAAATGATCAGACTAGTGACAAATCAAAAAAAGACCAAATTCATAGAAAGTAGGTGAATCGAATGGCCCGAATTTATCTAAATATTTATGTAAAAGGCTTTATCAAGGGTGTGCCCCACTATATAAAATAAAGAAGGAAAAATAAAAAGGTTTGTGTCAAACGCACATCCTGTCATCCTCTCTCAGTATTCAAAATTTTCAAAAAAGGTTTTTTGAAAGAGAGAAAACATAGGAATGTAATGGATTTAAACAAAAAAAAAAAAAAAAGTTAGGAAAATATTTATTGCTTTTACCTTTAAAGAGGAGAAACAATTGGCATGTACAATATGAGGTGGCATCATCTCATTGGACAGATAAGAGGGGAGAAATCACCCCTTTTGAAATGGGGAGTTTTTGAAAATTCCTCAAATATATATATATATATATATAGGGAAATATTCAACTGAGAACTAGTTCTCACCTATTATATGAGAATCTTTTTACAGGGCACAACTAGTAACCCATGCAAACCTAGCAACCAATAGGGAACCTCCTGATAGTCACCAATCCCAAGGATTGGGACACATCCGAATGGACTGAACCATTGGATCGAGGGTTGAATATTTTTTGAATATAAAGCCATTAAACTTGTGGGCCACGGATGAAGGAGTTAGGGGCATGGGTTCGGGGTCAAAGTTGATACTTTGGGTGGTCTCATATAGATTTTTCCATCCCCCTGGTCCCATCCCCAAATGTGGGCCCCACAAAAAAGTTCCAATTTAATATGTGAGAACAGTTCTCACCTGAATATTACCCATATGTGTGTGTATATATATATATATATGTGCGTGTGTATAGAAAATTATGAAAAACTCCCCTATCTCAAAAGGGGAGTTTCTGCACCGATCTAATAGCCAATGATTTGTTAGTATTTTTAATAGATCCACCTTTGTAGGAGAATATTTAGGAGAGAGAATCGGATTGTGTATCACTGATGACACGTGTCACACTTTTATTGGCTAAAAGATGGTCATTTAAAAAAAAAAAAAACTCTCGGAGAGTTTTGTAACCTAACTCTCTCTCTCTCACACACAGATATATATATATATATATGGGGCCAACTCTCTTAAGATCAAGCTTAGGATAAGGTAATTTCAAGTGTGCGGTGGGGCCCACCTAGGGACCCACATGGGGATGTGGATAGGAGATTTCAAGGACTCTCTGTGATCCTCCTCTTTGCAAAAAATCAGCCCCAACCGTGATTTCTATCATCTCCATATGGGGCCAAAAGTTTAATGGTTAACAGTCCATTTGAATCAATACATAGTCGATCCAACAGTCCAGTAAATTCAGATTTGACCAAAAGTTGGTGAACATATGCAATTTAGGGGGATGGACCAAAGGTGGGGCCCATAGGTATGAGCTTAAGAAATTTTATCCTAAGGCTCGAGCTTAGGAGAGACTTGCTATATATATATATATTATATATATGGGTAATATTCAGGTGGGAACTGTTCTCACATATTATGTGAGAACTTTTTTATGGGGCCCAATTGTGGGCCCCATTAGGGGATGGGACCTGGGGAGATGTAAAGATCTATATGAGACCACCCCAAGTATCAAGTTTGGCCCCAAACCTATGCCCCTAACCCCTTCATCCGTGGCCCACAAGTTTAATGGCTTCATATTCAAAAAAATATTCAACCCTTGATCCAACGGTTCAGTTCATTCGGATGTGTGCCAATCATTGGGATTAGTGACTATCAGGGGGTTCCCTATTGGTTGCTAGGTTTGGATGGGTTGCTAGTTGGGCCCCGCAAAAAGTTCTCTTACAATAGGTGAGAACTAGTTCTCACTTGAATATTTCCCTGTATATATTAAAGCAAACGGGGAGGTGGGATGTAGAGGGCGCCACGTCAGCACCTAATAATTCTCTTTTTAGAAAAATACTTATAAAATCACACAGAGCTTTGGGTTTAATGTGGGCCACTACACCTCCCAAGTCTCTTTCCTAAATCTCTCAATTTAAATTAAGATTATGGTTTCACAAACCTACATTTCTAAAATCCTTCTAATTTCTCCTAAATTCTCTATTTTCCTAACTTTTCTATTTTATCTTCTTATCAATCTTAATCCATTATAAAATCTGTCTAACCAATTATCTTATCCATATGATTGAGATCCACAAGGTGGGCCCCACATAATTATTGGTATGCCATTGTTGTTAATTTCCACGCCTTTTGGTTTCTAATTGGCTACACGGCTTGTACTACAGGCCCCACATGTGAGATTGCTACTTCACAAAGACATAAAGCCTAATTGAAGTGGCCCACCATATGCCATTAATCACATAAAAACTCATAACCCAATGATATGCATGAAGTTCTAAGATTTTTACCTATCAAAATCTTATAAGAAATTCCTAAGCCCCACATGAAAGGTTTTACTTCCTAAAGGCTTGAAGTATATTTAAAGTGGCCCCACTACATGCCATTGATCTATACATATGAACCTTTATTCAAGGAGGACCAAAGGAGTTGGATGATCAATGGGGAAACAAATAGGCCCAAAAAGAAAATAATATAAATTTTCGAATGCATATTATTGATCATGCTAATTTCTTCTTTGAGGCATCGCTTGGTTTTATAATAAAAGAAATGCACTCTTTCGAACTGAATTTAGGAAGGAGTTGGAGTTCATATGGTTAAAGAACTCAATTTCGAAAAACAAATGCACTCCTTCATACTGAATTTATAATGACATTAAGAGGATGGTCATCCTTCTATGTTTCTTTGAGGGTTTGGTAAGCTTCGTGAATGGCTTGGATGGTCTTATATATGGATGGCAGTGAGGTGGCTCAGGATTGGGTCATACTAATTATGTACCCACCTCATTTGACATCCTAAACCTACACCACTTTATAGTAGGTCTCATGTCATTAATTTCAAACCTGCTCCATAACCTTCCATTGAACGCTATGGCCACTCACACTTGCACAATATGTAATGAGCTGGGTTTGGTTTTGGTGGTAAACTCATTGCATAAAATGCAACATTAAAGAAATAAAATACTAAATATATATATTCTATTATATATAATAAATATAAATTATTTATTTATTTCTGTAAAATCTATTCTTTCCCAATAACATCTCAGAAAAGAATCACATATTTCATTATATTTTTTTAGCTCAGGCATCATACCTATCCATTTAATTTTGTCAGCTTACGCTTGTGGGGCCCACATTTGGTCCATCCAAATGAACCAAACACACGACCCTCTAAATCGTGCGTGTCCACTAGCTTTTGGTCAGATTTGGATTTACTGGACCGGTCAACTGTATACCAATCCGAATCGACTGTTGACCATTAAACTTTTGGGGCTAGGTAGAGATGGTAGAAACCACGGTTGGGACTATTTTTTTTTACAAAAAGAATGATCCTATGGAGTCCTTGAAATCCCCCCATCCCCACCCCCATGTGGGCCCCACCACACACTTGAGCTTACTTTATCCTAAGCTTTAGCTTAAGAGAACTGTCCCATATAGACATGTATTCATACTTATATAATGGTTAATGCCTTTAAATTCAAGAGGTCGTTGTGTTATGTAAGTTTACTTCATTTTATATTTATTTTCATTACATGTTAAAAGATTCTAATATTCAAAGATAATAAATTTTTTTTGTTTAGATTTATTTTATTTTAAAAATATTTTGATAGAATTCTTAAAATTTAATTTATTTTCATTTTGGCCCAGGCTTAGCACGGGCATTTGTTGCTAGTGTATATATATATATATTAAAATAAAAATAAATTGACAAGAGGGATTCCCGCAACATGTAAATGCTACTATAACACAAATTATGAAAATATAGCTCTTTGTAATGCCACATCATCATGCCCCCATTCTACCCTGCTTTGATCCATCAATCTATGCTAGAAAAGATGGTAACTTTTTTTCACAACACAGCTTGATCTAACCATTTGACTCTAAGGTTAGGGTTTTGGTGGTTTTGGATCAATTTGGCTTAAATCAGAATAGGGTATAATATTATTTTACCTTTCGACCTGTTTCGGGCATAAAGCAAAAGAGAAAACTGCTTTGTGATATGAGAATGGAACTGAACAAATTCCATTCAACTTCGATGGAGTCTTTTTGGCATCTTTTGTTATTTGTTCAGTTTTTTGATGGCTTGAAAGCCGAATTTTGAGATGGCATGGAAGCCGAATTTTTGTAGCATGAAAGCCGAATTTTGTGGCGTGAAAGCTGAATTTTGTGATGGCGTGAAAGCCGAATTTTGTGATGGCATGAAAGCTGAATTTTTGGGATGGCATGAGAGCCAAAAGGGTTTTGTTTGTGTCAAACCCCAACCCAAGATTAGCGCGATTAGTGTTAGTTAAGTGCGTGTTTAGTTATAATGTGGGTTTAATGTTCGTGGGTTAGTAATTGGTTCGATTTAGTTTGGAATTAGCTTTGGGGAATTTTGAGAGTGTTTTATGTTATTCAGTCATACTCAAGGGTGCCTTTAGTGTACTCGTAAGCTTGGGAGTAAATTCTAGTTTTCTCGCCTTTAATCGTGATTTCGATCTCTTATGAATGGTTTTTTTTTTATTATTCGACTTTTGTTTTCAGCCTAACTGTGTTTGAGGCCCAGAAACCCAAGTTTTGGCCCAAAAGGGTAAAACAGTCATTTTACACCAAATCTGGAACCCAAATTTTGAAATCTCAAAACTATGTTAAAGTTATACTTTTTGGAAACTAGATTTTTCGACGATCATTTTTGTCTTCTTCGTCGTTTCCATCCGGGGCCCGTAAATTGGGGTTTTAATGGTCCCAAGTTTTGAACATAGTGGGGCCCACAAGTCCATTTGACTTAAGTCCCTCTTCTCCCTCACCTCACTCACGTTCCAACCCATTTTTGCAGCTCCTTCAACCTAGCTGAGAGGAGCTCCTTCATCTTCTCTCCTTTGTCTCTTTGCATGTCATACCTAGAGACCTCCAACTCAAAATCTGAAACCACCTTCCTCTTCCTCTTTTCCCAAGCTCTCTATTGGTAGCATTGTCTTGGAAATTCTAGTCGGAAGAGACCTCCATTTTCTCCTCTCCTCCTTGTTTGGAAAGCTCCAGGTAAAGGGATCTTCTTCTTCCTTTCATTTTGGTCTTTTGAGCTCCTTAGGACACTATTTTTCACACATGCAACACCCATTTCGAAATGGGTCTTTGTTTTCACCATTTTAGTGGTTTTTGAGGTTCTTGTCATGGGGTTCTTGTAGAAATTCCTGGCTCAGCTGTGGGATAGAATTTTTGAGAAGTTTTCGGCTTACCATTGTCAAGGCAAGTGATCAATCTAGTGTTCTTTTGATGCATGCTATAGTTTTCACTTCCCTAGCTACAAATGGGTTGTTTTTCTTGTTTTAGTATTGAAAGGAATTGATCTTCTCATGATGAATGTTTTGAAATGCTATTTGAGTTAAAATGCATATGTTGTTTGATTTATCTTGAGGCATTTCTCTTTGAATTAAGTATTGGTTGTTGTTCCAAGGTTTTTGGATGGATGAAAAATGGGAAGAGTTTGAAGTGTGAATTGTTAAAGAAGTTTTGATTGATTGAATGGGAGGTTGGAATGTTCAAAATGTCATGAGAAGTATTGAAATTGTTGTAAGTTTTGTGAAAGATTGCTAGGGAGAAGGAGCCATAAATGTTCAAGAAAAATGCAGCATTCTGCACTGCACGGATTCAGGCTGGAACCTGTTCGCTCGAGCGAACCAAGGGTTGCTCGAGCAAGCAAGCTTCTATCTGTGAGAAATGCTGCCAGAAACCTGTCCGCTAGAGCGAAACTCGGGATTGCTCGAGCGAGCAAGCTTCTGTTTGCAGAAAACGCTCCTGAAGCCAGTCCGCTCGAGTGGATATTAGGTGAGCTCGAGCGAACTAACTTTTGGATGAGTTCGCTTGAGCGAACCCTATGGAGACTTGAGCGAACAAAGTTCTGGATGGGTCTGCTCGAGCGAACTTATCATCGCTCAAGCGAACCTGATGCTGCTTGCAATTTGAATTTGAAAGAGAAAAAGGACTTTTGTAGGAGTTTTTAGAAGGATGAAAACCCAGAATACACTTAAGAACTTCTAATTTGAGATTGTGCATTTGGAGCCTGAATTGTCCATTACCTTCTGGGGCACCAAAAATAAATTAAATTCGACAATTGAGTTTCAAATACACAATGGTCAATGTGAGGTCTTAATGTGGACTGTTTAGCTTGTTTTGGAATCCTGATTTCTAATGCGATGATTTTTGGTAGGACTTGTCTCGTTTTACAAGTATTGGTCTGAACTTTGACATGTCTCAAGAAACTATAAAGAGGGATTACTATTTCCATTTTTTCTCATTTTATAGCACACATTATCTCTGATATGTTCTGCCTTGCCCTGTTTTGATAAGTAAATTTCCCCTATTTTGGTCGGCTTGTATATGTATTATCCTGTTTTCGTACATACATGATTTTAGGTGATTACCACTAAGCTTGGACTACCCTCTCAGTCTGATTCATTGTTTGGGAGGTCCTTAAATCCTAGACAATCTGCAAATTAGTCGTATATTCATATATACACCCTCCTGTCTTGCTTCCGGTTCTGCGGCCGGACCCCACCTACCTAGTGTAGCTTGGGATTCTGTTATGTCCTATTTTATATATATATATATATATATCCTGTTCTGTTCTGCTTGCTCTGCTCATCATGTATGGTAGAGAAAGGATGAGCTCATGGTGGTTTTTCTCACTAATCATGATATATATTTTCACATGGTTGCTCTATTCGTCTTGTATACTTTTCAGTGATGTTTCGTATTCATGCATAGTTTTAAATACTGAACTGTTTCCTGATTTAAATTATTTATATTCTTATTTAAATTGATTACCTGCCAGACCGTCATGTCCGACCCGTTTATTTTGGTGACCAGGTGCAGGTGACGCTGCCTTTGTCGCGACCCCGAACCGGGGCCCGGGACCGCGACGGGGTGTGTGCGTGGATAATGAACCACCCCTTGATGATAATTATTAAACATTTACTTAATTTCCCACAGGTTTCCGCGGTGAGGATTCCACATGCACTCATAGAACATTTATATTGGTGCGTAAGCGTGTAGCAAATCAAACTCTTAATCCAATCACATCAAATAAGACTGTTAATAAACAAGTATAGCATGATGTCAGAGTGAGCAATGATCTCATTAGCATTCCCAAAATATTAAGTTAAAGTTTAAACAAAAGAACAAGTTAATTAACATTCCCCAAAAATAATGGCCAACAAAGGCCAGTACAACCAAAGTATAAATCAATAACATCCCAAAATGTTCGCAGCTCAAAGCTAAACCCAATGTCTACATGACATTGTCAGCTTGCCACTCCACTAGACGTTGCGGTTCACCGACCGCCTCCTCTGGCTCCTCCTCAAAGGCAAAGACGGGAGCTGGACCTGAGTACCACAAAAATGGCTCAGACACGACGGTCTGGCAGGTGGGTGAATAGATAATACCAATAAAGAAATCAAAGCATATCTTAGACGTAACGAAAACTGTCATAAAACGGGATGCATAGTTCATTTAAAGTACAGATGCAATATAAATCATGCGGGGTATTCAAGGTACAGGAACTGACTAGATGGCAACCACACTAGAGCTAAATCCTCTCCATCACTAAGGTGATGAGAGCACATTCAGTGCGTTGGTCTCGAGCACACGAAGTGACGAGAACCAACATTATAAACATATACATATACATATAGCTAGGCAAGACCACGGCCGCGGAACCGGGTAACGGGACAGAACGGGATCCAAGTTGCAACTGGCGGGAGCACAGGGGGAGACCCAAGTCAGTTGATCAGACTGACAAGGATGTCCAAGCTTAGTGGTGCTGACTCTTAGGTTACATGATAAATCAAAACATATACAAAACTATATCAATATAAAACGTACGGGCAGGCGGGGCATGGTGCTCGAAGGCACACATTTCATATTATTTTCGGTTCATGTATACACGGGCTGGCAGGACATATCGGGTGTACAAATCGGAATTTGAGAGAAAACCAGTAGATTCGGGTTATTATACAAATAACTGAATAAAACAATGCAATGAATCCTTATGCCATTAGGGACTATGTATTGGGGCATCTATATTCAAACGACCTGTATAAGGATCTTGTATGTCTAAATTACCCTTAGTATGGTACTCAAATAATAGAGGACATACTAAGTTTCCTTATGCACGTTGATGAATCTAAAGGTCCCAATACCTTTTCCGAAATGGTTTTTCTTTCCATGTCAATCTCCTTATGTCATCCCCTGGGTCCTTCCAAGGTGGTAGGGCATCAGAACAACCCATCCAAACCTTTAAATACCATATCTGAAACCAATAGAAAAGACTCAGGAATTCTGGGTAAAACTCGGTCACCTGTCGGTCAGGTAGCGGTTAGCCGCCGATGTGATCGGCGGTTAGCCGCTGACTGACCGCGGGGCTGACCGACGTTCACCCTGCTAAAATGTAGCATTCTGTGTTTCTAACCGCGCATCTCGGCTACCTAGCGGTCACAGGATTTTTGGATTGGCGGTTAGCCGCGAGCTGACCGCGCGGCTGACCGCGGTTCGCCTGTCAAAATACAGCATTCTGTGTTTCTAACCGCATCTGGGTCGGCTAGCTGCCGGTCACCTGTCGGCTAGCCGCCGAGGTGACCGCCCGCTGACCGCCCAGCTGCGGGAACTACACATCAGGTGCAGATTTCAGTGCTTTCTTTCCCAAACTATTTCACCTCAACTCCAACCCTTTCCTAACATGAAATAGATCCATTCCCTTCCATTCAATATTTAATTCTTTCCACCAACCACCCTTTCATCAATGCATTTATTTCTTCTACCAATGCAAATCTCATTCAATGCAAATACAAATCTCATTTAAGAAGTCATACTAACCCAAAATAAACTTTCATGAATGCATGCATATATTCTCATAGAACTAACTAAGAGAAAACCATGACAGTAAATACATTTCCAAAAGCATTATAAACCTAATGAATCAAATGAAATAGGAATAGTAAAAATCCACATTTTCAACCAAAATAAGAACTTATTCAAATCGAATCCATTCATCCACTTGCCTTGGTCTCCAAGTATGCTAGTCGAGCTCTAATCCTTCTATCAAGCTCTAAATCTACAATCCACACAAAAATCCCCAAATACAATCATTACAACCCTAGAATGTCAAAACCAAGAAATAGATGGAGATAGCTTCCAATAATCAAGGTGAAGCACCTCCTATGCTAGATGAACATACAATCAAGAGATGAGAAGAAGAACTTACATGAAGAGTCCTCTAATGGCAAGAGTTTGCTCAAAGATAGCTTGGAATGGGAGGCTCTCTCTACAAATGGTATCAAGAAGAAGCTCTCATGGAGGGGAAGAAGATCACCACCTCCATTTTGCCTTTAGCAATAGATTTGAGAGAGATTGAGAGATGGAGGAGCAAGGAGCAAAGAAGTTGAAGAAAACCCTAGGCTGGGCTGGGATACCTTGTTCTCAAGAAATTGCAAGAAGAGGAGGGAAAAGAACTCCTCCTTATATAGACAATGGCTATGGGTCCCACAACTTAAAAGTCCAATCGAGCTAAAACATCGTTCTACGGGCTTTGGACGGATTCGACAAAGAAGGAAGAATTGATCGTCGAAATTTCTACTTTCCAAAAAGTATATATTTTACGAGTTTTGGAGACATTGAAAATAGTGTCCAGATTTTGTGTAAAAAGACTGTTTTACCCCTATCAATGGCAAAGTAGGGTTTAGAGGTCTCGAATGGAAACGGAGCAAATACAAAAGTTGTCGGGAATCATAAAATACATAAAACGGAGTAATTTACAGATTTTCAGAATTATCAAATAAATCCCAAAACTAATCAAGACAACTAAAAAGGAACCCCCAAAGGGCCCCACTAGATCAAAAGAGTTCCCAAAATTATTCAAAGCTATAAAAAGCTATTCTAATCCAGATTTACTCAATTTCCACTAATCTCATTTATAGCTAAAACACGTCTTAATTAACACTAAAAGGAAACTCTCGGGGCGGGGTCTTACAGCCTTTGAGGAGGAGCGTCAGGAGGAGGCTGTTGAGCCGCCCCCAGTTCGTGAGTGGCAGCCCAACGACGTCCTCTAGACGTTGGGCGGGGTCATGAGTTGCGTACATGGTTGGGAGTAGCATTTTGTTATGTTGGGATGTATGGCCTTTGTTGGCCCTTTTCATATTTTGTCACTTGGGATATGTAATTCTAAACTTAACATACTTTTGTAGTCTTGAAACTTGAACAAATCTTGAAACGCCATGCTTATGTTTCTTTCTCTGAATATTTTTCTTAAAGATGATTTAATTTATGTAAGTGGATGTTCTATCACATGTATTGTATGGACAAGATTACTTGCACGCTTCCGCAATCCATTGTTCGTGTGAGATAAATTCCGTGTTTGTTTTGGGAATCCTCACCATGGAAACCTGTGGGTTAATCACAGATAGTTGTTTGGACATAACACCATAGTCGTGAGCCCGGATTCGGGGACCTCAGTCCGGGGTCGCGACAGTTTGTGGCATGGAAGCCAAATTTTGGTTTATGGCATGAGAGCCAAAATTTGTTTTTGGCATGAAAGCCAGGTTTTATGGCATGAGAGCCGGAATTTTGTGGCATGGAAGGCTTTTTTTTTTTTTTTTGGTGGCATGCGAGGCAAAATTTTGTGGCATGAGAGCCAAAATTTTGTTTGTGGCGTGAAAGCCCGTTTTGTTTATTTTTTGTATGAAAGCCAGATTTTTGAAAACCAAGTTTTGCTTTGTTGGTGTGGAAGCCAAATTTTTTATTTTTAGTATAAAAGCTGGGTTTTTGTTTCGGCGTGAAAGCCATGTTTTTTTGGAATGAAAGCCGGGTTTTTGGCATAAAAGCCGGGATTTTGGTTTTAAAAAATGCAAGTATCGACTAAGAGTCGCCTCCCTGCTGAATGGTATTGCAAGGATCGATGGAATGTCGCCTCCTTGCTCATTCGGTTGCAAGTATCGATGGAATGTTGCTTCCTCGTGGTTTGGGTGCAAGTATCAACTAAGTGTCACTTCCCTGCTTTTTTAAAAACTTCGTTTTGCAGGTATCGACTAAATGTTGCTTCCCCACGATTTTTGAAATTTGGGTCGTGAATATCAACTGGAATGTTGCGTCTCCATGACTTTTGAAATTCTGCAAGTATCGACGAGGTGTCGCTTCCTTGCGGTTTGAAAATTTTGAAGTATCGAATGGGGTTCACATCCTTCCAATTTTTGGGTTTTGCGAGTATCGATTGAATGTCGCTTCCCGCGGTTTTTAAACAACCATTTTTGTTTAAAGACACGAGGGTCGTAAATTTTGACCTAAAACCATTTTTGGTGGTAAAAGTCGGGGTAGACTAGGGTGGAAATCCCTAGGTCCTTATTTTTGTTTCAAACCATGAATTTTGGGTTCAAGGATTGAAAATTTTGGTCAAGTTAGGGAAGAGGCTCCTAAACTTGGATTTTTAGGTTTGATTTTGTTTTAACAATGAAACGATGAAAGTAAGCATTGTGTTTTTTTTTTTTTTTATAGAAATTTTAACGTAAGGATGAAAATTCCAAAAGGGGTGGGTTTGACGAGCAAGTACCTAGGAATAGGCTTTGACCATGCAGGCATCACTTTGACCCAATGGAAGAAGTCTTCAAGGGTAGTACCACTTCAAAAACTTGCCATTGATGGGCAGCATACGTCTGTCACCCTCCATGTTTAGGAGAGCGTATGCACCATTGGAGAAGACTTTGTCGATGACGAAGGGTCCCTCCCATTTTGGTTCGAATTTGCCTTTGGATTTGTGGGCGAAAACCATTGGCCTTTTTACTGCAAGAACCGAGTCACCCTTTTTGTGGGCGCGTTGCCTGACCTTGTTGTCGAAAGAGCCTACCATGCGTGCTTGGTAAAGCTCAATGCTTTGTAGAGCTTTGAGCCATCTCTCATCGAGATTACCCAATTTATGGAGTCTCAATTTAATATTGTTTTCTTGCATCATGTCATTTTGCAGAGATACCCTTAAGGAATGAATTTGCACCTCCAAAGGCACAACAACTTTGCATCCATAGACCAAGGAGAATGGTGTGCTATGGGTTGGTCCTCGAACGGTTGTTCGATAGGCCCACAAAGCTTTAGGTAGTTTGTCGCCCCAGTCTCGTTTGTGACTAGAGACCATTTTCTTGAGGATTTTACAGAGTGTCTTGTTGAAGGCTTCTGGTAGTCCTTTCGCTGTCGCCTTATACAGAGTCGAAGGACAACTTTGGATTTTATATTTGTCGCAGAACTTATAGAACCTGTGATCCCGGAATTGTGGTCCGTTATCATGGACAAATCTTTTACGTATGCCGAAGCGACAAATAATGTTGGTGCGCAGAAATTGAAGGACTGATGAGGTCTTCATTTCACCGAGCACAAATGCTTTTGACCACTTGGAGAAATAATCCGTAGCGGCGAAGATGAAGCGACGACCTTTGCTTGATGGGGGAGAGATAAAACCTATGATGTCCATACCCCAGGCTTCGAAAGGTCATGAGATCGCTGTAGGATGTAGCCATTCTAGAGGAATGTTGACATAATCTCCATGAACTTGGCATTGTTGGCAAGCGCTTAGCAAATTGCATTGCGTCAGCTACCTTGGTAGGCCAATAATAACCTAACATTTTTATTTGATCGTAGAGCTTAGGACCAGCCAAATGAGCTCCACAAAGGCAAGCATGCACTTCTTTGAGTGTTTCTTCGGCCTCTTGTTGTGACAAGCAGCGTAGAAGTACTCCGTTGGAGGATTTTTTGTATAACATTTTTGAAGGAATATCCAAGTGAAGATTTGGGGCTCGTTTTTGAATGCTTACCCGCTCTTTTGGATCTTCAGGTAGGCTTCTGAACATAATGTAATCAATGAACGGATCCCTCTAGTCGCCGATTGGAGGTCTATGGAGATCCGACTTCCAACCACTTGGTGGCATTCAACAACTGCTTGGTGTGTGTTGAGAGGAGGGAGGATCCTTCTTTCATACACTGTAATTTGCATGTTTTCCCCTTCTTGGATTGCTATAGACACAGCGAGTCCAGCCAGGGCATATGCATGGATGTCTTCACCTCTGTGGATGTGGGTGATGTGATAGATGTCAAACTTTTGACAGAGCGATTGCGCCTTGTTGTAGTAAGGCAACAGATCAGGCTTCCTGATTTCATATTTCTGATTCATCTGTTTGACGATCAGTTGAGAGTCCCTGTGGCAACCCCGGATCCAGATTCGGGCTCGCGAACAATGATAAACATATGAATATACACTCATTTAATTTCCCATAGGTTTCCGTTGTGAGGATATCATACACACTCATAAAACATTCACATTGTGCGGAAGTGTGTAGCAAACCAAATTCATAATCCATTCCACATTTCAAAATCGGTGATGCAAATATACAAATAACATGACGTTGTTCATATTAGCATTCCCAAAATATCAAGTTAAATGTTTATACAAAAAGGTCGGTTGGATTAACATTCCCCAAAAATAATGGCCAACAAAGGCCAGTAAAACTAAAAGAGTAAATCAAATATTACTCTATAAACTCCCAAAATGTTACGCCACTCCTAGCTCGACCCGATGTCTAAATGACATTGTCCGCTTGCCATTCTACTAAGCGTTGCGGTTCACTGATCGCCTCCTCTGGCTCCTCCTCAGAGGCAATAATGGGGGCTGGACCTGAGTACTACAAAAGTGGGTTAGACACGACAGTCTGACAGGTTGGTAAATAGATATCACAATAAGATAAATTGAAAGATAAATTGAAAAGACATTAAAATCTGTCCAAACATTTATTTCCATAAAACAAGATATATCATTTATCTAAAATACATATGTAAGATAAAACATGCAGGATATCAATGAACAGGGGACTAGCAAGATGGCAACCACACTAAAGCTAAATCCTCTCTATCACTAATGTGATGAGAGCACATTCAGTGCGTTGGGCTCGAGTACGCGAAGTGACGAGAACCAACAATATATACATATACATAGAACTAGACAAGACTACGGCCACGGAACCGGGTAACGGGACAAGACAGGATCCAAGCTGCAATTGGCGGGAGCACGAGAGGGAGGCCCAAATCAGTTGATGAGACTGACAAGGACGTCTAAGCTTAGTGGTGCCGACTCATAGGTTACATGAGAAATCAAAACATATACATAACTATATTGGTGTAAAATACTCAGGCAGGCGGAACATGGTGCTCATAGGCACACATTTCACATCATTATCTTTTCATACATGTACGGGGCTGGCGGAACATGTCAGGTGCATAAACCCATAGCTTGAGACAAAGCTGGTGATATCGGGTGAAATCAGGTTAGGACAAGTACAATCCGAGTAAAACAGTACGATGAATCCTTATACAATTACGGACTATATATTAGGGCTTCCGCATTCAAATAATATCTATAATGGTCTTGTATGTCTATTATTGCTCTTGGTATGGTACTCGAATGATAGAAGACATTCCAAATTTCCTCATACAAATTGGTAAATCCAAATTTCCCAATACATTTCCAGAATGGGGTTTCTTTCTAAGTCAATCTCCTTATGTCATCCCCTAGGTCTTTCCAAGATGGTAGGACATCAAAACAACCCATCCAAACCTTAAAATACCATATTTGAAAACAATAGGAGAGACCCAGGAATTCTGCACAGTTCGCTTGAGCGGACTGGGGGTTCGCTCTAGCGGACTGGTTCAAGTCAGGAGGGCTCGAGCGAAGAAGGAGGGAGGCTCGAGTGACCAAGGTTCTGTAATGGGTTCGCTCGAGCGAAGTTGCGTTCGCTCGAGCGAACTACTCCGAGTCAGGAAGGCTCGAGCGAAGTATGTGGTTGGCTCGAGCGCTTTTACTTCTGTGAAGGGTTTGTTCGAGCGAAGTTGAGTTCGCTCGAACGAACTGCTTCAGAAACTTGCAGAACCTGCAGTCCGAGTCCTTTCTTCTTTCACTTCTCAACACTTTTGAAGCCAACACTTAGCACAATATTTATGGCCCTTTCTCTATCTACTTCAACCACATTCAAGTCCCCCAACAACCATCCATTTAAAACCAAAATCACATCAATTCTTCCTTCCAATCTCATTCAATGCGCAACCACCAATGATGAAAGTCCATATTTATCAAAATACAACTTTAATGTACAAAATTTTAGAGAACATTTAAAAGAGAAAGAAGCTCATAATTATGTACATTTCCAATAATCAATTTAGATTATAGAACACATGTAAGACGAATAGTGAAAAATCCACAATCCCATTAAAACATGAAATCATTCAAAGAAAATCCATTCATCCACTTGCATTGGCTCCAAATAAGCTAATCAAGCTCTAAGCACACTCTCCAAGCTCAAAATCCATAAACTGCACAAAACCCCCCAAAATACTAATCAATACAAACCTTAACATGTCAAAACCAAGCAATAAAAAGAGATAACTTCCAATAATAAAGGTGAAGCATCTCCATGACTAGAAGAAAACAAATCTAAGAGATGAGAGGAAGAGCTTACATGGAAGGTCCTCAAATACACTAAGCTTGCTCAACAAGGGCTTTGGAGTGGGTGGTTTCTATAAAAAAAAAAGGGCATCAATGGAGAGTCTTCATGGAGGGGAAGAAGATGGCAACCTCCATTTTTCCTTTAGGAATGGATTGATGAGAACTTGGAGATGAAGAAGCAAGGAAAAGGGCAACAAAACCCTAGGGCTGGAACTTTCTTCCCTCAAATGAAATGTTGTAAGAAAAAGGAAGAAGAGAAGAAGACCTTCCTTATATAGAAAATGGAGATGGATCCCACAACTTAAGAGTTTATTGGGGCTTAAAACATGGATTTCCAGGCTTTGGATGAATTCGACGAAGAAGGAAGAATTGTTCGTCGAAATTTCTAGTTTCCAAAAGAATATATTTCACGGGTTTTGGAGACATGAAAAATAGTGTCTAGATTTTTGTGCAAAAGATTGTTTTACCCCTATCATTTGCAAAGTACGGTCTAGAGGTCTCGAACGGAAACGGGAAAAACACAAAAGTTGTAGGGAATAATAAAATAAATCAAACAGAGTAAAAATACAGATTCCTAGAATTATTAAATAAACCCCCAAGTCACTCAAAACACAATAAAGGAATCCCCAAAGGGTCCCACTAAATCAGAAGGTTCTAAAGATGACCCAAAGCTAAATAAAAGCTATTCTAATCCAATATTAACCAAAATCCACTAATCTCACTTATAACTAAAGCACGCCTTAATTAGTACTAATCGAAAACTCTTGGGGCGGGGTCTTACAGTCCCTAAAGGCTTCTAGCATGGTGATGCCGGATTCGAGGGCGAGTTTCAATCCTACGATCAGAGCTTGATACTTAACTGAATCGTTTGAACATGGTTCCAGTAGCGAGAATGCGTGTGGAATCATATATTTGTCGGTGCTAACAAAGAGGATGCCAATTCCCAACACTACCCTTCCTTTTTCATTTGTCCTGGTTGCACCATCAAAGTACATGCCCCAGGAAGCATTCGATGAGGAAGTCTCCACACTGTAGACAGGTTCGTCTGGCAGATCATCCCTGAGCGGAGAATCTTTAGGCAGTGGATACTCCACCAGAAAGTCTGCTAGAGCTTGGCCTTTGATTGTTTTTTGTGGTACAAACCTAATATCAAACTATGATAGAAGGATGGACCATTTTGCCAGTCGGGCATTGAGGGAACCTGCTTTTGTGACAAGGACCTTTAAAAGGTTGATCCTCGAAATCAGATAGACTGTGTTGGATAGCAGATAGTGACGTAGCTTTTGTACAGCAAACATCACTGCAAGGCACTCTTTTTCGACTAGAGAATAACGATGCTCTGCACCTACCAACATGCGACTGAGGTAATACAAAGCAGCTTCTTTTCCTTCGTCGTTTTCTTGTGCAAGTAGAGTGCCTAAAGAATAGCGAGAGCTCTTGTGTACAAGATGAATGGTCTTCCAGTTGTGGGGGCAGCCAACACTGGAGGTTTGGTCATTGAAATGCATCTTCACATTCAGCGTCCCAAATAAAGTCAACACCTTTCTTTATCAAGCGAGAGAATGGACATCACTTCCCTGACAGGTTGGGAATGAATCGCCGGATGTATGTCAATCTTCCTTGAAGCCCTTTTAATTCTCTTAAGGTTCTTGGAGAAGACATTTCTAGGATAGCCTTGACTTTGATGGGGTCAAGTTCTACTCCGGCTTTCGAACTATGAATCCGAGGAACTTACCCGATGAAACACCGGAGAAGCATTTGAGGGGATTCATTTGCAGTTTGTGTTTGCGAAGTCGGAGGAAGACTTCTCAAAGATCTTTGAGATGGTCTTCTTTTCTTTTGCTTTTGACGGGCGAGGTCAATAATGTAACATTCGACTGTCTTGTGTTGCATATCTTGGAATATTTTCATCATAGCCATTTGATATGCTGCACCGACATTTTTCAGACCAAATGGTATGATAGTGTAGCAATACACGCCAAATAGGGTTCGAAATGACATGTGCTTTTCATCTTCAGGATGAATCTTTATATGATTGTAGCCAGAGAAGCCATCCATGAATGTCATTCGCTCAAATCCACAGGTATTGTCAATCATCACCTCCGGTATTGGAAACGGGAATTCATCTTTAGGGCATGCATTATTTAGGTCTCTATAATCAATACAGACCCTGATCTGCCCATTTTTCTTTGTCACAGGGACAGTGTTGGCCAACCATTCAGGATGTTGTTCCTCGCAGATGAAGCCAACGCTTTTGAGTTTTTGAACTTCTTGTTCAATTTTGTCCATCACGTCAGGACGGAATCTTCTTTGGCCTTGTTTGACAGGCTTGATATCTTTCTGCAGATTGAGCTTGTGGATTGTTATTTTAGGGTCTAAACCGGCCATTTCGGCATAAGACCATGCAAAACAATCAACGAACTCACGAAGAAAAGAGACATACTCGGGTAACTCACCATCCTTTATATTCTTACTTACGAATACAGGACGTGGGTTATCAGGTGTTCCCAAGTCTATCTTTTGAACAGAATCTTATGTTGGAAGGTTTGAAGGTGGTTCCTCCACAATATTTTCGGAGGCTTCCAACTCAACAAGACCTTCTAAATTTCCGAGGGCATTTTCAGACCAAGGCTCTACTTCTGTCCATGGGTCTTCTTGATTGGTAATCTTCTCAAGACTTGCTATGAGATAGTCCAATCATCTACTGAAACTGGGTCGAAGTAAGGCACTTCTTTTGGAGACGATGGTTCTTCTGGATCAGAAAATTGTATGTCTGTGTCATCGGAAAATTCCTCTTCATCATTAGAGAAATTGTACCATTTGGATGAGCTTCCTGGATCCTTGTCGGGTGACTCCTCAAAGAGATATCCAGGGAGATAAATGTCTTCATCGACACAAGATGTTGAGGCTTAGTCGGCAAAACTACTTTGTAGCCTTTGTGTCAACTGTCTCAGAGGAGTGTCAGGATCATACCTCAACCTATATGAAGACTTGTCTATATGACAGTGGAGTTTCCAGTCCTCCAGTTGGCTTTTGGTCAGGGTGGGTTCCAATGGTGCGAGAATACCACGGCCACCTCCCAAACCGATTGGGATTCGAGCACCAAAGCCCATTTTCTTCATGACAGCTTGTGCCATCGGACTATACAAGGATAGTTGAGGCATACCTTCATTTTGGAAAGGTTCAAGCGAGGAATTTAATAAAGAAATTCCCGATCAATGGAAGAAGATTGGCTTTCCTTCTGTCGAAGATGCCAAAATGATGAAGGAAGCAGACGCAGAATCTTCTACGTCAGTAGGTGTCTCCATTGGAGTGAGAGCAGGCTGGACTTGTTGAGTATCAACTTGGCTTAACGGTGTATTGTCTTCTAGCGCTGAGTCTGAATCCGTGTCTTGCATGATAGACAAGAAGGAGATGGCAAACTTGCCCCCAACCTTTTGTTTTGTCTTCTTTGCCTTAGTTGTGATTACCAAAGGCTTTGAAGATTTGAGGGAGACGATGAAGGGAGATTGATTGCTCTTTTCGGATTATCTGTAAGGTTTGTTTTCTTCCTGTGATTGCTGAGGAGCTTTGCCTTTATCTTTCTAGAGATTTTCAGCAAAGGATGCTATTTCTTCATCCTATTCTTCTTTTTCATCCTTGTACATCTAAGAGCCTGCAAAATGAACTTCTTTTCCTTTGAAGGGCTTTCTGTCTGCAAATACTTAATGTATCAAGCCGTCATTACCAACAAACTTGATGCACTGATGTAGAGTTGAAGGGACGACACCATTCTCATGTATCCAAGGGCGTCGAAGAAGGATATTGCAGCATGATGGTGTCTTTATTGCATACACAGTGACTTCAAAGATAAGATCACCAATTTAAAACTTGAACCTCATTTTGCCAATAAGCCTTTGAGTGCTCCCATCTTATCCAAAGATGGATACAGATGTGTGACTCAGCTTGCTGGTGGGATACCCAGCTCTTCGAGTGCCAAAGTAGAGATGAGGTTGAGTGCAGAACCCGTACCGATTTGGACTTTGTGTATTGGCATCTCTTTGATGTACCCTATGAAGTATAGGGGTCAGTTGTGCTTTGTCTTGCCTAGTAGGAGGTCTTCCTTATCGAAGGTGATGGTTGCACTTGCTACTTTTTGAACCGAGAGCCATTCAATGCAAGGTCCCTCGATTTTCTTCTTTTCTCCTTTTGAGGAGGTACTTGATTTTTTAACCCTATAGTCCATTTCAATTTGTAGGACTTATGGGGCATGTTTTTTGACATCCGCATTCAGCATTTGCAGTTCTGAAATGAGATTATCACGAGTGTGTGGAGACATTCGTAATAAGTCAAGGATGTGCAGTCGTGCAAGTATGTGTTTGAAGTGCTCAATCAAGTCATACTTGAAAGCCTCCTTGGAGCCTGCATTTTCATTATTGTTGCCACTTGGGGCGTTTACAAATTGTTTTCCCAAAGGATTTACATAAGAAGAAGAAGGTTGGTTGTAATTTTTATGGTAATCCCGGCCAGAGTGGGTACCTCTACCAACTTCAAGAGCTTCTAGAGAAAGGTCTTCGTTTGGAAGATCACCATCGGGATCAAGGGGTTCATCCTTCTCATTTGCTGAAGTCGCCTTTGCGTCAGCATTGCCGTCTTTAGTGATTGAGTTGCATGGATCATTTTCCGGGAACAAGTCCTGAACAACATCTAGCAACTTTTCTTCTTTGTTGAGTATTTCATTGGTCCAGACATCACCTATGAGGTCAGGTATCTGGGACCAATTGACCGGATTTTCATTGAAGAAGACTTCATCGGCCGGAGCTTCTTCAAGGTGATCAGTCGGATAAGGTTTGAGCTCCGATGTCAAAGTTTTAAAAGATGATGCCTGAGAAGGTGATATCTTAGTGGAAGTCAGTTGAGAAGATGTAGCTTTGGAAGATATACTACCAGATGTGGTTTGAGAGTATGTGTCTTTGGCGGAAGAAGTTTTAGAGGAACTATCATTCTGAATTATTGCATTGTAGGTTACTCCGATAGGAGTTATTCCCTGAATGGACTTTTGCGAATCAGACTCGTCCTTAGATGTAAAAGGATCATCAACCCAGTGGCTTTCTTCATTTTCTGGAGTCACTGGAGGAGATGCCTCTAAATTTTTCGGGTCTTCCGGTTATGGATTGCGACGAAGCTGATTAATGCGATCATGCTCTTGCTCTTTGGCAAGATGCTGCAAAATCCTCATATATTCTTCGCGATCGGGCATAGGAGCCAAATCTTTTTCTTCGTTTGCCTCTTGTGGTTCAACATGGTTGGGTTCCAATGGAGCATTGGCGAGTGGTGGATCAACAATATTTTCTTGAACAGCCTCTTGGTTTTCATCATCATCGGACCAGGATCCCTGTGGCTGTAAGGGGTTATACTAGATTACTGGCATAAGGTGAGATTTGGGAATCCATTCTTCATCGGAGTGGTAGTCTCCTGTTTCAATGGATTCTTCCCACTCGTTGGTGTCACTGGACTCGTATCCATCCATGGAGAATCCAACTACTGAGTTGCAAGAGTATGATGCCCCCTGTGTAGTCTCATTTATGAGGTGTGGTGGCATGAAATCACCGAGGGTGAATTTTCTTACCACTTTTGAAGTCTTGGGAACGGACTCCTCTGTTGCCCCAAGTGAAACAGTAGAGGAGGTTTCTGCCTTTTCACTGACTTCTTATTTTTTCTGAGCTTTCTCCTGCTGTTTGAGGTTACGGAGTTGTCTCTTAGCTTGCCTTCGCTGTTGAGCAGTCGGCTTTGTTTTGATAATCTCCTAATTTTCATCTTCAAGGAGATCGGGATGCACCCATATGGGTTGTCCATCTGGTGTTGGGTAAGGGACCAGCTCTTGGGACGTTTGAGTCATTTTTATCACCTTGAAGGAAGTAGTGATCTTCTCCTTTGGTGACTTTGATGTTTGTCCACATGACACCATGTTGATGGAGGCAGACCATTAGTTTTTGTCAAAGGTGATGACTCCATTTTTCCACATCTCATTGATCTTCTCTCTCACAACAAAGCATTGATTGAGAGGATGCGAGATCATCTGATGGTATAGACAATACCAAGGATCGTTGGTTTTGCCAACATCTCCCGGTCTATTAGTGTCGGGCAAAGTGAGTTTGCCATTTTACTAAGAAAGCCTCAAAGATTTCTTTAACATCTTCATCGAACGGGTATTTCTTCTCTACTCGTTCTTTAAAGGCATCAGAGAGTTCAGGCTTTTTATCTACAATTTTGTTTTCAGGTTTCTTTGGCGGTTGTGGAGCTAACTTGGTTTGGACATTGAGAACCTCTTTTTTCTTTAGCTTTGAGGTTGTAATGGCGACCGGCTCTTTCTTTGATGATTTCTGACTGTTGAGGTCTTTGATTACCATTTCAGCCTCCATAGATGCTTCTAGGAGTTCTCCTAGGTTCTTTGATTTATTGTCGATGATCATGGAGTGGATCCTTCCTCTCATGTTATTACGACAAATGTCGACCAGCGACGTTTTTGGCAATACATCTGAGCATTTTTATGCCATCGCCTTCCACTTGTGAATGAAATCATATGTTGACTCATTCTCTCCCTGTTTTAGGCTGCAAAGCTGAGCTATAGTAACATGATGATCCTTACCTTTGAAGTGGGTCAGGAAGCGCGTCTCTAGCATGGTCCGATTTTGAATGGAGTCCTCCAGTAGAGTGGAGTACCAATCAATGGCCGTACCTTTTAGGGTACTTAGAAAGAGACGGATCTTGAGGGCATCTTCATCCGTAATAGCTCCCGTCAAGATTTTGAAGTGGATGATGTGCTATCTGGCTGAACCTTTCCCCATATATGTTTAGAGAGTAGGTTGCTTGAATTTTGCAAGGAATGGAACCGAGTCCATCCATAAGGGATATGGTGGCTTGATTCCATGTTCTTTTAGTGTATCCTCTTCTTTTGCTTTAGCTAGGATATTATCAACATCCTTTTTAGTATGGGCGCGTGACTCATCTTCTCCCCCGTTTGCCTCATCATTTAGAGGGACTTCATTATTTGGTGGACATTGGAAAGTGAGAAGGATGTTCTCTATTAAAGCCCCTATTCTCTACTAACCTTGCTCCAGCTGCTGGATACGTGCTGGTTACGTCATCGTGCGGCGGAGGTTATTCAGAGTTTGTAACCAGGACATTCATCCTTCGAGAGTTGAATGAGGATATCGTCCTGATGACTGAGCTGCAGCTCATTCTTTTGGATGAAGAGCCCAAGGAATGGTTACTTCGGTGTCCTTGGCTTGAAGGAGCAGGTGAATCTTCCTGATGTCTTCGTGTCTAGGAGACGCTGCGAGTCACCGGCAGTCTGACATGAATATTAGTTGCCGACTTGGCCGGGTCTTTCTTTTTTGACCCATTTTTTAGAGACCTGAAGTGGAGAATGCTGGGCTCTTTGCTTCTTTAGTCTCTTTTGTTGATATGACGCACGACGACATATATGACGAGCAATTTTTACTTCAATTAGCTCCGGTTCAGCTCTATCAACGAAGGACGTAGTCCCTCATGCGCAGCAGCCGAGCTTGTCTTCTTTGAAGCTTGGCATGGATAGGATCTGGACGCGATCCTTTGCCTGTCGCAGTGATGCTTTGAATTTTGCGAGTTCGGCCTCTATTGAGATGAAGGGTCGAGCAGCTGGAGTACAGGCCTTAGCAGGTTCTTGTAAAGGCTTAGTGATGCACGATTTGATTTTGGGCTTGTAGGAGCAAGCCGGCTCATGCTGAGTTGATTTTGTTTGGTGGATGGTAGGGATCTCCTCTTTCATGTAGGCGAAAGGACAAAACCGGTTCTCCTTGAGTGGGGCCAGGTATGCTGGCTTTGTAGATGCTTGGGACCTCCTTTATTTTGGTGAAGGTCTTGGTGACCAAGTCTTGGGGCAGACCCGGTTTGGTTGAGATTTCACGGGATTGCCACAGACTTCTGGTTTCTGGATGACCACCTTTGGTATCAAGGCAGTGACACATTCAGGGGCGATATTCTGCTTCTTGGCAAGTACAATTTCTTCCACGTGGAGTGAGAATGGTCCCAGCGACCCCAAGACGATGGTCCGGGGAGTTGAAGTCGACCCGGTGTTCTGTGAGTTGCCGAGAGAGGTGACGCTTCGGCAGCTGGCAGGGTGCTTGTGAGTGCGCTTGTTTTGCTTCTCTTGAAGCATGACTTGGTATTTGTTCTCATCAAAGGTGTTGGTCAATGAAGCTGCCATTGTTAGTTTTTGGAAAAACTTATGAAACAAGACCGCATCCATTAATAATCACAAGAATATGATGATTATAAATTGAAAAGAACTATGGTTTTGTCTTTTCAAATCGCTCAACGGGACATGGCCCAGCCCAAGTGAAGTGAAGAAGGAAAAAAGCTATAGAGGATACAATTGTTCTAAACGCAAGTATGGTAAGCTCAGAATGAGCATTCCAGTGACTGCTAGAAACAATTGTAAACCTTAATTCAAATTACCGAGAAGCGAGGCTCACTCGAGGTAAGATGATATGAGGTTGGAGATACAAATGTGTCAGTCGCAAATACAGTAGACCCAAAAGGGGTACTAGCACTGCTAGGTACAAATGTTGCAAATCGCATCCTTGGAATGGACACGAGATGAAATTTTTTGAAAGGTCAAGATTGGATTCATAAAGGAGAGCAAATGGTGTTCCAATCCGAACTCAAGCTATAAACGATTTCCGCGAGCTTTTATCCGAAAGGGAATGAACCAAGATTTCTCAAATCTGAATTCAAAAGAAACAGAAGTTTTTTTTTTTAAGGTCAAGATTGAATTTATCAAAGAGAGCAAGTGGTATTCTGACCCAAACATAGGCTCAAACATTTCTGCGAGTGCTAAGTTCGAAAGGGAAGGAACCAAGATTTCTCAAATCTGAACTCAAAAGTGATGGAAGTGTTTTCTTTTTTTTTTTTAAGATTCTTTTTTGAGGATTTTTGTTGAAAAGTACACATAGGTCTCCAGTTCGGTCTTATGAAACCTTAGTAGATAGATTAGCCCCCAAGTAAGTGTAGGATTACTTAATGAACCCGTTTGGAAGACCCTTGCCTAGAACAATCTAGTTGTCTCCACACTCTGGACAAGGCTTTTCTTAGACCTATTTTGGTCAAAGAACACAATCGGTAAAACCTTAGTGTTCTTAGCCGGCCTTTTTTTTTTTTTAAGATGACTAATGGACTCATCAAAGAGAGCAAATAGCCCTTCCCTATCCGAACATTAGCTATAGACAATTTCTGCGAGTTATTGTATTAAAGGAAAGAACCAAAGTTTCTCAAATTTGAATCCAAAAAAGAGAAAACTGATTTCTTTTTTTTTTGTTTTTTTTGAAAGATCTGAAAAGCTTGAAATCAGATTATTTATTTATTTATTTATTTTTGAAGATCCTTATCAGATTCATTAAAGAGAAAAGATGGCCCATTCCCAATATGAACGATAGCTACAAATATTTCTGCTAGCTATCAAGTTCGAAGAGGAAATGATTAAAGTTTCTCAAAATTGAGTCCAAAAAAGCGAAAACTGATTTTTTTTGGAAGATTTGAAAAGTTTTTTTGTTTTTTAAGATCCCTATCGGACTCATCAAAGAGAAAAGATGGCCCATTCCCCAATATGAATGATAGCTACAAACATTTATGCGAGGTATCAAGTTCGAAGAGGAAAGGATCAAAGTTTCTTAAAAAAGAATTCAGAATTGAGAAATTAGATTTTTTTTTGAAAAGAGAAAGACTGGAAATAAATTCAAAGATAAAAATTCCAAAAAATCCCATCTCATTTTTTTTTACATGCAAGATCCAACATAGGCCACCAACTAGAAATGAGCCAAATAATCTAAGCATCATTTTCTCAAAAGAACGAGTCCCACCGGGTATGCCAACTTAATGGACCCGGCTTTTGCCTTCTCCTGCCCCGGGGCTGCAGGGGTCTGACGGACGAAAAAGCGAGCATCAACATTTTTGTACGGGTATGCCAGATTTTCTATTATACTTAGAATTTAGGAATGGTGATCCGGAGATTCACCTTCACAAGTAGAAAACGAAATCAATTCTTTTTTCTAACTTTCCATTGCACATATATTTAAGAAAAGAAATAAGGTTTTTTAAATGCCGTAAGAGGCGATTTTGATTTGTTTGTCGTGAAAGGCGGTTTTGTACCGGAGAAGGTGATTTTTCCGTGAATGGCAATTCACAAATCTCATCAATAATGAAAGACAAGAATTGTGATTTTCTTGTCTTTGAGAAAAATACAATAGAAAAGTAAGAATAGGGACTCTAACTATTAGCTCTAACAAACCTTGAATTAGAATCCTAGAGAGTGTTTTCATTAGTTGCCATTATGCAAACTCATTTGGGAGAAGGCAATGCCACCAATAGACCTCCACTGTTTAATGGAACACATTATCGTTATTGAAAAATTAGAATGCAAGTGTTCTTCGAATCCCAAAGTCTAGATGTGTGGAATATCATAGAGGAAGGTTATCATCCACCCACTATCACAGAACAAGATTCGGAAGGATATGTGATATCTATAAAACTCAAGCCCAAGAAAGAGTGGACTCAAGGAGAAAAAGATAGGGCAAATCTGAATGCTAAAGCAAAGAACTCTTTATATTGTGCCCTATCTCAAGAAGAATTCAATAGGGTAGTTAATTGCAATACGGCTAAGGAAGTTTGTGATACCTTAGAGACCACACATGAGGGAACAAATCAAGTGAAAATTGCTAAAATCCAAATGTTAACCTCCAAGTTTGAAGATATCAAAATGCTTGAGGATGAAACCTTTGATGAATTCTATTCAAAATTTATGGAGATTGTCAACTCCCTCATAGGTCTAAGAGAGAAGATGGATGAATCCAAAGTTGTTAGGAAAATCTTAAGATCTCTTCTCAAAAGGTTCAAACCCAAGATTGTAGCTATTGCTGAAAGCAAAGATGTTGACAAAATTAAAATTGAAGAGGTAAGAGGAAATCTCCTTACCTATGAATTGGACTTAGAAGTTCTTAGCAAGAAGAAAGGAGTAGCCTTTTCCTCTCAATTGAAGGAAAATGAAAGTGATGTCGAGAATGATGATGACAATGCCTTATTTGCAAGCAAATTTAAGAAATTCTTTAGGAACAACAAAAATAGTAGAAATTCTGAAGAAACCAAGAGTCCAAGATTCCAAAGAAATAAAAAAGGATCTTTTACTTAAAAGGATGTGCAATGTTACATTTGCAAGGGATTTGAACACATTGCTCAAAATTGTTCCACCCCCAAAGAATCTGAAAAAGGAGATAGGAAAGGCAAGAAAGTGTTGAATATAACTTGGGATGAGGAAGATGAAGGTAGTGACAACAATGAGTCCCAAAATGATGAAGATGAAAATATTTCCAAGTGGCTTCTATTTACATCTATTGAAGAAAGTAATTAGCATAATACATGAATAGATGACACAATAGGGAAAGAGGAAACAAAGGATGAAAATGAAATGAATGAAATTCAACAAGCCTATGATGAGCTATATGAAAATTGGGAAAACATGATTAAGAAAAACAAAGTCCTAAGAGGAGAATCCAAAAGGCTTATAATTGATAACAATGATTTAAAAGATGAGTTGAGATTAAAAATTGATGAGAAAAAGAACTTAGAACATAAGTTGACTACTTTAAATAAAAATCTAGCACAAGCCAAAGAACAGGTTCATAATTTACAATCTAAGTTAGAATCCAGTCAACTTGAGACTAACTCTCTTCAAACGAAGCTCATGAAAGGAAAATTTGTTGTTGATAAATTCACACTAGGAAATGATAAGTTTTATCAAACGTTGGGCATGCATAAAATTTATGGTGACATGAGTGGGGTGGGTTTTGATTGTTCCTCTAGTAACAACAAGAATAACTTTCAAAAGATTATTGGAACTTTTCACAAACCCTTGATTAGAAATGACTTTACTTCTAGATGGACTTGTCACTTTTGCAATCGTAGTGGTCATTTAGATCCAAATTGCCCATACAAAATAAGATTGTCTCTACAAGATCCCTCTAGAGCTCTCTTTAAGTTTGTTCCCAAGTTCATTCCCTCCAAATCTCCCTTAACTAGATGGTTTGAAAAAGAAAAAATTGTTAAGAGTCTTTAAGTTCAAACCGCCTTGAAGGCTAAGAAAAATCCTACTTGGTTCTTAGATAGTGGCTGCTCAAAACATATGACAGGAGACCAGCCTAGATTTAGCTCTATTGAGGATCATGATGGAGGAAATGTTTAATTTGGAGATAATAGTAAGGCTCAAATCATTGGGAAAGGATGTGTGAAAGGAGATCAAATGCCAAACTTAAGTGACGTTTTTCTTGTGGAAGGACTAAAACATAATCTTCTTAGCATAAGTCAATTGTGTGACAAAGGAAACAAAGTAGTTTTTTATAGTCAGTCATGCAAAGTGATCAATGATAAATCTAATCAAATCATTCTCATTGGATCTAGGACAAAAGGGAATATTTATATCATTGAAGAATGTGGTGAAAATGAGTCTAGATGTCTAATTACAAAAGATCAAGAAAATCACCTATGGCATCAAAGGATGTGACACATAAACTTCAAATTGATGAAAATCTTGTCAAAGAATGAAATTGTAAAAGGGATTCCCAAGTTGAGTGATGAAAAATCCGAACTTTGTAAGGCATGTCAATTAGGGAAACAAATCAAGAAAAGTTTTAAGGGATTAAAGGATATATCGTCTTCTCATCCTCTTGAATTTATTCATATGGACTTGATTAGGCCTGCACCTATGCAGAGTATTGGAGGAAAGAAATTTATATTAGTTATGGTAGACGATTATTCTCGTTTTGGATGGATCACTTTTCTTCATACTAAATCAGACGCTGTAGACAATATCATAAGAATTTGCAACAAGTCAGGTCGAAAAAGATTGCAAAATTCGAAAGATTAGAAGTGATCTGGAGGAGAGTTTGAAAATGAAATTTTTGCCAAGTTTTGCGATAGCCATGGCATAAGTCACCAATTTTCTACCCCTAAAACTCCTCAACAAAATGGAGTAGCTGAAAGGAGAAATAGAGTGATCCAAGAAATGGCTAGAACCATGCTTAATGAGAAGCACCTCTCTCGAAATCTATGGGCTGAAGCTGTCAATGCTGCATGCTATCTGATAAACAGAGTTTATTTGTCAAAGAATATCAACAAAACCCCATATGAACTTTATTTTGGAAGAAAACAAAATCTAGGGTATTTGAAAGTATTTGGAAATAAATGTTACATTCGAAGAGATAGAGAGCAGTTAGAAAAATTTGAGCCTAAGTTAGATGAAGGAATTTTCTTAGGATACTCTGATAGATCAAGTTGAAGGAATTGATTTTGAAGAAACCTTTGCTCCAGCGGCCTGTCTGAAGTCCATACGAATTTTATTAGCTTATACTGGTAGCATGAGAATTAAGTTGTTCTAGATGGATGTGAAGAGTGCTTTTTTAAATGGTGAAATAGAGGAAGATGTGTATGTTACACAACCGGAAGGTTTTGAAGATCCTCATCACCCGGAATATGTTTTTAAATTAAAAAAAAAGCGATTTATGGCCTGAAAGAAGCTCCTAGGGCTTTGTATGAGAAGCTCACAAGTCACTTATTAGAAAATGACTTTGATTGTGGAAATGTGGAGAAGACCCTCTTCACTAAGAAAGTTGATCAGGACATTCTCATTGCTCAGATATATGTTGATGACATAGTTTTTGGATCCTCATTAGAACATCTTGCTCAAGGATTTTCACAGTTGATGAGCTCTACTTTTGAAATGAGTCTAGTAGGACCCTTACAATTTTTTCTTGGATTACAAGTTAATCAGACTGATCATGGAATTTTTCTTAGTCAATCCAAGTTTGCTCTAGGAATAGTGAAAAACTTTGTTCTACAAGACTCTAAGGCCACTTGCAATCCCATGGGATCTACTACTAAAATATCCAGTGACCTTCAAGGGAATAAAGTAGATCAAAAACTCTATAGAAGCATGATAGGAAGCCTCCTCTACCCTACAGCTAGTAGACCGGATCTTTCCTTTAGTGTTGGGATATGCGCAAGGCATCAATCTAATCCTCGTGAGTCCCATCTCAAGGCTGTCAAGCGTATTATAAAATATATTCATGGGACTTCTCATTATGGTATCTGGTATCCCCATGATTCAACTTTGCAATTAATTGGATATAGTGATGTAGATTGGGCATGATCTATAGATGATAGGAAAAGCACTAGTGGCTGCTGTTATTTCATAGGAAACTGTTTAGTAGCTTGGCATAGCAAAAAGCAGAATTCTGTATCCTTATCTACTGCAGAAGCTGAATATATTGCTTCAGGTAGTTGTTGTGCTCGACTATTTTGGATGAAACAAACTCTTTTAGACAATAATGTTCCACAACAATGTATGCCTATCATGTGTGATAATTTAGTGCTATTAGCATCTCTAAAAATCCTGTTCAACACTCACACACCAAACACATAGATATTTGTTATCATTTTCTGCGTGATCATGCTAATCAAGGAACCATAGAGTTAGCTTTTGTTCCCACTAATGCTCAGTTGGCTGATTTCTTCACAAAACCCCTTGGAAATGATCGTTTCATCTCATTACGACATTAATTGGGCATTGGCCCATGCCCTGAATACTAATTCCTTGGTTAAATCACCTATTTCTGCTTTTCATTTTCATCTTTATTTGAAAAACAGGTGCTACTAACAAGTTGTGTTTTTTTATTGTTTCAAGGGCATAATACTTTGCAATTAGATGTCAAAGGGGAAGACAAATAGAGAAGTTAGCTTTGATTAACGTGGAGAAGAGCTATGGTCTTCTATCAATCAAAGGAGGAGGAAAGCTTTATTGGTATAATTTTTTTTAAGTCATGCATATGTGGAGGGGGAGAAAGGACTTAGACTTTTAAAGATTGCTCCCATAAGAAAAATCCAAATGCTTCCTCCAAAGCTCCTTAAGATCCAAAGAAGAAGATGTCCAAGTATCATTGAAGAAAGAAAGAGAGTAAAGTTTCAAGAGTTGCCATCAAATTGCAAAGGGGGAGATTGTTAGGGTTTTCATTAGTTTGCAATTTGATTGGATGCATTCATTTTTATTAAGCTTGAACTCTCATGCACTCATACATTTTAGAATCTTGGAATCTTCATCCATTATTGGTTTTTAATCAATACCATCAAAAGATTTTGTAAAGGCATGCTCAAACATGTTTTGAATTACATTTTAAAAACTCTTTTCTTCAAACATGTTAGCCTCTAGTTAAGCCTAGCTCTCCAAGACCAAATTTTCCTTTAAAATTCATTTTTCAAGTCTTTAAAAAACATGGAAAGTTCGGTCTGCTTAACTGGGTTCGGTTAGCTGTCGGTTCCGGATACAGAATGTAAAAAAGTTTATCAGGGAAGTTCAGTCAAGCCGTTGGTCGACCGAATTGGTGTCGGTTCCAGTTCTAGAATGTAAAAACAGTTTTATCAGGAAAGTTCGGTCAGCTGTCGGCTCAATGTTGGTCAGCTGTCGGTCGACCGAACTTTGGTTCGGTGAACCGACAAGCTTGTTTCGGTCCGCAAATTTTCAAATATATGACCATTGGGGTTTGGTCGACCGAACCCTGGATGTCGGCTGACTGACAATAGATCCATTGGAGAGAATTTTTATTATAAAAACACCACTTCCTTGGGTTTTGTGCCAACACTTTTGAGGTATTTGAGGGCCAAGGAAGGTGGGACATCCATGCTAGGCTAGAGGGAGGCAAGGAGGGGAAATCAATCATTTCAAACCTTTGATTTCTTCAATGGATTTGCCTTTCTTAACTCATTTTATTCATGCTTGTCTTTAATCTTTGATTTCTTAAATGGCATGATTAAAAGTGTTCAAAATGTTCAAATGTTGATTGTTTAAACATGCTTTGATTTTAAAATATGTTTGTCACTTAAACTTCATCATTTGAATAGTATTCACATGTTAGTCATTTAATGTTAGTATTTCAAAAACATGTGTGAATATCTTCTACCTCACATTTGCATCATTTATGAGCATTAATTTTCAAAAGAGATAGATGAAGTTTTTAAGGCATATGTATCTCACATACACCTTTGCATTCATTATGCATATGTCTTAGATACGTTTTCAATTTTATTATTAGCCTATGTTAAGAGCCATCAACTTGTATTCATTTGCATCTCATCTTATGCTTGTTTAGGCATAGTTTATTGAGATAAAAATCTGATGTTGTAAAGGTTAATGTTCAGCCTATTGAAAAACATATGAGATTGTAAGAGGTTATTGTTGAGCCTTGTGTAAAAGCATATATGGTTGTAAAGTTGGAGGTTAGCCTAAACCTCAACCACTATAAATTCGCTTGTTGTGGTGATTGATTATGGATGTTATACTTATTCTCATGCTTCTTTTTAAATGTCAATCTTGAATGGTTAGTTGGATGGTTTACTTGTTATTAGAACTCCTTCTTATAAACAAGATGATAAAACCTAAAAGCATAATTGACATAAGTTTTTAAAAAGAAGTGGTCTAGTTTTTAGAGCTCACCCAATTCACCCCACCTCTAGGGTTTGATTATGGTCTTTCAATTGGTATCAAAGCATGTTTTACAAAAATAACAATAACTTGGTTTAAATCTAAGTGAGGAATCCAAAATAAATAAATCCAAGATTAGATATGTTAAAGGATTCTACATATCATAGTCAGCATGCCATTAATGATTTACAAGTCATATAAGAAAAGCATGTAACATATGATTTTAGAAAACAAAACTTACTAAAAGATGTAACTCAAGAATTCCAAGCTTTGCTTCCCTCAAGATCCTCTTCCTTTCTTGATGCCAAATTGGGTTTGAATGATTTTCAATAATACCCTAAGAATGGTCTCCAAAAGCCCCAGCTCGAAATCCAAGGAAGAGATTAACTTATAGAAAAGTTTTTCTCAACAGCATTGTTGTCGGTCAGCCGATACCCAAGGTTTGGTCGACTGAACTCCAACGGTCATATCCCAACAGTCATATTTTTTCTGACCATTTCCACTGTCAGTTCACCGAACATGTTCGGTCGACCGACAGGTGACCGACACAGGAACCGACATAACAAATATGTTAAATTACACGCTCTCTGGATTTTGGACCGACATGAGTTCGGTTGAGGTCTGAGGCAGGTTCGGTTAACCGAACATTGACCGACAGATTGACTGACAAACAAAACACCATACTGGAATTGGAACTGAAGGAGGTTCGGTTAAGCACGGTTCCACTTTGGTTCGCTGACACCTGACCGACAGGCTGACCGACAGTGAACACAAAACTAAATCCAGAAAATCTGAAGGTTTAATTTAAAATTCTTTTATGCAACCAAGTAAAATATAGAGTTTTAACCATAAAACCATGTTTGAAATAAGGATAAAAACAATTAGAAAGTGTTTATATGAAACATGATAAATACACCTCGAGAATGGATTTTTTTAGAAAGTTGTTCATGATTTTCAAGAAGGTTGTGCATGTGTAAAAGATTAAATATGATATGCATAGTTGACATCAAATTGCAAACACAAGAACACCCTAAGACTAACTTCTCAAGAGATCGCGGGGACTCGTTCAAATCGACGGTCGCAAGTCATATATGGACTCCGCCATCGTCCTTCAGATGAGAACATATGATGCTTTGATTCGCTTGGCTTGGCTTGGACTTCAGATTTTTAGAGGATAAAGACCAAGGGGAGGTCCTATATCCAATAAAAAGCCAAGTAGACGGGCTAAAGGGTCATGTCTAGCCATGTTGGATAAAAGGAGAAGGGACCTTAGGGGGCGGGGGCGGGGGCGGGGGGGTGGGCCCCCCAAGGGACTTCGGTCACCTTGTGGTGTTTGTTGCAACAAAGTTTCTTCAAAGTAGCAGCGCTTCTTCGCACAGTGTTTGGATTTTGGAGATTTTTCCAAGCATTTTCCGAGGATTTTTTTGGACCTTTTGGAGATTTTTCTGGACCCGTTCTTCTCGGAATGACCCACTTTTATAGGCTTTTGGTAGCCATTAGGAGGGTTTATGAGCATTAATTGCATTAATGCTCCATGATGGGAGGATTTACTAGTTTAATTCATGATTTTGTAACTCCCTTTCTCTTGGCTTCTGATTGGCTGATGGAGAATGATGGGCATTTAATCGCCTTTAAACTCCATGATAAGGGGAGTTACATGATTTATTGCCATGATTGCTTGGACTTGTAACTCCTTTTTCCTCTCTTCTGATTGAGCCGTCCAAAATAATGAGTTAATAACCGCATTAACTTGTCATAAAACGGGTCATTTAATTGCATTAAGTGGTCTCCAGGGCGCTCGAAGAGTCGCGGGCCGTGCCGCGTTTTTTGGAATTCTTCTTGTAATGATCGTCGATGGATCCACATGTTGTTTGATGTCGGATGGCGATGCAACTTCAGACATTGATTAATACCACTGGGCCGACAACATCTGTCGAGTCGATTTCTCGATTGGTCGGACAGAAAGTGTGCTTTCTTGGTTGGCCGGTTGGCTATTTCGAAGCATCTAATGACGATCCAGTGTTTCCGGCGATGGATCCGTGATGTTGACGAAGATCGACGGATTTCATGCTCTGAAAATCAGATTTTTGAAAAATCACAGGGGCCAAACAACTCGAAACGCGAAAAGGGTCGAAAAATGGCCCTTTCCCTTTCGATGGAAACCAGCTACCCAGATTTCCATGGTCACCGGAGAGCATGCACCCATGGTCGCCGGCGACCATGGGCCAGGGTCGCCTCATGGGGGCTTTTGTCCCTTTTGGTCTCTAGTTTTTTTACAGTTTCTCAGTCTTTTTCGGTTCTTTTTTTTTCATGTATTTTTCATGACATTTTCCTCATTTATTGGCTTGACTTCTCTGGAGAAAACTTGACAAGAATCCTTGCGTATCAGAGCACAAAGTTTCTGATTTTCTGGAAAAGCTGAAGACTTGGTTGTGTCAAGTTTGTCGATTTTCCATCAAAAGCCAAAACTGGGCCAAATGATGTCGGAATGACCTGAAATTTAACGTGAAGCCTCCTGAGTAGTAGATAGGACCAACCATGGGCTTTGGTTTGAGTTTTGAAGCCGTTTGGGGTACCGTCGTCAGTAGACTTGATTTTGCCGCAAGGAAGATACCGCGCTTTGATGTACGGTCAATCGATGTCCGATTGACCTGAAATTTGACAAGGAGCCTATTGGAGTAATTTTAAGATAATCCATCAGCTCTAATTTAGATGTCATGGTCCTAGGGAGCTCCTCTGCAGGAAGATTTGATTTTACTTCTGAGCATCAAAGTTGGGTCAAATATTGTCGAAATGTCCTGAAACTTAACGTGTAGCCCTTTGGAAGCATGTTGAAGCCACCCATGTGCGTTGTTTGATGAGTGATGGCCTTGATAGCTCTCACCGCTGAGAGGCTTGATTTTGCTGTTCAAGGGTTGATGGAGGGTCAAACGTTGTCGGTTTGACTTGAAACTTGACATGGAGCCTTTTGGAGGTATTCTGGGACCATCCATAGGCTCTGATCGAAGATTTGATGTCTTTGACACTGTTACCTCCGAGAGAGCTGACTACATTGCGGTTATTTCCTTTTTGGGCCAAACGGTGTCGGAATGACCTGAAATTTGATGTAGAGCTTCTTCGTGGCATTTTAAGGCTATCTGTGTGCTCTATTTTGTGTGTTAGGGTTTAGGGTTCACCATCGCCGGTAGCTCCTGTTCAGCTGCTGGGAGAGCGAAGTTGGACCAAATGATGTTTAAATGGCCCGAAACTTCATGTGTACCTATTTTCTGGCTGTTTTGAAGGATCTTGATGTTTTTGTTTGATTTTGACAAGATTTGATGCTTGAAATGACATTTTCCCATTTGTTGTAGGAGGCGGCTCCATATAGCATTTGATGTTGAAGAGGCAAAGTGACATTTTAGGTGTCAACAAGTGGTGGGGACGTGATGCGTTGCAAGGGTCCCGCTTAAAAACCACCTTTTAGAATAAGAGACTTGTCTCCCTATCTAAAGAGACAAGACTTGCCTAGACATCGAACCAATCAAGGAAGGCAGTTTGTTTGGCTTTCCAAAGAAACAACTAACCTTCTTAAAAAAATTCCAACAAGTTTTTTAGAGTCCTTTTAAATTTAAAAACAACTAAAATAACTAAATTTCCAATGAAAGTTCTGAAATTTTTAGATTTTGGCAAGTTTGGTGGCCAAAAGGCCGAATTTGCGCGATTTATGACTTGCATTTGTGAGTGAAAGCTCCAAAATTTTTTTGAAAACTTTAAAAGCCTAAAAATATGAAAAATAACTAATTTTAACACACCTTAATTAATCCTGACCAGCAACTGAAAAAACCGACCTAAACTAGTCCAAATTAGAACAAGTGAACTAAGCAATTTTTCGAAATTTATGTGATTTTTGAAAAATCAGAAAAAATAATTTTCCATATCTGAAATAGTTCCAATTTTATAAAAATTCAGAGATAAAAAATCCACTTTTTAATGCAATAGGCTGGTCCAAACATTCCATGCATGCTACCTTTAGATCTAGAATGATTACAGAATAGTAAAGGCACACCCACAAAGCAATTAAAAAGATAGGTTGGAAAAATTACCTCAAGTGAAAAAAAACTCCCCGGCAACGGCTCCAAAAACTCGATCGTAGCCCCAAGTGCAAGGCCTCGATTGTAGTAATAACCGGTGAAACCGGGTCGATCTACGGAGAGTTATTTATCACAAAACCCGTCCTAATGGAAAACTAGTACTAGCCTAAAAAAACTATACAAATCAAATTTCCTAATTGAATTAAAAAAATTAATTACAAGTCTGAAAAACTAATTACAACCAAAGAAAAAGAAAATTCCTAATCTAGAAATCTAATCACCATAAGAATTATTAGTCCAACCAATTGCAATAATTGTTATGGTGCATAAAAATGAAAATAAAATAAAATAAAATCAGAGAATAAAAAAATAGATTTTAATTATAAAATTTTGCAATAATTACTTTGCTTGATGTCATCAAGAAAAATCAAGACCACCGCACCAATTGCGCACTATCACTATGCACAAAAATCCGATGTTGACCCATTGGTGAAGACCGAGACCCCATAAACTTGATTTATTAATGAAAGACCCATTACAGTTTTTTTTTTTGTCAAACTAAAGTGCATCCAACCTTACCATAGACACATGAAACACTAAACGGAGGAGAAGGACTCGTGGTCTTGAACGGCGATCCAACCGGCTCTTGTTTCGCGATCTGAAATCCAAGCAAGGGAAGATGATTTCAAGGCTGGTCCGATGGTGGAGTGACGATAGCAATGGCGACGGCACAACGGCATAGAAATCCAATTGGTGGTGTGCCATAGGAAAGGCCTTGGATGAAATATTGATGGAAGAAGGAGAGATGAAGAAAAATCAATGGTAAAAGGGGAATTTTGTTGCTGGTCGTCCAATGAAGTGGTGGGGATGGTGCTGCACGTTCATGCTCTTTTTGGAGTCTTTTTATATTTTTTGGTAGCTTGGGTTGCAAGGTTTTGATTTGGGTAAGGATTGGTAGTGTGTGTTCCAAGTTAGATTAGGATTAGGAGGGTTTTGAGAGAGTTTCTAGGGATTGGACACAATCCTATTAAAAATAAGATTCTTCATGTCTGTCGTGACCCCGGACCGGGTTAGCGCACCTAATCCGGGATTGGTGAGCTAGGTGGTGAGTGTATAGTAATGCTTACCACAATGATTATAGAAATACACTCATTTAATTTCCTAATGGTTTTCGCGGTGAGGATATCACACATGCTTACGAGTCATTCACATTGGTGCGGAAGCGTGTAGCAAACCAAATTTAAGAATTCATTTCATTCATACAAGACTGTTACCACAAATGATAATATCATGATGCCAGAGTCAACAATGATCAATATGGCATTCCCAAAACATAAAGTTAAATGTTTATACAAAAGATCAGTTAATCATTTCCCCAAAAATAATGCCAATAAAGGCCAGTAAAACCCAAAAGAATCTTCCAAAATGTGTCAATCAATAAACCCCCAAAATGTTTCGCAACTCAGAGCTCGACCCAATGTCTAAATGACATTGTCAGTTTGCCATTCGTCTACATGTTATGGCTCACTGGCTGCCTCCTCCGGCTCCTCCTCAAAAGGCAATGGGTCTGGAGATGAGTACCACAAAATGGGTCAGATACGATGGTCTGGCAGGCGGGTGAATAGCTATAACGATAAGGTAAATATAAAAGAGTACTTTTGAAAACAATTAAAATATATCAAAGCATTAATTTCCATAAAACAGGATGCATCATTTGTTTAAAGTACAAATGCAACATAAAACATGTAGGGTAACAAGGAAACTAGCAAGATGGCAACCACACTAAAGCTAAATCCTCCATCACTATTGTGATGTGAGCACATTCAATGCGTTGGTCTCGAGCACATGAAGTAACGAGAACCAACATTATAAATATATATACATATAGCTAGACAAGACCACGGCCGTGGAACGGGGTAACGAGGTAGGATAGGATCCAGGCTACAGCTGGTAGGAGCGCGAGGGGGAGGCCTAAGTCAGTGGATCAGATTGACAAGGATGTCCAAGCTTAGTGGTGCCTACTCATAGGTCACATGAAAATCAAAACATATGCATATCTATAATGGTGTACAATTCCCAGGCAGGCGGGACATGGTGCCCATAGGTACATGTTTCAATCAGTAACTTATCATGCATATACTGGGCTTGCAAAACATGTCAAATGCCTAAATCAATAGTTTGAGGCAAAACTGGCAATATCGAGTGAAATCGGGCTAGAACAAGTATAATCTGAGTAAAACAACACAATGAATCTTTGTATAATTACGGACCATATATTGAGGCTTCAGGATTTAACCAATGTGCATAAGGGTCTTGTATGTCAGGTTTTGCTCTTGGCATGGTACTTCGGAAGATGAAAGACATTCTAAGATCCTTATACAATTGATAAGTCCAAAATCCTCAATACATTTCTGGAATGGGGTTCTTTCTCTATCAATCTCCATATGTCATCCACTAGGTCTTCCCAAGGCGCTAGGGCTTCAAACAAACCCAACCGAACCTTAAAACGCCCTTTTTGAAAAACACTAGAGAAGGCCCAGGAATTCTGCACAGTTCGCTCGAGCGGACACAAGCTCGCTTGAGCGAACTGGTCTAATTCAGGTGGGCTCGAGCAAATGAGAAGGTTGGCTCGAGCGACCAAGTCTTTGGAAGGGGTCCGCTCTAGCATACAATGGGTCTCTCAAGCGATCTAGCTTCTGGGAGGGTTAGCTCGAGCAAACTAGAAAGTTGGTTAGAGCTACCTAGTTTCTATAAGGGGTTCGCTCGAGCAAATGTGGGTTTGCTCGAGCGAACTGCTTTAGAAATTGGTCGTTTCAGCAATTCGGGCCTCTTCTTCTTTTCCTTTCTAAACACCTATGAAACCACCATTTGACACAACATTTATGGCACTTCCACTACTCAAACCACATTCACTTCTCCAACAACCATCCACAAAAAATCATCAATCACATTAAATTCCTACCCACATTCAATACAAGATCACCCACCATTAATGGAGATACAAAATTGACAAAAACAAACTTTTAACCAAATGTAATGCACACATTTTCCAAGAGACTAAATAAGAGAAGAGAGCTCATCAATATACTCATTTCAAAATTTGTATAAACCATAGAATATAAATGAAAATGAATAGTAAAAATCCATATAAGACATGAAATCATTAAAACACTCCATTCATCCACTTGCCTTGGCCCCAAATTAGCTAACAAGCTCTTAGTCACCACTCCTAAGCTCAAAATCAACAAACTACACAAAAACCCCCAAAAATACAACCCATTACAAACCCTAAAATAGTCAAACCAAAGAAATAGAAGGAGAGGGCTTGCAATAATGAAGATGGAGCTTCTCCATGACTAGAAAAACACAAATCTAAAAGATGGAAGTGATTGCTTACTTGGAGATGCTTCAAATATCAAGGGCTTGTCCAAAGAGAACCTCTAGGTGGCTAGATTTCTCTATAAATGGTATCAAAGAGAAGCTTTCAAGATGAGGAAGAAGAAGATGACCTCCATTTTTCTTTTAGCAAGAGATTGGGATGTATTTGGAGATGAGGAAGCGAGAAGAAAGGGAAGAAACCCTAGGCAGCTGGAACTCTTTTCTTCCTCAATGAAAAGTAGCATGAAGAGGGAAAAGGAAGATGGGTTCTCCTTTTATAGAAAACAAGGGTGGGTCCCACAACTAATGGAGCTTGCTGGTTTCGGCCCTCAAATGAGTTCGACGAAGAAGGAAGAAATCTTTGTTGAAATTTCTAGTTTCCAAAAAGTATACATTTCGCTGGGTTTCGGAGATATTGAAATTAGTGTCTAGATTTTGTGTAAAAAGACTGTTTTGCCCTAGCATCAGAAAAATAGGGTTTTGACATCTCTAACGGGGACGGAGTAAAACACGAAAGTTGTAGAGTATGATGAGATCAATCAAATGGAGCTAAAACACGAATTTTCGGAAGTCGAATAATATCCCAAGCTCACGCAAGTCACTAAAAAGGAAACCGCCCCCCCCCCCCCCCCCCCCCAACAAAAAAAAAAGTCCCACTAAGTCAAAAGCTCTCAAAATTCCCCAAAGCTATATAAAAGCTATTCTAATACCAAACCAAAACTAAATCCACTAATCTCACTCAAACTAATACACGGCTTAATTAGTACTATTCGAAATCTCTCAGGGCGGGGTCATACAATGTCTCATACAACTTCCTCTTTTGGGTCCCACTTTGAAGAAAAACTTGCAAATCTGAAAATTTCAGATTTAATTCAAACTTTGAAACCATGTGGCCAGCCCCCTTTTTGGACGTGTGATATCTCCTTTGGAGGTGTTGGACGTGCAACTCCATCTTTGGAAAATCTTGGGTTGCAAACTTTCAAATCTTGAGTCCTATCTTCCTTAAAATATTCGAACTCCTTTGGTAGCTTCTCGCTCCTCCACTTGGCCCCACTTCTTTTCCAAATAAATTTCAAATATGAAAATTCGATTTGACATGCAAGTTTTTGAAGCCAAGGTGGACCCACTATGGGCATGCAACAACATTAACAAAAACATTTTGGACGTTCATGCCATCTTGCATATCTTTTCTTTATTTTTTTTCTTGTTTCCCCTTTTTTTTTCTTTTCCTTTCTTGACTCAAATTTCAAATTTGAATCTTGAAATTGTCTTCAATCATAGATAGTCCCACCTTGGCTAAAATAATTCCACATCTGAAATTCATATTTGTATTTGCAATTGGAACACATGATGGGCCCCACTTCTGCATGCAATGCTTGAATTTCCTTGCCTTGGAAGTCCTTCATATTGCTGGAATTTCTTATTTTTTATTTTTTTTCATTTTTTTTATCTTTGTTTGGCTTGAATTGAATCTTCCAACCAGGGTAGTGTGGACCTCATACAGACCTTCAAAACCTTAGTTTTCCTTCTTTAATTCTTCAATTGATTTATCTCTTTCGTGGGTCCCAAGAAATTGATTTTTCCTACAAAAATACAAATAGTATAATCAATGATCAAAGAATTATTTATTTATGTAGGAAAAGAATATTGCAAGATGCAGGCCCCAATTCACACTAAATAGATGCATAATATTTCGCCGTTTTATCAAGTTTTCTTTAATTAAATAATGGTGCAAAGAAAGTTCATCATTTCATGTGTGAATAAAACATTATAAGAAATTCGTGACTTCCAATGCCAAAAATAGAGAAGTTCGTGATTTTATGTGAAAATATAATTTTTGGCTGAATTATGACTTGAATTCAGACTTTGATGGCCACAAACATAAAATCATGATTTCTTTTCTAAAATGGTGCATGATTTGATGATTAAGTCCTTAATTGCCCTAAAATGATGATGAAATTATGCATTTTTAAGGACTTATCACTGGGCGCCCAGGGTATGGTGCCTAGGTGGATTTGGCAGGATGGGTGCCCGAGGGGTGGTGCTCGGGTGACTGTCTTATGGCTATCGGTTGGTTTGATGATTCTTAGGCCAATTCAAGTTTGAAATGTTTAAAGGACTTAATGTGTTTGGATGGAGAGTGTTTATTCGTATTCAGCTAGGATGGAATTAGATTTTAATTAATTGTGGTTAATTGTTTTAACTGATGTTTTCAAGGGAATGGTCAGGATAGGCGCCCAAGGGATGGTGCCTAGGTGAAGCTCACAGACTAGGCGCCCAGGGGTTGGTGCCCAGGTGGACATTTTTTATGCTCGGGTCGGTTTCGTGTTCTTTAGGTTGATTTGAGGTTGAGCTTTGGTGATTTGGTGTATTTGGATGAAAGGTGTTCTGTTGCATTGATTAGGATTAAATCAGGTTTCAATTAATTAGGCCTCTTAGTGATTGGAAAGGCTGGGAACCCAGAGGGTGGTGCCTAGGTGGATGTGGCAGGATGGGCACCCAAAGGATGGTGCCCAGGTGGTTTTGTGTTTTAGGTTAATTCGGACTTCTGGTTTCAATTGTTTTAAAGTTCAAGGGTTTTCTGGTATGTTGATTATGATTGGATTTGGGTTTAATTTAAATTGGGGTTTCTTAGTGATTAGATAGGTTGGGCGCCCAGAGGGTGGTGTCCAGGTGGATATGGCAGAATGGGCACCAAGGGGGTGGCGCTCAGGTGTTTATTTTTGTGGTTCGAATTGGTTTCGTGTTTTTACCTAGGATGATTCGGGGTTGAGTTAATTAGGGTCTTAGTTATTTTAGATTTAAACTTGTTTTGTTATGTTAATTCGGATTGGTCTAAGGTCTTAAATAACTAGATTAAGTTTTAACCGAAGTGTCTTAGGGAATGAGCAGGCTGGGCGCCCAGGGGGCGGTGCCTAGATGGTCTTGGAAGGATGGGCGCCCAGGGGGTGGCCCAGTGTTTTATTAGGGTCTTGAGGTGATTAAAGGTGTTCCTAATGACTTGATGGTTCTTAGGTTAATTAATTATGGTGTTTTTATTAGTCTTAGGATTTATCCTACTTAGGGGCTAAATTCAATAAGGTAGACTATCTACCTATTATTTTTGGGTTTTCTCGATATCTTTTAATTTGTTTTTTGTTTCTCCTCTAATTTACTAGAGAGTAAGGAAAGAGAAGAAGTGATTTTTTATTTTTTACGTTTTTTGTTTTTTTTGGGTTTTTGGTATGACTTTATGATTCAAGTGATATGATGTGAAGTGTGGTAAAAATGATAATTCGAAGTTCAGAACAGATCAAACAACCAAACACATCATTATCATGCAGTTTCTAAATGAACTAAATGCGGAAGATCGAAAGTTGTGCACGAAGGTGGAAAATTCCACTTGTTGTGATGCCTACCCTGTTCAGTCAGGGTTCTCAACAAACCGCAACGAATGCATAGGAGTCTTAGATTTTTCAACACAATTTCCGATATTTAGCAACTGATACGAATGTCCTAATGTGAACTACTGATGATGCAGCCAACGAATTTGCCAAAAAATGATGCAACGAGTGAAGATCTTAAACCTGGGCCTGTCTTGGAAGGGTAGACGCCAGGAGGGTGGCGCCCAGCCTATCCGGGAGAGGGTAGGCGCCCAATGGGTGGCGCCCAGCCTTTCTGTTTGAGGTTTTTCATGATCTCCTCAATATAAATGATGATGATGATGTTGGTAAGACGAGATCTAATCTAGTTATGCAATTAGAATTACGAAATCAACGTAGATCTACTCTATTAGAATGAACCTAAACATGTTCCTAATATGATGAGATGCTAATATCAGTTTTATCACAACTTATGCAGATCTATAATGCATAAATGATCCTAAGCATATTTCTAAGCATGTATGGCAATGAAACACAATAAAAGAAGAGAGAGATCTTGGAATACCGATATAATAACGCGTTTCTCAAGTTCCTAGAATGAAGCTTTCGCGAAGGCCCATAGCTCTAGTTGAAAATATGGATGCCTCCTCTATTTCCTCTTCTTCTTCTCCATATTTGAAGCTCTCTCTAATGGTAGCTACCTTTCTTCTTCTTGCTTATTCTATCTTTTTCTCTCTTTTAGGGTAGCTCCCTTTGTAAATGAGGTTAAGAGATCCTTATATAAAGGTTTGGGACGAGTTTAGGAGGGCTAGGGCTTCATTATTTCATGTTTCTAGAAGGTCTCACGCATCCTAAGGCGGCTTAAGTTGTTTTAGGGTGAATTAGGGTCCGAAAGGGGATATGCGCCTATGGGGTGGTGCCCACATGGCCTGCCCAGTTTGGATGCCCACAGGGTGGTGCCAAGGTGGTCTTGTAGAGTGTAGGCGCCCACTGGGTGGTGCCTAGATGGTTTGGGTTTCGCTTTTGGAACTTAGTCTCATTTGGAGTCAGGATTGAATGGATAGATCTTTAGCTGGGGTGGGGGGGATTGAACGGATAGATCTTCAGATGGGGGGTGGGGGTGGGGGTGGGGGGGGGGGGGGGGGGTGGTGGTTTGGGGTTGGCGGCTACACTAGCATTTAACTGACTGGGCACCATAGGGGTTGTACCTAGGTGGATTTCGGAGCTGGGCACCACAGGGGTGGAGCCTAGGTGGATTTTAGAGCTAGGCGCCACATGGGTGGTGCCTAGGTGGTTCGGTTCGTCTTTGGAGCTTGGTCCCTATGTTTGAGTTGTCCCGGACTACTTTCAGGCTGAATAAGTAAATTTGGAGGTGGGCGCCCATGAGATAGTGCCTACGTGGTTCTGGGTAGTGTGGGCACCACAAGGCTGGTGCCTATGTGGAATTCAGTAGGGTTGGCGCCACTTGGGTGGTGCCTAGATGGAGTCGATTCATTTTCGGAGCTTGGTCCCTATGTTGAGTGGTCCCGGTTTGCTTTTAGGTCATGTTGTAGAATTAAGGGGTGGGCGCCACTTGGCTGGCACCTAGGTGGGTCTGCATAGAGTGGGCGCCACAAGGCTGGCACCCAAGTGGAATTCAGCAGACTGGGCACCACATGGGTGGCGCCTAGGTGATTTTCATCTCCTCTTTGGGACAAACTTCGGAAGCTCATAACTTTTGACCCGCTTATTAAATTTGGATGTTCTATATATCGTCGGAAAGCTCTCGGAGTGAAGAATCCAAAGATCCAAATGTCCTAACAATTAGGGACTGGAAAAAAAAAAGGACCTCCGGATCAATGAATCCTGCTTCTTAACTTAGGCTAACCTGGTGACATTTAGGCAAGCTAAGCGTGAGCTTTGTAGGAATTGACCTAAGCATGTCTTAAGTGGTCTGGAGAAGGTAAAATTGGTGTCGTGGTCCACTCCTAGTGTAAGTAGTAAGTTTGACTCGAGATCCCGACGCAATCTAGCTTCTTCACTCACGAGTGTCTAGAAATCGCCAGAATAAGTATAGAATTATCAACAAGCATCTTCATCGTCGTTAATTAATCTGACTTACGCCATTAATCATTCAATTATGGGTGAAATGGGGGCACCACTATATATGATAGGTATTCAAGGCTATCATAGGGACCCAAATGACGTATCTACAACTATGAAAGTTGAGATGGAGTTCATATACTCTAATCAGGTCTAGACACTTATGGACTTGCCTGCCAATATTAAACCTATTGGGTGCAAGTGGTCTACAAGAAAAAAAGAGGACCAGATGGAAGAGTTGAGATGTTTAAGGCCAGGCTTGTTGCGAAAAGGTATACTCAGAAAAAGGGCATCGATTATGTGGAAACCTTCTCACCGGTAGCCATGCTCAAGTCTATCCAGATTCTCTTATCCATTGTGGCTCATCTCGATTACGAGATTTGGCAAATGGAAGTCAAGACAGCGTTTCTCAATGGCCATTTTGAGGAGACATCTATATGATGCAGTCAAACGGTTTTGTAGCTAAAAACCAAGAGCAAAGATTTTGCAAATTGCAGAAGTCCATTTATGGACTGAAGCTGGCATCCCGAAGCTGGAACATCCATTTTGACTAAGCAATCAAGTCATTTGGTTTTTTTCAAAATCCGGATGAGTCATGTACATGAAAAGTGAAAGAGGCAGGGTAGTTTTTTTGATTTTATATGTTGATAACATCCTTCTCCTTGGGAGTGACATAGGAATGTTGTCAACAGTAAAAGTTTGGTTGGCTAAGGCATTTGATATGAAGCACTTTGGAGAAGCTAATTACATCCTAGGGATCAAACTCCATCGAGACCGGAAAATAGGACGATTAGCTTATCCCAAGCTGCATACATAGATAAGGTACAGGTATGGTTTGCTATGCAAGACTCAAAGAAAGGTATCACACCTTTCCAAGGATCAGTGTCCTAAGAAACCTGAGGAAAAGAAGTAGATGAGAGCAATACCATACGCTTCGGCTGTTCGTAACCTCAGGTATGATATGCTTTGTACTAGACTAGATATCTATCACATAGTGGGCCTAGTCAGCAGATATCAGTCTAACCCAAGTCCTGACCATTGGACTATTCTCAAATACTTGAGAAGGACTAGAGATTACATGTTGATCTATGCCAGTGATGAGTTGATTTCAGTCGGATACACGGGTTCTGACTTCATGTCAGATAAAGATTCCAGAAAATCAACCTCTGGGTATATGTTTATGTTGTAGCGGCATGTGAAGCAGCTAAGGAAGCAGTATAACTCAAAAGATTCCTTCTGGAACTTGGAGTGGTACTTTTGGCGTGACAGCCGCTCACAGTTTACTGTGACAGCAGCGTGGCAGTCGCTTAGTCCAAGGAATCTAGGAGCCATAAGAGCCAAAAGCACGTACAGAGGAAGTATCACTCGGTCAGAGAGATTGTGCAGAGAGGTGACATTGCCATTACCAAGATAGCATCTGCGGACAATCTCACAGATCCATTTACTAAGCCTTTGACCACCAAAGTCTTTGAGTAGCATGTGATGGGCATGAGATGCACCCCAGACTGGCTTTGACCCCAGACCGAGATATGGGTCCGCAACGGTGTTTATGTGAGGTTACATCAATAAACATATGAATATACATTTATTTAATTTCCCACAGGTTTCCGCAGTGAGGATATACACACTCACAAAATATTTACATTGGTGTAAAAGCCTGTAGCAAACCAAATTCGTAATCCATTTCACATTTCAAAGCTGATAATACATATGTGTAAATAACATGGCGTTAAAGTGAGCAATGATCTCATTGGCATTCCCAAAATATCAAGTTAAATGTTTATACAAAAGATCAGTTAAATTAACATTCCCCAAAAATAATGGCCAACAAAGGCCAGTACAACCAAAAGAGTTAATCAAATGTCATTCTATAAACTCCCAAAATGTTATGTAACTCCTAGCTCGACCCAATGTCTAAACGACATTGTTGGCTTGCCATTCTACTAAGCGTTGCGGTTCACCGACCGCCTCCTCCAGCTCCTCCTCAAAGGCAATAACAGGGACTGGACTAGAGTACCACAAAAATGGGTTAGACACGACGGTCTAGCAGGTGGGTGAATAGATATTACAATAAGATAAATTGAAAAAACATTAAAATCTGTCCAAACATTTATTTTCATAAAAAAAAAATATATCATTTATCAAAAATGTATATGTAAGATAAAACATGCAGGATATCAATGAACATGGAACTAGCAAGATGGCAACCACACTAAAGCTAAATCCTCTCTATCACTAATGTGATGAGAGCACATTCAGTGCGTTGGGCTCGAGCATGCGTATCGCTACCCCGGACAGAGACCCGGGCCCGCGACGTGTCAAAGTTGTGCTGTCCAACTAATTATCTATGATTAACCCACAGGTTTCCGCGGTGAGGATTCCCAAAACACACTTGGAATTTATCTCACACAAACTATGATTTGCGGAAGCGTGCAGGTAATCTTATCTTTGCCATACTTGTATCATTACATACCCTTTCATAAATTAAATCATCATCAAGACAATAATCAACAAAGGAAACATAACATGGCATTACCGAACTTTAACATTCAAGTTCCAAAAGGGACAAAAGTAAGTTAAGTTAAGTTTACATATTCCAAAAGTATCAATGGCCAACAAAGGCCTTACAACCCAAGGACAAAATAATCACTCATTCCTATCATGTGACGTGCTCAAGACCCCACCCGACGTCTAGAGGACGTCGTCGGGTTGCCACTCACGGGCTGGGGGTGGCTCAAAAGCCTCCTCCGGGCGCTCCTCCTCAGGGGCAACGGCTCCTGCATCTAAACACCAAAGCAAAACGGGGGTTAGACACTACGGTCTGGCAGGTGATCAATTTAGACATAAACAAATCGATTAATATTTGGAATAATTAGTACTTAAAACTTGACATGAGTTCTGAGCTAAACATATAAATGGTATGAGCAAAACTAATATAATTTCAAGAAAACATCATGAATTATGAATCTTCATTGAGCTCATTCTTTCTCTGTCATCTTCAATGACAAGAGCAAGCAAAACAAAACAAAACAAAAAGAAACAAAACAAAAGCCCAAGTCACGCAAGGTGAGTGGGAAAACCGGCCGGGAAACCGGACAAAACAAGAACGTGTACAATTACATGACTAATCTGCAAATTGTCTTTATGCTTAAGGACCCCCTAACTAGTGGATCAGACTGAGAGGGCAGTCCAAGCTCAGCGGTATTCCATGATGTTCATGTATGCACGAAACATGCTGATACTTGTACAAAACTCATCAAGAATGGAAAGATGCGCTTATCAAACTAAAACGAAACAGGATTTGCAAGGATATCATAACTATATTATTATAAACTAAAGAGGTGACTCCCATATTTCCTTTTCTAAATAATTTGAAGAAAAACCAACTTGCAAAGCAATAGTCATGGTGAACAAAAACTAGGATTTTTAAACAATCTAATTCGTGTCCATGCTAAGAACCTAAGTTTGATCTCGGTGCAATTGAAATCCAAATATCAGGGTTCAAAATAATTTGGTGTTCTGATGTTATTTGATATTATGAGTTTCAATGGCATCACATCAAATTTAAGTCACTTGACATGATCAAGTTTTCTTTCTTATAGCAATCTCCTCAATCTCCTCCTTTTTCTCATTCATACTTAGAATCAGACAGCATCAGGTTCGCTCGAGCGATGATATGTTCGCTCGAGCGGACTCATCCAGAACATCCTTCGCTTGAGCCTCCCCGAAGTTCGCTCGAGCGGTCGCAACCAGAGACTTGTTTGCTCGAGCTTACCCAATGTTCGCTCGAGCGGACAGGTTTCTAGGAGCGATCCTCCCAGACAGAAGCTTGTTCGCTCGAGTGAGCCAAGGCTCCGCTCGAGCGAACAGCCTTCTGGCTGACTCGCCCAGTGCAGAAATCCCATCCTCCTTTCAACTTTCTGCTACCCTCTTTCCTTCAATTCTCCTTCTTAAAAGAACCTACATATACATGATCTTCCTAACCTTTTCATACAACCATTCATCACCCAACTCCTTCATTATCCAACCCCACCTCTCACAATTGCGTCCATTTATAAACCATATCTTACAACCAAAATAGAAATCAATTTGACCACTGTACAAATCAAAGATCATACTGAAACTTAGGCAAGAAGATATAGAAAATAATTCAAATAATCCCATGCATTGGAAAGTAGTAAATGAGCAAATTAAGCATGATGAAATCAACCATTAGAAAGCAAAGTAATGCTTAACTTCAACATGCATTAAGAGAGTCTAAAAGAATCACTTGCCTTCACCAATTTGCTATCCACAATCTCGCAACTCCTATCCAAAGAAGAGCCACGAAATCTACACAAATGCCCCAAGAAAACCATTCCAAAAATCACCATTCCAAAAATCACCATTTTAACCAACCAAAACTCTCATTTCGAAAATGGGTTTGCATGTATGAAAATTAGTGTCCTAAAGAGCTCAAAAGATCAAACTGAAAGGAAGAAGGAGATCCTAATACCTGAAGCTCGCTAAACAATGAAGAGGAGGGAAGATGAGGGCTCAACTCAACAAGAAACTTCAAGAGAATGATATCAATAGAGAGCTTGAGAAGAGAGGAAGAGGAAGATGGTCTCAAATTTCCATTTGGAAATTTCTAACCAAGGCATGCAAAGAGAACAACGGAGAGGAAGAAGAAAATTTTCTTCTCAGCTGGGTCAAGAGAGGAGAGTTGCAGAAGATGGCCTGGAACGAGAGTGTGAAGTAAGGAAGGAGGGGAAAACTTAAGTCAAGTGTATGAGTGGGCCCCACAGTACTCAAAACTTGCGATGATTAAAACCTCCCTTTATGGGCCCCGGATGGAAACTACGAAGAAGACAAAAATGATCGTCGAAAAATCTAGTTTCCAAAAAGTATAAATTTGGCATAGTTTTGTGATTTTGAAATTTGGGTCCAAATTTTGTGTGAAATGACTGTTTTACCCTTTTGGGCCAAAATTTGTGTTTCTGGGGCCTCAAATACAGATAGGTGGAAAACAAAAGTTGAACAATAAAATAAAACCATTCAAAATCGATCAAAATCACAATAAAATCGAGAATTTTGAAATTTCCTCCCAAGCTTACAAGTACACTCAGGGCACCCCTGAGTGTGACTATATATCATAAAACGCTCTAAAAATTCTCCAAAGCTAATTCTAGACTAGATCAAATAAATCTCTAATCCCATGAGCATTAAACCCACATAATAACTAAATGCGCACTTAATTAACACTAATCACACTAATCCTGGGTTGGGGTTTGACATCCTCCACCCCTTAGGTTATTTGGTCCTCCAAATAAAACGGTTGTACCTCGGGTAACAAGTGCGGGTACTTTCTCTGGATTTGATCTCTTAGTTCCCATGTTGCTTCTTCTGGCTCATGATTTTCCCACTGAACTTTGACCCAATGGATGGTCCGGTTTCTCAATTCCTGTTCCTTGGTGTCCACAATTCTAACCGGCTTCTCCACATATGAGGCATCTTCTCAAATTTCCAATGGTTCTTGCTGCAACACGTGTGAAGGATTTGGGACGTATGTCTTCAACAGAGAGACGTGAAAAACATTGTGCACCTCGGAGCGGTGGTAATGCAAGTCTATAGGCAACGTCCCCAATCTTGCTCAAAAGCTCATACGGTCCGATGTATCTTCTTGCCAGCTTGCCTTTCTGACCAAATCTTAGTGTTCCTCTGATCGGAGACACTTTCAAAAATACTTTATCACCCTCTTCAAACTGTAATTCTCTCCTACGAGTATCAGCATAGCTTTTCTGTCTGCTTATGGCAACTTTTAACCGTTTCTGGATTAGCTTAATCTTATCACTTGTCTCTCCAACTATCGTCGGTCCGTGGAAGCTACGAACACCGACTTCTTCCCAACAAATGGGAGTTCTGCATCTCCTACCATAGAGTGCCTCGAAAGGTACCATACCAATGCTAGAATGGTAGCTGTTGTTGTACGCGAACTCACATAAGGGCAAGTACTCATCCCATTGCACCTTAAAATCTAATACGCAAGCACGCAACATATCCTTTAAAGTTTGTATCGTTCTCTCTAACTGGCCATCTGTCTGAGGGTGGTATGCAGTGCTGAATTGTAACTTGGTGCCCATAGATTCAAATAGGGTCTTCCAAAATCTCGAAACAAATCTACTATCTCTGTTGGAAGTGATGGAGACGGGTTGTCCATGTCTGCTGACAATCTCGATCACAAATAAATCTGCTAGTGGTACCATATGCATCTTACTTCCGGTCTTCATAGGAATGAAGTGAGCAGACTTCGTGAGACAATCCACGGTGACCCAAATAGCATTGTTCCCCTTCTTAGTGGTAGGCAAACCGGAGACGAAATCCATAGTGACGTGTTCCCACTTCCACTCCAGAATGTCCAATGGCTGCAACAACCCTGGAGGCTTCTGATGTTCTGCCTTGATCTGCTGACATGTGAGACATCGGGATACAAACGCTTCAATCTCTCATTTCATATTATTCCACCAGAATCGGTTCTTCAAGTTTTGGTACATTTTAGTGCTCCCCGGATGCATGGAATATCTTGTACTATGAGCTTCAGTCATAATCTCATTTTTCAAATCTTCAATATTAGGCACACACAAACGATCGCGAAAATATAACACTCCATCTACTATCCTGAAGTTTGGACGATCTGAGATATGATCAATAATCTTAGCCAAGTCTGGGTCTTGCGACTGACTGCCTTTGATCTTCTGAATGAAGGTAGGCTCTGACACTATCATACTTGCCAACATCACACCCTTCCTTATCAACTGCACTTCAACTCTAAGTTCTTCAAACTGATGCAAGACGCTAACTCCTCTCAAGCTAGCCATAACTGCTGATTTTCTGCTCAACGCGTCAGCCACTATGTTCACCTTGCCCGGATGATACTTGATTGAGAAGTCATAATCTTTTATGTACTCCATCCACCGCCTTTGCCTCATGTTCAACTCTTTCTGCGAAAACAAATACTACAAACTCCGGTGGTCCGAGTGGACTTCAAATTTCTCTCCATATAAATAGTGTCTCCACATCTTCAAAGCAAATACCATTGCCGCTAACTCCAAATCATGGGTGGCGTAATTCTTCTCATGCTCTTTCAACTGTCTCGAGCAATAGGTAATTACCTTGTCATTTTGCATCAAAACACAACCCAATCCTACATTGGAAGCATCTGTAAAAACAATAAATCCTCTATTTCCTGACGGTAGAGTAAGAATTGGGGCTGTAGTCAATCTCTTTTTCAGTTCTTTGAAACTTTCTTCACATTGGTCTGTCTATATGAAAGGTACACTTTTCCTAGTTAGCTTGGTCAAAGGTGCTGCAATGGATGAAAATCCTTGAACAAACCTTCTATAATATCCCACTAACCCCAAGAAGCTTCTAATCTCTGTTACGGTACTTGGCCTTTTCCAACTGACAACGGCATCAACTTTGGATGGATCCACTACTAAACCTTCTCTTGATATAACATGGCCTAGAAAAGCCACTTGTTCTAGCCAAAATTCGCACTTAATTAGCTTCGCGTAGAGCTGGTTGTCCCTCAAAAGCTGCAATGACGTCCTCAAATGCTCTTCATGCTCCTCTTTACTCTTAGAATACACAAGCACGTCATCAATGAACACCACAGTAAAGCGATCCAAGTACTCTGCAAAGACTTTGTTCATAAGAACCATGAATACCGTAGGTGCATTAGTCAATCCAAACGGCATTACCAAAAATTCATAGTGCCCATATCTGGTTCGGAAAGCTGTTTTTGGCACATCTGACTCTCTAACCCGCAGCTGATAATACCCAGACCTCAAGTCTATCTTGGAAAAATACGCTGCTCCTTGTAACTGATCGAACAATTCATCTATTCTTGGCAACGGGTACCTGTTCTTGACGGTCATATGATTCAATCTTCTGTTGTCTATACACATTCTCAAGCTTCCATCCTTTTTCACAAATAACACCGGTGCTCCCCTAGGTGAAACACTTGGTCTAATGAAACCTTTACTCAATAAATCTTGCAACTGGAATTTTAGTTCACCTAACTCTGCTAGAGCTATCCTGTAAGGTGCAATAGATATCGGAGCTGTCCCTGGAAGGAGCTCAATGGTGAACTCAACTTCTCGAATTGGTGGCAATCTCGGGATTTCCTCAGGAAAAACATCCAGAAATTCGCATACAACGGGGATTTCCTCCACCCCTTACCACCGTTTATCCTCCGTGATAAACGCTATAAAAGCTTCACATCCACTACTTACCATTCTGCCCACTTTGAGTGCTGAAATAATCCCCACTTGGTTTATCTTCCTGGTCCCCTGAATCAGCAAATCTGCCTGTTCCCCTTTCAACTTAAAGGTAATGGTCTTGCTAAAGCAATCCATGGTAGCATGATACTTCTCTAACCAATCCATGCCTAAAATGACATCAAAGTCATGCATATCTAGGATAACAAGGTCTGCTGGAAGGTTGACCTCCCCTAATAAGACCGAACAACTTGGATAATAGGTTTTACAAACAACTTGTTTTCCTACTGGTGTAGTAACTGTCAATATATAATCAAGTTCTCTAAACGGCATAGTAATCATCTTTGCAAACATAGGAGATAAAAATGAATGAGTGCTGCCAGGATCAAATAAAATTATAACTTATACTCCACAAATGAGAAGTTTACCTTCTACTACATCACCCGCAGCCTCTGCATCAACACGGTGGAGATGGTATGCACGTCCTTGTTGCCGTGGCCTGTTTTGCCTCCCTTGTACATTTGTGTTCTGCTGTTGCTATTGTGGAGGACGAGCATTCTTGTTCTGAACTTGCTGTCTGCCTTGCTTCTGTTGTTGCTAAGGTGGTCTGACTTGGTTTTGAGCTGGTGCCTGATTATGAGGAGCTGCTTGCCTTTGTGGATGATTTCTATTGCCTTGGTTCTGCAATTGTGGGCAATCTCGAATAGCATGGTCCATAGCCCCACATCTAAAAGAAGCTCCCGTGGCCTTACAACATTGAGTTGTCTCATGGTTCTTGCCACAGTGTGCACATGCACCTTGCCTTCAAGGGTTTTGTTCTTGTCTTTGCTTCTTGTTCAGTTGCCTTTGATTCTGCTGGTGGTACTGTAGCTTTCTATCCTAATGGACCCGTCTTTTTTTTTTCTTGCCTTCCTCTGTCCCGGGTCCGCCAGGATGCGGCGGGGCAAAGAGAAAAAAAGAGCAAGCATCAACATTTTTGTACGGGTATGCCAGATTTTCTATTCTACTCGGAATTTGAAATGGTGATCCGGAGATTCACCTTCAGAAGTAGAAAGGAAATCAAATTTTTTTTCTAACTTTCCATTGCACCTATATTTAAAGAAAGAGAAAAGATTTTAAAATGCCATGAGAGGCGATTTGTTCAGTTTGCTGTGAAAGGCGGTTTTGTGCCGTAGAAGGAGATTTTGCCATGAAAGGCAATTTACAAATCTCATCAATGATGAAAGACAAGAATTGTGATTTTTTTGTCTCTTTAAAAAATACAAAGTACAATAGAGAAGAAAGAAAGAGGGATTTGACTTCTCAAGAGATTGTGGGGACTTGTTCAGATCGACGGTCGCGAGTCATGTATGAACTTCGCCATCGTCCTTCAGATGAGAACACTTGATGCTTTAGTTCACTTGGCTTGGCTTGGACCTCGGATTTTTAAAGGATAAAGACCAAGGGAAGGTCCTATATCCAATAAAAAACCAAATAGATGGGTTGAAAAGCCGCATCTAGGCCATGTTGGATAAAAGAAGAGGGGAAACCTTGGAGGGGTGGCCCCCCAAGGGACTTCGATCACCTTGTAGTGCTTGCAGCAGAGTTTCTTCAAGGCAAGAGAGCTTCTTTTTGTGCAGAGATTTCTAGGACAATTTCTTCAGAACTCTTCAGATGATTTTTTCGGACCCTTTCCCTTTGGAATGACTGCCTATTTATAGGCTTTTGGTGGCCATTAGGAAGTTTTATGGGCATTAATGATATTAATGCTCCATGATGGGAGGAGTTACAAGATTTAATTTCATAATTTTGTAACTCCTTTTTCTTGGATTTTGATTGGCCGATGGAGAATAATGGGCATTTAATCTCCATGATGATGGGAGTTTCATGATTAATTACCATGATTAATCTCCATAATGATAGGAGTTACATAGTTAATTGTCATGATTAATTGGACTTGTAACTCCCATTTGCTTGCTTCTGATTGGGCTGTCGAAAATAATGAGTTAATGACCCTAATAAGTTGTCATAAAAAGGTCATTTAACTTCATTAATTGGCCGCCAAGTCGATTGAAGAGTCGCAGGCCGCGCCGCGTCTTTTAAAATTCTTTTTGCGATGATCAACGATGGATCCGTATGTTATTTGATGTCGGATGACGATGCGAATTCAGATATTGGTTGATACCAATGGGCCGGCAACATCTGTCCAGTCGATTTCTAGATCGGTCGGGCAGAAAGTGTACTTTCTTGGTCGGCCGGTTGAAGGTTTCGGAGTGTCCGATGATGATCAAATGATTTCGATGGCGGATTCGTGATGTTGACGAAGATCGACGGATATCATGCCTCAAAAATCAGAGTTTAAGAAAATCACAGAGGCCAATCATCGCGAAACGGAAAAAGAATCGGAAGAACGGACGTTTCGGAGGAAATCCAGCGACCCGTACTTCCAGGGTCGCCGGCGAACATGCACCCATGGTCGCCGGCGACCATGGGGCAGGCGACCTTGGACTTTAGTCCATTTTCCGGTCGCCTTTCGGTCGCCGTTTCTTCGCCGTTTTCGGGCTTTTTCGCTTCTTTTTTCTCATGTATTTTTCTTTGACATTTCTCCTCATTTATTGGCTCAATTCCACTGAAGAAAACCCATCGAGAAGTCATGCAAATCAGAGCACAAAGTTCCCTATTTTTGGAAAAGCCGAAGACTTTGTAACCGATTTTCTGCCAAGAGTTGAAACTAGGTCAAACGATGTCTAAATGACCTGAAATTTGAGGTGAAGCTTCTTGAGCATTAGATAGGACCAACCATGGGCTTTTATTTGAGTTTTGAAGCCGTTTGGGGTCCCGTCGATGCTAGACTTGATTTCACCGTGCGGAAGATGTCGAGCTTTGATGTACGGTCATCTGAAGTCCGATTGACCTGAAATTCGACAGGGAGCCTATTGGAGTCATTTTGAGATGATCCATTAGCTCCGATTTGGATGCCATGGTCCCGGGGAGCTTCTCCGCCGGTAGGCTTGATTTTGCTTCGGAGCGTCAAAACCGAGTCAAACGTTGTCGGAATGACCTGAAATTTGACGTGCAGCCCTTTGGAAGCATGCATAAGCTACTCATGTGCTTTGTTTGATGGGTGGCAACATCAGAGGTTCTCGCCGCTGAGAGGCTTGATTTTGCCTTTCGAGAGTTGATGGAGGGTCAAACGGTGTCGGTTTGACTTGAAATTCGACGTGGAACCTTTTGGATGGATTTTGAGACTATCCATAGGCTCTGATCGAAGATTTGATGTATTTGACACTGTCGCCACCAGGAGCTCCTACTCAGCTGTTGGAGGATTGAAGTTAGGCCAAATAGTGTCGAAATGGTCCGAAACTTCATGTGTACCTCTTTTTTGGCTATTTTGAAAGATCTTGCAGTTTTTGTTTGATTTTGACAAGATCTTATGCTTGAAGAAGCTTTGTCTGTTTGTAATAGGATGCGGCTCCATGTAGCTTTTGATGTTGAGGAGGCAAAGTGACTTTTTTTTGTGTCAACAAATGCCCCCTCAAGGTATGGCGACGAATCGCGTAGTTTTGGCAGTCGATGTGCCTCGAAGAAAACTTTGAAGGAGAACTTCTGACTTGACCAAGAGTCTCTGAGCATTTTTCTTTGATAGAATAGCCTTTTGAGTTTCAGAGGGGATTTTATGGCAATGAGAGAGATCACGTACCATCTCAAGGAAAAATTTTGAAAATGACATTTGGATTGGGTTTTTGGGTTTTGGATTTTCCTTTTTGACCTTGTGAACCTAAAGGCTTTGTGCGGCGCATCAGACGGTAAAAAAGGTTTTTGGTTTTTGACCTTGTGACCAAACAAGCTGTATGTGGCAGGTTTGGGGGTCGGGTTTTGAATTTTGATTTTGGTCTTGTAGCCTAACAAGCTGTATGTGGCAAGTTAGGGGACCATGGTTTGGTCTTTTGTCACTTTTGGGACAATTTTGGGTCCATTGAAGTGGTTTGGGCTTTTGTGGAATGTCAATTTCAAGGTTTTGGCTTAATTTGGTTCATGAGGTGGGACGGTTTGGATTTTTGGAAACTCATGAGACTTGGATTTTTTTTACTTTTTTATTTTAATGGTCCAATCAACTCAAGGGAGGCATGGAACCATTTTTGTATGCTCTTGGTAAGAGGGATTTTGACTAAAAGCCACTTTTAGTGCCTAGGTAGTCAAACCTGGCTCATGTGGGCTAGCCCATGGGACCTTAAGCTTTAAAGATGGCTTAGATCTCATGTGGTGTCATTTTTGTAAAGAATATCTAAAAATATCTCTTTTTGGTAGAAAATATCTAAAAATATTCTTACTTGGAGAGAATCTCTCAAGTTTCCTTGATTTTAGGAGAGATTTTCTCAAAGTATCTTTCTTTGGGAGAAAGTTTCTCATAATCCCTCTCTTTTTGGAGAGAATTTCTCAAAAGATCTCCTCATTGGGAAAGAATATCCCATGATCCTTTTCTTTCAGGAAGTTTGCTAATTTGTAGCACTTACATCCTTTCTTTTCTCCTCCTTTCCTCTTTTGGTTTGCTTTTCTATAAAAGCAAGGGGAGGTTGGATCTCTTGCTCCTATTGCCTTCTTTTTGTAAAAGTCTTCAAGTGTGCTCCAAGATCAAGAATTCTCCTTCTTCTCCAAGGATCTTCTAGTTCTTCCTCCTTCTCCATCAATGGCTTCAAGTAAATTTCTTCTTTGTCTTTAAGAAACCCCATGTAGAAATGGGAAAAGGTTTTCTTTCTTTCCTTTTCTTTTCTTTTTTCTTTCTCTTTCTCTTTTTTTTTCTTTTCCACATGCATTCTTTTTTCTTTTTTTTTTAAACGTTTCTTTTTTCTCTCATTTTTTTTTCTTTTCTTTCTTTCTTTTTTTTTTCCTTTCTTTTCCTTTCACGGTTTTTCTTCTTTTTTTTATCGTGTTTTTTTTTCTTCTTTTTTCTCTTCTTTCTTTTTTTTTCTTTTCTTTTCTTTTTTTTTTGTGTGTGGCCGTACGGACAAGACCGTACGGTCATGGCCATACCACCACGTGGCCTATGGGTGATTTTTTTTTTTATTGTTTGAAACAAGAAACTTTCTTCCTCTTTTCTTTCCTTTTTTTTTTTTTTTTTGGATTTCGAGACGCACATGCATGACAACTTTCCTTCTATGCATTTTTTCTTTTTATAAAATATAATTGGAAGTACGATAGTGCACACCTGGAAATCTTTTCGCAAGTCTTGGGATTTGGAGCTCGCAACATTGTTGAGTCCTTTCTTGGTCTTGCGGGGATTTTCTGAGGAGCTTTGCAAGTTTTGGATTCTGGAGCTCGCAGTAATGTTGAGCCCTTTTCCAGTCTTGCGGATATTTGAAAAGCTTTGGTTTGATCACGTAGCAATATTTGAGTTCAAGCCTTCTTCGAAAATTTTCCATTGATTATAAGCTTTCAGCGATGTTGAGCCCATCTTCAAGCTCCTATTTCTTTCAGGGTGTTTTCCTTTTCTTCAGAATTGGCCCAAAACCATGCCAAAATTTCGCTAGAAATTTTTAGCAAAATTCTGTCATTTTGATGATTGATCTTTTTTTTCATCCTTTGCAGGTAGTTCCTCCAGAACAAACAAGGGTAAGGAGCCTGTCACTGATGCGTCTCGCCGTTCTACCAGATCCTCTAATGTGGCCGTACAGCAGGCCAGGGAAGAGGTTCAGTATGTTGAAAGGAACTTGGAAGAGTGTGACTCGCTTAACCGAGATCAGATGAGGCAACGTTTGATTGCCCTCAAGGATGAAGAGTATTATAAGATTATGGTAAGCAACCATCCCTGGGTCACGGAAGATTAGAGCATTGTGCCCAAGCCTACCTTCTTCTTTGGTGATGCCGTCCCGACGATTCAACATACCAAAGGAGATGTTTTCAGTTCTCTTTCACAGTTGATGGTGAGAAGAGAACAGTTTCCTCCACATGCTTGAAGAGGGAAGATCCTCCAAGCTGGGTGAAGAGGACAAATGTGATCAAGACCGGGGTTTTTGTTGGCGGCCCTTCTGGTTTTGCAGAGAAGTTGCCTGCCCGTATGGACATTTTGATGCCGGCCAGCGGCTACCAAGGTTTAGACCATCCTTCGGTCGATTTGAGATCGGTGGGCCTTGGCATTTTCAAGGGTGATGGCAGCAATTGGCTGAAGCCTTTTCGACTTCGCGGCCGTTTCAGTGCTTACTCGAGCTAGGAGTCGTGGACTGATCACATCTTGCAGGTTGGCGGTGCCATTCTAAAGGAGGCCGAGATTTTTGACGCGGTTTGCGCTTTTCGGCAAACCGTGGTTTTCTCCGATGAGGCCTTCATGGCCATGCTGGAGTCGTTCCTTCCACAAACCAACACCTTCGTTGTCACGAATGGTGAGATTGGTTTTTCTTTAAAGGATCTGAACGCCATCACTGGGCTGCCTATCCTCGGCAATCTTTATGAGGAGTTCATGCCTATTGACAGCATCCTTGAGGAACAGTCTGAGGAGTTCAGGCTTTTGTACTTTCAGCTTGTCGCCTTCTACTACTTTTTGAAGGAGAAGGAGGGCTCGAAAGTCTGGTGTAGCAGTTGGAGGAGTGGTAGCGTTTTGTCTTCCAACTTCTTTGACAGCAGGGAGTCTTCTGAGAGTACGACCCAGGAAGCCAGGGCTAAGAACCTGGATTCGAAGAAGATCTCCACCATGCGAGAGAATTTGAAGGAATTCTTCGCAAACACAGACGCCATTCATTCTGACATTGCGCTGCAGAGAGATCTCACTGTTTACATCACTTATTGGCTGGGTAAGGCTGTTTTTGCTGGAGGAAATGGAACGCACATCGGCCGCACTGTATTTTTTCGGCTTCTCAGATGGCGTTTGGAGAGCGGCTTGCTTTGGTGCCTGCTCTTTACTCCTATTTGTGCACCGAACTGCAGGCTGCTGCTTTCCTGGTTCGGCTTGGGCTTCCCATGAATAGGGTATTTTCAGCCCACATTTTCTATTCGTGGCATGTATACCACTGTCCCAGTTTCCACCGATTGGGTGCTGCTTGGGACGATGACCAGTTTATGATTCGGTTGGCTAGAGGGAAGCCTGTTTCCAAATCTCTTATATCTGCCCATTGAGGATCCGACGATTCTGGGACGTTGCGATGGGGTAGTCTTCAATGAAGCTTTCTCCGGGCTTACGGAGGAAGGCTTTTGATTTTGGTGTCTCCCGTGATTCCACCAGGGTAGGGTCGGGGAGACACTATTCTTTGACAAATGCGGAGAGGAGTTGGCTTTTTAACATATGTGTCGGCACGATGGTGTATCGTAGACATCTTTTCGTCGACATCCAGCCGTATGTTCCCTCGCGTTTTGCCATGCAGTTGGGCTTCTCTCAAGGCGTTGTTGGAGCGCCTTCGAGCAAGGTGAAGCGTTTTGGAGGTCTGTAGGACGGGAGAAATGCATGGGCCTTTTATAGCACGGAAGACACTACTGCCATGATTTCCTATCCTGAGTTGCCCACTCTCCGGACTGCTGGCTTCACGAATTGGTTCGTAGAGAGCTTTTCAGCACACCTGGGGCTTTCCAAGAAGGAGCTTGATGTAAAACAGTCTTCCAGGAAAGGCCTTGGGAAGTCAGATGGCGTTCGCCAAGAAGAAGTTCTGGCTTTCCTTTTTGGAGACAAGCACTGTCACGTCCCCCGAACCCGATTAGAAAATAAACCGGATCCGGGGAGTGAAATTTAGGGCTAATTAAAATTTTTGCCCTTTAGGCCTAAGGATCGTAAGTCCGCTGCGAGGATATTGCATTTCAAACCTCAAGTAATATAAGAATCGCGGAATTCATACAATTCGAGGCATATTTAAATATCAAACAATGGATACTAAATCTCATTTATTAATTTCAAGTTGCAAAGAATATTTAAAGCTAATCAAAAGTTAATTTAATTACAATGGCCATCCCTAATAAATAAGGCCATTTAAAAGAATAGTGATATCAATAATGAAAGGTCTAACGAGAGAATAATCAAAAGAATAAACAAAATCTAAGAAAGTTCCCATGTGAGTCTCTCTCGTGCCGGAAGTGATGACGCTACTCTACGTCATCGGCACGCCACTCTCACTCCTCCTCTGCTGGTTGGAGATCCTCTGGGATCTCCTCACCTGCCTGGTCATCATAGTAGTCACCTGGGGTGTCTGCATACCAAGGAACAGAGTCAACGACATGTCGAGCAATAGATAAGCAAGATATAAGTGAACATGACATGCATCAAGTATCAGAATAATGACAGGTATAATAATCGTGCGAATACAAGGAATCGAAGCTAAGCCTAAAGCATGAATAATAACCGTCAGAAACAATAACAGGAATCCTAGCAACACTAACAATCACCACTATCCATACAATGCAATGCAAGTAACAAGAGGGAGACTCTGCGGATGTCCAAGCCATCTCACGGGGTACCAGTAACAATCCCAATCCGGACTACTGATACCAAACTCCGGCTCCAGGGGGATCCAAGCTCCCGGTACTGAGAATAGTAGCACGGTCCAAGCCCACTCCCAACTATTCAACGCCATGGATGCCGTCCAAGCTGACTGCCCACCCCGATGTCCAAGTAACCGGCCCATCAATAAATCGCCACACTGCAGTTGGCCATGACATGCAAACAACAACCAAGTGGTGCTGACACATAGAACCCAAAACAAGCAAGTTTGGCTAGCTCAATATACAAGACATGCTCATAGGGATTATCTCATTAAAGCCAATACAAGACCAATCCACTCACATGATAATCCCTTCAGTCTAGCCAGTCATCTTTATCAATTATATGAAACAGGGTCCTAAGGTACACTCTAAGTCAGTCCATATCCTAATTCTACAAGAGCTTATGTTTCATAATTAATTAGGTGTATTATGCCAAGAGAGTGTACAAGGAAACGATAACAACGAATACAAGTCATAAGTCAAGGAGGAATTACAAACCAAACCTAAGCAAGCGGTGCCATTCATGTATTGTACCTGTTTAACGGAGTGTGTGGGGAAAATTGATTCAATGATGCTTTTAGGAGAATTCCTTGGTGTACAATCATGTTAAGCATCTATTGAGACAATTACATATGCATTCGGTTAACCCATGCTTACTACACGAATACCTAGACACCCAATCGAAGCACACCAAGCCACGCGCTATGATTTTAATCCTATTAATGGTCTGGTGAAAGTATATTCATGGTTTCCAACATCTAAGGCCCAAACCTAGGTTACCGGTCCTGTTTCTAATAAAATATGAGCTAAAGTAATAATCCAAGTATTTACATCACTTCCCAATCTCTGATCGTAACGAAACCAGAATGATTGGATTCTACGACTCAAGGGATTTCCAACAGTATATTATACGTAGAAATCCAACGGGCGGATTAAAAGTTATAAGTGTTTGAAGTTTCCAAGTGCTGTCAAAATTTTATTATCCGATCGATCGAACAAAGCTGTCCTATCGATCGGATAGTGCCAGAATGCACTTAACTGAGGCATGTTTTCTGTCCGATCGATCGGATAGGTTGCCCGATCGATTGGACAGTGAACTGTCTCAGTTAACTAAGGTAGAAAACCTGTCTGATCGATCGGACAGAGTGTCCGGTCGATCGGCACTGCACCGGAACCCCGCATTTGGGTGTTCTGCCCTCTTCCTCTTCAGGCCATTGCATGGAAAACCTGCAGAAATGAGCGACCATGCTCCCCCATTCATCACAATCACCATTTCTATGCATTTTATCAAAATAAAAACATCCTAAGGCTATCAATTGAATCCTTTAATCCATTCCAAATTCTCAAACCTAATCTAACATTTTAATCCCCAAATCAATACAATAACAAGCTTGGAATAAGGGAAATCTAGCAAGAAAGCATAGCCAATCAAAAAAAAATATACATCACATGTTTAAATATAAAATGCGTATCTACTTGCCTCAACCAAGAAGAATATGAAATTGGGAAAATTCGAGGAGAAGCCTTCTATTACGAAATCCACGAATCTAACTCAACCAAACGCAACCTAAAACGTAGAGGAGAAGAAAAGAGAGGAAAAGATTGAGATCAAACCTAAATCTAACCAAAAGAGAAAATGGTTGCAAAACGAAGGTGAGGGAAATCTTACCAAACTAAGATCAATGGAAAGAGGAGATCGCGAGGAAGAAGATTACCGGTTCGGATTTTCGAGAAGGTCTCTCCCAAAAGTTCTGGGCTTGAGAAGATGAAGAGGAAGAAAGAGGGCTACTGTAGCTCTTCGTTGCAGAGTTCCGTAATAGGTTTAGGGCTAATCCCTGCTTAAGAGAAGAATGGAGGAAAAATGACTAAATTGCTCTTAAGTGGGTCCGGTGAAAGAATGGCCCACTTGAAGGGTTTCTGATCATCGGATCGCGATGAGCCAAGAGACAAAAATGATTAGCACAACGAGACCTTCCCAACGAACCCAACATCACGACGATTGGAATTTTTTGAAAAAACACTCAATTTTCCTTAAATTGCAAACTACCCCCCCTGCTATGATCAAACGAACTCGGAATCGCACAAAACTTCGCAAACACTATTCTAATGCTAAAAGAAACTTGTTTATGATCTAAACCCACCTATTTATTTAATAATACAATAATTATAATAAATACAAAATAAACGGGTCAGCGGGCCTGCTATTGGGCCCAGTTGACCCAGTAAGGTCGCGGACCTTACAAGCACAGAACATGTTTTCTCGAGGACCAGGACGTCATCAGATCAGGAGCTGCACAAGAGATTCCTTATGAGGTCTTGGAACAGCTCGCAGAGGAGGAGGCTGAGGTCACTGCTTGGATACATGCAGAGCTAGCAAAGGCTTCCATGGAGTCTACTGGCAAGAGCAGACCATCCAGTGAGGACTCTGGCGAGAGGCCCGATTTCGATGGTGGGGCAGGTACTTCCAGCAATTCGTCCCGTAGGAGCAAGAGGACAGCGCCGAAGTCAGAGACGGCACGAAAACTCTCCTGATCTGGAAATTCCTTCCACCATTGTTAAGGAGGCATCAGGGGATGATGATGAGCCTCCGTAAAAGAGGAGCCGAGAGGAACAGACCATTGATGATGGTATGTTTTTCCCTTTTCTCTTTCCGTTTCTTTTTTTTCATGAGAGCTTTTGTTTTGATCTACTGCTTTCTTTCTTTTGGTAGAAGATGATGGTTTGATGATGCCTGAGGTTCTGGCCGATGAGGTGGTGACGGATCTGATTGTGGCATCTGAGGAAGAACCCAGAGATTCTGAAGTAGATCCAGAATCTCCTCCTGGTATGACTTCTTTTTTCTCTTCTTTTTTTCTTTACCGCCATTTGCTGACATATATTTTTTGTTACTGGCCAGCTGACTTGCCAGAAGGTTCCGACGACTTTGAGCCATCCATGGATGCAACTTTTGATGATGCTTCGGATGAGCTCATGGAGGCAAAAAGCATTCCGCCAGTCGTCGAAGCAGGTACTTTGTAGCGATAATCTTGATATTTTGATTTTTGACAAGATCATATTCATACCTTTTTCATCTTTCATTGGCAGGTTGTGAGGTGACAGAAGTTCCTTCATCTTTCTCAGACCTAGAGCACGGGGTGCCTGCGGTTGATCCAGGAGTAGGAGCTTCTTCTATTAGTTTCGATAAGGCAGAGGCGAGTCCGCATGCTGATATTCCTTCCCCAGTGGCTCCGATTGGAAATAGCTTCTTGATTACTCTTCCAACGGTGCCTGACATGGGTAGTCGACCAACGGAGCATGGCGAGTCTTCATCTGAGCCATCCCGTCAGTTTGCGAGGAAGATGTTGAAAAGAGTCTTGAGCTCATGGGTCAAGACTCTTTCTTCTGGCCATTTGGAGGCTGGTTTCGGCATGGTTAAGCATGTGTAGGACATTCTTTCCGATAGCGAAGAAGTCGGTCTGGACATTACAGATGCCAAGGGTTTTGTTGATGAAGTCATCACTCTCAGCAACAAGTGGACTGAGACCAAGAGCTTTCCGAATGATGACTTATTCAACGAGATGTTTTTGAAGCTTTCCAGCAAGGTCAAATCTATATATTGGGGCATCCATATTCAAACGACATGTATAAGGATCTTGTATGTCTATATTACCCTTAGTATGGTACTCGAATGAAAGAGGACATACTAAGTTTCCTTATGCACGTTGATGAATCTAAAAGTCCCAATACCTTTCCGAAATGGTGTTTCTTCCTATGTCAATCTCCTTATGTCATCCCCTGGGTCTTTTCCAGGTGGTAGGGCATCAGAACAACCCATCCAAACCTTTAAATACCATATTTGAAACCAATAGAAAAGACTCAGGAATTCTGGGTGAAACTCGGTCGCCTGTCGGTCATCTGGCGGTTAGCCGCCGAGGTGATCGGCGGTTAGCCGCTGGCTGACCGCGGGGCTGACCGCGGTTCACCCTGCTAAAATATAGCATTCTGTGTTTCTAACCGCGCATCTCGGCTACCTAGCGGTCACATGGTTTTTGGGTTGGCGGTTAGCCGCGAGCTGACCGCGCGGCTGACCGCGGTTCGCCTGTCAAAATACAGCATTCTGTGTTTCTAACCGCATCTGGGTCGGCTAGCCGCCGGTCACCTGTCGGCTAGCCGCCAAGGTGACCGCCTGCTGACCGCCCGGCTCCAGGAACTACACATCAGGTGCAGATTTCAACCCTTTCCTTCCCAAACCATTTCACCTCCATTCCAACCATTTCCTAACTTGGAATGGGTCTATTCCCTTCCATTAAACATTTAATTCTTTCCACCAACCACCATTCCATCAATGTATTTAATTCTCCTACCAATACAAATCTCATTCAATGCAAGTACAAATATCATTTAAGAAGTTTATAATTACCAAAATAAACTTTGATGATGAATGCATATATTCTCATAAAACTAACTAAGAGAAAAACCATGTCAATAAGTACATTTTCAAAAACATTATGAAACATAATGAACCAAATGAAATAGGGATAATAGAAATCCACATTTTCAACAAAATAAGAACTTATCCACATTAAATCCATTCATCCACTTGCCTTGGTCTCCAAGTATGCTAGTCAAGCTCTAATCCACTATCAAGCTCAAAATCTACAATCTACACAAAATCCCCAAAATACAACATTACAACCCTAGAATGACAAAATCAAGAAATAGATGGAGATAGCTTCCAATAATCAAGGTGAAGCACCTCCATGGCTAGAAGAATACACAACCAAGAGATGAGAAGAGGAACTTACATGAAGAGTCCTCTAATGGCAAGAGTTTGCTCAAAAGGTAGCTTGGAATGGAAGGTTCTCTCAAAAAAAGATATCAAGAGGAAGCTCTCATGGAGGGGAAGAAGATTACCACCTCCATTTTGCCTTTAGCAATAGATTTGAGAGAGATTGAGAGATGGAGAAGCAAGGAGCAAGGTAAGTTGAAAAGAACCCTAGGGATGGGCTGGGATTTCTTGTTCTCAAGGAAGTTGCAAGAAGAGGAAGAGAGGGAAAATGACTCATCCTTATATAGATAATGGCAAGGGGTCCCACAACTTAAAAGTCCAATCGAGCTAAAACATCGTTCTACGGGCTTTGGACGGATTCGACAAAGAAGGAAGAATTGATCGTCGAAATTTCTACTTTCCAAAAAGTGTATATTTTACGAGTTTCGGAGACATTGAAATTAGTGTCCAGATTTTGTGTAAAAAGACTATTTTACCCCTATCAATGGCAAAGTAGGGTTTAGAGGTCTCGAATGGAAACGGAGCAAATACAAAAGTTGTCGGGAATCATAAAATACATTAAACGGAGCAATTTACAGATTTTCAGAATTATCAAATAAATCCCAAAACTAATCAAGACACACTAAAAGGAACCCCCAAAGGGCCCCACTAGATCGAAAGAGTTCCCAAAATTATTCAAAGCTATAAAAAGCTATTCTAATCCAGATTTAACCCATTTCCTCTAATCTCACTTATAGCTAAAACACGTCTTAATTAACACTAAAAGGAAACTCTCGGGGCGAGGTCTTACATCCTGCACCCCTTAGGGCATTTGGTCCACCAAATGAAATAAAATAACTAACCTCGGGTAGTAGATGCGGATACTTCTTCTGAACTTGATCCTGTAATTCCCACGTTGCCTCTTCCGGTCCGTGATTTTCCCAAAGCACTTTCACCCATTGTATAGTCCTTGTCCTCAGTTCTTGTTCCTTCGTATCGATAATCTGAATAGGCTTCTCGACATAGGTGGCATCTTCTCTGATCTCTAATGGTTCATGACGGAGTACATGTGACGGGTCGGGGACGTACTTTTTCAACATAGACACATGGAACACATTGTGTACGCCGGAAAGCTCAGGTGGCAAGGCCAATCTATAAGCCACGTCACCAATCTTGCTCACGATATCATAGGGTCCAATGTACCTCCGAGATAATTTGCCTCTCTGTCCGAATCTCAAAGTTCCTCTAGTAGGTGACACCTTCAAGAAAACCTTATCTCCTTCCTTAAAATGTAAGTCCCTTCGATGAGAGTCTGCATAACTCTTCTGTCTACTCCGGGCTACTTTCAGACGTTCTTGGATCAACTTGACTTTGTCACTGGTTTCACTCACCATAGTCGGTCCATGAAAACTGCGAATACCTACTTCTTCCCAACAAACTGGAGTTCTACACCTCCTACCATACAATGCCTCAAAAGGCGCCATCCCAATGCTCGAATGATAACTGTTGTTGTAGGCGAATTCGCAAAGCGGTAGGGTCTCATCCCATTGAGTCTTGAAATCTAGTACACACGCTCGAAGCATATCTTCAAGGGTCTGAATTGTTCTTTCCGACTGACCGTCTGTTTGTGGGTGATACGCTGTGCTGAATTGAAGCTTTGTCCCCATAGACTCATGCAAAGTCTTCCAGAATCTCGAGACGAATCTGCTATCTCTATCCGAAGTAATGGAGACTGGCTGCCCATGACGGCTGACAATCTCGTTGACAAACAACTCTGCGAGAGGTAACATATGCATTTTCTCTCCGGTCTTCATAGGAATAAAATGAGCTGATTTGGTAAGACGGTCTACAATGACCCATATGGAGTTGTTCGCTTTTCTGGTCCTTGGCAATCCTGAGATGAAATCCATGGTGATATGTTCCCACTTCCACTCTGGGATCTCTAATGGCTGCAATAACCCTGGAGGTCTCTGATGCTCTGCTTTCACCAACTGACACGTCATACATCGGGAAACGAAAGCTGCTATTTCCCTCTTCATGTTGTTCCACCAAAATCTGCCTTTCACGTTCTGATACATCTTCGTGCTACCCGGATGCATAGAGTACTTCGTACTGTGCGCCTCTGACATAATTTCATTCTTCAAATCCTCAATATTGGGCACGCATAGACGATCACGATAGAATAAGACTCCATCCACAATACGGAAATCAGGACGTTCTGTTATATGCTCTGAAATCTTGGCCAACTCTGGATCTTGCAATTGGTCGTCCTTGATCTTCCGAATGAACGAGGGTTCAGACACTGACATGTTGGCTAACATCACTCCCTCGCTTAGGGGCTGAAAATCTACCCCCAACTCTTCAAATTGCTGAAAGAAGCACGTAACTCTTAGGCTTGCCACACTTGCTGACTTCCTACTCAAGGCATTGGCTACTACATTTGCCTTTCCCGGGTGGTACTTGATCGGAAAGTCGTAATCTTTGATATATTCCATCCATCTTCTTTGTATCATATTCAACTCCTTCTGAGAGAACAAATACTGTAAGCTGCGGTGATCGGAGTGGACTTCGAATTTCTCTCCGTAAAGGTAATGTCTCCACATCTTTAGTGCAAAAACGACCGCTGCTAACTCCAGGTCATGCGTTGCATAGTTCTTCTCGTGGTCCTTCAACTGACGGGATCCATAAGCAACGACTTTTCTATCCTGCATCAACACACAACCGAGTCCTATATTCGAAGCATCTGTAAAAATGGTGTAACCGCCGCTCCCGGATGGTAAAGTGAGGACGGGTGCTGAAGTTAATCTCTTTTTCAACTCTTGGAAGCTGGTCTCACACTGGTCTGTCCACACATAAGGTACATTCTTCTTGGTCAACTTCGTCAATGAAGCCGCAATCGACGAAAATCCCTGCACAAATCTTCGATAGTAACCCGCCAATCCAAGAAAACTTCTGATTTCTGACGCATTCTTCGGTCTTTCCCACTTCACAACTGCATCTATCTTGGCCGAGTCCACTGATAATCCTTCTTTGGAAATGATATGACCTAAAAATGCAACCTCTTCAAGCCAAAAATCGCACTTAGTGAGCTTCGCATACAATTGATTGTCTCTTAGGAGTTGCAATGCTATCCTCAAATGCTCTTCATGCTCTTCTTTAGACTTAGAGTACACCAAAATGTCATCAATAAACACCACTGTGAATTGGTCTAAGTACTCAGCAAATATTTTGTTCATCAAAGCCATGAATACTACTGGTGCATTTGTCAGTCCAAATGGCATCACTAGAAACTCATAGTGTCCATATCTCGTCCGGAACGCCGTCTTCGATACATCTGAATCTCTAACTCTCAGCTGATGATAACCGGATCTTAGATCGATCTTCGAAAAGTAAGCGGCACCTTGCAATTGGTCAAACAATTCATCTATCCTTGGCAATGGATACTTGTTCTTGATGGTAGCTTGGTTCAATTTCCGATAATCAATACACATTCTCATGGAACCGTCTTTCTTCTTGACGAATAAAACTGGAGCTCCCCAAGGTGAGACGCTCGGTCTAATAAAACCTTTATCCAACAATTCTTGCAACTGAATCTTCAACTCTCCTAATTCCGCTGGAGCCATTCTGTATGGTGCGATAGATATCGGAGCGGTCCCTGGTAACAATTCGATGGTGAAGTCAATCTCCCTAACAGGTGGTAAACCTGGGATTTCTTCTGGAAAAATGTCTGGGAATTCGCAAACAATTGGGATCTCCTCCACCCCTTGGGACCGTTTATCCTCCGTGATAAACGCTAAATAGCATTCACATCCACTTCTCACTAGTCTATCAGCCTTCAATGCTGAGACGAATCTTGGACAAGAATTCTTCTTCTTCCCATGGAACAAAACGCCTGCTGGGGTCTCCTCTAATTTGAACGTGAGGGTCTTATGGAAACAGTCCATCGTAGCATGGTAACCTGCTAACCAATCCATTCCTAGAATGACATCAAAATCAGACATCTCCAACAAAATGAGATTCGCCGGTAACACCACATCTCCTATCTTAATAGCACATCTAGGATAATACTTCCTACACACAACTTGTTTGCCTACGGGGGTGGACACCGTCAATACATACTCAAGTTCTCTAGCAGGCATATCAATCAACTTAGAAAATTTTGGAGACAAGAAGGAGTGCGTAGAGCCAGGGTCAAACAAAACCTTAGCTTCAAATCCACAAACTAGGAGTGTACCTTCCACCACGTTATCTGCCGCCTCTGCATCAGCTTGGTTAATTGCGTACACTTGTCTTCGCTGCTGAGGCCTGTTCTGAGCTTGTTGCTGCCTTCCTTGTTGTGCATTCCTATTCTGCTGAGGAGGACGCTGATTCTGATTCTGTCCTTGTTGACGAGCTTGATGCTGCTGTGGAGGTCTATATTGTTGCTGTGGAGCCTGTTGCTGGAGTGGCCTGGGCTGGTTCTGTACGGCTAGTGCATTCTGAGCTGGTGCCTGGCGCTGTGTTCCTTGTTGTTGCTGGGTCTGTCTGTTGGTACCTTGCCCAGCCTGTCTTGGGCAGTCTTTGAGCTGGTGTGCCATGGATCCACATCTGAAACATGCTCCCGTAATCGTATGGCATTGAGCACTCTCGTGGTTTTTACCACAATGAACGCAAACTAGAGCATTCTGCACATTTTGTTCATGCCTTGGTCGTTTGTTCTGCTGGTTCCTTGGTGGGTGATTCTGTTGGTGAGCTGGTGCCTTTCCTTGGATCTTGAGGATCTTGTTGTTCAGGTTCTCGAATTTGTAGGCCCTTCTCACAGCCTCTTCAAAAGTGATAGGTGGTACAACACCCGTGGCATCCCTCTCAATGATCGGGTTAAGTCCTTCAAGGAACTTCGTTATCTTTTTCTCCATAGTGTCAATTAACTCGAGGGCATATCGAGACAACCTTTCGAACTTCGTGAGGTACTCTTGAACGGTCGTGTTACCTTGTACGAGCTGCTGGAATTCAATGGCCTTTTGCCTCTTCACATGTGTCGGTACATACTTGTCACCGAATTGCCTCTTGAAACTTGTCCAAGCCTCTGCGTCTGCTATGGTCCTATACTCAGCCTTGATTGTTTTCCACCATATATCCGCTAGGCCAGTGAACATGGAAGCGGTGAGTTGCACTTGCTGTCTACCGGTACATCTAAATATCTCAAAGATGTTCTCTGTATGCTCCAACCAGTCATCTGCAGCTAATGGGTCCTCATGCCCAGTGAACTCCTTGGGACCCCTCTTCCTAAACTTTTCATACAACGCATTGGGATCATGTTCCCTATTGTTAATGACAATCTGAGTGCCTAGAGGTTGCGCTGGTGCCGGTTCAGGTCTCCTTTCTAACACTTCTAACAACTGCCTTTGCATCGTAGCCATCTCCCTAGCATGCTCTTCATCCTTCCTGGCCATTTGCTCTTGCAATCTTGCCTGATTTTCATTGGCTTGACGTTGCTGGTCAAGCATGGCTTGCATCATCTATTGAAATTGATTCTGCATGTTTGGATCCGGAGTACCGTTTCCTAGTGGCCCGGTGTGTTCACTATTGCTTGCGGTGGGATTGTCGGTTACGGGTCTTTTTCGAGGTGGCATATCACTGTAAAACAAATTGTTAGCACATAAATTCATATAAGGGTTGCACATTGCTCACACGAGTCTAACTAATGAAAAGAATAACGAAAAGTCTAACGGATCATCGCCACGTCCTTAGGATTTCTAGTTTCTTTTAATTGCCTGAAACACGTCTGGCTCTGATACCAGTCTGTCGCGACCCCGAACCGGGATCCGGGACCGTGACAGGGTGTGTGGATAATGAACTACACTTAATAATGATTATACATTTCCTTAATTTCCCACAGGTTTCCGCGGTGAGGATTCCACATACACTCATAGAACATTTATATTGGTGCGGAAGCGTGTAGCATATCAAACTCTTAATCCATTCTCATCAAATAAGACTGATGATACACAAGTATGACATGATGTCAGAGTGAGCAATGATCTCATTAGCATTCCCAAAATAATGAAGTTAAAGTTTAAACAAAAGATCAAGTTAAATTAACATTCCCAAAATTAATGGCCAACAAAGGCCAGTACAACCAAAAGTATAAAACAGTATCATTCTATGAACTCCCCAAAATGTTCGCAGCTCAAAGCTAAACTGAATGTCTACATGACATCGTCAGCTTGCCATTCCACTAATCGTTGCGGTTCATCAACCGCCCCCTCTGGCTCCTCCTCAAAGGCACTAACGGGAGCTGGACCTGAGTACCACAAAAATGGGTCAGACACGACGGTCTGGCAGGTGGGTGAATAGATAATACCAAGAAAGAAATCAAAGCATATCATAGACGTAACGAAAACTGTCATAAAACAAGATGCATGGTTCATTTAAAGTACAGATGCAATATAAATCATGTGGGGTATTCAAGGTACAGGAACTGACTAGATGGCAACCACACTAGAGCTAAATCCTCTCCATCACTAAGGTGATGAGAGCACATTCAGTGCGTTGGGCTCGAGCACACGAAGTGACGAGAACCAACATTATATACATATACATATACATATAGCTAGGCAAGACCACGGCCGCGGAACCGGGTAACGGGACAGAACAGGATCCAAGTTGCAACTGGCGGGAGCACAAGGGGGAGGCCCAAGTCAGTTGATCAGACTGACAAGGACGTCCAAGCTTAATGGTGCCGACTCATAGGTTACATGAGAAATCAAAACGTATAAAAAAAAAACCAGTATAAAACATTCGGGTAAGCGGGGCATGTTGCTCGTAGGCACACATTTCATGTTATCATCTGTTCATGCATAAACGGGGCTGGCAGGGCATATCAGGTGTATAAATCAGAATTCGAGATAAAACTGGTAGGCTCGGGTAATTATACATATAATCTGAGTAAAACAATGCAATGAAACCTTATATCATTAGGGACTATATATTGGGGCATCCATATTCAAACGACATGTATAAGGATCTTGTATGGCTATATTACCCTTAGTATGGTACTCGAATGAAAGAGGACATACTAAGTTTCCTTATGCACGTTGATGAATCTAAAAGTCCCAATACCTTTCCGAAATGGTGTTTCTTCCTATGTCAATCTCCTTATGTCATCCCCTGGGTCTTTTCCAGGTGGTAGGGCATCAGGACAACCCATCCAAACCTTTAAATACCATATCTGAAACCAATAGAAAAGACTCAGGAATTCTGGGTGAAACTCGGTCGCCTGTCAGTCATCTGGCGGTTAGCCGCCGAGGTGATCGGCGGTTAGCCGCTGGCTGACCGCGGGGCTGACCGCGGTTCACCCTGCTAAAATATAGCATTCTGTGTTTCTAACCGCGCATCTCGGCTACCTAGCGGTCACATGGTTTTTGGGTTGGCGGTTAGCCGCGAGCTGACCGCGCGGCTGACCGCGGTTCGCCTGTCAAAATACAGTATTCTGTGTTTCTAACCGCATCTGGGTCGGCTAGCCGCCGGTCACCTGTCGGCTAGCCGCCAAGGTGACCGCCTGCTGACCGCCCGGCTGCGGGAACTACACATCAGGTGCAGATTTCAACCCTTTCCTTCCCAAACCATTCACCTCCATTCCAACCATTTCCTAACTCGGAATGGGTCTATTCCCTTCCATTAAACATTTAATTCTTTCCACCAACCACCATTCCATCAATGTATTTAATTCTCCTACCAATACAAATCTCATTCAATGCAAGTACAAATATCATTTAAAAAGTTTATAATTACCAAAATAAACTTTGATGATGAATGCATATATTCTCATAAAACTAACTAAGAGAAAAACCATGTCAATAAGTACATTTTCAAAAACATTATGAAACATAATGAACCAAATGAAATAGGGATAATAGAAATCCACATTTTCAACAAAATAAGAACTTATCCACATTAAATCCATTCATCCACTTGCCTTGGTCTCCAAGTATGCTAGTCAAGCTCTAATCCACTATCAAGCTCAAAATCTACAATCTACACAAAATCCCCAAAATACAACATTACAACCCTAGAATGACAAAATCAAGAAATAGATGGAGATAGCTTCCAATAATCAAGGTGAAGCACCTCCATGGCTAGAAGAATACACAATCAAGAGATGCGAAGAGGAACTTACATGAAGAGTCCTCTAATGGCAAGAGTTTGCTCAAAAGGTAGCTTGGAATGGAAGGTTCTCTCAAAAAAAGATATCAAGAGGAAGCTCTCATGGAGGGGAAGAAGATTACCACCTCCATTTTGCCTTTAGCAATAGATTTGAGAGAGATTGAGAGATGGAGAAGCAAGGAGCAAGGTAAGTTGAAAAGAACCCTAGGGCTGGGCTGGGATTTCTTGTTCTCAAGGAAGTTGCAAGAAGAGGAAGAGAGGGAAAATGACTCCTCCTTATATAGATAATGGCAAGGGGTCCCAGAACTTAAAAGTCCAATCGAGCTAAAACATCGTTCTACGGGCTTTGGACGAATTCGACGAAGAAGGAAGAATTGATCGTCGAAATTTCTACTTTCCAAAAAGTATATATTTTACGAGTTTCGGAGACATTGAAATTAGTGTCCAGATTTTGTGTAAAAAGACTGTTTTACCCCTATCAATGGCAAAGTATGGTTTAGAGGTCTCGAATGGAAACAGAGCAAATACAAAAGTTGTCGGGAATCATAAAATACATTAAACGGAGCAATTTACAGATTTTCAGAATTACCAAATAAATCCCAAAACTAATCAAGACACACTAAAAGGAACCCCCAAAGGGCCCCACTAGATCGAAAGAGTTCCCAAAATTATTCAAAGCTATAAAAAGCTATTCTAATCCAGATTTAACCCATTTCCTCTAATCTCACTTATAGCTAAAACACGTCTTAATTAACACTAAAAGGAAACTCTCGGGGCGGGGTCTTACAGTTCTTCTTTCGGAAGACCCCCTTCGGGCTCAAGGGGCCGATCCTCCGGATTTGCTGAAAACGCTTCTGCAGCAGCATTGCCGTCTTCAGTTATTGCGTTACATGGAGCATTTTCCGGGAACAAGTCCTGAACAGCTTCCAACAACTTTTCTTCTTTGTCCAGTATTTCATCGGTCTAGACATCTTCTATGAGGTTGGGTATCTGAGACTAATTGACTGGGTTTTCTTTGAAGGCTTCATCGGCCAGAGCTTCTTCATGGTGATCAGTCGGAAGAGGTTTGAATTTTGATGTCACCATTTCAGGAGACGATGGCTAAGATGATGCTATCTCAGTGGAAGTCACCCGAGAATATGTAGCTCCAGAAGATATGCTACCGGATGCATTTTGAGAATCCGTGGCCTCAGCAGCTGAAGCTTCAAAGGCATTATCATCCTGAACTATCACATTGCAGGCAACTTCGATAGAAGATTCCTCCACAATGGACTGTTGGGAATCAGACTCATCCTCCGATGTAGGAGGATCATCAATCCAGCGACTTTCTTCATTTTCCGAAGTCACTGGAGGAGATTGTCGGATGTGAATTTTGACACCCCCGAGAGGGGAATTGCCATTTAACAGTGTGAGATAAAAAAATACATCGAAAATGAGGATTCCGACTACCCTCAAAATCGACGGATCACGATCGCCAGTTACGGATTCGGCCGTAACACCGTCCTTCGACGAAAGCCGAAAGAATGCGGAAGGAAAATGGGGTGGGTCCTTCTCTCGTCTAATGTGCCGCCGGCAACACACGACGGTTGTCTTGTCACTTAATTTGGGTCTTTCGATTCAGGTCGAACTTGGGTCAAGGGTCAAATTATGGGCTTCAAGATGGGACCATAATGAACTAGGCAGGGGAAATCAACATCCAGGGTTAAACAGACTAATTAAAGTTAAATCCAAGTATTCTAGGTGATAAACGAATTAAAATGAAAATAAACTAAGAAAATAAGGGGAAAGGTGCCAAATATTTAGAAGAGGATCAACCCCATTCCCGGGTACCCCCTTCAATGTCCTTTGACAACCTAGGGTTTAAAGGCTGATTCTTCGAATCGAAAGAATGATGCAGACGAAACTTCGAGTTGTGATTTCTATGGGTTTGCATGCGATACGCAGGTGATAAAAGTGCATGGCCGATGATGGGCCAGAAGTAAGATAAAAATGGCCGATGTTGGGCCGGGATTGATTGAGGGTGGCCGATGATGGGCCGGTAGTAAATAAACTGATATTGGGGTGTGTGAAATCACTCGTCTCATTTCGTCATTCTCATTAATTCAGGTTCTCAGAATCAACCTCTATTCCCTTTAATCATTGAGTTCAGATAAATATTTGGCACCGGAGGTGGAGGAAAAGAGAAGAAAATATTTTTGGAATTGACTTTGTTGGTTTTATAGTTTGTTTTTATTTTAATAATTGGGGCTAGAAGGGCCTAACTAGGGGAGTTCTTACTTGGATTCAATCTAACTGTTCCATTTCCCTAATGGATCTCTACCCTATCCTAAGGTCCTAACCGCCCACATCCGCTCTCCCGGTCCCTTAGCGGGGCCCGGAAAGAGAGTGGGGCCTAATCAGTTGAAATTTAAGAAATTAGGGTAGTCTAAGCTGGCTAGGGGGAGACTTAGATCTAGGTCCGGGGTCTGACCTAATCAGTCTAGACTACTGTATAATTTCTAACTCCAATTTATTAATATTTTGGTTTTTTAATATCTTTTACTTTGTTTTTTGGTATTTTGGATTTTTATTATTTTTATTTGTTTTTATGTTTATTCATAGGGCCTAAAATCCTAAATTGATTTATCCTAATGAAATGGGAAGGGGGAAAGAGAATAAATTTCTAATTTTTAATTTAATTAATTATCCTAAATAATCTTGAGTTCCCTAAATAGGTTTCCCTAACCCTAGTGAGAGGGGAGGAGAAAAGAACTTAATTATTAAATTTAGCCTAATTATTTCTAATTAGTAGGGTAGCTAAAATTCTATTTTTAATCTTTACTTTTTATTTTATTATTTGTTTTCTTTTGGTGTTTTTGGTTTTTATTCTAATTTTTATATATTTATTTTTAATAAATTATGCAGTCCTAAATTGCACCTAAAAGAATACGAAATAAAAATGCAACTAAGTTATAATGCATGGGCAGGTTAGAATATGCTAGAAACAAATTTAAAATAATTAACAACCTAAAATATTATTCAGATGCATGACCATGTTAGGGTGCATGAGCATATTAGATGTATGCAATATCATAAAAAAAGAAACAATAAACAACTATGGATCTAAATTCAATGCAAGAAAATGAAATAGACATGCATGGGTTCGGTTTAGATGAGTGGGCTAGTCCGGTGGGTGCAATAGGTGGGTTTAAGTGGAGAGAGGAAGAATGGGGAGAGGAAGAAAGGAAGAAGGAAAGGATGGAGTGATGCAGCAGCACGCAGGTGGGAAGAGAGGAACAGAGAGAGAGAGAGGGGGGGGGGCAGAAGAGGGAGAAGAGAACGAGAGGGAGAGGTGGAGCAGAGAGAGATAGAGAGACGGGGAAGATGGGTGTGAGCTGAGGGAGGAGAGAGAGAGGAGAGAGCGGACAGAGAGGGAGACGGGATGGCGCTGGGAGAGACGAAGGGCGGAGAGAGACAGAGAGAGAGAAGAAGAAGAAGGAGAGAGGGGGGCAGAAGATCAGAGAGAGTTGCAGGGAGAGAGAGAGAGGGATGAAGTACAGAAGAGAACAGGGGGTGGAGAGATGGCGAGAGAGTGAGGGAGAGTGGAGAAGGAGAGAGGGTGCAAAGATGGAGAGAGAGTGACAGAGAGTAGAGAGGCGGGGAGAGAGGGAATGGAGAGAAGGAGAGAGGAAGGTGAAGCAAGAGGGGAAGAGAGAATGAGAGGTGGAGCGGGGTGATGGCAGGGAGGTGGCTGCGCGGGTGGAAGAAGAGGAAGGAGAGGGAGATAGAAGAACAGGGAAGAGGGAGAGAGGAAAACCAGGAAAGGAGGGGGAGACGGTGGTGCGCGCGAAGAGGGTGAAGGAGAGAGGGTAGAGAGAGCAGGGGCTGGCGCTGGGAAGAAAGAAAGAAGAAGCAGGGGAGACAGAGAGGATGAGCAGGTGGGTGCGGGGGAGAGACAGAGCAGGGGGAGAGGGAGACAGAGAGGCAACAGAGATAGAGAAAAGAAAGGGCAGACTGAGCAGAGAGGGAAAGAGAGTGGAGGGAGAAATCGAGATCGAGAAAGAAGGGTGCGCAGTGGGAGAGAGGGTGCAGAGATGGAGAGAGAGAGTGACAAAGAGAAGGAGAAACGGTGTGCAGTGGGTGCAGGTGGTGGGGAGGAAGAGAAGAAAGAGCGTGAGAGAGGAGAGACAGAGAGAGTGAGTGAGAGATGGGGAATGAGAGAGAGAGAGACGTGCAGGTGGGTGTGGGTGAAGAAAAGAAAGAGAGAGGGATGGTGTGCAGTGGGTGCAGGTGGTGGGGAGGAAGAGAAGAAGGCGTACTTGGTGCAGGGGGAGACATCCGGCGGCGCGAGGAGGAGGAAGAAGGTGCTGCTGCGTGCGTCCAGCGGCTGCTGCGTGCGGATGTGTGGTGGTGCGTGAGAGGGAGACGAGGACGCCCACGGCCTGGGATGAGGAAGATGCGTTGGGTGAGGGAAAAGAGGACGATATGGGGAGAGAGATGGAGGTGGAGTGATGGGTTACAGGAGATGGGTTATGTGAGATGATGGGCGTAGAGATGGAGATCCGGGATCTGGAATGGGTGAGGGAGATCTGAGAGGCAGCAGTGAAGACAGTGGAGAGGGGAGAGATGGAGGAGAGGGTGCGGACAGAGAGCCTAAAGAGGAGAGGTGCAGGGAGATGGAGACGGGCGCAGAAGAGATGGAGGGTGATGATGGGGTGCTGCCTGAGACGATGGGCTGGGATATGGAAGATGATGATGGGCTGCTATGTATGGGTTCTGAAAGGAAGAGGGAGGTGGAGATGGGAGGCCTGGGTTTTCCGCCGGATCGAGATGAGATGGAGATGGTGGGAGGCTTCTGCGTGAGTAGAAGAAGATGATGAGAGGGAATGATGGTGGGTTGTAGGGGAGAGATGAGAGAAGAAGATGGGGTGCTGCGTGAGGGAGATGGAGATGGGAGGCCTCTGCGTGAGTAGAGGAAGATGATGAGAGGGAATGGTGGGGATGCTTCTGCGTATGGGTTTTTGGAAGACGATGTTGGAGGAGGCCCTGAGGAGGGTTTTGCGCATGGGTGGTTTTTTTGGATGGGCTTGGGTGTTTTAAATTGAGAGGGATAAGGCCTGGGTTGGGAGAGAGATGAGAGGGATGGGGCTTGGGTGTTTGAATTGAGAGGGATAAGGCCTGGGTTGGGAGAGAGATGAGAGGGATAAGGCTTGGGTGTTAAGAGATTGAGAGGGAAAGACGAGGGTTAAGGGGGAGGGGAGAGTCCAGATCTCATGGACTGTCCTCTCCCATGCAGCTAATTGGCCTCGTGGGACGGGTCAAGTTCGGGTCAGGAGGTTTGGATCAGGCTCGGGTTGTGTTTGGGTCAGGTGAGGTCTGGACTTGGCCTAATGAGTTGGATCGGGTCAGGTTCAGCTTGGGCTGGAGTTCATTGGGCCAGGCGTGGTGGGTTTGGATTTAAAAGAAACTGGTTTGGGTCGAGAAGGTGGGGTCCGGTGGAGATTGGCCGGGTTATCATTAATGGGGCCCAGGTTTCGTAGATTTCAATCTGCTCGTCGGATTTTGACGTTCTACATATTGACGGAAAGCTCTCGGCAAGTAGGTTGCGATGAGCCAATTTTTAGGGTGATCAGAGGTCCAGAAATGATAGGTGATTTTTCACACGGGCGCCGCGGGGGTGTGGGACCAGCTGGCATGATTTTTGATCCGCCCGTCAGATCTTGGAGTTCTATATATGGGCGGAAAGCTCTCGATGAGTAGTTCACGATGTGCAATTCCCTGAGTGATCAGAGGTCAAGAAATGATAGGTGATTTTTCACGCGGGCGCCCCGGGTTGTGGGACCCGCTGTCATGATTTTTGATCCGCCCGTCAGATCTTGGAGTTCTATATATGAGCAGAAAGCTCTCGATGAGTAGATCACAATGAGCCAACTCCCGGGGCGATCAGAGGCCTAGAGACGATTGGTGACTTTTGACTCGGGGCCTAATCAGGACATCATTAAATAGGGTGGACTGAATTGCCCCTCATAGGGTGCCAAAACGAGGTGTCTACAGAGATGTTTGTAGATTCTCCGAGACTTCCGGTTTTGGATTTTGATGAAGCTGATTGATGCGATCCTGCTCTTACTCTATGGCCAGACGTTGTAAGATCCTTGCATATTCTTCAAGATCGGGCATAGGAGCCAAATCTTCTTCTTCACCTGCCCCTTGTGGTTCGACCTGGTTGGGACCCACTAGAGCATTTGTTTGCGCTGGGTTGACAGCACTTTCTTGAACAGCCTTTTGGTCTTCATCATCATCAGACCAGGATCCTTGTGGCTGGAAGGGGTTATACCGGATTACTGGCGTAAGGTGGGATTCCGGGATCCATTCTTCATCGGAGATATATTATCCGGTTTCAAGGGATTCCTCCCACTCATCTGTGTCACTGGCAGTGTCACTGGACTCGTATCCATTCATGGAGAATCCAACTACCGAGTTACAAGAGTATGATGCCCCCTGCGTAGTCTCATCTCTGAGTCGTGGTGGCATGAAATCACCGAGGGTGAATTTTCTTACCACTCTTGAAGCCTTGGGAAGAGATTCCTCTGTTGGCCCCAATGAAGCTGTAGAGGAGGTTTCTGCCTTTTCAGGAACCTCTTGCTTGGTTTGAGCTTTCTCCTACTGTTTGAGCTTGCGGAGTTGTCTCTTGGCTTGCCTTCGCTGTTGAGCGGTCGGCTTTATTTTGACGATCTCCCAATTTTCATCTTCTAGGAGATCTGGATGCACCCATATGGGCTGTCCTTCTGGTGTTGGGTAAGGTACCAACTCTTGGGACGTTTGGGTCATTTTTATCACCTTGAAGGAAGTAGTGATTTTTTCCTTTGGTGATTTGGATGTTTGTCCATATGACACCATGTTAATGGAGGCAAACTTGTAGTTTTTGTCAAAGGTAATGACTCCGTTTTTCCACATCTCGTTGATCTTCTATCTCACAACGAAACATTGGTTGAGAGGATGCGAGACCATTTGGTGGTATGGGCAATATCGAGGATCATTGGTTTTGCCAACATCTCCCGGTCTTTTAGGGTCAGGCAAGGAGAGTTTCCCATTTGCCAAGAGAGCCCCAAAGATTTCTTCAACATCTTCATCGAATAGGTATTTCTTTTCTACTTAATCTTTAAATGCATCAGAGAGTTCAGGTCTCTTACCTGCAGCTTTGTTTTCAGCTTTCTTTGGTGGCTGAGGAGCTGACTTGGTTTGCACATTGAGAACCTCCTTTTTCTTTGGCTTGTAGGTCGGAATGGCGGTCGGCTCTTTCTTTGATGACTTCTGACTGTTGAGGTCTTTGATCACCGTTTCAGCCTCCATAGATGCTTCCAGGAGTTCTCCCAAGTTCTTTGATTTGTTGTCGATGATCATGGAGCGGATCCTTGCTCTCATGTTGTTTCGGCAGATGTCGACTAGCGACGCTTGTGGCAGCACATCTGAGCATTTGTATGCCATTGCTTTCCACTTGTGAATAACGTCATATGTCGACTCATTCTCTCCCTTTTTTAGGCTGCAGAGTTGAGCCATAGTAACAGGATGATCCTCACCTTTGAAGTGGGTCAGGAAGCGTGTCTCTAGCATGGTCTAGTTTTGAATGGAGTCCTCTGGCATAGTGGAGTACCAATCAAAGGCCGTACTTTTCAAGGTACTTACAAAGAGACGGATCTTGAGGGCATCTTGATCCGCAATAGTCCTCGTTAGGATCTTGAAGTGGATGACATGCTGTCTAGCTGAACCTTTCCCCGTATATGTTTGGAGAAGAGGTTGTTTAAACTTTGGAGGGAACGGAACCGAGTCCATCCATAAGGGATATGGTGGCTTGATTCCTTGCTCCTTCAGTGTATCCTCTTCTTTTGCTTTGGCGAGGATATTGTCAACGTCCTTTTTAGTACAGAGCTGACAGTGACAGGCTTATCCATACCCAAGCATATTCAAGTTATAATTTAACAAGTGCATTAATTACAATCCCAAAAGAAAAGGCTAACAAAAGCCTTACAAAATAACAAGCTAAGAACAAATACTACCAAGGTGTATAATGTATCTCCAGAGTCAAGCACGACGTCTGTATGACATCACTGAAACAACAACCTGCAAAACTCGTGGCTCTATAGCCATCTGCACACGTACTAGCTCAAGACGAGAACCTGCTACCTAAGGCACCAAACAAGCAAGGTCAGACACGACGGTCTGGCAGGTGATCAATTTAAGCATGAGTATGAATCATTTAAAATTTATAAGAAACCATAAACTGAATTTAAAACAGTTTACAAATCTTGAAACAATGCTTGAACAATATACACTTCAAGAAAACAAAAGTCCATGAACGAGATATGAGGCAAAACTAGCATGAGTACATGTGGTCTAGCATTTAAAACCATTTAATAAATTTCCAAATAGTACATGAACAAAATGCAAGACAAAGCTAGCATGATTACGAGAAAACATTATGATTCGTAAATCCACATTAAGCTCATCCTTTCTCCGTCATACATGATGACAAGAGCAAGCAAAGACAAAGCAAAACAGGCGAAACGAAACGAAAGCCCGAGCCACACGAGGTGGGCGGGAAAACCGGCCGCGGAACCGGAATAAAACAAAAATGTGCATAAATACACAACTTATCTGTAGATAGTCCTTATGTTTAAGGACCCCCTAACTAGTGGATCAAACTGAGAGGGCAGTCAAAGCTCAGTGGTATTCAACGGAATTCATGAATGCACAAAACTAATGGAGACTCGCCGTTTGAGGCCCGTGGTTGACACGCTACGCCCCGTGGTTAAGGGTGCCGCCCGGACCAAGTTCTCATATTTGAATGCTCAAAACTAATGGAGACTCGCCGTTTGAGGCCCGTGGTTGACACGCTACGCCCCGTGGTTAAGGGTGCCGCCCGGACCAAGTTCTCATATTTCCCTCATCGACCACACGGGGTGGACGGTGCACGCAAGATAAAAGAAGGTAGCATATGCTATAAGCATGTCAAAGCATAATAAGTAGTCCCTTTTTTGGGTTCTTTGAAACAAAGCCGATACTTGTAACTCAAAACAAGTGCAAAGCAATACCAGAAACAAAACTGATACATGCAAGTTAAAACAAGTGCAAAACAATACCCGAAACAAAACTGATACTTGCAAGTCAAAACAAGTGCAAAACGAGATCCAAGACAAACCCAATGCTTGTAAGTCAAAACAAGTACAAAATAATATTCTTCATGTCAAGACTAAGCTTCTGAAAACAGACTTTCAAGTATATGCTAAGGCCCTTCATTCGATTCTTGTGTAATTGAAACCCAAATGTTGGAATTAAAAGCGGATTGATGCCCCTGAAGCTAAACAACATTTCATGTTTCAATTGCACAACATCAAGCTAAAGACCCCTTAACATATTCTAGTTTTTCTCTCCCATTGAAGACCCTTCAAAATTCTCCTTCTGTACACTCGGCCACCAAGCGGCTACCTGGCGGCTAGCCGACCGGCTGACCGACCACTGACCGACTGTTCAGGAACAATACTACTTTTCCATTTTTCTGTGCAGGTCGGCCAGCCGCCTACTGACCGACCACGGGCCGACCACACCATGTGCAAAACTTGGTTGCTGTTATTCTGACCGACACAGGGGCGGCTAGCCGTGGGTCAACAGTCGGCTGGCCGACTGCTGACCGCCCATCTGCGGCAGCTTCAATTCAGTTCAGATTTTTCACACCATTTCACCCATTTTACATCTTTCCATTCCTTTGTCAAATCCCTGCACATCCCTTGAGCCTCCATGCTCTCCAAGGGCCATTTCCATTAAGTTTTAACAACCAACACTTCTAATCATTTCACAAAATACTCCTCCATTCTTTCATCCATTTGCAAAACATTTAGGCAAGACAAAAGCCACTTCAATTGAATGAAAACCATCAAGATAAACCACTAGCATATGCATTTCAAACTAAACAAAAATTCAAACCATAACACATATTCGAAACAATACATTGCTCAAATTAGAATGGAAAAAGAATCAAACCATGGAAGCTAAAACATTCAAACATTGCATGCATAAGAAGAGCTAAGTTGATCACTTTCCTTGACCAAAATCCAAGCCCAAAAATCTCTGAAAATCCTATCAACTGTCAGCCACGAAATCTATAAGAAAACCCATGAAAAGAACTTCAAAATCCACCAAAAATGTGAAGACAAGGACCTATTTCGAAATGGGTGTTGCATGTTTGAAAAACTCAATCCTTATGGGCTCAAAAGACTCATTAAAAGGGAGAAAAAAAGAAGCCTAACCTGGAGCTTGCTGAACATGAAGCAAGGACAAAAATGAAGGGGCTATCCAGCTGGGATCCTCAAGAAAATGGTAGCAATGGAGGGCTTGGGTTGAGAGGAAGAAAGGATATGCTCAGATTTCAATTTGGAGTTCCCTAGCCTTGGCATGCAAAGAGAGAAATGAAGAAGAAGAAGAAGTTCCTCTCATCTGGGTTGAAGAAAAGAGTTGTAGGAGACAAAGGAGAATTCTGAACGTGATTAGTGAAGGAGATGACTTAAGTGGGGAAAGTGGAAAAATGTGGGGCCCAATACAGCTGAAACTTAAAATGGCTAAATCATGGTCTTGCGGGCCCCGGATGAAATCGACGAAGAATACTAAAATGACCCTTATAAAATCTAGTTTTCAAAAAGTATATTTTTGGCCTGGTTCTGAAATTTCGAAATATGGGCTCAGATTTAAATGTGAAAAGACTGCTTTGCCCCTCGGGCTAAAAAACTGATTTTCTGAGTTTTGAATGGGGTAGGTGGAAACACAAAAGTTGTTGGATCTAATTTGACCTATCAAAAGAAACCAAAATTGTAATTTTTCAAAATCAAGAATAATCCCCCACGCTGACACGTACAGCCCAAGGCATCCCCGGGCTGTCAGATCGGGTCCAACCGCTCTCAAAATTCTCCAAAGTTATGGAAAACCATTCTAAACCACAATCTAACTCAATTAGGCTCAAATCTTATTTAGAAAACTAAACCACGGCTAAAAACACACTAATCCCGAAAATTAGGGGTCGGGGTCTTACATTCTCCATCAAAACCTCTATTCTCTGCTATCCTTGCTCTCGCTGCTGAATTTGTAGAGCCATGTAATCGTCCGGCGGAGGTTGCTCAGAGTTTGTGACTAGGACATTCACTCTTCGTGAGTCAAAAGAGCATATTGTCTTAGTGACTGAACTGGAGCTCATTCTTCTAGATGAAGAGCCCGAGGAATGATCACTCCGATGTCCCTAGCTTGAAGGAGTGGGAGAGTCTTCCTAATGCCTTCTCGTCCGGGAGACGCTGCGAGTCACCGGTCGTCTGACATGTATTTTTATTGCTGATTTCTGCCGTCTTTTGGTTTTGCTAACCATGTGGACAGCAGCAACTTGGTTGGATCTTTCTTTTTCGACCCATTTTTGGGAGATTTGAAGCTCAGAATGTTGAGTTCTTTGCTTCTCTAATCTCTTCTGTCGATATGTCGCGCGGTGATGTATACAGCGAGCAACTTGAGCTTCAGTTAGCTCAGGCTATGCTCTGGCAATGAAGGATGTGGTCCCTCGTGCGTAGCAACCGAGCTTGTTTTCCTTGAAGACTGGGATGGACAGGATCTGGATGCGGTCCTTAGCCTATCGCAGCAAAGCTTTAAATTTTGCAAGCTCGGCCCCTATTGAGATGAAGGGTCGAGTTGCAGGAGAGCAGGCCCTGGTAGATTCTTGTCGAGGCCTTGTGATGCACGACTTGATTTTGGGCTTGTATGAGCAAGTCGGCTCGTGCTGAGTTGTTTTGGTTATTCAGTGGAGGGTAGGCTTCTCCCCTTTGATGTAAGCGAGAGGATAGAACCGATTCTCCTTGAGAGGGGCCAGGTATGCTGGCTTTGCAGATGTCCGGGACCTTCTTTGTTTTGGTGAAGATCGCGGGGACCAAACTTGGGGCAGACCTGGTTTTTTTATAGGTTGAGGCTTCGTGGGATTGCCATGAGCCTCGGGTTTCTTGGTGACCGCCTTTGGTGTCGGGGCAGCGATACGTTGAGGGCGGTCTTCTGCTTCTTAGCAGGCACCGTCTCTTTTGCGGGTAGTGGGAATGGACCCAGTGACCCGAAGACGATGGTCCAAGGAGTGGAGGTCGATCCGGTGTTTTGAGAGTTGTCGAGGGAGGTGACGCTTCGGCAGCTGGCGGGGCGCTTGAAAGTGCGCTTGCTCTGCTTCTCTTGAAGCATGACTTGGTACTTGTTCTCATCGAAGGTGATGGTCAATGAAGCTGCCATTGTTAGTTTTGGAAAACTTCTGAAACAAGACCACATCCATTAGTAATCATAAGAATATGGTGATCATAAATGGAAAACACTATGGTTTTGTCTTTTTAAATAGCTCAGCAGGCATGGCCTATTCTGAGCGTAATGAAGAAGGCAAATAGCCATAGAGGGTACAATTGTTCTGAACGCAAGTATGGTCGGCTCGAAATGAGCGCTCTAGTGACTGCTTAGAAGCAATTGTAAGCCTTAATTCAAGTTACCGAGAAGCGAAGCTCACTCGAGGTAAAATGATATAAGGTTGGAGATACAAATGTGTCGGTCGTGAATACAGTAGACCCGAAAGGGCGTATTAGCACCGCTAAGCACAAATGTTGTAAATCGTATCCTTGAAAAGGACACGAGATGGGATTTTTGAAAGGTCAAGATCGAATTCGCAAAAGAGAGCAAATGGTATTCCAATCCGAACAAAGGCTCAGCGATTTCTGCGAGCCCTAAATCCGAAGAGGAAGGAACCAAGATTTCTCAGATTTGAATCCAATAATGACGGAAGTTTTTTTCTTTTGAAAAGCCAAGATTGAATTCATAAAAGAGAGAAAATGGTATTCCAATCCGAATACAGGCTCAAACATTTCTGCGAGCACTAAATCCGAAAGGAAAGAACCAAAATTCCTCTAATTTGAACACAATAGTGACAGAAGTTTTTTTTTTTTTTTTTTTTTTTTTTTTAAGAGAGATTTTTTTTAAGAGTACACATAGGTCTTCAAATTCGGTCTTATGAAACCTTAGTGGATAGATTAACCCCCAGGTAAGGGTGGGATTACTTAATGAACCCGTTTGAAGGACCCTTACCTCGAACAATCTAGATGCCTCCACACTCTGGACAAGGCTGTTCTTAGATTTAGTTTGGTTAAAGAACGCAATTGGCGAAACCTTAATGTTTTTTTTGTTTTGTTTTTTTTTTTTTTTTTGAAAGATCTCCAATGGACCCATCAAAGAGAGGAAAGTGACCCTTCCCAATCCGAACGTTGGCTCAAACATTTCTGCGAGCCATTGTACGAAAATGAAAGAACCAAAGTTTCTCCAATTTGAATCCAAAAGAAAGAAATTTGAAAAAAAAATTTGATAAATTTTTTTGAAAGATCTCCAATGGACCCATCAAAGAGAGGGAAATTACCCCTCCTAATCCGAACGTTCGCTCAAACATTTCTGCGAGCCATTGTACGAAAAGGAAAGAACCAAAGTTTCTCCAATTTGAATCCAAAAGAAAGAAACTTGAATACTTTTTTTTTAATAAATTTTTTTTATAGATTTCCAACGGAACCATCAAAGAGAAGGAAATGGCCCATCCCAATCCGAACGTTGGCTCAAACATTTCTGCGAGCCATTGTACGAAAAGGAAAGAACCAAAGTTTCTCCAATTTCAATCCAAAAGAAAGAAACTTGAAAACTTTTTTGAAAGATTTCCAATGGAACCATCAAAGAGAAGGAAATGGCCTATCCCAATCCGAACGTTGGCTCAAACATTTCTGCGAGCCATTGTACGAAAAGGAAACAACCAAAGTTTCTCCAATTTGAACCCAATGGAAAATAACCATTTTTTTTGTTTGAGAAAAGAAAGAATGGAAATAAGTTCAAAGAACGAAGTTTCCAAAGAATCCCATCTCATGTTTTTTTTTAGATACAAGATCCAACATAGGCCACCAACTAGGAAGGAGCAAAGGATTCTCAGCATCGTGTTCTCAAATGAACGAGTCCCACCGGGTATGCCAACTTGATGGACCCGTCTTTTTTTCTTCTTGCCTTCCTCCGTCCTGGGTCCGCCGGGGTGCGGCGGGGCGAAGAGAAAAAAAGAGCAAGCATCAACATTTTTGTACGGGTATGCCAGATTTTCTATTCTACTTGGAATTTGAAATGGTGATCCGAAGATTCACCTTCACAAGTAGAAAGGAAATCAAACTTTTTTTCTAACTTTCCATTGCACATATATTTAAAGAAAGAGATAAGATTTTAAAATGCCATGAGAGGCGATTTTGTTCAGTTTGCCGTGAAAGGCGGTTTTGTGCCGTAGAAGGCGATTTTGCCGTGAAAGGCAATTTACAAATCTCATCAATGATGAAAGACAAAAATTGTGATTTTTTTGTCTCTTTAAAAAATACAAAGTACAATAGAGAAGAAAGAAAGAGGGATCTGACTTCTCAAGAGATTGTGGGGACTTGTTCAGATAGACGGTCGCGAGTCATGTATGGACTCCGCCATTGTCCTTCAGATGAGAACACTTGATGCTTTAGTTCGCTTGGCTTGGCTTGGACCTCGGATTTTTAGAGGACAAAGACCAAGGGAAGGTCCTATATCCACTAAAAAACCAAGTAGACGGGTTGAAAAGCCGCATCTAGGCCATGTTGGATAGAAGAAGAGGGGAAACCTTGGGGGGGTGGCCCCCCAAGGGACTTTGATCACCTTGTAGTGCTTGCAGCAGAGTTTCTTCAAGGCAAGAGAGCTTCTTTTTGTGCACAGATTTCTAGGACAATTTCTTCAGAACTCTTCAGAAGATTTTTTCGGACCCTTTCCCTTTGGAATGACTGCCTATTTATAAGCTTTAGGTGGCCATTAGGAAGGTTTATGGGCATTAATGATATTAATGCTCCATGATGGGAGGAGTTACAAGATTTAATTTCATAATTTTGTAACTCATTTTTCTTGGGTTTTGATTGGCTGATGGAGAATAATTGGCATTTAATCTCCATGATGATGGGAGTTTCATGATTAATTACCATAACTAATCTCCATAATGATAGGAGTTACATGGCTAATTGGACTTGTAACTCCCATTTGCTTGCTTCTGACTGGGCCGTCCAAAAATATGAGTTAATGACCCTAATAAGTTGTCATGAAAAGGTCATTTAACTTCACTAATTGGCTGCCGAGTCGCTTGAAGAGTCGCGGGCCGCGCCGTGTCTTTTGAAATATCTCTTGCGGTGATCATCGATGGATCCGTATGTTATTTGACGTCGAATGACGATGCGAATTCAAACATTGGTTGATACCAATGGGCCGGCAACATCTGTCCAGCCGATTTCTAGATTGGTCGGGCAGAAAGTGTACTTTCTTGGTCAGCCGGTTGGAGGTTTTGGAGTGTCCGATGATGATCAAATGATTTCGATGGTGGATCCGTGATGTTGACGAAGATCGACGGATATCATGCCTCAAAAATAAGATTTTAAGAAAATCACAGGGGCCAATCATCGCGAAACACGAAAAGAATTTGAAAAACGGACGTTTCGGCGGAAATCCGGTGACCTGGGCTTCCAAGGTCGCTGGCGACCATGCACCCATGGTCGCTGGCGACCATGGGGCCGATGACCTTGGACTTTGGTCCATTTTCCGGTCGCTTTTCGGTCGCCGTTTCTTTACCGTTTTAAGGGCCTTTTCGCTTCTGTTTTCTCCTGTACTTTTCTTTGACATTTCTCCTCATTTATTGGCTTGATTCCACTGAAGAAAACCCATCGAGAAGTCATGCAAATCAGAGCACAAAGTTCCCTATTTTTGGAAAAGCCGAAGACTTTGTAACCGATTTTCTGCCAAGAGTTGAAACTAGGTCAAACGATGTCAGAATGACCTGAAATTTGAGGTGAAGCTTCTTGAGCATTAGATAGGACCAACCATGGGCTTTTATTTGAGTTTTGAAGCCGTTTGGGGTCCCGTCGATGCTAGACTTGATTTAACCGTGCGGAAGATGACGAGCTTTGATGTACGGTCATCCGAAGTCCGATTCACCTGAAATTTGACAGTGAGCCTATTGGAGTCATTTTGAGATAATCTATCAGCTCCGATTTGGATGCCATGGTCCCAGGGAGCTTCGCCGCCGGTAGGCTTGATTTTGCTTCAACGCGTCAAAACCGGGTCAAACGTTGTCGGAATGACCTGAAATTTGACGTGCAACCCTTTGGAAGCATGCAAAAGCTACTCATGTGCTTTGTTTGATGAGTGGCGTCATCGGAGGTTCTTGCCGCTGAGAGGCTTGATTTTGCCTTTCGAGAGTTGATGGAGGGTCAAACTGTGTCGGTTTGACTTGAAATTCGACGTGGAACCTTGTGGTGGTATTTTGAGACCATCCACAGACTCTGATCGAAGATTTGATGTATTTGACACTGTCACCGCCGGGAGTTCCTACTCAGCTGTTCGAGGATTGAAGTTAGGCCAAATGGTGTCGAAATGGCCCGAAACTTCATGTGTACCTCTTTTTTGGCTATTTTGAAAGATCTTGCAGTTTTTGTTTGATTTTGACAAGATCTGATGCTTGAAGCAGTTTTGCCTGTTTGTAGTAGGATGCGGCTCCTTATAGCTTTTGATGTTAAGGAGGCAAAGTGACTTTTTTTTGTGTCAACATATCCTTGATGATCTGGCTGTTGATGTCTTCAAACTTGTATGCTCTTTTGACAGCTTCATCGAATGTGGCTGGAGGAACTACCCCTGTAGCATCTCTCATAAGACTGGGGTTCAGCCCTTCTAAAAATTTTGTTATCTTCTTCTGTTCGGTGTCAACGAGCTCTCTAGCATATCTGCCTAGCCTCTTGAATTTTGTAACATACTCCAACATTGACATACTACCTTGCTTGAGCTACTGAAACTCTATAGCCTTTTGTCTCTTGATGTGAGAAGGGACATATTTGTCGGTGAAGTGGTTCTTAAAAGTGTCCCATGCAGTATCATCTGCCATGGCTTGATACGGTTCCTTAACCGTTTGCCACCAATTATCCGCCAATTCGAAAAATAGAGAAGCAGTGAGGTTGACCTTCTCTCTCCCAGTACAGGTAAATACATCAAAAATCTTTTCCGTGTTGACTAACCAATCATCAGCAGCCAAAGTGTCCTCTTGACCCAAGAACTCCTTAGGTCCTCTTTTCCTGAATCTCTCAAACAGGATGTTAGGGTCTTGGTCCCTGTTGTTGATGATTATATTGGGGGCTCCCAGTTGCCTAGGCGGAGGTTAAGGCCTGTTCTGTAAAACTTCCAAAAGTTGTCTCTGAACTTGGGCCATTTCTTCATCCTTCTTAGCTAGCTGCTCTTAGAACCTTGCTTGGTTCTCATTGGCCTCTCTTTGCAATCTAGCTTGGACTTCGTTTGCCTCCCTCTGTAGTCTGGTTTGACTCTCATTAGCTTGCCTTTGTTGTTCCAGCATTACTTGCATAAGTGCCTGAAATTGTGTCACTGTGGGTGGCTGCTCATGGTCTGTCTCGCTGGCATTGTTGTTGGTATTGCTTCCGGAAGGATTTTGATTCGGAGCTTTCCTTGGAGGCATGATGCTGTAAAATAAATTGTTAGTACATAATAACAAGTTTGGGTTTGGTTTCTAGGTCCATATTAACGATCTAACGAACTCGCGGATCCTCGCCACGTCCCTAAGAGTTTCTAGTTACTTTTAAATGCCTGAGACATGTCCCGCTCTGATACCAGTCTTGTCGCGACCCCAGACCGAGACCCGGGCCCGCTACGTGTGAAAGTTGTGATGTCCAACTAATGATCTATGATTAACTCACAGGTTTCCACAGTGAGGATTCCCAAAACACACTTGGAATTTATCTCTCACAAACTATGATTTACGGAAGTGTGCAAGTAATCTTATCTTTGCCATACATGTATCATTACATAGCTTTTCATAAATTAAATCATCATCAAAAAAATAATCAGCGGAGGAAACGTAACATGGCATTACCGAACTTTAACATTCAAGTTTCAAAAAGGACAAAAGTAAGTTAAGTTAAGTTTACATATTCCCAAAGTATCAACGGCCAACAAAGGCCTTACAACCCAAGGACAAAATAATCACTCATTCCCATCATGTGACGTGCTCAAGACCCCACCCGACATCTAGAGGACGTCGTCGGGTTGCCACTCACGGGCTGGGGGTGGCTCAAAAGCCTCCTTCGAGCGCTCCTCCTCAGGGGCAACGGCTCCTGCATCTAAACACCAAAGCAAAAAGGGGGTCAGACACGACGGTCTGTTAGGTGATCAATTTAGACATAAACAAATCGATTAATATTTGGAATGATTAGTACTTAAAACTTGACATGAGTTCTGAGCTAAACATATAAATGGTACGAGTAAAACTAATATAATTTCAAGAAAACATCATGAATCATGAATCCACATTGAGCTCATTCTTTCTTTGTCATCTTCAATGACAAGAGCAAGAAAAACGAAACAAAACAAAAGCCCAAGTCACGCAAGGTGAATGGGAAAACCGGCCGCGGAACCGAACAAAACAAGAATGTGTACAATTACACGACTAATCTGCAGATTGTCCTTATGCTTAAGGACCCCCTAACTAGTGGATCAGACTAAGAGGGCAGTCCAAGCTCAGCGGTATTCCATGATGTTCATGTATGCACGAAACATGCCGATACTTGTACAAAACTTATCGAGAATGGAAAGATGCGCTTATCAAAGTAAAACGAAAAAGGATTTGCAGGGATATCATAACTATATTATTATAAACTAAAGAGATGACTCCCATTTTTCCTTCTCTAAATAATTTGAAGAAAAACCAACTTGCAAAGCAATACTCATGGTGACCAAAAACTAGGATTTTTTAACAAATACTCATGGCCTGGAACAAGAGTGTGAAGTGAGGAAGGAGGGGAAAACTTAAGTCAAGTGTATGAGTGGGCCCCACAGTACTCAAAACTTGCGACGATTAAAACCTCCCTTTACGGGCCCCGGATGGAAACGACGAAGAAGACAAAAATGATCGTCGAAAAATCTAGTTTCCAAAAAGTATAAATTTGGCATAGTTTTGTGATTTTGAAATTTGGGTCCAAATTTGGTGTGAAATGACTGTTTTACCCTTTTGGGCCAAAATTTGAGTTTCGGGGCCTCAAACACAGACAGGTGGAAAACAAAAGTTAAACAATAAAATAAAACCATTCAAAATCGATCAAAATCACAATAAAATCGAGAATTTTGGAATTTCCTCCCAAGCTTACACGTACACTCAGGGCACTCCTGAGTGTCACTAAATATCATAAAACGCTCTCAAAATTCCCCAAAGCTAATTCTAGACTAGATCGAACAAATCTCTAATCCCACGAGCATCAAACCCACATAATAACTAAACGCGCACTTAATTAACACTAATCACGCTAATCCTGGGTTGGGGTTTGACAAAGCGAAGTGACGAGAACTAACAATATATACATATACATATAACTAGACAAGACCATGGCCGCGGAACCGGGTAACGGGGGAGGACAGGGTCCAAGTTGCAATTGGTGGGAGCAAGAGGGGGAGGCCCAGGTCAGTTGATGAGACTGACAAGGATGTCCAAGCTTAGTGGTGCCAACTCATAGGTTACATGAGAAATAAAAAATGTACATAACTATATCGGTGTAAAACACTTAGGAGGCGGGGCATGGTGCTCATAGGCACACATTTCACATCATTATCTTTCATGCATATTCAGGGCTAGTATGACATGTCAGATGCATAAATCCATAGTTTGAGACAAAACTAGTGATAACGAGTGAAATCGGGTTAGGACAAATATAATCCGAGTAAAACAGTACGATGAGTTCTTATACAATTACGGACTATATATTGGGGCTTCCATATTCACACAATATGTATAAAGGTCTTCTATGTCTAGCATTGCTTTTGGCATGGTACTCGAATGATGGTAGATGATGGACCCGGCCTCTCACCTTCCTCCACCCCGGGTCCGCAGGGGTGCCGCGGGGCGGAAAAGCGGGCATCAATATTTTTGTACGGGTATGCCAAATTTTCTATTCTACTTGGAATTTAGAAATGGTGATCCGGAGACCCACCTTCACAAGTAGAAAGGAAATCAAAAAATTTTCTAACTTTCCATTGCATACATATTTTTAAGAAAAGAGACAGATTTTGAGTGCCGTGAAAGGCGGTTTTCTTCTGTTTGCCATGAAAGGCGATTTTGTGCCGTAAGTGGCGATTTTGTCGTGAAAGGCGATTCACAAATCTTATCAATGAAGAAAGACAAGAGTTGTGAATTTTTTGTTTCTTTAAAAAAATACAAAATACAATAGAAGAAGTAAGAAAAGGGATCTAACTTCTCAGGAGATTATGGGGACTCGTTTAGATCGACGGTCGCGAGTCATGTATGGACTCCACCATCGTCCTTCAGATGAGAACGTTTGATGCTTTGATTCATTTGGCTTGGCTTGGACCTCAGATTTTTAGAGGATAAAGTCCAAGGGAATGTCCTATATCCAATAAAAAAAAAAAGAGTAGACGGGTTGAAGAGCCACGTCTAGCCATGTCGGATAGAAGGAGGGGGAAAACCTTGGGGGGGCGGCCCCCCATGGGACTTCAATCACCTTGTGGTGTTTGTTGCAGCAGAGTTTTCTTCAGAGTAGCCGAGCTTCTTTACGCAGAGATTTCTCTGAGAGTTTTCTAGCAATTTTTCGGGGATTTTAGGACAATCTTCCGGACCCTTTCTCCTTGGAATGACCACCTATTTATAGGCTTTTGGTGGCCATTAGATGAGTTTATGGGCATTGATTACATTAATGCTCTATGATGGGAGGAGTTACAAGTGTTTAATTCTTGATTTTGTAACTCCTTTTTCCTAGCTTTTGATTGGCCGATGGAGAATGATGAGCATTTAATCGCTTTTAATTTCCATGATGAGGGGAGTTACATGGTTTAATGCCATGATTGCTTGGATTTGTAACTCCTTTTTCCTTGCTTCTGATTGGACCTTCCAAAATAATGAGTTAATGACCGTATTAACTTGTCATAAACGAGTCAATTAATAGCATTAATTGGTCGCTAAGTAGCTTGAAGAGTCGCGGGCTGCGCCGCGTCTTTTTGAATTCTTCTTACGATGATCGCCGATGGATACACATGTTGTTTGATGTCGATGGTGAAGCAATTTCAGACATTGGTTGACACCAATGGGCCGGTGACATATGTCCAGTTGATTTCTCGATCGATCGGGCAGAAAGTGTGCTTTCTTGGTCTGCCGGTTGGCGATTCCGAAGCGTCGGATGATGATTTCATGATTTCGACGGCGGATCCGTAATGTTGACGAAGATCGACGGATTTTAGGCCTCAAAAATCAGATTCTGGAAAAATCAGATGGGCCAAATGACTGAAAATGAGAAAAGGGACCGAAAAAGTACCCTTTCGGTGGAAATTCGGCAACCCGGATTTCCAGGGTCGCCGACGACCATGCACCCATGGTCGCCGCCGGCGACCATGGGGTCTTTCCCCCTTTCAGTCGCCGTTTCTCGGCCGTTTTTCGGGCTTTTTCGTTTCTTCTTTCCCCTGTACTTTTCTTGACATATTTCTTCACTTATTGACTTGATTTTTTTGTGGAAAACCTGACCAGAAGCCGCACAAAGCAAAACACAAAGTTTCCTATTTTTTGAAAAGCCGAAGACTTTGCAGCCGATTTTCCGTCAAGAGTCGAAACTAGGTCAAATGATGTCGGAATGACCTGAAATTTGAGGTGAAGCTTCCTGAGTAATAAATAGGACCAACCATGGGCTTTTATTTGACTTTTGAATCCATTTGGGGTCCCATCGATGCTAGACTTGATTTCACCGCGCGGAAGATGTCGAGCTTTGATGTACGGTCAACCGATGTCCGATTGGCCAGAAATTTGACAGGGTGCCTATTGGTGTCATTTTGAGACAATCCATTAGCTCCATTTTAGATGCCATGGTCCCGGGGAGCTCCGCCGCCGTTAGGCTTGATTTTGTTTCCAAGCATCAAAGCCGAGCCAAAGGTCGTCGGAATGACCTGAAATTTGATGTGTAGCCCTTTGGGTACATGTAGAAGCTACCCATGTGCTTTGTTTAATGAGTGGCGGCATCGGTGGTTCTCGCCGTCGAGAGGCTTGATTTCGCCATTCGATAGTTAATGGAGGGTCAAACGGTGTCGGTTTGACTTAAAATTTGACGTAGAATCTTTTGGAGGTATTTTGAGACCATCCATATGCTTTGATTGAAGATTTGATATCTTCGACACTATCGCAGTTGTGAGCTCCTACTCAGCTGTTGGAGGACTGAAGTTAGGCCAAATGGTGTCGAAATGGCCCGAAACTTCATTTGTACCCTTCTTTTGGCTATTTTGAAGGATCTTGCAGTTTTTGTTTGATTCTGACAAGATCTTATGCTTGAAGTGGCTCTGCCTGTTTCTTGTAGGATGCGGCTCCATGAAACTTTTGATGGTGAAGAGGCAAAGTGACATTTTTGGTGACAACAAATGACCCCTCGAGGTACAGCGATGAATTGCATAGCTTTTGTAGCCGATGTGCCTCGAAGAAAACTTTGAAGGAGAGCTTCTGACTTGACCAAGAGTCTCTGTGCATTTTTCTTTTGATAGAGTAGCCTTTTGAGTTTCCAAGGGGATTTTCATGGCAATGAGAGAGATCACGTACCATTTCAAGGAAAAATTTTGAAAATGACATTTGGATTGGGTTTTTGGGTATTGGATTTTTCTTCTTGACCTTGTGAACCTAAAGGCTTTATGTGGCGCATCAGGTGGTCAAGATGGTTTTTGGTTTTTGACCTTGTGACCTAACAAGCAGTGTGTGGCAGGTTAGGGGGTCGGGTTTTGGATTTTGATTTTGGTCTTGTGACCTAACAAGCTGTATGTGACAAGTTAGGGGACCGGGATTTGGTTTTTGGTTTTGACCTTGTGACCTAACAAACTGTATATGGCGAGTTAGGGGACCATGGTTTGGTTTTTGGTCACTCTTTGAGACAATTTTGGGTCCATTGGAGTGGTTTTGGGTTTTTGTGGAATGTCAATTTCAAGATTTCAGCTTAATTTGGTTCATGAGGTGAGATGGTTTGGATTTTTGGAAACTCATGAGGCTTGGATTTTTTTTGTATGGTCCAGTCGACTCAAAAGAGGCATGGAACCATTTTTGACTAAAAGCCACTTTTAGTGCCTAGGTGGTCAAACATGGCTCATGTGGGCTAGCCCATGGGACCTTAAGCTTTAAAGATGGCTTAAATCTCATGTGGTGTCATTTTTGTGAAGAATATCTAAAGATATCTCTTTTTGGTAGAGAATATCTAAAAATATCCTTACTTGGAGAGGATCTCTCAAGTTTCCTTGATTTTGGGAGAGATTTTCCCAAAGCATCTTTCTTTGGGCGAAAGTTTCTCACATTCCCTCTCTTTTTGGAGAGAATTTCTCAAAGGATCTCCTCCTTGGGAAAGAATGTCTCAAGATCCCTTTCTTTTAGGGAGGTTACTTCTTTCCTTCTTTCCTCTTTTGGTTTGGTCTCTTCTATAAAAGCAAGGGGAGGTTGGATCTCTTGCTCCTATTGGCTTCTTTTTGCAAAAGTCTTCAAGAGTGCTCCAAGATCAAGAACCCATCTTCTTCAAGGATTTTCAAGTTCTTCTTCTTCTTCCATGGCTTCAAGTAAGTTTTCTCCTTCCTTAAGAAGCTCCATGTAGAAGTAGGAAGAAAAAGAAAAAAAAAGTTCCTTTCTTTTCTTTTCTTTTCCTTTTCTTCTTTTTTTTTCACACGTTTTTCATTCTTTCTGCTTTTTTTTTCCTTTCTTTCTCCTTTCTTTTTTTTTTCTTTCTTTTCCCTTTTTTTTCACGGTTTTCTATTTTCACCGTTTTTTTTTCTCTTTTTTTTTCTTTGTTTTTTCCTTTTTTTTCTTGGCTGTAAGGACAAGTTCGTACGGACCTGACCGTACTGCCACGTGGCAGTGGGCCAACTCAGAAATTTTTTTTTTGAATGAGGTTCTCTTCTTCTCTTTTTTTTTCTTTCCCCTTTTTTTTCTTACAATGATAATGAAGTTTACGGATTTCAAGATGTCAATGCATGACAACTTTCCTTCTACGGATTTTTTTGTAAATGAAATTGGAAGTATGATAATGCACACCTGGAAATCTTTTGCAAGTCTTGGGATTTGGAGCTTGCAGCAATGTTGAGCCCTTTCTTAATCTTGTGGGGATTTTGAGGAACTTTGCAAGTTTTGGAATCTGGAGCTCGCAGCAATGTTGAGCCATTTTCCAATTTTGCGGAGGTTTGAGAAGACTGGCTTGATCTCGCAGCAATGTTTGAACTCGAGCCTTCATTGAGAATTCTCCATTGATTATGAGCTCGCAGCAATGTTGAGCTCGTCTTCAAGCTTCCTATCTTTTTCGGGGTACTTCCTTTTTCTTCAGAATCGCCCCGGAACCATGCCAAAATTTCGCTAGGAATTTTTTTAGTAAAATCTTTTTATTTTTATTATTGATTTCTTCTTTTCCATCCTTTGCAGGTAGCTCCTCTAGAACGCACAAGGGTAAAGGGCATGTTATTGATGCGCCCCGTCGATCTGCTAGATCTTCCAATGTGGCTGTACAGCAGGCCTGGGAGAACGTCCAGTATGTGGAAAGGAACTTGGAAAAGTGTGACTTGCTCAATCAAGATGAGATGAGGCAACGTTTGATTGCCCTCAAGGAAGAGGAGTTTTACAGGATTGTGGTAAGCAACCATCCTTGGGTCACAGACGATCAAAGTGTTGTGCCCAAGCCTACCTTTTTCTTTGGTGATGCAGCCCCTGACGACTTAACATACCAAAGCAGATGTTTTCAATTCTCTTACACAGCTGATGGTGAGAAGAGAACTATTTCTACCCGGTTGACCTTTGATCGCACTGTTTCGATCATGAGACTTTCTCCCACATGCTCTAAGAGAGAAGATCCTCCAAGCTGGGTGAAGAGGACCAATGTAATCAAGACCGGGGTTTTTGTTGGTGGTGCTTCCGGTTATCCAGAGAAGTCATATGTCCGTATGGACCTGTTGATGCCGGCCAGCGACTACCAAGGTTCAGATCATCCGTCGGTCGATTTGAGACCGGTGAGCCTTGGCATGTTCAAGGGTGACGGCAGCAATTGGATGAAGCCTTTTCGACTTCGTGGCCGTTTCAGTGCTGACTCGAGCTAGGAGTCATGGACTGATCACATATTGCAGGTTGGCGGGCCATTCCGAAGGAGGCCAAGATTTTTTATGCGGTTCGCACTTTTCGGCAAAACGTGGTTTTCTCTGATGAAGCCTTCATAGCCATGTTAGAGTCATTCCTTCCACAAACCAATACCTTCATCGTCACGAACGGTGAGATTGGTTTTTCTTAGAAGGAACTAAGTACCACCACCGGGCTGCCTATCCTCGGCAAACTCTATGAGGAGTTTATGCCTATTGACAGTGTCCTTGAGATGCAGTCTGAGGAGTTCAGGCTTTTTTACTTTCAGCTCGTCGCCTTCTATGATTTTTTGAAGGAGAAGGAGGGCTCGAAAGTCAAGTGCAGCAGTTGAAAGAGTTTTAGCTCTGTCTCCCAACTTCTTTAGCGGCAAAGAGTCTTCGAGGGCTTGACCCAGGAAGCCAGGGCTAAAACTCTGGGTTCGAAGAAGATCTCTGTCATGCGAGAAAGTTTGAAGGATTTCTTCGAAAGCACAAATGTCATTTATTCTGACATTGCGTCGTGGAGAGATCACTGTTTACCTCACTTATTGGCTAGGTGAGGCTGTTTTTGCTGGAGGAGATGTGTTAGGCCCCGCCCCGAGAGTTTCCGATTAGTTTTGATTAAGACGTGCTTTAGCTTTAAGTATGATTTGTGAGTTTTTTATAAGTTTGGATTAGAATAGCTTTTTTATAGCTTTGGATTAATTTGGGGAACTCTTTTGATTTAGTGGGGCCCTTTGGGGGTTCCTTTATTTGGGTTTTGATTGGTTTTGGGATTTATTTATTAATTCTGGAGATCTGTAGTTTACCCCCATTTAATGTATTTTATCGTTCCCGACAACTTTCGTATTTGCTCCGTTTCCATTCGAGACCCTTAGACCGTACTTTGTTAATGATAGGGGTAAATTAGTCTTTTTGCATGAAATCTGGACACTAGATTCAATGTCTCCAAAACCCGTTAAATATATACTTTTTGGAAACTAGAAATTTCGACGATCAATTCTTCCTTCTTCGTCGAATCCATCCGAAGCCCGGAAATTGATGTTTTCAGCCCTAGAATTTGAATAAGTTGTGGGACCCACCTTCATTCTCTATATAAGGAGGAGCCCTTTCTTCTTCCCCTCTTCTTGCAACTTTCCCCTTGAGAGCAAAGAGAGTTTCAGCCCTAGGTTCTTCTTGTTCCTTCTTGCTTTTCCATCTCTCAATCACTCTCAAGCTATTGCCAAAGGAGAAATGAGTGCTCCAATCTTCTTCCTCTCCTTCTAGGCTCTCCATTGGTACCATTTTTAGAAGAAGCTCTCCATTCCAAGGTCCTTTTTGAGCAAGCTTTGGGAATTTGAAGGCCTTCCATGTAAGCCCTCCCTCTCATCTTCTAGATAGTGCTTCTACTAGCTCTAGAGAGTCTTCATTTTCATTATTGGAAGCTGTCTCTCTCCCTTTCTTGTTTTGTGATTCTAGGGTTTTTTATTAGTATCATTTTGGGGTTTTTTGTGTAGATCTTGATTTTTGCTTGAGAAAGGGTGATTACGAGCTTATTAGCTTAATTTGGAGGCCAAGGCAAGTGGATGAATAGCTTACTTGAATAATTTCATGTTTTAATAAGATTTTATGGATTTTTCACTATTCATCTTCGTTTATGTACCATGGTTGTTAATGATTTTTGTTTTGTGCATCTCACTAAGTTATTTCTCATTATTGGGGACTTTTGAAGAATGTACTTGCATTATATTTAGAAAAGTTGTTTTTGGATCATATGTAGTTGCCATTAATTTGGGTACTCTTGCAATGAATGTGATTTGTAAGGAGAAATGATGTGATTTTGCTGTTAATGGATGGTTGTTGGAGGATTTGAATGAGATGGAAGTTGGTAAAGTGAGTGCCATAAATTGTGTTTGAAGTGTGGCTTAAATGATGTTGTGAAGAGAAGAGAAGTGGAGGTTCGGACTGCTGAAACGGAGTGTTTCGGAAGCAGTTCGCTCGAGTGAACCTCTATTCGCTCGAGTGAACCCTTCACAGAACTCCTGTCGCTTAAGCCAACCACATCTTTGCTCGAGCTCTCCTATTTCGAAGCAGTTCGCTCGAGCGACCTCTTCATCGCTCGAGCAAACACCTCACAGAATATTGTTCGCTTGAGCCTCCACCTTTCATCGCTCGAGCTAACTCATATCCGCTCGAGCGAACCCCTTCCAGAGAGTTGTTCGCTTGAGCCACTCTAGTTCTTCGCTCGACCTTTCCTGATTCAGAGTAGTTCGCTCGAGCGAACTTATACTCGCTCGAGCGAACCCCTCACACAACTATGTTCGCTCGAGCCTCCCCATTCTTCGCAGGAGCCCTCCTGAACTGAACCAGTCCGCTAGAGCGAACTTCCTGTCCGCTCGAGCGAACTGCACAGAATTCCTGGGTCTTTTCTATTGTTTCCAGACATGATGTTCTAAGGCTGGGATGGGTTGTTTTGATGCCCTACCACCTCGAGAAGGCCTAAGGGATGACATAAGGAGATTTACCTGGAATGAAATACCACTTCGGAAATGTATTGAGAATTGTGTATTTACCAAACTGTATGTGAAATCTTGGGATGTCTATCATCGTTCGAGTACCATGCCAAGGGCAATAATAGACATACAAGGTCTTTATACATATTGTGTGAATACGGAAGTCCCAATACATAGTCCGTAATCGTATAAGAACTCACTGTACTGTTGCATTCGGATTATACTCGTCTTAACCTGCTTTCTTCCGATATCACTAGTTTTATCTCAAACTATGATTTATGCACTTGACATGTCCTGCCAGCCCCGTTTATACATGAAAAGATAGTGATATGAAATGTGTGCCTATGAGCAACATGTCCCGTCTACTTGAGTGTTTTATACCGATATTGTTTTGGTAAATGTTTTGATTTCTCATGTAACCTATGATTCGGCACCACTAAGCTTGTACGTCCCTGTCAGTCTGATCAATTGACTTGGGCCTCCCCCTCGTGCTCCCGCCAGTTGCAACTTGGATCCTGTCTTGTCCCGTTACCCGGTTCCGCGGCCGTGGTCTTGTCTAGCTATATGTATATGTATATATTATTGGTTCTCGTCACTTCGCATGTTCGAGCCCAATGCACTGAATGTGCTCTCATCACTTTATTGATGGAGAGGATTTAGCTTTAATGTGGTTGCCATCTTGCTAGTTCCCTGTTCTTTGATATCCTACATGTTTTACTTCATATATTCATTGTGACAAATGATATATCTTGTTTTATGAAAGTACATGTGTGGATAGATCTCAATGTCTTTTAAATGTTATCTTTCGATTTCTCTTATTGCATTTTCTATTCACCCACCTGCCAGACCGTCGTGTCTAACCCATTTTTGTGGTACTCAGGTCCAGTCCCCGTCATTGCCTATGCGGAGGAGCTTGAGGAGGCGGTCGGTGAACCGCAGCGATTAGTGGAATGGCAAGCCAACAATGTCATGTAGACATTGGTTTGAGCTTCGAGTTGCGAAACATTTTGGGGGAAATCTATAGAATGTTTGGATTTATACTTTTGGGTTGTACTGCCCTTTGTTGGCCATTATCTTTTCGGGAAATGTTAACTTAAATGATCTTGTTTAAATTTCAAATGTTATATTTTGGGAATGCTAATGATATCATTGCGCACTCTGACATCAAGTCAGTTATATTTGTTTATCAGTCTTATATTATGGAATGGATTGCGAAATTGATTTGCTACACACTTCCGCACCCATGTAAATGTTTTGTGAGTGTGTGTGAAATCCTCATCGCGGAAACTTGTGGGAAATTAAGTAAATGTACGAACATTGTTTAAGGTGGTTTAAATCATCATCCACTAGTTCGCGGGCCCGGACCCCTGGTCCGGGTCGCGACAGACTTGTTTCAGAGCGAGACGTGTTTCAGGCAATTAAAAGAAAGTAGAAATCCTAAGGACGTGGCGAGGATTCGTTAGACATTTCGTTAGACTTTTCGTTAGTTTGACTCATGTGAGCAATGTGTGACCCTTATTTGATTCCTATGTGCTAACAACTTGTTTTGCAGTGATATGCCACCTTGGAAAAGACCCGTACTCGACAACCCCACCGCAAGCAATAGTGAGCATACAGGATCAATTGAGAATGGAACTCCCGATCCAACCATGCAGAACCAATTTCAACAATTGATGCAAGCCATGCTATGCTAGACCAGCAGCGTCAGGCCAATGAGAATCAAGCTAGACTACAAGAGCAGATGGCTAAGAAAGATGAAGACCACGCAAGGGAGATGACGCAAATGAAAAGACAACTGCTAGAAGTCTTAGAGAGGAGACCTGCACTGGTAGCTCAACCAGCAGGTGCCCAATTCGTCTTCAACAACAGAAGGCATGACCCTAATGATCTATATGAGAGATTCCGGAAGAGAGGTCCAAAGGAATTTACTGGACAAGAGGACCCTCTAGCTGCAGACGATTGGCTTGAGTACACAGAGAACATCTATGAGATATTCCAATACACCGGTAAGCAAAGAGTAGATCTTGCAGCATCTATGTTCACCAGTTTGGCTGACATATGGTGGAAGACGGTTAAAGCAGAGTATAGGACATTGGCAGATGCAGAAGCATGGGGTAATTTCAAGACCCAGTTTAGTGACAAATACGTGCCTACTCACATCAAGAGGCAAAAGGCCATCGAGTTCCAGCAGCTTGTGCAAGGCAACATGATAGTCCAGGAGTACCTCACCAAGTTCGAGAGGTTGTCCCGATATGCCCCCGAGCTAATCAACATAGTGGAGAAGAAGATAACAAAGTTCCTTGAGGGACTTAATCCGATCATTGAGAGGGATGCCACAGGTGTTGTGCCACCTGTCACCTTTGAAGAGGCTGTAAGAAGGGCATATAAGTTTGAGAATTTAAACAACAAGATCCTCAAGATCCAAGGAAAGGCATCAGCTCACCAATAGAATCACCCACCAAGAAACCAACAGAACAAGCGACCGAGGCAACAAAACGTGCAAAACGCACTAGTTTGCGTTCATTGTGGTAAGAATCATGAGAGTGTTCAATGTCATACGATTACGGGAGCATGTTTCAGATGTGGCTCCATGGCGCACTAGCTCAAGGATTGCCCAAGGCTCGCTGGGCAAGGCAACAAACAGAACCAGCAACAATAAGGAGCACAATGTCAGGCACCACCCCAGAACGCACTAGCTTTACAGAACCAGCCCAGGCCACTCCAGCAGCAGTATGGACCTCCACAGCAGCAACAAGCCCGTCAGCAAGGGCAAAACCGTCCTCCTCAGCAGAATCGATACGCACAGCAAGGAAGGCAGAAACAAGCTCCTAATAGGCCACAGCAGCGAGTACAAGTGTATGCCAGCAACCAAGGGGATGCAGGGGCTGCAGATAACGTGGTGGAAGGTACACTCCTAGTTTGTGGATTTGAAGCTAAGACTTTGTTTGACCCTGGCTCTACGCACTTTTTCATGTCTCCAAATTTTTCTAAGTTGATTGATATGACCGCTAGAGAACTTGAGTATGTGTTGCCAGTGTCCACCCCAGTAGGAAAACAAGTTGTGTGTAGAAAATATTATCCTAGATGTGCCATTAAGATAGGAGATGTGGTGTTACCGGCGAATCTTATTTTGTTGGAGATGTACGATTTCAACGTCATCCTAGGGATGGATTGGTTAGCAGGTTACCATGCCACTATGGACTGTTTCCATAAGACCCTCACGTTCAAGTTAGAGGAGACCCCAGCAGGAGTATTGTTCCAAGGAGAGAAAAGGAATGCTTATCCAAGGTTCATTTCAGCATTGAAAGCTGATAGACTAGTGTGAAGTGGATGTGAAGGTTATTTGACGTTTATCACGGAGGATAAATGGTCCCAAGGGGTGGAGGAGATCCCAATTGTTTGCGAATTCCCAGACATTTTTCCAGAAGAAATCCCAGGTTTACAACCTGTTCGGGAGATTGACTTCACCATTGAGTTGTTACCGGGGACCGCTTCGATATCTATTGCACCATACAGAATGGCTCCAGCTGAATTAGGAGAGTTGAAGATTCAATTGCAAGAATTGTTGGACAAAGGTTTTGTTAGACCGAGCGTCTCACCATGGGGAGCTCTAGTTTTATTCGTCAAGAAGAAAGATGGTTCTATGAGAATGTGTATTGATTACCGGAAATTGAACCAAGCTACCATCAAGAACAAGTACCCATTGCCAAGGATAGATGAATTGTTTGACCAATTGCAAGGTGCGGCCTACTTTTTGAAGATTGATCTAAGATCCGGTTACCATCAGTTGAGAGTTAGAGATTCAGATGTATCGAAGACAGCGTTCCGGACAAGATATGGACACTATGAGTTCCTAGTGATGCCATTTGGACTGACGAATGCACCGGCAGTATTCATGGCTTTGATGAACAAAATATTTGCGGAGTACTTAGACTAATTTACAGTGGTGTTTATTGATGACATTTTGGTGTACTCCAAGTCCAAAGAAGAGCATGAAGAGCATTTGAGGATAGCACTACAACTTTTAAGAGACAATCAATTGTACGCGAAGCTCAACAAGTGCGAATTTTGGCTTGAAGAAGTAGCATTTTTGGGTCTTATCATTTCCAAAGAAGGATTATCTGTGGATCCAGCTAAGATAGATGCAGTTGTGAAGTGGGAAAGACCAACGAATGCGTCAGAAATCAGAAGTTTTCTAGGATTGGCGGGTTACTACCGAAGATTTGTGCAAGGATTTTCATCGATTGCAGTGTCCTTGACGAAGTTGACCAAGAAGAATGCACCTTTTGTGTGGACAGACCAATGTGAGACAAGCTTCCAAGAGTTGAAAAAGAGATTGACTTCAGTGCCAGTCCTCACCTTACCATCTGGGAGCGGCGGTTACACCATCTTTACCGATGCTTCGAATATAGGACTCGATTGTGTGTTGATGCAAGATGGAAAAGTCGCTGCTTATGGATCCCGACAGTTGAAGAACCACGAGAAGAACTATCCAACGCATGATCTGGAGTTAGCAGCGGTCGTTTTTGCCCTCAAGATGTGGAGACATTACCTCTACGGAGAAAAGTTCAAAGTCCACTCTGATCACCGCAGCTTACAATACTTGTTCTCTCAGAAGGAGTTAAATATGAGGCAAAGAACATGGATGGAATATATCAAAGATTATGATTTTTCGATCAAGTATCACCCGGGGAAGGCAAATGTAGTAGCCGATGCCTTGAGTAGGAAGTCAGCAAGTGTGGCAAGCCTAAGAGTTACTTGCTTCTTTCAGCAGTTTGAAGAGTTGGGTGTAGAATTTCAGCCCCTAAGCGAGGGAGTGATGTTAGCTAGCATGTCAGTGTCTGAACCCTCATTCATTCGGAAGATCAAGGATGACCAATTGCAAGATCCAGAGTTGGCCAAGATTTCAGAGCATATAGCAGAACGTCCTGATTTTCGAATCGTGGATGGAATTTTATACTATCGTGATCAACTATGCGTGCCCAACAATGAAGATTTGAAGAATGACATCATGGCAGAAGCACACAGTACGAAGTACTTTATACATCCGGGTAGCACGAAGATGTACCAGAACTTGAGGGGCAGATTTTGGTAGAACAACATCAAGAGAGAAATAACAACTTTCGTTTCTCGATGTATGACTTATCAGTTAGTGAAGGCAGAGCATCAGAGACCTCCAGGGTTGTTGCAACCATTAGAGATTCCGGAGTGGAAGTGGGAACATATCACCATGGATTTCATCTCCGGACTACCAAGAACCAAAAAAGGAAATAACGCCATATGGGTCATAGTGGATCGCCTTACCAAGTCAGCACATTTTCTCCCAATGAAGACCGGAGAGAAAATGCATATGTTACATCTCGCGGAGTTATTTGTTGACGAGATTGTCAGCCGTCATGGACAGCCATTATCCATTACTTCGGATAGAGATAGCAGATTCGTCTCAAGATTCTGGAAGACTTTCCATGAGTCTATGGGAACGAAGCTTCAGTTCAGCACAGCGTATCACCCACAAACAGACGGTCAGTCGGAAAGGACAATTCAGACCCTTGAGGATATGCTTCGAGCTTGTGTGTTAGGTTTCAAGACTCAATGGGATGAGACCCTACCGCTTTGCGAGTTCGTCTACAATAACAGTTATCATTCGAGCATTGGGATGGCGCCTCTTGAGGCATTGTATGGTAGGAGATGCAGAACTCCAGTTTGTTGGGAAGAGGTAGGTGTTCGCAGTTTTCATTGACCGACTATAGTGAGTGAGACAAGTGACAAAGTCAAGTTGATCCAAGAACGTCTGAAGGTAGCCCGGAGTAGACAGAAGAGTTATGCAGACTCTCACCGAAGGGACTTGCATGTCAAAGAAGGAGATAAAGTTTTCCTGAAAGTGTCACCTACTATAGGAACTCTGAGATTCGGGCAGAAAGGCAAGTTATCACGGAGATATATTGGACCATATGATATCATGAGCAAGATTGGTGACGTGGCTTATAGATTAACCTTACCACCCGAGCTTTTCGGCGTACACAATGTATTCCACGTGTCTATGTTGAAGAAGTACATCCCCGACCCGTCACATGTACTCCATCACGAGCCGTTGGAAATTAGAGAAGATGCTACCTTTGTTGAAAAGCCGATTCAGATCATTGACACAAAGGAACAAGAGCTGAGAATAAGGACTATTCATTGGGTGAAAGTGCTCTGGGAGAATCACGGACCCAAAGAGGCAACGTGGGAATTACGGGATCAAGTTCAGAAGAAGTATCCGCATCTACTACCCGAGGTTAGTGATTGTGTTTCATTTGGTGGACCAAATGCCCTAAGGGGTGGAGGACGTAAGACCCCGCCCCGGGAGTTTCCGATTAGTGTTGATTAAGACGTGCTTTAGCTATAAGTGTGATTAGTGAGTTTTGATTAAGTTTGGATTAGAATAGCTTTTTTATAGCTTTGGATTAATTTGAGGAACTCTTTTGATTTAGTGGGGCCCTTTATTTGGGTTTTGATTGGTTTTGGGATTTAGTTATTAATTCTGAAAATCTGTATTTTGCCCCATTTAATGTATTTTATCGTTCCCGACAACTTTTGTATTTGCTCCGTTTCCATTCGAGACCCCTAGACCGTACTTTGTTAATGATAGGGGTAAATCAGTCTTTTTGCATTAAATCTGGACACTAATTTCAATGTCTCTGAAACCCGTGAAATATATACTTTTTGGAAACTAGGAATCTCGACGATCAATTCTTCCTTCTTCGTCGAATCCATCCGAAGCTCGGAAATCGATGTTTTCAGCCCTAGAAGTTGAATAAGTTGTGGGACCCACCTTCATTCTCTATATAAGGAGGAGCCCTTTCTTCTTCCCCTCTTCTTGCAACTTTCCCCTTGAGAGCAAAGAGAGTTCCAGCCCTAGGTTCTTCTTGTTTCTTCTTGCTTTTCCATCTCTCAATCACTCTCAAGCTATCGCCAATGGAGAAATGAGTGCTCCAATCTTCTTTTTCCTCCCTCTCATCTTCTAGATAGTGCTTCTACTAGCTCTAGAGAGTCTTCATTTTCATTATTGGAAGCTGTTTCTCTCTCTTTCTTTTTTTGTGATTCTAGGGTTTTTTTATTAGTGTCATTTTGGGGGTTTTTGTGTAGATCTTGATTTTTGCTTGAGAAAGGGTGATTACGAGCTTATTAGCTTAATTTGGAAGCCAAGGCAAGTGGATGAATAGCTTCCTTGAATAATTTCATGTTTTAATAAGATTTTATGGATTTTTCACTATTCATCTTCGTTTATGTACCATGGTTGTTAATGATTTTTGTTTTGTGCATCTTGCTAAGTTATTTCTCATTATTGGGGACTTTTGAAGAATGTACTTGCATTATATTTAGAAAAGTTGTTTTTGGATCATATGTAGTTGCCATTAATTTGGGTACTCTTGCAATGAATGTGATTTGTAAGGAGAAACGATGTGATTTTGGTGTTAATGGATGGTTGTTGGAGGATTTGAATGAGATGGAAGTTGGTAGAGTGAGTGCCATAAGTGTTGTTTGAAGTGTGGCTTAAATGATGTTGTGAAGAGAAGAGAAGTGGAGGTTCGGACTGCTGAAACGGAGTGTTTCTGAAGTAGTTCGCTCGAGCGAACCCTTCACAGAACTCCTGTCGCTTGAGCCAACCACATCTTCGCTCGAGCTCTCCTGTTCCGGAGCAGTTCACTCGAGCGACCTCTTCATCGCTCGAGCGAACCTCTCATAGAACATTGTTCGCTTGAGCCTCCACCTTTCTTCACTCGACCCTTCCTAATTCGAAGTAGTTCGCTCGAGCTAACTCATATCCGCTCGAGCGAACCCCTTCCAAAAGAGTTGTTCGCTTGAGCCACTCTAGTTCTTCGCTCGACCTTTCCTGATTCAGAGTAGTTCGCTCAAGCGAACCCCTCACAGAACTATGTTCGCTCGAGCCTCCCCATTCTTCGCTTGAGCCCTCCTGAATTGAACCTGTCCGCTCGAGCGAACTGTATAGAATTCCTGGGTCTTTTCTATTGTTTCCAGACATGATGCTCTAAGGCTGGGATGGGTTGTTTTGATGCACTACCACCTCGGGAAGACCTAAGGGATGACATAAGGAGATTTACCTGAAATGAAATACCACTTCGGAAATGTATTGAGAATTGCGTATTTACCAAACTGTACGAGGAATCTTGGGATGTCTATCATCGTTCGAGTACCATGCCAAGGGCAATAATAGACATACAAGGTCTTTATACATATTGTGTGAATACGGAAGTCCCAATACATAGTCCGTAATCGTATAAGAACTCACTGTACTGTTGCATTCGGATTATACTCGTCTTAACCTGCTTTCTTCCGATATCACTAGTTTTATCTCAAACTATGATTTATGCACTTGACATGTCCTGCCAGCCCCGTTTATACATGAAAAGATAGTGATATGAAATGTGTGCCTATGAGCAACATGTCCCGTCTACTTGAGTGTTTTATACCGATATTGTTTTGGTAAATGTTTTGATTTCTCATGTAACCTATGAGTCGGCACCACTAAGCTTGGACGTCCTTGTCAGTCTGATCAACTAACTTGGGCCTCCCCCTCGTGCTCCCACCAGTTGCAACTTGGATCCGGTCATGTCCCGTTACCCGGTTCCGCGGCCGTGGTCTTGTATAGCTATATGTATATGTATATATTATTGGTTCTCGTCACTTCGCGTTTTCGAGCCCAATGCACTGAATGTGCTCTCATCACTTTAGTGATGGAGAGGATTTAGCTTTAGTGTGGTTGCCATCTTGCTAGTTCCCTGTTCTTTGATATCCTGCATGTTTTACTTCATATTTGCATTGTGACAAATGATATATATTGTTTTATGAAAGTACATGTGTGGATAGATCTCAACGTCTTTTAAATGTTATCTTTCGATTTCTCTTATTGCATTATCTATTCACCCACTTGCCAGACCGTCCTGTCTGACCCATTTTTGTAGTACTCAGGTCCAGTCCCCGTCACTGCCTATGCGGAGGAGCATGAGGAGGCGGTCGGTGAACCGCACCGATTAGTGGAATGGCAAGCTGACAATGTCATGTAGACATTGGTTTGAGCTTCTAGTTGTGAAACATTTTGGGGGAAATCTATAGAATGTTTGGATTTAACTTTTGGGTTGTACTGGCCTTTGTTGGCAATTATCTTTTTGGGAGATGTTAACTTAAATGATCTTGTTTAAATATCAAATGTTATATTTTGGGAATGCTAATGATATCATTGCTCACTCTGACATCAAGTCGGTTTTATTTGTTTATCGATCTTATATTATGGAATGGATTACGAAATTAATTTGCTACAAGCTTCCGCACCCATGTAAATGTTTTGTGAGTGTCTGTGAAATCCTCACCACGGAAACCTGTTGGAAATTAAGTAAATGTACGAACGTTGTTTAAGGTGGTTTAAATCATCATCCACTAGTTCGCGGGCCCGGACCCTCGGTCCGGGGTCGCAACAAGATGGGACGCACATCAGGCCCATTGCATTTTCCCAACTTGTCAGATGGCGTTTGGAGAGCGGCTTGCTTTGGTGCCTGCTCTTTACTCCTATTTGTGCATCGAACTGCAGGCTGCTGCTTTCCTGGTTCGGCTTGGGCTTCCTATGAATAAGGTATTTTCAGCCCATATCTTTCATTCATGGTATGTATACCACTGTCCTGGTTTCCCCCGATTGGGTGCTGCACAAGATGATGACCCATTCATGATTCGATTGGCTAGAGGGACAGCCGTTTCCGAATCTCTTTTATTTGCCCGCTTGAGGATCCGGCAGTTCAGGGACATCGAGATTGGGCAGTCTTCAGTGAAGCTTTCTCCGGATTTGCTGAAGAAGACTTTTGATTTGGGTGTCTCCCATGATTCGACCAGGGCAGGGTCAGGGAGACATTATTTTTTGACCAATGCAGAGAAGGCTCGGCTTTTCAACATACGTGTTGGTACGGTGGTGTACTGTAGACATCTTTTCATCGACATCCAGCCATATGTTCCTTCGTGTTTTGCCTTGCAATTGGGCTTCTCTCAAGGCGTTGTTGGAGCGACTTCGAGTAAAGTGAAGCGCTTTGGAGGTTTGCAGGACGGGAGGAATGCATGGGCTTTTTACACTGCGGAGGACACTACTGCCATGATTTTCTATCCCGAGTTGCCTACTTTCCGGACTGCTGGCTTCACGAAGTGGTTCGTGGAGAGCTTCTCAGTGTACTGGGGGCTTTCCAAGAAGGAGCTTGATGTAAAGCAATCTCCTAGGAAAGGTCTTAGTAGGTTGGATGGCATCCGACGAGAGGAGGTTTTGGCTTTCCTTTCGGGAGAGTACCATAAGATAGGCTTTCTCTGTGAACAAGACTTCATCAGAATAAGAGCTATACAAGAGGTACCTGGAGAGGTCTTAAAGCAGCTAGAGGAGGAGGAGGCCGAGATCGATGCTTGGATGCAAGCAAAGCGAGCAAAGGCTTCCATGGAGTCTGCTAGCAAGAGCAGACCATCCAGTGAGGACGCTAGCGAGAGGCCTAATTTTGATGGTGGGGCAAGTACCTCGAGCAAACCGTCCCATAGGAGCAAGAGGAAAAGAGGACAGCGCCGAAATAAGAGACGGCACGAAGACTCTCCTAATCTGGAAGTCCCTCTCACCATTGCTGAGGAGGTGTCAGGGGATGTTTATGAACCTCCAGAAAAGAGGAGCCAAAAGGAAAAGACCTTTGATGATGGTATGCTTTTCCCTTTTCTCTTTCCGTTTCTTTTCTTTCATGAGAGATTTTTTGTTTCGATCCGCTGCTTTCTTTTTTTTTAGCAAGAGATGATGATTTAATGATGCCCGAGGTTTCGGCTGATGAGACGGTGACGGATCCAATCGTGGCATCTGAGGAAGCACCAAGGGGCTCTGGAGTGGTTCCAGAATCTTCTCATGGTATGATTTTCTTTGCTTTTTCACCATTTTGTTTTTCTTTGTCGCCACTTACCGACATATTTTTTGTTTACTTGCCAGCTGACTTGCCGAGGATTCTGACGACTTCGAGCATCCATGGATGCAACTTTTGATAATGCTTCGGATGAGCTCATGGAGGCAAAAAGTATTCCGCAGGTCGTCGAAGAAGGTACTCTGTAGTGATAATCTTGATATTGATTTTTTGACAATATCATATTCATACCTTTTCATCTTTCATTGGCAGGCTTTGAAGCAACAGGAGAATTCCCTCCGTCTTCTTCGGGTCTAGAGTAGGGGGTGCCTGCGGTTGATCCAAAGGTAGGGGCTACTTCTAGTTTTGGTGCTGCAGAGATGAAATCTCATGATGAGATTCCTTCATCAACATCTTTTATCGGACAGACTTTGTTGACTATCCCTCCGATGAAGCATGACAGAGGCAGTCGGCCGATGGAGCGGGGTGAGATTTCATCCGGACCGCCTCTTCAATATGCAAAGAGAGTGCTGAAGAGTGTCCTGAGTTCTTGGATTGAGACTCTCTCTTCTGGCCATTTAGAAGCTGGCTTCGGCATGATCAAGCATGTACAGGACATTCTTGCTGACAGCAAAGAGGTCGGTCTGGACATTGCAAGTGCCAAGGCTTTTGTTGATAAAGTCATCGCTCTAGGCAACAAGTGGATTGAGACCAAGAGATTTCCAAACGGTGACTTCTTCAACGAGATGTTTGTCAAGCCTTCTAGCGAAGTCAAATTTGAAGTGGATGAGATTTTGCGGACTCGGAAGCAGTTCGTTAGGGAGAGGAATGTGACCGAGTTAGCTATTATTGAGCTGACACAGGACCTACACCGTCTTGATAGGGAGGTCATCGAGGCCAGGCAGCATCTCGAGCTTTTGGAGGAACAAGCTGTTGCTAAATGGGTTGCCATTACGGAAGCTCGCGATAGAGAGGGGGCTCGCATTCGCCAATTTGAGGAAGCTGATAGCAACCTTCGGAGGAAGACTCAGGAATATGAGCGATGGCAAATTCTCTGGGAAGAGCTTCCTCGTGCTGAAGATGGGTCGCAGCGTTCTGCCGCATTTTATGATAAAGTTTTGAAGAAGTGTGGCCTGGAAGCTTTAGAGGCTAAGGCCAAAAGTCCGCTTGAGGAGCTGAATCTTTGGTTGAAGACCAAGTCAGACTGAGCTCCTGATTTGTAACAAACTCTTTTTTTCTTCTTTTCTTCGGTACCTCCATGTATAAACATTTTTGGTACCTCTATTATTGTATTCCCTCGTTTCACTTAAATTCTTTTTTGATGAAAATAAGTAAAAGTTGGATGGGAATGTTTGTTTGTAAATTTGATCAAAAGATTGTCATTTTATGAAAATCTTTTGTCAAATGGTTGTGTTGGGCATGAAAGCCAAATTTTGTGGCAAAAAGCCTGGTTATTTGATGGCTTGAAAGCCGAATTTTGAATGGCATGAAAGCCGTTTTTGGTTTTATGGCATAAGAGCCAAAATTTTGTTTTTTGGCATGAAAGCCAAATCTTTTTTGTTTGTTTGGCATGAAAGCCAGATTTTGTGGCATGAAAGCTGAGTTTTTTGAAAACCAAGTTTTGTTTTGTTGGCATGGAAGCTGGATTTTTTTTTTAATTTTTGGCATGAAAGCCAGGTTTTTGGCATAAGAGCTGGTTTTTGGTTTTTGGCGTAAAAGCCAGGTTTTTGGCATAAAAGTCGAGTTTTTGGTTTTCAAAAATGCAAGTGTCGACTAAAAGTCGCTTCCCTGTTGAATTGTATTGCAAGTATCGATGGAATGTCGCCTCCTTGCTTATTCAGTTGCGAGTATCAATGGAATATCGCCTCCTCGCGGATTTGGGTGCAAGTATCGACTAAGCGTCGCCTCCCTGCTTTTTCAAAAAAACTTTGTTTTGCTGTTATCGATGAAATGTCGCTTCCCCACGATTTTTGAAATTTTAGGTTTTTTTTTTAACCTTTGTTTTTGTTTTGAAATTTGAGTTGTGGATATCAACTGAAATGTTGCGTCTCCACTTTTTTTGAAAATTTGCAAGTATCGGCGTGGTGTCGCTTCCTTGCTATTTGAGCTTTTGGAAGTATCGAATGGGGTTCGCATCCTTCCGATTTTTGGGTTTTCTGTGAGTATCGACTGAACGTCGCTTCCCCACGGTTTTTTGAAAAACCATTTCGTTTAAAGACACGAGGGTCGTAAATTTTGACTCAAAACCATTTTTGGTGGTAAAAGTCGAGGTGGTCTAGGGTGGAAATCACTGGGTCCTGATTTTTGTTTCAAACCATGAATTTTGGGTTCAAGGATCGAAAATTTTGGTCAAGTTTGGAAAGAGGCTCCTAAACTTGGATTTTTGGGTTTTAATTTTTTTTAACAATGAAACATTGAAAGTAAGCATTGTTTTGAGGTTTTTTAGGAACTTCAACGTAAAGCTAAAATTTCCAAAAGGAGTGGGTTTGACGTGCAAGTACCTAGGATTAGGCTTTGGCCATATAGGCATCGCTCTGACCCGATAGAGGAAGTCTTCAAGGGTAGTACCGCTTCAAGAACTTGCCGTTGATTGGCAGCATACATCTGTCGCCCTCCATATTTAAAAGAGCGTTTGCGCCGTTGGAGAAGACTTTGTCAATGACGAAGGGTCCCTCCCATTTTGTCTTGAACTTGCCTTTGGGTTTGTGGGCAAAAACCATTGCCCTTTTTACAGCAAGAACCAAGTCACCCTTTTTGTGGGCACGTTGCCTGATCTTCTTGTCGAAAGATCCTGCCATGCGTGCTTGGTAAAGCTCAATGATTTGTAGGGCTTCGAGCCATCTTTCATCGAGATTATCCAGTTCTTGGAGTCTCAATTTGACATTGCTTTCTTGCGTCATGTCATTTTGTAGAGATACCCTTAAGGAAGGAATTTGTACTTCTAGAAGGACAACTGGTTCACATCCATAGACCAAGGAGAATGGTGTGCTATGGGTTGGTCCTCGAACGGTGGTCCGATAGGCCCATAAAGCTTCAGGCAGTTTGTCGCTCCAGTCTCTTTTGTAACTAGAGACCATTTTCTTGAGAATTTTGCAGAGTATCTTGTTGAAGGCTTCTGCTAGTCCATTCGCTGCCGGGTTATACGGAGTCGAATGACAACTTTGGATTTTATATTTATCACAGAACCTGTAGAATCTATGATCCCGGAATTGTGGTCCGTTATCATGGACGAATCTTTTAGGTATGCCAAAGCAACAAATGATGTTGATGCGCAAGAATTGAAGGACTGGCGAGGTCTTCATGTCACTGAACGCAAATGCTTCTGACCACTTGGAGAAATAATCCGTAGCGACAAAGATAAAGCGATGACCTTTGCTTGATGGGGGAGAGATAGGACCTATGATGTTCATACCCCAGGCTTCAAAAGGCCACGAGATTGCTATAGGGTGTAGCTGTTCTGGAGGCACGTGGACAGTCTCCGAGAACTTGGCATTGTTGGCAGCACTTAGCAAATTGCATTGCGTCAACTACCATGGTAGGCCAATAATAACCTAACCTTTTTATCTGATCGTAGAGCTTAGGACTAGCCTGGTGGGCTCCACAATGACCAGCAGGCACTTCTTTGAGTGTTTCTATAGCCTCTTATTGCAACAAGCAGCATAGGAGTACTCCATTGAAAGATTTTCTGTAAAGCATTTTTGAAGGAATATCCAAATGAAGTTCGGGACTCGTCTTTGAATGCTTACCCGCTCTTTTGGATCTTTAGGTAGGATTCCGAACATAATATAATCAATGAACGGATCTCTTTAATCACCGATTGGAGGTTTAAGGGTGGAAATCCGACCTCCAACTACTTGGTGGCATTCAGCAACTGCTTGGTGTGCGTTGAGAGGCGGGAGAATCCTTCTTTGACACACAGTAATTTTCATGTTTTCCCCTTCTTGGATTGCCATGGATGCAGCAAGTCGGCCAGGGCATCTGCACGAATGTTTTCTCCTCTGCGGATGTGGGTGATGTGAAAGATATCGAATTTTTGACGAAGTGATTGTACCTTGTTGTAGTAAGGCAACAGATGAGGCTTCCTGATTTCATATTTTTGATTCATCTGATTGACGATCAGTTGAGAATCCCCAAATGCTTCCAACATGGTGATGCCGGATTCGAGGGCGAGTTCCAATCCTATGATCAGAGCTTGGTACTCAGCTGCATTGTTTGAAAATGGTTCCAGTAGCAAGAATGCGTGTGGAATCATGTATTTGTCGGGGCTAACAAAGAGAATGCCAATTCCCGATATCAGCTTCCCTCTTTCGTTTGTCTTGGTTGCACGATCGAAGTACATGTTCCAGGATGCATTTGACGAGGAAGTCTCCACGTTGTTGACAGGTTCGTCTGGTGGATCATCCCTGAGTGGAGAATTCGTAGGCAATGGATGCTCTGTGAGAGAGTCTGCTAGAGCTTGGCCTTTGATTGCTTTTTGCAGTACGTATCTAATGTCAATCAATGACAGAAGGATAGACTATTTTGCCAGTCGGGCATTGAGGGAACCTGCTTTTGTGACAAGGACTTTTAAGAGATTGATCCTTGAAATCCGGTATACTATGTTAGACAGTAGGTAGTGACATAGCTTTTGTACAGCAAACATCACTGCAAGACATTCTTTTTCGACTGGAGAGTAGCGATGCTCTGCACCAACCAACATGCAGCTGAGGTAGTATAGAGCAGCTTATTTTCCTCCATCATTTTCTTGTGCGAGTAGAGCGCCCAAAGAATAATTGAGTGCTCTTGTGTACAAGATGAATGTCTTTCCAATTATGGGGGCAGCCAACACTGGAGGTTTGGTTAGGTATGACTTGATATCTTAAAATGCAGCTTCACATTTAGAATCCCAAACAAAGTTCACACCTTTCTTCATTAGGCGAGATAAGGGACGGCATTTTCCTGATAGGTTGGAAATAAACCATTGGATGTATGCCAATCTTCCTTGAAGCCCTTTTAGCTCTCTTAGGGTTCTTCGAGATGGCATTTCTAGAATAGCCTTGACTTTGAGGGGGTCAAGTTCTATTCTAGCTTTCCGAACTATGAATCCGAGGAACTTACCCGATGAAACACCGAAGAAGCATTTGAGGCGATGTCATCAACGTAACATTCGACCGCTTTGTGCTGCATATCTTGGAATATTTTCATCATGGCACTTTGATATGTTGCACCGGCATTCTTCAGACCAAATGGCGTGACAGTGTAGCAATACTCGCCAAATGGGGTCCGAAATGATGTGTGCCTTTCATCTTTAGGATGCATCTTTATCTGATTGTATCCAGAGAAGCCATCCATGAAAGTCATTCGCTCAAATCCGCAGGTGTTGTCAATCATTACCTCCGGTATGGGAAGCGGGAATTCATCTTTGGGGCATGCATTATTCAGGTTTCTATAGTCAATACAGACTCTGATTTGCGCATTTTTCTTTGTCATAGGGACAATGTCGGCCAACTATTCAGGATGCTGCTCCTCGCGGATGAAGCCAACATTTTTGAGTTTCTGAACTTCTTGTTCAATTTTGTCCATCACATCAGGACGGAATCTTCTTTGGCCTTGTTTGACAGGCTTGATATTTTCTTGCAGGTTGAGTTTGTGGACTGTTATTTTGGGGTCTAAGCCAGGCATTTCAGCATAAGACCATACAAAACAATTAACAAACTCACAAATAAAAGAGACATACTCGGGTAACTCATCATCCTTTATATTCTTACTTATGAATACAGGACGTGGGTTATCTGGTGTTCTCAAGTCTATCTTTTGAACAGGATCTTCTATTGGAAGGTTTGAAGGTGGTTCCTCTACAATATTTTTGGAGGCTTCCAACTCAACAAGACCTTCTGGAGTTTCAAAAGCATTGTCAGACCATGGCTCTGCTTCAATCCATAAATCTTCTTGATTGGTACTCTTCTCAAGGCTTGCTATGAGGTGGTCCCAATCACCTACTGAAACTGGGTCGAAGTAAGGCACTTCTTTTGGAGACAGTGGTTCTTCTAGGTCAGAAAACAGTGTGTCTATGTCATCGGACAATTCCTCTTCATCATCAGAGAAATCGTACCAATTTGATGAGACATCTGGATCCTTATCGGGTAACTCTTCAAAGAGATATCCAGGGAGACCGATGTCTTCATCATCACGAGATGTTGAGGCCTGATCGGCAAAACGACTTTGCAGCCTTTGTGTCAACTGTCTCAAAGGAGAATCAGGATCATACCCCAACCCATATGAAGACTTGTCTATGTGATAGTGGAGCTTCCAATCCTCCAGTTGACTTTTGGTCAGGGTGGGTTCCAATGGCGTGAGAATACCGCGGCTACTTCCCAAACCGATTGGATTTTGAGCGTCATAGCCCATTTTCTTCATGATAGCTTGTGCCATCGGACTATACAGGGATAGTTAAGGCATACCTTTATTTTGGAAAGGTTCAAGCAAAGAATTTGATGAAGAAGCATCCGATCTATGGAAGAAGATTGGTTTCTCTTCTGTTGATGTTGTCGGAACGATGAAGGTGGCAGACGCAGGATCTTCTACGTTGGCAGGTGTCTCCAATAGAGTGAGAGTAGGCTGAACTTGCCGAGTATCAGCTTGGCTTGACGATGTATCGTCTTCTGGCTCTGAATCCAAATCTATGTCTTGTATGATAAACACAAAGGACACAATAAACTTGCCCCCGGCGTTTTGTTTTGTCTCCCTTACTTTGGTGGTGATTACCAAAGGTTTGGAAGATTTGAAGGAGACAACGAAGGGAGATGGATTGCTCTCTTCAGATTTGCTGGAAGGTTTTTTTTCTTCCGATGATTGCTAAGGAGCCTTGCCTTTATCCTTTTGGAGATTTTTGGAGAATGATGCTATTTCTCCCTCCTCCTGTTCTTTCCCGTCCTTGTACATCTGAGAGTCTGCAAAATGGACTTCTTTTCCTTTGAAGGGCTTTCTATCTGCAAACACTCGATGTATCAAGCTGTCGTTGCCAACGAACTTGATGCACTGATGTAGAGTTGAAGGGACGACACCATTCTCGTGTATCCAGGGGCGTCCGAGAAGTATGTTGTAGCATGAAGGGGTCTTTATTGCATACACGGTGACTTCAGAGATAAGATCACCGATTTGTAACCTCAACCTGATTTTGCCAATAGGCCTTTGAGTGCTCCCATCGTATCCAAAGATGGACACAGATGAGTGGCTCAGTTTGCTAGGTGGGATACCCAGCTCTTTGAGTGCCGAAGTAGAGATGACGTTAAGTGCAGAACCTGGGTCGATCTGGACTCTCTGTATCAGCATCTCTTTGATGTACCCTATGAAGTACAAGTGTCGGTTGTGCTTTGTTTCACCAAGTAGGAGGTCTTCCTTATTGAAGGTGATGGTAGCACTTGCGGCTTTTTGGATGGAGAGGCATTCAGTGCAAGATCCCTCAGTTTTCTTCTTTTCTCCCTTTGAGGAGGTTTTTGATTTTTTGACCCTATAGTCCATTTCAATTTGTAGGACTTGTGGGGCGTGTTTGTCGACATCCGGATTCAGCCTTTTCAGTTCTGAAATGAGACTATCACGAGTTTGTTGTGACATTCGTAACAAGTCTAGGATGTGCAGTCGTGCAGGTCTGTGTTTGAAGTGCTCAATCAAGTCATACATGAAAGCCTCCTTGGGGCCTGCATTTTCATTATTGTTGGCACTTAGGGCGTTTACAGCTTGTTTCCCCCAAGGATTTACATAAGAAGAAGAAGATTGGTTGTAATTTTTGTGGTAATCCCGGCCAGAGTGGGTACCTCTACCAACTTCGAAAGCTTCTGGAGAAGGTTCTTCGTTTGGAAGATCACCCTCTGGATCAAGGGGTTGATCCTTCTCATTTGCTGAAAACGTTTCTGCAGCGGCATTGTCGTCTTCAGTGATTGCATTGCATGGAGAAATTTCTAGGAAGAAGTCCTGTTCAACATTATTGGGTTCCACTGGGGCATCGGCGAGTGCTGGATTGACATCATTTTCTAGAACAACCTCTTGGTCTTCTTCATCATCAGACCAGGATCCTTGTGGCTGTAAGGGATTATACCAGATTACTGGCATAAGGTGAGATTCGGGAATCCATTCTTCATCGGAGAGGTACTATCCTGTTTCAAGGGATTCCTCCGACTCATCGGTGTCACTGGCGGTGTCACTGGACTCGTATCCATTCATGGAGAATCCAATTACCGAGTTGCAAGAGTATGATGCCCGCTGCGTAGTCTCATTTCTGAGCTGTGGTGGTATGAAATCACTGAGGGTGAATTTTCTTACCACTTTTGAAGTCTTACGAGCTGTCACGACCCCGGACCGAAGTCCTACTAACAGAGCCCGGGCCCGCGACGGGGGAAGGTTATACAATCCAACCAACCAATTATCTATGATTAACCCATAGGTTTCCGCGGTGAGGATTCCCATAACACACTTGGAATTTATCTCACACAAACTATGATTTGCGGAAGCGTGCAAGTAATCTTATCTATGCTTTACAAGTGATGTCATCCACTTACATAGTTTAAATCATCATCAGAACAATAATCAGAAGAGGAAACATAACATGGCATTACCATATTTTAACATTCAAGTTTCAAAAGGACAAAAGTAAGTTAAGTTAAGTTACACATTCCCAAAGTATCAACGGCCAACAAAGGTCTTACAACCCAAAACAAAATAAACACCCATTCCCATCATGGACGTGCTCAAGACCCCACCCGGCGTCTAGAGGACGTCGTCGGGTTGCCACTCATGGGCTGGGGGTGGCTCAAAAGCCTCCTCTGAGCGCTCCTCCTCAGGGGCAACTGCTCCTGCATCTAAACACCAAAGCAGAAAGGGGTCAGACACGACGGTCTGACAGGTGATCAATTTAGACACATACAAGTATAAATTTGATGTGCAATTTGAAGTAAACAAAACTCAAACACTTTAACAATTTCGAAGCAACTTACTCAATATGCAAAACCAAGTTTACTAGTGAGCAAAGCAAAACTAACATGATTTCAAGAAATAAATCATGATTCGTAAATCCACAATGAGCCCATCCTTTCTCAATCACACGTGGTGACAAGAGCAGGCACGACAAGCAAAACACGACAAGCAAGAAACGATCCCAAGTCACGCAAGGTAGACGGGGAAAACCGGCCGCGGAACCGAGGCACGCACGATGTGTAATATAGTACACGACTAATCTACAGATAGTCCACATGTTTAAGGACCCTCGGATAGTGGATCAGACTGAAGGGGCAATCCAAGCTCAGTGGTAGTAGACGAAAACCATTAATTCACGAAAACACAACAATACTTATACGAACTCGTCATGATTGGGGAAAAACACTTATCAAAACAACACGGGTGAAATTGCAAGAAAAGCATATGCTATATTATTCTAAACTGAAAGAATGCTTCTAAATAAAACTGGACTGGCAAAATAGGACAAAGTTGATATAACGCTTTTAGTTTCAAAGTCGAGACTTTCAATCAATTCAATCAAGCCCATGCTAAGTGCCTGTTGATCAATGTGTATTTGAAGAACCCAAATATCCGGTCTATGACAAATGCTTTGGTATTCAGAAGGTGTAGGATATTTTAAGTCTCAAAGGCACAATATCAAATGGAAGACACTTGACATGATAGGGTTTTCTTCCTTATAGAAATTCCCTCAAAACTTTCCTTCTTCTGTCACATTTCGAAATTTTTGGCAGCATCAGGTTCGCTCGAGCGATGATGAGTTCGCTCGAGCGGACCCATCCAGAACATCCTTCGCTCGAGCCTCCATAAGGTTCGCTCGAGCGGACCCATCCAGAAGTTGGTTCGCTCGAGCTCACCTAATATCCGCTCGAGTGGACTAGCTTCAGGAGCGTTTTTTGCAAACGGAAACTTGCTCGCTCGAGCGACCACAAGTTTCGCTCGAGTGGACAGGTCTCTGGTAGCGTTCCTCACAGACAGAAGCTTGCTCGCTCGAGCGACCATAAGTTCGCTCGAGCGAACAGGTTTCTGTCTGAAACCGTGCAGTGCAGAAAACTGCACTCCCCTAGCACATTTCTGCCACTCCCACTCTTTCACTTCTCCAATTCATGGAAGCCTGTAAAAATTCACAACCTCCAATCTCTTCAACAACCACCATGCAATACCCTTAACCCATCCATTCTCCAATTCCCATTAATCACCATTCCATCAATCAAAACCGTTAACTTACAACTCAAAACAGAAATCTAATTTGACCAATGCATAATTCAAGAATCATGTTAAAACTTAGACAAGAGAATATAAAAAGCATTTCAAATGATCCCATGGATTTAATTGAAATAGATGAGCAAATCAAGCATGGTGAATCAACCATCAAAACAATGCCTAAATACAACATGCATTAAGAGAGTCTAAAAGGATCACTTGCCTTCACTCCAAATGCTATCCAAAGTCTCTCAAACTCCTATCCAAAGGAGAGCCACGAAATCTACACCAAAAACCCCAAGAAAACCATTCCAAAAATCACCATTTTGGTAACTAAAACCCCCATTTCGAAAATGGGTTTGCATGCATGAACATTTGTGTCGTAAAAAGCTCAAAAGATCAAATTGAAAGGAAAAAGAAGATCCCTATAAATGAAGCTTGTCAAATGAGAATCAAGAACAAAAATGGAGTGCAATCTCAGCTGGAAACTTTGAGAAAATGGTAGCAATGGAGAGCTTAGGTTGAGAGGAAGAAGAAACCATGATTAGATCTTGATTTGGAGCTTTCTAGCCTTGGCATACAAAGGAAGGAGGTGAGAGGAAGAAGAGCTTTTCTCGGCTGGGTTGAAGAGAAGGAGTTGCAGGAATCGTCCAACGTGAGTGAGGAGGAAGAATGAAGAGATAACACTTAAGTCAATGGTTCTTGTGGGCCCCTCCATGCTCAAATCTTGCGACGATTAAAACATCGACTTACGGGCCCCAGATGAAAATGACGAAGAAGAAAAACTCGATCACCGAAAAATCTAGTTTCCAAAAAGTATGAATTTGACATAGTTTTGAGATTTTGAAATTTGGGTCCTGATTTGGTGTGAAATGACTGAATTACCCTTTTTGGCCAAAACTTGGATTTCTCGGTCTTAAGCAAAACAGGCTGAACCCAAAAGTTAACCAATAACACAAAACCATTCTAATGGGGTCAAAATCACGATTAGAAATCAGAAAACATGAATCTCCTCGAAAGCTTACACGTACACTCAAGGCACCCCTGAGTGTGACTTAATAGCGTAAAACACTCTCAAAATTCCCCAAAGCTAATTCTAGGCCAAATCGAACCAAATTTCTAATCTCACGAGCATTAAACCCACATAATAACTAAACACGCACTTAATTAACGCTAATCGCGCTAGTCCTGGGTTGGGGTTTGACAACAACGGACTCTTCTGTTGCCCCTAGTGAGGCGGTAGAGGAAGTCTCTGCCTTTTCAATGACTTCTTGTTTTGGTTGAGCTTTCTCCTGCTGTTTGAGCTTTCAGAGTTATCTCTTGGCTTGCCTTCACTGTTGAGCAGTCGGCTTTGTTTTGACGACCTCCCAATTTTCATCTTCAAGGAGATCGGGATGCACCCATATGGGCTGTCCATCCGGTGTTGGGTAAGGAACCAACTCTTGGGATGTTTGGGTCATTTTTATCACTGAAAGGAAGTAGTGATCTTCTTCTTTGGTGATTTGGATGTTTGTCCATATGACACCATGTTGACGGAGGCATGCCCATAATTTTTGTCAAAGGTGATGACTCCATTTTTCCACATCTCGTTAATTTTCTCTCTCGCAACGAAGCATTGATTGAGAGGATGCGACACCATCTGGTGGTATGGGCAATACCAAGGATCATTGGTTTAGCCAACAACTCCCAGTCTTTTGGGGTCAGGCAGGTGAGTTTCCCATTTGCTAAGAGAGCCCCGAATATTTCTTCAACATCTTCATCAAACGGATATTTCTTCTCTACTCGTTCTTTGAATGCATTAGAGAGTTCGAGTCTCTTACTTGCAACTTTGTTTTCAGCTTTCTTTGGTGGCTGAGGCGCTAACTTGGTTTGCACATTGAGAGCCTCCTTTTTCTTTGACTTTGAGGTTGCAATGGCTGTCGGCTCTTTCTTTGATGATTTTTTACTGTTGAGGTCTTTGATCATCGTTTCAGCCTCCATGGATGCTTCTAGGAGTTCTCCTAGGTTCTTTGATTTGTTGCCGATGATCATGAAGCGGATTCTTGCTCTCATGTTGTTTCGGCAGATGTCAACCAGCAACGCTTGTGGTAGCAAATCTGAGCATTTGTATGCCATTGCCTTCAACTTGTGAATGAAGTCGTAGGTTGACTCATTCTCTCCCTGTTTTAGGCTGCAGAGCTGAGCCACAGTAACAAGATGATCCTCACCTTTGAAGTGGGTCAGGAAGTATGTCTCTAACATGGTCCAGTTTTGAATGGAATCCTCTGGGAAAGTGGAGTACCAATCAAAGGCTGTACCTTTTAGGGTACTTGCAAAGAGACGGATCTTGAGAGCATCTTGATCCGCAATAGCTCCCGTCAGGATTTTGAAGTGAATGACATGCTGTCTAGCTGAACCTTTCCCCGTATATGTTTGGAGAGTAGGTTGCTTGAATTTTACGGGGAATGGATCCGAGTCCATCCATAAGGGATATGGTGGCTTGATTCCATGCTCTTTCAGTGTATCCTCTTCTTTTGCTTTAGCGAGGATATCATCAATGTCCTTTTTGGTAAGGGCGCGTGACTCATCTTCTCTACCATTCGTGTTGACGCCAAAAATGTCACTTTGCCTCCTCAACATCAAAAGATACATGGAGCCGCATCGTACTACAAATAGGCAAAGCTACTTCAAGCATCAGATCTTGTCAAAATCAAACAAAAACTACAAGATCCTCCAAAATAGCCAAACAAGAGGTACACATGAAGTTTCAGGCTATTTTGACACCATTTGGCCTAACTTCAATCCTCCAACAGCTGAGCGGGAGCTCCCAGCGGCGACAGTGTCAAATACATCAAATCTTCGATTAGAGCCTATGGATGGTCTCAAACTACCTCCAAAAGGTTCCACGCCGAATTTCAAGTCAAACCGACACCGTTTGACCCTCCATCAACTCTCGAACAATGAAATCAAGCCTCCCGGCGGTGAGAACCTCCGATGCCGCCACTTGTCAAACAAAACACATGAGTAGCTTCTACATGCTTCCAAAGGGTTGCACGTCAAATTTCAGGTCATTCCGACAACGTTTGACCCGGTTTTGACGCTTCGAAGCAAAATCAAGCCTACCGATGGCAAAACTCCCCGGGACCATGGCAGCCAAATCGGAGCTAATGGATCATCTCAAAATGACTCCAATAAGCTCCCTGTCAAATTTCAGGTCAATCGGACATCGAATGACCGTACATCAAAGCTCGACATCTTCCGCACGATGAAATCAAGTCAAGCATCGACGGGACCCCAAACAGCTTCAAAACTCAAATAAAAGCCCATGGTTGGTCCTATCTAATGCCCAAGAGGCTTCACCTCAAATTTCAGGTCATTCCGACATCGTTTGACCTAGTTTCAACTCTTAGCGGAAAATCAGCTACGGAGTCTTCAGCTATTCCAAAAATAGGAAACTTTGTGCTCTGATTTGCATGACTTCTGGACGGGTTTTCTTCAGTGGAATCAAGCTAATAAATGAGGAGAAATGTCAAAGAAAAATACAGGAGGAAACAGAAGCAAAAAAACAAGAGAGACGGTGACCGGACGGCGACCGAAAAATGGGCAAAAACCCGATGGTCGCCGGCGACCTTGGCCCATGGTCGCCGGCGACGATGGCCCAGGGTCGCTGGCGACCATAGGGATCCGGGTCGCTGGCGACGGATCGCCGGATTTTCCTCGGAAACCCACTTTTTCCGTTCCTTCTCGCGTTTCGCGACGTTTGGCCCCTGTGATTTTCTCAAATTCTGATTTTTGGAGCATGATATCCGTCGATCTTCATCAACATCACAGATCCGACGTCGAAATCATTCGATCATTATTGGACACTCCAAAACCGCCAACCGGCCGACCAAGAAAGTACACTTCCTGCCCGACCGATCGAGAAATCAACTGGACAGATGTTGCCAACCCATTAGTGTCAACCAGTGTCTGAATTTGCATCGTCATCCGACATCAAACAACGTACGGATCCATCGATGATCTTTGCAAGAAAATTTTCAAAAGATGCGGCGTGGCCCGCGACTCTTCAAGCGACTCGGCGGCCGATTAATGAAGTTAAATGACCTTTTTATGACAACTTATTAGGGTCATTAACTCATTATTTTGAACGGCCCAATCAGAAGCAAGCAAATGGGAGTTACAAGTCTAATTAATCATGACAATTAACCATGTAACTCCTATCATTATGGAGATTAATCATGGTAATTAACCATGAAACTCCCATCATCATGGAGATTAAATGCCCATTATTCTCCATCGGCCAATCAAAATCCAAGAAAAAGGAGTTACAAAATTCTAAAATTAAATCTTGTAACTCCTCCCATCATGGAGCATTAATACCATTAATGCCTATAAAACCCTCCTAATGGCCACCAAAAGCCTATAACTAGGCGGTCATTCCAAAGGGGAAAGGTCCAGAAAAAATTGTCTGAAGTGGTCCTGAAAAATTGTTTGAAAACTATCCTAAAGAATTCTCTGCACAAAGAAGCTCTCCTGCCTTGAAGAAACCCTGCTGCAAGAACTACAAGGTGATCAAAGTCCCTTGGGGGGCCACCCCCCCAAGGTTTCACCCTCTTCTTCTATCCAACATAGCTTAGATGCGGCTTTTCAACCCATCTACTCGTTTTCTTATTGGATATAGGACTTTCCCTTGGTCTTTGTCCTCTAAAAATCTGGGGTCCAAGCGAAGCCAAGTGAACTGAAGCATCAAGTGTTCTCATCTGAAGGACGATAGCGGAGTCCGAACATGACTCGCAACCGTTGATCTGAACGAGTCCCCACAATCTCCTGAGAAGTCAGATCCCTCTCTTTCTTCTCTATTGTTCTTTGTATTTTTAAAGAGACAAAAAAAATCACAATTCTTATCTATCATCATTGATAAGATTTGTAAAATCGCTTTCCATGGCAAAATCGCCTTCTACGGCACAAAACTGCCTTTCACGGCAAACTAAACAAAATCGCCTCTCATGGCATTTTAAAATCTTGTCACTTTCTTTAAATATATGTGCAATGGAAAGTTAGAAAAAAAGTTCGATTCCCTTTCTACTTGTGATGGTGAATCTCCGGATCACCATTTCAAATTCCAAGTATAATAGAAAATCTGGCATACCCGTACAAAAAAAATTGTTGATGCTTACTCTTATTTTTCTCTTCGCCCCGTCGAACCTCGGTGGACCCGGGACGGAGGAAGGCAAGAAAGAAAAAGACGGGTCCATCAAGTTGGCATACCCGATGGGACCCGTTCATTTGAGAACACGATGCTTAGAATCCTTGGCTCCTTTCTAGTTGGTGGCCTATGTTGGATCTTGTATCTAATAAAAAACATGAGATGGGATTATTTGGAAACTTCTTTCTTTGAACTTGTTTCCATTCTTTCTATTCTCAACCAAAAAAACAAGTTTTTTTTCTTTCGGATTCAAATTGGAGAAACTTTGGTTCTTTTCTTTTCGTACAATGGCTCGCATAAATGTTTGGGCCAACGTTCGGATTGGGAGGGGCCATTTTCCTCTCTTTGATGGGTCCATTGGAATTCTTTCAAAAAAAAGTTTAAAAAAATTCCTTTTCAAATTCCTTTCATTGGATTCAAATTGGAGAAACTTTGGTTCTTTCCTTTTTGTACAATGGCTCGCAGAAATGTCTGAGCCAATGTTCAGATTGGGAGGGGCCATTTTCCTCTCTTTGATGTGTCCATTGGAATTCTTTCAAAAAAAAAGTTTAAAAAAAAACTTTTCAAATTCCTTTCATTGGATTCAAATTGGAGAAACTTTAGTTCTTCCCTTTTCGTACAATGGCTCGCAGAAATGTTTGAGCCAACGTTCGGATTGGGAGGGGCCATCTTCCTCTCTTTGATGGGTCCATTGGAATTCTTTCAAAAAAGAAAGTTAAAGAAAAAAAACTTTTCAAATTCCTTTCATTGGATTCAAACTGGAAAATTTCGGTTCTTTCCTTTTCGTACAATGGCTCGCAGAAATGTTTGAGCCAACGTTCGGATTGGGAGGTGCCATTTCCCTCTCTTTGATGGGTCCATTGGAGATCTTTCAAAAATAAAAAAAAAATAAAAAAAAAGGTTGCACCAATTGCGTTCTTTGACCAAAGTGGATCTAAGAAAAGCCTTGTCCAGAGTGTGGAGGCAGCTAGACTGTTTGAGGTAAGGGTCCTTCAAACGGGTTCATTAAGTAATCCTACCCTTACCTGGGGGCTAATCTATCCACTAAGGTTTCATAAGACCGAATTGGAAAACCTATGTGCACTCTTCAAAAAAAAAATCTTAAAAAAAAAAAACTTCTGTCCCTATTTATTCAAATTGGAGGAATTTTGGTTCTTTCCTTTTTCGGATTTAGGCTCGCAGAAATGTTTGAGCCTGTATTCGGATTGGAATACCATTCGCTCTCTTTTATGAATTAAATCTTGACTTTAAAAAAATAAATTTCCCGTCATTATTGGATTCAAATCTGAGAAATCCTGGTTCTTTCCTTTTTTGGATTTAGGCTCACAAAAATGTTTGAGCCTGTATTCGGATTGGAATACCATTTGCTCTCTTTTGTGAACCCAATCTTGATATTTCAAAAAAAAAAAAAAAATCCCATCCCGTGTCCTTTTCAAGGATGCAATTTACAACATTTGTGCCTAGCGGTGCTAGTACGTCCTTTCGGATCTACTGTATTCGCGACCGACACATTTGTATCTCTAACCTTATATCATTTTACATCGAGTGAGCTTCGCTTCTCGGTAATTTGAATTAAGGTTTACAATTGCTTCTAACAGTCACTGGAACGCTCATTTGGAGCTGACCATACTTGCGCTCAGAACAATTTACCCTCTATGGCGTTTTGCCTTCTTCATTACTCTCAGAACGGGCCATGCCCCTGAGCGATTTGAAAAGACAAAACCATAGAATAGCCCATTTATGATCACCATATTCTTGTGATTACTAATGGATGTGGTCTCTTTCAAAAGTTTTCCAAAACTAACAATGACACCCTCATTGACCATCACCTTCAACGAAAACAAGTACCAAGTCATGCTTCAAGAGAAGCAAAGCAAGGGCACTTTCAAGTGCCCCGCCAGCTGCCGAAGTGTCACCTCCCTCGGCAACTCCCAAAACACCAGGTCGACCTCCACTCCCCGGACCATCGTCTTCGGGTCACTGGGACCATTACCACTACCCGCAGAAGAGACGGTGCCTGCTAAGAAGCAGAAGACCGCCCCTCAACGTGTCGCTGCCCTAACACCAAAGACAGTCGCCAAGAAACCTGAGGCTCGTGGTAATCCCACGAAGCCTCAACCTACAAAAAACCAGGTCTGCCCCAAGACTTGGTCCCTGCTATATTCGCCAAAACAAAGAAGGTCCCGTACATCTGCAAAGCCAGCATACCTGGCTCCTCTCAAGGAGAACCGGTTCTATCCTCTTGCTTACATCAAAGGAGAGAAACCTACCCTCCACCGAACAGCCAAAACAACTCAGCACGAGCCGACTTGTTCATACAAGCCCAAAATCAAGTCGTGCATCACAAGGCCTTGACAAGAACCTGCCAGGGCTTGCTGTCCTGCAACTCGACCCTTCATCTCAACAGGGGCCGAGCTTGCAAAATTTAAAGCTTCGTTGCGACAGGCCAAGGACCGCGTCCAGATCCTATCCATGCCAGTCTTCAAGGAAGACAAGCTCGGTTGCTGTGCATGAGGGACCACGTCCTTCATTGCCAAAGCACAGCCCGAGCTAACCGAAGCTCAAATTGCTCGTCGCATACGTCGCCGCGCGGCATATCGACAAAAGAGATTAGAGAAGCAAAGAACTCAGCATTCTGAGCTTCAAATCTCCCAAAAATGGGTCGAAAAAGAAAGACCCGACCAAGTTGCTGCTGTCCACATGGTTGGCAAAACAAAAAGAAGGCAGAAATCTGCAACAAAAATACATGTCAGACGACCGGTGACTCGCAGCGTCTCCCGGACGAGAAGGCATCAGGAAGACTCTCCCACTCCTTCGAGCCAAGGACACCGGAGTGATCATTCCTTGAGCTCTTCATCTAGAAGAATGAGCTCCAGCTCAGTCACTAAGACAGTATCCTCTTTCGACTCACGAAGGATGAATGTCTTGGTCACAAACTTTGAGCAACCTCCACCACATGACGACATGGCTCTATGCATTCAGCAGCTAGAGCAAGGACAGCAGAGAATAGAAGTTTTGATGGAAAACCTTCTTCTCACTCTCTAGCGTCCACCAAACAATGAGGAAGTTCCTCCACAAGATGAGGCAAGTGGTGGAAAAGATGAGTCACGCTCCCTTACTAAAAAGGACGTTGACAATATCCTAGCCAAAGCAAAAGAAGAGGATACACTGAAGGAGCATGGGATCAAGCCACCGTATCCCTTATGGATGGACTCGGTTCCGTTCCCCCCAAAGTTCAAACAACCTCTTCTCCAAACATATACGGGGAAAGGTTCAGCTAGACAGCACGTCATCCACTTCAAGATCCTGACAGGAACGATTGCAGATCAAGATGCTCTCAAGATCTGTCTCTTTGCAAGTACCATAAAAGGTATGGCCTTTGATTGGTACTCCACTTTGCCAGAGGACTCCATTCAAAATTGGACCATGCTAGAGACACGTTTCCTGACCCACTTCAAAGGTGAGGATCATCCTGTTACTATGGCTCAACTCTGCAGCCTTAAACAGGGAGAGAATGAGTCGACATACGACTTCATTCACAAATGGAAAGCAATGGCATTAAAAATGCTCAGATGTGCTACCACAAGCGCCGCTAGTCGACATTGCCGAAACAACATGAGAGCAAGGATCCGCTCCATGATCATCAACAACAAATCAAAGAACTTGGGAGAACTCCTAGAAACGTCTATGGAGGCTGAAACAGTGATCAAAGACCTCAACAATCAAAATTCATCAAAGAAGGAGCCGACTGCCATTCCGACCTCCAAGCCAAAGAAAAAGGAGGTTCTCAATGTGCAAACCAAGTCAGCCCCTCAGCCGCCAAAGAAAGCTGAAAACAAAGCTACAGGTAAGAGACCTGAACTCTCTGATGCCTTCAAAGAATGGGTAGAAAAGAAACACCCATTCGATGAAGATGTTGAAGAAATATCTGGGGCTCTCTTGGCAAATGGTAAACTCACCTTGCTTGACCCCAAAAGACCGGGAGATGTTGGCAAAACCAACGATCCCCTATATTGTCTATACTACCAAATGGTCTCGCATCCTCTCAACCAATGTTTCGTTGTGAGAGAGAAGATCAACGAGATGTGGAAAAACAGAGTCATTACCTTTGACAAAAACTATGGGTCTGCCTCCGTTAACATAGTGTCATACGGACAAACATCCAAATCACCAAAGGAAAAAGTCACTACTTCCTTCAAGGTGATAAAAATGACCCAGACGTCCCAAGAGTTGGTGCCTTACCCAACACCAGAAGGACAGCCCATATGGGTGCACCCCGATCTCCTGGAAGATGAAAATTGGGAGATCGTCAAAACAAAGCCGACTGCTTAACAGCAAAGGCAAGCCAAGAGACAACTCCGCAAGCTCAAACAGCAGGAGAAGGCTCAAACAAAACAAGAGGTCCCTGAAAAGGCAGAAACCTCCTCTACCGCTTCACTGGGGGCAACAGAGGAGTCCCTCCCCAAAGCTTCAAGAGTGGTAGGAAAATTCACCCTCGGTGATTTCATGCCACCATGGCTCAGGGATGAGACTACGTAGGGGGCAGCATACTCTTTTAACTCGGTACTTGGATTCTCCATGAATGGATACGAGTCCAGTGACACTGCCAGTGACCCAGATGAATGGGGGGAATCCCTTGAAACCGAAGAATATCTCTCTAACGAAGAATGGATCCCGGAATCCCACCTTATGCTAGTAATCTGGTATAACCCCTTCCAGCCACAAGGATCCTGGTCTGATGATGATGAAGACCAAGAGGCTGCCCAAAATGCTGTTGACACAGCATAAACAAATGCTCTAGTGGATCCCAACCAGGTTGAACCACAAAGAGAAGATGAAGAGGAAGATCTAGCTCCTATGCCAGATCTCGAAGAATATGCGAGGATCTTGCAACGTCTCGCCATAGAGCAGGAGCAGGATCACATCAACCAGCTTCATCAAAATCCAGAACCGGAAGTCCCGGAAAATCTGCAAGCATCTCCTCTAGTGACTCCGGAAAATGAAGAAAGTTGCTGGATTGATGATCCTCTTACATCAGAGGATGAGTCTGATTCCGAACAGTCCATTGTGGAGGCATCTTCTATCGAAGTTGCTTGCAATGTGATAGTTCAGGATGATAATGCCTCTAAATCTTCATCTGCTAAGGCCACGGACTCTCAGAATGCATCCGGTAGCATATCTTCTAAAGCAACATATTCTCGGGCGACTTCCACTGAGATAGCATCTTCTCAACCGTCGTCTCCTGAAATGGTGACGTCCGAATTCAAGCCTCTTCTAACTGATCACCAAGGAGAAGCTCTGGCTGACGAAGTCTTCAAAGAAAACCCAGTCAATTGGTCCCAGGTACCCAACCTCATTGGAGATGTCTGGACTGATGAAATACTGGACAAAGAAGAAAAGTTGTTGGAAGCTGTTCAGGACTTGTTCCCGGAAAATGCTCCATGCAACGCAATAACTGAAGACGGCAATGCTGCTGCAGAGGCGTTTTCAGCAAATGGGGAGGATCGGCCCCTTGAGCCCAAAGGGGGTCTTTCGAAAAAAGAACCACCTCTAAAAGCTTTTGAAGTTGGGAAAGGTACCCGCTTTGGCCGGGATTACCACAAAAAATACAACCAACCTTCTTATTCTTCTTATGTAAATCCTTCAGGAAAGCAAGCTGTAAATGGCCCAAGCGGCGATCATAATGAAAATGTAGGCCCCAAGGAGGCTTTCAAGTATGACTTGATCGAGCACTTCAAACACATACCTGCATGACTGCACATCCTAGACTTATTACGAATGTCACCACAAACTCGTGATAGTCTCATTTCAGAACTGCAAAGGTTGAATATGGATGTTGACAAACATGCCCCACAAGTCCTACAAATTGAAATGGACTATAGGGTCAATAAGTCAAAAACCTCCTCAAAGGGAGAAAAGAAAGAAGCTGGAGGACCTTGCACTAAATGCCTCTCAGTCCAAAAGCCGCAAATGCTACCATCGCCTTTAATAAGGAAGACCTTCAGCTAGGCGAGACGAAACACAACCGACCCTTGTACTTCACGGGGTACATCAAAGAGATGCCGATACACAGAGTCCAGATCGACCCGGGGTCTGCACTAAACCTCATTTCTACTTCGGCACTCGAAGAGCTGGGTATCCCACCTAGCAAACTAAGCCACACATCTGTGTCCATCTTTGGATACGATGGGAGTGCTCAAAGTTCTATTGGCAAAATTAGGTTCAGGTTGCAAATCGGTGATCTTATCTCTGAGGTCACCGTATATGCAATAAAAACCCTTTCATGCTACAACATCCTTCTCGGACGCCCTTGGATACACGAGAACGGTGTCGTTCCTTCGACTCTACATCAGTGCATCAAGTTTGTTGGTGGCGACGGCTTGATACATTGAGTGTTTGTTGACAAAAAGCCCTTTAAAGGGAAAGAAGTTCATTTCACAGACTCTCAAATGTACAAGGACGAGAAAGAGAAGGAGGAGGAGAAAATAACATCATCTGCCATCAATCTCCAAAAAGACAAAGGCAAGGCTCCTCAGCAATGATTGGAAGAAAACAAACCTTCCAGGAAATCCGGAGAGAGCAATCCGTCTCCCTTCGTTGTCTCCTTCAAATCTTCCAAACCCTTGGTAATCACTACTAAGGCAAAGAAGACAAAGCAAAAGACTGGGGGCAAGTTTGCTGTCTCCTTCATGTTTATCATACAAGACACGGATTCGGATTCAGAGACTGAAGACGATACATCGTCAAGCCAAGCTGATAATCAGGAAGTTCAGCCTGCCCTCGCTCCATTGGAGACACCTGCTGATGTAGAAGTTCCTGCATCTGCTACCTTCATTCTTCCAGTAATATCGGCGGAAGAGAAACCAATCTTCTTCCATAGATCGGACGCTTCTTCATCATATTCTCTGCTTGAGCCTTTCCAAAATGAAGGTATGCCTCAACTATCCTTGTATAGTCCAATGGCACAAGCTATCATGAAGAGAATGAGCTATGACGCTCAAAATCCAATTGATTTGGGAGGTGGCCGTGGTATCCTTATACCATTGGAACCCACCCTGACCAAAAGTCAGCTGGAAAATTGGAAACTCCACCGTCGCATAGACAAGTCTTCATACGGATTGGAGTATGATCCTGACACTCCGATGAGACAGCTGACACAAAGGCTGCAGAGTCGTTTTGCCGACCAGGCCTCAACATCTCGTGTTGATGAAGAAATCGATCTCCATGGATATCTCTTTGAAGAGTTACCCGACAAGGACCCGGGAAGCTCATCAAATTGGTATGATTTCTCTGATGATGAAGAGGAATTGTTTGATGACACAGACGCACGGTTCTCTGAATCAGAAGAGCCATCGTCTCCAAAAGAAGTGCCTTACTTCGACCCAGTTTCAGCAGGTGATTGGCATCATCTCATAGCAATTCTTGAGAAGAATACCGATCAAGAAGATTTATGGGAAAAAGCGGAGCCGTGGTATGAAAATGCCCTTGGAAATCCATAAGGTCTTGTTGAGCTGGAAGCGTCCGAAAATATTGTGGAGGAACCACCTTCAAACCTTCCCACAGAAGATTCTGTTCAAAAGATAGACTTGGGAACACTAGATAACTCACGTCCTATATTCATAAGCAAGAATATAAAGGCTGATGAGTTACCCGCGTATGTCTCTTTTCTTCGTGAGTTCGGTGATTGTTTTGCATGGTCTTATGTTGAAATGCCTGGCTTAGACCAAAAAATAGCAGTTCACAAACTCAACTTGCAAGAAAACGTCAAGCCTGTCAAACAAGGCCAAAGAAGATTCCGTCTCGATGTGATGGACAAAATTGAACGAGAAGTTCAGAAACTCAAAAACGTTGGCTTCATCCACGAGGAACAGCATCCTGAATGGTTGGCCAACATCGTCCCCGTGACAAAGAAAAATGGGCAAATCAGAGTCTGTATTGACTATAGAGACCTGAATAATGCTTGCTCCAAAGATGAATTCCCGCTCCCCATATCGGAGGTAATGATTGACAACACCTGCGGGTTTGAGCGAATGACTTTCATGGACGGCTTCTCTGGCTACAACCAGATAAAGATGCATCCCGAAGATGAAAGGCATACATTCTTTCGGACCCCATTTGGCGTGTATTGCTACACTGTCATGTCATTTGGTCTGAAAAATGCCGGTGCAACATATCAGAGGGCTATGATGAAGATATTCCAAGATATGCAGCACAAGACGGTCGAATGTTATGTTGATGACCTCGCCGTCAAAAGCAAAAGAAAAGAAGACCACCTCAAAGATCTTCGAGAAGTCTTCCTCCGGCTTCGCAAACACAAACTGCGATTGAATCCCCTCAAATGCTTCTTCGGTGTCTCATCGGGTAAGTTCCTCGGATTCATAGTTCGGAAAGCTGGAATAGAGCTTGACCCCATCAAAGTGAAGGCTATCCTAGATATGCCATCTCCAAGAACCCTGAGAGAACTGAAAGGGCTTTAAGGAAGGTTGGCATACATCCAACGGTTCATTTCCAACCTATCAGGGAAGTGCCGTCCATTTTCTCGCTTGATGAAGAAAGGTGTAGACTTTGTTTGGGATGCTGAATGTGAAGTTGCATTTCAAGACATCAAGTCATACCTGACCAAACCTCCGGTGTTGGCTGCTCCCACAACCGGAAAACCATTCATCTTGTACACAAGAGCTCTTGACTATTCTTTGGCCGCTCTACTTGCACAAGAAAATGATGGAGGAAAAGAAGCTGCTCTATACTACCTCAGTCACATTTTGGTGGGTGCAGAGCATCGCTACTCTCCAGTCGAAAAAGAATGCCTAGCAGTGATGTTCGCCGTACAAAAGCTACGTCACTATTTGCTGTCAAACACAGTATACCTGATTTCGAGGGTTAATCTCCTAAAGGTCCTTATCACAAAAGCAGGTTCTTTCAATGCCCGACTGGCAAAATGGTCCATCCTTCTGTCACAATTTGATATTAGATATGTACCACAAAAAGAAATCAAAGGCCAAGCTTTAGCAGATTTTCTTGCAGAGCATCCCCTACCTAAGGATTCTCCGCTTAGGGATGATCTCCAAGACGAGCCCGTCTACAGCGTGGAGACCTCCTTACCAGATGCCTCCTGGAACATGTACTTCAATGGTGCAACCAGGACAAATGAAAAAGGAAAGCCGATATCAGGAATTGGTATTCTCTTTGTTAGCCCTGACAAATACATGATTCCACACGCATTTTCGCTACTGGAACCATGTTCAAACAATGCAGCTGAGTACCAAGCCCTGATCTTAGGATTGGAACACACCTTCAAATCTGGCATCACCATGCTGGAAGCATTTGGGGATTCTCAACTGATCGTCAACTAGATGAATCAGAAATATGAAATCAGGAAGCCTGATCTACTACCTTACTACAACAAGGCGCAATCGCTTCATCAAAAGTTTGACATCTGTCACATCACCCACATCCGCAGAGGTGAAAACATCCGTGCAGATGCCCTGGTTGGACTTGCTGCATCCATGGCAATCCAAGAAGGGGAAAACATGCAAATTACAGTGTGTCAAAGAAGGATTCTCCCTCCTCTCAACACACACCAAGCAGTTGCTGAATGCCACCGAGTGGTCGGAAGTCGGATTTCCATCCTTAAACCTCCGATTGGCGACTGGAGGGATTCGTTCATTGATTATATTATGTTCGGAATCCTACCTGAAGATCCAAAAGAACGGGTAAGCATTCAAAGACGAGCCCCAAATTTTCATTTGGATATTCCCTCCAAAATGCTTTACAGAAAATCTTTCAATGGAGTACTTCTACGTTGCTTGTCACAACAAGAGGCGGAAGAAACTCTAAAAGAAGTTCATGCTAGTCTTTGTGGAGCACATCAGGCTGGTCCTAAGCTCTACGATCAGATAAAAATGTTAGGTTATTATTGGCCTACCATGGTAGCTGACGCAATGCAATTTGCTAAACATTGCCAACAATGCCAAGTTCATGGAGATTATGTATACATGCCTCCAGAATGGCTACATCCTACAGCAATCTCATGGCCCTTCGAAGCCTGGGGTATGGACATCATAGGTTCTATCTCTCCCCCATCAAGCAAAGGTCGTCGCTTCATCTTCGCCGCTACGGATTATTTCTCCAAGTGGTCAGAAGCATTTGCGTTCAGTGAAATCAAGACCTCGTCAGTCCGTCAATTCTTACAAACCAACATCATTTGTCGCTTCGGCATACCTAAAAGATTCGTCCATGATAACGGACCACAATTCCGGGATCACAGATTCTACAGGTTCTGCGACAAATACAAAATCCAAAGTTGTCCTTCGACTCCGTATAACCCGGCAGCGAATGGACTAGTAGAAGCCTTCAACAAGACACTCTGGAAAATTCTCAAGAAAATGGTCTCTACTCACAAAAGAGACTGGAGCGACAGACTGCCTAAAGCTTTATGGGCCTACCGGACTACCGTTCGAGGACCAACCCATAGCACACCATTCTCCTTGGTCTATGGATGTGAAGCAGTTGTCCCTCTAGAGGTACAAATTCCTTCCTTAAGGGTATCTCTACAAAATGAAATGACGCAAGAAAGCAACGTCAAATTGAGAATCCAAGAACTGGATAATCTCGATGAAAGACGACTCGAAGCTCTACAAAGCGTTGAGCTTTATCAAGCACGCATGGCAGGATCTTTTGACAAAAAGGTCAGGCAACGCGCCCACAAAAAGGGTGACTTGGTTCTTGCGGTGAAAAGGCCAATGGTTTTTGCCCACAAATCCAAAGGAAAATTCGAACCAAAATGGGAGGGACCCTTCGTTATCGGTAAAGTCTTCTCCAATGGTGCATATGCTCTTCTAAACATGGAGGGTGACAGATGTATGCTGCCCATCAATGGCAAGTTCTTGAAGCGGTACTACCCTTGAAGACTTCATACATCGGGTCGAGTGATGCCTGCATGAACAAAGCCTATTCGTAGGTACTTGCTCGTCAAACCCACCCTTTTAAGAATTTTCATCCCTATGTTGAAATTTCTAAAAACCCAAAAACAATGCTTACTTTCAATGTTTCATTGTTCAAAAAAAAAAACAAAAACAAAATCAAACCCAAAATCCAAGTTTAGGAGCCTCTTCCCTAACTTGGCCAAAACTTTGCATCCTTGAACCCAAAATTCATGGTTTGAAACAAAAATCAGGACTTAGGAATTTCCACCTTAGTCCACCCCGACTTTTACCACCAAAGATAGTTTTGAGTCAAAATTTACGACCCTCGTGTCTTTAAAAAAAAAATGGTTTTTCAAAAAACCGTGGGGAAGCGACGTTTAGTCGATACTCACACAAAACCCAAAAATCGGAAGGATGCGAACCCCATTCGATACTTCCAAAACCTCAAAATCGCAAGAAAGCGACACCTCGTCGGTACTTGCAAAATTTCAAAAAATCGTGGAGACACAACGCTTCAGTTGATATCCACAAACCAAATCTCAAAACAAAAAACAAAGGTTCGAAAAAACCTCAAAATTCAAAAATCGTGGGGAGGCGACATTCCATCGATACCCACAAAACCAAATTTTTGAGAAAAAAGCAAGGAAGCGACATTCAGTCAATACTTGCACCCAAATCCGCGACGAAGCGACATTCCATCGATACTCGCAACCGAATGAGCAAGGAAGCGACATTCCATCGATACTTGCAATACGATTCAGCAGGGAGGCGACTCTTAGTCGATACTTGCATTTTTGAAAACCAAAAACTTGGCTTTCACGCCAAAATCCGGCTTTCATGCCAAAAACCCAGCTTTCATTCCGAAAACCTGGCTTTCATGCCAAAAACCAAAAATATGGCTTCCACGCCAACAAAACAAAAACCTGGCTTTCATGCCAAAAATAAAAAATCTGGCTTCCATGCCAACAAAACAAAACTTGGTTTTAAAAAAACTCGGCTTCTATGCTACAAAATCTGGCTTTCACGCCAAACAAACAAAAACCGGCTTTCATGCCACAAACAAAATTTCGGCTTTCATGCCATCTCAAAAATCAGGCTTTCACGCCACAAAAATCGGCTCTCATGCCAAAAACCGGCTTCCATGCCACAAAAATTTTTTTTGGCTCCTATGCCACAATCAAAATTCGGCTTTCACGCCATCTAAAATTCGGCATACAAGCCATAAAAAAACCAGGCTTTTTGCCACAAAATCTAGCTTTCATGCCCAAAACAAACTTTTGACAAAAGATTTTCACAAAATGACAACCTTTTGATCAAATTCTCAAACAAACATTCCCATCAAACATTTTCCTTACTTTCATAAAAAAAAAAAGAATTTAAGTGAAATGAGGGCATACCAAAAAAAAGGGTGCCAAAAAAAAAATGTTTATACATGGAGGTACCAAAAGAAAAGAAGAAAAAGTTTGTTACAAAGTCAGGAGACTAGTCCAACATGGTCTTCAGCCAAAGGCTTAACTCCTCAAGCAAACTCTTGGCCTTACCTCCAAAGCTTCCAGGCCGCGTTTCTTCAAAATCTTCCCATAAAAAGCAGTAGGCAGTCTTGATCCATCCTCAGGACCAGGAAGCTCTTCCCAGAGAATCTGCCATTGTTCATATTCTTGAGTCTTCCTCCGGAGATTGCTTTCGACCTCCTTAACTTGGCGAATGAGAGTCCTCTCTCTATCGCGAGCTTTCAAAGTGGCAATCCACTTGGCAGCGCCTTGTTCTTCCAATAGATCAAGGTGCTGTCTGGCTTCGGTGACCTCCCCATCTAGACGGTGCTGGTCCTGTGTCAGCTCAATAATAGCCAACTCGGTGACGTTCCTCTCCCGAACGAGCTTCTTCCGAGTCCGCGAGATCTCATTCAGTTCATATTTGACCTCACTGGAAGGCTTCAAAAACATCTCGTTGAAGAAATCATCATTCGGAAAGCTCTTGGTCTCAGTCCACTTGTTGCCTAGAGCGATGACTTCATCAACAAAAGCCTTGGCATTTGTAATGTCCAACCGATTTCTTCGCTATCGGCAAGAATGTCCTGCACATGCTTCACCATGCCGAAACCAGCCTCCAAATGGTCAGAAGAAAGAGTCTCGACCCATGAGCTCAAGACTCTCTTCAACACTTTCCTCGCAAACTGACGGGATGGCTCAGATGAAGACTCGCCATGCTCCGTTGGTCGACTGCCTATGTCAGGCACCGTTGGAAGAGTAATCAAGAAGCTCTTTCCAACCGGAGCCACTGGGGAAGGAATATCAGTAGGCGGATTCGCCTCTGCCTCATCAAAACTGGTGGAAGAAGCCCCCACTCCTGGATCGGTCACAGGTACCCCCTGCTCTGGTTCTGAAAAAGATAGAGGAACTTCTTCTGTCACCTCACAACCTGCCAATGAAAGATGAAAAAGGTATGAATATGATCTTGTCAAAAATCAAAATATCAAGATTATCACTACAAAGTACCTTCTTCAACGACCGACGGAATGCTTTCTGCCTCCATGTGCTCATCCGAAGCATCGTCAAAAGTTGTGTCCATGGATGGCTCAAAGTCGTCAGAATCTTCTGGCAAGTCAATTGGCAAGAAACAAAAAAATGTATGTCAGCAAATGGCAGTAAAGAAAAACAAAAAGAAAAAAGAAGTCATACCAGAAGGAGATTATAGGTCTACTTCAGAATCTCTAAGTTCTTCCTCAGGTGCCACAATCGGATCCGTCACCGCCTCATCGGCCGGAACCTCATGCATCATCAAGCCATCATCTTCTGCAAAAAGAAAGAAAGCAGTAGATTAAAACAAAAGCTCTCATAAAAGAAAAGAAACGGAAAGAGAAAAGGGAAAAGCATACCATCATCAATGGTCTCTTCCCCTCGGCTTCTCTTCTCTAGAGGCTCGTCATCATCCCCTGATGCCTCCTCAACAATGGTGGAAGGAATTTCCAGATCAGGAGAGCTTTCGTGCCACCTCTGACTTCGGCGCTATCCTCTTCTCCTCTTGCTCCTATGGGACGAACTACTAGAAGCACCCTCCCCACCATCGAAATCGGGCCTCTCGCCAGAGTCCTCACTGGATGGTCTGCTCCTGCCAGAGGACTCCATGGAAGCCTTTGCTCGCTCTGCTTGTATCCAAGCAGCGACCTCAGCCTCCTCCTCGGCAAGCTATTCCAAGACCACACCAGGTATCTCTTGTGCAGCTCCCTATCTAATGACGTCCTGGTCCTCGAGGAAACCTGTTATGTGCTTTTCTCTAGAAAGGAAAGCCAGAACTTCCTCTCGGCGGATGCCATCTAACTTCCCAAGGCCCTTCCCGGTATGCTGAAAAGCTCTCCACAAACCATTTTGTGAAGCCAGCAGTCCAAAAAGTAGGCAACGCAGGATAAGAAATCAGGGCAGTAGTGTCTTCCGCACTATAGAAGGTCCACCCATTTCTCCCATTCCTACAGACCTCCAAAACGCTTCACCCTGCTCGAAGGCGCTCCAACAACTCCTTGAGAGAAGCCTAACTGCATGGAAAAACGCGAGGGAACATACGGCTGGATGTCAACGAAAAGATGTCTGCGGTACACCATCGTGCCGACATGTATGTTAAATAGCCAACTCCTCTCTGCGTTTGTCAAATAATAGTGTCTCCCCGACCCTGCCCTGGTCGTATCACGGGAGACACCAAAATCAAAAGCCTTCTTCCGTACGCCCGGGGAAAGCTTCACTGAAGACTGCCCCATCTCGACGTCCCAGAATCGTAGGATCCTCAAGCGGGCAGATAAAAGAGATTCGGAAACAGGCTTCCCTCTAGCCAACCGAATAATGAAAGGATCATCGTCCTGAGCAGCACCCAATCAATGGAAACTGGGACAGTGGTATACATACCACGAATAGAAAATATGGGCTAAAAATACCCTATTCATGGGAAGCCCAAGCCGAAACAGGAAAGCAGCAGCCTGCAGTTTGGTGCACAAGTAAGAATAAAGAGCAGACACCAAAGCAAGCCGCTCTCCAAAAGCCATCTGACAAGCCGGAAAAATGCAATGCGGCCTGATGTGCGTTCCATCTCCTCCAGCAAAAACGGCCTCACCCAGCCAATAAGTGAGGAAGACAGTGAGATCTTTCCGCAGCGCAATGTCATAATGAATGGCGTCTGTGCTTGCAAAGAGTTCCTTCAAACTCTCTCGCATGACAGAGATCTTCTTTGAATCCGGGTTCTTAGCCCGGGCTTCCTGGGTCGTACTCTCAGAAGACTCCCCGCTGTCAAAGAAGTTGGAAGACAAAAAGCTACCACTCCTCCAACTGCTACACCAGACTTTCGAGCCCTCCCTCTCCTTCAAAAAATCGTAGAAGGCGACGAGCTAAAAGTACAAGAGCCTGAACTCCTCAGACTGCTCCTAAAGGACGTTGTCGATAGGCATGAACTCCTCATTGAGATTGCCAAGGATAGGCAACCCGCTGATGGCGCTCAGTTCCTTTAAAGAAAAACCAATCTCACCGTTCATGACAACGAAGGTGTTGGCTTGTGGAAGGAACGACTCCAGCATGGCCATGAAGGCCTCATCGAAGAAAACCACGATTTGCCAAAAAGCGCGAACCGTATCAAAAATGTCGGCTTCCTTCAGAATGGCACCGCCGACCTGCAGGATATGATCAGTCCACGACTCCCAGTTCGAGCCAGCACTAAAACGGCCGCGAAGTCGAAAAGGCTTCACCCAATTGCTGCCATCACCCTTGAAAATGCCAAGGCCCACCGGTCTCAAATCGACCGAAGGATGATCTAAACCTTGGTAGCCGCTGGCCGGCATCAAAATGTCCATGCGGGCAGGCGACTTCTCTACAAAACCAGAAGGGCCGCCAACAAAAACCCCGGTCTTGATCACGCTTGTCCTCCTCACCCAGCTTGGAGGATCTTCCCTCTTCAAGCATGTGGAGGAAAGGCTCATGATCGAGATAGCCCGATCGAAGGTTGGCCGGGTAGAAACAGTTCTCTTCTCACCATCAACTATGAAAGAGAACTGAAAACATCTCCTTTGGTATGTTGAATCGTCGGGGACGGCATCACCAAAGAAGAAGGTAGGCTTGGGCACAATGCTCTGATCGTCCGTGACCCAAGGACGGTTGCTTACCATAATCTTATAAAACTCCTCACCCTTGAGGGCAATCAAACGTTGCCTCATCTCATCTCGGTTGAGCGAGTCACACTCTTCTAAGTTCCTTTCAACATACTGGACCTCTTCCTAGGCCCGCTGTACGGCCACATTAGAGGATCTGGTAGAACGACGAGGCGCATCAGTGACGGGCTCCTTACCCTTGTTCGTTCTGTAGGAACTACCTTCAAAGGATGGAAAGAGAATAAAACCAATCATCAAAATGACAGAATTTTGCTAAAAAATTCTAGCGAAATTTTGGCACGGTTCTGGGGCAATTCCAAAGAAAAGGGAAATACCCCGAAAGAAATAGGAGCTTGAAGATGGGTTCAACATCGCTGCAAGCTCATAATCAATGGAAAATTCTCGAAGAAGGCTTGAACTCAAACATTGCCGCGAGATCAAACCAAAACTTCTCAAATATCCGCAAGATTGGAAAAGGGCTCAACATTGCTGCGAGCTCCAGAATCCAAAACTTGCAAGCTCCTCAAAAAAATCCCCGCAAGACCAAGAAAGGGCTCAACATTGCTGCGAGCTCAAAATCCTAAGACTTGCGAAGAGATTTCTAGGTGTGCACTATCATACTTCCAATTCTATTTTCCAAAAAAAGAAAAAAAATGCATAGAAGGAAAATTGTCATGCATGTGCGTTTCGAAATCCGAAAAAAAAAAGGAAAGAAAAGAGGAAGAAAGTTTCTTTTTTTAAACAACAAAAGAGAGAGAGAGAGAGAGAGAGAGAGAGAGAAAATTGCCCACAGGCCACGTGGCCGCACGGCCATGACCGTACGATCTTGTTCGTACGGCCACACAAAAAAAAAACAGAGGAGAAAAAAAAAAGAAAAGAAAAAACAAACAAAACACGGTAATAAAAAAAACAGAGAAAAAAACGTGTAAGAAAAAGAAAAAAAAAGAAATAGAGAAAGAGAAGAAAGAAAAAAGAAAGAAAGGAAAAAAGAGAGAAAGAAAAAAAAAACTTGTGAAAAAAAAAGAAAAAAAAAAAGGGATGCACGTGAAAAAAAAAAAGAGAAAGAAAAAGAAAAGACAAGAAAAGAAAGAAAACATTTTTCTATTCCTACATGGGGTTTCTTAAGAAAAGAAGAAACTTACTTGAAGCCATTGATAGAGAAGAAGAAGAAAAAAGCTTGAAGATCCTTGAAGAAGAAGGAGAATTCTTGATCTTGGAGAACTCTTGAAGACTTTTGCAAAAAGAAGGCAATAGGAGCGAGAGATCCAACCTCCCCTTGCTTTTATAGAAGAGAGCAAACCAAAAGAGGAAAGGAGGAGAAAAGAAAGGAGGTAAGTGCTACAAATTAGCAAACTTCCTAAAAGAAAGGAATTATGGAATATTCTTTCCCAATGAGGAGATCTCTTGAGAAATTCTTTCCAAAAAGAGAGGGATTATGAGAAATTTTCTCCCAAAGAAAGATATTTTGAGAAGATCTCTCCCAAAATCAAGGAAACTTGAGAGATTCTCTCCAAGTAAGAATAGTTTTAGATATTCTCTACCAAAAAGAGATATTTTTAGATATTCTTTACAAAAATGACACCACATGAGATCTAAGTGATCTTTAAAGCTTAAGGTCCCATGGACTAGCCCACATGAGCCAGGTTTGACCGCCTAGGCACTAAAAGTGGCTTTTAGTCAAAATTCCTCTTACCAAGAGCATGCAAAAATGGTTCCATGCCTCCTTTGAGTTGATTGGTCCATACAAAAAAAAAATTCCAAGCCTCATGGGTTTAAAAAAAAAATCCTAACCATCCCACCTCATGAACCAAATTAAGCCAAAACCTTGAAATTGACATTCCACGAAAACCCAAACCACTCCAATGGACCCAAAATTGTCCCGAAGAGTGACCAAAATTCAAATCATGGTCCCCTAACATGCCACATACAGCTTGTTGGGACACAAGACCAAAACCAAAACCAAATCCCGGTCCCCTAACTTGCCACATACAGCTTGTTAGGTCACAAGACCAAAAACCAAAATCCAAACTCCGACTCCCTAACCTGCCATATACAGCTTGTTAGGTCACAAGGTCAAAAACCAAATACCCTTCCTGACCGCCTGGTGCGCCACACAAAGCCTTTAGGTTCACAAGGTCGAAAAGAAAAATTCCAAAACCCAAAAAACCAATCCAAATGTCTTTTTCAAAATTTTACCTTGAGATGGTACGTGATCTCTCTCACTGCCATAAAATCCCCTTGGAAACTCAAAAGGCTACTCTATCAAGAAAAATACTCAGAGACTCTTGGTAAAGTTAGAAGTTCTCCTTCAAAAATTTTTTCAAGGCACATCGGCTGCAAAAGCTATCAAATTCGTCGCAGTACCTCGAGGGTGCATTTGTTGACACCAAAAATGTCACTTTGCCTCCTCAACATCAAAAGCTACATGGAGCCGCATCCTACTACAAATAGGCAAAGCTGCTTCAAGCATCAGATCCTGTCAAAATCAAACAAAAACTGCAAGACCCTCAAAATATAGCCAAAAAAGAGGTACACATGAAGTTTCGGGCCATTTCGACACCATTTGGCCTAACTTCAATCCTCCAATAGCTGAGCGGGAGCGCCCGGCGGCGACAGTGTCAAATACATCAAATCTTCGATCAGAGCCTATGGATGGTCTCAAAATACCTCCAAAAGGTTCCACGTCGAATTTCAAGTCAAATCGACCCCGTTTGACCCTCCATCAACTCTCGAACGACGAAATCAAGCCTCCCGGCGGCGAGAACCTCCGATGCTGCCACTCATCAAACAAAACACATGAGTAGCTTCTACATGCTTCCAAAGGGCTGCAAGTCAAATTTCAGGTCATTCCGACAACGTTTGACCCGGTTTTGACGCTCCGAAGCAAAATCAAGCCTACCTGCAACGAAACTCCCCGGGACCATGGCACCCAAATCGGAGCTAATGGATCATCTCAAAATGACTCCAATACGCTCCCTGTCAAATTTCAGGTCAATCGGACATCGGATGACAGTACATCAAAGCTCGACATCTTCCGCACGGTGAAATCAAGTAAAGCAGCGACGGGAGCCCAAACGGCTTCAAAACTCAAATAAAAGCCCATGGTTGGTCCTATCTAATGCCCAAGAAGCTTCACCTCAAATTTCAGGTAATTTCGACGTCGTTTGACCTAGTTTCAACTCTTGGTGGAAAATCGGCTACGGAGTCTTTGGCTTTTCCAAAAATAGGAAACTTTGTGCTCTGATTTGCACGACTTCTCGATGGGTTTTCTTCAGTGGAATCAAGCCAATAAATGTCAAAGAAAAATACATGACAAAACAGAAGTGAAAAAGCCCGAGAAACAGCCAAGAAACGGCGATCGGACGGCGACCGAAAAATGGGCAAAAACCCCATGGTTGTCGGCGACCTTGGCCCATGGTCGCCGGCGACCATGGCCCTGGGTCGCCAGCCACCATAGGGATCCGGGTCGCCAGATTTTCCCCGGAAACCCACTTTTTCCGATCCTTCTCGCGTTTCACGACGTTTGGCCCCTGTGATTTTCTCAAATTCTGATTTTTGGAGAATGATATCCGTCGATCTTCGTCAACATCACAGATCCGACGTCGAAATCATTCGATCATCATTGGCCACTCCAAAACTGCCAATCGGCCGACCAAGAAAGTACACTTTCTGCCAGACCGATCGAGAAATCGAATGGACAGATGTTGCCGGCCCATTGGTGTCAACCAATTTCTGAATTTGCATCGTCACTGACATCAAACAACGTGCGGATCCATCGATGATCATCGCAAGAAGAATTCCAAAAGACGCGGCGCAGCCCGTGACTCTTCAAGCGACTCGGCGGCCGATTAATGAAGTTAAATGAACTTTTTATGACAACTTATTAGGGTCATTAACTCATTATTTTGAACGGCCCAATCAGAAGCAAGCAAATGGGAATTACAAGTCCAATTAATCATGACAATTAACCATGTAACTCCTATCATTATGGAGATTAATCATGGTAATTAACCATGAAACTCCCATCATCATGGAGATTAAATGTCCATTATTCTCCATCGGCCAATCAAAATCCAAGAAAAAGGAGTTACAAAATTCTGAAATTAAATCTTGTAACTCCTCCCATCATGGAGCATTAATACCATTAATGCCCATAAAACCCTCCTAATGGCCACCAAAAGCCTATAAATAGGCGGTCATTCTAAAGGGGAAGGGTCCAGAAAAAATTGTCTAAAGTGGTCCTGAAAAATTGTCTGAAAACTATCCTGAAGAATTCTCTGCACAAAGAAGCTCTGCTGCAAGAACTACAAGGTGATCAAAGTCCCTTGGGGGGCTACCCCCCCAAGGTTTCACCCTCTTCTTCTATCCAACATGGCTTAGATGCGGCTTTTCTGCCCGTCTCCCTTTTTTTATTGGATATAGGACCTTCCCTTGGTCTTTGTCCTCTAAAAATATGGGGTCCAAACCAAGCCAAGTGAACTGAAGCACCAAGTGTTCTCATCTGAAGGACGATGGCGAAGTCCATACATGAATCGCGACCGTTGATCTAAACGAGTCCCCACAATCTCCTGAGAAGTCAGATCCCTCTTTCTTTCTTCTCTATTATACTTTGTATTTTTAAAGAGACAAAAAAAATCACAATTCTTGTCTTTCATCATTAATAAGATTTGGAAACTTGCCTTCCATGGCAAAATTGCCTTCTACGGCACAAAACTGCCTTTCACGGCAAACTAAACAAAATCGCCTCTCACGACATTTTAAAATCTTGTCTCTTTCTTTAAATATATGTGCAATGGAAAGTTAGAAAAAAAGTTCGATTTCCTTTCTATTTGTGAAGGTGAATCTCCGGATCACCATTTCAAATTCCAAATATAATAGAAAATCTGGCATACCCGTACAAAAAAAAATGTTGATGCCTGCTCTTTTTTTTCTCTTCGCCCCGCCACACCCCGGCGGACTCGGGACAGAGGAAGGCAAGAAAGAAAAAGACGGGTCCATCAATTCGCCTCATCATTTAGAGGGACTTCATTGTTTGGCAGACTTTGGAGAGTGAGAAGGAGGTTCTCGATCATAACCTCTATTCTCTGCTGTCCTTGCTTCAGCTACTGGATGCGTAGAGCCACGTCATCGTGTGGCGGAGGTTGCTCAGAGTTTGTAACCAGGACATTCACCCTTCGAGAATCGAATGAGGATACCGTCTTAGTCATTGAGCTGGAGCTCATTCTTTTGGATGAAGAGCCCAAGGAATGATCACTCCGGTGTCCTTGGCTTGAAGGAGTGGGAGAGTCCTCCTGATGTCTTCGTGTCCGGGAGACGCTACGAGTCACCGGCCGTCTGACATGAATTTTGGTTGCTTACTTCTGGCGTCTTTTGGTTTTGCCAACCATATGGACAGCAGCAACTTCGTCGGGTCTTTCTTTTTCGACCAATTTTTTAGAGACTCGGAGGGCGGAATGCTGGATTCTTTGCTTCTCTAGTTTCTTTTGTTGATATGCCATGCGACGACGTATGTGACAAGCAATTTGAGCTTCAGTCAGCTCTAGCTGTGCTCTAGCAATAAAAAACATAGTCCCTCTTGCACAGCAGCTGAGCTTATCTTCTTTGATGACAGGCATGAATAGGATCTGGATGCTATCCTTTGCCTGTCACAGTGAAGCTTTAAATTTTGCAAGCTCGGCCCCTGTTGAGATGAAGGGTCGAGTTGCAGAAAAGCAGGCCCTGGCAGGTTCTTGTCGAGGTCTGGTGATGCATGATTTGATTTTGGGCTTGTAGGAGCAAGCCGGGTCATGCTGAGTTGATTTTGTTTGTCGAAGGGTAGGTTTCTCCTCTTTCATGTAAGAGAGAGGGTATAACCGGTTCTCCTTGAGAGGGGCCAGGTATGCTGGCTTTGTAGATGTTTGGGACCTTATTTGTTTTGGTGAAGGTCTCGGTGACCAAGTCTTGGGGTAGACCTGGTTTCTTGTTGGCTGAGGCTTCGTGGGATTGCCACGAGCTTCAGGTTTTTTGGTGATCACCCTTGGTGTCATGGCAGTGACACGTTCAGGGGCGGTCTTTTGCTTCTTGGCATGCACAGTCTCATCTACGGGGAGTCGGAATGGTCCCAGCGACCCAAAGACTATGATCCGGAGAGTTGAGGTCGACCCAGTGTTTTGAGAGTTACCGAGAGAGGTGACACTTCGGCAGCTGCCAAGGCGCTTGTAAGTGCGCTTGTTTTGCTTCCCTTGAAGCATGAGTTGGTACTTGTTTTCATCAAAGGTGATGGTCAACGAAGCTGCCATTGTTAGTTTGGAAAACTTCTGAAACAAGACCACATCCATTAGTAATCACAAGAATATGGTGATCATAAATGGAAAATACTATGGTTTTGTCTTTTCGAATTGTTCAGGGGACATGGCCCGTCTTGAGCGTAATGAAGAAGGCAAAAAGTCATAGAGGGTACAATTGTTCCAAACGCAAGTATGGTTGGCTCAGAATGAGCGTTACAGTGACTACTAGAAGCAATTGTAAACCTTAATTCGAATTACCGAGAAGCGACGCTCACTCGAGGTAAAATGGTATAAGGTTGGAGTTACAAATGTGTCGGCCGCGATTACAGTAGACCCGAAAGGGCATACTAGCACCGCTAGGCACAAATGTTACAAATCGCATCCTTTGAATGGACACGAGATGGGATTTTTTTGAAAGGCCAAGATTGGATTCATAGAAGAAAGCAAATGGTATTCCAATCCGAATATAAGCTCAAACATTTCTGCGAGCGCTAGATTCGAAAGGGAAGGAACCAAAATTTCTCAAATGTGAACCCAAAACTGACGGAAGTTTTTTTTTTTTTTTTTTAAGGGTCAAGATTAAGTTCATCGAAGAGAGCAAATGGTATTCCAATCCGAATACAGGCTCAAACATTTCTGCGAGCACTAGATTCGAATGGGAAGGAACCAGGATTTCTCGAATCTGAACTCAAAAATGATAGAAGTTATCTTTTTTTCTTTTGAAGATTTTTTTTGTACACGTAGGTCTCCAATTCAGTCTTATGAAACCTTAGTGGATAGATCAGCCCCCAGGTAAGGGTAGGATTACTTAATGAACCCATTTGAAGGACCCTTGCCTCGAACAGTCTAACTGCCTCCACACTCTGGACAAGGCTTTTCAAAGATCCACTTTGGTCAAAGAAAGCAATTGGTGCAACCTTAGTGTTTTTTTTAACCCCCGCTTTTTTTTTTTTTTTTTTTGAAAGATCACTAATGAATCCATCAAAGAGAGGAAATGGCCCCTCCCAATCTGAAAAGTTTGAAATCAGAATTTTTTTTTTAAATCCCTATTGGACTCATCAAAGAGAAAAGATGGCCCATCCCTCAATATGAACAATCACTACAAACATTTCTGCAAGCTATCAAGTTCAAAGAGGAAAGGATCAATGTTTCTCAAAGTTGAATCCAAAAAATGAGAAATCTGAAATTTTTTTAATGAGAAAGACTGAAAATAGACTCAAAGAAAGAAATTTCCAAAAAATCCCATCTCATGTTTTTTTCTAGATGCAAGATCCAACATAGGCCACTAACTAGAAAGGAGCCGAAGAATCCAAAGCATCAAGTTCTCAAACGAACGAGTCCCACCGGGTATGCCAACTTGATGGACTTGGCCTCTCGCCTTCCTCCGCCCCGGTCCGCCAGGGTGCGACCGGGCGGAAAAGCGGGAATCAACATTTTTGTACGGGTATACAAATTTTATATTCTACTTGGAATTTAGAAATGGTGATCCGGAGACCCACCTTCACAAGTAGAAAGGAAATCAAACTTTTTTCTAACTTTCCATTGCATATATATTTTTAAGAAAACAGACAGATTTTGAGTGCCGTGCAAGGCGGTTTTCTTTTGCTTGCCATGAAAGGCGATTTTGTGCCATAAGTGTCGATTTTGCCGTGAAAGGTGATATACAAATCTCATCAATGAAGAAAGACAAGAGTTGTGAATTTTTTGTCTCTTTAAAAAAATACAAAATACAATAGAAGAAGTAAGAAAAGGGATCTAATGATAGACCCGTCTTTTTCTTTCTTGCCTTCCTCCGTCCTGGGTCCGCCGGGGTGCGGCGGGGCGAAGAGAAAAAAAAGAGCAAGCATCAACATTTTTTTTGTACGGGTATGCCAGAGTTTCTATTCTACTTGGAATTTGAAATGGTGATCCGGAGATTCACCTTCACAAGTAGAAAGGAAATCAAACTTTTTTCCTAACTTTCAATTGTACATGTATTTAAAGAAAAAGACATGATTTTAAAATGCTGTGAGAGGCGATTTTGTTTAGTTTGCCATGAAAGGCGGTTTTGTGCCGTAGAGGGCGATTTTGCCGTGAAAGGAGATTTACAAATCTCATCAATGATGAAAGACAAGAATTGTGATTTTCTTGTCTCTTTAAAAAATACAAAGTACAATAGAGAAGAAAAAAAGAGGGATCTGACTTCTCAGGAGATTGTGGGGACACGTTCAGATCGACGGTCTTAAGTCATGTATGGACTCCGCCATCGTCCTTCAGATGAGAACACTTGATGCTTTAGTTCACTTGGCTTGGGTTGGACCCTAGAGTCCTAGAGGACAAAGACCAAGGGAAGGTCCTATACCCAATTAAAAAATCGAGTAGACGGGCTGAAAAGCCACATCTAGGCCACGTTGGACAGAAGAAGGGGGGGAAACCTTGGGGGGGTGGCCCCCCAAGGGACTTCAATCACCTTCTAGTTCTTGCAGCAGGGTTTCTTCAAGGCAGGAGAGCTTCTTTGTGTAGAGAATTGTTCAGGACAATTTTCAGGCGATTTTTCAAGATAGTTTTCAGACAATTTTTTAGGATAGTCTTCAGACAATTTTTCAGGATCCCTTCCCTTTGGAATGACCGCCTATTTATAGGCTTTTGGTGGCCATTAGGAGGGTTTTATGGGCATTAATGGTATTAATGCTCCATGATGGGAGGAGTTACAAGTATTAATTTCATAATTTTGCAACTCCTTTTCCTTGGATTTTTATTTGCCGATGGAGAATAATGGGCATTTAATCTCCATTAATGGTTTTATTTGTAGCTGATTTTCCGCCAAGAGTTGAAACGAGGTCAAACGATGTCGGAATGACCTGAAATTTGAGGTGAAGCTTCCTGAGCATTAGATAGGACCAACCATGGGCTTTTATTTGAGTTTTGAAGCCGTTTGGGGTCCCGTCGATGCTAGACTTGATTTCACCGTGCGGAAGATGTCGAGCTTTGATGTGCGGTCATCCGATGTCCGATTGACCTGAAATTTGACAGGGAGCCTATTGGAGTCATTTTGAGATGATCCATTAGATCCGATTTGGATGCCATTGTCCCGGGGAGTTTCGCTGCCTGTAGGCTTGATTTTGCTTCGGAGCGTCAAAACTGGGTCAAACGTTGTCGGAATGACCTGAAATTTGACGTGCAGCCCTTTGGAAGCATGTAGAAGCTACTCATGTGCTTCGTTTGATGAGTGGCAGCATTGGAGGTTCTTGCCGCTGAAAGGCTTTATTTTGCCTTTCGAGAGTTGATGGAGGGTCAAACGGTGTCGGTTTGACTTGAAATTCGACGTGGAACCTTTTCGAGGTATTTTGAGACCATCCATAGGCTCTGATTAAAGATTTGATGTCTTCGACACTGTCGCCGCCGGGAGCTCCCGCTCAGCTGTTGGAGATTGAAGTTAGGCCAAATGGTGTCGAAATGGCCCGAAACTTCATGTGTACCTCTTTTTTGGCTATTTTGAAGGATCTTGCAGTTTTTGTTTAATTTTGACAAGATCTTATGCTTAAAGCAGCTTTGCCTGTTTGTAGTAGGATGCGGCTCCTTGTCGCTTTTGATGTTGAGGAGCCAAAGTGACATTTTTTGCGTCAACAAATGCCACCTCGCGTACAGCGACGAATTGGATAGCTTTTGCAGTCGATGTGCCTCGAAGAAAACTTTGAAGGAGAACTTCTGACTTGACCAAGAGTTTCTGAGCATTTTTCTTAATGGAGTAGCTTTTTGTGTTTCCAAGGGGATTTTATGGCAATGAGAAAGATCACGTACCATCTCAAGGCAAAATTTTGAAAATGAGATTTGGATTGGGTTTTTGGGTTTTGGATTTTCTTTTTGACCTTGTGAACCTAAAGGCTTTGTGTGGCGCATCAGACGGTCAAGAAGGTTTTTGATTATTGACCTTGTGACCTAACAAGCTGTATGTAGCAGGTTAGGGGGTCGGATTTTGGATTTTGTTTTTTGGTCTTGTAACCTAACATGCTGTATGTAGCAAGTTAGGGGACCGGGATTTGTTTTTTGGTTTTGGCCTTGTGACCCAACAAGCTGTATGTGGCGAGTTAGGGGACCATGGTTTGGATTTTGGTCACTCTTTGGGACAATTTTGGGTCCATTGGAGTGGTTTGGGTTTTTGTGGAATGTCAATTTCAAGGTTTTGGCTTAATTTGGTTCATGAGGTGGGATGGTTTGGATTTTTGGAAACTCATGAGGCTTGGATTTTTTTTTTTATGGTCCAATCAACTCAAAGGAGGCATGGAACCATTTTTATATGCTCTTGGTACGAAGAATTTTGACTAAAAGCCACTTTTAGTGCCTAGGTGGTCAAACCTGGCTCATGTGGGCTAACCCATTGGACCTTAAGCTTTAAAGATGGCTTAGATCTCATGTGGTGTCATTTTTGTAAAGAATATCTAAAAATATCTATTTTTGGTAGAGAATATCTAAAAATATTCTTACTTGGAGAGAATCTCTCAAGTTTCCTTGATTTTGGGAGAGATTTTCTCAAAATATCTTTCTTTGGGAGAAAGTTTATCATAATCCCTCTCTGTTTGGAGAGAATTTTTCAAAGAATCTCCTTATTGGGAAAGAATATCCCATAATTCCTTTCTTTTAGGAAGTTTGCTAATTTGTAGTACTTACCTCCTTTCTTTTCTCCTCCTTTCCTCTTTTGGTTTGCTCTCTTCTATAAAAGGAAGGGGAGGTTGGATCTCTTGCTCCTATTGCCTTCTTTTTGCAAAAGTCTTTAAGAGTGCTCCAAGATCAAGAATTCTCCTTCTTCTTCAAGGATCTTCAAGCTTTTTCTTCTTCTTCTCTATCAATGGCTTCAAGTAAGTTTTTTTTTCTTCTTAAGAAACCCCATGTAGAAAATAGAAAAGAGTTTTCATTCTTTCCTTTTCTTTTCTTTTCTTTCTGTTTTTTTCTTTTTCACGTGCATCCTTTTTTTTTCACACGTTTTTTTTTTCTTTCCCTCTTTTTCTCTGTTTTTTTTCTTTTCTTTCACGGTTTCTCTCTTTTTTTTTTACTGTGGCTTTTTTTCTTTTTTTTTTCTCACGGTTTCTCTTTTTTTTTTTTTACTGTGTTTTTTTTTTCTTCTTCCCTTTTTTTTTTCTATCTTTTTTTTTTGTGTGGTCGTACAGACAAAACCGTATGGTCATGGCCGTACGGCCACATGGCCTGTGTTTTTTTTTTTTTTTTTTGTTTGAAAAAAGAAATTTTCTTCCTCTCTTCTTTCCCCTTTTTTTTTATTTCGAGACTCATGTGCATGACAACTTTTCCTTTTATGCATTTTTTTCTTTTTAGAAAATAGAATTGGAAGTATGATAGTGCACACCTGGAAATCTTTTCGCAAGTCTTGGGATTTGGAGCTCGCAGCAATGTTGAGCCCATTCTTGGTCTTGCGGGGACTTTTTAGGAGCTTTGCAAGTTTTGGATTCTGGAGCTCGCAGCAATGTTGAGCCATTTTCCAGTCTGGCGGATATTTGAGAAGCTTTGGTTTGATCTAGCAGCAATGTTTGAGTTCAAGCCTTCTTCGAAAATTTTCCATTGATTATGAGCTTGCAGCGATGTTGAGCCCATCTTCAAGCTCCTATTTCTTTCGGGGTGTTTCCCTTTTCTTCGGAATTGCCCCGGAACTATGCCAAAATTTCGCTAGAATTTTTTTAGCAAAATTCTGTCATTTTGATAATTGATTTTTCTCTCTTTCCATCCTTTGCAGGTAGTTCCTCTAGAACGAATAAGGGTAAGGAGCCCATCACTGATGCGCCTCGTCGTTCTACCAGATCCTCTAATGTGGCCGTACAGCAGGCCTGGGAAAAGGTTCAGTATGTTGAAAGGAACTTGGAAGACTGTCACTCGCTCAACTGAGATGAGATGAGGCAACGTTTGATTGCCCTCAAGGATGAGGAGTATTATAAAATCATGGTAAGTAACTGTCTCTGGGTCACGGACAATCAGAGCATTGTGCCCAAGCCTACCTTCCTCTTTGGTGATGCCGTCCCCGACGATTCAACATACCAAAGGAGATGTTTTTAGTTTTCTTTCACAGTTGATGGTGAGAAGAGAACTATTTCTACCCGGTCGACCTTCGATCGGACTATCTCGATCATGAGTCTTTCCTCCACATGCTCGAAGAGGGAAGATCCTCCAAGCTGGGTGAAGAGGACAAATGTGATCAAGACCGGGGTTTTTGTTGGCAGCCCTTCTGGTTTTGCAGAGAAGTCGCCTGCCCATATGGACATTTTGATGCCGGCCAGCGGCTACCAAGGTTCGGATCATCCTTCGGTCGATTTGAGACCAGTGGGCCTTGGCATTTTCAAGGGCGATGGCAGCAATTGGGTGAAGCCTTTTCAACTTCGCGGCCGTTTTAATGCTGACTCGAGCTTGGAGTCGTGGACTGATCACATCCTGCAGGTCAGCAGTGCCATTCTGAAGGAGGCCGAGATTTTTTACACGGTTCGCACTTTTCGGCAAACCGTGGTTTTCTCCAATGAGGCCTTCATGGCCATGCTGGAGTCATTCCTTCCACAAACCAACACCTTCGTAGTCACGAATGGTGAGATTGGTTTTTCTTTAAAGGATCTGAGCGCCATCACCGGGCTGCCTATCCTCGGCAATCTCTATGAGGAGTTCATGCCTATGACAGCGTCCTTGAGGAGCAATCTGAGGAGTTCAAGTTTTTGTGCTTTCAACTCGTCGCCTTCTACGATTTTTTAAAGGAGAAGGAGGGCTCGAAAGTCCGGTGTAGTAGTTGGAGGAGTGGTAGCTTTTTGTCTTCCAACTTCTTTGATAGTGGGGAGTCTTCTGAGAGTACGACCCAAGAAGGCAGGGCTAAGAACCCAGATTTGAAGAAGATCTCCCCCATGCGAGAGAATTTGAACGTATTCTTCGCAAGCACAGACGCCTTTCATTCTGACATTGCGCTGCGGAGAGATCTCGCTGGCTTCCTCACTTATTGGCTAGGTGAGGCTATTTTTTCTAGAGGAGATGGTACGCACGTCAGGCCGCACTGCATTTTTCCAGCTTGTCAGATGGCGTTTGGAGAGCGGCTTGCTTTGGTGCCTGCTCTTTACTCCTATTTGTGTACCGAACTGCAGGCTGCTGCTTTTCTGCTTTGGCTTGGGGTTCCCATTAATAGAGTATTTTCAGCCCATATTTTCTATTCGTGGTATGTATACCACTGTCCCAGTTTCCACCGATTGGATGCTGCACAGGACGATGACCCGTTTATGATTTGGTTGGCTAGAGGGAAGCCTGTTTTCGAATCTCTCTTATCTGGCCGTTTGAGGATCCGACGATTCTGGGACGTCGAGATGGGGCAGTCTTCAGTGAAGCTTTCTCCGAGTTTGAGGAAAAAGGCTTTTGATTTTGGTGTCTCCCGAGATTCCACCAGGGCAGGGTCAGGGAGACACTATTCTTTGACAACTGCGGAGAGGAGTTGGCTTTTTAACATACGTGTCGGTACGATGGTGTGCCGCAGACATCTTTTCGTCGACATCCAGCCGTATGTTCCTTTGCGTTTTGCCATGCAGTTGGGCTTCTCTCAAGGCGTTGTTGGAGCGCCTTCGAGCAAGGTGAAGCGTTTTGGAGGTTTACAGGATGAGAGAAATGCATGGGCGTTCTATAGCGCAGAAGACACTACTGCCATAATTTCCTATCCTGAGTTGCCTACTTTCCAGACTGCTGGCTTCACAAAATGGTTTGTGGAGAGCTTTTCAGCATACCGGGGGCTTTCCAAGAAAGAGCTTGATGTAAAGCAGTCTTCCGGGAAGGGCATTGGGAAGTCAGATGGCGTCCGCCGAGAAGAAGTTCTAGCTTTCCTCTCTGGAGACAAGCACAGAACATGTTTTCTTGAGGAACAGGACGTCATCAGATCGGGAGCTGTACAAGAGATTCCTGATGAGGTCTTGGAACAGCTCGCAGAGGAGGAGGCTGAGGTCGCTACTTGGATACAAGCAGAGCGAGCAAAGGGTTCCATGGAGTCTACTGGCAAGAGCAGACCATCCAGTGAGGACTCTGGCAAGAGGCCCGATTTCGATGGTGGGGAGGGTACTTCCAGCAGTTCATCTCGTAGGTGCAAGAGGAGAAGAGGATAGCGCCGAAGTCAGAGGCGGCACGAAAGTTCTCCTGATCTGGAAATTCCTTCCACCATCGCTGAGGAGGCATTAGGGGATGATGATGAGCCTCCAGAGAAGAGAAGCCGAGGGGAAGAGACCATTGATGATGGTATGCTTTTCCCTTTTCTCTTTCCGTGTCTTTTCTTTCATGAGAGCTTTTGTTTTGATCTACTGCTTTCTTTCTTTTGGCAGAAGATGATGGTTTGATGATGCCTGAGGTTCCAGCTGATGAGGCGGTGACGGATCCGATTGTGGCATCTGAGGAAGAACCCAGAGATTTTGAAGAAGATCCAGAATCTCCTCCTGGTATGACTTTTTTTCTTTTCTTTTTCTTTTCTCTTTTTCTTTAACGCCATTTGCTGACATATATTTTTTGTTTCTTGCCAGCTGACTTGCCAAAAGATTCCGATGACTTTGAGCCATCCATGGATGCAACTTTTGATGATGCTTCGGATGAGCTCATGGAGGCAGAAAGCATTCCGCCATTCGTCGAAGAAGGTACTTTGTAGTGATAATCTTGATATTTTGATTTTTGACAAGATCATATTCATACCTGTTTCATCTTTCATTGGCAGGCTATGAGGTGACAGAAGAAGTTCCTCTATCTTTTTCAGAACCAGAGCAGGGGGTACCTGTGACCGATCCAGGAGTAGGGGCTTTTTCCACCAGTTTTGATGAGGCAGAGGCAAGTCCGCCTGCTGATATTCCTTCCCCAGCGGCTTCGATTGGAAAGAGCTTTTTGATTACTCTTCCAACGGTGCCTAACATGGGCAGTCGACCAACGGAGCATGGCGAGTCTTCATCTGAGCCATCCCGTCAGTTTGCGAGGAAGGTGTTGAAGAGAGTCTTGAGCTCATGGGTCGAGACTCTTTCTTCTGGCCATTTGGAGGCTGGTTTCGGCATGGTTAAGCATGTGCAGGACATTCTTGCCGTAGCGAAGAAGTCGGTCTGGACATTACAGATGCCAAGGCTTTTGTTGATAAAGTCATCACTCTAGGCAACAAGTGGAATGAGACCAAGAGCTTTCCAAATGATGACTTCTTCAACGAGATGTTTTTTAAGCCTTCTAACGAGGTCAAATCTAAACTGAATGAGATCTCGCAGACTCAGAAGCAGCTTGTTCGGGAAAGGAACGTCACCGAGTTGGCTATTATTGAGCTGACATAGGACCAGCACCGTCTTGATAGGGGGGTCACCGAAGCTAGACAGCGCCTTGAGCTATTGGAAGAACAATCCGCTACCAAGTGGACTGCCACTTTGAAAGCAAACGATAGAGAGAGGACTCTCATTCGCCAAGTTGAGGAGGTCGAAAGCAATCTCCGGAGGAAGACTCAAGAATATGAACAATGGCAGATTCTCTGGGAAGAGCTTCCTCGTGCTGAGGTAGGATCGCGACGGCCTACTACTTTTTATGGGAAGATTCCGAAGAAACACGGCTTGCAAGCTTTGGAGGCTAAGGCCAAGAGTTTGCTTGAGGAGTTAAGTCTTTGGCTGAAGACCATGTCGGACTAGTCTCCTGACTTTGTAACAAACTTTTTCTTCTTTTCTTTTGGTACCTCCATGTATAAACATTTTTTGGCACCCTTTTTTTTTTTTCTTTTGTATTCCCTCGTTTCACTTAAATTCTTTTCTTTTTGTTTTTTTTTATGAAAGTAAGCAAAAAGTTGGATGGGAATGTTTGTTTGAGAATTTGATCAAAAGGTTGTCATTTTGTGAAAATCTTTTGTCAAAAGTTTGTTTTGGGCATGAAAGCCAGATTTTGTGGCAAAAAGCCTGGTTTTTTTATGGCTTGAAAGCCGAATTTTAGATGGCGTGAAATCTGAATTTTGATTGTGGCATAGGAGCCAAATTTTGTTTGTGGCATGGAAGCCGGTTTTTGGCATGAGAGCCGATTTTTGTGGCGTGAAAGCCGAATTTTGGTTTTGTGGTATGAGAGCCAAAAAGGGTTTGTGGCATGGGAGCCAAATTTTGTTTGCGGCATGGAAATCGGTTTTTATTTGTTTGGCGTGAAAGCCAGATTTTGTGGCATAGAAGCTGAGTTTTTTTTTTTTTTTTTTGAAAACCACGTTTTGTTTTGTTGGCATGGAAGCCAGATTTTTTATTTTTGGCATGAAAGCCAGGTTTTTGTTTTGTTGGCGTGGAAGCCAAATTTTTGGTTTTTGGCATGAAAGCCGGGTTTTTGGCATGAAAGCTGGGTTTCTTGGTTTTCAAAATGCAAGTATCGACTAAGAGTCGCCTCCCTGCTGAATGGTATTGCAAGTATCGATGGAATGTCGCTTCCTTGCTATTCGGTTGCGAGTATCAATGGAATGTCGCTTCCTCATGGATTTGGGTGCAAGTATCGACTGAATGTCACTTCCTTACTTTTTTCTCAAAAATTTGGTTTTGTGGGTATTGATGGAATGTCGCCTCCCCACGATTTTTGAAATTTGAGGTTTTATTGAACCTTTGTTTTTGTTTTGAAATTTGGGTTGTGGATATCAACTGAAACGCTGTGTCTCCATGATTTTTTGAAAATTTTGCAAGTATTGACGATGTGTCACTTCCTTGCGATTCGAGGTTTTGGAAGTATCGAATGGGGTTCGCATCCTTCCGATTTTTGGGTTTTGTGTGAGTATCGACTAAACGTCGCTTCCCCACGGTTTTTGAAAAACCATTTTTTTTATTTAAAGACATGAGGGTCGTAAATTTTTTACTCGAAACCATTTTGGTGGTAAAAGTCAAGGTGGACTAGGGTGGAAATCCCTGAGTCCTGATTTTTGTTTCAAACCATGAATTTTGGGTTCAAGGATCGAATGTTTTGGTTAAGTTAGGGAAGAGGCTCCTAAACTTGGATTTTGGGTTTTGATGATTTTTTGAACAATGAAACATTGAAAGTAAGCATTGTTTTGAGGTTTTTTTAGAAATTTCAACATAGGTATGAAAACTCTAAAAGGGGTGGGTTTGACGAGCAAGTACCTAGGAATAGGCTTTGGCCATTCAAGCATCGCTCTGACCCGTTGTAGGAAGTCTTTAAGGGTAGTACCGCTTCAAGAACTTGCCATTGATGGGCAGCATACATCTGTCACCCTCCATGTTTAGAAGAGCACATGCGCCATTGGAGAAGACTTTGTCGATGACGAAGGGTCCCTCCCATTTTGGTTCGAATTTGCATTTGGATTTGTGGGCAAAAACCATTGGCCTTTTCACCGTAAGAACCAAGTCACCCTTTTTGTGGGCGCGTTGCCTGACCTTCTTGTCGAAAGATCCTGTCATGCATGCTTGGTAAAGCTCAATGCTTTGTAGAGCTTCGAGCCGTCTTTTATCGAAATTATCCAGTTCTTGGAGTCTCAATTTGACGTTGCTTTCTTACATCATTTCATTTTGTAGAGATACCCTTAAAGAAGGAATTTGTACCTCTAGAGGGACAACTGCTTCACATCCATAGACCAAGGAGAATGGTGTGCTATGGGTTGGTCCTCAAACGGTAGTTCGGTAGGCCCATAAAGCTTTAGGCAGTTTGTCGCTCCAGTCTCTTTTGTGACTGAAGACTATTTTCTTAAGAATTTTGCAGAGTGTCTTGTTGAAGGCTTCTGCTAGTCCATTCGCTGTCGGGTTATACAAAGTCGAAGGACAAGTTTGAATTTTTTATTTGTCGCAGAACCCATAGAATCTGTGATCCCTGAATTGCGGTCCATTATCATGGACGAATCTTTTAGGTATGCCGAAGCGACAAATGATGTTGGTTCGTAAGAATTGAAGGACTGATGAGGTCTTCATTTCACTGAACGCAAATGCTTCTAACCACTTGGAGAAATAATCCATAGCGGCGAAGATGAAGCGATGACCTTTGTTTGATGGGGGAGAGATAAGACCTATGATGTCCATACCCCAGGCTTCGAAGGGCCATGAGATCGCTGTAGGATGTAGCCATTCTGGAGGCATGTGTACATAATCTCCATGAATTTGGCATTGTTGGCAACGTTTAGCAAATTGCATTGCTTCAGCTACCATGGTAGGCCAATAAAAACCTAACAATTTTATCTGATCGTAGAGCTTAGGACCAGCCTGATGGGCTCCACAAAGACGAGCATGAACTTCTTTTAGAGTTTCTTCCGCCTCTTGTTGTGACAAGCAGCGTAGAAGTATTCCATTGAAGGATTTTCTGTAAAGCATTTTGGAGGGAATATCCAAATGAAAGTTTGGGGCTCGTCTTTGGATACTTACCCGCTCTTTTGGATCTTCAGGTAGGATTCCGAACATAATATAATCAATGAACGGATCCCTCCAGTCGCCGATCGGAGGTTTAAGGATGGAAATCCGACCTCCAACCACTCAGTGGCATTCAGCGACTGCTTGATGTGTGTTGAGAGGAGGGAGAATTCTCATTTGACACACTGTAATTTGCATGTTTTCCCCTTCTTGGATCGCCATAGATCCAGCAAGTCCAGCCAGGGCATCTGCACGGATGTTTTCACCTCTGCAGATGTGGGTGATGTGACAGACATCAAACTTTTGTGGAAGTGACTGTGCCTTGTTGTAGTAAGGTAATAGATCAGGCTTCTTGATTTCATATTTTTTACTCATCTGGCTGACGATCAGTTGGGAGTCCCCAAATGCTTCTAGCATGGTGATGCCGGATTCGAGGGCGAGTTCCAATCCTATGATCAAGGCTTGGTACTTAGCTGCATTGTTTGAATATGGTTCCAGTAGCGGAAATGCGTGTGGAATCACGTATTTGTCGAGGCTGACAAAGAGAATGCAGATTCCTGATATCGGCTTTCCTTTTTCATTTGTCCTAGTCGCACCATCGAAGTACATGTTCCAGGAGGCATTTGGTGAGGAAATCTCCACGCTGTAGACAGGCTCGTTCGGGAGGTCATCCCTGAGCGGAGAATCTTTAGGCAGTGGATGCTCTACAAGAAAGCCTACCAGAGCTTGGCCTTTGATTCCTTTCTGTGGTACATACCTAATATCAAATTGTGACAGAAGGATGGACCATTTTGCCAGCCGGGCATTGAGAGAACATGCTTTTGTAACAAGGACCTTTAGGAGATTGATCCTCGAAGTTAGGTATACTGTGTTTGGCAGCAAATAGTGACGTAACTTTTGTACTACGAACATCACTGCCAGGCATTCTTTTTCAACTGGAGAGTAGCGATGCTCTACACCTACCAACATGCGACTGAGGTAGTATAGAGCAGCTTACTTTCCTCCATCATTTTCTTGTGCAAGTAGAGCGCCGAAAGAATAGTCGAGAGCTTTTGTGTACAAGATGAATGGTTTTCCGGTTGTGGGAGCAGCCAACACCGGAGGTTTGGTCAGGTATGACTTGATGTCTTGAAATGCAGCTTCACATTCTGCATCCCAGACAAAGTCTACACCTGTTTTCATTAGGCGAGAAAATGGACGGCACTTCCCTGATAGGTTGGAAATGAACCGTTGGATGTACGCCAACCTTCCTTAAAGCCCTTTCAGTTCTCTCAGGGTTCTTGGAGATGGCATATCTAGGATAGCCTTCACTTTGATGGGGTCAAGCTCTATTCTAGCTTTCCGAACTATGAATCCGAGGAACTTACCCGATGAGACACCGAAGAAGCATTTGAGGGGATTCAATCGCAGTTTGTGTTTGCGAAGCCGGAGGAAGACTTCTCGAAGATCTTTGAGGTGGTCTTCTTTTCTTTTGCTTTTGATGGCGAGGTCATCAACATAACATTCGACCGTCTTGTGCTGCATATCTTGGAATATCTTCATCATAGCCCTCTGATATGTTGCACCGGCATTTTTCAGGCCAAATGGCATGACAGTGTAGCGATACACGCCAAATGGGGTCCGAAATGATGTATGCCTTTCATCTTCAGGATGCATTTTTATCTGGTTGTAGCCAGAGAAGCCATCCATGAATGTCATTCGCTCAAACCCGCAAGTGTTGTCAACCATTACCTCTGGTATGGGGAGCGGGAATTCATCTTTGGGGCAAGCATTATTCAGGTCTCTATAGTCAATACAGACTCTGATTTGCCCATTTTTCTTTGTCACGGGGACGATGTTGGCTAACCATTCGGGATGTTGTTCCTCGCGGATGAAGCCAACGTTTTTGAGTTTCTGAACTTCTTGTTCAATTCTGTCCATCACATCAGGATGGAATCTTCTTTGGCCTTGTTTGACAGGCTTGACATTTTCTTGCAGGTTGAGTTTGTGAACTGCTATTTTGGGATCTAAGCCAGGCATTTCAGTGTAAGACCATGTAAAACAATCAACCAACTCACGAAGAAAAGAGACATACTCGGGTAACTCATCATCCTTTATATTCTTGCTTTTGAATACAGGACGTAGGTTATCTGGTGTTCCCAAGTCTATCTTTTGAACATAATCTTCTGTTGGAAGGTTTGAAGGTGGTTCCTCCACAATATTTTCGGAGGCTTCCAACTCAACAAGGCCTTCTGGATTTCCAAGGGCATTTTCAAACCATGGCTCTGCTTCTGTCCATAAATCTTCTTGATCGGTATTTTTCTCAAGACTTGCTATGAGATGATCCCAATCACCTACCGAAACTGGGTTGAAGTAAGGCACTTCTTTTGGAGACGATGGCTCTTCTGAATCAGAGAACCATGCGTCTGTATCATCGGACAATTCCTCTTCATCATCGGAGAAATCGTACCAATTTGATGAGCTTCCTGGGTCCTTGTCGGGTAACTCTTCAAATAGATATCCACGGATATCGATGTCTTCTTTGACATGAGATGTTGAGGCCTGGTCGGCAAAACGACTTTGCAGCCTTTGTGTCAATTGTCTCATCGGAGTGTCAGGATCATACCCCAATCCGTATGAAGACTTGTCTATGCGACGGTGGAGTTTCCAATCTTCCAGCTGACTTTTGGTCAGGGTGGGTTCCAATGGTATAAGAATACCACGGCCACCTCCCAAACCACTTGGATTTTGAACGTCATAGCCCATTGTCTTTATGATAGCTTGCGCCATTGGACTACAGAAGGATAGTTGAGGCATACCTTCATTTTGGAAAGGTTCAAGCAAGGAGTTTGATGAAGAAGCGTCCGACCTATGGAAGGAGATTGGTTTTTCTTCTGCCGTTGTTGCCGGAACGATGCAGGATCTTCTACGTCAGCCGGTGTTTACAATGGAGCGAGGGTAGGCTAAACTTCCTGAGTATCATCTTGGCTTGACGATGTATCGTCTTCAGTCTCTGAATCCGAATCCATGTCTTGTATGATAGACACGAAGGAGACAGCAAACTTGCCCCCAGTCTTTTGTTTTGTCTTCTTTGCCTTAGTAGTGATTACCAAGGGTTAGGAAGATTTGAAGGAGACAACGAAGGGAGGCGGATTACACTCTTCGGGTTTGCCGGAAGGTTTGTTTTCTTCCAATGATTGCTCAGGAGCCTTGCCTTTATCTTTTTGGAGATTGCCGGCGAAGGATGCTATTTTCTTCTCCTTTTCTTCTTTTTCGTCTCTGTACATCTGAGAGTCTGCAAAATGGATTTCTTTGCCTTTGAAGGGCTTTTTGTCTACAAACACTCGATGTATCAAGCCGTCGTCGCCAACAAACTTGATGCACTGATGTAGAGTTGAAGGGACGACACCATTCTTGTGTATCCAAGGGCGTCTGAGAAGGATGTTGTAGCATGAAGGGGTTCTTATTACATACACGGTGACCTCAGAGATAAGATCGCCGATTTGCAACCTGAGCCGTATTTTGCCAATGGGCCTTTGAGCACTCCCATCGTATCCAAAGATAGACACAGATGTATGGCTTAGTTTGCTAGGTGGGATACCCAGCTCTTCGAGTGCCGTAGTAGAGATGAGGTTGAGTGCAGACCCCAAGTCGATCTGGACTCTGTGTAACGGCATCTCTTTGATGTACCCCGTGAAATACAAGGGTCGGTTGTGCTTTGTCTCGCCTAGCAGGAGGCCTTCCTTATTAAAGGCGATGGTAGCACTTGCGGCTTTTTGGACCGAGAGGCATTCAGTGCAAGGTCCTCCAACTTCTTTCTTTTCTCCCCTTGAGGAGGTTTTTGACTTTTTGACCCTATAGTCCACTTCAATTTGTAGGACTTGTGGGGCATGTTTGTCGACATCCACATTCGGCCTTTGCAGTTATGAAATGAGACTATAACGAGCTTGTGGTGACATTCGTAATAAGTCTAGGATGTGTAGTTGTGCAGGTATGTGTTTGAAGTGCTCGATCAAGTCATACTTGAAAGCCTCCTTGGGGCCTGCATTTTATTATTGTTGCCACTTGGGGCATTTACAGCTTGTTTTCCCTAAGGACTTACATAAGAAGAAGAAGAAGGTTGGTTGTAGTTTTTGTGGTAATCCTGGCCGGAGTGGGTACCTTTCCCAACTTCAAAAGCTTCTAGAGGTGGCTCTTCTTTCGGAAGACCCCCTTCGGGCTCAAGGGGCCGATCCTCCCCATTTGCTGAAAACGCTTTTGTAGCAACATTGTCGTCTTCAGTTATTGCGTTGCATGGAGCATTTTCCGGGAACAAGTCCTGAATAGCTTCCAACAACTTTTCTTCTTTGTCCAGTATTTCATCGGTCCAGACATCTCCTATGAGGTTGGGTATCTGAGACCAATTGACTGGGTTTTCTTTGAAGATTTCGTCAGCCAGAGCTTCTTCATGGTGATAAGTCGGAAGAGGCTTGAATTCTGACGTCACCGTTTCAGGAGACGATTGCTGAGAAGATGCTATCTCTGTGGAAGTCACCCGAGAATATGTAGCTCCAGAAGATATGCTACCGGATGCATTCTGGGAGACCGTGGCCTCAGCAGATGGAGCTTCAGAGGCACTATCATCCTGAACTATCACATTACAGGCAACTTCGATAGAAGACGCCTCTATAATGGACCGTTAGGAATCAGACTCATCCTCCGATGTAAGAGGATCATCAATCCAACAACTTTCTTCATTTTCCAGAGTCACTGGAGGAGATGTTTGTAGATTTTCCGGGACTTCTGGTTCTGGGTTTTGATGAAGCTGGTTGATGTGATCCTACTCCTGCTCTATGGCGAGACACTGCAAGATCCTCGCATATTCTTCGAGATCTGGCATAGGAGCTAGATCTTCTTCTTCATCTGCTCCTTGTGGTTCAACTTGGTTGGGATCTACTAGAGCATTTGTCTGTGCTGTGTCAACAGCATTTTGGGCAGCCTCTTGGTCTTCATCATCATCAGACTAGGATCCTTGTGGCTGGATGGGGTTATACCAGATTACTGGCATAAGATGGGATTCTGGGATCCATTCTTCATCGGAGAGATATTTTCCGGTTTCGAGGGATTCCTCCCATTCATCTGTGTCACTGGCAATGCCACTGGACTCGTATCCATTCAGAATCCAACTACCGAGTTGCAAGAGTATGATGCCCCCTGCGTAGTCTCATCTCTGAGGCGTGGTGGCATGAAATCACCGAGGGTGAATTTTCTTGCCACTCTTGAGGCCTTGGGAAGAGATTCCTTTGTTGCCCCCAGTGAAGCGGTAGAGGAGGTTTCTGCTTTTTCAGGGACCTCTTGTTTTGTTTGAGCCTTCTCCTGCTGTTTGAGCTTGCGGAGTTGTCTCTTGGCTTGCCTTCGTTGTTGAGCGGTCGGCTTTATTTTGACGATCTCCCAATTTTCATCTTCCAGGAGATCGGGATGCACCCATATGGGCTGTCCATCTGGTGTTGCATAAGGCACTGGCTCTTGGGATGTCTGGGTCATTTTTATCACCTTGAAGGAAGTAGTGACCTTTTCCTTTGGTGATTTGGATGTTTGTCCACATGACACCATGTTAACGGAGGCAGACCCATAGTTTTTGTCAAAGGTAATGACTCCGTTTTTCCACATCTCGTTGATCTTCTCTCTCACAACGAAACATTGGTTGAGAGGATACGAGACCATTTGGTGGTATGGACAATATCGGGGATCGTTGGTTTTGCCAACATCTCCCGGTCTTTTGAGGTCAGGCAAGGTGAGTTTACCATTTGCCAAGAGAGCCCCAAATATTTCTTCAACATCTTCATCGAACGGGTATTTCTTCTCTACTCGTTCTTTGAAGGCATCAGAGAGTTCAGGTCTCTTACCTGCAGTTTTGTTTTCAGCTTTCTTTGGCGGCTGAGGGGCTGACTTGGCTTGCACATTGAGAACCTCCTTTTTCTTTGGCTTGGAGGTCGGAATGGCGGTCGGCTCCTTCTTTGATGACTTCTGACTGTTGAGATCTTTGATCATCATTTTAGCCTCCATAGACGCTTCTAGGAGTTCTCCCAAGTTCTTTGAGTTGTTGCCGATGATCATGGAGCGGATCCTTGCTCTCATGTTGTTTCGGCAAATGTCGACTAGCGACGCTTGTGGCAGCACATCTGAACATTTGTATGCCATTGTTTTCAACTTGTCAATGAAGTCATATGTCGACTCATTCTCTCCCTGTTTAAGGCTGCAAAGCTGAGCCATAGTAACAGGATGATCCTCACCTTTGAAGTGGTTCAGGAAACGTGTCTCTAGCATAGTCCAGTTTTGAATGGAGTCCTCCTTGAAAGGAGCCAGGTATGCTAGCTTTGCAGATGTCCGGGACCTTCTTTGTTTTGACGAAGATCGCGGGGACCAAGTCTTAGGACAGACCTGGTCTTTTGCAGGTTGAGGCTTTGCGGGACTACCACGAGCCTCAGGTATCTTGGTGACCGCCTTTGGTGTCGGGGCAGCGACACGTTGAGGGGCGGTCTTCTGCTTCTTAGCAGGCACCGTCTCTTCTGTAGGTAGTGGGAATGGTCCCAGTGATCAGAAGACGATGGTCTGGGTAGTGGAGGTCGACCCGGTGTTCTGGGAGTTGCCGAGGGAGGTGATGCTTCGGCAGCTGGCGGGGCGCTTGAAAATGCGCTTGCTTTGCTTCTCTTGAAGCATGACTTGGTACTTGTTTTCGTCGAAGGTGATGGTCAACGAGGCTGCTATTGTTAATTTTGGAAAACATTTCTGAAACAAGACCACATCCATTAGTAATCACAAGAATATGGTGATCATAAATGGGTTATACTATTGTTTTGTCTTTTCAAATCGCTCAGGGGCATGGCCCGTTCTGAGCGTAATGAAGAAGGCAAAAAGCCATTGATGGTACAATTGTTCTGAACGCAAGTATGGTCGGCTCGAAATGAGCGTTCCAGGGATTGCTAGAAGCAATTGTAAACCTTAATTCAAGTTACCGAGAAGCGAAGCTCACTCGAGGTAAAATGATATAAGGTTAGAGATACAAATATGTCCGTCGCGAATACAGTAGACCCGAAAAGGCGTACTAGCACCGCTAGTCACAAATGTTGTAAATCGCATTCTTGAAAAAGGACACTTGATGGGATTTTTTTTTTGAAATGTCAAGATTGGATTCACAAAAGAGAGAAAATGGTATTCCAATCCGAATACAGGCCCAAACATTTCTACGAGCCTAAATCCGAAAAAGGAAAGAACCAGGATTTATCAGATTTGAACCCAATAATGACGGGAGTGTTTTTTTTTTTTAAGTCAAGATTGAATTCATAAAAGAGAGCAAATGGTATTCCAATCCGAATACAGGCTCAAACATTTCTGCGAACCTAAATCCGAAAAGGAAAGAACCAAAATTCCTCCAATTTGAACACAATAGTAACAGAAGTTTTTTTTTTTTTTTTAAGATTTTTTTTTTTGAAGAGTGCACATAGGTCTTCCAATTCGGTCTTATGAAACCTTAGTGGATAGATTAGCCCCCAGGTAATGGTAGGATTACTTAATGAACCCGTTTGAAGGACCCTTACCTCGAACAGTTTAGCTACCTCCACACTCTGGACAAGGCTTTTCTTAGATCCACTTTGGTCAAAGAACGCAATTGGTGCAACCTTAATGCATTTTTTTTTCTTTTTTTTTCTTTTTTCGAAAGATCTCCAATGGACCCATCAAAGAGAGGAAAATGGCCCCTCCCAATCCGAACATTGGCTCAAACATTTCTGCGAGCCATTGTACGAAAAGGAAAGAGCCAAAGTTTCTCCAATTTGAATCCAATGAAAGGAATTTGAAAAGTGTTTTTTTTTTTAACTTTTTTTTTTTGAAAGATCTCCAATGGACCCATCAAAGAGAGGGAAATGGCCCCTCCCAATCCGATTGATGGCTCAAACATTTCTGCAAGCCATTGTACAAAAAGGAAAGAACCAAAGTTTCTCCAATTTGAATCCAAAAGAAAAAAAACTTTTTTTTTTGTTGAGAAAAGAAAGAATGGAAACAAGTTCAAAGAAAGAAGTTTCCAAAGAATCCCATCTCATGTTTTTTTTTAGATACAAGATCCAACATAGGCCACCAACTAGGAAGGAGCCAAGGATTCTAAGCATCGTGTTCTCAAATTAACGAGTCCCACCGGGTATGCCAACTTGATGGACCCATCTTTTTCTTTCTTGCCTTCCTCCGTCCTAGGTCCGCCGGGGTGCGGCGGGGTCAAGAGAAAAAAAAGAGTAAGCATCAACATTTTCTTTGTACGGGTATGCCAGATTTTCTATTCTACTTGGAATTTGAAATGGTGATCCGGAGATTCACCTTCACAAGTAGAAAGGAAATCAAACTTTTTTCCTAAATTTCCATTGCACATGTATTTAAAGAAAGAGACAAGATTTTAAAATGTCGTGAGAGGCGATTTTGTTTAGTTTGCCGTGAAAGGCGATTTTGTACCGTAGAGGGCGATTTTGCCGTGAAAGGCGATTTACAAATCTCATCAATGATGAAAGACAAGAATTGTGATTTTTTTGTCTCTTTAAAAAATACAAAGTACAATAGAGAAGAAAGAAAGAGGGATCTGACTTCTCATGAGATTGTGAGGACTCGTTCGGATCGACGGTCGCGAGTCATGTATGGACTCCGCCATCGTCCTTCAGATGAGAACACTTGATGCTTCAATTCACTTGGCTTGGCTTGGACCCCAGATTTTTAGAGGACAAAGACCAAGGCAAGGTCCTATATCCAATAAAAAACTGAGTAGATGGGCTGAAAAGCCACATCTAAGCCATGTTGGATAGAAAAAGAAGGGGAAAACTTGGGGGGGGGGGTCCCCCAAGGGACTTCAATCACCTTGTAGTTCTTGCAGCAGGGTTTCTTGAAGGCAGGAGAGCTTCTTTGTGTAGAGAATTCTTCAGGACAATTTTCAGGCGATTTTTCAGGATAGTTTTTAGACAATTTTTCAGGATAGTTTTCAGATAATTTTTCAGGATAGTTTTCAGACAATTTTTCAGGATCCCTTCCCTTTGGAATGACTGCCTATTTATAGGCTTTTGGTGGCCATTAGGAGGGTTTTATGGGTATTAATGGTATTAATGCTTCATGATGGGAGGAGTTACAAGTATTAATTTCATAATTTTGTAACTCCTTTTCCTTGGATTTTGATTGGCCGATGGAAAATAATGGGCATTTAATCTCCATGAAGATGGGAGTTTCATGACTAATTACCATGATTAATCTCCATAATGATAGGAGTTACATGGTTAATTGCCATTATTAATTGGACTTGTAACTCCCATTTGCTTGCTTCTGATTGGGCTGTCCAAAATAATGCGTTAATGACCCTAATAAGTTGTCCTTAAAAGGTCATTTAACTTAATTAATTAGTCGCCGAGTCACTTGAAGAGTCGCGGCCCGCGCCACGCCTTTTGGAATTCTTCTTGCGATGATCATTGATGGATCTGCACGTTGTTTGATGTCTGATGACGATGCAAATTAAGACATTGGTTGACACCAATGGGCCGGCAACATCTGTCCAGTCGATTTCTCAATCGGTCGGGCAGAAAGTGTACTTTCTTGGTCGGCCGATTGGAGGTTTCGGAGTGTCCATTGATGATCAAATGATTTCGATGGCGGATCTGTGATGTCGACGAAGATCGACGGATATCATACCTAAAAAATCAGATTTTAAGAAAATGACAGGGGCCAAACATCAAAAAACGCGAAAAAGAACAGAAAAACGGCACTTTTGGTGGAAATCCGGCGACCCGGATTTCCAGGGTTGCCGGCGACCATGCACCCATGGTCGCATCGCCGGGGACCATGGGGCTTTGGCCCCTTTTTCGGTCGACGTTTCTTCGCCCTTTTTCGGGCTTTTTTGCTTATGTTTTCTCCTGTATTTTTCTTTGACATTTCTCCTCATTTATTGGCTTGATTCCACTGAAGAAAACCCATCGAGAATTCATGCAAATCAGAGCACAAAGTTTCCTATTTTTGGAAAAGCCAAAGACTTTGTAGCCGATTTCCAGCCAAGAGTTGAAACTAAGTCAAACGATTTCGGAATGACCTGAAATTTGTGGTGAAGCTTCCTGAGCATTAGATAGGACCAACCATGGGCTTTTATTTGAGTTTTGAAGCCGTTTGGGGTCCCGTCGATGCTAGACTTGATTTCACCGTGCGGAAGATGTTGAGCTTTGATGTGCGGCCATCCGATGTCCGATTGACCTGAAATTTGACAAATAGCCTATTGGAGTCATTTCGAGATGATCCATTAGCTCCGATTTGGATGCCATTGTCCCGGGGAGTTTCGTCGCCGGTAGGCTTGATTTTGCTTTGGAGTGTCAAAACCGGGTCAAACATTGTCGGAATGACCTGAAATTTGTTGTGCAGCCCTTTGGAAGCATGTAGAAGCTACTCATGTGTTTCGTCTGATGAGTGGCGGCATTGGAGGTTCTCGCCGCTGAGAGGCTTAATTTGCCTTTCGAGAGTTGATGGAGGGTCAAACGATGTCGGTTTGACTTAAAATTCGACGTGGAACCTTTTGGATGTATTTTGAGACCATCCATAGGCTCTGATCAAAGATTTGATGTCTTTGGCACTGTCGCCGCCGGGAGCTCCCGCTCAGCTGTTAGATGATTGAAGTTAGGCCAAATGGTGTTGAAATGGCCCGAAACTTCATGTGTACCTTTTTTTGGCTATTTTGAAGGATCTTGCAGTTTTTGTTTGATTCTGATAAGATCTTATGCTTGAAGCAGCTTTGCCTGTTTGTAGTAGGATGCGGCTCCATGTCGCTTTTGATGTTGAGGAGACAAAATGACATTTTTGGTGTCAACATCTAACTTCTCAGGAGATTGTGGGGACTCATTCAGATCGACGGTCGCGAGTCATGTATGAACTCCACCATCGTCCTTCAGATGAGAACGTTTGATGCTTTGATTCATTTGGCTTGGCTTGGACCTCGGATCTTTAGAGGATAAAGACCAAAGGAATGTCCTATATCCAATAAAAAAAAAGAGTAGACAGGCTGAAGAGCCACATATAGCCATGTCGGATAGAAGGAGGAGGAAAACATTGGGGGGGCGGCTCCCAAGGGACTTCAATCACCTTGTGGTGTTTGTTACAGCAGAGTTTTCTTCAGAGTAGCCAAGCTTCTTTGTGTAGAGATTTCTCCGAGAGTTTTCTAGCAATTTTTCGGGGATTTTAGGACAATTTTCCGGACCTTTTCTCCTTGGAATGACCGCTTATTTATAGGCTTTTGGTGGCCATTAGATTAGTTTATGGGCATTGATTACATTAATGCTCCATGATGGGAGGAGTTTCAAGTGTTTAATTCTTGATTTTGTAACTCCTTTGTCCAAGCTTTTGATTGGGCGATGGAGAATGATGAGCATTTAATTGCTTTTAATCTCCGTGATGAGGGGAGTTACATGGTTTAATGCCATGATTGCTTGGATTTGTAACTCCTTTTTCCTTGCTTCTGATTGGGTCGTCCAAAATAATGAGTTAATGACCGCATTAACTTGTCATAAACGGGTCAATTAACAGCATTAATTGGTCGCCAAGTCGCTTGAAGAGTCGCGGGTTTTGCCGCGTCTTTTGAAATTCTTCTTATGATGATCGCCGATGGATCCATATGTTGTTTGATGTCGGATGGCGATACAATTTTAGACATTGGTTGACCCCAATGGGCCGGCGACATCTGTCCAGTCGATTTCTCGATCGATCAGGTAGAAAGTGTGCTTTCTTGGTAGGCCGGTTGGCGATTTCGACGGCGGAGAATGGTCCTAAGGTGGAGAATGGTTCTACTTGTGGTATGGCCAAGGCTAAGGGTACGAGAGTAAAGGGAAATTGTTTCCACTTTGGTATGACAGGACATTGGAAAAGGAATTGTCCAGATCTTCTGTCTAAGAAAACAGGTATGATTGAGTCACTTGTTTCTGAAGTTAGTTTTGCAACTAGTACTTCAGAATCCTGGTGTGTAGACTCCGGTGCGACTAATCACATATGTAATACGTTGCAGGAGTTACAGGTAACCAGAAGGATTAGTGGCGGAGAAATCATTGCTAACCTGGGATTGGAAGCCAAGGCAGATGCAGTGATAGTGGGAGTAGTAACTTCGTTGTTTTCAGACATTAAGTTGATTTTGTCAGATACATTATATGTACCATTTTAAGACGGATTTTGGATTTCAGTTTCTAGTATGATGAATAAAAGTTATTCTATTACTTTTGGTACTGAAATTGTCTTAAAGAGATACGATATTTATATATATTCTGACAAGGTAATCAATGACTTTTATTTGTTAACTCCCACAATGTATGAGATACATGACACTGAAAATAATAGACTATCATTAAAGAGGAAGTCACCTTCATCTAATCTAACGAAACTTTGGCACCAGAGGCTAGGTCATATAAACCTAAACATGATTGACAGGCTAGTGAAAGATGGTATCTTACCTTCAATGGTGGTAGAACCAATGCCTGTCTACGAATCCTGTCTGGAAGGCATAATGACCAAAAGACCATTTTCCTCTAAGGGCAGTAGGGCCATAGATTTATTGGAATTAGTATATATTGATGTGTATGGACCCATAAATATTAGAGCGAGAGATTGATATGAGTACTTCATCACATTCATCGATGATGACTCAAGACATGAATACATATACCTTATGCACCACAAGTTTGAGACTTATGAAAAGTTCAAAGAGTTTCGAGCGGAAGCGGAAAAGCATTTAGGTAAAAGTATAAATACTCTTTGATGAGATCGAGGAAGAGAACATCTCTCCGCTGATTTTATGGGATACTTATCAGAAAATCGGATTCTATCACAGTTGTCTGCTCCTTGTATGCCTCAACAGAACGGAGTAGCAGAAAGAAGGAACCAGACTCTTTTAGATATGATAAGGTCTATGTTTGAGTTTCTCATGGTTACCTATAGGGATATGTTTTGGAAACTGTAAAGTATATACTAAACCTCGTTCCATTTAAGTCTATACCTAAGAATCCTCGGGAGTTGTGGTCCGGGCGAAAGCCTAGTCTACAACATAAGGGTTGTCTGGCACTCGTGCTGAAGGTTAAGACGGATAATTTGGAATTGAAGTCGGAAGTATACACTTTTATAGAATATCCCAAAGGAACTAAAGGTTGGTTATTCTATAATCCCAGAGAGAGCAGAAAGTGCTTATCAGCACCAATGCGTTTTTTCTGGAGGAAGATTATATGATTGACTGTAAATCTATAGAAAAGGTTGTCTTGGAAGAAATTCAAAGAGAGATCAATTCCAAATCCAAATATGACTGAACTTAAAGAAAATTCACCCATACCTAACCCAATAATTACACCAGTGCCTTATCGTAGTGGGAGCATTGTCAGGACCCCTGATAGGTTCTCGGTTTTTGGGAGAGTCTTACGAGGCAATCCCGGAAGAACTGGAACAAGATCCCTGTAACTATGATGAAGCAATCAATGACATAGATTCGGGAAGTTGGCATGATACTATGAAAGCTGAGATGGAGTCTACGTACTCCATTCAGGTCTGGACACTTGTGGACTTGCCTGCCAATGTTAGACCTATTGGGTGCAAGTGAGTCTACAAGAGAAAGAGAGGACCAGATGGAAGAGTTGAGACCTTTAAGGTCAGACTTATTGTGAAAGGATATACTCAGAAATAAGATATCAATTATGAGGAAACCTTCTTGCCGGTAGCCATGCTCAAGTCCATCCGGATACTCTCATCCATTGCGGTTCATCTCGTTTGCGAAATCTAGCAAATGGATGTCAAGACGGCGTTTTCTCAAACGACCATCTTAAGGAAGACATCTATATGATGCAGCCAGACGATTTTATGGCTAACAACCAATAGCAAAGAGTTTGCAAGTTGCAGAAGTCCATTTATGGACTAAAGCAGGCATCCCGAACCTGGAACATCCGTTTTGACTAGGCAATCAAGTCATTTGATTTTGTCAAAATCTGGATGAGTCATGAGTGTACATGAAAACTGTAGGAGACAGGGTAGTCTTTCTGGTATTATATGTCGACGACATCCTTCTCCTAGGTCTATAGGGATGTTGTCAACAATAAAAGTTTAGTTGGCTAAGACTTTTGATATAAAGGACTTGGGAGAAGCCAGTTATATCCTAGGGATCAATTACCATTGAGACCGGAAAAATAAGATGATAGGCTTATCCCATGATGCGTACATAGATAAGGTGCTGGTACGGTTAGCTATGCTTTGTACTACACCAGATATCTGTCACGCAGTGGGCCTACTCAGCAGATATCAGTGTAACCCAGGTCCTAACCATTGGACTGTTGTTAGATGTGTTCTCTAATACTTGAGAAGGACTAGAGATCACATGATGATTTGTAGCAGTCATGAGTTGATTCCAGTCAGTAACACAGATACTGACTTCATGTCAGATAAGGATTCCAAGAAATCAACTACTGGGTATGTGTTTATGCTGTAACCGCTTGAGAAGCAGTTAAGAAAGCAGTTTAGCTAAAAAGATTCCTTATGGAACTTGGAGTAGTACTTTTGGCAGGACAGCCGCTCACAGTCTACTGTGATAACAGTAGAGCGGTCACTAAGTCCAAAGGAACTCAAAAGCTAAAAACACATACAGAGGGAAATACACATGGTTAGAGAGATTGTGTAGAGAGGTGATACTGCAATCACTAAGATAAACTCTGCAGACAATCTAGGAGATCACTTTACTAAGCCTTTGACCACCAAAGTCTTTGTGCAGTATGTAAATGCGATGAGCATGAGATGCAACCTTGAATGGCATTGAGCCCAAGTGGGAGATTGTTAGTTTTATGGTCTCAATCCATTAAGATTGATGTAATAAATTGATTAATTTCTTTATTTATCGATATATTCATATTATCATTTCATGAGATGAATGGTGTTTATTACTTAAATGCACATAACCAATACGAATGACATGATGGTTCATGAGATGAACTGGAGTCCATGAGTATACTAGATGCAATACATGTGTATGGATGAGATCCACATACGGGAGACATGTATAGCAAATCTTATACTTGAATATCTTCACAACCAGTGATGAGATTGGACATCTCATCTGACAAGGTTGCAGTACTTTGATTACTATGAGATAGTGTGATTTGTCTCGATCATCAGAATGTAAGATTCTGGATCATAGTGTTGGTACATTGGATGTATTGAAGGACCATGAGAAACACCTTATGAACACTGTCTTTACTTTAAGGTCTGCTCTCATAATTCCCTAGCAATAGGCTCTCAATCCTAAGACATTAATGAACTCAAGTTTCTATCTATTCATTTGCTTTGAGTCACCAATGAGTGAGGCCAATTGTAGGTCAACACCTCGGTGATTTGGGTACGTGGTAGTAGAGCTATGGGAACATTCGATGGTCAAGATGGAATCTATCTTTAAGATCCCCTTGTGCCAATTAATGGATTTATCATTGGTAAGTGCGCACCCATTCCAATTAAGAGTTAATTGGATCGGTACCAAATGATCATTATAATTAATTGGGGCTTAAGGATAATAAGATATGGATCTAAGTTTGGAAGACAGGTCCAATTGATCAATGGATATTGATGGAGGGGCCTACTTATGGACATTGGGAAGTTTAGGGTCTTCATGTAATTTATTCCTAAGACTGGAGTTCAATTGCATTTATTTAGTGGAGTTATTTACAATTAACTGCGGGCCCGGATTGCACATGAGATGTGGGGTCGGGGTGTCTCAGTTGGAGCCAGCTTTCTATGGAATCCCTAGTGATCCCCACGCTAGCCCAAGATTAGATCTTTACTAATTCTATTTGAACTCAAAAAGGAAAGCTACTATTTTTATTTGAAGTGAGACTTCTAATAGTGGTAATAGTAAAGCAAAGGGTTACTAAGTGTAATGGAAGTTGGATTTCTAATAATACACTAAGAGAGAAGGTTGAAAAGCTATAAAAGTAAGAGAAGGGAGCACCCTTGGATGTCCATGCACAATTCCTCCTAGGGATTCACGCCCATCCCCCCCCCCCCCCCAAAGTGCAAGAGTTGCACTACTCTATTCTTCTCTCTCTTCTAGTTCCCTTCTAGTTTCCTTAGTGATTCTAGAGAGACTTTCTCTTGGAGATTCCACCATCTCTCTTGAGGAAAGAGATCTGAAGTGGGTCATAGCTAGGAAGACGATTGGGCATTGGAGATTCTGATCTTAGAAGAACTCTTCATCAAAGACTTGAATCAAGCTCTCCATTAGAGCAGAACCAAGCTCCATAAGTATCTTCTACTCCTTGTACGTTGTGGAATTTCGTGGTTGTATGTTTAGTGCTGTTTCTTTCTCCTTCATAGGTTTGTTTGCTGATCATGATGGCTGAGTTTGAGGACATGCATCCTGGATTGGGTTTTGATGGCTTTTGGATAGGTGTTCATCACTTTTAGTTGGTGAAAAGTTTTTGAAACTTATCCAAGAGGTCCACCCACTTCCAACACATGGGGTCTTTCCCCCTTTTAGTCGCCGTTTCTCGGTCTTTTTTCAGGCTTTTTCTTTCCTTCTTTCTCCTATATTTTTCTTGACATCTTCCCTCACTTATTGACTTGATTTTTTTGAGGAAAACCTGATGAGAAGCAGCGTAAATCAAAACACAAAGTTTCCTATTTTTTGAAAAGTCGAAGACTTTGCAGCCGATTTTCCGTCAAGAGTCGAAACTAGGTCAAATGATGTCGGAATGACCTAAAATTAGAGGTGTAGCTTCCTGAGCAATAAATAGGACCAACCATGGGCTTTTATTTGAGTTTTGGAGCCGTTTGGGGTCCCGTCAATGCTAGACTTGATTTCACCGCATGGAAGATGTCGAGCTTTGATATACGGTCAACTAATGTCCGATTGACCTGAAATTTGACAGGGAGCCTATTGGATTCATTTTGAGACGATCCATTGGCTTTGTTTTGGATGCCATTGTCCCGGGGAGCTCCGCCACCAGTAGGCTTGATTTTGTTTTTGAGTGTCAAAGCCGGGTCAAATGTCGTCGGAATGACCTGAAATTTGACGTGCAGCCCTTTGGGTGCATGTAGAAGCTGGCCATGTGCTTTGTTTGATGAGTGGCGGCATCAGTGGTTCTTGCCGACGAGAGGCTTGATTTTGTCGTTCGAGAGTTGATGGAGGGTCAAATGGTGTCGGTATGAGTTAAAATTTGACGTGGAGCCTTTTGGAGGTATTTTGAGACCATCCATAGGCTTTGATTGAAGATTTGATATCTTTGACACTATCGCCACCGGGAGCTCTTGCTCTGTCGTTGGAGGATTGAAGTTAGGCCAAATGGTGTCGAAATGGCCCGAAACTTCATGTGTACCCTTATTTTGGCTATTTTGAAGGGTCTTCAAGTTTTTGTTTGATTCTAACAAGATCTGATGCTTGAATCGGCTCTGCTTGTTTGTTATAGGATGCGGCTCCATATAGCTTTTGATGCTGAAGAGGCAAAGTGACATTTTTGGTGTCAACACTCTTTCTAAAAACCCTAGATCTAGAATCCTAGCTATAAGAAGAAGGAGATCATCTACAACTTCAGCCATCATCTTGTCATGACCCCAAACCCGATTAAAGAATAAACCAGATCCGGGGTGTGAAATTTAGGGCTGATTAAAAAAATTTGCCCTTAATGCCCAAGGATCAAAGTCCGTTGTGAGGATTGTGCAGTTGAGCTTCATTAATAAATAATCAATAGGACTTGTCCGGTAAACACAACATTAAACCTGTAGGAATATCAAAGCAAGTGTGAATTTCATTCATATATTCAAGTTTCAAAAGATAAAACATATAAAGTTTATAAACATCAGGACCATCCCGAAAACCTAGTTCGTGGTACAAAAGATATATTGTGCTAAGATAGGCAAGTCCAAAAGATCTAAACCAAAAGATGAATGAGGTGGCACAATAATAGATATCCCCATGTAACGCGCACTAGTGTCGAGGTGATGACGCTAAGCTACGTCATCGGCACCCCACTCTCGTACCTCGTCCTCCTCCCCCGGTTAAGGATCCTCTGGGATTGCCTCGGCATTCGGGTCGGCATAATAGTAGGTGTCCTCTACACACCATGGAATAAAGGATCAACAATATGCTGGCAAGGAGATAAGCAATATATATTATTAATAACATGTTTCAAATGAGAATAAGGACAAGTACATGATTATGTGATAACAAGATCAAGTTAAGCATAAAAGCATGAGTAATTAAGAGAATCAAGTGACAATATAAAATCCTAGCAAGATAAACACGAATAACCATCCATAAAATGCAATGCAAGCAAGAGGAGACTCCGTCCATGTCCTAGCCATCTCATAGGGGCATAAGTGATGTCCGAATCAAATACGAATACCCAAAGTTCGGCTCTAGGGGGATCCTAGCTCCCGGTCCTAGGAATAGCAACACGGTCCTGGCCAGCTCTCAGCTATTCACGCCATGGATGTTGTCCAAAGCCAACTGCCCACCCTAGTGTCCGGTATCCGGCCCACTTTAAAATCATCAGTTTGCAGCTGGTCATGAATGCAAGATGATGGTGATGGTTTGTATATGACACAAGTTCCAAGGCAAATACACGTGGATAGATTCTCAAGTACAAGATAACAAGCCGAGGGATACTCCAAGTCAAACCAAGATACAAGTCAAGTTCCCAAGTTCCATGAGTAGTCCTCTTTCAAGTCTATCCACACATGTTCATCAACACAAAACAAAATTACCTAAGGATACACTGTAAGTCAGGTCAATTCCTAATTCTACAAGTTAAGTTACAAATTATACAAGTATACAAAATAGAGTGTACAAGGTCCGACAAAGAACGGATACAAGATTCGCGAGTGAAGAGTAAAGAACAAGCCAATCCTAGGTCAAGAGTTGTCCACCAAGTATCGAACGTGTCCCCAATGGAGCAGTATGGAGAATGAGTCAATGGTGTCCTGGTTTGATGGGCCCATGGTGTACGAAAACTATTGAGCACCAATAAACTCAATTCCATACGTATTCGGCCAAGTTACGTTATTATACCAAAAATCCCGGGCAACCGATGAAGCACACCAAGCCAAACGTGCTTCGTTTTCATTTCCCTAATTGGTCATGAAAGGGTAAGGTTAATGGGCGTCAACCTAGGGGTTCAACTAGGTTTAGAGTCCCTTTCCAAAAGAGATAAGGGCTTGGTTCATTGATCCAATACCACTTCCTTTCCCAACCTATAGTCATTAACATAAGAATACTACTGGATTCCACGCTTCGAGAGCTTTCCAACGGTATATAGAACTCCAAATTCCAACGAACGGGCCAAAAGTTATGCCCATTCAAAGTAGACGTTGCTGTCTGCAGAATGCAGTCTCGCTTGTTCGAAGTAGACGTTGCTGTCTGCAGAATGCAGTCTCGTTATAGTGAGAATGCATTCTACCTGGGCTCTAGAACAGTAGCAAAGCTTGCTCTAGCGAGGGTTAAGCCCGCTAGAGAGAGCCTGCTTGCTGCTTGAGCCCGAGCTGAAGCAAATTTGGCATGTTTCAAGGTATTTTCAATCCCATTCACCTAGGGTCCATTCCCTTCCTTCCTAAGCCTTTCCAAGGCCTATACCTACATGAGAAGAGCCTCCATGCTCTCTCTCTCTCAAACCACATTCCATTCCATTCCATGAGATCATCCACCCATTACCAATTAAAGCCCATTCAACCCAATTTAGCATATATAAACACATTAACCATGACAAGCTTGGAATTTAGGGGAAATCTAAACAATTACATTGATAAGAAACAATAATAATAATAATAATACATGCATGCTCAATATATATAACAAATCCACTTGCCTTCACCAAAGAGAGTGAAAGAGATGGAAATAGAGAGAGAAATTTAGGAGGATAGCTCTCCACTCACACCCTAGCCAAACCACCACTCCAAAGCCTCTCTCCTACACTCCAAGGACACAAGGGAAAGAAAAGAAGAAGAGTCCATCAACATGAAAGACAGTAACAACAAGGAGGAAGAAAATTAGAGAGGACGGAGTTGAGGAAAACTCACCAAGTTTAGAACAAGATGAATAAGAAGAAGAGGGGAAGAGAATGGTGTAATTTGTTTCTTGAAATCTTCCCTTTTGGTAGCACATGCAAGAAGAGAGAGAGAGTGAAGGAGGAAGAAGAGGGAGAGGTACAGCAGTTGCACTTGACATGAGGAGGAAAAAACGAAAGTTGTAGCTGGGTGGGGTTTAAAAATGAGGGATAGAGGAGAGAATGAACAAAATGTCCATTTTTAGTGATTTAAGAGAAAAGTGATTAATTGAGGGACTTCTATGCATCGAATCGTGACGAGTTAAGAACAAAAAGTGACGAGCACAACGAGATCTTTCCAATGGACCCAAACTCAGCGAAAACATAATTTTCTGGAAAAATACCAAATTTTCCTATTAATCACACAAAATCCCCTATTAAGGCCAATTGCACTCGGAATCAAACGAAGCTTCGGAAATCACTTCCTAATGATAAAAGAAACTCACTTAGCCACTAAACCCGCCTAATTATTTAGAATCACAATTAATTAGGCTAATTGGCAATATTAAGAAATTAAACACCCTATTAAGGTCGTGGACCTTACACATCTCTTCTAAGGATCGTTCTATATCTTATAGATCTCATCTCTCTTTGCTAATCAAGGTATTTTTCATCTTCTAGCTCAATCTCCTTAGAATTCTCTCTTTCTCTCTCTAGATTCTATTTTTCTTGTTGCAATTCTCTTGTGGATCTGTGATTAGGTGTTAGAGATCTCTTTAGATCTGGTTTTTGGGATTGATTGAGTGATTGGGAGACCCTTGGAGCTTGGATTTTGGAATTCCAGTGTACACGATCAACCGGCCCTACTGGGTTTGACCGGATACAAAGGAACTTCAGAAAATAGCTAGGACTTGAATTTTCTCTCAATCCTCGAAATCCTGTGTACCCGGTCGACTTGCCCCTACTGGGTATCGACCGGATACGAAGGATTCCGAGGATTTTAACTAAGAGTGGCTTTCTCTCTCAGTCACAGAATTCTTGTGTACCCGGTCGACATCATGACTAGGTGGTCGACCGGGCACACTGTGGAATTTCCAGAAGCAGAATGTCGCCCCCGAGTTGTTTGTCCCAGAATTCATGTGTACCTAATCGACATCATGGCCATGATGTCAACCAGATATACTGTAAGAGATGCCAACCTGGGAGTCAACATCCTAACTCTCCCAGTGTACCCGGTCGACCGGCCGTTAGGAATGTTGACTGATCGTAGCCCCAAGTGCAAGGCCGCGATTGTAGTAATAACCGGTGAAACCGGATCGATCCACGGAGAGTTTATTTATCGCAAAACCTGTCCTAATAAAAAAAACTAGTTCTAGCCTAAAAAAAACTATACAAATCAAATTTTCTAATTGAATTAAAAATTAATTGCAAATCTGAAATATTAATTACAACCCAAGAAAATTAAAATCCTAATCTAGAAACCTAATCTAACCACTGCATCACCATAAGATTCATTAGCCCAACCAATTGCAATAATTGTTAAGGGTGCATAAAATAAAGAATAAAATAAAATCAAATAAAATAAAATCAGAGAATAAAGAAATTATATTTTAATTCTAAAACTTTGCCAGAATTACTTTGCTTAATGCCATCAAGAAAAATCAAGACCACCGCACCAAGTGCGCACTATCACTACGCACAAAAATTCAATGTTGACTCATTGGTGAAGACCAAGACCCCATAAACTTGATTTATTAATGAAAGACCCATTACAAGCAAATAACCATTACAAAATTCTTTTAATAAAAATAAAGTGCATCCAACCTTACCATAGACACAAGAAACACTAAACGGAGGAGAGGGACTCGCGGTCTTGAACGGCGATCCAACAGGCTCTCGTTTCGCGATCTGAAATCCAAGCAAGGGAAGATGATTTCAAGGATGATCCGATGGTGGAGTGACGATAGCAACGGCGGCGGCGCGATGGCGTAGAAATCCAAGTGGTAGTGTGCCTTAGGGAAGGCCTTGGATGAAATATTGATGGAAGGAGGAGAGATGAAGAAGAATTAATGGAAAAAGGGGGAATTATTGTTGCTGGTCGTCCAAGGGGAATGGAGAGATGGGGATCCACGTCCAGCCCTCTTTTGGCTCTATTTATATATTTTTGATAGCTTGGGTTGCAAGGTTTTTGATTTGGGTAAGGATTAGTAGTGTGTGGTCCAAGTTGGATTAGGATTAGGAGAGTTTTTGAGAGATTTTCTAGGGGTTGGCTCACAATCCTAGTAAAATTAGGATTGTTCTTATCTCATGCAACTCCCTCTCTTGGGTCCCACTTGGGTTAAGGATCAATTCAAATCTGAATTTCAGATTTGATGTGCAATTCTTGAATGCATGTGGACCCCACTTGGGTGTACACAACATGGAACGTCCCATGCCTTGGCTTGACTTTCTTTTGCAATTTTTTTCTTCTTTGTTTGGCTTGAATTGAATCTTAGCCATCCATCTTGACATATAAGCAATATTTGTTGGAGAGTAGATATGACACCTCATCATCTCATGGCCCGCAAATTTGGAACTTATCTTCAAGAGATTAAATCTGATTTTTTCTTGCATATGAGAGCGGACCCTACCATGGCCGCCCCTACCTTAGATTCCATGCCAAAGGAAGGTGGGTCCATGGTGCATTTGATTCATCAATTCTCTTCCGTGGGCCCCGATTTCTGAAATTCCCTACAAAAATAAAAGCAAAGATCAAAGAATAATCTAATCATATAGGTAAGGAATTATGCAAGATGCGGGCCCAATTCACACCAAATAAATGCATAAAATGTCACCATTTTATCAAGTTTTCTTCAATTAAATTAAAGGTGCAAAGAAAATTCATCATTTCATGTGTGATTAAAAAGTTATGAGAAATTTTTGACTTTCAATGCCAAAAATAGAGAAATTCATGATTTTATGTGAAAATGCAATTTTTGGATGAATTTTGACTCAAATTCAGACTTTGATGCTCAAAACATAAATTCATAATTTTTTTACTAAAATGGTCCATGATTTGATGATTAAGTCCTTAATTATTCTAAAATGATAAGGAAATTCTACATTTTTAAGGACTTATCACACCCCCCAACCAGCTTTTTGCTAGTCCCGAGCAAAATATGCAAACTATGGTAGGTCTTCTGGCCTAATCTAATCTAAACTAAATGCAAAGACAAAAAGAAAAACGCCACTTTCGCTAGCACTCTTGGCTGCATTTAGCGTATGCGGCAAGCCCTTAAACCCCTAGGTTACCCCTAGTGGACGAGTTGTGCCTCGTGAGGGTTTGCAGTGAATATGCCCACAAAATTCATTTACCTAAAAGTGAAAGAAATTCCATTATGGAAGGTTTTTCAAAAGAATATTGAGTCAAATCGGATGCCTCGAATCCTCGAATAATCAAGATTTCAGACTTTTCAAAATCCGGTTCACGTTTTTTTTTTTTTTTGAAATTATACCAAAACTTTGAGTGCCTTGTGCAAATGTATACATCAAAACAAAAATTTTAAATGTTCTACGATAATGCCATGAAAACAGAATTCTCCCTCGGAATTTCCAACTTTCCTAGATTCGGGCAAAATACCAGTCTCCTCTCAAGGCTACTATGATGGCTTTCGCACTGTTGTTTTTCAAAGGCCGCGAGATGCATCTCTTTTTTTTTTTTTTTTTTTTTGTTGAACACACACATGTGACTGTGCAATGCCTAGGTCCCTTAAGCTTTCTAATTAACCCATATAATGAGCATTAGGCCAATGACTCCCAAAACAGATGTCTTTAGGGCACTAGGTATATAAATACCCCTACGGGCTTACTGGCTCGGGTTAAAAAGGCTACGAACCCAAACTAGTCACATAACTTTTTATTCTTTTCAAGAGTTATAACTAAACTCTTTTTTTTTCTTTTTCTTTTTTTAACACTTATTTGTGCATCCCTTGGCAATTTTTTTTCTTTTTAAACGGTCCCCAACAATAGGCAGCCCTTTTCAATTCACCCGAATTAATTCACTGGTTTTGGTTGGCCTAACCATGCCGATGAACCAGGAGAATTCATATGGCCAAATTTCATAAAGTCGTCTCTTTTTCTCTCTTGAAAGAACTCTGAAAATGACACTTAAATCTTTTTGTCCAAAACTTTTGAAATGATGTACACATGGTACTGTGAAAAACAAAGTTCGGTATTCATTTTATTTTTTAGAAAATAATGAACCTTCATTTTACTTCCTTCCAAAAAAATTCTGAAATTCCAGATTTCTAAGTATCTTCAAATCGTCAAGTTCTTTTGAAAACCCCCTTATTTTTTATTTTTTATTTTTTATTTTTTTTTATTTTTTGAAAAAAAACGGCTACTCAGAAATGAATTTTTTTTTTTTTTTTTTAAATTGGACAAGTGTGCTTGTTCCCACCCCCCAACCTAAACTAGACAACGTCCTCGATGTCATACATGAAATGCGAAATGAAATGTAACATGAGGTGAAAATGTAAAAGGAGGAAAAAGGGTAGAAAGCACCTGGAGTAATGAAGCTTTTGCGTAGTACCCTGTCCAATGTGAGACAAAGAACACACAAAGAAAATAGAAAAATATATGCATAATATACAAAGGTATGGGCCACTGTCAGATCCAGTGCCCATCAATCCTGATAGATAGGATCGATCAGAGGAATTACATTTTCCTCTAGAGGAATAGTCTCCAAGAATGGTTTTAAACGTTGGCCATTAACTTTAAAAGAGGTACCATTCGATGGATCAATGAGGGTCACTGCCCCATATGGAAATACTTCTTGAACAATGTAGGGGCCTGTCCAACGAGATCTTAACTTTCCAGGGAAAAGATGAAGTCGAGAATTGTACAAGAGGACTTTTTGAGACGGATGGAATGATTTTCTTAATATCCGTTTATCATGAAAGGCCTTAGTCCTGTCCTTGTAAATTCGTGAGTTCATATAAGCCTCGTTTCTCAATTCTTCTAATTCATTTAGATCAAGAGCTCTTTTCTCCCCAGCCTTGTCTAAGTCAAAGTTCAGTTGTTTTATGGCCCAATAAGCTTTATGTTCCAGCTCCACCGGAAGGTGGCAAGCTTTCCCATATATAAGCCGGTATGGAGACATCCCAATTGGGGTCTTATATGCAGTGCGATAGGCCCACAAAGCATCATTTAACCGCATGGACCAATCCTTACGATTCGGTTTTACCGTGGTCTCCAAAATTCTTTTAATTTCCCTATTTGAGACCTCTACCTGCCCACTTGTTTGAGGATGATAGGGGGTAGCCACTTTATGTGTAACACCGTAATTTTGAAACAAACTCTCAATAATGCGGTTACAAAAGTGAGTGTCCCCATCACTAATGATGGCACGCGGAGTTCCAAAACGGGAAAAGATACTGTCCAAGATAAACTTTTTTACCGTTTTAGCATCATTGTTCCTACATGGGATTGCTTCAATCCATTTGGAAACATAATCAACTGCAACGAGGATATAATGAAAACCAAAGCTCGGGGGAAATGGTCCCATAAAGTCTATACCCCATACATCAAATAACTCGATGACCAAAATTGGGTTTAAAGGCATCATGTTCCTTTTGGAAATTGAATCCAATTTTTGGCACCGCTCACATACTTTACAGAAATCATATGCATCTTTAAATATAGTGGGCCAGTAAAAACCAGATTGCAAAATTTTGTGAGCGGTCTTTTTAGCAGAAAAATGGCCCCCACAAGCTTGAGAATGGCAAAATGATATAACACTGTTCATTTCATGGTCTGGAATGCATCTCCTAATGATTTGGTCCGGGCAGTATTTGAAAAGGTATGGGTCATCCCAGAAAAACTGTTTTACCTCAGTGAAAAACTTGTTTTTATCTTGTTGGGTCCATTCCTTTGGAATTTCACCCGAAGCTAGATAATTAGCAATGTCAGCATACCATGGAGAATGGGAAAATGTGGAAAACAAGTGCTCATCAGGGAAAGTGTCCTGGATTGGTAAGGGTTCTAAAGCGTTGGAAAGGACAATCCTAGAAAAATGATCAGCCACCACATTTTCTACTCCTTTCTTATCCTTGATTTCGATATTGAACTCTTGGAGTAGAAGGATCCATCTGATCAGTCTGGGCTTGGCATCTTTCTTAGAAAGCAAGTACTTCAGCGCAGAATGGTCAGTAAAGATCATAATTTTGGATCCAATTAAGTAGGAACAGAATTTATCCAGTGCATAGACCACAGCCAATAGTTCTTTCTCTGTTGTAGAATAATTAATCTGTGCACTGTTTAAAGTCCTGCTAGCATAGTAAATTACATATGGCTTTTTGTCCCTACGTTGCCCAAGAACTGCCCCAACTGCATAATCGCTAGCATCGCACATGATTTCAAAGGGTAGGCTCCAATCTGGAGGTTGCATAATTGGAGCAGTCGTCAACATGTCCTTAAGCTTGGTAAAAGCCAATTGACATGCCTCCGTCCACTCAAATTCTGCTTCCTTTAGCAGAAGGTTGCATAATGGTCGAGAAATGACACTAAAATCTTTTATGAACCTTCTGTAGAATCCAGCATGCCCTAAGAAAGATCTTACATCTCTTACGGTTTTTGGGGCGGGCAAATTGGAAATTAGATCTATTTTGGCTTTGTCCACTTCCAATCCTTTAGATGATACAATGTGGCCAAGGACAATCCCTTGTCGTACCATAAAATGACATTTTTCCCAATTCAGTACTAAGTTCTTTTCTTCACACCTAGAGAGGACCTTAGTTAACTTGCTCAAACAATCTTGGAAAGAATCTCCAAAAACGGAGAAATCGTCCATGAAGACTTCGAGAAAACGTTCCACCATATCACTAAAAATACTCAGCATGCACCTTTGAAAGGTTGCAGGAGCATTACACGGCCCAAAGGGCATCCGTCGATAAGCAAAGGTGCCAAAGGGGCATGTGAAAGTTGTTTTCTCTTGGTCTTCCGGGGCGATCTCTATTTGATTGTATCCAGAATATCCATCCAAGAAACAATAATACTCGTGCCCAGCTACCCGTTCTAAAATTTGGTCCAAGAAGGGTAGGGGGAAATGATCCTTTCGTGTGACAGCATTTAACTTTCTGTAGTCGATGCAAACTCGCCAACCTGTGGGTATGCGGGTTGGGATGAGCTCATCATTAGCATTACGGACTACAGTTACGCCGGCCTTTTTAGGTACAACTTGGGTAGGGTTGACCCATTGGCTATCCGAAATTGGATAAATGATACCCACATCTAGAAGTTTCAAAACTTCCGCCCTAACCACTTCCTGCATGGTGGGGTTTAACCGGCGTTGCATCTGACGGGAGGGTTTTGCATTCTCCTCCAAATAGATATGATGTGTACACACGAGGGGATTAATTCCCTTAATGTCAGCCACGGTCCAAGCAATTGCACCTTTGTGCAGTTTGAGCACTTCTAAGAGTTGGACTTCTTGGTCCTTGTCAAGGTGTGCAGAAATTACTACAGGAAATGTTTCATTTTCTCCAAGGTATGCATATTTCAGGTGAGAGGGCAAGGGTTTCAACTCAGGTTTGGGCGGCCTCACCTGAGATGGAAGAGACAGAGTACCAGTTGGTAATAGCTCTTCAAAAGAGGGTTTGCCTATAGTGTTGACCATTTTAACAATGTTATCAAGTGTTTCTTCACAGAGGGTCAGGCCCTCAATTGACTCAATGGAATCAGAGATTGATTTTTTAAAAGTTTCTGCTGTAAGAACACTGATCAAATCTACTTCTTCAAGGTCAATGTTATCATCCCGTGGTTGTTTGCAAAGGTCAAAAACATTTAGCTCTAATGTCATGTTACCAAAAGATAGCGTCATTTTTCCATTCCGGCAATTGATCAATGCATTGGATGTGGCTAAGAATGGTCTCCCCAGAATTACCGGAATCTGAGCATGAGGATCTGCCACAGGATGAGTGTCTAGCACAATGAAGTCTACTGGAAAGTAGAACTTGTCAACTTGCACAAGCACATCCTCTACTATCCCTCTCGGTCTTTTGACTGATCGGTCTGCGAGCTGCAAAGTAATCTGGGTGGGTTTGAGTTCGCCTAACCCCAATTTTACATAGACCGAGTAGGGTAGTAAGTTGACACTCGCCCCAAGATCAAGCAGCGCTTGTTCAATTTGACAATTTCCAATAATGCACGAAATCGTGGGGCATCCTGGATCTTTGAATTTAGGGGGAGCGTCATGCTTTAAAATTGCACTAGCTTGCTCAGTGAGGAACGCTTTCTTTTGTACATGTATCTTACGCTTCAACGTGCACAAGTCCTTAAGAAACTTTGCGTAAGATGGGACTTGTTTGATTGCGTCTAACAACGGGATGTTAATCTTAACCTCTTTAAGTACATCAAAGATTTCCTGGTTCTGTATAGATGGCTTGGCAGGAGCTAATCGGTTGGGAAAAGGCGGTAAAGGCTTGAATCCCGGAGGAACTGGGCTTTTTTCCTTGATAGAAGGGACTTCATTTTCTTTCCCTTCCTGATCTGAGGATGCAGGTTGTTTATTTTTTTCCAGATCAGGCTTTGCAATCTCTTTACCACTACGTAGAGTAGTAACAGCTTGAACCTGCTCCTTTGAATTTGACGGACCACCTTGATGAACCTCAAATTGCCCTTTTGGATTGGGCTGTGGTTGGGCTGGAAAAGCCCCCTTATTTTGTGATTCAATCAATTTACAGAGGTTCTGCATGGTGTTCTGTAAATTCTCAAAGTTCTGATCATGTTTTTTATTGATGGACTCTTGATTCACCATAAACTTAGCCACAAGTTCATCCCAAGGTGTCGTTTGTGTTGTAGGGGGTACCATTTGCTGTGTGTTTTGAGCATATGTACTAGGAGTACCCCCAAATGGATTTGACATTTGGTTGAAATTGGGCTAAGTAGCATTTGGGCCATTCCTCCAACTAAAGTTGGGGTGATTCCTCCAATTAGGGTTGTATGTGTTACCCAAAGAATTGTTAAACTGCCGGTTGTATGTGTTAGTGGCATTTGCTTGCTCGTGAAACGCTTCTTGAAAAGCAGGGAGTGTTGGGCACTCCGAAGAAATGTGTTTATCACTAGCGCAGATGCCACAAACTATAGCAGTTTCCTTATTCTTCACAAATTTCAAGGACTTAACTTCTCTTGTAAGATAGGCAATTTTTGCTTGAAGATCATCGCTTTCTTTTAATACATATAACCCCCCTCCTTTGGCCTGACTCGATTGCTTTACGGGGTCTATACCTTCAGATGTGTCCCAATTTTGTGCACTATCTGCCAAAAACTGAAGGTAGGTCCATGCTTGATTTGGGTTTTTCGCCATGAACTCCCCATTGCACATCATCTCCACGAATTGACGTGTTTCTGGACTAAGTCCATCATAAAAGTGACCAATTGTATTGTGCAATTCAAATCCGTGGTGGGGACATGCAAGGAGTAGTTCATTAAAGCGTTCCCAACACCTATAATAAGACTCCTTGTCTTTTTGTTTAAAATTCATAATATTTCTCCGTAAGGTGTTGGTCTTATGTAATGGGAAAATTTTCTTTAAAAATTCCCGGACCATGTCGGACCATAGAGCAATCGAATTGGGTTGTAAGGAGTGAAGCCATGCCTTAGCCTTATCTTTGAGGGAAAATGGAAATAAACGAAATTTGATAAGGTCTTCCCTCACATTACTGAAGTGTAGTGTTGCACACACTTCTTCAAACTCTTTAATGTGCAAATATGCACTTTCTGATTCAAGTCCATGAAATTTGGGGAGAAGTTGGATTACTCCCGGTTTGATATCAAATTGACCCGCACCTGCGGGTATGACCATGCACGACGGTGTGGCTTGTCGTGTAGGGTGAAGGTAATCACGTAAACTCCTAAGAGGTTGATTCACCTCCCCATTATTATTGGGTCCATTCCCATTACCGTTCTCCTCGTTATCACTCTGCTCATCAGCCATATTGGAAATCCTAAGAGAACCAGGAGATTTAGATTCGTAGAATTTAATCAAGCTCTTGACAGGTGATTCCTTCCTTACTAACCGATTTGAGGAGTCCCTCTGCCAAGAAGATGGGGGTCTTTCCTTCTTTTTTGGAATTTTGAAAAGTTTTTATTTCTTTTTTTTTTTTTTATAAAGAAACCTAGAAAGAAAAACTACCTAAGGTCCCTTCTTAGATTTAAAAGAAGATTCTCAAATTCTTGCAAAGTCCTAATCTTAGAGAGTTTAATATCTCTAAGGAAAGTTCCCAAACTCAAATCTATGAAACTGGCCCGACCAGGTAAGTCCCCAGATCAGTGGTGGGGTCACGATGCGTTGCAAGGGTCCCGCTTAAAAACCACTTTCTAGAACAAGAGACTTGTCTCCCTTATCTATTGGGACAAGACTTGCCTAGACATCGAACCAATTAAGAAAGGCAGTTTGTTCGGCTTCCCAAAGAAATAACTAACCTTCTTAAAAAAAAATTCCAGCAAGTTTTTAAGAGTCCTTTTAAATTTAAAAACAACTAATAAAACTGAGTTTCCAATGAAAGTTCTGAAATTTTCAGATTTTTGCAAGTTTGGTGGCCAAAAAGCCGAATTTGTGCGATCTACGACTTGCCTTTGTGAGGGAAAGTTCCAGAATTTTTTTGGAAACTTTAAAAACCTAAAAATATGAAAAACAACTGAATTTAACAGACCCTAATTAATCCTAATCAGCAACAAAAAAAATGAAAATAAATGACCTAAACTAGTCCAAATTAGAACAAGTAAATTAGGCAATTTTCAGAAATTGGATGTGATTTTTGAAAAATCAGAAAAAAATAATTTTCAGATCTGAAATAGTTCCAATTTTATCAAAAATCAGAGATTAAAAATCCACTTTTTAATGCAATAGGGCTGGTCCAAACATTCCATGCATGCTACCCTTAGATCTAGAATGATTGCGGAATAGTAAAGGCACACCCACAAAGCAATTAAAAAGATAGGTTGGAAAAAATACCTTAAGCGAAGAAAAACTCCCCGGCAACGGCGCCAAAAACTTGATCGTAGCCCCAAGTGCAAGGCCGCGATTGTAGTAATAACTGGTGAAACCGGATCGATCCACGGAGAGTTTATTTATCGCAAAACTTGTCCTAATAAAAAAACTAGTTCTAGCCTAAAAAAAACTATACAAATCAAATTTTCTAATTGAATTAAAAATTAATTGCAAATCTGAAATATTAATTACAACCCAAGAAAATTAAAATCCTAATCTAGAAACCTAATCTAACCACTGCATCACCATAAGATTCATTAGCCCAACCAATTGCAATAATTGTTAAGGGTGCATAAAATAAAGAATAAAATCAAATCAAATAAAATAAAATCAGAGAATAAATAAATTATATTTTAATTCTAAAACTTTGCAATAATTACTTTGCTTAATGCCATCAAGAAAAATCAAAACCACCGCACCAAGTGCGCACTGTCACTACGCACAAAAATTCAATGTTGACTCATTGGTGAAGACCAAGACCCCATAAACTTGATTTATTAATGAAAGACCCATTACAAGCAAATAACCATTACAAAATTCTTTTAATAAAAATAAAGTGCATCCAACCTTACCATAGACACAAGAAACACTAAACGGAGGAGAGGGACTCGCGGTCTTGAACGGCGATCCAACCGGCTCTCGTTTCGCGATCTGAAATCCAAGCAAGGGAAGATGATTTCAAGGATGATCCGATGGTGGAGTGACGATAGCAACGGCGGCGGCGCGATGGCGTAGAAATCCAAGTGGTAGTGTGCCTTAGGGAAGGCCTTGGATGAAATATTGATGGAAGGAGGAGAGATGAAGAAGAATTAATGGAAAAAGGGGGAATTATTGTTGCTGGTCGTCCAAGGGGAATGGAGAGATGGGGATCCACGTCCAGCCCTCTTTTGGCTCTATTTATATATTTTTGATAGCTTGGGTTGCAAGGTTTTTGATTTGGGTAAGGATTAGTAGTGTGTGGTCCAAGTTGGATTAGGATTAGGAGAGTTTTTGAGAGATTTTCTAGGGGTTGGCTCACAATCCTAGTAAAATTAGGATTGTTCTTATCTCATGCAACTCCCTCTCTTGGGTCCCACTTCGGTTAAGGATCAATTCAAATCTGAATTTCAGATTTGATGTGCAATTCTTGAATGCATGTGGACCCCACTTGGGTGTACACAACATGGAACGTCCCATGCCTTGGCTTGACTTTCTTTTGCAATTTTTTTCTTCTTTGTTTGGCTTGAATTGAATCTTAGCCATCCATCTTGACATGTAAGCAATATTTGTTGGAGAGTAGATATGACACCTCATCATCTCATGGCCCGCAAATTTGGAACTTATCTTCAAGCGATTAAATCTGATTTTTTCTTGCATATGAGAGCGGACCCTACCATGGCCGCCCCTACCTTAGATTCCATGCCAAAGGAAGGTGGGTCCATGGTGCATTTGATTCATCGATTCTCTTCCATGGGCCCCGATTTCTGAAATTCCCTACAAAAATAAAAGCAAAGATCAAAGAATAATCTAATCATATAGGTAAGGAATTATGCAAGATGCGGGCCCAATTCACACCAAATAAATGCATAAAATGTCACCATTTTATCAAGTTTTCTTCAATTAAATTAAAGGTGCAAAGAAAATTCATCATTTCATGTGTGATTAAAAAGTTATGAGAAATTTTTGACTTTCAATGCCAAAAATAGAGAAATTCATGATTTTATGTGAAAATGCAATTTTTGGATGAATTTTGACTCAAATTCAGACTTTGATGCTCAAAACATAAATTCATAATTTTTTTACTAAAATGGTCCATGATTTGATGATTAAGTCCTTAATTATTCTAAAATGATAAGGAAATTCTACATTTTTAAGGACTTATCATTGACCGGATACACTACAGACTGAGATTTCTAGTTTTGCAGTTTCTGATATTTTAATCTGTTATGGGGCCTATTAATCCTCCAAATGGACTTCTATTGATGTGCCAAGCACGAGTCAATGGTGTGACTCAACCTTGACTCATGGGGGCCACTAAGTACGGTCTAGTGTATTGATTAGACGTCGATTCGACCCTTAAACGTTGTCGAAGATGCCCGTAACTTCTATAGCACCAAACACAATATCCTTGGCATCTGAAAACTTCATTTAGGAATCAAATGGACGGACACGGACCTGGACTTGGACCTGAAAAGGAGGCCATTACTTAGGTTGGACCTTTGCTATTTCCCTTTGATTTGGCTTGTTTTGGAGACTTAATGTACTTGATTCCTTGCTGTCACTCTTACATCCTTTCTATTGTTAATACACGTTACTTAAATGAAAATTGGATGACCTGAACCTAGGATTAGCTAGTGGTGACCTAATATTGTGAATTGGTGATGAATTACCCATATCTGTGGCTAGACGGGCCATCATATGGCCTAAGAATGGATGGTGGTGATACCTTAGAATGAAGATGTTGGATATTGTGCGCTTGTGACCCATTTATGAATGGGAATGGACTGAATACTATTGGACTGAACTTGGATGTTATACTTGGGCTGTTTTGGACTAAGGTCGCGGTATTGGTGGACCTTAGCAAAGGATTCAATGATGGACTTGGACTTGGGCTAAATTTATGGATTTGGACGATTCCTTAGACCTCTTATGGACTTGATAGGACCTTGCTCGTGTAAGGCAAGCCTAGACAGACATAGACCTTTATTTGTTCCTTGAGTCGGCATTATCATTCACTCAGTTATTACGAGCTTAGCATTTGGACTGATCATCACTAGTGAGAGCTATATTAATTACTGTTGAGAGCTATCATGATGAGCTATGGCTAGGCAGAGGGTGTGATACCGGTTTCGGTCTATTAAGTGTGAGGGGATATTGAGCTGGATGTTGTTATTATTGGCGGGGCTCATCATCCCTTGCACTTTTACTATATTTCTCCGCTGCGACTGTTTATAGTATGGGAAGGCAACGGCATAATATCCAGCGTTGTCCAGCCTATGTGAATGTGCCACATTGTTGTATGGTAAGATTAGATGCTTTATCTTTCAGTATGATTCTATTTGATACATCTTACGCAATTGCCTAGCATTTGTACCGTTGTTAATCTTATGATATTATGACCATCTCTATTCCCTTTGATGTATACATCCTATGTTACTTATATACTGTGCATTGCCAGATCTTTTGGATCTGACCCATTATTGGTGCTTAGGTATTGACCCCGATCTCGATGACAGCGCGCTCGTCGAGGCGCTCACAGTTGAGACTACGGATGGGAACCGGCTAGCCAAGTGGTCGAGTTGGTGGATGGAGTGCCTGCACAGGGGGTTTGAGTGCAATTCATTTTAGGGTTTTGAGTGACTTTTGTTGTGAGCAAGGGTTTTCTTTCATCTGATATATACAGACTTTATATCTTACTTTGAGATTAGTAGACAGATGCCCTGCTAGATTTGATATATGATTGAGATACCTTATTTCGTTGATATAGCTTTCACTATCTTTCTTATGCTTCCGCAATTAACCGTTGATCATTATATTATTTCAAAAGTTTTAAATTGTACCTCAATGCGAACTATGATCTTGGAAGTTCTCAGATTTTCCGTGAAGTAGCACGCCAATTTCAGGTACCTTGGCGGTAACCTCAGCATTCGGAATTGGGGCGTTACACTACAGGGGTCAGCGGACATGAGAATCCGTGGGGTCCAACCCTTTCTGTTGGAAGTGGGTGGACCTCTTGGATAGGTTTCAAAAACTTTTCACCAACTAGAAGTGATGAACACCTATCCAAAAGCCATCAAAACCCAATCCAGGATGCATGTCCTCAAACTCAGCCATCATGATCAGCAAACAAGCCTATCAAGAAGAAAGAAACAACACTAAACATGCAACCACGAAATTCCACATCATACAAGGAGTAGAAGATACCTATAGAGCTTGGTTGTGCTCTAATGGAGAACTTGATTCAACTCTTTCATGAAGAGTTCTTCTAAGATCAGAATCTCTAATGCCCAATCGTCTTCCATGCTATGACCCACTTCAGATCTCTTTCCTTAAGAGAGATGGTGGAATCTCCAAGAGAAAACTGTCTAGAATCACTAAGGAAACTAGAAGGAAACTAGAAGAGAGAGAGAGGAAGAAGAATGCAACTCTTGCAAACTCAAGAGGAGGTGGGCGTGCACAACTCCTTGGAATAGGGTATGGACGTCCAAGGGGGCTCCTTCCTCTTCCTTTAATAGCTTTTCAACCTTCTCTCTTAATGTGTAATTAGAAGTCCAACTTCCATTACACTTAGTAACCCTTTGCTCTACTATTACCACTATTAGAAGTCTCACTTCAAATAGAAATAGTAGCTTTCCTTTTTTAGTTCAAATAGAATTAGTAAAGATCCAATCTTGGGCCAGCGTGAGGACCACTAGGGATTCCATAGAAAGCTGGCTCTAACTGGGACACCCCGACCCCACATCTCATGTGCTATCCAAGCCCACAGTTAATTGCAAATAACTCCACTATATAAATGCAAATGAACTCCAGTCTTAGGAATAAATTACATGAAAACCCTAAACTTCCCTATTACTACAAGTGGGCCCCTCTATCATTATCCATGAATCAATTGGACAGACTGTCCCACCAATTTAGATCCATATCATATTATCCTTGAGCCCCAATGAATTATAGCAATCATCAGTACCATCCAATTAACTCTTAATTGAGATGGGTGTACACTTACCAATGATAAATCCAATAATTGACGCAAGGGGATAATAGAGATAGATTCCATCTTGACCACTAAATATTCCCACAGTCCAACTACCACGTACCCAAGACACCGAGGTGTTGACCTACAATTGGCCTCACTCATTGATGACTCAAAGCAAATGAATAGATGGAAACTTGAGTTCATCAATGTCTCAGGGTTGAGAGCCTATTGCTAGGGAATTATGAGAGCATACCTTAAAGTAAAGACAGTGTTTCTAAGGTGCTTCTCATGGTCCTTTCAATACATCCAATGTACCAGTATGATGATCCAGAATCTTACATTATGATGATCGAGACATATCACACTATCTCATAGTGATCATAATACTGCAACCTTGTCAGATACGATGCCCAATCTCATCACCGGTTGTGAATCAATTTAAGTATAAGATTTGCAACAAATGTCTCTTGTATCTGGATCTCATCCATACACGTGTTACATCTAATATACTTGTGGACTCCGGTTCATCTCATGAGCCAGCATGTCATTTGTATTGGTTATTTGCATTTAAGTAAAACACCATTCATCTCATGAAAGGAAAACATGAATATATTGATAAAAAAAGAAATTAATCAATTTATTACATCAATCTTAATGAATTGAGACCATAAAACAAACAATCTCCCACTTGGGCTCAATGCCAGTTAGGGTTGCATCTCATGCCCATCCCATCCACATGCTGCTCAAAAACTTTGGTAGTCAAAGGCTTAGTAAAGGGATCTGCGAGATTATCCGCATATGCTATCTTGGTGATGGCAATGTCACATCTCTGCACAATCTCTCTGACCAAGTGATATTTCCTCTACACATGTTTTTGGTTTTTATGGCTTCTGGGTTCCTTGGACTGCGCAACTGCCCCGCTACTGTCACAGTGAATTGTGAGCGGCTGTCGCGCCAAAGGTACCACTCCAAGTTCCATAAGGAATCTTTTGAGCCAAACTGCTTCCTTAGCCACTTCACAAGCTGCCACATATTTAGCTTCTGAGGTGGAATCTGCGGTACATTCCTATTTAATACTCCTCCAACTGATAGCTCCGCCGCCGAGCATAAACACATACCCAGAAGTTGATTTCCTAGAATCCTTATCTGACATGAAGTCAAAATCTGTGTAACCGACTGGAATCAACTCATCACTGCCATAAATTAACATGTAATCTCTAGTCATTCTCAAGTATTTGAGAATACACTTCACAGCGATCCAATGGTCAGGACCTAGGTTAGACTGATATCTGCTGACTAAGCCTACTGCATGACAGATATCCGGTCTAGTACAAAGCATAGCATACATGAGGCTGCCAACAGCCAAGGCGTATGGCACTTCTCTCATCTGCTCCTTTTCCTGAGGTGTCTTGGGACACTGATCTTTGGAAAGGTGCACTCCATGCCTGAAAGATGTGATACCCTTCTTGGAGTCCTGCATTGCAAACCGCACTAGTACCTTATCTATGTACGCAGCTTGAGATAAGCCAATCATCCTATTTTTCCGGTCTCGATGGAGCTTGATCCCTAGGATGTAGCTAGCTTCTCCCAAGTCTTTCATATCAAAAGTCTTAGCTAACCAAACTTTTACTATTGACATCATTCCTATGTCTCTCCCGAGGAAAAGAATGTCATCGACATATAATACCAGAAAAACTACCCTATCTCCTTCACTTTTCATATACACACGACTCATCTGGATTTTGACAAAAACCAAATGCCTTGATTGCCTGGTCAAAAAGGATGTTCCAGCTTCGGGATGCCTGCTTTAATCCATAAATGGATTTCTGCAGCTTGCAAACTCTTTGCTCTTAGTTTCTAGCCACAGAATCGTCTAGTTGCATCATATAGATATCTTCCTCAAGATGGCCGTTTAGAAACGCCATCTTGACATCCATTTGCCAAATCTCATAATCGAGATGAGCCGCAATGGATAAGAGTATCTGGATAGACTTGAGCATGGCTATCGGCGAGAAGATTTCCTCATAGTCGATACCTTCTTTCTGAGTATACCCTTTCGCAACAAGCTTGGCCTTAAAGGTCTCAACTCTTCCGTCCGGTCCTCTCTTCCTCTTGTAGACCCACTTGCACCCAATAGGTTTAATATTGGCAGGCAAGTCCACAAGTGTCCAGACCTGATTAGAGTACATCGACTCCATCTCAGCTTTCATAGCTTCTTGCCAACGTCCCGAGTCTATGTCATTTATTGCTTCATTATAGTTACAAGGATCCTGTTCCAGTTCTTCCGAGATTGTCTCGTAAGACTCTCCCAAGAACGAGAACCTGTCAGGGGGTTTGACAATCCTCCCACTACGACGAGGCACTGGTGTAACTACTGGGTTAGGTATAGGCGGATTCTCTTCAAGTTCGGCTATAGTAGGATTTTGAATTGACTTCTCTTGAATCTCTTCTAAGATAACCTTTTCGAAAGATCTTCGGTTAATCATATAATCTTCCTCCAGAAAAACCGCATTGGTGCTGACAAGCACGTTCTGCTCTTTGGGATTATAGAATATCCAACCTTTAGTTCCTTTAGGATATCCTACAAAGGTGCACACTTCCGACTTCGATTCCAACTTATCTGTCTTTACCTTCAACACATGTGCTGGACAACCCCAAATATGTAAATGTTGTAGACAAGGCTTTCGCCCAGACTGTAACTCCCGGGGAGTCTTAGGTACAGACTTAGATGGTACGAGGTTTAGTATGTACATTGCAGTATCTAAAGCATATCCCCAAAAGGATATAGGTAATCCTGAGAAACTCATCATAGACCTGATCATATCTAAAAGAGTCCGGTTCCTTCTTTCTGCCACTCCGTTCTGTTGAGGCATACTAGGAGCAGACAACTGGGATACAATCCCATTTTTTGAGAAGTATCCCATAAAATCAGCTAAGAGATATTCCCCTCCTCAATCTGATCGAAGAGTCTTGATACTTTTACCTAATTGCTTTTCCGCTTCCGCTCGAAACTCTTTGAACTTTTCAAAAGCCTCGGACTTGCGGTGCATAAGGTATATGTATCCATATCTTGAGTAGTCATCTGTGAAAGTGGTGAAGTACTCATATCCTCCTCTCGCTTTAATATTTATGGGTCCACACACATCAGTATGCACTAATTCCAATAAATCTTTGGCCCTATTACCCTTAGATGAAAAGGGTCTTTTGGTCATTTTGCCTTCTAGACAGGATTCGCAGACAGGCATTGGTTCTACCACCAGTGAAGGCAACATACCATCTTTCACTAGCCTATCAATCCTGTTTAGGTTAATGTGACCTAGCCTTAGGTGCCAAAGCTTTGTTGGATTAGATGAAGGTGATTTTCTCTTTAATGATGGTTTATTATTTATCTGGGTATCATGTATCTCATACATTGTGGGAGTTAACAAATAAAGTTCATTGATTACCTAGCCAGAACTTATGAAAGTACCATTCCTCTTTATGACAGCTTCAGTATCAAAAGTAATGGAATAACTTTTATTCACCAAACTAGGAACTGAAATTAAATTCCGCCTTAAAGACGGTACATATAAAGTGTCTGACAAAAGCAATTTATTATTTGAAAAACATAAAGCAATGACTCCCACTGAAACTGCTTCTGCCTTAGCATCAGATCCTAGGTTGACAATGATTTCCCCGTCACTGAGCCTCCTGGTTTCCCGAAACCCCTGCAACGAATTACAGACGTGATTAGTTGCACCGGAGTCAACACACCAGGATTCTGAAGTACCAGTTGCAAAACTAACTTCAGAAACAAGTGACTCGATCATACCTGAGGCCTTTTTCTTGGATAGAAAATCTGGACAATTCCTCTTCCAATGTCCTGTCTTACCACAGTGGAAACACTTTCCCTTAGTCCCTGAACCCTTAGCCTTTGCCACACCACCATTAGGACCATTTTCCATCTTAGGACCCTTGGGGACTGATTTCTTTTTGCCTTTCCGGCCTTTGCCTTTTCGCTTGGGCCTGGCATTTGACTTTTCTGTCATCAGGGCAGTTGGCCTTTTCTTCATAATCCCCTCAGTTCCTACTAGCTGGCTAGACAGCTCAGCTAGGGTCAGATTCATTTTATTAATATTATAATTGATCTTAAAATGGTTGAATGAATGTGGTAGTGACTCGAGGATTATGTCAATCTGCGATTCTGCATCAATTGCGGCACCCAGTATATCTAACTCATTCAATGAGTCTATCATTTTCAGCATGTGGTCCTGTACTGGTGTACCCTCAGCCATCTTGGTGCTTATGAGCACCCGTCTTGGTCCGCAAACATCTCCTTTAAGTTCGCTATAATATCGTATGCAGTCTTATAGGATTGATGTTGGTATTGCAAAACACTAGACATGGATGCCTGTATATAACATCTGGCCATCTCATCGTCTTTTGCCCATTTGGCATGGTCTTTCTCTTCCTGTGGTGCATCTGGCACAGGCTCATCAAGGTGGGGGGGCTTGGTAAGGACATATTTGTATCTTGATGCAGTCAGGACAATATCCAGGTTCCGTTTCCAGTCTACATAATTGGATCCCATCAACTTATTCTGGTTGAGAATGGTTGCAAGTGGATTGAAAGTACTTGAATTCATATTGAAAAAACTGTAGCACATAACCATACATTCAATTAATGAATATTAATGACATTAGGGTTTAGTATTCTACCAAATTTATGTGGTAATCCTCATAACCACTAAAATTTAGAATACTTCGAAATTCCAATCCCTGGGATATGCCTCCTTGGGGAGTGCGAATATCACCTAGATTGGTGCGGATCAAAGTAAGTCAAAATTAAGACTAATGATCCCCTATCATTCATTATTATCTAGGTATCTCATACCAAATAATGTATGACTTCTGATTATCTTTGGTTTCTAAAATACATGAGGCAAATCCTTGGGATACTACATCACTATTTTAGTTAAGTGTGACCCACCAAGTAACATTGAATGACAACCATTGTGGGCAGCCCCTCCTTGGGGATTGAACCCCACCCCGTCTCACCAACACTGTCCTTTTAGGAGATCCATATCTAGTAACCAGACAAATAAAAGCCCTCTGTGGGGAACGGCCATTCTCAAGATGGGGCGAGGCTAATACTTTCCTTACAATGGACCTATAGTGGAAAACCATGGGAATTTCTCAATTTAATGCCCCGCTCCCACTTAATATTTTAGGATTGAGGATTTTCCTTTTAAGGTATTAGGGCCCACATATATACACATATGAACATCGAATCATCTCATGACATGATTAAATATTGATTCCAAGTCAAGTTATTTTAAGGAAAGTCTAGTTTCTTAAATTAGAGTTACCAATGTGCCCATCTCATGGGTCATCAACACTAATTAGAAATCTTTCCAAATATTAATTTGATTTGACCAATTTTAGTAACTTGCTATGTTTGGATCAGATTTGGAAACATTCTAAATCAAGCATTCATCCAATTATAGAAAATGCTAAAAATAGTAACTAGTCCTCTCCTCCACATGGCCCAAGCGGAATAGACTTCTTGGACTTCTAGACTTTCCAAAACTTTGGGATTCCACAAACTCTCTGGGCATCTCCAAAACACTTTTTGGTAATCTTCAAACTCTTTGATTAGGAGTCCAACTTTACTTTCCTTCTTCGTCTCGGACATCGCCGGAATTTACAAATTTAGAAAATTACATAAATTCCTATGTCTCTACAATGAGACTTACATGGTAATCTAAACATGGAAATAAAAGGGCTCTAGGGAAACCACCATGCCTTGCCCTTTCACGGGAAACCAAGGAAACCATGATGCCCTTTACACTTAGCCTTAAATAAATCAACAACCATATTAAGAAAGCAAAAGACTTGTGGGCCATATGGAGAGGACAAGATCACCTGCAAGTTAGTATCTCATACAACCAAGCAACTCACAAAACCGGGTTACCAAACAACAATGGAAAAACAAGATGCCAAAAGTTGTCATCCTTTTGAAATTATGCACTCCGCAAAGGGGGTCCGGGGGTGTCCCCCGGTGGGGGTCGACCGGGCACGGGGCCGGTCGACCGGACTGACGAACACCTGCAACTTTGGGTTTTCTGTTTCGTGTCCAAACGACTCCAAAACACTTCTAAAGTCTTCCAATGGCTTTCTACCATCCTTCCATCATTATTAAACACTTTTGTGACTATCCAAACATAGATTCACCATTAAACAAAGCAAAACCATAAAAACCGATCCATACATAGCCCTTCCTTTATCTTCTTCGCATCTCATGCAAAGATCGGAACAAGCTTACTGATTTAACATGATTAGAGATGAGGTATGGCTCTTATACCAATTGTTGGAAGTGGGTGGACCTCTTGGATAGGTTTCAAAAACTTTTCACCAACTAGAAGTGATAAACACCTATGCAAAAGCCATCAAAACCCAATCCAGGATGCATGTCCTCAAACTCAGCCATCATGATCAGCAAACAAACCTATCAAGAAGAAAGAAATAGCACTAAACATGCAACCACGAAATTCCACATCATACAAGGAGTAGAAGATACCTATGGAGCTTGGTTGTGATCTAATGGAGAACATGATTCAACTCTTTGAGGAAGAGTTCTTCTAAGATCAGAATCTCCAATGCCCAATCGTCTTCCATGCTATGACCCGCTTCAGATCTCTTTCCTCAAGAGAGATGGTGGAATCTCCAAGAGAAAGACCATCTAGAATCACTAAGGAAACTAGAAGGGAACTAGAAGAGAGAGAGAGGAAGAAGAATGCAACTCTTGCAAACTCAAGAGGAGGTGGGCGTGCACAACTCCATGGAATAGGACATGGACGTCCAAGGGGGCTCCCTCCTCTTCCTTTTATAGCTTTTCAACCTTCTCTCTTAGTGTGTAATTAGAAGTCCAACTTCCATTACACTTACTAACCCTTTGCTATACTATTACCACTATTAGAAGTCTAACTTCAAATAGAAATAGTAGCTTTCCTTTTCAAGTTCAAATAGAATTAGTAAAGATCCAATCTTGGGCTAGTGTGGGGACCACTAGGGATCCCAAAGAAAGCTGGCTCCAACTGGGACACCCCGACCCCACATCTCATGTGCAATCCGGGCCCACAATTAATTGCAAATAACTCCACTATATAAATGCAATTGAACTCCAGTCTTAGGAATAAATTACATGAAAACCCTAAACTTCCCTATCACTACAAGTGGGCCCCTCTATCATTATCCATGGATCAATTGGACAGACTGTCCCACCAATTTAGATCCATATCTTATTATCCTTGAGCCCAATTAATTATAGCAATCATCAGTACCATCCAATTAACTCTTATTTGAGATGGGTGTACACTTACCAATGATAAATCCATTAATTGGCACAAGGGGATAATAGAGATAGATTCCATCTTGACCATTAAATATTCTCACAGTCCTACTACCACGTACCTAAGACACCGAGGTGTTGACCTACAGTTGGCCTCACTCATTGGTGACTCAAAGAAAATGAATAGATAGAAACTTGAGTTCATCAATGTCTCAGGGTTGAGAGCATATTGCTAGGGAATTATGAGAGCATACCTTAAAGTAAAGACAGTGTTTATAAGGTGCTTCTCATGGTCCTTTCAATACATCCAATGTACCGGTATGATGATCCAGAATCTTACACTTTGATGATCGAGACAGATGACACTATCTCATAGTGATCATAATACTGCAACCTTGTCAGATCAGATGCCCAATCTCATCACCGGTTGTGAATCAATTTAAGTATAAGATTTGCGACACAAGTCTCATGTATCTGGATCTCATCCACACACATGTGTTACATCTAATATACTTGTGGACTCCGGTTCATCTCATGAGCCAGCATGTCATTTGTATTGGTTATGTACATTTAAGTAAAACACCATTCATCTCATGAAAGGAAAACATGAATATATTTATAAACAAAGAAATTAATCAATTTATTACATCAATCTTGATGAAGTGAGACCATAAAACTAACACTTTCATGACCGAAGACAAAGTGAACATCAACTTTTTTGAATGGATATGCTGAATTTTCTAGTCTACTTGGAAATAACAAGCGGTGGTCCGTAGATCAACCTTCACAAGTAGAAAAGAAAATTAACAATTTTTTCTAACTTTTATTACACATATGTTGAGAAAAGAGACATGATTTGAATTTGGATGTAGTGAACGGCGATGTTTTGCCGTGAAAAGCGATTTTTTGTTTTTACCGTGAAAGATGATTTACAATTCTTATAAAAAAAGAATGACAAGAGTTATGATTTTTATGTCTCTTTTAAAAATACAAAATACAATGAGAAGAAAGAAAAGGAAATCTAACTTCATAGATGATTGCAGGGACTCATTCAGATTGATGGTCGCACGTCATGTTTGGACTTCATTGTCATCCTTCAAATGATAACAAAGGATGCCTTTGATTCTCTTGGCTTGGCTTGAGCCTCAGATTCTTAAAGAATAAGGACCAAGAGGAGGTCTTATATCTATTGCGACCCCGCACCGAGGCCCGGGACCGTGACCCCGATGTGAGGTGTTAATTATCCCACAGGTTTCCGCGGTGAGGATTCCCAAAACAAACATGGAACAATCTCACACCAACAATGGTTTGCGGGACCATGCAAGTAATCTCAATCACGACTTATCAAGTTAACCAAATGACTCCAAGATGCATGAGTCAAATAGTTCAAAGGACATAAACATTCAGAGGGAGAAATGTAGCATAAAATCATCATAGAGTTAAGATTCCAAGTTTCAAGTAACAAAGTAAGCTAAAGTTGAAGTTTACATCCCAAAAAGTAGAAAAGGCCAACAAAGGCCATTACATCCCAAAATAACAAAACACTAATCCCAACCACGTGCATCGCAACTGTCAAATCCAGACCCAGGATTAGCGTGATTAGTACCAATTAAATGCGTGTTTAGTGATAATGTGGGTTTAACGTTTGTTGGGTTAGAAATTGGTTCGATTTAGTCTTGGAATTAGCTTTGGGAAATTTTGAGAGCGCTTTGTGTTATTCAGAGACGCTCAGGGGTGCTTTAAGTGTACGCGTAAGCTTGGGAGGAAATTTTGGTTTTTCCGATTTTAATCTCAATTTTGATCTCTTTTGAATAGTTTTATTTTATTTTTCAACTTTTGTTTTCAGCCCGTCTGTGTTTGAGGCCCAGAAACCCAAGTTTTGGCCCTAAAAGGGGTAAAACAGTCTTTTCACATAAAATCTGGATCCAAATTTCAAAATTTCAAAACTATGCCAAATTTATATTTTTTGGAAACTAGGTTTTTCGATGATCAATTTAGTCTTCTTTGTTGTTTTCATCCGTGGTCCACAAGTCGATGTTTTGATCGTTACAAGTTTTGGAGTCAATGGGGCCCGCAAACCCATTTGACTTAAGTCTTCTTCTTCCCCAACGTTTCAGAACCCATTTCACTATTCCTACAAATATTTTCCAGAACTCTGAGCTGAGGAAAGTTCTTTTTTCCCTCCACTTTCTCTCTTTGCATGCCAAGGCTAGAGAGCTCCAAATGGAAATCTGAAGATACTCACTTCTTCCTCTCAACCCAAGCTTCCCGGTGCTACCATTTTCTTGAAGTTTCTTGCTGGAAAGAACCTTCATTTCCTTTCTTGCTTCTTGTTTAGCTAGCTTCAGGTAAAGGATCTTCTTCATCCTTCAAAGTAGCCTTTTGAGTTCCAAAGGAACCCATTTCTCTAACCTGCAAACTCATTTTCGAAATGGGGATTTTGTTGACCAAAAATGGTGGATTTTGAACGGTTTCTTGGGGCTTCTTGTGTAGATTTCATGGCTCACATTTGGGTAGGACTTTGAGAGATTTTTGGCTTAGCTATTGTCAAGGCAAGTGATCATTTTAGCTATTCTTGATGCATGCAATATTTAAACATTTTAGCTTCAATGGTTTGGTTCTTCTCTCATTTTAGTTTGAGCAATGGGTTGTTTCAAATATGTATTACGGTTTGAAATTTTGTCTTAGTTGAAATGCATATGTTAATGGTTTTGCTTTGATAGTTCTCCATTCAATTAAGTGATTTTTTACCTCATTCAAATGTTTTGTGGATGGATGAAAGATTTGAGGAATAAGATTGTGAAATGTTGAATGAGTTTGATGGTTGTAATTGTATGGAAATGGCCCCTTGGAGAGCATAGAGGCTCAAGGGATGCGCAGGGGCTTGACAAATAAATGAAAGGAAGTGGAATGGGAGGAGAAGGGAGGAAGAAAAGAACAAAAATCTGACTTGAACTGGGCTGCCGCACACAGTTGGTCAGCTGTCGGCTAGCCGACATGTTCACTTCGGTCAGCCGACAGCCAACCGAACCAGTTCGGTTCCATTTCTAGTAGCTTGTTTTATAACAGGTGATTTTCAGTCACGTGGTGGCTAGCCAACCTGCCTCACTTCGGTTAGCCGACAGCCAACCGAGTTCAGATCGGTCCCGTTTTCAGAATGGTGTTTTTCCTATCAAGAGACTAGGCGGTCAGCCGTCGGTTAGCTGGCGGCTAGTCGACAAGTGACTGAGAGCTGACCGAGTTTTCAAACTAGACTTGTTTTGTGAGATTTTCTTGGGGATGAAAACCTTAATATGATTAGGAACTTTTAGCTTGAGCTGTGCACTTGAGGCCTAAAAATGTCTTTTAACTTCCGGAACACCAATCCCTTTTTCATTAAGACATTTGGGTCTCAAACACACGAAGATCAAATAAAAGTTCTTAACGTATGCTTGACAACTGTCACTTTGGGATTGTGATTTGATACACAGAATATCGTTCTAGCACTTGTTTGGTTTTACAGGTATAAGTTTCGCTTTGAATTGTTCAAGAACTATATTGGGGAACACCTTTCAACCTCATCTTGTTACAGCTTATGCCACTCTTGTTTAGTTTCTCTTTGCTTTGTCTTGATAAGTTTATCCCCCCTATTTTCGATAAGTTTTGTACAAGTATCGCTATGTTTTGTGCATACATGAATATCATTGAATACCGTTGAGTTTGGACTACCCTCTCAGTCTGATCCACTAGTTAGGGGGTCCTTAAACATAAGGACAATCTGCATATTAGTGTATTTATACACATCTTTGTTTTGTCTGGTTCCGCGGCTGGTTTTCCCGCCCACCTTGTGTGGCTCGGGCTTTCATTTCGTTTTGTTTTGTCTTTGCTTGCTCTTGTTATCACGTATGATGGAGAAAGGATGAGCTCTCTGTGGATTCCTAAACCATGATGTTTTCTTAAAATCATGCCAGTTTTGCCTATACACTATACATGTTTTGTCCAGAATTCATGTCATGTTTTAAGTATTGATTGTTCAGATTTTTAATTGATTCATATTATGTCTAAATTGATCACCTATCAGACCGTCATGTCTAATCCTTTTGCTTTGGTGTTCAGATGCAGGCGCCGTTGCCATTGAGGAGGAGCGCCCGGAGGAGGCTTTTGAGCCACCCCCAGCCCGTGAGTGGCAACCCGACGACGTCCTCTAGACATCGGGTGGGGTCTTGAGTACGGCACACTTGGATGGGAATGATTTTTTATTTTTTTTTGGGATGTATGGCCTTTGTTGGCCCTTTTTCTTATATTGGGGAATGTAAACTTGAACTTACCTAACTTTTGGTCACTTGAAACTTGGAATTTAAATTATGATTATGCTATGTTATATTTTCTCCCTCTGAATGTTATGTTCCTTGGACTATTTAACTTATGCAACGTGGAATCCTTTGATTTGTATTGATAAGTTATGATTGAGATTACTTACACGCTTCCGCAAATCATTATTTGTATGAGATAGTTCTATGTTCGTTTTGGGAATCCTCACCGCGGAAACCTGTGGGATAATTAACATCATCACACACCGGAAGGTCGTGGTCCCGAGTCTCGGTCCGGGGTCGTGACAACAACTCATGTCCCCACCCGAGGTCTAGAGGATGTCATCGGGTTGCCACTCACGAGTTGGGGGTGGCTCAAAAGCCTCCTCTAGGCGCTCATCCTCAATGGCATCGGCGCCTACATCTGAACACCAAAACAAATGGATCAGACACGAAGGTCTGGCAGGTGATCAATTTAGACATAGTATGAATCATTAAAAAAATCTGAGATAATCAATACTTAAAACATGACATGAATTTGAAACAAGATATGAATAGTGTGCAAGGCAAACTGCCATGATTACGAAAAGACATCATGATTCATGAATCCACATAGAGCTCATCCTTTCTCCATCATACATAATGACAAGAGCAAGCAAAGACAAAACAAGACGAAATGAAACGAAACGAAAGCCCGAGCCACACAAGGTAGGTGGGAAAAACCGGCCACGGAACCGGGACAAAAGTGTGTATAATTACACGACCAATCTGCAGATAGTCCTTATGTTTAAGGACCCCATAACTAGTGGATCAGACTGAGAGGGCAGTCCAAGCTCAGCAGTATTCAACGATATTCATGTATGCACAAAACATAGCAATACTTATACAAAACTCATCGAAAATAGGGGGATACACTTATCAAGACAAAACAATGCCAAAACTAAGCAAGAGTAGCATAAGTTATAACAAAACAAGGCTGAAAAAGTATTCCCCATTATAGATCTTGAACAATTCAAAGCGAAGCTTATACTTGTAAGGCAAAACAAGTGCTAAACGATATTCGTTGCATCAAAATCACGATCTCAAAGAAAAATTAGTCAAGTATACGTTAAGACCTTTCATTTGATCTTCGTGTGCTTGAAACCCAAATGTCGCAATGTAAATGGGATTGGTGCTCCAGAAGTTAGAAGACATTTTAAGGTCTTAAGTGCACAATTTCAAGCTAAAAGTTCCTAATCATATTCAGGTTTTTCATTCCCCAAGAAAGTCTCTCAAAACAAATCTGGTTTGAAACTTGGTCAGCTCTCGGTCACCTGATGGCTAGCCCAGTAGTGACTGTCGGCTAGCCGCCAGCTGACCGACGGTTGATCGCCTAGTCTCAGGTTAGGAGAATCACCATTCTGGAAATGGAACCAAACTGGAGCTCTGTTGGCAGTTGGTCGACTGAGGTGATGCAAGTCGACTAGCCGACAATTGACCGACGCTCCCCTATTGTCAGAACAATGTACTAGAATTGGAACCGAACCGGTTCAGTTGGCTGTCGGCTGACCGAAGTGAGCAGGTCGGCTAGCCGACAGCTGACCGCTAGCTGACCGACTATGTGTGGCAGCCCAGTTCAAGTTCAGATTTTCATCTTTTCTTCCTCCATTCTTTTCCCATTCCTCTTCCTTTCATTCTTTGTCAAATCCCTGCACATTCCCTGAGCCTTCATGCTCTCCAAGGGACCATTTCCATACAATTGCAGCAATCAAACTCATTCAAACATTTCACAATCAAACTCCTCAAATTTTCCATCCATCCACCAAACATTTGAACAAGGTAAGGAACACTTAATTAAATAGAGAACTATCAAGATAAAATCATTAACATATGCATTTCAAACTAAGACAAGATTTCAAACCATTTAACATATTTGAACCAATACATTGCTCAAAATAAAATGAGAGAAAAACCAAACCATTGAAGCTAAAGGTATTCAAATATTACATGCATCAAGAAAGCTAAAATGATCACTTGCCTTGACAATTGCTAAGCCAAAATTCTCTCAATAATCCTACCCCAAGCTGAGCCATGAATTTCTACAAGAAACCCCATGGAAAGAACCTCAAAATCCACCAAAATGTGAAAACAAAGACCCATTTCGAAATGGGTGTTGCATGTATGAAAAATATCACCCTTAGGAGCTAGGAAAACTCCATTAACAACAAGGAAGGAAGCCCTTACCTATAGCAAGTCAAACAAGAAGCAAGGAAGAAGATGAAGGGGCTATCCAGCTGGAATCTTCAAGAAAACTATACTAAGAGGAAGCTTGAGGTGAGGCAAAGAAGAGGGTATGCTCAGATCTTGATTTGGAGCATTATAGCTAGGGCGTGCAAGGTGAAAAAGGGAGAGGAAGATGAGTTTCTTCCTTCAGTTCACACTCAAGATGAAGTTGCAGGAATTCTGAAAGGTGGGAAAGGTGAGGGAGGAAGGAGACCTTAAGTTAAATGGGTTTGTGGGTCCCATTAGGCCTGAAACTTGAAGTGGCTAAAACATCAATTTACGGGCCCCGGATGAAAATGACGAAGAAGATAGAATTGATCACCGAAAAATCTAGTTTCCAAAAAGTATAAATTTGGCATAGTTTTGAAATTTTGAAATTTGGATCCATATTTGGTGTGAAAGGACTATTTTACCCTTTTTGTGCCAAAACTTGGGTTTCTAGGCCTCAAACACGGACGGGCTGAAAACAGAAGTTGTAAAATAAAATAAAATCATTCAAATGAGATCAAGATCACGATTAAAAATCGGAAACTAGAATTTCCTCCCATGCTTACACATACACTCAAGGCCTCCCTGAGCGTGTCTGACTAACACAAAGTGCTCTCAAAATTCCCCAAAGTTAATTCTAAGACTAAATCAAACCAAATTCTAACCCAACGAATGCTAAACCCAGATTATAACTAAGCGCTCACTTAATTAATACTAATCGCTAATCCTCGGTCGGGGTCTGACAATATCCAATGAAAATCTATGTAGACGGGCTGAAAAGTCGCGTCTAAGCCATGGAGACAGAAGGAGAAGGCCTTGTGGGGTGGTACCCCAAGGGACTTTGGTTACCTTATAGTGGTGGTTGCTGCGGAGCTTCTTCACCAGAGGAGAGATCTTGGTTGGAGCGTCGTAGCAGCTATGTAGAGTTCTTTTAGGATTTTTCCGTCTTTTTTTCCTCGTCCTTGGAATGGTGGAAATGGCCTCCTTTGATAGGCTTTTAGTGGCCATAGGGGCAGTTTATGAGCTTTAAATGCATTAATGCACCATGATGGGAGGAGTTAGACATTTTCATTTATGTTTTTTGTAACTCATTTTTCTTGAGTTTTGATTGGCCATTGGAGAATAAATGGCCTTCAGTTGTATTTAAACTCCATGGTGGGAGGAGTTACATGCTTTAATTCCATAATTGTGTTTGACTTATAACTCCCATTTCCTGGATTCCGATTGGGCCGTCTACAATAATGAGTAATTGACCACATTCATTTGTCGTAAAATGCGTCAGTAATCACATTAAATGGCTGCTAGAGTACTTGAAGAGTCGCGGACCGCGCTACGTCTTTCGAAATTCTATCCGCGACGTAGGAAGCCTTAATCGCCAGTGGATTTTTCATGCCAATTGTTGTCAAATTATCATGCAATTTCAGATATTAATTGCTACCAATGGGCTGGTACCATCTGTCATGTCGATTTCTCAATTGGTCAGGCAGAAAGTGTGCTTTCTTGGCCGGCCAGTTGGCAATTTCGAAATGTTTGATGACGAACCCATGATTTTGATGGTGAATCCGTGATGCTATCGAAAATCGATAGACTTGTACCCCAAAAATCAGATTTTTTAAAAATCAAAGAGGCCAAATAGCTCGGAATGCGAAAGACACCCAAAAAATGGATTTTTTTACGGAAATTTGCCCCTTTTGGTCGCCCGTTTTCGGTCGTCTTCTGGTTTTTTTTTTGCTTTTTCCTTCTTTGGCATTTTTCTTGGTTTTTATTGATGGACCCGGCTTCTTGCCTTCCTCTGCCCCGGGTATGCCGAGGTACGGTGGGGCGAAAAGCGAGCATCAACATTTTTTTTACGGGTATGCCGGATTTTCTATTCTACTTGGAATTTAGAAACGGTGATCCGGAGATCCACCTTCACAAGAAGAAAGGAAATCAATCTTTTTTCTAACTTTCCATTGCACATATATTTTTAAGAAAAGAGATAGATTTTGAGTGCCGTGAAAGACGGTTTTCTTTTGTTTGCCATGAAAGGCGATTTTATGCCGTAGGTGGCGATCTTGCCGTGAAAGGCGATTTACAAATCTCATCAATGAAGAAAGACAAGAGTTGTGAATTTTTTTTTCTCTTTAAAAAAATACAAAATACGATAAAAGAAGTAAGAAAAGGGATCTAACTTCTCAGGAGATTGTGGGGACTCGTTCAGATCGACAGTCGTGAGTCATGTATGGACTCCGCCATCGTCCCTTGGATGAGAACACTTGATGCTTTCATTCATTTGGCTTGGCTTGGACCTCAGTTTTTTAGAGGATAAAGACCAAGAGAAGGTCCTATATCCAATAAAAAACTGAGTAGATGGGCTGAAGAGACACGTCTACCCATGTCGGATAGGAGGGGGAAAACTTAGGGGGGTGGCCCCCCAAGGGACTTCAATCACCTTGTGGTGTTTGTTGCAGCAGAGTTTTCTCAGAGTAGCCGAGCTTTTTTGCACAGAGATTTCTCCGAGAGTTTTCTAGCAATTTTTTGAGGATTTTTCCAGGACAATTTTCAGGACCCTTTTTCCTCGGAATGACCACCTTTTATAGGCTTTTGGTGGCCATTAGAAGGGTTTATGAGCATTGATTACATTAATGCTCCATGATGGGAGGAGTTACAAGTGTTTAATTCTTGATTTTGTAACTCCTTTTTCTTAGCTTTTGATTGGCCGATGGAGAATGATGAGCATTTAATCGCTTTTAATCTCCATGATGAGGGGAGTTACATGGTTTAATGCCATGATTGTTTGGATTTGTAACTCCTTTTTCCTTGCTTCTGATTGGGCTGTCCAAAATAATGAGTTCATGACCGCATTAACTTGTCATAAACGGGTCAATTAACATCATTAAGTGGTCGTCAAGTCGCTTGAAGGCGGGCCGCACTGCGTCTTTTGGAATTCTTCTTACGATGATCGCCGATGGATTCACATGTTGTTTGATGTCGGATGGCGATGTAATTTCAGACATTGGTTGCAACCAATGGGCCTGTAACATCTGTCCAGTCGATTTCTCAATCGATCGGGCAAAAAGTGTGCTTTCTTGGTCTGCCGGTTAGCGATTCCGAAGCGTCGGATGATGATTTCATGATTTTGACGGCAGATCCGTGATGTTGACGAAGATCGACAGATTTCATGCCTCAAAAATCAGATTCTGGAAAAATCACAGGGGCCAAACGACTAAAAACGCAAAAAGGGACCAAAAAACTGCCATTTCGGCTGAAATCTGACGACCCGGATTTCCAGGGTTCCCGGCGACCATGGGCTTTTTCCCCCTTTTGGTCCCCGTTTCTCGGCCGTTTTTCGGGCTTTTTCGTTTCTTCTTTCTCCTGTATTTTTATTGACATCTTTCTTCACTAATTGACTTCATTTTCTTAAGGAAAACCTGATGAGAAGCTGCACAAATCAGAACACAAAGTTTCCTATTTTTTGAAAAGCCGATAACTTTGCAGCCAATTATCCGTCAAGAGTCGAAACTAGGTCAAATGATGTCGGAATGACTTGAAGCTTCCTGAGCAATAGATAGAACCAACCAAGGGATTTTATTTGAGTTTTGAAGTCGTTTCAGGTCCTGTCGATGCTAGACTTAATTTCAACGCGCTGAAGATGTCGAGCTTTGATGTACGGTCAACCGATGCCCGATTGACCTAAAATTTGATAGGGACCTAATCGAGTCATTTTGAGATGATCCATTAGCTCCGATTTGAATGCCATGGTCCCGGGGAGCTCCCCCGCCGGTAGGCTTGATTTTGTTTCCGAGCGTCAAAGTTGGGTCAAACGTCGTTGGAATGACCTGAAATTTGACGCACAGCCCTTTGGGAGCATGTAGAAGCTACCCATGTGCTTTGTTTGATGAGTGGCGGCATCGGTGGTTCTTGCCGCCGAGAGGCTTGATTTCACCGTTCGAGAGTTGATGGAGGGTCAAACGGTGTCAGTTTGACTTGAAATTTGACGTGGAGCCTTTTGGAGGTATTTTGAGACCATCCATAGGCTTGAAGTTAGGCCAAATGGTGTCGAAATGGCCCTAAACTTCATGTATACCGTTCTTTTGGCTATTTTGAAGGATCTTACAGTTTTTGTTTGATTCTGACATGATCTGATGCTTGAAGCGGCTTTGCCTGTTTGTAATAAGATGCGGCACCATGTAGCTTTTGATGTTGAAGAGGCAAAGTGACATTTTTTATGTCAACATTTATGTCAATTTTTTTGCATGATTCCCCTACAGAAAACTTGATGAGAAGCCGTGCAAACCAGAGGGCAAAGTTTCTAATTTTTTTGGGAAAGCCGAATACTTTGTCTCGCAAAGGTGCCGATTTGCCGTCAGAAGCGAAAACTAGGTCAAACAATGTCAGAATGACCTGAAATTTGAGGTGAAGCCTCATGGGCAACAAATAAGACCAACCATAGGATTTTGTTTGAGTTTTGAAACCGTGTGGGGTCCAGTTGCCAGTAGACGTGATTTTATTATGAGGAAGATGCCACGCCCCCCGAACCCGATTAGATAATAAACCAGATCCGGAGAGTGAAATTTAGGGCTAATTAAAAATTTTGGCCTTTAGGCCCAATGATTGTAAGTCTGCTATGAGGATATTGCATTTCAAGCCTCAAGTAATATAAGAACTTCGGAATTCATACAATTTGACACATATTGAATATCAAAACCAATGAATAATAAATCTCATTAATATTTAATGTTGCATCAAGAATAAGTAAATCTGAACTAAGAGGTTAAATTATTAATAATAGTCACCCCAATTTCCAAGACCAATTAAAAGAACACAAAGTCCAAGAAAGAAAGGTCCAACGAAGAATAATAAGGAATGAATATAATTCTAATGAATCCCAATGAGTCTCACTTGTGCTGGGAATGATGATGCTACTCTATGTTGACACCAAAAATGTCACTTTGCCTCATCAACATCAAAAGCTATATGGAACCACATCCTACTACAAACAGGCAAAGCTGCTTCAAGCATCAGATATTGGCAAAACCAAACAAAAACTACAAGATCTTTCAAAGTAGCCAAAAGAAGGGTACACATGAAGTTTCGGGCCATTACGACACTATTTGGCCTAACTTCAATCCTCCAACAGCTGAGCGGGAGCTCCCGACGGCGACAGTGTCAAATACATCAAATCTTCGATCAGAGTCTATGGATGGTCTCAAAATACCTCCAAAAGGCTCCATGTCGAATTTCAAGTCAAACCGACACCGTTTGACCATCCATCAACTCTCGAACGGCGAAACCAAGCCTCCCGGCGGCAAGAACCTCTAATGCTGCCACTCATCAAACAAAACACATGAGTAGCTTCTGCATGCTTCCAAAGGGCAGCACGTCAAATTTCAGGTTATTCCGACAACGTTTGACCCGGTTTTGATGCTCCGAAGCGAAATCAAGCCTACCGGCGGCGAAGCTCCCCAGGACCATGGCACCCAAATCGGAGCCAATGGATCATCTCAAAATGACTCCAGTAGGCCCCCCGTCAAATTTCAGGTTAATCGGACATCGGATGACCGTACATCAAAGCTCGGCTTCTTTCGCACGGTCAAATCAAGTCAAGCATCGACGGGACCCCAAACAGCTTCAAAACTCAAATGAAAGCCCATGGTTGGTCCTATCTAATGCCCAAGAAGCTCCACCTCAAATTTTAGGTCATTCCGACATCGTTTGACCCAATTTCAACTCTTGGTGGAAAATCGGCTATAGAGTCTTCGGCTTTTCCAAAAAATAGGAAACTTTGTGCTCTGATTTGCACAGCCTTTTGACGGGTTTTCTTCAGAGGAATCAAGCCAATAAATGAGGAGAAATGTCAAAGAAAAATGCAGGAGAAAACAGAAGCAAAAAAGCCCGAGAAACGACCAAGAAACGACGACCGGAAGGCGACCGAATAATGGACCAAAGTCCAAGGTCGCCGGCGACCTTGGCCCATGGTCGCCGGCGACCCTGGAAATCCGGGTTGCCGGATTTCCGCCGAAACGTCCGTTTTTCCGATTCTTTTCGCGTTTCGCGATGATTGGCCCCTGTGATTTTCTTAAAATCTGATTTTTGAGGCATGATATCCGTCGATCTTCGTCAACATCACGGATCTGCCATCAAAATCATTTGATCATCATCGGACACTCTGAAACCGCCAACTGGCCGACCAAGAAAGCACACTTTCTGCCCAACCGATCAAGAAATCGACTGGACAGATGTTGCCTGCCCATTAGTGGCAACCAATGTCTGAATTTTCATCGTCATCCGACATCAAGCAACGTACGGATCCATCGATAATCATTGCAAGAAGAATTCCAAAAGACACAGCACGGCCCGCGACTCTTCAAGCGACTCGGTAGCCAATCAATGAAGTTAAATGACCCTTTTATGGCAATTTATAAGGGTCATTAACTCATTATTTTGAACGGCCCAATCAGAAGCCAAGAAGTGGGAGTTACAAGTCCAATTAATCATGATAATTAACCATGTAACTCCTATCATTATGGAGATTAATCATGGTAATTAATCATAAAACTCCCATCATCATGGAGATTAAGTGCCCAATATTCTCCATCGGACAATCAAAATCCCAGAAAAAGGAGTTACAATATAAAGAATTAAATCTTGTAACTCCTCCCATCATGGAGCATTAATACCATTAATACCCATAAAACCCTCCTAATGGCCACCAAAAGCCTATAAATAGGCGGTCATTCCAAGGAGAAAGGGTCCAGAAAAATTGTCTGAAGTGGTCCAGAAAAAATTGTCTGAAGTGGTCCTGAAAATTGTCCGAAAAAATCATCTGAAGAGTTCTGAAGAAATTGTCCTAGAAATCTCTACACAAAAAGAAGCTCTCTTGCCTTGAAGAAACTCTGCTGCAAGGACTACAAGGTGATCGAAGTCCCTTCGGGGGCCACCCCCCCAAGATCTCCTCTCTTCTTCTATCCAACATGGCCTAGATGTGGCTTTTCAGCCCGTCTACTTGGTTTTTTATTGGATATAAGACCTTCCCTTGGTCTTTGTCCTCTAAAAATCTGAGGTCCAAGCCAAGCCAAGTGAATCAAAGCATCAAGTGTTCTCATCTGAAGGACGATGGCGGAGTCCATACATGACTTGCGACCGTCGATCTGAACGAGTCCCCACAATCGCTTGAGAAGTTAGATTCCTTTTCTTACTTTTCTGTTGTATGATGGACCTATCTTTTTCTTTCTCGCCTTCCTCCGTCCCGGGTCCGCTGGGGTGCGGCGGGGCGAAAAGAAAAAAAGAGCAACCATCAACTTTTTTTTTGTACGGGTATGCCAAATTTTCTATTCTACTTGGAATTTGAAGTGGTGATCCGGAGATTCACCTTCACAAGTAGAAAAGGAAATCAACATTTTTCTAACTTTCCATTGCACATATATTTTAAAGAAAGAGACAAGGTTTTAAAATGCCGTGAGAGGCGATTTCATTTAATTTGCCGTGAAAGGCAGTTTTGTGCTGTAGAAGGCGCTTTTGTGCCGTAAAAGGCAGTTTACAAATCTCATCAACATGTAAAGACAAGAAATGTGATTTTTATGTCTCTTTTAAAAAAATACAATACAATAGAAAAGTAAGAAAAGGAATCTGACTTCTCAAGCGATTGTGAGGACTCGTTCAGATCGACGGTCGCGAGTCATGTATGGGCTCCGCCATTGTCCTTCAGATGAGAACACTTGATGCTTTGATTCACTTGGCTTGGCTTGGACCTCAGATTTTTAGAGGATAAAGACCAAGAGAAGGTCTTATATCCAATAAAAAACCAAGTAGACGGGCTGAAAAGCCGCATCTAGGCCATGTTGGATAGAAGAAGAGAGGAGATCTTGGGGGGGGGGGGGGTGGCCCCCCAAGGGACTTCGATCACCTTGTAGTGCTTGCAGCAGAGTTTCTTCAAGGTAAGAGAGCTTCTTTTTGTGTAGAGATTTCTAGGACAATTTCTTCAGAACTCTTCAGATGATTTTTTCGGACAATTTTCAGGACCACCTCAGACAATTTTTTCTGGACCCAATTTTCAAGACCCCTTCCCTTTGGAATGACCACCTATTTATAGGCTTTTGGTGGCCATTAGGAAGGTCTTATGGGCATTAATGATATTAATGCTACATGATGGGAGGAGTTACAAGATTTAATTTCATAATTTTGTAACTCCTTTTTCTTGGATTTTGATTGGCCGATGGAGAGTAATGGGCATTTAATCTCCATGATGATGGGAGTTTCATGATTAATTACCATGATTAATCTCCATAATGATAGGAGTTACATGGTTAATTGTCATGATTAATTGGACTTGTAACTCCCATTTCTTGGCTTCTGATTGGGCCGTTCAAAATAATGAGTTAATAACCCTAATAAATTGCCATAAAAAGGACATTTAACTTCATTAATTGGCTGCCGAGTCGCTTGAAGAGTCGCGGGCCGCGCCGCGTCTTTTGGAATTCTTCTTGCAATGATCATCGATGGATTCGTACTTTGCTTGATGTCGGATGACGATGAAAATTCAGACATTGGTTGCCACTAATGGTCCGGCAACATCTGTCCAGTCGATTTCTTGATCGGTCGGGCAGAAAGTGTGCTTTCTTGGTCAGCCGGTTGGCGGTTTCGAAGTGTCCGATGATGATCAAATGATTTTGATAGCGGATCCGTGATGTTGACGAAGATCGACGGATATCATGCCTCAAAAATCAGATTTTTAGAAAATCACAGGGGCCAATCATTGCAAAACGCGAAAAGAATCGGAAAAACGGACGTTTCGGCGGATATCAGCGACCCGGATTTCCAGGGTCGCCGGAGACCATGGGGCGGGCGACCTTGGGCCATGGTCGCCGGCGACCATGGGCCAAGGCCGTCGGCGACCTTGGAGTTTGGTCCATTTTTCGGCCGCCTTCCGGTCGCCGTTTCTTGGTCGTTTCTTGGGCTTTTTCGCTTCTGTTTTCTCCTTTACTTTTCTTTGACATTTCTCTTCATTTATTGGCTTGATTCCTCTGAAGAAAACCCGTCGAAAGGCTGTGCAAATCAGAGCACAAAGTTTCCTATTTTTTGGAAAAGCTGAAGACTCTATAGCCGATTTTCCGCCAAAAGTTGAAACTGGGTCAAACGATGTCGGAATGACCTGAAATTTGAGGTGAGGCTTCTTGGGCATTAGATAGGACCAACCATGGGCTTTTATTTGAGTTTTGAAGCCGTTTCGGGTCCCGTCGATGTTTGACTTGATTTCACCGTGCGGAAGACGTCGAGCTTTGATGTACGGTCATCCGATGTCCGATTGACCTGAAATTTGACGGGGAGCCTATTGGAGTCATTTTGAGATGATCCATTAGCTCCGATTTGGGTGCCATTGTCCCTGGGAGCTTCGCCGCCGGTAGGCTTGATCTTGCTTCGGAGCATCAAAACCGGGTCAAATGTTGTCGGAATGACCTGAAATTTGACATGCAGCCCTTTGGAAGCATGCAGAAGCTACTCATGTGTTTTGTTTGATGAGTGGCGGCATCAGAGGTTCTCGCCGCCGGAAGGCTTGATTTCGCCGTTCGAGAGTTTATGGAGGGTCAAACGGTGTCGGTTTGACTTGAAATTCGACATGGAGCCTTTTGGAGGTATTTTGAGACCATCCATAGACTATTATCGAAGATTTGATGTATTTGACATTGTCGCCGTCGGGAGCTCCCGGTCAGCTGTTGGAGGATTGAAGTTAGGCCAGATGGTGTCGAAATGGCCCGAGACTTCATGTGTACCCTTCTTTTGGCTACTTTGAAAGATCTTGTAGTTTTTGTCTGGTTCTGTCAAGATCCGATGCTTGAAACAGCTTTGCCTGTTTGTAGTAGGATGCGGCTCCATATAGCTTTTGATGTTGATGAGGCAAAGTGACATTTTTGGTGTCAACAAATGCCCCCTCGAGGTACAGCGACGAATTGGATAGCCTTTGCAGTCGATGTGCCTCGAAGAAAACTTTGAAGGAGAACTTCTGACTTGACCAAGAGTTTCTGAGCATTTTTCTTGATAGTGTAGCCTTTTGAGTTTCCAAGGGAATTTTATGGCAGTGAGAGACATCACGTACCATCTCAAGGCAAAATTTTGAAAATGACATTTGGGTTGGGTTTTTGGGTTTTGGATTTTATTTTTGACCTTGTGAACCTAAAGGCTTTGTGTTGAGCATCAGGCGGTCAAGAAGGTTTTTGGTTTTTGACCTTGTGACCTAACAAGCTGTATGTGGCAGGTTAGGGGGTCGGGTTTTGAATTTTGATTTTGGTCTTGTGACCTAACAAGCGGTATGTGGCAAGTTAGGGGACCGGGATTTGGTTTTGGTTTTGGCCTTGTGACCCAACAAGCTGTTTGTGGCGAGTTAGGAGACCATGGTTTGGATTTTTATCACTCTTTGGGACAACTTTGGGTCCATTGGAGTGGTTTGGGTTTTTATGGAATGTCAATTTCAAGGTTTTGGCTTAATTTGGTTCATGAGGTGGGATGGTTTGGACTTTTGGAAACTCATGAGGCTTGGATTTTTTGTATGGTCCAATCAACTCAAAGGAGGCATGGAACCATTTTTGTATGCTCATGGTAAGAGGAATTTTGACTAAAAGCCACTTTTAGTGCCCAGGTGGTCAAACCTGGCTCATGTGGGCTAACCCATGGGACCTTAAGTTTTAAAGATGGCTTAGATCTCATGTGGTGTCATTTTTGTTAAGAATATCTAAAAATATTCTTACTTGGAGAGAATCTCTCAAGTTTCCTTGATTTTGGGAGAGATTCTCTCAAAGTATCTTTCTTTGGGAGAAAGTTTCTCATAATCCCTCTCTTTTTGGAGAGAATTTCTCAAAAATATCTCCTCATTGGGAAAGAATATCCCATAATTCCTTTCTTTTCGGAAGTTTGCTAATTTGTAGCACTTACTTCCTTTCTTTTCTCCTCCTTTCCTCTTTTGTTTTGCTTTCTCTTATAAAAGCAAGGGGATTGGATCTCTTGTTGCTATTGCTCTCTTTTTGCAAGAACCTTCAAGAGTGCTCCAAGATCAAGAATTCTTCTTCTTCAAGGATCTTCAAGCTTTTTCTTCTTCTTCTCCATCAATGGCTTCAAGTAAGTTTCTTCTTTTTCTTAAGAAACCCCATGTAGGAATAGAAAAAGGTTTTCATTCTTTCCTTTTCTTTTCTTTTCTTTTCTTTTCTCTTCTTTTTTTTTCCACGTGTATCTCTTTCTTCTTTTATTTATTTTTTTGCGCGTCTTTTTTTTTTTTTCTTTCTTTCTTTTTCTTTTTGTCTTTTCTTTTTCTCGCACGGTTTTCTCTCTGTTTTTTTTTTTACTGTGGCTCTTCTTTTCTTTTTTTTTATTTATCACGGTTTCTTTTTTTTTTTTTACCGTGTGTGTTTTTTTTTTTTTATCTCCTTTTTTGTGGCCGTACGGACAAGACCGTATGGTCATGGCCGTACGACCACGTGGCCTGTGGGCAAAAATATTTTTCTTTCTTTATTCTCTTTTTTTTTTTTAAAGAGATCTTCTCTTTTTCTTTTGGGTTTTGAGATGCCCATGCATGACAACTTTCCTTCTATGCATTTGTTTTTAGAAAATGGAATTTGGAAGTATGATAGTGCACACCTGGGAATCTTTTCGCAAGTCTTGGGATTTGGAGCTCGCAGCAATGTTGAGCCCTTTCTTGGTCTTGCGGGGATTTTCTGAGGAGCTTTGCAAGTTTTGGATTCTGGAGCTCACAGCAATGTTGAGTCCTTTTCCGATCTTGCGGATATTTGAGAAGCTTTGGCTTGATCTCGCAACAATGTTTGAGCTCGAGCCTTTCTTCGAGAATTTTCCATGATTATTGGCTTGCAGTGATGTTGAGCCCATCTTCAAGCTCCTATTTCTTTTGGGGTGTTTCCCTTTTCTTCGGAATTGCCCCAGGATCATGCCAAAATTTCGCTAGATTTTTTAGCAAAATTCTGTCATTTTGATGATTGATTTTTTTTTTTATTTCCATCCTTTGCAGGTAGTTCCTCCAGAACGAACAAGGGTAAGGAGCCGGTCACTGATGCACCTCGCCGTTCTACCAGATCCTCTAATGCGGCCGTACAGCAGGCCTGGGAGGAGGTTCAGTATGTTGAAAGGAACTTGGAAGAGTGTGACTCGCTCAACCGAGATGAGATGAGGCAACGTTTGATTGCCCTCAAGGATGAAAAGTATTATAAGATCATGGTAAGCAACCGTCCTTGGGTCACGGACGATCAGAGCATTGTGCCCAAGCCTACCTTCTTCTTTGGTGATGCCGTCCCCGACGATTCAACATACCAAAGGAGATGTTTTCAGTTCTTTTTCACAGTTGATGGTGAGAAGAGAACTGTTTCTACCCGGTCGTCCTTCGATCGGACAATCTCGATCATGAGCCTTTCCTCCACGTGCTCGAAGAGGGAAGATCCTCCAAGCTGGGTGAAGAGGACGAACGTGATCAAGACCGGGGTTTTTGTTGGCGGCCCTTCTGGTTTTGCAGAGAAGTTGCCTGCCCGTATGGACATTTTGATGCCGGCCAGCGGCTACCAAGGTTCAGACCATTCTTCGGTCAATTTGAGACCGGTGGGCCTTGGCATTTTCAAGGGCGATGGCAGCAATTGGGTGAAGCCTTTTCGACTTCGTGGCCGTTTCAGTGCAGACTCGAGCGGGGAGTCGTGGACTGATCACATCCTGCAGGTTGGCGGTGCCATTCTGAAGGAGGCCGAGATTTTTTATGCTGTTCGCGCTTTTCGGCAAACCGTGGTTTTCTCTGATGAGGCTTTTATGGCCATGCTGGAGTCGTTCCTTCCACAAACCAACACCTTCGTTGTCACGAATGGTGAGATTGGTTTTTCTTTAAAGGAACTGAGTGCCATCACTGGGCTGCCTATCCTCGGCAATCTCTATGAGGAGTTTATGCCTATCGACAGTGTCCTTAAGGAGCAGTCTGAGGAGTTCAGGCTTTTGTACTTTCAGCTCGTCGCCTTCTATGATTTTTTTAAGGAGAAGGAGGGCTCAAAAGTTCGGTGTAGCAGTTGGAGGAGTGGTAGCTTTTTGTTTTCCAACTTTTTTTGACAACGGGGAGTCTTCTGAGAGTACAACCCAGGAAGCTAGGGCTAAGAACCCGGATTCGAAGAAGATCTCCGTCATGCGAGAGAATTTGAGGGTATTCTTCGCAAGCACAAACGCCATTCATTCTGACATTGTGCTGAGGAGAGATCTCGCTGTTTACCTCACTTATTGGCTGGGTGAGGCTGTTTTTACTGGAGGAGATGGAACGCACATCAGGCCGCATTGCATTTTTCCGGCTTGTCAGATGGCGTTTGGAGAGCGGCTTGCTTTGGTGCCTGCTCTTTACTCCTATTTGTGTACCAAACAGCAGGCTGCTGCTTTCCTGGTTCGGCTTGGGCTTCCCATGAACAGGGTATTTTCAGCCCACATTTTCTATTCGTGGTATGTATACCACTGTCCCAGTTTCCACCGATTGGGTGCTGCTCAGGACGATGACCCGTTTATGATTCGGTTGGCTAGAGGGAAGCCTGTTTCCGAATCTCTTTTATCTGCCCGCTTGAGGATCTGACGATTCTGGGACGTCGAGATGGGGCAGTCTTCAGTGAAGCTTTCTCCGGGTTTGAGGAAGAAGGCTTTTGATTTCGGTGTCTCCTGTGATTCGACCAGGGCAGGGTCTGGGAGACACTATTCTTTGACAAATGCCGAGAGGAGTTGGCTTTTTAACATACGTGTCGGCACGATGGTGTACCGCAGACATCTTTTCGTCGACATCCAGCCGTATGTTCCCTCGCGTTTTGCCATGCAGTTGGGCTTCTCTCAAGGCGTTGTTGGAGCGCCTTCGAGCAAGGTGAAGCGTTTTGGAGGTCTGCAGGACGGGAGAAATGCATAGGCCTTTTATAGCGCGGAAGACACTACTGCCCTGATTTCTTATCCTGAGTTGCCTACTTTTCGGACGGCTGGCTTTTCAAAATGGTTTGTGGAGAGCTTTTCAGCATACCGAGGGCTTTCCAAGAAAGAGCTTGATGTAAAGCAGTCTTCCGGGAAGGGCCTTGGGAAGTCAGACGGCGTTCGCCGAGAAGAAGTTCTGGCTTTTCTTTCTGGAGAAAGGCACAGAACAGGTTTTCTCGAGGAACAGGACGTCGTCAGACTAGGAGCTGCACAAGAGATACCTGGTGAGGTCTTGGAACAGCTTGCCGAGGAGGAGGCTGAGGTTGCTGCTTGGATACAAGCGGAACGAGCAAAGGCTTCCATGGAGTCTACTGGCAAGAGCAGACCGTCCAGTGAGGACTCTGGCGAGAGGCCTGATTTTGATGGTGGGGAGGGTGCTTCCAGCAGTTCGTCCCGTAGGGGCAAGAGGAGAAGGGGAAACCGCCGAAGTCAAAGGCGGCACGAAAATTCTCCTGATCTGGAAATTCCTTCCACCATTGTTGAGGAGGCATCAGGGGATGATGACGAGCCTCCAGAGAAGAGAAGCCGAGGGGAAGAGACCATTGATGATGGTATGCTTTTCCCTTTTCTCTTTCCGTTTCTTTTCTTTCATAAGAGCTTTTGTTTTGATCTACTACTTTCTTTCTTTTGGTAGAAGATGATGGTTTGATGATGCCCGAGGTTCCGACCGATGAGGCAGTGACGGATCCTATCGTGGCATCTGAGGAAGAACCCAGAGATTCTGAAGTAGATCCAGAATCTCCTCCTGGTATGATCTTTTTTTTCTTCCTTTTTTTTTTTTTACCGCCACTTGCTGACATATATATATATTTTTGCCAGCTGACTTGCCAGAGGATTCTGACGACTTTGAGTCATCCATGGACACAATTTTCAATGATGTTTCGGATGAGCTCATGGAGGTAGAAAGCATTCCACCAGTCGTCGAAGAAGGTACTTTGTAATGATAATCTTGATATTTTGATTTTTGACAAGATCATATTCATACCTTTTTCATTTTTCATTGGCAGGCTGTGAGGTGACAGAAGAAGTCCCTCTATCTTTTTCAGAATCAGAGCAGGGGGTACCTGTGACCGATCCAGGAGTAGGGGCTTCTTCCACCAATTTTGATGAGGCAGAGGCGAGTCCGCCTACTGATATTCCTTCCTCAGCGGACCCGGTTGGAAAGAGCTTCTTGATTACTCTTCCCACGGTGCCTGACAAGGGGTAGTCGACCAACGGAGCATGGCGAGTCTTCATCTGAGCCATCCCGTCAGTTTGCGAGGAAGGTGTTGAAGAGAGTCTTGAGCTCATGGGTCGAGACTCTTTCTTCTGGCCATTTGGAGGCTGGTTTTGGCATGGTGAAGCATGTGCAGGACATTCTTACCGATAGCGAAGAAGTCGGTCTGGACATTACAGATGCCAAGGCTTTTGTTGATGAAGTCATCGCTCTAGGCAACAAGTGGACTAAGACCAAGAGCTTCCCGAATGATGATTTCTTCAACGAGATGTTTTTTAAGCCTTCCAGTGAGGTCAAATTTGATTTGAATGAGATCTCGCGGACTCGGAAGCAGCTCGTTCGGGAGAGGAACGTTACCAAGTTGGCTATTATTGAGCTGACACAGGACCAGCACCGCCTTGATAGGGAGGTCACCGAAGCCAGACAGCGCCTTGAGCTATTGGAAGAACAAGTCGCTGCCAAGTGGACTGCCACTTTGAAAGCTCGTGATAGAGAGAGGGCTCTCATTCGCCAAGTTGAGGAGGTCGAAAGCAATCTCCGGAGGAAGCTCAAGAATATGAACAATGGCAGATTCTCTGGGAAGAGCTTCCTCGTGCCGAGGATGGATCGCGACGGCCTACTGCTTTTTATGGAAAGATTCTGAAGAAACGCGGCCTGGAAGCTTTGGAGGCTAAGGCCAAGTGTTTGCTTGAGGAGTTAAGCCTATGGCCGAAGACCATGTCGGACTAGCCACCTGATTTGTAACAAACTTTTTCTTCTTTTCTTTTGGTACCTCCATGTATAAACATTTTTGGCACTTCTTTTTTGTATCCCCTTATTTCACTTAAGTTCACTTTTGATGAAAACATAAGCAAAAATTGAATGGGAATGGTTTGTTTGAAAATTTGATCAAAAGGTTGTCATTTTGTGAAAATCTTTTGTCAAATCGTTGTTTTTAGGCATGAAAGCCAGATTTTGTGGCAAAAAGCCTGATTTTTTGATGGCTTGAAAGCCGAATTTTGGATGGCGTGAAAGCCAAAATTTTGTTTGGCATGAAAGCCGGTTTTTGGCATGAAAGCCGATTTTTGTGGCGTGAAAGCCAAGTTTTGGTTTTGTGGCATGGAAGCCGGTTTTTGGCATGAGAGCCGATTTTTGTGGCGTGAAAGCCAAGTTTTTGGTTTTGTGGCATATGAGCCGATTTTTGTTCGTTTGGCGTGAAAGCCAGATTTTGTGGCATAGAAGCCAAGTTTTTTTAAAACCATGTTTTGTTTTGTTGGCATGGAAGCCAGATTTTTTTATTTTTGGCATGAAAGCCAGGTTTTTGTTTTGTTGGCATGAAAGCCAGATTTTGGTTTTTGGCATGAAAGCCTGGTTTTTGGCATAAAAGCCGGGTTTTGGCGTGAAAGCCGGGTTTTTGGTTTTCAAAAATGCAAGTATCGACTAAGAGTCGCCTCCCTGCTGAATGGTATTGCAAGTATCGATGGAATGTCGCTTCCTTGCTCATTCGGTTGCGAGTATCGATGGAATGTCACTTCCTCGCGGATTTGGGTGCAAGTATCGACTGAATGTCGCCTCCTTGCTTTTTTCTCAAAAATTTGGTTTTGTGGGTATCAATGGAATGTCGTCTCCCTACGATTTTTGAAATTTGAGGTTTTTTCGAACCTTTTTTTTTTTTTGTTTTGAAATTTGGGTTATGGATATCAACTGAAACGTTGTGTCTCCACGATTTTTTTTTTAGATTTTGCAAGTATCGACGAGGTGTCGCTTTCTTGCGATTTTGAGGTTTTGGAAGTATCGAATGCGGTTCGCATCTTTCCAATTTTTGGGTTTTGCGTGAGTATCGACTAAACGTCGCTTCCCCATGGTTTTTTGAAAAACCATTTTTTGTTTAAAGACACGAGGGTCGTAAATTTTGACTCAAAACCATCTTTGGTGGTAAAAGTCAGGGTGGACTAGGGTGGAAATTCCTAAGTCCCGATTTTTGTTTCAAACCATGAATTTTGGGTTCAAGGATTGAAAGTTTTGGTCAAGTTAGGGAAGAGGCTCCGAAACATGGATTTTGGGTTTGATTTTTTTTTAATAATGAAACATTGAAAGTAAGCATTGTTTTTTTTGGCTTTTTAGAAATTTCAACATAGGGATGAAAACTCTAAAAGGGGTGGGTTTGACGAGCAAGTACCTAGGAATAGGCTTTGGCCATGTAGGCATCACTCTGACCCGATGTAGGAAGTCTTCAAGGGTGGTACCGCTTCAAGAACTTGCCATTGATGGGCAGCATACATCTGTCACCTTCCATGTTTAGAAGAGCATATGCGCCATTGGAGAAGACTTTGTCGATGACGAAGGGTCCCTCCCATTTTGGTTCGAATTTGCCTTTGGATTTGTGGGCAAAAACCATTGGCCTTTTCACCGCAAGAACCAAGTCACCCTTTTTGTGGGCGCGTTGCCTGACCCTTTTGTCAAAAGATCCTGCCATGCGTGCCTGGTCAAGCTCAACACTTTGTAGAGCTTTGAGTCGTCTTTCATCGAGGTTATCCAGTTCTTGGAGTCTCAATTTGACGTTGCTTTCTTGCGTCATTTCATTTTGTAGAGATACCCTTAAAGAAGGAATTTGTACCTCTAGGGGGACAACTGCTTCGCATCCATAGACCAAGGAGAATGGTGTGCTATGGGTTGGTCCTCGAACGGTAGTCCGGTAGGCCCATAAAGCTTCAGGCAGTTTGTCACTCCAGTCTCTTTTGTGAGTAGAGACCATTTTCTTGAGAATTTTGCAGAGTGTCTTGTTGAAGGCTTCTGCTAGTCCATTCGCTGCCGGGTTATACGGAGTCGAAGGACAACTTTGGATTTTGTATTTGTCGCAGAACCTGTAGAATCTGTGATCCCGGAATTGTGGTCCGTTATCATGGACGAATCTTTTAGGTATGTCGAAGCGACAAATGATGTTGGTTCCTAAGAATTGAAGGACTGACGAGGTCTTCATTTCACCGAACGCAAATGCTTCTGACCACTTGGAGAAATAATCCGTAGCGGCGAAGATAAAGCGATGACCTTTGCTTAACAGGGGAGAGATAGGACCTATGATGTCCATACCCCAGGCTTCGAAGGGCCATGAGATCGCTGTAGGATGTAGCCATTCTGGAGGCATGTGTACATAATCTCCATGAACTTGACATTTTTGGCAACGTTTAGCAAATTGCATTGCGTCAGCCACCATGGTAGGCCAATAATAACCTAACCTTTTTATCTGATCGTAGAGCTTGGGACCAGCCTAATGGGCTCCACAAAGACCAGCATGAACTTCTTTTAGAGTTTCTTCCGCCTCTTGTTGTGACAAGCAGCGTAGAAGTACTCCATTGAAGGATTTTCTGTAAAGCATTTTGGAGGGAATATCTAAATGAAAGTTTGGGGCTCGTCTTTGGATACTTACCCTCTCTTTTGGATCTTCAGGTAGGATTCCGAACATAATATAATCAATGAACGGATCCCTCCAGTCGCCTGTCGGAGGTTTAAGGATGCAAATCCGACCTCTGACCACTCGGTGGCATTCAGCAACTGCTTGGTGTGTGTTCAGAGGAGGGAGACTCCTTCTCTGACACACTGTAATTTGCATGTTTTCCCCTTCTTGGGTTGCCATGGATGCAGCAAGTCCAGCCAGGGCATCTGCACGGATGTTTTCACCTTTGCGGATGTGGGTGATGTGACAGATGTCAAAGTTTTAACGAAGCGATTGCGCCTTGTTGTAGTAAGGCAACAGATCAGGCTTCCTGATTTCATATTCCTGATTCATCTGGTTGACGATCAGTTGAGAATCCCCAAATGCTTCTAGCATGGTGATGCCAGATGCGAGGGCGAGTTCCAATCCTATAATCAGAGCTTGGTACTCAGCTGCATTATCTGAACATGGTTCCAGTAGCGAAAATGCGTGTGGAATCATGTATTTATCGGGGCTAACAAAGAGAATTCCAATTCCCGATATCAGCTTTCCTTTTTCATTAGTCCCGGTTGCACCATCGAAGTACATGTTCCAGGAGGCATTTGGTGAGGAAGTCTCCACGCTGTAGACAGGTTCGTCTGGGAGATCATCCCTGAGCGGAGAATCCTTAGGCAGTGGATGCTCTGCGAGAAAGTTTGCCAGAGCTTGACCTTTGATTGCTTTCTGTGGTACATACCTAATATCAAATTGTGACAGAAGGATGGACCATTTTGCCAGCCAGGCATTGAGAGAACCTGCTTTTGTGACAAGGACCTTTAAGAGATTGATCCTCGATATCAGGTATATTGTGTTTGACAGCGAATAGTGACGCAGCTTTTGTACGGCGAACATCACTGCCAAGCATTCTTTTTCGACTGGAGAGTAGCGATGCTCTGGACCTACCAACATGCGACTGAGGTAGTATAGGGCAGCTTCTTTTCCTCCATCATTTTCTTGTGCAAGTAGAGCGCCCAAAGAATAGTCTAGAGCTCTTGTGTACAAGATGAATGGTTTTCCTGTTGTGGGAACAGCCAACACCAGAGGCTTGGTCAGGTATGACTTGATGTCTTGAAATGCAGCTTCACATTCAGCATCCTAAACAAAGTCTACACCTTTCTTCATCAGGCGAGAAAATGGACGGCATTTTCAGACAGATTGGAAATGAACCGTCGGATATATGCCAATCTTCCTTGAAGCCCTTTTAGTTCTCTTAGGGTCCTTGGAGATGGCATTTCTAGAATTGACTTGACTTTGATGGGGTCAAGTTCTATTCCAGCTTTCCGAACTATGAATCCGAGGAACTTACCCGATGAGACACCGAAGAAGCATTTGAGGGGATTCATTCGCAGTTTGTGTTTGCGAAGCCGGAGGAAGACTTCTCGAAGATCTTCGAGATGGTCTTCTTTCCTTTTGCTTTTGACGGCGAGGTCATCAACAAAACATTCAACCGTCTTGTGCTGCATATCTTGGAATATCTTCAACATAGCCCTTTGATATGTTTTCACCAGCATCTTTCAGACCAAATGGCATGACAGTGTAGCAATACACGCCAAATGGGGTCCGAAAGGATGTATGCCTTTCATCTTCGGGATGCATCTTTATCTGGTTGTAGCCAGAGAAGCCGTCCATGAAAGTCATTCGCTCAAACCCGCAGGTGTTGTCAATCATTACCTCCGGTATGGGGAGCGGGAATTCATCTTTGGGGCATGCATTATTCAGGTCTCTATAGTCAATATAGACTCTGATTTGCCCATTTTTCTTTGTCACAGGGACGATGTTGGCCAACCATTCAGGATGCTGTTCCTCGCGGATGAAGCCAACGTTTTTGAGTTTCTGAACTTCTTGTTCAATTTTGTCCATCACATCAGGATGGAATCTTCTTTGGCCTTGTTTGACAGGCTTGATATTTTCTTGCAGGTTGAGTTTGTGAACTACTATTTTGGGATCTAAGCCAGGCATTTCAGCGTAAGTCCATGCAAAACAATCAACAAACTCACGAAGAAAAGAGACATACTCGGGTAACTCCTCATCCTTTATATTCTTGCTTATGAATACAGGACGTGGGTTATCTGGTGTTTCCAAGTCTATCTTTTGAACAGAATCTTCTGTCGGAAGGTTTGAAGGTGGTTCCTCCACAATATTTTCGGAGGCTTCCAGCTCAACAAGACCTTTTGGATTTCCAAGGGTATTTTCAGACCATGGCTCCGTTTCTGTCCATAAATCTTCTTGATCGGTATTCTTGTCAAGTCTTGCTATGAGATGATCCCAATCACCAGCTGAAACTGGGTCGAAGTAAGGCACTTCTTTTGGAGACGACGGCTCTTCTGAATCAAAGAACCGTGCGTCTGTGTCATTGGACAATTCCTCTTCATCATCAGAGAAATCATACCAATTTGGTGAGCTTCCTGGGACCTTGTCGGGTAACTCTTCAAAGAGATATCCAGGGAGATCGATGTCTTCATCGACATGAGATGTTGAGGCTTGGTCGGCAAAACGACTCTGCAGCCTTCGTGTCAGCAGTCTCATTGGAGTGTCAGAATCATACCCCAATCCATATGAAGACTTGTCTATGCGACGGTGGAGTTTCCAATCTTCCAGCTGACTTTTGGTCAGGGTGGGTTCCAATGGTGTGAGAATACCACGGCCACCTCCCAAACCAATTGGATTTTGAGCGTCATAACCCATTTTCTTCATGATAGCTTGTGCCATTGGACTATACAAGGATAGTTGGGGCATACCTTCATTTTGGAAAGGCTCAAGCAGGCAGTTTGATGAAGAAGCGTCCGATCTATGGAAGAAGATTGGTTTATCTTCTGCCGACGTTTCCGGAACGATGAAGGTAGCAGACGCAGGATCTTCTACGTCAGCAGGGCTCTCCAATGGAGTGAGAGCAGGCCGAACTTGCTGAGTATCAGCTTGGCTTGACGATGTATCGTCTTGAGTCTCTAAATCCGAATCCGTGTCTTGTGTGATAGACACGAAGGAGGCAACAAACTTGCCCCCTGTCTTTTGCTTTGTCTTCATTGCTTTAGTAGTGATTACCAAAGGTTTGGAAGATTTGAAGGAGATGACGAAGGGAGATTGATTGCTCTCTTTGAGTTTGCTGGAAGGTTTGTTTTCTTTCGATGATCGCTGAGGAGCCTTGCCTTTATCTTTTTGGAGATTGCCGGCAAAGGATGCTGTTTTCTCATCCTTTTCTTCTTTTTCATCCTTGTACATCTGAGAGTCTGGAAAATGGACTTCCTTGCCTTTTAAGGGCTTTTTGTCTGCAAACACTCGATGTATCAAGCCGTCGTCGCCAACAAACTTGATGCACTGATGTAGAGTCGAAGGAACGACACCGTTCTCGTGTATCCAAGGGCGTCCAAGAAGGATGTTGTAGCATGAAGGGGTTTTTATTGCATATACGGTGACCTCAGAGATAAGATCACCGATTTGCAACCTGAACCGGATTTTGCCAATGGGCCTTTGAGCACTCCCATTGTATCCAAAGATGGACACAGATGTGTGGCTTAGTTTGCTAGGTGGGATACCCAGCTCTTCGAGTGCCGAAGTAGAGATGAGGTTGAGTGCAGAACCCGGGTCGATCTGGACCCTGTGTATCGGCATCTCTTTGATGTACCCTGTGAAGTACAAGGGTCGATTGTGCTTTGTCTCGCCTAGCAGGAGGTCTTCCTTATTGAAGGCAATGGTAGCACTTGCGGCTTTTTGGACCGAGAGGCATTCGGTGCAAGGTCCTCCAGCTTCTTTCTTTTCTCCCTTTGAGGAGGTTTTTGATTTTGTGACCCTATAGTCCATTTCAATTTGCAGGACTTGCGGGGCATGTTTGTCGACATCTAGATTCAGCCTTTGCAGTTCTGAAATGAGACTATCACGAGTTTGTGGTGATATTCGTAATAAGTCTAGGATGTGTAGTCGTGCAGGTATGTGTTTGAAGTGCTCGATCAAGTCATACTTGAAAGCCTCCTTTAGGCCTGCATTTTCATTATCACCGCCGCTTGGGGCATTTACAGCTTGTTTTCCCGAAGGATTTACATAAGAAGAAGAAGAACGTTGGTTATAGTTTTTGTGGTAATCCCGGCCAGAGCGGGTACCTTTCCCAACTTCAAAAGCTTCTAGAGGTGGTTCTTCTTTCAGAAGACCCCCTTCGGGCTCAAGGGGCTGATCTTCCCCATTTGCTGAAAACGCCTCTGCAGCAGCATTGCCGTATTCAGTTATTGCGTTGCATGGAGCATTTTCCGGGAACAAGTCCTGAACAGCTTCCAACAACTTTTCTTCTTTGTCCAGTATTTCATCGGTCCAGACATCTCCTATGAGGTTGGGTACCTGGGACCAATTGACTGGGTTTTCTTTGAAGACTTCATCAGCTAGAGCTTCTTCATGGTGATCAGTCGGAAGAGGCTTGAATTCTGATGTCACCGTTTCAGGAGACGATGGCTGAGAAGGTGCTATCTCAGTGGAAGTCACCCGAGAATATGTAGCTCCAGAATATATGCTACTGGATACATTTTGAGAGTCCGTGGCCTCAGCAGATGGAGCTTCAGAGGCACTATCATCCTGAACTATCACATTACAGGCAACTTCGATAGAAGATGCCTCCATAATGGACCGTTGGGAATCAGACTCATCCTCCGATGTAAGAGGATCATCAATCCAGCAACTTTCTTCATTTTTCGGAGTCACTGGAAGAGATGCTTGTGGATTTTCCGAGACTTCCGGTTCTGGATTTTGATGAAGTCGGTTGATGCGATCCTGATCTTGCTCTATGGCTAGACGCTGCAAGATCCTCGCATATTCTTCAAGATCGGGCATAGGAGCCAAATCTTTTTCTTCATCTGCCCCTTGTGGTTCGACCTGGTTGGGATCCACTAGAGCATTTGTTTGTGCTGTGTTAACAGCATTTTGGGCAGCCTCTTGGTCTTCATCATCATCAGACCAGGATCCTTGTGGCTTGAAGGGGTTATACCAGATTACTGGCATAAGGTGGGATTCTGGGATCCATTCTTCGTCGGAAAGATATTCTCCGGTTTCAAGGGATTCCTCCCACTCATCGGTGTCACTGGCAGTGTCACTGGACTCGTATCCATTCATGGAGAATCCAACTACCGAGTTACAAGAGTACGATGTCCCCTGCGTAGTCTCATCTCTGAGCCGTGGTGGCATGAAATCACTGAGAGTGAATTTTCTTATCACTCTTGGAACTTTGGGGAGAGACCCCTCTATTGCCCCCAGTGAAGCGGTAGAGGAGGTTTCTGCTTTTTCAGGAACCTCTTGTTTTGTTTGAGCCTTCTCCTGCTGTTTGAGCTTGCGGAGTTGTCTTTTGGCTTGCCTTCGCTATTGAGCGGTCGGCTTTGTTTTGACGATCTCCCAATTTTCATCTTCTAGGAGATCAGGATGTACCCATATGGGCTGTCCTTCTGGTGTTGGGTAAGGCACCAGCTCTTGGGACGTTTGGGTCATTTTTATCACCTTGAAGGAAGTAGTGACCTTTTCCTTTGGTGATTTGGATGTTTGTCCATATGACACCATGTTAACGGAGGCAGACCCATAGTTTTTGCCAAAGGTGATGACTCTATTCTTCCACATCTCGTTAATCTTCTCTCTCACAATGAAACATTGGTTGAGAGGATGCGAGACCATTTGGTGGTATGGACAATATCGGGGATCGTTGGTTTCGCCAACATCTCCCGGTCTTTCGGGGTCAGGCAAGGTGAGTTTACCATTTGCCAAGAGAGCTCCAAATATTTCTTCAACATCTTCATCGAACGGGTATTTCTTTTCTACTCGTTCTTTGAAGGCATCAGAGAGTTCAGGTCTCTTACCTGCAGCTTTATTTTCAGCTTTCTTTGGTGGCTGAGGAGCTGACTTGGTTTGCACATTGAGAACCTCCTTTTTCTTTGGCTTGGAGGTTGAAATGGCGGTCTGCTCCTTCTTTGATGACTTATGACTGTTGAGGTCTTTGATCACCGTTTCAGCCTCCATAGACACTTCTAGGAGTTCTCCCAAGTTTTTTTGATTTGTTGCCGATGATCATGGAGCGGATCCTTGCTCTTATGTTGTTTCGGCAAATGTCGACTATCGACGCTTGTGGCAGCACATTTGAGCATTTGTATGCCATTGCTTTCCACTTGTGAATGAAGTCGTATGTCGACTCATTCTCTCCCTGTTTAAGGCTGCAGAGCTGAGCCATAGTAATAGGATGATCCTCACCTTTGAAGTGGGTCAGGAAACGTGTCTCTAGCATGGTCCAATTTTGAATGGAGTCCTCTGGCAGAGTGGAATACCAATTAAAGGCCGTACCTTTTAGGGTACTTGCAAAGAGGCGGATCTTGAGTGCATCTGGATCCGCAATCGTTCCTGTCAGGATCTTGAAGTGGATGACATGCTGTCTGGCTGAACCTTTCCCCGTATACGTTTGGAGAAGAGGTTGTTTGAACTTTTGGGGAAAAACGGAACCGAGTCCATCCATAAGGGATATGGTGGCTTGATCCCATGCTCCTTCAGTGTATCTTCTTCTTTTGCTTTGGCGTGGATATTGTCCACGTCCTTTTTAGTAAGGGTGCGTGACTCATCTTCTCCACCGTCGTGACTCATCTTCTCCACCGTTTGCCTCATCTTGTGGAGGAACTTCCTCATTGTTTGGTGGACGCTGGAGAGTGAGAAGGAGGTTTTCCATCAAAACCTCTGTTCTTTGCTGTCCTTGCTCTAGCTGTTGAATGCGTAGAGCCATGTCATCATGTGGTGGAGGTTGCTCAGAGTTTGTGACCAAGACATTCATCCTTCGTGAGTCAAAAGAGGATACTGTCTTAGTGACTGAGCAGGAGCTCATTCTTTTAGATGAAGAGCCCGAGGAATGATCACTCCGATGTCCCTGGCTTGAAGGAGTGGGAGAGTCTTCCTGATGTCTTCTCGTCCGGGAGACGCTGCGTGTCGCCAGTCGTCTGACATGTATTTTCGTCGCTGACTTCTGGCGTCTTTTGGTTTTGCCAACCATGTGGACAACAGCAACTTGGTCAGGTCTTTCTTTTTCGACCCATTTTTGGGAGATTTGAAGCTCAAAATGCTGGGTTCTTTGCTTCTCTAATCTCTTTTGTTGATATGCCGCGCGGCGACGTATGCGACGAGAAATTTGAGCTTTGGTTAGCTCGGGCTGTGCTCTGGAAATGAAGGACGTGGTCCCTCGTGCGCAGCAACCGAGTTTGTCTTCCTTGAAGACTGGCATGGACAGGATTTGGACGCGGTCCTTAGCCTGTCGCAGCGAATCTTTAAATTTTGCAAGCTCGTCCCCTATTGAGATGAAGGGTCGAGTTGCAGGAGAGCAGGCCCTAGCAAGTTCTTATCGAGGCCTTGTGATGCACAATTTGATTTTAGGCTTGTATGAGCAAGCCGGCTCGTGCTGAGTAGTTTTTGTTGTTCGGTGGAGGGTAGGTTTCTCTCCTTTGATGTAAGCAAGAGGATAAAACCGGTTCTCCATGAGAGGAGCCAGGTATGCTGGCTTTGCAGATGTCTGGGACCTTCTTTGTTTTGGTGAAGATCGCGGGGACCAAGTCTTGGGATAGACTTGGTTTTTTGTAGGTTGAGGCCTCATGGGATTGCCACGAGCCTCAGGTTTCTTGGTGACCGCCTTTGGTGTCGGGGTAGCGACACGTTGGGGGGCGGTCTTCTGCTTCTTAGAAGGCACCGTCTCTTCTGCGGGTAGTGGGAATGGTCCCAGTGACCCGAAGACGATGGTCGGGGGAGTGGAGGTCGACCCGGTGTTTTGGGAGTTGCCGAGGGAGGTGATGCTTCGGCAGCTGGCGGGGCGCTTGAAAGTGCCCTTGCTTTGCTTCTCTTGAAGCATGACTTGGTACTTGTTCTCATCGAAGGTGATGGTCAACGAAGCTGCCATTGTTAGTTTTGAAAAACTTTTCTGAAACAAGACCACATCCATTAGTAATCACAAGAATATGGTGATCATAAATGGGCTATACTATGGTTTTGTATTTTCAAATCGCTCAGGGGCATGGCCCGTTCTGAGCGTAATGAAGAAGGCCAAAAGCCATAGATGGTACAATTGTTCTAAACGCAAGTATGGTCGGCTCGAAATGAGCGTTCCAGGGACCGCTAGAAGCAATTGTAAACCTTAATTCAAATTACCGAGAAGCGAAGCTCACTCGAGGTAAAATGATATAAGGTTAGAGATACAAATGTGTCGGTCGCGAATACAGTAGACCCAAAAGGGCGTACTAGCACCGCTAGACACAAATGTTGTAAATCGCATCCTTGAAGGACACGAGATGGGATTGTTTGAAATGTCAAGATTGGATTCGCAAAAGAGAGCAAATGGCATTCCAATCCGAATACAGGTTCAAACATTTCTGCGAGCCTATATCCGAAAAAGGAAAGAACCATGATTTCTCATATTTGAATCCAATAGTGACAAGAGTTTTTTTTTTTTTTAAGTTAAGATTGAATTCATAAAAGAGGGCAAATGGTATTCCAATCCGAATACAGGTTCAAACATTTCTGCGAGCCTATATCCGGAAAAGGAAAGAACCAAAATTCCTCCAATTTGAGAACAATAGTGACAGAAGTTTTTTTTTATTTTTTTTTATTTTTAGAGTGCACATAGGTCATCCAATTCGGTCTTATTAAACCTTAGTGGATAGATTAGCCCCCAGGTAAGGGTAGGATTACTTAATGAACCCGTTTGAAGGACCCTTACCTCGAACAGTCTAGCTGCCTCCACACTCTGGACAAGGCTTTTCTTAGATCCACTTTGGTCAAAGAACGCAATTGGTGCAACCTTAATGCTCTCTGTTTTTTTTTTTTGAAAGACCTCCAATGGACTCATCAAAGAGAGGAAAATGGCCCCTCCCAATCCGAACGTTGGCTCAAACATTTCTGCGAGCCATTCTATGAAAAGGAAAAGAACCGAAGTTTCCCTAATTTGAATCCAAAAGAGAGAAATTTGAAAAGTTTTTTTTTTTTCTAAAACTTTTTTTTTTTGAAAGATCTCCGATGGACCCATCAAAGAGAGGGAAATGGCCCCTCCCAATCCGAACGTTGGCTCAAACATTTCTGCGAGCCATTGCATGAAAAGGAAAGGACCAAAGTTTCTCTAATTTGAATCCAAAAGAGAGAAATTTGAAAAGTTTTTTTTTTCAAAAAAAAAAAAATTTTTTTTTTTTTTTGAAAGATCTCCAATGGACCCATCAAAGAGAGGGAAATGACCCCTCCCCATCCGAACGTTGGCTTCAAACATTTCTGCAAGCCATTGCACGAAAAGGAAAGAACCAAAGTTTCTCTAATTTGAATCCGAAAAAGAGAAATTTGAAAAGGTTTTTTTTTTTTTTCTAAAACTTTTTTTTTTTGAAAGATCTCCGATGGACTCATCAAAGAAAGGAAAATGGCTCCTCCCAATCCGAACGTTGGCTCAAACATTTCTGCGAGCCATTGCACGAAAAGGAAAGAACCAAAGTTTCTCTAATTTGAATCCAAAAGAGAGAAATTTGAAAAGTTTTTTTTTTAAAAAAAAAAACAATTTTTTTTTTTTGAAAGATCTCCAATGGACCCATCAAAGAGAGGAAAATGGCCCCTCCCCATCTGAACGTTGGCTTCAAACATTTCTGCGAGCCATTGCACGAAAAGGAAAGAACCAAAGTTTCTCTAATTTGAATCCAAAAGAGAGAAACTTGAAAATTTTTATTTTTGAACTTTTCTTTTTTTTTTTTTTTTTTTTTGAAAGATCTTCAATGGACCCATCAAAGAGAGGGAAATGGCCCCTCCCAATCCGAACATTGGCTCAAACAGTTCTGCGAGCCATTGCACGAAAAGGAAAAAACCAAAGTTTCTCTAATTTGAATCCAAAAGAGAGAAATTTGAAAAGTTTTTTTTTTTTCTAAAACTTTTTTTTTTTGAAAGATCTCCGACGGACCCATCAAAGAGAGGAAAATGGCCCCTCCCAATCCGAACGTTGGCTCAAACATTTCTGCGAGCCGTTGCACGAAAAGGAAAGAACCAAAGTTTCTCTAATTTGAATCCAAAAGAGAGAAATTTGAAAAGTTTTTTTTTTAAAGATCTCCAATGGACCCATCAAAGAGAGGGAAATGGCCCCTCCTCATCCGAATGTTGGCTTCAAACATTTCTGCGAGCCACTGCACGAAAAGGAAAGAACCAAAGTTTCTCTAATTTAAATCCAAAAGAGAGAAATTTGAAAAGGTTTTTTTTTTTTTTGAACATTTTTTTTTTTTTGAAAGATCTCCAATGGACCCATCAAAGAGAGGGAAATGGCCCCTCCCAATCCGAACGTTGGCTCAAACATTTCTGCGAGCCATTTTACGAAAAGGAAAGAACCAAAGTTTCTCTAATTTGAATCCAAAAGAGAGAAAACCCCTTTTCTTTTTTGTTGAGAAAAGAAAGAATGGAAACAAGTTCAAAAAAAGAAGTTTCCAAAGAATCCCATCTCATGTTTTTTTTTAGATACAAGATCCAACATAGGCCACCAACTAGAAGGGAGCCAAGGATTCTAAGCATCGTGTTCTCAATTGAACAAGTCCCACCGGGTATGCCAACTTGATGGACCCGTCTTTTTCTTTCTTGCCTTCCTCCGTCCCGGGTCCGCCGGGGTGCGGCGGGGCGAGGAGAAAAAAAAAAAGCAAGCATCAACATTTTTTTGTACGGGTATGCCAGATTTTCTATTCTACTTGGAATTTGAAATGGTGATCCGGAGATTCACCTTCACAAGTAGAAAAAGAAATCAACTTTTTTCTAACTTTCCATTGCACATATATTTTAAAGAAAGAGACAAAAAATTTTAATGCTGTGAAAGGCGATTTTCATTTGTTTGCCGTGAAAGGCGGTTTTGCCGTGATAGGCGGTTTTGTGCCATAGAAGGCAGTTTACAAATCTCATCAAAATGTAAAGATAAGAAATGTAATTTTTATGTCTCTTTTAAAAAAATACACAATACAACAGAAAAGTAAGAAAAGGAATCTGACTTCTCAAGAGATCGTGAGGACTCGTTCAAATCGACGGTCGCGAGTCATGTATGGGCTCCGCCATCGTCCTTTAGATGAGAACACTTGATGCTTTGATTCACTTGGCTTGGCTTGGACCTCAGATTTTTAGAGGAAAAAGACTAAGGGAACGTCTTATATCCAATAAAAAACCAAGTAGACGGGCTGAAAAGCCACATCTAGGCCATGTTGGATAGAAGAAGAGAGGAGATCTTTGGGGGGGGTGTGGTGGCCCCCCAAGGGACTTCGATCACCTTGTAGTGCTTGCAGCAGAGTTTCTTCAAGGCAAGAGAGCTTCTTTTTGTGTAGAGATTTCTAGGACAATTTCTTCAGAACTCTTTAGATGATTTTTTTGGACAATTTTCAGGACCACTTCAGACAATTTTTTCTGGACCCTTTCTCCTTGGAATGACCGCCTATTTATAGGCTTTTGGTGGCCATTAGGAGGGTTTTATGGGCATTAATGGTATTAATGCTCCATGATGGGAGGAGTTACAAGATTTAATTCTTTATATTGTAACTCCTTTTTCTTGGATTTTGATTGGCCGATGGAGAATAATGGGCATTTAATCTCTATGATGATGGGAGTTTCATGATTAATTACCATGATTAATCTCCATAATGATAGGAGTTACATGGTTAATTGTCATGATTAATTGGACTTGTAACTCCCATTTCTTGGCTTCTGATTGGGCCGTTCAAAATAATGAGTTAATGACCCTAATAAATTGCCATAAAATGGTCATTTAACTTCATTAATTGGCTGCCGAGTCGCTTGAAGAGTCGCGGGCCGCGCCGATTCTTTTGGAATTCTTCTTACGATGATCATCGATGGATCCGTACGTTGCTTGATGTCGGATGACGATGAAAATTAAGACATTGGTTGCCACTAATGGGCCGGCAACATCTGTCCAGTCGATTTCTTGATCGGTCGGGCAGAAAGTGTGCTTTCTTGGTCGGCCAGTTGGCAGTTTCGGAGTGTCCGATGATGATCAAATGATTTCGATGGCGGATCCGTGATGTCGACGATGATCGACGGATATCATGCCTCAAAAATCAGATTTTAAGAAAATCACAGGGGCCAAACATCGCGAAACACGAAAAAGAAGGGAAAAACTGCACTTTTGGAGGAAATCCGGCGACCCAGTTTTCCAGGGTCGCCGGCGACCATGCACCCATGGTCGCCGGTGACCATGGGGCTGGCGACCTTGGGCCATGGTCGCCGGCAACCATGGGCCAAGGTCGCCAGCGACCTTGGACTTTGGTCCATTTTTCGGTCGCCTTCCGATCGCCGTTTCTTGGTCGTTTCTCGGGCTTTTTCGCTTCTGTTTTCTCCTGTATTTTTCTTTGACATTTCTCCTCATTTATTGGCTTAATTCCTCTGAAGAAAACCTGTCGAAAGGCTGTGCAAATCAGAGTACAAAGTTTCCTATTTTTTGGAAAAGCCGAAGACTCTGTAGCCGATTTTCCGCCAAGAGTTGAAACTGGGTCAAACGATGTCGGAATGACCTGAAATTTGAGGTGAAGCCTCTTGGGCATTAGATAGGACCAACCATGGGCTTTTATTTGAGTTTTGAAGCCGTTTGGAGTCCCGTCGATGCTTGACTTGATTTCACCGTGCGGAAGATGTCGAACTTTGATGTACGGTCATCCGTTGTCCGATTGACCTGAAATTTAATGGGGAGCCTATTGGAGTCATTTTGAGATGATCAATTAGCTCCGATTTGGGTGCTATGGTCCCGGGGAGCTTCCCCGCCAGTAGGCTTGATTTTGCTTCGGAGCATCAAAACCTGGTCAAACGTTGTCGGAATGACCTGAAATTTGACGTGCATCCCTTTGGAAGCATGCAGAATCTACTCTTGTGTTTTGTTTGATGAGTGGCGGCATCAGAGGTTCTCGCCGCCGGGAGGCTTGATTTCGCCGTTTGAGAGCTGATGGAGGGTCAAACGGTGTCAGTTTGACTTGAAATTTGACATGGAGCCTTTTGGAGGTATTTTGAGACCATCCATAGGCTCTAATCGAAGATTTGATGTTTTTGACATTGTCGCCGTCGGGAGCTCCAGCTCAGTTGTTGGAGGATTGAAGTTAGGTCAAATGGTGTCGAAATGGCCCGAAATTTCATGTGTACCCTTCTTTTGGCTACTTTGAAAAATCTTGTAGTTTTTGTTTGGTTTTGTTAAGATCTGATGCTTGAAGCAGCTTTGCCTGTTTGTAGTAGGATGCGGCTCCATATAGTTTTTTATGTTGATGAGGCAAAGTGACATTTTTGGTGTTAATAGTTCTCATTTGAAGGACGATGGCGGAGTCCATACATGACTTGCGACCGTCGATCTGAACGAGTCCCCACAATCGCTTGAGAAGTCAGATTCCTTTTCTTACTTTTCTGTTGTATTGTGTATTTTTTTAAAGAGACATAAAAATCACATTTCTTGTCTTTACATTTTGATGAGATTTGTAAACTGCCTTCTACGGCACAAAATCGCCTATCACGGCAAAACCGCCTATCACAGCAAACAAATGAAAATCGCCTTTCACGGCATTAAAAAATTTTGTCTCTTTCTTTAAAATATATGTGCAATGGAAAGTTAGAAAAAAGTTGATTTCCTTTTCTACTTGTGAAGGTGAATCTCTGGATCACCATTTCAAATTCCAAGTATAATAGAAAATCTGGCATACCCGTACAAAAAAATGTTGATGCTTGCTCTTTTTTTTCTCTTCGCCCCGCCTTACCCCGGCGGACCCGGGAAGGAGGAAGGCGAGAAAGAAAAAGACGGGTCCATTACTCTACGTCATCGACACGCCACTCTTGCTCCTTCTCTGTTGGTTGAGGATCTCCTCACCTACGTGCTTCTCATAGTAGTCACCTAAGGTATCTGCACACCAAGGAATAGAGTCAAAGACATGTTGAGCAATAGATAAACAAAATATAATAAACATGGCATGCATCAAGTATAAAAATAATGACAAGTGTATAATAATGAGGATACAAGGAATCGAAGCTAGGCATAAAAGCATGAATAATAATCACCAGAAACAAAAACTGGAAATCCTAACATCGCTAGCAATAACCACCACCCATGCAATGCAATGCAAAATTCAAGAGGGAGACTCCAAGGGTGTCCTACCCACCTCACGGGGTGCCAGTAACAATCCTACCCAAACTACTGATACCAAAGTCCGACTCCAGGGGGATCCTAGCTCCTAGTCCTCGGAATAGCATCACGGTCCTAACCCGCTCCCACTATTCTACGCCATGGACGCCGTCCTATGCTGACTGCCCATGCCAATGTCCAAGTAGCCGGCCCATCAATAAAATCACAAACTGCAGTTGGCAATGACATGCAAACCTTTCTACAGTGAATCCTACTGTAGTCGGGCAATAGTAAAAAAGTGGTGTTGACACGAGGGAAACCAAGACAAGCAAGTCTGGCTAGCTAACACACAAGACATGCTCTTAGGGCTTATCTCATTCAAGATAATACAAGACAAGTCCAGCCCACATGATAATCCCTTATATGCTAGCCGGTCATGTTTATCGAATGCATAACACACGGTTCCAAGATACACCCTAAGTCAGGTCCATATTCTAGTCCTAAAAGGATTTATGTTTCATAATTAGGTAGGTGTGTTATGCCAAGAGAGTGTACAAGGAACAATATCAACGGATACAATTCACAAGTCAAGGAGGAATTACAATCCAAACCTAGGCAAGTGGTGTCATCCATGTATGTTCTAACGGAGTACGTGTGGTGAAAGTCCGGGATCCGAACCCTAGAGGGGGGGTGAATAGGGCGAGCTTCAAATTAGTGACCAATTATGACCAATTTTAACTTCTTTAAATTAAATTAGCCACTAGTGATGATTATCAAACAAAATGCGGAATAAAAACAATCACCACAAAGCATACACCATCACACAATGATTTATAGTGGTTCGGCCCCAATGCCTACATCCACTACCGGCTTGTGATCCTACACCCCACCGGATTTCCAATATTTATGCTTTTCAATAGGCTAAGCAATAACCTTTACAATATGCTTTCCAAGGCTAAGCAATAACCTCTTGGGTTTTATGGTTCACCCCTAACCATACACTTATGCTTTTATAAGGCTAAGCAATAACCTACGCAACCAAAAGGTTGGTTCTCTCTCTAAGTAGTGTCTAGAATACACTTGATGGAGATACAATTTTAGCTCAATACAATGCCTCTTAATTAGGCGGATATGAAAGTGAAAATCAAACTCACACAAACACTATATGAATGCAAAGGTGTATGCTCATGATGTGTGTGATAACTTCAATCAATTTAACAATGTAGCTCAATACATGTATGCTAAAAGCATTTGAAAGTGTAAAACACTAAAAGATATTTGATTGAAGTGAAGAGACAAATCATATGTATTAAAAAATTCAACTTGAAAATGATATACCTATCAAGCTAAGCAAGTTGTGAAACTTTAAAACAACACTACATATGATTTGTGAAGTTGTTGAATCCAAAACATAAGATAGATTTGAAGGTGATTTTCTTATGATGAAAACAACAACCAAAGATTCAAACAAGTATAGGAATCATGTTACATATGATTTCAAAGATAATTCCAAAACATGATTCCCTTAGATATACCAATTTGAGTCCTACTTGGTTTGAATCATGGTGATGCATCCAAAACAATAAATCAATTCAAAACATATACATGTTAAGGACACAACAAATCATGGTTTATCATGCTAGAAAAGATTTCCCAATAATTAAAGTAAAGCATGAAAACATATGATTAAGAAAAGCAAAGCTAACTTAGTGATTTAAACCTTGATTCCAAGCTTTAGCTTTCCTTTGGACCAACTAGCCTCCCTTAGCTCATTCCCCTTTGTTTGGCCTAAAAACATCTCTAGGAGGGCCTCTTAGTTCCTCAAACTTTTCAAAGGAATGAACTAGTATTTATACTCAAAAAATTGAGTTCTGCGTGTCCTCGGTCAACCTGGACCATTACCCGGTCGACCGGGTGCTCAACAGTAAAAAATCCAACCGTTTGAAAAAGAGCACAACGGTTCTTTCCCGGTCGATCGGGTCCATGGGCTCGGTCGACTGGGTACTCTGCAGGTTGACCGGGTCCAAGGACCAAAATCCCCAAAAATTGCATATTTAAAAGAGATTTCTTGTGGGGATTTTTGGGCCATTAAATCAAGCTTGAAAACATGTTTTAAATCAAACTAAGAGGTTTAAAAACATGAATCATAAAAAGCCTAAAATGATTTGAAAGATTTAAAACTCAAAGGCTTGCTTGATTAATAAAACTTCTTTTCAAAACTAATTGCATCCAAGTTTAAAATCAAAACATGCATAAATCAATATTTCTACAAGTCTAAAAAATAATGCATGTGTAAATCAAGATTTCAAGATTTTCTAAATCAATGCATGTGTAAAAATTTGAATGATGCTAAGATGATAATGCATCCATCAAATTGCAATATACAAAATCCCTAACAATCTCCCCCTTTGCAATTTGATGGCAACTTACTCAACACCGAATTTACACACTAAGTCTTCAGCTCCCCCTAAGCTGGACAAGTCTTGAAATCTCTTGGATGCTTCCTTCACTTAGCTTGGGCTCTAATTCTTTTTCTTCATTCTTCTTGATGCTTGGAGCTTGATCATTCTTCAAGCTTCCTTTTCATCTTTTTCTCTTTGGCCAAGCATCTTCTTTATCTCCCAAGCTTTCTTTTCTTTCAACTCTCCCCCTTTGACCATGCACTCTCTCCCTTTAGACAACTTGTACACTCTCTCCCCCTTTGACATTAAATTGCAAAGGTATCTATCTACACACATGAAATAAGGAAAATACCTTTTAGTAGCACCTGTTAACAAAATAATTCGAAAATGAGATTCATAACAGGGTATCATGTATGGTTAGTAAGCTATAAGGGTATAGAGCCAATACAAGGGTGAATTTGATCAAAAACTAATACTTCCTATGAAGGTTTACACTCCCCTTCAATCCATTCTCTCCTTTTGTCAACATGTTAACAAAGATTTAACTATGTAGTGCAAGAAGAAGATGGTTTTACCAATTGAGGGTAAACTTCAAGGAAAGGATTAGACACATTTAAATATAGAGCTCAATATGATCAAATTACCAAAATAAAGAGCAAGGCCATAAGGATGAGCGGTCATGGATACCAATTGGAATAAAAAAAATACCAATCGAGATTCAAGGACAAGACTATTAAATCAATCACTCTAAAATGGAGTTAAAAAGAATATAACTACTAGGATTAATCCAAATTAGAGCAATCCATGATGTTGCGGGGTTTACTAAACATAGCATCAATTAATTTAACTAAGAAAATCATATGCTATGAATGTTTTGAAATCATTTCATCGAATCATTAAATATGACTATCATGTGCAAGATGAGTGAAATGAAATTCAAACATGAAGCCTACCTCAACCATTAACCAACCAAAATTATGATCACATAAACATGGTGGTCATGTGATTTACCTATATGTGCAAGAGAGGTGGCAAATATGAAATTATGATGCTAATAGAATGTGACATGAAACAAAAATATATTACTATCAAGTTCAATCCAATGTGCATAAGGTCTATCACACTCTCAAGATATACCAAAATGAATATGATACCAATTGATCATGGAACCAATTGATACTAATTGAATATCAACACAAGATTAAGAGCAAGGATGTGACAAACACAAAATTCCATCAAGCATCATAAATGGATATTCATCACTTTTAATGATATAACTAATGACCATAGTGATAAACATGAGAAATTGCATTTTGAAAATATATAACTTAGTAGAGCATGCAATTTTCAAAGTGTCAAATCATATGAATTCAACATCTAAAATATCCATCAAACAATAGATATAACTATGAAATACAAGGAATGGATTTCAAAGAGATTCATATGATCAAGATCACTACTATGAAGTTGAAACATGTATAAAGATGACAACACTAAGAAAATACATATGAATCAACATCATAACCATCCAAAAAAAAAAATGACTAGAAAGCATAAAGGATGGATTTGAGTTCTAGTATGGTTTCTGATAAGTCCACAAAATTATAGTTTTCATTCATCATTTCATATGCATTTGTGGACTTAATTAGATTAATTGCATAGAATTTCACTTAATTTCATGATTTCATGCATTTGAGCATCAAAGTTAGAATCTTAGTCAAATTTGGTCAAAATTCATTACATTGCATGACTTTTGTGAAATTAGGGATTTTCATCTCATTCATCACCCAAGAATTAGTTCTTTTGGCTTCACTAATGCATACCTTCTAATTTTGACGTCATGTGTTATTTTTGAAAAGTTGGGTATTTTTTGGTACATTAATTAGGCATGTAGGGTCCCATGCATAGTTCATCTAGATTCCTCACACTTGATTATTATTGACATCATTTAATTTTATTTTTGTAGGATAAATGAAGAGTGGGACCTGCATTGGTGAAATTTGAGAGAAATCAAAGACGGGACACGCTTCATGGTTGGCCCACATATCTTGACATCTAGGTGGAGTTGGAAAGATTGGAAAATCTCAAAGATGGAAAAGGAATCAAATAAGCAAGCAAAGAAAGAGTCCAAGCATGCCACGGACGTCCAACATGGGTCCCACACATCCCATAGCATGCCAAACATAGAAGTTTCCTTAATTGCAAATTATTCCCGGATTTTTCAAGGGCGGCAAATTGAAATGACCATAACTCTTAAACCGTGTGTCGGATTGGTGCAATCTACTACTGTTGGAAAGATCTTTTCGAGTAGATATCCGTGGAGCCCAAGATCGCATAAATCGAAGCTACATTGAGGGAGATATGACCTCGGGAAGTTATCTGATATAATTCTATACGGGAATTGCACAAAGTTTTCAGAATTAGCAACATTAGAATTCTTTTGAGGAGTTCAATCTTCCAAGACTTGGAGCCCAAGAGACCACACTTAGTAGTAAAATCTCTCCAAATAAGGAAACAAGTCCTAAAAGAGAGGATATTCTTTTCTAAAAAGGAGGCATCAACATCTATAAAACCAACCCAAAAGGGGATGCAAACACACATCCAGCCCTCTCTCCAATTCCCTTCTTTCTTTTCTTCCTTTCTTGTTTTCCATTAGTATTTTCTTTATTTTATTTTGGTAGCCTTGGGCCATGTCCAAGGATTTATTTTGACGGAGAATTTTTGTGAAGGAGAAGTTGTAAAGATGCAATTTTTAATGATAAATCAAGAAGCATTCTTTGCAATGGCGGGCTAATTTTCTTGATTGGAGCTATGGATGAAGGTAAGTAACTTCTTTTTATTTATTTAGTAATTCTAATTTGTGTTCCATGATTATGTGCTTAATGATTAATAGGCTTGTCTTCATGCCCTAGGTAAATCTCCATTCTTAAATTCTGAAAATAAAAATTAGTTTTTGACTATTCATGCTTAGGTTTGATAGGCCATGCTTAGGATTTAGATCTTTTGATAGTTTATGCTTACTTTTGATGAGTAGTTCTTAAATTTTTTTTATTCTTTTATGAGATGAAGGAAGTCTTGAGTTTTGAATTTTTATGATTGAAAAGGGATTTTAAAAGTTAGATTTTCCAAATTAAAAACATTGATTTGTCTTTGATTTGAAGTAAAAATTGGAACAAATTAGGACTACTTGATGAATAATTTGCGGATGCTTATTGGATTCCTATGCTCTAATCACTTTCATTAATTTGTAGTTTTTCATCTTTCTAAATTAGTTGCTTGATTTTATATCTAAATGCTCAAAACTTTCCTTGATTGTAGTTAATTAGTTTTTCTTAATCTAAAAGTTTCTTTAATTAGCTCCTTGTGGGTTCGACCCGTTCTTGCCATTGTCTAATCTAGACACCCGTGCACTTGCGGTATTTTATGATTGATATTGATCACATCAGTTTCTACAAATATAACTAAGATCACAACCATACATGGAACGATTTGACATTTGCATAGAGAGGATCAATCAACACTCGAGATCTAACTCATACCATATTATCAATAAAGAATATAACTATGCATGCACAAGAAGCTATGGAGTTAGAAGGATATCATGGATCGCATATAGATGAAAATGGATCTCATATATGGGTATACCTATTAAGAACAATGGTTTAATTCCAATTCATCTAAAATAACCCATTAATCTATTACGCAACATCTCCACTCTAGCAAATGTACTAAGCTTACAATGCAATGGAAAATGGATATGAGGATTATACCAAATGAGCTTAGCACACTAAATTACATATGTACTTATTAAGCTCAAATGATAATAAAACAAAAGATTTTAATATAAGGCACATAAACTATCAAACCCCAACCCATGATTAGCGCGATTAGTGTTAATTAAGTGCGTGTTTAGTTACAATGTAGGTTTAGTATTCATGGGTTAGAAATTGATTCGTTTTAGCTTGGGATTAGCATTTGGGAATTTCGAGAGCGTTTTACGCTATTTAGTCACACTCAGGGGTACCTTGAGTGTACGTGTAAGATCGGGAGGAAATTTTAGTTTTCTCGATTTTATCGTGATTTTGATCTATTTTGAATGGTTTTATTTAGTGTTCAACTTTTGGTTTCAGCCTATCTGTAATTGAGATCCAGAAATCCAAGTTTTGGCTAAAAGGGTAAAATAGTCATTTCACACCAAATCTGGACCCAAAATTTGAAATTTCAAAACCATGTCAAATTTATACTTTTTGGAAACTAGATTTTTCGATGATTATTTTTGTCTTCTTCGTTGTTTTCATCCGGGGCCCGTAAGTCGATGTTTTAATCGTTGCAAGATTTGAGCATAGTGGGGCCCACAAGAACCCATTGACTTAAACTCTTTCTTCTCCCTCACTTACCTCACGTTCAAACTCCTTTTCCTGCAACTTATTTCCTGAACCAGCTGAGAGACTCTCCTCCTTCTTCTCCCTTGCTCTCCTTGGATGCCTAGGCTAGTGATCTCCAAATCAAAATCTGAGACCATTTTCTTCTTCCTCTCAGCTTGAGCTTTCCATTTCTGCCATTTTCTTAAAGCTTCCAGCTGAAATTTCACTCCATTTTTGTTCTTGACCCTTGTTCAGCAAGCTTCAGGTGAGGCTTCATCTTTTCCCTTTCTAAGTGGTCTTTTGAGCTCATTAGGACTCCATTTCTCTAACATGCAAACCCATTTTCGAAATAGGGGTTGTGATTGCCCAAAATGATGATTTTTGGAATGTTTTTCATGGGGTTTCTTATGGATTTCGGGGCTTTCATTGGTGGGAATCTTGAGAGATTTTGAGCTTAGCTATTGTCAAGGCAGATGATCAACTTAGCATCTCTTGATGCATGCAATGTTGAATGGTTTGATTTTAATGTTTTGATATTTTCTTCATGTTAGATGAGCAATGTATTCATTCAAATACATGCCATGGTTTGAAACTTGTTTTAGTTGAAATGCATATGCTAGTAGTCTTATTTTAATGGTTTCATTCCAATTAAGTGATTCTTTTTACCTTGTTTAAATGTTTTGCAAATGGATTGGAAATTGGTGAAATGTGTTGTAAAATGAATTAGTTGTTGAATTGGAATGGAAATGGCCCTAGGGGAGCATGGAGGTTCAAGGGGAATGCAGGGATTTGATCAAGAAGGAAAGGAAGTGGAATGGGAAGGGAAGTATAGGAAGAGGAACTGAAAAATCTAACTTGAACTGGGCTGCCGAGTTCAGTCGGTTAGCTGGCGGTAAGCTATCAGTTAACCGACATGTCCATTTCAGTCGACCGACAGCCAACCGAGTCCAGTTCGGTTCCAATTACAGTAATGTGTTTTATGACAGGGAATCATCAGTCAGCTGTCGGCCAACTGACGTGCTCTACCTCGGTCGACCAACAGCCAACCGAGGGAAGTTCGGTTCCATTTACAAAATGGTCATTTTCTGTCAGGAAATCTGATGGTCAGTTGTTGGTCAGCTGTCGGTCGGCCGACACTCACCTACTCGGCTAGCCGACAGGTAACCAAGAGCTGACCAAAATTTTAAAAGTAGATTTGTTTGTGGGATTTTCTTGGGATAAAAAACCTGAATATGATTAGGAACTTTCAAGCTTGAGTTTTTGTGCTTGTCTGAAGCACCAATCTTTCTTTCATTAAGATATTTAGGTCTCAACCACTTGAAGTTCAAATGAAAGGTCTTATCGTATGCTTGACAAGTTCGTTTAGGATCATGATTTGATACATCGAATTCAGTTTTAGCCCTTGCGTTGTTTTACAAGTATAAGTTATTTGAATTGATCAAGAACCTCCTTGGGGAATACTTTTCAGCCTTATTTCGTTATGGCTTAGGCCACTCTTGCCTAGTTTCGCTTTACATTGTTTTGATAAGTACTTTTTCCCTATATTCGATAAGTTTTGTACAAGTCTCAACATGTTTTGTGCATAAATGAATATCATTGAATACCACTGAGTCTGGATTGCCCATTCAGTTTGACCCACTGTCCGGGGGTCCTTAAACATGTGGAATATCTGCAAATGAGTCATGTATTATATTACACATCGTGCGTGTTCCGGTTACGCGGCCGGTTTCCTAGTCTATCTTGTGTGACGTGGGATCGTGGTTTGCGTGTCGTGCTTTGCGTGTCGTGCTTGCTCTTGTCACCGCGTGTGAATGAGAAAGGATGGACTCGTTTTGGATTAATGAATCATGATGTCTTCGTGAAATCATGCTAGTTTTGCTTTATACTCTAAATGTGTTTTGTTCAGAATTCATGCCATGTTTTAAGTATTGTTATTTCATATTTCAATTGAATTACATTATGTCTAAATTGATCACCTGCTAGACCGTCGTGTCTGACCCATCTTGCTTTGGTGTTTTAGATGCAGCCGTCGTTGCCCTTAAGGAGGAGCACCCGAAGGAGGCTTTTGAGCCACCCCCAGCCCAAGAGTGGCAACCCGACGACGTCCTCTAGACGTCAGATGGGGTCTTGAGTACGACATATGTGGATGGGAATGTTTTGTCCTGTATTTTGGGTTGTATGGCTTTTGTTGGCCTTTTTCATACTTAGGAATGTATAAACTTAACTTAACTTACTTTCGTTCTTTGAAAACTTGAAAGTTAGTTTATGGTAATGTCGTGCTTATGTTTCCTTCTCTGAAAATTGTAGTGAAGATGATTTAACTTATGTGAGTTGATGTTGTAACACATGTATTGGACAAGATAAGATTACTTGCATGCTTCCGCAAATCATAGTTCTAGTGAGACAAATTTCAAGTGTGTTTTGGGAATCCTCACCGCGGAAACATGTGGGTTAATCAAGTAGTTGAACAACTCGCACTATTGCGGGCCCGGGTCTCGGTCCAGGGTTGCGAAATAAACAATCATCAATTTTCATTAAAGAAAATATATACAAAGTTAGGTGCAAACATGCAAATCAATGACACCATACCCAACCACGCAATGTAAGACATAACATTAAAACCAATTTGCATTTGAAAGAATGTGACTTTGTTGAGCAAAAATACAAATTGTTTGTAAAATTTATTTCCTTCCAAATGATATAATCATAATTAAGCAAAAGGAAATAAATTCAAGGAAAATGCTTCTATAAATATAACCAATAAAGCTTAGAACATTTTCCAAATTTTTTGTTCAAATCACTTCAATATTCGAAAATCCCAACAATGAATCATTTATAAAATTTTGATCAAGCGATTTTGAAAAACATGAAGTGAACTATTATAAAATCTCAATTTGTATCCTAAATATGACAATAGACACTTATACAAATTGAACACATATTTTCCATACCAAAAGATATAACTTAAAAAATAAATGGAAATCTTAAATTGCTTCAAATCATTTGATTTACCAAAAAGATCTAATTATGACATTCATCAAATGATTTTGCAACATCAATTGATTACGAAAGATCTAGCTATGAAAGTTTTTGGAATCATAATCAATTGAACATCAATAGATATGCATTACAAGAGATATAACAATATGCGAACAAAATGCAAATCTATCATGACAATATTGCAATCAAAGGATTTTGAAAACCATTAGATATAACTAAAGTTCATGAAGACAAAATCAAATGATCACAAAGAAACATTGCATTTTAAGATATCTGACTATATAGAAACAAAGTACAAATGTAACATGACCAACAATATGATAAGACAATAAAAAATAGGTTGGTCCAATGAGATTCAAGGCCTTAAGGTTTATCCAATTGTCAACCTTTGAGAATCCACCTAAGGTCTTGATAGGGTTGTCCTTGAGGGTTCACTTTTGTCATCCCACCAATCTCTGAAAATTTTCACTTGAGAAGGTATACTTTGGTGAGATTGTTTCTTAGGGGAAAAAGCAAACTAGAAGGTAATCTCCATTTTCAACTATAGTGGAATCCATTTTTAATTATTCTTAATAAAGCACAATACTAGGGTTCTAACTCTAGGTTTTTAACACCAAATCAAGAGTTTCAATACACTTGATCCCAAAGTAGAGCACGAAGCTCTGATACCAATTGAAAGTCCTACTCCGATAGGATTTCAAATTGGATGAACCTAGACTAAGGATAAACTCCGGGTTGTTAAGCTCTATAATGGAGTAACCTTGCTCCGATACCAATTGAAAGTCCGGGATACGAACCCTAGAGGGGGGGGGGTGAATAGGGTGAGCTTCAAATTAGTGACCAATTATGACCAATTTTAACTTCTTTAAATTAAATTAGCCACTAGTGATGATTATCAAACAAAATGCGGAATAAAAACAATCACCACAAAGCATACACCATCACACAATGATTTATAGTGGTTCGGCCTCAATGCCTATATCCACTACCGGCTTGTGATCCTACACCCCATCAGATTTCCACCATTTATGCTTTTCAATAGGCTAAGCAATAACCTTTACAATATGCTTTCCAAGGCTAAGCAATAACCTCTTGGGTTTTATGGTTCACCCCTAACCATACACTTATGCTTTTATAAGGCTAAGCAATAACCTATGCAACCAAAAGGTTGGTTCTCTCTCTAAGTAGTGTCTAGAATACACTTGATGGAGATACAATTTTAGCTCAATACAATGCCTCTTAATTAGGCGGATATGAAAGTGAAAATCAAACTCACACAAACACTATATGAACGCAAAGGTGTATGCTCATGATGTGTGTGTGATAACTTCAATCAATTTAACAATGTAGCTTAATACATGTATGCTAAAAGCATTTGAAAGTGTAAAACACTAAAAGGTATTTGATTGAAGTGAAGAGACAAATCATATGTATTAAAAAATTCAACTTGAAAATGATATACCTATCAAGCTAAGCAACTTGTGAAACTTTAAAACAACACTACTTATGATTTGTGAAGTTGTTGTAAGACCCCGCCCCGAGAGTTTCCGATTAGTGTTAATTAAGACGTGATTTAGTTATAAGTGAGATTAGTGGAAATTGAGTAAATCTGGATTAGAATAGCTTTTCATAGCTTTGAATGATTTTGGGGACTCTTTTGATCTAGTGGGGCCCTTTGGGGGTTCCTTTTATTGTGTCTTGATTAGTTTTGGGATTTATTTGATAATTCTGGAAATCTGTAAATTACTCCGTTTAATGTATTTTGTGATTCCCGACAACTTTCGTATTTGCTCCGTTTCTATTCGAGACCTCTAAACCCTACTTTGCCATTGATAGGGGTAAAACAGTCTTTTTACACAAAATCTGGACACTAATTTCAATGTCTCCGAAACTCGTAAAATATATACTTTTTGGAAAGTAGAAATTTCGACGATCAATTCTTCCTTCTTCGTCGAATCCGTCCGAAGCCCGTAGATTGACGTTCTAGCCCATTTTAGACTTTTAAGTTGTGGGACCCATAGCCATTGTCTATATAAGGAGGAGTTCTTTTCCCTCCTCCTCTTCTTGCATTTTCTTGAGAACCAGAAATCCCAGCCCAGCCTAGGGTTCTCTTCAACTTCCATTGCTTCTTGCTTCTTCTTCTCTCAATCTCTCTCAAATCTATTGCTAAAGGCAAAATGGAGGTAGTAGTCTTCTTCCCCTCCATGAGAGCTTCATCTTGATACCCTTTGTAGAGAGAGCCTTCCATTCCAAGCTATCTTTTGAGCAAACTCTTTCCATTAGAGGACTCTTCATGTAAGTTCCTCTTCTCATCTCTTGGTTGTGTATTCATCTAGCCTAGGAGGTGCTTCACCTTGACTATTGGAAGCAATCTCCATCTATTTCTTGATTTTGACATTCTAGGGTTGTAATGTTGTATTTTGGGGATTTTTGTGTAGATTGTAGATTTGAGCTTGATAGTGGATTAGAGCTTGTCTAGCATAATTTGGAGACCAAGGCAAGTGGATGAATGGATTCAATTTGAATAAGTTCTTACTTTGTCAAAAATGTGGATTTTTACTATTCATATGTCATTTGGTTTATCATGTTCCATAATGTTTTAGAAATGTATTTATTGACATGGTTTTTCCCTTAGTTAGTTTTATGTGAATATATGCATTCCTCATCAAAGTTTATTTTGGGTCATTATAAGCTTCTTAAATGGTATTGTACTTGCATTAAATGAGACTTGGATTGGTAGGTGAATTAATGCATTGGTGGAATGGTGGTTGGTGGGAAGAATTAAATGTTAAATGGAAGGGAATAGACCCATTCCACGTTGGGAAATGATTGGAGTTAAGGTGAAATGGTTTGGGGAAAGAAAGCACTGAAGCCTGCACCTGATGTGTAGTTCCCGCAGCTGGGCGGTCAGCGGGCGGTCACCTCGGCGGCTAGCCGACAGGTGACCGGCGGCTAGCCGACCTAGATGCGGTTAGAAACACAGAATGCTGCATTTTGACAGGCGAACCGCGGTCAGCCGCGCGGTTATCTCGCGGCTAACCGCCACCCCAAAAACCCAGTGACCGCTAGGTAGCCGAGATGCGCGGTTAGAAACACAGAATGCTACATTTTAGCAGGGTGAACCGCGGTCAGCCCCGCGGTCAGTCAGCGGCTAACCGCCGATCACATCGGCGGCTAACCGCCACCTGACCGTCAGGTGACCGAGTTTTACCCAGAATTCCTGAGTCTTTTCTATTGGTTTCAGATAGGGTATTTAAAGGTTTGGATGGGTTGTTCTGATGCCCTACCACCTTGGAAAGACCCAGGGGATGACATAAGGAGATTGACATAGAAAGAAACATCATTTCGGAAAAGGTATTGAGACTTTTATATTCATCAACGTGCATAAGGAAACTTAGTATGTCCTCTATCATTCGAGTACCATACTAAGGGTAATTTAGACATACAAGATCCTTATACATGTCGTTTGAATATGGACGCCCCAATACATAGTCCCTAATGACATAAGGATTCATTGCATTGTTTTATTTAGTTTATATGTATCATTACCCGATTCTACTGGTTTTCTCTCAAATTCCGATTTGTACACCCGATATGTCCTGCCAGCCCGTGTATACTTGAACTGTTAATGATACGAAATGTGTGCCTACGAGCACCATGCCCCGCCTGCCCGTATGTTTTATATTGATATAGTTTTGCATATGTTTTGATTTATCATGCAACCTAAGAGTCGGCACCACTAAGCTTGGACATCCTTGTCAGTCTGATCAACTGACTTGGGTCTCCCCCTGTGCTCCCGCCAGTTGCAACTTGGATCCCGTTCTGTCCCGTTACCCGGTTCCGCGGCCGTGGTCTTGCCTAGCTATATGTATATGTATATGTATATGTTTATAATGTTGGTTCTCGTCACTTCGTGTGTTCGAGCCCAATGCACTGAATGTGCTCTCATCACCTTAGTGATGGAGAGGATTTAGCTCTAGTGTGGTTGCCATCTAGTCAGTTCCTGTACCTTGAATACCCCGCATGATTTATATTGCATCTGTACTTTAAATGAACTATGCATCCTGTTTTATGACAGTTTTCGTTATGTCTATTATATGCTTTGATTTCTTTCTTGGTATACCTATTCACCCACCTGCCAGACCGTCGTGTCTGACCCATTTTTGTGGTACTCAGGTCCAGCTCCCGTCTTTGCCCTTGAGGAGGAGCCAGAGGAGGCGGTCGGTGAACCGCAACGATTAGTAGAATGGCAAGCTGACGATGTCATGTAGACGTTCAGTTTTGCTTTGAGCTGCGAACATTTTGGGGTGTTCATAGAATGATACTGTTTTGTACTTTGGTTGTACTGGCCTTTGTTGGCCATTATTTTTTTGGGGGAATGTTAATTAACTTGTTATTTTGTTTAAACTCTAACTTAATATTTTGGGAATGCTAATGAGATCATTGCTCACTCTGACATCATGATAGACTTGTATATTATCAATCTCATATGATGAGAATGGATTATGAGTTTGATTTGCTACACGCTTCCGCACCTATATAAATGTTCTACGAGTGATTGTGGAATCCTCACCGCGGAAACCTATGGGAAATTATGTACAATCAATAATCATCACCAAGGGGTGGTTCTTTATCCACACCACCCCGTCGCGGTCCCGGGGCCCCCGGTCCGGGGTCGCGACAGACTAGTATCAGAGCGAGACGTGTTTCAGGCAATTAAAAGAAACTAGAAATCCTAAGGACGTGGCGAGGATTCGTTAGACTTTTCGTTAGACTTCTCGTTAGTTAGACTCGTGTGAGCAATGTGTAACCCTTATATGATTTTATGTGCTAACAATTTGTTTTACAGTGATATGCCACCTCGAAAAAGACCCGTAACCGACAATCCCACCGCAAGCAATAGTGAACACACCGGGCCACTAGGAAACGGTACTCCGGATCCAAACATGCAGAACCAATTTCAACAGATGATGCAAGCCATGCTTGACCAGCAACGTCAGGCCAATGAAAATCAAGCTAGATTGCAAGAACAGATGGCCAGGAAGGATGAAGAGCATGCTAGGGAGATGGCTACGATGCAAAGGCAGTTGTTAGAAGTGTTAGAAAGGAGACCTGAACCGGCACCAGCGCAACCTCTAGGCACTCAGATCGTCATTAACAATAGGGAACAGGATCCCAATGCGTTGTATGAAAAGTTTCGGAAGAGGGGTCCCAAGGAGTTCACTGGACATGAGGACCCATTAGCTGCAGATGACTGGTTGGAGCATACAGAGAACATCTTTGAGATATTTAGATGTACCGGTCGACAGCAAGTGCAACTCACCGCTTCCATGTTCACCGGCCTAGCAAATATATGGTGGAAAACAATCAAGGCTGAGTATAGGACCATAGCAGACGCAGAGGCTTGGACAAGTTTCAAGAGACAATTCGGTGACAAGTATGTACCGACACATGTGAAGAGGCAGAAGGCCATTGAATTCCAGCAGCTCGTACAAGGTAACACGACTGTTCAAGAGTACCTCACGAAGTTCGAAAGGTTGTCTCGATATGCCCTAGAGTCGATTGACACGGTGGAGAAAAAGATAGCGAAGTTCCTTGAAGGACTTAACCCGATCATTGAGAGGGATGCCACGGGTGTTGTACCACCTATCACTTTTGAAGAGGCTGTGAGAAGGGCCTATAAATTCGAGAACCTGAACAACAAGATCCTCAAGATCCAAGGAAAGGCACCAGCTCACCAACAGAATCACCAACCAAGGAACCATCAGAACAAGCGACCGAGGCATGAACAAAACGTGCAGAATGCTCTAGTTTGCGTCCATTGTGGTAAGAACCACGAGAGTGCTCAATGCCGTACGATTACGGGAGCATGTTTCAGATGTGGATCCATGGCACACCAGCTCAAAGACTGCCCAAGACAAGCTGGGCAAGGTAACAATAGACAGAATCAGCAACAACAAGGAACACAGCGCCAGGCACCACCTCAGAATGCACTAGCTGTACAGAACCAGCCCAGGCCACTCCAGCAACAGGCTCCACAGCAACAATATAGACCTCCACAGCAGCATCAAGCTCGTCAGCAAGGACAGAATCAGAATCAGCGTCCTCCTCAGCAGAATAGGAATGCACAGCAAGGAAGGCAGCAACAGGCTCAGAACTGTAAGACCCCGCCCCGAGAGTTTCCGATTAGTGTTAATTAAGACGTGATTTACTTATAAGTGAGATTAGTGGAAATTGAGTAAATCTGGATTAGAATAGCTTTTTATAGCTTTGAATAATTTTGGGGACTCTTTTGATCTAGTGGGGCCTTTGGGGGTTCCTTTTTAGTGTGTCTTGATTTGTTTTGGGATTTAGTTATAATTCTGGAAATCGGTAATTTGCTCCGTTGAATGTATTTTATGATTCCCGACAACTTTCATATTTGCTCCGTTTCCATTCGAGACCTTTAAACCCTACTTTGCCATTGATAGGGGTAAAACAGTCTTTTTACACAAAATCTGGACACCATTTTCGATGTCTCCGAAACTTGTAAAATATATACTTTTTGGAAAGTAGAAATTTCGACGATCGATTCTTCCTTCTTCGTCGAATCCGTCCGAAGCCCGTAGATTGATGTTCTAGCCCATTTTAGACTTTTAAGTTGTGGGACCCATTGCCTTAGCTATATAAGGGGAAGTCTTCTTCTTCTTCCTCTTCTTGCAACTCCTTGAGAAAGAGGAATCCCAGCCCAGCCTAGGTTTTCTCCAAGTCTTCTTGCTTCTTGCTTTCCCATTTTTCAATCTCTCCCAAATCTCTTGCTATAGGCTAAATGGATGCTACAATCTTCTTCCCCTCCATGAGAGCTCCTTCTTGGTACCATTTTTAGAGAGAAACCACCATTCAAGGACCCTCTTTGAACAAGCTTTGAGTATTTGAGGAACTTCCATGTAAGCTCTTCTTCTTATCTTTTAGATTTGTATTATTCTAGTCTTGAGGATGCTTCATTTCCATTATTGGAAGTTATCCCTTCCTATTTCATAGTTTTGCCATTTTAGGGCTTGAATGTTGTATATTTTGGGGATTTTGTGTAGATTGTAGATTTTGAGCTTGATTGAAGGATTAGAGATTGATTAGCCTACTTGGAGACCAAGGCAAGTGGATGAATAGATTTGATTTGGATAAGTTCTTACTTTGTCAAAAATATAGATTTTTACTATTCATATGTCATTTGAGTTATTATGTTTCATAATGTTTTAGAAATGTATTTATTGACATGGTTTCTTCCTTAGCTTTATGTGAATATATGCATTCCTCATCAAAGTTTATTTTGGGTCATTATAAGCTTCTTAAATGGTATTGTACTTGCATTAAATGAGATTTGGATTGGTAGATGAATTAATGCATTGGTGGAATGGTGGTTGGTGGGAAGAAGTAAATGTTAAATGGAAGGGAGTAGACCCATTCCACATCAGAAAAGGGTTGGAATGGAGGTGAAACGGTTTGGGAAAGAAATGACTGAAATCTGCACCTGATGTGTGGTTCCCGCAGCTGGGCGGTCAGCGGGCGGTCACCTCGGCGGCTAGCCGACCCATATGCGGTTAGAAACACAGAATACTGCATTTTGACAGGCGAACCGCGGTCAGCCGCGCGGTCAGCTCGCGGCTAACCGCCAATCCCAAACCCAGTGACCGCCAGGTAGCCGAGATGCGCGGTTAGAAATACAGAATGCTACATTTTAGCAGGGTGAACCGCGGTCAGCAAGCGGCTAACCGCCGATCACATCAGCGGCTAACCGCCACCTGACCGACAGGTGACCGAGTTTTACCCAGAATTCCTGAGTCTTTTCTATTGGTTTCAGTTATGGTATTTAAAGGTTTGGATGGGTTGTTCTGATGCCCTACCACCTTGGAAAGACCCAGGGGATGACATAAGGAGATTGACATAGAAAGAAACATCATTTCGGAAAAGGTATTGAGACTTTTATATTCATCAACGTGCATAAGGAAACTTAGTATGTCCTCTATCATTCGAGTACCATACTAAGGGTAATTTAGACATACAAGATCCTTATACATGTCGTTTGAATATGGACGCCCCAATACATAGTCCCTAATGACATAAGGATTCATTGCATTGTTTTATTTAGTTTATATGTATCATTACCCGATTCTACTGGTTTTCTCTCAAATTCCGATTTGTACACCCGATATGTCCTGCCAGCCCGTGTATACTTGAACTGTTAATGATACGAAATGTGTGCCTACGAGCACCATGCCCCGCCTGCCCGTATGTTTTATATTGATATAGTTTTGCATATGTTTTGATTTATCATGCAACCTAAGAGTCGGCACCACTAAGCTTGGACATCCTTGTCAGTCTGATCAACTGACTTGGGTCTCCCCCTGTGCTCCCGCCAGTTGCAACTTGGATCCCGTACTGTCCCGTTACCCGGTTCCGCGGCCGTGGTCTTGCCTAGCTATATGTATATGTATATGTTTATAATATTGGTTCTCGTCACTTCGTGTGATCGAACCCAATGCACTCAATGTGCTCTCATCACTTTAGTGATAGAGAGGATGTAGCTTTAGTGTGGTTGCCACCTAGTCAGTTCCTGTACCTTGATTACCCCGCATGATTTGTATTGCATCTTTACTTTAAATGAACTATGCATCCTGTTTTATGACAGTTTTCGTTATATCTATGATATGCTTTGATTTCTTTCGTGTTATTATCTATTCACCCACCTGCCAGACTGTCGTGTCTGACCCATTTTTGTGGTACTCAGGTCCAGCTCCCGTTAGTGCCTTTGAGGAGGAGCCAGAGGAGGCGGTCGGTGAACCGCAACGATTAGTAGAATGGCAAGCTGACGATGTCATGTAGACATTCGGTTTAGCTCGGAGCTGCGAACATTTTGGGAATTTTGAGAATGATACTGTTTTATACTTATGGGTTGTACTGGCCTTTGTTGGCCTTTATTTTTTTGGGGGAATGTTAATTAACTTGTTATTTTGTTTAAACTCTAACTTAATATTTTGGGAATGCTTTTGTGATCATTGCTCACTCTGACATCATGTCATACATGTGTATTAACAGTCTTATTTGATGTGATTGGATTAAGAGTTTGATTTGCTACACGCTTCCGCACCAATATAAATGTTCTACGAGTGAATGTGGAATCCTCACCGCGGAAACCTGTGGGAAATTAATTAAACGTATAATTATTATCAAGGGGTGGTTCTTTATCCACACCACCCCCGCCGCGGTCCCGGGGCCCCCGGTCCGGGGTCGCGACAGGCTGGTATCAGAGCGAGACGTGTTTCAGGCAATTAAAAGAAACTAGAAATCCTAAGGACGTGGCGAGGATCCGTTAGACTTCTTGTTAGACTTTTCGTTAGTTAGACTCGTGTGAGCAATGTGTAACCCTTATATGATTTTAAGTGCTAACAATTTGTTTTACAGTGATATGCCACCTCGAAAAAGACCCGTAACGGACAATCCCACCGCAAGCAATAGTGAACACACCGGGCCACTAGGAAACGGTACTCCGGATCCAAATATGCAGAATCAATTCTAACAGATGATGCAAGCCATGCTTGACCAGCAACGTCAAGCCAACGAAAATCAAGCTAGAATGCAAGAACAAATGGCCAGAAAGGATGAAGAGCATGCTAGAGAGATGGCTACGATGCAAAGGCAGTTGCTAGAAGTGTTGGAAAGGAGACCTGAACCGCCACCAGCGCAACCTTTAGGCACTCAAATCGTCATTAACAATAGGGAACATGATCCCAATGCGCTGTACGAAAAGTTTAGGAAGAGGGGTCCCAAGGAGTTCACTGGGCATGAGGACCCACTAGCTGCAGACGACTGGTTGGAGCAGACAGAGAACATCTTCGAGATATTCAGATGTACCGGTAGACAGCAAGTGCAACTCACCGCTTCCATGTTCACTGGCCTAGCGGATATATGGTGGAAAACAATCAAGGCTGAGTATAGGACCATAACAGACGCAGAGGCTTGGGCAAGTTTCAAGAGGCAATTCAGTGACAAGTATGTACCGACACATGTGAAGAGGCAAAAGGCAATCGAATTCCAGCAGCTCGTACAAGGTAACACGACCGTGCAAGAGTACCTCACGAAGTTTGAGAGGTTGTCTCGATATGCCTCCGAGTTGATTGACACCGTGGAGAAGAAGATAACGAAGTTCCTTGAAGGACTTAACCCGATCATTAAAAGGGATGCCACAGGTGTTGTAGCACCTGCCACTTTTGAAGAGGCTGTGAGAAGGGCCTACAATTTCGAGAACCTGAACAACAAGATCCTCAAGATCCAAGGAAAGGCACCAGCTCACCAACAGAATCACCAACCAAGAAATCATCAGAACAAACGACAGAGGCAAGAACAAAACGTGCAGAATGCTCTAGTTTGCGTCCATTGTGGTAAGAACCATGAGAGTGCTCAATGCCGTACGATTACGGGAGCATGTTTCAGATGTGGATCCATGGCACACCAACTCAAAGACTGCCCAAGGCAAGCTGGGCAAGGCAACAACAGACAGCAACAGCAACAACAAGGAACACAGCGCCAGGCACCACCTTAGAATGCATTAGCTGTACAGAACCAGCCAAGGCCACTCCAGCAGCAGGCTCCACAACAACAATATAGACCTCCACAGCAGCATCAAGCTCGTCAGCAAGGACAGAATCAGAATCAGCGTCCTCCTCAGCAGAATAGGAATGCACAGCAAGGAAGGCAGCAACAGGCTCAGAATAGGCCTCAGCAGCGAGGACAAGTGTATGCAATTAACCAAGCTGATGCAGAGGCAGCAGATAATGTGGTGGAAGGTACACTCCTAGTTTGTGGATTTGAAGCTAAGATTTTGTTTGACCCTGGCTCTACGCACTCCTTCTTGTCTCCAAAATTTTCTAAGTTGATTGATATGCCTGCTAGAGAACTTGAGTATGTGTTGACAGTGTCCACTCCCGTAGGCAAACAAGTTGTGTGTAGGAAGTATTATCCTAGATGTGCTATTAAGATAGGAGATGTGGTGTTACCGGCGAATCTTATTTTGTTGGAGATGTTTGATTTTGATGTCATTCTAGGAATGGATTGGTTAGCAGGATATCATGCTACGATGGACTGTTTCCATAAGACCCTCACGTTCAAATTAGAGGAAACCCCAGCAGGAGTATTGTTCCATGGGGAGAGGAAGAATTCTTGTCCAAGATTCGTCTCAGCATTGAAGGCTGATCGACTAGTGAGAAGTGGATGTGAATGCTATTTAGCGTTTATCACGGAGGATAAACGGTCCCAAGGGGTGGAGGAGATCCCAATTGTTTGCGAATTCCCAGACATTTTTCCAGAAGAAATCCCAGGTTTACCACCTATTAGGGAGATTGACTTCACCATCGAGTTATTACCAGGGACCGCTCCGATATCTATCGCACCATACAGAATGGCTCCAGCGGAATTAGGAGAGTTGAAGATTCAGTTGCAAGAATTGTTGGATAAAGGTTTTATTAGACCGAGCGTCTCACCTTGGGGAGCCCCAGTTTTATTCGTCAAGAAGAAAGACGGTTCCATGAGAATGTGTATTGATTATCGGAAATTGAACCAAGCTACCATCAAGAACAAGTATCCATTGCCAAGGATAGATGAATTGTTTGACCAATTGCAAGGTGCTGCTTACTTTTCGAAGATCGATCTAAGATCAGGTTATCATCAGCTGAGAGTTAGAGATTCAGATGTATCGAAGACGGCGTTCCGGACGAGATATGGACACTATGAGTTTCTAGTGATGCCATTTGGACTGACGAATGCACCAGCAGTATTCATGGCTTTGATGAACAAAATATTCGCTGAGTACTTAGACCAATTCACAGTGGTGTTTATTGATGACATTTTGGTGTACTCTAAGTCTAAAGAAGAACACATGAAGAGCATTTGAGGATAGCATTGCAACTCCTAAGAGATAATCAATTGTATGCGAAGCTCTCTAAGTGCGATTTTTGGCTTGAAGAAGTCACATTTTTAGGTCATATCATTTCCAAAGAAGGATTATCAGTGGACTCAGCCAAGATAGATGCAGTTGTGAAGTGGGAAAGACCGAAGAACGCGTCAGAAATCAGAAGTTTTCTTGGATTGGCGGGTTACTATCGAAGATTTGTGCAAGGATTTTCGTCGATTGCAGCTTCATTGACAAAGTTGACCAAGAAGAATGCACCTTATGTGTGGACAGACCAATGCGAGACCAGCTTCCAAGAGTTGAAAAAGAGATTAACTTCAGCACCCGTCCTCACTTTACCATCCGGGAGCGGCGGTTACACCATTTTTACAGATGCTTCGAATATAGGACTCGGTTGTGTGTTGATGCAAGATAGAAAAGTCGTCGCTTATGGATCCCGTCAGTTGAAGGACCACGAGAAGAACTATGCAACGCATGATCTAGAACTAGCAGCGGTCGTTTTTGCGCTAAAGATGTGGAGACATTACCTCTACGGAGAGAAATTCGAAGTCCACTCCGATCACCGCAGCTTGCAGTATTTGTTCTCTCAGAAGGAATTGAATATGAGACAAAGAAGATGGATGGAATACATCAAAGATTATGATTTTCCGATCAAGTACCACCCGGGAAAGGCAAATGTAGTAGCCGATGCCTTGAGTAGGAAGTCAGCTAGTGTGGCAAGCCTAAGAGTTACGTGCTTCTTTCAGCAATTTGAAGAGTTGGGGGTAGATTTTCAGCCCCTAAGCGAGGGAGTGATGTTAGCCAACATGTCAGTGTCTGAACCCTCGTTCATTCGGAAGATCAAGGACAACCAATTGCAAGATCCAGAGTTGGCCAAGATTTCAGAGCATATAGAAGAACGTCCTGATTTTCGTTTTGTGGATGGAGTTTTATTCTATCGTGATCGTCTATGCGTGCCCAACATTGAAGATTTGAAGAATGACATTATGACAGAGGCGCACAGTACGAAGTACTCTATGCATCCGGGTAGCACGAAGATGTATCAGAACTTGAAAGGCAGATTTTGGTGGAACAACATGAAGAGGGAAATAGCAGCTTTCGTATCACGATGTATGACGTGTCAGTTGGTGAAGGCAGAACATCAGAGACCTCCAGGGTTATTGCAGCCATTAGAGATCCCAGAATGGAAGTGGGAACATATCACCATGGATTTCATCTCGAGATTGCCAAGGACCAGAAAAGGGAACAACTCCATATGGGTCATTGTGGACCGTCTCACCAAATCAGCTCATTTCATTCCTATGAAGACCGGAGAGAAAATGCATATGTTACCTCTCGCAGAGTTGTTTGTCAACGAGATTGTCAGCCGTCATGGGCAGCCAGTCTCCATTACTTCGGACAGAGATAGCAGATTCGTCTCGAGATTTTGGAAGACTTTGCATGAGTCTATGGGAACGAAGCTTCAGTTCAGCACAGCGTATCACCCACAAACAGATGGTCAGTCGGAAAGAACAATTCAGACCCTTGAAGATATGCTTCGAGCGTGTGTACTAGATTTCAAGATTCAATGGGATGAGACCCTACCGCTTTGCGAATTCGCCTATAACAACAGTTATCATTCGAGCATTGGGATGGCGCCTTTTGAGGCATTGTATGATAGGAGATGTAGAACTCCAGTTTGTTGGGAAGAAGTAGGTATTCGCAGTTTTCATGGACCGACTATGGTGAGTGAAACCAGCGACAAAGTCAAGTTGATCCAGGAACGTCTGAAAGTAGCCCGGAGTAGACAGAAGAGTTATGCAGACTCTCATCGAAGGGACTTACATTTTAAGGAAGGAGATAAGGTTTTCTTGAAGGTGTCACCTACTAGAGGAACTTTGAGATTCGGACAGAGAGGCAAATTATCTCGGCGAGACATTGGACCCTATGATATCGTGAGCAAGATTGGTGACGTGGCTTACAGACTAGCCTTACCACCCGAGCTTTCCGGCGTACACAATGTGTTCCATGTGTCTATGTTGAAAAAGTACGTCCCCGACCCATCACATGTACTCCGTCATGAACCATTAGAGATCAGAGAAGATGCCACCTATGTCGAGAAGCCTATTCAGATCATCGATACGAAGGAACAAGAACTAAGGACAAGGACTATACAATGGGTGAAAGTGCTTTGGGAAAATCACGGACCTGAAGAGGCAACGTGGGAATTACGGGATCAAGTTCAGAAGAAGTATCCGCATCTACTACCCGAGGTTAGTTATTTTATTTCATTTGGTGGACCAAATGCCCTAAGGGGTGGAGGATGTAAGACCCCGCCCCGAGAGTTTCCAATTAGTGTTAATTAAGACGTGATTTAGTTATAAGTGAGATTAGTGGAAATTGAGTAAATCTGGATTAGAATAGCTTTTTATAGCTTTGAATAATTTTGGGGACTCTTTTGATCTAGTGGGGCCTTTGGGGGTTCCTTTTTAGTGTGTCTTGATTTGTTTTGGGATTTAGTTATAATTCTGGAAATCGGTAATTTGCTCCGTTGAATGTATTTTATGATTCCCGACAACTTTCATATTTGCTCCGTTTCCATTCGAGACCTTTAAACCCTACTTTGCCATTGATAGGGGTAAAACAGTCTTTTTACACAAAATCTGGACACCATTTTCGATGTCTCCGAAACTTGTAAAATATATACTTTTTGGAAAGTAGAAATTTCGACGATCGATTCTTCCTTCTTCGTCGAATCCGTCCGAAGCCCGTAGATTGATGTTCTAGCCCATTTTAGACTTTTAAGTTGTGGGACCCATTGCCTTAGCTATATAAGGGGAAGTCTTCTTCTTCTTCCTCTTCTTGCAACTCCTTGAGAAAGAGGAATCCCAGCCCAGCCTAGGTTTTCTCCAAGTCTTCTTGCTTCTTGCTTTCCCATTTTTCAATCTCTCCCAAATCTCTTGCTATAGGCTAAATGGATGCTACAATCTTCTTCCCCTCCATGAGAGCTCCTTCTTGGTACCATTTTTAGAGAGAAACCACCATTCAAGGACCCTCTTTGAACAAGCTTTGAGTATTTGAGGAACTTCCATGTAAGCTCTTCTTCTTATCTTTTAGATTTGTATTATTCTAGTCTTGAGGATGCTTCATTTCCATTATTGGAAGTTATCCCTTCCTATTTCATAGTTTTGCCATTTTAGGGCTTGAATGTTGTATATTTTGGGGATTTTGTGTAGATTGTAGATTTTGAGCTTGATTGAAGGATTAGAGATTGATTAGCCTACTTGGAGACCAAGGCAAGTGGATGAATAGATTTGATTTGGATAAGTTCTTACTTTGTCAAAAATATAGATTTTTACTATTCATATGTCATTTGAGTTATTATGTTTCATAATGTTTTAGAAATGTATTTATTGACATGGTTTCTTCCTTAGCTTTATGTGAATATATGCATTCCTCATCAAAGTTTATTTTGGGTCATTATAAGCTTCTTAAATGGTATTGTACTTGCATTAAATGAGATTTGGATTGGTAGATGAATTAATGCATTGGTGGAATGGTGGTTGGTGGGAAGAAGTAAATGTTAAATGGAAGGGAGTAGACCCATTCCACATCAGAAAAGGGTTGGAATGGAGGTGAAACGGTTTGGGAAAGAAATGACTGAAATCTGCACCTGATGTGTGGTTCCCGCAGCTGGGCGGTCAGCGGGCGGTCACCTCGGCGGCTAGCCGACAGGTGACCGGCGGCTAGCCGACCCATATGCGGTTAGAAACACAGAATACTGCATTTTGACAGGCGAACCGCGGTCAGCTCGCGGCTAACCGCCAATCCCAAACCCAGTGACCGCCAGGTAGCCGAGATGCGCGGTTAGAAATACAGAATGCTACATTTTAGCAGGGTGAACCGCGGTCAGCAAGCGGCTAACCGCCGATCACATCAGCGGCTAACCGCCACCTGACCGACAGGTGACCGAGTTTTACCCAGAATTCCTGAGTCTTTTCTATTGGTTTCAGTTATGGTATTTAAAGGTTTGGATGGGTTGTTCTGATGCCCTACCACCTTGGAAAGACCCAGGGGATGACATAAGGAGATTGACATAGAAAGAAACATCATTTCGGAAAAGGTATTGAGACTTTTATATTCATCAACGTGCATAAGGAAACTTAGTATGTCCTCTATCATTCGAGTACCATACTAAGGGTAATTTAGACATACAAGATCCTTATACATGTCGTTTGAATATGGACGCCCCAATACATAGTCCCTAATAACATAAGGATTCATTGCATTGTTTTATTTAGTTTATATGTATCATTACCCGATTCTACTGGTTTTCTCTCAAATTCCGATTTGTACACCCGATATGTCCTGCCAGCCCGTGTATACTTGAACTGTTAATGATATGAAATGTGTGCCTACGAGCACCATGCCCCGCCTGCCCGTATGTTTTATATTGATATAGTTTTGCATATGTTTTGATTTATCATGCAACCTAAGAGTCGGCACCACTAAGCTTGGACATCCTTGTCAGTCTGATCAACTGACTTGGGTCTCCCCCTGTGCTCCCGCCAGTTGCAACTTGGATCCCGTACTGTCCCGTTACCCGGTTCCGCGGCCGTGGTCTTGCCTAGCTATATGTATATGTTTATAATATTGGTTCTCGTCACTTCGTGTGATCGAGCCCAATGCACTCAATGTGCTCTCATCACTTTAGTGATAGAGAGGATGTAGCTTTAGTGTGGTTGCCACCTAGTCAGTTCCTGTACCTTGATTACCCCGCATGATTTGTATTGCATCTTTACTTTAAATGAACTATGCATCCTGTTTTATGACAGTTTTCGTTATATCTATGATATGCTTTGATTTCTTTCGTGTTATTATCTATTCACCCACCTGCCAGACTGTCGTGTCTGACCCATTTTTGTGGTACTCAGGTCCAGCTCCCGTTAGTGCCTTTGAGGAGGAGCCAGAGGAGGCGGTCGGTGAACCGCAACGATTAGTAGAATGGCAAGCTGACGATGTCATGTAGACATTCGGTTTAGCTCGGAGCTGCGAACATTTTGGGAATTTTGAGAATGATACTGTTTTATACTTATGGGTTGTACTGGCCTTTGTTGGCCTTTATTTTTTTGGGGGAATGTTAATTAACTTGTTATTTTGTTTAAACTCTAACTTAATATTTTGGGAATGCTTTTGTGATCATTGCTCACTCTGACATCATGTCATACCTGTGTATTAACAGTCTTATTTGATGTGATTGGATTAAGAGTTTGATTTGCTACACGCTTCCGCACCAATATAAATGTTCTACGAGTGAATGTGGAATCCTCACCGCGGAAACCTGTGGGAAATTAATTAAACGTATAATTATTATCAAGGGGTGGTTCTTTATCCACACCACCCCCGCCGCGGTCCCGGGGCCCCCGGTCCGGGGTCGCGACAAGAACAGGCCTCGGCAGCGAGGACAAGATAAACTTAGGAATGTTTTGTCCTGTATTTTGGGTTGTATGGCTTTTGTTGGCCTTTTTCATACTTAGGAATGTATAAACTTAACTTAACTTACTTTCGTTCTTTGAAAACTTGAAAGTTAGTTTATGGTAATGTCGTGCTTATGTTTCCTTCTCTGAAAATTGTAGTGAAGATGATTTAACTTATGTGAGTTGATGTTGTAACACATGTATTGGACAAGATAAGATTACTTGCATGCTTCCGCAAATCATAGTTCTAGTGAGACAAATTTCAAGTGTGTTTTGGGAATCCTCACCGCGGAAACATGTGGGTTAATCAAGTAGTTGAACAACTCGCACTATTGCGGACCCGGGTCTCGGTCCAGGGTTGCGAAATAAACAATCATCAATTTTCATTAAAGAAAATATATACAAAGTTAGGTGCAAACATGCAAATCAATGACACCATACCCAACCACGCAATGTAAGACATAACATTAAAACCAATTTGCATTTGAAAGAATGTGACTTTGTTGAGCAAAAATACAAATTGTTTGTAAAATTTATTTCCTTCCAAATGATATAATCATAATTAAGCAAAAGGAAATAAATTCAAGGAAAATGCTTCTATAAATATAACCAATAAAGCTTAGAACATTTTCCAAATTTTTTGTTCAAATCACTTCAATATTCGAAAATCCCAACAATGAATCATTTATAAAATTTTGATCAAGCGATTTTGAAAAACATGAAGTGAACTATTATAAAATCTCAATTTGTATCCTAAATATGACAATAGACACTTATACAAATTGAACACATATTTTCCATACCAAAAGATATAACTTAAAAAATAAATGGAAATCTTAAATTGCTTCAAATCATTTGATTTACCAAAAAGATCTAATTATGACATTCATCAAATGATTTTGCAACATCAATTGATTACGAAAGATCTAGCTATGAAAGTTTTTGGAATCATAATCAATTGAACATCAATAGATATGCATTACAAGAGATATAACAATATGCGAACAAAATGCAAATCTATCATGACAATATTGCAATCAAAGGATTTTGAAAACCATTAGATATAACTAAAGTTCATGAAGACAAAATCAAATGATCACAAAGAAACATTGCATTTTAAGATATCTGACTATATAGAAACAAAGTACAAATGTAACATGACCAACAATATGATAAGACAATAAAAAATAGGTTGGTCCAATGAGATTCAAGGCCTTAAGGTTTATCCAATTGTCAACCTTTGAGAATCCACCTAAGGTCTTGATAGGGTTGTCCTTGAGGGTTCACTTTTGTCATCCCACCAATCTCTGAAAATTTTCACTTGAGAAGGTATACTTTGGTGAGATTGTTTCTTAGGGGAAAAAGCAAACTAGAAGGTAATCTCCATTTTCAACTATAGTGGAATCCATTTTTAATTATTCTTAATAAAGCACAATACTAGGGTTCTAACTCTAGGTTTTTAACACCAAATCAAGAGTTTCAATACACTTGATCCCAAAGTAGAGCACGAAGCTCTGATACCAATTGAAAGTCCTACTCCGATAGGATTTCAAATTGGATGAACCTAGACTAAGGATAAACTCCGGGTTGTTAAGCTCTATAATGGAGTAACCTTGCTCCGATACCAATTGAAAGTCCGGGATACGAACCCTAGAGGGGGGGGGGGGTGAATAGGGTGAGCTTCAAATTAGTGACCAATTATGACCAATTTTAACTTCTTTAAATTAAATTAGCCACTAGTGATGATTATCAAACAAAATGCGGAATAAAAACAATCACCACAAAGCATACACCATCACACAATGATTTATAGTGGTTCGGCCTCAATGCCTATATCCACTACCGGCTTGTGATCCTACACCCCATCAGATTTCCACCATTTATGCTTTTCAATAGGCTAAGCAATAACCTTTACAATATGCTTTCCAAGGCTAAGCAATAACCTCTTGGGTTTTATGGTTCACCCCTAACCATACACTTATGCTTTTATAAGGCTAAGCAATAACCTATGCAACCAAAAGGTTGGTTCTCTCTCTAAGTAGTGTCTAGAATACACTTGATGGAGATACAATTTTAGCTCAATACAATGCCTCTTAATTAGGTGGATATGAAAGTGAAAATCAAACTCACACAAACACTATATGAACGCAAAGGTGTATGCTCATGATGTGTGTGTGATAACTTCAATCAATTTAACAATGTAGCTTAATACATGTATGCTAAAAGCATTTGAAAGTGTAAAACACTAAAAGGTATTTGATTGAAGTGAAGAGACAAATCATATGTATTAAAAAATTCAACTTGAAAATGATATACCTATCAAGCTAAGCAACTTGTGAAACTTTAAAACAACACTACTTATGATTTGTGAAGTTGTTGTAAGACCCCGCCCCGAGAGTTTCCGATTAGTGTTAATTAAGACGTGATTTAGTTATAAGTGAGATTAGTGGAAATTGAGTAAATCTGGATTAGAATAGCTTTTCATAGCTTTGAATGATTTTGGGGACTCTTTTGATCTAGTGGGGCCCTTTGGGGGTTCCTTTTATTGTGTCTTGATTAGTTTTGGGATTTATTTGATAATTTTGGAAATCTGTAAATTACTCCGTTTAATGTATTTTGTGATTCCCGACAACTTTCGTATTTGCTCTGTTTCTATTCGAGACCTCTAAACCCTACTTTGCCATTGATAGGGGTAAAACAGTCTTTTTACACAAAATCTGGACACTAATTTCAATGTCTCCGAAACTCGTAAAATATATACTTTTTGGAAAGTAGAAATTTCGACGATCAATTCTTCCTTCTTCGTCGAATCCGTCCGAAGCCCGTAGATTGACGTTCTAGCCCATTTTAGACTTTTAAGTTGTGGGACCCATAGCCATTGTCTATATAAGGAGGAGTTCTTTTCCCTCCTCCTCTTCTTGCATTTTCTTGAGAACCAGAAATCCCAGCCCAGCCTAGGGTTCTCTTCAACTTCCATTGCTTCTTGCTTCTTCTTCTCTCAATCTCTCTCAAATCTATTGCTAAAGGCAAAATGGAGGTAGTAGTCTTCTTCCCCTCCATGAGAGCTTCATCTTGATACCCTTTGTAGAGAGAGCCTTCCATTCCAAGCTATCTTTTGAGCAAACTCTTTCCATTAGAGGACTCTTCATGTAAGTTCCTCTTCTCATCTCTTGGTTGTGTATTCATCTAGCCTAGGAGGTGCTTCACCTTGACTATTGGAAGCAATCTCCATCTATTTCTTGATTTTGACATTCTAGGGCTGTAATGTTGTATTTTGGGGATTTTTGTGTAGATTGTAGATTTGAGCTTGATAGTGGATTAGAGCTTGTCTAGCATAATTTGGAGACCAAGGCAAGTGGATGAATGGATTCAATTTGAATAAGTTCTTACTTTGTCAAAAATGTGGATTTTTACTATTCATATGTCATTTGGTTTATCATGTTCCATAATGTTTTAGAAATGTATTTATTGACATGGTTTTTCCCTTAGTTAGTTTTATGTGAATATATGCATTCCTCATCAAAGTTTATTTTGGGTCATTATAAGCTTCTTAAATGGTATTGTACTTGCATTAAATGAGACTTGGATTGGTAGGTGAATTAATGCATTGGTGGAATGGTGGTTGGTGGGAAGAATTAAATGTTAAATGGAAGGGAATAGACCCATTCCACGTTGGGAAATGATTGGAGTTAAGGTGAAATGGTTTGGGGAAAGAAAGCACTGAAGCCTGCACCTGATGTGTAGTTCCCGCAGCTGGGCGGTCAGCGGGCGGTCACCTCGGCGGCTAGCCGACAGGTGACCGGCGGCTAGCCGACCTAGATGCGGTTAGAAACACAGAATGCTGCATTTTGACAGGCGAACCGCGGTCAGCCGCGCGGTTATCTCGCGGCTAACCGCCACCCCAAAAACCCAGTGACCGCTAGGTAGCCGAGATGCGCGGTTAGAAACACAGAATGCTACATTTTAGCAGGGTGAACCGCGGTCAGCCCCGCGGCCAGTCAGCGGCTAACCGCCACCTGACCGTCAGGTGACCGAGTTTTACCCAGAATTCCTGAGTCTTTTCTATTGGTTTCAGATAGGGTATTTAAAGGTTTGGATGGGTTGTTCTGATGCCCTACCACCTTGGAAAGACCCAGGGGATGACATAAGGAGATTGACATAGAAAGAAAAACCATTTCGGAAAAGATATTGGGACCTTTAGATTCATCAACGTGCATAAGGAAACTTAGTATGTCCTCTATCATTTGAGTACCATACTAAGGGTAATTTAGACATACAAGATCCTTATACAGGTCGTTTGAATATAGATGCCCCAATACATAGCCCCTAATGGCATAAGGACTCATTGCATTGCTTTATCCAGTTATTTGTATAATAACCCGGATCTACTGATTTTCTCTCAAATTCCGATTTGTACACCCGATGTGTCCTGCCAGCCCGTGTATACATGAACCGAAAATAATATGAAATGTGTGACTTCGAGTACCATGCCCCGCCTGCCCGTATGTTTTATATTGATATAGTTTTGTATATGTTTTGATTTATCATGTAACCTAAGAGTCGGCACCACTAAGCTTGGACATCCTTGTCAGTCTGATCAACTGACTTGGGTCTCCCCCTGTGCTCCCGCCAGTTGCAACTTGGATCCCGTTCTGTCCCGTTACCCGGTTCCGCGGCCGTGGTCTTGCCTAGCTATATATATATGTATATGTATATGTTTATAATGTTGGTTCTCGTCACTTCGTGTGTTCGAGCCCAATGCACTGAATGTGCTCTCATCACCTTAGTGATGGAGAGGATTTAGCTCTAGTGTGGTTGCCATCTAGTCAGTTCCTGTACCTTGAATACCCCGCATGATTTATATTGCATCTGTACTTTAAATGAACTATGCATCCTGTTTTATGACAGTTTTCGTTATGTCTATTATATCTTTGATTTCTTTCTTGGTATACCTATTCACCCACCTGCCAAACCGTCGTGTCTGACCCATTTTTGTGGTACTCAGGTCCAGCTCCCGTCTTTGCCCTTGAGGAGGAGCCAGAGGAGGCGGTCGGTGAACCGCAACGATTAGTAGAATGGCAAGCTGACGATGTCATGTAGACGTTCAGTTTTGCTTTGAGCTGCGAACATTTTGGGGTGTTCATAGAATGATACTGTTTTGTACTTTGGTTGTACTGGCCTTTGTTGGCCATTATTTTTTTGGGGGAATGTTAATTAAATTGTTATTTTGTTTAAACTCTAACTTAATATTTTGGGAATGCTAATGAGATCATTGCTCACTCTGACATCATGATAGACTTGTATATTATCAATCTCATATGATGAGAATGGATTATGAGTTTGATTTGCTACACGCTTCCGCACCTATATAAATGTTCTACGAGTGATTGTGGAATCCTCACCGCGGAAACCTATGGGAAATTATGTACAATCAATAATCATCACCAAGGGGTGGTTCTTTATCCACACCACCCCGTCGCGGTCCCGGGGCCCCCGGTCCGGGGTCGCGACAGTTGTTGAATCCAAAACATAAGAAAGATTTGAAGGTGATTTTCTTATGATGAAAACAACAACCAAAGATTCAACCAAGTATAGGAATAATGTTACATATGATTTCACAGATGATTCCAAAACATGGTTCGCTTAGATATACCAATTTGAGTCCTACTCGGTTTGAATCATGGTGATGCATCCAAAACAATAAATCAATTCAAAATATATACATGTTAAGGACACAACAAATCATAGTTTATTATACTAGAAAAGATTTGCCAATAATTAAAGTAAAGCATGAAAACATACGATTAAGAAAAGCAAAGCTAACTTAGTGATTTAAACCTTGATTCCAAGCTTTAGCTTTCCTTTGGACCAACTAGCCTCCCTTAGCTCAATCCCCTTTGCTTGGCCTAAAAACACCTCTTGGAGGGCCTCTTAGTTCCTCAAACTTTTCACAGGAAGAGTTCTGTGTGTCCCCGGTCGACCTAGACCCTTACCCGGTCTACCGGGTGCTCAATGGTAAAAAATCCAACCATTTAAAAAAGAGCACAACGGCTCTTTCCCGGTCGACCGGCAGTGTGCCCGGTCCACCGGGTCCATGGGCTCGGTCGACCGGGTACACTGCAGGTCGACCGGGTCCAAGGACCAAAATCCCCAAAAATTGCATATTTAAAAGAGATTTCTTGTGGGGATTTTTGGGCCATTAAATCAAGCTTGGAATCATGTTTTAAATCAAACCAGGAGGTTTAAAAACATGAATCAATAAAAGCCTAAAATGATTTGAAAGATTTAAGACTCATAGGCTTGCTTGATTAATAAAACTTCTTTTCAAAACTAATTGCATCCAAGTTTAAAATCAAAACATGCATAAATCAATATTTCTACAAGTCTAAAAAATAATGCATGTGTAAATCAAGATTTCAAGATTTTCTAAATCAATAAATGTGTGAAAATTCAAATGATGTTAAAAGGATAATGCATCCATCAAATTGCAATATACAAAATCCCTAACATGTGGAAATTGGATCAACGATGCTTCTAGGGAAGTCCCTTGGTGTACAATCATATTAAGCATCGATCGATTCAATTCTATACACATTTGATTACATCATGCGTAATACACGAATACCTAGACAACCCTTCAAAGCACACCAAACCACATGCTTCGATTTCAATCCCCATTAATGGTCAGGTGAGAGTAGGCTCATGGTTTCCAACATCTAAGGCTCAAACCTAGGTTAACAGTTTCATTTCTAAATAAACATGAACTGGATCATTAGTCCTAGTAATTACATTACTTTCCATCTCCAATCGTAACGAAACCTACGCCATTGGATTCTATGTCTCAAGTGCTTTCTATCGATATATTACACGTAGAAATCCAACGGTTGGATTAAAGGTTACAAGGGTCCGAAGTTGTCAAGTTCTGCCAACCTGCACCATCTGTCCGATTGATTGGCCTTGAACACCATCCAATTAGTGCACCTTGTCTGATCGATTGCACAGAGTGTCCGATCAATCGGACCTGGGCACCTCCTAGTTAGCTGTGGATTTCCTTTGTCCGATTGATCGCACAGAGTGTCCGATCGATCGAACAGCGAACGTCCTCAGTTAATTGGGGCATGTTCCCTGTCCGATCGATCGTACAGAGCGACCGATCAATGGGACAACGGATAGTAAGGCTAAATTTGGGTTTTCTGTATCTTTTCCATGAGTCATTCCATGGCTAAACCTGCACACATTGAGCCTCCATGCTACCCATCCATTGCATTCATCATTTTTCATATCATTTAATAGATTAAATATCTATTGCATGCCAATTAAGAATTAAAACCATCCTAATTCACAAACCTAATCTAGCATGTTAAATCCAAATCAAAACCAAAAGCAACTTGGAATTCGGGTATTCTAACATAGAATCATTGCCAATCAATAGAGACCATACATACATATTAAATCATAAATTGCATGTCTACTTGGCTCAACCAAGAAGAAGATGAAAAGAATCATGGTGATTGGAATTTTCCAAAAAAAATACTCAATTTTCCGTAAATTGCAAACTACCCCCTGCTAGGGTCAAACGCACTCGAAATCTCGCAAAACTTCTCAAACACTATTCTTACACTAAAAGAAATCGGCTCATGATCTAACCTCACCTAAATATCTAATGATAAAATTAATTGTAAGAATTACAAAATAAACAGGTTAACAGGCCTACTAATGGGCCTAATTGACCGGGTAAGGTCGTGGACCTTACAGAAGACGCTACGCTTTGATGTATGGTCAAACAATGTCCGATTGACCTAAAATTTGGCATGGAGCATATTGGAGTCATTTTAAGATGATCCAATAGCTCCGATTTGGAAATCATTTTCTCGAGGGGCTCCGCCGCCAGGAGGCCTGATTTAGCTTCCGGGAGGTCAAAGTTTGGTCAAATGTTGTCTAAATGACCTGAAACTTGACATGTAGCCCCTTGGAAGTATTTTGAGACTATCCATGTGCTTTGTTTAATGAGAAGTGGCCTCGGTGGTTTCCGCAGCCAAGAGGCTTGGTTTTGTTATTTGAGCGTTGATGTTGGGTCAAACGTTGTCGGTTTGGCTTGAAATTTGACATAGAGCCTCTTGGAAGTATTTTTAGGCCATTCATCGGCTCTGATCGAAAATTTGATGTCTTTGTTGCTATCTCATGAGCAAAGTTCGAACTTTCAGCCTAGAGTTTGAACTCTCGGGAGCAGAGTTCAAATGTTCAGTCCAGGCCAAACACCCGAGAGGCCAAGAGTTCGAACTTTCAGGAGCAGAGTTCGAACGTTCAAGTGCAAAAAGTTATGTTTGCTGAATTTTTTAGTTCTATTCGTTCTGAAACCATCTCCACCCTTTCTAAACCATTCCCAAGGGCTATAACATGCACAAAAATGAGCCACCATGCTCTCCTCCAATAACAACAATCTCCCAATCATTTCCAACAACATTTCTCCATTCACCAATGATCATTAAAAACCCATTTAAAACAAGCGAAATCACAAATAAAACCTAGATTTCAAAACTTAGCTAAATGGAGAATTTCCAAAGAAATGTACTACATATGTATGTGAGGAAAATAGAATTTGAAATTAACCAACCTTGTTGATATCAGTACAAGTAACTAGTAAAGAGATTAAGACAATTAGAGATCAAAATATATATCCATAAATAGCATGTACTAGGAAAACGAAAAGAATCACTTGCCTTGGCCCAAAATGTAACACAAATCCTTCCTCAAAGTTCCCTCTCTACAGCTGAAGATATACAAAAACCCTAAGAAAACCACTTCAAAACCAACCAAGCTTTGAAAACCAAAACCTCATTTCGAAATGGGTTTGCATGTAAGGAAAATGGGCTATAGAGGAGCTAATAAAGCTCCATTAAAGAGGTGGAATGAAGCTCTTACCTGAAGTTATACAAGAAAGAAGAAATGAAGAAGAAGAAGTAGTAGCCCGGCTGAAATTTACGTAACAAATGGTAGCAATGGGAAGCTAGGAAGGAGAGGAAGAAAATGGTGAGATCAACACTCCAATCTAAGCCCAATAGCCATGTCATGCAAGAGGAAGAAGATGGAGAAGAAAGAGTTCTCTCCTAAGGTCTAAGGTTTTTTTTTTTTTTTGAAAAGGTCCTGGAGTTGCTAAAATGAAATGAAGATGAGGGAGATGGGTATAAGAGTTGAGTGGATTGTGGGCCCCACCAAGGCTAATACTTCAAATGGCTAAAACATGCTCTTCCAAACCCCGGACATGACCGACGAAGAAGACTAAAATGATCCTCAAAAAATCTAGTTTCAAAAAGTATACTTCTGACATGGTTCAGGAATTTCGAAATTTGGGCTCTGACTTCAATGTGAAAAGGCTGTTTTGCCCCTAAGGCTGAAAAACTGATTTTCTGGGCTTCGAATGGGATCGATGTGAGCACAAAAGTTGTTGGGGCTAATTTGACCTATCAAAAGAAACCAAAATTGGAATTCTTCAAAATCAAGAACAATCCCCCGCTGCTGACACGTGCACCCCAAGGCGTCCCTAGGCTGCCAGATTGGGTCCAACTGACCTCAAAATCCCCCAAACCTATAGAAAACTATTCTAAACCACAAACCAACTCGATTACATTCAAATCTCACTTAGAGAACTAACCCACGGCTAAAAACACACTAATCACAAAAATTAGGGGTCGGGGTCGGGGTCTTACAATTGCCTTCCACTATGACTGTAATCTACTAACAGTGCGAATGTCTACATTCGCATTGGAACTTCCAGTGGAAGTAGTCAACTTATTGATGACAAGAGGATGAGGGGAGACATGTACTTAGTTGATTGGTTGTTGGAATAAAAGATATAGAAGAACAAAATTGAGGAAGACGGACTAGAATACGAAGTTGCAGCGATAGAAATATCTTAGTTAGAAGTAGCAACATTAGAAGACGACGTTGTAGCTTTTTCAAAAATTTTAATTTTTTTGTTTAAAGAAGTAAATCTTTTTAAAGTTGTAAGTTTTATTCAAAGCCGTAAATTAACTCCCTCATTATGGGTCAGCCTCCAAATTATGGGCCTACCTGCTAACTCGGCACCTTTCTACTTGACTCGGACCGTATCCCACCTCGGAGCTGGCGGACGGCAATTTCCTGTTAAACGTTTCAAGGGTTTATTCAAATGTATAAGAATGGAGCAGTATGAAAAAAAACCCCCGCAAAATCTTCTTTCTCTCATAATCCTCCCCCTTTACACATGCTGATCACTCCAGTGGACTTGGGTACGTCCTTCCGGCTTTCTAGCAGCATCCAACCGTCCATTCTTACCTCTCAATCACTCCACTGAAGGTCACTCTCTATCTCTGCCGCGAATCCTCATCCTTTGAATGCATCTTTCTCTAAATTCACGACCTTCTCTAAGAGAGATTTCACATGTTGCAGAGTACCCATCGAAGATTCCGTGACCTCCATGTCCGACGTAAAGTATGCCTATGACTTCATTTACTTTTCTACGTCTTCTTCTCTTCAAACTCGGATTTTCAGAGAAAAGAGATGGTTTTGATCAGTTGAAAGTGGGCCCCGCATATGGAATGTTTCTGTTGTACTACCTGAGGTGCTAATGGCTTCTCTTCCTATGTGAAAAAGATGGGTGCATTTACAGTCTATGTTTGGGAATGAAGGTAGCTTTTATTCTTCAGTGACTGCAAATCGAGGTATGGGTCAGGACAATTTGGGCAGAAAATGGTCTATTTTGGTCTTCTCATTAGATGGCTGAGTTTCGGAATTGGGGTTCATTGATTAGTGTATATTTAGAATCATTCTATTTTTAATATTATGCTATGATAAAAACTTCTAGTTCTAACCATTTCCCAACTCTTTCCAAACACAATCCTAGAAGCATAGAACTTCTTGAAATCACATTCTTTTCAACAATTGAGGAGACACATCTTCCCGTGAAAGTATGTGTGAATAAACTATGTATTTATCAACTACTCCAATTAGCTGTGTAGACGATGATACTGTAAATTCTTGATAATTTTACTTGGTGGAAAGCGAGTGAACGTCAATTTCCGATGCTTGCTACTATGACTGTGATCCACTAACAGTGCCAATGTCTACAATCGCATTAGAACTTTCAGTGGGCGTTGGCTACTTATTGATGACAGAAGGACGAGTTTAGATGAAGAAACGGTGGAGACATGTATGTACTTGATTGGTTTTTGGAAGAAAAGAGACAGAGGAACAAGATTGAGGAAGATGAATTAGATTACGAAGTTGCAGAAATACAAATATCTTAGTTAGAAGTTGCAACATTAGAAGAGGACGTCGTAAATTTTTCAAAATTTTTAATTTTTTTTGCAAAGATGTAAATTTATTTAAAATTTTATTCAAATTATTTCACTTTAGTCAAAGCTATAAATTAACTCCCTCATTATGGGTCAACCTCCAAACTATGGGCCTTCCTTCTAACCCGACTCCTTTCTACCTAACCCAAACAATATGCCACCTCGGAGCCGTCAACCGGCACTTTCCTCTTAAACGTTTCAAGGGTTTCTTCAAATGTATAGGAACGGGGTAGTAAGAGAAAAAACCCGCAAAATCTTCTTACTCTCGGAATCCTCTCCCTTCATGCAAAACAATAGCTCCAATGGATTTGGGTACCTCTCTCCGGCTTTCCAACAACATCCTATCATCCATTCTCTTCTCTCATTCACACCAACGAAGCTCGCTCTATATCTCTGCCGCCAATCCTCTTTCGAATGCATCTTTCTCAATATTCGCGACCTTCTCTCAGAGAGATTTCACATGTTCCAGAGTATCCATCGAAGATTTCGTGACCTCCATGTCCGAGGTGAAGTATGCCCATGATTTTATTTATTTTCTCTACTTCTTCTTCTCTTCAAACCCAGATTTTCAGAGAAAATAGAGGATTTTGATCAGTTGAAAGTGGGTCCCGCATATGGACTTTTTCTGTTGCACTACCTATGGTGCTAATGGCTTCTTTTCCTATGTGAAGAAGATGGGAGTGTTTACAGTCTATGATTGGGAAATTGGTAGCTTTTATTCTTCAGTGACTACAAATCGAGGTATGGGTTAGGACAATTTGGACAGAAAATGGTCTATTTCTGGTCTTCTCATAAGATGGCTGAGTTTCGGAATTGGGGTTCATTGATTAGTGTTTATTTAGAACCAGTTTATTTTTAATATTATACCCAGACAAATACTTCTAGTTCTAACCATTTCCAAACTCAATCCTAGAAACAGAGAACATCTCGAAATGAACTTCTTTTCCACAATTGAGGCAACGCATCTTTCCGTGAAAGTATGTCTGAATAAACTTTGTATTTATCAACTACTCCGATTAGCTATGAAGACGATGATAACGTAAAGTTTGATATTTTGACTTGGTGGAAAGTGAGTGAATACCAATTTCCCATGCTTTCCCCTGTAACTGTGATCTACTAACAGTGCCACTGTCTACAATCGCATTGGAACTTTCAGTGGAAGCAGTCAACTTATTGATGACAAGAGGAAGAGTTTAGCTGAAGGAACAATGGAGATAGGTATGTACTTACTAGATTGGATTTTGGAATAAAAGAGACAAAAGAAAAAAACTGAGGAAGTTGAATTAGAATACAAAGTTGCAGCAATAGAAATGTCTTAGTTAGAAGTTGCAACATTAGAAGATGACGTTGTAACGTTTTTGAAAATTTTAATTTTTTTCGAAGATATAAATTTATATAAAGTTGCATTAAAAGTTGTAGGTTTTATTCAAATAATTTCATTTTATTCAAACTTGTAAATCAACTCCCTTATTATGGGCCAGTGTCCAAACTATGGTCCTACCTACAAACCTTGCTCGTTTCTACCTGACCGGGCCAGTTTGCCACCTCGGATCTAGCAACCAGCACCTTCCCCTTAATCGTTTCTAGGGTTTTTTCAAATGTATAGGAATGGGACATTAAGAAAAAAAAATAGACCCGAGAAATCTTCTTTGTATCGGAATCCTCTTCCTTCACGCGGACCGATCACTCAAGTGGATTTGGGTACCTCTTTGCGGTTTTCCAGCAGCATCCAACCGTCCATTCTCACCTCTTAATCGCTCCACCGAAGTTCGCTTTCTATCACTGCCTCCAATCCTCCTCTTTCGAATGCTTCTTTCTCGATATTCACGACCTTCTCTCAATGAAACTTCACATGTTGCAGAGTATCCATCGAAGATTCCGTGACCTCCATGTCCGAGGTAAAGTATGCCTGTGATTTTATTTACTTTCCTACGTCTTCTTCTCTTCAAACCTGGATTTTCAAAGAAAATAGAGGATTTTGATCAGTTGAAAGTGGGCCCCGCCTATGGACTGTTTCTGTTGTACTACCTAAGGTGCTAATGGCTTCTTTTCCTATGCAAAGAAATGGGTGTGTTTACAGTCTATGTTTGGGAACGAAGGTAGCTTTTATTCTTCAGTGATTGCAAATCGAGGTATGGATCAGGACAATTTGTGTAGAAAATGGTCCATTTTGGTCTTCTCGTCAGATGGCTGAGTTTCGGAATTGGGGTTCATTGATTAGTGTATATTTAGAACCATTCTATTTTTAATATTATGCTAGGATAAAAACTCCAAGTTCTAAACATTTTCAAACTCTCTCCAAACACAATCCTGGAAACAAAGAACTTCTTGAAATCAAATTCTTTTCCACAACTGAGGAGACACATCTTCCCATGAAAGTTTGTGTGAATAAACAATGTATTTATCAACTACTCCGATTAGCTGTAAAGACAATGATACCGTAATTCTTGATATTTTGACTTGGTGGAAAGCAAGTGAGCATCAACTTCCAATGCTTTCCACTATGACTGTGATCTACTAATAGTGCCAATGTCTATAATCGCATTAGAATTTTAAGTGGACCTAGGCAACTTATTGATGACAACAGGATGAGTTTAGCTGAAGAAACGTTGGAGACATGTATGTACTTGATTGGTTTTTTGAAGAATAGAGATAGAGGAACAAGATTGAGGAAGATGAATTAGAATACGAAATTACAGCAATAGAAATATCTTAGTTAGAAGTTGCAACATTGGAAGACGACATTGTAAATTTTTTGAATTTTTTTAAAGATGTAAACTTATTTAAAGTTTTATTCAAATTATTTCACTTTATTCAAAGTTGTAAATTAACTCCGTCATTATGGGTCAACCTTCAAACTATGGGCCCACTCGCTAACCTGACTCCTTTCTACCTGACCTGGACAATATGCCTGACGGACCCGTCTTTTTCTTTCTTGCCTTCCTCCGTCCCGGGTCTGCCGGGGTGCGGCAGCTCGAAGAGAAAAAAAAGACCAAGCATTAACATTTTTGTACGGGTATGCCAGATTTTCTATTCTATTTGGAATTTGAAATGGTGATCTGGAGATTCACCTTCACAAGTAGAAAGGAAATCAAACTTTTTTTCTAACTTTCCATTACACATATATTTTAAAGAAAGAGACAAATTTAGAATGCCGTGAAAGGCGATTTTTTTAGTTTGCTATGAAAGGCAGTTTTGTACCGTAGAAGGCGATTTTACCATGGAAGGCGATTTTACAAATCTTATCAATAGTGAAAGACAAGAATTGTGATTTTTTTTGTCTCTTTAAAAAAAAATACAAAATACAATAGAAAGGGAAGAAAGAGCGATCTGACTTCTCAAGCGATTGTGGGGACTCGTTCAGATCGACAGTCATGAGTCATGTATGGATTCCACCATCGTCCTTCATATGAGAACACTTGATGCTTTAGTTCACTTGGCTTGGCTTGGACCCCAGATTTTTAGAGGACAAAGACCAAGGGAAGGTCCTATATCTAATAAAAAAGCAGGTAGACGGGCTGAAAAGCCACATCTAGGCCATGTTGGATAGAAGAAGAGAAACCTTGGGGGGATGGCCCCCCAAGGGACTTCAATCACCGTGTAGTTCTTGCAGCAAGGTTTCTTCAAGGCAGGAGAGCTTCTTTTTGTAGATAATTTTCAGGAGATTTTTCAGGATCCCTTCCCTTTGGAATGACCGCCTATTTATAGGCTTTTGGTGGCCATTAGGAGGGTTTTATGGGCATTAATGGTATTAATGCTCCATGATGGGAGGAGTTACAAGTATTAATTTCATAATTTTGTAACTCCTTTTCCTTGGATTTTGATTGGCCGACGGAGAATAATGGGCATTTAATCTCCTTGATGATGGGAGTTTTATGATTAATTACCATGATTAATCTCCATAATGATAGGAGTTACATGGTTAATTGCCATGATTAATTGGACTTGTAACTCCCAGTTACTTGCTTTTAATTGGGCCGTCCAAAATAATGAGTTAATGACCCTAATAAGTTGTCATAAAAAGGTCATTTAACTTCATTAATTGGTCGCCGAGTCGCTTGAAGAGTCGCGGGCTGCACCGCGTCTTTTGGAATTCTTCTTGCGATGATCATCAATGGATCCGCATGTTGTTTGATGTCGGATGACGATGCAAATTCAGACATTGGTTGACACCAATGGGCCGACAACATCTGTCCAGTCGATTTCTCGATCGGTCGGGCAGAAAGTGTACTTTCTTGGTCGGCCGGTTGGTGGTTTCGGAGTGTCTGATGATGATCAAATGATTTTGATGGCAGATCCGTGATGCCGATGAAGATCGATGGATATCATGCCTCAAAAATTAGATTTTAAGAAAATCACAGGGGCCAAACATCGCAAAACGCGAAAAAGAACGGAAAAATGACACTTTTGGTGGAAATCCGGCGACCCGGATTTCCAGGGTCACCGGCGACCATGCACCCATGGTCGCCTGCGACCATGGGGCTGGCGACCATGGGCCAAGGTCGCCGGCGACCTTGGACTTTGGTCCATTTTCCGATTGTCTTCCGGTCGCCGTTTCTCGGGCTTTTTCGCTTCTGTTTTCTCCTGTATTTTTCTTGACATTTCTTCTCATTTATTAGCTTAATTCCTCTGAAGAAAACCTGTCGAAAGGCTGCGCAAATTAGAGCACAAAGTTTCCTATTTTTGGAAAAGCCGAAGACTCCGTAGCCGATTTTCCGCCAAGAGTTGAAACTAGGTCAAACGATGTCGGAATGACTTGAAATTTGAGGTGAAGCTTCTTGAGCATTAGATAGGACCAACCATGGGCTTTTATTTGAGTTTTGAAGCTGTTTGGGGTCCTGTCGATGCTTGACTTGATTTCACCGTGCGGAAGATGTCTAGCTTTGATGTACGGTCATCCGATGTCCGATTGACCTGAAATTTGACGTGTAGCCTTTTGGAAGAATGTAGAAGCTACTCATGTGTTTTGTTCGATGAGTGGCGGCATCGGAGGTTCTCGCCGCCGGGAGGCTTGATTTCGCCGTTCGAGAGTTGATGGAGGGTCAAACGGTGTCGGTTTGACTTGAAATTCGACGTGGAACCTTTTGGAGGTATTTTGAGACCATCCATAGGCTCTGATCGAAGATTTGATGTATTTGACACTATCACCGCCGGGAGCTCCCGCTCAGCTGTTGGAGGATTGAAGTTAGGCCAAATGGTGTCTAAATGGCCCGAAACTTCATGTGTACCTCTTTTTTGGCTATTTTGAAAGATCTTGCATTTTTTGTTTGATTTTGACAAGATCTGATGCTCGAAGCAACTTTGCCTATTTGTAATAGGATGTGGCTCCATGTAGCTTTTGATGTTGAGGAGGCAAAGTGACATTTTTGGTGTCAACAAATGCCCCCTCAAGGTATAGCGACGAATTGGATAGCTTCTGCAGTCGATGTGCCTCGAAGAAAATTTTGAAGGAGAACTTCTGACTTGACCAAGAGTCTCTGAGCATTTTTCTTAATGGAGTAGCCTTTTGAGTTTCCAAAGGGATTTTATGGCAGTGAAAGAGATCACGTACCATCTCAAGGAATATTTTTTTTTAAATGACATTTGAATTGTGATCGTAGCCCCAAGAGCAAGGCCGCGATTGTAGTAATAACCGGTGAAACCGGATCGATCCACGGAGAGTTTATTTATCACAAAACCTGTCCTAATGAAAAAACCTAGTTCTAGCCTAAAAAAAACTATACCAATCAAATTTCCTAATTGAATTAAAAATTAATTACAAATCTGAAATATTAATTACAACCAAAGAAAATTAAAATCCTAATCTAGAAACCTAATCTAACCACTGCATCACCATAAGATTTATTAGCCCAACCAATTGCAATAATTGTTAAGGTGCATAAAATAAAAATAAAATAAAATAAAATAAAATTAGAGAATAAAGAAATTAGATTTTAATTCTAAAACTTTGCAATAATTACTTTGCTTAATGCCATCAAGAAAAATCAAGACCACCCGCACCAAGTGTGCACTGTCACTACGAACAAAAATTCGATGTTGACCCATTGGTGAAGACCAAGACCCCATAAACTTGATTTATTAATGAAAGACCCATTACAAGCAACTAACCATTACAAGGTTCTTTTAATAAAAAAACAAAGTGCATCCAACCTTACCATAGACACAAGAAACACTAAACGGAGGAGAGGGACTCGCGGTCTTGAACGGCGATCCAACCGGCTCTCGTTTCGCGATCTGAAATCCAAGCAAGGGAAGATGATTTCAAGGATGATCCGATGGTGGAGTGACGATAGCAACGGCGGTGGTGCGACGGCGTAGGAGCCCAAGTGGTGGTAGCCTTAGAGAAAGCGTTGGGTGAGTGAGGATGGTAGGGGAGAGATGGAAACAAAAATTAATGGAAAAGGGGAGGGAGAGGTTGTTGGTCGTCCAAGGTGAATGGGGGGTATGGAATGCACGTCCGGCCCTTTTTGTGGGTCTTTTTATATATATATATTTTTTATAGCTTGGGTTGCAAGGGATTTGGATTTGGAAGGGTATGAAGTATGGGGCCCAAGTTGGGATAGGATTTCGAGGGCTGAGATTGAACAATCTTCGAATCTCCTTGTTGATTGGGTTGCCACCAAAATTCCTTCTTAATTTAAACTTGTCTTTGTAGCTTGCTTCTCTTGAAAAGGGTCCCACTTACTTGGCTAAGAAATAATTCAAATCTGAAATTTCAAATTTGAAACAAATTATCTTGGATGCATGTGGTCCCCACCCATCTTGGACGTGTGAATGCTTCTTGGATAGAGGTGTTGCTCGTGTGATTCTTCTGGGATAAATCTTATCTTGAAGAAAAATCTTTTACATCTTTGGAAGCCTTCCTCATTTGATATTCAAGTTTTAAATATCTTTAGGTATCTTTTATGCAACAATGTTGGGCTCTTTGGATTAGTTTCTAACTTGTATTGCTTGACTAGCAAGAATCTTGAATTTTTTAAACTTCTTAATGGCTGGAAAAATATCCTTAGATGGGCCCCAGATTATTTGCAACAAAGCTTCAAAAATCTGAAAATTCAGATTTTGCTAAGATGGTGGACCATTGGACGTGTGATCTCTTGGAAACTCCTCCATGTGGAACATCCCATATCATGAGGATTCTCTGCAATTTGACTTTATCTCCAATTCAAATCTGAATATGAGTTTCAATTTACCACGTACTGTGCAACAACTTGAAAACAACTATGTTGGACGTCTATGCCTTGGCTGGGATTTTTTTTTCCTTCATTCTTTCCTTCCTCTCTTCTTTCTTATCTTGTTTTAAATCTTGGTCATCCATCTTGAGTTCTTTAATTGATTTATTTCTTCTGCGGGCTCCAAGAAATTGGACTTTTCCTACAAAAAATACAAATAGTATAATCAATGATCAAAGAATTATTTATTTATGTAGGAAAAGAGTATTGCAAGATGCGGGCCCCAATTCACACTGAATAGATGCATAATATTTCACCATTTTGTCAAGTTTTCTTTAATTAAATTAAAGGTGCAAAGAAAATTCATCATTTTATGTGTGAATAAAAAGTTATGAGAAATTTGTGACTTTTAATGCCAAAAATGGAGAAATTCATGATTTTATGTGAAAATGCAATTTTTGGATGAATTTTTTACTCAAATTCAGACTTTGATGCTGAAAAACAGAAAATCATATTTTTTTACTAAAATGGTCCATGATTTGATGATTAAGTCCTTAATTACTCTAAAATGATGAGGAAAATCTCCATTTTTAAGGACTTATCAGATTGGTTTTTTGGGTTTTGGAATTTTTCTTTCTTTTTGACCTTGTGAACCTAAAGGCTTTGTGTGGCGTATCAGGCGGTCAAGAAGATTTTTTGTTGTTGACCTTGTGACCTAACAAGCTGTATGTGGCAGGTTAGGGGGTCGGAGTTTGGATTTTGATTTTTGGTCTTGTGACCTAACAAGCTGTATGTGGCAAGTTAGGGGACCGGGATTTGGTTTTTGTTTTGGCCTTGTGACCCAACAAGCTGTATGTGGCGAGTTAGGGGACCATGGTTTGGATTTTGGTCACTCTTTTGGACAATTTTGGGTCCATTGGAGTGGTTTGGGTTTTTGTGGAATGTCAATTTCAAGGTTTTCGCTTAATTTGGTTCATGAGGAGGGATGGTTTGGTTTTTTGGAAACTCATGAGGCTTGGATTTTTTTTTTTTTTTTTTATGGTCCAATCAACTCAAGGGAGGCATGGAACCATTTTTGTATGCTTTTGGTAAGAGGGATTTTGATTAAAAGTCACTTTTAGTGCCTAGGTGGTCAAACCTGGCTCAAATGGGCTAACCCATGGGACCTTAAGCTTTAAAGATGGATTAGATCTCATGTGGTGTCATTTTTGTAAAGAATATCTAAAAATATCTATTTTTGGTAGAGAATATCTAAAACTATTCTTACTTGGAGAGAATCTCTCAAGTTTCCTTGATTTTGGGAGAGATTTTCTCAAAGTATCTTTCTTTGGGAGAAAGTTTCTCATAATCCCTCTATTTTTGGAGAGAATTTCTCAAAAGATCTCCTCATTGGGAAATAATATCCCATGATTCTTTTCTTTTAGGAAGTATGCTAATTTGTAGCACTTACCTCCTTTCTTTTCTCCTCCTTTCCTCTTTTGGTTTGCTCTCTTCTATAAAAGCAAGAGGAGGTTGGACTCTTGCTCCTATTGCCTTCTTTTTGCAAAAGTCTTCAAGAGTGCTCCAAGATCAAGAATTCTTCTTCTTCCTCAAGGATCTTCAAGCTTTTTCTTCTTCTTCTCTATCAATGGCTTCAAGTAAGTTTCTTTTTTTTTCTTAAGAAACCCCATGTAGGAATAGAAAACGGTTTTCTTTCTTTTCTTTTCATTTCTTTTTCTTTCTCCTCTTTTTTTTTTTTTCTTTTCCACGTGTGTTCTTTTTCTTTTTTTTTTCACATGTTTTCTTTTTTATTTTTTTTTCTTTCTTTTCTTTTCTTCTCTTTTTCTCTTTCTTTTTTTTTTTAACTCTCTCTCTCTTTTCTTTTCTTTTTTGTGTAGCCGTACGGCCACGTGGCCTGTGGGCATTTTTTTTCTTTTTTTTTTTTGGAAAGAGATTCTTTTCTTTTTTTTTCTCTTTTTCCTTCTGTAGCGACCACGGACCGGGACCCGGGCCCACGACGGTGGTGGATGAATGATTATATGAATATACACATTTAATCTCCCACAGGTTTCCGCGGTGAGGATTCCACACACACTCATAGAACATTTACATTGGTGCGGAAGCGTGTAGCAAATCAAACTCTTAATCCATTCTCATCATAAAAGACTGTTAATGCATAAGTATGACATAATGTCAGAGTAAGCAATGATCTCATTAGCATTCCCCAAAATATGAAGTTAAAGTTTAAACAAAAGATCAAGTTAAATTAACATTTTCCAAAAATAATGGCCAACAAAGGCCAGTACAACCAAAAGTATAAATCAAGTATCATTCTATAAACTCCCCCAAAATGTTACGTAGCTCAAAGCTAAACCAATGTCTAAATGACATTGTCAGCTTGCCACTCCACTAATCGTTGCGGCTCGCCGACCGCCTCCTCTGGCTCCTCCTCGAAGGCAATAACAGGGGCTGGACCTGAGTACCACAAAGATGGCTCAGACACGACGGTCTGGCAGATGGATGAATAGATAATACCAAGAGAGAGATCAAAGCACATCTTAAACATAACGAAATCTTATTAAAACAATAATTGTCTTAAGACAGGATGCATGGTTCATTTAAAGTACAGATGCAATGTAAATCATGTAGGATATTCAAGGTACAGGAACTGACTAGATGGCAACCACACTAAAGCTAAATCCTCTCTATCACTAATGTGATGAGAGCACATTCAGTGCGTTGGGCTCGAGCACACGAAGTGGCGAGAACGAACATTATATACATATACATATACATATAGCTAGGCAAGACCACGGCCGCGGAACCGGGTAACGGGACAGGGCAGGATCCAAGTTGCAACTGGCGGGAGCACAAGGGGGACGCCCAAGTCAGTTGATCAGACTGACAGGGACGTCCAAGCTTAGTGGTGCCGACTCATAGGTTACATGAGAAATCAAAACATGTACAAAACTATATCGGTGTAAAACACTCGGGCAGGCGGGGCATGGTGCTCGTAGGCACACATTTCATATCATTATCTTTTCATGCATAGACGGGGCTGGCAGGACATGTCAGGTGCATAAATCAGAGTTAAAACCATGAAATAAATTCTTATACAGTTACGGACTATATATTGGGGCTTCCGTATTCAGACAACATGTATAAAGATCTTGTATGTCTATTATTGCCCTTAGTATGGTACTCTAATGATAGAGGACATATCAAGTTTCCTTATACAAGTTGATGAATCCAAAGCTCCCAATACTTTTCCGAAATGGAGTTTCTTTCTAAGTTAATCTCCTTATGTCATCGCCCGGGTCTTTCCAAGGTGGTAGGGCATCAGAACAACTCATCCAAACCTTTAAATACCATATCTGAAAACAATAGAAAAGACTCAGGAATTCTGGGTGAAGTTCGGTCACCTGTCGGTTAGCTGGCGGTTAGCCGCTAGCTGACCGCGGTTCACCCTGCTAAAATATAGCATTCTGTGTTTCTGACCACGCATTTCGGCTGCCTGGCGGTCACAGGGTTTTTGGGTGGTGGTTAGCCGCGAGCTGACCGCGGTTCACCTGTCAAAACACCGCATTCTGTGTTTGTAACCGAATCTGGGTCGGCTAGCCGCCGGTCACCTGTCGGCTAGCCGCCAAGGTGACCTCCCGCTGACCGCCCAGCTGCGGGAACTACACATCAGGTGCAGATTTCAGCTCTTTCTTTCTCAAACCCTTTCACCTCAACTTCATCCATTTCCTAACATGAAATGGGTCTATTCCCTTCCATTCCACATCTAATCCTTTCCTCCAACCACCATTCCATCAATGCATTTAATTCTCCTTCCAACACAAATCCCATTCAATGCAAGTAAAATATCATTTAAGAAGTCCATAATGGCCAAAATAAGCTTTAATGAATGAATGCATACATTCTCATAAACTAACTAGGAGAAAAAATCATATCAATAAGTACATTTCCAAAAGTATTATGAAACATAGTAAACTAAAGGAATATGAATAGTAAAATCCACATTTTCAATAAAACAAGAACTCATTTAAATCAAATCCATTCATTCACTTGCCTTGGTCTCCAAATATGCTAATGAGCTCTAATCACACTCTCAAGCTCGAAATCTACAATCTACACAAAAATCCCCAAAATGCATTCATCACAACCCTAGAATGTCAAAATCAAGAAATAGATGGAGATAGCTTCCAGTAATCAAGGTGAAGCACCTCCATGGATAGAAGAACACACAACCAAGAGATGAGAAGAAGAGCTTACATGGAAAGTCCTCTAATGGCAAGAGCTTGATCAAAGTGTAGCTTGGAATGGAAGGCTCTCTCTAAAAATGGTATCAAAATGAAGCTCTCATGGAGGGGAAGAAGATTACCACCTCCATTTTACCTTTAGCAATAGATTTAAGAGAGATTGAGAGATGGAGAAGCAAGAAGCAAGGTAGGTTGAAGAAAACCCTAGGGCTGTGCTGGAATTCCTTTTTCTCAAAGAAAGTTGCAAGAAGAGGAAGAGGAAAAAGGGCTTCTCCTTATATAGACAATGGCAATGGGTCCCACAACTTAAAAGTCCAAATTGGGCTAAAACATCGCTCTACGGGCTTCGGACGGATTCGACGAAGAAGGAATAATTGATCGTCGAAATTTCTACTTTCCAAAAAGTATATATTTTACGAGTTTCGGAGACATTGAAAATAGTGTCCAGATTCTGTGTAAAAAGATTGTTTTACCCCTATCATTGGCAAAGTAGGGTTTAAAGGTTTCGAACGAGAACGGAGCAAATACAAAAGTTGTCGGGAATCATAAAATACATTAAACGGAGCAAATTACAGATTTCTAGAATTATTAAATAAATCCCAAAACTAATCAAGACACAATAAAAGGAACCCCCAAAGGGCCCCACTAGATCAAAAGAGTTCCCAAAATAATTCAAAGCTATAAAAAGCTATTCTAATTCAGATTTAACCCATTTCCACTAATCTCACTTATAGCTAAAACGCGTCTTAATTAACACTAAAAGGAAACTCTCGGGGCGGGGTCTTACATCCTCTAGCCCTTAGGGCATTTGGTCTACCAAATGTAATAAAATAACTAACCTCGGGTAGTAGATGCGGATACTTCTTCTGAACTTGATCCCGTAATTCCCATGTTGCCTCTTCCGGTCCATGATTCTCCCGAAGCACTTTCACCCATTGAATGGTCCTTGTCCTCAGTTCCTGTTCTTTCGTATCGATGATCTGAATAGGCTTCTCGGCATAGGTGGCATCTTCTCTTATCTCCAACGGTTCATGACGGAGTACATGCGACGGATTGGGGACTTACTTCTTCAACATATACATATGGAACACATTGTGTACGCCGGAAAGCTCAGGTGGTAAGGCCAATCTATAAGCCACGTCACCTATCTTGCTCACGATATCATAGGGTCCAATGTATCTCCGAGATAATTTGCCTCTCTGCCCGAATCTCAAAGTTCCTCTAGTAGGGGACACCTTCAAGAATACCTTATCTCCTTTGAAATGCAAATCTCTTCGGTGAGAGTCTGCGTAACTCTTTTGTCGACTCTGGGCTACCTTCAGACATTCTTGGATCAACTTGACTTTGTCACTGGTTTCACTCACTATAGTCGGTCCATGGAAACTGCGAACACCTACTTCTTCCCAACAGACTGGAGTTCTACACCTCCTACCATACAATGCTTCAAAAGGCGCCATTCCAATGCTCGAATGATAACTGTTGTTGTAGGCGAACTCGCAAAGCGGTAGGGTCTCATCCCATTGAGTCTTGAAATCTAGTACACACGCTCGGAGCATATGCTCAAGGGTCTGAATTGTTCTCTCTAATTGACCATCTGTTTGAGGGTGGTACGCTGTGCTGAACTGAAGCTTCGTTCCCATAGACTAATGCAAAGTCTTCCAGAATCTCGAGATGAATCTGCTATCTCTGTCCGAAGTGATGGAGACTGGCTGCCCATGACGGCTGACAATCTCATTGACAAACAACTCCGCGAGAGGTAACATATGCATTTTCTCTCCGGTCTTCATAGGGATAAAATGAGCTGATTTGGTAAGACGGTCCACAATGACCCATATGGCGTTATTCCCTTTTCTGGTTCTTGGCAATCCCGACATGAAATCCATGGTGATATGTTCCCACTTCCATTCTGGGATCTCTAATGGTTGCAACAACCCTGGAGGTCTCTGATGCTCTGCCTTCACCAACTGACACGTCAAACATCGGGAAACGAAAGCTGCTATTCCCTCTTCATGTTGTTTCACCAAAATCTTCCCTTCAAGTTCTGATACATCTTCGTGCTACCCGGATGCATAGAGTACTTCGTACTGTGCGCCTCTGTCATAATGTCATTCTTCAAATCTTCAATATTGGGCATGCATAGACGATCACGATAGAATAAGACTCCATCCACAATACGAAAATCAGGACGTTCTGCTATATGCTCTGAAATCTTGGCCAACTCTGGATCTTGCAATTGGTCATCCTTAATCTTCCGAATGAAAGAGGGTTCAGACACGGACATGTTGGCTAACATCACTCCCTCGCTTAGGAGCTGAAAATCTACCGCCAACTCTTCAAATTGCTGAAAGAAGCAAGTAACTCTTAGGCTTGCCACACTTGCTAACTTCCTACTCAAGGCATCGGCTACTACATTTGCCTTTCCCGGGTGATACTTGATCAGAAAATCATAATCTTTAATATATTCCATCCATCTTCTTTGTCTCATATTCAACTCCTTCTGAGAGAACAAATACTGTAGGCTGCGGTGATCGGAGTGGACTTCAAATTTCTCTCCGTAGAGGTAATGTCTCCACATCTTTAGTGCAAAAACGACCGCTGCTAATTCAAGGTCATGCGTTGCATAGTTCTTCTCGTGGTCCTTTAGCTGACGGGATCCATAAGCAACGACTTTTCCATCTTGCATCAACACACAACCGAGTCCAATATTCGAAGCATCTGTAAAAATGGTGTAACCACCACTCCCGGATGGTAAAGTGAGGACGGGTGCTGAAGTTAATCTCTTTTTCAACTCTTGGAAGCTGGTCTCACATTGGTCTGTCCACACATAAGGTGCATTCTTCTTGGTCAACTTCGTCAATGAGGCTGCGATCGGCGAAAATCCCTGCACAAATCTTCGATAGTAACCCGCCAATCCAAGAAAACTTCTGATTTCTGACGCATTCTTCGGCCTTTCCCACTTCACAACTGCATCTATCTTAGGTGGTTCCACTGATAATCCTTCTTTGGAAATGATATGACCTAAAAATGCGACTTCTTCAAGCCAAAATTCGCACTTGGTGAGCTTCGCATACAATTGGTTGTCTCTTAGAAATTGCAATGCTATCCTCAAATGCTCTTCATGTTCTTCTCTAGACTTAGAGTACACCAAAATGTCATCAATAAACACCACTGTAAATTGGTCTAAGTACTCAGCAAATATTTTGTTCATCAAAGCCATGAATACTGTCGGTGCATTCGTCAGTCCAAATGGCATCACTAGAAACTCATAGTGTCCATATCTCATCTGGAACGCCGTCTTCGATACATCTAAATCTCTAACTCTCAGCTGATGGTAACCGGATCTTAGATCGATCTTCGAAAAGTAAGCAGCACCTTGCAATTGGTCAAACAATTCATCTATCCTTGGCAACGGATACTTGTTCTTGATAGTAGCTTGGTTCAATTTCCGATAGTCAATACACATTCTCATGGAACCGTCTTTCTTCTTGATGAACAAAACTGGAGCTCCCCAAGGTGAGACGCTCGGTCCAATAAAACCTTTATCCAACAATTCTTGCAACTGAATCTTCAACTCTCCTAATTCAGCTGGAGCCATTCTGTATGGTGCAATAGATATCGGAGCGGTCCCCAGTAATAACTCGATGGTGAAGTCAATTTCTCTTATAGGTGGCAATCCTGGGATCTCTTCGGGAAAAATATCTGGAAATTCACCAACAATTGGGATCTCCTCCACCCCTTGGGACCGTTTATCCTCCGTGATAAACGCTAAATAGCCTTCACATCCACTTCTCACAAGTCTATTAGCCTTCAACGCTGAAATAAACCTTGGACAAGGATTCCTCCTCTCTCCTTGAAATAGCACTCCCGTTGGTGTCTCTTCTAATTTAAAAGTAAGGGTCTTATGGAAACAATCCATCGTAGCATGGTATCCCGCTAACCAATCCATCCCTAGGATGACATCAAAGTCGTACATCTCCAACAAAATGAGATTCGTCGGTAACACCACATCTCCTATCTTAATAGCACATCTAGGATAATACTTCCTACACACAACTTGTTTGCCTAGGGGGTGGACACTGTCAACACATACTCAAGTTCTCTAGCAGGCATAACAATCAACTTAGAAAATTTTGGAGACAAGAAAGAGTGCGTAGAGCCAGGGTCAAACAAAATCTTAGCTTCAAATCCACAAACTAGGAGTGTACCTTCCACCACGTTATCTGCCGCCTCTGCATCAGCTTGGTTAATTGCATACACTTGTCCTCGCTGCCGAGGCCTGTTCTGAGCTTGTTGCTGCCTTCCTTGCTGTGCATTCCTATACTACTGAGGAGGACACTGATTTTGATTCTGTCCTTGCTGACGCGCTTGCTGCTGTTGTGGAGGTCTGTACTGTTGCTGCGGAGCCTGCTGCTGGAGTGGCCTGGGCTGGTTCTGTACAGCTAGTGCGTTCTGAGGTGGTGCCTGGCGCTGTGTTCCTTGTTGTTGCTGATTCTGTCTGTTGTTACCTTGTCCAACCTGCCTTGAGCAGTCTTTGAGCCGGTGCGCCATGGAGCCACATCTGAAACATGCTCCCGTAATCGTACGGCATTGAGCACTCTCATGGTTTTTACCACAATGAACGCAAACTAGAGCATTCTGCACGTTTTGTTCTTGCCTCGGTCGCTTGTTCTGATGGTTCCTCTGTTGATTGTTTTGTTGATGAGTCTGAGTCCTTCCTTGGGTCTTGAGGATGTTGTTGTTCAGGTTCTCGAATTTATAGGCCCTTCTCACAGCCTCTTCAAAAGTGGGAGGTGGTACAACACCCGTGGCATCCCTCTCAATGATCGGGTTAAGTCCTTCAAGGAACTTTGCTATCTTTTTCTCCACGGTGTCAATTAATTCTTGGGCATATCGAGACAGTTTCTCGAATTTTGTGAGGTACTCTTGGACGGTCGTACTACCTTGTACGAGCTGCTGAAATTCAATGGCCTTTTGCCTCTTCACATGCGCCGGTACAAACTTGTCATTGAATTGTCTCTTGAAACTTGTCCAAGCCTCTGCGTCTGCTATGGTCCTATACTCAGCCCTAACTGTTTTCCACCATATATCCGCTAGGCCGGTGAACATGGAAGCGGTGAGTTGCTCTCGCTGCCTACCTGTACATCTAAATACCTCAAAGATGTTCTCCGTATGCTCTAACCAGTCATCTGCAGCTAATGGGTCCTCATGCCCAGTGAACTCCTTAGGACCCCTCTTCCTAAACCTTTCAAACAACGCATTGGGGTCATGTTCCTTATTGTTAATGACTATTTGAGGGCCTAGAGGTTGTGCTGGTGCCGGTTTAGGTCTCCTTTCTAACACTTCTAATAACTGCCTTTGCATCATAGCCATCTCCCTAGCATGCTCTTCATCCTTCCTGACCATTTGCTCTTGTAATCTGGCTTGATTTTCATTGGCTTGACGTTGCTGGTCAATCATGGCTTGCATCATCTGTTGAAACTGATTCTGCATGTTTGGATCCGGAGTACCGTTTCCTAGTGGCCCGGTGTGTTCACTATTGCTTGCGGTGGGATTGTCGGTTATGGGTCTTTTTCGAGGTGGCATATCACTGCAAAACAAATTGTTAGCACATAAAATCATATAAGGATCACACATTGCTCACACGAGTCTAACTAACAAAAAGTCTAACGAAAAGTCTAATGGATCCTCGCCATGTCCTTAGGATTTCTAGTTTCTTTTAATTGCCTGAAACATGTCTCTCTCTGATACCAGTCTGTCGCGACCCCGGACCGGGACCCGAGCCCGCGACGGTGGTGGATGAATGATTATATGAATATACACATTTAATCTCCCACAGGTTTCCGCGGTGAGGATTCCACACACACTCATAGAACATTTACATTTGTGCGGAAGCGTGTAGCAAATCAAACTCTTAATCCATTCTCATCATATAAGACTATTAATGCATAAGTATGACATAATGTCAGAGTAAGCAATGATCTCATTAGCATTCCCCAAAATATGAAGTTAAAGTTTAAATAAAAGATCAAGTTAAATTAACATTTCCCAAAAATAATGGCCGACAAAGGCCAGTACAACCAAAAGTATAAATCAAGTATCATTCTATAAACTCCACCAAAATGTTACGTAGCTCAAAGCTAAACCAATGTCTAAATGACATTGTCAGCTTGCCACTTCACTAATCGTTGCGGTTCGCCGACCGCCTCCTCTGGCTCCTCCTCGAAGGCAATAACGGGGGCTGGACCTGAGTACCACAAAGATGGGTCAGACACGACGGTCTGGCAGGTGGATGAATAGATAATACCAAGAGAGAGATCAAAGCACATCTTAAACATAACGAAATCTTATTAAAACAATAACTGTCTTAAGACATGATGCATGGTTCATTTAATGTACAGATGCAATGTAAATCATGTAGGATATTCAAGGTACAGGAACTGACTAGATGACAACCACACTAAAGCTAAATCCTTTCTATCACTAATGTGATGAGAGCACATTCAGTGCGTTGGGCTCGAGCACACGAAGTGGCGAGAACGAACATTATATACATATACATATACATATAGCTAGGCAAGACCACGGCCGCGGAACCGGGTAACGGGACAGGACATGATCCAAGTTGCAACTGGCGGGAGCACAAGGGGGACGCCCAAGTCAGTTGATCAGACTGACAGGGACGTCCAAGCTTAGTGGTGCCGACTCATAGGTTTAATGAAAAATCAAAACATGTACAAAACTATATCGGTGTAAAACACTCGGGCAGGCGGGGCATGGTGCTCGTAGGCACACATTTCATATCATTATCTTTTCATGCATAGACGGGGCTGGCAGGACATGTCAGGTGCATAAATCAGAGTTAAAACCATGAAATAAATTCTTATACAGTTACGGACTATATATTGGGGCTTCCGTATTCAGACAACATGTATAAAGATCTTGTATGTCTATTATTGCCCTTAGTATGGTACTCGAATGATAGAGGACATATCAAGTTTCCTTATACAAGTTGATGAATCCAAAGCTCCCAATACTTTTCCGAAATGGAGTTTCTTTCTAAGTTAATCTCCTTATGTCATCGCCCGGGTCTTTCCAAGGTGGTAGGGCATCAGAACAACTCATCCAAACCTTTAAATACCATATCTGAAAACAATAGAAAAGACTCAGGAATTCTGGGTGAAGTTCGGTCACCTGTCGGTTAGCTGGCGGTTAGCCGCTAGCTGACCGCGGTTCACCCTGCTAAAATATAGCATTCTGTGTTTCTGACCATGCATTTCGGCTGCCTGGCGGTCACAGGGTTTTTGGGTGGTGGTTAGCCGCGAGCTGACCGCGGTTCACATGTCAAAACACAGCATTCTGTGTTTGTAACCGAATCTGGGTCGGCTAGCCGCCGGTCACCTGTCGGCTAGCCGCCAAGGTGACCTCCCGCTGACCGCCCAGCTGCGGGAACTACACATCAGGTGCAGATTTCAGCTCTTTCTTTCCCAAACCCTTTCACCTCAACTTCATCCATTTCCTAACATGAAATGGGTCTATTCCCTTCCATTCCACATCTAATCCTTTCCTCCAACCACCATTCCATCAATGCATTTAATTCTCCTTCCAACACAAATCCCATTCAATGCAAGTAAAATATCATTTAAGAAGTCCATAATGGCCAAAATAAGCTTTAATGAATGAATGCATACATTCTCATAAACTAACTAGGAGAAAAAATCATATCAATAAGTACATTTCCAAAAGTATTATGAAACATAGTAAACTAAAGGAATATGAATAGTAAAATCCACATTTTCAATAAAACAAGAACTCATTTAAATCAAATCCATTCATTCACTTGCCTTGGTCTCCAAATATGCTAATGAGCTCTAATCACACTCTCAAGCTCGAAATCTACAATCTACACAAAAATCCCCAAAATGCATTCATCACAACCCTAGAATGTCAAAATCAAGAAATAGATGGAGATAGCTTCCAGTAATCAAGGTGAAGCACCTCCATGGATAGAAGAACACACAACCAAGAGATGAGAAGAAGAGCTTACATGGAAAGTCCTCTAATGGCAAGAGCTTGATCAAAGTGTAGCTTGAAATGGAAGGCTCTCTCTAAAAATGGTATCAAAATGAAGCTCTCATGGAGGGGAAGAAGATTACCACCTCCATTTTACCTTTAGCAATAGATTTGAGAGAGATTGAGAGATGGAGAAGCAAGAAGCAAGGTAGGTTGAAGAAAACCCTAGGGCTGTGCTGGAATTCCTTTTTCTCAAAGAAAGTTGCAAGAAGAGGAAGAGGAAAAAGGGCTTCTCCTTATATAGACAATGGCAATGGGTCCCACAACTTAAAAGTCCAAATTGGGCTAAAACATCGCTCTACGGGCTTCGGACGGATTCGACGAAGAAGGAATAATTGATCGTCGAAATTTCTACTTTCCAAAAAGTATATATTTTACGAGTTTCGGAGACATTGAAAATAGTGTCCAGATTCTGTGTAAAAAGATTGTTTTACCCCTATCATTGGCAAAGTAGGGTTTAAAGGTTTCGAACGAGAACGGAGCAAATACAAAAGTTGTCGGGAATCATAAAATACATTAAACGGAGCAAATTACAGATTTCTAGAATTATTAAATAAATCCCAAAACTAATCAAGACACAATAAAAGGAACCCCCAAAGGGCCCCACTAGATCAAAAGAGTTCCCAAAATAATTCAAAGCTATAAAAAGCTATTCTAATTCAGATTTAACCCATTTCCACTAATCTCACTTATAGCTAAAACGCGTCTTAATTAACACTAAAAGGAAACTCTCGGGGCGGGGTCTTACACCTTCTTTCTTTCCCGGATTTCGAGACACGCATACATGACAACTTTCCTTCTATGCATTTTTTTTCTTTTTAGAAAATAGAATTGGAAGGATGATAGTGCACACCTGGAAATCTTTTCGCAAGTCTTGGGATTTGGAGCTCGCAGCAATGTTGAGCCCTTTCTTGGTCATGCGGGGATTTTCTGAGGGGCTTTGCAAGTTTTGGATTTTGGAGCTCACAGCAATGTTGAGCCCTTTTCCAATCTTGTAGATATTTGAGAAGATTTGGTTTGATCTCGTAGCAATGTTTGAGTTCAAGCCTTCTTCGAGAATTTCCATCGATTATGAGCTTCCAGCGATGTTGAGCTCATCTTCAAGCTCCTATTTCTTTCGGGGTGTTTCCCTTTTCTTCGGAATTGCCCCGGAACCATGCCAAAATTTCGCTATAATTTTTTTAGCAAAATTCTGTCATTTTGATGATTGATTTTTTCTCTTTCTATCCTTTACAGGTAGTTCCCCCAAAATGAACAAGGGTAAGGAGACCGTCACTAATGCACCTCGTCGTTCTACCAGATCCTCTAATGTGGCCGTACAGCAGGCCTGGGAAAAGGTTCAGTATGTTGAAAGGAACTTGGAAGAGTGAGACTCGCTCAACCAAGATGAGATGAGGCAACGTTTTATTGCCCTCAAGGGTGAGGAGTTTTATAAGATTATGGTAAGCAACTGTCCCTGGGTCACGGATGATCAGAGCATTGTGCCCAAGCCTACCTTCTTCTTTGGTGATGCCGTCCCCGACGATTCAACATACCAAAGGAGATGTTTTCAGTTCTCTTTCACGGTTGATGGTGAGAAGAGAACTGCTTCTACCCGGTCGACCTTCGATCGGACTATCTCGATGATGAGTCTTTCCTCCACATGCTTGAAGAGGGAAAATCCTCCAAGCTGGGTGAAGAGGACAAGTGTGGTCAAGACCAGGGTTTTTGTTGGCGGCCCTTCTGGTTTTGCAAAGAAGTCACCTGCCTGTATGGACATTTTGATGCCGGCCAACGACTACCAAGGTTCAGACCATTCTTCGGTCGATTTGAGACCAGTGGGCCTTGGCATTTTCAAGGGCGATGACAGCAATTGGGTGAAGCCTTTTTTACTTTGCGGCCATTTCAGTGCTGACTCGAGCTGGGAGTCATGGACCGATCACATCGTGCAGGTTGGTGGTGCCATTCTGAAGGAGGCCAAGGTTTTTGACGCGGTTCGCACTTTTTGGTAAACCGTGGTTTTCTCCGATGAGGCCTTCATGGCCATGCTGGAGTCGTTCCTTCCACAAACCAACACCTTCGTTGTCACGAATGGTGAGATTGTTTTTTCTTTAAAGGAACTGAGCGCTATCACCGGGCTGCCTATCCTCAGCAATCTCTATGAGGAGTTCATGCCTATCGACAGCGTCCTTGAGGAGCAGTCTGAGGAGTTCAGGCTTTTGTACTTTCAGCTCGTCGCCTTCTACGATTTTTTAAAAGAGAAGGAGGGCTCGAAAGTCCAGTGTAGCAGTTGGGGGAGTGGTAGCTTTTTGTCTTCCAACTTCTTTGACAGCGGGGAGTCTTCTGAGAGTACGACCCAGGAAGCCAGGGCTAAGAACCGGATTCGAAGAAGATCTCCGTCATGCGAGAGAGTTTGAAGGAATTCTTCGCAGACACAGACGCCATCCATTTTGACATTGCGCTGCGGAGAGATCTCGCTGTCTTCCTCACTTATTGGCCGGGTGAGGCTGTTTTTGCTGGAGGAGATGGAACTCACATCAGGCCGCATTGCATTTTTCCGGCTTGTCAGATGGCGTTTAGAGAGCGGCTTGCTTTGGTGCCTGCTCTTTACTCCTATTTGTGCACCGAACTGCAGGCTGCTGCTTTTCTGGTTCGGCTTGGGCTTCCCATGAACAGGGTATTTTCAGCCCATATTTTCTATTCGTGGTATGTATACCACTGTCCCAGTTTCCACCGATTGGGTGCTGCATAGGACGATGATCCTTTTATGATTCGGCTGGCTAGAGGGAAGCCCGTTTCCGAATCTCTCTTATCTACCCGTTTGAGGATCCGACGATTCTGGGACGTCGAGATGGGGCAGTCTTCAGTGAAGCTTTCTCCGGGTTTACAGAAGAAAGCTTTTGATTTTGGTGTCTCCCATGATTCGACCAAGGCAGGGTCGGGGAGACACTATTCTTTGACAAATGCGGAGAGGAGTTGGCTATTTAACATACGTGTCAGCACGATGGTGTACCGCAGACATCTTTTCGTCGACATCTAGCCGTATGTTCCTTCGCGTTTTGCCATGCAATTGGGCTTCTCTCAAGGCGTTGTTGGAGCGCCTTCGAGCAAGGTGAAGCATTTTAGAGGTCTGCAGGACGGGAGAAATGCATAGGCGTTTTATAGTGCGGAAGACACTACTGCCCTGATTTCTTAGCTTGAGTTGCCTACTTTCCGGACTACTGGCTTCACAAAATGGTTTGTGGAGAGCTTTTTAGCATTCCGGGGGCTTTCCAAGAAGGAGCTTGACGTAAAGCAGTCTTCAGGGAAGGGCTTTAGGAAGTCAGATGGCGTCCGCCGAGAAGAAGTTCTGGCTTTCCTTTCTGGAGACAAGCACAGAACAGGTTTTCTTGAGGACCAGGACGTCATCAGATCGGGAGCTGCACAAGAGATACCTGGTGAGGTCTTGGAACAGCTTGCCAAGGAGGAGGCTGAGATCGCTACTTGGATACAATCAGAGCGAGCAAAGGCTTCCATGGAGTCTACCGGCAAAAGCAGACCATCCGGTGAAGAATTTGGCGAGAGGCCAGATTTCGATGGTGGGGAGGGTGCTTCCAGCAGTTCTTCCCGTAAGTGCAAGAGGAGAAGAGGACAGCGCCGAAGTCAGAGGCGGCACGAAAGCTCTCCTAATCTGGAAATTCCTTCCACCATTGTTGAGGAGGCATTAGGGGATGATGATGAGCCTCCAGAAAAGAGAAACCGAGGGGAAGAGACCATTGATGATGGTATGCTTTTCCCTTTTCTCTTTCCGTTTGTTTTCTTTCATGAGAGCTTTTGTTTTGATCTATTGCTTTCTTTCTTTTGGCAGAAGATGATGGTTTGATGATGCCTGAGGTTCCGGCCGATGAGGCGGTGACGGATCCTATCGTGGCATCTGAGGAAGAACTTAGAGATTATAAAGTAGACCCAGAATCTCATCCTGGTATGACTTCTTTTCTTCCCCTTTTTTTTTTCTCCACCACCGCTTGCTGACATTTTTTTTTCTTATATATATTTTTTTGCCAGCTGACTTGCCAGAGGATTCCGATGACTTTGAGCCATCTATGGATGCAACTTTTGATGATGCTTCAGATGAACTCATGGAAGCAGAAAGCATTCCACTAGTCGTCGAAGAACGTACTTTGTAGTGATAATCTTGATATTTTGATTTTTGATAAGATCATATTCATTCCTTTTTCATCTTTCATTGGCAGGCTGTGAGGTGACAGAAGAAGTTCCTCTATCTTTTTCAGAACCAGAGCAGGGGGTACCTGTGACCGATCCAAGAGTAGGGGCTTCTTCCACCAGTTTTGATGAGGCAGAGGCAAGTCCGCCTGCTGATATTCCTTCCCCAGCAGCTCTAGTTGGAAAGAGCTTCTTGATTACTCTTCCAACGGTGCCTGACACGGGCGGTCGACCAACGGAGCATGGCGAGTCTTCATCTGAGCCATCCCGTCAGTTTGTGAGGAAGGTTTTGAAGAGAGTCTTGAGATCATGGGTCGACACTCTTTCTTCTGGCCATTTGGAGGCTGGTTTCGGCATGGTTAAGCATGTGTAGGACATTCTTGCCGATAGCGAAGAAGTCGGTTTGGACATTACAAATGCCAAGGCTTTTGTTGATGAAGTCATCACTCTAGGCAACAAGTGGACTGAGACCAAGAGCTTTCCGAGTGATGATTTCTTCAACGAGATGTTTTTGAAGCCTTCCAGCAAGGTCAAATCTGAACTGAATGAGATCTCGCGGACTCGGAAGCAACTCGTTCGGGAAAGGAACGTCATCGAGTTGGCTATTATTGAGCTGACACAGGACCAGCACCACCTTGATAGGGAGGTCAGCGAAGCCAAACAGCGCCTTGAGCTATTGGAAGAACAAGCCGCTGCCAAGTGGATTGCCACTTTGAAAGCTCGCGATAGAGAGAGGACTCTCATTCGCCAAGTTGAGGAGGTCGAAAGCAATCTCCGGAGGAAGACTCAAGAATATGAACAATGGCAGATTCTCTGGGAAGAGCTTCCTCGTGTTGAAGATGGATCGTGACGGCCTATCGCATTTTATGGGAAGATTCTGAAGAAACTCGGCTTGGAAGCTTTGGAGGCTAAGGCCAAGAGTTTACTTGAGGAGTTAAGCCTTTGGCTGAAGACCATGTCGGACTAGTCTCCTGACTTTGTAACAAACTTTTTCTCCTTTTCTTTTGGTACCTCCATGTATAAACATTTTTTTGGCACCCTTTTTTTTTTTTGTATTCCCTCGTTTCACTTAAATTCTCTTTTTTTATGAAAGTAAGTAAAAAGTTGGATGGGAATGTTTGTCTGAGAATTTGATCAAAAGGTTGTCATTTTGTGAAAATCTTTTGTCAAAAGTTTGTTTTGGGCATGAAAGCTAGATTTTGTGGCAAAAAGCCTGATTTTTTTATGGCTTGAAAGCTGAATTTTAGATGGCGTGAAAGCCGAATTTTGATTGTGGCATAGGAGCCAGATTTTGTTTGTGGCATGGAAGCCGATTTTTGGCATGATAGCCGATTTTTGTGGCGTGAAAGCCGAATTTTGGTTTTATGGCATGAGAGTCAAAAATTTTGTGGCATGGGAGCCAAATTTTGTTTGTGGCATGGAAGCCGGTTTTTGGCATGAGAACCGATTTTTGTTTGTTTGGCGTGAAAGCTAGATTTTGTGGCATAGAAACCGAGTTTTTTGAAAACCAAGTTTTGTTTTGTTGGCATGGAAGCCAAATTTTTTATTTTTGGCGTGAAAGCCAGGTTTTTGTTTTGTTGGCGTGGAAGCCAGATTTTTGGTTTTTGGCATGAAAGCCAGGTTTTCGGCATGAAAGCCGGGTTTTTGGCATAAAAGCCGGGTTTCTTGGTTTTCAAAATGCAAGTATCGACTAAGAGTCGCCTCCCTGCTGAATGGTATTGCAAGTATCGATGGAATGTCGCTTCCTTACTCATTCGGTTGCGAGTATCGATGGAATGTCGCTTCCTCGCGGATTTGGGTGCAAGTATCGACTGAATGTCGCTTCCTTGCTTTTTTCTCAAAAATTTGGTTTTGTGGGTATCGATGGAATGTCCCCTCCCCACGATTTTTGAAATTTGTGGTTTTTTCGAACCTTTGTTTTTGTTTTGAAATTTGGGTTGTGGATATCAACTGAAACGTTGTGTCTCCATGATTTTTGAAATCTTGTAAGTATTGACGAGGTGTCACTTCCTTTCGATTTAAGGTTTTGGAAGTATCGAATGGGGTTCGCATCCTTCTGATTTTTGGGTTTTGTGTGAGTATCGACTAAACGTCGCTTCCCCATGGTTTTTGAAAAACCATTTTTTTTGTTTAAAGACACGAGGGTCGTAAATTTTTTGCTCGAAACCATTTTGGCAGTAAAAGTCAAGGTGGACTAGGGTGGAAATCCCTGAGTCCTGATTTTTGTTTCAAACCATGAATTTTGGATTCAAGGATCAAAAGTTTTGGTCAAGTTAGGGAAGAGGCTCCTAAACTTGGATTTTGGGTTTTGTTTTTTTTTTTTTAACAATGAAACATAGAAGGTAAACATTGTTTTAGGTCTTTAGAAATTTCAACATAGGGATGAAAACTTTAAAAGGGGTGGGTTTGACGAGCAAGTACCTAGGAATAGGCTTTGGCCGTTCAGGCATCGCTCTGACCAGATGTAGGAAGTCTTCAAGGGTAGTACCGCTTCAAGAACTTGCCATTGATGGGCAGCATACATCTGTCACCCTCCATGTTTAGAAGAGCATATGCGCCATTGGAGAAGACTTTGTCGATGACGAAGGGTCCCTCCCATTTTGGTTCAAATTTGCCTTTGGATTTGTGGGCAAAAACCATTGGCATTTTCACAGCAAGAACCAAGTCACCCTTTTTGTGGGCGCGTTGCTTGACCTTTTTGTCAAAAGATCCTGCCATGCGTGCTTGGTAAAGCTCAACGCTTTGTAGAGCTTCAAGCCGTCTTTCATCGAGATTATCCAGTTCTTGGAGTCTCAATTTGATGTTGCTTTCTTGCGTCATTTCATTTTGTAGAGATACCCTTAAGGAAGGAATTTGTACTTCTAGAGGGACAATTGCTTCACATCCATAGACTAAGGAGAATGGTGTGCTATGGGTTGGTCCTCGAACGGTAGTCCGGTAGGCCCATAAAGCTTCAGGCAGTTTGTCGCTTCAGTCTCTTTTGTGACTAGAGACCATTTTCTTGAGAATTTTGCAGAGTGTCTTATTGAAGGCTTTTGCTAGTTCATTCGCTGCCGGGTTATATGGAGTTTAAGGGCAACTTTGGATTTTGTATTTGTCGCAGAACCTGTAGAATCTGTGATCCCGGAATTGTGGTCCGTTATCATGGACGAATCTTTTAGGTATGCCGAAGCACCAAATGATGTTGGTTCGTAAGAATTGAAGGACTGACGAGGTCTTCATTTCACTGAACGCAAATGCTTCTGACCACTTGGAGAAATAATCCGTAGCGGCGAAGATGAAGCGATGACCTTTGCTTGATGGGGGAGAGATAGGACCTATGATGTCCATACCCCAGGCTTCGAAGGGCCATGAGATCGCTGTAGGATGTAGCCATTCTGGAGGCATGTGTACATAATCTCCATGAATTTGGCATTGTTGGCAACGTTTAGCAAATTGCATTGCGCCAGCATGAACTTCTTTTAGAGTTTCTTCCGCCTCTTGTTATGACAAGCAGCGTAGAAGTACTCCATTGAAGGATTTTCTGTAAAGCATTTTGTAGGGAATATCCAAATGAAAGTTTGGGGCTCGTCTTTGGATACTGACCCGCTCTTTTGGATCTTCATGTAGGATTCCGAACATAATATAATCAATGAACGGATCCCTCCAGTCGCCGATCGGAGGTTTAAGGATGGAAATCCGACTTCCAACCACTCGGTGGCATTCAGCGACTGCTTGGTGTGTGTTGAGAGGAGGGAGAATCCTCCTTTGACACACTGTAATTTGCATGTTTTCCCCTTCTTGGACTGCCATAGATGCAACAAGTCCAGCCAGGGCATCTGCACAGATGTTTTCACCTTTGCGGATATGGGTGATGTGACAAACATCAAACTTTTGACGAACCGATTGCGCCTTGTTGTAGTAAGGCAACAGATCATGCTTCCTAATTTCATATTTCTGATTCATCTGGTTGACGATCAGTTGAGAATCCCCAAATGCTTCCAGCATGGTGATGCCAAATTCGAAGGCGAGTTCCAATCCTATGATCAGAGCTTGGTACTCAGCTGCATTGTTTGAACATGGTTCCAGTAGCGAAAATGCGTGTGGAATCATGTACTTCTCGGGGTTAACAAAGAGAATGCCAATTCCTGATATCAGCTTTCCTTTTTCATTTATCCTGGTTGCACCATCGAAGTACATGTTCCAGGAGGCATTTGATAAGGAGGTTTCCACGCTATAGACAGGCTCGTCTGGGAGATCATCCCTAAGCGGAGAATCCTTAGGCAGGGGATGCTCTGCAAGAAAATCTGCTAGAGCTTAGCCTTTGATTGCTTTTTGTGGTATATACCTAATATCAAATTGTGACAGAAGGATGGACCATTTTGCCAGCCGGGCATTGAGAGAACCTGCTTTTGTAACAAGGACCTTTAGGAGATTGATCCTCGAAATCAGGTATACTATGTTTGACAGCAAATAGTGACGTAGCTTTTGTACGGCGAACATCACTGCCAGGCATTCTTTTTCGACTGGAGAGTAGTGATGCTCAGCAACTACCAACATGCGACTGAGGTAGTATAGAGCAGTTTCTTTTCCTCCATCGTTTTCTTGTGCAAGTAGAGCGCCCAAAGAATAGTCGAGAGCTCTTGTGTACAAAATGAATGGTTTTCCGGTTGTGGGCGCAGCCAACACCGGAGGTTTGGTCAGGTATGACTTGATGTCTTGAAATGCAGCTTCACATTCTGCATCCCAGACAAAGTCTACACCTTTTTTCATTAGGCGAGAAAATGGACGGCACTTCCCTGATAGGTTGGAAATGAACTGTCGGATGTACGCCAACCTTCCTTGAAGCCCTTTCAGTTCTCTCAGGGTTCTTGGAGATGGCATTTCTAGGATAGCCTTGACTTTGATGGGGTCAATCTCTATTCCAGCTTTCCAAACTATGAATCCGAGGAACTTACCCGATGAGACACCGAAGAAGCATTTGAGGGGATTCATTCGCAGTTTGTGTTTGCGAAGCCGGAGGAAGACTTCTCGAAGATCTTTGAGGTGGTCTTCTTTTCTTTTGCTTTTGACGGCGAGGTCATCAACATAACATTCGACCGTCTTGTGCTGCATATCTTGGAATATCTTCATCATAGCCCTCTGATATGTTGCACCGGCATTTTTCAGACCAAATGGCATGACAATGTAGCAATACACGCCAAATGGGGTCCGAAATGATGTATGCCTTTCATCTTCGGGATGCATTTTTATCTGGTTGTAGCAAGAGAAGCCATCCATGAATGTCATTCGCTCAAACCCGCAGGTGTTGTCAATCATTACCTGCGGTATGGGGAGCGGGAATTCATCTTTGAGGCAAGCATTATTCAGGTCTCTATAGTCAATACAGACTCTGATTTGCCCATTTTTCTTTGTCACGGGAACGATGTTGGCCAACCATTCGGGATGCTGTTCCTCGCGAATGAAGCCAACGTTTTTGAGTTTCTGAACTTCTTATTCAATTTTGTCCATCACATCGGACAGAATCTTCTTTGGCCTTGTTTGACAGGCTTGATGTTTTCTTGCAAGTTGAGTTTGTGAACTACTATTTTTGGGTCTAAGCCAGGCATTTCAGCATAAGACCATGCAAAACAATCAACAAACTCACGAAGAAAAAAGACATATTCGGGTAACTCATCATCCTTTATATTCTTGCTTATGAATACAGGACGTGGGTTATCTAGTGTTCCGAAGTCTATCTTTTGAACAGAATCTTCTGTTGGAAGACTTGAAGGTGGTTCCTCCACAATATTTTCGGAGGCTTCCAGCTCAACAAGACCTTCTGGATTTCCAAGGGCATTTTTAGACCATGGCTCCGCTTCTGTCCATAAATCTTCTTGATCGGTATTCTTCTCAAGACTTGCTATGAGATGATCCCAATCACCTGCTGAAACTGGGTCAAAGTAAGGCACTTTTTTTGGAGACGATGGCTCTTCTGAATCAGAGAACCGTGCGTCCGTGTCATCGAACAATTCCTTTTCATCATCAGAAAAATCATACCAATTTGATGAGCTTCCTGTGTCCTTGTCAGGTAACTCTTCAAAGAGATATCCAGGGAGATCGATGTCTTCATCGACACGAGATGTTGAGGTCTGGTCGGCAAAACGACTCTGCAGCCTTTGTGTCAGCTGTCTCATCGGAGTGTCAGGATCATACCCCAATCTGTATGAAGACTTGCCTATGCGACGGTGTAGTTTCCAATCTTCCAGTTGACTTTTGGTCAGGGTGGGTTCCAATGGTATAAGGATACCACGGCCACCTCCCAAACCAATTGGATTTTGAGCGTCATAGCCCATTTCCTTCATGATAGCTTGTGCCATTGGACTATACAGGGATAGTTGAGGCATACCTTCATTTTGGAAAGGCTCAAGCAAGGAATTTGATGAAGAAGCGTCCGACCTATGGAAGAAGATTGGTTTCTCTTCCGCCGATGTTGCTGGAACAATGAAGGTAGCAGATGCAGGATCTTCTACATCAGCAGGTGTCTCCAATGGAGTGAGGGCAAGCCGAACTTGCTGAGCATCAGCTTGGCTTGACGATGTATCGTCTTCAGTCTCTGAATCTGAATCCTTGTCTTGTATGATAGACACGAAGGAGACAGCAAACTTGCCCCCAGTCTTTTGCTTTGTCTTCTTTGCCTTAGTAGTAATTACCAAAGGTTTGGAAGATTTGAAGGAGACAACGAAGGGAGACAGATTGCTCTCTCTGGATTTGCCGGAAGGTTTGTTTTCTTCCGATGATTGCTGAGGAGCCCTGCCTTTGTCTTTTTGGAGATTGCCGGCCAAGGATGTTATTTTCTCCTCCTCCTTCTCTTTCTCATCCTTGTACATCTGAGAGTCTGCAAAACGGACTTCTTTGCCTTTGAAGGGCTTTTTGTCTGCAAACACTCGATGTATCAAGCCGTCGTTGCCAACAAACTAAATGCACTGATGTAGAGTCGAAGGGACAACACCGTTCTCGTGTATCCAAGGGCGTCCGAGACGGATGTTGTAGCATGAAGGGGTTTTTATTGCATATACGGTGACCTCAGAGATAAGATCACCGATTTACAACCTGAACCGGATTTTGCCAATGGGCCTTTGAGCACTCCCATCGTATCCAAAGATGAACACAGATGTATGGCTTAGTTTGCTGGGTGGGATACCCAGCTCTTTGAGTGCCGTAGTAGAGATGAGGTTAAGTGCAGAACCTGGGTTGATCTGGACTCTGTGCATTGGCATCTCTTTGATGTACCCTGTGAAGTACAAGGGTCGGTTGTGCTTTGTCTCGCCTAACATGAGGTCTTCCTTATTGAAGGCAATGGTAGCATTTGCTGCTTTTTGAACCAAGAGGCATTTAGTGCAAGGTCCTCCAGCTTCTTTCTTTTCTCCCTTTGAGGAGGTTTTTGACTTTTTGACCCTATAGTCCATTTCAATTTGTAGGACTTGTGGGGCATGTTTGTCGACATCCACATTTAGCCTTTGCAGTTCTGAAATGAGACTATCACAAGTTTGTGGTGACATTCGTAATAAGTCTAGGATGTGCAGTTGTGCAGGTATGTATTTGAAGTGCTCGATCAAGTCATACTTGAAAGCCTCCTTGGGGCCTGCATTTTCATTATTGTTACCACTTGGGGCTTTTACAGCTTGTTTTCCCAAAGGATTTACATAAGAAGAAGAAGAAGGTTGGTTGTATTTTTTGTGGTAATCCCGGCCAGAGCGGGTACCTTTCCCAATTTCAAAAGCTTCTAGAGGTGGCTCTTCTTTCGGAAGACCGCCTTCGGGCTCAAGGGGCTGATCCTCCCCATTTACTGAAAACGCTTCTGCAGCAGCATTGCCGTCTTCAGTTATTCCGTTGCATGGAGCATTTTCCGGGAACAAGTCCTTAACAGCTTCTAATAAATTTTCTTCTTTGTCCAGTATTTCATCGGTCCAGACATCTCCTATGAGGTTGGGTATCTGAGACCAATTGACTGGGTTTTCTTTAAAGATTTCGTCAGCCAGAGGTTCTTCATGGTGATCAGTCGGAAGAGGCTTGAATTCTGACGTCACCGTTTTAGGAGACGACGGCTGAGAAGATGCTATCTCAGTGGAAGTCACCCGAGAATATGTAGCTCTAGAAGATATGCTACCGGATGCATTCTAAGAGTCCATGGCCTCAGCAGATGGAGCTTCAGAGGCACTATCATCCTGAACTATCACATTACACGCAAAATCGATAGAAGATGCCTCCATAATGGACCGTTGGGAATCAGACTCATCCTCCGATGTAAGAGGATCATCAATCCAACAACTTTCTTCATTTTCCAGAGTCATTGGAGGAGATGTTTGTAGATTTTCCGGGACTTCCGGTTCTGGGTTTTGATGAAGCTGGTTGATGTGATCCTGCTCTAGCTCTATGGCGAGACGCTGCAAGATCCTCGCATATTCTTCAAGATCTGGCTAGGAGCTAGATCTTCTTCTTCATCTACTCCTTGTGGTTCAACCTGGTTGGGATCCACTAGAGCATTTGTTTGTGCTGTGTCAACAGCATTTTGGGCAGCCTCTTGGTCTTCATCATCATCCGACCAGGATCCTTGTGGCTGGAAGGGGTTATACCAGATTACTGGCATAAGATGGGATTCTGGGATCCATTCTTCATTGGAGAGATATTCTCCGGTTTCGAGGGATTCCTCCCATTCATCTGTGTCACTGGCAGTGTCACTGGACTCGTATCCATTCATGGAGAATCCAACTACCGAGTTACAAGAGTATGATGCCCCCTACGTAGTCTCATCCCTGAGCCATGGTCGCATGAAATCACTGAGAGTGGATTTTCTTATCACTCTTGGAGCTTTGGGGAGGGACTCCTCTGTTGCCCCCAGTGAAGCTGTAGAGGAGGTTTCTGCCTTTTCAGGGACCTCTTGTTTTGTTTGAGCCTTCTTCTGCTGTTTGAGCTTGCGGAGTTGTCTCTTGGCTTGCCTTCGCTGTTGAGCGATCGGCTTTGTTTTGACGATCTCCCAATTTTCATCTTCCAGGAGATCGGGATGCTCCCATATGGGTTGTCCTTCTGGTGTTGGGTAAGGCACCAGCTCTTGGGACGTCTGGGTCATTTTTATCACCTTGAAGGAAGTTGTGATCTTCTCCTTTGGTGGTTTGGATGTTTGTCCATATGACACCATGTTAACGGAGGCAGACCCATAGTTTTTGTCAAAGGTGATGACTCCGTTCTTCCACAACTCGTTGATCTTCTCTCTCACAACGAAACATTGGTTGAGAGGATGCGAGACCATTTGGTGGTATGGACAATATCGGGGATCGTTGGCTTGGAGGTTGGAATGGCGATCGGCTCCTTCTTTGATGACTTTTGACTGTTGAGGTCTTTGATCACCATTTCAGCCTCCATAGACGCTTCTAGGAGTTCTCCCAAGTTCTTTGATTTGTTGCCGATGATCATGGAGCGGATCCTTGCTCTCATGTTGTTTCGGCAAATGTCGACTAGTGACGCTTGTGGCAGCACATCTGAGCATTTGTATGCCATTGCTTTCCACTTGTGAATGAAGTCATATGTCGACTCATTCTCTCCCCGTTTAAGGCTGCAAAGTTGAGCCATAGTAACAGGATGGTCCTCACCTTTGAAGTGGGTCAGGAAACGTGTCTCTAGCATGGTCCAGTTTTGAATGGAGTCCTCTAGCAAAGTGGAGTACCAATCAAAGGCCGTACCTTTTAGGGTACTTGCAAAGAGACGAATCTTAAGAGCATCTTGATCCGCAATCATTCCTGTCAGGATCTTGAAGTGGATGACGTGTTGTCTAGCTGAACCTTTCCCCGTATATGTTTGGAGAAGAGGTTGTTTGAATTTTGGAGGGAAAGGAACTGAGCCCATCCATAAAGGATATGGTGGCTTGATCCCATGCTCCTTCAATGTATCATCTTCTTTTGCTTTAGTGAGAATATTGTCAACGTCCTTTTTAGTAAGGGCGCGTGACTCATCTTCTCCACCGTTTGTCTGATCTTGTGGAGGAACTTCATCATTATTTGGTGGACGCTGGAGAGTGAGAAGGAGGTTTTCCATCAGAACCTCTATTCTCTGTTGTCCTTGCTCTAGCTGCTGAATGTGTAGAGTCATGTCATCATGTTGTGGAGGTTGTTCAAAGTTTGTGACCAAGACATTCATCCTTCGTGAGTCAAAAGAGGATACTGTCTTAGTGACTGAACTGGAGCTCATTCTTCTAGATGAAGAGCCCGAGGAATGATCACTCCGATGTCCTTGGCTTGAAGGAGTGGGAGAGTCTTCCTGATGCCTTCTTGTCCGGGAGACGCTGCGAGTCACCGGTTGTCTGACATGTATTTTTGTTGTTGATTTCTGCCTTCTTTTGGGTTTGCCAACCATGTGGACAGCAGCAACTTGGTCGGGTCTTTCTTTTTCGACCAATTTTTGGGAGATTTGAAGCTCAGAATGCTGGGTTCTTTGCTTCTCTAATCTCTTCTGTCGATATGCCGAGCGGCGACGTATACGACAAGCAATTTGAGCTTCTGTTAGCTCGGGCTGTGCTCTGGCAATGAAGGACGTGGTCCCTCGTGCGCAGCAACCGAGCTTGTCTTCCTTAAAGACTGGCATGGACAGGATTTGGAAAGGTCCTTAGCCTGTCGGAGCGAAGCTTTAAATTTTGCAAGCTCGGCCCCTGTTGAGATGAAGGGTCGAGTTGCAGGAGAGCAGGCCCTGGCAGGTTCTTGTCGAGGCCTTGTGATGCACGACTTGATTTTTGGCTTATATGAACAAGCCGGCTCGTGCTGAGTTTTTTTGGTTGTTTGGTAGAGGGTAGGTTTCACTCCTTTGATGTAAGCAAGAGGATAGAACCGGTTCTCCTTGAGAGGAGCCAGGTTTGCTGGCTTTGCAAATGTCCGGGACCTTCTTTGTTTTGGCGAAGATCGCGGGGACCAAGTCTTGGGGCAAACCTGGCTTTTTGTAGGTTGAGGCTTCGTGGGATTGCCACGGGCTTCGGGTTTCTTGGTGACCGCCTTTGGTGTCGGGTCAGCGACACGTTGAGGGGCGGTCTTCTGCTTCTTAGCAGGTGTCGTCTCCTCTACGGGTAGTGGGAATGGTCCTAGTGACCCGAAGACGATGGTCCGGGGAGTGGAGGTCGACCCGGTGTTTTGGGAGTTGCCGAGGGAGGTGACGCTTCAGCAGCTGGCGGGGCGCTTGAAAGTGAGCTTGCTTTGCTTCTCTTGAAGCATGACTTGGTACTTGTTCTCGTCGAAGGTGATGGTCAATAAAGCTGCCATTGTTAGTTTTGGAAAACTTTTCTGAAACAAGACCACATCCATTTGTAATCACAAGAATATGGTGATCATAAATGGGTTATACTATGGTTTTGTCTTTTCAAATCGCTCAGGGGCATGGCCCGTTCTGAGCGTAATGAAGAAGGCAAAAAGCCATAGAGGGTACAATTGTTCTGAACGCAAGTATGGTCGGCTCGAAATGAGCGTTCCAGTGACTGCTAGAAGCAATTGTAAACCTTAATTCAAATTACCGAGAAGCGAAGCTCACTCGAGGTAAAATGATATAAGATTAGAGATACAAATGTGTCGGTCGCGAATACAGTAGACCCGAAAGGGCGTACTAGCACCGCTGGGCACAAATGTTGTAAATCGCATCCTTGAAAAAGGACACGAGATGGGATTCCTTTTTTGAAATGTCAAGATTGGATTCACAAAAGAGAGCAAATGGTATTCCAATCCGAATACAGGCTCAAACATTTCTGCGAGCCTAAATCTGAAAAAGGAAAGAACCAAGATTTCTCAAATTTGAATTCAATAATGACGGAAGTTTTTTTTTTCTGAAAAGTCAAGATTGAATTCATAAAAGAGAGCAAATGGTATTCCAGTCCGAATACAGGCTCAAATATTTCTGCGAGCCTAAATCCGAAAAGGAAAGAACCAAAATTCCTCCAATTTGAACACAATAGTGACAAATTTTTATTTATTTTTTTATATTTTTCATTTTAGTTTTTTTTTTTGAAGAGTGCACATAGGTCTTCCTATTCGGTCTTATGAAACCTTAGTGGATAGATTAGCCCCCAGGTAAGGGTAGGATTTCTTAATGAACCCGTTTGAAGGACCTTTACCTCAAACAGTGTAGCTGCCTCCACACTCTGGACAAGGCTTTTCTTAGATCCACTTTGGTCAAAGAACGCAATTGGTGCAACCTTAATGCATTTTTTTTTAAAGATATCCAATGGACCCATCAAAGAGAGGGAAATGGCCCCTCCCAATCCGAACGTTGGCTCAAACATTTCTGCGAGCCATTGTACGAAAAGGAAAGAACCAAAGTTTCTCCAATTTGAATCCAAAAGAGAGAAATTTGAAAAGTTTTTTTTTTATACTTTTTTTTTTTTGAAAGATCTCCAATGGACCCATCAAAGAGAGGAAAATGGCCCATCCCAATCTAAACGTTGGCTCAAACATTTCTGCGAGCCATTGTACGAAAAGGAAAGAACCAAAGTTTCTCCAATTTGAATCCAAAAGAGAGAAATTTGAAAAAAAAATTAAAATTTTTTTTTTTTTTGAAAGATCTCCAATGGACCCATCAAAGAGAGGAAAATGGCCCCTCCCAATCCGAATGTTGGCACAAACATTTCTGTGAGCCATTGTATGGAAAAGAAAGAACCAACGTTTCTCCAATTTGAATCCAATGAAAGGAATTTGAAAAGGTTTTTTTTTTTTTTTAACTTTGTTTTTTGAAAGATCTCCAATGGACCCATCAAAGAGAGAAAAATGGCCCCTCCTAATCCGAACGCTGGCTCAAACATTTCTGCGAGCCATTGTATGGAAAGGAAAAAACCAAAGTTTCTCCGATTTGAATCCAAAAGAAAAAAACTTTTTTTTTTGTTGCGAAAAGAAAGAATGGAAACAAGTTCAAAGAAAGAAGTTTCCAAAGAATCCCATCTCATGTTTTTTTTTAGATACAAGGTCCAACATAGGCCACCAACTAGGAAGGAGCCAAGGATTCTAAGCATCGTGTTCTCAAATGAACGTGTCCCACCGGGTGTGCCAACTTGATGGACTCGTCTTTTTCTTTCTTGCCTTCCTCCGTCCCGAGTCCGCTGGGGTGCGGCGGGGCGAAGAGAAAAAAAAGAGCAAGCATCAACATTTTTGTATGGGTATGCCAGATTTTCTATTTTACTTGGAATTTGAAATGGTGATCCGGAGATTCACCTTCACAAGTAGAAAGGAAATCAAACTTTTTTTCTAACTTTCCATTACACATATATTTTAAAGAAAGAGACAGATTTAGAATGCCATGAAAGGCGATTTTTTTAGTTTGCCATGAAAGGCAGTTTTGTGCCGTAGAAGGCGATTTTGCCATGGAAGGCGATTTTACAAATCTTATCAATAGTAAAAGACAAGAATTGCAATTTTTTTTGTCTCTTTAAAAAAAAATACAAAATACAATAGAAATGAAAGAAAGAGGGATCTGACTTCTCAAGCGATTGTGGGGACTCGTTCAGATCGACGGTCGCGAGTCATGTATGGACTCTGCCATCGTCCTTCAGATTAGAACACTTGATGCTTTAGTTCACTTGGCTTGGCTTGGCTTGGACCCCAGAGTTTTAGAGGACAAAGACCAAGGGAAGGTCCTATATCCAATAAAAAAAACGGGTAGACGGGCTGAAAAGCCACATCTAGGCCATGTTGGATAGAAGAAGAGAAACCTTGGGGGGATGGCCCCCCAAAGGGCTTCAATCACGTTGTAGTTCTTGCAGCAAGGTTTCTTCAAGGCAGGAGAGCTTCTTTTTGCAGAGAATTCTTCAGGATAATTTTCAGGCAATTTTTCAGGATCCCATCCCTTTGGAATGACCGCCTATTTATAGGCTTTTGGTGGCCATTAGGAGGGTTTTATGGGCATTAATGGTATTAATGCTCCATGATGGGGGGAGTTACAAGTATTAATTTCATAATTTTGTAACTCCTTTTCCTTGGATTTTTATTGGCCGATGGAGAATAATGGGCATTTAATCTCCATGATGATGGGAGTTTCATGATTAATTACCATGATTAATCTCCATAATGATAGGAGTTACATGGTTAATTGCCATGATTAATTGGACTTGTAACTCCCATTTACTTGCTTTTAATTGGGCCGTCCAAAATAATGAGTTAATGACCCTAATAAGTTGTCATAAAAAGGTCATTTAACTTCATTAATTGGTCGCCGAGTCGCTTGAAGAGTCGCGGGCTACGCCGCGTCTTTTGGAATTCTTCTTGCGATGATCATCAATGGATCTGCATGTTGTTTGATGTTGGATGACGATGCAAATTCAGAGATTGGTTGACACCAATGGGCCGACAACATCTGTCCAGTCGATTTCTCGATCGGTCGGGCAGAAAGTGTACTTTCTTGGTCGGCCGGTTGGTGGTTTCGGAGTGTCCGATGATGATCAAATGATTTTAATGGCAGATCCGTGATGTCGACGAAGATCGACAGATATCATGCCTCAAAAATCAGATTTTAAGAAAATCACAGGGGCCAAACATCGCGAAACGCGAAAAAGAACGGAAAAAACGACACTTTTGGTGGAAATCCGGAGACCCGGATTTCCAGGGTCGCCGGCAACCATGCACCCATGGTCGCCGGCGACCATGGGGTTGGCAACCATGGGCCAAGGTCGCCAGCGACCTTGGACTTTGGTCCATTTTCTGGTCGCCTTCCGGTCGCCGTTTCTCGGGCTTTTTCGCTTCTGTTTTCTCCTGTATTTTTCTTGACATTTCTTCTCATTTATTGGCCTAATTCCTTTGAAGAAAACCTGTCGAAAGGCTACGCAAATCAGAGCACAAAGTTTCCTATTTTTGGAAAAGCCGAAGACTCCGTAGCCGATTTTCCGCCAAGAGTTGAAACTAGGTCAAACAATGTCGGAATGATCTGAAATTTGAGGTAAAGCTTCTTGAGATTAAATAGGACCAACCATGGGTTTTTATTTGAGTTTTGAAGCCGTTTGGGGTCTCGTCGATGCTTGACTTGATTTCACCGTGCGAAAGATGTTGAGCTTTGATGTACTATCATCCGATGTCCGATTGACCTGAAATTTAACGTGCAGCCTTTTGGAAGCATGTAGAAGCTACTCATGTGTTTTGTTTGATGAGTGGTGGAATCAGAGGTTCTCGCCGCCGGGAGGCTTGATTTCGCCGTTCGAGAGTTGATGGAGGGTCAAATGGTGTCGGTTTGACTTGAAATTCGACGTGGAACCTTTTGGAGACCATCCATAGGCTCTGATCGAAGATTTGATGTATTTAACACTGTCGCCGCCGGGAGCTCCTGCTCAGCTGTTAGAGGATTGAAGTTAGGCCAAATGGTGTCGAAATGGCCCGAAACTTCACGTGTACCTCTTTTTTTGGTATTTTGAAGGATCTTGCAGTTTTTGTTTGATTTTGACAAAATCTAAAGCTTGAAGCAGCTTTGCCTATTTGTAATAGGATGCGGCTCCATGTAGCTTTTGATGTTAAGGAGGCAAAGTGACATTTTTTGTGTCAACAATGCCACCTCGAGCCAGCGTTTGGCACTTTCCTCTTAAACGTTTCAAGTGTTTCTTCAAATGTATAGGAATGGGATGATAAGAAAAAAAAAACCCCAAAATCTTCTTTCTCTCAGAATCCTCTCCCTTCACGCAGACCGATCACTCCAATGGTTTTGGGTACCTCTCTGTAGCTTTCCAGAAGCATCCTACCGTCCATTCTCACCTCTCAATTGCTCCACCGAAGCTCGCTCTCTATCTTTGCCGCCAATCCTCCTCCTTCGAATGCGCCTTTCTCGATATTTGCGACCTTCTCTCAGAGAGATTTCACATGTTTCAGAGTATCCATCGAAGATTCCGTAACCTCCATGTCTGAGGTAAAGTATGCCTGTGATTTCATTTACTTTTCTACATCTTCTTCTCTTAAAACCCGGATTTTCAGAGAAAAGAGAGGATTTTGATCATTTGAAAGTGGGCCCCGCATATGGACTGTTTCTGTTGTACGACCTGCGGTGCTAATGGCTTCTCTTCCTATGCGAAGAAGATGGGTGTATTTACAGTCTATGTTTGGGAAAGAATGTAGCTTTTATTCTTCAGTGACTGCAAATTGAGGTATGGGTCAGGACAATTTGTGCAGAAAATGGTCTATTTCTGGTCTTCTCATCAGATGGTTGAGTTTCAGAATTGGGGTTCATTGAATAGTGTATATTTAGAACCATTATATTTTTAATATTATACTCGAATAAAAACTTCTAGTTCTAACCATTTCCAAACACTTTTCACCCATAATCCTGGAAACAAAGAACTTCCTAAAATCAACTTCTTTTCCACAATTGAGGAGACACATCTTCCCGTGAAAGTATGTGTGAATAAACTATGTATTTATCAACTACTCCGATTAGCTGTGAAGACGATGATACCGTAATTTTTGATATTTTAACTTGGTGGAAAGTGAGTGAACATCAATTTCCAATGCTTTCCACTATGATTGTGATCTATTAACAGTGCCAATGTCTACAATTGCATTGGAATTTTCAGTGGACGTAGTCAACTTATTGATGACAAGAGGACGAGTTTAGCTAAAGAAATGGTGGAGACATGTTTGTACTTACTTGATTGGTTTTTGGAAGAAAAGAGATAAAGGAACGAAATTGAGGAAGATGAATTAGAACACAAAGTTGCAGCAATAGAAATATCTTAGTTAGAAGTTCCAACATTAGAAGACGACGTTATAACTTTTTAAAAAATTTTAAATTTTTTTCAATGATGCAAATTTATTTAAAGTTGCATTAAAAGTTGTAAGTTTTATTCAAATTATTTCATTTTATTCAAAGTTGTAAACGAACTCAATCACTATAGGCAGCCTCCAAACTACGGGCCTACCTGCTGACCCGGCTTGTTTCTAACTGACCCGTCCCATTTGCTACATCGGAGTCGATGGCCAACACCTTTCTCTTAAACGTTTTTAGGGTTTCTTCCAATGTATAGGAACAGGGCAATAAGAATGAAAAAAAAAAAAACTAAGAAATCTTCTTTCTCTCGAAATCCTCTCCCTTCACGCAGACCGATCCCTCCAATGGATTTGGGTACCTCTCTGTGGCTTTCCAGCAACATCCAAATGTCCAGTCTCACCTCTCAATTGCTCCACCGAAGCTCGCTCTCTATCTCTGCCGCCAATCCTCCTCCTTCGAATGCTTCTTTCTAGATATTCACGACCTTCTCTTAGAGAGATTTTACATGTTGCAAAGTATCCATCAAAGATACCGTGACCTCCATGTCTGAGGTAAAGTATGCCTGTGATTGCATTTACTTTTCTACATTTTCTTCACTTAAAACCGGGAATTTCCAAGAAAATAGTGGATTTTGAGTTGGTGGAAAGCGAGTGAACATCAATTTCCAATGCTTTCCCCTATGACTGTGATCTACTAACAATGTCAATGTCTACAATCGCATTGGAACTTTCAATGGAAGTAGTCAACTTATTGATGACACGAGGATGAGTTTAGCTGAAGAAACGGTGGAGACATGTATGTACTTACTAGATCAGTTTTTGAAAGAAAAGAGATAGAAGAACAAAATTGAGGAAGATGAATTAGAATACGAAGTTGCAGCAATATAAATATCTTAGTTAGAAGTTGCAACATTAGATGATGATGTTGTAACTTTTTTAAAATTTTTATTTTTTTTTCAAAGATGTAAATTTATTTAAAATTGTAAAATTTATTCAATTTGCTTCATTTTATTCAAAGTTGTAAATTAACTCCCTGGTTATGGATCAACCTCTAAACTATGGGCCTACCTGCTAACCAGGCTTGTTTTTTCCCTGACTCGGCCCATTTGCCATCTCAGAGCTGGCGGCCAGCGCATTCCTCTTAAACGTTTCTAGGGTTTCTTCAAATGGATAGCAACGGGGAAATCTGTAAAATAGATAAAAAAAAATGACAGTTTGTCCTCACCTTCTCCTGCTTCCTTCTCTCCTAAGGGTGCAAAAGAAAACCAGAAAACCTTCTAACTGACCAAACCAAACCGAACTAGCAGTTAATAACCGTGTTTCATGGTTACAGTTATGAAAATCGAAAAACCATGCTTTATTCTTCGGTTACGATTTCCTGTCATAACTCATGGTTATTAGCCGATCCGAACCGTAAAATACGGTTCGGTAAACCGACACATGGTTAACCGTACCGTTATACTAATAAAAAATAAAGTACCAAAATGAAATAAGTAATGCATAGTCCACAATCAAAATGAAACTTTCATTCACTTACAAAGTAGAAACCCTAACTCCGTAACAAACTTTCTCGCCTCTCTCTCTCTCTCTCTCTCTCTCTCTCCTCCCAGCGCACAACGAGGAAGAAGACACGGCGATAGTATGAAGTTCTCTCCCAGGCGCCAAACAAGGTAGAAGAAGAAGGTAGGAGAAGAAGCGGCGACAGTGGAAGGCAGCTATCCTTGACGGAGACCGACGATGGTAACAGCGACGACGCCAAGGAGAACATCGACCCCCAGCAGGTAAACACCGCCTTTTCTTCTCTATAGGGTTTTCTTTTTTTACTAATTGCCCAAGAATCTATTGATGATTACGCGATTGTGCCACTACTATGGATTTGTTGTCTAGGTGGAGCTAGATTTGTGATGAAGTCGCTTCTTTTGGGGGATTTGGTATTTTATTATGTGTGTTTGGGGGTATTGGAACTCGTCCACGGAGAGCATTCTATCGCACGAAACATGTCCTATAAAAAAAACTAGTCCTAGCCTAAAATAAACTGTACAAAATCAAATGTCCTACTTTAATTAAGAATTAATTGTAAGTCTAAAAAATTAATTACAACCAAAGAAAAATAAAAATCCTAATTTAGAAAACCTAATCTAACTACTGCATCCACCTTAAGATTTATCAGTCCAACAAATTGCAATAATTATTAAGATGCATAAAACTGAAAATAAAATAAAATAAAATCAAAGAATAAAAAAATAGATTTTAATTCTAAAATTTTGCAACGGATACTTTGCTAAATGCCATTAAGAAAAATCAAAACCACCACACCAAGTGCATACTGTCAGTACGCACAAAAATTCGACGTTGACTCATTGGTGAAGACCAAGACCCTATAAACTTGATGTATTAATGAAAGAACCATTACAAGCAAATAACCATTACAAAATTATTTGAATCAAAATAAAGTGCATCCAACCTTACCCTAGACAATTGAAACACTAAACGAAGGAGAGGGACTCGCGGCCTCGAACGGCGATCCAACCAACTTTCATTTTGCAATCTGAATCCAAGTAAGGGAAGATGATGAGAGGCCGGTCCAATGGTGGAGCGACGATAGCAACGGTGGGGGAGCGATGGTGGCGTAGAAATCCAAGTGGTGATGTGCCTTAGGGAAGGCCTTGGATGAAGTAGTGATGGGAGGAGGAGAGACTGAGAAAAAAGAATGGAAAAGGGGGACATTTTGTTGCTAGTCGTCCAAGGGAGAATAGGGGCAGATGATCCCCGTCGGCCCCTTTTTGGGGTCTTTTTGTATGTTTTTATAAGGTTTGGTGCAAGGTTTCGGTTGGGTAAGGATTAGTAGTGTGGGGTCCAAGTTGGATGAGGATTAGGAGTCTTGAGAGAATCTCTAGGGGTTCGCCCACAATCCTGGTGAAAATAGGATTCTTCTTATCTCATGTAACTTCCTCTCTTGGGCCCCACTTTGAAGAAAAACTTTCAAGTATGAATTTTTCAGATTTATTTCAAACTTTGAAACCATGTGAGCAGCCCCTTCTTGGACGCGTGGTTCATTAATGGAGAGGTGTTCACGTGTGAGTTTTCTTTGGATAGTGCTTTCTTTCAAAAATTCAAATCTTGAAGCCTATATTTTACGGTAACTCTACTAAATAGAGTCAAGTGAAGTAAAGTTGATTTTGAAGAAAGAATAAAATATAAGTGGATTATGATGGTATTTTGTTTTAAGTTGTTTGTTATGGAATCTCTTTTACTTTTTATATGGGAAAGTGAAGTTTTTTTTTTATTTTAGTGGATAAAGGTGGCTGCTTTTTACTTTTTTTGAAAAAGATGGAGGGAGTTTTGAATTAAAGTACTTTTGATGTGACATCTTGTCTAAATAATGAAGGGTTTACTTGACTTTTACTATGCTAGTAAAGTGCCAAACTAGCACTTAGGAGTTAGTTTCTCTCATGAAATCTCTTTTGTGTATCCTTCCTTAAAAAGTTGAAACTCCTTTGGAAGCTTCCAATTCCTCCACTTGGCCCCACTTCTCTTCCAAATAAATTTCAAATCAGAAAATCAGATTTGATGTGCAAATTTTGAATGCATGTGGACTCCACTTGGGGTCTGTGAATCTTAAAACAATTATATGCATGGATGTGCAAGTGCTTTGGATGCAAAGTGTTGGACCTATGGCTTGGTGTATCCTCTTGCAACACTTCAAACTTTGGGAGCTTTCTTGATTTGAAATTCAAATTCTTTAGGAAAATTGGTCATCCATCATGACATGTAAGCAACATTTGTTGGAGAGTAGATAGGACACAACCCACAAATATGAAAATTATCTTCAAGAGATTAAATCTGAATTTCCACATATGAGAGCGCACCCTACCATGGAATCCACGCCTAAGGAAGGTGGGTCCCTAAGGTGGACCTTTCTTCAATTCTCCTTTTCTTTGATTTTTCTCTTCTTACGGGCCCCAAGAATTTTAGTTTCCTACAAAAATAAAAAAAATATCAACGAATAATTTATTCATATAGGAAAGGAATGATGCAAGTTGCGGGCCCAAATCACACTAAATAGTTGCATAAAATGTCACCATTTTATCTAATTTTCTTTTATTAAATCAATGGTGCAAAGAAAGTACATCATTTTAAATGTGAATAAAAAGTTATGAGAAATTGTGACTTCCAATTACAAGAATAAAAAAATTCATGATTTTATGTGAAAATGCGATTTTTCGATGAATTTTGACTCAAATTCATACTTAGATGCCCAAAAACATAAAATCATGATTTTTTTACTAAAATGGTGCATGATTTGATGACTATGTCCTTAATTACTTCTAAAATGATGATGAAACTATGCATTTTTAAGGATTTATTAAATGTAACCCTAATTGCAAGTGAAATGGATGTGAATTTGTTTGGAGCTAGATTTCTATCTTTTCTTTTTATTAATATCGAATAGAATTATATCTTTTATATATATGGGTATTTTCTGTTATCCTCATTTAAGGCATATATCCTTTTCTTTTATGCATTGAAGGTGTTTTTTTTTCTTTTCTTTTTTTATGTTTTGGGTATTTTGTGTTTTTATTGTATTGAGAAGATTGATGGATTTTTGGATTGTGAAAAAGAAGATTCATGTGCCTCAGTTTCTGTTTTAAGGCTCTGGTGACATTATAACACTAGCTAGAAATCTAACAATCTCATCATATTGTGGTAGATGCCGTAAAAGAGCTAGAAATCTAACAATCACATCATATTGTGGTAGATATCGTAAAAGCTATGTAGAAGTAAGAATATTTGTTCTTTTTCATACATGAAATGTAGAATATATGAATGGGAGGTTGGGGTGAACATTCACTGCGAATGCACTGGACTGCAGTCTCCAACATGTAACACTAACTCATTGCTTTCTTAAATGAGCAAAATGACCAAATTATATGTATGTGAAAATTCTTTTTTTTTTTTTCCTCCTTTAGAATACTCTCTGTTGGAAGTAGGTGGGCCTCGTTGATAGGTATTCAAAAACTTTTAACCCACTTGTTGCAGGGACCATTTATCCATGAGGCCAAGAACCCAAGCCCAAGATCTAAAACCCTAATCTCATGCATAAAGATCAAACATCCATCAAGAAGATAGATCAAGAAACAACAAGCATAACTAGATCTACTAATTCAAATAGATAAAACATCTATACCTTTGGAGTTTGGTTGTACTCTAATCGAGACCTTGATCTCTAAAAAAACACTTTTCGCAAACATTCATCTCCCTTGCCTTTATGTTCTTCCACGCTATGACCCTCTTAGAAAACTTCTAAAGGACAATGGTGGTGTTAACACCAAAAATGTCATTTTGCCTCCTCAACATCAAAAGCTACATGGAGCCGCATCCTGCAACAAACAGGCAAAGCCGCTTCAAGCATCGGATCTTGTCAGAATCAAACAAAAACTACAAGATCCTTCAAAATAGCCAAAAGAAGGGTACACATGAAGTTTCGGGCCATTTCGACACCATTCGGCCTAACTTCAAACCTCCAACGCCTAAGCAGGAGCTCCCGGCGGGACAGTGTCGAAGACATCAAATCTTCGATCAGAGCCTATGGATAGTCTCAAAATACCTCCAAAAGGCTCCACGTCAAATTTCAAGTCAAACTGACACCGTTTGACCCTCCATCAACTCTCGAACGACGAAATCAAGCCTCTCGGCGGCGAGAACCACCGATGCCACCACTCGTCAAACAAAGCACATGGGTAGCTTCTACATGCTCCCAAAGGGCTGCACGTCAAATTTCAGGTCATTCCGACAACGTTTGACCTAACTTTAACGCTCGAAAATAAAATCAAGCCTACGGTGGCAGAGCTCCCCGGGACCATGGCATCTAAATCATAGCTAGTGGATCATCTCAAAATGACTCTGATAGACTCCCTGTCAAATTTCAGGTCAATCGGACATCGGTTGACCGTACATCAAAGCCCGACATCTTCCGCGCGGTGAAATCAAGTCTAGCATCGACGGGACCCCAAACGGCTTCAAAACTCAAATAAAAGCCAATGGTTGGTCCTATCTATTGCTCAGAAAGCTTCACCTCAATTTCAGGTCATTCCAACATCGTTTGACCTAGTTTCAACTCTTGGCGGAAAATCGGCTACAAAGTCTTTGGCTTTTCCAAAAATAGGAAACTTTGTGCTCTGATTTGCACGACTTCTTGATAGGTTTTCTTCAAGGGAATCAAGCCGATAAATGAGGAGAACTTTCAAGAAAACACAGGAGAAAAAAGAAGCGAAAAAGCCCGAAAAACGAAGGAGAAAAGGCGACCGAAAGGGGACCAAACCCCATGGTCGCCGGCGGCGACCATGGCCTAGGGTCGCCGGCGACCTTGGCCCATGGTCGCCCGCAACCCTGGAAATCTGGGTCGCCGGACTTCCTCCGAAACGACAGTTTTTCCGGTCCTTTTTACGTTTCGCGAATGTTTGGACCTTGTGATTTTCTCAAATTTTGATTTTTGAGGCATGGTATCCGTCAATCTTCGTCAAGATCACAGATCTGCCATCGAGATCATGAAATCATCATCCGACGCTTAGGGATCGCCAACCGGCCGACAAAGAAAGCACACTTTTTGCCCAACTGATCATGAAATCGACTGGACAGATGTTGCTGGGCCATTGGTACCAATCAATGTCTGAAATTTCATGGTCATCCGATGTTGATCAACATGAAAATCCATCGATGATTATCGCCAGAAAAATTCCAAAAGGCGCAGCGCGGCCCGCGACCCTTCAAGTGACTTGGCAACCAATTAATGAAGTTAAATGACCTTTTTATGGTAAGTTAATGCGGTCATTAACTCATTATTTTGGATGGCCCAATCAGATTCAAGGAAAAAGGAGTTACAAGTCCAATTAATCATGGCAATTAACCATGTAACTCCTATCATTATGGAGTTTAATGATGTTAATTAATTATGAAACCCTCATCATCATAGAGATTAAATGCCCATTATTCTCCATCGGCCAATCATATCCAAGGAAAAAGGAGTTACAAAAATTACTAAATTAATCTTGTAACTCCTCTCATCTTGGAGCATCAATGCCATTAATGCCCATAGACCCACCCATGGCTATCAAAAGCCTATAAAAGCAGGGAGGGGGGGGGGTGTCATTCCAAGAAGAAGGAGACTACACATTGCCGCAACCACAGCCAAAAGAATCCAGAAGAAATCCTTGCTCAAAGAAGCTCTCCTACTTTGAAGAAACTCTGCTGCAACAGACAACACAAGGTGATCGAAGCCCCTTGGGGGGCGACCCCCCCCCCCCCCCAAGGTCCTCTCCCCTTCTATTCAACATGGCTTAGATGTGATTTTTCAGCTCGTCTACCCGGTTTTTTTATTGGATATAGGACATCCTCTCGGTCCTTATCCTCTAAAAATCTGAGGTCCATGCCAAGCTAAGTGAATTAAAGCATCACGTGTTCTCATCTGAAGGATAGTGGCGGAGCCCATACATGACTCGCGACCGTCGATCTGAATGAGTCCCCACAATTTCTTGAGAAGTCAGATTCCTCTTTCTTACTTTTCTATTGTATTTTGTATTTTTTAAAGAGAAAAAAATCACAATTCTTGTCTTTCATTATTAATGAGATTTGTCAAATCGCCTTTCATGGCAAAATCGCCTTCTACGGCACAAAACCGCCTTTCACAGCAAACTAAAGAAAATCGCCTCTCACGACATTCTAAATCTGTCTCTTTTCATAAAATATATGTGCAATGGAAAGTTAGAGAAAAAGTTTGATTTCCTTTCTACTTGTGAAGGTGGATCTCTGGATCACCATTTCTAAATCCCAAGTAGAATAGAAAATCTAGCATACCCGTACAAAAAAAAGGTTGATGCTCGCTTCCTTCTTTTTTCTTACCCACCCCCCCAGGGGGGCGGAGGGAGGAGACGGAGCCGGGTCCATCAAGTTGGCATACCCGGTGGAACACGTTCATTTGAGAACACGATGCATAGACTCCGTAGCTCTTTTCTAGTTAGTGGCCTATGTTGCATCTTGCATCTTAAAAAAAACATGAGATGGGATTCTCTGGAAAATTCTGTCTTTGAGTTTATTTCCATTCTTTCTCTTCTCAAACAAAAAAAAAAAGTCTTTTTCTTATCGCTAGGTTTAGATTTGAGAAATTCTAGTTTCTTCCCTTTCGGATTTAGTGCTCGCGGAAATCGCTGAGCCTTTGTTCGGATTGGAATACCATTTCCTCCTTTTTGTGAATCCAATCTTGACTTTTTTTTTTTTAATTTCAAGTTTCTCTCTTTTGGATTCAAATTAGAGAAACTTTGGTTCTTTCCTTTCCGTACAATGGCTCGCGGAAATCGCTGAGCCAACGTTCGGATTGGGAGCGGCCATTTCCTCTCTTTGATGGGTCCATTAGTGATCTTTCAAAAAAATAATAATATAAAAAAAATCTCAAATTTCTCTCTTTTGGATTCAAATTGGAGAAAACTTTGGGTCTTTCCTTTTCGTAATATGGCTCGCGGAAATCACTGAGCCAGCGTTCGAATTGGGAGGGGCCATTTCCTCTCTTTGATGGGTCCATTAGTGATCTTTCAAAAACAAATTAAAAAAAAACACATTAAGGTTGCACCAATTGTGTTCTTTGACCAAAGTGAATCTAAAAAAAGCCTTATCTAGAGCGTGGAGGCAGCTAGACTGTTTAAGGCAAGGGTCCTTCAAAGGGGTTCATTAAGTAATCCTACCCTTACCAGGGGGCTGATCTATCTACTATAGTTTCATACGACCAAATTGGAAAACCTGTATGTACTATTCAAAAAAAATCTTCAAAAAAATATCTCTTTAAAAAAAAAAAAAAAAAACTTCTGTCACTATTGTGTTTAGATTCGAGAAATTTTGGTTCCTTCCTTTTCGGATTTAGTGCTCGCAGAAATGTTTGAGCCTGTATTCGGATTGGAATACCATTTGCTATCTTTTATGAATTCAATCTTGACCTTTCAAAAAAAAAGCTTCCGTCATTATTGGATTCAAATCTAAGAAATCCTAGTTCCTTCCTATTTCGGATTTAATGCTCGCAGAAATGTTTGAGCCTGTATTCTGATTGGAACACCATTTGCTCTTTTTTGTGAATTCGATCTTGGCCTTTCCAAAAAAAAAATCCCATCTCGTGTCCTTCCCAAGGATGCGATTTGCAACATTTGTGCCTAGTGGTGCTAGTACGCCCTTTTGGGTCTACTGTATTCGCGACCGACACATATGTAACTCCAACCTTAAATCATTTTACCTCGAGTAAGCTTTGTTTCTCGGTAATTTGAATTAAGGTTTACAATTGCTTCTAGCAGTCACTGGAACGCTCAATCTGAGCCTACCATACTTGCGTTTAGAACAATTGTACCCTCTATGGCTTTTTGCCTTCTTCATTACACTCAGGACAGGCCATGCCCCCCTCGAGTGATTTGAAAAGACAAAACCATAGTATTTTCCATTTATAATCACCATATTCTTGTGATTCCTAATGGATGTGGTCTTGTTTCAGAAGTTTTTCCAAATTAACAATGGCAGCTTCATTAACCATCACCTTCGATGAGAACAAGTACCAACTCATGCTTCAAGAGAAGCAAAGCAAGCTTACTTGAAAGCGCCTTGCCAGCTGCCGAAGTGCCGTCTCCCTCGGCAACTCACAAAACACCGGGTCGACCTCCACTCCCCGGACTATCGTCTTCGGGTCACTGGGACCATTCCCACTTCCCGTAGATGAGACTGCACCAGCCAAGAAGCAAAAGACCACCCCTAAACGTGTCACTGACACAACACCAAAGGCGGTCATCAAGAAACCTGAGGCCCGTGGCAATCCCACGAAGCCTCAACCTACGAGAAACCACGTCCGTCCTAGGACTTGATTCCCGAGATCTTCGCCAAAACAAAGAAGATCCCGAACATCTGCAAAGCCAGCATACCTGGCTCCTCTCAAGGAGAACCGGTTCTATCCTCTCGCTTACATGAAAGAGGAGAAACCTAACCTCCGCCAAAAAACAAAACCTACTTAGCATGAGCTGGCTTACTCATACAAGCCCAAAATCAGATCATGCATGACAAGAACCTGCCAGGGCCTGCTCTCATGCAATTCGACCCTTCATCTCAACAGGGGTTGAGCTTGCAAAATTTAAAGCTTCGCTATGACAGGCTAAAGACCTCATCCAAATCCTGTCCATGCCATCTTCAAGGAAGACAAGCTCGGCTGCTACGCATGAGGGACCACGTCCTTCATTGCCAGAGCACAGCCCGGGCTAACTGAAGCTCAAATTGCTCGTCGCATATGTCGTCGCGCGGCATATCGAAAAAAGAGATTAGAAAAGCAAAGAACCCAGCATTCTGAGCTTCAGGTCTCTAAAAGATGGGTCGAAAAAGAAAGACCCGACCAAGTTGCTACTGTTCATATGGTTGGCAAAACCAAAAGATGCTAGAAGTCAGCAACTAAAATACATGTAAAACGGCCGGTGACTCGCAGCGTCTCCCGGACACGAAGACATCAGGAAGATTCTCCCACTCCTTCAAGTCAAGGACATCGGAGTGATCAATCCTCGGGCTCTTCATCTAGAAGAATAAGCTCCAGCTCAGTCACCAAGATGGTATCCTCATTCGACTCTCGAAGAGTGAACGTCCAGGTCACAAACTCTGAGCGACCTCCGCCACATGATGACATGACTTTACGCATCCAGCAGCTAGAGCAAGGACAGCAGAGAATAAAGGTTTTAATGGAAAACCTCCTTCTCACTCTCCAACGTCCGCCAAACAATGAAATCCCTCTAAATGATGAGGTAAATGGTGGAGAAGACGAGTCACACGCCCTTACCAAAAAGGACATTGATGATATCCTCGCCAAAGCAAAAGAAGAGGATACACCAAAGGAGCATGGAATCAAGCCACCATATCCCTTATGGATGGATTTGGTTCCCTTCCCTGCAAAGTTCAAACAACCTACTCTCCAAACATATACGGGGAAAGGTTCAGCTATACAGCATGTTGTCCACTTCAAGATCCTAACGGGAGCTATTGTGGATCAAGATGCCCTCAAGATCTGTCTCTTTGCAAGCACCCTGAAAGGTACAGCCTTTGATTGGTACTCCACTCTGCCAGAGGACTCCATTCAAAACTGGACCATGCTAGAGACACGCTTCCTGACTGTAAGACTCTGCCCCGAGAGTTTCCGATTAGTGTTGATTAAGACGTGCTTTAGTTATAAGTGTGATTAGTGAGTTTTGGTTAAGTTTGGATTAGAATAGCTTTTTATAGCTTTGGATTAATTTGGGGAACTCTTTTGATTTAGTGGGGCCCTTTGGGGGTTCCTTTATTTGGGTTTTGATTGGTTTTGGGATTTATTTATTAATTCTGGAAATCCGTATTTTGCCTCATTTAATGTATTTTATCGTTCCCGATAACTTTCGTATTTGCTCAATTTCCATTCGAGACCCCTAGACAGTACTTTGTTAATGATAGGGGTAAATCAGTCTTTTTACGTGAAATCTGGACACTAATTTCAATGTCTCCGAAACCCGTGAAATATATACTTTTTGGAAACTAGAAATTTCGACGATCAATTCTTTCTTCTTCATAGAATCCGTCCAAAGCCCGTAGCGCTATGTTTTAGCCCAACTGGATTTTTAAGTTGTGGGACCCACCTACATTCTCTATATAAGGAGGAGCCCTTGCTTTTTCCCCTCTTCTTGCAACTTTCCCCTTGAGAGCAAAGAGAGTTCCAGCCCTAGGTTCTTCTTGTTCCTTCTTGCTTCTCCATCTCTCAATCACTCTCAAGCTATTGCAAAGGGATAAATGGAGGTTGCCATCTTCTTCCTCTCCTTCTAGGCTCTCTATTAGTACCATTTTTAGAAGAAACACTCCATTCCAAGACCCACTTTGATCAAGCTCATGCTATTTGAGGACCTTCCATGTAAGTGATCATTTCCATCTTTTAGATATGTGTTCTTCTAGCCCAAGAGAAGCTCCATCTTCATTATTGGAAGCTCTCTTCCTATTCTTTGTTTCGCCATTTTAGGGCTTGAAATGAATGTATTTTGGGGATTTTTGTGTAGATATTGATTTTGGCTTGAGAAAGGGTGATTAGAGCTTATTAGCTTGATTGGAGGCCAAGGCAACTGGATGAATAGCTTTCTTGAATAATTTCATGTTTTAATAAGATTTTATGGATTTTTCACTATTCATCTTCTCTTATGTACCATGGTTGTTAATGATTTTTGATTTGTGCATCTTGCTAAGTTATTTCTCATTATTGGGACTTTTGAAGGATGTACATGCATTATGTTTAGAAAAGTTTGTTTTTGGATCATATGTAGTTGCCTTTAATTTTGGGTACACTTGCATTGAATTGAATTTGTAAAGGGAATTAAGGTGATTCTTGATCCTATGTGGATGGTTGCTGGAGGATTTATTGTGGATGAAGGGAATGGCAGGAGAGCCATAAATGTTGTATTATTGGTAGGCTTGAATGGGGTTTTGAGTGGAAGAGAAGTTGAGGTTCGAACTGTTGAAACGGAGTGTTTCTAAAGCAGTTCGCTCGAGCGAACCTCAATTCACTCGAGCGAACCCTTCACGGAACCTCCACCGCTTGAGCCAACCTGTTGCTTCGCTCGAGCCTTCCTGTTCCGGAGCAGTTCGCTCGAGCGACCCCATCATCCCTCGAGCGAACCTCTCACAGAACATTGGTCGCTCGAGCCTCCACCTTTCTTCGCTCGACCCTTTCTGATTCGAAGTAGTTCGCTCGAGCGAACTCATATCCGCTCGAGCGAACCGCTTCCAGAGAGTTGTTCGCTTAAGCCACTCTAGTTCTTCGCTCGACCCTTCCTGATTCAGAGTAATTCGCTCGAGCGAACTTATACTCGCTCGAGTGAACCCCTCACATAACTATGTTCGCTCGAGCCTCCACATTCTTCGCTTGAGCCCTCCTGAACTGAACCAGTCCACTCGAGCGAACCTCCTGTCCGCTCGAGCGAACTGTACATAATTCCTGAGTCTTTTCTATTGTTTCTAGACATGATGTTCTAAGGCTGGGATGGGTTGTTTTGATGCCCTACCACCTTGGGAAGACCTAGGGGATGGCATAAGAAGAATTACTTGAAAAGAAATACCACTTCGGAAATGTATTGAGAATTGTGTATTTACCAAACTGTACAAGGAATCTTGGAATGTCTATCATCATTCGAGTACCATGCCAAGGGTAATAATAGACATATAAGGTCTTTATACATATTGTGTGAATACGGAAGTCCCAATACATAGTCCGTGATCGTATAAGGACTCATTGCACTGTTTTATTCGGATTATACTTGTCTTAACCCGATTTCTACCGATATCACTAGTTTTATCTCAAACTATGATTTATGCACCTGACATGTCCTGCCAACCCCGTTTATACATGAAAAGATAGTGATATGAAATGTGTGCCTATGAGCAACATGTCCCGCCTACTTGAGTGTTTTATACCGACATTGTTTTGGTAAATGTTTTGATTTCTCATGTAACCTATGAGTCGGCACCACTAAGCTTGGACGTTCCTGTCAGTCTGATCAACTGACCTGGGCCTCCCCCTCGTGCTCCCGCCAGTTGCAAATTGGATCCTGTCCTGTCCCGTTACTCGGTTCCGCTGCCGTGGTCTTGCCTAGCTATATGTATATGTATATATTATTGGTTCTCGTCACTTCGCGTGTTCGAGCCCAATGCACTAAATGTGCTCTCATCACTTTAGTGATGGAGAGGATTTAGCTTTAGTGTGGTTGCTATCTTACAAGTTCCCTGTTCTTTGATATCTTGCATGTTTTACTTCATATATGCATTGTGACAAATGATATATCTTGTTTTATGAAAGTACATGTATGGATAGATTTCAACGTCTTTTGAATGTTATATTTCGATTTCTCTTATTGCATTATCTATTCACCCACCCGCTGGACTGTCGTGTCTGACCCATTTTTGTGGTACTCAGGTTCAGTCCCCGTTATTGCCTATGAGGAGGAGCATGAGGAGGCGGTCGGTGAACCGCAGCGATTAGTAGAATGGCAAGCTAACAATGTCATGTAGACATTGGTTTGAGCTTCGAGTTGCGAAACATTTTGGGGGAAATCTATAGAATGTTTTGATTTATACTTTTGGGTTGTACTGGCCTTTGTTGGCCATTATCTTTTGGGGGAAATGTTAACTTAAATGATCTTGTTTAAACTTCTAATTTAATATTTTCGGAATGCCAATGAGATCACTGTTCACTTTGACATCATGTCAGTTACATTCGTTTATCAGTCTTATATTATGGAATGGATTATGAAATTGATTTGCTACACGCTTCTACACCAATATAAATGTTTTGTGAGTGTGTGTAAAATCCTCACCGTGGAAACCTGTGGGAAATTAAGTAAATGTACGAACGTTGTTAAAGGTAGTTTAAACCATCATCCACTACTCACTCGCGGGCCCGGACCCCCGGTCCGAGGTCGCGACAGACTGGTATCAGAGCGAGACGTGTTTCAGGCAATTAAAAGACACTAGAAATCCTAAGGACGTGGCGAGGATTCGTTAGACATTTCGTTAGATTTTTCGTTAGTTAGACTCGTGTGAGCCATGTGTGACCCTTATTTGATTCCTATGTACTAACAACTTGTTTTGCAGTAATATGCCACTTCGAAAAAGACCCGTACTCGACAACCCCACCGTAAGCAATAGTGAGCATACAGGACCAATTGAGAACGGAACTCCCGATCCAACCATGCAGAACCAATTTCAACAATTGATGCAAGCCATGCTAGACCAGCAACGTCAGGCCAATGAGAATCAAACCAGACTACAAGAGCAAATGGCTAAGAAAGATGAACACCATGCAAGGGAGATGACGCAAATGCAAAGGCAACTGCTAGAAGTCTTAGAGAGGAGACCTGCATCGGTAGCTCAACCTGCAGGTGCCCAATTCGTCTTCAACAACAGAGGGCATGACCCTAATGATCTATATGAGAGATTCAGGAAGAGAGGTCCAAAGGAATTTACCGGACAAGAGGACCCTTTAGCTGCAGACGATTGGCTTGAATACACGGAGAACATATATGAGATATTCCAATGCACCGGTAAGCAAAGAGTAGATCTTGCAGCATCTAAGTTCACCGGTTTGGCTGACATATGGTGGAAGATGGTTAAGGCAGAGTATAGGACAATGGCAGATGTAGAAGCATGGGGTAATTTCAAGACCCAGTTTAGTGACAAATACGTGCCTACTCATATCAAGAGGCAAAAGGCCATCGAGTTCCAGTAGCTTGTGCAAGGCAACATGACAGTCCAGGAGTACCTCACCAAGTTCGAGAGGATGTCCCGATATGCCCCCGAGCTGATCAACACAGTGGAGAAAAAGATAGCAAAGTTCCTTGAGGGACTTAATCCGATCATTGATAGGGATGCCACAGGTGTTGTGTAGACACCAAAAATGTCACTTTGCCTCCTCAACATCAAAAGCTACATGGAGCCGCATCCTACTACAAACAAGCAAAGCTGCTTCAAGCATTAGATCTTGTCAGAATCAAACAAAAACTGCAAGATCCTTCAAAATAGCCAAAAGAAGGGAATACATGAAGTTTCGGGCCATTTCGACACCATTTGGCCTAACTTCAATCCTCCAGTGGCTAAGTAGGAGCTCTCGGCGGCAAAAGTGTTGAAGACATCAAATCTTCGATCAGAGCCTGTGGATGGTCTCAAAATACCTCCAAAAGGCTCCACGCTAAATTTCAAGTCAAACCGACACCATTTGACCCTCCATCAACCCTCGAAAGGCAAAATCAAGTCTCTCAGTGGTGAGAAACTCCGATGCCGCCACTCATCAAATGAAGCACATGAGTAACTTCTACATGCTTCCAAAGGGCTGCACGTCAAATTTCAGGTCATTCCGACGACGTTTGACACGGCTTTGACGCTCCAAAGCAAAATCAAGCCTACCGGTGGCGAAGCTCCCCGGGACCATGGCATCTAAATCGGAGCTAATGGATCATCTCAAAATGACTCCAATAGGTTCCCTGTCAAATTTCAGGTCAATCAGACATCGGATGAACACACATCAAAGCTCGACATCTTTCGCACGGTGAAATCAAGTCTAGCATCGACGAGACCCCAAACGGCTTCAAAACTCAAACAAAAGCCCATGGTTGGTCCTATCTAATGCTCAGGAAGCTTCACCTTAAATTTCAGGTCATTCTAACATCGTTTGACCTAGTTTCAACTCTTGGCGAAAAATCGGCTACAAAGTCTTCGGCTTTTCCAAAAATAGGAAACTTTGTGCTCTGATTTGCATGACTTCTCGATGGGTTTTCTTCAGTGGAATCAAGCCAATAAATGAGGAGAAATGTCAAAGAAAAATACAGGAGAAAACAGAAGCAAAAAAGCCCAAAAAACGGCGACCGAAGAAGGGGCCAAAGCCCTATGGTAGCCGGCGACCATGGCCCAGGGCCGCTGGCCCCATGGTCGCCGGCGACCATGGGTGCATGGTCGCCGGCGACCCGGAAGGGTCCCCGGATTTCTGCCAAAAGCGCCGTTTTTCCATTCTTTTTTGCGTTTCACGATGTTTGGCCTTTCTGATTTTCTTAAAATCTGATTTTTGAGACATGATATCTGTCAATCTTCGTCAACATCACGGATCCGCCACCAAAATCATTTGATCATCATCAGACACTCCAAAACCGCCAACCGGCCGACCAAGAAAGTACATTTTTTGCCCGATCGATCGAGAAATAGACTGGACAGATGTTGGCGGCCCATTGGTGTCAACCAATGTCTGAATTTGCATCTTCATCCGACATCAAACAACGTACGGATCCATCGATGATCATTGCAAGAAGAATTCCAAAAGACACGGCGCGGCCCGCGACTCTTCAAGCGACTCGGTGGCCAATTAATGAAGTTAAATGACCTTTTTATGACAACTTATTAGGGTCGTTAACTCATTATTTTGGACGGCCCAATTAAAAGCAAGCAAATGGGAGTTACAAGTCCAATTAATCATGACAATTAACCATGTAACTCCTATCATTATGGAGATTAATCATGGTAATTAATCATGAAACTCCCATCATCATGGAGATTAAATGCCCATTATTCTCCGTTGGCCAATCAAAATCCAAGAAAAAGGAGTTACAAAATTCTAAAATTAAATCTTGTAACTCCTCCCATCATGGAGCATTAATACCATTAATGCCCATAAAACCCTCCTAATGGCCACCAAAAGCCTATAAATAGGCGGTCATTCCAAAGGGAAGGGGTCCCGAAAAAATTGTCTGAAAACTATCCTGAAGAATCCTCTACAAAAAGAAGCTCTCTCATTCTGAAGAAACCCTGCTGCAAATTCTACAAGGTGATTGAAGTCCCTTGGGGGGCCTGGCCCCCCAAGGTTTCTCTTCTTCTATCCAACATGGCCTAGATGCGGCTTTTCAGCCCGTCGACTTGGTTTTTTTATTGGATATAGGACCTTCCCTTGGTCTTTGTCCTCTAAAAATCCGAGGTCCAAGCCAAGCCAAGTGAACTAAAGCATCAAGTGTTCTCATCTGAAGGACGATGGCGGAGTCCATACATGACTCACGACCGTCGATCTGAACGAGTCCCCACAATCACTTGAGAAGTCAGATCCATCTTTCTTCCCTTTCTATTGTATTTTGTATTTTTAAAAGAGACAAAAATCACAATTCTTGTCTTTCATCATTGATAAGATTTATAAATCACCTTCCATGGCAATGTTGATGCTTGCTCTTTTTTTCTCTTCGCCCCTCCGCACCCCAGCGGACCCAGGACGGAGGAAGGCAAGAAAGAAAAAGACGGGTCCATCAAGTTAGCATACCCCGGTGGGACTCGTTCATTTGAGAACACGATGCTTAGAATCCTTGGCTCCTTCCTAGTTGGTGGCCTATGTCGGATCTTGTATCTAAAAAAAAAAACATGAGATGGGATTCTTTAAAAACTTCTTTCTTTGAACTTGTTTCCATTCTTTCTTTTCTCAAACAAAAAAAAAAAGTTTCTTTCTTTTGGATTCAAATTGGAGAAACTCTGGTTCTTTCATTTTCGTACAATGGCTCGCAGAAATATTTGAGCCAATGTTTGGATTGGGATGGGCCATTTCCTTCTCTTTGATGGGTCCATTGGAAATCTTTCAAAACAATTTTATTAAAAAAAAAAAGGGTTTTCAAGTTTCTTTCTTTTGGATTCAAATTGGAGAAACTTTGGTTCTTTCCTTTTCGTACAATGGCTCGCAGAAATGTTTGAGCCAACGTTCGGATTGGGAAGGGCCACTTTCCTCTCTTTGATGGGTCCATTGGAGATCTTTCAAAAAAAATTATCAAAAAAAAAAATTCAAATTTCTTTCTTTTGGATTCAAATTGGAGAAACTTTGGTTCTTTCCTTTTCGTACAATGGCTCGCAGAAATGTTTGAGCCAACGTTCGGATTGGGAAGGGCCACTTTCCTCTCTTTGATGGGTCCATTGGAGATCTTTCAAGGGTCCTTCAAACGGGTTCATTAAGTAATCCTACCCTTACCTGGGGGCTAATCTATCCACTGAGGTTTCATAAGACCGAATTGGAAGACCTATGTGCACTCTTCAAAAAAAAAATCTTAAAAAAAAAAAACTTCTGTCACTATTGTGTTCAAATTGGAGGAATTTTCGTTCTTTCCTTTTTTGGATTTAGGCTCGCAGAAATGTTTGAGCCTGTATTCGGACTGAAATACCATTTGCTCTCTTTTATGAATTCAATCTTGACTTTTCAAAAAAAAAAAAAAAAACTCCTGTCATTATTGGATTCAAATCTGAGAAATCCTGGTTCTTTCCTTTTTCGGATTTAGGCTCTCAAAAATGTTTGAGCCTGTATTCGGATTGGAATACCATTTGCGCTCTTTTGTAAATCCAATCTTGACATTTCAAAAAAAATATATCCCATCTCGTGTCCTTTTTCAAGGATGCGATGTACAACATTTGTGCCTAGCGGTGCTAGTACGCCCTTTCGGGTCTACTGTATTCGCGACCGACACATTTGTATCTCTAACCTTATATCATTTTACCTCGGGTGAGCTTCGCTTCTCGATAACTTGAATTAAGATTTACAATTGCTTCTAGCAGTCACTGGAACGCTCATTTCGAGCCGACCATACTTGCGTTTAGAACAATTGTACCATCTATGGCTTTTTGCCATTTTCATTACGCTCAGAACGGGCCATGCCCCTGAGCGATTTGAAAAGACAAAACCATAGTATAACCCATTTATGATCACCATATTCTTGTGATTACTAATGGATGTGGTCTTGTTTCAGAAAAGTTTTCCAAAACTAACAATGGCAGCATCGTTGACCATCACCTTCGATGAGAACAAGTACCAAGTCATGCTTCAAGAGAAGCAAAGCAAGCGCACTTTCAAGCGCCCTGCTAGCTGCCGAAGCGTCACCTCCCTCAGCAACTCCCAAAACATCGGGTCGACCTCTACTCCCCCGGACCATCGTCTTCGGGTCACTAGGACCATTCCCACTACCCGCAGAAGAGACGGTGCCTACTAAGAAGCAGAAAACCGCCCCTCAACGTGTCGCTACCCCAACACCAAAGGCGGTCACCAAGAAACTCGAAGCCCGTGGCAATCCCACAAAGCCTCAACTCGCAAAAACCAGGTCTGCCCTAAGACTTGGTCCCGAAGATCTTCACCAAAACAAAGAAGGTCCCGGACATCTGCAAAGCCAGCATACCTGGCTCCTCTAAAGGAGAATAGGTTCTATCCTGTTGCCTACATCAAAGGAGAGAAACCTACCCTCCACCGAACTACAAAAACTACTCAGTACAAGCCGACTTGCTCATACAAGCCCAAAATCAAGTTGTGCATCACAAGGCCTCGACAAGAACCTGCCAAGGCCTGCACTCCTGCAACTCGACCCTTCATCTCAACAGGGGCCGAGCTTGCGAAATTTAAAGCTTCGCTGCGACAGGCTAAGGACCGCGTCCAGATCCTATCCATGCCATTCTTCAAAAAAGACAAGCTCGGTTGCTGCGTACGGGGGACCACATCCTTCATTGCTAGAGCACAGCCCGAGCAAACAGAAGCTCAAATTGCTCGTCGCATATGTCGCCGCGCAGCATATCGACAAAAGAGATTAGAGAAGCAAAGAATCCAGCATTCTGAGCTTCAAATCTCCCAAAAATGGGTCGAAAAAGAAAAACCCAACCAAGTTGCTGCTGTCCACATGGTTGGCAAAACCAAAAGAAGGCAGAAATCAGCAACAAATATACATGTCAGACGACCGGTGACTCGCAGCGTCTCCTGGACAAGAAGGCATCAAGAAGACTCTCCCACTCCTTCGAGCCAAGGACACCGGAGTGATCATTCCTCTGGCTCTTCATCTGGAAGAATGAGCTCCAGCTCAGTCACTAAGACAGTATCCTCTTTCGACTCACGAAGAGTGAATGTCCCAGTCACAAACTCCGAGCAACCTCCATCGGATGATAACATGGCTCTACGCATTCAACAGCTAGAGCAAGGACAGCAGAGAATAGAGGTTTTGATGGAAAACCTCCTTCTCACTCTCCAACGTCCACCAAACAATGATGAAGTTCCTCCACAAGATGAGGTAAACGGTGGAGAAGATGAGTCACGCGCCCTTACTAAAAAGGACGTTGACAATATCCTCGCCAAAGAAAAAGAAGAGGATACACTGAAGGAGCATGGGATCAAGCCACCATATCCCTTGTGGATGGACTCGGTTCTGTTCCCTCCAAAGTTCAAACAACCTCTTCTCCAAACATATACGGGGAAAGGTTCAGCTAGACAGCACGTCATCCACTTCAAGATCCTGACAGGAACGATTGTGGATCAATATGCTCTCAAGATCCGTCTCTTTGCAAGTACCCTAAAAGGTACGGCCTTTGATTGGTATTCCACTCTGCCAGAGGACTCCATTCAAAACTGGACCATGCTAGAGACACGTTTCCTGACCCACTTCAAAGGTGAGGATCATCCTGTTACTATGGCTCAGCTCTGCAGCCTTAAACAGGGAGAGAATGAGTCGACATATGACTTCATTCACAAGTGGAAAGCAATGGCATACAAATGCTCAGATATGCTGCCACAAGCGTCGCTGGTCGACATTTGCCGAAACAACAGGAGAGCAAGGATCCGCTCCATGATCATCTGCAACAAATCAAAGAACTTGGGAGAACTCCTAGAAGCGTCTATGGAAACTAAAACGGTGATCAAAGACCTCAACAATCAAAAGTCATCAAAGAAGGAGCCGACCGCCATTCCGACCTCCAAGCCAAAGAAAAAGGAGGTTCTCAATGTGCAAACCAAGTCAGCCCCTCAGCTGCCAAAGAAAGCTGAAAACAAAGCTGCAGGTAAGAGACCCGAACTCTCTGATGCCTTCAAAGAACGAGTAGAGAAGAAATACCCGTTCGATGAAGATGTTGAAGAAATATTTGGGGCTCTCTTGGCAAATGGGAAACTCACCTTGCCTGACTGCAAAAGACCGGGAGTTGTTGGCAAAACCAATGATCCCCGATATTGTCCATACCACCAAATGGTCTCGCATCCTCTCAACCAATGTTTCGTTGTGAGAGAGAAGATTAACGAGATGTGGAAAAACGGAGTCATCACCTTTGACAAAAACTATGAGTCTGCCTCCATTAACATGGTGTCATATGGACAAACATCCAAATCACCAAAGGAAAAAGTCACTACTTCCTTTAAGGTGATAAAAATGACCCAAACGTCCCAAGAGCTGGTGCCTTACCCAACACCAGAAGGACGGCCCATATGGGTGCATCCCGATCTCCTGGAAGATGAAAATTGGGAGATCGTCAAAACAAAGCCGACTGCTCAACAGCGAAGGCAAGCTAAGAGACAACTCCGCAAGCTCAAACAGCAAGAGAAGGCTCAAACAAAACAAGAGGTCCCTGAAAAAGTAGAAACCTCCTCTATCGCTTCACTGGGAGCAACAGAGGAGTCTCTTCCCAAGGCCTCAAGAGTGGCAAAAAAAGTCACCCTCGGTGATTTCATCCCACCACGTCTCAGAGATGAGACTACGCAGGGGGCATCATACTCTTACAACTCGGTAGTTGGATTCTCCGTGAATGGATACGAGTCCAGTGACACTGCCAGTGATACAGATGAATGGGAGGAATCCCTTGAAACCGGAGAATATCTCTCTTATGAAAAATGGATCCTGGAATCCCACCTTATGCCAGTAATCTGGTATAACCCCTTCCAGCCACAAGGATCCTGGTCTGATGATGATGAAGACCAAGAGGCTGCCCAAAATGCTGTTGACACAGCACAAACAAATGCTCTAGTGGATCCCAACCAGGTTGAACCACAAGGAGCAGATGAAGAAGAAGATCTAGCTCCTATGCCAAATCTCGAAGAATATGCAAGGATCTTGCAGCGTCTCACCATAGAGCAAGAGCAGGATCGCATCAACCAGCTTCATCAAAATCCAGAACCGGAAGTCCTGGAAAATCTACAAGCATCTCCTCCAATGACTCAGGAAATTGAAGAAAGTTGCTGGATTGATGATCCTCTTACATCGGAGGATGAGTCTGATTCCCAACAGTCCATTATGGATGATAGTGCCTCCGAAGCTCCATCTGCTGAGGCCACGGATTCTCAAAATGCATCCGGTAGCATATCTTCTGAAACTACATATTCTCAGGTGACTTCCACTAAGATATAATCTTCTCAGTCGTCGTCTCCTAAAACGGTAACATCAGAATTCAAACCTCTTTCGACCGATCACCATGAAGAAGCTCTGGCTGATGAAGCCTTCAAAGAAAACCCAGTCAATTGGTCTCGGATACCCAACCTCATAGGAGATGTCTGGACCGATGAAATACTGGACAAAGAAGAAAAGTTATTGGAAGCTGTTCAGGACTTGTTCTCGGAAAATGCTCCATGCAACGCAATAACTGAAGACGGCAATGCTATTATAGAAGTGTTTGTCGAATGTGAATTTCGACCCCCCCTTTCTCTCCAAGAGAGGCATGGTTTGGGGGAAATCTCCATTCATCTATATATGCTATTTAAATTTTACATCGAAAATGAGGATTCCGACTACCCTCAAAATCGATGGATCATGATCGCCAGCTACGGTATGGCCGTAACACCGTTCTTCGACAAAAGTAGAAGAAATATGGGGAGAAAAATAATAAGGTGGGTTCTTCCTCTCGTCTAATGTGCTGCCGACAACACACGACGGTTGTCCTGTCACATTAATTTAGGGTCTCTTTGGGTCTCTTTAATTTTGGGTCAATTCAGGGTCATGAGTTAAAGTCTGAATAAAGGTTAATCCTCACATAGCACAATCATAATATATCCAAGTAAAATAAAATAACTAGAATAAAGAAAAAATAAAATAAAAGAGGGGGGAGGTGCCAAATATTTAAGAAGAGGATCGACCCCGCTCCCGGGTACCCCCTTCTGATCCCTTGGGAAAATAGGGTTTAAAGGCTGATTTTTCAAACCAAAATGATGATGCAAATGAGACTTTGACTTGTGATTTCTGTGTGTTTCGTGTGCGATATACGAGTGATAAAAGTAAAAGGCCGATGGGCCGTAATTAATTGAAGGTGGCCGATGGGCCAGTGTTTTTTTTAGGGTGGCCGATGGGCCGTGATTGATTAAAAGTGTGTGCGAAATCACTCATCTCATCTCGTTATTCTCATTTATTCAAATTTAGAAATCAGTTCTTTATTCCCTTTTATCATTAAGTTCGATTACATATTTGGCACCTGAGGTGGAGGAAGAAATAAAAGGAAAATCTTTTTGGGTTTATTTTGTTTGTTTTATAGTTTTTATGGCCTTTTGATATGGGGCTAGAAGGGTCTAACTAAGGGATTTTACTTGGATCTATATGATTAATGCTTTATTACTGATCATCGAATTAACCCTAACCTAAAGTCCTACACCGCTCACATCAGCTCTCCCAGTCCCCTAAAGGAACAAGAAGAGTGGTGGGGCGAAGCCTAATGCTCTAAGCTACCTAACTAGGTAATCTGATTTAATCCTAGGGTGTGGATAACCTATGCTTGATGGTTTCAGCACTTAAGCAACTTGTTGGGTGTGACTTTAATTGGTTCAGTTTATTTTAAGTTATGAGTTGATTAGGAGTGATTTAGGGATGGATTAGGAGTGTCTTAGAGTTCTGATTAGTGTGTTTTTAAATACTTTAGGGTTCTGGAATTTAAGGTTTGAATTTAAAAGGTGAAGTAATGTCGAAATCGGTTGAACGGGACCGACAGAGGACTTGGGCGCACACACAGTGGCGCCTAGGTCACTCTGGTGACATGGGCGCACCTAAAATGGCGCCCACGGGTTTGATTCTGTGTGGCTGGGCCTGTGGTGATGATATTTGTGCTAATTTCGGAATTCGGAGAGTTCCTACCTAGGGTAGGTCAGTGTTCTGATATTGTGTTAGGTTTTGATTGATTTTATTGTATTAACTTTAAGTCGAGAACTCGAAACGCGGCTGAGATTCTAAACCTAGGCGAGACAGGGGACTTGGGCGCACCTGTGTGGGCGCCTAAGTGATTTTGTGCACTTGGGCGCACCAGCAGTGGCGCCCAAGTCTTGATTTGATGCTTTTTGGTCCTCCGACTTTGGTTCGAGGTTCCGGATGGGTTTAAGTTGATTGAATTTTTAATTCCATGGCTGTTATCGATTCTGTAAAGGTTCTGGAATATTGATTCGGGTTAAGATGTGAAGTGAATAGGGATACGACGGGACCTAGGGGTAAGATGTGACTTGGGCGCACCTGTGGTGACGCCTAAGTCCTCCTGGTGTACTTTGGCGCACCTGTGGTGGTGCCCAAGTGCTGAATTCGTGAGTTTCGGTTATCTTCGGGAATCGTTCACTTGGATTTATAGTTTTAGGTGATCTATGTTAGTAAATTCCAAATCTAGAACTGGTTTGAGTTTCTAGACCTCAAGGGTGATAATGATTGGGGTTGGGTGATCGAAACGCAAACGAAGCATGTCTTGGGGTTAGACAAAGGAGCTGGGCACACCTGTGGGGGCGCCTAGGTGAGTGCTGTGACTTGGGCGCACCTGTGGTGGCATCCAAGTGTCAGTCTACTAATTCGTTGTCTTCTAGGGTGCTTTTGAGTCAGTTTCGGGTACTTGACTCTGGTTTCGATTGGGAGAGGTTTTTATTTTCGAAATGTGATTGGTTTATTGTTTTAGTTAGGTCTTGATTAGGCTTTAAATTAAGAATTGGTAATCAAGGTTTGATTAAAATTTGGCTAAGGTTTGAATTTGGGGTTGTGAATTGGACTTCGTTGACTACAGTCTTAGTTAATTAGGTTTTTTATTTTGTTGGATTTTTTATGGGTTAGGATTTATCAAATTAGGGTTTTATTAATTAGGGATTGTTAATTAGGTTGTTAATTAGGTTTTGGTTAAGTGGTTTTAAGGGTATGATTAATTAAAGTTTAGTTAATTAAGTCTATGGATTTTAATTGGATGTTTTCGCTTAGATGTTTTGAATTAAGTGTTTTATATTGGAGTTGACTGAGTTAATTAATTTACTTAGGCACGAGTGCAATAGCATAGGATCACCTAATGAACATCTACTCTATTTTTGTTTGAATCTTTCTATCTCTTTTTATTCTTTTTTCGTTCTTTTCTCTAATTACTAAAGAGTAAGATGAGAAGGGAAGAGTTTCATGATTTTGTGATTTTTTTGGTTTTTTATGCAAAAGTAATGCAACCTAGGCTAAAGTGTGATGATTCAGCAATTCAGAGTTCGGAAGTTCAGCAACAATTCATGTTCATCATAGAGATTTAATAATAAGCTAAATGAAAATGCAAAAGATGGAAAACGCGATCAGAAGATGAACTGGGGACTTGGGCGCACCCACAATGGCGCCCAAGTGTCTCCCTGCGGATTGGGATGCACTTGTAACTTTTCGATGATACTCCGATGCGATTTCTAACACTTTATGACTAAATGCGGGGTCCTAATGTTAACTACTGATGTCAAAGACTTTGGATCTAAGAATGATGACACGAGGATCTAAATTAAAGAGGTGAATACCCTTGGCAGAGACTTGGGCGCACCCACAGTGGCGCCCAAGTGCACTATCTGTTTTTCCCTTCTTTTCCTTCCCTTTTGGTAATGTATTTGCTTATCTTTTTACGATTTAGAATGTGAATTTGCAGATCTGAAGGCTCTGATATCAACTTATACGAAGGAATATACGTATGTGAGAAGTAGAATGCAACTAATACGAAAAACGAGGTTAAAACCCAACTCCTAGGACTTGGGCGCACACATAGTTGCACCCAAGTGCTTCTCTGCACTTTTTCCCTTCTTTTCTTCTTTTGTAATACTTTTATGTGTTCTTATGATGTCTTTCGTGCGATTTAGAACACAAAGTCATAGATCCGAAGGCTCTGATGTCAACTTATATGAAGGAATATACGTATTTGAGAAGTAGAATGCAACTACTACGAAAAACGGGGTTGAAATCCAACTCCTGGGACTTGGGCGCACACACAGTGGCACCCAAGTGCTTTTCTGCACTTTTTCCCTTCTTTTCTTCTTTTATAATACTTTTATGTGTTCTTATGATGTCTTTCTTGTGATTTAGAACACGAAATTATAGATCCGAAGGCTCTGATATCAACTTATATGAAGAAGAACCCGAATTTAAGAGACAAAATATGCGTATGCTGGAAAACGGTGTTGAAACCCAACTCTTGGGACTTGGGCGCAACTGTACGTGCGCCCAAGTGCTTTTCTGCACTTTTCTCTTTCAAATTCGGATTTTTCTTAATGAGGATGATATGGGTGCAAGATCTAACCTAATCACGAGTTCGGGATGATGAAAATGATGCGAATCTATTACTTATGATTGATCCTAAGCATGTTCCTAATAATAGATGGTTGATGAAAATCAAATCTACCGCTAAACTACTATTATTAATGAAGATATACTCTATATGAATGAACCTAAGCATATTTCTAAGCATGCATAGTATTGGAATGCAATAAAAAGGAGAAATCTTGGAATACCGATGTAGAGAGGTGTTTGTTAAGTTCCTAGAACGAAGCTTTCGTGAAGTTCAATGGCTCTAGTTGAAGATGTGAAAGCCTCCTTCTATATTTCCTCTTTTTCTTCTCTAGATTTGAAGCTTTCTCTCTCTAATGGTGGCTACCTTTCTTCTTCTTCTTTATTCTCTCTTTTCTCTCCTTTTTTAGGGTTTTTGGGTAGCCTCCTTATAAATTAAGTTAAGAGATCCTTAAATAAGGGTTTAGGGTGTGCAAGAGGGATTAGGGCTGCTGTTTGCACGAACTTCTAGAAGGTTCTCGCATCCCAAGGCCGGATTAGGGCTTCTCGGGACTTGGGCACACCTGTGGTGGCGCCCAAGTGGGTCCCATGAGTTGGGCGCCCACATGGTGGCGCCCATGTCTAGTTTCGAAGCTTAATGGGTTTCGGGTTCGATTTCGGGTTGTTTTTTGGTCTGAACTGAGTCGGAACTGCGAAGAGTAGAGCGGGACATACCTAGGTATACACCGAAGTGTATTCTCAACATCATTGGGGACCTGGGCGCACCTGTGTGTGCGCCCAAGTGAAGCTTGGGACATGGGCGCACCTGTGGTGGCGCCCATGTTTGTCTTGAGTGGGGGCCGTTAGGGCAATCTTCCAAGGGCCATATCTTTTGATCCAATGGTCGGATTTGGACGTTCTATATATCGTCGGATAGCTCTCGAAACGAAGAAATCAAAGGTGCAATTGTCCTGATGATTAGGGGTTAAGAAAAGTGAAGGATATCTGGATCAATGGATTTAGTTTCCTAACTTAGGCTAATCGGGTGACATTTTGGCAAACTAAGCACGGTCTTTGTAGGAATTGACCTAAGCATGTCTTAAGTGGTCCGGAAAAAGGTTTGAATAGTATCATGGTTCACTAGTTGTGTAAGTAGTGGGTTGGACTCGAGATCTCGACGCAACTTGGCTTTTTCTCTCACAAATTTTTAGAAATCATCGAACTAAGTCAAGAATTATCAACAAGCATCTTCATCGTCGTTAATTAATCTGAATTATGTCATTAATCATTCAATTGTGGGTGAAATGGGGGCACCACTATATGATGGGTATTTAAGGCTATCATGGGGGCCAAATGAGGTGTCTACAGTGTTTTCAGTAAATGGGGAGGATCGGCCCCTTGAGCCCGAAGGGGGTCTTCCGAAAGAAGAGCCACCTCTAGAAGCTTTTGAAGTTGGGAAAGGTACCTGCTCTGGCCGGGATTACTACAAAAACTACAACCAACCTTTTTCTTCTTCTTATGTAAATCCTTCGGGAAAACAAGCTGTAAATGCCCCAAGCGGCAATGATAATGAAAATGCAGGCCCAAAGGAGGCTTTCAAGTATGACTTGATCGAGCACTTCAAACACATACCTGCATGACTGCACATCCTAGACTTATTACAAATGTCACCACAAACTCATGATAGTCTCATTTCAGAACTGCAAAGGCTGAATATGGATGTCGACAAACATGCCCCACAAGTCCTACAAATTGAAATGGACTATAGGGTCAAAAAGTCAAAAACCTCCTCAAAGGGAGAAAAGAAAGAATCTAGAGGACCTTACACTGAATTCCTCTCGGTCCAAAAAGCCGCAAGCGCTACCATCGCCTTTAATAAGGAAGACCTCCTGCTAGGCAAGACGAAGCACAACCGACCCTTGTACTTCACGGGGTACATCAAAGAGATGCCGATACACAGAGTCCAGATCGACCCGGGTTCTGCACTCAACCTCATCTCTACTTCGGCACTCGAAGAGCTGGGTATCCCACCTAGCAAACTAAGCCATACATCTATGTCCATCTTTGGATACGATGGGAGTGCTCAAAGGCCCATTGGCAAAATCCGGTTTAGGTTGTAAATCGGCAATCTTATTTCTGATGTCACCGTGTATGCAATAAAAAACCCTTCATGCTACAACATCCTTCTCAGATGCCCTTGGATACACAAGAACAGTGTCGTCCCTTCAACTCTACAACAATGCATCAAGTTTGTTGGCAACGACGGCTTGATACATCGAGTGTTTGCAGACAAAAAGCCCTTCAAAGGCAAATAAGTCCATTTTGCAGACCCTCAAATGTACAAGGATGAGAAAGAGAAGGAGGAGGAGAAAATAACATCCTTTGCCGGCAATCTCCAAAAAGACAAAGGCAAGGCTCCTCAGCAATCACCGGAAGAAAACAAATCTTCCGGCAAATCCGGAGAGAGCAATCCGTCTCCCTTCGTTGTCCCCTTCAAATCTCCTAAACCCTTTGTAATCACTACTAAGGCAAAGAAGACAAAGCAAAAGACTAGGGGCAAGTTTGCTGTCTCCTTCGTGTCTATCATACAAGACATGGATTCGGATTCAGAGACTGAAGACGATACATCGTCAAGCCAAGTTGATACTCAGGGAGTTCAGCCTGCCCTCGCTCCATTGGAGACACCTGCTGATGTAGAAGATCCTACGTCCGCTACTTTCATCGTTCCGGCAACAACGGCAGAAGAAAGACCTATCTTCTTCCATAGATCGGACGCTTCTTCATCAAATTCCTCGCTTGAACCTTTCCAAAATGAAGGTATGCCTCAACTATCCTTGTATAGTCCAATGGCGCAAGCTATCATGAAGAAAATGGGCTATGACGTGCAAAATCCAATTGGTTTGGGAGGTGGCCGTGGTATTCTTATACCATTGGAACCCACCCTCACCAAAAGTCGGCTGGAGGATTGGAAACTCCATCGTCGCATAGACAAGTCTTCATATGGGTTGGGGTATGATCCTGACACTCCGATGAGACAGCTGACACAAAGGCTGCAAAGTCGATTTGCCGACCAGGCCTCAACATCTCGTGTTGATGAAGACATTGATCTCCCTGGATATCTCTTCGAAGAGTTACCCGACAAAGACCTAGGAAGCTCATCAAATTGGTACAATTTCTTTGATGATGAAGAGGAATTCTCCGATGACACAGACGCACGGTTCTCTGATTCAGAAGAGCCATCGCCTCCAAAAGAAGTTCCTTACTTCGACCCAGTTTCGGCAGGTGATTGGGACCATCTCATAGCAAGTCTTGAGAAAAGTACCAATCAAGAAGATTTATGGACAGAAGCAGAGCATTGGTCTGAAAATGCCCTTGGAAATCCAGAAGGTCTTGTTGAGCTGGAAGCCTCCGAAAATATTGTGGAGGAACCACCTTCAAACCTTCCAACAGAAGATTCTGTTCAAAAGATAGACTTGGGAACACCTGATAACCCACGTCTTGTATTCATCAGTAAAAATATAAAGGATGATGAGTTACCCGAGTATGTCTCTTTTCTTCGTGAGTTTGTTGATTGTTTTGCATGGTCTTACGCTGAAATGCCTGGCTTAGATCCCAAAATAGCAATTCACAAACTCAACCTGCGAGAAAATATTAAGCCTGTCAAACAAGGACAAAGAAGATTCCGTCCCGATGTGATGGACAAAATTGAACAAGAAGTTCAGAAACTCAAAAACATTGGCTTCATCCGCGAGGAACAGCATCCCGAATGGTTGGCCAACATCGTCCCCGTGACAAAGAAAAATGACCAAATCAGAGTCTGCATTGACTATAGAGACCTGAATAATGCTTGCCCCAAAGATGAGTTCCCGCTCCCCATATCGGAGGTAATGATTGACAACACCTGCGGGTTTGAGCGAATGACATTTATGGATGGCTTCTCTAGCTACAACTAGATAAAAATGCATCCCGAAGATGAAAGGCATACATCATTTCGGACCCCATTTGGCGTGTATTGCTACACTGTCATGCCATTTGGTCTGAAAAATGCGGGAGCAATATATCAGAGGGCTATGATGATGATATTCCAAGATATGCAGCACAAGACGGTAGAATGTTATGTTGATGACCTCGCAGTCAAAAGCAAAATAAAAGAAGACCACCTCAAAGATCTTCGAGAAGTCTTCCTCTGACTTCGCAAACACAAACTGCGAATGAATCCCCTCAAATGCTTCTTCGGTGTCTCATCTGGTAAGTTCCTCGGATTCATAGTTCGGAAAGCTGGAATAGAGCTTGACCCCATCAAAGTCAAGGCTATCCTAGAAATGCCATCTCCAAAAACCTTAAGAGAACTCAAAGGGCTTCAAGGGAGGTTGCCATACATCCGACGGTTTATTCCCAACCTATCAGGAAAATGCCATCCATTTTCTCGCCTAATGAAGAAAGGTGTAGACTTTGGTTGGGAAGCTGAATGTGAAGCGGCATTTCAAGACATCAGGTCATACATGACCAAACCTCCGGTGTTAGCTGCACACACAACCGGAAAACTATTCATCTTGTACACAAGTGCTCTCGACTATTCTTTGGGCACTCTACTTGCACAAGAAAATGATGGAGGAAAAGAAGCTGCTCTATACTACCTCAGTCGCATGTTGGTAGGTGCAGAGCATCGCTACTCTCCAGTCGGGGCCCGGCAGTGATGTTCGCTGTACAAAAGTTGCGTCACTATTTGCTGTCAAACACAGTATACCTGATATCGAGGATCAATCTCCTAAAGGTCCTTGTCACAAAAGCAGGTTCTCTCAATGCCCGGCTGGAAAAATGGTCCATCCTTATGTCACAATTTGATATTAGGTATGTACCACAGAAAGCAATCAAAGGTCAAGCTCTGGCAGATTTTCTCGCAGAGCATCCTCTACCTAAGGATTCTCCGCTCAGGGATGATCTCCCAGACGAACCTGTCTACAGCGTGGAGACCTCCTTATCAAATGCCTCCTCGAACATGTACTTCGATGGTGCGACTAGGACAAATGAAAAAGGAAAGCCGATATCGGGAATTGGCATTCTCTTTGTTAGTCCCGACAAATACATGATTCCACACGCATTTTCGCTACCGGAACCATGTTCAAACAATGCAGCTGAGTACCAAGCTCTGATCATAGGATTGAAACTCGGCCTCGAATCCGGCATCGCCATGCTGGAAGCATTTGGGGACTCCCAACTGATCGTCAACCAGATGAATTAGAAATATGAAATCAGGAAGCCTGATCTTTTGCCTTATTACCACAAGGCGCAATTGTTTCGTCTAAAGTTTGACATCTGTCACATCACCCACATCCACAGAGGTGAAACATCCGTGCAAATGCCCTGGCTGGACTTGCTGCATCTATAGAAATCCAAGAAGGGGAAAACATGCAAATTACAGTGTGTCAAAGAAGGATTCTCCCTCCTCTCAACACACACCAAGCAATTGCTGAATGCCACCGAGTGGTCGGAAGTCGGATTTCCATCCTTAAACCTCCGATTGGCGACTGGAGGGATCCATTCACTGATTATATTATGTTCGGAATCCTACCTGAAGATCCAAAAGAGCGGGTAAGTATCCAAAGACGAGCTCCAAACTTTCATTTGGATATACCCTCCAAAATGCTTTACAGAAAATCCTTCAATGGAGTACTCCTACGCTGCTTGTCACAACAAGAGGCGGAAGAAACTCTAAAAGAAGTTCATACTGGTCTTTGTAGAGCCCATCAAGCTGGTCTTAAGCTCTACAATCAGATAAAAAGGTTGGGTTACTATTGGCCTACCATGGTGGCTGACGCAATGCAATTTGCTAAACGTTGCCAACAATGCCAAATTCATGGAGATTATGTACACATGCCTCAAGAATGGCTACATCCTACAGTGATCTCATGGCCCTTCGAAGCTTGGGGTATGGACATCATAGGTCCTATCTCTCCCTCGTCAAGCAAAGGTCATCGCTTCATCTTCGCCGCCACGGATTATTTCTCTAAGTGGTCAGAAGCATTTGCGTTCAGTGAAATGAAGACCTCATCAGTCCTTCAATTCTTACGAACCAACATCATTTGTCGCTTCGGCATACCTAAAAGATTCGTCCATGATAACGGACCACAATTCCGGGATCACAGATTCTATAGGTTTTGCGACAAATACAAAATCCAAAGTTGTCCTTCGACTCCGTATAACCCGGCAGCGAATGGACTAGCAGAAGCTTTCAACAAGACACTCTGCAAAATTCTCAAAAAAATGGTCTCTAGTCACAAAAGAGACTGGAGCGACAAACTGCCTGAAGCTTTATGGGCCTACCGAACTACCGTTCGATGACCAACCCATAGCACACCATTCTCCTTGGTCTATGGATGTGAAGCAGTTGTCCCTCTAGAGGTACAAATTCCTTCTTTAAGAATATCTCTACAAAATGAAATGACGCAAGAAAGTAACGTCAGATTGAGACTCCAAGAACTGGATAATCTCGATGAAAGACGGCTTGAAGCTCTACAAATCGTTGAGCTTTACCAAGCACGTATGGCAGGATCTTTCGATAAAAAGGTCAGGCAACGCGCCCACAAAAAGGGTGACTTGGTTCTTAAGGTGAAAAGGCCAATGGTTTTTGCCCACAAATCTAAAGGCAAATTCGAACCAAAATGGGAGGGACCCTTTGTCATCGACAAAGTCTTCTCCAACGGTGCATATGCTCTTCTAAATATGGAGGGTGATAGATGTATGCTACCCATCAATGGCAAGTTCTTGAAGCGGTACTACCCTTGAAGGCTTCCTACATCGGGTCAGAGCGATGCCTGCATGGCCAAAGCCTATTCCTAGGTACTTGCTCGTCAAACCCACCCCTTTTAGAGTTTTCATCCCTATGTTGAAATTTCTAAAAACCCAAAACAATGCTTACTTTCAATGTTTCATTGTTCAAAAAAAAAAAAAATCAAACCCAAAATCCAAGTTTAGGAGCCTCTTCCCTAACCTGACCAAAACTTTTGATCCTTGAACCCAAAATTCATGGTTTGAAAAAAAAAATAGGACTCAGGGATTGCCACCCTAGTCTACCCCAACTTTTACCGCCAAAATGGTTTTGAGTAAAAAATTTATGACCCTCGTGTCTTTAAACAAAAAGTGGTTTTTCAAAAAACCGTGGGGAAGTGACGTATAGTCGATACTCACACAAAACCCAAAAATCGGAAGGATGCGAACCCCATTCGATACTTCGAAAACCTCAAATTGCAAGGAAGTGACACCTCGTCAATACTTGCAAGATTTCAGAAATCGTGGAGACACAACGTTCCAGTTGATATCCACAACCCAAATTTCAAAACAAAAACAAAGGTTCGAAAAAACCTCAAATTTCAAAAATCGTGGGGAGGTGACATTCCATCGATACCCACAAAACCAAATTTTTGAGAAAAAAACAAGGAAGCGACATTCAATCGATACTTGCACCCAAATCCGCGAGGAAGCGACATTCCATCGATACTCGCAACTGAATGAGCAAGGAAGCGACATTCCATCGATACTTGCAATACCATTCGGCAGGAAGGTGACTCTTAGTCGATACTTGCATTTTTGAAAACCAAAAACCTGGCTTTCAAGTCAAAACCCGGCTTTCATGCCAAAAAATCAAAAATCCGGCTTCCATGCTAACAAAACAAAACAAAACTTGGTTTTCAAAAAACTTGGCTTCCATGCCACAAAACCTGGCTTTCATGCCAAACAAATAAAATTTTGGCTCTCATGCCACAAAACCAAAACTTGGCTTTCACGCCACAAAAATCGGCTCTCATGCCAAAAACCGGCTTCCATGCCACAATCAAAATTCGGCTCTCACGCCATCTAAAATTCGGCTTTCATGCCATCTAAAAAATCAGGCTTTCACGCCACAAAAATCAGCTCTCATGCCAAAAACCGGCTTTCATGTCACAAACAAAATTTTGGCTCTCATGCCACCAAAATTTGACTTTCAAGCCATTTCAAAAATCAGGCTTTTCACCACAAAATCTGGCTTTCATGCCCAAAACAAACTTTTGAAAAAAGATTTTCACAAAATGACAACCTTTTGATCAAATTCTTAAACAAGCATTCCCATCCAACTTTTTATTTACTTTCATAAAAAAAAAAAGAGAATTTAAGTAAAACGAGGGAATAAAAAAAAAAAGTGGGTGCCAAAAATGTTTATACATGGAGGTACCAAAAGAAAAGAAGAAAAAGTTTGTTACAAATCAGGAGGCTAGTCCGACATGGTCTTCAACCAAAGGCTTAACTCCTCAAGCAAACTCTTGGCCTTAGCCTCCAAAGCTTCCAGGCCGCGTTTCTTCAAAATCTTCCCATAAAAAACAGTAGGCCGTTGCGATCTATCCTCGGCACGAGGAAGCTCTTCCCAGAGAATCTGTCATTGTTCATATTCTTAAGTCTTCCTCCGGAGATTGCTTTCGACCTCCTCAACTTGGCAAATGAGAGCCCTCTCTCTATCGAAAGCTTTCAAAGTGGCAGCCCACTTGGCGGCAGCCTGCTCTTCCAATAGCTCGAGGCGCTGTTTGGCCTCAGTGACCTCCCTATCAAAAAGGTGCTGGTCCTGTGTCAGCTCAATAATAGCCAACTCGGTGACGTTCCTCTCCCGAACGAGCTACTTCCGAGTCCGCGAGATCTCATTCAGTTCAGATTTGACCTCGCTGAAAGGCTTCAAAAACATCTCGTTGAAGAAGTCATCATTTGGAAAGCTCTTGGTCTCATTCCACTTGTTGCCTAGAGTGATGACTTCATCAACAAAAGCCTTGGCATCTGTAATGTCCAGACCGACTTCTTCGGTATCGGCAAGAATGTCCTGCACATGCTTAACCATGCCGAAACCATCCTCCAAATGGCCAGAAGAAAGTGTCTCGACCCATGAGCTCAAGACTCTCTTCAATACCTTCCTCGCAAACTGACGGGATGGCTCAGATGAAGACTCGCCATGCTCCGTTGGTCGACTGCCCATGTCAGGCACCGTTAGAAGAGTAATCAAGAAGCTCTTTCCAACCGGAGCCGCTGGGGAAGGAATATCAGCAGGCGGACTCGCCTCCGCCTCATCAAAACTGGTGGAAGAAGCCCCTACTCCTAGATCGGTCACAGGTACCCCTTGCTCTGGTTCTGAAAAAGATAGAGGAACTTCTTCTGTCACCTCACAACTTGCCAATGGAAGATGAAAAAGGTATGAATATGATCTTGTCAAAAATCAATATCAAGACTATTACTATATACCTTCTTCGACGACCAGCGGAATGCTTTCTGCCTCCATGAGCTCATTCGAAGCATCGTCAAAAGTTGCGTCCATGGATTGCTCAAAGTCGTCAGAATCCTCTGGCAAGTCAGCTGGCAAGAAAAAAGTATGTCAGCAAATGGCGGTAAAGAAAAACAAAAAAAAAAAAAAGAAGAAAAGAAGTCATACCAGGAGGAGATTCCGGATCTACTATAGAATCTCTGGGTTCTTCCTCAGATGCCATGACCAGATCCGTCATCGCCTCATCGGCCGGAACCTTAGGCATCATCGAATCATCATCTTCTGCCAAAAGAAAGAAAAGCAATTGATAAAAAACAAAAGCCTCATAAAAAGAAAGAAGCAGAAAAAGAGAGAAGAATGGTCATGCCATCACTACTGATCTTTCCCCCTCGACTCCTCTTCTCTGGAGGCTCATCATCATCCCCTGATGCCTCCTCAACAATGGTGGAAAGAATTTCCAGATCAGGAGAGCTTTCGTGCCGCCTCTGACTTCGGCGTTGTCCTCTTCTCCTCTTGCTCCTACGGGACGAATTACTGGAAGTACCCTCCCCGCCATCGAAATCTGGCCTCTCGCCAAAGTCTTCACCGGATGGTCTGCTCTTGCCAGTAGACTCCATGGAAGCCTTTGCTCGCTCTGCTTGTATCCAAGCAGCGACCTAAGCCTCCAGAACGCCCATGCATTTCTCCCGTCCTGCAGACCTCTAAAATGTTTCACCTTACTCGAAGGTGCTCCAACAACGCCTTGAGAGAAGCCCAACTGCATGGCAAAACGCGAAGGAACATACGGCTGGATGTCGATGAAAAGATGTATGTGGTACACCATCATGCCGACATGTATGTTAAATAGCCCAACTCCTCTTTGCATTTGTCAAAGAATAGTGTCTCCCCGACCCTGCCCTGGTCGAATCACGGGAGACACCAAAATCAAAAGCCTTCTTCCTCAAACCCGGAGAAAGCTTCACTGACGACTGCCCCATCTCGATGTCCCAAAAACGTCGGATCCTCAAACGGGCAGATAAGAGAGATTCGGAAACAAGCTTCCCTCTAGCCAACCGAATCATAAACGGGTCATTGTTCTGAGCAGCACCCAATCGGTGGAAACTGGGATAGTGGTATACATACCACGAATGGAAAATGTGGACTGAAAATACCCTATTCATGGGAAGCCCAAGCCGAACCAGGAAAGCAACAGCCTGCAGTTTGATGCATAAATAGGAGTAAAGAGCAGGCACCAAAGCAAGCCGCTCTCCAAATGCCATCTGACAAGCCGTAAAAATACAGTGCTGTCTGATGTGCGTTCCATCTCCTCCAGCAAAAACAGCCTCACCCAGCCAATAAGTGAGGTAAACAGCGAGATCTCTCCGCGGCGCAATGTCAGAATGAATGGCGTCTGTGTCTGCGAAGAATTCCTTCAAATTCTCTCACATGGCGGAGATCTTCTTCGAATCCGGGTTTTAGCCCTGGCTTCCTGGGTCGTACTCTCAGAAGACTCCCTGCTGTCAAAGAAATTGGAAGACAAAAAGCTACCACTCCTCCAACTGCTACACCGGACTTTCGAGCCCTCCTTCTTCTTCAAAAAATCGTAGAAGGCGACGAGCTGAAAGTATAAAAGCCTGAACTCCTCAGACTGCTCCTCAAGGACGCTGTCAATAGGCATGAACTCCTCATAAAGATTGCCGAGGATAGGCAGCCCAGTGATGGTGCTCAATTCCTTTAAAGAAAAACCAATCTCACCATTCGTGACAATGAAGGTGTTGGTTTGTGGAATGAACGACTCCAGCATGGCCATGAAGGCCTCATCGGAGATAACCACTGTTTGCTAAAAAGCGCGAACCGCATAAAAAATCTTAGCCTCCTTCAGAATGGCACCGCCAACCTACAGGATGTGATCAGTCCACGACTCCCAGCTCGAGTCAGCACTAAAACGGCCGCAAAGTCGAAAAGGCTTCACTCAATTGCTGCCATTGCCCTTGAAAATGCCAAGGCCCACCGGTCTCAAATCGACCGAAGGATGGTCTGAACCTTGGTAGCTGCTGGCCGGCATCAAAATGTCCATACGGGCAGGCGACTTCTCTCCAAAACCAGAAGGGCCGCCAACAAAAACCCCGGTCTTGATCACGCTTGTCCTCTTGATCGAGATAGTCCGATCGAAGGTCAACCGGGTATAAACAGTTCTCTTCTCACCAACAACTGAGTAAGAGAACTGAAAACATCTCCTTTGGTATTGTTGACACCAAAAATGTCACTTTGCCTCATCAACATCAAAAGCTATATAGAGCCGCATCCTACTACAAACAGGCAAAGCTGCTTCAAGCATCAGATCTTGGCAAAACCAAACAAAAACTACAAGATCTTTCAAAGTAGCCAAAAGAAGGGTACAAATGAAGTTTCGGGCCATTACGACACTATTTGACCTAACTTCAATCCTCCAACAGCTGAGTGGGAGCTCCCGACGGCGACAGTGTCAAATACATCAAATCTTCGATCAGAGTCTATGGATGGTCTCAAAATACCTCCAAAAGGCTCCATGTCGAATTTCAAGTCAAACCGACACCGTTTAACCCTCCATCAACTCTCGAACGACGAAATCAAGCCTCCTGGCAGCGAGAACCTCTGATGCCACCACTTATCAAACAAAACACATGAGTAGCTTTTGCATGCTTCCAAATGGCTGCACGTCAAATTTCAGGTCATTCCGACAACGTTTGACCCGGTTTTGATGCTCCGAAGCGAAATTAAGCCTACCGGCGGCGAAGCTCCCGGGACCATGGCACCCAAATCGGAGCTAATGGATCATCTCAAAATGACTCTAATAGGCTCTCCGTCAAATTTCAGGTCAATCGGACATCGGATGACCGTACATCAAAGCTCAACATCTTCCGCACGGTGAAATCAAGTCAAGCATCGATGGGACCCCAAACGGCTTCAAAACTCAAATAAAAGCCCATGGTTGGTCCTATCTAATGCCCAAGAAGCTTCACCTCAAATTTCAGGTCATTCCGACATCGTTTGACCCAGTTCAACTCTTAGCGAAAAATCGGCTACAGAGTCTACGGCTTTTCCAAAAAATAGGAAACTTTGTGCTCTGATTTGCACAGCCTTTCAACAGGTTTTCTTTAGAGGAATTAAACCAATAAATGAGGAGAAATGTCAAAGAAAAATACAGGAGAAAACAGAAGCGAAAAAGCCCGAGAGACGACCAAGAAATTGCGACCGGAAGGCGACTGAAAAGTGGACCAAAGTCCAAGGTCGCCGGCGACCATGGCCCAAGGTCGCCAGCCCCATGGTCGCCGGAGACCATGGGTGCATGGTCGCCGGCGACCCTGGAAATCCGGGTCGCCGGATTTATGCCAAAAGTTCCGTTTTTCCGTTCTTTTTCGTGTTTCGGGATGTTTGGCCCCTATGATTTTCTTAAAATCTGATTTTTGAGGCATGATATCCGTCGATCTTCGTCAACATCACGGATCCGCCATCGAAATCATTTGATTATCATCGGATACTCTGAAACTGCCAACTGGCCGACCAAGAAAGCACACTTTCTGCCCGACCGATCAAGAAATCGACTAAACAAATGCTGCCGGCCCATTAGTGGCAACCAATGTCTGAATTTTCATCATCATCCGACATCAAACAACGTACGGATCCATCGATGATCATCGCAAGAAGAATTCCAAAAGACGCGGCGCGGCCCGCGACTCTTCAAGTGACTCAGCGGCCAATTAATGAAGTTAAATGACCCTTTTATGGCAATTTATTAAGGTCATTAACTCATTATTTTGAACGGCCCAATCAGAAGCCAAGAAATGAGAGTTACAAGTCCAATTAATCATGACAATTAACCATGTAACTCCTATCATTATGGAGATTAATCATGGTAATTAATCATGAAACTCCCATCATCATAGAGATTAAATGCCCATTATTCTCCAATGGCCAATCAAAATCCAAGAAAAAGGAGTTACAATATAAAGAATTAAATCTTGTAACTCCTCCCATCATGGAGCATTAATACCATTAATGCCCATAAAACCCTCCTAATGGCCACCAAAAGCCTATAAATAGGCGGTCATTCCAAGGAGAAAGGGTCCTGAAAATTATCCGAAAAAATCATCTGAAGAGTTCTGAAGAAATTGTCCTAGAAATCTCTACACAAAAAGAAGCTCTCTTGCCTTAAAGAAACTCTGCTGCAAGCACTACAAGGTGATCGAAGTCCCTTGGGGGGCCACCACCCCCCCCCCCCCAAGATCTCCTCTCTTCTTCTATCCAACATGGCCTAGATGCGGCTTTTCAGCCCGTCTACTTGGTTTTTTATTGGATATAAGACCTTCTCTTTGTCTTTGTCCTCTAAAAATCTGAGGTCCAAGCCAAGCCAAGTGAATCAAAGCATCAAGTGTTCTCATCTGAAGGACGATGGCGGAGCCCATACATGACTCGCGACCGTCGATCTGAACTAGTCCCCACGATCTCTTAAGAAGTCAGATTCCTTTTCTTACTTTTCTGTTGTATTGTGTATTTTTTTAAAGAGACATAAAAATCACATTTCTTGTCTTTACATTTTGATGAGATTTGTAAACTGCCTTCTACGGCACAAAATCGCCTATCACGGCAAAACCGCCTTTCACGACAAACAAATGAAAATCGCCTTTCACGGCATTAAAAAACTTTGTCTCTTTCTTTAAAATATATGTGCAATGGAAAGTTAGAAAAAAGTTGATTTCCTTTTCTACTTGTGAAGGTGAATCTCTGGATCACCACTTCAAATTCCAAGTAGAATAGAAAGTCTGGCATACCCGTACAAAAAAAATGTTGATGCTTGCTCTTTTTTTTCTCTTCGCCCCGCCGCACCCCGGCGGACCCGGGACGGAGGAAGGCAAGAAAGAAAAAGACGGGTCCATCAGGTATGTTGAATCGTCGGGGACGGCATCACCAAAGAAGAAGGTAGGCTTGGGCACAATGCTCTGATCGTCCGTGACCCAGAGACGGTTGCTTACCATAATCTTATAATACTCCTCATCCTTGAGGGCAATCAAACGTTGCCTCATCTCATCTCGGTTGAGCGAGTGACACTCTTCCAAGTTCCTTTCGACATACTGAACCTCTTCCCAGGCCTGCTGTACGGCCACATTAGACGATCTGGTAGAACAGCGGGGCGCATCAGTGACAGGCTCCTTACCCTTGTTTGTTCTCGAGGAACTACCTGCAAAGGATGAAAAAAAAAATCAATCATCAAAATGACAGAATTTTGCTAAACAATTCTAGCTAAACTTTGGCATGGTTCCTGGGCAATTACGAAGAAAAGGAAAACACCCCGAAAGAAATAGGAGCTTGAAGATGGGCTCAACATCGCTGCAAGCTCATAATCAATGGAAAATTTTCGAAGAATGCTTGAACTCAAACATTGCTGTGAGATCAAACCAAAGCTTCTCAAATATCTGCAAGACTGGAAAAGGGCTCAACATTGTTGCGAGCTCCAGAATCCAAAACTTGCAAAGCTCCTCAGAAAATCCCCGCGGCACCAAGAAAGGGCTCAACATTGCTGCGAGCTCCAAATCCCAAGACTTGGGAAAAGATTTCCAGGTGCGCACTATCATACTTCCAATTCTATTTTCTAAAAAGAAAAAATGCATAAAAGGAAAGTTGTCATGCATGTGCGTCTCGAAATCCAAAAAAAAAAAGGAAAGAAAAGAGGAAGAAAGTTTCTTTTTTCAAACAACAAAAAAAAAAATCACCCACAGGCCACGTGGCCTGTCCGTACGGCCACACAAAAAAAAAAAAAGAGAAGAAACGAAAAAAAAAAGAAAGAAGAAAAACAAAAGAAAAAAATAACACAGTAAAAAAAAAAGAAGAAGAAAAACCGTGAAAGGAAAAGAAAGAGAGAAAGAAAAAAAAAGAACAAAAAAAAAAAGAAAAGAAAAAAAACGTGTGAAAAAAAACATGCACGTGAAAAAGAAAACAAAAGAAAGAAAAAGAAAAGAAAAGAAAAGAAAGAAAACCTTTTTCTATTCCTACATGGGGTTTCTTAAAAAAAAAAAGAAACTTACTTGAAGCCATTGATGGAGAAGAAAGAGGAAGAACTAGAAGATCCTAGAAGAAGAAGGAGAATTTTTTATCTTGGAGCACTCTTGAAGACTTTTTCAAAAAGAAGGCAATAGGAGCAAGAGATCCAACCTCCCCTTGCTTTTATAGAAGAAAGCAAACCAAAAGAGGAAAGGAGGAGAAAAAAAAGGAGGTAAGTACTACAAATTAGCAAACTTCCTAAAAGAAAAGGATCATGGGATATTCTTTCCCAATGAGGAGATCTTTTGAGAAATTCCCTCCAAAAAGAGAGGGATCATGAGAAACTTTTTCCCGAAGAAAGATACTTTGAGAAAATCTCTTCCAAAATCAAAGAAACTTGAGAGATTCTCTCCAAGTAAGAATATTTTTAGATATTCTCTACCAAAAAGAGATATCTTTAGATATTCTTTACAAAAATGACACCACATGAGATCTAAGCCATCTTTAAAGCTTAAGGTCCCATGGGCTAGCCCACATGAGCCAGGTTTGACCACCTAGGCACTAAAATGGCTTTTAGTCAAAATTCCTCTTACCAAGAGCATACAAAAAATGGTTCCATGCCTCCTTTGAGTTGATTGGACCATAAAAAAAAAAAAATCCAAGCCTCGTGAGTTTCCAAAAATCCAAACCATCCCACCTCATGAACCAAATTAAGCCAAAACCTTGAAATTGACATTCAACAAAAACCCAAACCACTCCAATGGACCCAAAATTGTCCCAAAGAGTGACCAAAATCCAAACCATGGTCCCCTAACTCGCCACATACAGCTTGTTGGGTCACAAGGCCAAAACAAAAAAACAAATCCCGGACACCTAACTTGCCACATACAGCTTGTTAGGTCACAAAACCAAAATCAAAATCCAAAATCCGACCCCCTAACTTGCCACATATAGCTTGTTAGGTCACAAGGTCAAAAACCAAAAAAAAACCTCTCTTGACAGCCTGATGCGCCACACAAAGCCTATAGGTCCACAAGGTCAAAAAGGAAAATCCGAAACCCAAAAACCCAATCCAAATGTCATTTTCAAAATTTTGCCTTAAGATGCTACGTGATCTCTCTCACTACCATAAAATCCCCTTGGAAACTCAAAAGGCTATTCTATCAAAGAAAAATGCTCAGAGACTCTTGGTCAAGTCAGAAGTTCTCCTTCAAAAGTTTTCTTCGAGGCACATCGACTGCAAAAGCTACGTAATTCGTCGTTGTACCTCGAGGGGGCATTTGTAGACACAAAAAATGTCACTTTACCTCCTTAACATCAAAAGCTACATGGAGCCGCATCCTACTACAAACAGGCAAAGCTACTTCAAACATTAGATCTTGTCATAATCAAACAAAAACTGCAAGATCCTTCAAAATAGCCAAAAGAAGGGAATACATGAAGTTTCGGGCCATTTCGACACCATTTGGCCTAACTTCAATCCTCCAGCAGCTGAGTAGGAGCTCCCAACGGCAACAGTGTTGAAGACATCAAATCTTCTATCAGAGCCTATCGATGGTCTCAAAATACCTCCAAAAGGCTCCACGCCAAATTTCAAGTCAAACCGACACCGTTTGACCCTCCATCAACCCTCGAAAGGGGAAATCAAGCCTCTCAGCGGCGAGAACCTCCGATGCCGCCACTAATCAAACGAAGCACATTAGTAACTTCTACATGCTTCCAAAGGGCTGCACGTCGAATTTCAGGTCATTCCGACGACGTTTGACCCGGCTTTGACGCTCATAAGCAAAATCAAGCCTACCGGCGGCGAAGCTCCCCGGGACCATGACATCCGAATCAGAGCTAATGGATCATCTCAAAATGACTCCAATAGGCTCCCTGTCAAATTTCAGGTCAATCGGACATCGGATGACCACACATCAAAGCTCGACATCTTTCGCACGGTGAAATCAAGTCTAGCATCGACGGGATCTCAAACGGCTTCAAAACTCAAATAAAAGCCTCTGGTTGGTCCTATCTAATGCTCAGGAAGCTTCACCTCAAGTTTCAGGTCATTCCGACATCGTTTGACCTAGTTTCAACTCTTGGCGGAAAATCGGTTACAAAGTCTTCGGCTTTTCCAAAAATAGGAAACTTTGTGCTCTGATTTGCATGACTTCTTGATGGGGTTTCTTCAGTGGAATCAAGCCAATAAATGAGGAGAAATGTCAAAGAAAAATACAGGAGAAAACAGAAGCAAAAAAGCCCGAAAAACGGCGAAGAAACGGCGACCGGACGGCGACAGAAAAAGGGGCCAAAGCCCCATGGTCGCCGGCAACCATGGGTGCATGGTTGCCGGCAACCCTGGAAATTCGGGTCACCCGATTTCCGCCAAAAGCATTGTTTTTCCGTTCTTTTTCGCTTTTCGCGATCTTTGGCCCCTGTGATTTTCTTAAAATCTGATTTTTGAGGCATGATATCCGTCGATATTCGTCAACATCACGGATCCGCCACCAAAATCATTTGATCGTCATCGGACACTCCGAAACCACCAACCGGCAGACCAAGAAAGTACACTTTCTGCCCGACCGATTGAGAAATCGACTGGACAGATGTTGCTGGCCCATTGGTGTCAACCAATGTCTGAATTTGCATCGTCATCCGACATCAAACAACGTGCGGATCCATCGATGATCATCACAAGAAGAATTCCAAAAGAAGCAGCACGGCCCGAGACTCTTCAAGCGACTCGGCGGCCAATTAATGAAGTTAAATGACCTTTTTATGATAACTTATTAGGGTCATTAACTCATTATTTTGGACGGCCCAATCAGAAGCAAGCAAATGGGAGTTACAAGTCCAATTAATCATGACAATTAATCATGTAACTCCTATCATTATGGAGATTAATCATGAAACTCTCATCATCCTAGAGATTAAATGCCCATTATTCTCCATCGGCCAATCAAAATCCAAGAAAAAGGAGTTACAAAATTCTGAAATTAAATCTTGTAACTCCTCCCATCACGGAGCATTAATACCATTAATGCCCATAAAACCCTCCTAATGGCCACCAAAAGCCTATAAATAGGCGGTCATTCCAAAGGGAAGGGGTCCTAAAAAAATTGTCTGAAAACTATCCTGAAGAATTCTTTACAAAAAGAAGCTCTCTCATTCTAAAGAAACTCTGCTGCAAATTCTACAATGTGATTGAAGTCCCTTGGGGGGCCTGGCCCCCCAAGGTTTCTCTTCTTTTATCCAACATGGCCTAGATGCGGCTTTTCAGCCCGTCTACTTGGTTTTTTTATTGGATATAGGACCTTCCCTTGGTCTTTGTCCTCTAAAAATCCGAGGTCCAAGCCAAGCCAAGTGAACTAAAGCATCAAGTGTTCTCATCTGAAGGACGATGGCGGAGTCCATACATGACTCACGACTGTCGATCTGAACGAGTCCCCACAATCGCTTGAGAAGTCAGATCAATCTTTCTTCCCTTTCTATTGTATTTTGTATTTTTAAAAGAGACAAAAATCACAATTCTCGTCTTTCATCATTGATAAGATTTGTAAATCGCCTTCTATGGCAAAATTGGCTTCTACGGGACAAAACCGCCTTTCACGGCAAACTAAACAAAATTGTCTTTCACGGCATTTAAAATCTTGTCTCTTTCTTTGAATATATATGCAATGGAAAGATAGAAAAAAAGTTTGATTTCCTTTCTACTTGTGAAGGTGAATCTCCGGATCTCCATTTCAAATTCCAAGTAGAATAGAAATTCTAGCATACCCGTACAAAAAAAAATGTTGATGCTTGCTCTTTTTTTCTCTTCGCCCGGCCGCACCCCGGCGAACCCGGGACGGAGGAAGGTAAGAAAGAAAACGACGGGTCCATTATGTTGTGCGACCTGTCACCTTTGAAGAGGCTGTAAGAAGGGCATATAAATTCGAGAATTTAAACAACAAGATCCTCAAGATCCAAGGAAAGGCCCCAGCTCACCAATAGAATCACCCACCAAGAAACCAACAGAACAAGCGACCAAGGCAAGAACAAAACGTGCAAAACACACTAGTTTGCGTTCATTGTGGTAAGAATCATGAGAGTGCTCAATGTCGTACGATTACGAGAGCATGTTTCGGATGTGGCTCCATGGCGCACCAGCTCAAGGATTACCCAAGGCTCGCTGGGCAAGGCAACAGACAGAACCAGCAACAACAAGGAGCACAGCGTCAGGCACTACCCCAGAACGCACTCGGTGTACAGAACCAGCCAAGGCCACTCCAGCAGCAGACTCCTCAGCACAGTATAGACCTCCACAGCAGCAGCAATCCCGTCATCAAGGGCAAAACCATCCTCCTCAACAGAATCGAAACGCACAACAAGGAAGGCAGCAACAAGCTCAGAACAGGCCACAGCAGCGAGGACAAGTGTATGCCATCAACCAAGTGGATGTAGAGGCTGCAGATAACGTGGTGGAAGGTACACTCCTAGTTTGTGAATTTGAAGCTAAGATTTTTTTTTACCCTGGCTCTACGCACTCTTTCATGTCTCCAAATTTTTCTAAGTTGATTGATATGCCTGCTAGAGAACTTGAGTATGTGTTGACTGTGTCCACCCCAGTAGGCAAACAAGTTGTGTGTAGGAAATTTTATCCTTGATGTGCTATTAAGATAGGAGATGTGGTGTTACCAGCGAATCTGATTTTGTTGGAGATGTACGATTTCGACGTCATCCTAGGGATGGATTGGTTAGCAGGATACCATGCCACTTGGACTGTTTCCATAAGAGCCTCACGTTCAAGTTAGAGGAGACCCCAGCAAGAGTATTGTTCCAATGAGAGAGAAGGAATTCTTATCCAAGGTTCATTTCAGCGTTGAAAGCTGATAGACTAGTGAGAAGTGGATGTGAAGGTTATTTGGCGTTTATCACAAAGGATAAACGGTCCCAAGGGGTGGAGGAGATCCCAATTGTTTGCGAATTCTCAGACATTTTTCCAGAAGAAAATCCCAGGTTTACCACTTGTTAGGGAGATTGACTTCACCATTGAGTTGTTACCGGGGACTGTAAGTCCCCACCCTGAGAGTTTCCGATTAGTCTTGATTAAGACATGCTTTAGCTATAAGTGTGATTAGTGAGTTTTGGTTAAGTTTGGATTAGAATAGCTTTTCATAGCTTTGGATTAATTTGGAGAACTCTTTTGATTTAGTGGGGCCCTTTGGGGGTTCCTTTAATTGGGTTTTGATTGGTTTTGGGATTTACTTATTAACTCTGGAAATCTGTATTTTGCCCCGTTCAATGTATTTTATGATTCCCGACAACTTTCGTGTTTGCACCGTCTCCGTTCGAGACCTCTAAACCCTACTTTGCTAATTATAGGGGTAAATTAGTCTTTTTGCATGAAATATGGACACTAATTTCAATATCTCCGAAACTCGTGAAATATATACTTTTTGGAAATTAGAAATTTCGACGAGCAATTCTTCCTTCTTCGTCTAATCCATCCGAGGCCCAGAAGTTGGTGTTTTAAGCCCAAGTAACTATCTTAGTGGTGGGACCCATTCCTACTTAGTATAAGAGAAGAGTCTCCTTCCCCTTCCTTCCTTTCTTGCAATTTTCTTTGAGAAAGAGGAGAGTTCCAGCCCTAGAGCTTTTCTTTCTTCCTCTTGCTTCCCCATCTCTCAATCTCTCTCAAGTCATTGCCAAAAGGGAAAATGGATGCTCTAATCTTCTTCCTCTCCTCCTAGGCTCTCTATTGATAGTCTTTTTAGAAGAAGACCTCCACTCCAAGCTATACTTTGATCAAGTTTTGGCCATTAGAGGACCTTCCATGTAAGTTCTCCCTCTCATCTTTTAGATATGTGTTCTTCTAGCCCAAGAGAAGCCCCATCTCCATTATAGGGAGCTCTCTCCCTCTATTTCTTATTTTGCCATTCTAGGGTTTGTGATTAGTGCTATTTTAGGGGTTTTGTGTAGATTGTGGGATTTGAACTTGGGAGAAGTGCTTAGAGATTGATTAGCTTGTTTGGAGCCAAGGCAAGTTGATGAATAGAGTATTTTGATGATTTCATGCATTATTTGAGTTTTCGCTAGTCTGCTCATTTATGTTCCATAGTTTATACAAGCATGCAAGTAAATATTTTGGATGAGCATCTCTTTCATTATGTCTTTTGGAAATAATCGCATGCATAGCTTTTGGTTAGATTTATGTGGGTTGTCTCTTGCATTGAAAGAAGAAGGTGTTATGAGGAATTAAATGTGATTTTTTATTCTTATGTGGTTGGTTGTTGGAGGAATTGATGTGGTTGAAGGGTGTAGAAGGATGCCATAAATGATGTATGAAGTGTGGCTTAAATGGGGTTGGGAAGAGAAGAGAAGTGGAGGTTCGGACTGTTGAAACGGAGTGTTTCTGAAGCAGTTCGCTCGAGCGAACCTCTATTCGCTCGAGCGAACCCTTCACAGAACCTCCGTCCCTTGAGCCAACCTATTCCTTCGCTCGAGCCTTCCTGTTCCGGAGCAGTTCGCTCGAGCAACCTCATCATCGCTCGAGCGAACCTCTCACAGAACCTTGGTCGCTCGAGCCTCCACCTTTCTTCGCTCGACCTTTCCTGATTCGAAGTAGTTTGCTCGAGCGAACTCATCCGCTCGAGCGAACCCCTTCCAAAGAGTTGTTCGCTTGAGCCATCCTAGCTGTTCGCTCGACTCTTCCTGACTCGGACCAGTTCGCTCGAGCGAACCCCTCCCAGAATACTGTTCGCTCGCACGAACCTTTCAGTTTGCTCGAGCGAACTGTGCAGAATTTCTGGGTTAATTCCAAACATGTTTAAAAGGTTGTTTTAAGGTCCGGTGAGGTTGGTTTTGAGCCCTAATATGACGTGGAGGAATAAGAAGTGATTTGAGGAGACTGATTTGGAAAAGAACCCCAATTCCGGAGATTTATTGAGAATAATGGACTTATCAATTTGTACAGGGATCCCGGGGTGTCTCGAACCTTCCAAAGTACCATGCTATCAACTTAAATTGACATAGGAGACCCTTATACCTATTGTTTAAATCCTTATACCTCAATGTATGGTTCGGAAATATGAGGGTGTCCATAGTGTTTGTTTTTGTCAAACCTTATACGTCTTCTACAGTTTTTGCATATTAGCACAAGTGGCATTTCAAAACCACTAAAATCTGTAAATTGAATATTTGATCAGCCATATGCATTTTGATAAGAGGTAATTGTGTTAAATGCGCTTTCGATCCTTCAGTTCAGTTTGCTTTGAGTGTTACACACTCCTTATAGATATGTATATGTTTTGAATGTGTTTTAACCTATGAGTCGGCACCACTAAGCGTGGACGACCTTTTCGGTTTGATCCACCGACTTGGGGTCCCCCTTTAGCTTCTGTCAGCTGCAGTTTGAATTCTGTTCTGTTCTGTCACCCAGTTCCGCGGCCGTGGTTTTGCTCAGTATATTATATGTATATAGTTGTTTCTCGTCACCTCGTGTGCTTTGAAACCAACACCTTTAGTGTGCTCTCATCACACTAGTGATGGAGGATTTAGCTTTAGTGTGGTTGCCATCTGGTCAATTCATATTCCTTGTTACCTTCATGATTTATCTTGCATTGTACTTTATATAATCAATGCATACTGTTTTATTACAATTGTTGTTTTAGTAAGTTTTCATTATGTTTTCAGTTATGCACTGTTTTCTCAAATGGTATTATCTATTCACCCACCTGCCAGACCGTTGTGTCTGACCCATTTCTGTGGTACTCAGGTCCAGTCCCCGTCATTGCCTTTGAGGGGGAGCACGAGGAGGCGATCGGTGAACCGCAGCGATTAGTGGAATGGCAAGCTGACGATGTCATTTAGAAATTTGTTCAAGCTTTGAGCTGCGTAACATTTTGGGAGATTAAAGAGTGACTTTTGGATTTACACTTTTGGGTTGTATTGGCCTTTGTTGGCCTTTGTTTTGGGGAATGTTAATTTAACTCATCTTTTGTTAAACTTACAACGTTTCATTTTGGGAAATGTCATCGATATCACTGTTCACTCTGATATCATGTCACACATATGTATTTATCAGTCTTATATGATGAGAATGGATTAAGAATTTGATTTGCTACACGCTTCCGTACCAATGTAAATGTTTTGTGAGTGTGTGTGAAATCCTCACGGCGGAAACCTGTGGGAAATTAAGTGAATGTATGATCTTTGTTAAAGGTATGCTTACCTACCTAAGCATCATCAATGCTCGCGGGCCCGGATCCCGGTTCGGGGTCGCAACAGGGACCGCTCCAATATCTATTGTACCATACCGAATGGCTTCAGCAGAATTAGGGGAATTGAAGATTCCATTGCAAGAATTATTGGATAAAGGTTTTGTTAAACCGAGCGTCTCACCTTGGGGAGCTCTAGTTTTATTCGTCAAGAAGAAGGATGGTTCCATGAGAATGTGTATTTACCAGAAATTGAACCAAGCTACCATCAAGAACAAGTACCCATTGCCAAAGATAGATGAATTGTTTGACCAATTGCAAGGTGGTGCCTACTTTTCGAAGATTGATCTAAGATCCGGTTAAGATCTGCTGAGAGTTAGAGATTCAGATGTATCGAAGACAGCGTTCCGGACAAGGTATGGACACTATGAGTTCCTAGTGATGCCATTTGGACTAACGAATGCACCGGCAGTATTCATGGCTTTGATGAACAAAATATTTGCGGAGTACTTAGACCAATTTACAGTGGTGTTTATTGATGACATTTTGGTGTACTCCAAGTCCAGAGAAGAGCATGAAGAGCATTTGAGGATAGCACTACAACTTTTAAGAGACAATCAATTGTACCCGAAGCTCACCAAGTGCGAATTTTGGCTTGAAGAAGTCGCATTTTTGGGACATATTATCTCCAAAGAAGGATTATCAGTGGATCCAGCTAAGATAGATGCAGTTGTGAAGTGGGCAAGACTGAAGAATGCGTCCGAAATCAAAAGTTTTCTTGGATTGGCAGGATATTACCAAAGATTTCTGCAGGGATTTTCGTCGATTGCAGCATCCTTGACGAAGTTGACCAAGAAGAATGCACCTTTTGTGTGGACAGACCAATGTGAGACAAGCTTCCAAGAGTTGAAAAAGAGATTGACTTCAGCGCCAATCCTCACCTTACCATCCGGGAGCGGCGGCTGCACCATTTTTACCGATTCTTCGAATATAGGACTCGGTTGTGTGTTGATGCAAGACGGAAAAGTCGTTGCTTATGGATCCCGACAGTTGAAGGACCAAGAGAAGAACTATGCAACGCATGATCTGGAGTTAGCAGCGGTCGTTTTTGCTCTCAAGATGTGGAGACATTAACTCTACGGAGAGAAGTTTGAAGTTCACTCCGATCACCGCAGCTTACAGTACTTGTTCTCTCAGAAGGAGTTGAATATGAGGCAAAGAAGATGGATGGAATATATCAAAGATTATGATTTTTCGATCAAGTATCACCCAGGGAAAGCAAATGTAGTAGCCGATGCCTTGAGTAGGAAGTCAGCAAATGTGGCAAGCCTAAGAGTTACTTGTTTCTTTTAGCAGTTTGAAGAGTTGGGTGTAGAGTTTCAACCCCTAAGCGAGGGAGTGATGTTAGCCAACATGTCCGTGTCTGAACCCTCGTTCATTCGGAAGATCAAGGATGACCAATTGCAAGATCCAGAGTTGGCCAAGATTTCAGAGCATATAGCAAATCGTCCTGACTTTCGTATTGTAGATGGAATCTTATACTATCGTGATCGTCTATGCGTGCCCAATATTGAAGATTTGAAGAATGACATCATGACAAAGGCGCACAGTACGAAGTACTCTATGCATCCGGGTAGCACGAAGATGTACCAGAACTTGAAGGGAAGATTTTGGTGGAACAACATGAATAGATAAATAGCAGCTTTTGTGTCTCGTTGTATGACGTGTTAGTTAGTGAAGGCAGAGCATCAGAGACCTCCAGGGTTGTTGCAACCATTAAAGATTCCGGAGTGGAAGTGGGAACATATCACCATGGATTTCATCTCGGGACTACCAAGAACCAGAAAAGGAAATAACGCCATATAGGTCATAGTGGACCGCTTTACCAAATCAGCACATTTTATCCCCATGAAGACCGGAGAGAAAATGCATATGTTACCTCTTGCGGAGTTATTTGTCAACGAGATTGTCAGCCGTCATGGACAGCCAGTATCTATTACTTCGGATAGAGATAACAGATTCATCTCAAGATTCTGGGAGACTTTACATGAGTCTATGGGAACGAAGCTTCAGTTCAGCACAGCGTATCACCCACAAACAGACGGTCAATCGGAAAGGACAATTCAGACCCTTGAGGATATGCTTCGAGCTTGTGTGTTAGATTTTAAGACTCAATGGGATGAGACCCTACCGCTTTGCGAGTTTGCCTATAACAACAGTTATCATTCGAGCATTGGGATGGCACCTTTTGAGGCATTGTATGGTAGGAGGTGCAAAACTCCAGTTTGTTGGGAAGAGGTAGGTGTTCACAGTTTTCATGGACCGACTATAGTGAGTGAGACCAGTGATAAAGTCAAGTTGATCCAAGAACATCTAAAGGTAGCCCGGAGTAGATAGAAGAGTTATGCAAACTCTCACTGAAGAGATTTACATTTCAAGGAAGGAGATAAGGTTTTCCTGAAGGTGTCACCTACTAGAGGAACTCTGAGATTCGGGCAAAAAGGCAAGTTATCTTGGAGATACATCGGACCAGACGATATCGTGAGCAAGATTGGTGACGTGGCTTATAGATTAGCCTTACCACCTGAGCTTTCCGGCGTACATAATGTATTCCATGTGTCTATGTTAAAGAAGTACGTCCCTGATCCTTTACATGTGCTCCGTCATGAGCTGTTGGAGATCAGAGAAGATGCTACCTACGTAGAGTAGCCGATTCAGATCGTTGACACAAAGGAACAAGAGCTGAGAATAAGAACTATTCATTGCGTGAAAGTGCTTTGGGAGAATCATGGACCAGAAGAGGCAATGTGGGAATTACGGGATCAAGTTCAGAAGAAGTATCTGCATCTACTACCCGAGGTTAGTTATTGTGTTTCATTTGGTGGACCAAATGCCCTAAGGCGTGGAGGATGTAAGACCCCGCCCCGAGAGTTTCCGATTAGTGTTGATTAAGACGTGCTTTAGCTATAAGTATAATTAGTGAGCTTTGGTTAAGTTTGGATTAGAATAGCTTTTTATAGCTTTGGATTAATTTGGGGATCTCTTTTGATTTAGTGGGGGCCCTTTGGGGGTTCCTTTATTTGGGTTTTGATTGGTTTTGGGATTTATTTATTAATTCTGGAAATCCGTATTTTATCCCATTTAATGTATTTTATCGTTCCCGACAACTTTCGTATTTGCTCGATTTCCATTCGAGACCCCTAGACTGTACTTTGTTAATGATAGGGGTAAATTAGTCTTTTTGCATGAAATCTGGACACTAATTTCAATATCTCTGAAACCCTTGAAATATATACTTTTTGGAAACTAGAAATTTTGACGATCAATTCTTCCTTCTTCGTCGAATCCGTCCGAAGCCCGTAGCACGATGTTTTAGCCCAATTGGATTTTTAAGTTATGGGACCCACCTACATTCTCTATATAAGGAGGAGCCCTTTCTTCTTCCCCACTTCTTGCAACTTTCCCCTTGAGAGCAAAGAGAGTTCCAGCCCTAGGTTCTTCTTGTTCCTTCTTGCTTCTCCATCTCTCAATCACTCTTAAGCTATTGCAAAGGGATAAATGGAGGTTGCCATCTTCTTCCTCTCCTCCTAGGCTCTCTATTAGTACCATTTTTAGAAGAAACACTCCATTCCAAGACCCACTTTGATCAAGCTCTTGCTATTTAAGGACCTTCCATGTAAGTGATCATTTCCATCTTTTAGATAAGTGTTCTTCTAGCCCAAGAGAAGCTCCATCTTCATTGTTGGAAGTCGGTGGACCTCTTGGATAGGTTTCAAAAACTTTTCACCAACTAAAAGTGATGAACACCTATTCAAAAGCCATTAAAACCCAATTCAGGATGCATGTCCTCAAACTCAGCCATCATGATCAACAAACGAACCTATAAAAGGATAGAAACAGCACTAAACATGCAACCACGAAATTCCACAACATACAAGGAATAGAAAATACCTATGGAGCTTGGTTGTGCTCTAATGGAGAACTTAATTCAACTCTCTGATTAAGAGCTCTTCTAAGATCAGAATCTTCAATGCCCAGTCGACTTCCACTCTATGACCCGCTTCAGATCTCTTTCCACAAGAGAGATGGTGGAATCTCCAAGAGAAAGACTATCTAGAATCTCCAAGGAAACTAAAAGGGAACTAGAAGAGAGAGAGGGGAAGAAGAATGCAACTCTTGCAAACTCAAGAGGAGGTGCGCGTGCACAACTCCTTGGAATAGGGCATGGACGTCCAAGGGTGCTCCCTTCTCTTCCTTTTATAGCTTTTCAACCTTCTCTCTTAGTGTATAATTAGAAGTCCAACTTCCATGACACTTAGTAATCCTTTACTCTACTATTACCACTATTAGAAGTCTCACTTCAAATAGAAATAGTAGCTTTCCTTTTTGAGTTCAAATAGAATTAGTAAAGATCCAATCTCGGGCTAGCGTGGGGACCACTAGGGATTTCATAGAAAGCTAACTCCAACTAGGACACCGCGACCCCACATCTCATGTGCAATCCGGGCCCACAGTTAATTGCAAATAACTCCACATATAAATGCAATTGAACTACAGTCTTAGGAATAAATTACATGAAGACCCTAAACTTCCCTATCACTACAAGTGGGCCCCTCTATCATTTTCCATGGATCAATTGGACAGACTGTCCCACCAATTTTGACCCATATCTTATTATCCTTGAGACCCAATTAATTATAGTAATCATTAGTACCATCCAATTAACTCTTAATTGAGATGGGTGTACACTTACCAATGATAAATCCACTAATTGGCACAAGGGGATAATAAAGACAGATTCCATCTTGACCATTAAATGTTCCCACAGTCCTACTACCACGTACCCAAGACACCGAGGTGTTGAACTACAGTTGGCCTCACTCATTGGTGACTCAAAGTAAATGAATAGATAGAAACTTGAGTTCATAAATGTCTCAGGGTTGAGAGCCTATTGCTAGGGAATTATGAGAGTAGACCTTAAAGTAAAGACAGTGTTCTTAAGGTGCTTCTCATGGTTCTTCAATACATCCAATGTACCAGCACTATGATCCAGAATCTTACATTCTGATGATCGAGATAAATCACACTATCTCATAGTAATCAAAGTACTGCAACCTTGTCAGATGAGATGTCCAGTCTCATCACTGGTTGTGAACATATTCAAATATAAGATTTGTTATACATGTCTCCCGTATGTGGATCTCATCCATACACATGTATTGCATCTAGTATACTTATGGACTCCGGTTCATCTCATGAACCATCATGCCATTCGTATTGGTTATGTGCATTTAAGTAATAAACACCATTCATTTCATGAAAGGAAAGCATGAATATATTTATAAATAAAGAAATTAATCAATTTATTACATCAATCTTAATGGATTGAGACCACAAAACTAACAATCTCCCACTTGGGCTCAATGCTATTCTGGGTTGCATCTCATGCTCATCGCATTTACATACTGCACAGAGACTTTGGTGGTCAAAGGCTTAGTAAAGTAATCTCCTAGATTGTCTGCAGAGTTTATCTTGGTGATTGCATTATCACCTTTCTGCACAATCTCTATGACCATGTGTTTTTCCCTTCTATATGTGTTTTTGGCTTTGAGTTCCTTGGACTTAGTGACTGCCCTGTTGTTATCACAGTAAACTGTGAGAGGTTGTCCTGCCAAAAGTACTACTCCAAGTTCCATAAGGAATCTTTTAAGCCAAAAAGCTTCCTTAACTGCTTCTCAAGCGGTTACAGCATAAACACATACCCAGTAGTTGATTTCTTGGAATCCTTATCTGACATGAAGTCAGTATCTGTGTTACCGATTGGAATCAACTCATCACTGCTACAAATCAACGTGTGATTTCTAGTCATTCTCAAGTACTAGAGAACATCTCTTACAGCAGTCCAATGGTTAGGACCTGGGTTAGACTGATATCTGCTGACTAGGCACCCAGCGTGACAGATATCTGGTCTAGTACAAAGCATAGCTAACCATACCAGTACCTTATCTATGTACGCATCATGGGATAAGCCTATCATCCTATTTTTCCGGTCTCAATGGTAATTGATCCCTAGGATGTAGCTGGCTTCTCCCAAGTCCTTTATATCAAAAATCTTAGCCAACTAAACTTTTCATTGTTGACAACATCCCTATAGCACTCCCTAGGAGAAGGATGTCGTCAACAGAAAAACTACCCTGCCTCTTGCAGTTTCATGTACACTCATGACTCATCCAGATTTTGACAAAAATCAAATGACTTGATTGCCTAGTCAAAACGTATGTTCCAAGTTCGGGATGCCTACTTCAGTCCATAAATGGACTTCTGCAACTTGTAAACTCTTTGCTCTTTGTTGTTAGCCATAAAATTGTCTAGTTGTATCATATAGATGTCTTCCTCAAGATGGCCGTTGAGAAAACGCCGTCTTGACATCCATTTGCTAAATCTCGTAAACGAGATGAACAGCAATGGATAAGAGTATCTGGATAGATTTGAGCATGGCTACCGGCGAGACGGTTTCCTCATAATCGATATCTTCTTTCTGAGTATATCCTTTCGCAATAAGCCTGACCTTAAAGGTCTCAACTCGTCTATCTGGTCCTCTCTTTCTCTTATAGATTCTCTTGCACCCAATAGGTCTAATTTTAGCAAGCAAGTCCACAAGTGTCCAGACCTGATTAGAGTACATAGACTCCATCTCAGCTTTCATAGCATCTTGCCAACTTTCCGAATATTTGTCATTGATTTCTTCATCATAGTTACAGGGATCTTGTTCCAGTTCTTCCGGGATTGCCTCGTAAGACTCTCCCAAAAATCAGGAACCTGTCAGGGGTCCTAACAATGCTCCCACTACGACAAGGCACTGGTGTAATTACTGGGTTAGGTATGTGTGAATTTTCTTCAAGTTCAGTCATATTTGGATTTGGAATTGATCTCTCTTTGAATTTCTTCCAAGATAACCTTTTCTAAAGATTTCTAGTCAATCATATAATCTTCCTCAAGAAAAACTGCATCGGTGCCGATAAGCACTTTCTGCTCTCTCTGGGATTATAGAATAACCAACTTTTAGTTCCTTTGGGATATTCTATAAAAGTGTATACTTCCGACTTCAATTTCAAATTATCCATCTTATCCTTCAGCACAAGTGCCAGACAACCCTTATGTTGTAAACTAGGCTTTCGCCCAGACCACAACTCCCGAGGAGTCTTAGGTACAGACTTAAATAGAACGAGATTTAGTAAAACATATCCTTATAGGTAACTATGAGAAACTCAAACATAGACCTGATCATATCTAAAAGAGTCTAGTTCCTTTTTTCTGCTACTCCATTCTGTTGAGGCATACTAAGAACAAACAACTGGGATAAAATCCCATTTTCTGATAAGTATCCCATAAAATCAGCGGAGAGATGTTCTCTTCCTCGATTTCATCGAAGAGTATTTATACTTTTACCTAAATGCTTTTCCGCTTCCGCTCGAAACTCTTTGAACTTTTCATAAGTCTCAGACTTGCGGTGCATAAGGTATATGTATTCATGTCTTGAGTCATCATCGGTGAAAGTGATGAAAAACTCATATCAATCTCTCGGTTTAAATTTATGGGTCCATACATATCAGTGTACACTAATTTCAATAAATCTTTGGCCCTTCCGCCCTTAGATGAAAAGGGTCTTTTGGTCATTATGCCTTCCAGACAGGATTCGCAGACAGGCATTGGTTCTACCACCAATAAAGGCAAGATACCATCTTTCACTAGCCTATCAATCTTGTTTAGGTTTATATGACCTAGCCTCTGGTGCCAAAGTTTCGTTGGATTAGATGAAGGTGACTTCCTCTTTAATGATAGTCTATTATTTATCTCGGTATCATGTATCTCATACATTGTGGGAATTAACAAATAAAGTCCATTGATTACCTTGCCAGAACATATGAAAGCACCATTCCTCTTTTTGACAACTTCAGTACCAAAAGTAATAGAATAACTTTTATTCACCAAACTAGAAACTAAAATTAAATTTCGCCTTAAAGACAATACATATAAAGTGTCTGACAAAATCAATTTATTATTTGAAAAACATAAAGTAATAACTCCCACTGAAACTGCCTTTGCCTTAGCGTTAGATCCTAGGTTGACAATGATTTCGCTGTCACTGAGCCTCCTGGTTACCTGTAACTCCTGCAACGTATTACATATGTGATTAGTCGCACCGGAGTCTACACACCAGGATTCTAAAGTACTAGTTGCAAAACTAACTTTAGAAACAAGTGACTCAATCATACCTGAGGTCCTTTTCTTAGACAAAAGATCTGGACAATTCCTTTTCCAATGTCCTGTCATACCGCAGTGGAAACACTTTCCCTTTACTTTCATACCCTTAGCCTTGGCCATACCACAAGTAGAACCATTCTCCACCTTAGGACCCTTGATGACTGATTTCTTCTTGCTATCTCGGTCTTTGCCTTTCGGCTTGGTCCTAGCAAATGACTTTTCTGTCATGAGGGGATTTAGCTCTTTCTTCATGATTTCCTCAATCACTATCAGCTAGCGAGACAACTCAGCTATAGTCATTTCCAATTTATTATAATTGATCTCGAAATGATTGAAAGAATCCGGTAGTGACTGAAGGATCATGCTGATCTGCGATTCTGTATCAATCTTAGCACCCAAAACATCTAAATCATTCAGTGCGAAACTCATTTTCAACAAATGTTCTTATATTGGGGTTCCCTCAGCCATCTTTGTGTTTATCAGCACCTCTATAACAGCTTGCCTAGCATGTCTAACCTGGTCCGCAAACATCTCCTTTAAGTTCGATATAATATCGTATGCTAACTTATAGGATTGATGTTGGTGTTGTAAAACACTAGACATGGATGCCTGTATAAAATATCTGGCCATCTCATTGTCTTTGGTCCACTTGGTGTAAAGGTCTTTCTCAAACTGTGGTGCATCAAGCTCAGGCTCAGGAATGGAGGGTATGGTAATGACATATCTGCATCCTGAAACTCTCAGGACAATGTCCAAGGCCCTTTCCAGTCTATAAAGTTGGATTCCATCAACCTATTCTGGTTGAGGATGGTCGCAAGTGGAAGAATAGTATTTGAATTCATGCTGAATTAACTGTAGCACATAACCATACATTCAATTAAAGAATATTAATGATATTAAGGTTTAGTAATCTACCAAATTTATGTGGGAATCCTCATAACCACTAAATTCAGAATACATCGGAATTCCAATCCCTGGAATATGCCTCCTTGGGGAGTGTGGATACCACCTAGATTGGTGCAGATCAAAGTAAATTAAAATTAAGACTAATGATCCCCTATCATTCATTATTATCTAGATATCTCATACGAAATAATGTATGACTCCTGAATAACTTTGGTTTCTAAAATACATTAGGCAAATCCTTGGGGATACTACATCACTATTTTAGTTAAGTGTGACCCACCAAGTAACATTGAATGACAACCGTTGTGGGCAGCCCCTCCTTTGGGAGTGAACCCCCACCCCGTCTCACCAACACTATCCTTTTAGGAGATCCATATCTAGTATCCAGACAAATAAAAGCCCTCCGTGGGGAACGGCCATTCTCAAGATGACGCGAGGCTAATACTTTCCTTACAATGGACCTATGGTGGAAAACCATGGGGATTTCTCAATTTAATGCCCCGCTCCCACTTAATATTTTAGGATTGAGGATTTTCCTTTTAAGGTATTAGGGCCCACATATATACACATATGAACCATCAAATCATCTCATGACATAATCAAATATTGATTCCAAGTCAAGTTATTTTAAGGAAAGTCTAGTTTCTTGAATTAGAGTTACCAATGTGCCCATCTTATGGGTCTCAACACTAATTAGAAATCTTTCCAAAAATTAATTTGATTTGACCAATTTTAGTAACTTGCTATGTTTGGATCAGATTTGGAAACATTCTAAATCAAGCATTCATCCAATTATAGAAAATGCAAAAAATAGTAATTAGTCCTCTCCTCCACATGGCCCAAGCGGAATAGACTTCTTGGACTTCGAGACTTTCCAAAACTTTGGGATTCCACAAACTCTTTGGGCATCTCCAAAACACCTTTTGGTAATCTTCAAACTCTTTGATTAGGAGTCCAACTTTACTTTCCTTCTTTGTCTCGGACATCGCCGGAATTTACAAATTTAGAAAATTACATAAATTCCTATGTCTCTACAATGAGACTTACATAGTAATCTAAACATAGAAATAAAAGGGCTATAGGGAAACCACCATGCCTTGCCCTTTCACGGGAAACCAAGGAAACCATGATGCCCTTTACACTTAGCCTTAAATAAACCAACAACCATATTAAGAAAGTAAAAGACTTGTGGGCCATATGGAGAGGACAAGATCACCTGCAAGTTAGTATCTCATACAACCAAGCAACTCACAAAACCGGGTTACCAAACAACAATGGAAAAACAAGATGCCAAAAGTTGTCATCCTTTTGAAATTATTCACTCCTCAAAGGGGTTCCAGGGGTGTCCCCCGGTGGGGTTCGAGCTGCCCGATCAGCTCGCGGGGGCCCAAGGGGCAGCGCCCCGAAAAAAAAAAAAAAAAAAACAGAACAGACTCGAAACTGAAAAAGCCCAGTTATGTGTCAGTGTACCCGGTCGACCGGGTAGAAGGCTCGGTCGACCGCGTCTACAGTCACCCGGTCGACAGGGCATGGGGCCAATTGACCGGACTGACAAACACCTGCAACTTTGGGTTTTCTGTTTCGTGTCCAAACGACTCCAAAACACTTCTAAAGTCTCCCAATGGCTTCCTACCATCCTTCCATCGTTATTAAACCCTTTTATGACTATCCAAACATCGATTCATCATTAAACAAAGCGAAACCATAAAAACCGATCCATGCATAGCCCTTCCTCTATCTTCTTCGCATCTCATGCAAAGAACAGAGCAAGCTTGTTGCTCCTACATAATCAGAGATGAGTTATGGCTCTGATACCAATTGTTGGAAGTGGGTGGACCTCTTGGATAGGTTTCAAAAACTTTTCACCAACTAAAAGTGATGACCACATATCCAAAAGCCATTAAAACCCAATCCAGGATGCATGTCCTCAAACTCAGCCATCATGATCAGCAAACAAACCTATCAAAAGGATAGAAACAGCACTAAACATGCAACCACGAAATTCCACAACATACAAGGAGTAGAAAATACCTATGGAGCTTGGTTGTGCTCTAACGGAGAACTTGATTCAACTCTTTAGTGAAGAGCTCTTCTTGTTGGAAGTGGGTGGACCTCTTGGATAGGTTTCAAAAACTTTTCACCAACTAGAAGTGATGAACACCTATCCAAAAGCCATCAAAACCCAATCCAGGATGCATGTCCTCAAACTCAGCCATCATGATCAGCAAACAAACCTATCAAAAGGATAGAAACAGCACTAAACATGCAACCACGAAATTCCACAACATACAAGGTGTAGAAAATACCTATGGAGCTTGGTTGTGCTCTAATGGAGAACTTGATTCAACTCTTTGATGAAGAGCTCTTCTAATATCAGAATCTCCAATGCCCAATCGTCTTCCACGCTATAACCCGCTTCAAATCTCTTTCCTCAAGAGAGATAGTGGAATCTCCAAGAGAAAGACTATCTAGAATCTCTAAGGAATCTAAAAGGGAATTAGAAGAGAGAGAGGGGAAGGAGAAGAAGTGCAACTCTTGCACAAGGGGATGATGGGCGTGAATCCCTAGGAGGAATTGTGCATGGACGTCCAAGGGTGCTCCATTCTCTTCCTTTTATAGCTTTTCAACCTTCTCTCTTAGTGTATAATTAGAAGTCCAACTTCCATTACACTTAGTAACCCTTTGCTCTACTATTACCACTATTAGAAGTCTCACTTCAAATAGAAATAGTAGCTTTCCTTTTTTAGTTCAAATAGAATTAGTAAAGATCCAATATTGGGCTAGCGTGGGGACCACTGGGGATTCCATAAAAAGCTGGCTCCAACTGGGACACCTCGACCCCACATCTCATGTGCAATCCGGGCCCACAGTTAATTGCAAATAACTCCACTATATAAATGCAATTGAACTACAGTCTTAGAAATAAATTACATGAAGACCCTAAACTTCCCTATTACTACAAGTGGGCCCCTCTATCATTATCCATGGATCAATTGGACAGACTGTCCCACCAATTTTGACCCATATCTTATTATCCTTGAGACCCAATTAATTATAGTAATCATTAGTACCATCCAATTAACTCTTAATTGAGATGGGTGTACACTTACCAATGATAAATCCACTAATTGGCACAAGGGGATAATAAAGACAGATTCCATCTTGACCATTAAATGTTCCCACAGTCCTACTACCACGTACCCAAGACACCGAGGTGTTGACCTACAGTTGGCCTCACTCATTGGTGACTCAAAGTAAATGAATAGATAGAAACTTGAGTTCATAAATGTCTCAGGGTTGAGAGCCTATTGCTAGGGAATTATGAGAGCAGACCTTAAAGTAAAAACAGTGTTCTTAAGGTGCTTCTCATGGTTCTTCAATACATCCAATGTACCAGCACTATGATCCAGAACCTTACATTCTGATGATCGAGATAAATCACACTATCTCATAGTTATCAAAGTACTGCAACCTTGTCAGATGAGATGTCCAGTCTCATCACTGGTTGTGAAGATATTCAAGTATAAGATTTGCTATACATGTCTCCCGTATGTGGATCTCATCCATACACATGTATTGCATCTAGTATACTTATGGACTACGGTTCATTTCATGAACCATCATGTCATTCGTATAGGTTATGTGCATTTAAGTAATAAACACCATTCATCTTATAACATGAATATATTGATAAATAAAGAAATTAATCAATTTATTACATCAATCTTAATGGATTGAGACCATAAAACTAACACTTCTAAGATCAGAATCTCCAATGCCCAATCGTCTTCTACGCTACGACCCGCTTCAGATCTCTTTCCACAAGAGAGATGGTGGAATCTCCAAGAGAAAGGCTATGTAGAATCTCCAAGGAAACTAGTAGTGAACTAGAAGAGAGAGAGAGGGGAAGAAGAATGCAACTCTTGCAAACTCAACAGGAGGTGGGCATGCACAAGTCCTTGGAATAGGGCATGGACGTCCAAGGGTGCTCCCTCCTCTTCCTTTTATAGCTTTTCAACCTTCTCTCTTAGTGTATAATTAGAAATCCAACTTCCATTACACTTAGTAATCCTTTACTCTACCATTACCACTATTAGAAGTCTCACTTCAAATAAAAATAGTAGCTGTCCTTTTTGAGTTCAAATAGAATTAGTAAAGATCCAATCTTGGGCTAGCGTGGGGACCACTAGGGATTCCATAGAAAGCTGGTTCCAACTGGGACACCGCGACCCCACATCTCATGTGCAATCTGGGCCCATAGCTAATTGCAAATAACTCCACTATATAAATGCAATTGAACTCCAGTCTTAGGAATAAATTACATGAAGACCCTAAACTTCCCTATCACTACAAGTGGGCCCCTCTATCAATATCCATGGATCAATTGGACAGATTGTCCCACCAATTTTGACCCATATCTTATTATCCTTGAGACCCAATTAATTATAGTAATCATTAGTACCATCCAATTAACTCTTAATTGAGATGGGTGTACACTTACCAATGATAAATCCACTAATTGGCACAAGGGGATAATAAAGACAGATTCCATCTTGACCGTTAAATGTTCCCACAGTCCTACTACCACGTACCCAAGACACCGAGGTGTTGACCTACAGTTGGCCTCACTCATTGGTGACTCAAAGTAAATGAATAGATAGAAACTTGAGTTCATAAATGTCTCAGGATTGAGAGCCTATTGCTCGAAAATTATGAGAGCAGACCTTAAAGTAAAGACAATGTTCATAAGGTGCTTCTCATGGTTCTTCAATACATCCAATGTACCAGCACTATGATCCAGAATCTTACATTCTGATGATCGAGATAAATCACACTATCTCATAGTAATTAAAGTACTGTAACCTTGTCAGATGAGATGTCCAGTCTCATCACTGGTTGTGAAGATATTCAAATATAAGATTTGTTATACATGTCTCCCGTATGTGGATCTCATCCATACACATGTATTGCATCTAGTATACTTATGGACTCCGGTTCATCTCATGAACCATCATGCCATTCGTATTGGTTATGTGCATTTAAGTAATAAACACCATTCATTTCATGAAATGAAAGCATGAATATATTTATAAATAAAGAAATTAATCAATTTATTACATCAATCTTAATGGATTGAGACCATAAAACTAACAGTTGTCATCTTCTTCCTCTCCCCCTAGGCTCTCTATTAGTACCATTTTTAGAAGAAACACTCCATTCCAAGACCCACTTTGATCAAGCTCTTGCTATTTGAGGACCTTCCATGTAAGTGAGCATTTCCATCTTTTAGATATGTGTTCTTCTAGCCCAAGAGAAGCTCCATCTTCATTATTGGAAGCTCTCTCTTCCTATTCTTTGTTTTGCCATTTTAGGGCTTGAAATGAATGTATTTTGGGGATTTTTGTGTAGATATTGATTTTGGCTTGAGAAATGGTGATTAAAGCTTATTAGCAAGTGGATGAATAACTTTCTTGAATAATTTCATGTTTTAATAAGATTTTATGGATTTTTCACTATTCACCTTCTCTTATGTACCATGGTTGTTAATGATTTTTTATTTGTGCATCTTGCTAAGTTATTTCTCATTATTGGGACTTTTGAAGAATGTACATGCATTATGTTTAGAAAAGTTTGTTTTTGGATCATATGTAGTTGCTATTAATTTTGGGTACACTTGCATTGAATGGAATTTGTAAAGGGAATTAAGGTGATTCTTGATCCTATGTGGATGGTTGTTGGAGGATTTATTGTGGGTGAAGGGAATGGCAGGAGAGCCATAAATGTTGTATTATTGGTAGGCTTGAATGGGGTTTTGAGTGGAAGAGAAGTTGAGGTTCGGATTGCTGAAACGGAGTGTTTCTGAAACAGTTCGCTCAAGCGAACCTTAATTCGTTCAAGCGAACCCTTCACAGAACCTCCATCTCTTTAGCCAACCTATTCCTTTGTTCGAGCCTTCTTGTTCCGGAGCAGTTCGCTCAAGCGACCCCATCATCGCTCGAGCGAACCTCTCACAGAACATTGGTCGCTCTAACCTCCACCTTTCTTCGCTCAACCCTTTCTGATTCGAAGTAGTTCGCTCGAGTGAACTCATATCTGCTCAAGCGAACCCCTTCCAGAGAGTTGTTCGCTTGAGCCACTCTAGTTCTTCGCTCGACCCTTCCTGATTCAGAGTAGTTCGCTCGAGCGAACTTATACTCGCTCGAGCGAACCCCCCACAGAATTATGTTCGCTCAAGCCTCCCCATTCTTCACTTGAGCCCTCCTGAACTGAACCAGTCCGCTCAAGCGAACTGTACAGAATTCCTGGGTCTTTTCTGTTGTTTCCAGATATGATGTTCTAAGGCTGGGATGGGTTGTTTTGATGCCCTACCACCTTGGGAAGACCTAGGGGATGACATAAGAAGAATTACTTGGAAAGAAATACCACTTTGGAAATGTATTGAGAATTGTGTATTTACCAAACTGTATAAGGAATCTTGGGATGTCTATCATCATTCAAGTACCATGCCAAGGGCAATAATAGACATACAAGGTCTTTATACATATTGTGTAAATACGGAAGTCCCAATACATAGTCCGTAATCGTATAAGGACTCATTGCACTGTTTTATTCGGATTATACTTGTCTTAACCCGATTTCTACCGATATCACTAGTTTTATCTCAAACTATGATTTATGCACCTGACATGTCCTGCCAGCCCCGTTTATACATGAAAAGATAGTGATATGAAATGTGTGCCTATGAGCAACATGTCCCGCCTACTTGAGTGTTTTATACCGACATTGTTTTGGTAAATGTTTTGATTTCTCATGTAACCTATGAGCCGGCACCACTAAGCTTGGACGTCCCTGTCAGTCTGATCAACTGCCGTGGGCCTCCCCCCCGTGCTCCCGCCAGTTGCAACTTGGATCCTGTCCTGTCCCATTACCCGGTTCCGTGGCAGTGGTCTTGTCTAACTATATGTATATGTATATATTATTGGTTCTCGTCACTTCGCATGTTAGAGCCCAATGCACTGAATGTGCTCTCATCACTTTAGTGATGGAGAGGATTTAGCTTTAGTGTGGTTGTCATCTTGCTAGTTCTCTGTTCTTTGATATCCTACATGTTTTACTTCATATATGCATTGTGACAAATGATATATCTTGTTTTATGAAAGTACATGTGTGGATAGGTTTCAACGTCTTTTAAATGTTATCTTTCGATTTCTCTTATTGCATTATCTATTCACCTACCTGCCAGACCGTCGTGTCTGACCCATTTTTGTGGTACTCAGGTCCAGTCCCCGTTATTGCCTATGAGGAGGAGCAAGAGGAGGCGGTCGGTGAACCGCAGCAATTAATGGAATGGCAAGCTGACAATGTCATGTAGACATTAGTTTGAGCTTCGAGTTACGAAACATTTTGGGGGAAATCTATAGAATGTTTTGATTTATACTTTTGGGTTGTACTGGCCTTTGTTGGCCATTATCTTTTGGGGGAAATGTTAATTTAAATGATCTTGTTTAAACTTCTAATTTAATATTTTGGGAATGCCAATGAGATCCCTGCTCACTTTGACATCATGTCAGTTACATTTGTTTATCAGTCTTATATTATGGAATGGATTATGAAATTGATTTGCTACACGCTTCCGCACCAATATAAATATTTTGTGAGTGTGTGTGAAATCCTCACACAGAAACCTGTGGGAAATTAAGTAAATGTACAAACGTTGTTAAAGGAGGTTTAAACCATCATCCACTACTCACTCACGGGCCCGGACCCCCGGTCCGGGGTCGCGACACTGACCCACTTCAAAGGTGAGGACCATCCTGTTACTATGGCTCAATTGTGCAGCCAAAAATAGGGAGAGAATGAGTCAACATACGACTTCATTCACAAATGGAAGGCGATGGCTGTCGCGACCCCGAACCGAGACCCGGGACCGCGACGGTGTGGTGTGGATAATGAACTACTCCTTAATAATAATTATACATTTCCTTAATTTCCCACAGGTTTCCGCGGTGAGGATTCCACATACACTCATAGAACATTTATATTGGTGCGGAAGCATGTAGCAAATCAAACTCTTAATCCATTCTCATCAAATAAGACTGATGATACACAAGTATGACATGATGTCAGAGTGAGCAATGATCTCATTAGCATTCCCCAAATAAGAAGTTAAAGTTTAAACAAAAGATTAAGTTAAATTAACATTCCCCAAAATAATGGCCAACAAAGGCCAGTACAACCAAAAGTAAAAACCAATGCCAGTCTATGATCTCCCCAAAATATTCGCAGCTCAAAGCTAAACCGAATGTCTACATGACATCGTCAGCTTGCCACTCCACTAATCGTTGCGGTTCATCAACCGCCCCCTCTGGCTCCTCCTCAAAGGCAATAACGGGAGCTGGACCTGAGTACCACAAAATGGGTCAGACACGACGGTCTGGCAGGTGGGTGAATAGATAATACCAAGAAAGAAATCAAAGCACATCTTAGACATAACGAAAGCTTAGTAAAACGATAACTGTCATAAAACAAGATGCATGGTTCATTTAAAGTACAGATGCAATATAAATCATTTGGGGTATTCAAGGTACAGGAACTGACTAGATGGCAACCACACTAGAGCTAAATCCTCTCCATCACTAAGGTGATGAGAGCACATTCAGTGCGTTGGGCACGAGCACACGAAGTGACGAGAACCAACATTATATACATATACATATACATATAGCTAGGCAAGACAACGGCCGCGGAATCGGGTAACGGGACAAGACAGGATCCAAGTTGCAACTGGCGGGAGCACAAGGGGGAGGCCCAAGTCAGTTGATCAGTCTGACAAGGACGTCCAAGCTTAGTGGTGCCGACTCATAGGTTACATGAGAAATCAAAACGTATACAAAACATATCAGTATAAAACATTCGGGTAGACGGGGCATGGTGCTCGTAGGCACACATTTCATATTATTATCTGTTCATGCATAAACGGGACTGGCAGGGCATATCAGGCGTATAAATCAGAATCCGAGATAAAACTAGTAGGCTCGGGTAATTATACATATAATCTGAGTAAAACAATGCAATAAATCTTTATATCATTAGGGACTATATATTGGGACATCCATATTCAACGACCTGTATAAGGATCTTGTATGTCTATATTACCCTTAGTATGGTACTCAAATGATAGAGGACATACTAAGTTTCCTTATGCACGTTGATGAATCTAAAAGTCCCAATACCTTTTCCGAAATGGTTTTTCTTTCTATGTCAATCTCCTTATGTCATCCCCTGGGTCTTTCCAAGGTGGTAGGGCATCAGAACAACCCATCCAAACCTTTAAATACCATATCTGAAACCAATAGGAAAAGACTCAGGAATTCTGGGTGAAACTCGGTCACCTGTCGGTCATCTGGCGGTTAGCCGCCGAGGTGATCGGCGGTTAACCGCTGGCTGACCGCGGGGCTGACCGCGGTTCCCCTGCTAAAATATAGCATTCTGTGTTTCTAACCGCGCATCTCGGCTACCTAGCGGTCACAGGGTTTTTGGATTGGCGGTTAGCCGCGAGCTGACCGCGGTTCGCCTGTCAAAACACAGCATTCTGTGTTTCTAACCGCATCTGGGTCGGCTAGCCGCCGGTCACCTGTCGGCTAGCCGCCAAGGTGACCGCCCGCTGACCGCCCAGCTGCGGGAACTACACATCAGGTGCAGATTTCAATCCTTTCCTTCCCAAACCATTTCACCTCCATTCCAACCATTTCCTAACGTGGAATGGGTCTATTCCCTTCCATTTAACATTTAATTCTTTCCACCAACCACCATTCCATCAATGTATTTAATTCTCCTACCAATACAAATCTCATTCAATACAAGTACAAATATCATTTAAGAAGTTTATAATGACCAAAATAAACTTTGATGATGAATGCATATATTCTCATAAGACTAACTAAGAGGAAAACCATGTCAATAAGTACATTTTCAAAAGCATTATGAAATATAATGAACCAAATGAAATAGGAATAGTAGAAATCCATATTTTCAACAAAATAAGAACTTATTCAAATCGAATCCATTCATCCACTTGCCTTGGTCTCCAAGTATGCTAGTTAAGCTCTAACCCTTCTATCAAGCTCAAAATCTACAATCTACACAAAAATCCCCAAAATACATTCATTACAACCCTAGAATGTCAAAATCAATAAATAGATGGAGATAGCTTCCAATAATCAAGGTGAAGCACCTCCATGGCTAGAAGAATACACAACCAAGAGATGGGAAGAGGAACTTACATGAAGAGTCCTCTAATGGCAAGAGTTTGCTCAAAAGGTAGCTTGGAATGGGAGGCTCTCTCCACAAATGGTATCAAGATGAAGCTCTCATGGAGGGGAAGAAGATCAATGCCTCCATTTTGCCTTTAGCAATAGATTTGAGAGAGGTTGAGAGATGGGGAAGCAAGGAGCAAGATAGCTTGAAGAAACCCTAGGCTGGGCTGGAATTCCCTCTTTTTCTCAAGAAGTTGCAAGAAGAGGAAGAAGAAAAGGACTCCTCCTTATATAGAAAATGGAAATGGGCCCCACAACTTAAAAGTCCAATTGAGCTAAAACATCGTTCTACGGGCTTCGGACGGATTCGACGAAGAAGGAAGAATCGATCGTCGAAATTTCTACTTTCTAAAAGGTATATATTTTACGAGTTTCGGGGACATTGAAAATAGTGTCCAGATTTTGTGTAAAAAGAATGTTTTACCCCTATCAATGGCAAAGTAGGGTTTAGAGGTCTCGAATAGAAACGGAACAAATATGAAAGTTGTTGGGAATCATAAAATACATTAAACGAAGTAATTTACAGATTTCCAGAATTATAACTAAATCCCAAAACTAATCAAGACACAATAAAAAGGAACCCCCAAAGGGCCCCACTAGATCACAAGAGTCCCCAAAATTATTCAAAGCTATAAAAAGCTATTCTAATCCAGATTTAACCAATTTCCACTAATCTCACTTATAGCTCAAACACGTCTTAATTAACACTAAAAGGAAACTCTCGGGGCGGGGTCTTACATCCTCCACCCCTTAGGGCATTTGGTCCACCAAATGAAATAAAATAACTAACCTCGGGTAGTAGATGCGGATACTTCTTCTGAACTTGATCCCGTAATTCCCACGTTGCCTCTTCAGGTCCGTGATTCTCCCAAAGCACTTTCACCCATTGTATAGTCCTTGTCCTCAGTTCCTGTTCTTTCGTATCGATGATCTGAATAGGCTTCTCGACATAGGTGGCATCTTCTCTGATCTCTGATGGTTCATGACGGAGTACATGTGACGGGTCAGGGACGTACTTTTTCAACATAGACACATGGAACACATTGTGTACGCCGGAAAGCTCAGGTGGTAAGGCCAATCTGTAAGCCACGTCACCAATCTTGCTCACGATATCATAGGGTCCAATGTATCTCCGAGATAATTTGCCTCTCTGTCCGAATCTCAAAGTTCCTCTAGTAGGTGACACCTTCAAGAAAACCTTATCTCCTTCCTTAAAATGTAAGTCCCTTCGATGAGAGTCTGCATAACTCCTCTGTCTACTCCGGGCTACTTTCAGACGTTCTTGGATCAACTTGACTTTGTCACTGGTTTCACTCACCATAGTCGGTCCATGAAAACTGCGAATACCTACTTCTTCCCAACAGACTGGAGTTCTACACCTCCTACCATACAATGCCTCAAAAGGCGCCATCCCAATGCTCGAATGATAACTGTTGTTGTAGGCGAACTCGCAAAGCGGTAGGGTCTCATCCCATTGAGTCTTGAAATCCAGTACACACGCCCGAAGCATATCTTCAAGGGTCTGAATTGTTCTTTCCGACTGACCATCTATTTGTGGGTGATACGCTGTGCTGAACTGAAGCTTTGTTCCCATAGACTCATGCAAAGTCTTCCAGAATCTCGAGACGAATCTGCTATCTCTGTCCGAAGTAATGAAGACTGGCTGCCCATGACGGCTGACAATCTCGTTAACAAACAACTCTGCGAGGGGTAACATATGCATTTTCTCTCCGGTCTTCATAGGAATAAAATGAGCTGATTTGGTAAGACGGTCCACAATGACCCATATGGAGTTGTTCCCTTTTCTGGTCCTTGGCAATCCTGAGATGAAATCCATGGTGATATGTTCCCACTTCCATGCTGGGATCTCTAAAGGCTGCAATAACCCTGGAGGTCTCTGATGCTCTGCCTTCACCAACTGACACATCAAACATCGGGAAACGAAAGCTGCTATTTCCCTCTTCATGTTGTTCCACCAAAATCTGCCCTTCAAGTTCTGATACATCTTCGTGCTACCCGGATGCATAGAGTACTTCGTACTGTGCGCCTCTGACATAATGTCATTCTTCAAATCTTCAATATCGGGCACGCATAGACGATCACGATAGAATAAGACTCCATCCACAAAACGAAAATCAGGACGTTCTGCTATATGCCTTGAAATCTTGGCCAACTCTGGATCTTGCAATTGGTCGTCCTTGATCTTCCGAATGAACGAGGGTTCAGACACTGACATGTTGGCTAACATCACTCCCTCGCTTAGGGGCTGAAAATCTACCCCCAACTCTTCAAATTGCTGAAAGAAGCACGTAACTCTTAGGCTTGCCACACTTGCTGACTTCCTACTCAAGGCATCGACTACTACATTTGCCTTTCCCGGGTGGTATTTGATCTGAAAATCATAATCTTTGATATATTCCATCCATCTTCTTTGTCTCATATTCAACTCCTTCTGAGAGAACAAATACTGTAAGCTGCGGTGATCGGAGTGGACTTCGAATTTCTCTCCGTAGAGGTAATGTCTCCACATCTTTAGTGCAAAAACGACCGCTGCTAATTCCAGATCATGCGTTGCATAGTTCTTCTCGTGGTCCTTCAACTGACGGGATCCATAAGCAACGACTTTTCTATCTTGCATCAACACACAACCGAGTCCTATATTCGACGCATCTGTAAAAATGGTGTAACCGCCGCTCCCGGATGGTAAAGTGAGGACGGGTGCCGATGTTAATCTCTTTTTCAACTCTTGGAAGCTGGCCTCGCATTGGTCTGTCCACACATAAGGTGCATTCTTCTTGGTCAACTTTGTCAATGAAGCTGCAATCGACGAAAATCCCTGCACAAATCTTCGATAGTAACCCGCCAATCCAAGAAAACTCCTGATTTCTGACGCGTTCTTCGGTCTTTCCCACTTCACAACTGCATCTATCTTGGCTGAGTCCACTGATAATCCTTCTTTGGAAATGATATGACCTAAAAATGCGACTTCTTCAAGCCAAAAATCGCACTTAGTGAGCTTCGCATACAATTGGTTATCTCTCAGAAGTTGCAATGCTATCCTCAAATGCTCTTCATGTTCTTCTCTAGACTTAGAGTACACTAAAATGTCATCAATAAACACCACTGTGAATTGGTCTAAGTACTCAGCAAATATTTTGTTCATCAAAGCCATGAATGCTGCTGGTGCATTCGTCAGTCCAAATGGCATCACTAGAAACTCATAGTGTCCATATCTCGTCCGGAACGCCGTCTTCGATACATCTGAATCTCTAACTCTCAGCTGATGATAACCGGATCTTAGATCGATCTTCGAAAAGTAAGCAGCACCTTGCAATTGGTCAAACAATTCATCTATCCTTGGCAGTGGATACTTGTTCTTGATGGTAGCTTGGTTCAATTTCCGGTAATCAATATACATTCTCATGGAACCGTCTTTCTTCTTGACAAATAAAACTGGAGCTCCCCAAGGTGAGACGCTCGGTCTAATAAAACCTTTATCCAACAATTCTTGTAACTGAATCTTCAACTCTCCTAATTCAGCTGGAGCCATTCTGTATGGTGCGATAGATATCGGAGCGGTCCCCGGTAGCAATTCGATGGTGAAGTCAATCTCCCTAACAGGTGGTAAACCTGGGATTTCTTCTGGAAAAATGTCTGGGAATTCGCAAACAATTGGGATCTCCTCCACCCCTTGTGACCGTTTATCCTCCGTGATAAACGCTAAATAGCATTCACATCCACTTCTCACTAGTCTATCAGCCTTCAATGCTGAGACGAATCTTGGACAAGAATTCTTCCTCTCCCCATGGAACAATACGCCTGCTAGGGTCTCCTCTAATTTGAACGTGAGGGTCTTATGGAAACAGTCCATCGTAGCATGGTATCCTGCTAACCAATCCATTCCTAGAATGACGTCAAAATCATACATCTCCAACAAAATAAGATTCGCCGGTAACACCACATCTCCTATCTTAATAGCACATCTAGGATAATATTTCCTACACACAACTTGTTTGCCTATGGGGGTGGACACCGTCAATACATACTCAAGTTCTCTAGTAGGCATATCAATCAACTTAGAAAATTTTGGAGACAAGAAGGAGTGCGTAGAGCCAGGGTCAAACAAAATCTTAGCTTCAAATCCATAAACTAGGAGTGTACCTTCCACCACGTTATCTGCCGCCTCTGCATCAGCTTGGTTAATTGCATACACTTGTCCTCGCTGCTGAGGCCTGTTCTGAGCCTGTTGCTGCCTTCCTTGTTGTGCGTTCCTATGCTGCTGAGGAGGACGCTGATTCTGATTCTGTCCTTGCTGACGAGCTGGATGCTGCTGTGGAGGTCTATATTGTTGCTGTGGAGCCTGCTGCTGGAGTGGCCTGGGCTGGTTCTGTACGGCTAGTGCATTCTGAGGTGGTGCCTGGCGCTGTGTTCCTTGTTGCTGCTGGTTCTGTCTGTTGTTACCTTGCCCAGCCTGTCTTGGGCAGTCCTTGAGCTGGTGTGCCATGGATCCACATCTGAAACATGCTCCCGTAATCGTACGGCATTGAGCACTCTCGTGGTTCTTACCACAGTGAACGCAAACTAGAGCATTCTGCACGTTTTGTTCATGCCTCGGTCGTTTGTTCTGATGGTTCCTTGGTTGGTGATTCTGTTGGTGAGCTGGTGCCTTTCCTTGGATCTTGAGGATCTTGTTGTTCAGGTTCTCGAATTTATAGGCCCTTCTCACAGCTTCTTCAAAAGTGATAGGTGGTACAACACCCGTGGCATCCCTCTCAATGATCGGGTTAAGTCCTTCAAGGAACTTCACTATCTTTTTCTCCACAGTGTCAATTAACTCGGGGGCATATCGAGACAACCTTTCGAACTTTGTGAGGTACTCTTGAACGGTCGTGTTACCTTGTACGAGCTGCTGGAATTCAATGGCCTTTTGCCTCTTCACATGTGTCGGTACATACTTGTCACCGAATTGTCTCTTGAAACTTATCCAAGCCTCTGCGTCTGCTATGGTCCTATACTCAGCCTTTATTGTTTTCCACCATATATCTGCTAGGCCGGTGAACATGGAAGCGGTGAGTTGCACTTGCTGTCTACCGGTACATCTAAATATCTCGAAGATGTTCTCTGTATGCTCCAACCAGTCGTCTGCAGCTAATGGGTCCTCATGTCCAGTGAACTCCTTGGGACCCCTCTTCCTAAACTTTTCATACAACGCATTGGGATCATGTTCCCTATTGTTAATGACAATCTGAGTGCCTAGAGGTTGCGCTGGTGCCGGTTCAGGTCTCCTTTCTAATACTTCCAACAACTGCCTTTGCATCGTAGCCATCTCCCTAGCATGCTCTTCATCCTTCCTGGCCATTTGCTCTTGCAATCTTGCCTGATTTTCATTGGCTTGACGTTGCTGGTCAAGCATGGCTTGCATCATCTGTTGAAATTGATTCTGCATGTTTGGATCCGGAGTACCGTTTCCTAGTGGCCCGGTGTGTTCACTATTGCTTGCGGTGGGATTGTCGGTTACGGGTCTTTTTCGAGGTGGCATATCACTGTAAAACAAATTGTTAGCACATATAGTCGTATAAGAATTACACATTGCTCACACGAGTCTAACTAACGAAAAGTCTAACAAAAAGTCTAACGAATCCTCGCCACGTCCTTAGGATTTCTAGTTTCTTTTAATTGCCAGAAACACGTCTCGCTCTTATACCAGTCTGTCGCGACCCCGAACCGAGACCCGGGTCCACGACGGTGTGGTGTGGATAATGAACTACTCCTTAATAATAATTATACATTTCCTTAATTTCCCACAGGTTTCCGCGGTGAGGATTCCACATACACTCATAGAACATTTATATTGGTGCGGAAGCGTGTAGCAAATCAAACTCTTAATCCATTCTCATCAAATAAGACCGATGATACACAAGTATGACATGATGTCAGAGTGAACAATGATCTCATTAGCATTCCCAAAATAAGAAGTTAAAGTTTAAACAAAAGATTAAGTTAAATTAACATTCCCCAAAATAATGGCCAACAAAGGCCAGTACAACCAAAAGTAAAAACCAATGCCAGTCTATGATCTCCCCAAAATATTCGCAGCTCAAAGCTAAACCGAATGTCTACATGACATCGTCAGCTTGCCACTCCACTAATCGTTGCGGTTCATCAACCGCCCCCTCTGGCTCCTCCTCAAAGGCAATAACGGGAGCTGGACCTGAGTACCACAAAATGGGTCAGACACGACGGTCTGGCAGGTGGGTGAATAGATAATACCAAGAAAGAAATCAAAGCACATCTTAGACATAACGAAAGCTTAGTAAAACGATAACTGTCATAAAACAAGATGCATGGTTCATTTAAAGTACAGATGCAATATAAATCATTTGGGGTATTCAAGGTACAGGAACTGACTAGATGGCAACCACACTAGAGCTAAATCCTCTCCATCACTAAGGTGATGAGAGCACATTCAGTGCGTTGGGCACGAGCACACGAAGTGACGAGAACCAACATTATATACATATACATATACATATAGCTAGGCAAGACAACGGCCGCGGAATCGGGTAACGGGACAAGACAGGATCCAAGTTGCAACTGGCGGGAGCACAAGGGGGAGGCCCAAGTCAGTTGATCAGTCTGACAAGGACGTCCAAGCTTAGTGGTGCCGACTCATAGGTTACATGAGAAATCAAAACGTATACAAAACATATCAGTATAAAACATTCGGGTAGACGGGGCATGGTGCTCGTAGGCACACATTTCATATTATTATCTGTTCATGCATAAACGGGACTGGCAGGGCATATCAGGCGTATAAATCAGAATCCGAGATAAAACTAGTAGGCTCGGGTAATTATACATATAATCTGAGTAAAACAATGCAATAAATCTTTATATCATTAGGGACTATATATTGGGACATCCATATTCAACGACCTGTATAAGGATCTTGTATGTCTATATTACCCTTAGTATGGTACTCAAATGATAGAGGACATACTAAGTTTCCTTATGCACGTTGATGAATCTAAAAGTCCCAATACCTTTTCCGAAATGGTTTTTCTTTCTATGTCAATCTCCTTATGTCATCCCCTGGGTCTTTCCAAGGTGGTAGGGCATCAGAACAACCCATCCAAACCTTTAAATACCATATCTGAAACCAATAGGAAAAGACTCAGGAATTCTGGGTGAAACTCGGTCACCTGTCGGTCATCTGGCGGTTAGCCGCCGAGGTGATCGGCGGTTAACCGCTGGCTGACCGCGGGGCTGACCGCGGTTCCCCTGCTAAAATATAGCATTCTGTGTTTCTAACCGCGCATCTCGGCTACCTAGCGGTCACAGGGTTTTTGGATTGGCGGTTAGCCGCGAGCTGACCGCGGTTCGCCTGTCAAAACACAGCATTCTGTGTTTCTAACCGCATCTGGGTCGGCTAGCCGCCGGTCACCTGTCGGCTAGCCGCCAAGGTGACCGCCCGCTGACCGCCCAGCTGCGGGAACTACACATCAGGTGCAGATTTCAATCCTTTCCTTCCCAAACCATTTCACCTCCATTCCAACCATTTCCTAACGTGGAATGGGTCTATTCCCTTCCATTTAACATTTAATTCTTTCCACCAACCACCATTCCATCAATGTATTTAATTCTCCTACCAATACAAATCTCATTCAATACAAGTACAAATATCATTTAAGAAGTTTATAATGACCAAAATAAACTTTGATGATGAATGCATATATTCTCATAAGACTAACTAAGAGGAAAACCATGTCAATAAGTACATTTTCAAAAGCATTATGAAATATAATGAACCAAATGAAATAGGAATAGTAGAAATCCATATTTTCAACAAAATAAGAACTTATTCAAATCGAATCCATTCATCCACTTGCCTTGGTCTCCAAGTATGCTAGTTAAGCTCTAACCCTTCTATCAAGCTCAAAATCTACAATCTACACAAAAATCCCCAAAATACATTCATTACAACCCTAGAATGTCAAAATCAATAAATAGATGGAGATAGCTTCCAATAATCAAGGTGAAGCACCTCCATGGCTAGAAGAATACACAACCAAGAGATGGGAAGAGGAACTTACATGAAGAGTCCTCTAATGGCAAGAGTTTGCTCAAAAGGTAGCTTGGAATGGGAGGCTCTCTCCACAAATGGTATCAAGATGAAGCTCTCATGGAGGGGAAGAAGATCAATGCCTCCATTTTGCCTTTAGCAATAGATTTGAGAGAGGTTGAGAGATGGGGAAGCAAGGAGCAAGATAGCTTGAAGAAACCCTAGGCTGGGCTGGAATTCCCTCTTTTTCTCAAGAAGTTGCAAGAAGAGGAAGAAGAAAAGGACTCCTCCTTATATAGAAAATGGCAATGGGCCCCACAACTTAAAAGTCCAATTGAGCTAAAACATCGTTCTACGGGCTTCGGACGGATTCGACGAAGAAGGAAGAATCGATCGTCGAAATTTCTACTTTCTAAAAAGTATATATTTTACGAGTTTCGGGGACATTGAAAATAGTGTCCAGATTTTGTGTAAAAAGACTGTTTTACCCCTATCAATGGCAAAGTAGGGTTTAGAGGTCTCGAATAGAAACGGAACAAATATGAAAGTTGTTGGGAATCATAAAATACATTAAACGAAGTAATTTACAGATTTCCAGAATTATAACTAAATCCCAAAACTAATCAAGACACAATAAAAAGGAACCCCCAAAGGGCCCCACTAGATCACAAGAGTCCCCAAAATTATTCAAAGCTATAAAAAGCTATTCTAATCCAGATTTAATCAATTTCCACTAATCTCACTTATAGCTCAAACACGTCTTAATTAACACTAAAAGGAAACTCTCGGGGCGGGGTCTTACAATGGCATACAAATGCTCAGACGTACTGCCACGAGCGTCGCTGGTCAACATCTGTCGTAACAACAAGAGAGCAAGGATCCTCTCCATGATCATCGGCAACAAATCAAAGAATACGGGAGAACTCCTAGAAGCATCTATGGAGGCTGAAACGGTGATCAAAGACCTCAACAGTCAGAAGTCATCAAAGAAAGAGCCGACCGCCATTCGAACCTACAAGCCAAAGAAAAAGGAGGTTCTCAATGTGCAAACCAAGTCAGCTCCTCAGCCACCAAAGAAAGCTGAAAACAAAACCGCAGGTAAGAGGCCTGAACTCTCTGACGCCTTCAAAGAATGAGTAGAGAAGAAATACCCGTTCAATGAAGATGTTGAAGAAATCTTTGGGGCTCTCTTAGCAAATGGAAAACTTACCTTGCCAGACTCCAAAAGACCAGGAGATGTTGGCAAAACCAACGATCCCCGATATTGTCCATACCACCAAATGGCCTTGCATCCTCTCAATTAGTGTTTCATTGTGAGAGAGAAGATCAACGAGATGTGGAAAAACGGAGTAATCACCTTTGACAAAAACTACGGGTCTGCCTCCGTTAACATGGTGTCATATGGACAAACACCAAAGTTACTAAAGGAGAAGATCACTACTTCTTTCAAGGTGATAAAGATGACTTAAACGTCCTAAGAGGTAGTGCCTTACCCAACAGCAGATGGACAACCCATATGAGTGCATCCCGATTTCCTAGAAGATGAAAATTGGGAGATCGTTAAAACAAAGCCGACCGCTCAACAACAAAGGCAAACCAAGAGACAACTCCGCAAGCTCAAATAGTAGGAGAAGGCTCAACCCAAGCAAGAAGTCCCTGAAAAGGCAGAAACCTCCTCTACTGCTTCACTGGGGGCAACAAAGGAGTCCCTTCCCAAGACTTCTAGAGTGGTAAGAAAATTTACTCTCGATGATTTCATGCCACCACGGCTAGGAAATGAGACTACGCATGAGGCATCATACTCTTGCAACTCGGTGGCTGGATTCTCCATGGATGGATACGAGTCCAGTGACACTGCCAGTGATATTGACGAGTGGGAGGAATCCCTTGAAACCAGAGAATATCTCTCCGATGAAGAATGGATCCGAGAATCTCACCTTATGCCAGTAATCTGGTATAACCCCTTCCAGCCACAAAGATCCTGGTCTGATGATGATGAAGACCAAGAGGCTATTCAACAAAGTGCTGTTGACCCAGCACAAACGAATGCTCTAGTGGAAGCCAACGATGTTGAACCACAAGGAGCAGATGAAGAAGACGATTTAGCTCTTATGCCAGATCTCAAAGAATATGTGAGGATCTTGCAGCGTCTGGCCATAGAGCAAGAGCAGGATCGCATCAACCAACTTCATCAAAATCCAGAACCGGAAGTCCCGGAGAATCTACAAGCATCTCCTCTAATAACTCCGGGAAATGAAGAACATTGTTGGGTTGATAATCCTCTTACATCGGAGGATGAGTCTGATTCCCAACAGTCCATTATGGAGGCATCTTCTATTGAAGTTGCTTGTAATGTGATAGTTCATGATGATAGTGCCTCTGAAGCTTCATCTGTTGAGGCCGCAGACTCTTAAAATGCATCTAGTAACATTTCTTTTAGAGCTATGTCTTCTCATGTGACTTCCACTGAGATAGCACCTTCTCAGGCTTCATCTCCTGAAACGGTGACTTCGGAATTCAAGCCTCTTCCAGCTAGTCACCATGAAGAAGCTCTGGCTAATGAATTATTCAAAGAAAACCCTGTCAATTGGTCTCAGATACCCAACCTCATAGGAGATGTCTGGACCGATGAAATACTCGACAAAGAAGAAAAGTTGCTGGAAGTTGTTCAGGACTTGTTCCCGGAAAATGCTCCATGCAACGCAATTACTGAGGATGGCAATGCTGACGCAGAAACATTCTCAAATGAGAAGGATCAACCCTTTGATCCCGAAGAAGGTCTTCCAAAAGAAGAACCATCTCTAGAAGCTTTTGAAGTTGGTAAAGGTACCCGCTCTAGCCAGGATTACCACAAAAACTACAACCAACCTTCTTCTTCTTCTTATATAGATCCTTCAGGAAAACAAGCTGTAAGCGCCCCAAGTGGCAACAATAATGAAAATACAGGCCCCAAGGAGGCATTCAAGTATGACTTGATTGAGCACTTCAAACACATACCTGCACGACTACACATCCTAAACTTATTATGAATGTCACCACAAACTCGTGATAGTCTCATTCCAGAACTATAAAGGCTGAATGTGGATGTCGACAAACATGCCCCACAAGTCCTACAAATTGAAATTGACTATAGGGTCAAAAAATCAAACACTTCCTCAAAAGGAGAAAAGAAGAAAATTGAGGGGTCTTGCATTCAATGCCTCTCAGTCCAAAAAACAGGAAGTGCGACCATCGCCTTTAATAAAGAAGACCTCTTGCTAGGTGAGACGAAGCACAATCGACACCTGTACTTCATAGGATACATCAAAGAGATGCCAATACACAGAGTTCAGATTGACCGAGGTTCTACACTCAACCTCATCTCTACTACGGCACTCGAACAGCTGGGTATTCCACCTAGCAAGTTGAGTCACACATCTGTATCTATCTTTGGATACTATGGGAGTGCTCGAAGGCCTATCGGCAAAATCAGGTTCAAATTGCAAATCGGTGATCTTATCGCTGAAGTCACCGTGTATGCAATAAAAACCCCTTCATGTTACAACATCCTTCTCGGACGCCCTTGGATACACGAGAATGGTATCGTCCCTTCAACTTTACATCAGTGCATCAAGTTCGTTGGCAGCGATGGCTTGATATATCGAGTGTTTGCAGACAAAAAGCCCTTCAAAGGCAAAAAAAGTTCATTTCGCAGACTCTGAGATGTACAAGGATGAAAAAGAAGAAAAGGAGGAGAAAATAGCATCCTTTGCCGGCAATCTCCAAAAAGATAAAGGCAAGGCTCCTCAGCAATCATCGGAAAAAAACAAACCTTCCGGCAAATCCGAGGAGAGCAATCAATCTCCCTTCGTTGTCTCCCTCAAACCTTCAAAACCTTTGGTAATCACAACCAAAGCGAAGAAGACAAAACAAAAGACTGGGGGCAAGTTTGCTGTCTCCTTTGTGTCTATCATGCAAGACACAGATTTGGATTCAGAGCCCGAAGACAATACATCGTCAAGCCAAGATGATACTTAACAAGTTCGGCCTGCTCCCACTCCATTGGAGACACCTGTTGACGTAGAAGATCCTGCGTCTGCTACCTTCATCATTCCGGCAACATCGGTAGAAGAGAAACCAATCTTCTTCCATAGATCGGACGCTTCTTCATCAAATGTCACGACCCCAAAACCAGACTCCTGCAGTGGTCCGATCTCGGAGACGTGAATTGGGAAGTAAGTGATAAAATAATGTTTCTCCCCAAGATCCGTGTGTGTGAGGAAGGCGAAATTTCCAAACACATCAAGAACCTTTCGCGGAAGCTTACGTGGCGTTGCGACCCGGAGCCCCTGGCCATCGGATTCCATGTCGCACTCAACCTATCAGCATAAAGCTGTCATAGCAATATTCACAACCAGACTAGAACAAAACATGATATCAAGATATACAGTGTTGACAGTAACAGGTTACTCATTACCCAAGCATATTCAAGTTATAATTTAGCAAGTGCATTAATTACTATCCCAAGAAAAAGGCTAACAAAAGCCTTACAAAATAATAAGCTAAGAACAAATACTACCCAGGTGTGTAACGTATCTCCAAAGCCATGCACGACATCTACATGACATCAGTGACAAACGAACCTGCACAACTGTAGCTTTACAGCCATCTGCACACGCGCTGGCTCAAGACGAGAACCTGCTACCTAAGGCACTAAAGATAGAATATCAGACACGACGGTCTGGCAAGTGATCGATTTAGGCATGAGCATAAACAAACTTAAATTTAGAAGATGCCATGTTTAAAATAATTTTACTGAATTTAAAACAATGTACGAACAATATACGAAACAAGACTAGCATGAATAGTAAATCCGTTTTTCAATACGAAAGCACATTTGAAAATCCCAGAGAAATCGTGTCAAGCTTGCAAGATAAGAACATTGAAATCCATGTACAAAATAAAAACTACTTGATAAAACTGACTGAACGGGTGGCAACCACATGAAGCTACATTCTTCATCACATGAGGTAACGAGAGCACTCACGATAATAATTCTCCGTCACACAAGGTGAAAGGGAGCATGAAAACATGACCCATATAGGCTGGGCATCACTCACGAATCCCGCTGCAAAACGTGATAAATAAACACGCACGATAATCCAAACTGCAGCTGGCACGAAATATTTAAGGACCCAAGGCGGCTGATCAGACCGGCAAGGTCGTCCAAGCTGAGTGGTGTCGACAAGAAAATAAATACACACAAACTTTCAAAACAATGCTTGATACACAAAAATTCGGGAACTACTCACACATTAACACGGGCACACACACTTATTCACTAGAATTCACGAATTAGTAGTCCCGACACGATACAATAAAAACACAATTCACGCGATGATTCTTAAAAATGGGGTTTTTAAGTAAAAACCTTGGAAACATCATTTTCAAGTCAAAACCTTTACAAATCCACATTAATGCAACCCAATGCCTTTCACATCAACCTTAAGGTTTTCAATTCAAACTTTTCAAGCATATGCTAAGGCCCATCATTTGATCCTTGTGTAATTGAAACCCAAATGTTAGAATTAAAAGAGAATTGGTGCCTCCGAAGGTAAACAACATTTCAGATTTCCAAGTACACAATATCAAAATATAAGCCCCTCAACATATTCTAGTTTTTCGTTCCCAGAAATTATTTGAAATTCCTCTTTTCTGTATAGTCGGTCAGCACTCGATCACCTATCGGCTAGCCGAGATGGTGAAGGTCGGCTAGCCGCCCGCTGACCGACGACACACCTGATGCGATGTAGGCTTCTGGAATTGGAACCGACAGAGTTTGGTTACCTGTCGGTCACCTGTCGGCTAGCAGACAGATGACCGCCAGCTAACCGACGCCCTGCGAATAGTTGCAATTCGAGTCATTTTTCCTTCATTCTTCTTCCCATTTTTACCTCAGTTCATTCCTTATCAAATACCTGCACTTCCGGAACGTACGTGCTCTCCAAAAATTCATCCTTCAACCATTCCACAATCTAAATCATTTGAACCCATTCGAACACTTCATATGCCATGCTTCTCCATTTCAATCCATCATTAAACATCATTTAAATCTTTTAAATCATGAAATCTGAAATCCAAAATAGGATTCAAACTCAACTAGCTACGAGCTTAGTAAATCATACTAAAACTCATGCATGAAGTATAAAAGCACATTTTGATTAATCTAAAACATGTTGAGATAACCCAAGAGAACAAAAATGGAAATCAACTATTTGAAATCAAAAGAACATTCATCCTCAACATGTATTAGGGAAGGCCAAAAAAATCACTTGCCTTTGTCTCTAGCACTCCAAGATTACTCCTCTAATCTCACCAATTAGGCCTTAGTATACCTATTAAACAAAAACCCAAGATATGACCTTTAGACTCCCAAAGACGGTCGATGTAAAAAAAAAACGTGATTAGGGTCTACTAATTGACACAAATCGAATTTAATTAAAGGGCACACCATGGTTACCCATCTATCCCTCATTCTAAGGCTGGTTGGTAATGATTCCCAAACAAGTCTAGTTACCAATACCTTTTAAGTAGTAAAACAGTCCATGATTTTGGCTAATTTGAAACATGTTGAGTTCAACTAAATGAGGCAAATCAAAGTACATTTAAGGACATTAATCAAGGTTAGCAGGCCCTTAAAAATCTGGACCAGATATGAGGGAGAAGTGGGCTGAAAACTCATCCAAAAGGGCCCAATGATTTCAGCAGAAATCTGCTGGACAACTAGGACTGCAGAGTACAGTGTGCTGGTCCCTCTCTTCCCTGATTCCCGCCACTGCCTTGGGGCATTTAGGCACTATTTAGAGGGGATTTCTGAGGGAGGAAAACAGCTGAAACTCATGCTGATTGGGCACCAAATTCAGTCACATGAACAGCTGTAACTGAGAAGAAAAATCAGACATGAAACTAGAAAAAAAACATGTATAACTTTGGCAATTTCAGACCATTAACATGAAGATCGAATAACCCAAATCAGTCACTTACCTTGGTTCAAAATGGCCGCAAATCACACTATAAAATCACTCCCTGAAGCTGGAAACACCTATAACAAAAGGCCCCAAAATTCCCATCTTAGAACACCCATAAAAGAGAAAATAAGAAGGAATGGAAATGGGGCTTGCATGTATGACAAAGAGACTCTCCAAAGGTTGCCTAATCATAATCTAGAAGATGAGAACCTCTCCTTACCTGAAGATGACCTGATCAGCAAGAAAACAATGAAGGAAGAGGGCTCCCCAGCTTTGTTTTTTATAAAAATGGTATGTGCAGTGAGCTAAGGAGGTGGGGAAGAGAATGGAGAGATGAAGCCTTCAATTTGGTAGAGTTTGGTGAGGATTTGGGAGAGGAAGTGAGCAAAGAGGAGAGGAGAAGAGCTCACTCACGTTCTGCTGAGTTTTTAGCTGAAACTCGATGGAAAAATGAAGAAGAAGAAAGGCGGGTCTCTCATATATGCATGTGATGGTGGGCCCCACAGCTAATAGCACTTCATGGGCTCGGAACTGGGCTTTTTGGGCTTCGGATGGACTCGACGAAGAAGACTAAAATGATCCACATAAAATCTAGTTTTCAAAAAGTCTATTTTTGACATGGTTCTGAAATTTCGAAATTTGGGTTCAGATTTAAATGTAAAAAGACTGTTTTGCCCCTCGGGCTGAAAAACTGATTTTCTGAGTTTCAAATAGGATCGGGCTGAATACAAAAGTTGTTGGGGTTAATTTGACCCATCAAAAGAAACCAAAATTGGAATTTTTCAAAAATCGAGAACAATCCCCCACGCTGACACATACAGCCCAAGACATCCCCGGGCTGTCAGACTAGGTCCAACCGCTCTCCAAAATTTTCCAAAGCTATAGAAAACCATTCTAAACCACAAACTAACTCGATTACCCTCAAATCTTACTTAGAGAACCAACCCACAGCTAAAAACACACTAATCACGAAAATTAGGGGTCGGGGTCTTACATCAAATTCTTTGCTTGAACCTTTCCAAAATAAAGGTATGCCTCAACTATCCCTGTATAGTCCGATGGCACAAGCTATCATGAAGAAAATGGGTTATGACACTCAAAGTCCAATCGGTTTGGGAGGTGGTCGCGGAATTCTCATGCCATTGGAACCCACCCTAACCAAAAGTCAGCTGGAGGATTGGAAACTCTACCGTTGCATAGACAAGTCTTCATACGGGTTGGGGTATGATCCTGACACTCCTATGAGACAATTGACACAAAGGCTGCAAACTCGTGTTGATGAGGACATCGATCTCCCTGAATATCTCTTTGAAGAGTTACCCGACAAAGACCCAGGAATCTCATCAAATTGGAACGATTTCTCCGATTATGCATAGGAATTGTCCGATGACACAAACACATGGTTTTTTGACCCAGAAGAACCATTATCTCCAAAAGAAGTGCCTTACTTCAACCCAGTTTCAGCAGGCGATTGGGATCATCTCATAGCAAGTCTTGAGAAGAGTACCAATCAAGAAGATTCATGAACAGAAGCAGAACTGTAACACCCCGTACCCTAATCTCGTATTAATACTAATTAATTGCTTGGTTAGGTAATAGTTTAGTTAGTAGGTGTGTTAGAGTCTTAGCAAGTCGGGTTTGGCGTAGGGATCGCGCGTGCGAAGTCTCGTGCGAGTCCGAGTGCGTTTGGATAGAGTAGGGGGCTGGTTTGCAATTTTGGAAAGTTTTCAAGGGTTTTTATGAGATTATGAGTTTTGTGAGTTTGGATGCATTGGATAGGTCTCGTCATTTCATGAACTTTAGTCTTCTGTCGCGTTTTGATTCGACGCGCTGAAGAGGCCCAAATGATCACTTTTAGCTCACCAAGGACTTAACCCAAATTTTTCCAAAAATACCCTCTTATATTAGACCACAACCGGATGACTTATCTCTTCTTCTTATCTCATTCATCTTCATCCCTTCTCTCATTTCTCTAAGTTATCTTCAAGCTCTTCTTTCCCTTCATGGTTGCCTTGCCAAAGAGATCAATTAGAACTCATCTTCACTAGCCAATCCACTAATCTTCTTCATCAACTCTCCAAGAACTCAATCATCCAATTTTCTAAGGTTTTCATCAACACATCACTCCAAGGTAAGCTCTCCAAGCTACTAGACTTAGCTAATCTTCTTCCTTTGGATTAGAAATGGATTAGGGAGACTCATAGCAACCCTTTGCATTCATTTTTGTAGTGAAGTTTTGATTTGGAACCTTTCTTGAGCCTTAGAGGAGTTTCTTCATCACTTTCTTCTTGAAATTTCCCTAATCTCTTCATCAAGGCAAGTTAATATGTATGTTTATGATTTGATATGTTTTGTCTTTCCTTTGATTGATAATTGATGATGTTTAGATGACCCTTTGCTCTTGAGAATTGTTTTAGATTGAAAACATGATAAATAGATTGAAATTGTTAATGAAATGAATTAGAACTTTAATGACTTGATTAGATGTAAGATGGGGTTTTTAGGGACTTGTTACATCTACATAAATGTGGTTATATTGTGTAAAATCAGGTGAAGAAGTCCCCAAAAATCAAGTGGAAGCAGCCCAGGTGCACTGCCAGTTACAGAACTAATGTTCTGTAACTGCAGTATACCCGGTCAACCGGCTGGGTACCCGGTCGACCGGGTCAACTAGGCACCAGGTCGACCGCAGGTGCACCAGGTCGACCGGGTCAACTGCGGGGAGCTATTTTTTTTGGTTTTTTTCCTATGATCCCATATTATTCCCTATGCTTTGAGGACCTTAGGGGGGACCTTGGCTAACCTTTTTGAGAATCATTTGACTACATGTGAAGACGTTGTGAGCCCACGTTCTTCACGTTCTTCCGGTTGTATCGGGAATCAATTTCACTCAATCTTGAACGGTACGGGACAACGGGATACCTTTTCTATATCTATGCACGAAGATCATATATTCAGGTATCACGAACCCTAACCCTTTCGTTGACTCAATAGAATTGTACGATGCTTCAGGTTTAACAATTGACCTAGGATTGGATCGTTTATTGCCTTGAATTCCAGTTTGTACCGTCTGGTACTGTTTACATGAAATGTTCATGTTCATTAGCTTCGTTTATTTGTTTTGTTTTGGGATCACGTTTGAAAACTTAGAATGATGGATTTAGGATCCCCTTTTGATGTTTCGTTATTTCGAAGTTTGATGGGAGTGTTGAGGCTAGACGGCTTTAATTGGAAAGCTTGTTTGAGAACTACTGCATTGATGGTTTTGACTTTGATTTGATGATGTTAAGGTAGTTCTCTTTGCTCAATGAACCTTGTTCACACAAGAAAGTCTAGCTCTTCACTATGGGGGGGTTGTTTAGGACTCATTGTGTCAGGCACCACTCGACTGTTAACGCCCAACGCAGATGGGGCACCATCCTGTGTGAGGACTTTGGATTGAACGTTTGCGCAGTACGACTTTTTATATTTTGATGGTTGTACACCATCGGATACATATTGATTGACTTTGATTACTCAGGCCTTTTGGTATCCATTTTGATTGCTTGCTTGCCGGGGTTCATCCCGTGCCACTCTACCACAGCTCAAATGTTGAGTCGGGAGGGTCATGTGGAACTATCCCGTGGTGTATTAGTTTATGTGGGTTGCCTCTTTGCTAGATGTTTATGTTAGTTGATTTTGATTCAAATGCTAGGCACTTTCTACGATCAGGATGCTATGCATTTCATATGATTTTGTTTCTCGTTTACTCTTATTCGTTCTACATATCTGAATGATTCATATATTATTGCTTGCCGACCATCGTGTCTGATGATGCTACTCTTGGTGCATAGGTACCGAGCTCTACCTAGCTGTAAGACCCCGCCCCGAGAGTTTCCGATTAGTGTTAATTAAGACGTGATTTAGTTATAAGTGAGATTAGTGGAAATTTATTAAATCCGGATTAGAATAGCTTTTTATAGCTTTGAATAATTTTGGGAACTCTTTTGATCTAGCGGGGCCCTTTGGGGGTTCCTTTTCTTGTGTCTTGATTAGTTTGGGGATTTAGTTATAATTCTGGAAATCGGTAAATTGCTCCGTCTAATGTATTTTATGAGTCCCTACAACTTTCGGATTTGCTCCGTTCCCATTCGAGACCTCTAAACCCCACTTTGCCATTGATAGGGGTAAAACAGTCTTTTTACACAAAATCTGGACACCATTTTCGATGTCTCCGAAACTCGTAAAATGTATACTTTTTGGAAAGTAGAAATTTCGACGATCGATTCTTCCTTCTTCGTCGAATCCATCCGAAGCCCGTAGAATGATGTTCTAGCCCATTTTGGACCTTTAAGTTGTGGGACCTATAGCCATTGTCTATATAAGGGGAAGTCTTCTTCTTCTTCCTCTTCTTGCAACTTCTTGAGAAAAAGAGGAGTCCTAGCCCAGCCTAGGTTTTCTCCATTGCTTCTTGCTTCTTCTTCTCTCAATCTCTCCCAACCTCTTGCTAAAGGCTAAGTGGATGCTACAATCTTCTTCCCCTCCTTGAGAGCTCCTTCTTGGTACCATTTTTAGAGAGAAACCACCATTCAAGGACCCTCTTTGAGCAAGCCTTGTGTATTTGAAGAACTTCCATGTAAGCTCTTCTTCTTATCTCTTAGATTTGGATTCTCCTAGTCTTGAAGATGCTTCATTTCCATTATTAGAAGTTATCCCTTTCTATTTCATAGTTTTGCCTTTTTAGGGCTTGTAATGATTGTATTATGGGGATTTTGTGTGTAGATTGTAGATTTGAGCTTGATAGTGGTTTAGAGCTTGATTAGCACTCTTGGAGACCAAGGCAAGTGGATGAATAGATTTGATTTGGATAAGTTCTTACTTTGTCAAAAATGTGGATTTTTACTATTCATATGTCATGTGAGTTATTATGTTTCATAATGTTCTAGAAATGTATTTAGTGACATGGTTTTCCCTTAGTAGTTTTATGTGAATATATGTATTCCTCATCAAAGTTTATTTTGGGTCATTATGAGCTTCTTAAATGGTATTGTACTTGCATTAAATGGAATTTGGATTGGTAGGTGAATTAATACATTGGTGGAATGGTGGTTGGTGGAAAGGAGTAAAGGTTAAATGGAAGGGAATGGACCCATTCCACCTCAGAAAATGGTTGGAATGAAGAAGAAATGGTTTGGGAGAGAAATGACCGAAATCTGCACCTGATGTGTAGTCCCCGCAGCTGGGCGGTCAGCGGGCGGTCACCTCGGCGGCTAGCCGACAGGTGACCGGCGGCTAGCCGACCCAGATACGGTTAGAAACACAGAATGCTGCATTTTTGACAGGCGAACCGCGGTCAGCCGCGCGGTCACCTTGCGGCTAACCGCCAATCCCAAACCCAGTGACCGCTAGGTAGCCGCGAGGCGCGGTTAGAAACACAGAATGCTACATTTTAGCAGGGTGAATCGCGGTCAGCTCCGCGGTCAGCCAGCGGCTAACCGCCGATCACCTCGGCGGCTAACCGCCACCTGACCGACAGGTGACCGAGTTTAACCCAGAATTCCTGAGTCTTTTCTATTGGTTTCAGTTATGGTATTTAAAGGTTTGGATGGGTTGTTCTGATGCCCTACCACCTTGGAAAGACCCAGGGGATGACATAAGGAGATTGACATGGGTAGAAACACCATTTCGGAAAAGGTATTAGGACTTTTAGATTCATCAACGCGCATAAGGAAACTTAGTATGTCCTCTATCATTCGAGTACCATATTAAGGGTAATATGGACATACAAGATCCTTATACATGTTGCTTGAATATGGAAGCCTCAATATTTAATCCCTAATGATATTAGAAATTATTGCTTTGTTTTACTCAAATTATATATGTAATTACCCGATCTTAATGGTTTTGTCTCAGATTCCGATTTATACACCGATATGTTTCTCCAGCCCCGTTTATGCATGTAAGGAAAATAATATGAAATGTGTGCCTTCGAGCACCATGTCCCGCCTGCCCGTATGTTTTATATTGATATAGTTTTGTATATGTTTTGATTTATCATGTAACCTAAGAGTCGGCACCACTAAGCTTGGACATCCTTGTCAGTCTGATCAACTGACTTGGGTCTCCCCCTGTGCTCCCGCCAGTTGCAACTTGGATCCCGTACTGTCCCGTTACCCGGTTCCGCGGCCGTGGTCTTGCCTAGCTATATGTATATGTATATGTTTATAATGTTGGTTCTCGTCACCTCGTGTGCTCGAGCTCAACGCACTGAATGTGCTCTCATCACCTTAGTGATGGAGAGGATTTAGCTCTAGTGTGGTTGCCATCTAGTCAGTTCCTGTACCTTGAATACCCCGCATGTTTTATATTGCATCTGTACTTTAAATGAACTATGCATCATGTTTTATGATGGTTTTCGTTATGTCTATGAAATGCTTTGATTTCTTTCTTGGTTTATCTATTCACCCATCTGCCAGACCGTCGTGTCTGACCCATTTTTGTGGTACTCAGGTCCAGCTCCTGTCTTTGCCCTTGAGGAGGAGCAGAGGAGGCGGTCGGTGAACTGCAACGATTAGTGGAGTGGCAAGCTGACGATGTCATGTAGACATTCGGTTTAGCTCGGAGCTGCGAACATTTTGGGAATTTTGATAATGATATTGTTTTATACTTTTGGGTTGTATTGGCCTTGTTGGCCTTTATTTTTGGGGAATGTTAATTAACTTGTTCTTTTGTTAAACTTTAACTTAATGTTTTGGGGAATGCTAATGAGATCATTGTTCACTCTGACATCATGTTATACTTGTTTATTAACAGTCTTATTTGATGTGATTGGAATAAGAATTTGATTTGCTACACGCTTCCGCACCAATACAAATGTTCAGTGAGTGCATGTGGATTCCTCACCGCGGAAACCTGTGGGAAATTAATTAATCAATAATCATCACCAAGGGGTGGTTCTTTATCCACACCACCCCGTCGCGGTCCCGGGGCCCCGGTCCGGGGTCGCGACACTAGCTAAGGAGGAGGTGACGGAGGAAGTTCAGGCGGATCAGCCTGATGATTTCTTGGAGTATAGTACGGACGGCATTGTATAGCCGTACTGACCCCGTACATGAGCGCCTTCATGATATCTTTTGTAGTTTCATCTTTTGTTCTTCATCTTTTGATTAGGCCCGAGTTTTGGATGTGGCCTATTGTTGTAAATAATACTTTTGTTTAATTGTTTCAAACTTGAACTCTAGTTACTACATGTGATCAGTTTTGCTCTTAACTATATACTTCAAGATACCATTTGTACTATGAAGCTTCCGCTATACGTTTTATGTATTTGAGGAAATGTTTATACCTCACAGCGATCTTCGATCCATATTGGGACATGATTAGGGCCAGTGTTATTATTAATGCTGGAAATTTTTAATTGGCCCTAATCTCACGCATAAACCCCGGTTTCACGATCGGGGGCGTGACAAGAACCTTGGTCTGAAAATGCCCTTGGAAATCCAGAAGGTCTTGTTGAGTTGGAAGCCTCCGAAAATATTGTGGAGGAACCACCTTCAAACCTACCAACAGAAGATTCTATCCAAAAGATAGACTTGGGAACACCAGACAACCCACTTCCTCTATTCATAAGTAAGAATATAAAGGATGATGGGTTACCCGAGTATATCGTTTTTGTTCATGAGTTTGTTGATTGTTTTGTATGGTCTTACGCTGAAATGCCTGGTTTAGACCCCAAAATAGCAGTCCACAAACTCAACCTGTAGGAAAATATCAAGCCTGTCAAACAAGGCCAAAGAAGATTCCGTCCTGATATGATGGACAAAATTGAACAAGAAGTTCAGAAACTCAAAAACGTTGGCTTCATCCCTGAGGAGCAACATCCTGAATGGTTGGCCAACAACGTCCTTGTGACAAAGAAAAATGGGCAAATCAGAGTCTGTATTGACTACAGAGACCTGAATATTACATGTCCCAAAGATGAATTCTCGCTCCCCATACTGGAGGTAATGATTGACAATACCTGCGGATTTGAGCGAATGACTTTCATGGATGGCTTCTCTGGCTACAATCAGATAAAGATACATCTCGAAGATGAAATGCACACATCATTTCGGGCCCCATTTGGCGTGTATTGCTACACTGTCATGCCATTTGGTCTGAAGAATGCCGGTGCAACGTATCAAAGGGCCATGATGAAAATATTCTAAGATATGCAGCATAAGACGGTCGAATGTTATGTTGATGACCTCGTCATCAAAAGCCAAAGAAAAGAAGACCATCTTAAAGATCTTCTAGAAGTCTTCCTCTGACTTCGCAAACACAAACTGCGAATGAATCCCCTCAAATGCTTCTTCAGTGCTTCATCGGGTAAGTTCCTCGGATTCATAGTTCGGGAAGCTGGAATAGAACTTGACCCCACCAAAGTCAAGGCTATCCTAGAAATGCCATCTCCAAAAACCTTAAGAGAACTCAAAGGGCTTCAAGGGAGGTTGCCATACATCCGACGGTTAATTTCCAACCTATCAGGAAAATGCCATCCATTTTCTCGCCTAATGGAGAAAGGTGTAGACTTTGTTTGGGATGCTGAATGTGAAGCGGCAATTCAAGACATCAAGTCATACCTGACCAAACCGCTAGTGTTGGCTGCCCCCACAACTGGAAAACCATTCATCTTGTACACAAGAGCTCTCGACTATTCTTTGGGCACTCTATTTGCACAAGAAAATGACGGAGGAAAAGAAGCTGCTCTATACTACCTCAGTCGCATGTTGGTTGATGCAGAGTATCGCTACTCTCCATTTGAAAAAGAATGTCTTGCAGTGATGTTCGCTGTACAAAAGCTCCGTCACTACCTACTGTCCAATACAGTATACTTGATTTCGAGGATCAATCTCTTAAAGGTCCTTGTCACAATAGCAGGTTCCCTCAATGCTCGACTGGAAAAATGGTCCATCCTTCTGTCACAATTTGATATTAGGTATGTACCACAGAAAGCAATCAAGGGCCAAGCTCTGGTAGACTTTCTCGCAGAGCATCCACTGCCTAAGGATTCTCCACTCAGGGATGATCTCCCAGACGAGCCTGTCTACAACGTGGAGACCTCCTTATCAAATGCCTCTTGGGACATGTACTTCGATGGTGCAACCAGAACAAATGAAAAAAGGAAGCTGATATCAAGAATTAGCATTCTCTTTGTTAGCCCTGACAAATACATGATTCCACACGCATTCTCACTACTGGAACCATGTTTAAACAATGTAGCTGAGTACCAAGCTCTGATCATAGGATTGGAACTCGCCCTCGGATTCGGCATCACCATGCTGGAAGCATTTGGGGATTCTCAACCGACCATCAACCGGATGAATCAGAAATATGAAATCAGGAAACCTGATCTGTTGCCTTACTACAACAAGGCGCAATCGCTTCGTCAAAAGTTTGATGTCTATCACATCACCCACATCTGCAGAGGTGAAAACATCCGCGCAGATGCCCTGGCTAGACTCGCTGCATCTATGGCAATCCAAGAAAGGGAAAACATGCAAATTACAGTGTGTCGAAGATGGATTCTCCCTCCTCTCAACACACACCAAGCATTTGCTGAATGCCACCGAGTCGTTGGAAGTCGGATTTCCATCCTTAGACCCTCGATCAGCAACTGAAGGGATCCGTTCATTGGTTATATTATGTTCGGAATCCTACCTGAAGATCCAAAAGAGCGGGTAAGCATTCAAAGATGAGCCTCAAACTTTCATTTGGATATTCCTTCCAAAATGCTTTACAGAAAATCCTTCAATGGAGTACTCCTACGCTGCTTGTCACAACAAGAGGCGGAGGAAACTCTAAAAGAAGTTCATGCTGGTCTTTATGGAGCCTATCAGGCCGGTCCTAAGCTCTAGGATCAGATAAAAAGGTTAAGTTACTATTGGCCTACCATGGTAGCTAAGGTGATGCAATTTGCTAAACCTTGCCAGCAATGCCAAGTTCATGGAGATTATGTTCACATGCCTCCAGAATGGCTACATCCTGCAGCGATCTCATGGCCCTTCGAAGCTTGGGGTATGGACATCATAGGTCCTATCTCTCCCCCATCAAGCAAAGGTGATCACTTCATCTTCGCCGCTACGGATCACTTCTCTAAGTGGTCAGAAGCATTTGCGCTCAACGAAATGAAGACCTCATCAGTCCTTCAGTTCTTGCGAACCAACATCATTTCTCGCTTCAGCATCCTAAAAGATTCGTCCATGATAACGGACCACAATTCCGGGATCACAGATTCCGTATAACAAAATCCAAAGTTGTCCTTCGACTCCGTATAACCCAGCAGCGAATGGACTAACAGAAGCCTTCAACAAAACACTCTGTGTTGGCACCAAAAATGTCACTTTGCCTCTTCAGCATCAAAAGCTACATGGAGCCGCATCCTACCACAAACAGGCAGGGCTGCTTCAAGCATCAGATCTTGTCAGAATCAAACAAAAACTGTAAGATCCTTCAAAATAGCCAAAATAATGGTACACATGAAGTTTCAGGCCATTTTGACACCATTTGGCCTAACTTCAATCCTCCAACAGCTGAGCAGGAGCTCCCAGCAACGATAGTGTCGAAGATAACAAATCTTCGATCAGAGCCCATGGATGGTCTCAAAATACCTCCAAAAGGCTCCACGTCAAATTTCAAGTCAAACCGACACCGTTTGCCTCTCGGCGGCGAGAACCACCGATGCCGCCACTCATCAAACAAAGCACATGGGTAGTTTGTACATGCTTCCAAAGGGCTGCACGTCAAATTTCAAGTCATTCCTACAACGTTTGACCCGGCATTGACGCTTGGAAACAAAATCAAGCCTACTTGCGGCGGAGCTCCCCGGTACCATGGCATCTAAATCGGAGCTAATGGATCGTCTCAAAATGACTCCAATAGGCCCCCTGTCAAATTTCAGGTCAATCGGACATCGGTTGACCGTACATCAAGGCTCGACATCTTCAGCACTATGAAATCAAGTCTAGCATCGACGGGACCCCAAATGGCTTCAAAACTCAAATAAAAGCTCTTGGTTGGTCCTATCTATTGCTCAGGAAGCTTCACTTCAAATTTTAGGTCATTCCAACATCGTTTGACCAAGTTTCAACTCTTTGCGGAAAATCGGCTACAAAGTCTTCGGCTTTTCCAAAAATAGGAAAACTTTGTGCTCTGATTTACACGGCTTATTGACAGGTTTTCTTCAGGGGAATCAAGCCAATAAATGAGGAGAAATGTCAAGAAAAATACAAAAGAAAAAAGAAGCGAAATAGACGGAAAAACGACGACCGAACGGGGACCAAAAAGGGGACAAAAGCCCCATGGTCGCCGGCGACCATGGGTGCATGGTCGCCGGCGACCATAGGGATCTGGGTCGCCGGATTTTGCCCGGAAACCCACTTTTTTGGATACTTTTCCCGCTTCGCGATGTTTGGCTCCTGTGATTTTCTCAAGTTCTGATTTTTGAGGCATGATATCCGTCGATCTTCGTCAACATCACGGATCCGCCATCGAAATCATTGGACCATCACCGGACGCTCCGAAATCGCCAACCGGCCGACTAAGAAAGCACACTTTCTGCCCAACCGATCGAGAAATCGTCTGGACTGATGTTGCCGGCCCACTAGTGTCGACCAATGTCTGAAATTGCATCGCCATCCGAATCAAACAACATGCGGATCCATTGATAATCATCGCCAGAAGAATTCCAAAAGGCACAGCGCGGCCCGCGACACTTCAAGCGACTTGGCGACCAATTAATGCTGTTAATTGACCCTTTTATGACAACTTATTACAGTCATTAACTCAATATTTTGGACGGTCCAATCAGAAGCTGAGAAAAAGGAATTACAAGTCCATTTAATCATGGCAATTAACCATGTAACTCCAATCATTATGGAGTTTAATCATGTTAATTAATCATGAAACCCCCAACATCATGGAGATTAAATGCCCATTATTCTCCATCGGCCAATCAGATTTAAGGAAAAAGGAGTTACAAAATTATGAAATTAATCTTGTAACTCCTCCCATCATGGAACATCAATGCCATTAAATGCCCATAAACCCTCCTAATGGCTACCAAAAGCCTATAAATAGGCGGTCATTCCAAGGAAGAAGGGTCCGAAAGAAATCATCCAAAGTGGTCCGAAAAAATCATCGAAAGTGGTCCGAAAAAATCGTCCAAAATCAAGCGATCAAGAATCTCCAAAAATCCAGAGGCTCTCATACTTTGAAGAAACTCTGCAGCAACAAACACCACAAGGTGATTGAATTCCCTTAGGGGGCCACCCCCCAAGGTTTCCATTCTTCTTCTATTCAACATGGCCTAGATGTGGCTTTTCAGCCTGTCTACCCAGATTTTTATTGGATATAGGACCTTCCCCTGGTTTTTATCCTCTAAAAATCTGAGGTCCAAGCCAAGCCAAGTGAATTAAAGCATCATGTGTTCTCATCTGAAGGACGATGGCGAAGTCCATACATGACTCGAGACCATCGATCTGAACGAGTCCCCACAATCTCCTGAGAAGTCAGATTCATCTTTCTTAGTTTTCTATTGTATTTTTTATTTTTAAAGAGACAAAAAAATTACAATTCGTGTCTTTTATCATTGATGATGAGATTTGTAAATCGCCTTTCATGGCAAAATTGCCATCTACAGCACAAAACTGCCTTTCCCGGCAAACTAAAGAAAATCGCCTTTCACGGCATTAAAAATCTTGTCTCTTTCTTTAAAATATATGTGCAATGGAAAGTTAGAAAAAAAGTTTGATTTCCTTTTCTACTTGTGAAGGTGAATCTCCGGATCACCATTTCAAATTCCAAGTAGAATAGAAAATCTGGCATACCCGTACAAAAATGTTGATGCTCGCTTTTTTTTTCGCCCCGCCGCACCCCGGCTGACCCGGGGCGGAGGTAGGCGAGAGAAGCCGGGTCCATCAAGTTGGCATACCCGGTGGGACCCGTTCATTTGAGAACACGATGCTTAGACTCCTTGGCTCCTTTCTAGTTGGTGGCCTAAGTTGGATTTTGCATCTTAAAAAAAAAAAAAAGAACATGAGATGGGATTCTCTGGAAATTTCTGCCTTTGAGTTTAGTTCCATTCTTTCTCTTCTCAAACAAAAAAAAATGTTTTTTTTTCGTTGGGTTCAGATTTGAGAAATTCTGGTTTTTTCCCTTTCGGATTTAGTGCTTGCGGAAATCGCAGAGCCTTTGTTTGGATTGGAATACCACTTCTTCTCTTTTGTGAATCCAATCTTGACTCTTTTTTTTTTAAAAAAAATTCAGATTTCTCTCTTTTGGATTCAAATTGGAGAAACTTTGGTCCTTTTCTTTTCGTACAAAGACTCGTGGAAATCGCTGAGCCAGTGTTCGGATTGGGAGGGGCCATTTCCCTCTCTTTGATGGGTCCATTAGTGATCTTTCAAAAAAAATTAAATAAAAAAATCTCAGATTTCTCTCTTTTGGATTCAAATTAGAGAAACTTTGGTCCTTTCCTTTTCGTACAACGGCTCACGGAAATCGCTGAGCCAGCGTTCGGATTGGGAGCGGCCATTTCCCTCTCTTTGATGGGTCCATTAGTGATCTTTAAAAAAAAATTAAATAAAAAACTTCAGATTTTTCTCTTTTGGATTCATATTGGAGAAACTTTGGTTCTTTCCTTTTCTTACAATGGCTCGCGGAAATCGCTGAGCCAGCGTTCGGATTGGGAGGGGCCATTTCCCTCTCTTTGATGGGTCCATTAGTGATCTTTCAAAAAAAAATTAAATTTTTTTTTTTAATTTCTCTCTTTTGGATTCAAATTGGAGAAACTTTGGTTCTTTCCTTTTCGTACAATGGCTCGCGGAAATCGCTGAGCCAGCGTTTGGATTGGGAGGGGCTATTTCCCTCTCTTTGATGGGTCCATTAGTGATCTTTCAAAAAAAATTTAAATAAAAAATTTTTTAGATTTCTCTCTTTTGGATTCCAATTGGAGAAACTTTGGCTCTTTCCTTTTCGTATAATGGCTCGCAGAAATCGCTGAGCGAGCGTTCGGATTGGGAGGGGCTATATTCCCTCTCTTTGATCGGTCCATTAGTGATCTTTCAAAAAAAATAATAAGGTTGCACCAATTGCGTTCTTTGACCAAAGTGAATTTAAGAAAAGCCTTGTCCAGAGTGTGGAGGCAGCTAGATTGTTCGAGGCAAGGGTCCTTCAAACGGGTTCATCAAGTAATCCTACCCTTACCTGGGGGCCGATCTATCCACTAAGTTTTCATAAGGCCGAATTGGAAGACCTATGTGTACTCTTCAAAAAAATCTTCAAAATTTTTTTTTCTCTTAAAAAAAAAAAACTTTCGTCATTATCAGATTCAAATATGAGAAATCCAGGTTCCTTCCTTTTCGGATTTAGTGCTCCCGGAAATCGCTGAGCCTGTATTCGGATTGGAATACCATTTGCTCTCTTTTGTGAATTCGATCTTGACCTTAAGACCTTAAAAAAAAAAAAAAAAAACTTCCATCATTATTGGATTCAAATATGAGAAATCATGGTTCCTTCCTTTTCGGATTTAGTGCTTGCGGAAATCGCTGAGCCTGTATTTGAATTGGAATACCATTTACTCTCTTCTGCGAATTCGATCTTGACCTTTCAAAAAATCCCATCTCGCGTCCTTCCAAAGGATGTGACTTGCAACATTTGTGCCTAGCGGTGCTAGTATGCCCTTTCGGGTCTACTGTATTCACGACCGACAAAGCTGTATCTCCAACCTTATATCATTTTACCTCAAGTGAGCTTCGCTTCTCAATAACTTGAATTAAGGTTTACAACTGCTTCTAGCAGTCACTGGAATGCTCATTTTGAGCCAACCATACTTGCGTTTAGAACAATTGTACCCTCTATGGCTTTTTGCCTTCTTCATTACACTCAGAACAGGCCATGCCCCCTGAGCGATTTGAAAAGACAAAACCATAGTATTTTCCATTTATGATCACCATATTCTTGTTATTACTAATGGATGTGGTCTTGTTTCAGAAGTTTTCCAAACTAACAATGGCAGCTTCATTGACCATCACTTTTGATGAGAACAAGTACCGGCTCATGCTTCAGGAGAAGCAAAACAAGCGCACTTGCAAGCTCCCTGCCAGCTACCGAAGTGTCACCTCTCTCGGTAACTCTCAAAACACCGGGTCGACCTCCACTCCCCGAACTATCGTCTTCGAGTCATTGGGACCATTCCCACTCCCCATAGATGAGACTGCATTTGCCAAAAGGCAAAAAACGGTCCCGGAACGTGTCACTGCCCCAACACCAAAGGTGGTCATCAAGAAACCTGAGGCCCGTGGCAACCCCGCGAAGCCTCAGCCTGCAAAAAACTAGGTCTGCCCCAAGACTTGGTCACCAAGACCTTCTCCAAAACAAAGAAGGTCCCGAACATCTGCAAAGCTAGTATACCTGGCCCCTCTTAAGGAGAACCGGTTCTATCCTCTCGCCTACATGAAAGAGGAGAAACCTACCATCCACCAAATAACAAAAACTACTCAGCATGAGCCGGCTTGCTCCTACAAGCCCAAAATCAGATCATGCATCACAAGGCCTCTGCAAGAACCTGTCAGGGCCTGCTCTCCTACAACTCGACCCTTCATTTCAATAGGGGCCGAGCTTGCGAAATTTAAAGCTTCGCTGTGATAGGCCAAGGACCGTGTCCAAATCCTGTCCATGACAGTCTTTAAGGAGGACAAGCTCGGTTGCTGCGCACGAGGGACCACATCCTTCATTGCCAGAGCACAGCCCGAGCTAACTGAAGCTCAAATTGCTCGTCGTATACGTCGTTGCGCGGCATATCGACAAAAGAGATTAGAGAAGCAAAGAACCCGGCATTCGGAACTTCAGGTCTCTAAAAGAAGGGTCGAAAAAGAAAGACCAAACCAAGTTGCTGCTATCCATATGGTTGGTAAAGCCAAAAGACGCCAGAAGTCGGCAACGAAAATACATGTCAGATGATCGGTGACTCGCAGCGTCTCCCGAACACGAAGACATCAGGAAGATTCTCCCACTCCTTCAAGCCAAGGACATTGGAGTGATCAATCCTCGGGCACTTCATCTAGAAGAATGAGCTCCAGCTTAGTCACTAAGACAATATCCTCTTTCGATTCACGAAGAGTGAATGTCCTAGTTACAAACTCTGAGCAACCTCCACCGGATGATAACATCACTACACGCATCCAACAGCTGGAACAAGGACAACAGAGGATAGAAGCCCTGATGGAAAACCTTCTTTTCACTCTCCAACGCCCACTAAATGATGAAGTTCCTCCACACAATGAGGCAAACAGTGGAGAATATGAGTCATGCGCCCTTACTAAAAAGGACGTTGACAATATCCTCGCCAAAGCAAAAGAAGAGGATACACTGAAGGAGCATGGAATCAAGCCACCATATCCCATATGGATGGACTCGGTTCCGTTCACTGCAAAGTTCAAACAACCTACTCTCCAAACATATACGGGGAAAGGTTCAGCTAGACAGCATGTCATTCACTCCAAGATCCTGATGGGAGCTATTGTGGATCAAGATGCCCTCAAGATCCATCTCTTTGCAAGCACCCTGAAATGTACAGACTTTGATTGGTACTCCACTCTGCCAGAGGACTCCATTCAAAACTGGACCATGCTAGAGACATGCTTCCTGACCCACTGCAAAGGTGAGGATCATCCTGTTACTATGGCTCAGCTCTACAGCCTAAAACAGGGAGAGAATGAGTCAACATACGACTTCATTCACAAGTGGAATGCAATGGCGTACAAATGCTCAGACGTACTGCCACAAGCATCGTTGGTCGACATCTGCCATAACAACATGAGAGCAAGGATCAGTTTCATGATCATCGGCAACAAATCAAAGAATCTAGGAGAACCCCTAGAAGCATCTATGGAGGCTGAAACGGTGATCAAAGACCTCAACAGTCAGAAGTCATCACAGAAAGAGCCGACCGCCATTCCGACCTCTAAGCCAAAGAAAAAGGAGGTTCTCAATGTGCAAACTAAATCAGCTCCTCAGCCACCAAAGAAAGCTGAAAACAAAGCAGCAAGTAAAACGCCTGAACTCTCTGATGCCTTCAAAGGTTGAGCAGAGAAGAAATACCCGTTCAATGAAGATGTTGAAGAAATATTTGGGATCCTCTTAGCAAATGGCAAACTTACTTTGCCAGACCCCAAAAGACCGGGAGATGTTGGCAAAAACAATGATCCCCGATATTGTCCATACCACCAAATGGTCTCGCATCCTCTCAATCAATGTTTCATTGTGAGAGAGAAGATCAACGAGATGTGGCAAAATGGGGTCATCACCTTTGACAAAAACTACGGGTCTCCCTCCGTTAACATGGTGTCATATGGACAAACATCAAAGTCACCAAAGGAGAAAATCACTACTTCCTTCAAGGTGATAAAAATGACCCAAACACCCAAGAGTTGGTTCCATACCCAACACCGGATGGACAGCCCATATGGGTACATCCCGATCTCCTAGAAGATGAAAATTGGGAGATCGTCAAAACAAAGCCGACCGCTCAACAGCGAAGGCAAGCCAAGAGACAACTCCCCAAGCTCAAATAGCAGGAGAATGCTCAACCCAAGCAAGAGGTCACTGAAAAGGCAGAAGCCTCCTCTACCGCTGTCAGACCCTGACCCAGGTTTAATATAATTAATCTTGGTTTTAGTTTTGTTTAGTTAGTAAGTGTGATTAGAGGACAATTAACATAGATTTTTAGCAAGATTAATAGTTTGAATAGCTTTGGGGAATTTTGGGGACGTTGAGTTAGGCTTGGCAGGGCCCGGGGTGGCCTGTGCATCGCGTGCTCGTAAGGGAATTCGGGTTGTTGATTTTGAAAAATATTGATTTTTGGATCTTTAGGGTGGTATTTTATTTTGAACAACTTTGGAAATTACCCCGTGCGTATTTGAACCCCAAAATCATGTTGGACAGCAAAAAGGGCAAAGCGGTCTTTTCGTCTTAAAATCTGTGCATGAATTTCAGAATTTTAAAAGTGTGCCAAAATTATACTTTTTGGAACCTAGACATTTCGACGATTGTTTTTCTCTCTTTTGTCGATCTCACCCGGGACCCACAGGAAGGAGTTTTGAGCCCTTGAAGTTTTAGATAGTGGGACCCACAATCACTTAAACCCATTCAAAGGAGAACCCACGTGAGTTGCCATCTTCTTCTTCATTCGTTTGCACCCAGCTGAAGCTTTTCCCAGCTCTTCCTCTCCTTCCAGCCACTCTCTCTCTCTCTTTTCTTGCATGTCTCTCTTCCTTGGTGGAAAGTGAAGATTTGACCCCATAAAACCCTCCCTCTTCCTCTTGGCTACCTTTTGATATCATTCTTGAAGAGAACCAGCTGGAATCATCCCTTTTTCTAAGCTTTTCTCCATTTCTAGAGCCTCTCAAGGTGAGCAATAGTTTCCATCGTTTTACCATGGCTTTCTTGAACCCTTAGGAAGATTTCTTTCATGCATGCAAAAGGGTTTATGGAAGACTTCCTTTGATTTCAAATTTCATGGAGTTTTGAGTGGGTTGTTCATGGGGTTTTGTAGATTGGAGTTCAGCTGTAGGGAGAGGTGTGAGAGGAGCTTTTCTTGAGTGATTTTCCTACCTAAGGCAAGTAATTGAATGAAATGAATTGTGCATGCAATGGTTTTAGAATTATGTTGATTTTCTTACTTATAATCTTCTTGATTTATTCCATTTCATTTGGCATTGATGTTGATTCACTAAATGCATGTTTTACATGTCACATGTTATGAATTATGGACTGGAATTTTGTTTTCAACCTGCTTCATTCATTTTGGAAATGTGTCATTCAACTATTAAGTTGTGTTCTTGGAAATTTGATAAAGTTTGATTTATGGATTTTGATGGTTGGAATGAATGGTTGTTGGATGAAATGGGAGGAGCATGTAGGCTCATTCTATTGCAGGAAATGAGGGGCTATAAGGAGAAGTGAAGGAGAAATGGACTGAAGGGAAACAGCTTCAGAAATGTTGTTTCGCAGTGGGTCGGTCAGCCGTCGGTCAGGGGTCAGCTAGCCAACAAGCCAACCAACAGGTGACCGAGCCAACTCAGTTTCGTTTCCAGAATGCTGCATTTGACAGAGTTGGGGGTCTCGGTCGACTGACAGGTGACCGAACATCCTCGGTTCCGAATCCAGAATGTTGTTTTCCTGACCTGATGGGACGGTCAGCTCTCTTTCAGTGTCGGCTAACCGACGGCCAACCGACAGGTGACCGACTATACCCAGTTTTCTGAAGTGAAGGGAATGATGAGGTTTTCAATTCCAATTCCTTTTTTACTCTTCCTAGTTGATGCATACACATTGACCATCTTGAATGTCGTTAAATATTGAGCACCATCTAAACGAATGAACGACATGGGATCTCAAAGTGTATACGAACTCAACGGTTATGGTTCCAAGGAATTGGTTGAGTGATGTGAAATGGATTTACGACTTCTGCGTCTTGTTTGTGATTTTGTGTGCGTGTATCTTGTTTTATAGACATCGTGTCGGGACTACTATTCGTGATTTCGTATGAAACAACGTGTGTTCTTGAAATAGTGTGAGTAGTTCCCGAAATTTTTTATATAGCAAGCATGAATTTGAAAAGTAGTGTGTATTTGTTTTATTGTCAGCACCACTCAACTTGGACGACCTTGTCGGTTTGATCAACCGCCTTAGGTCCTTCAATATTTCGTGCCAACTGCAGTTTGGATTATCGTGCGTGTTATTTAGCCCATTTTGTGGCGGGATTCGTGAGTGATGCTCAGTTTTACTGGGTAATGTTTCGTGCTCCTTTTCACCTTATGTGACGGAGAATTTCTATCGTGAGTGCTCTTGTTGCCTTGTGTGACAGAGAATGTAGCTTTGTGTGGTTGCCAATCTTTATTTCAATTGTGTATCGTGATTTATCGTGTGGTCTTACGAAGGATGTTGTGTTCAAACTATTGTTTTACTTAGTTCCTTTTTGCTGTACTTGTTTTATTAAGGGTAAATCTCTTATTTATAGCATGGTTACATTGGATTCAATTCCCTACCAGACCGTCGTGTCTGACCCTTCGTTTTGGTGTTCATATACAGGTAATGGTGCCCTTGAGAAGGAGTACGAGGAGATTGTAGGCGTGCAGCCCGGTGGGCAGGGGTGGCAGCCAAACGATGTTATGTAGACATCGCGTTGGGGCCTGAGGCGAACACTTTGGGAATCCAGTGATCGGTTATTTTGGGTTTTGTTATTAGCCAGTGTTGGCTTAAGTCTTTTGGGAACTTGTAAAACTTAACTTTGCTTTAGTTGTGATGTAAACTTTAACTTAACTATGGGCATGCTAGAGATGTTTTCTCCCTTTGACATTAGTCCATGATGCATTTATGCTTCCTTTTATGGAAAGTAATTTGATAGAGTGTTTGCTACACGCTTCCGCAAATGTGTTGAATGAGTGTGTGTGATTCGCGTGGAATCCTCACCACGGAAACCTGTGGGAAACAAACAATTCAACACGTGTAGGGTGGAATTTTCCGGCCCGCCGCACCGCGATGCCGGATTAGGACGAGGTCCCGGTCCGGGGTCTTGACAACCGCTTCACTGGGGGCAACAGAGGAGTCTCTTCCCAAGACTTCAAGAGTGGTAAGAAAATTCACCTTCAGTGATTTCATACCACCAGGGCTCGAAGATGAGACTACGCAGGGGGCATCATATTCTTGCAACTCGGTAGTTGGATTCTCCATGAATGGATACGAGTCTAGTGACGCTGCCAGTGACACCGTTGAGTGGGAAGAACCCCTTGAAACCGGAGAATATCTCTCCGATGAAGAATGGATCCCAAAATCTCACCTTATGCCAGTAATCCGGTATAACCCCTTCCAGCCACAAGGATCCTGGTCTGATGATGATGAAGACCAAGAGGTTGTTTAAGAAAATGCTGTCAATCCAGCACTCGCCGATGCCCCAGTGGAACCCAATGGTGTTGAACCACAAGGAGCAGATGAAGAAGAAGATTTGGTTCATATGCCCGATCTCGAAGAATATGCGAAGACCTTGCAGCATCTAGCCATAGAACAAGAGCAGGATCGCATCAATCAGCTTCATCAAAATCTAGAACCGAAGGTCCCGGAAAATCTACAACAATCTCCTCCGGTAACTCCGGGAAATGAAGAAAGTTGCTGGATCGATGATCCTCTCACATCTGAAGACGAGTCTGAATCCTAGCAGTGCATTATAGAAGCATCTTCTGACGGAGTTGCTTGCAATGTGATAGTTCGGGATGATAGTGCCTTTGAAGCTTCATCTACTAAGGCCACAGACTCTCAAAATGCATCTGATAGCATATCTTCTGGAGCTACGTCTTCTCGTGTGACTTCCACTGAGATAGCACCTTCTCAGGCTTCATCTCCTGAAACAGTGACTTCGGAATTCAAGCATCTTCCAACTAGTCACCATGAAGAAGCTCTAGCTGATGAAGTCTTCAAAGAAAACCCAGTCAATTGGTTTCAGATACCCAATCTCGTAGGAGATGTCAGGACCGATGAAATACTCCACAAAGAAGAAAAGTTGCTGGAAGCTGTTCAGGACTTGTTCCCGGAAAATGCTCCATGCAACGCAATCACTGAAGACGACAATGCTGCTGCAGAAGCGTTTTCAGCAAATGAGAAGGATCAGCCCCTTGATCCCAAAGAGGGTCTTCCAAAAGAAGAACCACCTCTAGAAGCTTTTGAAGTTGGGAAAGGTACCCACTTTGGCTGGGATTACCACAAAAACTACAACCAACCTTCTTCTTCTTCTTATGAAAATCCTTTGGGAAAGCAAGCTGTAAACGCCCTAAGTGGCAACAATAATGAAAATGCAGGCCCGAAGGAGGCTTTCAAGTATGACTTGATCGAGCACTTCAAAGAAATACCCGCACGACTGCACATCCTAGACTTATTACGAATGTCACCACAAACTCGTGATAGTCTCATTTCAGAACAGCAAAGGCTGAATATAGATGTCGACAAACATGCCCCACAAGTCCTACAAATTGAAATGGGCTATAGGGTCAAAAAATCAAAAACCTCCCCAAAGGGAGAAAAGAAGAAAACTAAGGGACCTTGCACTGAATGCCTCTCGGTCAAAAAAGTAGCAAGTGCTACCATCGCCTTCAATAAGGAAGACCTCCTGCTAGGTGAGACAAAGCACAACCGACCCTTGTACTTCACAGGGTACATCAAAGAGACGCTGATACAAAGAGTCCAGATCGACTCAGGTTTTTCACTTAACCTCATCTCTACTTCGGCACTCAAAGAGTTGGGTATCCCACCTAGCAAATTGAGCCACACATCTATGTCCATCTTTAGATACGATGGGAGCACTCATAGGCGTATTGGCAAAATCAGGTTCTGGTTGCAAATAGGTGATCTTATTTCTGAAGTCACCATGTATGCAATAAAGACCCCATCATGCTACAACATCCTTCTCGGACGCCCTTGGATACACGAGAATGGTATCGTCCCTTCGACTCTACATCAGTGCATCAAGTTCGTTGGCAATGACGGCTTGATACATTGAGTGTTTGCAGATAGAAAGCCCTTTAAAGGCAAAGAAGTCCATTTTGTAGACTCCCAGATGTACAAGGACGAAAAGGAGGAGGAAGAAACAACATCCTTCGCCGGTAATCTCCAAAAAGATAAAGGCAAGGCTCCTCAGCAAGCATCCAAAGAAAACAAACCCTCCAGCAAACTCAAAGAGAGCAATCTGTCTCCCTTCGTTGTCTCCTTCAAATCTTCCAAACCTTTGGTAATCATTACCAAAGTAAAGAAGACAAAGCAAAAGACTGGGGGCAAATTTTTTGTCTCCTTCGTGTCTATCATACAAGACACAGATTCGGATTCAGAGCCCGAAGACGATACATCGTCAAGCCAAGCTGATACTCAGTAAGTTCGGCCTGCTCTCACTCCATTGGAGACACCTGTTAACATAGAAGATCCTACGTCCGCTACCTTCATCGTTCCGGCAACATCGGCAGAAGAGAAACCAATCTTCTTCCATAGATCGGATGCATCTCCATCAAATTCTTTACTTGAACATTTCCAAAATAAAGGTATGCCTCAACTATCCATGTATAGTCTGATGGCACAAGCTATCATGAAGAAGATGGGCTATGACGCTCAAAATCCAATCAGTCTGGGAGGTGCCCGCAGTATTCTCACACCATTGGAATCCTCCCTGACCAAAAGTCAGCTAGAAGATTGGAAACTCCACCGTCGCATAGACAAGTCTTTATACGGGTTGGGGTATGATCCTAACACTCCTATGCAACAGTTGACACAAAGGCTGTAAAGTCGTTTTGCCGACCAGGCCTCAACATCTCGTGTCGATGTGGACATCGATCTCCCTGGATATCTCTTTGAAGAGTTACCCGACAAGGACCCAGGAAGCTCATCGAATTGGTATAATTTCTCTGATGATGAGGAGGAATTGTCCGATGACATAAACTCACGGTTTTCTGACCCAGAAGAACCTTTGTCTCCAAAAGAAGTGCCTTACTTTGACCCAGTTTCAGCAGGTGATTGGGATCATCTCATAGCAAGTCTTGAGAAGTGTACCGATCAAGAAGATTTATGGACAGAAGCAGGACCTTGGTCTGAAAATGCCCTTGGAAATCCAGAAGGTCTTGTTGAGTTGGAAGCCTCTGAAAATATTGTGGAGGAACCACCTTCAAACCTTCCAACGGAAGATTCTATCCAAAAGATAGACTTGGGAACACCAGACAACCCACTTCCTATATTCATAAGTAAGAATATAAAGGATGATGAGTTACCCGAGTATATCGTTTTTGTTCATGAGTTTGTTGATTGTTTTGTATGGTCTTACGCTGAAATGCCTAGTTTAGACCCCAAAATAGCAGTCCACAAACTCAACCTGCAGGAAAATATCAAGCCTGTCAAACAAGGCCAAAGAAGATTCCGTCCTAATGTGATGGACAAAATTGAACAAGAAGTTCAAAACTCAAAAGCGTTGGCTTCATCCACGAGGAACAACATCCTAAATGGTTGGCCAACATCGTCCCCGTGATAAAGGAAAATGGGCAAATCATGGTCTGTATTGACTACAGAGACCTGAATAATGCATGCCCCAAAGATGAATTCCGCTCTCCATACCGGAGGTAATGATTGACAACACCTGCGGATTTGAGCGAATGACTTTCATGGATGGCTTCTCCGATTACAATTAGATAAAGATGCATCCTGAAGATGAAAAACATACATCATTTCGGACTCCATTTGGTGTGTATTGCTACACTGTCACGCCATTTGGTGTGAAAAATGCCGGTGCAACATATCAGAGGGCTATGATGAAGATATTCCAAGATATGCAGCACAAGACGGTCGAATGTTATGTTGATGACCTCGCCGTTAAAAGCAAAAGAAAAGAAGACCATCTCGAAGATCTGCGAGAAGTCTTCCTCCGACTTCGCAAACACAAACTGCGAATGAATTCCCTCAAATGCTTCTTCGCTGTTTCATCGGGTAAGTTTCTCGGATTCATAGTTTAGAAAGCTGGAATAGAACTTGACCCCACTAAAGTCAAGGCTATCCTAGAAATGCCATCTCCAGGAACCTTAAGAGAACTCAAAGGGCTTCAAGGGAGGTTGGCATGCATCCGATGGTTTATTTCCAACCTATCAGGAAAATACTGTCCATTTTCTCGCCTAATGAAGAAAGGTGTAGACTTTGTTTGGGATGGTGAATGTGAAGCGGCATTTCAAGACATCAATCTCTATTATTGGTTGCCCCCACAACAGGAAAACCATTCATCTTATACACAAGAGCTCCGACTATTCTTTGGGCGCTCTACTTGCACAAGAAAATGATGGAGGAAAAGAAGCTGCTCTATACTACCTCAGCCGCTTATTGGTTGGTGCAAAGCATCGCTACTCTCCAGTCGAAAAAGAATGCCTTGCAGTGATGTTCGCTGTACAAAAGCTCCGTCACTACCTACTGTCCAATACAGTATACTTGATTTCGAGGATCAATCTCTTAAAGGTCCTTGTCACAATAGCAGGTTCCCTCAATGCTCGACTGGAAAAATGGTCCATCCTTCTGTCACAATTTGATATTAGGTATGTACCGCAGAAGTCAATCAAAGGCCAAGTTCGGGCAGACTTTCTCGCAAAGCATCCACTGCCTAAAGATTCTCCACTCAGGGATGATCTCTCAGACAAGCCCATCTACAGCGTGGAGACCTCCTTAACAAATGCCTCCTGGGACATGTACTTCGATGGTGCAACTAGGACAAATGAAAAATGAAAGCTGATATCGGGAATTGGAATTCTCTTTGTTAGCCCGACAAATACATGATACCACACGCATTCTCGCTACTGAAACCATGTTCAAACAATGCAGCTGAGTACCAAGCTCTGATCATAGGATCAGAACTCACCCTTGAATCCGCACCGCCACGCTGGAAGCCTCTGGGGACTCCCAACTGATTGTCAATCAGATGAATCAAAAATATGAAATCAGGAAGTCCGATCTGTTGCCTTACTACAACAAGGCACAATCGCTTCGACAAAAGTTTGATGTCTGTCACATCACCTACATCCGCAGAGGTGAAAACATCCGTACGGATGCCCTGGCTGGACTCGCTGCATCTATGGCAATCCAAGAAGGGAGAAACATGAAAATTACAGTGTGTCAAAGAAGGATTCTCCCTCCTCTCAACACACACCAAGCAGTTGCTGAATGCCACCGAGTGGTCGGAAGTCGGATTTCCATCCTTAAATCTCCGATCGGCGACTGGAGGGATCCGTTCATCAATTATATTATGTTTGGAATCCTACCTGAAGATCCAAAAGAGCGGGTAAGCATTCAAAAACGAGCCCCGAACTTTCATTTGGATATTCCCTCCAAAATGCTTTATAGAAATTTTTCAACGGAGTACTTCTACACTGCTTGTCACAACAAGAGGCGGAAGAAACTCTAAAAGAAGTTCATACTGGTCTTTGTGGAGCCCATCAGGCTGGTCCTAAGCTCTACGATCAGATAAAAATGTTAGGTTACTATTGGCCTATGATGGTAGCTGGCGTGATGGAATTTGTTAAACGCTGCCAAGAATGCCAAGTTCACGGAGACTATGTCCACATACCTCCAGAATGGCTACACCCTACGGCAATTTCGTGGCCTGTTGAAGCCTGGGGTATGGACATCATAGGTCCTATCTCTCCCCCATCAAGCAAAGGTCATCGCTTCATCTTTGCCGCTACGGATTATTTCTCCAAGTTGTCAAAAGCATTTGCATTCAATGAAATGAATACCTCATTAATTCTTCAATTCTTGCGCACCAACATCATTTGTCGCTTTGGCATACCTAAAAGATTTGTCCATGATAATGAACCACAATTCCAGAATCATAGATTCTACAGGTTCTGCGACAAATACAAAATCCAAAGTTGTCCTTCGACTCCGTATAACCCAGCAGCAAATGGACTAGCAGAAGCCTTCAACAAGACACTCTGCAAAATTCTCAAGAAAATGGTCTCTAGTCACAAAAGAGACTGGAGCGACAAACTGCTTAAAGCTTTATGGGCCTATCGGACTAGCGTTCGAGGACCAACCCATAGCACACCATTCTCCTTGGTCTATGGATGTGAAGCAGTTGTCCCTCTAGATGTACAAATTCCTTCCTTAAGGGTATCTCTACAAAATGAAAGATGCAAGAAAGCAATGTCAAATTGAGACTCCAAGAACTGGATAATCTCAATGAAAGACGGCTCGAAGCCCTACAAAGCGTTGAGCTTTACCAAGCACGTATGGCAGGATCTTTCGACAAGAAGGTCAGGCAATGCGCCCACAAAAAGGGCGACTTGGTTCTTATGGTGAAACGGCCAATGGTTTTTGCCCACAAATCCAAAGGCAAATTCAAACCAAAATGGGAGGGACCTTTCGTCATCGACAAAGTCTTCTCCAACGGCGCATATGCTCTTCAAAGCATGGAGGGTGACAGAGGTATGCTGCCCATCAATGGCAAGTTCTTGAAGCAGTACTACCCTTGAAGACTTCTTACAATGGGTCAGAGCGTTGCTTGCCTAGCCAAAGCCTATTCGTAGGTACTTACTCGTCAAACCCACCCCTTTTAGAGTTTTCATCCCTATGTTGAAATTTCTAAAAACCCAAAACGATGCTTACTTTCAATGTTTCATTGTTCAATAAAATCAAACCCCAAAAAAATCTAAGTTTAGGAGTCTCTTCTCCAACTTGACCAAAACTTTCGATCCTTGAACCCAAAATTCATGGTTTGAAACAAAAATTAGGACTCAGGGATTTCCACCCTAGTCCACCCCGACTCTTACCACCAAAAATGGTTTTGAGTCAAATTTTACGACCCTTGTGTCTATAAACAAAAAAGGTTTTTCAAAAAAAAAAAAAAAACCGCGGGAAGCGACGCTTAGTCAATACTTGCAAAGCCCAAAAATCGGAAGGATGCGAACCCCATTCAATACTACCAAAACCTCAAATCGCAAGGAAGCGACACCTCTTTGCTACTTGCAAAATTTCCAAAAATTTGTGGAGACGCAACATTCCAGTTGATATCCACAACCCAAATTTCAAAAATCATGGAGACACGTCTCAATTAATATCCATAACCCAAATTTCAAAAATCGTGGAGACACAACATTTCAATTGATATCCACAACCCAAATTTCAAAACAAAAACAAAGGTTCGAAAAAACCTCAAATTTCAAAAATCGTGGGGAGGCGACATTCCATCGATACCCACAAAACAAAATTTTGAAAAAAAGGCAGGGAAGCGACATTCAGTAGATACTTGCACCAAAACCCGCGAGGAGGCGACATTCCATCGATACTCGCAACCGAATGAGCAAGAAAGTGGCATTCCATCAATACTTGCAATATCATTCAGCAGGGAGGCAACTCTTAGTCGATACTTGCATTTTGAAAATCGAAAACCTGGCTTTCACGCCAAAAACCAAAAACCAGGCTTTCACGTGAAAAATAAAAAACCCAGCTTTCACGCCAAAACCCGGCTTCCATGCCAAAACCTGGCTTTCACGCCAAAAATCAAAAATCCGGCTTTTATGCCAAAAACCTGGCTTTCATGCTAAAAATTAAAAAAAATCTGGCTTCCATGCCAACAAAACAAAACTTGGTTTTCAAAAAACTCGACTTTTATGCCACAAAATTTGGCTTTCACGCCAAACAAACAAAAACAGGCGTTTATGCCAAAATCTGGCTTTCACACCAAACAACCAAAAAAATTGGCTTTCACGCAAAAAAAAAAAAACCGGCTTTTTGCCACAAACAAAATTTCGGCTCCCATGCCACAAAATTTTGGCTCCTATGCCACCAAAACTCGGCTTTCATGCCACAAACAAAACTTAGCTTTCACGCCACAAAAACCGACTTTTATGCCAAAAACCAGCTCCCATGCCACAAACAAAATTTCAGCTCCCATGCCACAAAATTTTGACTCTGATGCCACCAAAAATCGGCTTTCATGCCACAAACAAAACTTGGCTTTCTCGCCACAAAAACTGGCTCCCATGCCACAAACCAAATTTCGACTCTCATGCCACAAAATTTTGGCTCCTATGCCACCAAAATTCGGCTTTCATGTCATTCAAAATTCAGCTTTCAAGCCATCAAATAACCAGGCTTTTTGCCATAAAGTCTGGCGTTCATGCCCAAAACAACCATTTGACAAAAGTTTTTCAAAAAATGACAACCTTTTGATCAAATTTTCAAACAAACATTTCCATCCAACTTTTACTTATTTTCATTAAAAAAAAAAGAATTTAAGTGAAACGAGGGAATACAAAAAAGAAGGTGCCAAAAAAATGTTTATACATGGAGGTACAGAAGAAAAGAAGAAAAGTTTGTTACAAAATCAGAAGACTGATCTGACAAAGTCTTCAACCAAAGACTTAACTCCTCAAGCAGACTCTTGGCCTTAGCCTCCAAAGCTTCCAGGCCATGTTTCTTCAGAATTTTCCTATAAAATGCGGCAGGCTGTCGCGATCCATCTTCAACACGAGGAAGCTCTTCCCAGAGAATTTGCCATTGTTCATATTCCTAAGCCTTCCTCCGGAGATTGCTTTCAGCCTCCTCAACTTGGCGAATGAGAGTCCTCTCTCTATCATGAGCTTTCAAAATAGCAGCCCATTTGGCAGCGGCTTGTTCTTCCAATAGCTCAAGGCGCTATCCAGCCTCAATGACCTCTCTATCGAGACGGTGTTGGTCCTGTGTCAGCTTAATAATAGCTAGCTCGGTGACGTTCCTCTCCCGAACGAATTGCTTCCGAGTCCGCGAGATCTCATCCAGTACAGATTTGACCTCGCCAGAAGGCTTCAAAAACATCTCGTTGAAGAAGTCACCGTTTGGAAAGCTCCTGGTCTTAATCCATTTGTTGCCTAGAGCGATGACTTCATCAACAAAAGATTTGGCACTTGTAATGTCTAGACAGACCTCTTCACTATCAGCAAGAATGTCCCGGACATGCTTAATCATGCCGAAGCCAGCTTCTAAATGGCCAGAAGAGAGAGTTTCAACCCATGAGCTCAAAACTCTCTTCAACACTGTAAGACCCTACCCCGAGAGTTTCTGATTAGTGCTAATTAGACGTGCTTTAGTTATAAGTGTGATTAGTGAGTTTTAGTTAAGTTTGGATTTGAATAGCTCTTTTATAGCTTTGGTTTATTTTGGGAACTCTTTTGATTTAGTGGGACCCTTTGGGGGTTCCTTTATCGTCTTTGTGTGATTTTGGGATTTGTGTCATAATCGGAAAAATCTATATTTTGCCCCATTTGACTTATTTTATTGTTCCTGACAACTTTCGTATTTGTCCCATTTCTATTCGAGATATCTAGACCTTACTTTGCTAATGATAGGGGTAAATCAGTCTTTTTGCATAAAATCTGGACACTATTTTCGATGTCTTCGAAACACGTAAAATATATACTTTTTGGAAACTTAAAATTTCGACGAACAATTCTCCCTTCTTCGTCGAATCCATCCGAAGCCCGGAAAACGATGTTTTAAGCCCAATTAGTTGGTTAAGTTGTGGGACCCACCTTCATTTTCTATATAAGGAGTTCTCTTCCTTCTTCCCCTTTCTTGCAACTTTTCCTTGAGAGCATAGAGAGTTCCAACCCTAGGGTTTTCTTGCCCTTTCTTCTTACTTCTCCATCTCTCAATCTCTCTCAAGCTATTGCTAAAGGATAAATGGAGGTTGCAATCTTCTTCCTCACCTTGAGAGCCTTCCATTGATACAACTTGTGAAGAAATCCACCTCCTCTAGAGTCCATTTTGAACTACTTTCTCCCATTTGGGGACCTTTCAAGTAAGTGATCATTTCCATCCTCTAGATTATGCTTCTTCTAGCCCTTGAGAATCTTCATCTCTATTATTGGAAGCTCTCTCTTCCTATTTCTTGATTTCCCATTTTTAGGGTTTGAAATGAATGTTATTTTTGGGGGTTTTGTGTAGATCTTGATTTTGGCTTGAAGAGTGGTGATTAGGAGCTTGTTAGCTTATTTGGGAGACCAAGGCAAGTGGTGGAATAGGTTTCTTTAAATGATTTCATGTTTTAATGTAATTGTGGATTTCCTTTCACTATTCATCTTGCATGTGCTTTATACCTCAAATTGAGTGTTAAAAAGGTATATGAGTATGAGCATCTTTCCCTTTTAAATGTTCTTCTAAAGTTTTGTACATTAATGTTGTACTTTGATTTATATGAATTTTCATTTGGTAGTTGTGCATTGAATGGGTTTTGAAAGGAGAAGAGATGTGATTTCAAGTCTTTTAATGGTTGGTAGTTGGAAGATTTGAATGGGGTAGTGGTATGTGGAAAAAGTGTCATAAATATTGTGTGAAGTGAAGGATTAAATGGAGTTTTGCAGGGAAGAGAAGTGGAGGTTCGGACTGCTGAAACGGAGTGTTCCTGAAGCAGTTCGCTCGAGCGAACCCTTCACAGAACTTCACTCGCTTGAGCTAACCACATACTTCGCTCGAGCCTTCCTGTTCCTAAGCAGTTCGCTCGAGTGACCTTATCATCGCTCGAGTGAACCCCTCACAGTACCTTGGTCGCTCGAGCCTCCCTTCTTCTTCGCTCGACCTTTTCTGATTCATAGTAGTCCGCTCGAGCGAACTCAACTTCGCTCGAGCGAACCCCTTCCAGAGACTGGTTCGTTTAAGCCATTCTCCCAGTTCGCTCGACCTTTCCTGACTCGGACCTGTTCGCTCGAGTGAAATTATATTCGCTCGAGCGAACCCCTCTCAGAATGCTGTTCGCTCAAACGAACCTTTCAGTTCGCTCCTGCGAACTGTACAGAATTACTGGGTTGTTTCCTAACATGCTTAAAAGGTTGTTCCAATGTCCAGTGAGGTTAGTTTGGAGCCCGAATATGATGCGGAGAAATAAGAGGTGTTTCATGGAGACTGATTTGAAAAAGAACCCCAATTCCGGAAATTTATTGAGATCAATGGAATCATCAACATGTATAGGGATCCCGGGACGTCTCAAACCTTCCGGAGTACCTTGCCATCAACTTAAATTGACATACAAGGCCCTTATACCTATTGTTTAAATCCTAAAACCTCAATGTATGGTTCGGAAATATATGGGTGTTCATAGTGTTTGCTTTTATCAAACCTTATTCGTTTTCGACAGTTTTCGCATATTTGTACAAGTGACATTTCAAAACCACTGAAATCTGTAATTTGAATATTTGATTAGCCTTATGCATTTTGATAAGATATTATTGTGTCTTATGCGCTTACGAGCCTCAGTTCAGTTTGTTTTGAGTGTTATACACTTCTTTAGATATGTATATGTTTTGAATGTGTTTTAACATATGAGTCGGCACCACTAAGCTTGGACGACCTGGTCGGTTTGATCCACCGACTTGGGGTCCCCTTTTAGCTTCTGTCAGTTGCAGTCTGAATTCTGTTCTGTTTTGTCACTCGGTTCTGCGGCCGTGGTTTTGCTCAGTATATTATATGTATATAGTTGTTTCTCGTCACCTTGTGTGCTCCGAGACCAACACCTTTAGTGTGCCCTCATCACATTAGTGATGGAGGATTTAGCTTAAGTGTGGTTGCCATCTTGTCAGTTCCTGTTCTTTGGTTACCTTCATGATTTATCTTGCATTTGTACTTTAAATAAACAATGCATCCTGTTTATAACAAGTACTGTTTTATTATGATTTTATTATGTTTTAAGTTATGCTTTGTTTTCTTAAATTGTATTATCTATTAACCCACCTGCCAGACCGTCGTGTTTGACCCATCTTTGTGGTACTCAGGTCCAGTTCCCGTTATTGCCTTTGAGGAGGAGCAGGAGGAGGCGGTCGGTGGGCCGCAACGTCTAGTAAAGTGGCAAGCTGACAATGTCATGTAGACATTGGTTTGAGCTACGAGTTGTGCAATATTTTAGGGGAAACTATAGAATGAATTGTGATTTATACTTTTGGTTGTACTGGCCTTTGTTGGCCATTATTTTTGGGGAATGTTAATTAAATGATCTTTTGTTTAAACTTATTACTTTACATTTTGGGAATGCCAATAAGATCATTGCTCACTCTGACATCATGTTAGTTGCATGTGTTATCAGTCTTGTATTGTAGAATGAGATACCGATTTGATTTGCTACACACTTCCGCACCAATATAAATGTTTTGTGAGTGAGTGTGAAATCCTCACCGCGGAAACCTGTGGGAAATTAAGGGTGTGTATTTATTCAAATAGATGTTCATTGTTAGATGGATGTATGTTCGTCATCATTGTATCATCATTGTTCGCGGGCCCAGATCCCAGTACGGGGTCGCGACAGACTAGCATCAGAGTGAGACGTGTTTAAGGCAATTAAAAGAAACTAGAAATCCTAAGGATGTTGCGAGGATTCGTTAGACATTTCGTTAGTTAGACTCGTGTGAGCAATGTGTGACCCTTATTTTATCTTTATGTAGTAACAATCTGTTTTACAGTGATATGCCACCTCGTAAAAGGCCCGTAATCGACTATCCCACAGCAAGCAATAGTGCGCATACGGGACCACTTGAGAACTGTACTCCTGATCCAACCATACAAAATTAGTTCCAACAGATGATGCAGGCCATGCTAGACCAACAGCGTCAAGCTAATGAGAACCAAGCCAAATTGCAAGAACAAATGGCTAGAAAGGATGAGGAACATGCTAGGGAGATGGCACAGATGCAAAGGCAGTTGTTAGAAGTGTTAGAAAGAAGGCCTGAACCTGCACTAGCTCAAGCACCAGGCCCTCAAATAGTCATTAACAATAGGAAGCATGACCCCAATGCATTGTTTGAGCGGTTCAGAAAGAGGGGTCCAAAAGAGTTCACTGGGCATGAGGACCTATTGGCTGCAGATGACTGGTTAGAGCATATAGAGAACATCTTTGAAGTATTCAGATGTACGGGAAAGCAACAAGTGCAACTCACCGCTTCCATGTTCACTGGGTTAGCAGGCATATTGTGGAAAACGGTCAGAGCTGAATATAGAACTATAGCAGATGCAGAAGCTTGGGGAAGCTTCAAGAGGCAATTCAGTGATAAGTATGTGCCGACATATGTGAAGAGGCAAAAGACCATTGAATTCCAGCAGCTCGTGCAAGGAAGCATGACAGTCCAAGAGTGCCTCATGAACTTCGAGAGGTTGTCTTGATATGCCCCCGAATTGATCGACACTGTGGAGAAGAAGATAGCAAAGTTCCTTGAGGGACTTAACACGATCATTGAGAGGGATGCCACGGGTGTTGTGCCACCTGCCACTTTTGAGGAGGCTGTGAGAAGGGCATACAAATTCGAGAACTTGAACAACACGATCCTCAAGATCCAAGGAAAGACTCAGACTCATCAACAGAACAACCAACAGAGGAACCATCAGAATAAGAGGCAGAGTCAAGAACAATAAGCTCAGAGGCAAGATCAAAATGCCCAAGGACAAGTAGTTTGTACACATTGTGGCAAGAACCATGATGTTTCTCAATGTCGGGCAGTGACATGAGCATGCTTCAGATGTGGTTCCATGAACCACCAACTCAAGGATTGTCCAAGGCTAGTTGGACAGGGTAATAATAGGCAGAATCAGCAACAACAAGGAGCACAGCATCCAACATCGCCCCAGAATGCACTGGCTGTTCAGAACCAGCCAAGTCCACTTCAGCAACAAGCCCCTCAACAACAATACAGACCTCAGCAGTAGCAACAAGCCTGTCAGCAAGGACATAATCAGAACTAGCGTCATCCTCAACAGAATAGGAATGCACAACAAGGAAGGCAGCAACAAGCTCAAAACAGGCCACAGCAGTGAGAACAAGTGTATGCAATCAACCAAGCTGATGCAGAGGCTGCAGATAATGTGGTGGAAGGTACACTCCTTGTTTGTGGAATTGAAGCTAAGATATTGTTTGACCCTGGCTCTACACACTCTTTCATGTCTCCAAATTTTTCTAAGTTGATTGATATGCCTGCTAGAGAACTTGAGTTTATTTTGACGGTGTCCACCCCAGTAGGCAAACAAGTTGTGTGTAGGAAGTATCATCCTAGATGTGCTATTAACATAGGAGATGTGGTGTTACCGCCGAATCTTATTTTGTTGGAGATGTATGATTTTGACGTCATCCTAGGGATGGATTGGTTAGCAGGGTACCATGCTACTATGGACTATTTCCATAAGACCCTCACGTTCAAGTTAGAGGAGACCCCAGCAGGAGTGCTATTCCAAGGAGACAGGAGTAATCCTTGTCCAAGGTTTATTTAAGCATTGAAGGCTGATAGACTTGTGAGAAGTGGTTGCGAAGGTTATCTAGCGTTTATCACAGAGGATAAACGGTCCCAAGGGGTGGAGGAGATCTCAATTGTTTGTGAGTTTCCAGATATTTTTCCAGAAGAGATCCCAGGGTTACCACCTGTTAAAGAAATTGTCTTCACCATCGAGTTGTTACCGGGGACCGCTCCGATATCTATTGCACCATACAGAATGGCTCCGGCTGAATTAGGAGAATTAAAGATACAATTGCAAGAATTATTGGACAAAGGTTTTGTTAGACCTAGCGTCTCACCATGGGGAGCTCCGGTTTTATTTGTCAAGAAGAAGGATGGTTCTATGAGAATGTGTATTGATTACCGAAGATTGAACCAAGCTACTATCAAGAACAAGTATCCATTGCCAAGGATAGATGAACTGTTTGATCAATTGCAAGGCGCTACCTACTTTTCGAAGATTGATTTAAGGTCCGGTTACCATCAGCTAAGAGTTAGAGACTCAGATGTATCGAAGACAACTTTCCGGACAAGATATGGACACTATGAGTTCCTAGTGATGCCATTTTGACCGACGAATGCACCGGCAGTATTCATGGCTTTGATGAACAAAATTTTCGCGGAGTACTTAGACCAATTCACAATAGTGTTTATTGATGACATTTTGGTGTGCTCCAAGTGCGGATAGCACTGCAACTTCTAAGAGACAATCAATTGTATGCGAAGCTCAACAAGTGCGAATTTTGGCTTGAAGAAGTCGTATTTTTAAGGCATATTATCTCCAAAGAAGGATTATCAGTGGATCCAGCTAAGATAGATGCAGTTGTGAAGTGGGAAAGACCGAAGAATGCGTCAGAAATCAGAAGTTTTCTTGGATTGGCAGGTTATTACCGGAGGTTTGTGCAAGGATTTTCGTCGATTGCGGCGTCTTTGACGAAGTTGACCAAGAAGAATGCACCATATATGTGGACAGATAAGTGTGAGGCCAGCTTCCAAGAGTTGAAAAACATATTGACTTTAGCACCAGTCCTCACCTTACCATCCGGAAGCGGCGGTTACACTATTTTTACCGATGCTTCGAATATAGGACTTGGTTGTGTGTTGATGCAAGATGGAAAAGTAGTTGCTTATGGATCCCGGCAATTGAAGGACCATGAGAAGAACTATGCAACGCATGATCTTGAGTTAGCAGCAGTCGTTTTCGCACTAAAGATGTTGAGACATTACCTCTAAGGGTCCAATATATATATATTTGAATATTAGTGTCAGGTTTAATAGCCCCAAAACAAAAAATAATAACAACTAGCGGAACCCTATGCTACGCACAGACCCAAGTGATCTTTGAACTTTGCTGTTAATGTCTTAAAATTCTTAAATAAGGTTATAGATCATACCATATTTTACTGTGTTTGAAGGTGTTATAAATAGTAAAATTATGTTAATAAATTGACAAAATAAAAAAGATATAGTAGGGATTATGACACTAAAATATGACTGTGGGAATGTGACTTTGAGATATTTTAAGAAGTATTTGGGACTCCTGCTCCAAATCCCAAATGGCCTGCATTTTTTAAGTTAATTTTTAATTAAGAAAAAAAGAGAATAAATATAATATTAGTAGGACTTCTATAATGGCTTAGACCATGCAATTTACATTGCTTAATATTTAAAAATATTTTATCAATATTTAAATCCTATTTTAAACCCATCAATCCACCTGTCTCAGAAGATCAATTCCACATGCAGGGTGAGATTCTGGCAGATAAAAACAATGAAAAAAATAGAAAAAAAAATTAAAAAATTAAGCAAAACAAAAGGGTCCAAAACCTTATATAACACATTTCCTGATACAATTTCAATAGTTTAGGATTTAATGGCTTTCCAACTTAAAGAACTTAAAGAATTGGGTACTAGGTCTAACTGCAAGCCAATGATTAATTAGGGACCTAGGCATGATATTAGGCCCAGTAAATTATATTTCCAAATTCTTTGTTTAATATATTTTTCCTTTTAAAAGAAGCACATTTCCTGAAAAATCTCTATGACCCTTCAGCTTTTGGATAATTTTATATCCAAATAAGGATGTAGAGCTATCATACATTTAGACCGAGGCCCAAAGTGAACAATTCTACATCAGGGTGGGCTTTGGGCATATACAACAATGACTAGAAAACAAAAAAAAAAAAGGAAAACAAAAATGGTACAAATCTAAAGAATAAAAGTACAAATGGAGGACTACATTAAAATTACATTTGAAGGTGTACTTCAAGGGTCTAGAATAACAAAAATACTAATATAAAAAATTAGTGTTAGGTTAAAGGGTAAAATAAATAAAAAAAATGGAAGAAAGGGTTTTGCTTGGTCCGTGCATAGCACGTGGTGTTGCTAGTATATAAGGAATAAGTAAAGTATATATAGATAGATACATAGATAGATAGATAGAGTAAGTAGTAGTAGAGTAATAGTAGAGATTTGGTTCGGTTTTCAAAAGAACCGTTACACCCTCTCCTTTTCAATTTTTATCCATTTTTTTTATTTATTATCTTCTCTCGTCCTGTTTTTCCCGACGTCAGGAGAGTCTCAGCGAAAACCCTCGTTGGTCCCGACAGGAAACCCTTCTCGCTGCTCTGCCCACTCTCGTCGATCCAGCGCCGGAGCTCGAGCTATCGATCGCCGGAGCCGTCTCCTCTCTCAGCCGCAGGTGCTTCTTCTTCTTCTTCCCTCTTATCATTCTTCTTCTCCTTCCTCCAACTCCTCTGTCCTCATACAGTGTATATGTGACTACTGCTTATAAAGTGAATATGCTGATCATCTTTAGGTTGTATAGTATTGGGGTTTTGATTTTTTTATTTTCCTGTGATTTGTTTTGCGATTAGATATGGCCTGTTTAGGTTTGTTTAGGGTTTAATTAGGATTTTTTAGTTGCTTCTTTTATCAATCTTGAATTAATTTGTAGGTGGTTTTTATTCAATTTCTTATGGATTATGTTGATTTTAACTTGCCACCTTCGTATGGGTTCTTTATTTTCCTTCAATTTGATGATCTCTTTTCTGTTTTTGAACCATGGTTTATTCTTCATTCAAAGGAGAAGGGAAAAGAAAGAAAGCATGTGATGCCAGGTTGAATACTTTACATAAGGTTAGAAACTTTGAGAAGCCAATTTAATTTTTGTGTACCCAAAGAAAGAAATTTCTGATCTAAAACCAACCTTCCCAGTTGATTTCTCCTCTTATTTTACTAGATTAGGTGAAGAGGGGTTATTTTCATTGGGGAAATGTGTAGATGGAAAGAGCATTATGGCATCAAGAGAGGCCAACAGGCACAAGAACGTAGAGGCCAAGGAAAGGAAGCCTGATTGCCGACACTATTGCTTGGGCATTGTACTAAGGGACTTTTGAATCCCTACTTATTAATAATGTTGGTTGGAAGGTGGAGAGGACAGCATGAAGTGACCAATGTCACCATGCTATAGCTACTAGGCAAAAAAGAAAAAAAAAGGAAAAAAAAAATCACCCACAGTTCTCTATATAGGATTGCATTCTCCCCCAATCCTTTATTCAAACATATTTGGCTTTTCTTTCTTTTGAAGTTTCTAGGGTCTTTGTGATACTGATCAAAGGAAAGAGATGTTGGGTTTTCTTCAATTTCATCACTCTCTTTCCATCTTTCCATGGCAATGAAAGGGTTGTTTACCGTGCGATTTTTGAATTAGACTATGATGACTGAAGGCCCCCTTTTAACCAATAAGCGAATTGCATTGAACTAGTGAAGAGAAAAAGTCCGTCTCTATTTTGTTGATTGGAGAGGTAAGATCCATAAATCTTTTGGTTATAATTGATTCTAGATCTTATTTTGCAGATCGCATTTAATTATTTTTAGTGAATCTTTTGATTATCAGTGATTTAGTTTTGTTGAATTTTCGATCTAGGTGGTTCTAAAGGTATAATCGATGTCATCCCGATGTTCATGGCTCTAATGTGAGATAGATGGAACGAGGTTTTGATGTGAAAATCTGAACAGTTTTAGGTTCTTATGTTTAAGATCTTTGTCAAGATAATTATACTTTGTTCACTAGGATCCTTTATGATTTTGGTTTTAATTTAATCTTTGTGATGTTTCTTTTGAGATGTATTCTCCCCAAGTTTATGAGGATCTTGCTTCTGATATGAGAGATGATTCATATTGCTGAAGTCATGAGATTGATGCCATCTCTTGTTTAGATTACTCTGAAGGCTCTTTGGTGCCATATTTCTTTTATTTTACTCTATTCTATGTAGAGTTCTAGGGTGAATGATTTTGTTTGATTGACTTACATCTTTTTGTCCCTGATTCAGAGAAATTATGAAATTGTTGAAAGCATTGATGATTAAAATTTGTTACGGCTGATTTTAGGTCTTTTTCTCTGTCTATTGCAAACTATTACCAGTTGTCTAAGGATTTTTTTTTTGGGGTGAAAGCTAAGTATATATTTCCAAAGTAAAATGAATACAATGATTGAGGAGAAGTTCCAGCCCAGCTGGCTGCTGCTACTCCCTACACTTGGACGAAGCATCAGAGTAGGATCCAGGTGCCTAAGTTGTTTGGAGTAGTGTGTGAAATATGCTTGGAGTGTTGCTAGATAATTATGATGGTCTCGTCTCTATTTGGATACTTGATTTTCTCAGTGGCCTAATAATATATGTGACATGAAAATTCATATCTGTTTTTGCTTCCTTGCTTTGGTTTTTAAGACACTAATATTATATGACATAGATAGTGACTACTTCTTTATGAATACATGTATGCATGCACTATTGCGGTCATATTACTTATTTACTTATCTTTTGGATTACATGGTGTTGTGTGCTTCTCTTCTTTCCAGCATATTTGTGATACCTCAAGGTGTGCCAACACTGATTCCAGTTGAAGAGATTGCATCTCTAGAACCAGGTCAGACAACAAAGCAAATTCTTCAATTTCATTTTCATCAACAGCTGGCTATATTTTGTAATAAGAAAAGGCACCTTTTAAGTTACGGTCAGACTTTGATTATTTTATAAAACCCCTGTCCTTGGTTATGGTTGTCTTCCTTTTTTTTTTTTTTTTTTTTTTTTTTTTTTCTCCATATCAGTTGAACTTTATCAGCTACTTTTTAACTTGGAATGTGATACCATACACATTCAATTTTGGACACATTTAATATCAAGAGTTCTGATTAGATGAACACGGATTCTACCTTGAAATGTACATTTTGTGGCATAGAAAATTAGAAATGTAGAATTTCCCATAAAGATTAAAATTTTTGATTGTGAACTGAATGGGTTGTGTAAGAGGTGGGGATGTAAAGTGGTACCGTATAAATTGGATAGATCCATATCATGATCTGCTTATTTGTCAAATAAAAAATGCAGGGCACTAATACTATCACTTTAGTAACAACTACGTGCAACGCACGTACCCATTACCTAGTAATAAAAAAAAGGGGGCAAAATCTTCTCTCTCGGATTCCTCTCCTTTCACACAGACCGATCGCTTCAATGGATTTGGGTACCTCTCTGCGGCTTTCCAGCAGCATCCAACCGTCCATTTTCACATCTCCATCGCTCCACCGAAGTTGTCTCTCGATCTCAGCTGCCAATCCTCCTCCTTCGAATGCTTCTTTCCCGATATTCACGACCTTCTCTCAGAGAGATTTCACCTGTTGCAGAGTATCCATCAAAGATTCCGTGACGTCCATGTACGAGGTAAAGTATGCATTTGATTTCATTTACTTTTTTGCATTTTCTTCTCTTCAAACCCGGATTTTCATAGAAAAGAGAGGATTATGTACTGTTTCTGTTGTACTACCTGCGTTGCTAATGGCTTCTCTTCCTATGTGAAGAAGATGGGTGTGTTTACAGTCTATGTTTGGGAAAGAAGGTAGCTTTCATGCTTCAGTGACTGCAAATTGAGGTCTGGGTCAGTACAATTTGGGCAGAAATGGGTCTATTTCTGGTCTTCTCATCAGATGGCTGGGTTTCGGAATTGGGGTTCATTGATTAGTGTATATTTAAGAACCATTCTATTTTTAATATTATACCCGGATACTTCAAAATGAATAATGTATCCAGTGCTTTGCTTTTATACATAAAATCTGTCCTTGCCAAATCTATGTCGTATCTGATGAGAAGTAGGATGTTCTGATTGGATGCCACCATTTGTGGTTGCTTTTTTCTTCTTAACTAAATGATGGCTTGTGTATTTTATGTGAATCAAAGCGAGCTTAATGGAATGTGGATGTATTGATCTTTTATATTTCTGTGTTGTAGAATAAGACGATTCCAGGCCGAGAGCGTGATGATGTTGAGCTGTCTGGTTTGATGGCATTGTCACCTTTGGACGGTCGGTATTGGGAGAAAGTCAAGGAACTCTCCCCCTTTTTGAGTGAATATGCTCTGATACGCTTCCGTGTTCTTGTAGAGGTACGATTTCATTTTTGACCTTTGTTACCAGCTTCTGGCTGGTCAAAATATTAATATCTTTATGCATTTGTTGGAATGTTTATCTCTTCATGAATGTTGGAAGGTGATGTTTCTATCTAACTCTGTATTCCTAGTAAGGTAAGGGGGTAGTTCTGATATATTGGATAGTTTTTTGCAAGACGAAATAATGATTCTGATTTCAACTTTTTTTCTTTTTCTGTTACACATGATGTTCCTTCTGTAAGTGTTATTCTTTGTTGGGTATGTGAATGAGAACCAAGGTTTGGGGCAACACATTTGAATATGTATCTTAATCTTCTAAAATGTCGTGATCTTGGAAATAAGACTTCTATGAGGAATTCAACTCCTACAAAATACGAATACAAGGACTTAGTGAAGACTTTAATGAAGTAGTAAGAAAAACTCGTTAAATTGCACATTAGTAGAGAACTTAACCCAAAATAGGAATTGGTAGAGAATAAAGAAACTCAAAGAGCTGATTTAAGATAAATTAAATGAGGCATCATCAAATCTTTCATGGGTTTTTTTGGGGCCCATTGGGTGCGTACATAGCCAATGGGAAAATTGGACTTTCAGGTGTCTATCCTGATGGAAGAATACTAATCAAGGATCAAAATAGCGGTAGCGGCAAATGCAGCGGCAAGTGGTCAAAATGCTACGTAGCAGCGTATCGGTGTGAATTTCTTAAATGGTAAAAAAAAAAATCAAATCTTGTGTGGTAGCAAATCTTGTGTTTTTTTAGTGATTTGGAACCATATAAGGGTAAGGACAACTTTAGGAGAGGCTATTGATGAGAAAAACTAGGAAAAATAGTGTTTTAAATCAAAATTGCTTAACTCTGCTAGATTTTAGGCCGTAGCATCGTTATTTTCAAAATAACGTAGTGTCCTCAACCTCTACAACCACCATTTGAACCATGATACTGATCACATGATTAGGGACTTTTTTCCCAGCTGTGGGAAATACTCAACACACACCATGCGCACAAGTCCCACACCACGAGCAATAGTACCAGAGATTGATCCTTGGTTTTTTCTGTGGAGGGGAGGTGCCTCACCGCTTGAGCTATAAGTGGATTGGCATGTGATTAGGGGCCTTGAAAAAAGTGCTTAAATTTGTCTTGTTAATTGTCCATTTTATAGGCCCTATGTTCAGTGGCTAGGATGCGATAATAGAGTTGTTACTTCACTTAGACCTATCAACATGGGCTGCTTATATAGAGTTGGAATTTCAACTCTAGCGGTTTTAAGTTTTTAATTCTTTAGTTGAATTGTTAATTAGTTGTAACACAATCAACAAGCAACTATGCCTCTATGCCTACGATTGGAATCATGTAAGGGAACCAGTTGGGGTATATACCAATTAGGTCTTTTAAAAAAAAAAGAATTTAAACTAGGTAGGTCAATTATAGAAGCCATTTTTACCTACTAAAGACAACTTAATAAAAAATTAAGAGAGAAAAAGAGAATTTTACACATGGTTTTGTTGACTTAGACAAGGCACAAATAAGGTGACGAGGTAGTTAATTTGTTGGAAATTGAAGCAAAAATGGAATCCCTGATGAGCAAGACAAATTAGAAGTTAAGAAAAAACGATTTTATTAATGCTTAATCTGTGTTATAATGGTGCTAGATTTGATGGACGAAAGACCAAAGGCCAAAGACCTAAAGGTCTTCAAAAACCCTTTTACAATCTTTCAAGTACACACAAGCCAACAAGATGGGAGATCTCTCTAGTTCCTTGATCTTTAAGTACTTTGGGAATTTCTAAGGGCTTTAGGAGATCTTAGGAGGCAATAGTAAAATGCTCAGGGTCATGTTAGTGAGTAGGGACCTTAGTATAGGGTTTTGATGACTTAAAGCTGGAGAGTAAGAATGAAAACAACTGAAAAATGCATTTAATTGAGCATGGGGTAAGGCCATAAGGGAGGCTTGTGTGCGCTGTGCATTGTGCGCAATTCATGGGCAGGGGTTGTCAACCTTGTTGCACTTCATATCTTTTGATCCTTCTCGTTGGATTCTTGTTTACCATATACTATTTGAATTTAAAAGGTGGAACCAACAAGAGCCAGATAAACTTTTTTCTAGTTAGAGTTAGAAAATATGACCGAATGGATTGTAAAGATTGTAAGGTTATTCCAGGAGAGTGTTTGACCATGCAACATAAGTTAGTAGTTTTAGATATTTGCATTAGAAGTAGAAAGAGGGGTAGTAAATAAAATGTGCCCTAAAACAAGGTGGAGGGATTTGAAAGGAGAAAGAACGATAGTATTTAAGGATAAAGTGATTGATGAGGGAGAATGGAATTTTAAGGGAGAAAGTACAGAGATGCGGAATCAAATGGCTGTCTATATTAGGAAGGTTGCAAAAGAGGTGCTTGAAAAGTTGAAAGGAAAGAGACACGATAATTAAGAAACCTGGTGGTGGAGTGTAGAGGTCCAGAAAGCTGTTCGGGAGAAGAGAATTTATTACGAGGTTTGGCAAAGTACCAGGAATATGGAAACTCAACCGCCTAATCCTCCCTGTTTAGTTGTATGAAGATGTATTATTCTTTTCTTTTTTTTTTTTTTTTAAGAAGGCTTTTGATTGTATTATTCGTTATTGAGTTGGTTCTAGAGGTAGAGTTCATTTGTGGTTAGCTACTCGGATGGCCCTTCTCCTCTAGCTTCTTAATTTTTGAGTCTCTTCCGACGTGCTTTTGACAATGTTGTTGTAGTGAGCAACTTTTTGAGCGGAAATGTGGCTTTAGTTTCTTGGGGTCCCACTTTCAATCGGATGTTGAGGGATCTCAGTTTGTTGAGTTGTTATCTCTTTTGGAGGGTGTATTTATTTTGTCAGATGGGGTTGATAGGAGAGTGTGGGAGAGTTCTTAAGATGGTTCATTCTAGGTGGCTTCTTTCTTTGTGGCTGTCTTCAGTTGTTTTGGTTCCTTCTCCTATCTCTAGCATATGGAAGGCTAATGCCCCTCAAAGAGTTCTGGACTTAGGTTGGTTAGCTAGCTTAGGCTGTATCCTTACACAAGATAACTTGCATAAATGCAAGTTAATCTTGATCAATGTATGTCCTTTGTGCCTTAGGGATGCCTAGTCAGTGAACTATCTTCTTAGCTCTTGTAGCATAGCTTGCACTTGGTGGAACTTTGTTCTTAGCTAGTTTGGTTGCAGCTAGGCTTTGCCTAATTATCTATGCAGCTTGTTTGAGCCTTGGGGTTATGGTGTGGGTTCTGCTCAAGGAAGGGTGATGTGGAAAGCTTCCTTCCTAACTGTTATACGGGTGATTTGGAAGGAGTGGAATAGGAGGTGTTTTAATGGAGTCTACTCGAGGGTGGAGAAGTTAGAGAGCTCTATTAAGTTTTGTGTGGTTTCTTGGGTGCCCATAGTACCGGCTTTTAGAGGCATTTCTATTGATTCCATGTTGAGAAGTTGGCATGATGTGGCTTTCTCTTCTAATTTTAAGGATCAGCTGCATCTTTCTTGGTTTCCTTCTCGTGTTTTTTTCAACCTTAACTTTGATGGTAGTGTCATCAGCAACCCGAGTCGCTATGGAGTAGGACTAGGAGCTTTGGATATCTTATTTGAGATTCATCATCTGCTTGTTTTCTTTGTTTCTTTGGTCCATTGGGCTTCTGTTTGTTGAATGAAACAGAGTTGGGGGCTAATAGGACTGGTGTTCATTGTGGAGGGAGATTCTTGGTGTGTCATTCGGTAGGTGGCAGGATTTTCTAAGCCGCCTTGGTGTTTGGTTGATGTGGTAGAGGAGGTGGTTGGGATTACTATGAGGCTTAATGCTTCTTATTTGCATGTTCTTCGCAACGCTAATGAAGATGTTGACGTGTTGGCTAAGGAAGGCGTTAGGCGATCATCTCTTTTTGTTGTTTCTTTAACTTTGCTTTTGGTGTGACCCTTTCTTTTAGTGGTTTTTGGATGTTTTATGTTGCTTCTTGAATTGTTTTTTTAATTTTATTATTATTTTTTTTTTGCGTATTGCCCAGGAGTGATACTATCAACCTAAGGAGTAAGGACCCAAGGATCAATTCCTGGGCATGTGTGTTATACTAAGGCGTTAACACCACTCTACTATGAGTGTGTTTACAACTTGTTTTGTTTTGCCCTTTTCAGTATAAGTCCTTTTTAATTGTGGCTTTTTACTAAAATTCTCATTTCCATTAAAAAAAAAAAAGGATGAGTGCATGAAAGAAAACCTACAAGTAGTTGCTATAGAAAAAAGAAATTTAATGTCAAACGTCATTGTTTGTGCACATTTACATAAGGATGGAAATAGATCTCGTATGAACTAAGGGTTACATGTTCGTGGAACTAGATGTTAACACCAGTTGACACAAAGCCCACCCGGCCCATTGAATGTAACAAACCAACCCATCACGTGGGATAATTTAGGATAGACTCAAATCACTGTAAACTTATTTTCTTTCCATATACATAGATTGTATTAGCTTTACTTTCCATATACATAGATTGTATTAGGTTTGAATTGCCTTGATTAAGGCTGAATGATATTATAATAGGGAGGAAGGATCGTCCATTGAAGGGATCCAAGTATTCCACAAATATCCATTGTCTATTCACGTTCGTGACATGGTATCAGAGCCTGCGACTTGGTCTGCTGCTGCATCTTCTTCTTCTGCTTCTTCATGCTACTTCATATGCATCTTAGCCACTCAACAGAGAACACCACAGCAACTGATCTCTATTTCTAGAAATTCTCAGCCAACCAGGAGCAAGGAAAAGCACTGTCGTCAGCCGTATTCACTTCAACAAAGCAATGGCCCACCTGCGATGATCAAGACACCTTCACCAACTCTATATGTGATGGTTGACTGCTTATTCTAGACATTCTATATTTTTTTCAGAATTTTTGGCTGCCTCGAGGTAGGTTTTTGCCTTTTTTCTGGATTTCCGAAATCTTGCACCAGTTTTCAGCTTCACCATACAGTTTCTTGGATTCTCATCTGATTTGGGTGAGATTTGGTTTAGTGGACACGAAAAAGGCTTCTCATTCTTCCCAAGTGATCTGATCCCATCATTGATCCATCTGTGGGCCACCAGACCAGATCATGTGTAGAATTTCAGGTAGCCTGGGCCAATTCTGGCATCTGATCACCTCTGGCCCACCATAGATCCGTCAAGCAAGTCCAGATATCACTGCCTCAGGGTCGTTTGATACTTCTGGGGATTTTAGAGTTGTTTTCCAATTTTTTGTTGAGGAACAGAGCTGTGTTTTTACAATCTGCTTGCAATTTCTAAGAATTTCACTCAGCACCCTCCTCTCTATCAAAAGAGGCCTGCTGATCTAGTCATTCCGAGTTACAATACTGACTTGAGACAGATACTAGAGTGTTCATCATGGACCAAAGTGAAACTTCCTTGATTAAATTCAATGGGACAAATTATTCATCATGGGCTTTTCAATTTCAAATATACCTTAAGGGAAAAGAGTTATGGGGACATGTTGATGGGACAGATCCTAAACCTTTAGAGGATGTAAAGGCAGTGTCCAAATGGGAAACCAAGGATGCCCAAATCATGACTTGGCTTCTGGGGTCAGTGGATCCACAATACATTCTGAATCTCTGGCCCTATAAAACAACAAAAGGAATGTGGGACTATCTCAGACAGGTTTATCAACTGGATAACTCTGTCAGACGTTTCCACTTAGAACATGAGCTATCTCAGTTTAATTAAGGGACAATGCCCATTCAAGAATATTACTCTCATTTTATTCGCTTATGGATGAACTATACCGAGATCATTTACTCAAGTCTACCTGATGCCTCGATTGCGGTGGTTAAAAGCATTCATTCCACTAGTCAAAGCGATCAATTCTTGATAAAATTGAAACCTGAGTTTGAACAAGTACGTTCAAATCTGATGAGCAGGGTGCCTCCCCTATCTATTGATTCTTGCTTAGGAGAGCTTCTTCGCGAGGAGCAACGTCTTACTACCTAGGCTACTCTTCATCAAGCAATTTCTCTAGTACCATTAACTGCTGCCTATCTTGCTCGTCCCAAACAGCAAAACAGAGACATGACCAAAGTACAGTGTTACTGTTGTCAGAAGTATGGACATGTCGCCACTCAATGCAATAAAAAATTCTGCTCTTACTGCAATCGCAAAGGCCATGTTCTTCTGGAATGTCGGCACCGTGCTCGGTTTTCCTCTCAGAAGGCTAATCTAGCAACCTTGGATTCGTCTTCTAATCTAGCAACCTTGGATTCGTCTTCTTCTGCATTGAGTCCTGCTGCCACTTCAGTGATGCCTGCTCAGCCTCCTTCATCCTCTCTTACCCCCGAAATTGTTCAACAGATGATAGTAAATGCCTTTTTTGCTCTTCGTTTCTCTGGTAAACCAAAACATTCAAACTCTTCTTGGTATATGGATTCGGGGGCTTCTAATCATATGACCCACTCTTTTGATAATTTATCTTAATTAAAGCCTTATGATGGAAATCTCCGAATCAATACTGCAGATGATGGCAGTAATGGGTATACTGCCATGGGTGAGATCTCACATCCCTTACCGTTGAGTCATGTTTTTCTTTCTCCTCGGTTATCTACAAATTTATTATTTGTTGGACAACTCGTTGATAACTATTGTTCAGTCTCTTTTTCGCGTTCTGGTTGTGTTATACAAGATCAAGCATCGGGGAAGGTGATAGTGAAGGGACCTAAGTGTGGCCGTCTTTTTCCGCTGCAACTCTCTACACAAGATAGGAATTTGGTTGCCTCTGCCTTGTTTTCTGCTTCTAGTTCAAATAAGAGCCAATTATGGCACAATAGATTAGGCCATCCTCATTCTCGTACTTTGTTGTCTTTGTTTCAATCTGGTTTGCTTCATGATAATAAAATTTCTCTTAAAGATGTTTCTTTTGATTGTTCTAGCTGTAAAATGAGCAAGAGTAAGACTTCCTTTTCCCATCAGTACCTCATTATCATTGAAATGCTTTGATCTTGTTCATAGTGATGTATGGGGTATCACACCTGTCATATCCCATTCTCATTTTAAGTATTTTGTTACATTTATTGATGATTATAGTCGCTTTACATGGATTTATTTCTTGCATTCAAAATCTGAGGTGTTTGTTGCTTTTAAAATTTTCTTAGCTCATGTGGAAAATCACTTCTCCACATCCATTAAAACACTTAGCACAGATTCTTGTGGTGAATATGTTTCTAATGAATTTCAAAATTTTTTTGCAAAACAAAGGGATAATTTCTCAAAAATCATGTCCTTATACACCCCAACAAAATGGTGTGTCTGAGAGGAAAAATAGACACCTTTTGGACATTGTTCGGTCACTCCGTTTAGAATCATCTGTTCCACCAAAATTTTGGCCCGAAGCTCTGTCCACAGCAGTTCATGTTATAAATAGACTATCCGCCCCTCGTATGAAGAATGAAATACCTTATTTTTGTTTATTTCATAAGCATCCTACTTATTCTCATCTCCATACTTTTGGGTGTGTATGTTTTGTTCTTCTTCCCCCTGTTGAACGAACAAAACTATCTGCTCAATCCTCTAAGTGCACTTTTCTAGGCTATGCAACTGACCAAAAAGGATTTTTCTTTTATGAGCCTAAGGTGAAATGCATCAGGACCTCTCGTAATGTCGTGTTTTTTGAAAATTAGTAGTTTTTCCAACATCATTTAGATCATGATAACCCTGCTGGGCTTTCACTTGTTACTGACTTTTGTGATAATCATGTTCCTTCTACGGAAACTATCAAACCTTTACTTGTGTATGAAAGGCGTCGGCGGGAAAATACGCTTGCACTTGAGCCTTCTGATTTGTCAGCTTCCTCATCACTTGACCCAGCTCCTGCTCCAGACATCTCCCAATCAGTTCCTCTTCGTCGATCATCTAGGATTTCCCGCCCCCCTGATTGGTTTGGCTTTACCCATACATCCTTACTTGCTACTTTGTCTTCTGTTCACATTCCTAATCATTTTTCCCAAGCAGTGCAACATGAGTGTTGGTGGCAAGCCATGCAGGTAGAACTTGACGCACTCAAACTGAATCACACATGGGATGTTGTTCAATGTCCTCCGTCCATCAAACCCATTGGTTGTAAGTGGGTTTACTCTATTAAGCTACATTTTGATGGTACTCTGGCACGTTATAAGGCTTGGTTAGTGGCACTTGGCAACCGTCAGGAGTATGGTATTGACTATGATGAGACATTTGCTCCGGTCGTCAAGATGACAACTGTGCGTACTATTCTTGCTATTGTAGCATCACGCTCATGGCTTCTTTATCAGATGGATGTGAAGAATGCATTCCTCCCTGGAGATCTTAAAGAGGAAGTGTACATGCGCCTTCCTCAAGGATATGATTCTACTTCTAAAAACGAGGTGGCGGAGCTCTATTGCTCGCTGTATGGACTCAAACAAGCACCCAGAGCTTGGTTTGAGAAATTTCGTTCTATTCTGCTTCATCTTGGATTTGCTCAAAGTCCCTATGATCCTTCATTGTTCCTGAATAACACTGCTCAAGCTACTATCATACTTCTTGTATATGTGGATGATATCATCATCACAGGTACCAAGGATGAAAATAGCGGTGACGCCCGCCGCCAAACTGCTACGAAGCGGGCGATACGTAGCGTAGCGGGGATATGTAGCGGCGTAGCAGTGTGATTTGAAATACTCACCAAAAAAATCTGAAAAAATTCCAGAAAATCCAGAAAATTGTAAAATGAAAGAAAATGTGGTTCTTTTGCAAAAGTAAGTAAGAAAAGGGGGTGTAGCGGTGCCCTCAATATATAAGGTCCTGTATCGCTATGTAAATAGAAAATAATAGTAATGATTAGTTTTTTCACATGTATTCATGTTCTTTAGTCATGCTAACTTAGAAAGTAATGAAAAGCTCATTAAAAAAAAAAAAAAAAAAAAAAAAACTAGAACATGAAATAAAGGCATAAGACTTAAGAGTTAGGTCATTAGTGAACATTGAACAATCAATAGTCAATACTTTAAGCCTCAAGGTTAAAGGTTCAAATTACTCAACAACTCAACATTCAACACTAATTTAGAAATGAAGTGGTCAACACTCGTCCTCTCAGAAGATGATACATCCGATTAAGAGGAAGACTCCAAGGTCAACACATAAATCAATTACATCTCCTACAAAACAATGATGGAGACCGTGGGAACTTAAGAAGTTCCCTCTCGGGCTTCTCCCACTTAGTTATTTAACAATGAGGGTTCTTTTAAAACAGTTAAATTAAGATCAGTTTAAAATTTAGTAGTAATAGGTAACCATATCTATACTACTACACACATTCCAAATATAATTAAACATGCTTATATCATATATTAACAAATAATGATAATAATAGACATCCAAGCACAACAAAGAAAGACAACCAGTAAAAGAGGCCTAGCTATCATGGTCAAGTAGGATCCTTTTGTTTTTATGATTGCCACTTCTTTAAAACATGCATTTCGCAATGGGGGTCCGGGGGTATCCCCCGGCGGGGATCGAGCTGCCCGGTCAGCTCGCGGGGGCCCAGGGGGCGCGGACCAGAAATTTTTTATGAAGTTCTTCCTTCGAAATTGAATTTCTGCTTTCAGAACCTGTGCCCCTCCTTAAAAGTTGTGATTCATAGTAGTTAGAGAGTGATAATCTCAAAAGTTGAAAAAAAGTGAAAAAGTCGTTTGGGGGGGGGGGGGGGGGGGGGGTTGTTTGTTTAACACTGCCGATATGTATCGGCCGCCACCCGCTATTTTAATCCATGAGTCCTAGATGATGAATCTTTAGATTCCTTAGAATAGTTGAATCTCTTGATTTTGTAGCAACAAATCTTGACAAAATGGAGTTGGGACCACTAGGGGGACACACAAAGGGTTCACAGCAGTAAAAATGGAGAAAAAAGAGGAAGGAAGATGAAAAAAGTTGAAAAGGTAGAACGAAAAGTCGTCAGGGGGGGTTTATTACCCCCCAGCGCCACGTAGCGGCCGCTACGGGTGTGTTACCCGCTAAGTTCAATGTAGCGTGGCGGCAGCTACCGCCACGGCCGATATATCGGCCGCTACGCTACGTAGCGGCCGATATTTTCATCCCTGACAGGCACTCACAGTAAAATGATCCATAGTCTTCAATCCTCACTTCAAGCTGCATTCCATATGAAAGACGTGAGTCCATTAACATATTTCTTGGGTCTTGAGGTACAACAGTCTAGGAAGGGACTGTTTTTATATCAACATAAGTATGTTACTGATTTCATTGATCTTGCTGGCCAAAAGGATGCAATGCCTGTGGACACTCCATTAGAAGTCAATGTGAAACTCCAGAAAGATGATGGGGACCTCCTCTCCGATCCCACCTCCTACCGACGCTTAGTTGGGAGTCTGGTCTACTTGACCATCACTCGGCCTGACATCTCATATGCTGTGAATGTTGTTAGTCAATTCATGGCAGCACCGCGGCATCATCATCTGGTTGCTGTCGAAAGGATCATTCGGTACATTCTTGGTTCTCTGACACGAGGCTTGGTTTTTCCAATTGGCACACCAATTACACTAAATGCTTATTTTGATGCTGACTGGGCCGGATGCTCGGATACTCACCGATCCACCATAGGCTGGTGTATGTTGGGTGAATCGCTCATTTCTTGGAAATGCGAAAAGAAAGAAAGGGTCTCCAGATCTTCCACTGAATCCGAATATTTTGCCATGTCCTGTGCCTGTTCCGAGATCCTTTGGCTTCGTGGCTTACTTGCAAATCTTGGTTTTCCCCAGACTTCAGCTACCCCACTTCATGCGGACAATACTAGTTCCATCCGTATCACTGAGAATCCAGTCTTTCATGAACGTACAAAGCATATCGAGGTGGATTGTCATTTTATTCGAGATGAATATGATCGCAAGGTCATTAGTCTTCCACATGTTTCCAGTGAGCTCCAACTTGCTAACATCTTCACCAAAGGACTGCCTAGGCCACGCCATGAGTTCTTGATTTGCAAATTGCTGTTGTTTGACCATCATCAATTTGAGGGGGGGTGTTAACACCAGTTGACACAAAGCCCACCAGGCCCATTGAATGTAACAAACCAACCCATCGTGTGGGATAATTTAGGATAGACTCAAATCACTGTAAACTTATTCTCTTTCCATATACATAGATTGTAACAGCTTTACTTTCCATATACTTAGATTGCATTAGGTTTGAATTGCCTTGATTAAGGCTGAATGATATTATAAAAGGGAGGAAGGATCGTCCATTGAAGGGATCCAAGTATTCCACAAATATCCATTGTCTATTCACGTTTGTGACACTAGAAGGGGGAGGCAAATGGAGAGGGAGAAAAGAGGTTCCATTATGTGGAGTTGAGAAAATTGCTTTGATCCTACGTGGAGTACTAAGAAAAGCGATTCCATTATGTAGAGTTGAGAAAATGGCTTCAAATAGGCTTAAGTAGAAGAGTTTGAGGTAATGCTAATGGACATTTGATGGAGAGTGACAAGTTTGAGGTAACATAACGAATCATGGTTTTAAAAATCAGCCGATTCTGAGTTGACTTGGCCGAGTCAACTTGGATGCGGTTTGTGGGAGTCAATTCACTCCTGGAGTCGAGTCTGGCTGAGTCCAATTGGGAAAGAGGCCGAAACTAGTGTCCTCCCCTCGCAAGATGATGTTGGAGGCATTTGGGGTCGTTTTCACACTGATCTTGGAAGGTTAAAATCACATTCTCTAGAAGATTTTATAATTAAAAAATCGGGTTACAACCACCTATTATTACTTAATTTTATTGTAAATAATTAAAATAGGTGTGGCTTAGATTCGACAGGGCATCTTTTTTTTTTTTTTTTCTTTTCTTTTTATTTATAAGAATTAAAAAAACTGCTGAGTCGACATGACCGAGTCGGGTCTACAGCGACTTGGACTTTATTCAGCCCTTATGTGAAAAAAAATAAAGCAAAAGGTTTTTTTTTAATCTTTAAATAAAGGAGGGGGGAGAGCAATATAAAAATTAAAAAAGGGGAAAGGGTTACAGATTAGGATTTAGGACATTAGGTCAAGAAACGGAGAAAGGGAGCAGCGATGTTGCTGGCCTGTTGTTGCTCTGCACTGTTGCTGCTGGCCGGCTGTTACTGCTCTGCGTTCTACTGTTGCTGGCCTGCTGTTCAGATCATGAGCTCTAGGTCAGTCCTTGCATGTCTGGCCTCTGCCGCACTACTGCTGCTTTCCTCTGTTGCTGCTGCTGTTGCTATCCTCTGTTGTTGCTGCTTCTTTCCCTATTACTGTTGCTTTCCTGCTGCCAACCTGCCTGCTGATGCTTTCCCTATCACTGCTGTTGTTGCTTTTCTGCTGCCAGATGCTGCTGCTACTGTTGTTGTTACTGCTCTGCGTTCCTCTGCTGCTGCCACTCTGACAGGTACGCTGCTCTTCTTCCCTCTTCTCTCTTCTTTTTCTTGTTCTTTTTTCCTTTTCTCTTCCTCTCTTTTTCCACATCACCCGTGTGCAACTGCTTTCTCTGGATTCTTTTTAAAGGGAGTTGGATGGCGCCTGGGAGCGAGGTTTCCTTTTTTTCTATTTTTCCCTCTATTTTTTTAAAATTTTTTTGTGATCCTTTTGGGCAATAACCCGACTTGGCCGAGTCCCCCAAGACGACTCAGACTCGGCCAAGGGCGAGCTATGATGCACGGATACTTCACAATGGGCAACGTATCGTGTCGTATTGTATTAGATACTTCACTTTTTACATGTAAAATCTGTGTCCTTGTTGTGTTTATGGCGTATCCCTGAAGTATCTGTTCCATATCTAGGCATCATAGAAGGCAAGTCGTGTCCCGATTCCGCTTTCTAAAACCTTGATTTATAAGATTTTCAATCATTTTTTCATTTTATTATTATTTTTATTTTGAGGCCTGCAGGGTGTGACTTGGTCCTATGGCTGAGTCTCATGGACTTGGCAGTTGGCACAGTATAGTGGACTTGAGGGTGACCGAGTTGCCTCTCAAGTTTGAATTTTAAAACCCTGTAACCAATGCCTAACAAATATTTGTTAAGATATATTGCCCCGCATACAAAACATGGTTTTCTAAGATAAACTTCTCATTTAGTTCTATTGTGTGTTCTCACACACACACACACATAGATAGATAGATAAACTTATTTAAAGTCTTTCAATAAAACTCATTTAAGCCAACCCTACATTGACGGGATAAGTCTTTTATGATGGTGAAGACAGAGACTAGCAATTGCTTAGTGTACTGAAAGTGCAGGCAAGAGACCAATGCAAGTCCTACGGAAGGGGGGAGAGAGAAGAGAAGGGGGATGGAATAGGACTATTTGAAAATTATGACTAATTAAAAATTATAGCTCTCAATTCAATCAATGATCGCTCAATTTAAACAATAAACTATGTGGAAACAATGTGATCATTTGTGCTAATTAAAAATTAATGAATATGTATCACTAGAAAGCTCAAACACTAAGAATATGCCAATAAGTTCACAATGTAATCTAGCACGTGTGATGCATGTGAATTTAATCAAGATATGTCTATCTAGCACATGCATCCCATAGCATATAGATAAATTGACAAAGCATAATAGAGATGGAGGCACACAACGATTTATGATGGTTTGGTCCTTGATCCAGTGTTTTTAAAATTGAGAGGCGCATCGAGGCACTAAGGTCTCCTGGGGCCTAGGCGCTAAGGCGCGAGGCGAGGCGCGGGCTTCATTGAAGCGAGGCGCACATTGTAGATAAAAAATAGATATTTTGGTATAGACAGATAATTCAAAATTCAATATTGGCAAAATAAAATAATTCACAAATTAAAAAAAAGAAGGCAAAGAATATTAGAAGAATTTTAAAAGTCATAAAAGCATCCATCACTGCAGTCGGTGGAGTTGACTGTTGCTGCTATTAGAAGAATATTAGAAGAGTCATTGCTGCTGCAGTGTTGCTGCTATTTTCTGCTGCTGCAGTTGGTGGAGGCATAGTTGTCAAATCGTGGGGCCCACACTAATAAATCAAGCAGCCAATGCCAGTAAGGTTGAGGCCCACATCTTGATGAGTTAAAAAAAAAACCCAAACCCGTGGCACAGGAAAATTTTTTTTGCCAAGATCCTACATTCAGTGGGGCCCATATAGCAATTGAGATTTTCAGGTGGGACCCACCAGTGAAATCCAAACAGTCCATTCAGTAGGGATTAGTTGGATCTCTTAGTGGGCCCTACTGTTCTATGGAGAAAAGGGTGAAAGCTGGATATAGATCCATCAATGATCCAGCTGTTGGGCCCCACTTGTCATGAGAAAAAGAAAAAAAATAGAGACAGGTGGAGGAAAGAGTTGACATGTGGCGGGTTGGGAGAAAAAAATATAAAATAAAATGCGTACCTGGACTGGGCAAATGGAAGAAGAGAATTCAACTGCTGCTCTTGTTTTTTCTGGCTGCAGCAAGCGAAGGCTGACACTGCTCCTCTTCTCTCATTGAAGCAAACAAAAGGAGCCTGAACTTCTACAGTTCGGCTACTGCTCTTTTCTTCTCTCATTGGAGTGATGAAAGGGATTCAGCTTCCAACAAATGAAGACTGCGAACACAGTCAGCGGCATGTCGAGGAGTGATTTTTCAGCCCATTTTCTTTCTTTCTTTGGAAATCTTTTGCAGCCCTTTTTTTTCGTTGGAAATAAAGGTTAGGGCCCACTGCCTTCACTACTCCTTCTTCTCCTCCTCTTGACGTTGCAGCGAAGGATGTGAGTGGCTGCAGCAGAGGACGTCGTAGCTTCTTCTTCCTCCTTCTCTTTGTTTTTTTTCTCCTTTTCCCCCTTTTTTTTCGTTTGATGATGCAACAGAAGCTAGGGCTTCTGCCCTCTTTTATTTAAGTTAGAAAAATTGCATTTAGCCTCTTCCATTTTCTTCCTTTTTAATTTAAAGTTAGCTGATGAAAAAAATCAGGCGCACTCCTGCTGTGCCTCGCGCCTGGAAATTAGGCGCATGCCATGTCGCTTATTGGTCGCCTGTTATACGTCGCTTCGCCTACCCCTACCCCTACCCGAGGCGCAACTGCTGCGCATTGCTGTGCTTGGCGCCTAGGTGCACGCCGTTTAAACCACTGCCTTGACCTACGTTCATTTCCAAGAGCACCACACCAATGGTCTCTTGGATTTCACTATGAGAGGTTTTCAATAGGTGCACCTCAGAAACGTTTACACCAAGATTTTTTGATATGGTGGTTTGATTACAAAGGTCTACTCCACCAACCACAAATTTTTTTATACGGTGGTTTGATCACGAAGATCTACTCCACCACACTATTTTTTATAGTGGTTTGATCGCACAAGTCTAATCCACTTAACAATGTTGTAAGAATAAAATAAAAACAAGGATGCTTGTCTCTTGAAGACGAATATGTCTTGATTGCGTTCTTTGAAGCTCAGATCCAAGACTCCAAGCTTTAGCCTCCTATGCTTGAACTCCTTGGCACTTGAAGATGCTCCAATTATGCTCAACTAAGTATGAGAGGAGGTCTTGTGTCTAGGGTGACTAAAATGTACCTCTAAGGTTAGTCCAATCCCTAGTTTTGCATCTTTTCTACAAATCACTCTTTTATGAGCTTTGAATGCTCAAAGATATACCTATGAGGATATTAGACTGTCTGGAAAATAGTATCGAATGTCTAAGGAGAGTTTGCCTATGGGAAGCAATCAATCGGCAAAACACTTGAACCTAATTACAGTAATCAGTCTCTCTTGAGCCTTGAATGCTCTTAGATTTAACTATTAAGTCCTTAGAGAGTTAGACGAATATGGATTTTGAGGTCTAATTGTGTTTAACTTGGTGTTGGTTTGTAGTCTAAGAGGGCTCTCAAAATCACACTCGTTATAGCCTTTGAAATGAGCTCACGTATAAATAGAAAACCTCATAATGGCTGGTCTATAGTTAGCTGTGAACTGGCTACGACTAGCTGTGACTTCTCTATGGCTAGTTTGACTGAAGGGTCAAACTGATCGTTTTGTTTTGCGGTTATCCTTACTGCTCCCTGTGGAATGACCTACGGCTAGCTGTAAGCTCACCGTAGAGCAAACAGGCTGAATTGTAGCTCATTGGAAAATCTCACTGCAGAAGAACCACAGTTAGCTGCCCGGGCTCTTATGGAGGCTTTTGGCTAGCTGTAAGGCCCGAGAACTGAACTTCTGAACTGTTCAGTTCAGCCAATTGAACCCTAATGGTTTTCCCAGTTGGTTGGAGGGTTCTAAGGGCCTTTTCTTGGTTTGCCTAAGGCCCATTTTACCTGAATAGGTTGGCAGAAATTGGGATACATCTCGATGAGGCACGTGCCTTCCAAGAATTGATTTTCTGGACTTTATCTCAATCTTCCTTGTTGAAGTTTCTAGAGGAAAGGTCTTGGACTTGACAGCGAGTTGACAATACTAGGGACGTGCATATTTAACTATGACAGTAACATGTACCAACTCTATTGAAGCATTGTCCTTATATTATCAATTGGATTGCCAAATATAATTAAAGTCGATTCACTTTCATTTATTTCTAGTTTTTATGTCGTTATATTTATTAATGAGATTTGTTTTTGAAATTTAATAATTTCATGTCAAGTTTTTGTGATGCTCTTTCTGAATTTTGTGATTTTTTTTTATTAAGATTGTGCCTTGGTTTCAACTTGCATATGTATCATGCTATACCTTTTCTTGCATATATTGTTATGGGATTCATTTGTTTGTAATCTTAAGTTCCTTTAATCTCTTGGAGTTTGCATTGTTCAAATTGGAATGTGCTTTGGATCCTGTAGGTCAAATGGTTGCTGAAGCTTTCACAGATTCCTGAAGTCACAGAAGTTCCATCCTTCAGTGAAGATGCCCGATCATATCTGGAAGGCCTAATTCATAATTTTGGTGAAACTGATGCCAAGGAAGTAAAGAGAATTGAGAAGATTACTAATCATGATGTTAAGGCGGTGGAGTACTTCTTGAAACAGAGATGCCAATGCCAGCCAGAGATTGTGAAGGTTCACATTCTGTGCTTCAGTTTTCTTAGTATTTAGAGTCTATTCTCAATTCCATTGACTAGACTGCATCGTCCGTGTTCCTTATTTGTGAGGATTATATGTGAAGCATCCTCAGGCTGTCTTTATACTAATGGGACATTCTATTCTGTGATCATGACTGTTTATTTGATTGGCCAATTTATGCTTGATAAAATTTCTCATGGGGTTTTCCTTGCGTTTTTCCATCATCCTGAAAAATAGATGGTGAAAATGGATGGGGCAATGCCTTATATTTGATTCAAAAGGAACATATATTGGATCACTTGGATCTTCTAATTTGAGCTAGAGCTAAGACATGGTGTATCCCTGCACCCCATGAACACTGAAAAAATAGAACTCAAGGCATTGTAGACATGTTCGTGCGAGCCATTTTTATTTTTTTAACGCAATCTGGATCCCTTGTAGCGATACTTTGGTCTTCAAGCTGCTGAATTATCTCACAAATTTGCATCGAGGGGAGATGGGAGTCACACACTATTCAAGGCTACACACTATTTAAGACTAACTTTCAATAGCATAAAATCTTATTGTTTCTCCAATATGATGACATAAATATCATACACTTTGGATTATGTTACACCATAGTATTTAGGATCCTGTTTGCAATCAATAGTGAGCCAAATCCTCTTTAAACCATGGCTATATTCAACCTATGGTAACCCTGGGAGCAATGAGAAACTAAATAAATACTAAATACTCCTTTCAAATTAGGACTCTTAACTTAGTAAAGCTGCAAAAAAGGAAGCTTCTAGCTTTACTAACTTGACCGGGACCATTCTTAATAATAGGGTGTTGTATATCAAGTAGGTATTCTTTTGAGCAAAACTACAGAAACAGAAAAGACATTAGGTGATCACTATTATTCTGCCACACTAATAATAAATAGACCATGTATGTGATTGACATCTGGGATCCATGGTTTAGCTGTAGCCCCCCTCTGGATTTTCTAGCCAATCGATCTGCATTAATTTTCCATGCAAAAAGAAAAAAAATGTTTTCCACGGTGGAGTGATTATCTGTTGTCACGTGCAATCATTTTCCTCAGTTTTTGTTTTCGGAGATGGAGCAATCGCAATTTTTCAGAAAATCGATTCTGACCCTGAGGGTAGAAAATCAATTTCCACTGCTGACTTTTCCTACCCTTTGGAAACAATAGTCCATTTATACTGTTCAACTCCGAGGATTTGACAAACTTAAATGGAAAAAAGAAAAAAGAAAATCTTGAGCAAGATCTGAAGACTGAAGGAACAGGATGGCGGAGTCTGAGATCCCAACAGACTTTAAAGATTGTTTATGTCAAGAGGATTGAGAGCCATTTGGGCTCCGATACCATGACAAGAGGGAAAGGAAAAGAAAACTGGAAGAAAGGCTTGTACCAGTTGCTTGGTGGACCACTCTAAACAAGGGATTTAGAGGAAAATCACGAAGTAACTGTAAATCTCTAAGGATATGAGCTATAGATTAATGTTATAATATGGCATTCCTCTAGACTTGATGTAGATAGACCTCAGGCCACATGTGTAGGGACTAAGAAACCTAATTAAAGTAGGAAACTAAGGAAATTAGAAACTTAATCCCAAAAACAACTCATCAAATAAAACTAGTAACTAATAAAAATTAATTAAATAAAATAGAAAAATCCCTAAATCTACTTGGGCCCTACACATGTTGCATGAGGTTTATCTGCATTAAGACTCTAGGAAAAAATGTTAATTCAGTGTCTCAGGTCTGTCTCTCTGCACACTTCCTGACCTCAAGCAGTTGGATGGATGGTTCGGGCTGGACTTAGCAGCAGTGTAAACATTGGTTTGTTAATATATTTGTGGTTTTATTCATACACTTGATGTTAGCAGAATTTAATACTGCCAAGTTGAATATTGATATGCACCAAGCAACCTAGAAATAGGCTACTAGTATGCACACAATTAAAACTCGCAAGCGCACAAGATCAATATGTAAAATAATGATTGTAAGTACGAGGTCGATCCCATGAAGACTTGTGATAAAATAATGTCAAAAGCAACTAAATATCAGAATATTAAAGGAAACAATTGAATAATGAAAAGTTGAATTAAACTACTAAAAACAGTAAATTAAACTATCAAAAGATAAATGGAAAATAATCTAAAACACACAATTGATACTAGAATTGAAAAACATTAATAATGAATGGACTAGGGTTTCATCTACTTGCCTAACCAATCCTATGTGTGTCTCTTATTACCCTTTAATCAAAAATCAGATTTTATTAGTGACATCTATCAACCTAGACCATGGCATGTGCATCTAGATTACTATTCTCCTAAACCCAATTCATGAGTGGCATACTATATGAGTTACTCATCATGTTGTAAAAACTAAGCATGGCATATGTCATAGTCAAAACACACATAATGCATAAAAACAATGGGAATGATAAATGCATGAGTTTAAGCATGGCATATACTTAGATTTTTCATGGTTCTAAACCCTAGATGCTTAATCCTCAAGACCAATCAAAATTAAGTTAGCTACTCTTAAAATTAATTGAACATGGCATGGTTGGCATGTCATATACTCAACTCATCAATTAAAAACATGGTTTAGAATCTCAACTAATAAAACTGAAATCTGAATTAAAAGATGTGAAAAGAGACTACATAGAACTCGGCTAGGGTTTCAACTACACCCTAGCCCTAAAAAAGTTAGCGACTCATGTCTTTAGTAAAAAATAACATAAAAAATAATGTTATAGAAAGAACTCTGAAGAATGAAGAAGAAGAAAGAATTCAGCCAGCAATTGCTTGGATTTTCCTCCAAAAGCTCTCCAAAATTTCTCCAAGATGGCTCCCCAAAGATGGCTGTACGGCTGCTGTATGGTGGCTGGAAGATGGCTAGCATATATGGGTTGATGGTGGCTGGAATTCTGCTGATTTGCGTGTGAATATGATGCTGGATGTCCACCCCTCTTATGCCTTTTATAATTATTGCAACAGCCCTCTTTAGTGAATAGTTTCCTTGTAGGTTTAGATCTCCAACTTGCTTTGCAATTAGGCTTCTTAATTAGAATGAAATGGGGGTCTTCTTGCTTGATTAGCAAGACTTTCTAAATCTGGCCCCACTTGTTTCTTCAAGAAAATTCTTCACATGGTCCCACAAATCTGAGATTTAATTGCAAGAGATTAAATTTGAACCGTTTATAATAAAGGTGGGCCCATATGATGTGTGTACAATGATTGTGGGACCCCCTTCTTGAACTTCTAACTTGGCTTGGAATCTTCCTTTAAACTTTCCTTATTTTTCTCCGTTTTCTTCTCCATTCTTGGGCTCCACTTTAACTTGAATAGGACTTTCTAAATTCTGAAATTCCACTTTTGCAATGGGTGTGTCACCCCTTTTGGGCGTGTAACACCTTGGTTGGGTTTCTTCTTTTTTTTCTTCTTTCTTTCACTTTTCTTCTTTGATTAGAATTTTCTTTCTCCAATTCTTTCCTTCTTTGATTTGAATTAGAAGTTGTCCAAAGAATTAGAAAGTAGTATTGAACTCTGAAACAGCTTGGATGGGACCCACCTTGGCCCTTCTTTGGGATTCACGCCTACTTAATGAATTCTTCTCTTTTTAGCTCCTTTTGACCTAAGTACAAAAATTAACAAAGCTATGTCAGATCAAATAAAATAACTATGACTAGCACACGATAAATAAAATATTAGGGCTCTAATTGCAAACAATTAAGCACTTATCAAATATCATAAAGAGAACGTCATAAAATCAATCCTTGATTTTTGTTTCCTGTCAGAAATGAAACCTTCATCAAGAAGCATTGATGTGGAAACCTCTCATGCAGAATTGTCCTTAACGTCCCACTTGGATGTAGAGAAAAGTAGAAAGGGGAATTTTTTTTCCTGTAGCAGAATGAACTGCCCCCTGTTTGGATCTAATTTGTAGGAGAAAAATAGTTCTTCTCATGACTTAACTTCAGCAAGCAGTAGGGAAAAAAAAGTTTCTCCGAAGTGGGCTGGAGAAAACACCTTGTTCCACTGGTGAAATTGAAATTCTTTATCAATAAAAGCTGACATTTAACTATTTAGTAAACAGGTTTTTTTTATTAATAAATGTTTTTAAAAAGCTTTTCATAGAGAGTTACCACTAGAAAAAGTGGTGATTCTCGACAAGGATATTCCCCAACCCCTAGTTTTATCCAGATTTCTCTACCTAGCAGGGATTCTCCACTAAACATCTTTTAACCTTCATCTAAACTGACCCTAAGCATATCCTTAGGCCGAGTACCATACTATTCCTTTTTCCTTTGTGTTGCATCCCCTTGCTGTATTTCATAACTGGCTCTATGTGAATTAGAACATTCCTCTTGGTAACATCGTGAATTTTGTACTCAATTAGAATGTAAGGCTCCTTTCTTTTGTATTCCAGGTACTTGAATTTTTTCATTTTGCTTGTACATCTGAGGACATCAACAATGTTGCACATGCATTAATGCTAAAAGAAGCACTCGACAAAGTCATACTTCCCATCATGGTCGAACTGATTGTAGCAATATGTAACATGGCAAAACAGAATGCCCATATTACTATGCTTTCTCGCACTCATGGGCAGGTATGTGGGATTCCTGCCTTTTCTATGTAAGTTCCCTAGGGTTATTATTGTAATTTTTGTTAAGTAGTTAGTTTGCCGCACTTTTAACACCTAGGCATTTTGGGTGTATTGGTTAGCAACTTGAGAATTTTTTCAGAATGCAGTTGTACCTCCAACTAATTTCACTCAGTGATGAGCCTTGATCTCTATATGTTTGATAGCTAGCCTCTTGTGGTTTAACATAGATGGGAAAATTTCAAAACTTTATTTATTTATTTATGTTGAGACATAAAACATGAGTCCTATTTCCCACCTGAATAGTCACCAGTTACTTTTGTCTGCACTTTGGCTTTAGTTGAATGTACCCCAAATTACAAATGGCTTATACATGTTGGTTGAATGGAGAGTTACATGTTTTGCTATTGTTCAGGCAAGCACATTAGCTGGAAGGGGAAACATACAGAGGTCAACCCATGAACACGCATAGGCTGCTCTGGTTTTCAGTTTGTGTTGTGTGGTCCATCGTTTAGAGATAAAAGCCACTGATGTGCCCAATGTGGATGTACCATGCTAAGAACATCTCCCATTTGGAAAATCCTTACCCATTTTTATGGGATGAAAGACAATAAGTTACAGTGACATTCCTCATTTAATAGAAAAAGGCTACAAATAGCATTATTGGGATCTCTTAATCTGGAACATTTTCTGTTTGCATTGGTGGTTAGGATCATTGAACCATGTGCTCCACAAATAAACCATACATATTATCAAATACAGATGTATTTCATCAAATTGAATTGTAGCAGGTGGAAACCACAGAGAACTGCTTCGTAATATTTAATCTCCATTTAAAGACAGACAGGTAGGCCTTTGTAGATGTCGTGGCAGATTGATTTTCTGTTATTTTAGCTCCAGACCACCATAACTGATTCATATTGATGTTCGGTTGCATTGTGATCATTTACAAATTGGCGTGCACTCAATACATTAGTATATTTATATGTTCATGTCAAATTTGTTTCCAAACTCCCCCATGTTAGGTGATGGTCTTTAAGATGATCCACATATTGGTGATATTCACCACTGGATTCATGATCATTGTCAAGGACTTTTATCTATTTGGGGTCAGCTTCATACTTAGGTATGGCAAATTGGCAATACTTTACGGCCTTATCATCTTTATCAGCGCTGTTGGATTATTGTCCCCTATGATAGGTGATGGGCTTTAACATGGCCAACATATTGGTGATATTCACTGTTGGATTCATCATCTTGTCATGGCCTTATCTCATCTATATGGGCTGGTTGGCTGCATATTTAGGTGGCAATTTTTCAGCCATACCATCATTATCACCATTGGATTTTTCTTCCCTATGATAGGTTATGAGCTTTAACATGACCCACATATTGGCGATATTCACCATTGGTTTCATCATTGCCATCAAGGCCTTATCTGGGGCTATCTTTGTATTTTAGGTGTATTTTACAGCCATATCTTGATCACTGTTGACTTATCGACACTACCTTAATTGTCACCTATCATAGGAGGGTGGATGAGGATCCAATAGTTTGCCATGATGAGAAGTTGGTGATATGCACGGATTTGACTTGCCTATAGGTGGGCTTCAGGCAACTTGACCAAGGACATGCTAGTGTAGATTTTAACCATTTTGGCTCCAAATCATCATAGGTGTGAACATTGATATGATAATTGTTCTTTTTTGGCTTGACCCTATCAAAATTCAATGCATTCTCATGATTTAACGTTTTTGTGTGCACGCGCGTGTGCGTGCGTGCATGTGTGTGAGGGAGTTGGAACCTTCAACATGTAGCAGAAATAGTAACTAACTGTCCTTCCTAGAATTTCTGCAAGGGGTGGTACCCGCCCACCCAACACACACCGTAAAAAGGGAATAGAAAAGGATTACTTCTGGTTGCATACTATAATTGGTTTTTGATGCGGATATCATACTCCCTCCACGAAGATTCTACAAGAGGAAGAAGATGCCCCAAAAGACATGCACACATGCCTCCTCATGTTTGGATGATCCTTGCCAAGTGTTAGATTATGTGTTATATTATAGTTTTGGCCAAGATCCACCGTCAGATCACGATTCTAGAGAAGATCCACCGTTGGATCTTGATTCTGGCACAGATCCACCGGTGGATCCTAACTATAAAAAGATAAATAATTGGACCTAACATTTGATTCAGATGATGAAGACCCCATGTGGAAAACCAGGAAGATCCACATTGGGATGCACCACATGGGAGGGACCAGCAAAGAAGAGAATTGAAGATCAAGTGGGGCCCATCTGAAGGGCCCATCCAAGTGATTGTGTGCAGCCCACCCAAGTTATTTATTAGATTAGTTTGCTTCTATTTAATGGATTGATTTAATATTTTAATAATTTAGTTAGATGTTATGATCTTGACCGTAGGATGAATTAGATGGTTGAGATTTATTTTAGGGCTAGGTTTTCTCTATAAAAGCATTGTAAAGACCTTTTGTTGGTTAATGAATGATTAATAAAGAATTGTTACTTTTGGCTACTTCTCCTACATAAGGATCTGGTGTGAGACTGTTGGGTGTGAGGCCTTGCGGTGTGAGATTGCGAATCAGGTATCTTTTTCCCGTTCCCTCTTTCTTTGGATTAAGGTTGTTGGTTTCACTTCCACTTTATCTCCTCCCATAAAAACAGCCCCTAGATTCATCTTCTCCATGTCCGTACAATGCCCCGTCGCTCAAAACCCAAGTCCCGAGGATAATTCCCTTTTACCTATTGCAACCGGCCATTATTCACAACAGCCAAGTACTATATATTACAAAGCCCAACTGTCCTATACCCATTTCAGCTTAGCCCTTACACCTGGCACTCCCATCCCATCCCATTCCACATGTCTAACTCCTCTAAACCCAATACCCAATAACTCTTCCATCAAACCTAATAGGAGACAGAACTGTCAGCCCTTGTTCCCTTGTTCCCAAACCAATACACAGTTATTACAAGGCCTGTCCAACCACTAGAACACTGCCAGGCCATATCCAGCCCAACCGAACCCAGCCCAGTCCAGACAGGCCCGATCAAACCCAGCCCAGTCCAGACAGTGAACCCAGCCCAGTCCGGACTGGCCCAACTGAACAGAGCCCAGCCCATTCTGAGCCCAGCTGAATCTGATTCATTTTTTTTAGGTTGTTTTTTTGGGACCCGTTTGTCAAATCCTATAAGGGACAAGTGAATCTATTTGGAATTGATTGATCCCTAAGCTAGTGGAAGACTTTTCTTCCATTGCCAGTCCCAATTCAGATTTGGGAGGTTCTCATTGTGGGATTGTATCAAGGCCTAGAGTCACCTCAAACTCCCAAATCAAAATTTTACATAAAAGGTGCAATCTTAATTTCAGATTTTATGATTTTATTTGTGGATGTTAAGTGTTATCTTGATCTCATTGCATCATCTAGCTTAGCCTTGCACTGTCCTGCATCAGTTTTATTAACTTTTTCTAATTTTTATATCCTCTTTGTTTGTTTGTAGCCAGCTTCACCCACTAGTTTGGGAAAGGAAATGGCAATTTTTGTTGACAGGCTAAGCAAGCAATGCCAGTCAATTTCTAAAGTAAGATTGTTAGGGAAGTTCGCGGGTGCTGTTGGAAATTACAATGCCCATCTTGTTGCATATCCCGAAATAAATTGGCCTACTGTTGCAGAAGAGTTTATGAAGTCATTGGGAATAGATTTCAATCCTTATGTGACACAGGTTAGATTTCATTGTGTTTCTTTCTGACGTATGCCATTGGTTCTCTGTTCTTATGATTTTGATTTTGCATCTCTCACCATTCAATGTCAACATTGTAATTACTATCGTGGTTTGAGCAGATGAAGTCGTAGCATTTGTAATGACATCAATCTTTCTGACGAATGCTATTGGTTCTCTGTTTTGAGTTTGATTTTGCATCTCTTACCATTCAATGTCAACTATGTAATTACTATTGTGGTTGAGTAGATGAACTCGTAGCATTTGTAATAACATCGATATGTTTAATTTTAACAAAGAGTTCAATGAAAAAAAAGAGTAAGAGAAAACAAGGGTCAGTAGTGCTTGTTTATATTGACTATTGACTTGTGACAAACAGATTGTGCAGATCTGTCTTCTTTTTGTTGGGGTTTCCTTCTGTATTTCTCTTTGTTAATAAATAGAGAGTGACTGAGAAGAAAAAAGGCTGTTACAGCTCTGTGCTTTTATACTTCTGCCCTGTGATTCTTACTTTGTTAGGTCTTTCTGTGCAGATTGAGCCTCATGATTATATGGGAGAGCTTTTTAATGCCTTCACACTGTTCAACAGTGTCTTAATTGATTTTGATAGAGACATATGGAGTTACATATCTTTAGGTTACTTTAAACAGGTTAGTCTTTTGAGGAAAGCACTTTTTTTTATTTTTTTTCCCCTTTTAGTTTAACAAGTGAGAATACTGTTCCTTTGGAGGATGTATTGAACAGATAACCAAGGCAGGCGAAATTGGTTCATCAACTATGCCTCACAAAGTCAATCCCATTGATTTTGAAAACAGTGAAGGCAACCTTTCTTGGGCCAATGGAAATTTGGACAGCCTAAGCAAAAAGCTACTCATTTCACGCATGCAGGTAATTACCATTTACTATGTAATTTTGCATTTGAATGATTTTCTTTTCCTAGTATAGTTCCTTTATCAATGATTTATAGAGTTCTGTATCGATGCTGTCTTTGCTCTAATTTTGAAATTTAAAGACATGTTAATTTGGTTTTGCTATAGCAACAGGTTTTCAATTCCTACAATTTGGTTTGCCTGTTCACATCTCAAGTAGGGATGTCAATGGACTGGATCAAGATCAACTCAAGCCCTACCTTATAGTACAAGGTATGGGCCTCTGCTCACCCTTGTTCAGGGTGGCTCTATTTTTTTACTGGTGGAGTCCCAACCTGTACATAATTCATCCAGGATGACTTGGGTCTCAACGTGCTATTCTGAATATTTGAAATCGCTACAAATACACACATTTTATCACACCTGGTAAGCCTGACCCGATTTAGGCCTGAACCTTTTGTCCTTGATCCATCCTATTACTATTTTGTATATATATATATATATTGTGCGGATGGGCCCTATAAACTTTGCTCACATAATGAATAATCTCATTAGACCATTTCTACACATAGAGGGCAGTTATTATCCTATGCGTGGAGGTGGGCATGGAGCTTTCCATGTGTTCCTTGCTATGGGGCCCACATGTTGGCCCACTTCAGGATGGGACTTGGGGGATTTGAAGGTCTGGTTGAGGCCCTCCTATGTACAAAAAATAGCCCCATTCAATCATCCCAACTATATCATCCGGGGCCCACATGTCCAATCCATTCTGATGGATGTTCAATCAATCCAAGTGGACTCAAATGGGTGCAAACTCGTGGAGCATGTGTACAAGGGTGATGAGTTTTTTGGTCCACCGTGATGGACCATCAGGTAGCACGAGGTGTGCATAAGATTATTTTCCTTCTCTTTCTGTGTGTGTTTGTGTAAGGGAAATGCTCATATGAGAGTTTACTCTCACCATGTTATGGTGAGGCACCATGATGGGCCCCACCCATCACCAATCCGAACTGTCAACACCAAGGTTTCATAACCCGGACTCGGGACCCGACTTGGGCGAGTTGGGTGGGACTCGGCCGAGTCGGATTCATCCTCATTCAGCACTCAAAACAATAAAGAAAAAGGAGAAAGAAGTGAAGAAGAGGCTTACCAGGCAAGCAGCTTGCAGAATGGCACTAGGTGGCAACACAGCAGCTGCAACAGAGCAGGTGGTAGCACAGTAGCAGCTGGCAACATTGCATACAGCAGCAGGACTGTAGCTAGCAGCTTTTTCTCCTCATTGCACAATGCCCAAAACCCTTTCCCCTTTTTTATACTGCTTTCTCTCTCCCCCTCCCTCTATTTAAAGTATTTAAGAATGAAAAAAGAAAGATGAAATGAGGGGCTGAGTACAGGTGGGTTGCAGAGAAGAGAGAAAAAAGAAAGAAAAGAAAAGAGAGAAGGAGATTATGAGCAGCATCCAGCAGCATGCTTTCTCTTTCACAACTTCACTGTCGAGAGTGAAAAAGTGACAAACAGCTAGAAACGCAAGGCCCCAAATGGTTCCTTTTTTTTTTTCTTAAAAGATAGTGCTCTCTCTCTCTCTTTAAGTTTAAAGATGCCAACTGTCCACCTTTTCATTTTTTTGTCCCTTTAAAGACAGTGCTCTCTCTCTCTCTCTCTCTTTAAGTTTATACTTTAAAGACGCCAGCTGTCAACCTTTTCATTTTTCTTGTCTTTTCCTCTTCCCATTTCTCCTTTCTTTCTTTCTCTCTCTTTCATTTTCTTTTTTTTTTTGCAGCGAGTCCCAGTCGACTCAGTCGAGTCCTACATAAATGCTCGGACTCGGCCGATTTTTTAAACCATTGTCTACACACATGCCCCCCCGGGAAGTGCACCGGAGCCCATGGGTTTGCACCCATCCAAATGGATTGGACCATTGTATCAAGGGTCAATTTTTTTTCTTTAATATAAGGCGTTAAACCCATGGGCCATGGATCAAGGGATTATAGGCATGGGATTGAACCCAAACTTGATAGCTGGGCCCATCAAAGATGCCTCTTTCCATCCCCTTGGTCCCGTGATCAATGGGGCCCCGCATCATGGTATCTTTTACCGTAAGTGGTGAGATTTAACTCACATAGTTTAAAAAATTAGCTGAGTCCGAGACGACTCAGACTCGGCCCTTGCCGAATCGGGTCGCCCTGACTTGATGGCGTTTGTGTAGGACTTGGGTGAGTCCCTTGGGACTCAGTCGAGTCCCATGCAACTCAGCTGAGTCGACTGGAACTCGCCCGAGTCTAGACTTGGACTCGCTAAAAAAAAAAAAAAAAAAAAAAGAAAAAAAACAAAACAAACACTCTAGGTGGCCAGTGGACCAAAAAGGTCACTGGAGAGGGGACCAAAAAGGTCACTTTAGAGGACTTGGCACCAAACCCGCCTTCCCGCCTGAAATTCCTTTTTTTTTAACCTGTTTTTCCGAGGGCCAACATTGACCCTTGCTAAAACTAGTGAGGGCCGATGTCGACCCTCGTTATAACAAATGAGGGTCAACGTTGACCCTGCATAGGCGGACAAATAGTTTTCCTCATCTTATTCCTTCTTCCTCTCTACCCAAAACCCAATCCAATGGGAAAAATAACATGAGGATTCACCATGAGGTTGACAGCCTTGGAAACAAAATTGGACGGACGGTGGTTATCATTCATCATCAGGTGTAGTTCAATCATTGGCACTTGCCAATTGCAAGGATAGGAGCTCTTTTTCAGGAATAGTTCATATGTGACAATCAGATCGAGGATAGGAAGCAGAGAGGAGTGCGTACCCACGTTCTACTACGTCTTCTCTTAGCATCCTCTCGCTTTGGTCCACAGCCGCTTATGAGTTTTGCTGGAAATGTCATGCACATGCCAACCTTGAAGTTGTGGGGGACATATTACCCTATCTCCAAGGCCTTCTCTAGCATGGTCTCGTCTTCCTCTACCTCTAGCGTCGTCTTCGTGCCCTCGTGCTCCATCTCCATCTTGTATGCCAACACCTGCACCACCATTGGTCTCATTGTCCTCCTGCCTGAGGAATAATCGGGATCACAAGCTTAGGCGGCTTTGAGAGTTGTTGAAGAAAAGGGAAGTTGTGCAGAAAGCTAGTGTTGTTGCTGCTGCCATGCTCTGCTCTACAGACAATCTATTTTTGCTATAATAAGGGGAGAAAAAAGGGCCAACAAGAGTGAGATTCTTCCTCACGGTGAATCATCATGTTATTCTTCCCCATTGGATTGGATTTGGGGAACAAAGGAAGAAGGAAGTAGGAAGAAGAGGAGGAAAATTGTTTTTTCCGCTTGTGCAGCGTCAGCTCGACCCTTACTTGTTATAACGAAGGTCGATGTCGACCCACACCAGTTTTAGCGAGGGTCAACATTGACCCTCGAAAAAACAGGTAAAAAAATAAGGAATTTTAGGCGGGAAGGTTGGTTTGGTGCCAATTCCCTAAAGTGACCTTTTTGATCCACTAGCCACTTAAGAGTGTTTTTTCTGGTAAAATCCCCAAGAAAGAAAGCTGGATAAATGGGAAGAGGAAAAGACAAGAAGAAAAATGAAAAGGTGGGCAGCTTGCTTCTTTAAAGTATAAACTTAAAAAGAGAGAGAGAGAGAGCACTGTTCGTAAGGAAGAAGACGGCATAATGAAAAGGTGGACAGCTGGCATCTTTAAAATTTAATAGAGAGAAAGAGAGAGAGAGAGAGTGTGCATTGTCTTTTAAGGAAAAAAAGAAAGAAAGAATGGGCCTTGGGTTTCTAGTTGTCTGCCACTCTTTCACTCTTGACAATGAAGCTGTGAAGGGGAAAGCATGCTGCTGCTGCTCAGTCTGGTATGCTGCTCATAATCTATTTCTCTCTTCTTTTCTTTCCTTTTTTTTTCTCTCCTCTCCAACCCACCTATACTTAGCCCTTTATTTCTTCATCTTTCTTTTTTTATTCCTAAATACTTTAAATAGGGGGGGGGGGGGGGGGGGGGTGGTGGTGTTAAAAGAGGGAAAGGATTTTGGGATTGTGCAGTGAGGAGAAAAAACTGCCGTGTGCAGTGCTGCCACTTGATTTGCTGCAGCTGTTGTGCCACGACCTGGTGCTGTTCTGCCAGATGCTATGCTGGCTGACTACTGCCTGGTAGGCGGTATGCCTCTTCTTTAGTTCTTTTTCCTCGTTTTTTTTTTTCTGTTGTTTTTTTGAGTATTGAATGAGGATGAACATGACTAGTCGACTCTGCCCTTGGCGAGTCGGGTCCCGAGTCCGGTTTTTATTTATTTATTTATTTTTATTTTAAATTTTGCTCTCACAGGAGCAATATATATAATTGTTCTAGTGAAAAATGTTCTCATTGAGTCTCTGTGAGAACTTGTTATGCGGCCCATTTGTGGGTCCCATCTAGGGATGGGACCAGAGGGGATGGAAATATCTATGTGAGAACACCCCAAATATCTACTTTGACCCCAAACCCATGCCCCTAACCCCTTCATCCGTGGCCCACGAGTTTAATGGCTTCATATTTAAAAAAAATTCCCAAACCCATGCCCCTAACCCCTTCATCCGTGGCCCACGAGTTTAATGGCTTCATATTTAAAAAAAATTCAATTATCTATCCAACGATCCAATCCATTTGGATGAGTGCCAAAACTCGGGATTATTGATTATCGAGGGGCGCCCCTGTTTGTGCAAGTTTTGGATTGGTTGCTAGGTGGGCCCCACCAATAGCTCTCACGGAAGCATGGTGAGAACTGGTTCTCACTTGAATATTTCCCATACATATAAAGAGAGAAAAGCTATCCTATGCACACCTTTTTTTTCACACACCCTTGTGCACCTATAATGGGGCCCACCTAATGGTCTATCTGAATGGACCACACATAGGGACCTCCCTGATAGTCACTAGACCCCTCAGTTTGCACTTTGCACCCATTTGAATGGACTGGACTGTTGGATTGATTGTGTACTCATTTTGGACGGTTGAAACTTGTGAACCTTTGATCAAGGGATTTGGATGATCACATGAAGCCCTATCACTGTACGCTAGTAAGCCCCACCCCAGATGTTTTGATCCCCTTGTCCCATCCCAGTTACGCCCTTAGGTGGGCCCCACAGCAAGGTTCGCGCGCACCTAGTAAACTATATATATATATAGTCCTATGAGTATCGTCCTTATGGTCAGTATGGTGAGGAACGTCTAGGGGGGCCCACTTTATGACCCATCCAAATGAACCACACGTACACAAGCCCCCTAAAGTCACCGAATCCCATGGATTTGCACGGATTCGATTGGATTGGGCCGTTGGATTGAGAGTCAATTTTTGTTGTTTGATAGAAAGTCATTTAACTTGTGGACCACAGATGAAGGAGTTAAAGGTATTAAATTGACTTCAAATTTGATATCTAGGTTGGCCCTACTTGGATCTTTTGATCCCCCTCTGTCCCATGATCAGTGGAGTCCCAAGGTGGGCCCCATTCGATGGTCCACACGGTAAGACCGTGAGGACCGTCCTCACAGGATTGGTTCATATATATATATATATATAGAGATAGAGAGAGAGAGAGAGAGAGAGAGAGAGAGAGAGAGAGAGAGAGAGAGAGAGAGAGAGAGAGAGAGTAGGGCTCTCCTAAGTTGCAGCTTATGTTTGTAAAGATAGTGGGTCGGTTCAGCCCATTGGACCAACCCAAACTCAAACCAAGCCCATTTGACCCAGTCATGGGACAAATCTGTACAAATATTCTTCATTATCTTTATCAGTTGTATTTCCATTTATAGCTAGCATATCACCCAATCGATGGGTCATTATGGAATGTAAATCACCCAATCAATGGGTCAAACTTACTGTATTTAGACTTAGTGGGTTATTTAAAGTCATGATGGCATCACAATGAATCCATCAAAAATTCCAATCAATATTTCCTGTCTGTCCTATTCACTTTGTGACTGATATCAATCAAGATGGTATCAGAGCTTTGAAGATCCTCTGCAGAAAGAGTTTTCATCGTCCTGCATAAAGGAGGTCAGATCTGGAGTATGGCCCATGAGTATCACTAGCCACAATTTTATCTACACAGTAAGATCGCCCAAACCCTGTGAGTATTTATGAATTTTTTCAGAACTTTCTAGAGATCAGAAGTGGGTCTTCTACTTGATTCCTTGAATTTTCCAGCTTTTTGTGCATCGATTTCATCACATCCATACAAATTTCTGGATTTCGGTCCAAATTCCGTCAAACTTGGACTGTTGCAGCATTAGAGGATTATCTTCCACAGAAGATAATCACATCATCCAATCTGATCATTCAGTGGGGCACACGTGGCAATTTTCTACAAAATTTCAGTTTGTCTGGACCATTCTCTGTCGGGCATCTATTGCAATTTTTTTTTCTGATACATATCACGACTGGATTGTTGATCATTGGTTATTGTCTGCTGCTGCTTTCATTGTTTCTCCACTGTTGCATCTATGTTGGATTCTCTGCGATATTTGGGACCAAATCTAGACTATTTCACCTCAGATCTGAAGAATTTCATACACTGTTCTGAAGAATATTTTGATCTCAAGCAGTTCTCAGAGAATTTTTTGTTTAGTGCATCCATTTTTTGCTACTTCAGTTACTGTCCTATATTACTTTGCTGAACATGTCTACTGAACGTACTAGGGGAATCACTATCATATTGGATGGAACCAATTATGCATATTGGTCTCATCTCATGCAGAATTTTTTGAAAGGATAGAAGTTATGGAAATAGCTTGTTAGTAAGATTGATCAACCCGATCCTAAAGATGCTAAATATGAAGAATGGGAATCTGCCATTGGAAAAATTAATTCTTGGATAGCTAATTCATCCATTCCTTCCATTGGAAATCAATTGGCTAAATTTGATTATCCGAAAGATGCTTGGGATTATTTAGCCAGACTCTATACTCAGACAAATATAGCCCGTAGATATCAAATAGAATGGGAAATTAAAAATGTAGATCAAGGGAATGATTCTATTCATGATTTCTATGTAAAACTGACATCTTTATGGGACCCACTGGCTTTAATGGAGCCTCCGTTGAAATCCACCGAGGATGCCAAAACCTTTCATACTTACAGACAAGAAACTTGGCTGGTTCAATTTCTCATGGCCCTACGATCCGATTTTGAACATGTCTGGGGATTACTGTTGCATCAATCCCCGCTTCCAATGGTTGATTATGCACTTTCTGAGTTGTTAGCTGAAGAACAGACTCAGTGCTCCCTCAACAGAAAGAAACTTGTAGAAAATGATCAAGTCTTGTCTGCAAAAGCAACTGAACAGAAAACTGAGCGCTCTGTTCCACCTGGTGTCACGGACGTATGCAATTATTGTAAAGAAAAAGGACATTGGAAATTTAATTATCCAATCCGACCAAATCGGCAAAATAACAAGAACAATCGGAGTCAGCATAAGCAACACTTTTGTGGTCCACTTGCACCCAATCAGCACATGCGTCCATCAGCTCCTCAGCAACTATATCATCCCAAACCATAGGCTGCCAATACAACTGAAGCAGATGGAGGTACTATTTCAGCATACCAAATTCAGTCCTTGATAGATGAAATAATGCAACAACTGTTTCTGGCGTTTGGTCCTACTTCCTCTATGGCTGTAACTCCTTCTGACCCTGGCTCTGCTATGACCACGACTGGTGCATTACGTAATAAAAATTTCATATGGATCTTTGATTCTGGAGCTTCCTATCACATGACTCATGATCTTTCATTATTGCATAAATGTCATTCTCCTTCTGTCAATCTAATTATTCATACAGCAGATGACACTCCGTTACCAGTAACAACCATTGGTTCGATTTCCACTAAGATGTTGTCTCTAAGTTCCGTCTTGTGTGTTCCAAACCTTTCTGTAAATTTGATATCTGTTAGTCAATTGACTTCATCTGGTTATCTTGTCTCATTTTCTTCTACTGATTGTTCTGTACAGGACTCATGCACCTGGAAGCAGATTGGGACAGGCCTTAGGACAAGAGGTCTCTATTATCTCCGTTCCTTACATCTACCACCATCTATGACTTCTTCCATAGCTCTTGCTACTTCTGCTTTTCCTTTTACTTTATGGCATTTTTGTTTAGGACATTTGTCATTGAATAAATTAAAGCTCTTACATTCTAGTGGTAGTCTTGGTAATGTTTCTGTCGCAGATATTTCTGATTGTTTTGTTTGTAGACTTGGAAAGCAACATGCTTTACCTTATAATAAAAGTACTTCTGTTACTTATTCTCCTTTTGAGTTAATTCATTCAGACATTTGGGGACCAGCTTCTAAGCCAACAAAAGGTGGATCTTATTATTATGTGTTGTTTATCACTTTATTGATGATTTTAATCGCTATAGTTGGCTTTTTTTGATGAAAAATCGGTCTGAACTTTACTCCATCTACATTGCCTTTTCTAATATGATTTTCACTCAATTTGAAGAACGGATTAAAAATTTTCGGTCTGATTCCGGAGGGGAATACGTGTCTCACCGATTCCAAAATTTTCTAGCATCAGAAGGGACACAAGCCCAGTTATCATGTTCTGCCACTCCACAACAAAATGGTGTAGCAGAAAGAAAACACAGACATGTCCTAGAGACGGCTAGATCTCTGATTTATTCCTCTCATGTCCCCTTGCAGTTTTGGGGAGAAGCAATGTTAACTTCCATTTACTTCATCAATAGAACACCATCTACTGTTTTATCTGGGATTTCACCTTATGAAAAATTATTTTCTTGCAAACCAGATCTGTCTCACCTCAGAGTTTTTGGTTGTACCTGCTTTGTTCTATTGAATGACCATGAGCGCACCAAACTTTCACCAAAATCTACTGTCTGTGTCTTCTTAGGATATGGCATTGAACAAAAAGGTTATCGCTGCTATGATCCTAAAACAAATCGATTGCGAATCTCACATAATGTCACGTTTCTTGAACACATTGCATTTTATACTTTACCTGTTTCATCTCTGGCTGCACCCACAGTTTATCCACTTGACCCATTCTCTGATCTTTTCCCTTTCGACTCTACATCCTCACCACCTACACCACCTTTGTTTCCACAACCCCCTACATTACAAGTCTATTAACGACGTCCCAAGGTTACTACTACTGACCTTGTGCTTGGCTCTTCTGCTCCCGATGCAAGTGATGCTCCTTTTGATAGAAGGTATCGCATCCATACCTGAAAACCTGTTTCTCGTTTTGGTTTCGTTTGCACGGACCACTTTTCTTCTTCCTACAAGTCGTTTCTTGCGAACATCCATACTCTGTCTAAACCACGGTCATACAAAGAAGCGATTGCTTCTCCAGAATAGAGATCAGCCATAGCAGAAGAACGAGCAGCACTTCAGAAAACACATACTTGGGACCTTGTTCCGCTTCCAGCTAACAAAAATATTATTGGCTGCAAATGGATATTCAAAATCAAGACCAAGTCAGATGGTTCCATTGATAGGTACAAAGCCCGTTTAGTTGCAAAGGGATATAACCAGGAATACGGAATTGACTATGAAGAAACATTTGCTCTTGTGGCCAAAATGACATCGGTTAGAGCCTTCATTTATGTGGCAGCCATTAGACAGTGGCCTCTATATCAACTTGATGTGAAAAATGCCCTTTTAAATGGTTTTCTTCATGAAGAAATTTATATGACTCCACCTCCTGGTCTTGTTCGCCCTCTGCATCATGTTTGTCGTCTTAAGCGTGCTCTCTATGGACTAAAACAAGCTCCTCATGCTTGGTTTGATCGTTTCAGAAGCTCTGTTCTTAGCATTGACTTCCGACAAAGTGCTTATGACTCTGCTCTCTTTACTCGCTGCACGGACAAAGGATGTGTCTTCCTTTTACTGTATGTTGATGATATGATCATTTCTAGTAATGACCCTATGGGCATTCATTCCCTTAAGCAATTTCTGCATCAACAATTTGAAATGAAGGAGCTGGGACATCTTCGATACTTCTTGGGGATAGAAGTTGCGTACTTTCAAACCGGTTATCTTTTCTCTCAGACTAAGTATTGTACTGATGTCATTCAGCGTGCTGGTTGGACAGATCAGAAACGTGTATCCACTCTGATGGAGCATAATGCCAAACTTCGCACTTCCGATGGTGTTCCACTCACTAATGCTACTCGCTATCGTGAGATTGTTGGATGTTTAGTATATCTCACAATTACCAGACTGGACATTGCTCATTCTGTTCTTGTAGTCAGTCAATTTATGGTTCACCCTACATCTGTTCATTGGGCTGCTGTTATTCGAATTCTGCGCTACTTACAAGGGACCTCTAGCAGAGCTCTTCTCATGTCTTCCAATTCAAGCCTTGATTTGAATGGTTTCACAGATTTAGATTGGGCTGGTGATGTGAATGATCGACGCTCAACAACAGGATTTGCCATCTTTCTTGGTTCTTCACTTATCTCCTGGAAGAGCAAGAAATGGGAAGTTGTTTCTAGGTCCTCTTCAGAATCTAAATACCGCGCCATTGGTCACACTGCTACTGAGATTATCTGGCTCCGTTGGCTACTCCAGGATTTAGGAGTTCCCATTGCAGTTCCTACACCTCTATATACTGACAGTGAGAGTGCTAGGAAACTAGCCCTAGCCTTCAATGAGGCTTTTCATAGAAGAACTAGGCATGTTGAAGTTGAGTGTCACTTTATCCGCCAACATATTCGAGATGACACTATTCAACTTTCATATATCCCATCCACTGACCAAATTGCGGATTTCTTCACCAAAAGCCCATCAGCACCATGGTTCACACAGTTTGTCTCCAAGCTCTCGATGCTCACATTCTCCCATCTAGAGCTTGGGGGGGCGGGGGGGTGTAGATAGTGGGTCGGTTCAGCCCATTGGACCAACCCAACTCAAACCAAGCCCATTTGACCCAGTCATTGGACAAATCTGTACAAATATTCTCCATTATCTTTATCAGTTGTATTTCCATTTATAGCTAGCATATCACCTAGTCAATGGGTCATTATGGAATGTAAATCACCCAATCAATGGGTGGGTCCATTGGGCCAAAGGCCCACTTGTAATCTAAAGCCCATTTCCTTTAGTCAAATTATAACAGATTCTGTATACTATTTTAGGATAGTGCTGACTGTAATATGCCTAAATTGTAGCCAATTTGCCTGAATTGTAACCCAAATCATGGATGTACATCATAATATGTAGAGATCAATCGATCCTGGGAAGAGGACCCCATTTCATTTAACTTGTCTTCATCTTTGCATGCCTTGACATGGTATCAGAGCCTGTCAAGATTTTTTCATATTCTGGTTGAAGACATCTTCCATCAATCAAGAGTTCCAAGTCATCTTTTTCTCATGCAGTAGTCCCTGTCAAGATTTTTTTTTCATCACAGATCCATCAGAACAGCTTCTGATCTGTGCCTGATCAAGCGTGGCCCACCGCCAATCAACCTTGATTCCACCAGCGACTCCATGTTTTGGATCGACAGGATTTGAAGAAGTTTTTGCTCAATTTTTGAGGTTTTTCTATCATCGTTTGAGGTAGGTTATACTTCCTTTTCTGCCTGACGAATTTGAATATTTTGGTTACAATTGTTTTCATCAAGACCGTCCAGATTTGTGGATCTGTATCCGATTTATTTCAAATTTAGACTGCTGGTAGTCTCTTGGAGCCTTTCCAATCTGGACTCATCTGATTTGTGATTGAACCAATCACTGGGGCCCACAGACAGATCTCGTCAGGAATGTTAGGGTCGTCTGGGTTATTATTTTTGAACAGTTGTGTTCTGTTTTGCTTCTGAAGCTCTTCTCTGCATACTTTTGCTCATCTGGACCTACCATGGCCTTTATCATTCTCTTTACATCTTGATCAGAGGTCCTGTTCTCTGGAATCTGGTTGGTTTCTGAGTGACATTTTCTCATTGTTTGATAAATTGATGAACATGGAAAATTCTGATATCCATTTGATCCGGTTTAATGGTAAAAATTATCCATCTTGGGCCTTCCAATTTGAACTTTACCTTGAAGGTAAAGAATTATGGGGCCATATATCTGGTGCTGATCCAAAACCCACTGAAGACGAAAAGAAAATTGTGTCTTGGAACACAAAAGATGCAAAGATCAAAACCCATATAAAACTGCCAAAGATATGTGGGAATATCTGAAAAGGGTGTATTACCAAGGGAATTCAGCAAGTCAATATCAGTTGGAATATGAAATTGCAAATTATATGCAAGGAACTTCATCCGTTCAAGACTATTATTCTGGTTTCCAGAATTTATGGACAGAGTTGGACGAAATCAAATATGCCAATATCTCTGCACATGCCCTTCCTGACTTACAACAACTACTGGAGACTACTCATCGGGATCAATTTCTCATGAAATTACGGCCTCAATATGAGACAATAAGATCTACTCTCTTGGAGAAGGTCCTATAACTCCAAGAGCGGGGCAAGGGTTCTTTCATTTTGATGTTGCTCAATACTATCGTCAAAGTCAAAATAACGACGAAGATGAAGATCTAGAACCCGGAAGGCATTCAACATGGAATTAGCATTTAAATTTTAACAAGAAAGAGCTAAGGTATATTATGGTTTTACATTTTTATATGCTATAAATATAATTGAAATTTGAAGCTTAGTTACATCTTTGATGATTAATCTTACTAGTTGACTTGATAATTGACTAAATTGAGACTTGAGAGTGGATATTGAAAGTTGGAAACATGTATATTGTATTTTCTACTTTTTAGTTTTAAATTTTAAATTTTAATTGCAATTAAATTATAAAATGGCTTGCGATTTTGTTATTATTATTCTATATTTCTATCCTTAAATAACGTATTAGAATGATCAATGAAGAGAGTAAAACTTTATATATGGAATTATGAATGGATTGGATGGAAAAAAGGACAAACAAAATTTTTCCTTTTTTTTTTTATACTAAATATGGGGACTCGGCCCGAGCCGAGTCCGAGTCCGATTCCTTTTTTTAAAACCTTGCTCCCAACTCTCGTGTCCTCCTTCCTTCTCTCATTCCATACTATAACATGTATGTATGTATGTATGTATATGTATGTATATATAGAAATGCTCCTATGATAGTTACTCTCACACTACTATGAGAGTAAGCGGGGGACCCATTGGATCCATATCCAATGCCATCGGCCTAAATATGAGGGTCCCAACCACTTACTCTCATAGTAGCGTGAGAATTACTTTCATAGGAGCATTCCTCATATATATATATATATATATATATAGAGAGAGAGAGAGAGAGAGAGAGAGTTACGCTACAAAACTCCCTGGGAGTTTTTCTAAAAAAAACACCCCTCTTTTAGCCAATGAAAGTGTGACACGTGTCATCGGTGATACACATATCCAATTCTCTCTCCTAAATATTCTCCTACAAAGGTGGATCTCTTAAAATACTAACAAATCATTGGCTATTATATAGGGGCAAAAACTCCCCTTTTGAGATAGTGGATGCATTTCACCATCAGTCGCTTTGAAGCATTGCATATCTTAATCCCAGATTTTAGGCTCCATTTGACAGTCCAAACAGTTCTTATCAGTGAATCAACTAACGTGGAAGTCCAGAATTGCAAAATCGGAACAGGTTTTTTGAAAAACTCAAGCATACTTTATTTACATCGTCTCCTATTTCTTTCTGTAATACTTTTGTATTAAGCGAAAAAAATTAGGAAGAAACTTTCTTTAGTTAATGTTTAAAAAATTAATATGCAACTGAAAGTTATCAATCCCAAACACCAAACAAAGCAAAATCAAACAAAGGTAGCCATTGATTAAAAGAAGAAACGGCAAAAACCATAATCACATACCACTCCAAATCAAATAAAAATCACACATAAAAACTTCAAAAAGTCTGTGAATGTAAGGAAGCAAACCAATGTAGCCATCAATTGGGAAAAGGAAAAAAAAAAAAAAAATCCTATTCCCTAACCACAGACCACTTCAAACCAAAGAGAAATCATACATGAGAGCTTCAAGAAATATGTGATTCTGACGTCATTTACAGTAGTGATCAACCTTCTTTTTGACGCATTCGTCAAAGTGTCTTCTACCGACTGTATTTGGACTCGTGATCGCATCCGAGCGTCTTCGTCTCAATAGGAAATACTCGTCATACTTCATCTGCTTCACGGTGTATGTCTTGGCGCCAGCCACGTCTCCTCTTCTACTATGTACAAGATCTTCTTGAGAGCTTCTTCGTAGGCATCTAAAGCTTCTATATGCTTTTCACAATGGAGAAGGTGAGGGGTAGGCAATTGAAGGGGAGATTGATGCGTTTGCAAAAATGGTTTTTAAGAGTTAAAAGGGGAGGGTGAAAATAAAGAAGGATAGAGGTTTCAAGAGTTAATAATAGGCCAAGGTGAAAATTAAGAGGAATGTAGGGAGGCATTTGCGAGGGTCAAACTCGTGTCAAGATGGTCAAAATCAAATTGAAATGAAGTGGCTGATTTCTCAATTGGAATCAGTCAGCTTCATTATATATAATGTCAATTCGTGGAAGATATGAGTGTGAAAGGCTTGGATTTATCTAAAGGTTTGCTCGCTATACAAAATAAAGTGTTGCGTTTGCAAAAATGGTTTTTAAGAGTTAAAAGGGGAGGGTGAAAATAAAAAAGGATAAAGGTTTCAAGATTTAATAGGCCAAGGTGAAAATTAAGAGGAATGTAAGGAGGCATTTGTGAGGGTCAAACTCGTGTCAAGATGGTCCAAATCAAATTGAAATGAAGTGGCTGATTTCTCAATTGGAATAAGTCGGCTTCATTATATATAATGTCAATTCATGGAAGATATGAGTGTGAAAGGCTTGGATTTATCTAGGGCAAAAAGGAACATAGATAAATAAAGGCAGGTTCTATCGCTTCTCCTATTTCCTCTCCTATCATCGTCTAAAAGAATCTCCTAAAAAATAGGTAAACAAGGAAGTTGAATGGCTCCTTTTATATTGCATTGCTTACAGTTGGATGATTGGTTCTCATTGGATGTTAGATGGGGCAGAAGCGCCCCTTTTTGAAGGGGCCACGTTTTCAATGGGCAGTTTGTTTAATTCTTTATATATATATATGTTCTCTCCCTGACATAAGTAATCTTTATTATACGTTACATTTGAAAAATGGTGACAGCAGCAGTATTTGATGAAAATGACAATGTGCTTACTCTATATTTTTCTGACAGCGAGATCTTACTGATTCAACGGTTTTGAGGAATATGGGTGTTGCATTGGGGCATTGTCTCCTTGCCTACAAAATGGCACTACAGGGAATTGGAAAGCTTCAGGTATGCAAAGAATCAAAACTTTTAATGTCTTCTCGTAGATGATGCTGCATTAGCCTTTTCAGGTCAGGCACACATTAGATACCCTGCTGAAAGAAATTAATTTCTGTCATGGTTTTCCATGACCTCCTAAAATGGTAGCAAATGCACGCCAATGATGATGGTTGAATAGAGGTCTGACAGGGTGCTTGATATGTGAATCTTTATTGTTATTGTGATTTTTTTTATTTTCTTGGTTCTAAATTATCATTTTTAGTATTAGTATTATTTCATTGTTTTCCTCTGTTTTGTATTGTTATTATTATTTTATTGGAATTCTTTCTAGTTCCTGTAATTAAAAAGTGACGATTTGTTGAAGGAGAAGAAGAAATAAAGACAGAAATGAAATATTATAGAAGAATTAAGGTTTTAAAAAAAGACGAAAAATAAGAGAGAAATAGAAGATAAAAGAAGGAATCGGATTGAGATAAGAAGTAAGTTGTGCAGGTGCTTGAGGATCCTCATATTGTTATAATAAAAAAAAGTAAAAATTACAAGTTTGCCCCTGTTTATGTCCTACAACAGTAATCGAGGTGGTGAGCATGAATGGAGGAAAAAGAAAGAAGGGCGCTTCAAGGAGTTGATGCTGGAAAACAATGGGCGATTTGCCTACCAAGAAGGATTCTTCATCTCAGAGATACTGCTTTCTCTCTATTTGTTTCATATATCCCGGAGGATTTGTCTAAAATTGAGCTGGTGGCCATGTTTTGGAGGGCAGGGAAGATTCTGGATTCCTTCATACCCATTGATAAGCTTTAGTGGAAACAAGAGAGGCTTTGCTTTTGTCAGATTTGGATCCCTCAAAGAAGCTGAGAAAGCTGTGGAGCTGGCTCATGGAAGATCATGGAGAAGAAGGAAGATTCAAGTGCAGATGGCTAAATTTAAACAAGATGTCGAGGCTTCTCAAAATCATGCCGAGCTCCTTAAGCATTGTGTTGTTCCACCGCCATCTATGCCTGCCAGGCATGCTTGGAAGACCCTGTCCAAGATCTGGAGGGAGGAAAATAATCATCTGAGTAAGCTTGGCTGGGTTGTCAGGGATGGGGCAACTCTAGGGGTCAAATTGGCGTCAAAAGCTGTCTCTGAAGGTAAAGACACCATGAAATTCAGTCTGGTGGGCTTCCTAAAAGGGTGGGTTCTGAGGATTTCTCAGATAGAGAGTTGGCTACAATCGCAGTGGGGTAAAACACCTTCTCGTATTAGGCTACTAGGTCCATTGACGGTGTGCTTGGGTTCTGTTCTAGAAGTGGACCCTGCTACCTCCAGGAAGGAGAAGAGAACCTTCTCTTTCAAAGAGTAAAAGTTGCTAGAGATTTGTACAAGGAACTCCGACAGAGAATTTGCCTCTGGCTAGATGATATGTGCTTGCCCATAGATGTGGAATTGGAGAGGGAAGAGAAGATAGAAGTCTTGAACGATGGCACCTATGCGGCTACAAGGAAGATCATGGATTATCGGGTTCTTGGAGCTAAATACGCCGAAGCAAGCAGCTGTAGAAGCTCTAGTGGCTCAGGGTTGGAGGAAGAAGATGATGACGTCACTGCTGGGTTTTCAAATTCAAATTCAAACCTACCCCCATCACAGTAGATTTTTAAATCTGGTGACTTGGACCTGGATCTGTTCCCCTTGTGTCGAGCCTCGGTGGTGGAGTGAGAGCCAACTAATGAATTGGGCCCTGCACTGGATCATGGCCTGGAAGATGGAGTCCGACCCAAAGTTTTAGTTAAAAGCTTTTCAGCCTCGCCCGAAGATGATAACTGCATTCGATTGGAAGTTAGGGCTGGAGAGGGAGGCTCTCTCCCTGATAGGCCCCTCGAATCTGTTCGTCACTGCCAGTCGCATCCAAGCCTATTAGTTGCGTACCGGAGGGGTCCGGATAGGAGGGTGGTTCAAATCAACAAGCCGTCCCAAGAGCAAGCCATTGTAGGGAGGGTGGATGTTCTCTCGCCACGAGCTCAAAGAAGCTGCAAGACTCTTGCGAGAGGGACATCGCAATCAGCTAATGGAGGAAGCAGAATGACTTTCGGTCATCAATATCCCCTGTCATGAAGCATTTGGGTCAAGGTACAGTCGAGCGGAATCTGGCGACAGTTTCTACATCTCCAGCGGCTGCTCTCCCCTCTCCAGTGGCTCCTTCTCCAACGGCTGCTCCCCCCTCTCCAGCGGCCCCTTCTCTTGCGGTTGTTTTCCCTTCTCCAGCGGTTGTTTCCCTCTCTGTGACCAGTTAAGAGTCTAAATTTTCTGGCAGAGATGGCAATTTCTACTTCTGGGGGTTCTCCTTTGGAAATTTCTAACAAGGGATGGGTATCTATCACCAAGAATTATGGTTCGGGCCAAAGATGCAGATCCCCATGCAAGATTTATTGGAATGTGGATTCTTCTGCAGTACCTAGCCCAGATAGGGTCTCCATTCCCGCACCAAACCAGCAGAACATGACCAACAGTGAAGGAGAGCTTGCCGAGGAAATGGATGACTGTAGAGATAGAGACCAAGATGATACTCTTGCAGACAACAATGAGAAAGCTGGAGGGTCTGCTTCTATTAAGTGGCTAAGGACCCACATTGTAGTATGTGGGAAGGCAGTGGGCGTGTTTGTCGGTAACAATGACAGGGATTTGGAACCCATTATAAAATTTGCTCAGGCTCACGAAGACCAGAACTATGCAGTTAGGACAGAGGGAAGATCAAAGAAGAAAGTACCCAGAGAACCTAACGGAGTTTAAACTTTGAAGACTTCGGTGAATTATGATAGGGTATGGGCAAAGTGGAGGACTGCCAGTGTCCTCAGAGTTTCAAGGTGACTGGTGAGGGTCGTCGATGAAGATCTTATTGTCGAATGTCAAGGGTCCAAGCAGTAGGGAGCGGAGATCTATTGTCAAGCAGGTAATTCGTATGCAAAAAGCTATTGTAGTTCTTATTCAGGAGCCTAAAATTAATTCTGGGGAGGATAGGGCGATGGAGGATATTTAGGGGCGTCTTATGTTAAATGGGCTACTCTGAATTCAGTTGGTGCCTTTGGGGGTATCTTTGTTCTGTGGGATAGTCATCAAGTTTGCTCTGAGGATCTATGGGTGGGTGAATTTTCTGTTTCTGTTTTGTTTGAGGATCTGAAAAATCAGAGACTGCTAAATATCTGTTGTTTATGGTCCTAATGCCAGTCAAAGAACAGATTTCTGGTCAGAATAAGACGCGGTGAAGGCTAGATGGTTCGGACCGTGGTGCTTTGGGGGTTATTTTAATGCTATCAGATTCCCGGGAGAAAAACTAGGAGGCTGCAAAATGACTGCTGACATGCGTGGATTCTGATTCGATAAACAGCCACGGTCTTATGGATCTACAGCTGAATGGGGCCTTATTCACATGGTAAAACCACCAGACACCTCCTAGTATGTCTCATCTAGACAGATTTTTTATTTCAATGGAATGGGCAGACCTCTATCCTCATTCCATTCAAACAACATTGTCAAAACCTACATCGGACCATTGCCCTATTGTTTTAGACTCAAGATTGGAGTCATGGGTTCCTACGCCTTTTTGTTTTGAGCTAATGTGGTTGGAAAAGAAGGGCTTTACAGACCTTATTTGATCCTGACGGTCTGATATCAGATTCAAGGGTGGGCGGGATTCAGATCAACATCTAAGATGAAAAGCCTAAAAGCCAGTATCAAAGGTTGGGCCAAAGCTTCTTTTGGTAGCGTGGAGGCTGCAATGGTAGAGTTGTTGAACTTCATAAAGGAGATTGATTCCAAGGAGAAACACGGGCCCCTCTCAGAAATGGAGATTTCTCTTCGTCAGGATCTAAAAGAGAAGTTTCTGCGTGAAGTTAAGGAAGAGGAAATTAAATGGAGGCAGAGATATGGACAACTTTGGCTTAAGGAAGGTGGCAAGAATACAAAATCCTTCCATAGTTTTGCTTCTTTCAGAAACAGCGTCAATAGAATTTCTATACTTCTAGACGGGGATAGGAGGTGGTAGAAAACAAGGGGGAAATTATGGACCATGTGGTGGGGTTTTATAGCAATCTATTCTCCAAAGAAGAATGGGATAGGGCCACTCTTGATAACTTGGAATTCTCGTTGTTGGATGCTGTGAATGCGGACTGGCTGGAAAAGGGCTTTGATGAAGAGGAGGTTAAAGAGGCAATCTTTAATTGTGGGGGAGAGAAAGCCCCAGGTCTAGATGGTTTCCCTCTAGCTTTCTTCCTGATTTTTTGGGAAGACGTCAAAGGGAATGTCGTGGACTTCACGAGGGAGTTTCATGAGAGGGGAAAACTATCGAAACATAGTCCTTCATGACTTTAATTGCTAAGAAATCTGGGGGCTGTAAACATCCAAGATTTTCGGCCAATTAGCTTCATCAGGTCCATTTTATAAAATTCTGGCAAAGGTTCTGGTGAGTAGGCTTCAAAAAGTTCTCCCAGTTCTCATCTCTGATTCACAAGGAGTATTTGTTCATGGTCGCCAAATCTCTGATGGTGTTCTTATCGCTAAGGAATGCATTCACTCTAGATTTATAGAAAGGAAGCCTAGCATCATTTGTAAATTGGATCTAGAGAAGGCCTATGAGAAGGTGGATTGGGAGTTCTTGCTTTACAGAATGGGTTTTGGTGCAAAATGGTGGGGGAGGATTTCAGAATGTTTGAGCTCAGCCACTTTCTTGATTCTTATTAATGGATCTCCATTTGGTTTCTTTTCTGCCTCTAGAGATCTCCGCCAGGGTGACCCTCTTTACCCTTTCTTATTTGTTATAGTTGGTGAAGCTCTCAGTGGGATGTTGCACGCAGCAAGCAATGCTAACCTTATTAAAGGTTTCCAGCCTTCTCATGGAGCTGAGGAAATCTCTCATTTCCGGTTTGTTGATGACACTCTTCTCTTCTCTGATGCTAATGAGACTCAAATATGTAATATCAAGGCAATCCTCCTATGCTTTGAAGCAGTCTCAGGTTTGAGGGTAAATGAGGAGATGATTGGTGTAAGGGTGAATGAGGATTCCCTAGATATGTTCGTTGATCTCTTTTGTTGCAAAACCGAATCCCTCCCACCTTCTTATTTGGGCCTTCTCCTCTGGCATGGTTTGGGTTCAAAATTCATGTGGCATCCGATGCTTGAGAGGATGAACAAAAAGCTTTCCCTATGGAAGGCTAATTATCTATCTTTGGGTGGCAAAATTACTTTGATTAAAGCTGCTTTGGCCAATCTCCTAATTTACTTCATGTCGTTGCTTAAGTGCCCCATGGTGGATATAAACCAAATTGCAACAAAGTTTTCTTTGGAATGGGAAAGAGAAGAATAAATTTCATTTGATAAAGTGGTTGCAAGTCTGCAAGCCAAAGAAAGAGGGTGGACTGGGTATTAGACCATTGCAGGAGATGAACTTGGCCCTACTAGGCAAATGGTTGTGGAGAATTGGAAGCAGGTCATCCTCTGCAAATATGATATCTCTAGAGATGGTTAGCTAATCTGAGATATTCTTTCGCGATTCTCCGCTTTATGGACATGGATCCTGACTGTGAAGGAGTTGTTCAGTTTGGCACTTTCCTAGAATAGTAAAAGTCAAGTAAAGCCTCCTTTTTTCAGACAAGATGTCACATCAAAAGCACTTTAATTCAAAATTCCCTCCATCTTTTTAAAAAAAATTCAAAAAGCAACCATCTTTATCCACTAAAAGACAAAAAAAACTCCACTTTCCCATACAAATAGTAAAAAAATTTCATATCAAACAACTAAAACAAAATACCATCATAACCCATTTATATTTTATTCCCTCTCTTTACTTCACTTCATTTAACTTGACTTTAAAAGCAAAATTACCAAACGGGCCCAAGGCAAGTGAGATTCAGAGTGGGCAAAGGGGATAAAATATGCTTTTGGACTCATTTGTGCGTGGGAGATCGTCCTTTGGCGTCTACTTTTTCAGAATTGTTCAATTGTGCTAGCAATCAAGAAGCCAAAGTTATTGACTATATGGAGAGGAGGGGAGATTGCATTATCTGGGGGTCTATTTTCAGAAAGAACTTGAATGAGTGGAGGAATTTCAATTCCGTTCTTTGTTGAATATGATTGGAGAAGTTTTCATCCCTATTGATGGTAAAGATAGAAGAATTTGGATGCCCACGACTGATGGCATGTTCTCATTTGCGTCTTTTTTTGCCTCTATGACCAGGGGGTGGTGGTTACACATATTAACTGGGCAAGTCTTTGGAGTATTAAAACCCCACCGAGGGTGATGGTGTTTGGGTGGACTGGTTTGCTTGGACGCATTCTAACAATGGACAAACTTAGTTGTCGGGTACTTATCATCGTTAACGCCTGCCCCATGTGCTTGGCGGGTTAGAAATCTATTGATCACTTGTTAAATTGTCCTATAGCTCAGTACCTATGGAGGTCGACCCTTGGATGGTTCCACGTCTCTACTCCTATCCCCAACTCTCATCCATCCTTATTTGAGTTTTGGAGGTCAGGCGTGGGGTTCAGAAGGGGAAGGATAATGTGGAATGTCTCTTTCTTGGCGGTCATATGGTCCATTTGGAAAGAGAGGAACTTGAGGTGCTTTGAAGGTAGATTTTCAGATGTGAGTATTTTAGCGGACATTGTCAAATATTTAGTGGCTAATTGGGTCTCCTTTACTCATCTATTCAAAGGCATCCCCAGCAATTCCATTATTCATAGTTGGAAGGAAGTGGTCTTCTCTCACCTTATCCAAAATAGAGTGCTCCCTAGATGGTGTCCTCCCCCTCTAGTGCTCTCAAGCTAAATTTTAATGGTAGTGCTTGTGGAAAGCCCGGCCTCACTGGTTTAGGGGGAGTCATTAGTGATATGGAAGGGACCATTTCTTTCTTACTTAGGCCCAGCTGGTTTCGGTCTAGCAGCAAAGCTGAATTATTGGCTCTTAGAACTGGCATCCGTGAAGCATCAAAGCTCAATCCTCAACTGCTACTTATTGAGGGAGACTCCTATTGCGTAATTCAGCAGGCAAGTCAATCTTCAAATCGTCCTTGGAACCTTGCTTTCTCGGGAGTCAAAATATATCTTTTCACCACATTAAAGGATCGGCCAATCAGGAAGCAGATAAGCTCGCCCAAGAGGGAGTTCTTAAAATTGCCTTGATTGTTTCTATGTAATGCTTGCTTGTTAGCTCTTTTGAGGGTGATCCTGGTTTTGGTTTGGGGGTTGTGCCCATCTTTTTGGAGTATCCCCCTTTTTTCTCTTTTTTGGTTTGGGTTGCCCGTCCCCTTTGTTGTGGGGTTTTTTGAGTCAGTATATATCTCTTATACTGTACAGTTCTTTTTGAGCAATACATCATCATCACTTTCAAAAAAAAGAATGCCCTAAGGTCCCATGCAAAAATATCAAATTGTACCAGTTGTACCCTTCCATCAATATTTCTCAAAAACCAGTCACTGACTGGTCATACTTCCTATCAACTAATAAGATAATGAAACAGTTAGAGGTGATCTGAAACTAGATCAGTTTAGAATGGGTGAAGTGGAGACAAGCCAGTAAACTGTTTAATTGCTTATGCATAGTCCAGTGCCCCTTAAATTGAAGGTTCACTTCCATAAGATGGTACTTAAACCTTCTTTGTCATATGCAGTTGAGTACTGGGTTAGAAAAGAAGACGAAGAAATGATATGTAGGTGGCTGAGATGTGTCAACTAAGGTGGATAAATGAATTACAAAGTACCGGAAACAACGAATTTTTTTTTTCTAATCAGTGAAAAGAATGAAATTAGAAATGAGTTAAAATAATGAGGCCAACAGTTTTCTCCAATAAAAGAGAAAATCATGGCAGTAGAATGGAAACTGGAAAGCGACCTCTTTACGAAAAATTAAGGTTCTGTAAGTAGGAGCTATGAGAGTCAAGTAGATGCTTTTGAGAAGCATGAAGGTGGGGCATGTTAGATTTCAGATTTGAAGAAAATTTAGCCCTAAATAAGGAATGAGAGATGTAGATAACTGAAAGTTGACCCTAGAGAAATGGCAGAAACAATGACGATTATGATGACGTGGTGTTGATATTTCATCCATTTATATGAAGATATAATAATTTGGGAAGAAAAGGTGAGATTAAATGAGATGTATGGCTGGTGTTAAATGGCCAGGTAAATCAAACCTGCATTTACCTGGTCACCAAATCTCATTTATGTTAACACCAGCTGACCCACAGGCCCAACAGTCCCATGTACAATAGGCCAACTGCAAATCACGTGGGATATCTTGGTGGATATCCTAGTTGACCAATGCTTGTGTATTGTTATTATCTTTCCATGTATTACATATGTAACATATATACCTTCATTTGTGTAGATTGTAATTGCCTTGATTAAGGCCACAAACATTATAAAATGGAGCAAGGATCAATCAACAGGATGATCCAAAATTTCCCAAAGTTTTCTTCATGTTATTAAGTTATGGTATCAGAGCTTTTGATCTCTTCTGAATGATCAAATCTCTCTTGGTTCCTTTCTTCGATTGTGCATTCTGAGATCAAATCTTAGAATCCTTGATTCATCAAAGTCTTCCAGTTATGGGTCTTGAAGCAATCTCATCGGTGTCTTGGAGCAGCTCATCTTGGGCCTACTTCCGATCAACACAGCAGCATCAAAGAAGGCTACTGCCTTGGTCGACTGGTATTCCTGGAATTATTGGACGTTTTTTTCAGAATTTTCATCCCATCGGAGGTAGGGTTTCTAACTGATTTGGTAGTTTATGGTTTTGGAGCAATAGTTTTCATCTGGTAATCATAAAATCCTTGATCTGTAACCAACTGGAGTAAAGCTTGGTTTGTTTGAAAGTAAAAAGGATTTCTCAGCCATCCATCAGATCTGATTTCTGGGCTCCAAAGTTTCCATTGAAATTGAGAAACAGGGTCGCCTAACCTTTTTTTTTTTTTTTTTCTTTTTAGAAACAAGGTCGACAGACCTTTCTTTCGCTAAAACCAGTGGACAGATCATCTTGTTTCTCATATAAATTGATCATCGTAGTATCTGAGGCTGTGGATTCCAGAAATCAGATGAATCAGAGAAGATCTGACCATCAGATCATCGTCTGATCATCAGCGGTCCATCAGCGATCATCAAACTTCTTTCAGAGACTGGTCCCTTCATGGTCAACAGATATTCCTAAGAATTTTAGTGATTTTTTCAGATTTGTTTAAGCAATCCAGGATTGCTTTATGGCTGTTTTTGGATATCGTCGTCTTCTTGAGCAGATTACATCTGTACTGTCCAAAAACCTTGATCTAAACTGGTGGTTCTTGAAATTTTCTCTGAAGATAAGTGAATATAAACTCTAGCCAGAATTGCTTTCTGATCTGGGATCAGATCCACAGGTGGACCCCACCATGGCTATCTATACACAAAATCTGGCCGTCTGGGTTCTTTTTGTTTTTTGGAACTGCTGCACTGTTATTCTGAATAAACTGCTGATTGGTTTTAGAACTGCCGTTGGACTTTCTTCTATTCTCAGATTGTCTCTATTTTTTATTTCTGTCCACTTGTAGTCATGAAAAAACGAGAAATCTCTCATTAAATTTAATGGGACTAATTACACGTCATGGGCCTTCCAATTTCAAATCTATTTGAAAGGGAAGGAGCTATGGGGACATGTGGATGGATCAGATCCCAAACCCATAAATGACACGACTGATTCTAAGGTAGTCATCAGGTGGGAAACTAAAGATGCCCTGATCATGACTTGGATCCTAGGGTCAGCGAAGCCACAATATATTCTCAATCTCGGGCCTTATAAAACTGTGAAAGGAATGTGGGACTACCTGAAACAAGTTTACCAACAAGATAACTAAGCCCGTAGGTTTCAGTTGGAACATGAGCTCTTCCAGTTCACTCAAGGGATAGTGTCTACCCAATAGTATAGTTCTCAATTTATTCGGTTATGGATAGATTATACTGAGATCATCTATTCCAGTTTACCAGATGCTTCAATTACAGTGGTTCAATACATCCATTCAACCACTTAGGGGGGTCAATTTCTAATGAAACTTCGACTTGAATTTGAACAAATCCGCTCAAACCTGATGAGCAGAGTACCATCTCCTTCCATTAATACATGTCTAAGTGAGCTTCTCCATGAGGAACAACGTCTTGCAACTCAGACTATTCTTCAGCAAGCTATTCCCAGCAGTCCAGTAACTACTGCATGTGTTGCAAGGAACAAACCTCATCCAATGTTATTGTTGCCAAAAGTATGGACATGTCGCCACTCAATGTACTTAGAAGTTTTGCACTTACTGCAAACGCGAAGGACATGTCCTTTCAGAATGTCGGCGACGCCCTCAGGCTTCATCTTAGAAGGCCAATCTGGCTACTTTGGATACTTCTTCTACTGCTCTTGCTACTAACAAATTGCTGCCTGCTTCGTCCACTTCATCCTCTTCTATTACCCCTGATATGGTTCAGCAAATGATAGTAAATGCCTTCTCTGCACTTGGTATCTCAGGTAAAACTCAAAAATCAATCTCCACGTGGTGTCTAGATTCGGGGGCTTCTAATCATATGACAAACTCTTCCCATCAGTTCTCTCAACTCAAGCCTTAAGATGGAAACCTCCAAATCAATACCACAGATGGTGGCAGTATGCCCATTACTGCCATTGGAAAAATCTCACATCCATTACCTTTGAATCATGTGTTTCTTTCTCCACAGTTATCTACCAATTTACTCTTTGTTGGACAGTTAGTTGACCATATTTGTTCTATTTCCTTTTCTCGCTCTGGTTGCATTGTGCAGGATCAAGTGTCGGGGAAGGTGATAGCGAAGGGACCTACGCATGGACGTCTTTTCCCACCACACCTGTCTGCGCAAGATCGGAATTTAGTTGCTTCAGCCTTATTTTCAAATTCTAGTTCAATTAAATGTCAATTGTGGCACAATAGACTAGGGCATCCCCATTCTAGAAATTATTTTCTTTATTTAATTCTGGTTTGCTTCCTAATAATAAAGTTTCCCTTAAAGATGTTTCTTTTGATTAATTGTTCTAGTTGTAAAATGGGCAAGAGCAAAACACTTCCTTTTCCCATCAGTACTTCTTTATCATTGAAATGTTTTGATCTTGTGCATAGTGATGTATGGGGTATCGCACTTGTGATATCACATTCCAATTTTAAGTATTTTTTTACATTCATTGATGATTATAGTCGTTTTACATGGGTTTATTTCTTACATTAAAAATCTGAGGTGTTTTCAACTTTTAAAATTTTCTTAGCTTATGTTGAGAATCACTTTTCTACTACAATTAAAACACTTTGGACTGATTTGGGTGGGGAATATACTTCTAAAGATTTCCAGAATTTTTTGCATCACAAAGGAATTATGTCTCAAAAAACCTGCTCGTACCCCACAACAACATGGGGGTGTCCAAAAGGAAAAACAAACATCTTTTGGACATTGTTCGTTCACTACTCTTAGAATCTTTTGCTCCTGCAAAATTTTGGCCTGAAGAAGCCCTATCAACAGCCGTTCATGTTATGAATAGGTTACCATCTCCTCAGATTCAGCATGACACCTTATTTTCGTCTGCTCCAGAAACAACCTAGTTATTCTCATCTCCTTACATTTGGGTGTGTATGTTTTGCTCTTCTACCTCCAGCTAAATGAACAAAACTATCTGCTCAATCCTCTAAGTTTGCCTTCTTAGGATATGCACTTGACCAAAAAGGATTTCTATATTATGATGCCAAGGTACACCACATTAGGATTTCTCGCTATGTTGTGTTTTTTGAAAACCAATATTTCTTCCAACATCATGAAGATACTAATTCATCTCCTATAATTTCATTTCTTCCTGACTTAGGTGACACTCACACGGAAAGTACTAAGCCTATTCTTGTGTATGAGAGGCATAGATGGGAAAATGCTACTGTGCCTGAGCTTCATGCCGCATCTACCTCCTCTACACTTGACCCAGCTCCTGCGCTGGACATCAGTCATTCTATCCCTCTACGTCGATCTTCTCATATCTCCCGCCCACTTGATCGCTTTGGTTTCACCCATATATCATTGCTCACCACTCTTTCTTCCGTTCACATACCCAATGATTTTTCTCAAGCAGTGCAGCATGGGTGTTGGCGTCAGGCTATGCAAGAAGAACTTGAAGCACTCAAAGAAAATCATACATGGGACGTTGTTCAATGTCCTCCATCAGTCAAACCCATTGGATGTAAGTGGGTTTACTCAATCAAGCTCAAACCTGATGGTACCTTAGCTGGTTATAAGGCTCGTCTAGTGGCTCTTGGTAACTGTCAAAAGTATAGTATTAACTGTGACGAGACATTTGCTCCAATTGCCAAGATGACAACAGTGCACACCATTCGTGCTATTGCTGCATCACGATCTTGGCCACTCTATCAAATGGACATAAAGAATGCATTCCTCCATGGCGATTTGAAAGAGGAGGTTTACATGTGTCTTCCTCAAGGTTATGAATCTTCTTCTAAAAATGAAGTCGCTCGACTCCGTCGCTCATTATATGGCCTTAAGCAAGCACCAAGGGCTTGGTTTGAGAAATTTCGCTCTACTTTGCTTTATTTTGGATTTACTCAAAGTCCCTATGATCCCTCATTGGTCATGGATTTTACTGCTAAGGCTACCACTTTACTTCTAGTTTATGTGGATGGTATCATCATCATGGGTACACACAGTAACATGATCAATAAGCTTCAATCATCGCTTCAAGCTACTTTCCATATGAAAGATCTGGGTCCGTTAACATATTTCCTTGGACTTGAGGTACAACAGTCTAGGAAGGGACTTTTTCTCCATCAACATAAGTACATTACTGATCTCATTGACCTTGCTGGACTACAAGGTGCCACGCAGGTGGACACTCCATTAGAAGTCAATGTGAAGCTCCGGAATGATGATGGAGATCTACTATCCGATCCCACCTATTATAGACGGTTAGTCGATAGTTGTATCTACTTGACCATCACTAGGCTGGACATCTCATATGCAATAAATGTTGTTAGCCAATTCATGACAGCACCTCGACATCACCATTTGGCTGCGGCCTAAAGGATCATTTGGTACATTCTTGGTTCTCCAACACAAGGTTTGTTTTTTCCGGCTGGCACACCACTTACACTTAATGCTTATTCTGATGCTGACTGGGCAGGCTGCCCAGATATTCGAAGATGTACTATGGGCTGGTGTGTTTATTTGAGAGAATCACTCATTTTTTGGAAATGCAAAAAGCAAGAAAGGGTCTCAAGGTCTTCCACTGAATCTAAATATCGTGCTTTGTCCACTGCTTGCTCCGAGATTTTATGGCTTCGTGGTCTACTTTCAGATCTTGGTTTTCCTCAGACCTTAACAACACCTTTTCATGCAGATAATACTAGTTCCATTCGAATCATTGAGAATCCGGTTTTTCATGAGTGTACAAAACATATTGAGGTGGATTGTCACTTTATTCGAGATGAATACATTCGCAAGATCATCGGTCTTCCACATGTTTCTAGCGAACTCTAACTTGCAGACATCTTCACAAAAAGGTTACCTAGGCCCAGACATGAGTTCCTGGTTCACAAATTGTTATTGGTTGACCAGCATCAATTTAAGGGAGGGTGTTAACACCAGTTGGCCCGCAGGCCCACCAGGCCCATGTACAATAGGCCAACTTCCAATCACGTAGGATATCTTGGTGGATATCCTAGTTGACCAACGCTTGTGTATTATTATTATCTTTCCATGTATTACATATGTAACATATATACCTTCCATTTGTGTAGATTGTAATTGCCTTGATTAAGGCCACAAACATTATAAAATGGAGCAAGGATCGATCAACAGGATGATCCAAAATTTCCCAAAGTTCTCATGTTATTAAGTTGTTAATTTGTATGCTTGGTAGCATGTTCAATGTGCTAAGTACAATCTTGTTGAATTATGTTAACAAGTACAGTGAAGTTCAATAACACGACGAAAGTTATTTGGTTCCCTTTTTTTAAATATTTGGATTATTACATTTTAATGTCGGATATGAGTGAAAATCAACAAATGTATCTTCATTATATAGTTGGAGAATTTGGCATAGATCCAATAGTAGAATCAAATTGACTACCTACTACCTAGACATATAGTTGTCAATTCCATTTAAGTCCCCTTTTCGGTTTGGCTTTGTAGTGGAGTGTTTGGCATTTTGGTAAACTCCGACATTCCTTTCCAAATAAAAAGAATAAATTGCAATAAAAAAATGCAAACGAAATATAAAAGGAATACCTAAAATTGAAAAAAAAAATGTAGAAAGTTGGCTACAGCCCCATCTCCTATTATAGTGAAATTTGGCTACGTCCTATTTCCTATTAGAGTGAAATTTGCCCCTATTTCTTGTTAGACTGAAAATTGGCTAGGCCCTATTTCCTATTTGATGACAAGACATTTTAATATCTTTTGGTTGTGGCCCCACTGTGCAGCCCACGCATATCAAGTGAGCCGAAATATCAATCGTTTGCATAAAAAAAATTAAAGAAAAGAATAGAATCCTAGAACGTGTTTTCTAGTGTTACGTTCCAGTTTCTAGAAGATTTTTCTAGATCTCCTTGATTTTGAAATAAATTAGAAAGTTTTGTTTTATTGAGATTTGTTTCCAAACTAGGGTATAGACTAGTCTTTATAAGGAGATATAATCCTCTCTCAATCGATAACTGAATTTGGAATAAGACAGTGAGTTTTCTCTCCTTGGTGGTTTGTCTGTCTGTCAGACTGGTGTTGATCTATTCTAAGCCGTTGGCTTGGAGTGTAGTCCTTGATTACTCTTCCCCTCTATATTGAGAGAGATAGAGATGGAAGAAAAAAGACCCTTACATGGAGCTAGACGCCGCTGCTGTTGCAGCAGAGGTATGGAATTCATCTCTTCTTAAGTTGGTTGTGGGAGAGAAGTGAGGAATGAAAACAGAAGTCAGCTGGATCGATTCCAATCAGAATTGATCTATTTCTCATTTTAGTTAGAACAACCGAAGCAAGCCAAAAGGTTGAGGGCGTTCTATTTTGCCCCAGCCCACTTCCGGAACATTCTGACCAAAATTGGACGGAATGGAACGAAATTGAGAACTATGCTCGTCAGTCAACTACTAACAACTAGGCCTGTCAATCTGGCCTTGACACAAGGGCTTTTGTTTTTAAGGAAAAGCCCTAGGGCTTGGCTTGGACAATTTTTTGCATGCCCTAAAATTTGAGGGTTAGGCTTAGACAGTACTGGCTCGACCCTAGCCCTAGCCTCCTACTTTTATTTATTTTATAGAATATATATATGTAAATATATACTAAAATTCCCTTATCGCAGTCACTTAGTAATAAAAGGGGGATATGAAGGCAATTTCATACCCACCTGCCCATTAAAAAATGTCCTGAAAACCCATACATACTTGGTTCATTTCATCTATATTTAATTATTTAAGTTATGTATTGTACTTAATACATAAGCAATAAGTGTTGCACGGTTGCTTCTAATCTCTTTCTTCTACTTTTATTGCTTCTTATTTAGGCTTTTTATATTATTTTTATATATTCTTGTTAGTGCAAAAGGGAGTGTACTCGTTCCTATTAATAAAGATACACTTTTTCCTTTGTTGAGTTACTTGGGAATTGGGATGCCAACCAATTCATAGAGGTAGTTTTGCATGCAATGGTGGACCCAGGATTTTTGTTTGGGTGGTGCGGTATGTGGTCAAGTGAAGACATTAAATAATAAAATTGAGTTTTTAATGATACTATCTAAGGGGTTTCTTGAATCACGTGGGTCAAGCACTTTGATTAAATGCATGTTTTTTGTCCATTTCTAAAACCTCTCCAAAGCCGCAAAAAATTCTTAAGAGGTTTTGTTATTGCTAAATAACATTCTGAAGGTAAAAATGCTAAAAGAAAGAATAATGAATTTTAACAAGTTAAAGATTGTTAATATTCTCGCTCAGCCGAATCGCTTCAATCATAAGATTCAATGAAACGAGTATCGAATCGTAAGATTCACACGTGAATCATAAGATTCATTTATAAATGGGATTCATTACATAGATATGAATCGTTTTCCTTAGGATTCGAGATATGAATCATAGGATTCTGATAACTATAACCGTATGTATTTAACCCAAGTCACAAAAGCATGTATGACTTTGTCTGATAAAAGAAGGTTTTTAGAGACAACTTGTATTCTCCAAATGTTTTCTTAACGGTTCCTTCGCAATTGAGGTTAGACAATATAACGCTCGATCAACACTCAATTCTTGGTAATAATGTAAAAAAAAAAAAAAAAAAAATTTAAATAATGGTTTTCTTGTTTTGAGGCCTTGAGCCCTGCCTTGGCCCAGCCCTATAGCTCTCTGAGGGCTTTGGCCCACCCAGGCCCGGCCTTGCATATATTGAGGGTAGGGTTAGGACAACCCCAAGCCTTCCCAGAGCCGGCCCTGAAACAACCCTACTAAAAACCCAAGGATTGATCCCTAGGCTTTGTGAAAGGGAGGCGCCACCACTGATCTATTAAACTCAGACCTAGCCCTTAAAACACCCTCAAACTACTTTTAGGTCACATGTCGAGGCTTCAGAGTTGAGATAACAAAATCTTTTCGCTTTTGATCTCCATTGATACTTGTTTTTTTTGAATGGTAATCTACATTGATACTTTTGGAATGGCGAAATCTTCTGCCATTGATCTCAAATGGTACTGTTTTGTTGGAGGCTTCAACTTGGAGGTGGAATTGGTGATTGAGGTTTTTAAAATCCAGTGTTGTTGGGAATCAAATAGTATGGTTGGAACAAAATTCATACAATCAAATTCTAATAAGTTATCAGAACTTCTACAAACTTTTTAATTGATATTTATTCACTGCATCTTTCCTCTAGCTTTTCAAGACTGCATCTTTGAATCCACATTCAGAATCAATTTTATTTATGTTGCAATTTAGAAATTTTCTTAGGTCCATATGGAGCAGTTCTAATTTCTTACTCTTCTGAGATGAGTTCTTTTTTTAATTTGTCTCCACATTCAGCTAAATGAAGCTCGCTTGAATGAAGATTTGGATAAGTCATGGGAGGTGCTTGCAGAACCAATACAAACTGTAAGCATTTCATACTGGTGTTCTGAATTCTAGATATATTCCTTGGTTTATCATGATGAGAAACTTGGAAATTAATTCCTTCATTCATAATGAATTGATGGGAACATTCTTCTGTGTCGTTTAATCATTGCTTATTTGCTCATGCATTTTTTATATTTGTGACATTGAGAGCAACATTCATGCTGTTCTCCTTATCTACAAACTTTTTCTTTTTGTTGTTATATGTGCATTAACATACCATTAAATATATCTATGTGTGTGCGTGTGTGTCATGCATGCGCGCTCTTATCTAGTTGGATTGCTTTGATTGCCTGATGTTCTATTAACCAAAAAATTGAAAATTTTGTTGTTTGCTGCAAATTTATTTGTCTCAGGAGTCGGGACTCATTTTAGGGGTTTCCATGCACGACTTTTTGACAATCAACATTTGCTTTGTCTTGAATTTGCCCCTCTTTGCTTCAAATTAAAAACTGTAGTAGAGGTGCAAAATTATAGCTAGTTACTGTGTTTACCATCGTACCAAGACATCAGTTGTCCTCTTCTCAGGAAAAAAGGGATCATTTTTAGCCTTTCAAAGCAACCTATGGGTTAGAAATAGAGGCTGCCTGGGAAAATGATTATCATCTAAGACAAACAATCAAGGAAAACATGTAGCACTTGTTTTTGTTAATTTTTCTTTGTATAGATAATGGTAACTGTTTCATAATGAAAACTTGTATAGCTTGCTCGCTTTTGAGTTTGTGCAAGATTCATGAATCAATGCCATGAATGATAGCACCTGCAACTTAATGAATCAAGTCCTGTAACTGAATGAACTTAAAAGTGAACTGAACTTTATCTCAAGTGGAACTCCCTGCTTGTAGAGCTTGCTCACTTTTGAGTTTGTGCAAGATCATGAATCAATGCCACGAATGATAGAACCGCGACATTAGTCAATGAATTCCTGTAACTGAATGAATTTAGAAGTGAATTGAACTTTGTTCTTTATTTCAAGTGGACCTCCATGCTTGGTTTTAATACTTTGCTGAGTCCAAATCAAATCAGCTGAGTTATATCGAAGTCAGTACCTACCGCATTGCTTGGACTTGGCTAAGCCTCATGCGTATTGGCTTGGTCATACTGGACCCATGCTCACCTGAGTAGGTGACAGAAAAATGAGTTTTAGAACCATTTCTTTCCCCGAGTTACAAACTGTGAACCATGCACTAGCGAAACTGCTGAAACTTGAAGTGAGATTTCAGACTCGACAACCAAAACAATAAAATGGGAAACGGAAAGGATAGGTATGAGAGCGTTATCTAAATTACAAATATTATGAAGTAGGAGCACACAAAGAAGAGACCCTTTCCTCCTTGTTTGGCCAATGAATCCACCATGCCATTAGCCGACCTCACCATGTGACTAAAAGTTACTTCTATGGCCGGTAGTGTTTCACTTTGGGCTTCAACTGACATGGATAGGCCTTGGAGTCGCACTTAAGGGGCTCTTGGAATCACACTAATAGGGTTTAATGGAGTTGCCTCTGCAGGAGCAGAAATATTGCAGAAATGCGTAATTCTGAAGTCTTTGTTGAATTTATCAGATTGACAATATGAAGGATCCCTTTTGGTTTGTTGCATTCACGAAGATTAGAAATCCTGCATAAAACAATATTTTACAGCTTTCCTTCTGATGTTTCTACAAGTAAAACTTAACCTTGGTTGGCTACTTGCTTGCACAATAAAACTGAACTACTTTTATGAGTAGGACTCTGGAATACTATGATACCCTAATTAGTAGGACTTTGACTCATCCTATTAAAATTAGAAAAATAGATTCAACTGTTAGGGGTTCTATTCGAAGAATAGGAACCTCAAAATATACCTTGGCACATTGGGTGCCCTGTATTTCTGTTGAAGGCCCCTTTGGATCCTCCAAGCCTCTAGTTCCACATCATGGGCTTGTAGGAAATTGACTTCAAGTAATGGATGGTCTACCTCTACCTAATCAAAAGCAAGTTGATGTTCCATATTGCAGTGTAACGGATGAGAGAGCTTTGTTGATTTTTTTTAAATTTGTTTTAAACTCCATTGGCCCACTGGATCAACAAACATTTTCAATCAAACCATTAGATCAATATGTTTTCTGGATCCAACCATTGATCTTTTATCTAGTTCCATCCAAAGTGGGTATCTGAGGACAAAATGATGCGGAGTGGGGTACTAGATGCGGGGCACGTAGAGATGAAGGGAATAGAGATGGAGGGGTAGAGGGTATAGGTCAAGCTTTCGACTGAAAGTTGGCCTCACGCCAAACTCCCCATCATGGGCAAGGAAGACGAGAACTCAGTAAACCCCAGAAGCACTTGAAACTTTTCATTAATCATACTCTAAATTGCAAAAGAGGCATTACAATGCATTATATAAGAAAAGGGAAAAACCTAGAACTAATCCTCGCCATCTAAACACATCAACAGCCAAGATTGAAACATAAGCAGTAAACACCCTATATAAAATAAAATAGCCTTGTAGGTCGGCTGTGCCTAAAGAAGTGGTCGAGATAGATGGGTTGGGCCCTTTGACAGGTCGACCCATGGGGGACCATGGGCTTGTCTTGCATTACAAAATCAATGAAATTGTTAGGAGCTTGGACTTTGATGGTTGGATCTGTTAACACCAGCTGGCCCACAAGGCCCATGTACGATAGGCCCCCATATCCATAATTATCCATCACGTGGGATATATAATATTCACTTTCTATGTTGATTACATTACAGCTTTGTAATATATCTCATTTTCATGTATATAGATTGAAACAGATTGTCATTGCCTTGATTAAGGCTGAGAAGATATTATAAATGGAGCAAAGGATCGACCAGGGGATCCATCCCATTTTTCCACCAAAATTCATCTTTCACTCTTAGTACCCACCAAAACACCTTATTTTTATTTGTTCCAGCAGCCCCCTATGTATTCTCTTCTTCGTACTTTTGGCTGGTGTATGTTTTGTTCTTCTTCCTCTGGTTGAATGAACCAAACTTTATGCTCAATCCTCCAAGTGTGCTTTTTTAGCTATGCAAATGACCATAAAGGTTTTTTATGTCATGATCCCAAGGTAATTCGCATCAGGATTTCTCGAAATGTTGTGTTTTTTGAAAAACAATATTTTTCCAACATAATCAAGATCATGATACATCACCTTTGATTTTATTTGTTCCTAATTTTGACGAGAATCGTGTTTTGCTTACGGAAACTACTGAGCCTATTCTTGTGTATGAAAGACGTCAACGAGAAAATACTATTGTGCATGAGCCTCCCGACAACACCATCTCCTCTACACATGATCCTGATCCTGCACCAATTCCTCTACGCCGATCCTCACGCATCTCCTGATAGATTTGGTTTCACCGATACATCCTTACTACTATTTTGTCTATTCAAATACCTAATCATTTTTCCCAGGCAGTGCAACATAATTGTTGGTGTTAGGTTATGTAGGAAGAACTTGAGGCACTCAAAGAAAATCATACATGGGATATTGTTCAGTGTCCTCCATTAGTCAAACCCGATGTAAATGGGTATACTCTATCAAGTTAAATCTTGATGGCACTTTGGCTCGTTATAAAGCTCGTTTAGTGGCCCTCTGGCAACTATCAAGAATATCGTATTGATTATGAGGAGACATTTGCTCCGGTTGCCAAAATGACAACTGTGCCTGTCATTCTTGCTCTTGCCGCTTCTCGGTCATGGGCGCTCTATCAAATGGATGCGAAGAATGCCTTCCTGTATGGAGATCTTAAAAAAGAGGTCTATATGCGCCTCCCTTCGGGTTATGATTCTACCTCTAAAAATGAAGCGGCCCGGCTTCGTCGATCCTTATATGGACTCAAACAAGCACCCAGAGCTTGGTTTGATAAATTTCGTTCTACTCTGCTTCATCTTCGTTTTGCCCAGAGTCCTTATCTATTCACAAATATTACTTCTCAAGGTGCATTACTTCTTGTGTATGTGGATGATATCATCATCATGGGCACTCATAGTAACATGATTCGTGATCTGCAAAAGTCACTTAAAGCTGCATTCCATATGAAGGATCTAGGCCCATTGACATATTTCTTGGGGTCTTGAGGTACAACAATCCCGGAAAGGACTTTTTCTCCATTAACATAAGCATGTTACTGACCTCATTGAACTTGCTGGACTACATAGCGCCACACCTGTGGACACTCCATCAAAGGTCAATCTGAAGCTCCGGAAAGATGATGGGTATCTTCTTTGTGACCCTACCTCTTATAGGCGCTTAGTTGGCAGTTTTGTCTACTTGACCATCACTTGGCCTGACATTTCTTATGTGGTGAATGTAATAAGTCAATTCATGATAGGACCATGCTGATAAGTTCTTAATTGTTTACAATCTAAGCCCTAATATTTGATTTATCTTATGCTAGTTATAGTTATTTTATTTGATTTTACATGGTTTTGTTAATTTTTATGTAAAGGTCAAAAGGAGCAAAAAGAGAGGAATTAATGAAGAAGTAGGCGTGAATCAAGTAGGGCCAAGGTGGGTCCCATACATGCTATTTCAGATTTCAAGAAGACTTTCGAATTCTTTGGACAACTTACAATTCTAATCAAAGAAGAAGAGTGAAAGAAAGAAGAAGTGCCCAAGGGGGCCTACAGCCATTGCAAAAGTGAAATTCCAAAATTTAGAAAGTCTTATTCAAGTTAAAGTGGAGCCCAAGAATGGAGAAGAAAAAAGGAGAAAAATAAGGAAAGTTTAAAGGAAGAGTTCAAACCAAGTTAGAAGTCTAAGAAGGGGGTCCCACAATCAATGTTGCAGGCACCATATGGGCCCACTTTTATGATAAAAACTTCAGATTTAATCTATTTTAAATAATTCTCAGATTTATGGGCCACATGTGAGGAATCTTCAAGAAGATCAAGTAGGATCAGATTTAGAAAGTCTTGTTTATCAAGAAAGAAGACTCCTATTTCATTATTAGGAAGCCAAATTGTAAAGCAAGATGGAAACCTAATCATACAAGAGAACTACTTGCTAAAAGGGGCTGTTGCATGACTTATAAAAGGAAAAGAAGAGGTGGTTGTCCAGCATATATATCCCATATAAAACCCTAGCCACGTCCATAATAATACCAGCCACTATTTCAATATCATATAATCACAAAAGCCAACCATCATCATCACAAAACCCCTAGCTGCCGTACAGCCACCTTTGGAGCATTCTTTGGAGCATCTTGGAGAGCTTTTGGAGCGAGGAAAAGAAGAACAAGCTGTTGGCCTTCCACTTCATCACCATCAATCTTCTAGTTTTCTTTTCTTATGGCTCTATTTTCTATTTTGTTTTCAATTCCAGACATGAGTAGCTAAACTTTTTAGGGCTAGGGTGTAGTTGAAACCCTAGCCTAGTTCTATGTAGTTTCTTTTGGCATCTTTTAATTCAGATTTCAGTTTTATTATTTGAGATTCTAAACCATGTTTTTAATTGATGAGTTGTGTATATGCCATGCCAACCATGCCATGTTCAATTAATTTTAGGAGTAGCTAACTAAATTTCGATTGATCTTGATGATTAAGCATCTAGGGTTTAGAACCATGAATAATCTAAGTATATGTCCATACTTAGACTCATGCATTTATCATTCTCATTGTTTTATGCATTATGTGTGTTTTGACGAGGACATATGCCATGCTTAGTTTTTGCATCATAATGAACAATTCATGTAGTATGCCACTCATGAATTCGGTTTAGATGAATAGTAAATTTAGACGCATATGCCATTGTCTAGGTTGATGGATATCACTAATAATTCTGATTTTTTATTAAAGGGTAATAAGGGACATGCATAGGGTTGGTTAGGGGAGTAGATGGAACCCTAGTTCATTCATTATTACTGTTTTTCAATTCTAGTACTAGTTGTGTGTTTTAGATTATTTTCCCTTTAGCTTTGATAGTTTAAATTACTGTTTTTTTTAGTAGTTAATTCAACTTTTCGTCATTCAATTGTTTATTTTAATATTCTGATTTTTAGTTGCTTTTGACATTATTTCATCACAAGTCTTCGTGGGATTGACCTTGTACTTATAATTCAGTACACTACATAGTGATCTTGTGCGTTTGCAAGTTTTAATTGTGTGCATACTAGTAGCTTATTTCTAGGTTGCTTGGTGCATACCACATGCCATCACCATATGGTGGCTATCAAAAGGATCCAACGATACATTCTTGGTTCTTCGACTCAAGGATTGTTTTTTCCAGTTGGCACACCACTTATGCTGAATGCTTATTCTGATGCCGACTGGGCAGGATGCCCTGATACTCGTAAATCTACTACTGGCTAGTGTGTTTATTTGGGTGGAGCACTAGTTTCTTGGAAATGCAAAAAGCAAGATAAGGTCTAAAAATTTTCAACAGAATTTGAATATCGTGCTATGCCTTCTGCATGTTCTGAATTTCTATGGCTCCGTGGTTTACTTTTAGATCTTGGTTTTTCTCATACATCAGCTGCACCCCTCTATGCTGATAATACTAGTGTCATTTGCATCACTGAGAATCCAGTTTTTCATGAACGTTAAAAACATATTAAGGTGGCTTGTCACTTTCATTAGCCTTCCACATGTTTCCAATGAACTCCAAATTGCAAATATCTTCACAAAAGGGTTACTTCGGTCCCATCATGAGTTCCTGGTTCGCAAATTTCTATTGTTTGACCAGCATCAATTTGCACGGGGCGGGGGCTGGGAGGGGTGGGGGTTGGGGTTAACACTAGCTGGCCCATAAAGCCCATGTACGATAGGCTCGTCCATATCCATAATGATCCATCACGTGGGATACGTCAGTTGACTTGGCCTGCTGTATAATATTCACTTTCTATGTTGGTTACATTACAGCTTTGTAATATATCTCATTTCCATGTATATAGATCATAGTTATCAAATTCGTTTCGGTTCGGACGAAATGTCCGAATTTGTTCATTTTGAAATCAAAACCGAACCGAACATCCTAGTTGAAGATGTTCGGTTCAAATTTCATTTGATTTCGCCCGAAATATAGGGTTTCGATACAAAACCATTAATTTTGGAAGAATTAGTTCCAAATCTGTTGATTCGGACGAATCAAGGAGGTCAATCAAACATTAAAAGAAGAAAAAATGGATAGGCCATTCGAACGAATCTGAACAAAAATAAAAAAAATCATGGTACATACCTTTTTTCAGGCGATCGTTCGTTCCATCTTCTTCAGTAGCATAGAACCTTTAAAATCTCATTCCATCTATAAATTGGACTCCAAACTGCAAATATCAACCACAAAATCTTCTCTTTCCCTATTTACTTTTGAGATTGTTCATTACCGAAGCAAAGGTGTGAATCCTTGCCCTACCCGAGACTATCTACCTGCATTTCCTCCCTCACCAAAGGTCGCCATTGCTGCCCAAGTCGGATTTCCTTGCAAAAATCTCGTCAGAGCGCCAAGAATGTCAAATCTCGACGTCTTCTTCCATTTCTTCTTTTTTCTACTTCGTTTCTTTCTTTCGTATGTTTTGATAAAGGGACTAAGGGGGCCAGAACTCAGGACGCTATCTTTATAAAGGCATTTCTATGTTGCCTTTGTGAATGAGGGAATGAGGGGTCGTCATGAGTTCCGGAAAGTGAGGCCCACTGATTTTTAATTGCTAGAAAATTCTTCAAAGGCCCACTTCTATTTAATCGATGATAAGATTGGAACAATACTTACTGTTGAGTATTTAAGAGGCCCACTTAATAAAAAAATCAAGGGACCAAAAAAGAAAATGCCTATGATCAAGGCCCATCACGAGTTACAGTAACGTTTGTGTTATTAAATATTTTATGAAAACAGTTAAAAAAATATCAATCTAAAGCGGGTCATTTAATTTGGGTAGAGTAATAAAGTTTAATTAGTATTGTTTATGTAGAATTAAATTGTTTTGATTTTATATAAGTGGCCCACTGAAAAATTCGATTAGCAAATTGAGCAATGGGCCCTGGCTCACCACCTTTTGAATGGAATTTTGTATATATTTTCAATAAAGACACATATAAATGAATTTACGAATTGAAAAGCGAAATGCCCGAATCGGCCGAAATGTTTCACTTTGGAGCCAAACCGAAACAAGGTCCGAAACGAACTTGACAACTATGATATAGATTGAAACATATTGTAATTGCCTTGATTAAGGCCGAGAAGATATTATAAATGGAGCAAAGGATCGACCAAGGGATCTGTCCAATTTTTCCACCAAAATTCATCTTTCACTCTTATTATCATTGCTCTGTCAGGATCTCTCTCATAGAGTGTGAGGGAAGGGAGAATCAATGAATTCATCTACTTCAATGGATGAATTCATCTGTGACACGGAATTAATAGGCCTATAAATGAGACTGTCGAAAAATAGTTTAGCAATATTTTATTTTCATTATTACGTTTCTAATTTTGATTGAGATTGTAATTAGGATAGTTTCTATTGCTTTCTTAGTTTGCTTAGGTTTTTTTATCCCCTAAGTTTGCTTTTCCTATTTATATTGTGCATTGTAGAGATCTATTTTTCAGACTAGATTAATCGAATTTGAATTGGTTTTATCCATTGAGGTGTGATTATGCTGAAATCTCTGTGGATATCTCGGATAGTGTCTGCGAACATGTGCTTCGGCACTTCCACGCAAGTCTTAGCCCTGGGGCTTGCATCAATGGGTATCAGAGTAGACGGTCCATTTGAACGGCTGATCAGATACTCACCAGAAGATAGTTTGGATTATCCCATCACCAATCCATTTCTACCCTCCGGAATCCATCTTCAGACCCTACAAACCATTGATCCCTCTCCTAGCCAGATCCCCAAATCCAAAACCCCACCAAAATCCCCATCATTCCTACAAACTTCCTCACCGGCTCACCCTCCTATAACAGATGTCTCCATCTACCAGAACCCCAGACCAACATTGCCATCCCATATCCCCAGAGTAACATTGCATGATTTAAGTTTTTCTTTTCTTTTCTTTTTTGTTTCCCCAATTTTTCTCATTTTTTTTGGGGTTCTATGATATATTAGAAAAGTACTACATATATTTCATTTTGAGAATAAGTATAGTGCTACTGGTTTATGACTGATTGCGTTGCTCTAATGATTTTTTTTTTTTTTTCCAACCATCCCCTCCCTTTTTCTTTTTTTTTTATTCTCATAGATAGTGAGTAATTTGATACTTTCATTACATGTCATATTGCTCCTATACTACAGGGGAGTAAATCCAATCATATTACCTTAAAAAATGGAAAGTTTGGAATCAAACAGCCACACAAAACTTGCATCTCTTATGGTCATCTTGTGTCCTGATGTTTATGTTAGTTTTATGGTCTCAATCCATGGTCTCAATCCATTAAGATTGATGTAATAAATTGATTAATTTCTTTATTTATCAATATATTCATGCTTTCCTTTTATGAGATGAATGGTGTTTTATTAGTTGTTTGCACATAACTAATACGAATGACATGATGGTTCATGAGATGAACCGGAGTCTATAAGTATACTAGATGCAATACATGTGTATGGATGAGATCCACATACGGGAGACATGTATAGCAAATCTTATACTTGAATATCTTCACAACCAGTGATGAGATTGGACATCTCACCTGACAAGGTTGCAGTACTTTGATTACTATGAGATAGTGTGATTTGTTTCGATCATCAGAATGTAAGATTCTGGATCATAGTGCTGGTACATTGGATGTATTGAAGGACCATGAGAAGCACCTTAAGAACACTGTCTTTACTTTAAGGTCTGCTCTCATAATTCCCTAGTAATAGGCTCTCAACCCTGAGACATTTATGAACTCAAGTTTCTATCTATTCATTTGCTTTGAGTCACCAATGAGTGAGGCCAACTGTATGTCAACACCTCGGTGTCTTGGGTACGTGGTAGTAGGACTGTGGGAACATTTAATGGTCAAGATGGAATCTGTCTCTATTATCCCCTTATGCCAGTTAATGGATTTATCATTGGTAAGTGTACACCCATCTCAATTAAGAGTTAATTGGATGGTACTAATGATTACTATAATTAATTGGGTCTCAAGGATAATAAGATATGGGTCAAAGTTGGTGGGACAGTCTGTCCAATTGATCCATTGATAATGATAGAGGGGCCCACTTGTAGTAATAGGGAAGTTTAGGGTCTTCATGTAATTTATTCCTAAGACTGGAGTTCAATTGCATTTATATAGTGGAGTTATTTGCAATTAACTGTGGACCCGGATTGCACATGAGATGTGGGGTCGCGGTGTCCCAGTTGGAGCCAGTTTTCTATGGAATCCCTAGTGGTCCCCACGCTAGCCCAAGATTGGATCTTTACTAATTCTATTTGAACTAAAAAATGAAAGCTACTATTTCTATTTGAAGTGAGACTTCTAATAGTGATAATAGTAGAGCAAAGGATTACTAAGTGTAATGGAAGTTGGACTTCTAATTATACACTATGAGAGAAGGTTGAAAAGCTATAAAAGGAAGAGAAGGGAGCACCCTTAGACGTCCATTCACAATTCCTCCTAGGGATTCACGCCCATCATCCCCTTGTGCAAGAGTTGCACTTCTCTTTCCCCTCTCTCTCTTCTAGTTCCCTTCTAGATTCCTTAGAGATTCTAGATAGTCTTTCTCTTGGAGATTCCACCATCTCTCTTGAGGAAAGAGATCTGAAGCGGGTCATAGCGTGGAAGACGATTGGGCATTGGAGATTCTGATCTTAGAAGAGCTCTTCATCAAAGAGTTGAATCAAGTTCTCCATTAGAGCACAACCAAGCTCCATAGGTATTTTCTACACCTTGTATGTTGTGGAATTTCGTGGTTGCATGTTTAGTGTTGTTTCTATCCTTTTGATAGGTTTGTTTGCTGATCATGATGGCTGAGTTTGAGGACATGCATCCTGGATTGGGTTTTGATGGCTTTTGGATAGGTGTTCATTACTTTTAGTTGGTGAAAAGTTTTTGAAACCTATCCAAGAGGTCCACCCACTTCCAACAGTTTATTTTACTCGCACTAAAATATTATGGATTCAACTGAAAACTACTATGGCCATAAACGATAGATATCCAGCTATAATATGTGTCACTTTCTGGACTGGCTGATAAACCATTTTAAGCTGCTATTTTGAACCTTAGCCAAAATGTTAACCTGTATTTGAAGTAAGGTAAATAAATGCAGTCTTATGCTCGATGTAGCAAATATTGCAGTTAGTAATGTACGTCTGCTTGCATTGGTCAGTGTCTGATGGTGTGAATTTTTGTAATGTTGTAGCATTTGCGCGCCATTCTCAAGGTCCCTCCTTGTTTTACATCTGTTGCTTTCAGGTGATGCGGAGGTACAGTGTTCCAGAGCCTTATGAGAAGCTGAAGGAACTGACTCGAGGAAGAGCGGTTACAAAAGAGAGCATAAGAGAGTTCACTGAAGGCTTGGAATTGCCTGAAGAAGCTAAGGCTGCTCTTCTGAGGTCGACTCCTCAGTCTTATATTGGAGCAGCAGAGAGTCTAGCTAAAGCTATAGATACTTCCATATATTCGCTGAAAAAAACATTGGAGATGAATGGCTACAACAGAGTGAGGTACCAATGAAATCTGAGTACGATACAGACTATGCATTGAAAGGTTGTATTTTCCAACCAGACAGGTGGTTATTGCTGTGTGTCAGGAGCTCATGCTGAATTGGAAGGACTTTTTGGTTTCGCTTCTGATTAAGTTATATTGGGATAATCGGTCTCAATCTCTTGTATTAGAGGAATCACAGTTCAGCTCCTTCCGGAGAACTCTGCATGGTTCACAACTATATTTTTGTTGAAATTGAACATATACTTCAAAGTTCTTATACATGTTTTTGCCTTTAAAAAGTTCCTTTAGTTTGGTGTTTCAGATAATTTTTTGGTACAGAAATGGAGTTATGGTTCGTTTAATGATTATAAAGTTGGATGCTCTTGGGGAATAAACCTGAGGGCAGAGAAGGTCAAGAGTAACTGAAATTTTCCTGTAGGTTTGAAATTCATTAGAAATGGAACTTGCTTCACAAATGGATATGGCCCATATTTTTTAGGGTAAATTAGTCGAAAGTCCGCCAGATTGGTCTTGTAAGGCCTCCAGTACACAACATTACTATTTAAAGCCTAAAGTCCCTTGCGCATGGGATTAATTCGGACCACATCAGATTTTTTTATTACTTATTTGCCATTCTAACCATTTGAATAGGTTTCATACAATCTAATCCTGGTTTTTAGCTCAAAATCATTATTTTTCCCTGATTCCTGTCGAATTTAAATGTAGTAAGATGAGTTTTTGACGGAAATATATATAACTTAGTTAAAATGATATCAAACTCATCCCAGTCCAAAAGCAAAGTTAGATAGAACCATAACGAAGTCAAATAAAATTATAAATAAATTCATTTAAATTCACTTAAGACACAAATAATTTTATATCAGATTTAGATAAATTCAAATCAAATATAATCTAGTTAGATAATTTTATATCAAATATAGATAAATTCATATTGATAGGACATAACTTTTTTGTGAACTCATTATGATTTCGAATACAGGTAAGTTCATATAAACTCAAATTAATATAAATGCACAGCAACTTAGAAAGATTATTTTCAAATTCAGATAAATTCAGCTCAATTTAGTTTAATTCATATCACACTTATTCACAGCAAAACACAAATAATTCATATCAAACTTATATAAATTCATATAAAACAGAGATAAGTTTAATTTAAAGTCATATAACTTCATGCCAAAGTCTGATAACTTATACAAAATTTAGATAAATTCACAGCGAACTCAGAAAAATTTATTTAAAAAAAAGTTAAATACATTTCCAAGTCAAATAAAATCATGCGAAATCCATTTAATTTCATACTAAATTCATATTATTTTATAAGAATCTCATATACATTAAGAAGAAAATCAGATAAAGCGTGTCACAGTCAGATAATTTTACTTAGAACCCTGTTTAATTGATACCAAATGCAGTTAATTACAAATCAAACTCAGATAAAATCATGCAATGTACAAATAAACTCATTTAAAGTCCTTTTTAATTGATATCAGACTAAGACAACTTGAGAACAAATTTAGATAAATTCACAGCAAACTTAGATAATTGCTTAGGTTTCGGATCGTATAACGGTCTGAAATGTTTTTAAGCGGAGCATGTTTGCTGACGTATAGAAAGGGCATTTTTTTTTTTTTTTAACTGTGTCAGTTTTAAAAGAGGATTGCCGCCTCTATGAGAAACTATCTTGGACCCTAGGCTATAAAACGCAATGATGAGGGACCTTGTGCCAAACACCCCTATTTTTTTATTTCTTAATGTTTATATGCAACATCTTTAAATTCATGTTGTACGCTCTCTCCCCTAATGGCCGTCTAATAGGAAGGTCAGAAAATTTTATTGGAAATACTGAATTTCGTCAGAAAAGGCATGAAAAGGCTTCTCCCGACGGTATGCTTGTGCACTAACATTTCCAGGAAAATGAAGTTTTTTCCTCTGATACCTGCTAATATGATGTTTGGTGCTTGAATTTTCTGCAAAGAAAATTCTACAAAAATCCACTGAAGATTTTTCATGTGCTGGATTTCAGTTTTTCTGTGGCTACTGTCTCTCTCCACATCAGAGCACACAAGTAATTCTGGATTCCGCAGTTGTGAGGTTCACATCCAAAGATTTCCATGAAAAGAAAGTCCGTTGAAACAGGGGAAAATTATTTTGCCCAATATACCCTTGTGCCAACTGGATAAAATGCCATTTCAGGACAACACCTTATTCAATAGCTTTATTGGAATGAAAAAAAGAAAAGAAAAAAGAAAGGGTGTTTTTTATAAATGTGAAACAAAATACCCAACAGCACGTTCGTCTTCTCCCAGCTAAAACAGCGAAAAATGGTGGATTTCTTCCAGACCTGCGACGGTGTATAGATTGAACCCCAGAAACGCAAATGACATCTTTGCAGAGTTCTTCAGGTTTTCGAGTCCCTTCGGTGGAGGGATGAGCAGCGGTCCGTGCTGGAGGTATGGTTAGCATTGTGTGGGTAAAACACCGTAATGACGAAATTAAACAAGGATCACGGCTAAACTCGCCAGCCTGTGGTAGAAGATCGTCAGCTCGGCAGCTCGGTCAATACCTTGGCAGCTCGACAACTCGGCCAATAGCTTGGCAGCTCGGCAACTCGGCCAATAGCTTGCAAGCTCAGCACCACAGTTCGGCAGCTCGGTATAAGCGCCAGCCCGGTGCAAAGGCGCGCCACGGGCAAGCCATCCTTGGTCCCAGATCGCAGCACTAGAGTCAGAGTAGGCCGCCACCTTCCTCCTGGAAATACGGCGCCCCCTGACAGATGTGGGCGGTCATTTATGGCGATAGGATTGCTCATTTATGGTGATAAGAGGTGCTTTATCACCCCTGTACGCCAGCTGGCTGAAGGCGTGGAAAGTGAGGTAGGGGTGTTGTCCGTTCCACCTACTGCTGCCTGTCAGGGTAGGGGTCGATGGGACCTCACCTCACCTACCCCCACTCACAGAGAGAATGAACGAGGAACACTCGCCTATATATGCATGGGATCAATCCCATAAGAAGTACGCAATACACAACTCACAAAGCCCCCATATTGTCTCATTCTCCTCTTCCTCCTCCTGTTTAGTTTTCTCAGAGCTAACTCAGGCATCGGAGTGCCTTCGGCTCACGGCAGCCAGGGCCTCTGACCCAAGTCTTTCTCCTTCCTTTTCAGGTTCTCGGAGTTCAGCATTCCCTGTCCTAAGAAGTTTAACCCCGATCTCATCTTCATCTAAGTAGGTGTCGTTTTTACCGCCTACAGTTAGCATGGGAGGGGGTCCCATGGAGGCATGGTTCGGCGGGATGTTTGGGGATGATGTGTTTGGGTCATCTCTGATACTTTTATATAAGATTACCCAAATCCAAAGCCATGTCTTCGAGGTAAAATAAAACTTTAAGAAAAATTCCACCGATCCTGACATTCTCTGCTTTGCTTCTCTGTTGCATATTCCACCGATCCTTCTTCTTCTTGTTATTATTACTATTTCTATCCTATACTTTTTTTACTTTCTTTCTTCATCTTTTCTGGGTTTTTTTCTTTTTTCTTTTTTTTTTTTTTTTTTTGTGGGTTTTGTCACGGCAGCAATGGCAATTAATGGTCCCACTGGCATGGTTTGCTCAATATAATTCTCTCCATGAAAGTGGGAAATCTTGCATTTCTAAATTTTCTCCATGGTGAAAATCTTTAACACTAAACCTGCGTCATCGCTCCCCACAAACGCTCCCAGGTTACCATCTTCATATGCCAATAAGAGATCATAAAGATCCCAAAAGACCATCTTCATATCCCTAGTTCTTAAGACCAATTATATAGCTCATTAGCCTGAAGGCCTTTCACAAATGTTTGGTATAAGAAGCTTAAAAAAAATTGTAAGAATGACTGCAATCACACCAAATGTTTCAGCAAGGAGATCTGTCTATTTTGAACTATTAGATTGTATGACCTCAATTCAGTGGATGATCCGAATAAATTATTTTATTTCATTAATTGATTTATATTCTCATTCTTTATTCATATGATGAATGGTATTTTATTCTATGGATGCATATAACCAATACAAAATGACATGAGGGTTCATGAGATGAACCGGAGCCCACAAGTATATTAGATGTGATCTATATGTGTGAATGGATGCCAGCTGCTTTATCCAACTAGAAGTGGATCCTAGCTTTGCTCTCCCCACTACCAAGTGTACCATCCAGTCCATTAGGTTTTGAAAAAGATATGAGCTTTATTGATAAAACAAGACAACTTAGAAAGCTTGTCAAGCCTATTGAACTCAATGAAATCTAAAGTTAGGCCTTGTTTGGCATCTCTACTCTTTTTCTGACAGACCATTCAAAATAGAGCCAAAGCTATAAAAAAAAGAGGCTAGAATAAAAAAAACGTGTTTGGTAATGAACGGGTCTACTTCAAATAGATCGTTTGGTATACCCTCTATTTACCTCTTTATAGAGGCGTTTGCCTCTTTTTAGAGGAGTATTTTCTGTCATTATTTAAAAAACGAACTTATGTTGCATGACATAAGATGATAAAAATAAGAAAAAACCAGAACCATGACATAAGATGATAAAAATCAAGCATCAGAAGAAACATCTCTCCAAATGGCATTTGCAATTGAATTCCTCTTGGCATCCGTCTTTGTCCTATCTGTGATATCAAATGTATAAGCATTTTCTCCATGTGATTCCTCAATGTCAGTATCACGCTCTACTTGGGCATCATCCTCTAAAAATTGTGAAAATAATTGATCCTCCATATCCTCTTTCCTAATGAAATTATGCATTGCCATTGCAGCAACTACGATACTCCGTTATATAGGAAATGGGTAAGGAGCCATCCGCTTGAGGATAGGGAATCGAGCTTTCAATACTCCAAAGCTTCGCTCGATCACATTCCTCAAGGATGAATGCAATCTATTAAAATTCTCCTCTCTAGTATGAGGAATGGCAACACCTTGAAAATCTGGAAGCCAATATCGGACATTTCGAAATGGAGAAAGAAACCCCCACATGTTTGTGTAACCAACATCAACCAAGTAGTAGTTACCTAAAGACCATTCAAGACAAATGTTAAAGGGCATGTCAAACTATGTGGAAACACTACAAACACTTTCTTACCAGGCGGGGCATGTGGGAACTTTAGCCTTTCATCAGAAATGGTATCCAAGAGAATCCGTTGATCATGAGCTGTATCTTCCCATCCACATACCGCATAGGCAAAGAGCATGTCAAACAAGCATACTGTCATAACTTGTTGCATACATTCCCTGTTTCTACCTCTGTAATGAACTTGTTTCTCTAGTTGAATAATGGCATGCATAAGGGTTCCATCTAAATCACCAATACAATCATAAAGAAAAGAAGATATCAACATTGAGAAAAATTCCTTTATAATTTAACTTAAATAAAAAAAGTGGTGTCAAGGAAGGAGAGAAGACCTAAAAATATGGCTCAAAGCGTGAATTCAAAAGAATTTCCTTAGGCACTGTATCTAGTGGCTGTGGCTTATCATATTTTTCGTAAATATCATCATTGCTATCAGTACTTGATGGAAATGTCTATGAATAGTTTCCCCTGAGTGTTGGAATCTATCTTGTATCACTCTATTCGTATGGGCGTGCGCAATGACAATCATGAACATAGCCAACTGCTCCTCCACAAGTATATATCTGCTGTCTTTCAATAAATTCTTTGATCTAAAACACATACATAAACTCCGAAACACATGTTGTTCCATACGCAATAGCTGATGACAAATAATGGGGTTCCCATTCAAAATCATTTGGACATGACCATGTCCCGTTAGGATTGAGTTCCTACATGGTTCCTTAATCAAGCGTTGTTGTCGCTTCTTATACAAGAATATGATAAGTATGATATTTCGACGTAAAATCGGGTCCATATGCTCTGTAGATATTGCAAACAAAACATAACTAATCATTCAATCATACCATGTTTAAAACATAACATTCATGTTTCAAAATCCAAATATAAGAACAAAAGTTTAAGAGAGACATAACATTCATGTTTCAAAAAAAAAAAAAAAAAAAAAAAAAACCAAACAACTATAGATCACGTGCAACTCCAAAAGCATTCCCCTTCTCTATTTCCATTAAAGATTTGAGCCAAGTTATCTTTCCCTCATCTATCCAGATAATTCTTTTCTCCTTAAACATAAAAGACCTAAGAGCGACCATATGCATTGGGCTAGTCTCTGGAAGTTAGGGGCATCGCATGCAGTAAGTCAATGCATGCCTCCATGGTAGATCCTTCAGATTGAGCAAAAGCAGCAACTAACTAATTTGATGCTTCCACTGAGGTTGCGAGCTCAATTATGCAATCATCTACTGCGTTGTTACCCCCTTTTGTAGAAGGCCTTGGTTGCTTTCACTCAATATTGGCCATCATGACATCTGTAGTAGTTGCATCTTCCCGCACGGTAGACTCGGAATTTGTTTGGTTCAGGGATGGAGTATCATCATAACCATTCAAGCTACAATAGCTTGAATCCATATCCATTATAATATCCTCAGGCACGCCATCCATTAGTGGAGCTCATTTATCATCCCCAATCGCTGAAGTACCATCAAATAAAGCAGCCATCTCTTGGGGAAAAGGAATGGGCTTTGACTTAAATACTTTGGCATCCTTATGAGTTTGCAATAAAGTTTAACCATAAATGTCAAATGCTATATTCACCTCTCTTGTAAATGCCAAAATAAATAAGAAATTTAAATACCTTCAAGTATTCTGTCCATCGGTCTTGTGCCACCTCCACACAGCCTGTATGTGGGTTGAAGCCTATACCAGTTTGTGATGTCAAGTGCAACCAGGCATTGTATAATTTTTTCAAATGATCTAATTGGTTCTTCAATTGCTTTTGATTGAAATTGTGTCCTGTCTTTTGAATAAATTTTTTTATTATCATCTTCCATGCTTTTGAGCTAAACTGCACCCCTGGGTGGCCACCGGCTTTCACTTGCTCCAAACAAATGTCAATTAGACACTTTCTCATACTATCCGACCAATGCGCTCGATCTATGTCATCTGTCTCTTTTGACTTTCCTTTATCCGACATGATAATTACACCTAACAAAGATTGAGCATTTTTATTTTTTTTAACTTCTTGTTCAGTTTTGTGTCATTCAACAAATACGAAAGATACACCAAATACAAAAGATATCCACAGCAGGATGAGAAGCATTGGAAAGAGTTGTAATAAAAAACCTACTTCACTCCAACGAAGACAATGCTTTCATGTATCTTTGGCCCTCCATAATTTGTGTTTCCACCTTCTGTTTTTGGCAGTCTGATAAATGCCATTAATAGTTGTTGCTTATGCATTTTCTTTTCAGTATAAGAAAACCCACTTGAAATCCTAGGAAACCAAATGAGACAAGTCATTTGGGATCCACCTAAACATTTTGTATGTATGACCCCACCTGATGCAAAGAGATTTGAATTGCTGGCCTTATCTAACAACTTGGATGTGGCACACATGAGGCCACATGGAGCTTGAAAAGTGTGAAATGTGGTATTAATAAAGTTCCCGTGACATTTCCATAAAAAAGAAAGAAGAGGCAACGGTCAATCTAGAATTTATGCCGGCGACATTGGGACAAAGAAAACAATAGTATTTCATTCATTCAAAGCAGCCACAAACCTCTGCAGAGATCAAACAAATTTAAACATATGATAGATATGAACCAACTTACTTGGAAGAGTTAAAAGGAATCAGTAACAGAGCAAAAGAAAAAAAAAAGAACTGATCACCATTAACGAACTAATCCTAATAAAAACTCAAATAACACAGCATAATAGAACACTAAAATTTGTTACAGGCGCAACCCAACTCACGAGGTTTCAAACTCTTTACCAAATGAATAGTTCCACAATGTGTTTAAGGTAGTGCAGAATCAGAATATCAGAGTTTAAGGACTCTTGTACTATCAAAATGTCACAGTAAAAGGTGGGAGGCCATCTGAGTTCAAGCCTGGGAGTGGCCGAACTGACAGTGGCTCTGCATCATGTGCTCAACACTCCAGAAGATTAGGTCATATGGGATGTTGGGCATCAGGTAAACCTCCAAAATTCCACTTTTTTTCTCCTGATTTCATATCCACAACCAACAGTACTTACAAATAAACTCGGTATAAACAACAGCATTGAGTACCCACATATGAACTGGCTGTGTGGGTGGGACTTGGAGAATTTTGATAGAAATGTATTTTTTATACCCATGTACTTCATCTCAGGTGGAATAGATGATATCAAAATAAATGACATTTCTGTCTTGAAGCTTAATCACAATGTCTACCCTTTACTTTCCATCGCTTATGTAATGAGATAACAAGTTGTAATGGTGAGAATACTGACCAATATCCCAAGTCTACTGTTACCATCTCTTCCATAGAAAAACCCTTCACCTTCCAGTGTCCAAAAACTACCCTTTGGACCAAGAACAGTAGTAACAACACAACAATTATGGTAGTGTGAAGTTTTATCATAGCCCTCATTGTACTAGTACTAGAATGATCACAACTGTCAATGGGCTAATCCAAATTGCTCACGAAAAATTCAGGGTCCAGATTTGGATTATAAAAAGGTTGATCTATGTAAAAGCCCATGTCCTAATGGAAAATCTTACAAAATTTTGAAAATTATTTTCGTTTGAGTGATTCTATATAATGTACTGATTGTTTTCTATGGTGAGTAGGCGTACCCACATAAGATTTTGACTGGAAGGAGGTCGAGAATGCACACCATCAGGCAAACTTCAGGGCTTGCAGGCTTCCCAAAGAGGGATGAGAGCGTCCATGATGCATTTGGAGCAGGCCACAGTTCTACAAGCATCTCAACTGCTTTGGGTATGTATGGATTTTCTATCTTTTTGAGGGTTGATCTATTTATTAACTTCTAAAGATGGTTATTAATAATCAGATTCCAAACCCACAATAAATTGATAGGCTAGTGCTTGAATACTGCAATACTTCAGATCTTTTGAGCTCTGTTTTCTTTACTTTTTAAATCCAATACCCTAAACAAAACCAAATCCCCCCTCCCCCAATCATTTCCCACTGCACATCTCACCAAATTTCTTTTAAACTTCATGAATCCAAACAACCCCATCATCATCTTTGTGAAATCAGAACCAATCCCACTAACCAAGCAACCCCTACAACTCCCCATCATTTGTCTCCATTTCCAAATCACACAACCGATCTCATCCTCCATCCTCATGTAATACCATCCCAAACTAAAACTCATCCCCAACCCTTTCCATCATCATTCAAACAAAAAAAAAAACCACATCGATTGAACATGGACAGAGATAGAGAGTAGAAAGCAACTGTTTTGCATAGAGAAAGAAACAAGAAGAAATAAAAGACAAGTACCCGCTGTTTCTTCTTCTCTTGTCTGCTCCTTCAAGCCTCTTTCACTTTGAGAAAGAATGAGAACCAAAGGGATTTCAAGCTGACAAAGAACGAGAAAGAGGGTTTTATCAAAGGACTTTCGTTGCCATTAAAATTCTGTAAGGGGCATTTTTGTCATAAAAATGGGGCTCCGCCTCTGCTTGAAAAAGAGGCATTGCCTCTGATTTCTAGATGCAAAATTTTGGGCCATTTCATTTTTAGAGGCTTTGCCTCTTTTGCTCTAGAGTGTAGAGGTTATAAACCGCTCCCAAACAGCTCTAATTTCAAAAGCTCTATCTGCTCTAAAGAAATAGATGTTTAAAGGCGAAAAATAGACATGCCAAATAGATGCTTAGTCTCTTTAACCAAAGAGAATGGAACCATGGATGTTGATGCTATCTGATTACATAGAGCCCATTATTTCCCTAAGATTTAAATTATAGTTCTAAGACTAGTGAATTCAAAACTTTCTGGTATTTACTTTCTGGTGTCTAATTAAGTTATTAATTGTTTTTTTAATTTAGACCAACACAACTGGGGTTAACTCAAGTACACCTTAGAAATCATAATATCGAACGCTTCGAAATTGCCAACCGGCTGACCAAAGAAGCACGCTTTTTGTCCGATCGATTGAGAAATCGACATGATAATGTCTGAAATTGCATGATCATCTAACAACAGTCGGCATGAAACCACCGGCGATCAACGCTTCCTATGTAGCGGGTAGAATTCCAAAAGATGCGGCACAACCCGCGACTCTTCAAGTACTTTGGTGGCCACTTAATGCGGTTAATGACCCATTTTGTGACAAATTAATGTGGTTGATTACTTATTATTGTGGATGGCCTAATCAGAAGCCAAGGAGTGGGAGTTACAAGTCAAGTATAATCATGGCATTAAACCATGTAACTTCTCCCATCATGGAGTTTAAATGAAATTGAAGGTCCATTATTCTCCAACGGTCAATCAAAATCCAAGAAAAAGGGGTTACAAAAGGAGTTACAAAAAACATAAATAAAAATGTGTAACTCCGCCCATCTTGGAGCATTAATGCAAGTAATGCACTTAAAGCCCATAAACTGCCCTCATGGCCACCAAAAACCCATAAAAAAAAGCAATTTCCACCATTCTCGAAGGACGAACACACGGAAAGACAACAAAAAAAGGATGAAAAAAATCCAAAAAGAACTCTACATCGCTGCTACAATGCTCCAACGAAGATCTTTCTTCTGTTGAAGAAACTCTGCAGCAACAACTACTAAAAGATAACCAAAGTCCCTTAGGGAAAAGAACTCTACATTGCTGCTATGCTGCTCCAACGAAGATCTCTCCTCTGTTGAAGAAACTCCGCAACAACCACCACTACAAGGTGACCAAAGTCCCTTAGGGGGCCACCCCCCCTAAGGCCTTCTCCTTCTGTTTCCAAGGCTTAGATGTGGCTTTTCAGCTCGTCTACTTAGATTTTTATTGGATATAGGACATCCTCTTGGTCCTTATTCTCTAAAAATCCGAGGATCAAGCCGAGCCAAGAGAATCAAAGGCATCATCTATTATCATCTGAAGGATGACGGCGAAGTCTAAACATGACTTGCGACTGTCAATCTGAACGAGTCTCCGCAATCTCCTGTGAAGTTTGATTTCCCTTTCTTCCTTTTCATTGTACTTTGTATTTTTTAAAGAAACATAAAAAATCACAACTCTTATCTTTTCCTTTTTATAAGAATTGTAGATTGCCTCTCACGGCAAAAACATCACCTTTCATGGCAAACAACTGAAAATCGCTTTTCACGGCATTCATATCAAATCATGTCTCTTTTCTTAACATATGTGCAATCAAAGTTAGAAAAAAGTTAATTTTCTTTTCTACTTGTGAAGGTGGATCCACGAACTACCACTTGTTATTTTCAAGTAGAGTAGAAAATTTATCATACCCGTACAAAAAAAAGTTGATGTTCGTTTTGTCTCCGGTCACGAGAGAGTTAGACCCCTTGGATTCTCACATCGGCTGATGGTAGTAGTCCCGCGAACAAAAAAGCGAGCCGATCAAGTTGTCATACTCACTGGTTCAAGGACAAAGGAAATATTTACATCATAGAAGAATGTGGTGAGAATGAATCTAGTTGATTAATAACAAAACATCAAGAAAGTTACCTATGGCACCAAAGGATGGGACACATAAACTACAAATTGAGGAAGACATTGTCAAAGAATTAAATTGTGAAAGGAATTCCCAAGTTTAGTGATGAAAAATCTGAAATTTACAAGGCATGTCAATTAGGAAAACAGATCAAGAAGAGCTTTAAAGGAATAAAGGATATATCGACTTTTCGTCCCCTTGAATTAATTCATATGGACTTGATTGGGCCTACACTCGAGCAGAGTATCGAAGGAAGAAAATACATATTGGTGATGGTAGACAATTATTCTCCTTTTGGATGGATTGCTTTCCTACATGCAAAATCAGATGCAGTAGATAATATCATAAGAATTTGCAACGAGATTTAGGTTGAAAAAGATTGCAAGATTTGGAAGATTAGAAGTGATCATGGAGAAGAGTTTGAAAATGAAAGATTTGTTGAAATTTGTGATAGTCATGGTATTTATCACCAATTTTCTGCTCCGAAAACACCTTAACAAAATGGAGTGGTAAAAAAGAGAAATAGAGTAATTCAATGGCTAGGACTATGCTGAATGAGAAGCATTTTGCTCGTAACCTATAGGCTGAAGTAGTTAACACTGCTTGCTATCATAAATAGAGTTTATTTGACAAAGAATACAAACGAAATCCCTTATGAACTTTATTTTGGAAGAAAACCTAATTTGGGGGATTTAAAAGTATTTGGGAGTAAATGTTAAATTCTTAGATATAGAGAGCAGTTGGAAAAATTCGAGCCCAAGTATTTTTAGGATATTCTAAAAGGAGCAAAGCCTACAGAGTCTTTAATGATCGAACCTTGACTGTCATGGAATCAGTACATGTTGTTATTGATGAAAATAATCAAATTGGAAGAGTTCTGTAAGACGATGATGAAGCTGAAACAATTAGTGAATAGTTAACCCCTAAAGAAAATGAAAATGTTACTTCTTCTACTTCAATTATACCATCCAGGTTAATGAAGGATCACAACTTGGATAATGTCATTGGAGACATCAAAAGTGGGGTCATGACAAGGAGACAAGTTCAAAATTTGTGTACTCATTATTCGTTTGCCTCTCAAATTGAGCCCAATAACTTTTCTGAGGCTGAAACTAAATTTGAATGGATTGAGGCAATGTAAGAGGAGTTGAATCAATTTAAGAATAGTGATGTTTGGGATCTTGTTCCACTACCTAAAGAAAAAGATCCGATTGGCACAGAATGGACTTTTAAGAACAAATTGGATGAATATGGAAATGTTGTAAAAGGAACAAGCCAAGACTTCTAGTCAAAGGATATGCTCAAATAGAAGGAATTAATTTTGAAGAAAACTATTGCTCCAGTAGCCCGATTGGAGTCCATACGTATATTATTTGGATATGCTAGTAGTATCTTTCTCTTTAATGATGGTCTATTTGTCCTATTGATTATTTCGGTATCATGTATCTCATACATTGTGGGAGTTAACAAATAAAGACCGTTGATTACCTTGCCAAAACATATAAAAGTATCGTTCATCTTTATGACAACTTCAGTACCAAAAGTAATAGAATAACTTTTATTTGCCAAACTAGAAACTGAAATTAAATCCCTCCTTAAAAACCGTACATATAGAGTATCTAACAAAACCAACTTAATAACTGAAAACAATAAAGTTACTACTCCCATTGACACCGCTTCTGCCTTGGCATCCGATCCCAAGTTGACAATTATTTCTCCGTTACTAAGCCTCTTGGTTGCCCAGAACCCCTGCAACGAATTACAAATGTGATTAGTTGCACTGGAGTCAATACATCAGGATTCTGATGTCAAACCCCGACTTAGGATTAGCGTGATTAGTACCACTTAAGTGCGCGTTTAGTTGTAATGTGGGTTTAGTGTTCGTGGGTTAGAGATTGGTTCGATTTAGTCTGGAATTAGCTTTGGGGAATTTTGAGAGCGTTTATGTTATTCTATTACACTTAGGGGTGCTTTGAGTATACGTGTAAGCTTGAGAGGAAATTTTAGTTTTTTGATTTTAATCTTGATTTCGATCTCTTTTGAATGGTTTTATTTTACCTTTCAACTTTTGTGTTTAGCCTGTCTGTGTTTGAGGCTCAGAAACCCAAGTTTTGGCCCAAAAGGGTAAACCAGTCATTTCACACCAATTCTGGACCCAAATTTTGAAATTTCAAAACTATGCCAAATTTGTACTTTTTGGAAACTAGATTTTTCGGTGATCGATTTTGTCTTCTTTGTCGATTTCATCCAAGGCCCGCAAGTCAGTGTTTTATCCATCGCAAAATTTGAAGTCAATGGGGCCCACAACCCATTTGACTTAAGTGGGTTGTCTTCTTCCCTCTCACTCACTCATGTTCAGACGATCTTCTTGCATTTTTTTCTCCAAGCCCAACTGTGAAAACTCCTTCTTCCTCTCCCGTTTTCTCTTTGCATGTCAAGGCTAGAAATCTCCAAATCGAAATCTGAAGATACCCCTTCTTCCTCTCAACCTAAGCTCTCCATTGCTACCATTTTCTTGAAGATCCCAGCTGAATACCTCTTCTTCTCCTTTGTTTCTCTTTGTTTGGATAGCTACAGGTAAGGGACCTCCTTCATCTTCTTAATGGAGTTTTCTTAGGTCCTTAGAATCTTGTTTTAATCACATGCAAAACCCCTTTCGAGATGGGTTCTTCGTTTCACATTTTTAGTGGATTTTGAGTTGTGTTTTGGGGCTTCTTTGTAAAGCTCGGTTCAGCTGTACGAAGGGACTTTTGGAGAGCCTTTGTTTTGCTTTTTGGATAGCACATTGGTGAAGGCAAGTGATTATTTTAGTTCCTTTTGATGCATGCATTCTTTGACCGATTTAGCTTCAATGGTTTGTTTCTTTTCTCATGTTAGTTGAGCATTGTGTGGTTCAAATATGTGTTATGGATTGAAATTCTTATTTAGTTTGAAATGCATGTGTTAGTGGTTTCATTTTTTGAAGTTCTTTACTCAATTTAAATGAGTTTCACCATGTATAAATGTCTTGTGGATGAATGCGAGATTGAAGAATATGTTGTGAAATGTATGAATGTGATGGTTGTTAAAACTGAATGGAAATGGCCCCTTGGAAAGCATGGAGGCTCAGGGAATGTGCAGGGATTTGACCAAGAAGGAAAAGAAGTGGAATGAGAAGAAATTTGAAGAAAGAAGAACTGGAATTCTGAATTGAACTGGGTTGTCGTGTATAGTTGGTTAGCTGGCGGCCAGCTGGCGGCTAGCCGACATGTCCACTTCGGTCAGCCGACAACCAATCGAGTTCAGTTCAGTTCCACTTCCAGAAGCGTGTTTCGTGACAGGGAATCGTCGGTCAGCTGTCGGCCAACCGACATGCACGACCTCGGTCGACCGATAGCCAACCGAGTGATGTTCGGTCCCATTTCCAGAATGATGTTTTTCCTGTCAGAAGACCTGGCGGTCAGCTGGTGGCTAGCCGATAGCCACCTACTCGGCTAGCCGACAGGTAACCGAGAGTTGACCGAGTTTTCTAGATATGTTTGTTTTTGTGGGAGTTTCTTGGGATTGAATACCTGAATATGATTAGGAACTTTCAAACTTGAGTTTGTGTGCTTGAGGCCTCAAAATGTCCTTTTAACTTCCGGAACACCAATCTCCTTTTCATTAAGACATTTGGGTCCCAACCACATGAAGATCAAATGAAAAGTCTTAACATATGCTTGGCAACTTCACTTTGGGATCGTGATTTGATATGATGAATATCGTTTGGTACTTGCTTTGTTTTACAAGTATAAGTTTCGTTTTGAACTATTCAAGAACTATATTGGGGAACATCTTTCAGCTTCATTTTTTATATGACTTATGCCACTCTTGTTTAGTTTCGCTTTGCATTGTTTTGATAAGAGTTTTCCCCCATTTTTGATAAGTTTTGTACAAGTAACAATATGTTTTGTGCATACATGAATATCATAGAATACCGCTGAGCTTGGACTGCCCTCTCAGTCTAATCCACTAGTTAGGGGGTCCTTAAACATAAGGACAATCTGCAGATTAGTCGTGTAATTTTACACATTCTTGTTTTGTCCGGTTCCGCGGCCGGTTTTTCCCGCCCACCTCTTGTGGCTTGGGCTTTCGTTTCATTTTGTTTCGTTTTGCTTGCTCTTGTCATCACGTATGATGGAGAAAGGATGAGCTCAATGTGGATTCATGAATCATGATGTTTTCTTGAAATCATGCTAGTTTTGCTTTGTACATTAAATATGTTTTGTTCATAACTCATGTCATGTTTTAAGTACTGATTATTTCAAATATCAATTGAATTGAATTATGTCTAAATTGATCTCCTGCCAGACCGTTGTGTCTGACCCTTTTTGCTTTGGTGTTTAGATGCAGGCACCGTTGCCCATGAGGAGGAGCGCCCGGAGGAGGCTTTTGAGCCACCCCCAGCCTGTGAGTGGTAGCCCGACTACGTCCTCTAGACGTCGGGTGGGGTCTTGAGTACGACACACGGGGATGGGATTGTTTTTGTTATTTTTGGGATGTATGGCCTTTGTTGGCCCTTTTGATACTTTGGGATATGTAAACATAATTCTAATTTACTTTTGTTATCTTGAAACTTGAACTAACCTTGGAAATGCCAAGCTTATGTTTCCTCCTCTGAATATTTGTCTTGATGATGATTTAACTTATATAAGTTGATGTTATGTCACATGTATTGTATAGATAAGATTACTTGCACGCTTCCGCAAACCATCGTTTGTGCGGGATAATTCTTTGTTTGTTTTGGGAATCCTCACCACGGAAACCTGTGGGTTAATCATAGTTGGTTGGACACCGCGGGCCCGGGCCGGGGACCTCGGTTGGGGTCATGACGTCTGAAGTACTAGTTGCAAAACTAACTTCAGAAACAAGTGGCTCAATTATACATGCGGTCTTCTTCTTAGACAGATAATCAGGACAATTCCTCTTCCAATGTCCTGTCTTACCATAGTGGAAACATTTTCCCTTGCTTCCCGTACCCTTAGCCTTAGGCACACCACCATCGAGACCATTATTGACCTTAGGGCCCTTGGAGACTGATTTCTTTTTGCCTTTCCTGCCTTTGCCTTTCGGCTTGGGCCTGGCGTCAGACCCCAACCCAGACCAACTCGATTAGTGTTAATTAAGTGAGTGTTTAGTCTTATGAGGGCTTAGTGTTTGTTGGGTTAGAATATGAATCAGTTTGGTCTTAGAAATTAGCTTTGGGAATTTTGAGAGCGGTTAGTGTTAGTCAAACACGTTTAGGGAGGCCCTGAGTGTACGTGTAATTTTGGGAGGAAATTCTAGTTTTCCGATTTTAATCATGATTTCGATCTCATTTGAATGATTTTATTTCATTTTACAACTTTGATTTTCAGCCCATCTATGTTTGAGGCCCGGAAACCCATGTTTTGGCCCAAAAGGGGTAAAGAAATGACTTTTTACACCAAATTTGGAACCAATTTTCAAGATTTCAAAAATATGTCAAATTTATAATTTTTGGAAACTAGATTTTTCAGTGATCAATTTTGTCCTCTTCGTCGATTTCATCCGGGGCCCACAAGTTGATGTTTTAACCATTACAAGTTTTGAAGTCAATGGGGCCCCACAAACCCATTTGACATTAGTCATCTTCCTCTTCTCAGTCACGTTCAGTACCATTCCTGCAACTCCTTCTTGAGAGAGAGCTAAGTGGAGAACTCTTTCTTCCCCATCTTTTTCCTTTGCATGCCCTAGCTAAAGATCTCCAAATGAGAATATGAAAACATTTTCTTCTTCCTCTCAACCTAAGCTCCCCATTGATACTATTTTCTTGGTGATTCCAGCTGGGCTTCAACTCCATTTTCTTCTCTTCTCCTTGTTAGACAAGCTCCAGGTAAAGGCTCTTCTTCCCTTCTCTAATGGAGCTTTTTGGGTTCCAAAGGAACCCATTCTTCTAGCATGCAACACCCATTTCGAAATGGGTCCTTGCTTTCATGGGATAAGGGTTTTGACTCAGCTCCTGGGATAGGATCTTGAGGAGGTTTGCTTTGCATTTTGTTGGATCAAGGCAAGTGATCAATCTAGGAGTAATGTTGGTTGTGTGTTGTGGATTGTGTTTGCATTCATGTATAATGTTCCATTTTATAAATTTTAAAAATTATGTTATCTTAGACTCCTTATGTTTGTTTTAATCACATCTTTTGTATTGGTATTGCTTGCTTTTGGTATTGCTTGCTTTCCAAGTCTTCGAAAATTTTGGTTCTTGAGATGAAGTAATGCTTTATTGGTCAATGGATTGGTTTTGATAAATGGTTTGAGATGTATATGTTAGATTGCAAATGTTTACATGAACCCTTGGAGAGCATGGAGGCTCAGGGGATGTACAGGGATTTGACAAAAGAAGGAAAAAAGTGAAATGGGAAGAAGAATGTGAGAAATCTGAACTTAAACTGAGCTGCCGCGCAGGGTCGTTCAGCTGGAGGTCAGTTGTCGGCCAGCCGATAGGTGACCGACAGCCAACCGAACCAGTTTGGTCCTAATTCCAATAGCTTGCTTTTGCAATAGGGGAGCGTCGGTCAGCTGTCGGCTAGCCGACCTGCCTCACTTCGGTCAGCCGACAGCCAACCGAACCCTAGTTCAGTTCCATTTCCAGAATGATAATTTTCCTGACCCGAGACCAGGCGGTCAGCCGTCGGTAGCTGACAGCCACTACTCGGCTAACCGACAGGTGACCGAGAGCTGACCGAGTTTCATGATAGACTTGTTTGGAGAGATTTTCTGGGGGAGTAAAAACCTGAATATGATTAGGAACTTTTAGCTTGAGATCGTGCGTTTGAAACCTTGAAATGCCTTTAACTTCCAAGACACCAATCCTTTTTAAATTTTGACATTTGGGTTTCAAACACACGAAGATCAAATGAAAGGTCTTAACGTATGCTTGATTGATTTTGCTTTGAGATTATGATTTTGATACAACGAATATCGTTTAGCACTTGTTTTGTCTTGCAAGTATGAACTTCGTTTTGAATTGTTCAAGAACTAAAATGGGGAACACTTTTACCCTTGTTTTGTTATAGCATATGCTACTCCTGTTTAGTCTTGCCTTGCTTTGTCTGGTAAGCGTATTCCCCTAATTTCGATAAGCTTTGTATAAGTATCACTATGTTTTGTACATACATGAATATCGTTGAATACTGCTGAGTTTGGACTGCCCTCTCAGTCTAATCCACTAGTTAGGGGGTCTTTAAAAATAAGGACTATCTACAGATTAGTCATGTATTTATATACATTTTGTTCCAGTTCCGAGGCCAGTTTCTCTCCCACCTTGTGTGGCTCGGGCTCTTGGTTCGTTTCGTTTCGTCTTGTTTTGTCTTTGCTTACTCTTGTCATCACGTATGACGAAGAAAGGATGAGCTCTATGTGGATTCATGAATCATAATGTTTTCTTGTAACCATGCCAGTTTTTGCCTTTCATACTATTCAAGTTTTGCCCCGAATTCATTTCATGTTTTTAAGCATTGTTATTTCAGATTTTTAAATGATTAATATTATGTCCAAATTGATCACCCGCCGGACCGTCGTGTCTGATCCATTTGTTTTGGTGTTCAGATGCACGCGCCGATACCGTTGAGGAGGAGTGCCAGGAGGAGGCTTTTGAGCCACCCCTAGCTCGTAAATGGCAACCCGACGACGTCATCTAGACGTCGGGTGGGGTCATGAGTTGCGAAGTACTTGGATTGGGACTTATTTTGTTATTTTGGGATGTAATGGCCTCTGTTCGCCCTTTTCTATTTGGGGTTGTAAACTTAAACTTAACGTACTTTTGTTACTTTGAAACTTGGAACTTAAACTCTATGGTTATGTTATGCTACATTTCTCCCTTTGAAAGCATATGTCTTGATGAATTATTTATTTTGTCTATGCACCTGTATTAATGTTTTGATATGTTTTAATATGATTACTTACACGCTTCCACAAATCCTTATTCGTGTGAGATTGTTCCATGCTTGTTTTGGAATCCTCACCGCGGAAACTTGTGGGATAATTATAGCACACATCAGTCGCGGGCCCGGATCAGGGACCTCTGTCCGGGGTTGCGACACTTGGCAACTGACTTTTCTGTCATAAGGGCACTAGGCTTCTTGATAATGACCTTAGTCGCTACAGCTAATTAGACAGCTTAGTTAAAGTCGGATTCAACGACCTTGAAGTTGTTGAATGAATCTGGCAGCGACTCGAGGATCATATCAATCTACGATTCTGTATCAATCGCAGCACCCAGTACGCCTAACTCATTCAATGAATCCATCATTTTCAGAATGTGATCTTGTACTGGGGTTCCCACAGCCATCTTAGTGCTGATGAGAATCCTATAGCTGCCTATCTTGCAGGCCTTCCTTGGTCCCCAAACATCTCCTTTAAACTCATAATGATGTTGGTGTTGTAAAACACTAGACATAGATGCCTACCTATAGCATCTGGTCATCTCGTTTGTCGAAAAGGTCATTTTGGTCTTGTGATGCATTTGGCCCGGGCTGCTCAGGACAGGGTGTGGTAACGACATATTTGTATCCTGAAGTAGTAAGGACAATGTCCAGGTTCCTCTTTCAATCTACATAGTTGGATCCCACCAACTTATTTTGGTTGAGGATGGTCGCAAGGATATTGAAGGTTGATGAAGTCATGCTGAGTAAAAATGTAGCACATAACCATACATTCAATAACAGAATTTAAATGACGTTAGGGTTTAGTATTCTATCCAATTTATGTGGAAATTTTCTAACCACTAAATTCAGAATACATTGGAATTCCAATCCCTTAGGGTATGCGTCCTTGGGGAGTGCGAATACCACTTAGATTGGTGCGGATTAAAATTGGTCAAAATTAGAATTAAGGCTAACTATCTATGATCCCCATCATTCATTACTATTCATGTATCTCATATCAAATAATATATGACTCCTAATTATCCTTGATCTCTAAAATACATGAGGCAAATCCTTGGGGATACTACGTCATTATTTTAGTTAAGTGTGACCCACCAGCTAGCATTGCGTGACAACCGTTGTAGACAGTGCCTCCTTGGGGAGTGGGCCCCCACCCTGTCTCACCAACACTATCCTTAGAAGATCCATATCTAGTATTCAGACAAATAAATGCTCTCCATGGGAAACGGCCATTCTCAACATGGCGCGAGGCAAATACTTTCCTTACAATGGACCTATGGTGGAAGACCATGGAGATTACTCAATTTAAATGCCCCGCTCCCACTTAATATTTTAGAATTGAGGATTTTCCTTTTAAAGTCTATGGACCCACATATATTAATATCATCTCATGATATAACCAATGATTGGTTCCAAGTCAAGTTATATTTAAGGAAAGTCTAGTTTACATGATTAGTGTTTCCAATGGGTCCATCTCATGGGTCCACAAACACTAATTCTATAATTAGAACACTTTCCAAAAATTAAATTTGATTTGACCAATTTTGGTAACTACTATGTTTGGATCAAATTTGGAAACATTCTACAATAAGCAATCATTCATAAATAGAAAGTGCCAAAAATAGAAACTAGTCCTCTCCTCCACATGGCCCAAGCGGAATAGACTTCTTGGACTTCTAGACTTCCAAAATCTTTAGGATTCCTCAAACTCTTTTGGCATCTCTAAGACTCTTTTTGGCAAGCTTCAGACTCTTTGATTTGGAATCCAACTTCACTTTCCTTCTTCGTCTTAGACACAGCTAGAATTTACAAAATTTAAAATTACATAAATTCCTATGCATCGACGATGAGACTTACATGGTAATCTAATCGAAATAAAAAGGCTGTAGGAAAATTCACCATGCCTTGCCCTTTCTCGGGAAACCAAGGAAACCATGACGCCCTTCACACTTGGCCTCAAATAAACCAATAACCATAAAAGGAAAGAAAAAGACTTGTGGGCCATATGGAGAGGAGAAGATCACCTGCAAGTTAGTATCTCATACCATCATACAACTCATAAAACCAGGTTGCCAAACCCTAGTGGAAAGATAGGATGCCGAAGGAAAAGTTCGGATCTAAAAAACACAACAAATTTGCCTGGACTCGGCTAGCCGAACTGATGAGCCCAAAATTTGGGTTTTTTCATATTGACTTCCTGCTGGTACCAAATTCATTCCTAATGATCCCAAATAGCCTCCAATGGCTTCCTACCATCCTTCCATCATAGTAAAATCCTTATGTGATATTCCAAACATTGATTTACTACAAAAAGTAAGCAAACCCAATCAAAACTGATCTTTGCATAGCCCTAGGTCTATCCTCTTTGCATCTCATAAAGAGATTAGATCTAGAAAATAGATCTAACATGATTAGAGATGAGGTATGGCTTTGATACCAATTGTTGGAAGTAGGTGGGCCTCGTGGATAGGTTTTCAAAACTTTTGACCCGCTTTCCTATGTCTCTCTCGAGGAGAAGGATGTCATCGACATACAATACCAGAAAAACTACCATGTCTCCACTTTTCATGTACACACGACTCATCCAGATTTTGACAAAAACCAAATGCCTTGATTGCCTGGTCAAAATGTGTGAGACCCTGACTCCTAATTTTCGGGATTAGTGTTTACTTATTTGTGGATTAGTTTTCTAAAGTGAGATTAGTGGTTGTTTGGTTGAGTTTGTGGGTTAGAAAGATGTTTCATTAGCTTTGGGGAGTTTTGAAAGCCAATGAACCCAATTAGTGACCGTATGGTCCTATTTGTTTTGCGTGGTCAGCTTGGGGAGGTTCTTTGTGATTCCCAAGAAATTCCCATTTCGGCTTCATTTCACTAGTCTCGCTATTCCCTACAACTTTCGTGTTCGCTCCGTACCCATTCGAAGCTCCGAAAATCAGTTTCTCCAGCCCTAGGGGTAAACCGGTCTTTTCACATTGAATATGGACCCAAATTTCGAGATCTTAAAACCATACCAAAATTATACTTTTTGAAAAATAGATTTTATGAGAAACATTTCTCTCTTCTTTATCGATCGCATCCAGAGCCCAGAAATTGATGTTTTAATCCCAGCAAGTTTAAGTGATGGTGGGACCCACACCCACCCTCTTATAAAAGGGCCAGCCCATTCCTTCTTCCCCATTTGATTCCAGCAGAATGAAAGAGAGAGAGAAAGGAGCTTCAGTTTCTTAGGGTTTTTCCCCTTTTCTCTCATTGTTTTCTCACAAAACCCACCTCCAAGCTTGCCAAAATGATAGATTTGTGCCCATCTTCTTCTACCCCTCATCTCAAGCTCTCTATTGATGCCATTAGAAGAGAAATCCAGCCACATTGAAGTTCTCCTTGAGCTAGTCTTTTTCATTTGAAGCACTTCCAAGTAAGCAATCCTTTCAATCTCCTAGATTTGTGTTTTCCTAGCTTTAGAGAGTCTACCTTCACTATTGGGAGCTCTCTTCTTCTTGTTCTTTGGTTTGCCATTTTAGGATTCTAAGATGGGTTTATTTTGGGGGTTTTTGTGTAGATTGGAGATTTGTGGCTTGAGAGGGTGATTAGGAGCTTGATTAGCTACTTTGGAAACCAAGGTAAGTGGATGAATGGGTTTGTTTCATGATTTATTATTTGGTAGAGAAATATGGGTTTTTATAATGAAGGCTTCTTCCTATGTTTATGTCTTTCATTGATTTTGAAGCGTGCATATTATTGAGCTTTCTCCCCTTTTAATTACTCTCTTGAGACTTTGTACATTGAGTTGGTATTTTGTCAATCTTTGCATTCTCATTTATGATGGTTGTTATTAGCATTGAATGAGGTTGGAAATCCTTATGATTTTGATGGTTTTGAATGGATGGTTGTTGGAGAAGTAAATGGTGATTTTGGTAGATGAAAAGGCCATAAATGTTTTGCCAAGACAATGGCTTAAATGGGGTTTTGAAGAGGAGAGAGGTGGAGGTTCGGACTGCTGAAACATAATGATTCTGAAGCAGTTTGCTTGAGCGAACCTCCATTCACTCGAGCGAACCCTTCACAGAACCTCTATTGCTTGAGCCAACCACCATCTTTGCTCGAGCCCTCCTGTTCCGGAGCAGTTCGCTTGAGCGACCTTATCATCACTCGAGCGAACCCCTCACAGAACCTTGGTCGCTCGAGCCTCCCCCTTTCTTCACTTGACCTTTCCTGACTCGAAGTAGTCCGCTCGAGCGAACTCAACTACGCTCGAGCGAACCCCTTCCAGAGACTTGTTCGCTTGAGCCATTCTATTTGTTCGCTCGACCCTTCTTGACTTGGACCAGTTCGCTCGAGCGAACTCAACTTCGCTCAAGCGAACCCCTCCCAGAATGTTGTTTGCTCGAACGAACCTTTTAGTTCGCTTGAGCGAACTGCACAAAATTACTGTGTTGTTTCCAAACATGCTTAAAAGGTTGTTTCAAGGTCCAGTGAGGTTGGTTTGGAGCCCTAATATGATGTGGAGAAATAAGAGGTTATGTGGAGGTTGATTTAGAATATAATCCCAATTTCCGGAGATTTATTGAGGATAATGGATTCATCAACTTGTATAGGGATCCTGGGATGTCTCAAACCTTCCAGAGTACCATGCCATCAACTTAAATCGACATACGAGACCCTTATACCTTTTGTTTGAATCCTGAAACCTCAATGTATGGTTCGGAAATATGTGGGTGTCCATAGTGTTTTCTTCTATCAAACCTTATACGTTTTCGACTGTTTTCGCATATTAGTACAAGTGGCATTTCAAAACCACTGAAATCTGTAATTTGAATGTTTGATCAGCCTTATGCATTTCGATAAGATATTATTGTGTCATGCGCTTACGAGCCTTTTGTTCGGTCTGTTTTGAGTGGTGTCCACCGCTTTAGATATGTATATGTTTTGAATGTGTTTTAACTTATGAGTCGGCACCACTAAGCTTGGACGACCTTGTCGGTTTGATCCACCGATTTGGGGTCCCCCTTTAGCTTCCGTCAGCTGCAGTCTAAATTCTATTATGTCTTGTCACCCGGTTCCGTGGCCGTGGTTTTGCTCAGTATATTATATATGTATATAGTTGTTTCTTGTCACCTCGTGTGCTCCGAGATCAACGCCTTTAGTGTGCTCTCATCACATTAGTGATGGAGGATTTAGCTCAAGTGTGGTTGCCAATTTGTCCCCCATGATTGTGGCTCCTCTGAAGAAGGGCAATTTGCAGGTTTCGCCTATGGACTGGGTTTGCAATGTGAGGAGTACATGTTTTACCAGATATCCATGTTTTACACTTGTTCCAAATGAATACATGTTTTACCGGATATATATGTTTTACACATGCTTCAAAATGAATACATGTTTTGTCAGGTATACACGTTTTACACTGGTTTTAAATCTATGCGACTTTTGATCGAACACCATGATTTATCATATGTTTTATTACTCAGATTATTGTTTATATCGTTTCACCCACCTGCCAGACCGTCGTGTCTGACCCACTCTTTTGGTACTCAGGTCTAGATTTCTTCACTCTGAACTGAGTGCATGTGTTGGCTGTGGAGCCATGAGTTGCAGATTGTTGCGTCGACTATGTCATGTAGACATTTAGCTCGACATCGGAGTTATGTCACATGTGGGGTAGTGTTATTTACCTTGATATTAGTATGGCTTTTATTAGCCTATTCTTCGGGATTTTTAATTAATGCACATTGACACTTGTAGCTTGAACATATGTGGGAACGAAATATCCTGTTACTGTCAGCTCTGTATTTTAATATGATGGTTTGTTCCAGTCTGATATGATTCTTGATACGATAGCTATATGCTAGCGGTTGAGTGCGATGCGGAATCCGATGGCCACGGAATCCGAGTCGCAATGCCATGTAAGCTTCCGCAAAATATTCAGAGTGAGTTGGTGTTGGAAGTGGGTGGACCTCTTGGATAGGTTTCAAAAACTTTTCACTAACTAGAAGTGATGAACACCTATCCAAAAGCCATCAAAACCCAATCCAGGATGCATGTCCTCAAAACCAGTTATCATGATCAGCGAACAAACCTATCAAAAGGATAGAAACAACACTAAACATTCAACTACGAAATTCCACAACATACAAGGAGTAGAAAATACCTATGGAGCTTGGTTGTGCTCTAATGGAGAACTTGATTCAACTCTTTGATGAAGAGCTCTTCCAAGATCAGAATCTCCAATGCCCAATCGTCTTCCACGCTATGACCCGCTTCAGATCTCTTTCCACAAGAGAGATGGTGGAATCTCCAAGAGAAAGACTATTTAGAATCTCCAAGGAAACTAGAAGGGAACTAGAAGAGAGAGAGGGAAAGAAGAATGCAACTCTTGCAAACTCAAGAGGAGGTGGGTGTGCACAACTCCTTGGAATAGGGCATGGACGTCCAAGGGTGCTCCCTCCTCTTCCTTTTATAGCTTTTCAACCTTCTCTCTTAGTGTATTATTAGAAGTCCAACTTCCATTACACTTAGTAACCCTTTACTGTACTATTACCACTATTAGAAGTCTCATTTCAAATAGAAATAGTAGCTTTCCTTTTTGAGTTCAAATAGAATTAGAAAAGATCCAATCTTGGGCTAGCGTGGGGACCACTAGGGATTCCATAGAAAGCTGGCTCCAACTGGGACATCGCGACCCCACATCTCATGTGTAATCCGGGCCTATAGTTAATTGCAAATAACTCCACTATATAAATACAATTGAACTCCAGTCTTAAGAATAAATTACATGAAGACTCTAAACTTCCCTATCATTACAAGTGGGCCCCTCTATCATTATCCATGGATCAATTGGACAGACCGTCCCACCAATTTTGACCCATATCTTATTATCCTTGAGACCCAATTAATTATAGTAATCATTAGTACCATCCAATAAACTCTTAATTGAGATGGGTGTACACTTACCAATGATAAATCCACTAATTGGCACAAGGGGATAATAGAGATATATTCCATCTTGACCATTACATGTTCCCATAGTCTTACTACCACGTACCCAAGACACCGAGATGTTGACCTACAGTTGGCCTCACTCATTGGTGACTCAAAGTAAATGAATAGATAGAAACTCGAGTTCATAAATGTCTCAGGATTGAGAGCCTATTGCTAGGGAATTATGAGAGCAGACCTTAAAGTAAAGACACTGTTCATAAGGTGCTTCTCATGGTCCTTCAATACATCCAATGTACCAACACTATGATCCAGAATCTTACATTCTGATGATCGAGACAAATCACACTATCTCATAGTGATCAAAGTACTGCAACATTGTCAGATGAGATGTCTAGTCTCATCACTGGTTGTGAAGATATTCGAGTATAAGATTTGCTATACAAGTCTCCCGTATGTGGATCTCATCCATACACATGTATTGCATCTAGTATACTTATGGACTCCGGTTCATCTCATGAACCATCATGTCATTTGTATTGGTTATGTGCATTTAAGTAATAAACACCATTCATCTCATGAAAGGAAAGCATGAATCTATTGATAAATAAAGAAATTAATCAATTTATTACATCAATCTTAATGGATTGAGACCATAAAACTAACAGTTGGAATTGTCATCCTCACACACGCGGATCCTGGGAGAAATATAATCGTTACTTAAATCCCAATTTCACGCTCCCTGAGATCGGACTGCTACAGGGTGCAGGTTCGGGGTTGTGACAAAATGGATGTTCCAGCTCCGGGATGCCTGCTTCAAACCATAAATGGACTTTCGCAGCTTGCAAACTCTTTGCTCTTGGTTTTTAGCCACAAAACCGTCTGGCTGCATCATATAGATGTCTTTCTCAAGATTGCCATTGAGAAACGTCGGCTTGACATCCATTTGTCAAATCTTGTAATCGAGATGATCCGCAATGGATAAGAGTATTCGAATAGACTTGAGCATGGCTACCGGCGAGAAGGTTTCCTAATAATCGATACATTCTTTCTAAGTATATCCTTTCGCAACAAGCCTGTCCTTAAAGGTCTCAACTCTTTCGTCCGGTCCGCTCTTCCTCTTGTAGACCCACTTGCACCCAATAGGTTTAATATTAATAGGCAAGTCCACTGTTGACACCAAAAATGTCATTTTGCCTCTTCACACATTCTCAACATAAAAAAGTCACATGGAGCTGCATCCTACCACAAACAGGCGAATGCCGCTTCAAGCATCGGATCTTGTCGGAATCAAACAAAAACTGCAAGATCCTTCAAAATAGCCAAAAGAGGGGTACACATGAAGTTTCGGGCCATTTCAACACCATTTGGCTTAATTTCACTCCTCCAACAGCTAAGCAGGAGCTCCCGGCGGCGGTGAAGCCAGACACCCCGACGCATAATGTTAGTTTTATGGTCTCAATCCATTAAGATTGATGTAATAAATTTATTAATTTCTTTATTTATCAATATATTCATGCTTTCCTTTCATGAGATGAATGGTGTTTTATTACTTGTTTGCACATAACTAATACGAATGACATGATGGTTCATGAGATGAACCGGAGTCTATAAGTATACTAGATGCAATACATGTGTATGGATGAGATCCACATACAGGAGACATGTATATCAAATCTTATACTTAAATATCTTCACAACCAGTGATGAGATTGGACATCTCATCTGACAAGGTTACAGTACTTTGATTACTATGAGATAGTGTGATTTGTCTCGATCATTAGAATGTAAGATTGTGGATCATAGTGCTGGTACATTGGATGTATTGAAGGACCATGAGAAGCACCTTATGAACACTGTCTTTACTTTAAGGTCAGCTCTTATAATTCCCTAGCAATAGGCTCTTAATCCTAAGACATTAATGAACTCAAGTTTCTATTTATTCATTTGCTTTGAGTCACCAATGAGTGAGGCCAATTGTAGGTCAACACCTCGGTAATTTGGGTATGTGGTAGTTGAGCTGTGTGAACATTTGATGGTCAAGATGGAATCTATCTTTAATATCCCCTTGTGCCAATTAATGGATTTATCATTGGTAAGTGCGCACCCATTCCGATTAAGAGTTAATTGGATCGGTACCAAATGATCATTATAATTAATTGGGGCTCAAGGATAATAAGATATGGATCTAAGTTTGGAAGACGGGTCCAATTGATCCATGGATATTGATGGAGGGGCCTACTTGTGGACATTGGGAAGTTTAGGGTCTTCATGTAATTTATTCCTAAGACTGGAGTTCAATTGCATTTATTTAGAGGAGTTATTTGCAATTAAGTGCGGGCCCGGATTGCACATGAGATGTGGGGTCACGGTGTCCCAGTTGGAGCCAGCTTTCTATGGAATCCCTAGTGGTCCCCACGCTAGCCCAAGATTGGATCTTTACTAATTCTATTTGAACTCAAAATGGAAAAACCACTATTTCTATTTGAAGTGAGACTTCTAATAGTGGTAATAGTAGGATTAATGAGTTACTAGTTATTATAGAAGTTGGACTTCTAATAATAAACAAAGAGGAGTTGCTTAATGCTATAAATAAGAGAGGAGAGGAGGCCCTTGGACGTCCATACAATATATCTCCTTAGGGATTCACACCCAAGGCCCTTGTTGTGCAAGAGTTGCACATGCATCTTCTCCTTTTCCTCTTCTAGTTCTCTTCCGGTTTCCTTTGAGTTTCTAGGTTGTTTTTCTCTTGGAGATCCCACCATCTTCCTTGAGGAAAGAAATCTGATTCGGGTCAAAGCATGGAAGGCCAAGAGGTCATGAAGATTCTGATTTGGTTTGTGAAAGTGTTTCATCATCAAAGAAAGAAATCAACTCCTCCCTTAGAGCACAACTGAGGTCCATAGGTGTGATCTACTTCCTTGTATGTTGTGGATTTCGTGGTTACTTGTATGCTGCTATTTCTATCTTCTAGATAGAGTATTCTACTATACATGATCATGAGAAAGAGGACATGGATCCTGGATTGGGTTTTGTAGCCTTCTAGATAGTTGATCCCTGAGTCAAGTGGGTCAAAATTTTTGAAACCTATCCTAGAGGCCCACCTATTTCCAACACACAAAACAGAGCACATAGCTGGCCTCAAAATGCCACTAGGAGGCTCTACATCAAGTTTCAGGCTATTCCGACACCGTTTGGCCCAAAAAGGAAACAGCCATAATAAAGTCAGCTCTCCCGGCGGCGACAGTGTCGAAGATATCAAATCTTTGATATGTGCCTACAGATGGTCTCAAAATACCTCCAACATGCTCCACATCAAATTTCAAGTCAAACCGACACCGTTTGACCCTCCATCAACCCTTAAGCAACAAAATCAAGCATCTCGGCGGCGAGAACCACCGAGGCTATCACTCATCAAACAAAGCAAATGGGTGGTTTCTACATTTTTCCAATGGGCTACATGTTAAATTTCAGGTCATTCCGAAGACATTTGACCCAGCTTTGACGATCGGAAGCAAAATCAAGCCTCCCGGCGGCGGAGCTCCCCGGGACCATGACATCGAAACCGGAGCTAATGGATCGTCTCAAACTGACTCCAATAGGCTCCCTATCAAATTTCAGGTCAATCGGACATCGATTGACCGTATATCAAAGCTCGACATTTTCCTCGCGGCGAAATCAAGTCCAGCAGTGATGGGATCCCAAACGGCTTCAAAACTCAAACAAAAGCACATGGTTGGTCCTTTCTATTGCTTAAGAAGATTCACCTCAAATTGCAGGTCATTCCGACATCGTTTAACCTACTTTTGACTTCAGACGGAAAATCGGCAAACTTCGCACAACCAAGTCTTCGACTTTTTTCAAAAAATTGGAAACTTTTGCACTCTGATATGCAATGATTCTCGTCAAGATTCCTCCAAGAAAATCAGGCCAAAACATATACAAAAATATCAGAAAAAATATCAAAAGAAAAAAGAATCGAAAAAAAATGCGAAAGAGGCTGAAAACGGTGACCAAAGGGACAAAAGTCCCCATGGTCACCGCCTGCGAACTTAGCCCAGGGTCGTCGGCAGCCACCATGGAAATCCGGGTCGCCGCATTTTTCACCGAAAGGGCTGTTTTTCCGTCCCTTTTCACATTTCGAGTTGTTTGGCCCCTGTGATTTTTCCAAAATTTGATTTTTTGAGCATGATATCTGTCGTTCTTCATCAACATCATGGATCCGCCGTCGAAATCATGGAATCATCATTCGACGCTTCAAAATCACCAACCGGCCGACCAAGAAAGAGCACTTTCTGCCCGACCGATCGTGAAATCGACTGGATAGATGTTGCCGGCCCATTGGTGTCAACCAATGTCTGAAGTTGCATTGCAATCCGACATCAAACAACATGTGGATCCATCGGCGATCATCGCAAGATGAATTCCAAACAGACGCGGTACGGCTGACGACTCTTCGAGCGCCCAGGCAACCAATTAATGAAGTTAAATGACCCATTTTATGACAAGTTAATGCGGTCATTGACTCATTATTTTGGACGGCCCAATTAGAAGCAAGGAAAAATGAGTTACAAGTCCAAGCAATCATGGCATTAAAACCATGTGACTCCTCTCATCATGGAGATTAAAGGCGATTAAATGCCCATCATTCTCCATCGGCCAATCAGAAGCCAAGAAAAATGAGTTACAAAATCAAGAATTAAAAACTTGTAACTCTCCCATCATGGAGCATTAATGTAATCAATGTTGTATCTTGAATTTTTTTAAAGAGACAAAAAAATCACAATTCTGGTCTTTCATTATTGATGATATTTGTAAATCGCCTTCTACCGCACAAAATCGCCTTTCATGGCACAAAATTGCCTTCTATGGCACAAAACTGCCTTTCACGGCAAACAAAAAGAAAATCGCCTCTCACGGCATTCAAAACTTCTGTCTCTTTTTTTAAAATATGTGTGCAATGGAAAGTTAGAAAAAAGATTGATTTCCTTGCTACTTGTGAAGGTGGATCTCCGGATCACCATTTCTAAATTCCAAGTAGAATAGAAAATCTGGCATACCCGTACAAAAAAATGTTGATGCCCGCTTTTCGTCTGCCGGACCCCGGCAGACCCAGGGCAGAGGAAGGCAAAAGTCGAATCCATCATCCACAAGTGTCCAGACCTGATTAGAGTACATAGACTCCATCTCAGCTTTCATAGCTTCTTGCCAATGTTCCGAATCTATGTCATTTACTGCTTCATCATAGTTATAGGGATCTTGTTCCAGTTCTACCGGGATTGCGTCGTAAGACTCCCAAAAACGAGAACCTGTCAGGGGGCCTGACAATCCTCCCACTACAACGAGGCGCTGGTGTAACTAATGGGTCAGGTATGGGCGGATTTTCTTCAAATTCGGTTATACTAGGATTTAGAACTGATCGCTCTTGAATTTCTTCCAAGATAACCTTTTCTAAGGATTTATGGTCAATCATATAATCTTCCTTCAAAAAAACTGCATTAGTGCTGACAAGCACTTTCTGCTCTATGAGATTATAGAATAACCAACCTTTAGTTCCTTTAGGGTATCCTACAAAGGTACACACTTCCGACTTCGATTTCAACTTATCCGTCTTAACCTTTAGCACATGTGCCGGACAACCCCAAATATGTAAATGTTGTAGACTAGGCTTTCGCTCGGACCACAACTTCCGTGGAGTTTTAGGTACAGACTTAGATGGTACGAGGTTTAGTATGTACGTTGCAGTATCCAAAGCATATCCCCAGAAAGATATTGGTAATCATGAGAAACTCATCATAGACCTGATCATATCTAAAAGAGTCCGGTTCCTTCTTTATGCTACTTCGTTCTGCTGAGGCATGCCAAGAGCAGACAACTGGGATAGAATCCCATTCTCTGATAAGTATCCCATAAAATCAATTGAGAGATATTCCTCTCCTCGATCTGATCGAAGAGTCTTGATACCTTTACCTAATTGCTTTTCCGCTTCCGCTCAAAATTCTTTGAACTTTTCAAAAGTCTCGGACTTGTGGTGCATAAGGTATATGTATCCATATATTGAGTAATCATCAGTGAAAGTGACGAAGTACTCATACCCTCCTCTCGCTCTTACATTTATGGGTCCACACACATCAGTATGCACTAATTCCAATAAATTTTTGGCCCTGTTCCGCTTGGATGAGAAGGGTCTTTTGGCCATTTTGCCTTCCGGACAGGAATCACAAATATGCATTAGTTCTACCGCCAATGAAGGCAAGATACCATCTTTCACTAGCCTATCAATCCTGTTTAGGTTAATGTGGCCTAGCCTCAGGTGCCAAAGCTTTGTTGGATTAGATGAATGTCATTTTCTCTTTAATGATGGTCTATTATTTATCATGTATTTCATACATCGTGGGAGTTAACAAATTAAGTCCATTGGTTTCCTTGCCAGAACATATAAAAGTACCATTTCTCTTTATGACAACTTCAGTACCAAAAGTAATAGAATAACTTTTATTCACCAAATTAGAAACTGAAATTAAATTCCGCCACAAAGACGATACATATGAAGTGTCTGATAAAACCAATTTATTGTCTGAAAAACATAAAGTAATAACTCCCATTGAAACCGCCTCTGCCTTAGCATCGGATACTAGGTTGACAATGATTTCCCAGTCACTAAGCCTCCTGGTTTCCCGGAACCACTGCAACGAATTACAAATATGATTAGTTGCATCGGAGTCTACACACCAGGATTCTTTTCCAGTTATAAAACTAACTTCAGAAACAAGTGACTCAATCATACCTGAGGTCTTCTTCTTAGAAAGAAAATCTAGACAATCCCTCTTCCAATGTCCTATCATACCATAGTGGAAACACTTTCCTTTTGTGTCGCGACCCCGGACCGGGACCCGGGACCGCGACGGTGGTGTGGATGGGGTAATGAACTACCCTTAATAATGATTATACATTTCCTTAATTTCCCACAGGTTTCCGCGGTGAGGATTCCACATACACTCATGGAACATTTACATTGGTGCGGAAGCGTGTAGCAAATCAAACTCTTAATCCATTCTCATTATATGAGACTGATAATACACAAGTATGACATGATGTCAGAGTGAGCAATGATCTCATTAGTATTCCCAAAATTTGAAGTTAGAGTTTAAACAAAAGATCAAGTTAAATTAACATTTCCCAAAAATAATGGCCAACAAAGGCCAGTACATCCAAAAGTATAAATCATGTATCATTCTAAAATCTCCCCAAAATGTTCGCAGCTCAAAGCTAAACCAAATGTCTACATGACATTGTCAGCTTGCCACTCCACTAATCGTTGCGGTTCATCAACCGCCTCCTCTGGCTCCTCCTCAAAGGCAATAACGGGAGCGGGACCTAAGTACCACAAAAATGGGTCAGACACGACGGTCTGGCAGGTGGGTGAATAGATAATACCAAGAAAGAAATCAAAGCATATCTTAGACATAACGAAAACTTATTAAAACGATAACTGTCATAAAACAGGATGCATGATTTATTTAAAGTACAAATGCAATGTAAATCATGTAGGGTATTCAAGGTACAGGAACGAACTAGATGGCAACCACACTAAAGCTAAATCCTCTCTATCACTAATGTGATGAGAGCACATCCAGTGCGTTGGGCTCGAGCGCACGAAGTGACGAGAACCAACATTATAAACATATACATATAGCTAGGCAAGACCACGGCCGCGGAACCGGGTAACGGGACAGGACAGGATCCAAGTTGCAACTGGCGGGAGCACGAGGGGGAGGCCCAAGTCAGTTGATCAGACTGACTAGGACGTCCAAGCTTAGTGGTGCCGACTCATAAGTGACATTAGAAATCAAAACATGTACAAAACTATATCAGTATAAAACACTAGGGCAGGCGGGGCATGGTGCTCGTAAGTACACATTTCATATCATTATCTGTTAATGCATAAACGGGGTTGGCAGGACATATCAGGTGTATAAATCAGAATTTGAGAAAAAACCAGTAGGATCAGGTAAATATACATATAATCTGAGTGAAACAATGCAATGAATCCTTATACCATTAGGGACTATATATTGGGGCATCCATATTCAAAAAACATGTATAAGGATCTTGTATGTCTATTATTACCCTTAGTATGGTACTCGAATGATAGAAGACATACCAAGTTTCCTTATGCAAGTTGATGAATCCAAAAGTCCCAATACCTTTCCGAAATGGTGTTTCTTTCTAAGTCAATCTCCTTATGTCATCCCCTGGGTCTTTCCAAGGTGGTAGGGCATTAGAACAACCCATCCAAACCTTTAAATACCATATCTGAAAATAATAGAAAAGACTCAGGAATTCTGGATGAAATTCGGTCACCAGTCGGTTAGCTGGCGGTTAGCCGCCGAGGTGATCGGCGGTTAGCCGCTGGCTGACCGCGGGGCTGACCGCGGTTCACCTTGCTAAAATATAGCATTCTGTGTTTCTAACCGCACATCTCGGCTACCTAGCGGTCACAGGGTTTTTGGTTAGCGGTTAGCCGCGAGCTGACCGCGGTTCGTCTATCAAAACACAGCATTCTGTGTTTCTAACCACATCTGGGTCGGCTAGCCGCCGGTCACCTGTCGGCTAGCCGCCAAGGTGACCGCCCGCTGACCGCCCAGCTGCGGGAACTCTACATCAGGTGCAGATTTCAGTTCTTTCTTTCCCAAACCCTTTCACCTCAACTTCATCCATTTACTAACATGAAATGGGTCTATTCCCTTCCATTTAACATTTAATCCTTTCCACCAACCACCATTCCATCAATGCATTTAATTCTCCTTCCAACACAAATCTCATTCAATGCAAGTACAAATATCATTTAAGAAGTCCATAATGACCAAAACAAGCTTTAATGAATGAATGCATACATTCTCATAACTAACTAGGAGAAAAACCATATCAATAAGTACATTTCCAAAAGCATTATGAAACATAATAAACTAAAGGAATAGGAATAGTAAAAATCCACATTTTCAATAAAACAAGAACTTATTCAAATCAATTCCATTCATTCACTTGCCTTGGTCTCCAAATATGCTAGTCAAGCTCTAATCCCACTATCAAGCTCAAAATCTACAATCTACACAAAAATCCCCAAAATACATTCATTACAACCCTAGAATGTCAAAATCAAGAAATAGATGGAGATAGCTTCCAATAATCAAGGTGAAGTACCTCCATGGCTAGAAGAACACACAACCAAGAGATGGGAAGAAGAGCTTACATGAAAAGTCCTCTAATGGCAAGAGCTTGCTCAAAATGTAGCTTGGAATGGAAGGTTCTCTCTAAAAATGATATCAAGATGAAGCTCTCATGGAGGGGAAGAAGATTACCACTTCCATTTTACCTTTAGCAATAGATTTGAGAGAGATTGGGAGAAGCAAGAAGCAAGGAGCAAGAAGAAAAACCCTAGGGCTAGGCTGGAACTTCTCTTTGTTCAAAGAAGGTTGCAAGAAGAGAAAGAGGAAAAAGGGCTCCTCCTTATATAGGCATTGGCAATGGGTCACACAACTTAAAAGTCCAATTGGGCTAAAACATCGCTTTACGGGCTTCGGATGGATTCGACGAAGAAGGAAGAATCGATCGCTGAAATTTCTACTTTCCAAAAAGTATATATTTTACGAGTTTCGGAGACATTGAAAATAGTGTCCAGATTTTGTGTAAAAAAGACTGTTTTACCCTATCAATGGCAAAGTAGGGTTTAGAGGTCTCGAATGGAAACGGAACAAATACAAAAGTTGTCGAGAATCATAAAATACATTAAACGGAGTAAATTACAGATTTCCAGAATTATTAAATAAATCTCAAAACTAATCAACACAAAATAAAAGAACCCCCAAAGGGCCCCACTAGATCACAAGAGTTCCCAAATTTATTCAAAGCTATAAAAAGGTATTCTAATCCAGATTTAACCAATTTCCACTAATCTCACTTATAGCTAAAACACGTCTTAATTAACACTAAAAGGAAACTCTCGGGGTGGGGTTTTACATTTTGTCCCCGAACCCTTAGCCTTGGCCACACCAACAGTAGGACCATTCCGCACCTTAGGACCCTTGGGGACCGATTTCTTTTTGCCTTTTCGGCCTTTGCCTTTCAGCTTGGACTTGGCAACTAACTTTTCTGTCATCAGGCCAGTTGGCATTTTCTTCATAATCCCCTTAGTTGCTACCAATTGGTTACACGGCTTAGCTAAGGTCAAATCCATTTTATTCATATTATAATTATTTTTAAAATGGTTGAATGAATCTAGTAGCGACTCGAGGATTATGTTGATTTACGATTTTGCATCAATTGCAGCACCTAATATATCTAACTCATTCAAAGTGTCCATCATCTTTAGTATGTAGTCTTGTACTGGTGTACCTTCAGCCATCTTAGTGCTAATGAGCACCCTCATAGCAGGCTGCCTAGCAGGCCTGCCCTGGTCCGCAAACATCTCCTTTAAGTTCGATATAATATCATTTGCAGTCTTATAGGATTGATGTTGGTGTTGCAAAACACTAGACATGGATACCTGTATATAACATCTGGCCATCTCATCGTCTTTGGTCCATTTGGCATAAAGGTCTTTCTCATCCTGTGGTGCATCTGGCCCAGGCTCATCAGGGGGGGGGGGGGTGTATGGTAAGGACATATTTATATCCTGAAGAAGTCAGAACACTATCCAGGTTCCATTTCCAGTCTACATAGTTGGATCCTACCAACTTATTCTGGTTGAGAATGGTCGCAAGTGGATTGAAAATGTTTGAATTCATGCTGAGTAAACTGTAGCACATAACCATACATTCCATTAAAGAATATTAATGATATTAGGGTTTAGTATTCTACCAAATTTATGTGGGAATCCTTGGAAGTTTAGTGCCTGTCTCTTTCATCTTAATCTAAAAGAGTGATGACTGCTTACCCTTGTTTGAATTTATTTTTGAAACAGCAGGCCAAACAAGACCCTGTGGATCTTGTGCTGTTGTCATGGATTTTTCGAAACAGGCACTACAATTGACTATTTTTGTTGAAGCAAGCTGGGAAGAAAAGGAAAAAAAAATTTGCATTATAACCACTAAATTCAGAATACATCGGAATCCTAGTCCCTTGGGATATGCCTCCTTGGGGAGTGCAAAAACCACCTAGATTGGTGCGGATCAAAGTGAGTCAAAATTAGGATTAAGACTAACTTCCATGATCCCCATCATTCATTATTATCTAGGTATCTCATACCAAATAATGTATGACTCCCGATTAGCTTTGGTTTCTAAAATACATTAGGCAAAAATCCCTGGGGATACTGCATCACTATTTTAGTTAAGTGTAACCTACCAACTAGCATTACATGACAACCGTTGTGAGCAACTCCTCCTTGGGGAGTGAACCCCCACCCCGTCTCACCAACACTATCCTTTTGGGAGATCCATATCTAGTAACCAGACAAATAAAAGCCTACGTGGAGAACAACCATTCTCAAGATAGCGCGAGGCTAATACTTTCCTTACAATGGACCTATGGTGGAAAACCATGGGGATTTCTCAATTTAAATGCCCCGCTCCCACTTAATATTTTAGAATTGAGGATTTCCTTTTAAGGTCAATGGGCCCACCATATTAACATCAAATCATCTCATGATATGACCAAACATTGGTTCCAAGTCAAGTTATATTTAAGGAAAGTCCAGTTTCTAAAATTAGTATTACTAATGGGTCCATCTCATGGGTCCACCAACACTAATTAGAACTCCTTCCAAAAATTAATTGGATTTGACCAATTTTTAGTGACTGTTATGTTTGGATCAGATTTGGAAATATTCTAAATCAAGCATTCATCCATAAATAGAAAGTGCTGAAAATAGAAACTAGTCATCTCCTCCACATAGCCCTAGCGGAATGGTCTTCTTGGACTTCCAAACTTTCCAAAATTTTGGAATTCCTCAAACTCTTTATGCAACTCCAAAACACTTTTAGTAATCTTCAAACTCTTTGATTAGGAGTCCAACTGCTATTTCCTTCTTCATCTCGGACGTCGCCAAAATTTACAAATTTGGAAAATTACATAAATTCCTATGTTTTTACGATGAGACTTACATGGTAATCTAAACATAGAAATAAAAGGGTTATACGGAAATTCACCATGCCTTACCCTAAGACGGGAAACCAAGGAAACCATAGTGCCCTTTACACTTAGCCTCAAATAAACCAACAACCATATAAAGATGGTAAAAGACTTGTGGGCCATATAGAGAGGACAAGATCACCTGCAAGTTAGTATCTCATACAACCATACAAATAAAAAAAATAGGCTCCCAAACAATGCTGGAAAAATAGGACTATAAAGAAGACCCGAAGCCAAAAGACCAAAAATCTGCACATTCTGCGTAGTGACCTAGGTCAACTGACCTGCCTGTGCTCGGTCTCGGTCTCCCTGACCTCGGTCTCGACCTTGAATTGACGGAAACTTGCAACTTGGGTTTCTACAATTCGTGTCCAATCTTCACCAAAACACTTCCAAAGTGTTTCAATGGCTTCCTATCATCCGTCCAACATTATTAAACCACTTTGTGACTTTACAAACATGGATTCACTAATAATCCAAGCAAATCCATCAAAACTGATCCGAACGCAACCCTTGCTCTATCCTTTTCGCATCTCATGCAAAGATTAGAAAAAGCTTACTGATCTAACATGATTAGCGAAGAGGTAAGGCTCTGATACCAATTGTTGGAAATAGGTGGGCCTCTAGGATAGGTTTCAAGACTTCTGACCAACTTGATGCAGTGATCAACTATCCAGAAGGCTAGAAAACCTAATCCAGGATCTAGGTCATTAATCTCAGTCATCATGATTAGTAAAGCAATCTATCTAGAAGATAGAAACAGCACCATGCATGCTACAAAAATCTACAACATATAAGGAAGTAGATTATACATTTGGAGCTCGGTTGTGCTCTAATGGAGAAGTTGTGTATTTCTTTGATGATGAAACTCTTTCACTTATCAAATAAGAATCTCCAAGACTGCTTGATTTTCCACGCTATGACCCGTATCAAATTCTCCTTTCCTCAAGGAAGATGGTGGGATCTCCAAGAGAAAAAACCAACTAGAACTTCTAGGCAAAATCCTGGAGGAGGAACTAGAAGAGAGAATAGAAGAAAGAAGTGCAACACTTGCACATAAGGGGGCTGGGCGTGGACTCCAAAAGGGTAGACGTCGAGCCCCTATTCTCCTCTATATATATCTTTTTGAACTCCTCTTACTAATTAGAAATAGAAGTCCAACTTCCATAATAATTAGTAACTCTCTTTTACTACTATTACCACTATTAGAAGTCTCACTTCAAATAGAAATAGTAATTTTCTAATTCATCTCCTTTTAGTTCAAGTAGAATTAGTAATGATCAAATCTTGGAATAGTGTGGGGACCACTAGGGATTTCATAGAAAGCTGGCTCCAACTGGGATACCGCTGTCGGATGTGAATTTCGACCCCCCCATTTTCCTCTCCAAGAGAGGCATGGTTTGGGGAAATCTCCATTCATCTATATATATGCTATTTAAATTTTACATCGAAAATGAGGATTCCGACTACCCTCAAAATCGATGGATCACGATCGCCAGCTACGGTACGGCCGTAACACCGTTCTTGGACAAAAGTCGAAGAAATATGGGGAGAAAAATAATAAGGTGGGTTCTTCCTCTCGTCTGATGTGCTGCCGGTAACACACGACGGTTGTCCTGTCACATTAATTTGGGTCTCTTTAATTTTGGGTCAAGTTAAAGTCCGAATAAAGGTTAATCCTCACATAACATAATCGTAGTATATCCAAGTAAAATAAAATAACTAGAATAAAGAAAATAAACTAAAAGAGGGGGAGGTGCCAAATATTTAAGAAGAGAATCGGCCCCGTTCCCGGGTACCCCCTTCTGATCTCTTGGCAAAATAGGGTTTAAAGGCTGATTTTTCAAACCAAAATGATGATGCAAATGAGACTTTGACTTGTGATTTCTGTGTTTTTCGTGTGCGATACACGAGTGATAAAAGTAAAAGGCCGATGGGCCGTAATTAATTGAAGGTGGCCAATGGGCCAGGATTGATTGAAGATGGCTGATGGGCCAGTGTTTGTTTTAAGGTGGCCGATGGGCCGTGATTGATTAAAAGTGTGTGTGAAATCACTCATCTCATCTCGTTATTCTCATTTATTTAATTTTAGAAATCAGTTCTTTATTCCTTTTATCATTAAGTTCAATCAAATATCTGGCACCTGAGGTGGAGGAAGAAATAAAAGGAAAATCTTTTTGGGTTTATTTTGTTGGTTTTATAGTTTTTATGGCTTTTCAATATGAGGGCTAGAAGGGCCTATCTAGGGGATTTTACTTGGACTTATGTGATTAGTGCTTTACTACTAATCATCGGATTAACCCTAACCTAAGGTCCTAGACCGCCCACATCAGCTCTTCTAGTCCCCTAACGGAACAGGAAAAGTGATGGGGCAAAGCCTAATGCGCTAAGCTACCTAACGGGGAAATCCGATCTAATCCTAGGGTATAAATAGCCTGAGTTTGATGGTTCAGCGCCTAAGCAACTTATTAATTGTGATTTTTAATTGGTTCGGTTTGTTTTGAGTTGAAGATTAATTAAGAGGTGGATTGAATGTATTTTGGGGTTCTGTTTAAGTTGTTTAAGGTTCTGGAATTTATAATTTAATTTAAAACGTGGAACGATGTCGAAATCCGTGAAACAGGGTTAACGGAGGACTTGGGCGCCAGGGGGGTGGCGCCTAGGTTACTCTGATGACTTGGGCGCCCAGGCAGTGGCGCCTAAGCGGCTGTTTCTAGGTGGTTTGGCTAGCGACGATGGTATCGATGTTATTTTCGGAATCCAAGGGGTTCTTACTTGGTAAATTTTAATGTTTCAAATTGTTCTAATTCTCTGATGTTCAAATGTCAAAGAGACTCGGATCTGGATTTTGAACCAAAATTTAGAATTCGCGTTTTAGTACAAATGAGAGGATGGGCGCCAAGGGGGTGGCGCCTAGGTCGATGGCTTGTGATTTTAAGTATTCCGTTGGGACTTAGTTATTGGTTTTCGGATCTAGAGACTATTTTAGATTCTGATCTTAATTAATTTAAGTGGTAAGGTGTTTAGCTATTCGTTTTAAATTGAAGTTATGAACCAAGGTTAGAGTGTAGGATAGGCGCCACAGGGGTGGTGCCTAGGTGGTTGTTTGTTTGTTCGTAAAGGCTTTGGGAGCTAAGCCCGAATCGATTAAAGTTTCAAACGTTTTAAGTTAAAAGTGTTTTAATATGTTGATTCGGATTGGTTTAAATGTTAATTAATTATGTTAAGTTGTCGGTTGGGGTACTTTATGAAAACAGGTAGGCTGGACGCCCAGGATGTGGCGCCTAGGTTGATTTGGCAGGATGGGCGCCCAAGGGGTGGCGCCTAGGTGACTGTGCTAAGGGTCGGTCGGTTCGGTATTTTTTTAGGTCAATTTAAGTTTAAATTGGTTTAAGGGCTTAGTGTGTTTGGGTGTGGGATGCTATTCGTATTCAATTGGGATTTATTTAAACGCCAATTAATTGGGCTAAGTTGTGAATTGAGTTTTTCTGAAAACAGGGAAGCTGGGCGCCCAGAGTGTGGTGCCCAGGTGGATTTGACAGATGGGCGCCAAGGGTGTGGCGCCCAGGTGAATTATTCTGTGGTTCGGGTTGGTTCAGTATTTTTTAGGTTGATTTGCGGTTGAGCTTTATGGTTTGATGTATTTTAAATTAAAAATGTTCTGTTGCGATGATTACGATTAAATTCCATTTCAATTAATTTGGCTTTAGTGAAGGGAGAGGCTGGGCGCCCAGAGAGTGGTGCCCAGGTGGAGGTGACAGGATGGGCGCCCAGGGGGTGGCGCCCAAGTGTCTGCCTTGTGCGTCCGAGTTGGTTCGATGTTTTAAGTCTATTCGGATTTATGGTTCCGATTGTTTTAGATTTCAAGGGTGTTCCGGTGTGTTGATCGTGATTGACTTCGAATTTAATTTCAAGTGGGGTTTCCTAGTGATTGGGTAGGATGGGCGCCAGGAGGGTGGTGCCCAAGTGGATGCGGAAGGATAGGCACCAAGGGGGTGGCGCCCAAGTGGATGCGGAAGGATAGGCACCAAGGGGGTGGTGCCCAAGTGGATGTTTTGTGGTTTATTCGTTTTGTACTTTCTAAATTGGTTTGAGTCCAAATTGATTAAGGTTTCGAGTCTTTTAGGTTTATAATGTTTTAAGGTGTTAATTCGGGTTTAATCGATTAAGTTTAATTAAGTGGTGGTTTCTAAGGGAATGGGATAAGATAGGCGCCAGGAGGGTGGTGCCCAAGTGTAAAGGCAAGCTGGGCGCCCACGGGGTGGCGCCCAGGTGTCTGTTTTCTGGTTTTGGGTTGCTTTTGCGTTTTTATGTTGGTTCAAGTCTAAGTTGATTGAGGTTTTAGGTTTCTTAAATTTAAAAGTGTTTTGTTATGTTAACTATGATTAAATTTGGGTTGTGATTAATTAGAAATTTTAATTAGGGGTTCTTTAGAGACGGGATAGGATGGACGCCAAGAGGGTGGTGCCCAGGTGGCAGTGCAGGCTAGGCACCTAGGGGGTGGCGCCCAGGTGGACTTTTTAGAGTTTTGTTGGTTTTGAGTTTTTGAGTTAATTAAAGATTAAGTTGATTAAGGTTTACCTATTCTAGGTTTAAAATGTTTTACTGTGTTGATTCGGATTAGTTTAAAGTCTTAACTAATTAACTTAAGCTTTAACCGGGTTGTCTTAGGGAATGAGTAGGCTGGGAGCCCAGAGGGTGGCGCCCAGGTGGCTATGGAAGGATGGGCGCCCAAGGGGTGGCGCCCAGGTGGCTGTTTTTTGGGGTTTTGGTTTTTTTTGTATTTTTAAAGTTCTTAGTTATTTCTAAATCCGAATTAATTAGGGTCTTAATGTTTTAGAACTCTTAATGATGTGATGTTGCTTAAGTTTACTAATTATGTTGTTTTAATTAATCTTAGGATTTGTCCTACTTAGGCACTAAATTCAATAACTTAGACTATCTAACTATTCTTTTTGGGTTTTTGGATATCTTTTAATTTGTTTTTGGTTTCTCCTCTAATTTACTAGAGAGTAAGGAAAGAGAAGAAGGGGTTTTATGTTTTATGATTTTTTTGGGATTTTATATGGATGTGTGGTTCAAATGATATGATGTGAAGTGTGACAAAAATGGTAATTCGAAGTTCAGAACATGTCAAACAACCTAACATATCATTAATATGCAGTTTCTAAATGAACTAAATGCGGAAGATTTGAAGTTGTGCACAAAAGTGGAGAAATCCACTTAGGCGCCACCCCTGTGGTGCCTACTCTGCTCAGTCAGGGTTTTCAACCGAACACAACGAATGCACAAGAATCTTAGTGTTTTCAACACAACTTCCAATATTCAGCGACTGATGTGAATGTTTTAATTCGGACTACTAATGATGCAACTAACGAACCAACGAGCAAACAATGCAACGGGCGGAGATCTAGAACCCGGACCCTGTCTCAGAAGGGTAGGCGCCCAGGGGGTGGCGCCCAGGTAGTTTGAGAGAGGGCAGGCGCCTAGTGGGTGGCGCCCAGGTGGTTCCGGAGAGGGCAGGCGCCCAGTGGGTGCTGCCCAGGTGGTTCCGGAGAGGGCAGGCGCCCAGTGGGTGGCGCCCAGCCTTTCTGCCAATGGTTGTTCGCGATCTTTTCAATATAAATGATGATGGTGATGATGCTAATGCGAGATCTGATCTAACTATGCAATTAGAACTACAAAATCAAAACGAATCTGCTATATTAGAATGAACCTAAACATGTTACTAACATGATGATGCACTAATACTATTTTTATCATAAGCTAATGTAGATCTACGATGCTCAAATGGTCCTAAGCATATTTCTAAAAATGAATGGTAATGGAATATAGAAAAAGAAAGGAGAGATCTAGGAATACCGGTATATGACGCGTTCCTCAAGTTCCTAAAACGAAGCTTTCGCAAAGATCCATAGCTCCAGTTGAAGATATGGATGCCTCCTCCTCTCTTTCTCCTTCCTCTACTATAGATCTGAAGTTCTTCTCTAATGGTGGCTACCTTTCTTCTTCTTTTTCTATTCTCTCCTTTTGCCTCTTTTCTTAGGGTTTTTGGGTAGCCTCCCTTGTAAATGAAGTTAAGAGGGATTATATAGGTTTGGGACGAGTTTTAGAAGGGCTAGGGCTTCACTATTTCGGGTTTCTAGAAGGTCTCATGCATCCCTAGGCGGCTTAAGTTGTTTTAGGGTGAACTAGGGTTTGGAGGGAGGATGGGCGCCCATGGGGTGGCGCCCACATGGCCTGCGTAGTCTGGGCACCCACAGGGTGGCGCCCAGGTGATCCTGGAGAGAGTGGGCGCCCACAGGGTGGTGCCCAGCTGGTTCGTGCTTCGCTTTTGGTCCTTGGTCCCATTTGGAGTCGAGATTGAACGGATGTCTTCAGCTGGGGGGACCTACATTAGCACTTAATATGCTGGGCGTCACATGGGTGGTGCCCAGATGGATTTCAAGGCTGGGCGCCACATGGGTGGTGCCCAGGTGAATTTAAAGGCTGGGCGCCACATGGGTGGTGCCTAGGTGGTTCGGTTCGTCTTCGGTGCTTGGTCTCTATGTATGAGTGGTCCCGGTCTAATCTCGAACCAAACTAGTAAATTTTATGGTGGGCGCCCACCATGGGGTGCCTAGGTGATTCTAGGAAGTGTGGGCGCCACAGGGTTGGTGCCTATGTGGAACTTAGGAGGGTAGGCGCCACATGGGTGGTGCCTAGGTGGAGTCGATTTATTTTCGGAGTTCAGTCCCTACGTTGAGTAATCCCGGGCTAACTTTAGGCCAACTAATGGAATTTTGAGGCTGGACTTCCACCATGGGCTGCCTAGGTGGTCCTAGGCTGTGTGGGCGTCCACCATGGGGCGCCTAGATGGTTTTCCATAGGGTTGGCGCCACATGGGTGGTGCCTAGGTGATCTTTTCTTATGACAAACTTCGGAAGCTCATGACTTTTGACTCGCTTATCGGATTTGGACGTTCTACATACCGCCGGAAAGCTCTCGAAGTGAGGAATTCAATGGTCTAAATTTCTTGACAAATAGGGGCTGAAAAATATGGGGGATCTCTGGACCAATGAATTCGATTTCCTAACTTAGGCTAATCGGGTGGTATTTTGGCAAACTAAGTATGGTCTTTGGAGGGATTGGCCTAAGCATGTCTTAAGTGGTCCGGAAAGGGTTTGAGTGGTGTCATGGTTCACTCCTTGTGTGAGTAGTGGGTTGGGCTCAAGATCTTGACGCGACTCGGCTTCTCTCTAACGAATTTCTAGAAATCGTTGAACTAAGTCTAAAATTAGCAACAAGCATCTTCATCGTCATTAATTAATCTGAATTATGTCATTAATCATTCAATTATGGGTGAAATGGGGGCATCGCTATATATGATAGGTATTTAAGGCTATCATAGGGGCCAAATGAGGTGTCTACAACCGCGACCCCATATCTCATGTGTAATCCGAGCCCACAGTTAATTGCAAATAACTACACTATATAAATGCAATTGAACTCTATGTTGACACCAAAAATTTCACTTTGCCTCTTCAACGTAAAAAACTACATGGAGCCGCATCCTACCACAAACCGTCTAATGCCGCTTCAAGCATCAGATCTTGTCATAATCAAACAAAAACTGCAAGATCCTTCAAAATAGCCAAAAAAGGGATACACATGAAGTTTTGGGCCATTTCAACACCATTTGGCCTAACTTCACTCCTCCAACAGCTAAGAAAGAGCTCCCGGCAGCGGTGAAGCCAAAGACCCCGACGCACAAAACAGAGCACATAGCTGGCCTCAAAATGCCACTAGGAGGCTCTATATTAAGTTTCAGGCCATTCCGACATCGTTTGGCCCAAAAAGGAGATAGCCGCAACAAAGTCAGCTCTCCCGGCGGGGACAGTGTCGAAGAATTCAAATCTTCGATCAGAGCCTACAGATGGTCTCAAAATACCTCCAAGAGGCTCCACATCAAATTTCAAGTCAAACCAACACCGTTTGACCCTCCATCAACCCTCGACAACAAAATCAAGCCTCTCGGCTGCGAGAACCACCGAGGCCATCACTCATAAAAAAAAAGAACATGGGTAGCTTCTACTTGCTTTCAAAGGGCTGCACGTCAAATTTCAGGTCATTCAGACAACGTTTGACCTAACTTTGTCGCTCGGAAGAAAAATCAGGCTTCCCGGCGGCGGAGCTCCCGGGAACATGGCATCCAAATTGGAGCTAATGGATCGTCTCAAAATGACTCCAATAGGCTCCTTGTCAAATTTCAGGTCAATTGGACATCGGTTGACCGTACATCAAAGCTCGACATCTTCCTCGCGGTGAAATCAAATCTAGCATTGACGGGACCCTAAATGACTTCAAAACTCAAACAAGAGCCCATGGTTGGTCCTATCTATTGCTCAGGAAGCTTCACCTCAAGTTTCAGGTCATTCCCACATCATTTGACCTAGTTTTGACTCTTGACGGAAATCAGCTACAAAGTCTTCGGCTTTTCCAAAAGATAGGGAAACTTTGTGCTCCGATTTGCATGGTTTCTCGTCAGGTTTTCTTCAAGAGAATCAAGCCAATAAATGAGCGAAATTTTCAAGAAAAATACAGGAGAAAGAAGAACAAAAAAAGCTTGAAAAACGGCCGAGAAACGGCAACCGAAAAGGGAAAAGTCCCTAGGGTCGTTGCCGACCCTGGCCCATGGTCGCCGCAGACCCTAGAAATCAGGTCGCTGGATTTCCACCGAAAGGGCGTTTTTCCGTCCCTTTTCGCGTTTCGAGTTGTTTGGCCCCTGTGATTTTTTCAAAATCTGATTTTTTGAGCATAATATCCGTCTATCTTCATCAATATCACGGACCCGCCGTCAAAATCATGGAATCATCATCTGACGCTTTTAAATCGCCAACCAGCCGACCAAGAAAGCACACTTTCTGCCTGACCAATCGTGAAATCGACTGGACAGATGTTGTTGGCCTATTGGTGTCAACCAATGTCTGAATTTGAATCGCTATCCGACATCAAATAACATGTGGATCCATCGATGATCATCGCAAGAAGAATTCCAAAAGACGCGGTGCGGCCCGCGACTCTTCGAGCGACTTGGCGACCACTTAATGTTGTTAATTGCCATTTATGGCAACTTATTGCGGTCATTAACTCATTATTTTGTATGGCCGAATCAGAAGCAAGCAAATGGGAGTTACAAGTGAAAGGATTCATGGCATTTAAACCATGACACTCGTCCCATGATGGAGATTAAAAGCGCAATGAAAAGCTCTTAACTCTTCACCTGCCAATCAGAAGCCAAGGAAAAGGAGTTACAAAATAAATGAATTAAAACTTGTAACTCCTCCCTTTATGTGGCTTTATGACAAGTAAAGCCCATAAACCCTCCAAAATGGCTACCAAAGGCCTATAAATAGGAGAGCAATCCAAAAACCCAAGAAAAATCCCAAAAATTCCCGGAGAAATCTCTTGGTAAAGAAGCTCTGCTACTTTGAAGAAACTCTGCTGTAAGAAACACCACAAAGTGATTGAAGTCCCCTGGGGGGCCACCCCCCAAGGTCTCCTCTCCGATTCAACATGGCCTAGATGCGGCTCTTCAGCCCGTCTACTCAGTTTTTTATTCGATATAGGACCTCCCCTTGGTCTTTATTCTCTAAAATTCTGAGGTCCAAGCCAAGACAAAAGAATCAAAGCATCATGTGTTCTCATCTGAAGGACGATAGTGGAGTCCATACATGACTCGCGACCGTCGATCTGTACGAGTCCCCACAATCTGCTGAAAAGTTAGATTCCTTTTCTTACTTTTTTGTTGTATTTTTCATTTTTAAATAGACAAAAAAAATCACCATTCTTGTCTTTCATTATTAATGAGATTTGTAAATTGCCTCCTACGGCACAAAATCGCCTTTCACGGCAAACAAAAGAAAATCGCCTCTCACGGCATTCAAAATCTGTCTATTTTCTTAAAAATATGTGTACAATGGAAAGTTAGAAAAAAGACTGATTTCCTTTCCTACTTGTGAAGGTGGATCTCTGGATCACCATTTCTAAATTCCAAGTAGAATAAAAAAATCTGGCATACCCGTATAAAAAAAAATGTTGATGCCCGCTTTTCGTCCACCGGACCCCGGCAGACCCGGGGCGGAGGAAGGCAGGAGCTGGGTCCATCAAGTTGGCATACCCGGTGGGACTCGTTCATTTGAGAACTTGATGCTTTGGATTCTTTGGCTCCTTTCTAGTTGGTGGCCTATGTTGGATCTTACATCTTTTAAAAAAAAAAAGAAAACATGAGATAGGATTTTTTGGAAATTTCTTTCTTTAAGTTTACTTCCTATCTTTCTCGTTAAAAAAATAATAATAAAAAGTTTCAGTTTTCTCATTTTTGGATTCAATTTTGAGAAACTTTGATCCTTTCATCTTCGAACTTGATAGCTCACAGAAATGTTTGTAGCTATTGCTCATATCGGGGGATGGGCCATCTTTTCTCTTTGATGAGTCCAATAGGGATCTTAAAAAAAAATCTGATTTTAAACTTTTACAGATTTTGGAAAAAAAAAAAAGATTTGTCTCTTTTGGATTCAAATTAGAAAAACTTTGGTTCTTTCCTTTTCGGACAATAGCTCGCGGAAATTGCTGAGCTGACGTTTGGATTGGGAGGGCTCATTTTGACTCTTTGATGGGTCCATTAGTAATCTTTCAAAAAAAAAAAATTCAGATTTCTCATTTTTGGATTCAATTTTGAGAAACTTTGATCCTTTCCTCTTCAAACTTGATGGCTCGTAGAAATGTTTGTAGCTATTGTTCATTTCGGGGGATGGGCCATCTTTTCTCTTTGATGAGTCCAATAGGGATCTTAAAAAATCTGATTTCAAACTTTTTAGATTTTGAAAAAAAAAGATTTCTCACTTTTGGATTCAAATTGGAGAAACTTTGGTTCTTTCCTTTTTGGACAATAGCTCGCGGAAATCACTGAGCTGACGTTCGGATTGGGAGGGGCCATTTCCTCTCTTTGATGGATTCATTAGTGATATTTAAAAAAAGAAAAAGAAAAAAGGGGGGTTCAAAAAACACTAAGGTTGCACCAATTGCGTTCTTTGACCAATGTGGATCTAAGAAAAGCCTTGTCCAGAGTGTGGGGGCAGCTAAATTGTTTGAGGTAAGGGTCCTTCAAACGGGTTCATTAAGTAATCCTACCCTTACCTGGGGGCTGATCTATCCATTAAGGTTCAAAAAACCGAATTGGAGACCTATGTGTACAAAAAAAAATCTTCAAATTTTTTTTTCTTCAAAACAAAAAAAAAAAAAAAAAAAAACTTCTGTCATTTTTGAGTTCAGAATCGAGAAATCCTGGTTCCTTCCTTTTCGGATCTAGTGCTAGCAGAAGTGTTTGAGCTTGTATTCGGATTGGAATACCATTTGCTCTCTTCGACGAACTTGATTTTGACCCTTTCAAAAAAAAAAAAAAAAAAGAAACTTCCGTAAGTTTTGGGTTCTCATTCGAGAAATTTTGGTTCCTTCCCTTTCGGATCTAGTGCTCGCAGAAATGTTTGAGCCTATATTCGGGTTGGAATACCACTTGCTCTTTTTTATGAATCCAATCTTGGCCTTTCAAAAAAAAAATCCCATCTCGTGTCCATTCCAAGGATGAAATTTGCAACATTTGTGCCTAGCGGTGCTAGTACGCCCTTTCAGGGTCCACTGTATTTACAATCGACACATTTGTAGCTCCAACCTTATATCATCTTACCTCGAGTGAGCCTCGCTTCTCGGTAATTTGAATTATGGTTTACAATTACTTCTAGCAGTCACTGAAACGCTCATTCTAAGCCTATCATACTTGTGTTTAGAACATTTGTACCCTCTATGGGTTTTTGCCTTCTTCAATACCCTCAGGATGGGCCATGCCCCCTGAGCGATTTGAAAAGACAAAACCATAGTATTTTCCATTTATGATCATATTCTTGTGATTACTAATGGATGTGGTTTTGTTTCAGAAGTTTTCAAAAACTAACAATGGCAGCTTCATTAACCATCACCTTTGATGAGAACAAGGACCAGCTCATGCTTCAAGAGAAGCAAAACAAGCGCCCTGCCAGCTGCTGAAGCGTCATCTCCCTCGGCAACTCACAAAACACCGGGTCGACCTCTACTCCCCGGACCAGTCTTCAGGTCGCTGGTGTTAAGCCCCGACCAAGGATTAGCGTGATTAGTACCAATGAAGTGCGCGTTTAGTTGTAATGTGGGCTTAGTGTTCATGGGTTAGAAATTGGTTTGATTTAGTATGGAATTAGCTTTGGGGAATTTTGAGAGCGTTTATGCTATTCAGTCACACTCAGGGGTGCCTTGAGTGTACGTGTAAGCTTGAGAGGAAATTCTAGTTTTCTGATTTTAATCGTGATTTCGACCTCTTTTGAATGGTTTTGTTTTATTGATCAACTTTTGTGTTCAGCTTGTCTGTATTCGAGGTCAAGAAACCCAAGTTTTGACCCAAAAGGGTAAATCAGTCATTTCATACCAAATCTGGACCCAGATTTTGAAATTTCAAAACTATGCCAAATTTATACTTTTTGGAAACTAGATTTGTCGGTGATCGATTTTGTCTTCTTTGTCGTTTTCATCCGAGGCTCGCCAGTCGATGTTTTAATCGTCGTAAGTCTTGAAGTCAATGGGGCCCACAAACCCATTTGACTTAAGTGTCATCTCTTTCATTCTCCCACTTCACTTACGTTCCAGGCTTCATTTCCTGCAACCTTTCTTCCTGAACCAGCTGAGAAGAACTTTCTTTCCCTCTTCATTTCCTCTTTGCATGCCCCACTTCTAGATCTCCAAATCGAAATCTAAAACCACGATCTTCTTCCTCTCAACCTAAGCTCTCCATTGCTACTGTTCTCTTGGTGATTCCAGCTGTGTTTGCACTCCATTTTCTTCTCTTCTCCTCGTTTAGCAAGTTTCAGGTAAGGGATCTCCTTTTCCTCTTCAATGTGGTCTTTTGAGCTCACTTGGAACCCATTTCTATAACATGCAAACCCATTTTCGAAATGGAGGTTTTGGTTGACAAAATATGTTGATTTTGAATGTTTTCTTGGGGGCTTTTGTGTAGATTTCGTGGCATAGCTCGACCCCCGGCGGGGGACACCCTCGGACCCCCTTTGCGGAGTGCATAATTTAAAAAGGATGACAACTTTTGGCATCTTGTTTTTCCATTGTTGTTTGGTAACCCGGTTTTGTGAGTTGCTTGGTTGTATGAGATGCTAACTTGCAAGTGATCTAGTCCTCTCTATATGGCCCACAAGTCTTTTACTTTCTTTATATGGTTGTTGGTTTACTTAAGGCTAAGTGTAAAGGGCATCATGGTTTCCTTGGTTTCCCGTGAAAGGGCAAGGCATGGTGGTTTCCCTATAGCCCTTTTATTTCCATGTTTAGATTATCATGTAAGTCTCATTGTAGTGACATAGGAATTTATGTAATTTTCTAAATTTGTAAATTTCGGCGATGTCCGAGACGAAGAAGGAAAGTGAAGTTGGACTCCTAATCAAAGAGTTTGAAGATTACCAAAAGGTGTTTTGGAGATGCCCAAAGAGTTTGTGGAATTCCAAAGTTTTGGAAAGTCTAGAAGTCCAAGAAGTCTATTCCGCTAGGGCCATGTGGAGGAGAGGACTAGTTACTAATTTTAGCATTTTCTATTTATGGATGAATGCTTGATTTAGAATGTTTCCAAATCTGATCCAAACATAACAAGTTACTAAAATTGGTCAAATCAAATTAATTTTTGGAAAGAGTTCTAATTAGTGTTGATGACCCATGAGATGGATACATTGGCAACACTAATTTAAGAAATTAGACTTTCCTTAAAATAACTTGACTTGGAACAAATCTTTGATCACATCATGAGATGATTTGATGTTCATATTTATATATGTGGGCCCTAATACCTTAAAAAGAAAATCCTCAAATCTAAAATATTAAGTGGGAGCGGGGCATTTAAATCATATATCCCCATGGTTTTCCACCATAGGTCCCTTGTAAGGAAAGTATTAGCCTCGCGCCATCTTGAGAATGGCCGTTCCCCACGGAGGGATTTTATTTGTCTGGTTACTAGATATGGATCTCCCAAAAGGATAGTGTTGGTGAGACGGGGTGGGGGTTTACTCCCAAAGGAGGAGTTGCCCACAACGGTTGTCACGTAATGCTAATTGGTGGGTCATACTTAACTAAAATAGTAATGTAGTATCCTCAAGGATTTGTCTCATGTAATTTAGAAACCAAAGCTAATCAGGAGTCATACATTATTTGGTATGAGATACCTAGATAAAAATGAATGATAGGGGATCATGGATAGTTAGTCTTAATCAATAATTTTGACTCACTTTGATCCGCACCAATCTAGGTGGTATCCGTACTCACCAAGGAGGCATATCCCAGGGATTGGAATTCCGATGTATTCTGAATTTAGTGGTTATGAGGATTCCCACATAAATTTGGTAGATTACTAAACCTTAATGTCACTAATATTCTTTAATTGAATGTATGGTTATGTGCTACAGTTAATTCAACATGAATTCAAGTACTATTCTTCTACTTGCGACCATCCTCAACCAGAATAGGTTGATGGAATCCAACTTTATAGACTGGAAAAGGGCCCTGGACATTGTCCAGACAGTTTCAGGATGCAGATATGTCATTACCATACCGTCCCTTCTTGAGCCTGAGCTTGATGTACCACAGTTTGAGAAAGACCTTTACACCAAGTGGACCAAAGACAATGAGATGGCCAGATATTTTATACAGGCATCCATGTCTAGTGTTTTACAACACCAACATCAATCTTATAAGTCAGCATACGATATTATATCGAACTTAAAGGAGATGTTTGCAGACTAGGTTAGACCTGCTAGGCAAGCTGTTATGAAGGTGCTGATAAACACAAAGATGGCTGAGGGAACCCCAGTACAAAAACATTTGTTGAAAATGAGTTTCGCACTGAATGATTTAGATGTACTGGGTGCTAAGATTGATATAGAATCGCAGATCGGCATGATCCTTCAGTCACTACCGGATTCTTTCAATCATTTCGAGATCAATTATAATAAATTGGAAATGACTATAGCTGAGTTGTCTCGCCAGCTGATAGTGACTAAGGAATTCATGAAGAAAGAGCTAAATCCCCTCATGATAGAAAAGTCATTTGCTAGGACCAAGCCAAAAGGCAAAGACTGAGATAGCAAGAAGAAATCAGTCATCAAGGGTCCTAAGGTGGAGAATGGTTCTACTTGTGGTATGGCCAAGGTTAAGGGTATGAGAGTAAAGGGAAAGTGTTTCCACTGTGGTATGACAGGACATTGGAAAAGGAATTGTCCAGATCTTCTGTCTAAGAAAAGGACCTCAGGTATGATTGAGTCACTTGTTTCTGAAGTTAGTTTTGCAACTAGTACTTCAGAATCCTGGTGTGTAGACTCCGGTGCAACTAATCACATATGTAATACGTTGTAGGAGTTACAGGTAACCAGGAGGCTCAGTGACGGCGAAGTCATTGTCAACCTAGGATCTGACGCTAAGGCAGAGGCGGTTTCAGTGGGAGTTATTACTTTATGTTTTTCGAATAATAAATTGATTTTGTCAGACACTTTATATGTACCGTCTTTAAGGTGGAATTTAATTTCAGTTTCTAATTTGGTGAATAAAAGTTATTCTATTACTTTTGGTACTGAAGTTGTCATAAAGAGGAATGGTGCTTTCATATGTTCTGGCAAGGTAATCAATAGACTTTATTTGTTAACTCCCACAATGTATGAGATACATGATACCGAGATAAATAATAAACTATCTTTAAAGAGGAAGTCACCTTCATCTAATCCAACGAAACTTTGGCACCAGAGGCTAGGTCATATAAACCTAAACAGGATTGACAGGCTAGTGAAAGATGGTATCTCGCCTTTATTGGTGGTAGAACCAATGCCTGTCTTCGAATCCTGTTTGGAAGGCATAATGACCAAATGACCCTTTTCATCTAAGGGCGGAAGGGCCAAAGATTTATCGGAATTAGTGTACACTGATATGTATGGACCCATAAATTTAGAGCGAGAGATTGATACGAGTATTTCATCACTTTCACCAATGATGACTCAAGACATGAATACATATACCTTATGCACCGCAAGTCTGAGACTTATGAAAAGTTCTTTATGAAAAGTTCAAAGAGTTTCGAGCGGAAGCGGAAAAGCATTTAGGTAAAAGTATAAATACTCTTCGATGAGATTGAGGAAGAGAACATTTCTCCGCTGATTTTATGGGATACTTATCAGAAAATGAGATTTTATCCCAGTTGTCTGCTCCTGGTATGCCTCAACAGAATGGAGTAGCAGAAAGAAGGAACTAGACTCTTTTAGATATGATCAGGTCTATGTTTGAGTTTCTCCTGGTTACCTATAGGGATATGTTTTACTAAACCTCGTTCCATTTAAATCTGTACCTAAGACTCCTCGGGAGTTGTGGTCCGGGCGAAAGCCTAGTCTACAACATAAGGGTTGTCCGGCACTTGTGCTGAAGGTTAAGACGGATAATTTGAAATTGAAGTCAAAAGTATACACTTTTATAGAATATCCCAAAGGAACTAAAGGTTGGTTATTATATAATCCCAGAGAGAGCAGAAACTGCTTATCAGCACCGATGCAGTTTTTCTGGAGGAAGATTATATATTGACTGGAAATCTTTAGAAAAGGTTACCTTGGAAGAAATTCAAAGCGAGATCAATTTCAAATCCAAATATGACTGAACTTGAAGAAAATTCATCCATACCTAACCCAGTAATTACACCAGTGCCTTGTCGTAGTGGGAGCATTGTCAGGACCCCTGACAGGTTCTCAGTTTTTGGGAGAGTCTTACGAGGCAATCCCGGAAGAACTGGAACAAGATCCCTGTAACTATGATGAAGCAATCAATGACATAGATTCGGGAAGTTGGCAAGATGCTATGAAAGCTGAGATGGAGTTTATGTACTCTAATCAGGTCTGGACACTTGTGGACTTGCTTGCCAATATTAGACTTATTGGGTGCAAGTGAATCTACTAGAGAAAGAGAGGACCGGATGGACAAGTTACGATCTTTAAGGTCAGGCTTGTTGCGAAAGGGTATACTTAGAAAGAAGGTATCGACTATGAGGAAACCTTCCGCCGGTAGCCATGCTCAAGTCTATCCGGATACTCTTATCCATTACGGCTCATTTCGATTATGAGATTTGGCAAATGGATGTCAAGACGGCGTTTCTCAACGGCCATCTTGAGGAAGACATCTATATGATGCAGCTAGACGGTTTTGTAGCTAAAAACCAAGAGCAAAGAGTTTGCAAGCTGCAGAAATCCATTTATGGATAAAGCAGGCATCCCAAAGCTGGAACATCCATTTTGACCAGGCAATCAAGGCATTTGGTTTTTGTCAAAATCTGGATGAGTCATGTGTGTATATGAAAAGTGAAGGAGACAGGGTAATTTTTTTTGGCATTGTATGTTGATGACATTCTTCTACTTGGAAGAAACATAGGAATGCTGTCTACAATAAAAGTTTGGTTAGCTAAGACTTTTGATATGAAAGACTTGGGAGAAGCGAGCTACATCCTAGGGATCAAACTCCATCGAGACCGGAAAAATAGGATGATTGGCTTATCTCAAGCTGCATACATAGATAAGGTACTAGTGCGGTTTGCAATGCAAGACTCCAAGAAGGGTATCACACCTTTCAGGCATGGAGTGCACCTTTCCAAGGATCAGTGTCCAAAGACACCTCAGGGGAAGGAGCAGATAAGAGAAGTGCCATATGCCTCGGCTGTTGGCAGCCTCATGTATGCTATACTTTGTACTAGACCGGATATCTGTCATGCAGTGGGCTTAGTCAGCAGATATCAGTCTAACTCAGGTCCTAACCATTGGACTGCTGTAAGATGTGTTCTCTAATACTTGAGAAGAACTAGAGATCACATGTTGATTTCCAATAGTGATGAGTTGATTCTAGTCGGTAACACAGATACTGACTTCATGTCAAATAAGGATTCCAAGAAATCAACTACTGGGTATGTGTTTATGCTGTAACCGCTTGAGAAGTAGTTTGGCTTAAAAGATTCCTTATGGAACTTGGAGTAGTACTTTTGGGAGGACAGCCGCTCACAGTTTACTGTGATAACTGCAGGGCAATCACTAAGTCCAAGGAACTCAAAGCCAAAAACACATACAGAGGGGAAAAACACATGGTCATAGAGATTGTGCAGAGAGGTGATACTGCAATCACTAAGATAAACTCTGCAGACAATCTAGGAGATCACTTTACTAAGCCTTTGACCACCAAAGTCTTTGTGCAGTATGTAAATGCGATGAGCATGAGATGTAACCCTGAATGGCATTGAGCCAAAGTGGGAGATTGTTAGTTTAGTTTTATGGTCTCAATCCATTAAGATTGATGTAATAAATTGATTAATTTCTTTATTTATCAATATATTCATGCTTTCCTTTCATGAGATGAATGGTGTTTATTACTTAAATGCACATAACCAATACGAATGACATGATGGTTCATGAGATGAACCGGAGTCCATAAGTATACTAGATGCAATACATGTGTATGGATGAGATCCACATACGGGAGACTTGTATAGCAAATCTTATACTTGAATATCTTCACAACCAGTGATGAGACTAGACAACTCATCTGACAAGGTTGCAGTACTTTGATCACTATGAGATAGTGTAATTTGTATCGATCATCAGAATGTAAGATTCTGGATCATAGTGCTGGAACATTAGATGTATTGAAGGACCATGAGAAGCACCTTATGAACACTGTCTTTACTTTAAGGTCTGCTCTCATAATTCCCTAGCAATAGGCTCTCAATCCTGAGACATTTATGAACTCAAGTTTCTATCTATTCATTTACTTTGAGTCACCAATGAGTAAGGCCAACTGTAGGTCAACATCTCAGTGTCTTGGGTACGTGGTAGTAGGACTGTGGGAACATGTAATGGTCAAGATGGAATCTATCTCTATTATCCCCTTGTGCCAATTAGTGGATTTATCATTGGTAAGTGTACACCCATCTAAATTAAGAGTTTATTGGACGGTACTAATGATTACTATAATTAATTAGGTCTCAAGGATAATAAGATATGGGTCAAAATTGGTGGGACAGTCTGTCCAATTGATCCATGGATAATGATAGAGGGGCCCACTTGTAGTGATAAGGAAGTTTAGGGTCTTCATGTAATTTATTCCTAAAGCTGGAGTTCAATAGCATTTATATAGTGGAGTTATTTGCAATTAACTATAGGCCCGGATTGCACATGAGATGTGGGGTCGCGGTGTCCCAGTTGGAGCCAGCTTTCTATGGAATCCCTAGTGGTCCCCACGCTAGCCCAAGATTGGATATTTTCTAATTCTATTTGAACTAAAAAAGGAAAGCTACTATTTCTATTTGAAGTGAGAATTCTAATAGTGGTAATAGTAGAGTGAAAGGTTACTAAGTGTAATGGAAGTTGGACTTCTAATAATACACTAAGAGAGAAGGTTGAAAAGCTATAAAAGGAAGAGGAGGGAGCACCCTTGGACGTCCATGCCCTATTCCAAGGAGTTGTGCATGCCCACCTCCTCTTGAGTTTGCAAGAGTTGCATTCTTCTTCCCCTCTCTCTTTTCTAGTTCCCTTATAGTTTCCTTGGAGATTCTAGATAGTCTTTCTCTTGGAGATTCCACCATCTCTCTTGCGGAAAGAGATTTGAAGCGGGTCATAGCGTGGAAGATGGTTGGGCATTGGAGATTCTGATCCTAGAAGAGCTCTTCATCAAAGAGTTGAATCAAGTTCTCCATTAGAGCACAACCAAGCTCCATAGGTATTTTCTACTCCTTATATGTTGTGGAATTTTGTGGTTGAATGTTTAGTGTTGTTTCTATTCTTTTGATAGGTTTGTTTGCTGATCATGATGACTGAGTTTGAGGACATGCATCCTGGATTGGGTTTTGATGGCTTTTGGATAGGTGTTCACCACTTCTAGTTGGTGAAAAGTTTTTGAAACCTATCCAAGAGGTCCACCCACTTCCAACACTTCCTCCATAGCAGCAACAGAACAGAAATGCACAAGGGAGGCAGAACAGGCCACAACAGCAAGGACGTGCATACCATCTCAACTGTGTCGATGCCGATGCTGCAGGTGATGTAGTAGAAGGTAAACTTCTCATTTGTGGAGTAGAAGCTCAAATTTTATTTGATCCTGGAAGCACTCATTCATTTTTATCTCCTGTATTTGCCAAGATGATTGCTATGCCTTTTAGAAAACTTGATTATATCTTGATTGTCACTACACCAGTAGGAAAAAACAGGTTTTTTGTAGAACCTATTACTCAAACTGCTCAGTCCTATTAGGAGATGTCAACCTTCCAGCTGATCTTATTATTTTAGACATGCATGATTTTGATGTCATCTTAGGAATGGATTGGTTAGAGAAGTATCATGCAACCATGGATTGTTTTACGAAGACCATCACTTTTAAGTTGAAAAGAGATCAGGCTGATTTGTTGATTTAGGGAACCAGGACGAAAAACCAAGTAGGGATTATTTCAGCACTAAAGGCAAGCAGAATGGTCCAAAGTGGGTGTGAAGCTTTTATAGCGTTTATCATGGAGGATAAACGCTCCTAAGGGGTGGAGGAAATCCTCGTTGTGTGTGAATTTCTGGATGTTTTTCCTGAAGAAATCCCGGGATTGCCACCAATTCGAGAAGTTGCGTTCACAATTGAGCTCCTTCCAAGGACAGCTCCTATTTCTATTGCACCTTACAGGATGGCTCCAGCAGAGTTAGGTGAATTAAAACTCCAGTTGCAAGATTTGTTGAGTAAAGGTTTCATCAAACCAAGTGTTTCACCTTGGGGAGCACTTGTGTTGTTTGTGAAAAAGAAGGATGGAAGCTTGAGAATGTGCATAGACTACAGGAGATTGAACCATATGACCGTCAAGAACAAGTATCCGTTGTCGAGAATAGATGAATTGTTTTATCAATTGCAAGGAGCAGTGTATTTTTCCAAGATAGACTTGAGGTCTGGGTACTATCTGTTAGAAAAGAGATTCTGCCAGGAACCCTAGATATTGCGTATAGATCAATGCGGAAATAGCTTTAAACGAAGATAATCAAAGACCATACCTGCGAGATCTCTCTGATTTGATCTCGGTATTTCTGATCTGATCTCGGTCTTGCAGCAGCCCAAAAATCTCAAGATCTTCTACTGTATTCCTCTATGCTCGAATTCGCACCAGGGAGTGGGCCGCTTCTGCGAATTCTCTCTGCTCTCTAAAACGAGATTTTTCTTCTTATTGACCTAGAGAGCAATAGCGAATATTTATAGGCTACAATAGGGATCTTAAGAAGTAAATCAGGATAGGCTCCTTATGGAAGCAGGAAGCCCTAATTCGACCCAAATTGAAATCCTAGTTCCATAAATTACAATTCAGTCCACTAGAGAATTATAATTGCACTCCTGTCCTTATTCTCAAAATTAATATTTCAAGCTTCATGTCATTAAATGCTTATTAATCTCCCCACGTTAAGATTTCAGATATCCATCGATTAAATAATTATCGACGTCTATATTTAATTGATATCTTTATAATTCCTTGAGACCTTACACTTAACTTATTTGATATATCAGACACAAAGTCCACCTGCAGGGTTTGACATAATCAAAACTTAAAAGCTTCAACAAGGGGATATTATTAATCCCAATTATGGGACATGGATTCCTTCAATAAACTAATATGCACCATACACGTAGTGTAGTCATCCAATTTACTGAGATTATTGACCCATAAAAGATCTCACTCCTTTGTAGATCAAAATGGCAACCACTAAATGTATGTGTCTATTATTTATGTCAGGATTGAGAGTACAAGCACTCATAATAACCATTTGGATGTTAACCATCTTATATAGTCAGTATAAAGATAATAAACCCAAAATCGGTCATGATCAATACACACAAAGCGTACTAACATGATGAGTCGAAACTATACAGTTTCCCGCAGCCAAGATAAGCCTGTTGAAACATCATGCTACAATAGTACCGATGGTGTATCCAAGTCCTTCTAGGTTGTGAACAAAAACTTATATTCTATAAGAACCAACAGATAAGTTCTTCGTGTATAAGTAAAACTCTATACACCAACTTGTCTACTTTATAAAATAAAAGACACATGCATAATAATAAATAATGCAACCATTTGCCCATACAAATTTTCATTTAGATGAAAAGACAAAATATACTAATTAGTCGATGACAAATACATAAAAGTATGTTTTTAGTATAAATTTCCAACACTATCAGTGCGGGTTAAAGAGTTAGATGTGGCTAAAACAGCTTTTCGAACAAGATATGGGCACTATGAGTTTTTGGTGATGCCATTCAGGTTGACTAATGCACCCGCGATATTTATGGCCCTCATGAACAAGGTCTTTGCACGGTATCTAAATCAATTTACAGTGGTATTTATTGATGATGTTCTCGTGTATTCTAAAAGTAAGGAGGAGCATGAAGAGCACTTGATGACGTCGTTGCAGCTTTTGAGGGACAACCAGCTCTAAGCAAAGATAAGTAAATGTGAATTTTGGCTAGAGCAAGTGGTTTTTCTAGGCCACGTTATTTCAAGAGAAGGCTTAGCTGTGGGTCCATCTAAAGTTGAAGCAGTTGTCAGTTGGAAAAGGCCAAGCAGTGTGATAGAGATCAGAAGCTTTTTGGGACTAGCAGGATATTACCGGAGGTTTGTCAAAGGATTCTCATCCATTACAGCACCATTGACAAAGCTAACCAGGAACAGTATGCCTATTGTATGGACAAACCAGTGTGAAGAAAGTTTCAAAGAGCTGAAAAGGAGATTGACTACAGCTCCAATTCTCACTTTACCATCGGGAAGTGGAGGATTCGTTGTTTATACAGATGCTTCAAATGTAGGATTGGGTTGTGTACTGATGCAAAACGACAAAGTTATTGCTTATGGCTCGAGGCAGTTGAAAGATCATGAAAAGAATTATGCCACTCACGATTTGGATTTAGCAGCAGTTGTATTTGCTTTGAAGATGTGGAGACATTACCTATATGGAGAGAAATTTGAAGTCCATTCAAACCACCGGAGTCTACAGTATTATTTTTCACAGAAAGAGTTAAACATGAGGCAGAGACGGTGGATGGAGTACATTAAAGACTATGACTTCCCAATCAAGTATCATTCGGGCAAAGTGAACGTAGTGGCTGATGCTTTGAGCAGGAAATTAGTACTTATGGCCAGCTTGAGAGGAGTCAGTGTCTTACACCAGTTTGAAAAACTTGGAGTAGAAGTGCAAACGTTAAGGAAGGGTGTGATGTTGGCAAGTACGATAACGTATGAGCCTACCTTCATCCAGAATATTAAAGATAGTCAGTTGCAAGACCCGGAATTGGCCAAGATTGTGGAGCACATCTCAGAATGGCCAGACTTCAAGATAGTGGATGGAGTGATGTATTTTTGTGACCGCTTGTGTGTGCCTAACATCGAAGACTTGAAGAATGAGATATTGACCGAAGCTCACAGTACGAGATACTCTATGCATCCAGGTAGCACCAAAATGTATCAAAATTTGAAGAACTGATTCTGGTGGAATAACATGAAACGAGAGATTGCAGCTTTTGTATCTCGGTGCCTCACTTGTCAACAGATTAAGACAGAACATCAGAAGCCTCCAGGGTTGTTACAGCCATTAGAAATTCTAGAGTAGAAATGGGAACACATCATTATGGATTTCGTCTCCGGTTTACCTACTACCAAGAAGGGGAACAATGCAATTTTGGTTATAGTGGATCGTCTCACGAAGTCTGCTCACTTCATTCCTATGAGGACAGGGAGTAAGATGCACATGGCACCACTAGCAGATTTATTTGTGACTGAGATTGTCAGCAGACATGGACAGCCTGTCTCCATCACTTCCGACAGAGACAGCAGATTTGTTTCAAGGTTTTGGAAGACCCTATTCGAATCTATGGGCACCAAGCTGCAATTCAGCACTGCATACCATCCTCAAACTGATGGCCAATCAGAACGAACTATACAAACTTTGGAGGACATGTTACGTGCTTGTGTACTAGATTTCAAGGTTCAATGGGATGAGTACCTGCCACTATGTGAGTTTGCGTACAATAACAGCTACCATTCCAGTATTAGTATGGCACCTTTCGAAGCACTCTATGGTAGGAGATGCAGAACTCCCATTTGCTAGGAAGAAGTTGGTGTTCGTAGTTTCCATGGACCGACAATAGTTGGAGAGACAAGTGACAAGATTAAGCTGATCCAAGAACGGTTAAAGGTCGCCAGAAGCAGACAGAAGAGTTATGTTGATATTCGTAGAAGAGATGTGCAGTTTAAAGAAGGTGACAATTTATTTTTGAAGGTATCTCCAGTCAGAGGAACTCTAAGATTTGGACAGAAGGGTAAGCTTGCGATAAGGTATATCGGACCGTATGAGATTTTGAGCAAGATTGGAAACGTTGCCTATAGACTTGCATTACCGTCGGAACTCTCCAGAGCACACAATGTTTTTCACATCTCTATGTTGAAGAAAATACGTCCCAAATCCTTCACATGTACTGCAGCATGAACCACTGGAAATTCGAGAAGATGCTTCGTAATTGGAAAAACCGGTCAGAATTGTTGATACCAAGGAACAGGAACTGAGAAACCGAACCATTTCATTGGGTCAAAGTACAGTGGGAAAATCACGATCCAGAAGAAGCTACATGGGAACTAAGAGAGCAAGTCCAGAGAAAGTATCCTGATTTATTGCCCGAGGTATAACTATTTTTATTTGGAGGACCAAATAACCTAAGTGGTGGAGGATGTCAAACCCCAACCCAGGATTAGCATGATTAGTACCAATTAAGTGCGCGTTTAGTTATAATGTGGGTTTAGTGTTTGTGGGTTAGAAATTGGTTTGATTTAGTCTGGAGTTAGCTTTGGGGAATTTTGAGAGCATTTATGCTATTAAGTCACGCTCAGGGGTGCCTTGAGTGTACGTGTAAGCTTGAGAGGAAATTTTAGTTTTCTGATTTTAATCGTGATTTTGATCTCTTTTGAATGGTTTTATTATATTGTTCAACTTTTGTGTTCATCTTGTCTGTATTCGAGGTCAAGAAACCCAAGTTTTGACCCAAAAGGGTAAATCAGTCATTTCACACCAAATCTGGACCCAAATTTTGAAATTTCAAAACTATGCCAAATTTATACTTTTTGGAAACTAGATTTGTCGGTGATCGATTTTGTCTTCTTTGTCGTTTTCATCCGGGGCCCGCCAGTCAATGTTTTAATCGTCACAAGTCTTGAAGTCAATGGGGCCCACAAACCCATTTGACTTAAGTGTCATCTCTTTCATTCTCCCACTTCACTTACGTTCTAGGCTTCATTTCCTGCAACCTTTCTTCCTGAACCAGCTGAGAAGAACTCTCTTTCCCTCTTCATTTCCTCTTTGCATGCCCCACTTCTAGATCTCCAAATCGAAATCTAAAACCACGATCTTCCTCCCACTTCACTTACTGTTCTCTTGGTGATTCCAGCTGTGTTTGCACTCCATTTTCTTCTCTTCTCCTCGTTTAGCAAGTTTCAGGTAAGGGATCTCCTTCTCCTCTTCAATGTGGTCTTTTGAGCTCACTAGGAACCCATTTCTATAACATGCAAACCCATTTTCGAAATGGAGGTTTTGTTTGACAAAATATGGTGATTTTGAATGTTTTCTTGGGGCTTTTGTGTAGATTTCGTGGTACAGCTTTGAGTAGGATTTTTTAGGGATCTTTGGATTAGCTATTGTCAAGGCAAGTAATCAACATAGCTCTTCTTGATGCATGCAATGTTTGAATGGTTTAATTTCAATGGTTTGGTACTTTCTCCTTTTTAGATGAGTAATGTATTGATTCAAATGTGTTGTGGTTGAAAATTTTGTTTTAATTTGAAATGCACATGTGTAAGACCCCGCCCCGAGAGTTTCCTTTTAGTGTTAATTAAGATGCGTTTTAGCTATAAGTGAGATTAGTGGAAATGGGTTAAATCTGGATTAGAATAGTTTTTTATAGCTTTGAATAAATTTGGGAACTCTTTTGATCTAGTGGGGCCCTTTGGGGGTTCCTTTTATTCTGTCTTGATTAGTTTTGGGATTTATTTAATAATTCTGGAAATCTGTAATTTGCTCCGTTTAATGTATTTTATGATTCCCGACAACTTTCGCATTTGTTCCGTTTCCATTCGAGACCTCTAAACCCTACTTTGCCATTGATAGGGGTAAAACAGTCTTTTTACACAAAATCTGGACACTATTTTCAATGTCTCCGAAACTCGTTAAATATATACTTTTTGGAAAGTAGAAATTTCGACGATCGATTCTTCCTTCTTCGTCGAATCCATCCGAAGCCCGTAGAGCGATGTTTTAGCCCGATTGGATTTTTAAGTTGTGGGACCCATTCAGATTTTCTATATAAGGAGGAGTTCATTCCTTCTTCCCCCTTTTCTTGCAACTTTCCCTTGAGAGTATAGAGAGTTCCAGCCCAGCCCTAGGGTTTTTCTTCTTGCTCCTTGCTTCTTGCTTCTCCCAATCTCTCTCAAATCTATTGCTAAAAGTAAAATGGAAGTGGTAATCTTCTTCCCCTCCATGAGAGCTTCATCTTGATATCATTTTTAGAGAGAGCCTTCGATTCCAAGCTGCATTTTGAGCAAGCTCTTGCCATTAGAGGACTTTCCATGTAAGCTCTTCTTCTCATCTCTTGGTTGTGTGTTCTTCTAGCCATGGAGGTACTTCACCTTGATTATTGGGAGCTATCTCCATCTATTTCTTGATTTTGACATTCTAGGGTTGTAATGAATGTATTTTGGGGATTTTTGTGTAGATTGTAGATTTTGAGCTTGAGAGTGTGATTAGAGCTTGACTAGCATATTTGGAGATCAAGGCAAGTGAATGAATGGATTTGATTTGAATAAGTTCTTGTTTTATTGAAAATGTGGATTTTTACTATTCCTATTCCTTTAGTTTATTATGTTTCATAATGCTTTTGGAAATGTACTTATTGATATGATTTTTCTCTTAGTTAGTTTTATGAGAATATATGCATTCATTCATTAAAGTTTATTTTGATCATTATGGACTTCTTAAATGATATTTGTACTTGCATTGAATGAGATTTGTGTTGGAAGGAGAATTAAATGCATTGATGGAATGGTGGTTGGTGGAAAGGATTAAATGTTAAATGGAAGGGAATAGACCCATTTCATGTTAGGAAATGGTCGGAGTTGAGGTGAAAGGGTTTGGGAAAGAAAGAACTGAAATCTGCACCTGATGTGTAGTTCCCGCAGCTGGGCGGTCAACGGGCGGTCACCTTGACGGCTAGCCGACCCAGATGCGGTTAGAAACACAGAATGCTGTGTTTTGACAGGCGAACCGCAGTCAGCCCTGCGGTCAGTTCGCGGTTAACCGCTAACCAAAAACCCTGTGACCGCCAGGTAGCCGAGATGCGCGGTTAGAAACACAGAATGCTATATTTTAGCAGGGTGAACTGCGGTCAGCCAGCGACTAACCGCCGATCACCTCGGCGGCTAACCGCCAGCTAACCGACTAGTGACCGAATTTCACCCAGAATTCCTGAGTCTTTTCTATTGTTTTCAGATATAGTATTTAAAGGTTTGGATGGGTTGTTCTGATGCCCTACCACCTTGGAAAGACCCAGGGGATGACATAAGGAGATTGACTCAAAAAGAAACACCATTTCGGTAAGGTATTGGGACTTTTGGATTCATCAACTTACATAAGGAAACTTGGTATGTCCTCTATCATTCGAGTACCATACTAAGGGTAATAATAGACATACAAGATCCTTATACATGTTGTTTGAATACGGATGCCACAATATATAGTCCCTAATGGTATAAGGATTCATTGCATTGTTTTACTCAGACTATATGTATAATTACCCGATCCTACTGGTTTTATCTCAAATTCTGATTTATACACCTGATATGTCCTGCCAGCCCCGTTTATGCATGAACAGATAATGATACGAAATGTGTGCTTACGAACACCATGCCCCGCCTGCCCGAGTGTCTTACACTGATATAGTTTGTATATGTTTTGATTTCTCATGTAACCTATGAGTCGGCACCACTAAGCTTGGACGTCCTTGTCAGTCTGATCAACTGACTTGGGCCTCCCCCTTGTACTCCCGCCAGTTGCAACTTGGATCCTGTCCCGTTACCCGGTTCCACGACCGTGGTCTTGTCTAGCTATATGTATATGTATATAATATTGGTTCTCGTCACTTCGTGTGTTCGAGCCCAACGCACTGAATGTGCTCTCATCACCTTAGTGATAAAGAGGATTTAGCTTTAATGTGGTTGCCATCTAGTCAGTTCATGTACCTTGAATACCCTACATGATTTATATTGCATCTGTACTTTAAATGAACCATGCATCCTGTTTTATGACAGTTATTGTTTTAACAAGATTTCGTTATGTTTAAGATGTGCTTTGATTTCTTTCTTGGTACTATCTATTCACCCACCTGCCAGACCGTCGCGTCTGACCCATTTTTGTGGTACTCAGGTCCAGCTCCCGTTATTGCCTTTGAGGAGGAGCCAGAGGAGGCGGTTGATGAACTGCAACGATTAGTGGAGTGGCAAGCTGATAATGTCATGTAGACATTTGGTTTAGCTTTGAGCTGCGAACATTTTGGGGAGTTTATAGAATGATACTGGATTTATACTTTTGGTTGTACTGGCCTTTGTTGGCCATTATTTTTGGGGAATGTTAATTTAACTTGATCTTTTGTTTAAACTCTAATTTCGAATTTTGGGAATGCTAATGAGATCATTGCTCACTCTGACATCATGTCATACTTATGTGTATTATCAGTCTCATATAATGAGAATGGATTAAGAGTTTGAATTGCTATATGCTTCCGCACCAACGTAAATGTTCTATGAGTGTATGTGGAATCCTCACCGCGGAAACCTGTGGAAAATTAAGGAAATGTATAATCATTATTAAGGGTAGTTCATTACCCCATCCACACCACCGTCACGGTCCCGGGCCCTGGTTCGGGGTCGCGACAACATGTTAGTGGGTTTATCTTGATGGCGTTCATTTAATTTAATTGGCTTTTATCTTGCTTAAATGTTTTGAAAATGGATGAAAGAATGGAAGAATATGTTGTGAAATGAATGGATGTGTTGGTTGTTGGAATTGAATGGAAATGTCCCCTTGGAGAGCATAGAGGCTCAGGGGATTCGCAGGGACTTGACAAAGAATGAAGGGAAGCGAAATAGGAAGAGATTAGAAGAGGAAAGAACTGAAATTCTGACTTGAACTGGGCTTTCGTGCATGTTAACACCAAAAATGTCACTTTGCCTCATCAACATCAAAAGCTATATGGAACCGCATCCTACTACAAACAGGCAAAGCTGCTTCAAGCATCAGATCTTGACAAAACCAAACAAAAACTACAAGATCTTTCAAAGTAGCCAAAAGAAGGGTACACATGAAGTTTCGGGCCATTTCGACACTATTTGGCCTAACTTCAATCCTCCAACAGCTGAGCCGGAGCTCCCGACGGCGACAGTGTCAAAAACATCAAATCTTCGATCAGAGCCTATGGATGGTCTCAAAATACCTCCAAAAGGCTCCATGTCGAATTTCAAGTCAAACCGACACCGTTTGACCCTCTATCAACTCTCGAACGGCGAAATCAAGCCTCCCGACGGCGAGAACCTCTGATGCCGTCACTCATCAAACAAAACACATGAGTAGCTTCGGCATGCTTCCAAAGGGCTGCACGTCAAATTTCAAGTCATTCCGACAACGTTTGACCCGGTTTTGATGCTCCGAAGCAAAATCAAGCCTACCGGCGGCGAAGCTCCCCGGGACCATGACACCCAAATCGGAGCTAATGGATCATCTCAAAATGACTCCAATAGGCTCCCCGTCAAATTTCAGGTCAATCGGACATCGGATGACCGTACATCAAAGCTCGACATCTTCCGCACGGTAAAATCAAGTCAAGCATCGACGGGACCCCAAACGGCTTCAAAACTCAAATAAAAGCCCATGGTTGGTCCTATCTAATGCCCAAGAAGCTTCACCTCAAATTTCAGGTCATTCCGACATCGTTTGACCCAGTTTCAACTCTTGGCGGAAAATCGGCTACAGAGTCTTCGGCTTTTCCAAAAAGAGGAAACTTTGTGCTCTGATTTGCACAGCCTTTCGACAGGTTTTCTTCAGAGGAATTAAGCCAATAAATGAGGAGAAATGTCAAAGAAAAATACAGGAGAAAACAGAAGCGAAAAAGCCCGAGAAACGACCTAGAAACGGCGACCGGAAGGCGACCGAATAGTGGACCAAAGTCCAAGGTCGCCGGCGACCTTGGCCCATGGTCGCCGGCGACCATGGTTGCCGGCGACCATGGGTGCATGGTCGCCGGCGACCCTGGAAATTCGGGTTGCCGGATTTCCGCCGAAACGTCCGTTTTTTCCGATTCTTTTAGCGTTTCGCGATGATTGGCCCCTGTGATTTTCTTAAAATCTGATTTTTTAGGCATGATATCCGTCGATCTTCGTCAACATCACGGATCTGCCATCAAAATCATTTGATCATCATCGGACACTCCGAAACCGCCAACCGGCCGACCAAGAAAGCATACTTTCTGCCCGACCGATCAAGAAATCGACTGGACAGATGTTGCCGGCCCATTAGTGGCAACCAATGTCTGAATTTTCATCGTCATCCGACATCAAGCAACGTACGGATCCATCGATGATCATCGCAAGAAGAATTCCAAAAGATGCGGCGCGGCCCGCGACTCTTCAAGCGACTCGGCAGCCAATTAATGAAGTTAAATGACCCTTTTATGGCAATTTATTAGGGTCATTAACTCATTATTTTGAACGGCCCAATCAGAAGCCAAGAAATGGGAGTTACAAGTCTAATTAACCATGACAATTAACCATGTAACTCCTATCATTATGGAGATTAATCATGGTAATTAATCATGAAACTCCCATCATCATGGAGATTAAATGCCCATTATTCTCCATCGGCCAATCAAAATCCAAGAAAAAGGAGTTACAATATAAAGAATTAAATCTTGTAACTCCTCCCATCATGGAGCATTAATACCATTAATGCCCATAAAACCCTCCTAATGGCCACCAAAAGCCTATAAATAGGCGGTCATTCCAAGGAGAAAGGGTCCAGAAAAATTGTCTGAAGTGGTCCTGAAAATTGTCCGAAAAAATCATCTGAAGAGTTCTGAAGAAATTGTCCTAGAAATCTCTACACAAAAAGAAGCTCTCTTGCCTTGAAGAAACTCTGCTACAAGCACTACGAGGTGATCGAAGTCCCTTGGGGGGCCAGCCCCCCAAGATCTCCTCTCTTCTTCTATCCAACATGGCCTAGATGCGGCTTTTCAGCCCTTCTACTTGGTTTTTTATGGGATATAAGACCTTCCCTTGGTCTTTGTCCTCTAAAAATCTGAGGTCCAAGCCAAGCCAAGTGAATCAAAGCATCAAGTGTTCTCATCTGAAGGACGATGGCGGAGTCCATACATGACTCGCGACCATCGATCTGAACGAGTCCCCACAATCGCTTGAGAAGTCAGATTCCTTTTCTTACTTTTCTGTTGTATTGTGTATTTTTTTTAAGAGACATAAAAATCACATTTCTTGTCTTTACATTTTGATGAGACTTGTAAACTGCCTTTTACGGCACAAAATCGCCTTCTACGGCACAAAACTGCCTTTCACGGCAAATTAAACAAAATCGCCTTTCACGACATTTTAAAATCTTGTCTCTTTCTTTAAAATATATGTGCAATGGAAAGTTAGAAAAAAGTTGATTTCTTTTTCTACTTGTGAAGGTGAATCTCTGGATCACCATTTCAAATTCCAAGTAGAATAGAAAATCCGGTATACCCGTACAAAAAAATGTTGATGCTTGCTCTTTTTTTTCTCTTCGCCCCGCCGCACCCCGGCGGACCCGGGACGGAGGAAGGCGAGAAAGAAAAAGACGGGTCCATCAGTGCACAGCCGGTCAGCTGGCAGTCTGTTGTCAACTAGCCTACATGTCCAACTCGGTCAACCAACAGCCAACTGAGTTCAGTTCGGTTCCACTTCTAGAAGCGTGTTTTGTGACAGGGAATCGTCGGTCAGCTGTCGACCAACCGACATGCACAACCTCGGTCGACCGACATCCAACCGAGGGAAGTTCGATCCCATTTCCAGAATGGTGATTTTTCTTTCAAGAGACCTGGCGGTCAGCCGCCAGCCACCTACTCGGCTAGTCGACAGGTGACCGAGAGCTGACCGAGTTTTCAAAATAGGTTTGTTTTGTGGGAGTTTCTTGGGATTGAAAACCTGAATATGATTAGGAACTTTTAAACTTGAGTTTGTGTGCTTGGGGCTTTGAAAATGTCCTTTTTAACTTCCGGAACACCAATCTCTTTTTCATTAAGACATTTGGGTCCCAACCACATGAAGATCAAATAAAAGGTCTTAACGTATGCTTGGCAACTTCGTTTTGGGATCGTGATTTGATACGATGAATATCGTTTTAGTACTTGCTTTGTTTTACAAGTATAAGTTTTGTTTTGAACTATTCAAGAACTATATTGGGGAACATCTTTCAGTTTATTTTTTATATGGCTTATGCCACTCTTGTTTAGTTTCGCTTTACATTGTTTTGATAAGTGCTTTCCCCCATTTTGGATAAGTTTTGTACAAGTATCGATACGTTTTGCGCATACATGAATATCATAGAATAGTGCTGAGCTTGGACTGCCCTCTCAGTCTGATCTACTAGTTAGGGGGTCCTTAAACATGAGGACAATCTGCAGATTAGCCGTGTATTTATGCACATTCTTGTTTTGTCCGGTTCCGCGGCCGGTTTTTGTTAGATTTATGGTCTCAATCCATTAAGATTGATGTAATAAATTGATTAATTTCTTTATTTATCAATATATTCATGCTTTCCTTTCATGAGATGAATAGTGTTTATTACTTAAATGCACATAACCAATACGAATGACATGATGGTTCATGAGATGAACTGGAGTCCATAAGTATAATAGATGCAATACATGTGTATGGATGAGATCCACATACGGGAGACATGTATAGCAAATCTTATATTTGAATATCTTCACGACCAGTGATGAGACTGGGCATCTCATCTGACAAGGTTGCAGTACTTTGATTACTATGAGATAGTGTGATTTGCTCCGATCATCAGAATGTAAGATTCTGGATCATAGTGCTGGTACATTGGATGTATTGAAGGACCATAAGAAGCACCTCAAGAACATTGTCATTACTTTAAGGTCTGCTGATGGACCCGTCTTTTTCTCTCTCTGCCTTCCTCCGTCCCGGGTTCGCCGGGGTGCGGCGGGGTGAAGAAAAAAAGAGGCGAGCATCAACATTTTTCTTTTTTTGTACGGGTATGCCAGATTTTCTATTCTACTTGGAATTTGAAGTGGTGATCCGAAGATTCACCTTCACAAGTAGAAAGGAAATCAAACTTTTTTTCTAACTTTCTATTGCATACATATTTAAAGAAAGAGACAAGATTTTAAAATGCCGTGAGAGGCGATTTTGTTTAGTTTGTCGTGAAAGGCAGTTTTGTGCCGTAGAAGGCGATTTTGCCATGGAAGGCGATTTACAAATCTTATCAATGATGGAAGACAAGAATTGTGATTTTTGTCTCTTTTAAAAATATAAAATACAATAGAGAAGAAAGAAAAATGGATCTGATTTCTCAAGCGATTGTGGGGACTCGTTCAGATCGACGGTTGCGAGTCATGTATGGACTCCGCCATCGTCCTTCATATTAGAACACTTGATGCTTTGATTCACTTGGCTTGGCTTGGACCTCAGATTTTTAGAGGACAAAGACCAAGGGAAGGTCTTATATCCAATAAAAAACCAAGTAGACGGGCTGAAAAGCCGCATCTAGACCATGTTGGATAAAAGAAGAGAGGAGATCTGGGGGGGGGGGTGGCCCCCCAAGGGACTTCGATCACCTTGTAGAATTTGCAGCAGAGTTTCTTCAAAGTGAGAGAGCTTCTTTTTGCAGAGAATTCTTCAGGATAATTTTCAGACAATTTTTCAGGATCCTTCAGATGATTTTTTCTTCCGGGTTCCAACAATTTTTTCTGACTCTTTCAGACAATTTTTATGGACCCTTTCCCTTTGGAATGACCGCCTATTTATAGGCTTTTGGTGGCCACTTCCAAATACAGTCCACAAAAAAAAAAAAAAAAAAAAAAAACACCTTACACCGTCAAAACCCAAGCCCCAAAAACTTAAAACGAATGAAGAACATGAGTTCCAACATCAAAAGGCATTCAAGAGGGAACGAGAGGCCTATCTCTTAAAAGTCAAAGAAAGGAAAAGGTGGCTAAAGAAGGGGCAGCTACAGTTGGATTCGCACTAAAATAGATTATGTCACGAAGGGGATGACAAAGAGTTGGCTGGCCAAGCTGGATCTTGCAAAGAGAGCCTCCGCAGTGAAGTTCTTCAAGATGTCATGGAAGGAGATGAGAGGAGAAGAAGAAGAGAGAGAAAGAGAGAGTCTTCTCTTTTGCTATGGGTGGTGGAAATGAGAGTTAAATGAGAGAATAGTGGTGGCAGGTGGGGTAGTTGGGGTATTTTCCAAGCTTAGGTTGTGAGTTTGCTATTATTCTAGCTGAAATTGGGACGTGCTAACGAAGATCTTCGAGAGCTCGGACAGATCAGGTGAAAGAAGAATAATTGTAGGTCTAGAGAATAGCTTTCCAACAAGCCAAGAATCAGAGTTTTCTGATATCAGTGACAGAAGCTGTACTTTTTCAAACTGCGGTAAATACCTCGAAAAGTGTGCCAAGGCTCAAATTGGACTTCCTGGACCCCAGATGAGTTTGGATTGAACATGAAAGTTGTTCGGTAGGTCGAGACCGAGCTTTTGAGCTCAAGAAGCAATTTTTATAAAATTCCCAAGATACCCCTGAAAACATCAGAATTCTAACTTAACTCGGAAAATCGGAAAAAGTCAAATTCCCACAAAACTCTTCGAAAATCTCCAGAACTAATCCCAACTTAGCTCTAATCCCAAGAACCTCTCGATTAACCTCTAACCAAATGTCATTAGCCACTAAACGTAATTAATTAGCGTTAAAGAAAATAATTAAAAATCGGGTTCTAACACCCTTCATCTATAAATTCAAACAGGGTTTGCCAAATGGGTCCGTTTTGGCATGGGGTTGGAATTAATAGGAATTTATTATCAAATGGGTCTTTATTCTCATGAAATTGGAATACGAAGGAATCATTAGAACTAGCAGAACATGCCCACAATATAATTTGTAATATTAAAAATAAAATTTTAAATAAAAATACTATAGTTGGGTAATTTTAAAATGTGAGTCCTTTAGTTTGTTTGAAATAAATTAAATGTTTTACTTCATATTTAGGTAACACAAGTAATGCATGATCAATGTATGAAGATTATGTTTACCCATTTCTATTTTAGTCGAATCAAGATGTTGGGCCATTATGGCATCGCTACAAAATTGGAATATATGGGCACACACATGAATAGAGCAATCTGTGATCAACTGTGCTCTCATGAGTACACTTTCTGTGTTGTCATGAAAGAATTGCATAAACCCTGAGATTTTACTGCTCTATGATTTGAGTTTCGGGGATATGACAGATACTTAAGCACACCCTATACTCACCCCTATCATTCTCTTGAATCGAAACAATAGAAAAATAAGTAATCACGATATTTATATATTTAGCAAAATGTGCTCGTGCATAATGAACTATATTTACAATTAATTACATCTTTGAATAAATTTTTGTCAACACTCATTTAAATTGTATTAATCTTGGCAATATTTTAGTATTCCAAGAATAAATGAAAACAGTGTAGTTTGGAAATGCAAACTTAAATGAAATAGCTGATAAGAATCCAGTTTGTGCAAATTTAGTGCCCAACGTTATGGGCACAAGCTTGAATATATAGAGAGAGACTCTCTTACCATTCATAGGCCATAGCTCTTGATTCAGTATCATCTTCTGTGAAATGCATTCCTGGATTTCTTATTGCTCAAATGTCCCCACTTTTTTTTTTATTGGCTGAGCAATCATTCAAGGATTTTTTTAGTAAAAGTTTCGTTTCAAGGATTTAGATGATGATTTACCAAAAACAAAAAAAAAAAAAAAAAGATTCAGATGATTTCTGGTATTTACTTAAAGGGGCATTCGGGGACAGGTCCCTGAACATTTCATTTTCTGACCTTAGATCCACAATCTTTTCTCATAGTGTGGTATGTCCTTTTTTCCAAATTGAAGTCCTAAAATGTCCAAGTTACCATTTCTTTAAATCATATCCCATGATTAGTGGGATATGCCATTAATAATGGTTAACTATCATTGAATTGACCATGATTAATGAAATTCCAATAATGAGATTTTCAAATAAATTTCAATTAAACCCAAATAAATTCCAAAAAAAACTCAAATAAACTTCAAAAAATGCAATAAATTTTAAAAATCAAGATAAATTTAAAAAGGATCAAATAAATTTAAAAAGATCCAAATAGATTTCAGAAAATGTAAATAAATTTCAAAAGACACAAATAAATTTTAAAAGATCCAAATAAAATTCAAAAAATGTAAATAAGTTTTAAAAGACGCAAATAAATTTCAAAAGATGTAAATAAAATTTAAAATCGCAAATAAATTGCAAAAAACGTAAATACATTTGCCAAAACTAAGTTAAACCAATTTTCTAATTTAAAAAAAAATTGCCAAAACTCAAGTATTTTTGCCAAAACTCAGTTAAATTTATTTTAAAAATGAAAATAAATTTGAAAAGACGCAAATAAATTTCAAAAGGCACAAATAAAATTAAAAAACACAAATAGATTTCAAAGAACGCAAATAAATTTTCCAAAAACCTTAGATAGAATTTTCAAAAACTCAGATAACTTTTTTTGAAAAACTTAGATAAATTTGCTAAAAACACAAAAAGATTTGTCCAAAAACTCAGTTAAAATTTTTAAAATGGAGATAAATTTTTCAGAAACACAGATAAATTTACTAAAAACTCAGATAGATTTGCCAAGAACTCAGATAAATTTATAAATAACTCAGACAAATTTGAAAAAAACTAAGATAAATCTGTCAGAAACTCAGATATATTTGCCCTAAACTTAGATCCTTGGTCTTAGGGTTGGGCTGCACAGATCAATCAGATTTTTTGATAGGGCTGCGAATCATGCAGATTTGCGTGGTCTTTTCATTCCGTCTATTATGCATTGATTAAGTGATTGATCGGTGGAGATCGGACGAACCAAGTCTTGTGATCTGGTTGGGATTTCGGGAAGGAGAAACATGCATCATCAAGTAGCCCATCGCCGTGCCCAGGCTTCATGTTTGGAGAAGAACCCATCGAAGTCGATCTTTGACGAGAAGGGGGTAGTTAGCCCTTCACCATCGTCACCAGCGATGATCACTGCATCGTTGTTCGCAGTAGAGGAAAAGACCGTGACCTCTGTTGGTTTGCAAGAGATTGGGTTCCTCGATCTCTGGTGGGCCACATAAATCTAGCTACACATTGTTGTTGATCGGAACTTGAAGACCGGAGAAGAGATGCAGCGGGAGTGCTTTATTGCAGTCGGTCCTCTATCAGTTTGCAAAGAGAGGGAAGAGAGAAAGAGATCGGATTCTTCGATCTTTGGTGGGCCACATAAATTTGGTTGATCGTTGCACGTTGCTGTTGACCGGAACTTGAAGACCAGAGAAGAGATGCAGCGAGACTGTGAAAGTTTTTGCAGGCGCTACCAGAATGGATATACTAGTTCTAAATTAATCAATCAACATGCAGCGGAAATAACCAATCAGACAATAGAACTAGCTATTTACCAATTACACACCACAAGAAGGCAGACACAATTTTTAGCGTGGAAACCCTATCCAGGGAGAAAAACCACGAACCAGAAATCAAAAGTTCACGAACGGGTACAAGATATACTCACAAGCTCCTTTACCTCAGTCTGTACCTCGACCTAAGGACTATAGTTGTTCTTGTAAAGAATCCACTAACACGACATCCTCCGTGCCCCGTTCTCCTTACTTGATCTCCTCGCACCTTGTCAGTCAAGATGAACTATTTTCTACAAGGAAGCAGAAGCAGCAACAACCTTCTAGATCAGCCCTTCAGAACGATCTTTCAATGGCTCTAGAGAATGATCTCTCTCTTATATATCTCTTACTCAGATTAATGAGAGGTGTGGTGTCCCTTGAAGTTGAGAGAAATACCCTATATATAGCCCCAAATTCGTGCCTTAGACTTATTGCACAAGTAGGACTCAAATTGGGAAACCAAGTCTCAAAAAGGAAACAATTCATAATCAGAAAAGGAGACTTTCTGTTTTTGCGCAGCTTGTCCGATCGATCGGACAGTGCATCCGATCGATCGAACAGCCCATTTAATTGGGGCGCATTAACTGTCCAATCGATCGGATCGGGCCTGGGAGAGTTCGCCCGGTCTTCTTTTTTCTTCTAATCTTCACTTCAACTCTTCCGGTGACACAACCACGGTCCTTTCTAAAATAAAATAGAAAATACAACTCAATGGAGCCAGAGTTTTGTCCAACCCATGAATTAGCCAACAAAAATACTAACAATCTCCCCATTTGGCAATTCATGAACAAAATTCACTAGAACAACAAACTACCCAGAATAAAAACCCAAAATACATTGAATTTTTTGCCCTAAAAAAATTTCAGTTCAACATCTGTAGATCTTTGCTTGTTTTCTCCCTCTAACTTCATTATTCTCCCCCTTTTTGTCCATAATTGATAAATAATTATCTTTCAAGTAGCTTATGTCAATCTGGATGCTGCAGCTCCCCCTCAGTAAGATCTTCGTTTCAGTATTGGGGTGGGGGTTTGATCTTACATATTAGGGGGGATGAAGGTTTGGTACGCACACTTGCATATTCAGACATTTCAGCAAAGTGTGTACTAATAAAGAAGATAGGTCTTCTTTCTTGACCCAAACAACTTTGGTGTTCTTTTTCAGCTCAGTCTTCTGTGTTTTCCATTGCATTCGATTTGGTGACTTTCGCAGCTTGTTGCAATGGGGTCGAATGTGTCATTTAATTCCACAATGATGGCACGTGGGAATTCGTTCAGGACGTAACGCATTCTTCTTTTTGGCAGTTGTGCTGACAACATGAACAGCAGGATTAGTAACCACTGAATTTGGAACAATACAGTTAGTACCTTTGGCTTTTGATGTAGATGTCAGCATAGCCAATGCCATTCATGTCTGTCTTTGCCTTTTGACTGCACAGGATGTCATCAAGCTTTTTAGACCTAGTATTCATCCTGTTGAGTGAGGCCTTGCTAGTATCCAACTCAGAAAGAGTCATCTTTAGTCTTCCTTGCAAGTCGGTATTTTCAGCTTTCAAGGCCTTCAAATCGTGATCAAGTAAATCACACTTTTGTGCTTCAGCAGTCAAATTATTTGCCAACTTGTTATTGTCCGCCTCTAAGTGACTCACTTTAGTTAGAGCATCTGACAGTTCAGCTTTCAATGAAGTGTTCTGCTCTTAACATTCTTTCTAGCTTGTAGCGACTTTCTCATTCATTTTTAGCATCTTCATGGACTTTGCAAATAATAACTGATATTCAGCTTTCCAATCATGTTCAGTCTCTGACTCGCTAACATCTTTATCAGTATCATCATCTGAAGAGACTGGTGGAGTAGCAGAAACTGATGTCGCCATAAATGCTATGAATTTTTCTTTACTAGCATCAGGCTTCTCAAACTCAGATTTTTTATCATCTTCCTCAGAAGTATCATCATCCCAAGTCAAATTGAAAGCATTTTTCTTTGGCTTTTTGTTAGCACAATTACTAGCAATGTGTCCATAACCATGACACTCAAAACATTGAATCCCCTTAGAAGGTTTCTTCTTAACAGAATTTTTAGGGATTTTCAAATCACTTTTCTTCCCCTTCATAAACAACTGAAATTGCTTCATAAATTAGACAACAACTTGGGGATCTATCTCCTCAGAATCAGAATCAGAATCACTAGCAATTTTCTTGAATGATTATTTGGAGGCTTTCAAGGCAATACCTTTGGATTTTGATTTATCATTAGTCCTTAGGTTTGCTTCAAAAGTCTGAAGGTTGCCAACCAAATCTTCAACTTTGAGAACATTCAGATTTTTATTCTCCTCTATGGCTACAACCTTTGCATCAAACCTTTCTGGAAGAGACCGTAAAATCTTTTTCACAATTCTATTTTTAAGAATCGGCTCTCCCAAAGTAAAAGTATCATTCACTATTACATTCAGCTTCGAATTGAACTCATCAAAAGTTTCATCATCTTCCATCTTTATGGTTTCGAAAGTTGTATACAGTTTCTGAAGTTTCGACTGTTTGATAGTGTCAGTCCCTTCATGCACAGTCTGCAGAATATCCCAAACTTCTTTTGCAATAGTGCATATATAAATTCTGCGAAACTCAGACATGCTAACTCCATTATAAATAGCATTCAAAGCCCTAGAGTTGCAGGTGGCTGCCAATTCTTTATCCCTAGTCTACTGCTCTTCATATTTAAGACTGGTTATCCCAGCAGTAGTGACATTGGGTAAGGAATAGCATTTCTCAATAGATTTCCAAACTTTCAGATCTATGGCTTTTAAAAAAGCAACCATTCTGACTTTCCAATAAGCATAATTATTACCATCTAACAGAGGAGGCTTATTGGTTGACGTGCCTTCACGGTAGTTATCCATCCTAGCAACAAAAGGATCAACACAATAGAATAGTGCAACCCGCTCTAATACCAATTGAAAGTTTTTACAGAGGCTACCAGAATGGATATACTAGTTCTAAATTAACAAATCAACATGCAGCTCAAATAACCAATCAGACAATAGAACTAGCTATTTACCAATCACACACCACAAGAAGGTAGACACAATTTTTAGCGTGGAAACCCTATCCAAGGAGAAAAACCACGAACCAGAAATTAAGAGTTCACGAACGGTTATAAGATATACTCACAAGCTCCTTTACCTCAGTCTGTACCTCGACCTAAGGACTGTAGTTGTTCTTATAAAGAATCCATTAACACGACATCCTCCATGCCCCGTTCTCCTTACTTGATCTCCTCGCACCTTGTCAGTCAAGATGAACTATTTTCTACAAGGAAGCAGAAGCAGCAACAACCTTCTAGATCAGCCCTTCAGAACGATCTTTCAATGGCTCTAGAGAATGATCTCTCTCTTATATATCTCTTACTCAGATTAATGAGAGGTGTGGTGTCCCTTGAAGTTGAGAGAAATACCCTATATATAGCCCCAAATTCGTGCCTTAGACTTAGTACACAAGTAGGACTCAAACTGGGAAACCAAGTCTCAAAAAGGAAACAATTCGTAATCAGAAAAGGATACTTTCTGTTTCTGCGTCGCATGTCCCATCGATCGGACAGTGCATTCGATCGATCAGACAACCCATTTAACTGGGGCGCATTAATTGTCCGATTGATCGGACAAAGGCTCTGATCGATCGGGCCTGGGAGAGTTCGCCCGGTCTTCTTTTTTCTTCTAATCTTTGCTTCAGCTCTTCCGGCGACACAACCACAATCCATTCTAAAATAAAATAGAAAATACAACTCAATGGACCTAGAGTTTTGTCCAACCCATGAATTAGCCAACAAAAATACTAACAGACTGCTTTACTGCACTCGGTCTTCCAAAAGACAAAGATCTGGACTGCTTCGCCCGTCGCTGAAGCCCAGGCAGCAATTGCTCATCAGATTCTGAGATCCTGATCCACTCAGGAGAGGGTCAGGTGATCTTCTTCTTCTGAAGGGGTTCTCCGGTGCAATAGAGAAGGAGAGAGAACGAATGAGGGAGAATAGAAGATTTAAAAGTTTAAAATTCAAAATTTCATGCCTAAACAGATAAAAGGGCAAATCAATAATGAAAATGCTTGTAGGGACCTATCACGAAAATATGTCTACGGGCCTTTGAGAAAAAGTTGTTGGACTGGAGGCTTTATAAGATCGTGATGAGGGACTTTTTGCTAATTATCCCTTCCTTGAAATTGATAATAGAGAGGACAGCCTATGTGGAAGGAAAAAGCTTGTGTGGGTTATAGTTTTTGACAGCCTTAAATTGCAAAGAGCAGAAATAAAGCAACCATCACACATACTTAAACTGCACGACAGAATTGGGAACTTGAACCTACGTGCATTATCAACCCTAGTGCAAGGAATATTATTTGTGTGCCAAGAATATCATCACCTATTTTTCATAAGCATCTCTATACATTGAAAATAGGCTTGTTTATTTTCATGGAACTAAAATACATTGGTTTTCAATCAAATGGCCTATTTATTTGTGCACACACGCCATATATTAGGCCTGTCAATATGGCCTTCTAAAGAGAGGACCCAGCCTACCAAACCTTACAAAACTGAGGATAGGGTAGGGCCCAATTTATAATGTAGAAGTGGTAGGCTTTTCAAAATTGGGTCTTACCTTAACTGGGCAGCCTCCTCGTAAGAGGGTTGGATTGATTAGCCTAATTATATGTGAGTAATTCTTAGACATGTTTATTTATATAGAATCATAGGAATTTAATGCATAGAAATTCATGGTTACATAAGCTCCACCTAAAGAGAGAAGGTGAGGGACATAAGATATAATAGTGATGTGGATGGGACCTTTATTTTTCTAGTATTTAAATTAATAGGGTGATGGCTAAGTATTCATTTCTCATCTTCCCTCAAAAGAAATGGCTATTTGATGCACTTTTTTTTATATTCACCTCTAATCTTTACCTCCAACCACTATGAATTTCTATGTATTTAATGAAAACAGACAGGACCGTAGATCATTAGCTATATGGTATTTTCATCTCATTAACTACAATGACATTGTCGAGAATGAGGGGTTGCTCGGTTGGTTGGCAACCCCGCCTCTCACCCAGATGCCCAAAAATCAATCCCTAAGTATTGCTCTTTCTATGCGCGTGGGCTCTTTTTTCTCCATGTGTGGTGGGCTCTCTTGGATCCTAGTCCCCATGACTGAGGTATCAAATAAAAGGACATAAACTAGACTCACGCTGACTCAATTAAATCAACTCAACAACCAACTTAAATTGCATTGAGTTAAACGTTGTGAGCAAAGATGTTGAACAAACTGGCATGAATTACCTAATTCAATCCTTCTCAAATTGCTCGAGCAAGTCCATTTTTTTATTTTTTTCATTTTTTGTATTTCGGTAGAAAGAGTCAAATGGCATCTGACTTACTAGCACCCTTCCTTCTTAGACATTCTCTGGAAAAAAATAATAATAAAAACACCTTTTATTTTTGTTCCTTTATCCTTTTCTGTTGCTTATGTGCGGCCCATTTCCAAGCGTATACCCTTCAATGAACACCGATTTCAATTTGCACAGATCCGGCAATCGTGTCCACCATGGAATTTATTCACAAAGTAACCTGCATAGTATAAAGCCATTAAAACACTGTGGCTTTGCAATCTATGCTTAAAATTAATTGATCACTGTGATATTTGGTCCACCTTTATCTACGTTTCGATTTATCCATACCCCTTTCCTTATTTTGGTGCACCTATATGGGTCCCATAATGAGAGGGCCACATGGTATTCAAAACAGTTTTCTCTGCCTCTACCCTCTAAATTACTCATTGGCGTATATATGATTTGTATATTGTCTTTGATTACTCCTGAGAACTGACCCACTTAGTTCTTTTTCTCAATTCCAATGTGATTATGTATGATTGAAACGGGGAGTAGATAGAGATTCAATGTATGTCAGTGCCTGTAAGTTTTCCTTTGTTAGCTTTCTCCTCCTTATTTTCTTGATTATGGGCTCAATATATGTCTCTTTTTTAATTGTTACTTATAGGAAAGAAAAAATTGTAATAGCTATCACTTGTGAGTGAATTGTTAGTTGCCCACAACTGTCTACTGGGCCCCACTTATTATGTATACAATGAATACAAAATTGATATGGGTGATGCATTCATTGTAAATGAATGTTGCTGGAGTGACCAGCACAGGGTGGGTTGGATGAATGTGGATGGCTGGAAGGAGCATCAAGTGTCATTCGAGCTCAATGGACTGGCGCGGTGGATTGTGAAGTGAAATATTTCAGCCATGATAAATGATGGTAGCTAGATGTTTAATATTTTGCAGAAGGCATTGAAGCCTATTCGTGTTTATTTGGATACAATGGATGGTACCAATTAACTGATGGTTCAGTGACATACGCATGCCATATTAAGGGGGCAACCTAGGGTCAATCTTTGACGGTTGGTGCTTCAAACTTTGATTCTCGTGCCAGTGATCTACTCACCGGGTTATGGGAAATATATGGAAACATATAAATAAATATATATATATACACGAGGGATATTCATATGCATCTATCCCTCACCATAGGGTGATGACACTTTTCCTTTTTACACATGAAGATAAGGAAGTGTACCTCACCCTATGTACTTGAAAAATCACTTTTGTACTTGAAATTTCTCATTTATGGAAGCATCCCTCATCCTATGGTGAGGGATAGATGCACTTGAATATTTCCCTATATATATATATATATATATGAAATATTCATATGTATCTATCCATCATCATATAATGGTGAGTGAGGCCGATTTTATGATATATTTGAACTATCTACACATCTGAGACTCCTTGAATTATACTGAATCCATTGAGTTTCGAATAGATTGAATTGTTAGATCGAGGGTTAATTTTTTTTTCTTTAATATACTGTTGTTAATTTTGTGGGCCACGGATTAGGGGGTTAGAGGCATAGGATGGAGCCTAAACTTGATATATGGGCCAATCCAAGCACCACCACCACCCTCCCCCCCGCCCCCCCACACACACGCACACACACAGAGCTCCGGTATAACCTTCCCTTACCGTATTACGGTACAAGTCATCTAGTGGGGTCTACTTTGAACCCTCACAAATCATGGAACAGGGAGGGATTGAAAGATCTAAGTGGGGTCAATCTAGATATAAAATCTGAAGTCAACCTAATACTTCTAACATATTCATCTGTGGTCCACTAGTTTAATGACTTTATATAAAACAATAAAATCGGTCCTCGATCATACCATTCACTCCACTCAAATCTATCAAGATACGAAAAGGACCCATATAAATAGGAGGGATGGGTTTGAATGGTACGCTCAAATGCACGAGTAGGTGGGCTCATGAGGTGGTTCGTATCATAAGATTGTAATGGAAGGTTATACGGGAGCATTACTCTTGTACCGCATGACATTAAGGGAAGCTTGTATATACACACACACACATACATACATATGTGTGTGTAACTCTCTCGATACCATTGAGAGTATGGGGATGTGAGGGCCCCCACCTTTACTCTCATAGAATCTTGAGAGTTACTCTCACAGTATCATCTGAATTCGTGCAAGTTCACGGGATTTGGTGCTTAAAAAGGGATTGTGAATGTGTGGTTAATTTGGACGAGTCATCAGGTGGGCCTCAGTAGACGTTCCGAACTGTGCGGACCGTAAGGACCGTACTTACAGGACCGGTTTCGATATATATATATATATTTATTTATTTATATCCAAAGGATTATTATAAAGATGGGTTAAGGATATGAAGTTAAGGGTGAAAAAAACAAGGTAGAGACCTAGATTAGACCTTTACTTTCCTAAATCTTGAATGAGTCAGGTGACGTGTGGGCAATTATTCCCCGTCTACGTACCCTTATTCAATTTCCTTTATAAGGGAGGTTATTTGGTAATCTTCTTTGGATATTCACCTTGGTTTCTTTGGTTTTTTACCACTTGGAGAAACACAAAGTCTTAGAATTCAATTTAATTACATGAAAAAAAATGGCCACAAAAGTCAATCTTGATTGCGAAAGGTATTGAAGCCATGTTTTTCTAGGCGATCTTTGAGATTAAGTTAAACACTAGAATCTTGGTTGGAGTTCTTAATAAGATTTCTTGTAATGACATTCAATGGTTGTTTACTTCTTAATATTGTTTGACCCGGGTTGTGGGTATTTCCCCAGTTTTATTATGGGGTATGCCCCATTGGAGATTAACTTCTTATATACGGGCTGAGTACATTAGTAGTGAATCCCCCTCTCTTGTAATTTTTCTAGGTTTTTTTGTATACCCCTTAGGGTTTATACCATACAGAATCTGTAAATAAACCCCTGTGGTCTCGGTATTTGCATTTACCCCCTGCCTTTTCATTTTAATAACTTGTATGTCCCTAAAATACTAGTCATAACAAGAAAAGGCGACCACCAAAAGATTTGTGTTGGATTTTTTCTTTATAAAAAATGACAACTTTGCCCTTAAATTCATTAAATAAATATAAGTATGTGTTGTTTATAAAATATACCATTATTTTATCCGAAGGCCTAATAGCGTCTCTTAGATTCTCCCATGCACGTGAAGCCTAATCATGTATTTGAAACTCTCATCCATCTAATAGGGGTTTGTGTATGGATTGAATCAATTATAACCAATTATAAGTACAAGTGTTGATTGACATTGTGATCGATTTAGATTTAATGAAATAGGCACCTTATTGATAAAAATAGATTTATGTAAGGTTACTCTCTCCCATTAAATGTACTATAGTAATTGTTCATATTATAATATTTTTAAAAAAATCCAAGCTTTTGAAATTATGCATATATGGATAAAGAGATGGATAAAAGTGTCATTTTACTCTAAAAACTTATAGTGGTTGTAAGGCTACTAGTTTTGGGACATGGAAGGTATTAAAATGAAAATACATGATAAAAACATGGGAAATTCTATATGCACCATTGGAAGTGTTGAACACACCCACTTGTTGTACACTAGTGCCAGGGCTCATCACTTTCGGTGGGTGTAGTCATCATTTTCGGTGGGTGCATATAGAATTTCCCTAAAAACATATGGTGGCCGTAAAGCTACTAATTTTGGGACACGGACGGTATTAAAATGAAAAGGCAGGAGGGTATATGCAAATATAGAACCACGGGGGCTTATTTATAAAATATAAAAACCTTAGGGGGATATATGCAAAAGCCTCTATAATTTATTTGAGAAAATGAAAGACTAACTTATCTTTCAATAGAAAAAGGAAAAATAATATGTTTCTTACCCAAGTCTTGCATTACGTATATCCTATTTGTGAAGATTCTCGACTACAAGATGCAGTCTAGCTCATGCGGCTCACTTGTATGCATTCTTTTTATTGGGGTGGCATAGATGGAAATGTTTCTTAACAAATAAGGGCCATGAAAAAAGTCAATCCCATCAAATCATCGTATCTATTGATTAAAACATTTAGAAATCTCATGGCCTGTTAACCACATATTGAGCTTCAATCCAATAATGAGTAAAGAATCAATATTAAACACAAATTGGTATGTTGCCAGATGGTGGGGTGCTAAGAGAGTGTGAAATGAGTTGCATTGATCAATAAGGATTGAAAGGACTAATCATGGATTAGTGCTGGGTAAAAACAAAGGCCCTTCATTGTCTGTATCCAGTGGACCCAAGTGTTAGCATGCGGGTGTGGTCGCACCCACATGATTCTAGAAACCCCTCAGAAAAAGATATTAAGACATCTGATTTTATTATTTAATTTCTTCACTTGATCATATACGGCCCAACAAAACGAAAATCTTGGGTTGGCATTGTCTGTATCGCTTGATTTAATTGTCTCCAATTTATACTCATAAACTAAACAATTTCCTTAAGTTCAATCCTATGTTGTGTGTAGGCTGTTGCATGAGAGTCCAAATGAGACTAGTGTCCATTCATTCACGCATAAGGGGAGGAGGAAGAATAATTGATGTGGTCCTACAGTGCTGGACCATATTGGATAGCATGCAATCCACTCTGTGACAATTTCTTTGGAGGTATTTTTGAGCAGACACGGATGAGTTGGGGATTTTCTGACATTGATGTAAAAGCTTTCTTTTTTCTTCTTTCTTCTTTCTTTTTTTTTCTTAGCTACTTTGTTTCATTGTTGGAATTCCTCAAAGCAGCCAAAATTTTCAGAATCCCAACATTTCAAATGCCTCATCGAGCATGAGCATTTGAAACTCTAGTTGGGGAAAATATCATGTAATTTTAAATTCTCTAGATAAGAATTCTCGCGCACACACAAGAAGACCGCCCGTACAAGCAAGAAGAACGCCCACAAAAGCGGGAAAAAGCCGGCACAAGCGGAAAAAAAGTGACGTACATAGAATTTTAATCCTGAACATCTAGGTGAGAACTGCCGCTAATTTCTAATTAAATTATTTTTGCATAAATATTCAGAGTGGGAACCCCCGTGAAAAAGCGATGTGAAATTTGCAATCCTAGCCAGCCACATAGCAAGACCATTAAATTGGAGGAGGGTACCAACACATTTTTTAGTAGAGAAATACAATTACCGGATTTTATTTCATTTTATCTTAATTCTATTTCACGGCAAACAGGCACAAGCACGTTGCCTTGCAAAGATTGGAGCTAATCCTTTTGAGGTGTGAATTTGCATTGGTTTCTTCAGTAATTTTTTATTTTCCTTGGTTTTCTTCTTCATTGGAGTAATGAATGTTTCTTTAAACAAAATGCTAATATCATCGTACTTTTGTAAGGGCCCATTCCTCTAGTGGCCCATCTCATCACCCATCCAACCATCCGATTCAAGCCCAACCACATGCTCTTTCCTCCATACTCTTGGTGCCTACTGCCTTTTGAATACCTCCACAACGCAGTCAAATGACATAGTAACCAAACCGGGACCCACAGCCCGTCCTCCTGTCGATGAAAAGAAGTGTTCCTACACTCTACAGGGCCTCTAGTGGGCCCCACCACCCTCCACACCAGCGCCGTATCTCCATCTTTAATGTGACGTGGTTGATGTGATCTCGGGATTTTCTCCTCCTCTTCTCCACCGTTGGATTAAAATCACAGGAATCTCTTTCTCCATCTCGGCCGCGTACATCCCGGGCAAATGCAGGACCGCCGAATCTATGGTACTCCCGCACTTCCTGCTTCTGTTCTTCGTCTTCATTCTCTTCTCTAATATTCTCTAAAAAGAGAGAAAGAAAAGCATCCGAATTTCGAGAGATCTACGCTCGAAGCAGAAAAAATCCGAATTCCTTGCTTTTGCTTTTCTTCTACTCTTTTGCTAGATAACGCTAAATTCTCGGTAAGAATCTCCCAAATAGAAGATCTCTGCAAATGCGGGACTTAGCTCTCGACGGGTACGTCTTTCTTCAAGCTCTCGACTGGTACGTCTTTCTTCACTTACCCTTTAACAGAAACGGGAGTAGAATCAAAATTCAATTTTTATTTTTATGGTTTGGTTTTGGGTGTGTTTGGATGTACCCCAGATCGCAATTATGAGCTGGATCTCTTCAATTGTGCATTTGGGTGGCATTGGAAACAGGGAACTGCATGGCGCAGTATACTAATTTTCTTGCATTTCAAGCCCAGTTTCATAAAATCAAATATATATATATATATATATATTTATTTTTCTGTGTTTTTGTTGTGTTTTGATGTGTCCCATATCGCAATTGGAAGGGATCCCTTGCAGAAACTGCACTACACTGCATAATGATTTTCTTTCCCAAGTCACTAAAAAAGTAAGCAAATAATGCAATTTTTTTTTGGTTTTGGGCACGTTTGGATGTGACCCAGATCGCAATTGGGATGGATATTTTGGGGGGATCCTTTCAATTGTGCATTGAAGTCGGTATTCTATTCTTCTGGAGTCCCATTTTCTCTATTTCAGGCCTTTGATAACATGACGAGTATCTATTTGGATCCTCTCTTGCATATAAAGATAAAACTGAACAAAAAATGCAGTCTTTTTTAAGTTTTGGGTGCGTTTGGAGGTATCCCAGATCGCAATTGGAAGGGCCTAAATCGCTGACTGAAATATATCAAATCGAGAAATCCTGGTTCTGTTTGGATGTGGAGAAGAAGTGGAGACAATGGACGTTTTTCTCCACATCCAAACAACTCCTTTGTTCCATTGCTCGTCATATGATCCTCATTTGCCAGCATTTTCTGCTATCTGTGGTTAGAGAAGGAAATGACTATATTGCCCTTGTCGGAAAATATGAATATGTGATTTGAGGTGCGGTCCTTTGGAGTACTGGGCAATTTGGGTTTTTTCCTCTTCAAGGAAGAAGATCCATGAAATTGACGATTTGGGGTTACTATTCTCATGGGAGGCTGAGAATTTGTCTATATGTGTCAGCAATGGTGAGGATGGCAGAACAGCATCTTATCCTGAACAAGCACGCTTGGGTCTTATCTTGTCATTTTGGCCCTCTGCTGTTTGAATTCCCTAACCTTTTGTAAACTTTTTTCCATCATATTAGAATGTGTCTATAAGAAAGTTGAACTTGTACGAGTTTTGTGAATCTAGGCATTTGATTGAATTTGTTTGATTTGTTGGAGGATGCCCAGATATTTCATCCAGCAGACAGTTTTTTTTTTGGTAGTGTGTACAAATTGAATAGTAAAAATGTTCAATGGCTAGATTTAAAAAAAAAAAAAAATCTGGGAGGATTTCTGGGTGGGCCCTGTGCATTGTTATTTTCGTGCCTATGGTAACAAGGGCTTGGATGGATTCCTGCAAATTTGGGCCCCTCTCTTATTGAACTCAAGCAAGGGATATTTTTCGCGAAGAGCCCATTTGAATCTCCATAAACATGGGTGCAGATGACTCGGTTTATTTGTAAATGAAGGTTCATGATAACCTCAGTTATTAAGTGGGAGTTGTTTTGTTCCCCACCATTCCCATTAATGGGTATATTAGAGTTGCTGGTAATTAGATTTATGGGTCAACTGAATGCACTAGAACCCAATTCTGAGTATTCAACTGAGGCCTAACGGTCTATTTGTTCCATTTCCTTTCTTTTATTTACTAATGGAAATGATGAATCGCCATTGTGGATAATGACATTTTTTTAAATGAGATGCTTGCCATTTTGATGTTTTTGGTACTTAATCAGGTGAAACACAAAATTCCATGAAAATTGTTTTTGCATGCAATGCTAGTTTTGAAATGAAGTTGGGCTGTTTTATATCCAAGTAGTCTTTTTCTTCCCATAGTGTGATATATCTCGATCATCAGAGTGTAAGATTCTGGATCATTGTGCTGGTACGTTGAATGTATTGAAGGACCATGAGTAGCACCTTATGCAAATCTGTCTTTGTTTAAAGGACTGCTCTCATAATTTCCAAGCAATAGGCTCTTAATCCTGAGAGATTAATGGACTCAAGTTTCTACTATACATTTACTTTTAGTCATCAATGAGTGAGGCCAATTGTAGGTCAGCACCACAATGTCTTGGGTACGTGGTAGTGGGGCTATGGGAACATATAATTCTCAATATGAAATCTATTCCCTTAAATATCCCCCTGTGTCAATCAATGGATTTTATCATTGGTAAGTGTGCATCCCTCTTAATTAAGAGTTAATTGGATGGTACTGATGATTACAATGATTAATTGGGTCACAAGGATAATAAAAGATGGATCCAATTTGGTTAGATAGATTTAATCCGATTGATCTATGGATATAATTGATAGAGAGGCCTACTTGTAGTAATTGAGAAGTTTAGGGTCTTCTTGTAATTATTCCTAGGATTGGAGTGCAATTGCATTTATTTAGTGGACTTATTTGTAATTAACTGTGGGTCTGGAGTTCACATGAGATGTGAGGTCCAGATTCTTAGTTGGAGCCAGATTCTAAGGAATCCCTAGTGGTCCCCATGCTACCCCTAAAAAGAGAACGTCACTAATCCTATTTGGAACTCTTAAGGAAATGAGGAGTAGGACACATACTAAGAATGGAAGTGAGACTTCTAATCTTGGTCTAAGAGGAGGTGTTCCATAAACTATAAATAAGAGGTGAGAGTTAGAGATCTCTACATACAATAATCTCTCTAGTTCTTCTCTCTCTTCCTCCTCTCTCTCATCTGGTGTCCTACTAGAGTGCTAGGGTTTTCTTCTAATTGGAGATCCCACCATTCTCCTTTAGAAGTTCTTTAAGAGGGTCATAGCGTGGAAGAACACAAAGACAAAGGAGATGGAAGTTTGCGAAAAGAATTTTGTAGAGACCAAGTTTTCGATTAGAGCACAGCCAAGCTCCTCAAGTATAGATCTACTTCTAGTTGTTTCTAGTAGATGTTCTATGCTTGTGTTGTTTTTGTTTCATGATCTATCTTGTTGATGGATTATCTGATCTTAATGCACGAGATTAGGGTTTTAGATCTTGGAGTTGGGTTCTTGGCCTTATGGATATTTGATCCTTGCTTCAAGTGGGTCAAAAGTTTTTGAATACTTATTCATGAGGCCCACCTACTTCCAACATTTGGTTTTTAATCAGGTGAAACACAAAATTCCATGAAAATTGTTTTTGCATGTTATGCTAGTTTTGAAATGAAGTTGGGCTGTTTTATACCCAAGTAGTCTTTTTCTTCCCATTGTTGTTTGTTGTGTCCTTTCATTGATGCTTGTGACCCTTCTCTGAATGTAGACAAATTACAGCTCTTGAATTTTTGTCTGTTCTCATAAGCAGGGAAATCTGTGTGGAAGAGCTTAACATGTCAAGTTGTGGTGGCTGAAAATATGATTGCCCTTGTTTCTTAAATTTGTTTTGCACTTATGGGTAAGTTTCTATTGTGATTGTGGTAATTCAAAACATCTGCACCTGTCTTCCTAGTCTGGTAACAATTGTTTGAACTACATTAGGCTAAAGAGCATGCCATTGAATATAGGGCTGGTAGCGTGAAACACTTGGAGTGCCAGAATGAAAAATGATGGAGAAATCAAGTCAAATTCACGGCATGAAACTTCAAAGTCAGCAAAGGAAAAGATTTTATCCCCGAGAGCAAGCAGAAACTCAAAGCTCCAAGATAGAGATTCTGTTTTGAAACTGGAAAAGCCCATCAAGCAGTCACATGCAGATCAGCGCCCTGAAGCCATGGAGAATACAAACGATAGGCAAAAGAAACAATCCAAGAATGCAACGGAAGATGAAGAGCTTGTCAAATTCATGTCAGATTTACCTTGTTATCTCCAGCGTACGGGGAGAGGATGCAACATCCAGGAAAAGGCCTTAAACTTTGGAGTTCTTGATTGGAAACGTCTTGAAAGATGGAAGTACGAACAGAAAAAGGTGTTCGGTGGAAGGAATGTCCATTCTTCTTCATCCAGTAGTTATGACTTGTCCTCAACATTTGGGTCATCAACTAACTCAGTGGAGAGTGCTTGTGAGACTAGCGCTCTTCCTCCAAAGAAGCAATTCCCCACTTTGGATTTTTATCTGAATTTATCTGCAAAAGAAGATCATTCTAAAGTACCGAATGGGAGGACCTCTGGACAACATACAGCTTCAAATGATCTGAAAACCGAGTCCAGAAGAGATCAGTCTATTGGCAGGCAACACCGAAGATCTGAACATGAAAAGAACAGTAGAAATGATTTGGGTTCGAAGGCTATTTTGCATGACACATGCCAAACCTCAGAAAATGCTTTATCAAATTTGAAGGATCATCCACCCTTAGCTTGTGCAAAGGGGAAAATGAAAGCCCGAGATGGTGAATCCAAAAGCAGAGCAGAACAGATCCAAGAGTCGGGCCTTCATCTCCATGATGAGAATTGTGTAAATGGTCTCAATACATATGAATTCCTTTCAATCAGAGAATATGCTAAAGATGAAAGCCCTGACAGTTGCCTGAAGTATGGGCCCTCAGCATTTCATGACGTAAGAACAACAGAAATAAATCGCAAAGTCTTTTCAGGAGAGTTCCATTTTGAGTTTACTCTATCCCCTGATGTTCCACACTCATGCCCATTTCCTTGCAATTCTCAAAGCAGGGAATGGCCAGAGACAAAAGCTGGTACTTCTGTTGATTTGCAGGATACAAAAACTTCCTCCAATGTGCATCATTCATGTGCAGATTCTGGTGAAATGCCCATCACCATGACTAAAGATCAGCACGGGGAACAAAAGAATCATTCTATAACCAGATCTGCATCTGAAACCTTAAATGGACTGGGTCCCATAAAAGAAAAAACACCAACAGAAACTACAAAAAATTTATCACCTGGTCGGTGTTCAACTTCCAGTTTGAATAACACAGCTAGAAGTTTCAGTTTTAGAGAGGTTTCAGACGCACAACAGGTGAATTCAACATTCACACCCATTACTCTCTCAAATAGTTCAAATAGAGATAAAGCGAGTTCCAGTAATAGAGCCAAGTCAAGCCCATTGAGGAGGATGCTAGATCCGCTGCTGAAGCCCAAGGCATCAAAGCACCTGAGTTCTGATAACCTACTTTCAGGATCACATGAAGATGATGGTACCCGCAAACATGAATCAAATGAAGTACTCACATCAACAGATGGATTCAGGTCACCTAATGCAGTGTCTAATTGTTGCCCGTCTGTGAAGAGAAATTTAAATTTCTCAGCAAGGGCATCTACTGATACACATGAGAAGCACGTGGGGTTGAAGAAGCATGCTCGTCTCCAACTTGCGTGTAAAAATGGGCAGCCTCTATTCACATTCACAGTCAATGGCAGTGATATCCTAGCAGCCATGATGAGGAAAGTGTATGTCTCTGAGAAGAATGATTTTGAATGGGTTTACACATTTTACTCTGTTCATGAAGTCAAGAAGAATAAAAGATGGATAAATCAAGGCAGTAAGAGAAAATGGCGTGGATATGCCTCTAATGTTGTTGGTCAGATGAAAATTTCATGTTCTCAGTGTCATAAGCTAACTGGTGATGATGTTAGCAACCATGTAATGGCAAGAGAGTTTGTTCTATTTGGTGCTGAACTCAAACAGGCAGCTGATGACACTCTGGATTTTCTGCCCAGCAGTGAGCTCACAGCCATTATTATCATGGCCCCAGAAGAGAAAGAAAATCACGGTTGTGCCAGGCGGCAAAGCAATTCATCACATATGAAGCCAGCCACGTGTTTTCCACAAGAGTGTGACTCTTGCTACCTGGTTGAAAATAAAAGTCATTCTAGCATATTAGTCATACTTCCAGGTGGTGTTCATAGCCAGCCTGCCACAGCAGTGCCTTCAACTTTGATACATCGATGGAGAACAGGTGGGTCATGTGACTGTGGAGGTTGGGATGAGGGCTGCGCATTAAGAATTCTCACCAGCCAGGGTCAAGGGAGCAACAGCTTAAGTTCATCACATGCTTGTTGCTTCTCAAATGAGACTCTCCATGTTGATCTCTTCGTTCAGGTACTTCAACAATCTCATTTTGTGCAACTGTTTGATCTCTGCATACTGTGATGGTCCATAAGCATTCAAACCAAGGTTTTAAAAGTCAGTCAGGTGTGACTCAGTAACTCTCGAGTTGTATCGGTTGAGTCCGACATGACTAGGCATAGTCAGAAAGTTATGCCAAAAAGCGTGAGACTGGGTTGGAGTTGCATCCAAAATTGCAATATGAGTTGGCCGAGTCTTATAGACTTGGCCAAGTTGAACTAAAGTCCAAACAGCTCCCATATTTGTCTGAGCAAGATGAATGATTAAAATTAAAAGTTGTCTATATTCAAGAAACAAATATCCACTAGCTGTAAGTTGGATTCATCTTTTTAGTAAGATGTGGGTAAGCCCCATCCACAGTCGGAACCATGATTTTGGAATTTCAGATCAAATGCAAACACACACCACCACACCCCCCGCCCCCCCCCCGCCCCCCAAGTTTTAACCCTTAAATAAAGCCTGAACATGTATGAAAACAAAGCTCAAATATAATTTTTGGCTGGAGTTTTGCAGAATGACCAAAAGCCTAAAACATGATGAGACGAGCCTGGTCCTTCAATGTGTACTATTTTTATTTTTATCCCAAGTCCCCCCTTAAAAAAATTGATAAATGAAAATAAAGTCTTTCTAACACCATTTTATTATTATTTTTAATTTTAAAAGTTTTTTTTATAGGATTTTAGGGGGCTTAAAATGGCCCAAAGTGTGGCAACCTGACTGAGTTGTTGACAACCATTTACTCAAAATGCTTAAGTTGATCGAGAACGGCATAACAATGTATACCACAACGCTCCATACGTTCAATAAGGCATAACACAATCTCCAAAACTTGAACACTCGACCTCCTGCTCTGGTACCATGTTTGAAAGCCACTTACTCTAAAAGCTTAAGCTGATAAAGAATGACATAACAATGTATATCACAACATCAGCTACTTGACTCGATGCGGGGTGAGTCCCCACAGGCTGGTTTTTAATTCCTCGATGCAAATGTGTGCCATGAATGATGGCTGAGATCATGCAAATTGATTTTTGTGATAATTTTTAAAGTATATCATTCACCATCTTTTTTAAATTCATTAATGTGATTTCTCACAGGGAGGATCTCAAGAAAACAGGCCTGTCTTTAATTTGTCATTTTTCAAGGAGGGGCTCTATGCCATCGATTTCAATGCATCCATTTCTTTGCTGCAAGCTTTCTCCATTTGTGTAGCAATTCTACATGGTGGAAAGCCGGCAAATCTCTCCGAAATGCTGAACATGCTTGAAACAAAAAGCTCACCAGACTCTGAGTCGATCGAAAATGACATAATAAAGGCTCCCAACAAAAGCCAAGGGGAGAATCCTACAAGCAGAAGTCAAGGGGGGATTCCCACAAGCTATGTCCCTTATCCACCTCATTCTCCTGTTGGGAGGGTTTAGTGCTTAATGATTCAGGCTACAACTTCAAATGAGGCCACCATGCCATTATCCGCAGTAGCAAATCAGCAAAGCCATGGCAAGTTCATCTCCCCAAATGGGCATTTCCATTAATAATCTTGTATGCTTGCAGACATGCAGGCCCCAGTCGGAGAATAGAGAACGCCAAAGATAGAGACAACAACTCCTTAGCACCCTCCTTTTTTGGGCTGTAGCAGAATCATCTATACATGAGGTAATGACTGATACATTAGGTATAAAATTGTAATTATGCGAGTCGAAAAGAATTCAGTTTTACTGTAAGTAAACTGCCTGCAGTTGGATGTTAATAACAGACAGACTTGGAAATTTTAGGATTCCAAAGAAATCCAGATTAAATATAAAAAAAGACTACTTGGTCATGTGTTTGTTCATGGAAGCCAATTTGCAGGACTTGGTAGATAAGAACAGTTTCACATTGGACGTCTAGGAGTCATTTCAGTTGCGGCCTGCAAATCAAATAGCAATCCAGCCCAAATTTTCTTCCAAATGAAGGCACATTTGATGGGTTCATTATTGAGTTGGGTTTGGCGTTGCATGATGCATATTGAACTCTGTTTCAGGGATTCGGTCTATGAGCAGTTTGCAGATCTCAGGGCATTTGTTTGGAGGAATTTCTCATAGGAATTCCAAATACTTAAATATAGTTTGGAATTTCCTGTTTGATTAGTGAGACACCAAAAATCCAACCTGTAGTTTGTTACTTTTGGCTTGTAGAATTCGCCATAGTCAAACTTCCAAAGTGCTAGGGGTTCCTTGAGCATTTGTGTATCTAGGTGGTGAGGGACAACATTGGGGAATTCAAACATCCCCTGGATCCCGAAAACTAGCAAGCCCTAACCCTGGTTGTTTGTGTTCCATAAAGCTGCCTCAAATACTCGAATTTCTTTTCTTTTCTTTTTTTTTCTGCACACACCATCTCTAGTTCATGTACACAATGATCTTATGGTTAGGTTGAGTTAGGTCCATGCATATGAGACTCGCTTTTAATTATGACAAATTCTCAGGGGTGTACTTTCTTTGCATCCCTTTATATTGGTACGTTACGTGCAAGTTTGTTTTGCGCTCATTTATATGTCACATGCGCAAAATGGGGTCTGAAAATTTATGTAAGAGGTCATTTTCAGCCCAAAGGTTTTTTCACCCTTAGACGGTGCAATACAACTCTCCCTTCATTTTTACAGAGGATGGGTTACCAAATCAAAATCCATCATCATCATCATTATTGTAATCATTTTTACTAGCAGGCGAGGCCCGCCCTGAGCACGGGCAACAAACCAATAACATTTGTAGTATGAAATTTGTAAGTGATAGTGAAAAATTGGAGATGCATATATGTTTTAGTGCATACTTATGCGCCTATAATGCAATTAATAAATAAAATTGACGTTCTTTTACACTCAAAGAGAAGTTATTTAATAAGAGTATACAAAGCAATAATATATATTCCACCTTTTCATGCAGGCATGTACATTCAATCACGAATGCGGAAGTATTTAATCTCTTTGTTTTTATTAAGAAGATATAGTGATGTAATTAGCAAGTAGAAATTTTTGAATATGTACATACTTGCATAGGACGTATGTTTGCAAGTATGTACGAACATATGAGTCTTTTTTTGAGTCGGACTAACACTGAGAATACTTAAAGGGTTATCTATAATTTTTAGGGTATTCACCTTAATACTGCCAAACTTCAAGTTTCCTAAGAAGGTTCAACAATCATGAACATGATCAATCAAAATGTAATTTTTTTCTCAGAATTGAAGTGGACAATAGATAAAGCTAATGGATATCAACCTAAAGAAGCGTTGGAGAGAGGATGCTGGCAATGGTTATAAAAATGGATTACTGACAAAAAAGGGGCAGAACATGAAGATTTGTAATCTTTACTTTATTTGTCTTTTTTACGCAGATAGAGAATAAAATAAAGTTTTGATGAGTACCTTAAAATCTCCTTTTAGAAATATATCAAGAGCTGTAAACAACATGGTTTACAACACTTTATTTAACAATTGTTTAAGAGATTTTCCTCTAAGATATATAATTTGAATTTAAATTGGAATCTACCTCTTACTATTTTCTTGATACGAATATGCACGAATGAGTTGACTTTCAATGACATGCATATTTCATTGCCAAGGGCAAGAGATGACTCATTGAATATCTCTTCCTACATCAACCAGCTACCAAGTAATGTTCAGAGGCCATCAAAATTTCATGAAATTAGAAATTAAGAAAAAAGAGAAATAATTAAAAAAAATATTCTAATTATATTGAATGGTAAAAACTACTTCAAAATAAGAGCACAATTTGTTTAACTTAAAAATCAGAGTATAGTTTGTTTTGAATTGCAAACTCACTTTAAGATTCTTTTAAAAATCCCTTTAAAGATTCATAATATTAGTTTTTTTTTTTTTTCAAAAGGAAAGATAATTCAGTTTTTTGCATTTACTTTTATTTTAATATATCCATATTTCCTTTTAGCAAAAAAAAAAGGGAATCCGCCTTGAATGTCAATGTCAATTCTCCAATAGGTATTGGGTGAACTCAGGTGTAGCTTAGGATTTCATAAAAAAAAAAAAAAAAAAAAAAAGAAAGAAAGGAAAAAGAATGAAAAGAAAAGAGAGAGGTGTAGCTTAGGAATAGATACACATGAAATAATTAAAATTCATATTCATAGTAGTTGCATTAAAATAGATAAAAGAAAACAAATATATATATAATAATATCTTTTTCATAGATAAAGCAATATTAACTTTTTTTATGAAGAGTTAAATGATATAAAAATGTATCATAATCTGAAATATTCTTTTAAATATATTAAAGCATGTAAAATAAACAAACATGTCATCTAGTAAAGGAAATCACTTAATCTCTCATCATGATGAATCCTACTATGCTGCTTCTAGATTTATAAATTAATGAGTTACCTTAAAACCATGTTCCTACAGCACATTATTATGTACATGTTGCTTCTCCCAGACGGAAAGACTGCACATTTGGAATTGGAATTTGGCGATGAAGTGTCAGATGTTTGCTATTAACATGGGTTCATGAATGTTGATAATGGGTGGTACTTTTGATTGTTCTGTTCTGCATCATGCATTTTCAACAAATCATCTAACCTTGTCATATGAAAGCAGTTAATAAAAGCCTAAATGCTGAATTTTAACAATGATGACCACATAAGAGACGCTTAAATCGCCCCAATTTCTTCATACGAAAACTTCACAAATTCATCAAAAACCCACCATAAATTGGAAAGAAAGGGTAATTCAGCCTATGGGTCAACCAAAAAACAAAAAGAACCTATATAGATATCCCAAGATAATCAAAATCAGAATAAAAATCTTGTATGAAAGCTTGATCGATTTCTATTGGACTTTCAATCAAACACTTCAATTTAAACTTTTTATTTGTAGAGGAAAAAAAAAAAAAAACACAACAGCATCATATATTGATATACATTCAACTTCGGATTTGTAAAGGTAGGAAAAAAAAACATAACGGTATCATATATTGATATACATACATATAAAGCTCCAATAGTAGAAAAATAAAAATAAAAAAACTTGATGCTTAGCTTATAATTTGTGAAAATGGGGAAAAAACCTAATTCACATACACATATGGTGCTAAATTCTTTGCCAAATTGGCACAAATCCAACTGATACATTGCAGCCTTACTTTATAATAGCATTGCTTTTGATTGCTCCTGTTGGATTTCATATAGTGAAAATGGAAACTAATTAAATAGCGCAGAGGGTCCTGGACACCTATATAAAGGTGATGCAATCAGATGTGACATGTTCTCAAACCAAGAACCCAATTGCTGGTACACACATATTGCTCTGAGAAGCAACAGGTAGTTGAGAGCTTTCTGCTACTATAGTTGTGGTAGCAGTGTTGAAGATATGATCAAATTTCTACATGTTATGCACTGGCGCACAGCACATAGAGTTGAATGTTGGCAGATCTGTTCTGCTTTCCAAACTTCTGCCCAGAGCAACAATTAGAGAAATATATCGATGATAGGTCCGTAAGATCAAACTTTTGAGCAGGTCCAAAGTAATCATCTACGTAAATGAATTGTATTTACCATAGAGGCTTCGGTGGGCAGAAGAGATGAGAGAGTGAGAACGAAGGAAAGCCATTCGTGGGTGAGGAGGGCATATCCATGAAGAGGAAGAGGGCCAAGCATATAACGGAATTAGAGGATGCGTTTCAAGAAAAAAAAATCAAGAGGAGTTAAGGAGATGCGGAGATATGCTAGAGGAGTGATGACTCGCTCTTAAAATTGGAGAAACATTGACGCCTGTGTGGGTAAAATACCGTACTGACGGGACTAAGTAAGGACCGCGGTAATACACCGGCCATTCACCTCGGTCTCGGTAATCACAGCCAGCAGTTCGGCGGCTCGGTAAGAAGCGTCGACTCAAAAGGATTCCCCGCTTGGTGGCTCGGAAGCTCGGTTAAGAGTGCTAGCTCAGCGTTACTCAGCTCGGCGTAAGTGCCAGCTAAATGCCAGCCTGGCCGGACCATTCCTGGTCCCGGTAAAAGTACTGAAGGTAGAGTGGGCCATCACGCTCCTATGAGAAGTACGGGCACGCCCTAACAGATAAGGGCGCTCATTTATGGCGATAGGATCACTCATTTATGGTGATAAGGAGTTGACTTTATCATCCCTTAACATCAACTGACCGAAAGCGTGGAAGTTTCTGATGGGATGTGCCCTTTTTACCTACCGTCGGATGTCAAGGTAAGGCACCACCTACCCCCACTCACAAAGAAAGAATGAACGAGGAATCATCTACACATACACATGGGATCAGCCCCATGGAGGTACGCAAACTCACAATACGCTAAACCCCAGCACGTGAACTTTCACAATCTCTCATTCACTTTTACCTCCTCCTGCTTAGTTTTTCCAGAACTAACTCAGGCATCGGAGTGCCTTCGGCTCACAGCAGCCATGGGTTTTGACCCAAGCCATTTTCCTTCCCTTTTCAGGTTCTCAGCATTCGGTCTTCCCAAATCCTACATCCTAATCTAAGTGGGTGATTTTTATCGCCTACAATTTGACACCGTCTGTGGGAAGCTGAACAAAAAGCTTACAAACACCATGCCTCCAAAAACCAGAAATGGCGAAGGACCCTCCAAGGGCAAGGCCCTATCCCTACAGCCTGTGCTGGTTGAGAACCTACCTCCTCCACCCCCTCGACAGAGGAGGTCAAGAGAAAGGTCCCTCACGGTCCAAACAGCATCGTAGTTGAGAGGGCTGACAATGCCTTCTCTTCACAATGTTCCGCCTCCAAAGCAGCCCCGCCATAGCAGAGAGCGTGCGAGGCGAGGTGTCAAATCAGTCACCAAGCTGAGTGAAAAGTTAGTACGGGCCAGATCTCAGTACCACCATCAAGCCAACCTTGATGACGAAGACCCTGTTCAGGATGATATCAGGGCTCAGAACCGCCTCATCCAGGAGTAGGAAGAGCTGATCCGACGGCTCAAGCAGCAGCTCTAGGAGAGGGGTGGGGCTCGGAGTCCACCTCCCGTTCGCAGCCATGCTTCGGGTCCTCCACCCAGACACGACCAAGCTCCACCCCCGTAGCACGAACGGGACCTGAGGTACGTCCTCAATAAGAGGTGTGATCGGGTCCACGATGAAGAAGGCTCCAACAGCAGCCGTGTACGTGCAGACCCCAAGAAGCAACGCCAGTTGCCCGAAGACGAGGCTAAGCTGAAGCAATGGCTCGACCGGCATATCAAGCAGACTATCTGCCAGAATATGGAGATTGCTGGTATTGCCTGAGACCAGTACAACACCTTTGAGGCCGAAGACACTGGCGCATCTCCATTCTCCAGGGATATCAGAAGGTTCTCCCTCCTTGAGAAGTTCAACGTCCCAAGGTTCATCCTGTACGATGGAACCTCGAACCTTGCAACACACCTCCGACACTTCGTCTAGCGGATGTCAGTGTGGGGTGATGATGACTTCCTGAACTGTCGAGTCTTCTCCTCCAGTTTAGAAGATCTTGCCCTACGATGGTTTTGCTCACTCCCCGAGGGCTCCATCTCCAGTTGGCGGAAGCTCCGGACTTCCTTCCTGGAGAAGTTCCAGGCCCATCGTGTCATCCCAAAGACAGATGCCGATCTCATGGCTCTCCGGATGTGAAAGAACGATAACGTCACCCAGTTCGCTAGACGATTCTGGACTACCTATAGCTAGATCGAGAGCGCTTCTGAGGAGATGGCTGTGAAGTCCTTCCAGCAGGCTCTGCGACCGGAAATTGAGCTACGGGCGCAATTGGTCATGTACCTTGTGGCCACAATGAAAGAGCTGATGACCCGGGCGAACCGGTTCATCCGGGAGGAAGAAGATAAGGTCCGAGGTCGGGAAAACTTTAGCCTCACCCAGAAGGCTGCCCCCAAGGGAGACAGCAGGTCCTCCAGGAGAGAGGATCGTCGCAGAGACCCATATCCGGATCGGCGTAGGGCCTCGTCCCCAGAACGACGCAGGCCCCCCTCCACCTCGGCAGCGGCCTCAGGGAGCGGCAGGAAGTTAAGGCACGAAGCTGCCACCTTCAAGGCGGTGAACACAATCTTCAGGGAGCCAATCTATAAGCTCCTCAGTAAAATAAAGGCGCAACCCTTCTTCAAGTGGCCACAGCCGATGAAAGGTGACTCCTCCTCCCGGGACCAGAGTAAGTTCTGTGCTTATCACAAGCAGAACGGGCACAGAATCGAGGAGTGCAAGAGCTTCAAGTCCCACCTGGAGAATCTTGTGAAGGAGGGGCACCTAAGAGACTACATAAAGAAGGAAGGCCGGGACAACAACCGACCTCCGCGTCAAGAGGATGGTGGCCAGGACAGCGAACTCCCACATAACGACCCTCTAGTACTCACTTTGAAGCTGCAGAACTTCTTGGTTCTGAGAGTCCTTGTCGACCCAGGCAGCTCATCCGAGATCCTGTATTACGATTGCTTCAAGAAGCTGAAACTCAAGGATGAGGATCTCCAGACAGCCCGTACCCCTCTGGTCAGCTTCAGCTCCCAGCCGGTGTACCTGAAGGGCAAGATCTCCCTCAGAGTCCAAGTAGGAGGCACCTCCAGGCAGGTCGACTTCCTAGTAGTCGACGTTCCCTCCCCTTACAATGTTATAATGGGGAGGACGTGGCTGCATAGCATGGATGCTGTGCCCTCCACCCGCTATCAAAAGCTCAAGTTCCCTCTGGAGAACCAGTCCGGCCGGACTGACGTGATCACTGTCAGAGGCGACCAGCACATGGCCAAGCAATGCTTGTTGGCCGTACTGCTTGGTGAAGCCGAATCATCCCAAGTCCACATGGCCGAGCTAGACAAAGAGGCAGAGCTTGGGGACGTTGGCAGGGCTCCGGCGCAGAAGAGCATAGAGGACCTCACCGAGGTCAAAATCAACCCTGCCTACCCGGACAGATTCTTTCTGATAGGAAGCCAGCTCCCCGAGCTAGAGAAGACGGAGCTGCTCGACCTCCTCCTCAAGAATAAAGAGGTCTTTGCGTGGACACCATATGAGATGCTCGGCATCCACCCAGCCGTCATTTGCCACAAGCTGAATGTGGACCCCAACCATAAGCCCGTGATCCAAAAAGCACGCCGAACTAGGGTCCCACAAACTGAGGCCGTGATTGAGGAGGTCAAGAAGCTGGTCGAGGCAGAAGCTATAAGAGAGGTCCACTATCCGCAGTGGCTGGCCAACATAGTGGTGGTCAAAAAGAAGATGGGGAAACAGAGGGTCTGCGTGGACTTCACTGACCTCAATAAAGCATGTCCCAAGGACAGCTTCCCTCTTCCAAAGATCGATCAGCTTATTGATGCCACTGCCAGACATGACCGCATGAGCTTCCTCGACGCCTATCGGGGATACCATCAAATTCCCTTGTACGCAGCAGACCAGGAAAAGACAGCCTTTATCACGCCCCGAGGCACCTACTGTTACAAGGTGATGCCCTTCTGGTTGAAGAATGCGGGAGCGACATACCAGCGGCTAGTGACGAAGATGTTCCAAGCGCAGCTCGGCAAGACAGTGGAGGTTTACATTGATGACATGGTCGTCAAGTCCAGAAGGTCGGAGGACCACTTGGCCGACCTCAGGCTAATATTCGACATCCTCCGCCAGTTCCAGTTGAAGCTGAACGCGTCCAAATGTGCTTACTGTGTCGGTTTCGAAAAGTTCTTGGGGTGCTTGGTCACAAGAAGAGGGATTGAAGCAAACCTTGATCAGATCACGACAATCCATGAGCTCCAACGTCCGACCTCGGCAAAACAAGTTCAGAGGCTGACCGGCATGGCTGCCACGCTCAACCGCTTCATCAGCCGAGCTTCCGACAGATGCAGGCCTTTCTTTCAGCTCTTGCGAAAAGGTTCCAAGTTCCAATGGACACCGGACTGCGATCAAGCCCTGCAGCAGCTCAAGCGCTACCTTTTTTCACCACCGCTGCTATCGACTCCAACCCATGGCGAAGCACTGTACTTGTACCTAGCGGTCTCGGACTATGCAGTAAGCTCGGTTCTCATCAGAGAGGACAGCGGCCAGCAGAGGCCTATCTATTACACGAGCAAGATCCTGCTCGACGCCGAGACCCGGTACTTGCAGCTAGAAAAGCTTGCCCTGGTGCTCGTTAGCGCCTCACGAAAGCTCTCCTACTACTTCCAAACCTTCACAATAGTGGTCGTGACAGAACACCCACTGAAGGCTCTTTTCCGGAAGGCAGATTTCTCCGGTAGAATCTCCAAATGGGCTGTCGAACTGGGGCAGTACGATATCAAATATCAGCCCAAAACAGCCATCAAAGCCCAAGTGTTAGCGGACTTCATCGTGGAATTCACCTCTCAGAGTTCGGCACCGACTTTGCTCGACACCGAACTGGGGGGCAATAAGGATACAGAGGCAGTCATCGAGATGGAGCAAGAACGGTCCTAGAAGAAGTTCCTAGTTTCGGCCTGGAAAGTCTTCGTTGACGGATCCTCTACGTCCAAGAGGGCTGGCGCTGGCATAGTCCTCCAGTCTCTGGAGGGCCTTGTCATTAAGCAAGCTCTAACACTCAGCTCAAGGCATCTAATAAGGAGGCCGGGTACGAAGCGCTCATCGCCGGACTGAACAGTGCCAAAATCTTGGAAGCTCGGCGCGTAGTGGTTTTCAGTGATTCTCAGTTGGTGATGAGCCAGTTCAGTGGAGATTACCAAGCCCGGGACGACAGGATGACGACCTACCTAGCTCACGCGAAGGGACTCCTCTCAGAATTCGAAAGAGCCGAAGTCCAGCAGATCGGCAGAGAGTCCAACTCTCATGCGGACGCCCTCGCCAGCCTCGCCTCGGCTGTCGAAGCCGGTAATAGAAGAACTGTGGAAGTGGAAACTCTGCAAGAGCCCAGCATCGAACTCCAGCGACCTTGGCAGCTCATGTGTATCGACCTCGGTTTGAGCTGGATGGATCCGGTCATTGCCTACTTGAAGAACGACCAGTTGCTAGAAGACAAAACCGAAGCTCACAAGATCAGGCTGAAAGCGACCCGGTTCTGGCTCTCCCCAGATGGCAGCCTCTATAGGAAGTCATTCACCGGGCCCTACCTCCAGTGCGTTCACCCAAGCAAGGTCGACGACTTCCTTTATGAAATCCATGAGGGGATCTGTGGCAGTCACATTGGAGGATGGTTATTAGCTTACCGAGCTATCAACCAAGGCTACTGGTGGCTATATATGCAGAAGGTCGCCTAGCTCTACGCCAGAAGATGCGAAAAGTGCCAGAAGTTCTCCCACTCTCTCCATCAGCCAGCGCAAGACCTGAGCCCACTCTCCAGTCCATGGCCCTTCTCCCAGTGGGGTTTGGACATCGTAGGACCGCTTCACCGAACTCCAAGGAACAAGAGGTGGCTGATAGTAGCCACCGATTACTTCACAAAATGGGTCGAAGCCAAGCCTCCGTCCTCCATCACTAAGCAAGACACGAAGAACTTCGTATGGAAGAACATCATTACAAGGTTTGGGATTCCGCGAACTCTCATCTCGGACAACAGGACACAGTTTGATTCCAACCTCTTCAAAAGCTTCTGCTAGGAGTACGGCATCCAAAATGTCTACTCCACCTTGGCGTACCCGCAAAGCAATGGCCAGACTGAGATCTCAAACAAAGTGATCCTTGACGGACTCAAGAAAAAACTCGACCGAGCCAAAGGAAGGTGGGCAGAAGAGCTTCCAAGCGTTTTATGGGCATATAGGACGACTCCAAGGCGTTCCACCTCGGCTACACCATTCTCCCTTGCTTATGGCATGGAAGCGGTTATTCCACTTGAGGTCCGCCTTCCGACCTTGAGGTCGGAACTCTATGACCAATGACTGAATGATCTAAACGTAGCGCGAGAGCTGGACTTCGCTGAAGAGCGGAGAGAAGCGGCAGCTATCCGCTTGGCTGCCTATCGACAGCAGTTGGCCAGGGGTTACAACTAGAAGGTCAAAGAAAGAAGATTCACGGTTGGAGAGCTTGTTTTGAAGAAAACACTTCCCGGCAACAAAAATCCAAACGAAGGCAAACTGGCGCTTAATTGGCAAGTGCCATTCAAAGTACTTTCAGCAGCTGGAAGATCCGCGTACAAACTTGAGGACATGGAAGGCAAGGAGCGGCCACGGCCATGGAATGCAATGTACCTCAAGAAATTTTACTTCTGAAAAATGTACTCAGATTCAAATATCAATAAAAGGGCAGTGTTTCGAACGGGATCTCTCTCAAATTGCTTCAAGCAAATAGCTCAGCAGCAGTGCCAACATCCTGGGGGCACGGTGACAGTCCCAGCCCCGGCTCGGTAGCTCAGTCAGAGTACCAACCACCCTTAGCTCGGTGCTAGCACCAGCTATGGCGGCAAAGCCAAAGGCATCCTAGGGGCACGGTGATAGTCCCAGCCCCTGCTCGGTAGCTTAGTCAGTGTACCAACCGCCCTTAGCTCGGTGCTAGCACCAGCTATGGCGGCAAAGTCGAAGACATCAGGGGTACGGTGACAGTCCCAGCCTCGGCTTGGTAGCTTAGTTAGAGTGCCAACCGCCCTTAGCTCGATGCCAGCACCAGCTATGGCGGGAAAGCCAAAGACATCAGGGGCACGGTGACAGTCCTAGTCCCGGCTCGGTAGCTCAGTCAGAGTACCAACCGCCCTTAGCTCAGTGACAGCACCAGCTATGGCGGCAAAGCCAAAGACATCAGGGGCACAGTGACAGTCCCAGCCTCGGCTCGGTATGTCAGTCAGAGTACCAACCGCCTTTAGCTCGGTGCCAGTACCAGCTATGGTGGTAAAGCCAAAAATATCCAAAGACATAAGCTTCGGCGCTTAGGGACACTTTGGGTTGAAGAATCTAAGCGGGTCCCTTCGTCAAAACAACACTAGATGGTTTCACTTTCTCCTCGGATGACTATGGGTACAGGCCTCTGAGGCTCTGGTTGATGGACCGAGCTCGGTCCCTTGAGGGAAGTCCAATTTTAAGCCTATAGGAAGTTCGGTTGCCGGAACCAATTACTTAAGCGAAAGTTCAACATTCCATCATTCAACATTCCACCATTCAGACAAGCAAAAGAAGGTCAAAGAGAAGCCAAGAATGTAAAAAAAGGAATCACTGATCCATTGATTTGAATGTTGAGTACAAGCGAAAAAAACATAAATACAATTGGCAACAAAAGACAGAAAAATACAGAATCAGAGGGTTGTTGCATTGACGTTACAGTCAATCTCCGGAGGAGCTTCAGACGCGACCGCGCTTGCTTTGGGGTCAGCCGGGGTGGCTTCCGGAGCGGCTTCGGGAGTGGCCTGGAGAGCTTCAGGTGCGACGTCTGCCACTGGAGGAGCTTCCGGAGGCACGACAGTGCGGGCTTCAGTACTCACAGCTAGAGGGGCTTGGGAAGACGGCCCGAGGAGAAGAGGCGAGGCGATTATGGAGTGGAGATCGGAATCCGAGCTAGGAAACTTGGGGGGATTTCTGAAAATAGGGCTATCCCCAGGAACCCCAACCTTTTTCAAGGCTGTTTTCCATCCGAGCTCCGAGGCTCAGTCCCGGATCCCTGGCAGTTGCGCCTTGTAGTCCATGGCCAGTTTCAGCGCCTCCTCCGCCATGGCGGTGTCGAGCTCGGCCACGTATTTCTCTTCGAGCTCGGTCTTCTGCCTTGCCAAAGCAGATTCGAGCTCGGCCGCCTTCTCCTTCAGAGCGTCTTCCAGCTGAGTCTTCGCCAGCCTCGCCTTGGCAAAAAGGTCATTGTTGGTCCTCCTCAGCATATACGCGTCCATCTCTCCAACTCCTCCACCGTGGCCTGGGCCCTTCCGAGATCAGCAGCAAGGGTGGTGCTCTTGATCGCTGCATCCTTCGCTTCCTCCGTCAGCCATGCCGTCTCGCCCTGAGCCTGCTCAAGGTCGGCGGCAAGACTGGCCCTCTTGCTCGCCTCCTCTCTCAGCAACCCCTCCTTGGCCTTTAAGGCCTTTTGCAACGCCTCCCTTTCAGTCTACAACTGTTCCCTATCAGCCTGCAGCTTTTCCCAATCAGCCGCCTTGGCTTCGGCTACCTCCATCCTCCTCATGCCTACCTGGCATTTCTGCATCACTTGTGGAACAAAAACAAGCGTCAAAGGGTGAGTATAGAAGTAAAAAGTAAAGAGACTTAAAAGAATCATTAGGAACTTGCCGCTATCAATGACCGCATTTACGTCAGCATCAGGGATTTGTTGTCCATCGTCTCCCACTTCGCCATGTCAAGTGGGAGGGCGCAAGCTTGCCCCAGCACGGTCCGTCACGGCCAGTGGCCTCCCCAACGCGCACTCGATGTCCGGTCTCCAGGGGACCAGCTGAGGGGGTGGGAGAATTTCAGTGGTCGGTGGCGACGACGGGCTGGGCGGAACCTCTACCCTCCGCCTCTTCCCAGCCCGGCGCTCCTCTGCGGCCTCGAAAGGGCGCTCCCGACCTTCTTCCTTGGGAAAGGAGCCGGGAGGCGAGTTGTTGATTACGATGGCAGCAGGGGGAGGAGCGGCAGAGCCGACCTCGACCACGGCGGCAAGAGGGGCCTCAGCTACACAGCAGCAGCGGGAGGCGGCGAGGCCGGAGCGCTGCTAGCAAATTGGGGGGCATCCAGGGCCTCGCCCCTAACATCCCCAAAAGCCTCGGCAGACAAGTCCTCTACAGCGTAGTGCGGGCGGTGATGGCGCAGCATCTCTGTTTATTCTTCTGAGCTAGAAGATGCTGAGCTCCAAGATGTGCTGGAGGATGCTACAAGCTTTTTCCTCCGCCACAATGAGGGTCCTGCCTCGGCTGCCGCGGTCTCGACAGGGCCCGAGTTTGGGAGCGACACTGAAGCCCGGTCACCGGATGCAACCAGGCACTCGGTAGGGACTGGGATTGTTACGGGCTCCGAGCTGGTGCCTTCTTCGCGCAACACGGAGTCTACCATAGTCACCCTCCTCGAGGTGTTGAAGGACTTGTAGTGTGGCGTGTACCCTAGCAGAGACCACGCAGCTCGGCCGTGGTGCCCGCGGTAGCTTCTTACCTTCTGTTGCCAGGCAGTGTTTACCTTCTAGCAGTTTCACTGAGCTTGCTCCCTTCTCTGGCGAAAATCTGCATGAAAGAAAGACGTTAGTCTGGCAGGTGTAGAAATAGAAAAGGGAAATCGCAAACCGAAAAGACTTCATCCTTTACTTGGAGGGATTCCCATTGTATGAGGGATCTGGACCGTTTTGCCAGCTTCTGCCTCGCCGAACTCCCATTCCCCTCTGACAAATACTTGATCATCGTTCTCATACCGGTTGGAGTACTCCAGCATTGTGACGAAGCCAGTACGGCCGACCTTTAGCCGGAGGTAATGGGTGTTGCCATCTGTAGACTTACAGAGGTCATATGTCTCCTCGATGTCCAGGACACCGAGGTCGATTCCCAGGATCTTGTTCAGCTGCACTGCCCTCATGATAATTTTGTAGCAATTGGGGAGCAGTTGGCAGGGGCACAAGTTCCATTCCCGGAGACAGTCCCTGAGGAGTGGGTGGAGGGGGAACCGGACCCCCCCCTTCCACGATGGAGACGAGCCAAAATGGCATCCCGCCATCGTCCATGACGAGGCCGTCGTCAGGGCCATCTGGTTTGACCTCTACATTGGCGGGGATCTTGTATAAGTCCCTAAAGACTACTACGGAAACTGGATCTCCTAACAGGTGCTTGTAAACTCTCATTTTCTACCTAGAAGAGAGAGAAAGAAGAAAGCAGAAAGAAACCCTACGGGGGGGACTGCGCAGAAGAAGGCGCTAGCGACTTGTAGGTAGCAGAGGGCTTAAGGAGCAGAGAGCTTAAGGAGCAGAAAATTCGATCGAGTGTAGAAGAAGAAGAAAGTAAGGACGAAGGAGACACCCTAATTTATAAGGGTTAGATGCGCCGTTTTGGCTTTTGAGGAACGCCTTTAATGAGGGATGCCTTTAATAGGGCACGCCTTTAATGAGGTGTCGCCTCAAGTAGCCCTAGCGTCCTTTCGAAATGATTGTGCGGCAGCTGAAAAGGCGACACGTGCCACCATCGGCACAACTACTAAAGACTATTAAATGCCTCGGTCAGATGAAGAGACATCTTGATAATGACCGCACGTCAGCAATGGTCATCAGGATAAGGAGGGACCCCCTCTTCGAACCGAGACTCCGCCATCTCGGTAACCCCTTCACACACTTCGGCAACCTTCTCTCGAGCTCGGTAGCTTCCAACCCCCTCCAATTGGAGATCTTTCAAAGGTCAAAAGCTAGGGGGCAATTGTGTGGGTAAAATACCGTAATGACGGGACTAAGTGAGGACCGCGATAATACACCGGCCATTCACCTCGGTCTCGGTAATCACAGCCAGCAGTTCGGCGGCTCGGTAAGAAGCGTCGGCTCAAAAGGCTCCCCCGCTCGGCGGCTCGGCAACTCGGTTAAGAGTGCCAGCTCAGCATTACTCAGCTTGGCGTAAGTGCCAGCTAAATGCCAGCCCTGCCGGACCATTCCTGGTCCCGGTAAAAGTACTGAAGGCAGAGTGGGCCATCACGCTCCTATGAGAAGTACGGGCGCGCCCTGACAGATAGGGGCGCTCATTTATGGCGATAGGATCGCTCATTTATGGTGATAAGAAGTTCGCTTTATCATCCCTTAACATCAACTGACCGAAAGCGTGGAAGTTTCTGATGGGATGTGCCCTTTTTACCTACCGCCGGATGTCAGGGTAAAGCCCGATGGGACCTTACCCCACCTACCCCCACTCACAAAGAAAGAATGAACGAGGAATCATCTACATATACACATGGGATCAGCCCCATGGAGGTACGCAAACTCACAATACGCTAACCCCCAGCATGTGAACTTTCACAATCTCTCATTCTCTTCTACCTCCTCCTGCTTAATTTTTCCAGAACTAACTCAGGCATCAGAGTGCCTTCGGCTCACAGCAGCCAGGGGCTCTGACCCAAGCCATATTCCTTCCCTTTTCAGGTTCTTAGCGTTTGGTCTTCCCAAATCCTACATCTTAATCTAAGTGGGTGATTTTTATCGCCTACAACGCCATAACGGGCAGAGGTGGAGTAATGAGGGAATTATGGGGATAATAAAAAAATGATTGATATTTAGAGTGGCCAAAATTTCAATGGATGATATTAAGAGGCCAGAATTTTTAGGATGGTCAAAATCAAATTTGAAATTGCCAATTTGAAACAGTCCCTTTCATATATATATATACACACACACACTAGCGAAGAGAAACCCGTGCTAATCACGGGCTGCTGCTCTAAAATGTTAATATGGTCTGAATTCAAAATAATAAAAAAAAACCTTGGTCACCACCACCAGTCTGCACAGAAGTAAGCACAGGCTTCAAGCCCCATCATACAATAGGAATAGGTACCTGTCTACTAATTTTGTCGGAATCAATGGTATCCTAACCATTGAGCGTAGGTGATATAGAGAAATGTCATGGTATGAAATATTCATCCATAGAGCAATTTTCAAATTCATGAAATTCAGAGATTTCCATATTTCACAAGCACAACATATGCAATATTAAAATTAATAAAATTTAGAATTATAAAGTAATAATTTCAAAATTATGAAAATATAATATTTCTCAAATATATATAAAAAACTAACATCCATCTCTGAAGTGACAAAATCAGTAGATGTAAAGTTCATTTATCCTTCAAAATCTCTTCAATAAGTCTTTTCTATTTAGCGTCCATGTTCTTACCCACTGGATTTTGCAATCCTTATTTCTTTTCGGATTTTGGCAACAGTTGTTGACAATCCTTATTTCTTTTTGATAATCCTTTGCTACTTTTAAATATAATAATGCTAAGGATTTGTACAAATGAAATAATTTTAAATATCATGAGCATTTAAAGGTAAAAGTCATTTTCAAGGATTGATTGCTTAGAGAAAAACAGAAAATGATGAGCAAAAGTAAGGCCCAACAGAACTAAGAAACTTGAAACTATAGGATTTAAAAATTAAAAAAAAGGAAAACTAAAAGAGAAAAAAGCCAAAACACACCACTAAAAAAATTGTGAAGGACATAGAGAAAAGAAAATAGATGGTTGGCAAATCTCTATAATGTTTTCATTTGGGTTGTCTGAATCGATAACAAAGAAATTAATCCCCATGAAAGCAGTCCATTCCTACATTCTCAAGAAAGTGTCTTGAATGATTTTGAGAATAGGCCGAAGACATCGATGCCATTCATGTGCAAGTGTCTTAGTGAAGCAAAACTGTTAGGTAAGAGATCTTTATCAAATCTTGTGGTCGACTGATATTGAGAAGCCATTTTAAACTTGCTACGGAGAAGGTGCCACAAACGACAATATGTAAGAGTCACAAAAATATCTTAAACTTGCCTCGGAGGAGAAAAAATACTTATTGTATAAAGGCAGAAAGGACAAATGGAAGTAGAGAAACCAATACCCATCCAATTTAGAGAGTTATAAAACTGAATCAGCATCATGACTATTGTCTTTCCAATAAATATGAGTCATGTGATGACCTATAGATACAATGCAAAAAACCCTAACATCGTAAAACGTCTAAGCCTTCGAAGACATTGACGATCACAGTGTATCTGATAAATGGTTCATGATCGTTCTTAAACCTCATAATTAATGCACACTTACATGAAGGAAGAAATACACCTTTTAATGGGTCATACAGGATTACAATAACTGACAAAATGACCTTCCACCTCAAATATCAATCATGGTTGTGTTTACTCATACATGCTCTCGTTACCTGGCCCTCATCTATTTGAAGTTAGCCCCCTGAAAATCAAAATCAACCAAATCTCAAAAATAAAAAATAAATTAAATAAGAGAAAATTATTCCACTCCCAACTAATAACTAAAAAGGGCAAAAGATCATATGTGAAAAACAGAGAGACCACGCATAAGAAATTAACCAAATCTCAAAAAATAAAGAATAAACTAAATAAGATCAAATTATTCCGCTTCCAACTAATAACATAAAAGGGCAAAGGTCATACGCGAGAAACAAAGAGATCACGGATAAGATAATCATATGTGGGATGAATTTTCTTAGATCTAAGACATTTCAATGGTTTTTATGTGATAAAACAAAGGAATTCAAGAGTACCTAATAAAATTCTAGATCTAGTGGAAGGTTTTTTATGAAGAAAAAACACTAGAAGGGAGGCTTGATTCTTCCTAAGATCTCTTTTACAGAGAAACTGAGAAAACTAATATTTGAGGGGTATGAAATAGAAAATCCCAATTGCATGCCAAAGGAAACCCTCTATAAGCTTGTTATATGAAGAGTACAATGGAAAATAGAATGGTTTAAGATTCATTTGCATTACAGGTCGGCACTTCTTTTTTTTTCAGTTTTCATACAATCGTTTATAAAATGGTTTTAGATTTATCAACACATGCTTCTGAATTTTTGTCTAAGCCTTGACTATGGACAAATGAATTATTTAATAGTTTCTTTTTCCCAATGACCAGTTGAAGGATCAGGCTTCTCCAAGCAGAAAATTTCTTTATATAAGGTTGGGATTGTCGTATCACAAGTCCAGACATATGATCATTGGCCTAGACAAAAACTGAGCAAATTGTATATCATATAGAGTATACCTTATATGCTTCTATGAAAGCAAATCAACTATAAACATCTTCTGAAGAAAAACCATCAAGCATTCTGCCACAATCAAATACCTAGATTCAGTAGGGAATTGAGGAGGGTTTTTGTAGCAGAGAGAATTAGAGGCTTCCGTCGAGAGATGTTTTTGAAGTCTACTGTTTGCTTCTACTTTTTATGGGATTCAAGAAAAAGAAGAAAGAAGTAGTATAAATGCTGGAAACCGGGCTTCGATTTCATGGCTGCTTTTCTGAAGAAAAGAAGAAGCATCTCAGAAAAATGACAGAGTCTCCCATGGCTGCTTTTTTTACTTTTGCTACAGTCAGACTCCTCAGTTGGCTTCATTAAGGCATTCAACAGCAGGAGAAATGAAAACGCCTGCAGAAAAAGAAGAAAACGCCTGTGGGAGAAATTAAAGGGCTCGTAGGAATGGAAGATTCTACAAAGGAGTTTCATGAGAAATGATGTTGCCCGACATTGTAGGAGAAAAGAAAGGGTTGTAGGAACGGAAGAGTCTAAAGAGGAGTTTCGGTTTAAAAAAAATGGTCAAAATCTTTGGGCAGTCAAAATTGAGAGGCCAATGTCTCAATTGAATTCAATTGGAAACAGTCCCTTTCATATATATATAAATATAAATATATAAGAATTGTACTTATGTGGCCCCAGCTTTGTAATATAAACCATTCAACTTTTTCATTAAGCTAATAAACTCTAAAACATTTTATTTTCATATCATAGGGGGTGTTTGGAAATGAGATAATTTAAGAGATTTTGCTATATTAGGGGGTGTTTAGAAATGAGACAATGCAAGAGAATTTACTATATTATCTACTAGTTTGAAATATAACTGATTCACTTAGGGCCCGTTTAGATATGTGCAAAATATAATATCTTCAGATTTAAATAGTAGAAGAATCAAATATTGCATAGTACAATAGCGCAATGTTATAATATTGCAATATTGTCACTTTTGTCATTTTTTTAAGAATGCAACATGTTTTAAACTAACTGAAGATTATAATATATGTTAATACAAAGGGATTTTATCAAGTGAGAACTGTTCTCATGGAGTCACCGTGAGAACTTTTTTGTAGGGCCCACTGGGGGTCTCATTTTGGGATGGGACTGGTGGGGATTGTAATGTCCATATGGGACCACCCTGAATATCAAGTTTGGCCCCAATCCCATGCTCCTAACCCTTTCATCCATGCCCGACAAGCTTAGTCTGTTCATATGGGTATATAGTCGATCCAATGGTCCAATTCATTCACATTGGTGCCAAACCTTGGAGCGTGTGACTATCAAGGGGGTCCTTGTCTATTGCAAGGTTTTGATTGGGTGATAGGCAGGCCCCATTCATAGTTCTCATAGTTTGAATCACAAGTTTAACGGCTTTATATCAAATAAGAAAAATTGACCCTCAATCTAATAGTCTAGTTCATTCGAATACATGTAAATTCATGAGATTCGGTGTCTATAAGGCAGTTGTGAATGCGTGGTCAATTTGGATGGGTCATAAGGTGGGCCCTAGTGGGCATTCCGAACTGTGCAGACCGTAAGGACCGTCCTTACAGGACCGGTTCCCTATATATATATTGTATCAAAAATTCTATATTTGAGAACTTATTCAAAAAGTAAGTAATGTTGTAAAATTATATAAGCTACAATTATATTTGAGTTAATTTTACGGAAGAAACAGTTGTAAAAAAAAAAAAAAAAACATGTTAAGTTAAAACAACATTCATCTAATCTCTTAATATGTTAATAAAATATAAAATCATAAAATGAAAATCTTAAAATGTATATAAATGTTTTTTATTCTATAAGATTTTATAAATTTCGATATGTGTTGCTATTATTAAAAAAAAAGATAGATTTATTTAAATGAAAATGAATAAAAATACTTTCAAATTGAAGAAATATGAATCCCGGTAATGTCATATTTAATTGTAGAAAAAAAAAACACATAACGTCATGTGAATCCTAGGTAGTTTGGTATCTTAAGTCTTACCTAATTTTAGAATATTATATATATATATAAGGAAATAAAGTTTAGCTAACTTATATAAACTAAAGTTAAAAAATATGAATTTAAAGGAGAGAACTTTTAATGGTGTCCAATTTTGATATAGAGTTTCATCATTTCAATAGAGTTTGGGGGTCTTACTGATTTAAATATAGAGTTTAACTTCCTTGAAACTTCATGGCTCATGGTTTCATCATTTGAAAATTTTAAATACATTTGCCTTCCTAAATTCTTCTGACGTGGCATAGGCATGCCATGCCAGTAGGGCTTTGACTTTAAATTAAAGAAGCAGAACTCTATAATGGTGGCCACCTATTGAAAATTTGAGCTGGTAAGAATAAATTCCGACTAGTATATTATTTAAGATATGCTTAATTTTACTCTAATGCACTTTGATGTCACCATAAGATTGGTTGTCTTACAGTGGTACGTACCAACTTTGGTGGCCTTTGTTGTGCTCATTAGATGTATTTGATGCTTTGCTCGGCTTCCTTATGTTCCTGCAATGTAGCCCCTTCCTCCTTTTGACAATTTGTATCTGCATTACAAGGAGTTAGGACCAAGATCATTTAATGTTGCGAATGTTGTTGCCTTAGTACTCTTTTTTAACTAAACATCTTTCCACTTAAAAAACACTAAACTCTAAAAGACAAACCCAAAAGTCCAAAACTACTCACTTGTAGACAATTTAATACCAACAACATTTTCTGCCCTTCAGGAACAAATCTTTATAAGCCCTATCTCTTTTGGAACCCCATATTCCTATCCAAGCCCTCAATTCCACAAAGCCAAATTAAAAAAAAAAAAAAAAAACTCTTCCAGCAAAGATAAAGGCTAAGGCCAGTTTGTTTGCACTAAAATATAAAGGAACTTAACACATTGGAATTCATGTTGAAATGAGCTCTACCAGAAATTATTAAAGGGGTGGTGTGTTCTTGATTCATGTGGCCTTTAATTTAATTATTATATATTTTTATAATGAAAGAATAGAGTGTAAGTCAATTCCTATGGACATTTGAGCTATAAACACCTTTGGATTGACGTGTGTAAACTATAGATACATGTTTTATGATCAATCTAATGATACATAACACTTTTATAAACTAAAAACTCCTTAACTACCAGAAGAAGCACTTTGAGAAAGCTGAGTTTAAGTGCCTCTGCCCCCTACCGTTGGAACCACGCCCCTCACCCCCATTATGTTTGGGGACACATTTCTTCATGTGTCCATTAAGGTGGCCAGTGCCATATGTAGACTTGCAACTATATTACTCTTTACAATATTTGCACTGGGACCTTAGTTCCCAGTTTCCAACTATACATTAAATCTAACGAAAACCTTCATACTGTAAAAAGTTATTTTTTGGAGAATTGGTTTGGCTTCGGGTCTTGTTGTTTTCAACTTCAATACCATGCTCTGATTTTTCTAAGTTTGGATCAATTATGTCATTTACGCTACCGTAAAAGCTGTATTCTTATGATGGTTTAGCCATTTCTTAAAAACTAAGTCAATAAAAAATACATTAGAAAATTATATATAAATATCTAATGTGTTTGTTGTGATATTTTATATAAGAAAAGGGAGAAGATGAGCCTTCCTTATATGTAATACTACTATGTATATGCTAAATAAAACCGGAAATTTAAATAAACTCCTTGAAGAGAGAGAGAGAGCTTTGAGAAATTCTTAGAGACAGAGAGAGCTCCTTGATTCTTAATCCTAGTCCCCCCACAATCTAGTTGAACATTTTAGCCTTAGGGAGAGAACTTTGAGAGCGTGGGAGAGAGATAGAGATTCGAGCCGTGGAGAGAAGGAGAGCTTAGATAGTGAGAGAGGGAGTGTGCAGATGAGCATTGAGAAATTTGGAGGGGAGGAGGTGGGGGTATTTAGGAGTGTTCATGGTCCAAGTTGGGCTGGGCTAAGGAATATGTGGGCCTGGCCAGACGTCTAAACAGTAGCCTCAAGCTCGACCCTTGCTCAAATTGAGCCATAAATAGCAAACCCAAGCCCAACTCCTGGAAGACTATTAAACCCAAGCTGAGCCTGGCTTACGTTATAAATTAAACAAAGAGCTTCCATAGACAATCGTTAGTTGTTGGTCAGCAAGTTTGGGTAGACTTGTGTACAATTATTTCTATAACCGGGCCAGGCCGGGGTTGGCCTCTCTGCTAATGAATCCAAGCCTTGCCCATTTATTAAACGAGCCTAAATAAATAATCTAAGCCGGACTTTATTACTAAACCTTAAGGCCCAAGCTCGGGTAAAATCGGGCTGGGTTAGGCTCAGGCTCGGGCTAACCCGGTCCATGAACACCCCTTGGGGGTAAAATGGTCAAAAAGCCCCCAAGCCATTTTGCGACCGTGTGGGGGATTTTGGGGTTGTTTTGTCGGGTTGCCACAACAGCACGTTGGCCCATTTTACATCCCAACAGCCAGTGATCCTTGGAACATGACATAAGCCAGATTGGATCTATATTTTCATTTTTTTTAAATAATAAATACGGAAAGATAGTGATTCTTAATGATTTGGATTTCATAGATGGGAAGATAGTGATATACAATATTTTTTTAAAGATCCGATGGTGGGACCCATTGTGTCATGTCCCAAGCCCGGACTCCTACAACGGTTCGACCTCGGGGGGGCGTGATTTGGGATTAAGTAAAGTCATTATTTTTCCCTAGGATCTGTCACGACCCCAAAACCCTAATCTGAATTAAGAGGCCGTGACTGGGGAATTACTGAAGCATAGTATTTCTTTTTCCTAGGGTTGTAAACGGGTGGGTTCCGGTCTGGGTCTGTGGTGGACCCGGAATCGGAATTGTTAAGGAGAAGGTGGAACCAGATCTGGACCCAGAACTGTTTCAGAACCGGTTTCTTGGCTCCAGAACTGGAAGCAGAACCATTTATGGGATGGGTTTGGATTCAGGTCCGGGTCTAGGTAGAGAATAATATTAAGAAAATGTAGTTTTTAGGTGAGATTTTAAAAAATTGTGGTAATATATCGGGTCTCGGGTCCGAACCAAGGTGGAACCATACTCGGACACATTTACTTATCGGGGTCTAAATATGGACCCAGACCTGGTTTTTAATGGGTTGGAACCTTCGGGCACTTGGAGAATCGGGGACCCATTTACAGCCCTACTTTTTCCCCAGGATTTGCATTGGTGAAAATTTCAAGTTCCATCACCGTTATGGAAAATTTAGAGGAACCTTACATTGCGGTGCAACCCGAAGTCCGGAGCTCATTGAATTCCATGTTACACTACTAATGACTTACTAGTAGAATCATATTATCCTAAACGTTATCAGACTGGTACAACATAAACATAATACAGACAAAGCTAGACAAGTAATAGGAGATTTCATTCCCATATTTCAAATTATAAATTACGAAAGATGTTTTAATTACATTCCCAAAGTAAAAGGCCAAAAGAGGCTAGTAAAACCGAATATAAACCGTAAATAAAACTCTCTCAGGTATTTCACGTCTTAGGTGCAAGGGGTGAGGTCTACATGACAACCTCTGCACTTTAATCACACGTCACTTGTGGCTTAGTAACCGCCTCATCGGAAACTATCCCAAGGTACAAGTCGGGAAACCACACCTACAACATCAAGTGTAGATCAGACAATATGCCTAGCAAGTATTCAAGGTAAAGAGCATATTTTGCGAGTATTCGAACATAATTATAGTATCAGTATGTCAGGCAGAGCAATCAGTCCTAATAGCAGTATCAATAAGTGAGGCAGAGCAATCGGACATAATAGCAGTATCAGTAAGTCAATCAGGCTTACTAGCAGTATCAGTAAGTCTGGCAGAGCAATCAAACATAATAGCAATATCAGTAAGTCAAGCAGAGCAATCAGATATAATAGTAGTATCAGTAAGTCAGGCAGAGCAATCAGTCATAATAGCTGTATCAGTAAGTCAGGCAGAGCAATCAGACATATTAGCAGTATCAGTAAGTCAGGCAGAGCAATCAGACATATTAGCAGTATCAGTAAGTCAGGCAGAGCAATCAGACATATTAACAGTATCCATAAGTTAGGCAAAGCAATGAGACAAAATATCAGTATCAGTAAGTCAGGCAGAGTAATCAGACATAATAGCAGTGCACAAAGTTATAACTAACAGAAGTATAAACAAGACTTAATCAGGCGAATTATTCAAAGACAGAATTCATACAGTCTTATAGACAGATAGTACCATGACTCATCTATGAGTCGTTAACCCTGCCACGGGGAAACCTGTATGAAGCCCGGGCAAGGCCCTACCATGAGGAATCCTGTTTCAAGCCCGGGTAAGTTGATAAGTCCACAAAATTGTAATTTTCATTCATCATTTCATATGCATTTGTGGACTTAATTAGGTTAATTGCATATAATTACACTTAATTTCATGTTTTCATGCATTTGAGCAACAAAGTTGGAATCTTAGTCAAATTTGGTCAAAATTCATTACATTGCATGACTTTTGTGAAATTAGGGATTTTCATCTCATTCATCACCCAATAATTAGTTCTTTGACTTCACTAATGCATACCTTCTAATTTTGAAGCCATGTGCTATTTTTGGAAAGTTGGGTATTTTTGGTATATTAATTAGGCATGTAGGGTCCCATGCATAGTCCATCTAGATTCCTCACACTTGATTATTATTGACATCATTTAATTTTATTTTTTAGGATAAATCAAGAGTGGAACCTTTATTGATGAAATTTGAGAGAGATCAAAGGCGGGACACGCTTCATGGTGGTCCCACATATCTTGACATCTTGTTGAAGTTGGAAAGATTGGAAAATCTCACAGATGGAAAGGGAATCAAATAAGCAAGCAAAGAAAGAGTTCAAGCATACCTTGGACGTCCAACATGGGTCCCACACATCCCATACCATGCTAAACATAAAAGTTTCCTTAATTGAACAATTATTCCTGGATTTTTCAGGGGCAGCAAATTGAAATGACCATAACTCCCAAACCCAATATCGAATTGGTGTAATCTACCTATTGTTGGAAAACCCTTTTTGAGTAGATATCCGTGGAGCCTAAGAATGCATAAATCGGAGCTGTATTGAGGGAGATATGACCTCGGGAAGTTGGCTGTTATAGTTCTACGCGGGAATTGCAAAAAGTTTTCAGAGTTGGCAACATGAGAGATGTTTGAGGAGTTCAATTTGGCAAGACTTAGAGCCTAAGAGACCACACTTAGTAACAAAATCATCTCCAATTCAAACTCTTTCCAAGTGTGAAGACTAACTTGAGTCCTAAGCAAGAAATCTCTCCAAATAAGGAAATAAGTCCTAAAAGAGAGGAGATTCTTTTCTAAAAAGGAGGCATCAACATCTATAAAACCAACCCGAAAGGGTATGGAGGCATCTCACATCTAGCCCTCTCTCCAATTCCCTTCTTTATTTTCTTCCTTTCTTGTTTTCCATTAGTATTTTCTTTATTTATTTTATTTTGGTAGCCTTGGGCCATGTCCAAGGATTTATTTTGAAGGAGAATTTTTGTGAAGGAGAAGTTGTAAAGATGCAATTTTTAATGACGAATCAAGAAACATTCTTTGCAATGGCCGGCTAATTTTCTTGATTAGAGCTATGGATGAAGGTAAGTAACTTCTTTTTATTTATTTAGCAATTCTAATTTGTTTTCCTTGATTATGTGCTTAATGATTAATATGCTTGTTTTTGTGCCCTAGGTAAATCTCCATTCTTAAATTCTGAAAATAAAAATTGGTTTTTGACTATTCATGCTTAGGTTTGATAGGCCATGCTTAGGATTTAGATCTTTTGATGGTTTATGCTTACTTTTGATGGTTAGTTCTTAAATTATGTTTATTCTTTTATGAGATGAAGGAAGTCTTGAGTTTTGAATTTTTGTGATTGAAAAGGGATTTTAAAAGTTAGATTTTCCAAATTAAAAGGATTGATTTGTTTTTGATTTGAAGTAAAAATTGGAACAAATTAGAATTACTTGATAAATAATTTGCGGATGCTTATTGGATTCTTATGCTCTAATCACTTTCATTAATGGTAGTTTTTCATCTTTCTAAATTAGTTTCTTTCTTTTATTTCTAAATACTCAAAATTTTCTTTAATTCTTAGTTAATAATTTTCTTAATTTAAAAGTTTCTTTAATTAACTCCCTATGGGTTCGACCCGTTCTTGCCATTGTCTCATCTAGACACCCGTGCACTTGTGGTATTTTATGATTGATATTGATCACATTAAGTTTTTAGCGCCATTGCCGGGGAGCCAATTTGAAAAGAACCTTTTAGTTAGGATTTCTAACATTAATTTTTGCATATCATGGCATATGTTTAAAGTTAGTTTCATTCATAGCTTGCATTAGGTTTAGTTTTGTGTTTCTTAATATTTGTGGTTATTTTTTTTCAAGTTTTGGTTGCTGATTATTAGTTAATTTTCGGACTGATTTCAAGTGGTTACATAGAAGACAAATTTCAACACTAATTTTTTGACAGATTTGGCTTGTTTTTCCCCCAAAAGTTCACACTATTAAAACCAGTCAAACGGACTCCTTTGGACTTGAAATTTTGCTGGACTGGACTTTGGTATATTGAATTTGAACCATCAAAATTTCATAAACAAATACGTTTTGGAAGTCCAACTTTTAGTGCCTCAAATAGGGCCAGTCAGTCAGGCAGATTCTGCAATCCGTAGAAAAACTTGTTCAAGTAGCCAACTTCATGATAGCATAACTTCTTCGTTTTTTATCCTTTTTAGTCACTATTTTTTTTTGTTTGATTCTTGCATATTAGGAGATTACATCCCATTCATTGTTTTTGGTTTTGATTAATAAGTGTGGATAGTATAGATCTGTAAACTCGGGCCTACGCAATAAGTTCCAACACTTTGAATTTTTTTCAGCACTTGACAACATGGTCTCCATTTAACTTAGGACTTCATTAGGAGTTTTATAAGTGCATCTTTCATTCAAATTGCAGTAGGTTAGGGTTGTGAAATTTAGATTAGGTTGATTTTTCAATTTAGGAATTTTATTAACAATTTTTTTGCTATTTTTAGTAGATTATTTAGATCTAACATTTTGGTTGTTTTCTTTGAGGTTACAATCTAAATTTTTGAAGGAATTTAAAAGGAAGAAAATCATGGGGATTTCTTTTATGCAAACAAGTTGCTCTCAGAATTGCTAAAATTGCTCTTAGAATTGCAAAATTGCTAAAAAAATACAGGTTAAGCTTGCACAGTTTAACGATTTACGTGGACCCGCTGTAAGAGTTTCTAAACTTTACCCCACGAATCTTTTACTTGAAAGTGGGGCTTGGATGGTTTAATTTTTGCAAAGTGTGAATGCTTGACTGACACACCATATAATTGGACACACACTTAGTTAAGGGCAATCCACCAAAAAAAAAAAAAAAGAAAGAAAAAGGACAAGGTCTGGATTTCATCACCAGATCCTTTCCCATCTAGGTTAACCATCTCTCACATTAGGATCCTAACTTTAATTAAAATCAAGTAGCAACGAGACCCTAATATTCAAGCTTAGTAGGACGAAGACCGCTGACGGTTGCACCAATTGCGCTTTTTGACCAAAGTTGATGCCCAAGAAAGCCTTTGCTCCTGCGGGTGCAACCGTTTAACTGTTCAAGGTACTGGTACTTAAGAGGGTTCATCCCCACCACTCCCTGGTGGCTGCCTGGTCAACTAACGTTTCATAGGACCGAATTGAAGGCCCACGTGTTCTCTTCACCAGTTAGGAGCTGTCTAGTGTTTAGGCCAACCCTAGGACTTTTCTTGTGCTCAATCCTTGTGCGTGACTGCTTGATTTGTTTGTGCATCATATTAGAACTAGTAGGACCCTGCATATAGATTAGGCTAACATTTTTGGGTTAGACCCGGTGCATGCAATCCAAACCTGAAAGGAAAAAAATTGTGGGAACGTGAAAATCGAAGGTTGACTCGAATAGAGCCAAAGTTAGCATTGACCATCATAGGAAGTTCATCAATTTTCGAAGAAAAAATGACTAATCACATGGACCCACCCATGACTTTGAAGGACTACATGCACCCCACCAGGACAACTCAACCGTCCTGCATCACCCTACCTCAGACCAATGCCACATTTGAGCTGAAATCTGGCATGATCCAGATGCTCCCAGTATTCCGTGGGCTAGACCAGGAAAACCCATATCAACATGTTAGGGAATTTGAGGACATTTGTGGGACCATGAGAATCAATCACATGACTGAGGAGGCCCTTAAACTTAGATCATTTCCTTTCTCCCTAAAAGAAAAGGCTAAAGCTTGGTTTTATGCCTTACATGCCGGGTTCATCACTACATGGGCCAAGCTAGTTGAAGAATTCTACAAAAAATTCTACTCCAAGCAGAAAACCGCTTCGATTAGGTAGGCCATCAATGGATTCCATCAAATGGAAGGGGAGACACTTTACGGTTACTTGGAACGGTTCAAAGACCTCTTAATCCAGTGTCCCCACCATGGATTTGAAAAAATCCGATTGGTCCAGATCGTATATGAGGGTTTGGATTACCCTACTAAGCAGATGGTGGAATCTTTCTGTAGTGGAAAGTTTACACAGAAAACAGCGGATGAAGCATGGACATTTTTGGAAGAAACCGCTGAAAATACACTGCAGTGGGCTCATATCAAGAGGGAGCCCATCACACCCACCGTTCTTGAAAAAGGGGGAATGTTCGAGGTTGAACCCAAAATAGAGACAGAGGCCAAATTAGCTACACTGGTGAGGAGAATAGAGGCCTTAGAGTTGAACCAAAAGCTCACTGCAAACACTTTGGAGTCATTAAAATATAACCAGGCCATAAATGGAGGGATTGACCCAACAACTTTAGGTCAGGCCGAATCTGTTGAGGAGGTTAATGTACTATATCAAAGCACTCATTTTGATAATCGTCAGAGGTATGACATGTACTCTAACACATACAATCCAGGTTGGAGGGACAACCCGAACTTTTCTTGGACCAAAGGCCCAACTCAGGGTAGCCCATCCCAGGCCCACCAACTTCAGCCCATTCAACTTCAGCCCAACAAGCTAGCTGGATCATTTCCTGTCCAACCACGATCAAATATAAGGACCCGGGGTGTCCTACAATTTCTTGTCAAGTAGGGGACCATCACATAGAGAAAGCTTTGCTAGATTTGGGTGCAAGTGTGAACCTTCTTCCATACTCTGTTTATGAAGAATTAGGTTTGGGGGAGTTGAAAATGACACATGTGACCTTACAATTGGCTGATGCATCGATTCGATACCCCAAAGGGGTAGTCAAAGACGCTCATTCATGAATTGGTGGAAAATCACTTACCCCATTTGAAACTTGAAGATCCACTAGAGGCTTGTCTTGCCCACTTTGGCAGTGATTTTGATGTAGATGGCTACATTGAAGAGGTGAATGCACTGCTAGCTACAACTCCATTCATGAAAAAGAATAGGTGGCTACCGAAGCGAGAGATCTTGACCTCAATTTTGGAAGGTAGGTTTGTTTGGGATCCAGGTGGATTCCATGTTAGGTGTCAGATAGGGTAGTTTCTTTTTCTTTGTTTTTATATATATATTATTATTAGTTTAGGTTATCTTTTGTTATTGTTTTGACTAACTTTGGATAGGGAGCGCCATGCAAATCATCAGGTAACTTCTTTCCTTTACCTCCTGCTATTTATTTTTCCTCATGTTACATTATCAATTTCTGCATTACATGCATGACATCGAGGACGCTGTCTAGTTTAGGTTTGGGGGTGAGAACAAGCACACTTGTCTAATTTTAGGTGATTTTTTCAATTTTAGGCAAACTTTTAATTTTTTTTTTAATTTTAGGAAAACTTTTCGTTTGTGCAATTTTATTTTATTTTATTTTTAAAATGGAAGTTTTCAAAGGAATTGATAAAATCCAACGATGCTCGGAAACCCGGAATTTCAAAATCCTTGGAAGGACGTAAAATGAAAGTTCAAGACTTTTCTAGAATATTTCGAACTTTGTTTTTCACTGAAACACGTATACATCTATCAAGATTTTGGATAGGAAGCTTTAGTGTCGAATTCGGGATTTCTCATGAAATATAGGATGACTTTCTGAAGTTTAGCCTTGTAAGCCCACCTAATTCATCGGGATGGTTAGGCCAACCAAAACCAGTGGATTAGTTCGGGAGAATTGAAAAAGGCCGCCTATTGTTGGGGTTTGCAAAAAAAAAAAAAAAAAAAAAAGAAAAAAGGAAAAAAAAAGAAGAAGAAGAAAAAAAAAGGAATAAAAAGTGTTTAGTTAGAAGCATTGAAAAGAATAAAAAGTTTGTGACTAGTTTGGGTTCGCGGCCTTTTTAACCCGAGCCAGTAAGCCCGTAGGGGTATTTACATACCTAGTGCCCTAAAGCCATCTGGTTTGGGAGTCATTGGCCTAATGCTAGTTACATGGGTTAATTAGAAAGCTGAAGGGACCTAGGCATTCCACAGTCACATGTGCGTGTTTGAAAAAAAATTGCGGCCTTGGAAAAAACAGTAGTGTGAAAGCCGTCATAGTAGCCTTGAGAGGGAAACTTATGAGCCACTAAATCTAGGAAAGATCAGAGCATTTGAAAGAGAATTTTGTTTTCATGGCACCATAGCGGAACATTTGAAGGATTGATTTAATGTGTACACCTACACAGAGCACACAAAGTTTTGAAAAGAAAAAAAAATTCTTTAAACTTGAAAGGTGAACTAAATTTTGAAAAGTCTGAGATTTTGATTATTCCAGGTTATACAAGTGGCATCCAAGATGAGTTGATGTCCTTTGGGAAATTTCTTTTATTTTTTTTAGGATAAATGAATTTTGTGGGTAGATTCACTGCAAACCCTCACGAGGCACAACTCGTCCACTAGGGGGAACCTAGGGGTTTAAGGGCTTGCTGCATATGCTAAATTCAGTCGAGAGGGCCAGCGAAAGTGGCATTTTTATTTTTATTTTTCTGCATTTGTTAGGATAGTAAACTTCTCCTTTTTCACTTATTTTGCTCGAGGACTAGCAAAAAGCTTGTTTGGGGGTGTGATAAGCCCACAAAATTGTAATTTTCATTCATCATTTCATATGCATTTGTGGACTTAATTAGGTTAATTGTATAGAATTACACTTAATTTCATGTTTTCATGCATTTGAGCAACAAAGTTGGAATCTTAGTCAAATTTGGTCAAAATTCATTACATTGCATGACTTTTGTGAAATTAGGGATTTTCAGCTCATTCATCACCCAATAATTAGTTCTTTGGCTTCACTAATGCATACCTTCTAATTTTGACGCCATGTGCTATTTTTGGAAAGTTGGGTATTTTTGGTATATTAATTAGGCATGTAGGGTCCCATGCATAGTCCATCTAGATTCCTCACACTTGATTATTATTGACATCATTTAATTTTATTTTTGTAGGGTAAATCAAGAGTGGGACCTTCATTGATGAAATTTGAGAGAGACCAAAGGCGGGACATGCTTCATGGTGGGCCCACATATCTTGACATCTTGGTGAAGTTGGAAAGATTGGAAAATCTCACAGATGGAAAGGGGATCAAATAAGCAAGCAAAGAAAGAGTCCAAACAAGCCTTGGAAGTCCAACATGGGTCCCACACATCCCATAGCATGCTAAACATAAAAGTTTCCTTAATTGCACAATTATTCTTGGAGTTTTCAGGGGCAGCAAATTCAAATGGCAATAACTCTCAAACCCAAAATTGGATTAGTGTACTCTACCTATCGTTGGAAAGCCCTTTTTGAGTAGATATCTGTGGAGCACAAGATTACATAAATCGGAGCTATATTGAGGGAGATATGACCTCGGGAAGTTGGCTATTATAGTACTATGCGGGAATTGCAAAAAGTTTTCAAAATTGGCAAAATGAGAGATGTTTGAGGGGTTCAATTTGGCAAGACTTGGAGCCCAAGAGACCACACTTAGTAACAAATCATCTCCAATTCAAACTCTTTCCAAGTGTGAAGACTAACTTGAGCCCTAAGCAAGAAATCTCTCCAAATAAGGAAACAAGTCCTAAAAGAGAGGAGATTCTTTTCTAAAAAGGAGGCATCAACATCTATAAAACCAACTGGAAAGGGGATGGAGGCATCTCACATCTAGCCCTCTTTCTAATTCCCTTCTTTATTTTCTTCCTTTCTTGTTTTCCATTAGTATTTTATTTATTTATTTTATTTTGGTAGTCTTGGGCCATGTCCAAGGATTTATTTTGAAGGAGAATTTTTGTGAAGGAGAAGTTATAAAGATGCAATTTTTAATGACGAATCAAGAAGCATTCTTTGCAATGGCCGGCTAATTTTCTTGATTAGAGCTATGGATGAAAGTAAGTAACTTCTTTTTATTTATTTAGCAATTCTAATTTGTTTTCCTTGATTATGTGCTTAATGATTAATAGGCTTGTCTTCGTGCCCTATGTAAATCTCCATTCTTAAATTCTGAAAATAAAAATTGGTTTTTGACTATTCATGCTTAGGTTTGATAGGCCATGCTTAGGATTTAGATCTTTTGATGGTTTATGCTTACTTTTGTTGGATAGTTCTTAAATTATTTTTATTCTTTTATGAGATGAAGGAAGTCTTGAGTTTTGAATTTTTATGATTGAAAAGGGATTTTAAAAGTTAGATTTTTCAAATTAAAAACATTGATTTGTCTTTGATTTGAAGTAAAAATTGGAACAAATTAGAATTACTTGATAAATAATTTGCGGATGCTTATTGGATTCTTATGCTCTAATCACTTTCATTAATTGGTAGTTTCTCATCTTTCTAAATTAGTTGCTTTCTTTTATTTCTAAACACTCAAAACTTTCTTTAATTCTTAGTTAATAGTTTTCTTAATTTAAAAGTTTCTTTAATTATCTCCCTGTGGGTTCGACCCGTTCTTGCCATTGTCTCATCTAGACACCCATGTACTTGCGGTATTTTATGATTGATATTGATCACATCATAGGTGGGTACTCTAGTAATGGGCCTTGTCATGGGAATCCTGTATCAAGCCCAAACAAGGTTGTAACACCCCAATTCTGAATACCAAAGTTACCGCTAAGCTACCTGAATTTGGCGCGCTACTTCCCGGAAAATCTGAGGACTTCCAATATCATAGTCCGCAGTGAGGTCAAATTTTTAAAACTTTTTGAACAATAATATAATCAACAGTTGTATTGCGGAAGCATAAGAAAAGGTAGCGGAAGCAATAAGTATCATATAAATGAGTCAAATATAACAAGGCTGAAGTCCAATAAAATCTCAAAATAAAGTTATCAAAAGTTTATACAAAACTGACTACCTCTCTGCTCACTACATAAAACTCTCAAAAGCCCAAAATAAACTGCACTCAGACACCCTGTGCAGGCGCTCCATCCTCTGGTTCGACCACTTGGTCAATCGGTCCCCAACCGTACTCGCCTACTACTGGCACCTCGTGGTACGCGTCACCCGCGGGGTCAAGGTCGAGACCTAAGCACCAAAGATGGGTCAGATCCAAGGATCTGGCAAGGCACCATATGCAGATAACACAGGATGTATGCAACAAAAGAGAATAGAGACGAGTATGTATTCATAAGAATAACAAGGAAACATAAACTAGGCAATTGAGCAGTAAATATAAGTTTAGAATTAGATAAATAAGTAATCTAATCTAATCAGACAACTATTGGAAATAGGTGGGCCTTTAGGATAGGTTTTCAAAACTTTTGAACCACTTGAATTAGGGATCAACTATCCAGAAGGCTACAAAACCCAATTCAGGATCCATGGCCTCTTTCTCATGATCATGTATAGTAGAAAACTCTGTCTAGAAGATAGAAATAGCAGCATACAAGCAACCACCAAATCCACAACATACAAGGAAGTAGATCATACCTATGGAGCTCGGTTGTGCTTTAATGGAGAAGTTGATTTCTTTCTTTGATGATAAAACACTTTCACAAATCAAATAAGAAGCTCCAAGACCTCTTGGCCTTCCACGCTATGACCCGAATCAGATCTCTTTCCTCAAGGAAGATGGTGGGATCTCCAAGAGAAAAACCAACTAGAAACTCAAGGGAAACTGAAAGAGAAACTAGAAGAAAAATGAGAGAGAGAGAGAGAGAGAGGATGTGCAACTCTTGCACTTCAATGGGCTGGGCGTTAATCCTTAGAAGGATATTAAGCTTGGGACGTCCAGCCCTATTGCTCTTCTATTTATAGTTTGAAGCATCCTCCTCTTTGTTTATTATTAGAAGTCCCACTTTCATAATAATTTGCAATTCTCTATTCCTACAATTACCACTATTAGAAGTCTTATTTCAAATAGAAATAGTAGCTTTCCCTTTTGAGTTCAAATAGAATTAGTAATGATCCAAACTTGGGCTAGCGTGGGGACCACTAGAGATTCCATAGAAAGCTGGCTCAAACTGGGACTTGCGACCCCACATCTCATGTGCAATCCAGGCCCACAGTTAATTGCAAATAACTCCACTAAATAAATGCAATTGAACTCCAGTCCTAGGAATAAATTACATGAAGACCCTAAACTTCCCTATCACCACAAGTTCCATCAATATCCATGGATCAATTGGACCTGCCTTCAAAACTAGATCCATATCTTATTATCCTTGAACCCCAATTAATTATAATGATCATTTGGTACCGATCCAATCAACTTTTAATTGGAATGGGTGCGCACTTACCAATGATAAATCCATTAATTGGCACAAGGGGATATTAAAGATAGATTCCATCCTGACCATTGAATGTTCCCACAGTTCTACTTCCACGTACCCAAATCACCGAGGTGCTGACCTACAATTGGCCTCACTCATTGGTGACTCAAAGCAAATGAATAGATAAAAACTTAAGTTCATTAATATCTCAGGATTGAGAGCCTATTGCTAGGGAATTATGAGAGTAGACCTTAAAGTAAAGACAGTGTTCATTAGACCTTAAAGTAAAGACAGTGTTCATAAGGTGTTTCTCATGGTCCTTCAATACATCCAATGTACTAGCACTATGATCTAGAATCTTACATTATGATGATCGAGACAAATCACACTATCTCATAGTAATCAAAGTACTACAACCTTGTCAGATGAGATGTTCAGTCTCATCACTGGTTGTGAAGATATTTAAGTATAAGATTTGTTATTCATGTCTTCCGTATGTGGATCTCATCCATACACATGTAGTGCATCTAGTATATTATGGACTCCGGTTTATCTCATGAACCATCATGTCATTCATATTAGTTATGTGCAAACAAGTAATAAAACACTATTCATCTCATGAAAAGAAAGCATGAATATATTGATAAATAAATAAATTAATCAATTTATTTCATCAATCTTAATGGATTGAGACCATAAAACTAACAATCTCCCACTTGGGCTCAATGCCATTCAGGGTTGCATCTCATGCACATCCGTTTACATACCGCTCAAAGACTTTGGTGGTAAAAGGCTTAGTAAAGTGATCTCCCAGATTGTTTGCAGAGTTTATCTTGGTGATTGCGGTATCACCTCTTTGCACAATCTCTCTGACCATGTGTATTTCTCTCTGTTTGTGTTTTTGGCTTTTGAGTTCCTTTGACTTAGTGACTGCTCTGCTGTTATCACAGTAAACTATGAGCGGTTGTCATGCCAAAAGTACCATTCCAAGTTCCATAAGGAAACTCTTAAGCCAAATTGCTTCCTTAACTGCTTCTCAAGCGGTTACAGCATAAACACATACCTAGTAGTTGATTTCTTGGAATCCTTATCTGACATGAAGTCAGTATCTGTGTTATTGACTGTAATCAACTCATCATTGCTGCAAATCAACATGTGATCTCTAGTCCTTCTCAAGTGTCAGAGAACACATTTTACAGCAGTCCAATGGTTAGGACCTGGGTTAGACTGATATCAGCTGACTAGGCCCACTACGTGACAGATATCTGGTGTAGTATAAAGCATAGCTAATCGTACCAGCACCTTATCTATGTACACATCATGGGATACGCCTATCATCCTACTTTTCCGGTCTCAATGGTAATTGATCCCTAGGATGTAGCTGGCTTCTCCCAAGTCCTTTATATCAAAAGTCTTAGCCAACTAAAATTTTAATGTTGACATCATCCCTATAGCACTCCCTAGGAGAAGGATGTCGTCAACATATAATACTAGAAAGACTACCCTGCCTCATGCAGTTTTCATGTACACTCCAGATTTTGACAAAAATCAAATGACATGATTGCGTAGTCAAAACGGATGTTCCAGGTTTGGGATGCATACTTGAGTCATAAATGGACTTCTGCAACTTGCAAACTCTTTGCTCTTGGTTGTTAGCCATAAAACTGTCTGGTTGCATCATATAGATGTTTTCCTCAAGATGGCCATTGAGAAAACGCCGTCTTGACATCCATTTGCCAAATCTCGCAAACGAGATGAACTGCAATGGATGAAAGTATCCGGATGGACTTGAGCATGGCTACTATCGAGAAGTTTTCCTCATAATCGATATCTTCTTTCTGAGTATATCCTTTCGCAACAAGTTTGACCTTAAAGGTCTCAACTCTTCGATCTGGTCCTCTCTTTCTCTTGTAGACTCACTTGCACTCAATAGGTCTAATATTGGCAGGCAAGTCCATAAGTGTCCAGACCTGATTGGAGTACATCGACTCCATCTCAGCTTTCACAGCATCTAACCAACATCCTGAAACTATGTCATTGATTGATTCATCATAGTTACAGAGATCTTGTTCCGGTTCTTCAGGGATTGCCTTGTAAGACTTTCCCAAAAAAAAAAAAAAAAAAAAAAACAAGAACCTGTCAGGGGTCCTAACAATGCTCCCACTACGACGAGGCACCGGTGTAACTACTGGGTCAGGTAAGGGTGGTTTCTCTTCAAGTTCGGTCATATTTGGATTTGGAATTGATTTCTTTTTGAATTTCTTCCAAGATATCCTTTTCTAAAGATTTCCGGTCAATCATATAATCTTCCTCCAGAAAAACCACATCGGTGCCGATAAGCACTTTCTGCCCTCTCTGGGATTATAGAATAACTAACCTTTAGTTCCTTTGGGATATTATATAAAAGTGCATACTTCCGACTTTAATTCCAATTTATCCGCTTAACCTTCAGCACGAGTGCCAGACAACCCTTATGTTGTAGACTAGGCTTTCGCCTGGACCACAACTCCCGAGGAGTCTTAGGTATAGACTTAAATGGAACGAGGTTTAGTATATACTTTACAGTTTCCAAAACATATCCCTATAGGTAACCCTGAGAAACTCAACATAGACCTGATCATATCTAAAAGAGTCTGGTTCCTTCTATTGTTACTCCGTCCTGTTGAGGCAAACCAGGAGTAGACAACTGGGATAGAATCCCATTTTCTGATAAGTATCCCATAAAATCAGCGGAGAGATATTTTCCTCCTCGATCTCGTCAAAGAGTATTGATACCTTTACCTAAATGCCTTTCCGCTTCCGCTCGAAACTCTTTGAACTTTTCAGAAGTCTCAGACTTGCGGTGCATAAGGTATATGTATTCATGTCTTGAGTCATTATCAATGAAAGTGATGAAGTACTCATATCAATCTCTCGCTCAAATATTTATGGGTCCATACCCATCAGTATACACTAATTCCAATAAATCTTTGGCCCTACTACCCTTAGAGGAAAATGGTCTTTTGGTCATTATGCCTTCAAGACAGGACTCGCAGATAGGCATTGGTTCTACTACCAATGAAGGTAAGATACCATCTTTCACTAGCCTGTCAATCCTGTTTAGGTTTATATGACCTAGCCTCTGGTGCCAAAGTTTTGTAAGATTAGATGAAGGTGACTAACTCTTTAAAGATGGTCTATTATTAATTTCAGTGTCATGTATCTCATACATTATGTGAGTTAACAAATAAAAGCTATTGATTACCTTGTCAGAATAAATAAAAGTATCGTATCTCTTTAAGACAATTTCAGTACCAAAAGTAATAGAATAACTCTTATTCATCATACTAGAAACTGAAATTCAAATTCCGTCTTAAAACGGTACATATAATGTATATGACAAAGTCAACTTAATATCTGAAGATAACGAAGTTACTACTCCCACTGTCACTGCATCTGCCTTGGCTTCCAATCCCAGGTTAGTAATGATTTCTCCGCCACTAATCCTTCTGGTTACCTGTAACTCCTGCAACGTATTACATATGTGATTAGTTGCACCGAAGTCTACACACCAGGATTCTGAAGTACCAGTTGCAAAACTTACTTCAGAAACAAGTGACTCAATCATACCTAAGGTCCTATTCTTAGATAGAAGATCTGGACAATTCTTTTTCCAATGTCCTGTCATACCACAGTGGAAACACTTTCCCTTCACTCTTGTACCCTTAGCCTTGGCCATACCACAAGTAGACCCATTCTCCACCTTAGGACCCTTGATGACTGATTTCTTCTTGCTATCTCGGTTTTTGCCTTTCGGCTTGGTCCTAGAAAATGACTTTTCTATCATGAGGGGATTTTTCTCTTTCTTCATGATTTCCTCAGTCACTATCAGCTGGCAAGACAACCCAGCTATAGTCATTTCCAAATTATTAGAATTGATCTCGAAATGATTGAAAGAATCCGGTAGTGACTGAAGGATCATGTCGATCTGCGATTCTATATCAATCTCAACACCCAGTACGTCTAACTCATTTAGTGCGAAACTCATTTTCAACTATTTTTTCTGTACTGGGGTTCCCTCAACCATCTTTGTGTTTATCAACACCTTCATAATAGCTTGCCTAGCAGGTCTAACCTGGTCCGCAAACATCTCCTTTAAGTTTGATATAATATCGTATGCTGACTTATAGGATTGATGTTGGTGTTGTAAAACACTAGACATGAATGCCTGTATAAAACATCTGGCCATCTCATTGTCTTTGGTCCACTTGGTGTAAAGGTCTTTCTCCAATTGTGGTGCATCAAGCTCAGGGTCACGAAGGGAGGGTATGGTAAGGACATATCTGCATCCTGAAGCTCTCAGGATAATGTCCAGGGTCCTTTTCCAGTCTATAAAGTTGGATTCCATCAACTTATTCTGATTGAGGATGGTCGCAAGTGGATTGATTGTATTTGAATTCATGCTGAATTAACTGTGGCACATAACCATACATTCAATAAAGAATATTAATGACATTAGGGTTTAGTATTCTACCAAATTTATGTGGGAATCCTCATAACCAGTAAATTCAGAATACATCGGAATTCCAATCCCTGGGATATGCCTCCTTAGGGAGTGCGAATACTACAGACACCTCATTTGGCCCCCTATGATAGCCTTAAATACCTATCATATATAGCGGTGCCCCCATTTCACCCACCATTGAATGATTAATGGCATAATTCAGATTAATTAACAACGATGAAGATGCTTGTTGCTAATTTTAGATTTAGTTCGACGATTTCTAGAAATCCGGGAGAGAAAAAGCCAAGTCGCGTCAAGACCTTGAGTCCAATTCACTACTCACACAAGGAGCGAACCATGACCCTACTCAAACCCTTTCCGGACCACTTAAGACATGCTTAGGCCAATCCCTCTAAAGACCATGCTTAGTTTGCTAAAATGTCACCCGATTAGCCTAAGTTAGGAAATCGAATCCATTGGTCTAGAGATCCCCCTTATTTTTCAGCCCCTATTTATCAAGACATTTAGACCATTGAATTACTCACTTCGAGAGCTTTCCAACGATATGTAGAACGTCCAAATCCAATAAGCGAGTCAAAAGTTATGATCTTCCGAAATTTTTCCTAAGAAATGACAAAACTCCATCTGGGCACCACCCATGTGGCGCCCACCCTATTAAAATCCATCTAGGCGCCCCATGCTGGGCGCCCACACAGCTCAGGGCCACCTAGGCACCCCATGGTGGGTGCCCAGCCTCCAAGTTCCACTAGTTAGCCTAAAAGTAGCCCGGGACCACTCAACATAGGGACCGAACTCCGAAAATGAATCGGCTCCACCTAGGCACCACCCATGTGGCGCCAACCCTACTGAATTCCACATAGGCACCAATCCTGTGGCGCCCACACAGCCTAAGGCCACCTAGGCAGCCCATGGTGGCCGCCTACCTTAAAATTTACTTGTTTGGTTCGAGATTAGACCGGGACCACTCATACATAAGGACCAAGCATCGAAGACGAACCGAACCACCTGGGCACCACCCATGTGGCGCCTAGCCTTGAAGTCCACCTAAGCACCACCCATGTGGCGTCCAGCCTTGAAATCCATCTAGGCACCACCCATGTGACGCCCAGCCTATTAGTGCTAATGTAGGTCCCCCCAGCTGAAGATATATCCGTTCAATCTCGACTCCAAATGGGACCAAGGTCCAAAAGCGAAACACAAACCAACTGGGCACCACCTTGTGGGCGCCCACCCTCTCCAAGACCACCTGGGCGCCACCCTGTGGGTGCCCAAACTGCACAGACACTTAGGCGCCACCCCATGCGCGCCCATCCTCCCTCCAAACCCTAGTTCACCCTAAAACAACTTAAGCCGCCTAGGGATGCGTGAGACCTTCTAGAAACACGAATTAATGAAGCCCTAGCCCTTCTAAACTCGTCCCAAACCTATATAATCCCCCTTAACTTCATTTACAAGAGGAGGCTACCCAAAAAACCCTAAGAAAAGAGGCAAAAGGAGAGAATAGAAAACGAAGAAGAAAGGTTGCCACCATTAGAGAAGAACTTCAGATCTAGAGAAGAAGAAGGAGAAAGAGAGGAGGAAACTTCCATATCTTCAACTGGAGCCATGGGTCTTTGCGAAAGCTTTAATCTCGGAACTTGAGAAACGTTTCATCATACCGGTATTCCTAGATCTCCCTTCTTTTACTACATTCCATTACCATTCATGCTTAGAAATATGCTTAGGACCATTTGAGCATCGTAGATCTACATTAGCTTGTGATAAAAATAGTATTAGTGCATCATCATGTTAGTAACATGTTTAGGTTCATTCTAATATAGTAGATTCGCTTTGATTTCGTAGTGCTAATTGTATAGTTAGACCATATCTCGCATTAGCATCATCATCATCATCATCATCATCATTTATATCGAAAACATCGCGAACAGCCTTTGGCAGAAAGGCTGGGCACCACCCACTGGGCGCCTGCCCTCTCCGGAACCACCTGGGCGCCACCCCCTGGGTGCCTACCCTTCTGAGACAGGGTCCGGGTTCTAGATCTTTGCTCGTTGCATCGTTTGCTCATAGGTACGTTAGTTGCATCGCTAGTAGTTCGAATTAATACATTTGCATCAGTCGCCGAGTATCGGAAGTTGTCTTAAAAATACTGAGATTCTTGTGCATTCGTTGTGTTCCATTGAAAACCCTGACTGAGCAGGGTAGGCACCACAGGTGTGGCGCCCAAGTGGATTTCTCCACTTTTGTGCACAACTTCCGATCTTCCGCATTTAGTTCATTTAGAAACTGCATATTAATGATATGTTAGGCTGTTTGGTCTGTTTTGAGCTTTGAATTACCATTTTTGTCACACTTCACATCATATCATTTGAACCACACATCCATAGAAAATCCCAAAAAAATCATAAAACATAAAACCCCTTCTTCTCTTTCCTTACTCTAAAGTAAATTAGAGGAGAAACCAAAAACAAATTAAAAGATATCCAAAAAACCCAAAAAGAATAGTTAGATAGTCTAAGTTATCAAATTTAGTGCCTAAGTAGGACAAATCCTAAGATTAATTAAAACAACATAATTAGTTAACTTAAGAAACATCGAATCATTAAGAGCCCTAAAACATTAAGACCCTAATTAATTCGGATTTAAAAGTAACTAAAAACTTTAAAAACACAAAAAACCAAAACCCAAAAAAAACAGCCACCTGGGCGCCACCCCCTTGGCGCCCATCCTTCCACAGCCACCTGGGCGCCACCCTCTGGGCGCCCAGCCTATTCATTCTCCAAAACACCCCGGTTAAAGCTTAAGATAATTAGTTAAGACCTTAAACCAATCTGAATCAACACAGTAAAACATTTTAAACCTAAAATAAGTAAACCCTAATCAACTCAACCTTTAATTAACTCAAAAACTCAAAACCAATAAACTCCAAAATAGTCCACCTGGACGCCACCCCCTAGGTGCCCAGCCTGCACTGCCACCTGGGTACCACCCTCTTGGCGCCCATCCTATCCCATCTCTTAAGAACCCCTAATTAAAACTTCTAATTAATCACAACCCAAATTTGCTCCAAATTAACATAACAAAACACTTTTAAATTTAAGAAAACCTGAAACTTCAATCAATTTAGACTTAAACCGGCCTAAGAACGCAAAAGCAACACGAAACCATAAAACAGACACCTGGGCACCACCCCCTGGGCGCCCAGCCTGCCTATACACTTGGGCACCACCCTCCTGGTGCCTATCCTATCCCATTCCCTTAGAAACCACCACTTAACTAAATTAATTGATTAAACCCGAATTAACACCTTAAAACATTGTTAACCTAAAAGACTTGAAACCTCAATCAATTTGGACTCATACCAACTTAGAAAATACAAAATGAATAAACCACAAAATATCCACCTGGGCGCCACCCCCTTGGTGCCTACCCTTCCGCATCCACTTGGGCACCACCCTCCTGGCGCCCATTCTACCCAATCACTAGGAAACCCCACTTGAAATTAAATTCGAATTCAATCACGATCAACACACCGGAACACCCTTGAAATCTAAAACAATCGAAACCATAAGCCCGAATAGACTTAAAACATCGAACCAACTCGGACACACAAGACAGACACTTGGGCGCCACCCCTTGGGCGCCCATCCTGTCACCTCCACATGGGCACCACTCTCTGGGCGCCCAGCCTCTCCCGTCACTAAAGCCAAATTAATTGGAACGAAATTTAATCTTAATCATCGCAACATAACATTTTTAATTTAAAATACATCAAACCATAAAGCTCAACTGCAAATCAACCTAAAAAATACGGAACCGACCCGAACCACAGAATAGTTCACCTGGGCGCCACACCCTTGGCGCTCATCTGTCAAATCCACCTGGGCACCACACCTTGGGCGCCCAGCTTCCTCGTTTTCAGGAAAACTCAATTCACAACTTAGCCCAATTAATTGGTATTTAAATAAATTCCAATTGAATACGAATAGCATCCCATGCCCAAACACACTAAGTCCTTAAATCAATTTAAACTTAAATTGACCTAAAAAAATACCAAACCGACAGAACCTCAGCATAGTCACCTGGACGCCACCCCTTGGGCGCCCACCCTCCAAATCCACCTGGGCACCACACCCTAGGCGCCCGGCCTACCTGTTTTCATAAAGAACCCCAACCGACAACTTAACACAATTAATTAACATTTGAATCAATCCGAATCAACATATTAAAACACTTTTAACTTAAAACATTTGAAACTTTAATCGATTCTGGCCCAGCACCCAAAGCCCTTACAAATCGACGAACAACCACTTAGGCACCACCCCTGTGGCGCCTAGCCTACACTATAACCTTGGTTCACAACTTCGATTTAAAACGAGTAATTGAACATCTTATAACTTAAATTAATTGAAACCAGAACCTAAAACAACCCCCGGACCCAAAGACCAATATCAAATCCCATCCGGAATACCTGAAAATCTTAAGCTATCCACCCGGGCGCCACCTCTTTGGCGCCCATCCTCTAATTTGCACTAAAACGCGAACTCTTGGTTTTGTCTCAAAATCCGGATCCGAATCCCTTTGACATTTGAACACCGGAGAATTAAAACAATTTGAAATATTAAAACTCACCAAGTAAGAACCCCTTGGATTTCGAAAACAATATCGATACCATCGTCACTAGCCAAACCACCCAGAAGCAGCCACTTGGGCGCTACTGCCTGGGCGCCCAAGTCATCAGGGTGTCTTAGGCGCCACCCCTCTGGCGCCCAAGTCCTCTGTCAACCCTGTTTTGCTAATTTCGACATTGCTTCACGTTTTAAATTAAAACCCTAAATTCCAGAACCTTAAACTGCTTAAACAGAACCCTAAAATACATTTAATCCACTTCTTAATCAATCTTTAACTCAAAACAAACCGAACCAATTAAAAATCACAATTAATAAGCTGCTTAGGTGCTGAACCACCAAACTCAGCCTATTCATATCCTAGGATTAGATCGGAATTTCCCCATTAGATAGATTAAAGCATTAGGCTTCGTCCCGTCACTTTTCTTGTTTCGTTAGGGGACTGGGAGAGCTGATGTGGGCGGTCTAGGACCTTAGGTTAGGGTTAATCCGATGATCAGCAGTAAAGCACTAATCACGTAAATCCAAGTAAAAATCCCCTAGTTAGGCCCTTCTAACCCCATATTGAAAAGCCAAGAAAACCTATAAAACCAGCAAAATAAACCCAAAAAAATATTTTTCTTTTGTTTCTTCCTCCACCTCAGGTGCCAGATATTAAATTGAACTTAATGATAAAAGGGAATAAAGAACTGATTTCTAAAATTGAATAAATGAGAATAACGAGATGAGATGAGTGATTTCGCACACACTTTTAATAATCACGGCCCATCGGCCATCCTAAAACAAACACTGGCCCATCGGCCATTTCCAATCAATCCTGGCCCATTGGCCACCTTTAATCAATTAAGGTCCATCGGCCTTTTACTTTTATCACTCGTGTATCGTACACGAAAAACACAGAAATCAGAAGTCAAAGTCTCATTTGCATCATCATTTTGGTTTGAAAAATCAGCCTTTAAACCCTATTTTGCCAAGGGATCAGAAGGGGGTACCCGGGAATGGGGCCGATCCTCTTCTTAAATATTTGGCACCTCCCCCTCTTTTAGTTTATTTTCTTTATTTTAGTTATTTTATTTTACTTGGATATACTACGATTATGCTATGTGAGGATTAACCTTTATTCGGACTTTAACTCATAACCCTGAATTGACCCAAATTAAAGAGACCCAAAGAAACCCAAATTAATGTGACAGGACAACCGTCGTGTGTTGCCGGCATCACATTAGACGAGAGGAAGAACACACCTTATTATTTTTCTCCCCATATTTCTTCGACTTTTGTCGAAGAACGGTGTTACGGCCGTACCGTAGCTAGCGATCGTGATCCATCGATTTTGAGGGTAGTCGGAATCCTCATTTTCGATGTAAAATTTAAATAGCATATATAGATGAATGGAGATTTCCTCAAACCATGCCTCTCTTGGAGAGGAAGGGGGGTCAAAATTCACATATGACAAATACCACCTAGATTGGTGCGGATCAAAGTGAGTTAAAATTATTGATTAAGACTAACTATCCATGATCCCCTATCATTCATTATTATCTAGGTATCTCATACCAAATAATGTATGACTCCCGATTAGCTTTGGTTTCTAAATACATGAGGTAAATCCTTGGGGATACTACATCACTATTTTAGTTAAGTGTGACCCACCAACTAGCATTGCATGACAACCGTTGTGGGCAGCTCCTCCTTGGGGAGTGAACCCCCACCCCTTCTCACCAACACTATCCTTTTGGGAGATCCATATCTAGTAGCCAGGCAAATAAAAGCCCTTAGTGGGGACCGGCCATTCTCTAGATGGCGCGAGGCTAATACTTTCCTTACAATGGACCTATGGTGGAAAATCATGGGGAGTTTCAATTCAAATGCCCCGCTCCCACTTAATATTTTCGTTTTGAGGATTTTCCTTTTAAGGCATTAAGGCCCACATATATATATGAACATAAAATCATCTCATGATATGATCAAATATTGGTTCCAAGTCAAGTTATTTTAAGGGAAGTCCAGTTTCTTAAATTAGTGTTACCAATGTGTCCATCTCATGGGTCATCAACACTAATTAGAACTCTTTCCAAAAACTAATTTGATTTGACCAATTTTAGTAACTTGCTATGTTTGGATCAGATTTCGAAACATTCTAAATCAAGCATTCATCCATAAATAGAAAATGCTAAAAATAGTAACTAGTCCTCTCCTCCACATGGCCCTAGCGGAATAGACTTCTTGGACTTCTAGACTTTCCAAAACTTTGGAATTCCTCAAACTCTTTGGGCAACTCCAAAACACCTTTTGGTAATATTCAAACTGTTTGATTAGGAGTCCAACTTCACTTTCCTTCTTTGTCTCGGACATCGCCAGAATTTACAAATTTTGAAAATTACATAAATTCCTATGTCGCTACAATGAGACTTACATGGTAATCTAAACATGGAAATAAAAGGGCTATAGGGAAACCACCATGCCTTTCCCTTTCACGGGAAACCAAGGAAACCATGATGCCCTTTACACTTAGCCTTAAATAAACCAACAACCATATAAAGAAAGTAAAAGACTTGTGGGCCATATGGAGAGGAAAAGATCACCTGCAAGTTAGTATCTCATACAACCAAGCAACTTACAAAACCGGGTTACCAAACAACAATAGAAAAACAAGATGCCAAAAATTGCCACTTTTGTTTAAATCAAGCGCTTCGCAAAAGGGATCCGGGTGTCCCCCAAAATAGAACAAACTCGAAACTGAAACTGCCCAGTTCTGACCTCGTCTGCAGTCACCCGGTCAACCAGGCACGGGGCCAGTCGACCGGACTGACGAACACCTGCAACATGGGTTTTTCTATTTTGTATCCAAACGACTTCAAAACACTCCTGAAGTCTCCCAATGGCTTCCTACCATCCTTCCATCATTGTTAAACCCTTTTGTGACTATCCAAACATGAATCTACTAATAACCAAGCAAATTCATCAAAAATTGATCCAAACACAACCCTTGCTCTATCTTCTTCGCATCTCATGCAAAGTTTAGAACAAGCCTACTGATCTAACATGATTAGAGATGAGGTATGGCTCTGATACCAATTGTTGGAAATAGGTGGGCCTCTAGGATAGGTTTTCAAAACTTTTGAACCACTTGAATCAGGGATCAATTATCCAGAAGGCTACAAAACTCAATTCAGGATCCATGGCCTCTTTCTCAAGACCATGTACAGTAGAAAACTCTATCTAGAAGATAGAAATGGTAGCATATAAACAACCACGAAATCCATAACATACGAGGAAGTAGATCATACCTATGGAGCTCGGTTGTGCTTTAATGGAGAAGTTGATTTCTTTCTTTGATGATGAAACACTTTCACAAATCAAATAAGAAGCTCCAAGACCTCTTGGCCTTCCACGCTATGACCCAAATCAGATCTCTTTCCTCAAGGAAGATGGTGGGATCTCCAAGAGAAAAACCAACTAGAAACTCAAGGGAAACCGAAAGAGAAACTAGAAGAAAAAGGAGAGAGAGAGAGAGAGGATGTGCAACTCTTGCACTTCAATGGGCTGGGCGTTAATCCTTAGAAGGATATTAAGCTTGGGACGTCCAGCCCTATTGCTCTTCTATTTATAGTTTGAAGCATCCTCCTCTTTGTTTATTATTAGAAGTCCCACTTTCATAATAATTTGCAATTCTCTATTCCTACAATTACCACTATTAGAAATCTTATTTCAAATAGAAATAGTAGCTTTCCCTTTTGAGTTCAAATAGAATTAGTAATGATCCAAACTTGGGCTAGCGTGGGGACCACTAGAGATTCCATAGAAAGCTGGCTCAAACTGGGACTTGCGACCCCACATCTCATGTGCAATCCGGGCCCACAGTTAATTGCAAATAACTCCACTAAATAAATGCAATTGAACTCCAGTCCTAGGAATAAATTACATGAAGACCCTAAACTTCCCTATCACCACAAGTTCCATCAATATCCATGGATCAATTGGACCTGCCTTCAAAACTAGGTCCATATCTTATTATCCTTGAACCCCAATTAATTAAAATGATCATTTGGTACCGATCCAATTAACTTTTAATTGGAATGGGTGCGCACTTACCAATGATAAATCCATTAATTGGCACAAGGGGATATTAAAGATAGATTCCATCCTAACCATTGAATGTTCCCACAGTTCTACTTCCACGTACTCAAATCACCAAGGTGCTGACCCACAATTGGCCTCACTCATTGGTGACTCAAAGCAAATGAATAGATAGAAACTTAAGTTCATTAATGTCTCAGGATTGAGAGCCTATTGCTAGGGAATTATGAGAGCATACCTTAAAGTAAAGACAGTGTTTATAAGGTGCTTCTCATGGTCCTTCAATACATCCAATGTACCAGCACTATGATCTAGAATCTTACATTCTGATGATCGAGACAAATCACACTATCTCATAGTAATCAAAATACTGCAACCTTGTCAGATGAGATGTCTAGTCTCATCACCGGTTGTAAAGATATTTAAGTATAAGATTTGCTATTCGTGTCTTCTGTATGTGGATCTCATCCATACACATGTATTGCATCTGGTATACTTATGGACTCCAGTTCATCTCATGAACCATCATGTCATTCGTATTAGTTATGTGCAAACAAGTAATAAAACACCATTCATCTCATGAAAGGAAAGATTGAATATATTGATAAATAAATTAATTAATCAATTTATTTTATCAATCTTAATGGATTGATACCATCAAACTAACCATGAACAATGTGGCACATTCACACAAGCTGAATATACCGCGGGATATTATGCCGCGACCCTCCCATACTGTAAACAGTTGCGGTGGGGAAAGGGTAAGGTAACCATGCAAGGGATAATAACCTTACTAATAACAATATATAAATATAACACCGATCACACCCCTTTATCAGACCGATCACACCCCCTTATCAGATTAGACCGGATCCGGTATCACACCATCCGTCAAATCACAGCTCATCATGATAGCTCTAGTCATAACCAAAATAATATAGCTCCTACCAATGATGATCAATCAACAGGCAGAGCTTAGATCAATTGAGTGAATGTTTAGTGCCGACCCAGGGAACAAGTACAGGACTGTGTTTGTCAAGGCTTGTCTCGCGTGAGCAAGGTCCTAACCAAGTCTCTAAGAGGTTAATGTACAATATCATGCAACACAGTCCAATATCCAAGTCTAAGTCCAACATCATTGGATCTATATTAGGCCCACAACCATGGCCTGAAGCAATATAAGTACAATACCATGTACATTCCACCAGTAATCATCCCATGCTCACACACAATGAGCGATCAACCCATTAAAACTAACCTCTTGTCGCGACCCCGGACCAAGTTTCCCCCAAACTGGGCCCCGCGACGGTTATGTCCATCCAACTATGATTAACCCACAGGTTTCCGCAGTGAGGATTCCCAAAAGCGAACATGTAACAATCTCACACGAGCAATGATTTGCGGAAGCGTGCAAGTAATCTCATCACAATTTAATAACATAAACCTTATGATTCCAAATTGCATAAGTTAAGTCATCATTAAGACAATAATCAGAGGAGGAAACGTAAGCATAGCATTACCAAATTCAGTTCAAGTTTCAAGATAACAAAAAGTGTTAAGTTACATAACCCGAAAAGTGTGAAAAGGCCAACAAAGGCCATACATCCCAAAATAACAAAATAATCCCATCTATGTCTATCGTACTCAAGACTCCGCCCAACGTCTAGAGGACGTCGTCGGGTTGCCACTCACGGGCTGGGGGTGGCTCAAAAGCCTCCTCCGGGCGCTCCTCCGCAATAGCAACGGCGCCTGCATCTAAACACCAAAACAAAAGGGTCAGACACGACGGTCTGGCAGGTGAACAGTTTAGACATAATACAAGTCAGTTAATATGAAAGTAATCAGCACTTAAAACATGGCATGAGTTCTGAACAAAACATGTTTAAGGTGCAATTCAAAACTAATCTGCTTTTCAATAATATAACATGATTCACGAATCCACATTGAGCTCATCCTTTCTCCGTCATACGTAATGAGAAGAGCAAGCGAAACGAAACAAAACAAGACGAAACGAAACAAAAGTCCGAGCCACACAAGGTGGGCGGAAAACCGGCCGCGGAATCGGACAAAACAAAGATGTGTATAAATACACGACTAATCTGCAGATTACCCTTATGTTTAAGGACCCCCTAACTAGTGGATCAGACTGAGAGGGCAGTCCAAGCTCAGCGGTATTCTATGATATCCATGTATGCATAAAACATATCAATACTTGTACAAAACTTAGCGAAAAATGGGGAAAAACACTTATCAAAACAATGCAAGACGAGACTAAACAAGAATAGCATAAGCTATGACATCAAGGCTGGAAAAGTGTCCCCAATATAGTTCTTGAAACAAATCAAAAGCTAAACACCTGCTTGCAAATCAAAACAGGTACGAGACGGTATTCTTCATGTCAAAATTCAATATTTCAAAACAATTATGTCAAGTATATGCTAAGACTCTTTATTTGATTCTTGTGAAGTTGAAACCCAAATGTTGGAGTTTAAAATGAATTGGTGTCCCCGAAGCTAGACAACATTTCATGTTTCAATTGCACAACATCAAGCTAAGACCCCTTAACATATTCTAGTTTTTCTCTCCCATCGAAGCCCCTTCAAAATTCTCCTTCTGTGCACTCGGTCACCACGCGGCTACCTGCCGCCGGTTGCTGGTCGGCTGACCGACCGCTGACCGACTAATCAGGAGAAATACTACTTTTCAGATTTCTTGCGCAGGTCGGCTAGCCGCCTACTGACCGCCCGCTGGCCGACCACGCCCTGTGCAGAAACTGAGTTACTGTTATTCTGACCGACACAGGGGCGGTTAGCCGTGGGTCAACAGTCGGCTAGTCGACTGCTGGCCGACTGCTGACCGCCGATCTGCGGCAGCTTCAGTTTGATTCAGATTTCACACCTCTTTTCACCATTTCATTCCTTTGTCAAATCCCTGCATATCCCCTGAGCCTCCATGCTCTCCAAGGGGCAATTTCCAATCAAATTCTAACAATCCACACTTCCAATCACCTCACAACATTTCCTCCATTCTTTCATCCATTGATAAAACATTTTGGCAAGATAAAAGCAACTTAAAATGAATGAAAACCATTAATACAAACCATTAGCATATGCATTTCAATTAAAACAAGATTTCAGACTATAACACATCTTTGAAACAATACATTGCCCAAATTAGAATGGAAAAGAAATCAAACCATGAAAGCTAAAATAATCAAATATTGCATGCATCATGAAGCTAAATTGATCACTTGCCTTTACCAAAATCCAAGCCCAACAATCTCAGAAAAATCCTACCAAATGTACTCCACGAAATCTACAAGAAAACCCATGAAAAGAACTTAAAAAATCCACCAAAAAGTGAAGACAATGACCCATTTCGAAATGGGTGTTGCATGCTTGAAAAATGAGCTCCTAAGGAACTCAAAAGACTACATTGAAGAGGAGAAAGAGATCCATTACCTGAAGCTTGCTAAACAAGAAGAGGAGAAGAAAATGGAGTGGAAACACAGCTGGGATCTCCAAGAAAATGGTAGCAATGGATTCCTTGAGTTGAGAGGAAGAAGATGGTATGATTAGTTTTTGATTTGAGGCTTTCTAGCTTAGGCATGCAAAGAGAAGAAGGGAGGGGAAGAAGAAGAAGTCACAGCTGAGTTGAAGAGAGTTGCAGGGAAGAACCGAAGTGAACAATGAAGGAGGGGAAGACTCATTTCAAATGGGTTCTTGTGGGCCCCATTGCTCAAAGCTTGCAATGGTTAAAACACTGACTTGTGGGCCCCGGATGAAAACGACGAAGAAGACTAAAATGATCGCCGAAAAATCTAGTTTCCAAAAAGTATAAATTTGGCATAGTTTTGATATTTCGAAATTTGAGTCCAGATTTGGTGTGAAAAGACTGATTTACCCCTTTGGGCCAAAACTTGGGTTTCTGGGCCTAAAACACAGACAAGCTGAACACAAAAGTTTATCAATAAAATAAAACCATTCAAAAGAGATCGAAATCACGATTAAAATCAGAAAACTGGAATTTCCTCCCAAGCTTACACGTACACTCAAGGCACCCTTAAGGGTGACCAAATAGCACAAAACGCTCTCAAAATTCCCCAAAGCTAATTCTAGACTAAATCGGACCAATTTCTAATCCCACGTACACTAAACTCACATTACAACTAAACACGCACTTAGTTAACACTAATCACGCTAATCCTGGGTCGGGGTTTGACATCCTCCACCCCTTAGGTTATTTGGTCCTCTAAATAAAAATAAGTATACCTCTGGTAATAGTTCAGGATACTTTCTCGGGACTTGCTCTCGTAGTTCCCATGTCGCTTCTTCTGGCTCATGATTTTTCCACTATACTTTGACCCAGTGAATTGTCCGATTTCTTAATTCTTGTTCTTTGGTGTCCACAATTCTAACCGGCTTCTCCACATACGACGCATCTTCTCGAATTTCCAGTGGTTCATGCCGTAAAACATGTGAAGGATTTGGGACGTATTTCTTCAACATAGAGACGTGAAAAACATTGTGTACCCCGGAGAGTTCCGGCGGTAACGCAAGTCTATAGGCAACGTCTCCTATCTTGCTCAAAATCTCATACGGTCCGATGTACCTTCTCGCAAGCTTGCCTTTCTGTCCAAATCTTAGAGTTCCTCTAGCCGGAGATACTTTCAAAAATACCTTGTCACCTTCTTTAAACTGCAAATCTCTTCTACGAGCATCAGCATAACTCTTTTGTCTACTTCGAGCAACCTTTAACCATTCTTGAATCAACTTGATCTTATCACTTGTTTCTCCAACTATTGTCAGTCCGTGAAAGCTACGAACACCGACTTCTTCCCAGCAAACAGAAGTTCTGCATCTCCTACCATAGAGTGCTTCGAAAGGTGCCATCCCAATACTGGAATGGTAGCTGTTGTTATATGCAAACTCACACAGTGGTAAGTACTCATCCCCTCGAAACAAATCTGCTATCTCTGTCGGAAGTGATGGAGACGGGCTGTCCATGTCTGCTGACTATCTCAGTCACGAATAAATCTGCAAGTGGTGCCATATGCATCTTACTCCCTGTCTTCATAGGAATGAAGTGAGCAGACTTCGTAAGGCGATCTACTATAACCCAAATAGCATTGTTCCCTTTCTTGGTAGTAGGCAAACCGGAGACGAAATCCATAGTGATGTGTTCCCATTTCCACTCCGGAATGTCCAATGGTTGCAACAACCCTGGAGGTTTCTGGTGTTCTGCCTTAATCTGCTGACACGTGAGGCACCGAGATACAAAAGCTGCAATCTCTCGCTTCATGTTATTCCACCAGAATCGGTTCTTCAAATTTTGGTACATTTTTGTACTTCCAGGATGCATGGAGTATCTCGTGTTGTGAGCTTCAGTCAGAATTTCATTCTTCAAGTCCTCGAGGTTAGGCACACACAAACGGTCACGGAAGTACAACACTCCATCTACAACCCTGAAGTCTGGACGTTCGGAAATGTGTTCCACAATCTTGGCCAAGTCCGGGTCTTGCAACTGACTGTCTTTGATTTTCTGGATGAAAGTAGGTTCAGACGCTATCATACTTGCCGACATCACGCCCTGCCTTAACGGTTGCACTTCTACTCCCAGTTCTTCAAATTGATACAAGACACTGACTCCTCGCAAGCTGGCCATAACCACTGATTTTCTGCTCAATGCATCAGCTACTACATTCACCTTGCCCGGATGATACTTGATTGGGAAGTCATAGTCTTTGATGTACTCCATCCACCGTCTCTGCCTCATGTTCAACTCTTTCTGCGAAAATAGATACTGTAGACTCCGGTGATCTGAATGTACTTCAAATTTCTCTCCATATAGGTAATGTCTCCACATTTTCAAAGCAAATACAACCGCTGCTAATCCCAAATCATGAGTTGCATAATTCTTTTCATGCTCTTTCAACTGCCTTGAACCATAAGCAACTACTTTGTCATTCTGCATCAACACACAACCCAATCCTACATTTGAAGTATCTGTATAGATAACAAATCCTCCACTTCCCGACGGTAAAGTGAGGATCAGAGCTGTAGTCAATCTTCTCTTCAGCTCTTGAAAACTTTCTTCACAATGGTCTGTCCATATAAAAGGCACATTTTTCCTAGTTAACTTTGTCAATGGTGCTACAATAGATGAAAATCCCTGGACAAACCTCCTGTAATAACCTGCTAGTCCAAAACAGCTTCTGATTTCTGTCACACTGCTTGGCCTTTTCCAACTGACAACTGCTTCGACTTTGGACTAGTCCATTGCTAAGCCTTTTCTTGAAATAACGTGGCCTAGAAAAGCCACTTGCTCTAGCCAAAATTCACATTTACCTAGCTTTGCATAGAGCTGGTTGTCCTTCAAAAGCTGTAATGATGTCTTCAAGTGCTCTTCATGCTCTTCCTTACTCTTAGAATACACGAGAACGTCATCAATAAACACCACTGTAAAGTGATCCAAGTACTCTGCAAAGACTTTGTTTATGAGAGCCATAAATACCGCGGGTGCATTAGTCAACCCAAATGGCATCACCAGAAACTCATAGTGCCCGTATCTAGTTCGAAAAGCTGTTTTAGGCACGTCTGGCTCTCTAACTCGCAGCTGATAATACCCAGACCTCAAGTCTATCTTGGAAAAATACGCTGCTCCTTACAATTGATCAAACAATTCATCTATTCTCGGCAACGGATACTTGTTCTTGATAGTCATGTGGTTTAGTCTTCTATAGTCTATGCACATTCTCCAGCTTCCATCCTTCTTTTTCACAAACAACACTGGTGCTGCCCAAGGTGAAACGCTTGGTCTAATGAAACCTTTACTCAATAGTTCTTTCAATTGGAGTTTTAGTTCACCTAATTCTGCTGGAGCCATCCTGTAAGGTGTAATAGAAATTGGAGCTGTCCCTGGAAGGAGCTCAATCGTGAACTCAACCTCCCGAATTGGTGGTAATCCCGGGATTTCTTCAGGAAAAACATCTGGAAACTCACATACAACGGGGAACTTAAAAAATCCACCAAAAAGTGAAGACAATGACCCATTTCGAAATGGGTGTTGCATGCTTGAAAAATGGGCTCCTAAGGAACTCAAAAGACTACATTGAAGAGGAGAAAGAGATCCATTACCTGAAGCTTGCTAAACAAGAAGAGGAGAAGAAAATGGAGTGGAAACACAGCTGGGATCTCCAAGAAAATGGTAGCAATGGATTCCTTGAGTTGAGAGGAAGAAGATGGTATGATTAGTTTTTGATTTGAGGCTTTCTAGCTTAGGCATGCAAAGAGAAGAAGGGAGGGGAAGAAGAAGAAGTCACAGCTGAGTTGAAGAGAGTTGCAGGGAAGAACCGAAGTGAACAATGAAGGAGGGGAAGACTCATTTCAAATGGGTTCTTGTGGGCCCCATTGCTCAAAGCTTGCAATGGTTAAAACACTGACTTGTGGGCCCCGGATGAAAACGACGAAGAAGACTAAAATGATCGCCGAAAAATCTAGTTTCCAAAAAGTATAAATTTGACATAGTTTTGATATTTCGAAATTTGAGTCCAGATTTGGTGTGAAAAGACTGATTTACCCCTTTGGGCCAAAACTTGGGTTTCTGGGCCTAAAACACAGACAAGCTGAACACAAAAGTTTATCAATAAAATAAAACCATTCAAAAGAGATCGAAATCATGATTAAAATAAAAAAACCGGAATTTCCTCCCAAGCTTACACGTACACTCAAGGCACCCTTAAGGGTGACCAAATAGCACAAAACGCTCTCAAAACTCCCCAAAGCTAATTCTAGACTAAATCGGACCAATTTCTAATCCCACGTACACTAAACTCACATTACAACTAAACACGCACTTAGTTAACACTAATCGCGCTAATCCTGGGTCGGGGTTTGACACCTCTCCATTCTTGGATTTCACATACCCAATCTTAGGCCGTATGAGGGCTCGCCTAGCCACAGACACGGGTTGTTTATCTCCAAATACATCATTGGGTCATCACTAAGTAGTCCGAGGTTCAGGTCCTCCAATTCCCATTTAATTAACTGGTTATAACAATAACTAAGATATGAGAGAAGCACAATGTATAAAGACCTTAAAACAATCGAATCAAACGGGATAAAGCAAGGTCCAACCTAAGTAATGGTCCACTCATGGTTCAAGGCGTCATCATGTAATTGGATCCTTAACTGCAGTTTCAGATGTCAAAGGATGTTATGTTTAGTGCTCCTGAAGTTATGGACATCATTGACTACATTTAAGGGTCAAATCATTGACGATTTAAATCCCAAAAACCCATTTGGTGGATCCCACAAGTCAAGGTTGAGCCAGACCATTTACTCGGGCTTGGCACATTAATAGAGACCTAATTGGATGGTCAATGGGCCCACAATAGGTCAAGCGTCAGAGTCTACAGAAATCTGGAATTTTACCCTTCTTAGTGTATCCGGTCTACATCATCCTCAGGGATGTCGACCCGGTACACTGGATGCTGACCCCTAGGTCGATATCTTGCAGTGTACCCGGTCGACATCGTGATCCTGGCCTGATGTCGACCGGGTATACACGAGTTTGAAGACAGACATCTGGGGGGGCAGTCTCTGTTTCTCAAAATTCGCTGTGTCCTCGGTCGACATCGTGGCCATGATGTCGACCGAGTTCACATGATCCTGGCCTGTCCGAGAAATTCAACTCTCAGTTATTTTCTGCAGAATCCTATGTATTCGGTCGACTGAGACAGGGTCCGGTTGACCGGGTACACGGTCTGTGCTTTATTTTTCATAACCTTAACCGAGACTCAGATTTCTCAGTTTATAGTGTCCGGTCGACCGAGCACACGTAATTGTAGCAGAAATTTCATTTTTTGGATTCTTCTTCTTCAATTCATTTTTCACTTAATTCACCCCTAATCTCCTCCATTCATCACAGAAACAAAACCAAACAATAAAAACACTTCTATAACCCTCCGACCATCATCCAACCAGGCCATTTATCTTCCAAATGGGAGAACCCATCCATCAAATGGCCAATATCCATAACACAAAGCTCAAATGGTAGATCTAGCATGCATATATATACACCACTGAATTGAATTTGCAGAATCAAGAGAAGAAAATCATGCATTCTGTGATATTAGCGTAGGGTACTTGCTCAATTCGAGATTGCAAAGAGAGTTGAGAAAGAGATGAGAAATCCAAGCTCCTAAGAGGTTGATAGTATAATTACGGGTGATCTCTAACTTTTCCTTATGCTGGAATTTGGGGAATTAGGGTTTCTTAGGGAGGGGTAGGGAAGATGAGAGTGAATTTGTGTCATAACCCCAAAACCGGACTCCTGCAACGGTCTGACCTCGGGGACATGAGTTGGAAATTAAGTGATAAAATAATGCTTCTCCCCAAGATCCGTGTGTGTGAGGAAGGCAAAATTTCCAGACACATCAAGAACATTGATGCACCTGTCTTTTTCTTTCTTGCCTTCCTTCATCCCGGGTCCGCCGGGGTGCGGCGGGGCGAAGAGAAAAAAAAGAGCAAGCATCAACATTTTTGTACGGGTATGCCAGATTTTCTGTTCTACTTGGAATTTGAAATGGTGATCCGGAGATTCACCTTCACAAGTAAAAAGGAAATCAAACTTTTTTTCTAACTTTCCATTGCACATATATTTAAAGAAAGAGACAAGATTTTAAAATGCCGTGAGAGGCAATTTTGTTTAGTTTGCCGTGAAAGGCGGTTTTGTGCCATAGAAGGCAATTTTGCCAAGGAAGGCGATTTACAAATCTTATCAATGATGAAAGACAAGAATTGTGATTTTTGTCTCTTTTAAAAATACAAAATACAATAGAAAGGGAAGATAGAGGGATCTGACTTCCCAAGCAATTGTGGGGACTCGTTCAGATCGACGGTCGCGAGTCATGTATGGACTCCGCCATCGTCCTTCAGATGAGGACACTTGATGCTTTAGTTCACTTGACTTGGCTTGGGCCCGGATTTTTAGAAGACAAAGACCAAGAGAAGGTCCTATATCCAATAAAAAACCAAGTAGACGGGCTGAAAAGCCGCATCTAGGCCATGTTGGATAGAAGAAGAGGGGGGATCTTGGAGGGGTGGCCCCCCCAAGGGACTTCGATCACCTTGTAGAATTTGTAGCAGAGTTTCTTCAGAGTGAGAGGGATTCTTTTTGCAAAGAATTCTTCAGGATAGTTTTTAGACAATTTTTCAGGACCCTTTCCCTTTGGAATGACCGCCTATTTATAGGCTTTTGGTGGCCATTAGGAGGGTTTATGGGCATTAATGATATTAATGCTCCGTGATGGGAGGAGTTACAAGATTTAATTTCAGAATTTTGTAACTCCTTTTTCTTGGATTTTGATTGGGCATTTAATCTCCATGATGATAGGAGTTTCATGATTAATTACCACGATTAATCTCCATAATGATAGGAGTTACATGGTTAATTGTCATGATTAATTGGACTTGTAACTCCCATTTGCTTGCTTCTGATTGGGCCGTCCAAAATAATGATTTAATGACCCTAATAAGTTGTCATAAAAAGGTCATTTAACTTCATTAATTGGCCGTCGAGTCTCTTGAAGAGTCGCCGGCCGCGCCGCGTCTTTTGGAATTCTTCTTGCGATGATCATTGATGGATCCACATGTTATTTGATGTCGAATGACGATGCAAATTCAGACATTGGTTGGCACCAATGGGCCGGCAACATCTGTCCAGTCGATTTCACGATTGGTTGGGCAGAAAGTGTGCTTTCTTGGTTGGCCGGTTGGCGATTTTGGAGTGTCCAATGATGATCGAATGATTTCGATGGCGGATCCGTGATGTTGACAAAGATCAACGGATATCATGCCTCAAAAATTAGATTTTAAGAAAATCACAGGGGCCAAACATCGCGAAACGCGAAAAAGAACGGCAAAAACGGCGCTTTTGGTGGAAATCCGACGACCCAGATTTCCAGGGTTGCCGGTGACCGTACACCCATGGTCGCCGGCGACCCTGGGCCATGGTCATCGGTCATCTCTAGGCCTCTGATCGCCCCGGAAGTTGGCTCATCATGATCTACTCGTCGAGAGCTTTCCGCCCATATATAGAACTCCAAGATCTGACGGGCGGATCAAAAATATGACAGCGGGTCCCACACCCCCGCGGCGCCCGCGTGAAAAATCACCTATCATCTCTAGACCTCCGATTGCCCTGAAAATTGTCTTATCATGACCTACTCGCCAAGAGCTTTCCGTCGATATGTAGAACGTCGAAATCCGACGAGCGGATTGAAATCTACGAAACCTGCGCCCGACGACAACAACTTGACCAATCTCCACCAGGACCCCACCTTCTGGGCCCGAACCTGCTCCTTTCAAACTCAACTTGAACTCATCATTCCAGGCTGAATCCAACCCAATCCCACTCAAGCCCAACCTTGGACCCAACTCACCTAGAGTCCAACCCAAACCCAACTCACCCGAAACCCGATCTTAAATCGACCTGACCCAGCAACCCGACCCATCAACTTGGATAAGGGATGGAGCATCCCAGATCTGGGAAACTCAGAAACCTCCCTCAAACCTCGTCTTCCCCCCTCTATCTCTAGGCCCCCTCTCTATCTCCAGGCCCTTGTCCCAATCTCTAACCTTCAATCCCCATCCCTATCTCTCCCAGGACTCTCATCCTAGACGTAGATCTCCTCCAAAGCCCATCTCATACGCTCATCTCTCTCCCAACCCCTAGGATCTCTCACTCCCTCTCGATTTCAAACTCCCAGGCTTTATCCCCACTTCACTGGGATAGAACAAAAGAACCCATGCGCAGAAGCCCCTGCAGCCGCCCTCTCTCCCTCTCTGCCCACTCTCCCCTCTCGGATCTCCTTTCTCCCTCTCTGCCATCTCCCTCTCCGCTCTGCCGTCTTCCTGCACCCTGCAACCCATCTCGCCATCATCCTCCATCTCCATCTTCACACAGAACTCCTCTCTCCCCTCCTTATCTTCCCCTCCATTCCAGATCTCTCGCAGTACCCATCTCCCTCTCTTCTTCATTGTCGCAGCAACTCCATCTCCCTACTCAGCATCGTCATAGCACCACCTCTCCATCTCATCACCCACCACCCTCTCCATCTCTGCGCCCATCTCCTGGACGACCATCTCATCTCACAGAACCCATCTCCTGTAACCCATCACTCCATCTCCATCTCTCTCCCCATCATCGTCCTCTTTTCCCTCACCCAATGCATCTTCCTCATCCCAGGCCGTGGGCGTCCTCGTCTCCCTCGCACGCACCACCACACATAAGCACGCAGCAGCCGCTGGACGCACGCAACAGCACCTTCTTCCTCCTCCTCGCGCCGCCGGACGTCTCCCCCTGCACCAGGTACGCCTTCTTCTCTTCCTCCCCACCACCTACACCCACTGCACACCGTCCCTCTCTCTCTCTCTCCCCATCTGTCGCTCACTCTCTCTGTTTCTCCTCTCTCAAGCTCTTTCTTCTCTCCTCTGCCTCACTGCGCACCACCTTCTTCCACTCTCCCCGTCCTCCCTCTTTCCGTTCTCTCTCCCTCTCTGATCTTCTGCCCCCCCCCCCTCTCTTCTTCTTCTTCTCTCTCTCCCCCCGTGCTTTTCCTCTCTCCCCTTCCCTGTTTTCCTCTTTCCCTCTCCTTCCTCTTCTTCCACTCCCCTGCAACACCGCCGCCCCCACCTACACCCCTCTATCTCCCTCATCTCCTTCTTCCCCTCTCTCCCTCTCTTTCCCTTCTTCTTCTCTCCACGTTGCTGCACCTGCATCACTGCCACACCGCCCCTTTTCATTCTTTCCTTCCCTTCTTCTCTATCTTTTTCTTTTTCTGCCCGCACACCCCACACGCACCCACTGCGCACTGTCCCTCTCTCTCTGCTTCCCTCTCTCTCTCTCCCCATCTCACCTCTCCAGCTCTGTTCTCCCCCACTGCGCACCACCCTCTCTCTCTGTCACGTCCCCCAAAATAATAATTAGGGAAAAACGTGAAAAAATAAATAAATTTCAAATTCCTGTGTTTAATACAACACAAGCTTCCAAAAGTGGACCCACAAAAAATTTCAATATGTGGTGAGTCAAAATAAATTTCATTAAATGCAACGGAAGCTTTATTCAATTGGTAATCAATGTTCATAAATGAAACCCAACACAAAAATCAAATAAACATTAATAGTTAAATTGCAGAATTATATAATTTCTAAAAGAGGTCTCAATACTAAAAGGAAGTTCATCTAAAAATTCTAAGATGACGTTCTCTCTTGTGCTGGTTCAGACGGCTCCAAAGCCATCTCCGGCATCCCACTCGGGTTCAACAGTTGGCTCAAACGTTTGAAACGCTTGATCCTCCTCCGTCTCCTGGGTAAAGTAGGGCTCGGTACCTATGCACCAAATATTACAAATTAAATAGCAAGAACATAATCATAATTCAAAATTTAATACGATAACAAGAAGAATATAGACAAGGGTGATCATAATGAAAAAAAATGACAAATATAATAACGATAACGAATGTATGACATAAAACCAAATGGCACAAAGGAGCAATATAAAATCACACGGTGACAAGTGTCCCCGTTGTGGGTGGTCAACCCTAAATAAATCGGGAAAGCCCGTCCATAACGTCGGTGGTCATAAACCGATCAAAACAAAATCAGGATAACCTGTCCATAATCAAAGCGGATTATAAGTGATCCGGTCACATCGGTGATCAACCGTCCATATATCGATCTGCAGTCGTCCATAAATGACCCACATATACACATAAACATATATTCATAATAGACCTGATTGATAATGCTCCGACACAAAAATCATAAGTCCAAATAAAGTATTTGCCATTCCACATTTCATATCATATTCGAATAGTCATTTATATAAATGCAAATCCGAATGTCAAAGGATAATCACAAACAAATCCTAAGGTCAAGCATGAGGTCTCGTACCCAATAACCACAAGAATCTCTAATGGATAAAAGATCAACGCATCACTTTTCCATCAATGGTGCATAGACCCATTTAAGGGTTTTCCAATAGGGATGGGTTGAGCTCGAATCCATTAGGATTTCCCCGAAGTTATATGGAGCACTAAACCCCCATGTTAGTAAGATACCGTATGCCCAAACAATATTTACCCATGTCCAATTATTCAAATAATAAGGTACAAATATATAATTTTAACACCTTAAAACCCAAAGATATCATTTAATATTAATTTACAAATAATAATGATGATACCAATCTTAGTTTATAATTTTAGAAAACCCAAGGACCCTATCAAAATATTTTCCACATTTAAGATAGTTAAAGGGTCTAATTTGGATTTATAAAACCATCCAAGCCCTTATTCCTAATTTTTAGAACATCATGGTATTAACACTAACTTCACATAACACTGTGAATGTTACAGGTCTTTCACCTGTTGTTAAAACCTTTCCCAGTCAAAACCCCCCCCCCCCCCCCCCCCCACACCATTCTTTCCTTCAATCCTACTCAAGTTACCCACCAGGTCATCAGGTCATCCCTTAACCAGGTTACCAGGTCACCCATTATCTACTTTTTATCCTTTCACATGGCAACACCCCCTGTCATCACTACCTTCTCTCCTTTGTTTTGCACATCAGAACCTACTTAACCATTCAACACAGAATGGAATTCGGTGAAGGGTGAAGCCACGCCGAAAGCATCATGATCATCTAGAAAGTGGGACCCACCATTTCCATTCCTAAGATCTCCTTCAACAACATGGTCGCCCAACCATGTACTGCCCAAGGATCGGACATGATCATGGATAAGATCATCAGGTGGGTCCCACAACCTGATTAATGCCCAAACTAGTTTTTTCTTCATTCACGCCCTCCTTGATCAACCCAATGGATGGTAGGCCAAACAGGGCCCACCTCGCACTGATCTGCCATCTGTAGAGTCGCCCGTGGGTCCTCCTTCGGATTCACGGATCAGATCGATCATCGGGTGGCCCACCTGGGTCTCATGGTAAAAAAAACACGGATAGTCCCAAACTGCCTGCATTACCCTGTCATGGATACATTGCCTGTGGTTCTGCTGACCCTCAAGGTCACTCAAAAGCATGGTCTCACATTCCAAAACGCAAGCAGAAAACGAAAAAGGGGTTTTTATTATTATTTTTTTGTTTTAATTTTTTTTTTCAAAGTAAAAGTGTTGCTGCAATAACCGTTTGCAACATAAACAGAAACATCAACAAGATGGATCATCTCAAATCTCCAATCTCATTGCAAAACAAAATCGCATTATAACATTATTATAAGAAAAGGCATAAAAGGGTTTCTACATGCAGTGACATACCAATCAAGGAAAAACAAATATTAAATTTATAATTCATGATTAGGTACTTGCCTTTTACTGGGGTTGAAGAAAAATACACAGATCCTAACCAATACCCAAACCGCGATTCCCACAGCGCTTGAGAATAATCCTACCACCGATCTGACAAAGAATATGGGAAAGGAATGCTCAGATGAACAGATCTATGGTATTCCTACCCAAAACCTAACTTTGAAAAGAATAAGAAGATAACCTAAAAATATAGATCTACTCCTAATGATTTGAGGAGAGGGTTACCTGAGATAAGAAGATTGAACGAAGAATGCTGGTATCCTCTGATCTTGATTCTGATGGATGGATTCTAAAGCTGGTATGGCTTGGGAAGTTGAAAGAGGCAGAAGATGAAGATAACCGGGAGGAGTTGCAGAGATTAGTGGGAAGAGATAAGAAGGGTTTCGTTAAAAAGGGGATTAGGTTAAAAAGAGTACTACTGGGCTTAAGTCATTGGGTAAAGCCAAAATCAAGGACGCAAGCTCGCAACATATCTTCTAGTGTCTGATTAGTCCTTTCAGTTTGACCGTCGGTCTGAGGATGATATGCTGTACTGAAATTTAATGTGGTGCCCAAAGCTTCCTGCAGTTCTGTCCAAAATCTACCCAAGAATCTAGGATCTCTGTCTGATACAATCGATAAGGGAACACCATGAATTGTGACAACTTTCTCCATATACATTCTAGCTAACTCATCTCGAGGTGTTTTCATATTCATTGGTAAGAAATGAGCTACTTTTGTCAACCTGTCCACTATCACCCAGATACTATCTTTATTATGCATCGATGGCAGTCCAGAGATAAAATCCATCGTTATGTGTTCCCATTTCCAGTCGGGCACTTCCAATTGTTTTAAAAGTCCTGGGGGTTGCTTCCGTTCTGCCTTTACTTGTTGACACACCAAGCACCTTGCTGTAAATCCTGCTACTTCCTTCTTCATATTATTCCACCAATAATGATTACGCAGGTTCTGGTACATCTTTGTACTACCCGGATGAATAGTATAACGGGAATGATGTGCCTCTGTCATGATCTCATTCTTCAGTTCTTCTATATTTGGCACACATAACCGGTCTTGAAAGTACAACACACCCTCCACTATTCTGAAGTCTGGTCTGCTGTCAATCTGTTCAATCACTCGAGCTAGCTCTGGATCCTCTGACTGCTTGCTTTTAATCCTGCTCAAGATCTCTGGTTCCATGACAAACATGTTAGCTAACAGAATCTTGTCATCAATTGGCTGCAAGGAGACTCCCAAATCGAGAAAAATTTCTGCCCAAGACCATTCTGCCCTCAAGCATGCATTAGTTGCTACCCTTCGACTCAAAGCATCAGCCACTACATTGGCTTTTCCGGGATGATATTTGATTGGAAAATCAAAATCTTTCATATATTCCATCCACCGGGTTTGTCTCATGTTCAATTCAGGCTGGGTAAACAAATATTGAAGACTTTTATGGTCTGAATGAATTTCAAACTTCTCACCGTATAGATAGTGACGCCACATCTTCAATGCCATGACCACTGCTGCAAGTTCCAAATCATGAGTGGCATACTTTTTCTCATGCTCTTTCAATTGTCTAGAGCCATAAGCCACTACTTTCCCATCTTGCATAAGTACACACCCCAATCCAACTTTCGAGGCATCCGTGTAAATAACAAATCTACCATTCTCCGTAGGCAATGTGAGCACTGGAGCTGTAGTCAACCTATTCTTTAACTCTTGAAAACTGGCTTCACATTCGTCAGTCCACACGAAAGGTACATCTTTCCGTGTTAATCTGGTCAAAGGAGTAGCAATGGATGAAAATCCTCTCACAAATCTCCTATAGTAACCTGCTAAACCCAAGAAACTATGAATCTCTGTTACTGACATCGGTCGCTGCCACTTGACCACTGCATCAATTTTTCCTGGATCTACCGCCAATCCTTCCTTGCTGATGATGTGACCCAAGAAAATTACTTGCTTAAGCCAAAATTCGCACTTACTCAACTTGGCATAGAGTTGATGATCTCTCAAAGTCTGCAATGCTGACCTCAAATGCTGCACGTGGTCTTCTTGAGACCGAGAATAAACTAACACGTCATCTATAAAAACAACGATGAACTGGTCGAGAAATGGAGCGAATATCTTATTCATCAAGGCCATAAATACTCCTGGAGCATTGGTTAACCCAAATGGCATTACCAAAAACTCGTAGTGGCCATATCTCGTCCCGAATGCTGTCTTCTGAATGTCCTGATCTCGAACTCTGAGCTGGTGATATCCTGATCTCAAGTCTATCTTTGAGAAATATTCAGCTCCCTGAAGCTGATCAAACAATTCATCGATCCTTGGGAGAGGGTATTTGTTCTTGATTGTGACATGATTGAGTTGCCGATAATCTATGCACATTCTCATAGAACCATCCTTCTTCTTCACAAATAGAACCGGCGCACCCCAAGGTGAAACACTTGGTCTCACAAATCCCTTATCCAACAAATCCTGCAACTGAGTTTTCAACTCTTTGAGTTCTGCTGGAGCCATTCTATATGGAGCTTTAGAAATCGCAGCTGTCCCTGGCACCAATTCAATAGAAAAATCTATCTCCCTGACTGGAGGTAAGCCTGGAATTTCATCCGGGAAAATATCCGGAAACTCACAGACCACTGGAATATCCTCCACCCCTTTTGATTGTTTATCCTCCGTGATAAACGCCAAATATCCTTCGCATCCAGATTTCAACAATCTTTGTGCTTTCAATGCCGAAATCCGGCATGTCTGAATTGGTCTCCTTCGTCCAACAAATTCAATAGTGTCCGAATGCAATGACAACTTGATGGTTTTATTAAAACAGTCCATCACTGCTCTATAGGTCGCTAGCCAGTCCATACCAAGTATGACATCGAAATCCTTCATCGTTAAAAGAATTAGGTCTGCAGGTAAGATGAAATCCCCAACTTGAACTCGGGTACTCGGAAAATATTGGTGGCAACGAACCTGCTTGCCCACTGGGGTACCCACTACTAAAGCAACATCTAATCTCACTACAGTCTCATGGATATGTCTAGCAAAATCATGGGAAACAAATGAATGTGTAGAGCCAGGGTCAAAGATGGCCTTAGCTTCTACCTCGGAAATCAGAATAATACCTTCCACAACTTCTGCAGAAGCATCTGCATCCTCATGTGTAACTGCATATACTCTGCCCATCTGCGGAGCTTGGTTCTGCTGCCCTTGCACTGGCCTAGGTGCTCTTGGTTGACCAACTGGCTGCTGCTGCCTCTGTTGTTGGAATTGCCTCTGCTGACATTGGGCTTGTCTCTGCTGCTGTGGCGCTACACCCCTATATTGCTGGTACTGAGGAGCTGGTGCTCGGTACTGTTGCTGTGGTGCCCGAGGAATCTGTTGACCTGCCTGCTGTGGTCCCTGCGGAGGTGCTGTCCTCCAAATCTGCTGCGTAGGAGCACGAGAGGCTGCCATTTGGGATTTTGGCAACTGACTACCACCGTTGGGACAATCGCGAACTTGATGTCCAAGCTGCCCACAATGAAAACATGCCCCGGTCTCCTTGTAGCATTGCTCAGTAGGGTGATTCTTTCCACACCGTCTACATAGCTGTTTCTGACCAACCGAGGGTTGACCTTGAAATTTCGGTTTCTTTGGGTTGCCCTGACTAGAAGATTGCTTCAACTGATGTTGCTGATATTTGGCTTGTCGTTCGACTGCCTTCTTCTTTAGTGCACCCTCAGCCCAATATGCACTTTTTACGGTCTCCTGGAACGTCGGGCGTTGATTATCTCCAATCATCATGTAGATATCAGCTGATAACCCATCAAGAAAACGTCTGATTTTCTCTTCCTCCGGAACGACTAGTGTGGGTGCATACTTAGCCAATCTTGTGAACTGCTGTTCATACTGTTGCACTGACATGTCACCTTGCACTAAGTTCTGAAAATCTCTCTTCCATTGGTCTTTGACATATTTGGGGATGAACTTATCCATAAACTCCTTGGTGAAAGTGTCCCATGCATTTTCTTCAGCCACTGCCTCTGCTTGCACTACTGCCTTCACTGAGTTCCACCATTGGAGAGCTATCCCTCTGAACATGTAAGCTGCCAAATTAACTCGCTGCCTCTGAGTGCATCGGAAGACTGCAAAAATCTGCTCCATCTGTTCTATAAAATCATCTGCTATCATGGGATCCTCGGATCCGTGAAACTCAGGAGGAACCCTCTTCCTGAATTTCTCATAGAGGTCATTTGGATCAACTTCCCTGGGAGGCATGACCACCTGCACTGGCTGAGCTGCTCTGTCAGTCAAGGCTAAAATCTGAGCCTGGAATGCTGCTCTATCCCTGTCTGCTTGTGCTCTCTCAGCAGCTCGTTCTTCCCTTTCCCGTTGTTTCTCTGCAGCCCGTTCAGCCTCAGCTGCTTTTTGTTGATCATGTTGTGTAGTCTGGGATTGGATAAAAGCTTGCAAGAGTTGGTTGAAACGATCGTCTGGATTATTCGATCCATTCCCAGGTTCCTTGTCATGAGATCTGGTTATACGATGTGCCATGACCTACAATAAAATAATAATGGTTCAGTTCCTACAAAACAAGCTAACAAGCAATTCTATAGACTTTACAGTTAACACATAAAGCCTATCTAACGGAAATCGGAATCCTCACCACGTTCTATTGTTTCTATCCATTTTAATATCCGAGAATCGTGCTGGGCTCTGATACCAACTGTCACGTCCCCCAAAATAATAATTAGGGAAAAACGTGAAAAAATAAATAAATTTCAAATTCCTGTGTTTAATACAACACAAGCTTCCAAAAGTGGACCCACAAAAAATTTCAATATGTGGTGAGTCAAAATAAATTTCATTAAATGCAACGGAAGCTTTATTCAATTGGTAATCAATGTTCATAAATGAAACCCAACACAAAAATCAAATAAACATTAATAGTTAAATTTTAGAAATTATATAATTCTGCAATTTAACTATTAATGTTTATTTGATTTTTGTGTTGGGTTTCATTTATGAACATTGATTACCAATTGAATAAAGCTTCCGTTGCATTTAATGAAATTTATTTTGACTCACCACATATTGAAATTTTTTGTGGGTCCACTTTTGGAAGCTTGTGTTGTATTAAACACAGGAATTTGAAATTTATTTATTTTTTCACGTTTTTCCCTAATTATTATTTTGGGGGACGTGACACTCTCCCTCTCTCATCTCTCCCTCGCCACCTCTCTGCCGCCTCTCCCACTCTGCTCATCCTCTCTGTCTCCCCTGCTCCTTCTTTGTCTCTTCCCTGAGCAACCTTCACCTTTCCTTGAGACCCCTTCACAGCCACCTTCTCTCCCCTACGCCATTCCCTACACCCTCCCTACACACACCACCTGCACACCTACTGCTTTCTCCTCTTCTTCTTTCTTTCCTTTCTTTTCTTCTTTCCCTTCTCTCACTACACTTCACCACCTGCGCGCCCACTGTACCTCTCCTTTTCTTTCTTTCTTTTCTTCTTTCTTCTCTTCCTCTTCTTCCCCATCTTCTTCTCCCTCACCCGCACGCAGCACCACAGCACCCTTCTTCCTCCACTGCACTCCACCTACACACCCCACCAAGCCACTTTTTTTTCCTTTTGCTTTCTTTCTTTCTTTCCCTTCTTCTTTCTTCTCCTTCCTCTCCTTCTCTTCCTCATCCCACCTTACCTTACACCCACCTGCGGCACACCTTGCTTCCTCCCTGCACCAATCTCCACTGGACACTCCTTCCTTGCCACCACTGCACTTCACACACCCTCACTACTGCACCCACTTGACTAGCCCATTCATCTAAACCGAACATGCCTATTTTATTTTCTTGCATATTTGTTTATTGTTTCTTTTTATGATTTCATGCATCTTAATATGCCCATGCATGTGGTCAATTTTCAGTTTCATTGTTTATTTTAAATCATTCCTAGCTAGCAGCAAGCCCGTCTATGCACCTAGTTTAATCTTTTTTTTTTTTTAGTCATTTCATCATCTTTTATGCATAAATTTTGCGCATGCATTTAATATGCTCATTCATTTAGATTGGCATTTTTCTTTCCTTCTATCATGGCTTGTTTTAATTTGTTCTTGATTCACGTATTAAAATATGCTCATGCATTCAACCTGCCCGTGCATTATAACTTAGTTGCATTTTTATTTCATATTCTTTTAGGTGCAATTTAGCACTGCATAATTTATTAAAAAAAATTAAATAAAAAAAATAAAAAAAAACAAAAACCCAAAAAAAAAAAGCAAAACCAAATAATAAAATAAAAAGTAAAGATTAAAAATAGAATTTTAGCTACCCTACTAATTAGAAATAATTTGGCTAAATCCAATAATTGACTTCTCTTCTCTTCCCCCATGTCATTAGGATTAGGAGATCTCATTTAGGAAACTTCAAATAAATTATTAAATAAAAATTAGGAACTTATTACTCCCTCCTCACCCCCATTTCATTAGGTTAAATCAGTTTAGGATTTAAGGCTTAATAAATAAATACATAAAAAGAAAATAAAAACCATAAAAATCAAAAAGACCAAAAACAAAGTAAAAGATATTAAAAAAAACCAAAATATTAATAAATTGGAGTTAGAAATTAGACTATAGCCTAACTGATTAGGTCAGACCCCGGACCTAGATCTAGGTTTACCCCTAGTTTCAATAATCCCAACTGATTAGGTCCCACTCGCTCTCCGGGCCCCGCTAAGGGACCAGGAGAGCGGATGTGGGCGGTTAGGACCTTCGGATAGGGTAGAGATCCATTAGGGAAATGGAATAGTTAGACTGAATCCAAGTAGGAACTCCCTTAGTTAGGCCTTTCTAGCCCCAATTATTAAAATCCAAAAAAAAAACTATAAAACCAACAAAACCAATCCCAAAAATATTTTCTTCTCTTTTCCTCCACCTCCGGTCCCAAATATTCATCTGAACTCAATGATTAAAGGGAATAGAGGCTGATTCCGAGAACTTGAATTAATGAGAATGACGAAAGGAGACGAGTGATTTCACACACCCCAATATCAGTTTATTTACTACCGACCCATCATTAGCCACCCTTAATCAATCCCGGCCCAACATCGGCCATTTTTATCTTACTTCTGGCCCATCATCGGCCATGCACTTTTATCACCTGCGTATCGCACGCAAACCCACAGAAATCACAACTCAAAGTTTCGTCTGCATCATTCTTTCGATTCGAAGAATCAGCCTTTAAACCCTAGGTCGTCAAAGGACATTGAAGGGAGTACCCAGGAATGGGGTTGATCCTTTTCTAAATATTTGGCACCTTTCCCCTTATTTTCTTATTTTATTTTCATTTTAATTCGCTTATCCCCTAGAATACTTGGATTTAACTTTAATTAGTCTGTCCAACCCTGGATGTTGATTTCCCCTGCCTAGTTCATTATGGTCCCATCTTGAAGCCCGTAATTTGACCCTTGACCCAAGTTCGACCCGAATTGAAAGACCCAAATTAAGTGACGAGACAACCGTCGTGTGTCGCTGGCGGCACATTAGACTAGAGAAGAACCCACCCCATTTTCCTCCCGCATTCTTTCAGCTTTCGTCGAAGGACGGTGTTACGGCCGAATCCGTAACTGGCGATCGTGATCCGTCGATTTTGAGGGTAGTCGGAATCCTCATTTTCGATGCATTTTTTTATCTCATACTGTTGAATGGCGATTGCCCTCTCGGGGGGTGGGGGGGGATCAAAATTCACATCCGACAGATAGCTCTAGTCATAACCAATATAATATAGCTCCTACCAGTGATGATCAGTAAACAGGCTAAGCTTAGATCAATTGAGTGAATGTTTAGTGCCGACCCAGGGAACAAGTACAGGTCTGTGTCTATCTAGGCTTGTCTTGTGTGAGCAAGGTCCCAACTAAGTCTCTAAGAGGTTAATGTACAATATCATGGAACACGGTCCAATATCCAAGCCCAAGTCCAACATCATTGGATCCATATTTGGCCCACAACCATAGCCTGATGCAATATAAGTACAATACCATGTTCATTCCACAAGTAATCATCCCATGCTCATACACAATGAGCCATCAATCCATTAAAATTAACCTCTCCATTCTAGGATTCCACATACCCAATCTTAGGCCGTATGAGGGCCCGCCTAGCCACAGACACGAGTTGTTTATCTCCAAATACATCATTGCGTCATCACTAAGTAGTCCTAGGTTCAGGTCCTCCAATTCCCATTTAATTAACTGGTTATAACAATAACTAAGATATGAGAGAAGCACAATGTATAAAGACCTCAAACAATAGAATCAAACGGGATAAAGTAAGGTCCAACCTAAGTAATGGTCCACTCATGGTTCAGGGCCTCATCATGTAATTGGATCTTAAACTGCAGTTCCAGATGTCAAAGGATGTTATGTTGGGTGCTCCTGAAGTTAGGGACATCATTGACTACATTTAAGGGTCAAATCATTGATGATTCAAATCCCAAAAACCCATTTGGTGGACCCCACGAGTCAAGGTTGAGCCTCACCATTGACTTGGGCTTGGCACATTAATGGAGGCCTATTTGGATGGTCAATAGGTCCACAATAGGTCCAACATCAAAGTCTATAGAAATCTGGAATTTTACCCTTCACATTGTATCCGGTCTACATCATCCTCAGGGATGTCGACCGGGTACACTGGATGTTGAGCCCCAAGTCAACATCCTGCAGTGTCCCCGGTCGACATCGTGGCCATGATGTCGACTGGGTACACACGAGTTTGAAGGCAAACATCTGGGGGGCAGTCTATGTTTCTCAGAATTTGTTGTGTTCCCGGTCGACATCGTGGCCATGATGTCGACCGGGTTCACATGATCCTGGCCTGTCTAAGAAATTCAACTCTCAGTTATTTTCTACAGAATCCTGTGTATCTGGTCGACTGAGACAAGGTCCGGTCGACCGGGTACACTGTCTGTGCTTTATTTTTCAGAAACTTAACTGAGACTCAGATTTCTTAGTTTATAGTGTGTCCGGTCGACCGAGACAAGGTCCGGTTGATCGGGCACATGTAACTGTAGCAGAAATTCCATTTTCTGGATTCTTCTTCTTCAATCCATTTTTCATCCAATTCACCCATAATCTCCTCCATTCATCGCAGAAACAAAACCAAATAATAAAAACACTTCTATAACCCTCCAACCATCATCCAACTGGGCCATTGATCTTCCAAATGGGAGAACCCATCCATCAAATGGCCAACATCCATAACACAAAGCTCAAATGGTAGATCTAGCATGCATATATATACACCACTGAATTGAATTTGCAGAATCAAGAGAAGACAACCATGCATTTTGTGATATTAGCATAGGGTACTTACCTCAATTCGAAATTGCAAAGAAAGTTGAGAAAGAGATGAGAAATCCAAGCTCTTAAGAGGTTGATAGTATAATTAGGGGTGATCTCTAACTTCTCCTTCTGCTGGAATTTAGGGAATTAGGGTTTCTTAGGGATGGGTAGGGAAGATGAGAGTGAATTAGTATTTAGGCTTCATTTGCAATAGTTGTGAATATATAGGTTAGGGTTTAGGACAATTACCAAAAGGGTAGTTTAATTTTAGATGGGGAAGAGATAAGGCCATGGGTAAATAGGTCTTTAGGTAGGAATTCTAGAAGCTTCCTTAACTCACAATACCCCTCCTATTAAGACTAATTATTAGCTAAGTCCTAATCTAATTAAAACCCTACTAAATTTACAATAAGCACCTTATATCTATAAAGAATTATATAAAAGCCAAATTCTAAGACTTAGGAGTATTAACAGTTATTCTACTAATTCTTATTAATTATCATATTAAGATAAATAATATCATATTAATAACTATTCAAATCAAATTGAGGGCCCGCAAAGGGTAGGGCCTCACAAAGGTCCTGCCACAGGGAAACTTGTATCAAGCTCGGGCATTGGTGACACTGGTCACTTACAAAATATCCCAGAGGGGACCAATATGTAGTCATACAGAAATAGTAATAACAAAATGTTGTCAATTCACAAATTAATCCAGAAAGCGGGATTCGGTTCTTAAACCAGGAATTAATGAGTAATTCGGTTATTCAAGAAACCTATGTGCAAGTACGGGGGATGATAGATACTTAGAATGCCCCAAAACGGAGAAACGGTGTTGATTCGGCCTTTTTAAACAGTTAACCAATTCAATTCAAGCTCAAAACAATAAAACAGATTAAAGCGGGATTCAAAGTAATATTTTTCCAAGTCAGGCTTAAAAAGGTAAAATAGGTCGAGTGGGTTTCCAAGGCAGTATTTTCATATTCAAGTTTAAAATAGTAAAGCGAGTCAAAGCAGGTTTTCGGGGTCAAGCAGGTTTTTAGGGTCAAAGCAGGTTTTCAAGGTCAAAGCAGGTTTTTAGGGTCAAACCAGGTTTTTAGGGTCAAAGCAGGTTTTCAGGGTCAAAGCAAATTTTCAAGGTGGTAATTTTCTAATTCAAGTTTAAAATAGTAAAATGGGTCAAAGCAGGTTTTCAAGGCAGTAATTTTCTGATTCAAGTTTAAAATAGCAAAATAGGTCAAAGCAGGTTTTCAAGGCAGTAATCGTTTCAATTCAGGCTAAAAACAGTAAACAAGTAAAAACGGGCTTCAAAACAGTATTTTTCTAAGTTCTGGAATTTTTATAGAAAATTGGGCAACATTTCGGGTAGAAATAAGGGAACCCAAAAACGGGTGGCGAAAGAGAAGTTATCTAGGTAACTCGGAAGGACATGGCAATAAATGCTCACACACATACTGTCACGACCCCGAACTTGATTAGTAATTAAACTGGATCCGAGTTTGAAATTTGGGGCTAATTAAAAAATTTTGCCCTTAATGCCCAAGGATCGAAGTCCGTCGTGAGGATTGTGTAGTTGAGCTTCATTAACAAATTAATCAACATGACTTGTCCTGTAAACACAACATTAAGCCTGTAGAGATATCAAAGCAAGTCTGGATTTCATTTCCTTATATATATATATATTCAATTTTCAAAAGATAAAACATATAAAGTTTATAAACATCAAGATCATCCCAAAAACCTAGGTCCCGATACAAGAGATATACAAAAGTATAATAAGTCCAAAAGTATAGAAATCCCCAAAAGATGAAAAGAAGTGGCACAATAAGATATCTCTGTATAACGCGCACTAGTGCCAGGAGTGATGACGCTAAGCTATGTCATCGGCACCCCACTCTCGTACCTCATCCTCCTCCCCAGGTTGAGGATCCTCTGGGATTGCCTCGGCATCCGGGTCGGCATAATAGTTGTGGGTGTCCTCTGCACACCATGGAATAAATGATCAACAATATGTTGGCAAGAGAATAAGCAATATACATTATTAATAACTTGTTTCAAATGAGAATAAAGACAAGTATATGATTGTTGGATAGCAAGGTACAATCCAGGCATCAAGCATGAGTAATATGAGAATCAAGTAACCAGATAAATCCTAGTAAGATAAACAAGAATGACCATCCATAAAATACAATGCAAGTAAGAGGAGACTTCGAGGATGTCCTAGCCATCTCCCGAGAGTATAAGTGACGTCTTGGCCGACTACGAATACCGAAAGTCTAGCTCTAAGGGGATCCTAGCTCCTGGTCCTAGGAATAGCAGCACGGTCCTAGCTTGCTCCCAGCTATTCTCACCATGGATGCCATCCAAAACCGACTGTCCACCTTAGTGTCCGGTATCTGGCCTACTTTTAAATCCTCAGTTCGCAGCTGGTCATGAATGCAAGATGAGGATGATGGTTTATACATGTCACAAATTCCAAGACAAATACACGTGGATAGGTTTCCAAGTACAAGATAACAAGCCGGGGGCTACTCAAAGTCAAGCCAAGGTACAAGTCAAGTTCCAAGTTCCATGAGTAGTCCTCTTTCAAGTCTATCCACACGTGTCCATCAATACAAGACAAAGGTACCAAAGAATACACTCTAAGTCCGATCAAATCCTAAATCTACAAGTTAAGTTGCAAGTTATACAAGTCTATAAGATTAGAGTGTACAAGGTACGACAAGCTACAGATACAAGATTCGCGAGTCAAGAGTGAAGAACAAGCCAATCCTAGGTCAAGAGTTGTCCATCTTGTATCGAATGTGTCCCCAACGGAGTACGTATAGAGAATGAGTCAATGATGTCCTAATTTGGTGGGCCCATGGTGTACGGAAGTTGTTGGGCACCAATTAACTTATTTCCACAAGCATTCGGTCAAGTTACATTGATATACGGAAAATCCCAGACAATCGATGAAGCGCACCAAGCTAAACATGCTCCGTTTTCATTTTCCCCAATTGGTCAAGCAAGGGTAGGGTCAATAGGTTCCAACCTAGGGTCCAAACTAGGTTCGGAATCCCTTTCCAAAAGAGATAAATGCTTGGTTCATTGATCCAATACCCACTTCCTTTCCCAATCTCTGATCATTAATATAATATACCATTGGATTCTATGTCTTAAGAGCTTTCCAACGGTATATAGAACTCCCGAATCCAACATGAGGGTCAAAAGTTATGGGCGTTTGAAAATGGTCAATTTTTAATACCCCCTGCAGGTTCCCAGCGGCCGGACGCAAGAAATCCGACGTCCGGACGCCCGACACCAATCCAGGCACCCTGAGACACTACCTTCTGGCGTCCGGACTCCAAAACCCCAGGGTCCGGATGCCCGGAGTCAAAAACCTCCCGAGATTCCCCTGTTTCTGGTCATTTTTGAAAGTCTTCCACGCCAGCTCATTCTCCTCCCTTCCTAAGCCTTTCCAAGGGTTAGAAACCTGTACCAAAGAGCCTCCATGCTCTCCTCCAAACCACAATTGATTCAATTTACCAACCCACCCATTTCAAGTCCATAACATCACATTCATAATTAACATGTAATTTCCAAATAAAACATAGTCAAGGTTGGAATTAAAGGTTGTTTAGGCAATTACATTAGCATGAATTCAATAAACATAAATGCATGTACAAAATATAGAGCTATTCTACTTGCCTTCACTAAAGGGGATGAAAGAGATGGAAATTTGAGAGAGAAATTGTGGAGGAAAGCTCTCCACTCACACCCTAGCCATAGACACTTCCAAAACCCTTATCCTACACCCAAAGAAGGAAGAAGGAAGAAGAAAGAAAGAAATCTATTAACATACAAGGTCTCTACAACAATGAGGAAGGATTTAGGGAAGAAGGGGTTGAGGGAAAACTCACCAAAATGGGTCTAAGAGATTAAGGAGATGAGAGGAGGAGAATGCTGTAGTTGGTTGTCCTTGGGATGGCCTGTAAGCTCCACATGCAAGAAGAGAGAGATGAAGAGTAGTGAAGAGGAAGAAGCTCCAGCAGCTGTGTTGAGTGAGGGGAGGAAGAACCGAATGATAGGGCTGGGTTAGGTTAAAATGAGGGAGGGACGGGAAAAAGTCCAAAATACCCATTTGAGTGCAATGAGAGAAAAACAATTATTTGAGGGACTTTAAGGTGTCGAATCATGACTGATGTGATTTTAAATTCAATGCTTTAATACTGCAAGTGCACAGTTGTCTTGTTGAGGCAGTGGCAATTACAGGTTGATCCCACAGGGAGCACTACTAAGTTAAAATTTAAAATCTGAATTTTTTTTATCAATGATAATAACAAGAGAGATAATAAGAAACAATAATAAAATTAAGAAAATTCTAGATCTAAAATACAGAAATAAGATATGAAAAAAAGCAGATCAGAATATCATGAATCCATTAAGTAGTCCCACCATCATTCTATGCAATTGATAAAATAAATTTGTCCAAAACATCCTTCAAATTAGAAATAAATCAATGTTTCTGATTCGGATAATTTGTCTATCAAAGAGCACAATTTTCCACAATTTATTTAAGGCAAAAGTAGGAGAATCACTAAAAGTTTTTCTATCTTAGGCTAGGATTTCCTTTTAATAAGAGGTCAGGTCATTAGGACCATCTTAGTTAGTTATAAGCTCCACCTAGGGTATTGGGGGCAAAGGTTGTGACCTCTGTTTTAGTTCATGTTTAGGATTCAGTCGATTCAATTAATTGCTATAGTTATTGTTTTAAGACTCTTATTGGAGTTTAATAAAAGTTGATTTAGACTTTTTTTTCTTTTCCTCCTTTTTTGTGGGGATGTTTAGTATTGAATGATGATGATATCCATTATGATGATGTTAATGATGACGAGGTATGAGATTTGATTATGAATTGTGATGGTGAATTATGATAGTTCATTATTTATTATGGGTGCTTGATGATGGTGATAATTATGTGCATTTTAATTGACATATAATGAGGTGGATTATGTCTTAACTTCATCTCCATTGACGTCTACATTAATGTGAAGTTTGATCCCTATCTTTTCTTTTCTTTTCTTTTTTCTTTTTTTTATTTTTTAGTTGAGTTGTTTTTTATAGGTGGATCCCCCCTTGAAGGACGGCCCCACCATGTGATGGGGATGGGCGAGCGCCCAGGGCTGGGGGCGCTATGTTACAACAAATAGGGCTGCCCCAATCGTTCCCTCTCTTTCTTTTATTTCTCTGTTTCCCTCTCTCCCTTTTCTTTTGTTTTGATTCTGGCTTCAGGTGAGGCGCAGGGGTGAGCGAGTAGGGAGCTGAGTGTTGAAAGAGGAGAGGAGGAAAGGAAGAGCAGTAGCTTGCGGGTTTGCCGTCGCCCAGGTAAGTGGGTTTCGACTTCTTTTTTTGTTTCTCTTCTTTCTATTTTTTTTTTCATGGCTGTTGTGGTTATTTCTGGTGGAGTCTCAGTGGGCAGCAGTGGAAAAACGAGCAGTGAGAGCTGAGTGGAGAAAGAGAAGAGGAGGGAAGGAAGAGCAAAAGCGCGTGGCTGTCTTCTACAGCCCAGGTGGGTGGTTTTCGACCCTTCCTTTTTTTTTTTCTTCTTCTTTGTGTTTTTTCTTTTTGTTTTTTTTTTTAGAATATGTTTCTGCCATTTCAGGTGGAGGCCGAATACATTGAGGAGAAAGGGAAGAGAGAGAGATTCAGGTGTGCATTTTCCATCTTCTGTCCATTTTATTTCTATTCTCTTTCTTTTCTCTTCTCTCTGTTTTTTTTTTTTTTTTTTTTTTTTAGAATTTGTTTCTGCCATTTCAGGTGGAGGCCAATTGGGCTAAGGAGAAAAGGGAGGAGAGAGAAATTCAGGTATGTGGTTTTATTCTCTTCTCATTTTCCACTCTTTATTCTCTATTTCTTTTCTTCCCCTTTTTTTTTTAAAAAAAAAAATTCTGCTGCTGCCGTTTCAGGGAGAAGCCGAGTATGTTGAGGAGAAAAGGGAGGAGAGAGAGATTCAGGTATGTGGTTTTACTCTCTTCCCATTTTCCATTCTTTATTCTCTCTTTCTTCTCTTCTCTCTGTTTTTTTTTTTTTTTTACTAACCTGTTTCTGCCAGCTATAGGTGGAGTGTTCGATTGGGCTGAGCAGGGAAGAAGCAACAGAGTAAGGGGAAGAAGAAGGAAAGGGAGAAGAGAAAAGGTGGTGTTTGACAGCTTGGTGGCCTAGGTATGTGGGTCCCCTCCTCTTCCATTCATTTCTTTTTTCTCTCTTTTATTTATTATCATTATTATTATCATTTTGGACGATGGCTGCAACATGGGGTTTTAGGACTCGATTTCGGCTATTGGCAGCCATGGGTGTGGTGGATTTTGGTGAGGGAAGAAGGAATGGAGTTGTCCTAGCTATGATGTTGGCAATCCCAGCCCCCTTGACTAAAATTTGAAAGGTTGCAGAGTGAGAATCCCTTGGTAAAAAAAAAAATCAGTTTGGGTGGAAAAATGGGCATCCATTGTGGCTAGTTGAGATTGATGGGATGAGGAAGAATGAGGTTTGGTGTGGTCCATGGAGGCTAACAAGTGTAGTGGAGATTGTTGAGTTCATTGAGCATTTCCATTGGTTTTAAATGAGAGTGTGGTGAACATGATTTTAGACTCTTGGCATAGATCTTGGCCATTGTAGGGGCAGCTTGGGCTCTCTTTTTTTTTATGTTTTATTTTTTTTCTTATGTTATTTAGGGACTTGTTTAAATTTGTGGTGCACTGGTTTTGACTTGTTTCTTACACCATGGTGTGTTTTATGCTCACTTCTATATTTGTAATTATGTTGGGAACCTTCTGCTCTTTTGCCTCTATCTTTTTTATTTGTTTATTTTATTATGTAGAAGAGTAAGCTTGGTAATTGAGGGGTGTGGTGGTGATGGCTAGGGTGAGTTGGTTATGATGTGATGGGATAAAGGTTATGGGTGTTGTTTTAGTTTAAATTGTGATTTGGTTATTCATTTTTCATTTTTTATATCTTTATATACTTCTCGTTGTTGTGGTTGTCATTGTTTCCTTTCCCCCTTTTGTTTTATTTTTGTTATATGACGTGATTGTGGGGTTGGGTGTGATTCAGCCTAATGCATATGTTGAGACGATATGGTGGTGACATGGCTACATAGGGGGTGTGGAGTTAGGGCTAAGTTGAAGGAATTGGATTGGAATGAATGTGTTTTTACTTCTTTGCAGGCCTGTAAAATGTGTCTTAATGAGGCTAGTTCAATAAATGTGATTCGTTTTTTTTTTTTTTTTTTCTTAGTCTCCTGGTTGGATCAACGGTCATGGTTTTTGGCTCCTCTTCCTTCTATCACTTGACTGATGAGGGTCATCACTTCTAAATTGGAAACACTAGTCATCATCTTCGGACTAGTTTGTCTCTTATGCTTACGTGGACTAACATTATGCTCTCATGCTCAACTTCTCATTTTGGCTTTGGGTACAGGTTTGTTGGATGGCTAGGACTAAAGAGACTTGTAAGCGCGCTCCTATGTCATCGGACACTGTGGAAGGGGCCGGGGTAGAGCAAATCATTGCTCCCCCAAAAAAGAAACAGAAGGGTGAGGATAAATCAGAGAAGAAGCCTCACCTTTCAGACGAGATACGAGCTAGCCAGGTAAACTCTTAGTTGTCTTTATAAATATCATACTTCGTTGGCTTTCATTATTGTTGACATTCTTTCCTCTAATGTTTGTGTTACAACCTGTCCCTTTTGCTCGGGCTAGGGTGAGTTGGTTACAGATGAGGGACTGGTGGACCGAGCTCCCTGATCACTTAAAAGATCGGGTCCGAGCGATGGGGTTTGGGGATTTCATGTCTATTGTCGCCTTCCTCACCGACCGTTCTCTCATTTGTGCTCTTTCCGAGAGATGGAGGGACAAGACGCACACTTTCCATTTCCCTCCCGGGGAAATGACGATTACACTTGAGGACATTGTGTGTTGCTGGGGGCTAAGGGTGACAGGCCTCCCTGTTTTCTCCAGGGCGAATGATGCCAAGGCTTCTATCACTCGATTACGCCTGCATAGGATGTTCGGGGCTCGCCCCCAGTCCGGTGTGGATCAGATTGACGCCGAGTGGCTGAGGGAGGCGTACAGCCCAGACAGGAGGAGGATCCTAAATAGTAAGTATTCCATTGTTGCCTTTGTAGCATCATATCTTTCTCTTCTGCTATTCCTACTAATCATTCCTCCCTGCTTCATTTTAGAGTGGGCTCGGAACCAGGCGGACTTCCTCGCCAAGCTGAGGGCAAGGGTACCGGGTTTCGGAGGCTTGCCTGTTAGAGGATGTGAGGGAGGTCCTGTCCCCATAACGGCCGGGGCCCGGGCCGATGCTGGTAACATTTTGTCCCCTCTCCTTTAGATTGGTTCATAGTAGAAAAATACCCATGAGACCTACATATTCGATATTTATCCTTTATTAACAGTATTCATAATTCCTTTGAAGGGTGAGGGCCCTTCTTCTAGCAGATCCTGATCTACGGCCGGCCCTACTGATGACGATGCAGCAGTGGTGGACGGCATTGAGAGTGATGATGAGGTGGACGGGGGTTATGATGATGCGGGGGAGTCTGAGGACGCAGATTTTGATGAGTTGGAGAGTGAGTTTATCGCGTCTGATGATCGAGGCAACGAGATTGATGATGGGGACAATGAGAATGAGGGGGTGAGACCTCGCCGAGTTGTTTCTGCCGGCTTTGATGAGGGGAGCGGTGGAGGTGCAGGTAGAGGTGACGAGGGTGATGTTGCCGGACCCTTTGAGCGTAAGCACTCGATCCAGTTTCTTTTAACCGATCTCTGGCGTCTTGTATGCTTCTCATCCTTGTTTCTTACGTTCTTTCTCTTTTGCTGCAGGGTATGAATGGCAGGAAATGCCGGTTGATGGGTACGCTCGCCGAAAGAGAGTATGGATACCTTGTGAGGTTTTCCCGGTCACGAGTGAGTACTGAAATGTTTGGTAGCTACTTTGCTCTCTATTCTGATTATCTAATGAATTTCTCATGTCAATTTGGTATTGTGCAGAGAAAGAGCATGAAAGGCAATCTGAGGTTCGTTTGAGGAGACTGAGGCTGATTTCAGCACGGTTGGGTGATGATGAGCATCTCAAGGCTTTTCTTCTGTTCTTTTTGGGGAGGTGTCTTTTCTCCAACGCCACTGGCAATAGAGCGCCCGGTACTCTCATTTAGTTTGTGTAGGACCTGGATAAGGTCGGCGACTATGCTTGGGGCGCGGCCACCCTTGCCTTTCTATTCCATAGCCTGGACTCGAGGTGCCGCCTCCAGCCAGAATGTAAGAGCCTTCGAGGGTTCGTGCAGATCCTACAAGTTTAAACCCTATCCCCAAGTGTGGTGACCTATTGTAGTCCACCTTTTCTTATCATGGGTCATGTTTCATCTTTTGTAATAACCAAGCTTTGGTGGTGTGTAGGTATGGGTTTGGGAGCATATCATCTAGTGTCGGCCTGAGCGCCTGCCTGCGAGGTTGAGTTGTACTCCTCAGGCTTCGCAATGGTATCCTAATGCCAATTTGCGGAGTTTTGCCGACATTCTGCCTCTTTAGATGGCTGAGCGTATTAAGGCTCTAGGAATGAGACCGGGCGAGCAAGGTTATCGGTTCATCTTAAATGAGTTGGAAAATCACGAGGTATGCTCCTTTTCTCCTTTTGTTTATTATGTTAAATGTCTGCCTCTCTCTGTTCTCATTTGCTACACGTCATGACTCGTAAGGTGATTTGGCAGCCCTACCGGGGTGGTCCGGATGATGAGGTGGCTGTTGTGCAGGAGGGGCGTACTCTATTTGAGAGGGACATATGGCTCCATGCTCCCCAGGTGGCGGTCAGGTTGGTTGTCAGCCGAGTTGCGCGCCAACTGGGACAACATCAAGTTGTCCCTGCAGAAAAGTCTATCATGCATCGGTCGTATCCAGGGTGGGGTTTGAAAGCGTTCAAACGCCGTAATCCGTGTCGGAAAGAGATAAAAAATTAGAGAAGGAAAGGGAGGAAGGCCACCTTCAGTGTAGATGCTAGTGCCTGGAGTGACTATGAGGTATATTGGAGGACAACTTTGCATCGGTATATTCTCCCGGAATCGTATTCTTGTGGGGCTTTGTATTCTGTTAGTAATTGCGCGGAAGTGGCTGAGGCCTCGTCATTGGCTCAGGTGAGCATTGAAATTTTGTTCGCTCTGATGTTGTCTTCCTTTTTATCATGGCTAACATCATTTCTTCCTTTACTTTTCAGGAGGAGATACCGGCTGCAGCAAGGCATTGGCAGGCACGCCCATCATCCGAAGGAAGGGGCGAGGTGAGGGCTTATGAGGTTTCCAACTTCAATTATGGGCCTTACAATCTCAACGATTTATGCTCTTCCCATCCTCTAACTGAGGCTCTCATGTGTGACAAGGGACGTCTGGGTGCGTAGTGTCCGATGCGGAGTCCATCCTCAGGGGAGAAACACTTCGACTGTCTCACCTAGTGGAGAAGAAGGTATGACTTCTTGATTTAGTGTTTGAATCCAATGGTGCTTATCTCCATAGTAATGTTGATCATTCTTGATGTAACGGCATGGTTTATATTTCATAGGATACGGAGATCGTAAAACTGAGGGCACTATTGACAGCTGAGAGGGTACGAAAATTGTTAAACCTAATTAGCCACGTGCTACCTTATTTATACTTTCCTTACTAAAAATGCTTTGGTAACAGGAGCGCCGCCGGGAAAATGAAGCGATCATCGAAGCATCGGCGGATGCTCATGAGGTATGAGGTCATGGAGTTATTTGTTCATTTTGAATTTGTGTTTATGACCTTTGGTTACTATGCAAAGCAATAGAGAGCAGGACATGTCCGAAGTCACGAGAATTCGATTAGAGAGCGATCTTCTCACTCTACAGGCAGAAGTGGACCGACTACGGACTAGCGAGGTTTGCGTTTCGTTTTATCGTTCTTGTGTTCAAGACATATAATGACTGACTCTTAACCCTTTCTATTCGTGATCCTCAGGCAAAGGCTCGTGGCGAGCGCGACGGAGCATTTGTAGAGAGAGCTGCTTCTGTGGCACAGGTACGAGCGATTCTCATGTGATATTTTAATCTTGATTCCTCATCCATTGTTGATGTTGTTTATAATTTTGCTGTGTGCAGGTTGACGAGTTACGTGCCAGGCTTAGGAGCTTTGAGGCCCCTGTGCAGGTAAAGGTCTTTTCTTCCTTTTAAATTCCATGTTTGATGCTACAAGGTTTGTTGAACGTAATGTTTCTATAAACGTTGTCCTGTAGAGCGATGCTATCGTTGCTTCTATTCCTCCACCTCTTAGCTTGGGCGAGGAAAAGGCCATTATTCATGATCATTACGCTCGGCGCATGAATCGCATGGAGCGACAACATGATGAGGTGGTTGCTGATTTGGGGGGCATCTCGCTAGACTTCATCGGAGGGCAGAGGAGAGAGGTTATGCATTCTCGGACTCGACCCGCACTCCTTCTTAGCGTGCTCCTGGTCCGACCTCATTTGCTTCGTCGGCTCACCGTGATGGAGCCGCTCCGTAGAGTCATCGTTCTTTGATCGATCTCCCCAGGCTGCATCATTAGTGTATCCTTGTTCCATGTATCCATATTTGCTAGTCATGTATTTATGTTGTTTCACCCCATCTTTGGCTTATGGTGAGAGCTAATATGTATTTGATGTATGTTGTGTATACATGTATTATGTATGTGTAGTTGAGATAGTGTGCTTGATGCTTTAGAAGTGCCATGGGAATGTATTTGATTGATAAGGAGTTGTTGTGGGGTACGGGGGAATATAAGAAGTGTTTTTCTTTCACAGGTAACAGGTTCTGTGTATCCGGAAATTTTCCGGGGTCCAAAAAACAAGGGGAAGTGCTGCCGAAATTTTTCTAAAATTTCTCGAATTTTGTGCCTCAGCAAAAAAAATTTCATGGAATAAGAATAATAGCAATCCGGGATAGACAAATGAGATATAATAAACCAAATGAATGCAATCCCATGCCAATTTTGACCGGAGAGGCAACATGGCCACAAGGTTCTCAAACAATAAGGAGTGCCTGAGTGTGTGACGTTTATGGCTTAAGCAATTCTATGTTTTTAAGGCATTTACATCGTCAGCAATAAGTATTATGGCAAGAGCTCAAGATATTTTCATTTTCAAATCAAATATGATATCATAAAGGGTGTGCATAGCATACATCTATAATCAAATTCATCATTATATATCATAACAACCATAATTCATACTTCCCAAGTTTGGTCATTAGCATTTTGACCTTTTCTAGTTATGAGGAGTTGTGTGCAAAATAATACCCGTAGATAATAAAAAAATGCCCTAGCTTGTGGGATGTTATGAATGTAATCGGGGTTGGTTTCCCTGCAAGGTCTCAAAGCAAATTTGTTAGTTTAATATTTTTAGGCCCCCTGCATAATTTAGCTAAGGTGGCATCTTTCTTTCTCGGTAAAAATGTCAGGGGCCCATTTTGGCATTCAAACTTTGGGAAAAGAGATGGAATTAGTACCTTAGTGTATGTGTTCTTTCCTGCATTCAATCGGAAATGGTTAGCAACAAAAGCATGCATGAGGTGAGGGTGTGTGCAGTCTAGTGAGTGTTCGTGGCAATTGTGTATGCGATGAGGGCCCATATTGGGAAGCCGTGCAAGACAGACAGATAGATATATACATATATATATATATATATATATAATGCCCCAGCATAAGACTAGTGTTCATTTTGGCTGTGGGCAAGAAAGTACCCTCGTTCCATGATTGTCACCTTAGCGGTAATGTGATACTCCCTAACCATCATTTGGAGGTCGAGCCCTCACAGGCCCTCCTCTTGTAACTGCTTAGTCTTTTTAGTTGAACTTCAAAAAGCACTTGACTGTCATCGGGGCTCGTTCGTGAGTTGTGTTTATGTGTGGGGTGGTAAGTCACCGTGCCTCCTTAGTGTTGTGGCTTCCGACCACCTTCTGCTCAGTTCATGCGATGAGTACCCATGTCACTCCAATGGGCCTAATTCTAATAGAGAAATTTTTTTTTTCTTTTTTTTTGTTTAACACGTAACTGCGCAATGTCTAGGTTCTTTAAGCTTTCTAATTAACCCATGTAACGAGCTTTAGGCCAGTGACTTCCAAACCAAACGGCTTTAGGGCACTAGGTACATAAATACCCCTGCGGGCTTACTGGCTCGAGTTAAAAAGGCTACAAACCCAAACTAATCACGTTTTTTTTTTTTAGCATGTAACTGTGCAATGTCTAGGTCCTTTAAGCTTTCTAATTAACCCATGTAACGAGCATTAGGCCAATGACTCCCAAACCAGCCGGCTTTAGGGCACTAGGTATGCAAATACCCCTACGGGCTTACTGGCTCGGGTTAAAAAGGCTACTAACCCAAACTAGTTACGAGTATACATATATTTATTCATTTCTTATATATATTTTAGCAAACGGTCGAAAGGCTTTAATGACATGGGCGAACTCAGCTTCAAACCTTCACATCGAGTGACTTTAACCGTGCGGAATTTGTGCGGGGCAGATCCACCTTATTTGTGTATTTTTAAGTGTTAGTGTGTGTCCGAGTTCTAAATTTGATCAAAGTGCATTTCTTCGGTCCTCCTATGGGATTTCTACAACTATGCAAAAGGGCAAGGAGGGTCATATTCTACAAGAAGTGAGGAAGGGTCATACCGTGTACCTTTTCAAGTACATAGCATTCCATGGATCGGAGAGATCTTCCCCCTCTGCATTTATTAGTCTGTATGCATTTCCAGGATATACTTCTTTAATTACATAAGGGCCTTCCCAATTGGGTCGTAACTTACCTCGGGGACGCGGAAGCTGAGAAGGAGCGATGCGTTTCAGCACGAAATCGCCAACTTTGAATTTTCTTTCTTTGACATGTTTGTCGTAGGCTCTGGCAATCCGCTTCCGGTATACCTGTGCGTGCTCTGCTGCTTTCATTATCCTTTCGTCAAGTAGGTCCAGCTAAAGGAGCAATGCTTCTCTCCTCTGGTCTTCTGTCATGTCTTCATCTAGCTGGATGTGCAGCGACGGGTGAAGGACTTCAAGGGGAAGGACTGCTTCCATTCCGTAAGTCAAAGAGTATGGGGTTTCTCCTATGGGAGTTCTTATTGAGGTTCGATACGCCCACAACGCTTCGACCAAACGGTTTGGCTAATCACTACCTTTGGTGGTTTGCACAGTCTTCTTGATGATCTTTAGTAGGGTCTTGTTGGTTGCTTCGGCTTTACCATTTGCTTGGGGATAGTATGGGGTTGAATGATGCAGTTCTATGTTATATTTTGTGCATAACTCGTTCATTTGTTGGGATATGAATTGCGGACCATTATCCGTTATGAATGCCTTAGGGATGCCAAACCTAGCTATTATATTCTTTTTAATGAATTTGACTAAGGAGGTTGCCTTAATATTAACATATGCTTCTGCTTCTGCCCATTTAGTGTAATATTCTGTTGCTATTAATATGAATGCCTTATTTTTTGTGTTCTCTACAGTAGAGGCCAGGGGTCCTATGATATCAAAAGCCCAAGTCGAGAAAGGCCATGGAGCCGTGGTAGGGTGAAGGGATGATGCCGGGGCATGAATTAGGTCAGCATGCAGCTGACATTCTTTGCATCTTTTGACATAATTGACTGAATCTGATTTTAGGGACGGCCAATAGTAACCTAAACGGATGATCTTCTTAGCTAACATATGGCCGTTGACATGTCCTCCGCACTCTCCTGAATGTGCCTCTTTAACTATCTCTTGACCTTCTTCTATGGTCATGCATCGTAAGAGAACTCCACTAAATGATCTACGGTACAGTAGCCCTACGACTATGACATATCTCTGAACCATCTCTCTTAATGCTCTTTTATCCGATCAGGTGGCGTAGTCGGGGATGTAGCCATCATGCAGGTAATTCCAACTATCATAGTACCACGGGTGGTCATCTTCCAGGTCATCATCATGTTGTATGCGAGCTAGGATTCCTTCTTTGGGTTTAGAATCTTCCTTCTGATCGGACTCTTCAGTCTTAGCTTTCTTACTCCTATTTTTCAAGACTTTCAGCAGGACTTCGGCGGGGTTCCCCTTGGTCAGGTCTATTGGTTTGACGGACGGAGAATCCAGCCTTCTAATCAGAAATTCTTTGGAATCCTTATCATCAGGCATCTCTATGATTGAGGCTAAAATCGCTAATGAGTCAGCCAATCGGTTCAAGGCGCGGGGGATGTAGAGAAATGAAATCTTCTTGAATTTAGACATCAGCTCTTTGGCTTTCTCGTGGTAGTGTGCAAGCTTAAGGGCGCTAACCTTCCATTCTCCAGCTATTTGGGAAATAACAACCTTAGAATCACCAAAGACTCTTAGCTTATCAACACCTAGGGCCTGGGCTTCTCTCAACCCTGCTAATAAGGCTTCGTACTCCATCGTATTATTGGTTGCTAGAAATCCGATTTTATAGGCCATTGGGATGACAACTCCTTCTGGGGATAATAACACTACACCAACTCCTTTTCCATTCCGATTCAAAGCTCCATCAAAGTACATTGTCCATAAATCATCATTCTTTGCTTCTTCAACGTCTGCAAACAAGATACTTTCGTCGGGGAAATCAGTTCTAACCGGCTCATACCGTGGAAGAGGGAGGTGTGCCAGATGGTCAGCAATTGCTTGTTCCTTTATAGACTTCTGGGTAACATAGGTTATGTCAAACTCTGCCAAGAGCATTTGCCATCGCGCGACTCTTCCCGAAGTAACGGGTTTCTCGAAGATGTATTTTAAGGGGTCCATTATGGCTAAGAGTTTGACCTGGTGAGCTAGAAAGTAGTGTCTCAATTTCTGGGCGGCCCAAACTACGGCTAAGCAAGTTCTTTCCATTGGGGAGTATTTCCTTTCGTAGGGTATGAGAGATTTACTCAGGTAATAAACCGCGTTCTCTTTCCTCCCAGTCCCATCATGTTGACCCAGGACCATGCCTATCGCAGACTTTGTCACTAACACATACAAAATGAGGGGCCTATGTTTAGTATGGGGCTTCAAGACGGGAGGACTTAATAGATATTTCTTCAGATCTTCAAATGTCTTCTGGCAGTCGTCGTCCCAGTGATATTCCACGCCTCCTTTTAGCAATTTATAGAATGGCTTACATCTTTGTGAATGCTACGAAATGAGTCTTCTGATGAATTGTAGTCGTCCTACTAGGCCTCTTAATTCTTTAAGGTTCTTCGGTGGTGGCATTTCAAGAATGGCTTTTACCTTAGAAGGATGGACTTCGATTCCTAGATTACTTACCATAAAGCCTAGGAGTTTTCCAGAGGATACTCCGAAAACACATTTCTTCGGATTCATCTTTAGTTGGGTGTCCCTGGATCGCTGAAGAACTCTCCTGAGAGCCGTGACATGTGTTTCACGTGTTCTGGATTTGATCAGAATATCATCTACGTAAACCTCCACACAGTCGTGTATCATATCATGAAATATTGCCATCATGGCCCTCTGATAAGTGGCACCGGCATTCTTCAAGCCGAAGGGCATAACAATGTAACAGCAAGTCCCTCAGGGCGTGGTGAACGAGGTTTTCTCCTGATCCTCTGGTGATAGTCTGATTTGGTTGTACCCCGAGTAACCATCCATGAATGATAGCATAGCGTGCCCCGCGGTATTATCAATAAGCACGTCGATGTGAGGTAAAGGGAAATCGTCTTTGGGAGATGCCTTGTTCAAATTTCGGAAATCAATACAGACTCGGACGCATCCGTCTTTCTTCTTCACCGGGACTATATTGGCGACCCATTGAGGAAACAACACAACCCTGATGAACTTCGCTTGGTGGAGTTTGTCAACCTCCTCTTTCACTTTCAGTGCAACATCAGGGAGCATTCTTCTCAATTTCTGTTTAACCGATCTAGCATTTTCCTCCAATGGGATCCTGTGTTCCACTAGGTCAGGCGCGAGTCCGGGCATGTCATTATAATCCGATGCGAACACGTCTTAATATTCTCTTAGGACCTCAAGGATCTCGTTCTCTTCGTCAAGTTCTAGGCATGCACTGATTTGGACCTACTTGGGTCTTTCGTCCATTCCCAGGTTTATCTCTTTCATCTTTTCGGCAGCCGCTTGTGTTTCTTCGTCAAACTTCTTAATTACTCTCCTAAATTCATCAGAAACTTCATCATCCCCTTCTTTAGTGTCTACTAATTCGTAAACACCCATTCCATCATTGATGTTCACATGTTGCACGGAAGGTTCGGGTTCTGGAACGATAGGCAAAGATTCTCAGCCTAACTTCTCGATGTTTGTCATAATTTCTTCTAGTCGAGACTGCTCCACTGTGGGTATCTTCCATCGCCTTAGGTTGCCCATATTTAGATGATGATCACGGTCTTCTACTCCTACGGTTCCTATGTTTTTGGGTTTTCTATTTTCTAATTTTTTTAGGTTTTTGGGGTTTTCTGATTTTTTGGGATTTTTAGGATTTTCTAATTTTTTGGGATTTTTGGAATGATATGGTACAGGTGAGGTTGAAGATGGGCTATCTACTGAGGAGGATCCTTCCCGCTGGCGTGACCAGGCGATGGGGCGGTATACCACTTCGTGATCATTGAGGTCCTCAGTTTCCCAAATTTCATGGTTCTCTTGAGAGGAGTCTTCTCGCCAATGGCGCCATGCAACGGGCCAATATACCACTTCTTTGCTAGTAGGGTTTTCGATTTCCCATGTTTTGCGACTTTCTCGGACTTCGGCGATCGGCGTTTTTTTTTTGGTAGATGAGTTAACTCACTCGCATTCAACATGTTACAAGATAGGGTCTGGAATCTTGGATCGATAGTGTGGTCTATATTGTTCACTCCTTTTGGTGAATGGAGCTCTTTCCAAGTGCCGAAGATTTCCTCGTGAGTCTCACTTTCAGACGAAGTCGAGTCCTCCCAATCTTCTACTAAAACGGTCTTGCCTTTATCATTTGGATCCAAATTGTAACATCCCCTTCCGAACGGAAGTGTGTTGGGATCCAAGGTTTTGTCAAGCTTCACAAAATGTTCTTTTAAGGTCCAGTCCTCCCGTTTATACCTTATGTCATCGTGTATGTCGTACCCTAATCCTTCTGCTCTTGCTCTAGGGTCCGGTATGTAAGGATCGGTGATGCCTTCTCCATTCTTTCCTAGACCAAATCCGGGTTGATACCCCATCTTCTTCATCAGAGTCCATCCTCGAGCTTGACCTTCATTGTCAAACATAAGATTTTGCGGGGAGGATAATTCGGAAAACATATTTTGCGCAGGGTCCATATCCATCAAGGAGATGAGAGGGTCGACCTTGTACCTATGAATTTTGACCTCTGGTGTAATGGGAGCAGGTTGTAGGGTCAGGAGTATTTGAAGTTCTTCCGGTTCAATGACAGGCGGGTCTCCCATCAATTTCATGATCTTACCCAAGTGGGGGAATTTGACGCATTGGTGTCGGCTTGACATAATGGCATTCATGTGGTTCAACCATCGGCGTTTTAAGATCAAGTTAAAAGTGGCAGGGATGTCCATAATGTAAAATTCTTCTAGCATTGAAATTGGGCCCGCTTGGACTAATAACATAATTTTTCCACAAACCGTTTTCTTATTCCCGTCGTAACCAGTTACAACCATGGGGGCTGGAGTTAGGTCCTTTATTGTGAGCCCTAAGGCTTTGTAGGTTTTCAACGGACAAATATTCAGTGATGCACCAGTGTCGACCAAAGCTCCTGACATTTCCTTCCCTGCTATCTTGACTGTTAGATGTAGGGGAGAGGTTCTTGCCTCAGGTGGTATTTCCTTCAATTCTTCCTCAGTAAAGGTAATGGCAGGGAAAGAAGCCCCCGGGGCCAAGGCTGAAATAGACGTTCTTAATTCTTCTGGAGTTATGCCTACCGGGACTTGTAAGCGTGTGATAGCCTCAAGTAATTGTTGCTGATGTTTGGGGGAGGTTTTAATCAAATCAAGGACAGATACTTTAGCTGGGATCTTTGTGAGGTGCCCTAAAAGGTCATATTCTATCCCTATTTCTATTGAACTATAAGCTCTTTCATCAACTATCTCCTCAACCTGAATATTGGGATTTTGCAAGTCTAAGTTCTGAGAAACAGGGTGAGGGGGTAGTCGGGGAGGACGGATCCGTCCAGATCGTAGGTGAGCCTGAGATGCATTTGTGTCCGGGTAAGGATCTGGTTGGGAATTCGTGATGATCGGCGACTCTCGGTCGTTTGGCTCATCAAAATTTACCTTGTAAAGGTCAGGGGAGTCAACGATCATATCCATCCCTAAATTAAAGATTTTGAATTTGGTCTTCCCATCCCATGGCGTGATGTATTTTCGGTAATCCTCTTCTTCAAAGAAATCACCATGACACGGTTGGCTATGGTTTACACTTCCTTGAGCCGGGGCATCAATGTGTTGGTGCTCTATTACGGTGATGTTTATTAATTGGGTCTGTGGGCCCTATCCAGAGGTTGACGCTCCATGTTGAGGTAAAGGGTTTGTATAAATCTGCATGTTGGGAATATTTTGTGCGGGATTGGTGGTTGGATTTTGATTGGGAGGGGCATTCCGTGGGTCATTCCCACCTATTGGCCTAATGTTACTCCAATCAATTCTACCTTCATTGAGGTCATAGATCAAATCTCTAACCGTGTAGCATTGGGTGAGGTCATGACCTGGCATCCTATGGTAGGCGCAAAACTTAGTCTTGTCTAGGTGTTCGGACCATGCCTGCGGTCGTTCCGGCAGAAGTTGGAGGGCATTCTAATTTAAAAGAGACCAGAAAACAGCAGTCCATGGTTGAGGAAGGGACGAGTAGTTTGCCCCTTTAGGTCTGAATCTTCTTTTATTTCCGTTGTTCGGGTTATTCTGGTTGCCATTGTTGTCTCGGTTGTAATTGAAGGGGACAGTACCATAGTTGGGTTGAGGATTCGCATTCTGGTTTTGCGGCGGAACTATCGGGTTCAAGACCGGCTGTATGGGATTAGGATTTTGGTTTTGATTCACTGGAGGCCCTTGGTTTCTTGGTGGTTGGTCATAACTTTGATTATTTCTCGGAGGGTTTTGGTAGTTCTGATTGTTCCGCTGATAGTTTTGATTATTCCTCTGATAATTCGGGTTACCACCTTGGAAATTGGGATTGCCATTTTGCCCTGGGTTTTGGTGTAGGTTAAAGCCAACACTAGTACGCTCTTGGTACGGTCGGTAGACCTCTTCCTGACTCAAGCTGACTTCAGGAGTCGTGCGGCTCTCTAGTTGAGTGGTTGTGCCTACCCTATGCGTATTCTTTTTATGGTCAATGATGGTGTTCAATACCCCTTCATCTAGATTTTGCTTCATCCTAGATAACCTACGGTACAGGCCACTCCAACTAACGACCTCCCCAATTGTCATCAGGGCTCTCATGGGATCCTTCATGTTTGATATGGTCATTCTTACTGTTCTTCTTCTTGCATGTTGCAGTCCAACCGCGCGAATTGGTTTTGCCATCTCACTGCAAATTCCTCATAGTCTTCATTGTTCTTCTGTTTGAGATTAGCTAAGTCATGCCATAAGGGTTTGTTTTTAGTTAGATGCTGATATCGCGCTAGAAACTTCTCTACTACATCCTCGAAGGTATTGATTTCATGCGAAGGCACGGACGTATACCAAGTTAATGCATCTCCTGTTAGGGATTCCTAAAAATAATTTATGAGCATGGAGTCATTGTCTGCGATGGCACGACACTTGTTGCAAAACGAGACTAGGTGATGGTGAGGGTCAGTAGTCCCATCGTAAGGTACGAACTTAGGGGCTCTAACAGGGAAAGGTGACCTCTCTTTTTCCTCCTTTTTGGTAAAGTCGTAGAATCCTAGTTTTTTGCTAGTTAAGCTCGAGGATTTCTTTTTAATTTCGTTCTTGAGTTCCTCCACGTTTTTCTGCAATTCTTTGAATGCTAGAGGATCTAAGTATTGAATTGTCTGTGGCTGACATTCTCTTTGTGGTTCTAATGAAGTAGGGGCGTAGGCCGGTTCTTGGCATTGGCCTTGGAAATATGGTTATGAGATAGCCCGATAGCTTTGGTTCAACGGAATTACTCCGTGTGTAATCGGTTGTCCCCTATATGGGTCAACTATTGGGCTTAAAGTGGGTGGTTGATATGCTTGTTGATAGCGCGACTCATTCGCTTGGTGTGTTTGATAAGGATTTCCAACGCCCGTGGGATTAGTAACTTGCACATTCTGGATTGGGAGATTCTGGTTCGCATTTGGGCATTTGATAGATCGGGACTGTTTGATTTTGATAAGTGAGAGGGCCCCCCTCGTATTGAGCCGGTTGGGGATATAACATATCAGCGCCAACCGTCACAAGATTGTAACGAACTTGATCCGTTGGTGGAGGAATCATTGCTTGGAATTGGGGCCGAGCCATCTCGTGTTGCCGGTAGGTGTCTGGCACTCCCATATGTGTCAAAGGGTTTTGGTGCGAGATGCTGGATGTCGCCAATTGACCCATGTTCATTGGACTATGACTCATCTGGAGATATGGGTTTTCATTTATCACAAGAGTCTGGGAAGGCGCGATGGCCCTAACCGGGGTTATGATATGTGTGTCAATAGGCATTCCATATTGCGGGATAGAGGACGTGATTGGCTCGGTTTGGCTGATCATGGAAGAATAGGGTATAACCTGCGAGACAACATGATCACTTGCACGAAGAGGGTATTATGTTGATGAAACGTTATCGTGGACCCTATATCTTATAACTTGGCCGGTGGGACTGACCAGATCTGTGTAAGACACCCCTGAATGAGAGGAGAAATGATTCTCTCTCGATGTAGGAGATGGGGTGGATGTATTAAAATAATTCCTTCCCATTGTTATGGTATTAACTGGTAGCGAGCCTCCTTCGAAGAGGGGCCGTCTTATCTGTTGTGGGTCATGGCTTGAAGCTGCCAAGGATCCATCTAATACCCTAGAGGGTTCTGCACTTTTCGTGGTTTGGTGTGACCCGCCAGTGGTGCGGATCAATAGTGGGGCTGAGAGGGGTTGAAAGTCGGACATTCCAAACGTCTAACCCTCCATTTGTGAAGAAATGTTTAGATGAGAAGAGAGAGAAGGAGAGGAAGAGAAGAGCACTTGTTATGTAGTTTTGTTGGTGAAGGTTTGTTTCTTATGGTGTAATGGGGGAAAGCTTAGTGGACGGTGTATTCAGACCTTTGGTTTTATTTTCAGACTACTCATAACAACCCTAAACTGAATGGGACACGGACATCAGATCATTGATTGGATGTTCGTGTCTTATAATATTACTCCAGGAAGACCCAAATAAGTGACAGGAAAACATAAGAGGTCCCATCACGATCGCCAGGCTGTCGGATGTGAATTTCGACCCCCCCCCCCCCTTTTCCTCTCTAAGAGAGGCATGGTTTGGGGAAATCTCCATTCATCTATATATATGCTATTTAGATTTTACATCGAAAATGAGGATTCCGACTACCCTTAAAATCGACGGATCACGATCGCCAGCTACGGTACGGCCGTAACACCGTTCTTCGATAAAAAGTCGAAGAAATATGGGGAGAAAAAATAATAAGGTGGGTCCTTCCTCTCGTCTAATGTGCTGCCGGCAACACACGACGGTTGTCCTGTCACATTAATTTGGATCTCTTTAATTTAGGTCAATTCAGGTTCATGAGTTAAAGTCCGAATAAAGGTTAATCCTCACATAGCATGATCATAATATATCCAAGTAAAATAAAATAACTAGAATAAAGAAAAAAAAAGGGGGGGGGGGGGGGAGGTGCCAAATATTTAAGAAGAGGATCGGCCCCGTTCCCAGGTACCCCCTTCAGATCCCTTGGCAAAATAGTGTTTAAAGGCTGATTATTCAAACCAAAATGACGATGCAAATGAGACTTAGACTTGTGATTTCTGTGTGTTTCGTGTGCGATACACGAGTGATAAAAGTAAAAGGCTGATGGGCCGTAATTGGTTTAAGGTGGCCGATGGGCCAAAATTGATTAGAGGTGGCCGATGGGCCAGTGTTTGTTTTAGGGTGGCCTATGGGCCGTGATTGATTAAAAGTGTGTGCGAAATCACTCTTCTCATCTCGTTATTCTCATTTATTCAATTTTAGAAATCAGATCTTTATTCCCTTTTATCATTAAGTTCAATTTAATATCTGACACTTGAGGTGGAGGAAGAAACAAAAGGAAAATATTTTTTGGGTTTATTTTGCTGGTATTATAGTTTTTATGGCTTTTCAATATGGGGCTAGAAGAGCCTAACTAGGGGATTTTTACTTGGATTTACGTGATTAGTGCTTTACTACTGATCATCGGATTAACCCTAACCTAAGGTCCTAGACCGCCCACATCAGCTCTCCCAGTCCCCTAAAGGAACAGGAAGAGTGGTGGAGCGGAGCCTAATGCTGTAAGCTACCTAATCAAATAATCCGATCTAATCCTAGGTATGAATAGCCTGAGTTTGATGGTTTAGCGCCTAAGCAACTTATTAATTGTGATTTGGTTCGATTAGTTTTGAGTTCTAGATTGATTAAGGAGTGGATTAAATGTATTTTGGGGTTCTGTTTAAGTTATTTAAGGTTCTGGAATTTATGGTTTAATTTAAAACGTGAAACGATGTCGAAATCAGTGAAACAGGGTTAACAGAGGACTTGGGCGCCAGGGGGGTGGCACCTAGGTTACTCTGGTGACTTGGGCGCCCAGACAGTGGCACCTAAGGGGCTGTTTCTGGGTGGTTTGGCTAGTGACGATGGTATCGATATTGTTTTCGAAATCCAAGGGGTTCTTACTTGGTGAGTTTTAATATTTCAAATTGTTTTAATTCTCCGGTGTTCAAATGTCAAAGGGATTCGGATCCGGATTTTGAGACGAAACCAAGAGTTCGTGTTTTAGTGCAAATGAGAGGATGGGCGCCAAGGAGGTGGCGTCCAGGTGGATAGCTTGAGATTTTCAGGTATTCCGGATGGGATTTGATATTGGTCTTTGGGTCTGGGGGTTGTTTTAGTTTCTGGTTTCAATTAATTTAAGTTATAAGATGTTTAATTACTCATTTTAAATCGAAGTTGTGAACCAAGGTTATAGTGTAGGCTAGGCGCCACAGGGGTGGTGCCTAAGTGGTTGTTCGTCGATTTGTAAGGGCTTTGGGTGCTAAGCCGGAATCAATTAAAGTTTCAAATGTTTTAAGTTAAAAGTGTTTTAATATGTTGATTCGGATTGATTCGAATGTTAATTAATTGTATTAAGTTGTCGGCTGGGGTTCTTTATGAAAATAGGTAGGCTGGGCGCCCAGGGTGTGGTGCCCAGGTGGATTTGGAGGGTGGGCGCCTAGGTCACTGTGCTAAGGTTCGCTCGGTTTGGTATTTTTTTAGGTCAATTTAAGTTTAAATTGATTTAAGAACTTAGTGGGTTTGGGTGTGGGATGCTATTCGTATTCAATTGGAATTTATTTAAATAACAATTAATTGGGCTAAGTTGTGAATTGAGTTTTCCTGAAAACGGGGAAGCTGGGCACCCAGGGTGTGGTGCCCAGGTGGATTTGACAAATGGGCGCCAAGGGTGTGGCGCCCAGGTGAACTATTCTATGGTTCGGGTCGGTTCCGTATTTTTTAGGTTGATTTGCGGTTGAGCGTTTATGGTTTGATGTATTTTAAATTAAAAGTGTTCTGTTGCAATGATTAAGATTAAATTCCGTTTCAATTTATTTGGCTTTAGTGACGGGAGAGGCTGGGCGCCCAGAGAGTGGTGCCCAGGTGGAGGCGCCTAAGTGTTTGTCTTGTGTGTCCGAGTTGGTTTGATGTTTTAAGTCTATTCGGGCTTATGGTTTCGATTGTTTTAGATTTCAAGGGTGTTCCGGTGTGTTGATCGTGATTGAATTCGAATTTAATTTCAAGTGGGGTTTCCTAGTGATTGGGTATGATGGGCGCCAGGAGGGTGGTGCCCAAGTGGATGCGGAAGGGTAGGCACCAAGGGGGTGGCGCCCAAGTGGATATTTTGTGGTTTATTCGTTTTATATTTTCTAAATTGGTTTGAGTCCAAATTGATTAAGGTTTCAAGTCTTTTAGGTTAACAATGTTTTAAGGTGTTAATTCGGGTTTAATCAATTAAGTTTAATTAAGTGGTGGTTTCTAAGGGAATGGGATAGGATAGGCGCCAGGAGGGTGGTGCCCAAGTGTATAGGCAGGCTGGGCGCCCAAGGGGTGGCGCCCAGGTGTCTGTTTTGTGGTTTTGTGTTGCTTTTGCGTTCTTAGGCCGGTTTAAGTCTAAATTGATTGAAGTTTCAGGTTTTCCTAAATTTAAAAGTGTTTTGTTATGTTAATTTGCAGTAAATTTGGGTTGTGATTAATTGGAAGTTTTAATTAGGGGTTCTTTAGAGATGGGATAGGATGGGCGCCAAGAGGGTGGTGCCCGAGTGGCAGTGCAGGCTAGGCACCTAGGGGGTGGCGCCCAGGTGGACTGTTATGGAGTTGTTTTGGCTTTGGGTTTTTGAGTTAATTAGAGATTAAGTTGATTAAGGTTTCAATTATTTCAGATTTAAAATGTTTTACTGTGTTGATTCGGATTGGTTTAAGGTCTTAACTAATTATCTTAAGCTTTAACCGGGGTGTTTTGGAGAATAAATAGGCTGGGCGCCCAGAGGGTGGTGCCCAGGTGGCTGTGGAAGGATGGGCGCCAAGGGGGTTGCGCCCAGGTGGCTGTTTTTTTTTGGGTTTTGGTTTTTTGTGTTTTTAAAGTTTTTAGTTATTTCTAAATCCGAATTAATTAGGGTCTTAATGTTTTAGAACTCTTAATGATGTGACGTTGCTTAAGTTTACTAATTATGTTGTTTTAATTAATCTTAGGATTTATCCTACTTAGGCACTAAATTCAATAAATTAGACTATCTAACTATTCTTTTTGGGTTTTTTGGATATATTTTAATTTCTTTTTGGTTTCTCCTCTAATTTACTAGAGAGTGAGGAAAGAGAAGAAGGGGTTTTATGTTTTATGATTTTTTGGATTTTCTATGGATGTGTGGTTCAAATGATATGATGTGAAGTGTGACAAAAATGGTAATTCAAAGCTCAAAACAGACCAAACAACCTAACATATCATTAATATGCAGTTTCAAAATGAACTAAATGCGGAAGATTTGAAGTGGTGCACAAAAGTGGAGAAATCCACTTGGGCGCCACACCTGTGGTGCCTACCCTGCTCAGTCAGGGTTCTCAACGGAACACAACGAATGCACAAGAATCTCAGTATTTTTAAGACAACTTCCGATATTCAGCAACTGATGCGAATGTATTAATTCAAACTACTAGCGATGCAACTAACGAACCTACGAGCAAACGATGCAACGGGCGGAGATCTAGAACCCGGACCCTGTCTCAGAAGGGTAGGCGCCCAGAGGGTGGCGCCCAGGTGGTTCGGGTGAGGGCAAGCGCCCAGTGGGTGGCGCCTAGGTGGTTCGGGAAAGGGTAGGCGCCCAGTGGGTGGCGCCCAACCTTTCTGCCAAAGGCTGTTCGCGATCTCTTCGATACAAATGATGATGATGATGATGCTAATGCGAGATTTGACCTAGCTATGCAATTAGAACTACGAAATCAAAGCAAATCTACTATATTTAAATGAACCTAAGCATGTTACTAACATGATAATGCATTAATATCATTTTTATCTCAAGTTAATGTAGATCTATGATGCTCAAATGGCCCTAAGCATGTTTCGAAGCATGAATGGTAATGGAGTGTAATAAAACAAGGGAGATCTAGGAATACCGGTATGATGAAACGTTTCTCAAGTTCCTAGATTGAAGCTTTCGCGAAAATCCATAGCTCCAGTTGAAGATATGGAAGCCTCCTCCTCTCTTTCTCCTTCTTCTACTATAGATCTGAAGTTCTTCTCTAATGGTGGCTACCTTTCTTCTTCTTTTTCTATTCTCTCCTTTTGCCTCTTTTCTTAGGGTTTTTGGGTAGCCTCCTCTTGTAAATGAAGTTAAGAGGGGTTATATAGGTTTGGGACGAGTTTAGAAGGGCTAGGGCTTCATTAATTCGCTTTTCTAGAAGGTCTCACGCATCCCTAGGCGGCTTAAGTTATTTTAGAGTGAACTAGGGTTTGAGGGAGGATGGGCGCCCATGAGGTGGCGCCCACATGGCCTGCGCAGTCTGGACGCCCACAGGGTGGCGCCCAGGTGGTCCTAGAGAGAGTGGGCGACCACAAGGTGGTGCCCAGGTGGTTTGTGCTTCGCTTTTGGTCCTTGGTCCCATTTGGAGTCGAGATTGAACGGATATATCTTCAGCTGGGGGACCTACACTAGCATTAATAGGCTGGGCGCCACATGGGTGGTGCCTAGGTGAACTTCAAGGCCGGGCACCACATGGGTGGTGCCTAGGTGGTTCAGTTCGTCCTCGGTGCTTGGTCCTTATGTATGAGTGGTCCCGGTCTAATCTCGAACCAAACAAGTAAATTTTAAGTTGGGTGCCCACCATGGGGTGCCTAGGTGATCCTGGGCTGTGTGGGCGCCATAGGGTTGGTGCCTATGTGGAACTTAGTAGGGTAGGCGCCACATGGGTGGTGCCTAGGTGGAGTCGATTTATTTTCAGAGTTCGGTCCCTACGTTGAGTGGCCCCGGGCTATTTTTAGGCCAACTAGTGAAATGTGGAGGCTGGGCGCCCACCATGGGGTGCCTAGGTGATCCTGGGCTGTGTGGGCGCCCAGCATGGGGCGCCTAGATGGATTTCCATAGGGTGGGCGCCACATGGGTGGTGCCTAGGTGATCTCTTCTTAGAACAAACTTCGGAAGCTCATAACTTTTGACTCGCTTATCAGATTTGGACGTTCTACATATCACCGGAAACCTCTCAAAGTGAGGAATTCAACGGTCTAAATGTCTTGACAAATAGGGGCTGAAAAATATGGAGGATCTCTGGACCAATGGATTCGATTTCCTAACTTAGGCTAATCGGGTGATATTTTGGCAAACTAAGTATGGTCTTTAGAGGGATTGGCCTAAGCATGTCTTAAGTGGTCCGGAAAGGGTTTGAGTAGTGTCATGGTTCACTCCTTGTGTGAGTAGTGAATTGGACTCAAGGTCTTGACGCAACTTGGCTTCTCTCTCACGAATTTCTAGAAATCGTCGAACTAAGTCTAAAATTATCAACAAGCATCTTCATCGTCGTTAATTAATCCGAATTATGTCATTAATCATTCAATTATGGGTGAAATGGGGGCATCGCTATATATGAAAGGTATTTAAGGCCATCATAGGGGCCAAATGAGGTGTCTACAGTACCTTCTTGCTAACTTGCCCTTCTGTCTGAATCTTAAGGTTCCTCTGACTGGAGATGCCTTCAAGAATAAATTGTCACCCTCCTTAAACTGCAAATCTCTGCTACGAGTATCAGTATAACTCTTCTGTTTGCTTCGGGCGACCTTCAAATACTCTTGAATCAACCTGATCTTATCACTGGTTTCCCCAACTATTGTCGGTCCGTGGAAGTCGCGAACACCGACTTATTCCCAGCAAACTGGGGTTCTGCATCTCCTGCCATAGAGTGCTTCGAAAGGAGCCATACCGATGCTAGAGTGGTAACTATTATTATACGCAAACTCACAGAGTGGCAAGTATTCATCCCATTGGACCTTGAAATCTAGCACACAAGCACGTAACATGTCTTCAAGAGTCTATATAGTTCGTTCTGACTGACCATCAGTCTGAGGGTGATACGAGGTGCTAAATTGTAATTTGGTACCCATAGATTCAAGAAGAGTCTTCCAAAATCTTGAAACAAATCTGCTATCCCTATCTGAAGTACTGGAGACCGACTGACCATGCCTACTGACAATCTCATTTACGAACAACTCTGCAAGTGGTGCCATGTGCATCTTGCTCCATGTCTTCATAGGAATGAAATGAGCAGACTTCGTGAGACGATCTACTATAACCCAGATTGCATTATTCCCCTTCTTAGTAGTTGGTAAACCGGAGACAAAATCTATAGTAACGTGCTCCCATTCCACTCCGGAATTTCCAATGGCTGAAACAATCCTGGAGGTTTCTAATGCTCTGCTTTAATTTGTTGGCAAGTGGGACAACAAGATACAAAAGTTGCTATCTCATGTTTCATGTTATTCCACCAAAATCTGCTCATCAAATTGTGGTACATTTTGGTGCTATCTGGGTGTGTAGAGTATCTCGTGCTGTGGGCTTCAGTCATTATATTGTTCTTTAAGTCATCCATGTTAGGCACACACAACCGGTCGCGAAAATACAACACTCCATCCAGTATCGTGAAGTTTGGACGTTCTGAAATGTGCTCCACAATTTTTGCCAAGTTTGGATCTTGTAACTGACTGTCCTTGATTTTCTGGATGAAGGTAGGCTCATACACTGTCACGTTCGCCAACATCACCCCATTCCTTACTGGTTGTACTTCTACTCCAAGTTCCTCGAACTGTTGTAAGACACTAACTCCTCTCAAGCTGGCCATGACCACCGATTTTCTGCTTAAAGCATCAGCTACTACATTTACTTTGCCCGGATGATACTTAATTGGGAAGTCATAGTCTTTAATGTACTCCATCCACCGTCTCTATCTCATATTCAATTATTTTTGCGAGAATAGGTATTTCAGACTCTGGTGATCTGAGTGGACTTCAAATTTCTCCTCGTGGAGGTAGTGTCTCCACATTTTCAAAGAAAGACGACTATTGCTAACTCCAAGTCATGAGTTGTATAGTTCCTCTCATGGTCTTTTAATTGCCTTGAGCAATAAGCTATCACTTTGCCATTCTGTGTCAGCACACAACCCAATCCTACATTCGAAGCATCCGTATAAACAATGAATCTGCCACTACCTGACAGTAAAGTGAGAATTGGAACTGTGGTCAACCTTCTTTTCAACTCTTGAAAACTTTCTTCACACTGGTCTATCCATACAAAAGGCACACCTTTCCAAGTTAATTTTGTCAATGGTGCTGCAATGGACGAAAAACCTTGGACAAATCTCCTGTAATAACCTGCTAATCCCAAAAAGCTTCTAATTTCTATCACACTGCTTGGCCTTTTCCAACTGACAACCGCTTCAATCTTAGACGGATCAACTGTTAAACCTTCTTTCAAAATGACATGGCCTAGAAAAGCCACTTGTTTTAACCAAAATTCACACTTGTTGAGTTTTGCATATAGCTGGTTGTCCCTTAAGAGTTATAATGACATCCTCAAGTGTTCCTCATGCTCTTCTTTACTCTTAGAATATATGTCAAACCCCAACCGAAGATTAGTACGATTAGTGTCAGTTAAGAGCGTGTTTAGTTTTTATGTGGATTTAGTAATCGTGGGTTAGAAATTGGTTCGAATTAGTCTAGAATTAACTTTGGGGAATTTTAAGAGCATTTTGTGCTATTCAGTCACACTCAGGGGTGCCTTGGGTGTACGTGTAAGCTCGTGAGGAAATTCTAGATTTCTAAGAATTCACAACCTCCAATCTCTTCAACAACCACCATGCAATACCCTCAACTCATCCATTCTCCAAGTCACATTAATCACCATTCTATCATTCAAAAACCATTAACTTACAACTCAAAACAGAAATCCAATTTGACCAATGCGTAAATCAAGAATCATGCTAAAACTTAGATAAGAGAATAGAGAATACATTTCAAATAATCCCATGCATTTAAATGTAATAGATGAGCAAACTAAGCACGGTAAATCAACCATTAAAAATCAAAATAATGCCTAAACACAACATGACAATATACAAGGACATCGTCAATGAACACCACCGTGAAGTGATCCAGATACTATGCAAAAACTTTGTTCATAAGAGCCACAAACACTGTGGGGGTATTTGTCAATCCGAATGGCATCACCAGAAATTCATAATGTCCATATCTTATTCGAAAGGCTGTTTTAGGCATGTCTGACTCTCCGACTCGCAGCCGATAATACCCGTATCTTAGATCAATCTTGGAAAAATACGCTACTCCTTGCAATTGATTGAACAACTCGTCAATCCTTGGTAATGGATATTTGTTCTTGACAGTTACATGATTCAATCTTCTGTAGTCGATGCACATTCTCAGACTTCCATCTTTCTTTTTCACAAATAATACCGGTGCTTCCCAAGGTGAAACACTTGGCCTAATGAAACATTTGCTTAAAAGTTATTGCAACTGAAGTTTCAATTCACCTAATTCTGCTGGAGCCATTCTGTATGGTGTAATAGAGATCGGTGCTGTCCCTGGAAGGAGCTCAATTGTGAACTCAACTTTTCTAATCGGTGGCAATCCCGGGATTTTTTATGGAAAAACATCCGAAAATTCGCACATAATGGGGATTTCTTACACCCCTTTTGACTATTTATCCTTCGTGATAAACACAATAAATTCTTCACAGCCTTGTTGTACCAATCTGCCTGCTTTTAGTGCTGAGATAAACCTTACTTGAGTTTTCTTCTTGTTTCCCTGAATCATTAAGCCTGCTTGTTCTCCTTTCAATTTAAATGTAATAGTTTTGCTAAAACAATCCATGGTTGCATGATAAGTTTCTAACCAGTCCATGCCTATAATAACATCAAAATCATCCATATCCAAAATGATAAGATCCGCTGGTAGGTTGACTTCTCCTAATATAACTGAACAATTTGGGTAATAGGTTCTACAAATAACCTTTTTACCTAATGGGGTAGTGACAGTCAAGATATAATTAAGTTCTCTAGATGGCATAGCAATCATCTTGGCAAATATAGGAGATAAAAATGAATAAGTGCTTCCAGGATCAAATAAAATTTGAGCTTCTACTCCACAAATGAGAAGTTTACCTTCCACCACATCAACTGCAGCGCCGACATCTACACAATTGAGATGGTATGCACATCCTTGCTGCTGTGGCCTGTTTTGTGCCTGATTTTGCCTCCTTTGTGCATTTCTGTTTTGTTGTAGAGGACAAGCATTCTGGTTCTGGACTTGTTGTCTGTCTTGCTGCTACTGGTGCTGAGGTTGCCTTGCCTGATTTTGAGCTGGTGCCTGATTCTGAGGAGCTACTTGTCGCTGTTGCTGATTGCGATTACCTTGATTCTGCATATGTGGGCAATCCTTAAATAGCATGGTCCATTGCCCCACACCTGAAGCAAGCGCCCGTGACCTTGCAACATTGGGCAGATTCATGATTTTTACTACAATGCGCAAATGCACCCTACCTGGGAGGGTTCTGATCTTGTCTTGGCCTTTTGTTCTGTTGCCTTTGGTTCTACTAGTGGTGATATTGCTTCCTGTCTCAAATAATTTGGTTGTTGATATATTCAAACTTATATGCCCTCTTAACAACTTCACCAAAAGTGGTCGGTGGAACTACTCCTGTAGCATCCCTCATAACAATGGGGTTCAAACCTTCCAAGAATTTGGTGACCTTTTTCTAGCTCAGTATCAATCAATTCCCTAGCGTATCTAGTTAGTCTTTCAAATTTGGTGACATATTCAAGCACTATCATGTTGCCCTGCTTAAGCTGCTGGAATTCAATAGCTTTCTGTCTCTTAATATGAGAAGGAATGTACTTGTCAATAAACTAGGTTTTGAAGGTTTCCCATGCAGTCTCATCAGCCATTGTCTGATACGGTTCCTTAACCGTTTGCCTCCATGTGTCAGCAAGCCTTTAGAATAAGGAAGCTATGAGATTGACTTTCTGTTTGCCGGTACATGTGAAAACATCTAAGATCTTTTCTGTGTTCACCAACCAATCATCCACAGCTAATAGGTCTTCTTGACTCGAAAACTCCTTGGGTCCCCTCTTTCTAAACCTCTCAAACAATATATTAGGATCATGATCCCTATTGTTGGTGATAATGTTTGGCCCCAAAGGTTGCATAGGCTGTGTTGAGGCTGTGGTCTGTTCTGCAGAACTTCCAAAAGTTGTCTCTGTACTTGGGTCATTTCCTCATCTTTCTTAGTTAGCTGTTCCTGAAACTGAGCTTGATTTTCATTAGCTTCCCTCTATAATCGAGCCTGATTTTCGTTTGCTTGTCTCTGTTGCTCTAGCATAACCTGCATAAGTTCCTGAAACTGTGTTACTGTAGGTGGGTTTTCCGGATCTATTTCATTGTTGTTACTTCCTGAAGCATTCTGGTGCTTTCCTTGGAGGCATGATGCTGTAAAACAAAATGTTAGTACATAATAACAAGGTTTGGGTTCGGTTCCTCGGTCCCCTACTATCGATCTAATGAACTCATATATCCTCGCCACGTCCCTAAGAGTTTCTAGTTTCTTTTAAATGCCTGAAACATGTCCCGCTCTGATACTAGTCCCGTCGCGACCCCGGACCGAGACCCCAAGTTTCCGCGGTGAGGATTCCAAATCTAATATGGAACAATCTCACACAATCAATGTTTATACGAAAGCGTGTAGTAATCACATCATGACATATCAAGATAAATTCCCAAAATGGATAGATTAAATAAATCATATTCAGGACACATATTCAAAGGAGGAAACATAGACATAGCATTTCCCAAGCTAGTTCAAGTTTCAAGTTTCAAAGTGACAAAGTATATTACGTTTAAGTTTACATCCCAAGATAAGAGGCCAACAGAGGCCAATACATTTCCAAAATAATAGAATAATGAAACCCCATCAAAGTGCATCGCATCTCAAGACCCTACCCGACGTCTAGATGACGTCGTTGGGTTGCCACTTACGGACTAGGGGTGGCTCAACAGCCTCCTCTTTACGCTCCTCCTCGAAGGCAATGTCACATGCACCTAGGCACCAAAATAAACGAATCAGACACGACAGTTTGGCAAGTGATCAGTTCATACGTGATATATAATTTATTTAAAACTTCGAAATAAACAATGCTTGAAATCCTTCTAATAATTCAAAACAAAATTATGAACGAAGAGCAAAGCAAAGCTCGCATGTTTACAAGAGAAACATCATGATTCGTAAATCCACATGAAGCTCATCATTTCTCCGTCATACATGATGACGAGTGCAAGCAAAGACAAAGCAAAGCGAAACAAAGCGAAAGCCCAAGCCACACGAGGTGGGCAAAAAAACTGGCTGTGGAACCGGGACAAGGCAAAGGTCTGTATAATACATGACTAATCTGTAGATAGTCCATATGTTTAAGGACCCCCTAACTAGTGGATCAGACTAGAAGGGCAGTCCAAGCTCAGTGGAATTCAACGAAGTTCATGTATGTACAAAATATAATGATACTTATACGAAACTTATCGAAAGTAAGGGACTACACTTATCAAAGCAAAACAAAGCAAAACTTGCAAAAATAGCATAAGCTATAGTAACATGAAGCTGAAGAAGTGATCCTCATTATACATTCTTAAAACAATTCAAAACAAGGTTTACACTTATAAATCAAACAGGTGCGAAACAATATTCCTTGTATCCAAATCGAGATTGCAAAACAAATTTCCCGAGTATACGCTAAGACCCCTCATTTGATTATTGTGAAATTGAAACTCAAATGTTGGAGTTTAAAATGAATTGGTGCCCTCGAAGTTAAACAACATTTTAAGTTTCAAATGCACAATATCATGCTAGAAGCCTCTTAACATATCCTAGTTTTCATTCCCGACGAAACCTATCAAAAATTTCCCTTCTATACACTCGGTCAGCACGCGGCTACCTGGTGGCTTGCCGCCGGTTGGCTGCTCGGCTAGCCGACCACTGACCGACAGATCAGAAAAATTCTAACATTACTAATTCTGCGTAGGTCAGCTAGCTGCCTTCTGACCAACTTCGGGCTGACTACACTCTGAGAGAAAATTTGGTTGCTATTATGCAAACCGACTTGAGGGTCGGTTAACCGAGGGCTAACCGTTGGCTGGCCGCTAGCTGACCACCCCTCTGCGACAGGTTCAGTTCAGTTCATATTTTTCACATTCTTTTTCTCATTTCACCTTCTTTCATTCATTTATGAAATCCCTGCACATTCCCTGAGCCTCCTTGCTCTCTAAGGGATCATCTTAACATTTAAACCCTTTCATCTCAAAAATAAAAAATACACTTCTCAATTTCCTTGTCAAAACAAATCCATTGACTATCAAGACATAACTTCAAGTTCAAAATAACAATCTCAGAGATTTGAAAAAAAAAAAAGAAGAACAAATCATACCAATGCAATATAAGAGACCAAAACAAAGAATAGAGAGTCCAAGATAATATAAACTACAAGCTTACTAATCATGATGCATTTTCAATAAGAATACAAATCCAAAACATACATGGAAACATCATTCCCAAAAGGATCACTTGCCTCTACCAATGTGCTATCCAAAATGCAAAACAAAGACTCTTCAAAAGTCCCTTCTTACTACTGAACCGAGTTCTACAAAGAAGCCCCAAAAACACAACTCAAAATCCAAGAAAAATCGAAAACAAAAACCCATTTCGAAAATGGGCTTGCATGTGACTAAAACAAGGTCCTAAGGGCCTAAGAAAACTCCATTGAAGAGAAGAAGAAGAATCCTTACCTGGAGCTAGTCTAATAAAAAGAAATGAGGAAGAAGAAAGAGTAGCCCAGCTGGAATCTCCAAGAAAAGAGTATCAATGAAAAGCTAGGGATGAGAGGAGGAAGAATATATCTTCAGATTTTCATTTCAAAGCCACTAGCTATGGCATGTAAGGAGAGAAAATCAGAGAAGAAGAAACTCTCTCTCAGCTTTCTCTTGAACTTAGTTGCAGGAATTCCAAGTTTGAAACGTGAATGAGGGAGAAGAAGGCTTAACTTGAGTGGATTTGTGGGCCCCATTTGCGCTAAAACTTGAGATGGATGATGTTGGCACCAAAAATGTCACTTTGCCTCATCAACATCAAAAGCTATATGGAGCTGCATCCTACTACAAACAGGCAAAGCTGCTTCAAGCATCAGATCTTGACAGAACCAAACAAAAACTACAAAATCTTTCAAAGTAGCCAAAAGAAGGGTACACATGAAGTTTCGGGCCATTTCGACACCATTTGGCCTAACTTCAATCCTCCAAAAGCTGAGCGGGAGCTCCCGACGGCAACAATGTCAAATACATCAAATCTTCGATCAGAGTCTATGGATGGTTTGAAAATACCTCCAAAAGGCTCCATGTCGAGTTTCAAGTCAAACCAACACCGTTTGACCATCCATCAACTCTCGAACGGCGAAATCAAGCCTCCCGGCAGCGAGAACCTCTGATGCCGCCATTCATCAAACAAAACACATGAGTAGCTTCTGCATGCTTCCAAAGGGCTGCACGTCAAATCTCAGGTCATTCCGACAACGTTTGACCCGGTTTTGATGCTCTGAAGCAAAATCAAGCCTACTGGCGGCGAAGCTCCCCGGGACCATGGCACCCAAATCGGAGCTAATGGATCATCTCAAAATGACTCCAATAGGCTCCCCGTCAAATTTCAGGTCAATCGGACATCGGATGACCGTACATCAAAGCTCGACATCTACCGCACGGTGAAATCAAGTCAAGCATCGACGGGACCTCAAACGGCTTCAAAACTCAAATAAAAGCCCATGGTTGGTCCTATCTAATGCTGAAGAAGCTTCACCTCAAATTTCAGGTCATTTCGACATCGTTTGACCCAGTTTCAACTCTTGGCGGAAAATCGGCTACAGAGTCTTCGGCTTTTCCAAAAAATAGGAAACTTTGTGCTCTGATTTGCACATCCTTTCGACAAGTTTTCTTCAGAGGAATTAAGCCAATAAATGAGGAGAAATGTCAAAGAAAAATACAGGAGAAAACAGAAGCGAAAAAGCCCGAGAAACGACCAAGAAACCACGACCGGAAGGCGACCGAAAAGTGGACCAAAGTCCAAGGTCGCCAGCCCCATGGTCGCCGGCGACCATGGGTGCATGGTCGCCGGCGACCCTGGAAATCCGGGTCGCCAGATTTCCGCCAAAAGTGTCGTTTTTCCGTTCTTTTTCGTGTTTCGCGATGTTTGGCCCCTGTGATTTTCTTAAAATCTGATTTTTGAGGCATGATATCCGTCGATCTTCGTCATTATCACGGATCCGCCATCGAAATCATTTGATCATCATCGGACACTCCGAAACTGCCAACTGGCCGACCAAGAAAGCACACTTTCTGCCCGACCGATCAAGAAATCAATTGGACAGATGCTGCCGGCCCATTAGTGGCAACCAATGTCTGAATTTTCATCGTCATCCGACATCAAACAACGTACGGATCCATCGATGATCATCGCAAGAAGAATTCCAAAAGACGCGGCGCGGCCCGCGACTCTTCAAGCGACTCAGCGGCCAATTAATGAAGTTAAATGACCCTTTTATGGCAATTTATTAAGGTCATTAACTCATTATTTTGAACGGCCCAATCAGAAGCCAAGAAATGGGAGTTACAAGTCCAATTAATCATGACAATTAACCATGTAACTCCTATCATTATGGAGATTAATCATGGTAATTAATCATGAAACTCCCATCATCATGGAGATTAAATGCCTATTATTCTCCATCGGCCAATCAAAATCCAAGAAAAAGGAGTTACAATATAAAGAATTAAATCTTGTAACTCCTCCCATCATGGAACATTAATACCATTAATGCCCATAAAACCCTCCTAATGGCCACCAAAAGCCTATAAATAGGTGGTCATTCCAAGGAGAAAGGGTCCAGAAAAATTGTCTGAAGTGGTCCAGAAAAAAATTGTCTGAAGTGGCCCGAAGAAAAAATCATTTAAAGAATCCTAAAAAATCGTCTAAAAATTATCCTGAAGGATTCTCTGCAAAAAGAAGCTCTCTCACTTTGAAGAAACTCTGCTGCAAATTCTACAAGGTGATCGAAATCCCTTGGGGGGCCAACCACCCCCCCCCCCCCCACAAGATCTCCTCTCTTCTTCTATCCAACATGGCCTAGATGGGGCTTTTCAGCCCGTCTACTTGGTTTTTTATTGGATATAAGACCTTCTCTTGGTCTTTATCCTCTAGAAATCTGAGGTCCAACCCAAGCTAAGTGAATCAAAGCATCAAGTGTTCTCATCTGAAAGACGATGGCGGAGCCCATACATGACTCACGACTGTCGATCTGAACGAGTCCCCACGATCTCTTGAGAAGTCAGATTCATTTTCTTACTTTTCTGTTGTATTGTGTATTTTTTAAAAAGAGACATAAAAATCACATTTCTTGTCTTTACATTTTGATGAGATTTGTAAACTGCCTTTTACGGCACAAAATCGCCTTCTACGGCACAAAACTGCCTTTCACGGCAAATTAAACAAAATCGCCTCTCACGGCATTTTAAAACCTTGTCTCTTTCTTTAAAATATATGTGCAATGGAAAGTTAGAAAAAAGTTGATTTCCTTTTCTACTTGTGAAGGTGAATCTCCGGATCACCATTTCAAATTCCAAGTAGAATAGAAAATCTGGCATACCCGTACAAAAAAATGTTGATGCTTGCTCTTTTATTTCTCTTCGCCCCGCCGCACCCCGGCGGACCCGGGACTAAGGAAGGCAAGAAAGGAAAAGACGGGTCCATCAAGTTGGCATACCCGGTGGGATATGTTCAATTGAGAACACGATGCTTAGAATCCTTGGCTCCCTTCTAGTTGGTGGCCTATGTTGGATCTTGTATCTAAAAAAACAAACATGAGATGGGATTCTTTGGAAACTTCTTTCTTTGAACTTGTTTCCATTCTTTCTTCTCTCAACAAAAACAAGGGGTTTTCTCTCTTTTGGATTCAAATTAGAGAAACTTTGATTCTTTCCTTTTCGTACAATGGCTCGCAGAAATGTTTAAGCCAACGTTCGGATTGGGAGGGGCCATTTTCCTCTCTTTGATGGGTCCATTGGAGATCTTTTAAAAAAAAAAAAAAAAAAGTTAAAAAAAAAAAAACTTTTCAAATTTCTCTCTTTTGGATTCAAATTAGAGAAACTTTTGTCTTTTTCTTTTCGTGCAATGGCTCGCAGAAATGTTTGAGCCAACGTTCGGATTGGGAGGGGCCATTTTCCTCTCTTTGATGGTTCCATTGGAGATCTTTAAAAAAAAAACAAAGAAAAGATCAAAAAAAAAAAACTTTTCAAATTTCTCTCTTTTGATTCAAATTAGAGAAACTTTGGTTCTTTCCTTTTCGTACAATGGCTCGCAGAAATGTTTGAGCCAACGTTCGGATGGGGAGGGGCCATTGCCCTCTCTTTGATGGGTCCATTGGAGGTCTTTCAAAAATAAAAAGAGAGAGCATTAAGGTTGCACCAATTGCGTTCTTTGACCAAAGTGGATCTAAGAAAAGCCTTGTCCAGAGTGTGGAGGCAGCTAGACTGTTCGAGGTAAGGGTCCTTCAAACGGGTTCATTAAGTAATCCTACCCTTACCTGCGGGCTAATCTATCCACTAAGGTTTCATAAGACCGAATTGGAAGACCTATGTGCACTCTAAAAAAAAAAAATTATTTCAAAAAAAAAAACTTCTGTCACTATTGTGTTCAAATTGGAGGAATTTTGGTTCTTTCCTTTTCGGATTTAGGCTCGCAAAAATGTTTGAACCTGTATTCGGATTGGAATACCATTTGCCCTCTTTTACGAATTCAATCTTGACTTTTCACAAAAAAAAAAAAAAAACAAAAAAAAAAACTTCTGTCACTATGTGTTCAAATTGGAGGAATTTTGGTTTTTTCCTTTTTGGATTTAGGCTCGTAGAAATGTTTGAACCTGTATTCGGATTAGAATACCATTTGCCCTCTTTTATGAATTCAATCTTGACTTTTCAAAAAAAAAAACTCTCGTCACTATTGGATTCAAATCTGAGAAATCATGGTTCTTTCCTTTTCGGATTTAGGCTCGCAGAAATGTTTGAACCTGTATTCGGATTGGAATACCATTTGCCCTCTTTTATGAATTCAATCTTGACTTTTCAAAAAAAAAAACTCTCGTCACTATTGGATTCAAATCTGAGAAATCCTGGTTCTTTCCTTTTTTGGATATAGGCTCACAGAAATGTTTGAACCTGTATTCGGATTGGAATACCATTTGCTCTCTTTTGCAAATCCAATCTTGACATTTCAAAAAATCCCATCTCGTGTCCTTCAAGGATGCGATTTACAACATTTGTGTCTAGCGGTGCTAGTACGCCCTTTGGGGTCTACTGTATTCGCGACCGACACATTTGTATCTCTAACCTTATATCATTTTACCTCGAGTGAGCTTCGCTTCTCGGTAATTTGAATTAAGGTTTACAATTGCTTCTAGCTGTCCCTGGAATGCTCATTTCGAGCCGACCATACTCGCGGTTAGAACAATTGTACCATCTATTGCTTTTGGCCTTCTTCATTACGCTCAGAATGGGCCATACCCCTAAGCGATTTGAAAAGACAAAACCATAGTATAGCCCATTTATGATCACCATATTCTTGTGATTACTAATGGATGTGGTCTTGTTTCAGAATAGTTTTTCAAAACTAACAATGGCAGCTTCGTTGACCATCACCTTCGATGAGAACAAGTACCAAGTCATGCTTCAAGAGAAACAAAGCAAGGGCACTTTCAAGTGCCCCGCCAGCTGCCGAAGCATCACCTCCCTCGGCAACTCCCAAAACACCGGGTCGACCTCCACTCCCCGGACCATCGTCTTCGGGTCACTCGGACCATTCCCACTACCCGCAGAAGAGACGATGCCTGCTAAGAAGCAGAAGACCGTCCCCCAACGTGTCACTACCCTGACACCAAAGGCGGTCACCAAGAAACCTGAGGCTCGTGGCAATCCCATGAGGCCTCAACCTACAAAAAACCAAGTCTTTCCCAAGACTTGGTCCCCGCGATCTTCACCAAAACAAACAAGGTCCCGGACATCTGCAAAGCCAGAATACCTGGCTCCTCTCAAGGAGAATAGGTTTTATCCTCTTGCTTACATCAAAGGAGAGAAACCTACCCTCCACCGAACTACAAAAACTACTCAGCACAAGCCGGCTTGCTCATACAAGCCCAAAATCAAGTCGTGCATCACAAGGCCTCGACAAGAACTTGCCAGGGTCTGCTCTCCTGCAACTCGACCCTTCATCTCAACAGGGGACGAGCTTGCAAAATTTAAAGCTTCGCTGCCACAGGCTAAGGACCGTGTCCAAATCCTGTCCATGCCAGTCTTCAAGGAAGACAAGCTCGGTTGCTGCGCACGAGGGACCACGTCCTTCATTGCCAGAGCACAGCCCGAGCTAACCGAAGCTCAAATTGCTCGTCGCAAACATCGCCGCGCGGCATATCAACAAAAGAGATTAGAGAAGCAAAGAACCCATCATTCTGAGCTTCAAATCTCCCAAAAATGGGTCGAAAAAGAAAGACCCGACCAAGTTGCTGCTGTCCACATGGTTGGCAAAACCAAAAGACGCCAGAAGTCAGCGACGAAAATACCTGTCAGACGACCGGTGACACGCAGCGTCTCCCGGACGAGAAGACATCAGGAAGACTCTCCCACTCCTTCAAGCCAGGGACATCAGAGTGATCATTCCTAGGCTCTTCATCTAAAAGAATGAGCTCCAGCTTAGTCACTAAGACGGGATCCTCTTTCGACTCACGAAGGATGAATGTCTTGGTCACAAACTCTGAGCAACCTCCACCACATGACGATATGGCTCTACGCATTCAGCAGCTAGAGCAAGGACAGCAGAGAATAGAGGTTCTGATGGAAAACCTCCTTCTCACTCTCCAGCGTCCACCAAACAATGAGGAAGGTCCTCCACAAGATGAGGCAAACGGTGGAGAAGATGAGTCACGCGCCCTTACTAAAAAGGACGTGGACAATATCCTTACCAAAGCAAAAGAAGAGGATACACTGAAGGAGCATGGGATTAAGCCACCATATCCCTTATGGATGGACTCGGTTCCGTTTCCCCCAAAGTTCAAACAACCTCTTCTCCAAACATATACAGGGAAAGGTTCAGCCAGACAGCATGTCATCCACTTCAAGATCCTGACAGGAACGATTACGGATCAAGATGCTCTCAAGATCCGGCTTTTTGCAAGTACCCTAAAAGGTACAGCCTTTGATTGGTATTCCACTCTGCCAGAGGACTCCATTCAAAATAGGACCATGCTAGAGACACGTTTCCTGACCCACTTCAAAGGTGATGATCATCCTATTACTATGGCTCAGCTCTGCAGCCTTAAACAGGGAGTGAATGAGTCGACATACGACTTCATTCACAAGTGGAAAGCAATGGCATACAAATGCTCAGATGTGCTGCCACAAGCGTCGCTAGTCGACATTTGCCGAAACAACATGAGAGCAAGGATCCGCTCCATGATCATCAGCAACAAATCAAAAAACTTGGGAGAACCCCTAGAAGCGTCTATGGAGGCTGAAACGGTGATCAAAGACTTCAACAGTTAGAAGTCATCAAAGAAGGAGCAGACCGCCATTCCGACCTCCAAGCCAAAGAAAAAGGAGGTTCCCAATGAGCAAACCAAGTCAGCTCCTCAGCCACCAAAGAAAGCTGAAAATAAAGCTGCAGGTAAGAGACCTGAACTCTCTGATGCCTTCAAAGAACGAGTAGAAAAGAAATACCCGTTCGATGAAGATGTTAAAGAAATATTTGGGGCTCTCTTGGCAAATGGCAAACTCACCTTGCCTGACCCCAAAAGACCGGGAGATGTTGGCAAAACCAACGATCCCCGATATTGTCCATACCACCAAATGGTCTCGCATCCTCTCAACCAATGTTTCGTTGTGAGAGAGAAGATTAACGAGATGTGGAAAAACGGAGTCATCACCTTTGACAAAAACTATGGGTCTGCCTCCGTTAACATGGTGTCATATGGACAAACATCCAGATCAGCAAAGGAAAAAGTCACTACTTCCTTCAAGGTGATAAAAATGACACAAACGTCCCAAGAGCTGGTGCCTTACCCAACACCAGAGGGACAACCCATATGGGTACATCCCGATCTCCTAGAAGATGAAAATTGGGAGATCGTCAAAACAAAGCCGACCGCTCAACAGCGAAGGCAAGCCAAGAGACAACACCGCAAGCTCAAACAGCAGGAGAAGGCTCAAACAAAACAAGAGGTCCCTGAAAAAGCAGAAACCTCCTCTACCGCTTCACTGGGGGCAACAGAGGGGTCTCTCCCCAAAGTTCCAAGAGTGATAAGAAAATTCACTCTCAGTGATTTCATGCCACCACGGCTCAGAGATGAAACTACGCAGGGGGCATCGTACTCTTGTAACTCGGTAGTTAGATTCTCCATGAATGGATACGAGTCCAGTGACACTGCCAGTGACACTGATGAGTGGGAGGAATCCCTTGAAACCGAAGAATATCTCTCCGACGAAGAATGGATCCCGGAATCCCACCTTATGCCAGTAATCTGGTATAACCCCTTCCACCCACAAGGATCCTGGTCTGATGATGATGAAGACCAAGAGGCTGCCCAAAATGCTGTTAACATAGTACAAACAAATGCTCTAGTGGATCCCAACCAGGTCGAACCACAAGGGGCAGATGAAGAAGAAGATTTGGCTCCTATGCCCGATCTTGAAGAATATGCGAGGATCTTGCAGCATCTAGCCATAGAGCAGGAGCATGATCGCATCAACCAACTTCATCAAAATCCAGAACCGGAAGTCCCGGAAAATCTACAAGCATCTCCTCCAGTGACTCCGGAAAATGAAGAAAGTTGCTGGATTGATGATCCGCTTACATCGGAGGATGAGTCTGATTCCCAATGGTCCATTATGGAGGCATCTTCTATCGAAGTTGCCTGTAATGTGATAGTTCAGGATGATAGTACCTCTGAAGCTCCATCTGCTGAGGCCACGGATTCTCAAAATGTATCCAGTAGCATATCTTCTGGAGCTACATATTCTTGGGTGACTTCCACTGAGATAGCACCTTCTCAGCCATCGTCTCCCGAAACAGTGACATCAAAATTCAAGCCTCTTTCGACTGATCACCATGAAGAAGCTCTGGCTGATGAAGTCTTCAAAGAAAACCCAGTCAATTGGTCCCAGGTACCCAACCTCATAGGAGATGTCTGGACCGATGAAATACTGGACAAAGAAGAAAAGTTGTTGGAAGCTGTTCAGGACTTGTTCCCGGAAAATGCTCCATGCAATGCAATAACTGAAGACGACAATGCTGCTGCAGAAGCGTTTTCAGCAAATCAGGAAGATCAGCCCCTTGAGCCCGAAGGGGGTCTTCCGAAAGAAGAACCACCTCTAGAAGCTTTTGAAGTTGGGAAAGGTACCCGCTCTGGCCGAGATTACCACAAAAACTATAACCAACCTTCTTCTTCTTCTTATGTAAATCCTTCGGGAAAACAAGCTGTAAATGCCCCAAGCAGCGGTGATAATGAAAATGCAGGCCTAAAGGAGGCTTTCAAGTATGACTTGATCGAGCACTTCAAACACATACCTGCACGACTGCACATCCTAGACTTATTCCGAATGTCACCACAAACTCGTGATAGCCTCATTTCAGAACTGCAAAGGCTGAATCTGGATGTCGACAAACATGCCCCGCAAGTCCTACAAAAAGAAATGGACTATAGGGTCACAAAATCAAAGACCTCCTTAAAGGGAGAAAAGAAAGAAGCTGGAGGACCTTGCACTGAATGCCTCTCGGTCCAAAAAGCAGCAAGTGCTACCATCACCTTCAATAAGGAAGACCTCCTGCTAGGCGAGACGAAGCACAACCGACCCTTGTACTTCACAGGGTACATCAAAGAGATGCCGATACACAGAGTCCAGATCGACCCGGGTTCTACACTCAACCTCATCTCTACTTCGGCACTCGAAGAGCTGGGTATCCCACCTAGTAAACTAAGCCACACATCTGTGTCCATCTTTGGATATGATGGGAGTGCTCAAAGGCCCATTGGCAAAATCCGGTTCAGGTTGCAAATCGGCGATCTTATCTCTGAGATCACCGTATATGCAATAAAAACCCCTTCATGCTACAACATCCTTCTTGGACGCCCTTGGATACACGAAAACGGTGTCGTTCCTTCGACTCTACATCAATGCATCAAGTTTGTTGGCGATGACGGCTTGATACATCGAGTGTTTGCAGACAAAAAGCCCTTCAAAGGCAAGGAAGTCCATTTTGCAGACTCTCAGATGTACAAGGATGAAAAAGAAGAAAAGGAGGAGAAAACAACATCCTTTGCCGGCAATCTCCAAAAAGATAAAAGCAAGGCTCCTCAGCGATCATCGGAAGAAATCAAACCTTCCGGCAAACTCAAAGAGAGCAATCAGTCTCCCTTCATCATCTCCTTCAAATCTTCTAAACCTTTGGTAATCACTACTAAAGCAAAGAAGACAGAGCAAAAGACAGGGGGCAAGTTTGTTGTCTCCTTTGTGTCTATCATACAAGACACGGATTCGGATTCAGAGACTGAAGACGATACATCGTCAAGCCAAGCTGATACTCAGCAAGTTCGGCCAGCTCTCACTCCATTGGAGACCCCTGCTGACGTAGAAGATCCTGGGTCTGCTACCTTCGTCGTTCCGGAAACGTCCGCAAAAGATAAACCAATCTTCTTCCATAGATCGGACGCTTCTTCATCAAACTGCCTGCTTGAGCCTTTCCAAAATGAAGGTATGCCTCAACTATCCTTGTATAGTCCGATGGCACAAGCTATCATGAAGAAAATGGGCTATGACACTCAAAATCCAATTGGTTTGGGAGGTGGCCGTGGTATTCTCACACCATTGGAACCCACCCTGACCAAAAGTCAGTTGGAAGATTGGAAACTCCACCGTCGCATAGACAAGTCTTCATACGGATTGGGGTATGATCCTGACACTCCAATGAGACAGCTGACACAAAGGCTGCAGAGTCGTTTTGCCGACCAAGCCTCAACATCTCATGTCGATGAAGACATCGATCTCCCTGGATATCTATTTGAAGAGTTACCCGACAAGGACCCAGGAATCTCATCAAATTGGTATGATTTCTCTGATGATGAAGAGGAATTGTCCGATCACACAGGCGCATGGTTCTCTGATTCAGAAGAGCCATCGTCTCCAAAAGAAGTGCCTTACTTCGACCCAGTTTCAGCTGGTGATTGGGATCATCTCATAGCAAGTCTTGAGAAGAATACCGCTCAAGAAGATTTATGGACAGAAACGGAGCCATGGTCTGAAAACGCCCTTGGAAATCCAGAAGGTCTTGTTGAGCTGGAAGCCTCCGAAAATATTGTGGAGGGACCACCTTCAAACCTTCCGACAGAAGATTCTGTTCAAAAGATAGACTTGGGAACACCAGATAACCCACGTCCTGTATTCATAGGCAAGAATATAAAGGATGAGGAGTTACCCGAGTATGTCTCTTTTCTTCGTGAGTTTGTTGATTGTTTTGCATGGTCTTACGCTGAAATGCCTGGCTTAGATCCCAAAATAGCAATTCACAAACTCAACCTGCAAGAAAATGTCAGGCCTGTAAAACAAGGCCAAAGAAGATTCCGTCCTAATGTGATGGAAAAAATTGAACAAGAAGTTCAGAAACTCAAAAACGTTGGCTTCATCCGCGAGGAACAACATCCTGAATGGTTGGCCAACATCGTCCCTGTGACAAAAAAAAATGGGCAAATCAGAGTCTGTATTGACTATAGAGACCTGAATAATGCATGCCCCAAAGATGAATTCCCGCTCCCCATACCGAAGGTAATGATTGACAACACCTGCGGGTTTGAGCAAATGACTTTCATGGACGGCTTCTCTGGCTACAACCAGAGAAAGATGCATCCCGAAGATGAAAGGCATACATCCTTTCGAACCCCATTTGGCGTGTATTGCTACACTGTCATGCCATTTGGTCTGAAAAATGCTGGTGCAACATAGCAAAGGGCTATGATGAAGATATTCCAAGATATGCAGCACAAGACGGTCGAATGTTATGTTGATGACCTCGCCGTCAAAAGCAAAAGGAAAGAAGACCATCTCCAAGATCTTCGAGAAGTCTTCCTCCGGCTTCACAAACACAAACTGCGAATGAATCCCCTCAAATGCTTCTTCGGTGTTTCATCGGGTAAGTTCCTCGGATTCATAGTTCGGAAAGCTGGAATAGAACTTGACCCCATAAAAGTCAAGGCAATTCTAGAAATGCCATCTCCAAGAACCCTAAGAGAACTGAAAGGGCTTCAAGGAAGATTGGCATACATCCGACGGTTCATTTCCAATCTATCAGGAAAATGCCGTCCATTTTCTCGCCTGATGAAAAAAGGTGTAGACTTTGTTTGGGATGCTGAATGTGAAGCTGCATTTCAAGACATCAAGTCATACCTGACCAAGCCTCCGGTTTTGGCTGTTCCCACAACCGGAAAACCATTCATCTTGTACACAAGAGCTCTCGACTATTCTTTGGGCGCTCTACTTACACAAGAAAATGATGGAGGAAAAGAAGCTGCTCTATACTACCTCAGTCGCATGTTGGTAGGCGCAGAGCATCGTTACTCTCCAGTCGAAAAAGAATGCTTGGCAGTGATGTTCGCCGTACAAAAGCTGCGTCACTATTTGCTATCAAACACAGTATACCTGATATCGAGGATCAATCTCTTAAAGGTCCTTGTCACAAAAGCAGGTTCTCTCAATGCCCGGCTGGCAAAATGGTCCATCCTTCTGTCACAATTTGATATTAGGTATGTACCACAGAAAGCAATCAAAGGTCAAGCTCTGGCAGACTTTCTCGCAGAGCATCCACTGCCTAAGGATTCTCCGCTCAGGGATGATCTCCCAGACGAACCTGTCTACAGCGTGGAGACTTCTTCACCAAATGCCTCCTGGAACATGCACTTCTATGGTGCAACCAGGACAAATGAAAAAGGAAAGTCGATATCGGGAATTGGCATTCTCTTTGTTAGCCCCGATAAATACATGATTTCACACGCATTTTCGCTACTGGAACCATGTTCAAATAATGCAGCTGAGTACCAAGCTCTGATTATAGGATTGGAACTCGCCCTCGAATCTGGCATCACCATGCTGGAAGCATTTGGGAATTCTCAACTGATCGTCAACCAGATGAATCGGGAATATGAAATCAGGAAGCCTGATCTGTTGCCTTACTACAACAAGGCGCAATCGCTTCGTCAAAACTTTGACATCTGTCACATCACCCACATCCGCAGAGGTGAAAACATCCGTTCAGATGCCCTGGCTGGACTTGCTGCATCCATGGCAACCCAAGAAGGGGAAAACATGCAAATTACAGTGTGTCAAAGAAGGATTCTCCCTCCTCTCAACACACACCAAGCAATTGCTGAATGCCACCGAGTGGTCGGAGGTCGGATTTCCATCCTTAAACCTCCGATAGGCGACTAGAGGGATCCGTTCATTGATTATATTATGTTCGGAATCCTACCTGAAGATCCAAAAAAGCGGGTAAGTATCCAAAGACGAGCCCCAAACTTTCATTTGGATATTCCCTCCAGAATGCTTTACAGAAAATCCTTCAATGGAGTACTTCTACGCTGCTTGTCACAACAAGAGGCGGAAGAAACTCTAAAAGAAGTTCATGCTGGTCTTTGTGGAGCCAATCAGGCTGGTCCCAAGCTCTACGATCAGATAAAAAGGTTAGGTTATTATTGGCCTACCATGGTGGCTGACGCAATACAATTTGCTAAACGTTGCCAAAAATGTCAAGTTCATGGAGATTATGTACACATGCCTCCAGAATGGCTATATCCTACAGCGATCTCATGGCCCTTCAAAGCCTGGGGTATGGACATCATAGGTCCTATCTCTCCCCCGTCAAGCAAAGGTCATCGCTTCATCTTCGCCGCTACGGATTATTTCTCCAAGTGGTCAGAAGCATTTGCGTTCAGTGAAATGAAGACCTCGTCAGTCCTTCAATTCTTACGAACCAACATCATTTGTCGCTTCGGCATACCTAAAAGATTCGTCCATGATAACGGACCACAATTTCGGGATCACAGATTCTACAGGTTCTGCGACAAATACAAAATCCAAAGTTGTCCTTCGACTCCGTATAACCCGGCAGCGAATGGACAAGCAGAAGCCTTCAACAAGACACTCTGCAAAATTCTCAAGAAAATGGTCTCTACTCACAAAAGAGACTAGAGCGACAAACTGCCTGAAGCTTTATGGGCCTACCGGACTACCGTTCGAGGACCAACCCATAGCACACCATTCTCCTTGGTCTATGGATGTGAAGCAGTTGTCCCCCTAGAAGTACAAATTCCTTCTTTAAGGGTATCTCTACAAAATGAAATGACGCAAGAAAGCAACGTCAAATTGAGACTCCAAGAACTGGATAATCTCGATGAAAGACGACTCAAAGCTCTACAAAGCGGTGAGCTTTACCAAGCACGCATGGCAGGATCTTTTGACAAAAGGGTCAGGCAACGCGCCCATAAAAAGGGTGACTTGGTTCTTGCGGTGAAAAGGCCAATGGTTTTTTCCCACAAATCCAAAGGCAAATTCGAACCAAAATGGGAGGGACCCTTCATCATCGACAAAGTCTTCTCCAATGGCGCATATGCTCTTCTAAACGTGGAAGGTGACAGATGTATGCTGCCCATCAATGGCAAGTTCTTGAAGCGGTACTACCCTTGAAGACTTCCTACATCGGGTTAGAGTGATGCCTGCATGGCCAAAGCCTATTCCTAGGTACTTGCTCGTCAAATCCACCCCTTTTAGAGTTTTCATCCCTATGTTGAAATTTCTAAAAAGCCAAAAAACAATGCTTACTTTCAATGTTTCATTGTTCAAAAAAAAATCAAACCCAAAATCCAAGTTTCGGAGCCTCTTCCCTAACTTGACCAAAACTTTCAATCCTTGAACCCAAAATTCATGGTTTGAAACAAAAATCAGGACTTAGGAATTTCCACCCTAGTCCACCCTGACTTTTACCACCAAAGATGGTTTTTAGTAAAAATTTACGACCCTCGTGTCTTTAAACAAAAAATGGTTTTTCAAAAAAAAAAAACCGTGGGGAAGCGACGTTTAGTCGATACTCACACAAAACCCAAAAATCGAAAGGATGCGAACCCCATTCGATACTTCCAAAACCTCAAAATCGCAAGAAAGCGACACCTCGTCGATACTTGCAAAATCTCAAAAAAAATCGTGGAGACACAACGTTTCAATTGATATCCACAACCCAAATTTCAAAAAAAAAAAAACAAAGGTTCGAAAAAACCTCAAATTTCAAAAATCGTGGGGAGGTGACATTCCATCGATACCCACAAAACCAAATTTTTGAGAAAAAAGTAAGGAGGTGACATTCAGTCGATACTTGCACCCAAATCCGCGAGGAAGCGACATTCCATCAATACTCGTAACCGAATGAGCAAGGAAGCGACATTCCATCGATACTTGCAATACCATTCAACAGGGAGGCGACTCTTAGTCGATACTTGCATTTTTTAAAACCAAAAACCTGGCTTTCACGCCAAAACCCGGCTTTCACGCCAAAACCCGGCTTTTATGCCAAAAACCTGGCTTTCATGCCAAAAATAAAATCTGCCTTCCATGCCAACAAAACAAAAACCTGGCTTTCATGCCAAAAATAAAAAAATCTGGCTTCCATGCCAACAAAACAAAACTTGGTTTTCAAAGAACTTGGCTTCTATGCCACAAAATCTGGCTTTCATGCCAAACAAACAAAAATCGGCTTCCATGCCACAAAACAAAATTTGGCTCCCATGCCACAAAATATTTGGCTTCCATGCCACAAAACAAAAACTTGGCTTTCACGCCACAAAAATCGGCTCTCATGCCAAAAACCAGGCTTTTTGCCACAAAATTTGGCTTTCATGCCTAAAAACAACCATTTGACAAAAGATTTTCATAAAATGACAACCTTTTGATCAAATTTTCAAACAAACCATTCCCATTCAATTTTTGCTTATATTTCATCAAAAGTGAATTTAAGTGAAATAAGGGGATACAAAAAAAAAAGTTCCAAAAATGTTTATACATGGAGGTACCAAAAGAAAAGAAGAAAAAGTTTGTTACAAATCAGGAGGCTAGTCCGACATGGTCTTCAGCCATAGGCTTAACTCCTCAAGCAAACACTTGGCCTTAGCCTCCAAAGCTTCCAAGCCGCGTTTCTTCAGAATCTTCCCATAAAAAGCAGTAGGCCGTCGCGATCCATCCTCAGCACGAGGAAGCTCTTCCCAGAGAATCTGTCATTGTTCATATTCTTGAGTCTTCCTCCGAAGATTGCTTTCGACCTCCTCAACTTAGCGAATGAGAGCCCTCTCTCTATCGCGAGCTTTCAAAGTGGCAGTCCACTTGGCAGCGGCTTGTTCTTCCAATAGCTCAAGGCGCTGTCTGGCTTCGGCGACCTCCCTATCAAGGCGGTGCTGGTCCTGTGTCAGCTCAATAATAGCCAACTCGGTGACGTTCCTCTCCCGAACGAGCTGCTTCCGAGTCCGCGAGATCTCATTCAAATCAGATTTGACCTCGCTGGAAGGCTTTAAAAACATCTCGTTGAAGAAATCATCATTCGGAAAGCTCTTGGTCTCAGTCCACTTGTTGCCTAGAGCGATGACTTCATCAACAAAAGCCTTGGCATCTGTAATGTCCAGACCGACTTCTTCGCTATCAGCAAGAATGTCCTGCACATGCTTCACCATGCCAAAACCAGCCTCCAAATGGCCAGAAGAAAGAGTCCCGACCCATGAGCTCAAGACTCTCTTTAACACCTTCCTCGCAAACTGACGGGATGGCTCAGATGAAGACTCGCCATGCTCCGTTGGTCGACTACCCGTGTCAGGCACCGTTGGAAGAGTAATCAAGAAGCTCTTTCCAATCGGAGCCGCTGGGGAAGGAATATCAGTAGGCAGACTCGCCTCTGCCTCATCAAAATTGGTGGAAGAAGCCCCTACTCCTGGATCGGTCACAGGTACCCCCTGCTCTGGTTCTGAAAAAGATAGAGGAACTTCTTCTGTCACCTCACAATCTGCCAATGAAAAAGGTATGAATATGATCTTGTCAAAAATCAAAATATCAAGATTATCATTACAAAGTACCTTCTTCGACGACTGGTGGAATGCTTTCTTCCTCCATGAGCTCATCCGAAACATCATCAAAAGTTGTGTCCATGGATGGCTCAAAGTCGTGGGAATCCTCTGGCAAGTCAACTGGCAAAGAATATATGTCAGCAAGTGGCGGTAAAGAAAAAAAAAAGAGAAGAAAAAAAATCATACCAGGAGGAGATTCTGGATCTGCTTCAGAATCCCTGGGTTCTTCCTCAGATGCCACGATAGGATCCGTCACCGCCTCATCGGTCGGAACCTCGAGCATCATCAAACCATCATCTTCTGCCAAAAGAAAGAAAGCAATAGATCAAAACAAAAGCTCTCATGAAAGAAAAGAAACGGAAAGAGAAAAGGGAAAAGCATACCATCATCAATGGTCTCTTCCCCTCGGCTTCTCTTCTCTGAAGGCTCGTCATCATCCCCTGATGCCCCCTCAACAATGGTAGAAGGAATTTCCAGATCAGGAGAACTTTCGTGCCGCCTCTGACTTCGGCGGTGTCCCCTTCTCCTCTTGCCCCTACGGGACGAACAGCTAGAAGCACCCTCCCCACCATCAAAATCAGGCCTCTTGCGAGAGTCCTCACTGGACAGTCTGCTCTTGCCAGTAGACTCCATGGAAGCCTTTGCTCGCTCGGCTTGTATCCAAGCAGCAACCTCAGCCTCCTCCTCAGCAAGCTGTTCCAAGACCTCACCAGGTATCTCTTGTGCAGCTCCCAGTCTGATGACTTCCTGTTCCTCGAGAAAACCTGTTCTGTGCCTTTCTCCAGAAAGAAAAGCCAGAACTTCTTCTCAGCGGACGCCATCTGACTTCCCAAGGCCCTTCCCGAAAGACTGCTTTACATCAAGCTCTTTCTTGGAAAGCCCCCGGTACGCTGAAAAGCTCTCCACAAACAATTTTGTGAAGCCAGCAGTCCGAAAAGTAGGCAACTCAGGATAAGAAATCAGGGCAGTAGTATCTTCCGTGCTATAAAAGGCCCATGCATTTCTTCCGTCCTACAGACCTCCAAAGCGCTTCACCTTGCTCGAAGGCGCTCCAACAACGCCTTGAGAGAAGCCCAATTGCATGGCAAAACGTGAGGGAACATACGGCTGGATGTAGACAAAAAGATGTCTGCGGTACACCATCGTGCCGACACGTATGTTAAAAAGCCGACTCCTCTCTGCATTTGTCAAAGAATAGTGTCTCCCAGACCCTGCCCTGGTCGAATCACGAGAGACACCGAAATCAAAAGCTTTCTTCCTCAAACCCGGAGAAAGCTTCACTGAAGACTGCCCCATCTCGACGTCCCAGAATCGTCGGATCCTTAAGCGGGCAGATAAAAGAGATTCGGAAATAGGCTTCCCTCTAGCCAACCGAATCATAAACAGGTCATCGTCCTCAGCAGCACCCAATCGGTGGAAACTGGGACAATGGTATACATACCACGAATAGAAAATGTGGGTTGAAAATACCCGGTGCATGGGAAGCCCAAGCCGAACCAGGAAAGCAGCAGCCTGCAGTTGGTACACAAATAGGAGTAAAGAGCAGGCACCAAAACAAGCCGCTCTCCGAAAGCCATCTGACAAGCCGGAAAAATGCAATGCGGCCTGATGTGCGTTCCATCTCCTCCAGCAAAAATAGCCTCACCCAGCCAATAAGTGAGGTAGACAGCGAGATCTCTCCGCAGCGCAATGTCAGAATGAATGGCGTCTGTGCTTGCGAAGAATACCCTCAAATTCTCTCGCATGACGGAGATCTTTTTCGAATCTGGGTTCCTAGCCCTGGCTTCCTGGGTCGTACTCTCAGAAGACTCCCCGCTGTCAAAGAAGTTGGAAGACAAAAGGCTACCACTCCTCCAACTGCTACACCGGACTTTCGAGCCCTCCTTCTCCTTCAAAGAATCATAGAAGGCGACGAGCTGAAAGTACAAAAGCCTGAACTCCTCATACTACTCCTCAAGGACGCTGTCGATAGGCATAAACTCCTCATAGAGATTGCCGAGGATAGGCAGCCCAGTGATGGCACTCAGTTCCTTTAAAGAAAAACCAATCTCACCATTCGTGACAACGAAGGTGTTGGTTTGTGGAAGGAACGACTCCAGCATGGCCATAAAAGCCTTATCGGAGAAAACCACGGATTGCCGAAAAGCGCGAACCGCATAAAAAATCTCGGCCTCCTTCAGAATGGCACCGCCAACCTGCAGGATTTGATCAGTCCACGACTCCCAGCTCGAGTCACCACTGAAACGGCCACGAAGTCGAAAAGGCTTCACCCAATTGCTGCCATCGCCCTTGAAAATGCCAAGGCCCACCGGTCTCAAATCGACCGAAGAATGGTCTGAACCTTGGTAGCCGCTGGCCGGCATCAAAATGTCTGATGGACCCGTCTTTTTCTTTCTCGCCTTCCTCCGTCCCGGGTCCGCCGGGGTGCGGCGAGGAGAAGAGCAAAAAAAAGAGCAAGCATCAACATTTTTTTGTACGGGTATGCCAGATTTTCTATTCTACTTGGAATTTGAAGTGGTGATCCGGAGATTCACCTTCACAAGTAGAAAAGGAAATCAACTTTTTTCTAACTTTCCATTGCACATATATTTTAAAGAAAGAGACAAGGTTTTAAAAAGCCGTGAGAGGCGATTTTGTTTAATTTGCCGTGAAAGGCAGTTTTGTGCCGTAGAAGGCGATTTTGTGTCGTAAAAGGCAGTTTACAAATCTCATCAAAATTTAAAGACAAGAAATGTGATTTTTATGTCTCTTTTAAAAAATACAATACAATAGAAAAGTAAGAAAAGGAATCTGACTTCTCAAGCGATTGTGGGGAGTCGTTCAGATCGACGGTCGCGAGTCACGTATGGGCTCCGCCATCGTCCTTCGGATGAGAACACTTGATGCTTTGGTTCACTTGGCTTGGCTTGGACCTTAGATTTTTAGAGGATAAAGACCAAGAGAATGTCTTATATCCAATAAAAAACCAAGTAGACGGGCCGAAGAGCCGCATCTAGGCCATGTTGGATAGAAGAAGAGAGGAGATCTTGGGGGGGGGGTGGCCCCCCAAGGGACTTCGATCACCTTGTAGTGCTTGCAGCAGAGTTTCTTCAAGATAAGAGAGCTTCTTTTTGTGTAGAGAATTCTTCAGATGATTTTCAGACAATTCTTCTGGACCCAATTTTCAAGACCCAATTTTCAAGACAAATTTTCTGGACCCTTTCTCCTTGGAATGACCGCCTATTTATAGGCTTTTGGTGGCCATTAGGAGGGTTTTATGGGCATTGATGGTATTAATGCTCCATGATTGGAGGAGTTACAAGATTTAATTTCATAATTTTGTAACTCCTTTTTCTTGGATTTTGATTGGCCGATGGAGAGTAATGGGCATTTAATCTCCATGATGATGGGAGTTTCATGATTAATTACCATGATTAATCTCCATAATGATAGGAGTTACATGGTTAATTGTCATGATTAATTGGACTTGTAACTCCCATTTCTTGGCTTCTGATTGGGCCGTTCAAAATAATGAGTTAATGACCCTAATAAATTGCCATAAAAGGGTCATTTAACTTCATTAATTGGCTGCCGAGTCGCTTGAAGAGTCGCAGGCCGCGCCGCTTCTTTTGGAATTCTTCTTGCGATGATCATCGATGGTCCGGCAACATCTGTCCAGTCGATTTCTTCATCGGTCGGGCAGAAAGTGTGTTTTCTTGGTCGGCCGGTTGGCAATTTCGGAGTGTCCGATGATGATCAAATGATTTTGATGGCGGATCCGTGATGTTGACGAAGATCAATGGATATCATGCCTCAAAAATCAGATTTTAAGAAAATCACAGGGGCCAATCATCGCGAAACGCGAAAAGAATCGAACAAACGGACGTTTCGGCGGAAATCCGGCAACCCGGATTTCCAGGGTCGCCGGCGACCATGCACCCATGGTTGCTGGCGACCATGGGCCAAGGTCGCCAGCGACCTTGGACTTTGGTCCATTTTTCGGCCGCTTTTCGGTCGCCGTTTCTTGGTCGTTTCTCGGGCTTTTTCCCTTCTGTTTTCTCCTGTATTTTTCCTTGACATTTCTCCTCATTTATTGGCTTGATTCCTCTGAAGAAAACCCGTCGAAAGGCTGTGCAAATCAGAGCACAAAGTTTCCTATTTTTTGGAAAAGCCGAAGACTCTGTAGGCGATTTTCCGCCAAGAGTTGAAACTGGGTCAAACGATGTCGGAATGACCTGAAATTTGAGGTGAAGCTTCTTGGGCATTAGATAGGACCAACCATGGGCTTTTATTTGAGTTTTGAAGCCGTTTGGGGTCCCGTCGATGCTTGACTTGATTTCACCGTGCGGAAGATGTCGAGCTTTGATGTACAGTCATCCGATGTCCGATTGACCTGAAATTTGACGGGGAGCCTATTGGGGTCATTTTGAGATGATCCATTAGTTCCGATTTGGGTGCCATGGTCTCGGGGAGCTTCGCCGCCGATAGGCTTGATTTTGCTTCGGAGCATCAAAACCTGGTCAATCGTTGTCGGAATGACCTGAAATTTGACGTGCAGCCCTTTGGAAGCATGCAAAAGCTACTCATGTGTTTTGTTTGATGAGTGGCAGCATCAGAGGTTCTCGCCACCGGGAGGCTTGATTTCGCCGTTCGAGAGTTGATGGAGGGTCAAACGGTGTCGGTTTGACTTGAAATTCGACATGGAGCCTTTTGGAGGTATTTTGAGACCATCTATAGACTCTGATCAAAGATTTGATGTATTTGACACTGTCGCCGTCGGGAGCTCCCGCTCAGCTGTTGAAGGATTGAAGTTAGGCCAGATGGTGTCGAAATGGCCCGAAACTTCATATGTACCCTTCTTTTGGCTATTTTGAAGGATCTTGCAGTTTTTGTTTGATTCTGACAAGATCTGATGCTTGAAGCAGCTTTGCCTGTTTGTAGTAGGATGCGGCTCCATATAGGTTTTGATGTTGATGAGGCAAAGTGACATTTTTGGTGTCAACAATGTCCATACGGGCAGGCGACTTCTCTGCAAAACCAGAAGGGCCGCCAACAAAAGCCCCGGTCTTGATCGCGTTCGTCCTCTTCACCCAGCTTGGAGGATCTTCCCTCTTCGAGCATGTGGAGGAAAGGCTCATGATCGAGATTGTCTGATCGAAGGACGACCGGGTAGAAACAGTTCTCTTCTCACCATCAGCTGTGAAAGAGAACCGAAAACATCTCCTTTGGTATGTTGAATCGTCGGGGACGGCATCACCAAAGAAGAAGGTAGGCTTGGGCACATTGCTCTGATCGTCCGTGACCCAGGGACGATTGCTTAACATAATCTTATAATACTCCTCATCCTTGAGGGCAATCAAACGTTGCCTCATCTCATCTCGGTTGAGCGAGTCACACTCGTCCAAGTTCCTTTCAACATACTGAACCTCCTCCCAGGCCTGTTGTACGGCCGCATTAGAGGATCTGGTAGAACGGCGAGGCGCATCAGTGACCGGCTCCTTACCCTTGTTCGTTCTGGAGGAACTACCTGCAAAGTATGGAAAGAAAAAAATCAATCATCAAAATGACAGAATTTTGCTAAAAAATCTAGCGAAATTTTGGCATGATTCCGAGGCAATTCCGAAGAAAAGGGAAACACCCCAAAAGAAATAAGAGCTTGAAGATGGGCTCAACATCGCTGCAAGCCCATAATCATGGAAAATTCTCGAAGAAGGCTCGAACTCAAACATTGCTGCGAGATCAAGCCAAAGCTTCTCAAATATCCGCAAGATCAGAAAAGGGCTCAACATTGCTGCGAGCTCCAGAATCCAAAACTTGCAAAGCTCCTCAGAAAATCCCCGCAAGACCAAGAAAGGGCTCAACATTGCTGCGAGCTCCAAATCCCAAGACTTGCGAAAAGATTTCCAGGTGTGCACTATCATACTTCCAAATTCCATTTTCTAAAAAAAAATATAAAAATGCATAGAAGGAAAGTTGTCATACATGCGCATCTCAAAATCCAAAAAAAAACAGAGAGAAAATCTCTTTTCAAAAAAAAAAAAAAAAAAAGAGAAAGAAGAAAGAAAAAAAAATTTGCCCACATGCCACGTGGCCGTACGGCCATGACCATACGATCTTGCCCGTACGGCCACAAAAAAAAAAGAGATAAAAAAAAACACACAATAAAAAGAAAGAAACCGTGAGAAAAATAAAAAAAAAGAAAGAAGAGCCACGGTAAAAAAAAACAGAAAGAGAGAAAACCGTGCAAAAAAAAAAAAAACAAGAGGAAAAAAAAAGGTGTAAAAAAAAAAAAAGAGAATACACGTGAAAAACAAAAAGAAAAGAAAGAAAAAGAAAAGAAAAGAAAAGAAAGAAAACCTTTTTCTATTCCTACATGGGGTTTCTTAAGGAAAAAGAAGAAACTTACTTGAAGCCATTGATGGAGAAGAAGAAGAAAAAGCTTGAAGATCCTTGAAGAAGAAGAATTCTTGATCTTGGAGCACTCTTGAAGGTTCTTGCAAAAAGAGAGCAATAGCAACAAGAGATCCGATCCCCTTGCTTTTATAGAAGAAAGCAAACCAAAAGAGGAAAGGAGGAGAAAAGAAAGGAGGTAAGTGCTACAAATTAGCAAACTTCCTAAAAGAAAGAAATTATGGGATATTCTTTCCCAATGAGGAGATCTTTTGAGAAATTCTCTCCAAAAAGAGAGGGATTATGAGAAACTTTCTCCCAAAGAAAGATACTTTGAGAAAATCTCTCCCAAAATCAAGGAAACTTGAGAGATTCTCTCTAAGTAAGAATATTTTTAGATATTCTCTACCAAAAGGAGATATTTTTAGATATTCTTAACAAAATGACACCACATAAGATCTAAGCCATCTTTAAAAGCTTAAGGACCCATGGGTTAGCTCACAAGAGCCAGGTTTGACCACCTAGGCACTAAAAGTGGCTTTTAGTCAAAATTCCTCCTACCAAGAGCATACAAAAATGGTTCCATGCCTCCTTTGAGTTGATTGGACCATACAAAAAATCCAAGCCTCATGAGTTTCCAAAAATTCAAACCATCCCACCTCATGAACCAAATTAAGCCAAAACCTTGAAATTGACATTCCACAAAAACCCAAACCACTCCAACGGACCCAAAGTTGTCCCAAAGAGTGACAAAAATCCAAACCATGGTCACCTAACTCGCCACATACAGCTTGTTGGGTCACAAGGCCAAAACCAAAACCAAATCCCGATCCCCTAACTTGCCACATATAGCTTGTTAGGTCACAAGACCAAAATCAAAATTCAAAACCCAACCCCCTAACCTGCCACATACAGCTTGTTAGGTCACAAGGTCAAAAACCAAAAACCTTCTTGACCGCCTGATGCGCAACACAAAGCCTTTAGGTTCACAAGGTCAAAAAGAAAATCCAAAACCCAAAAACCCAACCCAAATGTCATTTTCAAAATTTTGCCTTGAGATGGTACGTGATGTCTCTCACTGCCATAAAATTCCCTTGGAAACTCAAAAGGCTACACTATCAAGAAAAATGCTCAGAAACTCTTGGTCAAGTCAGAAGTTCTCCTTCAAAGTTTTCTTCGAGGCACATCGACTGCAAAGGCTATCCAATTCATCGCTGTACCTCGAGGGGGCATTTGTTGACACCAAAAACGTCACTTTGCCTCATTAACATCAAAAGCTATATGGAGCCACATCCTACTACAAACAGGCAAAGCTGCTTCAAGCATCAGATCTTGACAGAACCAAACAAAAACTACAAGATCTTTCAAAGTAGCCAAAAGAAGGGTACACATGAAGTTTCGGGCCATTTCGACACCATTTGGCCTAACTTCAATCCTCCAAAAGCTAAGCGGGAGCTCCCAACGGCGACAATGTCAAATACATCAAATCTTCAATCAGAGTCTATGGATGGTCTCAAAATACCTCCAAAAGGCTCCATGTCAAATTTCAAGTCAAACCGACACCGTTTGACCCTCCATCAACTCTCGAACGGCAAAATCAAGCCTCCCGGCAGCGAGAACCTCTGATGCCACCACTCATCAAACAAAACACATGAGTAGCTTCTACATGCTTCCAAAGGGCTGCACGTCAAATCTCAGGTCATTGCGACAACGTTTGACCCGGTTTTGATGCTCTGAAGCAAAATCAAGCCTACCGGCGGCGAAGCTCCCCGGGACCATGGCACCAAAATCGGAACTAATGGATCATCTCAAAATGACTCCAATGGGCTCCCCGTCAAATTTCAGGTCAATCAGACATCGGATGACCGTACATCAAAGCTCGACATCTTCCGCACGGTGAAATCAAGTCAAGCATCGACGGGACCCCAAACGGCTTCAAAACTCAAATAAAAGCCCATGGTTGGTCCTATCTAATGCCGAAGAAGCTTCACCTCAAATTTCAGGTCATTCCGACATCGTTTGACCCAGTTTCAACTCTTGGCGGAAAATCGGCTACAGAGTCTTCGGATTTTCCAAAAATAAGGAAACTTTGTTCTCTGATTTGCACAGCCTTTTGACAGGTTTTCTTTAGAGGAATTAAGCCAATAAATGAGGAAAAATGTCAAAGAAAAATACAGGAGAAAACAGAAGCGAAAAAGCCCGAGAAACGACCAAGAAACGGTGACCGGAAGGCGACCGAAAAGTGGACCAAAGTCCAAGGTCGCCAGCCCCATGGTCGCCGGCGACCATGGGTGCATGGTCGCCGGCCACCCTGGAAATCCGGGTCGCCGGATTTCCGCCAAAAGTGTCGTTTTTTCCGTTCTTTTTCGTGTTTCGCGATGTTTGGCCCCTGTGATTTTCTTAAAATCTGATTTTTGAGGCATGATATCCGTCGATCTTCGTCAACATCACGGATCCGCCATCGAAATCATTTGATCATCATCGGACACTCCGAAACTGCCAACTGGCCGACCAAGAAAGCACACTTTCTGCCCGACCGATCAAGAAATCAACTGGACAGATGCTGCCGGCCCATTAGTGGCAACCAATGTCTGAATTTTCATCGTCATCCGACATCAAACAACGTACGGATCCATCGATGATCATCCTAAGAAGAATTCCAAAAGACGCAGCGCGGCCCGCGATTCTTCAAGCGACTCAGCGGCCAATTAATGAAGTTAAATGACCCTTTTATGGCAATTTATTAAGGTCATTAACTCATTATTTTGAACGGCCCAATCAGAAGCCAAGAAATGGGAGCTACAAGTCCAATTAATCATGACAATTAACCATGTAACTCCTATCATTATGGAGATTAATCATGGTAATTAATCATGAAACTCCCATCATCATGGAGATTAAATGCCCATTATTCTCCATCGGCCAATCAAAATCCAAGAAAAAGGAGTTAGAATATAAAGAATTAAATCTTGTAACTCCTCCCATCATGGAGCATTAATACCATTAATGCCCATAAAACCCTCCTAATGGCCACCAAAAGCCTATAAATAGGCGGTCATTCCAAGGAGAAAGGGTCCAGAAAAATTGTTTGAAGTGGTCCAGAAAAAATTGTCTGAAGTGGCCCGAAGAAAAAATCATTTGAAGAATCCTAAAAAATCGTCTGAAAATTATCCTGAAGAATTCTCTGCAAAAAGAAGCTCTCTCACTTTGAAGAAACTCTGCTGCAAATTCTACAAGGTGATCGAAATCCCTTGGGGGGCCACCCCCCCCCCCCCCCCCAAGATCTCCTCTCATCTTCTATCCAACATGGCCTAGATGCGGCTTTTCAGCCCGTCTACTTGGTTTTTTATTGGATATAAGACCTTCTCTTGGTCTTTATCCTCTAAAAATCTGAGGTCCAAACCAAGCCAAGTGAATCAAAGCATCAAGTGTTCTCATCTGAAGAACGATGGCGGAGCCCATACATGACTCGCGACCGTCGATCTAAACGAGTCCCCACGATCTCTTGAGAAGTCAGATTCCTTTTCTTCCTTTTTCTGTTGTATTGTGTATTTTTTAAAAAGAGACATAAAAATCACATTTCTTGTCTTTACATTTTGATGAGATTTGTAAACTGCCTTTTACGGCACAAAATCGCCTTCTACGGCACAAAACTGCCTTTCACGGCAAATTAAACAAAATCGCCTCTCACGGCATTTTAAAACCTTGTCTCTTTCTTTAAAATATATGTGCAATGGAAAGTTAGAAAAAAGTTGATTTCCTTTTCTACTTGTGAAGGTGAATCTCCGGATCACCATTTTAAATTCCAAGTAGAATAGAAAATCTGGTATACCCGTACAAAAAAATGTTGATGCTTGCTCTTTTTTTTCTCTTCGCCCCGGCGCACCCCGGCGGACCCGGGACGGAGGAAGGCAAGAAAAAAAAAGACGGGTCCATCAAATGAAACATCTATTTGTGGGCCCTCAATGAAATCGACGAAGAAGACTAAAATCATTATCGAAAAATCTAGTTTCCAAAAAGTATAAATATGACATAGTTTTGTGATTTCGAAAATTGGGTCCAGATTTGGTGTGAAAAGACATTTTTTACCCTTTTTGGCCAAAGCACAAGTTTCTGGGTTTCAAACGAAGATGGATTGAATATAAAAGTTATAGGTAATCATAAAAACATCCAAAATAAATAAAAGTCATGATTTAAATAAAAATCAAGAATATACTTCCCATGCTCACATGCACGTGCACTCAGGGCACCCTTGAGCGTGTCCGATTAAAATCAACGTTCTCAAATTTCCTAAAGCTAATTTTTAAGACCAAACCAAACCATATTCTAATCCAACAAACACTAAGCCCTCTTGAGACTAAACATGCACTTAATTATCACTAATCGCGCTAATCTTGGGTCGGGGTCTGACAATAATCGTGACTATGATTTGGAGAGAATGAGATATGGAGAGGTGTAGTGGCCCACATTAAATCCAAAGTTCTCTATATTTTTCTAAGTATTTTTTAAAAAGGAGAACTTTATGGTGCTGACATGGCGCTCTCTATATCAATCGTTCCTATTGTTTAATATATATAACTAGTGTAATAGATGCAGGCCACAATTAAAAGATCATTAAAATTCAGAAATATTTCTAAATGTTTAAATAAATTATAAATGAATATTAACATATAATTCATAATAAAGGTGGAAACTCATTAGAGGAATTTTAGGTAGTTGAAAATATTTAGGGAAAGATCAAGTAAATAGTAAAGATTTTAGGACCTTGATTTGATTATATTTGTGTTTAGCCATAAATTGAGTGCCAAATTCAGAATTAAATGTGGATTTTGGAATTAATTGGCTTCCATAATGGGCCCCACAGATTAATTAATCCAACTAAATACCCAAAGAAAACTAAGGAGAAAAATGTCCATAATGGGCCCCACAGATTAATCTTATTGAATATTGAAAAGAAAATAAGGAGAAAAAAGTAGCAGAATACTGCCTATGAAAGTAGCCCCGTTCTGGCATCAAAAAGCTCTTCGTGTGCTGGGCGCAGGCCACAATTAAAAAATCATTAAAATCTCTAATTAGAAATATTTCTAAATATTTAAATAAATTATAAATGAATATTAATATATAATTCATAATAAAGATGGAAACTCATTAAAGGAATTTTAGGTAGCTAGAAGTATTTAGGGAAAGATCAAGTAAATAGTAAAGATTTTAGGACCGTGATTTGATTATATTTGTGCTTAGCCATAAATTGAGTGTCATTTCAAAATTAAATGTGGATTTTGGAATTTATTAGCTTTCACAATAGGCCCCACAGATTAATTAATCATACCAAATATCCAGAAAAATAACGAGAAAAATGTCAATAATGGGCCCCACAGATTAATCTTATTGAATATTGAAGGAAAAATAAGGAGAAAAAAGTAGCAGAATACAGCCTATGAAAGTGGCCCCCGTTTTGGTAACAAAAAGCTTTTCGTGTGTCGCTCTCCCAAAGAATCACCTGGTGCTTTAATATATGTAATAAGTAGCTGGAAATATTTAAGGAAAGATCAAGTAAATAGTAAAGATTTTAGGACCATGATTTGATTATATTTGGGGCCCCATAGATTAATCTTACTCAATATTGAAAGGAAAATAAGGAGAAAAAAGTAGCAGAATACAGCCTATGAAAGTGGCCCCCGTTATGGTATAAAAAAAGCTATTCGTGTGTTGGTATAAAAAAAGTGGCCCCTGTAAATTGTAAGTTTGGAAATAAAGAAGACTTAGATTTCATAATGTAACTCATAGATTTATTTGGTTAAATTCGTAAATATAAATAATAAAAGAATCGTGATAAAGATGGAGACTCATGAGAGAGAATTTATTTTGTTAGATTAGTAAATATAAATGATTATATATTAAGTGTGGATTTTGAAATTAACTGGCTTCCACATTGGTCCCCATGGATTAACCATACCAAATACTGAAAAGAAAAATAGGTAAAAAAGTAGCAAAATACTGCCTACGAAAGTGCCTCAATTTTTTGCAACTTAGATCTGACATGAAGGTCCCACAAATTGATATGCAACAACATTTAATACATATATGTTCACCGACCACTAAAATCATAGCCAAAGAGCCTTTATTTTTTTTTATTAGTTTAATAATACGTGGGGGCCCATTGGAGGTAACAAAGAGAAGTTATTATTGTATGCTATATTTTAGGGAAGGGATAAGTATCTTATTTGAAAAATATCTTAGATTTGCATTGAAATATTTTAGGTGATGAGATTAGATGAGAAGGACAATTCTGGAATGTTGCATTGCAAAAAGTTTGAGGATGCGCCACGTGTCGCTCTCCAAGTGATTCCCATACCGCCACGTGTCATCCTCCCAGAGAATCACCTTCTGTCTTTTATTATATAACTAGTGTGAGAGGCCCATGCCCAACATGGGCCAAAAAAAAGAAAAAAAAATAACATGGACACATTATTGGACCATGTTTTTTAGTGAATTAATCTAAAATTTAGGGGTGGCAAAAGTTGCCCCTGCTGCATGCTAATATAATCATTTTCAAACAATTAGTAGAGGTGCGAAATTTAAATGTTATATATAATTTTAGGTACTCTACCTTTAGAAATGGAAGCAAGTTATTTAGACCATCATCAACATAAGAATCATCATCAAAGCCAAAAAAACGTAAATATAAAAACTCTGATCAGTGGAGCATACTCCAGCTTTGAGAATGAAAGCAAGTTATTTGGACCATCATTATCCTCATGACCACCATCATCAAAGTCTATATATAGAAATATAAAAACTATGAGCATCCTAGGTTGACATATTTTTTATACACCCCACTTTGATTTTGAGGAATGGGGCCTACCTATGATCGAACCTTATTGTCAAACCCCAACCCAGGATTAGCGTGATTAGTGGTAATTAAGTGCGTGTTTAGTTATAATGTGGGTTTAGTGATCGTGGGGTTAGAAATTGGCTCGTTTTAGTTTGGAATTAACTTTGGGGAATTTTGAGAGCGTTTTATGCTATTTAGCCACACTCAGTGGTGCCTTGAGTGTACGTGTAAGCTTGGGAGGAAATTCTAAATTTTTCGATTTTATTGTGATTTTGAGTTATTCTGAATGATATTATTTTATTATTCGACTTTTGTTTTCAGCCTGTCTGTGTTTGAGGCCCAGAAACCCAAGTTTTTGCCCAAAAAGGTAAAACAGTCATTTCACACCAAATCTGGACCCAAGTTTTGAAATCTCAAAACCATGTCAAATTTATACTTTTTGGAAACTAAATTTTTTTACGATCATTTTTGTCTTCTTCGTTGTTTCCATCCGGGGCCCATAAGTTGATGTTTTAATGGTCACAAGTTTGAACTTAGTGGGGCCACAAGTCCACTTGACTTATGTCTTCTCCTTCCCCATTTCCATTGAACGTTGCAAACCATTGTTCCTGCAATTTCCTCTTCAAACCCAGCTAAGAAAAGTTCTTCCTTCCTTCACTTTCTCTCTTGCATGCCCTACCTAGAGACTTCCATCTCAAAATTTGAGACCATCTTCCTCTTCCTCTCTTCACAAGCTCTCTATTGGTAGCATTTTCTTGGAAATTCTAGTTAGAAGAGACCTCCATTTTCTCCTCTCCTCCTTGTTTAGCAAGCTCCAGGTAAAGGGATCTTCTTCTTTCTTTCATTTTGGTCTTTTGAGCCCCTTAGGACACTATTTTTCACACATGCATCACCCATTTCGAAATGGGTCTTTGTTTTCACCATGTTAGTGGTTTTTGAGGTTCTTGTCATGGGGTTCTTGTAGAAATTCGTGGCTCGGCTGTGGGATAGGATTTTTGAGAAGTTTTTGGCTTACCATTGTCAAGGAAAGTGATCAATCTAGTGTTTTTTTTATGTATGCTATAGTTTTACTTCTCCATCTACAAATGGGTTATTCTTCTTGTTTAGTATTGAATGGAATTGATCTCTTTATGATGAATGTTTTGAAATATTATTTGAGTTTGAAAGGCATATGCATTTTATTTATCTTGAGGCATTCTCATTAAATTAAGTATTGGTTGTTGTTCAAATGTTTTTGGATGGATGAATGATGGGAAGAGTTGAGGTGTGAATTGATGAAGGAGTTTTGATTGATTGAATGGGAAGTTGGAATGTTCAAAATGGCAAGAGAAGTATTGAAAATGTTGTAAATGTGTAAAGAATTGCTAAGGAAAAGGAGCCAGACAGGTTCAAGAAGAATACAGTTTTCTGCACTGCACAGACTCAGGCAGAAACCTGTCCGCTCGAGCGAAGTTCGTGGTCGCTCAAGCGAGCAAGCTTCTGTCTGTGAGGAACACTGCCAGAAACCAGTCTGCTCGAGCGAAGTTTGTGGTCGTTCGAGCGAGCAAGCTTCTGTTTGCAGAAAACGCTCCTGAAGCCAGTCCGGTCGAGCGCATATTAGGTAAGCTCGAGCGAACCAACTTCTGGATGGGTCCGCTAGAGCGAACTCTATGGAAGCTCGAGCGAACCTGATGCTGCCTGTAATTTGAATCTTGAAAGAGAAAAGGAAGTTTTGTGGGAATTTTTGGAAGGATGAAAAACCAGATTACACTTAAGAACTTCTAAATTGAGATTGTGCATTTGGAGCCTGAATTGTCCATTGCCATCTGGGGCACCAAAAATAAATTTAATTCAACAATTGGGTTTCAAATACACAAGGGTCAATGTGAGGTCTTAATGTGGACTGTTTAGCTTGTTTGGAATCCCGATTTCTGATGCGATGATTTTTTGTAGGACTTGTCTCGTTTTGCAAGTATTGGCCTTAATTTTTGACAGGTTTCAAGAAACTATAAGGGGGATTACTATTTCTGTTTTTATCATGCGATAGCACACATTATCTCTGATATGTTCTGCCTTGCCCTGTCTTGATAAGTAAATTTCCCCTATTTTGGTCGGCTTGTATATGTATTGCCCTATTTTCGTACATACATGATTTTAGGTGAATATCACTGAGCTTGGACTACCCTCTCAGTTTGATCCACTGTTTGGGAGGTCCTTAAACCCCGGACAATCTGCAGCTTAGTCGTATATTCATATATACACCCTCCTGTCCTGCTTCCGATTCCGCGGCCGGATCCCACCTACCTAGTGTAGCTTGGGATTCTGTCATGTCCTATTTTGTATATCTTGTTCTGTTCTGCTTACTCTACTCATCATGTATCGTAAAGAAAGGATGAGCTCAAGGGGTTTTTCTCACTAGTCATAATATATTTCTATGTGTTTGCTCGATTTGTCTTGTATATTGTTTCAGCACTGTGTCGCATTCTTGCATGATTTTAAATACTGAATTATTTCCTGATTTAAATGATTTATATTTCTATCTAAATTGATCACCTGCCAGACCGTCGTGTCTGACCCGTTTATTTTGGTGACCAGGTGCAGGTGACGTTGCCTTCGAGGAGCTGTTGAGCCACCCCCAGCCCGTGAGTGGCAGCCCGACGACATCTTCTAGATGTCAGGTGGAGTCATGAGTTGTGAACATGGTTGGGTGTAGCATTTTGTTATGTTGGGATGTATAGCCTTTGTTGGCTCTTTTGTTTTTGGGAATTGTAAACTTATACTTAACACACTTTGGTGGTCTTGAAACTTGAATTAAATCTTGAAATGTTATGCTTATGTTTCCTCTCTGAATATTTGTCTTATGGATGATTTAACTTATGTACGTGGATGTATTATCACATTTGTTATATAGATAGGATTACTTGCATGCTTCCGCAAACCATCGTTCATGTGGGATAAATTCCAAATTTGTTTAGGAATCCTCACCGTAGAAACCTGTAGGTTAATCATAGATAGTTGATTGGACAACGGCAAAATAGTCGCGGGCCTGAATCGGGGACCTCAGTCCGGGGTTGCGATACTTATCTTCACAAACACCTAACCTTTCATAATTTGAGAGATACTCCAAATTGATACTAGACTTGAACATTAGCCATAATAGGCTATAAAGATTGGGTGTGCCACATGTCATTCAAAGACCCCAAAAGGAAACTACAAAAGACAGGCTGTAACACCCTGACCCGAGTTAATTAAGATTAACTCTAATTAATCGAGATTAATGCTAATTCAACATGTTTTATGGAATTAATATTGATCAATGGCTAAATTGATATAGAATTTGGCTCAAGTGGTCAAATTGAACTTAATGAAAGGAATAGTGAAGGTTCTTAGTGGATTAGAAATGGGTTTAGGCTAAATCAAGTAATGTAAGGACTGTTTCGTAAATACGGAATTACACGTATTTCGTCGAATACGGAAACTCTTGATACTCACACGTATATCTCGAGGAGTACGTTAACTTTTATAAATGTGACGATTCCATTCGACGTGAATGGGTTCAAATGACCATTCATTTGACTTCAATTGTACTTAGAGGAATAGGAGGGGGGTAAATTGCAAAAATGGGGATTATAAGATGAGGATGAACTCATTTGAGTTCATTCCTCCAGCACAGTCGATCTCTTCTTCTCTTTCTTTCTCTCCTTCTTCTTTCTTCCAATTTCGCTTCATTGAGTGGTGATTGGGAGAGTTGTCAAGTGTTTGTGAAGAGGGCTCCATCTTCACCATCCTATTCTCCATCTTCTTTCTTACTTTCTTGGAGTTTAAGCTTGAGAAGAGCTCAAGATTTCCATCAAAGAAGCTACAAGTAAGTGTTGAGTTGAATTCAGCACTTCTATGGTTTCATTATTGAGTTATGGCTCAAAGAATTCACAAGAATTCTGTTTTGTGGATTGATTTTGGGTTTTAGGTTCAAAAGAAGGTTTGGCTTGAGGAATTCCACTTGGATTCAAGCTAGCTAGGGAGATTCTTGTTAATTACTCTCCAAATAAGGCAAGTATACTCAATTGTATTGATTTCCATTGTGAAGTGATTTGTTAGAACTCAAGGAGTTCAGTTACAGAAGATTCGGTTCAGAATTTTCTGAACTTCTGGGCACAATTCGGTCAGCCGCCAGGCTGACCGACACCTAACCGAGAGCTGACCGACATAGGTCGGCTAGCCGAAATTGTGAGTTCGGCTAGCCGCGGGTTGACCGCAAGGTGACCGAAAATCTTGTCAGGGTTTTTCCATCAGAAGTTTAGCTTCTGGAAAACGAACCGTAAGCTGACCGAAGAAATTCGGCTAACCGAAATTTGAATTTCGGCCAGCCGAGTGGGTGACCGAATAGGTGACCGAATTGGGCAAAATGTCCTGTAAAGTTGAGAAATTCTGGAAGCTGACCGAATGTGGTTCGGTCAGCCGAAACCCCTAATGCGGCTAACCGCTAGGTAACCGACGAGGTGATCGAAATTGAGGGATTATCAGAATTGATTTCTGATAATTTCCTAAACCTTCATGGGTGTTAGCTAAACTTATGTGAATGTAACTTTCACTAAAAAGTGATGTCATCCACAATAACACCTACATTGCATAATGAACGTTTCACCCGAATGTTGTTTTAGGAAATTTAATTGTTTATGACTTGAGTTGGCTTGTCCTCTCTCGTCTATTACTGTTATGCTCCTTGTTGAGCTATCATTGAATAATGTATTGAATTAATACAATGAAATGCAATGAAATGAAACGAAAAGAACTGAAATGAACAAGCATTGTAATGTATAAAAGATTAAGTCTGCTGCAGTAGATGGAGCGTTCCGGAGCTCCGTGGTGATGCCGGTGATCTCTGATCAAGACACTGGTAAATCCCACACATTTGACAAGCCACCTAATAAGTGAGTAACATTTGACAAGCCACCTAATAAGTGAGTAACATTTGAAAAGCCACTTAATAAAGTGAGTAATATTGAAATGAAATGAGTCCTTGAAAGGCTGGGTTGTGAATGGTGCGCCTTCCGCCTATGCTAGAGGACAACGAAAAGACACTTGATAAAGTGTATACATGAATTGACTGCTCTCTTCAGGGGAGAACTACAGAAATTGAATGCTTCCTTCAGGGAAGAACTATATGAATTGAATTGAATTGAATTGAATTGATTTGAATATAATTATTATACATTGGAACCCAATTGCTAACATGTGATTATCATAGAATTGTGTATACATTGTTGAACCGTCGTGTTCACAGTGTTATTGATGACATTACAGGCCCAGTTGGCCGTCCCAGTGGTTCCGAGACCGCGCCGCCAACTGAGGAGACCAATCCGGTTCCCCCAGGAGGATTGAACGAATGGATATAAATCGGAGGCGACCGGTTTAGACAATGTTGAGAACATTTTGAATAGATTCATGTTGTTGTAAATAGGATCACATGCATTTTATTTGAATATGCATGGTGATCTAACTAAGAAATGAGATGTATAAGTAAACTTTACTTTTTGTAAAGAATTTGTACATATTAAAGTTGAATGTCAATGTATATATATTTCCGCAAAATTGTACATTTGACAGGTATATGTAAGATCCCTTGTGAATCTCGTATTGGCTTCGGCGATGCGAGGTTTACGGAAGTAAGTATGGCATCGCGACTCGGGGTTTGGCCGTGGTAACCCTAATCTCGGGCCCGGGTCGTGACACAGGCACGGGCCACAAAAGAAAATAAAAAATATATATATATATTTCAATATAAAGGCAATATCTGCACATATCAAAGAAACCCAATTGAAAGAGAAATGCATTACCTCTATGGTCTCAAGGTCTCATTCAGATATTTTGCATCGCCCTGGGTAGGCCCCACTATACATATAGCTATATTTATATTGCATTGCAAAAGGATAATTCAAAACAAAATATTAGGATACACAGCTGTTGATTTAAGACTTCAATAGAGAGTTTTCATTACACTGGATCCTACTCCTAAGTAAGGCAACAACTCAACTAATGTAGATTGTGTTTACTGGGTTGTGAAAGGGCCATTGTTTTCTATCCAATGTGCACTGTATTCTGGGTCTCAAGACTCAGTACAGTTGATGCTCATGGATTGATGATCCATACCATAGATGTCATGGCCCTCAGATTGTACACGTGGGCATACTGGACCCGTGCTATACAGATTATCCGCACCTTTCTTATCCATTCGATTGAAGGGTTTGGGTTGCTTTATAGGAGAAAATAGTGGCTGGATCTAGGCCTAGGGTATCATGCCCACTGGAGTCTTATAGGTCCAATTGCATTTACATTTATATTTATCGTGTAATACCATATGCATACCCAAAAAAATAATATCAATATATAACTATATGTACACCATATAATAAAGAATTTATATGGTTTTCTAATATTTAAAAAAAAAATTCATACTTGGCTGTATAGCCCAGATTCAGGTCTGAATGGACTCCGAGTTTTTGGGATGGAATCTAAAGAGATTATGTTACAATTAGAGAGAAATTGGAGAGCGACTTCTAATATGAGATTAGATATTTGAGATGTTTTTAGAGATTAGATAGTGGAGAGATTTTAATTGAGAGATTTTAGGAAAGATTTCTTTTGTAGTGGAATCTTAAAGAGATTATGTTGCAATCAGAGAGATATTGGAGAGCGATTTCTAATATGAGATTAGATATTTGAGAGATTTTAGAGATTAGATAATGGAGAGATTTTAGTTGAGAGATTTTAGGAAAGATTTCTTCTGTGGTGGAATCTTAAAGAGATTATGTTGCAATTAGAGATAAGTTAGAAGAGATTTTAATTGAGAAATTTTAGGGCGATTAGAAGGGTAATTCCGGAATGTATGTTATAAAAAAATTTAGGATGCGCCAAGAGTCGCTCAGTCACAAAGAGGGCTGCTGTTATAATATATATATATAATTTTTAGGAGCTCAACATTGATTTTGGTGTGGAGTAATCCATGACCTAGTCAAGTTTAAGGAATGGATATGGGTCGGGTTAGTGGGTCGGGCCAGATTTTGCCTCTGCTGGAGGGTCCAATCCAATGACCGAAGTTGCTGTGTAAAAATGCAAAAGCTGGTTCAGTAGAGCATCCTCTCCCTATTGTAATGGCGACGGTGGCTGCCAAGGGGGCATCTATGTCGACGCCGATTGCTCTCTTCAGAAACTCCTTCAGTAATCTCATCAGAACCTTTTCAGCTTCTGCTCCTTCTCCTTCTCCTTCTCCTTCAGCAGCAGTAACAAAGAAACCAAAGCGGAAGAAGAAGAAGAATCTCTTCGAACTAGCCCAGTTCTTGCCCAACTGGGGTATCGGATATCAAATGGCCAAAAACCATTGGCAAGGAATCTCTTATCAGATCACCAAAATCAATCTCTACAAGGTCACCCCACTCCTCAGTTTTCTTCTAGGGTTTTAGGGTTTTAGAATAGGTTTGTTTTTTAAGAGAGAATGATTTATTTGTTTTTTGGTTCTCTGTTTTACATTGTTATCGTTTTCAGTGAATTTCTCATTTTCTGGGGTAGAGGGATAAACCCCAGTTCACAGAAAACAGATTTAAACCCAACTGCTATAAAATCGTTTTCTGCAGTATTTGATTCAAACTGTAGAAGAACAATTTCAGTGTGGGAACTTTCTCGGCATTAGATTCTTGAAACTGAAACCGTAGAAAATTAATTCTTTGGTTCTTATTTCCATTGAAAATGAAATCATTGTGACAATAAGAGGCCATGAGAAAAAAAAAAAAAAAAAATTAAGCACGACAACATGCACTTAGGGTTTAAATGTTTTTTAATTTTTTTTTTAACGATGTTTTATTCTACCAGTAGAACATGCACTTAGGGTATAAGGTTTTTTTTTTTGTGTGTGTGTGTGTGTGTGTGTCTTGTGTGTGTTATTCTACCGGTAGAAAACCATTGTGGAAAGTTTTGTAGACAATAATTTTTGGCAGTACTTGATACAAGCAGTCAAAGAACAATTTCAGTACGGATTAATAAATCCTCATAGAAAATGTATTTTTTAGTTCTTATTTTCCAAGAAAATGAAATCATTGTGGAAATAAAATGCCAAGTAAAAGTGTCAGCATGAGAACATGCCCTTAGGGTTTATGGGGCTCTTTCTGTTTTGTTTATGTTTTGTAAACCATGCGTTTTGGTTTTGTTGCAGGATGGTAAGCATGGCAAGGCGTGGGGTGTTTTTCACAAGGATGGTGTGTTTTTTTTTTTTTTGTCCCCTAACCATCTCTCCTTTTGCTGATTTTAGAAGTTTTCTGAGAAGATTATATTAGAGTATAGGCCTCTTTCAGTTGTAGGAAGAATCTTGCAAACAGTTTATCTGAAATCCTTATTTCTTGTGATTAGGTGCGTGTTTATGCAGATACATTCCCATGGGAATGCATTTTTTCAATCTGTTATTTTTTATTGATTTTTTTTTGTGTTATGAGGAACTCTTAATTTGCTATAAGTTAATATCTCTAGGAGCCCACCACTGATTTTGATGTGGAGTGGAATTGACAAGTCAAAGAAAACGAGGAAAGCATTGTATGGCATGGAAATAGAATTCCATGGAAATGCCTTGCACACAGTTGTTCTGTAGCGCGAAATGCTTACTTTTTCTTTTTTTGAAATGATAAAATGTATAATGAAATGTTCCAGTAGAATATAATAGTTCTTAACAAGATGATGTGACAAACTGTTGATAAGATGGAGTTATAGATGTTAGGCCACATTAATAATAATGATAATGATGATAATAAGAAGATTGAAATGGAACATTGCTATATTCGTTTTTAAAATGTTATTATTATTTCTAAGAGGAAACAAAAATACAAGTGAAAATAAATCACACATCATACTTAGTGGAGGTTCTTCAAATCTCCTCTTTTAATGGTCTATCTGCAAGATAAACATCTTAAAATCCCTTCAATAACATGCTTAAAAACAAACCGTCTTTGCAAAGGTAAACATCTGATATTGTCAATCCAATCAGCCAAACACCAATGAAATGCATTTGGAATAAACACCCAAGTAATGGCACACTGTGTCACATTTCACAATGACATCTGTAGCATTTAATTTTCGCAACTGTCTACATCACAAATGAATGGAGTTGTATTGACTTAAACCTCATTATAGTCAAGGACATCAACTTGACCTGAATAACTGTGGAGAACTTTGTATTGTCGTGATTCTAGATGTTGCGGCAACTTCAGCCATTATAGTGAAGGACTTAATTGGAGCTGAATACTTCTATAAACTTTGTGCCTTCATGATTCCAGATGATGTGGCCAACTTCACCTGTTATCAAGTTCTTAGAAAGCTACAATCAAAATCTCCCTTGGGGTCTGCACTTTCTGTTCTTCCCTAAACTGCAATCTACTATATTCAAACACTTAATGGATATAATTTGGAGTTATTCGATTGATAGGTTATGACTTGAGATTAGCATTTGGGTTGAGGCCTTATTTTGTTCATCATCATTCCAACTATGTTGGGGTTGGCTACAAGCATTATTTTTCTCCATTCTGATCTACCTTGAGCCAAATCCTTAGGTAGGTTCTTTGCAACATATTCTTTGTATATTTATTCTCAACTTTTCTTTTCTGCCAACACACTTAGTGGTTTTGGTCGGCGTATTGACTGGTCCAGAAGGCAATGCGTATTGGTGATACATACTGTTTACCGGCCGTATTGGACCATGTCAATGTGATTTTTGTCCCCACCAAAAACATTTGAGGAAAAAAATTTCCAAAACATAACATTTTAAACCATTAAAATTTTGTATTTTCAGGACATAGGATATGGGTATGTGCTGTTCCTCATGAGGTCATGTAGGCTCATTGCTGTTTGATCCTAAACTGCTTCATTTGTTCAGGTCCTGTGATTGTATCCTCTCTATGGGTTAAAAGTTGCACATTTAAGTACTATCTTAAAACTCTTAGGTCTAATCCCTAAGATTCTTTCAAGGGTAGAGCTAAGCTCAGTCAATCAAAGGATTCATATAATTGAAGTATTTTCTACAATATATTTAAAAAACTTAACAAAAAAAGCCCGATAATTGTGACAACCAATATGTATTAATTTTGCTGCAGCTGTTATGTAGGCTGATATCATATGCGTGCCCTGCGATACCTATTGCAAAATTTCAATCCATCAAACATGGTTTGAAATATCGATATATAGTAGATTGAGCTATATCTCCAATGCATCAAAAATATAATCTGGATGATATTCTTATTGCGATATAGATTGAAGAGATTTCTCATTAAATATTTATATATATATGGGGAAATATTCATTTGTATCCATCCCTCACCATAACATGGTGAGGGACAGCATAGTAGGGTTGACTTTATTTATAATACATCCGAACCATCTACACACATGGGACCCCCTTAAGTACACTAGACCCATTGAATTCACACCTATCCAAATGGATTGGACCGTTGGATTAAGGGTCAAATTTTTTCCTTTAATATAAAGTCGTTAGATTTGTGGGTCACAGATGAAGGGGTTAGAGGCATGAGATTGAACCCAAATTTGATATTTGGGCTCATCCAAGATGTTTCTTTCCATGCCCCACAAGTTCCATGATCAATGCGTCCCTAGGTGGGCCCCATTAAGTTTGTCTCTCACCATATGGTGAGGGAAGGATGCACAGGAACACACACACACAGATATATATATATATATATATAGAGAGAGAGAGAGAGAGAGATTTCAGTCAAGAGGTCAAGAAAAAAATTGATATTCTTATTTCTTGATTCTTAATTCTGTTTAACTTCTAATATGTGCTTTCTTTGTTGACCAGACATAATATATCTATTTTGATTCAAGCTAGATAATTTAATCCTATTTTTATTAAATTTTCCACTGAGCCACCATTGAATGAAAACAAACAAGCTAATGGAAAAAAGAAGAAGAAGAAGAAGAAGAAACAAAAAATTAGTTTTCTTGAACGAGCTCTAAATCAACAAATCAATTTCTACCCGAAAACTGATATCATGTACCCTATCACTCCAGTTGTGACTTGTGTGAAAGTGAGTTAGCAATATGGTCTGAATCCCTCAAAGTCGCACTTCGGTTCTCAAGCTGATTGAAAATCTCTTGGAGTAACACCATTCCCAAAAAAGAAAAAAAAATTGCACTTGGAACTCTTATTTGGTACATGAATGGAAACTGAATATTTTTTACTGTATCAATGAGACTGTTTTGATTTCACCAAATGATAGGATTTATTATCCTATTTATAGTAAATACTTGACCTGCTCTTTTTTAAATCATGACAATATTCAACCACTTGTAACCTAAACTACATGTTTGGTAACAAGTGAGAAATCTGTGATGAGTCTGCAAATTTGAGGATTCCTCACTACTCTTGGAACAAGGATTCCTCATTAAGGATTTGTATGGTTGAGGATTTCACATCGATATAGGGGTGTATCGACGTGTATTGCAAATAAAAATTAGTATCAATGTGTAAATTTGCTAAAATGAGGATTTTCAAATCCCGTGGGAGGTGTCGGATCTGAAAACCCTCAAAGAACGAGGATTTCCACTGGCCCAAATCCTTAGGGATTTACAATTTTCAAATGTGGACGACTTTGTGGAAAATTGGTGAGGAATTACCCAAGATTTAATAGCCAAACATAACCAAAAGGAAAAGTGAAAGAAGTAATCATTAAAGTCTCCTACAAAACTAGAATCTTAACATGGAAAAGGCTCCTTAAAACAAAGAAGGCTTCTACATACAATAACTAAACTTGAACATTCCTAAATTAAATTGTGAGTGGTGACACCTATCAAATAGGGATCATTTGAGCAAAACTAAAGATAGAGAGTTTGCATTTGGCGATCCCAATGGGTATGCACCAAGCAACCTAGAAATAAGCTACTTAATATGCACACAATTTAAACTCGCAAGCGCACAAGATCACTATGTAATATAATGATTGTAAGTACGAGATCGATCCCACGAAGACTCGTGATAAAATAATGTCAAAAGCAACTAAAAATAAGAATATTAAAAGAAACAATTGAATGATGAAAGGTTGAATTCAACTACTAAAAACAGTAAATTAAACTATCAAAAGCTAAATGTAAAGTAACCTAAAGCACACAACTAGTACTAGAATTGAAAAACAGTAATAATGAATGAACTAGGGTTTTATCTACTCCCCTAACCGATCCTATGCATGTCCCTTATTATCCTGTAATAAAAAATCAGAATTTATTAGTGACATCTATCAACCTAGACCATGGCATATGTATCTAGATTTCTATTTCCCAAACCTAATTCATAAGTGGCATACTACATGAATTGCTCATCATGTTGTAAAAATTAAGCATGGCATATGTCCTAGTCAAAACATACATAATGCATAAGAACAATGGGAATGATAATTGCACGAGTCTAAGCATGGCATATACTTAGATTATTTATGGTTCTAAACCCTAGATGCTTAATCAGCAAGATCAATCAAACATAAGTTAGCTACTCTTAAATTCAATTGAACATAACATGGTTGGCATGGCATATACACAACTCATCAATTAAAAACATGGTTTAGAATCTCAACTTATAAAACTGAATTCTTAGAGAACTAGGCTAGGGTTTCAACTACACCTTAGCCCTAAAAATTAGCTACTCATGTTTGGAGTTGAAAATAACATAGGAAATAAGGTCATAAGAAAAAAAACTAGAAGATGATGAAGATGAAGTGGTCGGCCAGCAGCTTGCTTGATTTTTCCTCCTCCAAAAGCTCTCCAAGATGCTCGAAAGATGGCTTGTACAGCTGTTGTGTTTTTGGGATGATGGTGGCTGTTTGGTGTGATGATCATGGGTGCTGGACATCCACCCCTTGTGTGTCCTTTTATAATTATTGCAACATCCCTCTTAGTGAACAGAATCCTTGTAGATTTAGATCTCCTTCTTGCTTTACAATTAGGCTTCCCAATTAGAATGAAATATAATTCTTCTTTCTTGTTTAGCAAAACTTTCTAAATCTGGTCCCAGTTGTATCTTCTAGAAAATTCTTCACATGGACCCACAAATCTGAGAATTAATTGTAAGAGATTAAATCTGAACCTTTTATAATAAAAGTGGACCCATATGATGCGTGCACAATGAGTGTGGGATCCCTTTTTGTTGACTTCTAACTTGGCTTGAATTATTGCTTTAAACTTTCCTTATTTTTCTCATTTTCCTTCTCCATTCTTGGGCTCCGCTTGAACTTGAATAGGACTTACTAATTTCTAAAATTCAGTTTTTGCAATGGCTGTGGGGCGCCCTTTTGGACGTGTAACACACTTGGGAATGTCTTCTTTTTCTTCTTCGTTTCACTTTCCTTCCTTGATTATGCTTTCTTGTTCCCCAATTCTTTCTTCTAATTTGAATTTTAAGTTCCCAAAGAATTAGAAAGTAGTCTTTGAAACTTGAAACAACTTGGATGGGGCCCACCATGGCCCTTCATAGTGATTCACACGCCTAGCATTCTTCATGAATTCTTCTCCTTTTTAACTCCTTTTGACCTTTACATAAAAATTAACAAAAACTATGTAAAATCAAATAAAACAACCATGACTAGCACAAGATAAGTCAAATATTAGGGCTCAAATTGTAAACAATTAAGCACTTATCACCTATCATTTAGCTACATGAGTAACAAATGAACCATGTATTTGTCTATTACCCATGGGTAGTCGTGGGCATTTTTCTGAATCTTCAGGCTAATCAATTTTCATCATCTGCTTTGGTTTGTAGGAACTTGACTTTTAGTTATGGATATAGTCCACCTGGATCAAAGATTACCTTTCAAATGGTTGATTATCTTCTTTGTCACCACCTAGCTGTATAGCATACAAATGCAATCTGTATGTCTATGTAGAAGTAGAGTGGTTGCACAACTTCTGATGGCGTCTTGGATCGACTTTTAAATGCCATCGTACTGTTGAATGAATGATCAAAAGATCACAATCCAATCATCAGATTGACATACAGTGCCATCTAACCGTGGATCATTCCTTTGATTCCAACCAACATATCTCTGGAGACAATAAATGGAAGGGCTAGGCTTTGAATATGAGCATTGGGATCCTCATAGTTCATCATAACTGAGGTATTTCGATAGGATTTGAGGGCCGTATGGAGGTTGTTTTGGTCATTGGGATACTCATAGTTTCCAATTGAATCTTACAGCTCTATTTCTTTCATTGGCGCTTCTGTAGGCATCCATTTTAGGCAACTCTTCCTCACTGACCTGATTTTTCTATCAGGTGGTCTTCCTTAATATCATTTTCCCCTTGTTTCGCTGCAACTGGATCCCCTTTTTTTTTGGGGTACAAGTAGTTCACTTATTAGCTATAACATGCTCTCATCCTTTTTCTCTCATTTATCCTTGATCATTTCTGTGGGAATGACATTGGTAGACTTCTCCTTTGATTTTTCCCCGTGTGATGTTCATGTGCCACATCTAAACCTGTCTCGGGTGGTAGGGTGAAAATCTTTTCACTTCATTATTGGGAAATTGGTTAGGAGTTGTTTGAGGAATACTATTTGATTGCCTTTCCTGTGCAGTTTTTGTACCATCTGAATAAGGAGTTCGTGATGTCTTTCTGTCAATATTCTTCTAAAAAATCTGGAATGTTGGTAGACATGTTCATAGAAAATCGGCCGAAGGGTCAGTTTGAATCCAGAGTGTAAGTTACTGTTATGGACAGATCTTGGGGGTGTATATCAATAGGATTCGAGGGCTGTATGGGGGTTGTTATGAATTACACTTAGGTTCTGTTGTAGGATTGAAATAGGGCTGTATGCTGCTACTGGGACTGGATTTAGGGGCTTTTAGGGCTTGTTATACTTTATTGGGCTGCCAATTGGAATGGGTTCAATAGAATTTTAGGGCAGTCGGGTGGACCAGGATTGGGGCAGTTATAATATTTTTTTTTTTGGTTAGTTGCATGGGTTGTTTGAGGAACAGCATGGACAGAATTTTGGGTGGTGTTTGGCTATCAAACAGTTACTGACCTAACCATTCATAAAAAAAAAAAAGAGAAAAGTTACTGAACTATTGCTGGTGTGGGCTGTTATTATGTTGTGATTTGTGCTGATTTGAGGAATTTTTTTTTTCTTTTTTGTGTTATTAGGCCAAAAGTGGAGTTTTATAGGGGCCTTAATGGGGGGAAAGGGTGGACCATGATGTGGGCTGCAGTTGGCTGCTGCAATTTTAACTGTGATTATGGGCTGTTAACAGGGCTGCAACCTGATTATGGGTTGCAGTGCTGTAAAGCTGAGGAATTTGGATGGGTAATGCTATTTGACTTTTGAACACGGCCTCTCTTTTTTATGAAACGGTAATTTGTATTGAAAAAGGCTTTACAGTATACAAGAACTATACTGAGAAGCAGCTGGGAAAGATCCCCAAAAAACAGCCACCAACCGAAACTGTTGAACATGGCCTTACTTGGGTAGGGTGCTTATTATGACATTTTAAGGCTAAAACAGGCTGCAGATGGGCGCATGATTAGGTTATGATCATATTGGGTTTGTGGACAGAATTATAGTTATGTTATCTGGCCAAATGGAACTGTTGGTAAGTGGGATTCTTGGGAATGTTTTAAGGTTGTACATCTGGTTGGATTTAGGGTCTGCTAATCGCTGGATTGTGGCCGAAATTTGTAGTTTTGGATTTAGGTCAGAACAAGGGTTGGATTATGGTTGGTTTTATTCGGAATTTCAGAGTACTTGGTTGGGGTGGATTTGTTGCATGGAAAGTTTTACATTAGGGTTTTTTTTTTATGGTGTTTTGATTGCTGTATGGGTGGTTTTCTCAGTAGAAAATTAGGACTGAAAGAATTTAATTAAGATAGGTTTTAGGAGGGATTTGGTGGCTGGTTAATGGTTGCATTGCATCTCAGCAGAAAAGTTTTGCAGGGTTCCATCTAAGCTTTGGAGGTTAAGGAAAACAAAGTGGGAAGAGATGGAAGAATAAAATGTGGATATTAAATTGCAGCACATGTTGAAACCAGAAACACGGAAGGCTATAAAAATCTTACCTGCTTTGATACCCAACTAATACAATTTGGATCCTTAAGAGTGGCACGTTAGTGTTCAAACAGCTCAATAATCTAATGGAGTTGTGCCAAGAGGGCAGAGACGCATTGGAGGCACATCATTCCAGGAAAGAGAAACTTATTCAATAACATGGAATCTGAATATCGGTGTTTTCAAAGCATGTCTAGGTGCACACCTAGGCACACCAGGACCCCTTGATGTGTTGCTTCGTGCCAAGGCGAGCTGTCATAAATGGACTGGCGGCGCGCCATTCCAAAAAAGAGAAACTCATTCAAGAACTTGGAATCTGAATTTCAGTGCTCTTAAAGGCAAGAGTCTAGGTGCGGCCTTGGAAGGAGCCATGATTGATCATCGTCTTCTACTAGTTGACTATAGCACTCTCTCTCTCTCTCTCTCTCTCTCTCTCTCTCTCTCTCTCTCTCTCTCTCTCTCCTGCTCTACATTTTTTTTGTTGAGTTGACTATTATGACAAATGAAGTCATTAAATATTGAAACTCTATGAAGTTTTACCTTTTGAATTGATATTGACTTGTGACTTTGTGAGTTTAATTTGATATTAGTCCTTTATTTAGACAAAAAAATGAATGACTATGGTGCTATTTTTTCTTTCATCTTCTTATTTTGTTATAATCTATATTTATATTTTGAGTAAGTTCACTCAAACGAGTGAATGACGTGTTAAATAATGGTGGGGCATATTAATAGAAGCAAAGAATTGCATATAAATGTGGTTTTTCCCCTTGTTTTTGTTGAAGGCACACCTAGCAAAATTAGCTTTGTGCTAAGGCCCGTGTCTAGTGCGCTAGTCTCCTAAGAGCTTGACACCTAGCTTGTACCTTATGCCTTGACTACACTGCCAAGTGTCTAATATTCTTATTAAAAAATGGTTACATACATATGTACAGGATACTCTTGATTTTTGTCAAATGATTGGATCCTATTTAGAATCTTGTTCAAAACTAATAATAGTTGCCAACTCCCCTTTAGTTCATGACGATATTCGGCCACTTGTAACTTCTAGAAAAAAGTGAATTACACCCAATGACTTTTATTCATCCTATGACTTGAAGACTCCCGCTAAACTAGGAATCTTACTCTTAACATAACAAACGCTACTTAAAGAAAAGTTCTAGATGTACTATCTAAAGTGGGACTCCTAAACTGTAGGGGTTGTTTCTTATTAATTGGAGAATTTTTGAACAAGATGAAATATAAAAGGCATTTGTTCTTCAAGGCAATTGATTTGCATCGATTAGCATTATGATGCAAGTCATAGGGTTAGGGCTTGCGAAGAAAGTGCTCAAAGTACAATGGGTGCAGAAGCACGTGTCCAAAGATATAATAAATCTCCGAGGAGACAATAAACGAGGACGCACCTCAATGGGAAAACCTAATTTCATTAATCAACTCTCTCGAAAATAATTGTCTACAATGCCATATAAATAAGAAAGCATAACTTAAGCCCTAAGAAACCTACTTAAACTAGGAAACTAGAATCTTATCCTAATTATAATAAAATTAGAAACCAATAGATAATTGTTGAAAAAAAAATACTAAATCTATTTGGGCCCTACTTATGTGACTGTGGTCCATCTGCATCACATTAACTCCCACCGATGTTACTCAGATAGGGGCACTGCTGTGTTACTGTCAACTAGGGGTATGGGTCGAGGTAATGCACTTTGTTGACCCCAATATCTTGGGATGTGTGGACCACCTGTATAGTTTGCATTTTGATAATGCTTAATTGGGTTTTGGGGATGTTTTATATGTTCTAATTCTCCACTCATTCCTATGATGGGTATTTTCTTTTGTGATTCCACATACTCACATAGTCACATCTCTCCTATGGCTACTTCGTCTAAAGCAATATAGTTGCTGGGGATGAAGTACTAAAAGGACCTGTAACCATACCTGAACCCAAACCTGATTGTAGCCCAGGTTACAACTCCGTACCCTTACTGAAACTAAATTAAGGATCTGGACCTGGACTCAAATAAGGGGCCTGGACCCAGATCCACATCAAGACCCAAATACTTATTTAAGATACTAAAATATACATGTGGTATATAATATATGATTGTGGCATCGAGTATTTTGGGTCCTAAGGTTTGGAACTTAATGGATCTGAACCCAGACTTGAATTAAAATGTATCCAAATGGTGGGCTGCTTTGTCCCTTTTTATTTCCAATTCAGGTCTTTTGGTTATTTTGTTATTCAGGGACCTGTTTTCCTTCCTAATAATAACTACTTTGACTTAGCTAATTTACAAAAATCTCTTTAAACTTCAATTAAGCTGCCACTAAAATGAAAACCGACAACCAATCTAAAGATTCCGGTGTTTATAGAGCTCACGGATGTTGAGGCATGGGTACCCTTTTTCTCCAGTGCTATATGTTATGGTTGTGGAGCCCCTGAATTGGAACTAGGATGTTTAGAAGCTGAGTGGTTGACAGGGGCATCCAATAGTACATTTTGATGTTAAGGTAAACACATTTGCATTTTCCTGATGATCTTGTGATGTGTGTTTCTTTTTTTGGTGGCTAGGTGTGCCACTTGCATCACTAGCAAGCTTCTTCCTTGTTGCTGCTATTCAAGTCCCAGCCTTAACACTGCTGCAAGAGAGTGGGTTGGCGATGATCCTGTGGTATTTAGCGGTGCTAGACTGCTATAATGAATAGATATGGAACCTTTTCATTGGTTTGAGATGGTTAGAAGTGTCAAGCATCTAAATTAATTATTCAGATTGTGAGATGTTATGGAGTTTAGTTGGTAAAAAAGCAGGGCAGACATTTTGGTATGTCGCAATATTTGGACATGGGATCAGGTTTTTACCTCTTTTTGGGCCTGTATTCGGACTCACAGGCACTAGTGGTAGAATGGTTGGAATGTAAGTTATTGATGTAGAAGAGCAGGCACTTGTCTCTTACAGTCACATCATGCTTATAAAGTCATCTCTTGCAAGTTACCTATCTCTTGCATGCTATTGTGATTATGGAGAGTGACTCGGTGAATGCAGTCTGTTGTGCCTCTTCTTTGGCAGCAGCCTCGTGGAGGTTCCAGTTTCATATGAACTAGATTAAATCTTAACTTCTCTCATTCAGCTGGAGTTTAAATATGTTTGGAGGTTGGTTAATGCTTTTGGAGACGCTTTGGCAAAGCAAGGGGTGGATGGATCTTCTCCTTTTGTTGTTTCGGCTTTGTAGTTGTGTGTTTGGGTTAGGTATAGTGCTGTTTTACTTTGTTGCCGTCTTTGAAGGGTTGTATTGTCTCCTTTCTTTAACAAATCTTTTGGTACCAATAAAATAAAATAAACAGTTACCAATCTATTGCCCATCCTGTTTTGATCTCATGTATCGAAACTCACTGATCTTTTACATGTATGTTCTCATTTCATTCCTTTGTCTTATTTATCTAGTTGATTTAGTGGTGTTACAGAAATTTGTGCTTGATTTCTTATATTTGATGAGTGAATTGCAGGCGTGCCTGCTGCAGATGCTCCTAAGAAAATCAGTGGGGTTCACAAGCGGGGCTGGAGGTATATCCCAGTTCCAAAGAAAACAGCAGAAACTACACCAAAACTGGAGGTTCAAGCTTGAGCTCCATCCTTTTGCTGCCTATAATGTCTTCTCCTGATTTCATATGTTGCTTGTGTTTGCTTTTCTTTTTTCCCCCACTTGTTTTTGGTTTAAAGTTAATGTGCCGGCTGATGCGTCAATTTACCTGTGGAGTGTTAGATTTAAATGTTCAGGAATAGCTCTTTTACTCCCATGCTCTTGTAAGTTGTAGCACATCGATATCTTCAAGAGAACTTAAGATTTTGAAAGCTTGTGCAACTGCATTATCTGAATAAGGGGCCATAGGAACTATATGCTTGGATTTCACAGCATCCAACACTTTAAATTAGATTTCAAACTGCTAAAGGAAACTCATTCATCAATTTGCTATTGTAGAAAGGAGATTATTTTCCATCAGATATTAAAGCTGGGATTCAAGATCAACTCTTGGTCCTGAGTTTTATGACAGAGGAGGCTTTGTATTGGAGGAGCGGACCTAAAACTGAGCATGTAAATGGGCCTCAATTACCTATTTAACCGATGAACCCCCAAAATCTAGGTATAGGTCATTTATGGCTTGATAAATAATTGGTTCAGGCTTATTGTTTGAGGAAAAATCAACTTTTAGGGCAAGTTTGTATACACATGGAAAACCAGTTCTGCAGAAAATTCTCTTCTGCTGAAATTTTTTTCTGTCCACACCCTAAAGGAATTGCTGAAAACCCGGACCCTTTTTTGCGCTGCTTTTGCAAAGAAAAGCAGCTGCACCAAATATATGTTTTAATGTAGCAAGGAATTTAATTTCCACAATCCTCACATTTTTCGTGGAAAACTGGCTACACAAATGTGCCATAATTAGTTTGTTTGATGCAGACTTTGCCGAGGATTTCTCAATACCATTGAAAAGCGTCTCATTTTCTGCATTTGTCATTTTATTGCTCTTTGGTTGAGCTCTATTTCATTTGAAATATTTTTTCCTCAATTCCCGAAAATTTTCGATATCGGTTGTGTTGTTTGACTTGTTTCACCTACAGGTTCAATTGTGAAGATGAGCCTTTTCGAGGCTGCAGGTTCATTAATATAATCTCAAGTGCGATAGGTGGGATAGAGACGATGAATTGAAATAACCTACCATTATGCTCCCTAAGATGACCTTAAGCCTTGGTGATAATGTTCTCCTGTGAGCTTACTGCACCAGTCCATCTCTATGGGCCTCACCTTTGATCAGTTTAGCCCTTATGATACTCTATTCATTTTGTTATCTAGCACAAATGAAAAGATAATCTTGATATCCAGTCTACTCGTTTCAATGAGCATTTCCAACTGGTACCATATGTCTGGACCCCTTGTGTCCCACTTGGTCAAAAAGCGGGAATCATGTCAAAAGTTCCGCTATTATTCGGTAGATTTAGCCATTGTCATCTTTTAAAATTAGTTTTCTCTCCTTGAAGTGGGTTTGGCCATTGTCAATTAGTCTATTTGTCGCTATACTCTTCTCCCAATATATCATGGTTTTATCTGGTCCTGCTTTTTTATCTAGTTTTCTACTAAATTGACAGGAGCCCTAAAAACTTGAGCGGAGGACCCGTAAATTCTTACTTCACCTAGATCCGATTTTCTGCCAATTCAAAGTTCATTCACGTTGTATCTGTTGTTTCAATAGGAACTCAATTTAAAATATATGGTGCAATAGCTGGTGCCAAACCCCAGTAAATGTTAAATCCAAGTTAGAATGAGATAACAATGGATCTAACCACATCTAAATATGCTCAATTTCTTCCGTCCACCACTCGATTTTGTTAAGTTACATTCATCACTACTTCGATACATTATCACATGTTATATTCACAATAATTTTAAATAATTTTGAGGTGGTCTATTCCAGGTTCTTTGGTTAGATTAACTGGCCATTTGGAAAGATGAGGCCCATTTTCATCCCTTAGTGGTGCTTGCAGGGTGGGCTTGCTTGAGCCCAACCCAAGCCTCACCAGCATTGGACCCGGCTTGGGTAAAGTACTAAAGATCCATGGGTTGAGCTTAGGCCTAAATCTGCTGGCCTGATACTTTAGAAGTTGCATATGAGCCTATTTTTGCTTAACGCCTTGGCAGACCTTACACATACAAAACAAACAAGCAAAATGATTTTTTTATTAAAAAAAAAACATTTTGAAAATGGACAAGAACTATATGGATCGGGTTGAGCACTACGGGTAACACATATAGGCTCAAACCAGGACTTTATCCTTCCATTAATCAAGTTGAAAATGTCCAATGAAAACCTTAATTAACAGGTCCGGCTCAAGTTGGCTTTTTCGTTCATAGTACTAGTTATTGGGTTGCGGTTTGCTGATTCAAAATTGACTCAACCCTCACCCAACCCATTTCTTAATCAAGTCAGAAATGTCAATCCAAACCCAGAATTACTGGGTTGGGTTCAGGTCTGGCTGGCAGGTCAGGTCAGGAATTACCACCCATGATTGCCCTACTTAAGGGCAACTTTCATTCATACTTCAACATGACCGACCCAATGTGTCAACATTCCAGGGATCTATAGAAAGATTCATAAAGAGAAGAACCAGTTAACTCAATGGTGAAGAACATAATATATATATATATATATATTAGTAAAAATGATGAATACAATGAGTATAAAATATCTGAGAACCTCTCATCACCATACCCCAAACAAAAAAACCAAATCTCTCTCTCTCTCTCTCTCTCTCTCTCTATGTATAATTTGCTAATTATTCCTCAATTGACTATATGTATCAACCAATTCAAGAGTGCAAATCTACATAATCTGAGCATATCATGACAACCCTAATTTGATTACATTGGAGCCGGGGCCAAGAAGGCAGATGATGCCTCAGCAGGGAAGGGGCCGGGTGCAGCCCCAGAACTGAGGAGCTCCAGCATTGCACGGTGAGGATTTGTCCGTTGCACCTCGCAAAGGTCCGGCAGAAACACCCCTGTCCATCAAAAAAAGGTTGGTAAGATAATCTAAACTTTGTAACATTTTCGGCATAAATACTATATTACACGGGTCAAAACCCAACTCAGTTTGATGTCCAACTGAGTCAGCTAGACCAAGAGAACTCAAAACTCAACATGCTTTAAAAATAATGAGCATTGTATTTGTGGAACGTGACTTAACTAGAAAAAAAACAGGTTACTTGATTCAAAGACTAGAGTCAACTCAGCTGAATCGAGTTAAGAGATTCAGAAGTATATAAAATGAGTGCGCATTGAAGAAAATCAATGATTATCAATCCTTATTTCCCCATCTTTTAAGTGATTGTACAATTTCAAAGGCCCAAATTCAAATGGGGAAAGTCGTATCAATCCAATGATTAGGATTGGTTACATCCCCTATAAACTTACGGACCCAATGATCCAAACTGACCATCTGATGCATCAATATGTCGAAATCTTCAGATGATAAGCTTGTGCACCAATTTGAGGGTATCAATGGCCTATACACCAAATTTTTTAGTGTATAGTATTCTGTAAGCATCCTCCTCACAATAGTTCAAACCATGAATGAAATGACCAAAATACCCTCATATGGCGCTCAAATCTGAAATCATGATCGGCCTGAGCAGCAATGAATGGCCAAACCAAGAGAAGAAGATAAAGAAGAATTAATGAAGAAAACAGCATCTAATTCTCTTTCTTTTCTTTTCTTTTTTTACCTTCTCCGGCGGCGAGATTGAAATACAGGTCTATGATGTTGGGGCAATCTTGGTAGCATGCCGGAGAGCACAATTTGGCGGTAAATTGTGGTTCCAGGAGAGAGTCCGATGAGATCCCAACCGAATTTCTATCCACCCCGCATGCGCGCACGCACTCTTCGGTTTCAATCCAATCCTTCATCCTCTCCACCGTCACCTCCGACGCCCTACATTGGTATTCAATGGTGCCATCCTCACGCGAGGAAGTCTCTATCAGGCAGCGCTTCCCCGTCGACGATATCGAGAACGCGCAAACATCTTTTGGTAGATTCTCACAAATAATATTTCCTATGTAAATTGCCAACATGAGTTACAATTACCATAACAAAAACATAACAGAACAAGACACCAGCTATATAGAAGTTAAGAAACAAGAAGAGAATATATACATAAGAATGAAGAAGAGAATGCATACATACCTAGAGCCCCATGGAGGAAGATGGAGAGAGAAAGAAAGAGAGCCAATGGTAGTTTGGAAAATGTGAAAGAGGCCATGAGATGATGGAGATCTCACCCTTTTTTCTTTTTATAGGAGGAGGAGGAGGCCTTTGTTTTAGGAGAATGTGAAGAGGAGATGGGTTTGGAGAAATGGGAAGAAATGAATGGAATTGTTGAAGAGACAATCGAATTTGGTCTTTAAATAGGAGAGATTTTAGGAACTGTCCTGAACGACGTTGATGCCACTTTCGAGGTCTTTTCCGCATGTTTTCGCGTAGAAGTCGAACACAACAAGGCTGTAAATTTGGACTTTGTGTAGGGTCCACACTCCAAACGCGTGTTTTTGTTTTTCTATTTATTTATTTTTCTGGTTTTGTGTTTTGCTGGCAAGCAATGGAAATTGTGTCGTTACGGTGACGACAGTTGGATACCGGACACGTCGTCGTATAGATGTGTAGGACCACTTGTGAAAATATTTTTTTGTTAGTTTACCTATCTGTGAATATTACTTTTTTATAAAATTAAGAAAAATTCAACTTTAACAAAATCTTATTATATTGTTTGTGAAAGGAAATGGAAGTGGCCAAAAACATGGAAACAATTAAACGAATCATCATCGTTAATTAAATGACCGGCTATATTCAATGAAGTTTAGATTTTATGATGCTAAGACTAAGACTGGTGAGAGATTTGCGAGGCTCTTCACAAAACCATGTTCTTCTATTCATAGAGAGTTGAATGTAGGTGCTCATAGGGCTGCGGAGCTTGTCGGTTTTGTGAGAGCTATGTTTTGTTGATTGATAGGGTCTCATTGTAGCAATGTATATATTTGAATTCTACAAAATGACCCCTTCATAAAGGAGTGTTTTTGCCCCTCTTTAATAGCCAACGAATTCCGATGCACATCACCAACGATAATTGCTATGCATTGCAATTTGCACTCTTTAGAAACAACTCTCAGGTCAATTTCACTTATAACTCATGACAAATTCAAGTTTTTTTTAAAAAATAGAAAAGATAAGGCCTAACTTTTTCTTTTTCTTTTTGTAAGAAAAACTCCATTCATAAAAGAAACATGACACCAAAAAAGAAAATTACTTGAATCTTAGGGAGAACGCAAGCAACACTTCACCCGCTCTAGCAGAAAATTATCCTAACAAAAATTCATACCAAGTCTTGAACATAACTTGGCCAAAATGTGTGTAATCTCATTAAAAGTTCTGGGAAAAAGAAAAACTTGAAAAAAGAAAAAATAATATATTGACGACAAATGTCCAAAATGATAGAATAAGTGGCCCAAAACTACTTTCAATTGATACTATCAGTCACTTCCTTGGCGTTAGCATGATCACATAAGAAAAAAGCATGTTTCACAGTTACAACCTTATTGATTCGGCCTTAAAAAGACTAAATTGATAAGGCCTAGCTAATGGGAGTCAATCTCTAACCAAAATAGATAACATAAGAGAAGTTTAAAATAGAAGAATAGATTACGTAGGAGGTTTTTCAAAATGGGTGATGTCTAATATGCTGGAATCGTACTCTATAGTGGGGCTCACCATTATGAAATTCTTAAATCTTCCATGATGCTCAATGTTGTGTGGGCCCACCTCCTATTAGACTGAATTTTGGTGTGAGAAAATAAAAGATGCAGTAAATCATTTTAAGTGGGTTGGGGTTTTCATAGGTGGTCCCCACTAAAGTTTCTCCAAAATGTCCAAACATTAGTTGTCTGTAAAAGAAGAAAGGGGAGTTGGCATTGGCATTTAAATGCCTTTAACTTCCCTTCCAAATGGTAGCGTATGAGAAGGGGGCATTTTTTTTTTCCTTTTTTCGATGATAATTAAAGGTAAATTTTTTACAAGCCAAGTGTCATGCTCCCCTGCAATTTCCCATTTTTATTTTATTTTGTCCTTTACTTCCCGTCCACACGCATTTCATACGTAATGTATTCTAATAATTTCGTGAAAGCGCTTGAAAGACGTGTGAAAGAGAGAGCGTTCCGACGAGTTCGAGTTTTTGAAGCATTCAACGACAGAAGGTTCTTATTTGTCTCTCTCCTTCTTTATTTAAATCTATTCATTAATAAAATAATATATAGAAAAAAAAGGAAATATCTTTATACCATGGATTTACACATATACCCTTTATATTTTGGATTTTGCAGATATTCCCTCTGGCTGTAATCGGGTCAACTGTCAACCCCAGATATTGACTACATCAAACTCCAGATATTGACTAGATCCAACTATGACTGAAGTTAAGTGGGTTTTATCAACAGAAAAAACTTTGAATAATATCCTTATTTTAAGAGAAAAAAAACTTTACCAAGAAATAAGAAAATGAAATAAAAGTTTGAACCAATTTTTAAAGTAGATTCTAATACTCTAGTAGGAATCGGTTCGGGGTTATCTTATTGAAACTGTATTTAGTGCTATCAAAATAGGTTTTAAATTAGAACATGAACCATTATTTAAAAACGATTCTAACTCCGGGTTCAATAAGGTTTCAGCTTAGAACAAACCCATTTATATCCCTACGGCTACTCCTTAATGAATTTAGGACGTGATATCAAACTCACCTTGTAAAAGTTACAAGTAGATAAAAGTCCTACTTGTCGCATACTCCATTTGCAATTGATAACAATTTTAAAACATTATTTTTCTCACTAGCATTTATTAATAAATTAGTCGTAAACAAGATGTAGCAGCCAGGGAATTGGATACGACCCCTCCAAACCCAACTTGGTGAATTTATAAACCTTTATCCACCTCAAACTGGATAGAGCCAATACCCACCTACGAGTCAAGATCCGTAGCCCGAATCATTGGCAGCCCAAGTTTGGGCCCAATTTGTTCTGTCAACTTTACCAACCAAGGGCATAACAGTAATCTCCCAGCAATCTTGAAATAAAAAAAGGTCGTCAATGAAAATCACAAGAAGACTTTAAAAAAAGAGAGGAAGAAAAATGAAAGTTCGTGTCTTGGAAAGCAAGGAGTTGAAAAGTCGAACTGGTTGAAAGCCGGTCAAGGGACGTTCGTGGCTGGCTGCTTGGCTCCATCAGCCGCAAATGAAATGAGCACCGCTGTCCAGATGTAAAATCTAATGGGAAACGGCAACCGCCATAAGAAAGCTCTAGAAGGTGAAGAAGGCTGCCAATTCAGTGATTTGTAGGACAACTAAAGTGGTTTGCACCTGCAGGTGGGGGTCACCCATCTGTAGGCCCACCCAAAATGCCTTTAAAACGAGGGTTTCTGTTTTTAAACAAAAGTCGAGAATGGGCTTACACAATACTACTAGGCTTGCCCTTGGCCTTACCCTAATACTTTTCTTTATATGTAAATAAATACTAATTATTTAAGTTGATTCATTTCATCTTTATTTAATTATTAAAATTATATATTATATTTGACGCATAAGCAATAAGTATTCCACAGTTGTTTCTAATTTCATTGCTTCTTATTTAAACCTTTTAAAATATTTTTATATATTCTTATTGGTGTTAAAAGGGGTGCACTAGTGTTAATAAGAACACTTTCTTTCTCTGCGGAGTGACTTTGGACGCCAACTAATTCTTAAATATAGCTTGTATATGCATGGAATTTATGTGTGATCAATTTAAAGATTGGCCTGCTTTTTTAAACTTAAATACAAGGAATATTATAAGTCTTAGGGCTGATGACCGGCTCGGATTTAAAAAAAAAAAGGGCCCCACTATGTATTGAAGATGGGCGGTGTAGCATGCAGCGGCACTCCATTGTAAGTTTTACAGCGGGGATGGTTCACGAATCTGTTCCTGAGAAACCCCAACAACTTCACCAGTGCGTGGACAATGTTGTTTTCTTTGGTATATTGCTTCTGGAAAAATCTTTTGGTTCTAGAATAATCCCTTGTCAAATGTAACACTTGATCTAATTAATAATACGTGGGATTCGAAGCTTCCGGAAACAACGAAAGCGAGGGATTTCTTGCCGCCGAGCTAGACGGTAGAAATTGTACGTGATGGTCTCAACCGTCCAATTTGGAGGCAAATTTTTTTTTTTCTTTTACTGTTTTTTCTTTTTAAAGAGCTTTTACATGGATTTGAAGAGATTTTTAGAGTCTAAAGTAGGGGTGCCCATGATCTAGGCCGGCCTGAGCCTGACATGAAATTAGTGTGCTTTAGGCCAAGCGTGAGCCTAAGGTTTTAGCACTACTGCAGTAGGGCCGAGCTTGTAGTTAAAATCTGGGCCCATCTAACATATGGGCGGCTTGGATTCACCCATGCATAAAGGTGACAACCAGCCCAGCTACAACTCGTAGCAGTTAGTGGAAAACATCTGCATCCCTAACAGCCTTCATTCACCTGAGCTTGGGGTTCACCTTTTTTGGGCGGGCTGGCTTGAGACAGGCCCTTATGGCCGGATATGGGCTTGAGCCTGTCATATTTAAAAAGAGGGATGGGCTCAGATAATGTTCTGCCCAGCCCAACCTGACCCAACTCATGAACACTCCTGGGCTAAATGAGGACTTTTCCCCCAGAATTGCTATCTTTTCCTTTATTCTCTCAAATTTGTCCTTTTCAAATGCAGATCCCTTTCTTTTTACTCTGAGACTAGATCAACACATAGCTGGGCTTCGTTGTCCAATTGCTTAACTCCAATTTGTCCCAGCTTGGCCCTACACCTAAAGAAACCATCCTGTCTTCACAAAAAAGTTGTGCCTTGTCCGTATGCAGGCTGCACTTGGACTTGAGCCTGATTGTTGTGAAATCAAAGGTATCCTTGTTGGTTACATGCTTGGAGCATATCTATAAACTATAGCATCCTGAATCAATCTATTAAAAAGGAAAAAGCATCGTGAATCAAAGGTTCTGATCATGTTGCGGCAGAGCAATTAGGATGTTGCAGTCTGGGCCTCCATTACAGCAATTTAGCCCTAAACGTGTGCACAAAATGCGGCAGACCAAAACAAGAAACGAATAGATGGCCTGTGAAATAGAGCTGACGTTGATGTGTGTACTGGACTTCTACTGCCATATATGAAGCAGGAACATAAGAAATATAAGTGATAAGTCCACAAAATTGTAATTTTCATTCATCATTTCATATGCATTTGTGGACTTAATTAGGTTAATTGCATAGAATTACACTTAATTTCATGATTTCATGCATTTGAGCATCAAAGATGGAATCTCGGTCAAATTTGGTCAAAATTCATTACATTGCATAACTTTTGTGAAATTAGGGATTTTCATCTCATTCATCACCCAAGAATTAATTATTTTGGCTTCATTAATGCATACCTTCTAATTTTGACGCCATGTGTTATTTTTGAAAAGTTGGGTATTTTTTTGTACATTAATTAGGCATGTAGGGTCCCATGCATAGTTCATCTAGATTCCTCACACTTGATTATTATTGACATCATTTAATTTTATTTTTGTAGGATAAATCAAGAGTGGGACCTGCATTGGTGAAATTTGAGAAAGATCAAAGGCGGGACACGCTTCATGGTGGACCCACATATCTTGACATTTAGGTGGAGTTGGAAAGATTGGAAAATCTCAAAGATGGAAAATGAATCAAATAAGCAAGCAAAGAAAGAGTCCAAGCATGCCACGGACGTCCAACATGGGTCCCACACATCCCATAGCATGCCAAACATAGAAGTTTCCTTAATTGCAAATTATTCCTGGATTTTTCAGGGGCAGCAAATTGAAATGACCATAACTCTTAAACCGTGTGTCGGATTGGTGCAATCTACCTACCGTTAGAAAGCTCTTTTCAAGTAGATATCCGTGGAGCCCAAGATCACATAAATCGGAGCTGTATTGAGGGAGATATGGCATCGGGAAGTTATCTGATATAATTCTATACGGGAATTGCACAAAGTTTTCAAAATTAGCAACATTAGAATTATTTTGAGGAGTTCAATTTTCTAAGACTTGGAGCCCAAGAGACCACACTTAGTAGCAAAATCTCTCCAAATAAGAAAACAAGTCCTAAAAGAGAGGAGATTCTTTTCTAAAAAGGAGGCATCAAAATCAATAAAACCAACCCAAAAGGGGATGCAAGAACACACATCCAGCCCTCTCTCTAATTCCCTTCTTTCTTTTCTTCCTTTCTTGTTTTCCATTGGTATATTTCTTTATTTTATTTTGGTAGCCTTGGGCCATGTCCAAGGATTTATTTTGAAGGAGAATTTTTGTGAAGTTGTAAAGACGCAATTTTTAATGACAAATCAAGAAGCATTCTTTGCAATGGCGGGCTAATCTTCTTGATTGGAGGTATGGATGAAGGTAAGTAACTTCTTTTTATTTATTTAGTAATTCTAATTTGTGTTCCATGATTATATACTTAATGATTAATAGGCTTGTCTTCGTGCCCTAGGTAAATCTCCATTCTTAAATTCTGAAAATAAAAAATGGTTTTTGACTATTCATGCTTAGGTTTGATAGGCCATGCTTAGGATTTAGATCTTTTGATGGTTTATGCTTACTTTTGATGAGTAGTTCTTAAATTATTTTTATTCTTTTATGAGATGAAGGAAGTCTTGAGTTTTGAATTTTTATGATTGAAAAGGGATTTTAAAAGTTAGATTTTCCAAATTAAAAACATTGATTTGTCTTTGATTTGAAGTAAAAATTGGAACAAATTAGGATTACTTGATAAATAATTTGCGGATGCTTATTGGATTCCTATGCTCTAATCACTTTTATTAATTTATAGTTTTTCATCTTTTTAAATTAGTTGCTTGATTTTATATCTAAATACTCAAAACTTTCCTTGATTGTAGTTAATTAGTTTTCTTAATCTAAAAGTTTTTTTAATTAGCTCATTGTGGGTTCGACCCGTTCTTGCCATTGTCTCATCAAGACACCCGTACACTTGCAGTATTTTATGATTAATATTGATCACATCAATAAGCCCTTGATTAAGCAGGAACATAAGAAATATAAGCCCCTGATTAGACATTGGAATAGTTTTTTTCTTTTTTCTTTGCATCTTCTGACATTAATAGATGGCAGCACCCAATGTGGTGCTGTTATCATTTACATGTCCGTATTCACTTGTATCTGATTCACAAGATACATGGCTTTCTAAACTTTTGAATTCACAACTTCCAAAACATGTTTGTTTTATCTGAAACCAGCAAAGTGCAGGTGATAGATATTAGTGCAAGACATCCAAGTAACTATTGCTTGCCTCAAACATTCATTTTTCAACAGCCACATGAATCCCAGTTAGAGCTATTGCCCTAGCAAAAGCATACAATCAACAATGAGCTTCGAAATGCATTCGATATCATGGAAGCATTAATAGAAGGGATGAAAACTGATCCCTGAATACATAACCTACCTGAATTCAAAACATGGGGTATGGCTCAATATCTGGACTCTGGACTCTGGACTCTGGGCTCATTTTTTTATTCAAATTTGGTTGAGATCCAAGCATGGACCTGAATAAAACTCAGATCTGGACTCAAGCATGGACCTTAATTTGGGCCTGGGTCCAAGTACACTACTGAGCTGGTGCATTATCAGTCCAAATCAATAGTGAATTTGGGACAAACAGCAATGTACTAAGAGTTTCTTTTCTTATTTGCTCTTTTGAAAGAAAATATATTGAAGAATCAGCGTACCAGATACATGTTGACAGTAAAGGGTTAAAAAGGCTGATTACAAATCTGAAGAAATGAATATAGAACTAAAAGGAAGAAAAGGTTGTGGAAGTAGAACTACAGTAACTTCCCTAGTTTCCAGGGGAAATGCAATTGAGTTAGGACTGTGAACAGATGACAATCCTGAAATAATTTTTCTTTGGTCATTCCGGTAAGCTGGCTTGAAGAAGCAGTCTTCGCTGCAATTGAATGTAGGAGATGGTATCATCCTGCCTGACGTCTAACTTCGGCTCATGAATAAACATGATGCAGATGAGTCACTGTCTTATCAGTTCGATCTGATGATGAGTTCATTCGCTTTTTAGCTGCAATTGAATTCAAATCAAGAACCTTTTTCAGTGATTGTAAAATATCCAAGAAATAAAAAGAATGGTAAGAGAACACAATTACCAGGGCTAACAATTTGGATGCATTTTGTTATAGATTTCACCGATATAATGGACTCTGGACCTATTTCAGAGCACCCAAATGGAAGATAAAGTGATAATTTAGAACATATAGATAATCAAGTAGAACAAAAATACCAACATTTACATGCCTGTTTGATTGCAAGCATTCCTGAGTGGAATTCTTCTTGCCAGGAATTTCAAAAAGTTATCAGGGCACCGCCTCCCAATTTCTTAGAATTCACTATCTGATGGGGAGAATTCCAAACGCCAGGGGTGTGACCGTGTGAGTGGCATTTTGAGCCTCTAAATTTTCCCCAAATTCAGAAATTCAAAAGCTACTTTCTCCTGATCAAACAGGCTCTAAAGAAGAATAGAAACTGTGAGTGTAAAGATTGGTTTTATTACCTTGACTACAGATGCCATTTTCAGAAAGAAACTTATTTACACCTGACAGAGAAGGCTCAAATGAATCTCTATTTGCTTCTATACCTCCATATCCTAGTTCATTAGTTTGCCTGTATGCAATTCAGAAAAAAAAAAAAAAAAAAGGGACGCATACCATTTCAACATTGATGGGGGAAAATGTGTTTTGAATGAAACACTGGTCAAAAGAAAACTAAAATAATGTAACCAACACAGAGCTAAAAGGTCTAGGCAGTTACCGAGTAATGAAGTCAAGAGATGGTTCAAGGGCCTGCTGAAAAGGGAGACCCATTTCTTCACTAGAAAGATCAATATCAAGAAGTTCTGAAAGGGAAATATCTGTGCCAAAAAAATCAAAATCAGGAACATCAGCGCCGAAGATATCCATAGTTCCATTGTCCATTCCAGGGCAGGAAATCTCCTCTGCAACAGGTCTTTCCTGGCACATGGGTGTGTCAGAATCATTGAAATCTAATCTTCCTTTTACTTGATCCCTTTTATTTGATCTGCTTGGAGTTAATTTCAGGGGCGATGATGAAATGCGTATCTGTTTGCAGGGGCTAAGTATAACTGTCTTGGAAGAAATTACATGACAGTTTGTTGGAATGATCCCTGGAGTATCCCTAGAAAAGGAATCACAAAGAGTTGAACTATCTGATGGAGAAATTGATTGGTCAACTTGGGAGGGGAGAGGTTGGGGAGGGGTCTTGGGACTAGGTGAGATGGTTTTTGGTTCAGGTGGCTTATTGAATAAATTCCTTGCAACGCATGATCCTTGAACTGAATTCCCATTTTGAGGGTTATTAGGAGAAGATGATTGAATATGAGGGAACTCGCGAACAACTTCATTGGTACTGTTACTGTTTGCTTCTTGTGAAGGTATTTTAGTAGCTGCCAGGAATGCAGAAATTACAATTAAGATATGATCATAGTAGAAAATTTAAAATGGAAAGGAACATAAATCTCTGTGTGTGTGTGTGTGTGTCACACGTGCATGCGCGTGCCTATAGTTACTAACCATATCAATGATCCTAACAAACATCCTATAAAGAAAACACTATATCACAAAGATAAGGAATTTCCAATCAACTTGGATCTAGTTAGTGATTCCTTAGACAAAGCATCCACTGCTTCACTCCATTTTATTAGAAGGGAATATATCAGTAGGCATAGTATATGAAGAATCTGTTACCTGCAGCAGCCAACGAGTTCATGGGTAACACTGCACCAGACTTCTTTACAGCAGGAGACACATCGGAATCAGGCCTTGAAGCTTTCCTCTTCTTCATGGATGGATGACTGACAATTCGGGTAGAGGAATTGGTGCTATCTGAAGTATTAGAAGGAAGCATTCGCACTGTATTTGCTGTGTGGTTGTTGTAAATTGGTCGGTCTGTTTAAATAAAATTCAAATCCTTTGAAGATGGAGAAATATATGATTCTAGCATAAAAGAAATATGCGTAGAGTAACAAGCATTTCATCAATATACTTAAGCTGACTTAACATATTGTTCTCAAGTAACTTGTTACTGAGTGCTCCAGAACAAGAATGATATCACTGTGATCCAAGACTGAAAGCTTGAATGCAGACAAAAAATTGATTGGTTTGACTGAGTTGTCGTGTGGTGTTTATAGCTACTAGAAACTCATCCTTCAGTAGTGGCTCAAAGGACTTAGGTGGTCTGCATGTTATAATGTTGGACTGAAGGCTTTGACTTCATTTAAAACTCCTCATTGTGTTACAACTATGTCTTATGTTATTTGTGGGCAATCCTAGTCTAAGTAGAATAAAGAGTGCTAACCTCGTCTGGAAGTGGAGAATCCAAAGGTGGATTCGCATTCAGGGTGAGATGTAGGTGCCTAGCTAAGGGGTGATGACTCTGGAGAACATAATTAATGAAGTTATTTGAGAAGAGGATATTGCCTGTGATCTCCACTGGTTGTATAATAGAAATGGTCGGGAGTCTACATCCACCATGAATCCATTAGAAATTTCTGCGAGTGTACTTCTATCAAAGGGGTTTAAAGTGTAAGGACTAAAGTTGATGTTCAAGAGACCATCAAAATATACACATACGAGAGAAAATGATTACCCATTCATTTTCCTAGTAAATAAAGTCCTAGGAAATCTCTCCCTCCTGGATCTCTACTCTTACAACATCCCTTCAATATGAGCTTCTTTCTGAGAATTTCTAAGAATTCAGTAGGAATGAGAAATGACCCCTACATGTACATAAGAAAGCAACACAAATCTACATTGCATTATGAAGGAAACAAATAAAACATTCTACTGGCTACAGTTCTTTGGTCTTACCCATAGCAAACTAATATCCTGATTATTCCTAAGCATTTCAGAATAGACCTCAAATATTTGGATATTATTCTGACTTGAGAATCCCATCCATTCAGCTTTGTAAGACCCAAACTGAACAGACCCCGTAGTTATTATACCATAAGTCATAACCATGTCAAACTATTTCTGCTCTTTCAATCACCGCAAACAAATTTTATTTAACCCCTGTTCAGAATTTTGGAATTGTGTGAGGTTTTATCCATTCTGCATAATGTGTATACAGTTTTGTTAAGCTATTGTCTTGAGATTATTTATTTGGTTATTTACAATAACCCTGAGTTTAGTACTCATGAAGCAAGATGAAATATCCTTGTTACCAAAATACAGTAGGAACAGAAGATACTGCATTTGAGGAGATCAACTCAAAAGTGAAACCAGTTGTATAGTTTAAAGTCACGAGTCACATAAAAATTGCACTGAAAACAGACAAACGACTCAATATAAATCAATCCATAATTACAAGCATGTTGCCTAGACTGCTATAGCATCTTGCAATTCATGATCCGGGTACAACCCTTCATATCGTGGATCGGTTTCCTAAAGGTCACAATATCAAATGATCCACATGATTCCGGTTCAATACTTAATTTTTCAATAGAGTAGAACCTTGGTCCTCCAGGATTGTTACCCAAAATTTTGCAAGATGATATCCTTGTCACAAATGCATTAGGATCTGAACATGGTCGTCCTTCATATCAATGGTTTGAAGCCTTAGATATAAAGTTGACCCCGCCTTTAAATTGAAAAGACTCTATCTATCTGAGCAGGCCCAAAAATATGGACCATCTCATTCTACCCCTAGACAGATGAGATCAATGACATGATGCTAATAACGACCAATTAACCATGAATACCAATCCAACATCCAAGCTAACCCTGCATTTGATTGTACATACATTCAAAAGGCCCATTTCCCATATGGGGTGCATTCAATTGAATACCTTCATGTGACCCATTTCTCAGTCCCATTGGAGGACTCGGGGTTGTTGCAACCTGAGAAACGCTTCCAGCTGAATTGTAAGCATTCATGGCAGCCTGCATACCCTGCAGAAGCCTCTCCACCCTGTTTCTCTCATTATCTACCATCAGCTTTTGCTCCTTCAAGCATATGTACTCATCCAGAATAGCACCCAAACTCAAAAGCCCCTTCGGCGCCTGCAAACCAATCTAAAATAATCAAAACATCAACAAAGTAATATTATAGGGAGCTCCATCTCAGGAGATGGCAGTTCCTGTTCCACCCAGATAATTTACTGATGAGACCCGCCTTCCATGGACAACAATTGATCTGGTGAGTCGCATCTTTCCACTTAATTTCATTTCTAAAAACCATTCTCCACAGGAAACCGTTGGACAGACAAAATGGGGACCCCATCTTTCTGGTTTCTTCATCCAAAAATAAGAAAGAAAGAATGAATGAATGAATGAAAGAAAGAAAATCCAAATATCGATACCTGTCCGCCCCTTGTTCTGGTCAAGAGATTAGAAGCTTCTGTTCTGAAAACAGAGAGGGTCTTGGTGTAGTTGTTGTCAGAGAGATATCGATCCACCATGAATGCTACTTGGACAGGGGTGACCTTTCCTTTGCCGAAACTCTCCTGTTTGGAAGCTTTGGATTGCCTTCCCATCTTGGAGAAAGGGGAAAGCAATGGGAAGAAATGAAACTGCAGAGAGAAGAAAGCGCGCGAGGGAGAGCTATAAAACAAGTGAAACGGGGGAGCAAGTTAAGCGGGAGATTTTTGAAATTTTATGGTGTGTTGTTTCTTTTTGGCGGTTGCAGTGCTTTGGCGGGTTTTAACTTTTCAAGTTTTAACCGAAACAATGGTTCCAGGCGGGCCTACAGGCGGGCCTATTTGTTATGCCTGCCGCCTGCCGTGAGATGGTATGTAATCTAAATCGACTCTTATAAACATAGGCCCGAATTCAGCCCGGATCGGCAGGGGCCCGGACTAAGGCATATCCAAAACTAGTCCGACTTTAAACATATAGCCCCAAATTCAGACCCAGCCCACCCATTTAGCGAATTGGGTCAGGTTGAGCCGGGTTGTTTTTTTCTTTTTTTTTGTTGTTGTGCGGGCTTTCTAGCTATTGTTTGGACAAATTGTCATTGAATTACCAATACTCTTAATCGGCCAGGCCATGCTTTGGTCTTTTTAGCACTTAATCCATTCCCAACTCAAATAATAAATGGGCTCATATATATATATATATATATATATATATGGGCAGGGCTCTCATAAGCTGAAGCTTACTTTATCTTAAGCTGGAATAGTGTTGCTCCCACAAATCAAAGTTGTTTATATCTGTTTTTTGCATTATGCAACTGAAAAATTTAGTTCTGATTGGATTTATCTTGATTTTGGAGACGATCATCATGCAAAAACAACAATAATTGACTTTGATTTATGGGACAAACACTATTCCAGCTTACGATAAGGTAAGCTTCAGCTTAGGAGAGCTGTCCTATATATGGGCAGGGCTTTCCTAAGCTGAAGCTTACTTTATTTTAAGCTGGAATAGTGCTGCTCCCACAAATCAAAATTATTTATATCTGTTTTTTGTATGATGAAACTGAAAAATTTAGTTCTGATTGAATTTATTTTGATTTTGGAGATGATAATCATGCAAAAACAACAATAATTGACTTTGATTTATGCGACCAACACTATTCCAGCTTACGATAAGGTAAGCTTCAGCTTAGGAGAGCTGTCCTATATATATATATATATATATTATGGAATAGGGGGGTTGAAAGATCCAAGTGGGGCTAACTTAGATATCAAATCTGAAGTTAATTTAATACCTCTGACTCATTCATCCGTGGTCAACAAGATTTAAAGACTTTCTATAAAACAATAAAATTGACCCTCGATCTAACGGCTCACTCCATTCGGATCTATCAAAACTCGGTGGGACCCTTTCAAATAAGAGGGGTGGGTTTGGATGGTCCGCTCAGATGGACCGGTAGGTGACCGCATGGGGTGGCTACTATAAACCATGGTGGGCCTTTCCGTGGAGAAAAAGCAAACCAAAGCTTGTTTAGTACTTAGTAGAATAAAAAAAATTGAGAGAACCTTCTCTCTTTTGCTTATAAGAAAACCCTCTACTTCTCTCTCCCTTCTGACATGATCAATATCAATCATAAAATACCGCAAGTGCACGGCTGCCTTTATTCAAGAAAGCGGCAATGGGTTGAACCCACATGGGCGAATCAAGAATAATTTCTCAATTTCAAAAAACCGATGTAAAATGTGAATAGGTGACCATAAAAATAAAAAAAGTAAGCAAATGATGAAGTAAAAACAACCAATAGTGATGAGACTGATTAAGGCATAGGAATCCAGTGGATGATGTAAATAAATTGGTTTATTTCTTTATTAATATAATCATGCTTTTATTTCATGAGATCAATGGCATTTTATTCTTTGTTTGCACATAACCAATACGACTGTAGACACCTCATTTTGGCACCCTATGGACAATTTAAATACTCATAGTATTGATGCCCCAATTTTGCCTGATTTGGACAATTTCGAATAAATAAATTAAAATCTTCATTATCATGCACATTTAGGAAGGTTGCATCATTATAGGCCCCTTTTTTTTATGGATCTCACCAACTCTCATGTTTCGAGTCGGATCTCACTTCCATGATGATCTACTTTTAGTAAGCTTCCCAATGATATATGGATTTAAAAAATCTGATGGGTGGATCAAGAGTTAAAAAATATGTGGGCTTCCCAAGAATTCAAATCTTTTCTAGGTCTTCTAATCGACCTGGCCCATATATCATTGGGACCTACTCATTGAGAAATTTCCAACTGTACTCAGATTTTAGGAATTTGACGGGCAGATCGAAATCTGCGAAACCTGGGTCCCGGTGATGATGGCCTGGACCAAGCCCCTCTCCAGCCCATCTTTTGGGCCCCGAACCTCTGATCCAAACCCATCAGGCCCATTTAACCTTGCTTAAACCTCAACTAAATCAACCCATCAGGCCCATTCAACCTAGCCCGACCTCAACCTTGTGCAGGCTCAAACTCATCTAACCCAGACTTAACCTGGACTTGACCCACCAGACCTAAATCAAGCCTAACCTACATGAACTCTACCCGCCTAAGCCAAAACCCATTTGGCCCAATTCAATTTCAGACACAACCTTGTCCAAGCCTAAACCCATTAGCATTTTGGGCCTTACGCGTGACCAACCCACCTGACCTGGCCCAGATCACATGGCCCATCACCTGGATAAGGGAGGGGGAGTCCACGAGATCTGGGAAGCAAAGTCCCAGATCTGAGGACTCCCTTCCCTTTAAACCCTCTCCTCTCGTCCCTATCTCTCTTCATGCGCAGACCCCTCCATCCCAGGCGATCTCGCTTCATCTCTGCGCAGGAGCCATCAGCATAGGATCTCCTCCCTCAACCCCACTTCATCTCTCCCAGCTCTCATCCTCTTCACCCGCGCAGGCCCAGAGACGTCACACCCATCTTCACTCCCCTCTCCCTCGGCCATCACCGTCCCAGAACCCACCACGCATCACCACTCCACCTCTCCCTCGCGCGTGCAGAACCCATCTCGGACTCCTGATCATCACCTCGCAGCCACCATCATCCTCACCCTCATACGATCATTTCGCCATCATCACCCTCACAACGACCCACTGCCTTCTCCATCTCATCTTCCACTCTCTCACGCCATCTCTCCACTAGATCATCATCATCCTCTCCCTTTGATCATCCCCATCTCCCGACCCAAGCCCTCCACCACAATCCTATTTTCTCTTCCCCATCTCATCATCCATCGACCCATCTCCCTCACGTCCTCTGTCACGTCCCCCAAAATAAGAATTAGGGAAAAACGTGAAAAAATAAATAAAATTCAAATTCCTGTGTTTAATACAACACAAGCTTCCAAAAGTGAACCCACAAAAAATTTCAATATGTGGTGAGTCAAAATAAATTTCATTAAATGCAGCGGAAGCTTTATTCAATTGGTAATCAATGTTCATAAATGAAACCCAACACAAAAATCAAATAAACATTAATAGTTAAAATTGCAGAATTATAAAATTTCTAAAAGAGGTCTCAATACTAAAAGAAAGTTCATCTAAAAATTCTAAGATGACGTTCTCTCTTGTGTTGGTTCAGACGGCTCCAAAGCCATCTCCGCCATCCCACTCGGGTTCAACAGTTGGCTCAAACGTTTGAAACGCTTGATCCTCCTCCGTCTCCTGGGTAAAGTAGGGCTCGGTACCTATGCACCAAATATTACAAAGTAAATAGCAAGAACATAATCATAATTCAAAATTTAATACGATAACGAGGAGAATATAGACAAGGGTGATCATAATGAAACAATGATAAATATAATAACAAGAACGAATGTCTGACATAAAACCAAATGGCACAAAGGAGCAATATAAAATCACACGGTGACAAGTGTCCCCGTTGTGGGTGGTCAGCCCTAAATAAATCGGGAAAGCCCGTCCATAACGTCGGTGGTCATAAACCGATCAAAATAAAATCAGGATAACATGTCCATAATCAAAGCGGATTATAAGTGATCCGGTCACATCGGTGATCAACCGTCCATATATCGATCTGCAGTCGTCCATAAAATGACCCACATATACACATAAACATATATTTATAATAGACCTGATTAATAATGCTCCGAAACAAGAATCCTAAGTCATATTCAAATAACCATTCATGTATGCAAACCCGAAGGTCAAAGAATAACCACAAACAAATCCTAAGGTCAAACATGAGGTATCGTACCCAATAACCACAGGAATCTCTAATTGACAAAAGATCAACTCATCCTTTCTCCATCAATGGTGCATAGACCCAATTAAGGGTTTTCCAATAGGGATGGGTTGAGCTCGAATCCATTAGGATTTCCCCGAGGTCATATTAAGCACTAAACCCCATGCTAGTAAGATACCGTATGCCTAGGCGGTATTTACACAGTCCAATGATCCAATTAATAAAGTATAAACATATAATTTTAGCACATTAAAAATTCAAGATACCATTAAAAATTAATTTGCAAATAAAACTAAGAAGTAACAATCCTTAATTTATAATTTTAGAAAACCTAAGGACCCATCCATAAACATTGTCCACATTCAAATTGAGTCAAAGGATCTCATTAAGATTTATAAAACAATAGGCCTTTTAGTAAATTACTAAAAGTTAATGGGTAAAGTACTACCCAAGAGTCCTAAAGTCCCTTGGTCATATGGAATCAACAGGTATGACCTTACCATAAGATGTATAAGTATGTATATATAAAAAAAAAGAGTTCCCATCACAAGTCACAGCCGTCCCTTTCTCCCCATTTTGTAAAAAGTGTCTTGTCTCTCTCTCTCTTATCCCATCAATTTGACTTATAGGTGATGACCACCTTTTCCCATACACTCTCAAACCATGTATCCCTCCTTCTTCATCCCAACATCAAACATGTATACAGAACCTAACCTGAACCAGAAGGGTTTCTCGCCTGGGAAGTAAAGTTGCTAAAATCTCTGGCTCCATTGATCACAACCAAGACCAGACCACACCAACATGGTCGCCCCGGGCCCCACTAAAAGATCCATGATCTGGATTATCACTAAGTTCCTTCCCCAGGCCCCACATCAAAATTAAACAAATGATAATACCACATCAGTAAATCACGCCCAAAACACAAAAGGATTTGGATGATGGGCCGGATGGGACCCACTCCTCACAGGTCCACAACCACTGAGGTCGCCCCTGGGTCTACCATCGGATCTACGGTCCTGATCTAGCATCGGGGTCCACCTGGGCCCCACAATCCAACCTCAATGTAAACGAACATGAAACCATCCAGTACTGCACAGTTTTGATGGTATTTGAGTTGCATCCAACTCCACTCGTTCTTGTCTACAAAAATACCGAAGTATACAGAAACGATGTTGCAGAGTGGTTTGCAAAACGAAATAAGGGTGGGCGAAAGATGGTAGCAGATCTGGGTTATTGCAACAGTAAAACAAAGTTTAATGAAGTAAATCGAACAATCCCCTAATGTCTCCAATCTTATCACAAAACAAAATATCAGTACATCATTATCATCTGAGAGGGCATCAACAGGGCTTCTACATGCGTTGACATGCCAATCAAGGAGAAAACAAGCATTAAATTTACAAATCATGATTAGGTACTTGCCTTTTACCGGGGTTGAAGAAAAATACACAGATCCTAACCAATACCCAAGCCGCGATTCCCAAAGCGCTTGAGAATAATCCTACCACCGATCTGACAAAGAATATGGGAAAGGAATGCTCAGATGAACAGATCTATGGTATTCTTATCCAAAACCTAATATTGGAAAGAATAGGAAGATAACCTAAAAATATAGATCTACTCCTAATGATTTGAGGAGAGGGTTACCTGAGATAAGAAGATTGAACGAAGAATGCTGGTATCCTCTGATCTTGATTCTGATGGCTGGATCCTAAAGCTGGTATGGCTTGGGAAGTTGAAAGAGGAAGAAAATGAAGATAACCGGGAGGAGTTGCAGAGATTAGTGGGAAGAGATAAGAAGGGTTTCGTTAAAAAGGGAATTAGGTTAAAAAGAGTACTACTGGGCTTAAGTCATTGGGTCAAACTACGGGTCAGGCTATCTACCCATTAACCCAACTCATCAATCTATGCATCTAATCTAACGTGTGCCCCACTTAATCCTACCCACTTAATTAACTAAAATACATTTAATTAAAATAATAATAATATCTAATTAAAATATAATAAAATAATAAATATGTGGGACCGGGATCTTACATCCTCTCTTTTCCATCTCGCTGCACCCATCTTCATGACCATCTTCTCCCCTAGATGATCAACTCCACCCCTCTCTATTGTCACTTCCACCACAGCAACCATTTCTCCATCATCTCCCTCCCGATCATCGCCCAATCTCTCCATCACAGCCACCTCACGCTCACCATCTCCATCACCCGGTTAGATCCACCATCTCCATCCCAGGACGCCTAGCAGCAGATCTTCCTCTCCCTCTCATCTCTTCTTCCACTGCAGCCCACCATCCACACACTCCATCATCCTCACCTTCCATCCAACCCTAAGCAGCAACCTCTCCATCTCCAAGCCATCGCCACTCCCCTCGGGTTCTCCTCTCCATTGCCTCACCCAGCACTCGTCGCCATCTCCTTTGTCGGAGCCCTCTCGCACAGACCTCATCTTCATCTTTCATCTCCGCCCCTGGACGACCATCCTCTCTTCTCCAAGCCGACGCATGCGCCTCGCCTCATTCACCGTAACCAGCAGCCCACGCCAACATCGCTGCCCCGCAACCCACTTCATCTTCCTCACTGTCACGTCCCCCAAAATAAGAATTAGAGAAAAACGTGAAAAATAAATCAAATTCAAATTCATGTGTTTAATACAACACAAACTTCCAAAAGTGGACCCACATAAGATTCCAATATGTGGTGAGTCAAAATAAATTTCATTAAATGCAACGGAAGCTTTATTCAATTGGTATTCAAGGTTCATAAATGAAACCCAACACAAAAATCAAATAAACATTAATAATTAAAGTTGCAGAATAAATTCAATAATTACTAAAGGAAGTTTCATAATAAAAGATTGTTCATCTAAAGGATTGCTAAGATGTCGTTCACTCATATGCTAGTTTAGACAGCTCCAAAGCCATCTCCGGCATCTCACTCGGGTTCACAGTTGGTTCAAATGTTTAAAACGCTTGATCCTCCTCCGTCTCCTCGGTAAAATAGGGCTCGGTACCTATGCACCAAATATTACAAAGTAAATAACAAGAACATAATCATAATTCGAAATTAAATACGATAACGAGATGAATATAGACAAGTGAGGTCATAATAAAACAATGACAAAGATAATAACGAGAACGAACGTATGACATAAAACCAAATGGCATAAAGGAGCAATATAAAATCACACAGTGACAAGTGTCCCCGTTGTGGGTGGTCAGCCCTAAATAAGTCGGGAAAGCCCGTCCATAACTTCGGTGGTCATAAACCGATCAAAATAAAATCAGGATAACCTGTGCATAAACAAAGCGGATTATAAGTGATCCGGTCGCATCGGTGATCAACCGTCCATATATCGATCTACAGTCGTCCATAAAATGACCCACATATACACATAAACATATATTCATAATAGACCTGATTAATAATGCTCCGACACAAGAATTATAAGTCAAAATAAAGTATTGGTCATTCCACATTTCATATTATATTCGAATAGTCATTCATATATGCAAACCCGAATGTCAAAGGATAATCACAAGCCAATCCTAAGGTCAAACATAAGGTCTCGTACCCAATAACCACAGCAATCTCTAATGGATAAAAGATCAACGCATCCCTTCTAAATCAATGGTGCATAGACCTAGTTAAGGGTTTTCCAATAGGGATGGGTTGAACTCGAATCCACTAGGATTTGCCCGAAGTTATATGAAGCACTAAACCCCCATGTTAGTAAGATACCGTATGCCCATACGGTATTTACCTAGGTCCAATGATTTAAATAATAAGGTACAAAAATATAATTTTGACACATTAAAAACCAAAGATATCATTCAATATTAATTTGCAAATAATAATAATACCAATCTTAGTTTATAATTTTAGAAAACCCGAGGACACTATCAAAATATTTTCCACATTCAAAATAGTCAAATGATTTAATTTGGATTTATAAAACAACCCAGGCACTTATTCCTAATTTTTAGAACATCATGGTAGTAAAACTAACTTCACATAACACTATGTGATGTCACAGGTCCTTCACCTGTTGTCAAAACTGTTGCCAGTCAACACCCCCACACCTTTCTTTCCTTCAATCCTATTCAAGTCAGGTCACCACTCACAAGGTCACCAAGTTACCAATCACCAGGTCACCAGGTCATCCATTCACCAGGTCACTAGGTCATCCATTCTCCACCCTTTATTCCCTCACATGACATGTCAACACTACCTTCTCTCTTTCTTTTTGCACATCAGAACCGACCTAACAACTTAACACAGAATGTAATTCTATGATGGGTGAAGCCATGCCAAATGCATCATGATCATCTAGAAAGTGGGCCCCACTGTTTCCAATCCTAAGATCACCCTCACAAACATGGTCGCCCAGTCATGTACGACCCAAGGATCGGACATGATCATGGATCAGATCATCAAGTGGGGCCCACAACATGATTGATGTCCAAACTAGTTTTCCCTTCATTCACGCCCTCTCTGATCAACCCAATGGATGGTAGGCCAAACATGGCCCACCTCGCACGGGTCCGCCATCTGTAGGGTTGCCCGTGGGTCCTCCTTCGGATCCATGGATCAGATCGGTCATCAGGTGGCTCACCTGGGTCCTATGGTAAAAAACACGGACAGTCCCAAACTGTGTAATCCCCTTGTACACAGATTCACTCCCTGAAACATGTGATGCTGCCTACCATCAAGGCCACTTGAAATTGTGGTCTCACAACCCTAAATACAAGTCTCCAGAATGTGGAAAAAGGGTTTTGAAACCCAAACGGCAGTAGCTATTTGCAACAGTAAATCAATACAAGAAAATTGATCGGGTCATCTCCAAATCTCCATCTTGTTTCAAAACAAAATTGCATTACCAAATTATCATAAGAAAAATGCATAAAAAGGATTTCTACATGCACACACAGCCAAATCAACGAGAAAAATAAGTATTAAATTTACAAACTATGATTAGGTACTTGCCTTTTACCGGGGTTGAAGAAAAATGCACAGATCCTAACCAATACCCAAACCGCGATTCCCACAGCGCTTGAGAATAATCCTATCATTGATTTGACAAAGAATATGGGAAAGAAATGCTCAGAAGAGCAGATCTATGGTATTCCTACCCAAAACCTAACATTGGAAAGAATAAGAAGATAACCTAAGAATATAGATCTACTCCTAATGATTTGAGGAGATGGTTACCTGAGATAAGAAAGTTGAACCAAGAATGCTGGTATCCTATGATCTTGATTCTGATGGCTGGATCCTAAAGCTGGAATGGCTAGGGAAGTTGAAAGAGGAAGAAGACGAAGATTAACCGGGAGGAGTTGCAGAGAGATAAGTGAGGAGGGATAAGAGGTGCTTTCGTTAAAAGAGGGATTAGGTTAAAAGAATACTCTTGGGCTTAAGTCATTAGGTCAAACTATGGGTCAGGTCTTCTACCCATTAGCCCAACTTACCGATCCACACATCTAATCTAATGTATGCCCCACTTAATCCTACCCATTTAAATAACTAAAATACATTCAATTAAAATAATAATAATATCTAATTAAAATATAATAAAATATTATAAGTGGGACCGGGATCTTACACTCACGGAACCAGCAGCCATCAAAGTCGAGCCCCATCTTCCCATTTCTCCAAGCCCACGCAGAAACCTCCATCTTCCTAATCTCCTTCCAACCTGCACAACACCCATTCGACTTCTCTTCACTACCGAAAACCATCTCCATCTATCCAAACCGAAACTTGAGCCTCCCATCCAAACAGCCTTTCCTTGTTATTCCAAGCCTTCAAAAGCCATTAACATCTTCCACCGCACCACCCATTTATCCACGTACAGAACCTATCCCGCTAACCAAATTCATCCAAACAACCACCTAACCAAGCATCTCTCAATCCTTTTCCATCACAAATGGTAGCCAACCATCTTCTCTCCCACTACACATTTCCAAAATCATTCAGAGCCCAAATCCAAAACTGAACCCACTCCACTAACTCTTTCAAGTCAAGTTAAGCCTGAACCCATATTCACTTGTAGCACACTACACCCATATCAACACCCTCGTACAACCCAATATCTATAACTTCACAAACTTCTCAACCCTCCAATCCCAATCATCACCAGTGGATGGTCCATCTCATCAACATCACCATTGTCCTCAAGTCCGGACCCACTTCAGAAGGTTGCTCAACATCTAAACATAAGGCCAGATTTCATCAGTCGGATCCAAAATTTATAGCGAGAACTAGTGTGATCTTTCCCTTCTTTTCAATATTTTATTCTTGTTAGTTTTAGTTCATAGTACACTACACCAAAAACGGAAAATTGGAACGGATTTCCGTTCCTGATTCGCCCGTTCCTAATCTGTTAAACCGTTCCCAAACCGTTCCAATTTCCTATTTTTGGAATGGATTAACGGATTAGGAACGGAAAACAGGAAATTGGAACGCATTACCGTTCCTAATCCATTCGTTTCTAATCCATTAAACCGTTCCCAAACCGTTCCAAATTCCCGTTTTTGGTGTAGTGGTAACTTGTGTAATTATGTGCATCTTTAATTAGTTTTTAATTTAGTTGCATATTCATCATTAATTTATTCGCATAGTAGTTTAATTGTGCGCATTTTAGATCTCATGTTGTAATTATTGCATACATCCATCTAATTCATTCACAATTTGTTTGTTTGAATCATCTATAGTAGCTTGCATTACATTCAAGCATCCATCATTTGCATTCTCCGTTTTAATTAATTTAGATCTTTAGGGGAATAGGAGAGCGGCGGTAGACGGGCTGGCCCTTTCATGGGGTCAGCCCATCTATGCACTCCAATGTAAAAGAGATGAACCGTTAGATTTAGGTTCCATGCACACCCTTAGTTAGGCCCTTCTAGCCATTTATTACAAAAATCCAAAAAAAAAAAAAAAAAAATCCCAAAAACACACACAAAAAAAAAAAAAAAAGATTTTTCATTATTTTTCTTCATTCATCCTCCGCCAATTTTCACCATTGAGCTTCATGTTATTAGGGTAGGCTATACTTGATTCATGAATTCATTGAATATTTGAAAAAGAATTTTCAGCACATGCTATATTTTCAAAACCCTCTTCTACCCATGCTTTCATTATTGTCTCAATGCACCGAGTAACACCGACCCTTGGGTGTTAGTGATCGCGACATCGTCCACCCTTCTACACGACTCCCTAGGCCTTATGGCGATAGCCTCCTAGCGGACTCCCTAGATTGACAGTGGCACACAGGTCCCTCACTCTCTCCTAAGTTAGGTTAGCTTAGTGTGTATCCATCCCCAACGTGCCCTAAGCGATTGTTGGTTTTAAGATGGGCCTGACGGACGATAGTCCACTTCTCTAGGTGATCTTTCCCTAGATCGACCGGGCGCCTTAGTCCTCCCATCTTTAGACCATCGTTGTAGTGGGCACCTAAGCTTTCATTTTGAGCATCATGTCGCATGTGCTTTTGACCCTTTTTCAAGCATCCTTACATGCATGTTTTCAAATAAAGCCTACCCTTTTCCTGCCAAGGGATTCGAGGAGGGTATCTGGTGAACGGAGTTGATCCCCCTCAATGAATATTGGCACCCAACCCTTTTTCTATTTTATTTTGCTTTATCCTATTTTTCATCAATTTCTAGTACTTTTTTTTCTTTTTAACTGAATGAAAATAGGTAAACAATACTTGACTTTTGTTTTGGGCTGCAAATCGATGAATTGGGCTTATAATAGAGCTTATAGTTGTCAATTACACCTTTCACCACATGCATGCTCTATTTGGCATAATTTATATTGAGACTTGTGATGGCATTGGAACCTTCAAAGAAGCCTAACACTGCAGCTACCCGATTCGTATGCCATTTATTATATATATGGGAACAGCAGGAAGAACTTCATAGCTACAGTGTACGGATTTTGAAAGCGTAGACTGCATTCGATGAACTTGAACACCAATTTGTGGTGTTTCCTTCGATGTGATGATTTTTCTGTAAATTCTCAGACCTTAGAAATTTCATAGAATTTCAAAATCTCAGAAATACTAGGTCTGTGGAATTTATTAAAAATCATGCATCAAATCTGGCACGCGACGGAAAATCTGCAGTGCTGGAAATTCTGAATCTGTTCCTATTTTTTTCATTAATTATTTAATCCAAATCGTACCTTGATGATTTTTATGCTCATGTATATCTAAATCACCTATCCATTAAGTCCAGAATCATGAAGTTTTAATCTAAAATGGATTTTCTAAAAATTCTAGACCAAACCAGTCAAATCTCACAAACTGCCTTGCAGCAGATTTCTGAAACCTGTTCACTGTTTTCGGTATCCTGTTACAATGGTTTCTGAGTTGAATTCAGATTCACTGATTTTTTTGCATATTATCATGTCAGTTAGACTTTATCGAGATTTGGATTCAACTGATTTGAATCTTTCAAAAAATTATTAAAAATCTGACAGCGGGCCTGTCTCATGGACCAAATTCTGCAGCGTATAAAAAATCCAGCAGATTAACTTGGCCTTGAGCGCGTAATCACGAAGGGTTCTATTAAGCCAAAATTCATGAAAAATTTACAGGAGACTCCTCTTTGGGTTCATTAACTCTCATAAAAGTTTTAGATTAATTGGAGGACTGTAAAAATTGTTAAAATTCGGACAGTGGAGAAATTCTAGCATTATGATCACTATGAGATAGTGTGATTTGTCTCAATCATCAGAGTGTAAGACTCTAGATCATCGTGCTGGAACATTATATGTACTGAAGGATGATGAGATGCACCTTATGTAAATCTGTCTATGATTTACGGTTTGCTCTCATAATTCCCTAGCAATAGCTCTTAATCCAGAGAGATTATTGAACTCAAGTTTCTATAATTCATTTACTTTTAGTCACCAATGAGTGAGGCTAAGTGTAAGTCAACACCTCAGTGTCTTGGGTACATGGTAGTGGGACTCTGGGAACATATAATTGTCAAGATGGAATATATCATCTAATAGATATATCCCCTTGTGCCAATTAATGGATTTATCATTGGTAAGTATGCACCCATTTCAATTAAGATTTAATTGGATGACACTGATGATTACTGTGATTAATTGGGTCACATGGAGAATAAGATATGGATCTAAATTGGTTGGACAGGTTTAATCCAATTGATCCATGGATATAATTGATGGGGGGCCTACTTGTAGTAATAGAGAAGATTAGGGTCTCTTTATAATTTATTCTTAAGATTGGAGTTCAATTGCATTTATTTAGTGGAGTTATTTGCACTTAACTATGGGTCCGGATAGCATATTAGATGTAGTGTCCGGATATCTCAGTTGGAGCTAGCTTCTTTGGAATCCCTAGTAGTCCCCCACGCTAGCCCTAACAAGAGATTGTTTCTAATCCTATTTGGACTCTATAAGAAAAGAAGAGAATGATACTAATTATAACGGAAGTGAGACTTCTAATTACATGGGAAGAGGTGTTCTCACGCTATAAATAGGAGAGAAGGGGTAGACGTCCAACATACTCATCCCACGCCCAAGCCCCTCTCTCCTCTTTTCTCTTCTGTTTCGCTTCTAGAGATTTTAGGGTTTGTTTCTTTTGGAGGTACCACCATTCTCCTTGAGAAGTAATCTAATAGAGGGTCATAGCGTGGAAGACTACAAGGTTTTGGAGATCCTTCTTGCTCTTGTGAAAGCGTTCTTGAATAAGCCAAGTTATCAACTTCTCCATTAGAGCATGTCGCGACCCCGGACCGAGGTTCCCCAAGTCCGGGCCCCGCGACGGTTGTGTCCATCCAACTATGATTAACCCACAGGTTTCCGCGGTGAGGATTCCCAAAAAAAAACGAACATGTAAAATTCTCACACGAGCAATGATTTGCGAAAGCGTGCAAGTAATCTCATCACAATTTAATAATATAAACCTTATGATTCCGAATTGCATAAGTTAAGTCATCATTAAGACAATAATCAGAGGAGAAAATGTAAGCATAGCATTACCAAATTCAGTTCAAGTCTCAAGGTAACCAAAAAGCGTTAAGTTACATAACCCCAAAAGTGTGAAAAGGCCAACAAAGGCCATACATTCCAAAATAACAAAATAATCCCATCTATGTGTATCGTACTCAAGACCCCGCCCAACGTCTAGAGGACGTCGTCGGGTTGCCACTCACGGGCTGGGGGTGGCTCAAAAGCCTCCTCCGGTCGCTCCTCCGCAATAGCAACGACGCCTGCATCTAAACACCAAAACAAAGGGGTCAGACACCACGGTCTGGCAGGTGAACAGCTTAGACATAATACAAGTCAGTTAATATGAAAGTAATCAGCACTTAAAACATGGCATGAGTTCTGAACAAAACATGTTTAAGGTGCAATTCAAAACTAATATGCTTTTCAATAAGATAACATAATTCACGGATCCACATTGAGCTCATCCTTTCTCCGTCATACGTAATGACAAGAGCAAGCGAAACGAAACAAAACGAGACGAAACGAAACAAAAGTCCAAGCCACACAAGGTGGGCGGAAAACCGGCCGCGGAACCGGACAAAACAAAGATGTGTATAAATACACGACTAATCTGCAGATCGCCCTTATGTTTAAGGACCCCCTAACTAGTGGATCAGACTGAAAGGGCAGTCCAAGCTCAGCGGTATTCTATGATATCCATGTATGCATAAAACGTATCAATACTTGTACAAAACTTAGCGAAAAATGGGGAAAAACACTTATCAAAACAATGCAAGACGAGACTAAACAAGAATAGCATAAGCTATGACATCAAGGCTGGAAAAGTGTCCCCAATATAGTTCTTGAAACAAATCAAAAGCTAAACACCTGCTTGTAAATCAAAACAGGTACGAGACGGTATTCTTCATGTTAAAATTCAAGATTTCGAAACAATTATGTCAAGTATATGCTAAGACTCTTTGTTTGATTCTCGTGAAGTTGAAACCCAAATGTTGGAGTTTAAAATGAATTGGTGTCCTCGAAGCTAGACAACATTTCATGTTTCAACTGCACAGCATCAAGCTAAAGACCCCTTAACATATTCTAGTTTTTCTCTCCCATCGAAGCCCCTTCAAAGTTCTCCTTCTGTGCACTCGGTCACCACGCGGCTACCTGGCGGCTAGCCGCCGGTTGCTGGTCGGCTGACCGACCAACTGACCGACCGCTGACCGACTGATCAGGAGAAATACTACTTTTCAGATTTCTTGCGCAGGTCGGCTAGCCGCCTACTGACCGCCCGCGGGCCGACCACGCCCTGTGCAGAAACTGAGTTACTGTTATTCTGACCGACACAGGGGCGGTTAGCCGTGGGTCAACAGTCGGCTAGCCGACTGCTGACCGCCGATCTGCGGCAGCTTCAGTTTGATTCAGATTTCACACCTCTTTTCACCATTTCATTCCTTTGTCAAATCCCTGCATATCCCCTGAGCCTCCATGCTCTCCAAGGGGCAATTTCCATTCAAATTCTAACAATCCACACTTCCAATCACCTCACAACATTTCCTCCATTCTTGCATCCATTTATAAAACATTTTGGCAAGATAAAAGCAACTTCAAATGAATGAAAACCATTAATACAAACCATTAGCATATGCATTTCAATTAAAACAAGATTTCAGACTATAACACATCTTTGAAACAATACATTGCCCAAATTAGAATGGAAAAGAAATCAAATCATGAAAGCTAAAATAATCAAATATTGCATGCATCATGAAGCTAAGTTGATCACTTGCCTTTACCAAAGTCCAAGCCCAACAATCTCAGAAAAAAAATCCTACCAAATGTACTCCACGAAATCTACAAGAAAACCCATGAAAAGAACTTTAAAAATCCACCAAAAAGGAGAAGACAATGACCCATTTCGAAATGGGTGTTGCATGCTTGAAAAATGGGCTCCTAAGGAACTCAAAAGACTACATTGAAGAGGAGAAAGAGATCCATTACCTGAAGCTTGCTAAACAAGAAGAGGAGAAGAAAATGGAGTGGAAACACAGCTGGGATCTCCAAGAAAATGGTAGCAATGGATTCCTTGAGTTGAGAGGAAGAAAATGGTATGATTAGTTTTTGATTTGAGGCTTTCTAGCTTAGGCATGCAAAGAGAAGAAGGGAGGGGAAGAAGAAGAAGTCACAGCTGAGTTGAAGAGAGTTGTAGGGAAGAACTGAAGTGAACAATGAAGGAGGGGAAGACTCATTTCAAATGGGTTCTTGTGGGTCCCATTGCTCAAAGCTTGCAATGGTTACAACACTGACTTGGGGGCCCCGGATGAAAACGACGAAGAAGACTAAAATGATCGCCGAAAAATCTACTTTCCAAAAAGTATAAATTTGGCATAGTTTTGAGATTTCGAAATTTGAGTCCAGATTTGGTGTGAAAAGACTGATTTACCCCTTTGGGCCAAAACTTGGGTTTCTGGGCCTAAAACGCAGACAAGCTGAACACAAAAGTTTATCAATAAAATAAAACCATTCAAAAGAGATCAAAATCACGATTAAAATAAGAGAACTGGAATTTCCTCCCAAGCTTACACGTTCACTCAAGGCACCCTTAAGTGTGACCAAATAGCACAAAACGCTCTAAAAATTCCCCAAAGCTAATTCTAGACCAAATTGGACCAATTTCTAATCCCACGTACACTAAACTCACATTACAACTGAACACGCACTTAGTTAACACTAATCGCGCTAATCCTGGGTCGGGGTTTGACATCCTCCACCCCTTAGGTTATTTGGTCCTCCAAATAAAAATAAGTATACCTCTGGTAATAGTTTAGGATACTTTCTCTGGACTTGCTCTCGTAGTTCCTATGTCGCTTCTTCTGGCTCATGATTTTTCCACTGTACTTTGACCCAGTGAATCGTCCGATTTCTTAATTCTTGTTCTTTGGTGTCCACAATTCTAACCGGCTTCTCCACATACGACGCATCTTCTCGAATTTCCAATGGTTCATGCCGCAAAACATGTGAAGGATTTGGGACGTATTTCTTCAACATAGAGACGTGAAAAACATTGTGTACCCCGGAGAGTTCCGGCGGTAACGCAAGTCTATAGGCAACGTCTCCTATCTTGCTCAAAATCTCATACGGTCCGATGTACCTTCTCGCAAGCTTGCCTTTCTGTCCAAATCTTAGAGTTCCTCTAGCCGGAGATACTTTCAAAAATACCTTGTCACCTTCTTTAAACTGCAAATCTCTTCTACGAGTATCAGCATAACTCTTTTGTCTACTTCGAGCAACCTTTAACCGTTCTTGAATCAACTTGATCTTATCACTTGTTTCTCCAACTATTGTCGGTCCGTGAAAGCTACGAACACCGACTTCTTCCCAGCAAACAGGAGTTCTGCATCTCCTACCATAGAGTGCTTCGAAAGGTGCCATCCCGATACTGGAATGGTAGCTGTTGTTATATGCAAACTCACACAGTGGTAAGTACTCATCCCATTGAACCTTGAAATCTAGCACACAAGCCCGTAGCATGTCCTCTAAAGTCTGTTTAGTTCGCTCTGACTGGCCATTAGTCTGAGGATGGTATGCAATGCTGAATTGCAACTTAGTGCCCATAGATTCGAATAGGGTCTTCCAAAACCTCGAAACAAATCTGCTATCTCTGTCGGAAGTGATGGAGACGGGCTGTCCATGTCTGCTGACTATCTCAGTCACAAATAAATCTGCAAGTGGTGCCATATGCATCTTACTCCCTGTCTTCATAGGAATGAAGTGAGCAGACTTCGTAAGGCGATCTACTATAACCCAGATAGCATTGTTCCCTTTCTTGGTAGTAGGCAAACCGGAGACGAAATCCATAGTGATGTGTTCCCATTTCCACTCCGGAATGTCCAATGGTTGCAACAGCCCTGGAGGTTTCTAGTGTTCTGCCTTAATCTGTTGACACGTGAGGCACCGAGATACAAAAGCTGCAATCTCTCGCTTCATGTTATTCCACCAGAATCGGTTCTTCAAATTTTGGTACATTTTTGTACTTCCAGGATGCATGGAGTATCTCGTGTTGTGAGCTTCAGTCATAATTTCATTCTTCAAGTCCTCAAGGTTAGGCACACACAAACGGTCACGGAAGTACAACACTCCATCTACAACCCTGAGGTCTGGACGTTCGGAAATGTGTTCCACAATCTTGGCCAAATCCGGGTCTTGCAACTAACTGTCTTTGATTTTCTGGATGAAAGTAGGTTCAGACGCTATCATACTTGCCAACATAACGCCCTGCCTTAACGGATGCACTTCTACTCCCAGTTCTTCAAATTGATACAAGACACTGACTCCTCTCAAGCTAGCCATAACCACTGATTTTCTGTTCAATGCATCAGCTACTACATTCACCTTGCCCGAATGATACTTGATTGGAAAGTCATAGTCTTTGATGTATTCCATCCATCGTCTCTGCCTCATGTTCAACTCTTTCTGCGAAAATAGATACTGTAGACTCCGGTGATCTGAATGTACTTCAAATTTCTCTCCATATAGGTAATGTCTCCACATTTTCAAAGCAAATACAACCGCTGCTAATTCCAAATCATGAGTTGCATAATTCTTTTCATGCTCTTTCAACTGCCTTGAACCATAAGCAACTACTTTGTCATTCTGCATCAACACACAACCCAATCCTACTTTTGAAGCATCTGTATGGATAACAAATCCTCCACTTCCCGACGGTAAAGTGAGGATTGGAGCTGTAGTCAATCTTTTCTTCAGCTCTTGAAAACTTTCTTCACAATGGTCTGTCCATATAAAAGGCACATTTTTCCTAGTTAACTTTGTCAATGGTGCTGCAATAGATGAAAATCCCTGGACAAACCTCCTGTAATAACCTGCTAGTCCCAAAAAGCTTCTGATTTCCGTCACACTGCTTGGCCTTTTCCAATTGACAACTGCTTCGACTTTGGACTGGTCCACTGCTAAGCCTTTTCTTGAAATAACGTGGCCTAGAAAAGCCACTTGCTCTAACCAAAATTCACATTTACTTAGCTTTGCATAGAGCTGGTTGTCCTTCAAAAGCTGTAATGATGTCCTCAAGTGCTCTTCATGCTCTTCCTTACTCTTAGAATACACGAGAACGTCATCAATAAACACCACTGTAAAGTGATCCAAGTACTCCGCAAAGACTTTGTTCATGAGAGCCATAAATACCGCGGGTGCATTAGTCAACCCAAATGGCATCACCAGAAACTCATAGTGCCCGTATCTAGTTCGAAAAGCTGTTTTAGGCACGTCTGACTCTCTAACTCGCAGCTGATAATACCCAGACCTCAAATCTATCTTGGAAAAATACGCTGCTCCTTGCAATTGATCAAACAATTCATCTATTCTCGGCAACGGATACTTGTTCTTGACAGTCATGTGGTTCAGTCTTCTATAGTCTATGCACATTCTCCAGCTTCCATCCTTCTTTTTCACCAACAACACTGGTGCTCCCCAAGGTGAAACGCTTGGTCTAATGAAACCTTTACTCAATAGTTCTTGCAATTGGAGTTTTAGTTCACCTAATTCTGCTGAAGCCATCCTGTAAGGTGCAATAGAAATTAGAGCTGTCCCTGGAAGGAGCTCAATCGTGAACTCAACCTCCCGAATTGGTGGTAATCCCGGGATTTCTTCAGGAAAAACATCTGGAAACTCACATACAACGGGGATTTCCTCCACCCCTTGGGACCGTTTATCCTCCGTGATAAATGCTATAAAAGCTTCACAACCACTAGATACCATTCTGCTTGCCTTTAGTGCTGAAATAATCCCCACTTGGCCTTTCTTCCTGTTTCCCTGAACAATCAAATCTGCCTGTTCTCCTTTCAACTTAAAAGTAATAGTTTTACTAAAGCAATCCATGGTTGCATGATACTTCTCTAACCAATCCATGCCTAAGATGACATCAAAATCATGCATGTCTAAAATAATAAGATCTGCTGGAAGGTTGACTTCTCCTAATAGAACTGAACAATTTGGGTAATAGATTCTACAAACGGCCTGCTTACCTACTGGTGTAGTGACAGTCAAGATATAATCAAGAATTCTAAATGGCATAGTAATCAGCTTCGCAAACACAGGAGATAAAAATGAATGAGTGCTTCCAGGATCAAATAAAATTTGAGCTTCTACTCCACAAATGAAAAGTTTACCTTCCACTACATCGCCCGCAGCATCGGCATCGACACGATTAAGATTGTATGCCCGCCCTTGCTGCTGTGGTCTATTCTGCCTCCCTTGTGCATTTCTGTTCTGCTGCTGCTGCTGAGGAGGACGAGCATTCTGATTTTGAACTTGTTGCCTGCCTTGCTGCTGCTGAGGTGGTCTTGCTTGGTTCTGGGCTGGAGCCTGTGGTGCTGCTTGTCTTTGTGGCTGGTTCCTGTTGGCCTGATTTTGCACTTGTGGGCAATCTCGAATGGCATGGTCCATAGCCCCACATCTAAAACAAGCTCCCGTGGCTTTACGACATTGTGCAGTCTCATGATTTTTGCCACAATGTGCACGCGCACCTTGCCTTGGAGGGTTTTGTTCTTGTCTTGGCTTCTTGTTCTGTGACCTTTGGTTCTGTTGGTGGTACTGTTGCTTTCTATCCCTGATGATCTGATTGTTGATGTCCTCGAACTTGTATGCTCTTTTGACTGCTTCATCGAAGGTGGCTGGTGGAACTACTCCTGTAGCATCCCTCATGTTAATGGGGTTCAGCCCTTCTAAGAATTTAGTGATCTTCTTCTGCTCGGTGTCTATCAACTCTCGGGCATATCTAGCAAGCCTCTCAAACTTTGTCACATACTCCAAAACTGTCATGTTACCCTGCTTGAGCTGCTGAAACTCTATAGCTTTCTGCCTCTTGACATGAGAAGGGATATACTTATCAGTGAATTGAGTCTTAAAAGTCTCCCATGTAGCCCCATCTGGCATAGTCTGATACGGTTCCTTAACCGTTTGCCACCAAGTGTCCGCTAATCCAAAAAATAGAGAAGCTGTGAGGTTGACCTTCTGTATGCCTGTACAAGTGAATACATCAAAGATCTTCTCTACATTAACTAGCCAGTCATCTGTAACCAACGGGTCTTCTTGACCTGAGAACTCCTTGGGTCCTCTCTTCCTGAACCTCTCGAACAAAATGTTAGGGTCTTGTTCTCGATTGTTGATGATGATATTCGGTCCCCCAGGTTGCCTAGGCGGGGGTTGAGGCCTAGTTTGTAAAACTTCCAAAAGCTGTCTTTGAACTTGTGCCATTTCCTCATCCTTCTTAGCTAGCTGTTCTTGGAACCTGGCTTGGTTCTCATTGGCCTCTCTTTGTAGCCTAGCTTGGACTTCATTAGCCTCCCTCTGCATTCTTGCCTGACTTTCATTAGCTTGCCTCTGTTGTTCTAACATGGCTTGCATGAGTGCCTGAAACTGAGTCATTGTAGGTGGCTGTTCATGAAGTGTTTCACTGTCATCATTATTGGTATTGCTCCCTGAAGCATTCTGATTCGGAGCTCTTTTTGGAGGCATGATGCAGTAAAACAAATTGTCAGTACATATTAACAAATTGGGGTTTGGTTTCTAAGTCCACACTACTGATCTAACGTGTTCACGGATCCTCGCCACGTCCCTAAGAGTTTCTAGTTAATTGCCTGAAACATGTCCCGCTCTGATACCGGTCCTGTCGCGACCCCGGACCGAGGTTCCCCAAGTCCGGGCCCCGCGACGGTTGTGTCCATCCAACTATGATTAACCCACAGGTTTCCGCGGTGAGGATTCCCAAAAAAAACGAACATGTAAAATTCTCACACGAGCAATGATTTGCGGAAGCGTGCAAGTAATCTCATCACAATTTAATAACATAAACCTTATGATTCCGAATTGCATAAGTTAAGTAATCATTAAGACAATAATCAGAGGAGAAAATGTAAGCATAGCATTACCAAATTCAGTTCAAGTTTCAAGGTAACCAAAAAGCGTTAAGTTACATAACCCCAAAAGTGTGAAAAGGCCAACAAAGGCCATACATTCCAAAATAACAAAATAATCCCATCTATGTGTATCGTACTCAAGACCCCGCCCAACGTCTAGAGGACGTCGTCGGGTTGCCACTCACGGGCTGGGGGTGGCTCAAAAGCCTCCTCCGGTCTCTCCTCCGCAATAGCAACGGTGCCTGCATCTAAACACCAAAACAAAGGGGTCAGACACGACGGTCTGGCAGGTGAACAGCTTAGACATAATACAAGTCAGTTAATATGAAAGTAATCAGCACTTAAAACATGGCATGAGTTCTGAACAAAACATGTTTAAGGTGCAATTCAAAACTAATATGCTTTTCAATAAGATAACATGATTCACGGATCCACATTGAGCTCATCCTTTCTCCGTCATACGTAATGACAAGAGCAAGCGAAACGAAACAAAACAAGATGAAACGAAACAAAAGTCCAAGCCACACAAGGTGGGCGGAAAACCGGCCGCGGAACCGGACAAAACAAAGATGTGTATAAATACACGACTAATCTGCAGATCACCCTTATGTTTAAGGACCCCCTAACTAGTGGATCAGACTGAAAGGGCAGTCCAAGCTCAGCGGTATTCTATGATATCCATGTATGCATAAAACGTATCAATACTTGTACAAAACTTAGCGAAAAATGGGGAAAAACACTTATCAAAACAATGCAAGACGAGACTAAACAAGAATAGCATAAGCTATGACATCAAGGCTGGAAAAGTGTCCCCAATATAGTTCTTGAAACAAATCAAAAGCTAAACACCTGCTTGTAAATCAAAACAGGTACGAGACGGTATTCTTCATTTTAAAATTCAAGATTTCGAAACAATTATGTCAAGTATATGCTAAGACTCTTTGTTTGATTCTCGTGAAGTTGAAACCCAAATGTTGGAGTTTAAAATGAATTGGTGTCCTCGAAGCTAGACAACATTTCATGTTTCAACTGCACAGCATCAAGCTAAAGACCCCTTAACATATTCTAGTTTTTCTCTCCCATCGAAGCCCCTTCAAAGTTCTCCTTCTGTGCACTCGGTCACCACGCGGCTACCTGGCGGCTAGCCGCCGGTTGCTGGTCGGCTGACCGACCAACTGACTGACCGCTGACCGACTGATCAGGAGAAATACTACTTTTCAGATTTCTTGCGCAGGTCGGCTAGCCGTCTACTGACCGCCCGCGGGCCGACCACGCCCTGTGCAGAAACTGAGTTACTGTTATTCTGACCGACACAGGGGCGGTTAGCCGTGGGTCAACAGTCGGCTAGCCGACTGCTGACCGCCGATCTGCGGCAGCTTCAGTTTGATTCAGATTTCACACCTCTTTTCACCATTTCATTCCTTTGTCAAATCCCTGCATATCCCCTGAGCCTCCATGCTCTCCAAGGGGCAATTTCCATTCAAATTCTAACAATCCACACTTCCAATCACCTCACAACATTTCCTCCATTCTTGCATCCATTTATAAAACATTTTGGCAAGATAAAAGCAACTTCAAATGAATGAAAACCATTAATACAAACCATTAGCATATGCATTTCAATTAAAACAAGATTTCAGACTATAACACATCTTTGAAACAATACATTGCCCAAATTAGAATGGAAAAGAAATCAAATCATGAAAGCTAAAATAATCAAATATTGCATGCATCATGAAGCTAAGTTGATCACTTGCCTTTACCAAAGTCCAAGCCCAACAATATCAGAAAAAAATCCTACCAAATGTACTCCACGAAATCTACAAGAAAACCCATGAAAAGAACTTCAAAAATCCACCAAAAAGGAGAAGACAATGACCCATTTCGAAATGGGTGTTGCATGCTTGAAAAATGGGCTCCTAAGGAACTCAAAAGACTACATTGAAGAGGAGAAAGAGATCCATTACCTGAAGCTTGCTAAACAAGAAGAGGAGAAGAAAATGGAGTGGAAACACAGCTGGGATCTCCAAGAAAATGGTAGCAATGGATTCCTTGAGTTGAGAGGAAGAAGATGGTATGATTAGTTTTTGATTTGAGGCTTTCTAGCTTAGGCATGCAAAGAGAAGAAGGGACGGGAAGAAGAAGAAGTCACAGCTGAGTTGAAGAGAGTTGTAGGGAAGAACTGAAGTGAACAATGAAGGAGGGGAAGACTCATTTCAAATGGGTTCTTGTGGGTCCCATTGCTCAAAGCTTGCAATGGTTACAACACTGACTTGGGGGCCCCGGATGAAAACGACGAAGAAGACTAAAATGATCGCCGAAAAATCTACTTTCCAAAAAGTATAAATTTGGCATAGTTTTGAGATTTCGAAATTTGAGTCCAGATTTGGTGTGAAAAGACTGATTTACCCCTTTGGGCCAAAACTTGGGTTTCTGGGCCTAAAACGCAGACAAGCTGAACACAAAAGTTTATCAATAAAATAAAACCATTCAAAAGAGATCGAAATCACGATTAAAATAAGAGAACTGGAATTTCCTCCCAAGCTTACATGTTCACTCAAGGCACCCTTAAGTGTGACCAAATAGCACAAAACGCTCTCAAAATCCCCCAAAGCTAATTCTAGACCAAATTGGACCAATTTCTAATCCCACGTACACTAAACTCACATTACAACTGAACACGCACTTAGTTAACACTAATCGCGCTAATCCTGGGTCGGGGTTTGACAGAGCACAACTGAGCTCCCAAGGTTAGATCTACTTCATCTATTGTGTAGATTTTCGTGGTTAGTTGTTGCTATTGTTTTCTATCTTCTAGATAGTGTTATTACTGATTTTGATTCATGTGAAAGAGGTTTGGATCCTAGATTTGGTTTATGCCCTTATGGATACTTGATCCCTGCATTAATTGGGCTAAAAGTTTTTGAAAACTTACCCACAAAGGCCCACCTACTTCCAACAGGTGGGACCCTTTCAAATAAGAGGGGTGGGTTTGGATGGTCCGCTCAGATGGTGTCAAACCCCGACCCAGGATTAACGCGATTAGTGATAATTAAGTGAGTGTTTAGTCATAAGTGAGTTTAGTGTTCGTTGGGTTAGAATATGATTTGATTTAGTCTTGAAATTAGCTTTGAGAAATTTTGAGAGCGTTGGTTTTAGTCAGACAAGCTCAGGGATGCCCTGAGTGCACGTGTGAGCATGGGAGGATGATTGTGGATTTTGATTCAAATTGTGATTTTTATTTATTTTGAATGACTTTATGATTTCCTACAACTTATGTCATGCCCCGAAACGGGACTCCTGCAGCGGTCCGATCTCGGGGAACGTGATTTTTTTTTTTTTTTGGGTTAGTTAAAATTTTTACTTTCCTCAGGATCCACGTGCGTGAGGATAACAAAATTCCATCACAAATAGAACATTTTGGGGAAGCTTACTTGGCGTTGCGACCCGGAGCCCGTGGCCATTGGATTCCGTGTCGCACTCTACCTATCAGCATAAAGCTGTCATATAATATTCATACTCAGACTTAAACAAACATGATATCAAAATATACAGAGCTGACAGTAACAAAGTAATTCCTTTCCCACGTATGTTCAAGTTACAAATTATACAAGTGCATTAATTAGCCACCCAAAGAAAAGGCTAATAAAAGCTATCCAAGATAATTAACTAAACAAACTGCTACCCCAAATATGTGACGAACTTCAATGCCCAACTCGACCTCTATATGACATTGTCAACATAACCAACCTATCAAAATATAAGGCTCCAAATCCGCTGCACGCACTTTAACTCAGAACGAATGACCTATTACCTATGGTACTAACATATAGAAAATCAGACATGACGGTCTGGCAGGTGAATAATCTAGATAAGGCATACGTAAGTTTATCAATTCATATATAAAATTATAGGATGCATTTAAAACGAAACTTATATATAAAGACGAAGCAAAATAAGCAATCTTTGTGTAAAGTCTATGACCTTACTGGGTCAGTTGGGCCCAATAGTAGGCCCGTTGACCCATTTATTTTGTTATTATAATAATTAATTTTTTTGTTAGATATTTAAGTGAGTTTAATTGTGAGTGAGTTCCTTATTGTGTTAGAATAGTGTCTGCGAAGTTTCATTCGATTTCGAGTACGTTTGACTTTAGCAGGGGGTAGTTTGCAATTTAAGGAAAATTGAGTGTTTTTCCGAAAAATTCCAATCGCTGTGATTTTGGATTCATTGGAAAGGCCTCGTCGTGCTGATCGTTTTTGTCTCTTGGCTCGTCGCAATCCGACGATAAAAAACTCTTCAAGTTGTCCATTCTTTCACCAGACCCACTTAAGGGTAAATAAGTCTTTTCCTTCTTCTCTTCTTCTTAAGTAGGGATTAGCCCTAATCCCTTTTATTTTCTTTGCAACAAACAACAATGTAGCCTCCTTTTCTTTTTCTTCGTTTCTCGAAGCTTCAGAACCCCTTCCGAAAGAGACCATTTCGAAGATCCGAACCGTTAATCTTCATCCTCGCGATCTCCTCTTTCATTTGATATAAGTTTGGGTAAGCTTTCCTCAACTTCGTATTTTTGATTATCTTCTCTTTTGGTTAGATTTAGGTTGTTCTTGATAATTTCCTTCCATTCATTCTTCTTTGCGTTGTAGGTTGCGTCTGGTTGGGTTAGATAGAGGTTTTTGTGGTAGTAGAGCTTCTCCTCGAGTTTTCTCAATTTCTATCTTCTTCTTGGTGAGGCAAGTAGATATGCAATTTATAATATAATATGAATGCTTGTTTTGTTGATTGATATGGATCAAATGATAGAATACCCCAACGCCAAGCTGTTAGGATTTGATTTGGGATTAAACATGTATGTTTAGGTTTTTACCTGTTTCAATTGGTAATTGGTAACCCATAGATGTTTAATTTACTTGAATGGATGCAAATGATGGATTGTGGATTGTTGGGAGAGCATGGTGGCTCATTTTCGTGCAGGTGTACTCATTGGTAAGGTTTGGAATGGAGTGGAATTGGTCTAAATCGGAAGAACATCATATTTGAGTTTTTGTGCGAAAAACGTTTGAACGTTCCTTTGAACGTTTGAACGTTGAGACTCGCAGATGATTGGCTGGGATGGAACTTTCGAACGTTCTTTCTGAATGTTCGAATGTTGAAGCCTGCGGGTGATTTGGCGTGGGGCGGTGCAGGGTTCGAACGTTCATTTTGAACGTTCAAATGTTGAACCTTACGAGCATTGGAAGCGAGACGTCGAACGTTCGAACGCCTCTCCTGGACGTTCTAACGTTCGATGTCACTGGCATTTTGGCTTGGAGCGCGAGAGTCGAACTCTCGACATTTGATTGATGTTTGGGCAGATTTCCAAGGCTACTTTTGAACCATTCGTCGGATTTTCGTGAGCCATATACCGTTGGAAAGCTCATTGAATGTAGAATCCAATGGTATGTGTTTCGTGATGATCGGAGATCGGGAAATGAGGTAATGACTGGGATCAATAATTCAGACCATGTTTTGTTGGAAACAAGACTATTAACCTAGGTTTGGGCCTTAGATGTTGGAAACCCTTAACCCTCTTTCATGTGACCATTAATGGGGTTGAAATCGAAGCATGTGGCTTGGTGTCCTGCGATGGGGGTGGTCTAGGTATTCGTGTACTGTGCATAGTCTAACTGAATACATGTGGAACTGTTTAAATAGATGCCTAAATGATTGTACATCAAGGAATCCTCCTAAAAGCATCGTTGAATTAATTCCACACGTACTCCGTTAGAACAGGTACAATACAAGGATGACACCGCTTTCCTAGGACTGGATTGTCACTTCTTCCTTGACTTGTTAATCATATCCGTTGTTATTATTCATTGTATACTCTCTTGACATAATACACCTAATGAATTATGAAACTTAAATCCTTGTAGATTAGGATGTGGACCTGACTTAAAGTGTACCTGTAAGACCCCACCCCGAGAGTTTCCGATTAGTGCTAATTAAGTCGTGTTTTAGTTTTAAGTGAGATTAGTGGATTTTGGTTAATGTTGGATTAGAATAGCTTTTTCATAGCTTTGGATCATTTTTAGAACCTTTTGATTTAGTGGGGCCCTTTGGGGGTTCCTTTATTGTGTTTTGAGTGACTTTGGGGCTTATCTAATAATTGTAGAAAATTTTATTTTTACTCCGTTTGATCTATTTTATTATTCCCTACAACTTTCGTGTTTGCCCCATTTCCGTTCGAGACCTTTAGACCTTACTTTTCTAATGATAGGGGTAAAACAGTCTTTTGCACAAAAATCTGTACACTATTTTCAATGTCTCCGAAACCCGTGAAATATATACTTTTTAGAAACTAGAAATTTCGGCGAGCAATTCTTCCTTCTTCGTCGAATTCGTTCGAAGCCCGGAAACACATGCTTTTAGCCTAACTAACTCCATAAGTTGTGGGACTCATCTCCATTCTCTATAAAAGGAAGACCCATTTCACTTTCCCTTCTTTCTTGCAACTTTCATTGAGGAAGAGAAGGAGTACCAGCCCACCTAGTGTTTCTCGTTCTTCTTCTTGTCTTTCATCTCCAATCAACCACCAATCTATTGCTAAAGGAACAATGGAGGCCATAATCTTCTTCCTATTCATGAGAGCTTCCTATTGGTATCATTTTTAGAGAAAACCCTCCATTCTAAGATCCTCTTTGAGCAAGCCTTGTGTATTTGAAGGTCTTCCATGTAAGCTCTTCCTATCATCTCTTAGATATGTGTTCTTCTAGTCTTCGAGAAGCACCATCTCCATTATCGGGAGCTCTCTCATTCTATTTCATGGTTTGGCCATTTTAGGGTTTGTAATGAGTGTATTTTGGCTATTTTTGTGTAGCTTGGTGTTTTGGCTTAAGAGAGGTGATTAGGAGCTTGACTATCTATTTTGAGACCAAGGCAAGTGGATGAATGGGTTAATTTCATGATTTCTTGTTTTATGGAGAAATATGGATTTGTATGATTTTCTTCCTCATATATTCCTATGGTTTATAATGTTTTAGAAATGTGCATATTGATGAGTTTTCCCCTCTTAATTACTCTCTTAAGATTTTGTAAATTAAGTTTGTATTTTGTCAATCTTTGCATCCGCATTTAGGGTGGTTGTTCTTTGCACTGAATGAGGTTGGAAATTATTATGATTTTAATGGTTTTGAATGGATGGTTGTTGGAGAAAGTGAATGTGGTTTGGGTAGTTGGAAGTCCCATAAATATGGTGTCAAATGGTGGTTTCAAAAGTGTTTAGAAAGGGAGAGAAGATGAGGCCCGGACTGCTGAAACGGAGTGTTTCTGAAGCAGTTCGCTCGAGCGTACCCTCACAGAACATGGTTAGCTTGAGCTAACTTCTAGTTCGCTCGAGCCAACCCCTCCCAGAAGTTAGTCCGCTTGAGCGAACTCCAATTCGCTCGAGCGAACCCCTTCCAGAGACTTGTTCACTTGAGCCACTCTCCTAGTTCGCTTGACCCTTACTGACTCGGACCAGTTCGCTCGAGCGAACATATATTCACTCGAGCGAACCCTCCTAGAATGCTATTCGCTCGAACAAATCCTCCAGTTCGCTCGAGCGAACTGTATAGAATTCCAGGGTTGTTTCCAAACATGATCAAAAGGGTATTTTAAGGTCCAGTGAGGTTGGTTAAAAGCCCAATATGATGTGGAGGTATAAGAAGTGTTTTATGGAGGTTGATTGGAAAAGGAATCCCAATTCCGGAGATTTATTGAGGATGTTGGACTTATCAATTTGTATGGGGAATTCGGAATGTCTCAAATCTTCTAGAGTACCAAGCCGTGAGCTTTAACCGACATACGAGACCCTTATACCTATTGTTTAAATTCGGAAACCTCGATGTATAGTCCGGAATTATAAGGGGACCATAGTGTCTGTTTTTACTGGAATTTCATTTATTCTTGACAGTTTTCGTATAATAGAACAAATGTCAATTTTGACTACTGAAATATGTAACATGAACATTTAGTCAGCCTTATGCATCATGATAAGATACTATTGTGATAAATGTGCTCTCGAGCCCTTTTTGTTCAGTCTGTTTTGGGTGGTATTCACCTCTTTAGATATGTATATATTTTGAATGTGTTTTGACCTATGAGTCGGCACCACTAAGCTTGGACGACCTTGTCGGTTTGATCCACCGACTTGGGGTCCCCCTTTAGCTTCTATCAGCTATAGTCTGAATTCTGTTCTGTCTTGTCACCCGGTTCCGCGGCCGTGGTTTTACTCAGTATATTTATATATGTATATAGTTGTTTCTTGCCACCTCGTGTGCTCCGAGACCAACGCCTTTAGTCTGCTCTCATCACATTACTGATGGAGGATTTAGCTTAAGTGTAGTTGCCATCTTGTCAGTTCCTGTTCCCTTGATTACCCCACATGCTTTATATTGCATATGTGATTAAAATAAACAATGCATCCTGTTCCATGACAATTACGGTTTTAATAAGATTTCATTGTGTTTTTAAGTTATACTTTGATTTCTTTTATTGCATTATCTATTCACCCACCTGCCAGACCGTCATGTCTGACCTTTTTTTGTGGTACTCAGGTCCAGACCTCGTTGTTTTTGAGGAGGAGCCAGAGGAGGCGGTTGGTGAACTGCAGCGCTTAGTCGAATGGCAAGTTGATGATGTCATTTAGACATTTGGTCTAGCTTTGAGTTGCGAAACATCTTTTGGGGGTTATTGTTTTACTTTTGATTTGTTTGGTTGTACTGGCCTTTGTTGGCCATTATTTTTGGAGATGTTTAAATCCACTTACATTTGCGTATAAACTTCTAACTTTATATTTTGGGAATGCCAGTGAGATCATTGCTCACTCTGACGTCATGTTGTAACATATATTTTATCAGTTTTAAAATGTGAAATGAATTATGAATTTGGTTTGCTACATGCTTCCGCACCAATGTAAATGTTTTGTGAGTGTGTGTGATATTCTCACCGCGGAAACCTGTGGGAAATTAAATGAGTGTATATTCATATGTTTATTATTGTTCGCGGGCCCGGATCCCTGTTCGGGGTCGCGACAGTACCTTAGGATCCTGTATCAAGTATTGATAAACATAACTGACTAGCTATAAGGGATTATCATGTGGGCTTGACTTGTTTCATACTGTCTTGAATGAAATAATCCCTTTGAACGTGACTTGTGTCTTGAGCTAGCCAGACTTGCTTGTCTTGGTTTCCCTTGTGTCAGCACCACTTTATTATTGTTTGTATGTCATGGCCAACTGCAGTTTGGGGTTTATTGATGGGCCAGTTACTCGGACATCGGGGTGGGCAGTCGACTTTGAACGGCGTCCATGGCGTTGAATAGTTGGGAGCGAGCTTGGACCGTGCTACTATTCCCAAGACCGAGAGCTTGGATCCCCCTAGAGTTGGACTTTGGTATTAGTAGTCTGGATTGGATTGTTACTGGTACCCGAGGGGTGGCTTGGACATCCTCGGAGTGTCCCTCCTGATTCTTGCATTGCATTGTTTGGATAGTGGTGATTACTAGATGATACTAGATTTCTTATCTTTGCTTCTGATGATTATTACTCATGCGGTATGCCTAGTATCGTTCCCTTCTACTCATATAATTTTGTACTTGTCTTTACTCTTACACTTGATGCATGCTATGTTTTATTGTACTTTGCTTATCTATTGCTCAACATGTCGTTGACTTTGTTCCTTAGTGTGCAGACACCCCAGGTGACTACTATGACGACCAGACAGGTGAGGAGATCCCAGAGGATCTCCAACCAGCAGAGGAGGAGCGAGAGTGGCGTACCGATGACGTAGAGTAGCGTCATCATACCTGGCACAATAGAGCCTCATGGGGACTTCACTAGACATTATTTATTCATGATTATTCACTCGTTGGACCTTTCATTTATTGTCATCATTGTTCTTTTAAATGGCCTTGGTTATCGGGATAGCCATTGTTAATACATTAATCCTTTGATTAGCTTTATTTATTTCTTTGTGCAACTTTAAATATTAATGAGATTATTATTCATTGATTGATATCCAAATGAGCCTCGAATTGTATGAATTCCACAATTTTATATTATTTGAGGTTTGAAATACAATATCCTCACAGCGGACGATCCTTGGGCCTAAATTTTAATTAGTCCTAAATTTCACTCACTCCCCGGATCCGATTTATTTTCTAATCGGGTTTGAGGGACGTGACACTTTGTGTAAAAGAAATTCTCATTTAAAACATTTCAAACTAACTGATAAACAAATAAACAATTTCTCTATAAAAGAAATTCACATTAAAACATTTCAAACTAACTGATAAACAAATAAGCAATTTCTATAGAAAAGAAATTCACATTAAAACATTTCAAACTAACTGATAAACAAATATGCAATTTCTGTATAAAAGAAATTCACATTAAAACATTTCAAACTGACTGATAAATAATCAAAATATTGGCAAGCCAAATTTAGCTATATTCTCCTATTACCGAAGTAACAAGAGCACACAAACAAAAACCGTCGCCATACAAAATGGCCGGAGCAAAACCGTTGCCATGCAAAATGGCTGGAACAGAACCGTTGCCATGCAAAATGGCCGGTGCAAAACCGTTGCCATACGAGATGGCCAGAACAAACAGAAATCGTCGCCATGGCTGGAGCAAACAGACAGAAATCCAAACTGCAGTTGGCAAATTATTTTAGGATCCTAAGCCGGGTGATCAATCCGACAAAGTGACCCAAGCTTAGTGGTGCCGATTCAAATCCAAAACGATATAATTCAAACCATTACACACAATTTGAACTGATAAAAGGACAACTCTTTATTAAAACAATCGGACATACCTCAAAACAAATCAGACGAGTAGCCTTATCAATGTTTTTCAAATGTGGCGAACTAATCAACATCATTTCAAATCAGTTTATGAGAAAACACGGAATTGTTCTAATTTGGAATGAGATAATTAGTAATGTTTGATGGATTACCGGGGGCCGTCTCGATACACACTTAGTGTCTCCATGTCAGTTTATGAGTGAAGAAGTTGCTGTCTCTGAAGGTCTTCCGACAATGGAATGCATAAAGTGTATATTGAGACTAATAGAAAATCCCGAGTAATTAGATACTAAACTTTCTTTCTATTTCTCCGTCAATTTTTCGTCATACAATGTGTTTCTGATTTGAAATTCCAATTCCCAATCATCCCCAAGTCATTAGGGAGTTTTTCATACTCAAATAGGGCCCCACATTACACCACAGGGCCCCAAATTGCACAAGAAACAAATCTGGGCCAGGGCCCAGGCTTGCTCGAGCGAGCTGTCACAGAAACTAGCCCCGCTAGAGTGAGCCCAGGCTCGCTCGAGTGGGCTTGGTTTCTGCCTCCCCGTTCTGTACATAAATGTTTCTGCTCTTTCTTTCTTTCTTTTAATTCTCCTTCCTCAATTTCCACTCTCATTCACATGAAAAATGAACTCTTCAGTAGTTCCAATTAATCCCATTCAACCATCCACATTACCAGCATTCCATTCATCATTTAAATTCAAAAGAGAGAAACATATTCAAATCACAAAGTATATAGTTTCTGAATGTAATTGCAGTACCATTTGACACAAAATCATATAACTCTACAGTACAGAATAACTTGCAACAGTATGATATCGAGATCACTCCTCAACATTTCAAACCAATTCATCCCCATGTAGAGAACACAAATAAAATTATTAAGATTACTACTAAGCATTTCATTAAGAAGAACTAAAACTTTCATAGCATGCATTTCTAAATCTGATTATCCAGTTGCCTTAACTGAAATGGGTCTAAAAAACACTCCAAATAAATCCAACACAGCTAGGCTTCAGTCCTACACCAAAAGCCCCATGAAAACTAGCTCAAAATCCATGAAAATCTGGAAAACAAAGGAGCTCTCCAAGAGACTCCTTGCATGGATGATTAAGAGCTTTCTAAGGATGTAAGAAACCCATAACTAAAAGGAGAAATCAAGGCTTCACTTGTAAGTATGGAAACCAGCTAGGAAAGCTTGAAGAAGAGGGTTGATCTAGCAGAAATTCCTTGAAAAGGGTATCTTTGAAAAGCTTGGAAAATGAGCAAGAGGGTGGTATGATTTGTTTCTCATTTTGAGTTTGTTTTCTTTGACTTGCAGAAGAAAGAAGGTGAGAGGAAGGAAAAGAACTTCCCCTGGTTCAGTGCTGGAAACGAAATGAAGAAGAAAAAGAAATGAAGACTTGGGTATTCTTTTTATAAATGGGTAATTGTGGGCCCCATTGGCCCCTAAAGCTTCGAGGGCTTAAAACTCCTATCTATGGGTCTCGGATGAAGTTGGCGAAGAAGAGAAAATGATCGTTGAAAAATCTAGTTTTCAAAAAGTAAATTTTTAACATGGTTTTGGAATTTTGAAATTTGGGCTCATATTTCAATGTGAAAAGGTTGTTTTGCCCTTAGGGCCAAAAAACTGATTTTCTAGGCTTCAAATGGGGACGGGGTGAACACGAAAGTTGTTGGGGATAATTTGACCTATCAAAAGAAATAAAAATTGAATTTTTTTTTCAAAATCAAGAACAATCCCCCCACGCTAACACGTGCAACCTAAGGCATCTTCGGGCTGCCAGATTGAGTCTATCGGCTCTCAAAATTCCCCAAAGCTATGAAAATCTAATCAAACTCACAAACGTAGCCAAACAACCTCTAATCTATCTTAAAAAGTTAATCCGCAACTAAGACAAAACAAAATATGAAAATTAGGATTCAGGGTCTTACAACTTATATATTCAGTCCATCTTTGTTCGAAACCCAGAAATCCATGTTTTGGCCAAAAAGGGGGTAAAATTGTCTCTTCACACCCAAATCTGTACCCAATGTTTGAAATCTCAAAACTACGTCAAATTTATACTTTATGGAAACTAGATTTTTCGAGGATCATTTTGTTCTTCTTCATCGTTTTCATCCGGGGCCCGTAAGTTGATGTTTTAACCGTCTCAAGTTTTAGATTCAAATAGGACCCACAAACCCATTTAACTTAAGTTAGCTCAATCCCCCTCATCTCCCTCACGTTCCAAACTTGTTCCTACAGCTTTTTCTTCAAGAGAGAGCTGAGAGGAGAACCCATCTTCTTCTTTTCTTCCTCTTGCATGCCTTAACAAGAGAACTCCAAATCAATATTTGATCACACCACTTTCTTCCTCTTCCTTCAAGCTTCAGCTAGGTATTATTTGAGCCAAATTCCTACAACTTTTTCATCCTCAACCAGCTGTTTTCCTCTTGTTTGAAGACCTCTAGGTGAGGCCTCTCTTCCATCTTTTTAGCTCCTAGAGAGCTTATTTCTCTATCATGCAACACCCATTTCGAAATGGGTTCTTGTTTTTCAAATTGTGTTGGATTTTGAGGTGTGTTTTTGGGGCTTCTCATAGAGTTCAGTTCAGCTGTAGGAAGCGACCTTTGAGGAGTCTTTGTTTTGCATTTTGGTTAGCACATTGGTAGAGGCAAGTGATTTTCTTGGATGTGTTTTGCATGCAAAGTATTAAAATATTTCTTATTTTTCCAAATATCCGAGATTATCTTGATTTATGCACCTGAATGTGTTTTAATAAGTTTAGTTTATGATGTACATTGTTAAATTACATGCTTATTTATTTGTCTTTCTTTGAAAAGTCTCTTCCTTTGTCATGTCTGAGATCTGTTTTATCAAATGTTTTGTTTTGAAATGGGCTGTTAGATGGATGGTGATGGTGTTGGAAGAAGTGTGGAAATGGGGTGATGAATGAAGGAATTTTGATGAAATGGTGTGAAATGGTGAGATAGGGAGAGCATGTAGGCTTATTGTTATTGCAGGAAGTTACTGGACTAGAAAGGATAATGGCTAGAGAGAAAAAGGCTGGAACCACTTCAGAAATTGAAAATTTCGCAGAAGGTCGGTCAGCTAACGGACAACTGTTTGCTAGCCAATAGGTGACCGACAGCCAACCAAACCAATTAGGTTCCATTTCCTGTAGCTTGTTTTCGCAACAGGGGAGCGTCGATCAGCTGGCACTAACTGACCTGCATCACATCGGTTAGCTGAAAGCCAACCGACTACAGTTCGGTTCCTTTTCCAGAATGAAGAAATTTTCCTAGCTGGGACCAGTCAGTCAGCTAGCGGCTAGCCGACAGGCCCTACCTCAGCTAGTCGATAGGTAACTGAGTTCTGACCGAGTTGTCATTTGGACTTGTTTTGTGGGATTTTTGGGAAAATGAAAACTTGAATATGATTAGGAACTTTTAGTTTGTGGTTGTGCATTTGAAATCTTGAAATGTCATTAACTTCCGGGGCACCAATTCTTTTCAAATTTCGACATTTGGGTTTCAAACACACAAAGATTAAAGGAAAGGTCTTACCATATGTAAGACTTTGCCCCGAGAGTTTCCGATTAGTACTAATTAAGACATGCTTTAGTTATAAGTGGGATTAGTGGATTTTTTGGTAAAGTTTGGATTAGAATAGCTTTTATTTAGCTTTGGAGTCTTTTGGGAACCTTTTTGATTTGTGGGACTCTTTGAGGGTTTCCTTTGTTGTGTTTTTATGTGACTTGAGAGATTATTTGTTATTCTGAAAATTTGTATTTTTGCTCCTTTTGACTTGTTTTGGTATTCCTTACAACTTTCGTGTTTACTTTATTCCCGTTCGAGACCCCGAAACCCTACTTTGCATGTTTGGGACAAAATAGTCTTTTAACACAAAATCTGGATGCTATTTTCAATGTCTCCGAAACCCGCGAAACATATACTTTTTGGAAACTAAAAATTTCGACGAACATTTCTTCCTTCTTAGTCGAATGCATCCGAGGCTCGGAAACCCATATTTTAGGCCCAACTAGCTTGTTAAGTGATGGGGCCCATTCCATTTCCTTTATATAATGAACCCTCCTTCATTTTCCCTTTCTTCTTGCTACTTTCTTGAGAAAGACTTTGGCTCTACACTCTAGGGTTTTTCTTCCCTTCTTCTCTTGCTTCATTTTCTCCAACTCACTCAAGACTATTGCTAATGGGAAAATAGAGGTTACCATCTTCTTCCTTTCCATGAAAGCTTCTCATTGGTACCATTTGTAGAAGAAGCCACCCACTCCAAGATCCATTTTGAGCTAACTCTTGCCATTAGAGGACCTTCCAAGTAAGCTTTTCTTCCCATCTTCTAGATTTGTATTCTTCTAGTAGATCCATTTTGAGCTAACTCTTGCCATTAGAAGACCTTCCAAGTAAGCTTTTCTTCCCATCTTCTATATTTGTATTCTTCTAGTCCTAGAGATGCTTCACCCTCATTATTGTGAGCTTTCTCCTTCTATTTCTTGGTTTGCCCATTTTAGGGTTTGTAATGGATGTATTTTGGGGATTTTTGTTGTAGATTGGTGATTTGGTTTGAGAGCGGTGTTTAGAGCTTGCTTAGTCATCTTGGAAAACCAAGGCAAGTGGATGAATGGAGTGTTTTAATGATTTTTAATGTTTTAATGAGAAATATGGACTTTCACTATTTGCCTTCATCTATGCTTTTTCCGTGGTTTCTATTGACATTGAAATGTGCATATTGATTGGGTACTTTTCCCTCTTGTTTAACCTCCTTCAATGTATGCATTTATTTTGTTAAAAAGTTTGTTTTGTCATTTATTTTGTTAAAAAGTTTGTTTTGTCACTAGTGGATCTCCATAAATGGTGGTTGTTCATGTATTAAATGAAGTGGAAATCAGTGTGATTGAAGGTTTTGGATGGATGGGTTGTTGAAGGAGTAAATGTTGTCATTGGGAGGCAAGGAGGCCTAAAATTTATGTAAAGAAGGATGAAAAGAAAGAAGGCATGAAAGCCATTCCGGGCAGCAGGTTAGACTGCCCGCTCTAGCGCAGTCTAACTAGTTGCAGCGCTGGTAGCAGGTTAGACTGCCCGCTCGAGCGTACATCTGCCCGCTCGAGCTTGCAGTCTCACTGATTGTAGTGCTGAGCGATGGACTTACTTCTTGCTCGAGCACGCGTTTGCCGCTCAAGCGCGCAGCCACTCTGCCTAATCAACCCCGAGGCAGAATCGCTAAGCGCTCAAGCGCTTGTTTGCATGCTCGAGTGCGTTGCCCCCTCCACTGGGACAGAACCTCTGTCTGCTTGAGTGGGCAGATTTCCTATCTGCAGCAACCTTCAGTGCGCTCGAGCGCGCTATTCCTCGCTTGAGTGCACACCCGCTTGGTCTTGGGTCATTCCTGGGGCCCGGAAAGGTGGATTCTTGGAAAGAGAAGGGATTGTTTGGACCCTATCCTTTTTGATTGAGGTAGGAAAGACAATGTGAAGCCCGATTGTGAAAGAAACCCCACCACGGAGATATATTGAGGACTCTTGGACCTAGCAAAGTGTATAGAACACTCGGGATGTGATAAGTCCACAAAATTGTAGCTTTCATTCATCATTTCGTATGCATTTGTGGACTTAATTAGGTTAATTGCATAGAATTACACTTAATTTCATGTTTTTATGCATTTGAGCATCAAAATTGGTATCTTAGTCAAATTTGGTCAAAACTCATTACATTGCATGACTTTTGTGAAATTAGGGATTTTCAACTAATTTATCACTCAAAAATTAGTTCTTTTGGTTTCACTAATGCATACCTGCTAATTTTGACACCATGTGTTATTTTTGGAGAGTTGGGTATTTTTGGTGCATTAAGTAGGCATGTAGGGTCCCATGCATAGTCCATATAGATTCTTGACACTTGATTATTATTGACATTATTTAATTTTATTTTTGTAGGAGAAATCAAGAGTGAGACCTGCATTGGTGAAATTTGAGAGAGATCAAAGGCGGGACAAGCTTCATGGTGGGCCTACATATCTGGACATCTAGGTGGAGTTGGAAAGATTGGAAATTCTCAAAGAGGAAAGAAGAAACTCAGATTTGGAAAGATGGTGAGAAAAATAGAGCAAATTAGAAACTTTGCAATGGGAGTTGATTAGTGTAAGACCTCGCCTCGAGAGTTTCAGATTAGTGCTAATTAAGATGTGCTTTAGTTATAAGTGTGATTAGTGAGTTTTGGTTTAAGTATGGATTAGAATAGCTCTCTTATAGCTTTCGTTAATTTTGGGAACTCTTTTGATTTAGTGGGATCCTTTGGTGTTCCTTTATTGTGTTTTGTGTGATTTTGGGATTTAATTGACATTCGGAAAATCTGTATTTTTGCCCCTTTTAACTTATTTTATTATTCCCGACAACTTTTATATTTGCTCCGTTTCCATTCGAAACCTCTAGACCTTACTTTACTAATGATAGGGGTAAAACAACTTTTTTGCACAAAATCTGGACACTATTTTCAATGTCTCCGAAACCCGTTAAATATATACTTCTTGAAAACTAGAATTTCGATGAACAATTCTTCCTTCTTTGTTGAATCCATCCGGAGCCCGGAAAACGATGTTTTAAGCCCAATTAGATTCTTAAGTGGCAGGACCCATCCCCACTTTGTATAAAAGAGGAGCCTTTTTCACTTTCCCTTTTTCTTGCAATTTCCATTGAGTTAGAGAAGAGAGTCCAGCCTAGGGTTTCTTCTTTTCCTTCTCTTGCTCTCCCATCTCCAAATTACTCTCAAACTCTTGCTAAAGGAAAAATGAATGCTACAATCTTCTTCCTCACCTTAAGAGCCTTCTAGGCTTGGACGTCCTTATCAGTCTGATCAACTGACTTGGGTCTCCCCCTCGTGCTCCTGCTAGTTGTAACTTGGATCCTGTCTTGCCCTGTTACCCGGTTCCGCGGCATGGTCTTGTCTAGCTATATATATATGTATATATCGTTGGTTCTCGTCACTTCGGGTGTTCGAGCCCAACGCACAGAATGTGCTCTCATCACATTAGTGATAGAGAGGATTTAGCTTTAGTGTGGTTGCCATCTTGCTAGTTCCCCGTTCTTTGATATCGTGCATGTTTTATCTTATATATATATGCATTTTGACAAATGATATATCATGTTTTATGGAAATAAATGTTTGGAAAGATTTCAATGTCTTTTCAATTTATCTTTCGGTTTCTCTTACTGTGATATCCATTCACCCACCTGCCAGACCGTCGTGTCTGACCCATTTTTGTGGTACTCAGGTCCAGTCCCCGTTATTGCCTACGAGGAGGAGCCAGAGGAGGCGGTCGGTGAACCGCAACGATTAGTGGAGTGGCAAGCCGACAATATCATTTAGACATTTGATTGAGCTTTGAGTTATGAACACATTTTGGGGGATTATTGGTTTACTTTTGATTTACATTTTGGTTGTACTGGCCTTTGTTGGCCATTATTTTTTTGGGGAATGTTAACTTAACTGATCTTTTGTTTAAACTTCTTACTTTACATTTTGGGGAATGCCAATGAGATCATTGCTTACTCTGACATCATGTCAGTTACTTGTATGTATCAGTCTTGTGTTGGGAATGGATTAATAATTTGAATTGCTACACGCTTCCACACCAATGTAAATGTTTAGTGAGTGTGTGTGAAATCCTCACCGCGGAAACCTGTGGGAAATTAAATGAGTGTATATTCAAACGTATGATCATTGTATTCTTGTAGGTTTGTTCTCATTCGTGGGCCCGGATCCCGGTCCGGGGTCGTGACAGACTGGTATCAAAGCGAGACGTGTTTCAGGCAATTAAAAGAAAGTAGAAATCCTAAGGACATGGCGAGGATTCGTTAGACTTTTCGTTAGTTAGACTCGTGTGAGCAATGTGTGATCCTTATTTGATTTTCATGTGCTAACAACTTGTTTTGTAGTGATACGCCACCTCGTAAAAGAACCTTAATCGACAACCCCACCGCAAGCAATAGTGCGCATACAGGACCCTTAGAGAACGATACTCCTGATCCAAATATGCAGAATCAATTTCAGTAGATGATGCAAGCTATGCTTGATCAGCAGCGTCAGGCTAACGAGAACCAAGCCAGATTGCAAGAGCAGATGACTAAATAGGATGAAGACCATGCTAGGGAGATAGCACAGATGCAAAGACAATTATTAGAAGTGTTAGAAAGAAGGCCTGAGCCTGCACCAGCTCAACCACCAGGCCCTCAAATAGTCATCAACAACAGAGAGAATGACCCCAATGCGTTGTTTGAGTGCTTCAGAAAGAGGGGTCCAAAGGAGTTCACGGGGCATGAAGACCCATTGGCTGCAGACGATTGGTTGGAGCACACGGAGAACATCTTTGAGGTATTCAGATGTAGGGGAAGGTAGCGAGTGCAACTCACTGCTTCCATGTTCACAGCTCTAGCAGACATATGGTGGAAGACAGTAAGGGCTGAATATAGAACTGTAGCAGATGCAGGAGCTTGGGGAAACTTCAAGAGGCAATTCGGTGATAAGTATGTATCGACACATGTGAAGAGGCAAAAGGCCATTGAATTTCAGCAGTTTGTGCAAGGCAGCATGACAGTCCTAGAATACCCCACGAAGTTCAAGAGGTTGTCTCTATATGCCTTCGAATTGATCGACACAGTGGAGAAGAAGATAGGAAAGTTCCTTGAGGGAGTTAACCCGATTATTGAGAGAGATGCCACCACAGGTGTTGTGCCACCTACCACTTTTGAGGAGGCTGTGAGAAGGGCATATAAGTTTGAGAACTTGAACAACAAGATCCTCAAGATCCAAGGAAAGGCACAAGCTCATCAACATAATCACCCACCAAGGAACTAACAGAACAAGCGACCGAGACAAGAACAAAATGTGCAAAACCCACTAATTTGCGTTCATTGTGGTAAGAATCATGAGAGTGCTCAATGCCATACGATTACGGGAGCATGTTTCAGATGTGGATCTATGTCACACCAGCTCAAGGATTGTCCAAGGCTTGTTGGACAAGGCAATAGACAGAATCAACAACAACAAGGAGCACAGTATCCAGCACCACCTCAGAATGCGCTAGTTGTTCAGAACTAGCCAAGACCACTTCAGCAACAAGCCCCTCAACAACAGTATAGACCTCAACAACAGCAGCAACAAGCCCACCGGCAAGGTTAGAATCAGAACCAGCTTCCTCCTCAGCAGAATAGGAATGCACAACAAGGAAGGCAACAACAAGCTCAAAACAGGCCACAGCAGTGAGGACAAGTGTATGCAATCAACCAAGCTGATGTAGAGGCTGCAGATAACGTGGAGGAAGGTACACTCCTTGTTTGTGGAATTGAAGCTAGGATATTGTTTGACCCTTGCTCTACACACTCTTTCATGTCTCCAAATTTTTCTAAGTTGATTGATATGCCTGCTAGAAAACTTGAGTTTATTTTGACGGTGTCCACCCCAGTAGGCAAACAAGTTGTGTGTAGGAAATATTATTCTAGATGTGCAATTAAGATAGGAGATGTGATGTTACCAGCGAATCTCATTTTATTAGAGATGTATGATTTTGACATCATCCTAGAGATGGATTAGTTAGCAGGGTACCATGCTACTATGAACTGTTTTCATAAGACCCTCAGGTTCAAGTTAGAGGAGACACCAGCAGGAGTGCTATTTCAAGGAGAGAGGAGGAATCCTTATCCAAGGTTTATTTCAGCGTTAAAGGCTGATAGACTTGTGAGAAGTGGATGTGAAGGCTATTTAGCGTTTATCACGGAGGATAAACGGTCCCAAGGGGTGGAGGAGATCCCAATTGTTTGTGAGTTTCCAAGCATTTTTCCAGAAGAGATCCCAGGTTTACCACTTGTCAGAGAAATTGATTTCACCATTGAATTGTTATCGGGGACCGCTCCGATATCTATTGCACCATACAGAATGGCTCCGGCTGAATTGGGAGAATTAAAGATACAATTGCAAGAATTGTTGGACAAAGGCTTTGTGAGACCTAGCATTTCACCGTGGGGAGCTCTAGTTTTATTCGTCAAGAAGAAAGATGGCTCGATGAGGATGTGTATTGATTACCGGAAATTGAACCAAGCAACCATCAAGAACAAGTACCCATTGCCAAGAATAGATGAACTGTTTGACCAATTACAAGGTGCTGCATACTTTTCGAAGATTGATTTTAGGTCCGGTTACCATCAGCTGAGAGTTAGAGATTCAGATATATTAAAGACAGCTTTCCGGACAAGATATGGACACTATGAGTTCCTAGTGATGCCATTTGGACTGACGAATGCACCGGCAGTATTCATGGCCTTGATGAACAAAATTTTCGCGCAATACTTAGACCAGTTCACAGTAGTGTTTATTGATGACATTTTGGTGTACTCCAAGTCCAGAGAAGAACATGAAGAGCATTTGAGGATAGCACTGCAACTTCTAAGAGACAATCAATTGTATGCGAAGCTCAGTAAGTGCGAATTTTGGCTTGAACAAGTCGCGTTTTTGGGACATATCATCTCCAAAGAAGGATTGTCAGTGGATCCAACTAAGATTGATACAATTGTGAAGTGGGAAAGACCGAAGAATGCGTCAGAAATCAGAAGTTTTCTAGGATTGGCAGGTTATTACCGGAGATTTGTGCAAGGATTTTCGTCGATTGCAGCACCATTGACGAAGTTGACCAAGAAGAATGCACCATATGTGTGGATAGATCAGTGTGAGATCAGTTTCCAAGAGCCGAAAACGAGATTGACTTCAGCACCAGTCCTCACCTTACCATCTGGAAGCGGCGGTTACACCATTTTTACCGTTGCTTTGAATAAAGGACTCGGTTGTGTGTTGATGCAAGATGGAAAAGTAGTTGCTTATGGATCCCGGCAGTTGAAGGACCACAAGAAGAACTATGCAACGCATGATCTTGAGTTAGTAGCGGTCATTTTTTCTTTAAAGATGTGGAGACATTACCTCTACGGAGAGAAGTTCTAAGTCCACTCCGATCACCACAGCTTACAGTACTTGTTTTCCCAGAAAGAATTGAACATGAGGCAGAGAAGATGGATGGAATATATCAAAGACTATGATTTTCTGATCAAGTACCACCCAGGAAAGGCAAATGTAGTAGCTGATGCCTTGAGTAGGAAGTCAACAAACTTGGCAAGTCTAAGGGTTACTTGCATCTTTCAGCAATTTGAAGAGTTGGGTGTAGAGTTTCAACCTCTAAGGAAAGGAGTGATGTTGGCCAACATATCAGTGTCTGAGCCCTCATTCATTTGGAAGATCAAGGATGACCAATTGCAAGATCCAGAGTTGGCCAAGATTTCAAAGCATATAGCAGAACGTCCTGATTTTCGCATTGTGGATGGAATCTTATATTATCGCGATCGTCTAGCGTGCCAAACATCGAAGGGTTGACATCATGACAAAGGCTCACAGTACGAAGTATTCCATGCATCCGGGTAGCACAAAGATGTACCAGAACTTGAAGGGTAGATTTTGGGGGAACAACATGAAGAGGGAAATAACAGCTTTCGTTTCCCGATGTATGACATGTTAGTTGGTGAAGGCAGAGCATCAGAGACCCCCAGGGTTGTTGCAGCTATTAGAGATCCCGGAATGGAAGTGAGAATATATCACCCTGGATTTTATCTCGGGATTACCAAGAACCATAAAAGGGAATAACGCCATCTGGGTCATTATGGACTGCCTTACCAAGTCAGTACACTATATTCCCATGAAGACCGGAGAGAAAATGCACATGTTACCTCTCGCAGAGTTGTTTGTCAACGAGATTGTCAGCCGTCATGGACAACCAGTCTCCATTACTTCGAACAGAGATAGCAGATTCATCTCAAGATTTTGGAAGACATTGCATGAGTCTATAGGTATGAAGCTTCAGTTTAGCACAGCGTATCACCCACAAACAGATGGTCAGTCAGAAAGGACAATTAAGACCCTTGAGGATATGCTTCGAGCTTGTGTGTTAGATTTCAAGACTCAATGGGATGAGACCCTACCGCTTTGCGAGTTCGCCTACAACAACAGTTATCATTCAAGCATTGGAATGACGCCATTTGAGGATTGTATGGCAGAAGATGCAGAACTCCAGTTTGTTGGGAAGAAGTAGGTGTTCGTAGTTTTCACGGACCGACTATAGTAAGTGAGACTAGTGACAAAGTCAAGTTGATACAATAATGTCTGAAGGTAGCCCGGAGTAGACAGAAGAGTTATGCAGACTCTCACCGAAGAGACTTATGGTTCAAGGAAGGAGACAAGGTTTTCTTGAAAGTGTCACCCACTAGAGGAACTCTGAGATTCGGGCAGAAAGGCAAGCTATCACGGAGATACATTGGACCCTATGTACACAATGTATTCCATGTGTCTATGTTGAAGAAGTACGTTCCCGATCCATTGCATGTACTCCGTCATGAACTATTGGAAATCAGAGAAGATGCCACCTATGTGGAGAAACCTGTCCAGATCATTGATACGAAGGAACAAGAACTGAGGACACGGACAATTCATTGGGTAAAGGTGCTTTGGGAAAATCACGGACTTGAAGAGGCAACGTGGGAATTACGGGATCAAGTTCAGAAGAAGAATCCGCATCTACCACCCGAAGTTAGTTATTATGTTTCATTTGGAGTACCAAATACCGTAAGGGGTGGAGGATGTAAGACCCCGCCCCGAGAGTTTCTGATTAGTGCTAATTAAGACGTGCTTTAGTTATAAGTGTGATTAGTGAGTTTTGGTTTAAGTATGGATTAGAATAGCTCTCTTATAGCTTTCGTTAATTTTGGGAACTCTTTTGATTTAGTGGGATCCTTTGGAGGTTCCTTTATTGTGTTTTGTGTGATTTTGGGATTTAATTGACATTCTGAAAATCTGTATTTTTGCCCCTTTTAACTTATTTTATTATTCCCGACAACTTTCATATTTTCTCCATTTCCATTCGAGACCTCTAGACCTTACTTTGCTAATGATAGGTGTAAAACAACATTTTTGCACAAAATCTGGACACTATTTTCAATGTCTCCGAAACCCGTTAAATATATACCTTTTGGAAACTAGAAATTTCGACGAACAATTCTTCCTTCTTTGTCGAATCCATCTAGAGCCCGGAAAACGATGTTTTAAGCCCAATTAGATTCTTAAGTGGCGGGACCCATCCCCACTTTGTATAAAAGAGGAGCCTTTTTCACTTTCCCTTTTTCTTGCAATTTCCATTGAGTTAGAGAAGAGAGTCCATCCTAGGGTTTCTTTTTCTCCTTCTCTTGCTCCCCCATCTCCAAATCACTCTCAAACTCTTGCTAAAGGAAAAATGGATGCTACAATCTTCTTCCTCACCTTGAGAGCCTTCTATTGATGCAATTTTTGGAGAAATCCACATTCTCTAGAGTTGGTTTTGAACTACCTTCTCCCATTTGAGAACCTTCCATGTAAGTGATCCTTCTCATCTTCTTGATTATGCTTCTACTAGCCTTAGAGAGTCTTCATTTCCATTATTGGAGGTTATATTTTTCTATTTCTTGATTTTGACATTCTAGGGTTTGTGATGGGTGCCATTTTGGAGGTTTTTGTGTAGATTGTGAATTTTGAGCTTGAGAGTGTGCTCAGAACTTGATTGGCATATTTGGAGCCAAGGCAAGTGGATGAATAGCTTTCTTGAATGATTTCATGCTTTAATAAGAATTTATGGATTTTTCACTATTCATCTCCTCTTATGTACTATGGTCAATAATGATTTTTGAAATATGCATCTTGTGAAGTTATTCTTCTTATTGGAACTTTTGAGGAAGGTGTATACATTATGTTTGTAAAAGTTTGTTTTTGGATCACATGTAGTTTGTCATTAATTTGGGTGCTTTTGCATTGAATGAAATTGAAAGGAGAATGGATGTGATTTAGGGTCTTAATGGATGGTTGTTGGAGGACTTGAATGTGGTTGAAGTAGGTGGAAAGAGGGCCACAAATATTGTGTAAGTGTTGGCTTAAATGAAGTTTTGAAGAGAATGGAGATGAGGTTCGGACTGCTGAAACGAAGAGTTTCTGAAGCAGTTCGCTCGAGCGAACCCTTCACAGAACTTCTATCGCTTGAGCTAACCCCCTTCTTTGCTCGAGCCTTCCTGTTTCGGAGCAGTTCGCTTTAGCGAACTCAACATCGCTCGAGCACCCCTCATAGAACTTTGGTTGCTCGAGCCTCCCTTCTGCTTCTCTCGACCTTTCCCGACTCTGAGTAGTTCGCTCGAGCGAACCCCTCACAGAACTTTGGTCGCTCGAGCCTCCCTTCTGCTTCGCTCGAGCCCTCCTGACTGGAACCAGTCCGCTCGAGCGAACCCCTGTCCGCTCGAGCGAACTGTATAGAATTCCTGAGTCTTTTCTATGGTTTTCATATATGGTATTTTAAAGTTGGGATGGGCTGTTTTGATGCCCTACTACCTTGGAAAGACCTAGGGGATGACATAAGGAGATTGACTTGTAAAGAAACCCCACTTAGGAAATGTATTGGGAATTGTGGATTTACCAAACTGTACAAGGGAACTTGGGATGTCTACCATCATTCGAGTACCATGCTAAGGGCAATAATAGACATACAAGACCTTTATACATATTGTGTGAATACGGAAGTCCCAATGCATAGTCCGTCATTGTATAAAGATTCATCATGTTGTTAAACTATGGATTTACGCATCTGACATATCTTGATAGCCCAGTACATGCATGAAAAGATAATGATGTAAAATGTGTGCCTATTGTCGGATGTGAATTTTGATCCCCCCCGAGAGGGGAATCGCCATTCAACAGTGTGAGATAAAAAACATACATCGAAAATGAAGATTCCGACTACCCTCAAAATCGACGGATCACGATTGCCAGTTACGGATTCGGCCATAACACCGTCCTTCGACGAAAGCTGAAAGAATGCGGGAGGAAAATGGGGTGGGTTCTTCTCTCGTCTAATGTACCGCCGGTGACACACGACGGTTGTCTCGTCACTTAATTTGGGTCTTTCAATTCGGGTCGAACTTGGGTCAAGGGTCAAATTATGGGCTTCAAGATGGGACCATAATGAACTAGGCAGGGGAAATCAACATCCAGGGTTGAACAGACTAATTAAAGTTAAATCCAAGTATTCCAAGGGATAAGCGAATTAAAATGAAAATAAACTAAGAAAATAAGGGGAAAGGTGCCAAATATTTAGAAGAGGATCAACCCCATTCCTGGGTACCTCCTTCAATGTCCTTTGACGACCTAGGGTTTAAAGGCTGATTCTTCGAATCGAAAGAATGATATAGACGAAACTTCGAGTTGTGATTTTTGTGGGTTTGCGTGCGATACGCAGGTGATAAAAGTACATGGCCGATGATGGGCCAGAAGTAAGATAAAAATGGCCGATGTTGGGCTGGGATTGATTGAGGGTGGCCGATGATGGGCCGGTAGTAAATAAACTGATATTGGGGTGTGTGAAATCACTCGTCTCGTTTCGTCATTCTCATTAATTCAGGTTCTCGGAATCAGCCTCTATTCCCTTTAATCATTGAGTTCAGATAAATATTTGGCACCGGAGGTGGAGGAAAAGAGAAGAAATTATTTTTGGGATTGGTTTTGTTGGTTTTATAGTTTTTTTGGATTTTAATAATTGGGGCTAGACGGGCCTAACTAGGGGAGTTCCTACTTGGATTCAATTTAACTGTTCCATTTCCCTAATGGATCTCTACCCTATCCTAAGGTCCTAACCGCCCACATCCGCTCTCCCGGTCCCTTAGTGGGGCCCGAAGAGAGAGTGAGACCTAATCAGTTAGGATTAATAAAACTAGGGTAGTCTAAGCTGGCTAGGGGAGACCTAGATCTAGGTCCGAGGTCTGACCTAATCAGTCTAGGCTACAGTCTAATTTCTAACTCCAATTTATTAATATTTTAGTTTTTTAATATCTTTTACTTTGTTTTTGGTATTTTGGGTTTTTATTATTTTTATTTCTTTTTATGTTTATTCATAGGGCCTAAAATCCTAAATTGATTTATCCTAATGAAATGGGAAGGGAAAAGAGAATGAATTTCTAATTTTTAATTTAATTAATTATCCTAAATAATCTTGAGTTCCCTAAATAGGGTTCCCTAATCCTAGTGAGAGGGGAGGAGAAAAAAGAATTCTATATAGCCTAATTATTTTTAGTTAAAAGGATAGTTAAAACTCTATTTTTTATTTTCACTTTTCACTTTATTATTTGGTTTTGTTTTTGTTTTATTTTTTTTATTTTTTTAATAAATTATGCAGTCCTAAATTGCACCTAAAAGAATATGAAATAAAAATGCAACTAAGTAATAATGCATGGGCAAGTTGAATGCATGAGCATGTTTTAATGCATGAATCAAGAACAAATTAAAACAAGCCATGATAGAAGGAAAGAAAAATGGCAATCTAAATGAATGAGCATATTAAATGCATGGGCATAATTTATGCATAAAAGATGATGAAATGAATAAAAAAAATTAAACTTGGGGCATGGACGGGCTTGAAGCTAGCTAGGAATGATTTAAAATAAACAATAAAACTGAAAATTTACAACATGCATGGGCAAATTAAGATGCATGAAATAAATTTAAAATAAATAACAGCCTAAGATATTATTCAGATGCATGAACATGTTGGGGTGCATGAGCATATTAGATGTATGCAATATCATAAAAAAGAAACAATAAACAAATATGGATCTAAATTCAATGCAAGAAAATGAAATAGGGATGCATGGGTTCAGTTTAGATGAGTGGGCTAGTCCGGTGGGTGCAATGGGTGGGTTTAAGTGGAGAGAGGAAGAATGGGGAGGGCTATGATGGAATGGGACTGTGCAGCGAAGGTGTGGTGCGGTGCAGTAGTGAAGTGGCGTGATGGGGGAGGAGAAGAAGGAAAAGAGAGAAAAAGAAGATGGGGGCGTGTGTAGGCTGCTAGTGGAGTAGGTGGAGAAAAGGGAGGAAGAGAGTGCAGTGTGGTGCGATGCGGAGGAGTGCTCAGGTGAGGCGGGTGTGGTGCCAGCTGGGTGCGGCGGAGGTGGGGAGGACGGACTAAGAGGTAGAGGGAGAGCAGAGAGAGAGAGAGAGAGTGGAGAGGGAGAGGGAAACAACAGAGAGGGAGGAAGTGCAGAAGAGAACAGGGGGTGGAGAGATGGCGAGAGAGTGAGGGAGAGTGGAGAAGGAGAGAGGGTGCAGAGATGGAGAGAGAGTGACAGAGAGTAGAGAGGCGGGGAGAGAGGGAATGGAGAGAAGGAGAGAGGAAGGCGAAGCAAGAGGGGAAGAGAGAATGAGAGGTGGAGCGGGGTGATGGCAGGGAGGTGGCTGCGCGGGAGGCAAAGGAGTGGAAGAAGAGGAAGGAGAGGGAGATAGGAGAACAGGGAAGAGGGAGAGAGGAAAACCAGGAAAGGAGGGGGAGAGGGTGGTGCGCGCGAAGAGGGTGAAGGAGAGAGGGTAGAGAGAGCAGGGGCTGGCGCTGGGAAGAGAGGAAGAAGGAGCATGGGAGACAGAGAGGATGAGCAGGTGGGTGCGGGGGAGAGACAGAGCAGGGGGAGAGGGAGGCAGAGAGGGAATGGGGATAGAGAAAAGAAAGGGCAAACTGAGCAGAGAGGGAGAGAGAGAGAGATGTAAGTGGTGAGTGTGGGGGCAAGGTAGTGCAGAGATGGAGAGAGAGAGTGACAGAGAGAGGGAGAGATGGTGTGCAGTGGGTGCAGGTGGTGGGGAGGAAGAGAAGAAAGAGCGTGAGAGAGGAGAGACAGAGAGAGTGAGCGAGAGATGGGGGGTAGAGAGAGAGAGAGAGAGAGACGTGCAGGTGGGTGGAGCGGAGAAGGAGAATGATGGCAGGGGAAGAGAAGAGAGGAAAAAAAGAAAAAAGAGAGAAAGAATGAAAGAAGAAGAGGAGAAGGTGTGCAGGTGAGAGAGGAAGAAAAGAAAGAGCGTGAGAGAGGAGAGACAGAGAGAGTGAGCGAGAGATGGGGGAGAGAGAGAGAGAGAAAGAGGCGTGCAGTGGGTGCAGGTGGTGGGGACGAAGAGAAGTAGGCGTACCTGGTGCAGGGGGAGACGTCCGGCGGCGTGAGGTGGAGGAAGAAGGTGCTGCTGCGTGCGGATCTGTGGTGGTGCGTGCGTGGGAGACGAGGACGCCCACGGCCTGGGATGAGGAAGATGCGTTGGGTGAGGGAAAAGAGGATGATGATGGGGAGAGAGATGGAGATGGAGTGATGGGTTATAGGAGATGGGTTCTGTGAGATGAGATGGTCGTCCGGGAGATGATCGTGAGATCCGGAAGAAGAAGGTGAACGTGAGCGGAGATGGATGTGGGAGGCCTGGGGTGTGCGCCTGAAGAGGATCGAGATGAGGGAGAGGGTTTAAGGGGGAGATAGAGACGAGGGGATCTGGGATTCTAGTTCCCCAGATCCCTGGGCTCTTTCTCCCTTATCCGGGCAACAGGTCAGGGAGTTTGGGCTCAAGGGGTTTGACCTGAGCCTGGTCTGGTTGAAGCAGGTTTGGCCCAGAAGGTGGGGTCCTGGTGGAGGATGGTCGGGTTGCCTTCGCCGGGTCCCAGGTTTCGTAGATTTCAATCCGCTTGTTGGATTTCAACGTTCCACATATCAACTGAAAGCTCTAGGTGAGCAGATCCTGATGAACGAATTTTCAGGGCGATCGGAGGTCCAGAGATGATAGGTGATTTTTCACGCTAGCCTCCCGGGGGTGTGGGACCCGCTGTCATGATTTTTGATCCGCCCGTCAGATCTTGAATTTCTATATATGGGCGGAAAGCTCTCGACGAGTAGATTATGATGTACCAATTCCCTGGGTGATCAGAGGCCTAGAGACGATAGGTGATTTTTCACGCGGGCGCCCCGGGTTGTGGGACCTGTAAGACCCCGCCCCGAGAGTTTCCTTTTAGTGTTAATTAAGACGCGTTTTAGCTATAAGTGAGATTAGTGGAAATGGGTTAAATCTGGATTAGAATAGCTTTTTATAGCTTTGAATGATTTTGAGAACTCTTTTGATTTAGTGGGGCCCTTTGGGGGTTCCTTTTATTGTGTCTTGATTAGTTCTGGGATTTATTTAATAATTCTGGAAATCTGTAATTTGCTCCGTTTAATGTATTTTATGATTCCCGACAACTTTTGTATTTGCTCCGTTCTCGTTCGAAACCTCTAAACCCTACTTTGCCAATGATAGGGGTAAAACAGTCTTTTTACACAAAATCTGGACACTCTTTTCAATGTCTCCGAAACTCGTAAAATATATACTTTTTGGAAAGTAGAAATTTCGACGATCGATTCTTCCTTCTTCGTCGAATCCATCCGAAGCCCGTAGAGCGATGTTTTAGCCCAATTGGACTTTTAAGTTGTGGGACCCATTGCCAATGCCTATATAAGGAGGAGCCCTTTTTCCTCTTTCTCTTCTTGCAACTTTCTTTGAACAAAGAGAAGTTCCAGCCCAGCCCTAGGGTTTTTCTTCTTGCTCCTTGCTTCTTGCTTCTTGCTTCTCCCAATCTCCCTCAAACCTATTGCTAAAGGTAAAATGGAAGTGGTAATCTTCTTCCCCTCCATGAGAGCTTCATCTTGATACCATTTGTAGAGAGAGCCTTCCATTCCAAGCTACACCTTGATCAAGCTCTTGCCATTAGAGGGCATTCCATGTAAGCTCTTCTTCTCATCTCTTGGTTGTGTGTTCTTCTAGCCATAGAGGTGCTTCACCTTGATTATTGGAAGCTATCTCCATCTATTTCTTGATTTTGACATTCTAGGGTTGTAATGAATGTATTTTGGGGAATTTTGTGTAGATAGAGGATTTTGAGCTTGATAGTGGGATTAGAGCTTGACTAGCATATTTGGAGACCAAGGCAAGTGAATGAATGGATTTGATTTGAATGAGTTCTTGTCTTATTGAAAAAGTGGATTTTACTATTCATATTCCTTTAGTTTACTATGTTTCATAATGCTTTTGGAAATATACTTATTGATATGATTTTTCTCCTAGTTAGTTTATGAGAATGTATGCATTCATTCATTAAAGCTTATTTTGGTCATTATGGACTTCTTAAATGATATTCGTACTTGCATTGAATGGGATTGGTGTTGGGAGGAGAATTAAATGCATTGATGGAATGGTGGTTGGAGGAAATGATTAGATGTTGAATGGAAGGGAATAGACCCATTTCATGTTAGGAAATGGTTGGAGTTGAGGTGAAAGGGTTTGGGAAAGAAAGAGCTGAAATCTGCACCTGATGTAGAGTTTTCGCAGCTGGGCGGTCAGCGGGCGGTCACCTTGGCGGCTAGCCGACAGGTGACCGGCGGCTAGCCGACCCAGATTCGGTTACAAACACAGAATGCTGTGTTTTGACAGGTGAACCGCGGTCAGCCACCCGGTCATCTTGCGGCTAACCGCTAACCAAAAACCCTGTGACCACCAGGTAGCCGAGATGCGCGGTTAGAAACATAGAATGCTATATTTTAGCAGGGTGAACCGCGGTTAGCCCCGCGGTCAGCCAGCGGCTAACTGCCGATCACCTCGGCGGCTAACCGTTAGCTAACCGACTGGTGACCGAATTTCACCCAGAATTCCTGAGTCTTTTCTATTGTTTTCAGATATGATATTTAAAGGTTTGGATGGGTTGTTCTGATGCCCTACCACCTTGGAAAGACCCAGGGGATGACATAAGGAGACTGACTTAGGAAGAAACTCCATTTCGGAAAGATATTGGGAATTTTGGATTCATCAACTTGTATAAGGAAACTTGATATATCCTCTATCATTCGAGTACCATACTAAGGGCAATAATAGACATACAAGATCTTCATACATGTTGTCTGAATACGGAAGCCCTAATATATAGCCCGTGACTTATAAGAATTTATTTCATTATTTTTAACTCTGATTTACGCACCTGACATGTCCTGCCAGCCCCGTTTACGCATGAAAAGATAATGATATGAAATGTGTGCCTAGGAGCACCCTGCCCCGCCTGCCCGAGTGTTTTGCACCGATATAGTTTTGTACACGTTTTGATTTCTCATGTAACCTATGAGCTGGCACCACTAAGCTTGGACGTCCTTGTCAGTCTGATCAACTGACTTGGGCCTCCCCCTTGTGATCCCGCCAGTTGCAACTTGGATCTTGTCCTGTCCCGTTACCCGGTTCCGCGGCCGTGGTCTTGCCTAGCTATATGTATATGTATATAATGTTGATTCTCGTCACTTCGTGTGCTCGAGCCCAACGTACTGAATGTGCTCTCATCACATTAGTGATAGAGAGGATTTAGCTTTAATGTGGTTGCCATCTAGTCAGTTCCTGTACCTTGAACATCCTACATGATTTATATTGCATCTGTACTTTAAATGAACCATGCATCCTGTTTTATGACAGTTATTGTTTTAACAAGATTTCGTTATGTTTAAGATGTGCTTTGATTTCTTTCTTGGTATTATCTATTCACCCACCTGCCAGACCGTCGTGTCTGACCCATTTTGTGGTACTCAGGTCCAACTCCCGTTATTGCCTTTGAGGAGGAGCCAGAGGAGGCGGTCGATGAACCGCAACGATTAGTGGAGTGGCAAGCTGACAATGTCATGTAGACATTTGGTCTAGCTTGGATCTACATAACATTTTGGGGAGATTTCTGAATATTACATGATTTATACTTTTGGTTGTACTGGCATTTGTTGGCCATTAATTTTGGGGAATGTTAATTTAACTTGATCTTTTGTTTAAACTCTAACTTTAAATTTTGGGAATGCTAATGAGATCATTGCTCACTCTGACATCATGTCATACTTGTGTATTATCAGTCTCATATAATGAGAATGGATTAAGAGTTTGATTTGCTACACGCTTCCGCACCAATGTAAATGTTCTATGAGTGTGTGTTGAATCCTCACCGCGGAAACCTGTGGGAAATTAAGGAAATGTATAATCATTGTTAAGGGTAGTTCATTACCCCATCCACACCCCGTCCCGGGCCCGGATCTCGATCTGGGGTCGCGACAGGACCCGCTGTCATGATTTTTGATCCGTCCGTCAGATCTTAGAGTTCTATATTTGGGCGGAAAGCTCTCGACGAGTAGATCATGATATGCCAATTCCCTGAGTGATCAGAGGCCTAGAGACGATAGGTGATTTTTCACGCGGGTGCCCCAGGTCGTGGGACCTGCTGTCATGATTTTTGATCCGCCCGTCAGAGCTTGGAGTTCTATATATGGGCGGAAAGGTCTCGACAAGTAGATCATGATGTGCCAATTCCCTGGGTGATCAGAGGCCTAGAGACGATAGGTGACTTTTGACTCGGGGCCTAATCAGGATATCATTAAATAGGGTGGACTGAATTGCCCCTCATAGGGTGCCAAAACGAGGTGTCTACACCTATGAGTACCATGCCCTGCCTGCTTAAGTGTTTTACGCTGATATAGTTTGGTATATGTTTTGATTTCTCATGTAACCTATGAGTCGGCACCACTAGGCTTGGACGTTCTTGTCAGTCTGATCAACTGACTTGGGTCTCCCCCTCGTGCTCCCGCCAGTTGCAACTTGGATCCTGTCCTGCCCCGTTACCCGGTTCCGCGGCGTGGTCTTGTCTAGCTATATGTATATGTATATATCATTGGTTCTCGTCACTTCGGGTGTTCGAGCCCAATGCACAGAATGTGCTCTCATCACAGTAGTGATAGAGAGGATTTAGCTTTAGTGTGGTTGCCATCTTGCTAGTTCTCTGTTCTTTGATATCGTGCATGTTTTATCTTATATATATATATGCATTTTGACAAATGATATATCTTGTTTTATGGAAATAAATGTTTGGAAAGATTTCAATGTCTTTTCAATTTATCTTTCGATTTCTCTTACTGTGATATCTATTCACCCACCTGCCAGACCGTCGTGTCTGACCCATTTTTTTGGTACTCAGGTCCAGTCCCCGTTATTGCCTACGAGGAGGAGCCAGAGGAGGCGGTCGGTGAACTGCAACGATTAGTGGAGTGGCAAGCCGACAATATCATTTAGACATTTGGTTGAGCTTTGAGTTACGAACACATTTTGGGGGATTATTGGTTTACTTTTGATTTACATTTTGGTTGTACTGGCCTTTGTTAGCCATTATTTTTTTGGGGAATGTTAACTTAACTGATCTTTTGTTTAAACTTCTTACTTTACATTTTGGGGAATGCTAATGAGATCATTGCTCACTCTAACATCATGTCAGTTACTTGTGTGTATCAGTCTTGTGTTGGGAATGGATTAATAATTTGAATTGCTACACGCTTCCACACCAATGTAAATGTTTAGTGAGTGTGTGTGAAATCCTCACCGCAGAAACCTGTGGGAAATTAAATGAGTGTATATTCAAACGTATGATCATTGTATTCTTGTAGGTTTGTTCTCATTCGCGGGCCCGGATCCCGGTCCGGGGTCGCGACAGACTGGTATCAAAGCGAGACGTGTTTCAGGCAATTAAAAGAAAGTAGAAATCCTAAGGACATGGCGAGGATTCGTTAGACTTTTCGTTAGTTAGACTCGTGTGAGCAATGTGTGATCCTTATTTGATTTTCATGTGCTAACAACTTGTTTTGCAGTGATATGCCACCTCATAAAAGAACCGTAATCGACAACCCCACCGCAAGCAATAGTGCGCATACGTCCAGATTACAGAATCGTGGAAGGAGTGCTATACTTTCGTGACCGACTGTGTGTACCAAAGATTGAGGATTTGAGAAATGAAATCATGACTGAGGCCCATGGCCCTAAGTATTCTATGCATCCGAGGAGTACCAAGATGTACCATAACTTGAAGAACCGATTTTCGTGGAACAATATGAAAAGAGAAGTTGCTGCTTTCGTGTCGTGATGTTTGACTTGTCAGTTAATAAAGGCAGAACATCAGAAACTAGCAGGACTTTTACAGTCATTAGAGATCCCGCAGTGGAAATGGGAGCATCTCACGATGGATTTCGTTTTAGGTTTACCCACTACTAGCAAAGGGAACAATGAAATATGGGTCATTGTTGATTGTCTGACAAAATCTGCACATTTCATTCCATTGAAGACAGGGAAAAAGATGCAAATGCTAGTGCTTGCACAAACATTTGTTAACGAGATAGTCAGCAGACATGGTCAATCGGTTTCTATTACCTCAGACAGAGACAGCTGGTTTGTCTCTAGATTTTTGAAAACCCTACATGAGTCTATGAGTACGAAGCTCCAATTTAGTACTGCATATCACCCTCAGATAGATGGCCAGTCGGAGAGGACTATTCAGACATTAGAAGACATGTTATTAGCTTGCGTATTGGATTTCAAGACTCAGTGGGACGAGAGTCTGCCACTTTGTGAGTTTGCATATAACAATAGCTACCACTCGAGTATTGGAATGGCACCTTTCGAGGCACTGTATGGTAGAAGATGCAGAACTCCTGTGTGTTGGGAAGAGGTCGAAGAACGCAGCTTCCATGGACTGACGTTGATCGGAGAAACCAATGAGAAAGTGAAATTGATTCATGAGCGTTTGAAGGTTGCTAGAAACCGACAGAAAAGCTACGCTGATGTTCGAAGGAAGGATCTACAACTTCAGGTAGGAGATAAGGTGTTTTTGAAGGTGTCACCCATTAGAGGGACTCTAAGGTTCAGACAGAAAGGAAAATTGTCAAGCAGATTCATTGAACCGTACGAGATTTTGAGCCGAATTGGTGATGTGGCCTACAGACTCCCCTTAGCGCCAGAGCTTTCGGGTGTGCACAACGTGTTCCATGTTTCCATGTTGAAAAAGTACGTCCGCGATCCCTCACATGTGTTGCAGCACGAACCATTGGAGATTCAAGAGGATGCTACTTATGTGGAGAAACCGGTTAGAATCATTGATATGAAAGAGCAAGAATTGAGGAATCGAACAATTCACTGGGTGAAAGTGCTTTGGGAGAATCATAAACCGAAAGAAGCCACATGGGAACTAAGGGATCAAGTTCAGAAGAAGTATCCTCACCTATTGCCAGAGGTTAGTGTTCATTTGGAGGACCAAATGCTCCAAGGGGTGGAGGATGTCAGACCCCGACCCAGGTTTAATTTGGTTAATTGTGGTTTTAGTCGTGTTTAGTTAGTAAGTGGGGTTAGAGGACGATTAACGTAGATGTCTAGCTATATTAGTATTTTTGAATAACTTTGGGGAATTTCGAGGACGTTGAGTTAGGCTTGACCGGGCCCGGGGTGATCCGTGCATCGCATGCTCGTGTGGGAATTCGGATTTTTGTTGATTTCGAAAAATACCGATTTGTATCTTTTGTATGTGTATTTTTTATTTTTAACAACTTTGGAATGTTTCCCCTTGCGTATTCGAACCCCGAAATCATGTTTTTAAACAAAAAGGGTGAAACGGTCTTTTCACCTCAAAATCAGTGCATGAATTTCGAAATCTCAAATATGTGCCAAAATTATACTTTTTGGAAACTAGACATTTTGACGAGCATTTTTCCCTTTTTCGTCGATCTCATCCGGGACCCACAAGAGAGAGTTTTAAACCTTTGAAATGCCATGGCCTGGTGGGACCTACACCCCACCCAACTTAAGAAAAATCCACGTGTGCAGTGCTCTTCTCCTTCTCCATTCGTTCAGGCCAGCTGAAGTTGAAAGGAGAACCAGCTCAGTTTTATCCCCCTTCTCTCCTCTTGCATGTTGGGGTTTCTTTGACCCAAATGGAGTGTTGAGTGCATCAAACCCTTCCCCACCTCTCAAGCTTCCTTTTGATACCCTTTTCAAAGAATTCCAGCGAGTTCATCTCCTTCTCCAAGCTTTTCTCCATCTTTAGAGCTTTTAGAGGTATGCATTGGTTTCCCTCTTTCTACCATGGTTTTCTTGAACCCTTAGGAAGATTCCTTTCCTGCATGCAAAAGGTTTTATTGAAGACTTCTTTGATTTTGAATTTTGTGAAATTTTGAGTGGTTTTTCATGGGGTTCTTGTAGATTGGAGTGCAGCTGAGAGATTGGTATGAGGAGATCTTCTTTTAAGTGTTTTTCTACCCAAGGCAAGTGATTGAATGAAATGTGATGGTGTATGCCATGTTTTATGGATTTTGAGCATGGTTTCTTACTTTAAATCTCCATTGGTTTAATTTCCATCTTTGTTTCAATGTTCAAGTTTACAAATACCTGTTTCTATTGTTCATATGCTGAGACTTATTGCATGGATTTCTGTTTTAGAGTGTTTCATTGAAATAGGGATTTCCACACTACATTTGCTAGGAAATTGTGTGAGGTTGATTTATGGACTTTTAAATGATTGAAATGGATTGATGTTGGATGAAATAGGAGGAGCTGTAGGCTCATTTTCGTGTAGGAAAAAAGGGGCTATAAGGAGAAGTGATGGAGAAATGAAAGGAAGGGAAACAGCTTCAGAAATGCTGTCCCCCAGCTGGCCAGTCAACTGTCGGTCGGGGGTCGGCTAACCGACAGGTGACCGAGCTATCTCGGTTCCATTTCCAGATGTTGCATTTGACAGAATTTTAGGGTCTCGGTCGACCGACAGGTGACTGAACATCCTCGGTTCCGAATCCAGAATGTTGTTTTCTTGACCAGATGGGACGGTTAGTTCTCGATCAGCACTCGGCTAACCGACATATTCAATGTCGGCTAGCCGACGGCCAACCGACAGGTGACCGACTGTACCCAGTTTTCTGAAATGAAAAGAATGGTGAGGTTTTCAATTTCAATTCCTTTTGGACTCTTCCTAGTTGACACATACACATTGATATCTTGAATGTCGTTAAATATTGGGCACCATCTAGACGAATGAACGACATGAGACCTCAAAGTGCATACTAATTCAACGGTTATGATTCCAAGGAATTGATTGAGTGTTGTGAAATGGATTTGTGACTTCTAAATCTCGGTTGGTGATTTTGTGTGTGAATCGTGTTTTATACACATCGTGTCGGGACTACTATTCGTGACTTCGTGTGAAATAGCGTGTGTTCTTGAAATAATGTGAGTAGTTCCCAGATTTTTATATAGTAAGCATGATTTTGAAAAGTAGTGTGCATTGTTTTATTGTCGGCACCACTCAGCTTGGACGACCTTGTCGGTTTGATCAACCGCCTTGGGTCCTTAAATATTTCGTGCCAACTGCAGTTTGGATTATTGTGCGTGTTATTTAGCTCGTTTCGCGGCGGGATTCGTGAGTGATGCCCAGTTCTTCTGGGCCATGTTTCGTGCTCCTTTTCACCAAGTGTGATGGAGAATTTCTATCGTGAGTGCTCTTGTTACCTCGTGTGACAGAGAATGTAGCTTTGTGTGGTTGCCAAGGTTTGTTTTAAATGTGTATCGTGATTTATCATGTTATTTTGCAAAGGATGTTGTGTTCCAACTATTTGTTTATTTGGTTCCTTTTCACTAAACTTGTTTTATAAATTGTAAATTATGATTTATAGCATGGTTGTATTTGATTTAATTACCTGCCAGACCGTCGTGTCTAACCCTTCGTTTTGGTGTTCAGATACAGGTAACATTGCCCTTGAGGAGGAGTGCGAGGAGATTGTAGGCGTGCAGCCCGTGGGGCAAGAGTGGCAGCCCAACGATGTCATGTAGACATCGCATTGGGGCATGAGACGAAACGTTTTGGGAATTCAGCAACTTTTATTTTGGGATTTTGTATTAGCGAATGTTGGCCTATCTCTTTTGGGAACTTGTAAAACTTAACTTGCTTTAGTAATGATGTAAACTCCAACTTAACTATGGATATGCTAGTGATGTTTTCTCTCTCTGACATGAGTCTATGATTGCATTTCCACTTTCCCTTATTGAAAGTAACTTGATAGAGTGTTTGCTACTACTTCCGCAAATGTGTTGAATGTGTGTGATTCGTGTGGAATCCTCACTGCGGAAACCTGCGGGAAACAAATCAGCGTGTGCGGGGCGGAATTTTCTGGCCCGCGGCGCAGGATTAGGACGGGGTCTCGGTCCGGGGTCATGACAACAAAGATGGAAAGGGAATCAAATAAGTAAGCAAAGAAAGAGTCCAAGCATGCCTTGGACATCCAACATGGGTCCAATACACTCCATTGCATGCCAAATATAGAAGTTTCCATGTGTGGAAATTATTCCCGGATTTTTTAGGGGCAGCAAATGGAAATGACCATAAATCTCAAATTGTGTGTCGGATTGATGCAATCTACCTACTGTTGGAAAGCTCTTTTCGAGTAGATATCCATGGAGCTCAAGATTGAATAAATTAGAGCTATATTGAGGGAGATATGACCTTAGGAAGTTAACAGTTATAATTCTATGCGGGAATTGCAAAAAAGTTTTCAAAATTGGAAACATTAGAGATCTTTAAGGAGTTCGATTTTCCAAGACTTGGAGCCCAAGAGACCACACTTAGTAACAAATCCTCTCCAATTCAAATTCTTTCCAAGTGTGAAGTCTAACTTGAGTCCTAAGCAAGAAATCTCTACAAATAAGGAAACAAGTCCTAAAAGAGAGGATATTCTTTGCTAAAAACGAGGCATCAACATCTATAAAACCAACCCAAAAGGGGATGGAGGTATCTCACGTCCAGCCCTCTCTCCAATTCCCTTCTTTCTTTTCTTCCTTTCTTGTTTTCCATTAGTGTTTTATTTTATTTTATTTTTTTTTGTTTTTTTTTTTGGTAGCCTTGGGCCATGTCCAAGGATTTATTTTGGAGAATTTTTGTGAAGGAGAAGTTGTAAAGATGCAATCTTTAATGACAAATCAAGAAGTCTTCTTTGCAATGGCGGGCTAATTTTGATTAGAGCGATGGATGAAGATAAGTGATTGCTTTTTATTTATTTAGTTATTCTAATTTAGTTCCATATGTTGTGTTCTTAATGATTAGTAGACTTGTCTTCGTGCCATAGGCAAACTTCCATTCTTAATTTCTGAAAATAAAAATTAAATTTTTTCTATTCATGCTTAGGTTTGATAGGCCATGCTTAGGATTTAGATCTTTTGATGGTTTATGCTTACTTTTGATGGGTAGTGCTTAGATTATTTTTATTTTTTTATGAGGTGAAGGAAGTCTTGGATTTTGAGTTTTATAATAAAAAAAAAAAAGGGTTTTTAAAGTTAGATTTTCCAAATTAAAAACATTGATTTGTCTTTGATTTGAAGTAAAAATTGGAACAAGTAAGGGTTACTTGATAAATAATTTGCGGATGCTTATTGGATTCCTATGCTCTAATCACTTTCATTAATTTGTAGTTTTTCATCTTTCTAAATTAGTTTCTTTCTTTTATTTCTAAATACTCAAAACTTTCCTTAATTGTTAGTTAATTAGTTTTCTTAATCTAAAAGTTTCTTAAATTAGCTCCTTGTGGGTTCGACCCGTTCTTGCCACCTTCTCATCTAGACACCCATGCACTTACGGTATTTTATGATTGATATTGATCACATCAAGTTTTTAGCGCCATTGCCGGGGAGCCAATTCAAAAGGAACATTTTAGTTAGGATTTCTAACATTAAGTTTTGTATATCATGGCATATTTTTGTAGTTAGTTGCATTCATAGCTTGCATTAAGTTTAGTTTTTGTGTTTCTTAATATTTGTGGTTACTGTTTTTCATGTTTTGGTTGCCAATTTTTAAATAATTTTTGGACTGATTGTTAGTGGTTACATAGAAGACAAATTTCAGCACTAATTTTTTTTTGACAGATTTGGCTTGTTTTTCCCCCAAAAGTTAACACAATTAAAACCAGTCAAACGAACTGCTTTGGACTTGAAATTTTGCTGGATTGGACTTTGTTATATTGAATTTGAATCATCAAAATTTCAGAAAGAAATACATTTTGGAAGTCCAACTTTTAGTGTAGGCAGATTTTGCAATCAGCAGAAAAACTTGTTCAAGTAGCCAACTTCATGATAACATAACTTCTTCGTTTTTATCCTTTCTAGCCTCTGTTTCTTTTGTTTGATTCTTGCATATTAGGAGATTACATCCCATTCATTGTTTTTTGGTTTTGATTAATAATAGTGGATCGTACAGATCTGTAAACTTGGGCCTGTGCAACAAATTCCAATACTTAGAATTTTTTTCAGCACTTGACAGCATGGTCTCCATTTAACTTTGTACTGCATTCGGAGTTTTGGAAGTGCATCTTTCATGCAAATTGTAGTAACTTAGGGTTGTGAAATTCAGATTAGGTTGACTTTTCAATTTAGGAATTTTATTAACAATTTTTTTTTCTATTTTTAGTAGATTATTTAGATCTAACATTTTAGTTGTTTTCTTTGAGGTTACAATCAGAGTTTTGAAGGACTCTAAAAGGAAGGAAATCGTGGGGATTGCTTTGAAGCAAACAAGTTGCTCTCAGAATTGCTAAAATTGCTCTCAGAATTGCAAAATTGTTAAAAAAAATACAGGTTAAGCTTGCACAGTTTAAAGATTTGTGTGGACTCGCTGTAAGAGTTTCTAAACTTTACCCCACGAATCTTTTACTTGCAAGTGGGGCTTGGATGATTTAAATTTTGCATAGTATGGATGCTTGATTGACACACCATCTAATTGGACACACACTTAGTTAAGGGCAATCCACCCAAAAAAGATAAGGTCAGGATTTCTTCACCAGATCCTTGTCCATCTAGGTTAACCATCTCTCACATTAGGATCTTAACTTTAATTAAAATCAAGAAGCAATGAGACCCTAGGATTCAGCTCAGTAGGACGAAGACCATTGACGGTTGCACCAATTGCGCTCTTTGACCGAAGTTGATGCCCAAGAAAGCCTTTGCTCCTGAGGGTGCAACAGTTTAACTATTTAGGGTATTGGTACTTAAGAGGATTCATCCCCACCACTCCTTGGTGGCTGCCTGGTCAACTAAGGCTTCATAGGACCGAATTGGAGGCCCACGTGTTCTCTTCATCAGTTAGGAGCTGTCTAGTGTCTAGGCCAACCCTAGGACTTTTCTTGTGCTCAATCCTTGTGCGTGACTGCTTGATTTTTTTGTGCATCATATTAGAACTAGTAGGGCCCTGCATATAGTTTAGGCTAATAATTTTTGGTTAGACCTGGTGCATGCAATCCAAACCTGAAAGGAAAAAATTGTGGGAACGCGAAAATTGAAGGTTGACTCGAATAGAGCTTGAGTTAGCATTGACCATCATAGGACATTCGTCAATTTTTGAAGAAAAAATGACTGATCACGTGGACCCACCCATGACTCTGAAGGACTACATGTACCCCATTAGGACAACTCAACCATCCTACATCACCCTGCCTCAGACCAATGCCACATTTGAGTTGAAATCTGGCATGATCCAGATGCTCCCAGTATTCCGTGGGCTAGACCAAGAAAACCCATATCAACATGTTAGGGAATTTGAGGACATTAGTGGGACCATGAGAATCAATCACATGACTGAGGAGGCCCTTAAACTTAGATTATTTCCTTTCTCCCTAAAAGAGAAGGCTAAAGCTTGGCTTTATGCCTTACAGGCCGGGTCCATCACTACATGGGCCAGGCTAGTCGAAGAATTTTACAAAAAATTCTACTCTAAGAAGAAAACCGCTTCGATTAGGCAGGCCATCAATGGATTCCATCAAATGGAAGGGGAGACACTTTACAGTTATTTGGAACGGTTCAAGGACCTCTTAATCCAGTGTCCCCACCATGGATTTGAAAAAATTTGATTGGTCCAGATCATGTATGAGGGTTTGGATTACCCTACTAAGCAGATGGTGGAATCTTTCTGTAGCGGAAAGTTTATACAGAAAACAACGGATGAAGCATGGACATTTTTGGAAGAAACCGCTGAAAATACACTGCAGTGGGTCCCTCTCAAGAGGGAGCCAAGCAAACCCACCATTCTTGAAAAAGGGGAAATGTTCAAGGTTGAACCTAAAATTGAGGCAGAGGCCAAATTAGCCACACTGGTTAGGAGAATAGAGGCCTTAGAGCTGAACCAAAAGCCCACTCCAAATACTTTGGAGTCATTGCAATATAATCAGGCCATGAATGGTGGGATTGACCCAACACCTTTGGGTCAGACCGAGTCTGTTGAGGAAGTGAATGCGATTTATCAAAACACTTGTTTCGATAATTGTCGCGACCCCGGCCGGGGTCCCCGAATCCGGGCCGCGACTAAAGGTGCATCCAACCAACTAACTCTGATTAACCCATAGGTTTCCGCGGTGAGGATTCCCTAAACAAACTTGGAATTTATCCCACACAAATGATGGTTTGCGGCAGCGTGCAAGTAATCTTATCTATACAACACATGTGATATAACATCCACGTACATAAGTTAAATCATCTACAAGACCAATATTCAGAGAGAAAACATAAGCATGATATTTCAAGATTTGTTCAAATTTCAAGACCACAAAAGTATGTTAAGTTTAAGATTACAATTCCCAAAAAGAACAAAAGATCCAACAAAGGCTTTACAATCCCAACATAACAAAATACTACGCCCAATCATGTAACGCAACTCATGACCCCACCCGACGTCTAGAGGATGTCGTCGGGTTGCCACTCACGGGCTGGGGGTGGCTCAACAGCCTCCTCCTGACGCTCTTCCTCAAAGGTGGCGTCACCTGCACCTGGTCACCAAAATAAACAGGTCAGACACGACGGTCTGGCAGGTGATCAATTTAGATAGAAATATAAATCATTTAAATCAGAAAATAGTTCAGTATTTAAAAACATGCATAAATGCGTAACAGCGCTAAAACAGTATACAAGACAAATAGAGCAAACATATAGAAATATATCATGACTTGTGAGAAGCTCATCCTTTCTCTACCATACATGATGAGTAGAGTAAGCATAACAGAATAGGATATACAAAACATGACAGGGCAGAATCCCAAGCTACACTTGGCAGGTGGGGTCCGGCCGTGGAACCAGAAACAGGACAGGAGGGTGTATATATGAATATACGACTAATCTGCAGATTGTCCAGGGTTTAAGGACCTCCCAAACAGTGGATTAGACTGAGAGGGTAGTCCAAACTCAGTGGTATTCACCTAAAATCATGTATGTACAAAAACAGGGTAATACATATACAAGCCGACAAAATTAGGGGAAATTTACTTATCAAAACAGGGCGAGGCAGAACATATCAGAAATAATGTGTGCTATAGAATGATAAAACAGAACTAGTAATCCCCCTTATAGTTTCTTGAAACCTGTCAAAATTCAGGCCAATACTTGCAAAACGAGACAAGTCCTACCAAAAATCATCGCATCAGAAATTAGGATTCCAAAACAAGCTAAACAGTCCACCTTAAGACCTCACATTGACCCTTGTGTATTTGAAACCCAATTGTCAAATTTAATTTATTTTTGTTGCCCCAGAAGATAATGGACAATTCAGGTTCCAAATGCACAATCTCAATTTAGAAGTGCTTAAGTGTAATTTGGTTTTTTCATCCTTCCAAAAGTCCCCACAAAACTTCCTTTTCTCTTTTCAAATTCAAATTACAGGCAGCATCAGGTTCGCTCGAGCGATGAGAAGTTCGCTCGAGCGGACGCATCCAGAACTTTGTTCGCTCGAGCTTCCACGGGGTTCGTTCGAGCAATCGCAACCAGAGACTTGTTCGCTTGAGCTAACCTATTGCTCACTCGAGCGAACAGGTTTCTGGGAGCGTCCCTCGTAGATAGAAGCTTGTTCGCTCGAGCGACCAAGAGTTTCGCTCGAGCGGACAAGTTTTTGGCAACGTTTTCGCCAGACAAAAGGTTGCTCGCTCGAGCGAGCCAGGGCTCCGTTCGAGCGAACAGCCTTCTGGCTGACTTGCCTAGTGCAGGAAACCCATTCTCCTTTGCAATTTCTGCTACCCTCTTTCCTCCAATTCTCCCTCTCAAGAGAACCTGCATATACATTATCTTCCAAGCTTCTTCACACAACCATTCATCAACCTCAACCCATCTATTCTCCAAACCACATTAACCATCAATCCATTCGTTCAAAAACAATTAGCTTATAACTAAAACAAAAATCAAACTTAACCAAATGTACAAATTAAGAACCATACTAAAACTTATACAAGATAGTATAGAAGGCATTACACTTAATCCCATGCATATTAATGTAATAGGAGAGAAAACTAAGCATGGAAAATCAACCATTAGAGATCAAAATAATATCTAAATTCAACATGCATTAGAAGAGTTTAAAAAGATCACTTGCCTTGGCAATAGGTACACCAAAATCTCCCAAGAATCCTACCCAAAGGTGAGCCACGAATTTCTACAAGAACCCCATGACAAAAACCTCAAAATCCATTAAAATGGTGAAAACAAAGACCCATTTCGAAATGGGTGCTGCATGTGTGAAAAATAGTGTCCTAAGGGGCTCAAAAGACCAAAATGAAAGAAAGAAGATCCCTTTACCTGGAGCTTGCTAAACAAGGAGGAGAGGGGAAAATAGAGGTCTCTTCCAACTACAATTTCGAAGAAAATGCTAACAATAGAGAGCTTGGGAAGAGAGGAAGAGGAAGATGGTCTCAAATTTTGAGATGAAAGTCTCTAGGTAGGGCATGCAAGAGAGAAAGTGAAGGGGAAGGAAAGTCTCTTCTCAGCTTGTATGAACGTGAAGTTGCAGGAGTGGCTGGAACGTGAGTGAGGTAAGGGAGAAGAGAGAGCTTAAGTCAAATGGGTCCTTGTGGGCCCCATGACCTCTTAACTTTTGACCATTAAACCATCAAATTACGGGCCCTGGATGGAAACGATGAAGAACACAAAAATGATCTCGAAAAATCTAGTTTTCAAAAAGTACAAATTTGACATAGTTTTGAGATTTCGAAATTTGAGTCCAGATTTGGTGCGAAATGACAGTTTTACCCCTTTTGGCCAAAACTTGGGTTTCTGGGCCTCAAATACAGACAGGTTGAAAGCAAAAGTTGAACAATATAATAAAATCATTCAAAATAAATCAAAATCAAAATAAAATAGAGAAATCTAGAATTTCTCCCAAGCTTACGCGTACACTCAAGACACCCCTGAGTGTGATTGAATAGCATAGAACGCTCTCGAAATTCCCCAAAACTAATTCTCGACTAAATCGAACCAATTCTAAACCATGAACACTAAACCCTCATTAAAACTAAGCACGCACTTAATTAAGACTAATTGCTCTAATCCTGGGTCGGGGTTTGACAATAATTGTCAGAGGTATGACCCATACTCCAACACATACATTCTAGGTTGGAGGGATAATCCAAACTTTTCTTGGACCAAGGGTCCAACTCAGGGTGGCCCATCCTAGGCCCATCAACTTCAACCCATTCCACCTCAAGCCATGCCACCTCCAGGGTTCCTAAAGCCACCTGTGCAAAATTTCACCCCCAATCCGCAAAATCAGCGGATAGATTCTCTTGAGGAAACCATGAAATTGTTAGTTCAGAATACCCTCCAATTCCAGCAAAGCACTATTCAGAGCTTGAATGCTAACACACAATCCATTGCAAAATTGGAATACATAGTGAGCCAACTGGCCAACTCCATCAGTGCCAGAGACGAAGGAACATTCTCTAGTCAACCCGAACCTAATCCCAAAGGCCAAGTTGTTCATGATCCTAAAGGGAAAGGCCCGAAACAAGTCAAATCCATTATCACTTTTCGGTCGGGTACACAGGTTGATAATAAGGTTGAATTACCCAGGGAAACTGAGGAACCAAGTGTGGATGTTGAACCCATGCTAGAACTAGAGCCATTCAAAGAGGACCCAGTCAATGCTGAACCATCACCTAGTGAGCCCACTCCTAGGACCTATGTTCCCAAGGCACCATACCCACAGAGGCCAGGCCCAGCAAAATCAAATACTCAACTGGATAAAATGCTAGAAGTATTCAAACAAGTGAGAATCAATATCCCACTACTTGATGCGATCCAACAAATTTTGGCCTATGCAAAATTTCTGAAAGACCTTTGCACCTTCAAAAGGACTACTAATGTGCCGAAGAAAGCATTTCTAGCCTAACAAGTTAGCTCGATCATTTCCTGTCCAACCCCAATCAAATACAAGAACCCAGGGTGTCGTACCATTTCTTGCCAAATAGGGGACCATCACATAAAGAAAGCTTTGCTAGATTTGGGTGCAAGTGTGAACCTTCTTCCGTACTCTGTTTATGAAGAATTAGGTTTGGGGGAGTTGAAAAGGACACATGTGGCCTTGCAATTGGCTGATGCATCGATTCGATACTCCAAAGGAGTAGTCGAAGATGTTCTGATCAAAGTCGGAGACTTTGTATTTCCTGTCGATTTTGTTGTCTTGGATACCAAACACACATCTGGGGCTGAACCCAAAATTCTAGTAATTTTAGGGAGACCTGTTGCGACCCCGGACCGAGGTCCTCGATCCGGGCCCGCGACTTGGTTGGATGTCCAACCATGATTAGCCCACAGGTTTCCGCGGTGAAGATTCCCAAAACAAACATGGAACAATCTCATAAGAACGATGGTTTACGGAAGCGTGCAAGTAATCTTAATCACAACTTAATAACACAAATCACAAAATTCCAAGATGCATAAGTTAAATAATTCAAGGGACATAAACATTCAGAGAGAGAATGTGTAACACAGCATATCCATAATTTAAACTTCGAGTTTCAAGTGACCAAAAGTGAGTTAAGTTTACATTTCTCATGTGTCAAAAGAGCCAACAAAGGCTTTACATCCCAAAACAACAAAATACTAGACCCAACCATGTGAACGCAACTCATGACCCCACCTGACGTCTAGAGGATGTCGTCGGGTTGCCACTCACGGGCTGGGGGTGGCTCAACAGCCTCCTCTTGACACTCCTCCTGAAAGGCAACGTCACCTGCAACTGGTCACCAAAATAAACGGGTTAGACACGACGGTCTGGTAGGTGATCAATTTAGACAAAATATAATTTATTCAAATCATGAAAAAGTTCAGTATTTAAAACCATGCATGAATGCGAAACAATGTTAAAATAGTATATAGGACAAATCGGGCAAGCATATAGAAATATATCATGATTAGTGAGAAAAAAACCACCTTAAGCTCATCCTTTCTCTACCATACGTGATGAATAGAGTAAGCAGAACAGAACATGATATACAAAACAGGGCAGGACAGAATCCCATGCTACACTAGTTAGGTGGGGTCTGGCCGCGGAACCGGAAGCATGACAGAGGTGTATATATATGAATATACGACTAATCTGCAGATAGTCTAGGGTTTAAGGACCTCCCAAACAGTGGATCAAGCTGAAGGGTAGTCCAAGCTCAGTGGTATTCACCAAAATCATGAATGCATGAAAAACAGGATAATATGTATACAAAGCCGACCAAATTAGGGGGGTTTACTCTTCAAAACAGGACAAAGCAAGACATATCAGAGATAGCATGCGCTATAGCATGATAATACAGAAATAGTAATCCCCATTATAGTTTCTTGAAACACTTCAAAAATCAGGCCAATACTTGCAAAACGAAACAAGTCCTACGATACTCATCGCATCAGAAATCGGGGTTTCAAAACAAGCTAAACAGTCCACATTAAGACCTTACATTGACTTTTGTGTATTTGAAACCCAATTGTCGAAATTAATCTATTTTTTTGGTGCCCCTGAAGCTAATGGACAATTCAGATTTCAAATGCACAACCTCAAACTAGAAGTTCTTAATTGTATGCTGGTTCTTCATTCTTCTAGAAATTCCCTTAAAACTCCTTTTCTTTTTCAAACTCGAAAATCGCAGGAAGCATCAGATTCGCTCGAGTGATGGTCCGTCCGCTCGAGTGGACGCATCCAGAACTTTGTTTGCTCGAGCTTCCACTGGGTTCGCTCAAGCGACAGGATCCAGAAGCTTGTCCGCTCGAGCTCACCTATTATCCGCTCGAGTAGACAGGTTTCTGGCAGCGTTCCTCACAGATAGAAGCTTGCTCACTCGAGTGACCCCTGGTTCTGCTCGAGCGAACAGGCTCCTTCTAGAACCCGTCCAGTGTAGAAACTGCATTCTTCGTGAAACTTTCTGGCTCCTTCTCACTTCCATTCCTTTATAAAGCTTACAGCATTTCCAATATTTCTCTTGAAATTTTGAACATTTCTACATCCCATTAAATCAATGAAAACCCATTCAACAATTCACACTTCAAGCTCTCCCAATCTTCCATCCATCCAAAAACATTTGAAGAAACAAATATAACTTAATTGAATGGAAAATCTTCAAGATAAAACAAGTAACATATGCATTTAAAACTTGAAGTAAAATTTCAAACCATTCACCATGATGAGATCAATTCATTTCAAAACTAAAACAAGAAGAACAAGCCATTTGTAGCTAAAAAGAATACCCAACAATTCATACACTAGAAGGGCTAAAGAGATCACTTGCCTTGACAATAGGTAAACCAAAAACTTCTCAAAGTGCTACCCCAAGCTGAGCCACTAATTTCTATAAGAAACCCCATGAAAGAACCTCAAAATCCACCAAAAATGTGAAAACAAGGACCCATTTCGAAATGGGTGTCGCATGCATGAAAAGTAGTATCGTTAGGAGCTAGGAAAACTCCATTAAAGAGGAGGAAGAGAGAGCTCACTTGAAGCTTGCTAAACAAGGAGGAGAGAAGAAAATGGAAATCCCTTCCAACAAGAATCTCCAAGAAAATGATATCAATAGGAAGCTTGGGTTGAGAGGCAGATCTCCATTTGGGGGTCTAGAAGTGGGGCATGCAAGATGAGGAAGAGAAGAGGAAGAGGTTCTCTCTCAGCTGGCTTTGAAGAAGAAGTTGCATAGATGAGTCTGGAACGTGAGTGGGAATGGGGGAGAAGGGGGACTTGAGTCAAATGGATTTGTGGGCCCCACTATGCTCTAAACTTGTGACGATTAAAACATCAATTTACGGGCCTCAGATGGAAACGACGAAGAAGACAAAATTGATCACCGAAAAATCTAGTTTCAAAAAAGTATAAATTTGGCATAGTTTTGGGATTTCGAAATTTGGGTCCAGATTTGGTGTGAAATGACTGTTTTACTCTTTTGGCCAAAACTTGGGTTTTTGGGCCTCAAATACAGACAGACTGAATCCAAAAGTTGAACAACAAAAAAAAAATCATTCAAAATAGATCGAAATCATGATTAAAAATCGGGAAAACTAGAATTTCCTCCCAAGCTTACACGTACACTTAAGGCACCCCTGAGTGTGACTGAATAGCATAAAACGCTCTCAAAATTCCTAAAAGCTAATTCCAGAGTAAATCGAACCAATTTCTAACCCACAAACACTAAACCCACATTATAACTAAGCACACACTTAATAGGTACTAATTACGCTAATCTTGGGTTGGGGTTTGACAAGACCATTCCTAGCCACCTCAAATGCCTTGATCAATTGTAGGAATGGAGTGATGCAAATCTTTTTTGGGGCTGTGACAGCTCAAGTGAACATTTTTAATGTCAGTAAGAAACCTCCCGATGAGGATAATGGGGTTTTTGAAGTTAGTTACATTCATGAATTGGTGAAAAATCACTTACCCCATTTTAAACTTGAAGATCCATTAGAGGCTTGTCTTGCCCACTTTGGCAGTGATTTTGATGTAGATGGCTGCATTGAAGAGGTGAATGCACTGCTAGATTCAACTCCATTCATGAAAAAGAATAGGTGGCAACCTAAGCGAAAGATCTTGACCTCAATTTTGGAAGGTAGGTTTGTTTGGGATTCAGGTGGATTCCATGTTAGGTGTCAGATAGGGTAGTTTCTTTTTCTTTGTTTATATATATATATTATTATTATTAGTTTAGGCTATCTTTTGTCATTGTTTTGACTAACTTTGGATAGAGAGCACCATGCAAAATCATCAGGTAACTTCTTTCCTTTATCTCCTGCTATTTATTTTTCCTCATATTCCATTATCAATTTCTGCATTACATGCATGACATCGAGGACGCTGTCTAGTTTAGGTTTGGGGGTGGGAACAAGCACACTTGTCCAATTTTAGGTGATTTTTTTCAATTTTAGGAAAACTTTTAATTTTATTTTATTTTATTTTTTTTTTAAAAGGGAAGCTTTCAAAGGAATTGATAAAATTCAACGATGCTCAAACACCCGGAATTTCCAAATCCTTGGAAGGAAGTAAAATGAAAGTTCAAGACTTTTCTAGAATATTTCAAACTTTGTTTTTCATTGAAACACGTTTACATTTATCAGGATTTTGGATAGGAAGCTTTAGTGTCGAATTCAGGATTTCTCAAGAAAGATAGGATGACTTTATGAAGTTTAGCCTTGTAAGTCTACCTGATTCATCAGGATGGTTAGGCCAACCAAAACCAATGGATTACTTCGGGCGAATTGAAAAGGGCTGCCAATTGTTGGGGATCGAAAAAAAAAAAAGAGAAAAAAGAAAAAAAAAGTTTAGTTAGAAGTTTTGAAAAGAATAAAAGTTTGTGACTAGTTTGGGTTTGCAGACTTTTTAACCCGAGCTAGTAAGCCCGTAAAGGTATTTACATACCTAGTGCCCTAAAGCCATCTGGTTTTGGAGTCATTGGCCTAATGCTCGTTACTTGGGTTAATTAGAAAACTTAAGGGACCTAGGCATTGCACAGTCATATGTGTGTGTTTGAAAAAAAAAATTGCGGCCTTTGAAAACATAGTAGTGCGAAAGCCGTCATAGTAGCCTTGAGAGGGAAACTTATGAGCCACTGGGATGCCTAGATTTTCAGGAGTACCAAGCCCAAAATGGAAATTTGACATACGAGTGTCTTATACACCTTGTATTAAGTCAGGAAGCCTCAATGTATGGTCCGAAATTGTGTAGAGATCCATCATGCCCAGATTATGTGTATATTCTAGCCTGTTTTCAACTATTATTACTAGTTTCGCTTTGAATTACTGATTTATGTACTCGACATGCCCTGTCAACCCCATAAGTGCATGACTGACATGAATGTGATAATTGTGCCTACGGGCATCTTGTTCAGCCTGCTCGGGTGTTATACACCATATAGATATATGTATATGTCTTGTTATTGTTTTGACTTATGTGTCGGCAGCAATAAGCTTGGATGTTCTTTTCAGTCTAATCAACTGACTTGGGCCTCCCCTCCGTGCTCTCACCAGCTGTAGTTTGGATCCTGTCCTGCCTCGTTACCCGGTTCCGCGACCGTGGTCTTGTCTAGCTATATATATATATAAAGTTGGTCCTCGTCACTTCGTGTGTCCGAGACCAACGCACTGAATGTGCTCTCATCATACTAGTGATAAATGATCTAGCTTCTCTGTGGTTGCCATCTTGCCAGTTCCATATTCCTTGTTACCTTACATGTTTTATATTGCACATGTGTCTCATACAAATGATGCATCTTGTTTTATGGAAATTATTGCTTTGACAGGTTTAAATGTTTTATAAATTGTTCTTTGAATTTCCTTATAGATATGTCTATTTACCCACCTGCTAGACCGTCGTGTCTGACCCATTTTTGTGGTACTCGGGTCTAGACCCCGTTATCGTTGAGGAGAAGCCGGAGGAGGCAGCCGGTGAGCCGCATCGATTAGTAGAATGGCAAGTTGACAATGTCATTTAGACATTAGGTCGAGCTTTAAGACACGACACATTTTGGGGGATTATTGATTGTTATATTGTGGGAATTCTTTTGGTTGTACCGGCCTTTGTTGGCCAATATTTTTGGGAATGTTATCTTAACCACTTTTTGTATAAATGCTAACTTAATAATTGTCGCGACCCTAGACCGAGGTCCCCGATCCGGGCCCGCGACTAGTGTGTCCAACTGTGATTATCCCACAGGTTTCCGCGGTGAGGATTCCAGAACAAGCATGGAACAATCTCACACGAACAACGGTTTGCGGAAGCATGTAGCAATCTCATCAAGACAATACATATTATATAATATCAAACTTGCATAAGTTAAATCATCATCAAGACAAATACTCAGAGAAGGAAACAAAAACATGGCATTTCCAAGATTAGTTCAAGTTTCAAGACAACAAAAGTATGTTAAGTTACATCCCACAAAGAAAGGGCCAACAAAGGCCATCACATCCCAAAATAACAAAATGATAAAACCTCGTTATAGTACATCGCTTCTCAAGACCCACCCGATGTCTAGATGACGTCGTCGGGTTGCCACTCACGGACTGGGAGTGGCTCAACAGCCTCCTCCTGACGCTCCTCCTCAAAGGCAACGTCACCTGCATCTGGACATCAAAATAAATGGGGTCAGACACGACGGTCTGGCAGGTGATCAATTTAGATATGAATATAAATCATTTAGATTACGGAAAAAGAAAGTACGTTCAATGAGTGCAGAACATTGCTTGGAAAGTATACAAAACAAAACTAGCATGAATGTAGAAATATATCATGATTAATAAGAAACCACATTGAGCCCATCCTTTCTCTACCATACGTGATGATCAGAGTAAGCAGAATAGAACATCATATAATAGGACAGAACAGAACATAATCCCATGCTACACTACGTAGGTGGGGTTTGGCCGCGGATTCAGAAACAGAACAGAGGTGTATATAAAAATATACGACTAATCTGCAGATAGTCCAAAATTTAAGGACCCCCAGACAGTGGATCAGACTGAAAGGGCAATCCAAGCTCAGTGGTATTCACCTAAAATCATGAGTGCACAAAACAAATAATACATATACAAGGCCGATCAAAATAGGGGGATTCACTCATCAAAATAGGACAAGGCAAGACAATTCAGAGATAGTATATGCTATAGCCAAACAAAACTGAAGTAGTAATCCCCATTATGAGTTCTTGAAACAATTCAAAACTAGACTAACATTTGTAAAACAAAACAAGTTCTAACGATGTTCATCGTATCGGAACCGAGGTCCCAAAACAAGTTGATCAGTATACATTAAGACCTTTCATTGACCTTTGTGTATTTGAAACCCAATTGTCGGAGTTTAAGGGGCATTGGTGCCCCTAAAGCTAAATAGACAGTTCAAGTTCCAAATGCACAATCTCAAGCTAAAATCCCTTAATCATATTCAAATTTTCATTTTTTCCAAGAAAATTCCATAAAACAGGTCCATCATAAAAATTTGGTCAGCTCTCGGTCACCTGTCGGCTAGCCGAGGTGGTGCATATCGGCTAACCGACACCTGACCGAAGGCTTGCCGTCAAATCTCAGGTCAGGAAACATATCATTCTGGATTTGGAACTGAAGTAGAGTTCGGTTGGCTGTCGGTTGACCGAAATGGGGTTGTCGGCTAACCGACAGCTGACTGACGTCTCCCTTGACGCGATGCAAGCTTCTGGATTAGGAAACGTGGTGGTTCGGTTGGCTGTTGGTCGACCGAAACAAGGTTGTCGGCTAACCGAGATGTGACTGACAGCTGACCGACCCTCTGCGGGAAGCTGCAGTTCAGGTCAGATTTCTTCATTCTTCTTCCCATTCAGACCCCATTCATTCCTTGACAAGTTTCTTGCAATTACGGAGCCTACATGCTCTCCAAAAAGCAACATTTCAACACTTCATCACCATACACACATCAATCCTCCAAATCTTCAAATCTCATTACACCCATTTCAGTCAATCCACATTCTGGTTTCTTCAATCATCCATTCATTTGTCCATAACATTTGAGCAAAATGAAGAGAACTTATTTGAATGAAAAACCATTAAAAGAAACAAGAAATACATGCATTTCAACTAAGAAAGTGATTTCCAATCATTTCGCATACTCATACCCATTATTGCTCAAACAAAATGAGAAATCAAACCATTTGAAACAGAGAAAGATGTCCAGTTATTGCATGCATCAAGAGAACTAGATTGATCACTTGCCTCAACCAATGCTAATTCAAAATTTTTCTCAAAGGTCCTACTTAAGAATGAGCCACAAAATCTACACAAAAAGCCCCAAGAAATCCATTAAAAAATCATCATTTTTTGTTAACAAAACCCCCATTTCGAAAATGGGTTTGCATGCAAGTAGAAAAGCTTCCTAAGGAGCTCAAAAGACTCCATTAAAAAGGAGGAGAAGATATCTCACCTGAAGCTAGCTAAAGAAGAAGAAATGGGGAAGAAGAAGAGGAAGCCCAGCTGGAAACTTCAAGAGAACTCTACGAAAAGGAAGCTTGAGGTGAGGGGAAGAAGAGGGTATGCTCAGATCTTGATTTGGAAGATCCTAGCTATGTCATGCAAAGGTGAAGAAGAAGGTGAAAGGGGACACTTTCTCATCTCTCACTCAAGAAGAAGTTGCAGGAAATCTTTGAACGTGAGGAAGGTGAGGGAGGTAACTTAAGTGAGTGAAAGTGGGCCCCATTTGACTTCAAAACTTGGGATGGCTGAAACATCTACTTGTGTGCCCCGGATGAAATCGGCGAAGAAGACTAAAATGATCACCGAAAAATCTAGCTTCCAAAAAGTATAAATTTGACACATTTTTGAGATTTCAAAAATTGGGTCTAGATTTGGGTGTGAAATGACTGTTTTGCCCTTTTGGCCAAAACACGGGGTTTTTGAGTATCGAATGAAAACGGATTGAATACGAAAGTTGTAGGAAAACATAAAACCATTAAAAATAAATAGAAATTGCTATTTAAATAAAAAATCCAGAATCGTCCTCCCCTGCTCACACATGTACTCAGAGCACCCCTGAGTGTGTCAGACTAACACAAAGCGCTCTCAAAATTTCCCAAAGCTAATTCCAAGACTAAATCGAACCACATTCTTACCGAATGAGTACAAAACCCGCTTAAGTCTAGCCACACCCTTAATTGGCACTAATCGCGCTAGTCTTGGGTCAGGGTTTGACAATAATTTGGGAATGCCAATGTTCATTGCTCACTCTGACGTCATGTCATTTATATATGTTTATCAGTCTTGTAATATGGAATGTGGGATAGATCACAAATTTGGTTTGCTACACGCTTCCGCACAAATTGTGAATGACTTATGAGTACGTGTGAGATCCTCACTACGGAAACCTGTAGGAAATTAAAAGAGTGTGTGTATCTTTTGATTATTGTGGTAATCATTACTATACACTCACCAACTAAGCCCCACGATCCTAGATCTCGGTCCGGAGTCGTGACAACATATACTTGATTGATTGTTTTGAGATCATGATCTTTATGTTGGAAATAGGTGGGCCTCTAGGATAGGTTTTCAAAACTTTTGACCCACTTGTCTCAGGGATCAACTATCCAAAAGGCTACAAAACCCAATCCAGGATCCATGTCCTCAATCTCAGCCATCATGATCAGTAAATAAACCTATCAAGAAGATAGAAACAACACTTAACAAGCAACCATGAAATTCTACAACATACAAGGAGTAGAATATACCTATGGAGCTCGGTTGTGCTCTAATGGAGGAGTTGATTTCTTTCTTTGAGAAACTCTTTTGTAAACCAAATCAGAACCTCTAATACACAATACTCTTCCACGCTTGACCCATCTCAGATCTCTTTTCCTCAAGAAGATGGTGGAATCTCCAAGAGAAAAACTAACTAGACCTCAAAGGGAAACCGGAAGAGAAACTAGAAGAGAGAAGGAGAAGAGGGGAGTGCAACTCTTGCACAAGGGGCTTTGGGCGTGAGTCCCTAGGAGGAAAACATGCATGAACGTCCAAGCCACTATTCCCCTTTATTTATAGCTTTAAGCAACCTCCTCTTCATTTATTATTTAGAAGTCTCACTTCCATAATAATTAGTAACTTATTCTTCCTATTATTACTACTATTAGAAGTTTCACTTCAAATAGAAATAGTAACTTTCCTTTTGAGTTCAAATAGAATTAGTAATGATCCAATCTTACGCTAGCGTGGGAACCACTAAGGGTTCCATAGAAAGCTGGCTCCAACTAGGACACCGCAACCCCACATCTCGTGTATAGTCTGGGCCCGCAGTTAATTGCAAATAACTCTACTAAATAATTGCAATTGAATTCTAGTCTTAGGAATAAATTACATGAAGACCCTAAACTTCCCTATCACCACAAGTAGGGCCCTCCATCAATATCCATGGATCAATTGGATAAACTGTCCCACTAATTTAGATCCATATCTTGTTATCATTGAGACCCAATTAATCACAGTAATCATTAGTACCATCCAATTAACTCTTAATTGAGATGGGTGTACGCTTACCAATGATAAATCCATTAATTGGCACAAGGGGATAATAAAGATAGATTCCATCTTGACCATTAGATCTTCCCACAGTCCTACTACCACGTACCCAAGACACTGAGGTGTTGACCTACAGTTGGCCTCACTCATTGGTGACTCAAAGCAAATGAATAGATAGAAACTTGAGTTCATCAATGTCTTAGGATTGAGAGCCTATTGCTAGGGAATTATGAGAGCAGACCTTAAAGTAAAGACAATGTTCATAAGGTGCTTCTCATGGTCCTTCAATACATCCAATGTACTCGCACTATTGTAAGACCCCCCGAGAGTTTCCGATTAGTGTTAATTAAGACGTGCTTTAGTTATAAGTGAGATTAGTGAGTTTTGGTTAAGTTTGGATTAGAATAGCTCTTTTATAGCTTTGGTTTATTTTGGGAACTCTTTTGATTTAGTGGGACCCTTTAGGGTTTCCTTTATCTTGTTTTGTGTGACTTTTGGATTTAATTGATATTCGGAAAAAAATCTGTATTTCTGCCCCGTTTGACTTATTTTATTGTTCTCGACAACTTTCGTATTTGCCCCGTTTCCATTTGAGACCTCTAGACCTTACTTTGCTAATGATAGGGGGTAAATCAGTCTTTTTGCATAAAATCTGGACACTATTTTCGATGTCTCTGAAACTCGTGAAATATATACTTTTTGAAAACTAGAAATTTCGACAAACAATTCTTCCTTCTTCGTCGAATCCATATGAAGCCCGGAAGATGATGTTTTTAGCCCAATTAGTTGGTTAAGTTGTGGGACCCACATTCATTCTCTATATAAGGAGGAGCCTTTTTCCTTCTTCCTCTTCTTGCAACTTTCCCTCTTTGAGATAGTGAGTTCCAGCCCTAGGCTTTCTTGCCCATCTTCTTGCTTCTCCATCTCTCAATCACTCTCAATCTCTTGCTAAAGGAAAAATGGTGGTTGCCATCTTCTTCCCCTCCATGAGTGCTTCCTCTTGATACCATTTTTAGATAGAACCCTCCACTCTAAGCTACACTTTGAACAAGTTCTTGCCATTAGAAGACCTTCCATGTAAGCTCTTCCTCTTATCCCTTTGATTTGTGTTCTTCTAGTCTTGAAGATGCTTCATTTCCATTATTGGAAGTTATCTCCTTCTATTTCTTGTTTTGCCATTCTAGGGTTTGTGATTAGTGTCATTTTGGGGATTTTTGTGTAGTTGTGGATTTGAGCTTGAGAGAAGTGCTTAAAGCTTGTTTAGCTTAATTGGAGACCAAGGCAAGTGGTTGAAAATAGTAAATTGATGATTTCATGTTTTCTTTGAATTTTCATTTTTGTTTCCATTTATGATGCCATGGTTTATACAGGCATGCAAATAAATGTTTTGATGAGCATCTCCTTCTATTTAGTCTTTTTGGAAACAAATGAGTGCATTGCTTTTGGTTAAAGGTTTTGAGTTATTCTTTACATCTTCATTTATGTGGGTTGTTCTTGCATTGAATAAAGTGGGTATCCTATGAATTAATATGATTTTTGGTGGCAATGGGATGGTTGTTGGAAGACTTGAATGGGATGGAAGTGGGTGGCAAGAGTGCCATAAATATTATGCTAAGTGTTGGCTTTGATGAAGTTTTGAAGAGAAGGGGAGATGAGGTTCAGACTGCTGAAACGGTGAGTTTCTGAAGCAATTCGCTCGAGCGAACCTCCATTCGCTCGAGCGAACCTCCATTCGCTCGAGCGAACCCTTAACAGAACTCCTATCGCTTGAGCTAACCTTTTTCTTCGCTCGAGCCTTCCTGTTCCGGAGTAGTTCGCTCGAGCGAAACTAACCTCGCTCGAGCGAACCCCTCACTGAACCTTGGTCGCTCGAGCCTCCCTCTTTCTTCGCTCGACCTTTCCTGACTCGAAGTAGTCCGTTCGAGCGAACTCAACTTCGCTCGAGCGAACCCCTTCCAGAGACTTGTTCACTTAAGCCATTCTATCTGTTCACTGGAACGAACCTTTCAGTTCGCTTGAGCGAATTATACAAAATTACTGGGCTAATTTCAAACATAATTAGAAGGTTGTTTTAAGGTCCCATGAGGTTGGATTGGAGCCCTAATAAGATGTGGAGGAATAAGAGGTGTTTTATGGAGGCTGATTTGGAATATAATCCCAATTTTCGGAGATTTATTAAGGATAATGGATTCATCAACTTGTATAGGGATCCTGGGATGTCTCAAACCTTCCGGAGTACCATGCCATCAACTTAAATCAACATACGAGACCCATATACATATTGTTTAAATTCTGAAACCTCAATGTATGGTCCAGAAATATGGGGGTGTCCATAGTGTTTGCTTTTATCAAACCTTATTCGTTTTCAGCAGTTTTCGTATATTAGTACAAGTGGCATTTCAAAACCACTGAAATATGTAACTTGAGTAATTGATCAGCCTTATGCATTTTGATAAGACATTATTGTGTTAAATTCACTTACGAGACTCAGTTCAGTTTGTTTTGAGTGTTATACACTTCTTTAGATATGTATATGTTTTGAATGTGTTTTAACCTATGAGTCGGCACCACTAAGCTTAGACGACCTTGTCGGTTTGATCTGCTGACTTGGGGTCCCCTTTTAGCTTCTGTCAGCTGCAGTCTGAATTCTGTTTTGTCTTGTCACCCGGTTCCGCGGCCATGGTTTTGCTCAGTATATTGTATATGTATTTATAGTTGTTTCTCGTCACCCTGAGTGCTCCGAGATCAACGCCTTTAGTGTGCTCTCATCACGTTAGTGATGGAGGATTTAGCTTAAGTGTGGTTGCCATCTTGTCTGTCCTTGTTCTTTGGTTACCTTCATGATTTATCTTGCATTTGTACTTTATATAAACAACGCATCCTGTTTATAACAATCACTGTTTTATTATGATTTCAGTATGTTTTAAGTTACGTTTTATTTTCTTAAATTGTATTATCTATTCACCTGCCTGCCAGACCATCGTGTCTAACCCATCTTTGTGGTACTCAGGTTCAGTCCTCGTTATTGCCTTTGAGGAGGAGAAGGAGGAGGCGGTCGGTGAGCCGCAACATTTAGTAGAGTGGCAAGCCGACAATGTCATGTAGACATTGATTTGAGCTACAAGTTGCGCAACATTTTAGGGAAATTATAGAATGACTTTTGATTAATACTTTTGGTTGTACTGGCCTTTGTTGGCCATTATTTTGGGGAATGTTAAATTAACTGATCTTTTGTTTAAACTTCTAACTTTATATTTTGGGGTTAAGCCAATGAAATTATTGCTCACTCTGACGCCATGTCAGTTACATGTATTTATCAGCCTTGCATTGTGGAATGAGTTACCGATTTGATTTGCTACACGCTTCCGCACCACTGTAAATGTTTTGTGAGTGTGTGTGAAATCCTCACCGCGGAAACCTGTGGGAAATTAAGGATGTGAATATCCAAATGCATGATCATTGTTAAATGTAGGTTTATCCTCATTCGCGGGCCCGGATCTCGGGCCGGGATCACGACAACTATGATCCAGAATCTTAGATTTTGATGATCGAGACAAATCATACTATCTCATAGTAATCAAAGTACTGCAACCTTGTCAGATGAGATGTCCAGTCTCATCACTAGTTGTGAAGATATTCAAGTATAAGATTTGCTATACATGTCTCCCGTATGTGGATCTCATCCATACACATGTATTGCATTTAGTATACTTATGGACTCCAGTTTATCTCATGACCCATCATGTCATTTGTATTAGTTATGTGCAAACAAGTAAAAAAACACCATTCATCTCATGAAAGGAAAACATGAGTATATTGGTAAATAAAGAAATTAATCAATTTATTTCATTAATCTTAATGGACTGAGACCATAAAACTAACACTTTATACGACGAATATTGTTTAGCACTTGTTTAGTCTTACAAGTATAAACTTTGTTTTGAATCGTTGAAGAACTATAAAAAAAAAAGGAACACTTCTTCAGCATTGTTTTGTTATAGCTTCGGCTACCCTTGCTTAGCCTGCTTTGCTTTTGTCTTGCTAAGTGTATTCTTCTATTTTTGATAAGTTTTGTATAAGTATTTTTACGTTTTGTGCATTCATGAATTCCATTGAATACCACTGAGCTTGGACTGCCCTTCCAGTCTGATCCACTAGTTAGAGGGTCCTTAAACATAGAAACTGTCTGTAGATTAGTCATGTAATTATACACATCTTTGCTTGGTTCCGGTTCCGCAGCCAGCTTTCCCGCCCACCTCGTGTGGCTCGGGCCTTTGCTTTACTTCGTTTTGCTTTGCTTTGTCTTTGCTTGCTCTTGTCATCATGTATGATGGAGAAAGGATGAGCTCAACGTGGATTTACAAATCATGATGTTTTTCTTGTAATCATGTTAGTTTTATCTTCCATATTATTTAAGTTTTTCTTTGAATTCATTAAATGGCTTTGAGCATTGTCATTTCAGATTTTAAAATGATATATATATGTCTAAATTAATCACCTACCAGACCGTCGTGTCTGATCCATTTGTTTTGGTGCTCAGGTGCAGGCGCAGATGCCTTTGAGGAGGAGCGCTAGGAGGAGGCTTTTGAGCCACCTCCAGCCCGTGAGTGGCAACCTGACGACGTCATCTAGACATCGGGTGGGGTCATGAGTTGCGAGGCACTTAGCTTGGGATATATCTTTTGGATTTCTTTTGAAATGTATTGGCCTCTGTTGGCTCCTTATATTTTGGGATTGTAACTTAACTTTAATCCAACATGCTTTTGTTTACTTGAAATTTAAGTTGTGATGGGAATGCAATGTTATATTTCCCCCTTCTGAGATTTTGTCTTATGATTTTACATAAGCATGATGATTTTATACAATGTGAATTGTTTATATGAGAATTGCTACACGCTTCCGAAAACCATTGATCGTGTGAGTTCCATGTTTGTTTTAGAAATCCTCACCGGGGAAACCTGTGGGAACATCAATTGCAGACCCAGGTCGGGAATCTCGGTCCTGGGTCGCGACAGATGCACCAGTAGGTGTTCCCATGGGGTGGCTTGTACTGTAAGCCCAAGGGAAGCATGTATGGGAGCATACGATGTGTGCGATGAAATCTTAAACTGTGGCGGGCCTTTCCGTGGATAAAAAGCAAACCAAAGCTAGTTTAGTATTTAGTACAATAAAGAAAAATGAGAGAACCTTCTCTCTTTTGCTTATCAAAAACCCTCTACTTCTCTCCCTTCTTTGATGTGATCAATATCAATCATAAAATACCGTAAGTGCACAGCTACCTTTATTCAAGAAAGTGGCAATGGGTTGAACCCACATGGAGCAAATCAAGAAGAATTTCTCGATTTTAGAAAACCAATGTAGAATGTGAATAGGTGACCATAAAAATAACAAAAGCAAGCAAATAATGAAGTAAAAACAACCAATAGTGAAGAGACTGATTAAGGCATCGGAATCCACTGAGCAATCAAAAATCACCTTTTCATTAAAACACTTACTTGTTTAGTTCTCTACTTCATATCAACACCCAATCAAGGAATCAAAATCCGGATGATATAACATTAAAAACCAATTTCTCCTTTTAGAAGGAGATTCATTTTTCTACAAAAATATCCAAACACCCAAGACATCCTTCCCTTCATCAAACTGTTAGAATTATTTAAGCATCACCCATCAAACATAAGCATAACCCATCAAAGAAAACATAGTCCTAAGCATAGTCTATCAAACATACGCATGAAAGATCAAAAACCTATTCTAACATTAAAACCTAAACATGGAAGGCATCGACTGGTATGAAGAAAAGTTTATTGATCAATAAATCAGTAACTTGAACAAGCAATCATAATTAACAAAAAGAAAGAGATTAAGAATACTTAGCTTCTTCCTATGCCTCAATAACATCTAAGCTAGCCATTGCATAAAAGAAAATCAAGTCTTTCACTAATAGTACATCTTCATTACAAAGCTTCAACTCCTCCTAGATCTAAGTCTTGCTTGGACAATGACCAAAGCTACCTTTAATATAAACAAATTACAAGTGGAGAACAAAAACTTTAACTTAGAACTAGAAGAGAGAGGAGAGAGGAAGAGGGGAGAGAGAAGAGAGAGGAGAGTGGGACGTCCAAAACTAAAAATACAAGTGTGCTTGTTCCCATCCCCAAAACTAAACTAAATAGCGTCCCTGATGTCATGCTTGTAATGCATAAAATGATAATGGAACATGAGGAAATATAAATTGCAGGAGTTAAAGGGAAGAAGTTAACAGATGATTTTGCATGGTAATCCTTGTCCACCAAATAACGAAAATGGAAATAAGATACATGAATGTGGGCCTCTGTCAGATCTAAGGGCCGTCAATTCTGGTAGAAGCATCATCTAGAAGGATCTCATCAAAAATTTTATCTTTCAATTCTAAAAATGGCTTTAGCCTTTAACCATTTACTTTGAAAGTTTCCCCAGTTTTTGGGTTATCAATATCCACTGCCCCATGTGTCAGACCCCGACCCAGATTAGCTCGATTAGTGTCAATTAAGTGGGTGCTTAGTCTTAAGAGGGCTTGGTGATCGTTGGGTTAGAACGCTCTGATTTGGTCTTGGTAATAGTTTTGAGATTTTGAGAGCGTTGGTTAAGCTATACAAGCTCAGGGATGCTCTGAATGCATGTGTAAGCATGGGAGGATGATCCTAGATTTTTGTTTTAAATGGTGATTTTGATTGCTTTTGAATGATTTTATTATTTTCTATAACTTTTATATTCAGTCTGTCCTTGTTCGAGCCCAAAAACCTGTGTTTTGGCTAAAAGGGTAGAATTGTCTTTTCACACCCAAATCTGGACACAAATTTTGAAATCTTGGAACCATGTCAAAAGTACACTTTTTGGAAACTAGACTTTTCAAGGATTGTTTTATCCGTCTTCATCGATCTCGTACGGGGCCCACAAGAACATGTTTTAGCTATTTGAAGTTTCAAATTGGATGGGGCCCACACTCACTCAAGCCAAATAACCCCTTTTCTCCCTCACTCTCATTCATTTTGCAACGTTCGGTGGATTTCAATGTCCAAAGCTGGGAAAGCCTTTTTCTCTCCATTTTTCTCCTCCTTGCATGTCGGCCATTTGAGCTTGGATTGAAGCTTTGGTTTCACCATCTTCTTCCTCTCCTTCCAAGCTTTCCATTGGACGCATTTGTTGGGTGTTTTCAGCTAGACAACTTCTTCTGCTTCTTCCTTTCTTCTTGTTTGGACATCTCTATGTAAGGGCTTCAACCCACCTCTTCAATGGAGTCCTGTTAGCGCCTAAAGATCTTGTTTTTCTTACATGCAAACCCTTTTTCGAAATGGGTTCCTTTGTTTTCAAATGTATGGGCTTTTGAGGTTCTTTTTGGGGCTTTTGTAGATCTTGGCTCCGCTCTTGGGTAGGATCTTTGAGGAAGGTTAGATTTACATTTTTGGTTTAAGGCAAGTCATCTTTTTAGCTTTCCAAATGCATGATTTAGTATGGAGGTCATTTTAGCATCGAATGTGATTTCTAGTTTTGTTCTTGTGCTTATAACAACATGGTTATTTGTTGCTGGAAATCTATTTTCATGCTTGCATGCATATGATTTAGTATGATTCAAATGCCTTCTTTTAGCTCAAGTTCTGTTTTGCTTTAAATCCTGGCTGTTTTGGAGAAGAAAGGGCATGAATATGATATGTTGTGAATTTTTCCACAGCTGGCAGTCACCTCGGCGGCTAGCTGACTGGTGACCGGCGGCTAACCGACCCAGTTTCTGTTACATTTTCAGAATGCTCAACTTCCTGGGCTGCCTTGGCGGCTAGCCGACTTTAGGCCACGGCTAACCGCCAAGTCGCCGAGACTCGCAGTTAGAAACACAGAATGCTACAATTTGTCTGGGACTAGGCGGGCAGCAGGCGGACATTTTGGCGGCTAGCCGACTTGCACTTCCGCGGCTAACCGATTGGTGACCGACATCTTTTTGGTCATGTTTCCAGAATGCTATGATTTTCCATCTAGGATCAGGCAGTCAGCTGGCAGCTAGCCGACATGCAACTCCGCAGCTAGCCGGCTAGCCGACAGGTGACCGAGAGCTAACCGAATTTCAAGTTTGGCCTGTTTTTGTGGGATTTTCTTGGGGAATGAAAACCAAAATATGTCTAAGGGCTTTTAGCATGATATTTTGCATTTGGAACTCGAAATGTCTTCTAGCTTCGGGAGTACCAATCCGTTTTATTCCGACATTTGGCTTTTCAAATACACAAGGGTCAACGGAAGGGCCTTAACATATACTTGATAAGCTTGCTTCAAATCTCAGTCTTGACACAATGTATATCATCCTGCACATGTTTCGATTTATAAACATCAGCCTTGTTTTGAACTGTTTCAAGAACCAATGAGGGGATCATTGTTTAAGTTTCGTTTTGCTATAGCTCATGCTATTCCTGATCAGTCTTGCTTGCCCTGTTTTGATAAGTGATTTCCCCTATTTTCGATCTGTCTTGTATATGTTTCACCTTGTTTTGTGCATTCATGATTTTATGTGAACACCACTGAGCTTGGACTGCCCTTTCAATCTAATCCACTGTCTAAGGGTCTTTAAACACTTGGACTATCTGCAGGTTAGTCGTATATTATATATATACATTCTGTTCTGTTCCGGTAACACAGCCGGTCCCCGTCTACCTTGTGTAGCATGAGATCCTATTTTGTTCTGTTCTGCTTACTCTTGTCATCATGTATGATAGAGAAAGGATTGCTCAATGTGGGTTATCTATTCATGATATTATAAGTATTCATGTTAGTTTTGCTTATCTGAAATACATTTTAGTCCTGTATTTGGTTTTAAATTAATTTAATTGTCTTTAGTAACATTCTTTCAACTTTTACTATTTTATGCTCATGGCTAAATCGATTTCTTGCCAAACCGTCGTGTTTGATCATTGTTGTTTTGGTGCTCAGGTGCAGTCGACATTGCCTTTGAGGAGGAGTTGTCGTGACCCCGGACCGGGGTCTAGGCACGCAAGCGGTGGATTTCGATGTTGATGTGCGATTACAACAATGAATACTAGGAATATACATCCACTTAATTTCCCACAGGTTTCCGCGGTGAGGATTTCACACACACTCACAAAACATTCACATAGGTGCGGAAGCGTGTAGCAAATCGAATTCTTAATACATTCACAACATAAGACTGATAAATACATGTAATTGACATGATGTCAGAGTGAGCAAAGATCTCATTGGCATTCCCCAAAATGTAAAGTTAGAAGTTTAAACAAAAGATCAGTTAAATTAACATTCCCAAAAAATAATGGCCAACAAAGGCCAGTACAGCCAAAATGTAAATCAAAAGTAAACCAATAATCCCCTAAAATGTGTTCGTAACTCAAAGCTCAACCAAATGTCTAGATGACATTGTCGGCTTGCCACTGCACTAATCGTTGTAGTTTACCGACCGCCTCCTCTGGCTCCTCCTCATAGGCAATAACGGGGACTGGACCTGAGTACCACAAAAATGGGTCAGACACGACGGTCTGGCAGGTGGGTGAATAGATAACACAATAAGAGAAATCGAAAGATATATTGAAAGACATTGAATTTTATCCAAACATTTATTTCCATGAAACAACATATATCATTTGTCAAAATGCATATATATGATAAAACATGCAGGATATCAAAGAACAGGGAACTAGCAAGATAGCAACCACACTAAAGCTAAATCCTCTCCATCACTAATGTGATGAGAGCACATTCAGTGCATTGGGCTCGAACACGCGAAGTGACGAGAACCAACAATATATACATATACATATAGATAACAAGACCACGGCCGCAGAACCGGGTAACGGGGCAGGACAGGATCCAAGTTGCAACTGACGGGAGCATGAGGGGGAGGCCCAAGTGAGTTGATCAGACTGACAAGGACGCCCAAGCTTAGTGGTGCCTACTCATAGGTTACATGAGAAATCAAAACATGTACCAAACTATCTCGATGTAAAACACTCAAGCAGGCGGGGCATGGTGCTCATAGGCACACATTTAACATCATTATCTTTTCATGTATAAACAGGGCTGGCAGGACGTGTCAGGTGCATAAATCGTAGTTTGAGATAAAACTAGTGATATCGGGAGAAATCGGGTTAAGACAAGAATAATCTGAGTAAAATAGTGCAATGACTCTAGTACAATTATGGACTATGTATGGGGACTTCCGTATTCACACAATATGTAAAAGGATCTTGTATGTCTATTATTGCTCTTGGCATGGTATTCGAATGATGATAGACACCCCGAGTCTCCTTATACAGTTTGGTAAATCCACAATTCTCAATACATTTCCGAAGTGGCGTTTCTCTCCAAGTCAATCTCCTTATATCATCCTCTGGGTGTCACGACCACAAAACCGGACTCCTGCAGCGATCTGACTTCGGGGACGTGAATTGGGAAGTAAGTGATAAAATAATGTTTCTCCCCAGGATCCGCGTATGTGAGGAAGGCAAAATTTCTAAACACATCAAGAACATTTCGCGGAAGCTTACGTGGCGTTGCGACTCGGAACCCGTGGCCATCGGATTCCATGTCGCACTCAACCTGTCAGCATAAAGCTGTCATAGCGATATTCATAACCAGACTGGAACAAAACATAATATCAAGATATACAGAGCTGGCAGCAACTGGCTAATCATTACCCAAGCATATTCAAGTTATAATTTAACAAGTGAATTAATTACAATCCCAAGGAAAAAGCTAACAAAAGCCTTACAAAATAACAAGCTAAGAACAATTACTACCCAGGTGTGTAACGTATCTCCAAAGCCAAGCACGACGTCTACATGACATCAGTGACAAACGAACTTGCACAACTCGTGGCTTTACAGCCATCTGCCCACGCACTAGCTCAAGACGGGAATCTGCTACCTAAGGCACCAAAGATAGGATATCAGATACAACGGTCTGGCAGGTGATCAATTTAGGCATGAGCAAAAACAAACTTAAACTTAGAAGAAGCCATGTTTAAAACAATTTTACAGAATTTAAAATAGATTTACGGAGTTTAAAACAATGTACGAACAATTTTCGAAATGAGATTAACATGAATAGTAAATCCATTTTTCAATACAAAAGCACATTTGGAAACCCCAAAGAAATCATGTCAAGCTTGTAAGATAAGAACATTGAAATCCATGTACAAGCTAAAAACCACTTATGATAAAACTGACTGAACAGATGGCCACCACATGAAGCTATATTCTTCGCCACACAAGGTAACGAGAGCACTCACGATAATAATTCTCCGTCACACGAGGTGAAGGGAGCACACACAATCATGACCCAGTAAAACTGGGCATCACTCACGAGTCCCGCCGCGGAACGGGCAAATAACATGCACGATAATCCAAACTACAGTTGGCACGAAATATTTAAGGACCCAAGGCGGTTGATCAGATCGGCAAGGTCGTCTAAGCTGAGTGGTGCCGACAAGAAAATAAATACACACGAACTTTCAAATCAATACTTGACACACAAGAATTCGGGAACTACTCACACAATATCACGGACACGCACATTTGTTCACTAGAATTCACGAATTAGTAGTCCCGACACGATGTAATGAAAACACGATTCACACGATGATTCCTAAAAATGGGGTTTTTAAATAAAACCTTGGAAACATCATTTTCAAGATGACATGAAAACCCACGCAACACTTTACAATTCCAATCACTGAAAGTCAATACCCCTTCAACTCAAAACCTTACAAATCCACATTATTGTAACCCAATGCCTTTTCACATCTACCCTAAGGTTCTCAAATCAAACATTTCATGCATATGCTAAGGCCCATCATTTGATCCCTGTGTGATTGAAACCCAAATGTCAAAATTAAAAGCGGATTGGTGCCCCTGAAGCTAAATAACATTTCGGATTTCAATTGCACAATGTCAAGCTAAAAGCCCTTAATCATATTTTGCCTTTTATTCCCAAAGAAATCCCTCAAAATTAGGTCAAATTTGAAGTTCAGTCACCTGTCGGTTGGATGTCGGCTAGCCGACCCTGAACATGTCGGTTAGCTGAGTGCTGACCGAGAGATAACCGCCCCATCAGGACAGGAAAAAAGCATTCTGAAATCGGAACCGACGTGGTTCGGTCACCTTTCGGCTGAACGACACTCCAAGATCTGGAAATATGAAGCATTCTGGAAATGGAATCGAGATGACTCGGTCACCTGTCGGTTGGTCTGTCGGCTAGCCGACCCCTGACCGACAGCTGACCGACCAGCTACAGGAATGCATTTCTGATGCTGTTTTCAATCCTTTCTTTCCTCCATCACTTCTCCTTATAATCCCTCCTTTCCTGCACGAAAATGAGCCTACATGCTCCTCCAATTTCATCAACCATTCATTCATAACAATGCCCAAAATTCATCAACCAATACCTCCTGAAATTTCACGATTCACTTCTCACAATCACTCATAAATTTCAATTTTTACAAGAGAAAATCTCATATCTGAATTCCATGAAATGAATCACAAAGTATGAGCATTAAAACACATGTTTAGTAAGCTAAACTCTAAAACAAAAACAAGATTAAACAATGAATGTTGAAATCAAGAAAATCAAGTTAGAAACCCATAAAGCATTGCATGCATGAACAATAAACCTAGATTAATCACTTGCCTCTAGCTGAAGTGGGTCTCAAAACACTCCAAATAACTCCTACACAGCTAAGCTCCACTCCTACACCAAAAGCCCCATCAAATCAAAATCCATGAAAATTCGAAAAACAATGAAGTTCCTGAAGGGAGTCCATGCATGTATGAAAAGAGACTTCTATTGATGCAATAAAACCAAGATTTAGGAAGAGATATCCACTGCTAACCTTGAGAAACTCTAAACAAGAAGAAGAGTTTGGAGAAGAGAGAAAACCCAGCTGAAATCTTCTAGAAAGAATATCAATGGAAAGCTTGGAGGTTGGAGAGAACAATGGTGCAATTTGTTTTCAGATTTGAGGTTGATCTCCTTAGCATGCAGAAGAGAGAAGTTAGCGCAGAAGGGAGGAAACTTCTCTGGTTCAGTTGCAGCAACGAAATGAAGAGTGAAGAAGAAGAACTCAACGTGGGTTTGGGTTTATAAAAGGGCTGAGTTGTGGGTCCCATCTGCCATACAACTTCAGGGCTTTAAAACTCCCCTTTTGTGGGTCTCGGATGAAGTTGACGAAGAAGAGAAAAATGATCGCAAAAAAATCTAGTTTTCAAAAAGCATATTTTTGACATGATTATGAAATTTCAAAATTTGGGATCAGATTTCAATGTAAAAAGACTGTTTTGCCCTTCAGGCTGAAAAACTGATTTTCTGAGTTTCGAATAGGATCGTGCTGAACACAAAAGTTGTTGGAGCTAATCTGACCTATCAAAAGAAACCAAAATTGGAAATTTCTAACACGTACAGCCCAAGGCATCCCCGGGTTGTCAGACCAGGTCTAACCGCTCTTAAAATTTCCCAAAGCTAAAGGAAAAACATTCTCAACCACAATCTAGTTCAATTAGGCCCAAATCTCACTTAGAGAACTAACCCACAGCTAAAAATACACTAATCACGAAAATTGGGGGTCGGGGTCTTACATTAGGTCTTTCCGAGGTGGTAGGGCATCAGAACAACCCATCCAAACCTGAAAATACAATATCTGGACACAGTAGAAAAGACCCAGGAATTCTATACAGTTCGCTCGAGCGGACTAGTTCAGTTCAAGAGGGCTCAAGCGAAGAAAGAGGGAGGCCCGAGCGAACAAGATTCTGTGAGGGGTTCGCTCTAGCGATGAAGAGTTCGCTCGAGCGAACTACTCTGGACTAGGAAGGGTCGAGCGAAGAAGGAGGGAGGCTCGAGCGACCAAGGTTCTGTGAGGGGTTCGCTCTAGCAATGAAGAGTTCGCTTGAGCGAACTACTCTGGAACAAGAAGGGTCGAGTGAAGAAGGAGGGAGGCTTGAGCGACCAAGGTTCTGTGAGGGATTCGCTCTAGCAATGAAGAGTTCGCTTGAGCGAACTACTCTGGAACAGGAAGGGTCGAGTGAAGAAGGAGGGAGGCTCGAGCGACCAAGGTTCTGTGAGGGATTCACTCGAGCGATGTTGAGTTCGCTCGAGTGAAGGAGGTGGTTAGCTCAAGCGATAGAAGTTCTGTGAAGGGTTCGTTTGAGCGAATAGAGGTTTGGTCTAGCGAACTGCTTCAGAAACTCTCCGTTTCAGCAACAAACCTCATCTTCCCTTCTCTTCAAAACTTCATTTAAGCCAACACTCAACAAAATATTTATGGCCCTCTACCCACCAACTTCCATTCCATTCAAGTCCTCCAACACCATCCCTTTGAAACCAAAATCACATCATTTCTCCTGTCCAATCCCATTCAATGCACAACCACCAAACTAATGACAAGCGACATATGATCCAAAAACAAACTTTTACAAACATAATGCATACACATTCCTCAAAAGTTCCAATAAGGAGAATAACTTAACAAGATGCACATTTCAAAAATCATTGTTAACCATAGTACATAAGAGAAGATAAATAGTGAAAAATCCATAAATTCTTATTAAAACATGAAATCATTGAAGAAAACTATTCACCCACTCGCCTTGGTCTCCAATAAGCTAATCAAGCTCTAAACACACTCTCCAATCTTAAAATCTACAACTACACAAAACCCCCCAAAATAACATCCATTACAAACCCTAAAATGGCAAATCAAGGAATAGGAAGACAGAGCTTCCAATAATGGAGATGGAGCTTCTCCACGGCTATAAGAACACTTATCTAAGAGATGGAAAGAAGAACTTACTTGGAGGGTTCTCAAATGGGAGAAGGTAGTTCAAAATGAACTCTAGAGAAGGTGGGCTTCTCCAAAAATTGGATCAATGGAAGGCTCTCATGGTGAGGAAGAAGATTGTAGCCTCCATTTTTCCTTTAGCAAGAGTTTGAGAATGATTTGAAGATGGAGAAGCAAGAAACAAGGAAGCAAACCCTAGGGCTGGAACTCCTCTTCTTCTCAATAAGAGAAATTGAAAGATATATTGAAAGACATTGAAATTTATCCAAACATTTATTTCCATGAAACAAGATATATCATTTGTCAAAATGCATATATATGATAAAACATACAGGACAAAGAACAGGGAACTAGCAAGATGGCAACCATACTAAAGCTAAATCCTCTCCATCACTAATGTGATGAGAGCACATTCAGTGCATTGGGCTTGAACACACGAAGTGACGAGTGTTAGAAAAGAGTTTCCGCCAGGAACCCTAGATATTGCGTACAGATCAATGCGGAAATAGCTTTAAACGAAGATAATCAAAGACCATACCTACGAGATCTCTCTGATTTGATCTCGGTCTTTCTGATCTGATCTCGGTCTTGCAGCAACCCGAAAATCTCAAGATCTTCTACTGTATTCCTCTATGCTCGAATCCGCACCAGGGAGTGGGCCTCTTCTGCGAATTCTCTCTGCTCTCAAACGAGATTTTTCTTCTTCATGACCTAGAGAGCAATAGCGCATATTTATATGCTACAATAGGGACCTTATGAAGTAAATAAGGATAGGCTCCTTATGGAAGCAGGAAACCCTAATTCGACCCAAATTAGAATCCTAGTTCCATAAATTACAATTCAGTCCACTAGAGAATTATAATTGCACTCCTGTCCTTATTCTCAAAATTAATTTTCGAGCTTCATGTCATTAAATGCTTATTAATCTCCCCATGTTAAGATTTCAGATATCCATCGATTAAATAATTGCCGACATCTATATTTAATCGATATCTTTATAATTCCTTGAGACCTTACACTTAACTTATTTGATATGTCGAACACAAAGTCCACCTGTAGGGTTTGACATAATCAAAACTTAAAAGCTTCATCAAGGGGATATCATCAATCCCAATTATGAGACGTGGATTCCGTCCATAAACTAATATGCACCACACACGTAGTGTAGTCATCCAATTTATTGAGATTATTGACCCATAAAAGATCTCACTCCTTTGTAAATCAAAATGGAAAACACTAAATGTATGTGTCTATTATTTATTTCAGGATTAAAAGTACAAGCACTCATAATAACCATTTGGATGTTAATCATCTTATATAGTCAGTATAAAGATAATAAACCCAAAAGCGGTCCTGTTCAATACACACAAAGCATTCTAGCATGATGAGTCGAAACTATACCGTTTCCCCAGCCAAGACAAGCCTGCTGAAACATCATGCTACAATCGTACTGATAGTATGTCCAAGTCCATCTAGACTGTGAACAAAAACTTATATTCTATAAGAACCGACAGATAAGTCTTCCGTGTATAAGTAGAACTCTATACACCAACTTGTTTACATTATAGAATAAAAGACACACATGCATAATCATAAATAATGCAACCATTTGCCCACACAAAATCTCATTTAGATGAAAAGACAATATATACTAATTAGTCGAAGACAAATACATAAAAGTATGCTTTTAGTATAAATTTCCAACACTTCCTTCCTCCATTCTCTTCCCATTCCAATTCCTTTCCTTCTTTATCAAATCTCTACACATCCCCTGAGCCTCCATGCTCTCCAAGGGGCCATTTCCATACAATTACAACAACCAACACATTCATACATCTCACAACATAATCCTCACTTCTTTCCTCCATCCACCAAACATTTAGACAAGATAGAAATCACTTAAATTGAATTAAAACCATCAAAATTAAAACCATTAACACATGCATTTCAACTAAGACCAAATTTCAAGCCATAATACATATTTGAAACAACACATTGCTCAAACTAAAATGGGAGAAGAACCAAACCATTGAAGATAAAATGTTCAAACATGCATGCATCATGAAAAGCTAAAATGATCACTTGCCTTGACAATAGCTAAGCCAAAATCTCTCAAAGTTCTACCCAAATGTGAGCCACGAAATCTACATAAGAAGACCTAAGAAACCATTCAAAAATCACCATTTTTGGTCAACAAAACCCCCATTTCAAAAATGGGTTTGCATGTTAGTAGAAAGGCTTTCTAAAGAGCTCAAAAGACTACATTAAAGAGGAGAATAAGAGACCTCACCTGGAGCTTGCTGAACAAGAAGCAAGAACGAATATGTAGGTTCCTTCCAACAAGAATCTCCAAGAAAATGATATCAATAGAGAGCTTGGGTTGAGAGGAAGAAGAGGATATCTTCAGATTTTGTTTTGGAGATCTCTAGCTAGGGCATGCAAAGGAAAGAAGAGGGAGAAGAAGTTCTTTCTCAGCTGGGCTTGAAGAGAAGTTACAGGAACGAAAATCTGAAACTTGAGTGAGGGAGGAGAAGACATGTCTCACTTAAGTCAAATGGGTTTGTGGACCCCATTGACTTCAAAACTTGCAACAGTTAAAACCTCGACTTACGAGTCCCGGATGAAAACAACAAAGAAGACTAAAATGATCACCGAAAAATCTAGTTTCCAACAAGAATAAATTTGACATAGTTTTGAGATTTCGAAATTTGGGTCCAAATTTAGTGTGAAATGACTGTTTTACCCCTTTGGGCCAAAACTTGGGTTTATGGGCCTCAAACGCAGACGGGCTGAGCACAAAAGTTGAAAGATAAAATAAACCATTCAAAATAGATCGAAATCACGATAAAAATTGGAAAACTAAAATTTCCTCCCAAGCTTACACGTACACTCAGGGCACCCCTGAGCGTATCTAAATAACACAATGCGCTCTCAAAATTCCCCAAAGCTAATTCCAAAACTAAATCGAACCAAATTCTAACTCACGAACACTAAACCCACATATATAACTAAGTACACACTTAATTGGTACTAATCGCGCTAATCTTGGGTCGGGGATTGACATCCTCCACCTCTTAGGTTATTTGGTCTTCCAAATAAAAATAGTTATACCTCTGGTAATAGATCAGGATACTTTCTCTGGACTTGATCTCTTAGTTCCCATGTCGCTTCTTCTAGCTCATGATTTTCCCACTGTACTTTAACCCAGTGAATTGTTCGATTTCTTAATTCTTGTTCCTTGGTATCAACAATTCTGACCGGTTTTTCCACATACGAAGCATCTTCTCAAATTTCCAGTGGTTCATGCTGCAATACATGTGAAGGATTTGGGACGTATTTCTTCAACATAGAGACGTAAAAAACATTGTGTACCCCCGGAGAGTTCTAGTGGTAACGAAAGTCTATAAGCAACGTCTCCAACCTTGCTCAAAATCTCATACGGTCCGATGTACCTTCTCGCAAGCTTGCCTTTCTGTCCAAATCTTAGAGTTCCTCTTACCAGGGATACCTTCAAAATTACTTTGTCACCTTCTTTAAACTGTAAATCCCTTCTACGAGTATCAGCATAGCTCTTCTGTCTGCTTCGGACGACCTTTAACCGTTCTTGAATCAGCTTGATTTTATCACTTGTTTCTCCAACTATTGTCGGTCCATGGGAGCTATGAACACCGACTTCTTCCCAGCAAACAGGAGTTCTGCATCTCCTACCATAAAGTGCTTCGAAAGGTGCCATACCAATGCTGGAATGGTAGCTATTATTGTACGCGAACTCACAAAGTGGCAAGTACTCATCCCATTGGACCTTGAAATCTAGCACACAAGAACGTAGCATGTCCTCCAAAGTCTGTACCGTTCGCTTTGACTAGCCATCAGTCTGAGGATGGTATGCAGTGCTGAATTGCAACTTGATGCCCGTAGATTCGAATAGAGTCTTCCAAAACCTCGAAATAAATCTACTATCTCTGTCTGACGTGATGGAGACGGGCTGTCCAGGTCTATTGACAATCTCATTCACGAATAAATCTGCAAGTGGTGCCATGTGCATCTTGCTTCCTGTCCTCATAGGAATGAAGTGAGCAGACTTCATGAGACGATCCATTATAACCCAAATAGCATTGTTCCCCTTCTTGGTAGTAGGCAAACCGAAGACGAAATCCATAGTGATGTGCTCCCATTTCCACTCTGGAATTTCCAATGGTTGCAACAACCCTGGAGGCTTCTGGTGTTCTGCCTTGATATGTTGACAAGTGAGGCATCGAAATACAAAGGCCGCTATCTCCCGTTTCATGTTATTCCACCAGAATCTATTCTTCAAATTTTGATACATTTTGGTGCTACCTGCATGCATAGAGTATCTCGCGTTGTGGGCTTCAGTCATTATTTCATTCTTTAAGTCTTTGATATTAGGCACACACAAACAGTCATGAAAACACAACAATCCATCCACTATCCTGAAGTCTGAACGTTCTAAGATGTGATCCACAATCTTGGCTAAGTCCAAGTCTTGCAACTGACTGTCTTTAATCTTCTGAATGAAGGTAGGCTCAGACACTGTCATACTTGCCAACATCACACCCTCCCTTAATGGTTGCACTTCTACTCCGAGTTCTTCAAACTGGTGTAAGACACTGACTCCTCTCAAGCTGGCCATAATTACTGATTTTCTGCTCAAAGCATCAGCTACTACATTCACTTTGCCCGGATGATACTTAATTGGAAAGTCATAGTCCTTAATCTACTCCATCCACCGTCTCTGCCTCATATTCAATTCTATATGTGAAAGCAAATACTGTAGACTCCGGTTATCTGAGTGGGCTTCAAATTTCTCTCCATATGGATAATGTCTCCACATCTTCAAGGCAAATACAACCGCTGCTAACTCCAAATCATGAGTTGCATAATTCCTTTCATGATCTTTCTACTGCCTCGAGCCATAAGCAATAACTTTGTCATTCTGCATCAATACACAATCCAATCCTACATTCGAAGCATCCGTATAGATAACAAATCCTCCACTTCCTGACGGTAAAGTGAGAATTGGTGCCGTAGTCAATCTTCTTTTCAGCTCTTGGAAACTTTCTTCACACTGGTCTGTCCATACAAAAGGCACACTATTCCTGGTTAATTTTGTCAATGGTGCTGCAATGGATGAATACCCTTGGACAAACCTCCTGTAATATCCTGCTAGTCCGAAAACGCTTCTGATTTATGTCACACTGCTTGGCCTTTTCCAACTGACAATTGCTTCGACCTTGGACGGATCCACTGCTAAACCTTCTTTTGAAATAACATGGCCTAAAAAAAGCCACTTGCTCTAGCCAAAATTCACATTTACTTAGTTTTATCTAGAGCCGGCTGTCCCTCAAAAGTTGTAATGACGTCCTCAAGTGTTCCTCATGCTCCTCCTTACTCTTAGAATACATGAGAACATCATCAATAAATACCACTATGAATTGATCTAGATGCTGTGCAAAGACTTTGTTCATGAGAGCCATAAATACCGCGGGTGCATTAGTAAACACGAATGGCATCACCAAAAACTGGTAGTGCCCATATCTGGTTTGAAAAGTTGTTTTAGGCACATCTGACTCTCTAACTCGCAACTGATAATACCCAGACCTCAAGGCTATCTTGGAAAAATACACTGCTCCTTGCAATTGATCGAAAATTCATCTATTCTCAGCAACGGATACATGTTCTTAACAGTCATATGGTTCAATCTTCTGTAATCTATGCACATTCTCAAGCTTCCATCCTTTTTTTTTTCAGAAATAAAACTAGTGCTCCCCAAGGCGAGACACTTGGTCTAATGAAACCTTTGCTCAAAAGTTTTTGCAATTGGAGTTTTAGTTCACCTGATTCTGCTGGAGCCATCCTGTAAGGTGCAATTGAAATCGGAGCTGTCCCTGGAAGGAGCTCAATGTTAACTCAACTTCTCGAATTGGTGGCAATCCCGGGATTTCTTCAGGAAAAACATACGGAAATTCGCACACAACGGGGATTTCCTCCACCCCTTGGGACCGTTTATCCGACGCGATAAACGCTATAAAAGCTTCACACCCACTTTGTACCATTCTGCCTGCTTTTAGTGCTGAAATAATTCCTACTTGATTTTTCTTCCTTTTTCCCTGAATCAACAAATCTGCCTGATCTCCTTTCAACTTAAAAGTGATGGTCATAGTTAAGCAATCCATGGTTGCATGATACTTCTTTAACCAATCCATGCCTAAGATGACATCAATATCATGCATATCTAAAATGAAAAGATCTGTTGGAAGGTTGACCTCTCCTAATAGGACCTCTCTTAATTGGTACTAATCGCGCTAATCCTGGGTCGGAGTTTGATAGTCGCCGGCGGGGACTCTTGTCCCTTTGGTTGCTGGTTTCGGCCTTTTTTACGGTTTTTTTGATTCTTTTTTCTTTTGATATTTTTTCTGATATTTCTGTACATGTTTGGGTCAGATTTTCCGGGTGAGAACTTGACGAGAATCCTTGCATATCAGAGTGCAAAAGTCTCTGATTTTCTGAAAAAGCCGAAGACCTGGTTGTGCGGAGTTTGCCGATTTTTCGTCAAGAATCAAAAATAGGTCAAACGATGTCGGAATGACCTGAAATTTTAGGTGAAGCTTCCTGAGAAATAGATAGGACCAACCATGGACTTTTGTTTGAGTTTTAAAGTCGTTTGGGGTCCCATCGTTGCTAGCCTTTATTTCGCCACGAGGAAAATGTCGAGCTTTGATATACAGTTAACCGATGTCCGATTGACCAGAAATTTGACAAGGAGCCTATTGGAGTCATTTTGAGACGATCCATTAGCTCTGATTTGGATGCCATGGGACGGGGAGCCCTACCGTTGGGAGGCCTGATTTTGCTTTCGAGCGTCAAAGTTGGGTCAAACGTTGTTGGAATGACTTAAAATTTGACGTGTAGCCCTTTGAAAGCATATAGAAGCCACCCATGTGCTTTGTTTGATGAGTGATGGCCTTGGTGGTCCTCGCCACCGAGAGGCTTGATTTTGCTAGTCGAGAGTTGATGGAGGGTCAAACGGTGTCGGTTTAACTTGAAGTTTGACGTGGAGCCTTTTGGAGGTATTTTGAGTCCATCCGTAGGCTCTGATCGAAGATTTATTGTCTTCGATGCTGTCACCGCTGGGAGAGCTGACTTTCCTGCGGCTGTTTCCTTTTTGGGCCAAACGATGTCAGAATGGCCTGAAATTTAATTTAGAGCCTCCTAGTGGCATTTTGAAGCGAACTGTGTGCTCTGTTTTGTGTGTCAAGGTTTCTGGCTTCATCGCCGCCGGGAGCTCCTGCTTAGCTGTTGTAGGAGTGAAGTTACGCCAAATAGTGTTGAAATGACCCGAAACTTCATGTGTATCCCTCTTTTGGCTATTTTGAAGGATCTTGCAGTTTTTGTTTGATTCTGACAAGATCTAATGCTTGAAGCAGCATTGCCTGTTTGTAGTAGGATGCAGCTCCATGTAGCTTTTGATGTTGAAAAGGCAAAGTGACATTTTTGGTGTCAACAAATGCCCCCTCGAGGTACAGCGACAAGCTGCATAGCTTTTGTCGTCGATGTGCCTCGAAGAGAATTTTGAAGGAGAGTTTCTTGACTTAACCAAGAGTGTCTGAGCATTTTTCTTTTAATAGAGTAGTCTTTTTGAGTTTCCAAGGGGACTTTATGGTAGTGAGAGAGATCACGTACCATCTCAAGGCAAAGTTTTGAGATTGACATTTGGATTTGGATTTTGGTTTTTGGGTTTTGGGATTTTTCCTTCTGACCTTGTGAACCTAAAGGTTTAATATGGTGCAATAGGCGAACAAGACGGTTTTTGGTTTTTGACCTTGTGACCTAACAAGTTGTATGTGGCTGGTTATGGGGTCTGGTTTTGGATTTTGATTTTGGCCCTGTGACCTAACAAGTTGTATGTGGCAAGTTAGGGGACCATGATTTGGTTTTTGGTCACTCTTTGGGACAATTTTGGGTCCATTGGAGTGGTTTGGGTTTTTGTGTAATGTCAATTTCAAGATTTTGGCTTAATTTGGTTCATGAGGTTGGATGGTTTGGATTTTTGGAAACTCATGAAGCTTGGATTTTTCTTTGTATTGGTCCAATTGACTCAAAAGAGGCATGGAACTATTTGTGTATGCTCTTGTACGAGGAATTTTGACTAAAAGCCACTTTTAGTGCCTAGGTGGTCAAACTGGGCTCATGTAGGCTAACCTGTGGGACCTTAAGCTTTGAAGATGGCTTAGATCTCATGTGGTGTCATTTTTGTAGAGAATATATAAAAATATCTCTTTTTGGTAGAGAATATCTAAAAATATCCTTACTTGGAGAGGATCTCTCAAGTTTCCTTGATTTTGGGAGAAAGTTTCTCAAAGCATCTTTCTTTGGGAGAAAGTCTCTCAAAAAATCTTTCTTTTGGGAAGGTTGTTAATTTTTAGCACTCACCTCCTTGTTTTTTCTCAATGTTTCCTCTTTTGGTTTGCTCTCTTCTATAAAAGCGAGGGAAGTTAGATTCTCTTGCTCTTGTTACTTTCTTTTTTGCAAGAATCTTCAAGAGTGCTCCAAGATCTTCTTCTTCTTCAAGAGTCCTTAAGCTTTTCTTCTTCTTCTCCCTCCATGGCTTCAAGTAAGTTTTCTTCCTCTTCTAGAAACTCCATGTAGAAGTAGGAAAAGCCTCTTTCTTCTCTTTTCTTCTTCCTTTTTTTTCTTTTCTCTTCCTTTTTTTTTTCTTTTCTTTCTCTCTGTTTTTTTCACACATTTTTTTTTCTTTTTTTTTCTTTCCTTTTTTTTCATGTGCTGCCTTTTTTTCTTTTCTTTTTTCTTTTTCTCACGGTTTTCCCCCCTTTTTTTTCTTGGTTGTACGGCACGTGGCAGTGGGCCACGGCCTGTGGGTCAGCCCAAAAAAAAAAAAATTATTTTTTAATTTTTTTTAATAAAGAGGTTCTCTTTGTTTTTTTTTTCTTTCTTTCCCCCCTTTTTGCTCACCATGATAATGAAGTTTATGGATTTCAAGATGCTCATGCATGAATTTTGACTGGGACATCTAATATATGACAACATTCCTTCTATGCATGATTTTTGTAAATGGAATTGGAAGCATGAAAATGCACACCTTGAAATCTTTTGCAAGTTTTGGGATTTGGAGCTCGCCGTAATGTTGAGCCCTTTTTTTAGTCTTGCAGGGGTTTTGAGGAGCTTTGCAGGTTTTGGAGTCTGGAGCTCGCAGCAATGTTGAGCCCTTTTCCAATTTTGCGGAGGTTGGAGAAGGCTGGCTTAATCTCACGGCAATGTTTGAGGTCGAGCCTTCTTTGAGAATCCTCCATTGATTATGAGCTCGCAGCAATGTTGAGCTCATCTTCAAGCTTCCTATATTCTTCTGGGTGTTTCCCTTTTCTTCGGAATTGCCCCAAAACCATGCTAGAATTTCGCTAGGATTTTAGCAAAATTCTGTCATTTTGATGATTGATTTTTTCTTTTCCATCCTTTGCAAGTAGTTCCTCCAGAACGAACAAGGGTAAGGGACCTGTTACCGATGCACCTAGTCAGTCTGCTAGATCTTCCAATGCAGCCGTACAGCAGGCCTGGGAGAAGGTCCAGTATGTGGAGAGGAACTTAGAAGAGTGTGACTCGCTCAACCGAGATGAGATGAGGCAACGTTTGATCGCCCTCAAGGATGAGGAGTTCTACAGGATTGTGGTAAGCAATCGTCCTTGGGTCACGGACGATCAGAGCATTGTGCCCAAGCCTACCTTTATCTTTGGTGATGCAGTCCCTTGTGACTCAACAAACCAAAGGAGATGTTTTCAGTTCTCTTACACAGCTGATGGTGAGGAGAGAACTTGTCAAACCCCGACCCAGGATTAGTGCGATTAGTGTCAACTAAGTGCGTGTTTAGTTGTAATGTGAGTTTAGTGTTCGTGGGTTTAGAAATTGGTCCGATTTAGTCTAGAATTAGCTTTGGGGAATTTTGAGAGCGTTTTGTGCTATTTGATGACACTTAAGGGTGCCTTGAGTGTACGTGTAAGCTTGGGAGGAAATTCCAGTTTTCTGATTTTAATCGTGATTTCGATCTCTTTTGAATGGTTTTATTTTATTGATTAACTTTTGTGTTCAGCTCGTCTGTGTTTTAGGCCCAGAAACCCAAGTTTTGGCACAAAGAGGTAAATCAGTCATTTCACACCAAATCTGGACTCAAATTTCGAAATCTCAAAACTGTGCCAAATTTATACTTTTTGGAAACTAGATTTTTCGGCGATTATTTTAGTCCTCTTCGTCGTTTTCATCCGGGGCCCACAAGTCAGTATTTTAACCATTGCAAGTTTTGAGAAATGGGGCCCACAAGAACCCATTTGAATTAAGTCTTCTTCTCCCCCATTTTTCACTCACGATTCTAGACTCATTCCCTGCAACTCTCTTCAACTCAGCTGAGACTTCTTCTTCTTCCCCTCCCTTCTTCTCCTTGCATGCCTAAGCTAGAAAGCCTCAAATCAAAAACTGATCATACCTTCTTCTTCCTCTCAACTCAAGGAATCCATTGCTACCATTTTCTTGGAGATCCCAGCTGTGTTTCCACTCCATTTTCTTCTCCTCTTCTTGTTTAGCAAGCTTCAGGTAATGGATCTCTTTCTCCTCTTCAATGTACTCTTTTGAGTTCCTCAGGAGCCCATTTTTCAAGCATGCAACACCCATTTCGGAATGGGTCATTGTCTTCACTTATGGTGGATTTTTGAAGTTCTTTTCATGGGTTTTCTTGTAGATTTCGTGGAGTACAATTGGTAGGATTTTTCTGAGATTGTTGGGCTTGGATTTTGGTAAAGGCAAGTGATCAACTTAGCTTCATGATGCATGCAGTGTTTGATTATTTTAGCTTTCATGGTTTGATTTCCTTTTCCATTCTAATTTGGGCAATGTATTGTTTCAAAGATGTGTTATAGTTTTGAAATCTTGATTTAATTGAAATGCATATGCTAATGGTTTGTCTTAATGGTTTTCATCCATTTGAAGTTGCTTTTATCTTGCCAAAATGGTTTATAAATGGATGAAAGAATGGAGGAGTATGTTGTGAATTGATTTAAGTGATGATGATTAACATTTGAATGGAAATTGCCCCTTGGAGAGCATGGAGGCTCAGGGGATGTGCAGGGATTTGACAAAGGAATGAAATGGTGGAAAAGGGGTGTGAAATCTGAATCGAATTGAAGCTGCCGCAGATCGACGGTCAGCCGTCGGCTAGCCAACTGTTGACCCACGGCTAACCGTCCCTGTGTCGGTCAGAATAACGGTAACCCAGTTTCTGCACAGGGCGTGGTCGGCCCGCGGGCGGTCAGTAGGCGGCTAGCCGACCTGCGCAAGAAAACTGAAAAGTAGTATTTCTCCTGATCAGTCGGTCAGCGGTCGGTCAGTTGGTCGGCCAGCCGACCAGCCAACCGGTGGCTAGCCGCCAGGTAGCCGCGTGGTGACCGAGTGTACAGAAGAAGAATTTTGAAGGGGCTTCGATGGGAGAGAAAAACTAGAATATGTTAAGGGGTCTTTAGCTTGATGTTGTGCAATTGAAACATGAAATGTTGTCTAGCTTCGGGGACACCAGTTCATTTTAAACTCCAACATTTGGGTTTCAACTTCACAAGAATCAAATAAAGAGTCTTAGCATATACTTGACATAATTGTTTCGAAATCTTGAATTCTGACATGAAGAATAACGTTTCGTACCTGTTTTGATTTACAAGCATGTGTTTGGCTTTTGATTTGTTTCAAGAACTATAATGGGGACACTTTTCCAGCCTTGTTTGTTATAGCTTATGCTATTCTTGTTTAGTCTCATCTTGCATTGTTTTGATAAGTGTTTTTACCCATTTTTCGCTAAGTTTTGTACAAGTATTGATATGTGTTATGCATACATGGATATCATGGAATCCCGCTGAGCTTGGACTGCCCTCTCAGTCTGATCCACTAGTTAGGGGGTCCTTAAACCTAAGGGCAATCTGCAGATTAGTCGTGTATTTATACACATCTTTGTTTTGTCCGGTTCCGCGGCCGGTTTTCCCCCCCACCTTGTGTGGCTCGGACTTTTGTTTCGTTTCGTCTCGTTTTGTTTCGTTTCGCTTGCTCTTGTCATCACGTATGGCAGAGAAAGGATGAGCTCAATGTGGATTCGTGAATCATGATGTTTTATTGAAAAGCATATTAGTTTTGAATTGCACCTTATACATGTTTTGTTCAGAACTCAGGTCATGTTTTGAGTGCCGATTACTTTCATATTAACTGACTTGTATTATGTCTAAACTGATCACCTGCCAGACCGTCGTGTCTGACCCTTTTATTTTGGTGTTTAGATGCAGGCGTCGTTGCTATTGCGGAGGAGCGCCCGGAGGAGGCTTTTGAGCCACCCCCAGCCCGTGAGTGGCAACCCGACGACGTCCTCTAGACGTTGGGTGGGGTCTTGAGTACGAACACGTAGATGGGATTATTTTGTTATTTTGGGATGTATGGCCTTTGTTGGCCTTTTTATACTTTGGGGTTATGTAACTTAACACTTTTTGTTATCTTGAAACTTGAACTAAACTTGGTAATGCTATGCTTACGTTTCCTCCTCTGATCATTGTCTTAATGATGATTTAACTTATGAAATTTGGAATCGTAAGGTTTATGTTATTAAATTGTGATGAGATTACTTGCACGCTTCCGCAAATCATTGTTCGTGTGAGATGGTTACATGTTCGTTTTTGGGAATCCTCACCGCGGAAACCTGTGGGTTAATCATAGTTGGATGGACATCACCGTCGCGGGGCCCGGACTGGGATTTCTCGGTCCGGGGTCGCGACAGGACTGGTATCAAAGCGGGACATGTTTCAGGTAATTGAAAGAAACTAGAAACTCTTAGGGACGTGGCGAGGATCTGTGAACACGTTAGATCATTAGTGTGGACCTAGAAACCAAACCCCAATTTGTTAATATGTACTAACAATTTGTTTTACAGCATCATGCCTCCAAGAAGAGCTCAGAATCAGAATGCTTCAGGGAGCAATACCAATAATGATAACAGTGAAACAGTTCATGAGCAGCCACCTACAATGACTCAATTTCAGGCACTCATGCAAGCAATGTTAGAACAACAGAGGCAAGCTAATGAAAGTCAGACTAGAATGCAGAGAGAAGCTAATGAAGTCCAAGCTAGGCTACAAAGAGAGGCCAATGCGAACCAAGCTAGGTTCCAAGAACAGCTAGCTAAGAAGGATGAGGAAATGGCACAAGTTCAAAGACAACTTTTGGAAGTTTTACAAACTAGGCCTCAACCCCCGCCTAGGCAACCTAGGGGACCGAATATCATCATCAACAATCGAGAGCAAGACCCTAACATTTTGTTTGAGCGGTTCAGGAAGAGAGGACCCAAGGAGTTCTCAGGTCAAGAAGACCCGCTGGCTGCAGATGACTGGCTAGTAAATATAGAGAAGATCTTTAATGTATTCACTTGTACAGGCATACAGAAGGTCAACCTCACAGCTTCTCTATTTTATGGATTAGCGGACACTTGGTGGCAAACGGTTAAGGAACCGTATCAGACTATGCCAGATGGGGCTACATGGGAGACTTTCAAGACTCAATTCACTGATAAGTATGTCCCTTCTCATGTCAAGAGGCAGAAAGCTATAGAGTTTCAGCAGCTCAAGCAGGGTAACATGACAGTTTTGGAGTATGTGACAAATTTTGAAAGGCTTGCTAGATATGCCCGAGAGTTGATAGACACCGAGCAGAAGAAGATCACCAAATTCTTAGAAGGGCTGAACCCCATCATCACGAGGGATGCTACAGGGGTAGTTCCACCAGCCACCTTCGATGAAGCAGTCAAAAGAGCATACAAGTTCGAGGACATCAACAATTAGATCATTAGGGATAGAAAGCAACAGTACGACCAACAGAACCAAAGGTCACCGAACAAGAAGCCAAGACAAGAACAAAACCCTCCAAGGCAAGGTGCATGTGCACATTGTGGCAAAAATCATTAGACTGCACAATGTCGTAAAGCCACGGGAGCTTGCTTTAGATGTGGGGCTATGGACCATGCCATTCGAGATTGCCCACAATTGCAAAATCAAGCCAACAGGAACCAGCAACAAAGGCAAGCAACACCTCAGGCTCCAGCCTAGAACCAAGTAAGACCACCTCAGCAGCAGCAGCAGCAAGGCAGGCAACAAGTTCAGAATCAGAATGCTCATCCTCCTCAGCAGCAGCAACAGAACAGAAATGCACAAGGGAGGCAGAATAGACCATAGCAGCAAGGGCGGGCATACAATCTTAATCGTGTCGATGCCGATGCTGCGGGCGATGTAGTGGAAGGTAAACTTTTCATCTGTGGAGTAGAAGCTCAAATTTTATTTGATCCTGGAAGCACTCATTCATTTTTATCTCCTCTGTTTGCGAAGCTAATTGCTATGCCATTTAGAATTCTTGATTATATCTGGACTGTCACTACACCAGTAGGTAAGCAGGCCGTTTGTAGCACCTATTACCCAAATTGTTCAGTTCTATTAGGAGAGGTCAACCTTCCAGCAGATCTTATTATTTTAGACATGCATGATTTTGATGTCATCTTAGGCATGGATTGGTTAGAGAAGTATCATGCCACCATGGATTGCTTTAGTAAAACTATTACTTTTAAGTTGAAAGGAGAACGGGCAGATTTGATTGTTCAGGGAAACAGGAAGAAAGGCCAAGTGGGGATTATTTCAGCACTAAAGGCAAGCAGAATGGTATCCAGTGGTTGCGAAGCTTTTATAGCGTTTATCACGGAGGATAAACGGTCCCAAGGGGTGGAGGAAATCCCCGTTGTATGTGAGTTTCCAGATGTTTTTCCTGAAGAAATCCCGAGATTACCACCAATTCGGGAAGTTGAGTTCACGATTGAGCTCCTTCCAGGGACAGCTCCAATTTCTATTGCACCTTACAGGATGGCTCCAGCAGAATTAGGTGAACTAAAACTCCAATTGCAAGAACTTTTGATTAAAGGTTTCATTATACACAACGTTTCACCTTGGGGAGCACCAGTGTTGTTTGTGAAAAAGAAGGATGGAAGCTTGAGAATGTGCTTAGACTATACAAGACTGAACCACATGACTGTCAAGAACAAGTATCCGTTGCCAAGAATAGATGAATTGTTTGATCAATTACAAGGAGCAGCGTATTTTTCCAAGATAGACTTGAGGTCTGGGTATTATCAGCTACGAGTTAGAGAGTCAGACGTGCCTAAAACAGCTTTCCGAACTAGATATGGGCACTATGAGTTCCTGGTGATGCCATTTGGGTTGACTAATGCACCCGCGGTATTTATGGCTCTCATGAACAAAGTCTTTGCAGAGTACTTGGATCACTTTACAGTGGTGTTTATTGATGACGTTCTCGTGTATTCTAAGAGTAAGGAAGAGCATGAAGAGCACTTGAGGACATCATTACAGCTTTTGAAGGACAACTAGCTCTATGCAAAGCTAAGTAAATGTGAATTTTGGCTAGAGCAAGTGGCTTTTCTAGGCCACGTTATTTTAAGAAAAGGCTTAGTAGTGGACCAGTCCAAAGTCGAAGCAGTTGTCAGTTGGAAAAGGCCAAGCAGTGTGACGGAAATCAGGAGCTTTTTGGGACTAGCAAGTTATTACAGGAGGTTTGTCTAGGGATTTTCATCTATTGCAGCACCATTGACAAAGTTAACTAGGAAAAATGTGCCTTTTATATGGACAGACCATTGTGAAGAAAGTTTTCAAGAGTTGAAGAGAAGATTGACTACAACTCCGATCCTAACTTTACCGTCGGGAAGTGGAGGATTCGTTATTTATACAGATGCTTCAAATGTAGAATTGGGTTGTGTATTGATGCAGAATGACAAAGTAGTTGCTTATGGTTCAAGGCAGTTGAAAGATCATGAAAAGAATTATGCAACTCATGATTTGGAATTAGCAGCGGTTGTATTTGCTTTGAAAATGTGGAGACATTACCTATATGGAGAGAAATTTGAAGTCCATTCAGATCACCGGAGTCTACAGTATCTATTTTCGTAGAAAGAGTTGAACATGAGGCAGAGACGGTGGATGGAATACATCAAAGACTATGACTTCCCAATCAAGTATCATCCGGGCAAGGTGAATGTAGTAGCTGATGCCTTGAGCAGGAAATCAGTGGTTATGGCCAGTTTGAGAGGAGTCAGTGTTTTGTATCAATTTGAAGAACTGGGAGTAGAAGTGCAACCGTTAAGGCAGGGCGTGATGTTGGCAAGTATGATAGCGTCTGAGCCTACTTTCATCCAGAAGATTAAAGACAGTCAGTTGCAAGACCCGGACTTGGCCAAGATTGTGGAACACATTTCCGAACGTCCAGACTTCAGGGTTGTAGATAGAGTGTTGTACTTACGTGACCGTTTGTGTGTGCCTAACCTCGAGGACTTGAAGAATGAAATTATGACTGAAGCTCACAACAAGAGATACTCCATGCATCCTGGGAGTACAAAAATGTACCAAAATTTGAAGAACCGATTCTGGTGGAATAACATGAAGCGAGAGATTGCAGCTTTTGTATCTCGGTGCCTCACGTGTCAGCAGATTAAGGCAGAACACCAGAAACCTCCAGGGTTGTTGCAACCATTGGACATTCCGGAGTGGAAATGGGAACACATCACTATGGATTTCGTCTCCGGTTTGCCTACTACCAAGAAGGGGAACAATGCTATCTGGGTTATAGTAGATCGCCTTACGAAGTCTGCTCACTTCATTCCTATGAAGACAGGGAGTAAGATGCATATGGCACCACTTGCAGATCTATTCGTGACTGAGATAGTTAGCAGACATGGACAGCCCGTCTCCATCACTTCCGACAGGGATAGCAGATTTGTTTCGAGGTTTTGGAAGACCCTATTCGAATCTATGGGCACTAAGTTGCAATTCAGCACTGCATACCATCCTCAGACTGATGGCCAGTCAGAGCGAACTATACAGACTTTGGAGGACATGCTACGGGCTTGTGTGCTAGATTTCAAGGTTCAATGGGATGAGTACTTACCACTTTGTGAGTTTGCATATAACAACAGCTACCATTCCAGTATTGGGATGGCACCTTTCGAAGCACTCTATGGTAGGAGATGCAGAACTCCTGTTTGCTGGGAAGAAGTCGGTGTTCGTAGCTTCCACGGACCGACAATAGTGGGAGAAACAAGTGATAAGATCAAGTTGATTCAAGAACGGTTAAAGGTTGCTCGAAGTAGACAAAAGAGTTATACTGATACTCATAGAAGAGATTTGTAGTTTAAAGAAGTTGACAAGGTATTTTTGAAAGTATCTCCGGCCAGAGGAACTCTAAGATTTGGGCGGAAAGGCAAGCTTGCGAGAAGGTACATCGGACCGTATGAGATTTTGAACAAGATAGGAGACGTTGCCTATAGACTTGCGTTACCGCCGGAACTCTCCGGGGTACACAATGTTTTTCACGTCTCTATGTTGAAGAAATACGTCCCAAATCATTCACATGTTTTGCGGCATGAACCACTGGAAATTCGAGAAGATGCGTCGTATGTGGAGAAGCCGGTTAGAATTGTGGACACCAAAGAACAAGAATTAAGAAATCGGACAATTCACTGGGTCAAAGTACAGTGGAAAAATCATGAGCCAGAAGAAGCGACATGGGAACTACGAGAGCAAGTCCAGAGAAAGTATCTTGAATTATTACCAGAGGTATACTTATTTTTATTTGGAGGACCAAATTACCTAAGGGGTGGAGGATGTCAACCCCCGACCCAGGATTAGTGCGATTAGTGTCAACTAAGTACGTGTTTAGTTGTAATGTGAGTTTAGTGTTCGTGGGTTTACAAATTGGTCCGATTTAGTCTAGAATTAGCTTTGGGGAATTTTGAGAGCGTTTTGTGCTATTTGGTCACACTTAAGGGTGCCTTGAGTGTACGTGAAAGCTTGGGAGGAAATTCCAGTTTTCTGATTTTAATCGTGATTTTGATCTCTTTTGAATGGTTTTATTTTATTGATTAACTTTTGTGTTCAGCTCGTCTGTGTTTTAGGCCCAGAAACCCAAGTTTTGGCACAAAGGGGTAAATCAGTCATTTCACACCAAATCTGGACTCAAATTTCGAAATCTCAAAACTATGCCAAATTTATACTTTTTGGAAACTAGATTTTTCGGCGATCATTTTAGTCTTCTTCGTCGTTTTCATCCGGGGCCCACAAGTCAGTATTTTAACCATTGCAAGTTTTGAGCAATAGGGCCCACAAGAACCCATTTGAATTAAGTCTTCTTCTCCCTCATTTTTCACTCACGATTCTAGACTCATTCCCTGCAACTCTCTTCAACTCAGCTGAGACTTCTTCTTCTTCCCCTGCCTTTTTGTTTTGGTGTTTAGATGCAGGCGTCGTTGCTATTGCGAAGGAGCGCCCGGAGGAGGCTTTTGAGCCACCCCCAGCCCGTGAGTGGCAACCCGACGACGTCCTCTAGACGTTGGGTGGGGTCTTGAGTACGAACACGTAGATGGGATTATTTTGTTATTTTGGGATGTATGGCCTTTGTTGGCCTTTTTATACTTTGGGGTTATGTAACTTAACACTTTTTGTTATCTTGAAACTTGAACTAAACTTGGTAATGCTATGCTTACGTTTCCTCCTCTGATTATTGTCTTAATGATGATTTAACTTATGAAATTTGGAATCGTAAGGTTTATGTTATTAAATTGTGATGAGATTACTTGCACGCTTCCGCAAATCATTGTTCGTGTGAGATGGTTACATGTTCGTTTTTGGGAATCCTCACCGCGGAAACCTGTGGGTTAATCATAGTTGGATGGACATCACCGTCGCGGGGCCTGGACTGGGATTTCTCGGTCCGGGGTCGCGACAGAACTGTTTCTACCCGGTCGACCTTCGATCACACTATCTCGATCATGAGCCTTTCTCCTACATGCTCCAAGAGGGAAGATCCTCCAAGCTGGGTGAAAAGCACCAATGTGATCGAGAAGGGGCTTTTTGTAGGCGGCTCTTCCGGTTATACAGAGAAGTCGCCTATCCGCATGGACATGTTGATGCCGACTAGCGGCTACTAAGGTTCAGGTTATCCGTCAGTCGATTTGAGACCGGTGGGCCTTGGCATTTTCAAGGGTGACGGCAGCAATTAGGTGAAGCTTTTTCGACTTCGTAGCCGTTTCGGTGCTGACTCAAGCTGGGAGTCTTGGACTGGCCACATCTTGCAGGTTGCTGGGGCCATTTTGAAGGAGGCCGAGATCTTCGACGCGGTTCGCAATTTTCGGAAGATCGTAGTTTTCTCCGATGAAGCCTTCATGGCCATGTTGGAGTCATTCCTTCCTCAAACCACTACCTTTGTTGTCACAAATGGTCAGATTGGTTTTTCTTTGAAGGAACTCAGCGCCGTCACCGGGCTGCCCATCCTCAGCAAACTCTATAAGGAGTTCATGCCTATTGATAGCGTCCTTGAGGAGCAGTCTGAGGAGTTTAGGCTTTTGTATTTTCAGCTCGTTGCCTTTTACGATTTTTTGAAGGAGAGGGAGGGCTCGAAAGTCAGGTGTAGCAATTGGAAGAGTTTTAGCTCTGTCTCCCAACTTCTTTAATGGTGAAGAGTCTTCTGAGAGTATGACCCAGGAAGCCAGGGCTAAAACTCATGGTTCGAAGAAGTCTCCGTCATGCGAGAAAATTTGAAAGAATTCTTCGCAAGCACAGATGCCATTTATCCTGACATTGTACTGCGGAGAGATCTCGCTGTTTACCTCACTTATTGGCTAGGTGAGGCTGTTTTTGCTGGAGGAGACGGAACGCACATCATGCTGCACTGCATTTTTCTGGCTTGCAGATGGCGTTTGGAGAGCAGCAAGGTTTGGTGCCTGCTCTTTACTACTATTTGTGCACCGAACTACAGGCTGCCGCTTTCTTGGTTCTGCTTGGGCCTTCCATGAATAGGGTATTTTCAGCCCATATCTTCTATTTGTGGTATGTATGCCACTGTGCTGGTTTCCACCGATTGGATGCTGCATAGGATGATGACCTATTCATGATTTGGTTGGCTGTTTTCGAATCTCTTTTATCTGCCCGTTTGAGCATCCGACGTTTTAGGGACATCGAGATTGGGCAGTCTTCAGTAAAACTTTCTCTAGGTTTGCGGAGAAGGCTTTTGATTTTGGTGTCTCCCGTTATTTGACTAGGGCAGGGTCCGGGAGACACTATTTTTTGACGAACGGAGAGAAGGCGTGGCTTTTCAACATACGTATTAGTACGATGGTGTACCATAGACATCTTTTTATTGACATCCCGCCGTATGTTCCCTCGCGTTTTGCCTTGCAGTTGGGCTTCTCCCAAGGCGTTGTTCGAGCGCCTTCGAGTAAGGTGAAGCATTTTGGAGGTCTGTAGGACGGGAGAAATGCTGGGCTTTTTATTGTACGGATGACACTACCGCCATGATTTCCTATCCTGAGTTGCCCACTTTTCGGACTGCTGGCTTCACAAAGTGGTTCGTGAAGAGCTTTTCGGTGTACCAGGGGCTTTCCAAGAAAGAGCATGATGTAAAGCAGTATCCTGGGAAGGGTCTTGGCAAATCAAATGGCGTCCGATGAGAGGAGGTTTTGGCTTTCCTTTCAGTAGAGAAGCATAAAATAGGCTTTCTCGGTGAACAGGACGTCATCAGATCAGGAGCTGTAAAAGAGGTACCTGGTGAGGTCTTAAAATAGCAGAAGGAGGAGGAGGCCGAGATCGACGCTTGGATGCAAGTAGAGTGAACGAAGGGTTCCATGGAGTCTATTGGTAAGAGCAGACCATCCAGTGAGGACTCTACCGAGAGGCCTGATTTTGATAGCGGGGCAGGTACCTCAAACAAACCGGCCCATAGAAGCAAGAGGAAGAGAGGGCAGTGCCGTAATAAGAGACGGCACGAAGACTCTCCCAATCTGGAAGTCCCCCTCACCATTGCTGAGGAGGTGTCAGGGGATGCTGATGAACCTCCGGAAAAGAGGAGTCGAGAGAAAGAGACCACTGATGATGGTATGCTTTTCCTTTTTCTCTTTCCGTCTCTTTTCTTTCATGAGAGATTTTTGTTTTGATCAGCTGCTTTCTTTCTTTTTAGCAGTGATGATTTGGAGACGCCCGAGGCTACGACCGATGAGGTGGTGACAGATCCGATCGTGGCATCTGAGGAAGAACCAAGGGACTCTGGAGTAGTTCCAGAATCTTTGCATGGTATGATTTTCTTTGCTTTTTCACCTTTTGTTTTTCTTTGCCACCACTTGCTGACACATTTTTGTTTTCCTGTCAGCTGACCTGCAATAGGATTCCAACGATTTTGAACCATCCATGCAACTTTTGATGATGTTCCGGATGAGCTCATGGAGGTAGAAAGTATTCTGCTGATCGTCGAAGAAGGTACTTTGTGCTAAAAGTCTTGATATTGATTTTTGACAAGATCATATTCATACCTTTTCGTCATTCATTGGTAGGTTGTGAAGCAATGGGAGAAGTCCCTCCATCTTCTTCAGGTTCAAAGCAGGGGGTGCCCGCAGTTGATCCAGAAGTAGGGGCTACTTCTAGCTTTGGTGCGGCAGAGATGAAACTGCCTGATGAGATTCCTTCGCTAGCATCTTTGATTGGACAAAGTTTGTTGACTATCCCTCCAATGAAACATGACAGAGGCAGTCGGTTGATGGAACAGGGTGAGACTTCATCCAGATCATCTCTTCAATATGCAAAGAGAGTGTTGAAGAACGTTTTAAGTTCTTGGATCGAGACTCTCTCTTCTGGCCACTTGGAGGCCGGCTCCGGCATGATCAAGCATGTATAGGACATTCTTACTGAAAGCGAAGAGGTTGGTCTGGACATTGCAAGTGCCAAGGCTTTTGTCGATGAAGTCATCGCTTTTGGGCAATAAGTGGACTGAGACCAAGAGCTTCCCAAATGGTGACTTCTTCAATGAGATGTTTGTTAAGCCTTCCAGTGAAGTCAAATTTGAAGTGAATGAGATTTCGTGGACTCAGAAGCAGTTCGTTGGAGAGAGGAACGTCACCGAGTTGGCTATCATTGAGCTGACACAGGACCTGCATCGTCTTGATAGGGAGGTCATCGAGGCCAGGTAGCGTCTCGAGCTTTTGGAGGAACGAGCTATTCCCAAATGGACTGCCATTATGGAAGCTAGCGCTAGAAAGGGGGCTCTAATTCGCCAGGTTGAGGAAGTCGACAGCCATCTCCGGAGGAAAACTCAGGAATATGAGCAATGGCAAATTCTCTAGGAAGAGCTTCCTTGTACTGAAGATGGGTCGCGGCGTTCTACCGCATTTTATGGTAAAGTTTTGAATAAGCGTGACCTGGAAGCTTTAGAGGCTAAGGCCAAAAGTCTGCTTGAGGAGCTGAATCTTTGGTTGAAGACCATGTCAAACTAAGCTCCTGATTTGTAACAAACTCTTTTTTTTCTTCTTTGCTTTGGTACTTCCATGTATAAACATTTTTGGTACCTCTATTTTTGTATTCCCTTGTTTCACTTAAATTCCTTTTTGATGAAAATAAGCAAAAGTTGAATGGGAATGTTTGTTTTGAAAATTTGATCAAAAGGTTGTCATTTTGTGAAAATCTTTTGTCAAATGGTTGTTTTGGGCATGGAAGCTGGATTTTGTGGCAAAAGCCTGGTTCTTGATGGTTTGAAAGCTAAATTTTGAGATGGCGTGAAAGCTGAATTTTGGTGGCATATGAGCCAGAATTTTGTGGCATGGAAGCCGTTTTTTTTATTTTTATTTTTTGAGATGGCATGAAAGCCGAATTTTGGTTTATGGCATGAGAGCCAAAATTTTGTTTTTGGCATGAAAGCAAGGTTTTGCGGCTCCAAAATTTTATTTTTTTTTGGCGTGAAAGCTAGATTTTTGGCATGAAAGCCGAGTTTTCTTTTTAAACCAAGTTTTTTTTTGTTGGCGTGGAAGCCATATATATATATATTTTGGCATGAAAGCCAGGTTTTTTGGCATAAAAGCCGGGTTTTTGGTTTTTTTGGCTTGAAAGCCAAGTTATTGGTTTTCAAAAAAGCAAGTATCAACTAAAAGTCGCCTCCCTACTGAATGGTATTGCAAGTATCGATGGAATGTCGCCTCCTTGCTCATTCGGTTGCGAGTATTGATGGAATGTCGCCTCTTCGCGGATTTGGGTGTAAGTATCGACTGAGCGTCGCCTCCTTGCTGAATGGTATTGAAAGTATTGATGGAATGTTGCTTCCTTGCTCATTCGGTTGCGAGTATCGATCGAATGCCGCTTCCTCGTAGTTTAGGTGCAAGTATCCACTAAGCGTTGCCTCCTTACTTTTTTCAAAAACTTTGTTTTGCGGGTATCAACTAATGTTGATTCCCCACAATTTTTTGGAATTTTAGGTTTTTTCGAACCTTTGTTTTTGTTTTGAAATTTGAGTTGTGGATATCAACTAAAAAGTTGCGTCTTCACGGTTTTTTGAAAATTTTGCAAGTATCAACGAGGTGTCATTTCCTTGCGATTTTGAGGTTTGATGGACCCGGCTTCTTGCCTTTCTCCGCCACGGGTCTACCGGGTGCGGCGGGGCAAAAAACGAGCATCAACATTTTTTGTACAGGTATGCCAGAATTTCTATTCTACTTGTAATTTAGAAATGGTGATCCGAAGACCCACCTTCACAAGTAGAAAGGAAATGAAACTTTTTTCTAACTTTCCATTGCACATATATTTTTAAGAAAAGAGACAGATTTTGAATGGCGTGAAAGGCGATTTTTTTTTGTTTGCCGTAAAAGACGATTTTGTGCCGTAGAAGGCGATTTACAAATCTCATCAATGAAAAAAGACAAGAGTTGTGATTTTCTGTCTCTTTAAAAAAATACAAAATACAATAGAAAAAGTAAGAAAATGGATCTATCTTCTCAGGAGATTGTGAGGACTCATTCAGATCGACGGTCGCGATTCATGTATGGACTCGGCCATCGTCCCTTGGATGAGAACACTTGATGCTTTGATTCAGTTGGCTTGACTTGGACCTCAGATTTTTAGAAGATAAAGACCAAGGGAAGGTCCTATATCCAATAAAAAAACTAGTAGACGGGCTGAAGAGCCACATCTAGCCATGTTGGATAGAAGGAGAGGGGACCTTGTGGGGGTGGCCCCACAAGGGACATTGATCACCTTGTGGTGTTTTCTTGCAGCAGAGTTTCTTCAGAGTAGCCAAGCTTCTTTGCGCAGAGATTTCTCCGAGAATTGGATGATTTTTTCGGACCCTTTCTCCTTGGAATGACTGCCTTTTATAGGCTTTTGATGGCCATTAGAAGGGTTTATGAGCATTGATTACATTAATGCTCCATGATAGAAGGAGTTACAAGTATTTAATTCTTGATTTTGTAACTCCTCTTTCTTGGTTTTTGATTGGCCGATGGAGAATGATGGGCATTTAATTGCCTTTAATCTCCATGATGAGGGGAGTTACATGGTTTAATGCCATGATTGCTTGGATTTGTAACTCCTTTTTCCTTGCTTTTGATTGGAACGTCCAAAATAATGAGTTAATGACCGCTTTAAATTGTCATAAACGGGTCAATTAACCTCATTAAGTGGTCGCCAAGTCGCTTGAAGAGTCACGGGCCGCGCCGCGTCTTTTGGAATTCTTCTTACGATGATCGCCGATGGATCCACATGTTGTTTGATGTCGGATGGCGATGCAATTTCAGACATAGGTTGACACCAATGGGCCGGTAACATCTGTCCAGTCGATTTCTTGATTGATTTGGTAAAAAGTGTGCTTTCTTGGTCGGTCGGTTGGCGATTTTGAAGCATCGGATGATGATTCCATGATTTCGACGGCGGATCCGTGATGTTGAAGAAGATATACGGATTTCATGCTCCAAAAATTAGATTTCGGAAAAATCACAGGGGCCAAACAACTCTAAACGAGAAAAGGACCGAAAAAGTGCCCTTTCGGCGAAAATCCGACGACCCGGATTCCTACGGTCGCCGGCAACCATGCACCCATGGTCGCCGGCGACCATGGGACTTGACATTTGGGTGTAAGTTTCTTCTTTCTCCTGCATTTTTCTAGACATTTTTCCTCACTTATTGACTTTATTTTCCTGAGGAAAACCTAACGAGAAGCTACGCAAATTAGAACACAAAGTTTCTTATTTTTTGGAAAAGCCGAAGACTTTGTAGCTGAATTTCCGTCAAGAGTCGAAACTAGGTCAAATGATGTCGGAATGACCTAAAATTTAAGGTGAAACTTCCTGAGCAATAGATAGGACCAACCATGGGCTTTTGTTTGAATTTTGAAGCAGTTTGGTGTCCCGTCGATACTAGACTTGATTTCACCGCGAAGAAGATGTCGAGCTTTAATGTACGGTCTACCGGTGTCCGATTGACCTGAAATTTGATAGGGAGCCTATTGGGGTCATTTTGAGATGATCCATTAGCTCCAATTTGGATGCCATGGTCTCGGGGTGCTCCGCCGCCGGTAGGCTTATTTTGTTTCCAAGCTTCAAAGCCGGGTCAAACGTTGTCGAAATGACCTGACATTTGACGTGTAGCCCTTTGGAAGCATGTAGAAGCTACCCATGTGTTTTTTTGATGAGTGATGGCCTCGGTGGTTCTTGCCGCCGAGAGGCTTGATTTTTTCTGCTCGAGAATTGATGGAGGGTCAAACTGTGTCGGTCTGACTTGAAATTTGACGTGGAGCCTTTTGAAAGTATTTTGAGACCATCCATAGGCTCTGATCGAAGATTTGATATCTTTGACACTGTCACTGCCGGGAGCTCCTACTTAGCCATTGGAGGATTGAACTTAGGCCAAATGCTGTTGAAATGGCCGGAAACTTCATGTGTACCCTTCTTTTGGCTATTTTGAAGGATCTTGCCGTTTTTGTTTGATTCTGACAAGATCTGATGCTTGAAGCGGCTTTGCCTGTTTGTTGTAGGATGCAGCTCTATTTAGCTTTTGATGTTGAAGAGGCAAAGTGACATTTTTGGTGTCGACAAGGTTTTGGATGTATCGAATGGGGTTCGCATCCTTCCGATTTTTGGGTTTTGCGGGTATTGATTGAACGTCGCTTCCCCGCGGTTTTCTTTTGAAAAACCATTTTGTTCAAAGACACGAGGGTCATAAATTTTGACTCAAAACCATTTTTGGTAGTAAAAGTAGGGGTGGACTAGGGTGGAAATCCCTGGGTCCTGTTTTTCTGTTTCAAACCATGAATTTTGGGTTCAAGGATCGAAAATTTTGGTCAAGTTAGGGAAGAGGCTCCTAAACTTGGATTTTTGGGATTTGATTTTTTTTAACAAAGAAACTATGAAAGTAGACACTGTTTTGAGGTTTTTAGGAATTTCAACGTAAAAATGAAAATTCTAAAATAAATGGGTTTGACGAGCAATTACCTAGGAACAGGCTTTGGCCATGCATGCATTGCTCTGACCCAATGGAGGAAGTCTTCAAGGGTAGTACCGCTTCAAAAACTTACTGTTGATGGGCAGCATACATCTATCGCCCTCCATATTTAGAAGAGTGTATGCGCCGTTGGAGAAGACTTTGTCGATGACGAAAGGTCCCTCCCATTTTGGTTCGAATTTGCCTTTGGATTTGTGGGCAAAAATCATCGGCCTTTTTACTGCAAGAACTAAGTCGCTCTTTTTGTGGGTGTGTTGCCTGACCTTCTTGTTGAAAGATCCTGCCATGTGTGCTTGGTAAAGCTCAACGCTTTGTAGAGCTTCGAGCCATCTTTCATCGAGATTATCCAGCTCTTGGAGTCTCAATTTGACACTGCTTTCTTGAGTCATGTCATTTTGTAGAGATACCCTTAAGGAAGGAATTTGTACCTCTAAAGGGACAACAACTTCACATCCACAGACCAAGGAGAATGGTGTGCTATGGGTTGGTCCTCGAATGGTGGTTCGATAGGCCCATAAAGCTTCAGACAATTTGTTGCTTCAGTCTCTTTTGTGACTAGAGACCATTTTCTTGAGAATTTTGCAGTGTCTTATTGAAGGCTTCTGCTAGTCCATTCGTTGCCGGATTATACGAAGTCAAAGGACAACTTTGGATTTTCTATTGTCGCAGAACCTGTAGAATCTATGATCTTAGAATTGTGGTCCGTTATCATGGACGAATCTTTTAGGTATGCCGAAGCGACAAAATGATGTTGGTGCATAAGAATTGAAGGACTGATGAGGTATTCATTTCACTGAATGCAAATGCTTCTGACCACTTGGAGAAATAATCCGTAGCGGCGAAGATGAAGCAATGACCTTTGCTTGATGGGGGAGAGATAGGACCTATGATATCCATAACCCAGGCTTCGAAAGGCCATGAGATCGCTGTAGGGTGTAGCCATTCTGAAGGCATGTGGACATAATCTCCATGTACTTGGCATTGTTGGCAGCGCTTAGCAAATTGCATTGCGTCAGCTACCATGGTAGGCCAATAATAACCTAAATTTTTTATCTGATCGTAGAGCTTAGGACCAGCTTGATGGGCTCCACAAAGACCAGCATGCACTTCTTTGAGTGTTTCTTCAGCCTCTTATTGCGACAAGCAGCGTAGAAGTACTCCATTGAAGGATTTTCTGTAAAGAATTTTTGAAGGAATATCCAAATGAAAGTTTGGGGCTCATCTTTGAATGCTTACCCGCTCTTTTGGATCTTCAGGTAGGATTGCGAACATAATATAATCAATGAATGGATCCCTCCAGTCGCCGATTGGAGTTTTAAGGATGGAAATCCGACTTCCAACCACTTGGTGGCATTCAGCAATTGCTTGGTGTGTGTTGAGAGGAGGGAGAATCCTCTTTTTCACACTGTAATTCTCATGTTTTCCCCTTCTTGGATTGCCATAGATGCAGCGAGTCTAGCTAGGGCATCTACACGGATGTTTTCACCTCTACGGATGTGGGTGATGTAACAGATGTCAAACTTTTGACGAAGCGATTGCTCCTTGTAGTAAGGCAATAGATTAGGCTTTCTGATTTTATATTTCTGATTCATCTGATTGACGATTAGTTGAGAATCCCCAAAGGCTTCCAGCATGGTGATACCGGATTCGAGGGAGAGTTCCAATCCTACTATCAGGGCATGGTATTCAGCTGCATTGTTTGAACATGGCTCTAGTAGCGAGAATGCGTGTGGAATCATGTATTTGTCGGGGCTAGCAAAGGGAATGCCAATTCCCGATATCAGTTTTCCTTTTTCATTTGTCCTAGTTGCACCATCGAAATACATGTCCCAAGAAGAATCTGATGAGGAAGTCTCCACGTTGTAGACAGGCTCGTCTGGGAGATCATCCCTGAGCGGAGAATCCTTAGGTAGTGGATGCTTTGAGAGAAAGTCTGCAAGAGCTTGGCCTTCGATTGCCTGTGGTACATTCCTAATGTCAAACTGTGACAGAAGGATGGACCATTTTGCCAGTCGGGCATTGAGAGAACCTGCTTTTGTGACAAGGACTTTTAAGAGGTTGATCCTTCATATCAGGTATACCGTGTTGGATAATAGATAATGACGTAGCTTTTGTACAACAAACATCACTGCCAGGCATTCTTTTCAACTACAGAGTAGCGATGCTTTGCACCTTCTAACATACGGCCGAGGTAGTATACAGCAGCTTCTTTTCCTCCATCATTTTCTTGTGTGAGTAGAGCGCCCAAAGAATAGTCGAGAGCTCTTGTGTACCAGATGAATGGTTTTCTAGTTGTGGGGGCCAGCCAACACTGGAGGTTTGGTCAGGTATGACTTGATGTCTCGAAATGCAACTTCACATTCAGCATCCCAAACGAAGTCTACACCTTTCTTCATCAGGCAAGAGAATGGACGGCACTTCCCTGATAGGTTGGAGATGAACCGTCGGATGTATGCCAATCTTCCTTGAAGCCCTTTTAGTTCTCTTAGGGTTCTAGGAGATGCCATTTCTAGGATAGCCTTGACTTTGATGGGGTCAAGTTCTATTCCAGCTTTCCATTCTATGAATCCGAGGAACTTACCTTATGAAACTCCGAAGAAGCATTTGAGGGGATTCATTCGCAGTTTGTGTTTGCGAAGTCGGAGGAAGACTTCTCGAAGATCTTTGATACGATCTTCTTTTCTTTTTACTTTTGACGACGAGGTTGTCAACATAACATTCGACCTTCTTGTGCTGCATATCTTGGGGTATCTTCATCATAGCCCTTTGATATGTTGCACCGGTATTCTTTAGACCAAATGGCATGATAGTGTAGCAATACACGCCAAATGGGGTCCAAAATGATGTGTGCCTTTCATCTTCGGGATGCATCTTTATCTGATTGTAGCCAGAGAAGCCATCCATGAAGTCATTCGCTCGAATCCACAGGTGTTGTCAATCATCACCTCCAGTATGGGGAGCGGGAATTCATCTTTAGGGCACGCATTATTCAGGTCTCTATAATCAATACAGACTCTGATTTGCCCATTTTTCTTTGTCATGGGGACGATGTTGGCCAACCATTTAGGATGCTGCTCCTCGCGGATGAAGCCAACGCTTTTGAGTTTTTGAACTTCTTGTTCAATTTTGTCCATCACGTCGGGACAGAATCTTCTTTGTCCTTGTTTGACAAGCTTGATATCTTTTTGCAGGTTGAGTTTGTGGACTATTATTTTGGAGTCTAAGCTAGGCATTTCAACATAAGACCATTCAAAACAATCAACAAACTCACGAACAAAATAGACATACTCGGGTAACTCACCATCCTTTATATTCTTACTTATGAATACAGGACGTGGGTTATCTGGTGTTCCTAAGTCTATCTTTTGAATAGAATCTTCTATTGGACAGTTTGAAGGTGGTTCCTCCACAATATTCTCGGAGGCTTCCGACTCAACAAGACCTTCTGGAGTTTCAAGGGCATTTTCATACCAAGACTCCGCTTCTATCCACAAGTCCTCTTGATCGTCACTATTCGCAAGGCTTGCTATGAGATGGTCCCAATCACCTGCTGAAATTGGGTCGAAGTAAGGCACTTCTTTTGGAGACGATGGTTCTTCTGGGTCAGAATGTTGGAAATAGGGGGGCCTCTAGGATAGGTTTTAAAAACTTTTGACCAACTTGATGTTGGAAATAGGTGGGCCTCTAGGATAGGTTTTCAAAACTTTTGACCCACTTGACTCAGGGATCAACTATCCGGAAGGCTATAAAACACAATCCAGGATCCATGTCCTCTTTCTCATGATCATGTACAGTAAATAAACCTATCAAGAAGATAAAAACAACACCTAACAAGCAAATACGAAATTCCACAACATACAAGGAGTAGAAAATACCTATGGAGCTCGGTTGTGCTCTAATGGAGAACTTAATTCAACTCTTTGATGAAGAGCTCTTCCAAAATCAGAATCTCCAATGGCCAATCGTCTTCCCCGCTATGATCCGCTTTAGATCTCTTTTTTCAAGGAAGATGGTGGAATCTCCAAGAGAAAGACTAACTAGAATCTCTAAGGAAACTAGATGGGAACTAGAAGAGAGAGAAGGGAAGAAGAAAAGGTGCAACACTTGCACACAAGAGGATGGGTGTGAATCTCCAAGGGATTCTTGAGCATGGACGTCCAAGGCCTCCTCTCCTCTCCTTTATATAGTTTTGCAACTCCTCTCTTTCTTTATTATTAGAAGTCCAACTTCTATAATAATTAGTAACCCTTTATTCCACTATTACCACTATTAGAAGTCTCACTTCAAATAAAAATAGTAGCTTTCCCTTTTGAGTTCAAATAGAATTAGTAACGATCCTATCTTGGGCTAGCGTGGGGACCACTAGGGATTCCATAGAAAGCTGGCTCCAACTAGGACACCGCGACCCCACATCTCATGTGCAATCCTGGCCCACAGTTAATTGTAAATAACTCCACTAAATAAATGCAATTGAACTCCAATCTTAGGAATAAATTACATAAAAACCCTAAACTTCTCTATCACTACAAGTAGGCCCCTCTATCAATATCCATGGATCAATTGGACAGACTGTCCCACCAATTTAGATTCATATCTTATATCCTTGAGACCCAATTAATTATAGCAATCATTAGTACCATCCAATTAACTCTTAATTGAACTGGGTGTACACTTACCAATGATAAATCCATTAATTGGCATAAGGGGAAAAGATAGATTCCATCTTGACCATTAAATATTCCCATAGTCCTACTACCATGTACCCAAGACACCGATGTCTTGACCTACAGATGGCCTCACTCATTGGTGACTCAAAGCAAATGAATAGATAGAAACTTAAGTTCATCAATGTCTTAGGGTTGAGGGCCCATTGCTAGGGATTTATGAGAGCAAACTTTAAAGTAAAGATAGTATTCTTGAGGTGCTTCTTATGGTCCTTCAATATATCTAATGTACCAGTATAATGATCTAGAATCTTACATTCGTATGATCGAGACAGATCATACTATTTCATAGTGATCAAAATACTACAACCTTGTCAGATGAGATGCCCAATCTCATCACTGGTTGTAAATCAATTTAAGTATAAGATTTGTGACACATGTCTCCTGTATGTGGATCTCATCCATACACATGTGTTACATCTAATACAGTATGGACTCCGGTTCATCTCATGAGCCAGTATGTCATTTGTATTGGTTATGTGCATTTAAGTAATAAAACACCATTCATCTCATGAAAGGAAAATATGAATATATTAATGAATAAAGAAATTAATCAATTTATTACATCAATCTTAATGGATTGAGACCATAAAACTAACACTTGATACAGTGATCGTCTATCCAGAAGGCTACAAAACCCAATCCAGGATTCATGTCCTCAATCTCAGCCATCATGTACAGTAGAAAACTCTATCTAAAAGATAGAAATAGCAGCATACAAGCAGCCACGAAATCGACAACATACAAAGAAGTAGATTATACTTTTGGAACTCGGTTGTGCTCTAATGGAGGAGTTGTTCCTTTCTTTGATGATGAAACTCTTTCACGTATCAAATAGGAATCTCCAAGACCCAATCGTCTTCTACGCTATGACCCGTCTCAGATCTATTATCTCAAGAGAGATGGTGGAATCTCCAAGAGAAAGACTAACTAGAATCTCTAAGGAAACTAGAACGGAACTAGAAGAGAAATAAGTGCAACTCTTACACAAAGGTCTCTTGGGCGTGAATCCCTAGGAAGGAGCATGCATGGAACGTCCAAGCCTCCCTCCTCTCATATTTATAGCTTTAAGCAACTCCTCTTTATTTTTTATTATAAGTCCGACTTCCATAATAATTAGTAACCCTCTAATCCCACTATTACCACTATTAGAAGTCTCACTTCAAATAGAAATAGTAGCTTTCCTTTTAGAGTTCAAATAGAATTAGTAAAGATCCAATCTTCGGCTAGCGTGGGGACCACTAGGGATTCCATAGAAATCTGACTCCAACTGGGACACCACAACCCTACATCTCATGTGCAATCCGGGCCCACGGTTAATTACAAATAATTCCACTAAATAAATGCAATTGAACTCCAGTCTTAGGAATAAATTACATGAAGACCCTAAACTTCCCTATTACTATAAGTAGGCCCCTCTATCATTATCCATTGATAAATTGGACAGACTGTCCCACCAATTTAGATCCATATCTTATTATCCTGGAAACCCAATTAATTATAGCAATCATTAGTACCATCCAATTAACTCTTAATTGAGATGGGTGTACACTTACCAATAATAAATCCATTAATTGGCAGAAGAGGATAATAGAAATAGATTCCATCTTAACCATTAAATGTTCCCACAGTCCTACTACCACGTACCCAAGACACTGAGGTGTCGACCTACAGTTGACCTCACTCATTGGTGACTCAAAGCAAATGAATAGATAGAAACTTGAGTTCATCAATGTCTCAGGATTGAGAGCCTATTGCAAGGGAATTATGAGAGAAGACCTTAGAGTAAAGACAGTGTTCATAAGGTGTTTCTCATAGTCCTTCAATACATCCAATGTACCAGCACTATGATCCATAATTTTACATTCTGATGATCGAGACAAATCACACTATCTCATAGTAACCAAAGTATTGTAACCTTGTCAGATGAGATGTCCAGTCTCATCACTAGTTGTGAAGATATTCAAGTATAAGATTTGTTATACATGTCTCCTATATGTGGATCTCATCCATACACATGTATTGCATCTAGTACACTTATGGACTCCAGTTCATCTCATGAACCATCATGTCATTCGTATTAGTTATGTGCAAACACGTAAGAAAACACCATCCATCTCATGAAATGAAAGCATGAATATAGGGATAAATAAAGAAATTAATCAATTTATTTCATCACTCTTATGGATTGAGACCATAAAACTAACACAGAAAACCGCATGTCTTTGTCATCGGACAATTCATCTTCATCATCGGAGAAATCGTACCAATTAGATGAACTTCCTGGTTCCTTGATGGTTGAATCTTCAAAGTGATATCTAGGGAGATCGATGTCTTCATCGACAAGAGATGTTAAGACCTGGTCGGCGAAATGACTTTATAGCCTTTGTCTCAGCTGTCTCAGAGGAGTGTCGGGATTATACCCGAACGCGTATGTAGACTTATCTATGTGACGGTGGAGTTTCTAATCCTCCAATTGGCATTTGGTCAGGGTGGGTTCCAATGGCGTGAGAATACCACGGCCACCTCCCAAACCGATTGGATTTTGAGCATCAGAGCCCATTTTCTTCATGATAGCTTGTGCCATCGGACTATACAGGGATAGTTGAGGCATACCTTCATTTTGGAAAGGTTCAAGCGAGGAGATTGATGAAGAAGATTCTGATCTATGAAAGAAGACTGGTTTTTCTTCTGTTGAACCTGCCGGAACAACGAAGGAAGCAGATGTGAGACCCCGACCCCTACTTTTCGGGATTAGTGTTTACTTAATTGTGGATTAGTTTTCTAAAGCGAGATTAGTGGTTGTTTGGTTGAGTTTGTGGGTTTGAAAAACCTTTCATTAGGTTTGGGAAGTTTTGATAGCCAGTGAACCCAGTAAGTGACCTTAGGGTCCTATTTGTTTTGCGTGGTCAGTATGGGGAGGTTCTTTGTGATTTCCAAAAATTCCCATTTTGTCTTCATTTGACTAGTCTCGCTATCCCCTATAACTTTAGTGTTCGCCCCGTACCCATTCGAAGCTCTGAAAATCAATTTCTCTAGCCCTGGGGGTAAACCGATCTTTTCACATTGAATATGGACCCAATTTTTGATATCTCAGAACCATGCCAAAATTATACTTTTTGAAAAATAGATTTTATGAGAAACATTTTTCTCTTCTTTGTCGATCGCATCCGGGGCCAAGAAATTGATGTTTTAAACTCGACAAGTTTAAGTGGTGGTGGGACCCACACCCACCCTTTTATAAAAGGGCCAGCCCCTTCCTTCTTCCCCATTTGGTTCCAGCAGAATGAGAGGGAGAGTGAGAGAGAGGAGCTTCAACTCCTTAGGGTTTTTCCCCTTTCCTCTCCTTCTTCTTGTTTTCTCACAAAACCCACCTCCAAGCTTGCCAAAATGAGAGATTTGTGCCCATCTTCTTCTTCTCCTCATCTCAAGCTCTCTATTGATGCCATTAGAAGAGAAATCCAGCCACGTTGAGGTTCTCCTTGAGCTAGTCTTGTTCATTTGAAGCACTTCCAAGTAAGCAATTCTTCCAATCTCCTAGATTTGTGTTCTTTTAGCCTTAGAGAAGCCCCATCTTCGCTAATGAGAGCTTCTTCTTCTTGTTCTTTGGTTTGCCAATTTAGGGTTCTAAGATGGGTTTATTTTGGGGGTTTTTGTGTAGATTGGAGATTTGTGGCTTGAGAGGGTGATTAGGAGCTTGATTAGCTACTTTGGAAACCAAGGCAAGTGGATGATTTGATTGTTTTGAATATTGGCATATTTTGTGAGAAAAGATTGATTTTATCAATGATTTTGATGATTTAATACTTGCTTATTACTATGATTTGTATGGGTTTTGAAATGGCATATTGATGAGCTTTTCCCTCTTATTTAATCTCTTGGAAATGTATGTATTGCTATTTTGTAAATCTTGTTTTATGTATACATATGGATTTCCATGGATGATGAGTCTTTTGCATTGAATGAGGTTGGAATTGAAGGGAGAATTAATGATTTGATGGAGTAGTTGTTGGAGGGATTGAGTGTGGTTTGAGTAGGTAGAAGTGTCATAAATATTGTGTTAAATGGTGGCTTCAAATGTGTTTAAAAGTGAAGAGGAGATGAGGCCCGAACTGCTAGAATGGGCAGTTTTTGAAGCAGTTCGCTCGAACGAGCTCACATTCGCTCGAGCGAACCCCTTACAGAAACTGGGTGGCTCGAGCCAACCTCCCAGTTTGCTCGAGCCAACCCTACCAGAAGCTAGGTCGCTCGAGCGACCCATTGTACGCTCGAGCGAACCCCTTCTAGAGACTTTATCGCTTTAGCCAAAGTTCCCCTTCGCTCGAGCCCACCTGACTTGGACCAGTTCGCTCGAGCAAACTTCTATTCGCTCAACCGAACCCTCCCAAAAAGCCCTCCGCTCGGGCGAACTTCGAGTCCGCTCGAGCGAACTATACAGAATCCCTGGGCTTACAACAGAAACATTAAAAATGGGTGTTTTAAGGTCTGGTGAGGTTGGTTTGGAGCTCTAACTCGATGGGAAGTTGTAGGAGGAGTTACATGGAGATTTATTGTGAAAGAAGCCCCACCTCAGAAATGTATTGAGGATTTTGGATTTGTCAATTTATATAAGGAACTTGGAATGTCTTCTATTATTTGAGTACCATGCCAAGAGCAATAATAGACATACAAGGCCCTTATACATATTGTGTAAATACGAAAGCCTCAATACATAGTTCGTAATCGTATAAAGATTCGTCGTGTTGTTTTACTCGGATTATCCTTGTTCTAACCCGATTTCACTCGATATAGCCAGTTTTGCCTCAAGCTACTGATTTATTTTGACATGTTTTACTAGCCCGTACTTGCTTGATAAGCTATTGATGTGAAATGTGTGCCTATGAGCACATGTCCCGCCTGCCTGGGTGTTGTACACCAATATAGTTATGCATATGTTTTGATTTTCATGTTACCTATGTGTCGGTACCACTAAGCTTGGACATCCTTGTCAGTCTGATCAACTGACTTTGGCCTCCCCCTCGTGCTCCCACCAGCTGCAGCTTGGATCCTGTCCCGTTACCCAGTTTCGCGGCCGTGGTCTTGTCTAGCTATATGTATATGTGTATATAATGTTAGTTTTCGTCACTTCGTGTGTCCAAGCCCAACGCACTGAATGTGCTTGCATCACATTAGTGATGGAGGATTTAGCTATGTGTGGTTGCCTATGGACTGGGTTTGCAATGTGAGGAATACATGTTTTATCAGATATCCATGTTTTACACTTGTTCCAAATGAATACATGTTTTACACTTGTTCCAAATCAATACATGTTTTACCAAATATCCATGTTTTACACTTGCTCCAAATCAATACATGTTTTACCAGATATCCATGTTTTACACTTGTTCCAAATGAATACATTTTTTTACCAGATATCCGTGTTTTACACTTGTTCCAAATGTTTACACGTTTTAGCAGATATATATGTTTTATACATGTTTCAAAATGAATACATGTTTTGTCAGGTATATACGTTTTACACTAGTTTTAAATCTATGCAACTTTTGATCGAACACCATGATTTATCATATGTTTTATTATTCAGATTATTGTTTATATATTTTCACCCACCTGCCAGACCATCGTGTCTGACGCATTCTTTTGGTACTCAAGTCCAGACTTCTTCACTTCGAGCTGAGTGCATGTATTGGCTGTGGAGCCATGAGTTTGCGGGCTGTTGTGTTGGCTATGTCATGTAGACATTTAGCTTGACATCAGAGTTACGTCACATGTGGGGTAGGGTTTTATTAGCTTGATATTTGTATGGCTTTTATTAGCCTTTTCTTCGGGATTTTTAATGAATGCACATTGTTCCTTGTAATTTGAACATATGTGGGAATGAAATATCTTGTTACCGTCAGCTCTGTATTTTAATGTGATGGTTTGTTCCAGTCTGATATGATTCTTGATACGATAGTTATTTGCTAGCGGTTGAGTGCGATGCAGAATCCGATGGCCACGGAATCCGAGTCGCAACGCCACGTAAGCTTCCGCAAAATATGCAGAGTGTGATGGAATTGTCATCCTCACACACGCGGATCTTGGGAGAAATATAATGGTTACTTAAATCCCAAATTCGCGCCCCCGAGGTCGGGCCGCTGCAGGGTCCAGGTTCGGGGTCATGACAGCAGACGTAGGGTCTTCTATGTTAGAAGGTGTCTCCATCGGAGTGAGAGCGGGCTGAACTTGTTGAGTATCAGCCTGGCTTGACGGTGTGTCATCTTCTGGCTTTGAATCCGAATCCGTATCTTGCATGATAGAAACGAAGGAGACAACAAACTTGCCCCCAGCCTTATGTTTTGTCTTCTTTGCTTTGGTGGTGATCACCAAAGACTTTGAAGATCTGAGGGAGATAACGAAGGGAGATGGATTGCTCTCTTCGGATTTACCGGAAAATTTGTTTTCTTCTGATGATTGCTGAGGAGCCTTGCTTTTATCTTTCTGGAGATTGCCGGCAAAGGATGTTGTTTCTTCCTCCTTTTCTTCTTTTTCATCCCTATACATCTGAGCATCTGCAAAATGGATGTCTTTGCCTTTGAAGGGCTTTTTCTTTGCAAACACTCGATGTATCAAGCCGTCGTCGCCAACGAACTTGATGCACTGATGTAGAGTTGACGGGACGACACCATTCTCTTATATCTAGGGGCATCCGAGAATGATGTTATAGCATGAAGGGGTCTTTATTGCATACACGTTGACTTTAGAGATTAGATCACCGATTTGCAATTTGAACCTGATTTTGCCGATAGGCCTTTGAGTGCTCCCATCGTATCCAAAGATGGACACAGACGTGTGACTCAGCTTGCTAGGTGGAATACCCAGCTCTTCAAGTGCTGAAGTAGAGATGAGGTTGAGTGCAAAACCTTGGTCGATCTGGACTCTGTGTATCGGCATCTCTTTAATGTACCCTGTGAAGTACAAGGGTCGGTTGTGCTTCGTCTCACTTAACAGGAGGGCTTCCATATCAAAGGCGATGGTAGCACTTGCTGCCTTTTGAACCAAGAGGCATTCAATGCAAGATCCCTCGGTTTTCTTCTTTTCTCCCTTTGAGGAAGTATTTGATTTTTTGACCTTATAGTCCATTTCAATTTGTAGGACTTGTGGGGCATGTTTATCAACATCCGCATTCAGCCTTTGCAGTTCTAAAATAAAACTATCACGAGTTTGTGGTGACATTCATAATAAGTTTAGGATGTGCAGTCGTGCAAGTATGTGTTTGAAGTGTTCAATCAAGTCATACTTGAAAGCCTCCTTGGGGCCTTCATTTTCATTATTGTTGCCACTTGGGGCATTTACATCTTATTTTCCCAAAGTATTTACATAAGAAGAAAAAGATTGGCTGTAATTTTTGTGGTAATTCCGGCCAGAGCGGGCACCTCTACCAACTTCAAGAGCTTCTGGAGAAGGTTTTTTGTTTGGAGGATCACCGTCGGGATCAAGGGGTTGATCCTTCTCATTTGCTGAAAACGTTTCCACAGCAGCATTGCCGTCTTCAGTGATTGAATTGCATGGAGCATTTTCCGTGAACAAGTCCTGAACAACATCCAGGAACTTTTCTTCTTTGTTGAGTATTCCACCGGTCCAGACATCACCTATGAGGTCGGGTATCTGAGACCAGTTGACCGGGTTTTCTTTGAAGACTTCATTGGCCGGAGCTTCTTCATGGTGATCAGTCGGAAAAGGCTTGAATTCCGATGTCACAGTTTCAGGAGACGAAGGCTGAGAAGATGATATCTCAGTGGAAGTTACCCGAGAAGATGTAGCTTCAGAAGATATGCTACCAAATGTAGTTTGAGAGTCTGCAGCCTCGACAGATGAAGCTTTAGAAGAACTATCATCTCAAACTATTGCATTGCAAACAATAGGAGATGCCCCCAGAATGGACTGTTGGGACTCGGACTCGTCCTCAGATGTAAGAGCATCATCGATCCAGCAACTATCTTCATTTTTCGGGGTTACCGGAGGAGATGTTTGTAGGTTTTCAGGGACCTCTAGTTCTGGATTGCGACGAAGTTGATTGATGCGATTCTGCTCTTGCTCTATGGCTAGACGCTATAAGATCATTGCATATCCTGCGAGATCGGGCATATGAGGCAAATCTTCTTCTTCGTCTGCCCCTTGAGGTTCAACATTATTGGGTTCCACTGGAGCATTGGCGGGTGCTGGATTGACAACATTTTCTTAAACAGCCTCTTGGTCTTCTTCATCATCAAACCAGGATCCTTGTGGCTGTAAGGGATTATACCAGATCATTGGCAGAAGGTGAGATTCGGGAATCCACTCTTCATCAGAGAGGTATTCTCCTATTTCAAGGGATTCCGCCCACTCATCGGTGTCACTGGCGGTGTCACTGTACTCGTATCCATCCATGGAGAATCCGATTACCGAGTTGCAAGAGTATGATGCTCCCGGCGTAGTTTCATTTTTGAGTTGTGGTGGCATGAAATCACCAAGGGTGAATTTTCTCGCCGCCCTTGGAGTCTTGGGAAGGGAGTCTTCCGTTGCCCCTAGTGCAGCAGTAAAGGAGGTCTCTGCCTTTTCAGGGGCTTCTTATTTTGGTTGAGCTTTCTCCTGCTGTCTAAGTTTACGGAGTAGTCTCTTGGCTTGCTTTCACTGTTGAGCAGTTGGCTTTGTTTTGACGATCTCCCAATTTTTATCTTCAAGGAGATCGGGATGCACCCATATGGGTTGTCCATCGGGTGTTGGATAAGGGACCAACTCTTGGGACATTTAAGTCATTTTTATCACCTTGAAGGAAGTAATGATCTTTTCCTTTGGTGATTTGGATGTTTGTCCACATGACACCATGTTGGCAGAGGCAGACCCATAGTTTTTTATCAAAGGTGATGACTATGTTTTTCCGCATCTCGTTGATCTTCTCTCTCACAACGAAGCATTGATTGAGTGGATGCGAGACCATCTGATGGTACGAATAGTATCGATGATCGTTGGTTTTGCCAACATCTCCCTGTCTTTTGGGGTCAGGCAAGGTGAGTTTCCCATTTGCCAAGAGAGCCCTAAAGATTTCTTCACCATTTTCATCGAACGGGTATTTCTTTTCTACTCGTTCTTTGAAGGCATCAGACAGTTCAGGTCTCTTACCTGCAGTTTTGTTTTCAGCTTTCTTTGGTGGCTGAGGAGCTGACTCAATTTGCACATTAAGAACCTCCTTTTTCTTTGGCTTTGAGGTTGTAATGGCTGTCGGCTCTTTCTTTGATGATTTCTGACTATTGAGGTCTTAGATCATCGTTTCGGCCTCCATGGATGCTTCTAGGAGTTCTCCTAGATTTTTTGATTTGTTGTTGATGATCATGAAGCGGATCCTTGTTCTCATGTTGTTACGGCAGATGTAGACCAGCGATGCCTGTGGCAGTACATCTAAGCATTTGTATGCCATTGCCTTCCACTTGTGAATGAAGTCGTACGTTGACTCATTCTCTCCCTGTTTTAGGCTGCAGAGCTGAGTCATAGTAACAGGATGATCCTCACCTTTGAAGTGGGTCAGGAAGTGTGTATCGAGCATGGTCCAGTTTTGAATAGAATCCTCTGGCAGAGTGGAGTACCAATCAAAGGCCGTACCTTTTAGGGTACTTGCAAAGAGACGGATCTTGAGGTCATCTTGATCCGTTATCGCTCCCGTCAGGATCTTGAAGTGTATGACGTGCTGTCTGGCTGAACCTTTCCCCGTACATGTTTGGAGAGTCGGTTATTTAAATTTTGCAAGGAACGGAACCGAGTCCATCCATAAGGGATATGGTGGCTTGATTCCATGCTCCTTTAATGTATCCTCTTCTTTTGCTTTAGAGAGGATATCGTCAACGTCCTTTTTAGAAAGGGCGCGTGACTCATCTACTCCACCATTTGCCTCATCATTTAAAGGGATTTCATTATTTGGCGAACGTTCGAAAGTGAGAGGGAGGTTTTCCATTAGAACCTCTATTCTCTGCTGTCCTTGCTCCAGCTGTTGGATGTGTAGAGCCACGTCATCGTGTGGCGGAGGTTGCTCAGAGTTTGTGACCAGGACATTCACCCTTTGAGAGTCGAATGATGATTCCGTCTTGGTGACTGAACTGGAGATCATTCTTTTGGATGAAGAGCCCGATGAATGGTCACTCCGGTGTCCTTGACTTGAAGGAGTGGGAGAGTCCTCCTAATGTCTTAGAGTCCGAGAGACGCTGCGAGTCACCAATCGTCTGACGTGAATTTTGGTTGCTGACTTGTGGCGTCTTTTGGTTTTGCCAACCATATGGACAGCAGCAACTTGGTCGGATCTTTCTTTTTTGACCCATTTTTGAGAGACTTGAAGGGTAGAATGTTGGATTCTTTGCTTCTCTAGCCTCTTCTGTCGATATGCCGCGCAGCGACGTATGCGACGAGCAATTTGAGCTTCAGTTAGCTCTGGCTGGGCTCTAGCAATAAAGGATATAGTCCCTCGTGCGCAGAAGCTGAGCCTGTCTTCCTTGAAGCTTGGAATGAACAGGATTTGGATGTGGTCCATTTCCTGTCGCAGCGAGGCTTTGAATTTTGCAAGCTCGGCCCCTATTGAGATGAAGGGTCGAGCTGCAAGGGAGCAGGCGTTAGCAGGTTCCTGTAGAGGCCTGGTGATGCATGATCTGATTTTGGGCTTGTAGGAGCAAGCCTGCTCATGCTGAGTTGATTTTGTTGTTTGGCGGAGGGTAGCTTTCTCCTCTTTCATGTAAGAGAAAGGGTAAAACTGGTTCTCCTTAAGAGGGGGCAAGTATGCTGGCTTTATAGATGTTCGGGACCTCCTTTGTTTTGGTGAAGGTCTAGGGGACCAAGTCTTGGGACAGACCTGGTTTCTTATAGGCTGAGGCCTTATGGGGTTGTCACGGGCTTCAGGTTTTTTTATGATTGCCCTTGGTATCATGGTAGTGACACGTTCAGGGGCGGTTTTCTCCTTTTTGCAGGTGCAGTTTCTTCTACGGGGAGTGAGAATGGTCCCAACGACCCGAAGACTATGGTCCTGGGAGTAGAGGTCGACCAGGTGTTTTGTGAGTTGCCGAGGGAGATGACACTTCAGCTGCTAGCAGGGCGCTTGTGAGTGAGCTTGTTTTGCTTCTCTTGAAGCATAACCTGGTACTTGTTCTCATCAAAAGTGATGGTCAATGAAGTTGCCATTATTAGTTTGGAAAACTTCTAAAACAAGACCACATCCATTAGTAATCACAAGAATATGATCATAAATTGAAAATACTATGGTTTTGTCTTTTCAAATCGCTCAGGGGGCATGGACCGGCCTAAGCGTAATGAAGAAGGTAGAAAGTCATAGAGGGTACAATTGTTCTAAATGCAAGTACGGTAGGCTCAAAGTAAGCGTTCCAGTGACTGTTAGAAGCAATTGTAAACCTTTATTCAAATTACCGAGAAGCGAGGCTCACTCGAGGTAAGATGATATAAGGTTGGAGTTACAATTGTGTCAGTCGCGAATACAGTAGGTCCGAAAGGGCGTACTAGCACCGCTAGGCACAATTGTTGCAAATCGCATCCTTGGAATGGACACGAGATGGGATTTTTGAAAGGTCAAGATTGGATTCATAAAGGAGAGCAAATGGTATTCCAATCCGAACACAGGCTCAAACATTTATGCGAGCACTAAGTCTGAAAGGGAAGGAACCATAATTTCTCGAATGTGAACCCAAAACTGACGGAAGTTTTTTTTTTTTTTTTTTTTTTTTTGAAAGGGTTAAAATCAAGTTCATCGAAGAGAGAAAATGGTATTCCAATCCGAATATAGGTTCATACATTTCTGCGAGCACTGAATCCGAAAAGGAAGGAACCAGGATTTCTCAAATCTAAACTCAAAAATGACAAAAAAAATTTATTATTTTTTTTTGAAGAGATTTTTTTTTGAAGATTTTTTTTGTAGAGTACACATAGGTCTCCAATTCGGTCTTATGAAACTTTAGTAGACAGATCAGCCCCCAGATACGGGTAGAATTACTTAATGAACCCGTTTGAAGGACGCTTGCCTCGAACAGTCTAGCTACCTCCCCACTCTGGACAAGGCTTTTCTTAGATCCACATTGGTCAAAGAACGCAATTGGTGCAACCTTAGTGTTTTTTTTAACCCCTTTTTTTGGGAAGGATCACTAATGAATCCGTCAAAGAGAGGAAATAGCCCCTCCTAATCCGAATGCCAGCTCAGTGATTTCCGCGAGCTATTGTCTGAAAAGGAAAAAACCAAAGTTTCTACAACTTGAATCCAAAAGAGAGAAATCTGAACTTTTTGTTTTTTTTGTTTTTTTTGTTTTTTTTGAAAGATCACTAATCGACCCATCAAAGAGTGAAAATGGCCCATTCCAATCCTAACGTCAGCTCAGCGATTTCCGCGAGCTATTGTCTGAAAAGGAAGGAACCAAAGTTTCTTCAATTTGAATCCAAAAGAGAGAAATCTATTTTTTTTTTTTTTTTTTGAAAGATCACTATTTGACCCATCAAAGAGTGAAAATGGCCCCTCCCAATCCAAACGTCAGCTCAGCGATTTCCACGAGCTATTGTCCGAAAGGGAAAGAACAAAAGTTTCTCCAATTTGAATCCAAAAGAGAGAAATCATATATATATATATATATATTTTTAAAAGAGAAAGACTGGAAATAAACTTTGAAGAAAGAAATTCCTAAGAATCCCATCTCATGTTTTTTTTTTTAGATGCAAGATCCAACATAGGCCACCAACTAGAAAGGAGCCAAAGAATCTAAACACCAAGTTCTCAAATGAACGAGTCCCACCGGGTATGCCAACTTGATGGACCCGGCTTTTGCCTTCCTCTGCCCAGGGTCTGCCGGGGTTCGAAGGACGAAAAGCGGGCATCAACATTTTTTGTACGGGTATGCCAAATATTCTATTCTGCTTGGAATTTAGAAATGGTGATCCGGAGATCCACCTTCACAAGTAGAAAGGAAATCAATCTTTTTTCTAACTTTCCATTGCATACGTATTTTTAAGAAAAGAGACAAAGATTTTGAATGCCGTTAGAGGCGGTTTTGTTTTGTTTGTCGTGAAAGGCGATTTTGTGCCATAGAAGGCGATTTACAAATCTCATCAATAATGAATGAAAAGAATTGTGATTTTTTTTCTCTTTAAAAAAAACAAACAAAAATAGAAAAGTAAGAAAATGAATCTAACTTCTCAGGAGATTGTGGGGACTCGTTCAGATCGACGGTCGCGAGTCTTGTAAGGACTCCGCCATCGTCCTTCAGATGAGAACACATGATGCTTTGATTCACTTGGCTTGGCTTGGACCTAAGAATTTTAGAGGACAAAGACCAAGGGGAGGTCCTATATCCAATAAAAAGCAGAGTAGATGGACTGAAGAGCCACATCTGCCCATGTTGGATAGAATGAGAGGGGACCTTGGGGGGGTGGCCCCCCAAGGGACTTCGATCACCTTGTGGTGTTTGTTGTAGCAGAGTTTCTTGGAAAGAGAGGAAACTGCTGTAGCAGTTATAGAAGTTTTGGATTTTCTGATTTTTCTAGACTTTTCTGATGGATTTTTCCCGACCCGTTCTTCTTGGAATGCTCTCCTATTTATAGGCATTTGGTAGCCATTTAGGAGGGTTTATGGGCTTTAATTGTCATAAAGCCACATAAAGGGAGGAGTTACAAGTTTTAATTCATTTATTCTGTAACTCTTTTTCCTTGGCTTCTGATTTGGCCGATGAAGAATTAAGAGCTTTTAATTGCTTTTAATCTCCATCATGAGAGGAGTTTCATGGTTTCAACACCATGAATCCTTTGACTTGTAACTCCCATTTGCTCGCTTCTGATTGGGCCGTCCAAAATAATGAGTTAATGACCGCAATAAGTTACCATAAACAAGTCAATTAACAGCATCAAGTGGTCGCCAACTCGCTTGAAGAGTCGCGGGCTGCGCCGCGTCTTTTGGAATTCTTCTTAATATGATCGCCGATGGATCCACATGTTATTTGATGTCGGATGGCGATGCAACTTCAGACATTGGTTGACACCAATGGGCCGACAACATCTGTCCAGTCGATTTCATGATCAGTCGAGCAGAAAGTGTGCTTTCTTGGTCAGCCGGTTGGCGATTTTGAAGCGTCGGATGATGATTCCATGATTTCGATGGTGGATCCGTGATGTTGATGAAGATCGACGGATATCATGTTCAAAAAATCAAATTTTGGAAAAATCACAGGGGCCAAACAACTCGAAATGCGAAAAGGGACGAAAAAACGGCCCTTTCGGCGAAAATCTGGCAACCCGGATTTCCATGGTTGCTGGCGACCCTGGGCCAAGGTCGCCGCCATTTTGTCCCTTTGGTCGCCGGTTTTTTACCTTTTTTGCAATTTTTTCGATTCTTTTTTCTTCCGATATTTTTTCAGATATCTTTGTACATCTTTTGGCCTGATTTTCTGGGAGAAAACTTGACGAGAATACTTGCATATTAGAGTGCAAAAGTCTCTGATTTTCTGAAAAAGCCGAAGACCTGGCTGTACTGAGTTTGCCGATTTTCCGTCAAGAATCAAAACTCGGTCAAACGATGTCGGAATGACCTGAAATTGCAAGTGAAGCTTCTTGAGCAATAGATAGGACCAACCATGGACTTTTGTTTGAGTTTTGAAGCCGTTTGGGGTCCCTTCGCTGCTAGCCTTGATTTCGGTGAAAGGAAAATGTCGAGCTTTGATATACGGTCAACCGATGTCCGATTGACCTGAAATTTGACAAGGAGCCTATTGGAGTCATTCTGAAAAGATCCATTAGCTCCGATCCTGGGGAGCCCTGCCGCTGGGAGGCCTGATTTTACTTCCGAGCGTCAAAAGTTGGGTCAAACGTTGTCGGAATGACTTAAAATTTGACGTGTAACCCTTTGGAAGCATGTAGAAACCACCCATGTGCTTTGTTTGATGAGTGATGGCCTCGGTGGTTCTCGCTGCCGAGAGGAATGATTTTTCTGCTCGAGAGTTGATAGAGAGTTAAACGGTGTCGATTTGACTTGAAATTCGACGTGGAGCCTTTTGGAGGTATTTTGAGTCCATCCGTAGGCTCTGATTGAAGATTTAATGTCTTTGACGCTGTCGCCGCCGGGATAGCTGACTTTACTGCGGTTGTTTCTTTTTTTGGGCCAAACAATGTCAGAATGGCCTGAAATTTGATGTAGAGCCTCCTAGTGGCATTTTGAAGCGAACTATGTGCTCTATTTTGTGTGTCAGGGTTTTTGGCTTCACCGGCGCCGGGAGCTCCTGCTTAGCTGTTGGAGGAGTGAAGTTAGGCCAAATGGTGTTGAAATGGCCCGAAACTTCATGTGTACCCCTCTTTTGGCTATTTTGAAGGATCTTGCGGTTTTTGTTTGATTCTGACAAGATCTGATGCTTGAAGCAGCATTGCCTGTTTGTAGTAGGATACAGCTCCATATAGCTTTTGATGTTAAAGAGGCAAAGTGACATTTTTGGTGTCGACAGTACACATGCCTCCAAAATGGCTACATCCTATAGCGATCTCATGGCCTTTTGAAGCATGGAGTATGGACATCATAGGTCCTATCTCTCCCCCCATCAAGCAAAGGTCATCGCTTCATCTTCGCCGCTACGGATTATTTTTCCACATGGTCAAAAGTATTTGAGTTCAGTGAAATGGAGACCTTATCAGTCCTACAATTCTTGCGCACTGACATCATTTGTCGCTTCGGCATACCTAAAAGATTTGTCCATGATAAAGGACCACAATTCCAGGATCACAGATTGTCATGTCCCCTGAACCCAATTAGAAAATAAACCGGATCCGGGGAGTGAAATTTGGGGCTAATTAAGATTTTGCCCGTTAGGCCCAAGGATCGTAAGTCCGCTGTAAGGATATTGTATTTCAGACCTCAAGTAATACAAAAACTGCGAAATTCTTACAATTCGAGGCATAATTAAATATCAAACAATGGATACTAAATCTCATTTATAAATTTCAAGTTGCAAAAGAAACAATTAAAGCTTAACAAAGGTTAATTTAATTATAGTGACCATCCCAAAAACTAAGGCCATAAAATAAACTGAAGTCAATGGAATAAAGGTCCAACGATGAAACAATAAAAGAATAAATAAAATCCAGAGTATGTCTCCAAATGTGTCACACTCGTGCCGGATACGATGACGCTACTCTACGTCATCGGCACGCCACTCTCGCTCCTCCTCTGTTGGTTGGAGATCCTCTGGGATCTCCTCACCTGTCTGCTCCTCATATAAGTACTCACTTGGGGTGTCTGCACACCCAGGAACAGAGTCAATGACATGTTGAGCAATAGATAAGCAATGTACAATAAAACATACCATGCATCAAGTATAAGTATAGAGACATGTATAATAATCTGGAGAATACAAGAAATCGAAGCTAGGCATAAAGCATGAATAAATAACCATCAGAACCAACAATAAGAATCCTAGCAATACTAACAATCACCACTATACAAGTAATGCAATGCAAGTAACAAGAAGGAGACTCCGAGGATATCCAAGCCATCTCACGGGGTACCAATTTCAATCCCAATCCGGACTACTGATACCAAAGTCCAGCTCCAGGGGGATCCAAGCTCCTGGTCCTGGGAATAGTAGCACGGTCCAAGCCCGCTCCCAACTATTCAACGCCATGGACGCCGTCCAAAGCCGACTACCCACCCCGATGTCCGAGTAACCGGCCCATCAATAAAAACTGCCAAACTGCAGATGGCCATAACATGCAAACAACAACCAAGTGGTGCTTACACGAGGGAAAACAAGACAAGCAAGTCTGGCTAGTTTAACAAGTATGACATGATCATAGGGATTATCACTTCCAAAACAATACAAGACGAGTCTAAGCGCACCTGATAATCCCCTATAACTAGCCAGTCTTGTTTATCAATTCTTGACACAGGATCCTAAGGTACACTCTAAGTCAGGTCCGAGTCCTAATTCTACAAGAGATTATGTTTCATAGTTCATTAAGTGTATTATGCCAAGAAAGTGTACAAGGAATAATTACAAGAGATACAATTTAACAAGTCAAGAAAGATGTTACAATCCAATCCTAGGCAAGTGGTGTCATCTGTGTATTCAACATGTTCTAATGGAGTACGTGTGGAATTGGATCAACGATGCTTCTAAAATCCCTTGTTGTACAATCATGTCAGGCATCTGTTGATTAAGTTCTATACGCATTTGGTTACCCCATATTTTTAGCACACAAATACCTAGACACCTATCAAAGCATACCAAGTCACATGCTTTGATTCAATTCCATTAATGATCACATGAAGTAGGTTAAGGGTTTCCAACATCTAAGTCTCCAAACCTAGGTTAACAGTCTTGTTTCCAACAAAACATGATCTGAATTATTAATCTCCGTCATTTCCTCATTGCTCGATTTTCGATCATCGTGAAACATGTACCATTGGATTCTACGTTCAATGAGCTTTCCAACGGTATATGGTTCGCGAAAATCCGACGAACGGTTCAAAAGATATGGCCTTGGAAACCTGCCCAAACATTAGTCAAATTCCGAGAGTTCGAACTCTTGGAAGGAGAGTTCAAACTCTTGCTCTCAAGACCATCACACCAGCAGTGTTGAACGTTCGAATGTCTGGGAGGGACGTTCGAATGTTCAACATGCATCTCCCAGCGTCCAGGAACGTTCGAACGTTCCCACGCCAGAACTTCTGCAAGCCCAAACGTTCGAACGTTCAGAATGAACGTTCGAACGTTCAATCCCCGCCATTCTCTTGCGAGTCCCAACGTTCGAACGTTCGTGCGCAGAAACCCAAATTTCAAGGTTCTTCCATTCCGAATCCTTTCCATTCCATTCTAAACCCTTCCAATGGTTATACCTACACGAAATTGAGTCACCGTGCTCTCCCAACAATCACAATCCACCCACCCATTAACCATCCAAGATTTATCTAAATACCAAATTCAATCAACCATTTCCAAACCAAATCTAACATGTTCATTTTTCTACAAATCAAGATACAAGAGCTTGCCATTGGGGGTATTCTAGCATATGATCAACATCAATCAAATAAGCAAGCATCAATGTTAAATTGTAAATTGCATATCTACTTGCCTCGACCAAGAAGAAGATGAAATTGGGGAAAATTTGAGGAGAAGCTCTAATAACATGAAAACCACGATCTACCCAACCAAATGCAGCCTAAATCACAGAGAAGAGGAAAGGAAGGAAATGATTAATAATAACCTAAATCTAACAATAAGGAAAGATGATTGAAAATACGAAGATGACAAAGGCTTACCCTAACTGATATCAAATGGAAGAGGAGATCGTAAGGATGAAGATTACCGGTTCGGATCTTCGAGATGGTCTCTTCCAAAAGTTCTGGGCTTGAGAAGATGAAGAGGAAGAAGAAGGGGCTACTGTAGTTCTCGTTGCAGAGTTTCGTAATGAAAACTAGGGCTAATCCCTGTTTAAGAGAAGAATGGAGGGAAGAAGACTAACTTCCCTTAAGTGGGTTCGGTGAAAGAATGGACCACTTGAAGAGTTTCTGATCCTCGGATCGCAACGAGCCAAGAGAGAAAAATGATCAACGCGACGAGACGTTTCCAACGAACCCAAAAATCACGGTGATTGAAATTTTTGGGAAAAGCACTCAATTTTTTCCTAAATTGCAAACTACCCCCTGCTAGGATCAGACGAACTCGGAATCACGCAAAACTTCGCAAACACTATTCTAATGTTAAAAGAAACTCGTTCATGATCTAAACCCACCTAATCATCTAACAATACAATAATTATAATAAATACAACATAAACGGGTCAACGGGCCTACTATTGGGCCCAACTGACCCAGTAAGGTCGCGAACCTTACACAGATTCTACAGGTTCTGCGATAAATACAAAATCCAAAGTTGTCCTTCGAGTCCATATGATCCGGCAGCAAATGGACTACCAGAAGCCTTCAACAAGACACTCTGCAAAATTCTCAAGAAAATGGTCTTTAGTCACAAAAGAGACTGGAGCGACAAACTGCCTGAAGCTTTATGGGCCTATCGAACTAGAGTTTGAGGACCAACCCATAGCACACCATTTTCCTTGGTCTATGGATGTGAAGTTGTTGTCCCTTTAGAGGTGCAAATCCCTTCCTTAAGGGTATCTCTACAAAAACTTTATGAAAGACGGCTCGAAGCACTACAAAGCGTTGAGCTTTACCAAGCACGGATGACAGGATCTTTCGACAAGAAGGTTAGGCAACGCGCCCACAAAAAATACGACTTGATTTTGGCAATAAAAAGGCCAATGGTTTTTGCCCACAAATCCCAAGGCAAATTCTAACCAAAATGGGAGGGACCCTTCGTCATCGACAAAATCTTCTCCAATGGCCCAAACGCTCTTTTAAATATGGAGGGTGATAGATGTATGCTGCCCATCAATGGCAAGTTCTTGAAGCGGTACTACCCTTGAAGACTTCCTTCATCGGTTCAGAGCAATGCCTACACGGCCAAAGCCTATTCCTAGGTACTTGCTCGTCAAACCCACTCCTTTTGAAATTTTCATACTTACATTGAAATTTCTAAAAAAAAAAAAACCTCTCAAAACAAAGTTTACTTTCATAATTTCATTGTTCAAAAAAAAAAAAAATCAAATCCCAAAAATCCAACTTTAGGAGCCTCTTTCCTAACTTGACCAAAATTTTCGATCATTGAACCCAAAATTCATGATTTGAAACAAAAAAGAAGACCTAGGGATTTCCACCCTAGTCCACCCCGACTTTTACCACCAAAAACGGTTTTGAATCAAAATTTACGACCCTTGAGTCTTTAAACAAAAAATTTATTTTTCAGAAAAACCTCAGGGAAGCGACGTTTAGTCGATACCCATAAAATCGATAAATCGGAAGGATGCGAAACCCATTCGATACTTCCAAAACCTCAAAATCGCAAGAAAACGACACCTCGTCAATACTTGCAAAATTTTCAAAAAAACTGTTGAGACGCAACGTTTCAGTTGGTATCCACAACTCAAATTTCAAAACAAAAACAAAGGTTCAAAAAAAAAACCTAAAATTTTTTCAAAAATCGTGGGGAAGTGACATTTCATCGATACCCGCAAAATTTTTTTTTTGAAAATGCAGGGAAGTGAAGCTTCGTCGATACTTGCACCCAAATCCGCGAGGAGGCGACATTCCATCGATACTCGCAACCGAATGAGTAAGAAAGCGACATTCCATCGATACTTGCAATACCACTCAGCAGAGAAGCGACTCTTAGTCGATACTTGCATTTTTGAAAACCAAAAACCCGGCTTATATGCCAAAAACCTGGCTTTCACGCCAAAAACCAAAAAAAAAAATCCGGCTTTTATGCCAAACAAAACAAAACCTGGCTTTCATGCCAAAAATAAAAACTCTGGCTTCCACGCCAACAAAACAAAACTTGGTTTTCAAAAAATTCGGCTTTCATGCCAAAAATCTGGCTTCCACGCTAAACAAAAAACAAAATTTTGGCTCCCATGCCACAAAACCTGGTTTTCAAGCCAAACAAAGACAAAATTTTGGCTCTCATGACATAAAACCAAAACTTCGCTTTCAAGCCACAAAATTCGGCTTTCATGCCAAAAAAAAAAAAAAAAAAAACCGGCTTCTATGCCACAAAATTTTGGCTCTCATACCGCAAAATCTGGCTTTTATGCCAAAAACAAACTTTTGGCTCTCATGCCATAAACCAAAATTTGGCTTCCATGCCACAAACAAAACTCTTTTGGCTCTCATGCCACCAAAATTCAGCTTTCATACCATCTCAAAATTCAGCTTTCACTCCATTTTAAAATTTGGCTTTCAAGCCAGGCTTTCGCCACAAAATCCGGCTTTCATGCCCAAAACAACCCTTTGACAAAAGATTTTCACAAAATGACAACCTTTTGATCAAACGAACCATTCCCATTCAATTTTTTGCTTATTTTCATCAAAAAGAATTTAAGTGAAACAAGGGAATACAAAAAAAAAGAGGGTGCCAAAATGTTTATACATGAAGTTGTAGAAAAAAAGAAGAAAAGAGATTGTTACAAATCAGGAGCTCAATCTAACATGGTCTTCGACCAAAGATTTAGCTCCTCAAGTAGACTTTTGGCCTTAGCCTCCAAAGCTTCCAAGCCATGCTTCTTCAAACTCTTTCCATAAAATGCGACAGAATGCCATGTCCCACCATCTGCACGAGGAAGCTCTTCCCAGAGAATCTGCCATCACTCATATTCCTGAGTCTTGCTCCGGAGATTGCTGTCAGCTTTTTCAACTTGGCGAATTAGGGTCCCAGAGCTTCCACAATGGCAATCCATTTGGTAGTAGCTTGTTCCTCCAAAAGCTCAAGAAGGTGCAGGTCCTGTGTCAGCTCAATGATAGCCAACTCGGTGACGTTCCTCTCACGAATGAACTGCTTCCGAGTCCACGAAATCTCATCCACTTCAGCTTTGACTTCGCTGGAAGGCTTAACAAACATTTCATTGAAGAAGTCACCATTTCAAAAGCTCTTGGTCTCAGTCCACTTGTTGCCCAGAGCGATGACTTCGTCAACAAAATCCTTGGCACTTGCAATGTCCAGACCAACCTCTTCACTTTCAGTAAGAATGTCATGTACATGCTTGATCATGCCGAAGCCAGCCTCCAAATGGCCAGAAGAGAGTCTCGATCCAAGAACTCAAGACGCTCTTTAGCACTCTTTTAGCATATTAAAGAGACGGTCCGGATGAAGTCTTACCCGGCTCCATTGGCCGACTGCCTTTGTCATGCTTTATTGGAGGGATAGTCAACAAAATCTGTCCAACCAAAGATGCTGGCGAAGGAATCTCATCATGAGGTTTCATCTCTGCCGCACCAAAACTGGTAGAAGTAGCCCCTACTTCTAGATTCACAGCGGGCACCCCCTGTTCTGGACCCAAAGAAGATGGAGGAACTTCTTTTGTTGCTTCACAACCTGCCAATGAAAGATGAAAATGTATGAATATGATCTTGTCAAAAATATCAATATTATTACTATAAATACCTTCTTCAATGACCGACGGAATACTTTCTGCCTCCATGAGATCATCCGAAGCATCGTCAAAGGTCACATCCATGGATGGCTCAAAGTCGTCAAAATGCTCTGGCAAGTCAGCTGACAAGAAAATAAAAATATGTTAGCAAGTGGCAGTAAAGAAAATAAAAAAGGTGAAAAAGCATTGGAAATCATACCAGGTGAAGATCCTGGATCCACTCCAGAATCCCTTTGCCCTTCTTCAGATGCCACAACCGGATCCGTCACCGCCTCATCGGCCGGAACCTCGGGAGTCACCAAATCATTGTCTTCTGCTAAAAAGAAAGAAAGCGACGGATCAAAACAAAAATCTCTCATAAAAAAAAAGAAGCAGAAAAAGAAAGAAGGAGGATCATACAATCACTAGTGGTCTTTTCTTCTCAGCTCCTCTTCTCTGGAGGCTCATCGGCATCCCCTGACACCTCCTCAGCGGTGGGAGGGACTTCCAGATCGGGAGAGTCTTCGTGTCGTCTCTTATTACGACGCTGCCCTCTCTTCCTCTTGCTTCTATGAGTCTGTATGGTTGAGGTACCCGCCCCGCTATCAAAATCAGGTCTCTCGCTAGAGTCCTCACTGGATGCTCTGCTCTTGCTAGTAGACTCCATGGAAGCCTTTGTTCGCTCTGCTTGCATCCAAGTGTCGATCTCGGCCTCCTCCTTCTCCTCCAGCCGTTTCAAGACCTCACCAGGAGACTGCTTTACATCAAGCTCCTTCTTAGAAAGCCCCCGGTACACTGAAAAGCTCTCCACGAACCGCTTCGTAAAGCCAACAGTCCGGAAAGTTGGCAGCTCAGGATAGGAAATCATGGCGGTAGTGTCCTTCGCACTATAAAAAGCCCATGCATTCATCCCGTCCTGTAGACTTCCAAAGCGCTTCACCTTACTCAAAGGCGCTCCAACAACGCCTTGAGAGAAGCCCAACTGCAAGGCAAAACACGAGGGGACATACGGCTGGATGTCGATGAAAAGATGTCTACGGTACACCATTGTACCAACACGTATGTTAAAAAGCCACCCCTTCTTTACGTTGGTCAAAGAATAGTGTCTTCCCAACCCTGCCCTGGCGGAATCATGGGAAACACCAAAATCAAAAGCCTTCTTCCGCAAATCCGGAGAAAGCTTCACCGAAGGCTGCCCAATCTTGATGTCCCTGAACCGTCGGATCCTCAAACGGGCAGACAAAAGAGATTCGGAAATGGTTGTCCCTCTAGCCAGCCGAATCATGAGTGGGTCATCATCCTTTGCAGCACCCAATCGGTGAAAACTAGGACAGTGGTATACATACCGCGAATATAAAATATGGGTTGAAAATACCCTATTCATGGGAAGCCCTAGCCGAACCAAGAAAGCAGCAGCCTGCAGTTTGGCTGCTCTCCAAATGCCATCTGACAAGCCGGAAAAATGCAATGCGGCTTGATGTGCATACCATCTCCTCCAGCAAAAACAGCCTTACCTAGCCAATAAGTAGGTAAATAGCGAGATCTCTCCACAGCGCAATGTAAGAATAAATGGAGACTGTGCTTGCAAAGAATTCCTTTAAATTTTCTCGCATGACGAAGATCTTCTTCAAGCTCAGGTTCTTAGCCCTGGCTTCCTGGGTCATACTCTCAGAAGACTCTTCGCCATAAAAAAAGCTGGAGGACAAAGAGCTAAAACTCTTCCAACAGCTACACCTGACTTTCGAGCCCTCCTTCTCTTTCAAAAAATCGTAGAAGGCGACGAGCTGAAAGTACAAAAGCCTGAACTCGTCAGACTGCTCCTCAAGGACATTGTCAATAGGCATGAACTCCTCATAGAATTTGCCGAGGATAGGCAGCCCAGTGATGGAGCTAGTTCCTTCAAAGAAAAACCAATCTCACCATTCGTGCCAACGAAGGTATTAGTTTGAGGAAGGAATGATTCCAACATGGCCATGAAGGCTTCATCAAAGAAAACTACGGTCTTCTAAAAAGCGCGAACTGCGTCAAAGATCTCGGCCTTCTTCAGAATGGCCCTACCAGCCTGCAGGATGTGATCAGTTCATGACTCCCAGCTTGAGTCAGCACTGAAACGGCCGCGAAGTCGAAAAAGCTTCACCCAATTGTTGCTGTCTCCCTTGAAAATACCAAGGCCAACCGGTCTCAAATCGACCGATGGATGATCAGAACCTTGGTAGCCTCTGGCCGGCATCTATTAGTTTTATGGTCTCAATCCATAAGATTGATGAAATAAATTGATTAATTTCTTTATTTATCAATATATCCATGCTTTCCTTTCATAAGATGATTGGTTTTTTATTATTTACTTACACATAACCAATACGAATGACATGATGGTTCATGAGATGAACCGGAGTCCATAAGTATACTAGATGCAATACATGTGTATGGATGAGATCCGCATACGGGAGACATGTATAGCAAATCTTATGCTTGAATATCTTCACAACCAGTGATGATGACTGGACATCTTATATGACAAGGTTGCAGTACTTTAATTACTATGAGATAGTATGATTTGTCTTGATCATCAGAATATAAGATTCTAGATCATAGTACTGGTACATTGGATGTATTGAAGGACCATGAGAAGCACCTTATGAACACTGTCTTTACTTTAAGGCCTGCTCTCATAATTCCCTAGCAATAGGCTCTCAATCATGAGACATTAATGAACTCAAGGTTCTATTCATTCATTTGCTTTGAGTCACCAATGAGTGAGGCCAATTATAGGTCAACACCTTGCTGATTTGGGTACGTGGTAGTAGAGCTGTGGGAACATTCGATTGTCAAGATGGAATCTATCTTTAATATCCCCTTGTGCCAATTAATGGATTTATCATTGGTAAGTGCGCACTCATTCCGATTAAGAGTTAATTGGAAAGGTTCCTATGATCATTATAATTAATTGGGGCTCAAGGATAATAAGATATGGATCTAGTTTGGAAGACAGGTCCAATTGCTCCATGGATATTGATGGAAGAGCCTACTTGTGGACATAGGAAAGTTTAGGGTCTTCTATGTAATTTATTGCTAAGACTGGAGTTCAATTGCATTTATATAGTGGAGTCATTTGTAATTAACTGTGGGCCCGGATTGCACATGAGTTATGGGGTCACGGTGTCCCAGTTGGAGCCAGCTTTCTAAGGAATCTCTAGCGGTCCCCACGCTAGCCCAAGTTATTAGAAAGATACTAATTATAGTAAAACTCTAAAAGAAAATAGAAAGTTACTATTTCTATTTGAAGTGAGACTTCTAATAGTGGTAATAGTAAGTTACTAATTATAATGGAAGTGAGACTTCTATTTAAATTAATAAGAAGAGAGTTACTAATTGTTAGAGAAGTGAGACTTCTATTTCAATTAGAAAGAGGAGGTGGCTTGGTGGTTATAAATTGATGAGGAAAGAGTGTTGGACGTCCCCATGCTATTTCTATCTTGGGATTCGCGCCCAACTCCCATTGTGCAAGAGTTGCACACTACTCTCTCTCCCTCTTCTAGTTCTTTTCTAGCTTCCTTTAGAACTTTCTCTTGGAGATCCTACCCATCTTCTTGAGAAAAGAGAATCTGATACAGGTCATTGCATGGAAGGCCATTGGGTCTTGGAGATTCCTTTTTTATTTGTGAAAAAGTTTCACCATCAAAGAAAGACGCAACTTCTACATTAGAGCACAACCGAGCTTCAAAGGTATAATCTACTTCCTTGCATGTTGTAGATTTTTTTAGATGCTTGCTGGGTGCTGTTCTATCTTCTTGATAGGTTTATTTACTGATCATGATAGATGAGATTGAGGACATGGATCCTTAGATTGGGTTTTGTTAGGTGTTTGGACACGAAACAGAAATACCCATGTTGCAGGTGTTCGTCAGTACGGTTGACCAGCCCTGTGCTCGGTCGACCGGGTGTCTGTAGGAGCAGTCGACCGAGCAGCTTGAATCCCGCCGGGGGACACCCCCGGACCCCCTTTGTAAAGCGCATGATTTAAAAAAGTGGCAACTTTTGACATCTTTTTTTTCCATTGTTGTTTGGTGACCCGGTTTTGTGAGTTGCTTTGTTGTACGAGATACTAACTTGTAGGCGATCTTGTCCTCTTCATATGGCCCACAAGTCTTTTACTTTCTTTATATGATTGTTGGTTTAGTTGAGGCTAAGTGTAAAGGGCATCATGGTTTCCTTGGTTTCCCGTGAAAGGGCAAGGCATGATGGTTTCCTTATAGCCCTTTTATTTCCATGATTTGATTATCGTGTAAGTCTCATTGTAGAGACATAGTAATTGTTGACACCAAAAATGTCACTTAGCCTCCTCAACATCAAAAGCTATATGGAGCCGTATCCTACTACAGACAAGCAAAGCTGCTTCAAGCATCAGATCTTGTCAGAATCAAACAAAAACTGCAAGATCCTTCAAAATAGCCAAAATAAGGGTACACATGAAGTTTCGGGCCATTTCGACACCATCTGGCCTAACTTCAATCCTTCAATAGCTGAGCGGGAGCTCCCAACGGCGATAATGTCAAATACATCAAATCTTCGATCAGAGTCTATGGATGGTCTCAAAATACCTCCAAAAGGCTCCATGTCGAATTTCAAGTCAAACCGACACCGTTTGACCCTCCATCAACTCTCGAACGGCGAAATCAAGCCTTCCGGCGGCGAGAACCTCTGATGCTGCCTCTCATCAAACAAAATACATGAGTAGCTTCTGCATGCTTCCAAAGGGCTGCACGTCAAATTTCAGGTCATTCCGACAACGTTTGACCTGGTCTTGATGCTCCGAAGTAAAATCAAGCCTATCGGCGGCGAAGCTCCCCGGGACCATGGCACCCAAATCAGAGCTAATGGATCATCTCAAAATGACTCCAATAGGCTCCCCGTCAAATTCCAGGTCAATCGGACATCGGATGACCGTACATCAAAGCTCGACATCTTCTACACGGTGAAATCAAGTCAACCATCGACGGGACCCCAAACGGCTTCAAAACTCAAATAAAAGCCCATGGTTGGTCCTATCTAATGCCCAAGAAGCTTCACCTCAAATTTCAGGTCATTCCGACATCGTTTGACCCAGTTTCAACTCTTGGCGGAAAATCAGCTACAGAGTCTTCGGCTTTTCCAAAAAATAGGAAACTTTGTGCTCTGATTTTCACAGCCTTTCGACGGGTTTTCTTCAGAGGAATCAAGCCAATAAATTAAGAGAAATGTCAAAGAAAAATACAGGAGAAAACAGAAGCGAAAAAGCCCGAGAAACGACCAAGAAACTGCGACCGGAAGGCGGCCGAAAAATGGACCAAAGTCCAAGGTCGCCAGCCCCATGGTCGCCGGCGACCATGGGTGCATGGTTGCCGGCGACCCTGGAAATCCAGGTCGCCGGATTTCCGCCGAAACGTCCGTTTTTCCGATTCTTTTCGCGTTTCGCAATGATTGGCCCCTGTGATTTTCTTAAAATCTGATTTTTGAGGCATAATTTCGTCGATCTTCGTCAACATCACGGATCCGCTATCAAAATCATTTGATCATCATCGAACACTCCGAAACCGCCAACCGGCCGACCAAGAAAGCACACTTTCTGCCCGACCGATCAAGAAATCGACTGGACAGATGTTGCCGGACAATTAGTGGCAACCAATGTCTGAATTTTCATCGTCATCCGACATCAAGCAACGTACGGATCCATCGATGATCATCGCAAGAAGAATTCCAAAAGACGCGGCGCGGCCCGCGACTCTTCAAGCGACTCGGCAGCCAATTAATGAAGTTAAATGACCCTTTTATGGCAATTTATTAGGGTCATTAACTCATTATTTTGAACGGCCCAATCAGAAGCCAAGAAATGGGAGTTACAAATCCAATTAATCATGACAATTAACCATGTAACTCCTATCATTATGGAGATTAATCATGGTAATTAATCATGAAACTCCCATCATCATGGAGATTAAATGCCCATTACTCTCCATCGGCCAATCAAAATCCAAGAAAAAGGAGTTACAAAATTATGAAATTAAATCTTGTAACTCCTCCCATCATGGAGCATTAATATCATTAATGCCCATAAGACCTTCCTAATGGCCACCAAAAGCCTATAAATAGGCGGTCATTCCAAAGGGAAGGGGTCTTGAAAATTGGGTCCAGAAAAATTTTCTGAAAATAATCTAAAGAATTCTCTACACAAAAAGAAGCTCTCTTACCTTGAAGAAACTCTGCTGCAAGCACTACAAGGTGATCGAAGTCCATTGGGGGGCCACCCCACCCCCCCCCCCCCCCCAAGATCTCCTCTCTTCTTCTATCCAACATGGCCTAGATGCGGCTTTTCAACCCGTCTACTTGGTTTTTTATTGGATATAAGACCTTCCCTTGGTCTTTGTCCTCTAAAAATCTGAGGTCCAAGCCAAGCCAAGTGCATCAGAGCATCAAGTGTTCTCATCTGAAGGACGATGGCGGAGCCCATACATGACTCGGGACTGTCGATCTGAACGAGTCCCCACAATCGCTTGAGAAGTCAGATTCCTTTTCTTACTTTTCTATTGAATTGTATTTTTTTAAAAGAGACATAAAAATCACATTTCTTGTCTTTACATTTTGATGAGATTTGTAAACTGCCTTTTACGGCACAAAATCGCCTTCTACGGCAAATTAAACAAAATCGCCTCTCACGGCATTTTAAAACCTTGTCTCTTTCTTTAAAATATATGTGCAATGGAAAGTTAGAAAAAAGTTGATTTCCTTTTCTACTTGTGAAGGTGAATCTCCGGATCACCACTTCAAATTCCAAGTAGAATAGAAAATCTGGCATACCCGTACAAAAAAAAATGTTGATGCTTGCTCTTTTTTTTCTCTTCGCCCTGCCGCACCCCGGCGGACCCGGGAAGGAGAAAGGCGAGAAAGAAAAAGACGGGTCCATCATTAATTTATGTAATTTTCTAAATTTATAAATTCTGGCGATGTCCGAGACGAAGAAGAAAAGTGAAGTTGGATTCCTAATCAAAGAGTTTGAAGATTACCAAAAGTGTTTTGGAGTTGCCCAAAGAGTTTAAGGAATTCCAAAGTTTTGGAAAGTCTAGAAGTCCAAGAAGTCTATTCCGTTAGGGCCATGTGCAGGAGAGGACTAGTTTCTAATTTTCGCATTTTCTATTTATGGATGAATGCTTAATTTAGAATGTTTCCAAATCTGATCCAAACATAGCAAGTTACTAAAATTGGTCAAATCAAATTAATTTTTGAAAAGAGTTCTAATTAGTGTTGATGACCCATGAGATGGACACATTGGTAATACTAATTTAAGAAACTAGACTTTCCTTAAAATAACTTGACTTGGAACCAATCTTTGATCATACCATGAGATGATTTGATGTTCATATATATATATATATATATATGTGGGCCCTAATTCCTTAAAAGGAAAACCCTCAAATCTAAAATATTAAGTGGGAGCGGAGCATTTAAATTGAGAAATCCCCATGGTTTTCCACCATAGGTCCATTGTAAGGAAAGTATTAGCCTCGCGCTATCTTGAGAATGGCCGTTCCTCACGGAGGGCTTTTATTTGTCTGGTTACTAGATATGGATCTCCTTATGGATAGTGTTGGTGAGACGGGGTGGGGGTTCACTCCCCAAGGAGGACTGCCCACAACGATTGTCACGTAATGTTAATTGGTGGGTCACACTTAACTAAAATAGTGATGTAGTATCCCCAAGGATTTCCCTCATGTATTTTAGAAACTAAAACTAATCGGGAGTCATACATTATTTGGTATGAGATACCTAGATAATAATGAATGATAGGGGATCATGGATAGTTAGTCTTAATCCTAATTTTGACTTATTTTGATCCGCACTAATCTAGGTGGTATTCGTACTCCCCAAGAAGGCATACCCCAGGGATTGGAATTCAGATGTATTCTAAATTTTAGTGGTTATGAGGATTCCCACATAAATTTGGTAGAATACTAAACCCTAATGTCATTAATATTCTTTAATTGAATGTATGGTTATGTGCTTCAGTTTTTACAGCATGAATTCAAATACTTTCAAACCACTTGCGATTATACTCAACCAGGATAAGTTGGTGGGATCCAACTATGTTGACTGGAAAAGGAAACTAGATAATGTCCTGAAAGCTTCAGGATACAAATGTCCTTACCATACCCTCCCTTCCTGAGCCTAAGCCTGATGCACTACAATACGAGAAAGACCTTTACACCAAATGGACCAAAGACAATGAGATGGTCAGATGTTATATACATACATCCATGTCTAGTGTTTTGCAACACCAACATTAATCATATAAATCTGCATACGATATTATATCGAACTTAAAGGAGATGTTTGTAGACCAGGTCAGGCTTGCTAGGCAAACTGCTATGAAGGTGCCTATAAACACCAAGATGGCTGCGGGAACACCAGTGTCACGACCCCAGACCAGGACCCCATCCTAATCCGACGTCACCATGCGGCGGGCCAGAAAATTCCGCCCCGCACGCGCTGATTGTTTCCCACGGGTTTCCGAAGTGAGGATTTCACACGAATCACACACGTTCGATACATTTACGAAAGCGTGTAGCAAACACTCAATCAAATTACTTTCAATAAGGGAAAGTACAAATACATTCATAAACTCATGTCAGAGAGAGAACATCACTAGCATACCCATGGTTAGGTTAAAGTTTACATCACATCCAAAGCAAAGTTAAGTTTTACATGTTTTCCCAAAAGCAAAGAAATAAGCCAACATTGGCTAATTACAGAATCCCAAAATAAGAGTTGTCTAATTCCCCAAAATGTTACGCATCCAGCCCCAACACAATGCCTACATGACATCGTTAGGCTACCACTCTTGCCCAACGGGCTGCTCGCCTATCACCTCCTCACATGCCTCCTCAGTGGCAACATTACCTGGATCTGAGCACCAAAAACGAAGGGTCAGACGCGACGGTCTGGAAGATAATTGAATCAAGTATAATCATTCTATAATTCAATAATTTGTAATTCATAAAACAAATATGTTGGAAAGAACCCAAATCAACAAATAGTTCAAAGCAACATCCTTGGTAAAGTCAGTGCTAAATCACGATACACATTTGAAATAAACCTTGGCAACCACACAAAGCTATATTCTCTATCACACGAGGTAACAAGAGCACTCACGATATAAATTCTCCGTCACACAAGTGAAAGGTAGCACAAAAACATGACCCAGTAGAGTTGGACATCACTTACGAGTCCCGCCGCGGAACGAGCTAAATAACACGCACAATAATCCAAACTGCAGTTGGCACAAAATATTTAAGGATCTAAGGCGGTTGATCAAACCGACAAGGTCGTCCAAGTTGAGTGGTGCCGACAAGAAAACAAATACATACTAATTTCCGAAATCATGCTTGCTATGTTTAAATTCGGGAACTACTCACACTATTTCAAGAACACACACTGATTCACACGAATTCACGAATAGTATTCCCGACACGATGTGTATAAAACACGGTTCACACAGTGGATCACATACGAGGTTTTAGAAATCACAAGTTCATTTCACAACACTTTATCAATTCCTTGGGACCATAACCGTTGAGTTGGTATACACTTTGAGGTCCCATATCGTTCATTCGTTTAGATGGTGCCCAATTTTTTAACGACTTTTAAGATATCAATATATATGCAACAACTAGGAAGGGTCCAAAAGGAATTGGAATTAAAAACCCCACTGTCCTCTTCATTTCAGAATTCTGGGTAAAGTCGGTCACCTGTCGGTTGGCCGTCGGCTAACCGACCCTGAGCAGGTCGGTTAGCCGAGTGCTGACCAAGAGCTAACCGTCCCATCAGGACAGGAAAACAGCATTCTGAAATTGTAACCGAGGATTTTCAGTCACCTGTCGGTCGACCGAGAGCCCAAGTTCTGAAAACTACGGCATTCTGGAAATGGAACCGAGATGGCTCGGTCGCCTGTTGGTTTGCCTGTCGGCTAACCGACCACTGACCGACAGCTGACCAACCAACTGCGGGAATGCATTTCTGAAGCTAGTTTCAGTCCCTTCTTTCCTCCATCACTTCTCCTCATCACCCCTCCTTTCCTGCATGAAAATGAGCCTACATGCTCCTCCCATTTAATCCAACAACCATTCATTTCAGCTCTCAAAATCCATCAATCAAACTTCACAAAATTTCCAAGATCACATCCTAATGATTGAAATACAACATTTCCAAATTGAATGAAACAAATTGAAAACATAATTCCATGACATAAATCAGAACATGTGAGCATTTAAAACTTGTATTTAGTGAATCAAATATCAAGGCAAAAATGGAATTAACCAATGAAGATTATAAGTAAGAAATCAACCCATAATTCCAAAAGACATTGCATGCACAATCACATCTCATTCAATTACTTGCCTTGGGTAAAAATGCACTCAAGAAAGTCTCCCACACACCTCTCTCTATAGCTGAACTCTAATCTACGAGAAGCCCCAAAGAAAACCACTCAAAACTCCACAAAATCTGAAATCAAAGGAGTCGTCAAAGAAAACCCTTGCATGCATGAAAGAAAGCTTCCTGAGGGTTCAATAAAACCATGGTTGAAAGAAGGAAGCCATTGCTTACCTTTTGAAGCTCTAACAATGAAGAACTCCCTCAAGGAGAAGATGAACTCAGCTGGAATTCTTTAAAAAGGATATCAAAAGGTAGCCAAGAGGAAGGGGAATAGATTTGTGTGATCAAAGCTCCACTTTCCACCAAGAAAAGCGACATGCAAGAAGAGAGAGGGTGGCTGGAAGAGAGGAGTAGAAGAGCTACTTCTCTCAAGTCTCTCAGCTAGGATTGAACGAGTGAAGAAGGAGAAGAAAGAGAACGACACACGTGGTCTTGAGTTTAACTCAAGTGGGTTGTGGGTCCCACAGCCCCTCATACTTTGAGAGCTTAAAACTCCCTCTTGTGGGTCCCAGATGAGATCGACGAAGAAGAACGAAATGATCGTCAAAATGTTTAGTTTCTAAAAAGTATGATTTTTGGCACATTTTTTGGGATTTCGAAATTCATGCACAGATTTTGAGGTGAAAAGACCGTTTTGCCCTTTTTGCTGAAAAACATGGTTTCGTGGTTCAAATACACATAGAACAATTTTTTGAGGTTGTTGAAATCAAAATACAAATCCAAGAGATCAAAATCGAGATTTTTCAAAAATAAAAAATTCGGATTCCCACGCGAGCGCGAGATGCACGGACCACCCTGGGCCCAATCAAACCTAACTCAACGCCCTTAAAATTCCCCAAAGCTATTAAAAATGCTCATCTAGCTAGAAATCCAAGCTAATCGTCCTCTAACCCCACTTACTAACTAAACACGGCTAAAACAATCATTAAAAATATTAAACCTGGGTCGGGGCCTGACAACCAGTACAGGAACATATGCTGATTATGATAGGCTCATTGAATGAGTTAGATGTATTGGGTGCTATGATTGATGTAGAATCGAAGGTCGACATGATCTTTCAGTCACTACTAGATTCATTGAACCATTTCAAGATTAATTATAATATGAATCTGACCCTAGCTAAGTTGTTTAGCCAGCTGGTAGTGACTGAGGAAGCCATGAAGAAGATAACTGACCTAATGATAGAAAAGTCATTTGCCAGGTCCAAGCTGAGAGGCAAAGACCGGAAAGGCAAGAAGAAATCGGTTCCCAAGGGTCCTACGGTGGAGAATGATTCTACTTGTGGCATGGCCAAGGCTAAGGGTACGGGAGTAAAGGGAAAGTGTTTCCACTGTGATATGACAGGACATTGGAAAAGGAATTGTCCAGATCTTCTGTGTAAGGAAAGGACCTTAGGTATGATTGAGTCATTTGTTTCTGAAGTTAGTTTTGCAACTAGTACTTCAGAATCCTGGTATGTTAACTCCAGTGCAACTAATCACATATGCAATACGTTGCAGGAGTTACAAGTAAACAGGAGGCTTAGTGGCTTAGAAATCATTGTTAACTTGGGATCGGAAGCCAAGGCAGAAGTAGTGTCAGTGGGAGTAGTAACTTTGTTATTTTCAGTTATAAAGTTGATTTTTTCAGATACATTATATGTACCGTCTTTTAGACAGAATTTGATTTTCAGTTTCTAATATGCTGAATAAGAGTTATTCTATTACTTTTGGTACTGAAATTGTCATAAAGAGATACGGAACTTTTATGTATTCTTACAAGGTAATCAATGGCATTTATTTGTTAACTCCCACAATGTATAAGATACACGACACTGATATTAATAATAGACCATCTTTAAAGAGGTAGTCACCTTCATCTAATCCAACAAAACTTTGGCACCAGAGGCTAGGTCATATAAAACCTAAACAGTATTGACAGGCTAGTGAAAGATGGTATCTTGCCTTCATTGGTGGTGGAACCAATGCCTGTCTACGAATCCTGTCTGGAAGGCATAATGACCAAAAGACCCTTTTCATCTAAGGGCGGTAGGGCCAAAGATTTATTGGAATTAGTGTATACTGATGTGTATGGACCCATAAATATTGGAGTGAGAGATTGATATGGGTACTTCATCACTTTCACTGATGATGACTCAAGACATGAATACATATACCTTATGCACCGTAAGTTTGAGACTTCTGAAAAGTTCAAAGAGTTTCGAGCAAAAGCGAAAAAGCATTTAGGTAAAAGTATCAATATTCTTCGATGAGATCGAGGAGGAGAATATCTCTTCGCTGATTTTATGGGATACTTATCAGAAAATGGGATTCTATCCCAGTTGTATGCTCCTGGTATGCCTCAACAAAACGGAATAGCATAAAGAAGGAACCATACTCTTTTAGATATGATCAGGTCTATGTTGAGTTTATCAGGGTTACCTATAGGGATATGTTTTGGCAACCGCAAAGTATATACTAAACCTCGTTCCATTTAAGTTTGTACCTTAGACTCTTTCGGGAGTTGTGGTCCAGGCGAAAGCCTAGTTTACAACATAAGAGTTGTCCGGCACTCGTGCTAAAGGTTAAGATAGATAAATTGGAATCGAAGTTGGAAGTATACACTTTTATAGAATATCCCACAAGAACTAAAGGTTGGTTATTCCATAATCCCAGAGAGTGCAGAAAGTGCTTATCAGTACCAATGCAGTTTTTCTAGAAGAAGATTATATGATTGACTAGAAATCGTTAGAAAAGGTTATTGTAAGGTCCCCGACCTTAATAGGGTGTTTAATTTCTTAATATTGGCAATTAGCCTAATTAATTGTGATTTTAGCTAATTAGGAGGGTTTAGTGACTAAGCGAGTTTCTTTTATCATTAGAAAGATGTTCCTGAAGTTTCATTCGATTCCAAGTGCGATTAGTCTTAATAAGGGGTTCGGTTGTGATTCATAGGAAAATAGGGTATTTTTCTGAAAAGTTCCGGTTTCGCCGAATTTGGGCTCGTTGGAAAGATCTCGTCGCGCTCGTCATCTTTCGTTCTTGGCTCGTCACGATTTGACGCTCCAAAGTCCCTCAAATAATTGATTTTCTCTAATTTCACTCAAAGGGGCATTTTGGACTTTTCCCCTCCAACCCCCATTTTAAACCCTAAACCCAGCTCTACCATTCGTCCTTTCTTCATTTCAGCTACTGGAGCTTCTTCGTCTTCTTCCTCCCTCTTCATTTCTCTCCTTGCAAGTGTTGATTGAAAGCATCCCAAGAGAAACCAAGCACACCATCTTCTTCCTCTCTTCTTCCTCTACCTCTTGATCTAAATTTGGTGAGTTTTCCCCTTCTCCTTCCCTCCCCATTTCGTTTTTCATGGCTGCAAATGGGTAGCATGTTAATGGCTTCCCTCTTTTCTTCTTCCTTGGTGTTCATTGGGTGTAGGAGAAGAGTTTTGGAAGGTGGGTTTGGCTAGAGTGCGTAGGGAGCTCTCCTCCTCAAGTTTCTCTCTCTAATCTCCATCTTTTCCATCCCTTTGGTGAAGGCAAGTAGATTAGCATTGTGTGTTAATCATGCATGTATGTTTACTTCATTATTGTTAATGTATTGCTTAGATTCCATCAAATTCCAAGCTTGTTTTATGTTTCATTGGACTCCACATGTAATTAGGGAGAATGTTAGTGGACTCAAATGGAATGGATGGGTGCTTTGGTTACATAATATGCATGGTTTACAGGTATGGAATGTGAAGTCTCTGAAGCTCAGTAGGTGTATCTCGGAATCTGACTGAGAACAGCTTCAGAAACTCCATGTTCTGCACGGGCGGTCACCACGCGGTCAGCCAGCGGCTGACCGCCTACCCAGAAACTGCGCCCAGACAGGGGCAGTTGTTCTCGCGGCTACACCCGCGGTCAGCTCTCGGCTGACCGCCTAATCAGAACAGAACCTCTCCAGGTTCTGTCATGCCTGCGGTGACCCAGCGGTCCTCGCGCGGCTGGCCGACCTGACGAAGTCCCAACCGAGTAGTGTCTGCACTACACGCGGTGACCCGTCGGTCACCACTCGGCGACCTAGCGGTCAGCCGACCAACCCCAAGCGGCTAGCTGCCTGCTCAGAAAACTGTTATTGAAAATGGGACTTCTGCCCTAGGTCTTGACTTTATATGTGGGACCCCTTGACCACACCCTTACATGACCAATTGGGAAAAATGGAAACGGAGCATGATTGGCTTGGTGTGCTTCGTTGGTTGTCCGGGATTTCCGTATATTGACGTTACTTGGCCGAATGCGTGTGGTAGTGAGTTGATTGGTGCCCAATAACTTCCGTACACCATGAGCCCGCCAAATTAGGACACCAATGACTCATTCTCCATACGTCCTCCGTTGGGGATACGTTGAGTACACGGTTGACAGCCCTTGACCTAGGTTTGGCTTGTTCCTCATTCTTGACTCTTGAATCTCGTATCCGTAGCACGTCGTACCTTGTACACTCTGTCTTGAATACTTGTATAATTGTAATTTAACTTGTATTATTAGGGTTGGACCGGACTTAGAGTGTATCCGTAGGTACCTTGCCTTGTATTGACGGACACATGTGGATAGACTTGAAAGAGGACTACTCATGGAACTTGGACTCGACTTGGATCTTGGCTTGACTTAGAGTAGCCCTCGGCTTATTATCTTGTACTGGGAAACCTATCCACGTGTATTTGTCTTGGAACGTGTGTCGTACACAAACCATCACCATCATATTGCATTCATACCAGGTGCGGTCTGATGATTCTTGAGTGGGCCGGATACCCGACACTATGGTGGGCAGTCGGCTTTGGACGGCGTCCATGGCGTGAATAGCTGGGAGCGGGCTAGGACCGTGCTGCTATTCCTAGGACCGGGAGCTAGGATCCCCCTAGAGCCGGACCTTGGGTATTTGTAGTTGGCTCGGATGTCACTTATACCCCCGGGAGATGGCTTTGGACATCCTCGGAGTCTCCTCTTGCTTGCATCGCATTTCATTGATGGTTATTCTTGTTTATCTTGCTAGGACTTATCTTATTACTTGATTCTCGTATTATTCATGCTTATTGCCTAGCTTGTACCTTTGTTATCCTATGATCATGTATTTGTCTTTACTCTCCTTTGAAGCATGTTATGAATAATGTATATTGCTTATCTTCTTGCCAACATGTTGTTGACCTTATCCCATGGTGTGCAGAGGACACCTATTACTACCCCTACGCTGACCCGGATGCCGAGGCAATCCCAGAGGATCCTCAACCGGGGGAGGAGGACGAGGTATGAGAGTGGGGTGCCGATGACGTAGCTTAGCGTCATCACTTCTGGCACTAGTGAGCGCAAAACGGAGATATCTCTCATCGTGCCACTTCGTCTCATCTTTTGGTTTAAACATTTTATAATCACCATACTTTTGTATATCTTTTGTACCAGGGCCTAAGTTTTTGGGATGGTCCTGATGTTTATAAACTTTATATGTTTTTATTTGAAACTTGAAATATAATGGAATGAAATCCATACTTGCTTCGATATCTCTACAGGTTTAATGAATGCGTTTACCGGACAAGCCCTGTTGATTAACTGATAATGAGGCAACTATACAATCCTCACAGCGGACTTCGATCCGTGGGCATTAAGGGCAAAAAATTTTAATTAGCCCTAAATTTCACACCCCGGATCCGGTTTAATTACTAATCGGGTTCGGGGGCGTGACAGAGTGGTATCAGAGCATTGGATGGTTTCTCAGGGTAAAAAAAAATAAAAAAATTGTAGAAACCATAGGACGCGTGTGAGGATTTACGATAGCCTTGTGGTCGTAGTATGTCCTACATTCTTATAGCCTTGTATTGTTAGTTTTGGATTACATAGGGCCTAACTCATGTTTTCTTGCAGTGATATGGCTAATAGCGGACCATCAGGATCGGGCTCCACACCTCCCATACCGGATAGCCAATTCCAGCAATTCCTCAATGCTTATCTACAATCACAGACTGTGCAGACCGAACGTGACAGGAAACAAAGGGAGGACCAAATAGCCTTTCAAGCTCAGATGGTAGAAGTAATGCAGAAAGTGTCTGAGCCCCGGGCTAAAGAACGAGATCTTAATGATTTAGTCGAAAAGTTCATGAAGAGACTTCCCCCATAATTCTATGGGGTAGAGGATCCCGCAGAGGCAGATGAACTGACAGTGCAGATCGAGAAGATCTTCGAAGTGTTCAAATGCACAAGTCAGCAGCAAGTTCAATTGGCAACACATATGTTTCGTGGGACAGCAGAGGGATGGTGGAAGACCATCAAGAGTGCTTACGACACCGCTGAAGACGACAAGGCATGGGAGACCTTTGTCAAGCAGTTTCAAGATAGGTTCATCCCTGAGCACTACATAGAGCAGAAAATAGTGGAATTTGAGACACTTATACAGGATACTCTCACAGTTCTGGAGTATGAGATCCAGTTTACCCGCCTGTCCAGATTTACAGCGGCTTTGATCACGCCAGATTCTGAGAAGGTTCGCAGGTTTATCAGAGGACTGAGACCCGATATCAGATTGCAAGTTCAACAGAGCAAGTTGACAGAGTATGATGCGGTAGTCAAGAAAGCATATTGGGCAGAGGAGTCGCTCAAGGGTGTCATAGTGTTAGAGCAGCAGAGGATTATGGCTATGTTGCCACAGCTTATTGGACAGTTGATACCTGCTCCTACTCCTACTCCTGCTCCTTTTCCTCCTCAGCAGCCCAAGAGACAGAGAATGGAACCAAGGTTCAGACAGCCGCAGCAGAGGTTAGAGTGCGTACATTGTGGTGGAGCTCATTACTCCCGAGACTGCCGGAAGCAGTCCGGTGCATGCTATCATTGTGGAGATCCCGGGCATAAGGTTCGCCATTGCCCGATGAAGACAGGGGTTGCACTTCCAGCTCCGGCGCCCAGACCTCCTCATCCTACACTGCCGTTGAGGCAGGCACCTTCAGCACAAGTTAGACCACCACAGCAGCAGCAGCGCAAGTTATTGTCAGACCTCCTCAGCCGCCACAGCCACGTGCTCCGGCTCCTCAGCATAGGGCTCCGCAGCGACCTCCGGCATTGCAGCGACCACAGTATCGCGCGCCGAGGCCACATCAGCAGTACCAGCGCCTGAGGCAACTAGGCAAGGCATATGCGATCACACACGAGCAGGCAGAGGCAGCAGAGAACGTCATTGAAGGTACTCTCCCCGTTTGTGGATTTGATGCTAGAGTTTTGTTCGATCCAGGTTCCACACATTCTTTTGTTGCACCAGCATTTGCATTGCATTTTGGGAAGAGTAAGGAGATGTTGCCTTTTGTTTTAGTAGTTGCTACTCCGGTAGGCAGGTCGGTAGCATGTGATTTTGTTTATCCTAGGTGCACAGTTCAGATTGGGGGTACTCAATTGACCGCCGGTTTGATTGTGTTGGCGATGTCCGACTTTGATGTTATTCTTGGAATGGGCTGGTTAGCGGCGAACCGTGCGATGTTGGATTGTTTCAACAAGACCGTGAGGTTGCGTAGTGTAGACCGTAGTGTTGAGTTCGTTGGTGCGAAGAAGCCCACCTCCACTCGGTTGATTTCTGCATTGAAGGCAGACCGTTTGATGAGGAGCGGATGTGAGGGTTACATCGCGTTTATCGCGGAGGACAAGCAGTCCAAACCCATAAATAAGATTCTGGTAGTATGCGAGTTCCCGGATGTTTTTCCGGAGGAGATCCCGGGTTTACCACTTGTGCGGGAGATAGACTTCACGATAGAGCTACTACCAGGTACTGCACCGATTTCGAAGGCTCCGTATAGAATGGCCCCTGCAGAGTTGAAAGAATTGAAGAGTCAACTAGGAGACCTGTTAGATAAAGGCTTCATCCGGCCTAGTGTATCACCATGGGGAGCTCCAGTACTATTTGTTAAGAAGAAGGATGGAACTATGAGGATGTGCATCGACTACCGGCAATTGAACCAAGTGACAGTCAAGAACAAGTACCCGCTTCCGAGAATAGATGAGTTATTTGATCGGCTACAGGGAGCCCAGTTCTTTTCGAAGATTGATCTACGTTCGGGGATACCATCAGCTACGTGTCAGAGGAGAAGATGTTCCTAAGACAGCGTTCCGGACTAGATATGGCCATTTCGAGTTTCTTGTGATGCCGTTTGGCTTGACGAATGCACCAGCAGTGTTCATGGCCCTAATGAACAAGATATTCACTCCCTACCTCGACCAGTTCGTAGTGGTATTCATTGATGATGTATTGGTTTATTCCAAGTCCAAGGAGGAACATGAGCACCAGTTGAGAACTTCATTGCAGCTTCTGAAGGACAGCTAGTTGTATGCTAAGCTGAGTAAATGCGAGTTATGGTTAGAACAGGTGTCATTTCTAGGCCACGTGATTTCCAAGAAAGGATTGGCAGTAGATTCCAAGAAGATAGACGCAGTTGTCAATTGGGAAAGTCCACAAAATGCAGCAGAGATTCGCAGTTTCCTAGGACTTGTGGGCTATTACCGAAGATTTGTGAAAGGATTCTCTACTGTGGCAGCCCCTCTTACGAAGTTGACCCGAAAGAACGTCCCTTTTGTTTGGACCGAGGAATGTGAGAGAAGCTTCCAAGAACTGAAGACCAGACTGACCACAGCTCCCATTCTTGCTTTACCATCTGGCAGTGGAGGATTTGTCGTTTACACAGACGCATCAGGAGTTGGTTTGGGTTGTGTTCTTATGCAAAACGATAAGGTGATAGCGTATGGCTCGAGGCAATTGAAAGACCATGAGAAGAAGTACGCCACCCATGATTTAGAGCTTGCAACCGTTGTACTTGCACTCAAGATGTGAAGACACTACTTATACGGCGAGAAATTCGAGGTGCACTCAGATCACAAGAGTTTACAGTATCTGTTTACCCAGAATGAGTTGAACAACAGACAACGAAGATGGATGGAGTACATTAAGGATTACGATTTCCCTATCAAGTACCATCCTGGAAAAGTCAACGTGGTAGCAGATGCCTTGAGCAGAAAGTCAGCATTCAGTGGGTGTATAGTGCCAGAATGGAGATGGATGGAACAGTTTAGAGATTTAGAAGCTGAAGTTTGGCCTATCAGTGAGAAGGTAATGATTGCTAGCATGGCAGCATGGGAACCAGAGATAATGAACAGAATTAAGGAATGTCAGAAGGATGACCCAGGATTGCAGCGTATCATCGAGCACATAGATGACAGGCCTGAGTTCAGACTAATTAGGGGGGTTTTGTATTGCAAAGACCGGTTATGCGTGCCAGATGTGCAAGACATAAAGACAGAACTGATGACAGATGCACACCGTACAAGATATTCTATTCATCCGGGCAGCACAAAAATGTACCAGAATCTGAAGAACCACTATTGGTGGATGAACATGAAGAAAGAAATTGCAGAATTCGTTTCCAAGTGCTACACGTGTCAGGTGATCAAGACTGAACACAAGAAGCCTCCTGGTTTACTTCATCAGTTGGATATTCCTACGTGGAAATGGGAGCACATCACTATGGATTTTGTATCAGGATTGCCAAATACCAGAAAAGGGAACGATGCTATATGGGTGATCGTGGATCGATTGACCAAGTCAGCCCATTTCATACCATTCAAGACTGGTCAGTTCATGGATAAGATGGCCAAGTTGTACAATGATGAGATTATCAGATTGCATGGAGTGCCTAAATCTATAGTTTCCGATCGAGACACCAAGTTTGTCTCTTGGTTTTGGACTACACTTCAGTCATCCATGGGCACACAGTTGAGATTCAGCACGGCTTACCACCCTCAGACGGACGGACAGTCAGAGCGTACTATTCAAACTCTAGAGGATATGCTCCAGGCATGTGTATTGGATTTCAAGAAGGATTGGGATGAGAGTTTACCCCTCTGTGAATTCTCCTACAACAACAGTTACCATTCTAGCATTGGTATGGCACCGTTTGAAGCACTATATGGACGCAGATGCAGGACTCCGGTGTGTTGGGAAGAGGTAGGAGTACGAAGTTTCCACGGACCATCTGTAGTTGGTGATTCCAGTGAGAAAGTCAAGGTTGTACAGATGCGTTTGAAAGAATCTCGTGACCGTCAGAAGAGTTATGCGGATAAGAGACGAAGGCCACTAGAGTTTCAGGTTGGTGATAAGGTGTTTCTCAAGGTCTCTCCAATGCGTGGTGTTGTCAGATTCGGCCAAAAAGGGAAGCTTTCCAAGAGATATGTGGGACCGTTCGAGGTTCGTAGCAGGATTGGTGATGTTGCGTATCGACTTACCTTGCCGCCAGAGTTGTCGGGTGTACACAATGTGTTCCACGTGTCGATGTTGCGCAAGTACATTCCAGATCCCACTCACGTGTTGCCACACGAGCCACTGCAGATTCAGCCCGACGCATCCTATGTGGAGCAGCCAGCGCGGATTATAGACACCAAGGAGACAGTTTTGCGGACGATGACCATTCCATGGGTCAAGGTTCAATGAGAGCACCATCGTCCAGAGGAAGCTACGTGGGAACTCAGGGACCAGATCAGGAAAGCCTATCCTCATCTTCTTCCTGAGCAGGTATGTTTAGGCATTTGGAGGACCAAATGTTCCTTTTAGAGGGAAGGGATGTAAGGTCCCCGACCTTAATAGGGTGTTTAATTTCTTAATATTGGCAATTAGCCTAATTAATTGTGATTTTAGCTAATTAGGAGGGTTTAGTGACTAAGCGAGTTTCTTTTATCATTAGAAAGATGTTCCTGAAGTTTCATTCGATTCCGAGTGCGATTAGTCTTAATAAGGGGTTAGGTTGTGATTAATAGGAAAATAGGGTATTTTTCCGAAAAGTTCCGTTTTCGCTGAATTTGGGCTCGTTGGAAAGATCTCGTCGCGCTCGTCATCTTTCGTTCTTAGCTCGTCACGATTTGACGCTCCAAAGTTCCTCAAATAATTAATTTTCTCTAATTTCACTCAAAGGGGCATTTTGGACTTTTCCCCTCCAACCCCCATTTTAAACCCTAAACCCAGCTCTACCATTCGTCCTTTCTTCATTTCAGCTGCTGGAGCTTCTTCTTCTTCTTCCTCCCTCTTCATTTCTCTCCTTGCAAGTGTTGATTGAAAGCATCCCAAGAGAAACCAAGCACACCATCTTCTTCCTCTACCTCTTGATCTAAATTTGGTGAGTTTTCCCCTTTTCCTTCCCTCCCCATTTCGTTTTTCATGGCTGAAATGGGTAGCATGTTAATGGCTTCCCTCTTTTCTTCTTCCTTGGTGTTCATTGGGTGTAGGAGAAGAATTTTGGAAGGTGGGTTTGGCTAGAGTGTGTAGGGAGCTCTCCTCCTGAAGTTTCTCTCTCTAATCTCCATCTCTTCCATCCCTTTGGTGAAGGCAAGTAGATTAGCATTGTGTGTTAATCATGCATGTATGTTTACTTCATTCTTGTTAATGTATTGCTTAGATTTCCATCAAATTCCAAGCTTGTTTTATGTTTCATTGGACTCCACATGTAATTAGGGAGAATGTTAGTGGACTCAAATGGAATGGATGGGTGCTTTGGTTACATAATATGCATGGTTTACAGGTATGGAATGTGAAGTCTCTGAAGCTCAGTAGGTGTATCTCGGAATCTGACTGAGAACAGCTTCAGAAACTCCATGTTCTGCACGGGCGGTCACCACGCGGTCAGCCAGCGGCTGACCGTCTACCCAGAAACTGCGCCCAGACAGGGGCAGTTGTTCTCGCGGCTACACCCGCGGTCAGCTCTCGGCTGACCGCCTAATCAGAACAGAACCTCTTCAGGTTCTGTCTTGCCTGCGGTGACCCAGCGGTCCTCGCGCGGCTGGCCGACCTGACGAAGTCCCAACCGAGTAGTGTCTGCACTACACGCGGTGACCCGTCGGTCACCACTCGGCGACCTAGCGGTCAGCCGACCAACCCCAAGCGGCTAGCCGCCTGCTCAGAAAACTGTTATTGAAAATGGGACTTCTGCCCTAGGTCTTGACTTTATATGTGGGACCCCCTGACCCCACCCTTACATGACCAATTGGGAAAAATGGAAACGGAGCATGATTGGCTTGGTGTGCTTCGTTGGTTGTCCGGGATTTCTGTATATTGACGTTACTTGGCCGAATGCGTGTGGTAGTGAGTTGATTGGTGCCCAATAACTTCCGTACACCATGAGCCCGCCAAATTAGGACACCAATGACTCATTCTCCATACGTCCTCCGTTGGGGATACGTTGAGTACACGGTTGACAGCCCTTGACCTAGGTTTGGCTTGTTCCTCATTCTTGACTCTTGAATCTCGTATCCGTAGCACGTCGTACCTTGTACACTCTGTCTTGAATACTTGTATAATTGTAATTTAACTTGTAGAATTAGGGTTGGACCGGACTTAGAGTGTATCCGTAGGTACCTTGCCTTGTATTGACGGACACGTGTGGATAGACTTGAAAGAGGACTACTCATGGAACTTGGACTCGACTTGTATCTTGGCTTGACTTGGAGTAGCCCTCGGCTTATTATCTTGTACTTGGAAACCTATCCACGTGTATTTGTCTTGGAACGTGTGTCGTAGACAAACCATCACCATCATCTTGCATTCATACCAGCTGCGGTCTGATGATTCTTGAGTGGGCCGGATACCGGACACTAGGGTGGGCAGTCGGCTTTAGACGGCGTCCATGGCGTGAATAGCTGGGAGCGGGCTAGGACCGTGTTGCTATTCCTAGGACCGGGAGCTAGGATCCCCCTAGAGCCGGACCTTGGGTATTTGTAGTTGGCTCGGATGTCACTTATACCCCCGGGAGATGGCTTTGGACATCCTCGGAGTCTCCTCTTGCTTGCATCGCATTTCATTGATGGTTATTCTTGTTTATCTTGCTAGGACTTATCTTATTACTTGATTCTCGTATTATTCATGCTTATTGCCTAGCTTGTACCTTTGTTATCCTATGATCATGTATTTGTCTTTACTCTCCTTTGAAGCATGTTATGAATAATGTATATTGCTTATCTTCTTGCCAACATGTTGTTGACCTTATCCCATGGTGTGCAGAGGACACCTATTACTACCCCTACGCTGACCCGGATGCCGAGGCAATCCCAGAGGATCCTCAACCGGGGGAGGAGGACGAGGTACGAGAGTGGGGTGCCGATGACGTAGCTTAGCGTCATCACTTCTAGCACTAGTGCGTGCAAAACGGGGATATCTCTCATCGTGCCACTTCGTCTCATCTTTTGGTTTAAACATTTTGTAATCACCATACTTTTGTATATCTTTTGTACCAGGGCCTAAGTTTTTTGGGATGGTCCTGATGTTTATAAACTTTATATGTTTTTATTTGAAACTTGAAATATAATGGAATGAAATCCATACTTGCTTCGATATCTCTACAGGTTTAATGAATGCGTTTACCGGACAAGCCCTGTTGATTAACTGATAATGAGGCAACTATACAATCCTCACAGCGGACTTCGATCCGTGGGCATTAAGGGCAAAAAATTTTAATTAGCCCTAAATTTCATACCCCGGATCCAGTTTAATTACTAATCGGGTTCGGGGGCGTGACAGTTATCTTGGAAGAAATTCAAATAGAGATCAATTCTAAATCCAAATCTGACCGAACTTGAAGAAAATTCACCCATAGCTAACCCAGTAACTACACCAGTGCCTTGTCATAGGGGGAGCATTGTCAGGACCCCTGATAGGTTCTCGGTTTTTGGGAAAGTCTTACAAGGCAATCCCGGAAGAACCGGAACAGGATCTCTGTAACTATGATGAAGCAATCAATGACTCGGTACGTTGGTTAGATGCTATGAAAGCTGAGATGGAGTCTATGTACTCAAATCAAGTCTGGACACTTGTGGACTTGCCTGCCAATATTAAACCTATTGGGTGCAAGTGGGTCAACAAGAGAAATAAAGGACAGGACGGAAGAGTTGAGACCTTTAAGGTCAGGCTTGTTGCGAAAGGATATACTCAGAAAGAAGGTATCGATTATGAGGAAACCTTCTCGCCGGTAGCTATGCTCAAGTCTATCTGGATACTCTTATCCATTGCGGCTCATCTCGATTACGAGATTTGGTAAATGGATGTCAAGACGGCATTTTCTCAACGGCCATCTTGAGGAAGACATCAATATGATGCAGCCAGACGGTTTTATGGCTAACAACCATGAGCAAAGAGTTTGCAAGTAGTAGAAGTCCATTTATGGACTGAAGCAGGCATCCCAAACCTGGAACATCTGTTTTGACTAGGCAATCAAGTCATTTGATTTTTGTCAAAATCTGAATGAGTCATGAGTGTACATGAAAACTGCAGGAGACAGTGTAGTTTTTCTGGTATTATATGTCGACGACATCCTTCTCCTAGGGAGTGCTATAGGGATGTTGTTAATAGTAAAAGTTTAGTTGGCTAAGACTTTTGATATGAAGGACTTGGGAGAAGCCAGCTACATCCTAGGGATCAATTACCATTAAGACCGGAAAAATAGGATGATATGCTTATCCCAATATGCGTACATAGATAAGGTGCTGGTACGGTTAGCTATGCTTTGTACTAGACCAGATATCTATCACGCAGTGAGCCTAGTCAGCAAATATCAGTCTAACCCCGATCCTAACCATTGGACTGCTATAAGATGTGTTCTCAAATACTTGAGAAGGACTAGAGATCACATGTTGATTTACAGTAATGATGAGTTGATTATAGTCGGTAACATAGATACTGACTTCATGTCAGATAAGGATTCCAAGAAATCAACTACTGGGTATGTATTTATGCTGTAACCACTTGAGAAGCAGTTAAGGAAGTAGTTTGGCTAAATAGATTCCTTATGGAACTTGGAGTGGTACTTTTGGCAGGATAGCAGCTCACAGATTTCTATGATAACAACAGGGCAGTCAATAAGTCCAAGGAACCTAGGAGCCAAAAGCATGACAAAGGTAGTAATACATGGTCAGAGAGATGATACAGCATTCACCAAGATAAACTCTGTAGACAATCTGGGAGATCCCTTTACTAAGCCTTTGACCACCAAAGTCTTTGAGCGGTATGTAAACGAGATGGGCATGAAATGCAACCCTGAATGGCATTGAGCCCAAGTGAGAGATTGTTAGTTTTATGGTCTCAATCTATAAGATTGATGAAAGAAATTTATTAATTTATTTATTTATCAATATATTCATACTTTCCTTTTATGAGATGAATGATGTTTTATTATTTACTTACACATAACCAATACAAATGACATGATGGTTCATGAGATGAACCGGAGTCCATAAGTATACTAGATGCAATACATGTGTATAGATGAGATCCAAATGCGGGAGACATATATATCAAATCTTATACTTGAATATCTTCACAACTAGTGATGATGACTGGACATCTCATCTGACAAGGTTGCAGTACTTTGATTACTATGAGATAATATGATTTGTCTTGATCATCAGAATATAAGATTCTGGATCATAGTATTGGTACATTGGATGTATTGAAGGACCATGAGAAGCACCTTATGAACATTGTCTTTACTTTAAGGTATGCTCTCATAATTCCCTAGCAATAGGCTCTCAATCCTGAAACATTAATGAACTCAAGTTTTTATCCATTCATTTGCTTTGAGTCACCAATGAGTGAGGCCAATTGTAGGTCAACACCTTGGTGATTTGGGTACGTGGTAGTAGAGCTGTAGGAATATTCGATGGTCAAGATGGAATCTATCTTTAATATCCCCTTGTGCCAATTAATGGATTTATCATTGGTAAGTGCGCACTCATTCCACTTAAGAGTTAATTGGAAAGGTTCCTATGATCATTATAATTAATTGGGGCTCAAGGATAATAAGATATGGATCTAGTTTGGAAGACAGGTCCAATTGCTCCATAGATATTGATGGAAGGGCCTACTTGTGGACATAGGAAAGTTTAGGGTCTTCTATGTAATTTATTTCTAAGACTGGAGTTCAATTGCATTTATATAGTGGAGTCATTTGCAATTAACTGTGGGCCCGGATTGCACATGAGTTATAGGGTCACGGTGTCCCAGTTGGAGCCAGCTATCTAAGGAATCCCTAGCGGTTCCCACGCTAGCCCAAGTTATTAGAAAGATACTAATTATAGTAAAACTCTAAAATGAAATAGAAAGTTATTATTTCTATTTGAAGTAGGACATCTAATAGTGGTAATAGTAAGTTACTAATTATAATGGAAGTGAGACTTCTATTTAAATTAGTAAAAAGAGAGTTACTAATTGTTAGAGAAGTGAGACTTCTATTTCAATTAGAAAGATGAGGTGGCTTGGTGGTTATAAATAGATGAGAAAAGAGTGTTGGACGTCCCCATGCTATTCCTATCTTGGGATTTGCGCCCAACACCCATTGTGCAAGAGTTGCACACTACTCTCTCTCTCTCTCTCCCCCTCTTCTAGTTCTTTCTAGCTTCCTTAAGAACTTTCTTTTGGAGATCCCACCCATCTTCTTGAGAAAAGAGAATCTAATACGGGTCATAGCGTGAAAGACGATTGGGTCTTGGAGATTCCTATTTGATTTGTGAAAGAGTTTCATCATAAAAAAAAGACGCAACTTCTCCACTGGAGCACAATCGAGCTCCAAAGGTATAATCTACTTTCTTGCATATTGTAGATTTTTATGGATGCTTGTTAGGTGCTATTCTATCTTCTTGATAGGTTTATTTACTGATCACGATAGCGGAAATTGAGGACATGGATCCTGGATTGGGTTTTGTAGCCTTTTGGATAGTTGATCCCTGAGTCAAGTGGGTCAAAAGTTTTGAAAACCTATCTTAGAGGCCCACCTATTTCCAACAATCAACCCATACTTGCATGATAAGTGACTAAGGTGAAAAGGTGTGCCTATAAGCACCATGTCCCGTATGCCTAGGGTGTTGTACACCAATATAGATATGTATATGTTTTGATTTTTGTGTGACCTATGTGTCGGCACCGGTAAGCTTGGATATCCTTGTCAGTCTGATCTACCAACTTGGGTCTCCCCCTCTTGCTCCTGCTAGCTGCAGTTTGGATCCTGTCCTGTCCTATTACCCAGTTCCGCGGCCGTGGTCTTGTCTAGCTATATGTATGTATATTTAATTTTGGTTCTCGTCACTTTGTGTGTTCGAGACCAAAGCCTGAATGTGCTCTCGTCACACTAGTGATGGAGGATTTAGCTTTAGTGTGTTGCCATCTTGCTAGTTCCCTGATCATTAATACCCGACATGTTTTATCTTGAACACATATTTTAGATAAATGATATATCTTGTTTTATGGAAATTTATGCTTTGACATATTTCAATTGTTTTCTAAAGCACTTGTATTATCTTTGGTTATATCTATTCACCTACCTGCCAGACCGTCGTGTCTGACTCATTTTTGTGGTACTCAGGTCCTGACCCCGTTGCCTTTGAAGAGGAGCCGGAGGAGGCGGTCGGCGAGCCGCAACGTGTAATCGAATGGCAAGCTGACAATGCCATTTAGACATTGGGTTGAGCTATGAGTTGCGATATATTTTGGGGGTTTATGGATTGATATCTTTTGATAGGTTCATTTGAGTTGTACTAACCTTTGTTGGTCATTATTTTTGAGGATGTTTAATGAACTTACATTTTGTATAAATTTCTAACTTTATATTTTGGGAATGCCAAAGGAATCATTGTTCACTCTAACGTCATGTTATCTATATATGTTTATCAATCTTGTAATATGGGATGAGTTACCAATTTAACTTGCTACACGCTTCCGCAATTTTGAAAGTGAATGACTTGTGCACATGTATGAAATCCTCACCGCGGAACCCTGTGGGAAATCAAATATATGTATCATTGTAATCATCATACATTCATCACCTAACCATTGCGGGCCCGGATTGGGTGCTTTAACCCGGTCCGGGGTCGCGACAATAAAATATGGTGCAAATGATTTACCGACGAAAATAACACGTCGCCAAATAAACAGTTTTGTCGAAAAAACTTTACCTCTTGATGGCACCACGTCCATTTTTTGGTTCCAAACTTTGTAGTGTGTCTAGGATACTGAGGTGACAAAGTTGAGGGTTAACTGTTAGCCGAGAAGGTAGAGCCGGCTGTACCGTAAGGCCAACAAAGAAATAGCTTTAGGCCCAAAAAAATAAGGCAGGAAATAAGGCCCCAAAATAGCAGCTCACATCTTTTGAAATTTCAAAAAAATAAACTGGTCAACTGCCATCCTGTTATTTTTCTCCCAAAATATAAGGCCCCCTCTTATATTTCTATTACTAGGAGTCCAATTGGTTTTTACATACCATTATATTTCTAACAGTCCATGTGTATCAAATCTCAAACCATACATTCAGTTATTTTTAACTTGCTTCACAAGCCTTTCTCATTATTATTATTTTTTTCATATTTCAATAGGGGCCCATTCAGATTTGATCCATGATGTGGTTGTAATAGATCCATAGCTTGAGATTTCAGTCCTAATAATAGCTCTTAAAATTTAAGATAAACAATGGGCTCCCGCCGGGATTTATTCACTTGGCCAAAGTGCATATGAGCACCTTGCATCGGGAACATCCAAATAAGGGGGACGGTTCAAGCCAAATAGGTAGTTTGGATTATGTAACCCAAGATTTCCATGTGAGTTTTGGAGATGGACCAAAAAATTTCATATGAGTTTTGGAGGTGGCCTTAAGATAGGTTGGCAAAACTTGAAAATAAAAACTTAATTAGTAATTTTGCATTACAAAAAAGTAAGAAAAATAAATTTTAAATAAAATATTTATAATAATATTAAAATCTAGAAAATGCTTCATTTAAGATTTTCGGTTTAGGTCTCCAATTATCTCAAGCCAGCCCTGCCAGAAGGTACGAGGAATCCTAATTCAAGTTAATCACGCATTATCCCCTTGATCTTTCTTGTTAACAGTGCCTATGTAATAGAAACGCTGCCAAAAGAACGTGGCAATAATCGATGCGTTGGCGGGGCGTATGGAATTCCAAAGTTCGAGTTATTAGACATTGCAAGGTGCCTAATCTAAGACCATCAAATGGATGGTCATCAAAAGTCATAAAACAAACGATCATCATAATTTCTTTGCCTTTTATTTGCTAACCGTTCACCGGATGACCTTGGATCATCGAACTCGAAGCATCTAGTGACTGGTGGACTTAATTCTCGCATATGGCTGAATTTGAGAGGCCTCTTGTAGATAGTAAGATCAAAACGGATCATACAAAGTCTATCATTTCTAAATATAACAACATAGGATCCATATCCTAAAAGAGAATCTATCTCATCAAGTAATGAGAATTGTATGCGCTCTACATGGTATATGTAGTTAGCCAAAACTTTAGACGTCAGAGATTATTGTTGATCATTTATTTAAAGGCAATAACTTTAAACTGCTTCCTTTCACTTCCTCTAATTTCCTCTAATTATATCATTGTAGCTGCACCACACCCCCACCCCCTCCAAAAAAGATGCCTCTTCTTCAGCCCCCCTTTTTTTAGAGATGGTCTTCGTATGATCCATCTAACCCCACGCACACCGCCAACACCCCCGGTCTCATTATTGGAGTATCCACCCTCTTACTCTCATCCAAATTAAATCTGACCATTGGATTGAAACCGGCAAATATTATGCTTTATAGAACCATTAAACTTTAGGGCCATTGATCATGGGATTGTGATGATCAAACAGAGTTCAGATTTTTCACACAAGTGGGTCTGATCTAGATCTTCCCATTCAAAGGCTTCTTTAATCTTAACGCATCCTGCTGGTCCCACTTAGATGGGCATTTCTCCCATTGAAAATTATGCTCGGCATTTAGTTACACGAATTCCCTTCATTTGATTTCCGCTGACCAGGTCCAGTCCAATGTACCCAGTTTTGGGAAGATCAATGCCCACGTGGTAGTGAAGAATACCTTCATAAGGCAAAGGCAAAGTGAACATGGAAATCTCGCATTAGAGAAACACCCCCGCGCCGCCGCCGCCCCCCCCCCCCCCCCCCCCCCCCCCCCCCCCAAAACAAACCACACAAAAAAACAAAAAAAAAAAAGAACATTGAAAACAGATAGCCAAACCACACTTCCTGCCGTTTGCAATTGGTCACTGCTGAGGGCAGATTAGTGGGCCCTGATAGGTGCTGGTCAGCTCACGTTTGTAGGGGTCACCATAACATAGTATATTTTTTGTAATTTGGATGCTTAAAAGGCAAATATTAAACGTGTTGAAGAAAAGGCTCTATTTTTCACAAACCTAGTAAAGTCTCAAAATTGCAAACTGCTCTTCATCCAACTCCAGTAAAAAATCTTACCCCAAAAAGAAAAAACAAAACAAAAAAACTCCAATCAAAATTCTTAATCGCACCTGTCTTTTAAGGTACCCGGACCCACAAAAGCATTCTCAAATCAGACCCTTTCTCCAGGTCAAATAGGGCATGCGGTCACCCATCTAACCTAATCCATTGTTCTCTCTCCTAGGGTCTTTTTTTTTTCCTCCTTTTTGTGGTCTTGCATGTGCTGGAAGGCCTACTTCAGATTCATTATACTCACTTATATGGCATTGTCCTTCCATTAAAAGGTGATGCTTCAAATTTCACTTTAAATTGGATAGTGAAATTATATCATTGTGTAGCTTATGATGTATGAAATGTATATATATTTATAGCTTATGCAAGTGTAATTAATCCAATATTCCATATCATTCTGGATATTACGGGATGATGTGTAATTGCATCCCACAAGGTCAGGTGCAGACCGTATGTCTGGAGTCCGGGCCCATTTGAAAATAAACATAGGAGGCCTCAGCCTGTCTATTAAAGGCCAAAGTCCAATTAAGATTCAAGTGAAAATAATGCCCAGACTGTCAAAAGCCTATCTTTTATAATGAGCTCAATCCTCTTTTATTTATTTATTTATTAAACACTCATAAACTGTCACGATTCTGAATCTAACACTCGTCCAATTTTAAATTATATGGAAAGTCATTAACTGTCACAAGTTTTGACACTCGTCAATTTCACAAGTGAGATCTTGGGATACTTGCCATTGAATTGAGATCCTATAAAACCGACGTCTTTTGAAGCTATTAAAGTTGAAAGCATTTAAATCAAGGGGTTGGCAAGATTTATGAGAGTTCAAGATTTTACACACGTAGGTCACATCCAGATGATCCCACACCTCTCTCATGATGTGCGTGGCTTTAGGTGGGCACTACGTGGGAGTCTACACAGAGAGTCCGTGACAAGTATTGGGGCACATTTTTTATATTAAAATCGATACCATTTATTTTGCCACGTCATCAGCCATGAAGCTCGACTTTCAAAAAAATACACATGAAAAGAATATAGGCTTTGGCCATGACGTGGGTCACTGCCTCTCCAGATTTCCTCCTAATCTCATCACATTACATTCAAATTCATAGCCTACATCTTCTCTTACCTACATGGCTACATCTCCTCTTTCCATAATACTCTTCAACATTAATACATTAACGTTCCCATCATATCCGAAGATCCCACTTGTGAATTTAAAAGATTGTTGTAACAGGTGGGTTCGAACAATTTTCTAATATCTCCATCAAAAAGTGGCACTTTATTCGAACAAAATGGGCACACTTATGAAATATCCGACTGTTTTTTTATGGTTTTAGTGGCCGAGCGTAGAAATTTGTAGCGGTCGACCACAGAGACATGAGCAAAAGTCGGCATCTATGCCGCATTTTGGGTTTTACTTTCTTCTTATAACCCAGGTCTTAACAATTGGATTTAATAGGTGGGTCCCAGCTATTTCCTAATATCTCCAACAAAAAGTGACACTTTATTTGGAAAAGATGGGCACACGTACGAAATATCCAACTAATTTTTTATGGTTGTAATGGCCGAGCATAGAAATTTGTAAAAGTTACGTGTTGATATTCCTTTACAATCCATTTAATATTTCTTAAATATTTTTATTTTAAAGTTTAATTATTTTTATCATGGCCCTCATTGAGCTAGGCCTTTGAATTTATTGATTGCCCTATTGGAAACAACGTAAATTTGAGATGAATATCCAACTAAAGGCACTTTTCTTTTCTTTGTTCCTTTTCTTTAATTTGTTCCAGAGCATACTCAAACTCACACGCTCCTAGACACCCGGTCTCTAATCAGTTCAACTACAGCAACGGACCCATACTAAGGTTCAGTTTGGCATCTCTTTTTTTGTGGTCTACTTCTCTTAAAATGGTTTCAAATGGATATTTTGGTGTTTTAGATTGTTTGGATCATGTCTATTCCAATGTCTGTTTGAATTGAAATTAAGACAAATTTGTCAATTTGAAACACCCCAAGAAAGAGGGCCATTTGAAACAGAGAGAAAACAGCTGAAGCGGACAGTTGATATTTTCAAAATTTAGGACAAGTTTACCCTTACAAAAACTTAAATATTACAAGTTGCCCATATAAAAGAAAGACCTTTCCCCTTTCGTTGAGAAAAACATTTGGAGGAGAAAACCCTAGTAGAGCTCTGAAGAAGTCCATCGTTTCTCCCTGAAACCCAGCCCCTCGGGGTATGAACCCCTCTCTCTCTCTCTCTCTCTCTCTCTCTCTCTCTGCTGGATGATATTTTTGTTGTTCCTGTGGGAGACTTCATGTATATATTAATAGAAAATTATAAGTTAAATCACATTCTCTATAATAACATGTGTTTTTTTATTTTTAGGTAAATATTATATTGTTGATGCTAGGTTCACAAATATGCGTGGTTTTTTTGCTCCATACCGTAATGTTCGGTATTGGCTATCGGATTTTCGGGGTGGTGGTCGTCCTCGTGATGGGAAAGAGCATTTCAATTATATTCATTCATCATTAAGGAATGTGATAGAGCGTTCTTTTGGAGTACTAAAAGCCCGTTTTCCAATATTGAAAAAGATGCCTCCTTATCCATATCCTGTACAAAGAAGTATAATAGTTGCTGCAATGACAGTGCACAACTTTATCAGAAAAGAAGGTATTGCAGACACACTCTTTCATCAATATGAGAATGAAGACGTGACTTTAGAGCTCAATAATAATGAGAATGATAGCACCTCTGAAGCTGATAGAGTTGTGAACATTGAAGACCAAATGGAGATGTCAGTAGTTAGAGATGCAATAGCAGATGCCCTTATTCAAGATTGATGTTATGGGACTCTTTTCTCTTTTGTGTTTTTCTAAACCATGGGACTCTTTTGCATCTCTGGAGCCTGATATGATTATTGTTTTGGGAGAGTTGGGAGTTTGCTCTTGTTTATCTTGTGTGAGTTTCCATCCAACTTTCATATTTAATGAACACGTTTATGTGTCTATGTGGCTTCTTCAGTACCAGTTGTAATATCTATTTTTGTTCTTATGACTAAAATTAACCTTTGGCAGTCACTCTACTGATTTGTTGTTAGTGGTATTTGCATGAATCTCTCTAGAGGTATAATTGGGCCTGATTGACAGCCCCACTAAGGATTGGTACACCCTCACTTTATCAAAAAAACATATCAAATAATACATGGTTGATTTCGATTTTTAACCATGAATGATCCTAATGCAAATGCCCTCACCTCTATGGGTTATTCTTGTAGTTGGGGTTGATCACAACCCTTGATTCTAGGGCCTTAAGTTAAATTGATTTGTAATTGTAATTGCTTTATCGTAATTCAATCCAATCATGACTAAAGGTTGTATCATTTTAAAATTTGACAATGCACCCCATCTATTAATAAGGATATTGAAGATAACTGTATGCTAAGTGATGGTTTGCTTCAGATTTTGGGACTTTTTTGCCTCCCAAGGCAAGCCTTGTGATCAATAATGATCATCCATGGCCAGCACCAGGAACATTCAATAAGAACACATTTAGGCACCACCCTCATCAAAACTCAGGTATAAACGTCTAGCTACAAAATTCTCTACTTTTGGAATACTGATAACACACTAGACTGTAAGTGGTTCACTTCACTTGGATTAGTTAAAAATCATTTTCTTGCTTACTTTCATACTATATGATCGTAGCCCTAAGTGCAAGGCCGCGATTGTAGTAATAACCGGTGAAACCGGATCGATCCACGGAGAGTTTATTTATCGCAAAACCTGTCTAATAAAAAAAAAAACTAGTTCTAGCCTAAAAAAAACTATACAAATCAAATTTTCTAATTGAATTAAAAATTAATTACAAATCTGAAATATTAATTACAACCAAAGAAAATTAAAATCCTAATCTAGAAACCTAATCTAACCACTGCATCACCATAAGATTTATTAACCCAACCAATTGCAATAATTGTTAAGGTGCATAAAATAAAGAATAAAATAAAATAAAATAAAATCAGAGAATAAAGAAATTAGATTTTAATTCTAAAACTTTGCAATAATTACTTTGGTTAATGCCATCAAGAAAAATCAAGACCACCGCACCAAGTGCGCACTGTCACTACGCACAAAAATTCAATGTTGACTCATTGGTGAAGACCAAGACCCCATAAACTTGATTTATTAATGAAAGACCCATTACAAGCAAATAACCATTACAAAATTCTTTTAATAAAAATAAAGTGCATCCAACCTTACCATAGACACAAGAAACACTAAACGGAGGAGAGGGACTCGCGGTCTTGAACGGCGATCCAACCGGCTCTCGTTTCGCGATCTGAAATCCAAGCAAGGGAAGATGATTTCAAGGATGATCCGATGGTGGAGTGACGATAGCAACGGCGGCGGCGCGACGGCGTAGAAATCCAAGTGGTAGTGTGCCTTAGGGAAGGCCTTGGATGAAATATTGATGGAAGGAGGCGGCGCGACGGCGTAGAAATCCAAGTGGTAGTGTGCCTTAGGGAAGGCCTTGGATGAAATATTGATGGAAGGAGGAGAGATGAAGAAAAATTAATGGAAAAGGGGGAATTAGAAGTTGCTGGTCGTCCAAGGTGTGAGGGGAAGATGGGGATCACGTCCAGCCCTCTTTGTGGCTCTTTTTGTATCTTTTTGATAGCTTCCTTTGCAAGGTTTTGATTTGGGTAAGGATTAGTAGTATGGGGTCCAAGTTGGATTAGGATTAGGAGGGTTTTTTAGAGATTTTCTAGGGGTTGGCTCACAATTCTAGTAAAAATAAGATTGTTCTTATCTCATGCAACTCCCTCTCTTGGGTCCCACTTTGGTTAAGAATTAATTCAAATCTGAAATTTCAGATTTGATGTGCAATTCTTGAATGCATGTGGACCCCACTTGGGTGTTGACAACATGGAACGTCCCATGCCTTGGCTAAAATAATTTCAAATCTGAAATTCAGATTTTTATCTCAAATTAGAACAAATGATGGGCCCCACATGAGTGTGCAAGCCTTAATTCTCTTGCCTTGGACGTCCTCACCTTGGAGGGATTTGCTTTTGCAATTTTGTTTTCTTCTTTGTTTGGCTTGAATTGAATCTTAGCCATCCATCTTGACATGTAAGCAATATTTGTTGGAGAGTAGATATGACACCTCATCATCTCATGGCCCACAAATTTGGAACTTATCTTCAAAAGATTAAATCTGATTTTTTTCTTGCATATGAGAGCGGACCCTACCATGGCCGCCCCTACCTTAGAATCCATGCCAAAGGAAGGTGGGTCCATGGTGCATTTGATTCATCAATTCTCTTCCGTGGACCCCGATTTCTGAAATTCCCTACAAAAATAAAAGCAAAGATCAAAGAATAATCTAATCATATAGGTAAGGAATTATGCAAGATGCGGGCCTAATTCACACTAAATAAATGCATAAAATGTCACCATTTTATCAAGTTTTCTTCAATTAAATTAAAGGTGCAAAGAAAATTCATCATTTCATGTGTGATTAAAAAGTTATGAGAAAATTTTGACTTTCAATGCCAAAAATAGAGAAATTCATGATTTTATGTGAAAATGCAATTTTTGGATGAATTTTGACTCGAATTTAGACTTTGATGCTCAAAAACATAAAATCATAATTTTTTACTAAAATGGTCCATGATTTGATGATTAAGTCCTTAATTACTCTAAAATGATGAGGGAATTCTACATTTTTAAGGACTTATCACTATAATAAATTACTTTCTCTCCAACGACAAACCCACAGGGGAAATTCTATTAACAAAGTTTAATTTCAGACTATATAGCTGCACATGGGCCTTAGAGGATTTTAACACATTTATAATGAATGTCTCATTCAATTTCTCTACTAAAGATTACTTTTTTAAAAAAGACAAAGAAATACCCCTATAATAAGCTCTTATTTGTATGTTTACCAAACAAGATATTTCAAACAGATCAATTTCATTCAGATATACTGCTTGTCTTACCAAACGGTCTATTTGTAAAACAATCTATATCGAACAGATCTATTTTGAATAGATCTATTTCAAATAGATCTATCTCAAACAGATAAGACTCGCCAAACAAGGCCTAAGGGTGCATTTGTGCAACGCTCTAATCTTGTCGTCTACAGTTACAAGTAAAATGAAATTTTTTTAGGGCCCGAGGTAAATCAGTTTGATTTTTTTTTCTTTTCTTTCTTTTTCTTCTTTATTTTTTTTCCATTGCAATAAACTATTACAAACTAAAACTATAAGAGAATCAGAGCCTTATCCGCAGCAACGAAAATTTCTCTAAATGTGTTCAATACTCCATGTGGAATCCTAAGAAGAAATAAATGTGTGTTGTTTGTGTTGTGTGTGCGTGTGTGTGAGATGTGCTCTCGTGCCAGAAGCTCTCATGAAAGACAATTGTTGGGGCCCCACAGGTTTTGGTAGAGTGGGATCAAAATATCCACGCAAAGCACCCTAGCTATGATGTTTCAAGTCGACCCAATGATCCTTACCCCTTCATCCGTGGCCCACAAATTAAGCGATTTTAATTTAAAATGTTTCACATTAGATATAACAGGTTAATCCATTCGGATTAGTGCAACCTCAATGAGATCGCATGTTATTCTTACAATTCCTCAACTAATCATTCCTGCCAAAACCTTGAGGCATTAGTAGAGGCACTGCAAATACCATTCAATAATTTCCCTTGGGTAGAGCCCACTCCTCAACACTCCCACTCATATTCCACAGATTTTGGGAGAGTGGGATCAAAATATCCACGCAGAGCACCCTAGATATGAAGTTTCAAGTCAATCCAATTATCATTACCCCTTCATTCGTGGCCCACAAATTTAATGATTTTAATTTAAAAAAATCTCACATTGGATACAGTGGGTCAATCCATTCGGCTGGGTGCACGCTCTATCAGATCCCATGTTATTCTCAAAATTCTTCAACTAATCATTCCTACCAAAACCTTGAGGTGTTATTAGAGGCAGTACAAACACCTTTCGATAATTCCCTTTAGGTAGTGCCCACTATTCAACACTCCCACTCATAAGGCTATCAATTCAGCCCTTTGACGAGGGAGCCTGACACGGCCTGGACCGGCCCGCAAAAGCCCTCAGAGCAAGGGCTTCTTTTTTGTTTTAAAGCCCGAGGGGAGGGTAGGGCCCTATTGTGAAAAGCCCGTAATTTTGAGGACCGAGCTTGGGATGGGCTCATCTAGCCCAAGAGGGCCTGACCTGCAATTTACTAAATATGTGAATCTATCAAGAGTGTTTGCGAAGCTACTTTAAGATTTTCAGGAAGTATGCACCAATCTATTCATTTATTTTTACTAGAAGTGACTAGAATACATAATTTATTGGTACAAAAGTTCGATAGTGTAAATATCTTTTGTCGAAATATGGCTTGAAAAATGAAGGAAGATTTTGACAAATAATGAGAGCAGTATAATAAAATAATTGAAATGGCCATACTCCCTGATCTTGAACATAAGCTGTTGTATTTAGACTATGTTTTAAGAAAGTCACATGAATCAAGTGAAGATATAAGTATTCGTTGAGATGATACTCTTGGACTCTTTAGAATTCTTTATAAAGAGTATTGTGTGATTTATGATACACTTACCACGATATATTGACAAATATGGATAAAGTTGATTTAATAAAAAGTAGCCACTAAGTTTGAAGTTGATTTTTTATTGTTTGGGGAACAAATTACTCAGACTACTATTGTAAAGGAAAGATCTGAATTAAATAGTTATTTGGAGGAGCCATGGTACAAATCTCAACATATTAGATCGGTAGGAAGTTGATTTGAAAAAATATCTAGTTATTTCAAGGATCACACATGACACTTTAGCAATTCTAGTATATATAATTGCTTCTAAATCGACATTTAGTATAGTAGGAAACGTACTTGACCAGTATTGAAGTTGTTTAAAATTTAAGACTTGTAGGAGTCTTAATTTGTGCAGAAAGATAGATATGTTTGCAACAACACAATGATAATAATGCATTAGATTTTTTTTAGATATTCTAAAAGTAAATTGAATAATTAAATAAAAAATTATTGATATTTATTTATAGGTATGATCATTTATAGATTTATTGCTTTATGTATTAGTGAGCCACTCGGGTGGAACCAGCTCGGAGCACTTCTGGTCACACGTAAAATTTTTTGCTAAGTCGCTATTCTTGGGATTTGAGCCCATGACCGGCTGACTCTAATTCCATCTTAAATTTCTTCACCTAAGCACGTTAATAAGTTTAATATGGTATTGCCTAGAGGTTTTTTAAGTAGGAATAGTTAACTGAAGAAACTTAATATGGTATTAAAGCCAACCAGTCGTGAGTTTAATTCTAAGGGGGTACAATTTGGCGATAAAAAAATACATGCCGTAAAAAATACACCAATCAGGTTTCACTTGAGGGGAAGTGTAGAGGAGTGGATTACACTCAAGGGGGAGCATTAAATAGCATTTATGCAAACCTCTTCAAATGCTTCGAGTTTTTGATAAAATTGGTTAAAATGGCCGGTAAATAAATAGCGGAGGGTGCGGGGTGGGGGGTGGGGTGTGCCTCGAGTTTTTATAAGAATGGTTAAAATGGCCAGTAAATAAATTGGGGATAAGAATGGTTAAAGTGGCCGGTAAATAAATTTGGGGTTGGGGTTGGGGTTGGGGTTGGGGGGGTGGTTGTATCCCTCGTGAGACGCATGTAATGGAATGGAGCAAGTGCTTATCCATATGGCTACACAACCCTCGTGAGACACATGTAATGGTATGGAGCAAATGCTTATGCCTATGCCTACACACATATCCAGGTGAATCCAATATATATCTTAGAAATATTAAATGTAAGTAAAGCTGCCGTGAACGAGAAGCAGACAGCAGCACAAAATCATTCCCACAATATATCCCGTGTATCCAAAACTATTCTATATGAGTTCCACCACATGACAGCTTCCGCTACCAAACCCATAACGACCCCAACAACAGAAGGAAATTCAAGGAGGAATTGGCAAACCATTTAGTGATTAGAGGAGGCATTGAAACGATAACGAAACAAAAGGGACTCTACAACAAGAAACTCATTAAATAATGTGAGTTTGAAATGTTTTAAAAGTTTGGCTCATATATGTTAATGTATTGACTTTTCAATCCCAACACTTAATTCAATACCTCATAAGAAAGACCTCAGGAAAGGGAAGTTTGTTTTTTATTTATTTATTTATTTATTAGGTCAAACACAGGACCCAATCAAGGGTTGGTAGGCTGAGGTTGGACAACTAAGATGATTGTATGAGATCATCTTCAGGTTAGCATTTCTCAGTTAAACATATGGATGTGATGGAGCACATAACAATCATTGAGAGTTTCATAAACACCCCTATGATCATTTATCTGGGTTGAATCTTCCATCATCTCTTTAATTTTCAACGTTGCCTCTGCTGAATATTCAAGATATCCCAAACCGGAACCTTCTTTTGAATTTCATGGTGAATAGTAATTAAAGAACTTATCAAAATGCAATTAAATTGTAAAGAGGCGTATGCATTTGTACACAAAAATATGTTTTTTTTCTTACATTCTGGAAGGTACGCTTTTGAGAATCTGTAAATTGTCCAAATCCTAACTATGAGATGAAATCGGTTGTTTTCCAAATTCGCACTATCAATCGGAGGGCGTCCAAAATTCTTGAGTAAGTGCTAAGTCATTGAAGAGCATGAGGACTTTAATTGATAATAGGATGGGCCCAGTTGGTTCCATTGGCTAGATTTTCCCTTGGTCGAGGATGACCTGGTGATCAATTATAATCCCACTGGTATAAAACCATGAGTTCATAAAACATCACATGTAGCTAAGTTTTCAACTACGGAACGTAAAATGAGCGAGTGTAGGATTCTCATTGGTCCCCAGCAGTGGAACCCTGAATTAAGGATTAAATTGATAATTCTGTACGGATTCCCATCGGGACCCTCTCATAGGGTTCAGTGAAAAGTATCATGGATGGAAGATATAAAAGATCAACAACGTGGAACCTCTCGAAGGAACGTCTAATGCACTGTTGTTACATTCATTTGTCCGTACGAGGTCAGAGTCAAATCCACGTTTTAACGTCATCTGATACACAAAAACCCCAATGATAGCTGTAATGTACAGTCGAAGACCAAAACCGAAAAAATAAAAAAATATCTTTCCCCCTGATTACAAATGTTTACCATTAACTGAACGCAAACGGTAAGATCAGTTCCAACTAAGACAAATCGAACGCTTGATCTCGTGATTGGAAACCATCAACTCCTGCTCTTATTATTAACAGAGACCTTCATGTCTACGTCAACAACAACCATTGCATTATTAAGTTGAACTGTTCTTTTTCTCTAGATCAGGTACGAGGGACCAGTTTTCATCCCCAACCAAAAAATTAAGAATTTAAGAAACTAGGGGTAGTTGGGTCACCCTTGAAGACTAAATATCAATGGGCATTACTTGTAGGACTGGGTTTCTCTTATTTTTTTCATAGCCAGCTTCCTTGGACAGAAAACGACTCTCCAACCTATTGAATGCCAAACCTATCACGCAAACGTGTGGGGGGTGTTGCCTATATATAATACCCCATTTGGGCACTTTGTATCTAAAAATTCCAGCAAGTGACAATATCATATCATATATAGATTTTGAGAGAGAGAGAGAGAGATATTATATTGCTTTTGCAGTCTCAACATATACAATACTAGCTTCACATATAAGAGGAGAGCTTCCCTTTCCCTCCTTCATAAATCTCCTACACATGGCGCGGGGATATATGTTACTGCTAGCATGTGCACTTGCACTGCTAGCTTCCATGGCCTCTGCAAAAGTTGTCAAGCACACCTTCAATGTAATTTTCTTGTTCTTTTTGTTCTCCTCAGAAGCAACTCATGAAAATTTCCAATGTAGCTTTCATGAAAGGTAGGTGTAGTTCAATCGAAGTAATTGAGGTCAATGGGGTAATGAGTTAGGTTACTCTACAGCCTCTACGGCAGAAAGCCTCCGCAGCTGTTTGAAATAAAGTGTGTGGGAGGTTGTGGGCCACATTGGGCTTATGGGTTACCACATACAAGGTTGGGTTCATGATTAGCCATCTATAAAAGCTCAGAACCATTAACTATTTTCAACCATTTATTTAAGGTGATATTCATTTTATAGTTTTAGATTTGACAGATGACAACAGTCAATCCATCAACTCAGTTTTAAGTGATGGCCTATGGCTATGTCCCTCCACCATGTGGAAGGGAAAGCAGCCACCCAAACTCTGGCATGGTCACTAATCTAAAATGCAACAGAGAGCTTCTGCCACATGGCATGATGATATAGACACTCAAGGATAATATTATCGGTATATCTTGATCATTTGCTTAGCTCTCTCCAACATCATGGTCATTGAAAGTACTCTTTTTTGTGATATATGTCATACTTAGCAAGTGTATTGCCTTGCATCAGACAACTAACAGCATTTAACGTGATAGCTAATCCACGAAGCCATCTTAGTTCAAACTGAGAGGATCCGAATATCAATCATTATTTTAGCTCCCATGCAGTCAGTTACGTGCCACCACATAATAGCAGGTTCCTAGACTTGTTATTCGAGTTCATCGCATTTTCGTGTAAAACTTCTTCTATCTAGCTAGGATCCTAGTTTCATACATTTTCTTCTTCAGCTCAGCCTGACTACATGTTTTTGCCGAAAAAGATAGGAGGGTGACCACCTAAGCACCTTCCTTTTCTACAGTAGCAACATGCAGTTTCCATGGAATATCATTTCCTCACCATAATCATTTTCCTCGACCTTCTATTATGTCATTTTGTGTTCTCTTCACAGCACATCCTGTGAAATGTAGAACAATTAAAATATGGTGGAGAGAAAGTAATGAAAATGGTGTGGCAAGCAAATAAAATTCCATGGAAACTCCTCTCATGCATTCCATTGGTGTTAGTTTAAGCAGGTAAAGAGTCCATTGTCATCATGGTAGTTTGAAAAATGCCATTTGTTTTAAGTCTTTGGTTCCTTCCGTTCATTACTGAAAGGGATCTTTATCTACCTCTTTTTAGTTTCATCTTTTGGGGTGGGTGCTTTGATTTTTCTTACAACATTTTACCAATGTATGGAAGGAAGAAAATGTATCCATAACTTTGAAGAGAACAAAAACATGTTCTAAGAGTTTTAACATCTCTTAAAAACAAGAGTTTGTTGAAGCTATTTCCATCTTTGGGTCATTTGAACTTTGAAGAGTTCTTCTTAAGACACTGACAACTGTACCCTCATTATTATTTATTTTTACTCTTATGTAATATGGCTTTCAAGACAACGGTTTGTGCGGCTTACATTTATTGATTGCTATTGGACTCTTCTGATAAAATCTTTTCAAGCTCAAAGACTTTAACCTTTTTCTCTTTTCATGATTATTAATTTATTAATTATTTTTTTTTTTCAGATTGGGAACGCGACATTTAAGCCGCTGTGCAAAGAACAGGTTATAGTTGCAGTAAACGGCAGTCTTCCAGGCCCCATTATACGCGTTCATGAGGGTGACACGCTTGTTGTTCATGTCCTCAACGAATCTCCCTATAACATGACAATTCATTGGTAAATCCACGATATCATATAATTCTGTCTGCAAAAATGTTGTTTATCAAAACAATTAATTTTGTTCTATCACTGTGTATTGTAACCTAATATGTGATATCTCAAACTTGTTAGAAAAAATTCAGATTTACTGTAAAAAGCTCTGCACAGTTCAAACCCAAAGTCTATTTTTTAGTGCTTAACTACTCTAGTTTGATAGCACATGATTAGTACTAATAGTAAAATGAATATTTTTATATAGAAAATTGACAAGGACTTTGAAATTCCAGTTGGTGTGATAATTATGTGAAACGATCAAAAGTTAATCAAGTACCATTATTAATTACCCCTTTTGGCAATTTTGTTTTGACTAATTCAAATACAAAGCATTTATGTCTCCCTGGAATTACTTGCATGTTTTTCCATTGCTTCTTCTCTTATCTAAGTTGAATGTTTTTCCATTGCTTCTTATCTAAGTTTTCAACTAACGGCATATTTTAGTATACTTTTTCTCGACTGGTTTGTTTGGCAGCAATTTCGTAGAACTTCATCTCCTGGACATGTCAACTAGCTACCAATTTACTGTTCATTCTCATATCAAAATCAAGTGGAATATTACACATATAACATTTAGATGGGTCCCCTGATCCAACCTTTTCAAAAGGAAGAGTTTTGGGAATTTGCTATGTATATAGAAGATCGATTTTATTGACCAGGCTTTGTTTTCCACTACAAGGCCATGATCCCACAACTATATTAACCATTCAATACGTAAAACAGATCATCTCATTAATACAGTCAACAACATTTAATGATCCTTGCATTTAATTTTTGAATAAAGAATAATAAAAATATAAGAAATTGAGGAGAATTTATATCAAGACAAGGAGATGCAAAACAAATTTCATTTTTACATGATACTTGATCTTTTATCGTTTCAATTGCTGTATGTCAATATGAATTTTTTTTGTCGCGGTTGCAATGGTATTGCAGGCATGGTATATTTCAGCTACTAAGCGGTTGGGCCGATGGGCCGGGATACGTAACCCAGTGCCCAATACAACCCGGGAGCAGTTACACCTACAGATTCAACATCACCGGACAAGAAGGCACTCTCTGGTGGCATGCCCATTCGTCCTGGCTCCGGGCGACCGTCTACGGCGCCCTACTCATCCGCCCACGTGCCGGCCGATCCTACCCGTTCCCCAAACCTCACCGGGAATTCCCCATCATATTAGGTACCCTCTCAACACAGTTTCAAAAGCTCGACTCACCGGATTGACCCCGAAGTGCACTGAGTCGGGTAGCTCAGATAAGTCTGATTAAGTTTTTGGTAGACATATATCATCGAACTTTAAAATTTATTTCGAACAGCAAAAGTTAACCAAGTTTGATTAAATCTACCCGGGTATTAAGTCAGACTCACCGAGTTACTCGACTCAGTGATAGTTCTAATCAGAGTTCAAAGTCCAAAATTTCAAACTTTGGCATGTCTAATTAATCTCCATTAATGGTACCCATGTGAGCAAAATTTGTGCCCAGTAAGATTTCAGAGAGTTGATAGTGCAAAAAGTGGGACCCATACAAGTAGCATTTTCATTATTGACAAAAATGCCCTTTGGACAGGCGAGTGGTGGGACGCAAATGTCGTAGACGTAGAGAACGCGGCCTTGCTAACGGGCGGCGGACCCAACGTCTCCGACGCATACACCATCAACGGAAAGGCTGGCGATCTCTACCCATGCAACACAAAGCGTAAGTTAGCACACGTAAGCGCACTTTAGAATGTCCTACTTTTCTAGCCATCTCTTATGCTAAACAAGTTTTTTTTATGTGGGCCAGACACACACAAGATCAAAGTGGCCACCGGTAGGACCTACATGCTAAGGATCATCAATGCTGCACTCAATAATCAGCTCTTCTTCAAGGTTGCCGGACACAATCTGACCGTCGTCGCCATCGACGCGTCCTACACCATCCCCTTCCCGACCGATGTTGTGATCGTCGCCCCCGGCCAGACCACGGATGTCCTCCTAGTGGCCAATCAGGCACCGGGACACTACTACATGGCCGCCCGCCCTTACATCAGCGCGGTGGGCCTCACATCCAACAATTCGACCACCACCGGGGTGATCCAATACGAGAATGCCACCTCATCAGCTCCTCTGATGCCTGTCCTACCAGAAACCAACGATACGGTGACGGCCCACCGATTCCTGAGCAATCTAACGGCCTTGATCACTGGGCCACCAAGGGTCCCGCTCGATGTGGACCAGCACATGTTCGTCACGTTCGGTCTGGGGCTGGAGCCGTGCGAGACGAAGGCCACGTGTGAAGGGCTCAATGGGCTGCGATTTTCGGCAAGCATGAACAACGTGTCGTTCAAGCTGCCGTCCACGTTGGCGATGCTACAGGCGCACTTTTTCGGTGTGAGTGGGATTTTTACGGAAGATTTTCCCGTTGTGCCACCTGTCGTGTTTGACTACACGAACGCGAATGTTAGCTTTGACTCGGATCTGTGGACCCCAGTGAAAGGGACACGTGTGAAGAGGCTGCCCTACAATTCGACGGTGGAAATTGTGTTGCAGAACACGGCAATCTTAGGGACGGAGAACCACCCAATCCATCTGCATGGATTCAATTTCTTCGTGCTCGCGCAGGGTTTTGGGAACTTCAACAGGACGAGGGATGCGACACTGTTTAATTTAGTGAACCCGCAGGAGAGGAACACCATAGGAGTGCCTGTTGGTGGGTGGGCCGTGATCAGATTCAGGGCGAATAATCCAGGTGAGATTAATGAAACTTTGCTCTCTGAGTCGTCAGTCGGAGCACTCAATTGTATAGTCCTCAGCTCCCTCTTTTAATTTTTGGTAAAGATGGGTCCCCTTTTCCCAATTCTAGGCCCATAAATTCATCGGTGGGCCCACCTCTCTGAGATCTAAACCGTTCTTATGCAGCCCAACTTTGCCAAATCTCAATCCAGTTAAAACTGGGTTTACCTCGGATCTATCATTACTTCGAATAGTTTAGATTCAGAGTTGGGCACTAGTGATAAATTTATAGAGCTAACCATAGTAAATTCTGCCAATTTGGCCCTGAAGGAGCCACACTTTGACACTTAATTTGAACATATAATATTATTTCAAGATAGGTTTAGTGTCTAGCTAATAACAATCTTAAATGTTGTAAACTCATGCCATTGTTGCTAGCCAAAAACTGCTTTCTACTATTTTGCTAGAAAAGTGAATGAAGTCAGTTATGTTTCTACTTTAAACGAACTCAGTTATCTGTAGTCAAGAGGAGCAAAACGTCTCATTGGAACGGACACAGCAAAACATAGACACCTATGATAGATAAGTTGGGACAAGATGGGTCGATAACCAACCCAACAAATATATGACGGGTCAAATCTAGGTTCAATGATTAGGACCCAACAAACCTAAATATCATAGGAAAGTCAGACCGGACCAAACACATCCTTGTTAAATAGATGTCACTCATCCAGAAGCAATGCTTTCTGTAATTTTGTTTTCCATTGAAGATGCGAAACCGATGGCCTAACGCATCTGTGATTGTGATATTATGAATGTACAGGTGTATGGCTGATGCACTGCCACCTCGACGTCCACCTGCCGTGGGGCCTAGCAATGGCTTTCGTGATTGATAATGGGCCCACACCTTCATCAACTCTTCCACCACCACCGGAAGACCTCCCTCGTTGCTAAGCCCTGGAAGCTTTTCCTACATTCTATGTTGTATTTTTCTTTATTTATTTTTCCTACATTCTATGTTGTCTTTTTCTTTATTTATTTTTTGGGAATCCAAGTGTAATTCAAAAATATTCATCTGTATTGATAAACTCATGTTTCATTTGTCCATGTAATAAGTTCATTGAAAAATGAATTCTTTGATTAGTAATTTTCATTGTAACCATGAATTTTATTGTAACTATAATTTACAATTGTTCTGTTATTTATTTATTTTTATTTATTTTTTCTTAATAATTCATTTTTTTTATTTAAGCCCCTCTACTTCTCTGTCTTTCTTCTGTCTATTGCAGCCCCCACCTTTTACAAATCCAAGTTATTAACACTTATCTAAATCCCATGAATGAATAGGCACCTAGAATACATACTTACAAAATTATTTATCTCAGAATTTAGACTTGAAGACTAGAATTATCTCATCACAGTAATATTTGGCCATCTGTGATCCTCAATGTCCCTTATTCATTCAACTTGCACATAAAATGCACAAGGTTAGAATAGAGGCTCAAATTTTCTTCTCCTTATAGAAAATATGAAATAAACGGGATGATTGGTGTGTGGGGGCAATCTCGCAGTACCAAGATTATGCTAGCTTCGGTAACAGTACCGGCTGGGTTTATCTTGGTCTCGGTTCATGTGTAGCTCGGCAATGGTGTCAGCTCGGCAACAGTGCCAGTACCGGTTATAGTCAGCTCGGCAGCAATGCCAGTTATATGTGCGTTTTGATAACAGTGCCAGGACCATCCATCTCATGGCTATTTTTTTATCTCGGTACGAGTACTGAGTGTCAGTTAAGCACAACCATGCTCTTATGAAAAGTACGGACACGTTATAAGACATGCTGTCAGATAGGGTGGGCGATTGATAGCAAAAAGGAGATGCCCTTATCAGGCAGTCATGTCAACAGTCCTAGAAGGATGAGAAGCTGTCCGATGGGACTCTCCCTCCACCTACCACCAAGATATCAGGGTAAGGTCCGATATGACCTTACCTCCAACTACCTCCACTTAAGAAAAAATCAATGTGACTTCCGCCTATATGTATCCCAGGGGTTAGTCCCAAAAAGGTACACATATACGCAACACAAGCATACACACTCTTCTCTTATCACTCATCCTTCGTCTAGTTATTGAACTAACTTTGGTGTCACGTCCCCCGAACCCGATAAGAGAATAAACCAGATCCGGGGAGTGAAATTTAGGGCTAATTAAAATTTTTGCCCTTTAGGCCTAAGGATCGTAAGTCCGCTGTGAGGATAATGTATTTCAAGCCTCAAGAATATAACACTACGAGGAATCATACAGTTCGAGGCATAATTTATATATCAAAACAATGAATAACAATCTTATTTACTAATTTAAAGTTGCAAAGAATAAATAAAGCTAATAAAAAGGTTAATTTAATTATAATGGCCAACCCATTAACCAAGGCCATTTAAACAAAAGAAGTCAATGAGATAAAAGTCCAACCATGAAACAATAATGAATAACTAAAATCTAGTGGAGTCCCCATGAGGCTCTCTAGTGCCAGGTATGATGATGCTACTCTACGTCATCGGCACGCCACTCTCGCTCATCCTCTACTGGTTGGAGATCCTCTGGGATCTCCTCACCTACCTGCTCTTCATAGAAATCAACTGGGGTGTCTGCACACCAAGGAACAGAGTCAATGACATGTCGAGCAACAGATAAGAAAAATACAATAAAAATATAACATGAATCAAGTGTAAGAGTAGAGACGAGTACAAGATTATAAGAATACAAGAAAACAACACTATGCATACCACATGAACAATAACCATCAAAATCAATAATAAGAAATGTAGCATCATCTAACAATCACCATTATCCAAACCATGCAAATGCAAGAATCAAGAGGGAGACTCCGACGATGTCCAAGCCACCTCACAGGGTACTAGTAACAATCTCAATCCGAACAACTGATACCAAAGTCTGGCTCCAGGGGGATCCAAGCTCCCAGTCCTGGGAATAGTAGCACGGTCTAAGCCCGCTCCCAACTATTAAACGCCATGGACGCTGTTCAAAGCCGACTGCCCACTCCGATGTCCGAGTAACCGGCTTATCAATAAAACCCCCAAACTGCAGTTGGCCATGACATGCAAACAATAATAAAGTGGTGCTGACACACGGAAAACCAAGACAAGCAAGTCTGGCTAGTTTAACAAGCATGACATGATCATAAGGATTATCTCATTTAAAAGAATACAAGACAAGTCAAGCACGCCTGATAATCCCTTCTAACTAGCCAGTCATGTTTATCAATACTTAACACAGGATCCTAAGGTATACTCTAAGAAAGGTCCAAGTCCTAATCTACAAGGATTTAGGTTTCATAATTCATTGGGTGTATTATGCCAAGAGAGTGTACAAGAAATAATTACAACGGATACAATTAATAAGTCAAGGAAGATGTTACAATCCAATCCTAGGCAAGCAGTGTCATCCTTGTACCATACCTATTCTAACGGAGTACGTGTGGAATTGATTCAACTATGCTTTTAGGAGAACTCCTTAGTGTACAATCTTGTAGGCATCTATCTGAACAATTCCATATGCATTCGGTTAGACTATGCATAATATACGAATACCTAGACAACCCATCAAAGCATACTAAGCCATATGCTTTGATTTCAATTCCAATAATGGTCACATGAAGTGGGTTAAGGGTTTCCAACATCTAAGTCCCCAAACCTAGTTTAAAAGTCTTGTTTCCAACAAAACATGGTCTGAATTATTAATCTCCATCATTACCTCATTTCTCAATCTCCGATCATCGCAAAACATGTACCATTAGATTCTACATTCAACGAGCTTTCCAACGGTATATGGCTCGCAAAAATCCGATGAATGGTTCAAAAGTTATGGCCTTAGAAACCTACCCAACATCAGTCAAATGCCGAGAGTTCGAACTCTTGAAGGGAGAGTTCGAACTCTTGCGCTCCAGGCCAAATCACTAGTAGCATTGAACGTTCGAACGTCTGGGAGGGACGTTCGAATGTTAGATGCCTCGCTCCCAACATCCGAGGTTCCCAATGTTCGAACGTTCAGAATGAACGTTCGAACGTTGCATCTGTTAGTTTTATGGTCTCAATCCATTAAGATTAATGTAATAAATTTAATAATTTCTTTATTTATCAATATATTCATGGTTTCATTTCATGAGATGAATGGTGTTTTATTACTTGTTTGTACATAACTAATACGAATGACATGATGGTTCATGAGATGAACCGGAGTCCATAAGTATATTAGATGCAATACATGTGTATGGATGAGATTCACATATGGGAGACATGTATAGCAAATTTTATACTTGAATATCTTCACAACCAGTGATGAGATTTGACATCTCATCTGACAAGGTTGCAGTACTTTGATTACTATGAGATAGTGTGATTTGTCTCGATCATCAAAATGTAAGATTCTGGATCATAGTGCTGGTACATTGGATGTATTGAAGGACCATGAGAAGCACCTTATGAACACTGCCTTTAGTTTAAAGGTTTGCTCTCATAATTCCCCAGCAATAGGCTCTCAATCCTAAGACATTAATGAACTCAAGTTTTTATCTATTCATTTGCTTTGAGTCACCAATGAGTGAGGCCAATTGTAGGTCAACACCTCAATGATTTGGATACGTGGTAGTATAGCTGTGGGAACATTCGATGGTCAAAATGGGATCTATCTTTAATATCCCCTTTTGCCAATTAATGGAAGTACGCACCCATTCCAATTAAGAGTTAATTGGATCAGTATAAAATGATCATTATAATTAATTGGGGCTCAAGGATAATAAGATATGGATCTAAGTTTGGAAGACAGGTCCAATTGATCCATGGATATTGATGGAGGGGCCTACTTGTGGACATTGGGAAGTTTAGGGTCTTCATGTAATTTATTCCTAAGACTGGAGTTCAATTGCATTTATTTAGTGGAGTTATTTACAATTAACTGTGGGCCCGGATTGCACATGAGATGTGGGGTCGCGGTGTCCCAGTTGGAGCCAGCTTTCTATGAGATCCCTAGTGGTCCCCACGCTAGCCCAAGATTGGATCTTTACTAATTCTATTTGAACTCAAAAGGAATTCTACTATTTTTATTTGAAGTGAGACTTCTAATAGTGGTAAAAGTGGAACATAGGGTTACTAAGTATAATGGAAGTTTGACTTCTAATAATACACAAATAGAAGAGTTGAAAAGCTATAAAAGGAAGATGAGGGAGCCCTTGGACGTCCATGCGATATATCCCCCTAGGGATTCATGCCCAAGGCCCTTGTTGTGCAAGAGTTGCACATGCATCTTCTCCTTTTCCTCTTCTAGTTCTCTTCTGGTTTCCTTTCAGTTTCTAGTTGACTTTTCTCTTGGAGATCCCACCATCTTCCTTGAGGAAAGAGATCTGATTCGGGTCATAGCGTGGAAGGCCAAGAGGTCTTGGAGATTCTGATTTGGTTTGTGAAAGTGTTTCATCATCAAAGAAAGAAATCAACTCCTCCCTTAGAGCACAACCGAGCTCCATAGGTATGATCTACTTCCTTGTATGTTGTGGATTTCATGGTTGCTTGTATGCTGCTATTTCTATCTTTTAGATAGAGTTTTCTACTGTACATGATAATGAGAAAGAGGACATGGATCCTGGATTGGGTTTTGTAACCTTCTGGATAGATGATCACTGCATCAAGTTGGTCAAATGTTTTTGAAACCTATCCAAGAGGCCCACCTATTTCCAATAGCATCATCCCACACCAGGACACTGCAGGCTTCAACGTTCGAACGTTCAATCCCAGCCATCCTCCGTGAGTCCCAACGTTCGAACATTCAAAGGAATGTTCAAACGTTCGAGCGTTCAAAGGAACGTTCGAACGTTCGAGCGCAGAAACACAAATTTTGTGGTTCTTCCATTCTGAATCATCTCCAATCCATTCCAAACCCTTCCAATCGTTATAACTGCATGAAATTGAGCCACCATGCTCTCCCAACAACCACAATCCATCCATTCACATCCATTCAAGTACATTAAACATCCATGGTTTCCCAATTATCAATTGAAACCAGTAAAAACCTAATCAAGCATGTTAAATTCCAAGTCAAGATCCTAACAACTTGGCATTGGGTATTCTACCATTGAATCCATGTCAATCAATAAAACAAAGCATTCATGTTATATTATAAATTTCATATCTACTTGCCTTAACCAAGAAGATGGTAGAAATTGGGGAAAGTTCGAGAAGAAGCCTTCTACCACGAAACCCACGAATCTAATCCAATCAAAAGTAACCTAGAACGCAAAGAAGATGAAAGGAAAGGAAAAAGAACAAGAACAACCTAAATCTAACCAAAAGGAAAGATGATTGAAAACAGGAAGATGAGAAAGGCTTACCCTAGCTTATATCAAATGGCAGAGGAGATCGCAACACTACCTCCTTTGAGTCAATAATCTGTGCTGACCTTTCCACATAGGTCGCATCTGCTTGTAGTTGAAATGGTTCGTTTTGCAACATGTGAGTAGGATGTGGAATGTATTTCCAAAGCATTGAGACATGAAATACGTCGTGCACACCTGCTAGCTCAGGCAGTAGCACAAGACGATAGGCTACGTCTCCAACCCTGTTTTGAAATCCCGACCCCTAATTTCTGGGATTAGTGTTTTCTTAATTTTGGACTAGTTTTCTAAAGTGAGATTAGTGAGTTTTGGTTAAGATTGGATTAGAATAGCTTTTATAGCTTGAATTATTTTGGGAACTCTTTTGATTTAGTGAGACCCTTTGGGGGTTCCTTTATTGTGTTTTGATTAGTTTTGGGATTTATTCAATAATTCTGAAAAATCGGTAATTTGCTTCGTTTAATGTATTTTATTATTCCCGACAACTTTTGTATTTGCTCCATTTCCGTTCGAAATCTCTAAACCCTACTTTGCTAATGATAGGGGTAAAACAGTCTTTTTACACAAAAATCTGGACCCAAATTTCGAGATCTCAAAATCATGCCAAAATTATACTTTTTGAAAAATAGATTTTATGAGGAACATTTTTTTCTCCTTCGTCGATCGTATCCGGAGCCCAGAAACCGATGTTTTAATCCCGACAAGTTTAAGTGATGGTGGGACCCACACCCACCCTTTTACAAAAAGGCTAGCCCATCTCCTTCTTCCCCATTCGGTTCCAGCAGAATGAGAGGGTGAGAGGAGCCTCTCCTTAGGGTTTTTCCCCTTTCCTCTTCTTCTTCTTGTTTTCTCACAAAACCCACCTCCAAGCTTGCCAAAATGAGAGATTTGTGCCCATCTCCTTCTTCCCCTCATCTCAAGCTCTCTATGGATGCCATTAGAAGAGAAATCCAGCCACATTGAGGTTCTCCTTGAGCTAGTCTTCTTCATTTGAAGCACTTCCAAGTAAGCAATCCTTTCAATCTCCTAGATTTGTGTTTTCCTAGCTCTAGAGAGTCTCTATCTTCTCTATTGGGAGCTCTCTTCTTCTTGTTCTTTGGTTTGCCATTTTAGGGTTCTAAGATGGGTTTATTTTGGGGTTTTTATGTAGATTGGAGATTTGTGGCTTGAGAGGGTGATTAGGAGCTTGATTAGTTACTTTGGAAACCAAGGCAAGTGAATAAATGGATTTGATTTGAATAAGTTCTTGTTTTTATTGAAAATGTGGATTTTACTATTCCGATTCCCTTAGTTTATTATGTTTCATAATGCTTTTGGAAATGTACTTATTGATATGATTTTCTCCTAATTAGTTTATGAGAATATATGCATTCATTCATTAAAGATTATTTTGGTCATTATGGACTTCTTAAATGATATTTGTACTTGCATTGAATGAGATTTGTGTTGGAAGGAGAATTAAATGCATTGATGGAATGGTGGTTGGAGGAAAGGGTTAGATGTGGAATGGAAGGGAATAGACCCATTTCATGTTAGGAAATGGTTGGAGTTGAGGTGAAAGGGTTTGGGAAAGAAAGAACTGAAATCTGCACCTGATGTAGAGTTTCCGCAGCTGGGCGGTCAGCGGGCGGTCACCTTCACGGCTAGCCGATAGGTGACCGGCGGCTAGCCGACCCAGATGCGGTTAGAAACACAGAATGCCGTGTTTGGACAGACGAACCACGGTTAGCCCCGCGGTCAGCTCGCGGCTAACCGTTACCCTAAAACCCTGTGACCGCCAGCTAGCCGAGATGCGCGGTCAGAAACATAGAATGCTATATTTTAGCAGGGTGAACCGCGGTCAGCCCCGGGGTCAGCAAGCGGCTAACCGCCGATCACCTCGGTGGCTAACTGCCAACTAACCGACTGGTGACCGAATTTCACCCAGAATTCCTGAGTCTTTTCTATTGTTTTCAGATATGATATTTAAAGGTTTGGATGGGTTGTTCTGATGCCCTACCACCTTGGAAAGACCCAGGGGATGACATAAGGAGATTGACTTAGAAAGAAACACCATTTCGGAAATGTATTAGGACTTTTGGATTCATCAACTTGCATAAGGAAACGTGGTATGTCCTCTCTCATTCGAGTACCATACTAAGGGTAATAATAGACATACAAGATCCTTATATATGTTGTTTGAATATGGATGCCCCAATATATAGTCCCTAAGGGTATAAGGATTCATTGCATTGTTTTACTCAGATTATATGTATAATTACCCGATCCTACTGGTTTTATCTCAAATTCTGATTTATACACCTGATATGTCTCGCCAGCCCCGTTTATGCATGAACATATAATGATATGAAATGTGTGCTTATGAGCACCATGCCCCGCCTGCCCGAATATTTTATACTGATATAGTTTTGTACATGTTTTGATTTCTCATGTCACCTATGAGTCGGCACCACTAAGCTTGGACATCCTAGTCAGTCTGATCAACTGACTTGGGCCTCCCCCTTGTGCTCCCGCCAGTTGCAACTTGGATCCTGTCCTGTCCCGTTACCCGGTTCCGCGGCCGTGGTCTTGCCTAGCTATATGTATATGTATATAATGTTGGTTCTCGTCACTTCGTGTGCTTGAGTCCAACGCACTGAATGTGCTCTCATCACATTAGTGATAGAGAGGATTTAGCTTTAGTGTGGTTGCCAATCTGTTCCCCACGATTGTGGCTCCCCTGAAGAAGGGCAACTTGCAGGGTCCACCTATGGAATGGGTTTGCAATGTGAGGAATACATGTTTTACAGTTGTTTTAAAGGAATACATGTTTTACAAATTTTTTTAAATGAATACATGTTTTGTTAGATATACACGTTTACACTGGTTTTAAATCTATGCAGCTTTTGATCGAACACCATGATTTACCATATGTTTTATTATTCAGATTATCGTTTATATCTTTTCATCCACCTGCAAGACCGTCGTGTCTGACCCACTCTTTTGGTACTCAGGTCCAGATCTCTTCGCTCCGAGCTGAGTGCATGTGTTGGCTGTGGAGCCATGAGTTACAGATTTGTCGCGTCGGCTATGTCATGTAGACATTTAGCTTGACATCTAAGTTACGTCACATGTGGGGTAGTGTTTATTTAGCTTGTATTTGTATGGCTTTTATTAGCCTGTTCTCCGGGATTTTTAATTAATGCACATTGATACTTGTAACTTGAACATATGTGGGAATGAAATATCCTGTTACTGTCAGCTCTGCATTTTAATGTGATGGTTTGTTCTAGTCTGATATGATTCTTGATACGATAACTATATGCTAGCGGTTGAGTGCGATGCGGAATCCGATTGCCATGGAATTCGAGTCGCAACGCCACGTAAGCTTCCGCAAAATATTTAGAATGTGTTGGAATTGTCATCCTCACTCATGCGGATCCTGGGATAAATATAATTGTTACTTAAATCCCAATTTCACGCTTCCCGAGGTCGGGCCGCTGTAGGGTCTGGGTTTGGGGTCGTGACACCTGCTTTTGATCTCAAATTGTCCCACAAACCTCTTAGCAAGCTTCACAAACAATTCCAATTATAATTCAAGGCACATCAATTTAATTGAAAACGTAATTTCTGAAGCAGAGAGAATCATTTCATAAGTTTCACAAAGAGAAATGAAAGTTCAAATCATGCTTAGTTGAAAGACAATAAATGGGAAAACATGGCATGTATATACATTGCATTTTCAAACACAAAGTACTAAACCAACTGCTTGCATGACGAGGCTAAAGAGATCACTTGCCTTGACCAAAAGCTAATCCTAAATGTCCCTAAAAAATCCTACCAAAAGCAAGCCACGAAATCTACAAGAAATCCCATGGAAAGAACCTCAAAATCCACCAAAAATAAGAAGACGAGGACCCATTTCGAAATGGATATTCCATGTGTGGAAAATAGGCTCCTAAGGCACTCAAAAGACTCCATAAAAGAGAAGAAAGAAAAGCCTCACCTAAAGCTTACTTAACCAAGAGCAAGGACGAAAATGGAGGTTCTTCACAACGAAAAACTCCAAGAAAATAGTACTACTAGAGAGCTTGGGTTGAGAGGAAGAAGAGGGTATCTTCAAATTTCAATTTGGAGACCCCTAGCTATGGCATGCAAAGAGGGAAATGAAGAAGAAGAAGGTGGGTCCTCTCGGCTAGGTTTGAAGAAGAAGTTGCTGGAGACAAGTTGTTTGAACGTGAGTGAGGAGGGAGAGAAAACGGAACTTAAGTCAATGGGTTCTTGTGGGCCCCATGTGTTCCAAACTTGCGGCGATTAAAACATCGACTTACTGGCCCCAGATGAAAACAACGAACAAGACAAAAATGATCGCCGAGAAATCTAGTTTCCAAAAAGTATAAATTTGGCATAGTTCTGAGATTTCGGAATTTGAGTCCAGATTTGGGGTGAAATGACTGTTTTACCCCTTTTGGCCAAAATTTGGGTTTCTGGACCTCAAACACAGACAAGCTGAATATAAAAGTTGAACAATAAAATAAAACCGTTCAAACTAAGTCAAAATCATGATTAAAATTAGGAAAAATGAAAATTTCCTCCCAAGCTTACACGTGCACTCGAAGCACCCTTGAGTGTAACTAAATAGCATAAAACGCTCTCAAAATTCCTCAAAGCTAGGTCTAGACTAAATCGAGCAAACTTCTAATCCCACGAACACTAAACCCACATTATACTAAACACGGACTAAATCACCACTAATCGCGCTAATCCTAGGTTGGGGTTTGACAAAGAATGAGTAGAGAAGAAATACCCGTTCGATGAAGATGTTGAAGAAATATTTGGGGCTCTCTTGGCAAATGGGAAACTCACCTTGCCTGACCCCAAAAGACCGGGAGATGTTGTCAAATCAATGATCTCCTATATTGTCCATTCCACCAAATGGTCTCGCATCCTCTGAACCAATGTTTCATTGTGAGAGAAAAGATTAACGAGATATGGAAAAACGGAGTCATTACCTTTGGTAAAAACTATGGGTCTGCCTCCGTTAACATGGTATCATATGGACAAACATCCAAATCACCAAAGGAAAAAATCACTACTTCCTTCAAGGTGATAAAAATGACCCAGACATCCCAAGAGCTGGTGCCTTACCCAACACCAGAAGGACAACCCATATGGGTGCATCTCGATCTCCTAGAAGATGAAAATTGGGAAATTGTCAAAACAAAGCCGACTGCTCAGCAGCGAAGGCAAGCCAAGAGACAACTCCACAAGCTCAAACAACAGGAGAAGGCTCAAATCAACAAGAGGTCCCTGAAAAGGTAGAAACTTCCTCTACTGCTACTGGGGGTAACAGAGGAGTCTCTTCCCAAGGCTTCAAGAGTGGTAAGAAAATTCACCCTCAGTGATTTCATGCCACCACGACTCAGAGATGAGACTACGCAGGGGGCATCATACTCTTGCAACTCGGTAGTGGGATTCTCCATGAATGGATACGAGTCCAGTGACACCGATGAGTGGGAAGAATCCCTTGAAACCAGAGAATATCTCTCCGATGAAGAATGGATCCCAGAATCTCACCTTGTGCTAATAATATGGTATAACCTTTTCCAGCCACAAGGATCCTGATCTAATGATGATGAAGACTAAGAGGTTGCTCAAGAAAATGCTGTCAATCCAGCACCTGCAAATGCTCTAGTGGATCCCGACAAGGATGAACCACAAGGAGCAAATGAAGAGGAAGATTTGGCTCCTATGCCCGATCTCAAAGAATATGCAAGGATCTTGCAGCATCTAGCCATAGAGCAAGAGCATGATCGCATCAATCAGCTTCATCAAAATCCAGAACCGGAAGTCCGAGAGAATCTACAAGCATCTCCTCTAGTGACTCCGGAAAATGAAGAAAGTTACTAGATTGATGATTCTCTTACATCGGAAGACGTGTCTGATTCCCAGCAGTCCATTATGGACGCATCTTCTATCAAAGTTACTTGCAATGTGATAGGTCAGGAGGATTGTGGTTCTGAAGCTTCATCTGCTGAGGCCACAGACTCTCAAAATAGATCCAGTAGCATATCTTCTGGAGCTACATATTCTCGGGTGACTTCCACTGAGGTAGCATCCTCTCAGCCTTCGTCTCCTGAAACTGTGACATTAGAATTCAAGCCTCTTCCGACTGATCACCATGAAGAGACTCTGGCTGATGAAGTCTTCAAAGGAAACCCAGTCAATTGGTCTCAGATATAGAACCTCATAGGAGATGTCTGGACCGATGAAATCCTGGATAAAGAAGAAAAGTTGTTGGAAGTTGTTCAGGACTTGTTCCCGGAAAATGCTCCATGCAACGCAATCACTGAAGACGGCAATGCAGCTGTAGAAACATTTTCAGCAAATGAGGAGGATCAACCCCTTGATCCCGAGGGTGATCTTGCAAACAAAGACCCTTCACAAGAAGCACTCAAAGTAAGCATTCAAGCTCCCTTCATGATCTCTCTCGAAACATCAAAGCCTTTGGTTACCACAACCAAAGCAAAGAAGACAAAAGAAAAGACTGGGGGCAAGTTCACCGTCTCTTTGGTGTTGATCATGCAAGAGACTGACTCTGATTCAGAAACAGACGAAGAAGATACCGCGTCTTCCATCTTCCACAATTCTGATGCATCTTCATCACGTCTATCACTTGAACCTGTTGAAGGAGGGTATCTTGTATCGGAGTTAAATATCTCTCTTGACAACATGGTGGGTCATCCCATCAAACAAGAAGGTGATGACGTTGAGTCTTCATTGATAGAGAGTATCCACCATATACTGGATCTCAATATCGCTCTTGATGATCCAAACCCCACAGAGTCATTCAAGAAAGGTGACCTTGTGTTTGTGGTTAAAAAGCCATTGATTCTCGTTCATACATCTAAAACCAGTGATGAATCAAGATGGGAAGGTCCTTATATCATTGACAAAGCCTTCTCCAAGGGAGCATACGCTTTCTTCAATTTCGAAGGAGACTGGTTTTTGCTGCATAACAGATTTCTCCGACGTTGTTCTTAAAGTCGTGTCACTACCTTCCTGCTAGTTGAGTCTACCTGATTTCGAGGATCAATCTCTTAAAGGTCCTTGTCACAAAAGCAGGTTCCCTCAATGCCCGACTGGAAAAATGGTCCATCCTTCTGTCACAATTTGATATTAGGTATTTACTATGGAAACCAATAAAAGGTCAAGCTCTGGCAGACTTTCTCGCAGAGCATGCACTGCCTAAGGATTCTCCACTCAGGGATGATCTCTTAGACGAGCCTATCTACAGCGTGGAGACCTCACCAAATGCCTCCTGGAACATGTACTTAGATGGTGCAACCAGGACAAATGAAAAAGGAAAGCCGATATCGGGAATTGGCATTCTCTTTGTTAGCCCCGACAAATACATGATTCCACACATATTTTTGCTACTGGAACCATGTTCAAACAATGCGGCTGAATACGAAGCCCTGATCATAAGATTGGAACTCACCCTCGAATCCGTTATCACCATGTTGGAAGCATTTGGGGACTCCTAACTGATCATCAACCAGATGAATCAGAATATGAAATCAGGAAGGCTGATCTGTTGCCTTACTATAACAAGGCGCAATCGCTTTGTCAAAGGTTTGACATTTGTCACATCGCCCACATCCATAGAGGTGAAAACATTCGTGCAGATGCCCTAGCTGGACTTGTTGCATCTATGGCAATCCAAGAAGGGGAAAACATGCAAATTACAGTGTGTCAAAGAAGGATTCTCCCTCCTCTCAACGCACACCAAGCAGTTGTTGAATGTCACCGAGTGGTCGGAAGTCGGATTTCTATCCTTAAACCTCCGATCGGCGACTGGAGGGATCTGTTCATCGATTATATTATGTTCGAAATCCTACCGGAAGATCCAAAAGAGTGGGTAAGCATTCAAAGACGAGCCCCAAATTTTCATTTGGATATCCCCTCCAAAATGCTTTACATAAAATCTTTCAATGGAGTACTTCTACGCTGCTTGTCACACAACAAGAGGCGGAAGAAACTCTAAAAGAAGTTCATGTTGGTCTTTGTGGAGCCCATCAGGCTGGTCCTAAGCTCTATGATCAGATAAAAATGTTAGGTTACTATTGGCCTACTACGGTAGCTGACGCGATGCAATTTCCTAAACGTTGCCAACAATGCCAAGTTCATGGAGATTATGTCCACATGCCTCCAGAATGGCTACATCCTACAGCAATCTCATGGCCCTTCGAAGCCTAGGATATGGACATCATAGGTCTTATCTCTCCCCCGTCAAGCAAAAGTCATCGCTTCATTTTCGCCGCTACGGATTATTTCTCCAAGTGGTCAGAAGCATTTGCGTTCAATGAAATGAAGACCTCATCAGTCCTTCAATTCTTGCGAACCAACATCATTTGTCACTTTGGCATACCTAAAAGATTCTTCTATGATAACGAACCAAAATTTCGGGATTACAGATTCTACAGGTTCTGCGACAAATACAAAATCCAAAGTTGTCCTTCAACTCCGTATAACTTGGCACTGAATGGACTAGCAGAAGCCTTCAACAAGACATTCTGCAAAATCCTCAAGAAAATGGTCTCTAGTCACAAAAGAGACTGGAGTGACAAACTGCCTAAAGCTTTATGGGCCTATCGGACTACTGTTCGAGGACCAACCCATAACACGCCATTCTCCTTGGTCTATGGATGTGAAGCAGTTGTTCCTCTAGAGGTACAAATTCCTTCTTTAAGGGTATCTCTTCAAAATGAAATGACGTAAGAAAGCAACATCAAATTGAGACTCCTAGAATTGGATAATCTCGATGAAAGACGGCTCGAAGCTCTACAAAGTGTTGAGCTTTACCAAGCACGCATGGCAGGATCTTTTGACAAAAAGGTCAGGCAACGCGCCCACAAAAAGGGTGACTTGGTTCTAGCGGTAAAAAGGCCAATGGTTTTTGCCCACAAATCCAAAGGCAAATTCGAACCGAAATGGGAGGGACCCTTCGTCATCGACAAAGTTTTCTCCAATGGCGTATATGCTTTTCTAAACATGGAGGGTGATAGATGTATGCTGCCCATCAATGACAAGTTCTTGAAGCGGTACTACCCTTGAAGACTTCCTACATCGGGTCAGAGCGATGCCTGCATGGCCAAAGCCTATTCCCAGGTACTTGCTCGTCAAACCCACCCCTTTTAGAGTTTCCATCGCTATGTTGAAATTTCTAAAAACCGAAAACAATGTTTACTTTCAATGTTTTATTGTTCGAAAGAAAAAAGTCAAGTCCAAAATCCAAGTTTAGGAGCCTCTTCCCTAACTTGACCAAAATTTTCGATCCTCGAACCCAAAAATTCAAGGTTTGAAACAAAAATCAGGACTCAGGGATTTCCACCCTAGTCCACCCCGACTTTTACCATCAAAAATGGTTTTGAGTAAAAATTTGCGACCCTCGTGTTTTTAAACAAAAAATGGTTTTTTCAAAAAAACCGTGGGGAAGCGACGTTTAGTCGATACTCACACAAAACCCAAAAATCAGAAGGATGCGTACCCCATTTAATACTTCCAAAACCTCAAATCGCAAGGAAGCAACACCTCGTCAATACTTGCAAAATTTCAAAAATAAAATAAAATTGTGGAGACACAACGTTTCAGTTGATATCCACAATCCAAATTTCAAAACAAAAACAAAGGTTCGAAAAAACCTCAAATTTCAAAAATCGTGGGGAGGCGACATTCCATCGATACCCACAAAGACATTTTTTTTTTAAAAGTAGGGAAGCAACATTCAGTCGATACTTGTACAAAACTCCGCGAGGAGGCGACATTCCATCGATACTCGCAATCGAATGAGCAAGGAAGCGACATTCCATCGATACTTGCAATACCATTCAGCAGGGAGGCGACTCTTAGTCGATACTTGCACTTTGAAAACCAAAAAACCTGGCTTTTATGCCAAAAACCTGGCTTTCATGCTAAAAACCAAAAATCTAGCCTCCACGCCAACAAAACAAAACCCGGCTTTCATGCCAAAAATAAAAAATCTGGCTTCCATGCCAACAAAATAAAACTTGGTTTTCAAAAAAAAAATCGGCTCTCATGCTGAAAACCGGCTTCCATGCTACAAACAAAATTTGGCTCTCATGCCACAAACAAAGTTTGGCTCTCATTCCACAAACAAAATTTTGGCTCCCATGCCACAAAACCAAAACTTGGCTTTCACGCCACAAAAATCGACTCTCATGCCAAAAACCGGCTTCCATGCCACATACAAAATTTTGGCTCCTATGCCACCAAAATTCGGCTTTAAAGCCATCAAATAACCAGGCTTTTTGCCACAAAATCTGGCTTTCATGCCCAAAACAACCTTTTGACAAAAGATTTTCACAAAATGACAACCTTTTGATCAAATTTTCAAACAAACACTCCCATCTAACTTTTACTTACTTTCATCAAAAAAGAATTTAAGTGAAACGAGGGAATACAAAAAAAAAGAGGGTGCCAAAAAACGCTTATACATGGAGGTACCAGAAGAAAAGAAACAAAAAAGTTTGTTACAAATCAGGAGGCTAGTCCAACATGGTCTTCAGCCAAAGACTTAGCTCCTCAAGCTAACTCTTGGCCTTAGCCTCCAAAGCTTCCAGGCCACGTTTTTCTTCAGGATTTTCCCATAAAAAGCAGTAGGCCGTCGCGATCCATCTTCAGCACTAGGAAGCTCTTCCCAGAGAATTTGCCATTGTTCATATTCCTGAGTCTTCCTCTGGAGATTGCTTTCAACCTCCTCAACTTGGCGAATGAGAGTCCTCTCTCTATCGCGAGCTTTCGAAATAGCAGTCCACTTGGCAGCAGCTTATTCTTCCTACAGCTCAAGGCGCTGTTTGGCCTCAATGACCTCCCTATCGAGACAGTGCTAGTCCTGTGTCAGCTCGATAATAGCCAACTCGGTGATGTTCCTCTCCCGAACGAGCTGCTTCCAAGTCCGCGAGATCTCATCCAGTTCAGATTTGACCTCGCGAGAAGGCTTCAAAAACATCTCGTTGAAGAAGTTACCATTTGGAAAGCTCTTGGTGTCATTCCACTTGTTGCCTAGAGCGATGACTTCATCAACAAAAGCCTTGGCATCTGTAATGTCCAGACTGACCTCTTCGCTATCAGCAAGAATGTCCTGCACATGCTTAACCATGCGGAAGCCAGCCTCCAAATGGCCAGAAGAAAGAGTCTCGACCCAAGAGCTCAAGACCGTCTTCAACACCTTCCTCGCAAATTGATGGGATAGCTCAGATGAAGACTTGCCATGCTCCGTTGGTTGACTGCCCATGTCATTCATTGTTGGAAGAGTAATCAAGAAGCTCTTTCCAATCGGAGCTGCTGAAGAAAGAATATTAGCCTACGGACTCTCCTCTGCCTCACCAAAATTGGTGGAAGAAGCCCCTACCCTTGGATCAACCGCGGGCACCCCTTGCTCTGGCTCTGAGGATGATAGAGGAACTTCTCCTGTCGCCTCACAACCTGCCAATGAAAGATGAAAAAGGTATGAATATGATCCTTTCAAAAATCAAAATATCAAGATTATCACTACAAAGTACCTTCTTCGATGACCGGTGGAATACTTTCTGCCTCCATGAGCTCATCCGAAGCATAGTCAAAAGTTGAATCCATGGATGGCTCGAAGTCGTCGGAATCCTCTGGCAAGTCAGCTGGTGAGAAAACAAAAAAAATATATGTCAGCAAGTGGCGGTAAAGAAAAACATAAAGAAAAGAGAAAATCATACCAGGTGGAGATTCTGGGTCTACTTCAGAATCTCTATGTTCTTCCTCATATGCCATGATCGGATCCGTCACCGCCTCATCAGCCGGAACCTATGGCATCATCAAATCATCATCTTCTACCAAAAGAAAGAAAAGCACTAGATCAAAAACAAAAGCCTCATAAAAAGAAAGAAGTGGAAAAAGAGAAGAAGGGTCATACCATCACTACCGATCTTTTCTTCCCGGCTTCTCTTCTCTGGAGGATCATCATCATCCCGTGATGCCTCCTCAGCAATGGTGGAAGGAATTTCCAGATGAGGAGAATTTTCGTGTCGTCTCTTACTTCGGCGTTGTCTCCTTTTGCTCCTACGGGACGAATTGCTGGAAGTACCTGTTGGAAATAGGTGTGCCTCTAGGATAGGTTTCAAAAACTTTTGACCAACTTGATGCAGTGATCATCTATCCAGAAGGCTACAAAACCCATTCCAAGATCCATGTCCTCTTTCTCATGATCATGTACAGTAGAAAACTCTATCTAGAAGATAGAAATAGCAACATACAAGCAACCACGAAATCCACAACATACAAGGAAGTAGATCATACCTATGGAGCTCGGTTGTGCTCTAAGGGATGAGTCGATTTCTTTCTTTGATGATGAAACACTTTCACAAACCAAATCAGAATCTCCAAGACCTCTTGGCCTTCCACGCTATGACCCGAATCGGATCTCTTTCCTCGAGGAAGATGGTGGGATCTCCAAGAGAAAAACCAACTAGAAACTCAAGCGAAACCGGAAGAGAAACTAGAAGAAGAAGGAGAGAGAGAGAGAGAGGATGTGCAACTCTTGCACTTCCAAGGGCTGGGCGTGAATTCCAATGTGGAATAGTGCATGTGAATTCCAATGTGGAATAGTGCATGGACGTCCAAGCCTCCCTCCTCTCATATTTATAGCTTAAGCATCCTCCTCTTTGTTTATTATTAGAAGTCCTACATCCATAATAATTAGCAATTCTCTATTCCTACTATTACCACTATTAGAAGTCTCACTTCAAATAGAAATAGTAGTTTTCCCTTTTGAGTTCAAATAGAATTAGTAATGATCCAATCTTGGGCTAGCGTGGGGACCACTAGGGATTCCATAGAAAGCTGACTCCAACTGGGACACCGCGACCCCACATCTCATGTGCAATCTGGGCTTGCAGTTAATTGCAAATAACTCCATTAAATAAATGCAATTGAACTCCAAGCTTAGGAATAAATTACATGAAGACCCTAAACTTCCCAGTGTCCACAAGTAGGCCCCTCCATCAATATCCATGGATCAATTGGACCTGTCTTCCAAACTTAGATCCATATCTTACTATCCTTGAGCCTCAATTAATTATAATGATCATTTGGTACCAATCCAATAATCGGAATGGGTGCGCACTTACCAATGACAAATCCATGAATTGGCACAAGGGGATATTAAAGATAAATTCCATTTTGACCATCGAATGTTCCCACAGATCTACTACCATGTACCCAAATCACCGATGTGTTGACCTACAATTGGCCTCACTCATTGGTGACTCAAAGCAAATGAATAAATAGAAACTTGAGTTCATTAGTGTCTTGGGATTAAGAGCCTATTGTTAGGGAATTATGAGAGCAGACCTTAAAGTAAAGACAGTGTTCATAAGGTGCTTCTCATGGTCCTTCAATACATCCAATGTACCAGCACTATGATCCAGAATCTTACATTCTGATGATCGAGACAAATCACACTATGTTATAGTAATCAAAGTACTGCAACCTTGTCAGATGAGATGTCCAATCTCATCACTGGTTGTGAAGATATTCAAGTATAAGATTTCCTATACATGTCTCCAGTATGAGGATCTCATCCATACACATGTATTGCGTCTACTATACTTATGGACTCCGGTACATCTCATGAACCATCATGTCATTCATATTAGTTATGTGCAAACAAACAATAAAACACCATTCATCTCATGAAAGGAAAGCATGAATATATATTGATAAATAAAGAAATTAATCAATTAATTACATCAATCTTAATGGATTGAGACCATAAAACTAACAGTACCCGCCCCGCCATCGGAATCTGGCCTCTCGATAGAGTCCTCACCAGATGGTCTGCTCTTGCCGGTAGACTCCATGGAAGCCTTTGCTCGCTCGGCTTGTATCCAAGCAGCGACCTCAACCTCCTCCTCTGCGAGTTGTTCCAAGACCTCATTAGGTATCTCTTGTGCAGCTCCCGACCTGATGACATCCTGATCCTCGAGAAAGCTTGTTCTGTGCTTTTCTCCGGAAAGAAAAACCAGAACCTCTTCTCGATGGACGCCATCTGACTTCCCAAGACCCTTCCCGGAAGACTATTTTACATCGAGCTCCTTCTTGGAAAGTCCTCGATACACTGAAAAGCTCTCCACAAACCACTTCGTGAAGCCTGCAGTTCGAAAAGTGGGCATTTGTCCATAAAACGCCCATGCATTTGTCCCGTCCTGCAGACCTCCAAAACGCTTCACCTTGCTCGAAGGCGCTCCAACAACGCCTTGGGAAAAGCCCAATTGCATGGCAAAACTCGAGGGAACATACTGTCGGATGTGAATTTTGACCCCCCCCCGAGAGGGGAATCGCCATTCAACAGTGTGAGATAAAAAAATACATCGAAAATGAGGATTCTGACTACCCTCAAAATCGACGGATCACGATCGCCAGTTACGGATTTGGCCGTAACACCGTCCTTCGACGTAAGCCGAAAGAATGCGGGAGGAAAATGGGGTGGGTTCTTCTCTCGTCTAATGTGCCGCCGGCGACACACGACGGTTGTCTCGTCACTTAATTTGGGTCTTTCAATTCGGGTCGGACTTGGGTCAAGGGTCAAGTTACGGGCTTCAAGATGGGACCATAATGAACTAGGCAGGGGAAATCAACATCCAGAGTTGAACAGACTAATTAAAGTTAAATCCAAGTATTCTAGGGGATAAGCGAATTAAAATGAAAATAAACTAAGAAAATAAGGGGAAAGGTGCCAAAAATTTAGAAGAGGATCAACCCCATTCCTGGGTACCCCCTTCAATGTCCTTTGACGACCTAGGGTTTAAAGGCTGATTCTTCGAATCGAAAGAATGATGCAGACGAAACTTCGAGTTGTGATTTCTGTGGGTTTGCGTGCGATACGCAGGTGATAAAAGTGCATGGCCGATGATGGGCCAGAAGTAAGATAAAAATGGCCGATGTTGGGCCGGGATTGATTGAGGGTGGCCGATGATGGGCCGGTAGTAAATAAACTGATATTGGGGTGTGTGAAATCACTCGTCTCATTTCGTCATTCTCATTAATTCAGGTTCTCGGAATCAGCCTCTATTCCCTTTAATCATTGAGTTCAGATAAATATTTGGCACCGGAGGTGGAGGAAAAGGGAAGAAAATATTTTTGGAATTGGTTTTGTTGGTTTTATAGTTTTTTTTTTTTGGATTTTAATAATTGGGGCTAGAAGGGCCTAACTAGGGGAGTTCCTACTTGGATTCAATCTAACTGTTCCATTTCCCTAATGGATCTCTACCCTATCCTAAGGTCCTAACCGCCCACATCCACTCTCCCGGTCCCTTAGCGGGGCCCGGAGAGAGAGTGGGACCTAATCAGTTGAAGTTTAAGAAATTGTGGTAGTTTAAGCTGGCTAGGAAGAGACCTAGATCTAGGTCCGGGGTCTGACCTAATCAGTCTAGACTACTGTATAATTTGTAACTCCAATTTATTAATATTTTGGTTTTTTTAAAATATCTTTTACTTTGTTTTTGGTATTTTGGATTTTTATTATTTTTATTTGTTTTTATGTTTATTCATAGAGCCTAAAATCCTAAATTGATTTATCCTAATGAAATGGGAAGGGGGAAAGAGAATGAATTTCTAATTTCTAATTTAATTAATTATCCTAAATAATCTTGAGTTCCCTAAATAGGTTTCCCTAACCCTAGTGAAAGGGGAGGAGAAAAGAACTTAATTATTAAATTTAGCCTAATTATTTCTAATTAGTAGGGTAGCTAAAATTCTATTTTTAATCTTTACTTTTTATTTTACTATTTGTTTTCTTTTGGTGTTTTTGGTTTTTATTCTAATTTTCATATATTTATTTTTAATAAATTATGCAGTCCTAAATTGCACCTAAAAGAATACGAAATAAAAATGCAACTAAGTTATAATGCATGGGCAGGTTGAATGCATGCGCATGTTAGAATATGCTAGAAACAAATTTAAAATAATTAACAACTTAAAATATTATTCAGATGCATGAACATGTTGGGGTGCATGAGCATATTAGATATATGCAATATCATAAAAAAAATAAATAATAAATAATTATGGATCTAAATTCAATGCAAGAAAATGAAATAGGGATGCATGGGTTCGGTTTAGATGAGTGGGCTAGTCCGGTGGGTGCAACGGGTGGGTTTAAGTGCAATGGTGAAGTAGGTACAGTAGTGAAGTGATGTGGTGGGGGAAGAGAAGAAGGAAAATAGAGAAAAAGAAGATGGGGGCGTGTGTAGGCTGCTGGTGGAGTAGGTGGAGAAGAGGGAGGAAGAAAGTGCAGTATGGGACAGTGTGGAGGAGTGCTCAGGTGAGGTGGGTGTGATGCCAGCAGGGTGCAGCAGAGGTGGGGAGGACGGACTGAGAGGTAGAGGGAGAGCAGAGAGAGAGAGTGGAGAGGGAGAGGGGAACAACAGAGAGGGAGGGAGTGCAGAAGAGAATAGGGGGCAGAGAGATGGCGAGAGAGTGAGGGAGAGTGGAGAAGGAGAGAGGGTGCGGAGATGGAGAGAGAGTGACAGAGAGTAGAGAGGCAGGGAGAGAGGGAATGGAGAGAAGGAGAGAGGAAGACAGAGAGTAGAGAGGAGAGAAGGAGAGAACGAGAGGGGAGAGAGGGGCAGGGCGGAACAGAGAGAGTTGCAGGGAGAGAGATAGAGATGGGTCGCAGAGGGAGAGACAGATGGGGAACGGAGAGGTGGAGGGAGACGGGCGAGAAGGAAGGAGTGAGAGAACGGGGAGAGGAAGGTGAAGCAGGAGGGGAAGAGAGAATAAGAGGTGGAGCGAGGTGATGGCAGGGCGGAGAGGAGGGAATGAGAGAGAGGGAGAGGAAGAGAGTAGGGGAGAGAACAGAGTATGAGCAGGTGGGTGCAGGGGAGAGACAGAGAGGGAGAGGGAGAATGTTGAGTTGCAGGTGGTGGGACGCACTGGGAATAGAGAGGTGGAGAAGAAAGGGTGAGGGAAAAGAAGAGAGGAAACAGAGGGCGAGGAAGACCAAGGAGAGAGACAGAGAGAGAACTGCGGGGACAGAGATAAGGCGGAGAAAGGGAGAGGAAGAAAGGGAGAAGAAAGCAGGGAGAGGGCAGTGTGTCCGCTGGGTATGGGAGGAGGGAGAAAGAGAGGTGTACCTGGCGGGGAGGAGTTCGGCGGTGCGAGGAGGAGGAAGATGATGCTGTGTGCGTCCGGGGGCTGCTGGTCGTTGGGCGGTGCTGCTGCGTGAGCCTGGAGACGCTGGCGAGGAAGGAGGATGATGGTGGGCGATGGGCTGTAGGGTGCAGGAAGAGGGCAGAGCGGAGAGGGTGATGGTGATGCCTGGGGTGTGCGCCTGTCTTTGGGAGAGATGGAGGGCGAGATGGTGAGATGGAGAAGATGCGTGAGATGGGTTCTGTGATGATGAAGGGGAGAGATGATGGGATGGAGTCGAAGATGGGTTGTGGCGTGAGGGAGACGAGTGGAGGGAAGAGGATGGAGGGCGATGGTGTTGCGACTGGGAGAATGAGAGGTGGAGAAAGCGAGGAAGGGGAGAAGAAGAAAGGAGACAGAGAGTGAGGAAGACCAGGGAGAGAGATGGACGTGCGTGAGATGGAGATGCAGATGATGGGTTCTGGAGGCGTGGGTTAGGGAGCAGAAGATGATGATGGGGAAGGGAGTGATGGAGGAGAGGGTGCGGACAGAGAGACGAGTGGAGGGAAGATGGAAACGGGCGCAGGAGAGATGGAGGGTGATGGTGATGAAGAAAGGAGGTGGTGGTCTGGGAGATGGGCCACGTGCAGGGGCGTGGTGGCGACTACTACTTGCGAGGGAGATGAGCGATGGAAGGAGATGGAGAGGTGGGTCTGGCGCCAGGGAAGAGGGAGAGGCCTGGGTTGAGAGAGAGATGAGAGGGATCCCGGGGCTTCTGCGCATGGGTTTTTGGATGGGAACGGGGAGAGAGGTTTTTAAGGGGGTTTTCGTGAGAGGAGACTCAGAGATCTAGGATGCCTTGGTTTTTGGATCGGCTTGGGTGTTTGAAATTGAGAGGATAAGGCCTGGGTTGGGAGAGAGATAGAGAGATGAGGCTTGGGTGTTTGAAATTGAGAGGGATAAGGCCTGGGTTGGGAGAGAGATGAGAGGGATAGACGAGGTTTAAGGGGGAGGGGAGAGTCCAAATCTCATGGACTGTCCTCTCCCATGCAGCTAATGGGCCTCGTGGGACGGGTCCAGTTCGGTCAGGAGGTTTGGATCAGGCTCGGGTTGTGTTTGGGTCAGGTGAGGTCTGGACTTGGCCTAATGAGTTGGATCAGGTCAGGTTCAGCTTGGGCTGGAGTTCATTGGGCCAGCCTGGTGGGTTTGGATTTAAAAGAAACTGGTTTGGGTCGAGAAGGTGGGGTCCGGTGAAGATTGGCCGGGTTATCATTAATGGGGCCCAGGTTTCGTAGATCTCAATCCGCTTGTCGGATTTCGACGTTCTACATATTGACGGAAAGCTCTCGGCGAGTAGGTCACGATGAGCCAATTTTCAGGGCAATCTGAGGTCCATAAATGATAGGTGATTTTTCACGCGGGCGCCGCGAGGTGTGGGACCCGCTGTCATGATTTTTTGATCCGCCCGTCGGATCTTGGAGTTCTATATATGGGCGGAAAGCTCTCGATGAGTAGATCATGATGAGCCAACTCCCGAGGCGATCAGAGGTCTAGAGGTGATAGGTGACTTTTCACGCGGGGCCTAATCAGGACATCATTAAATAGGGTGGACTAAATTGCCCCTCATAGGGTGCCAAAATGAGGTGTCTACACATACGGCTGGATGTCAACGAAAAGATGTCCACGGTACACCATCGTACCGACACGTATGTTGAAAAGCCAAGTTTTCACAGCATTCGTCAAAGAACAGTGTCTCCCCGACTCTGCCCTGGTCGAATCATGGGAGACACTAAAATCAAAGGCCTTCTTTCACAAGCCCGGAGAAAGCTTCACAGAAGACTGCCCCATCTCGACGTCCCAGAATCTTCAGATCCTCAAACGGGCAGATAAGAGAGATTCGGAAACAGGCTTCTCTCTAGCCAACCGAATCATAAATGGGTCATCGTCCTATGCAGCACTCAATCGGTGGAAACTGGGATAGTGGTATACATACCACAAATAGAAAATGTGGGCTGAAAATACCCTATTCATGGGAAGCCCAAGCCGAACCAGGAAAGCAGCAGCTTGCAGTTCGGTGCATAAATAAGAGTAAAGAGTAGGCACCAAAGCAAGCCGCTCTCCAAACGCCATCTGACAAGCTGGAAAAATGCAGTGCGGCCTGATGTGCGTACCATCTCCTCCAGCAAAAACAGCCTCACCCAGCCAATAAGTGAGGTAAACAGCGAGATCTCTCCGCAGCGCAATGTCAAAATGAATGGTGTCTGTGCTTGCGAAGAGCTCCTTCAAATTTTCTCGCATGGCGCAGATCTTCTTCGAATTCGGGTTCTTAGCCCTAGCAACCTGGGTCATACCCTCAGAAGACTCCCCGCTATCAAAGTGTTGGAAGTGGGTGGACCTCTTGGATAGGTTTAAAAAACTTTTCACCAACTAGAAGTGATGAACACCTATCCAAAAGCCATCAAAACCCAATCTAGGATGCATGTCCTCAAACTCAATCATCATGATCAGCAAACAAACCTGTCAAGAAGAAAGAAACAGCATTAAACATACAACCATGAAATTCCACATCATACAAGGAGTAGAAGCTACCTATGGAGCTTGGTTGTGCTCTAATGGAGAACTTGATTCAACTCTATGATGAAGAGTTCTTCTAAGATCAGAATCTCCAATGCCCAGTCATCTTCCACACTATGACCCGCTTCAGATCTCTTTCCTCAAGAGAGATGGTGGAATCTCCAAGAGATAGTCTATCTAGAACCACTAAGGAAACTAGAAGGGAACTAGAAGAAAGAGATAGAGGAAGAAGAATGCAACTCTTGCAAACTCTAGAGGAGGTGGGCGTGCACAACTCCTTGGAATAGGGCATGGACGTCCAAGGGGGTTCCCTCCTTTTCCTTTTATAGCTTTTCAACCTTCTCTCTTAGTGTATAATTAGAAGTCCAACTTCTATTACACTTAGTAACCCTTTGCTCTACTATTACCACTATTAGAAGTCCCACTTCAAATAGAAATAGTAGCTTTCCTTTTTGAGTTCAAATAGAATTAATAAAGATCCAATCTTGGGCTAGCGTGGGGACCACTAGGGATTCCATAGAAAGTTGGCTCCAACTGAGAGACCCCGACCCACATCTCATGTGCAATATGAGCCCACAGTTAATTGCAAATAACTCCACTATATAAATGCAATTGAACTCCAGTCTGAGGAATAAATTACATGAAGAACCTAAACTTCCCTATCACTACAAGTGGGCCCCTCTATCATTATCCATGGATCAATTGGATAGACTGTCCTACCAATTTAGATCCATATCTTATTATCCTTGAGCCCCTATTAATTATAACAATCATTAGTACCATCCAATTAACTCGTAATTGAGATGCGTGTACACTTACCAATGATAAATCCAGTAATTGGCACAAGGGGATAATAGAGATAGATCCCATCTTGACAATTACATGTTCCCACAGTCCTACTACCACGTACCCAAGACATCGAGGTGTTGACCTACATTTGGCCTCACTCATTGGTGACTCAAAGTAAATGAATAGATAGAAACTTGAGCTTATCAATGTCTTAGGGTTGAGAGCCTATTGCTAGGGAATTATGAGAGCAGACCTTAAAGTAAAGACAGTGTTCCTAAGGTGCTTCTCATGGTCCTTTTCAATACATCCAATGTACCAATATGATGATCCAGAATCTTACATTCCGATGATCAAGATAGATCACACTATCTCATAGTGATCATAATACTACAACCTTGTCAGATGAGATGCCCAATCTCATCACCGGTTGTGAATCAATTTAAGTATAAGATTTGCGGCACATGTCTCCTGTATGTGGATCTCATACACACACATGTGTTACATCTAATACACTTGTGGACTCCGGTTCATCTCATGAGCCAGTATGACATTTGTATTGGTTATGTGTATTTAAGTAATAAAACACCATTCATCTCAAGATAGGAAAACATGAATATATTGATAAATAAAGAAATTAATCAATTTATTACAGCAATCTTAATGGATTGAGACCAAAAAACTAACACAAAGAAGTTGGAAGACAAAAAGCTACCACTCTTCCAACTGCTGCACTGGACTTTCGAGCCCTCATTCTTCAAAAAGTCGTAGAAGGCGATGAGCTGAAAGTACAAAATCCTGAACTCCTCAGACTGCTCCTCAAGGACGCTGTCGATAGCATGAACTCCTCATAAAGATTGCCAAGGATAGGCTGCCCGGTGATGGCGCTCAGTTCCTTTAAAGAAAAACCAATCTCGCCATTCGTAACAACGAAGGTATTGGTTTGTGAAAGGAACGACTCTAGCATGGCCATGAAGGCCTCATCGGAGAAAACCACGGTTTGCCGAAAAGCGCGAACCGCATAAAAAATCTCGGCCTCCTTCAGAATGGCACCGCCAACCTGCAGGATGTGATTAGTCCACGACTCCCAGCTCGAGTCAGCGCTGAAACGGCCACGAAGTCGAAAAGGCTTCACCCAATTACTGTCATCGCCCTTCAAAAAGCCAAGGCCCACATGTCTCAAATCGACCTAAGGATGGTCTGAACCTTGGTAGCCGCTGCCCGGCATCAAAATGTCCATACGGCCAAGTGACTTCTCTGTAAAACCAGAAGGGCCGCCAATGAAAACCCCAATCTTGATCACATTAGTCCTCTTCACCCAACTTGGAGGATCTTCCCTCTTTGAGCACGTGGAGGAAAGGCTCATGATCGAGATAGTCCGATCGAAGGTCGACCTGGTAGAACCAGCTCTCTTCTCACCATCAACTGTGTAAGAGAACTGAAAACACCTCCTTTGTTATGTTGAATCATCAGGGACTACATCACCAAAGAAAAAGGTAGGCTTGAGCACAATGCTCTGATCGTCCATGACCTAGGGACGGTTGCTTACCATAATTTTGTGAAACTCCTCATCTTTCAGGGCGATCAAACGTTGCCTCATCTCATCTCGGTTGAGCGAGTCACACTCTTCCAAGCCCCTTTCAACATACTGGACCTCCTCCCAGGCCTGCTGTACGGCCACGTTAGAAGATCTGGTAGAACGACGAGGCGCATCAGTGACAGGCTCCTTACCCCTGTTTGTTCTAGAGGAACTACCTGCAAAGGATGGAAAGAGAGAAAATCAATAATTAAAATGACAGAATTTTGCTAAAAAGAAATTCTAGCGAAATTTTGGCATGGTTCCGAGGCAATTCCGAAGAAAAGGGAAACACCCTGAAAGAAATAGGGAGCTTGAAGAAGGGCTCAACATCGCTGCAAGCTCACAATCAATGGAAAATTCTCGAAAAAGGGTTGAAAAATGGAAAATTCTCGAAAAAGGGTTGAACTCAAACATTGTTGCGAGATCAAACCAAAGCTTCTCAAATATCTGCAAGATTGGAAAAGGGCTCAACATTGTGCGAGCTCCAGAATCAAAAACTTGCAAAGCTCCTCAGAAAATCCCCACAAGACCAAGAAAGGGCTCAACATTGCTACGAGCTCCAAATCCCAAAACTTGCAAAAGATTTCTAGGTGTGCACTCTCATACTTCCAATTCCATTTTCTAAAAAAAAAAATGCATAGAAGGAAAGTTGTCATGCATGCACGTCTAGAAATCCAGGAAAGAAAGAAGGAAAAAGAGAGAAGGAAAGAATCTCTTTCAAAGAAAAAAAAAGAGAAAAAAAAAGAAAAAAAAGGGGGGTAGGTCGTGTGGCCGTACGACCATGACCGTACGGTCTTGTCCATACGGCCAAATAAGAAAAAGAGAGAAGAAAAAAAAAAAAAAAAAACAAACACGGTTAAAAAAAAAGAGAAAACGTGAAAGAAAAGGAAAAAGAGAAAGAGAAGAAAAAAAAAACGAAAGAAAGAAAAAGGAAAGAAAAAAAGAAAAAAAACGTGTGAAGAAAAAAAAAAGAAAGAAAAAGAATGCACGTGAAAAAGAAAAAAAAGGAGAGAAAGAAAAAGAAAAGAAAAGGAAAGAAAGAAAGCACTTTTGTATTTCTACATGGAGTTTCTTAAGAAAAAAAAAGGAACTTACTTGAAGCCATTGATGGAGAAAGAGGAAGAACTAGAAGATCCTTGAAGAAGAAGAAGAATTCTTGATCTTGGAGCACTCTTGAAGATTTTTGCAAAAATAAAAGAGCAATAGAAACAAGAGATCCAACCTCCTTGCTTTTATAGAAGAAAGCAAACCAAAAGAGGAAAGAAGGAGAAAAGAAAGGAGGTAAGTGCTATAAATTAGCGAACTTCCTAAAAGAAATAGATCATGGGATATTCTTTCCCAATGAGGAGATCTTTTGAGAGATTCTCTCCAAGTAAAAATATTTTTAGATATTCTCCACCAAAAAGAGATATTTTTAGATATTATTTACAAAAATGACATCACATGAGATCTAAGCCATCTTTAAAGCTTAAGGTCCCATGGGCTAGCCCATATGAGCCAGATTTGACCACCTAGGCACTAAAAGTGGCTTTTAGTCAAAATCCCTCTTACCAAGAGCATACAAAAATGGTTCCATGCCTCCTTTGAGTTGATTGAACCATACAAAAAAAAAAAAAAATCCAAGCCTTATGAGTCTCCAAAAATCCAAACCATCCCACCTCATGAACCAAATTAAGCCAAAACCTTGAAATTGACATTCCGCAAAAACCCAAACCACTCCAATGGACCCAAAATTGTCCCGAAGAGTGACCGAAAAACCAAACCATGGTCCCCTAACTTCCCACATACAGCTTGTTGGGTCACAAGACCAAAACCCGACCCCCTAACCGGCCACATACAGCTTGTTAGGTCATAAGGTCAAAAACGAAAACCCTTCTTGACCGCATGATGCGCCACATAAAGCTTTTAGGTTCACAAGGTCAAAAAGAAAATCCAAAACCGAAAAACCCAATCCAAATGTCATTTTTAAAATTTTGCCTTGAGATGGTACGTGATCTCTTGCACTGCCATAAAATCCCCTTGGAAACTCAAAAGGTTACTCTATCAAAAGAAAAAAGCTCAGAGACTCTTGGTTAAGTCAGAAACTCTTCTTCAAAGTTTTCTTCGAAGCACATCGACTGCAAAAGGCTATGCGATTTGTCGCTGTACCTCGAGGGGGCATTTGTTGACACCAAAAATGTCACTTAGCCTCATCAACATCAAAAGCTACATGGAGCCGCATCCTACTACAAACAGGCAAAGCTGCTTCAAGCATCAGATTTTGTCAGAATTAAACAAAAACTACAACATCCTTTAAAATAGCCAAAAGAAGGGTATACATGAAGTTTCGGGCCATTTCGACACCATTTGGCCTATCTTCAATCCTCCAACAGCTGAGCAGGAGCTCCCGGCGGCGACAGTGTTGAAGATAACAGATCTTCAATTAGAGCCTATAGATGGTCTCAAAATACCTCCAAAAGACTCCACGTCAAATTTCAAGTCAAACCGACTCCGTTTGACTCTCCATAAACTCTCGAACGACGAAATAAAGCCTCTCGGTGGCGTGAACCTTCGATGTTGCCACTCGTCAAACAAAGCACATGAGTAGCTTCTACATGCTTCCAAAGGGCTGCACATCAAATTTCAGGTCATTCCGAAGATGTTTGACCCGGTTTTGACGCTCGGAAGCAAAATCAAGCCTACCTGCGGTGGAGCTCTTCGGGACCATGGCACCCAAATCGGAGCTAATGGATCATCTCAAAATGACTCCAATAGGCTCCCTGCCAAATTTCAGGTCAATCGGACATCGGATGACCGCACATCAAAGCTCGACATCTTCCGCCCCGTGAAATCAAGTCTAGCATCGACGGGACCCCAAAAGGCTTCAAAACTCAAATAAAAGCCCATGGTTGGTCCTATCTAATGCTCAGGAAGCTTCTCCTCAAATTTCAGGTCATTCCAACGTCGTTTAGCCAAGTTTCAACTATTAGCGAAAAATCGGCAACAAAGTCTTCGGCTTTTCCAAAAATAGGAAACTTTGTGCTTTGATTTGTATAACTAATTGATAGGTTTTCTTCAATGAAATTAAGCCAATAAATGAGGAGAAATGTCAAGGAAAATACAGAAGAAAAAGGAAGCAAAAAAAGCTCAAAAATCGGACGAGAAATGGTGACCGGACGACGACCGGAAAAAGGGACCAAAGTCCATGGTCGCCAGCGACCTTGGCCTAAGGTTGCCGGTGACCATGGGTGCATGGTAGCCGGTGACCCTGGAAATCCGGGTCGCCAAATTTTCGCTGAAAGTGCCATTTTTTTTATTCTTTTCGCGTTTCGCGATGTTTGGCCCCTGTGATTTTTTCAAATTTTGATTTTTGAGGTAGGATATCCGTCGATCTTCGTCAAAATCACGGATCCGCCATCAAAATCATTTGATCATCATCGGACACTCCAAAATCTCCAATCGGCCAACCAAGAAAGCACACTTTATGCCTGACCGATCGTGAAATCGACTGGACAGATGTTACCGGCCCATTGGTGTCAACCAATGTCTGAATTTGCATCGTCATCCAACATCAAACAACATGCGGATCCATCGATGATCATCACAAGAAGAATTACAAAAGACGAGGCACGGCTCGCGACTCTTCAAGCGACTCGGCGACCAATTAATGAAGTTAAATTACCATTTTATGACAACTTATTACGGTCATTAATTCATTATTCTGGACAGCCCAAATCAGAAGCAAGCAAATGGGAGTTACAAGTGTAATTAATCATGACAATTAACCAAGTAACTCCGATCATTATGGAGATTAATCATGAAACTCCCATCATCATGGAGATTAAATGCCCATTATTCTCCATCGGCCAATCAGAATCCAAGAAAAAGGAGTTACAAAATTGTGAAATTAATACTTGTAACTCTTCCCATCATGGAGCATTAATGCAATCAATGCTTATAAACCCTCCTAAATGGCCACTAAAAGCCTATACATAGGCGGTCATTCCAAAGGGAAAGGGCCCGGAAAAATCATCTGAAGAATTGTCCTTGAAAGTCTCTCCGCAAAGAAGCGCTTCTGTTCCAAAGAAACTCTGCAAAACAAACACTTCAAGGTGATTGAAGTCTCTTGGGGGGCCAACCGCCCCCCCCCAAGGTTTCCCCTCTTTTTCTATCCAACGTGGCCTAGATGTGGCTTTTCAGCCCGTCTACCTAGATTTTTATTGGATATAGGACCTTCCCTTGGTCTTTGTCCTCTAAAAATATGAGGTCCAAGCCAAGCCAAGTGAACTAAAGCATCGAGTGTTCTCATCTGAAGGATGATGGCGGAGTCTATACATGACTCATGACCGTCGATCTGAACGAGTCCCCACAATCTCCTGAGAAGTCAGATCCCTCTTTCTTTATTTTCCATTGTATTTTGTATTTTTAAAGAGACAAAAAATTACAAATCTTGTCTTTCACTATTGATAAGATTTGTAAATCGCCTTCTATGGCAAAATTGCCTTCTACGGCACAAAACTGCCTTTCACAGCAAACTAAACAAAATCGCCTTTCATAGCATTCTAAATCTGTCTCTTTCTTTAAAATATATGTGCAATGAAAAGTTAGAAAAAAAGTTTGATTTCCTTTCTACTTGTGAAGGTGAATCTCCGGATCACCATCTCAAATTCCAAGTAGAATAGAAAATCTGGCATACCTATACAAAATATTGATGCTCGCTTTTTTCTTCACCCCGCCATACCCTGGCAGACCCAGGAAGGAGGAAGGCAAGAAAAAGCCGGGTCCATCAATATACTAAACCTCGCTCCATTTAAGTCTGTACCCAAGACTCCCCAGGAGTTGTGGTCCGGGTGAAAGCCTAGTCTACAACATAATGGTTGTCCGGCACTCGTGCTGAAGGTTAAGATGGATAAATTGGAATCGAAGTAGGAAGTATACACTTTTATAGAATATTCCAAAGGAACTAAAGGTTAGTTATTCTATAATCCCAGAGAGAGCAAAAAGTGCTTATCATCACTAATGCAGTTTTTCTGGAGGAAGATTATATGTTTGACCGGAAATCTTTAGAAAATGTTGTCTTGGAAGAAATTTGAGAGCGATCAATTTCAAATCCTAGTATGACCGAACTTGAAGAAAATCAGCCCACACCTGACCCAGTAGTTGCACCAGTGCCTCGTCCTAGTGGGAGGATTGTCAGGCCCCTTAACAGTTCTCGTTTTTCGGAGAGTCTTACAAAGCAATCCCGGAAGAACTGGAACAGAATCCCTGTAACTATGATGAAGTAATAAATGACATAGATTCGGGACGTTGGCAAGCAGCTATGAAAGTTGAGATGGAGTCCATGTACTCTAATCAGGTCTGGACACTTGTGGACTTGCCTGCCAATATTAAACCTATTGGGTGCAAGTGGGTCTACAAGAGAAAGAGAGGACCGGAAGGAAGAGTTGAGACCTTTAAGGCCAGGCTTGTTGCGAAAGGATATACTCAGAAAGAAGGTATCATTTATGAGGAAACCTTCTCGCTGGTAGCCATGCTCAAATCTATTCGGATACTCTTATTCATTGCGGCTCGTCTAGATTAAGAGATTTGGCAAATGGATGTCAAGACGGCGTTTTCTCAACTGCCATCTTGAGGAAGACATCTATATGATGCAGCCAGACGGTTTTATAGCTAACGACCAAAAGCAAAGAGTTTGCAAGTTGTAAAAGTCCTTTTTGTTATTTTTATGGTCTCAATCCATTAAGATTGATGTAATAAATTGATTAATTTATTTATTTATCAATATATTCATGTTTTCCTTTCATGAGATGAATGGTGTTTTATTGCTTTAAAGCACATAACCAATACAAATGACATACTGGCTCATGAGATGAACTGGAGTCCACAAGTATATTAGATGTAACACATGTGTGTGGATGAGATCCACATACAGGAGACATGTGTCGCAAATCTTATACTTGAATTGATTCACAACCAGTGATGAGATTGGGCATCTCATCTGACAAGGTTGCAGTATTATGATCACTATGAGATAGTGTAATCTGTTTCAATCATCAGAATGTAAGATTCTGGATCATCATACTGGTACATTGGTGTATTGAAAGGACCATGAGAAGCACCTTAGGAACACTGTCTTTACTTTACGGTTTGCTCTCATAATCCCCTCGCAATAGACTCTCAATCCTGAGACATTTATGAACTCAAGTTTCTATCTACTCATTTACTTTGAGTCACCAATGAGTGAGGCCAGCTGTAGGTCAACATCTCGGTGTCTTGGGTACGTGGTAGTAGGATTGTGGGAACATGTAATGGTCAAGATGGAATCTATCTCTATTATCCCCTTGTGCCAATTAGTGGATTTATCATTGGTAAGTGTACACCCATCTCAATTAAGAGTTAATTGGACGGTGCTAATGATTACTATAATTAATTGGGTCTCAAGGATAATAAGATATGGGTCAAAATTGGTGGGACAGTTTGTCCAATTGATTCATGGATAATGATAGAGGGGCCCACTTGTAGTGATAGGAAAGTTTAGGGTCTTCATGTAATTTATTCCTAAGACTGGAGTTCAATTGCATTTATATAGTGGAGTTATTTGCAATTAACTGTGGGCCCGGATTGCACATGAGATGTGGGGTCGCGGTGTCCCAGTTGGAGTCAGCTTTCTATGGTATCCTTAGTGGTCCCCACGCTAGCCCAAGATTGGATCTTTTCTAAATTCTATTTGAACTAAAAAAGGAAAGCTACTATTTCTATTTGAAGTGAGACTTCTAATAGTGGTAATAGTAGGGTAAAGGGTTACCAAGTGTAATGGAAGTTGGACTTCTAATAATACATTAAGAGAGAATGTTGAAAAGCTATAAAAGGAAAAGGAGGGAGCACCCTTGGACGTCCATGCCCTATTCCAAGGAGTTGTGCACGCCCACCTCCTCTTGAGTTTGCAAGAGTTGCATTCTTCTTCCCCTCTCTCTCCTCTAGTTCCCTTCTAGTTTCTTTGGAGATTCTAGATAGTCTTTCTCTTGGAGATTCCACCATCTCTCTTGTGGAAAAAGATTTGAAGCAGGTCATAGCGTGGAAGATGATTGGGCATTGGAGATTCTGATCTTAGAAAAGCTCTTCATCAAAGAGTTGAATCAAGTTCTCCATTAAAGCAAAACCAAGCTCCATAGGTATTTTCTACTCCTTGTATGTTGTAGAATTTCGTGGTTGTATGTTTAGTGTTCTTTCTATCCTTTTGATAGGTTTGTTTGCTGATCATGATGGCTGAGTTTGAGGACATGCATCTTGGATTAGGTTTTGATGGCTTTTGGATAGGTGTTCATCACTTGTAGTTGGTGAAAAGTTTTTGAAACCTATCCAAGAGGTCCACCCACTTCCAACACCTTTTTGGACTGAAGCAGGCATCCCGAACCTAGAACATCTGTTTTGACTAGGCAATCAAGTCATTTGGTTTTTGTCAAAATCTGGATGAGTCATAAGTGTACATGAAAACTGAAGGAGGCAGGGTAGTTTTTCTGGTATTATATGTCAACGACACCCTTCTCCTAGGGAGTGCTATAGGGATGTTGTCAACAGTGAAAAGTTTAGTTGGCTAAAACTTTTGATATAAAGGACTTAGGAGAAGCCAGCTACATTCTAGGGATCAATTACCATTGAGACTGGAAACATAGGATGATAGACTTATCCCAAAATGTGTACATAGATAAGGTGTTGGTACAGTTAGCTATGCTTTATACTAGACCAAATATCTGTCACGCAGTGAGCCTAGTCAGCAAATACCAGTCTAACACAGGTCCTGACCATTGGACTACTGTAGGATGTGTTCTCTAATACTTGAGAAGGACTAGAGATCGCATGTTGATTTACAGTAGTGATTACAGTCGGTAACATAGATACTGACTTCATGTCAGATAAGGATTCTAAGAAATCAACTATTGGGTGTGTGTTTATGCTGTAACCGCTCGAGAAGCAGTTAAGGAAGCAGTTTGGCTAAAAAGATTCCTTATGGAACTTGGAGTGGTACTTTTGGCAGGACAGCCGCTCACAGTTTATTGTGATAACAGCAAGGCAATCACTAACTCCAACGAACTCAAAAGACAAAAACACATACAAAGGGAATAACACATGGTCAGAGAGATTGTGCAGAGAGATGATATTGCAATCACCAAGATAAATTCTACAGACAATCTGGGAGATCCCTTTACCAAGCTTTTGACCACCAAAGTCTTTGAGCGGAATGTAAATGGGATGGGCATGAGATGCAACCCTAAATGGCATTGAGCCCAAGTGGGAGATTGTTAGTTTTATGGTCTCAATCCATAAGATTGATGAAATAAATTGATTAATTTCTTTATTTATCAATATATTCATGTTTTCCTTTTATGAGATGAATAGATGTTTTATTATTTACTTGCATATAACCAATACGAATGACATGATGATTGTAAGACCCCACCCCGAGAGTTTCCGATTAGTGTCAATTAAGACGTGCTTTAGTTATAAGTGAGATTAGTAGAATTTGGTTAAGTTTGGATTAGAATAGCTTTTTATAGCTTTGGATTATTTTGGGGGATTCTTGTGATTTAGTGGGATCCTTTGCGGGTTCCTTTATCGTGTTTTGCGTGATTTTGGGATTTGTGTGATAATTGGAAAAATCTATATTTTGCCCTATTTGATGTATTTTATTGTTCCTGACAACTTTCGTATTCACCCCGTGTCCATTCGAGACCTTGAGACCGTACTTTGCTAATGATGGGGTAAATCAGTCTTTTTGCATGAAATATGGACACTATTTTCAATATCTCCGAAACTCGTAAAATATATACTTTTTGAAAACTAGAAATTTCGATGAACAATTCTTCCTTCTTTGTCGAATCCATCCAAGGCCCGGAAGTCGATGTTTTCAGCCCAAGTAGTTGGTTAAGTTATGGGACCCATTGCCATTGTCTATAAAAGAAGAGTCTCTTCCTTCTTCCTCCTTTTCTTGCAACATTTCCATTAGAAGGGGAGAGAGTTCAGCTCTAAGGTTTCTTGAAGCTTTCTTGCTTCTCCATCTCTCAATCTCTCTTAAATCTATTGTTAAAGGAAGAATGGATGCTCCAACCTTCTTCCTCTCCTTCTAGGCTCTCTCTTGGTACCATTTTTAGAAGAAGCTCTCCACTCCAAGACCCACTTTGAACAAACTCTTGCCATTAGAGGACCTTCCATGTAAGCTCTTCCTCTCATCTTTTAGATATGTGTTCTTCTAGCCTAAGAGAAGCCCCATCTCTATTATTGGGAGCTCTCTCACTCTATTTCTTATTTTTCCATTCTAAGGTTTAAAATGAATGTTATTTTGGGGGTTTTGTGTAGATCTTGATTTTGGCTTCAGAAAGGGTGACTAGAGCTCATTAGCTTAATTGGAGACCAAGGCAAGTGGATGAATGGGTTGATTTCAATGCTTTCTTATTTTAGTGGAAAAACAAGGGTTTTATGATTCATTTCTCTCTTATGCTTTCCTATGGTTTTAATGCTTTAGAAATGTGCATTGTATGAACTCATTTTTTCATGAGGTTTGTGTATTAGGACTTGTATCATTGTCATTTATGAGTCTTCAATTATGGTGATGATCTTTGCTTTGAATGAAGTTGGACTTTATGATGGTTTTAGTGGTTGTGAATGGGCGGTTGTTGGAAGAATTTATATAGTGATTGGGTAGATAGAAAGGCCATAAATGTCTACCAAGGGAATGGCTTAAATGGAGTTTTGAGTTGAAGAGAAGTTGAGGTTCAGACTGCTGAAACGGAGTGTTTCTGAAGCAGTTCGCTCGAGCGAACCTCCATTCTCTCGAGCGAACCCTTCACAGAACTCCTGTCGCTTGAGCCAACCAAATACTTCGCTTGAGCTCTCCTGTTTTGGAGCAGTTCGCTCGAGCGACCTCATCATCGCTCGAGCGAACCCCTCCTAGAACATTGGTCGCTCGAGCCTCCACCTTTCTTCGTTCGAACTTTCCTGATTCGAAGTAGTTCGCCCGAGCGAACTCATATCCGCTCGAATGAACCCCTTCCAGAGAGTTGTTCGCTTGAGCCATTCTAGCTGTTTGCTAGACCCTTCGTGACTCGGACTAGTTCGCTCGAGCGAACTTACACTCGCTCGAGCGAGCCCCTCCTAGAATACTGTTCGCTCGAACGAACCTTCCGGTCCACTCGAGCGAACTGTACAGATTACTGGGTTGTTTCCAAATATGAACAAAAGGTTATTTTAAGGTCTAGTGAGGTTGGTTTGGAGCCTAATATGATGTGGAGGAATAAGAAGTGTTTTATGGAGATTGATTTAGAAAAGAACCCCAATTCCGGAGATTTATTGTGGATAATGGACTTACCAATTTGTATAAGGGATTCGGGATGTCTCCAACCTTCTAAAGTACCATGCCATAAACTTTAATCGACATATAGGACCCTTATACCTATTATTTAAATCCTGAAACCTCAATGTATGGTCCGGAAATATGTGGGTGTCCATAGTGTTTGCTTTTATCAAACCTTATACGTTTTCGACAGTTTTCGTATATTAGTATAAGTGGCATTTCAAAACCACTGAAATCTGTAATTGAGTAATTGATCAGCCTTATACAAATTGATAAGAAATTATTGTGTCATATGTGCTTACGAGCCTTTTTGTTCAGTCAGTTTTGGATGGTATTCACCTCTTTAGATATGTATATGTTTTGAATGTGTTAAAACCCATGAGTCGGCACCACTAAGCTTGGACGACCTTGTCGATTTGATCCACCGACTTGGGGTCCCCCTTTAGCTTCTATTAGCTGCAGTCTGAATTCTGTTCTATTTTTTCACCCGGTTCCACGGCCGTAGTTTTGTTCAGTATGTTATGTATGTATATAGTTGTTTCTCGTCACCTCATGTGCTTCGAGATCAACGCCTTTAGTGTGCTCTCATCACATTAGTGATGGAGGATTTAGCTTAAGTGTGGTTGCAATCTTGTCAGTTCCTGTTTTTTGATATCCCTCGTGATTTATCCTACATTTGTACTTTATTTCAAACAAGGCATCATGCTTATAACAATCAGTTTCATTATGTGTTAAGTTACGTTTTGTTTTCTTAAACTGTATTATCTATTCACCCACCTACCAGACCGTCGTGTCTAACCCATTCTTGCGGTACTCAGGTCCAGTCCCCATTATTGCCTTTGAGGAGGAGCAGGAGGAGGCGGTCGGTGAACCGCAGCGATTAGTGGAATGGCAAGCTAACAATGTCATGTAGACATTGGTTTGAGCTACGAGTTGCGAAACATTTTGGAGGAATCTATTGAATGTTTTGATTTATACTTTTGGTTGTACTGGCCTCTGTTGGCCATTATTTTTGGGGAATGTTTAAGTAACTAACTTTTTTCTAAACTTCTAACTTTATGTTTTGGGTTAAGACAATGAAATTATTGCTCACTCTGAGCTCAAGTTAGTTACAATTGTTTATCAGTCTTGTATTGTTCGAATGGATTACCAATTTGATTTGCTACACGCTTCCGCACCAATGTAAGTGTTTTGTGAGTGTGTGTGAAATCCTTACTGCGGAAACCTGTGGGAAATTAAGTAAATGTACGATCGTTGTTCAAGATAGTTTATCCATCATCCACTCACTCGCAGGCCCGGACCCCTAGTCTGGGGTCGCGACAATGATTCATGAGAAGAACCGGAGTCCATAAGTACACTAGATGTAATACATGTATATAGATAAGATCCACATATGGGAGATATGTATAGCAAACCTTATACTTAAATATCTTCACAACCAGTAATGAGATTGGACATCTCATTTGACAAGGTTGCAGTACTTTGATTACTATGAGATAGTGTGATTTGTCTCGATCATCAAAATGTAAGATTCTAGATCACAGTGCTGGTACATTGGATGTATTGAAGGACCATGAGAAGCACCTTATGAACACTGTCTTTACTTTAAAGTCTGCTCTCGTAATTCCCTAGCAATAGGCTCTCAATCCTGAAACATCAGTGAACTCAGGCTTCTATCTATTCATTTGCTTTGAGTCACCAATGAGTGAGGCCATTTGTAGGTCAACACCTCAGTGATTTGGGTACGTGGTAGTAGAGCTGTGGGACCATTCGATCGTCAAGATGGAATCTATCTTTAATGTCCCCTTGTGCCAATTAATGGATTTATCATTGGTAAGTGCGCACCCATTCTGATTAAGAGTTAATTGGAAATGTACCTATGATCGTTATAATTAATTGGGGCTCAAGGATAATAAGATATGGATCTAGTTTGGAAGATAGGTCCAATTGATCCATGGATATTAATGGAAGGTCCTACTTGTGGACATAGGGAAGTTCAGGGTCTTCTACATAATTTATTACTAAGACTGGAGTTCAATTGCATTTATATAATGGAGTTATTTGCAATTAACTGTGGGCCCGGATTGCACATGAGATGTGGGGTCGCGGTGTCCCAGTTGGAGCTAGCTTTCTAAGGAATCCCTAGTGGTCCCCACGCTAGCCTAAGTTATTGGAAAGATACTAATTATAGTATAACTCTAAAAGGAAATAGAATGTTACTATTTCTATTTGAAGTGAGACTTCTAATAGTGGTAATAGTAAGTTACTAATTATTAATGGAAGTGAGACTCCTATTTTAATTAGAAAAGAGTAAGTTACTAATTATTAATGGAAGTGAGACTTCTATTTTAATTAGAAAAGAGCAAGTTACTAATTATTAATGGAAGTGAGACTTCTATTTAAATTAGTAAGAAGAGAGTTACTAATTGTTAAAGAAGTAAGACTTCTATTTCAATTAGAAAGAGGAGGTGGCTTGAAAGCTATATATATGAGAAACAAGACTGTTGGACGTCCCTATGCTATTCCCATCTTGGGTTTCACGCCCAATATCTATTGTGCAAGAGTTGCACACTACTTCTCCTCTCTTCTCTCTTCTAATTCTCTTCTAGTTTCCTTAAGAGCTTTCTCTTGGAGATCCCACCCATCTTCTTGAGAAGAGAGAATCTGATACGAGTCATAGCATGGAAGAAGATTAGGTCTTGGAGATTCTGATTTCGTTTGTGAAAGAGTTTCATCATCAAAGTAAGGCGAAACTTCTCCATTAGAGCACAACCAAGCTTCAAATGTATAATCTACTTCCTTGTATGTTGTGGATTTCGTGGTTGCTTGTTTGCTGCTATTTCTATCTTTTATATAGAGTTTATTACTGTACATGGGGATTTGAAAGAGGCCATGGATCCTGGATTAGGTTTTGTAGCCTTCTGGATAGTTGATCCCTGAGTCAAGTGGGTCAAAAGTTTTGAAAATCTATCCTAGAGGCCCACCTCTTTACAATAAGAAGTATGTAGGCCTCGTGGATCGGTTTTCAAAACCTTTGACCCACTTAACTAAGGGATCAAGTATTCATAAGGCAACAAAAATCCAATCCAGTATCCAAAACTCAATCTCATCAACCAAGATCAGCAATAACCTCTATCTAGAAGATAGAAACAGCACCTAACAAGCAACCACAAAATTCTACAATATACAAGGAATAGATAATACCTATGGAGCTCGGTTGTGCTTTAATGGAGAATTTGATTAATCCCTTTGACGAAGAACTCTTTCGCAAAGCAAATCAGAATCTTCAATACCCAATTGTCTTCCACGCTATGACCCGCTTTAGATCTCTTTTTTCAAAAAAGATGGTGGAATCTCTAAGAGAAAAACTAACTAGAACCTCAAAGGGAAATCGGAAGTGAAACTAGAAGAGAGAAAGAGAAGGAGGGTTGCGCAACTCTTGCACTTCAATGAGGCTGGGCTTGAATCCCTAGGGGATTATTAAGCATGGGACGTCCAGCCCTATTACCCCTCTATTTATAGCTTGAGGCATCCTCCTCTTTGTATATTATTAGAAGTCTCACTTCCATAATAATTAGTAACTCTCTATTCCTACTATTACCACTATTAGAAGTCTCACTTCAAATAGAAATAGTAGCTTTCCCTTTTGAGTTCAAATAGAATTAGTAATGATCTAATGTTAGGCTACCGTGGGGACCACTAGGGATTCCATAGAAAGTTGGCTCCAACTAAGACACCGCGACCCCACATCTCATGTGCAATCCGGGCCCACAGGTAATTGCAAATAACTCCACTAAATAAATGCAATTGAGCTTCAGTCTTAGGAATAAATTACATGAAGATCCTAAACTTTCCTATCACCACAAGTAGGCCCCTCCATCAATTTCCATGGATGAATTGGATAAATTGTCACACCAATTTAGATCCATATCTGATTATCTATGAGACCCAATTAATCACAGTGATCATTAGTACCATCCAATTAACTTTTAAATGAGATGAGTTTACACTTACCAATGATAAATCCATTAATTGGCACAAAGGGGATAATTAGGATAGATTTCATCTTGATCATTAAATGTTCCCACAGTCCTACTGCCACGTACTCAAGACACAGAGGTGTTGACCTAATATTGGCCTCACTCATTGGTGATTCAAAGCAAATGAATAGATATAAACTTGAGCTCATCAATATCTTAGGATTGAGAGACTATTGCTAGGGAATAATGAGAGCCGACCTTAAAGTAAAGACAATGTTTCATAAGGTTCTTCTCATGGTCCTTCAATACATCTAATGCACCATTATGATGATCCAAAATCTTACATTCCGATGATCGAGACAGATCACACTATCTCATAGTGATCACAAAGTACAACCTTGTCAGATGAGATGCCCAATCTCATTACCGGTTGTGAATCAATTCAAGTATAAGATTTGTGACACATGTCTTATGTATGTGAATCTCATCCACACACATGTGTTACATCTAATACACTCGCAGACTCCAGTTCGTCTCATGAACCATCATGTCATTCATATTGGTTATGTGCAACTAAGTAAATAAAACACCATTCATCTCATGAAAGGAAAGCATGATTATATTGATATATAAATCAATTTATCACATCATCAACTAGATTGAGACCATATAATCTAACAATCCCCCACTTGTGCTCAATGCCAGTTAGGGTTGCATCTCATGCCCTTCCTATCTGTCAAACCCCAACTCAGGATTAGCGCTGTTAATTAAGTGCGTGTTTAGTATAATGTGGATTTAGTGTTCGTGGGTTAGAAATTGGTTCATTTTAGCTTGGAATTAGCTTTGGGGAATTTCGAGAACGTTTTATGCTATTTAGTCACACTCAGGGGTGCCCTGAGTGTACATGTAAGCTCGGGAGGAAATTTTGGTCTTCTCGATTTTATTGTGATTTCGATTTATTTTGAATGGTTTTATTTTATTGTTCAACTTTTGTTTTCAGCCTACCTATGTTTAAGACCCAGAAATCCAAGTTTTGGCCAAAAGGGTAAAACTGTCATTTCACACCAAATCTGGACCCAAATTTCGAAATTTCAAAACTATGCCAAATTTATACTTTTCGGAAACTAGACTTTCCGGTGATCGATTTTGTCTTCTTCGTTATCTTCATCCGAGGCCCGTAAGTTGATGTTTTCGTGGTCACAAGATTTGAGTATAGTGGGGCCCACAAGAACCCATTGACTTAAGTTCTTCTTCTCCCTCATTTCTCCCTCACGTTCAAACTCCTTTCCTGCAACCTATTTTCCTGAACCAGCTGAGGGACTCTTCTTCTTCTTCTCCCTTGCCCTTCTTGCATGCCTGGGCTAGTGATCTCCAAATCAAAATCTGAGACCACCATCTTCTTCCTCTCAACTCAAGGATTCCATTGCTACCATTTTCTCAAAGCTTCCAGCTGAAATTTCACTCCATTTTCGTTCTTGACCCTTGTTCAGCAAGCTTCAGGTGAGGCTTCATCTTTTCCCTTTCTATGTGGTCTTTTGAGTTCATTAGGACTCCATTTCTCTAACATGCAAACCCATTTTTGAAATGGGGGTTTTGATTGCCCAAAATGATGATTTTTGGAATGTTTTTCATGGGGTTTCTTGTAGATTTCGTGGCTTTCATTGGTAGGAATCTTGAGAGATTTTGAGCTTAGCTATTGTCAAGGCAAGTGACCAACTTTGCTTCTCTTGATACATGCAATGTTGAATGGTTTGATTTCAATGTTTTGATATTTTCTCCATGTGAGATGAACAATGTATTCATTCAAATATGTGCCATGGTTTGAAACTTTGTTTTAGTTGAAATGCATATGCTAGTAGTTTTATTTTGATGGTTTTCATTCCAATTAAGTGGCTCTCTTTATCTTGTTTAGAGGTTTTGCAAATGGATGAGAAAATGATGAAATGTGTTGTAAAATTGAATTGATGAATTAGTTGTTGAATTGGAATGGAAATGGTCCCTAGGGGAACATGGAGGCTCAAGGGGAATGCAGGGATTTGACTAAGAAGGAAAGGAAGTGGAATGGGAAGGAACTGTGTAGGAAGAAGAAATGAAATTCTGACTTGAACTGGGCAGTCGTGCACAGTCGGTTAGCTGTCGGTTAGCCGACAGGTCCACCTCGGCTGACCGACAGCCAACCGAGTTCAGTTCGGTTCCATTTACAGTAATGTGTTTTGCGACAAGGAATTGTCGGTCAGCTGTCGGCCGACCGACGAGCTCAATCTCGGTCGACCGACAACCAACTGAGCGAAGTTCGGTTCCATGTCCTGAATGGTGACTTCTATCAGGAAATTTGACAGTCAGCTGTCGGTTAGCTGACGGTTAACCGACATTCACCTACTCGGCTACCCGACAGGTAACCGAGAGCTTACCGAGTTTTCAAAATTGATTTGTTTTGAGGGATTTTCGTGGGATTAAAAACCTGAATATGATTAGGAACTTTCAAGATTGAGTTTGTGTGCTTGGGGCCTCAAAATGTCCTTTTGCCTTCTGAAGCACCAATCTTTCTTTCATTAAGATATTTGCGTTTCAACCACTTGAAGTTCAAATGAAAGGTCTCATCGTATGGTTGACCAGTTCGTTTAGGATCATGATTTGATACATCGAATTCAGTTTTAGCCCTTGCATTGTTTTACAAGTATAAGTTGTTTGAATTGATCAAGGACCTCGTTAGGGAATACTTTCCAGCCTTATTTCATTATGGCTTATGCTACTCTTGCCTAGTTTTGCTTTACATTGTTTTGATAAGTACTTTTTCCTTATATTCGATAAGTTTTGTATAAGTCTCGACATGTTTTGTGCATACATGAATATCATTGAATATCACTGAGTCTGGATTACCCCTTTTGTTTGATCCACTATCTGGGGGTCTTTAAACATGTGGACTATCTGCGGATTAGTCGTGTATTATATTACACATCGTGCGTGTTCCGGTTCGGCGGCCGGCCTCCCCGTCTATCTTGTATGACGTGGGATCGTGTTTTGCGTGTCGTGCTTGCTCTTGTCACCATGTGTGAATGAGAAAAGATGGACTCGTTGTGGATTAATGAATCATGATGTTTTTGTGAAATCATGCTAGTTTTGCTTTATACTCTAAATATGTTTTGGTTCAGAACTCATGCCATGTTTTAAGTATTGCTATTTCAGATTTCAATTGAATTACATTATATCTAAATTGATCACCCGCCAGACCGTTGTGTCTGACCCCTCTTGCTTTGGTGTTTTAGATGCAAGTGTTGTTGCCCCTGAGGAGGAACGCCCGGAGGAGGCTTTTGAGCTACCCCAAGCCCGAGAGTGGCAACCCGACGACGTCCTCTAGACGTCGGGTGGGGTCTTGAGTATGACAGATGTGGATGGGAATACTTTGTTTTGTATTTTGGGTTGTATGGCCTTTGTTGGCCCTTTTTCATACTTGGAATTGTGTAAACTTAACTTAACTTAATTTTGTCTTTTGGAAATCGAAAGTTAAATGATGGAAATGCCATGTTATGTTTCCTCCTTTGAATATTTGTCTTAATGATGATTCTACTTATATATGTGATTGAGATTGCATCACATGTATTGTTAGATAGGATTACTTACACGCTTCCACAAAACCATTGTTCATGTGAGATAAACTTCATGTTTGTTTTGGAAATCCTCACCGCAGAAACCTGTGGGTTAATCACAGTTGGTTGAGTAGTTAATTGGAAAGCACCCCCCATCACTGTCGCGGGCCCGGTCCGAGGTCGCGACACCATCTACATGCTGCTCAAAGACCTTAGTAGTCAAAGGCTTAGTAAAGGGATCTGCGAGATTATCCACAGTAGCTATCTTAGTGATGGCAATGTCACCTCTCTGACTAAATGATATTTCCTCTGTACATGCTTTTGGCTTTTATGGCTTCTGGGTTCCTTGGACTGTGCGATTGCCCCGCTGCTGTCACAGAAAACTATAAACAGCTGTCGCGACAAAGGTACCACTCCGAGTTCTATAAGGAATCTCTTAAGCCAAACTGTTTCCTTAGCTGCTTCACAAGCCGCTACATATTCAGCTTCCGAGGTGGAATCAGTGGTACATTCCTATTTAATACTCCTCCAGCTTATAGCCCCGCCGCCAAGCATAAACACATAGCCAGAGGTTGATTTCCTGGAATCCTTATCTGACATGAAGTTAGAATCTGTGTAACCAACAGGAATTAACTCATCACTGCCGTAAATTAACATGTAATCTCTAGTCCTTCTCAGGTATTTGAGAATACACTTCACAACAGTCCAATGGTCAGGTCCTGGATTAGACTGATATCTACTGACTAAGCCCACTGCATGACAGATATCCGGTCTAGTACAAAGCATAGTATACATGAGGCTGCTAACAGCCGAAGCATATGACACTTCTCTCATCTGCTCCCTTTCCTGAGGTGTCTTAGGACACTGATCCTTGGAAAGGTGCACTCCATGCTTGAAAGGTGTAATGCCCATTTTGGAGTCTTGCATTGTAAACCGTACTAGCGCCTTATCTATGTACAAAGCTTGAGATAAGTCAATCATCTTATTTTTCCGTTCTCAATGGAGTTTGATCCTTAGGATCTAGCAAGCTTCTCCCAAGTCCTTCATATCAAAAGTCTTAGCTAACCAAACTTTTACCATTGATAGCATTCATTTGTCTCTCCCGAGGAGAAGGATGTCATCGGCATATAATACCCGAAAAACTACCCTGTCTCCTTCACTTTTCATGTACACACATGACTCATCCGGATTTTGACAAGAACCAAATGCCTTGATTGTCTGGTCAAAATGGATGTTCCAGCTTCGGGATGCCTACTTCAATCCATAAATGGACTTCTACAGCTTGTAAACTCTTTGCTCTTGGTTATTGGCCACAAAACCATCTGACTGCATCATATAGATGTCTTCTTGAAGATGGCCGTTGAGAAACTCCGTCTTGACATCCATTTTCCAAATCTTGTAACCGAGATGAGCCACAATGGATAAGAGTATCCGAATAGACTTGAGCATAGCTACCAGCGAGAAGGTTTCCTCATAATCGATACCTTCTTTCTGAGTATATCCTTTAGCAACAAGCCTAGCCTTAAAGGTCTCAACTCTTCCGTCCGGTCCTCTCTTTCTCTTGTTGACCCACTTGCACCCAATAGGTTTAATATTGGCAGGTAAGTCCACAAGTGTCCAGACCTAATTAGAGTACATGGACTCCATCTCAGCTTTCATAGCTTCTTGCCAACGTCCCGAATCTATGTCATTTATTGCTTCATCATAGTTACAGGGATCCTGTTCCAGTTCTTCCGGGATTGCTTCGTAAGACTCTTCCAAAAATGAGAACCTGTCAGGGGGCCTGACAATCCTCCCACTACGACGAGGCACTAATGTAACTACTAGGTCAAGTGTTTGCTAATTTTCTTCAAGTTCGGTCATACTAGGATTTGAAATTGATCGCTCTCAAATTTCTTCCAAGACAACCTTTTCTAAAGATTTACGGTCAAACATATAATTTTCCTCCAGAAAAACCGCATTGGTGATGATAAGCACTTTTTGCTCTTTCTGGGATTATAGAATAACCAACCTTTAGTTCCTTTGGGATATTCTATAAAAGTGTATACTTTCGACTTAGATTCCAACTTATCCGTCTTAACCTTCAGTACATGTGCCGGACAACCCCAAATATGTAAATGTTGCAGACTAGGCTTTCCCCCGGACCACAACTCCCGAGGAGTCTTAGGTACAGACGTAGATGGTACGAGGTTTAGTATATATATTGCAGTATCCAAAGCATATCCCCAAAAGGATATAGGTAATCCTGAGAAACTCATCATAGACCTGAGAATATCAAAAAGAGTCTGATTCCTTCTTTCTGCTACTCCATTCTGTTGAGGCAGACCAGGAGCAGACAACTGGTATAGAATCCCATTCTCTGATAAGTATCCCATAAAATCAGCTGAGAGATATTCCCTTCCTCGATCTGATCGAAGAGTCTTGATACTTTTACCTAATTGCTTTTCCGTTTTCGCTCGAAACTCTTTGAACTTTTCAAAAGCCTCGGACTTGCGGTGCATAAGGTATATGTATCAATATCTTGAGTAATCATCTGTGAAAGTGATGAAGTACTCATATCCTCCTCTCGCTCTAACATTTATTGGTCCACATACATCAGTATGCACTAATTCCAGTAAATCTTTGGCCCTATTGCACTTGGATGAAAAAGGTCTTTTGGTCATTTTTCCTTCCAGACAGGACTCGCAAACATACATTGGTTGTACTAGCAATGAAAGCAAGATACCATCTTTCACTAGCCTATCAATCCTGTTTAGGTTAATGTGACCTAGCCTCAGAAGCCAAAGTTTTGTTAGATTAGATGAAGGTGATTTTCCCTTTAATGATGATCTATTAATTATTTTGGTATCATGTATCTCATACATTGTGGGAGTTAACAAATAAAGTCCATTGATTACATTGCCAGAACATATGAAAGTACCATTCCTCTTTATGACAACTTCAGTACCAAAAGTAATGGAATAACTTTTATTCACCAAACTAGAAACTCAAATTAAATTCCGCCTCAAAGATGGTACATATAATGTATCTAACAAAATCAATTTATTATCTGAAAAACATAAAGTAATAACTCCTACTGAAACCGCCTCCGCCTTAGCATCAGATCTTAGGTTGACAATGATTTCGCCGTCACTAAGCCTCCGGTTTCTCGGAACCCCCGCAACAAATTACAGATGTGATTAGTTGCACCGGAGTCAACACACCAGGATTCTGAAGTACCAGTTGCAAAACTAACTTCAGAAACAAGTGATTCAATCATACCTAAGGTCTTCTTCTTAGACTGAAAATCTGGACAATTCATCTTCCAATGTCCAGTCTTACCACAGTGGAAACACTTTCCCTTGGTCCTCGAACTCTTAGCCTTAGCCACACCACCAGCAAGACCATTTTCCGCCATAGGACCCTTGGGGACTGATTTCTTTTTGCCTTTTTTGCCTTTGCCTTTCGGCTTGGACCTGGCAACTGACTTTTCTGTCATCAGGGCAGTTGGCTTTTTCTTCATAATCCCTTCAATTGCTATCAGCTAGCTTGGCAGCTCAGCTAGGGTAAGATCCATTTTATTCATATTGTAATTGATCTTAAAATGGTTGAATGAATCTGGTAGCGACTCGAGGATTATGTCGATCTACAATTCTGCATCAATCGCAGCACCCAGTACATCTAACTCATTCAATGAGTCCATCATCTTTAGCATGCGCTCCTTTACTAGTGTACCCTCAGCCATCTTAGTGCTAATGAGCACCCTCATAGCAGCATGCCTAGCAAGCCTGCCCTGGTCTGCAAACATCTGCTTTGAGTTCGATATAATATCATATGCAATCTTATAGGATTGATGTTTGTGTTGCAAAACACTAGACATGGATGCCTAGATGTAACATCTGGCCATCTCATCATCTTTGGTCCATTTAGCATAAAGGTCCTTCTTGTCCTGTGGTGCATCTGGTCCAAGCTCATCTAGGGAGGGGTATGGTAAGGACATATTTATATCCTGATGCAGTCAGGACAATATCCAGGTTCCGTTTTCAGTCTACATAGTTGAATCCCACCAACTTATTCTGGTTGAGAATGGTCACAAGTGGATTGAAAGTATTTGAATTCATGCTGAATAAACTGTAGCACATAATCATATATTCAATTAAAGAATATTAACGACATTAGGGTTTAGTATTCTACCAAATTTATGTGGGAATCCTCATAACCACTAAAATAAAGAATACATCGGAATTCCAATCCTTGGGGTATGCCTCCTTGGGGAGTGTGAATACCACCTAGATTGGTGCGGATCAAAGTAAGTCAAAATTAGGATTAAGACTAACTATCCATGATCCCCTATCATTCATTATTATCTAGGTATCTCATACCAAATAATGAATGACTCCCGATTAGCTCTGGTTTCTAAAATACAGGAGGCAAATCCTTGGGGATACTACATCACTATTTTAGTTAAATGTGACCCATCAATTAACATTGCGTGACAATCATTGTGGGCAGCTCCTCCTTGGGGAGTTAACCCCCACCCCGTCTCACCAATGTTATCCATAAGGAGATCCATATCTAGTAACCAGACAAATAAAAGCCCTCCGTGGGGAACGGCCATTCTCAAGATGGCGTGAGGCTAATACTGTCAAACCCCGACCCAGGATTAACGCGATTAGTGCATAGTAAGTGTCACGACCCTGAACCGGGACCCTGCCCTAATCCGGCGCGGCGGCGCGATGGGCCAGAAGATTCCGCCCTGCACTGCTGATTTGTTGTTTCCCGCAAGTTTCCGCGGTGAGGATTCCACACGAATCACGCACATGCGATACATTTGCGGAAGCATGTAGGAAACGCTCTGTCAAATCACTTTCAATAAGGGAAAGTATAAATGCATCATGGACTCATGTCAAAGGGAAAAAACATCACTAGCATACCCATAGTTAAGTCAAGGTTTCCATCACATCCATGCAAGATTAAGTTTTACAAGTTTTTCCCAAAAGAAATAAGCCAACATTGGCTAATACAAAATCCCAAAATAAAAGTTTATGAATTCCCTTAGTGTTTCGCCTCTTGCCCTAACACGAGATTGTTAGTTTTATGGTCCCAATCCATTAAGATTGATGTAATAAATTGATTAATTTCTTTATTTATCAATATATTAATGTTATCATTTCATGAGAGGAATGGTGTTTATTACTTAACTGCACATAATCAATACGAATGGCATGATGGTTCATGAGATGAACCAGAGTCCATAAGTATACTAGATGCAATACATGTGTATAGATGAGATCCACATACGAGAGACATGTATAGCAAATCTTATACTTGAATATCTTCATAACCAGTTATGAGATTGGACATCTCATCTGACAAGGTTGCAGTACTATGATTACTATGAGATAGTGTGATTTGTCTCGACCATCATAATGTAAGATTCTGGATCATAGCGCTGGTACATTGGATGTATTGAAGGACCATGAGAAGCACCTTATGAACACTGTCTTTACTTTAAGGACTGCTCTCATAATTCCCTAGCAATAGGCTCTCAATCCTAAGACATTAATGAACTCAAGTTTCTATCTATTCATTTGCTTTGAGTAACCAATGAGTGAGGCCAATTGTAGGTCAACACCTCGGTGTCTTGGGTACGTGGTAGTAGGACTGTGGGAACATTTAATGGTCAAGATGGAATCTATCTCTATTATCCCCTTGTGCTAATTAGTGGATTTATCATTGGTAAGTGTACACCTATCTCAACTAAGAGTTAATTGGATGGTACTAATGATTACTATAATTAATTGGGTCTCAAGGATAATAAGATATGGGTCAAAATTGGTGGGACAGTCTGTCCAATTGATCCATGGATAATGATAGAGGGGCCCACTTGTAGTGATAGGGAAGTTTAGGGTCTTCATGTAATTTATTCCTGAGATTGGAGTTCAATTGCATTTATATAGTGGAGTTATTTGCAATTAACTGTGGGCCAGGATTGCACATGAGATGTGGGGTCGCGGTGTCCCAGTTGGAGCCAGCTTTCTATGGAATCCCTAGTGGTCCCCAAGCTAACCCAAGATTGGATCTTTACTAATTCTATTTGAACTCAAAAGGGAAGCCTACTATTTCTATTTGAAGTGAGACTTCTAATAGTGGTGATAGTGGAACAAAGGGTTACTAAGTATAATGGAAGTTGGACCTTTAATAATGTACAAAGAGAAGAGTTGAAAATCTATATAAAGGAGATTAGGGGTGGCTTTGGACGTCCATGCTTGGTCTATCAAGAGGAGTTCACGCCCATAAACTCTAAAGTGCAAGAGTTGCATTCTTCTCCTTCCCCTCTCTCTCTTATAGTTCCTGTCACGCCCCCGAACCCGATTAGTAATTAAACCGGATCCGGGGTGTGAAATTTAGGGCTAATTAAAAATCTTTGCCCTTAATGCCCACGAATCGAAGTCCGCTGTGAGGATTGTATAGTTGCCTCATTATCAGTTAATCAACAGGGCTTGTCCGGTAAACACATTCATTAAACCTGTAGAGATATCGAAGCAAGTATGGATTTCATTCCATTAATTTCAAGTTTCAAATAAAACATATAAAGTTTATAAACACCAGGGCCATCCCAAAAACTTAGGCCCTGGTACAAAAGATATACAAAAGTATGGTGATTACAAAATGTTTAAACCAAAAGATAAGACGAAGTGGTACGATGAGAAATATCCCCGTTTACGCGCGCTAGTGCCGGAAGTGATGACGCTAAGCTACGTCATCGGCACCCCACTCTCGTACCTCGTCCTCCTCCCCCGGTTGAGGATCCTTTGGGATTGCCTCGGCATCCGGGTCAGCGTATGGGTAGTAATAGGTGTCCTCTGCACACCATGGGATAAGGTCAACAACATGTTGGCAAGAAGATAAGCAATATACATTATTCATAACATGCTTCAAAGGAGAGTAAAGACAAATACATGATCATAAGATAACAAGGTACAAGCTAGGCAATAAGCATGAATAATACGAGAATCAAGTAATAAGATAAGTCCTAGCAAGATAAACAAGAATAACCATCCATGAAATGCAATGCAAGCAAGAGGAGACTCCGAGGATGTCCAAAGCCATCTCCCGGGGTATAAGTGACATCCGAGCCAACTAAAATACCCAAAGTCCGGCTCTAGGGGGATCCTAGTTCCCGGTCCTAGGAATAGCAGCACGGTCCTAGCCCGCTCCCAGCTATTCACGCCATGGTCGCCGTCCAAAGCCGACTGCCCACCCTAGTGTCCGGTATCCGGCCCACTCAAGAATCATCAGACTGCAGCTGGTATGAATGCAAGATGATGGTGATGGTTTGTATACTACACAAGTTCCAAGACAAATACATGTGGATAGGTTTCCAAGTACAAGATAATAAGCCGAGGGCTACTCCAAGTCAAGCCAAGATACAAGTCGAGTCCAAGTTCCATGAGTAGTCCCCTTTCAAGTCTATCCACACGTGTCCGTCAATACAAGGCAAGGTACTTACGGATACACTCTAAGTCCGGTCCAATCCTAATTCTACAAGTTAAATACAATTATACAAGTATTCAAGATAGAGTGTACAAGGTACGACGTGCTACGGCTACAAGATTCAAGAGTCAAGAATGAGGAACAAGCCAAACCTAGGTCAAGGGCTGTCAACCGTGTACTAAACGTATCCCCAACGGAGGACGTATGGATAATGAGTCATTGGTGTCCTAATTTGGCGGCTTATGGTGTACGGAAGTTATTGGGCACCAATCAACTCACTACCACACGCATTCGGCCAAGTAACGTCAATATACGGAAATCCCGGACAACCAACGAAGCACACCGAGCCCATCATGCTCCGTTTCCATTTTCCCCAATTGATCAGGTAAGGGTAGGGTCAAGGGTCCCACATATAAAGTCAAGACCTAGGGCAGAAGTCCCATTTTCAATAACAGTTTTCTGAGCAGGCGGCTAGCCGCCTGGGGTTGGTCGGCTGACCGCTAGGTCGCCGAGTGGTGACCGCCGGGTCACCGCGTGTAGTGCAGACACTACTGGGTTGGGATTTCGTCAGGTCGGCCAGCCGCGCGAGGACCGCTGGGTCACCGCGGGCGAGACAGAACCTAAAGAGGTTCTGTTCTGATCAGGCGGTCAGCCGGGAGCTGACCGCGGGGGTAACCGCGTGAACAACTGTGTCTAGTTTCTGGGTAGGCGGTCAGCCGCTGGCTGACCGCGTGGTGACCGCCCGTACAGAACATGGAGTTTCTGAAGCTGTTCTCAGTCAGATTCCGAAATGCACCCACTGAGCTTCAGAGACCTGACATTCTATACCTGTAAACCATGCACATCGTGCCACAAAAACACCCATCCATTCCATCTAAATCCATTAACATTATTTACTTAATTAACATGTGAAATCCAATGAAACATTAACAAGCTTGGAATTTGGGGACTTCTATCAATTGCATTGCCAAGAATGAAGTAAACATACATGCATGAACAATACATAGAGCTAATCAACTTGCCTTCACCAAAGGAAATGGAAGAGATGGAGATTAGAGAGAGAAACTTGAGGAGGAGAGCTCCCTACACGCTCTAGCCAAACCCACCTTCCAAAACTCTTCTCCTACACCCAATGAACACCAAGGAAGAAGAAAAGAGAGAAGTCATTAACATTCTACCCATTTGCAGCCATGAAAAACGAAATGGGGAGAGAAGGAGAAGGGGAAAACTCACCAAATTTAGATCAAGAGGTAGAGGAAGGAGAGAGGAAGAAGATGGTGTGCTTGGTTTCTCTTGGGATGCTTTCAATCCACACTTGCAAGAAGGAAAAAATGAAGAAGGAGGAAGAAGAAGAAGTTCCAGCAGTTGAATGAAGAAGAGAAACGAAGGGTAGGGCTGGGTTTAGGGTTTAAATGAGGGTTGGAGGGGAAAAGTCCAAAATGCCCCTTTGAGTGAAATGAGAGAAAATCAATTATTTGAGGGACTTCGGGGCGTCAAATCATGACGAGCCAAGAACGAAAGATGACGAGCGCGACGAGATCTTTCCAACGAGCCCAAATTCGGCGAAAACGGAACTTTTCGGAAAAATACCCAATTTTCCTATTAATCACAACCTAACCCCTTATTAAGACTAATCGCACTCGGAATCGAATGAAACTTCGGGAACATCTTTCTAATGATAAAAGAAACTTGCTTAGCCACTAAACCCGCCTAATTAGCTAAAATCACAATTAATTAGGCTAATTGCCAATATTAAGAAATTAAACACTCTATTAAGGTTGGGGGCCTTACATCCCTTCCCTCTAAAAAGAACATTTGGTCCTCCAAATGCCTAAACATACCTCCTCAGGAAGAAGATGAGGATAGGCTTTCCTGATCTAGTCCCTGAGTTCCCACGTAGCTTCCTCTGGACGATGGTGCTCCCATTGAACCTTGACCCATGGAATGGTCCTCGTCCGCAAAACTGTCTCCTTGGTGTCTATAATCCGCGTTGGCTGCTCCACATAGGATGCGTCGGGCTGAATCTGCAGTGGCTCGTGTGGTAACACGTGAGTGGGATCTGGAATATACTTGCGCAACATCGACACGTGGAACACATTGTCTACATGTCGCGACCCCGAACCGGGGCCCGGGACCGCGACGGGGGTGGTGTGGATAATGAACCACCCCTTAATAATAATTGTACATTTCTTTAATTTCCCACAGGTTTCCGCGGTGAGGATTCCTCATACACTCATAGAACATTTATATTGGTGCGGAAGCGTGTAGCAAATCAAACTCTTAATCCATTCACAACAAATAAGACTGTTAATACACAGGCATGACATGATGTCAGAGTGAGCAATGAACTCATTAGCATTCCCAAAATATGAAGTTAAAGTTTAAACAAAAGCTCAAGTTAAATTAAAATTCCCCAAGAATTAAGGCCAACAAAGGCCAGTAGAACCCAAAAGTAAAAATCAGTGAATCAGTTTATATCTCCCAAAATGTTCGCTGCTCAAAGCTAAACCGAATGTCTACATGACATCGTCAGCTTGCCACTCCACTAGTCGTTGGGGTTCATCATTCGCCCCCTCTGGCTCCTCCTCAAAGGCACTATCGGGAGCTGGACCTGAGTACCACAAAATGGGTCGGACACGACGGCCTGGCAGGTGGGTGAATAGATAATAACACGAAAGAAATCAAAGTATATCATAGTTATAACGAAAACTGTCACAAAACAGGATGCATAGTTCATTTAAAGTACAAATGCAATATAAATCATGTGGGGTATTCAAGGTATAGGAACTGACTAGATGGCAACCACACTAAAGCTAAATCCTCTCCATCACTAAGGTGATGAGAGCACATTCAGTGCATTGGGCTCAATCACACGAAGTGACGAGAACCAATATTATATACATATACATATACATATAGCTAGGCAAGACCACGGCCGCGGAACCGGGTAACGGGACAGTACGGGATCCAAGTTGCAACTGGCGGGAGCACAGGGGGAGACCCAAGTCAGTTGATCAGACTGACAAGGATGTCCAAGCTTAGTGGTGCCGACTCTTAGGTTACATGATAAATCAAAACATATACAAAACTATATCAATATAAAACGTACGGGCAAACGGGGCATGGTGCTCGTAGGCACACATGTCATATTATTATCCGTACATGCATAAACGGGGCTGGGGGACATATCGGTGTATAAATCGGAGTCTGAGATAAAACCAGTAAGATCGGGTAATTACATATATAATTTGAGTAAAACAAAGCAATAATTTCTAATATCATTAGGGACTAAATATTGAGGCTTCCATATTCAAGCAACATGTATAAGGATCTTGTATGTCCATATTACCCTAAATATGGTACTCGAATGATAGAGGACATACTAAGTTTCCTTATGCGCGTTGATGAATCTAAAAGTCCCAATACCTTTTCCGAAATGGTGTTTCTATCTATGTCAATCTCCTTATGTCATCCCCTGGGTCTTTCCAAGGTGGTAGGGCATCAGAACAACCCATCCAAACCTTTAAATACCATATCTGAAACCAATGGAAAAGACTCAGGAATTCTGGGTAAAACTCGGTCACCTGTCGGTCAGATGGCGGTTAGCCGCCGAGGTGATCGGCGGTTAGCCGCTGGCTGACCGCGGGGCTGACCGCGGTTCCCCTGCTAAAAATGTAGCATTCTGTGTTTCTGACCGCGCATCTCGGCTACCCGGCGGTCACTGGGTTCTGCTCAGCGGTTAGCCGCGAGCTGACCGCGCGGCTGACCGCGGTTCGCCTGTCAAAACACAGCGTTCTGTGTTTCTAACCGCATCTGGGTCGGCTAGCCACCGGTCACCTGTCGGCTAGCCGCCAGGGTGACCGCCCGCTGACCGCCCAGCTGCGGGAACTACACATCAGGTGCAGATTTCAGTCTTTCTTTCCCAAACTATTTCACCTCAACTCCAACCCTTTCCTAACATGAAATAGATCCATTCCCTTCCATTTAACATTTAATTCCTTCTACCAACCACCATTTCATCCATGCATTTATTCCTCCTACCAATGCAAATCTCATTCAATGCAAATACAAATCTCATTTAAGATGTCATACTAACCCAAAATAAACTTTCATGAATGCATGCATATATTCTCATAAAACTAACTATAAGAAAACCATGACAATAAATACATTTCCAAAAGCATTATGAGACATGATGAACCAAATGAAATAGGAATAGTAAAAATCCATATTTTCAACAAAGTAAGAACTTATTCAAATCGAATCCATTCATCCACTTGCCTTGGTCTCCAAGTATGCTAGTCAAGCTCTAATCACTCTATCAAGCTCAAAATCTACAATCTACACAAAAATCCCCAAAATACAATCATTACAACCCTAGAATGTCAAAATCAAGCAATAGACGGAAATAGCTTCCAAAAATCAAGGTGAAGCACCTCCTAGGCTAGATGAACACACAATCAAGAGATGAGAAGAAGAACTTACATGGAAGTTCTCCAAATACACAAGGCTTGCTCAAAGAGGGTCCTTGAATGGTGGTTTCTCTCTAAAAATGGTACCAAGAAGGAGCTCTCATGGAGGGGAAGAAGATTGAAGCATCCATTTTTCCTTTAGCAAGAGATTTGAGAGAGATTGAGAGAAGAAGAAGCAAGAAGCAATGGAAGTTGGAGAGAACCCAAGGCTGGGCTGGGGTTTCTTGTTCTCAAGGAAGTTGCAAGAAGAGGAAGAGAGGGAGAAGGGCTTCTCCTTATATAGAAATCTGAATGGGTCCCACAACTTAAAAGTCCAAAATGGGCTAAAACGTCGTTCTACGGGCTTCGGACGGATTCGACGAAGAAGGAAGAATTGATCGTCGAAATTTCTACTTTCCAAAAAGTATATATTTTACTAGTTTCGGAGACATCGAAAATGGTGTCCAGATTTTGTGTAAAAAGACTGTTTTACCCCTATCAATGGCAAAGTGGGGTTTAGAGGTCTCGAATGGGAACGGAGCAAATACGAGAGTTGTAGGGAATCATAAAATACATTCAACGGAGCAATTTACCGATTTCCAGAATTATAACTAAATTCCCAAAACTAATCAAGACACAAGAAAAGGAACCCCCAAAGGGCCCCACTAGATCCAAAAGAGTTCCCAAAATTATTCAAAGCTATAAAAAGCTATTCTAATCCAGATTTAACCCATTTCCACTAATCTCACTTATAGCTAAAACACGTCTTAATTAACACTAAAAGGAAACTCTCGGGGCGGGGTCTTACAGTACACCCGACAATTCTGGCGGCAAGGTAAGTCGATACGCAACATCACCAATCCTGCTACGAATATCGAACGGTCCCACATATCTCTTGGAAAGCTTCCCTTTTTGGCCGAATCTGACAACACCACGCATTGGAGAGACCTTGAGAAACACCTTATCGCCAACCTGAAACTCTAGTGGCCTTCGCCTCTTATCCGCATAACTCTTCTAACGGTCACGAGATTCTTTCAAACGCATCTGTACAACCTTGACTTTCTCACTGGAATCACCAACTACAGATGGTCCGTGGAAACTTCGTACTCCTACCTCTTCCCAACACACCGGAGTTCTGCATCTGCGTCCATATAGTGCTTCAAACGGTGCCATGCCAATGCTAGAATGGTAACTGTTGTTGTAGGAGAATTCACAGAGGGGCAAACTATCATCCCAATCCTTCTTGAAATCCAATACACATGCCCGGAGCATATCCTCTAGAGTTTGAATAGTACGCTCTGACTGTCCGTCCGTCTGAGGGTGGTAAGCTGTGCTGAATCTCAACTGTGTGCCCATGGATGACTGAAGTGTAGTCCAAAACCGAGAGACAAACTTGGAGTCTCGATCGGAAACTATAGATTTAGGCACTCCATGCAATCTAACAATCTCATCATTGTACAACTTGGCCATCTTATCCATGAACTGACCAGTCTTGAATGGTATGAAATGGGCTGACTTGGTCAATCGATCCACGATCACCCATATATCATCGTTCCCTTTTCTGGTATTTGGCAATCCCGATACAAAATCCATAGTGATGTGCTCCCATTTCCACGTAGGAATATCCATCTGATGAAGTAAACCAGGAGGCTTCTTGTGTTCAGTCTTGATCACCTGACACGTGTAGCACTTGGAAACAAATTCTGCAATTTCCTTCTTCATGTTCATCCACCAATAGTGGTTCTTCAGATTCTGGTACATTTTTGTGCTGCCCCGGATGAATAGAATATCTTGTACGGTGTGCGTCTGTCATCAGTTCTGTCTTTATGTCCTGCACATCTGGCACGCATAACCGGTCTTTGCAATACAAAACCCCCTTAATTAGTCTGAACTCAGGCCTGTCATCTATGTGCTCGATGATACGCTGCAATCCTGGGTCATCCTTCTGGCATTCCTTAATTCTGTTCATTATCTCTGGTTCCCATGCTGCCATGCTAGCAATCATTACCTTCTCACTGATAGGCCAAACTTCAGCTTCTAAATCTCTAAATTGTTCCATCCATCTCCATTCTGGCACTATACACCCACTAAATGCTGACTTTTTGCTCAAGGCATCTGCTACCACGTTGACTTTCCCAGGGTGGTACTTGATAGGGAAATCGTAATCCTTAATGTACTCCATCTATCTTCGCTGTCTGTTGTTCAACTCATTCTGGGTAAACAGATACTGTAAACTCTTGTGATCGGAGTGCACCTCGAATTTCTCGCTGTATAAGTAGTGTCTCCACATCTTGAGTGCAAGTACAACGGCTGCAAGCTCTAAATCATGGGTGGCGTACTTCTTCTCATGGTCTTTCAATTGCCTCGAGCCATACGCTATCACCTTATCGTTTTGCATAAGAACACAACCCAAACCAACTCCTGATGCGTCTGTGTGAACGACAAATCCTCCACTGCCAGATGGTAAAGCAAGAATGGGAGCTGTGGTCAATCTGGCCTTCAGTTCTTGGAAGCTTTTCTCACATTCCTCGGTCCAAACAAAAGGGACGTTCTTTCGGGTCAACTTCGTAAGAGGGGCTGCCATAGTAGAGAATCCTTTCACAAACCTTCTATAATAGCCCACAAGTCCTAGGAAACTGCGAATCTCTGCTGCATTTTGTGGACTTCCCCAATTGACAACTGCGTCTATCTTCTTGGAATCCACTGCCAATCCTTCCTTGGAAATTACATGACCTAGAAATGACACCTGTTCTAACCGGAATTCGCATTTACTCAGCTTGGCATACAACTGGCTGTCCTTCAGAAGCTGCAATGAAGTCCTCAACTGGTGCTCATGTTCCTCCTTGGACTTGGAATAAACCAATACATCATCGATGAATACCACTACGAACTGGTCGAGGTAGGGAGTGAATATCTTGTTCATTAAGGCCATGAACACTGCTGGTGCATTCGTCAAGCCAAACGGCATCACAAGGAACTCAAAATGGCCATATCTAGTCCGGAACGCTGTCTTAGGAACATCTTCTCCTCTGACACGTAGCTGATGGTATCCCGAACGTAAATCAATCTTCGAAAAGAACTGGGCTCCCCTGTAGCTGATCAAATAACTCATCTATTCTCGGAAGCGGGTACTTGTTCTTGACTGTCACTTGGTTCAATTGCCGGTAGTCGATGCACATCCTCATAGTTCCATCCTTCTTCTTAACAAATAGTACTGGAGCTCCCCATGGTGATACACTGGGCCGGATGAAGCCTTTATCTAACAGGTCTCCTAGTTGACTCTTCAATTCTTTCAACTCTGCAGGGGCCATTCTATACGGAGCCTTCGAAATCGGTGCAGTACCTGGTAGTAGCTCTATCGTGAAGTCTATCTCCCGCACAGGTGGTAAACCCGGGATCTCCTCCGGAAAAACATCCGGGAACTCGCATACTACCGGAATCTCATCTATGGGTTTGGACTGCTTGTCCTCCGCGATAAACGCGATGTAACCCTCACATCCGCTCCTCATCAAACGGTCTGCCTTCAATGCAGAAATCAACCGAGTGGAGGTGGGCTTCTTCGCACCAACGAACTCAACACTACGGTCTACACTACGCAACCTCACGGTCTTGTTGAAACAATCCAACACCGCACGGTTCGCCGCTAACCAGTCCATTCCAAGAATAACATCAAAGTCGGACATCGCCAACACAATCAAACTGGCGGTCAACTGAGTACCCCCAATCTGAACTGTGCACCTGGGATAAACAAAATCACATGCTACCGACCTGCCTACCGGAGTAGCAACTACTAAAACAAACGGCAACATCTCCCTACTCTTCCCAAAATGCAATGCAAATGCTGGTGCAACAAAAGAATGTGTGGAACCTGGATCAAACAAAACTCTAGCATCAAATCCACAAACGGGGAGAGTACCTTCAATGACGTTCTTCGCTGCCTCTGCTTGCTCGTGTGTGATCGCATATGCCCTGCCTAGCTGCCTCGGGCGCTGGTACTGCTGATGTGGCCTCGGAGCGCGGTACTGTGGTCGCTGCAATGCCGGAGGTCGCTGCGGAGCCCTAAACTGAGGAGCCGGAGCCCGTGGCTATGGCGGCTGAGGAGGTCTGACAATAACTTGCTGCTGCTGCTGCTGTTGTGGTGGTCTAACTTGTGCTGGAGGTGCCTGTCTCAACGGCAGCGCAGGACGAGGAGGCCTGGGCACCGGAGCTGGAAGTGCTGGGGGTGCAACCCCTGTCTTCATCGGGCAATGGCGAACCTTATGCCCGGGATCTCCACAATGATAGCATGCACCGGACTGCTTCCGGCAGTCTCGAGAGTAATGAGCTCCACCACAATGTACGCACTCTAACCTCTGCTGCGGCTGTCTGAACCTTGGTTCCATTCTCTGTCTCTTGGGCTGCTGAGGAGGAAAAGGAGCAGGAGTGGGAGTAGGAGTAGGTATCAACTGTCCAATAAGCTGTGGCAACATAGCCATAATCCTCTGCTGCTCTAACGCTATGACACCCTTGAGAGACTCCTCTGCCCAATATGCTTTCTTGACTACTGCATCATACTCTGTCAACTTGCTCTGTTGAACTTGCAATCTGATATCAGGTCTCAGTCCTCTAATAAACCTGCGAACCTTCTCAGAATCTGGCGTGATCAAAGCCGCTGCAAATCTGGACAGGCGGGTAAACTGGATCTCATACTCCTGAACTGGGAGAGTATCCTGTATAAGTGTCTCAAATTCCACTATTTTCTGCTCTATGTAGTGCTCAGGGATGAACCTATCTTGAAACTGTTTGACAAAGGTCTCCCATGCCTTGTCGTCTTCAGCGGTGTCGTAAGCACTCTTGATGGTCTTCCACCATCCCTCTGCTGTCCCACGAAACATATGTGTTGCCAATTGAACTTGCTGCTGACTTGTGCATTTGAACACTTCGAAGATCTTCTCAATCTGCACTGTCCATTCATCTGCCTCTGCGGGATCCTCTACCCCATAGAATTCTGGGGGAAGTCTCTTCATGAACTTTTCAACTAAATCATTGAGATCTTGTTCTTTAGCCCGGGGCTCAGACACTTTTTGCATCACTTCTACCATCTGTGCTTGAAAGGCTATCTGGTCCTCTCTTTGCTTCCTGTCACGTTCGGTCTGCACAGTCTGTGATTGTAGATAAGCATTGAGGAATTGCTGGAATTGGCTATCCGGTATGGGAGGTGTGGAGCCCGATCCTGATGGTCCGCTATTAGCCATATCACTGTAAGAAAACATGAGTTAGGCCCTATGTAATCTAAAACTAACAATACAAGGCTATAAGAATATAGGACATACTATGACAACTAGGTTAACGTAAATCCTCACACGCGTCCTATGGTTTCTACAATTTTTACCCTGAGAAACCATCCAATGCTCTGATACCACTTTGTCACGCCCCCGAACCCGATTAGTAATTAAACCGGATCCGGGGTGTGAAATTTAGGGCTAATTAAAAATCTTTGCCCTTAATGCCCACGGATCGAAGTCCGCTGTGAGGATTGTATAGTTGCCTCATTATCAGTTAATCAACAGGGCTTGTCCGGTAAACACATTCATTAAACCTGTAGAGATATCGAAGCAAGTATGGATTTCATTCCATTAATTTCAAGTTTCAAATAAAACATATAAAGTTTATAAACACCAGGGCCATCCCAAAAACTTAGGCCCTGGTACAAAAGATATACAAAAGTATGGTGATTACAAAATGTTTAAACCAAAAGATAAGACGAAGTGGTACGATGAGAAATATCCCCGTTTACGCGCGCTAGTGCCGGAAGTGATGACGCTAAGCTACGTCATCGGCACCCCACTCTCGTACCTCGTCCTCCTCCCCCGGTTGAGGATCCTTTGGGATTGCCTCGGCATCCGGGTCAGCGTATGGGTAGTAATAGGTGTCCTCTGCACACCATGGGATAAGGTCAACAACATGTTGGCAAGAAGATAAGCAATATACATTATTCATAACATGCTTCAAAGGAGAGTAAAGACAAATACATGATCATAAGATAACAAGGTACAAGCTAGGCAATAAGCATGAATAATACGAGAATCAAGTAATAAGATAAGTCCTAGCAAGATAAACAAGAATAACCATCCATGAAATGCAATGCAAGCAAGAGGAGACTCCGAGGATGTCCAAAGCCATCTCCCGGGGTATAAGTGACATCCGAGCCAACTAAAATACCCAAAGTCCGGCTCTAGGGGGATCCTAGTTCCCGGTCCTAGGAATAGCAGCACGGTCCTAGCCCGCTCCCAGCTATTCACGCCATGGTCGCCGTCCAAAGCCGACTGCCCACCCTAGTGTCCGGTATCCGGCCCACTCAAGAATCATCAGACTGCAGCTGGTATGAATGCAAGATGATGGTGATGGTTTGTATACTACACAAGTTCCAAGACAAATACATGTGGATAGGTTTCCAAGTACAAGATAATAAGCCGAGGGCTACTCCAAGTCAAGCCAAGATACAAGTCGAGTCCAAGTTCCATGAGTAGTCCCCTTTCAAGTCTATCCACACGTGTCCGTCAATACAAGGCAAGGTACTTACGGATACACTCTAAGTCCGGTCCAATCCTAATTCTACAAGTTAAATACAATTATACAAGTATTCAAGATAGAGTGTACAAGGTACGACGTGCTACGGCTACAAGATTCAAGAGTCAAGAATGAGGAACAAGCCAAACCTAGGTCAAGGGCTGTCAACCGTGTACTAAACGTATCCCCAACGGAGGACGTATGGATAATGAGTCATTGGTGTCCTAATTTGGCGGCTTATGGTGTACGGAAGTTATTGGGCACCAATCAACTCACTACCACACGCATTCGGCCAAGTAACGTCAATATACGGAAATCCCGGACAACCAACGAAGCACACCGAGCCCATCATGCTCCGTTTCCATTTTCCCCAATTGATCAGGTAAGGGTAGGGTCAAGGGTCCCACATATAAAGTCAAGACCTAGGGCAGAAGTCCCATTTTCAATAACAGTTTTCTGAGCAGGCGGCTAGCCGCCTGGGGTTGGTCGGCTGACCGCTAGGTCGCCGAGTGGTGACCGCCGGGTCACCGCGTGTAGTGCAGACACTACTGGGTTGGGATTTCGTCAGGTCGGCCAGCCGCGCGAGGACCGCTGGGTCACCGCGGGCGAGACAGAACCTAAAGAGGTTCTGTTCTGATCAGGCGGTCAGCCGGGAGCTGACCGCGGGGGTAACCGCGTGAACAACTGTGTCTAGTTTCTGGGTAGGCGGTCAGCCGCTGGCTGACCGCGTGGTGACCGCCCGTACAGAACATGGAGTTTCTGAAGCTGTTCTCAGTCAGATTCCGAAATGCACCCACTGAGCTTCAGAGACCTGACATTCTATACCTGTAAACCATGCACATCATGCCACAAAAACACCCATCCATTCCATCTAAATCCATTAACATTATTTACTTAATTAACATGTGAAATCCAATGAAACATTAACAAGCTTGGAATTTGGGGACTTCTATCAATTGCATTGCCAAGAATGAAGTAAACATACATGCATGAACAATACATAGAGCTAATCAACTTGCCTTCACCAAAGGAAATGGAAGAGATGGAGATTAGAGAGAGAAACTTGAGGAGGAGAGCTCCCTACACGCTCTAGCCAAACCCACCTTCCAAAACTCTTCTCCTACACCCAATGAACACCAAGGAAGAAGAAAAGAGAGAAGTCATTAACATTCTACCCATTTGCAGCCATGAAAAACGAAATGGGGAGAGAAGGAGAAGGGGAAAACTCACCAAATTTAGATCAAGAGGTAGAGGAAGGAGAGAGGAAGAAGATGGTGTGCTTGGTTTCTCTTGGGATGCTTTCAATCCACACTTGCAAGAAGGAAAAAATGAAGAAGGAGGAAGAAGAAGAAGTTCCAGCAGTTGAATGAAGAAGAGAAACGAAGGGTAGGGCTGGGTTTAGGGTTTAAATGAGGGTTGGAGGGGAAAAGTCCAAAATGCCCCTTTGAGTGAAATGAGAGAAAATCAATTATTTGAGGGACTTCGGGGCGTCAAATCATGACGAGCCAAGAACGAAAGATGACGAGCGCGACGAGATCTTTCCAACGAGCCCAAATTCGGCGAAAACGGAACTTTTCGGAAAAATACCCAATTTTCCTATTAATCACAACCTAACCCCTTATTAAGACTAATCGCACTCGGAATAGAATGAAACTTCGGGAACATCTTTCTAATGATAAAAGAAACTTGCTTAGCCACTAAACCCGCCTAATTAGCTAAAATCACAATTAATTAGGCTAATTGCCAATATTAAGAAATTAAACACCCTATTAAGGTCGGGGACCTTATAGTTCCCTTCTAGTTTCCTTAGAGATTCTAGATAGTCTTTCTCTTAGAGACTCCACCATCTCTCTTGAGGAAAGAGATTTGAAGCGGGTCATAGCATGGAAGACGATTGGGCATTGGAGATTCTGATCTTAGAAGAGCTCTTCATCAAAGTGTTGAATCAAGTTCTCCATTAAAGCACAACCAAGCTCCATAGGTATTTTCTACTCCTTGTATGTTGTGGAATTTCGTGGTTGCATGTTTAGTGTTGTTTCTATCCTTTTAATAGGTTTGTTTGCTGATCATGATGGCTGAGTTTGAGGACATGCATCCTGGATTGGCTATTGATGGCTTTTGGATAGGTGTTCATCACTTCTAGTTGGTGAAAAGTTTTTGAAACCTATCCAAGAGGTCCACCCACTTCCAACAATGCCTACATGACATCGTTGGGCTACCACTCTTGCCCATCGAGCTGCACACCTAGGTTCTCCTCGCACTCCTCCTTGGGGGCAACGGTACCTGTATCTGGACACCAAAACGAAGGGTCAAACACGACGGTCTGGCAGGTAATTGAATCAAATACAACCATGCTATAAAATATAGATTTACAATTTATAAAACAAGTACAGTGTAAAGAACCAAATAAAATATATAGTTCAAAACAACATCCTTTGTGAAACCACATGATAAATCACGATACACAGCTGAAACAAAACTTGGCAACCACACAAAGCTACATTCTCCATCACACGTGGTAACAAGAGCACTCACAATAGAAATTCTCCGTCACACAAGGTGAAAGGGAGCACGAAAACATGACCCAGTAGAACCGGGCATCACTCACGAATCCCGCCGCGGAATGGGCTAAATAACATGCACTATAATCCAAACTATAGTTGGCACGAAATATTTAAGGACCGAAGGTGGTTGATCAAATAGACAAGGTCGTCCAAGTCGAGTGATGCCGAAAATAAAACAAATACACACTACTTTTCAAAATCTTGCTTACTATGTTAAAATACGGGAACTACTCACACTATTTCAAGAACACACGCTATTTCACACAAAGTTAGGAATAGTAGTCTCGACACTATGTGTATAAAACATGATTCACACATTAAATCACAAAATGAGATTTCAGAAATCACATGTTCATTTCCCAAGACTCCATCATTTCCTTGGAGCCATAACCGTTGAATTAGTATACACTTTGAGATCCCATATCGTTCATTCATTTCGATGGTGCCCAATTTTTAACGACATTCAAGATATCAATTTGTATGCATCAACTAGGAAGAGTCCAAAAGGAATTGGAATTGAAAACCTCACCATTCTCTTTATTTCAGAAATCTGGGATCAGTTGGTCACCTATTGGTTGGCCGTCGGCTAGCCGACACTGAACATGTCGGTTAGTCGAGTGCCGACCGTCCCATCAGGTCAGGGAAACAGCATTCTGAATCCAAAACCAAGGATGTTCGGTCACCTGTCAGTCGACCAAGACCCCCAAACTCTGTCAAATACAACATTCTGGAAATGGAACCGAGATGGCTCGGTCACCTGTCGGTTGGCCTGTCGGCTAGCCGACCCCTGACCGACAGTTGACCGACCAGTTGCGGAATGACATTTCTGAAGCTGTTTCCCTTCCTTTCTTTCTTTCACCACTTCACCTTATAACCCCCCATTTCCTGCATTAAAATGAGCCTACATGCTCCTCCCATTTCATCAAACAACTATTCATTTCAACTCTCAAGAATACATCAATCACACTTCACAAAATTTCCAAGAACATATCCTAAGAATTGAAATGACACATTTCCAAAGTGAATGAAACAAGTTGAAAACATAATTTCATCGCATAAATCAGACATATGAACATTTGAAACATGTATTTTCTTAATCAAAGCAGATCAAGAGTGAGAAATTAACCCATAATACCAAAAAGGCAATGCATGCACAATCACACTCATTCAATTACTTGCCTTGGGTAGAAAAGCACTCAAGAAAGTCTCCTACACAACCCTCTTAGCTGAACTCAAAATCTACAAGAAAAACCCCAAAGAAAACCACTCAACTCCACAAAATTCGAAATCAAGGGAGTCCTCAAAGAAAACCCTTTGCATGCATGAAAGAAATCTTCCTAAGAGTTCAAGAAAACCATGGTAGAAAGAGGGAAGCCATTGCATACCTCTAGAAGCACTAAAAATAGAGAAAAGCTTGGAGAAGAAGATGGTTCCAGCTGGGATTCCTTGAAAAAGGTATCAACGGAAAGGTAGAGAGATGGAGAAGGTTGTGATGAGATCAAAACTCTATTTTGATCAAAGGAGGTCCAACATGCAAGAGGGAAAACTGATGAAGAATGGTTGGTTTCTCCCTTGGCTCTCAGCTAGCATGAACAAATTGAAGAAGAAGGAGAAGGGACTCACGTGGGTTTTGTTTTGAATGGGTTTAAGTGGTTGTGGGTCCCACTTATCTAAAAACTTTGAGAGCTATAAACTCCCTCTAGTGGGTCCTTGATGAGATCGGCGAAAGAGGGAAAAACGATCGTCAAAATGTCTAATTTCCAAAAAGTATAATTTTGGCACATTTTTGGGATTTCAAAATTCATGCACAGATTTCGAGGTGAAAAGACCATTTTTCCCTTTTCGCTGAAAAACATGATTTTGGGGTTCAATTATGCATGGGGAAAATTTCCAAAGTTGTTAAAAATAAAAATACAAACCCAAGAGATCCAAAAAATCGATATTTTTCCAAATCAACAATCCGAATTCCCACATGAGCATGCGATGCACGGATCACCCCGGGCCCGGTCAAACCTAACTAAACGCCCTCGAAATTTCCCAAAGCTATTCAAAAATACTAATCTAGCTAGAAATCTAAGTTAACCCTCCTCTAACCCTACTTACTAACTTAACACGACTAAAACCACGACTAACCATAATAAACCTGGTTTGGGGTCTAACAGTAAGTACGTGTTTAGTTATAATGTGGGTTTAGTGTTCGTTGGGTTAGAATTTGGTTCGATTTAGTTTTGAAATTAGCTTTGGGAAATTTTGAGTGCGCTTTGTGTTAGTCAGACACTCTCAAAGGTGCCTTGAGTGTACGTGTAAGCTAGGGAGGAAATTCTGGTTTTTCTGATTTTTATTGTGATTTCGATCCCTTTTGAATGATTTTATTTTATTTTTCAACTTTTGTTTTCAGCCCGTCTGCGTTTGAGGCCCATAAACCCAAGTTTTGGCCCAAATGGGTAAAACAGTCCTTTCACACCAAATCTGGACCCAAATTTTGAAATCTCAAAACTATGCCAAATTTATACTTTTTGGAAACCAAATTTTTTGATGATCGATTTTGTCTTCTTCGTCGATTTCATTTAAGGTCCGCAAGTAAGTGTTTTAACCATCGCAAGTTTTGAAGTCTATGGAGCCCACAAACCCATTTGACTTAAGTCCCTCCTTCTCCCTCACTTATCCCATGTTTCAGAAGTTGTTCTTGCAACCTTTTCTTCAAGAACCAGCTGAGAGAACCATCTTCTTCTTCACTTTCCCCTCTTGCATGCCCTAGCTAGAAGGCTCCAAATCAAGAGTTGATCACATCATCTTCTTCCTCTCAGCTCAAGCTCTCCATTGCTACCATTTTCTTGAAGATCCCAGCTGGATAGCCCCTTCATCTTCTTCCTTGCTTCTTGTTTGACTAGCTAAAGGTAAGGGCTTCCTTCCGTGTTGTTATTGAAGTTTTCCTAGCTCTTAAGGGTATTGTTTTTCATACATGCAACACCCATTTCGAAATGGGTCTTTGTTTTCACATTTTGGGTGGACTTTGAGGTTCTTTTCATGGGGTTCTTGTAGAAATTCGTGGCTCTGCTTGGGGTAGGATTTTTGAGAGATTTTGGTGTACCTATTGTCAAGGCAAGCGATCATTTTAGCTTTTCTTGATGCATGCAATGTTTGAACATTTTGTCTTCAATGGTTTGGTTCTTCATTCATTGTTTTAGTTGAACAATGTGTTGTTTCAAATATGTGATATGGTTTGGAAATTTTGTCTTAGCTGAGATGCATATGTTAATGGCTTTATCTTGATAGTTTTCCATTCAATTTCAGTAATTCTTAACTTGTCTAAATGTTGGTGAATGGATGAAAGAATTGAGGAATATGATTGTGAAATGATGAAAGAATTTGATCGTTGAAGTTGTGAGGAAATGACCCCTTGGAGATAATGGAGGCTCAGGGATATGTAAGGATTTGGCAAAGGAGGAAAGGAAATGGGATGGGATGAGAATGAAGGAAGAAAGAATTGAAAAATCTAACTTGAACTGAGCTGCCGCGCATGGTCGGTCAGCTGGCGGTCAGTTGTCGGCTAGCCGACATGTCAACTTAGGCCAGCCGACAGTCAGCCGAATTAGTTCGGTTCCATTTCCAGTAGCTTGTTTCACAACAGAGGAGTTTCGGTCAGCTGGCAGCTAGCCAACCTGTCCCACCTCGGTTAGCTGAGAGCCAACCGAGTTCAATTCGGTCCCTTTTCCAGAATGGTGTTTTTCCTATCAGGAGAGCCCTCGGTCAGCTGGCGGCTAGCCGACAACCGCCTACTCGGCTATTCGACAGGTGTCCGAGAGGTGATCGAGTTTTCAAAAATAGACCTATTTTGTGGGATTTTCTTGGGAATGAAAACCCGGATATGAAACTTTTAACTTGAGTTTGTGTGCTTGAGGCCTTAAAATGTCTTTTAACTTCAGGAACACCAAGCCCTTCTTCATTGAGACATTTGGGTTTCAACCACATGAAGATCAAGTGAAAGGTCTTAACGTATGCTTGATAAATCTCGCTTTGAGATCGTGATTTGATACGATGAACCTCGTCTTTGCATGTGTTCTGTTTTACAGGTATAAGTTTCATTTTGAACCGTTCAAGCACTATGTTAGGGAACACTTTTCAACCTCATCTTGTTATGGCTTATGCCACTTTTGTCTAGCTTCACTTTGCATTGTTTTGTTAAGTGTTTTTCCCCATTTTTGATATGTTTTGTGCATACATGAATATATTAAATACCGCTGAGGTTGGACTGCCCTCAGAGTCTAATCCACTAGTTAGGGGGTCCTTAAACATAAGGACAATCTGCAGATTAGTCGTGTATTTATACACATCTTTGTTTTGTCCGGTTCCGCGGCCAGTTTTCCCGCCCACCTTGTGTGGCTCAGACTTTCGTTTTTCATTTTGTTTCTTTTTGTTTCATTTTGCTTGCTTTTGCATCACGTGTGACGGAGAAATGATGAGCTCAATGTGGATTCATGAATCATGATGTTTTCTTGAAATCATGCCATTTTTGCTTTGTACAATACTCATGTTTTGTTGAGAACTCATGTCATGTTTTAAGCATTGATTATTTCAGATTTCAATAGATTTGTATTAAGTCTAAATTGATCACTTCCCAGACCGTCGTGTCTGATCCTTTTGCTTTGGTGTTGAGATGCAGACGCCATTGCCGTTGAGGAGGAGAGCCCGGAGGAGGCTTTTGAGCCACCCCCAGCCCGTGAGTGGCAACCCGACGACGTCCTCTAGACGTCGGGTGGGGTCTTGAGTACGACACACTTAGATGGGATTGTTTTTGGTTATTTTGGGTTATATGGCCTTTGTTGGCCCTTTCTACACTTGGGAAATGTAAACTTAGCTTACTTTTGGTCACTTGAAACTTGAAGTTTAAATTATGGATATGCTATGTTGCACATTATCTCTCTGAATGTTTATGTCCTTTGATTTATTTAACTTATGCATCTTGGAATCATCAGTTTTGTATTGATAAGTTTTGATTGAGATTACTTGCATGCTTCCGCAAATCATTGTTCGTGTGAGATAAATCCACGTTTGTTTTGGGAATCCTCATCGTAGAAACCTCTAGGTTAATCACAGTTGGACACACTCGTTATGGGCCCGGATCGGGGACCTTGGTCCGGTTGCGACAGGACTGGTATTAGAGCGAGACATGTTTCAAGCATATAAAAGAAACTAGAAACTCTTAGGGACGCAGCGAGGATCCGTGAGTTCGTTAGACCGTTAGTATGGACCTAGAAACCAAACCCAAGCCTTGTTATTATGTACTAACATTTTGTTTTACAGCATCATGCCTCCAAGAAAAGCTCTGAATCAAAATGCTTCCGGAAGTAATAACAATGAAACAGATCACGAGCAACCACCTACAGTCACACAGTTTTAAGCACTCATGCAAGCCATGTTTGAACAGCAGAGGCAAGCCAGTGAAAGTAGACTAGATTACAGAGGGAAGTCAATGAAGTCCAAGCTAGGCTACATAGAGAGGCCCTTGAGAACCAAGCTAGGTTCCAAGAATATTTAGCTAAGAAGGATGAGGAAATGGACAAAGTACAGAGACAGTTATTAGAAGTCTTACAGAACAGATCCCAACAGCAACCACAACCCAGACAAGCTTTGGGCCCAAATATCATCATAAATAATAGAGAGCGGGACCCTAGCATATTGTTTGAGAGGTTTAGCAAAAGGAGGACCCAAGGAGTTCTCGGGTCAAGAAGACCCACTGGCTGCAGATGATTGGTTAATGAACACGAAGAAGATCTTTGATGTATTCACTTGTAATGGCATGCAGAAGGTCAACCTCACAGCTTCGTTGTTTTATGGACTAGCGGACACTTGGCGGGAAACGACTAAAGAACCGTATCAGACTATTGCAGATGAGACTGCCTGGGAAACCTTCAAGAACGAATTCACTGACAAGTATGTCCCTTCACATATCAAGAGACAGAAAGCCATAGAATTTCAGCAACTCAAGCAGGGCAACATAACAGTACTGGAATATGTCACAAAGTTTGAAAGGCTTGCTAGATATGCCCAAGAGTTGATTGACACCAAACAAAAGAAGATCACAAAATTCTTGGAAGGGCTGAACCCCATCTTTATGAGAGATGCTACAGGGGTAGTTCCACCAGCCACCTTTGATGAAGCAGTCAAAAGGGCATACAAGTTTGAGGATATCAATAATCAGATCATCCGGGATAGAAAGCAACAGTACCACCAACAGAACCAAAGGCAACAGAACAAGAAGTAAAGGAAAGAACAAAACCCTCCAAGGCAAGGTGCATGTGCACACTGTGGCAAAAATCTTGAGACTGCACAATGTCGTAAAGCCACAGGCGCTTGCTTTAGGTGTGGGGCTATGGACCATGCCATTCGAGATTGCCCACAATTGCAAAACAAAGGCAATAGGAATCAGTTTCAGAGGCAAACAGCCCCTCAGAATCAAGCACCAGCTCAGAACCAAGTTAGATCACCTCAGCAGCAACAACAGCAAGGCAGACAATAAGCTCAGAATCAGAATGCTTGTCCTCCACAGCAGTAAGGGCAGGCATATCATCTTAATCGTGTCGATGACGATGCTGCGCGTGATGTTGTGGAAGGTAAACTTCTGATCTATGGAATAGAAGTTCAAAATTTATTTGATCCTGGAAGCACTCGTTCATTTTTATCTCCTGTGTTTCCAAAGATGATTGCTATGCCATCTAGGGAACTTGATTTTATCTTGACTGTCACCACATCAGTAGGTAAATAGGTTGTTTGTAGAACCTATTACCCAAATTGTTCGGTCTATTAGGAGAGGTCAACCTTCCAGCAGATCTTATCATTCTAGATATGCATGATTTTGATGTCATTTTAGGCATGGATTGGTTAGAGAAATACCATGCAACTATGGATTGTTTTAGCAAGACCATTACTTTCAAGTTGAAAGGAGATCAGGCAGATTATTTGTTCAGCGAAACAGGAAGAAAAACCAATAATTATTTCAGCACTAATGGTAGGTAGAATGGTACAAAGTGGGTATGAAGCTTTTATAGCATTTATCATGGAGGATAAACGGTCCCAAGGGGTGGAGGAAATCCCCATTGTGTGCGAGTTTCCAGATGTTTTTCCTGAAGATATCCCGGGATTGCCACCAATTCGAGAAGTTAAGTTCACAATTGAACTCCTTCTATGGACGGCTCTGATTTCAATTGCACTTTACAGGATGGCTCCAGCAGAATTAGGTTAACTAAAACTTTAATTGCAGAACTTTTGAGCAAAGGTTTCATCAGACCAAGTGTTTCACCTTGGGGAGCACCAGTTCTATTTGTGAAAAAGAAAGATGGAAGCTTGAGAATGTGCATAGACTACAGAAGATTGAACCATATGACTGTCAAGAACAAGTATCCGTTGCCAAGAATAGATGAGTTGTTCAATCAATTGCAAGGAGCAGCGTATTTTTCGAAAATAGACTTGAGGTCTGGGTATTATCAGTTGCGGGTTAGAGAGTCAGATGTGCCTTAAACAACTTTTCGAACAAGACATGGGCACTACGAGTTTTTGGTGATGCCGTTTGGATTGACAAATGCACATGCTGTGTTTATGGCTCTCATGAACAAGGTATTTGCACAGTATCTAGATCAATTCATAGTGGTATTTATTAATGACATTTTCGTGTATTCTAAGAGTAAGGAGGAGCATGAAGAGAACTTGAGGATGTCATTACAGCTTTTGATGGACAACCAGCTCTATGCAAAACTAAGTAAATGTGAATTTTGGCTAGAGCAAGTGGCTTTCCTAGGCCATGTTATTTCAAAAGAAGTCTTAGCAGTGGATCCGTCCAAGGTCGAAGCAGTTGTCAATTGGAAAAGGCCAGGCAGCGTGACAGAGATCAGAAGCTTTTTGGGATTAGCAGGATATTACAGGAGGTTTGTCAAAGGATTCTCATCTATAGCAGCACCATTGGCAAAATTGACCAGGAAAAGTGTGCCTTTTGTATGGACAAATCAGTGTGAAGAAAGTTTTAAAGAGCTGAAAAGAAGACTGACTACAGCTCCGATTCTTATCTTACCATCAGGAAGCGGAGGATTTGTTGTTTATACAGATGCTTCAAATGTAGGATTGGGTTTTGTATTGATGCAAAATGACAAGGTTATTGCTTATGGCTCGAGGCAGTTGAAAGATCATGAAAAGAATTATGCCACTCATGATTTGGAATTAGCAGCGGTTGTATTTGCCTTGAAGATGTAGAGACAATATCTATATGGAGAGAAATTTGAAGTTCATTCAGATCACCGGAGTCTACAGTATTTGTTTTCACAAAAGGAATTGAATATGAAGCAGAGACTGTGGATGGAGTACATCAAGGACTATGACTTTCCAATTAAGTATCATCCGGGCAGAGTGAATGTAGTAGCTGATGCACTGAGTAGAAAATCAATAGTTATGGCCAGCTTGAGAGGAGTTAGTGTCTTACATCAATTTGAAGAACTTGGAGTGGAAGTGCAACCATTAAGGAAGGGTGTGATGTTGGCAAGTATGACAGTGTCTGAACCTACCTTCATCCAGAAAATTAAAGACAATCAGTTGCAAGACCCGGACTTGGCCAAGATTGTAGAGCACATTTCCGAACGTCCAGATTTCAAAGTAGTGGATGGAGTGTTATATTTTCGTGACTGTTTGTGTGTGCCTAACATCGAAGACTTGAAGAATGAAATAATGATTGAAGCCCACAGCACGAGATATTCTATGCGTCCTGGAAGCACAAAAATGTACCAAAATTTGAGGAATAGATTCTGGTGGAATAATATGAAATGGGAGATAGCGGCCTTCGTATCTCGATGCCTCACTTGTCAACAGATTAAGGCAGAACACCAGAAGCCTCCAGGGTTGTTGCAGCCGTTGAAAATTCCGGAGTGGAAATGGGAGAACTTCACTATGGATTTCGTCTCCGGATTGCCTACTACCAAGAAAGGGAACAATGCCATTTGGGTTATTATGGATCGTCTCACGAAGTCTGCTCACTTCATTCCTATGAAGACAGGAAGTAAGATGCACATGGCACCACTTGCAGATTTATTCATGACTGAGATTGTTAGCAGACATGGTCAGCCCGTTTCTATCACTTTCGACATAAATAGCAGATTTGTTTCGAGGTTTTGGAAGACCCTATTCGAATCTATGGGCACTAAGTTACAATTTAGCACTGCATACAATCCTCAGATTAATGGCCAGTCAAAGCGAATTATAAAGACTTTGGAGGACATGCTACGTGCTTGTGTGTTAGATTTCAAGGTTCAATGGGATGAGTACTTGCCACTTTGTGAATTTGCATACAACAACAACTACCATTCCAGTATTGGTATGGTACCTTTCGAAGCACTCTATGGTAGGAGATGCATAACCCCTGTTTGCTGGGAAGAAGTCGGTGTTTGTAGCTTCCACGGGCCGACAATAGTTGGAGAAACAAGTGATAAGATCAAGATGAACCAAGAGCGGTTAAAGGTCACCCGAAGCAGACAGAAAAGCTATGCTTATACTTGTAGAAGAGATTTACAGTTTAAAGAGAGTGTCAAAGTATTTTTGAAGGTATCTCCGGTCAGAGGGACTCTAAGATTTGGACAGAAGGGCAAGCTTACGAGAAGGGACATCGGACAGTATGAGATTTTGAGCAAGGTTGGAGACGTTGCCTATAGACTTGCGTTACCCCCGGAACTCTCCGGGGTGCACAATGTTTTTCACGTCTCTATGTTGAAGAAATACGTCCGAAATCCTTCACATGTATTGCAGCATGAACCACTGGAAATTCGAGAAGATGCTTCGTATGTGGAAAAGCCGGTCAGAATCGTTGACACCAAGGAGTAAAAACTGAGAAATTGGACAATTCACTAGGTCAAAGTACAGTGGGAAAATCGTGAACCGGAAGAAGCTACGTGGGAACTTAGAGAGCAAGTCCAGAGAAAGTATCCTGATCTATTACCAAAGGTATAACTATTTTATTTGGAGGACCAAATAACCTAAGGGGTGAAGGATGTTAAACCCCGACCCAGGATTTGCACGATTAGTGCATAGTAAGTGCATGTTTAGTTATAATGTGGGTTTAGTGTTCGTTGGGTTAGAATTTGGTTCGATTTAGTGTGGGTTATAATGTGGGTTAATTGAAGGACCTTGAGAAGCACCTCAAGCGTACTGTCTTTTCTGTGAAGGTTTGCTCTCATAATTCCCTAGCAAAGGGCTCTCAACCCTGAGACATTGATGAACTCAAGTTTCTATCTATTCATTTGCTTTGAGTCACCAATGAGTGAGGCCATCGGTAGGTCAACACCTCGGTGTCTTGGGTATGTGATAGTAGGACTGTGGGAACATTTAATGGTCAAAATGGAATCTATCTTTTCCCCTTATGCCAATTAATGGATCTATCATTGGTAAGTGTACACCCATCTCAATTAAGAGTTAATTGCATGGTGCTAATGATTACTACAATTAATTAGGTCTCAAGGATAAAAGATATGGATCTAAATTGGTGGGACAGTTTGACCATTTGATCCATGGATATTGATGGCGGGGCCTACTTGTAGTGATAGGGAAGTTGAGGGTCTTCGTATAACTTATTTCTAAGACTGGAGTTCAATTGCATTTATTTAGTAGAGTTATTTGCAATTAACTGTGGGCCCGGATTGCACATGAGATGTGGGGTCGGGGTGTCCCAGTTGGAGCCAGCTTTCTTTGGAATCCCTAGTGGTCACCACACTAGCCCGAGATTGGATCTTTACTAATTATATTTGAACTCAAAAATGAAAACTACTATTTCTATTTGAAGTATGACTGCTAATAGTGGTAATAGTGGAACAAAGGGTTACTAAATATAATGGAAGTTGGACTTCTAATAATACACAAAGAGAGAAGGTTGAAAAACTATAAAAGCAAGATGAGGGAACCCCTTGGACGTCCATGCCTTCATCCCTTGAAGTCCACGCCCATCGTCTCCTAGTTTGCAAGAGTTGAATTCTTCTCCTTGCTTTCTCTCTCTTCTAGTTCCCTTCTAGTTTCCTTAGTGATTCTAGTTAGTCTTTCTCTTGGAGATTCCACCATCTCTCTTGAGGAAAGAGCTCTAAAGCGGGTCATAGCGTGGAACACGTTTGGGCATTGGAGATTCTGATTTTGGAAGAGCTCTTCATCAAAGAGTGGAATCAAGTTCTCCATTAGAGCACAACCAAGCTCCATAGGTATTTTCTTCTCCTTGTATATTGTGGAATTTCGTGGTTGCATGTATAGTGTTATTTCTATCCTCTTGATAGGTTTGTTTGCTGATCATGATGGCTGAGATTGAGGACATGCATCCTGAATTGGGTTTTATTCTTTTTTGTATAGGTGTTAGCTACTTGTAGTTGGTGAAAAGTTTTTCAAACGTATCCAAGAGGGCCACCCACTTCCAACACATTATACCGGTACATTAGATAAATTGAAGGACCTTGAGAAGCACCTCAAGGATACTGTCTTTTCTGTGAAGGTTTGCTCTCATAATTCCCTAGCAATGGGCTCTCAACCCTGAGACATTGATGAACTCAAGTTTCTATCTATTCATTTGCTTTGAGTCACCAATGAGTGAGGCCATCGGTAGGTCAACACCTCGGTGTCTTGGGTATGTGATAGTAGGACTGTGGGAACATTTAATGGTCAAAATGGAATCTATCTTTTCCCCTTATGCCAATTAATGGATCTATCATTGGTAAGTGTACACCCATCTCAATTAAGAGTTAATTGCATGGTGCTAATGATTACTACAATTAATTGGGTTTCAAGGATAAAAGATATGGATCTAAATTGGTGGGACAGTTTGACCATTTGATCCATGGATATTGATGGCGGGGCCTACTTGTAGTGATAGGGAAGTTTAGGGTCTTCGTATAACTTATTTCTAAGACTGGAGTTCAATTGCATTTATTTAGTAGAGTTATTTGCAATTAACTGTGGGCCCGGATTGCACATGAGATGTGGGGTCGGGGTGTCCCAGTTGGAGCCAGCTTTCTTTGGAATCCCTAGTGATCACCACACTAGCCCGAGATTGGATCTTTACTAATTATATTTGAACTCAAAAATGAAAACTACTATTTCTATTTTGAAGTATGACTGCTAATAGTGGTAATAGTGGAACAAAGGGTTACTAAGTACAATGGAAGTTGGACTTCTAATAATACACAATGAGAGAAGGTTGAAAAACTATAAAAGCAGGAGGAGGGAACCCCTTGGACGTCCATGCCTTCATCCCTTGAAGTCCACCCCCATCTCCTCCTAGTTTGCATGAGTTGAATTCTTCTCCTTGCTTTCTCTCTCTTCTAGTTCCCTTCTAGTTTCCTTAGTGATTCTAGTTAGTCTTTCTCTTGGAGATTCCACCATCTCTCTTGAGGAAAGAGCTCTAAAGCGGGTCATAGCGTGGAAGACGATAGGCATTGGAGATTCTGATTTTGGAAGAGCTCTTCATCAAAGAGTGGAATCAAGTTCTCCATTAGAGCACAACCAAGCTCCATAGGTATTTTCTTCTCCTCGTATATTATGGAATTTCGTGATTGTATGTATAGTGTTGTTTCTATTTTCTTGACAGGTTTGTTTGCTGATCATGATGGCTGAGATTGAGGATATGCATCCTGAATTGGGTTTTATTCGTTTTTGGATAGGTATTCCCTACTTGTAGTTGGTGAAAAGTTTTTAAAACCTATCCAAGAGGTCCACCCACTTCCAACACATTATACGGTACATTAGATTAATTGAAGGACCTTGAGAAGCACCGCAAGGATACTGTCTTTTCTGTGAAGGTTTGCTCTCATAATTCCCTAGGAATGGGCTCTCAACCCTGAGAGATTGATGAACTCAAGTTTCTATCTATTCATTTGTTTTGAGTCACCAATGAGTAAGGCCATCGGTAGGTCAACACCTCGGTGTCTTGGATATGCGATAGTAGGACTGTGGGAACATTTAATGGTCAAAATGGAATCTATCTTTTCCCCTTATGCCAATTAATGGATCTATCATTGGTAAGTGTACACCCATCTCAATTAAGAGTTAATTGCATGGTACTAATGATTACTACAATTAATTGGGTCTCAAGGATAAAAGATATGGATCTAAATTGGTGGGACAGTTTGACCATTTGATCCATTGATGTTGATGGAGTGGCCTACTTGTAGTGATAGGGAAGTTTAGGGTCTTCATATAACTTATTCGTAAGACTGAAGTTCAATTGCATTTACTTAGTGGAGTTATTTGCAATTAACTGCAGGCCCGGATTGCACATGAGATGTGGGGTCGGGGTGTCCCAGTTAGAGCCAGCTTTCTTTGGAATCCCTAGTGGTCCCCACACTAGCCCGAGATTGGGTCTTTACTAATTATATTTGAACTCAAAAATGAAAACTACTATTTCTATTTGAAGTATGACTGCTAATAGTGGTAATAGTGGAACAAAGGGTTACTAAGTATAATGGAAGTTGGACTTCTAATAATACACAAAGAGAGAAGGTTGAAAAACTATAAAAGCAAGAGGAGGGAACCCCTTGGACGTCCATGCCTTCATCCCTTGAAGTCCACGCCCATCGTCTCCTAGTTTGCAAGAGTTGAATTCTTCTCCTTGCTTTCTCTCTCTTCTAGTTCCCTTCTAGTTTCCTTAGTGATTCTAGTTAGTCTTTCTCTTGGAGATTCCACCATCTCTCTTGAGGAAAGAGCTCTAAAGCGGGTCATAGCGTGGAAGACGATTGGGCATTGGAGATTCTGATTTTGGAAGAGCTCTTCATCAAAGAGTGGAATCAAGTTCTCCATTAGAGCACAACCAAGCTCCATAGGTATTTTCTTCTCCTTGTATATTGTGGAATTTCGTGGTTGCATGTATAGTGTTGTTTCTATCTTCTTGATAGGTTTGTTTACTGATCATGATGGCTGAGATTGAGGACATGCATCCTGAATTGGGTTTTATTCTTTTTTGGATAGGTGTTCACTACTTGTAGTTGGTGAAAAGTTTTTCAAACGTATCCAAGAGGTCCACCCACTTCCAGCAATTGGTATCAGAGCCATACCTCATCTCTGATCATGATGGTACAGTAAGCTTGCTCTGTTCTTTGCTTGAAATGTGAAGAAGAAAGAGGAAGGACTATGTTTTGGATCGATTTTTATGGTTTTACTTGGTTTTATGGTGAATCCATGTTTGGATAGTCACAAAAGGGTTTAATAATGATGGAAGGATGATAGGAATTCTTTGGAACATTTCAAAAGAGTTTTAGAGTTGATTGGACATGAAAAGGAAAAACCCAAAAATCTTATGTTCGTTTGTTCGGTCGACTGGGACTCATGTCTGGTCGACCGGGTACTTGCAGTCCGGTCGACCAGGCTATCTGGCCGGTCGACCGGGGACACTGCGACAGAACATGCAGTTTTTAGAATTTTTCTATTTCCGGTCTTCTATGTGTGTCCTATTTTTCCAGCATTGTTTGACAGCCTATTTGTGTGTTTTGTGTGGTTGTATGAGCTACTAACATGCATGTTTTCTTATCCTCTCCATATGGCCCACGAGTCTTTTACTTTCTTTTATGGTTGATTGATTTTTTAAGGCTAAGTGTAAAGGGCATCATGGTTTCCTTGGTTTCCCATGAAAGGGCAAGGCATGATGGTTTCCCTATAGCCATTCTAATTTCAATTTTAGATTACCATGTGAGTCTCATCGTAGAGACATAGGGATTTATGTAATTTTCTAAATTTGTAAATTCTGGCGATGTCCGAGACAAAGAAGGAAAGTGAAGTTGGACTCCTAATCAAAGAGTTTGAAGATTCCCAAAAGGAGTTTTGGAGTTGCACAAAGAGTTTGAGGAATTCCAAAGTTTTTGGAAAGTCTAGAAGTCCAAGAAGTCTATTTCGCTTGGGCCATGTGGAGGAAATGCCTATTTACTAATTTTAGCTTTTTCTATTTATGGATGAATGCTTGATTTAGAATATTTCCAAATCTGATCCAAACTTAGCAAGTTACTATAATTGGTCAAATCAAATTAATTTTTGGAAAGATTTCTAATTAGTGTTGATGATCCATGAGATGGACACATTGGGAACACTAATTTAAGAAACTAGACTTTCCTTAAAATAACTTGACTTGGAATCAATATTTGATCATGTCATGAGATGATTTGATGTTTATATATGTATATGTGGGCCCTAATACCTTAAAAAGAAAATCCTCAATTCTAAAATATTAAGTGGAGCGGGGCATTAAATTGAGAAATCCCCATGGTTTTCCACCATAGGTCCATTGTAAGGAAAGTATTAGTCTCACGCTATCTTGAGAATGGTCGTTCCCCACAAAGGACTTTTACTTGTCTGGTTACTAGATATTGATCTCCTAAAAGGATAGTGTTGGTGAGACAGGGTGGGTTCACTCCCCAAGCAGGGGCTGCCTACAACGGTTGTCACTCAATGTTACTTGGTGGGTCACACTTAACTAAAATAATGACGTAGTATCCCCAAGGATTTGCCTCATGTATTTTAGAAACCAAAGATAATCGGGAGTCATTCATTAATTGGTATGAGATACCTAGATAATAATGAATGATAGGGGATCATTATTCTTATTTTTGACTCACTTTGATCCGCACCAATCTAGGTGGTATTCGCACTCCCCAAGGAGGCATATCGTAGGGATTGGAATTCCGATGTATTCTAGATTTTAGTGGTTATGAGGCTTTCCACATAAATATGGTAGAATGCTAAACCCTAATGTCATTAATATTCATTAATTAAATGTATGGTTATGTGTTACAGTTTTTTCAACATGAATTCGAATACTTTCAATCCACTTGCAACCATTCTCAACCAGAATAAGTTGGTGGGATCCAACTATGTAGACTGGAAATGGAACCTGGATATTGTCCTGACTGCATCAGAATATAAATATGTCCTTACCATGTCCCCCATTGATGAGCCTGTGTCAGATGCACCACAGGAAGAGAAAGACCATTATGCCAAATGGACCAATGACAATGAGATGGCCAAATGTTACATTCAAGTATCCATGTCTAGTGTCTTGCAACACCAACATCAATCCTACAAGAATGCATACGATATCATATCGAACTTGAAGGAGATGTTTGCGGACCAGGGCAGGCCTGCTAGGCAGGCTGCTATGAGGGTGCTCATAAGCACCAAGATGGCTGAAGGTACACCAGTATAGGACCGCATGTTAAAGGATGGACCCATTAAATGAGTTGGATGTACTGGGTGCCGCGATTGATGCAGAATCACAAATTGACATAATCCTTGAGTCGCTATCAGATTCATTCAACCATTTTAAGATCAATTATAATATGAATAAAATGAATCTGACCCTAGCTGAGCTGTCTTGCCAGCTGGTAGCAACTGAGGGAATTATAAAGAAAAGGCCATCTGCCCTGATGACAAAAAAGTCAGATGCTAGGCCCAAACCGAAAAGCAAAGGCAGGAAAGGCAAAAAGAAATCGGTCCCCAAGGGTCCTAAGGCGGAAAATGGTCCTAATGGTGGTGTGGCAAAGGCTAAGGGTTCAGCACTGAGGGAAAGCGTTTCCACTGTGGTAAGACAGGACATTGGAAAAGGAATTGTCCAAATTTTCTGTCCTAGAAAAAGACCTCAGGTATGATTGAGTCACTTGTCTTTTAAGTTTGTTTTGCAACTGGTACTTCAGAATCCTAGTGTATTAACTTTGGTGCAACTAATCACATCTGTAATTCATTGCAGGGGTTCTGGAAAACCAGGAGGCTTAGTGATGGAGAAATCATTGTCAACCTAGGATCTGAAGCTAAGGCAGATGCGGTTTCAGTGGGAGTTATTACTTTATGTTTTTCAGATAATAAATTGATTTTGTTAGACACTTTATATGTACCATCTTTAAGGTGGAATTTAATTTCAGTTTCTAGTTTGGTGAATAAAAGTTATTCCATTACTTTTGGTACTGAAATTATCATAAAGAGAAATGGTACTTTCATATGTTCTGGCAAGGTAATCAATGGACTTTATTTGTTAACTCCCACAATGTATGAGATACATGATACCGAGATAAATAATAGACCATCATTAAAGAGAAAATCACCTTCATCTAATCCAACAAAGCTTTGGCACCTGAAGCTAGGTCACATTAACCTAAACAGGATTGATAGGCTAGTGAAAGATGGTATCTTGCCTTCACTGGTAGTAGAACCAATGCCTGTCTGCGAATCCTGTCTGGAAGGAAAATGACCAAAAGACCCTTTTCATCTAAGAGCAATAGGGCCAAAGATTTATTGGAATTAGTGCATACTGATGTGTGTGGACTCATAAATGTTAGAGCGAGAGGAGGATATGAGTACTTCATCACTTTCACAGATGATTACTCAAGATATGGATACATATACCTTATGCACCGCAAGTCCGAGGCTTTTGAAAAGTTCAAAGAGTTTTGAGTGGAAGCAGAAAAGCAATTAGGTAAAAGTATCAAGACTCTTCGATCAGATCGAGGAGGAGAATATCTCTTAGCTGACTTTACGGGATACTTATCAGAGAATGGGATTATATCCCAATTATCTGCTCTTGGTATGCCTCAACAGAACGGAGTAGCGAAAAGAAGGAACCGGACTCTTTTAGATATGATCAGGTCTATGATGAGTTTTTCAGGATTACCTATATCCTTTTGGGGATATACTTTAGATACTGCAATGTACATACTACACCTCATACCATCTAAGTCTGTACCTAAGACTCCCCAAGAGTTATAGTCTGGGCGAAAGCCTAGTCTGTAAGATTTACATATTTGGGGTTGTTCGGCACATGTGCTGAAGGTAAAGATGGATAAGTTAGAATCGAAGTCGGGAGTGTGCACCTTTGTAGGATATCCTAAAGGAACTAAAGGTTGGATATTCTATAATCCCAGAGAGAAGAAAGTGCTTGTCAGCACTAATGCAGTTTTTCTGGAGGATGATTATATGATTGACCGGAAATCTTTAGAAAAGGTTATCTTAGAAGAGATTCAAGAGAAGTCAAATCCTACTATGACCGAACGTGAAGAGAATCCGCCCATACCTAACACAGTAGTTACACCAGTGCCTCGTCGTAGTGGGAGGATTGTCGGGCCCCCTGACAGGTTCTCGTTTTTGGGAGAGTCTTACGAGACAGTCTCGGAAGAACTAGAACAAGATCCCTGCCACTATAATGAAGCAATCAATGATATAGATTCGGGACGTTGGCAAAAAGCTATGAAAGCTGAAATGGAGTCGATGTACTCTAATCAGGTTTGGATACTAGTGGACTTACCTACCAATATTAAACCTATTGGGTGCAATTGGGTCTACAAGAGGAAGAGAGGACCGGACGGAAGAGTTGAGACCTTTAAGGCCAAGCTTGTTGCAAAAGGCTATACTCAGAAAGAAGGTATCGACTATATGGAAACCTTCTCGCCAGTAGTCATGCTCAAGTCTATCCAAATACTCTTATCCATTGCGGCTCATCTCGATTACGAGATTTGGCAAATGGATGTCAAGAAGGCGTTTCTCAATGGCCATCTTGAAGAAGACATCTATATGATGCAACTAGACGGTTTTGTGGCTAAAAACCATGAGCAAAGAGTTTGCAAATTGCAGAAATCCATTTATGGATTAAAGCAAGCATCCCGGAGCTGGAACATCTGTTTTGACCAGGCAATCAAGGCTTTTGGTTTCTGTCAAAATCCGGATGAGTCATGTGTGTATATGAAAAGTGAAGGAGACAGGGTAGTTTTTCTGGTATTATATGTCGATGACATTCTTCTTCTTGGAAAAGACATAGGAATGTTGTGTACAGTAAAAGTTTGGTTGGCTAAAACTTTTGATATGAAAGACTCGGGAGAAGCCAGTTACATCCTAGGATCAAACTCCATCGAGACCGGAAAAATAGGACGATCAGCTTATCTCAAGCTGTGTACATAGATAAGGTACTAGTGCGGTTTGCAATGCAAGACTCCAAGAAGGGTATCACACCTTTCAAGCATGGAGTGCACCTTTCCAAGGATCAGTGTCCCAGGACACCTCAGGAAAAGGAGCAGATGAGAGAAGTGCTATATGCCTTGGCTATTGGCAGCCTCATGTATGCTATGCTTTGTACTAGACCAGATATCTGTCATGCAGTGGGCTTAGTTAGCAAATATCAATCTAACCCAGGTCCTGACCATTGGACTGATGTGAAGTGTATTCTCAAATACTTGAGAAGGACTAGAGATTACATGTTAATTTATTGCAGTGATTAGTTGATTCCAGTCGGTTACACAAATTTTGACTTCATGTCAGATAAAGATTCTAGGAAATCAACCTCTGGGTATGTGTTTATGCTTGGCAGCGGAGCTATCAGCTGGAGGAGTATTAAACAGGAATGCACCGCTGATTCCACCTCAAAAGTTGAATATGTGGCAGCTTGCGAAGCAGCTAAGGAAGCAGTTTGGCTCAAAAGATTCCTTATGGAACTTGGAGTGTACCTTTGACGCGACAGCCGCTCACAGTTTACTGTGACAGCAGCGGGGCAGTCGCACAGTCCAAGGAACCCAGAAGCCATAAAAGCCAAAAACATGTACAGAGGAAATATCATTTGGTCAGAGAGATTGTACAAAAAGGTGACATTGCCATCACCAAGATAGCATCTGCGGATAATCTCGCAGATTCCTTTGCTAAGCCTTTGACTACCAACGTCTTTGAGCAGAATGTGGATGGGATGGGCATGAGATGCAACCCTGATGGGCATTGAGCTCGAGTGGGAGATTGGTAGTTTTATGGTCTCAATCCATTAAGATTGATGTATTAAATTGATTATATTATTTATTTATCAATATATTCATGTTTTCCTTTCATGAGATGAATGGTGTTTTATTACTTTAACGCACATAACCAATACAAATGACATACTGGATCATAAGATTAACCGGAGTCCATAAGTGTATTAGATATAACACATGTGTATAGATGAGATCCACATACAGGAGACATGTGTCACAAATCATATACTTAAATTGATTCGCAACCAGTGATGAGATTGGGCATCTCATCTGACAAGGTCGCAGTATTATGATCACTATGAAATAGTATGATCTGTCTCGATCATAGGAATGTAAGATTCTAGATCATTATACGGGTACATTAGATGTATTGAAGGACCATGAGAAGCACCTCAAGGATACTGTCTTTTCTTTCAAGGTTTGCTCTCATAATTCCCTAGCAATGGGCTCTCAACCCTGAGACATTGATGAACTCAAGTTTCTGTCTATTCATTTGCTTTGAGTCACCAATGAGTGAGGCCATCTGTAGGTCAACACCTCGGTGTCTTCGGTATGTGATAGTAGGACTGTGGGAACATTTAATGGTCAAAATGAAATCTATCTTTTCCCCTTATGCCAATTAATGGATCTATCATTGGTAAGTATACACCCATCTCAATTAAGAGTTAATTGGATGGTACTAATGATTACTATAATTAATTGGGTCTCAAGGATAAAAGATATGGATCTAAATTGGTGGGACAGTTTGACCAATTGATCCATGATTTTGAGGAGGGGCCTACTTGTAGTGGTAGGGAAGTTTAGGGTCTTCATGTAATTTATTTCTAAGACTGGAGTTCAATTGCATTATTTAGTGGAGTTATTTGCAATTAACTGCGGGCCCGGATTGTACATGAGATGTGGGGTCGGGGTGTCCCAGTTGGAGCTAGCTTTCTATGGAATCCCTAGTGGTCCCCATGTTAGCCCGAGATTGGATCTTTACTAATTCCATTTGGACTAAAAAAGGAAAGCTACTATTTCTATTTCAAGTGAGACTTCTAATAAATAGTGGAACAAAGGGTTAGTACGTATAATGGAAGTTGGACTTCTAATAATACACAAAGAGAGCAGGTTGAAAAACTATAAAAGCAAGAGGAGGGAACGCCTTGGACGTCCATGCCTTCATCCCTTGAAGTTCACGCCCATCTCCTCCTAGTTTGCAAGAGTTGAATTCTTCTCCTTGCTTTCTCTCTCTTCTAGTTCCATTCTAGTTTCCTTAGTGATTCTAGTTAGTTTTTCTCTTGGAGATTCCACCATCTCCCTTGAGGAAAGAGTTTTAAAGCGGGTCATAACGTGGAAGACGATTGGGCATTGGAGATTCTGATTTTGGAAGAGCTCTTCATCAAAGAGTCGAATCAAGTTCTCCATTAGAGCACAACCAAGCTCCATAGGTATCTTCTACTCCTTGTATGTTGTGGAATTTTGTGGTTGCATGTTTAGTGTTGTTTTTATCTTCTTGATAGGTTTGTTTCCTGATCATGATGGCTCAGATTGAGGACATGCGTCCTGGATTGGGTTTTATTGCTTTTTGGATAGGTGTTCACTACTTATAGTTGGTGAAAAGTCTTGAAACCTATCCAAGAGGCCCACCCACTTCCAACTGGACACACTCGTCGCTGGCCCGAATCGAGGACCTCGGTCTTGGGTCGCGACAAATACTTTCCTTACAATGGACCTATAGTGGAAAACCATGAGGATTTCTTAATTTAAATGCCCCGCTCCCACTTAATATTTTAGAATTGATAATTTCCTTTTAAGGTTTATGGGCGCACCAAATAAACATCAGATCATCTCATGATATGACCAAAGATTGGTTCCAAGTCAAGTTATATTTAAGGAAAGTCCAGTTTCTAAAATTAGTATTAGCAATGGGTCCATCTCATGGGTCCACCAACACTATTTGGAACTCTTTCCAAATTTAATTTGATTTGACCAATTTTTAGTAACTACTATGTTTGGATCAGATTTGGAAACATTCTATAAAAGCAACCATCCATAAAAAAGAAAGTGGAAAAATAGAAATTAGTCCTCTCCTCCACATGGCCCAAGCTGAATAGACTTCTTGGACTTTCCAAAACTTTGGGATTCCTCAAACTCTTTGGACATCTCCAAAACACTTTTGGTAATCTTCAAACTCTTTGATTAGGAGTCCAACTTCACTTTCCTTCTTCGTCTTGTCATCACCAGAATTTACAATTTTATAAAATTACATAAAATCCTATGCCTCAACTATGAGACTTACATGGCAATCCAATAATGGAATTAAAAGGGCTATAGGGAAACCATCAAGCCTTGCCCTTTCATGGGAAACCAAGGAAACCATGATGCCCTTTACATTTAACTTCAAATAAACCAACAAACATATAAATAAACCAACAACCAATTAACTCTTAATTGAGATGAGTATACACTTACCAATGATAAATCCATTAATTGGCACAAGGGGATAGTTATGATAGATTTCATCTTGATCATTAAATGTTCCCATAGTCCTACTACCATGTACCTAAGACACCGAGGTGTTGACCTAATATTGGCCTTACTCATTGGTGACTCAAAGCAAATGAATAGATAAAAACTTGAGTTCATCAATGTCTCAAGATTGAGAGCCTATTGCTAGGGACTTATGAGAGCAGACCTTAAAGTAAAGACAGTATTTCATAAGGTGCTTCTCATAGTCCTTCAATACATCTAATGTACCAGTATGATGATCCAGAATCTTACATTCCGATGATCGAGACAGATCAGACTATCTCATAGTGATCACAATACTGCAATCTTGTCATATGAGATGCCAATCTCGTCACCGGTTGTGGTATAAGATTTGTGATACAAGTCTCCTGTATGTGGATCTCATCCACACACCTGTGTTATAGCTAATACACTTGCGGACTCCGGTTCATCTCATGAACCATCATGTCATTTGTATTGGTTATGTGCAACTAAGTAAATAAAACACCATTCATCTCATGAGAGGAAAACATGATTATATTGATAAATAAATCAATTTATTACATCATCAACTGGATTGAGACCATATAATCTAACAGTTTGAACTACTTAGAGGTGAGCAATGGCTTCTCCTTGCACCAATGAGCTTGATTTATCCTTTAGAAGCCTTTTATCATGCATGCAAGGAGCTTCTTGGAGAACTCCATTGTTTTTCAAGTTTTTGTGGATTTTGAGTGGTATTTTCATGGGGCTTTTGGTGTAGGATTGGAGTGTGGCATTGTAGGAGTGTGATTGATACTCATAGCAACCAAGGCAAGTGAATATTGTGATAAGGAATGCATGCAAATTGAATATTGTTCTCTTTAAATATTTCAACTACAATGCTCATATACTTCATTGTTTGTATTTATGGTTCATTACATGATTATGAGTATGTTTTCTATGGAGGGTTTTCAATTACAGCCACATGAGTTTCTCCTGAGCTATTAGCTACCTTAAGTTTTGAAATGTATGTTAGAGATTTCCATTTTTTCTTCATGATTTATTATGTGTTTCTTGAAATTAGTTAGTGATTTAAAATGAATTGTGACATGGTGGTTGAATGGGAGGCTGTGTAATGTGAAGGAAGGTGCTTGGGATGGTGTAGGAAATGGTGGAAATTGATGAAGGAAAATTGAAGCTGAAAGGAGGAAGAATGGCAGAAGTTCTACACTGGATGCGCCTAGACAGTGGGATGTCCGCTCGAACGGACCTGAACACTGTCCGCGAGGAGCGAGACAGAACCTCGCTCGCTCGAGTGAACTTGATGTTCGCTCAAGCGAGCGAGCTTCTGTGAGGCTCAGCTAGAGCAGACCCACCTCCTCTTGAGCAGGCTTGGGTTTTAATTTGAAGATTTTTCCTGCACACTGTTTAAATGATTTGAGGTGCAGACCTTCCCCTTTAAGGACTTATTGACTTGGAATGATGGGAATTTAAGTTTTAAACACTTTATTACGAAAATTGTGGAGATTAGGTGTAAGACCCTGCCCCGAGAGTTTACGATTAGCCCTAATTAAGTCGTGTTTTAGTTTTAAGTGAGATTAATGGATTTTGGTTAATATTGGATTAGAATATCTTTTACATAGCCTTAGATCATTTTTAGAACCTTTTGATTTAGTGGGGCCCTTTGCGGGTTCCTTTATTGTGTTTCGAGTGACTTTGGGGTTTATTTAATAATTCTGAAAATCTGTATTTTGCTCCTTTTGATTTATTTTATTATTCCCTACAACTTTCGTGTTTGCCCCATTTCCATTCGAGTCCTCTAGACCCCACTTTGTTAATGATAGGGGTAAAATAGTCTTTTTACACAAAATCTGGACACTATTTTCAATGTCACCGAAACTCACTGTAAAACCCCGCCCCGAGAGTTTCTGATTAGTGCTAATTAAGACGTGCTTTAGTTATAAGTGTGATTAGTGAGTTTTGGTTTAAGTATGGATTACAATAGCTCTCTTATAGCTTTGGTTAATTTTGGAAACTCTTTTGATTAGTGGGACCCTTTGGGGGTTCCTCTATTGTGTTTCATGTGATTTTTGGAATTTAATTGATATTCAGAAAAATCTATATTTTTGCCCCGTTAGACTTATTTTCTTGTTCCCGACAGCTTTCGTATTTTTGCCCCGTTTCCATTCGGGACCTCTAGACCTTACTTTGCTAATGATAGGGGTAAATCAGTCCTTTTGCACAAAATTTTGACACTATTTTCAATGTCCCCGAAACCCGTGATATATATACTTTTTAGAAACTAGAAATTTCGACGAACAATTCTTCCTTCTTCGTCAAATCCATCCGAAGCACAGAAAACGATGTTTTAAGCCCAATTAGATTATTAAGTGGTGAGACCCATCCCCACTTTGTATAAAAGAGGAGCCTCTTTCACATTCCCCTTTCCTTGCAACTTTCATTAGAAGAGAAGAGATTTCAGCCCTTAGGTTTTCTTGCATGTTTCCCTGCTTCTTCATCTCCAAGCTCCCCTCAAGTCATTACTAAAGGAAAAATGGAGGTTGTCATCTTCTTCCTCTCCTTCTAGACTCTCTATTGGTATCATTTTTAGAAGAAGCCCTCCACTCCAAGACCCACTTTGAGCAAGTTCTTGCTATTTGAGGACCTTCCATTTGTGGATTTTGAGCTTGGAGAGTGTGCTTAGAGCTTGGTTAGCTTATCTGGGAGCCAAGGCAAGTGGTTGAGTAGAGTAAATTGATGATTTCATATTTTCTTTGAATTTTCATTATTGTTTCCATTTATGATGCCATGGTTTATACAAGCATGCAAATAAATGTTTTGATGAGCATCTCCTTCTATTTAATCTTTTTGGAAACAAACGAGTGCATTGCTTTTTGTTAAAGGTTATTGAGTCATTCTTTACATCTTCATTTATATGGGTTGTTTCTTGCATTGAATGAAGTGGGTATCTTGTGAATTAATGTGATTTTTGGTTGCAAAGGGATGGTTGTTGGAAGAATTGATGTGGTTGAAGTGGGTGGTAGGAGAGCCATAAATATTGTGTTAATAGTTGGCTTGCTTGAATGAGATTGTGAAGAGAAGAGAAGTGGAGGTTCAGACAGCTGAAACGGAATGTTTCTGAAGCAGTTCGCTCAAGCGAACCCACATTCGCTCGAGCGAACCCTTTACAAAACTTCAGTCACTTGAGCTAACCATCTTCTTCGCTCGAGCCTTTCTGTTCCTGAGCAGTTCACTCGAGCGACCTCATCCTCGCTCGAGCGAACCCCTCACAGAACCTTGGTCACTCGAGCCTCCCTCTTTCTTTGCTCGACCTTTCCTGATTCGAAGTAGTCCGCTCGAGCGAACTCAACTTCACTCAAGCGAACCCCTTCCAAAGACTTGTTCGTTTAAGCCATTCTATCAGTTCGCTCGAACCCTCCTAACTCGGACCAGTTCGCTCAAGCGAACTTGTATTTGCTCGAGCAAACCCCTCCCAGAACGTTGTTCGCTCGAACGAACCTTTCAGTTCGCTCGAGCGAACTGTACAGAAATACTGGGTTATTTCCAAACATGATTAAAAGGTTGTTTTAAGGTCCAATGAGGTTGGTTCGGAGCCCTAATATGATGTGGAGGAATAAGAGGTGTTTTATGAAGACTGATTTGGAAAAGAACCCCAATTCCGGAGATTATTGAGGATGATGGTCTTATCAATTTGTATACGGACCTCGGGATGTCCCAAACCTTCCGGAGTACCATGCTATAAACTTTAATCGACATACGTGACCCTTATACCTATTGTTTAAATCCTGAAACCTCAATGTCTGGTCCGAAATTAGGTGGGGGTTCGCTTTTATTGAATTTCATGCGTCTTTGACAGTTTTCACATATTAGTACAAGTGGTATTTCAAAACCACTGAAATCTGTAATTCGAATATTTGATCAGCCTTATGCATTTTGATAAGATATTATTGTGTTAAATGCGCTTACGAGCCTTCAATTCAGTATGTTTTAGGTGTTATACACTCCTTTAGATATGTATATGTTTTGAATGTGTTTTAACCTATGAGTCGGCACCACTAAGCTTGGACGACCTTGTTGGTTCGATCCACCGACTAAGGATCCCCCTTTAGCTTCTGTCAGCTGCAGTCTGAATTCTATTATATTTTGTCACCCAGTTCCGCGGCCGTGGTTTTGCTCAGTATATTATTTGTGTATATAATTGTTTCTTTTCACCTCGTGTGCTTTGAGATCAACGCCTTTAGTGTGCTCTCATCACATTAGTGATGGAGGATTTTGCTTAAGTGTTGTTGCCATCTTGTCAGTTCATGTTCTTTGTTGCCCTTCATTATTTATGTTGCATTTGTACTTTAAATAAACAATGCATCATGTTTATAACAATCACTGTTTTATTATGATTTCAGTATGTTTTAAGTTATGTTTGTTTTCTTAAATTGTATTATCTATTCACCCACCTGCCATACCGTCGTGTCTGAACCATTTTCGTGGTACTCAAGTCCAGTCCCCGTTATTGCCTTTGAGGAGGAGCAGGAGGAGGCGGTCGGTGAGCCGCAACGTTTAGTAGAGCGGCAAGCTGACAATGTCATCTAGACATTGGATTGAGCTATGAGTTGCGCAACATTTTGGGAAATTATAGAATAACAATTAATTTATACTTTTGGTTGTACTAGCCTTGTTGGCCATTATTTTTGGGGAATGTTAAATTAACTGATCTTTGTTTAAACTTCTAACTTTATATTTTGGGGCTGAACCTATGAAATTATTGCTCACTCTGACATCATGTCAGTTACATGTATTTATCAGTCTTGTGTTGAGAATGGATTATGAATTTAATTTGCTACACGCGTCCGCACTAATGTAAATGTTTTGTGAGTGTGTGTGAAATCCTCACTGTGGAAACCTGTGGGAAATTAAGTGAGTATGTATTCATTGTTGTATGATCATAGTATTCATGTTGATTATCATCCTCATTCGCGGGCCCGGATCCCGGTCCGGGCCCGCGACACTCGCGAAATATATACTTTTTGGAAACTAGAAATTTCGTTGAACATTTCTTCTTTCTTCGTCGAATTCATCTGAGGCCCGGAAACCTAAATTTTAAGCCCAACTAGCTTGTTAAGTTGTGAGACCCAACCCCATTTCCTATAAAATGAGAAGTCTCCTTCACTTTCCCCTTTTCTTTGCAACTTTTCATTGAGAAGAGACTTTGGCTCTAGCACTCTAGGGTTTCAACCTTGTTCTTGTTCTCCTTGCTTCTTCTTCTCCAACTCACACAAGACTATTACTAATGAAGAAAGAGGCTTCACCATCTTCTTCCTCATCTTGAGGACTCTCTATTGGTGCAATTTTTGGAAGAAACCACCTACTCCAAGAGTCTCTTTGAACAAACTTTGTCCTTTTGAAGACCTTCCATGTAAGTGATTCTCTCCATCTCCTTGATTTGTATTCCTCTTGTCCTAGAGAAGCCCCACCTCTATTAATGTAAGCCCTTTCTTTCTATTTCTTGGTTTACCCATTTTAGGGTTTGTAATGGGTATGTTTTTGGGGATTTTTGTGTAGATTGTGATTTGGCTTGAGAGAAGTGTTTGAGAGCTTGATTTGTCATCTTTGGAATCAAGGCAAGTGGATGAATGGGTTTGATTTGAATGGTTTCTTATTCTATGAAAAATGTGAATTTTTACTATTCATCATCTTCTAGTTTCATATGATTCATGATGCTTTAGAAATGTATATATGGATGAGTTTTCCCCTCTTAATTGTTCTTTCAACACATCATGCATTAAAGTTTGTATTTATGTCAAATGATGAATCTCCTTAATGGTAGGTGCTTTGTAATAAATGAAGTGGAAATACAGGTGTTTTAATTCCTTGATGGAATGGTTGTTGGAGGAAGTGAATGAATGTTGAATAGAAGGGGTATAGACCCATTCCATGTCAGGAAAATGGATGAAGTGAAAGGAGAATGATTTGAGGAAAGAAAGAGCAACAACCTGCACCTGAAGTGAATTTCCCTCAGTTAAGCGGTCAGCTGGCGGTCACCTCGGCGGCTAGCCGACCTAGGTTCGGTTACAATTCCAGAATGCTCAAAATCCTGGGCGAGCACGGGCGACTAGCCGACCTTGGATGCGGCTAGCCGCCATGTGGCCGCCAGGTAGCCGAAATGCGCGGTTAGAAACACAGAATGCTGCATTTAGCAAGGTGAACCGTGGTCAACCTCGCGATCAACTAGCGGCTAACCGCCGAACCCCTCAGTGGCGAACCGCCAGCTAACCGACAGGTGACCGAATTTCACTCAAATTCCTGGGATAAAATGGAAGATGGAGTTTTTCTATCCCCATCACCTTTGGACCGTTCCGAGTCAATGTGTATACCATGGAATCTTTTAATGTTGGGAACCGGAAGGTGATAAATGGGAGTTCAATTGTAAAGGAAATCTCTTGACGGGAATACATTGAGAACTCTGTGGTTTTACCAAAGTGTATGGAGCACTTGGAATGTCCCAATCTTCAAGAGTACCAGGCCAACGGCTTAGCTCAACATACAAGTGTCCTATACACTTTGACTTAGACCATGAGGCCTCAATGTATGGTCCGTAATACATTGAAAATCCGTCGTGGCCATTGTTACTCGATATATATATACGCTTTAACCGTTTTCAATTATCATTGACAGTTTTGCTTTTGAAAGTATTGTTACATGTCCTGAATGTGTTTTATCAGCCCCATACTTGCTTAATAAGCGACTAACGTGAAAAGGTATGCCTATTAGCACCCTATACCGCATGCCTAGGGTGTTATACACCAATATAGATACGTATATGTTTTGGGATTTTTCATGTGCCCTACGTGTCGACACCACTAAGCTTGGACATCCTTGTTAGTCTAATAAACTGACTCGGGTCTCCCCCTCTTGCTCCGCCAGCTGTAGTTTGGATCCTGTTCTGTCCCGTTACCCGGTTCCGCGGCCGTGGTCTTGTCTAGCTATATGTATAAGTATATTTAATATTGGCTCTCGCCACTTCGTGTGTCTGAGACCAACGCCTGAATGTGCTCTAATCATTGTAAGACCCCGCCCCGAGAGTTTCTGATTAGTGTTAATTAAGACGTGCTTTGGTTATAAGTGTGATTAGTGAGTTTTGGTTAAGTTTGGATTAGAATGGCTCTTTTATAGCCTTGGATTAGTTTGGGAACTCTTTTGATTTAGTGGGGCCCTTTGGGGGTTCCTTTATTGTGTTTTGAGTAACTTTGAGATATATTTAGTAACTCTGGAAATCTGTATTTTACTCCGTTTGATGTATTTCATTATTCCCGACAACTTTCGTGTTCGCCCCGTTTCCGTTCGAGACCTCTAGACCTTACTTTGCTAATGATAGGGGTAAAACAGTCTTTTGCGCAAAATCTGGACACTACGAAACCCTTGAAATATATACTTTTTGGAAATTAGAAATTCGACGAACAATTCTTCCTTCTTCGTCGAATCCATCCAAGACCCGGAAGATGATGCTTTAGGCCCAATTAGTTGGTTAAGTTGTGGGACCCACCTTCACTCTCTATATAAGGAAGAGCCCTTTTTCCTTCTTTCTTTCCTTGCAATTTTCATTAAAAGAGAAGAGAGTCCCAACCTAGGGTTTTCTTGCATGTTTCCTTGCTTCTTCATCTCCAAGCTCTCCTCAAGCCATTGCTAAAGGAAAAATGGAGGTTGCCATCTTCTTCCTCTCCATGAAGGCTCTCCATTGATACTCTTTTTGATAGAAACCACCCACTCCAAAGCCCTTGTTGAGCAAGCTTAGTGTATTTGAGGACTCTCCATGTAAGCTCTTCCTCTTATCTCTTAGATTTGTGTTCTTCTAGTCTTGAAGATGCTTCATTTCGATTATTGGAAGTTATATCCCTCTATTTCTTGTTTTGCCATTCTAGGGTTGTGATGGATGTCATTTTTGGGGGTTTTGTGTAGATCTTTGATTTTGAGCGCGGGAGTGGTGATTAGGAGCTCATTAGCTATTGGGAGCTGAAGCAAGTGGATGAATAGCTTTCTTGAATGATTTCATGTTTTAAGGAGAATTTATGGATTTTTTTCCACTATTCCTCTTCTCTTATGTACCATGGTTAATAATGATTTTTGAATTGTGCATCTTATTAAGCTATTCTCCTTATTAGAACTTTTGAAGAATGTACATGCATTATGTTTTGTAAAAGTTTGTTTTTGGATCATATGTAGTTCGTCATTTATTGGGTGGTTGTGCATTGAATGAGATTTGAAAGGAGAATGGATATGATTTTGGTTTCAAATGGATGGTTGTTGGAGGACTTGAATGGGATGGAAGTTGGTAGGTAGAGGGCCATAAATATTGTGTTAAATGTTGGCTTAAATGAAGTTTTGAAGAGAAGGGAAGATGAGGTTCGGATTGCTGAAACGGAGAGTTTTCTGAAGCAGTTCGCTCGAGCAAACCTCTATTCGCTCAAGCGAACCCTTCACAGAACTTCTATCGCTTGAGTTAATCACCTTCTTCTCTTGAGCCTTCCTGTTCCGGAGTAGTCTGCTCGAGCGAACCCCTCACAGAACCTTGGTCGCTCGAGCCTCCCTCTTTCTTCGCTCGACCTTTCCTGACTCAGAGTAGTCCGCTCGAGCGAACTCAACTTCCCTCGAGCGAACCCCTCACAGAACCTTGGTCTCTCGAGCCTCCCTCCTTCTTCACTTGAGCCCTCCTGACTTGAACCAGTCCGCTCGAGCGAACTGTATAGAATTCCTCGGTCTTTCCTATTGTTTCCGGATATGGTATTTTAAGGTTTGGATGGGTTGTTTTGATGCCCTACCACCTTGGAAAGACCTAGGGGATGACATAAGGAGAACGACTTGGAAAGAAACCCCACTTCGGAAATGTATTGGGAATTGTGGATTTATCAATCTGTATAAGGAAACTTGGGATGTCTACCATCATTCGAGTACCATGCCAAGAGCAATAATAGACATACAAGGTCTTTATACATGTTGTGTGAATACAGAAGTCCCAATACATAGTCCGTAATTGTATAAGGATTCATTGTACGGTTTTACTCATATTATACTTGTCTTCACCCAATTTCACCAGATATCACTGGTTTTATCTCAAGCTATGATCTATGCACCTGATATGTCTTGCCAGCCCTGTTTATACATGAAAAGATAATAATGTGAAATGTGTGCCTATGAGCACCATGCCCCGCCTGCCTTAGTGTTCTTACATCGATATAATTTTATATATGTTTTGATTTCTCATGTAACCTATGAGTCGGCACCACTAAGCTTGGACGTCCTTGTCGGTCTCATCAACTGACTTGGGCCTCCCCCTCGTGCCCCTGCCAGTTGCAACTTGGATCATGTTTTGCCCCGTTACCCAGTTCTGCAACCGTGGTCTTGTCTAGCTATATGTATATGTATATATTGTTGGTTCTCATCACTTCGCATGTTCAAGCCCAATGCACCGAATGTGCTCTATCACATTATTGATGGAGAGGATTTAGATTTAATGTGATTGCCATCTTGCTAGTTCCCTGTTCTTTGATATCCTGCATGTTTTATCTTATATATGGATCTTGAAAAATGATACATCTTGTTTTATGGACATAAATGTTTGGACAGATTCCAATGTCTTTTCAATTTATCTTTCGATTTCTCATATGGTATTATCTATTCACCCACCTGCCAGACCGTTGTGTTTAGCCCATTCTTGTGGTACTCAGGTCCAGTCCCCATTATTTCCTTGAGGAACCGCAACGCTTAGTAGAGTGGCAAGCCAACAATGTCGTTTAGACATTAGGTCGAGCTAAGAGTTGCGCAACATTTTGGGAGATTATAGAATGATATTTGATTTATACTTTTGGGTTGTACTGGCCTTTGTTGACCATTATTTTTGGGGAATGTTAACTTAACTAATCTTTTGTTTAAAGTTCTAAATTTATATTTTGGGATTGCCAATGAAATCATTGCTCATTCTGACATCATGTCATTACACGTATTTATCAGTCTTATGTTGGGAATGGATTAAGAAATTGATTTGCTACACACTTCCGCACCAATGTAAATGTTTTGTGAATATGTGTGAAATCCTCACCGCGGAAACCTGTGGGAAATTAAGTGGATGTATAATCATAGTATTCATTGTTGTAACCACACATCCATACCATAGACATCGTTCGCAAGCCCGGGCCCCAGTCCGGGGTCGCGACAATCACTCTAGTGATGGAGGAATTAGCTTTAGTGTGGTTGCCATCCTGCTAGTTCCCTGTTCATTGCTAGTCCACATGTTTTATCTTGCATATATGTTTTTGATAAATGACATATCTTGTTTTATGGAAATTTTTGCTTTGTCATATTTCAATTGTTTTCTAAAATATTTCCTTGCATTATCTTTGGTTATATCTATTCACCACCTACCAGACCGTCGTGTCTGACTCATTTTTGTGGTACTCATGAAAAGAAAGCATGAATATATTGATAAATAAAGAAATTAATCAATTTATTACATCAATCTTAATGGATTGAGATCATAAAATTAACAGGTGGTAAGCTGTCCTGAATCTCAACTGTGTGCCCATGGATGACTGAAGTGTAGTCCAAAACCAAGAGACAAACCTGGTGTCTCGATTGGAAACTATGGATTTAGGCACTCCATGCAGCCTGACAATCTCATCATTGTATAACTTGGCCATCTTATCCATAAACCGACCGGTCTTGAATGGTTTGAGATGGGCTGACTTGGTCAATCGGTCCACGATCACCCATATAGCATCGTTCCCTTTCCTAGTATTTGGCAATCCTGACACAAAATCCACAGTGAGGTGCTCCTATTTCCACGTAGGAATATCTAATTGATGAAGTAGACCAGGAAGTTTCTTGAGTTTAGTCTTGATCACTTGACATGTATAGCACTTGGAAACAAATTTTGCAATTTATTTCTTCATCTTCATCCACCAGTAGTGGTTCTTCAGATTCTGATACATTTTAGTGCTGTCCGGATGAATAGAATACCTTGTATGGTGTGCATCTGTCATCAACTCTGCGTTTATGTCATGTACATCGGGCATGCACAACCGGTCCTTGTAATACAAAACTCCCTCAATTAGTCTGAACTCAGGCCTGTCATCTATGTGCTCAATGATACGCTGCAACCTTGGGTCATCTTTCTGACATTCTTTAATTATGTTCATTATCTCCGGTTCCCATGCTGCCATGCTAGCAATCATCACCTTCTCACTGATAGGCCAAACGTCAACATCTAAATCTCTGAATCGTTCCATCCAACTCCATTCGGGTATTATACACGCACTGAATGCTGACTTTCTACTCAAGGCATCCGTTACCACGTTGACTTTTCCAGGGTGGCACTTGATAAGAAAATCGTAATCCTTGATGTACTCCATCCATCTTCAATGTCTGTTATTTAATTCATTATGTGTAAACAAATACTGTAGGCTCTTGTGATCTAAGTGCACCTCGAACTTCTCTCCATATAAGTAATGTCTCCACACCTTGAGTGCAAGTACAACGGCTGCAAGCTCTAAATCACGGGTGGCGTACTTCTTCTCATGGTCTTTCAATTGTGTCGAGCCATACGCTATCACCTTGTCATTCTGCATAAGAATGCAACCCAAACAAACTCCTAATGCGTCTGTGAAAACAACAAATCCTCCACTGCCAGATGGTAAAGCAAGAATGGGTGATGTAATCAATCTGGTCTTCAGTTCTTGGAAGCTCTTTGTCACGCCCGCGAAACCATATCCCTGCAGCGGTCCGACCTCGGGGACGTGAATAGGGAAGTAAGTGATAAATATATATCTCCTCAGGATCCACATGTGTGAGGAAGACAAAGATTCCAAACACATCAAGAACATTTCGCGGAAGCTTACGTAGCGTTGCAACCCGGAGCCCTTGGCCATCAATTCCGTGTCGCACTCGACCTGTCAGTATAAAGCTGCATAGCAATACTCATACTCAGACTGGAACATAACATGATATCAAAATATACAGAGCTGACAGTAACAGGATGATTATTACCCGAGCATATTCAAGTTATAATTTAACAAATGCATTAATTACAATCCCAATGAAAGGGGGCTAACAAAAGCCTTACAAAACAACAAGCTAAGAACAAATGCTACCCAGGTGTGTACAAATCTCCGGAATCACACATGATGTCTATATGACATCACCGACACAACCATCATGCAACGCTCGTGGCTCTATAGGCAACACGAGTACTTGGCTCGGGGTGAAGAACCTACTACCTAGAGCACTAAACAAACAAGGTCAGACACGACGGTCTGGCAGTTGATCAATTTAGGCATGAGTATGAATCATTTAAAATTTATATGAAACCATGTTTAAAACCATATACTGAATTTAAAACAGTTTATAGATATTAAAACAATGCTTGAACGATATACTTGCCAAGAAAACAAAAGTCCATGAACGATATGCGAGACAAAACTAACATGAGTACATATGATCTAGTGCTTAAAACCATTTAATGAATTTGAGACAGTACATAGCAAAAAGGCAAGACAAAGCGAGCATGATTCAAGAAAACATCATGATTCGTAAATCCACATAGAGCTCATCCTTTCTCCGTCATTCATGATGACAAGAGCAAGCAAAGACAAGGAAAGACAAAGCGAAACGAAATGAAAGCCAGAGCCACACGAGGTGGGCAGGAAAACCGGCCGTGGAACCAGAACAAAAGTGTGTATAAATACACGACTAATCTATAGATAGTCTTTATATTTAAGGACCCCCTAACTAGTGGATCAGACCGAGAGGGCAGTCCAAGCTCAGTGGTATTCAACGGAATTTATGAATGCACAAAACTGATCGAGACTCGCCATTTGAAGCCCGTGGTTGACACGCTACACCCCGTGATTCAGGGTGCCGCCCGGACCAAGTTCTCACATTTGAATGCACAAAACTAATGGAGACTTGTAGTTTGAAGCCCGTGGTTGACACGCTACGCCCCGTGGTTAAGGGTGCTGCCCAAACCAAGTTCTCACATTTCCTTCATCAACCACACGAGGTGGACGGTACATGCAATGCAAGAAGAGATAGCATAAGCTAGAAGCATAACGAAGCACAAGAAGTAATTCCCCTTTTTGGTTCTTGAAACAATTTGTAACAAAACTGATACTTGTAAGTTAGAATAAGTGCAAAACGATACCCGAAATAAAACCAATGCTTGTAAGTCAAAACAAGTGCAAAACGATATCCGAGACAAAAACCAATGCTTGTAAGTTAAAATAAGTGCAAAACGATATTCGAAAGAAAAACCAATGCTTGTAAGTCAAAACAAGTGCAAAATGATATTCTTCGTGTTAAAACTAAGTTTTTCAAAGCAAGCCTTCAAGTATGTGCTAAGACCCTTCATTTGATCATCGTGTACTTGAATCCCAAATATTGGTGTTTAGAGATAGTTTGGTGCTCCGAAGTTAATAGGTATTTCAAGTCTCAAGTGCACAATACCACGATATAAGTCTCTCAATATATTCTGGCTTTCATTTCTCAAGAAAATCACACAAAATAAGTCCATTCTGAAATTCAACCAGCTCTCGGTCGCCTGTCAACTAGCCGAGGTGGTCTCTGTCGGCTAACCGCCAGCTAACCGACGGCTGACCAACTGCCCCAGTCAAGAAATTCACCATTCTTGAAAAGGAACCGAACTGAGTTGGTTGGCTGTCGGTTAGCCGAAGTTATGTAGGTCGGTTAGCAGCCAACTGACCGACGCTTCTCTGTTGCAAACACGAGATACTGGAAATGGAACCGAATTGGTTTGGTTGGATGTCGGTCGACCAAAATGGAGTTGTTGGCTAACCGACATCTGACCAACAGCTGACCGACCCTCTGCGGGAAGCAGCAGTTCAGGTCATTTTTCTTCCTTCTTCTTCTCATATCACTACACTTCATTCCTTATCAAATATCCTACAGTTATAGAGCCTACATGCTCTCCTCCAAGGACAACAATTTCCTAACCAATCGCACATCACCACACTCCTCCATTCTCCAAACATTAATAACCATCAATCAAGTTATCCAAAACAAGAAAATTACAAATCCAAAAAAGAATTCAACTTCACTAATTGAGAGCTTTTCAAAATCATAATAGAGCATATGCATGCAAGCTTAAAAATGTGTTTGAAATATCCCAAGCATATTAATATCACATAAGTGTAAAACTAGATTTGGAAATCTAGCATTTGAATCCAAAATAAATTCTACTCTTAGCATGCATTAGGAATAACTAAAGAGATCACTTGCCTTTGACCCAAATGTCAACCCAAAACCTTCCTCAAGATCACTCTTAAGAGCTGAACCGAAATCTACAAAAAGCCCCAAAAATTTTCTTCAAAAATCAACAAATTTGACAACCAAAAACCCCCATTTCGAAAATGGGTTTGCATGTTAGAGAAATGGGTTCCTTAGGAGCTCAATAGACTCCATTAAAGAGATGGAGAAAAGGTCTTACCTGAAGCTATCTAAACAAGAATCAAGAAAGAAGAAGAGGTATTAGCTCAGCAGGAATCCCCAAGTAGATGGGTGCAATGGAAAACTAGGAAGGTGAGGAAAATGAATGTGAGATCAGATATTCACTCCAAGCTAAAATGGGTTGACATGCAAGGTGGAGAAGAAGATGAAGGAAATAACTCCTCTCAGCTCTCACTTGAAAAATGGTTGCAAAAACCAATGGATTCTGAAACGTGGGTGAGTGAGGAAGATGAGTTAAATGAAGTGGGGAGTGGACCCCAAAGGGTCTATGACATGAGATGGCTGAAACATCAACGTGCGGGTCCCGAATGAACTTGATGAAGAAGACTAAAATAATCCTCGAAAAATCTAGTTTCCAAAACGTATAAATTTGACATAGTTTTGAGATTTCGAAATTGGGGTCCAGATTTGGGTGTGAAAAGACTGTTTTACCCTTTTTGGCCAAAACACGGGTTTCTGAGCATCAAATGAGAACAGACTGAATACGAAAGTTGTAGGAAAATATAAAACCATTCAAAATAAATTGAAATCACGATTTAAATCAGAAATCCATAATCGTTCTCCCCTGCTCACACTTGTACTCAGGGCACCCCTGAGCGTGTCGAACTAACACAAAACGCTCTCAAAATTCCCCAAAGCTATGGAAAACCATTTTAAACCACAAACTAACTTGATTACGATCAAAACTCACATAGAGAACTAATCTACAGCTAAAAATACACTAATCACGAAAATTAGGAGTTGGGGTCTTACATTGTTGTCACATTCCTCGGTCCAAACAAAAGGGATGTTCTTTTTAGTAAACTTAGTAAGAGGGGCTGCAATAGTAGAGATTTCTTTTACAAATCTTCTATAATAGCCTGCAAGTCCTAGGAAACTGCGAATCTCTGCTGTATTTTGTGGACTACTCCAATTTACAACTGCTTCTATCTTTTTAGAATCGACTGCCAGCCTTTCCTTGGAAATCACGTGGCCTAGAAATGACACTTGTTCTAACCAGAACTCACATTTACTCAACTTGGCATATAACTGACTGTCCCTCAGAAGCTGCAATGAAGTCCTCAACTGATGCTTATGTTCCTCCTTGGACTTGGAATAAACCAACACATCAACAATGAATACCACTACGAACTGATCGAGGTGGGGAGCAAATATCTTGTTCATTAAAGCCATGAACACAGCCGGTGCATTCGTCAAACCAAATGGCATCACAAGAAACTCAAAGTGCCCATATCTAGTCCGGAATGCTGTCTTAGGAATATCTTCTCCTCTGACATGTAGCTGATGATATCCTGAACGTAGATCAATCTTTGAAAAGAACTGGGCTCCCTATTGCTGATCAAACAACTCATCTATTGTCGGAAGCGGGTACTTGTTCTTGACTGTCACTTGATTCAACTGCTGGTAATCGATGCACATCCTCATAGTCCCGTCCTTCTTCATAATAAACAAAACTGGAGCTCCCCATGGTGATACACTTGGCCTGATGAAGCCTTTATCTAACAGATCTTCTAGCTGAGTCTTTAATTCTTTCAACTTTGCAAGTGCCATTCTATACGGTGCCTTCAAAATCAGTGTAGTACCTGGTAGTGGCTCTATCATGAAGTCTATCTCACGCACGGGGGCAAACCCAGAATATCCTCCGAAAAAACATCCAGAACTCGCATACTACCGGAATATGATCTATGGGTTTGGATGCTTGTCCTCCGCGATAAACGTGATGTAGCCCTCACATCCGCTCCTCATCAAGCGGTCTGCCTTTAATGCAGAAATCAACTGAGTGGAGGTGGGCTTCTTCGCAGCAGTGAACTCGACACTACAGTCTACACCCTGTAACCTCACGGTCTTGTTGAAACAATCCAACATCGCACAGTTCGTCGCTAACCAGTCCATATCAAGAAAAACATCAAAGTCAGACATCGCCAACACAATCAAACAGGCGGTCAACTGAGTACCTCCAATCTGAACTGTGCACCTAGGATAAACAAAATCACATGCTACCGACCTTCCTACCAGAGTAGCAACTACTAAAACAAATGGCAACATCTTTCTATCCTTCCCAAGATGCAATGCAAATGCTGGTGTAACAAAAGAATGGGTGGAACCTGGATCGAACAAAACTCTAGTATCAAATCCACAAACTAAGAGCGTACCTTCATTGACGTTCTCTGCTGCCTCTGCCTGCTCATGTGTGATCGCATATGCCTTGCCTAGGTACCTCGGACGCTGGTGCTGTTAGATTATATGGTCTCAATCCAGTTGATGGTGTAATAAATTGATTTATTCAAAAATATAATCATGCTTTCCTTTCATAAGATGAATGGTGTTTTATTTACTTAGTTGTACATAACCAATACGAATGACATGATGGTTCATGAGATGAACCGGAGTCCGTAAGTGTATTAGATGTAACACATGTGTGTGGATGAGATCCACATACATGAGACATGTGTCACAAATCTTATACTTAAATTGATTCACGACCGGTGATGAGATTGGGCATCTCATATGACAAGGTTGTAGTATTATGATCACTATGAGATAGTGTGATCTATCTCGATCATTGGATGTAGGATTCTGGATCATCATACTGGAACATTAGATGTATTGAAGGACCTTAAGAAGCACCATATGAAACACTGTCTTTTCTTTAAGGTTTGCTCTCATAATTCCTTAGTAATAAGCTCTCAATCCTAAGACATTGATGAACTTAGGTTTCTATCTATTCATTTGCTTTGAGTCACCAATGAGTGAGGCCAATTGTAGGTCAACACCTCGGTGTCTTGGGTACGTGGTAGTAGGACTGTGAGAACATTTAATGATCAAGATGGAATCAATCATAATTATCCCCTTTTTTCCAATTAATGGATTTATCATTGGTAAGTATACACACATCTCAATTAAGAGTTAATTGGATGGTACTAATAATCACTGAGATTAATTGGGTCTCAAGGATAATAAGATATTGATCTAAATTGGTGGGATAGTTTATCCAATTGATCAATGGATATTGATAGAGGGGTTTACTTGTGGTGATAGGGAAGTTTAGGGTCTTCATGCAATTTATTCCTAAGACTGGAGTTCAATTGGAGTTATTTAGTGGAGTTATTTGCAATTAACTGTGGGCCCGGATTGCACATGAGATGTGAGGTCGCGGTGTCCCAGTTGGATCCAGCTTTCTATGGAATCCTTAGTGGTCCCCACGCTAGCCCAAGATTGGATCATTACTAATTCTATTTGAACTCAAAAGGGAAAGCTACTATTTTTATTTGAGGTGAGACTTCTGATAGTGGTAATAATAGGAATAGAGAGTTACTGATTATTATGGAAGTGGGACTTCTAATAATAAACAAAGAGGAGGATGCTTCAAGCTATAAATAGAGGGGTAATAGGGCTGGATGACCCATGCTTAATAATCCCCTAGGGATTCACGCGCAGCCCCATTGAAGTGCAAGAGTTGTACATCCCTTCTTCTCCTTCTCTTTTCTAGTTTCTCTTCCAGTTTCCCTTTGAGGTTCTAGTTAGTTTTTCTCTTGGAGATTTCACCATCTTCTTTGAGAAAAGAGATCTGAAGAGGGTCATAGCATGGAAGACAATTGGGTATTGGAGATTCTAATTTGCTTTGTGAAAGAGCTCTTCATCAAAAGGATTAATCAAATTCTCCATTAGAGCACAACCGAGCTCCATAAGTATAATCTACTCCTTGTGTATGTTGTAGAATTTCGTGGTTGCTTGTTAGGTGTTGTTTGTATCTTCTAGATAAAGGTTGTTACTGATCATGGTTGATGAGATTGAGTTTTGGATCCTGGATTGGGTTTTTGTTGCCTTATGGATACTTAATCCCGGAGTCAAGTGGATCAAAAGTTTTGAAAACCTATCCACGAGGCCTACCTACTTCCAACAATTGGTATCAGAGTCATACCTCATCTCTAATCATGTTAGAGCAGTAAGCTTGTTCTATTCTTTGCATGAGATGCGAAGAAGAAAGAGGAAGGGCTATGTACGGATCAGTTTTTATGGATTTGCTTTGTTTAATAGTAAATCCATGATTGGATAGTCACAAAAGGGTTTTATAATGATGGAAGGATGATAGGAAGCCATTGGAACACTTCAGAAGAGTTTTGGAGTTAAATGGACATGAAACATAAAAACCCAAAAATCTGATCTTCGTCTGTCCAGTCGACCGGGACCCGTGCCCGGCCAACCAGGTACATGCAGGCCGGTCAACTGGGCCTTCTGGCCAGTCGACCGAGGACACTGTCACAGTAGGTGCAGAATTTGGATTTTTCAATTTCGGGTCTTCTTTTGTGTCCTATTTTTCCAACATTGTTTGGCAGCCTACTTGTGTGTTTTGTATGGTTGTATGAGATACTAACATGCAGGTTATCTTGTCCTCTCCATATGGCCCACAAGTTTTTTACTTTCTTTACATGGTTGATGATTTATTTGAGGTTAAGTATAAAGGGCATCATGGTTTCCTTGGTTTCCCGTGAAAGGGCAAGGCATGGTGAATTTCCCTATAGCCTTTTTAATTTCAATTTTAGATTACCATGTGAGTCTCATCGTTGAGACATAGGAATTTATGTAATTTTCAAAATTTGTAAATTCTGGTGATGTCCGAGGCGAAGAAGGAAAGTGAAGTTGGACTCCTAATCAAAGAGTTTGAAGATTACCAAAAGTGTGTTGGAGATGCCCAAAGAGTTTGAGGAATCCCAAATGTTTGGAAACTCTAAGAAGTCCAAGAAGTCTATTCCGCTAGGGCCATGTGGTGGAGAGAACTAGTTTCTATTTTTGCACTTTCTTTTTATGGATGGTTACTTTTATAGAATGTTTCCAAATCTGATCCAAACATAGCAGTTACTAAAAATTGGTCAAATCAAATTAAATTTGGAAAGAGTTCTAATAAGTGTTGATGGACCCATGAGATGGACCCATTGGTAATACTAATTTTAGAAACTGGACTTTCCTTAAATATAACTTGACTTGGAACCAATCTTTGGTCATATCATGAGATGATTTGATGTTAATATGGTGGGCCCATAAACCTTAAAAGGAAATCCTCAATTCTAAAATTTAAGTGGGAGTGGGGCATTTAAATTGAGAAATCCCCATGGTTTTCCACCATAGGTCCATTGTAAGGAAAGTATCAGCCTCGCGCCATCTTGAGAACGGCCGTTCCCCATGGAGGGCTTTTATTTGTCCGGTTACTAGATATGGATCTCCTTATGGATAATGTTGGTGAGACGGGGTGGGGGTTCACTCCCCAAGGAGGAGCTGCCCACAACGGTTGTCACGTAATGTTAATTGGTGGGTCACACTTAACTAAAATAGTGATGTAGTATCCCCAAGGATTTGCCTCATGCATTTTAGAAATCAAAGCTAATCGAGAGTCATACATTATTTGATATGAGATGAGGTTGAGTGCAAAACCCGGGTCGATCTGGACTTTGTGTATCGGCATCTCTTTGATGTACCCTGTGAAGTACAAGGGTCGGTTGTGCTTCGTCTCGCCTAGCAGGAGGTCTTCCTTATTGAAGGCGATGGTAGCACTTGCGGCGTTTTGGACCGAGAGGCATTCATTGCAAGGTCCTCCAGCTTCTTTCTTTTCTCCCTTTGAAGAGGTTTTTGATTTTGTGACCCTATAGTCCATTTCAATTTGCAGGACTTGCGGGGCACCTTTTGTCGACATCCAGATTCAGCTTTTGCAGTTCTGAAATGAGACTATCACGAGTTTGTGGTGACATTCGTAATAAGTCTAGGATGTGCAGTCGTGCAGGTATGTGTTTGAAGTGCTCGATCAAGTCATACTTGAAAGCCTCCTTTAGGCCTGCATTTTCATTATCACCGCCGCTTAGGACATTTACAGCTTGTTTTCCCGAAGGATTTACATAAGACGAAGAAGAAGGTTGGTTATAGTTTTTGTGGTAATCCCGGCCAGAGCGGGTACCTTTCCCAACTTCAAAAGCTTATAGAGGTGGTTCTTCTTTCGGAAGACCCCCTTCGGGCTCAAGGGGCTGATCTTCCACATTTGCTGAAAACGCCTCTGCAGCAGCATTGCCGTCTTCAGTTATTGCGTTGCATGAAGCATTTTCAGGAAACAAGTCCTGAACAGCTTCCAACAACTTTTCTTCTTTGTCTAGTACTTCATCGGTCCAGACATCTCCTATGAGGTTGGGTACCTGGGACCAATTGACTGGGTTTTCTTTGAAGACCTCATCAGCCAGAGCTTCTTCATGGTGATCAGTCGGAAGAGGCTTGAATTCTGGTGTCACCATTTCAGGAGACGATGGCTGAGAAGGTGTTATCTCAGTGGAAGTCACCCGAGAATATGTAGCTCCAGAAGATATGCTACCGGATACATTTTGAGAGTCTGTGGCCTCAGCCGATGGAGCTTCAAAGGCACTATCATCCCGAACTATCACATTACAAGCAACTTCGATAGAAGAAGCCTCCACAATGGACCGTTGGGAATCAGACTCATCCTCCGATGTAAGAGGATCATCAATCCAGCAACTTTCTTCATTTTCCGGAGTCACTGGAGGAGATGCTTGTAGATTTTCCAGGACTTCCGGTTCTGGATTTTGATGAAGTTAGTTGATGCGATCCTGCTCATGTTCTATGGCTAGACGCTGCAAGATCCTCGTATATTCTTCAAGATCGGGTATAAGAGCCAAATCTTCTTCTTTATCTGCCCCTTGTGGTTCAACCTGGTTGGGATCCACTAGAGCATTTGTTTGTGCTATGTTAATAGCATTTTGGGAAGCCTCTTGGTCTTCATCATCATCAGACCAGGATCCTTGTGGCTGGAAGGGGTTATACCAGATTACTGGCATAAGGTGGGATTCCGGGATCCATTCTTCGTCGAAGAGATATTCTCCGGTTTCAAGGGATTCCTCCCACTCATCGGTGTCACTGGCAGTGTCACTGGACTCGTATCCATTCATGGAGAATCCAACTACCGAGTTACAAGAGTACGATGCCCCCTGCGTAGTCTCATCTCTGAGCCGTGGTGGCATGAAATCACTAAGAGTGAATTTTCTTATCACTCTTGGAACTTTGGGGAGAGACCCCTCTGTTGCCCCCAGTGAAGCGGTAGAGGAGGTTTCTGCTTTTTCAGGAACCTCTTGTTTTGTTTGAGCCTTCTCCTGCTGTTTGAGCTTGCGGAGTTGTCTCTTGGCTTGCCTTCGCTGTTGAGCGGTCGGCTTTGTTTTGACGATCTCCCAATTTTCATCTTCTAGGAGATCGGGATGTACCCATATGGGCTGTCCTTCTAGTGTTGGGTAAGGCACCAGCTCTTGGGACGTTTGGGTCATTTTTATCACCTTGAAGGAAGTAGTGACTTTTTCCTTTGATGATTTAGATGTTTGTCCATATGACACCATGTTAACGAAGGCAGACCCATAGTTTTTGTCAAAGGTGATGACTCCGTTTTTCCACATCTCTTTAATCTTCTCTCTCACAACGAAACATTGGTTGAGAGGATGCGAGACCATTTGGTGGTGTGGACAATATCGGGGATCGTTGGTTTTGCCAACATCTCCCGGTCTTTTGGAGTCAGGCAAGGTGAGTTTGCCATTTGCCAAGAGAGCCCCAAATATTTCTTCAACATCTTCATCGAATGGGTATTTCTTTTCTACTCGTTCTTTGAAGGCATCAGAGAGTTCAGGTCTCTTATATGCAGCTTTATTTTCAGCTTTCTTTGGTAGCTAAGGAGCTGACTTGGTTTGCATATTGAGAACCTCCTTTTTCTTTGGCTTGGAGGTCAGAATGGCGCTCTGCTCATTCTTTGATGACTTCTGACTGTTGAGGTCTTTGATCACCGTTTCAGCCTCCATAGACGCTTCTAGGAGTTCTCCCAAGTTTTTTGATTTGTTGCCGATGATCATGGAGCGGATCCTTGCTCTCATGTTGTTTCGGCAAATATCGACTAGCGACGCTTGTGGCAGCACATCTGAGCATTTGTATGCCATTGCTTTCGACTTGTGAATTAAGTCGTATGTCGACTCATTCTCTCCCTGTTTAAGGCTGCAGAGCTGAGCTATAGTAATAGGATGATCCTCACCTTTGAAGTGGGTCAGGAAACGTGTCTTTAGCATGGTCCAATTTTGAATGGAGTCCTCTGGCAGAGTGGAATACCAATCAAAGGCCGTACCTTTTAGGGTACTTGCAAAGAGTCGGATCTTGAGAGCATCTTGATCCGCAATCGTTCCTGTCAGGATCTTGAAGTGGATGACATGCTGTCTGGCTGAACCTTTCCCTGTATATGTTTGGAGAAGAGGTTGTTTGAACTTTGGGGGAAACGGAACCGAGTCCATCCATAAGGGATATGGTGGCTTGATCCCATGCTCCTTCAGTGTGTCCTCTTCTTTTGCTTTGGCGAGGATATTGTCCACGTCCTTTTTAGTAAGGGCGCATGACTCATCTTCTCCACCGTTTGCCTCATCTTGTGGAGGAACTTCCTCAATCTTTGGTGGACGCTGGAGAGTGAGAAGGAGGTTTTCCATCGAAACCTCTATTCTCTGCTGTCCTTGCTCTATCTGCTGAATGCTTAAAGCCATGTTGTCATGTGGTGGAGGTTGCTCAGAGTTTGTGACCAAGACATTCATCCTTCGTGAGTCGAAAGAGGATACTGTCTTAGTGACTGAGTTGGAGCTCATTCTTTTAGATGAAGAGCCCGAGGAATGATCACTCCAATGTCCCTGGCTTGAAGGAGTGGGAGAGTCTTCCTAATGTCTTCTCATCCGGGAGACGCTGCGAGTCACCGGTCATCTGACATGTATTTTCGTTGCTGACTTCTGGCGTCTTTTGGTTTTGCCAACCATGTGGACAGCAGCAACTTGGTCGGGTCTTTCTTTTTCGACCCATTTTTGGGAGATTTGAAGCTCAGAATGCTGGGTCCTTTGCTTCTCTAATCTCTTTTGTCGATATGCCGCGCGGCGACGTATGCGAAAAGCAATTTGAGCTTCGGTTTGCTCGGGCTGTGCTCTGGCAATGAAGGACTTGGTCCCTCGTGCGCAGCGACCGAGCTTGTCTTCCTTGAAGACTGGCATGGACAGGATTTGGACGCAATCCTTAGCCTGTCGCAGTGAAGCTTTAAATTTTGCAAGCTCGTCCCCTGTTGAGATGAAGGGTCGAGTTGCAGGAGAGTAGGCCCTGGCAAGTTCTTGTCGAGGCCTTGTGATGCATGACTTGATTTTGGGCTTGTATGAGCAAGCCGGCTCGTGCTGAGTAGTTTTTGTAGTTCGGTGGAGGGTAGGTTTCTCTCCTTTGATGTAAGCAAGAGGATAAAACCTATTCTCCTTGAGAGGAGCCAGGTATGCTGGCTTTGCAGATGTCCGGGACCTTTTTTGTTTTGGTGAAGATCGCGGGGACCAAGTCTTGGGACAGACTTGGTTTTTTGTAGGTTGAGGCCTCATGGGATTGTCACGAGCCTCAGGTTTCTTGGTGACCGCCCTTGGTGTCGGGGTAGTGACACATTGGAGGGTGGTCTTCTGCTTCTTAGCAGGCACCGTCTCTTCTGCGGGTAGTGGGAATGGTCTCAGTGACCCGAAGACGATGGTCCGAGGAGTGGAGGTCGACCTGGTGTTTTGGGAGTTGCTGAGGGAGGTGATGCTTCGGCAGCTGACGGGGCACTTAAAAGTGCCCTTGCTTTGTTTCTCTTGAAGCATGACTTGGTACTTGTTCTCATTGTAGGTGATGGTCAACGAAGCTGCCATTGTTAGTTTTGAAAAACTTTTCTGAAACAAGACCACATCCATTAGTAATCACAAGAATATGGTGATCATAAATGGGCTATACTATGGTTTTGTCTTTTCAAATCGCTCAGGGGCATGGCCCGTTCTGAGCGTAATGAAGAAGGCCAAAAGCCATAGATGGTACAATTGTTCTAAATGCAAGTATGGTCGGCTCGAAATGAGCATTCCAGGGACCGCTAGAAGCAATTGTAAACCTTAATTCAAATTACCGAGAAGCGAAGCTCGCTCGAGGTAAAATGATATAAGGTTGGAGATACAAATGTGTCGGTTGCGAATACAGTAGACCCGAAAAGGCGTACTAGCACCGCTAGACACAAATGTTGTAAATTGCATCATTGAAGGACACGAGATGAGATTTTTTGAAATGTCAAGATTGGATTCACAAAAGAGAGCAAATGGTATTCCAATCCGAATACAGGTTCAAACATTTCTGCGAGCCTATATCCGAAAAAGGAAAGAACCAGGATTTCTCCTATTTGAATCCAATAGTGACGAGAGTTTTTTTTTTTTTTTTTTTAAAGTCAAGATTTAATTCATAAAAGAGGGCAAATGGTATTCCAATCCGAATACAGGTTCAAACATTTATGCAAGCCTAAATCTGAAAAGGAAAGAACCAGGATTTCTCATATTTGAATCCAATAGTGACGAGAGTTTTTTTTTTTTTTGAAAAGTCAAGATTGAATTCATAAAAGAGGGCAAATGGTATTATAATCCGAATACAGGTTCAAACATTTCTGCGAGCCTAAATCCGAAACGGAAAGAACCAAAATTCTCCAATTTGAACACAATAGTGACAGAAGTTTTTTTTTTTTTTAAATTTTTTTTTTTTTGTTTTTTGGAGAGTGCACATAGGTCTTCCAATTCGGTCTTACGAAACCTTAGCGGATAGATTAGCCCCCAGGTAAGGTTAGGATTACTTAATGAACCCGTTTGAAGGACCCTTACCTCGAACAGTCTAGCTGCCTCCACACTCTGGACAAGGCTTTTCTTAGATCCACTTTGGTCAAAGAACGCAATTGGTGCAACCTTAATGCTCTTTTTTTTTTCTTTTTTGAAAGATCTCCAATGGACCCATCAAAGAGAGGGAAATGGCCCCTCCCAATCTGAACGTTGGCTCAAACATTTCTGCGAGCCATTGTACGAAAAGGAAAGAACCAAAGTTTCTCTAATTTGAATCCAAAAGAGAGAAATTTGAAAAAAAAATTTAACTTTTCTTTTTTTGTTTTTGAAAGATCTCCAATGGACCCATCAAAGAGAGGGAAATGGCCCCTCCCCATCCGAACGTTGGCTCAAACATTTATGCGAGCCATTGTACGAAAAGGAAAGAACCAAAGTTTCTCTAATTTGAATCCAAAAGAGAGAAATTTGAAAAGTTTTTTTTTTTAATTTTCTTTTTTTTTTTTTTTGAAAGATCTCCAATGGACCCATCAAAGAGAGGAAAATAACCCCTCCCAATCCGAACGTTGGCTCAAACATTTCTGCGAGCCATTGTACGAAAAGGAAAGAACCAAAGTTTCTCTAATTTGAATCCAAAAGAGAAAAATTTGAAAAGTTTTTTTTTTTTTTAACTTTTTTTTTTGAAAGAACCCCAATGGACCCATCAAAGAGAGGGAAATGGCCCCTCCCCATCCGAACGTTGGCTCAAACATTTCTGCGAGCTATTGTACGAAAAGGAAAGAACCAAAGTTTCTCTAATTTGAATCCAAAAGAGAGAAATTTGAAAAGTTTTTTTTTAAAAAAAAAAAACTTTTTTTTTGAAAGATCCCCAATGGACCCATCAAAGAGAGGGAAATGGCCCCTCCCCATCCGAACGTTGGCTCAAACATTTCTGCGAGCCATTGTACGAAAAGGAAAGAACCAAAGTTTCTCTAATTTGAATCCAAAAGAGAGAAATTTGAAAAGTTTTTTTTTTAATTTTTTTTTTTTTTTTTTTGAAAGATCTCCAATGGACCCATCAAAGAGAGGAAAATAACCCCTCCCAATCCGAACGTTGGCTCAAACATTTCTGCGAGCCATTGTACGAAAAGGAAAGAACCAAAGTTTCTCTAATTTGAATCCAAAAGAGAGAAAACCCTTTTTTTTGTTGAGAAAAGAAAGAATGGAAACAAGTTCAAAGAAAGAAGTTTCCAAAGAATCCCACCTCATGTTTTTTTTTTAGATACAAGATCCAACATAGGCCACCAACTAGAAGGGAGCCAAGGATTCTAAGCATCGTGTTCTCAATTGAACAAGTCCCACCGGGTTTGCCAACTTGATGGACCAGTCTTTTTCTTTCTTGCCTTCCCCCGTCCCGGGTCCGCCGGGGTGCGGCGGGGCGAAGAAAAAAAAAGAGCAAGCATCAACATTTTTTTGTACGGGTATGACAGATTTTCTATTCTACTTGGAATTTGAAGTGGTGATCCGGAGATTCACCTTCACAAGTAGAAAAGGAAATCAACTTTTTTCTAACTTTCCATTGTACATATATTTTAAAGAAAGAGACAAAAATTTTTAATGGCCATGAAAGGTGATTTTCATTTGTTTGCCGTGAAAGGCGGTTTTGCCGTGATAGGCGATTTTGTGCCGTAGAAGGCAGTTTACAAATCTCATCAAAATGTAAAGACAAGAAATGTGATTTTTAAGTCTCTTTAAAAAAATACACAAGACAACAGAAAAGTAAAAAAAGGAATCTGACTTCTCAAGTAGACGGGCTGAAAAGCCGCATCTAGGCCATGTTGGATAGAAGAAGAGAGGAGATCTTGGGGGGGTGGCCCCCCAAGGGACTTCGATCACCTAGTAGAATTTGCAGTAGAGTTTCTTCAAAGTGAGAGAGCTTCTTTTTGTAGACGATAGTTTTCAGACAATTTTTTAGGATCCTTCAGATGATTTTTTCTTCCGGCTTCCAACAATTTTTTCAGACCCTTTCTCCTTGGAATGACCGCCTATTTATAGGCTTTTGGTGGCCATTAGGAGGGTTTCATGGGCATTAATGGTATTAACGCTCCATGATGGGAGGAGTTACAAGTATTTAATTCTTTATATTGTAACTCCTTTTTCTTGGATTTTGATTGGCTGATGGAGAATAATGGGCATTTAATCTCCATGATGATAGGAGTTTCATGATTAATTACCATGATTAATCTCCATAATGATAGGAGTTACATTGTTGATTGTCATGATTAATTGGACGTGTAACTCCCATTTCTTGGCTTCTGATTGGGCCGTTCAAAATAATGAGTTAATGACCCTAATAAATTGCCATAAAAGGGTCATTTAACTTCATTAATTAGCTGCCGAGTCGCTTGAGGAGTCGCGGGCCGCGCCGCGTCTTTTGGAATTCTTCTTGCGATGATCATCCATGGATCCGTACGTTGTTTGATGTCGGATGACGATGAAAATTCAGACATTGGTTGCCACTAATGGGCCGGCAGCATCTGTCCAGTCGATTTCATAATCGGTCGTGCAGAAAGTGTGCTTTCTTGGTCAGCCAGTTGGCAGTTTCGGAGTGTCCGATGATGATCAAATGATTTCGATGGCAGATCCGTGATGTTGACGAAGATCGACGGATATCATGCCTCAAAAATTAGATTTTAAGAAAATCACAGGGGCCAAACATCGCGAAACTCGAAAAAGAACGGAAAAACTTCACTTTTGGCGGAAACCTGGCGACCCGGATTTCTAGGGTCGCCGGCGACCATGCACCCATGGTCGCCGGCGACCATGGGGCTGGCGACCTTGGGCCATGGTCACCAGCGACCATGGGCCAAGGTCGCCAGCGACCTTGGACTGTGGTCCACTTTTCGGTCGCCTTCCAGTCGCCGTTCCTTGGTCGTTTCTCGGGCTTTTTCGCTTTTGTTTTCTCCTGTATTTTTCTTTGACATTTCTCCTCATTTAGTGGCTTAATTCCTCTAAAGAAAACCTGTTGAAAGGCTGTGCAAATCAGAGCACAAAGTTTCCTATTTTTTGGAAAAGCCGAAGACTCTGTAGCCGATTTTCCGCCAAGAGTTGAAACTGGGTCAAACGATGTCGGAATGACCTGAAATTTGAGGTGAAGCTTCTTGGACATTAGATAGGACCAACCATGGTCTTTTATTTGAGTTTTGAAGCCATTTGGGGTCCCGTCAATGCTTGACTTGATTTCACTGTGCGGGAGATGTGAGCTTTGATGTACGGTCATCCGATGTCCGATTGACCTGAAATTTGACGGGGAGCCTATTGGAGTCATTTTGAGATGATCCATTAGCTCCGATTTGGGTGCCATGGTCCCGGGGAGATTCGCCACTGGTAGGCTTGATTTTGCTTCGGAGCATCAAAACCTGGTCAAACGTTGTCGGAATGACCTGAAATTTGATGTGCAGCCCTTTGGAAGCATGCAGAAGCTACTCATGTGCTTTGTTTGATGAGTGGCGGCATCAGAGGTTCTCGCCGCCGAGATGCTTGATTTCGCTATTCGAGAGTTGATGGAGGGTCAAACGGTGTCGGTTTGACTTGAAATTCGACATGGAGTCTTTTGGAGGTATTTTGAGATCATTCATAGACTCTGATCGAAGATTTGATATATTTGACACTGTCGTCGTCGGGAGCTCCGGCTCAGCTGTTGGAGGATTGAAGTTAGGCCAGATGGTGTCGAAATGGCCCGAAACTTCATGTGTACCCTTCTTTTGGCTACTTTGAAAGATCTTGTAGTTTTTGTTTGGTTCTGTCAAGATCTGATGCTTGAAGCAGCTTTGCCTATTTGTAGTAGGATGCGGCTCCATATAGCTTTTGATGTTGATGAGGCAAAGTGACATTTTTGGTGTCAACATTGCTAGATATGCCCGAGAGTTTATTGACATTGAGCAGAAGAAGATCACGAAATTCTTAGAAGGTCTAAACCCCATCATTATGAGAGATGCCACCAGGGTAGTTCCACCAGCCACCTTCGATGAAGCAGTAAAAAGGGCATACAAGTTTGAGGACATCAATAATCAGATCATCCGGGATAGGAAGCAACACTACCAATAGAATCAGAGACAGTAAAGTAACAAGAAGCGAAGGCAAGAACAACAACAAGCAAGACAAGGTTGTGGTCACTGTGGCAAGAACCATGAAACTGCACAATGTCGTAAAGCAATAGGCACTTGTTTCCGGTGTGTGGCTATGGACCATGCAGTTAAGGATTGCCCACAATTACAAAACAAGGCAATAGAAATCAGCAACAGAGGCAAGCAGCCCCTCAGGCATCAGCTCAGAACCAAGCTAGACCACCTTAGAAGCAACAGCAACAAGGCAGACAACAAGCTCACAATCAGAATGCTCGTCCTCCACATCAACAGAACAAAAATGCACAAGGGAGGCAAAATAGGCCACAGCAGCAAGTGCGGGCATATCATCTAAATAGTGTTGATGCCGATGCTGCAGGCGATGTAGTGGAAGGTAAACTCCTCATATGTGGAATAGAAGCTCAAATTTTATTTGATCCTGGAAGCACTCATTCATTTTTATCTCCTATGTTTGCCAAGATGATTGCTAAGACATTTAGGGAACTTGATTTTAACTTGATTGTCACCACACCAGTAGGTAAACAGGTTGTCTGTAAAACCTATGACCCAAATTGTTCAGTCCTATTAGGAGAGATCAACCTTCCAGCAGATCTTATTATTTTAGACATGCATGATTTTGATGTCATTTTAGGCATTGATTGGTTAGAGAAGTACCATGTAACCATGGATTTCTTTAGCAAGACCATTACTTTCAAGTTGAAAGGAGATCAGGTAGATTTGATCATTCAGGGAAACCAAAAGAAAAACCCACTTGGGTGTGAAGCTTTTATAGCATTTATCACGAAGGATAAATGGTCCTAAGGGGTGGAGGAAATCCCCATTGTGTATGAGTTTCCGGATGTTTTTCCTGAAGAAACCTCGGGATTGCCACCAATTCGAGAAGTTGAGTTCACAATTGAGCTCCTTCCAGGGACAGCTCCGATTTCAATTGCACCTTACAGGATGGCTCCAATAGAATTAGGTGAACTAAAACTCCAATTAAAAGATTTGTTGAGTAAAGGTTTCATCAGACCAAGTGTTTCACCTTAGGGAGCACCAGTTTTATTTGTGAAAAAGAAGGATGGAAGTCTCAGAATGTGCATAGATTACAGAAGATTGAACCACATGACCATCAAGAACAAGTATCCGTTGCCGAGAATAAATGAATTGTTTGATCAATTGCAAGGAGCAGCGTATTTCTATAAAATAGACTTGAGGTCTGGGTATCATTAGTTGCGAGTTAGAGAGTCAGACGTGCCTAAAACAGCTTTTCGAACAAGATATGGGCACTACAAGTTTTTGGTGATGCCATTTGGTTGACTAATGCACCCGCGGTACTTATGGCTCTCATGAGCAAGGTCTTTGCACAGTATCTAGATCAATTCACAGTGGTATTTCTTGATGATGTTCTCGTGTATTCTAAGAGTAAGGAAGAGCATGAAGAGCACTTGAGGACGTCATTACAGCTTTTGAAGGACAATTAACTCTACGCGAAACTAAGTAAATGCGAATTTTGGCTAGAACAAGTGGCTTTTCTTGGCCATGTTATTTCGAAAGAAGGCTTAGCAATGGATCCATCCAAGATCGAAGCGGTTATCAGTTAGAAAATGCCAAGCAGTCTGATAGAGATCAGAAGCTTTTTGGGACTAGCAGGATATTACAGGAGGTTTGTCCAAGGATTTTCATCTATTGCAGCACCTTTGACAAAACTAACTTGGAAGAGTGTGCCTTTTGCATTGACAGACCAGTGTGAAGAAAGTTTCAAAGAGCTGAAAAGAAGATTGACTACAGCTCCGATCCTCACTGTACTGTCAAGGAGTGGAGGATTCGTTATCTATACAGATGCTTTGAATGTAGGATTGGGTTGTGTATTGATGCAGAATGATAAAGTTATTGCTTATGGCTCGAGGCAATTGAAAGATCATGAAAAGAATTATGCCACTCATGATTTGGAATTAGCAGTGGTTGTAATTGCTTTGAAGATGTGGAGACACTATCTATATGGAGAGAAATTAGAAGTTCACTCAGATCACTGGAGCCTACAGTATTTGTTCTCACAAAAAGAATTAAATATGAGACAGAGACGGTGAATGGAGTACATTAAAGACTATGACTTTCCAATTAAGTATCATCCGGGCAAAGTGAATGTGGTGGTTGATGCCTTGATTAGAAAATCAGTAGTTATGGCCAGCTTAAGAGGAGCCAATGTCTTACACGAGTTTGAAGAACTTTGGGTAGAAGTGAAACAGTTAAGGAAGGGTGTGATGTTGGCAAGTATGACAGTGTCTGAGCCTACCATCATCCAGAAAATCAAAGACAGTCAGTTGCAACACCTAGACTTGGCCAAGATTGTGGAGCACATTTTTGAACGTCCAGACTTCAGGGTAGTGGATGGAGTGTTGTATTTTCGTGACCGTTTGTGTGTGCCTAACATCGAAGACTTGAAGAATGAAATAATGACTGAAGCCCACAACACAAGATACTCTATGCATCGGGGTAGTACAAAAATGTACCAAAATTTGAAGAATTGATGCTGGTGGAATAACATGAAACAAGAGATAGTGGCCTTCGTATCTCGATGCTCACTTTAATGGACCCATCTTTTCTTGCCTTCCTCCGCCCCAGGTCTGCCAGGGTGCAGCGGGGCGAAGAAAAAAAAGTGAGCAGCAACATTTTGTATGGGTATGCCAGATTTTCTGTTCTACTTGGAATTTGAAATGGTGATCCGGAGATTCACCTTCATAAGTAGAAAGGAGATCAAACTTTTTTCTAACTTTCCATTGCATATATATTTTAAAGAAAGAGACATGATTTTTAATGTCGTGAAAGGCAATTTTGTTTAGTTTACCGTGAAAGGCGGTTTTGTGCCGTAAAAGGCGGTTTTGCCGTGAAAGGCGATATACAAATCTCATCAATAATGAAAGACAAGAATTATGATTTTTTGTCTCTCTAAAAATACAAAATACAATAGAAGAGGAAAAAAGAGGGATCTGACTTCTCAGGAGATTGTGGGGACTCATTCAGATCGACGGTCGCGAGTCATGTATGGACTCTGCCATTGTCCTTCAGATGAGAACATTTGATGCTTTAGTTCACTTGGCTTGGCTTGGACCCCGTATTTTTAAAGGACAAGGACCAAGGGAAGGTCCTATATCCAATAAAAATCTAGGTAGATGGGCTGAAAAGTCACGTCTAGGCCACGTTGAATAGAAGGAGAGTGGAAACCTAGGGGGGTGGCCCCCCAAGGGACTTCAATCACCTTGTAGTGTTTGCAGCAAAGTTTCTTCAGAGTGAGAGAGCTTCTTTATGCAGAGACTTTTCAGGATAATTTTTTAGGGCCTCTTCCCTTTGGAATGACCATCTATTTATAGGCTTTTGGTAGCCATTAGGAAGGTTTATGGGCATTGGTTGCATTGATGCTACATGATGGGAGGAGTTACAAGATTTAATTTCATAATTTTCCAACTCCTTTTTCTTTGAATCTGATTGGTCAATGGAGAATAATGGGCATTTAATCTCCATGATGATGGGGGTTTCATGATTAATTACCATGATTAAACTCCATGATGATAGGAGTTACATGGTTAATTGCCATGATTAATTGGACTTGTAACTCCCATTTTCTTGCTTCTGATTGGGTCGTCCAAAATAATGAGTTAATGATTGTATTAATTTATCATAAACGGGTCAATTAACAGCATTAATTGGTCGCCGAGTCACTTGAAGAGTCGCGGGCCACGCCGCTTCTTTTGGAATTCTTTTTGCAATGATTATCGATGGATCCGCATGTTGTTTGATGTCAGATGACGATGCAATTTCAGATATTGATTGGTACCAATGGGCCAGCAACATTTGTCATGTTGATTTCACGATCGGTCGGGCAGAAAGTGTGCTTTCTTGGTCTGCCGGTTGGCGATTTTAGAGTGTCCAATGATGATCAAATGATTTCAATGGCAGATCCGTGATGTTGACGAAGATCGACGGATATTATGCCTCAAAAATCAGAATTTGGGAAAATCACAAGAGCCAAACATCGCGAAACACAAAAAATAACTGAAAATCTGTCGTTCCGGCGGAAATCCGGCGACCTGAACTTCCAAGGTCACCAGCGACCATGCACCCATGGCCGCCGGTGACCATGGGGCCGGCGACCTTGGGCCATGGTCGCCGGCGACCATGGACTTTGGTCCCTTTTTTCGGTGGCCGTCCGGTCTCCGTTTCTCGTCCGTTTTTCGAGTTTTTTTGCTTATTTTTTCTTCTGTTTTTTTCTTGACATCTCTCTTCATTTATTGTCTTGATTCCATTGAAGAAGGCTGTCGGATGTGAATTTTGACCCCCCCGGGAGGGGAATCGCCATTCAACAGTGTGAGATAAAAAAATACATCGAAAATGAGGATTCCAACTACCCTCAAAATCGACGGATCACGATCGCCAGTTACGGATTCGGCCGTAACACCGTCCTTCGACGAAAGCCGAAAGAATGCGGGAGGAAAATGGGGTGGGTTCTTCTCTCGTCTAATGTGCCGCCGGCGACACACGACGGTTGTCTCGTCACTTAATTTGGGTCTTTCAATTCGGGTCGAACTTGGGTCAAGGGTCAAATTACGGGCTTCAAGATGGGACCATAATGAACTAGGCAGGGGAAATCAACATCCAGGGTTGAACAGACTAATTAAAGTTAAATCCAAGTATTCTAGGGGATAAGCGAATTAAAATGAAAATAAACTAAGAAAATAAGGGGAAAGGTGCCAAATATTTAGAAAAGGTGCCAAATATTTAGAAGAGGATCAACCCCATTCCTGGGTACCCCCTTCAATGTCCTTTGACGACTTAGGGTTTAAAGGCTGATTCTTCGAATCGAAAGAATGATGCAGACGAAACTTCGAGTTGTGATTTCTGTGGGTTTGCATGCGATACGCAGGTGATAAAAGTGCATGGCCGATGATGGGCCAGAAGTAAGATAAAAATGGCCGATGTTGGGTCGGGATTGATTGAGGGTGGCCGATGATGGGCCGGTAGTAAATAAACTGATATTGGGGTGTGTGAAATCACTCGTCTCAATTCGCCATTCTCATTAATTCAGGTTCTCGGAATCAACCTCTATTTCCTTTAATCATTGAGTTCAGATAAATATTTGGCACCGGAGGTGGAGGAAAAGAGAAGAAAATATTTTTGGAATTGGTTTTGTTGGTTTTATAGTTTTTTTTGGATTTTAATAATTGGGGCTAGAAGGGCCTAACTATGGGAGTTCCTACTTGGATTTAATCTAACTATTCCATTTCCCTAATGGATCTCTACCCTATCCTAAGGTCCTAACCGTCCACATCCGCTCTCCCGGTCCCTTAGCGGGGCCCGGAGAGAGAGTGGGGCCTAATCAGTTGAAATTTAAGAAATTAGGGTAGTCTAAGCTGGCTAGGGGGAGACCTAGATCTAGGTCCGGGGTCTGACCTAATCAGTCTAGACTACTGTATAATTTCTAACTCCAATTTATTAATATTTTGGTTTTTTTTTAATATCTTTTACTTTGTTTTTGGTATTTTGGATTTTTATTATTTTTATTTGTTTTTATGTTTATTCATAGGGCCTAAAATCCTAAATTGATTTATCTTAATGAAATGGGAAAGGGGAAAGAGAATGAATTTCTAATTTTTAATTTAATTAATTTATTTGAAGTTTCCTAAATAATATTTCCTAATCCTAATGAGAGAGGAAGGGAGAAAAGAACTTAATTATTAAATTTAGCCTAATTATCCTAATTAATAGGGTAGCTAAAATTCTATTTTTAATCTTTACTTTTATTTTATTATTTGTTTTCTTTTGGTGTTTTTGGTTTTTATTCTAATTTTTATATAGAGAATAACATGAACAGATAAAGGGAATGCAGTCTCAATTTTTATAAAGAGGATAAACTAAACAAACAAGATGTAATACGATTATAATGCATGGGCATGTTAAATGCATGTTGACATACAGATTAAGGCTAATTTAAAAAATAATAAGAATAAAAATGGCCTAAAACACTAATCTGAATCTAAATGCATGGCATATTAGATGCATGAAGAACAAAAGACGGACTACAATGACTGAAGAATTGAATGCAAAAAAAAAATAGAGAGTGGAGTGAAGCCGGGCTGTGCGTGCTTGGTCTGGATTGATAGCTCCGATGATTGGCAATCCAAACGGGCAAGTCGGAGGTGATGAAAGTGCAAGCGGTGCCAGCAGTGGGTGTCGAAGGAGTGCAGGTGGGTGAACAGGTGTGATGCACGTGGTGCAAGTGGGCAGTGGCTCGGTCGTGTGTGCAGCAGGGGGTGCAGGGTGGTGGGGTCAAGAGAAAGAGGAAGATGAAATGAAAAGAAAGAAAGAGGTGCAGTGGGTGCAGGTGGGTGCGTGCAGCCGCAAGGGAAATTGCAGTGGGGAGGAGAAGAAAGGGAAAAAGAAAGAAAGAAAGAAAGAAAAAAGAAGAGGAAAAGGTGTGCAGGCGAGTGACTGTAGTGTGTGCGCAGGGGAGGAGAAGAAGAAGAGAATGAAAGAAAAAGAGAGAAAGAAAGGGGGTTAGCTCAGGAGGGTGTACAGGCGGAGAAAGAGGAAGATGGAGAAGAAGGGAAGAAAGGAAAAAGAGGGGGGTGCGATAGTGATGCACAGCAGCGGGGAAAGAAGAAGTGGGGAAAGGAAGGAGGGAGGAAGAAGAAAGAGAAAGGAGATGGGGAGGCAGCACTGCTGCTTGTGGGCACAGGGCGGAAACGAAGGGGAGAGAGCGAGGGGGAGAAGGAGCGAACGAGAGGGAGAGAGTGGGCGGAGCAGAGAGAGGGTGAGAAAGAGAGTGGACAGGAGAGAGGGAGATGGGTCGCAGAGTGGAAGAGAGGAAGAAGGAGTAGGGAGAGAGGGACTGAGAGAGTAGGGAGATAGGGAGAGCAGGGAGAGAGGGACGGTGTGCCAACGGGAGAGAGAGAGTGGGCGGAACAGAGGAACTGAGAGAGAGTGGACGGGAGAGAGGGAGATGGGTCGCATAGGGAGAAAGAAAGGTGAGGGAGAGAGGGACTGAGAGAGTAGGGAGATAGGGAGAGCAGGGATAGAGGGGCTGAGAGGGTAGAGAGAGAACGAGAGAGAGAGAGAGTGCAGGCAGAGGAGGGAGAAGAGAACGAGAGGGAGAGGTGGAGCAGAGAGAGATAGAGAGAGACCGCGAGGGAGAGCAGAAAGGGTGAGGGAGACGAAGAGAGGAGGCGGAGGGCGAGGAAGACCAGAGAGAGTCAGAGAGAGAACTGTGGGGACAGAGATAAGGCGGAGAAAGGGAGAGGAAAAAAGGGAGAAGAAAGCAGGGAGAGGGCAGTGTGTGCGCTGGGTGTGAGAGGAGTGGAAGAAGGGGAAGGAGAGGGAGATAGGAGAACAGGGAAGAGGGAGAGAGGAAAACCAGGAAAGGAGGGGGAGAGGGTGGTGCGCGCGAAGAGGGTGAAGGAGAGAGGGTAGAGAGAGCAGGGGCTGGCGCTGGGAAGAGAGGAAGAAGGAGCAGGGGAGACAGAGAGAATGAGCAGGTGGGTGCGGGGGAGAGACAGAGCAGGGGGAGAAGGAGAGAGAGAGATGTACAGGTGGGTGTGGGTGAAGAAAAGAAAGAGAGAGGAATGGTGTGCAGTGGGTGCAGGTGGTGGGGAGGAAGAGAAGAAGGCGTACCTGGTGCAGGGGGAGTTCGGCGGTGCGAGGAGGAGGAAGATGATGCTGTGTGCGTCCGGGGGCTGCTGGTCGTCAGGCGGTGCTGCTGCGTGAGCCTGGAGACGCTGGCGAGGAAGGAGGATGATGGTGGGCGATGGGTTGTAGGGTGCAGGAAGAGGGCAGAGCGGAGAGGGTGATGGTGATGCCTGGGGTGTGCGCTTGGCTTTGGGAGAGATGGAGGGCGAGATGGTGAGATGGAGAAGATGCGTGAGATGGGTTCTGTGATGATGAAGGGGAGAGGTGATGGGATGGAGTCGAAGATGGGTTGTGGCGTGAGGGAGACGAGTGGAGGGAAGAGGATGGAGGGCGATGGTGTTGCGACTGGGAGAAGGAGAGGTGGAGAAAGCGAGGAAGGGGAGAAGAAGAAAGGAGACAGAGAGTGAGGAAGACCAGGGAGAGAGATGGACGTGCGTGAGATGGAGATGCAGATGATGGGTTCTGGAGGCGTGGGTTAGGGAGCAGAAGATGATGATGGGGAAGGGAGTGATGGAGGAGAGGGTGCGGACAGAGAGACGAGTGGAGGGAAGATGGAGACGGGCGCAGGAGAGATGGAGGGTGATGGTGATGAAGAAAGGAGGTGGTGGTCTGGGAGATGGGCCACGTGCAGGGGCGTGGTGGCGACTACTACTTGCGAGGGAGATGAGCGATGGAAGGAGATGGAGAGGTGGGTCTGGCGCCAGGGAAGAGGGAGAGGCCTGGGTTGAGAGAGAGATGAGAGGGATCCCGGGGCTTCTGCGCATGGGTTGAGAGAGAGATGAGAGGGATCCAGGGGCTTCTGCGCATGGGTTGAGAGAGAGATGAGAGGGATCCAGGGGCTTCTGCGCATGCCTTAGAGGGATGAGGCCTGGGAGTTTTTTTAAATCGAGAGGGATAAGGCTCGGGTCTTTGAAATTGAGAGGATAAGGCCTGGGTTGGGAGAGAGATGGAGAGATAAGGCTTGGGTGTTTGAAATTGAGAGGGATAAGGCCTAATGAGTTGGATCGGGTCAGGAGGTTTGGATCAGGCCTGGTGGGTTTGGATTTAAAAGAAACTGGTTTGGGTCGAGAAGGTGGGGTCCGGTGGAGATTGGCCGGGTTATCATTAATGGGGCCCAGGTTTCGTAGATTTCAATCCGCTCGTCGGATTTCGACGTTTTACATATTGACGGAAAGCTCTCGGCGAGTAGGTCACGATGAGCCAATTTTCAGGGCAATCAGAGGTCCATAAATGATAGGTGATTTTTCACGCGGGCGCCGCGAGGTTTGGGACCCGCTGTCATGATTTTTTTTTATCCGCCCGTCAGATCTTGGAGTTCTATATATGGGCGGAAAGCTCTCGATGAGTAGATCATGATGAGCCAACTCCCGAGGCGATCAGAGGTCTAGAGGTGATAGGTGACTTCTCACGCGGGCGCCGCGGGGTGTGGGACCCGCTGTCATGATTTTTTGATCCGCCAGTCAGATCTTGGGGTTCTATATATGGGCGGAAAGCTCTCGATGAGTAGATCATGATGAGCCAACTCCCGGGGCGATCAGAGGTCTCGAGGTGATAGGTGACTTTTGACTCGGGGCCTAATCAGGACATCATTAAATAGGGTGGACTAAATTGCCCCTCATAGGATGCCAAAATGAGGTGTCTACAGTATGCCCCTCTTTGGAGGACAGCACGTACAGAGTTTTTCTCCAAAGATAAGGAGACACATACTCATGCCTCCGCTTGAGCCTTTGGGCTCAAGGGAGTGGCAGCCTATGAGGGTGAGTTCGAACTGGCTCGATGGAATCGGGATAAGGTTGTTCTAGGCCATCCCGTTAATTAGGTCTCCTTTTAGGTCTGAGCTTGATCACGTGATATGAGGATGTCACCTCATGCCTTTCCATTTTCTACCCAAAATTAAATCCCTACAAAGTGAATCATCCTACTCGGGGGTGCACAAAGTGTCAAAGCAGGGTTCTAGAAGTGCATGTTACGGTAATGATATTAAATGTAAGAGCACAAGTTTGGAAGATTAAGTTTGGGTTTTTCAGTTCAGCAACACTTACCTCTTGGATCCTGTTCCTTTCGGTGTAGTGGCCCTCACATTTTCACCTGTAATAAATCCTGACTAGAAGGAAAGAAGGGAGCAACGACTCGCCTTGCGGTGAAGTTAGTACATAAACGTGCCAAGTGTGTGTTATGCATGTGATGATGTTAAGAAGGCTTGTAATTGTAATGCATACTAAATTTAAAATGTTAGTGCTAATGTAAGGCATGTCCTCGACATCATCCTGTAGTCATGATATCAATCAACCACTACCATGACAGTCAATGAAGATAAAAGAAAATAACAGAAATGCATCCACCACATGCAAGGGAAAAAGAATAAAAGATAAACAGCGGGGGCCCATCCTTTGGATGTAGGTATATCGAGTAGGAAATTGAGATCGAAAGATATCTAAAACTTATCCATAGCACACACATAGCATGAAATAGTACACATCCAATACCAAGACTAGAGGCAAATCGTTGTTGGCTAATCCGAAGCAAAGGAGTGATCATTTTCTGACTGATAGTATATCTCGTTTCGAGAGGAGTCGTGCACAAAACATGGTATCCGCGTGGGGTTTTGGATCAAGGGTTAACCAGGGAGGTGTGAGGCATGTTTACGTAGGTTCATATATAAAATAAAAAAAAATGCCCCAGCATATGGGGTGACATATGTGAACGATCCCTGAAACAAAACAATGTATAACCTATCATGCATTCAACCATAAGGCATTAGTAACAAAAGCATGCATGAGGTGAGAGTGTGTGGATTGGTGAGTGTTTGTGACAACTGTGCATGTGACGGGACCTGAATTGGGAAGCCGCGCAGAATAAGTAAGTATGCGTGTGCGTGTACGCATGTACATATATGTATATATAAAAATGCCCCAGCGTGAAGCTGGTGTGTTTTCTGGTTGGGAGTGAGAGAGTGAAGGTGGTCTAGCTCTCTGATCCATGGCTGCTAGTTTGATTATGATATGACCTTCCCCAACTATCCTTTTGGAGATCGATCCCTCATGATTCTTTTCTAGCCGTTTTGGTCCTTATAGTCGAACTTTGGAGAGCGCTAGGCTGCCCCTGGAATTCATGTGTGAGCACAAGTTTCGTGTGTGGGAGACAGTGGGTCGCCGTGCTTCCTCAGTGTTGTGGTTACCGGCCACTCTCCGCTTGGTTCATTAGGCAAGGGCCCATGTCATTTGAGCGGGCTTGGGTTTTATGAATGCTATTTCATTTCTTTGGCCTTTTGGCCCTTTTTTTTTTTTTTTTTTTCCGATTTGTGACTGTGCAATGCCTGGGTCCCTTAAGCTTTCTAATTAACCCATGTAACGAGCGTTATGCCAATGACTCCCAAACCAAATGGCTTTAGGGCACTAGGTATGTAAATACCCCTACGGGCTTACTGACTCGGGTTAAAAAGGCTACGAACCCAAACTAGTCACAAAACTTTTTATTCTTTTCAGGACTTCTAACTAAACTCCTTTTTTTTTTTTTTTTTTTTTTGGGACTGGTTTGGGAGAGGGGTGCCTAGGGTTTTGGCTTCTGAAGCATCAGGCATGGGGAGCACACCCACATCTCATGCAACTCCACCGTGGTTTCTCTTTTCTCTCTTTTGTGAGTGATAAGGGGAAGCTTTCATGACATGGACGAGCTCGCTTATAAACTTTTGCGTTGAATGGCTTCAACCGTGTAGAACATTGTGTGGGGGCAGACTCACTGTTCTAGTGTTTTTTTTTTTGTGCCAGTGTGTATTTGACTTCCAAGTTTGGCTGTTGCACCTCTCCTCGGTCTTCCCTACGGGATTTATACAGCCATATCAAGAGACCGAGGGTCATACTCCGCAAGAAGTGAAGAAGGGTCATGCGGTGTACTTTTTCAAGTACATAGCATTCCATGGATCGGGGAGCTCTTCCCCTTCTGCATTCACTAGTCTATATGCATTGCCAGAATATACTTCTTTAACTACATATGGGCCTTCCCAATTAGGTCGCAATTTGCCTTTAATGTGTGGGAGTTGTGATTGAGTGATGCGTTTCAATACAAGGTCACCCGTTTTGAATTTCCTCTCTATGACATGCTTATCGTAGGCTCTTGCGACTCGCTTCTTGTACACCTGAGCGTGCTCTGCTGCTTTCATCATTTTCTCATCGAGGAGGTCCAGCTGTATTTGCAATGCTTCTCGTCTTTGGCCTTCCGTCATCTCTTCATCTAATTGGATCCGCAAAGATGGGTGCAAGAGCTCGAACGGAAGGACTGCCTCCATCCCGTAAGTCAATGCATATGGGGTCTCACCTGTCGGAGTCCTAATGGAGGTTCGATATGCCCACAATGCCTCGACCAAACGGTCTGGCCAATCACTGCCCTTGGTTGTTTCCACTGTCTTCTTGATGATCTTGAGTAGTGTCTTGTTTGTAGCTTCAGCCTGTCCGTTTGCTTGGGGGTAATAAGGGGTTGAATGATGTAGTTCTATACCATATTTTGTGCACAAATCCTCCATTGCCTGAGATATGAATTGGGGGCCATTGTCAGTTATGAACACTTTCGTAACGCCAAACCGGGCTATTATGTTCTTTTGAATGAACTTGACCACAGGGGATGCTTTGATATGGATAAATGCCTCAGCTTCTGCCCATTTGGTGTAGTATTCCGTTGCCGTTAATATGAAAGCTTTGTTCTGGGTGTTTTCCACGGTTGGGACCAGAGGTCCTATGATATCAAACGCCCGAGTCGAAAAAGGCCACGGAGCAGTAGTGGGATGCAGCGAAGATGCAGGAGCGTGAATCAAGTCTGCGTGCAGCTGACATTTCTTGCACTTTCTGACGTAGTCCACGGAGTCTGATTCCAATGACGGCCAGTAATATCCTAACCGGATGATTTTCTTGGAGAGCATCAAGCCGTTTACGTGTCCTCCGCATATGCCGGAATGAGCCTCTTCGATTATTTCTCGTCCTTCCTCAACCGTCACGCATCGCAGGAGGATCCCACTGAATGATCGGCGATATAACAGTCCTCCGACAACGACGTACCTTTGAACCATTTCTTTCAATGCCCTTTTGTCGGATTTGGTGGCATATTCAGGGATGTATCCATCGCGCAGGTAGTTCCAGATATCGAAGTACCACGGATGGTCGTCTATGAGTTCTTCGTCATGTTGTAGGGGGGCCAGTATCCGCTCTCGATTGGGTTCCTCTGCCTCTGTATCTTTCCCTTTCGCTTTCCTTACTTTCGGTCCTCCATCTTTGGATGGAATCTTATCTGGATCTCCGAGGGCTAAGTCTTTTAGTTCAACCGAGGGAGTGTCTATCCTTTGGATGTGAAAGGTCTCGGATCCCTTGTCGAGGGGGACTTTCACGATCGAGGCCAAGGTGGCCAACGAGTCGGCCAGCCGGTTTAAAGCTCGCGGGATATAAAGAAAGGACATTTTCTTGAACTGGGACATAGCTTTCTTGGCCTTTTCATGATAATGAGCGAGCTTAGGGGCGTTCACCTTCCATTCACCTGCCACTTGGGATATGACCACCTTTGAATCCCCGAGAACTCGGAGTTTCTTAACTTCCAACTTCGCGGCCTCTCTTAAACCTGCTTGGAGTGCTTCGTACTCCATTTCATTATTAGTGGCTGGGAAGCCGACTTTGAAGGCCTTCGGTATCGCCACTCCTTCTGGGGACAAAAGCACTATCCCAATCCCTTTTCCATTCTGATTCAAGGCACCGTCGAAGTACATTGTCCACGACTCGGGGTCCTTTATCTCCTCTATGTCTACACATAGCACGTCTTCGTCTGGAAAATCGGTTTTGACCGGTTCATACTGTGGCAGGGGGAGATATGCAAGGTGGTCAGCGATGGCTTGCCCTTTTATTGACTTCTGAGTTACGTATGTTATGTCGAATTCTGCCAAGAGCATCTGCCATCGTGCCACTCGTCCTGAAGTGACAGGTTTCTCAAAGATATATTTCAAAGGATCCATTCTGGCCAAGAGTTTGACTGAGTAGGCTAAGAAGTAGTGTCTGAGTTTCTGGGCAGCCCAAACCACCGCTAAGCACGTTTTTCCTATCGAGGAGTATTTCCGTTCATATGGCAGGAGAGATTTGCTAAAGTAATAAATTGCATTCTCTTTCCGGCTAGTCTCATCATGTTGACCCAGGACTATGCCTATCGCGAATTCCGTTGCTGACACATATAAAATGAGAGGCTTATCTTTAGCAGGGGGCTTCAAAACGGGGGGACTCAATAAATATTTCTTCAAATCCTCAAATGCCTTCTGGCAGTCGTCGTCCCAGTGGTATTCCACGCCTCCTTTTAGCAATTTGTAGAACGGCTCACATCTTTGTGAGTGCTGTGAAATGAATCTTCTAATGAACTGTAGTCGCCCTATGAGGCCTCTTAATTCTTTGAGGTTCTTCGGGGGCGGCATTTCGAGGATAGCTTTCACCTTCGAGGGGTCGACTTCGATTCCCCGATTGCTGACCATGAATCCTAAAAGTTTTCCTGACGACACCCCGAAGACACACTTCTTCGGATTCATTCTCAACTTTGTCTCCCTTGACCTTTGGAGGACCTTCTTCAAAGCTGCAGCATGGTCTGCACGAGTTTGGGATTTAATTAAGATGTCATCGACATATACTTCCATACAATCGTGCATCATGTCGTGGAATATCGCCATCATGGCTCTTTGGTAGGTTGCACCTGCATTCTTCAGTCCAAAGGGCATGACAACGTAGCAATAAGTCCCCCAGGGGGTAGTAAACGAGGTCTTTTCTTGATCCTCTTCTGAAAGCTTTATCTGGTTGTACCCTGAGTATCCATCCATGAATGAGAGCATTGCATGCCCAGCGGTGTTGTCGACGAGCACGTCTATGTGTGGTAAGGGAAAGTCATCCTTAGGTGAGGCCTTGTTTAGGTTCCGAAAGTCGATGCAGACCCTGATACGTCCATCTTTCTTCTTGACCGGGACAATGTTGGCAATCCATTGAGGAAACAGCACTACCCTGATGAATTTGGCCTGGAGAAGTTTGTCAACTTCCTCTTTCACCTTAATCGCGACGTCAGGGAGCATTCTTCTCAGCTTCTGTTTAACCGGTCTCGCACTCTCTTCCAATGGAATTTGATGTTCTACCAGAAGCGGGTCTAGTCCTGGCATGTCATAGTAGTCCAACGCAAATACGTCCTGATATTCATCCAGGACTTTAAGGATCTCTTCTTCTTCACCGAGTTCCAAGCATGCACTAATCTGGACTAGCTTGGGCCTTTCCTCAGTCCCCAAGTTGATCTCCTTTGTCTTCTCGGCCGTCGACTGAGTTTGCTCGTCAAACCTCTTGATGACCATTTGGAACTCTTCCGAGACTTCATCGTCTTCTCCTTCGGTATCTACTAATTCGTAAACGCCCATCTCATCCTTTACGTTCTTGGTTCCTGGAGATGATTCTGGCTCTGAAATAATGGGCATCGACTCATACCCTATCTTGCTAATTCGGCTCATGATTTCCTCTAGCCGTGATTGCTCTATCGGGGGAATTTTCCAGCGCTCAGGTCTTCTTATGGCCCTACAATAGTCAAAGGTCTCTACTCCTAAACTACTTACATTTTTGGTTTTTTGGTTTTCTACTTTTTTTGGGATTTTGGGGTTTTGTGATTTTTTTGGGTTTTTAGAATGATATGTTACAGGTTGGGTTGAGGAGGGGCTATCTAAGGAGGAAGATCCCTGCCCCGGGCAATGCCGAACTGCGGGGCGATACACCACTTCATCGCCTTCGAGATTTTCGATCTCCCAGGTTTTGCTGTCTTCTTCTGAAGGTCCTGCTCTCCAGTGTCGCCACGCAGCTGGCCAGTATACGACTTCTTGGCTATCGGGGTCTTTGACTTCCCAGGTTTCATAGTCGTTTCTCTTTTCGGAAATCGGCGGTTTTTTTTTTGGACAATTTCATCGAATCACTAATACCAATCATGTTACAAGACAGCATTTGGAAACTTTCCTCCAGGGGGAAACTTGAACCTCTAATCTTGTCAGATTCGTGGAATTCTTCCCAGGTACCAATGATGTCTTCGTAAGTTTCGACCTCCTCGTCGTCAGACGACGAATCGGTTATACCTTCTATCAATAGTTCTTTCCCTTTTTCCTGGGGGTGGATCTGATGGCATCCTTCTCCGTTGGGAGGTTCATTGGGGTCCAAGAGCTTGCTATGCCTGACAAAGTGTTCCCCTAGTTTCCAATCCTTTCTGGAGAGTGTTACCTGATCATACGGGTTGAATCCCAGTCCTTCTGTTCCTATCCTTGCTTCCAGGATAACAGGGTCAAGAATCCCATCCTCATTCCTACCTAACCCAAATCCGGGCTGATATCCAAGTTTTCTCATGAGGTTCCAGCCATGTATGCATTCTTTTCTTAATGGCGGTTCAGGTAGAGGGACCGGATCTGGTATCATACTCCGAACGGGATCGATGTCCGTCAGGGAAATGGTGGAATCAACCCTGTATCCATGGGTTTTGGTTCCAGGCGGGATAGGGGCCGGTCGCAAGGTGGGAAGTATCTGAAGTCCTTCTGGTTCGATCACAGGCGGGTCCCCCATTAGCTTCACGATTTTTCCTAAGTGGGGAAACTTAATACATTGGTGCCTAGTGGACATGACCGCCTTCATGTGATTCAGCCAGCGACGTCCTAATATCAAGTTGAAGGTCGCTGGGATATCCATGACGTAGAATTCTTCGGGTACTGAGATCGGGCCTGCTTGCACTAATAACATGATCTTCCCACAAACGTTCTTCCTATTTCCGTCATATCCTGTCACCACCAACGGAGCTGGGGTTAGGTCTTTAGCAATTAGATCCAGCGTCTTGAATGTTTTCAGTGGACAGATGTTTAAGGATGCCCCTGTGTCTACCAAAGCGCCGGATATTTCCTTCTCGGCCACCCTAACTGTGAGATGTAGGGGTGAGGTCCTCGCTTCAGGTGGTATTTCTTTTAGTTCCTCCTCGGTAAAGTTGAGGATTGGCAAAGATGTCTCAGACGACAAGGACGCAATTGACGCCCGTAGTTGTTCTGGGGTTATATTTTCCGGAACTTGTAAGTGGGTGATGGCATCCATTAGCTGTTTTTGATGCATAGGGGAAGTCTTGATCAGATCGAGGATTGACACCTTAGCTGGTATCTTCGTTAGATGCCCTAGGAGATCATACTCTATCCCAGTTTCCAGCTGAACATGAGGTCTCTCTTCGACAGCCTCTTCGGTCTGTGCGTTAGGGATTTGTAAGCCAGGATCCGGCGCACTGGCGATCGGAGGTAGCCGCGGTGGGCGGATCCGTCCTGATCGGAGGTGTGCTTGTGATGGCCCAACATCCTGGGGGTGATTAAATTGGGAGTGAGTGCTGGTCCGAGACCCCTCGTACGCGATATCATCATCAAAGAACACCTTGTAGAGGTCCGGGGAGTCGATTACCATGCCGGTTTTGATGTTATCTAGTCTGAATTTAGTTTTTCCGTCCCAATTGACGTATTTCCAATAGTCATCATCTTCAAAAAAATCATCATAGTAGGGTTGATTCTGACTAATGGCTGGCTGGATTGGGAAATCGGTTGATTGATGTGACACGGTGGCGATATTGGCCGGCGGTCCCTGCAACGGTTGTGTTGAGGTTGACGCAACGTGTTGTGGCATCGGGTTTGTGTAGATTTGCACGTTCGGTACTCGCTGCGTCGTACCGGTAAGCGGACCTTGGGCTTGTGGCATTTTTTGCGGACTGTAGACTCCTGTGGGTTTGATGCTATTCCGCTCAATCGCCCCTTCATCACTGAGGTCGTAGATCAGGTCTCTGGCCGTATAGCAATGGGTTAGGTCATGTCCCGGCATCTTGTGGTATGCACAGAATCTCGTCCGATCAAGGTGGTTTGGCCATTGCTGTTGTCTTTCTGGTGGAAGCTGGATAGCGTTTTGTTCTATGAGCGACCAGAAAACGGTGATCCAAGGTTGAGGGAGGGGCGGGTAGTTAGCCCTTTTTGGTCCAAGCCTTCTCTTGTTCCCGTCATTGTTTTGGCCTGAATTGTCGTTATAATTGAACGAGACTGCGTTATAATTCGGCCGAGGATTAGTACTCTGATTCGGGTTTTGAGGCATCACCGGCTGATTCACAGGTTGTCGTGCCGGATTTATGCTTTGCCTTGGATGAACGGGTCCCCTTTGGTCATGTGGTTGTTGGTTATATCTTTGATCATTCCGAGGAAAATCCCGGAAGCTCTGATCGTTCCGGAAGCTTTGTGTGTTCCCTTGGAAATTAACATCCCGGTTTTGCCCTTGATTCCGCTGTTGGTTGAAATTCATTTCCTGACCAGGATTATATGGGCGATAAACCACCTCTTGGGTCGAGTTTACTTCCGGGGTCGCGCGATTCTCCACTTGATTGGTCACGCGACGGACAATCCTTTTTTGATCGGAGATGCCTAGGTTATTCAATATTCCATCGTCTAGGTTTTGTTTCATTCTCGACAATCGATGGTGTAGGCCGCTCCAATTCATGACTTCCCCGATCGTCATCAATGTCCTCATCGGTTCTTTCATGTTCGAAATGACCATCCTGACTTGTTCCTCCTCCTTCATATTGCAGTCAGACCTCGTGAATTGACTCAGCCATCTCGCGGCGAATTCTTCATAATCCTCATTGTTCTTTGCTTTAAGTTGGCTAAGTCATGCCACAGGGGTTTGTTCTTAGTTAGGTGTTGGTATCGCACCAGAAATTTTTCTATCACATCCTCGAAGGTATTGATCTCGTGTGAGGGCACAGATGTGTACCAAGTTAGCGCATCTCCGGCTAGCGATTCTTGAAAGTAATTAATGAGGAGGGCATCGTCGTCAGCGATTATACGACATTTACTGCAAAAGGACACCAAATGGTGTTGAGGGTCTGTAGTCCCGTCATATGCTACGAACTTTGGGGCTTTAGCTGGGAAGGGTGATTTCTTGGTCTCTTCTTTCTTCGTGAAGTCATAGAACCCTAACCTTTTGCCTTGTCGTGACGGCGACTTCTTTCTAATTTCACTCTTCAGCCCTTCTATTTCCTTCCGCATTTCTCTAATTGCATGGGAATCAGGGTTTTGATCTTCGTGCGCTTGGCCACGTCTCGGGGCCTCAACTGGGGTTCGATAATAAATCGGTTCTACAAGATCGTGTTGAGGGTCCGGTTGGGGTCCCAAAGGCGCATATTGGTAGCTTTCCTCGGCTCGTGTTCTCCTAGGGGCCTGAATTTGGGTTTGGTTTCGAGTTCTATCCAGGTCATGAGCTAATCCTAATCGTCGACCCACGTAAGTCAATTGGCGGGGGAGCTCGTGGGCTGGATGGTCCGGCCGATGTTCCTCGTGAAGCTCATGAGGGTCTACATCGTCCGCAACTTCATCATAATAGAGTGGGGGATCTTGCTCCTCGTCTAACATTTCGTAAGCCGGAGTCAATTGATCTTGATACGTTAGAGGTGATCTTTCGTATCCCGTCGGTTGATGATAGGTTAGCCTAAGGCCAGATGAGTTTGGGATCGATCGGCTTACGGAGACAGTCGGAGGAGTCATTGCTTGAAGTTGGGGTTGGACTACCTCATGCTGGTATTGATGGTGGATTATGGGTGCGTTCTGTGCGCTGGTGTAAACAGCAGGGCTTCGCCACGGGACCCTCGGCGTGAGTGATCGAGCCGGGCCCACCTGTCCTTGGCCTATATGGAGGCGTGTATTTGCATATGGGATCGGGGCTGGTTGCTGTCTCGCTTGTCTAGTGGTGGTCATAATGGATGTATCAAAAGGTGTTCTATATTGGGGGACCATAAAGGTAATCGGTTCAGTTCGGGTAACCGTAGCTGAATGATGGATGACCTGTGAAGTGACCGGTTGAAGCACATGGCGAGCCCGTGTTGTGATGTTGGCATAGGTCTTATGCTCTACCGTCTGTTTGCTCGATCCGACCAAATCCTTATACGTGACTCGAGAATCGGCAGAGTATGAGTCCCTCCTTATTGGAGTTGGAGGACTAGAGTGACTTTTTCTCGCGACTACTGCATTCATGGGAGAAGGGACCCGTTCGACAATCGGAGAGCCCGATATGCGCGGGGAATAGCGCGGTTCAGATAATGGGGTAGAAAGAGATCTAGAGATCTCAGTATCTAATGGGGGGAAATAAGCCTCACCGATGGCTCGAGTTGCTCCCGGGGTTGAAATAGGAGGAATGTCCGGCATTCCCCATGGGTGATTTGCCATTTATAAGAAAGTGGGGGTGAGAAGAGAAAGACTTTAGAAAAGATGAGAAGGGAAAGAATTCAGGAAGGAAGAGAATGTTTTATGGAATTAATGCGGGAAAGAGGAAAGATTAATAGGGCTGCGCACTTATGTTGTAAAGGGGAGAGCTTCAGCGGGCGGTTATGCGGACGCTAGTTCACATTTGATTTATACCCATAATGACCCTTAAATAAACGAGACACGGACATTCAATCATTGATCGAAGGTTCGTGTTTCATAATAAAGCTTCTAAAAGACCCAAGTAAACGATAAGACAACGAAAGATGTCCCGTCACGATCGCCAGGCTATTGGCAAGGAGATCGTGGGACCTGCAAAAAACCCAAATTCGTGACAAGACAACAGAAGATGTCCCATCACGATCGCCAGGCTGTCGGATGTGAATTTTGACCCCCCCGGGAGGGGAATCGCCATTCAATAGTGTGAGATAAAAAAATACATCGAAAATGAGGATTCCGACTACCCTCAAAATCGACGGATCACGATCGCCAGTTACGGATTCGGCCGTAACACCGTCCTTCGACGAAAGCCGAAAGAATGCGGGAGGAAAATGGGGTGGGTTCTTCTCTCGTCTAATGTGCCGCCGGCGACACACGACGGTTGTCTCGTCACTTAATTTGGGTCTTTCAATTCGGGTCGAACTTGGGTCAAGGGTCAAATTACGGGCTTCAAGATGGGACCATAATGAACTAGGCAGGGGAAATCAACATCCAGGGTTGAACAGACTAATTAAAGTTAAATCCAAGTATTCTAGGGGATAAGCGAATTAAAATGAAAATAAACTAAGAAAATAAGGGGAAAGGTGCCAAATATTTAGAAGAGGATCAACCCCATTCCTGGGTACCCCCTTCAATGTCCTTTGACGACTTAGGGTTTAAAGGCTGATTCTTCGAATCGAAAGAATGATGCAGACGAAACTTCGAGTTGTGATTTCTGTGGGTTTGCGTGCGATACGCAGGTGATAAAAGTGCATGGCCGATGATGGGCCAGAAGTAAGATAAAAATGGCCGATGTTGGGCCGGGATTGATTGAGGGTGGCCGATGATGGGCCGGTAGTAAATAAACTGATATTGGGGTGTGTGAAATCACTCGTCTCATTTCGTCATTCTCATTAATTCAGGTTCTCGGAATCAACCTCTATTTCCTTTAATAATTGAGTTCAGATAAATATTTGGCACCGGAGGTGGAGGAAAAGAGAAGAAAATATTTTTGGAATTGGTTTTGTTGGTTTTATAGTTTTTTTTGGATTTTAATAATTGGGGCTAGAAGGGCCTAACTATGGGAGTTCCTACTTGGATTTAATCTAACTATTCCATTTCCCTAATGGATCTCTACCCTATCCTAAGGTCCTAACCGTCCACATCCGCTCTCCCGGTCCCTTAGCGGGGCCCGGAGAGAGAGTGGGGCCTAATCAGTTGAAATTTAAGAAATTAGGGTAGTCTAAGCTGGCTAGGGGGAGACCTAGATCTAGGTCCGGGGTCTGACCTAATCAGTCTAGACTACTGTATAATTTCTAACTCCAATTTATTAATATTTTGGTTTTTTTTTAATATCTTTTACTTTGTTTTTGGTATTTTGGATTTTTATTATTTTTATTTGTTTTTATGTTTATTCATAGGGCCTAAAATCCTAAATTGATTTATCTTAATGAAATGGGAAGGGGGAAAGAGAATGAATTTCTAATTTTTAATTTAATTAATTTATTTGAAGTTTCCTAAATAATATTTCCTAATCCTAATGAGAGAGGAAGGGAGAAAAGAACTTAATTATTAAATTTAGCCTAATTATCCTAATTAATAGGGTAGCTAAAATTCTATTTTTAATCTTTACTTTTATTTTATTATTTGTTTTCTTTTGGTGTTTTTGGTTTTTATTCTAATTTTTATATAGAGAATAACATGAACAGATAAAGGGAATGCAGTCTCAATTTTTATAAAGAGGATAAACTAAACAAACAAGATGTAATACGATTATAATGCATGGGCATGTTAAATGCATGTTGACATACAGATTAAGGCTAATTTAAAAAATAATAAGAATAAAAATGGCCTAAAACACTAATCTGAATCTAAATGCATGGCATATTAGATGCATGAAGAACAAAAGACGGACTACAATGACTGAAGAATTGAATGCAAAAAAAAATAGAGAGTGGAGTGAAGCCGGGCTGTGCGTGCTTGGTCTGGATTGATAGCTCCGATGATTGGCAATCCAAACGGGCAAGTCGGAGGTGATGAAAGTGCAAGCGGTGCCAGCAGTGGGTGTCGAAGGAGTGCAGGTGGGTGAACAGGTGTGATGCACGTGGTGCAAGTGGGCAGTGGCTCGGTCGTGTGTGCAGCAGGGGGTGCAGGGTGGTGGGGTCAAGAGAAAGAGGAAGATGAAATGAAAAGAAAGAAAGAGGTGCAGTGGGTGCAGGTGGGTGCGTGCAGCCGCAAGGGAAATTGCAGTGGGGAGGAGAAGAAAGGGAAAAAGAAAGAAAGAAAGAAAGAAAAAAGAAGAGGAAAAGGTGTGCAGGCGAGTGACTGTAGTGTGTGCGCAGGGGAGGAGAAGAAGAAGAGAATGAAAGAAAAAGAGAGAAAGAAAGGGGGTTAGCTCAGGAGGGTGTACAGGCGGAGAAAGAGGAAGATGGAGAAGAAGGGAAGAAAGGAAAAAGAGGGGGGTGCGATAGTGATGCACAGCAGCGGGGAAAGAAGAAGTGGGGAAAGGAAGGAGGGAGGAAGAAGAAAGAGAAAGGAGATGGGGAGGCAGCACTGCTGCTTGTGGGCACAGGGCGGAAACGAAGGGGAGAGAGCGAGGGGGAGAAGGAGCGAACGAGAGGGAGAGAGTGGGCGGAGCAGAGAGAGGGTGAGAAAGAGAGTGGACAGGAGAGAGGGAGATGGGTCGCAGAGTGGAAGAGAGGAAGAAGGAGTAGGGAGAGAGGGACTGAGAGAGTAGGGAGATAGGGAGAGCAGGGAGAGAGGGACGGTGTGCCAACGGGAGAGAGAGAGTGGGCGGAACAGAGGAACTGAGAGAGAGTGGACGGGAGAGAGGGAGATGGGTCGCATAGGGAGAAAGAAAGGTGAGGGAGAGAGGGACTGAGAGAGTAGGGAGATAGGGAGAGCAGGGATAGAGGGGCTGAGAGGGTAGAGAGAGAACGAGAGAGAGTGAGAGTGCAGGCAGAGGAGGGAGAAGAGAACGAGAGGGAGAGGTGGAGCAGAGAGAGATAGAGAGAGACCGCGAGGGAGAGCAGAAAGGGTGAGGGAGACGAAGAGAGGAGGCGGAGGGCGAGGAAGACCAGAGAGAGTCAGAGAGAGAACTGTGGGGACAGAGATAAGGCGGAGAAAGGGAGAGGAAAAAAGGGAGAAGAAAGCAGGGAGAGGGCAGTGTGTGCGCTGGGTGTGAGAGGAGTGGAAGAAGGGGAAGGAGAGGGAGATAGGAGAACAGGGAAGAGGGAGAGAGGAAAACCAGGAAAGGAGGGGGAGAGGGTGGTGCGCGCGAAGAGGGTGAAGGAGAGAGGGTAGAGAGAGCAGGGGCTGGCGCTGGGAAGAGAGGAAGAAGGAGCAGGGGAGACAGAGAGAATGAGCAGGTGGGTGCGGGGGAGAGACAGAGCAGGGGGAGAAGGAGAGAGAGAGATGTACAGGTGGGTGTGGGTGAAGAAAAGAAAGAGAGAGGAATGGTGTGCAGTGGGTGCAGGTGGTGGGGAGGAAGAGAAGAAGGCGTACCTGGTGCAGGGGGAGTTCGGCGGTGCGAGGAGGAGGAAGATGATGCTGTGTGCGTCCGGGGGCTGCTGGTCGTCGGGCGGTGCTGCTGCGTGAGCCTGGAGACGCTGGCAAGGAAGGAGGATGATGGTGGGCGATGGGTTGTAGGGTGCAGGAAGAAGGCAGAGCGGAGAGGGTGATGGTGATGCCTGGGGTGTGCGCCTGTCTTTGGGAGAGATGGAGGGCGAGATGGTGAGATGGAGAAGATGCGTGAGATGGGTTCTGTGATGATGAAGGGGAGAGATGATGGGATGGAGTCGAAGATGGGTTGTGGCGTGAGGGAGACGAGTGGAGGGAAGAGGATGGAGAGCGATGGTGTTGCGACTGGGAGAAGGAGAGGTGGAGAAAGCGAGGAAGGGGAGAAGAAGAAAGGAGACAGAGAGTGAGGAAGACCAGGGAGAGAGATGGACGTGCGTGAGATGGAGATGCAGATGATGGGTTCTGGAGGCGTGGGTTAGGGAGCAGAAGATGATGATGGGGAAGGGAGTGATGGAGGAGAGGGTGCGGACAGAGAGACGAGTGGAGGGAAGATGGAGACGGGCGCAGGAGAGATGGAGGGTGATGGTGATGAAGAAAGGAGGTGGTGGTCTGGGAGATGGGCCACGTGCAGGGGCGTGGTGGCGACTACTACTTGCGAGGGAGATGAGCGATGGAAGGAGATGGAGAGGTGGGTCTGGCGCCAGGGAAGAGGGAGAGGCCTGGGTTGAGAGAGAGATGAGAGGGATCCCGGGGCTTCTGCGCATGGGTTGAGAGAGAGATGAGAGGGATCCAGGGGCTTCTGCGCATGGGTTGAGAGAGAGATGAGAGGGATCCAGGGGCTTCTGCGCATGGGTTGAGAGAGAGATGAGAGGGATCCAGGGGCTTTTGCGCATGCCTTAGAGGGATGAGGTCTGGGAGTTTTTTTAAATCGAGAGGGATAAGGCTCGGGTCTTTGAAATTGAGAGGATAAGGCCTGGGTTGGGAGAGAGATGGAGAGATAAGGCTTGGGTGTTTGAAATTGAGAGGGATAAGGCCTAATGAGTTGGATCAGGTCAGGAGGTTTGGATCAGGCCTGGTGGGTTTGGATTTAAAAGAAACTGGTTTGGGTCGAGAAGGTGGGGTCCGGTGGAGATTGGCCGGGTTATCATTAATGGGGCCCAGGTTTCGTAGATTTCAATCCGCTCGTCGGATTTCGACGTTTTACATATTGACGGAAAGCTCTCAGCAAGTAGGTCACGATGAGCCAATTTTCAGGGCAATCAGAGGTCCATAAATGATAGGTGATTTTTCACGCGGGCGCCGCGAGGTGTGGGACCCGCTGTCATGATTTTTTTTTATCCGCCCGTCAGATCTTGGAGTTCTATATATGGGCGGAAAGCTCTCGATGAGTAGATCATGATGAGCCAACTCCCGAGGCGATCAGAGGTCTAGAGGTGATAGGTGACTTCTCACGCGGGCGCCGCGGGGTGTGGGACCCGCTGTCATGATTTTTTGATCCGCCAGTCAGATCTTGGGGTTCTATATATGGGCGGAAAGCTCTCGATGAGTAGATCATGATGAGCCAACTCCCGGGGCGATCAGAGGTCTAGAGGTGATAGGTGACTTTTGACTCGGGGCCTAATCAAGACATCATTAAATAGGGTGGACTAAATTGCCCCTCATAGGATGCCAAAATGAGGTGTCTACGAAGACCTATCGAGAAGTCATGCAAATCTGGGCACAAAGTTTCCTATTTTTGGAAAAGCCGAAGACTTTGTAACTGATTTTCCGCCAAGAGTTTAAACTAGGTCAAACGATGTCAGAATGACCTGAAATTTGAGGTGAAGCTTCCTGGGCATTAGATAGGACCAACCATGGGCTTTTATTTGAGTTTTGAAGCTGTTTCAGGTCCCGTTGATGCTAGACTTGATTTCACCGCGCAGAAGATGTCAAGCTTTGATGTGCGGTCATCCAATGTCCGATTGACCTGAAATTTGGCAGGGAGCCTATTGGAGTCATTTTAAGATGATCCATTAGCTCCGATTTGGGTGCCATGGTCCCGGGGAGCTCCCCCGCCGGTAGGCTTGATTTTGCTTTAGAGCGTCAAAGCCGGGTCAAACGTCGTCGGAATGACGTAAAATTTGGCGTGCAATCCTTTGGAAGCATGTAGAGGCTGCTCATGTGCTTTGTTTGATAAGCGGTGGCATCGGAGGTTCTCGTCCCTGGGAGGCTTCATTTCGTCGTTCGAGAGTTGATGGAGGGTCAAACGGTGTCTATTTGACTTGAAATTCAACGTGGACCCTTTTGGAGGTATTTTGAGACCATCCATAAGCTTTGATCGAAGATTTGATGTCTTCGACACTGTCGCCGCCGGGAGCTCCTGCTCAGCCGTTGGAAGATTGAAGTTAAGCCAAATGGTGTCGAAATGGCCTGAGATTTCATGTGTACCCTTCTTTTGGCTATTTTGAAGGGTCTTACAGTTTTTGTTTGACTCTGACAAGATCTGATGCTTGAAGTAGCTTCACTTGTTTGCAGTAGGATGCGGTTTCATGTAGCTTTTGATGTTGAGGAGGCTAAGTGACATTTTTGGTGTCAACAGATGCCCCATCGAGGTACAGTAACGAATCGCGTAGCTTTTTGCAGTCGATGTGCCTCGAAGAAAACTTTGAAGGAGAACTTCTAGCTTGACCAAGAGTCTCTGAACATTTTTCTCTTGATAGAGTAGCCTTTTGAGTTTCCAAGGGGATTTTATGGCAGTGAGAGAGATCACGTACCATCTCAAGGCAAAATTTTGAAAATGACATTTGGATTGGGTTTTTGGGTTTTGGATTTTTCTTTTTGACCTTGTGATCCTAAAGGCTTTGTGTGGGGCATCAGGCGGTCAAGAAGGTTTTTGGTCTTTGACCTTGTGACCTAACAAGCTGTATGTGGCAGGTTAGGGGGTCGGATTTTGGATTTTGATTTTGGTCTTATGACCTAACAAGCTGTATGTGGCAAGTTAGGGGATCGGGATTTGGTTTTTGGTTTTGGTCTTTTGACCCAACAAGCCGTATGTGGCAAGTTAAGGGATCATGGTTTGGTTTTTTTATCACTCTTTGGGACAATTTTGGTCCATTAGAGTGGTTTGGGTTTTTGTGGAATGTCAATTTCAAGGTTTTGGCTTAATTTGGTTCATGAGGTGGGATGGTTTGGACTTTTGAAAACTCATGAGGCTTAGATTTTTTTTTGTATGGTCCAATCAACTCAAAGGAGGCATGGAACTATTTTTGTATGCTCTTGGTAAGAAGAATTTTGACTAAAAGCCAGTTTTAGTGCCTAGGTGGTCAAACCTGGCTCATGTGGGCTAGCCCATGGGACCTTAAGCTTTAAAGATAGCTTAGATCTCATGTGGTGTCATTTTTGTAAAGAATATCTAAAAATATCTCTTTTTGGTAGAGAATATCTAAAAATATTTTTACTTGGAGAGAATCTCTCAAGTTTCCTTGATTTTGGGAGAGATTTTCTTAAAATACCTTTCTTTGGGAGAAAGTTTCTCATAATCCCTCTCTTTTTGGAGAGAATTTCTCAAAAGATCTCCTCTTCGGGAAAGAATATCCCATGATCCCTTTCTCTTAGGAAGTTTGCTAATTTGTAGCAGTTACCTCCTTTCTTTTCTTCTTCTTTCCTCTTTTGGTTTGCTCTCTTCTATATAAGCAAGGAGGTCGGATCTCTTGTTGCCATTGCTCTCTTTTGCAAAAATCTTCAGGAGTGCTCCAAGATCAAGAACTTTTCTTCTTCTTCAAGGATCTTCAAGCTTTTTTCTTCTTCTTCTCCATCAATGGCTTTAAGTAAGTTTCTTCATTTTCCTTAAGAAGCCCCATGTGGAAATAGAAAAGTGTTTACTTTCTTTCTTTTTCATTTCTTTTTTTTTCTTTCTCTCTCTTTTTTTTTCACGTGCCTTTTTTTCACACGTTTTTATTTTCTTTCTTTTTTCTTTCTTTCTCTTTTTTTTTCTTTCTCTTTTTCTTTCTCTTTCACGGTTTCTTTTTTTTTTTTCTTTACCGTGCTTTTTTTTTCTTTTCTTTTTTTTTTGTGTGGCCGTACGGACAAGACCGTACGGCCATGTGGCCTGTGGGCAAAAAAATTTCTTTTTGTTCTTTTTTTATTTTTTGAAAAGAGATTCTCTTTTTTCTCTTTTTCTTTCTTTCTTTCCCGGATTTCGAGACGCGCATGCATGACAACTTTCCTTCTATGCATTTTCTTTTTAGAAAATGGAATTGGAAGTATGATAGTGCACACCTAGAAATCTTTTACAAGTCTTGGGATTTGGAGCTCGCAGCAGTGTTGAGCTCTTTCTTGGTCTTGTGGGGATTTTTTAGGAGCTTTGCAAGTTTTGGATTCTGGAGCTCGCAGTAATGTTGAGCCCTTTTTCAATCTTGTAAATATTTGAGAAGTTTTGGTTTGATCTCGCAGCAATGTTTGAGTTCAAGCCTTCTTCAAGAATTTTCCATTGATTATGAGCTTGCAACGACGTTGAGCCCATCTTCAAGCTTCCTATTTCTTTCGGGGTGTTTCCCTTTTCTTCGGAATTGCCCCGGAACCATGCCAAAATTTCGCTAGAATTTTTTTTAGCAAAACTATGTCATTTTGATGATTAATTTTTTCTTTTTCCATCCTTTGCAGGTAGTTCCTCCAGAACAAACAAGGGTAAGGAGCCTGTCACTGATGCGCCTCGCCGCTCTACTAGATCTTCTAACGTGGCCGTACAGCAGGCCTAGGAGGAGGTCCAGTATGTTGAAAGGAACTTGGAAGAGTGTGACTCACTCAACCGAGATGAGATGAGGCAACGTTTGATCGCCCTTAAGGATGAGGAGTCTATAAAATTATGGTAAGCAACCGTCCCTGGGTCACGAACGATCAGAGCATTGTGCCCAAGCCTACCTTCTTCTTTGGTGATGCAATCCCTGATGATTCAACATACCAAAGGAGATGCTTTTATTTCTCTTACATAGCTGATGGTGAGGAGAGAACTGTTTCTACCCGGTCGACCTTCGATCAGACTATCTCGATCATGAGTCTTTCCTCCACATGTTCAAAGAGGGAAGATCCTCCAAGTTGGGTGAAGAGGACTAGTGTGATCAAAACCAGGGTTTTCGTTGGCGGCCCTTCTGGTTTTACAGAGAAGTCGCCTGCCCGCATGGAACTTTTAATGCCGGCCAGCGGCTACCAAGGTTCAGACCATCCTTCGGTCGATTTGAGACCGGTGGGCCTTGGCATTTCAAGGGCGATGGCAGCAATTGGGTGAAGCCTTTTCAACTTCGCTGCCGTTTCAGTCCTGACTTAAGCTGGGAGTCGTGGACTGATCACATCCTGCAGGTTGGCGTGCCATTCTGAAAGAGGCCGAGATTTTTGACGCAGTTCGCGCTTTTCGGCAAACTGTGGTTTTCTCCGATGAGGCCTTCATGGCCATGCTGGAGTCGTTCCTTCCACAAACCAACACCGTCGTTGTCACGAATGGTGAGATTGGTTTTTCTTTAATGGAACTGAACGCCATCACTAGGCTACCTATCCTTGGCAATCTCTATGAGGAGTTCATGCCTATTGACAACGTCCTTGAGGAGCAGTCTGAGGAGTTCAGGCTTTTGTACTTTCAGCTCGTCGCCTTCTATGATTTTTTTAAGGAGAAGAAAGGCTCAAAAGTCCACTGTAGCAGTTGGAAGAGTGGTAGCTTTTTGTGTTCCAACTTCTTTGAGAGCGGGGAGTCTTCTGAGAGTACGACCCAGGAAGCCAGGGCTAAGAACCCGGATTCGAAGAAGATCTCCGCCATGCAAGAAAATTTGAAGGAGCTCTTCGCAAGCACAGACGCCATTCATTCTGACATTGTGCTGCGGAGAGATCTCGCTGTTTACCTCACTTATTGGCAGGGTGAGGCTGTTTTTCCTGGAGGAGATGGTACGCACATCAGTCCGCATTACATTTTTCTGACTTGTTAGATGGCGTTTGGAGAGTGGCTTGCTTTGGTGCCTGCTTTTTATTCCTATTTGTGTACCGAACTGCAGGCTGCTGCTTTCCTGGTTCGGCTTAGGCTCCCTACAAATAGGGTATTTTCAACCCATATTTTCTATTCCTGGTATGTATACCACTGTCCCAGTTTCCATCGATTGGGTGTTGCACAGGATGATGACCTGTTTATGATTCGGTTGGCTAGAGGGAAGCCTGTTTCCGAATCTCTCTTATCTGCCCGTTTGAGGATCCGACGATTCTGGGACGTCGAGATGGGGCAGTCTTCAGTGAAGCTTTCTCCGAGCTTGCGGAAGAAGGCTTTTGATTTTGGTGTCTCCCGTGATTCGACCAGGGTAGGGTCAGGAGACACTATTCTTTAACAAACGCAGAGAAAGCGTAACTTTTTAACATACGTGTCGGCACGATGGTGTACCGTAGACATCTTTTCATTGACATCCAGCCGTATGTTCGCTCGCATTTTGCCATGCAGTTGGGCTTCTCCCAAGGGTTGCTGGAGCGCCTTCGAGTAAGGTGAATCGTTTTGGAGGTCTGCAGGACAGGAGAAATGCATGGGCGTTTTATAGTGCGGAAGACACTACAGCCATGATTTCCTATCCTGAGTTGCCCACTTTCCGGACTACTGGCTTCACGAAATAGTTCGTGGAGAGCCTTTCCGTGTACCGGGGACTTTCCAAGAAGGAGCTCAATGTAAAACAGTCTTCCGGGAAGTGTCTTGGGAAGTCAGATGCCGTTCGCAGAGAAAAAGTTATGGCTTTCCTTTCTGGAGAAAAGCACATAACAGGCTTTCTCGAGGACCAGGACGTCATCAGATCGGGAACTGCACAGGAAATACCTGGTGAGGTCTTGGAACAGCTCGCAGAGGAGGAGACTGAGGTCGCTGCTTGGATACAAGCCGAGCAAGCAAAGGCTTCCATGGAGTCTACTGGCAAGAGCAGACCATCTAGTGAGGACTCTGGCGAGAGGCCCGATTTCGATGGCGGGACGGGTACTTCCAGCAATTCATCCCGTAGGAGCAAGAGCAGAAGAGGACAGCGCCGAAGTAAGAGACGGCACGAAAACTCTCCTGATCTGGAAATTCCTTCCACCATGCTGAGGAGGCATCAAGGGATGACGATGAGCCTCCAGAGAAGAGGAGCCGAGGAGAAAAGAACCATAGTGATGGTATGACCCTTCTTCTCTTTTTCCGCTTCTTTCTTTTTATGAGGCTTTTGTTTTTATCTAATGCTTTTCTTTCTTTTGGCAGAAGATGATGATTTGATGATGCTTCAGGTTCCGGCCGATGAGGTAGTGGCGGATCTGATCATGGCATCTGAGGAAGAGCCCAGAGACTCTGAAGTAGACCTAGAATTTCCACTTGGTATGATTTCTTTTCTCTTTTTTTTTCCTTACCGCCACTTGCTGACATATACTTTTTGTTTCTTGCCAGCTGACCTGCCAAAGGATTCCGACGACTTTGAGCCATCCATGGATGCAACTTTTGACGATGCTTCAGATCATGGAGGCAGAAAGTATTCCTCCAGTCGTCAAAGAAGGTATATAATATAGTCTTGATATTTGATTTTTGACAAGATCATATTCATACCTTTTTCATCTTCCATTGGCAGGTTATGAAGTGATAGGAGAAGTTCCTCTATCCTTCTCAGAGCCAGAGCAGGGGTGCCCGTGGCTAATCCAGGAGTAGGGGCTTCTTCTACTAGTTTTGGTGAGGCAGGGGAGAGTCCGTAGGATAATATTCCTTCTCCAGCGGCTCCGGCTGGAAAGAGCTTCTTGATTACTCTTCCAACGGTGCATGACATGGGCAGTTGACCAACAGAGCATGGCGAGTCTTCATCTGAGCCATCCTGTCAGTTTGCGAGGAAGGTGCTGAAGAGAATCTTAAGCTCATGGGTCGAGACTCTCTCTTCAGGCTATTTGGAAGCTGGCTTCGGCATGGTTAAGCATGTACAAGACATTCTTGCTGATAACAAAGAAGTCGGTCTGGACATTACAGATGCCAAGGCTTTTGTTGATGAAGTCATTGCTCTTGGCAACAAGTGGATTGAGACCAAGAGTTTTCCAAATGGTGACTTCTTCAGCGAAATGTTTTTGAAACCTTCTAGCGAGGTCAAATCTGAACTGAATGAGATCTTGTGGACTCGGAAGCAGCTCGTTCGGGAGAGGAACGTTACCAAATTGGCTATTATTGAGCTGACACAGGACCAGCACCGTCTCGATAGGGAGGTCATTGAGGCCAAACAGCGCCTTGAGCTTTTAGAAGAACAAGCTGCTGCCAAGTGGACTGCAATTTTGAAAGCTCGCGAAATAGAGAGGACTCTCATTCGCCAAGTTGAGGAGGTAGAAAGCAATCTCCGGAGGAAGACTTAGGAATATGAACAATGGCAAATTCTCTAGGAAGAGCTTCCTCGTGCTGAAGATGGATCGTGACGGCCTACTGCCTTTTATGGGAAAATCCTGAAGAAATGCGACCTGGAAGCTTTGGAGGCTAAGGCCAAGAGTTTGCTTGAGGAGCTAAGTCTTTGGCTGAAGACCATGTCGGACTAGCCCCTTGATTTGTAACAAACTTTTTTTGTTCTGACACCTTCATGTATAAACGTTTTTCTGGCACCTTCTTTATTTTTGTATTCCGTCGTTTCACTTAAATTCTTTTTTTTTTCTTGTGAAAATAAGTAAAAGTTGGATGGGAATATTTGTTTGAAAATTTGATCAAAAGGTTGTCATTTTATGAAAATCTTTTGCCAAAGGGTTGTTTTGGGCATGAAAGCCAGATTTTGTGGCAAAGAGCCTGGTTATTCGGTGGCTTGAAAGCCAAATTTTGGATGGCGTGAAAGCCAAATTTTGGTGGCATAGGAGCCAAAATTTTGTTTGTGGCATGGAAGCTGGCTTTTGGCATGAGAGCTGATTTTTGTGGCGTGAAAGCCAAGTTTTGGTTTTGTGGCATGAGAGCCAAAATTTTGTTTGTGGCATGAGAGCCAAATTTTGTTTGTGGCAATGGGAGCCAAATTTTGTTTGTTTGGCGTGAAAGCTAGATTTTGTGGCACGGAAGCCAAGTTTTTTTTTTTTTTCTTAAATCAAGTTTTGTTTTGTTGGCATGGAAGCCAAATTTTTTATTTTTGGCATGAAAGCCAGGTTTTGTTTTGTTGGCGTGGAAGCCAGATTTTTTGTTTCTGGCATGAAAGCCGGGTTTTTTTATTTTCAAAGTGCAAGTATCGACTAAGAGACGCCTCCCTACTGAATGGTATTTCAGGTATCGATGGAATGTTGCTTCCTTGCTCATTCGGTTGCGAGTATCGATGGAATGTCGCCTCCTTGCGGATTTTGGTGCAAGTATTGGTTTTGTGGGTATTGATGGAATGTCGCCTCCCCATGATTTTTGAAATTTGAGGTTTTTTCAAACCTTTGCTTTTGTTTTGAAATTTGGGTTGTGGATATCAACTAAAACATCGTGTCTCCACGATTTTTAATATTTTGCAAGTATCGACGAGGTTTCGCTTTCTTGCAATTTTGAGGTTTTAGAAGTATCGAATGGGGTTCGCATCCTTCCAATTTTTCGATTTTGTGTGAGTATCGACTAAACATCGCTTCCCCATGGTTTTTCGAAAAACCATTTTTGTTTAAAGACACGAGGCTCGTAAATTTTGACTCAAAACCATTTTTTATGGTAAAAGTCGGGGTGGACTAGGATGGAAATCCCTGAGTCTTGATTTTTGTTTCAAACCATGAATTTTTGGGTTCAATGATCGAAAGTTTTGGGCAAGTTAGGGAAGAGGCTCCTAAACTTGGATTTTAGTTTTGACCTTTTTTTTTTTTTAACAATGAAACATTGAAAGTAATTGTTTTGGGTTTTTAGAAATTTCAACATAGAGATGAAAACTCTAAAAGGAATGGGTTTGACGAGCGAGTACCTAGGAATAGGCTTTGGCCATACAAGCATCGCTCTGACCTATTGTAGGAAATATTCAAGGGTAGTACCTCTTCAAGAACTTGCCATTGATGGGCAGCATACATCTGTCACCCTCCATGTTTAGAAGAGCATATGCGCCATTGGAGAAGATTTTGTCGATGACAAAGGGTCCCTCCCATTTTGGTTCGAATTTGCCTTTGGATTTGTGGGCAAAAACCATTGGCCTTTTTACCGCAAGAACCAAGTCACCCTTTTTGTAGGCACGTTGCCTGACCTTTTTGTCAAAAGATCCTGCCATGCGTGCTTAGTAAAGCTCAACGCTTTGTAGAGCTTTGAGCCGTCTTTCATCGAGATTATCCAGTTCTTGGAGTCTCAGTTTGACATTGCTTTCTTACATCATTTCATTTTGTAGAGATACCCTTAAGGAAGGAATTTGTAACTCTAGAGGAACAACTGCTTCACATCCATAGACCAAGGAGAATGGTGTGCTATGGGTTGGTCCTCGAACGGTAGTCCGATAGGCCCATAAAGCTTCAGGCAGTTTGTCACTCCAGTCTCTTTTATGCCTAGAGATCATTTTCTTGAGGATTTTGCAGAGTGTCTTATTGAAGGCTTCTGCTAGTCCATTCGCTATCGGGTTATACGTAGTCGAAGGTTAACTTTGGATTTTGTATTTGTCGCAGAACCTGTAGAATCTGTGATCCCGGAATTGTGGTCCGTTATCATGGACGAATCTTTTAGGTATGCCGAAGCAACAAATGATGTTGGCTCGCAAGAATTGAAGGACTGATGAGGTCTTCATTTCATTGAACGCAAATGCTTCTGACCACTTGGAGAAATAATCCGTAGCCGCGAAGATGAAGCGATGACCTTTGCTTGACGGGGGAGAGATAGGACCTATGATGTCCATACCCCAGGCTTCGAAGGGCCATGAGATCGCTGTAGGATGTAGCCATTCTGGAGGCATGTGGACATAATTTCCATGAACTTGGCATTGTTGCCAACGTTTAGCAAATTACATCGCGTTAGCTACCATGGTAGGCCAATAGTAACCTAACCTTTTTATCTGATCATAGAGCTTAGGACCAGCCTGATGGGCTCCAGAAAGACCAGCATGAACTTCTTTTAGAGTTTCTTCCGCCTCTTGTTGTGACAAGCAGCGTAGAAGTACTCCATTGAAGGATTTTTTGTATAGCATTTTTGAAGGGATATCCAAATGAAAGTTTGGGGCTCGTCTCTGGATGCTTACCTGCTCTTTTGGATCTTCTGGTAGGATTCCGAACATAATGTAATCAATGAGCGGATCCCTCCAGTCGCTGATCGGAGGTTTATGGATGGAAATCCGACTTCCGACCACTCGGTGGCATTCAGCAACTGCTTGATGTGTGTTGAGAGGAGGGAGAATCCTTCTTTGACACACTGTAATTTGCATATATTCCCCTTCTTGGATTGCCATAGATGCAGCAAGTCCAACCAGGGCATCTGCACGAATATTTTCACCTCTACGGATGTGGGTGATTTGACAGATGTCAAACCTTTAACGAAGCGATTGCGCCTTGTTATAGTAAGGCAACAGATCAGGCTTCCTGATTTCATATTTCTGATTCATCTGGTTGACGATCAGTTGGGAGTCCCCAAATGCTTCCAACATGGAGATACCGGATTTGAGGGCGAGTTCCAATCCTATGATCAGGGCTTGGTATTCAGCCGCATTGTTTGAACATGGTTCCAGTAGTGAAAATGCGTGTGGAATCATGTATTTGTCGGGGCTAACAAAGAGAATGCCAATTCCTGATATCGGCTTTCCCTTTTCATTTGTCCTAGTTGCACCATTGAAGTACATGTTCCAGGAGGCATTTGGTGAGGAAGCCTCCACGTTGTAGACACGCTCGAATGGGAGATCGTCCTTGAGTGGAGAATTCTTAGGCAGTGGATGCTCTGCAAGAAAGTCTACCAGAGCTTGGCCTTTGATTGCTTTCTGTGGTACATACCTAATATCAAACTGTGACAAAAGGATGAACCATTTTGCCAGCTGGGGATTGAGAGAACCTGCTTTTGTGAGAAAGACCTTTAAGAGATTGATCATCGATATTAGGTATACTGTGTTTGACAGCAAATAGTGACGTAGCTTTTGCACGGCGAACATCATTGCCAGGCATTCCTTTTCGACTGGAGAGTAGCGATGGTCTGCACCTACCAACATACGACTAAGGTAGTATAGAGCAGCTTCTTTTCCCCAATCATTTTCTTGTGCAAGTAGAGCACCCAAAGAATAGTCGAGAGCTCTTGTGTACAAGATGAATGGTTTTTCGGTTGTGGGAGCAACCAACACCGTAGGTCTGGTCAGGTATGACTTGATGTCTTGAAATGCAGCTTCACATTCAGCATCCGAAACAAAGTCTACACCTTTCTTCATTAGGTAAGAAAATGGATGGCACTTCCCTGATAGGTTGGAAATGAACCGTTGGATGTACGCTAACCTTCCTTAAAGCCCTTTCAGTTCTCTCAGGGTTCTTAAAGATGGCATTTCTAGGATAGCATTGACTTTGATGTGGTCAAGCTCTATTCCAGCTTTCCGAACTATAAATCCGAGGAACTTACCCAATGATACACCGAAGAAGCATTTGAGGGGATTCATTCACAGTTTGTGTTTGCAAAGCTGGAGGAAGACTTCTCGAAGATCTTTGAGATGGTCTTCTTTTCTTTTGCTTTTGATGGTGAGATCATCAACATAACATTCGATCGTCTTGTGCTACATATCTTGGAATATATTCATCATAGCCCTCTGATATGTTACGCTGGCATTTTTCAAACCAAATGGCATGATAGTGTAGCAATACACGCCAAATGGGGTCTGAAATGATGTATGCCTCTCATCTTGAGGATGCATCTTTATCTAGCTGTAGCCAGAGAAGCCATCCATGAAAGTCATTCGCTCAAACCCGCAGGTGTTGTCAATCACTACCTCTGGTATGGGGAGTGGGAATTCATCTTTGGGGCATGCATTATTCAGGTCTCTATAGTCAATACAAACTCTGATTTGCCCATTTTTCTTTATCACGGGGACGGTGTTGGCCAACCATTCAGGATACTGTTCCTTGCGGATGAAGCCAACGTTTTTTAGTTTCTGAACTTCTTGTTCAATTTTGTCCATCACATCAGGACGAAATCTTTTTTGGCCTTGTTTGACAGGCTTGATATTTTCTTGCAGGTTGAGTTTGTGAACTGCTATTTTGGGATCTAAGCCAGGCATTTCAGCGTAAGACCATGCAAAACAATCAACAAACTCACGAAGAAAAGAGACATACTCGGGTAACTCATCATCTTTTATATTCTTACTTAAGAATACAGGACGTGGGTTATAGGTGTTCCCAAGTCTATCTTTTGAACAGAATCTTATGTTGGAAGGTTTGAAGGTGGTTCTTCCACAATATTTTCGGAGGCTTCCAACTCAACAAGACCTTCTGGATTTCCAAGGGCATCTTCAGACCATGGCTCCGCCTCTGTCCATAAATCTTCTTAATCGGTACTCTTCTCAAGACTTGCTATGAGATGGTCCCAATCACCTGCTAAAACTGGGTCGAGGTAAAGCACTTCTTTTGGAGACAATGGCTCTTCTGAATCAGAGAACCGTGCATATGTGTCATCGGACAATTCCTCTTCATCATCAGAGAAATCGTACCAATTTGATGATTTGATGAGCTTCCTAGGTCCTAGTCGGGTAACTCTTCAAAGAGATATCCAAGGAGATCGATGTCTTCATCAACAAGAGATGTTGAGGCTTGGTTGGCAAGACGACTTTGCAACCTTTGTGTCAATTGTCTCATCAGAGTGTCAGAATCATACCCTAACCCGTATGAAGACTTGTCTATGCGACGGTGGAGTTTCCAATCTTCCAGCTGACTTTTGGTCAGGGTGGGTTCCAATGGTGTAAGAATACCACAGCCACCTCCCAAACCAATTGGATTTTGAGCATCATAGCCCATTTTCTTCATGATAGCTTGTGCCATTGGACTATACAAGGATAGTTGAGGCATACCTTCATTTTGGAAAGGCTCAAGGAAGGAATTTGATGAAGAAGCGTCCGACCTATGGAAGAAGATTGGTTTCTCTTTTGCCGATGTTACCAGAACGATGAAGGTAGCAGACACGGGATCTTTTACGTCAGCCGGTGTCTCCAATGGAGTAAGGGCAGGCCGAACTTGCTGAACATCAGCTTGGCTTGACGATGTATCGTCTTCTGTCTCTGAATTTGAATCCGTGGCTTGTATGATAGACACGAAGGAAACAGCGAACTTGCCCCCAGTCTTTTGCTTTGTCTTCTTTGCTTTGGTAGTGATTACCAAAGGTTTGGAAGATCTGAAGGAGACAACGAAGGGAGACAGATTGCTCTCTTCGGGTTTACCAGAAGGTTTGTTTTCTTCCGTTGATTGCTAAGGAGCCTTGCCTTTATCTTTTTGGAGATTGCCAACAAAGGATGCTATTTTCTCCTCCTCCTTCTCTTTCTCATCCTTGTACATCTGAGAGTCTGCAAAATGGACTTCTTTGCCTTTGAAAGTCTTTTTGTCTGCAAACACTCGATGTATCAAGCCGTCGTCGCTGACAAACTTGATACACTAATGTAGAGTTGAAGGGACGACATCGTTCTCGTGTATCCAAGGGCGTCCGAGGAGGATGTTGTAGCATGAAGGGGTTTTTATTGCATACATGGTGACCTTAGAAATAAGATCGCCGATTTGCAACCTGAACCTGATTCTACCAATGGCCTTTGAGCACTCCCATCGTATCCAAAGACGGACACAAATGTGTGACTTAGTTTGCTAGGTGGGATACCCAGCTCTTTGAGTGTTGTAGTAGAGATGAGGTTAAGTGCAGAACCCGGGTCGATATGGACTCTGTGTATCGGCATCTCTTTGATGTACCCTATGAAGTACAAGGGTCGGTTGTGCCTTGTCTCACCTAGCGGGAGGTCTTCCTGATTTAGGGTGATGGTTGCACTTACGGCTTTTTGGACCGAGAGGCATTCAGTGCAAGGTCCCTTAGTTTCTTTCTTTTCTCCCTTTGAGGAGGTTTTTGACTTTTTGACCCTATAGTCCATTTCAATTTGTAGGACTTGTGGGGGCATGTTTGTCAACATCCAGATTTAGCCTTTGCAGTTTTGAAATGAGACTATCACAAGTTTGTGGTGACATATTCGTAATAAGTCTAGGATATGCAGTCGTGCAGGTATATGTTTGAAGTGCTCGATCAAGTCATACTTCAAAGCCTCCTTTGGGCCTACATTTTCATTATTGTTGCCGCTTGAGGCATTTACAGCTTGCTTTCCCGAATGATTTACATAAGAAGGAGAAGAAGGTTGGTTGTAGTTTTTGTGGTAATCCCGACAAGAACAGGTACCTTTCCCAACTTCAAAAGCTTCTAGAGATGGTTCTTCTTTTGGAAGACCCCCTTTGGGCTCAAGGGGCTGATCCTCCCCATTTGCTGAAAACGCTTCTGCAACAGCATTGCCGTCTTCAGTTATTATGTTGCATGGAGCATTTTCCGGGAACAAGTCCTGAACAGCTTCCAACAACTTTTCTTCTTTGTCCAGTATTTCATCGGTCCAGACATCTCCTATGAGGTTGGGTATCTGAGACCAATTGACTGGGTTTTCTTTGAAGACTTCATCAACCAAAGCTTCTTCATGGTGATCAGTCGGAAGAGGGTTGAATTCTAATGTCACAATTTCAGGAGACGAGGGCTGAGAGTATACTATCTCAGTGGAAGTCACCCGAGAAGATGTAGCTCCAGAAGATATGCTACCGGATGCATTTTGAGAGTCTGTGGCCTCATCAGATGAAGCTTCAGAGGCACTATCATCCTGAACTATCACATTACAGGCAACTTTAATAGAAGATGCCTCCATAATGGACTGTTGGGAATCAGACTCGTCTTCCGATGTAAGAGGATTTTCATTCCAGCAACTTTCTTCATTTTCCAGAGTCACTGGAGGAGATACTTGTAGATTATCTGGGACTTCCGGTTCTGGCTTTTGATGAAGCTGATTGATGCGATCCTGCTCTTGCTCTATGGCTAGACGCTGTAAGATCCTTGCATATTCTTCAAGATCGGGCATAGGAGCCAAATCTTCTTCTTCATCTGCCCTTTGTGGTTCAGCCTAGTTGGGATCCACTAGAGCATTTGTTTGCGCTGGGTTGACAGCACTTTCTTGAATAGCCTCTTGGTCTTCATCATCATTAGACCAGGATCCTTGTGGCTAGAAGGGGTTATACCAGATTACTGGCATGAGGTGGGATTCCGGGATCTATTCTTCATCAGAGAGATATTCTCCGGTTTCAAGGGATTCCTCCCATTCATCTATGTCACTGGCAGTGTCACTGGACTCGTACCCATTCATGGAGAATCCAACTACCAAGTTACATGAGTATGATGCCCCCTGCGTAGTCTTATCTCTGAGTCGTGGTGGCATGAAATCACTGAGGGTGAATTTTCTTACCACTCTTGAACCCTGGAGAAGAGACTCCTCTGTTGCCCCTAGTGAAGCGGTAGAGGAGGTTTCTGCCTTTTCAGGGACCTCTTGCTTGGTTTGAGCCTTCTCCTACTGTTTGAGCTTGCAGAGTTGTCTCTTGGCTTGCCTTCACTGTTGAACGGTCGGCTTTGTTTTGACGATCTCCCAATTTTCATCTTCTAGGAGATCGGGATGCACCCATATGGGTTGTCCTTCGGGTGTTGGGTAAGGCACCAGCTCTTGGGATGTCTGGGTCATTTTTAACACCTTGAAGGAAGTAGTGATTTTTTCCTTTAGTGACTTGGATGTTTGTCCATATGACAGCATGTTAACGGAGGCAGACCCATTGTTTTTGTCAAAAGTAATGACTCCGTTTTTCCACATCTCGTTAATCTTCTTTCTAACAACGAAACATTGGTTGAGAGGATGTGAGACCATTTGGTGGTATGGACAATATCGGGGATCGTTGGTTTTTCCAACATCTCCCGGTCTTTTGGGGTCAGGCAAGGTGAGTTTCCCATTTGCCAAGAGAGCCTCAAATATTTCTTCAACATCTTCATCGAACGGGTATTTCTTCTCTACCCGTTTTTTGAAGGCATCAGAGAGTTCAGGTCTCTTACCTGGAGCTTTGTTTTCAGCTTTCTTTGGTGGCTGAGGAGTTGACTTGGTTTGCACATTGAGAACCTCCTTTTTCTTTGGCTTGGAGGTCAGAATGGCAATCGGCTCCTTCTTTGATGACTTCTGACTATTGAGGTTTTTGATTACCGTTTCAGCTTCCATAGATACTTCCAGGAGTTCTCCTAGATTCTTCGATTTGTTGCCAATGATCATGGAGCGGATCCTTGCTATCATGTTGTTTCTGTAGATGTCGACCAGCGACGCTTGTGGTAGCACATCTGAGCATTTGTATGCCATTGCTTTCTACTTATGAATGCAGTCGTATGTCGACTCATTCTCTCCCTATTTTAGGCTGCAAAGCTGAGCCATAGTAACAAGATGATCCTCACCTTTGAAGTGGGTCAAGAAGCGTGTCTCTAGCATTGTCCAGTTTTGAATAGAATCCTCTGGCAGAGTGGAATACCAATCAACGGTTGTACCTTTCAGGGTGCTTGCAAAGAGACAGATCTTGAGAGCATTTTGATCCGCAATAGTTCCCGTTAGGATCTTGAAGTGGATGACATGCTGTCTAGCTGAACATTTCCCCGTATATGTTTGCAGAAGAGGTTGTTTGAACTTTGGGGGGAATGGAACTGAGTCCATCCATAAGGGGTATGGTGGCTTGATTCCATGTTCCTTCAATGTATCCCCTTTTTTTGCTTTGCGAGGATATTGTCAACGTCCTTTTTAGTAAGGGCGCGTGACTCATCTTCTCCACCGTTTACCTCATCTTGTGGAGGAACTTCATCATTGTTTGGTGGACGTTGGAGAGTGAGAAGGAGGTTTTCCATAAGAACCTCTATTCTCTGATGTCCTTGCTTTAGCTGCTAAATGCGTAGAGCCATGTCATCATTGGCGGAGGTTGCTCAAAGTTTGTGACCAGGACATTCACTCTTCGTGAGTCGAAAGAGGATATTGTCTTAGTTACTGAGCTGGAGCTCATTCTTCTAGATAAAGAGCCCGAGGAATGATCACTCCGGTGACCTTGGCTTGAAGGAGTGGGAGAGTCTTCCTGATGTCTTCATGTCCGGGAGATGCTGCGAATCACTGGCCGTCTGACATGTATTTTCGTTGCTGACTTCTGGTGTCTTTTGGTTTTGCCAACCATGTGGACAGCAGCAACTTGGTCGAGTCTTTCTTTTTCGACCCATTTTTGGGAGATTTGAAGCTCAGAATGCTGGGTTCTTTACTTCTCTAATCTCTTTTGTCGATATGCCATGCGGCGACGTATAAAGGATGTGGTCCCTCATGCGCAGCAACCGAGCTTGTCTTCCTTAAAGACTAGCATGGACAGGATCTGGACGAAGTCCTTAGCCTATCGCAGCGAAGCTTTAAATTTCACAAGCTCAGCCCCTATTGAGATGAAGGGTCGAGTTGCAGGAGAGCAGGCCCTGGCAGGTTTTTGTCTAGGCCTTGTGATGCACAACTTGATTTTGGGCTTGTATGAGCAAGCCGGCTCGTGCTGAGTAGTTTTTGTAGTTCGGTGGAGGGTAGGTTTCTCCCCTTTGATGTAAGCGAAAGGATAGAACCTGTTTTCCTTGAGAGGAGCCAGGTATGCTGGCTTTGCAGATGTCCGGACCTTCTTTGTTTTGGTGAAGATCACGGGGACCAAGTCTTGGGGCAGACTTGGTTTTTTGCAGGTTGTGGCCTCGCAGGATTGCCACGAGCCTCGGGTTTCTTGGTGACCGCCTTTGGCGTCAGGGCAGCAACACTTTCAGGAGCGGTCTTCTGCTTCTTAGCAGGCGTTGTCTCTTCTAGGGTAGTGGGAATGGTGCCAGCGACCCGAAGACAATGGTCCGAGGAGTGCAGATCGACCCGGTGTTTTGGGAGTTGCCGAGGGAGGTGATGCTTTGATAGCTGGCAGGGCGCTTGTAAGTACGCTTGCTTTGCTTCTCTTGAAGCATGACTTGGTACTTGTTTTCATCGAAGGTGATGGTCAACGAGGCTGCCATTGTTAGTTTTGGAAAACTTCTGAAACAATACCACATCCATTAGTAATCACAAGAATATGATGATCATAAATAGAAAATACTATGGTTTTGTCGTTTCAAATCGCTCAGCAGGCACGGCCTACTCTAAGCATAATGAAGAAGGCAAAAGGCCATAAAGGGTACAATTGTTCTGAATGCAAGTATGGCCGGCTCGAAATAAGCATTCCAGTGACTGCTAGAAGCAATTGTAAACCTTAATTCAAGTTACCGAGAAGCAAAGCTCACTCAAGGTAAAATGATATAAGGTTGGAGATACAAATGTGTCGGTCGCTAATACAGTAGACCCGAAAGGGCGTACTAGTACCCCTAGGCACAAATGTTGTAAATCGTATCCTTGAAAGGACACGAGATGGGATTTTTTTTTTTTAAAGGTCAAGATTGAAATCGCAAAAGAGAGCAAATGGTATTCCAATCCGAACAAAGGCTCAGCGATTTCCGCGAGCACTAAGTCCGAAAAGGAAGGAACCAGGATTTCTCATATTTGAATCCAATAATGGCGGAAGTTTTTTTTTTTTTTTTTTTTGAAAAGACAAGATTGAATTCATAAAAGAGAGCAAATGGTATTCCAATCCGAATACAGGCTCAAACATTTCTACGAGCACTAAATCCGAAAAGAAAAGAACCAAAATTTCTCGAATTTGAACACAATAGTGACAAAAGTTTTTTTTTTCTTGAAGATTTTTTTTTTTGAAGAGTGCACATAGGTCTTCCAATTCGGTCTTATGAAACCTTAGTGGATAGATCGGCCCCCAGGTAAGGGTAGGATTACTTAATGAACCCGTTTGAAAGACCCTTGCCTCGAACAGTCTAGCTACCTCCATACTTTGGACAAGGCTTTTATTAAATCCACTTTGGTCAAAGAGCGCAATTGGTGCAACCTTAATACGTTTTTTTTTTTTTTTTTTTTTTTGAAAGATCTCCAATGGACCCATTAAAGAGAGCAAAGTGGCCCTTCCCAGTTCAAACGCTGTCTCAGTGAATTCCACGAGTCATTATACGAAAAGGAAGAACCAAAGTTTCTCCAATTTGAGTCCAAAAAAGAGAAATTTGAAAACTTTTTTTTTTTTAAGATCACAAATGGACCTATCAAAGAGAGGGAAATGGCCCCTCTCAATCCGAACGTTGGCTCAGCGATTTCCGCGAGCCATTGTACGAAAAGGAAAGAACCAAAGTTTCTCCAATTTGAATTCAAAAGAGAGAAATCTGATTTTTTATTTTTCTTTTTTAGTTAAGATTGGATTCACAAAAGAGAAAAAAAATGGTATTCCAATCCGAACAAAGGTTCAGGGATTTCCGCGAGCGCTAAATCCGAAAGGGAAGAAACCAGAATTTCTCAAATCTGAACCCAATGATAAAAAAAAAAAAAAAAAACCTTTTTTTCTGTTTGAGAAAAGAAAGAATGGAAACAAGTTCAAAGAAAGAAGTTTCCAAAGAATCCCATCTCATATTTTTTTTTTTAGATACAAGATCCAACATAGACCACTAACTAGGAAGAAGCCAATGATTCTAAGCATCGTGTTCTCAAATGAGCGGGTCCCACCGGGTATGCCAACTTGATGGGCCCGTCTTTTCTTGCCTTCCTCCGCCCCGGGTCCGCCAGGGTGCGGCAGGGCAAAGAAAAAAAAACGAGCATCAACATTTTGTACGGGTATGCCACATTTTCTAGTCTACTTGGAATTTGAAATGGTGATCCGGAAATTCACCTTCACAAGTAGAAAGGAAATCAAACTTTTTTTCTAACTTTCCATTGCATATATATTTTAAAGAAAGAGACAAGATTTTTAATGCCTTGAAAGGCGATTTTGTTTAGTTTGCTGTGAAAGGCGGTTTTGTGTCGTAGAATGCGGTTTTGCCGTGAAAGGCGATTTACAAATCTCATCAATAATGAAAGACAAGAATTGTGATTTTTTGTCTCTTTAAAAATAAAAAATACAATAGAAGAGGAAGAAAGAGGGATCTAACTTTTCAGGAGATTGTGGGGACTCGTTCAGATTGATGATCGCGACTCATGTATGGACTCTGCCATTGTCCTTCAGATGAGAACACTTAATGCTTTAGTTCACTTGGCTTGGCTTGGACCCCAGATTTCTAGAGGACAAGGACTAAGGGAAGGTCTTATATCCAATAAAAATCTGGGTAGACGGGCCGAAAAGCCGCATCTAGGCCATGTTGAATAGAAGGAGAGTGGAAACCTTAGCGGGGTGGCCCCCCAAGGGACTTCAATGACCTTGTAGTGTTTGCAGCAGAGTTTCTTCAGAGTGAGAGTACTTCTTTATGCAAAGACTTTTCAGGATAATTTTTTAGGGCCCCTTCCCTTTGGAATGACCATTTATTTATAGGCTTTTGGTAGCCATTAGGAAGGTTTATGGGCATTGATTGCATTAATGCTCCATGATGGGAGGAGTTACAAGATTTAATTTCATAATTTTGCAACTCCTTTTTCCTTGAATCTGATTGGTCAATGGAGAATAATGGGCATTTAATCTCCATGATGATGGGGGCTTCATGATTAATTATCATGATTAAACTCCATAATGATAGGAGTTACATGTTAATTTCCATGATTAATTGGACTTGTAACTCCCATTTGCTTGCTTCTGATTGGGCCGTCCAAAATAATGAGTTAATGACCGTATTAATTTATCATAAATGGGTCAATTAACAGCATTAATTGGTCGCCAAGTCGCTTGCAGAGTCGCGGGCTGTGCCGTGTCTTTTGGAATTCTTCTTGCGATGATCATCGATGGATCCGAATGTTGTTTGATGTCGGATGACGATGCAATTTCAGACATTGATTGGTACCAATGGGCCAGCAACATCTGTCTAGTAAATTTCACAATCGGTCAGGCAGAAAGTGTGCTTTCTTAGTCAGCCGGTTGGCGATTTTGGAGTGTCCAATGATGATCGAATGATTTCGATGGCGGATCCGTGATGTTGAAGAAGATCGACGGATATTATGCCTCAAAAATCAGAATTTGGGAAAATCACAGGGCCAAACATTGCGAAACACGAAAAATAATGGAAAATCGGTCGTTCCGGCGGAAATCCGGTGACCCGAACTTCCAGGGTCACCGGTGACCATGGACTTTGATCCCTTTTTTTGGTCGCCGTCCGGTCGCCGTTTCTCGTCCGTTTTTTGAGTTTTTTTGCTTCTTTCTTGTTCTATATTTTTCTTGACATTTCTCCTCATTTATTTGCTTGATTTCACTGAAGAAAACCTGTCGAGAAGTCATGCAAATCAGGGCACAAAGTTTCCTATTTTTGGAAAAGCCGAAGACTTTGTTGCCAATTTTCCGCCAAGAGTTGAAACCAGGTGAAACGATGTTGAAATAACCTGAAATTTGAAGTGAAGCTTCATGGGCATTAGATAGGACCAACCATGGGCTTTTATTTGAGTTTTGAAGCTGTTTCGGGTCCCGTCAATGCTAGATTTGATTTCACCGCGCAGAAGATGTTGAGCTTTGATGTGCGGTCATCCGATGTCCGATTGACCTGAAATTTGGCAGGGAGCCTATTGGAGTCATTTTGAGATGATCCATTAGCTCCGATTTGGGTACCATGGTCCCGGGGAGCTCCGCCTCCGGTAGGCGTGATTCTGCTTTGGAGAGTCAAAGCCAGGTCAAACGTCGTCGGATTGACTTGAAATTTGACGTGCAACCCTTTGGAAGCATGTAGAGGCTGCTCATGTGCTTTGTTTGATGAGTGGCGGCATCGGAGGTTCTCGCTGCCGGGAGGCTTGATTTCGTTGTTCGAGAGTTGATGGAGGGTCAAACGTTGTCGGTTTGACTTGAAATTCGACGCGGAGCCTGTTGGAGGTATTTTGAGACCATCCATAGGCTCTGATCGAAGATTTGATGTCTTCGACACTGTCGCCGCCTGGAGCTCCTGCTCAGCCGTTGGAGGATTGAAGTTAGGCCAAATGGTGTCGAAATGGCCTGAAATTTCATGTGTACCCTTCTTTTGACTATTTTCAAGGGTCTTGCAGTTTTTGTTTGATTTTGACAAGATCTGATGTTTGAAGCAGCTTTACCTGTTTGCAGTAGGATGCGGCTTCATGTAGCTTTTGATGTTAAGGAGGCAAAGTGATAGTTTTGGTGTCAACAGATTAAGGTAGAACACTAGAAACCTTTAGGGTTGTTGCAGCCATTGGAAATTCCGGAGCGGAAATGGGATCACATCACTATGGATTTCGTCTCCAGTTTGCCTACCACCAAAAAGGGGAACAATGCCATTTAGGTTATTGTAGATCGTCTCACGAAGTCTGCACACTTCATCCCTATGAAGACAGGAAGTAAGATGCACATGGCACCACTTACAGATTTATTCGTGACTGAGATTGTCAGCAGATATGGACAACCCGTCTCCATCACTTCAGATAGAGATAGTAGATTTGTTTCGAGGTTTTGGAAGATTCTATTCAAATCTATGGGCACCAAGTTACAATTCAGCACTGCATACCATCCCCAGACTGATGGCCAGTCAAAAAGAACTATACAAACTTTGGAGGACATACTACGTGCTTGTGTGCTAGATTTTAAGGTTCAATGGGATAAGTATTTGCAGCCCTGCGAATTTTGCATATAACAACAGCTACCATTCCAGTATCAGTATGGCACCTTTTGAGGCGCTTTATGGTAGGAGATGCAAAACCCCTGTTTGCTGGGAAGAAGTCGGTGTTAGTAGCTTCCATAGACTGACGATAGTGGGAGAAACAAGTGATAAGATCAAGCTAATCCAAGAACGGTTAAAGGTCGCACGAAGCAGATAGAAAAGCTATGCTGATACTCGTAGAAAAGATTTGCAGTTTAAAGAAGGTGATAAGGTATTTTTAAAAGTATCTCCAGTCAAAGGGACTCTAAGATTTGGACAGAAGGGCAAGCTTACGAGAAGGTACATCGGACCGTATTAGATTTTGAGCAAAGTTGGAGACGTTGCCTATAGACTTGTGTTACCGTCGGAACTCTCTGGGGTGCACAATGTTTTTCACGTCTCTATGTTGAAGAAATAAGTCACAAATCCTTCACATGTATTGCAGCATGAACCACTGGAAATTCGAGAAGATGCCTCGTATGTGGAAAAGCCAGTTAAAATTGTGGACACCAAAGAGCAAGAATTGAGAAATCAGGTAATTCATTGGGTCAAAGTACGGGAAAATCATGAACCGGAAGAAGCTACGTGGGAACTAAGAGAGCAAGTCCAAAGAAAGTACCCTCATTTGTTACCAGAGGTATAATTATTTTATTTGGAGGACCAAATAACCTAAGGGGTGGAGGATGTCAGAACCCAACCTAGGATTAGCGCGATTAGTGCATAGTAAGTGCGTGTTTAGTTATAATGTGGGTTTAGTGTTCGTTCGGTTAGAATTTGGTTCGATTTAGTTCTGGAATTAGCTTTGGGGGATTTTTTAGAGCGCTTTGTGTTATACAGACACGCTCAGGGGTGCCCTGAGTGTACGTGTAAGCATAGGAGGAAATTTTAGTTTTCCGATTTTAATCGTGATTTCAATCTCTTGTGAATGGTTTTATTTTATTTCTCAACTTTTGTTTTCAGCTTGTCTGTGTTTGAGGTCCAAAAACCCAAGTTTTGGCCCAAAAGGGTAAAACAGTCCTTTCACACCAAATCTGGACCCAAATTTCAAAATCTCAAAACTATGTCAAATTTATACTTTTTAGAAACTAGATTTTTCGGTGATCATTTTAGTCTTCTTCGTCGTTTTCATCCGGAGCCCGCAAATTAGTGTTTTAACCGTTGCAAGTTTTGAGCACATGGGGTCCACAAAAACCCATTTGACTTAAGTGTCTTCTCCCCCATTCCCACTCATGTTTCAGAAATTGTTTTCCTGCAACTTCTTCTTCAAACCCAGCTGAGAGGAACCCTTCCTTCTTCTTCTCTTTCTTTCTTTGCATGCCATAGTTAGAGACCTCCAACTCAAAATCTGAGAGTATCCTCTTCTTCCTCTCAACTCAAGGATTCCATTGCTACCATTTTCTTGAAGATCCCAGCTAGATAGACCCTTCATCTTCTTCCTTGCTTCTTGTTTGATTAGCTAAAGGTAAGGGCTTCCTTCCTTGTTGTTAATGGAGTTTTTCTAGCTCCTACGGGTATTGTTTTTCATACATGCAAACCCATTTTCAAAATGGGGGCTTTGTTGACCAAAAATGGTGTTTTTTGAATGGTTTCTTGGGGCTTCTTGTGTAGATTTCGTGGCTTACAATTGGTAGGATTTTTGAGAGACTTTTGGGCTTAGCTATTGTCAAGGCAAGTGATCTCTTTAGCCTCATCATGCATGCAATTGGTTGGGTACTTTGTGTTTGAAAAATGCAATGTTAAGCATGCTATGTTTTCCCCATTTTGTTGTCTTTCAATTGAGCATGATTTGATCTTTTATTTTTCTTCATGATATTGATGAAATGACTCCATACTTCATAATTTCTGTTTTGAATTAAAATGATATGCCTTGTTTGTAATTGGAATGGTTTTGTGAAATGGAGATATGTTGATGAAGGGAGAAGTTGTGGTGGTGTGATTTATTGTTTGGAAATGACCCTTGGAGAGCATGGAGGCTCAGGGGATGTGCAGAGACTTGACAAATAGTGAAAGGAAATGGAATGGGAAGAGAAGGGAGGAAGAAAAACTGGAAAATCTGACTTGAACTGGGCTATCGCACACAGTCGGTCAACTGTCGGCTAGCCGACATGCTTACTTCGGTCAGCCGACAGCCAACCGAGTCCAATTCGGTTCCACTTCCAGAAGCATGTTTTGTGATAGGGGATCGTCAGTCAGCTGTCGGCCAACTGACATGCACAACCTCGGTCGACCGACAACCAACCGAATTCAGTTCGGTTCCATTTCTAGAATGTGGTTTTTCCTGTCAGGAGACCTGGCGGCTAGCCGACAGTTATATACTTGGCTAGCCGACAGGTGACCGAGAGCTGACCGAGTTTTCAAGATAGGCATGTTTTGTGGGATTTTCTTGGTAATCGAAAACCAGAATACAACTAAGGGCTTCTAGCTTGAGATTGTGCATTTGGAGCTTGAATTGTCCATTAGCTTCAGGGACACCAATGTATCTTAATTCCGACAATTGGGTTTCAATTACACAAGGATCAATGAAAGGCATTAGTGTGTACTGATCAGCCTGTTTTGAGACCTTCATTTCTGATGTGATGAATATCGTAGGACTCGTTTCGTTTTGCAAACATTAGCTTGATTCTAAAATGTTTCAAGAAACTGATAATGGGGATTTCTACTTCCGTTTTATCTTGCCATAGCATATGATATCCCTGATATGTCCTGCTTTGTCCTGTTTTAATGAGTAAATCCCCTCTAATTTGGTCAGCTTTGTATATGTATTTTCCTGTTTTCGTACACTCATGATTTTAGGTGAATACCACTGAGCTTGGACTACCCTTTCAATTTGATCCACTATTTTTTATTTTATTTTTTTGGGTGGGGGGGTGCCTTTAACCCTGGACTATCTGCAAATTAGTCGTATATTCATATATACACCTCTGTCCTGTTTCCGGTTCCGCGGCCGGACCCCCACCTACTTAATGTAGCATGGGATTCTATTCTGTTTTGTCCTGTTACATCCTGTTCTGTTCTACTTGCTCTGCTCATCATGTATGGTAGAGAAAGGATGGGCTAATCATGAATCATGATATATGTATTTTACATTCATGGTTTGATATGTCTTGTGTACTTTTAAGCACTATTCTGCATTCATGAATGGTTTTAAATTATGCACTTTTTTGTAATCTAAATGATTTATATTTTTGTCTAAATTGATCACCTGCCAGACCATCGTGTCTGACCCATTTATTTTGGTGACCAGGTGTAGGTGACGTTGCCTTTGAGGAGGAGGGTGGGGAGGAGGCTGTTGAGCCACCCCCAGCCCGTGAGTGGCAACCCGACGACGTCCTCTAGATGTCGGGCGGGGACATGAGTTGTGTTCACATGGTTGGGTCTAGTAATTTATTATTTTGGGATGTATGGCCTTGGTTTGCCCTTTTTATACTTTGGGATATGTAATCTTAAACTTAACTTACTTTTGTTCTCTTGAAACTTGGAACTAAATGTGGTTATGCTATGTTATACTTTCCCCCTCTGAATGTTATGTCCTTTGAACCATTTAACTTATGCATTTTGGAATCATATGATTTATATTATTAAGTCGTGACTGAAATTACTTGCACGCTTCCGCAAACCATCATTCGTGTGAGATTGTTCTATGTTGTGTTGGGAATCCTCACCGTGGAAACCTGTGGGACAATCATAGTTGGACATACTCGTCGAGGGCCTGGATCGGGGACCTCGGTCCGGGGTCACGACAATGCAAAAGTTAATAAAAACAATCACCGCAAAGCATGCACCATCACACAATGATTTATAGTGGTTCGGCCTCAATGCCTACATCCACTACCGGCTTGTGATCCTACACCCCACCGGATTTCCACTATCTATGCTTTTCAATAGGCTAAGCAATAACCTTTACAAAATGCTTTTTAAGGCTAAGCAATAAACTTACAACATGCTTTCCAAGGCTAAGTAATAACCTCTTAGGTTTTATAGTTCACCCCTAACTATACACTTATGCCTTTCTAAGGCTAAGCAATAACCTATTGCACCCAAAATGTTTTCTCTACAAAGTGGCTACACAACACTTGAAAAGATACAAACTTAAGCTCAAACACAATGCCTCTTAATTAGGAGGATATGAAACTGTAAATCTAATTCACACACACACTATGAATGCAAAGATGAATGCACAATGTGTATGTATGATGTCATCAATCAATTTGAAAATAAAAACTCATAAATGTATGCCAAACGCTTTTAAAAGTTTTAGCTCATAAAAACATTTTTGATTGAGGAAATAATGCTAATCACAAGTTAAAAATAACTTGTAAAAGATATACCTATGTATTCCAAACAAGTTGTGAAATTCTAAGAACAAAACATGTGATGCATAAGGATTTCAATCAAATTAACAATGTAGCTCAATATACGTATGCTAAAAGCATTTGAAAGTGTAAAACACAAAAATAGATTTAATTGAAGTTAAGGGACAAATCACATGTAATTAAAAATTCAACTTGAAAATGATATACCTATCAATGCTAAGCAAGTTGTGAAACTTTAAAACAAAAGTACATATGATTTGTGAAGTTGTTGAATCCAAAACATAAGATAGGTTTGAAAGTGATTTTCTTATGATGAAAAACAACAACCAAAGGTTCAACCAAGTATAGGAATTATGTTACATTTAATTTCAAAAGTGTTTTAAAAAAACATGATTTACTTAGATATACCAATTTGAGTACTACTTGGTTTGTATCAAGGTGATGCATCCAAAACAATAAATCAATTCAAAACATATACATGTTAAGACACAAAAAATCATAGTTTATCATGCTAGAAAAGATTTACCAATAATTAAAGCAAAGCATGAAAACATATGATTAAGAAAATATGACCGTTTTAAAAACTGCTTTTAGTGGGGGCCAAAAACCGCCAGTAAAAGTGGTTTGGCCGCCGATAAAAGTCCAATTTTCTCAAAAATGAATATTTCAAAGATATTTTCTTGGGGGCACTTTGGGCTATGGGATCAAGCTTGGAAACATGATTTAAATCAATCTAAGAGTTTTAAAAACATGAATCCTAAATTGCCTAAGATAAATTGAAAGTTTTAAAACCATAGGCTTGCTTGATAAAAAAAAAAAAATTTCTTTTCAAAATTTAATGCGTCCAAGTTTAAAAACCAAAACATGCATGAAACATAATTCTTAAAAGTCTTAAAAAGCAATGTATGTGAAAATCAATATTTCAAGATTTTCTAAATCAATGCTCTTGTGAAAATTCAAATGATGATTAAAATGATAATGCATCCATCAAATTGCAAAACAAAAAAATCCCTAATAATAGGGAGCAAGTTGCACATGGCACCACTTGCAGAATTGTTCGTCAATGAGATCGTCAGTAGACATGGTCAGCCCTTCTCCATTACTTCAGACCTAGATAGCAGATTTGTTTCTAGATTTTGGAAGACTTTATTTGAATCTATGGGCACCAAGTTGCAATTCAACACAGTGTATCACACACAGACTGATGGTCAATCAGAATGGACTATACAGACTCTCGAAAACATGCTACGTGCTTATGTGTTAGATTTTAAGGTCCGGTGGGATGAATACTTACCGCTTTGTGAATTTGTGTACAATAAAAGCTACCACTCTAGTATCGGTATGGCACCTTTCGAAACACTCTATGGCAGAAGATGCAGAACCCTAGATTACTGGGAAGAAGTTGGTGTTCATAGTTTTCATGAACCAACAATAGTTAGAGAAACCAGTGATAAAATCAAGTTGATTCAAGAACGTTTGAAAGTCACCAAAAGCAAGCAAAAGAGCTATGCTGACACTCGTAGAAGAGACGTGCAGTTTAAAGAGGGTGATAAGGTGTTTTTGAAGGTATCTCTAGTTAGAGGCACTCTGAAGTTCGGACAGAAGGGCAAGCTAGCAAGAATGTATATCGATCCATATGAAATTCTGAGCAAGGTTGGAGAGCTCTTCTTCTCTCCATCTTCTCCTCCTGCATGTCAACCGTTTGAGCTCGGATTAAAGTTCGGATTTCGCCATTTTCTTCCTCCCCTTTCAAGCTTTCCATTGAACCAATTTGTTGGCCGTTTTCTTTGGGACAAGCTCTTCTTCTCCTTCCTTTCTTCTTGTTTAAACATCTCTAGGTAAGAGCTTTGTTGCGACCCCGAACCGGGATCCGGGATCCAAGATCGCGGGGCTTAGTTGGTGAGTGTATAGTAATGATTACCACAATAATCAAAAGATACACACACTCTTTTAATTTCCCACAGGTTTCTACGGTGAGGATCTCACACATACTCATAAGTCATTCACATTGGTGCGGAAGTGTGTAGCAAACCAAATTTATAATTTATCCCACATTCCAGATTACAAGACTAATAAACACATATAAATGACATGATATCAGAGTGAGCAATGAACATTGGCATTCCCAAATTATTAAGTTAGCATTTATACAAAAAGTGGTTAAGATAACATTCCCCAAAAATAATAGCCAACAAAGGCTAGTACAACCAAAAGAATTCTCACAATATAACAATCAATGATCCCCCAAAATGTCTCGCATCTCAAAGCACGACCTAATGTCTAAATGACATTGTTAGCTTGCCATTCTATTAATCGATGCGGCTCACCGGCCGCCTCCTCCGGCTCCTCCTCAACGATAATGGGGTCTGGACCTGAGTACCACAAAAATGGGTCAGACACGACAGTCTTGCAGGTGGGTGAATAGACATGTCTATAAAGAAATTCAAAGAACAATTTATAAAACATTTAAACCTGTCAAAGCAGTAATTTTCATAAAGCAAGATGCATTATTTGTATAAGACACATGTGCAATATAAAACATGTAGGGTAACAAGGAACAGGGAACTGACAAGATAGCAACCACACAAAAGCTAAATCCTCCATCACTAGTGTGATGAGAGCACATTCAGTGCGTTGGTCTCGAAGACATGAAGTGATGAGGACCAACATTATATATATAAATATAGCTAGACAAGACCACAACCGCGGAACAGAGTAATGGGACAGGACAAGATCCAAACTGCAGCCGGCGGAAGCACGAGGGGGAGGCCCAAGTTAGTTGATCAGACTGACAAAAACGTATAAGCTTAGTGGTGCCGACACATAGGTCAAAACAATAACAAGACATATAATTGTTGGAAATAGGTGGGCCTCTAGGATAGGTTTAAAAAACTTTTGATCAACTTGATATAGTGATCAACTATCCAGAAGGCTACAAAACCCAATCCAGGATCCATGTCCTCAATCTCAGTCATCATGATCAATAAATAAACCTATCAAGAAGATAGTACAGCAACCAACAAGCATCCATAAAAAATCTACAACGTGCAAGAAAGTAGATTATACCTTTGGAGCTCTATTGTGTTCTATTGGAGAAGTTGCGTCTTTCTTTGATAATGAAACTCTTTCATGTATCAAATAGGAATCTCCAAGACCTTTTGATCTTTTACGCTATGACCCGTATCAGATTATCTTTTCTCAAGAAGATGGGTGGGATCTCCAAGAGAAAGCTCTTAAGGAAACTAGAAGAGAACTAGAAGAGGGAAGAGAGTAGAAGGAGCATGTGCAACTATTGCACAAACCAAGCTTGGGCATGTGTAAGACCCCGCCCCGAGAGTTTCCGATTAGTGCTAATTAAGACGTGCTTTAGTTATAAGTGTGATTAGTGAGTTTTGGTTAAGTATGGATTCGAATAGCTCTTTTATAGCTTTGGATTATTTTGGGAACTCTTTTGATTTAGTGGGGCCCTTCAGGGGTTTCTTTTTTGCGTTTTGAGTGACTTTGGGATATATTTAGTAATTCTGAAAATCTGTAGTTTGCCCCGTTTAATTTATTTTATTATTCCCGACAACTTTCGTAACTACCCCCGTTTCCGTTCGAGACCTCTAGACCCTACTTTGCTAATGACAGGGGTAAAATAGTCTTTTGCACAAAAATTTGGACACCATTTTCAATATCTCCGAAACCTGTGAAATATATACTTTTTAGAAACTAGAAATTTCGGCGAACAATTCTTCCTTCTTCGTCAAATCCATCCGAGACCTAGAAAATGATGTTTTAAGCCTAATTAGCATTTTGAATAGCTTTGGGAAATTTCGAGGACGTTGAGTTAGGTTTGGCCGGGCCCGGGGTGGCCCGTGCATCGCTTGCTTGTATGGGAATTCGGATTCTTGATTTTGAAAAAAATCAATTTTTATCTTTTGCATTTGTATTTTTTATTTCAACAACCTTAGAAATTACTCCGCGTGCATTTGAACCCCGAAATCAAGTTTTTCAACGTGAAGGACAAAACGGTCTTTTCACCTCAAAATCTATGCATGAATTTCGAAATCCCAAAAATGTATCAAAATTATACTTTTTGGAAACTAAACATTTCGACGATCAGTTTGTTTTTCTTCGTCGATCTCATCCGAGACTCACAAGAGGGAGTTTTAAGCTCTCAAAGTTTTTAGATAAGTGGGACCCACAACCACTTAAACCCATTCAAAACAAAACCACGTGAGGTGGTTCTTCTTCCTCACTCGTGCAAACCATCAACTGAGGCTTGAGAGAACCACTTCTTCCCCTTCTCTTCCAGCCTCTCTCTCTCTTCTTGCATGTCTCTCCTTCTTGGTGGGAAGTGGAGCTTTGAGCACACAAATCCCTTCTCCTTCCTCTTGGCTATCTTTTGATATCATTCTTGAAGAGAACCAGCTGGAACCATGCCTTTGTCCAAGCCTTTCTTCATTGCTAGAGCTCCAAAAGGTTAGTAATGGCTTCCCTTGCTCATTTTCGGTTTTAATGGACCTTTTACGATTGTTTTATCATACATGCATGGATTCTTTCGAAGAACTCCATTGTTTCAAAGTTTTGTGGATTTTTGAAGTGGGTTTCTCCATGGGTTGTTTGTGTAGATCAAAGGGTGAGCTAGGAAAGTATATTGGAGTGGGTTAACCCCCAAATTGAGCCAAGGCAAGTAATTGAATGAGATGGATTGTGCATGCAATGTTTTTTTTTTAAATTATGGGTTGATTTTCCTACTTATAATCTTCATTGGTTAATTTCATTTTTTTGTTGTGCCTTGCTATTGGTTCAATAAGTACATGTTTTAAATGCACTTGTTCTGATTTGCATCATGGATTCCTGATTTAGATTTTGTGCCATTCAATTTGAAAATGTGGTCTTTCAATCATTAGGTTGTGTTTGTGGAAATTTGGTGAAGTTTGATTGAGGGATTTTAAGAATTGAAATGGATGGTGGTTGAATGAAATGGGAGGAGTGTCGCGACCCCGAACCGGGGCCCGGGACCGCGACGGGGTGGTGTGGATAATGAACCACCCCTTGTTAATAATTATACATTTCCTTAATTTCCCACAGGTTTCCGCGGTGAGGATTCCTCATACACTAATAGAACATTTATATTGGTGCGGAAGCGTGTAGCAAATCAAACTCTTAATCCATTCACATCATATGAGACTGATAATAAACAAGTATAGCATGATGTCAGAGTGAGCAATGATCTCATTAGCATTCCCAAAATATTAAGTAAAAGTTTAAACAAAAGAACAAGTTAATTAACATTCCCCAAAAATAATGGCCAACAGAGGCCAGTACAACCAAAGTATAAATCAATGACATCCCAAAATGTTCGCAGCTCAAAGCTAAACCCAATGTCTACATGACATTGTCAGCTTGCCACTCCACTAGACGTTGCGGTTCACCGACCGCCTCCTCTGGCTCCTCCTCAAGGGCAAAGACGGGAGCTGGACCTGAGTACCACAAAAATGGGTCAGACACAACGGTCTGGCAGGTGGGTGAACAGATATACCAAGAAAGAAATCAAAACACTTTCTAAACATGATGAAATCTTGTTAAAACAATAACTGTCTTAAAACAGGGTATATAGTTCATTTAAAGTACAGATGCAATATAAATCATGCGGGGTATTCAAGGTACAGGAACTGACTAGATGGCAACCACACTAGAGCTAAATCCTCTCCATCACTAAGGTGATGAGAGCACATTCAGTGCGTTGGGCTCGAGCACACGAAGTGACGAGAACCAACATCATATACATATACATATACATATAGCTAGGCAAGACCACGGCCGCGGAACCGGGTAACGGGACAGAACAGGATCCAAGTTGCAACTGGCGGGAGCACAGGGGGAGACCCAAGTCAGTTGATCAGACTACAAGGATGTTCAAGCTTAGTGGTGCCGACTCATAGGTTACATGATAAATCAAAACGTATACAAAAACTATATCAATATAAAGCATACGGGCAGGCGGGGCATGGTGCTCGAAGGCACACATTTCATATTATTTTCGGTTCATGTATACACGGGCTGGCAGGACATATCGGGTGTACAAATCGGAATTTGAGAGAAAACCAGTAGATTCGGATTATTATACAAATAACTGAATAAAACAATGCAATGAATCCTTATGCCATTAGGGACTATGTATTGGGGCATCCATATTCAAACGACCTGTATAAGGATCTCGTATGTCTAAATTACCCTTAGTATGGTACTCAAATGATAGAGGACATACTAAGTTTCCTTATGCACGTTGATGAATCTAAAGGTCCCAATACCTTTTCCGAAATGGTTTTTCTTTCTATGTCAATCTCCTTATGTCATCCCCTGGGTCTTTCCCAAGGTGGTGGGGCATCAGAACAACCCATCCAAACCTTTAAATACCATATCTGAAACCAACAGAAAAGACTCAGGAATTCTGGGTAAAACTCGGTCACCTGTCGGTCAGATGGCGGTTAGCCGCCGATGTGATCGGCGGTTAGCCGCTGACTGACCGCGGGGCTGACCGCGGTTCACCCTGCTAAAATGTAGCATTCTGTGTTTCTAACCGCGCCTCTCGGCTACCTTGCGGTCACATGGTTTTTGGATTGGCGGTTAGCCGCGAGCTGACCGCGCGGCTGACCGCGGTTCGCCTGTCAAAATGCAACATTCTGTGTTTCTAACCGCATCTGGGTCGGCTAGCCGCCGGTCACCTGTCGGCTAGCCGCCGAGGTGACCGCCCGCTGACCGCCCAGCTGCGGGAACTACACATCAGGTGCAGATTTCAGTGCTTTCTTTCCCAAACTATTTCACCTCAACTACAACCCTTTCCTAACATGAAATAGATCCATTCCCTTCCATTCAACATTTAATTCTTTCCACCAACCACCCTTTTCATCAATGCATTTATTTCTTCTACCAATGCAAATCTCATTCAATGCAAATACAAATCTCATTTAAGAAGTCATACTAACCCAAAATAAACTTTCATGAATGCATGCATATATTCTCATAGAACTAACTAAGAGAAAACCATGACAATAAATACATTTCCAAAAGCATTATAAACATAATGAATCAAATGAAATAGGAATAGTAAAAATCCACATTTTCAACAAAATAAGAACTTATTCAAATCGAATCCATTCATCCACTTGCCTTGGTCTCCAAGTATGCTAGTCAAGCTCTAATCCTTCTATCAAGCTCAAAATCTACAATCTACACAAAAATCCCCAAAATACAATCATTACAACCCTAGAATGTCAAAACCAAGAAATAGATGGAGATAGCTTCCAATAATCAAGGTGAAGCACCTCCTAGGCTAGATGAACACACAATCAAGAGATGAGAAGAATAACTTACATGAAGAGTCCTCTAATGGCAAGAGTTTGCTCAAAAGATAGCTTGGAATGGGAGGCTCTCTCTACAAATGGTATCAAGAAGAAGCTCTCATGGAGGGGAAGAAGATCACCACCTCCATTTTGTCTTTAGCACTAGATTTGAGAGAGATTGAGAGATGGAGAAGCAAGAAGCAAGAAGAAAACCCTAGGCTGGGCTGGAATCCTCTATTTCTCAAGAAGTTGCAAGAAGAGGAAGAGAGGGAAAAAGACTCCTCCTTATATAGATAATGGCAAGGGTCCCACAACTTAAAAGTCCAAAATGGGCTAAAACGTCGCTCTACGGGCTTCGGACGGATTCGACAAAGAAGGAAGAATTGATCGTCGAAATTTCTACTTTCCAAAAAGTATATATTTTACGAGTTTCGGAGACATTGAAAATAGTGTCCAGATTTTGTGTAAAAAGACTGTTTTACCCCTATCAATGGCAAAGTAGGGTTTAGAGGTCTCGAATGGAAACGGAGCAAATACAAAAGTTGTCGGGAATCATAAAATACATTAAACGGAGTAAATTACCGATTTCCAGAATTATAACTAAATCCCAAAACTAATCGAGACTCAATAAAAAGGAACCCCCAAAGGGCCCCACTAGATCAAAAGAGTTCCCAAAATTATTCAAAGCTATGAAAAGCTATTCTAATCCAGATTTAACCCATTTCCACTAATCTCACTTATAGCTAAAACGCGTCTCAATTAACACTAATCGGAAACTCTCGGGGCGGGGTCTTACATCCTCCACCCCTTAGGGCATTTGGTCCACCAAATGAAATAAAATAACTAACCTCGGGTAGTAGATGCGGATACTTCTTCTGAACTTGATCCCGTAATTCCCACATTGCCTCTTCAGGTCCGTGATTTTCCCAGAGCACTTTCACCCATTGTATAGTCCTTGTCCTCAGTTCCTGTTCCTTTGTATCGATGATCTGAATAGGCTTCTCGACATAGGTGGCATCTTCTCTGATCTCTAAGGGTTCATGACGTAGTACATGCGACGGATCGGGGACGTACTTTTTCAACATAGACACATGGAACACATTGTGCACGCCGGAAAGCTCAGGTGGTAAGGCCAATCTGTAAGCCACGTCACCAATCTTGCTCACGATATCATAGGGTCCAATGTATCGCCGAGATAATTTGCCTCTCTGTCCGAATCTCAAAGTTCCTCTAGTAGGTGACACCTTCAAGAAAACCTTATCTCCTTCCTTAAAATGTAAGTCCCTTCGATGGGAGTCTGCATAACTCTTCTGTCTACTCCAGGCTACTTTCAGACGTTCTTGGATCAACTTGACTTTGTCACTGGTTTCACTCACTATAGTCGGTCCATGAAAACTACGAATACCTACTTCTTCCCAACAAACTGGAGTTCTACACCTCCTACCATACAATGCCTCAAAAGGCGCCATCCCAATGCTCAAATGATAACTGTTGTTGTAGGCGAATTCGCAAAGCGGTAGGGTCTCATCCCATTGAGTCTTGAAATCTAGTACACACGCTCGAAGCATATCTTCAAGGGTCTGAATTGTTCTTTCCGACTGACCATCTGTTTGTGGGTGATACGCTGTGCCGAACTGAAGCTTTGTTCCCATAGACTCATGCAAAGTCTTCCAAAATCTCGAGACGAATCTGCTATCTCTGTCCGAAGTAATGGAGACTGGCTGCCCATGACGGCTGACAATCTCGTTGACAAACAACTCTGCGAGAGGTAGCATATGCATCTTCTCTCCGGTCTTCATAGGAATGAAATGAGCTGATTTGGTGAGACGGTCCACAATGACCCATATGGAGTTGTTCCCTTTTCTGGTCCTTGGCAATCCCGAGATGAAATCCATGGTGATATGTTCCCACTTCCATTCTGGGATCTCTAATGGCTGCAATAACCCTGGAGGTCTCTGATGCTCTGCCTTCACCAACTGACACGTCAAACATCGGGAAACGAAAGCTGCTATTTCCCTCTTCATGTTGTTTCACCAAAATCTGCCTTTCAAGTTCTGATACATCTTCGTGCTACCCGGATGCATAGAGTACTTCGTACTGTGCGCCTCTGTCATAATATCATTCTTCAAATCTTCAATGTTGGGCACGCATAGACGATCACGATAGAATAAGACTCCATCCACAATACGAAAATCAGGACGTTCTGCTATATGCTCTGAAATCTTGGCCAACTCTGGATCTTGCAATTGGTTGTCCTTGATCTTTCGAATGAACGAGGGTTCAGACACTGACATGTTGGCTAACATCACTCCCTCGCTTAGGGGCTGAAAATCTACGCCCAACTCTTCAAATTGCTGAAAGAAGCACGTAACTCTTAGGCTTGCCACACTTGCTGACTTCCTACTCAAGGCATCGGCTACTACATTTGCCTTTCTCGGGTGGTACTTGATCGGAAAATCATAATCTTTGATATATTCCATCCATCTTCTTTGTCTCATATTCAACTCCTTCTGAGAGAACAAATACTGTAAGCTGCGGTGATCGGAGTGGACTTCGAATTTCTCTCCGTAGAGGTAATGTCTCCACATCTTTAGCGCAAAAACGACCGCTGCTAACTCCAGATCATGCGTTGCATAGTTCTTCTCGTGGTCCTTCAACTGACGGGATCCATACGCAACAACTTTTCTATCTTGCATCAACACACAACCGAGTCCTATATTCGAAGCATCTGTAAAAATGGTGTAACCACCGCTCCCGGATGGTAAAGTGAGGACGGGTGCTGAAGTTAATCTCTTTTTCAACTCTTGGAAGCTGGTCTCGCATTGGTCTGTCCACACATAAGGTGCATTCTTCTTGGTCAACTTTGTCAATGAAGCTGCGATCGACGAAAATCCTTGCACAAATCTTCGATAGTAACCCGCCAATCCAAGAAAACTTCTGATTTCTGACGCGTTCTTCGGTCTTTCCCACTTCACAACTGCATCTATCTTGGCTGAGTCCACAGATAATCCTTCTTTGGAAATGATATGACCTAAAAATGCGACTTCTTCAAGCCAAAAACCGCACTTAGTGAGCTTCGCATACAATTGATTATCTCTCAGAAGTTGCAATGCTATCCTCAAATGCTCTTCATGTTCTTCTCTAGACTTAGAGTACACCAAAATGTCATCAATAAACACCACTGTGAATTGGTCTAAGTACTCAGCGAATATTTTGTTCATCAAAGCCATGAATACTGCTGGTGCATTCGTCAGTCCAAATGGCATCACTAGAAACTCATAGTGTCCATATCTCGTCCGGAACGCTGTCTTCGATACATCTGAATCTCTAACTCTCAGCTGGTGATAACCGGATCTTAGATCGATCTTCGAAAAGTAAGCAGCACCTTGCAATTGGTCAAACAATTCATCTATCCTTGGCAATGGATACTTGTTCTTGATGGTAGCTTGGTTCAATTTCCGGTAGTCAATACACATTCTCATGGAACCGTCTTTCTTCTTGACGAATAAAACTGGAGCTCCCCAAGGTGAGACGCTCGGTCTAATAAAACCTTTATCCAACAATTCTTGCAACTGAATCTTCAACTCTCCTAATTCCGCTGGAGCCATTCTGTATGGTGCGATAGATATCGGAGCAGTCCCTGGTAACAATTCGATGGTGAAGTCAATCTCCCTAACAGGTGGTAAACCTGGGATTTCTTCTGGAAAAATGTCTAGGAATTCGCAAACAATTGGGATCTCCTCCACCCCTTGGGACCGTTTATCCTCCGTGATAAACGCTAAATAGCATTCACATCCACTTCTCACTAGTCTATCAGCCTTCAATGCTGAGACGAATCTTGGACAAGAATTCTTCCTCTCCCCATGGAACAAAACGCCTGCTGGGGTCTCCTCTAATTTGAACGTGAGGGTCTTATGGAAACAGTCCATCGTAGCATGGTACCCTGCTAACCAATCCATTCCTAGGATGACATCAAAATCATACATCTCCAACAAAATGAGATTCGCCGGTAACACCACATCTCCTATCTTAATAGCACATCTAGGATAATACTTCCTACACACAACTTGTTTGCCTACGGGGGTGGACACCGTCAATACATACTCAAGTTCTCTAGCAGGCATATCAATCAACTTAGAAAATTTTGGAGACAAGAAGGAGTGCGTAGAGCCAGGGTCAAACAAAATCTTAGCTTCAAATCCACAAACTAGGAGTGTACCTTCCACCACGTTATCTGCGGCCTCTGCATCAGCTTGGTTAATTGCATACACTTGTCCTCACTGCTGAGGCCTGTTCTGAGCCTGTTGTTGCCTTCCTTGTTGTGCATTCCTATTCTGCTGAGGGGGACGCTGATTCTGATTTTGTCCTTGCTGACGCGCTTGCTGCTGTTGTGGAGGTCTGTACTGTTGCTGCGGAGCCTGCTACTGGAGTGGCCTGGGCTGGTTCTGTACCGCTAATGCATTCTGAGGTGGTGCCTGGCGCTGTGTTCCTTGTTGCTGCTGGTTCTGTCTGTTGTTACCTTGCCCAGCTTGTCTTGGGCAGTCTTTGAGCTGGTGTGCCATGGATCTACATCTGAAGCATGCTCCCGTAATCGTACGGCATTGAGCACTCTCGTGGTTCTTACCACAGTGAACGCAAACTAGAGCATTCTGCACGTTTTGTTCATGCCTTGGTCGTTTGTTCCGATGGTTCCTTGGTGGGTGATTCTGTTGGTGAGCTGGTGCCTTTCCTTGGATCTTGAGGATCTTGTTGTTCAGGTTCTCGAATTTGTAGGCCCGTCTCACAGCCTCTTCAAAAGTGATAGGTGGTACAACACCCGTGGCATCCCTCTCAATGATCGGGTTAAGTCCTTCAAGGAACTTCGCTATCTTTTTCTCCACAGTGTCAATCGACTCGGGGGCATATCGAGACAACCTCTCAAACTTCGTGAGGTACTCTTGAACGGTCGTGTTACCTTGTACGAGCTGCTGGAATTCAATGGCCTTTTGCCTCTTCACATGTGTCGGTACATACTTGTCACCGAATTGTCTCTTGAAACTTGTCCAAGCCTCTGCGTCTGCGATGGTCCTATACTTAGCCTTGATTGTTTTCCACCATATATCTGCTAGGCCGGTGAACATGGAAGCGGTGAGTTGCACTTGCTGTCGACCGGTACATCTAAATATCTCAAAGATGTTCTCCGTATACTCCAACCAGTCATCTGCAACTAATGGGTCCTCATGCCCAGTGAACTCCTTGGGACCCCTCTTCCTAAACTTTTCATACAGCGCATTGGGATCATGTTCCCTGTTGTTAATGACAATTTGAGTGCCTAGAGGTTGCGCTGGTGCCGGTTCAGGTCTCCTTTCTAGCACTTCTAACAACTGCCTTTGCATCGTAGCCATCTCCCTAGCATGCTCTTCATCCTTCCTGGCCATTTGCTCTTGCAATCTGGCTTGATTTTCATTGGCTTGACGTTGCTGGTCAAGCATGGCTTGCATCATCTGTTGAAATTGATTCTGCATGTTTGGATCCAGAGTACCGTTTCCTAGTGGCCCGGTGTGTTCACTATTGCTTGCGGTGGGATTGTCGGTTACGGGTCTTTTTCAAGGTGGCATATCACTGTAAAACAAATTCTTAGCACATAAAGTCATATAAGGGTTACACATTGCTCACACGAGTCTAACTAACGAAAAGTCTAACAAAAAGTCTAACGGATCCTCGCCACGTCCTTAGGATTTCTAGTTTCTTTTAATTGCCTGAAACACGTCTCGCTCTGATACCAGTCTGTCGCGACCCCGAACCGGGGCCCGGGACCGCGACGGGGTGGTGTGGATAATGAACCACCCCTTGTTAATAATTATACATTTCCTTAATTTCCCACAGGTTTCCGCGGTGAGGATTCCTCATACACTCATAGAACATTTATATTGGTGCGGAAGCGTGTAGCAAATCAAACTCTTAATCCATTCACATCATATGAGACTGATAATAAACAAGTATAGCATGATGTCAGAGTGAGCAATGATCTCATTAGCATTCCCAAAATATTAAGTTAAAGTTTAAACAAAAGAACAAGTTAATTAACATTCCCCAAAAATAATGGCCAACAGAGGCCAGTACAACCAAAGTATAAATCAATGACATCCCAAAATGTTCGCAGCTCAAAGCTAAACCCAATGTCAACATGACATTGTCAGCTTGCCACTCCACTAGACGTTGCGGTTCATCGACCGCCTCCTCTGGCTCCTCCTCAAGGGCAAAGACGGGAGCTGGACCTGAGTACCACAAAAATGGGTCAGACACGACGGTCTGGCAGGTGGGTGAACAGATATACCAAGAAAGAAATCAAAACACTTTCTAAACATGATGAAATCTTGTTAAAACAATAACTGTCTTAAAACAGGGTATATAGTTCATTTAAAGTACAGATGCAATATAAATCATGGGGGGTATTCAAGGTACAGGAACTGACTAGATGGCAACCACACTAGAGCTAAATCCTCTCCATCACTAAGGTGATGAGAGCACATTCAGTGCGTTGGGCTCGAGCACACGAAGTGACGAGAACCAACATCATATACATATACATATACATATAGCTAGGCAAGACCACGGCCGCGGAACCGGGTAACGGGACAGAACAGGATCCAAGTTGCAACTGGCGGGAGCACAGGGGGAGACCCAAGTCAGTTGATCAGACTGACAAGGATGTCCAAGCTTAGTGGTGCCGACTCATAGGTTACATGATAAATCAAAACGTATACAAAAACTATATCAATATAAAGCATACGGGCAGGCGGGGCATGGTGCTCGAAGGCACACATTTCATATTATTTTCGGTTCATGTATACACGGGCTGGCAGGACATATCGAGTGTACAAATCGGAATTTGAGAGAAAACCAGTAGATTCGGGTTATTATACAAATAACTGAATAAAACAATGCAATGAATCCTTATGCCATTAGGGACTATGTATTGGGGCATCCATATTCAAACGACCTGTATAAGGATCTCGTATGTCTAAATTACCCTTAGTATGGTACTCAAATGATAGAGGACATACTAAGTTTCCTTATGCACGTTGATGAATCTAAAGGTCCCAATACCTTTTCCGAAATGGTTTTTCTTTCTATGTCAATCTCCTTATGTCATCCCCTGGGTCTTTCCCAAGGTGGTGGGGCATCAGAACAACCCATCCAAACCTTTAAATACCATATCTGAAACCAACAGAAAAGACTCAGGAATTCTGGGTAAAACTCGGTCACCTGTCGGTCAGATGGCGGTTAGCCGCCGATGTGATCGGCGGTTAGCCGCTGACTGACCGCGGGGCTGACCGCGGTTCACCCTGCTAAAATGTAGCATTCTGTGTTTCTAACCGCGCCTCTCGGCTACCTTGCGGTCACATGGTTTTTGGATTGGCGGTTAGCCGCGAGCTGACCGCGGTTCGCCTGTCAAAATGCAACATTCTGTGTTTCTAACCGCATCTGGGTCGGCTAGCCGCCGGTCACCTGTCGGCTAGCCGCCGAGGTGACCACCCGCTGACCGCCCAGCTGCGGGAACTACACATCAGGTGCAGATTTCAGTGCTTTCTTTCCCAAACTATTTCACCTCAACTCCAACCCTTTCCTAACATGAAATAGATCCATTCCCTTCCATTCAACATTTAATTCTTTCCACCAACCACCCTTTTCATCAATGCATTTATTTCTTCTACCAATGCAAATCTCATTCAATGCAAATACAAATCTCATTTAAGAAGTCATACTAACCCAAAATAAACTTTCATGAATGCATGCATATATTCTCATAGAACTAACTAAGAGAAAACCATGACAATAAATACATTTCCAAAAGCATTATAAACAAAATGAATCAAATGAAATAGGAATAGTAAAAATCCACATTTTCAACAAAATAAGAACTTATTCAAATCGAATCCATTCATCCACTTGCCTTGGTCTCCAAGTATGCTAGTCAAGCTCTAATCCTTCTATCAAGCTCAAAATCTACAATCTACACAAAAATCCCCAAAATACAATCATTACAACCCTAGAATGTCAAAACCAAGAAATAGATGGAGATAGCTTCCAATAATCAAGGTGAAGCACCTCCTAGGCTAGATGAACACACAATCAAGAGATGAGAAGAATAACTTACATGAAGAGTCCTCTAATGGCAAGAGTTTGCTCAAAAGATAGCTTGGAATGGGAGGCTCTCTCTACAAATGGTATCAAGAAGAAGCTCTCATGGAGGGGAAGAAGATCACCACCTCCATTTTGTCTTTAGCACTAGATTTGAGAGAGATTGAGAGATGGAGAAGCAAGGAGCAAGAAGAAAACCCTAGGCTGGGCTGGAATCCTCTATTTCTCAAGAAGTTGCAAGAAGAGGAAGAGAGGGAAAAAGACTCCTCCTTATATAGATAATGGCAAGGTTCCCACAACTTAAAAGTCCAAAATGGGCTAAAACGTCGCTCTACGGGCTTCGGACGGATTCGACAAAGAAGGAAGAATTGATCGTCGAAATTTCTACTTTCCAAAAAGTATATATTTTACGAGTTTCGGAGACATTGAAAATAGTGTCCAGATTTTGTGTAAAAAGACTGTTTTACCCCTATCAATGGCAAAGTAGGGTTTAGAGGTCTCGAATGGAAACGGAGCAAATACAAAAGTTGTCGGGAATCATAAAATACATTAAACGGAGTAAATTACCGATTTCCAGAATTATAACTAAATCCCAAAACTAATCGAGACTCAATAAAAAGGAACCCCCAAAGGGCCCCACTAGATCAAAAGAGTTCCCAAAATTATTCAAAGCTATGAAAAGCTATTCTAATCCAGATTTAACCCATTTCCACTAATCTCACTTATAGCTAAAACGCGTCTCAATTAACACTAATCGGAAACTCTCGGGGCGGGGTCTTACAAGGAGCCTGTTCAAGGTCGGCTAACCAACATGTTCAGGGTCGGCTAACCGACGGCCAACCGACAAGTGACCGACCTTGTCCAGAATTCTAAAGTGAAGACAATAATGAGGTTTCCATTCCAATTCCTTTTGGACTCTTCCTAGTTGATGCATACACATTGATATCTTAAATGTCGTTAAAAATTGGGCACCATCTAACGAATGAACGGCATGGGACTTCAAGGTGTATACTAACTCAACGGGTATGGTTCCAAGGAATTGATTGAATGTCATGAAATGAACTTATGATTTCTAAAACTTTGTTTTGTGATTTAGAGCGTGAACCGTGTTTTATACACATCATGTCGGGACTACTATTCGTGAATTAGTGTGAATTAGTGTGTATTCTTGGAATAATGTAAGACCCTGACCCCTAATTTTCATGATTAGTGTGTTTTTAGCTGTGGGTTAGTTCTCTATGTGAAATTTGATCTTAATTGAGTTAGATCGTGGTTTATAATATTTTTCTATAGCTTTGGGGATTTTTTAGGGCGGTTGGACCCGGTCTGACAGCCCGGGGATGCCTTGGGCCGTACGTGTCAGCGTTGGGGATTGTTCTTGATTTTGAAAAATTACAATTTTGGTTTCTTTTGATAGGTCAAATCAGATCCAACAACTTTTGTGTTTAGACCTACCCCATTCGAAACTCAGAAAATTAGTTTTTCAGCCCGAGGGGCAAAACAATCTTTTTACATTTAAATCTGAGCCCAAATTTCAAATTTTCAAAATCATGTCAAAGATGAACTTTTTGAAAAGTAGATTTTATGTGGATCATTTTAGTCTTCTTCGTCGAGTCCATCCGAAGCCCAAAAACCCATGTTTTGGCCCCACCTAAAACTGGACCCAATTTTCGAAATCTCAAAAATATGTCAAAAGTATACTTTTTTTAAAACTAGATTTTTGAAGGATCATTTTGTTTTTCGTCGATTTCATCCGGGACCGACAAACATGAGTTTTAAAGCTTTGAAGCTTTAAGGGCCAATGGGGCCCACAACTTGCCCATTTATATAAGAACCCACGTTGGCTCCTTTCACCTTCTTCTTCATTTTCATTTCTCTGCTGCAAAGAAACCAAAGAAGACTTCTTCTTCTTCTTGTCTTCTCTCTCCTCTTGCATGTTAATGAAACCAAGCTCAAAGTGAAGAACAAATTCCACCAACCTTCTCCCCATCTTTCAAGCTTCAAAAGGGTACTGTTTTTGGGGGATTTCAGCTGGGCTTTCTCTCTTCTCCAAACTCTTCTTCTTGTATAGAGCTTCTCAAGGTTAGCAATGGATACCTCTTCTCAAATCTGGTTTTTATTGGACCAAGTAGAGCCTCTTATCAAACATGCATGGATTCTTTTTAAGAACTCCATTGTTTTTTTTTAAGTTTTGTGGATTTTGAAATGGGTTCTTCCATGGGTTTGGTGTAGGATTTCAACTAGCTGTGTAGGAGTTGTTTGGAGTGAACTTGAGACCCATTTCAGCTTGAGGCAAGTGAATAATCAGTTTCTTTTGAATGCATGCAAATCTGAAACTGTTTTTATTGAAATTCTGATTTGAAATATGTTGTTTTCTTCACTGGTTTATTGCATTCAATTCTGCAATTTTTGTGTTCATTCGGTATGCAAGTTTCTGCAGTTGTGTCCAATTCATGTGCAATTGTGTTCAGATTTTTGCAGGATTTTAATGTGCAGTGGTGTTCAGATTTCTGCAGAATTTTAGTGTACAATTGTATTCAGATTAGGTGCAGATTTTTACAACTTTTAATGTTCAAATTATGTGCAGATTTCTACTACTTTTAATGTTCAGATTTTGTGCAGATTTATACGACTTTTAGAGTTCAGTTCTTGTTCAGATTTCCGTAACTTTTAATGTTCAGATCTTGTTTAGATTTCTGCAACATGTAGTGTTCAGTTTTATGTTCAGATTTCTGCAAATTATTTTAATGTTCAGCTAGGTTCAGATTTATGCAATTGTTTTAATGTTTCATGTAAGACCCCGCCCCGAGAGTTTCCTTTTGGTGTTAATTAAGAGGCGTTTTAGTTATAAGTGAGATTAGTGGAAATGGGTTAAATCTCGATTAGAATAGCTTTTTATAGCTTTGAATTATTTTGGGAACTCTTTTGATCTAGTGGGGCTCTTTGGGGGTTCCTTTTATTGTGTCTTGATTAGTTTTGGGATTTATTTAATAATTCTGAAAATCTGTAATTTACTCCGTTTAATGTATTATATAATTCCCAACAACTTTTGTATTTGCTCCGTTCTCGTTCGAAACCTCTAAACCCTACTTTGCCAATAATAGGGGTAAAACAGTCTTTTTACACAAAATCTGGACACTATTTTCAATGTATCCGAAACTCGTAAAATATATACTTTTTGGAAAGTAGAAATTTTGAGGATCAATTCTTTCTTCTTCATCGAATCCGTCAGAAGCCCGTAGAGCGATGTTTTGGCCCAATTTGGACTTTTAAGTTGTGGGACCCATTGCCATTGTCTATATAAGGAGGAGCCCTTTTTCTTCTTCCTCTTCTTGCAACTTTCTTTGAGAACAAGGAATTCCAGCCCAGCCTTAGGGTTTTCTTCAAGCTACCTTGCTTCTTGCCTCTTCATCTCTCAATCTCTCTCAAATCTATTGCTAAAGGTAAAATGGAGGTGGTAATCTTCTTCTCCTCCATGAGAGCTTCATCTTGATACCATTTTTAGAGAGAGCCTTCCATTCCAAGCTACATTTTGAGCAAGCTCTTGCCATTAGAGGACTTTCCATGTAAGCTCTTCTTCTCATCTCTTAGTTGTGTGTTCTTCTAGCCATGGAGGTGCTTCACCTTGATTATTGGAAGCTATCTCCATCTATTTCTTGATTTTGACATTCTAGGGTTGTAATGAATGTATTTTGGGGATTTTTGTGTAGATTGTAGATTTTGAGCTTGAGAGTGTGATTAGAGCTCACTAGCATATTTGGAGACCAAGACAAGTGAATGAATGGATTTGATTTGAATGAGTTCTTGTTTTTATTGAAAATGTGGATTTTACTATTCATATTCCTTTAGTTTACTATGTTTCATAATGCTTTTGGAAATGTACTTATTGATATGATTTTTCTCCTAGTTAGTTTATGAGAATGTATGCATTCATTCATTAAAGCTTATTTTGGTCATTGTGGACTTCTTAAATGATATGTGTACTTGCATTGAATGGGATTGGTGTTGGAAGGAGAATTAAATGCATTGATGGAATGGTGGTTGGAGGAAAGGATTAGATGTTGAATGGAAGGGAATAGACCCATTTCATGTTAGGAAATGGTTGAAGTTGAGGTGAAAGGGTTTGGGAAAGAAAGAGCTGAAATCTGCACCTGATGTGTAGTTCCCGCAGCTGGGCGGTCACCTTGGCAGCTAGCCGACAGGTGACCGGCGGCTAGCCAACCCAGATTCGGTTACAAATACAAAATGCTGTGTTTTGACAGGTGAACCACGGTCAGCCCCGCGGTCAGATCGCGGCTAACCGCTGACCAAAAACCCTGTGACCGCCAGGTAGCCGAGATGCGCGGTCAGAAACACAGAATGCTATATTTTAGCAGGGTGAACCGTGGTCAGCCCCGCGGTCAGACAGCGGCTAACCGCCGAACACTCGGCGGCTAACTGCCAGCTAACCGACTAGTGACCGAATTTCACCCAGAATTCCTGAGTCTTTTCTATTGTTTTCAGATATGGTATTTAAAGGTTTGGATGGGTTGTTCTGATGCCCTACCACCTTGGAAAGACCCAGGGGATAACATAAGGAGACTGACTTAGAAAGAAACTCCATTTCGGAAAGATATTGGGAATTTTTGGATTCATCAACCTGTATAAGGAAACTTGATATGTCCTTTATCATTCGAGTACCATACTAAGGGCAATAATAGACATACAAGATTTTTATACATGTTGTCTGAATACGGAAGCCCCAATATATAGTCCGTAACTGTATAAGAATTTATTTCATTGTTTTTAACTCTGATTTATGCACCTGACATGTCCTACCAGCCCCGTTTACGCATGAAAAGATAATGATATGAAATGTGTGCCTATAAGCACCCTGCCCCGCCTGCCCAAGTGTTTGCACCGATATAGTTTTTTACACGTATTGATTTCTCATGTAACCTATGAGTCGGCACCACTAAACTTAAACGTCCTTGTCAGTCTGATCAACTGACTTGGGCCTCCCCCTTGTGCTCCCGCCAGTTGCAACTTGGATCATGTCCTATCTTGTCACCCGGTTCCGCGGCCGTGGTCTTGCCTAGCTATATGTATATGTATATAATGTTGGTTCTCGTCACTTCGTGTGCTCGAGCCCAACGCACTGAATGTGCTCTCATCACATTAGTGATAGAGAGGATTTAGCTTTAGTGTGGTTGCCATTTAGTCAGTTCCTGTACCTTGAATATCCTACATGATTTACATTGCATCTGTACTTTAAATGAACCATGCATCCTGTTTTAAGACAGTTATTGTTTTAATAAGATTTCGTTATGTTTAAGAAGTGTTTTGATTTCTTTCTTGGTATTATCTATTCATCCACCTGCCAGACCGTTATGTCTGACCCATCTTTGTGGTACTCAGGTCCAGTCCCCGTTATTGCCTTCGAGGAAGAGCCAGAGGAGGCGGTCGGTGAACCGGAACGATTAGTGGAGTGGCAAGCTGACAATGTCATTTAGACATTTGGTTTAGCTTTGAGCTACGTAACATTTTGGGGGGGTTTATAGAATGATACTTGATTTATACTTTTGGTTGTACTGGCCTTTGTTGGCCATTATTTTTGGGGAATGTTAATTTAACTTGATTTTTTGTTTAAACTTTAACTTCATATTTTGGGAATGCTAATGAGATCATTGCTCACTCTGACATCATGTCATACTTATGCATTAACAGTCTTATATGATGAGAATGGATTAAGAGTTTGATTTGCTACACGCTTCCGCACCAATGTAAATGTTCTATGAGTGTGTGTGCAATCCTCACCGCGGAAACCTGTGGGAAATTAAATGTGTATATTCATATAATCATTCATCCACCACCGTCGCGGTCCCAAGTCCCAGTCCGGGGTCGCGACATTTCAGCTAGATTCAAAACTCTGCAATTGTTTTAATGTTTTAGCTAGACTCAGAATTCTACATTTGTTTTAATGTTTCAGATTCAAAATTCTGCACTTGTTTTAATGTTTCAGCTAGATTCAGAACTCTGCAATTGTTTTAATGTTTCAGCTAGACTCAGATTTCTGGAGTTGATTTAATGTTTCAGTTATGTGAAAAATTCTGCACTGCTAAAATTCAGAATTCTGCACTGCTTAGATTCAGAATTCTGCACTGCTGAAATTCAGAACCCTGCACTGCTGAAATTCAGAATTCTGCACTGCTGAAATTAGTTGTTTCCTACATTGATCTATTGGATTCAAATCTGAACCTGTTTTCAAAAAATTCTGGTTTCAAATATGTTGTTTCCTGCAATTGCATTCAAATCTGAAATTGTTTTCTTGAAATTCTGATTTGAGATATGTTGTTTCTAGCATTGTTTTATTTGGTTATGAAAGTATGAATTCGAATTATTTTTGAAATTCTGTATTTTTCACTGGTGTTGAGTCTTAGATGTTATTTGTTAATGGATATTGGAGTGGAATTGGAGCAGTGGAGTTCACTGTTGGTACCAAGGAGGTTCTGTGACCAGTTCGCTTGAGCCAACTTTTATTCGTTCGAGCTAAGTGTTCTGGGCTGGGAATGACCATCTTCGGGAAGCCATAACTTTTGAATCGTTCGTCAGAATTTGGAGTTCTATATACCGTTGGAAAGCTCTCAAAGCAAGGAATCCAATGGTATACTATACTTAATGATCAAAGGCTGACAAGCAAAGTGGATATTTTGATCAACGAAAAACTAGAATATGTTTAGGGGCTTTTGTTTTGATATTGTGTACTTGGAAATCTGAAATGTTGTTTACCTTCAGGGGCACCAATCCGCTTTTAATTCTAACATTTGGGTTTCAATTACACAAGAATCGAATGAAGGGCCTTAGCATATACTTGAAAGTCTGTTTTTAGAAACTTAGTCTTGACATGAAGAATATTGCTTTGCACTTGTTTTGACTTACAAGCGTTGGTTTTGTCTTGGATCTTGTTTTGTACTTGCTTTGACTTACAAGCATTGGTTTTGTTCGGGTATTGTTTTGCACTTGTTTTGACTTGCAAGTATCAGTTTTGTTTCGGGTATTGTTTTGCACTTGTTTTGAGTTACAAGTATCAGCTTTGCTTCAAATTGTTTTAAAAATCCAAAAAGGGGACTACTTAGTGTGCTTCGACATGCTTATAGCTTATGCTACCTTGTTTTGTCTTGCGTGCACCGTCCACCCCGTGTGGTCGATGAGGGAAATGTGAGAACTTGGTCCGGGCGGCACCCTTAACCACGGGGCGTAGCGTGTCAACCACGGGCCTCAAACGGCGAGTCTCCATTAGTTTTGAGCATTCAAATATGAGAACTTGGTCCGGGCGGCACCCTTAACCACGGGGCGTAGCGTGTCAACCACGGGCCTCAAACGGCGAGTCTCCATTAGTTTTGTACATTCATGAATTCCGTTGAATACCACTGAGCTTGGACTACCCTCTCAGTCTGATCCACTAGTTAGGGGGTCCCTAAACATAAGGACTATCTGCAGATAAGTCGTGTATTTATACACATTTTTGTTTTGTTCCGGTTCCGCGGGCGGTTTTCCCGCCCACCTTGTGTGGCTCGGGCTTTCGTTTCGTTTCGCCTGTCTTACTTTGTTTTTGCTTGCTCTTGTCATCATGTATGACGGAGAAAGGATGAGCTCAATGTGGATTTACGAATCATGATGTTTTCTCGTAATCATGCTAGCTTTGTCTTGCATTTTGTTCATGTACTATTTGAAAATTTAATAAATAGTTTTAAACACTAGACCACATGTACTCATGCTACTTTTGCCTCATATCACATTCGTGGACTTTTGTTTTCTTGAAGTGTATATCGTTCAAGCATCGTTTCAAGATTTGTAAACATTTTTAAATTCAGTATATGGTTTCTTATAAATTTTAAATGATTCATACTCATGCTTAAATTGATCACCTGCCAGACCGTCGTGTCTGACCTTGTTTGTTTGGTGCCTTAGGTAGCAGGTTCTCTTCTTGAGCTAGTACTTGTGCAGATGGCTGTAGAGCCACGAGTTTTGCAGGTTGTTGTTTCAGTGATGTCATACAGACGTCGTGCTTGACTCCGGAGATACATTATACACCTGGGTAGTATTTATTCTTAGCTTGTTATTTTATAAGGCTTTTGTTAGCCTTTTCTTTTGGATTGTAATTAATGCACTTGTTAAATTATAACTTGAATATGCTTGGGTATTGATAAGCCTGTCACTGTCAACTCTGTATATTTTGGTATTATGTTTTGTTCCAGTCTGAGTATGATTATGCTATGACAGTTTTATGCTGACGGGTTGAGTGCGACACGGAACCTGATGGCCACGGGCTCCGGGTCGCAATGCCACATAAGCTTCTGCGAAATGTTATTGATGTGTTTGGAAATTTTGCCTTCCTCACACATGCGGATCCCGGGGAAAAATATATTTATCACTTACTTCCCAATTCGCGTCCCCGAGGTCGGACCGCTGCAGGGATCCGGGTTCGGGGGCACGACAAATAATGTGAGTAGTTCCCGAATTTAAACATAGCAAGCATGATTTCGAAAAGTAGCGTGTATTTGTTTTCTTGTCGGCATCACTCAGCTTGGACGACCTCGTCGGTTTGATTAACCGCCTTGGGTCCTTAAACCTTTTGTGCCAACTCCAGTTTGGATTATCGTGCGTGTTATTTAGCCCGTTTCGCAGCGGGATTCGTGAGTGATGCTCAGTTCTAGTGGGTCATGTTCGTGCTCCCTTTCACCTTGTGTGACGGAGAATTTCTATCGTGAGTGCTCTTGTTACCTCGCGTGATGGAGAATGTAGTTTTGTGTGGTTGCCAAGTTTTGTTTCAGCTGTGTGTCGTGATTTATCATATGGTTTCACAAAGGATGTTGTTTGAACTATGTATTTGATTTGGTTCCTTACACTGTACTTGTTTTATCAATTGTAAATCTATATTTCATAGCATGGTTGTATTTGATTCAATTATCTGCCAGACCGTCGTGTCTGACCCTTCGTTTTAGTGTCCAGATACAGGTATCGTTGCCCCCGAGGAGGAGTGCGAGGAAAACGTAGGTGTGCAGCCCGATGGGCAAGAGTGGCAGCCCAATGATGTCATGTAGACATCGCGTTGGGGCAAGAGGCTAAACACTTGGGGAATTCAGAAACTTTTATATTGGGATTTTGTATTAGCCAATGTTGGCTTATTTATTTTGGGAAAAACTTGGAAAACTTAACTTTGTTTGCTTATGATGTAAACCTTGACTTAACTATGGGTATGCTAGAATGTTTGCTCTCTCTGACATGAGTCGATGATGCATTTAAACTTTCCCCTTTTGAAAGTGATTTGATAGAATGTTGTTACACGCTTCCGCAAATGTATCGAACGTGTGTGATTCGTGTGGAATCATCACAGCGGAAATCTATGGGAAACTAATCAGGGGGTGCGGGGCGGAATTTTTTGGGCCGCCGCGCCGCGACGCCGGATCTGGATGGGGTCCCGGTCCGGGGTCGTGGCAAGACTGGTATCAAAGCGAGACACATTTCAGGCACTTAAAAATAACCTAGAAACATAAGGACGTGGAGAGAATTCATTAGTTAGTATCGCGTGGGAATGTCGGGTTATCTTCTTTATGTGATTTACTGTACTAACTAGTGATTTTGCAGCACTATGCCTTCACGCAGAGACTACACCAACACAAACCCTTCCAGCAGTAATGCTCACACTCCAAGTTCCTCCAGCGAGAATCAATTCCAAGACTTCATACTGAGAATGATGGAACAACAGCAAAGGACCAATGAGATGATGATGGAGCAACAAAGGAGGGCTAATGAGACCCAGAACAAATTGCAAGAGCAAATGGCCAAAAAGGATGAAGAGTTGGCACAAGTCCAAAGACAATTGCTGGAAGTGTTAGGGAGGAGAGCGGAACCAGTACAACATCAACATGCAGGCCCTCAAATTGTGATCAACAATCGCGACAAGGACCCGAATATTCTATTTGAGCGCTTCCGAAAGCGGGGCCCGAATGAGTTCACCGGCAAGGAGGATCCACTGACAGCAGATGATTGGTTAGCTCATACGGAGAACATCTTCGATCTCTTTGAGTGTATCGGCAAATAACAAGTCCACCTAGCAGCGTCTATGTTTACAGGTTTGGCAGACATATGGTGGAAGACACTGAAAGATGGCTACCAGGACATCGCAAATGACATTGCATGGACTTCCTTCAAGAATCAGTTTACCGAGAAGTATGTGACAGCCCATATAAAAAGACAGATGGCAGTAGAATTCCAACTGCTTAAACAGGGTGACATGACAGTCTTGCAATATGTCACTAAGTTTGAAAGATTATCCCGTTATGCACCAAAGCTTGTGGATACAGAGGAGAAGAATGTTACTAAATTTCTAGAGGGACTGAACCCTATTCTTGAGCAACATGCTACCAGGGTAATACTACCAGTTACATTCCAAGAAGCAATCAAGAGAGCATACAAATTTAAGGACATCCATAAGAAGATAATTCAAGAAGCTCAAAGGAAATGTCAGCAAGCATCTACCAGACAGCAGCAAAAGAAGAAGCCAAGACAAGATCAGAATGCTCAAGCTCAAGAACAATGTGAACATTGTGGCAGAGATCATAACTCCAATGAATGCCGCAAAGCTATAGGAGCATGCTTCAAATGTGGATCTTTTGACCACTTGCTTCGTAACTGTCCAAGGCTGACTGAACAAGGCAACAGGGCTCCACAACAACAAGCACCCCAACAAAATCAAGCTAGACAACCCCAGCAGCAGCAGCAAGCAAGCAGCCACCTCCAAATCAAAATCGTCCTCTTCAACAAAACAGAAATGGCCAGCAAGGAAGGCAGAACCAAGGACAGAATAGGCCAAGGCAGCAAGGACGTGCCTATCATCTCAACCAAGTGGATGCTGATGCAGCAGGCATCGTTGTTGAAGGTAAACTTCACGTTTGTGGCATAGAAGCTAAGATATTGTTTGACCCTGGATCCACTCATTCTTTTATCTCTCCTATGTTTGCTAAGTTGATAGCTATTCGTAGTAGCGAACTTGCATTTCTTTTGGCTGTCACCACTCCAGTAGGTAAACAAACTATTTGTAGAAACTACTATCCCAATTGTTCGGTTATGGTATGAGAGGTTAACATGCCAGCATATCTGATTGTATTGGGTATGCATGATTTTAATATTATTTTGGGAATGGACTGGTGAGCTGGACATCATGCAACAATGGATTGTTTCACTAAGACTATCACTTTCAAATTGGATACTGCACCTATGGAAGTTAGATTGCAAGGACAGCTCAAGAACCCTTAGCCAAGGTTAATTTCAGCTTTGAAATCTTCCAAATTGTTAAAAAGTGGTTGTCAGGGATATGTAGCGTTTATCACGGAGGATAAACGATCCCAAGGGGTGGAGGGGATCCCCGTTGTATGTGAATTTTCAGATGTTTTTCCAGAGGAGATTCCAGGTTTGCCTCCAATTCGAGAGGTTGACTTCATGATCGAACTATTACCAGGGACTGCTCCAATCTCGATTGCACCTTACAGAATGGCTCCGGCAGAATTGGGAAAGTTAAAAATACAGTTGCAAGTGTTACTAGATAGAGGTTTTATTAAACCGACATCTCACCATGAGGAGCCCCAGTTTTATTCGTTAAGAAGAAAGATGGCAGTTTGAGAATGTGCATTGATTACAGGAGGTTGAACCAAGTCACAATCAAGAATAAGTACCCACAACCTAGAATAGATGAACTATTTGATCAGTTACAAGGAGCAACATACTTTTTAAAGATTGACTTACGATCCGGCTACCATCAGTTGAGAATCAAAGAATCAGACGTATCAAAGATGGCCTTCAGGACTAGATATGGGCATTATGAGTTTCTAGTGATGCCCTTTGGATTGACAAATGCGCTGGCAGTGTTTATGGCTCTAATGAATAAGATTTTTGCATCACACTTGGATCAATTTACAGTGGTATTCATCGATGATATCCTTTGTCAAACCCCAACCCAAGATTAATGCGATTAGTGTTAATTAAGTGCGTATTTAGTTATAATATGGGTTTAGTGTTCATGGGTTTAGAAATTGGCTCAATTTAGTCTGGAATTAGCTTTGGAGAATTTTGAGAGCGTTTTATGCTATTTAGTCACACTCAGGGGTGCCTTGAGTGTACGTGTAAGCCTGGGAGGAAATTCATGTTTTCTGATTTCTAATCCTGATTTCGACCTCATTTGAATGATTTATTTTTTTAATTTAACTTTTGTGTTCAACCTGTTTTTGTTTAAGACCAAGAAATCCAAGTTTTGGCCAAAAGGGTAAAACAGTCATTTCACACCAAATCTGGACCCAAATTTTGAAATCTCAAAACCATGCAAAATTTATACTTTTGGAAACTAGAATTTTCGACAATTATTTTTGTCTTCTTCGTCGTTTCCATCCGGGGCCCGTAAGTTGATGTTTTAATGGTCACAAGTTTTGAGCTGGGTGGGACCCACAAACCCTTTTGACTTAAGTTACCTCTTCTCTCCCAACTCACCTTATGTTAAAAGAAAAAAACCTCTTGTTTTCCTGCAACTTTTTTCCTCTAGCCCAGCTGGGAAAGAGTCTCTTCTTCCTCTCACTTTGTCTCATGCATGCCTCACTTTTAAACCTCCAAATCAAGATCTGAAGCCATCTTCTTCTTCCTCTCAACCTAAGCTTTCTTTTGGTGCAATTTTTCTTGAAACTTCTAGTTGGAAGAGATCTCCGTTTTCTCATCTCCTTCTTGTTTGGTTAGCTCCATGTAATGGGATCTTCTTCTTTCTTTCATTTTGATCTTTTAAGCTCCTTAGGATGCTAATTTTCATACATGCAAACCCATTTCCGAAATAGGGGTTTTGATTGACCAAAATGGTGATTTTTAGAATGGTTTCTTGGGGCTTTTGTGTAGAAATTCATGGCTCAGCTGTGTGGTAGGAATCTTGAGAGATTTTGAGCTTAGCTATTGTCAAGGCAAGTGATCAACTTAGCTCTTCTTGATGGATGTCATGTTTGAACATTTTATCTTCAATGTTTTGGTTCATTCACTTATTTTAGTTGCACAATATGATGTTTCAGTTATGTGATATGGTTTGAAATTTTGTTTTAGCTGAAATGCATATGCTAGTAGTTTATTCGAAGCTTCTCATTCAATCCAAGTGATTCTATCTTGCTTAAATGTTTTGCAAATAGATGGAAGGATGGTGGAATGTGTGGTGAATGGAATGGATGCATTGGTTGTTGGAATTGGAATGGAAATGGCCCCTAGGAGAGCATGGAGGCTCAATGGGAATGCAGGGATTTGACCAAGAAGGAAGGGAAGTGAAATGGGAAGAGGAACTGGAATTCTGACTTGAACTGGGAAGTCGTGCACAGTCCGTCAACTGACGGTCAGCTTTCGGTTAACCGATAGGTCCACTTCGGTTGACCAACAGCCAACTGAGTTCAGTTAGGTTCCATTAACAGTAATGTGTTTTGCGGCAGGGAATCATCGGTCAGCTGTCGGCCAACCAACGTGCTCTAACTCGGTCGACCGACATCCAACCGAGGGAAGTTCGGTTCCATTTCTAGAATGGTGATTTTCTGTCAGAAAACTTGACGGTCAGCCTTCGGTCATCTGTCGGTTAGCCAACACCCACTTATTCGGTTAGCCGACAAGTAACCGAGAGCTGATCGAGCTTTCAAAAATGGATTTGTTTTGTGGGATTTTCTTGGGATTGAAAACCTGAATATGATTAGGAACTTTCAAGCTTGAGTTTGTGTGCATGAGGTCTCAAAATGTTCTTTTTACCTTCTGAAACACCAAACCTTCTTTCATTAAGACATTTGGGTCTCAACCACATGAAGATCAGCTGAAAGGTCTTATTGTAGGCTTGACAAGTTCGCTTGGGATCATGATTTGATACATCTAAATTCGTTTTAGCATTTGATTTGTTTACAAGTATAAGTTTGTTTTGAACTGTTCAAGAACCTTGTTGGGGGACACTTTAAAATCTACTCTTGGTTAGCTTCGCTTTGCCTTGTTTTGATAAGTGTTTTTCCCCTGTTTTCGATAAGTTTTGTACAAGTACCGATATATTTTGTGCATACATGAATATCATTGAATACCGCTGAGCTTGGATTGCCCTCTCAATCCGATCCACTAGTTAGGGGGTCCTTAAACATAAGGGCAATCTGCAGATTAATCGTGTAATTGTACACATTCTTGTTTTGTCCGGTTCCGCGGCCGGTTTTCCCGCTCACCTTGTGTGACTCGGGCTTTTGTTTCGTTTTGTTTCGTTTTGCTTGCTCCTGTCATCACGAATGACGGAGAAAGGATGAGCTCAATGTGGATTAATGAATCATGTTATTTTATTGAAATCATGCTAGTCTTGTTTTAAACTTTAAATATATTTTGTTCAGAACTCATGCCATGTTTTAGGTATTGTTACTTCAGATTTCAATTGAATTGTATTATGTCTAAATTGATCACCTGCCAGACCGTCGTGTCTGACCCTTTTTGCTTTGGTGTTTTAGATGCAGGCTTCGTTGCCCCTGAGGAGGAACGCCAAGAGGAGGCTTTTGAGCCACCCCCAGCTCGAGAGTGGTAACCCGACGACGTCCTCTAGACGTCGGGTGGGGTCTTGAGTACAACACACGTGAATGGAAATATTTTGTTTTGTATTTTGGGATGTATAGCCTTTGTTGGCTTTTTGATACTTTGGGGATATGTAAACTTAGCTTAACTTAACTTACTTTTGTTCTTTGAAACTTGAAGGTTAATTTATGGTAATGCCATGTTTATGTTTCCTTCTCTGAATATTGTCTCGAAGATGATTTAACTTATGTAAGTTGAGGTTTTGTCACACGTATTGTATAGATAAGATTTACTTACAGGCTTCCGCAAAACCATTGTTCATGTGAGATAAAGTTTATGTTATTTGGAGATCCTCACCGCAGAAACCTGTGGGTTAATCGTAATTATAAATAGTTGGACAACATCACAACACGTCGCAGGCCAGGGTCTCGGTCCGGGGTCGCGACATTCTTGTATACTCTAAATCCAAAGAAGAGCATGAGCAGCACCTGAGGACATCATTGCAACTTCTAAGAGATAATCAGCTTTATGCGAAGCTCGGGAAGTGCGAATTTTTGCTAGAACAAGTTGCTTTTCTAGGCCAAATTATCTCCAAAGAAGGTTTAGCAATCGATCCATCTAAGATTGATGCAGTCATTAACAGGGAAAGACCGAAGAATGTGATAGAAATCAAGAGTTTCCTAGGCTTGGCAGGCTACTACAGAATATTTGTGCAGGGATTTTCGTCTATTTCAGCAACTTTGACCAAGCTAACTGGGAAAAATGTGCCGTTTCTGTGGAATGAGAAATGCGAAGCCAGCTTTGAAGAGCTAAAAAAGGAGATTGACTTCAACACCTATCCTTGCATTACCATCGGGCAGCGGTGGATTTGTGGTTTTTACCGATGCTTCGAATGTCGGACTCAGTTGTGTACTGATGCAAGATGGCAAGGTTATTGCATATGGCTCTAGGCAGTTAAAGGAACATGAGAAAAACTATGCAACTCACGACTTGGAATTGGCTGTAATCGTCTTTGCCTTGAAAATGTGGAGACATTATCTCTATAGAGAAAATTTTGAAGTCCATTCGGATCACCGCAGTCTCCAATATTTGTTTTCCTAGAAGGAATTGAACATAACGCAGAGGAGATGGATGAAATATATCAAAGATTACGACTTTCCAATTAAGTACCATCCGAGAAAAGTGAACGTAGTTGCAGATGCATTGAGCAGGAAGTCTGGAAGCATGGCTAGTTTGAGAGGTTTGGGCATAATACAACAATTTGAAGATTTGGGAGTTGAGTTCCAACCGTTGAGACAGGGTGTTATACTAGCAAACATGACAGTGTCTGAGCCTACTTTTATCCAGAAAATCAAGGAGACACAGTTGCAAGACCCAGACTTAGCAAGAATTGTGGAGCACATCTCAGAACGTCCATATTTCAGAATCATGGAAGGAGTGTTATACTTTCGTGACCGACTGTGTGTACCAAAGATTGATGATTTGAGAAATGAGATCATGACTGAGGCCCATGGCACTAAGTATTCTATGCATCCGGGGAGTACCAAGATGTACCATAACTTGAAGAACAAATTTTGGTGGAACAATATGAAAAGAGAAATCGCAGCTTTTGTGTCTCGATGCTTGACTTGTTAGCTAATAAAGGAAGAACATCAGAAACCAGCAGGACTTTTACAGCCATCAGAGATCCCGCAGTGGAAATGGGAGCATCTCACGATGGATTTCGTTTCAGGCTTACCCACTACTAGCAAAGGGAACAATGTGATATGGGTCATAGTTGATCGTCTGACAAAATCTGCACATTTCATTCCATTTAAGACAGGGAAGAAGATGCAAATGCAAGCACTTGCGCAGACGTTTGTTAACGAGATAGTCAACAGACATGGTCAACCAGTTTCTATTACCTCAGACAGGGACAGCAAGTTTGTCTCCAGATTTTGGAAGACCCTACATAAGTCTATAGGCACGAAGCTCTAGTTTAGTACTGCGTATCATCCCCAGACAGATGGCCAGTCGGAAAGGACTATTCAGACTTTGGAAGACATGTTACGAGCTTGCGTATTGGATTTCAAGACTCAGTGGGATGATAGTTTGCCACTTTGCGAGTTTGTATATAACAATAGCTACCACTCGAGCATTGGAATGGCACCTTTCGAGGCACTGTATGGTAGGAGATGCAGAACTCCTGTCTGTTGGGAAGAGGTCGGAGGACGCAACTTTCATGGACCGACATTGATTGGTGAAACCAATGAGAAAGTGAAATTGATTCATGAACATTTGAAGGTTGCTAGAAGCCGACAGAAAAGCTACGCTGATGTTCGAAGGAAGGATCTACAATTTCAGGTAGGAGATAAGGTGTTTTTTAAGGTGTCATCGATTAGAGGGACTTTAAGGTTCAGACAGAAAGGAAAATTGTCAAGCAGATTCATTGGACCATACGAGATTTTGAGTCGAATTGGTGAAGTGGCCTACAGACTCGCCTTACCGCTAGAGCTTTCAGGTGTGCACAATGTGTTTCATGTTTCCATGTTGAAAAAGTATGTCCGAGATCCTTCACATATGTTGCAGCACGAACCGTTGGAGATCCGAGAGGATGCTACTTATATGGAGAAACCGGTTAAGATCATTGATACAAAAGAGGAATCAAACCATTCATTGGGTCAAGGTACTCTGGGAGAATCACGAACAGAAAAAAGCCACATGGGAACTATGGGATCAGGTCCAGAAGAAGTATCCTCACCTAATGCTAGAGGTTAGTGTTCATTTGGAGGGCCAAATGCTCCAAGGGGTGGAGGATGTCAAACCCCGACCCAGGTTTAATTTGTTAATTATGGTTTTAGCTGTGCTTAGTTAGTAAGTGGGATTAGAGGACAATTAGCTTGGATTTCTAGCTCAATTAGCATTTTGAATGGCTTTAGGGAATTTTGAGGACGTTGAGTTTGGTTTGGCCGGGCCCGGGGTGGCCCGCGCATCGCTTGCTCGTGTTGGAATTCGGATTCTCGATTTTGAAAAATATCGATTTTTATCTTTTGCATTTGTATTTTTTATTTCAACAACCTTAGAAATTACTCCGCGTGCATTTGAACCCTGAAATCAGGATTTTCAGCAAGAAGGGCAAAATGGTATTTTCACCTCAAAATCTGTGCATGAATTTCGAAATCCCAAAAATGTACCAAAAATATACTTTTTAGAAACTAGACATTTCGATGATCATTTTGTTCTTCTTCGTCGATCTCATCCAGGACCCACAAGAGAGAGTTTTAAGCTCTCAAAGTTTTTAGATAAGTGGGACCCACAACCACTTAACCCATTCAAAACAAAACCACGTGAGGTGGTTCTTCTTCCTCACTCGTGCAAACCATCAGCTGAGGCTTGAGAGAACCACTTCTTCCCCTTCTCTTCCAGCCTCTCTCTCTCTCTTCTTGCATGTCTCTCCTTCTTGGTGGGAAGTGGAGCTTTGAGCACACAAATCCCTTCTCCTTCCTCTTGGCTATCTTTTGATATCATTCTTGAAGAGAACCAGCTAGAACCATCCCTTTGTCCAAGCCTTTCTTCATTGCTAGAGCTCCAAGAGGTTAGTAATGGCTTCCCTTGCTCATTTTCGGTTTTAATGGACCTTTTAGGATTGTTTTATCATACATGCACGGATTCTTTCGAAGAACTCCATTGTTTCAAAGTTTTGTGGATTTTTTAAGTGGGTTTCTCCATGGGTTGTTTGTGTAGATCGAAGGGTGAGCTAGGAAAGTATATTGGAGTGGTTTAACACCCAAATTGAGCCAAGGCAAGTAATTGAATGAGATGGATTGTGCATGCAATGTTTTTTTTTTTAAATTATGGGTTGATTTTCCTACTTATAATCTTCATTGGTTAATTTCATTTTTTTGTTGTGCCTTGCTATTGGTTCACTAAGTACATGTTTTAAATGCACTTATTCTGATTTACATCATGGATTCCTGATTTAGATTTTGCGCCATTCAATTTGAAAATGTGGTCTTTCAATCATTAGGTTGTGTTCGTGGAAATTTGGTGAAGTTTGATTGAGGGATTTTAAGAATTGAAATGGATGGTGATTGAATGAAATGGGAGGAGCATGTAGGCTCAAATTTCATGCAGGAAAGGAGGGGTCATAAGCAGAAGTGATGGAGAAATGAAAGGAAGGGAAACAGCTTCAAAAATGCTGTCTCGCAGCTAGTCGGTTAGGGGTCGGCTAGCCGACAGGCCAACCAACAGGTGACCGAGCCATCTCGGTTCCATTTCCAGAATGCTGCATTTGACAAAATTTTGAGGTCGGTCGACCGACAGGTGACCGAATATCCTCGGTTCCCAATCCAGAATGCCGTTTTCCCTGTTCTGATGGGGCGGTTAGCTCTCGGTTAGTCCTCGGCTAACCAACATGTTCAAGGTCGGCTAACCGACAGCCAACCGACAGGTGACCAACCTTGTCCAGAATTCTAAAGTGAAAAGAATAGTGAGGTTTTCCATTCCAATCCCTTTTGGACTCTTCCTAGTTGATGCATACACATTGATATCTTAAATGTCGTTAAAAATTGGGCACCATCTAATGAATGAACGACATGGGACTTCAAGATGTACACTAAGTCAACGGGTATGGTTGCAAGGAATTGATTGAGTGTCGTGAAATGAACTTATGATTTCTAAAACCTTGTTTTGTGATTTAGTGCGTGAACCGTGTTTTATACACATCGTGTCAAGACTACTATTCGTAAATTAGTGTGAATTAGTGTGTATTCTTGGAATAGTGTGAGTAGTTCCCGAATTTAAACATAGCAAGCATGATTTCAAAAGGTATTGTGTATTTGTTTTCGTGTCGGCATCACTCAGCTTGGACGACCTCGTCAGTTTGATCAACCGCCTTGGGTCCTTAAACCTTTTGTGCCAACTGCAGTTTGGATTATCGTGCTTGTTATTTAGCCAATTCCGCGGCGGGATTCGTGAGTGATGCTCAATTCTACTGGGTCATGTTCGTGCTCCCTTTCACCTTTTGTGACAGAAAATTTCTATCATGAGTGCTCTTGTTATCTCGCATGACGGAGAATGTAGTTTTGTGTGGTTGCCAAGTTTTGTTTTAGCTGTGTGTCGTGATTTATCATATGGTTTCACAAAGGATGTTGTTTGAACTATGTATTTGATTTGGTTCCTTACACTGTACTTGTTTTATCAATTGTAAATCTATATTTCATAGCATGGTTGTATTTGATTCAATTATCTACCAGACCGTCGTGTCTGACCCTCCATTTTAGTGTCCAGATACAGGTATCGTTGCCCCCGAGGAGGAGTGCGAGGAAAACGTAGGTGTGCAGCCCGATGGGCAAGAGTGGCAGCCCAATGATGTCATGTAGACATCGCGTTGGGGCAAGAGGCTAAACACTTGGGGAATTCAGAAACTTTTATATTGGGATTTTGTATTAGCCAATGTTGGCTTATTTCTTTTGGGAAAAACTTGGAAAACTTAACTTTGTTTGTTTATGATGTAAACCTTGACTTAACTATGGGTATGCTAGAATGTTTGCTCTCTCTGACATGAGTCGATGCATTTAAACTTTCCCCTTTTGAAAGTGATTTGATAGAATGTTGTTACACGCTTCCGCAAATGTGTTGAACGTGTGTGATTCGTGTGGAATCCTCACCGCGGAAACCTGTGGGAAACTAATCAGAGCATGCAGGGCGGAATTTTCCAGCCTGCCGCGCCGTGACGCCGGATCAGGACGGGGTCCTAGTCCGGGGTTGTGACATTAAACTTTTAACTTTACAATTTAGGAATGTTAATGAGATCATTGCTCACTCCGACATCATGTCAATTACATGCATTTATCAGTCTTGTGTTGGGAATGGATTAAGAATTTGATTTGCTACACGCTTCAACACCAATGTAAATATTTTGTGAGTGTGTGATATCCTCACCGCGGAAACCTGTGGGAGATTAAGTGGATGTATATTCATAGTATTCATTGTCGTAACCACACATCATCTACACCGCGTCGTGGGCCCAGATCCCGGTCCGGGGTCGCGACAAACTGGTATCAGAGCAAGACATGTTTCAAGCAATTAAAAGAAACTAGAAATCCTAAGGACGTGGCGAGGATTCGTTAGACTTTTCGTTAGTTAGACTTGTGTGAGCAATGTGTGACCCTTATATGATTTTGATGTGTTAACAGCTTGTTTTGCAGTGATATGCAACCTCATAAAAGACCCGTAATCGACAATCCCACCGCAAGCAGTAGTGAGCATATAGGACCACTTGACAACGGTACTCCTGATCCAACCATGCAGAATCAGTTTCAACAGATGATGCAGGTCATGCTAGACCAACAACGTCAGGCTAATGAGAATCAAGCCAGATTGCAAGAGCAAATGGCTAAGAACGATGAGGGCCATACCAGGGAAATGGCCTAGATGCAAAGACAATTGTTGGAGGTGTTAGAGAAAAGGCCTGAACTAGCACAAGCTCAACCACCAGGCCCCCAAATAGTCATCAACAATAGGGAGAATGGCCCCAATGCATTATTTGAGCGCTTCAGGAAGAGGGGTCCAAAAGAGTTCACTGGGCATGAAGACCCATTGGCTGCAGACGATTGGTTGGAGCACACGGAGAACATCTTTGAGGTATTCAGATGTACGGGAAGGAAGCAAGTGCAACTCACCGCTTCCATGTTCACCGGTCTTGCATACATATGGTGGAAAACGGTCAAGGTTGAATATAGAATTGTAGCAGATGCAGAGGCTTGGGGAAACTTCAAGAGATAATTCGGTGATAAATATGTGCCTACACATGTAAAGAGGCAAAAGGCCATCGAGTTTTTAGTAGCTTGGCAAGGCAAGATGACTATCCAAGAGTACCTCACGAAGTTCGAGAGGTTGTCTCGATATGCCCCCCGAACTGATCGACACCGTGAAAAAGAAGATAACGAAGTTCCTTGAGGGACTTAATCCGATTATTGAGAGGGATGCCATAGGTGTTGTGCCACCTGCCACGTTTGAAGAGGCTGTGAGAAGGGCATACAAATTTGAGAATCTGAACAACAAGATCCTTTGAATTCAAGGAAGAACTCAAACTCACCAATAAAACAACCAACAGAGGAACCATCAGAACAAGAGGCAGAGGCAAGAACAACAAGCTCAGAGGCAAGATCAGAACACCACAAGACAAATGGTTTGTACGCATTATGGAAAGAACCATGATGTTTCTCTGTGTTGGGCAGCAACGGGAGCATGCTTCAGGTGTGGTTCCATGAACCACCAACTCAAGGATTGCCGAAGGCTAGTTGGGCAAGGTAATAGGCAGAATCAGCAACCACAAGGAGCACAGAGTCCAGCACAGCCCCAGAATGCACTGGTTGTTCGAAACCAACCAAGGCCACTCCAGCAGCAAGCCCCTCAGCAATAATATAAACCGCAACAACAGCAGCAACAGGCCCGTCAGCAAGGACAGATTTGTCCTCAACAGAATAGAAATGCACAACAAGGTAGATTCTGGTGGAATAATATGAAGAGGGAAATATGAACTTTCATTTCCGGATGTATGACATGTCAGTTGGTGAAGGTAGAGCATTAGAGACCTCCAGGGTTGTTGCAACCATAACAGATCCCGGAATGGAAGTAGGAACATATCACCATGGATTTTATCTCTGGATTACCAAGAACCAGAAAAGGGAATAACGCCATATCGGTTATTGTGGACCGCCTTACCAAATCAGCTCACTTTATTCCCATGAAGACCGGAGAGAAAATGCACATGTTACCTCTCGCGGAGTTGTTTGTTAATGAGATTGTTAGCCGTCATGGACAGCCAGTCTCCATCACGTCAAACAGGGATAACAGATTCGTCTCAAGTTTTAGAAGACACTGCATGAGTCTATGGGTATGAGGCTACAGTTCAGCAAAGCGTATCACCCACAAACAGATGGTCAGTCATAAAGGACAATTCAAACCCTTGAGGATATACTTCGAGCTTGTGTGCTAGATTTCAAGACTCAATGGGATGAGACCCTACCGCTTTACGAGTTTGCTTACAGCAACAGTTACCATTCAAGCATTGGAATGGCTCCTTTTGAGGCATTGTATGGCAGAAGGTGTAGAACTCCAGTTTGTTGGGAAGAGGTAGGTATTCGCAGTTTTCATGGACCGACTATAGTGAGTGAGACCAGTGACAAGGTCAAATTGATCCAAGAACATTTGCAGGTAGCCCGGAGTAGACAGAAGAGTTATGCAGACTCTCATAGAAGAGACTTACAGTTCAAGGAAGGAAATAAAGTATTCCTGAAAGTGTCACCTACTAGGGGAACTCCGAGATTCAGGCAGAAAGCCAAGCTATCACGGAGATACATTGGACCCTATGATATTGTGAGCAAGATTGGTGAGTGGCTTATAGATTAGCCTTACCACCCGAGCTCTCTGGCGTACACAATGTATTCCATGTGTCTATGTTGAAGAAGTACGTCCCAGACCCCACTACAAGAAAATACATTTTTAGCGTCGAACTTATAGCGGCGGCCGGTAAAATTCATCACTATAATATACCTATACCGGCGGCTATAGCTATGTCCGTCGCTAAAAACACTAATCCAATCGCGCGAAGGGTTTGCGGGAAATTTTTTGCCTTTTACTGTCGCAAATATAGCGGCGGCGATAGTATGTGAGGGTAAAATGTATTTTTAGCGTCAGTCCGTCACCGGCTGCCACTAAAAATTATTTATTGTGGCACCCATAAGTGGCCGGCCCCCTGACGGTGAAAGTTTCAGATCTCGCGCCCCCTTCATATCCCTAACGCGCCAAAGGTATCCGCCTCCCTCGTCATATCGGTCCCACTCTCGCTCTCTCATCCTCTCGCCCATCTCTGTCAGTCTTTCACTCTCTCCCTGCGACCCTTCTTCTCTCACCGTCTCTCATTCTCTCGCCCATCTCTCCCCTGCGCAAGCCATCCCCATCTCTGTCAGTTCTTTCTCTCCCCTCACCCTGAGTGAATCGCCCAGAACCTCCAGAACCCATCGTCGTCCTCTCATCTCCGGAAAAACCCCTCCAGAACCCATCTCCTCTCATCCCTTTCTCATCTCCGGAAAAACCCTCTCCAGACCTCTCCCAGGCGCACGACCCACTTCACGTTCCTCCGCCAGACGACCACAGCAGCAGCCCCCGGACGCCTGCAGAGCCTTCATCTTCCTCCTCGCGCCGTCGGAGGCCTCCCCTGCACCAGGTACACCCCTCCCTCTTCCTGCACTCCGCACACACCGTGCACCATTCCCCCTCTCCTCTCTCTTTCTTCTCTGTTCTCTCTCTCCCTCATTCCCCATCTCTCTGTTTCCTATCTGCTCTCCTCCCTCCCTTCCTCTCTTCTTCTTCCTCCCTTGTCTCCCCTCGCCTGTGCTTGCTGCAGCGGCCACCGGAAACCGCTCCCTCTCTCCCTTGGTTCTCTCTCTCTCTCTCCCTCTCTTCTCTTCTTCCTCCCCCCTTTTTTTATACACAGTTCATGATTCTGGAATAAAAAATTTAGGGAAATTGAATGAGGCTTTTTATACTGGTGTGTGTGTGTGTGTGAATTTAGGGATTCAGGGTTTTCTATATTTAGGGGGATTAGAGCTTCTGCAAGTTCTTCTGATTCGGGGATTTCGGGGTTTAGGATACATTTTGATTTGCTGATTCTGGTTCAATTGATGTTGTTTTGATAATATTCTCTGATGTTTTGGGGGATTTTTATTTACAGTTTCTGAATGAGGTGGGTTTAAAACAAAGTTGGTTTATCATGATCATCATATTCTTAGTTCTAAGATTTAATCACTGTTTTGAGGCTTAGACAGTAAATAGGGAGATGTAAGATCAGGATGGTACCTATGCTTTGGGGGATGAATGTGTACAGATTAATGATTGATTATTAATGAATGGAGGGACTACCTTTCATGCTTGAATGATTCTCTGTGTATTGGGTGTGGTGTTCACTATCATAACTGTGATGCTAATCTGAATCAAGTTATGACCATTATATGTGCACGCTCTTTTTCTTAGAAAATGATTTGTGTGGACTGTGTATGCATTGGTGGTAAATGTGGGGTATACATCATGCTGGTTTTGCAACTTATATCTATTATTTTCTAGGATTGTATTTTGTGGTGGTGGTAGTGGTAGTGATGATGAGCTCCATTTGGGTATGTGCTTAGAATGGGCAAGTAGCACATGGCATGGTGGAATGTGCTGACTATTACAACCTTAAGGTTGTGAGTACAAGTCATACTACCTGTCAAAAAATAAATTTTTTTCTTAGAAAGATATGCATCTAAAATATGATTTGAACATTTTCATCTAAACCTTGTAGATAGATGTACATGTCATGTGTTGAAGTTGATGCCATCAGTGGGTTAAAACTTCTTTTTTCTTATTTTAATTATTGGTGCCATGATCTTATAGGTCGAGGACGTGCTTTTGAAATTCAAAATTGTCTAATTTTTTAAACAAAGAAGAAATATTGTCTAAACTGTAATATATGGCTTAACCTTCATTCCTGTACAGTTGTGCCCAAAAAATCATGCTTACTGGTGTAGTATGGTGTCCCTTTTTTAAAAGAAAAAAACTTATAAATCAGCTAATATATTTTATTATTTATAGAAAACTTTCTTTTTTCAGGAATCATAGTCATGCTCACCAACTTCAGTGGCACCAGTGTTGAGTGTTATTGTAGTGGATCAAATTTTTATAAAATATTTTCTTGTAGTGTGAATGTAAAATCCTACTCTAAACTCACATCACATGCCTTTTGTGATCATCTGTTTTTGGTCGGTAGGTGATGGCTTGAACCGGATATTACGATGGATAAAAGTTGGATGCATAAGTCAAGATCGAGCTCTGAGTATCTAAATGGTGTTATAGAATTCCTAATTGTGTGGTGCTGATTATGGATTCAAATTCCTTCAGCCTGTCAGATTCACATTATTTACTGCTAGTTTATTGATTTGTAGTAATTATTCCTTTGCCATGTTTCTTGCCTGTGCTTAAAAATCTTAATATATTGTCTTCTTGGTGGATGATAATACAATGTGTATTGTTTCAATATGCAGATGGGCTAGGCTTTGGCCCATGTTGTGGTAGTATTGATAAATGGTCAGGTTGAATGGTCTACCACCCTGACCTGAGCCTATTGTGGCAGGTTTTGGCGGTGTTCTTGATGTTTCTGGTGCAGGTTTGCATATTCCTACTCAAGTGGAATTCTAGTTTGGGCTGTTTTGACCTCTTCGATGAAAGAGAATTTGAGTGTCGGCCTCCCAGGTCGTTATATGTTGCTTTCCCATTGTAGCACGGCTGCATCTCCAAGTATTTATTGGTCTTACTCCTGCGTACTTTCTGCAGGTTGGGATTAGGCGCCAAACTACCTCGGTCAAAAGCGGCAGCTTCTGCTGATCTTGTTGAAAAGAAGTTGTGTGCTAAGTTGGATGCTGGGAAAAAATGGGCTGCCAAAGATTTAGAGGAGCTCAATGCATCTGACAAGAATGGTGAACATAGTGGTGACGATGAAGATGGTTTAGAAATCAGAGCCAATGCCTTTGTCAAGAAGAGACCAATGGTTCCAGCCACAACTTTGCAGGTGAAGAAGAAAGGCAAGTGAATTGCTGTAAATTTTGTTGAACCAAATAGTTTGAGTTCTTTTAATTGCTTAGAAATTTTTTTTACTTCATACCATGTTGTAGTACTTTATTTATATTTTTATTGTTGTCTTTATTCTCTCCTTGTAGGGTTTTGTATGTGTGCTGTGAAGAGAGTGAGGAGAGATTTGGGGAGTTGTGTGGAGATCGTGGGATGAAGATCGTTGTGGAAATTGTTAGGACGGCGTCCGCAGGTGATTTTGATTATGGGTTTTCTTTTTCCTTGTTTATGATGAAAATTGTTGATGAATTGGTGTAGAGATGTAGAAGATAAGATTGCAATTTTGGGATTTAATGTCATTGCAAAGAAATATTTGGCTTTGAATTGGATGGTGATAAAAAAAAAACACCCTGTTTTTATTGGAGAATTTAGAAGGGTTTTTAATGCAATTCATCAAATGATGAGTTTCTCCATTTCCTGAAGGAGAATATTTGTGTTTCTTGTTACCCAAAAAAGCCACTTGGTTACAATATTGAGAATGGGTGGTCATGGTCTTCTCCAATGAGAATTACTCTGTTACTCTTTCACTCATTCGTACACAAGCTCACGCACCTAGAGATAGTTGTTATCATTATGGAAAAGTGTTTACAGTTACTTTCATTCTGTCTTTGTTATAGTATTTGCCATTTGAGAAGTTGTGTATTATTTACATTTATTTGGCAAAGTTTATTGCTTTTTTTTTTTTTGGTTTCCTCATCATCAAAGTTGTGTTTGGTTTTTACCAACTTTCAAATATGCTCTGAACTCATTAATGATTTGGTTTACCAGCTGGGTTTCAAGAAGATTGGTTGCCACTGCTTGTGTCAAGAATCTGCTTCAAGGAATAGTACTTTTCCCAGTTGTTTTTTGAGTTAAACCCACCTGACTCTTCCAAAAATAGCAGTAGTGTTAATTGCGGTGATACTATTTTTACAACAGAGCAAGCATTTCTCTTGAAGTTGTTATCTGAGATTTTAAATCAACAGCTGGATGACATTTTGTATTCCAAAGGTTTTGCATTGGCTGTCTTTGAAATTCTCAAGAAGTCTTCAAGGGGCAACTTACGATGCAAGTTTTCCTCTGATATGAACTTTACATCCAAGATGGGAAGTTAGAAATCCAATATTATTTTGTAATAATACGCCTGACTTGCAAGTTGCAACTCAGAATGATGAGGTTCTTGTTTTGTGATATTTTCATTCCATAGCCGGAGCTGTAAGGTCTGTGTTTGGGCCTTTCGCTGAGCTTGTAAAGTCGTGGAATCTTCCTGATTGGCTTATACATTGGGGTCGTCCTGGGAACATGGTACATGCCCTGCTTCTTGTTCTGTTTTCTTTCATTCTTTTGTTTGGAATTGGCGCATCCTATTTTCTTATACCCCAAAAACTTTTCAACATGAGAAGTGAATCTGGCAGAGTTTCATAGTTATTTAAATATTTATACAACAATGTGTACCCAAGTTCATTATTGTTGTTGTTGAATCCCAAACAATTCTAGTTTTCATTTGAATTCAGTGACTTTGGATACTTGGTGTTGCACCTAACAATGGAAAACCCAGATGGTGGATTTCATCTTGTCTTCACTAGTTCAAGCACAACCCAACAGAGAGAAGTTACATATCGTGAAAGTCCAGAAAGTTGCAGCAACTGCTTATGAAAAAAATGTTGAAAGTGAAATTTCATTCAAGTGGTTTGACTTGATGCTCCTTACATGTTTGACTTGTATAATATTACATTCTGTTTATCATGAGTCTTTTGCTTGTATATTGGACTTGTGTTACAAAGACAGCGCCTATCTTCCTGTAGACAACCTGGAAATAAGCTTACAACCAGTTTGAAAGAGAGCCCAACAGAAACTACCTTCTCTAGTTAACTGGATTCTCAAGTTCCCTTAGAAACAGAAATAACTTAAATCAACTCTTCACAAAAAAGAAACTAACTTTGTCATATCCAAACCTCAAAAGCAACCAACTACCAGAATCAGAACCTAAGACCCTTAAAAGAACAGGAGCCCAAAACCTTTGCATCCAACCGTCAGGACTACTATTATCATGATGTTATCTTCATTTTTCAACTTGCAGTATTACAAGAGCCCCTCACATGCCTTCTCTCAGTATTCAAACCTTCTAAAGTTGTTTTGACAGAAACATGAATAATGTATGCTTGTCTTGTCAAAAGGGTGTCCATCTCTTTCCAAAAGGATTGATCAATCCAAGTGGAAATGAAGAAGGTTTGCGCTTTTCAGAAATTGCTGAAAATCATGTGCGTTAAGGGACTGATTGACGGCTAAGTGTAAGACATGTTCCAGATCTGAACTTGGGGACTGTTTAGTAGACAATTACAACTACAGTAAATGATTGGATTAGACCAGAAAAGTTTTGGTTCACAATTGTGGCTCTGATGTATCAACCTGTTTTGACTGCATACGAATGGTTGTCATTAGGGCTGATTATAGAGAAATTTGGCTGAATTCGAAGAGTTTTATGGGGCTCTATAAGGTAATGGTTTGGGAAATGGGAATGATTTGAGGTTAATTTCGGGGACTGATGTGGGCAATGGGACAACACAATTAAAGGACCGTTTTTGGGTCTGAACAAGTAGGGTATAGAGCTAAGAATATGTGCTATGGTAGGGTACTGGTGTAGAGACAAGTATAGGACTGGGTTAAGGAGTATAACTGATGCCATATTTAGGTTCAGATCAGGCTTAAGATTAGGCTTTGTCAGAACACTTATTGGATTCTGTTTTATAGTTGTGTAGGGATTGGATAGTTATATGTTGACTGTTTGAGTTATTGGATTAAGGAGTTGGACTGCCCTGAAATCCTTCCCAACTCTAGCTGCTTGTACTTAATGTCCCTTAATCATATGAGCAATGAAATATCTTGGATCTTTATTTAATATAAGTAACCTCCATTTGATTATTTGATAGGTTTCATCTGCTTCAAGAATTTGATGAGGAGAAAAGGAGTTGTAGGAGACGTTTGGCAGGTCATAACCGGCGGAGAAGGAAGAATACTCTCGATACAATTGTTTCTGACCATCCTTTAAAGGATATTCAAGCCAGCAGATACATCTTATTCTATCCCTTAAAGATTCTAACCAATTTACAATGTAAGTTTCACATCAGCTTGCTATTCAATTTTTTTGGCTTGCCTTTATACTGTCAGTCATGTTTTTCTTTTTGAGCTTGTGCCCTTTTGTAATACGATTCCTAATTATTATTCTTCTTCTCTCCGGACTCCAAGACTTGAATATTTTCTGTGTATATATGTATTATATGATGTTAGTTGATGTCAGTTATATATTCTCAAGCAAAATGATGGCACTTTTAGAATATTAGTAGTGTGAATTTATATGGGAAGCTTTTGGAACTTTGATCAAATACTATTTTGTGCACTGTATTTTATGAATTTTGTCAAACTTTTTTTTAACAGTAATTGAAATTTTTGCATATGAATGTACTCTTTAGATTATCCATAAGCATCAATGCATTTGTTTCTAAAACTGCAGCAAAAAAACTCAAACCATTCAAAAGATCACGAACTGTTCCTTCAGCTTTTGAGAACTCTGTCCAGTCCTAAAGTCAAAACCTCATCTTATCAAGGTATATTGTTATTCACTGATGATGAGGAAAAAAAATCTCAACTTTGTAATTTTTTTTGGTTTTCTTCATCTCGGATATTGAATTTTCTGTTTTTCTTTCTGGGTTCTGTGTTTTTATAGTTAACTTTGTAATCTCAATCTCAACTAAGCCAACTTGTGAATATTCGGTTTTCAACTTGTGTGCTTGTGTCAACTTGTGTCACTATAAGAAAATACATTATATAAGTTATAAGATGGGAGTAAAAATCAGTCATTGATAGTCATCAAAGCCTTATCATTATCACTGACAGTCTTTTTCTTAATGTTTATGGGATAATGTTTGAGTTTACTATTTCTATCAATCTTCTGTGCTTTCTAAAATTAGGATTGCTTTTGTATTGATTTCATGTTAGATGGTGCCTTTGCCTGCTGAAACTAAGTAAGGATGAGAGGAACGATTGGTATATTGTCCAGTTCCATTGAAGCCAGGCATCGATTAGCAGGATCAACGTGAGCTTCTTCTTTTAGATCCTTGTGTTTTTTTATCTTGAATTGTGCATCTAACAATCCACACCTTTCACTTGTGTTTTTATGATCTTTTCTTTGCTACCAACCATATTAGACATACTAACTTGATCACTGTCAAATTCATTAAGCCCCAAAACAGCAACCTGCCCTTCTTGCGATGCCATGATTCAGTAAAACCACAACCTCATTAATTGTGAAAAAAAGGGAAATCAGATTGCTTGACAACAACCCTACTTTACTAGTACTATAGCTTCAGTTTCCAATGAATAATTACAGAAGGCTTCATTGTGATTAAGAACTTCAAACCAAGACTTGAACATAGAGGGTGGGCTCCAAATTCAACTTGAAGTTAGTTGTACAACCAAATGCACCCTTAAGAAAATTATGCTGCTCTATTAGCAATAAGCTAATTGTGATTAGTTGTACATCCAAATGCACCTTTAAAATACTTATGCTGCAATTTGTTGGAAACAACACCATTAAAAAAATCTAAACCGGTAAAACATCCCAGTCCAACTAGTATAAAACAATGATTTGACTGATGTTAACCGATCTTTTTTTTTTTTTTTTTTTGTGTAGTTATGATGACAGGTCACATGAACAAATATGGACGAACTCTCCAGGTAATCGTTTGAGTTCTGATTTTACTTTTTGAAACATTGCTAAGGTAGGATTGTAATGCGCCGGCCAGTTCATCTGGGCTGGGTTTGGGCATAAGTTTTATACTTATTGGGTCAAGCTCAAGCCAGACAGTGGCATCTGCGGAAGTAATGGGGAAAATGGTCTTTTAAAAAACATTTGATAATCTACAAACAAATCTTAAACCAAGAAAAAAAGGGGCATAGAACCTGTTTGAGGATTCAAGTGGAATTCAAATCCGTACCTTCAACAATGCATGTGAGTCCATAAAACTTTAGACTTGGAAACCTATGTAACATGTAAGTCAGTCCTTTAATTCTTTACCATAGCTAATGTGGATGATCAGAGTTCTAAGTAACATGAATGCCGGGAAATTGGTTCCAAGGATCCAAAAATGGGGCATCAGACTCAGTTCTTCAGGTTTGAAGTACTTATTCATGATTGGCAGAAGTAAAAACTACAGTATTATTCAGGTTTAACAATTAAAAAGAGAGCATAATGAGTTCTACTTCTAGTAAAAGATTATAGTAGATGAGATTTGTACCAAGGTGAGGGACCTCAACTGTAGTTCCTCGTTTGGAAGGTTTAACATCTGACCCTGTATCACATGGAATAAGCCATACAACATAAGTCATATTTTTTTTTGGTAGAAGAACATAAGTCATACATGATACAAACACACATACATGATACAAAAACATGGATAAAAGTTCTTTGATAGGAACCCAGCCCAACTGCACTTAAAAGGGCTGAGTCACAAGAAAAGTCAATGGGTCTGCTATTGTGGTGGGCCAATCCAGAGTAGGATGCATGCAACACTTGTGCAAAATACTTGTAATTCATAGCAACAACCATAAAACAGCCTACATCAATCCTAAAAAACAAAACTCAAGTTAAAAGGATATTTCTATAAAGATTTATGCATGCAGGCCGAGATATATTTTTTAGTAAATCAGAAATATCATTAAAAAGCACCAACACAACAACAAGGAACAGGCAAGATACTAAAACTGGTGTTTGGTATTGGAGATATGTCATCCTATTCAACATTGATGACATTGATGCCATCGGGAGGTGCTGAAAATTCAACATCAATTGGTAGGTCATCAATTCATTCTCTTTATGCTAGACAATTCTAACCATCATTTCTATTTTTTGTCCCTTCTAGTTTTAATCACTTGTTTTGTATGCCACCATGAGGTCCACATATACACACTAACTTTTACAAAAAAAAATCAGAAAGTCAGGTAATTGAAAGATTTCTTATTACGTTCTTGGGTAATAAATAGTTGCTTTTTGTTTGGATTTGGATCTGATGGGAATTTTTATGGGCAAAAGCAGGAAATTGAAGTGAATTTGATATAATCATAGACTGCTGTATGATTTTCTAATTTTTTTGGTTAAATCTCTTATCATGGTATCACTCTCAGTTCCAATCAAACTTGAGAATTCTCTACATTTAGAATCTGTTCTATTGAAATTAAATCTTGTGAATATTCGGTTTTCAACTTGTGTGCTTGTGTCAACTTGTGAATATTTTGTATGCAAATATTGTGTCTTATCTGGAAATCAAATTTTGTGAATAATTTCTTTGACTGTAGGATATTCCTGAACTTTTTTAGCTGCCTATACCACTACAAGTGGTTTGAGTAAAATGAACTTAATCTATTACATATGGTTTGGCTGGATTGAAGTGGAGCTTTTAACTGTTTCACTAGGCTAATACATTTTGCTTAGGTTTTTTTTTTTTTTTTTTTTTTGTTAAATTTCTTACTATGATGTCACTGTTGGCTGAGACATCTGTAGAGGATTTGACCTCTGGTTTGAATTTGAAAACATTGGATATCACACTATTGACAGGTTCTTTCGCAATTTTGTCTCATTCAATCTTTATTTTTATTTTTTATTTTGCTCTCTACTTTTTACTCCAAAATCCAAATATGCCCTTAGTTGTCCTGGAGTGGATCTGGTTTTGAACTTAATGATGTTTTTTCCATGCAAGATGGAGAGGCAAAGTATCACTAATACTTAGTTAAGATCTTGTTCAACACAGAATGCATTTTTTATTTGAATTGTGGCATCCGAGACCTTTACTTTTATTTTTAACTTTTATGTAGGTCCTGAAAGCACAGACTACAACTAAAGCCAATGGTTATTCTGATGTTTTGTACCTTGATTCTGTGCATAAAAGATATCTGGAGGAGGTCTCATCGTGTAATGTTTTTGTTGTGAAGGTATAGTTAGTAAAAGCTAACTTTTATTAATTCTGATTCTTTCCACTTTTCTTTTTCTCTTAAGAGAGAGAAGTGAGAACGAAAATGATCTGTAATTATATTTTAAACTCTCATTTGAAATAGGTACTTTGTTTCATTGTGATGGTTGTATCTCAAATTGGAACTGACTATGTTGTTTGTTAAAGGACATTCAAACTTTGTTTCATTGTAATAATTTTCTTTGGGAATGCTATTGTTATTGTTTTTGTATTTATCTAAGTTGTGGTGAGGATTGGTAGATCATGAAAATGTTGGTAGGTAATTATTGTTGGCAGGTAATTACTGTTTCTGGTGTGGGCTGAAATTTGAAAAAAAATAATTAAACTTTTACCAGCGGCCACCCAACCGCTGCTAAAAAAAAATAATGCTTTTTAGCGGCGGCCACATCTACTTTTACCGACGCCCAAGGAAAAAAAACTAACAAAAAACACGTTTTTAGCAGCGGCCATCTTTACTATTACCGGTGCTCAGGAGGAAAAAAATATTGTTTTTAGCGGCGCTGACATGGCCGCCGCTAAAAAAATCTGAGTTTTAGCGGTGGCCATTATTACTTTTACCGGTGGCCAAACAAAGGGCACTAGTAAAAATTTTCATCGTCGTCTTACTAACCGACGGATTTCTTTTACCTGCGGTTAGAGCCGCCGTTACAAAAACTTTTACCGGCGGTCGCCGGCCGACACTAAAACCTTTACCCACTCGCGATTTACCCTCGCCATGGGGCGGCCAAAGTGACCGCGGGTAAAACGGCCAATACCACTTTTACTGGCGGCCGGTGGCCACCGCTAAAAGCAGTTTTTCTTATAGTGCCCGTTATATGTACTCCGCCATGAACTGTTAGAGATCAGAGAAGATGCCACCTATGTTGAGAAACCTGTCCAGATCATTGATACGAAGGAACAAGAACTGAGGACACGGACAATCACTGGGTGAAGGTGCTTTGGGAAAATCATGGACTTGAAAAGGCAACGTGGGAATTACGGGATCAAGTTCAAAAGAAGTATCCGCATCTACTATCCAATGTTAGCTATTATGTTTCATTTGGTGAACCAAATGTCCTAAGGGGTGGAGGATGTAAGACTCCGCCCCGAGAGTTTCTGATTAGTGCTAATTAAGACGTGCTTAAGTTATAAGTGTGATTAGTGAGTTTTGGTTAAGTTTGGATTAGAATAGGTCTTTTATAACTTTGGATTATTTTGGGAACTCTTTTGATTTAGTGGGGCCATTTGGGAGTTTTTTTTACTGCATTTTGAGTTACTTGGGGATATATTTAGTAATTCTGAAAATCTGTAGTTTGCCCCGTTTAATTTATTTTATTATTCCCAATAATTTTCGTAATTGCCCCGTTTTCATTCGAGACTCCTAGACCCTACGTTGCTACTGATAGGGGTAAAACAGTCTTTTGCACAAAAGTCTGGACACCATTTTCAATATCTCCGAAACCGTGAAATATATACTTTTTGGAAACTCGAAATTTCAGCGAATAATTCTTCCTTCTTCGTCGAATCCATCCGAGACCCGAAAAACGATGTTTTAAGCCCAATTAGTTGGTTAAGTTATGGGACCCACCTTCATTCTCTATATAAGGAGGAGTCTTCTTCTCTTCTTCATCTTCTTGCAATTTCCATTGAGTTAGAGAAAGAGTTCCAGCCCTAGGGTTCTTCTTGCTTCTCCATCTCCCAATCACTCTCAAACTCTTGCTAAAGGAAAAATGGAGGCTACAATCTTCTTCCTCACCTTGAGAGCCGTCCATTGATGCAATTTTTGGAGAAATCCACTTCCTCTAGAGTTCATTTTGAACCGAAATCCACCTCCTTTAGAGCTCATTTTGAACTATCTTCTCTCATTTGAGAACCTTCCAAGTAAGTTTTTCTTTCCATTTCTTAGATATGTGTTCCTATAGCCATAGAGAAGCTCCACCTCCATTATTGGAAGCTCTCTCTTCCTATTCCTTGATTTGCCATTTTAGGGTTTGTAATGGATGTCATTTTAGGGGTTTTTGTGTAGTTTTGGATTTTGAGCTTGGAGAGTGTACTTAGAGCTTGATTAGCTTATTTGGAGCCAAAACAAGTGGATGAATAGAGTACTTTGATGATTTCATGTTTTATTTGAATTTCCATTATTGTTTTCATTTATGTTCCATGGTTCATACAAGTATGCAAATGAGTGTTGATGAGCATCTCCTTCTATTTAGTCTTTTGGAAACAAATGAGTGCATTGCTTTTGATTAAAGATTATTTTGTCACTTTTTACATCTTCATATATGATGGTTGTTTCTTGCATTGAATGAAGTGGGTGTCACTATGAATTAATGTGATTCTTAGTTTTAAGTGGATGGTTGTTGGAGGACTTGATGTGGTTGAAGTTGGTAGAAAGAGGGTCATATATATGGTGTTAATGGTTGGCTGAAATGAGGTTGTGAAGAGAAGAGAAGTTGAGGTCTGGACTACTGAAACGGAATGTTTCTGAAGCAGTTCGCTCAAGTGAACCGACATTCGTTCGAGCGAACCCTCACAGAACATGGTTAGCTCGAGTCAACTTCTAGTTCACTAGAGCCAACCCCTCCCAGAAGTTAGTTCGCTTGAGCGAACCCCAATTCGCTCGAGTGAACCCCTTCCAGAGACTTGTTCGCTTGAGCCATTCTCCTCGTTCGATCGACCCTTCCTCACTCGGACCAGTTCACTAGAGCGAATCCTTCCCATAATGTTGTTCGCTCGAACGAACCTTTTAGTTCGCTCTAGCGAACTGTACAAGATTACTGTGCTAGTTCCAAACATGATTAAAATGTTGTTTTAAGGTCCAGTGAGGTCGGTTTGAAGCCCCTATTATGATGTGGAGGAATAAGAGGTGTTTTATGGACAATGATTTGGAAAAGAACCGCAATTGCGGAGGTTTATTGAGGATAATGGACTAACCAATTTGTATAGGGAACTCGGGATGTCTCAAGCCTTCCGGAGTACCATGCCATAAACTTTAATCGATATACGAGACCCTTATACCTATTGTTTAAATCCTGAAACCTCAATATATGGTCCGAAAATATGCGGGGGTCCATAGTGTCTGCTTTTATCGAATCTTATACGTTTTCAACAGTTTTTGCATATTAGTACAAGTGGCATTCAAAACCACTGAAATCTGTAATTCGAATATTTGATCAGTCTTATGCATTTTGATAAGATATTATTGTGTTAAATGCGCTTGCGAGCCTTCAGTTCAGTTTGTTTTGGGTATTATACACACTCCTTTTGATATGTATATGTTTTGAATGTGTTTTGACCTATGAGTTGGCACCACTAAGCTTGGACGATCTTGTCAGTTTGATCCACTAACTTGGGGTCCCCCTTTTGCTTCTGTCAGCTGCAATTTGAATTCTGTTCTGTCTTGTCACCCGGTTCCGCAGCCGTGGTTTTGCTCAGTATATTATATATGTATATAGTTGTTTCTCGCCACCTTGTGTGTTCCGAGATCAATGCCTTTAGTGTACTCTCATTACTTTAGTGATGGAGGATTTAGCTTAGGTGTGGTGGCCATCTAGTCAGTTTCTGTACTTGAATACCTTACATGATTTATATTGCATCTATATTTTAAATGAACAATGTATCCTGTTTTATGACAGTTATTGTTTTAATGAGATTTCATTATGTTTTAAGATATGCTTTGTTTTCTTTAATGGTATTATCTATTCACCCACCTGCCCGACCGTCATGTCTGACCCATTTTTGTGGTACTTAGGTCCAGTCCCCGTTATTGCCTTTGAGGAGGAGCAAGAGGAGACGGTCGGTGAGCCGCAACTTTTAGTAGAGTGGCAAGCTGACAATGTCATATAGACATTGGATCGAGCGATGAGATGCGAATCATGTTGGGAATTGGAAATTACATTTTGGGATATTCATTTTGGTTGTACTGGCTTTTGTTGGCCATTATTTTTAGGGAATGTTTAAAGTAACTTATTTTGTGTTTAAACTTCTAACTTTACAATTTGGGAATGTTAATGAGATCATTGCTCACTCTGACATCATGTCAGTTACATGCATTTATCAGTCTTATGTTGAGAATGAATTAAGAATTTGATTTGCTACACGCTTCTGCACCAATGTAAATGTTTTGTGAGTGTGTGATATCCTCACCGCGGAAACCTGTGGGAAATTAAGTGGATGTATATTCATAGTATTCATTGTCGTAACCACACATCAACACCTATTCATGTATGTTTATCACTGCTCGCGGGCCTGGATCCCGGTCCGGGGTCGCAACAGCATGAATCCCTAGGTGGGATATGCATGGGACGTCCAACCCTATAATCTCCTCTATATTTATAGCCACCAAGCCACCTCGTTTTTCTAATTGAAATAGAAGTCTCGTTTTTCTAACAATTAGTAACTCTCTTCTTACTAATTTAAATAGAAGTCTCACTTCCATTAATAATTAGTAACTTACCATTACCACTATTAGAAGTCTCACTTCAAATAGAAATAGTAACTTTCTATTTCCTTTTAGAATTCTACTATAATTAGTATCTTTCTAATAACTTGGGCTAGCGTGGGGACCATTAGGGATTTCTTAGAAAGTTGGCTCCAACTGGGATACCACGACCTCATATCTCATGTGCAATTCGAGCTCACAAATTATTGCAAATCATTCGATTATATAAGTGCAATTGAACTCCAGTCTTAGATATAAATTACATAGAAGACCCTAAACTTCCCTATGTCCACAAGTAGGCCCTTCCATCAATATCCATGGATCAATTGGACATGTCTTCCAAACTAGATCCATATCTTATTATCCTTGAGCCCCAATTAATTATAATGATCATTTGGTACCGATCCAATTAACTCTTAATTGGAATGGGTGCGCACTTACCAATGATAAATCCATTAATTAGCACAAGGGGATATTAAAGATAGATTCCATCTTGACCATTAAATGTTCCCACAGCTCTACTACCATGTACCAAAATCACCGAGGTGTTAACCTACAATTGGCCTCACTCATTGGTGACTCAAAGCAAATGAATAGATATAAACTTGAGTTCATTAATGTCTCAGGATTGAGAGCCTATTGGTAGGGAATTATGAGAGCAGACCTTAAAGTAAAGACAATGTTTATAAGGTGCTTCTCATGGTCATTCAATACATCCAATGTACCAGCACTATGATCCAGAATCTTACATTCTGATGATCGAGACAAATCACACTATCTCATAGTAATCAAAGTACTGCAACCTCATCAGATGAGATGTTCAGTCTCATCACTAGTTGTGAAGATATTTAAATATAAGATTTGCTATACATGTCTCCCGTATGTGGATCTCATCCATACACATATATTGCATCTAGTATACTTATGAACTCCCGGTTCATCTTATGAATCATCATGTCATTCGTATTGGTTATGTGTAAACAAATAATAAAACACCATTCATCTCATGAAAGGAAAGCATGAATATATTGATAAATAAAGAAATTAATCAATTTATTTCATCAATCTTAATGGATCGAGACCATAAAACCAACATACATATATCTATATGGTGTATAACACCTACGCAGTCCAAACAGGATGCCCGTAGGCACAATTATCACATTCATATCTGTCACGCACTTACGGGGTCGATAGGGCATGTCGAGTACATAAATCAGTAATTTAAAGTGAAACCTGTAATAACACTTGAAAACAGGCTAGAACATACACATAATCCGGGCATGATGGATCTCTACACAATTTTGGACCATACATTGAGGCTTCCTAACTTAATACAAGGTGTATAAAACACTCGTATGTCGAATTTCTGTTTTGGGCTTGGTACTCCTGAAGATCCAGGCATCCCGAGTGTCGCGCCCCCGAACCCGGATCCCTGCAGCGGTCCGACCTCGGGGATGCGAATTGGGAAGTAAGTGATAAATATATTTCTCCCCAGGATCCGCGTGTGTGACGAAGGCAAAATTTCCAAACACATCAATAACATTTCGCGGAAGCTTACGTGGCATTGCGACCTGGAGCCCGTGGCCATCGGGTTCCGTGTCGCACTCAACCCGTCAGCATAAAGCTGTCATAGCATAATCATACTCAGACTGGAACAAAACATAATACTAAAATATATAGAGCTGACAGTGACAGGCTTATCAATACCCAAGCATATTCAACTTATAATTTAACAAGTGCATTAATTACAATCCAAAAAAAAAAAAAAAAGCTAACAAAAGCCTTACAAAATAACAAGCTAAGAACAAATACTACCCAGGTGTATAATGTATCTCCGGAGTCAAGCACGACGTCTGTATGACATCACTGAAACAAAAACCTGCAAAACTCGTGACTCTACAGCCATCTGCACACGTACCAGCTCAAGACGAGAACCTGCTACCTAAGGCACCAAACAAACAAGGTCAGACACGACGGTCTGGCAGGTGATTAATTTAAGCATGAGTATGAATCATTTAAAATTTATAAGAAACCACATACTGAATTTAAAACAGTTTATAAATCTTGAAATGATGCTTGAACGATATACACTTCAAGAAAACAAAAGTCCACGAACGAGATATGATGCAAAACTAGCATGAGTACATGTGGTTTAGCGTTTAAAACCATTTAATAAATTTTCAAATAGTACATGAACAAAAAGCAAGACAAAGCTAGCATGATTACGAGAAAACATCATGATTCGTAAATCCACATTGAGCTCATCCTTTTTCCGTCATACATGATGACAAGAGCAAGCAAAGACAAAGCAAGACAGGCGAAACGAAACAAAAGCCCGAGCCACACAAGGTGGGCGGGAAAACCGGCCGCGGAACCGGAATAAAACAAAAATGTGTATAAATACACGACTTATCTGCAGATAGTCCTTATGTTTAAGGACCCCTTAACAAGTGGATCAGACTGAGAGGGCAGTCCAAGCTCAGTGGTATTCAACGGAATTCATGAATGCACAAAACTAATGGAGACTCGCCCTTTGAGGCCCGTGGTTGACACGCTACGCCCCGTGGTTAAGGGTGCCGCCCGGACCAAGTTCTCATATTTGAATGCTCAAAACGAATGGAGACTCGCCGTTTGAGGCCCGTGGTTGACACGCTACGCCCTGTGGTTAAGGGTGCCGCCCGGACCAAGTTCTCACATTTCCCTCATCGACCACACGGGGTGGACGGTGCACGTAAAACAAATAAGGTAGCATAAGCTATAAGCATGTCAAAGCACAATAAGTAGTTCCCTTTTTGGGTTCTTACAACAATTTGAAACAAGGCTGATACTTGTAACTCAAAACAAGTGCAAAGCAATACCCGAAACAAAACTGATACTTGCAAGTCAAAACAAGTGCAAAACAATACCCGAACGAAACCAATGCTTGTAAGTCAAAACAAGTGCAAAATGAGATCCAAGACAAAACCAATGCTTGTAAGTCAAAATAAGTGCAAAACGAGATCCAAGACAAAACCAATGCTTGTAAGTCAAACAAGTGCAAAGTAATATTCTTCATGTCAAGACTAAGTTTCTGAAAACAGACTTTCAAGTATATGCTAAGGCCCTTCATTTGATTCTTGTGTAATTGAAACCAAAATGTTGGAATTAAAAGCGGATTGGTGCCCCTGAAGGTAAACAACATTTCAGATTTCCAAGTACACAATATCAAGACAAAAGCCCCTCAACATATTCTAGTTTTTCGTTGATCAAAATATCCACTTTCTTTGCCAGCCTTTGATCATTAAGCATAGTATACCACTGGATTCTTCGCTTCGAGAGCTTTCCAACGGTATATATAACTCCAAATTCCGACAAACGATTCAAAAGTTATGGCTTCCGGAAGATGGTCAGTATGAGCCCGGAACAGTTAGCTCGAGCGAACAAAAGTTGGCTCGAGCGAACTGGTCACAGAACCTCCTCGGTACCAACAGTGAACTCCACTGCTCCAATTCCACTCCAATATCCATTAACAAATAACATCTAAGACTCAACACTAGTGAAAAGTACAAAATTTCAAAAATAATGCGAATTCATATTTTCATAACCAAATAAAACAATGCTGGAAACAACATATCTCAAATCAGAATTTCAAGAAAACAATTTCAGATTTGAATGCAATTGCAGGAAACAACATATTTGAAACCAGAATTTTTTGAAAACAGGTTCAGATTTGAATCCAATAGATCAATGCAGGAAACAACTAATTTCAGCAGTGCAAAATTCTGAATTTCAGCAGTGCAGGGTTCTGAATTTCAGCAGTGCAGAATTCTGAATCTAAGCAGTGCAAAATTCTGAATTTCAGCAGTGCAGAACTTTTCACATAACTGAAACATTAAATCAACTGCAGAAATCTAAGTCTAGCGGAAACATTAAAACAAGTGCAGAATTCTGAATCTGAAACATTAAAACAAATGCAGAATTCTGAGTCTAGCTGAAACATTAAAACAATTGCAGAGTTCTGAATCTAGCTGAAACATTAAAACAGGTGCAAAATTTTGAATCTGAAACATTAAAACAAATGCAGAATTCTGAGTCTAGCTAAAACATTAAAACAATTACAGAGTTCTGAATTTAGCTGAAAAGAAAACCAAATCATACATAACCAAAGAAATCAACTAAATGAAAGAGCATTTTCTACTCAGAAATTTAAGAAAGACCAAAAATTTAATGGTATATATCCCAATATCTAATTATTCACTTGCCCCAAGCTGAAATGGGTCTCAAGTTCACTCCAAACAACTCCTACACAGCCAGTTGAAATCCTACACCAAACCCATGGAAGAACCCATTTCAAAATCCACAAAACTTTAAAAAACAATGGCGTTCTTAAAAAGAATCCGTGCATGTATGATAAGAGGCTCTACTTGGTCCAATAAAAACCAGATTTGAGAAGAGGTATCCATTGCTAACCTTGAGAAGCTCTATACAAGAAGAAGAGTTTGGAGAAGAGAGAAAGCCTAGCTGAAATCCCCCAAAAACAGTACCCTTTTGAAGCTTGAAAGATGGGGAGAAGGTTGGTGGAATTTGTTCTTCACTTTGAGCTTGGTTTCATTAACATGCAAGAGGAGAGAGAAGACAAAAAGAAGAAGAAGTCTTCTTTGGTTTCGTTGTAGCAGAGAAATGAAAATGAAGAAGAAGGTGAAAGGAGCCAACGTGGGTTCTTATATAAATGGGCAAGTTGTGGGCCCCATTGGCCCTTAAAGCTTCAAAGCTTTAAAACTCATGTTTGTCGGTCCCGGATGAAATCAACGAAAAAGAACAAAATGATCATTCAAAAATCTAGTTTTAAAAAAGTATACTTTTTGACATATTTTGAGATTTCGAAAATTGGGTCCAATTTTAGGTGTGAAAAGATAATTTTACCCTTTTTGGGCCAAAACATGGGTTTCTGGGCTTCGGATGGACTTGACGAAGAAGACTAAAATAATCCACATAAAATCTACTTTTCAAAAAGTACATTTTTGACATGATTATGAAATTTTGAAATTTGTGCTCAGATTTAAATGTAAAAAGACTGTTTTGCCCCTCGGGCTGAAAAACCAATTTTCTGAGTTTCAAATGGGGTAGGTCTAACACAAAAGTTGTTAGGGCTAATTTGACCTAACAAAAGGAACCAAAATTGTAATTTTTCAAAATCAAGAACAATCCCCAACGCTGACACGTACAGCCCAAGGCATCCCCGGGCTGTCAGACCGGGTCCAACCTCCCTCAAAATTCCCCAAAGCTATAGAAAAATATTATAAACTACAATCTAACTCAATTAAGATCAAATCTCACTTAGAGAACTAACCACAGCTAAAAACACGCTAATCACGAAAATTAGGGGTCGGGGTCTTACACCGAGTGTTTTATACACTTTGCTAGGTCCAAAAGTCCTCAATATATCTCCGTGGTGGGGTTTCTTTCACAATTGGGCTTCGCATAGTCTTTCCTACCTCAATAAAAAAGGATAGGGTCCGAACAATCCCTTCTCTTTCCAAGAATCCACCTTTCCGGGCCCCAAGAATGACCCTGGGATCGAGGGGGTGTGCTCTCGAGTAGGGAATAACGCACTCGAGCGCACCAGAAGGGTGCTATAGACAAGAAGTCTGCGCACTCGAGCGGACAGAGGTTCTGTCCCAGTGGAGGGGCAACGCGCTCAAGCGATTGGCGATTCTGCCTCGGGGTTGATTAGGCAGAGAGGCTGCGCGCTCGAGCGAGCAATCAATTCATCGCCTAGTGCTGCAACCAGTTAGACTACGCGCTCGAGCCTGCAGATGCGCGCTCAAGCCGGAAAATGCGCGCTCGAGCCGGCAATCTAACCTATCGTCTGAAATGGCTTTCATGCCTTCTTTCTTTTCATCCTTCTTTACACAAATTTTAGGCCTCCTTGCCTCCCAATGACAACATTTACTCCTTCAACAACCCATCCATCCAAAACCTTCAATTACATTAATTTCCACTTCATTTAATACGTGAACAACCACCATTTATGGAGATCCGCAAGTGACAAAAATAAACTTTTTAACAAAATAAATGCATACTTTGAAGGAGGTTGAACAAGAGGGAAAAGTACCCAATCAAGATGCACATTTCCAAGTCAATAGAAACCAAGGAAAAAGCCTAGATGAAGGCAAATAGTGAAAGTCCATATTTCTCATTAAAACATAAAAATCATTAAAACACTCCATTCATCCACTTGCCTTGGTTTTCCAAGATGACTAAGCAAGCTCTAAACACCACTCTCAAACCAAATCACCAATCTACAACAAAAATCCCCAAAATACATCCATTACAAACCCTAAAATGGGCAAACCAAGAAATAGAAGGAGAAAGCTCACAATAATGAGGGTGAAGCATCTCTAGGGCTAGAAGAATACAAATTTAGAAGATGGGAAGAAAAGCTTATTTGGAAGGTCCTTTAATGGCAAGAGTTAGCTCAAAATGGATCTTGGAGTGGGTGGCTTCTTCTACAAATGGTATCAATGAGAAGCTTTCATGGAGAGGAAGAAGATGGTAACTTCTATTTTCCCATTAGCAATAGTCTTGAGTGAGTCGGAGAAGATGAAGCAAGAGAAGAAGGGAAGAAAAACCCTAGAGTGTAGAGCCAAAGTCTTTCTCAAGAAAGTAGCAAGAAGAAAGGGAAGATGAAGGACGGTTCATTATATAAAGGAAATGGAATAGGTCCCATCACTTAACAAGCTAGTTGGGCCTAAAATATGGGTTTCCGGGCCTGGATGCATTCGACTAAGAAGGAAGAAATGTTCGTTGAAATTTCTAGTTTCCAAAAAGTATATGTTTAGCGGGTTTTAGAGACATTGAAAATAGTGTACAGATTTTGTGTAAAAAGACTATTTTGTCCCTACCATTAGTAAAGTAGGGTTTCAGGGTCTTGAATGGGAATAGAGTAAACACGAAAGTTATAGGGAATGCTAAAACAAGTCAAACGGAGAAAAAATAAAATTTTCAGAATACCAGATAATCTCTCAAGTCACACAAAAACACAACAAAGGAAACCCCCAAAGGGTCTCACAAATCAAAAAGGTCCCCAAAATACTCTAAAGCTAAATAAAAGCTATTCTAATCCAAACTTAACCAAAAATCCACTAATCTCACTTATAACTAAAGTACATCTTAATTAGTACCAATCGGAAACTCTCAGGGCGGGGTCTTACAAGCTTCAACCCACTTCTTCAATGGAGTATTTTTAGTTCCTAAAGATCTTGTTTTTCATGCTTGTAAACTGTTTTTTGAAATGGGTTCTCTTGTTTTTCAAATGTATGGGTTTTGAGGCTCTTTTGGGGTTTTTGTAGATCTTGGCTCCATCCTTTGATAGGATCTTGAGGAAGGTTGGATTTGCATATTTTGGTCTAAGGCAAGTCATCTTTTTAGCTTTCCTAATGAATGTTTTGGAATGGAGGTCATTTTAACCTCAAATGTGATTTTCTAGGTTGTTCTTGTGCTTTTAGCAATATGGCTATTTTGTTTTTGGAAATCTTCTATAAGTTTACATGCATGTGGTTTAGAACGATTCAAATGCCTTCTTTTAGAACAAGATTTGCTGGCTTGGAATCCCATTTGTGTTGGATAACTGTTTTGGAGAAGAAAGGGCTTGAAATCTGATCTGATATGAATTCCCCACAGCTGGCGATCATCTCGGCGGCTAGCCAAATAATTACCGGCAGCTAACCAACCCAGTTTCGGTTAGAAACATAGAATGCGCAGATCTTCTGGACAGCCCTGGCGGCTAGCCGACTTTAGGCCACGGCTAACCGCCAAGTGACCGCAAGGTCACCGAGATTCACGGTTAGAAATGCAGAATGCTGCAAGTTGTTTGGGACTAGCGGTCAGCTAGCGACTAGCTGAATTGCACCTCCGCAGCTAGCCGACAGGTGACCAACCATTTTTGGCCACATTTCCATAATGCAACCATCTTTTTGTATGGGACCCGCGGTCAGCCGGCGGCTAGTCGACTTGCACCTCCGCAGCTAGCAGATAGGTGACCGATAGCCAATCAAATTTCAAGTTTGGCCTGTTTGGTGGAATTTTCTTGGGGAATGAAAACTGAAATATGTTTAAGGGCTTTTAACTTGATATTGTGCATTTAAAACTTGAAATGTCTTTTAGCTTCAGGAGCACCAATCCGTTTTATTCCGACATTTGGATTTCCAAATACATGAGGGTGAAATGAAGGGCCTTAACATATACTTGATAAGCTTGCTTCAAATTCTCAGTCTTAACAAGATGAATATCGTTTTGCACATGTTTCGAATTACAAGCTTTAGCTATGTTTTGAACTGTTTCAAGAACTGTCAGACCCTGACCCAGGATTAGCGCAATTAATGAGAATTAAGTGAGTGGTTAGTCATAAGAGGGTTTAGTTTTCGTTGGGTCAGAATATGGTTTGATTTAGTCTTGGAATTAGCTTTAGAAAATTTTGAGAGCGTTGGTTTTAGTCAGACACGCTCAGGGGTGCCCTGAGTGCACGTGTGAGCATGGGAGGATGATTGTGGATTTTGATTTAAAATGTGATTTTTCTTTATTTTGAATGATTTCATGATTTCCTACAACTTTCGTATTTAGTCCGTCCTCGTTTGAAACCCAGAAATTTGAGTTTTGGCAAAAAAGGTTAAAATCTGGACCCAATTTTCGAAATCCCAAAACTATGTCAAATTTATACTTTTTAGAAACTAGATTTTTCAAGGATCATTTTTTTCTTCTTTGTCGTTTTCATCCGGGGCCTGCAAGAGCATGTTTTAGCCATCCAAGTGTTAGCCCAAATGGGGCCCACTTTTCCACTCAACTTAAAACCCATCTTCCTCCCTCACGTTTAGCTCATTTCTGCAACTGTTTTTCCAGAACCAAGCTGAGAGAACTCTTCTTCTTCCTCATCCTTTCACCTTGCATGCCATAGCTAGAAGTCTTGAAGTGAAAATCTGAGCTTACCTTCCTCTTCCTCTCACTCCAAGCTTCACATTGATACAGTTTTCTTGGAAATCCCTATTGAATAGGGCCTTCATCTTCTTCCCTTCTTCTTGTATGGTTAGCTACAGGTAAGGACTCTTCTTCTTCTTCTCAATGGAGTTTTCTTAGTCCATAAGGATGGTGTTTTTCACACATGCAACCCCCATTTTGAAATGGGTCTATGTTTTCGAAGATTTGGTTGATTTTGAGAGGTTTTCCATGGGGGTTTTTTGTAGATTTTGTGGCTCTGCTCGGATAAGATCTTGAGGAGGTTTGATTTGCATTTTATTGGATCAAGGCAAGTGATCCTTTTAGATGGGTTGTGCATGCAATGTCTTTGAACCTCTTGCTTGCAAAAATATGATGTCATCTTCTATTTGTAATTGTGCATTCAATTTTTATAATCTTTAGGAGTTGGATATTTATTTCGACTTACATGCATGCTCTATTAATGTTTGGAATTCTTCCTTTGTTAAGTCTGAGATCTGTTTTGATTCAATGCCTTGTTTTTGAGTGAATATTGAATGGAATGGAAGTGAGAAGATTTGAAAATTTGGAGAAAGGATCTGTGTACAGTGATGAAGTATTGAAATGTTGCTTTTGGGAGAGCATGTAGGCTCTGGAATTGCAGGAAATTTGATATGGAATGAAGTGAAGTGATGTGTGAAGAAGAAGGAAGAAAAACGACCTGAACTGCAGCTTCCTGCAGAGGGTCGGTCAGCTGGTGTTCAGCTGTCGGCTAGCCGACAGGTGACCAGACCATTTCGGTTCCATTTCCAGAAGCTTGTTTTACAACAGGGGAGCGTCGCTCAGCCGGTGGCTAGTCGATCTGCATCACTTTGGCTAGCCGACAGCCAATCGAACGAGTTCGGTTCCTTTTCCAGAATGATGAAAATTTCTTGGCTGGGACCAGGCAGTTAGCCGTCGGTCAGTTGGTGGCTAGCCGACAGGTGACCGAGTGTTAACCGAGTTTGAGGTTGGACTTGATTTGTGGGGTCTTCTTGGGAATTGAAAACCAGCATAGGTTAAGGGTCTTTAGCTTGATATGGTGCATATGGAAACTCGAAATATCCTTTAGCTTCATGAGTGTCAATCCATCTTGTTCGGATATTTGGGTTTTCAATTACACAAGGGTCAAATGAAGGGCTTTAACTTATCTTGATAAGTTTGCTTCAACTTTCAGTTTTGTCATGATGGATACCGTCTTTCACATGTTTTGATTTCCAAGTGTCAGTCATGCTTTGAATTGTTTCAAGAACTAATATTGGGGATCACTTTTTAAGCTTTGTTTGATATAGCTTATGCCATTCTTATTAGCCTCGTATTGATAAATAAGTTTTCTCCTATTTCGATCTGTTTTGTTTTGTGTATTCATGAATTCCGTTGAATACCACTGAGCTTGGACTGCCCTTCCAGCCTGATCCACTAGTTAGGGGGTCCTTAAACATATCGACTATCTCCAGATTAGTTGTGTAATTATACACACCTTTGCTTTGTTCTAGATCTGTGGCGGGTATTTCCCGCCCACCTTGTGTCGCTTGGGCCTTTGCTTTGTTTCACTTCGCTTTGCTTTGTCTTTGCTTGCTCTTGTCATCATGTATTATGGAGAAATGATGAGCTCAATGTGGATTTACGAATCATGATGTTTACTTGCAATCATGTTAACTTTGTCCTGTTTGTTATTTAAGTTTTGTTTCGAATTCGTTAAATGATTTTTAAACATTATTTGTTTCAGATTTTAAAATGAATTATATTTATGTCTAAATTGATCGCCTGCCAGACAGTCGTGTCTGATCCATTTGTTTTGGTGCTCACGTGCAGGCGCAGATGCCCTTGAGGAGGAGTGCCGGGAGGAGGCCATTGCGCCTCCCCCAGCCCGTGAGTGGCAACCCGACGACGTCATCTAGACGTCGGGTGGTGTCTTGAGTTGCAATGCACTTAGCTTGGGATACATGTTTTGGTTTATTTTGGGATGTATTGGCCTCAGTTGGGCTAATATTATTTGGGATTGTAACTTAACTTGTTTAACGTACTTTTGTTAATTTGAAACTTAAATTATGATGGGAATGCAATGTTAAATTTCCCCCTTCTGAGATTATGTCTTATGATTTTACATATGCATGATGATTTTATACAATGTAAATTGTTTAGATGAGATTTGCTACACGCTTCCTCAAACCATTGATCGTGTGAGTCCCGTATTTATTTTGAGAGTCCTCACTGCGGAAACCTGTGGGCACATCAGTGGCGGGCCCGGGTTTGGGAATCTCGGTCTTGGGTCACGACAAGAACTAATAAGGGGATCGCTTTAAGCTTCGTTTTATTATAGCTTATGCTATTCCTGATTTGTCTTGCTTTGCCCTGTTTTGATAAGTGAATTCCCCTATTTTAGACATGTCTTATATATGTTTCACCTTATGTTGTGTATTTATGATTTTGATGAACACCACTGAGCTTCGACTGCCCCTTCAGTCTGATCCACCGTCTGGGGGTCCTTAAACACTTGGCCTATTTGCAAATTAGTCGTATTATATATATATATATACATCCTGTTCTGTTCTGGTAACGCGGCCGGTACCCGCCTATATTGTGTAGCACGGGATCCTGTTTTGTTGTGTTCTGTTTTGCTTACTCTTGTCATCATGTATGATAGAGAAATGATAGACTCAATGTGGGTTATCTATTCATGATATTATATGTATTCATGCTAGTTTTGCTTATCTGAAATGCATTTTAGTTCTATATTTGGTTTTAAATTCAGTAAATTGTTTTAATAAGCGTTCTTTTACTTTTACTGTTTTATGCTTATGTCTAATTTGATTTCTTGCCAAGCCGTCGTGTTTGATCCTTGTTATTTTGGTGCTTAGGTGCAGTTGACGTCGGCTTTGAGGAGGAGCATCCGGAAGAGGCTGTTGAGCCACCCCTAGCTCTCAAGTGGCAACCCGATGACGTCATCTAGACGTTAGGTGAGATCTTGAAATACGTAACTTTTTGCTAAGGGTTGTTCATTTTGATTCTTTTGGGAATATACTGGGCCTTTGTTGGCCTCTTGTGGGTTGTATCTTAACAATTATACTTTTGCTAACTTTGAACTTGAAACTTAATTAGGGAAATGTCATGTTTATGTTTCTCTCTTTGAAAATCATGTCTTGAATGATCTTAACTATGCAAGTTTGAATATATATCACGTGATTTGTCTTCTCGTGATTTGCTACACGCTTCCGCAACCATTGATCGTGTGAGTTCTGTCTCGCGTGTTTTGTCAGGATCCTCACGGCGACAACCTATGGGATGTCACAGATGATTGAATGGCACATTGGTGGTACGTCGCGGGCCCATGTCTAAATCTTGGTCCGGGGTGGCGACACCACTCTCCTCTGATCGTTCCCTCTATTATGCGACCTTTCCTTGAATTTTTGGGTGCCCATCAGCACACGTCCTGAACCTCCAGATCATGGCGATTAGAGTGAGCGTGGCTCATCTTCGTGGGATATCCTTCCCCCTATCCCGGTCTTCTTCCTTTTTTTTCCGCCAGCTATCCCAGTCTTCTTAGATTGAGTTTAACCCTCCGGCTTGGGCTAGTTTTGTAGGATGGGAGGGTATCGATCTGACCCCAACCCAAAATGTTTTAAACACCCCCCCCCCCCCACCCCCCAAGTTGTCATGGCATTGTAGATGTGGTGTCTTTACCTTTACGACGAGAAGTTTGAAATCCTTTCAAACCATAAAAGTCTCCAATACTTATTTACTCTGCCTGAATTGATCATGAGACAGACCCGGTGGATGGAATACATGAAGGATTTTGACTTTCCAATCAAATATCATCCTGGGAAGGCCAATGTAGCAGCTGGTGCATCGAGTCAAACAACAGCAACTAATGCAAGCATGAGTGCAGAATGGTCTTGGGCAGAAATTTCCCTCGATTTGGAAGTGACTTTGCAACCAATTGATGACAAGGTTATGTTGGCTAACATGTTTGACTGAGTACCCGAGATCTTGAGCAGAATCAAAAGCAAGCAGTCAGGGGATCCAGAGCTAGATAGGGAGATTGAGCAGATTGATAGCATACCCGATTTCAAAATATTGGAGGGTGTATTGCACTGTCAAGACCGGTTATGTGTGCCAAATATAGAAGAGTTGAAGAACGAGATCATGATAGAGGCACATCATTCCCGTTTTACTATTCATCTGGGTAGTACAAAGCAGAACCTGTGTAATCATTATTGGTGGAATAATATTGTAAGACCTCACCCTGAGAGTTTCTGATTAGTGTTAATTAAGACGTGCTTTACTTATAAGTGAGATTAGTAGAATTTGGTTAAGTTTGGATTAGAATAGCTTTTTATAGCTTTGGATTATTTTGGAGAATTCTTGTGATTTAGTGGGACCCTTTGGGGGTTCCTTTATCGTGTTTTGCGTGAATTTAGGATTTATGTGATAATCGAAAAAATTTGCATTTTGCCCCATTTGACGTATTTTATTGTTCCCGACAACTTTCGTATTCGCCCCGTGTCCATTCGAGACCTCTAGACTGTACTTTGCTAATGATAGGGGTAAATAAGTCTGTTTGCATGAAATCTAGACATTATTTTCAATGTCTCCGAAACTCGTAAAATATATACTTTTTGGAAACTAGAAATTTCAACGAACAATTCTTCCTTCTTCGTCGAATCCATCCAAGGCCCGGAAGTCGATGTTTTCCGCCCTAGTAGTTGGTTAAGTTGTGGGACCCATTGCCAATGTCTATAAAAGAAGAGTCTCTTCCTTCTTCCTCCTTCTCTTGCAACATTTCCATTAGATGGGGAGAGAGTTCAGCTCTAGGGTTTCTTCAAGCTTTCTTGCTTCTCCATCTCTCAATCTCTCTCAAATATATTGCTAAAGGAAGAATGGATGCTCCAATCTTCTTCCTCTCCTTTTAGGCTCTCTATTGGTACCATTTGTGAAGAGAACCCTCCATTCCAAGCTAGACTTTGAGCAAACTCTTGCCATTAGAGGACCTTCCATATAAGCTTTCCTTTTCATCTCTTAGATGTGTGTTCTTAAAGCTATAGAGAAGCTCCATCTTTATTATTGGAAGCTTTCTCTTCCTATTCCTTGTTTTACCATTTTTAGGGTTTGAAATGTATGCTATTTTGGGGGTTTTGTGTAGATTGTGGGATTTGAGCTTGGGAGAAGTGCTTGGAGATTGATTAGCTTATTTGGAGCCAAGGCAAGTGGATGAATAGAGTATTTTGATGATTTCATTCTCTATTTGAGTTTTCACTATTGTGCTCATTTATGTTCCATAGTTTATACAAGCATGCAAATAAATGTTTTGGATGAGCATCTCTTTCATTATGTATTTTGGAAATAAATAAATGCATAGCTTTTGGCTTGAGGTCATTTTGTTACTTTTACATCTTCATTTATGTGCGTTGTCTCTTGCATTGAATGAAGAAGGTGTTATGAGGAATTAAATGGGGTTTTTTTATTCTTATGTGGTTGGTTGTTGGAGGACATGATATGGTTGAAGGATGTAGAAGGATGGCCATAAATGTTGTGTTAAAGGTTGGTTTGAATGATGTTGTGAAGAGAAGGGAAATGGAGGTTCGAACTGCTGAAACGGAGTGTTTCTAAAGCAGTTCGCTCGAGCGAACCTCCATTCACTCGAGCGAACCCATCACATAACTCCTATCGCTCTAGCGAACCCATTTCTTCGCTCGAGCCTTCCTGTTCCGGAGCAGTTTGCTCGAGCGACCTCATCATCGCTCGAGCGAACCCCTCACAGAACATTTGTCGCTTAAGCCTTCACCTTTCTTCGCTCGACCTTTCCTGATTCGAAGTAGTTCGCTCGAGCGATCCCCTTCCAGAGAGTTGTTCACTTGAGCTACTCTAGCTGTTCGCTCGACCCTTCCTGACTCGGACCAGTTCGCTCGAGCGAACTTATACTCGCTCAAACGAACCCCTCCCAGAATGCTATTCGCTCGAGCGAACCTTCCAGTTCGCTTGAACGAACTGTGAAGATTTACTGGGCTGATTCCAAACATGTTTAAGAAGTTGTTTTAAGGTCCAGTGAGGTTGGTTTAGAGCCCTATTATGACGAGGAGGAATAAGAGGTTATGTGGAGATTGATTTGGAATATAATTCCAATTTTCGGAGATTTATTGTGGGTAATGGACTTACCAATTTGTATATGGGATTCAGGATATCTCAGACCTTCTGGGGTACCAAGCTATAAACTCTAATCAACATACGAGACCCTTATACCTATTGCTTAAATCCTGAAACCGCAATGTATGGTTCGGAAATACGTGGGTGTTCATAGTGTTTGCTTTTTTCAAACCTTATACGTTTTCGTCAGTTTTCGCATATTAGTACAAGTGGTATTTCAAAACCGTTGAAATATGTAATTTGGGTAATTTGATCGGCCTCATGCATTTTGATAAGATATTATTGTGTCATATGTGCTTACGAGCCTTTTGTTCAGTCTGTTTTGAGTGGTATTCACCTTTTTAGATATGTATATATTTTGAACGTGTTTTAACCTATGAGTGGGCACCACTAAGCTTAAATGACCTTGTCGGTTTGATCCACCGACTTGGGGTCCCCTTTTAGCTTCTGTCAGTTGCAGTCTGAATTCTGTTCTGTCTTATCACCCGGTTCCGCGGCCGTGGTTTTGCTCAGTATATTATATATGTATATAGTTGTTTCTCGTCACCTCGCGTGCTCCGAGATCAACGCCTTTAGTGTGCTCTTATCACATTAGTGATGGAGGATTTAGCTTAAGTGTGGTTGCCATCTTGTCAGTTCCTGTTCTTTGATATCCCTCATGATTTATCCTGCATTTGTACTTTATTTCAAACAAGGTATCATGTTTGTAACAATCATTGTTTCATTATGTTTTTAAGTTATGTTTTGTTTTCTTAAACTGTATTATCTATTCACCCACCTGCCAGACCGTCGTGTCTGATCCATTTTTGTGGTACTCAGGTCCAATCCCCGTTATTGCCTTTGAGGAGGAGCAGGAGGAGGCAGTGGGTGAACCGCAGCGATTAGTGGAATGGCAAGCTGACAATGTCATGTAGACATTGGTTTGAGCTATGAGTTGCGAAACATTTTGGGGGAATCTATAGAATGTTTTGATTTATACTTTTGGTTGTACTGACCTCTGTTGGCCATTTTTTTTTGGAGAATGTTTAAGTAACTAACTTTTGTTTAAACTTTTAACTTTGTGTTTTGGGTTAAGCCAATGAAATCATTACTCACTCTGATCTCAAGTCAGTTACAATTGTTTATCAGTCTTGTATTGTTAGAATGGATTACTGTAAGACCCTGCCCCGAGAGTTTCCGATTAGTGTTAATTAAGATGTGACTTATTTATAAGTGAGATTAGTGGAAATTGGTTAAATCTGGATTAGAATAGTTTTTAATAGCTTTGAATTACTTTGGGAACTCTTTTGATCTAGTGGGGCCCTTTGGGGGTTCCTTTTATTGTGTCTTGATTAGTTTTGGGATTTGTTTAATAATTCTAGAAATCTGTAATTTACTCCGTTTAATGTATTTCATGATTCCCGACAACTTTTGTATTTGCTCCGTTCTCGTTAGAGACCTCTAAACCCTACTTTGCCATTGATAGGGGTAAAACAGTCTTTTTACACAAAATCTGGACACTATTTTCAATGTCTCTGAAACTCGTAAAATATATACTTTTTGGAAAGTAGAAATTTCGACGATCGATTCTTCCTTCTTCGTCGAATCCATCCGAAGCCCGTAGAGTGATGTTTTAGCTCAATTGGATTTTTAAGTTGTGGGACCCATTGCCATTGTCTATATAAGGAGGAGTCATTTTTCCTCTTCATCTTCTTGCAACTTTCTTGAGAAAAAGGAATCCCAGCCCAACCCTAGGGTTCTCTTCAACTTACCTTGCTTCTTGCTTCTTCATCTCTCAATCTCTCTCAAATCTATTGCTAAAGGTAAAATGGAGGTGGTAATCTTCTTCCCCTCCATGAGAGCTTCATCTTGATACCATTTTTAGAGAGAGCCTTCCATTCCAAGCTACATTTTGAGCAAGCTCTTGTCATTAGAGGACTTTCCATGTAAGCTCTTCTTCTCATCTCTTGGTTGTGTATTCTTCTAGCCATGGAGGTGCTTCACCCTGATTATTGGAAGCTATCTCCATCTATTTCTTGACTTTGACATTCTAGGGTTGTAATGAATGTATTTTGGGGATTTTGTGTAGATTGTAGATTTTGAGCTTGATAGAGGGATTAGAGCTTGACTAGCATATTTGGAGATCAAGGCAAGTGGATGAATGTATTTGATTTGAATAAGTCCTTATTCTATTGAAAATGTGGATTTTTACTATTCCTATTCCTTTAGTTTATTATGTTTCATAATGCTTTTGGAAATGTACTTATTGATATGATTTTTCTCTTAGTTAGTTTTATGAGAATATATGCATTCTTTCATTAAAGTTTATTTTGATCATTATGGACTTCTTAAATGATATTTGTACTTGCATTGAATGAGATTTGTGTTGAAAGGAGAATTAGATGCATTGATGGAATGGTGGTTGGTGGAAAGGATTAAATGTTAAATGGAAGGGAATAGACCCATTTCATGTTAGGAAATGGTTGGAGCTGAGGTGAAAGGGTTTGGGAAATAAAGAACTGAAATCTGCACCTGATGTGTAGTTCCCGCAGCTGGGCGGTCACCTTGACGGCTAGCCGATAGGTGACCGGCGTCTAGCCGACCCAGATGCGGTTAGAAACACAGAATGCTGTGTTTTGACAGGCGAACCGTGGTCAGCCACGCGGTCAGCTTGCGGCTAACCGCTAACCAAAAACCCCGTGACCGCCAGGTAGCCGAGATGCGCGGTTAGAAACACAGAATGCTATATTTTAGTAGGGTGAACCGCGGTCAGCCAGCGGCTAACCGCCGATCACCTCGGCGGCTAACCGCCAGCTAACCGACTGGTGACCGAATTTCACCCAGAATTCCTGAGTCTTTTCTATTGTTTTCAGATATGGTATTTAAAGGTTTGGATGGGTTGTTCTGATGCCCTACCACCTTGGAAAGACCCAGGGGATGACATAAGGTGATTGACTTAGAAAGAGACACCATTTCGGAAAGGTATTGGGACTTTTGGATTCATCAACTTGCATAAGGAAACTTGGTATGTCCTCTATCATTCGAGTACCATACTAAGGGTAATAATAGACATACAAGATCCTTATACATGTTGTTTGAATATGGATGCCCTAATATATAGTCCCTAATGGTATAAGGATTCATTGCATTGTTTTACTCAGATTATATGTATAATTACCCGATCCTACTGGTTTTATCTCAAATTCTGATTTATACACCTGATATGTCCTGCCAGCCCCGTTTATGCATGAACAGATAATGATACGAAATGAGTGCTTACGAGCACCATGCCCCGCCTGCCCGAGTGTTTTATACTGATATAGTTTGTATATGTTTTGATTTCTCATGTAACCTATGAGTCGGCACCACTAAGCTTGGACGTCCTTGTCAGTCTGATCAACTGACTTGGGCCTCCCCCTTGTGCTCCCGCCAGTTGCAACTTGGATCCTGTCCTGTCCCGCTACCCGGTTCCGCGGCCGTGGTCTTGTCTAGCTATATGTATATGTATATAATGTTGGTTCTCGTCACTTCGTGTGTTCGAACCCAATGCACTGAATGTGCTCTCATCACCTTAGTGATAAAGAGGATTTAGCTTTAGTGTGGTTGCCATCTAGTCAGTTCATGTACCTTGAATACCCCACATGATTTATATTGCATCTATACTTTAAATGAACCATGCATCCTGTTTTATGACAGTTATCGTTTTAATAAGTTTTTCGTTATGTCTAAGATGTGCTTTGATTTCTTTCTTGGTATTATCTATTCACCCACCTGCCAGACCGTCGTGTCTGACCCATTTTTGTGGTACTCAGGTCCAGCTCCCGTTTTTGCCTTTGAGGAGGAGCCAGAGGAGGCGGTCGATGAACCGCAACGATTAGTGGAGTGGCAAGCTGACAATGTCATGTAGACATTTGGTTTAGCTTTGAGCTGCGAACATTTTGGGGAGATTATAGAATGATACATGATTTATACCTTTTGATGTACTGGCCTTTGTTGGCCATTATTTTTGGGGAATGTTAATTTAACTTGATCTTTTGTTTAAACTCTAACTTCAAGTTTTGGGGAATGCCAATGAGATCATTGCTCACTCTGACATCATGTCATACTTATGTGTTTATCAATTCTATATGATGAGAATGGATTAAGAGTTTGATTTGCTACACGCTTTCGCACCAATGTAAATGTTCTATGAGTGCGTGTAGAATCCTCACCGCGGAAACCTGTGGGAAATTAAGGAAATGTATAATCATTATTAAGGGTAGTTCATTACCCCATCCACACCACCGTCGCGGTCCCGGGTCTCGGTCCTGGGTCGCGACAATTACCAATTTGACTTGCTACACGCTTCCGCACCAATGTAAATGTTTTGTGAATGTGTGTGAAATCCTCATCGCGGAAACCTGTGAGAAATTAAGTAAATGTACGATCATTGTTAAAGGTGGTTTAATTAATCCATCATCATCCAATCACTCACTCGCGGGCCCGGATCTCAGTCCCAGGTCACGACAAACTGGTATCAGAGCGAGACGTGTTTTTGGAAATTAAAAGAAACTAGAAATCCTAAGGACGTGGCGAGGATTCGTTAGACTGTCGTTAGTTAGACTCGTGTGAGCAATGTGTAACCCTTATTTGATTTCATGTGCTAACAGCTTGTTTTGCAGTGATATGCCACCTCGTAAACGTACCGTAATCGACAATCCCACCGCAAACAATAGTGCGCATACCGGGCCAATTGAGAACGGAACTCCCGATCCAACCATTCAGAACCAATTTCAACAAATGATGCAAACCATGCTAGACTAGCAACGTCAAGCTAATGAGAATCAAGCCAGACTACAAGAGCAAATGGCTAAGAAAGATGAAGACCATACAAGGGAGATGGCACAAATGCAAAGACAATTGTTCGAAGTCTTAGAGAGGAGACCTGTACCGGTAGCTCAACCTGCAGGTGCTCAATTCGTCTTCAACAACAGAGGGCATGACCCTAATGATCTATATGAAAGATTCTGGAAGAGAGGTCCAAAGGAATTTACTAGGCAAAAGGACCCTCTAGCTACAGACGATTGGCTCAAGTACACGGAGAACATCTACAAGATATTTCAATGCACCGGCAAGCAATGGGTAGATCTTGCAGCATCCATGTCCACCGATTTAGTTGACATATGGTGGAAGACGGTTAAGGCAGAGTATAGGACAATGGCAGATGCAGAGGCTTGGGGTAATTTCATGGTTCAGTTCAGTGATAAGTATGTACCGACGCATGTGAAAAGGCAAAAGGCTATCGAGTTCCAGCAGCTCGTTCAAGGCAACATGACGGTCCAGGAGTACCTCACGAAGTTCGAGAGGTTGTCTCGATATGCCCCCGAATTGGTCAATACCGTGGAAAAGAAAATAGCAAAGTTCTTTGAGGGGCTTAACCCGATCATCGAGAGGGATGCCACAGGTGTTGTGCCACCTGACACCTTTGAAGAGGCTGTAAGAAGGGCATACAAATTCGAGAACCTAAACAACAAGATTCTCAAGATTCAAGGAAGGACTCTGACTCACCAACAGAACAGCCAACAGAGGAACCATCGGAACAAGAGGCAGAGGCAAGACCAACAAGCCCAAAGGCAAGATCAGAATGCCCAAGGACAAGCGGTTTGTACGCATTGTGGCAAGAACCACGATGTTTCTCAGTGTCGGGCAGTGACGGGAGCATGCTTCAGATGTAGTTCCATGAACCATCAACTCAAGGATTGCCCAAGGCTAGTGGGACAAGGCAACAACAGATAGAACCGGCAACAACAAGGAGAATAGCGTCAGGCACCTCCCCAGAACGCACTGGTTGTTCAAAACCAACTAAGGCCACTCCATCAACAAGCTCCTCAACAACAGTATAGACCTCAGCAGCAGCAACAAGCCCGTCAGCAAGGGCAAAACCGTCCTCAACAGAATAGGAATGCACAGTAAGGAAGGCAGTAGCAAGCTCCTAACAGGCCACAGCAGCGAGGACAAGTGTATGCAATCAACCGAGGTGATGCAGAGGCTGCAGATAACATGGTGGAAGGTACATTCCTTGTTTGTGGATTTGAAGCTAAGATATTGTTTGACCCTGGCTCTACGCACTCTTTTATATCTCCAAAATTTTCTAAGTTGATTGATATGCCTGCTAGAGAACTTGAGTATGTGTTGACTGTGTCAACCCTAGTAGGCAAACAAGTTGTGTGTAGAAAATATTATCTTAGATGTGAAATTAAGATAGGAGATGTGGTGTTACTAGCAAATCTTATTTTGTTGGAGATGTTTGATTTTGACGTCATCCTAGGTATGGATTGGTTAGCAGGATACCATGCCACGATGGACTGTTTTCATAAGACCCTCACTTTTAAGTTAGAGGAGACACCGGCAAGAGTATTGTTTCAAGGAGAGAAGGAATTCTTATCCAAGGTTTATTTCAGCATTGAAGGCTGATAGACTAGTGAGAAGTGGATGCGATAGCTATTTAGCGTTTATCACGGAGGATAAACGGTCCCAAGGGGTGGAGGAAATCCCAATTGTTTGTGAGTTTCCAGACATTTTTCCAGAAAAATCCCAGGTTTACCACCTGTTAGGGAGATTGACTTCACTATCGAGTTGTTACCGGGGACCGCTCCGATATCTATTCCACCTTACAGAATGGCTCCAGCAGAATTAGGAGAATTAAAGATTCAATTGCAAGAATTGTTGGATAAAGGTTTTGTTAGACCTAGCGTCTCACCATGGGGAGCTCCAGTTCTATTCGTCAAGAAGAAGGATGGTTCTATGAGAATGTGTATTGATTATTGGAGATTGAACCAAGCTACCATCAAGAACAAGTATCCGTTGCCAAGGATAGATGAATTATTTGACCAATTGCAAGGTGCTGCCTACTTCTCGAAGATTGATCTAAGATTCGGTTACCATCAGCTGAGAGTTAGAGATTCAAATGTATCGAAGACAGCGTTCCGGACAAGATATGGAGACTATGAGTTTCTAGTGATGCCATTTGGACTGACAAATGCACCGACAGTATTCATAGCCTTGATGAACAAAATTTTCACGGAGTACTTAGACCAATTTACAGTGGTGTTTATTGATGACATTTTGGTGTACTCTAAGTCTAGAGAAGAGCATGAAGAGCATTTGAGGATAGCACTACAACTTCTAAGAGACAATCAGTTGTACGCGAAGCTCAGCAAGTGCGAATTTTGGCTTGAAGAAGTCGCATTTTTGGGACATATCATCTCCAAAGAAGGATTATCAGTGGATCCAGCTAAGATTGACGCAGTTGTGAAGTGGGAAAGACCGAAGAACGCATCAGAAATCAGAAGTTTTCTAGGATTGGCAGGTTACTATCGGAGATTTGTATAAGGATTTTTGTTGATTGCAACGTCTTTAATGAAGTTGACCAAGAAGAATGCACCTTATGTGTGGACAGACCAGTGTGAGGCAAGCTTCCAAGAGTTGAAAAGGAGATTGACTTCAGCACCTGTCCTCATCTTACCATCCGGGAGCGGCGGTTACACCATTTTTACCGATGCTTCAAATATAGGACTCGGTTGTGTGTTGATGCAAGATGGAAAAGTCATTGCCTATGGATCCCAGTAGTTGAAGGACCACGAGAAGAACTATGCAACGCATGATCTGGAGTTAGCAGCGGTTGTTTTTGCTCTAAAGATGTGGAGACATTACCTCTACGGAGAGAAGTTCGAAGTCCACTCCGATCACCGCAACTTATAATACTTGTTCTCTCAGAAGGAGTTGAATATGAGGTAGAGAAGATGGATGGAGTATATCAAAGACTATGATTTTCCGATCAAGTATCACCCAGGGAAGGCAAATGTAGTAGGCGATGCCTTAATGTAGGAAGTCAGCAAGCGTGGCAAGCCTTAGAGTTACTTGCTTCTTTCAGCAGTTTGAGGAATTGGGTGTAGATTTTCAGCCCCTAAGCGAGGGAGTGATGTTAGCCAACATGTCAGTGTCTGAGCCTTCGTTCATTCGAAAGATAAAGGATGACCAATTGTAGGATCCAGAGTTGGCCAAGATTTCAGAGCATATAGCAGATCGTCCTGACTTTCGTATTGTAGATGGAATTTTATACTATCGTGACCGTTTATGCATGCCAAACATTGAAGATTTGAATAATGATATCATGACAGAGGCGCACAGTACGAAGTATTCTATGCATTCGGGTAGCACGAAGATGTATCAGAACTTGAAGGGCATATTTTTGTGGAAAAACATGAGAGGGAAATAGCAGCTTTCGTTTCCCATTGTATGACGTGTCAGTTGGTGAAGGCAGAGCATCAGAGACCTCCAGGGTTGTTGCAACCATTAGAGATCCCAGAATGAAAGTAGGAGCATATCACCATGGATTTTATCTCGGGATTACCAAGAACCAGAAAAGGGAATAACACCATATGGGTCATTGTGGACCGCCTCACCAAATCAGCGCATTTTATCCCCATGACGACCAGAGAGAAGATGCACATGTTACCTCTCGCGGAGTTATTTGTCAACGAGACAGTCAGCCGTCATGGACAGCCAGTATCCATTACTTCAGACAGAGATAGCAGATTCGTCTCAAGATTTTGGAAGACTTTGCATGAGTTTATGGGTACGAAACTTCAGTTCAGCACAGCGTATCAGCCGCAAACAGATGGTCAATCAAAAAGGACAATTCAGACCCTTGAGGACATGCTTCGAGCGTGTGTGTTAGATTTCAAGACTCAATGGGATGAGACTCTACCGCTTTGCGAGTTCGCCTACAACAATAGTTATCATTCGAGCATTGGGATGGCGCCTTTTGAGGCATTGTATGGCAGGAGGTGTAGAACTCCAGTTTGTTGGGAAGAGATAGGTGTTCGCAGTTTTCATGGACCGACTATAGTGAGTGTGACTAGTGACAAGGTCAAGTTGATTCAAGAACATTTGAAGGTAGCCCGGAGTAGACAGAAGAGTTATGCGGACTCTCACCGAAGGGACTTGCTGTTTAAGGAAGGAGATATGGTTTTCCTGAAAGTGTCACATACTAGAGGAACCTTGAGATTCAGGCAGAAAGGCAAGTTATCACGGAGATATATTGGACCCTATGATGTCGTGAGCAAGATTGGCGACGTGGCTTATATATTAGCCTTACCACCCGAGCTTTCCGGTGTACACAATGTATTCCACGTGTCTATGTTGAAGAAGTACGTCCCCGATCCATTGCATGTGCTCCGTCATGAACCGTTGGAAATCAGAGAAGATTCTACCTATGTTGAAAAGCCGATTCAGATCATTGACACAAAGGAGCAAGAGCTGAGAACAAGGACTATTCAATGGGTGAAAGTGCTTTGGGAGAACCATGGACCTGAAGAGGCAATGTGGGAATTACGGGATCAAGTTCAGAAGAAGTATCCGCATCCACTAACCGAGGTTAGTTATTATGTTTCATTTGTTGGACCAAATGCCCTAAGGGGTGGAGGATGTAAGACCCTGCCCTGAGAGTTTCCGATTAGTGTTAATTAAGACGTGCTTTAGTTATAAGTGAAATTAGTAGAATTTGGTTAAGTTTGGATTAGAATAGCTTTTTATAGCTTTGGATTATTTTGGGGAATTCTTGAGATTTAGTGGGATCCTTTGGGGGTTCCTTTATCGTGTTTTACGTGATTTTGGGATTTGTGTGATAATCGAAAAAATCTGTATTTTGCATGAAATATGGACATTATTTTTAATGTCTCCGAAACTCGTAAAATATATACTTTTTGGAAACTAGAAATTTCAACGAACAATTCTTCCTTCTTCGTCGAATCCATCCAAGGCCCGGAAGTCGATGTTTTCCGCCCTAGTAGTTGGTTAAGTTGTGGGACCCATTGCCAATGTCTATAAAAGAAGAGTCTCTTCCTTCTTCCTCCTTCTCTTGCAACATTTCCATTAGATGGGGAGAGAGTTCAGCTCTAGGGTTTCTTCAAGCTTTCTTGCTTCTCCATCTCTCAATCTCTCTCAAATATATTGCTAAAGGAAGAATGGATGCTCCAATCTTCTTCCTCTCCTTTTAGGCTCTCTATTGGTACCATTTGTGAAGAGAACCCTCCATTCCAAGCTAGACTTTGAGCAAACTCTTGCCATTAGAGGACCTTCCATATAAGCTTTCCTTTTCATCTCTTAGATGTGTGTTCTTAAAGCTATAGAGAAGCTCCATCTTTATTATTAGAAGCTTTCTCTTCTTATTCCTTGTTTTACCATTTTTAGTGTTTGAAATGTATGCTATTTTGGGGGTTTTGTGTAGATTGTGGGATTTGAGCTTGGGAGAAGTGCTTGGAGATTGATTAGCTTATTTGGAGCCAAGGCAAGTGGATGAATAGAGTATTTTGATGATTTCATGCTTTATTTGAGTTTTCACTATTGTGCTCATTTATGTTCCATAGTTTATACAAGCATGCAAATAAATGTTTTGGATGAGCATCTCTTTCATTATGTCTTTTGGAAATAAATAAATGCATAGCTTTTGGTTAGAGGTCATTTTGTTACTTTTACATCTTCATTTATGTGCATTGTCTCTTGCATTGAATGAAGAAGGTGTTATGAGGAATTAAATGGGGTTTTTTATTCTTATGTGGTTGGTTGTTGGAGCACTTGATGTGGTTGAAGGATGTAGAAGGATGGCCATAAATGTTGTGTTAAAGGTTGGTTTGAATGAGGTTGTGAAGCGAAGGGAAGTGGAGGTTTGGACTGCTGAAACTGAGTGTTTATGAAGCAGTTCGCTCGAGCGAACCCCTTTCAGAGAGTTGCTCGCTTGAGCCACTCTAGCTGTTCGCTCAACCCTTCCTGACTCGGACCAGTTCGCTCGAGCGAACTTATACTTGCTCAAGTGAACCCCTCCCAGAATGCTATTCGCTCGAGCGAATTGTGCAGATTTACTGGGTTGATTCCAAACATGTTTAAGAAGTTGTTTTAAGGTTCAGTGAGGTTGGTTTAGAGCCCTATTATGACGAGGAGGAATAAGAGGTTATGTGGAGATTGATTTGGAATTGAACTCCAATTTTTGGAGATTTATTGTCGGTAATGAACTTACCAATTTGTATATAGGATTCAGGATGTCTCAGATCTTCTGGGGTACCATGCTATAAACACTAATCGACATACAAGACCCTTATACCTATTGCTTAAATCCTGAAACCGCAATGTATGGTCCGGAAATACGTGGGTGTTCATAGTGTTTGCTTTTATCAAACCTTATACGTTTTCGTCAGTTTTCTCTTATTAGTACAAGTGGTATTTCAAAACCGTTGAAATATGTAATTTGGGTAATTTGATCGGCCTCATGCATTTTGATAAGATATTATTGTGTCATATGTGCTTACGAGCCTTTTGTTCAGTCTGTTTTGAGTGGTATTCACCTTTTTAGATATGTATATATTTTGAACGTGTTTTAACCTATGAGTGGGCACCACTAAGCTTAAATGACCTTGTCGGTTTGATCCACCGACTTGGGGTCCCCTTTTAGCTTCTGTCAGTTGCAGTCTGAATTCTGTTCTGTCTTATCACCCGGTTCCGCGGCCGTGGTTTTGCTCAGTATATTATATATGTATATAGTTGTTTCTCGTCACCTCGCGTGCTCCGAGATCAACGCCTTTAGTGTGCTCTTATCACATTAGTGATGGAGGATTTAGCTTAAGTGTGGTTGCCATCTTGTCAGTTCCTGTTCTTTGATATCCCTCATGATTTATCCTGCATTTGTACTTTATTTCAAACAAGGTATCATGTTTGTAACAATCATTGTTTCATTATGTTTTTAAGTTATGTTTTGTTTTCTTAAACTGTATTATCTATTCACCCACCTGCCAGACCGTCGTGTCTGATCCATTTTTGTGGTACTCAGGTCCAATCCCCGTTATTGCCTTTGAGGAGCAGGAGGAGGCAGTGGGTGAACCGCAGCGATTAGTGGAATGGCAAGCTGACAATGTCATGTAGACATTGGTTTGAGCTACGAGTTGTGAAACATTTTGGGGGAAATCTATAGAATGTTTTGATTTATACTATTGGTTGTACTGGCCTCTGTTGGCCTTTTTTTTTTTTGGGAATGTTTAAGTAACTAACTTTTGTTTAAACTTCTAACTTTATGCTTTGGGTTAAGCCAATGAAATTATTGCTCACTCTGACCTCAAGTCAATTACAATTGTTTATTAGTCTTGTATTGTTAGAATGGATTACCAATTTGATTTGCTACACGCTTCCGCACCAATGTAAATGTTATGTGAATGTGTGTGAAATCCTCAGCGCGGAAACCTGTGGAAAATTAAGTAAATGTACGATCATTGTTAAAGGTAGTTTAATTAATCCATCATCATCCAATCACTCACTCGCGGGCCCGGATCTCGGTCCGAGGTCGCGACAAATATGAAGAGGGAAGTAGCAGGATTTACGGCAAGATGCTTGGTGTATCAACAAGTAAATGCAAAATGAAAGCAACCGCCAAGACTGTTAATGTCAGACCCCGACCCAGGTTTAGCATTTTTAATAATTTTTTTAACCGTGTTTAGTTTTTAAGTGGGATTAGAGGGTGATTACCTTGGGTTTCTAGCTAGATTAACATTTTGAATAGCCTTGGGGAATTTTGAGAGCGTTGAGTCAGGTTTGACTGGGCCCGGGGTGGCCCGTGTGACGCGTGTTCGGGGAAGGGGGTCCGATTTTTTATTTCGAGAAACATCGATTTTGATCTTTTTGGATTTGTTATTTTGATTTCAACAACTTTGATGTTTACTTCGTGTGCATTTGGACCCCAGAAACCATGTTTTTCAGCCAAAAGGGCAAAACAGTCTTTTCACATCGAAATCTGTGCATGAATTTCGATGTTTGCAAAATCATGTGAAAAATATATTTTTAGAAATTAGACATTTCGACGATCATTTTTCCCGCTTTCGTCGATCTCATCCGGGACCCACAAGAGGGAGTTTCAAGCCCTTGAAGCTTTATGGCCTGGTAGGGCCCACACCCCACCCAACTTATGAGAGAACCCTCATTTACTTCCTCTCTTCTTCTTCTTCAATTCGTTTCATACCATCTGAGAACTTGAGAGAACCAGCCTATTATTCACAACTTCTTTCCTCTTGCATGTTGGACTTCCTTTGATCAAAATGAAGTTTTGAGTGCATCAAAGCTTCCTATTGGTACCTTTTTCAAGGGATTTCAGCTACTAGGCTCATCTTCTTTTTGAAATTCTTCTCCATTGTTAGAGCATCAGAAGGTAAGCAATGGCGTCCTTCTTCCAACGTGGTTTTATTGAGTCCATTAGAGCTCAATCTTCATGCATACAAGGCTTCGTAAGGAGGAACCCTTTCTTTTTCAAAATTTCTTGGATTTTGAATTCTTTTCATGGGGCTTCTTGTAGGTTGGAGTTCAGCTAGAGAGAGATGTGTTAGGAGATCTTCTTTGAGTGCATTTTGAGCCAAGGCAAATAATTGAATGGAATATAGTTGTGCATGCAATGTTTTATGGGCTTCTAACTTGATTTCTTGATTTCAATCTTCATTGCTTAATCTTGTTTTGTTTTGGAGTTTAGCTTACTAAACATATGTTTTAATGCTCATACTTTGTGATTCATTTTATTGGATTCTGATATGAGATTGTCTCTTTGAAAAATTGGAATTTACGAATGATTGTTAAAAGTGAATCTTGAAATTTTATGAGGTATTCGTTGATGAATTTTGGAGCATTGCTGTGAATGAGTAGTTGATGAAAAGAGGAGGAGTTGTAGGCTCATTTTCGTGCAGGAAAGGAGGGGTGATAAGGAGAAGTGTTGGAGGAAAGAAAGGACTGAAAATAGCTTCAGAAATGCATTCCCACAGCTGGTCGGTCAGGTGTCGGCTAGCCGACTCCCAACTAACAGGTAACCGAACCATCTCGGTTCCATTTCCAGAATGTTGCATTTTTCCTGATCTAGAGGTGTCAGTCAGCCGGCGGGTGACAGAACCACATCGGTCCCATTTCCAGAATGTTGTTTCATTGTCCTGATGGGTTGGTTAGCTCTCGGTCAGCACTCGGGTAGCCGACATGTTTAGTGTCGGCTAGCCGACTGCCAACCGACAGGTGACCGACTTCACCCAGAATTTCCAGAATGAAAAGAAAAGTGGGGTTTTTAATTCCAATTCCTTATGGGCCCTTCCTAGTCGATGTGTACATATTGATATCTTAAATGTCGTTAAAAATTGAGTACCACCTAAATGAATGAACGACATGAGACCTCAAAGTGTATATTAACTTGACGGTTATGGTCCCAAGGAATTGATGAGGAATTGTGTAATGAACTTGTGATTTCTAAAACCTAAAACTTCGTTTTGTGAATCATTGTGTGAACTATGTTTTTATACACGTCGTGTTGGGACTACTATTCGTGAATTCTCGTGAGTTAGTGTGCATTCTTGATGCAATGTGAGTAGTTCCCGAATTAAAACATAGCAAGCATGATTTTGAAAGTTACTGTGTATTTATGTTCTTGTTGACACTACTCAGCCTAGACGACCTCGTCGGTCTGATCAATCGCCTTGGGTCCTTAAATATTTCATGCCAACTGTAGCTTGGGATATCGTGCGTATTTATCTAGCCTGTTCCACGGTGGGACTCGTGATTGATGCCCAGCTATATTGGGTCATGATTGTGTGCTCTCCTTTCACCTTGTGTGATGGAGAATTTATATCATGAGTGCTCTCGTTACCTTGTGTGACGGAGATTATAGCTTTGTGTGGTTGCCGTGGTTTGTTTCAATGTTTATCATGATTTATAATGTGACTTTATAAAGGATACTGTTTTGAATTACTCCTTATATTTGGTTTCTTTCCATTGTATTTGTTTTTATAAATTGCAAATTATTAATTCATAGCATGATTATACTTGATTCAATTACCTACCAGACCATCGTGTCTAACCCTTCGTTTTTGGTGCTCAGATCCAGGAAATGTTGCCCCCGAGGAGAAGCACGAGGAGGCAATAGTTGAGCAGCCCGTTGGGCAAGAGTGGCTGCCCAATGATGTCATATAGGCATCGGGTTGGGGAACGAGATGCGCATCATATTGGGGAAACATCTAGCTTTTATTTGGGACTTATTATTAGCCATTGTTGGCTTGTTCATTTGGGAAATATGTAAAACTTAACTTTGTTTTTTATGCAATGTAAACTTTAACTTAAACTATGGGTATGCTAGTGATGTTTCTCTCTCTGACATGAGTCTATGAATGTATATATATATTCTCTCTTTCTTGAAAGTGATTTAATTGTGTGTTTGCTACATGCTTCCGCAAATCTATCCATGTGTATGATTCGTGTGGAATTCTCACCGTGGAAACCAGTGGGAAACTAATTAGCGTGTGCGGGGCGGAGTTTTCTGGCCCACCGTGCTGCGACACCGGATTAGGATGGAGTCCCGATCTGGGGTCGTGACAGTTAAAATAGTTGGAAGTGCCTGATTGGAAATGGGAACACATAATAATGGATTTTATCTCTAAGTTGCCATCAATTTATAACGTATATAGTACATGGGTGATAGTTGACAGGTTCACAAAAGTGGCACATTTCTTACCAACGAATATAAAGACACCTCTGGATGAGTTAGCTAGAATGTATATGGAAAAGGTTGTCACAATTCATGGTGTTCCCCTATCGATTGTAATTGACAAAGATCCTAGATCTGGACTGAACTTCAGGAAGCTCTAAGCACGACATTGAATTTTAGTATAGCATACCATCCTTAGACCGACGGACAAACTGAAAGGAATAATCAGACACTGAAGGATATGTTGCGAGCTTGCGTTCTCAAGTTTGGGAAGGACTGGCAGAAAAGTCTTCCATTGTGCGAGTTTGCATATAATAATAGTTATCACTCCAGTATCAGCATGGCACCACTTGAGGCATTGTATGGACGTAGATGCAGAACCCCAATTTGTTGGGAGGAGATAGGTGTCGGGAGTTTTCATGGCCCATCTATTGTTAGTGGTACCAGTGAGCAAGTGAAGCAAATCCATGATTGGTTGAAAATTGTTACAAGCCAACAGAAGAGTTATGCAGACCCGAAGAGAAGAGATCTTTAATTCGAGATGTGCGAGCATGTTTTTCTAAAAGTTTCACCAACACGAGGAACACTGAGATTTGGGCAGAAATGGAAGTTATCTCGGAGATATATCTGTTAGTTTTATGGTCTCAATCCATTAAGATCGATGTAATAAATTGATTAATTTATTTATTTATCAATATATTCATGCTTTCCTTTCATGAGATGAATGGTGTTTTATTACTTGTTTGCACATAACTAATACGAATGACATGATGGTTCATGAGATGAACCGGAGTTCATAAGTATACTAGATGCAATACATGTGTATGGATGAGATCTACATACGGGAGACATGTATAGTAAATCTTATACTTGAATATCTTCACAACCAGTGATAAGATTAGACATCTCATCTGACAAGGTTGCAGTACTTTGATTACTATGAGATAGTGTGATTTGTCTCGATCATCAGAATGTAAGATTCTGGATCATAGTGCTGGTACATTGGATGTATTAAAGGACCATGGGAAGCACCTTATGAACACTGTCTTTACTTTAAGGTCTGCTCTCATAATTCCCTAGCAATAGGCTCTTAATCCTAAGACATTAATGAACTCAAGTTTCTATTTATTTATTTGCTTTGAGTCACCAATGAGTGATGCCAATTGTAGGTCAACACCTCGGTGATTTGGGTACGTGGTAGTAGAGCTGTGGGAACATTCAATGGTCAAGATGGAATCTATCTTTAATATCCCGTTGTGCCAATTAATGGATTTATCATTGGTAAGTGCGCACCCATTCCGATTAAGAGTTAATTGGATCGGTACCAAATGATCATTATAATTAATTGGGGCTCAAGGATAATAAGATATGGATTTAAGTTTGGGAGACAGGTCCAATTGATCCATGGATATTGATGGAGGGGCCTACTTGTGGACATTGGGAAGTTTAGGGTCTTCATGTAATTTATTCCTAAGACTGGAGTTCAATTGCATTTATTTAGTGGGGTTATTTGCAATTAACTATGGGCCCGAATTGCACATGAGATGTGGGGTCGCGGTGTCCCAGTTGGAGCCAGCTTTCTATGGAATCCCTAGTAGTCCCCACGCTAGCCCAAGATTGGATCTTTACTAATTCTATTTGAACTGAAAAGGGAAAAAAACTACTATTTCTATTTGAAGTGAGACTTCTAATAGTGGTAATAGTAGGATTAATGAGTTACTAGTTATTATAAAAGTTGGACTTCTAATAATAAACAAAGAGGAGTTGCTTAAAGCTATAAATAGGAGAGGAGAAGAGAGGAGGCCCTTGGACGTCAATGTACTATATCCCCCTGGGATTCACGCCCAAGGCTCTTGTTGTGCAAGAGTTGCACATGCATCTTCTCCTCTTTCTCTTCTAGTTCTCTTCCGGTTTCCCTTGAGTTTCTAGTTGGTTTTTCTCTTGGAGATCCCACCATCTTCCTTGAGGAAAGAGATCTGATTCAGGTCATTGCGTGGAAGGCCAAGAGGTCTTGGAGATTCTGATTTGGTTTTTCATCATCAAAGAAAGAAATCAACTCCTCCCTTAGAGCACAACTGAGCTCCATAGGTATGATCTACTTCCTTGTATGTTGTGGATTCCGTGGTTGCTTGTATGCTGCTATTTCTATCTTCTAGATAAAGTTTTCTACTGTATATGATCATAAGAAAGAGGACATGGATCCTGGATTGGGTTTTGAAGCCTTCTGGATAGATGATCACTGCATCAAGTTGGTCAAAAGTTTTTGAAATCTATCCTAGAGGCCTACCTATTTCCAACAATATCGGCCCATTTGAGATCTTGGAAATAATTGGAGAAGTTGCTTATAGATTGGCATTACCAGCAGAGTTGTCGAAGGTGCATAATGTTTTTCTTATCTTGATGTTGAAAAAGTATACCGCAGACCCATCTCACGTTTTGTAGTATGAGCCATTGGAATTGCAGCCAGATCTTACGTATGTTGAGCCATAGGTATTAGGTTGGGGCACGAGATGCGCATCATATTAGGGAAACATCTAGCTTTTATTTGGGACTTGTTATTAGCCATTGTTGGCTTGTTCATTTGGGAAATATGTAAAACTTAACTTTGTTTTTGATGCGATGTAAACTTTAATTTAAACTATGGGTATGCTAGTGATGTTTCTCTCTCTGACATGAGTATATGAATGTATATATATTCTCTCTTTCTTGAAAGTGATTTAATTGTGTGTTTGCTACACGCTTCCGCATATCTATCCATGTGTGTGATTCGTGTGGAATCCTCACCGCGAACACCTGTGGGAAACTAATTAGCATGTGCGGGGCGGAATTTTCTGGCCCGCCGCGCCGCTACACCGGATTAGGACGGGGTCCCGGTCCGGGGTCGTGACAGGACTGGTATCAGAGCGAGACACATTTCGGGCAATTAAAAGAACTTAGAAACATAGGGACGTGGAGAGGATTCGTTAGAATTTTCGCTAGTTAGTAACGCATGGGAATGTGGGGTTACGTTTTCTTTTATGTGATTTATTGTACTAACAAGTGGTTTTGCAGCACTATGCCTCCACGCAGAGACGACACCAATATAAATCCTTCCAGCAACAATGCTCACACTACAGGCTCCTCCGGAGATAATCAATTTCAAGATTTCATACAGAGAATGATGGAATTGCAACAGAGGACCAATGAAATGATGATGGAGCAACAAAGGAGAGCTAATGAGACTCAAGCCAGGTTGAAAGAGTAGATGGCTAATAAGGATGAAGAGTTAGCCCAAGTCCAGAGACAGTTGTTGGAAGTGTTAGGGAGGAGACCAGAACCTGTACAACATCAGCATATGGGTCTTCAATTCGTCATTAACAATCGTGATAAAGATCCGAATGTGTTGTTTAAGCGCTTCTGTAAGAGACGCCCAAGGAGTTCACAGGGAAGGAGGATCCCTTGGCAGCAGACGATTGGTTGGCTCACATCGAGAACATCTTCGATCTTTTTGAATGTACAGGCAGACAGCAAGTCCACCTAGCAGCTTCTATGTTTACCAGTTTGGTAGACATATGGTGGAAGACACTTAAAGATGGTTATCGGAACAACACTAATGATATTGCATGGACTACCTTTAAAGACCAATTCACTGAGAAGTATTTACCAGCTCATATTAAGAGACAAATGACAGTAGAATTTCAGTTACTCAAATAGGGTGACACGACAGTCTTGCAATATGTCACCAAATTCGAAAAACTGTCCCGCTATGCTCCAGAGCTTGTCGATACTGAGGAGAAAAAGGTTATTAAATTTATAGAGGGACTTAACCCTATTCTAGAACAACATGCTACCGGTGTAGTGCTACCAGCTGCCTTCCAGGAAGCAGTCAAGAGAGCCAACAAATTTGAAGACATAAAAAGATAATTCAAGACGCTTAGAGAAAACGTCAACAAGCATCCTCAATGTCACGACCCCAAACCCGGACCCTACCGCGGCCCGACCTCGAGGAGCGTAAAATTTGGATGTAAGTAACAATTATATTTCTCCCAGGATCCGCGTGAGTGAGGATGTCAATTCCAACACATTCTGAATATTTTGCGGAAGCTTACGTGGCGTTGCGACTCGGATCCCGTGGCCATCGGATTCCGCATCGCACTCAACCGCTAGCATATAGCTATCGTATCAAGAATCATATCAGACTGGAACAAACCATCACATTAAAATACAGAGTTGACAATAACATGATATTTCATTCCCACATATGTTCAAGTTACAAGTATCAATGTGAATTGATTAAAAATCCCGGAGAACAGGCCAATAAAAGCCATACAAATAACAAGCTAAATAAACACTACCCCACATGTGACGTAACTCAGATGTCGAGCTAAATGTCTACATGACATAGCCGACGCAACAAATCTGCAACTCATGGCTCCACAGCCAACACATGCACTCAGCTCGAAGCGAAGAAATCTAAACCTCAGTACCAAAAGATTGGGTCAGACACGACGGTCTGGCAGGTGGGTGAAAAGATATAAATGATAATCTAAATAATAAAACATATGATAAATCATGGTATTTGATCAAAAGTTGCATAGATTTAAAACCAGTGTAAAACTTGTATACTTGACAAAACATGTATTCATTTTGAAGCATGTGTAAAACATATATATCTGGTAAAACATGTATTCATTTGGAACAAATATAAAACATGGATATCTGGCAAAATGGGTATTCCTCACATTGCAAACCCAATCCATAGGCGGACCCTGCAAATTGCCCTTCTTCAGGGGAGCCACAATCGTGGGGAATAGATTGACAACCACACTTAAGCTAAATCCTCCATCACTAATGTGATGAGAGTACATTCGAGGCATTGGTCTCTAACACGCGAAGTGACGAGAACCAACATTATATATACATATACATATAGCTAGACAAGACCACGGCCACGGAACCGGGTAACGGGACAGGATCCAAGTTGCAACTGGCGGGAGCACAAGGGGGAGGCCCAAGTCAGTTGATCAAACTGACAAGGACATCCAAGCTTAGTGGTGCCGACTCATAGGTTACATGAGAAATCAAAACATGTACAAAACTATATCAGTGTAAAACACTCGAGCAGGCGTGGCATGGTGCTCGTGGCACACATTTCATATCATTATCTTTTCATGCATAAACGAGGCTGGCAGGACATGTCAGGTGCATAAATCAGAGTTAAAACAATGAAATGAATCCTTATATAGTTACGGATTATATATTGGGGCTTCCGCATTCAGACAACATGTATAAAGATCTTCTATGTCTATTATTGCCCTTAGTATGGTACTCGATTGATAGAGGACATACCAAGTTTCCTTATGCAAGTTGATGAATCCAAAATTCCCAATACATTTCCGAATGGAGTTTCTTTTTAAGTCGATCTCCTTATGTCATCCCCTGGGTCTTTCCAAGGTGGTAGGGCATCAGAACAACCTATCCAAACCTTTAAGTACCATATCTGAAAATGATAGAAAAGACTCAGGAATTCTGGGTGAAATTTGGTCACCTGTCGGTTAGTTGGCGGTTAGCCACGAGCTGACCGCGGGGCTGACCGCAGTTGACCATGCTAAAATACAGCATTCTGTGTTTCTAACCGCGCATTTCGGCTACCTAACGGTCACAGGGCTTTTGGGTGGCGGTTAGCCGCTGTCTGACCGCGGGGCTGACCGCAGTTCACTTGTTAAAATACAACATTCTGTGTTTGTAACCGAATCTAGGTCGGTTAGTCGTCGGTCACCTGTCGGCTAGCCGCCAAGGTGACCGCCCGCTGACCGCCCAGCTACGGGAACTACACATCAGGTGCAGATTTATGCTCTTTCTTTCCCAAACCATTCCACTTCGACTTCATCCATTTCCTGACATGAAATGAGTCTATTCCCTTCCATTCAACCTCTAATCCTATCCTCCAACCATCCTTCCATCAAGGCATCGTTTCTCCTTCCAATTCCAACCTCATTCAATGCAAGAGACTCATCATCCATGGAAATCCATATGTATACAAAAAAAAAAAACAAGCTTTACAAAATAGCAATGCATATGTTTTCAAGAGATTAAATAAGAAGGAAAAGCTCATCAATATGTCATTTCAAAGCCCATAAAAGTCATAGTAATTAGCAAGTATTAAATCATAAAAATCATTGATAAAATCAAGCTTTTCTCACAAAATATGCCAATATTCAAAACAATCTAATCATCCACTTGCCTTGGTTTCCAAAGTAGCTAATCAAGCTCCTAATCACCCTCTTAAGCCACAAATCTCCAATCTACACAAAAACCCCAAAATAAACCCATCTTAGAACCCTAAAATGGCAAACCAAAGAACAAGAAGAAGAGAGCTCCCTATAGAGAAGGTAGAGACTCTCTAGAGCTAGGAAAACACAAATCTAGGAGATTGAAAGGATTGCTTACTTGGAAGTGCTTCAAATGAATAAGACTAGCTCAAGGAGAACCTCAATGTGGCTGGATTTTTCTTCTAATGGCATCAATAGAGAGCTTGAGATGAGGGGAAGAAGAAGATGGGCACAAATCTCTCATTTTGGCAAGCTTGGAGGTGGGTTTTTGTGAGAAAACAGGAAGAAGAAGAGGAAAGGGGAAAAACCCTAAGGAGTTGAGGCTCCTTTCACTCTCTCATCTGCTGGAACCAAATGGAGAAGAAGGAATGGGCTGCCCTTTTATAAAAGGGTGGGTGTGGGTCCTAACATCACTTAAACTTGTCGGGATCAAAACATCCATTTCTGGGCCCCGGATGCGATCGACGAAGAAGAGAAAAATGTTTCTCATAAAATTTATTTTTCAAAAAGTATAATTTTGGCATGTTTTTGAGATCTCAAAATTTGGGTCCAGATTCAATGTGAAAAGACCGATTTACCCCCAGGGTTTGGAGCTTTGAATGGGTACGGAGCAAACACGAAAGTTGTAGGGAATGACGATACTGGTCAAATGAAATCGAAATGGAAATTTTTTTGGGAATCACAAAGAATCTCCCCAAGCTGACCACGCAAAACAAATAAGACCATACGGTCACTAACTGGGTTCACTGGCCTTCAAAACTCCCCAAAGCTAATGAAAGGTCTTTCTAACCCATAAACTCACCCAAACAGCCACTAATCTCTCTTTAGAAAACTAGTCCACAATTAAGAAAACACTAATCCTAGAAATTAGGGGTCGGGGTCTCACACTCAAGGTAGCAATAGAAGAAGAGACCAAGACAAAGTCAGAATGCTCAGGTTCAGGGGACATGTAAACATTGTGGCAGAAACCATAACTCCAATGAATGCCACAAAATTACAGGAGCATGTTACAAATGTGGATCTTTTGACCACTTGCTCCGTAACTGTCCAAGGCTCAATGACCAAGGTAACATGCCTCCACAGCAACAACAACAAGCACCCCCACATAATCAACGAGTAGTGCAGAATCAAGCCAGACAACCCCAGCAGCAACAAGCAAGGCAACCACCTCAAAACCAGAATCCTCGTCCTCCTCAACAAAACTGAAATGGCCAGTACATAAGGCAGAATCAAGGACAGAATAGGCCAAGGCTGTTAGTTTTATGGTCTCAATCCATAAGATTGATGAAATAAATTGATTAATTTCTTTATTTATCAATATATTCATGCTTTTTTTCATGAGATGAATGGTGTTTTATTACTTGTTTACACATAAACAATGCGAATGACATGATGGTTCATAAGATGAACCGGAGTCCATAAGTATACTAGATGCAATACATGTGTATGGATGAGATCCACATACGGGAGACATGTATAACAAATCTTATACTTAAATATCTTCACAACTAGTGATGAGACTGGACATCTCATCTGACTAGGTTGCAGTACTTTCATTGCTATGAGATAGTTGATTTGTCTCGATCATCAGAATGTAAGATTCTGGATCATAGTGCTTGTACATTAGATGTATTGAAGGACCATGAAAAGCACCTTATGAACACTGTCTTTACTTTAAGGTCTGCTCTCATAATTCCCTAGCAATAGATTCTCAATCCTGAGACATTGATGAGCTCAAGTTTCTATCTATTCATTTGCTTTGGAGCACCAATGAGTGAGGCCAATTGTAGATCAACACCTTGGTGATTTGGGTACGTGGTAGTAGAGCTGTGGGAACATTTGATATTCAACATGGAATCTATCTTTAATATCCCGTTGTGCCAATTAATGGATTTATCATTGGTAAGTGCGCACTCATTCCGATTAAGAGTTAATTGGAAAGGTACCTATGATCATTATAATTAATTAGAGCTCAAGGATAATAAGATATGGATCTAGTTTGGAAGACAGGTCCAATTGATCCATGGATATTGACGGAAGGGCCTAGTTGTGGATATAGGAAAGTTTATGGTCTTCTATGTAATTTATTCCTAAGACTGGAGTACAATTGCATTTATGTAAGACCCCGCCCCGAGAGTTTGCTTTTAGTGTTAATTAAGACGTGCCTTAGCTATAAGTGAGATTAGTGGAAATGGGTTAAATCTGGATTTCGAATAGCTCGTTATAGCTCTGAATTATTTTGGGAACTCTTTTGATTTAGTGGGGCCCTTTGGGGGTTCTTTTATTGTATCTTGATTAGTTTTGGGATTTATTTAATAATTCTGGAAATCTGTAAATTGCTTCTTTTAATGTACTTTATGATTCCCGACAACTTTTGTATTTGCTCCGTTCTCGTTCGAGACCTCTAAACCCTACTTTACTAATGATAGGGGTGAAACAGTCTTTTTACACAAAATCTGGACACTATTTTCTATATCTCTGAAACTCGTAAAATATATACTTTTTGGAAAGTAGAAATTTCGACGATCGTTTCTTCCTTCTTCGTCGAATCCGTCCGAAGCCCGTAGAGCGATGTTTTAGCCCAATTTGGACTTTTAAGTTGTGGGACCCATTGCCATTGTCTATATAAAGAAGAGTCTTCTTCTCTTCTCCCCTTTTCTTGCAACTCTCCTTGAGAAAAGAGAGGTTTCAGCCCTAGGGTTTTTCTACCTTGCTTCTTGCTTCCCCATCCCTCAATCTCTCTCAAATCTATAGCTAAAGGTAAAATGGCGGTGGTAATCTTCTTCCCCTCCATGAGAGCTTCATCTTGATACCATTTTTAGAGAGAGCCTTCCATTCCAAGCTACACTTTGATCAAGCTCTTACCATTAGAGGACTTTCCATGTAAGCTCTTCTTCTCATCTCTTGGTTGTGTGTTCTTCTAGTCCTTGAGATGCTCCATCTTGGTTATTGGAAGTTATCTCTTTCTATTTCATAGTTTTGCCATTTTAGGGCTTGCAATGAATGTATTTTGGGGATTTTTGTGTAGATTGTAGATTTTGAGCTAAAGAGTGTGCTTAGAGCTTGAATAGCATATTTGGAGACCAAGGCAAGGGAACGAATGGATTTGATTTGAATGAGTTCTTGTTTTATTAAAAATGTGGATTTTACTATTCATCTTCCTCTAGTTTCCTATGTTTCATAATGCCTTTGGAAATGTAATTATTGATAAGAGTTCCTTTCAATAAATTTTATGAGAATGTATGCATTCTTTTACTAAAGTTTGTTTTGCCATTATGGATTTTATAAATGAGATTTGTACTTGCAATGAATGGGGTTTGTGTTGAAAGGAAAATTAATGCCTTGATGGAAGGATGGTTGGAGGATAGGATTGATGTTGAATGGAAGGGAATAGACCCATTTCATGTTAGGAAATGGTTGAAGTTGAGGTGAAAGGGTCTGGGAAAGAAAGACCTGAAATCTGCACCTGATGTGTAGTTCCCGCAGCTGGGCGGTCAGCGGGCGGTCACCTTGGCGGCTAGCCGACAGGTGACCGGCGGATAGCCGACCCATATTCGGTTATAAACACAGAATGCTATGTTTTGACAGGTGAACCGCGGTCAGCTCGTGGCTAACCGCCACCCAAAAGCCCTGTGACCGCCAGGTAGCCGAAATGCGCGGTCAGAAACACAGAGTGTTATATTTTAGCAGGGTGAACCGCGGTCAACCCCGCGGTCAGCCAGCGGCTAACCGCTAGGTGACTGAATTTCACCTAGAATTCCTAAGTCTTTTCTATTGTGTTCAGATATGGTATTTGAAGGTTTGCATGGGTTGTTCTGATGTGCTACCAACTTGGAAAGACCCAGGGGATGACATAAGGGGATTGACTGAGAAAGAAACTCCATTTCGGAAAAATATTGGAAATTTTGGATTCATCAACTGATATAAGGAAACTTGATATGTCCTCTATCACTCGAGTATCATACTAAGGGCAATAATAGACATACAAGATCTTTATACATGTTGTCTGAATACGGAAGCCCCAATATATAGTTTGTAACTGTATAAGAATTTATTTCATGGTTTTAACTCTGATTTATGTGCCTGGCATGTCCTGCCAGCCCCGTCTATGCATGAAAAGATAATGATATGAAATGTGTGCCTACGAGCACCATGCTCCGCCTTCCCGAGTGTTTTATACTGATATAGTTTATGTACACGTTTTGATTTCTCATGTAACCTATTAGTCGGTACCACTAAGCTTGGACGTCCTTGTCAGTCTGATCAACTGACTTTGGCCTCCCCCTTGTGCTCCCGCCAGTTGCAACTTGGATCCTGTCCTGCCCCGTTACCCGGTTCCGCAGCCGTGGTCTTGCCTAGCTATATGTATATGTATATAATGTTGGTTCTCGTCACTTCGTGTGCTCGAGCCCAACGCACTGAATGTGCTCTCATCACATTAGTGATAGAGAGGATTTAGCTTTAGTGTGGTTGCCATCTAGTCAGTTCCTGTACCTTGAATATCCTACATGATTTACATTGCATCTGTACTTTAAATGAACCATGCATCTTGTTTTAAGACAGTTATTGTTTTAATAAGATTTCGTTATGTTTAAGATGTGCTAGGATTTCTTTCTTGGTATTATCTATTCATCCACCTGCCAGACCGTCGTGTCTAACCCAATTTTGTGGTACTCAGGTCCAGCCCCCATTATTGCCTTCAAGGAGGAGCCAGAGGTGGCGGTCGGCGAACCGCAACGATTAGTGGAGTGGCAGGCTGACAATGTCATTTAGACATTTGGATTAGCTTTGAGCTACGTAACATTTTGGGAGAGTTTATAGAATGATACTTGATTTGCACTTTTGGTTGTGTTGGCCTTTGTTGGCCATTATTTTTGGGGAATGTTAATTTAACTTGATATTTTGTTTAAACTTTAACTTCATATTTTGGGAATGCTAATGAGATCATTGCTCACTCTAACATCATGTCATACTTGTGTATTATCAGTCTTATATGATGATGATGATGGATCAAGAATTTGATTTGTTACACGCTTACGCACCAATGTAAATGTTCTATGAGTGTGTGTGAAATCCTCACCGCGGGAACCTGTGGGAGATTAAATGCGTATATTCATATAATCATTCATCCACCTCGTCGCGGGTCCGGATCCCGGTCCGGGGTCGCGACAGACTGGTATCAGAGCGAGACGTGTTTCAGGCAATTAAAAGAAACTAGAAATCTTAAGGACGTGGCGAGGATCCGTTAGACTTTTCGTTAGTTAGACTTGTGTGAGCAATGTGTGACCCTTATATGATTTTATGTGCTAACAATTTGTTTTGCAGTGATATGCCACCTCGAAAAAGACCCGTAACCGACAATCCCACCGCAAGCAATAGTGAACACACCGGGCCATTAGGAAACGGTACTTCGGATCCAAACATGCAGAATCAGTTTCAACAGATGATGCAAGCCATGCTGGACCAGCAACGTCAAGCCAATGAAAATCAAGTCAGATTGCAAGAGCAAATGGCCAGGAAGGATGGAGAGCATGCTAGGGAGATGGCTATGATGCAAAGGCAGTTATTAGAAGTGTTAGAAAGGAGACCTGAACCGGCACCAGCGCAACCTCTAGGCCTTCAAATAGTCATTAACAATAGGGAACATGACCCCAATGCGTTGTTTGAAAGGTTTAGGAAGAGGAGTCCTAAGGAGTTCACTGGGCATGAGGACCCATTAGCTGCAGATGACTGGTTAGAGCATACGGAGAACATCTTTGAGATATTTAGATGTACTGGTAGGCAGCAAGTACAACTCACCGCTTCCATGTTCACCGGTCTAGCAGATATATGGTGGAAAACAGTCAGGGCTGAGTATAGGACCATAGCAGACGCAGAGGCTTGGATAAGTTTCAAGAGACAATTCAGTGACAAGTTTGTACCGACACATGTGAAGAGGCAAAAAGCCATTGAATTCCAGCAGCTCGTACAAGGTAGTACGACCGTCCAAGAGTACCTCACAAAATTTGAGAGACTGTCTCGATATGCCCCAGAATTAATTGACACCGTGGAGAAAAAGATAGCAAAGTTCCTTGAAGGACTTAACCCGACCATTGAGAGGGATGCCACGGGTGTTGTACCACCTACCACTTTTGAAGAGGCTGTGAGAAGGGCCTATAAATTCGAGATCTTGAAGAACAAGTTCCTCAAGATCCAAGGAAGGACTCAGACTCATCAACAAAACAACCAACAGAGGAACCATCAGAACAAGCGACCGAGGCAAGAACAAAACGTGCAAAATGCTCTAGTTTGCGTTCATTGTGGTAAAAACCATGAGAGTGCTCAATGCCATACGATTAAGGGAGCATGTTTCAGATGTGGCTCCATGGCACACCGGCTCAAGGACTGCCCAAGGCAAGTTGGACAAGGTAACAACAGACAGAATCAGCAACAGCAAGGAACACAACGCCAGACACCACCACAGAACGCATTAGTTGTACAGAACCAGCCCAGGCCACTCCAGCAGCAGGCTCCGCAGCAACAGTATAGACCTCCACAACAGCAGCAAGCTCGTCAGCAAGGACAGAATCAGAACCAGCGTCCTCCTCAGCAGCATAGGAATGTACAGCAAGGAAGGCAGCAACAAGCTCAGGACAGGCCTCAGTAGCGAGGACAAGTGTATGCAATTAACCAAGCTGATGCAGAGGCGGCAGATAACTTGGTGGAAGGTACACTCCTAGTTTGTTAATTTAAAGCTAAGATTTTGTTTGACCCTGGCTCTACGCACTCTTTCTTGTCTTCAAAATTTTCTAAGCTGATTGTTATGCCTGTTAGTGAACTTGAGTATATGTTGACAGTGTCCACCCCCGTAGGCAAACAAGTTGTGTGTAGGAAGTATTATCCTAGATGTGCTATTAAGATAGGAGATGTGGTGTTACCGGCGAATCTCATTTTGTTGGAGATGTACGACTTTGATATCATCTTAGTGGTGGATTAGTTAGCAGGTTACCATGCTACTATGGATCGTTTCCATAAGACCCTCACTTTTAAATTAGAAGAGACACCAGCGGGAGTGCTATTTCAAGGAGAGAGGAGGAATTCTTGTCCAAGGTTTATTTCAGCGTTGAAGGCTGATAGACTTGTGAGAAGTGGATGTGAAGGCTATTTAGCGTTTATCTCGGAGGATAAACGGTCCCCAAGGGGTGGAGGAGATCCCAATTGTTGGTGAATTTCCATATATTTTTCCCGAAGAGATCCCAGGATTGTCACCTGTAAGAGAAATTGGCTTCACCATCGAGTTATTACCGGGGACCGCTCCGATATCTATTACACCATACAGAATGGCTCCAGCTGAATTAGGAGAGTTGAAGATTCAGTTGCAAGAATTGTTGGATAAAGGTTTCATTAGACCGAGCGTCTCACCTTGGGGAGCTCTAGTTTTATCCGTCAAGAAGAAAGATGGTTCCATGAGAATGTGTATTGACTATCGGAAATTGAACCAAGCTACCATCAAGAACAAGTATCCGTTGCCAAGGATAGATGAATTGTTTGACCAATTGCAAGGTGTTGCTTACTTTTCGAAGATCGATCTAAGATCCAGTTACCATCAGTTGAGAGTTAGAGATTTAGATGTATCGAAGACGGCGTTCCGGACGAGATATGGACACTATGAGTTTCTAGTGATGCCATTTGGACTGATGAATGCACCAGCAGTACTCATGGCCTTGATGAACAAAATATTCACTGAGTACTTAGACCAATTTGCAGTGGTGTTTATTGATGACATTTTGGTGTACTCTAAGTCTAGAGAAGAGCATGAAGAGCATTTGAGGATAGCATTGCAACTTCTAAGAGACAACCAATTGTATGCGAAGCTCACCAAGTGCAAATTTTGGCTTGAAGAAGTCGCATTTTTAGGTCATATCATTTCCAAAGAAGGATTATCAGTGGACCCAGCCAAGATAGATGCAGTTGTGAAGTGGGAAAGACCGAAGAATGCGTCAGAAATCAGAAGTTTTCTTGGATTGGCGGGTTACTATCAAAGATTTGTGCAGGGATTTTCGTCGATCGTAGCTTCATTGACGAAGTTTACCAAGAAGAATGAACCTTATGTGTGGACCGACCAATGTGAGACCAGCTTCCAAGAGTTGAAAAGGAGATTAACTTCAACACCCGTCCTCACCTTACCATCCGGGAGCGGCGGTTACACCATTTTTACAGATGCTTCAAATATTGGACACGGTTGTGTGTTGATGCAGGATGGAAAAGTCGTTGCTTATGGATCCCATCAGCTGAAGGACCACGAGAAGAACTATGCAACGCATGACCTTGAATTAGCAACGGTCATTTTTGCACTAAAGATGTGGAGACATTACCTTTACGGAGAGAAATTCGAAGTCCACTCCGATCACCGCAGCTTATAGTATTTGTTCTCTCAGAAGGAGTTGAATATGAGACAAAGAAGATGGATGGAATATATTAAAGATCATGATTTTCCGATCAAGTATCACCCGGGGAAGGCAAATGTAGTAGCCGATGCCTTGAGTAGGAAGTTAGCAAGTGTGGCAAGCCTAAGAGTTACTTGCTTCTTTCAGCAATTTGAAGAGTTGGGGGTAGATTTTCAGCCCCTAAGCGAGGGAGTGATGTTTGCCAACATGTCCGTGTCTGAACCCTCATTCATTCGGAAGATCAAGGATGACCAATTGCAAGATCTAGAGTTGGCCAAGATTTCAGAGCATATAGCAGAACGTCCTGATTTTCGTATTGTGGATGGAGTCTTATACTATCGTGATCGTCTATGCGTGCCCAATATTGAAGATTTGAAGAATGACATTATGACAGAGGCGCACAGTACGAAGTGCTCTATGCATCCAGGTAGCACAAAGATGTATCAGAACTTGAAGGGCAGATTTTGGTGGAACAACATGAAGAGGGAAATAACAGCTTTCGTTTCCCGATGTATGACGTGTCAGTTGGTGAAGGCAGAGCATCAGAGACCTCCAGGGTTGTTACAACCATTAGAGATCCCGGAATGGAAGTGGGAACATATCACCATGGATTTCATCTCGGGATTGCCAATGACCAAAAAAGGGAATAACGCCATATGGGTCATTGTGGACCGTCTTACCAAATCAGCTCATTTTATTCCTATGAAGACCGGAGAGAAAATGCATATGTTACCTCTCGCGGAGTTGTTTGTCAATGAGATTGTCAGCCGTCATGGGCAGCCACTCTCCATTACTTCAGACAGAGATAGCAGATTCGTCTCGAGATTCTGGAAGACTTTGCATGAGTCTATGGGAACGAAGCTTCAGTTCAGCACAGCGTATCACCCTCAAACAGATGGTCAGTTAGAGAGAATAATTCAGACCCTTGAGGATATGCTCCAAGCATGTGTACTAGATTTCAAGACTCAATGGGATGAGACCCTACCGCTTTGCGAGTTCGCCTATAACAACAGTTATCATTCGAGCATTGGGATGGCACCTTTTGAGGCATTCTATGGTAGGAGGTGTAGAACTCCAGTCTGTTGGGAAGAAGTAGGTGTTCGCAGTTTCCATGGACCGACTATGGTAAGCGAGACCAGTGACAAAGTCAAGTTGATCCAAGAACGTCTGATGGTAGCCCGGAGTAGACAAAAGAGTTACGCAGACTCTCACCGAAGAGATTTGCATTTCAAAGAAGGAGATAAGGTATTCTTGAAGGTGTCCCCTACTAGAGGAACTTTGAGATTCGGGCAGAGAGGCAAATTATCTCGGAGATACATTGGACCCTATGATATCGTGAGCAAGATTGGTGATGTGGCTTATAGATTGGCCTTACCACCTGAGCTTTCCAGCGTACACAATGTGTTCCATGTGTCTATGTTGAAGAAGTACGTCCCCGATCCGTCGCATGTACTCCGTCATGAACCGTTGGAGATCAGAGAAGATGCCACCTATACCGAGAAGCCTACAGATCATCGATACGAAAGAACAGGAACTGAGGACAAGGACTATTCAATGGGTGAAAGTACTTTGGGACAATCATGGACCGGAAGAGGCAACGTGGGAATTACGGGATCAAGTTCAGAAGAAGTATCCGCATCTACTACCCGAGGTTAGTTATATTATTTCATTTGGTGGACCAAATGCCCTAAGGGGTGGAGGATGTAAGACCCCGCCCCGAGAGTTTCCTTTTAGTGTTAATTAAGACGTGCCTTAGCTATAAGTGAGATTAGTGGAAATGGGTTAAATCTGGATTTAGAATAGCTTGTTATAGCTCTGAATTATTTTGGGAACTCTTTTGATTTCGTGGGGCCCTTTGGGGGTTCTTTTATTGTGTCTTAATTAGTTTTGGGATTTATTTAATAATTCTGGAAATCTGTAAATTGCTTCGTTTAATGTATTTTATGATTCCCGACAACTTTTGTATTTGCTCCGTTCTCGTTCGAGACCTCTAAACCCTACTTTACTAATGATAGGGGTAAAACAGTCTTTTTACACAAAATCTGGACACTATTTTCTATGTCTCCGAAACTCGTAAAATATATACTTTTTGGAAAGTAGAAATTTCGACGATCGATTCTTCCTTCTTCGTCGAATCCGTCCGAAGCCCGTAGAGCGATGTTTTAGCCCAATTTGGACTTTTAAGTTGTGGGACCCATTGCCATTGTCTATATAAAGAAGAGTCTTCTTCTCTTCTCCCCTTTTCTTGCAACTCTCCTTGAGAAAAGAGAGGTTTCAGCCCTAGGGTTTTTCTACCTTGCTTCTTGCTTCCCCATCCCTCAATCTCTCTCAAATCTATAGCTAAAGGTAAAATGGAGGTGGTAATCTTCTTCCCCTCCATGAGAGCTTCATCTTGATACCAATTTTAGAGAGAGCCTTCCATTCCAAGCTACACTTTGATCAAGCTCTTGCCATTAGAGGACTTTCCATGTAAGCTCTTCTTCTCATCTCTTGGTTGTGTGTTCTTCTAATCCTTGAGATGCTCCATCTTGGTTATGGGAAGTTATCTCTTTCTATTTCATAGTTTTGCCATTTTAGGGCTTGTAATGAATGTATTTTGGGGATTTTTGTGTAGATTGTAGATTTTGAGCTAGAGAGTGTGCTTAGAGCTTGACTAGCATATTTGGAGACCAAGGCAAGGGAACCAATGGATTTGATTTGAATGAGTTCTTGTTTTATTAAAAATGTGGATTTTACTATTCATCTTCCTCTAGTTTCCTATGTTTCATAATGCCTTTGGAAATGTAATTATTGATAAGAGTTCCTTTCAATAAATTTTATGAGAATGTATGCATTCTTTTACTAAAACTTGTTTTGCCATTATGGATTTTATAAATGAGATTTGTACTTGCAATGAATGGGGTTTGTGTTGAAAGGAAAATTAATGCCTTGATGGAAGGATGGTTGGAGGATAGGATTGATGTTGAATGGAAGGGAATAGACCCATTTCATGTTAGGAAATGGTTGAAGTTGAGGTGAAAGGGTCTGGGAAAGAAAGACCTGAAATCTGCACCTGATGTGTAGTTCCCACAGCTGGGCGGTCAGCGGGCGGTCACCTTGGCGGCTAGCCGACAGATGACCGGCGGATAGCCGACCCAGATTAGGTTATAAACACAGAATGCTGTGTTTTGACAGGTGAACCGCGGTCAGCTCGCGGCTAACCGCCACCCAAAAGCCCTGTGACCGCCAGGTAGCCGAAATGCGCGGTCAGAAACAAAGAATGCTATATTTTAGCAGGGCGAACCGCGGCCAGCCCCGCGGTCAGCCAGCGGCTAACCGCTGAACACCGTGGCGGCTAACCGCCAAGTGACCGAATTTCACCTAGAATTCCTGAGTTTTTCCTATTGTGTTCAGATATGGTATTTGAAGGTTTGCATGGGTTATTCTGATGCCCTACCACCTTGGAAAGACCCAGGGGATGACATAAGGAGATTGACTTAGAAAGAAACTCCATTTCGGAAAAATATTGGAAATTTTGGATTCATCAACTCATATAAGGAAACTTGATATGTCCTCTATCACTCGAGTACCATACTAAGGCAATAATAGACATACAAGATCTTTATACATGTTGTCTGAATACGGAAGCCCCAATATATAGTCCGTAACTGTATAAGAATTTATTTCATGGTTTTAACTCTGATTTATGCACCTGACATGTCCTGCCAGCCCCGTCTATGCATGAAAAGATAATGATATGAAATGTGTGCCTACGAGCACCATGCTCCGCCTGCCCGAGTGTTTTATACTGATATAGTTTATGTACACGTTTTGATTTCTCATGTAACCTATTAGTCGGTACCACTAAGCTTGGACGTCCTTGTCAGTCTGATCAACTGACTTGGGCCTCCCCCTTGTGCTCCCGCCAGTTGCAACTTGGATCCTGTCCTGCCCCGTTACCCGGTTCCGCGGCCGTGGTCTTGCCTAGCTATATGTATATGTATATAATGTTGGTTCTCGTCACTTCGTGTGCTCGAGCCCAACGCACTGAATGTGCTCTCATCACATTAGTGATAGAGAGGATTTAACTTTAGTGTGGTTGCCATCTAGTCAGTTCCTGTACCTTGAATATCCTACATGATTTACATTGCATCTGTACTTTAAATGAACCATGCATCTTGTTTTAAGACAGTTATTGTTTTAATAAGATTTCGTTATATTTAAGATGTGCTATGATTTCTTTCTTGGTATTATCTATTCATCCACCTGCCAGATTGTCATGTCAAACCTAATTTTGTGGTACGCAGGTCCAGCACCCGTTATTGCCTTCGAGGAGGAGCCAGAGGAGGCGGTCGGCGAACCGCAACGATTAGTAGAGTGGTAGGCCGACAATGTCATTTAGACATTTGGATTAGCTTTGAGCTACGTAACATTTTGGGGGAGTTTATAGAATGATACTTGATTTGCACTTTTGGTTGTACTGGCCTTTGTTGGCCATTATTTTTGGGGAATGTTAATTTAACTTGATCTTTTGTTTAAACTTTAACTTCATATTTTGGGAATGCTAATGAGATCATTGCTCACTCTGACATCATGTCATACTTGTGTATTATCAGTCTTATATGATGATGATGGATCAAGAATTTGATTTGTTATATGCTTCCGCACCAATGTAAATGTTCTATGAGTGTGTGTGAAATCCTCACCGTGGAAACCTGTGGGAGATTAAATGTGTATATTCATATAATCATTCATCCACCTCATCGCGGGTCCGGATCACGGTCCGGGGTCGCGACAATTTATATAGTGGAATTATTTGCAATTAACTGTGGGCCCAGATTGCACATGAGATGTGGGGTCGCAGTGTCCCAGTTGGAAACAGCTTTCTAAGGAATCCCTAATGGTCCTCATGCTAGCCCAAGTTATTGGAAAGATACTAATTATAGTAGAACTCTAAAAGGAAATATAATATTATTATTTCTATTTGAAGTGAGACTTCTAATAGTGGTAATAGTAAGTTACTAATTATTAATGGAAGTGAGAATTCTATTTTAATTAGAAAAGAATAAGTTACTAATTATTAATGGAAGTGAGACTTCTATTTTAATTAGAAAAGAATAAGTTACTAATTATTAATGGAAGTGAGACTTCTATTTAAATTAGTAAGAAGAGAGTTACTAATTGTTAGAGAAGTGAAACTTCTATTTCAATTAGAAAGAGGAGATGGCTTGAAAGCTATAAATAGGAGGAACAAGTGTTGGACGCCCCTATGCATATCCCACCTAGGGATTCATGCCCAATCCTTGTTTTTGTGCAAGAGTTGCACATGCTGCTCCTTTTTTCCCTCTTCTAGTTCTCTTCCAGTTTCCTTAAGAGCTTTCTCTTGGAGATCTCACCCATCTTCTTAAAAAAAGAGAATCTAATACGGGTAATAGCGTGGAAGATCAAAAGGTCTTGGAGATTCCTATTTGATACGTGAAAGAGTTTCATCATGAAAGAAAGTAACAAATTCCCCATTAGAGTACAACCGAGCTCCGAAGGTATAATCTACTTCTTTGTATGTTGTGGATTTCATGATGGCTTGTATGCAGCTATTTCTATCTTCTAGATAGAGTTTTCTACTATAAATGATCATGAGAAAAAGGTCATGGATCCTGGATTGGGTTTTGTTGCCTTATGGATACTTGATCCCTGAATCAAGTGGGTCAAAAGTTTTGAAAACCTATCCACGAGGTCCACCCACTTCCAACAAAGGCAGCAAGGACGGGCCTATCATCTCAATCAAGTGGATGCTGATGCAGCAGGCAATATTGTTGAAGGTAAACTTCTTGTTTGTGGAATAGAAGCTAAGATATTGTTTGACACTGGATCCACTCATTCTTTTATATCTCCTATGTTTGCTAAGTTAATTGCTATTCTAATTAGCGAACTTACTTTTTTTTTTTGTTGTCACCACTCCGATAGGTAAACAAACTGTTTGTAGGAACTACTATCCCAATTGTACGATTATGGTAGGAGAGGTTAACTTGCCAGCAAATCTGATTGTGTTGGATATGCATGATTTTGACATTATTTTGGGAATGGACTGGTTAGCTGGACATCATACAACCATGGATTGCTTCACCAAAGTTATTGCTTTCAAATTGGACACGGTACCTATGGGAATTAAATTTCAGGGAGAGCTGAAGAAACCACAGGCAAAACTAATTTCAGCCTTGAAAGCTTCCAAACTGTTAAGAAGTGGTTGTCAGGGATATGTAGCTTTTATCACGAAAGATAAACAGTTCCAAGGGGTGGAGGGAATCCTCGTTGTACGCAAATTTTCAGATGTTTTTCCATAGGAGATTACAGGTTTGCCTCCAATTCAAGAGATTGGCTTCACGATCAAACTATTATCAAGGACTGCTCCAATTTCTATTGCGCCTTACAGAATGGCCCTTGCGGAATTGAGAGAACTAAAGATACAGTTGCAATGGTTACTAGAGAAAGGTTTTACTAGACTAAGCATCTCACCATAGGGAGCTCCAGTTTTGTTCGTCAAGAAGAAATATGGCAGTTTGAGAATGTGTATTGATTATAGGAGATTGAACCAGGTCACAATCAAGAATAAATACCCACTGCCAAGAATAGATGAACTATTTTATCAGTTGCAAGGAGCAGCGTATTTTTCAAAAATTGATTTACGGTCCGGCTATTATCAGTTGAGAATTAGAGAATCAGATGTACCAAAGACAGCCTTTAGGACTAAATATGGGCGTTATGAGCTCCTAGTGATGCTTTTGGACTGACAAGCGCGCCGGTAGTGTTCAGGGCTCTAATGAACAAGATCTTTGCACCACACTTGGATCAATTTACAATGGTATTCATCGATGATATTTTGGTATACTCTAAGTCCAAAGAAGAGCATGAGCAGCATCTAACGACAACATTGCAACTTTTGAGAGATAATCCGCTTTATGCGGAGCTTGGAAAGTGCGAATTTTGGCTAGAACAAGTTGCTTTTCTCGGCCACATCATCTCCAAAAAAGGTTTAGCAGTCGACCCAGCCAAGATTCAGGCAGTCATTAATTGGGAAAGGCCAAAGAATGTGACAAAAATCAAGAGTTTCCTAGGCTTGGCAGGCTACTACAGAAGATTAGTGCAGGGATTTTCGTCCATTTTGGCACCCTTGACCAAGCTAACTCGGAAAAATGTACCATTTGTGTGGGATGAAAAATGTGAGGCCAGCTTTGAAGAACTAAAAAGGAGATTGACCATAGCACCTATCCTTACATTACCAGTGGGTAGCGGTGGATTTGTCGTATATATCGATGCTTCGAACGTCGGACTCGGTTGTTTTAACGTCTCTATACCCACATTTAGTACCCTTTTTCCTGTTTGTGCGCAAGAGAGTCAGAGTTGTTTGGACTTAGCATGTGGTTCTCAAAGGACTTTGGCAGAATTTTCAGGTTTTTGACGTCACTGATGGGGTTAGCGAAGAGATTAGTGAACAGTCGTTAGTCAGCAAGGAAGGTGAACAGCTTATCGAGACCCAATTACGATTGATCGTGTATCGTCAGATAGTGCGTCAGGCAAGTAAGTATGGAGTTTTTTTGGATAAACTTGGAGTATTTTCCTATGTCAAAAGAGCCCAAAATCCAGAGAAAGGGTAGATTTATGGAAGTTTAAGGTGATTTTCAGTTGCTAGAGCTTTAAGTGGATGCCAAAAGTTAGAGACTTCTTAAATTTGATGAACTTTTTTCAGAAAAGAGTTAGATGATTCTCACCAATTCCAGAATGATGGTGAAGTCGACTCAACAGGAGGCATCAGTGCATTATTAAAATCATAGGAAGTAAGCTTTCGGCTATGGTATAAAGAGCTGTATACATAACGGATGGTTGCCTGGTCTTATGATAGAGGAGATTTTGCGGAGTTTACGGATTTTTGGAATATCAGCTTGGGCACTGTGCGTATGCAAACTAGAGAATCATAACCTATGGATAAGACCAGTTGAAAGATCTAGAGAAGAATGACACACATACATGACTTGAGGATGATGAACCCGAGATAGAGTTACAACCTACAGAGTTGAGAACCTTGTGATTTCAAAGAGCGGATGGAGATTGGTGAAGTATCCAGATGACCGTCCCAACATTGATACTTGTAACTTGAACATATGTGGAAATGAAATATCCTGTCACTGTCAACTCTGTATTTTAATGTGATGGTTTGTTCCAGTCTGATATGATTATTGATACGATAGCTATATGCTAACGGTTGAGTTGGATGCGGAATCCGGTGGCCACGGAATCCGAGTCGCAACGCCACGTAAGCTTCCGCAAAATATGCAGAGTGTGTTGGAATCGTCATCCTCACACACGCGGATCCTGGGAGACATATAATGGTTACTTAGATCCCAAATTCGTACCCCCGAGGTCGAGCCGCTGCAGGGTCCGGGTTCCGGGTCGTGACAGATTGGTATCAGAGCCGGCAGGTTTCTAGGAAATAAAACACTCTAGGAACCTTAAGACGTGTGGTGATGACTCGTTAGACCGTGTGTGTTTTCTTTTTGCTAGCCGTCATTTCTGTGAGTTCGGGTTTGTTTTCTTCTAGTGGGGGAGACAATTTTTTTTCTCGCCTTTTTGTCCTTGTTGTTAAGGAATTTGGGGGACCAAATTCTTTTCTAGTGGGGGAGAATTTAAAGTCTCTATACCCACATTTAGTACCCTCTTTCTTGTTTGTGCGCCAGAGAGTCAGAGTTGTGTGGACTTAGCAAGTGGTTCTCGAAGGACTTTGGCAGAATTTTCAGGTTTTCGATGTCACCGATGGGGTTAGCGAAGAGATTAGTGAACAGTCGTTAGTCAGCAAGGAAGGTGAACAGCTTATCGAGACCCAATTACGATTGACCGTGTATCGTCATATAGTGCGTCAGGCAAGTAAGTATGGAGTTTTTTGGGATAAACTTGGACTATTTTCCTATGTCAAAAGACTCCATAATCCAAAGAAAGGGTGGACTTCTGGATGTTTAAGGTGATTTTTAGTTGCTAGAGCTTTAAGTGGATGCCAAAAGTTAGAAACTTCTTAAATTTGATGAACTTTTTTCAGAAAAGAGTTAGTTGATTCTCCACAATTCCAGTGTGGGAATGAAATATCCTGTTACTGTCAGCTCTGTATTTTAATGTGATGGTTTGTTCCAGTCTAATATGATTATTGATACGATAGCTACATGCTAGCGGTTGAGTGCGATGCGGAATCCGATGGCCACGAAATCCGAGTCGCAACGCCACGTAAGCTTCCGCAAAATATGCAGTGTGTTGGAATTGTCATCCTCACACACGCGGATCCTGGGAGACATATAATGGTTACTTAAAACCTAAATTCGCGCCCCGAAGGTCGGGCCGCTGCAGGGTCCAGGTTCGAGGTCATGACAATTGTGTATTGATGCAAAATGGCAAGGTTATTGCATATGGCTTTAAGCAATTGAAGGAGCACGAGAAAGATTATGCAACCCACAACTTGGATTTGGCCGCAATCATCTTTGCCTTAAAGATGTGGAGACATTACCTCTATGGGGAAAATTTTTAAGTCCATTCGGGTCACCGCAGTCTCCTATATTTGTTTTCCTAGAAAGAATTGAACAAGAGACTGAGGAGATGGATGGAATACATCAAGGATTATGACTTTCCAATAAAATACCATCCAGGGAAAGTGAATGTAATTGCAGATGCTTTGAGTAGAAAGTCAGGGAGTGTGGTCAGTTTGCAAGGAAACGGTATGTTTCAACAGTTTGAAGAATTGGGAGTTGATTTCTAGCCGTTAAGAATAGGGGTAATGTTAGCAAGCATGTCAGTATCAGAACCTATCTTCATTCGGAAAATCAAAGAGAGTCAGTTGCAAGACCCAGATTTGGCTAAGATTGTGGATCACATTGCAGAGCGTCCAGACTTTCGGATTGTAGATGGAATACTATACTTCCGCAACCGGCTTTGCGTTCCAAACATTGATGAATTGAAAACAATATCATGGTAGAAGCTCACAGCATTAGATATACTATGCACCCAGGAAGCACAAAAATGTATCATAACTTGAAGAATAGATTCTGGTGGAATAACATGAAGAGGGAAATTGCAACCTTTGTGTCTTGATGCATGACTTATCAGTTGATAAAGGCAGAACATCAGAAACCAGCAGGACTTTTACAGCCATTAAAGATCCTGCGGTGGAAATGGGAACACCTTACGATGGATTTCATCTCGGGCTTACCCACTACCAGCAAGGAGACCAATGCGATATGGGTTATAGTTGACCGTCTGACATAATTTGCACATTTCATTCTGCTGAAGATAAGAAGGAAGATGCAAATGTTCGCACTTGCGCAAACGTTTATCAATGAGATTGTCAGTCGTCATGGCTAACCCGTTTCGATCACATCTGACAAAGATAGCCGATTCGTCTCTAGATTCTGGAAAACATTACATGAATCTATGGGTACGAAGCTTCAGTTTAGCACTGCATATCACCCTCAGACAAATGGCCAGTCAGAGAGGACTATTCAGACCTTGGAAGACATGCTACGAGCTTGTGTATTAGATTTTAAGACTTAATGGGATGAGAGTTTGCCACTTTGTAAGTTTGCATATAATAGCAGCTACCACTCGAGCATTGGAATGGCACCTTTCGAGGCACTGTATGGTAGAAGATACAGAACTCTTGTGTGTTGGGAATAGGTCGAAGAACGCAGCTTTCAAGGATCAATATTGATTGGTGAAACCAATGAGAAAGTGAAATTGATTCATGAACTTTTGAAAGTTGATAGAAGCCGACAGAAAAGCAACGCTGATGTCCAAAGGAAAGACCTACAATTTCAAGTAGGAGATAAGGTGTTTTTGAAAGTGTCGCGCCCCCGAACTCGGATCCCTGTGTTAGGGATTTTGTAAATTGCAATTTGATGGATGCTGTAAGACCCCGCCCCGAGAGTTTCCGATTAGTGTTAATTAAGACGTGATTTAGTTATAAGTGAGATTAGTGGAAATTGGTTAAATCTGGATTAGAATAGCTTTTTATAGCTTTGAATAATTTTGGGAACTCTTTTGATCTAGTGGGGCCCTTTGGGGGTTCCTTTTTAGTGTGTCTTGATTTGTTTTGGGATTTAGTTATAATTCTGGAAATCGGCAATTTACTCCGTTGAATGTATTTTATGATTCCCGACAACTTTTGTATTTGCTCCGTTTCCATTCGAGACCTCTAAACCCTACTTTGCCATTGATAGGGGTAAAACAGTCTTTTTACCCAAAATCTGGACACTAATTTCAATGTCTCCGAAACTCGTAAAATATATACTTTTTGGGAAGTAGAAATTTCGACGATCAATTCTTCCTTCTTCGTCGAATCCGTCCGAAGCCCGTAGAGCGACGTTCTAGCCCATTTTAGACTTTTAAGTTGTGGGACCCATAGCCATTGTCTATATAAGGAGGAGTTCTTTTCCCTCCTCCTCTTCTTGCAATTTCTTGAGAACAAGGTATTCCAGCCCAGCCCTAGGTTCTTCTTCTTGCTCCTTGGTCCTCCATCTCTCAATCTCTCTCAAATCTATTGCTAAAGGCAAAATGGAGGTAGTAGTCTTCTTCCCCTCCATGAGAGCTTCCTCTTGATATCTTTTTTTGAGAGAACCTTCCATTCCAAGCTATCCTTTGAGCAAAATCTTGCCATTAGAGGGCTCTTCATGTAAGTTCTTCTTCTCATCTCTTGATTTTGTGTTCATCTAGCCTAGGAGGTGCTTCACCTTGATTATTGGAAGCTATCTCCATCTATTTCTTGACTTTGACATTCTAGGGTTGTAATGTTGTATTTTGGGATTTTTGTGTAGATTATAGATTTTGAGCTTGATAGTGGATTAGAGCTTGTCTAGCATACTTTGGAGACCAAGGCAAGTGGATGAATGGATTCAATTTGAATAAGTTCTTACTTTGTCAAAAATGTGGATTTCTACTATTCATATTTCATTTGATTCATTATGTTCCATAATGTTTTAGAAAGGTATTTATTGACATGGTTTCTCCCTTAGTAGTTTATGATAATAAATGCATTCATCATCAAGTTTATTTTGGTCATTATAATCCCCTTAAATGCTATTTGTACTTGTATTGAATGAGATTTGGATTGGTAGGTGAATTAATGCATTGGTGGAATGGTGATTGGTGGGAAGAATTAAATGTTAAATGGAAGGGAATAGACCCATTCCACGTTGGGAAATGATTGGACTTGAGGCGAAATGGTTTGGGGAAAGAAAGCACTGAAATCTGCACCTGATGTGTAGTCCCCGCAGCTGGGCGGTCAGCGGGCGGTCACCTTGGCGGCTAGCCGACAGGTGACCGGCGGCTAGCCGACCCAGATGCGGTTAGAAACACAGAATGCTGCATTTTGACAGACGAACCGCGGTCAGCCGCGCGGTCAGCTCGCGGCTAACCGCCAATCAAAAACCCCAGTGACCGCTAGGTAGCCGAGAGGCGCGGTTAGAAACACAGAATGCTACATTTTAGCAGGGTGAACCGCGGTCAGCTCCGCGGTCAGACAGCTGCTAACCGCCGATCACCTCGGCGGCTAACCGCCACCTGACCGACAGGTGACCGAGTTTAACCCAGAATTCCTGAGTCTTTTCTATTGGTTTCAGTTATGGTATTTAAAGGTTTGGATAGGTTGTTCTGATGCCCTACCACCTTGGAAAGACCCAGGGGATGACATAAGGAGATTGACATAGAAAGAAACATCATTTCGGAAAAGGTATTGAGACTTTTATATTCATCAACGTGCATAAGGAAACTTAGTATGTCCTCTATCATTCGAGTACCATACAAAGGGTAATTTAGACATACAAGATCCTTATGCAGGTCGTTTGAATATAGATGCCCCAATACATAGTCCCTAATGGCATAAGGACTCATTGCATTGTTTTATTCAGTTATTTGTATAATAACCCGAATCTACTGGTTTTCTCTCAAATTCCGATTTGTACACCCGATATGTCCTGCCAGCCCGTGTATACATGAACCGAAAATAATTTGAAATGTGTGCCTTCGAGCACCATGCCCGCCTGCCCGTATGATTTATATTGATATAGTTTTGTGTATGTTTTGATTTATCATGTAACCTAAGAGTCGGCACCACTAAGCTTGGACATCCTTGTCAGTCTGATCAACTGACTTGGGTCTCCCCCTGTGCTCCCGCCAGTTGCAACTTGGATCCCGTTCTGTCCCGTTACCCGGTTCCGCGGCCGTGGTCTTGCCTAGCTATATGTATATGTATATGTTTATAATGTTGGTTCTCGTCACTTCGTGTGTTCGAGCCCAACGCACTGAATGTGCTCTCGTCACCTTAGTGATGGAGAGGATCTAGCTCTAGTGTGGTTGCCATCTAGTCAGTTTCTGTACCTTGAATACCCCGCATGATTTATATTGCATCTGTACTTTAAATGAACTATATGCCCTGTTTTAAGACAGTTATTGTTTTATCAAGATTTCATCATGTTTAGAAAGTGTTTTGATTTCTTTCTTGGTATATCTATTCACCCACCTGCCAGACCGTCGTGTCTGACCCATTTTGTGGTACTCAGGTCCAGCCCCCGTCTTTGCCTTTGAGGAGGAGCCAGAGGAGGCGGTCGGTGAACCGCAACGTCTAGTGGAGTGGCAAGCTGACGATGTCATGTAGACATTGGGTTTAGCTTTGAGCTGCGAACATTTTGGGATGTCATTGATTTATACTTTGGTTGTACTGGCCTCTGTTGGCCATTATTTTTGGGGAATGTTAATTAACTTGTTCTTTTGTTTAAACTTTAACTTAATATTTTGGGAATGCTAATAAGATCATTGCTCACTCTGACATCATGCTATACTTGGTTATTAACAGTCTTATTTGATGTGATTGGATTAAGAGTTTGATTTGCTACACGCTTCCGCACCAATATAAATGTTCTATGAGTGCATGAGGAATCCTCACCACGGAAACCTGTGGGAAATTTGGAAATGTTTAATTATCAACAAGGGGTGGTTCATTATCCACACCACCCCCGTCGCGGTCCTCGGGCCCCGGTTCGGGGTCGCGACAGACGCATTATCATTTTAGCATCATTTGAATTTTCACACATGCATTGATTTAGAAAATCTTGAAATCTTGATTTACACATGCATTGTTTTTAGACTTGTAGAAATATTGATTTATGCATGTTTTGATTTTAAACTTGGATGCAATTAGTTTTGAAAAGAAGTTTTATTAATCAAGCAAGCCTATTAGTTTTAAATTTTTCAAATCATTTTAGGCTTTTTATGATTCATGTTTTTAAACCTCTTAGTTTGATTTAAAACATGTTTTCAAGCTTGATTTAATGGCCCAAAAGTCCCCACAAGAAATCTCTTTAAAACATACATTTTTGGGGATTTTGGTCCTTGGACCCGGTCGACCTGCAGTGTACCCGGTCAACCGAGCCCGTGGACCCGGTCGATCGGGCACACTGCCAGTCGACCGGGAAAAGCCGTTTTGCTCTTTTTTAAACGGTCATATTTTTTACCGTTGAGCACTCGGTCGACCTAAGTAAGGGTCCAGGTCGACCAGGGACACGCAGGAACTCAACTTTTGAGTGTAAAAACTAGTTCATTCCTTTGAAAAATTAGAGGAACCAAGAGGCCCTCCTTGAGGTGTTTTGAGGCCAAACAAAGGGGAATGAGCTAAGGGAGGCTAGTTGGTCCAAGGGAAAGCTAAAGCTTGGAATCATGGTTTAAATCACTACGTTAGCTTTACTTTTCTTAATCATATGTTTTCATGCTTTGCTTTAATTATTGGTAAATCTTTTCTAGCATGATAAATTATGATTTGTTGTGTCCTTAACATGTATATGCTTTGAATTGATTTATTGTTTTGGATGCATCACCTTGATTCAAACCAAGTAGGACTCAAATTGGTATATCTAAGTGAATCATGTTTTGGAATCATCTTTGAAATCATATGTAACATGATTCATATACTTGGTTGAATCTTTGGTTGTTGTTTTCATCATAAGAAAATCACCTTCAAATCTGTCTTATGTTTTGGATTCAACAACTTCACAAATCATATGTACTTTTGTTTTAAAGTTTCACAACTTGCTTAGCTTGATAGGTATATCATTTTCAAGTTGAATTTTTTTAATACATATGATTTGTCTCTTCACTTCAATCAAATACCTTTTAGTGTTTTACACTTTCAAATGCTTTTAGCATACATGTATTGAGCTACTATTGGAAGTGGGTGGACCTCTTGGATAGGTTTCAAAAACTTTTCACCAACTAGAAGTGATGAACACCTATCCAAAAGCCATCAAAACCCAATCCAGGATGCATGTCCTCAAACTCAGCCATTATGATTAGTAAACAAACCTATCAAAAGGATAGAAACAGCACTAAACACACAACCACGAAATTCCACAACATACAAGGAGTAGAAAATACCTATGGAGCTTGGTTGTGCTCTAATGGAGAACTTGATTCAACTCTGTGATGAAGAGCTCTTCTAAGATCAGAATCTCCAATGCCCAATCGTCTTCCACGCTATGACCCGCTTCAGATCTCTTTCCACAAGAGAGATGGTGGAATCTCCAAGAGAAATACTATCTAGAATCTCCAAGGAAACTAGAAGGGAACTAGAAGAGAGAGAGGGGAAGGAGAAGAATGCAATTCTTGCACTTTAGGGTTGATGGGCGTGAACTCCTATTGATAGACCAAGCATGGACGTCCAAGGCCTCCCTTGTCCCCATATTTATAGTCTTGCAACTCCTCTCTTTCTTAATAATTAGAAGTCCAACTTCTAGATTAATTAGTAAACCTTCATTCCACTATTACCACTATTAGAAGTTTCACTTCAAATAGAAATAGTAGCTTTCCTTTTTTAGTTCAAATAGAATTAGTAAAGATCCAATCTTGGGCTAGCGTGGGGACCACTAGGGATTCCATAGAAAGCTGGCTCCAACTGAAACACCGCGACCCCACATCTCATATGCAATCCGGGCCCACAGTTAATTGCAAATAACTCCACTATATAAATGCAATTGAACTCCAGTCTTAGGAATAAATTACATGAAGACCCTAAACTTCCCTATCACTACAAGTGGGCCCCTCTATCATTATCCATGGATCAATTGGATAGATTGTCCCACCAATTTTGACCCATATCTTATTATCCTTGAGACCCAATTAATTATAGTAATCATTAGTACCCTCCAATTAACTCTTAATTGAGATTGGTGTACACTTACCAATGATAAATCCATTAATTGGCACAAGGGGATAATAGAGATAGATTTCATCTTGACCATTAAATGTTCTCACAGTCCTACTACCACATATCCAAGACACCGAGGTGTTGACCTACAATTGGCCTCACTCATTGGTGACTCAAAGCAAATGAATAGATAGAAACTTGAGTTCATAAATATCTCAGGGTTGAGGGCCTATTGCTAGGGAATTATGAGAGCAAACCTTAAAGTAAAGACAGTGTTCATAAGGTGCTTCTCATGGTCCTTCAATAAATCCAATGTACCAGCACTATGATCTAGAATCTTACATTCTGATGATCGAGACAAATCACACTATCTCATAGTAATCAAAGTACTGCAACCTTGTCAGATGAGATGTCCAATCTCATCACTGGTTGTGAAGATATTCAAGTATAAGATTTACTATACATGTCTCCCGTATGTGGATCTCATCCGTACACATGTATTACATCTAGTATACTTATGGACTCCGGTTCATCTCATGAACCATCATGTCATTCATATTGGTTATGTGCATTTAAGTAATAAACACCATTCATCTCATGAAATGATAACGTGAATATATTGATAAATAAATTAATTAATCAATTTATTACATCAATCTTAATGGATTGAGACCATAAAACTAACAGCTACATCGTTAAATTGATTGAAGTTATCATACATACACATTGTGCACTCATATTTGCATTCATAGTGTGTGTGTGTGTGTGTGTGTGTGAATTAGATTTCACTTTTATATCAGCCTATGTTAGAGGCATTGTATTGAGCTAAAATTATATCTCCATCAAGTGTATTCTAGACACTACTTAGAGAGAGAGCCAACCTTTTGGTTGAATAGGTTGTTACTTAGCCTTAGAAAAGCATAAGTGTATGGTTATGGGTGAACCATAAAACCCAAGAGGTTATTGCTTAGCCTTAGAAAGCATATTGTAAAGATTATTGCTTAGCCTATTGAAAAGCATAAATAGTGAAAATCCGATAGGGTGTAGGATCACAAGCTGGTAGTGGATGTAGGCATTGAGGCTGAACCACTATAAATCATTGTGTTATGGTGTATGCTTTATGGTGATTGTTTTTGTTTAGCTTCCGCATTTAATTTTAGAATCATCACTTGTGACTAGCTAATTTTAAAGAAGTTAAAACTTGTCATAATTGGTCACTAAGTTGTAGCTCACCCTATTCTCCCCCCGCCCCCCCCCCCCCCCCCCCCACCCCCCCACTCTAGGGTAAGGATCTCGGACTTTCACCCTGCAGCGGTCCGACCTCGGGAACGCGAATTGGGAAGTAAGTAATAAATAACGTTTCTCCCTAGGATCCCTGCGTGTGAGGAAGACAAAAATTCCAAACACATCAAGAACATTTCGCGGAAGCTTACGTGGCGTTGCTACCCGGAGCTCGTGGTCATCAAATTCTGTGTCGTACTCAACCCTTTAGCATAAAGCTTCATAAAATACTCATACTCAGACTGGAATAAAACATGATACCAAAATAGACAGAGCTGACAATGACAAGCTTATCATTACCCGAGCATATTCAAGTTATAATTTAACAAGTGCATTAATTACAATCCCAAGAGAAAATAGGCTAACACAAGCCTTACAAACCAACAAGCTAAAAACAAATACTACCCAGGTGTGTAACGAATCTCCGGAGTCACGCACGACGTGTACATGACATCACTGACAATAACAACCTGCAAAACTCGTGGCTTTACAGCTATCTGCTCACGTACTAGCTCAAGACGAGAACATGTTACCTAAGGCACCAACAAACAGGGTCAGACATGACGGTCTGGCAAGTGATCAATTTAGTCATGAGTTTGAATCAATTAAAGTTTATAAGAAATCATATACTGAATTTGAAACAGTTTACAAAACTTGAAACAATGCTTGACCGATATACTTGTTAGGAAAACAAAAGTCCACGAATGATATGCGAGACAAAACTGGCACGAATACATATGGTCTAATGCTTAAAACCATTTAATGAATTTAAAACAGTACATGAACAAAAGCAAGACAAAGCTAGCATGATTACGAGAAAACATCATGATTTATGAATCCACATTGAGCTCATCCTTTCTCCGTCATACGTGATGACAAGAGGAAGCAAAACGAAACAAAACGAAAGCCCGGGCCACACTAGGTGGGCGGGAAAACCGGCCACGGAACCTGACAAAGCAAGAATGTGTATAAATACACGCCTAATCTGCAGATTGTCCTTATGTTTAATGACATCCTAACTAGTGGATCAGACTAAGAAGGCAGTCCAAGCTCGGCGGTATTCTATGATATTCATGTATGTACAGAACACATTGATACTTGTACAAAACTTATCGAAAATGGGGGAAACACTTATCAAAGCAATGCAAAGTGAAACTAAACAAAAGTGGCATAAGCCATAGCGAAATAAGGCCGAAAAGTGTTCCCTGACAAAGTTCTTGAACAATTCAAAACACAGCTAATACTTGTAGATACAACAAGTGCAAATCAATACCCGAAACAAAACTAATACGTGCAAATCAAAACAAGTGCAAAACGATACTCGAACAAAACCAAATGCTTGTAAGTCAAAACAAGTGCAAGATGATGTTCTTCATGTCAAGACTAAGTTTTTCAAAACAGACCTTCAAGTATATGCTAAGACCCTTCGTTTGATCATCGTGCACTTGAAGCCCAAATATCGGTGTTTAAGGATAGCTTGGTGCTCCGATGTTATTAGGTATTTCAAATTTCAAGTGCACAATACCAAGATATAAGTCTCTCAACATATTCTGGTTTACATTTCCTTAGAAAATCATACAAAATAAGTCCATCCTGAAATTCGGTCAGCTCTCGATCGCCTATCGGCTAGCTGAGGTGGTGTTTGTCGGCTGGCCGCCAGCTGACCGACGTCTGACCAATTGGTCCCAGACAGGAGATTTGCCATTCTAGAAAAGGAACCGAACTGAAGCTCGGTTGGCTATCGGTCGACCGAGGTTGTGCATGTTGGTTGGCCAATAGCTGACCGACAATTCCCTGTCACCAAACACGCTTCTGGAAGTGGAATCGAATTGAACTCGGTTGGATGTCGGCTGACTGAAGTGGACTTGTCGGCTAGCCGATAGCTAACCGCCAGCTGACCGACTGTGCACGGCAGCCCAGTTCAAGTCAGAATTCCTGTTCTTCCTTCCTCTATTCTCTTCCCATTCCACTTCCTTTCCTTCTTTGTCAAATCCCTGTACATCCCCTCAGCCTCCATGCTCTCCAAGGACCATTCTCACACAATTTTAACAACCATCACATTCATATATTTCACAACATATTCCTCCATTCTTTATTCGATTAATAACCACCAATCAAGCTAACAAAACAAGAAAATTGCGAATCCAAAACAGCATTCAACTCGACTACTCGAGAGTTTTTCAAAATCGAAATGGGCATATGCATGCAAGCTTACAAATGTATTTAAATTATCCCAAGCATATTAATACAACAAAAGTATAAAACTGACATTGAAAATCTAGCATTTGAATCCAAAATAGTCTCTACACTTAACATGCATTAGGAAATACTAAAGAGATCACTTGCCTTTGACCCAATATCAATCCAAAACCTTCCTCAAGACCACTCTCAAGAGCTAAACCGAAATGTACAAAAAGCCACAAAAATAAACCTCAAAATCCAACAAAATTTGAAAAACAAGAACCCATTTCGAAATGGGGTTTGCATGCTAGAGAAAAGGGTTCCTTAGGAGCTCAATAGACTCCATTAAAGAGATGGAAAAGATGTCTTATCTGAAGCTATCTAAACAAGAAGGAAACAACTGGATGAAGGTGGAAAAGTTATAGGATTTCTGTACAAGAAGACCCAGCTGAAGCTTGAAGGAAAAGAAAGAAGGTAGTGCTTTCAAATCTTCATTTAGAAGTCCATAGATGAGGCATGCAAAAGGGGGAAAGGTTGAGAAGAAGGAGATGGTCTTCTCCTTGAGTTTTCCTGACTTTCAGGAGCTGAGATTGGAGTCGAAAATGGGAACGTAAGTGAGGTAGAGGGTGATATGAAATGAGTAAGATGTGGGTCCCAATGGGTCTAATTCTTCAAATGGTTAAAACATCATCCTGCGGGCCCCGGACGAGATCGACGAAGAAGAGTAAAATGATCCTCAAAAAATCTAGTTTCCAAAAAGTATAAATTTGGCATAGTTTTGAAATTTCAAAATTTGGGTCCAGATTTGATGTAAAAAGAATGTTTTGCCCCTTGTCGCGACCCCGGACCGAGGTTCCCCCAAGTCCGAGCCCCGCGACGGTTATGTCCATCCAACTATGATTAACCCACAGGTTTCCGCGGTGAGGATTTCCAAAGACGAAGATGTAAAAATCTCACTCGAGCAATGATTTGCGGAAGCGTGCAAGTAATCTCATCACAACTTAATCACATAAACCTTGTGATTCCGAATTGCATAAGTTAAGTCATCATTAAGACAATAATCAGAGGAGAAAATGTAAGCATAGTATTACCAAATTCAGTTCAAGTTTCAAGGTAACCAAAAAGCGTTAAGTTACAAAAATCCCAAAAGTGTAAAAAGGCCAACAAAGGCCATACATTCCAAAATAACAAAATAACAAAATAACCCCATCTAAGTGTTTCGTACTCAAGACCCCGCCCAACGTCTAGAGGACGTCGTCGGGTTGCCACTCACGGGCTGAGGGTGGCTCAAAAGCCTCCTCCGGGCGCTCCTCCGCAATGGCAACGGCGCCTGCATCTAAACACCAAAACAAAGGGGTCAGACACGACGGTCTGGCAGGCGAACAGTTTAGACATAATACAAGTCAGTTAATATGAAAGTAATCAGCACTTAAAACATGGCATGAGTTCTGAACAAAACATGTTTAAGGTGTAATTCAAAACTAATATGCTTTTCAATAAAATAACATGATTCACGGATCCACATTGAGCTCGTCCTTTCTCCGTCATACGTAATGACAAGAGCAAGTGAAACAAAACAAAGCGAGACGAAGCGAAACAAAAGTCCGAGCCACACAAGGTGGGCGGAACACCGGCCGCGGAACCGGACAGAACAAAGATGTGTATAAATACACGGCTAATCTGCAGATTGCCCTTATGTTTAAGGACCCCCGAACTAGTGGATCAGACTGAAAGGGCAGTCCAAGCTCAGTGGTATTCTATGATATCCATGTATGCATAAAACATATCAATGCTCGTACAAAACTTAGCGAAAAATGGGGAAAAACACTTGTCAAAACAATGCAAGACGAGACTAAACAAGGATAGCATAAGCTATAACAAGCAAGGCTAGAAAAGTGTCCCCATTATAGTTCATGAAACAAATCTAAAGTTAAACACATGCTTGTAAATCAAAACAGGAACAAAACGGTATTCTTCGTGCCAAAATTTAAGATTTCGAAACAATTATGTCAAGTATATGCTAAGACTCTTTATTTGATTCCTGTGAAGTTGAAACCCAAATGTTGGAGTTTAGAATGAATTGGTGTCCCCGAAACTAGACAACATTCCATGTTTCAATTGCACAACATCAAGCCAAAGATCCCTTAACATATTCTAGTTTTTCTCTCCCATCGAAGCCCCTTCAAAATGCTCCTTCTGTGCACTCGGTCACCACGCGGCTACCCGGCGGCTGGCCGCCGGTTGCTGGTCGGCTAACCGACCAACTGACCGACCGCTGACCGACTGATCAGGAGGAATACTACTTTTCAGATTTCTTGCGCAGGTCGGCTAACCGCCTGCTGACCGCCTGCGGGCCGACCACGCCTTGTGCAGAAATTGAGTTACTGTAATTCTAACCGACACAGGGTCGGTTAGCCGTGGGTCAACAGTCGGCTAGCCGACTGCTGGCCGACTGCTAACCGCCTGTCTGCGGCAGCTTCAGCTGAATTCAGAATTCACACTCCCTTTTCACCATTTCTTTCCTTTGTCAAATCCCTGCATATCCCCTGAGCCTCATGCTCTCCAAGGGCAATTTCCATTCAAATTATACAATCCACACCCCCATTCACCTCACAACATTTCCTCCATCCTTTCATCCATTTATAAAACACATTGGCAAGATAAAAGCAACTTCAAATGAATGAAAAACCATTAACACAAACCATTAGCATATGCATTTCAATTAAAACAAAATTTCAGACTATAACACACCTTTGGAAACATACATTGCCCAAATTATCATGGAAAAGAAATCAAATCATGAAAGCTAAAGTAATCAAACATTGCATGCATCATGAGTCTAAGTTGTTCACTTGCCTTTACCAAAGTCCTAGCCCAACAATCTCAGAACAAATCCTACCAAATGTACTCCACGAAATCTACAAGAAACCCATGAAAAGAACTTCAAAAATCCACCAAAAAGAGAAGACAATGACCCATTTCGAAATGGGTGTTGCATGCTTGAAAAATGGGTTCCTAAGGAACTCAAAAGACTACATTGAAGAGGAGGAAGAGATCTATTACCTGAAGCTTGCTAGACAAGAAGAGGAGAAGAAAACGGAGTGGAACCACAGCTGGGATCTCCAAGAAAATGGTAGCAATGGATTCCTTGAGTGGAGAGGAAGAAGATGGTATGATTGGTTTTTGATTTGGAGCTCTCTAGCTTAGGCATGCAAAGAGAAGAAGGGAGGGAAGAAGAAGAGTCTTCAGCTGGGTTCAGAAGTTGCAGGGAGAGCTTGACTCGTGAGTGAAGAAAAATGAGGGAGAAGGAAATTTGCTTCAAGTGGGTTTTTTGTGGGCCCCATTGCTCAAAACTTGCAATGTTTAAAACACTGACTTATGGGCCCCGGATGAAAACGACGAAGAAGACTAAAATGATCGTCGAAAAATCTACTTTCCAAAAAGTACAAATTTGGCATAGTTTTGAGATTTCGAAATTTGAGTCCAGATTTGGTGTGAAAAGACTGATTTACCCCTTTGGGCCAAAACTTGGGTTTCTGAGCCTAAAACACAAACAAGCTGAACACAAAAGTTTATCAATAAAATAAAACCATTCAAAAGAGATCGAAATCACGATTAAAATCAGAAAACTAGAATTTCCTCCCAAGCGTACACGTACTCTCAAGGCACCCTTAAGTGTGACCAAATAGCACAAAACGCTCTCAAAATTCCCCAAAGCTAATTCTAGACTAAATCGGACCAATTTCTAATCCCACGCACACTAAACTCACATTACAACTAAACACGCACTTAGTTAACACTAATCGCGCTAATCCTGGGTCGGGGTTTGACATCCTCCACCCCTTAGGTTATTTGGTCCTCCAAATAAAAATAAGTATACCTCTGGTAATAGTTCATGATACTTTCTCTGGACTTGCTCTCGTAGTTCCCATGTCGCTTCTTCTGGCTCATGATTTTTCCACTGTACTTTGACCCAGTGAATTGTCCGATTTCTTAATTCTTGTTCTTTGGTGTCCACAATTCTAACCGGCTTCTCCACATACGACGCATCTTCTCGAATTTCCAATGGTTCATGCCGTAGAACATGTGAAGGATTTGGGACGTATTTCTTCAACATAGAGACGTGAAAAACATTGTGTACCCCGGAGAGTTCCGGCGGTAACGCAAGTCTATAGGCAACGTCTCCTATCTTGCTCAAAATCTCATACGGTCCGATGTACCTTCTCGCAAGCTTGCCTTTCTGTCTAAATCTTAGAGTTCCTCTAGCCGGAGATACTTTCAAAAATACCTTGTCCCCTTCTTTAAACTGCAAATCTCTTCTGCGAGCATCAGCATAACTCTTTTGTCTACTTCGAGCAACTTTTAACTGTTCTTGAATCAACTTGATCTTATCACTTGTCTCTCCCACTATTGTCGGTCCGTGAAAGCTACGAACACCGACTTCTTCCCAGCAAATAGGAGTTCTGCATCTCCTACCATAGAGTGCTTCGAACGGTGCCATCCCAATACTGGAATGGTAGCTGTTGTTATATGCAAACTCACACAGAGGTAAGTACTCATCCCATTGAACCTTGAAATCTAGCACACAAGCCCGTAGCATGTCTTCTAAAGTCTGTATAGTTCGCTCTGACTGGCCATCAGTCTGAGGATGGTATGCAGTGCTGAATTGCAACTTAGTGCCCATAGATTCGAATAGGGTCTTCCAAAACCTCGAAACAAATCTGCTAGCTCTGTCGGAAGTGATGGAGACGGGCTGTCCATGTCTGCTGACTATCTCAGTCACAAATAAATCTGCAAGTGGTGCCATATGCATCTTACTCCCTGTCTTCATAGGAATGAAGTGAGCAGACTTTGTAAGGCGATCTACTATAACCCATATAGCATTGTTCCCTTTCTTGGTAGTAGGCAAACCGGAGACAAAATCCATAGTGATGTGTTCCCATTTCCACTCCGGAATGTCCAATGGTTGTAACAACCCTGGAGGTTTTTGGTGTTCTGCCTTAATCTGCTGACACGTGAGGCACCGAGATACAAAAGCTGCAATCTCACGCTTCATGTTATTCCACCAGAATCGGTTCCTCAAATTTTGGTACATCTTTGTACTTCCAGGATGCATGGAGTATCTCGTGTTATGAGCTTCAGTCATAATTTCATTCTTCAAGTCCTCGAGGTTAGGTACACACAAACGGTCACGGAAGTACAACACTCCATCTACAATCCTGAAGTCTGGACGTTCGGAAATGTGTTCTACAATCTTGGCCAAGTCCGGGTCTTGCAATTGACTGTCTTTGATTTTCTGGATGAAAGTAGGTTCAGACGCTATCATACTTGCCAACATCACGCCCTGCCTTAACGGATGCACTTCTACTCCCAGTTCTTCAAATTGATACAAAACACTGACTCCTCTCAAGCTAGCCATAACCACTGATTTTCTGCTCAATGCATCAGCTACTACATTCACCTTACCCGGATGATACTTAATTGGAAAGTCATAGTCTTTGATGTACTCCATCCATCGTCTCTGCCTCATGTTCAACTCTTTCTGCGAAAATAGATACTGTAGACTCCGGTGATCTGAATGTACTTCAAATTTCTCTCCATATAGGTAATGTCTCCACATTTTCAAAGCAAATACAACCGCTGCTAGTTCCAAATCATGAGTTGCGTAATTCTTTTCATGCTCTTTCAACTGCCTTGAACCATAAGCAACTACTTTGTCATTCTGCATCAACACACAACCCAATCCTACATTTGAAGCATCTGTATAGATAACAAATCCTCCACTTCCCGACGGTAAAGTGAGGATCGGAGCTGTAGTCAATCTTTTCTTCAGCTCTTGAAAACTTTCTTCACAATGGTCTGTCCATATAAAAGGCACATTTTTCCTAGTTAACTTTGTCAATGGTGCTGCAATAGATGAAAATCCCTGGACAAACCTCCTGTAGTAACCTGCTAGTCCCAAAAAGCTTCTGATTTCCGTCACACTGCTTGGCCTTTTCCAACTGACAACTGCTTCAACTTTGGACTGATCCACTGCTAAGCCTTTTTTCGAAGTAACGTGGCCTAGAAAAGCCACTTGCTCTAACCAAAATTCACATTTACTTAGCTTTGCATAGAGCTGGTTGTCCTTCAAAAGCTGTAATGATGTCCTCAAGTGCTCTTCATGCTCTTCCTTACTCTTGGAATACACGAGAACGTCATCAATAAACACCACTGTAAAGTGATCCAAGTACTCCGCAAAGACTTTGTTCATGAGAGCCATAAATACCGCGGGTGCATTAGTCAACCCAAATGGCATCACCAGAAACTCATAGTGCCCGTATCTTGTTCGAAAAGCTGTTTTAGGCACGTCTGTCTCTCTAACTCGCAGCTGATAATACCCAGACCTCAAATCTATCTTGGAAAAATACGCTGCTCCTTGCAATTGATCAAACAATTCATCTATTCTCGGCAACGGATACTTGTTCTTGACAGTCATGTGGTTCAGTCTTCTATAGTCTATGCACATTCTCCAGCTTCCATCCTTCTTTTTCACAAACAACACTAGTGCTCCCCAAGGTGAAACGCTTGGTCTAATGAAACCTTTACTCAATAGTTCTTGCAATTGGAGTTTTAGTTCGCCTAATTCTGCTGGAGCCATCCTGTAAGGTGCAATAGAAATTGGAGCTGTCCCTGGAAGGAGCTCAATCGTGAATTCAACCTCTCGAATTGGTGGTAATCCTGGGATTTCTTCCGGAAAAACATCTGGAAACTCACATACAACGGGGATTTCCTCCACCCCTTGGGACCGTTTATCCTCCGTGATAAACGCTATAAAAGCTTCACAACCACTAGACACCATTTTGCTTGCCTTTAGTGCTGAAATAATCCCCACTTGGCCTTTCTTCCTGTTTCCCTGAACAATCAAATCTGCCTGTTCTCCTTTCAACTTAAATGTAATAGTTTTACTAAAGCAATCCATGGTTGCATGATACTTCTCTAACCAATCCATGCCTAAAATGACATCAAAATCATGCATGTCTAAAATAATAAGATCTGCTGGAAGGTTGACTTCTCCTAATAGAACTGAGCAATTTGGGTAATAGATTCTACAAACGGCCTGCTTGCCTACTGGTGTAGTGACAGTCAAGATATAATCAAGAATTCTAAATGGCATAGCAATCAGCTTCGCAAACACAGGGGATAAAAAGGAATGAGTGCTTCCAGGATCAAATAAAATTTGAGCTTCTACTCCACAGATGAAAAGTTTACCTTCCACTACATCGCCCGCAGCATCGGCATCAACACGATTTAGATTGTATGCCCGCCCTTGCTGCCGTGGTCTATTCTGCCTTCCTTGTGCATTTCTGTTCTGCTGCTGCTGCTGAGGTGGACGAGCATTCTGATTTTGAACTTGTTGCCTGCCCTGCTGCTGCTGAGGTGGTCTTGCTTGGTTCTGGGCTGGAGCCTGTGGTGCTGCTTGCCTTTGTGGCTGGTTCCTGTTGGCCTGATTTTGTACTTGTGGGCAATCTCGAATGGCATGGTCCATAGCCCCACATCTAAAACAAGCTCCCGTGGCTTTACGACATTGTGCAGTCTCATGATTTTTGCCACAATGTGCACACGCACCTTGCCTAGGAGGGTTTTGTTCTTGTCTTGGCTTCTTGTTCTGTGACCTTTGGTTCTGTTGGTGGCACTGTTGCTTTCTATCCCTGATGATCTGATTGTTGATGTCCTCGAACTTGTATGCTCTTTTGACCGCTTCATCGAAGGTGGCGGGTGGAACTACTCCTGTAGCATCCCTCATGATGATGGGGTTCAGCCCTTCTAAGAAGTTAGTGATCTTCTTCTGCTCGGTGTCTATCAACTCTCGGGCATATCTAGCAAGTCTTTCAAACTTTGTCACATACTCCAAAACTGTCATGTTACCCTGCTTGAGCTGCTGAAACTCTATAGCTTTCTGCCTCTTGACATGAGAAGGGACATACTTATCAGTGAACTGAGTCTTAAAAGTCTCCCATGTAGCCCTATCTGGCATAATCTGATACGGTTCCTTAACCGTTTGCCACCAAGTGTCCGCTAATCCAAAAAATAGAGAAGCTGTGAGGTTAACCCTCTGTATGCCTGTACAAGTGAATACATCAAAGATCTTCTCTACATTAACTAGCCAGTCATCTGCAGCCAACGGGTCTTCTTGACCTGAGAACTCCTTGGGTCCTCTCTTCCTGAACCTCTAGAACAAAATGTTAGGGTCTTGTTCTCGATTGTTGATGATGATATTCGGTCCCCCAGGTTACCTAGGCGGGGGTAGAGGCCTAGTTTGTAAAACTTCCAAAAGCTGTCGTTGAACTTGTGTCATTTCCTCATCCTTCTTAGCTAGCTGTTCTTGGAACCGAGCTTGGTTCTCATTGGCCTCTCTTTGCAGCCTAACTTGGACTTCATTAGCTTCCTTCTGCATTCTTGTCTGACTTTCATTAGCTTGCCTCTGTTGTTCTAACATGGCTTGCATAAGTGCCTGAAACTGAGTCATTGTAGGGGGCTGTTCATAAAGTGTTTCACTGTTATCATTATTGGTATTGCTCCCTGAAGCATTCTGATTCGGAGTTCTTTTTGGAGGCATGATGCTGTAAAACAAATTGTCAGTACATATTAGCAAATTGGGGTTTGGTTTCTAAGTCCACACTACTGATCTAACGTGCTCACGGATCCTCGCCACGTCCCTAAGAGTTTCTAGTTTCTTTTAATTGCCTGAAACATGTCCCGCTCTGATACCAGTCCTGTCGCGACCCCGGACCGAGGTTCCCCCAAGTCCGGGCCCCGCGACGGTTATGTCCATCCAACTATGATTAACCCACAGGTTTCCGCGGTGAGGATTTCCAAAGACGAAGATGTAAAAATCTCACTCGAGCAATGATTTGCGGAAGCGTGCAAGTAATCTCATCACAACTTAATCACATAAACCTTGTGATTCCGAATTGCATAAGTTAAGTCATCATTAAGACAATAATCAGAGGAGAAAATGTAAGCATAGCATTACCAAATTCAGTTCAAGTTTCAAGGTAACCAAAAAGCGTTAAGTTACAAAAATCCCAAAAGTGTAAAAAGGCCAACAAAGGCCATACATTCCAAAATAACAAAATAACAAAATAACCCCATCTAAGTGTTTCGTACTCAAGACCCCGCCCAACGTCTAGAGGACGTCGTCGGGTTGCCACTCACGGGCTGAGGGTGGCTCAAAAGCCTCCTCCGGGCGCTCCTCCGCAATGGCAACGGCGCCTGCATCTAAACACCAAAACAAAGGGGTCAGACACGACGGTCTGGCAGGCGAACAGTTTAGACATAATACAAGTCAGTTAATATGAAAGTAATCAGCACTTAAAACATGGCATGAGTTCTGAACAAAACATGTTTAAGGTGTAATTCAAAACTAATATGCTTTTCAATAAAATAACATGATTCACGGATCCACATTGAGCTCGTCCTTTCTCCGTCATACGTAATGACAAGAGCAAGCGAAACAAAACAAAGCGAGACGAAGCGAAACAAAAGTCCGAGCCACACAAGGTGGGCGGAACACCGGCCGCGGAACCGGACAGAACAAAGATGTGTATAAATACACGGCTAATCTGCAGATTGCCCTTATGTTTAAGGACCCCCGAACTAGTGGATCAGACTGAAAGGGCAGTCCAAGCTCAGTGGTATTCTATGATATCCATGTATGCATAAAACATATCAATGCTCGTACAAAACTTAGCGAAAAATGGGGAAAAACACTTGTCAAAACAATGCAAGACGAGACTAAACAAGGATAGCATAAGCTATAACAAGCAAGGCTGGAAAAGTGTCCCCATTATAGTTCATGAAACAAATCTAAAGTTAAACACATGCTTGTAAATCAAAACAGGAACAAAACGGTATTCTTCATGCCAAAATTTAAGATTTCGAAACAATTATGTCAAGTATATGCTAAGACTCTTTATTTGATTCCTGTGAAGTTGAAACCCAAATGTTGGAGTTTAGAATGAATTGGTGTCCCCGAAACTAGACAACATTCCATGTTTCAATTGCACAACATCAAGCCAAAGATCCCTTAACATATTCTAGTTTTTCTCTCCCATCGAAGCCCCTTCAAAATGCTCCTTCTGTGCACTCGGTCACCACGCGGCTACCCGGCGGCTGGCCGCCGGTTGCTGGTCGGCTAACCGACCAACTGACCGACCGCTGACCGACTGATCAGGAGGAATACTACTTTTCAGATTTCTTGCGCAGGTCGGCTAACCGCCTGCTGACCGCCTGCGGGCCGACCACGCCCTGTGCAGAAATTGAGTTACTGTAATTCTAACCGACACAGGGTCGGTTAGCCGTGGGTCAACAGTTGGCTAGCCGACTGCTGGCCGACTGCTAACCGCCTGTCTGCGGCAGCTTCAGCTGAATTCAGAATTCACACTCCCTTTTCACCATTTCTTTCCTTTGTCAAATCCCTGCATATCCCCTGAGCCTCATGCTCTCCAAGGGCAATTTCCATTCAAATTATACAATCCACACTCCCATTCACCTCACAACATTTCCTCCATCCTTTCATCCATTTATAAAACACATTGGCAAGATAAAAGCAACTTCAAATGAATGAAAAACCATTAACACAAACCATTAGCATATGCATTTCAATTAAAACAAAATTTCAGACTATAACACACCTTTGGAAACATACATTGCCCAAATTATCATGGAAAAGAAATCAAATCATGAAAGCTAAAGTAATCAAACATTGCATGCATCATGAGTCTAAGTTGTTCACTTGCCTTTACCAAAGTCCTAGCCCAACAATCTCAGAACAAATCCTACCAAATGTACTCCACGAAATCTACAAGAAACCCATGAAAAGAACTTCAAAAATCCACCAAAAAGAGAAGACAATGACCCATTTCGAAATGGGTGTTGCATGCTTGAAAAATGGGTTCCTAAGGAACTCAAAAGACTACATTGAAGAGGAGGAAGAGATCTATTACCTGAAGCTTGCTAAACAAGAAGAGGAGAAGAAAACGGAGTGGAACCACAGCTGGGATCTCCAAGAAAATGGTAGCAATGGATTCCTTGAGTGGAGAGGAAGAAGATGGTATGATTGGTTTTTGATTTGGAGCTCTCTAGCTTAGGCATGCAAAGAGAAGAAGGGAGGGAAGAAGAAGAGTCTTCAGCTGGGTTCAGAAGTTGCAGGGAGAGCTTGACTCGTGAGTGAAGAAAAATGAGGGAGAAGGAAATTTGCTTCAAGTGGGTTTTTTGTGGGCCCCATTGCTCAAAACTTGCAATGTTTAAAACACTGACTTGTGGGCCCCGGATGAAAACGACGAAGAAGACTAAAATGATCGTCGAAAAATCTACTTTCCAAAAAGTACAAATTTGGCATAGTTTTGAGATTTCGAAATTTGAGTCCAGATTTGGTGTGAAAAGACTGATTTACCCCTTTGGGCCAAAACTTGGGTTTCTGAGCCTAAAACACAAACAAGCTGAACACAAAAGTTTATCAATAAAATAAAACCATTCAAAAGAGATCGAAATCACGATTAAAATCAGAAAACTAGAATTTCCTCCCAAGCTTACACGTACTCTCAAGGCACCCTTAAGTGTGACCAAATAGCACAAAACGCTCTCAAAATTCCCCAAAGCTAATTCTAGACTAAATCGGACCAATTTCTAATCCCACGCACACTAAACTCACATTACAACTAAACACGCACTTAGTTAACACTAATCGCGCTAATCCTGGGTCGGGGTTTGACACCCCTCGGGCTGAAAAACTGGTTTTCTGAGTTTCGAATGGGGTAGGTTTAAACACAAAAGTTGTTGGGGCTAATTTGACCTACCAAAAGAAACAAAAATTGGAAATTTTCAAAAATCAAGAACAATTCCCCCTACGCTGACACGTACAACCCAAGGCACCCTCGGACTGTCAAATTGAGTCCAACCGCTATCAAAATTCCCCAAGGCTATGGAAAACCATTATAAACCACAAACTAGCTAGATTACTCTCAAATCCCATTTAGGGAACTAAACCAAGGTTAGAAATACACTAATCACGAAAATTAGGGGTCGGGGTCTTACAGAAAGGGTCACCGATTAGAGGGACTTTGAGGTTCGGGCAGAAAGGCAAATTATCAAGTAGATTCATTGGGCCGTACGAGATTTTGAGTCGCGTTGGTAATGTAGCTTACAGACTCGCTTACCGCTAGAACTTTCGAGTGTGTATAATGTATTTCATGTTTCCATGTTGAAAAAGTATGTTCGAGACCCCTCACATGTATTGCAACATGCACCGTTAGAGGTTCGAGGAGATGCTACCTATGTTGAGTGTCACAACCCCGGACCGGGACCCCATCCTAATCTGGCGTCACGGCGCGGCGGGCCAGAAAATTTCACCCCGCACGTGCTAATTTGTTTCCCACAGGTTTCCGCAGTGAGGATTCCACACGAATCACACAAACATTCAACACATTTGCGGAAGCGTGTAGCAAACACTATCAAATTACTTTCAATAAAAGAAAGCATCACTACATCATGGACTCATGTCAAAGGGAGAAACATCACTTAGCATTGCCCGAATTTAAATTAAAGTTTATATCACAACTAAAGCAAGGTTAGGTTTGTACAAGTTCCCAAAAGAAATAAGCCAACATTGGCCAATAGCAAAAATCCCAAAAGAAAAGTCACTGGATTCCCAAAATGTTTCGCCTCATGCCCCAACGCGATGCCTACATGACATCATCAAGCTGCCACTCCTGCCCACCGAGCTGCACGCCTATAGTCTCCTCCCACTCCTCCTCAAGGGTAACGTTACCTGTATCTGAACACCAAAATGAAGGGTCAGACACGACGGTCTGGCAGGTAATTGAATCAAATACAACCATGCTATAAATCATAAATTTACAATTTATAAAACAAGTATAGTGAAAAGAACCAAATGAATGAAATAGTTGACAATGAAATTCCTTATGAAACCATATGATAAGTCATAACACATTTGACATAAAGCTTAGCAACCACACAAAGCTACATTCTCTGTCACACAAGGTAACAAGAGCACTCACGATAGAAATCTCCATCACACAAGGTGAAGGGAGCACGAAACATGACCCAGTAGAACTGGGCATCACTCACAAATCTCGCCGCGGAACGGGCTAAATAACACACACGATAATCCAAACCGCAGTTGGCACGAAGTATTTAAGGACCCAAGGCGGTTGATCAAACCGACAAGGTCGTCCAAGCCGAGTGGTGCCGAAAATAAAACAAAATGCACACTACTTTTCAAAATCATGCCTACTATGTTAAAATACGGGAACTACTCACACTATTTCGAGAACACACGTTGTTTCACAAGAAGTTACGAATAGTAGTCCCGACACGATGTGCATAAAACATGATTCATGCACACAAGATCACAAACGAGATTTAGAAGTCACAAATTCATTTCACAACACTCAATCAATTCCTTGGAACCATAACCATTGAGTCCGTATACACTTTGAGATCCCATGTCAATCCTTCATTTAGATGGTGCCCAATATTTACCAACATTCGAGATACCAATGTGTATGCATCAACTAGGAAGAGTCCAAAAGGAATTGGAATTCAAGACCTCATCATTCCTTTACTTCAGAAAACTGGGTATAGTTGGTCACCTGTCGGTTAGCCATCGGTTAGCCGACGTTGAACATGTCGGTTAGCCGAGTGCGGACCGAGAGTTGACCGTCTCATCAGGTCAGGAAAACAACATTCTGGATTCGGAACCGAGGATGTTCGGTCACCTATCGGTCGACCGAGACCCCAAAACTCTATCAAATGCAGCATTCTGGAAATGGAACCGAGATGGCTCAATCACCTGTCTATTGGCCTGTCAGCTAGCCGACCCATGACCGACGGCTGACCGACCCACTGTGGAACAGCATTTCTGAAGCTGTTCCCCTTCCTTTCTTTTCTCCAACATTTCTCCTTATAGCCCCTTCTTTCGTGCATGACAACTCCTCCCATTTCATCCAACAACCATTCATTCCAACCATCAAAATCCATAAATCAAACTTCATCAAATTTCCAAGAACACAACTTAGTAATTGAAAAACACATTTCCAAAGAGATGAAACAAGTTGAAAACAGAATTCCATTGCATAAATCAGGATATATGAACATGTAAAAAATGTATTTATTGAATCAATATCAATGCAAAACGAAATGGGATAAATCAAGAAGATTGTAAGTAAGAAAAATCAACATCATTCCAAAACCATTGCATGCACAATCCATCTCATTCAATTACTTGCCTTGGGTAGGAAAAGCACTCAAAAGAAGATCTCCTAACACCTCTCTCTCAGTTGCACTCCAATCTACAGGAACCCCCATGAAAAACCACTCAAAACTCTATGAAATTCGAAATCAAAGAAGTCTTCCATAAAACCTTTTGCATGCATGAAAAGAATCTTCCTAAGGGTTCAAGAAAACCATGGTAGAAAGAGGGAAACTATTATATACCTCTAGAAGCTCTAAAAATGAAGAAAAACTTGGAGAAGAAGATGGTTCCAGCTGGGATACTTTGAAAAGGGTATCAAAAGGAAGCTTAAGAAATGGAGAAGAGTTTGATGAAATCAAAACTCTATTTGTATCAAAGAAAGGCTTACATGCAAGAGGAGAAAAGGAGGGAAGAAGGCCGGTTCTCTCCCTTGGCTCTCAGCTGGTTTGGACGATTTAAGAAGAAGGAGAAAAACAACTCACATGGTTACTCCTTAAGTTGGGTGGGGGTATGGGCCCCACCAAGCCATGGCATTTCAAGGGTTTAAAACTCCTTCTTGTGGGTCCCGGATGAGATTGACGAAGAAGAACAAAATGATCGTCGAAATGTCTAGTTTCCAAAAAGTATAATTTTGGCACATTTTTGGGATTTCGAAATTCATGCACAAATTTTGAGGCGAAAAGACTATTCTGCCCCTTTTGCTGAAAAACATGGTTTTGGGGTTCAAATACACATGGGGAAATTTTCCAAAGTTGTTAAAAATTAAAAATACACATACAAAAGATAAAAATTGGTATTTTTTTTCCAAAATCAACAAATCTGAATTCCCACACGAGCAAGCGATGCACAGGCCATCGCGGGCCCGGCCAAGCCTAACTCAACGTCCTCGAAATTCCCCAAAGCTATTCAAAATGCTAATCGAGCCAAAAATCTAAGTTAATCATCCTCTAATCCCACTTACTAACTAAACACAACTAAAGCCAATATTAACTATATTAAACTTGAGTCGGGGTCTGACATTGAGAAACCGGTTAATGTCAGAAACCGGTTAAGATCATTGATACAAAAGAGCAAGAATTGAGAAATCGAACCATTCACTGGGTAAAGGTACCCTAGGAGAATCACGAACCAAAAGAAACCACATGGGAACTACGAGATCAAGTTCAGAAGAAGTATCCTCACCTATTGCCAGAGGTTAGTGTTCATTTGGAGGACCAAATGCTCCAAGGGTGAAGGATGTCAGACCCCGACCCAGGTTTAGCATTTTTAATAATTGTTTTAGCTGTGTTTAGTTTTTAAGTGGGATTAGAGGATGATTAGCTTGGGTCTCTAGTTAGATTAGCATTTTGAATAGCTTTGGGGAATTTTGAGAGTGTTGAGTCAGGTTTGACTAGGCCCGGGATGGCCCGTGTGACGCATGTTCAGGGGGGGAATCCGATTTTCGATTTAAAAAAAGATCGATTTTGATCTTTTTGGATTTGTTATTTTGATTTCAACAACTTTGATGTTTACTTCGTGTGCATTTGGACCCTAGAAACCATGTTTTTCAGCCAAAAGAGCAAAACGGTCTTTTCACCTCGAAATCTGTGTATGAATTTTCAATGTTTGCAAAATCATGTGAAAAATATATTTTTAGAAACTAGACATTTCGAAGATCATTTTTCCCTCTTTCGTCGATCTCATCCGGGACCCACAAGAGGAAGTTTTAAGCCCTTGAAGCTTTATGGCCTAGTATGGCCCACACCCCACCTAACTTATAAGAGAACCCACATGTACTTCCTCTCTTCTTCTTCTTCAATTCGTTTCAAACCAGCTGAGAACTTGAGAGAACCAGCCTATTATTCACAACTTCTTTCCTCTTTCATGTTGGACTTCCTTTGATCAAAATGAAGTTTTGAGTGCATCAAAGCTTCCTATTGGTACCTTTTTCAAAGGATTTCAGCTACTGGGCTCATCTTCTTTTTGAAATTCTTCTCCATTGTTAGAGCATCAAAAGGTAAACAATGGCTTCCTTCTTCCAACCATGGTTTTATTTATGTCCATTAGAGCTCAATCTTCATGCATGCAAGGCTTCGTAAGGAGGAACCCTTTCTTTTTCAAAATTTCTTGGATTTTGAATTCTTTTCATGAGGCTTCTTGTAGATTGGAGTTCAGCAAGAGAGAGGTGTGTTAGGAGATCTTCTTTGAGTGCATTTTGAGCCAAGGCAAGTAATTGAATGGAATATGGTTGTACATACAATGTTTTATGGGCTTCTAACTTGTTTTCTTGATTTCAATCTTCATTGCTTAATCTTTTTTTGTTTTGGAGTTTAGCTTACTAAACATATGTTTTAATGCTCATACTTTGTGATTCATTTTATTGGATTCAGATCTGAGATTCTCTCTTTGAAAAATTCGAATTTATGAATGATTGTTAGAAGTGAATCTTGAAATTTTATGAGGTAGTGGTTGATGAATTTTGGAGCATTGCCGTGAATGAGTAGTTGATGAAAAGAGGAGCTGTAGGCTCATTTTCATGAAGGAAAGGAGGGGTGATAAGGAGAAGTGTTAGAGGAAAGAAAGGACTGAAAACAACTTTAGAAATGCATTCCCACAGCTGGTCGATCAGATGTCGGCTAGCCGACTGCCAACCAACAGGTGACCGAACCATCTCGGCTCCATTTCCAGAATGCTACATTTTTCCTGATCTAGAGGTGTCGGTCAGCTCACGGGTGACCGAACCACATCGGTCCCATTTCCAGAATGTTGTTTTACTGTCTTGATGGGGCGGTTAGCTCTCGGTCAACACTCGGCTAGCCGACTGCCAACCGACAGGTGACCGACTTCACCCAGATTTTCCGGAATGAAAAGAAAAGTGGCGTTTTTAATTCCAATTCCTTTTGGACCCTTCCTAGTTAATGTGTACATATTGATATCTTAAATGTCGTTAAAAAATGGGCACCACCTAAACGAATGAATGGCATGAGACCTCAAAGTGTATATTAACTCGATGGTAATGGTCCCAAGGAATTGATGAGGAATTGTGTAATGAACTAGTGATTTCTAAAACCTAAAACTTCTTTTTGTGAATCATTGTGTGAACCGTGTTTTAATACACATGGTGTCGGGACTACTATTCGTGAATTCTCGTGAGTCAGTGTGTATTCTTAATGCAGTGTGAGTAGTTCCCGAATTAAAACATAGCAAGCATGATTTTGAAAGTTAGTGTGTATTTATGTTCTTGTCGGCACCACTCATCCTAGACGACCTCGTCAGTCTGATTAATCGCCTTGGGTCCTTAAATATTTCATGCCAACTACAGTTTGGGATATCGTGTGTGTTTATCTAACTTGTTCCGCGGCGGGACTCGTGATTGATGCCCAGCTATACTGGGTCATGATTGTGTGCTTTCCTTTCACCTTGTGTGATGGAGAATTTATATCGTGAGTGTTCTCGTTACCTTGTGTGACGGAGAATATAGCTTTGTGTGGTTGCCGAGGTTTGTTTCAATGTTTATCGTGATTTATCATGTGACTTTATAAAGGATATTGTTTTGAATTACTCCTTATATTTGGTTTCTTTCCATTGTATTTGTTTTTATAAATTGAAAATCATTAATTCATAGCATGATTATACTTGATTCAATTACCTACCAGACCATTGTGTCTGACCCTTCGTTTTTGGTGCTCAGATCCAGGAAATGTTGCCCCCGAGGAGAAGCACGAGGAGGTAATAGTTGAGCAGCACGTTGGGCAAGAGTGGCTGCCCAATGATGACATATAGGCATCGGGTTGGGGCACGAGATGCGCATCATATTGGGGAAACATCTAGCTTTTATTTGGGACTTATTATTAGCCATTGTTGGCTTGTTCATTTGGGAAATTTGTAAAACTTAACTTTGTTTTTTATGCAATGTAAACTTTAACTTAAACTATGGGTATGCCAGTGATGTTTCTCTCTCTGACATGAGTCTATGAATGTATATATATTCTCTCTTTCTTGAAAGTGATTTAATTGTGTTTGCTACACGCTTCCGCAAATCTATCCATGTGTGTGATTCGTGTGGGATCCTCACCATGGAAACCTGTGGGAAACTAATTAGTGTGTGAGGGGCGGAGTTTTCTGGCCCGCCGTGCCGCGACACCGGATTAGGATGGGGTCCCGGTTTGGTGTCGTGTCAGTTAAAATAGTTGGAAGTGCCCGACTAGAAATGGGAACACATAACAATGGATTTTATCTCTAAGTTGCCATCAATTTATAACATATATAGTATATGGGTGATAGTTGACAGGCTAACAAAAGTAGCACATTTCTTACCAACGAATATGAAGACACCTCTGGATGAGTTAGCTAGAATATATATGGAAAAGGTTGTCACAATTCATGGTGTTCCCCTATCGATTATATCTGACAGAGATCCTAGATCTGGACTGAACTTCAGGAAGCTCTAGGCAACACATTGAATTTTAGTATAGCGTACCATCCTTAGACGGACGAACAAATTGAAAGGTCTAATTAGACACTGGAGGATATGTTACGAGCTTGCGTTCTCGAGTTTGGGAAAGACTGGCAGAAAAGTCTTCCATTGTGCGAGTTTGCATATAATAATAGTTATCACTCCAGTATCGGCATGGCACCACTTGAGGCATTGTATGGACATAGATGCAGAACCCCAATTTGTTGGGAGGAGATAGGTGTCGGGAGTTTTCATGGCCCATCTATTGTTAGTGATACCAGTGAGCAAGTGAAGCAAAGCCATGATTGGTTGAAAATTGCTATCAGCCAACAGAAGAGTTATGCAGACCTGAAGAGAAAAGATCTTTAATTCAAGATGTGCGAGCATGTGTTTCTAAAAGTTTCACCAACAAGAGGAACACTGAGATTTGGGCAGAAAAGGAAGTTATCTCGAAGATATATCGGCCCATTTGAGATCTTGGAAATAATTGGAGAAGTTGCTTATAGATTGGCATTACCGGTAGAGTTGTCGAAGGTGCATAATGTTTTTCTTATATTGATGTTGAAAAATTATATCGCAGACCCATCTCATGTTTTGCAGTATGAACCATTGGAATTGCAGCCAAATGTTACATATGTTGAGCCACCTTCTCGGATCATCGACACAAAGGAGCAAGTTCTCAGGACTTGGAGGTTACATTGGGTGAAAGTTCAGTGGGAGCACCATAGTCCTAGAAAAGCCACTTAGGAACGTCGAGACCAAGTGAATAAGCTTTACCCGTATCTTCTTCCTGAGGTATGGTTTTTATTTGGAGGACCAAATGTCCTAATGGGGGGAGAATGTAAGGTTCCGACCCCACTAATTATATTTTTATTAGAATATTATTATTAATTTAATTAAATGTATTTTAGTTAATTAAGTAGGTAGAGTTAAGTGGGGTACACATTAGATTAGATTCTTGGTTCGGTGAGTTTGGCCACTGGGTAGATGACCTAACCCATAGTTTGACCCATTAACTTTGTTAGCGTCACATCTCTGTGAACACTATGTTTGGTTTGTCAATTTCGTGTCATTGTGTTCCGAAGACCTTACATTTAGAAGTGTGTCAAGGAAGAACTATTTCAAGAGATTCTTCAAGCTTTTGGAAGGCCTGGATTTTTCAAAGAAGACTCCTCTTGTGTGTCAACTATCTCAGGTATTTTGGATCCAAAACCATTACCTCTCTGGACCCTAGGACTCATGCTCACCTTGGCTTCAATTCAGTTTTCAATCTAAAGTTTTCTTCATTCTGTTCTGTCCAGAAATTGGGGGTTCAGTGACCTTTCGGTCACCTGGCGGCTAGCCTCTTTGCAAAAAGCGGCTAACCGCCAGGTAACTGAAATCCCATGGCTAGCTTTCCAAAATGTTGTTCTCTGTCAAATGTGTTCGGTCACCCAACGGTCAGCCTTTGGCTAACCGCAGTATGGGCTGGCGGTTAACCGCTAGGTAACCGAGTTTCACGGTTACATTTCCAGAATACAGATTTCTCAACTGTTGTGGAAGTTCGGTTACCCCGCGGTTACAATTCGGCTAACCACCATGTGAGTAGGCGGCTAACCGCTGTGCAACCAAATCTTACGGTTAGCTTTCTAGAATGCAACATGGTTTTAGGAAGCAGATTCGGTTACTCTGCGGTCACCTCACGGCTAGCCGCCAAGGCCACCAACAGCTAACCGCAAGCTGACCGAATCAGAAAAACTAGCCATTACCACAGAAAAAATGAAATGAGGCTAGCCAAACTACCAAGAGACTAGCCGCCATAACTAGCCGTTGGGAATCTTTCTATATATGTCTGGGACTCGTTTTGCACTGAAGAGATCACAGTTTTGAAGAGCTTATTTCCCTATTTTTTCCTCATCTTTCCTAAGCCTTCAAACCCTCTTCCAAACACACTTTAACCTTATCTAGAAAATGGATGAGCTATTTTAGGCTCAAGAAAAGTGTGAATGGGAGAAAGGATTCTAGTTTGTCTTTCAAATGGAATACATTTAGGCAAACCTAGAACCCAAACCTCTTAAACCTTGGTTGTGTATTACAATGGAGCATCTTCACAAACATCAAGCATGCATCAAGAGGATAAAGCTTCAACTTCAGTTAGAGCTTCGATAAACACTTCCGACTTCATCAAAGGCAAGTGTTTGGTGTTTCATCATCTCTTAAAATCTGTGTATCCAGTGATAGTGGTTTGAATATGTGGGATTCAACCAATCAAAAATGTATGTGGGGGATTAGATCCGTGTGATCGAAACTCGTTACCAAAATTGTGATGTGTAAGTGATTGATATCATTACTTGTGTAGTTTTTTTTATCATAGTGGAACCAAGGGACTGTGTGACCCTTGTGAGTGGATGTAGGACATATGGTTCGAGCCACTATAAATCTCTGAGTATTTCTTTATGTTGCTTGTTTCAATGGTTTGATCTAGTTGCACATGCTCTCTTTAACATTGAACATTGCTAAATAAACCCACTTTGTTTACTCATCACTTGCTAACTTTGAAATCTTGATTAATAGTTGAAAAAGTGGCTATTAAGTTTGATTGTCCTATTCACCGCCCCGCCCTCCCCCCCCCCCCCCCCCCCCCCCCGCCTAACCACCCTCTAGGACTTGTACATTGGCCCTAGGCGTTCTTTCATTTGGTATCAGAGCAAGGTTACTCCATTTAGGCTTCACAACCCGGAGTTGATCTATCTAGTTTTACTTGTGCCAATGTCTAATCCAGAAGGTAGTGCTGTAAACCGACCACCATTATTTGATGGTACTAACTATGCCTTTTGGAAAGCCCGAATGGCCGTGTTTCTAAAATCCCTTAGTGGAGAAGTATAGGATGCTGTTGAGGATGGATGGACTCCTCCTACCCACACAGCTGAAGATAGCATTGTGAAGCCTCTCTCAAACGTCAGATGGACAGCTAATCAAAAAGCTATGAGAGACTATGATGCCAAGGCATTGAATGCCATAACCTATGCCAGGAATGCTGAAGAATACAAAAAGATTATGACATGTACCACATCTAAACAAGCCTGGGAGGTTTTGGAAAAAAATTATGAAGGAACAACCATTGTTAAAAGAGCCAAGCTTCAAATGTTAACTTCCCAATTTGAATCTCTAAGAATGAGAGAAGATGAAATGTTTGATGAGTTTCGAACAAAGCTAATGGTGATCGTTAATGAGATGTGGTCACTCGGTGAACAAATCCCTGAAGGCAAAGTTTGTAGCAAAATCCTTAGGTCTCTACCTGAAAGATCTCACCCCAAAGTGACTTCTATAGAAGAATACAATGATCCTGAAACTATGAAAGTAGAAGAATTGACAGGTAACATCAAAACATTTGAGATGAAGATGAATAATGCTTCCAATAAATCCAAAGATAAGAAATCAATAGCCTTAAAGGCTTCTCAACCATCTCCACCTAAAGAAGAGTCAGGAAATGAGAAAGAAAGTGATGATGAAGAGGTTGCCTTACTTACCAAAAGATTCTTAAGACAATTTAAGAAGAAGACTTCAAAGTTTAATAGAAAAGAGAAACCATCTGATAAAGGTAAAAACAAAGTCAGCTCCTCCTCTAAGAATCAATCCAGAAATGTGAAATGCTATAACTGTCAAAAGTTTGGACACATATCAACTGAGTGTCCAATGGAAAGGAAAATGAAGAAAAAGACCCTTGTGGCTACATGGGATGACTCATCTGAAGCCGAAACAGATTCAGATGAATCACACAAAGATGAGACAGAAAAGTACAATGTATTGATGGCCAAAACTGTGTGTGACTCATCATTTGAGATAACGGAGAATTCTGCAAAAACTAATGTAGAACAATCTGAGAGTGAATTTGAATCTGAATATGACAGCTCAAAAAATGAAAAAGATGATGAAGATCCACAAGTAACTTATGATAAACTCTATGAGGAGAGTTGCAAATTGACTGAAGCCTTGAGCAAACAAAAATCCAAAAACAAAATCTTAAATGACAAAATTGAAACTTTAACTAATGAAAAGAATACCTTAGCAATTGAACTAAATGAAATTTATTCTAAATTTCAAATTGCAAATGAAACATTAAATAAGTTTAAGAGTGATGAAAAAGAAGTTGAAACTCTAAAAGAAGTAAACACACAATTGAGGGATGAAATCACTAAATTGAAATGATTCAAAGAAAAATACGAGTATTCATTTACCCATGAAGAAGAAACTTTTGAAAGACTTTTTAAAATGGGAAAATATCATAGAGACAAAACTGGATTAGGATACAACAAAATAGACAAACATAATCCTAATGTCTCTACTGTATTTGTGAAAGGAGAGACTTCCTCTAGTAATCAAAACTTTTCTGAAATTACATATCATTCATGTGGAAGCAAAGGACATGTCAAGTATGATTGCAAAATGGAACAAATTGAAAGACAGACCACTAAGACATATGTCAACTTCCATAAAGATAAACAAACTAAAAAATCTATTCACAACAATTCAATCAATCACTCTTTCACTCAAAAATTAAATAAGATGATGAAACAAATTGGTCGTCTAAAGTTACAATTCCATAATCATACCAAAACTGTTAAATCAACTGAAAGCTACTCTAAGAAACATTTTCACCAACAAAGTCATAACAAAGCAAAGTCTCAAGGTTTTGGTAAAACCCCTATCACCCAAAGATACATATGGATTCCTAAGAACAAAGGCTTATTAGTTCACACAGCCCTTAAAGCTGTTGATCAATCCTTATAGTACCTAGATAGTGGACGTTCTAGACACATGACTGGGGATAGAGCACATTTATCCATAATAATTGTATATGAAGGTGGAACTGTCACTTTTGGTGATGGAAATGTTGCTAAAGTAGTTGGTAAGGGTACATTGAATGTTCCTAACATGCCTCCTATTGAAGATGTTTTATATGTTGATGGTTTGAAACATAACTTGCTAAGCATTTCTCAAATATGTGATTAAAATCATGTTGTTAACTTTAGTAGTCTTGGTTGTGAGATCTCCAAAAATGGAAAGATTATTCTAAGAGGCCTTAGAACCAATGAAAACTATTATGTTATCGGTAACCATAAAGAATCATCTAGTCCAGCCTGTTACATTGCTAATCTTGATGAAACTCAACTATGGTATCAAAGACTTGGTCATGTAAACTTTAGGGACTTATCCAAACTAAACAAGTATGTAAAGGGTCTTCCAAAAACTAGCAGGAAGTCAAAAACAATCTATGGATAATGTCAAAAAGGTAAACAAATCTTAAATTCTCACAAAAAGACCAAGTCTCTAAAAACTTCTAGACCCTTAAAACTTCTCCATATGGACTTGGTTGGTCCAACAAAGAAAGAGAGTAGGGGTGGCAAAAAATACTTCCTTGTTATTGTTGATGACTATTCTAGATTTACTTGGGTTGCATTTCTAAGAGAAAAATCTGATGCATACTTTGAATTTAAAAAGATTGTGAAAAGAATCCAAGTTGAAAAAGGAAGTGCAATTTCTCGAATAGGAAGTGATCATGGTGGTGAATTTGAAAATATTAAGTTTGAAAAATATTGTAATAAATATGGAATTCACCATGAATTTTCTGTCCCTAAAACTCCTCAACAAAATGGTATTGCTGAAAGAAAGAATCGTGTCTTACAAGAGATGGCCACAGTTATGCTTCATGGAAAGAATGTTCCTAGAGATCTATGGGCTGAAGCAGTTAGTACAGCTTGTCACATCGTAAATAGGGTATACTTGAGAACTGGCTTAGATAAAACTGCATATGAATTATGGCATAGAAAAAGGCCTAACATTAGCTACTTTAGAATTTTCGGTAGCAAATGCTATATACTCAAGGATAGGGAACACTTGAGCAAATTTGATTCAAAAAGTGATGAAGGCATTTTTATTGGCTATTCTCTAAACAGTCGTGCATATGGAGTGTTGAACAAAAACACTGGAGTCATACAAGAATCTATAAATGTTGTCATTGATGACAAACAAAATGATTTCGGTCATCAAGAAAACCCTGATAATGATGAGATAGATGTCCCAACTGAAAATCTAGACAAGTCTCCAATATCTAAGGATTTGGTTAATGTGAAACATCACCCTATGGACCAAATTCTGGAAGATCCCTTGGTTGGTGTCAAGACTAGAAGACAATTAGGAAACATTGTGAGCTATCTTTGCTTTACTTATACTTTTGAACCTAAAAATGTTGATGAAGCTTTTTCTGATGATAATTGGATAAATGCTACGCAAGAAGAGCTAAATCAGTTTGCTAGAAGTGAAGTGTGGGATCTAGTGCCTAGGCCTGATGACAAAAATGTTGTAGGTACCAAATGGATTTACAAAAATAAACTCGATGAAAATGGTACCATTGTTAGAAACAAGGCCAACTGGTTGCCCAAGGATATTCTCAAATTGAAGGAATAGATTTTGATGAAACCTTTGCTCCCGTTGCTAGACTTGAATCCATTAGAATCTTACTTGTCATTGCTTGCTCATTAAAATTTAAATTATACCAAATGGAAGTCAAAAGTGCGTTTCTGAATGGTCTTTTGGAAGAAGAAGTTTATGTGGAGCAACCTAAAGGGTTTGAAGATCCAAAGAAGCCTAATCATGTGTATCATCTTAAAAAGGCCCTCTATGGTCTCAAACAAGCCCCTAGAGCCTGGTATGAAAGGCTTACTCAATTTTTAATTGATCAAAATTTTGAAAGGGGTAGTGTGGATAAAACTCTATTTATTCAAAGAACCAATGATACTATTTTGATTACTCAAATTTATGTTGATGATATAGTGTTTGGATCTACTTGTAATGATTTAACAAAAGAGTTTGCTAATCTAATGAAATCCGAATTTGAAATGAGCATGGTTGGTGAACTTAATTTCTTTTTAGGATTACAAGTTAAACAATTGTCTGATGGAATGTTTGTTTCCCAAACCAAATATGCCAAAGAATTGATCAAAAGATTTGGATTAGATTCAGTCAAACACGTGAACACACCCATGAGCACAACTCTGAAATTGTTTAGGGAATCGATTGGTAAAAGTGTTGATCCTAGTCTGTATAGGAGCATGATAGGCAGTCTATTATATCTTACAGCTAGTAGGCCTGATATTGCATTCAGTGTAGGAGCTTGTGCCAGATATCAATTTGATCCCAAAGAAATCCACTTGAAAGCTGTTAAAAGAATCATTAGATATGTTTCAGGAACTTCAGGATATGGCTTATGGTATCCATATGATTCATCCACTTGTATTGCTAGATACTCAGACGCCGATTGGGCTGGAAATGTAGATGATAGAAAATCTACCAGTGGTGGGTGCTTCTATCTAGGAAACTGTTTAGTTGCATGGCACAGCAAGAAACAATCATCCATCTCCTTATCTACAGCCGAAGCAGAATATATCGTAGTTGGTAGTGGATGTACTCAAATGCTTTGGATGAGACAAATGCTCAAGGACTATGGTATTGAACAATGTAGCATGAACTTGTATTGTGATAACACTAGTGCTATCAATATCTCCAAAAATCCCGTTCAGCACTCTAGAACTAAGCATATTGACATTAGACATCATTTCATTAGAGAATTGGTTGAAGAAGGAGTCATAGTTTTAGAGCATATATCTACAGAGAAACAACTAGCAGACATTTTAACAAAACCCTTGAATGTTTCTAAGTTTGAAAATATGAGAAAAATCCCTTGGTGTGTGTGTTATTCGATAATTTTTTTTTTGTTTGTTTGCCTTAAGTTTGCTCGATTTTTTTTGTTTATGTTATTTAAAAAAAAAAAAAGGAATTTCGACTAGCCGTGGATCCTCCTGGCGGCTAACCGCCATGACAGGCAGTGTCTTTAAATCTGAGTTATTTCATTTCATTTTTTTTTTCTCTCTTCTTTCTCCCGTTTCGTCTCTGTCTTGACTGGGTGTCTGGATTACACTCTCTCTCATCTCTTAAGGTATTTCCCTCTATCTCTTGATTATTTTCTTCCTTTAATCTAGTTTTTCTTTTCTCTTTATTATTGTTGAATATTGTTCTGTGTCTTCTTCCCATTTTATGTTTTTCTCTGTCTAGGTTATTCTGCCCTAACTCATCGTCCCTATCCTTTTTCCATTTAGTTTTTCTCTGTTATTGTTTGTTTCCTTTCTTTCCTTGTCTCCTTTCACTATTGCCCATATTGCATCGTTTGTTTTTTTTCCATCTTGTGTGTGTTGCTTCCTCTTCCTCTTCTTTAGGCACTCCAACTGTTTGAAACAATGCCTCCTAGAATGAAATCGGTTATAAATCGTCCCTCTAAAAGAGGACGATCTACTATTGGCGCCTCGTCTCGTCGAGATAGATCCTCTCCATCTCCTCCACCTTCACCTTCACACTCACCCTCTGTTTCTCCTTGTCAAACCCCGACCCAGGATTAGCGCGATTAGTGTTAACTAAGTGCGGGTTTAGTTGTAATGTGAGTTAGTGTGCATGGGATTAGAAATTGGTCCGATTTAGTCTAGAATTAGCTTTGGGGAATTTTGAGAGCGTTTTGTGCTTTTTGTCACACTTAAGGGTGCCTTGAGTGTACGTGTAAGCTTGGGAGGAAATTCCATTTTTTCTGATTTTAATCGTGATTTCGATCTCTTTTGAATGGTTTTATTTTATTAATAAACTTTTGTGTTCAGCTAGTTTGTGTTTTAGGCCCAAAAACCCAAGTTTTGGCCCAAATGGGTAAATCAGTCTTTTCACACCAAATCTGGACTCAAATTTCGAAATCTCAAAACTATGCCAAATTTATACTTTTTGGAAAGTAGATTTTTCGACGATCATTTTAGTCTTCTTCGTCGTTTTCATCCGGGGCCCACAAGTCAGTGTTTTAAACATTGCAAGTTTTGAGCAATGGGGCCCACAAAAACCCACTTGAAGCAAATCTCCTTCTCCCTCATTTTTCTTCACTCACGAGTCAAGCTCTCCCTGCAACTTCTGAACCCAGCTGAAGACTCTTCTTCTTCCCTTCCTTTCTTCTCATTGCATGCCTAAGCTAGAGAGCTTCAAAGCACAAACGAACCCTACCATCTTCTTCCTCTCCACTCAAGGAATCCATTGCTACCATTTTCTTGGAGATCCCAGCTGTGTTCCCACTCCATTTTCTTCTCCTCTTCTTGTTTAGCAAGCTTCAGGTAATGGATCTCTTCCTCCTCTTCAATGTAGTCTTTTGAGTTCCTTAGGAACCCATTTTTCAAGCATGCAACACCTATTTCGAAATGGGTCATTGTCTTCTCTTTTTGGTGGATTTTTGAAGTCTTTTCATGGGTTTCTTGTAGATTTCGTGGAGTGCTTTTGGTAGGAATTGTTTCTGAGTTTGTTGGGCTAGGACTTTGGTAAAGGCAAGTGAACAACTTAGACTCATGATGCATGCAATGTTTGATTACTTTAGCTTTCATGATTTGATTTCTTTTCCATGATAATTTGGGCAATGTATGTTTCCAAAGGTGTGTTATAGTCTGAAATTTTGTTTTAATTGAAATGCATATGCTAATGGTTTGTGTTAATGGTTTTTCATTCATTTGAAGTTGCTTTTATCTTGCCAATGTGTTTTATAAATGGATGAAAGAATGGAGGAAATGTTGTGAGGTGAATGGGAGTGTGGATGGTTAGAATGTGGATGGAAATTGCCCTTGGAGAGCATGGAGGCTCAGGGGATATGCAGGGATTTGACAAAGGAAAGAAATGGTGAAAAGGGAGTGTGAATTCTGAATTCAGCTGGAGCTGCCGCAGACAGGCGGTTAGCTGGCGGCCAGCAGTCGGCTAGCCGACTGTTGACCCACGGCTAACCGACCCTGTGTCGGTTAGAATTACAGTAACTCAATTTCTGCACAGGGCGTGGTCGGTCCGCTGGCGGTCAGCAGGCGGCTAGCCGACCTACGCAGGAAATTTGAAAAGTAGTATGTTTCCTGATCAGTCGGTCAGCAGTCGGACTGTTGGTCGGTCAGCCGACCAGCAACCGGCGGCCAGCCGCCGGGTAGCCGCGTAGTGACCGAATTGCACAGGAGGAGAAATTTTGAAGGGGCTTAGATGAGAGAGAAAAACTAGAATATGTTATGGGGTCTTTAGCCTGATGCTGTGCAGTTGAAACATGAAATGTTGTCCAGCTTCGGGAACACCAATTCATTTAAACTCCAACATTTGGGTTTCAACTTCACGAGAATCAAACAAAGAACCTTAGCATATACTTGACATAATTGTTTCGAAATCTTGAATTTTGACACGAAGAATACGTTCTGTACCTGTTTTGATTTACAAGCATGTATTTAACTTTTGATTTGTTTCAAGGACTATATTGGGGACACTTTTCCAGCTTTGATGTTATAGCTTTTGCTATTCTTGTTTAGTCTCGTCTGGCATTGTTTTGATAAGTGTTTTTCCCCAGTTTTCGCTAAGTTTTGTACAAGTATTGATCAGTTTTATGCATACATGAATATCATAGAGTACCACTGAGCTTGGACTGCCCTCTCAGTCTGATCCACTAGTTAGGGGGTCCTTAAACATAAGGGCAATCTGCAGATTAGCCGTGTATTTATACACATCTTTGTTCTGTCCGGTTCCGCGGCCGGTTTTCCGCCCACCTTGTGTGGCTCGGACTTCTGTTTTGTTTTGTCTCGTTCTGTTTCGTTTTGCTTGCTCTTGTCATTGCGTATGACGGAGAAAGGATGAGCTCAATGTGGATTCGTGAATCATGTTATTTTATTGAAAAGCATATTAGTTTTGAATTACACCTTAAACATGTTTTGTTCAGAACTCATGCAATGTTTCAAGTACTGATTACTTTCCTAGTATCTATCTTGTATTATGTCTAAGCTATTCACCTGCCAGACCGTCGTGTCTGATCCCTTTGTTTTGGTGTTTAGATGCAGGCGCCGTTGATATTGCGGAGGAGCGCCCGGAGGAGGCTTTTGAGCCACCCCCAGCCCGTGAGTGGCAACCCGACGACGTCCTCTAGACGTCGGGCGGAGTCTTGAGCACGATGCACATAGATGGGATTATTTTGCTATTTTGGGAATGTATGGCCTTTGTTGGCCTTTTTCACTTTTGGGGTTATGTAACTTAACACTTTGTTATTTTGAAACTTGAACTGAATTTGGTAATGCTATGCTTACATTTTCTCCTCTGATTATTGTCTTAATGATGACTTAACTTATGCAATTCGGAATCACAAGGTTTATGTGATTAAGTTGTGATGAGATTACTTGCCCGCTTCCGCAAATCATTGCTCGAGTGAGATTTTTACATCTTCGTCTTTGGAAATCCTCACCGCGGAAACCTGTGGGTTAATCATAGTTGGATGGACATAACCGTCGCGGGGCCCGGACTTGGGGGGGGGGACCTCGGTCCGGGGTCGCGACAGGACTGGTATCAAAGCGGGACATGTTTCAGGCAATTAAAAGAAACTAGAAACTCTTAGGGACGTGGCGAGGATCCGTGAGCACGTTAGATCAGTAGTGTGGACTTAGAAACCAAACCCCAATTTCCTAATATGTACTGACAATTTGTTTTACAGCATCATGCCTCCAAAAAGAACTTCGAATCAGAATGCTTCAGGGAGCAATACCAATAATGATAACAGTGAAACACTTCATGAACAGCCACCTACAATGACTCAGTTTCAGGCACTCATGCAAGCCATGTTAGAACAACAGAGGCAAGCTAATGAAAGTCAGACAAGAATGCAGAGGGAAGCTAATGAAGTCCAAGCTAGGCTACAGAGAGAGGCCAATGAGAACCAAGCTAGGTTCCAAGAACAGCTAGCTAAGAAGGATGAGGAAATGGCACAAGTTCAAAGACAGCTTTTGGAAGTTTTACAAACTAGGCCTCAACCCCTTCCTATGCAACCTGGGGGACCGAATATCATCATCAACAATCGAGAACAAGACCCTAACATTTTGTTCGAGAGGTTCAGGAAGAGAGGACCCAAGGAGTTCTCAGGTCAAGAAGACCCGTTGGCTGCAGATGACTGGCTAGTTAATGTAGAGAAGATCTTTGATGTATTCACTTGTACAGGCTTACAGAAGGTCAACCTCACAGCTTCTCTATTTTTTGGATTAGCGGACACTTGGTGGCAAACGGTTAAGGAACCGTATCAGATTATGCCAGATGGGGCTACATGGGAGACTTTTAAGACTCAGTTCACTGATAAGTATGTCCCTTCTCATGTCAAGAGGCAGAAAGCTATAGAGTTTCAACAGCTCAAGCAGGGTAACATGACAGTTTTGGAGTATGTGACAAAGTTTGAAAGACTTGCTAGATATGCCCGAGAGTTGATAGACACCGAGCAGAAGAAGATCACTAACTTCTTAGAAGGGCTGAACCCCATCATCATGAGGGATGCTACAGGAGTAGTTCCACCCGTCACCTTCGATGAAGCGGTCAAAAGAGCATACAAGTTCGAGGACATCAACAATCAGATCATCAGGGATAGAAAGCAACAGTACCACCAACAGAACCAAAGGTCACAGAACAAGAAGCCAAGACAAGAACAAAACCCTCCTAGGCAAGGTGCGTGTGCACATTGTGGCAAAAATCATGAGACTGCACAATGTCGTAAAGCCACGGGAGCTTGTTTTAGATGTGGGGCTATGGACCATGCTATTCGAGATTGCCCACAAGTACAAAATCAGGCCAACAGGAACCAGCCACAAAGGCAAGCAGCACCACAGGCTCCAGCCCAGAACCAAGCAAGACCACCTCAGCAGCAGCAAGGCAGGCAACAAGTTCAAAATCAGAATGCTCGTCCACCTCAGCAGCAGCTGCAGCAGCAGATCAGAAATGCACAAGGGAGGCAGAATAGACCACGGCAGCAAGGGCGGGCATACAATCTAAATCGTGTCGATGCCGATGCTGCGGGCGATGTAGTGGAAGGTAAACTTTTCATCTGTGGAGTAGAAGCTCAAATTTTATTTGATCCTGGAAGCACTCATTCATTTTTATCTCCTGTGTTTGCGAAGCTGATTGCTATGCCATTTAGAACTCTTGATTATATCTTGACTGTCACTACACCAGTAGGCAAACAGGCCGTTTGTAGAATCTATTACCCAAATTGCTCAGTTCTATTAGGAGAAGTCAACCTTCCAGCAGATCTTATTATTTTAGACATGCATGATTTTGATGTCATCTTAGGCATGGATTGGTTAGAGAAGTATCATGCAACCATGGATTGCTTTAGTAAAACTATTACTTTTAAGTTGAAAGGAGAACAGGCAGATTTGATTGTTCAGGGAAACAGGAAGAAAGGCCAAGTGGGGATTATTTCAGCACTAAAGGCAAGCAGAATGGTGTCTAGTGGTTGTGAAGCTTTTATAGCGTTTATCACGGAGGATAAACGGTCCCAAGGGGTGGAGGAAATCCCCGTTGTATGTGAGTTTCCAGATGTTTTTCCGGAAGAAATCCCAGGATTACCACCAATTCGGGAGGTTGAGTTCACGATTGAGCTCCTTCCAGGGACAGCTCCAATTTCTATTGCACCTTACAGGATGGCTCCAGCAGAATTAGGCGAACTAAAACTCCAATTGCAAGAACTATTGAGTAAAGGTTTCATTAGACCAAGCGTTTCACCTTGGGGAGCACCAGTGTTGTTTGTGAAAAAGAAGGATGGAAGCTGGAGAATGTGCATAGACTATAGAAGACTGAACCATATGACTGTCAAGAACAAGTATCCGTTGCCGAGAATAGATGAATTGTTTGATCAATTGCAAGGAGCAGCGTATTTTTCCAAGATAGATTTGAGGTCTGGGTATTATCAGCTGCGAGTTAGAGAGACAGACGTGCCTAAAACAGCTTTTCGAACAAGATACGGGCACTATGAGTTTCTGGTGATGCCATTTGGGTTGACTAATGCACCCGCGGTATTTATGGCTCTCATGAACAAAGTCTTTGCGGAGTACTTGGATCACTTTACAGTGGTGTTTATTGATGACGTTCTCGTGTATTCCAAGAGTAAGGAAGAGCATGAAGAGCACTTGAGGACATCATTACAGCTTTTGAAGGACAACCAGCTCTATGCAAAGCTATGTAAATGTGAATTTTGGTTAGAGCAAGTGGCTTTTCTAGGCCACGTTATTTCGAAAAAAGGCTTAGCAGTGGATCAGTCCAAAGTTGAAGCAGTTGTCAGTTGGAAAAGGCCAAGCAGTGTGACGGAAATCAGAAGCTTTTTGTGACTAGCAGGTTACTACAGGAGGTTTGTCCAGGGATTTTCATCTATTGCAGCACCATTGACAAAGTTGACTAGGAAAAATGTGCCTTTTACATGGACAGACCATTGTGAAGAAAGTTTTCAAGAGCTGAAGAAAAGATTGACTACAGCTCCGATCCTCACTTTACCGTCGGGAAGTGGAGGATTTGTTATCTATACAGATGCTTCAAATGTAGGATTGGGTTGTGTGTTGATGCAGAATGACAAAGTAGTTGCTTATGGTTCAAGGCAGTTGAAAGAGCACGAAAAGAATTATGCAACGCATGATTTGGAATTAGCAGCGGTTGTATTTGCTTTGAAAATGTGGAGACATTACCTCTATGGGGAGAAATTTGAAGTACATTCAGATCACCGGAGTCTACAGTATCTATTTTCGCAGAAAGAGTTGAACATGAGGCAGAGACGATGGATGGAGTACATCAAAGACTATGACTTTCCAATTAAGTATCATCCGGGCAAGGTGAATGTAGTAGCTGATGCATTGAGCAGAAAATCAGTGGTTATGGCTAGCTTGAGAGGAGTCGGTGTTTTGTATCAATTTGAAGAACTGGGAGTAGAAGTACATCCGTTAAGGCAGGGCGTGATGTTGGCAAGTATGATAGTGTCTGAACCTATTTTCATCCAGAAAATCAAAGACAGTCAATTGCAGGACCTGGACTTGGCCAAGATTGTGGAACACATTTCCGAACGTCCAGACTTCAGGATTGTAGATGGAGTGTTGTACTTCCGTGACCGTTTGTGTGTGCCTAACCTCGAGGACTTGAAGAATGAAATTATGACTGAAGCTCATAACACGAGATACTCCATGCATCCTGGGAGTACAAAGATGTACCAAAATTTGAAGAACCGATTCTGGTGGAATAACATGAAGCGAGAGATTGCAGCTTTTGTATCTAGGTGCCTCACGTGTCAGCAGATTAAGGCAGAACACCAGAAACCTCCAGGGTTGTTGCAACCATTGGACATTCCGGAATGGAAATGGGAACACATCACTATGGATTTTGTCTCCGGTTTGCCTACTACCAAGAAAGGGAACAATGCTATATGGGTTATAGTAGATCGCCTTACGAAGTCTGCTCACTTCATTCCTATGAAGACAGGGAGTAAGATGCATATGGCACCACTTGCAGATTTATTTGTGACTGAGATAGTCAGCAGACATGGACAGCCCGTCTCCATCACTTCCGACAGAGATAGCAGATTTGTTTCGAGGTTTTGGAAGACCCTATTCGAATCTATGGGCACTAAGTTGCAATTCAGCACTGCATACCATCCTCAGACTGATGGTCAGTCAGAGCGAACTATACAGACTTTAGAAGACATGCTACGGGCTTGTGTGCTAGATTTCAAGGTTCAATGGGATGAGTACTTACCTCTGTGTGAGTTTGCATATAACAACAGCTACCATTCCAGTATTGGGATGGCACCGTTCGAAGCACTCTATGGTAGGAGATGCAGAACTCCTGTTTGCTGGGAAGAAGTCGGTGTTCGTAGCTTTCACGGACCGACAATAGTGGGAGAGACAAGTGATAAGATCAAGTTGATTCAAGAACGGTTAAAAGTTGCGCGAAGTAGACAAAAGAGTTATGCTGATACTCGCAGAAGAGATTTGCAGTTTAAAGAAGGGGACAAGGTATTTTTGAAAGTATCTCCGGCTAGAGGAACTCTAAGATTTGGACAGAAAGGCAAGCTTGCGAGAAGGTACATCGGACCGTATGAGATTTTGAGCAAGATAGGAGACGTTGCCTATAGACTTGCGTTACCGCCGGAACTCTCCGGGGTACACAATGTTTTTCACGTCTCTATGTTGAAGAAATACGTCCCAAATCCTTCACATGTTCTACGGCATGAACCATTGGAAATTCGAGAAGATGCATCGTATGTGGAGAAGCCGGTTAGAATTGTGGACACCAAAGAACAAGAATTAAGAAATCGGACAATTCACTGGGTCAAAGTACAGTGGAAAAATCATGAGCCGGAAGAAGCGACATGGGAACTACGAGAGCAAGTCCAGAGAAAGTATCCTGAACTATTACCAGAGGTATATTTATTTTTATTTGGAGGACCAAATAACCTAAGGGGTGGAGGATGTCAAACCCCGACCCAGGATTAGCGCGATTAGTGTTAACTAAGTGCGGGTTTAGTTGTAATGTGAGTTAGTGTGCGTGGGATTAGAAATTGGTCCGATTTAGTCTAGAATTAGCTTTGGGGAATTTTGAGAGCGTTTTGTGCTTTTTGTCACACTTAAGGGTGCCTTGAGTGTACGTGTAAGCTTGGGAGGAAATTCCATTTTTTCTGATTTTAATCGTGATTTCGATCTCTTTTGAATGGTTTTATTTTATTAATAAACTTTTGTGTTCAGCTAGTTTGTGTTTTAGGCCCAGAAACCCAAGTTTTGGCCCAAAGGGGTAAATCAGTCTTTTCACACCAAATCTGGACTCAAATTTCGAAATCTCAAAACTATGCCAAATTTATACTTTTTGGAAAGTAGATTTTTCGACGATCATTTTAGTCTTCTTCGTCGTTTTCATCCGGGGCCCACAAGTCAGTGTTTTAAACATTGCAAGTTTTGAGCAATGGGGCCCACAAAAACCCACTTGAAGCAAATCTCCTTCTCCCTCATTTTTCTTCACTCACGAGTCAAGCTCTCCCTGCAACTTCTGAACCCAGCTGAAGACTCTTCTTCTTCCCTTCCTTTCTTCTCATTGCATGCCTAAGCTAGAGAGCTTCAAAGCACAAACCAACCCTACCATCTTCTTCCTCTCCACTCAAGGAATCCATTGCTACCATTTTCTTGGAGATCCCAGCTGTGTTCCCACTCCATTTTCTTCTCCTCTTCTTGTTTAGCAAGCTTCAGGTAATGGATCTCTTCCTCCTCTTCAATGTAGTCTTTTGAGTTCCTTAGGAACCCATTTTTCAAGCATGCAACACCTATTTCGAAATGGGTCATTGTCTTCTCTTTTTGGTGGATTTTTGAAGTCTTTTCATGGGTTTCTTGTAGATTTCGTGGAGTGCTTTTGGTAGGAATTGTTTCTGAGTTTGTTGGGCTAGGACTTTGGTAAAGGCAAGTGAACAACTTAGACTCATGATGCATGCAATGTTTGATTACTTTAGCTTTCATGATTTGATTTCTTTTCCATGATAATTTGGGCAATGTATGTTTCCAAAGGTGTGTTATAGTCTGAAATTTTGTTTTAATTGAAATGCATATGCTAATGGTTTGTGTTAATGGTTTTTCATTCATTTGAAGTTGCTTTTATCTTGCCAATGTGTTTTATAAATGGATGAAAGAATGGAGGAAATGTTGTGAGGTGAATGGGAGTGTGGATGGTTAGAATGTGGATGGAAATTGCCCTTGGAGAGCATGGAGGCTCAGGGGATATGCAGGGATTTGACAAAGGAAAGAAATGGTGAAAAGGGAGTGTGAATTCTGAATTCAGCTGGAGCTGCCGCAGACAGGCGGTTAGCTGGCGGCCAGCAGTCGGCTAGCCGACTGTTGACCCACGGCTAACCGACCCTGTGTCGGTTAGAATTACAGTAACTCAATTTCTGCACAGGGCGTGGTCGGTCCGCTGGCGGTCAGCAGGCGGCTAGCCGACCTACGCAGGAAATTTGAAAAGTAGTATGTTTCCTGATCAGTCGGTCAGCAGTCGGACTGTTGGTCGGTCAGCCGACCAGCAACCGGCGGCCAGCCGCCGGGTAGCCGCGTAGTGACCGAATTGCACAGGAGGAGAAATTTTGAAGGGGCTTAGATGAGAGAGAAAAACTAGAATATGTTATGGGGTCTTTAGCCTGATGCTGTGCAGTTGAAACATGAAATGTTGTCCAGCTTCGGGAACACCAATTCATTTAAACTCCAACATTTGGGTTTCAACTTCACGAGAATCAAACAAAGAACCTTAGCATATACTTGACATAATTGTTTCGAAATCTTGAATTTTGACACGAAGAATACGTTCTGTACCTGTTTTGATTTACAAGCATGTATTTAACTTTTGATTTGTTTCAAGGACTATATTGGGGACACTTTTCCAGCTTTGATGTTATAGCTTTTGCTATTCTTGTTTAGTCTCGTCTGGCATTGTTTTGATAAGTGTTTTTCCCCAGTTTTCGCTAAGTTTTGTACAAGTATTGATCAGTTTTATGCATACATGAATATCATAGAGTACCACTGAGCTTGGACTGCCCTCTCAGTCTGATCCACTAGTTAGGGGGTCCTTAAACATAAGGGCAATCTACAGATTAGCCGTGTATTTATACACATCTTTGTTCTGTCCGGTTCCGCGGCCGGTTTTCCGCCCACCTTGTGTGGCTCGGACTTCTGTTTTGTTTTGTCTCGTTCTGTTTCGTTTTGCTTGCTCTTGTCATTGCGTATGACGGAGAAAGGATGAGCTCAATGTGGATTCGTGAATCATGTTATTTTATTGAAAAGCATATTAGTTTTGAATTACACCTTAAACATGTTTTGTTCAGAACTCATGCAATGTTTCAAGTACTGATTACTTTCCTAGTATCTATCTTGTATTATGTCTAAGCTATTCACCTGCCAGACCGTCGTGTCTGATCCCTTTGTTTTGGTGTTTAGATGCAGGCGCCGTTGATATTGCGGAGGAGCGCCCGGAGGAGGCTTTTGAGCCACCCCCAGCCCGTGAGTGGCAACCCGACGACGTCCTCTAGACGTCGGGCGGAGTCTTGAGCACGATGCACATAGATGGGATTATTTTGCTATTTTGGGAATGTATGGCCTTTGTTGGCCTTTTTCACTTTTGGGGTTATGTAACTTAACACTTTGTTATTTTGAAACTTGAACTGAATTTGGTAATGCTATGCTTACATTTTCTCCTCTGATTATTGTCTTAATGATGACTTAACTTATGCAATTCGGAATCACAAGGTTTATGTGATTAAGTTGTGATGAGATTACTTGCCCGCTTCCGCAAATCATTGCTCGAGTGAGATTTTTACATCTTCGTCTTTGGAAATCCTCACCGCGGAAACCTGTGGGTTAATCATAGTTGGATGGACATAACCGTCGCGGGGCCCGGACTTGGGGGGGGGGACCTCGGTCCGGGGTCGCGACAGGACTGGTATCAAAGCGGGACATGTTTCAGGCAATTAAAAGAAACTAGAAACTCTTAGGGACGTGGCGAGGATCCGTGAGCACGTTAGATCAGTAGTGTGGACTTAGAAACCAAACCCCAATTTCCTAATATGTACTGACAATTTGTTTTACAGCATCATGCCTCCAAAAAGAACTTCGAATCAGAATGCTTCAGGGAGCAATACCAATAATGATAACAGTGAAACACTTCATGAACAGCCACCTACAATGACTCAGTTTCAGGCACTCATGCAAGCCATGTTAGAACAACAGAGGCAAGCTAATGAAAGTCAGACAAGAATGCAGAGGGAAGCTAATGAAGTCCAAGCTAGGCTACAGAGAGAGGCCAATGAGAACCAAGCTAGGTTCCAAGAACAGCTAGCTAAGAAGGATGAGGAAATGGCACAAGTTCAAAGACAGCTTTTGGAAGTTTTACAAACTAGGCCTCAACCCCTTCCTATGCAACCTGGGGGACCGAATATCATCATCAACAATCGAGAACAAGACCCTAACATTTTGTTCGAGAGGTTCAGGAAGAGAGGACCCAAGGAGTTCTCAGGTCAAGAAGACCCGTTGGCTGCAGATGACTGGCTAGTTAATGTAGAGAAGATCTTTGATGTATTCACTTGTACAGGCTTACAGAAGGTCAACCTCACAGCTTCTCTATTTTTTGGATTAGCGGACACTTGGTGGCAAACGGTTAAGGAACCGTATCAGATTATGCCAGATGGGGCTACATGGGAGACTTTTAAGACTCAGTTCACTGATAAGTATGTCCCTTCTCATGTCAAGAGGCAGAAAGCTATAGAGTTTCAACAGCTCAAGCAGGGTAACATGACAGTTTTGGAGTATGTGACAAAGTTTGAAAGACTTGCTAGATATGCCCGAGAGTTGATAGACACCGAGCAGAAGAAGATCACTAACTTCTTAGAAGGGCTGAACCCCATCATCATGAGGGATGCTACAGGAGTAGTTCCACCCGTCACCTTCGATGAAGCGGTCAAAAGAGCATACAAGTTCGAGGACATCAACAATCAGATCATCAGGGATAGAAAGCAACAGTACCACCAACAGAACCAAAGGTCACAGAACAAGAAGCCAAGACAAGAACAAAACCCTCCTAGGCAAGGTGCGTGTGCACATTGTGGCAAAAATCATGAGACTGCACAATGTCGTAAAGCCACGGGAGCTTGTTTTAGATGTGGGGCTATGGACCATGCTATTCGAGATTGCCCACAAGTACAAAATCAGGCCAACAGGAACCAGCCACAAAGGCAAGCAGCACCACAGGCTCCAGCCCAGAACCAAGCAAGACCACCTCAGCAGCAGCAAGGCAGGCAACAAGTTCAAAATCAGAATGCTCGTCCACCTCAGCAGCAGCTGCAGCAGCAGATCAGAAATGCACAAGGGAGGCAGAATAGACCACGGCAGCAAGGGCGGGCATACAATCTAAATCGTGTCGATGCCGATGCTGCGGGCGATGTAGTGGAAGGTAAACTTTTCATCTGTGGAGTAGAAGCTCAAATTTTATTTGATCCTGGAAGCACTCATTCATTTTTATCTCCTGTGTTTGCGAAGCTGATTGCTATGCCATTTAGAACTCTTGATTATATCTTGACTGTCACTACACCAGTAGGCAAACAGGCCGTTTGTAGAATCTATTACCCAAATTGCTCAGTTCTATTAGGAGAAGTCAACCTTCCAGCAGATCTTATTATTTTAGACATGCATGATTTTGATGTCATCTTAGGCATGGATTGGTTAGAGAAGTATCATGCAACCATGGATTGCTTTAGTAAAACTATTACTTTTAAGTTGAAAGGAGAACAGGCAGATTTGATTGTTCAGGGAAACAGGAAGAAAGGCCAAGTGGGGATTATTTCAGCACTAAAGGCAAGCAGAATGGTGTCTAGTGGTTGTGAAGCTTTTATAGCGTTTATCACGGAGGATAAACGGTCCCAAGGGGTGGAGGAAATCCCCGTTGTATGTGAGTTTCCAGATGTTTTTCCGGAAGAAATCCCAGGATTACCACCAATTCGGGAGGTTGAGTTCACGATTGAGCTCCTTCCAGGGACAGCTCCAATTTCTATTGCACCTTACAGGATGGCTCCAGCAGAATTAGGCGAACTAAAACTCCAATTGCAAGAACTATTGAGTAAAGGTTTCATTAGACCAAGCGTTTCACCTTGGGGAGCACCAGTGTTGTTTGTGAAAAAGAAGGATGGAAGCTGGAGAATGTGCATAGACTATAGAAGACTGAACCATATGACTGTCAAGAACAAGTATCCGTTGCCGAGAATAGATGAATTGTTTGATCAATTGCAAGGAGCAGCGTATTTTTCCAAGATAGATTTGAGGTCTGGGTATTATCAGCTGCGAGTTAGAGAGACAGACGTGCCTAAAACAGCTTTTCGAACAAGATACGGGCACTATGAGTTTCTGGTGATGCCATTTGGGTTGACTAATGCACCCGCGGTATTTATGGCTCTCATGAACAAAGTCTTTGCGGAGTACTTGGATCACTTTACAGTGGTGTTTATTGATGACGTTCTCGTGTATTCCAAGAGTAAGGAAGAGCATGAAGAGCACTTGAGGACATCATTACAGCTTTTGAAGGACAACCAGCTCTATGCAAAGCTATGTAAATGTGAATTTTGGTTAGAGCAAGTGGCTTTTCTAGGCCACGTTATTTCGAAAAAAGGCTTAGCAGTGGATCAGTCCAAAGTTGAAGCAGTTGTCAGTTGGAAAAGGCCAAGCAGTGTGACGGAAATCAGAAGCTTTTTGTGACTAGCAGGTTACTACAGGAGGTTTGTCCAGGGATTTTCATCTATTGCAGCACCATTGACAAAGTTGACTAGGAAAAATGTGCCTTTTACATGGACAGACCATTGTGAAGAAAGTTTTCAAGAGCTGAAGAAAAGATTGACTACAGCTCCGATCCTCACTTTACCGTCGGGAAGTGGAGGATTTGTTATCTATACAGATGCTTCAAATGTAGGATTGGGTTGTGTGTTGATGCAGAATGACAAAGTAGTTGCTTATGGTTCAAGGCAGTTGAAAGAGCACGAAAAGAATTATGCAACGCATGATTTGGAATTAGCAGCGGTTGTATTTGCTTTGAAAATGTGGAGACATTACCTCTATGGGGAGAAATTTGAAGTACATTCAGATCACCGGAGTCTACAGTATCTATTTTCGCAAAAAGAGTTGAACATGAGGCAGAGACGATGGATGGAGTACATCCAAGACTATGACTTTCCAATTAAGTATCATCCGGGTAAGGTGAATGTAGTAGCTGATGCATTGAGCAGAAAATCAGTGGTTATGGCTAGCTTGAGAGGAGTCGGTGTTTTGTATCAATTTGAAGAACTGGGAGTAGAAGTACATCCGTTAAGGCAGGGCGTGATGTTGGCAAGTATGATAGTGTCTGAACCTATTTTCATCCAGAAAATCAAAGACAGTCAATTGCAGGACCTGGACTTGGCCAAGATTGTGGAACACATTTCCGAACGTCCAGACTTCAGGATTGTAGATGGAGTGTTGTACTTCCGTGACCGTTTGTGTGTGCCTAACCTCGAGGACTTGAAGAATGAAATTATGACTGAAGCTCATAACACGAGATACTCCATGCATCCTGGGAGTACAAAGATGTACCAAAATTTGAAAAACCGATTCTAGTGGAATAACATGAAGCGAGAGATTGCAGCTTTTGTATCTAGGTGCCTCACGTGTCAGCAGATTAAGGCAGAACACCAGAAACCTCCAGGGTTGTTGCAACCATTGGACATTCCGGAATGGAAATGGGAACACATCACTATGGATTTTGTCTCCGGTTTGCCTACTACCAAGAAAGGGAACAATGCTATATGGGTTATAGTAGATCGCCTTACGAAGTCTGCTCACTTCATTCCTATGAAGACAGGGAGTAAGATGCATATGGCACCACTTGCAGATTTATTTGTGACTGAGATAGTCAGCAGACATGGACAGCCCGTCTCCATCACTTCCGACAGAGATAGCAGATTTGTTTCGAGGTTTTGGAAGACCCTATTCGAATCTATGGGCACTAAGTTGCAATTCAGCACTGCATACCATCCTCAGACTGATGGTCAGTCAGAGCGAACTATACAGACTTTAGAAGACATGCTACGGGCTTGTGTGCTAGATTTCAAGGTTCAATGGGATGAGTACTTACCTCTGTGTGAGTTTGCATATAACAACAGCTACCATTCCAGTATTGGGATGGCACCGTTCGAAGCACTCTATGGTAGGAGATGCAGAACTCCTGTTTGCTGGGAAGAAGTCGGTGTTCGTAGCTTTCACGGACCGACAATAGTGGGAGAGACAAGTGATAAGATCAAGTTGATTCAAGAACGGTTAAAAGTTGCGCGAAGTAGACAAAAGAGTTATGCTGATACTCGCAGAAGAGATTTGCAGTTTAAAGAAGGGGACAAGGTATTTTTGAAAGTATCTCCGGCTAGAGGAACTCTAAGATTTGGACAGAAAGGCAAGCTTGCGAGAAGGTACATCGGACCGTATGAGATTTTGAGCAAGATAGGAGACGTTGCCTATAGACTTGCGTTACCGCCGGAACTCTCCGGGGTACACAATGTTTTTCACGTCTCTATGTTGAAGAAATACGTCCCAAATCCTTCACATGTTCTACGGCATGAACCATTGGAAATTCGAGAAGATGCATCGTATGTGGAGAAGCCGGTTAGAATTGTGGACACCAAAGAACAAGAATTAAGAAATCGGACAATTCACTGGGTCAAAGTACAGTGGAAAAATCATGAGCCGGAAGAAGCGACATGGGAACTACGAGAGCAAGTCCAGAGAAAGTATCCTGAACTATTACCAGAGGTATATTTATTTTTATTTGGAGGACCAAATAACCTAAGGGGTGGAGGATGTCAAACCCCGACCCAGGATTAGCGCGATTAGTGTTAACTAAGTGCGGGTTTAGTTGTAATGTGAGTTAGTGTGCGTGGGATTAGAAATTGGTCCGATTTAGTCTAGAATTAGCTTTGGGGAATTTTGAGAGCGTTTTGTGCTTTTTGTCACACTTAAGGGTGCCTTGAGTGTACGTGTAAGCTTGGGAGGAAATTCCATTTTTTCTGATTTTAATCGTGATTTCGATCTCTTTTGAATGGTTTTATTTTATTAATAAACTTTTGTGTTCAGCTAGTTTGTGTTTTAGGCCCAGAAACCCAAGTTTTGGCCCAAAGGGGTAAATCAGTCTTTTCACACCAAATCTGGACTCAAATTTCGAAATCTCAAAACTATGCCAAATTTATACTTTTTGGAAAGTAGATTTTTCGACGATCATTTTAGTCTTCTTCGTCGTTTTCATCCGGGGCCCACAAGTCAGTGTTTTAAACATTGCAAGTTTTGAGCAATGGGGCCCACAAAAACCCACTTGAAGCAAATCTCCTTCTCCCTCATTTTTCTTCACTCACGAGTCAAGCTCTCCCTGCAACTTCTGAACCCAGCTGAAGACTCTTCTTCTTCCCTTCCTTTCTTCTCATTGCATGCCTAAGCTAGAGAGCTTCAAAGCACAAACCAACCCTACCATCTTCTTCCTCTCCACTCAAGGAATCCATTGCTACCATTTTCTTGGAGATCCCAGCTGTGTTCCCACTCCATTTTCTTCTCCTCTTCTTGTTTAGCAAGCTTCAGGTAATGGATCTCTTCCTCCTCTTCAATGTAGTCTTTTGAGTTCCTTAGGAACCCATTTTTCAAGCATGCAACACCTATTTCGAAATGGGTCATTGTCTTCTCTTTTTGGTGGATTTTTGAAGTCTTTTCATGGGTTTCTTGTAGATTTCGTGGAGTGCTTTTGGTAGGAATTGTTTCTGAGTTTGTTGGGCTAGGACTTTGGTAAAGGCAAGTGAACAACTTAGACTCATGATGCATGCAATGTTTGATTACTTTAGCTTTCATGATTTGATTTCTTTTCCATGATAATTTGGGCAATGTATGTTTCCAAAGGTGTGTTATAGTCTGAAATTTTGTTTTAATTGAAATGCATATGCTAATGGTTTGTGTTAATGGTTTTTCATTCATTTGAAGTTGCTTTTATCTTGCCAATGTGTTTTATAAATGGATGAAAGAATGGAGGAAATGTTGTGAGGTGAATGGGAGTGTGGATGGTTAGAATGTGGATGGAAATTGCCCTTGGAGAGCATGGAGGCTCAGGGGATATGCAGGGATTTGACAAAGGAAAGAAATGGTGAAAAGGGAGTGTGAATTCTGAATTCAGCTGGAGCTGCCGCAGACAGGCGGTTAGCTGGCGGCCAGCAGTCGGCTAGCCGACTGTTGACCCACGGCTAACCGACCCTGTGTCGGTTAGAATTACAGTAACTCAATTTCTGCACAGGGCGTGGTCGGTCCGCTGGCGGTCAGCAGGCGGCTAGCCGACCTACGCAGGAAATTTGAAAAGTAGTATGTTTCCTGATCAGTCGGTCAGCAGTCGGACTGTTGGTCGGTCAGCCGACCAGCAACCGGCGGCCAGCCGCCGGGTAGCCGCGTAGTGACCGAATTGCACAGGAGGAGAAATTTTGAAGGGGCTTAGATGAGAGAGAAAAACTAGAATATGTTATGGGGTCTTTAGCCTGATGCTGTGCAGTTGAAACATGAAATGTTGTCCAGCTTCGGGAACACCAATTCATTTAAACTCCAACATTTGGGTTTCAACTTCACGAGAATCAAACAAAGAACCTTAGCATATACTTGACATAATTGTTTCGAAATCTTGAATTTTGACACGAAGAATACGTTCTGTACCTGTTTTGATTTACAAGCATGTATTTAACTTTTGATTTGTTTCAAGGACTATATTGGGGACACTTTTCCAGCTTTGATGTTATAGCTTTTGCTATTCTTGTTTAGTCTCGTCTGGCATTGTTTTGATAAGTGTTTTTCCCCAGTTTTCGCTAAGTTTTGTACAAGTATTGATCAGTTTTATGCATACATGAATATCATAGAGTACCACTGAGCTTGGACTGCCCTCTCAGTCTGATCCACTAGTTAGGGGGTCCTTAAACATAAGGGCAATCTGCAGATTAGCCGTGTATTTATACACATCTTTGTTCTGTCCGGTTCCGCGGCCGGTTTTCCGCCCACCTTGTGTGGCTCGGACTTCTGTTTTGTTTTGTCTCGTTCTGTTTCGTTTTGCTTGCTCTTGTCATTGCGTATGACGGAGAAAGGATGAGCTCAATGTGGATTCGTGAATCATGTTATTTTATTGAAAAGCATATTAGTTTTGAATTACACCTTAAACATGTTTTGTTCAGAACTCATGCAATGTTTTAAGTACTGATTACTTTCCTAGTATCTATCTTGTATTATGTCTAAGCTATTCACCTGCCAGACCGTCGTGTCTGATCCCTTTGTTTTGGTGTTTAGATGCAGGCGCCGTTGATATTGCGGAGGAGCGCCCGGAGGAGGCTTTTGAGCCACCCCCAGCCCGTGAGTGGCAACCCGACGACGTCCTCTAGACGTCGGGCGGAGTCTTGAGCACGATGCACATAGATGGGATTATTTTGCTATTTTGGGAATGTATGGCCTTTGTTGGCCTTTTTCACTTTTGGGGTTATGTAACTTAACACTTTGTTATTTTGAAACTTGAACTGAATTTGGTAATGCTATGCTTACATTTTCTCCTCTGATTATTGTCTTAATGATGACTTAACTTATGCAATTCGGAATCACAAGGTTTATGTGATTAAGTTGTGATGAGATTACTTGCCCGCTTCCGCAAATCATTGCTCGAGTGAGATTTTTACATCTTCGTCTTTGGAAATCCTCACCGCGGAAACCTGTGGGTTAATCATAGTTGGATGGACATAACCGTCGCGGGGCCCGGACTTGGGGGGGGGGACCTCGGTCCGGGGTCGCGACAGGACTGGTATCAAAGCGGGACATGTTTCAGGCAATTAAAAGAAACTAGAAACTCTTAGGGACGTGGCGAGGATCCGTGAGCACGTTAGATCAGTAGTGTGGACTTAGAAACCAAACCCCAATTTCCTAATATGTACTGACAATTTGTTTTACAGCATCATGCCTCCAAAAAGAACTTCGAATCAGAATGCTTCAGGGAGCAATACCAATAATGATAACAGTGAAACACTTCATGAACAGCCACCTACAATGACTCAGTTTCAGGCACTCATGCAAGCCATGTTAGAACAACAGAGGCAAGCTAATGAAAGTCAGACAAGAATGCAGAGGGAAGCTAATGAAGTCCAAGCTAGGCTACAGAGAGAGGCCAATGAGAACCAAGCTAGGTTCCAAGAACAGCTAGCTAAGAAGGATGAGGAAATGGCACAAGTTCAAAGACAGCTTTTGGAAGTTTTACAAACTAGGCCTCAACCCCTTCCTATGCAACCTGGGGGACCGAATATCATCATCAACAATCGAGAACAAGACCCTAACATTTTGTTCGAGAGGTTCAGGAAGAGAGGACCCAAGGAGTTCTCAGGTCAAGAAGACCCGTTGGCTGCAGATGACTGGCTAGTTAATGTAGAGAAGATCTTTGATGTATTCACTTGTACAGGCTTACAGAAGGTCAACCTCACAGCTTCTCTATTTTTTGGATTAGCGGACACTTGGTGGCAAACGGTTAAGGAACCGTATCAGATTATGCCAGATGGGGCTACATGGGAGACTTTTAAGACTCAGTTCACTGATAAGTATGTCCCTTCTCATGTCAAGAGGCAGAAAGCTATAGAGTTTCAACAGCTCAAGCAGGGTAACATGACAGTTTTGGAGTATGTGACAAAGTTTGAAAGACTTGCTAGATATGCCCGAGAGTTGATAGACACCGAGCAGAAGAAGATCACTAACTTCTTAGAAGGGCTGAACCCCATCATCATGAGGGATGCTACAGGAGTAGTTCCACCCGTCACCTTCGATGAAGCGGTCAAAAGAGCATACAAGTTCGAGGACATCAACAATCAGATCATCAGGGATAGAAAGCAACAGTACCACCAACAGAACCAAAGGTCACAGAACAAGAAGCCAAGACAAGAACAAAACCCTCCTAGGCAAGGTGCGTGTGCACATTGTGGCAAAAATCATGAGACTGCACAATGTCGTAAAGCCACGGGAGCTTGTTTTAGATGTGGGGCTATGGACCATGCTATTCGAGATTGCCCACAAGTACAAAATCAGGCCAACAGGAACCAGCCACAAAGGCAAGCAGCACCACAGGCTCCAGCCCAGAACCAAGCAAGACCACCTCAGCAGCAGCAAGGCAGGCAACAAGTTCAAAATCAGAATGCTCGTCCACCTCAGCAGCAGCTGCAGCAGCAGATCAGAAATGCACAAGGGAGGCAGAATAGACCACGGCAGCAAGGGCGGGCATACAATCTAAATCGTGTCGATGCCGATGCTGCGGGCGATGTAGTGGAAGGTAAACTTTTCATCTGTGGAGTAGAAGCTCAAATTTTATTTGATCCTGGAAGCACTCATTCATTTTTATCTCCTGTGTTTGCGAAGCTGATTGCTATGCCATTTAGAATTCTTGATTATATCTTGACTGTCACTACACCAGTAGGCAAACAGGCCGTTTGTAGAATCTATTACCCAAATTGCTCAGTTCTATTAGGAGAAGTCAACCTTCCAGCAGATCTTATTATTTTAGACATGCATGATTTTGATGTCATCTTAGGCATGGATTGGTTAGAGAAGTATCATGCAACCATGGATTGCTTTAGTAAAACTATTACTTTTAAGTTGAAAGGAGAACAGGCAGATTTGATTGTTCAGGGAAACAGGAAGAAAGGCCAAGTGGGGATTATTTCAGCACTAAAGGCAAGCAGAATGGTGTCTAGTGGTTGTGAAGCTTTTATAGCGTTTATCACGGAGGATAAACGGTCCCAAGGGGTGGAGGAAATCCCCGTTGTATGTGAGTTTCCAGATGTTTTTCCGGAAGAAATCCCAGGATTACCACCAATTCGGGAGGTTGAGTTCACGATTGAGCTCCTTCCAGGGACAGCTCCAATTTCTATTGCACCTTACAGGATGGCTCCAGCAGAATTAGGCGAACTAAAACTCCAATTGCAAGAACTATTGAGTAAAGGTTTCATTAGACCAAGCGTTTCACCTTGGGGAGCACCAGTGTTGTTTGTGAAAAAGAAGGATGGAAGCTGGAGAATGTGCATAGACTATAGAAGACTGAACCATATGACTGTCAAGAACAAGTATCCGTTGCCGAGAATAGATGAATTGTTTGATCAATTGCAAGGAGCAGCGTATTTTTCCAAGATAGATTTGAGGTCTGGGTATTATCAGCTGCGAGTTAGAGAGACAGACGTGCCTAAAACAGCTTTTCGAACAAGATACGGGCACTATGAGTTTCTGGTGATGCCATTTGGGTTGACTAATGCACCCGCGGTATTTATGGCTCTCATGAACAAAGTCTTTGCGGAGTACTTGGATCACTTTACAGTGGTGTTTATTGATGACGTTCTCGTGTATTCCAAGAGTAAGGAAGAGCATGAAGAGCACTTGAGGACATCATTACAGCTTTTGAAGGACAACCAGCTCTATGCAAAGCTATGTAAATGTGAATTTTGGTTAGAGCAAGTGGCTTTTCTAGGCCACGTTATTTCGAAAAAAGGCTTAGCAGTGGATCAGTCCAAAGTTGAAGCAGTTGTCAGTTGGAAAAGGCCAAGCAGTGTGACGGAAATCAGAAGCTTTTTGTGACTAGCAGGTTACTACAGGAGGTTTGTCCAGGGATTTTCATCTATTGCAGCACCATTGACAAAGTTGACTAGGAAAAATGTGCCTTTTACATGGACAGACCATTGTGAAGAAAGTTTTCAAGAGCTGAAGAAAAGATTGACTACAGCTCCGATCCTCACTTTACCGTCGGGAAGTGGAGGATTTGTTATCTATACAGATGCTTCAAATGTAGGATTGGGTTGTGTGTTGATGCAGAATGACAAAGTAGTTGCTTATGGTTCAAGGCAGTTGAAAGAGCACGAAAAGAATTATGCAACGCATGATTTGGAATTAGCAGCGGTTGTATTTGCTTTGAAAATGTGGAGACATTACCTCTATGGGGAGAAATTTGAAGTACATTCAGATCACCGGAGTCTACAGTATCTATTTTCGCAGAAAGAGTTGAACATGAGGCAGAGACGATGGATGGAGTACATCAAAGACTATGACTTTCCAATTAAGTATCATCCGGGCAAGGTGAATGTAGTAGCTGATGCATTGAGCAGAAAATCAGTGGTTATGGCTAGCTTGAGAGGAGTCGGTGTTTTGTATCAATTTGAAGAACTGGGAGTAGAAGTACATCCGTTAAGGCAGGGCGTGATGTTGGCAAGTATGATAGTGTCTGAACCTATTTTCATCCAGAAAATCAAAGACAGTCAATTGCAGGACCTGGACTTGGCCAAGATTGTGGAACACATTTCCGAACGTCCAGACTTCAGGATTGTAGATGGAGTGTTGTACTTCCGTGACCGTTTGTGTGTGCCTAACCTCGAGGACTTGAAGAATGAAATTATGACTGAAGCTCATAACACGAGATACTCCATGCATCCTGGGAGTACAAAGATGTACCAAAATTTGAAGAACCGATTCTGGTGGAATAACATGAAGCGAGAGATTGCAGCTTTTGTATCTAGGTGCCTCACGTGTCAGCAGATTAAGGCAGAACACCAGAAACCTCCAGGGTTGTTGCAACCATTGGACATTCCGGAATGGAAATGGGAACACATCACTATGGATTTTGTCTCCGGTTTGCCTACTACCAAGAAAGGGAACAATGCTATATGGGTTATAGTAGATCGCCTTACGAAGTCTGCTCACTTCATTCCTATGAAGACAGGGAGTAAGATGCATATGGCACCACTTGCAGATTTATTTGTGACTGAGATAGTCAGCAGACATGGACAGCCCGTCTCCATCACTTCCGACAGAGATAGCAGATTTGTTTCGAGGTTTTGGAAGACCCTATTCGAATCTATGGGCACTAAGTTGCAATTCAGCACTGCATACCATCCTCAGACTGATGGTCAGTCAGAGCGAACTATACAGACTTTAGAAGACATGCTACGGGCTTGTGTGCTAGATTTCAAGGTTCAATGGGATGAGTACTTACCTCTGTGTGAGTTTGCATATAACAACAGCTACCATTCCAGTATTGGGATGGCACCGTTCGAAGCACTCTATGGTAGGAGATGCAGAACTCCTGTTTGCTGGGAAGAAGTCGGTGTTCGTAGCTTTCACGGACCGACAATAGTGGGAGAGACAAGTGATAAGATCAAGTTGATTCAAGAACGGTTAAAAGTTGCGCGAAGTAGACAAAAGAGTTATGCTGATACTCGCAGAAGAGATTTGCAGTTTAAAGAAGGGGACAAGGTATTTTTGAAAGTATCTCCGGCTAGAGGAACTCTAAGATTTGGACAGAAAGGCAAGCTTGCGAGAAGGTACATCGGACCGTATGAGATTTTGAGCAAGATAGGAGACGTTGCCTATAGACTTGCGTTACCGCCGGAACTCTCCGGGGTACACAATGTTTTTCACGTCTCTATGTTGAAGAAATACGTCCCAAATCCTTCACATGTTCTACGGCATGAACCATTGGAAATTCGAGAAGATGCATCGTATGTGGAGAAGCCGGTTAGAATTGTGGACACCAAAGAACAAGAATTAAGAAATCGGACAATTCACTGGGTCAAAGTACAGTGGAAAAATCATGAGCCGGAAGAAGCGACATGGGAACTACGAGAGCAAGTCCAGAGAAAGTATCCTGAACTATTACCAGAGGTATATTTATTTTTATTTGGAGGACCAAATAACCTAAGGGGTGGAGGATGTCAAACCCCGACCCAGGATTAGCGCGATTAGTGTTAACTAAGTGCGGGTTTAGTTGTAATGTGAGTTAGTGTGCGTGGGATTAGAAATTGGTCCGATTTAGTCTAGAATTAGCTTTGGGGAATTTTGAGAGCGTTTTGTGCTTTTTGTCACACTTAAGGGTGCCTTGAGTGTACGTGTAAGCTTGGGAGGAAATTCCATTTTTTCTGATTTTAATCGTGATTTCGATCTCTTTTGAATGGTTTTATTTTATTAATAAACTTTTGTGTTCAGCTAGTTTGTGTTTTAGGCCCAGAAACCCAAGTTTTGGCCCAAAGGGGTAAATCAGTCTTTTCACACCAAATCTGGACTCAAATTTCGAAATCTCAAAACTATGCCAAATTTATACTTTTTGGAAAGTAGATTTTTCGACGATCATTTTAGTCTTCTTCGTCGTTTTCATCCGGGGCCCACAAGTCAGTGTTTTAAACATTGCAAGTTTTGAGCAATGGGGCCCACAAAAACCCACTTGAAGCAAATCTCCTTCTCCCTCATTTTTCTTCACTCACGAGTCAAGCTCTCCCTGCAACTTCTGAACCCAGCTGAAGACTCTTCTTCTTCCCTTCCTTTCTTCTCATTGCATGCCTAAGCTAGAGAGCTTCAAAGCACAAACCAACCCTACCATCTTCTTCCTCTCCACTCAAGGAATCCATTGCTACCATTTTCTTGGAGATCCCAGCTGTGTTCCCACTCCATTTTCTTCTCCTCTTCTTGTTTAGCAAGCTTCAGGTAATGGATCTCTTCCTCCTCTTCAATGTAGTCTTTTGAGTTCCTTAGGAACCCATTTTTCAAGCATGCAACACCTATTTCGAAATGGGTCATTGTCTTCTCTTTTTGGTGGATTTTTGAAGTCTTTTCATGGGTTTCTTGTAGATTTCGTGGAGTGCTTTTGGTAGGAATTGTTTCTGAGTTTGTTGGGCTAGGACTTTGGTAAAGGCAAGTGAACAACTTAGACTCATGATGCATGCAATGTTTGATTACTTTAGCTTTCATGATTTGATTTCTTTTCCATGATAATTTGGGCAATGTATGTTTCCAAAGGTGTGTTATAGTCTGAAATTTTGTTTTAATTGAAATGCATATGCTAATGGTTTGTGTTAATGGTTTTTCATTCATTTGAAGTTGCTTTTATCTTGCCAATGTGTTTTATAAATGGATGAAAGAATGGAGGAAATGTTGTGAGGTGAATGGGAGTGTGGATGGTTAGAATGTGGATGGAAATTGCCCTTGGAGAGCATGGAGGCTCAGGGGATATGCAGGGATTTGACAAAGGAAAGAAATGGTGAAAAGGGAGTGTGAATTCTGAATTCAGCTGGAGCTGCCGCAGACAGGCGGTTAGCTGGCGGCCAGCAGTCGGCTAGCCGACTGTTGACCCACGGCTAACCGACCCTGTGTCGGTTAGAATTACAGTAACTCAATTTCTGCACAGGGCGTGGTCGGTCCGCTGGCGGTCAGCAGGCGGCTAGCCGACCTACGCAGGAAATTTGAAAAGTAGTATGTTTCCTGATCAGTCGGTCAGCAGTCGGACTGTTGGTCGGTCAGCCGACCAGCAACCGGCGGCCAGCCGCCGGGTAGCCGCGTAGTGACCGAATTGCACAGGAGGAGAAATTTTGAAGGGGCTTAGATGAGAGAGAAAAACTAGAATATGTTATGGGGTCTTTAGCCTGATGCTGTGCAGTTGAAACATGAAATGTTGTCCAGCTTCGGGAACACCAATTCATTTAAACTCCAACATTTGGGTTTCAACTTCACGAGAATCAAACAAAGAACCTTAGCATATACTTGACATAATTGTTTCGAAATCTTGAATTTTGACACGAAGAATACGTTCTGTACCTGTTTTGATTTACAAGCATGTATTTAACTTTTGATTTGTTTCAAGGACTATATTGGGGACACTTTTCCAGCTTTGATGTTATAGCTTTTGCTATTCTTGTTTAGTCTCGTCTGGCATTGTTTTGATAAGTGTTTTTCCCCAGTTTTCGCTAAGTTTTGTACAAGTATTGATCAGTTTTATGCATACATGAATATCATAGAGTACCACTGAGCTTGGACTGCCCTCTCAGTCTGATCCACTAGTTAGGGGGTCCTTAAACATAAGGGCAATCTGCAGATTAGCCGTGTATTTATACACATCTTTGTTCTGTCCGGTTCCGCGGCCGGTTTTCCGCCCACCTTGTGTGGCTCGGACTTCTGTTTTGTTTTGTCTCGTTCTGTTTCGTTTTGCTTGCTCTTGTCATTGCGTATGACGGAGAAAGGATGAGCTCAATGTGGATTCGTGAATCATGTTATTTTATTGAAAAGCATATTAGTTTTGAATTACACCTTAAACATGTTTTGTTCAGAACTCATGCAATGTTTTAAGTACTGATTACTTTCCTAGTATCTATCTTGTATTATGTCTAAGCTATTCACCTGCCAGACCGTCGTGTCTGATCCCTTTGTTTTGGTGTTTAGATGCAGGCGCCGTTGATATTGCGGAGGAGCGCCCGGAGGAGGCTTTTGAGCCACCCCCAGCCCGTGAGTGGCAACCCGACGACGTCCTCTAGACGTCGGGCGGAGTCTTGAGCACGATGCACATAGATGGGATTATTTTGCTATTTTGGGAATGTATGGCCTTTGTTGGCCTTTTTCACTTTTGGGGTTATGTAACTTAACACTTTGTTATTTTGAAACTTGAACTGAATTTGGTAATGCTATGCTTACATTTTCTCCTCTGATTATTGTCTTAATGATGACTTAACTTATGCAATTCGGAATCACAAGGTTTATGTGATTAAGTTGTGATGAGATTACTTGCCCGCTTCCGCAAATCATTGCTCGAGTGAGATTTTTACATCTTCGTCTTTGGAAATCCTCACCGCGGAAACCTGTGGGTTAATCATAGTTGGATGGACATAACCGTCGCGGGGCCCGGACTTGGGGGGGGGGACCTCGGTCCGGGGTCGCGACAGGACTGGTATCAAAGCGGGACATGTTTCAGGCAATTAAAAGAAACTAGAAACTCTTAGGGACGTGGCGAGGATCCGTGAGCACGTTAGATCAGTAGTGTGGACTTAGAAACCAAACCCCAATTTCCTAATATGTACTGACAATTTGTTTTACAGCATCATGCCTCCAAAAAGAACTTCGAATCAGAATGCTTCAGGGAGCAATACCAATAATGATAACAGTGAAACACTTCATGAACAGCCACCTACAATGACTCAGTTTCAGGCACTCATGCAAGCCATGTTAGAACAACAGAGGCAAGCTAATGAAAGTCAGACAAGAATGCAGAGGGAAGCTAATGAAGTCCAAGCTAGGCTACAGAGAGAGGCCAATGAGAACCAAGCTAGGTTCCAAGAACAGCTAGCTAAGAAGGATGAGGAAATGGCACAAGTTCAAAGACAGCTTTTGGAAGTTTTACAAACTAGGCCTCAACCCCTTCCTATGCAACCTGGGGGACCGAATATCATCATCAACAATCGAGAACAAGACCCTAACATTTTGTTCGAGAGGTTCAGGAAGAGAGGACCCAAGGAGTTCTCAGGTCAAGAAGACCCGTTGGCTGCAGATGACTGGCTAGTTAATGTAGAGAAGATCTTTGATGTATTCACTTGTACAGGCTTACAGAAGGTCAACCTCACAGCTTCTCTATTTTTTGGATTAGCGGACACTTGGTGGCAAACGGTTAAGGAACCGTATCAGATTATGCCAGATGGGGCTACATGGGAGACTTTTAAGACTCAGTTCACTGATAAGTATGTCCCTTCTCATGTCAAGAGGCAGAAAGCTATAGAGTTTCAACAGCTCAAGCAGGGTAACATGACAGTTTTGGAGTATGTGACAAAGTTTGAAAGACTTGCTAGATATGCCCGAGAGTTGATAGACACCGAGCAGAAGAAGATCACTAACTTCTTAGAAGGGCTGAACCCCATCATCATGAGGGATGCTACAGGAGTAGTTCCACCCGTCACCTTCGATGAAGCGGTCAAAAGAGCATACAAGTTCGAGGACATCAACAATCAGATCATCAGGGATAGAAAGCAACAGTACCACCAACAGAACCAAAGGTCACAGAACAAGAAGCCAAGACAAGAACAAAACCCTCCTAGGCAAGGTGCGTGTGCACATTGTGGCAAAAATCATGAGACTGCACAATGTCGTAAAGCCACGGGAGCTTGTTTTAGATGTGGGGCTATGGACCATGCTATTCGAGATTGCCCACAAGTACAAAATCAGGCCAACAGGAACCAGCCACAAAGGCAAGCAGCACCACAGGCTCCAGCCCAGAACCAAGCAAGACCACCTCAGCAGCAGCAAGGCAGGCAACAAGTTCAAAATCAGAATGCTCGTCCACCTCAGCAGCAGCTGCAGCAGCAGATCAGAAATGCACAAGGGAGGCAGAATAGACCACGGCAGCAAGGGCGGGCATACAATCTAAATCGTGTCGATGCCGATGCTGCGGGCGATGTAGTGGAAGGTAAACTTTTCATCTGTGGAGTAGAAGCTCAAATTTTATTTGATCCTGGAAGCACTCATTCATTTTTATCTCCTGTGTTTGCGAAGCTGATTGCTATGCCATTTAGAATTCTTGATTATATCTTGACTGTCACTACACCAGTAGGCAAACAGGCCGTTTGTAGAATCTATTACCCAAATTGCTCAGTTCTATTAGGAGAAGTCAACCTTCCAGCAGATCTTATTATTTTAGACATGCATGATTTTGATGTCATCTTAGGCATGGATTGGTTAGAGAAGTATCATGCAACCATGGATTGCTTTAGTAAAACTATTACTTTTAAGTTGAAAGGAGAACAGGCAGATTTGATTGTTCAGGGAAACAGGAAGAAAGGCCAAGTGGGGATTATTTCAGCACTAAAGGCAAGCAGAATGGTGTCTAGTGGTTGTGAAGCTTTTATAGCGTTTATCACGGAGGATAAACGGTCCCAAGGGGTGGAGGAAATCCCCGTTGTATGTGAGTTTCCAGATGTTTTTCCGGAAGAAATCCCAGGATTACCACCAATTCGGGAGGTTGAGTTCACGATTGAGCTCCTTCCAGGGACAGCTCCAATTTCTATTGCACCTTACAGGATGGCTCCAGCAGAATTAGGCGAACTAAAACTCCAATTGCAAGAACTATTGAGTAAAGGTTTCATTAGACCAAGCGTTTCACCTTGGGGAGCACCAGTGTTGTTTGTGAAAAAGAAGGATGGAAGCTGGAGAATGTGCATAGACTATAGAAGACTGAACCATATGACTGTCAAGAACAAGTATCCGTTGCCGAGAATAGATGAATTGTTTGATCAATTGCAAGGAGCAGCGTATTTTTCCAAGATAGATTTGAGGTCTGGGTATTATCAGCTGCGAGTTAGAGAGACAGACGTGCCTAAAACAGCTTTTCGAACAAGATACGGGCACTATGAGTTTCTGGTGATGCCATTTGGGTTGACTAATGCACCCGCGGTATTTATGGCTCTCATGAACAAAGTCTTTGCGGAGTACTTGGATCACTTTACAGTGGTGTTTATTGATGACGTTCTCGTGTATTCCAAGAGTAAGGAAGAGCATGAAGAGCACTTGAGGACATCATTACAGCTTTTGAAGGACAACCAGCTCTATGCAAAGCTATGTAAATGTGAATTTTGGTTAGAGCAAGTGGCTTTTCTAGGCCACGTTATTTCGAAAAAAGGCTTAGCAGTGGATCAGTCCAAAGTTGAAGCAGTTGTCAGTTGGAAAAGGCCAAGCAGTGTGACGGAAATCAGAAGCTTTTTGTGACTAGCAGGTTACTACAGGAGGTTTGTCCAGGGATTTTCATCTATTGCAGCACCATTGACAAAGTTGACTAGGAAAAATGTGCCTTTTACATGGACAGACCATTGTGAAGAAAGTTTTCAAGAGCTGAAGAAAAGATTGACTACAGCTCCGATCCTCACTTTACCGTCGGGAAGTGGAGGATTTGTTATCTATACAGATGCTTCAAATGTAGGATTGGGTTGTGTGTTGATGCAGAATGACAAAGTAGTTGCTTATGGTTCAAGGCAGTTGAAAGAGCACGAAAAGAATTATGCAACGCATGATTTGGAATTAGCAGCGGTTGTATTTGCTTTGAAAATGTGGAGACATTACCTCTATGGGGAGAAATTTGAAGTACATTCAGATCACCGGAGTCTACAGTATCTATTTTCGCAGAAAGAGTTGAACATGAGGCAGAGACGATGGATGGAGTACATCAAAGACTATGACTTTCCAATTAAGTATCATCCGGGCAAGGTGAATGTAGTAGCTGATGCATTGAGCAGAAAATCAGTGGTTATGGCTAGCTTGAGAGGAGTCGGTGTTTTGTATCAATTTGAAGAACTGGGAGTAGAAGTACATCCGTTAAGGCAGGGCGTGATGTTGGCAAGTATGATAGTGTCTGAACCTATTTTCATCCAGAAAATCAAAGACAGTCAATTGCAGGACCTGGACTTGGCCAAGATTGTGGAACACATTTCCGAACGTCCAGACTTCAGGATTGTAGATGGAGTGTTGTACTTCCGTGACCGTTTGTGTGTGCCTAACCTCGAGGACTTGAAGAATGAAATTATGACTGAAGCTCATAACACGAGATACTCCATGCATCCTGGGAGTACAAAGATGTACCAAAATTTGAAGAACCGATTCTGGTGGAATAACATGAAGCGAGAGATTGCAGCTTTTGTATCTAGGTGCCTCACGTGTCAGCAGATTAAGGCAGAACACCAGAAACCTCCAGGGTTGTTGCAACCATTGGACATTCCGGAATGGAAATGGGAACACATCACTATGGATTTTGTCTCCGGTTTGCCTACTACCAAGAAAGGGAACAATGCTATATGGGTTATAGTAGATCGCCTTACGAAGTCTGCTCACTTCATTCCTATGAAGACAGGGAGTAAGATGCATATGGCACCACTTGCAGATTTATTTGTGACTGAGATAGTCAGCAGACATGGACAGCCCGTCTCCATCACTTCCGACAGAGATAGCAGATTTGTTTCGAGGTTTTGGAAGACCCTATTCGAATCTATGGGCACTAAGTTGCAATTCAGCACTGCATACCATCCTCAGACTGATGGTCAGTCAGAGCGAACTATACAGACTTTAGAAGACATGCTACGGGCTTGTGTGCTAGATTTCAAGGTTCAATGGGATGAGTACTTACCTCTGTGTGAGTTTGCATATAACAACAGCTACCATTCCAGTATTGGGATGGCACCGTTCGAAGCACTCTATGGTAGGAGATGCAGAACTCCTGTTTGCTGGGAAGAAGTCGGTGTTCGTAGCTTTCACGGACCGACAATAGTGGGAGAGACAAGTGATAAGATCAAGTTGATTCAAGAACGGTTAAAAGTTGCGCGAAGTAGACAAAAGAGTTATGCTGATACTCGCAGAAGAGATTTGCAGTTTAAAGAAGGGGACAAGGTATTTTTGAAAGTATCTCCGGCTAGAGGAACTCTAAGATTTGGACAGAAAGGCAAGCTTGCGAGAAGGTACATCGGACCGTATGAGATTTTGAGCAAGATAGGAGACGTTGCCTATAGACTTGCGTTACCGCCGGAACTCTCCGGGGTACACAATGTTTTTCACGTCTCTATGTTGAAGAAATACGTCCCAAATCCTTCACATGTTCTACGGCATGAACCATTGGAAATTCGAGAAGATGCATCGTATGTGGAGAAGCCGGTTAGAATTGTGGACACCAAAGAACAAGAATTAAGAAATCGGACAATTCACTGGGTCAAAGTACAGTGGAAAAATCATGAGCCGGAAGAAGCGACATGGGAACTACGAGAGCAAGTCCAGAGAAAGTATCCTGAACTATTACCAGAGGTATATTTATTTTTATTTGGAGGACCAAATAACCTAAGGGGTGGAGGATGTCAAACCCCGACCCAGGATTAGCGCGATTAGTGTTAACTAAGTGCGGGTTTAGTTGTAATGTGAGTTAGTGTGCGTGGGATTAGAAATTGGTCCGATTTAGTCTAGAATTAGCTTTGGGGAATTTTGAGAGCGTTTTGTGCTTTTTGTCACACTTAAGGGTGCCTTGAGTGTACGTGTAAGCTTGGGAGGAAATTCCATTTTTTCTGATTTTAATCGTGATTTCGATCTCTTTTGAATGGTTTTATTTTATTAATAAACTTTTGTGTTCAGCTAGTTTGTGTTTTAGGCCCAGAAACCCAAGTTTTGGCCCAAAGGGGTAAATCAGTCTTTTCACACCAAATCTGGACTCAAATTTCGAAATCTCAAAACTATGCCAAATTTATACTTTTTGGAAAGTAGATTTTTCGACGATCATTTTAGTCTTCTTCGTCGTTTTCATCCGGGGCCCACAAGTCAGTGTTTTAAACATTGCAAGTTTTGAGCAATGGGGCCCACAAAAACCCACTTGAAGCAAATCTCCTTCTCCCTCATTTTTCTTCACTCACGAGTCAAGCTCTCCCTGCAACTTCTGAACCCAGCTGAAGACTCTTCTTCTTCCCTTCCTTTCTTCTCATTGCATGCCTAAGCTAGAGAGCTTCAAAGCACAAACCAACCCTACCATCTTCTTCCTCTCCACTCAAGGAATCCATTGCTACCATTTTCTTGGAGATCCCAGCTGTGTTCCCACTCCATTTTCTTCTCCTCTTCTTGTTTAGCAAGCTTCAGGTAATGGATCTCTTCCTCCTCTTCAATGTAGTCTTTTGAGTTCCTTAGGAACCCATTTTTCAAGCATGCAACACCTATTTCGAAATGGGTCATTGTCTTCTCTTTTTGGTGGATTTTTGAAGTCTTTTCATGGGTTTCTTGTAGATTTCGTGGAGTGCTTTTGGTAGGAATTGTTTCTGAGTTTGTTGGGCTAGGACTTTGGTAAAGGCAAGTGAACAACTTAGACTCATGATGCATGCAATGTTTGATTACTTTAGCTTTCATGATTTGATTTCTTTTCCATGATAATTTGGGCAATGTATGTTTCCAAAGGTGTGTTATAGTCTGAAATTTTGTTTTAATTGAAATGCATATGCTAATGGTTTGTGTTAATGGTTTTTCATTCATTTGAAGTTGCTTTTATCTTGCCAATGTGTTTTATAAATGGATGAAAGAATGGAGGAAATGTTGTGAGGTGAATGGGAGTGTGGATGGTTAGAATGTGGATGGAAATTGCCCTTGGAGAGCATGGAGGCTCAGGGGATATGCAGGGATTTGACAAAGGAAAGAAATGGTGAAAAGGGAGTGTGAATTCTGAATTCAGCTGGAGCTGCCGCAGACAGGCGGTTAGCTGGCGGCCAGCAGTCGGCTAGCCGACTGTTGACCCACGGCTAACCGACCCTGTGTCGGTTAGAATTACAGTAACTCAATTTCTGCACAGGGCGTGGTCGGTCCGCTGGCGGTCAGCAGGCGGCTAGCCGACCTACGCAGGAAATTTGAAAAGTAGTATGTTTCCTGATCAGTCGGTCAGCAGTCGGACTGTTGGTCGGTCAGCCGACCAGCAACCGGCGGCCAGCCGCCGGGTAGCCGCGTAGTGACCGAATTGCACAGGAGGAGAAATTTTGAAGGGGCTTAGATGAGAGAGAAAAACTAGAATATGTTATGGGGTCTTTAGCCTGATGCTGTGCAGTTGAAACATGAAATGTTGTCCAGCTTCGGGAACACCAATTCATTTAAACTCCAACATTTGGGTTTCAACTTCACGAGAATCAAACAAAGAACCTTAGCATATACTTGACATAATTGTTTCGAAATCTTGAATTTTGACACGAAGAATACGTTCTGTACCTGTTTTGATTTACAAGCATGTATTTAACTTTTGATTTGTTTCAAGGACTATATTGGGGACACTTTTCCAGCTTTGATGTTATAGCTTTTGCTATTCTTGTTTAGTCTCGTCTGGCATTGTTTTGATAAGTGTTTTTCCCCAGTTTTCGCTAAGTTTTGTACAAGTATTGATCAGTTTTATGCATACATGAATATCATAGAGTACCACTGAGCTTGGACTGCCCTCTCAGTCTGATCCACTAGTTAGGGGGTCCTTAAACATAAGGGCAATCTGCAGATTAGCCGTGTATTTATACACATCTTTGTTCTGTCCGGTTCCGCGGCCGGTTTTCCGCCCACCTTGTGTGGCTCGGACTTCTGTTTTGTTTTGTCTCGTTCTGTTTCGTTTTGCTTGCTCTTGTCATTGCGTATGACGGAGAAAGGATGAGCTCAATGTGGATTCGTGAATCATGTTATTTTATTGAAAAGCATATTAGTTTTGAATTACACCTTAAACATGTTTTGTTCAGAACTCATGCAATGTTTTAAGTACTGATTACTTTCCTAGTATCTATCTTGTATTATGTCTAAGCTATTCACCTGCCAGACCGTCGTGTCTGATCCCTTTGTTTTGGTGTTTAGATGCAGGCGCCGTTGATATTGCGGAGGAGCGCCCGGAGGAGGCTTTTGAGCCACCCCCAGCCCGTGAGTGGCAACCCGACGACGTCCTCTAGACGTCGGGCGGAGTCTTGAGCACGATGCACATAGATGGGATTATTTTGCTATTTTGGGAATGTATGGCCTTTGTTGGCCTTTTTCACTTTTGGGGTTATGTAACTTAACACTTTGTTATTTTGAAACTTGAACTGAATTTGGTAATGCTATGCTTACATTTTCTCCTCTGATTATTGTCTTAATGATGACTTAACTTATGCAATTCGGAATCACAAGGTTTATGTGATTAAGTTGTGATGAGATTACTTGCCCGCTTCCGCAAATCATTGCTCGAGTGAGATTTTTACATCTTCGTCTTTGGAAATCCTCACCGCGGAAACCTGTGGGTTAATCATAGTTGGATGGACATAACCGTCGCGGGGCCCGGACTTGGGGGGGGGGGGAACCTCGGTCCGGGGTCGCGACACTCCTCCTCCTCCCTCTATGCCTATGAGTCTCAAACCAAATGCTCAAATGCTAAGTGACATGAAAAATGGGCTGATTATGGTTGAACGTCGTACTCTCCGTTATGTTATTGCAGCTCATGAAACGGCCATTATTCTTGCTCAAATCAGTTGGGATAACATCCTGGATTGGGGGGACAGGCTTATCCCTCTCTTGTCTACAGCATGTATGCTTCTATTACTGACGCTGTTTCAACTATTGACTTTTGCTCCTTCAATGTGGCATTTAGAAATCAAGTAGTCACAATTGACCCCAATCGTATTTCCTCTATTATGAACATCCCTGTTAATGAAAATGGCCTCACTATGGTTGCTGACACACTTACTGAGGCTGAAAAGGCTGAAGCAACCCTTCGTCTATGTGGTTATGATGCTGAGTGGAATTGCAAAAAGAATTGTCTTCCTCTAGGTGCATTGATTCCAAAGTATAGACTTCTGCACAATTTGTTCACCTTTAATGTCTATCCTCGTAAAGGCAATAAGACCGAATTAACTTCTTATATGGTCAATATCCTTCATAAAGTCATTACCGGTGTTCCCATGTGTCTTCCATCGCTGATTTGTCGTACCATTGTGCGGTTTCATCTCTCAAATGATACAAAGACTGCTGCCCCGTTTGGGTTTCTTATGACTTAGCTAGCTCGTTCTTATGGTGTTCCTCGCTCGAGTGATACTCCTCTTTACCATACACCCTTTGGTAAATCCAACCTTATTCAGATGAATCTTCTCCCCAATGTCGAAGTTGGGCCCGTTCCTCCTCTTGCAGGTGATCAAGCACCACAGCAACCAGCTCCATCAATGCCTCCTGAGCAGGTTCCTTCTTCCTCACATCGTCAGGCTTCTTCTTCTGGTGCATCATGGAGTGTTGGAGAACGTTTGGACGCTATAGAGCATCGGCAGTCCAAGACAGAGAAGCTGTTGAAAAAGGCTCTGAAATACTTAAGTGCTCTGTCCAAGGGATGTCGAAGACAGGATTTTGACGTCATGCCTCCCTCTCTGTCCCCTCCATCTGATTAGATTTTAGTGGGCCTCTTAGCCACATTTGTTTGATTGGTTCTCTTTTTGGTGGTGTTGTTTTGACATGTGGCTGCCTTCCCCTATCTGTTTAACATACTTGTGCTAACTGTCTCTTACTTTTTACCCTAACTTGGGTTGTACGACCTTTAATGTCTGAATCTTATATGCTATTAATGCTAAATGCTTTTATGTCTTCCTGATATATTTTTCTATAGCATTGTTATTTCTCTTATTGCATTGTCATATCCTTGTCAATTTCTGCCAAAAAGGGGGAGAGAGGATTCTCAAGTTTACAAGTATATTCTAAGGGGGAATGTGTGTTTGCATCAAAGAATGCACTAGACTCAATTGAACATGTTGTTTTTGACTAATGATTAAGGGGGAGTTACAATCCCACCATAGAATGTGTGTTCCTTGTCCTATGCAGGTATATTATTCAGATCCAAGCATATCCTCAGGGGGAGTTCTTATTTAAGTTATAATTATTGTATTCCTTTGTAAAGTTCTCGTACTCTTGTAATCTTGATTGTTATTGGGCCCATATATTGTAAGAGTATGTAGAATAGGTGTTTTGCCACGAAATTGTTAAAGGGGGAGATTGTTAGTGTCACATCTCTGTGAGCACTATGTTTGATTTGTCAATTCCACGTCATTGTGTTCCGAAGACCTTACATCTAGAAGTGTGTCAAGGAAGAACTATTTCAAGAGATTGTTCAAGCTTTTGGAAGGCCTGGATTTTCAAAGAAGACTCCTCTTGTGTCAACCATCTCAGGTATTTTGGATCCAAAACCATTACTTCTCTGGACCCTAGGACTCATGCTCACCTTGGCTTCAATTCAGTTTTCAATCTAAAGTTCTCTTCATTCTGTTCTGTCCAGAAATTGGGGGTCCGATGACCTTTTGGTCAACTGGCGGCTAGCCTCTTTGCAAAAAGCGGCTAACCGCCAGGTAATCGAAATCCCACGGCTAGCTTTTCAGAATGCTGTTCTCTGTCAAATGTGTTCAATCACCCAGCGGTCAGCCTTCGGCTAACCGCAGTATGGGCTGGCGGTTAATCGCTAGGTAACCGAGTTTCACGGTTATATTTCCAAAATGCAGATTTCTCAACTGTTGTGGAAGTTCGGTTACCCCGCGGTTACAATTCGGCTAACCGCCATGTGGGCTGGCGGCTAACCGCTGTGCAACCGAATCTTATGATTAGCTTTTTAGAATGCAACATGGTTTTAGGAAGCAGATTCGGTTCCTCTGCGGTTACCTCATGGCTAGCCGCCAAGGCCATCGACGGCTAACCGCAAGCTGACCGAATTAGAAAAACTAGCCGTTAGCACAGAAAAAATGAAATGAGGCTAGCCGAACTACCAAGAGACTAGCCGCCATAACTAGTCGTTGGGAATCTTTCTATATATGTCTGGGACTCGTTTTGCACTGAAGAGATCACAGTTTTGAAGAGCTTATTTCCCTATTTTTTTCCCCATCTTTCCTAAGCCTTCAAACCCTCTTCCAAACACACTTTAACCTTATCTAGAAAATGGATGAGCTATTTTAGGCTCAAGAAAAGTGTGAATGGGTGAAAGGATTCTAGTTTGTCTTTCAAATGGAATACATTTAGGCAAACCTAGAACCCAAACCTCTTAAACCTTGGTTGTGTATTACAATGGAGCATCTTCATAAACATCAAGCATGCATCAAGAGGATAAAGCTTCAACTTCAGTTAGAGCTTCGATAAACACTTCCGACTTCATCAAAGGCAAGTGTTTGGTGTTTCATCATCTCTTAAAATCTGTGTATCCAGTGATAGTGGTTTGAATATGTGGGATTCAACCAATCAAAAATGTATGTGGGGGATTAGATCCGTGTGATCGAACCTCGTTACCAAAATTGTGATGTGTAAGTGATTGATATCATTACTTGTGTAGTTTTTTTTATCATAGTGGAACAAAGGGACTGTGTGACCCTTGTGAGTAGATGTAGGACATATGGTCCGAATTACTATAAATCTCTAAGCATTTCTTTATGTTGCTTGTTTCAATGTTTTGATCTAGTTGCACTTGCTCTCTTTAACATTGAACATTGCTAAATAAACCCACTTTGTCTACTCATCACTTGCTTACTTTGAAATCTTGATTAATAGTTTAAAAAGTGGCTATTAAGTTTGATTGTCCTATTCACACCCCCCCCCCCACACCCCATCTCGGACTTGTACATTGGCCCTAGGTGTTCTTTCAAACTTAAGCCCAGGGAATATTCCCTCTCTTAACCTAATCCCTAGTTTAAAGAACAGCACGTTCTTATCTTTCCCCATTTCTTTCTACAACTCCTTCCGGTTCTTCTCCTTCCTCCTCTTTCAACTTCCCAAGCCGTTGGGACTATAGGATCCAGTTATTGGAATTGCAATAAGAGAATGCCATCATTCTTTGCTCAACTTTCCTATCTCAGTAACCCTCTCAAACCATTAGGAGTAAATCTATATTGTAGGGTTATCTTTTTATTCCTTTCAATGGTGGATTTTGGGTAGGATTCCCATAGATCTGCTCATTTGAGCATTTCTTTCCCATCTTCCATGTCAGATTGGTGCTAGGATTGTGCTCATGCTCCGTGGGAATCTCGGATAGGGTGTTGGTTAGGAACCCTATTGCACTTTTCATCAACTTTGGATTTAAGGAAAGTACATTCTTATAATTTGTTATTGAATATGTGTTTGATCTTTGATTTTGGTTATTATGCATATAGGTTTGTTTGAATGCCCATTTTAAATGATGATGGTGGATTAGGAATTTTTAATGGGTGTTTGGGTTATTTGGTGTTTGGATAATGAAATTGTGGATTCTCATTACTTTCAAATCAAATATGATTTTTTTGTATTTTGGGTTGGATTGGACTCCCCTTTGGTACAGGGAGAAAAAGGAATGAAAAAGGTAAAAACACCAATTGCACAAACTCGGCCAAATGAACTGAATGTTCGAACGTTGCCTTTGAACGTGCGAATCCATGTTCGTCTGGGCCAAAGGGCAGAGATGTCGAACGTTCGAACGTTCTTTTTAAATGTTTGAACATTTGAGTCTTCCAGCCCCTGAGCCAAAAACCCAAGCATTGAATGTTCGAACTCTTGTCTGGAACGTTCAAACGTTCAGTGTACTTTGGCACTTATGACTTCTTTTCGATTGATTTGGCTCTATATCATTTTGGGGAACTGTGGCATCGTGTACGGGACTTTATTTGGATTAATAACCTTAATTATCTATCAGACTTTATATAAGAACCGTCTTTGGGAATACGATATCTTATTGACGTAGGATTCAAATACGTGGTATAACTTTCATGAACTCTAGCGAAAAAGGGTTAGATAAATCTCTATTGGTAACCCTTCATTGGGACTATGCATCGTGAATTTAGAGAGATGTAATGTCCCTAGCTCACTAGTGGTTATTGTTATATGTTGACGGGTACATAAACATGCGTCTAACTTTAGGATTGGTTCATAACTATGTATTGACCTTCGAATTCGCATGCATATCTTTGCTTAGGTTATGTACTCTTTTAGAATGCATACCCTATTATGTTGTTTATGGACTATGAGGTGGCTTGGCAACTTATGAATGACTATTTGATTATGATATGGAATATGGAATGGCCAGCACTTCATTATGACTTAGGATTCTTGAGTCGGAGCATCACCAATCGAGTCTATTACATATAGATGTATATGAATATACGGGTCATTTATGGATGACTGCAGCTCGATTTATGGATGGTTGATCATCGATGTGACTGGATTACTTATATTCGCTTTGAACTATGGACATGTTATCCTAATATTTTGATCGATTTATGACCACCGACGTTATGGACGGGCTTTCCCGAATTATTTAGGGTTGACCACCCACAACGGGGACATTTATCACCATGTGATTTCTATATTGCTCCTTTGTATCGTTTGGATTTATGTCATACGTTCGTTCTTGTTATTATTATTATCATTGCTTCTATATAATCTCACTTGTCTATACTCACATTTGTTAGTTTTATGGTCTCAATCCATTAAGATTGATGTAATAAATTAATTAATTTCTTTATTTATCAATATATTCATGCTTTCCTTTCGTGAAATGAATAGTATTTTATAATTTAGTTGCACATAACCAATATGAATGATGGTTTATGAGATAACCAATATGAATGATGGTTTATGAGATGAACCGGGAGTCCATGAGTATACTAGATGCAATACATGTGTATGGATGAGATCCACATACAGGAGACATATATAACAAATCTTATACTTAAATATCTTCACAACCAGTGACAAGACTGGATATCTCATCTGACAAGGTTGCAGTACTTTGATTACTATAAGATAGTGTGATCTGTCTCGATCATCAAAATGTAAGATTCTGGATCATAGTGCTAGTACATTAGATGTATTGAAGGACCATGAGAAGCATCTTATAAACATTGTCTTTACTTTAAGGTTTGTTCTCATAATTATCTAGTAATAGGCTCTCAATCTTGAGACATTGATGAACTCGAGTTTCTTTCTATTCATTTGCTTTAAGTCACCAATGAGTGAGGCCAACTGTAAGTCAACACCTCGGTGTCTTAGGTACGTGGTAGTGGGACTATGGGAACATTTAATGGTCAAGATAGAATCTATCTTTATTATCCCCTTGTGCCAATTAATTGATTTATCATTAGTAAGTGTACACCCATCTCAATTAAGAGTTAATTGGATGGTACTAATGATCACTGTGATTAATTGGGTCTCAAGGATAATAAGATGCGGATCTAAATTGGTGGGATAGTTTATCCAATTGATCCATGGATATTGTTGGAGGGGCCAACTTGTAGTGATATGAAAATTTAGGGTCTTCATCTAATTTATTCCTAACACTGGAGTTCAATTGTATTTATTTAGTGGAGTTATTTGCAATTAACTGTGGGCCCGGATTACACATGAGATGTGGGGTCACGGTGTCCCAGTTGGAGTCAGCTTTCTATAGAATCCCTAGTGGACCCCATGCTAGCCCAAGATTGGATCATTACTAATTCTATTTGAACTCAACAGGAAAGCTACTATTTCTATTTGAAGTGAGACTTCTAATTGTGGTAATAATAGGAATAGAGGGTTACTCATTATTTTGGAAGTGAAACTTCTAATAATAAACAAAGAGGAGGATGCTTCAAGCTATAAATAGAGGGGTAATAGGGCTGGACGTCCCATGCTTAATAATCCCTTAGGGATTCACGCCCAGCCCCATTGAAGTGCAAGAGTTGCACATCCCTTCTTCTCCTTCTCTCTTATAGTTTCTCTTCCGGTTTCCCTTGAGTTTCTAGTCGGTTTTTCTCTGGGAGATTCAACCATCTTCTTTTAGAAAAGAGATCTGAGACTGGTCATAGCATGAAAGACTATTGGGTATTGGAGGTTCTCATTTGGTTTGCGAAAGAGTTTCTCAAAGAAAGAAATCAACTCCTCCATTATAGCACAGCCAAGCTCCATAGGTATAATCTACTCCTTGTACGTTATAGAATTTCGTAGTTGCTTGTTAGGTGCTATTTCTATCTTCTTGATAGGTTTATTTACTGATCATGATGGCTGAGATTGAGGACATGGATCCTGGATTGAGTATTATAACCTTCTGGATAGTTGATCACTAGATCAAGTTGGTTAAAAGTTTTTGAAATCAATCCTAGAGGCCCACCTATTTCCAACGACAGTGATATCGTATTTTAATTTCAAATTATGATCATGTTCTTGCTATTTACTTTGTAATATTTGGTGCATAGGTATCGAGCCCTACTTTACCGAGGAAACGGAGGAGGATCAAGTGTTTCAAACGTTTAAGCCAACTGACGAACCCGAGTGTGATGCCGGAGATGGCTTTGGAGGCGTCTGAGCCAGCATAAGAGTGAACGTCATCTTAGAAATCCTTATATAAACTTTATTTCAATGATTAGACTTCTTTTAGAAATTGCTTAATTTATTCTACAATTTAAACTATTAATGTTTATCTGATTTTGTGTTGGGTCACATTTATGAACCTCGAATACCAATTGAATAAAGCTTCCGCTGAATTTAACAAAATTTATTTTGACTCACCACGGGTTGAAATTTTATTTGGGTCCACTTTTGGAAGCTTGTGTTGTATTAAATACAGGAAATTTGAATTTGATTTATTTCTCATGTTTTTCCCAATTCTTATTTTGGGGGACGTGACAGTCGGTCTTTATTGATCGTTCTTTCGGATATTGTATCTAAAACTTACGTTTGTATAAATACTCAATGTTAATATGATGGTATGTCTTTATAGATCCAGTTGCACTCTAATACTTGTTCTATTCATTATATTGACTTTGTGATTGCTTGGATTTAATTTGCCACATGCTTCCACATAACCAGGCTTTTGAGGTCAATTTGTTTGAACCTCACAGCAAAAACATGTGGGAAATCATATGCGCGGGCACAAGTGCACCATCACACCTGTGAGCACAGGCGCATCCCTTGAGGAACGGGTTGTAATTTCCTAATCCATTCCGAGGGCGCCACATTAATAAAGAATTCAACTAATTTTGGTAGTATGGGACCCACCTAATGTTGGTAATCATGATGAAGGCCCCTTAGTGTAATTTTAGTAAGACCTACCTAATATTGATAATAAACAAGAGTTATGTAATTGTCATATGGTTATAGCACTCCACATTAAATTTATAAGCATTGTGGGGCCAATCTAATATTGGGGGTCACAGTTGCACTCATATAAGAATCATTAATGTAAAAACTTATAGTGGATCACTAAAATTAATGGTTGCTCATGAACTCTTTCGTACTTAGAAAATATTTTTTTAACAAAAGATAATTTTATAAATCATATCCTTAAATAATTTAATATGAAAGTTTTTGGAAGAAAATGAGATATTATAAGATACTTTGTAAGTTATATCCAAACACCTATATTTTTTTAATAGATTATATTCTATAGTAGATAATATAGCAAAAACCTGTTGAAATATCCCATTTTCAAACACCCCTTTCTAAACACCCCTTCGTTTTTAACATATCTCATCCGAACTAAAACCTCCCGAGACTTGGGACAATCGCAACCCAACCTTCAGGCCTTGCAATGGACTTGGAACTAGTTTCACATTGTCCTTATATCTTTGCACACATTGTCCTTTTATCTTTGCATCAAGGCAATGGATCTTTCCCCTTGCCTGTTCTCTCATAGGGTATCTTTGTCCGGGTAATTTGGTGCCTGTATCATGGAATGACTCCATACCGACCATATCCTTTTTCTAGAAAGCGCCAGCACATCAAATGAACGTGTAAACCATACTCACCCACCGGACCATTACATCTCAGCCCTTCATCACAACAAATTTTTTTGCATTGCCTACCTGAAGATTGGTCCATCTGCTCATGGGTTCATCATTCTATCATCCTTCTTACCAACCTCTTCTTGCCCACATCACAAGTATTATTTCTCTCTCCTCTGTGCAAACCCTCCACCTGGATCACCGATGGACAGAAAAATGCCGCTTTCTGCATAAGAAAACTGCAGTTTTTCCTCTTTTATACTTCTGCCCTCCTTCTGCAAAAGTGCCATACTCCCACAAGAGACTGACAGATACAGAAATCTTCTTTGTTTCTATCTGGGTTTTTTAATCTTCTTCACTCCCCTCAAAAACATGGAATAGCTGTACAAAAGCTTCCCACCTTTCTTTTTTTTATTTTTTATTTTTTATGCTTCTCTCTCTTTTTATGAATTTTCTGCTTTCTGGGTTCTCTTGCAAATGGCAAAAGGACGCAAACCCCATGATGGAAATGGAGCCGGCGGTCGTCGGCATTCTGCCGGAAGTGATGAAGGAAGCCTCTGCTCTTCGGACGGAGAGGAGTCTTGGCATTCAACCCAAGACTCGAAAAGGGGCAGCGGCTCCTATGACGAATGCAGATTGGGCAGTGCCTCGGATCCTGAGGTTGGGGCTGTTCCGGAGCTCCGGCGAGAGTCGTCGGAAGCGGATTTCTGCTCGGACGTGGATTTGGAAAATGGGGTACCTGAGATTAAGGTGCATTTGGGGAAGGCAGAGAAGGATTGCCGAATCTGTCATCTGAGCTTGGAGAGCGCGAATCAGGAGTCCGGAATTCCGATCGAATTGGGGTGTTCTTGTAAAGATGATTTGGCCGCCGCGCACAAGCAGTGCGCAGAGGCTTGGTTCAAGATCAAGGGGAACAAGTAAGTGGAAAGAATTTACATAATCTTGCCGTTTTGGTTTGTAAAATTCCAATCCTTTTACTTTATTCAGATTTTTCTTGATAAATCCTCGATGCCCATTTATTGTTGTTTATTGATATTTGGTCTTTTTGCTTTATTTCATTATTTCTTGAGAAATTGCTCGTAACCCATTTGTTCTTTTCGCAATTTGCTCATAGTAATAGACTTCTGAACGTGTAATTGGATGTAGATATTCACACTCCAAGGTTGATTCTGGGGTTTCAGAAGAAAAGGCGAATTTATTTTCGTCTTTTACTTGATACTCTGACAGTTGGCTGTCGGTTGATTGTCTTTATTGTTTCGATGTTTACAGCACTGCGGATTTCTGAATACCTTTTCAAATTTAGTTGTTCCCTCTTTTCTGAAGAGGGGGGATTTCTTTTATTCATCAGGGAAAACAATGCATTATGCACTCTCTTAAAGATACGAGAAACTTATTTATTTATTTGTACTTATCCTATTTGAGGATTGTACATTTGTAAATTACCCTTACTGCTTTTCATTTCAGTTTACAGAGAATGACAATGCGTCAATTTTATTTCATAAATCACAGGATTTTTGGATGAGGTTGGCGATGTGGGTCTTGGTCTCTAGTAGTCAAATCTGTAAAGTTGAATGATATCACATCTGATCCAAGTCCCCTCCTGTACCAGCATAAGGAATCATCTTTGTCTAAAGCACACATTAGCAAATACTATAAGGTGAACCCCTCTACTTGAAAAAGAAGAAAAAACATATTCTAATTTAAAGCATCAAAGAAACAAAGTGATAAAGAAAAGCATTTCTGGAAGTCTTAACTGCAAAATAGATTCCCAACTAGCCTTTTGTTTTCATATTTCTTTTTCTAGCATTGGATGCCTTTCTGTTCATCTCTTCTTCATTACAAAATTCAGATGGAATTGATGCAGATGCACGCATCATTCAGGTGAACAGAGTTCCATTTATAGATATACCCTATCTGGCATTTGGTTGGTAAAGTTGCTTGGTGCAGAGACAGCCTCTTTAATTTCCCTAATCACACTTCCCATATAAATCACATTTGCTGAAGGCATCTTCTCATGTTTTAGGAATGGAACTAGACTCCTTGAAATGGGTGCAGTCGAGTGTTTGACCACTGATTTGACTTTTTTGACTACCATCCCAAATTGGCACAACAATGATATCAGAAATGATGTTAAGGAAAAATTAAAGCTGCCCAATTGTTTGTTCGTACTTGGTAGTGGGATCTAGTGGTTTTGAATGGACCTAACCAACCTAAAAGGTTTGACATAGACTGGCTAGTCTACTTCATTGTTCTGAAAAGTGCTGGATCTTGTTTTCCAGGCGTGTTTCGATGATTAAGAAACAAGGTTGTAAGTTCTAATTAGCCATGATACTAATTTTAAGTTGCATTCATTAAGTATGTTTTTTTTCTGTAGTGGGTACCATTGTCATTAGATGTTCCCAAAGTTTGTAGTCAGTTTTTTTTTTTTTTTTTGAAGAATAAGTTAGTTCTTCAATTTCTCAAAAAGATATAGTACAGAGAGGGAAGTCTACCCTCCAATAGGCTGGCAGAGGCTTCCAAAGGGGCATACCCCTTGGCAAAGAAACAAATAACAAACTGAACCAGAGAGTCTAATCTACTCCCACAACCTGGGCACAAGTTGAAAATAAATTAACAATTTCAGCATTATTTATATGAGTTGAGTTAACAATATTTCTGCTAATGAATTTGCTGATGGTTATCTATTTCTGACAGTTAACAATTAGTTCTGAATATTTCCGGCCAAAGTGATGGTTATCTATTCCATGTGTGCAGCAGTTTCCAAAAAGCCATATTAGCATACAATTTTTCTATGTTCTCTACCTCAAATCTTTATCATACCAATTGCCAATATTGATCTGGAGCAGAAAGAAAATGATGTTAGTTAGCTGTGATCTAGATGGAAGTTCCTTCAGGTATCAGGGACCATCAGGCATTGGTAGTATCACTGGTGATCATCATGGGCTTAGTTTGTTCTACTTTTCAGACCCAGCAGATATTTGTGTATTCAAATAGAACATGTTGAAGACCTGAGTTTATTTAGAGAGATATTCTTATGGCCTCTAATAGTGGGAGGTGACTCCAAGAACTGTGGCTTGTGTAAATGGAAAAGCAGATATACCATGGAGTTCATTGTATTTGCTAAGTGGTTTATATTCTATGGGAATCTGGGCGTTTATTTCTAGTTGTGAGGAGGGACTCCAAGAATGATGTTGCTTGGGCTAATGGAGGAGAGGAGATATGTCGAGATTTATCTACATTCTAATGACATAAGTAGTTCGTCAAAAGACAGGGCCCATTTGTTTGCATGGAAGTGAGTACATAAGAATTCATGGTCAATGGGCTCCAGCAAAGGAATACTAAAAAGGTGGTGAAGGATAGAAGGTGGAGATATAGATGGGATCTTGACTTTCATACAATGTTTGGATTACTAGGGTGATGGGTGGGTATTCATTTCCCATCTCCCCTTGATTCATTTCAAAGGGCAGATTATCTGAGGGTCATTTATGGATATTCACATTTGTCTTTTCAATTGTAACCACTTCTAGAAATACAAGTTTCAGAATACCTTGGAATTGAATCACATGAAACAAACAGGTCCATAGAGCTGTCTTTTACTTGACCTGTGAGAGGCTGATATGGTCTCCCATGAGTTAGGATTTAGGGATGACCAGAGATTCGAGGGTGGGCCTCTATGTATCTAATGTAGTATGATCATATCATAGCTTTTGCTAATTGCTAGGCTTATTTATTTATTTTGTTGATGATCCTGGCCGTGGTCCTTGTTGGAGTTGCGCAGCGGAATTCCAACAATTGGTATCAGAGCGAGGTTGAGATTGCTCAGTTTTGTTTGTGATTGATGGGGATCGGATTGAGTCTCGAATCTGCACGGAAGGAGAGGATTGACGGATCGTGCCCCGATCCATCTTCCATTTGCCAGAACAGATCAGAGAGAGGTTTCCATCCGTTGGTGTGTTCGGGTTCTTCGTCTACAGCCGAATCGAATTGAAGAGAAGGGTTGCAGCATTCTCTCTTGAGCAGTCGAAACAGAGAGAAGAAGGGCAGAGGAAGGCCTCTCTGGTTGCTGAATCGTTGCACAGGACCAGACGCAGGCTACTTGCCATCGCCCACTAACAGATTTGCAGAAAAGGGGTTCTCTAGTTGCAGAAACAGAACCTTGGAAGAGGCAAGATCTCAGGTGGGTCACTGCACAGATCTGCTGCCTACATAGGTTCTGTTGCAGAACTTCAATCGAAGGGTTCTGCTTGCCTGAACCGGAGATGACGAAGAAAGAGGGACTGCTGTGAGTGAGAGAGAGAGGGGGGGGGGGGGGGGGTGTTGTGGTTTCACTCACCTTGCCGGTCACCGTCGCCGAAGACTGCCAGCCCTCGCCGCTGCAAATTGCCGGAACTGCAGCAGCTGAATCCGTCTCCATCGTTACAGTCCGCTGCAGAGAACAGAGGAGGGGCCTTCTGCAAATCGACGACAGCAGTCCTCACCAGTGGTCTCCCATTGTCACTGAAGGAGAGGGTTGCTTGGTCCTCCAACATTGTCCAATCGTCGTACCGACATCTACCGGAGCAACCCCATCGCTGACCAGCAGCAAGTGCTTGGAATCAGGCTGCAATGCCCTCTGTTTGCTGGGATTGCAGACTGCTTGGGCTGGAAATTGAAGCAGATCAGGTTCGGGTCTCAATCAGTTTGGGTTGGACCAGGTCGGGTTTGACCTGTGTGGTAACTGACTCACTTCTGAAAAGCCCAGCAGCACAGGCTAACTGCAACAGAACCTCAGCTGAACCCAGCAGAAACAGAACAGTAAGCAGAAACTGGGAGCAGGACTGTGTGGACTAGAATTGAAGGCCTGAGTTCAATTGCAGATTTTGGAGTCATCTGGGCTCAGATCTGTGATCCACTTCTTCCTGTGAACCCGTAGCGACGATATCTATGTAGTGAACGGAAGAGATTGATGGTTTGACAGGCGGAAAAATTTTGGTTTAGGAAAACACAAGTCATATGCAAAATGGATATAAGCAAAGAATATCAAATTGAAATGTTCACTGGGAGGAACAATTTCAGTCTTTGGAAATGGAGGATGAAAGATGTCTTGATTTCCAAAGGGTTGAAAAGGGCATTGAATGAGAAAAAGCCGGAGAAGATGTTTGTCGAGGATTGGGAAGAATTGATGGAGAAGGCCGCAAGTGCAATTCGCCTTACACTCCATGTCTTGTTCAACATCATGGAGATAGAATCTGCTTCGGAATTGTGGGCCGAGTTGGAGAGTATATACATGGCGAAATCTTTGACAAACAAGTTGTTTTTGAAGAAACAATTGTACTCTTTGAAAATGGCGGAAGGATCACGGTTGTCGGAGAACCTCAATGAATTCAATAGAATTGTTTCACAATTGTCAAGCCTTGAGGTCAAGATCGAAGAAGATAGGGCATTGCTATTCTTGTCTTCATTGCCCCCATCGTACGAGCATTTGGTTACAACTTTGATGTATGGGAAGGAGACACTTGTGATGAATGCAGTAACTGCTGCTCTTATATCAAGCGAAATGATGAAGACCAATAATGAAATGTCACAAGAAGACGGTCTTAATGCTGCATTGGGTTCTAATTAAAGAAGGGGGAGATCTAAGTCAAGGGGATCGGGAGATAGAGGACGCTCCAAGTTGAAAGGAAAAGGCAAGATGATCACTTGCTATTACTGTGATAAAGAAGGCCATATCGAGAGAGATTGTCCAAGGGGAAAGAAAGACTTGGCAAGAGAGGAATCGGAATTGGAGCAAATGGGCGTGGCAGAAAGTTCTGACGAGGATCCTTTAGAGTTACTTTCCGTCACCAAAGGTATGGATGTTGCCACTGATTCTTGGATTCTCGATTCCGGTTGTGATTGTCATATGAGCTTTAGTAGAGACTTATTTGATACTTAAACATCTTGTGATGGTGAATCCATTTTTATGGCCAACAATGCGGAATGCAAGAGCATTGGTAAAGGCACGGTGAAAATCAAGATGTTTAATGGAGTTGTACAGACCCTTACAAATGTGATACATGTCCCGGATTTGAAAAAGAATTTAATTTCTTTGGGTACCTTAGATTCCAAGGGTTGCAAGTGCATTGTAGCAGGTGGAGTCGTGAAGGTGGTTAGGGGAGCCATGGTCATTATGAAGGGTGCATTGAACAAAATTCTCTACAGATTAGCAGGGAGCACAATCATAAAACCAAGTGGAGCAGATTCTAGGAAAAAGGATGTGTCAGTTCACTCAGTTGAGGTGGATCTAGATGGGAGAGGTGAAACAAACATTTTTGGGGAGGCATCTAGCATTGGACCGAGACTGCAAGTAAGATGAAATGAACACCGAAGAAAAGGCAAGGAATGGGAAATTAAAAAAGCCTTAGGCCCGGGGAAATGTGTAGATGAAAGGAAGGGTCGATTTTCCTTTACCATTGGAGGTGGGGATTCATCGTGTTGCAGGAAAGCGCTCAAGAATGGCAATAGATGTTCTGGACCACCTCGGAAGAACGAAAGGAAGGTGTTCAAGAAATTGTCGGAAGAGAAGTTCAAGCCATGCTTGGACTTGACTGTCGCACCACATCATTGAGATTGTGGGTGCACCCCGGAGTGGGGGTGCAGGATACGCACCCAATCGTAGTGGGTGCGGGATCGTACCTTTTAGCGAGGTATGGGGTGTAATGAAGATTGAAGACTACCGGGTATCTTCAAGGTGGCTCGTGGATAGACGGAATTCAAGCCAAGGTGGAGACTGTTGGGCTTGTCTTGTATTGCTGGGTTAACCAAATTGATGTATGGTTTAGCCATCTTGGGTTCGAGGGTATTGTGGTCATTTGGCCATATATATATATAGTGGCGGACCTGGGATTTTCATTTGGGTGGTGAGGAACTTTGCTAGACTTTGCTGGTGCTAAGCTTTTGCTAGTTGCAGAATCGTTAGAAGATTACCTCTAGATCAACAGGCAACAGTAGAACCGCTCCCCTGTTTTCACTTCTGCCACCATCCCACTCACAGTTGAAATATATACCATAGAGAGAGAGAGAACGGGATTTATCTTTAGATTTCTTCTTCTATTGAGATGAAAATGAATGCCGGCGATAGGGAAAGTGAGATGATTTGGGGGACGGAGAAGACGAAAAGAACATAGAAACCTTTGTAATTTAATAAGAGCTAGCTCGATTACTTCTAGAAAAATAGCTCTCCTTTTAAGCTATCATGTACTGTGTAATTTCTAGCTCTTCTACTTCAAAGCACTGTTGGTTAGCAATAACTAATATTGGTTTTTGGTTCATAAAAGTCAGAAGAGTATCCTGTTAAAATGATTTCTGATTCCTAACCATCTAATAGAAATTGACATCAATCACATATTTTCCTTGTGAGCACAATGACATAACATTTTCTATATTGTTATCTTAACTTCGTATTATTTTTGGGGCTTTCATTACTCACAAGGATAATAGGTTAGGCATGATTTAACAAAGATTAGGATCAAACCTAATCGTAGATTGAATCTCATTTGTACATGTTTGTGTTTCAATCTCAAACCAAATCTGAAACCTATACAAACGGGATTGAATCCCAATTCTCATCATAACATTACCTATCCCTAACATCTTGAAACAACACCCAAAAGCCAAAAAATCTAAATTTAGACTCCAAAGCCTTCGCATGAAGTCCAATTTTCTGTGCAAAGCCAAAACTACTGCTTCTATTTTGATTGCGTTTGTGTTATGAATTATATGATAGTATTTCTTTACAACTCATTTAAATATTTATAATTATTTCTATCTAAAAAAATTAATTACTTTTTATCATGCCCAACACGGGCCTGTTGCACTGGTACACTCCATACTCCACTCCACTTCCACTTCACTGTCATTTCACTCCACCCCACTTCACATCACCAAACACCACCTCACCATTGCATGCACAACGTTTCACCCCATGGCTTACATTCCCCATAATAATAATAATAAAAAAAAAAGAACACGCTGCATAAATGTTCTAAAATTCATCAAATATAACAAAATACATCTAAAAATCATATTTAAATTAATTAAAATACCTAACGAACAGAATTACAAAAATTAATTTGATTAATTTTAACAAATTGCACAAATCCCTAATTTTGCACAAACTTTGCCCTAAAACAAGCTTGGCTCAGGTTTTCCTCTATGCTCGGCCATGTTCAATGAAAACAGTGGTTAGGATTGTGTTCCCCAAACTGAAATGACCCTACTCCTCTATTTTTGCAAAGAAGCATGACCTTTTGGTATGCACTAAGCAACCTAGAAATAGGCTACTAGTATGCACACAATTAAAACTCGCAAGCGCACAAGATCACTATGCAGTGTAGTGAATTGTAAGTACGAGGTCGATCCCACGAAGACTTGTGATAAAATAATGTAAAAAACAACTAAAAATCAGAATACTAAGAGAACAATTAAATGATGACAGGTTGAATTAAACTACTAACAACAGTAAAATTAAACTATTAAAAGCTAAATGGAAAATAATCTAAAACACACAACTATTATTAAAACTGAAAAATAGTAATAATGAATGAACTAGGGTTTCATCTCCTCCCCTAACCAACCCTATGCGTGTCCCTTATTACCCTTTAATAAAAAATCAGAATTATTAGTGACTTCTATCAACCTAGACCATGGCATATGCGTCTAGATTACTATTTCCCTAAACCTAATTCATGAGTGGCATACTACATGAATTGTTCATTATGATGCAAAAACTAAGCATGGCATATGTCCTAGTCAGAACACACATAATGCATAAAAACAATGGGAATGATAAATGCATGAGTCTAAGCATGGCATATACTTAGATTACTCATGGTTCTAAACCCTAGATGCTTAACATCAAGATCAAACAAAATTAAGTTAGCTACTTTTAAAATTAATTGAACATGGCATGGTTGGCATGGCATTTACACAACTCATCAATTAAAAACATGGTTTAGAATCTCAACTAATAAAACTGAAATTTGAATTAAAAGATGCCAAAAGAGACTATATAGAACTAGGCTAGGGTTTCAACTACACCCTAGCCCTAAAAAGTTTAGCTAGTCATGTCTGGAATTGAAAACAAAATAGAAAATAGAGCCATAAGAAGAAAACTAGAAGATCGAAGAAGATGAAGAATTCTGCCAGCAACTTTTTCCCCTTTTCTTCGCTCCAAAAGCTCTCCAAGATGCTCCAAAGAATGCTCCAAAGGTGGCTGTACAACAGCTATGGGTTTTGGGATGATGATGGCCGGTTTTTGTGATGATAGGGTGCTGAAATAGTGGCTGGTATTCTTATGGACGTGGCTAGGGTTTTATATGGGATATATATGCTGGACGACCACCTCTTATTGTCCTTTTATAAGTCTTGCAACAGCCCTTTTAGCAAGTAGTTCTCTTGTATGATTAGGTTTCCGTCTTGCTTTACAATTTGGCTTCCTAATAATGAAATAGGAGTCTTCTTTCTTGTTTAGCAAGACTTTCTAAATTTGGTCCCACTTGTTTCTTCTAAAAAAATTCTTCACACGGTCCCACAAATCTGAGATTAATTTGCAAGGAATAAATCTGAAACTTCTATCATAAAAGTTGGCCCTATATGGTGCGTGGATATTGATAGTGGGACCCCCTTCTTAGACTTCTAACTTGGCTTGGACTCTTCCTAGAAACTTTCTTTATTTTTCTCCTTTTTCTTCTCCATTCTTGAGCTCCACTTGTGCTCGAAGAAGACTTTCTAATTTCTGAAATTTCACTTTTGCAATGGCTGTGGGCCCCCTTTTTGGCGTGTAACCCTAGATTGGGTTTCTTCTTTCTTTCACTTTTCTTCTTTGATTAGAATTGTAAGTTGTCCAAAGAATAAGAAAGTAGTCTTGAAATGTGAAATAACTTGGATGGGACCCACCTTGGCCCTACTTGATGATTTACGCCCACCACTCTTCATGAAATCTTCTCTTTTTGCTCCTTTTTACCTTTGCATACAAATTAACAAAGAATATGTAAAATCAAATAAAATAATAGCATAAGATAAATCAAATATTAGGGCTTAGATTGTAAACAATTAAGCACTTATCACCTTCTCGCCCCCATCACAAAAGCCAGAACCAAACTCTCCACTTTTTAGCGCCATTTTTTAAAATGAAAATGGGAAATGGAAGAGGGGTAGGAAAGTAGAGGAACCTTTAGGTCTCAAAGGCGCCACGTGCAGAGCTCTATCTCGGAGGAACGAAGAGCACGGCGAGAGATGGTTGGCCAGAGAAAAGGGGAAGAAAATGTCGTTACCTTGCCGAAGAGGAAAGTGACTGCCTGCAGGTTTTTTCATCTGAGAGCTTCGTTGTGATTTGGAGATTTTGTACGGAAGGGAATAAAGGGACATAGCTGCCTGGGGCTGGGGCTGACGCATATATGAAAATGGATAGGGCAGATTGCTTTAGAACTGTGGTGTGGCCCATGGGCCCAATGGCCTTCTTAAGGAAATTCCAAATGTTACCTAGGGCGACCACTCCATCTTGATAGAACGTGGGCCTGCCCCTGTAGATATATATATATATATATATTATATTGTTGTCTGTGAAACCCCAAGTCCCTATCCCTAAGGCACTAAGTAAGAAATAGAGAAAGAATAGATTGGAGCTTTCTCTGTGGATGTAGGTGGTTTCGCTGAACCACGTATATCGATTGTGTCTTCATTTGCCTGTGATTGTGTGGATTTGTTGTTTGCAGGTCACTGTTTGATTTCGCTGCTTAACTCCAACAGTCCTTAATGCCTTGTCTAAATTTAATAAACTTTCAGTAGACTTTTCTGGCTAATGAGATTTGCAAATTTCATCTTGTTCCAAGTGCACAGCGGAATGTATAATTGTTCATTCTGCTTAAAATTTTTTTGGCCATTGCAACTTTGAGTTAATCCAAATGCACTACAGGATCATGTATCTGTAGAATTAATAACAACTTTTACCTGTAGTTGTGTGCGCAAGGTTCCCCAAATAATGATACAAACCTGGAAATGGATATTTTAGCATGAAATGGCGCCTCATTTTCCTGAAATTTAAGAGATGGATGTGTGCCCTATCCATAATGGTGATAGATCTAGAACTTTAAGATGAAGAGAAGAAACTTTGGAATTGGATGATCCATTCAATCAGTCCTCCCTTCACTTATAGAATATTGGCCTTTAATCAAGGCAAATTACAATCTCTGTATGAGGAAAGAATATAAAGAATATGTGATGCAATCCTGTGTATATGGGAAGAGAATAACAATAGATTGATTTAGTCAACTACTCCCTAATCCCACGTGATGTATGAAAATGGGCTTGTGGGCCTGCCTATTGTACATGGGTCTTGGGTCAGCTATTGTTAACACCCCCCCTCAAATTGATGCTGGTCAAATAGGAGCAATTTGCTAATCAGGAACTCATGACGTGGCCGAGGCAGTCCTTTGGTGAAGATGTCAACAAGTTGGAGTTCACTTGAAACATGTGGAAGACTAATGGCCTTGCAATCATATTCATCTCTAATGAAGTGACAATCCACCTCAATATCTTTTGTACGTTCATAAAAAACTAGATTCTCAGTGATACGGATGGAACTAGTATTGTCTGCATGAAGTGGGGTAGTGGAGGTCTGAGGAAAACCAAGATTTGTAAGTAAGCCACGAAGCCAAAGGATTTCGGAACAGGCAGCGGACATAGCGCGATATTCAGATTCAGTGGAAGATCGAGAGACCTTTTCCTGCTTTTTGCATTTCCAAGAAATGAGTGATTCACCCAAATACATACACCAGCCCGTGGTGGATCTGTGAGTATCCAGGCATCCGGCCCAGTCAGCATCAGAATAAGCAGAAAGTGTCAGAGGGGTGCCAGCCGGAAAAAACAATCCTCGTGTTGGCGAACCAAGAATGTAGCGAATGATCCGTTTGACCGCAACCATATGGTGATGCCGTGGCGCGGTCATGAATTGACTAACAACATTCACAGCATAAGAGATGTCTGGTCTAGTAATGGTTAAGTAGACCAGACTACCGACCAAGCAGTCTGTAGAATGTGGGATCGGATAGGAGATCCCCATCAACTTTGCTGAGCTTCACATTGACTTCTAATGGAGTGTCCACAGAAGTGGCATCAGTTAGTCCAGCAAGGTCATGAAGGTCAGAAGCATACTTAGATTGATGTAAAAATAGTCCCTTCCTAGACTGTTTAACCTCAAGTCCCAAGAAGTATGTTAATGGACCCAGATCTTTCATATGAAATGCAGCTTAAAGGGAGGATTGCAGACGATGAATCATGTTACTGTGAGTGCCTGTGATGATGATATCATCCACATATACGAGAAGTATAGTGCTTGCTTGAGCAGTTTTCTTCAAGAATAATGAAGGATCATAGGGACTTTGAGTAAACCCAAGGGCCAGTATAGTAGAACGAAAATTTTCAAACCAAGCTCTGGGTGCTTGTTTGGGGCCATACAACGAGCGATGTAGCCGCGCCACCGCATGTTTAGACGAAGCCTCATATCCTTGAGGGAGACGCATGTAGACTTCCTCTTTAAGATCTCCGTGGAGAAATGCATTCTTCACATCCATTTGATACAGGGGCCATGAGCGTGATGCTGCAATAGTAAGAATAGTACGCACAGTTGTCATCTTGGTGACCGGAGCGAATGTTTCATTATAGTCAATACCATACTCCTGACGGTTGCCAAGTGCCACTAACCGAGCCTTATAACGTGCCAGAGTACCATCCGGATGTAGCTTAATAGAGTAAACCCACTTACAGCCAATGGGTTTGATGGACGGAGGACATTGAACAACATCCCATGTGTGATTTACTTGGAGTGCGTCAAGTTCTTCTTGCATGGCCTGCCGCTAACACTCATGGTGCACTGCTTGGGAAAAATGATTAGGTATATGAATAGAAGACAATGTAGCAAGGAAGTTTGGGTAAAGCCAAACCGATTAGAGGGGCGGGAAAGTCGAGATGATCGACGAAGAGGAACAGTCTGGGAGATGTCTGGAGCAGAAGCTGGATCAAGTGCCGAGGAAACTGATAAATCCGGAGGCGCAGGTGTAACCGTGTGTTCCCGTCTACGCCTTTCATACACAAGAATAGGCTTGATATTTTCCGTAGGCGGATCAGGAGGATCATCAAAGTCAGGAACAAGTGAAGACACAGGAGACGGAGCACAATCTAAATGATGATGGAAAAAATATTGGTTTTCAAAAAACACAACATTACGAGAAATCTGAACACGTTGTACCTTTGGATCATAACAAAGAAATCCTTTTTGGTCATTCGCATAACCTAAAAAAACACACTTTGAAGATTGAGCCGATAGTTTTGTCCGTTCGACCAGGGGAAGAAGAACAAAATACACACACCCAAAAACATGGAGATGAGAATAAATAGGATGTTTATGAAATAAACGAAAATAAGGTGTTTCATGATTTATGCGCGGTGAGGGTAGCCGATTTATAACATGAACTGCTGTGGATAGAGCTTCGGGCCAAAATTTTGGTGGAACCGATGATTCTAAGAGTAGTGACCGAACAATGTCCAAAAGATGTCTGTTTTTCCTCTCAGACACACCATTTTGTTGGGGTGTATAAAGACATGATTTTTGAGAAATGATCCCTTTGTTTTGCAAAAAAGTCCGAAACTCATGAGAAACATATTCACCGCCAGAATCTGTGTGAAGTGTTTTAATGGATGTGGAGAAGTGATTTTCTACATAGGCTAAGAAAATTTCAAATGTAGCAAACACCTCAGATTTTGAATGCAAGAAGTAGATCCAGGTAAAGCGACTATAATCATCAATGAATGTAACAAAATATTTAAAATGAGAATGGGATATGACAGGTGCGATACCCCATACATCACTATGCACAAGATCAAAACATTTCAATGATAAAGAAGTACTGATGGGAAAAGGAAGAGTCTTGCTCTTGCTCATTTTACAACTAGAACAATCAAAAGAAACATCCTTAATAGAAATTTTATCATCAAGTAGCAACCCAGATTTAAACAAAGATAACAAAGTACGAGAATGAGGATGGCCTAATCTATGGTGCCATAATTGGCTCTGATTTGAACTAGAAGCAGAAAACAAGGCGGAGGCAACCAAATTTCTATCCTGTGAAGATAGCGTTAGCGGAAAAAGACGGCCACACTTAGGCCCCTTCGCTATCACCTTCCCTGATGCTTGATCCTGAACAACACAACCAGAACGAAAAAAAGAGACAGAACAATGATTATCAACTAGTTGTCCAACAGATAATAAATTTGTAGATAACTGAGGAGAAAGGAAAACGTGACTCAAGGGCAAGGGATGTGAGATCTTACCGACGGCAGTAATGTGAATACTGCCACCGTCTGCTGTATTGATTTGGAGACTTCCATCATAAGGCTTTAAGTGAGATAGATTTTCAGAAGAGTGGGTCATATGATTAGAAGCCCCCGAATCCATATACCAGGTAGAGTTTGACATTTTGGATTTACCTGAGAGGCCAAGAACAGAAAAAGCGTTTACGATCATCTGTTGCACTATTTCAGGGGTGAGAGAAGATGAAGAAGCAGGCCGAGCAGGCATCATTGCATTGGTAGCAGGACTCACAGCAGAAGGAGACGCATCCAAAGTTGCCAGATTGGCTTTCTGAGCGGAGGTCTGAGATCGGCGTCGACATTCAGGAAGAACATGGCCCTTGCGTTTGCAGTAAGAGCAGTATTTTTTATTGCACTGAGTGGCAACATGTCCATATTTCTGACAACTATGACACTGTACTTTGGTCATATCTCTGTTCTGCTAGTGGGAACGTGCAACATAGGCCGTAGTGATTGGACCGGTGGAAACTGCTTGTTGAAGAGTAGCCTGGGTTGTTAGCCGTTGTTCCTCACGAGGAAGCTTGTCAAAGCAAGAATCAATAGATGGGAAGGGCACTCTGCTCATCAGATTTGAACGTATTTGTTCAAATTCAGGTCTAAGTTTCATCAAGAATTGATCCCTCTTACTAGTAGAATGAATGTTTTGAACCACCGCAATCGAGGCATCAGGGAGGCTAGAGTAAATAATTGCAGCATAGTCCGTCCATAAGCGAATAAAATGAGAGTAATATTCTTGAACGGACAGTGTTCCTTGAGTAAACTGAGAAAGCTCATGTTCCAGGTGAAATTGCCGTGCAGAGTTATCCTGTTGATATACCTGTTTGAGGTAGTCTCACACGCCTTTTGCGGTTTTGTAGGGTCTGAGATTCAGGATGTATTGGGGATCCACAGACCCCAGAAGCCAAGTCATGATTTGGGCATCTTTGGTTTCCCATTTGGAGACAGCCTTTACATCCTCTATAGGATTAGTATCAGTCCCATCTATATGACCCCATAATTCTTTTCCTTTAAGGTATATCTGAAATTGGAAGGCCCAGGATGTATAATTGGTCCCATTAAACTTAATCAGTGAATGTTCACTTTTGTCCATGATTATCACCATAGGAGTTGGCCCAAGTTACAGCGAAATCTCAAACCAGATCTGTAGAGTGGGTTTTTCTTTAAATCAGGAATTGATTCAGGATATCTCCAAGCAGAAGAAATGGAGTTCTAGTGGTTTGGGAATGAGCTGAACCCAGAACCAGGTTTGTCGACCTGTTGCTACCAAAAAAACAGGGCCCTGACGACCTTGCTTTTGTGCTCTAAGAGAGGAGGTGGGGCCCAGTAGATGATCTGATGATCAATCAAATCTGTTGGATGTCTAGACCTCCTATTTTCCGTCCAGGCAAGCCAAGATTCACTCCAAACAGTTACAGATCCATGATGTTGTGTGCATTTGATGAAAACTTATGCACCAAAACAAGAAACTACTGAATTGATCAGAAATCCTACCTCTGATGAGCCAAAAAATTCTGAAAAATGTCTAAGAAATCCAGGATGAGTGGTCGACCAAGATGGAGTAGTCTGTTGATGCTGTTGTGTTGATCTGAGGTGGGCCCCTGATGAGTTGCTCCAGACGGCTGACGAGATTGATTCCCAGAACCCAAAATACTACTCAGAGTTCTCTGCTGAGTCAATACAGAGGTCCACCAGTCTCTGATTAACGTTCGATCAAGATAGAATGATGTCTTGGGCTGATCGGAGGTGGGCCACCAGTGATCAGATGTCAAGATGTTGATGAAGCACTATGCTAACATGCACGAACAGTCATGGAGTGACTGTTATATCACCAAGATTCGACAACCAGGTCAAGGATGAAAGCTAGAAGAAGAAGAAGAGGAGGCTCTGATACCATGATAGATCTAGAACTTTAAGATGAAGAGAAGAAACTTTGGAATTGGATGATCCATTCAATCGGTCCTCCCTTTACTTATAGAATATTGGCCTTTAATCAAGGCAAATTACAATCTCTGTATGAGGAAAGAATATAAAGAATATGTATATGGGAAGAGAATAACAATAGATTGATTTAGTCAACTACTCCCTAATCCCACGTGATGTATGAAAATGGGCTTGTGGGCCTGCCTATTGTACATGGGTCTTGGATCAGCTATTGTTAACAAAGGGCTATGCATATTTTGTATTATTAATTTGTCGGAGAAAGCTCTCTCCATATCCATTAGCTTTAGGCCCTTTTTAATACAGATTTAATGAAAGTATTTCATACTTTAATTTATAACTTTTTTATGCTAAAAGAGTAAGGATTGCTCTTAAAAGAATCCAAAATTATTAACCTGGTGCAGTAGTATGCTATAAAAAATCATGGTATCCAACAGGTATCGTTGAAGTATCTAGTACACTACATCCCTGAGGACACCTGTTTGCTAATCATGTACATCTGTTTATCATAACTCTGAGAGTTCAGTTCCCCTTTTCTTCCCTTTGTTTTCATTGGGAACTCATTCTTTACGCTTTTCTTGTATCCTCCACAATGTCTTTTTCATATGGATCTGTTTGTTCGTAAGTGCATGTTACTGCCTTTATAGAACTAATGTAATGAGTAACTAGCTTCCGAAGTTGGTTTATTGTTGTTTAAATTATAAGTTTATAATTTCTTCCCTGTGGTTTTATTGATATTTGTTCATTGGCCACACTGTGTTTAGAAGTATGTTAAACAATTGGTGTGAGTGAGCAAAGAGATAAATCTGTTCAGGAATAAGGCTATTTATCCTGTGTATTTCTTATCCTATTTATCTCTTATCCTGGAAGTGCTATCACAACATTTGGTATTTGGAAGATCAAAACAGTGGAACAGTACCTAGATATGAACCCCTCACCCCACATATGCAGAAACCCCCTTTATAGTCTTCTTCATATCTAAGTCACACTCTTATATATGGGAAATAACATAGTGGGCCTACTTTATGATCCATCTACACACATGGGACCCTCCTGAATTACAATGGATTCATCAGTTTTCACCTATTCGAATGGATTGGACCGTTGGATCGAGGGTCAAAAAATTTATTTAGTATAAAGTTGTTAAATTTGTGGGAATGGATGAAGGGGTTAGAGGCATATGGGATTGACCCTGAACTTGATATATGGGCCCATCCAAGATGTCTCTACATAATTGGAAATATTTGTGTGTAAAAAAGAGGAAAAGCCATATATGGTCATTTGCAGAAGAGGAATGTTCGTATGTAAAGCCAATTATGTTTCCTATTTCGATTCCCAGGGGTGTTTTCGTCATTTCTGGAAAATGAAGTTTTTGCAAACGACCTTCAAAAATTTGATTCTTGGCTTGTTGGAAAGCTCTTTTAATTTTGAGCAACTTTCGTTCTTTGCCCAATGATGTGGAATGGAGCGGAGGCATGCGGCAGCCAGGCACAGTAGAAGATGGACATAGTGAAGATTGGGTTTTCACCGACCTCTGATCCGGAGGCATTTATTGACTTTGGCTCTCACCAAACTCTAACCAAGAGGCATTAGGTATCTCGAAGAAAACTCCATTTCGTTAATCATTAACCATCACTCATTACTCCTATCCAAAAGTGGGTTTACATCATTATATAGGAAAAGAAATAACCCTAGGACTAATTTGGACCATCCAAACATATTGATGGCCATGATTAACACATCCTACTAAAATAACTTAAAAACATAATTAAAAGCTCTAAATAATATAAAAATAACATAAAATGCCCAAAGGCTTGGTCATGATAGATGGGTTGGGCCCATTGGTGGGTTGACCCATGGGTACCATGGGTCTGTCCTGCATCAAATTCTCCCCTTATTAGAGAGAACTCGACCTTGAGTTCTATAGATGTCTTTTAGGATCAAAAGTTAAGTGTATGAACTTCCAATATTCCAGTTGACCCTTGATTTTTGTGCATGACTTGAAGGCTTGACTCACTCTTCTTGACTTCGATTCGGTTTGCCACTTGGAAATTGAAAGGGTGCATTGCTTCTTCTGATTTTGGATTCAGCTTGGATGTGAGATCTAACCATTAGATGCATTAGCCTTTGAATTTGAATTGTCTGCATAGAATCTCTTAATATGATCGAGCAATCTCCAAAGATGAAATCAATACGTGGAACCTTAATGACTTGGTCTTCATTTGAGACTTCTTGGCCATTATCTTTCTCTTCTGATGATTGAATTGGCTTTTCTGGAGGCGGTTCTACATTCATGTAAAGGAGCGCAAACAAACGACCCCTTATTTCTTTTTTCAAGGAAGTGCATGAAACAAGGAGAGTCCTATTCTTCTTGCTTTCACAATATTATGTACCTCAAAATTGAGGGGAAGTGGGTCCCTCGGGAACTAATGACATGGAATTCATCCAAAAAGGTGAATAAGCAATTTAAAAAAAAAAAAAAAAAAAAAGACATGCTAATTTCTGAAGAGCATTAATATGTGAATTTTATTCTTGTTTCTTTATCAAGACAACATGACTGTTATCGATTTATTTTTTCGAATGGTAACATGACTTGAACCCTCAACCTTATGGTTGCCACACCGAGTACCTTCCCGTTGTGCTTCACACTCTTGCAATAACTATGATATACTTATGCCATAACTGAGTATTCATTTCACCCGACTATGTTATCATCGTTTGCCCTATAGAGGAACACAATGGATAGAGATGAGAGGAGAGGAGAAAGCCTCTAAGTACATTTTATATGGGCCTATCCATATGGTGTTAATTTATTCTTATTTATGTAGATTAGATCACTTGGCAGATCTTAGATTGTATACCAGCTCTATGCTGGAGTATGGTAGCCTAGCTGATCCATACAGGCATTGTTCACAACTTGGCCTAGAAACACAATATAGTGTAACATTTCCCAATTCATAGATTGTATTATACTGTTGCAATCAATTTTGAGATTTGTGTTATTAATTGAGTCTGAGAACTATCCCTTACCTTTTTTTTTTGGGGGGGTGTGGTTGTGTGTGTGTTTGAGATAGTAACTTGAATTGTATTAGAAAGTTAGCTATAACTTAGGAACTTGATCTGTATTAGGATACTAATAATACTAATGAGAAGGATACAACCCTAAGGGGACACGTTTTCCTCCTCCAATATCCTTGCTTTCTCATGCGTGTGCAACTGACATGGTATCAGAGACTAGGGTTTTAGTTTCTTCCACATCCAATGATTTGTAAAATCATCCTTGACATCTTCCAAGGTCTGGAAGCCCTCGACGCAACACTGATAATCCCTGATCATCTCAGATTAGACGTTGCCCACTTCAGATTATCATCAACACATCTGCGGAAGCAGCCCGGTGTGGTCGCAGGTTTTTTTCCAGGAATTCTAGTGATTTTTTCTGTAATTTTTGCTAATCAGAGGTAGGCCTTCTGTTGATTTCTCTGCAATTTCAGTTTTTTCAACTTGAGATCATCACAGCCGCACAAAATCTTGGATCTGAATTGGATTTTGATGAAACTACTTCCATTAGTTGCATAGAATTTCTATGCATTAATCTCTACCCTCAGATCTCTCATTAGACCACCAGGTGGGGCCCACGTGCATAAACTCACCTTGACGACCGGGTCGTCAGCCACACTTTGTGCAATTCTGTGCACTGTTTAGATTGCACAGTCCATATTTGTGCAGTTCTTCAGTTATATTGGGTTGCGGAAACGTCTTGATGTCTGTTTCATTGGTGGTTCTTTGAAAGAAGAGCTCTTCTTTGCCTCTAAGTAACTGTTCTGGGAACAGTTTTGGCAAAGTTTATTAACTGTTCTGGGAACAGTTCTAGTCAAATCTAGGGGACTGTTCATGTATTTATTTGTCTCAGGCCAACTGCAACTTCTTCTTTTAATCTCATACTCATGAAAAAAATCTGAAATTGCCGTGGTTCACTTTGATGCAAAAAATTATACCTCATGGGCCTTCCAATTTCAAATTTACTTAGAAGGAAAAGTATTGATGGGTCTGAAAGTAAACCGGAGGATGATGACAAAAAGATTTCAGCTTGGAAAATTAAAGATGGTAAAATCAAAACTTGGTTACTGAGCTCTGTTGAACCGCATTTTATCCTCAACCTGAAACCTTTCAAAACTGCCCGTGAGATGTGGGACTACCTTAAAAAGATTTATCAGCAAGGCAATGCTGCTCTCCAATCTTGACATTTCTCAGTTTACTCAAGGCACTCTGGCTATCCAAGAATATTACAATGGGTTTCGAAGGCTATGGTTTGTATATGATGAAATGAAGTTTGCCACTGTGTCTGAAGCACTTCTACCCGAACTCCTTCCATTACAGCAAAATAGCCATCGGGACCAGTTTCTCATGAAACTTCATCCGGAGTATGAGATTGTTCGATCAAACTTGATGACTTGGGTTTCTCTTCTCAACTTAGATGACTACTTTTAGGAACTTCTGAGGGAAGAAGAACGTCTGGTTACCAAAACTTCTTTGGAACAACTGTGATCTGCCGAGGCTCCATTTGCCTATGCTACTACCACCAGACCGCCTCCTAGGGACATCAATAAAGTTCAGTGCTATAACTATAAAAAATATGGTCATTTTGCAAACCAATGCAAAGCAAAGATCTGCAGGTATTGTAAAGCCACTGGTCACGTTATTGAAGAATGTTGGAAGAAGGGTCGCAATTCTACTTCCTACAACTATACGCCGTCGGCTAGTACTTACCTAGTGACCTATCAACAATATGCAACCTCTGACTTTAGTGGTTCCCTTCAGTATGATTTTTCTTCACAGCCTGGTTTTTTCATCACAATCTGCATTGCCAGCTCTTCTCACTCCTGATATGGTAAATCAAATGATTATCAATGCCTTGGCATCTATGAACATCTCAGGTACTGGTTCGTCTATGTCTCATACATGGTACTTAGATTATGGAGCAAGTAACCATATGACCTTAAGTAACCATATGACCTCTTCACCCACCAACTTGCAAAATGTTGTTCCTTACACTGGTACTCTTACTGTTCAAACTACAAATGGAGACCATCTTCCCATCACCTCTGTTGGTGATACCTCTGGCCCCGTACCATTAGCAAATTTTTTTGTCTCTTCATCTTGCTACAAATTTGATTTCTGTGGGTCAACTTGTTGAGAATAATTAAAATGTTTCATTTTCTTCTTTTGGTTGTGTTGTGCAGGACCAGGAGTCGGGGGCCTAAGCGTGGCAAATTGTTTTCCCTTCCAGTTTTTACATTTACTTAGAACAAATTTTTACACTAGTTGTTTTGTTTTTTCTGCATAATAGTTCTCGATTGTGGTATAATAGACTTGGTCATCTGAATGCATCTACGATGTCTACTTTATTCAAATATGGATTATTAAATAAACCTTTTGATTTTGCTTCTTTTGAATGTTATACTTGTAAATTAGGAAAAAGTAGAACTTTACCTTTTCTTCACTCCACAACACGGAGCACTGAATGTTTTGACTGAATTCACAACGATGTTTGGGGCATTGCCCCTCACCTTTCCCATGGTTATTTCAAGTACTTTGCTATGTTCATTGATGACTACAGCCGGTTTACTTGGGCTTATTTATTGCATTCTAACTCTGATGTTCTTAATGCTTTTCAATTTTTTCTTAGCTATGGTGAAACCCAATTTTCAAAATGCATTAAAACTTTGCGCTCAGATTCAGGGGGGGGGGGGGGGGGGGGAGTATGTCTCCAATAATTTTCAATCTTTTCTAAAAACTAAAGGAATCATTTCTTAACGTACCTGTCCGTATACTCAACAAAATGGAGTCGCGGAACGGAAAAACAGGCATCTCCTTGATGTTACTCGAACACTATTAATTGAATCATTAGTTCCTCCACGTTTTTGGGTAGAAGCTCTCACTACTGCTGTCCATTTAATAAACCGTCTTCCATCCCCTACCATTGCTCAATTAGTATCGTATTTTAAACTGTTTGGTCATCATCATGTGTTTGATCATCTACATACCTTTGGATGTGTTTGCTTTGTTCATTTACCTCCCACAGAACGAACAAAATTAACCGCACAATCTCGCCGGTGTGCTTTTTTGGGTTATGCCACCAATAAAAAAGGTTTTGTGTGCTGACCCCATTGGTCTTCGCATCAGGGTTTCTCGTAATGTTATTTTCTTTGAAAACCAGTATTTATTTCAAGCTCGCTTGGATTGTCCTCATCCCTCATCCCTCTTCGCCCGCTCTCTTACCAGGTTTTTCAGATAAAAGAACCGTTAGTAGGTTTTATCCCGACTTTGTTTATCATCGTTGGGAAAAAACCTACCACTGCATATGCCCGTCCTCCTGATCCTCCGCTGGCCACTGGTTCCACAACTCATATCCTACGTCACTCCTCCAGAATTTCTAGACCACCTGAGCGGTATGGATTTACACACACTTCTTTGATGACAATCCTTTCCTCAGTTTCTATCAGGGATTAAAAACCCGGATTCGGACTCGAACTCGGCTCGGTCCGAGTCGACTCGGCCGACTTGGCCGAGCGCATTAGCCGAGTCCTATGTTAAGTGAAAAAAAAAAAGCGGAAAAAAATATTTCTCCTTTTTTATTCCATCCATCCATCCAATCCATCCATATATATATATATATAGTTTTACTCTATTCATTGATCATTCTAATACGTTATTTAAGGATAGAATAATAATAACATAATTGCAAGCCATTTTATAATTTAATTTCAATTAAAATTTAAAACTAAAATGTAGAAAATACAGTATACATGTTTCCAACTTTCTATATCCACTCTCACGTCTCAATTATCAAGTCAACTGGTAAGATCAATCATCAAAGTTGTAACTAAGCTTCAAATTTCAATTATATTTATAGCTTATAAAAATGTAAAACCATACCTTAGCTCTTTCTTCTTAAAATTTAACTACTAATTCCATGTTGAATGCCTTGCGGGTTCTAGATCTTCATCTTCGTTGTTATTTTGACTTTGACGATAGTATTGAGTAACATCAAAATGAAAGAACCCTTGCCCCGCTCTTAGAGTTATAGGACCTTCTCCATAGTTTGATGATGGAGCCCTAACTTGAAGTTGAGGATATGCATATGGTGGTTGCACTTGTGGTGGTGCGGCCATGGGTACTAGTAATACTCCATACTATTGTTGCTTATAGGCCCTATACTCATGCAAAGGACCATCGTATCCACCATATTGCTGTGGTTGCCCATATTCAGACGAAGGATTATGGTGTTGATGTCTATATTGTTGCCCATACTCGTATGAACTATCAGAACTTGTGATCCAAGGGCTTGATACCATTTGATGCGGTTGAGGATATTCATCCGATGGCCCATTTCCTACACCTCTGCCCCACCCACGTGACCCACCAGCAGGCTCACTTGGACCATAATATACATTAATGTTGTCATGTCCACTGCCACCATCATCACTACCTTCGTATGACTCCTCGTTTTGGCCCGGTTCACCTCCTTCTCGTGAGCCACTCTTGCTAGAAGATGATGTTTTTTGCTGTTCTTCTTTTTCTTCATGAGTGGCCAACCTTTGGCTTTGACTTGTCTTTGCATGGGTGCTCTTATCCTTTGACTTTCGCGTGTATTGGAAAGTTGGCACACTTGAACAAGTTGGTTTTGATCTATCTTTAGCTCCCGCGACACGTTCTACAGAACGTGTCAACTCTGGCTCACGGTTATGACCACGTTGTGAGCCTTGCAATGACGAGGTTTCTACACCCTTACCCTTATCACGCGCTGTAGAAGTAGGCGTAGCAGATCTGGAACTTAGACGTTGCGGTGGGGAATTATATCCTTCATCCGACTGAAAGTCTTCAACATCAGCCATTGCTTCATCGAGGAATGTTGTATTATTCAATACTGGATCTTCTTTTTCAGCCAACCATTCATCAAGAGGGTCATCTTCCTCGAATATATAATCCAAATTAATCGGTTGGTAGTCTCTGTTGTCTCTTCTCGTCAGATTCCTTGCCCTTAATCTCATGTTGTAATGGACAAAGACCAACTTCTCCAAGTTAGCAATAGTAAGGAGATTACGGGTCTTAGTGTGTATCAAACTGAATTTGCTCCAATTCCTTTCATATCCTGACGATGAGGCTGTTTGGCTCAATATTCTTTTTGCAAAAGCTCTTAAATGGGGAACCTCATCGCCAAATGTAGCCCACCATTCAGCTATATTAATAGACCAAAACAATAAAATCAATTGTTTGTTATAATTTACTAAATTTCATCTAATTTAAGTATTGAAATTTGAAATAATACCTGGATCCATCTGCTTACGATCCAATATGGCTGCGTCTAATCCAAAACTACTTAGAGCTCCCTTGTAGTTTTTCAACTATAAAAGTTAAAATTTAGAAGTTAGCACTTAGCACTTAGCCCACTAATCCGTGAATAACAATGTCATGATCTATGACATCTTTACCTAGTTAAGAATTGTAACTTGATGTTGCGGGTTATCTGTCATAGCCTCTAACGTTTTTTTTAAGCCACGAAAAACTTCTTCATGGCTGGAAAAGTGTTTGCTATAGAAGCGGCTCGGGTTCAAGTAGTACACTGCATGCCATGGCGTCATTAAGTAATAAGTATTGATTATTGGATTCCAAAATAAAGTAATAAATAGTGACTAGTTAGTATTTATAATAAAGGAGATAGTCAAAATTTACCTGCTGCATGTATGTCTTGATGCATTTGGTTGTCCCATCAATTATCAATGATTTTCCATAGCTTCTTATACTAAGTTCCATACTTTCCTCTGGACCTTTGCTCTATAGCCAGCTTTGCTTTATCCATGGCATCATACACAAAGCCCATTGTGGGCTTCGTATCAGCATCCACTAGTTTTAATACCAAGACAAGAGGCTCAAGTAAGTCGGTTATTCGTTCTGCCCTGTTCTAGAAATCCTCCTTAAGGACAATCTGTTGTACACGGCGTGCCAAAGGTTGACGTGAAAAATTTGATTTCACATATTCCGTACTGGCCCACCTCTGCATTATGTTAGCCTTGGCACGACAAAGACTCTCAAGGGCTATGAAGTGCGTAGCAAAGCGTGTGATACTCGGCCCCAAAATCTCACGACCCTCAAACATTTCTCTTAGCAGATCGGTCATGAACTGATGGTTATAGATCAAAGATGTCACCATCTTTCCCTCATCAATAGTCTCATGGACATCATCTAATTTGCCAATGTCCTCTAGCATGAGATCAATACGATGTGCCGCGCACGGCACCCAAATAATGCTCCTATGCTTTAATGCAATTTCTTCGCCGCGGCCTTAAGGTTAGCTGCATTATCTATCACAATTGCAACAATATATTTGTGTCAATTTTTAACCATACCCAAGGTATCATCAATTAAACTGTACAAATATTGTGCATCCATTTTATGCCCGCTTGTATCTACAGACCTGACAAAAACTGTTCTCGTTACATACTAAGCCATGAAATTAATAATGTACCGCCCATTGTTGTTTGTCCACCCATCACACATAAGCGTGCACCCATACTCCTCCCAAGTTTTGAAGTGATCTTCCAAGTATCTCCAATAATTAGAAACTTCCATGTCAAGATACTTTCCGCCAATCTCATAAGCGAATGGAGGTTTAACTCCGGGCCCCACGTCAGCTATAGTATCAACCATGGAGCGATAGTATGGTGAATTAGCGATATTCGGTGGAATCCGATTTTAATGGAAGAACTTTGAGATGGCTCTCCCCATTTTCATGGTTCTAACTTTCATATCACCCATGATAGAGCTACTAATCTTCGGTTGTTTCGTACTTTGAGACTGATGTAAGAATGGATCCAATGTCCCTCTCCTCGCTGTGTCTTGATAAGGGTTAGGAGGAGCTCTGGAAGAACCGGCCCCCGCTCGTGTCTCATCCATACGAGCCTGCTCAGAAGCAAACTGTTCACGGCTTGCTCTCATAGCCCTCCTTAACTCCCTCATCTCAACATCACCATCACCGTCAGAGTCATCATCAGAAGTGTCAATGCTCTGCATATTTACAACCCTCTCATCAAATTTTTTATTCTTTTCTTTCTCATTCTTCTTTTCAAGCAACATGTCTCTCAATTGTTTCCTCAATTCAGTGGGGACATTTGCACATGGTTTAGCTTCCCCATGTATACCTGCTAGGTTTTGTTTAAATCTGTGGATCCCACCACTGAAAATCTTATGACACCATTTGCATTTGACCTTATGACAGTCTCCTGCAACCATCTCCCATGTTCCCATCCGGGGTTAACTTCTTTCTCTTTCTTTTTTGGGGCCATCTGTGATATAATTTAACTATCTAAGTGACAGTAATCTGCACAATCAAGATTTCAAGATTCTACACAATCAAATGTTTATACTTTAAGAATGTAGAAACAAAATGAACATATTATTAATGCACACATACAAGCATAGATGATAGATCTATGTTATTGACTGTTCTACACAATCAAAATAATAGTCTCTTAGTCTTACCATTTACCAAAACATATATTAATAAATAGTTTTACAAGAAAATGACTGGAAAATATTATTATTACACAATACACATACAAGCATAGATCATTAGATCTAGAGTTAGAACCATAGGCATCTACAAACAACCCGCACATGTAATCATCTATTCCACATAATTTAAGAATATAAAATGCAAAAAATCCATATTATTAATAATTATTTTTACAAAAAAGGTAAGGAAAATATTATTATTACACATACAAGCATAGATCTAGTGTTAGAACCATGGATCCATGTTAGATACACTCCCCAAATAATAGTCTCATACAAAAAACATAAATAAATAATGAAAAAGAATTCGGATTTTTAATTTTTTTTAAATTACATCATAATCATGAAAATCACATTCTTTTAACCAAACAATAGTTGAAATTTCATCTACAAACTGCCCACACATGTAATCATCTATTCTACATAATTTAAGAATGTAAAATGCAAAAAATCCATATTATTAATAATTATTTTTACAAGAAAAAGTAAGGAAAATATTATTATTGCACATATATGCATAGATCTAGGGTTAGAACCATAGATCCATGTTATACACACCCAAAATAATAATTTCATACAAAGAACATAAGTAAATAATAATAATAAAAAAAACGGACTTTAAATTTTTTTTTTTTTTAAAAGACCCAAAAATTAAAAAAAATGCTTTTTCAGAAAAAAATAATGATCATCCAAACCATCTTCAAGCAATATCTTCATCTTAGCATCTTCCCTAAACCATATATGCATGTAGAATCAAGAAAAGAAATCTCAAAGCTGAGAAATAAAAAAACCCTCTTTGATGTGAATAGTGGTTGGATTCTTTGGTAGGCTTGATCTTTCAAAATGGATGGATTTGAGGATGTTAGATGCTTGAAACACAATTCGGAGGCAGCTTCCTTCCCTCTCCAACAAGTAGAATAGAAAAAAAAATGAAGTTTTTAGGGGCCCCCCACTTCATCAGTGGGTCGTCGACTTGGACGAGTCCAGGGGACTTGTCCGAGTCCCAGGGGACTCGACCCCCTGGACCTGTACCGAGTCCAGGGGACTCGACTCGGTACAGTCCGAGTCGACTCGGACTCGGGCGATTTTTTTTTTCTATGGTTTCTATACCCAGTTATTTGCAGGCAGTACAACATGATACTTGGAACCAGGCAATGAGGGCTGGATTAGATTCTTTAGATTAGAATCACACTTGGGACATTGTGGGTTGTCCTTTAGCAGTTAAACCAATCGGTTGCAAATTGATCTTCTCCATCAAACTTAAATCTAATGGCGTATTGGATAGACACAAAGCTAGACTTGTGGCATTCCGAAACAGGCAAGAATATGGCATTGACTACAAGGAGACGTTTGCACTTGTGGTCAAAATGACATCTGTTCGGTTACTTTCGCCATTGTTCCCTCAAATTCTTGACCGTTATACGAAATGGATTTAAAAAATGCCTTTGTCCATGGGGATTTGAAAGAAGAGGTCTACATGAGGATACCGCAGGGCGTCACCTCTCCATTTAAAAATCCTGTCTATATCGCCTCTGGAAATCTCTTTATGGTCTAAAGCAAGTTCCTCGGGCATGGTTTGAAACTTTCAGGGGGCGGTTTTGCACAAGTGGCTTTACTCAGAGCCCGTACGATCCCTCTCTATTCATGCAAATAACATCTACTGGTGTTACTGTTCTACTTGTGTATGTTGATGATATTCTTATCACTGGCATTGATGATAGTATGATCAAGTCTATCCATGCCTCTCTCCGGGATTACTTCCATATGAAGGATTTGGGCCTTTTATATTCTTTTTTGGGCTTAGAAGTGCATTAATCTCCTAAAGTCCTATTTCTCAATCAACACAAATACACATTTGATCTTATTGAGCTCGCTGATCTCCATGAATCTTTTCGCCGGTTGATACACCTGTAGAGGTCAACCTAAAATTGAGTAAAGATGATGATGATCTTCTTCCTAATCCACATATCTACAGGCGCCTGGTGGGCAGCCTGGTCTATCTCACCATCACTTGACCCGACATATCCTATGCTGTCAATCTAGTGAGCCAATTCATGATATCTCCTAGACACCTTCATCTGACTGCTATCAAGCACATTATTCAGTATTTGTTAGGAACTGTCACTCGTGGCTTATATTATCCTAAGGATAATCCGCTTCAGTTGACCGCTTATTCAGACGCTGATTGGGCGGGCTGTCAGGATATTCGTCGGTTTACTACTGGTTGATGCATGTATCTTGGCAATTTTCTAATTTCTTGGAAATGCAAGAAACAAGAACGTGTGTCTTGATCTTCTACAGAGGTTGAATATAGGGCAATGTCTTCCGCATGTTCAGAATTCTTATGGCTATGGGGACTTCTTTTGGAACTCGGATTTGCACAACCATCTCCTACATCCTTGCATGCGGATAATACTGGGGCTCTCAGGATCACTAAAAATTCTGTCTTTCATGAGCGCACCAAACATATTGATGTGGACTGTCACTTTATTCGGGATGAATTGAAGCATGACGTCATTTCTTTACCTCATATCCCTACTGACCTTAGGTTTGCTGACAGCTTCACCCAATGACTTCCTCGGCCTCGACATCAGTTTCTGCTTTCCAAATTGCTGCTTTATGACTCCCCCGCATCAATTTGAGGGGGGCTATCAATCTAGGAACTTGTATCATTAAGTTAGCTATAACTTAGGAACTTGAATTGTATTAGGATACTAATAATAGGGTAATCCACTCTTGTATAATGAGAAGGATACAACCCCAAGCGGACACGTTTTCCTCCTCCAATATCCTTGTTTTCTCCATGTGTGTGCAACTGACAAGAGAGAGATGTGTATGCCCATTCAAAATCTTACAATGAGTCATGCAGCCTTTGATGAAAACTGACTGTTGTTTAGGGAAGAACAGTAAAAGTGGTATAGCTAACTCTCATGAAGGTTTCTCCACGGAGGAGGCTTTTTTGTTGATTGGCGATGACAGGTAATGCTTTAGAGCTGACAATCTTAGAACGAATGGTTTCAGTTGAGACGCTATTCTCAATACAGGCTATATGCTAGGGAAAGAGTCTGATTCAATCGATAACCTCTTTAATTGGCAATGGCAGGTAAGGCTCCACAGCAGACAAGCTTAGAAGGAATGGTTTCAGTTGAGACACTATTCTCAATACTGGCTACATGCTAGGGAAAGAGTCAGATTCAGTGGATCACACTCTTTTAACACTTGTTATATTCTTTCATTTGCAGTCATTTATTGAATAAATGTGGTATATCTTGGTGTTTCTCTGGCTCCTTAGGCCATGTGGTAGATGCTCAGCCTAGAGCTTCCAAGTGTAGGCTCAAAGCCTCAGCCTAGAGTGTAGATGCACCTTTGACTGCAATGTGTGTAGCATGAGATAGGTGTAAACAAGGATGCCCACAGGGAGATGGAGAGGAGAGTGCATCCATATGTGTGGATCATTAGTGCAGTGACCCCCGTTTGCATCTATCTATTAAGGGAGATTTTCACATTTCATGGTAAGTGATTGTTGGAACATAACAGGTTTGGAGAGAAAAAGGAAATAGGTCAACAGTTAGAAAGCTAGTAAGAAGATTTAATGTGGACAAGTTATTCTAATAGAAAATTAAATTGGAACGTTTAGAAAGTGATCCAAACATTTCAGTTGGGACTTGGGAGTATGTAGCATCTCTAAGGTGCATTGGGTAGTCTTTTAGTTCTATAGAATGATAACCCCCTTGTGAATGGCAAAACCATTGTATTCTCAAGAAAACTTTCTTTGAAGTAATGTTCATCTGAAGAATTTTTTTTCTGCTTATATTCCCATCTATGTGTCCCAATGAATATGGCAAGTTGCAAATGAAATATTTATTTGAATTATGGGAATCCGATCAATTTTGGGATGTAAATGAAATGGGGAAATGGCAGCAGTGTGTGGGGCGTGCCGTCGATATCAAATATAATCCTCTTTTCTCATGGAAGGAGTGGAGGAATTAGGATACCAAGTAGGGACTCATGTCCATCAATGCCAAGGAGGTATCTGGTCTTTCATTTTTCACTCGAAGATTCACCTGGACTAATAGCTAAGAGGAACACACTATATGCAGATTGGATTGTTCTCTTCTCTAAGGAGTAGGAAGATAACTTCACAGGTGTGCTGCAGCAAGCTCTTCTTAGGGCTGTCTGAGATCATTTTCTGCTTCTTTTAGATACTTCACTTGTTAAGGAGCCTCAATCCTTTAAATCTTGAGAATGCATAATTAAGTCCCAAAGGTTGTGTCAACTTGGTGAGAAATTGGTGCAACGAGTTTCAAGCGAAAAGTTGGGTAGGTTATAGAGTATATGCAAACATTGCAGATGCTTTTGGGGTCATTTGTATGCAATCATTTACATATATATGTAAATAATTCCCATGCGCAATAGAAACGCATCATCACCCTTGTTTGCACTCATTTACATGTGGTGCAAAATGAGGTGTGAAAATGGTCTAAATGAGGCCATTTACATCAAGATTTACTCACTTGAAAAAGGTGGTAAAATGATTTACACACTCTGCTGTAAATAAGGTGCTAATACAGTCTCCACACATTATTTTCACTTGTGGGGCCCATCAAAGACCTTTCTTCTTTTCATTCCTGTGGTGCCCATATTTGTAATCCAAACCATTCAGTTTGTTTATTGAATCAATAAACCTCAATATGTTGAATATGATTAAAATCTTCATAGATTTTGAGTAACTTCATATGATTTTTTCACTTGCGGGGCTCATCAAAGACCTTTATTTTGAGGGAAGTGGTTTCTCCTTAGCCTTTTCTGTTCTTTATTTTGGGCTCTTGGCCTGCATAGGAACTGTTCTGTCTCCTTTTTGTTCATTTTGGATGGTGTTTATTCCTCTTTTGTATTTCTCTTTGCATCACAGTATATGCCTTTTGTACTACTTTGCTTCAATTAATGCATTTCACCATTCAAAAAAAAAAAAAATAAAAAAAATAAAAAAATTTGTGAATAGTCCCCAACCAATATATCAAATGTTTTGTTCTTTTGTGGGCCCCAATTCATGATCCAAACCATCAAATATTCTTGTACTAATTAATGGTAAACATCAAGTTGTAAAGTTTAATATCTAATAGATTTTGAGAAATTTGTGAAAAACGTTAAAAAAACCAAATACATCTAAAACTGCTGGATATACTCATTTACTCATGAAAATGGTGATATTGACAAAAATGGTAATGTGTTTCACATGTGTAACATTGCATATGCAAAATTGTATGTAGCATTTACATATGTAAATCTCATTTTCCCATCACATATGAAAAAAGGCAAACGACCCCGTAGGCAGGGATGTAGTTGTGAAACATTAAGATATTGGGAAAATTTGAACCATCATAAACCGATGTTTGAATGAAACAGAGAAGACCATATCGAAGAAGATAATGTTACAGTGAGAGGAAATGGAGGGAGAGTGGGAGATGTCAGATGAGAGAAGTACTGTGCAGCTTCAACCAAATGGATTAGATCTCTTAGCGATAGAAATTGCGCACACTATAAGAAGGGGATAAAACAAACAGTTTTTCCATTTAATGGGAGTGCAAGGAGAATGATTACAATGTTAGGAGTATAAACAGGAATCGGAGGGTTCTAGCACTATCTAAAATCAAGGAAGAAAGGGAAAACCATTTCAGTGATCTCCACACCAAGGAAGTTTTGATTCCAACTTTGGATGGTATACAATTTCCTTTTATTCCTCAGGACAAGGTTTTTGGCTTGAATTAGTTTCTAAGTAGAGGTGGTGTAAATACTGCTGGGTTTCATAGGCATTATGCATTTAGGCCTCTCTTTGCACACACCCATCTGGGTTGGTTTTGATTTTCTGAAATGGGATTTTGTGGAAAGGTTGAAGGAGTTTCATATTATAAATAAATTAAACAAGGAGTTGAACCTCTCTTGTATGCCTTCTTCCAGAAATACCAAATTTAATGGGATGTAAAGAACTTTTATTTGGTGGGTTGTGTTCACTACATCATACCAGATGGCGGAACTGATGTGATTCATTTACAAAGAGGTTTCCTATATCAAAGAAAGATCATGGGGTTTGGTCCTCGAGTGAAATTTGGTATAGTTGTTATTTTGTAAGGGACCATGGGGGATTGGTCCTCCAGTGCAAAGGCAGAAGGGATCTTGACTGCAAGACCCACCCATCGAGCAGGGATGAAAGTCGGCCTTAGTGATCTGATGGTGTTGAGTGGAAGGGCCGCTGCTCAACGGATAAAAGTTACTCTAGGGATAACAGGCTGATCTTCCCCAAGAGTTCACACCTCGATGTCGGCTCTTTCCAAGGGTAGCATTGGTTAGTAGATTGCTGCTTGTACTGTTTAAATCTCTAGAATATTGGGGAAATGGTTTATGGTTGCAATTTGATATAGTTGTTATTATGTAAGGGACCTTGGTGGTATTCCTGCCATTCCCATCTAAAGGTATATCTGTTATTTATAAGTTCCACCATACTAATAAATTTGAGGAATTTGTTCACCCTAATTGGAATGCAAAATTCCCCCTTGGGAGTTGTGCAAGTCTCTTCTTCTCTCTTTTCCTTGTATTTTTTCTCTTTGTTCTTATACAAAAAACCCTATTCTCCATCTTCCTACTTTATTCTTCCTTTTTTTTCTTTCTTTAACCAAATCAAATTCTGGAAATTTAATTTATTGGACCTAAGACAAGGAGACCAATTTCTCCATTCATATTCAGTGTTACGGTGGTAGATCTTGGCTTACCTTTGGGTAGGGCTAATAAATTAAGACAAATTCATGGGTAAGTTAGAAGTGCAGGAGTGGAGATTTACCACTTGTGTTTGTTGACAATATGATTCTTTTTTGTCAAGTTGAGATTGAAAAATGGGAAAGATCAAAATAATGTTTTGATGTTTTCAAGCATTTGTAATTTGTGGGTCAATATGGTTAAAAGCACTCTTATGGGTGCCAGCTTACAAGAAGATAAGATCCATCCTTTGGCAGCCTGTGTAAGCTATGTGTGGGAGGGCTTTTGGAGCCAACTCAAGTCTAATGCAATGTGGGACCCAGCAGTTGGCAAACTTGAAGTACAGTACTTATCTACCTGAAAGTTGGCAGTGAAAATTTATCTTGGAAATTCTGAAGAGTAAAGGAACTTCCATCTTATAAGGTCGTCGTGAAGCCAAAAACTTTTGAGTTCAGGGATATGGAAGTTGCATAAAAAAACTGTGCTCTATTATTGAGTAAATGGTAAAAGTCTCGGGTGCCATCCGTGTGAACAGCCACTTTGTGCAAAATTCCCAAAGGTTAGGCTTGTCTCCAGTCTAAACCTTCCCAAGACCTTGCTTCGGTGGGACCACTCTGGTTGATGACCTTTTTGAATTTTGAGCATGGTGGAGATTTGCAAAAAAAAAAAAAAAAGGCGGCATAATGGAGAAAGGTTATGGTTTATAGTGTTGAGGAGAGGGATGGGACCTAGGCAAGCGGGAGAAGGATTGAAGTGTCTGAAGTTTAGAGTCCCTTCTCTAAGGTTGGTGGTGCATCAAGTAACCTGGGTAAAATATCTTGATACAATGGGTAAGTTTTAAGGCAGATTTAGTGGAGAAATTCTTTTTGGGGATGACTGGTGGGTGGGACAGAGCCATTAAGACCCCATTTTCTGGGTTTGTCTGGGTTATAGTCAGCAAAAAGTCTAGTGGGTCTTATGAGTGGTTGGGCGAAAATTTGTTTTCAACTGTTGGTGAGGGAGAGTGTTTTTTCAAGGACAAGCCAATACTAGGATTACTAAGGACTGTTCTTATTTTGCAGAGATGTTAATGATCTTTAGGAGGAAGGAGAACTTTAAGACATGAACTCTCCCATCATCTGGTTACCTAAAATTCAATGTCGATGGTGCATCAAGAGGGATACTGAGTCCCGCTGGAATTGTAGTAGTCCCATTTGATGAGGTAGGTTCCATGATAGTGGTACTATCCTGTCCTGCTTGGATTAGACATCCAAATGAAGTGGAAGTGTTGATTATTAGGGAGTCCTTGAACATCTTCAAAATGCCCTATTTGGACACCTGATAGTGGTGAACAGTTCCACAAATGCAATTAATTGGGTTTCAAAGATTGACAATGGTCCATGACTACGAATTTTATTTTTGATCAGATAAAAGAAATACGAAAATCAACAGAGGTTTTCAAACATGCTGAAGGGGAGCGAATGAGGTGTCTGGCTCATTAGCCAAACAAGGAGATAATAGAGATAGCGTGTGTATATGCCCCATGCTTTAACTAGTAACCACTCTCTGTTTGCTCGCCTAACTGTGCTTTCTTTTGCTTCTTTCTTTCTTCATGCTTTTAGTATTGAGTCTCCTATACTCTAAAGCATTTCTCCTTTCTGCTACTTGCTCTCCTTTATGAATGATCGTTTCCTACTAATGTGAAATAATAATTTAATAAAGTAAATGTCAAACTTTTTACTTTTTAACACTCTGATAATCATAACTGTAGAACTTAATCAGACTGATGATCTGTTCTGAAGAAATGGTGATAGATGGAAAAATGGAGAGTTGGTGCCATCTGGAAATCTTATCTGATGTATGTAGCTGTTGGTGCATGTTATCTATTTAGAACGATGATACCTTACCATTTAAAAAAAAATGAAAAGAAAAGAAATGATGATACATTGCTTCCATCACCACTTTGATATCAGCTTTCATCCCTTGGAGCCATTGTAATGGCCAAAGAGTGTAGGATCCATTATTTATTGTACAGACAGAAAGTTGAGCTATTTTCTTTCTATGCTAAGGCTATTAGGAATAAATAAGTAATGCCAGTTACCTAGAAAAAGTTAACTAATAAATAAGTAATTAGAGGAAAGATCTATGGTGGAATGTCCTCACTTAAGCATGATAAGGTTATTGAATAAATGCAAAGAAGGTTGTTATCAGTGGATATCGGTGCCCAAATACCGAGAGTAAAAATACATGGTCCTCGGATGAAGGCGTAATATTCTTTTGTATTTTGTTTGCATATGAGGCCCATGGTTCATTGATCCTGATCATCTAATTGCCCTTTCTTTCCTACGTTGAATGTGAAGCATGTGTTTTAAATGAGGATTCTTTATTTTATTTATTTGAGTTGTTTAATGAGATTTTTTGTTTTAATGGTAGGAAGCTTTTTATCATTAGAAATAGTTATTTAAGGGAAATTGCTTTTGTTTTTCATTCAACAAACAGAGCATTTTTTTCCTTTTGTCTTCTCAAGTGGAATAAGTTGATTGCAACAAAATATTTTTTCTCTCCTGTCATCTTTTACAAAGGCTTCTGAAAGTTCTCCTCTTTACCTACAAATGATGATGTCTTTTTTCCTCTTTTCACTGAAGTTTTCTTTTTTAGTCTTCTACTCTTCTGTGCAATAAAAATTTATGGTAGTGTGATCACTCAGTCCTCGGCATCTGGTTAGGAGAGATTAATATCAGAGATGGCCACCGTGCATATCTTTGACTTTTCATTGCAGTTTATTTGTCAATATAAAGGTTAGGATCATATTATGGATGTGTGATTTATTTATATATGGTGACCCCATCAGGTCAAGGGTCTGGATGACTGGATCTCCTATCATATCAGGGATCGAAGAATTCATGGGGATACTAGTAACATTGCATTCCATGAAAGAGCCTGTAAATTGTCAAGTCTGCTGCTTTCTTTTCTTCTTTTGAATGGATTCACTTTTAGCTCCCTTTTTAAGACTTGAGTTTACACAAGAACTCTGCATTCCTGACTAACGTTGCTCTTTAGCATCAAGAGCATACCTGCTTGATTCACAATACTGGACTCTGCTAGCTCCGTTCTGAAATCTGCATGCTGCATTTTATGCTTTTTCAGGACCTGTGAGATCTGTGGTACCACCGCACACAATGTGGTGACCTCAACTGAGGCCGAGATGATAGAACAGCTTAGTGAAACGAGCAATGCTGCAGTCACACCTCAATCAGAGACAAGAAGCTTTTGGCGTGGGCACCGCTTCCTCAATTTCCTGCTTGCTTGCATGGTATTCGCCTTTGTCATCTCCTGGCTTCTACATTTCAATGTTCCACCTTAAATCACATAAATACACTAGATTTCTAGTGATTCGTAAGTGCCCAAAGCCTCCAATGTTTCTTGGTAAGATGATAGAGGTCATGAAGATTATTTACTTGAGTTAAATATGGCTCCTATATCATATAGCTGTGATTATATATTAGTAGTACATCAATGTTGTGCGTAACCATTTACATCTCACTATTATGTTGTATTATGTTTGTTGTGATGAATGATATGGTGATTGATATTTTTGTCACATGATTTCACATTTCATGGAACATTAGTATTGTCATATCAGTATCAGTAGATGCAGTTTTACTGGACTGTATTGCTCTCTCTCTCTCTCTCCGGAACATTTGGATGAAACGACTAGGATTTGGACAACTTTAAGGTCTCAAAATATGGTTTTAAGTTTCGGTGTCAGTCAAGACTGGGATGAGTCCGTGCCTGTCCGTGCCATCCATACTGGACTGGAACGGTCACCCCGGTCTTAAAAAGTGACAAAAAAAATTTAAAATAATAGAAAACTAGTAAAGATGTGAAAGTTGAGGTTTTAACAAGTATCCAGTCCAAATTTAGTGATATTTCGTGTGGTTGAGCACTTAGTGGCTGAAAGTGTAATACATAAGTATTAAATCTTTTAGTGTCAAAATTATCTTTTTATCTTTTAATTCAAGGGACAAGTCATTCTCTTAAAGGTAGTAAATTGGTTAAAAACCAAAAAAAAAAAAAAAAAAAAAAAAAAAAAAAAAAAAACCAAAGGAGGATCTAGTTATCTTTTATCTGGTTTAACCATTATTTAATGGATATTTTAATAAAACCGCAAAAATGTCAAAATGTAAGTGCCTATTTGTAAAATAAATATGTAAAAAATGAAAGTATTAAGTACCTATTTGAAAAAGAAAAACCATAAAAAGATAATAGTACTTTTTTTTTTTTTTTTTGGGTCATAGGAGTCTTTTTAAGGTTTTGTACTTGTAAAAAGTACTTAAAAAGTATATTAAATTTTTTTTTTTTTATCACTGGAAGGACTCGGACAATGGCCTTGGTTCTAGTGTCCAAACCAACTGGACTACGTTGCTTTTTATACAATTTATAATATTTCAACCTTCTCGTTGGAAATATCATTAAACGGGAAAATGGGGGTCCGTTTCGTTCCGGTTTGGGGCGGCATGGGGAGTTTGGCCCGGGTTCTCCAGAATTTCAAATCATGCCTCAAAAGCTTATCTCCTTTTGATCAAATGGTTTCCTGTAATGATCCTCTAGAATTTCTAGATTATTAATTTTTATAGTAGTATTATTCTGCTACTTCAGCATTTCCTATTACGTAATAGATTAGGACTCTTATCTTTCTATCTTTCTATCAATGGCATATGCAACACTATGAATGGGGTTTTAGGGCTTATCTAAATCATTCAGAATTCAGAAATAATTATCAGTAAAGTTAGTGTTTTGGAGTTGGAGGCGACAGGTTCCTAGAATTATCCAAATGATGTGCTTGGTTTTCTCGAACCATTCAAGTTAACCCTTTTATTTATTTTTATTTATTTTGGCGGAACTGTTACAATTGGTATCAGAGTATGTGCGAGTCAATCGGGCCAGCTTTCTTCTTTTTCTGAAACCCTAGCCCAAGCTTTCACCTTTCAGCATTAAACGGGATCCATAGTCAAAATTCCAGAAAAAACATCAGCCACTCATCACAAACCTCATAAAAGAAAGAAAGAAAATCTCCATCAATTCAAAATCTTTCCATCGCATCGTCACCGGCGATCTCCGTCATTTGCAGTCCGCTGCCACGTAGTACGCTGCTGGACGCCAGCTGCTGTGTGCGTTTTGTGCTAGGTTTCTGTATACCTTCACATGTGAAAAGGTTGTCGTGTCTAATGGGGCAAAGCTTTCTGAAACCCTAGCCCAAGCTTCGAGTCAATTGGTATCGTGTCTAATGGGGCAAAACCTTTGATTTATTTACCAGCTTGCCATCAAGCTCTCTCATGCGCCGAATTTTCTGTTTATGTGGAAGAAGAAAGGTACAGTACGCAAAAGGGGGGAGAGAGTGGGGGTGGCGGCTAACAGCGGGCAGGGAGAGGGAGGGATAGTATGTGTTTATGCTTTAGCGGCTTGTGAAGCAGCTAAAGGAAGTAGTATGGCTTAAAAGAGTTTTTATGAAACTTGGAGTGGTACCTTTGGCACAACAGCCGCTCACGGTTTACTGTGATAGCAGCGGGGCAGTCACTCAATCCAAGGAACCCACGAGTCATAAAAGTCAAAAGCATATACAGAGGAAGTATCATTTATTAAGGGAGATTGTGCAGAGAGGTGATATTGCAATCACTAATGTTAGACCCCGACCCAGGTTTAGCATTTTTAATCATTGTTTTAGCCGTGTTTAGTTTGTAAGTGGGGTTAGAGGACGATTAGCTTGAATTTCTAGCTAGATTAGTATTTTGAATAGCTTTGGGGAATTTTGAGAGCGTTGAGTTTGGTTTGACCAGGCCCGGGGTGGCTCGTGTGACGCGTGTTATTATGGGAATCCGAATTTTTGATTTTTGAAAAAATGTTGATTTTGATTCTTTTGGATTTGTATTTTTTATTTCAACAACCTTGATAATTGCTTCGGTGTATTTGAATCCCGAAACCATGTTTTTCAACGAAAAAGGGCAAAACGATCTTTTGACCTCAAAATCTGTGCATGAATTTCGAAATCCCAAAAATGTGCCAAAGTTATACATTTTGGAAACTAGACATTTCGACGATCATATTTTTCTCTTTCGTCGATCTCATCCGGGACCCACAAGATGGTGTTTTAAACCCTTGAAGTGATATGGCCTGGTGGGGCCCACACCCCACCCAACTTAAAACCAAAACCCACGTGTGTGTTCTCCTTTCTTCTTCTTGACATTCCATGACATTCAGAACATTATGCTAGAGAGAGAGAGAGAGAGAGTTATGTGAAATTCTCACATTCGATGATCTCTCATCTTGGATTTCTGTTCTTTAAATAGACTTTACAATGCCTAAGATTAGGCTACAAATCAAGGAAGTAAAACCTAATTAGATCAATTAGATCTCTAAGGATGGAAAGACAATTTATCTATCGAGCTGTACACAATCTATCTTGCTGTACACATTTTGACTAGATCTCCTATTTACACTTGGGCTGGGCCTAATATCATACAAGTGGGTTGGGCCAAATATCATACAAGTTTATACTTTAACACCCCCCCTCAAATTGATGCGGTGAATCAACCAGCAACAATTTGCGAACCAGGAATTCATGCCGCGGTCGTGGAAGGCCCTTGGTGAAGATATCAGCAAGCTGGAACTCAGTGGAAATATGGGGAAGAGTAATGATTTTACGATTATACTCGTCCCGAATGAAGTGACAGTCCACTTCAATATGCTTGGTCCGCTCATGAAACACAGGATTTTCAGTGATTCGAATGGCACTTGTGTTGTCAGCATGAAGCGGAGTCGGTTGAGTCTGGGAGAATCCAAGCTCGGAGAGCAACCCACGAAGCCAGAGGATCTCAGAACAAGCGGAAGACATGGCTCGGTATTCAGATTCCGTGGAAGATTTGGAGACTCTATCTTGCTTTTTACATTTCCAGGAAACCAAGGCGTCTCCCAAATAAACACACCATCCTGTGGTAGAGCGACGGGTGTCCGGACAGCCAGCCCAATCCGCATCAAAATAAGCAGTGAGTGTAAGTGGTGTGCCAATTGGAAAGAATAAGCCGCGGGTAGAGGTACCAAGGATATATCGAATAATCCGTTTGACTGCTGCCAAATGATGATGCCATGGGGCCGTCATAAACTGACTGACCAGATTAACAGCATAAGAGAGATCTGGTCGAGTAATGGTTAGATAGACAAGGCTATCAACCAAACGACGATAGAACGTAGGATCAGGAAGGAGATCGCCGTCTTGTTGATGAAGCTTGGCATTTACTTCCAACGGTGTGTCGACTGGGCTAGAATTACCGAGATCGGCAAGATCCACTAGGTCAGTAGCATATTTGTGCTGATGAAGAAACAAGCCTTTCTTTGATTGATGCACTTCCAAACCCAAGAAATAATTCAAAGGTCCCAAATCTTTCATATGAAACTTATCTTGCAGAGAGGCCTGTATCTGTCGGATCATATCACTGTGAGGGCCAGTAATAATGATATCATCAACATATACAAGGAGAATTGTGGATCCTCGGGATGAATGAAGTGTGAACATCGAAGGATCATACGGGCTCTGTATGAAAGAAAGCTGAAGGAGAGTGGTTCGGAACTTGTCAAACCAAGCTCTGGGTGCCTGTTTAAGGCCATATAGTGAGCGTCGTAATCGAGCAACATCGGTCTTGGAAGAAGAAGGAATTCCTTGAGGGAGACGCATGTAGACTTCCTCTTTAAGATCCCCATGAAGAAAAGCATTCTTCACATCCATCTGATATAGAGGCCATGACTGAGAGGCGGCTATTGCAAGAACTGTACGGACAATTGTCATTTTGGCCACTGGAGCAAAAGTCTCCTCATAGTCGATACCATACTCCTGCCTGTTTCCAAGTGCAACTAGACGGGCTTTGTAGCGATCCAAGGATCCATCGGACTTTAATTTCACCGAGTATACCCACTTGCATCTAATGGGTTTGATAAATGAAGGACAGGTAACAATGTCCCATGTATGATTTGTTTGAAGAGCAGTAAGTTCTTCCTGCATAGCCTGTTTTCAACAATCATGCTGCACTGCCAAAGAAATGTGGCTTTATTTAAATAAGATATATTTGCAAGAAAATTTTGCTCGCAGGTTTCATTTAGAACACGAAATCTCGCAGTTTGTTCAAGGAACCTTGTCGATACAGGATTACTACTCTCAGTTTACAAGTCTGTGGACTGATTATGCTGAGCTTATTTATGCTGACCTTCCTGCTGCCTCCTTAGCCTCTATTCAAGAGATCCATCAGACAAGTCAGCGGGATCAGTTTCTGATGAAGTTACAGCCACAATTTGAAACTATCCGGTCCAACTTAATGAGCAGGGTTCATATCTACATGAGTTAGGAGCTGGTCATCAGTAGGTTTGGGATCTGAATCATCAAGATGTCCCTAGAGTTCTTTACCCTTAAGGTAAATTTGAAATTGGAAAGCCCAAGTGGTATAGTTTTTACCATTAAACTTGATCAACTTAATATCTCCTTGCTCCATAACGATTAAAGTAGAGATACGGAAAAAAAATGTCAATGGTCGACAGTGAAACAATTTTACCAGGTGCTCCAAGTGATGATTAGTGATCAGATCAGGGAGTGGGGATGGAAGGAGAAGCTATTTTCGCAACTCCAAGCCAAAGTCTCACTCAAAACAGATCAAAATCCAAGAATTTGGACGGCCGTGATGAAATCAGAGGCAAGAAATAAAAGTATAACAAATGTTGCTGGAAAACCAACCTCTGATGGGAGAAAAATTCTTGAAAAATGTCCATAAATACCAGCAATGTTGGTCGACCAAGATGGAGGAATCCGCAGATGTTGGTGACGTTGATCACAGGTGGGCCACACCTTGATCAGAGAAGATCTGTGATGATCAGGATGATCAGTGATGATCTGAAGTGGGTCTGAGTGTTTCTAGACCTTGGAAGAGTACGAGGATGAGCTTACAGATCAGTGGATGAAGCAGAGATAGAAGACAGCAGCACAACAGTGCAATGTTGTGCTAAAACAGAGCCTGACGATCTTGAATGTAGAACATCGATCTGAAAAAAAATCCCACAAACTGATCTAAGCAAAGATCAGGTAGTAATATCTGGAAGGAGTTCAAAAGTTCGTCCCCCAGGCCAAAATTTGATGAGGAGTGGATGAAGATCCACCAATCTGGACGGCTATGATGAAATCTATTTGACCAAAATCGCTAGAGGAAGAAGTGGCTGGAAACAACCTCAAAAGGTGTTATAAAAATCCAGAAAAATCTTCAAAAATCCTTTGAAGAACAGTCGATCATCATCATGTAGATTGCTGGCTACAAGTGGTTTGATCAGAGGTGGGCCACGTAGATCAGAGATATCCCACGCAGAGAGAAGAGAAGAACCGAAGCTTTAGAAGTCTCTCAGAATGAAGAAGGAAGAAGATCTCCTAGAACTCGAGCTCTGATACCATGACATTCCATGACATTCAGAACATTATGCTAGAAAGAGAGATAGAGTTCTGTGAAATTCTCACATTCGATGATCTCTCATCTTGGATTTCTGTTCTTTAAATAGACTCTACAATGCCTAAGATTAGGCTACAAATCAAGGAAGTAAAACCTAATTAGATCAATTAGATCTCTAACGATGGAAAGACAATTTATCTATCGAGCTGTACACAATCTATCTTGCTGTACACATTTTGACTAGATCTCCTATTTACACTTGGGCTGGGCCTAATATCATACAAGTGGGTTGGGCCAAATATCATACAAGTTTATACTTTAACACTTCTTTTTCAATTCGTTCATGTCAGCTGAGAGCCAAGAGAGAAAGCAGCCCTTCTTCATCACTTTCCCCTCTTGCATGTTGGACCTCCTTTGATCAAAATAGAATTTTGATTGCATCAAACCCTTCCCCATCTCCCAAGCTTCCTATTGTATCTTTTTTCAAAGAATCCCAACTGAGATCATCTTCTCCTTAAGATTATTGTCCATTATTAGAGCTCCAAAAGGTTAGCAATGGCTTCCTTTCTTATTTATGGTTTTAATGGACCTTTTAGAATTGTTTTATCATACATGCATGGATTCTTTTGAAGAACTCCATTGTTTTTAAAGTTTTGTGGATTTTTTAAGTGGGTTTTTCTATGGGGTGTTTGTGTAGATTGAAGGGTGAGCTAGGAAGGAGTATTTGGAGTGGTTTAACACCCATTTGAGCCATGGCAAGTAATTGAATGAAATGTGGTTGTGCATGCAATGTTTTAGGGATTATGAGCTTGTCTTCTTACTTTTAAAACTTCATTGGTTAATTTCATTTTGCCTTGATACTTGATTCACTAAATACATGTTTTAAATGCTCACGTGTTGTGATTTATGTCATGGAATACTGTTTTCAATTTGTTTAATTCAATTTGGGAATTTTATATTTCAATCATTAGGATATGAACTTGGAAATTTTGTGAGGTTTGGTTGATGAATTTTGAGAGTTGAAGTGAATGGTTGTTTGATGAAAAAGGGAGAGCATGTAGGTTCATTTTCATGAAGGAAAGAAGAGGTTATAAGGAGAAGTGATGGAGGAAAGAAAGGACTGAAAACAGCTTTAGAAATGCATTCCCGCAGTTGGTCAGTCAGTTATTGGTCTGTGGTCGGCTAGCTGATAGCCAACCGACAGGCGACTGAACCCTCTCGGTTCCATTTCCAGAATGCTGCATTTTTTCAAATTTTGAGGTCTCGGTCGACCTACAGGTGACCGAACATCCTCGGTTCCAATTCCAGAATGTTGTTTCCCTGTCCTAATGGGGCGGTTAGATCGTGGTCAGCACTCGGCTAACCGACCTGCTAAGGGTCAGCTAGTCGACGGCCAACCGACAGGTGACCGACTTCACCCAGAATTTATGGAATGAAGAGAAAAGTGGGGCTTTCAATTTCAATTCTTTTGGACCCTTCCTAGTTGATGTATACATATTGATATCTTAAATGTCATTAAAAATTGGGCACCATATAAAAGAATGAATGACATGGGACCTTAAAGTGTATACTAACTCAATGGTTATGGTCCCAAGGAATTGATGGGGTGTTGTAAAATGAACTTGTGATTTCTAAAACCTCGTTTTGTGATTCACTGTGTGAACCGTGTTTTGTACACATCGTGTCGGGACTACTATTCGTGAATTCTTGTGAACCAGCGTGTGTTCTTGATATAGTGTGAGTAGTTCTCGAATTTAAACATAGCAAGTATGATTTCAAAAGTTAGTGTGTATTTATTTTCTTATCGACACCACTTAGCTTGGACGACCTTATCGGTCTGATCAACCACCTTGGGTCCTTAAATATTTTGTGTTAATTGCAGTTTGGAATATCGTGTGTGTTTATTTAGCCCGTTCCGCAGCGGGACTCGTGAGTAATGCCCAGCTATACTGGGTCATGATTTCGTGCTCCATTTCACCTTGTGTGATGGAGAATTTATATCGTGAGTGCTCTTGTTACCTCATGTGACAGAAAATATAGCTTTGTGTGGTTGCCAAGGTTTATTTCAAATGTGTGTCGTGATTTATCATATGGCTTTATAAGGGATGTTGTTTTGAACTATTTATTTTATTTGGTTTCTTTTCATCGCAATTGTTTCATAAATTGTAACTATTGATTTATAGCATAATTATACTTGATTCAATTACCTGCCAGACCATCGTGTCTGACCCTTTGTTTTTGGTGCTCAGTTCTAGGCAATGCTGCCCCCGAGGAGGAGCACGGGAGATCGTAGGTGTGCAGCCTATTGGGCGAGAGTGGCAGCCCAACGATGTCATATAGGCATCGGGTTGGGGCACGAGGCGTAACATTTTGGGAATCAATCAGTTGTTATTTTGGGACTTTGTCATTAGCCAATGTTGGCTTATTTCTTCTTGGGAAATATGTAAAAATTAATCTTGCTTTTGATATGATGTAAACTTTAACTTAACTTTGAGTATGCTGGTGATGTTCTATCTCTCTGACATGAGTCTATGAATGCACTTATATCTTCTCTTTCTTGGAAGTGATTTGATTGAGTGTTTGTTACACGCTTCTGCAAATGTATCGAACGTATGTGATTCGTGTGGAATCCTCACCGCGAAAACTTGTGGGAAACTAATCAGCGTGTGCGGGGCGGAATTTTTTGGCTTGCCGCACCGCGACGCTGGATTAGGACTGGGTCTCGGCTCGGGGTCGTGACAACTAAGATTGCATCTGCAGACAATCTCGCAGATCCCTTTACTAAGTCATTGACCACCAAAGTGTTTGTGTAGCATGTAGATGGGATGGGCATGAGATGCAACCCTGACTGGCATTGAGCCCAAGTGGGAGATTGTTAGATTGTGTGGTTTCAATCCAGTAGTTGATGTAATAAATTGATTCATATCAATATAATCATGCTTCTTTTTCATGAGATGAATGGTGTTTTGTTACTAGTTTGCACACAACCAATCCGAATGACAAAGGTTCATGAGATGAACTGGAGTCCACAAGTATATTAGATGTAATACATGTGTGTGGATGAGATTCACATACGGGAGACATGTGTCATAAATCTTATACTTAAATAACTTTACAACCAGTGATGTGATTAGGCATCTTATCTAATAATAAGGTTGCAGCATTATGATTACTATGAGATAGTGTGATCTATCTCGATCATCGGAGTGTAAGACTCTGGATCATTGTGCTGGTACATTGGATGTATTGAAGGACCATGAGAAGTACCTTATGAAATACTATCTTTGCTTTAAGGTCTGCTCTCATAATTCTCTAGCAATAGGCTCTTAATTCTGAGACATTGATGAACTCAAATTTCTATTTATTCATTTGCTTTGAGTTACCAATGAGTGAGGCCAACTGTAGGTTAACACCTCGGTGTCTTGGGTACGTGGTAATAGGATTGTGGGAACATTTAATTGTCAAGATGCAATCTATCCTAATTATCTCCTTTTGCCAATTTATGGATTTATCATTGGTAAGTGTACACCCATCTAAATTAAGAGTTAATTGGATGGTACCAATGATCACTGTGATTAATTGGGTCTCAAGGATAATAAGATATGGATCTAAATTGGTGGGACAATTTATCCAATTGACCCATGGATATTGATGGAGGGGCCTACTTGTGGTGATATAGAAGTTTATGGTCTTCATGTAATTTATTCCTAAGACTGGAGTTCGATTGCATTTATATAGTGGAGTTATTTACAATTAACTATGGGCCTGGATTGCACATGAGATGTGGGGTCGCAGTATCCCAGTTGGAGCCAGCTTTCTTTGTAATCCCTAGTGGTCCCCATGCTAGCCCAAGATTGGATCATTACTAATTCTATTTGAATTCAAAAGAAAAGTTACTATTTATATTTGAAGTGAGACTTCTAATAGTGATAATAGTAGGAATAGAGAGTCACTAATTATTATGGAAGTTGAACTTCTAATAATAAACAAAGAAGAGGTGGCTTTGAGCTATAAATAAGAGAGGAAGGAGGGTTGGACGTCCCATGCATGATTCCTCCCTGGAATCCACGCCCAAGCCTCCCTTTGTGCAAGAGTTGCACATCTCTCTCTCTCTCTCCTTTTTCTTCTAGTTTCTCTTCCGGTTTTCCGTGAGTTTCTAGTTGGTTTTTCTCTTAGAGATCCCACCATCTTCCTTGAGGAAAGAGATGTGATATGGGTCATAGTGTGGAAGGCTAAGAGGTCTTGGAGATTCTAATTTGGTTTGCAAAAGAGCTTTTCAAAGAAAAAAAAATCAACTTCTCCATTAGAGCACTGCCAAGCTCCTAAGGTATAGATCTACTTCTTTACATGTTGTTGAATTTCGTGGTTGTTTATTAGGTGTTGTTTCTATTTTTTAGATAGAGGTTATTGCTGATCATGGTTGATGATTTTGAGTTTTGGATCCTGGATTTGGTTTCATGGCCTTATGGATACTTGATCCCTGAGTCAAGTAAGTCAAAAGTTTTGAAAACCTATCCACGAGGCCCAACAACTTCCAACACGGATTGCACATGAGATGTGGGGTCGCGGTGTCCCAGTTGGAGCCAGCTTTCTATGAAATCCCTAGTGGTCCCCACGCTAGCCCAAGATTGGAACATTACTAATTTTACTTGAACTCAAAAGGAAAGGAATTTGAAAGTTACTATTTCTATTTGAAGTGAGACTTCTAAATAGTGGTACTAGTGAGAAAATAAGGTTGCTAATTATTATGGAAGTTGGACTTCTAATTCTAATTAGTAAGTAAAGTGGCTTATAGCTATAAATAAGGGAGAGAAGGGGCTGGACGTCCAAGCCTTGGAGTCCATGCCCAACCCCTTTGAGTGCAAGAGTTGCACTCCTCTCCTCTATTCTCTCTTCTAGTTTCTCTTCTAGGTTTTTCCTTAGAAGTTATAGTTGGTTTTTCTCTTGGAGATCCCTCCTATCTTCTTGAAGAAGAGATATGGGACGAGTCATAGCGTGGAAGACAATTGGGTCTTGGAGATTCTGATTTGATTTGTAGAAGAGTTCTTCATCAAGGAAATAGATCAACTTCTCCATTAGAGTACAACTGAGCTCCTAATGTATAATCTACTTCCTTGTTTGTTGTGGATTTTATGGTTGCTTGTTAGGTGTTGTTTCTATTTTCTATATAGAGTTTTCTCCTGTACATGATAATGAGAAAGAGGCCATGGATCCTGGATTGGGTTTTAAAGCCTTATGGATACTTGATCCCTGCGTTAAGCGGATCAAAAGTTTTGTAAATCTATCCACGAGGCCCACCTATTTCCAACAAAAAATGGGTTGGCCCACAGCCCTGGCCCACTGCCACATGGTTGTATGGGCAGAACTATATAAGGTCACCAAAAAAAAAAAAAGAGAAAAAAAACCGTGAAAAAAAAAATAATAGAGAAAGAAAAACTGGGGGAGAAAAAGAAAAATAAAAGAAAGAACGAAAGAAAGAAAGAAAAAACAGAGAAGAAAATTTTCTCGATCCTTACTTTTAGATGGAGTTTTTGGAGAAGAAGACATACTTGAAGCCATTGATGAAGAAGAAGATGAACTTGAAGATCCTTGGAAAAGAAAAGCTCTTGGTCTTGAAGCACTTTTGAGATCTTTGTAAAAGAAAGAAATAAGAGCAAGGGAGCCGATCTCTCTTTGCTTTTATAGAAAAGATCAAACCAAAGAAGGAAACAAGGAAAATGCAAGGAGGTAAGTGCTAAGAATTAGCAACCTTCATAGAAGAAAGGAGATTTGAGAGATTCTCTCTAAGAAAGAATATTTTGAAATATTCTTTACCCAAAGGAGATATTTTGAGGTATTCTCTACAAAGTGACACCACATGAGATCCAAGCTATCTTTAAAGGTTTAAGGTCCCATGGTTTAGCCCATTTGAGCTAGGTTGGACTACCTAGGCACTAAAAGGGCTTTGGCGCCACCCAAAATCTTGGAAATCATTTTCCAATAAGAAAGCCCACTTACCAAGAGCATATAAAATGGTCCCATGCCACTTTTGAGTTGATTGGACCACAAAAAAAATAAAATTCAAACCCTATGAGCTTCCAAAATTCAAACCATCCAACCTCATGCAACAAATTAAGCTAAAATCTTGAAATTGACATTCCACAAAAATCCAAACCACTCCAATGGTCCCAAAATAGTCCCAAAGAGCGACCATAATCCAAGTTTTGGCTCCCTAGCTTGCCACATACAGATTGTTAGATCACAAGGTCAAGAATAAAAATCTTTTCTCCTAACCCCTAACCAACCACATACAACTTGTTAGGTTACAAGGTAAAAAAAAAAAAAAAAAACAAAAACCCCAAAAGAAAAACCTCCTCTTGATCGCCTAATGCGCCATATAAAGCCTTTAGGTTCACAATGTCCAAAGGAAAAACCAAAAGAAAAACCCAAAATCCAAAATCTAAAATCTGAAAACAAAAAAAAAACCAAATCCAAATCCCCAATGTCATTTTCAAAACATTGCCTTGAGAAGGTATATGATCCCTTTCACTGCCAGAAATTCCCTTGGAGACTCAAAAAGCTACTCCACCAAAAGAAAATTGCTCAAAACTCTTCGCCAAGTCAAAAGAACTCCTTTAAAGCTCAAAAGTTTCCTTCGAGGCACATCGACTACAAAAGTTTAGCAAATCGTCGCTGCACCTTGAGGGGACATTTGTTGACACAAAAAATGTCACTTTGCCTCTTCATTCACTTTTAACATCAAGAAGCTACATGAAACCGCATCCGACCACAACGGGCAATGCTACTTCAAGCATTAGATCTTGTTAGGACCATCTAGAAACTTTAAGATCCTTCAGAACGGTCATAAGAAGAGTACACATGAAGTTTTGGGCCATTTCGACATCATTTAGCATAACTTCCCGCTTCCAGCAGCTAAATAGGAGCTCCCGGCGGCGGTAAAGCTGGAGACCTTATTTCACAAAATAGAGAACACAATTATCCTCGAAATGCTACTAGAAGGCTCTATGTCAAATTCTAGGTCATTCCGACATTGTTTGGCCCAAAATGTAAAAAGTTGCATTCTTCATGTAGATAAGTCAGCCATCCCAGTGACGATAGCATCAGAGACATCAAATCTTTAATCGGACCCTATGGATGGTCTTAAACTACTTCCAAGAGGCTCTATGTTAAATTTCAGGTCAAACTGAGAACGCTTGACCCAACATCGACCCTCAAACAACAAAACCAAGCCTCCCTGTGGTGAAAACCATTGAGGCCATTACTCATCAAACAAGCACATGAATGGTTTCAAGATACTTCTAAGGGGCTACATGTCAAGTTTCAGGTCATTTCGAAATCATTTGACCAGACTTTGATCCCCTGAAAGCTAAATCAGGTCTCCCAGCGACGGAGCCCCTCGGGACCATGATTTCCAAATAGGATATGATTCATCATTTTAAAATGATTTTAAGAGGCTCCCTATCAAATTTCAGGTCAACTAGACATCGTTTGACCGTACATCAAAGTGCGACATCTTCCTCGCGATAAAATCAAATTTACTGGCGACAGGAGACCACACAGCTTCAAAACTCAAAAAAAGAATGTGGCTAGTCTTTTTTTTTTCCCCATAAAGCTTCACCTCAAATTCCAGGTCATTCCGACATTGTTTGACCTAGTTTTGACTTTTAGCTACAAATCGGCACCCATGCGCGACAAAGTCTTTGGCTTTTCCCGGAAAATCATGAACTTTGATATCCATTTTATATGGCTTCTCATCAAGTTTTCTGTAGGGGAATCATGCAAAAAAATGTATAACAATACTAAGGAAAAAATGCAAGAAAGAAAGGCCAAAAAATGGGACCAAATTGGCCCATGGTCGTCGGCTTTCCGCCGAAAATCAATTTTTTGTCCTTTTTCCATTTCGAGCTGTTTGGCCTCTGTGATTTTTCAAAAATCTGATTTCAGGGCATGAAATCCATCGATCTTTGCGAACGTCATGGATTCGCTGTTGAAATCATGGGTTTGTCATCGGACTTCTCAAAACCATCAACCGGCAAACCAAAAAAGCATGCCTTCTACCCAACTAATAGAGAAATCGTCAGGACGGATGGTATTGGCCTACTGGTAGCAGTCAATGTCTGCAATTGCATGATCATCCAACGACAATTGACATGAGAAACCTACCTGCGATCAAGGCTTCCTACGTCGCTGGTAGAATTCCAAAATCGCACGGCCCACGACCTTTCAAGCACTTCGGCGGCCACTTAATACAGTTAATGACTTATTTTTATGACAAATGAATGTGGTTAATTACCCATTATCATGGACGGCCCAATCATAATCCAAGGAGAAAGAGTTACAAATCAAGACAATTATGGTATTAAAACCATGTAACTCCTCACATCATGAAGTTTAAATGCAAATAAAGTCCCATTATTCTCTAATGGCCAATTAAGACTCAAGAAAATGGTGTGACAAAAAACATAAATTAAAATGTGTAACTCTCATCATGGAGCATTAATGCAGTTAATGCATTTAAAGCCCATAAACTGCCCCCATGGCTTCCAAAAGCCTATAAAGGAGGTCATTTCCACCATTCCAAGGCATGATGTGCAAATCCCACAAAAAATTTTACATCGTTGCTATGGCCTTCCAACGACGATCTCTCCTCCATTAAAGAAGCTTTGCATCAACCATCACTACAAGGTAATTGAAGACCCTTACGGGGGGAATGCGCGGGGGTACCCCCAAGGCCCTCTCCTTCTATCTCCATGGCTTAGACGTGGGTTTTTAGCCCGTCTACTTGGATTTTTATTGGATATATGATCTCTTGTTGATTCTTATTCTTTAAAAATCCTAGGTTCAAGCCGAGCCAAGATAATCAAAAGCATCCTCTGTTATCATCTAAAGGATGACGGCGAAGCCCAAACATGACTTGTGATCGTCAATGTGAAAGAGTCATCACAATCTCCTCTGAAGTAAGGTTTCTTTTGTTTTCTTCTCATTCTATTTGTATTTTTAAAAGAGACACAAAAAACACAAATCTTGTCTTTTCTATTGATGAGAGTTGTAAATCGCCTTTCATGGCAAAAACACAAAATCGCCTTTCACAGCAAAGACATCGTCTTTCATGACAAAAAAATGAAATTCGCCTTTCACGGCATCTAAAATCTAAATTATGTCTCTTTTCTTAACACATGTGCAATGAAAGCTAGAAAAAAATATGATTTTGTTTTCTACTTGAAAATGTGGATTTACTACCCATCGCCTGTTATTTATAAGTGGAATAGAAAATTTGGCATATCCATACACAAAAGAAGATCGATGTTGTTCGCTCGTCTCCAGTCACGAAAGGGTTGGACCCCACGGATTTTCGCATCCGCTGACCCCGATAGTCCCGCAAACAAGCGAGCCATCACAGATAAATTTCTTTTAAAGCTTTGATTAATTTGTCCAGAACTCGGATAAATTTGTTTCAGAACTCAGATAGATTTGTCCAAGAACTCAAATAAATTTTTGCAAAACTCAGATAAACTTATTCCAAAACTCAGATAAAGTTGTTCAAAACTCAGATAAATTTGCTCCAGAACTCAGATAAATTTGCACAAAAATCAGATAAATTTGTTTCAAAACTAAGATAAATTTATCTAAGTTAGCGGCATATGAATTTATTTGAGTTTTTCACATAAACTCAGATAAATTTGTATCGAATGACATGACTAGATTGTACAAAAAATTCTCAATCTATAAGAAACGTAAAATGAAAACAATATGACGATGCATTATAAGAAGCACTTCTTTTGTTGAAATATGAGAAACCTCAACAGAACTTCTCCTTGTTCATCTGGATTGTTAAAAAGAGAAGAAAGAAGATTGTGGGATGTAGATCAAAATCTAAATCATCTGAGCCCTATTTCTTTTATTTGTATTGTAGATGCTTTATTAAACTAGAAAGGTCGCAAAATTTGTCCCTCATAAAAGTCTACTTTGAAAACTCGAAAGTCGCAGAATCTGTCCCTCACACCTAGAACAAGTGCATATGGATTTCTTTTACAAAAGAGATTTTCTACACATATCACTATCGATTGCCATTACCATTTGAAATTCAAATTTTGATCTACAAGAAGTTATAGGGGTAAATCATTCATAAAAGATAGTGCTTAAGCACATAAAATGAGGGCTTAAATTGCGTGACTTGTTTAGACGGTTATGCATGATGTGTTGAGACGGTTACAGAGGCAAATCAGTCAAGCCAATGAGTGATTTGGTTTATTTAGAGACCTATGGTTGAGATATGACCAGCTGCATGGACCACGGGCCTTAACTGAAAGTCTTGTAGATTAGAGCCTTTAAATGAAAAAGTTAAGGGACCTTTGGCTATTTTATCCTTTTTGTTTATAGTTTTCGAAAAGAAGAACTATTGTGCTATTGAGGTGGCACTCTCTATGGCCCCCCTCCCTATTACTTTAATATATAAATATAATATAGAACCGGTCCTCTAAGGATAAAATATAATATACAGGGCAAGGCTCTCCTAAGCCAAAGAAAGCTTAAGATAAAACTCTGTAAGCTCATGCTTGTGGGGCCCACCCTTGGTCCATCTAAATGGCTAAACACACGACCCCCCTGAGTTGTACATGTCTAAAAACTTTCAGTCAAATCCGAATTTCCTAGACTGTTGGATCGGCTGTGTACCGATCCGGATGGACTATCAACCATTAGGCTTTTGGGGCTCAGATAGAGATGATAGAAACCACGGCTATGGCTGACACTTTACAAAAAAGAGGGTCCTAGGGAGTCCTTGAAATCTCCCATCCCCATCCCCGTGTGGACCCCACCACACACTTGAGCTTACCATATCCTAAGCTTGAGCTTAGGAGAGCTGTCCCCTTTATATATATAAGGGGTAGTTGGAAATAGGTGGGCTTCTAAGATAGGTTTTCAAAAACTTTTGACCCAATTGACTCAAGGATCAACTATTCAAAAGGCTACAAAAACCCAATCCAGGATCCATGGCCTCTTTCTCATCAACATGTACAGTAATAAACTCTATCAAGAAGATAGAAATAGGAGCAAACAAGTAACCACGAAATCCACAACATACAAGGAAGAAGATTATACCTTTGGAGCTTGGTTGTGCTCTAATGGAGAAGTTGTTACTTTCTATGATGATGAAACTCTTTTACAAATCAAATAGGAATCTCCAAGACCCAATCGTCTTCCACGCTATGACCCATATCAGATTCTCTTTTCTCAAGAAGATGGGTGGGATCTCCAAGAGAAAGCTCTTAAGAAAACTGGAAGAGAACTAGAAGAGGAAAGAGAGGAGGAGCATGTGCAACTCTTGTACAAAAAACCTTGGGCATGAATCCCTAGATGGGAATATGCATGGGACGTCCAAGCTCCTATCTCCATTATTTATAGCTTTCAAGCCACCTCCTCTTTCTAATTGAAATAGAAGTCTTACTTCTCTAACAATTAGTAACTCTCTTCTTACTAATTTAAATAGAAGTCTCACTTCTATTATAATTAATAACTTACTATTACCACTATTAGAAGTCTCACTTCAAATAAAAATAGTAACTTTCGATTTCCTTTTAGAGTTCTACTAAAATTAGTATCTTTCCAATAACTTGGGCTAGCGTGGGGACCACTAGGGAATCCTTAGAAAGCTAGCTCCAACCGAGACACCGTGACCCCACATCTCATGTGCAATCCGGGCCGACAGTTAATTGCAAATAACTCTACTATATAAATGCAATTGAATTCCAGTCTTAGGAATAGATTACATAAAAGACCATGAACTTCCCTATGTCCACAAGTAAACCCTTTCATCAATATCCATGGATCAATTGGACCTGTCTTCTAAACTAGATCCATATCTTATTATCCTTGAGCTCCAATTAATTATAATGATCATAGGTACCTTTTCAATTAACTCTTAATCGGAATGGGTGCGCACTTACCAATGATAAATCTATTAATTGGCACAAGGGGATATTAAAGATAGATTCCATCTTGACCATCAAATGTTCCCACAGTTCTACTACCACGTACCCAAATCACCGAAGTGTTGACCTACAATTGGCCTCACTCATTGGTGACTCAAAGAAAATGAATAGATAAAAACTTGAGTTCATTAATGTCTCAAGATTGAGAGTTTATTGCTAGGTAATTATGAGAGCAGACATTAAAGTAAAGACAGTGTTCATAAGGTGCTTCTCATGGTCCTTCAATACATTCAATGTACGAGCATTATGATCCGAAATCTTACATTCTGATGATCGAGATAAATCACACTATCTCATAGTAATCAAAGTACTGCAACCTTGTCAGATGAGATGTCCAGTCTCATCACTGGTTATGAAGATATTTAAGTATAAGATTTGCTATACATGTCTCCCGTATGTGGATTTCATCCATACACATGTATTGCATCTAGTATACTTATGGACTCCGGTTCATCTCATGAATCATCATGTCATTCGTATTGGTTATGTGCAAGTAAATAATAAAACACCATTCACCCCATGAAAGGAAAACATGAATATATTGATAAATAAAGAAATTAATCAATTTATTTCATCAATCTTATGGATTGAGACCATAAAACTAACAATCTCCCACTTGGGCTTAATGCCATTCAGGGTTGCATCTTATGCCCATCTCGTTTACATTCCGCTCAAAGGCTTTGGTGGTCAAAAGCTTAGTAAAGGGATCTCCCAAATTGTTTGCAGAGTTTATCTTAGTGATTGCAGTATCACCTCTCTGCACAATCTCTTTGACCAAGTGTTATTACCTCTGTACATGCTTTTGGCTCCTGGGTTCCTTGGACTTATTGACTACCCTGCTGTTATCACAGTAAACTGTGAGCGGCTGTCCTGTCGAAAGTACCACTCCAAGTTTCATAAGGAATCTTTTTAGCCAAACTGCTTCCGTAACTGCTTCTTAAGCGGTTACAGCATAAACACATACCCAGTAGTTGATTTTGTTGGAATCCTTATCTGACATGAAGTCAATATCTGTGTTACCGACTGTAATCAACTCATCACTGCTGCAAATCAACATGTGATCTCTAGTCCTTCTCAAGTATTAGAAAACACATCTTACAGCAGTCCAATGGTTAGGACCTGAGTTAGACTGATATCTGCTGACTAAGCCCATTGCATGACAGATATCCGGTCTAGTACAAAGCATAACATACATGAGGCTGCCAATAGCCGAAGCATATGGCACTTCTATCATCTGCTCTTTTTCCTGAAGTGTCTTAGGACACTGATCCTTAGAAAAGTGCACTCCATGCCTAAAAGGTGTGATACCCTTCTTGGAGTCTTGCATTGTAAACTGCACTAGCACCTTATCTATGTATGCAGCTTGAGATAAGCCAATCATCCTATTTTTCGGTCTCAATGGAGTTTGATCCTTAGGATGTAGCTAGCTTTTCCCAAGTCTTTCATATCAAAAGTCTTAGCCAACCAAACTTTTACCGTTGACAACATTCTTATGTCTCTCCCGAGTAGAAGGATGTCATCGACATATAATACTAGAAAAACTACCATGTCTCATTCACTTTTCATATACACACGACTCATCTAGATTTTGACAAAAACCAAATGACTTGATTGCCTAGTCGAAACGGGTGTTCCAGGTTCCTCAAGATGGTCGTTGAGAAACGCCGTCTTGACATCCATTTTTCAAATATCGTAATCGAGGTGAGCCGCAATGGATAAGAGTATCCGGATGGACTTGAGCATGGCTATTGGCGAGAAGGTTTCCTCATAATCGATCTCTTCTTTCTGAGTATATCCTTTCGCAACATGCCTAACCTTTAAAGGTCTCAACTCTTCCATCTGGTCCTCTTTTTCTCTTGTAGACTCACTTGCACCCAATAAGTTTAATATTGGCAGGCAAGTCCACAAGTGTCCAGACCTAATTGGAATACATAGACTCCATCCCAGCTTTCATAGCATCTAACCAATGTCCCAAAACTATGTTATTGATTGCTTCATCATAGTTACAGGGATCTTGTTCCGGTTCTTCTGGGATTGCCTTGTAAGACTTTCCCAAAAACTAAGAACCTATCAGGGGTCTTGACAATGCTCCCACTACGACAAGGCACTGGTGTAATTACTGGGTTAGGTATGGGTGAATTTTCTTCAAGTTCGGTCATATTAGGATTTGGAATTGATATCTCTTTGAATTTCTTCCAAGATAACCTTTTCTAAAGATTTCCAGTCAAGCATATAATCTTCCTCCAGAAAAACAGCATTGGTGCTGATAAGCACTTTCTGCTCTCTCTGGATTATAGAATAACCAACCTTTAGGTCCTTTGGGATATTCTATAAAAGTGTATACTTCTGACTTCAATTCCATTTTATCTGTCTTAACCTTCAGCACGAGTGCCGGACAACCCTTATGTTGTAAACTAGGTTTTCGCCCAGGCCACAACTCCCGAGGAGTCTAAGGTACAGACTTAAATGGAACGAGTTTAGTTATGTACTTTGCGGTTTCCAAAACATATCCCTAAAATAGGTAACCTTGAGAAAATCAACATAGATCTGATCATATCTAAAAGAGTCTGGTTCCTTTTTTCTGCTACTCCTTTCTGTTGAGGTATACCAGGAGCATACAATTGGGATAGAATCCCATAAAATCAGCGGAGAGATATTCTCCTCCTCGATTTCATCGAAGAGTATTTATACTTTTACCTAATTCCTTTTCTGCTTTCGCTCAAAACTCTTTGAATCTTTCAAAAGTCCCTGACTTGCGATGCATAAGGTATATGTAATAATATTTTGAGCAATCATCGGTGAAAGTGATGAAATACTCGTATCCTTCTTTCGCTTTAAATTTATGGGTCCATACTGTCACGTCCCCCGAACCCAATTAGAGAATAAACCGGATCCGGGGAGTGAAATTTAGGGCTAATTAAAATTTTTCCCTTTTAAGCCCAAGGATCGTAAGTCTGCTATGAGGATATTGCATTTTAAACCTCATGTAATATAAAAACTGCGGAATTCATACGATTCGAGGCATATTAAATATCCAGACAATGAATAACGAATCTCATTGATTAATTTAAAGTTGCAAAGAAATAATTAAAGCTAATCAAGGAATTAATGTATTAATAATGGCCATCCCAATAACCAAGGCCATTTAAAAGAACAATGATGACAATAAATGAAAGGTCCAACGAGAGAAAAAAATAATGAATAAATAAAGTCTAGTGAAGTACCCATGAGGCTCTCTTGTCCCAGGTATGACGACGCTACTCTACGTCATCGGCACGCCGCTCTTGCTCCTCCTTTGCTGGTTAGAGATCCTCTGGGATCTCCTCACCTGCCTGGTCATCATAGTAGTCACCTGGGGTGTCTACACACCAAGGCATAGAGTTAACGACATGTTGAGCAATAGATAAGCAAAATATAAATGAACATGACATGCATCAAGTATCAGAATAAGGATAGGTATAATAGTCATGAGAATACAAGGAACAATGTTAGGCATAAAGCATGAATAATTATCATCAGAAACAATAATAGGAATCCTAGCAAAAACTAACAATCACCACTATCCATGCAATGCAATGCAAGTAACAAGAAGGAGACTCCGAGGATGTCCAAGCCATCTCTCGGGGTACCAGTAACAATCCAATCCGGACTACTGATACCAAAGTCTGGCTCCAGGGGGATCCAAGCTCCCGGTCCTGGGAATAGTAGCATGGTCCAAGCCCGCTCCCAACTATTCAATGCCATGGACGCCGTCTAAAGCTGACTGCCCACCCCGATGTCCGTGTAACAGGCCCATCAATAAATCCCCAAACTACAGCTAGCCATGACATGCAAATAATAATAATAATAAGTGGTGTTGACACAAGGAACTCAAGACAAACAAGTCTGGCTAGATCAATATACAAGATATGCTCAGAGGGATTATCTCATTCAAGCCAATACAAGACAAGTCCAATCACATGATAACCCCTTCAGTCTAGCCAGTCATGTTTATCAATTACATGACACGGGGTCCTAAGGTACGCTCTAAGTCAGGTCCATATCCTAAATCTACAAGAGTTTATGTTTCATAATTAATTAGGTATATTATGCCAAGAGAGTGTACAAGGAGCAATAACAACGAATACAATTCATAAGTCAAGGAGGAATTACAAACTAAACCTAGGCAAGCGGTGCCATCCATGTATTGTACTTGTTTTAACGGAGTGCGTGGGGAAAATTGATTTAATGATGCTTCTAGGAGAATTCCTTGGTGTACAATCATGTTAAGCATTTGTTGAGACAATTCCATACGATTTTGGTTAACACATGCATACTACACGAATACCTAGACACCCAATCGAAGTACACCAAGCCATGCGCTACGAATCTAATCCCATTAATGGTCTGGTGAGAGTAGGTTCAAGGTTTCCAACATCTAAGGCTCAAACCTAAGTTACCGGTCTCATTTCTAATAAAATATGAGCTGAACCAATAATCTAAATATTTACATCATTTCTCGATCTCCGATCATAACGAAACCAGAACAATTGGATTCTACATCTCAAGGGCTTTCCAACGGTATATTATACATCGAAATCCAACGGGCGGATTAAAAGTTATAAGTGTTTGAAGTTACCAAGTGCTGTCAGAAATTTATTGCCCTATCGATCAGACAGTGCTGGAATGCTGTTAACTAAGACATGTTTTTTGTCTGATCGATGGGACAGTGAACTGTCTTAGTTAACTAGGACAGAAACCCTGTCTGATCGATCGGACAAAGTGTCCGGTCAATCAGCACTGCATTAGAACCCCGAATTTGGGTGTTCTGTGTCAAACCCCGACCCAGGATTAGCGCGATTAGCACCAATTAAGTGCGTGTTTAGTTATGAAGTGGGTTTAGTGTTCATGGGTTAGAATTTGGTTTGATTTAGTTTGAATTAGCTTTGGGAAATTTTGAGGGCGTATTGTGTTTTTCAGACATGCTCAGGGGTGCCCTGAATGTACGTGTAAGCTTGGGAGGAAAATTTTAGTTTTTCGATTTTAATCGCGATTTCAATCTATTTTGAATGGTTTTATTTTATTATTCAACTTTTGCGTTCAGCCTGTCTGTGTTTGAGGCCCAGAAACCCAAGTTTTGGCCCAAAAGGGTAAAACAGTCCTTTCACACCAAATATGGACCCAAATTTCGAAATCTCAAAGCTATGCCAAATTTATACTTTTTGGAAACTAAATTTTTCGGTGACCATTTTAATCTTCTTTGTCGTTTTTATCCAGGGTCCGTAAATCGATGTTTTAATTGTTGTAAGCTTTGGAGTCAATGGGGCCCACAAACCCATTTGACTTAAGTGTTTTCTCCTTCCATTCCCTCTCACGTTTCAGACTATTCCTACAACTCTTTTCTTCAAGCCAGCTGAGAAGAAACTGTTCTTTTTCTTCTCTTTCTCTCTTTGCATGCCATAGTTAAAGAACTCCAACTCAAAATCTGAAGTTACCCTCTTCTTGACCCAAAAGCCATGAATACCGCAGGTGCATTTGTCAATCCAAACGGCATCATCAAAAACTCATAGTGCCCATACCTTGTTCGAAAAGCTGTTTTAGGCACATCTGACTCCCTAACTCGCAGCTGATAATACCCCGACCTCAAGTGTATCTTGGAAAAATACGCTGCTCTTTGCAATTGATCGAACAATTCATTTATTTTCGGCAACGGATACTTGTTCTTAACGGTCATATGATTCAATCTTCTGTAGTCCATGCACATTCTCAAGCTTCCATCCTTCTTTTTCACAAACGACACTGGTGCTCCCCAAGGTGAAACGCTTGGTCTAATGAAACCTTTACTCAACAAATCTTGCAACTGAAGTTTTTATTCCCCTAATTCTGCTTGAGCCATCCTGTAAGGTGTAATAGAAATTGGAGCTATCCCTGGAAGGAGTTCAATCGTGAACTCAACTTCTCAAATTGGTGGCAATCCCGGGATTTCTTCAGGAAAAACATCCGGAAATTCGAACACAACGGGAATTTCCTCCACCCATTGGGACCGTTTATCCTCCGTGATAAACACTATAAAAGCTTCACATCCACTTCGTACCATTCTGCTTGCTTTTAGTGCTGAAATAATCCCCACTTGGTTCTTCTTCCTGTTCCCCTGAATCAACAAATCTGCCTGATCTCCTTTCAACTTAAAGGTGATAGTCTTACTAAAGCAATCTTTGGTTGCATGATATTTCTCTAACCAATCCAAGCCTAGAATGACATCAAAGTTATGCATGTCTAAAATAATAAGATTTGTTGGAAAGTTGACCTCTCCTAATAGGACTGAACTGTTAGGGTTTTCATTAGTTTGCAATTTGATTGGATGCATTCATTTTTATTTAGCTTGAACTCTCATGCACTAACACTTTTTATAATCTTGGAATCTTCATGCATTATCAGTTTTTAATCATTACATCAAAAGATTTTGTAGAGGCTTGCTCAAACATGTTTTGATTTACACTTTAAAAACTCATTTCTTCAAACATGATAGCCTCTAGTTAAACCTAGCTCTCCAAGACCAAGTTTCCTTTTAAAAAGTCATTTTTCAAGTCTTTAAAAACAGGAAAGGCTTGGTCAACCGAACTGGGTTCAGTCAGCTGTCGGTTCCGAATATAAAATGTAAAAATGTTATCAGGGAAGTTTGGCCAGGCTGTCGGTCGACCAAACTTATGTCGATTCCAGTTCTAGAATGAATGAAAATTTTTTTTTATCAGGGTAGTTCGGTCAGCTGTCGGCTCAGTGTCGGTCAAGAGTCGGTCAACTGAACTTTTGTTCAGTGAACCGACATGCGTCTTTTGGTCCGCAAGATTTCAAAAATATGACCGTTGGGAGTTCGGTCGACTGAACCCAAGGTGTTGGCTGACCGATAAGAGGTCTGTTGAAGACAATTTTTCTTATAAAAACAACACTTCCTTGGGATTTGTGCCAACACTTTTGAGACATTTGAGGGCCAAGGAAGGTGGGACAACCATGCTAGCCTAGAGGGAGGCAAAGAGGGCAAATCAATCATTTCAAACCTTTGATTTCTCAAATGGGTTTGCCTTTCTTAACTTATTTTATTCTTGCTTGTCCTTAATCTTTGTTTTCTTAAATGGCATGATTAAAAGTGTTCAAAATGTTCAAATGATGTTTGTTTAAACATGCTTTGATTTTAAAATATGTTTATCTCATAATCTTCATCATTTGAATAGTATTTTACATGTTATTCAAAAACATGTGTAAAAATCTTCTACCTCACATTTGCATCATTTATGGGCATTGATTTTCAAAGAGGTAGATGAAGTTTTTAAGGCAAATGTATCTCACACATATCTTTGCATTCATTATGCATATGTCTTAGATAGGTTTTCAATTTCATTATTAGCCTATGTTAAGAGGCATCAACATGTACTCATTTGCATCTCATCTTATGCTTGTTTAGGTATAGTTTATTGAAATAAAAATCTGATGTTGTAAAGGTAAATGTTTAGCCTATTGAAAAACATATGATATTGTAATAGGTTATTGCTGAGCCTTGTGAAAAAGCATATGTGGTTGTAAGGTTGGAGGTTAGCCTAACCCTCAAGTTGATAGTGTAAATACCGGTTGGGAAACCGGGAGTGGACGTAGGCTTGTTTGGCCGAGCCACTATAAATTTGCTTGTTGTGGTGATTGTTTGTGGATGTTATACTCATACTCATGCTACTTTTTAAATGTCTCTCTTAATGGTTAGTTAAATGCTTTACCTGTTATTAGAACATCTTCCTGTAAACATGATGATAAAACTTAAAAGGCATAATTGACACAACTTTTAAAAAGAAGTGGTCTAGTTTTTGGAGCTCACCCTATTCAACCCCCCCCCCCCCCTCTCTAGGGTTCGATTCTGGTCTTTCAATTGGTATCAGAGCTTAGGTGCTCGTGTTAGGTCTAACAAACCTTGAGTTAGAATCCTAGAGAGTGTTTTCATTAGTTGCCACTATGCAAACTCATTTGGGAGAGGGCAATGCCACCAATAGACCTCCTCTGTTTAATGGAACACATTATCGTTACTGGGAAATTAGAATGCAAGTGTTCTTGGAATCCCAAAGTCTAGATGTGTGGAATATTATAGAGGAAGGTTATCATCCACCCACGATCACAGAACAAAATTCGGAAGGATATGTGATATCTATAAAACTCAAGCCCAAGAAAGAGTGGACTCAAGGAGAAAAAGATGGGGCAAATCTGAATGCTAAGGCAAAGAACTCTCTATATTGTGCCTTATCTCAAGGAGAATTCAATAGGGTAGTTAATTGCAATACGGCTAAGGAAGTTTGGAATACCTTAGAGACCACACATGAGGGAACGGATCAAGTGAAAATTGCAAAAATCCAAATGTTAACTTCCAAGTTTGAAGATATCAAAATGCTTGAGGAAGAAACTTTTGATGAATTCTATACAAAATTTATGGAGATTGTGTCGCGACCCCGGACCGGGGCCCGGGACTGCGACGGTGGTGGATGAATGATTATATGAATACACACATTTAATTTCCCACAGGTTTCCGCGGTGAGGATTCCACACACAGTCATAGAACATTTACATTGGTGCGGAAGCGTGTAGCAAATCAAACTCTTAATCCATTCTCTTTATATGAGACCGATAATACACAAGTATGACATGATGTCGGAGTGAGCAATGATCTCATTAGCATTCCCAAAATATGAAGTTAAAGTTTAAATAAAAGATCAAGTTAAATTAACATTCCCCAAAAATAATGGCCAATAAAGTTTAGTATAACCAAAAGTGCAAATCAAGATCATTTTATAAACTCTCCCAAAATGTTACGTAGCTCAAAGCTAAACCGATGCCTAAATGACATTGTCAGCTTGCCACTCCACTAATCGTTGCGGTTCGCCGACCGCCTCCTTTGGCTCCTCCTCAAAGGCAATAACGGGGGCTGGACCTGAGTACCACAAAGATGGGTCAGACACGACTGTCTGGCAGGTGGATGAATAGATAATACCAAGAAAGAAATCAAAGCACATCTTAAGCATAACGAAATCTTATTAAAACAATAACTGTCTTAAAATAGGATGCATGGTTCATTTAAAGTACAGATAAAATGTAAATCATGTAGGATATTCAAGGTACAGGAACTGACTAGATGGCAACCACACTAAAGCTAAATCCTTTCTATCACTAATGTGATGAGAGCACATTCAGTGCGTTGGTCTCGAGCACACGAAGTGACGGGAACCAACATTATATACATATACATATACATATAGCTAGGCAAGACCACGGCCGCGGAATCGGGTAATAAGACAGGACAGGATCCAAGTTGCAACTGGCGGGAGCACAAGGGGGAGGCCCAAGTCAGTTGATTAGATTGACAAGGACGTCCAAGCTTAGTGGTGCCGACTCATAGGTTACATGAGAAATCAAAACGTGCACAAAACTATATCGGTGCAAAACACTCGGGCAGGCGGGGCAGGGTGCTCATAGGCACACATTTCATATCATTATCTTTTCATGCGTAAACGGGGCTGGCAGGACATGTCAGGTGCATAAATCAGAGTTAAGAACAATGAAATAAATTCTTATACAGTTACGGACTATATATTGGGGTTTCCGTATTCATACAACATGTATAAAGATCTTGTATGTCTATTATTGCCCTTAGTATGGTACTTGAATGATAGAGGACATATCAAGTTTCCTTATACAAGTTGATGAATCCAAAATTCCCAATATCTTTCCGAAATTGAGTTTCTTTCTAAGTCAGTCTCCTTATGTCATCCCCTGGTCTTTCCAAGGTGGTAGGGCATCAGAACAACCTATCCAAACCTTTAAATACCATATCTGAAAACAATAGAAAAGACTCAGGAATTCTGGGTGAAATTCGGTCACCAGTCGGTTAGCCGGCGGTTAGCGGCCGAGTGTTCGGCGGTTAGCCACTGGCTGACCGCTGGGCTGACCGCGGTTCACCCTGCTAAAATATAGCATTTTGTGTTTTTGACCGCGCATCTCGGCTACCTGGCGGTCATAGGGTTTTTGGTTAGCGGTTGGCCGCGAGCTGACCGCGGTTCACCTGTCAAAACACAACATTCTGTGTTTGTAACCGAATCTGGGTCGGCTAGCCGCCGGTCACCTGTCGGCTAGCCGCCAAGGTGACCGCCCGCTGACCGCCCAGCTGCGGAAACTCTACATCAGGTGCAAATTTCAGCTCTTTCTTTCTCAAACCCTTTCACCTCAACTCCAACCATTTCCTAACATGAAATGGGTCTATTCCCTTCCATTCCACATCTAACCCTTTCCTCCAACCACTATTCCATCAATGCATTTAATTCTCCTTCCAACACCAATCCCATTCAATGCAAGTACAAATATCATTTAAGAAGTCCATAATGACCAAAATAAGCTTTAATGAATGAATGCATACATTCTCATAAACTAACTAGGAGAAAAATCATATCAATAAGTACATTTCCAAAAGCATTATGAAACATAATAAACTAAAGGAATATGAATAGTAAAATCCACATTTTCAATAAAACAAGAACTCATTCAAATCAAATCCATTCATTCACTTGCCTTGGTCTCCAAATATGCTAGTGAGCTCTAATCACACTCTCAAGCTCAAAATCTACAATATACACAAAAATCCCCAAAATACATTCATTACAACCCTAGAATGTCAAAATCAAGAAATAGATGGAGATAGCTTCCAATAATCAAGGTGAAGCACCTCCATGGCTAGAAGAACACACAACCAAGAGATGAGAAGAAGAGCTTACATGGAAAGTCCTCTAATGGCAAGAGCTTGATCAAAGTGTAGCTTGGAATAGAAGGCTCTCTCTAAAAAGGGTATCAAGATGAAGCTCTCATGGAGGGGAAGAAGATTACCACCTCCATTTTACCTTTAGCAATAGATTTGAGAGAGATTGAGAGATGGAGAAGCAAGAAGCAAGGTAGCTTGAAGAAAACCCTAGGGCTGGGCTGGGATTCCTTTTTCTCAAAGAAAGTTGCAAGAAGAGGAAGAGGAAAAAGGGCTCCTCCTTATATAGACAATGGCAATGGGTCCCACAACTTAAAAGTCCAAATTGGGCTAAAACATCGCTCTACGGGCTTTGGACGGATTCGACGAAGAAGGAAGAATTGATCGCCGAAATTTCTACTTTCCAAAAAGTATATATTTTATGAGTTTCGGATACATTGAAAATAGTGTCCAGATTTTGTGTAAAAAGACTGTTTTACCCCTATCATTGGCAAAGTAGGGGTTAGAGGTTTCGAACGAGAACGGAGTAAATACAAAAGTTGTCGGGAATCATAAAATACATTAAACGGAGTAAATTACAGATTTTTAGAATTATTAAATAAATCCCAAAACTAATCAAGACACAATAAAAGGAACCCCAAAGGGCCCCACTAAATCAAAAGAGTTCCCAAAATAATTCAAAGCTATAAAAAGCTATTCTAAATCCAGATTTAACCCATTTCCACTAATCTCACTTATAGCTAAAGCACGTCTTAATTAGCACTAAAATGAAACTCTCGGGGCGGGGTCTTACAGATTGTCAACTCCTTCATAGGACTAGAAGAGAAGATTGATGAATCCAAAGCTGTTAGTGTAAGGCCCCACCCCGAGAGTTTTCGATTAGTGTTAATTAAGACGTACTTTAGTTATAAGTGTGATTAGTGAGTTTTGGTTAAGTTTGGAATAGAATATCTCTTTTATAGCTTTGGTTGATTTTGGGAACTCTTTTGATTTAGTGGGACCCTTTGGGGGTTCCTTTATAGTGTTTAATGAGATTTAGGGATTTATTTGATATTTGAAAAAATCGGTACTTTGTCCCGTTTAATGTATTTTATTATTCCCGACAACTTTCGTATTTGCCCCGTTTTTATTCGAGACCTCTAGATCTTATGTTGCTAATGATAGGGGTAAAACAGTCTTTTTGCACAAAATCTGGACACTATTTTCAATGTCTCTGACACCTGTGAAACGTATACTTTTTGGAAACTATAAATTTCGGCGAAGAATTCTTCCTTCTTCGTCGAATCCATCCAAGGCCCGGAAGATGGTATTTTAAGCCCTAGTATTTGTTTAAGTGGTGGGACCCATCCCCACTCCCTTTATAAGGAAGAGTCTCCTTTTCTTCTCCCTTCTCTTTCAACTTTCCTTTGAAAAGAAGAGAGGTTCCAGTCCTAGGGTTTTCTTGCATGTCTCCTTTCTTTTTCTTTTCTCAATCTCTCTCAAGTCTTTGCTAAAGGAAAAATGGAGGTTGCCATCTTTTTCCCCTCCATGTGTGCTTCATCTTGGTACCATTTTTAGAGAGAACCCTCCACTCCAAGACGCTCTTTGAACAAGCTCTTGCTATTTGAGGACCTTCCATGTAAGTGATCCTTTCCATCCTCTAGATTATGCTTTTTCTAGCCCTAGAGAGTCTTCATGTCCATTATTGGAAGCTCTCTTTTCCAATTCCTTGTTTTGCCATTTTTAGGGCTTGAAATGAATGTTATTTTGGGGGGGTTTTTGTGTAGACTTTTGATTTTGGCTTAAAGAGTGGTGATTAGAGCTCATTAGCTTAATTGGAGATCAAGGCAAGTGGATGAATGGGTTTGTTTTATGATTTGTCATTTTGCAGAGAAATATGGATTTTTATAATGATGGCTCCTTCTTATGCTTCATGTCTTTCATTGATTTTTGAAGCATGCATGTTAATGAGCTTTCTCCTATCTTAATTACGCTCTTGAGATTTTGTACATTAAGTCGGTATTTTGTCAATTTTTGCATCCTCATTTATGATGGTTGTTCTTAGCATTGAATGAGGTTGGAAATCATTATGATTTTGATGGTTTTAAAGGGTGGTTGTTGGAGAAGTGAATGGTGTTTTGGGTAGATGGAAAGGCAATAAATGTATTGCCAAGAGGATGGCTTATATGGGTTTTGAAAGGAAGAGAAGTGAGGTTCGGACTGCTGAAACTATGAGTTTCTGAAGTAGTTCGCTCGAGCGAACCTTAATTCGCTCGAGAGAACCCTTCACAGAACTCCTATTGCTTGAGCTAACCCATTTCTTCGCTCGAACTTTCTTGCTCCGGAGCAATTCGCTCGAGTGAACTCATCATCGCTCGAGCCTCTCTCTTTCTTCGCTTGACCTTTTCTGATTAGAAGTAGTCCGCTCGAGCGAACTCATGTTCGCTCGAGTGAACCCCTTCAAGAGACTGGTTCGCTTGAGCCATTCTTTCTATTCGCTCGACCCTTCCAGACTCGAACCAGTTCGCTCGAGCGAACCCCTCCCAGAATGCTGTTCGCTCGAGCAAACTGCACTGAATTACTGGGTTGTTTCCAAACATGCTTAAAAGGTTGTTTTAAGGTCCAGTGAGGTTGGTTTGGAGTGCTAATATGATGTGAAGAAAGAAGAGGTGTCTCATGGAGACTGATTTGGAAAAGAACCCCAATTCCGGAAATTTATTGAGATTAATGGAATCAACAACTTGTATAGGGTTCCCGAGTTGTCTCAAACCTTCTGGAGTACCATGCCATCAACTTAAATCGACATACGAGACCCTTATACTTATTGTTTAAATCCTGAAACCTCAATGTATGGTCCGAAAATACATGGGTGTCTATAGTGTTTGCTTTTATCAAACCTTATACGTTTTCAACAGTTTTTGTATATTAGTACAAGTGACATTTCAAAACCACTGAAATCCATAATTTGACATTTGATCAGCCTTATGCATTTTGATAAGATATTATTATGTCATATGCACTTACGAGCCTTTTTGTTTACTCTGTTTTGGGTGGTATTCACCTCTTTAGATATGTACATGTTTTGAATGTGTTTTTAACCTATGAGTCGGCACCACTAAGCTTGGACGACCTTGTCGGTTTGATCCACCAACTTGGGGTCCCCCTTTAGCTTCTGTCAGTTGCAGTCTGAATTCTGTTCTGTTTGTCACCCGGTTCCGCGGCCGTGGTTTTGCTCAGTATATTATATATGTATATAGTTGTTTCTTGTCACCTCGTGTGCTCCGAGACCAACGCCTTTAGTGTGCTCTCATCACACTAGTGATGGAGGATTTAACTTAAGTGTGGTTGCCATCTTGTCAGTTCCTTATCTTTGGTTACCTTCATGATTTATCTTGCAGCTGTACTTTATATCAACAATGCATCATGTTTATAACAATCACTGTTTTATTATGATATCAGCATCATTTAAGGTATATTTTGTTTTCTTAAATTGTATTATCTATTCATCCACCTGCCAGACCGTCGTGTCTGATCCATTTTTGTGGTATTCAGGTCCAGTCCCCGTTATTGCCTTTGAGGAGGAGCAAGAGGAGGCGGTCGGCGAGCCACAACGTTTAGTAGAGTGGCAAGCTGACAATGTCATGTAGACATTGGTTTGAGCTACAAGTTGCGCAACATTTTGGGGAAAATTGTAGAATGAATTGTGATTTATACTTTTGGTTGTATTGGCCTTTGTTGGCCATTATTTTTGGGAAATGTTAATTAACTAATCTTTTGTTTAAACTTATAACTTTACATTTTGGGAATGCCGATGAGATCACTGCTCACTTTGACATCTTGTTAGTCATTTGTTTTTATCAGTCATGTTTTGTGGAATAGGTTACCGATTTGATTTGTTACACGCTTCCGCACCAATATATATGTTTTGTGAGTGTGTGTGAAATCCTCACTGCGGAAACCTGTGGGAAATTAAGTGAGTGTATATTCAAATAGATATCCAAATGCATGATCATTGTATAAATGTAGTTTATCCTCACTCGCGGGCCCGGGTCTTGGTCCGGGGTCGCGTCAGACTGGTATTGGAGCGAGACGTGTTTCAAGCAATTAAAAGAAACTAAAAATCCTAAGGACGTGGCGAGGATTCGTTAGACTTTTTCGTTAGTTAGACTTGTGTGAGCAATGTGTGACCCTTATTTGATTTTCATGTGCTAATAACTTATTTTGCAGTGATATGCCACCTCGAAAAAGATCCGTAATCGACAACCCCACCTCAAGCAATAGTGAGCATACCGGGCCAATTGAGACCGGAACTCCCGATTCAGCCATGCAAAACAAATTTCAACAAATGATGCAGGCCATGCTAGACCAGCAGCGTCAAGCTAATGAGAACCAAGCCAGATTGCAAGAGCAAATGGCTAGAAAGGATGAGGAACACGCTAAGGAGATGGCACAGATGCAAAGGCAGTTGTTAGTGGTGTTAGAGAGAAGGCCTAAACCGGCACCGGCTCAACCGCTAGGCCCTCAAATAGTCATTAACAATAGGGAGCATGACCCCAATGCATTGTTTGAGCGGTTCAGAAAGAGGGGTCCTAAGGAGTTCTCTGGGCATGAAGACCTATTGGCTGCAGATGACTGGTTAGAGCATATAGAGAACATCTTTGAGGTATTCAGATGTATGGGACGGCAGCAAGTACAACTCACCGCTTCCATGTTCACCTAGTTAGCAGATATATGGTGGAAAACAATAAGAGCTGAATATAGAACTATGGCAGATGCAGAAGCTTGGGGAAACTTCAAGAGGCAGTTCAGTGATAAGTATGTACCGACGCATGTGAAGAGGCAGAAAGCCATCGAATTCCAGCAGCTTGTGCAAGGTAGCATGACAGTCCAAGAGTACCTCACGAAGTTCGAGAGGTTGTCTCGATATGCCCCCGAATTGATTGACACCGTGGAGAAGAAGATAGCAAAGTTCCTTGAGGGACGTAACCCGATCATTGAGAGGGATGCCACGGGTCTTATGCCACCAGCCACTTTTGAAGAGGCTGTAAGACGGGTGTACAAATTCGAGAACCTGAACAACAAGATCCTCAAGATTCAAGGTAGGACTCAAACTCACCAATAGAGCAACCAACAGAGGAACCATCAGAACAATAGACAGAGGCAAGAATAACATGCTTAGAGGCAAGACCAAAATGCCCAAGGACAAGTAGTTTGTGCACATTGTGGCAAGAACCACGATGTTTCTCAGTGTCGGGCAGTGACGGGAGCATGCTTCAGATGTGGTTCCATGAACCACCAACTCAAGGATTGTCCAAGGCTAGTGGGACAAGGCAACAATAGACAGAATCAGCAGCAATAAGGAGCACAGCGTCCAGCACTGCCTCAGAATGCATTGGTTGTTCAGAACCAGCCAAGGCCACTTCAGCAACAAGCCCCTCAGCAGCAGTATAGACCTCAATAGCAGTAGCAACAAGCCCGTCAGCAAGGTCAGAATCAGAATCAGCGTCCTCCTCAGCATAATAGAAATGCATAACAAGGCAGGCAGCAGCAAGCTCAAAACAGGCCACAACAGCGAGGACAAGTGTATACAATCAACCAAGCTGATGCAAAGGCTGCAGATAACGTGGTGGAAGGTACACTCCTTGTTTGTGGAATTGAAGCTAAGATATTGTTTGACCCTGGCTCTGCACACTCTTTCATGTCTCCAAATTTTTCTAAGTTGATTGATATGCCTGCTAAAGAACTTGAGTTTATTTTGACGGTGTCCACCCCAGTAGGCAAACAAGTTGTGTGTAGGAAATATCATCCTAGATGTGCTATTAAGATAGGAGATGTGGTGTTACCAGTGAATCTTATTTTGTTGGAGAGTTTCCAGACATTTTTCCAGAAGAGATTCCATGTTTACCACCTGTTAGAGAAATTGACTTCACCATCGAGTTGTTACCGGGGACCGCTCCTATATCTATTGCACCATATAGAATGGCTCCGGCTGAGTTAGGAGAATTGAAGATACAATTGCAAGAATTGTTGGACAAAGGTTTTGTTAGACCTAGTGTTTCACCATGGGGAGCTCTAGTTTTATTCGTCAAGAAGAAAGATGGCTCGATGAGGATGTGTATTGATTATCGGAGATTGAACCAAGCTACCATCAAGAACAAGTATCCATTGCCAAGGATAGATGAACTGTTTGATCAATTGCAAGGTGCTACATACTTTTCGAAGATTGACTTAAGGTCTGGTTACCATCAGTTGAGAGTTAGAGACTCAAATGTATCGAAGACAGCTTTCCGGATAAGATATAGACACTATGAGTTCTTAGTGATGCCATTTGGACTAACGAATGCACCGGTAGTATTCATGGCCTTTATGAACAAAATTTTCACGGAGTACTTAGACCAATTCACAGTAGTGTTTATTAATGACATTTTGGTGTACTCCAAGTCCAGAGAAGAACATGAAGAACATTTGAGGATCGCACTGTAACTCCTAAGAGACAATCAATTGTATGCGAAACTCAGCAAGTGCGAATTTTGGCTTGAAGAAGTCGTATTTTTGGGACATATCATTTCCAAAGAAGGATTATCGGTGGATCCAGCTAAGATTGATGCAGTTGTGAAGTGGGAAAGACCGAAGAATGCGTCAGAAATCAGAAGTTTTCTAGGATTGACGGGTTACTACCAGAGGTTTGTGCAAGGACTTTTGTCGATTGCAGCATATTGACGAAGATGACTAACAAGAATGCACCCTATGTGTGGACAGATCAGTGTGAGGCCAGTTTTCAAGAGCTAAAAAAGAGATTGACTTCAGCACCAGTCCTCACCTTACCATCCGGAAGCGGCGGTTACACTACTTTTACCAACGCTTCGAATATAGGACCGGGCTGTGTGTTGATGCAAGATGGAAAAGTAGTTGCTTATGGATCCCGATAGTTGAACGACCACGAGAAGAACTATGCAACGCATGATCTTGAGTTAGCAGCGGTCGTTTTTGCATTAAAGATGTGGAGACATTACCTCTATGGAGAGAAGTTCGAAGTCCACTCCGACCACCGCAGCTTACAGTACTTGTTTTCTCAGAAGGAATTGAAAATGAGGCAAAGAAGATGGATGGACTATATTAAATACTATGATTTTTCGATCAAGTATCACCCGGGGAAGACAAATGTAGTAGTTGATGCCTTGAGTAGGAAGTCAGCAAGCGTGGCAAGTCTAAGGGTTACTTGCATCTTTCAGCAATTTAAGGAGTTGGGTGTAGATTTTCAGCCCTTAAGCAAGGGAGTAATGTTAGCCAACATGTCAGTGTCTGAACCCTCATTCATTCGGAAGATCAAGGATGACCAATTGCAAGATCCAGAGTTGGCCAAGATTTCAAATCATATAGCAAAACGTCCTGATTTTCGTATAGTAGATGAAATTTTATACTATCGTGATCGTTTATGCGTGCCCAACATTGAAGATTTGAAGAATGACATCATGACAGAGGCGCACAGTGCGAAGTATTCCATGCATCCGGGTAGCACGAAGATGTACCAGAACTTGAAGGGCAGATTTTGGTGGAACAACATGAAGAGGGAAATAACAACTTTTGTTTCCCGTTGTATGACTTTTCAGTTGGTGAAGGCAGAGTGTCGCGACCCCGGACCGGGGGCCCCGGGACCGCGACGGGGCGGTGTGAAAGAACAACGAACCGCCCCTTCTTTAAATAAGGATTATACATTGTATATTTCTTTAATTTCCCACAGGTTTCCGCGGTGAGGATTCCTCATACACTCATAGAACATTTATATTGGTGCGGAAGCGTGTAGCAAATCAAACTCTTATTCCAATCACATCAAATAAGACTGTTAATAAACAAGTATAGCATGATGTCAGAGTGAGCAATGATCTCATTAGCATTCCCAAAACATTAAGTTAAAGTTTAACAAAAGAACAAGTTAATTAACATTCCCCAAAAAATAAAGGCCAACAAAGGCCAGTACAACCCAAAAATATAAAACAGTATCATTCTCAAAATTCCCAAAATGTTCGCAGCTCCGAGCTAAACCGAATGTCTACATGACATCGTCAGCTTGCCACTCTACTAGTCGCTGTGGTTCAACAGCCGCCTCCTCTGACTCCTCCTCAAAGGCACTAACGGGAGCTGGACCTGAGTACCACAAAAATGGGTCAGACACGACGGTCTGGCAGGTGGGTGAATAGATAAACCAAGAAAGAAATCACAACATATCATAGTTATAACGAAAACTGTCATAAAACAGGATGCATAGTTCATTTAAAGTACAGATGCAATACAAATCATGCGGGGTATTCAAGGTACAGGAACTGACTAGGTGGCAACCACACTAAAGCTAAATCCTCTCCATCACTAAGGTGATGAGAGCACATTGCGTGCATTGGACTCAATCACACGAAGTGACGAGAACCAATATTATAAACATATACATATACATATACATATAGCTAGGCAAGACCACGGCCGCGGACCGGGTAACGGGACAGTACGGGATCCAAGTTGCAACTGGCGGGAGCACAGGGGGAGACCCAAGTCAGTTGATCAGACTGACAAGGATGTCCAAGCTTAGTGGTGCCGACTCTTAGGTTACATGATAAATCGAAACATTTACAAAACTATATCAATATAAAACATACGGGCAGGCGGGGCATGGTGCTCGAAGGCACACATTTCAAATCATTTTCGGTTCATGTATATACTGGCTGGCAGGACATATCGGGTATACAAATCGGAATTTGAGAGAAAACCAGTAAATTCGGGTTATTATACCAATAACTGAATAAAACAATGCAATGAGTCCTTATGCCATTAGGGACTATGTATTGGGGCATCTATATTCAAACGACCTGTATAAGGATCTTGTATGTCTAAATTACCCTTAGTATGGTACTCAAATGATAGAGGACATACTAAGCTTCCTTATGCACGTTGATGAATCTAAAGGTCCCGATACCTTTCCCGAAATGGTTTTTCTTCCTATGTCAATCTCCTTATGTCATCCCCTAGGTCCTTCCAAGGTGGTAGGGCATCAGAACAACCCATCCAAACCTTTAAATACCATATCTGAAACCAATAGAAAGACTCAGGAATTCTGGGTAAAACTCGGTCACCTGTCGGTCAGATGGCGGTTAGCCGCCGAGGTGATCGGCGGTTAGCCGCTGGCTGACCGCGGAGCTGACCGCGGTTCACCCTGCTAAAAAGTAGCATTCTGTGTTTCTAACCGCGCCTCGCGGCTACCTAGCGGTCACTGGGGTTTTTGGGGTGGCGGTTAGCCGCGAGCTGACCGCGCGGCTGACCGCGGTTCGCCTTGTTTCTAACCGTATCTGGGTCGGCTAGCCGACGGTCACCTGTCGGCTAGCCGCCGAGGTGACCGCCCGCTGACCGCCCAGCTGCGGGAACTACACATCAGGTGCAGATTTCAGTCATTTGTCACCCAAACTATTTCACATCAACTCCAACCCTTACTTAACCTGAAATAGATCCATTCCCTACCATTTAACATTTACTTCTTCCCACCAACCACCATTCCACCAATGCATTAATTCACCTACCAATCCAAATTTCATTTAATGCAAGTACAATACCATTTAATAAGCTTATAATGACCCAAAATAAACTTTGATGAGGAATGCATTTATTATCATAAAGCTAAGGAAGAAACAATGTCAATAAATACATTTCTAAATCATTATGGAATCATGATAAATCAAATGACATATGAATAGTAAAAATCCACATTTTTGACAAAGTAAGAACTTATCCAAATTGAATCTATTCATCCACTTGCCTTGGTCTCCAAGAATGCTAATCAAGCTCTAATCCACTATCAAGCTCAAATCTACAATCTACACACAAAATCCCCAAAATACAATCATTACAAGCCCTAAAAAGTCAAAATCACGAAATAGATGGAGGTAACTTCCAATAATCAAGGTGAAGCACCTCCTAGGCTAGATGAACACACAATCAAGAGATGAGAAGAAGAACTTACATGAAGAGTCCTCCAATGGCAAGAGTTGGCTCAAGAGGTAGCTTGGAATGGGAGGTTCTCTCAAAAAAAGATATTAAGAGGAAGCTCTCATGGAGGGGAAGAAGGTTGTAGCATCCACTTAGCCTTTAGCAAGAGATTGGGAGAGATTGAGAGAAGAAGAAGCAAGAAGCAATGGAAGAACTCTAGGGCTGGGCTGGGATCCCTCTTTCTCAAGAAATTGCAAGAAGAGGAAGAAGAAGGAGACTTCTCCTTATATAGCTAAGGCAATGGGTCCCACAACTTAAAAGTCTAAAATGGGCTAGAACATCGTTCTACGGGCTTCGGACGGATTCGACGAAGAAGGAAGAATTGATCGTCGAAATTTTTACTTTCCAAAAAGTATATATTTTACTAGTTTCGGAGACATTGAAAATTGTGTCCAGATTTTGTGTAAAAAGACTGTTTTACCCCTATCAATGGCAAAGTAGGGTTTAGAGGTCTCGAATGGGAACGGAGCAAATACGAAAGTTGTCGGGAATCATAAAATACATTCAACGGAGCAATTTACCGATTTCCAGAATTATCGAATAAATCCCAAAACTAATCAAGACACAAGAACAGGAACCCCCAAAGGGCCCCACTAGATCCAAAAGAGTTCCCAAAATCATTGAAAGCTATAAAAAGCTATTCTAATCCCGATTTAACCAATTTCCACTAATCTCACTTATAACTAAAACACGTCTTAATTAACACTAAAAGGAAACTCTCGGGGCGGGGTCTTACATCCTCCACCCCTTAGGGCATTTGGTCCACCAAATGAAATAAAATAACTAACCTCGGGTAGTAGATGCGGATACTTCTTCTGAACTTGATCCCGTAATTCCCACGTTGCCTCTTCAGGTCCGTGATTTTCCCAGAGCACTTTCACCCATTGTATAGTCCTTGTCCTCAGTTCTTGTTCCTTCGTATCGATGATCTGAATAGGCTTCTCGATATAAGTGGCATCTTCTCTGATCTCTAATGGTTCATGACGGAGTACATGTGACGGGTCGGGGACGTACTTTTTCAACATAGACACATGGAACACATTGTGTACGCCGGAAAGCTCGGGTGGTAAGGCTAATCTGTAAGCCACGTCACCAATCTTGCTCATGATATCGTAGGGTCCAATGTATCTCCGAGATAGTTTGCCTTTCTGACCGAATCTCAGAGTTCCTCTAGTAGGTGACACCTTCAAGAAAACCTTATCTCCTTCCTTAAAATGTAAGTCCCTTCGATGAGAGTCTGCATAACTCTTCTGTCTACTCCGGGCTACCTTCAGACGTTCCTGGATCAACTTGACTTTGTCGCTGGTTTCACTCACCATAGTCGGTCCATGAAAACTGCGAATACCTACTTCTTCCCAACAAACTGGAGTTCTACACCTCCTACCATACAATGCCTCAAAAGGCGCCATCCCGATGCTCGAATGATAACTGTTGTTGTAGGCGAATTCGCAAAGTGGTAGGGTCTCGTCCCATTGGGTCTTGAAATCTAGTACACACGCTCGAAGCATATCTTCAAGGGTCTGAATTGTTCTTTCCGACTGACCATCTGTTTGTGGGTGATACGCTGTGCTGAACTGAAGCTTTGTTCCCATAGACTCATGCAAAGTCTTCCAAAATCTCGAGACGAATCTGCTATCTCTGTCCGAAGTAATGGAGACTGGCTGCCCATGACGGCTGACAATCTCGTTGACAAACAACTCTGCGAGAGGTAACATATGCATCTTCTCTCCGGTCTTCATCGGAATAAAATGGGTTGATTTGGTGAGACGGTCCACAATGACCCATATGGAGTTGTTCCCTTTTCTGGTCCTTGGCAATCCCGAGATGAAATCCATGGTAATATGTTCCCACTTCCATTCTGGGATCTCTAATGGTTGCAATAACCCTGGAGGTCTCTGATGCTCTGCCTTCACCAACTGGCACGTCATACACCGGGAAACGAACGCTGCTATTTCCCTCTTCATGTTGTTCCACCAAAATCTGCCTTTCAGGTTCTGATACATCTTCGTGCTACCCGGATGCATAGAGTACTTCGTACTGTGCGCCTCTGTCATAATATCATTCTTCAAATCTTCAATGTTGGGCACGCATAGACGATCACGATAGAATAAGACTCCATCCACAATACGGAAATCAGGACGTTCTGCTATATGCTCTGAAATCTTGGCCAACTCTAGATCTTGCAATTGGTTTTCCTTGATCTTCCGAATGAACGAGGGTTCAGACACTGACATGTTGGCTAATATTACTCCTTCGCTTAGGGGCTGAAAATCTACCCCCAACTCTTCAAATTGCTGAAAGAAGCACGTAACTCTTAGGCTTGCCACACTTGCTGACTTTCTACTCAAGGCATCGGCTACTACATTTGCCTTTCCCGGGTGGTACTTGATCGGAAAATCGTAATCTTTGATGTATTCCATCCATCTTCTTTGTCTCATATTCAATTCCTTCTGAGAGAACAAATACTGTAAGCTGCGGTGATCGGAGTGGACTTCGAATTTCTCTCCGTAGAGGTAATGTCTCCACATCTTTAGCGCAAAAACGACCGCCGCTAATTCCAGATCATGCGTTGCATAGTTCTTCTCGTGGTCCTTCAACTGCCGGGATCCATAAGCAATGACTTTTCTATCTTGCATCAACACACAACCGAGTCCTATATTCGAAGCATCTGTAAAGATGGTATAACTGCCGCTCCCGGATGGTAAAGTGAGGACGGGTGCTGATGTTAATCTCTTTTTCAGCTCTTGGAAGCTGGCCTCGCATTGGTCTGTCCACACATGGGTGCATTCTTCTTGGTCAACTTTGTCAATGAAGCTGCAATCGACGAAAATCCTTGCACAAATCTTCGATAGTAACCCGCCAATCCAAGAAAACTTCTGATTTCTGACGCGTTCTTCGGTCTTTCCCACTTCACAACTGCATCTATCTTGGCTGGGTCCACTGATAATCCTTCTTTGGAAATGATATGGCCTAAAAATGCGACTTCTTCAAGCCAAAAATCGCACTTAGTGAGCTTCGCATACAATTGATTGTCTCTTAGGAGTTGCAATGCTATCCTCAAATGCTCTTCATGTTCTTCTCTAGACTTAGAGTACACCAAAATGTCATCAATAAATACCACTGTGAATTGGTCTAAGTACTCCGCAAATATTTTGTTCATCAAAGCCATGAATACTGCTGGTGCATTCGTCAATCCAAATGGCATCACTAGAAACTCATAGTGTCCATATCTCGTCCGGAACGCTGTCTTCGATACATCTGAATCTCTAACTCTCAGCTGATGATAACCTGATCTTAGATCGATCTTCGAAAAGTAAGCAGCACCTTGTAATTGGTCAAACAATTCGTCTATCCTTGGCAATGGATACTTGTTCTTGATGGTAGCTTGGTTCAACTTCCGATAGTCAATGCACATTCTCATGGAACCGTCTTTCTTCTTAACGAATAAAACTGGAGCTCCCCAAGGTGAGACGCTCGGTCTAATGAAACCTTTGTCCAACAATTCTTGCAACTGAATCTTCAACTCACCTAATTCAGCTGGAGCCATTCTGTATGGTGCGATAGATATTGGAGCGGTCCCCGGTAACAATTCGATGGTGAAGTCAATCTCCCTAACCGGTGGTAAACCTGGGATTTCTTCTGGAAAGATGTCTGGGAATTCGCAAACAATTGGGATCTCCTCCACCCCTTGGGACCGTTTATCCTCCGTGATAAACGCTAAATAGCATTCACAGCCACTTCTCACTAGTCTATCAGCCTTCAATGCTGAGACGAATCTAGGACAAGAATTCTTCTTCTCCCCGTGGAACAATACGCCTGCCGGGGTCTCCTCTAATTTGAACATGAGGGTCTTATGGAAACAATCCATCGTAGCATGGTACCCTGCCAACCAATCCATTCCTAGAATAACATCGAAATCAAACATCTCCAACAAAATGAGATTCGCCGGTAACACCACATCTCCTATCTTAATAGCACATCTAGGATAATACTTCCTACACACAACTGGTTTGCCTACGGGGGTGGACACCGTTAATACATACTCAAGTTCTCTAGCAGGCACATCAATCAACTTAGAAAATTTTGGAGACAAGAAGGAGTGCGTAGAGCCAGGGTCAAACAAAACTTTAGCTTCAAATCCACAAACTAGGAGTGTACCTTCCACCACATTATCTGCTGCCTCTGCATCAGCTTGGTTAATTGCATACACTTGTCCTCGCTGCTGAGGCCTGTTCTGAGCCTGTTGCTGCCTCCCTTGCTGTGCATTCCTATACTGCTGAGGACGCTGATTCTGATTCTGTCCTTGATGACGAGCTTGCTGCTGTTGTGGAGGTCTGTACTGTTGTTGTGGAGCCTGCTGCTGGAGTGGCCTGGGCTGGTTCTGTACAGCTAATGCATTCTGAGGTGGTGCCTGGCGCTGAGTTCCTTGTTGTTGCTGGTTCTGTCTGTTGTTACCTTGTCCAGCTTGCCTTGGGCAGTCTTTGAGCTGGTGTGCCATGGATCCACATCTGAAACATGCTCCCGTAATCGTACGGCATTGAGCACTCTCATGGTTCTTACCACAGTGAACGCAAACCAGAGCATTTTGCACGTTTTGTTCATGCCTCGGTCGTTTGTTCTGATGGTTCCTTGGCTGGTGATTCTGTTGGTGAGCTGGTGCCTTTCCTTGGATCTTGAGGATCTTGTTGTTCAGGTTCTCGAATTTGTAGGCCCTTCTCACAGCCTCTTCAAAAGTGATAGGTGGTACAACACCCGTGGCATCCCTTTCAATGATCGAGTTGAGTCCTTCGAGGAACCGCGTTATCTTCTTCTCCACCGTGTCAATCAACTCGGGGGCATATCGAGACAACCTCTCAAACTTCGTGAGGTACTCTTGCACGGTCGTGTTACCTTGTACGAGCTGCTGGAATTCGATTGCCTTTTGCCTCTTCACATGCGTCGGTACATATTTGTCACTGAATTGTCTCTTGAAACTTGTCCAAGCGTCTGCATCTGCTATGGTCCTATACTCAGCCTTGATTGTCTTCCACCATATATCCGCTAGGCCGGTGAACATGGAAGCGGTGAGTTGCACTTGCTCTCTACTGTTACATCTGAATATCTCGAAGATGTTCTCTGTTTGCTCCAACCAGTCGTCTGCAGCTAGTGGGTCCTCATGCCCCGTGAACTCCTTGGGACCTCTCTTCCTAAACTTTTCGTACAGCGCATTGGGATCGTGTTCCCTATTGTTGATGACAATCTGAGTGCCTGGAGGTTGCGCTGGTGCCGGCTCGGGTCTCCTCTCCAACACCTCTAACAACTGTCTTTGCATCATGGCCATCTCCCTAGCATGTTCTTCATCTTTCCTGACCATTTGTTCTTGCAATCTTGCCTGATTTTCATTGGCTTGACGTTGCTGGTCAAGCATGGCTTGCATCATCTGTTGGAATTGATTCTGCATGTTTGGATCCGGTATGCCGTTTCCTAGTGGCCCGGTGTGTTCACTATTGCTTGCGGTGGGATTGTCGGTTACGGGTCTTTTTCGAGGTGGCATATCACTGTAAAACAAATTGTTAGCACAAAAGTCATATAAGGTTCACACATTGCTCACACGAGTCTAACTAACGAAAAGTCTAACAAGAAGTCTAACGGATCCTCGCCACGTCCTTAGGATTTCTAGTTTCTTTTAATTGCCTGAAACACGTCTCGCTCTGATACCAGCCTGTCGCGACCCCGGACCGGGGGCCCCGGGACCGCGACGGGGCGGTGTGAAAGAACAACGAACCGCCCCTTCTTTAAATAAGGATTATACATTGTATATTTCTTTAATTTCCCACAGGTTTCCGCGGTGAGGATTCCTCATACACTCATAGAACATTTATATTGGTGCGGAAGCGTGTAGCAAATCAAACTCTTATTCCAATCACATCAAATAAGACTGTTAATAAACAAGTATAGCATGATGTCAGAGTGAGCAATGATCTCATTAGCATTCCCAAAACATTAAGTTAAAGTTTAACAAAAGAACAAGTTAATTAACATTCCCCAAAAATAAAGGCCAACAAAGGCCAGTACAACCCAAAAATATAAAACAGTATCATTCTCAAAATTCCCAAAATGTTCGCAGCTCCGAGCTAAACCGAATGTCTACATGACATCGTCAGCTTGCCACTCTACTAGTCGCTGTGGTTCAACAGCCGCCTCCTCTGACTCCTCCTCAAAGGCACTAACGGGAGCTGGACCTGAGTACCACAAAAATGGGTCAGACACGACGGTCTGGCAGGTGGGTGAATAGATAAACCAAGAAAGAAATCACAACATATCATAGTTATAACGAAAACTGTCATAAAACAGGATGCATAGTTCATTTAAAGTACAGATGCAATACAAATCATGCGGGGTATTCAAGGTACAGGAACTGACTAGGTGGCAACCACACTAAAGCTAAATCCTCTCCATCACTAAGGTGATGAGAGCACATTGCGTGCATTGGACTCAATCACACGAAGTGACGAGAACCAATATTATAAACATATACATATACATATACATATAGCTAGGCAAGACCACGGCCGCGGACCGGGTAACGGGACAGTACGGGATCCAAGTTGCAACTGGCGGGAGCACAGGGGGAGACCCAAGTCAGTTGATCAGACTGACAAGGATGTCCAAGCTTAGTGGTGCCGACTCTTAGGTTACATGATAAATCGAAACATTTACAAAACTATATCAATATAAAACATACGGGCAGGCGGGGCATGGTGCTCGAAGGCACACATTTCAAATCATTTTCGGTTCATGTATATACTGGCTGGCAGGACATATCGGGTATACAAATCGGAATTTGAGAGAAAACCAGTAAATTCGGGTTATTATACCAATAACTGAATAAAACAATGCAATGAGTCCTTATGCCATTAGGGACTATGTATTGGGGCATCTATATTCAAACGACCTGTATAAGGATCTTGTATGTCTAAATTACCCTTAGTATGGTACTCAAATGATAGAGGACATACTAAGCTTCCTTATGCACGTTGATGAATCTAAAGGTCCCGATACCTTTCCCGAAATGGTTTTTCTTCCTATGTCAATCTCCTTATGTCATCCCCTAGGTCCTTCCAAGGTGGTAGGGCATCAGAACAACCCATCCAAACCTTTAAATACCATATCTGAAACCAATAGAAAGACTCAGGAATTCTGGGTAAAACTCGGTCACCTGTCGGTCAGATGGCGGTTAGCCGCCGAGGTGATCGGCGGTTAGCCGCTGGCTAACCGCGGAGCTGACCGCGGTTCACCCTGCTAAAAAGTAGCATTCTGTGTTTCTAACCGCGCCTCGCGGCTACCTAGCGGTCACTGGGGTTTTTGGGGTGGCGGTTAGCCGCGAGCTGACCGCGCGGCTGACCGCGGTTCGCCTGTCAAAATGCAGCATTCTGTGTTTCTAACCGTATCTGGGTCGGCTAGCCGACGGTCACCTGTCGGCTAGCCGCCGAGGTGACCGCCCGCTGACCGCCCAGCTGCGGGAACTACACATCAGGTGCAGATTTCAGTCATTTGTCACCCAAACTATTTCACATCAACTCCAACCCTTACTTAACCTGAAATAGATCCATTCCCTACCATTTAACATTTACTTCTTCCCACCAACCACCATTCCACCAATGCATTAATTCACCTACCAATCCAAATTTCATTTAATGCAAGTACAATACCATTTAATAAGCTTATAATGACCCAAAATAAACTTTGATGAGGAATGCATTTATTATCATAAAGCTAAGGAAGAAACCATGTCAATAAATACATTTCTAAATCATTATGGAATCATGATAAATCAAATGACATATGAATAGTAAAAATCCACATTTTTGACAAAGTAAGAACTTATCCAAATTGAATCTATTCATCCACTTGCCTTGGTCTCCAAGAATGCTAATCAAGCTCTAATCCACTATCAAGCTCAAATCTACAATCTACACACAAAATCCCCAAAATACAATCATTACAAGCCCTAAAAAGTCAAAATCACGAAATAGATGGAGGTAACTTCCAATAATCAAGGTGAAGCACCTCCTAGGCTAGATGAACACACAATCAAGAGATGAGAAGAAGAACTTACATGAAGAGTCCTCCAATGGCAAGAGTTGGCTCAAGAGGTAGCTTGGAATGGGAGGTTCTCTCAAAAAAAGATATTAAGAGGAAGCTCTCATGGAGGGGAAGAAGGTTGTAGCATCCACTTAGCCTTTAGCAAGAGATTGGGAGAGATTGAGAGAAGAAGAAGCAAGAAGCAATGGAAGAACTCTAGGGCTGGGCTGGGATCCCTCTTTCTCAAGAAATTGCAAGAAGAGGAAGAAGAAGGAGACTTCTCCTTATATAGCTAAGGCAATGGGTCCCACAACTTAAAAGTCTAAAATGGGCTAGAACATCGTTCTACGGGCTTCGGACGGATTCGACGAAGAAGGAAGAATTGATCGTCGAAATTTCTACTTTCCAAAAAGTATATATTTTACTAGTTTCGGAGACATTGAAAATTGTGTCCAGATTTTGTGTAAAAAGACTGTTTTACCCCTATCAATGGCAAAGTAGGGTTTAGAGGTCTCGAATGGGAACGGAGCAAATACGAAAGTTGTCGGGAATCATAAAATACATTCAACGGAGCAATTTACAGATTTCCAGAATTATCGAATAAATCCCAAAACTAATCAAGACACAAGAACAGGAACCCCCAAAGGGCCCCACTAGATCCAAAAGAGTTCCCAAAATCATTGAAAGCTATAAAAAGCTATTCTAATCCCGATTTAACCAATTTCCACTAATCTCACTTATAACTAAAACACGTCTTAATTAACACTAAAAGGAAACTCTCGGGGCGGGGTCTTACACAGAGCATTAGAGACCTTCAGGGTTGTTGCAACCATTAGAGATCCCGGAATGGAAGTGGGAACACATCACCATGGATTTTATCTCTGGATTACCAAGAACCAGAAAAGGGAATAACGCCATATGGGTCATAATGGATTGACTTACCAAATCAGTGCATTTTATTCCCATGAAGACCGGAAAGAAAATGCATATGTTACCACTCGTGGAGTTGTTCATTAACGAGATAGTCAGCCGTCATGGTCAGCCAGTCTTCATTACTTCGGACAGAGATAGCAGATTCGTCTCGAGATTTTGGAAGACATTACATGAGTTTATGGGTACGAAGCTACAATTCAGCACAACGTATCACCCACAAACGGATGGTCAGTTAGAAAGGACAATTCAGACCCTTGAGGATATGCTTCGAGCTTACGTGTTAGATTTCAAGACTCAATGGGATGAGACCCTACTGATTTGCGAGTTCGCCTACAACAACAGTTATCATTCGAGCATTGGGATGGCGCCTTTTGAGGCATTGTATGGTAGGAGATGCAGAACTCCAGTTTGTTAGGAAACGGTAGGTGTTCACAGTTGTCATGGACCGACTATAGTGAGTGAGACCAGTGACAAAGTTAAGTTGATCCAAGAACGTCTAAACGTAGCCCGGAGTAGACAGAAGAGTGATGCAGACTCTCACCGAAGAGACTTGCAATTCAAGGAAGGAGATAAGGTTTTCCTTAAAGTGTCACCAACTAGAGGGACTCTGAGATTCGGGCAGGAAGGCAAGTTATCTCGAAGATACATTGGACCCTATGATATCGTGAGCAAAATTGGTGACGCGGCTTATAAATTAGCCTTACTACCTGGGCTTTCCGGCGTATACAATGTATTCCGTGTGTCTATGTTGAAGAAGTATGTTCCCGACCCATTGCATGTACTTCGCCATGAACCGTTAGAGATCAGAGAAGATGCTACCTATGTTGAAAAGCCGATTCAGATCATTGAGACAAAGGATCAAGAGCTGAGAAGAAAGACTATTCACTAGGTGAAAGTGCTTTGGGAGAATCATGGTCCTAAAGAGGCAATGTGGGAATTACGGGATCAAGTTCAAAAGAAGTATCCGTATCTACTACCCGGGGTTAGTAATTATGTTTCATTTGGTGGACCAAATGCCCTAAGGGATGGGATGGAGGATGTAAGACCCTGCCCCGAGAGTTTCCGATTAGTGTTAATTAAGACGTGCTTTAGTTATAAGTGTGATTAGTGAGTTTTGATTAAGTTTGGATTAGAATAGCTTTTTTATAGCTTTGGTTGATTTTGGGAACTCTTTTGATTTAGTGGGACCCTTTGGGGGTTCCTTTATCGTGTTCTATGAGATTTAGGGATTTATTTGATATTTGGAAAAATGGTACTTTGTCCCGTTTAATGTATTTTATTGTTCCCGAAAACTTTCGTATTTGCCCCGTTTCCATTCGAGACCTCTAGACCTTACGTTGCTAATGATAGGGGTAAAACAGTCTTTTTGCACAAAATCTGGACACTATTTTCAATGTCTCCGAAACCCGTGAAATGTATACTTTTTGGAAACTAGAAATTTCGGCGAAGAATTCTTCCTTCTTTGTCGAATCCATCCAAGGCCCGGAAGATGGTATTTTAAGCCCTAGTAGTTGTTTAAGTGGTGGGACCCATCCCCACTCCCTTTATAAGGAAAAGTCTCCTTCTCTTCTCCCTTCTCTTGCAACTTTCCTTTGAAAAGAAGAGAGGTTCCAGCCCTAGGGTTTTCTTGCATGTCTCCTTGCTTCTTCTTTTCTCAATCTCTCTCAAGTCTTTGCTAAAGGAAAACTGGAGGTTGCCATCTTCTTCCCCTCCACGTGTGCTTCATCTTGGAACCATTTTTAGAGAGAACCCTCCACTCCAAGACCCTCTTTGAACAAGCTCTTGCTATTTGAGGACCTTCCATGTAAGTGATCCTTTCCATCCTTTAGATTATGCTTTTTCTTGCCCTAGAGAGTCTTCATGTCCATTATTGGAAGCTCTCTCTTCCAATTCCTTATTTTGCCATTTTTAGGGCTTGAAATGAATGTTATTTTGGGGGGTTTTTGTGTAGATCTTTGATTTTGGCTTAAAGAGTGGTGATTAGAGCTCATTAGCTTAATTGGAGATCAAGGCAAGTGGATGAATGAGTTTGTTTTATGATTTGTTATTTTGTAGAGAAACAAGGATTTTTATAGTGATGGCTCCTTTTTATGCTTCATGTCTTTCATTGATTTTTGAAGCATGCATGTTAATGAGCTTTCTCCTATCTTAATTACTCTCTTGATATTTTGTACATTAAGTCGGTATTTTGTCAATCTTTGCATCCTCATTTATGATGGTTGTTCTTAGCATTGAATGAGGTTGGAAATCATTATGGTTTTGATGGTTTTGAATGGGTGGTTGTTTGAGAAGTGAATGGTGTTTTGGGTAGATGGAAAGGCCATAAATATATTGCCAAGAGGATGGCTTATATGGGGTTTTGAAAAGAAGAGAAGTGAGGTTCGGACTGCTGAAACGGTGAGTTTCTGAAGCAGTTCGCTCGAGCAAACCTCAATTCGCTTGAGCGAACCCTTCACAGAAATGCTATCGCTTGAGCTAAGCCATTTCTTCGCTCGAACTTTCCTACTCCGGAGCAGTTCGCTCGAGTGAACTCATCATCGCTCGAGCGAACCCGTCACAGAACATTGGTCGCTCGAGCCTCTCTTTCTTCGCTCGACCTTTTCTGATTCGAAGTAGTCTACTCGAGCGAACTCATATTCGCTCGAGCGAACCCCTTTCAGAGACTGGTTCGCTTGAGCCATTCTTTCTGTTCGCTTGACCCTTCTTGACTCAGACCAGTTCGCTCGAGCGAACTTATATTCGCTCGAGCGAACCCTTCCTAGAACGCTGTTCACTTGAACGAACCTTCCAGTTCGCTCGAGCGAACTGCACTGAATTACTGCGTTGTTTCCAAACATGCTTAAAAGGTTGTTTTAAGGTCCAGTGAGGTTGGTTTGGAGCGCTAATATGATGTGAAGAAATAAGAGGTGTCTCATGGAGACTGATTTGGAAAAGTACCCCAATTCCGGAAATTTATTGAGATTAATGGAATCAACAACTTGTATAGGGATCCCAAGATGTCTCAAACCTTCCAAAGTACCATGCCATCAACTTAAATCGACATATGTCGCGACCCCGGACCGAGGTTTTCCCAAAGTCCGGGACCCGCGACGGTTGTTGTCCATCCAACTATGATTAACCCACAGGTTTCCGCGGTGAGGATTTCCAAAAACGAACATGTAACAATCTCACACGAACAATGATTTGCGGAAGCGTGCAAGTAATCTCATCACAATCAATAACATAAACATTATGATACCGAATTGCATAAGTTAAATCATCATTAAAATAGTAATCAGAGGAGAAAATGTAAGCATAGCATTACCAATCCAGTTCAAGTTTCAAGATGATAAAGTGTTAAGTTACATAACCCCAAAAGTGAAAAAGGCCAACAAAGGCCATACATTCCCAAAATAGCAAAATAATCCCATCTATGTGCATCGTGCTCAAGACCCCGCCCGACGTCTAGAGGACGTCGTCGGGTTGCCACTCACGGGCTGGGGGTGGCTCAAAAGCCTCCTCCGGGCGCTCCTCCGCAATATCAACTGCGCCTGCATCTAAACACCAAAACAAAGGGATCAGACACGACGGTCTGGCAGGTGAATAGCTTAGACATAATGCAAGATAGATACTAGGAAAGTAATCAGTACTTAAAACATTGCATGAGATCTGAACAAAAACATGTTTTAAGTGTAATTCAAAACTAACATGCTTTTCAATAAAATAACATGATTCACGAATCCACGTTGAGCTCATCCTTTCTCCGTCATATGTAATGACAAGAGCAAGCAAAACAAAACAGAACGAGACGAAACAAAACAGAAGTCCGAGCCACACAAGGTGGGCGGAAAACCGGCCGCGGAACCGGACAAAACAAAGATGTGTATAAATACACGACTAATCTGCAGATTGCCCTTATGTTTAAGGACCCCCTAACTAGTGGATCAGACTGAGAGGGCAGTCCAAGCTCAGTGGTACTCTATGATATTCATGTATGCATAAAACTGATCAATACTTGTACAAAACTTAGCGAAAAATGGGGAAAAACACTTATCAAAACAATGCCAGACGAGACTAAACAAGAATAGCAAAAGCTATAACATCAAAGCTGGAAAAGTGTCCCCAATATAGTCCTTGAAACAAATCAAAAGTTAAATACATGCTTGTAAATCAAAACAGGTACAGAACGTATTCTTCGTGTCAAAATTCAAGATTTCGAAACAATTATGTCAAGTATATGCTAAGGTTCTTTGTTTGATTCTCGTGAAGTTGAAACCCAAATGTTGGAGTTTAAATGAATTGGTGTTCCCGAAGCTGGACAACATTTCATGTTTCAACTGCACAGCATCAGGCTAAAGACCCCATAACATATTCTAGTTTTTCTCTCCCATCTAAGCCCCTTCAAAATTTCTCCTTCTGTGCAATTCGGTCACCACGCGGCTACCCGGCGGCTGGCCGCCGGTTGCTGGTCGGCTGACCGACCAACAGACCGACTGCTGACCGACTGATCAGGAAACATACTACTTTTCAAATTTCCTGCGCAGGTCGGCTAGCCGCCTGCTGACCGCCAGCGGACCGACCACGCCCTGTGCAGAAATTGAGTTACTGTAATTCTAACCGACACAGGGTCGGTTAGCCGTGGGTCAACAGTCGGCTAGCCGACTGCTGGCCGACTGCTAACCGCCTGTCTGCGGCAGCTCCAGCTGAATTCAGAATTCACACTCCCTTTTCACCATTTCTTTCCTTTGTCAAATCCCTGCATATCCCCTGAGCCTCCATGCTCTCCAAGGGCAATTTCCATCCACATTCTAACCATCCACACTCCCATTCACCTCACAACATTTCCTCCATCCTTGCATCCATTTATAACACAATTTGGCAAGATAAAAGCAACATCAAATGAATGAAAACCATTATTTCAAACCATCAGCATATGCATTTCAATTAAAAACAAGATTTCAGACTATAACACATCCTTGAACCAATATATTACCCAATTTAGAATGGAAAAGAATTCAAATCATGAAAGTTAAAGAAATCAAATATTGCATGCATCATGAATCTAAGTTGATCACTTGCCTTTACCAAGGCCCTAGCCCAACAAACTCAGAAACAATTCCTACCAAAAGCACTCCACGAAATCTACAAGAAACCCATGAAAAGAACTTCAAAAATCCATCAAAAGAGAAGACAATGACCCATTTCGAAATGGGTGTTGCATGCTTGAAAAATGGGCTCCTAAGGAACTCCAAAGACCACATTGAAAAGGAGAAAGAGATCCATTACCTGAAACTTGCTAAACAAGAAGAGGAGAAGAAAATGGAATGAAACCACAGCTGGGATCTCCAAGAAAATGGTGGCAATGGATTCCTTGAGTTGAGAGGAAGAAGATGGTATGGTTGGTTTGTGCTTTGAGGCTCTCTAGATTAGGCATGCAAATGAGAAGAAGGGAAGAGAAGAAGAAAAGTCTTCAGCTGAGTTCAGAAGTTGCAGGGAGAGCTTGACTCGTGAGTGAAGAAAAATGAGGGAGAAGGAGATTTGATTCAAAATGGGTTCTTGTGGGCCCCATTGCTCAAAACTTGCAATGGTTAAAACATTGACTTGTGGGCCCCGGATGAAAACGACGAAGAAGACTAAAATGATCGTCGAAAAATCTACTTTCCAAAAAGTATAAATTTGGCATAGTTTTGAGATTTTGAATTTTGAGTCCAGATTTGGTGTGAAAAGACTGATTTACCCCTTTGGGCCAAAACTTGGGTTTCTGGGCCTAAAACACAAACTAGCTGAACACAAAAGTTTATTAATAAAATAAAACCATTCAAAAGAGATCGAAATCACGATTAAAATCAGAAAAAATGGAATTTCCTCCCAAGCTTACACGTACACTCAAGGCACCCTTAAGTGTGACAAAAAGCACAAAACGCTCTCAAAATTCTCCAAAGCTAATTCTAGACTAAATCGGACCAATTTCTAATCCCACGCACACTAACTCACATTACAACTAAACCCGCACTTAGTTAACACTAATCGCGCTAATCCTGGGTCGGGGTTTGACATCCTCCACCCCTTAGGTTATTTGGTCCTCCAAATAAAAATAAATATACCTCTGGTAATAGTTCAGGATACTTTCTCTGGACTTGCTCTCGTAGTTCCCATGTCGCTTCTTCTGGCTCGTGATTTTTCCACTGTACTTTGACCCAGTGAATCGTCCGATTTCTTAATTCTTGTTCTTTGGTGTCCACAATTCTAACCGGCTTCTCCACATGCGATGCATCTTCTCGAATTTCCAATGGTTCATGCCGTAAAACATGTGAAGGATTTGGGACGTATTTCTTCAACATAGAGACGTGAAAAACATTGTGTACCCCGGAGAGTTCCGGCGGTAACGCAAGTCTATAGGCAACATCTCCTATCTTGCTCAAAATCTCATACGGTCCGATGTACCTCCTCGCAAGCTTGCCTTTCTGTCCAAATCTTAGAGTTCCTCTAAGCGGAGATACTTTCAAAAATACCTTGTCACCTTCTTTAAACTGCAAATCTCTTCTACGTGTATCAGCATAACTCTTTTGTCTACTTCGAGCAATCTTTAACCGTTCGTGAATCAACTTGATCTTATCACTTGTTTCTCCAACTATTGTCGGTCCGTGAAAGCTACGAACACCGACTTCTTCCCAGCAAACAGGAGTTCTGCATCTCCTACCATAGAGTGCTTCGAAAGGTGCCATCCCAATACTGGAATGGTAGCTGTTGTTATATGCAAACTCACACAGTGGTAAATACTCATCCCATTGAACCTTGAAATCTAGCACACAAGCCCGTAGTATGTCCTCTAAAGTCTGTATAGTTCGCTCTGACTGGCCATCAGTCTGAGGATGGTATGCAGTGCTGAATTGCAACTTAGTGCCCATGGATTCGAATAGGGTCTTCCAAAACCTCGAAACAAATCTGCTATCTCTGTCGGAAGTGATGGAGACGGGCTGTCCATGTCTGCTGACTATCTCAGTCACAAATAAATCTGCAAGTGGTGCCATATGCATCTTACTCCCTGTCTTCATAGGAATGAAGTGAGCAGACTTCGTAAGGCGATCTACTATAACCCAGATAGCATTGTTCCCTTTCTTGGTAGTAGGCAACCCGGAGACGAAATCCATAGTGATGTGTTCCCATTTCCATTCCGGAATGTCCAATGGTTGCAACAACCCTGGAGGTTTCTGGTGTTCTGCCTTAATCTGCTGACACGTGAGGCACCTAGATACAAAAGCTGCAATCTCTCGCTTCATGTTATTCCACCAGAATCGGTTCTTCAAATTTTGGTACATCTTTGTACTCCCAGGATGCATAGAGTATCTCGTGTTATGAGCTTCAGTCATAATTTCATTCTTCAAGTCCTCAAGGTTAGGCACACACAAACGGTCACGGAAGTACAACACTCCATCTACAACCCTGAAGTCTGGACGTTCGGAAATGTGTTCCACAATCTTGGTCAAGTCCGGGTCTTGCAATTGACTGTCTTTGATTTTCTGGATGAAAATAGGTTCAGACACTATCATACTTGCCAACATCACGCCCTGCCTTAACGGATGCACTTCTACTCCCAGTTCTTCAAATTGATACAAGATACTGACTCCTCTCAAGCTAGCCATAACCACTGATTTTCTGCTCAATGCATCAGCTACTACATTCACCTTGCCCGGATGATACTTGATTGGGAAGTTATAGTCTTTGATGTACTCCATCCATCGTCTCTGCCTCATGTTCAACTCTTTCTGCGAAAATAGATACTGTAGACTCCGGTGATCTGAATGTACTTCAAATTTCTCCCCATAGAGGTAATGTCTCCACATTTTCAAAGCAAATACAACCGCTGCTAATTCCAAATCATGCGTTGCATAATTCTTTTCATGCTCTTTCAACTGCCTTGAACCATAAGCAACTACTTTATCATTCTGCATCAGCACACAACCCAATCCTACATTTGAAGCATCTGTATGGATAACAAATCCTCCACTTCCCGACGGTAAAGTGAGGATTGGAGCTGTAGTCAATCTTTTCTTCAGCTCTTGAAAACTTTCTTCACAATGGTCTGTCCATGTAAAAGGCACATTTTTCCTAGTCAACTTTGTCAATGGTGCTGCAATAGATGAAAATCCCTGGACAAACCTCCTGTAATAACCTGCTAGTCCCAAAAGGCTTCTGATTTCCGTCACACTGCTTGGCCTTTTCCAATTGACGACTGCTTCGACTTTGGACTGGTCCACTGCTAAGCCTTTTCTTGAAATAACGTGGCCTAGAAAAGCCACTTGCTCTAACCAAAATTCACATTTACTTAGCTTTGCATAGAGCTGGTTGTCCTTCAAAAGCTGTAATGATGTCCTCAAGTGCTCTTCATGCTCTTCCTTACTCTTAGAATACACTAGAACGTCATCGATAAACACCACTGTAAAGTGATCCAAGTACTCCGCAAAGACTTTGTTCATGAGAGCCATAAATACCGCGGGTGCATTAGTCAACCCAAATGGCATCACCAGAAACTCGTAGTGCCCGTATCTAGTTCGAAAAGCTGTTTTAGGCACGTCTGACTCTCTAACTCGCAGCTGATAATACCCAGACCTCAAATCTATCTTGGAAAAATACGCTGCTCCTTGCAATTGATCAAACAATTCATCTATTCTCGGCAACGGATACTTGTTCTTGACAGTCATATGGTTCAGTCTTCTATAGTCTATGCACATTCTCCAGCTTCCATCCTTCTTTTTCACAAACAACACTGGTGCTCCCCAAGGTGAAACGCTTGGTCTAATGAAACCTTTACTCAATAGTTCTTGCAATTGGAGTTTTAGTTCACCTAATTCTGCTGAAGCCATCCTGTAAGGTGCAATAGAAATTGGAGCTGTCCCTGGAAGGAGCTCAATCGTGAACTCAACCTCTCGAATTGGTGGTAATCCTGGGATTTCTTCCGGAAAAACCTCTGGAAATTCACATACAACGGGGATTTCCTCCACCCCTTGGAACCGTTTATCCTCCGTGATAAACGCTATAAAAGCTTCACAACCACTAGACACCATTCTGCTTGCCTTTAGTGCTGAAATAATCCCCACTTGGCCTTTCTTCCTGTTTCCCTGAACAATCAAATCTGCCTGTTCTCCTTTCAACTTAAAAGTAATAATTTTACTAAAGCAATCCATGGTTGCATGATACTTCTCTAACCAATCCATGCCTAAGATGACATCAAAATCATGCATGTCTAAAATAATAAGATCTGCTGGAAGGTTGACTTCTCCTAATAGAACTGAACAATTTGGGTAATAAATTCTACAAACGGCCTGTTTACCTACTGGTGTAGTGACAGTCAAAATATAATCAAGAATTCTAGATGGCATAGCAATCAGCTTCGCAAACACAGGAGATAAAAATGAATGAGTGCTTCCAGGATCAAATAAAATTTGAGCTTCTACTCCACAGATGAAAAGTTTACCTTCCACTACATCGCCCACAGCATCGGCATCGACACGATTAAGATTGTATGCTCGGCCTTGCTGCTGTGGTCTATTCTGCCTCCCTTGTGCATTTCTGTTCTGCTGCTGCTGCTGAGGTGGACGAGCATTCTGATTTTGAACTTGTTGCCTGCCTTGTTGCTGCTGAGGTGGTCTTGCTTGATTCTGGGCTGGAGCCTGTGGTGCTGCTTGCCTTTGTTGCTGGTTCCTATTGGCCTGATTTTGCACTTGTGGGCAATCCCGAATGGCATGGTCCATAGCCCCACATCTAAAACAAGGTCCCGTGGCTTTACGACATTGTGCAGTCTCATGATTTTTGCCACAATGTGCACACGCACCTTGCCTTGGAGGGTTTTGTTCTTGTCTTGGCTTCTTGTTCTGTGACCTTTGGTTCTGTTGGTGGTACTGTTGCTTTCTATCCCTGATGATCTGATTGTTGATGTCCTCGAACTTGTATGCTCTTTTGACTGCTTCGTCGAAGGTGGCTGGTGGAACTACTCCTGTAGCATCCCTCATGATGATGGGGTTCAGCCCTTCTAAGAATTTAGTGATCTTCTTCTGCTCGGTGTCTATCAACTCTCGAGCATATCTAGCAAGCCTTTCAAACTTTGTCACATACTCCAAAACTGTCATGTTACCCTGCTTGAGCTGCTGAAACTCTATAGCTTTCTGCCTCTTGACATGAGAAGGGACATACTTATCAGTGAATTGAGTCTTAAAAGTTTCCCATGTAACCCCATCTGGCATAATCTGATACGGTTCCTTAACCGTTTGCCACCAAGTGTTCGCTAATCCATAAAATAGAGAAGCTGTGAGGTTGACCTTCTGTAAGCCTGTACAAGTGAATACATCAAAGATCTTCTCTACATTAACTAGCCAGTCATCTGCAGCCAATGGGTCTTCTTGACCTGAGAACTCCTTGGGTCCTCTCTTCCTGAACCTCTCGAACAAGATGTTTGGGTCTTGTTCTCGATTGTTGATGATGATATTCGGTCCCCCAGGTTGCATAGGAAGGGGTTGAGGCCTAGTTTGTAAAACTTCCAAAAGTTGCCTTTGAACTTGTGCCATTTCCTCATCCTTCTTAGCTGGCTGTTCTTGGAACCTAGCTTGGTTCTCATTGGCCTCTCTCTGTAGCCTAGCTTGGACTTCATTAGCTTCCCTCTGCATTCTTGTCTGACTTTCATTAGCTTGCCTCTGTTGTTCTAACATGGCTTGCATGAGTGCTTGGAACTGAGTCATTGTAGGTGGCTGTTCATGAAGTGTTTCACTGTCCTCATTATTGGTATTGCTCCCTGAAGCATTCTGATTTGGAGTTCTTTTTGGAGGCATGATGCTGTAAAACAAATTGTCAGCACATATTAACAAATTGGGGTTTGGTTTCTAAGTCCACACTACTGATCTAACGTGTTCACGGATCCTTGCCACGTCCCTAAGAGTTTCTAGTTTCTTTTAATTGCCTGAAACATGTCCCGCTCTGATACCAGTCCTGTCGCGACCCCGGACCGAGGTTTTCCCAAAGTCCGGGACCCGCGACGGTTGTTGTCCATCCAACTATGATTAACCCACAGGTTTCCGCGGTGAGGATTTCCAAAAACGAACATGTAACGATCTCACACGAACAATGATTTGCGGAAGCGTGCAAGTAATCTCATCACAATCAATAACATAAACATTATGATACCGAATTGCATAAGTTAAATCATCATTAAAATAGTAATCAGAGGAGAAAATGTAAGCATAGCATTACCAATCCAGTTCAAGTTTCAAGATAATAAAGTGTTAAGTTACATAACCCCAAAAGTGAAAAAGGCCAACAAAGGCCATACATTCCCAAAATAGCAAAATAATCCCATCTATGTGCATCGTGCTCAAGACCCCGCCCGACGTCTAGAGGACGTCGTCGGGTTGCCACTCACGGGCTGGGGGTGGCTCAAAAGCCTCCTCCGGGCGCTCCTCCGCAATATCAACGGCGCCTGCATCTAAACACCAAAACAAAGGGATCAGACACGACGGTCTGGCAGGTGAATAGCTTAGACATAATGCAAGATAGATACTAGGAAAGTAATCAGTACTTAAAACATTGCATGAGATCTGAACAAAAACATGTTTTAAGTGTAATTCAAAACTAACATGCTTTTCAATAAAATAACATGATTCACGAATCCACGTTGAGCTCATCCTTTCTCCGTCATATGTAATGACAAGAGCAAGCAAAACAAAACAGAACGAGACGAAACAAAACAGAAGTCCGAGCCACACAAGGTGGGCGGAAAACCGGCCGCGGAACCGGACAAAACAAAGATGTGTATAAATACACGACTAATCTGCAGATTGCCCTTATGTTTAAGGACCCCCTAACTAGTGGATCAGACTGAGAGGGCAGTCCAAGCTCAGTGGTACTCTATGATATTCATGTATGCATAAAACTGATCAATACTTGTACAAAACTTAGCGAAAAATGGGGAAAAACACTTATCAAAACAATGCCAGACGAGACTAAACAAGAATAGCAAAAGCTATAACATCAAAGCTGGAAAAGTGTCCCCAATATAGTCCTTGAAACAAATCAAAAGTTAAATACATGCTTGTAAATCAAAACAGGTACAGAACGTATTCTTCGTGTCAAAATTCAAGATTTCGAAACAATTATGTCAAGTATATGCTAAGGTTCTTTGTTTGATTCTCGTGAAGTTGAAACCCAAATGTTGGAGTTTAAATGAATTGGTGTTCCCGAAGCTGGACAACATTTCATGTTTCAACTGCACAGCATCAGGCTAAAGACCCCATAACATATTCTAGTTTTTCTCTCCCATCTAAGCCCCTTCAAAATTTCTCCTTCTGTGCAATTCGGTCACCACGCGGCTACCCGGCGGCTGGCCGCCGGTTGCTGGTCGGCTGACCGACCAACAGACCGACTGCTGACCGACTGATCAGGAAACATACTACTTTTCAAATTTCCTGCGCAGGTCGGCTAGCCGCCTGCTGACCGCCAGCGGACCGACCACGCCCTGTGCAGAAATTGAGTTACTGTAATTCTAACCGACACAGGGTCGGTTAGCCGTGGGTCAACAGTCGGCTAGCCGACTGCTGGCCGACTGCTAACCGCCTGTCTGCGGCAGCTCCAGCTGAATTCAGAATTCACACTCCCTTTTCACCATTTCTTTCCTTTGTCAAATCCCTGCATATCCCCTGAGCCTCCATGCTCTCCAAGGGCAATTTCCATCCACATTCTAACCATCCACACTCCCATTCACCTCACAACATTTCCTCCATCCTTGCATCCATTTATAACACAATTTGGCAAGATAAAAGCAACATCAAATGAATGAAAACCATTATTTCAAACCATCAGCATATGCATTTCAATTAAAAACAAGATTTCAGACTATAACACATCCTTGAACCAATATATTACCCAATTTAGAATGGAAAAGAATTCAAATCATGAAAGTTAAAGAAATCAAATATTGCATGCATCATGAATCTAAGTTGATCACTTGCCTTTACCAAGGTCCTAGCCCAACAAACTCAGAAACAATTCCTACCAAAAGCACTCCACGAAATCTACAAGAAACCCATGAAAAGAACTTCAAAAATCCATCAAAAGAGAAGACAATGACCCATTTCGAAATGGGTGTTGCATGCTTGAAAAATGGGCTCCTAAGGAACTCCAAAGACCACATTGAAAAGGAGAAAGAGATCCATTACCTGAAACTTGCTAAACAAGAAGAGGAGAAGAAAATGGAATGGAACCACAGCTGGGATCTCCAAGAAAATGGTGGCAATGGATTCCTTGAGTTGAGAGGAAGAAGATGGTATGGTTGGTTTGTGCTTTGAGGCTCTCTAGATTAGGCATGCAAATGAGAAGAAGGGAAGAGAAGAAGAAAAGTCTTCAGCTGAGTTCAGAAGTTGCAGGGAGAGCTTGACTCGTGAGTGAAGAAAAATGAGGGAGAAGGAGATTTGATTCAAAATGGGTTCTTGTGGGCCCCATTGCTCAAAACTTGCAATGGTTAAAACATTGACTTGTGGGCCCCGGATGAAAACGACGAAGAAGACTAAAATGATCGTCGAAAAATCTACTTTCCAAAAAGTATAAATTTGGCATAGTTTTGAGATTTTGAATTTTGAGTCTAGATTTGGTGTGAAAAGACTGATTTACCCCTTTGGGCCAAAACTTGGGTTTCTGGGCCTAAAACACAAACTAGCTGAACACAAAAGTTTATTAATAAAATAAAACCATTCAAAAGAGATCGAAATCACGATTAAAATCAGAAAAAATGGAATTTCCTCCCAAGCTTACACGTACACTCAAGGCACCCTTAAGTGTGACAAAAAGCACAAAACGCTCTCAAAATTCCCCAAAGCTAATTCTAGACTAAATCGGACCAATTTCTAATCCCACGCACACTAACTCACATTACAACTAAACCCGCACTTAGTTAACACTAATCGCGCTAATCCTGGGTCGGGGTTTGACAACATACGAGACCCTTATACTTATTGTTTAAATCCTGAAACCTCAATGTATGGTCCAGAAATATATGGGTGTCTATAGTGTTTGCTTTTATCAAACCTTATACGTTTTCGACAGTTTTCACATATTAGTACAAGTGGCCTTTCAAAACCACTAAAATTTGTAATTTAACATTTGATCAGCCTTATGCATTTTGATAAGATATTATTGTGTCATATGCGCTTACGAGCCTTTTTGTTTAGTTTGTTTTGGGTGGTATTCACCTCTTTAGATATGTACATGTTTTGAATATGTTTTAACCTATGAGTTGGCACCACTAAGCTTGGACGACCTTGTCGGTTTCGTCCACCGACTTGGGGCCCCCCTTTAACTTCTGTGAGCTGCAGTCTGAATTCTGTTCTATTTGTCACCCGGTTCCACGGTCGTAGTTTTGCTCAGTATATTATATATGTATATAGTTGTTTCTCGTTACCTCGTGTGCTCCGAGACCAACGCCTTTAGTGTGCTCTTGTCACACTAGTGATGGAGGATTTAGCTTAAGTGTGGTTGCCATCTTGTCATTTCCCTTTCTTTTGGTTCCTTCATGATTTATCTTGCAGTTGTACTTTATATCAACAATGCATCATGTTTATAACAATCACTGTTTTATTATGATATCAGCATCTTTTAAGTTATATTTTGTTTTCTTAAATTGTATTATCTATTCACCCACCTGCCCGACCGTCGTGTCTGGCCCTTTTTTATGGTATTCAGGTCCAGTCCCTATTATTGCCTTTGAGGAGGAGCAAGAGGAGGCGATCGGTAAGCCGTAATGTTTAGTAGAGTGGCAAGCTGACAATGTCATGTAGACATTGGTTTGAGCTATAAGTTGCGCAACATTTTGGGGAAAATTGTAGAATGAATTGTGATTTATACTTTTTGTTGTACTGGCCTTTGTTGGCCATTATTTTTGGGAAATGTTAATTAAGTAATCTTTTGTTTAAATTTATAACTTTACATTTTGGGAATGCCATTGAGATCACTGCTCACTTTGACATCATGTCAGTCACTTGTATTTATCAGTCATGTTTTGCGGAATGAGTTACCGATTTGATTTGCTACGTGCTTCCGCACTAATGTAAATATTTTGTGAGTGTGTGTGAAATCCTCACCGCGGAAACCTGTGGGAAATTAAGTGAGTGTATATTCAAATAGATATCCAAATGCATGATCATTGTATAAATGTAGTTTATCCTCACTCACGGGCCCAGGTCCCGGTCCGGGGTTGCGATAGTTAGGAAACTCTTAAGATCTTTTTCCAAAGGTTCAAACCCAAGATTATAGCTATTGCTGAAAGCAAAGATGTTGACAAAATTGAAATTGAAGAGTTAAGAGGAAATCTCTTTACCTATGAATTGGACTTAGAAATTCCTAGCAAGAATAAAGGAGTAGCTTTTTCCTCTCAATTGGATGAAAGTGATGTCGAAAGTGATGATGACAATGCCTTGTTTGTGAAGAAATTTAAGAAATTCTTTAGGAACAACAAAAATGGTAGAAATTCTGAAGAAACCAAGAGTCCAAGATTCCAAAGAAAGAAAAAGGGATCTTTTACTAAAAAGGATGTTCAATGTTACAATTGTAAGGGATTTGGACATATTGCTCAAAATTGTTCCACCCCTAAAGAATCTGAAAAAGGAGATAGGAAAGGCAAGAAAGTATTGAATATAACTTGAGATGAGGAAGATGAAGGTAGTGACAACAATGAGTCCCAAAATGATGAAGATGAAAATATTTCAAATTGGCTCCTATTTACGTCTATTGAGGAAAGTAATGAACATAACACATTAATAGATGATACAATAGAGAAAGAGGAAACAACAAATGAAAATGAAATGGATGAAATTCAACAAGCCTATGATGAGCTATATGAAAATTGGGAAAACATGATTAAGAAAAACAAAGTCCTAAGAGAAGAATCCAAAAGGCTTATAATTGATAACAATGATTTAAAAGAAGAGCTGAGATTAAAAATTAATGAGAAGAAGAACTTATAATATAAGTTGACTACTTCAAATGAAAATCTAGCACAAGCTAAAGAGAAGATTCATAACTTACAATCTAAACTAGAATCTAGTCAACTTGAGACTAACTCTCTTCAAATGAAGCTCATGGAAGGAAAATTTGTTGTTGATAAAATCACTCTAGGAAATGATAAGTTTTATCAAATGTTGGGGATGCATAAAATATATGGTGACATGAGTGGGGTAGGTTTTGATTGTTCCTCTAGTAATAACAAGAATAACCTTCAAAAGATTACCAGAACTTTTCACAAACCCTTGATTAAAAATAACTTTACTTCTAGATGGACATGTCACTTTTGCAATCGTAGTGGACATTTAGTTCCAAGTTGCCCCTACAAAATCAGATTGTCTCTACCAAATCCTTCTAGAGCTCTATTTAAGTTTGTCCCCAAGATCTTTTCCCCCAAATCTAGCTTAACTAAATGGTTTGAAAAAGAAAAAACTATTAAGTGTCTTTTAGTTCAAACTGCCTTGAAGGCTAAGGAAAATCCTACTTGGTTCTTAGATAGTGGCTGCTCAAAACATATGATGGGAGATCGATCTAGATTCAGCTCTATTGAGAATTATGATGGAGGAAATGTTTCATTTGGAGACAATAGTAAGGCTCAAATCATTGGAAAATGATGTGTAAAAGGAGATCAAATGCCAAACATAAGTGATGTATTTCTTGTGGAGGGATTAAAACATAATCTTCTAAGCATAAGCCAATTGTATGACAAAGGAAACAAAGTTATTTTTGATAGCCAATCATGCAAAGTGATCAATGATAAGTCTAATCAAATCATTCTCACTGGATCTAGGACAAAAGGAAATATTTACATCATTGAAGAATGTGGTGAAAATGAGTCTAGATGTCTGATTACGAAAGATCAAGAAAATTACTTATGACATCAAAGGATGGGACACATAAACTTCAAATTGATGAAAATCTTTTCCAAAAATGAAATTGTAAAAGGGATTCTCAAGTTGAGTGATGAAAAATTTGAACTTTGTAAGGCATGTCAATTAGGGAAACAAATCAAGAAAAGTTTTAAGGGATTAAAAGATATATCGTCTTCTCATCCTCTTGAATTAATTCATATGGACTTGATTGGACCTGCACCTGTGTAGAGTATTGGAGGAAATAAATTTATAATGGTTATGGTAGACGATTACTCTCGTTTTGGATGGATTGCATTTCTTCATGCTAAATCATATGCTGTAGACAATATCATAAGAATTTGCAACAAGATTCAGGTTGAAAAAGATTGTAAGATTCGGAAGATTAGAAGTGATCATGGAGGAGAGTTTGAAAATGAAAAATTTGCCAGGTTTTGTGATAGTCATGGCATAACTCACCAACTTTCTGCTCCTAAAACTCCTCAACAAAATGGAGTGGCTGAAAGGAGAAACAGAGTGATCCAAGAAATGGCTAGAACCAGGCTTAATGAGAAGCATCTCTCTCTAAATCTATGGGCAGAAGCTGTCAATACTGCTAGCTATTTGATAAATAGAGTTTATTTGACTAAGAATACCAACAAAACCCCATATGAACTTTACTTTGGAAGAAAACCAAATCTGGGGTATTTGAAAGTATTTGGAAGTAAATGTTACATTCTAAGAGATAGAGAGCAGTTGAAAATTTTGAGCCTAAATCTGATGAGGGAATTTTCTTAGGATACTCTGATAGAAGCAAGGCGTATAGAGTATTCAATCATAGAACCTTGACTATAATTGAATCAGCTCATGCTGTTATTGATGAAAGTAATCAAATTGGAAGATCTTTGCAAGACGTTGATGAAGCTGAAATCATTAGTGAACAATCTATGACTAAAGAAAATGAAAAAGGTATTCAATCTACTTCCATTATACCATCCAGATTATTGAAAAACCATACCTTGGATAATGTCATTGGAGACATCACAAGTGGGGTCATGACACGCAAGCAAGTTCAGAATTTATGTGCTCATCATTCATTTGTCTTTCAAATAGAGCCCAAGAATTTTTTAGAAGCTGAAACAAAATCTGAATGGATAGAGGCAATGCAAGAAGACTTGAATCAGTACAAAAAGAACGATGTTTGGGATCTTGTTCCCCTACCAAATGAAAAAAGTCCAATTGGTACTAAATGGATTTACAAGAACAAATCTGATGAATCTGGAAATGTTATAAGGAACAAGGCAAGACTTGTAGCCAAAGGATATGCTCAAATAGAAGGAGTTGATTTTGAAGAAACCTTTGCCCCAGTAGCACGTTTGGAATCCATACGAATTTTATTAGCATATGCAAGTAGTATGGGAATCAAATTATTTCAAATGGACGTTAAAAGTGCCTTCTTAAATGGAGAAATTGAGGAAGATGTGTATGTTATACAACCTGAAGGTTTTGAAGATCCTCATCATCCTGATTATGTGTATCAACTCAAAAAGGCTCTTTATGGTTTGAAACAAGCACCAAGGGCTTGGTATGAAAGGCTTACAAGTCACTTGATTGAAAATGAGTTTGAATGTGGGAAAGTAGATAAGACTCTTTTTATCAAAAAGATTGATCAAGACATTCTCGTAGCTCGAATTTACATTGATGATATAGTCTTTGGACCTACTTCAGAAAAACTTGCTTTAAAATTTTCAGAGTTAATGAGTTCCACATTTGAGATGAGTTTGGTTGGTCCTCTACAATTTTTTCTTCGATTACAAGTCCGCTAGACTGCTCATGGAACTTTTCTAAGTCAATCCAAGTTTGCCTTAGAAATAGTGAAAAAGTTTGGTCTAGGAGATTCTAAGGCCGCTTGCAGTCCCATGGGATCTACTACTAAAATATCCAGTGATCTTCAAGGGAAGAAAGTAGATCAGAAACTCTATAGATCATGATAGGTAGCCTTCTCTGTCTCACAGCTAGTAGACCAGACCTTTCCTTTAGTGTTGGGATATGGGCAAGACATCAATCTGATCCTTGTGAGTCCCATCTAAAAGCTGTCAAGCGAATCATAAAATATATTCATAGGACTGCTCATTATGGTATCTGGTATCCCCGTGACTCAACTTTGCAATTAATTGGATATAGTGATGCAGATTGGGCGGGATCTATTGATGACAGGAAGAGCACTAGTGGCTGTTGCTACTTCTTAGGAAACTGTTTAGTAGCTTGGAATAGCAAAAAGAAAAATTTTGTATCCTTGTCTACTGCAGAGGCTGAGTATATTGCTGTAGGTAGTTGTTGTGCCCAACTATTATGGATGAAACAAACTATGTTAGACTATAATGTTCCACAACAATGTATGCCTATCATGTGTGACAATTCTAGTGCCATTGGCATCTCTAAAAGCCTTTTCAGCACTCACGCACCAAACACATAGACATTCGTTATCATTTTTTGCGTGACCATGCTGATCAAGGAAATATAGAGTTAGCTTTTGTTCCCACTGATGCTCAACTGGCTGATTTCTTTATGAAACCCCTTGGAAATGACAGTTTCTTTTCATTGCGACATCAATTGGGCATTGGCCCATGCCCTGAATGCTAATTCCTTGGATTAAAATCACCTGTTTCTACTTTTCATTTTCATCTTTATTTGATAAACAGGTGCTACTAACAAGGTGTGTGTTTTATTGTTTCAAGGGTATACTTCTTTGCAATTAGATGTCAAAGGGGGAGAAGAGTAGAGAGAAGTTGGCATTGATTAAAGGGGAGAGCTATGATGGTCTTTAATTTGTCATGCATATGAGGAGGGGGAGAAGTGACTTGGAATGTTCAAGATTGCTCCTGCAAGAAAAACCCAAATGCTCCCTTATATCCAAAGCTCCTTAAGATCCAAAGAAGAAGATGTCCAAGTATCATTGAAGGAAGAATGAGAGTATAGCTTTAAGAGTTGCCATCAAATTGCAAAGGGGGAGATTATTAGGGTTTTCATTAGTTTGCAATTTGATTGGATGCATTCATTTTTATTTAGCTTGAACTCTCATGCACTCACACTTTTTATAATCTTGGAATCTTCATGCATTATCAGTTTTTAATCATTGCATCAAACGATTTTGCAAAGGCTTGCTCAAACATGTTTTGATTTACACTTTAAAAACTCATTTCTTCAAACATGATTGCCTCTAGTTAAACCTAGCTCTCCAAGACCAAGTATCCTTTTAAAAAGTCATTTTTCAAGTCTTTAGAAATAGGGAAGGCTTGGTCAACCGAACTGGATTCGGTTAGTTGTCGGTTCTGAATACAAAATGAAAAAATGTTCTCAGGGAAGTTCGTTCAGGCAGTCGGTCGACCGAACTTATGTCGGTTCCGGTTTCAGAATGAAAAACAGTTTTTATCAGGGTAGTTCGGTCAGCTGTTGGCTCAGTGTCAGTCAAGTGTCGGTCAACCGAACTTTTGTTTGGTGAACCGACATGCGTCTTTCGGTTCGCAAGATTTCAAAAATATGACCGTTGGAATATGACCGTTGGGAGTTCCGTTGACTGAACCCAAGGTGTTGGTTGACCGACAAGAGATCCGTTGAAGACAATTTTTCTTATAAAAACAACCATTCCTTGTGATTTGTGCCAACACTTTTGAGACATTTGAGGGTCAAGGAAGGTGGGACATCCATGCTAGGCTAAAGGGAGGCAAGGAGGGCAAATCAATCATTTCAAACCTTTGATTTCTCAAATGGGTTTGCCTTTCTTAACTTATTTTATTCATGCTTGTCCTTAATCATTGATTTCTTAAATGGCATGATTAAAAGTCTTCAAAATGTTCAAATGATGTTTGTTTAAACATGCTTTGATTGTAAAATATGTTTATGTCATAATCTTCATCATTTGAATAGTATTTTACATGTTATTCAAAAACATGTGTAAAAATCTTCTACCTCACATTTGCATCATTTATGAGCATTGATTTTCAAAAAGAGGTAGATGAAGTTTTTAAGGCAAATGTATCTCACACATATCTTTGCATTCATTATGCATATGTCCTAGATAGGTTTTCAATTTCATTATCAGCCTATGTTAAGAGGCATCAACATGTACTCATTTGCATCTCATCTTATGCTTGTTTAGGCATAGTTTATTGAGATAAAAATAAAATGTTGTAAAGGTTAATGTTCAGCCTATTGAAAAACATATAAGATTGTAATAGGTTATTGCTGAGCCTTGTGAAAAAGCATATGTGGTTGTAAGGTTGGAGGTTAGCCTAAACCTCAAGTTGATAGTAGAAATACCGGTTGGGAAACCGGGAGTGGATGTAGGCTTGTTTGGCAGAACCACTATAAATTTGCTTGTTGTGGTGATTGTTTGTGGATGTTATACTCACACTCATGCTTCTTTTTAAATGTCTCTCTTAATGGTTAGTTAAATGCTTTACCTGTTATTAGAACATCTTCTTGTAAACATGATGATAAAACTTAAAAGCATAATTGACACATCTTTTTAAAAGAAGCAGTCTAGTTTTTAGAGCTCATCCTATTCACCCCCCCCCCCTCTAGGGTTCGATTCTGGTCTTTCACGAACAACTAGGGTAATAGGTTCTACAAACAACCTGTTTACCTACTGGTGTGGCGACAGTTAAGATATAATCAAGGTCTCTAAAAGGCATAGTAATCATCTCTGTAAACATAGGAGATAAAAATGAATGAGTGCTGCAAGGATCAAATAAAATTTGAGCTTCTACTCCACAAATGAGAAGTTTACCTTCTACCACATCGCTTGCAGCATCTGCATCGACATGGTTGAGATGGTATGCCCAACCTTGCTGCTGTGGCCTATTCTACCTCCCTTGTGCATTTTTGTTCTGCTGCTGCTATGGAGGACGAGCATTCTGATTCTGAATTTGTTGCCTACCTTGCTGCTATTGCTGCTGAGGTGGTCTGGCTTGGTGCCTGAGGTGCTGCTTGCCACTGTGGCTGATTCCTATTGCCTTGGTTTTGCAATTGTGGGCAATCTCGAATGGCATGGTCCATAGCCCCACACTGAAAGCAAGCGCCCGTGGCCTTACGACATTGTGCAGTTTCATGATTTTTGCCACAATGTGCACATGCATCTTGCCTTTGATTCTTGTTCTGTTGCCTTTGATTCTGTTGGTGATACTGTTGCTTTCTATCCCTAGTGATCTGGTTGTTGATCTCCTCAAACTTGTATGCTCTTTTGACAGCTTCATCGAATGTGGCTGGCAGAACTACCCCTGTAGCATCTCTCATAAGTACGGGGTTCAGCCGTTCTAAGAATTTCGTAATCTTTTTCTGCTCGGTATCAATCAATTCTCGGGCATAATTAGCAAGCCTTTCGAACTTTGTAACATACTCCAGTACTGTCATATTACCCTGTTTAAGCTGCTAAACCTCTATGGCTTTGTGTCTCTTGATATGTAAAGGGACATACTTGTCGGTGAAATGGTTCTTGAAAGTCTCCCATGCAGTCTCATCTGCCATGGCCTGATACGGTTCCTTAACCGTTTGTCACCAAGTGTCCGCCACTCCATAAAATAGAGAAGCTGTGAGGTTGACCTTCTATATGCCCGTGCAAGTGAATACATCAAAAGTCTTCTGTGTTGACCAACCAATCGTCTGCAGCCAAAGGGTCTTCTTGACCCGAGAACTCCTTGGGTCCTTTTTTCCTAAATCTCTCAAACAATATGTTAGGGTCTTGGTCTCGATTGTTGATGATGATATTCGGGACCCCAAGTTGCCTAGGCTGGGGTTGAGGCCTGTTTTGTAGAACTTCTAATAACTGCCTTTGAACTTGTGCCATTTCCTCATCTTTCTTAGCTAGCTGTTCTTGGAACCTAGCTTGGTTCTCATTGGCCTCTCTCTGTAGCCTAGCCTAGACTTTATTGGATTCTCTTTGCAATCTAGTCTGACTCTCATTAGCTTGCCTCTGCTGTTCTAACATTGCTTGCATAAGTGCCTAAAACTGTGTGACTGTATGTGGTTGCTCAAGATCTGTTTCATTGTTAGTGTTATTGCTATCAGAAGCATTTTGATTCGGAGCTTTTCTTAGAGGCATGATGCTGTAAAACAAATTGTTAGTACATAATAACAAGTTTGGGTTTGGTTTCTAGGTCCATATTTACGATCTAACGAACTCACGAATCCTCGCCACGTCCATAAGAGTTTCTAGTTTCTTTTACATGCCTGAAACATGTCCCACTTTGATACTAGTCCTGTTGCGACCCCGGCCCGAGGTCCCCGGTCCAGGCCCACGACAAAAGTGTCCAACGTCCAACCAACTATGATTAACCCATAGGTTTCCGTGGTGAGGATTCCCAAAACAAACATGGAATTTATCTCACACGAACGATGGTTTGCGGAAGCGTGCAAGTAATCTCAATCACAACTTAATAACATAAATCTGATGATCCCAAAATATATATATAAGTTAAATCATCATCAAGACAATAATCAGAGGAGGAAACTTAAGCATGGAATTTCCAAGATTTGTTCAAGTTTCAAGATAACAAAAGTAAGTTAAGTTTAAGATTACATATCCCCAAAGTATGAAAAAGGGCCAACAATGGCCTTACAACCCAAAACAACAAAAACAACCATTCCCATCCAAGTATCGTGCTCAAGACCCCACCCAACGTCTAGAGGACGTTGTCGGGTTGCCACTCACAGGCTGGGGGTGGCTCAAAAGCCTCCTCCGGGCGCTCCACCTCTGGGGCACCGGCGCTTGCATCTAAACACCAAAACGAAGGGGTCAGACACGGCAGTCTGGCAGGTGGTCAATTTATAAATAATATGCATCAAGTAAAAATATGAATAATCAATGATTAAAATATGACATGAGTTCTGAACGAAACATGTGCAGTGTGCAAAACAAAGACGGCATGATTTCAAGAAAACAACATGATTCATGAATCCACATTGAGGTCATCCTTTCTCCGACATACGTGATAACAAGAGCAAGCAAAACGAAACAAAGCGAAATGAAACGAAACGAAAGCCCGAGCCACACAAGGTGGGCGGGGAAAACTGGCCGAGGAACCTGACAAAAAATGAATGTGTATAATTGCACGACTAATCTGCAGATTGTCCTTAAGCTTAAGGACCCCCTAACTAGTGGATTAGACTGAGAGGGCAGTCCAAGCTCAGCGGTATTCCATGATATTCATGTATGCACAAAACATATCGATACTTGTACAAACTTATCGAAAATGGGGGAAAGCACTTATCAAAAACAATGCAAAGCAAAACTAAACAAGAGTGGCATAAGCCATAGCAAAATAAGGCTGAAAAGTATTCCCCAACAAGGTACTTGAACAATTCAAAACAAAACTTATACTTGTAAAACAAAGCAAGTACTAAACGACATTCATCGTGTCAAATCACGTTCCCAAAGCGAAGTTGCCAAGCATACGTTAAGACGTTTATTTTAATCTTCATGTGGTTGGGACCTAAATGTCTTAATGAAATAGAGATTGGTGTTCCGGAGATAAAAGGACATTTTGAGGCCTCAAGCACACAAACTCAAGTTTGAAAGTTCCTAATCATATTCAGGTTTTCAATCCCAAGAAACTCCCACGAAACAAATCAGTTTTGAAAACTCGGTCAGCTCTCGGTCACCTGTCGGCTAGCCGAATAGGTGAATGTTGGCTAGCCGTCAGCTGACCGACGGCTGACCGTCAAATTTCCTGACAGAAAATCACCATTCTGGAAATGGGACCAGACTTCCCTCGGTTGGCTCTCAATCAACCGAAGTTGCGTATGTCGGTTGGCCGACAGCTGACCGACGATTCCTTGTCACAAAACACGCTTCTGGAAGTGGAACCGAACCGAACTCGATTGGCTGTCGGTCGACCGAAGTGGAAATGTCTGTTAGCCGACAGATGACCGCCAGCTGATCGACTGTGCACGACAGCCCAGTTCAAGTCAGAATTCTAGTTCTTCTTTCTTCAAATTTCTTCCCATTCCACTTCCTTTCCTTCTTCCTCTCCTAGGGGCCATTTCCATTCAAATTTAACAACCAACACATCCATTCATTTCACAACATACTCCTCCATCCTTTTTCACCCATTTACAAAACATTTATACATGGTGAAAATCGATTAAATTGAGAAGCAACTTTCAAAAATAAAACCACTAACAAATGCCTTCCAAACTAAATAAGAATTCCAATCCATAACACATATTTGAACAACACAATGCTCAATTAATCATGAGAAAAAGAAACAAACCGTTGAAGCTAAACCATTCAAAGATTGCATGCATAAAAAGGAACTAAAATGATCACTTGCCTTGACAATAGCTAATCCAAAGATCTCTCAAACTCCTACCCAAAAGAAAGCCACGAAATCTACACAAAAGCCCCAAGAAAACATTCCAAAAATCACCATTTTGGTCAACCAAAACCCCCATTTCGAAAATGGGTTTGCATGTTAGAGAAAAGGAATCCAAATGAGCTCAAAAGACCACATTGAAAGGGAGAAAAAGATCCCTTACTTGAAGCTTGCTAAACGAAGAGGAGGGAAGAAAATGAAGTGCAAACACAGCTGGGATGTTCAAGAAAAGGGTAGCAATGGAGAGTTTAGATTGAGAGGAAAAAGAACGTATGATCAGATTTTGATTTGAGGCTTTCTAGCTTGGGCATGCAAGGAAGAAAGTGAAAGGAGAAGGAGAGTCTCTCAGCTGGTTCAGGAAGAGAAGTTGTAGGCAATAGATTTCTGAACGTGAGTGAGGAGGGAGAGGAGACAACCCACTTAAGTCAAATGGCTTTGTGGGCCCCATGACTTCAAGATTTGTGATGGTTAAAACTGATTTACGGGCCCCGGACGAAAACGACGAAGAAGACAAAATCGATCACCGAAAAGTCTAGTTTCTAAAAAGTATAAATTTGGCATAGTTTTAAGATTTCGAAATTTGGGTTCAGATTTGGTGTGAAATGACTGTTTTACCCCTTTTGGGCCAGAACTCGGGTTTCTGGGCCTCAAACACAGACAGGCTGAACACAGAAGTTGAACAATAAAATAAAACCATTCAAAAGAGATCGAAATAACGATTAAAATAAGAAAACTAAAATTTCCTCCCAGGCTTACACGTACACTCAAGGCACCCCTGAGTGTGACTGAATAGCATAAACGCTCTAAAAAATTCCCCAAAGCTAATTCCAAACTAAATCGAACCAATTTCTAACCCACAAACACTAAACGCACATTATAACTAAACACACACTTAATAGGTACTAATTGCACTAATCTTGGGTCGGGGTTTGACATCTTCGACCTCTTAGGTTATTTGGTCCTCCAAATAAAAATAGTTATACCTCGGGCAATAATTCTGGATACTTTCTCTGGATTTGATCTCTTAATTCCCATGTAGCTTCTTCCGGCTCATGATTTTCCCACTTTAGTTTGACCCAGTGAATCGTCCGGTTTCTCAGTACTTGCTCTTTGGTGTCAACAATTCTAACCGGCTTTTCCACATACGAGGCATCTTCTCGAATTTCCAGTGGTTCATACTGCAGTACATGTGAAGGATTTGGGACGTATTTCTTCAACATAGAGACGTGAAAAACATTGTGTACCCAGGAGAGTTCCGGCGGTAACGCAAGGCTATAGGCAATGTCTCTAACATTGCTCAAAATCTCATACGGTCCGATATACCTTCTTGCAAGCTAGCCTTTCTGCCCAAATCTTAGAGTTCCTCTGACCGGAGATACCTTCAAAATTACTTTGTCACCTTCTCTGAACTGTAAATCCCTTCTACGAGTATCAGCATAACTCTTCTGTCTGTTTCGGCGACCTTTAACCGTTCTTGAATCAGGCTAATCTTGTCACTTGTCTCTCTAACTATCGTCGGTCCATGGAAACTACGAACACCGACTTCTTCTCAGCAAACAGGGGTTCTGCAACTCCTACCGTAGAGTGCTTCGAAAAGTACCATACTAATGCTGGAATGGTAGCTATTATTGTACGCGAATTCACATAGGGCCAGGTACTCATCCCATTGAACCTTGAAATCTAGCACACAAGCACGTAGTATGTCCTCCAACATTTGTATAGTTCGCTCTGACTGACCATCATTCTGGGGGTGGTATGCAGTGCTGAATTGTAACTTGGTGCCCATGGATTCAAATAGGGTCATCCAAAACCTCGAAACAAATCTGTTATCTCTGTCGGAAGTGATGGAGACAGGTTGTCCATGTCTATTGACAATCTCAGTCACGAATAAATCTGCAAGTGGTGCCATGTGCATCTTATTTCCTATCTTCATAGGAATGAAGTGAGCAGACTTCGTGAGACGATCCACTATAACCCAAATGGCATTGTTCCCCTTCTCGGTAGTAGGCAAACCGGAGACGAAATCCATGGTGATGTGCTCCCATTTCCACTCCGGAATGTCCAATGACTGTAACAACCCTGGAGGCTTCTGGTGTTCTGCCTTAATCTGCTGACAAGTGAGGCACCAAGATAAAAAATTTGCTATCTCTCGTTTCATGTTATTCCACCAGAATCTGTTCTTCAAATTTTGGTACATTTTGGAGCTACCCGGATGCATGGAATATCTCATACTGTGAGCTTCAGTCATTATCTCATTCTTCTAGTCTTCGATGTTAGGCACACACAAACAGTCTTGAAAATACAACACTCCATCTACAACCCTGAAGTCTGGACGTTCTGAAACGTGCTCCACAATCTTGGCCAAGTCTGGGTTTTGCAACTGACTGTCTTTAATCTCTTGGATGAAGGTAGGCTCAGATACTGTCATACTTGCCAACATCACACCCTTCCTCAATGGTTGCACTTCTACCCCGAGTTCTTCAAACTGATGTAAAACACTAACTCCTCTCAAGCTGGCCATAACCACTGATTTTTTGCTCAATGCATCAGCCACTACATTCACTTTGCCCGGATGATTTTTGATTGGGAAGTCATAGTTTTTAATATATACTCCATCCACCGTCTCTGCCTCATGTTCAACTCTTTTTGCGAAAATAGATACTGTAAACTTCGTTGGTCTGAGTGAACTTCAAAATTTTCTCCATATAGGTAATGTCTCCACATCTTCTAGGCAAATACCACTGCTGCTAACTCCAAATCGTGAGTGGCATAATTTTTTTCGTGGTCCTTTAACTGTCTCGAGCCGTAAGCAATAACCTTGTCATTTTGTATCAGTACACAACCCAATCCTACATTCGAAGCATCTGTATAGATAACAAATCCTCCACTTCCCGACGGTAAAGTAAGAATCGGAGCTGTAGTCAATCTCTTTTTCAGCTCTTTGAAACTTTCATCACACTGATCTGTCCATACAAAAGGTACACTCTTCCTAGTTAACTTTGTCAATGGGGCTGCAATGGATGAAAATCCCTGGACAAACCTTTTGTAATATCTTGCTAATCCCAAAAAGCTTCTGATCTCTATCACACTACTTGGCCTTTTCCAACTGACAACTGCTTCAACTTTAGATGGATCCACTGCTAAGCCTTCTTTGAAATAACATGTCCTAGCCAAAATTCACATTTTCTTAGCTTTGCATAGAGTTGATTGTCCCTTAAAAGTTGCAATGACGTCCTCAAGTGCTCTTCATGCTCCCCCTTACTCTTAGAATACACGAGAACATCATCAATAAATACCACTGTGAACTGATCTAGATACTATACAAAGACCTTGTCCATGAGAGCCGTGAATACCGTAAGCGCATTTGTCAATCCAAACGGCATCACCGAAAACTCATAGTGCCCATACCTTGTTCGAAAAGTTGTTTCAGGCACATCTAACTCCCTAACTCGCAACTGATAACAACCCGACCTTAAGTCTATCTTGGAAAAATACGCTGCTCCTTGCAATTGATCGAACAATTCATCTATTCTCGGTAACGGATACTTGTTCTTGACGGTCATACGATTCAATCTTCTATAGTCCATGCACATTCTCAAGCTTCCGTCATTCTTTTTCACAAACGACACTGGTGCTCTCCAAGGTGAAACGCTTGGTCTAATGAAACCTTTACTCAACAAATCTTGCAACTGGAGTTCAAGTTCCCCTAATTCTGCTGGAGCCATCTTGTAAGGTGCAATAGAAATTGGAGTTGTCCCTGGAAGGAGCTCAATCGTGAACTCAACTTCTCGAATTGGTGGCAATTCCGGGATTTCTTCAGGAAAAACATTCAGAAATTCGTACACAACGGAGATTTCCTCCACCCCTTGGGACGGTTTATCCTCCGTGATAAACGCTATAAAAACTTCTCATCCACTTCGTACCATTCTGCCTGCTTTAGTGCTGAAATAATCCCCACTTGGTTTTCCCTCCTGTTCCCCTGAATCAACAAATCCGCCTGATCTCCTTTCAACTTAAAGGTGATAGTCTTGCTAAAGCAATCCATGGTTGCAAGATATTTTTCTAACCGATCCATGCCTAGAATGACATCAAAGTCATGCATGTCTAAAATAATAAGATCTGCTGGAAGGTTGACCTCTCCTAATAGGACCGAACAGCTGGGGTAATAGGTTCTACAAACAACCTATTTACCTACTGGTGTGGTGACAGTCAAGATATAATCAAGGTCTCTAAAAGGCATATCAATCATCTTTGCAAACATAGGAGATAAAAATGAATGAGTGCTGCCATGATCAAATAAAATTTGAGCTTCTAGTCCACAAATGAGAAGTTTACCTTCTACCACATCGCCCGCAGCATTTGCATTGACACGGTTGAGATCGTATGCCCGACCTTACTGCTGTGGCATACTCTGCCTCCCTTGTGCATTTTTGTTCTGCTGCTGCTGTGGAGGACGAGCATTCTGATTCTAAACTTGTTGCCTGCCTTGCTGCGGTTGCTGCTAAGGTGATCTGGCTTAGTTCTGAGCTGGTGCCTGAGGAGCTACTTGCCTCTGTGGTTGATTCCTATTGCCTTGGTTTTGCAATTGTGGGCAATCTCGAATGGCATGGTCCATAGCCCCACACCGAAAGCAAGCGCCCGTGGCCTTACGACATTGTGCAATTTCATGATTTTTGCCACAGTGTGCACATGCATCTTGCCTTGGAGGGTTTTGTTCTTGCCTTTGCTTCTTGTTCTGTTGCCTTTGATTCTGTTGGCGATACTATTGCTTTCTATCCCTGGTGATCTGGTTGTTGATGTCCTCAAACTTGTATGCTCTTTTGACAGCTTCATCGAATGTGGCTGGCGGAACTACCCCTGTAGCATCTCTCATAAGTACGGGGTTCAGCCCTTCTAAGAATTTCTTAATCCTTTTCTGCTCGGTATCAATCAATTCTTGGGCATATCTAGCAAGCCTTTCGAACTTTGTAACATACTCCAGTACTGTCATATTACCCTGTTTGAGCTGTTGAAACTCTATGGCTTTATGTCTCTTGATATGTGAAGGGACATACTTGTCGGTGAAATGGTTCTTGAAAGTCTCCCATGCAGTCTCATCTGCCATGGCCTGATACGGTTCCTTAACCGTTTGCCACCAAGTGTCCGCCAATCCATAAAATAGACAAGCTGTGAGCTTGACCTTCTGTATGCTCGTGCAAGTGAATACATCAAAAATCTTCTCTGTGTTGACCAACCAATCGTCTGCAGCCAAAGGGTCTTCTTGACCCGAGAACTCCTTGGGTCCTCTTTTTCTAAATCTCTCAAACAATATGTTAGGGTCTTGGTCTCGATTGTTGATGATGATATTCGGGCCCCCAGATTGCCTAGGCTGGGGTTAAGGCCTGTTTTGTAAAACTTCTAATAACTGCCTTTGAACTTGTGCCATTTCCTCACCCTTCTTAGCTAGCCGTTCTTGGAACCTAGCTTGGTTGTCATTGGCTCTCTCTGTAGCCTAGCTTGGACTTCATTGGCTTCTCTTTGCAATCTAGTCTGACTCTCATTAGCTTGCCTCTGCTATTCTAACATTGCTTGCATAAGTGCCTGAAACTGTGTGACTGTAGGTGGTTGCTCAAGATTTGTTTCATTGTTATTGTTATTGCTACCGGAAGCATTCTAATTCGGAGCTTTTCTTGGAGGCGCGATGCTGTAAAACAAATTGTTAGTTCATAATAACAAATTTGGGTTTGGTTTCTAGGTCTATATTTATGATTAAACGAACTCATGAATCCTCGCCACGTCCCTAAGAGTTTCTAATTTCTTTCATATGCCTGAAACATGTCCCGCTTTAATACCAGTCTTGTCGTGACCCCGGCCTGAGGTCCTCGGCCTAGGCCCGCGACGAAAGTGTCCAACGTCCAACCAACTATGATTAACCTACAGGTTTCCTCGGTGAGGATTCCCAAAGCAAACATGGAATTTATCTCACACGAATGATGGTTTGCATAAGCGTGCAAGTAATCTCAATCACAACTTAATAACATAAATCTGGTGATCCCAAAATATATATATAAGTTTAATCATCATCAAGACAATAATCAGAGGAGGAAACATAAGCATGGCATTTCCAAGATTTGTTCAAGTTTCAAGATAACAAAAGTAAGTTAAGTTTAAGATTATATATTCCCAAAGTATGAAAAAGGGCCAACAAAGGCCTTACAACCCAAAACAACAAAAACAACCATTTCCATCCAAGTATCGTGCTCAAGACCCCACTCGATGTCTAGAGGACGTCGTCGGGTTGCCACTCACGGGCTGGGGGTGGCTCAAAAGCCTCCTCCGGGCGCTCGTCCTCAGGGGCAATGCGCTTGCATCTAAACACCAAAACAAAAGGGTCAGACACGACGGTCTGGCAGGTGATCAATTTAGACATAATATACATCAAGTAAAAATCTGAATAATCAATGCTTAAAACATGACATGAGTTCTAAACAAAACATGTACAGCGTGCAAAACAAAGCCGGCATGATTTCAAGAAGACAGCATGATTCATGAATCCACATTAAGGTCATCCTTTCTCCGTCATAGTGATGACAAGAGCAAGCAAAACGAAACAAAGCGAAATGAAATGAAACGAAAGCCCGAGCTACACAAGGTGGGCGGGGAAAACTGGCCGCGAAACCGGACAAAAAAAGAATGTGTATAATTACACGACTAATTTGCAGATTATCCTTATGCTTATGGACCCCCTAACTAGTGGATTAGATTGAGAGGGCAGTCCAAGCTCAGCGGTATTCCATGATATTCATGTATGCACAAAACATATCGATACTTGTACAAACTTATCAAAAATGGGGGAAAACACTTATCAAAAACAATGCAAAGCAAAACTAAACAAGAGTGGCATAAGCCATAGCGAAATAAGGCTGAAAAGTATTCCCCAACAAGGTTCTTGAACAATTCTAAACAAAACTTATACTTGTAAAACAAAGCAAGTACTAAAAGACATTCATCGTGTCAAATCATGTTCCCAAAGCGAAGTTGCCAAGCATACGTTAAGACCTTTCGTTTGATCTTCATGTGGTTGGGACCTAAATGTCTTAATGAAATAGAGATTGGTGTTCCGGAAGTTAAAAGGACATTTTGAGGCCTCAAGCACACAAACTCAATTTTGAAAGTTCCTAATCATATTCAGCTTTTCAATCCCAAGAAACTCACACGAAACAAATCAATTTTGAAAACTCGGTCAGCTCTTGGTCACCTGTCGGCTAGCCGAATAGGTGAATGTTGGCTAGCCCTCAGTTGACCGACGGCTGACCATCAGATTTCCTGACAGAAAATCACCATTCTGGAAATGGGACCAAACTTCCCTCGGTTGGCTGTCAATCGACTAAGGTTGCGCATGTCGGTTGGCCGACAGCTGACCGACGATTCCCTGTCACTAAACACGCTTTTGGAAGTGGAACCAAACTGAACTCAGTTGGCTGTCGGTCGACCGAAGTGGACATGTCTATTAGCCGACAGATGACCGCTAGCTAACCGACTGTGCACGACAGCCCAGTTCAAGTCAAAATTTTAGTTCTTCTTTCTTCAAATTTCTTCCCATTCCACTTCTTGGTCAAGTCCCTGCACATCCCCTGAGCCTCCATGCTCTCCTAGGGGTCATTTCCATTCAAATTTAACAACCAACACATCCATTCATTTCACAACATAATCCATCCTTTCACCCATTTACAAAACATTTATACATGGTGAAAATCAATTAAATTGAGTAGCAACTTTCAAAAATAAAACCACTAACAAATGCCTTCCAAACTAAATAAGAATTCCAATCCATAACACATATTTGAACAACACAATGCTCAATTAATCATGAGAAAAAGAAACAAACTGTTGAAGCTAAACCATTCAAAGATTGCATGCATAAAAAGGAACTAAAATGATCACTTGCCTTGACAATAGCTAATCCAAAGATCTCTCAAACTCCTACCCAAAAGAGAGCCACGAAATCTACACAAAAGCCCCAAGAAAACATTCCAAAAATCACCATTTTGGTCAACCAAAACCCCCATTTCGAAAATGGGTTTGCATGTTAGAGAAAAGGAATCCAAATGAGCTCAAAAGACCACATTGAAAGGGAGAAGAAGATCCCTTACCTGAAGCTTGCTAAACGAAGAGGAGGGAAGAAAATGAAGTGCAAGCACAGCTAGGATGTTCAAGAAAAGGGTAGCAATGGAGAGTTTAGATTGAGAGGAAAAAGAACGTATGATCAGATTTTGATTTGAGGCTTTCTAGCTTGGGCATGCAAGGAAGAAAGTGAAAGGAGAAGGAGAGTCTCTCAGCTGGTTCAGGAAGAGAAGTTGTAGGCAATAGATTTCTGAACGTGAGTGAGAAGGGAGAGGAGACAACCCACTTAAGTCAAATGGCTTTGTGGGCCCCATGACTTCAAGATTTGTGATGGTTAAAACACTGATTTACGGGCCCCGGACGAAAACGACGAAGAAGACAAAATCGATCATCGAAAAATCTAGTTTCCAAAAAGTATAAATTTGGCATAGTTTTGAGATTTCAAAATTTGGGTTCAGATTTGGTGTGAAATGACTGTTTTACCCCTTTTGGGCCAAAACTCGGGTTTCTGGGCCTTAAACACAGACAGGCTGAACACAAAAGTTGAACAGTAAAATAAAACCATTCAAAAGAAATCAAAATAATGATTAAAATAAGAAAACTAAAATTTCCTCCTAGGCTTACACGTACACTTAAGGCACCCCTGAGTGTGACTGAATAGCATAAACGCTCTCAAAAATTCCCCAAAGCTAATTCCAAACTAAATCGAACCAATTTCTAACCCACAAACACTAAACGCACATTATAACTAAACACGCACTTAATAGGTACTAATTGCACTAATCTTGGGTCGGGGTATGACAGAGCTCAATGTGAATTAATGAATCATAATGTCTTCTTGAAATCATGCCAGTTTTGCTTTGTACACTATACATGTTTTGTCTAGAACTCATGTCATATTTTAAGCACTGATTATCTCAGATTTCAATTGATTTGTATTATGACTAAATTGATCACCTGCCAGACCGTCGTGTCTGATCATTTGTTTTGGTGTTCAGATGCAGGCGCCATTGCCCATGAGGAGGATCGCCCGGAGGAGGCTTTTGAGCCACCCCCAGCCCGTGAGTGGCAACCCGACGACGTCCTCTGGACACCGGGTGGGGTCTTGAGTATGACACACTTGGATGGGGTTGTTTTGTTGTTTTGGGATGTATTGCCTTTGTTGGCCCTTTTATACTTGGAAAATGTAACTATAAACTACACTTACTTTTGTTATTTTGAAACTTGAAGTTTAATTATTGGATATGCTATGTTACACCTTCTCTCTCTGAATGTTTATGTCCTTTGATTCATTTAACTTATGCATTTTGGAATCATCAGTTTTGTATTGATAAGTGTGATTGAGATTATTTGCACGCTTCCGCAAGTCATCGTTCGTGTGAGATAATTTCAGGTTTTGTGAGAACCCGACCCCTAATTTCTGGGATTAGTGTCTTCTTAATTTTGGACTAGTTTTCTAAAGTGGGATTAACGGAATTTGGTTAAATCTGGATTTGAATAGCTTTTTATAGCTTTGAATGATTTTCAGAACTCTTTTGATTGAGTGGAACCTTTGGGGGTTTCCCTTGTGAGTTTTGTGTGATTTTGGGGGTTCGTTTATTGTGTTTTGATTAGTTTTGGGATTTATGCAATAATTCCGGAAATCGGTAATTTGCTTCGTTTAATGTATTTTATCATTCCCGACAACTTTTGTATTTGCTCCGTTTCCGTTCGAGACCTCTAAACCCTACTTTACTAATGATAGGGGTAAAACAGTCTTTTTACACAAAAATCTGGACCCAAATTCCGAGATCTCAAAACCATGCCAAAATTATACTTTTTGAAAAATAGATTTTATGAGGAACATTTTTCTCTTCTTCGTCGATCGCATCCGGGGCCCAGAAACCGATGTTTTAATCCCGACAAGTTTAAGTGATGGTGGGACCCGCACCCACCCTTTTTACAAAAAGGCCAGCCCATCTCCTTCTTCCCCATTCGTTTCCAGCAGTATGAGAGGGTGAGAGGAGCCTCTGCTTAGGGTTTTTCCCCTTTCCTCTTCTTCTTATTGTTTTCTCACAAGACCCACCTCCAAGCTTGCCAAAATGAGAGATTTGTGCCCATCTCCTTCTTCCCCTCATCTCAAGCTCTCTATGGATGCCATTAGAAGAGAAATCCAGCCACATTGAGGTTCTCCTTGAGCTAGTCTTCTTCATTTGAAGCACTTCCAAGTAAGCAATCCTTTCAATCTCCTAGATTTGTGTTTTCCTAGCTCTAGAGAGTCTCTACTTTCTCTATTGGGAGCCCTCTTCTTCTCGTTCTTTGGTTTGCCATTTTAGGGTTCTAAGATGGGTTTATTTTGGGGTTTTTGTATAGATTGGAGATTTGTGGCTTGAGAGGGTGATTAGGAGCTTGATTAGCTACTTTGGAAACCAAGGCAAGTGAATGAATGGATTTGATTTGAATGAGTTCTTGTTTTATTGAAAATGTGGATTTACTATTCATCTTCCTCTAGTTTCCTATGTTACATAATGTTTTTGGAAATATGCTTATTGATAAGATTTTCTCTTAGTCAATTTTCATGAGAATGTATGTATTCATCTACTAAAGCTTGTTTTGCCATTATGGATTTCATGAATGAGATTTGTACTTGCATTGAATGAGGTTTGTATTGGAAGGAGAATTAATGCATTGATGGAATGGTGGTTGGAGGAAAGAATGAGATGTGGAATGGAAGGGAATAGACTCATTTCATGTTAGTAAATGGATGAAGTTGATGTGAAAGGGTTTGGGAAGGAAAGAGCTGAAATCTGCACCTGATGCGTAGTTCCCGCAGCTGGGCGGTCAGCGGGCGGTCACCTTGGCGGCTAGCCGACAGGTGACCGGCGGCTAGCCGACCCAGATTCGGTTACAAACACAGAATGTTGTGTCTTGACAGGTGAACCGCGGTCAGCCCCGCGGTCAGATAGCGGCTAACCGCCAACCAAAAACCCTGCGACCGCCAGGTAGCCGAAATGCGCGGTTAGAAACACAGAATGCTATATTTTAGCAAGGTGAACCGTGGTCAGCCCCGCGGTCAGACAGCGGCTAACCGCCGATCACCTCGGCGGCTAACCGCCAGATGACCGACAGGTGACCGAGTTTCACCCAGAATTCCTGAGTCTTTTCTATTGTTTTCAGATATGGTAATTAAAGGTTTGGATGGGTTGTTCTGATGCCCTACCACCTTGGAAAGACCCAGGGGATGACATAAGGAGATTGACAGAGAAAGAAACACCATTTAGGAAATGTATTGGGACTTTTGGATTCATCAACTTGCACAGGGAAACTTAGTATGTCCTCTATCATTTGAGTACCATACTAAGGGTAATATAGACATACAAGATCCTTATACACGTCGTTTGAATATGGATGCCCCAATATATAGTCCCTAACGATATAAGGATTCATTGCATTGTTTTACTCAGATTATATGTATAATTACTCGATCCTACTGGTTTTATCTCAAATTCTGATTTATACACCTGATATGTCCGCCAGCCCCGTTTATGCATGAAAAGATAGTGATATGAAATGTGTGCCTACGAGCACCGTATCCCGCCTGCCCGAGTGTTTTATACTGATATAGTTTTGTACATGTTTTGATTTCTCATGTCACCTATGAGTCGGTACCACTAAGCTTGGACGTCCTTGTCAGTCTGATCAACTGACTTGGGCCTCCCCCTCGTGCTCCCGCCAGCTGCAGCTTAGATCCTGTCCCGATTACCCGGTTCCGCTGCCGTGGTCTTGTCTAGCTATACGTATATGTATGTATAATGTTGGTTCTCGTCACTTCGCGTGTTAGAGACCAACGCCCGATCGTGCTCTCATCACATTAGTGATAGAGAGGATTTAGCTTTAGTGTGGTTGCCAATCTGTTCCCCACGATTGTGGCTCCCCTGAAGAAGGGCAATTTGCAGGGTCCGCCTATGGACTGGGTTTGCAATGTGAGGAATACAGGTTTTACAGTCGTTTTAAAGGAATACAGGTTTTACAGTCGTTTTAAAGGAATACATGTTTTACAGTCGTTTTAAAGGAATACATGTTTTACAGTCGTTTTAAAGGAATGAATGTTTTACCAGATATATATGCTTTTACACATGCTTTAAAATGAATACATGTTTTGTCAGATATACATGTTTACACTGGTTTTAAATCTATGCAACTCTTGATCGAATACCATGATTTACCATATGTTTTATTATTCAGATTATCGTTTATATCTTTTCATCCACCTGCCAGACCGTCGTGTCTGACCCACTCTTTTGGGTACTCAGGTCCAGATTTCTTTGCTCCGAGCTGAGTGCACGTGTTGGCTGTGGAGCCATGAGTTGCAGATTTGTAGTGTCGGCTATGTCATGTAGACTAGCTCGACATCTGAGTTACGTCACATGTGGGGTAGTGTTTATTTAGCTTGTTATTTGTATGGCTTTTATTAGCCTGTTCTCCGGGATTTTTAATTAATGCACATTGATACTTGTAACTTGAACATATGTGGGAATGAAATATCCTGTTACTGTCAGCTCTGTATTTTTAATGTGATGGTTTGTTCCAGTCTGATATGATTCTTGATACAATAGCTATATGCTAGCGGTTGAGTGCGATGCGGAATCCGATGGCCACGGAATCCGAGTCGCAACGCCACGTAAGCTTCCGCAAAATATTCAGAATGAGTTGAGATTGTCATCCTCACTCACGCGGATCCTGGGAGGAATATAATTATTACTTAAATCACAATTTCACGCCCCCCCCCCCCCCGAGGTCGAGCCGTTGTAGAGTCCGGGTTTGGGGGCGTGACAGGTTTGTCTTGGGAATCCTCACCGCGGAAACCTGTAGGATAATCATAGTTGGACACACTCGTCGCGGGCCCGGATCGGGGACCTCAGTCCGGGGTCGCGACAGGACTGGTATCAGAGCGGGACATGTTTCAGGCTTATAAAAGAAACTAGTAACTCTTAGGGACGTGGCGAGGATCCGTGAGTTCATTAGATCGTTAGTATGGACTTAGAAACCTAACCCAAACCTTGTTATTAAGTACTAACATTCTGTTTTACAGCATCATGCCTCCAAGAAAAGATCCGAATTAGAATGCTTCCGGGAGCAATAACAATAACAATGAAATAGACCTCGAGCAACCACCTACAGTTACACAGTTTCAGGCACTCATGCAGGCAATGTTAGAACAACAGAGGCAGGCTAATGAGAGTTAGACTAGACTACAGAGAGAAGCTAATGAAATTCAACCTAGACTACGGAGAGAGGCCAATGAAAACCAAGCAAGATTCTAAGAACAACTAGCTAAGAAGGATGAGGAAATGGCACAAGTCCAAAGGTAGCTTTTGGAAGTCTTACAGAATAGGCCTCAACCTCAACCTCAGCCCAGACAACCTTTGGGCCCAAATATCATTCTCAACAATAGGGAACAGGACCCTAACATATTGTTTGAGAGGTTTAGGAAAAGAGGACCCAAGGAGTTCTCGAGTCAAGAAGACCCACTGGCTGCGGATGATTGGTTAGTGAACACGGAGAAAATCTTTGACGTATTCACTTGTACCGGCATAGAGAAGGTCGACCTCACAACTTCTCTATTTTATGGACTAGCGGACACTTGGTGGCAAACGGTTAAAGAACCGTATTAGACCATGGCAGACGAGACTGCATGGGAAACTTTCAAGAACTAATTCACTGACAAGTATGTCCCTTCACATATCAAGAGACAAAAAGCCATAGAGTTTCAGCAACTCAAGCAGGGTAACATGACAGTCTTGGAATATGTCATAAAGTTTGAAAGGCTTGCTAGATATGCCCGAGAGTTTATTGATACCGAGCAAAAGAAGATCACGAAATTCTTAGAAGGGCTGAACCCCATCATTATGAGGGATGCTACAGGGGTAGTTCCACCAACCACCTTCGATGAAGCAATCAAAATGGCATACAAGTTTGAGGACATCAACAACCAGATCATTAGGGATAGAAAGGAACAGTACCACCAACATAACCAAAGGCAACAAAATAAAAAGCAATGACAAGAACAAGACCCTCCAAGGCAAGGTGCATGTGCACACTGTGGCAAAAATCATGAATCTGCACAATGTCGTGAGGCCACGGGCGCTTACTTTAGATGTGGGGCTATGGACCATGTGATTCGAGATTGCCCACAATTGCAAAATCAAGGCAGTAGGAACCAGTAATAGAGGCAAGCAGCACCTTAGGCTCCAGCCCAGAATCAAGCAAGACCACCTCAGCAATAGTAGAAAAGCAAGGCAGGCAACAAACTCAGAATCAGAATGCTCGTCCTCCACAGCAACAGCAGAACAAAAATGCACAAGGGAGGCAGAATAGGCCATAGTAGCAAGGACGAGCATACCATCTCAATCGTGTCGATGCCGATGCTGCGGGCGATGTAGTAGAAGGTAAACTTCTCATTTGTGGAGTAGAAGCTCAAATTTTATTTGATCCTGGAAGCACTCATTCATTTTTATCTCCTATGTTTGCCAAGATGATTGCTATGCCATTTAGAGAACTTGATTATATCTTGACTGTCACCACACCGGTAGGTAAACAGGTTGTTTGTAGAACCTATTACCCAAATTGTTCAGTCCTATTAGGAGAGGTCAACCTCCCAGCAGATCTTATTATTTTAGACATACATGATTTTGATGTCATCTTAGGCATGGATTGGTTAGAGAAGTATCATGCAACCATGGATTGTTTTACGAAGACCATCACTTTTAAGTTGAAAGGAGATCAGGTAGATTTGTTGATTCAGGGAAACAGGAAGAAAAACCAAGTAGGAATTATTTCCGCACTAAAAGCAGCAGAATGGTACAAAATGTGTGTGAAGCTTTTATAGCGTTTATCACGGAGGATAAACGGTCCCATGGGGTGGAGGAAATCCCCATTGTGTGTGAATTTCCGGATGTTTTTCCTGAAGAAATCCTGGGATTGCTACCAATTTGAGAAGTTGAGTTCACAATTGAGCTCCTTCCTGGGACAACTCCGATTTCAATTGCACCGTACAGGATGGCTCCAGGAGAATTAGGTGAACTAAAACTCCAATTGCAAGAACTTTTGAGCAAAGGTTTCATCAGACCAAGTGTTTCACCTTGGGGAGCACCGGTTTTATTTGTGAAAAAGAAAGATGGAAGTATGAGAATGTGCATAGATTACAAAAGATTGAACCATATGACCATCAAGAACAAGTATCCGTTGCCAAGAATAGATGAATTGTTCGATCAATTGCAAGGAGCAGCATATTTTTCCAAGATAGACTTGAGGTCTGTGTATTATCATTTTCGAGTTAGAGAGTTAGACGTGCCTAAAACAACTTTTCAAACAAGATATGGGCACTACGAGTTTTTAGTGATACCATTCGGGTTCACTAATGCACCCGCGGTATTTATGGCTCTCATGAACAAAGTCTTTGTACAATATCTGGATCAATTAACAGTGGTGTTTATCGATGATGTTCTCGTGTATTCTAAGTGTAAGGAGGAGCATGAAGAGCACTTGAGGACGTCGTTACAGCTTTTGAGGGACAACCAGCTCTATGCAAAACTAAGTAAATGTGAGTTTTGGCAAGAGCAAGTGGCTTTTCTAGGCCATGTTATATCAAAAGAAGGCTTAACAGTGGATTCGTCCAAAGTCGAAGCAGTTGTCAGTTAGAAAAGGCCAAGCAGCGTGACAGAAATCAGAAGTTTTTGGGACTAGCAGGATATTACAGGAGGTTTAACCACGGATTTTCATCCATTGCAGCACCTTTGACGAAACTAACTAGGAAGAGTTTTCCTTTTGTATGGACTGACGAGTGTGAAGAAAGTTTCCAAGAGCTAAAAAGAAGATTTACTACCGCTCCGATCCTCACTTTACCTTCAGGAAGTGGAGGATTCGTTATCTATACAGATGCTTCGAATATAGGATTGGAAACTGTATTGATGCAGAATGATAAAGTTATTGCTTATGGCTCAAGACAGTTGAAGGATCATGAAAAGAAGTGTGCAACACATGATTTGGAGTTAGCAGCGGTTGTTTTTGCCTTGAAGATGTGGAGACACTATCTATATGGAGAGAAATTTGAAGTCCACTCGGATCACCGGAGTCTACAGTATCTGTTCTCACAGAAAGAATTAAATATGAGGCAGAGACGGTGGATGGAGTACATTAAGGACTATGACTTTCCAATTAAGTATCATCCAGGCAAAGTGAATGTAGTAGCTGATACTTTGAGTAGAAAATCAGTAGCTATGGCCAGCTTAAGAGGAGTCAGTGTCTTACACCAGTTTGAAGAACTTGGGGTAGAAGTGCTACCGTTAAGGAAAGGTGTGATGTTGGCAAGTATGACAGTGTCTGAGCCTACCTTCATCCAGAAGATTAAAGACAATCAGTTGCAAGACCCGGACTTAGCCAAGATTGTGGAACACATCTCAAAACGTCCAGACTTCAGGGTAGTAGATGGAGTGTTGTATTTTCATGACCGTTTGTGTGTGCCTAATATCAAAGACTTGGAGAATGAAATAATGACTGAAGCCCACAGCACGAGATACTTTATGCATCCGGGTAGCACCAAAATGTACCAAAATTTGAAGAATAGATTCTGGTGGAATAACATGAAACAAGAGATTGTAGCTTTTGTATCTCGGTGCCTCACTTGTCAACAGATTAAAGCATGACACCAGAAGCCTCCAGGGTTGTTGCAGCCATTGGAAATTCTGGAGTGGAAATGGGAACACATCACTTTGGATTTTGTCTTCGGTTTGCCTACTACCAAGAAAGGGAACAATGCTATTTGGGTTATAGTGGATCGTCTCACGAAGTCTGCTCACTTCATTTCTATGAAGACAGGAAGTAAGATGCACATGGCACCACTTGCAGATTTATTCGTGAATGAGATTGTCAGTAGACATGGTGTAAGACCCCGACCCCTAATTTTCGTGATTAGTGTATTTTTTAGCTGTGGGTTAGTTCTCTAAGTGAGATTTGCGCTTGATTGAGCTAGATTGTGGTTTAGAATGTTTTCCTTTAGCTTTAGGGAATTTTAAGAGCGGTTGGACCCAGTCTGACAGCCCGGGGATGCCTTGGGCTGTACGTGTCAGCGTGGGAGATTGTTCTCGATGTTTAAAAAATTACACTTTTGGTTACTTTTGTTAGGTCAAATTAGCGCCCAACAACTTTTGTGAGTAGCTCGATCCCATTCGAAGTCCAGAAAATCAGTTTTCAGTCCAAGGGGCAAAACAATCTTTTTACTGTTGACACCAAAAATGTCACTTTGCCTCCTCAACATCAAAAGCTACATGGAGTCGTATCCTACTACAAACAGGCAGAGTTGCTTCAAGCATCAGATCTTGTCAGAATCAAACAAAAACTGCAAGATCCTTCAAAATAGCCAAAAGAAGGGTGCACATGAAGTTTCGGGCCGTGTCAACACCATTTAGCCTAACTTCAACCTCCAACGTCTGACCAGGAGCTCCCGGCGGCGACAGTATCAAAGACGTCAAATCTTCGATCAGAGCCTATGGATGGTCTCAAAATACCTTCAGAAGGCTCCACGTCGAATTTCAAGTCAAACTGACACTGTTTAACCATCCATCAATTCTCGAACGGCGAAATGAAGCCTCTTGGCTGGGAGAACCCCCGATGTCGTCACTCATCAAACAAAGCACATGGGTAACTTCTACATGCTTCCAAAGGGCTGCACATCAAATTTCAGGTCATTCCGACAACGTTTGACCCGGCTTTGACGCTCGGAAACAAGATCAAGCCTACCGATGGAGGAACTCCCTGGGACCATGGCATCCAAATCGGAGCAAAGGATCGTCTCAAAATGAATCCAATAGGCTCCCTGTCAAATTTTAGGTCAATCGGACATCGGTTGACCGCACATCAAAGCTCGACTTCTTCCGCGCGGTGAAATCAAGTCTAGCATCGACGGGACCCCAAATGGCTTCAAAACTCAAATAAAAGCCCATGGTCGGTCCTATCTATTGCTCAGGAAGCTTCACCTCAAATTTTAGGTCATTCCGACATCGTTTGACCTAGTTTCAACTCTTGGCCAAAAATCGGCTACAAAGTCTTCAGCTTTTCCAAAAATAGGAAACTTTGTGCTCTAATTTGCACGGCTTCTTGACAGGTTTTCTTTAGGGGAATCAAGCCAATAAATGAGGAGAAATGTCAAGAAAAATACAGAAGAACAAAGAAGCGAAAAAGACGGAAAAACTGCGACTGAATGGCGACCGAAATGGGACAAATGCCCCATGGTCGCCGGCGACCATGGCCCATTGTCGCCGGCCCCATGGTAGCTGGTGACCATGGGTGCATGGTTGCCGGCGACCATCGGGATCCAGGTCACCGGATTTTACCCGGAAACCCACTTTTTCGGGTTTTTTTCTCTTTTCGCGATGTTTGGCCCCTGTGATTTTCTTAAATTCTGATTTTTGAGGCATGATATCCGTCGATCTTCATCAACATCATGGATCCGCCATCAAAATCATTCGATCATCATCAGACACTCCGAAATCGCCAACCGGCCGACCAAGAAAGCACACTTTCTGCCCAACCGATCGAGAAATCGACTGGACAGATGTTGCTGGCCCATTCGTGTTAACTAATGTTTGAAATTGCATCACCATCAGACATCAAACAACATGCGGATCCATCGATGATCATCGCCAGAAGAATTCCAAAAGACACGGCGCGGTCCATGACTCTTCAAGCGACTTGGCGACCAATTAATGCTGTTAATTGACTCGTTTATGACAAATTAATGCGGTCATTAACTCATTATTTTGGACGGCCCAATCAAAAGCAAGAAAATGGGAGTTACAAGTCCAATTAATCATAGCAATTAACCATGTAACTCCTATCATTATGGAGTTTAATCATGATAATTAATCATAAAACCCGCATCATCATGGAGATTAAATGCCCATTATTCTCCATCGCCAATCAGATTCAAGGAAAAAGGAGTTACAAAATTATGAAATTAATCTTGTAACTCCTCCCATCATGGAGCGTCAATGCCATTAATACCCATAAACCTTCCTAATGACTACCAAAAGCCTATAAATAGGCGGTCATTCCAAAGGGAAAGGTTCCGAAAAAATCATCCGAAGAGTTCTGGAAAATTGCCTAGAAAATCTCTCCGCAAATAAGCTCTCTCGTTCTGAAGAAACTCTGCTGGAAACACTACAAGGTGATTGAAGTCCCTTGGGGGGCCACCCCCCAAGGTTCCCCTCTTCTTCCATCCAAGTGGCCTAGATGTGGCTTTTTAGCACGTCTACCCAGAATTTTATTGGATATAGGACCTTCCCTTGGTCTTTGTCCTCTAAAAATCCGAGGTCCAAGCCAAGCCAAGTGAATTAAAGCATCAAGTGTTCTCATCTGAAGGACGATGGCGGAGTCCATACATGAGTCGCAATCGTCGATCTAAACGAGTCCCCACAATCTCCTGAGAAGTCAGATTCCTCTTTCTTACTTTTCTATTGTATTCTGTATTTTTTATGAGACAAAAAAACCACAATTCTTGTCTTTCATTATTGATAAGATTTGTAAATCACCTTTCATAACAAAATTGCCTTCTACGGCAGAAAACGGCCTTTCACGGCAAACTAAAGAAAATCGCCTCTAACGACATTCTAAATCTGTCTCTTTTCTTAAAATATATGTGCAATGGAAAGTTAGAAAAAAGTTTGATTTCCTTTCTACTTGTGAAGGTGAATCTCTAGATCACCATTTCAAATTCCAAGTAGAATAGAAAATTTGGCATACCTGTACAAAAAAATGTTGATACTCGCTTTTCTCTTTTTTTCGCCCTGCCGCACCCCGGCGGACCCGGTGTCGGATGTGAATTTCGACCCCCCCATTTTCCTCTCCAAGAGAGGCATGGTTTGAGGAAATCTCCATTCATCTATATATGCTATTTAAATTTTACATCGAAAATGAGGATTCCGACTACCCTCGAAATCGATGGATCACGATCGCCAGCTACGGTACGCTTTGACAAAAGTTGAAGAAATATGGGGAGAAAAATGATAAAGTGGGTTCTTCCTCTCGTCTAATGTGCTGCCGGCAACACACGACGGTTGTCCTGTCACATTAATTTGGGTCTCTTTGGATCTCTTTAATTTTGGGTCAATTCAGGGTCATGAGTTAAAGTCCGAATAAAGGTTAATCCTCACATAACATAATCATAATATATCCAAGTAAGATAAAATGACTAAAATAAAGAAAAAAAAATAAAAGAGGGGAAGGTGCCAAATATTTAAGAAGAGGATCGACCCCGTTCCCAGGTACCCCCTTCTAATCCCTTGGCAAAATAGGGTTTAAAGGCTGATTTTTCAAACCAAGATGATGATGCAAATGAGACTTTGACATGTGATTTCTGTGTTTTTTCGTGTGCGATACACGAGTGATAAAAGTAAAAGGCCGATGGGCCGTAATTGATTGAAGGTGGCCGATGGGCCAGGATTGATTGGAAATGGCCGATGGGCCAGTGTTTATTTTAGAGTGGCCGATGGGCCGTGATTGATTAAAAGTGTGTGCGAAATCACTCATCTCATCTCGTTATTCTCAATTATTCAATTTTAGAAATCAGTTCTTTATTCCCTTTATCATTAAGTTCGATTAAATATCTGGCACCTGAGGTGGAGGAAAAAATAAAAGGAAAATATTTTTGAGTTTATTTTGTTGGTTTTATAGTTTTTGTTTTTTAGCTTTTTGATATTGGGCTAGAAGGGCCTAACTAAGGGATTTTTACTTGGACTTATGTGATTAATGCTTTATTACTGATCATCGGATTAACCCTAACCTAAGGTCCTAGACCGCCCACATCAGCTCTCCCAGTCCCCTAACGGAATAAGAAAAGTGACGGGATGAAGCCTAATGCGCTAAGCTACCTAACGGGGAAATCTGATCTAATCCTAGGGTATGAATAGCCTGAGTTTGATGGTTCAGCGCCTAAGCAACTTATTAATTGTGATTTTTAATTGGTTCGGTTTGTTTTGAGTTGAAGATTGATTAAGAGGTGGATTAAAGCTATTTTGGGGTTTTGTTTAAGTTGTTTAAGGTTCTGGAATTTATGGTTTATTTTAAAATGTGAAACGATGTCGAAATCAGCGAAACGGGGTTGACAGAGGACTTGGGCGCCAGGGGGGTGGCGCCTAGGTTACTCTAGTGACTTGGGCGCCCAGACAGTGGCACCTAAGTGGTGTTTCTGGGTGGTTTGGCTAGCGACGATGGTATCGATGTTATTTTCGGAATCCAAGGGGTTCTTACTTGGTGAATTTTAATGTTTCAAATTGTTCTAATTCTCTGATGTTCAAATGTCAAAGGGATTCGGATCCGGATTTTGAAACAAAATTTAGAATTCGCGTTTTAGTGCAAATGAGAGGATGGGCGCCAAGGGGGTGGCGCCCAGGTGGATGGCTTGAGATTTTCAGGTATTCCGGATGGGATTCGATATTGGTTTTCGGATCTAGAGACTATTTTAGGTTCTGCTTTTAGTTAATTTAAGTGGTAAGGTGTTTAGCTATTCGTTTTAAATTGAAGTTGTGAACCAAGGTTAGAGTGTAGGATAGGCGCCACAGGGGTGGTACCTAGTTGGTTGTTTGTTTGTTCGTAAAGGCTTTGGGGGCTAAGCCCGAATCGATTAAAGTTTCAAATGTTTTAAGTTAGAAGTGTTTTAATATGTTGATTCAGATTGGTTTAAATGTTAATTAATTATGTTAAGTTGTCGGTTGGGGTACTTTATGAAAACAGGTAGGCTGGGCGCCCAGGGTGTGGCGCCCAGGTGGATTTAGAGGGTGGGCGGCCAGGTGGATTTAGAGGGTGGGCGCCTAAGGGGTGGCGCCCAGGTGAACTATCCTGTGGTTCGGGTCGGTTCCGTATTTTTTAGGTTGATTTGCGGTTGAGCTTTTACGGTTTGATGTATTTTAAATTAAAAATGTTCTGTTGCGATGATTAAGATTAAATTCCGTTTAAATTGATTTGGCTTTAGTGACGGGAGAGGCTGGGCGCCCAGAGAGTGGTGCCCAGGTGGAGGTGACAGGATGAGTGCCCAGGGGGTGGCGCCCAAGTGTCTGCCTTGTGCATCCGAGTTGGTTCGATGTTTTAAATCTATTCGGGCTTATGGTTTCGATTGTTTTAGATTTCAAGGGTGTTCCAGTGTGTTGATCGTGATTGAATTCGAATTTAATTTCAAGTGAGGTTTCCTAGTGATTGGGTAGGATGGGCGCCCAGAGGGTGGTGCCCAAGTGGATGCGGTAGGATAGGCACCAAGGGGGTGGCACCCAAGTGGATGCGGAAGGATAGGCACCAAGGGGGTGGCGCCTAAGTGGATGCGGCAGGATAGGCACCAAGGGGGTGGTGCCCAAGTGGATGTTTTGTGGTTTATTCATTTTGTATTTTCTGAGTTGGTTTGAGTCCAAATTGATTAAGGTTTCGAGTCTTTTAGGTTAATAGTGTTTTAAGGTGTTAATTCGGGTTTAATCAATTAAGTGGTGGTTTCTAAGGGAATGGGATAAGATAGGCGCCAGGAGGGTGGTGCCCAAGTGTAAAGGCAGGCTGGGCGCCGAGGGGGTGGCGCCCAGGTGTCTGTTTTGTGGTTTCGGGTTGCTTTTGTGTTTTTAGGTTGGTTCAAGTCTAAGTTGATTGAGGTTTTAGGTTTCTTAAATTTAAAAGTGTTTTGTTATGTTAACTAGGATTAAATTTGGGTTGTGATTAATTAGAAGTTTTAATTAGGGGTTCTTTAGAGATGGGATAGGATGGGCACCAAGAGGGTGGTGCCCAGGTGGCAGTGCAGGCTGGGCACCCAGGGGGTGGCGCCCAGGTGGACTTTTTGGAGTTTTGTTGGTTTTGAGTTTTTGAGTTAATTAGAGATTAAGTTGATTAAGGTTTACTTATTCTGGGTTTAAAATGTTTTACTGTGTTGATTCGGATTAGTTTAAGGTTTTAACTAATTAACTTAAGCTTTAACCGGGTTGTCTTAGGGAATGAGTAGGTTGGGCGCCCAGGGGGTGGCGCCCAGGTGGCTGTTTTTTGGGGTTTTGGTTTTTTTGTGTTTTTAAAGTTCTTAGTTATCTCTAAATCCGAATTAATTAGGGTCTTAATGTTTTAGAACTCTTAATGATGTGATGTTGCTTAAGTTTACTAATTATGTTGTTTTAATTAATCTTAGGATTTGTCCTACTTAGGCACTAAATTCAATAACTTAGACTATCTAACTATTCTTTTTGGGTTTTTGGATATCTTTTAATTTGTTTTTGGTTTCTCCTCTAATTTACTAGAGAGTAAGGAAAGAGAAGAAGGGGTTTTATGTTTTATGATTTTTTTGGGATTTTCTATGGATGTGTGGTTCAAATGATATGATGTGAAGTGTGACAAAAATGGTAATTCGAAGTTCAGAACATGTCAAACAAACATACATAGCATCATCATGCAGTTTCTAAATGAACTAAATGCGGAAGATCGGAAGTGGTGCACAAAAGTGGAGAAATCCACTTGGGCGCCACACTTGTGGTGCCTACTCTGCTCAGTCAGGGTTTTCAACGGAACACAATGAATGCACAAGAATCTTAGTGTTTTCAACACAACTTCCAATATTCAGTGACTGATGCGAATGTTTTAATTCAGACTACTAATGACGCAACTAACGAACCTACGAGCAAACAATGCAACGGGCGAAGATCTAGAACCCGGACCCTATCTCAGAAGGGTAGGCGCCCAGAGGGTGGCGCCCAGGTGGTTCGAGAGACGGCAGGCACCCAGTGGGTGGCGCCCAGGTGGTTCGGGAAAGGGTAGCGCCCAGCCTTTCTGCCAAGGGCTTCTCGCGACCTCTTTCGTATAAATGAGATAATGATGATGCTAATGCGAGATCTAATCTAGCTATGCAATTAGAACTACGAAATCAAAGCAAATCTACTATGTTAGAATGAACCTAAACATGTTCCTAATATGATGAGATGCTAATATCAGATTTATCACAAGTTAATGTAGATCTACGATGCTCAAATGGTCCTAAGCATATTTCTAAGCATGAATGGTAATGGAATGTAGGAAAAGAAAGGAGAGATCTAGGAATACCGGTATGACGAAACGTTTCTCAAGTTCCTAGATTGAAACCTTCGTAAAGATCCATAGCTCGAGTTGAAAATATGGAAGCCTCCTCCTCTCTTTCTCCTTCCTCTGCTATAGATCTGAAGTTCTTCTTTAATGGTGGCTACCTCTCTTCTTCTTGCTTATTCTCTCTTTTTGCCTCTTTTCTTAGGGTTTTTGGGTAGCCTCCCTTGTAAATGAAGTTAAGAGGGATTATATAGGTTTGGGACGAGTTTAGAAGGGCTAGGGCTTCATTATTTCGGGTTTTTAGAAGGTCTCACACATCCCTAGGAAGCTTAAGTTGTTTTAGGGTGAACTAGGGTTTGGAGGGAGGATGGGCACCCATGGGGTGGCGCCCACATGGCTTGCGCAGTCTGGACGCCCTCAGGGTGGCGCCCAAGTGGTCCTGGAGAGAGTGGGCGCCCACAGGGTGGTGCCCAGGTGGTTGTGCTTTGCTTTTGGTCCTTGGTCCCATTTGGAGTCAAGATTGAATGGATATATCTTCAGCTGGGGGACCTACACTAGCATTAATAGGCTGGCCGCCACATGGGTGGTGCCTAGATGGATTTCAAGGCTGGGCGCCACATGGGTGGTGCCTAGGTGAACTTCAAGGCTGGGCGCCACATGGGTGGTGCCTAGGTGGTTCAGTTCGTCTTCGGTGCTTGGTCTCTACGTATGGGTGGTCCCAGTCTAATCTCAAGCCAATTATTGGAATTTGGAGCTGGGCGCCCACCATGGGGTGCCTAAGTAATTCGGGATAGTGTGGGCGCCACAGGGTTGGTGCCTATGTGGAACTCAGTAGGGTAAGCGCCACATGGGTGGTGCCTAGGTGGAGTTGATTTATTTTCGGAGTTCAGCTCCTACGTTGAGTGGTCCGGGGCTTCTTTTAGGTAAACTTGTGAAATTTGGTGGCTAGGCGCCCAGCATGGGGCGCCTAGATGAATTTTAGTGGGATGGGCGCCACATGGGTGGTGCCCAGATGGAGTTTCGTCACTTTTTCTAAAGCAAACTGCGAAGACTCATAACTTTTGACTCGCTCATCGGATTTGGACATTCTACATATCGCCGGAAAGCTCTCGAAGTGAGGAATTCAATGGTCCAAATATCTTGACAAATAGGGCTGAAAAATATGGGGGATCTCTGGACCAATGGATTCGATTTCCTAACTTAGGCTAATCGGGTGACATTTTGGCAAACTAAGTATGGTCTTTAGAGGGATTGGCCTAAGAATGTCTTAAGTGGTCCGGAAAGGGTTTGAGTAGTGTCATGGTTCACTCCTTGTGTGAGTAGTGAATTGGACTCAAGGTCTTGACACGACTTGGCTTTTCTCTCGCGAATTTCTAGAAATCGTCGAACTAAGTCTAAAATTATCAACAAGCACCTTCATCGTCGTTAATTAATCTGAATTATGTCATTAATCATCCAATTGTGGGTGAAATGGGGGCATCGCTATATATGATAGGTATTTAAGGCTATCATAGGGGCCGAATGAGGTGTCTACAGTATGCCCCTTTTTGGAGAGCAACACGTGGAGAGTTGTGCTCCAAAGAAAGTAGACACACCACTCATGACTCACGGGAGCTTTTGAGCTCGCGGGAGTGGCCATCTATGGATGTATGCAATTACAAATTCATTCTAAAGATGAGATTCACTTTTCTAGGATCAATCCTGATTCAGGGGGAAAAAGAAAAAGAAGAAGTTAGGTGCCTACTGACTTGATTGGAAACCCAAGATCTGTGCCTCGGTGCCCGTTGTATTGCCACGTGGCGGGTTGGGAACTGTGCCCCGGTTGCTGAAATTTAAAATGATGGCGGGAACTGTGCCCCGGTGGTTTGAATCAGAAGTCAATCTTTCGATTGGTTAAGTCACTATTAGAATTTCACTTGTTTATGCAATAGAGTTTAATTCAAATGGTCATATATAGCATCTTTTAACTTTCATCCACAGTTGAATGTTCAAGGCATAGTTAAAACTAACTAGCAAAAATGGGGATCTTGAAGGCAATTACAAACACAGCTCAAGCAATAGTGTGAGGTGCATATGATAATGAGATGCATTTTTTTTTTAAAAAAGATGTTTGATTTTGAAACTCAGGGATGCATCGAAAAAGCAAAATCAACGGAAGACGGTCACCGAAAAAAGCCATCACTCTCTAGGGATCTTGGTCTTCACCCAAGCTTAAATGAGAACCTAGGATAGATTCGATCTTCCTTTTGGTGCTTATCATGGAGAGTTTCGAGTTACACGGTTTCCATCTTCCAACGTCAAGATTTGAGTCGGCGAACGCACAATTCGTGGGAACACGATATTATGGTTGCCATACCGATTATAAGCACTTAAGGGAGGCCTACGGTGACTCAATTTCCAGACATGAAGTAAAATCACGAAAATCACAGTCAAGGGACTTACCTCCAGAGCTTTCCGTAAGTCCAACGTTGGGGACCACTGCCATTTCCTTTGATCATTAGTTTGCCGAAGTTTGAGTCATCTGCCTCCATCAGTGTACTTGAATGTCTTTCACCTTTGGTGTCTTCATTTTTGCTTTGGGAACCTGTATTGAACAAACACTAAAAGATTCTGCATTTCTCATTGTTAGTGCTCTGTAGTTCAAATTTCATTGATGGAGATGACATGGGATGCAATGCACAATGTCAGATGTATGCGTGATGGAACTAATGTGCATGTGGCAGGACCTTATGTGATGGGACAATGTTTGGTTGACAATGTGCACCATGTTATTGTGCCTCTCTTAACTTGCTTTCTCTCTCTCTCTTTGGGCTATTTATTTATTTATTTATTCATTTTTTTCTTTGATTTTTTTTTGGTTTTTTTTCTCTCTTTTTTTCTCATTATTTCCTATTTTTTTTATTTAAATTATCATTATTATTTTTAATCATCGGTCATCATTAATTCTTGTTCGGGTTCAACTTCTCAAAATTCTAGGACAATTTGGCTCAAAGAGGCTTTTGGTTCTCTAAGGTGATAGATAGGCGCCACAGGGGTGGTGCCCAGCCTGTTCGAGCTTTGGTTCAAGGATTATGAAAAGAGACAGCTTGGGCGCCCAGGGGATGGTGCCTAGGCGGATTGCATGGATGAAGTTCGTCTCGAAGTAGAATGGTGGATTTGGAAGACAACTCACCTAAACGTCCAAGAAGTGGTGCCCGAGATGCAGTCCTAGTCCGTTTTAGAATGTAGTTTTAACTTCAAGGAAGTAGGTTGCATTTCAGGTTGGTTTTGAAGTAGAATTCGAATTCAAGGCAATGTGTGACTTGGGCGCCCAAGGGGTGGCGCGCAGAGTGCATTTTGAGTTAGTCTTGAAGTGGGATTCGGGTTCAAGGCAATGTGTGACCCTTTGGCGCCCAGACTGCATTCTGAGTTAGTCTCGAAGTAGGATTCGTGTTCAGCCTATCGAACCAAGAGTCCTCGTCGGAGTACAAGCTTGACCTTTAGAGAGTAGGTGATCTGGGCGCCCGGGGTGTGGCGCCTACGTGGAATTGCATGTTTAGCACTTAGAGTCCCTGTCAAAGAGAAGTTCGAGTTTTAGGGAGAATAGGTGACCTGGGCGCCCAGGGAGTGCCGCCCAAGTTGCTGTTCGTGTTCTTTTAAGATTCTCATGGGGTTCAGACTCTAATCTATATAAGTGGATCAAGGCTACGAATTTCCCACAACTCCTGCTCTTTCAGACTTCGAATTTCATATCCTTCAAGCTCTTCCTTGCTCCCAAGTAAGTTTTCTCTTCTCTTTTTCTTTTTTAAGATGAATGGCATGTCTCATGTATATACTTCTAATTGTATGATTATTTAGTTGATCAACTTGGTATATGATTTCAGATTAAAGCATCCTTTTTATTTGTTCTGTATGTTCTCTTTTTCTCCCTCTTTTTTTTTGTTTTTTTTAAATTCGCTTTTATCCTCTTTGAGTTATGTGGTTGATCGTTTTTTTTTTAAATCCTTTCGATCATGTGTTGGCCTTTTTGTTTCCTTTTGTGTTTGGTGATTTTTACATCTGATATTTCAAGATTATGTTCAGTTTTCGTCATGCACATGCACAATCTTTGATTTGAATTTGAGCCTAGTCTTATGCTCTTGCGTACATGTTGGCTTTTGTTTTGGTTGTGGTGATGTCTTGTCCCACGTTTTCTTTATTTAATTCATCAAGGATGTTTTATGGCATAGGCAAGTCTGTCATGGTCAGATTTGGGGTGCCCTAGTTGAAAAACACCAACAGAGAAGGCTAGGCGCTACCCTGGTGGTGCCTATCTTTCCGATTCGCACTAAGGGTTTGTGAACCCGAATTTTGGGGCATCTTTTCATATTCTGGTTCTCTCCGGCTTCATAGTATGTTATGAAAACATGACTCAAGGACACTAAAGTCTTTAACTTGGCGAAATAATGATGTCCTTAAGGGAGATATTTCAAGGCTGGGGTGGGCGCCACCCCTGTGGTGCCTAGTTGACTCTCTGTTTTTTTTTTTTTTTTTTTCCACGTGTGTTAAGATGTTGTTTTGTATGGGCATGTAGCTTGGACTTCTTGGCTCTCAAGAGGGTTTAGGATAGCCTAGCAGTATCTCTGGAAGTATCTCCCACGGATTTGAGAAGGCCTAATAAAATTATCATGGCTAAACCCGTACCTTTTGCGGTGAATTCCTCAAAACAGACCTGGGCGCCACCCTTGGGGCGCCCAAGTGACCCTCTTTTTTTTTTTCTTTTTTTTATGTTGTTTTGGATTTCCTCTAATTATGAACTTTTTTGGGTTGTTTTTATTCTGTAAAGGGTTTCTAAAGCCTTGTGCATATGCCTCCAAGTCTTTTCTTATTCCAATGGCCGGCTCTCTGATCTTCTCATTTGTTGTTGATGGTGTTGAGGGTTCTTCCGCTTGCAAGCCCTACTCACCAGGGGATGAATATTGGTCCCCTGGAGCTGATAAAATAGGGTATTATGACTCTGAGGAATGGGCAGAATTCTACCTCAAGCATGAATCCTCCCTGCCTGTTACCTATGACTGCATTTTCCAATTTAAAGAAACGATGGACAAGTGCATTGTGGAGATTAGGCGCAGCATGTATGATTTACTGGCTATGAAGTACAAAGGTATCTGCCGTTTGTATGGGGATTTGTGTATTGTGGGCAGGACTACTTTAAATAGGTTGAAGGGTTATGATGGGCTTCTGGAAGACTTGCCATCTTTTGTCAACAGCGTGCTCCAATCTATCTTATGGAGCATGTTGGATGTCAGGGGGATGTTTGAAGTTTGGGAGGCTATGAAGTCTACTAACAAACGAGCTCCTATTGATGACTTTAACACCCTACACAGGCGGATGGATCAACTGGAACTCATGGTCATGTCTTGCCCTCACGAAGTTGAATCATCTGTTCCTAGGCTACGGGAAGTACTTCGAGATGCAAAACACAAGCCTCTCGGCGCTTATTCATCCGGTATACACGGCTTATCTTAATGACTTCCAGCGAGTTCGGGATATTTGCGGTGTCTTGAGGAATCCACCGGATAACTTGAAAGAAGTGCAAGGGCAACTCGAAGTTCATATCGTCGAAATAGAGGCACAGATGGCGCGCTTTCCTACTTTCAACGGGATGGTCCATCCATCCTAGGGGACTCACTAAAAGTTTTTCTATCTTAGGCTAGGATTTTCTTTCAATAAGAGGTCAGGTCATTAGGACCATCTTAGTTAGTTATAAACTCCACCTAGGGTATTGGGGGCAAAGGTTGTGACCTCTATTTTAGTCCATGTTTAGGATTCAGTCGATTCAATTAATTGCTATAGTTATTGTTTTAAGACTCTTATTGGAGTTTAATAAAAGTTGATTTAGACTTTATTTTCTTTTCCTCTTTTTTTTTTTTTATTTTATGTGGTGATGTTTATTATTGAATGATGATGACATTTATTATGATGAGGTTAATGATGAGTTATGAAATTCGATGAGTCCAATTTTGTTAAGACTGGACCATAGTCATTAATAAAGATTGATTTTTAGCCTAACTCGAGAGTGGATTATGTCTTAACTTCATCTCCAATGATGTTTAAATTAATGTTAGGTTTGATCTTTTTTTTTCTTTTTTTTTTTTTTTAGTTGAGTTGTTCTCTTTTTTTTTTTAGGTGGATCTCCCCCCTTGAAGGACGGCCCCACCATGTGATGGTGCTGGGCCAGCGCCCAGGGCTGGGCGCTAGGTCACAATGGTTGGGGCTTTTGATGCCCCAATCTTTCCCCCTCTTTTCATTTTTTATTCTTTCTTTCCCTCTCTTCTTTTCTTTCGTTTCTTTCTTTGGGTTCTTGCTTTAGGTGAGGCGCAGGGGAGAGTGATCAGGGAGAGCCGACTGGAGAAAGAGGAGAAGAGGAAAGGAAGAGCAGCAGCGCAAGAGTTTGCCGTCGCCCGGGTAGGTGGGTCTCAACCTCCTTTTCTACTTCTTCTTATTTCTATTTTTTTTTCGTCCCATGGTTGCTGTGGTAGTTTCAGGTGAAGTCTCAGTGGGCAGCAGTGGAAAAAACGAGCAGTGAGAGCTAAGTGGAGAAAAAGAAGAGGAGGAAAGGAAGGGCAACAGCGCGTGGCTGTCTGCTGTCGCCCAGGTGAGTGGGTTTCGACTTCTTTTTTGTTTCTCTTCTTTCTATTTTTTTTTCATGGCTGTTGTGGTTGTCGTTGTTTCAGGTGGAGGCCGAATGCATTGAGGAGAGAGGGAGGAGAGAGAGATTCAGGTATGCATTTTCCATCTCCTTTCCATTTTATTTCTGTTCTTTTTCTTTTCTCTTCTCTCTCTGTTTTTTTTTTTTTTTAAATCTGTTGCTGCCAGCTACAGGTGGAGGCCGAAAGGATTGAAGAGAAAGGGAGGAGAGAGAGATTCAGGTATGTGGTTTTCCATCTTCTTTCCAATTTATTTCTATTCTCTTTCTTTTCTCTTCTCTCTGTTTTTTTTTTTTTTTTTAGACTCTGTTTCTGCCACTTCAGGTGGAGGCCGATTCGGCAGCTGTGGAAACCAGCAACAGAGTGAGGGGAGGAGGAAGGAGAGGGAAAAGAGAGAAGGGAAGCTCGACAGCTGAGTGGCCCAGGTATGTGGGTCCCCTCCTCTTCCATTCATTTCTTCTTTCTCTCTTGTATTTATTATCATTATTGTTTTGGACGATGGCTGCAACATGGGGTTTTGGGGCTCGGTTTTGGCTATTGGCAGCCATGGGTGTGGTGGATTTTGGTGAGGGAAGAAGGAATGGAGTTGTCTTAGCTATGACGCTGGCAGTCCCAGCCCTCTTGACTCAAATTTGAAAGGTTGCATAGTGGAAATCCCTTGGTAAAAATCAGTTTGGGTGGAAAAAAAATGGGCATTCATTGTGGCTAGTTGAGATTGATGGTATGATGAGGGATAAGGTTTGGTGTGGTCCATGGAAGTCAATGGATATAGTGGTGATTGTTTGAATTTATTGAGCGTTCCATTGGCTTTAAATGAGAATGTGGTGAATAGGATTTGGACTCCTAACATAGATCTCAGTCACTGTGGGGAAGTGGTTTGGGCTTTTCTCTTCTTGGTTGTTATTTATTTATTTATTTATTTTTTATTTAGGGGTTTGTCTGAGTTTGTGGAGCGCTTGTTTTGACTTGTTCCTTATAATACCATGATGTGTTTAATGCTCACTTTTATATTTGTATCTGTATTGGGAACCTTTTCTTTTTTACCTCTCTCTTTCTCCTTTTTATTTATTTATTTACTTATTTTTTGCGTAGAAGGGTAAGCTTGGTAATGGAGGGGTGTGGCGGTGATGTCGTGATGGGACAACAGTTATGGGGTGCTGTTTTAGTCTAAGTTGTGATTTGGTCATTCATTTTCATTTTTTTTTATATTTTATATATATATTTTTTATTTTATATTATTTGCGTTGTTGTGGTTGTCATTGTTTCCTTTCCCCCCCCCCCCCCTTTTTTTTTATGATGTGACTGTGGGACGGGATGTGATTCAGCCTAATGTGTATGTCGAAATGATATAGTGGCGATGAGGCAGAATGAGAGGTGTGAAGTTTGGGCTAAGTTGGAAGAGTTGGGTTGGAATGAATGTGTTTTCATTTCTTTTCAGGCTTGTAAAATGTGTTTTAATGAGGGTAGTTCAATAAATGGGATTCATTTTGTCTTAATCTTTTGGTTGGACAATGGTCATGGTCTTTGGCTTCCCCTCCTCTTACCACTTAACTAATGAGGATCATTACTTCTAAATTGGAGACACTGGTCATCATCTTCAGACTAACTTGTCTCTTATGCTTATGTGGACTAACATTATGCCCGCATCCTCAACTTCTCATTTTGGCTTTGGGTACAGGTTTGTCGGATGGCTAGGACTAAGGAGACTTGTAAGCGCGCTCCTATGTCATCGAACACTGTGGAAGGGGCCGGGGTAGAGCAAATCATTGCTCCCCCGAAAAAGAAACATAAGTGTGAGGATAAATCAGAGAAGAAGCCTCACCTTTCAGACGAGATGCGAGTTGGCCGGGTAAACTCTTAGCTGTCTTTATAAATCTCATGCTTTGTTGGCTTTCATTATTATTGACATTCTTTCCTGTGATGCTTGTGTTGCAGCCTGTCCCTTTTGCTCGAGCCAGGGTGAGTTGGTTACAGATGAGGGACTAGTGGACCGAGCTCCCTGATCACTTAAAAGATTGGGTCCGAGCGATGGGGTTTGGGGATTTCATGTCTATTGTCGCCTTCCGCACCGACCGTGCTCTCATTTGTGCTCTTTCCGAGAGATGGAGAGATGAGACGCACACTTTCCATTTCCCGCTCGGGGAAATGACGATTACACTTGAGGACATTGCGTGTTGCTGGGGGCTAAGGATGACAGGCCTCCCTGTTTTCTCCAAGGTGAATGATGCCAAGGCTTCTATCACTCGATTACGCCTGCATAGGATGTTCAGGGCTCGTTCCCAGTCCGGTCTGGGTCAGATTGACGCCGAGTGGCTGAGGGAGGTGTACAGCCCAGAGAGGAGGAGAATCCTAAATAGTAAGTATTCCATTGTTGCCTTTGTAGCACCGCATCTTTCTCTTATGCTATTCCTACTAATCATTCCTCCCTGCTTCATTTTAGAGTGGGCTCGGAACCAGGCGAACTTCCTCGCCAAGCTGAGGGCAAGGGTACCAGATTTCGGAGGCTTGCCGGTTAGAGGATGTGAGGGAGGTCCTATCCCCACAACGGCCGGGGCTCGGGCCGATGCTGGTAACATTTTGTCCCCTCTCCTTTAGATTAATTCAGAGTAGAAAAATACCCATGAGACCTGCATATTCGATATTTATCCTTTATTAATAGTATTCATAATTCCTTTGACAGGTGAGGGCCCTTCTTCTGGCATATCCCGATCTACGGCCGGCCCTACTAATGACGATGTAGCAGTGGTAGACGGCATTGAGAGTGATGATGAGGTGGACGGGGGTTATGATGATGCGGGGGAGTCTGAGGACGTAGATTTTGATGAGTTGGAGAGTGAGTTTATTGCGTCTGACGATGGAGACGACAAGATTGATGATGGGGACAGTGAGGATGAGGGGGTGAGACCTCGCTGAGTTGTTTCTGCCGGCTTTGATGAGAGAAGAGGTGGAGGTGCGGGTAGAGGTGACGAGGGCGACGACGTCGGACCCTCTGAGCGTAAGCACTCGATCTAATTTCTTTTTACTGATCTCTGGTGTCTTGTATGCTTCTCATCCTTGTTTCTTACATTCTTTCTCTCTTGCTGCAGGGTATGAATGGCGGGAAGTGCCGGTTGATGGGTACGCTCGCAGAAAGAGGGTAGGGATACCTTGTGAGGTTTTCCCGATCACGAGTGAGTACCAAAACGTTTGGTAGCTACTTTGTTCCTTATTCTGATTATATAATGAATTTCTTATGTCAATTTGGTATTGTGCAGAGAAGAAACAAGGGAGGTAGTCTGAGGTTCGTTTAAGGAGACCCAGGTTGGTTTCGGCACGATTGGGTGATGATGAGCATCTCCGGGGTTTCCTTCTGTTCTTTTTGGGGAGGTGTCTCTTTGCCAACGCGACTGACAATAGAGCGTCTGGTACTCTCATTCGGTTTGTGCAGGACCTGGACAAGGTCGGCGACTATGCTTGGGGCGTGGCAACCCTTGCCTTTCTTTTCCATAGTCTGGACTCGAGGTGCCGCCTCCAGCCCGGATGTAAGAGCCTTCGAGGGTTCGTGCCGATCCTACAGGTTTAAACCCTATCCCCAAATGTGGTGACCTATTGTAGTCCACCTTTTCTTATCATGGGTCATTTTTCGTCTTTTGTAATAACCAAGGTTTGGTTGTGTGTAGGTATGGGTTTGGGAGCATATCATCCAGTGTCGGCCTGAGCGCTTGCCTGCAAGATTGAGTTGTACTCCCTGGGCTTCACGGTGGTATCCTAATGCCAATTTGCGGAGTTTTGCCGACATTCTGCCTCCTGAGATGGCTGAGCGTATTAAGGCTCTAGGAATGAGATCGGGAGAGCAAGGTTACCGGTTCATCTTAAATGAATTGAAAAATCACGAGGTATGCTCCTTTTCTCCTTTTGTTTGTCATGTTAAATGTCTGCCTCTCTTTGTTCTCATTTGCTACACATCATGACTTGTCAGGTGATCTGGCAGCCCTACCGGGGTAGTCTGGATGATGAGGTGGTTGTTGTGCAGGAGGGGCGTATTCTATTTGAGAGGGACATTTGGCTCCACGCTCCCCAGGTGGCGGTCAGGCTGGTCGTCAGCCGAGTTGAGCGCCAACTGGGACACCATCAGGTTGTCCTTGCAAAAAAGTCTATCATGCATCGGTCGTATCCAGGGTGGGGTTTGAAAGCGTTCAAACGCCGCCATCGGTGTCGGAAAGAAATAAAAAATTGGAGAAGGAAAGGGAGGAAGGCCACCTTTGGTGTAGATGCTAGTGCGTGGAGTGACTATGAGGTATATTGGAGGACAACTTTGCATCGGTATATACTCCCGGAGTCGTATTCTTGTAGGGCTTCGTATTCTGTTAGTAATTGCACGGAAGCGGCTGAGGCCTCGTCATTGGCTCAGGTGAGCATTGAAATTTTGTTCGCTCTGATGTTGTCTTCCTTTTTATCATGGCTAACATCGTTTCGTCCTTTACTTTTCAGGAGGAGATAACGGCTGTAGCAAGGCATTGGCAGGCACGTCCATCATCCGAAGGACGGGGCGAGGTGAGGGCTTATGAGTTTTCCAACTTCAATTATGGGCCTTACAATCTCAACGATTCATGCTCTTCCCATCCTCTAACCGTGGCTCTCATGTGTGACAGGGGACGTCTGGGTGCGTAGTGTCTGATGCGGATTCCATCCTCAGGGGGGAAACACTTCGACTGTCTCACCTAGTGGAGAAGAAGGTATGGCTTCTTGATTTAGTGTTGGAATCCAATGGTGCTTATCTCCATAGTAATGTTGATCATTCTTGATGTAACGACGTGGTTTATATTTCATAGGATATGGAGATCGTGAGACTGAGGGCACTATTGACAGCTAAGAGGGTACGAAAATTGTTAAACCTAATTAGCCACGTGCTACCTTATTTATACTTTCCATACTAAAAATACTTTGGTAACAGGAGCGCCGCCTGGAAAATGAAGCGATCATCGAAGCGTTGGCGGATTCTCGCGAGGTATGAGGTCATGGAGTTATTTGTTCATTTTGAATTTGTGTTTATGACCTTTGGTTACTATGCAGAGCAACAGAGAGCAGGACATGTCCGAGGTCACGAGAATTTGATTGGAGAGTGATCTTCACACTCTATAGGCAGAGGTGGACCGACTGCGGACTAGCGAGGTTTGGGTTTTGTTTTATCGCTCTTGTGTTCAAGACGTATAATGACGACTCTTAACCCTTTCTATTCGTGATCCTCAGGCAGAGGCTCGTGGCGAGCGCGACGGAGTGTTTGCAGAGAGAGCTGCTTCTATGGCACAGGTATGAGCACTTCTCATGTGATATTTCAATCTTGATTCCTCATCCATTGTTGATGTTGTTCATAATTTTGTTGTGTGCAGGTTGACGAGTTACGTGCCAGGCTTTGGAGCTTTGAGGCACCTGTGCAGGTAAAGGTCTTTTCTTCTTTTAAAATTCCATGTTTGATGCTACAAGGTTTGTTGAACGTAATGTTTCTATAAATGTTGTCCTGTAGAGCGGTGCTATCGTTGCTTCTATTCCTCTACCTCCTAGTTGGGGCGAGGAAAAGGCCATTATTCATGATCATTACGCTCGGCGCATGGATCGCATGGAGCGACAACATGATGAAATGGTTGTTGATTTGCAGGGGTGTCTCACTAGACTTCATCGGAGGGCGAAGGAGAGAGGTTATGCATTCTCGGACTCGACCCTCACTCCTTCTCAGCGTGCTCCTGGTCCGACCTCATTCGCTTCGTCGGCTCGTCGTGATGAAGCTGCTCCGTAGAGTTATCGTTTTTTGATCGATCTCCCTAGGCTGCATCATTAGTGTATCCTTGTTCCATGTATCCATATTTGCTAGTCATGTATTTATGTTGTTTCGCCCGATCTTTGACTTATGGTGAGAGCTAATATGTATTTGATGTATGTTGTGCATACGCGTATTATATATGTAGTTGAGATAGTGTGCTTGATGATTTAGAAGTGCCATGGGGATGTGTTTGATTGATAAGGAGCTGTTGTGGGGTACCGGGGAATATATGAAGTGTTTTTTCTTTCACAGGTAACAGATTCTGTGTATCGGGAAGTTTTCCGGGGTCTAAAAAACAAGGGGAAGTGCTGCCGAAATTTTTCTAAAATTTCTCAAATTTCGTGCCTCAGCAGAAATCTCATGGAATAAGAATAATAGCAATCCGGGATAGACAAGATGAGATATAATAAACCAAATAAATGCAATCCCATGCCAATTTTGACCTGGAGAGGCAACATGGCCACAAGGTTCTCAATCAATGAGGAGTGCCTGAGTGTGTGACATTTGTGGCCTAAGCAATTCTATGTTTTTAGAGCATTTACATCATCAGCAATAAGTATTAAGGCAAGAGCTCAAGATATTTGCATTTTCAAATCAAACATGATATCATAAAGGGTGTGCATAGCATACATCCATAATCAAATTCATCATTATATATCATAACAACCATAATTCATGCTTTCCAAGTTCGGTCATCATCATTTTGACCTTTTCTAGTTATGAGGAGTTGTGTGCAAAATAATTCCCGTAGATAATAAAAAAAATGCCCCAGTTTGTGGGATGTTATGAATGTAAACGGGGTTGGTCTCCCAGTAAGGTCTCAAAGAAAATTTGTTAGTTCAATATTTTTAGGCCCCCTTCATAATTTAGCTAAGGTGGCATCTTTCTTTCTCGGTAAAAATGTCAGGGGGCCATTTTGGCATTCAAGCTTTGGGAAAAGAGATGGAATTAGTACCTTAGTGTATGTGTTCTTTCCTGCATTCAATCGGAAATGGTTAGGAACAAAAGCATGCATGAGGTGAGGGTGTGTACAGTCCAGTGAGTGTGTTGACACCAAAAATGTCAGTTTGCTTCATCAACATCAAAAGCTATATAGAGCCGCATCCCACTACAAACAGGCAAAGTTGCTTCAAGCATCAGATCTTGACAGAACCAAAAAAAAAACTACAAGATCTTTCAAAGTAGCCAAAAGAAGGGTACACATGAAGTCTCAGGCCATTTCGACACCATCAGGCCTAACTTCAATCCTCCAACAGCTGAGCGGGAGATCCTGACGGCGATAGTGTCAAAAACATCAAATCTTTGATCAGAGTCTATGGATGGTCTCAGAATACCTCCAAAAGGCTCCACGTCGAATTTTAAGTCAAACCGACACCGTTTGACCCTCCATCAGCTCTCAAACGGCGAAATCAAGCCTCCCGGGGGCGAGAACCTCTGATGCCGCCACTCATCAAACAAACACATGAGTAGCTTCTGCATGCTTCCAAAAGGCTGCATGTCAAATTTCAGCTCATTCCGACAACGTTTGACCAGGTTTTGATGCTCCGAAGCAAAATCAAGCCTACCGGCGGTGAAGCTCCCCGGGACCATGGCACCCAAATCGGAGCTAATGGATCATCTCAAAATGACTCCAATAGGCTCCCCGTCAAATTTCAGGTCAATTGGACATCGGATGACCATACATCAAAGCTCGACATCTTCCGCACGGTGAAATCAAGACAAGCATCGACGGGAGCCCAAACGGCTTCAAAACTCAAATAAAAGCCCATGGTTGGTCCTATCTAATGCCCAAGAAGCTTCACCTCAAATTTTAGTTAATTCCGACATCGTTTGACCCAGTTTCAACTCTTGGCGGAAAATCGGCTACAGAGTCTTCGACTTTTCCAAAAAATAGGAAACTTTGTGCTTTGATTTTCACAGCCTTTTGACAGGTTTTCTTCAAAGGAATCAAGCCAATAAATGAGGAGAAATGTCAAAGAAAAATACAGGAGAGAACAGAAGCGAAAAAGCCCGAGAAACGACCAAGAAACGGCGACCGGAAGGCGACCGAAAAGTGGACCAAAGTCCAAGGTCGCCGGCGACCTTGGTCCTTGGTCGCCGGCAACCATGGCCCAAGGTCGCCAGCCCCATGGTCACCGGCGACCATGGGTGCATGGTCGCCGGCGACCCTGGAAATCCGGGTCGCCGGATTTCCGCTAAAAGTGTTGTTTTTCTGTTCTTTTTTGCGTTTCGCGATGTTTGCCCCTTGTGATTTTCTTAAAATCTGATTTCTGTGGCATGATATCCGTCGATCTTCGTCAACATCACGGATCCACCATCGAAATCATTTGATCATCATTGGACACTCCGAAACTGCTAACTGGCCGACCAAAAAAGCACACTTTCTGCCCGACCGATCAAGAAATCGACTGGACAGATGTTGCCGGCCCATTAGTGGCAACCAATGTCTGGATTTTCATCGTCATCCGACATCAAGCAACGTACGGATCCATCAATGATCATAGCAAGAAGAATTCCAAAAGACGCGGCGCGGCCCGCGACTCTTCAAGCGACTCGGTAGCCAATTAATGAAGTTAAATGACCCTTTTATCACAATTTATTAGGGCCATTAACTCATTTTTTTGAACGGCCCAATCAGAAGCCAAGAAATGGGAGTTACAAGTCCAATTAATCATGACAATTAACCATGTAACTCCTATCATTATGGAGATTAATCATGGTAATTAATCATGAAACTCCCATCATCATGGAGATTAAATGCCCATTATTCTCCATCGGCCAATCAAAATCCAAGAAAAAGGAGTCACAATATAAAGATTTAAATACTTGTAACTCCTCCCATCATGGAGCATTAATACCATTAATGCCCATAAAACCCTCCTAATGGCCACCAAAAGCCTATAAATAGGCGGTCATTCCAGGGAGAAAGGGTCCAGAAAAATTGTTTGAAGTAGTCTGAAAAAATTGTTGGAAGCCAGAAGAAAAAATCATCTGAAGGATCCTAAAAAATTGTCTGAAAATTATCATGAAGAATTCTCTGCAAAAAGAAGCTCTCTCACTTTGAAGAAACTCTGCTGCAAATTCTACAAGGTGATCGAAGTTCCTTGGGCGGCCACCCCCCCCAAGATCTCCTCTCTTTTTCTATCCAACATGGCCTAGATGCGGCTTTTCAGCTCGTCTACTTAGTCTTTTATTGGATATAAGACCTTCCCTTGGTTTTTGTCCTCTAAAAATCTGAGGTCCAAGTCAAGCCAAGTGAATCAAAGCATCAAGTGTTCTCATCTGAAGGACGATGGCGGAGCCCATACATGACTCGCGACCGTCAATCTGAACGAGTCCCCACGATCTCTTGAGAAGTCAGATTCCTTTTCTTACTTTTCTGTTGTATTGTGTATTTTTTTGAAGAGACATAAAAATCACATTTCTTGTCTTTACATTTTGATGCGATTTGTAAACTGCCTTCTACGGCACAAAATCGCCTATCACGGCAAAACCGCCTTTCACGGCAAATAAATGAAAATCGCCTTTCACGGCATTAAAATTTTTTGTCTCTTTCTTTAAAATATATGTGCAATGGAAAGTTAGAAAAAAGTTGATTTCCTTTTCTACTTGTGACGGTGAATCTCCGGTTCACCACTTCAAATTCCAAATAGAATAGAAAATCTGGCATACCAGTACAAAAATATGTTGATGCTTGCTCTTTTTTTTTCTCTTCGCCCCGCCGCACCCCAGTGGACCCGGGACGGAGGAAGGCAAGAAAGAAAAAGACGGGTCCATCGATTTGGCATACCCGGTGGGACTTGTTCAATTGAGAACACGATGCTTAGAATCCTTGGCTCCCTTTTAGTTGGTGGCCAATGTTGGATCTTGTATCTAAAAAATAAAACACGAGATGGGATTCTTTGGAGCTTCTTTCTTTGAACTTGTTTCCATTCTTTCTTCTCTCAACAAAAAAAAGGTTTTTCTCTCTTTTGGACTCAAATTAGAGAAACTTTGGTTCTTTTCCTTTTCGTACAATGGCTCGCATAAATGTTTGAGCCAACGTTCGGATTGGGAGGGGACATTTTCCTCTCTTTGATGGACCATTGGAGATCTTTCAAAAAAAAAAAAAAAAGTTCAAAAAAAAACTTTTCAAATTTCTCTCTTTTGGATTCAAATTAGAGAAACTTTGGTTCTTTCCTTTTCGTACAATGGCTTGCAGAAATGTTTGAGCCAACGTTCGGATTAGGAGGGGCCATTTCCCTCTCTTTGAAGGGTCCATTGGAGATCTTTCAAAAAAAAAAGTTAAAAAAAAAAAGAAAAACTTTTCAAATTTCTCTCTTTTGGATTCAAATTAGAGAAACTTCGGTTCTTTCCTTTTCATACAATGGCTCGCAGACATGTTTGAGCCAACGTTCAGATTGGGAGGGGCTATTTTCCTCTCTTTGATGGGTCCATTGGAGATCTTTAAAAAAAAAAGGAGTTCAAAAAAAAAAAAAAAACTTTTCAAGTTTCTCTCTTTTGGATTTAAATTAGAGAAACTTTGGTTCTTTCCTTTTCGTGCAATGGCTCGCAGAAATGTTTAAGCCAAAGTTCGGATTGGGAGGGGCCATTTTCCTCTCTTTGATGGGTCCATTAGAGATCTTTCAGAAAAAAAAAAGAAAAGTTTAAAAAAAAACTTTCAAATTTCTCTCTTTTGGATTCAAATTAGAGAAACTTTGGTTCTTTCCTTTTCGTACAACGGCTCGCAGAAATATTTGAGCCAACGTTCGGATTGGGAGGGGCCATTTCCCTCTCTTTGATGGGTCCATTGGAGATCTTTCAAAAAAAAAAAATAAGTTTAAAAAAAAAACTTTTCAAATTTCTCTCTTTTGGATTCAAATTAGAGAAACTTTGGTTCTTTCCTTTTCGTACAATGGCTCGCAGAAATGTTTGAGCCAACGTTCGGATGGGGAGGGGCCATTTCCCTCTGTTTGATAGGTCCATTGGAGATCTTTCAAAAAAAGAAAGAAAAGTTCAAAAAAAAACTTTTCAAATTTCTCTCTTTTGGATTCAAATTAGAGAAACTTTGTGTTGACACCGAAACTGTCACTTTGCCTCATCAACGTCAAAACCTATATTGAGCTGCATCCTACTAGAAACTGGCAAAGCTGCTTCAAGCATCAGATCTTGACAGAAAGAAACAAAAACTACAAGATCTTTCAAAGTAGCCAAAAGAAGGGTACACATGAAGTTTCGGGCCATTTCGACACCATCTGGGCCTAACTTCAATCCTCCAACAGCTGAGTGAGAGCTCCCGACGGCGACAATGTCGAATACATCAAATCTTCGATCAGAGTCTATGGATGGTCTCAAAATACCTCCAAAAGGCTCCATGTCGAATTTCAAGTCAAACCGACACCGTTTGACCCTCCATCAGCTATCGAACGGCGAAATCAAGCCTCCCGGTGGCGAGAACCTCTAATGCTGCCACTCATCAAACAAAACACATGGGTAGCTTCTGCATGCTTCCAAAGGGCTGCACGTCAAATTTCAGCTCATTCCGACAACGTTTGACCAGGTTTTGATGCTCCGAAGCAAAATCAAGCCTACCGGCGGTGAAGCTCCCCGGGACCATGGCATCCAAATCGGAGCTAATGGATCATCTCAAAATGACTCCAATAGGCTCCCCGTCAAATTTCAGGTCAATTGGACATCGGATGACCGTACATCAAAGCTCGACATCTTCCGCACGGTGAAATCAAGTCAAGCATCGACGGGACCCCAAACGGCTTGAAAACTCAAATAAGAGCCCATGGTTGGTCCTATCTAATGCCCAAGAAGCCTCATCTCAAATTTCAGGTTATTCCGACATCGTTTGACCCAGTTTCAACTCTTGGCGGAAAATCGGCTACAGAGTCTTCGGCTTTTCCAAAAATAGGAAACTTTGTGCTCTGATTTGCACAGCCTTTCGATGGGTTTTCTTCAGAGGAATCAAGCCAATAAATGAGGACAAATGTCAAAGAAAAATACAGGAGAAAACAGAAGCGAAAAAGCCCGAGAAACGACCAAGAAACGGCGACCGGAATGCGACCGAAAAAAGGACCAAAGTCCAAGGTCGCAAGCCCCATGGTCGCCGGCAACCATGGGTGCATGGTCGCCGGCAACCCTGGAAATCCAGGTCGCCGGATTTCCGCCGAAACAACCGTTTTTCCGATTCTTTTCGCATTTCGCGATGCTTGGCCCCTGTGATTTTCTTGAAATCTGATTTTTGAGGAATGTTATCCGTCGATCTTCGTCAACATCACGGATCCTCTATGGAAATCATTTGATCATCATCGGACGCTCCGAAACTACCAACTGGCCGACCAAGAAAGTACACTTTCTGCCCGACCGATCAAGAAATCGACTGGACAGATGTTGCCGGCCCATTAGTGGCAACCAATGTCTGAATTTTCATCGTCATCCGACATCAAGCAACGTACAGATCCATCGATGATTATCACAAGAAGAATTCCAAAAGACGCGGCGTGGCCTGCGACTCTTCGAGCGACTCGGCAGCCAATTAATGAAGTTAAATGACCCTTTCATGGCAATTTATTAGGGTCATTAACTCATTATTTTGAACGGCCCAATTAGAAGCCAAGAAATGTGAGTTACAAGTCCAATTAATCATGACAATTAACCATATAACTCCTATCATTATGGAGATTAATCATGGTAATTAATCATGAAACTCCCATCATCATGGAGATTAAATGCCCATTATTCTCCATCGGCCAATCAAAATCCAAGAAAAAGGAGTCACAATATAAAGAATTAAATACTTGTTACTCCTCCCATCATGGAGCATTAATACCATTAATGCCCATAAAACCCTCCTAATGGCCACCAAAAGCCTATAAATAGGCGGTCATTCCAGGGAGAAAGGGTCCAGAAAAATTGTTTGAAGTAGTCTGAAAAAATTGTTGGAAGCCAGAAGAAAAAATCATCTGAAGGATCCTAAAAAATTGTCTGAAAATTATCATGAAGAATTCTCTGCAAAAAGAAGCTCTCTCACTTTGAAGAAACTCTGCTGTAAATTCTACAAGGTGATCGAAGTCCCTTGGGCGGCCACCCCCCCCAAGATCTCCTCTCTTTTTCTATCCAACATGGCCTAGATGCGGCTTTTCAGCTCGTCTTCTTAGTCTTTTATTGGATATAAGACCTTCCCTTGGTCTTTGTCCTCTAAAAATCTGAGGTCCAAGCCAAGCCAAGTGAATCAAAGCATCAAGTGTTCTCATCTGAAGGACGATGGCGGAGCCCATACATGACTCACGACCGTCGATCTGAACGAGTCCCCACGATCTCTTGAGAAGTCAGATTCCTTTTCTTACTTTTCTGTTGTATTGTGTATTTTTTTGAAGAGACATAAAAATCACATTTCTTGTCTATACATTTTGATGAGATTTGTAAACTGCCTTCTACGGCACAAAATCGCCTATCACGGCAAACATGCCCCGTAAGTCCTGCAAATTGAAATGGACTATAGGGTCACAAAATCAAAAACCTCCTCAAGGGGAGAAAAGAAAGAAGCTGGAGGACCTTGCGCTGAATGCCTTTCGGTCCAAAAAGCCGCAAGTGCTACCATTGCCTTCAATAAGGAAGACCTCCTGCTAGGCGAGACGAAGCACAACCGACCCTTGTACTTCACAGGGTACATCAAAGAGATGCCGATACACAGAGTCCAGATCGACCCGGGTTCTGCACTCAACCTCAACTCTACTTCGGCACTCGAAGAGCTGGGTATCCCGCCTAGCAAACTAAGCCACACATCTGTGTCCATCTTTGGATACGATGGGAGTGCCCAAAGACCCATTGGCAAAATCCGGTTCTGGTTGCAAATCGGCGATCTTATTTCTGAGGTCACTGTATATGCAAGAAAAACCCCTTCATGCTACAACATCCTTCTTGGACGCCCTTGGATACATGAGAACGGTGTCGTTCCTTCGACTTTACATCAGTGCATCAAGTTTGTTGGCGACGACGACTTGATACATTGAGTGTTTGCGGACAAAAAGCCCTTCAAAGGCAAGGAAGTCCATTTTGCAGACTCTCAGATGTACAAGAATGAAAAAGAAGAAAAGCAGGAGAAAACAACATCCTTTGCTGGCAATCTCCAAAAAGATAAAGGCAAGGCTCCTCAACAGTCATCGGAAGAAAACAAGCCTTCTGGCAAACTCAGAGAGAGCAATCAGTCTCCCTTCGTCATCTCCTTCAAATCTCCCAAACCTTTGGTAATCACTACTAAAGCAAAGAAGACAGAGCAAAAAGACAGGGGGCAAGTTTGTTGTCTCCTTCGTGTCTATCATAAAAGACACGGATTCGGACTCAGAGACTGAAGACGATACATCGTCAAGCCAAGCTGATACTCAGCAAGTTCGGCCTGCTCTCACTCCATTGGAGACCCCTGCTGACGTAGAAGATCCTGCGTCTGTTACCTTCGTCGTTCCGAAAACGTTGGCAGAAGATAAACCAATCTTCTTCCATAGATCGGACGCTTCTTCATCAAATTGCCTGCTTGAGCCTTTCCAAAATGAAGGTATGCCTCAACTATCCTTGTATAGTCCAATGGCACAAGCTATCATGAAAAAAATGGGCTATGACGCTCAAAATCCAATTGGTTTGGGAGGTGGCCGTGGTATTCTCACACCATTGGAACCCACCCTGACCAAAAGTCAGCTGGAAGATTGGAAACTCCACCGTCGCATAGACAAGTCTTCATACGGATTGGGGTATGATCCTGACACTCCGATGAGACAGCTGACACAAAGGCTGCAGAGTCGTTTTGTAGACCAAGCCTCAACATCTCATGTCGATGAAGACATCGATCTCCCTGGATATCTCTTTGAAGAGTTACCCGACAAGGACCCATGAAGCTCATCAAATTGGTATGATTTCTCTAATGATGAAGAGGAATTGTCCGATGACACAAACGCACGGTTCTCTGATTCAGAAGAGCCATCGTCTCCAAAAGAAGTGCCTTACTTCGACCCAGTTTCAGCTGGTGATTGGGATCATCTCATAGCAAGTCTTGAGAAGAATACCGATCAAGAAGATTTAAGGACAGAAACGGAGCCATGGTCTGAAAACGCCCTTGGAAATCCGCAAGGTCTTGTTGACTTGGAAACCTCCGAAAATGTTGTGTAGGAACCACCTTCAAACCTTCTGACAGAAGATTATGTTCAAAAGATAGACTTGGGAACACCAGATAACCCACGTCCTGTATTCATAAGCAAGAATATAAAGGATGAGGAGTTACTCGAGTATGTCTCTTTTCTTCGTGAGTTTGTTGATTGTTTTGCATGGTCTTATGCTGAAATGCCTAGCTTAGATCCCAAAATAGCAGTTCACAAACTCAACCTACAAGAAAATATCAAGCCTGTCAAACAAGGCCAAAGAAGATTCCGTCCTGATGTGATGGACAAAATTGAACAAGAAGTTCAGAAACTCAAAAACGTTGGCTTCATCCGCGAGGAACAGCATCCTGAATGGTTGGCCAACATCGTCCCTGTGACAAAGAAAAATGGGCAAATCAGAGTCTGTATTGACTATAGAGACCTGAATAATGCATGCCCCAAAGATGAATTCCCACTCCCCATACCGGAGGTAATGATTGACAACACCTACGGGTTTGAGCGAATGACTTTCATGGACGGCTTCTCTGGCTACAACCAGATAAAAATGCATCCCGAAGATGAAAGGCATACATCCTTTCGGACCCCATTTGGCGTGTATTGCTACACTGTCATGCCATTTGGTCTGAAAAATGCTGGTGCAACATATCAAAGGGTTATGATGAAGATATTCCAAGATATGCAGCACAAGACGGTCGAATGTTATGTTGATGACCTCGCCGTCAAAAGCAAAAGGAAAGAAGACCATCTCCAAGATCTTCGAGAAGTCTTCCTCCGGCTTCGCAAACACAAACTGCGAATGAATCCCCTCAAATGCTTCTTTGGTGTCTCATCGGGTAAGTTCCTCGGATTCGTAGTTCGGAAAGCTGGAATAGAACTTGACCCTATCAAAGTCAAGGCAATTCTAGAAATGCCATCTCTAAGGACCCTAAGAGAACTAAAAGGGCTTCAAGGAAGATTGGCATATATCCGACGGTTCATTTCCAATCTGTCAGGAAAATGTCGTCCATTTTCTCGCCTGATGAAGAAAGGTGTAGACTTTGTTTGGGATGCTGAATGTGAAGCTGCATTTCAAGACATCAAGTCATACCTGACCAAGCCTCCAGTGTTGGCTGTTCCCACAACCGGAAAACCATTCATCTTGTACACAAGAGCTCTCGACTATTCTTTGGGCGCTCTACTTGTACAAGAAAATGATGGAGGAAAAGAAGCTGCTCTATACTACCTCAGTCGCATGTTGGTAGGTGCAGAGCATCGCTACTCTCCAGTCGAAAAAGAATGCTTGGCAGTAATGTTCGCCGTACAAAAGCTGCGACACTATTTGCTGTCAAACACAATATACCTGATATCGAGGATCAATCTCTTAAAGGTCTTTGTCACAAAAGCAGGTTCTTTCAATGCCCGGCTGGCAAAATGGTCCATCCTTCTGTCACAATTTGATATTAGGTATGTACCACAGAAAGCAATCAAAGGTCAAGCTCTGGCAGACTTTCTTGCAGAGCATCCACTGTATAAGGATTCTCTGCTCAGGGATGATCTCCCAGACGAACCTGTCTACAACGTGGAGACTTCCTCACCAAATGTCTCCTGGAACTTGTACTTCGATGGTGCAACCAGACAAATGAAAAGGGAAAGCCGATATCGGGAATTGGCATTCTCTTTGTTAGCCCCGATAAATACATGATTCCACACGCATTTTCGCTACTGGAACCATGTTCAAATAATGCAGCTGAGTACCAAGTTCTGATTGTAGGATTGGAACTCGCCCTCGAATCTAGCATCACCATGCTGGAAGCATTTGGGGATTCTCAACTGATCGTCAACCAGATGAATCAGGAATATGAAATCAGGAAGCCTGATCTGTTGCCTTACTACAACAAGGCGCAATCGCTTCGTCAAAACTTTGACATCTGTCACATCACCCACATCCGCAGAGGTGAAAACATCCGTGCAGATGCCCTGGCTGGACTTGCTGCATCCATGGCAACCCAAGAAGGGGAAAACATGCAAATTAAAGTGTGTCAAAGAAGGATTCTCCCTCCTCTCAACACACACCAAGCAGTTGCTGAATGCCACCGAGTGGTCGGAGGTCGGATTTCCATCCTTAAACCTCCGATAGGCGACTGGAGGGATCCGATCATTGATTATATTATGTTCGGAATCCTACCTGAAGATCCAAAAGAGCGGGTAAGTATCCAAAGACGAGCCCCAAACTTTCATTTGGATATTCCCTCCAAAATGCTTTACAGAAAATCCTTCAATGGAGTACTTCTACGCTGCTTGTCACAACAAGAGGCGGAAGAAACTCTAAAAGAAGTTCATGCTGGTCTTTATGGAGCCCATCAGGCTGGTCCCAAGCTCTACAATCAGATAAAAAGGTTAGGTTATTATTGGCCTACCATGGTGGCTGACGCAATACAATTTGTTAAACGTTGCCAACAATGCCAAGTTCATGGAGATTATGTACACATGCCTCCAGAATGGCTACATCCTACAGCGATCTCATGGCCCTTCGAAGCCTGGGGTATGGACATCATAGGTCCTATCTCTCCCCCGTCAAGCAAAGGTCATCGCTTCATCTTCGCCGCTACGGATTATTTCTCCAAGTGGTCAGAAGCATTTGCGTTCAGTGAAATGAAGACCTCGTCAGTCCTTCAACTCTTACGAACCAACATCATTTGTCTCTTCGGCATACCTAAAAGATTCATCCATGATAACGGACCACAATTCCGGGATCACAGATTCTACAGGTTCTGCGACAAATACAAAATCCAAAGTTGTCCTTCGACTCCGTATAACCCGGCAGCGAATGGACTAGTAGAAGCCTTCAACAAGACACTCTACAAAATTCTCAAGAAAATGGTCTCTACTCACAAAAGAGACTGGAGCGACAAATTGCCTGAAGCTTTATGGGCCTACCGGACTACCATTCGAGGACCAACCCATAGCACACCATTCTCCTTGGTCTATGGATACGAAGCAGTTGTCCCCCTAGAGGCACAAATTCCTTCTTTAAGGGTATCTCTACAAAATGAAATGACGCAAGAAAGCAACGTCAAATTGAGACTCCAAGAACTGGATAATCTCGATGAAAGACGATTCGAAGCTCTACAAAGCGTTGAGCTTTACCAAGCACGCATGGCAGGATCTTTTGACAAAAGGGTCAGGCAACGCGCTCACAAAAAGGGTGACTTGGTTCTTACGGTGAAAAGGCCAATGGTTTTTGCCCACAAATCCAAAGGCAAATTCGAACCAAAATGGGAGGGACCCTTCGTCATCGACAAAGTCTTCTCTAATGGCGCATATGCTCTTCTAAACATGGAAGGTGACAGATGTATGCTGCCCATCAATGGCAAGTTCTTGAAGCGGTACTACCCTTGAAGACTTCCTACATTGGGTCAGAGTGATGCCTGCATGGCCAAAGCCTATTTCTAGGTACTTGCTCGTCAAACCCACCCCTTTTAGAGTTTTCATCCCTATGTTGAAATTTCTAAAAAGCCAAAAACAATGCTTACTTTTAATGTTTCATTGTTAAAAAAAAATCAAGCCCAAAATCCAAGTTTCGGAGCCTCTTCCCTAACTTGACCAAAATTTTCAATCCTTGAACCCAAAATTCATGGTTTGAAACAAAAATCAGGACTTAGGAATTTCCACCCTAGTCCACCTTGACTTTTACCACCAAAAATGGTTTTTAGTGAAAATTTACGACCCTCATGTCTTTAAACAAAAAATGGTTTTTCAAAAAGCCGTGGGGAAGCGACATTTAGTCAATATTCACACAAAACCCAAAAATCGGAAGGATGCGAACCCCATTCGATACTTCCAAAACCTCAAAATCGCAAGAAAGCGACACCTCGTCGATACTTGCAAAATCTCAAAAAAAAAATAAAATCGTGGAGACACAACGTCTCAGTTGATATCCACAACCCAAATTTCAAAACAAAAAAACAAAGGTTCGAAAAAACCTCATATTTCCAAAATCGTGGGGATGCAACATTCCATCGATACCCACAAAACCAAATTTTTGAGAAAAAAGCAAGGAGGCGACATTCAGTCGATACTTGCACCCAAATCCGCGAGGAAGCGACATTCCATCGATACTCGCAACCGAATGAGCAAGGAAGCGACATTCAATCAATACTTGCAATACCATTCAGCAGGGAGGCGACTCTTAGTCGATACTTGCATTTTTGAAAACCAAAAACCTGGCTTTCACGCCAAAACCCGGCTTTTATGCAAAAAAGCTGGCTTTCGTGCCAAAAACCAAAATCTGGCTTCCATGCCAACAAAACAAAAACCTGGCTTTCATGCTAAAAATCAAAAAATCTGGCTTCTATGCCAACAAAACAAAACTTGGTTTTAAAAAAAAACTTGGCTTCTATGCCACAAAATCTGGCTTCCACGCCAAACAAACAAAAAATCGGCTTCCATGCCACAAAACAAAACTTGGCTTTCACGGCACAAAATCTTTGGCTTCCATGCCACAAAACCAAAACTTGGCTTTCACGCCACAAAAATCGGCTCTCATGCCAAAAACCGGCTTCCATGCCACAAAACCAAAACTTGGTTTTCACGCCACAAAAATTGGCTTTCATGCCAAAAACCGGCTTTCATGCCAAACAAAATTTTGGCTTTCACGCCATCCAAAATTCGGCTTTCAAGCCATAAAAAAACCAGGCTTTTTGCCACAAAATTTGGCTTTCATGCCTAAAAACAACCATTTGACAAAATATTTTCACAAAATGACAACCTTTTGATCAAATTTTCAAACAAACCATTCCCATTCAACTTTTGCTTATATTTCATCAAAAGTGAATTTAAGTGAAATAAGGGGATACAAAAAAAAAAGAAAAAAAAGTGCCAAAAATGTTTATACATGGAGGTACCAAAAGAAAAGAAGAAAAAGTTTGTTACAAATCAGGAGGCTAATCCGACATGGTCTTCAACCATAGGCTTAACTCCTCAAGCAAACACTTGGCCCTAGCCTCCAAAGCTTCCAGGCCGCGTTTCTTCAAAATCTTCCCATAAAAAGCAGTAGGCCGTCGCGATCCATCCTTGGCACGAGGAAGCTCTTCCCAGAGAATCTGCCATTGTTCATATTCTTGAGTCTTCTTCCGGAGATTGCTTTTGACCTCCTCAACTTGGCGAATGAGAGTCCTCTCTCTATCGCGAGCTTTCAAAGTGGCAGTCCACTTGGCAGCGGCTTGTTCTTCCAATAGCTCAAGGCGCTGTCTGGGTTCGGTGACCTCCCTATCAAGGCGGTGCTGGTCCTGTGTCAGCTCAACAATAGCCAACTCGGTGACGTTCCTCTCCCGAACGAGCTGCTTCTGAGTCCGCGATATCTCATTCAAATCAGATTTGACCTCGCTGGAAGGCTTCAAAAACATCTCGTTGAAGAAATCATCATTCGGAAAGCTCTTGGTCTCAGTCCACTTGTTGCCTAGAGCGATGACTTCATCAACAAAAGCCTTGGCATTTGTAATGTCCAGACCGACTTCTTCGCTATCGGCAAGAATGTCCTGCACATGCTTCACCATGCCAAAACCAGTCACCATGCCAAAACCAGCCTCCAAATGGCCAGAAGAAAGAGTCTCGATCCATGAGCTCAAGAGTGTCTTCAACACCTTCCTCGCAAACTGACGGGATGGCTCAGATGAAGACTCGCCATGCTCCGTTGTTCGACTACCCGTGTCAGGCACCGTTGGAAGAGTAATCAAGAAGCTCTTTCCAACCGGATCCGCTGGGGAAGGAATATCAGTAGGCGGACTCGCCTCTGCCTCATCAAAATTGGTGGAAGAAGCCCCTACTCCTGGATCGGTCACAGGTACCCCCTGCTCTGGTTCTGAAAAAGATAGAGGAACTTCTTTTGTCACTTCACAACCTGCCAATGAAAAATGAAAAAGGTATGAATATAATCTTGTCAAAAATCAAAATATCAAGATTATCATTACAAAGTACCTTCTTCGACGACTGGTGGAATGCTTTCTGCCTCCATGAGCTCATCCAAAACATCATCAAAAGTTGTGTCCATGGATGGCTCTATGTGGTCGGAATCCTCTGGCAAGTCAGCTGGCAAAAAATATATATATGTCAGCAAGTGGAGGTAAAGGAAAAAAAAGAAAAGAGAAAAAGAGAAAAAATCATACCAGGAGGAGATTCTGGATCTACTTCAGAATCTCTGGGTTCTTCCTCAGATGCCACGATAGGATCCGTCACCGCCTCATCGGTCGGAACCTCGGGCATCATCAAACCATCATCTTCTGCCAAAAGAAAGAAAGCAGTAGATCAAAACAAAAGCTCTCATGAAAGAAAAGAAACGGAAAGAGAAAATGGAAAAGCATACCATCATCAATGGTCTCTTCCCCTCGGCTTCTCTTCGCTGGAGGCTCGTCATCATCCCCTGATGCCCCCTCAACAATGGTGGAAAGAATTTCCAGATCAGGAGAACTTTCGTGCCGCCTCTGACCTCGGCGATGTCCCCTTCTCCTCTTGCCCCTATGGGACAAACTGCTGGAAGCACCCTCCCCACCATCAAAATCAGGCCTCTCGCCAGAGTCCTCACTGGACAGTCTGCTCTTGCCAGTAGACTCCATGGAAGCCTTTGCTCGCTTGGCTTGTATCCAAGCAGCAACCTCAGCCTCCTCCTCAGCAAGCTATTCCAAGACCTCACCAGGTATCTCTTGTGCAGCTCCCAGTCTGATGACATCCTGTTCCTCGAGAAAACTTGTTCTGTGCCTTTCTCCAGAATGAAAAGCTAGAACTTCTTCTTGGCGGACGCCGTCTGACTTCCTATGGCCCTTCCCGGAAGACTGCTTTACATCAAGCTCTTTCTTAGAAAGCCCCCTGTACGCTGAAAAGCTCTCCACAAACCATTTTGTGAAGCCAGCAGTCCGGAAAATAGGCAACTCAGGATAAGAAATCAGGGCAGTAGTGTCTTCCGCGCTATAAAAGGCCCATGCATTTCTCCCGTCTTGCAGACCTCCAAAACGCTTCACCTTGCTCGAAGGAGCTCCAACAACGCCTTGAGAGAAGCCCAACTGCATGGCAAAACGCGAGGGAACATATGGCTAGATGTCGACAAAAAGATGTCTGCGGTACACCATCGTGCCGACACGTATGTTAAAAAGCCAACTCCTCTCTGCATTTGTCAAAGAATAGTGTCTCCCAGACCCTGGCCTGGTCGAATCACGGGAGACACCAAAATCAAAAGCCTTCTTCCTCAAACCCAAAGAAAACTTCACTGAAGACTACTCCATCTCGACGTCCCAGAATCGTCGGATCCTCAAGCGGGCAGATAAAAGAGATTCGGAAACAAGCTTCCCTCTAGCCAACCGAATCATAAACGGATCATCGTCCTGAGCAGCACCCAATCGGTGGAAACTGGGACAGAGTTATACATACCACGAATTGAAAATGTGGGTTGAAAATACCCTGTTCATGGGAAGCCCAAACCGAACCAGGAAAGCAGCAGCCTGCAGTTCGGTACACAAATAGGAGTAAAGAGCAGGCACCAAAGCAAGCCGCTCTCCAAACGCTATCTGACAAGCCGGAAAAATGCAATGCGGCCTGATGTGCGTTCCATCTCCTCCAGCAAAAACAGCCTCACCCAGCCAATAAGTGAGGTAGACAGCGAGATCTCTCCTCAGCACAATGTCAGAATGAATGGCGTCTGTGCTTGCGAAGAATACCCTCAAATTCTCTCGCATGACGGAGATCTTCTTCGAATCTGGGTTCTTAGCCCTGGCTTCCTAGGTCGTACTCTCAGAAGACTCCCCGCTGTTAAAGAAGTTGGAAGACAAAAAACTACCGCTCCTCCAACTGCTACACCGAACTTTCGAGCCCTCCTTCTCCTTCAAAAAATCATAGAAGGCGACGAGCCGAAAGTACAAAAGCTTGAACTCCTCAGACTGCTCCTCAAGGACACTGTCGATAGGCATGAACTCCTCATAGAGATTGCCGAGGATAGGCAGCCCAGTGATGGCACTCAGTTCCTTTAAGGAAAAACCAATCTCACCATTCGTGACAACGAAGGTGTTGGTTTGTGGAAGGAACGACTCCAGCATGGCCATAAAAGCCTCATTGGAGAAAACCACGGTTTGTCGAAAAGCGCGAACCGCATAAAAAATCTTGGCCTCCTTCAGAATGGCACCGCCAACCTGCAGGATGTGATCTGTCCACAACTCCCAGCTCGTGTCAGCACTGAAACGGCCATGAAGTCGAAAAGGCTTCACCCAATTGCCGCCATCGCCCTTGAAAATGCCAAGGCCCACCGATCTCAAATCGACCGAAGAATGGTCTGAACCTTGGTAGCCACTGGCCGGCATCAAAATGTCCATACGGGCAGGCAACTTCTCTGCAAAACCAGAAGGGCCGCCAACAAAAACCCCGGTCTTGATCACGTTCGTCCTCTTCACCCAGCTTGGAGGATCTTCCCTCTTCGAGCATGCGGAGGAAAGGCTCATGATCGAGATTGTCCGATCGAAGGACGACCGGGTAGAAACAGTTCTCTTCTCACCATCAACTGTGAAAGAGAACTGAAAACATTTCCTTTGGTATGTTGAATCGTCGGGGACGGCATCACCAAAGAAGAAGGTAGGCTTGGGTGCAATGCTCTGATCGTCCGTGACCCAGGGACGGTTGCTTACCATATTCTTATAATACTCCTCATCCTTGAGGGCAATCAAACGTGGCCTCATCTCATCTCGGTTGAGTGAGTCACACTCTTCCAAGTTCCTTTCAACATACTGAACCTCCTCCCAGGCCTGCTGTACGGCCGCATTAGAGGATCTGGTAGAACGGCGAGGCGCATCAGTGACCGGCTCCTTACCCATGTTCGTTCTGGAGGAACTACCTGCAAAGGGTGGAAAGAAAAAAAAAATCAATCATCAAAATGATAGAATTTTGCTAAAAAAAATCTAGCGAAATTTTGGCATGATTCCGGGCAATTCCGAAAGAAATAGGAGCTTGAAGATGGGCTCAACATCGCTGCAAGCCGATAATCATGGAAAATTCTCGAAGAAGGCTCGAACTCAAACATTGCTGCGAGATCAAGCCAAAGCTTCTCAAATATCCGCAAGATCGGAAAAGGGCTCAACATTGCTGCAAGCTCCGGAATCCAAAACTTCTAAAGCTCCTCAGAAGATCCTCGCAAGACCAAGAAAGGGCTCAACATTGCTGCGAGCTCCAAATCCCAAGACTTGCGAAAAAGATTTCCAGGTGTGCACTATCATACTTCCAATTCCATTTTCTAAAAAAAAAAAAAAAATGCATAGAAGGAAAGTTGTCATGCATGCGCGTCTCAAAAAAAAAAGAAGAGAAAATCTCTTTTCAAAAAAAAGAGAAAGAAGAAAAAAAAATTTTTTTTTTTTTGCCCACAGGCCACTTGGCCGTACGGCCATGACCATACATGGTCTTGTCCGTACGGCCACAAAAAAAAGAGAGAGAGATAAAAAAAAAAAAAAGAAAAAAAAAACACAGGGTAAAAAAAAAAAAAGAAACCGTGAGAGAAAAAAAAAAAAGAAGAGCCACGGTAAAAAAAAAAGAGAGAGAGAAAACTGTGCAAGAAAAAGAAAAAAAAAACGTGTAAAAAAAAAAAAAGATGCACGTGAAAAAGAAAAAAAAAAGAAATAAAAAGAAAAGAAAAGAAAAGAAAAGGAAAGAATGAAAACCTTTTTCTATTCCTACATAGGGTTTCTTAAGAAAAAGAAGAAACTTACTTGAAGCCATTGATGGAGAAGAAGAAAAAGCTTGAAGATCCTTGAAGAAGAAGAATTCTTGATCTTGGAGCACTCTTGAAGGTTCTTGCAAAAAGAGAGCAATAGCAACAAGAGATCCAATGCCCTTGCTTTTATAGAAGAAAGCAAACCAAAAGAGGAAAGGAGGAGAAAAGAAAGGAGGTAAGTGCTACAAATTAGCAAACTTCCTAAAAGAAAGGAATTATGGGATATACTTTCCCAAAGAGGAGATCTTTTGAGAAATTCTCTCAAAAAAGAAAGGGATTATGAGAAACTTTCTCCCAAAGGAAGAGACTTTGAGAAACCTCTGATGCTGCCACTCATCAAACAAAACACATGGGTAGCTTTTGCATGCTTCCAAAGGGTTGCACGTCAAATTTTAGGTCATTCCGACAACGTTTCACCCGATTTTGATGCTCCGAAGCAAAATCAAGCCTACTGGCGGCGAAGCTCCCCGGGAACATGACACCCAAATCAGAGCTAATGGATCATCTCAAAATGACTCCAATAGGCTCCCTGTCAAATTTCAGGTCAATCGGAAATCGGATGACCGTACATCAAAGCTCGACATCTTCCGCACGGTGAAATCAAGTCAAGCATCGACGGGACCCCAAACGGCTTCAAAACTCATATAAAAGCTCATGGTTGGTCCTATCTAATGCCCAAGAAGCTTTACCTCAAATTTCAGGTGATTCCGACATCGTTTAACCCAGTTTCAACTCTTGGCGCAAAATCGGCTATAGAGTCTTCGGCTTTTCCAAAAATAGGAAACTTTGTGCTCTGATTTGCACAGGCTTTCGATGGGTTTTCTTCAGGGGAATGAAGCCAATAAATGAGGAGAAATGTCAAAGAAAATACAAGAGAAAACAGAAGCGAAAAAGCCTGAGAAACGACCAAGAAACGGCGACCGGAAGGCGACCGAAATGGCGACCGAAAAATGGACCAAAGTCCAAGGTCGCCGGCGACCTTGGCCCATGGTCGCCGGCGACCATGGCCCAAGGTCGCCAGCCCCATGGTCGCCAGCGACCATGGGTGCATGGTTGCCGGCGACCTTGGAAATCCGGGTCGCCGGATTTCTGCCGAAACGTCCGTTTTTCCGATTCTTTTCGCGTTTCACGATGTTTGGCCCCTGTGATTTTCTTAAAATCTGATTTTTGTGGCATGATATCCGTCGATCTTCGTCAACATCACGGATCCGCCATCGAAATCATTTGATCATCATCGGACGCTCCGAAACTCCCAACTGGCCGACCAAGAAAGCACACTTTCTGCCCGACCGATCAAGGAATCGACTGGATAGATGTTGCCGGCCCATTAGTGGCAACCAATGTCTGAATTTTCATCGTCATCCGACATCAAGCAACGTACGGATCCATCGATGATTATCGCAAGAAGAATTCCAAAAGAGGCGGCGCGCCCCGCGACTCTTCAAGCGACTTGGCAGCCAATTAATGAAGTTAAATGACCCTTTTATGGGAATTTATTAGGGTCACTAACTCATTATTTTGAACGGCCCATTCAGAAGCCAAGAAATGGGAGTTACAAGTCCAATTAATCATGACAATTAACCATGTAACTCCTATCATTATGGAGATTAATCATGGTAATTAATCATGAAACTCACATCATCATGGAGATTAAATGCCCATTATTCTCCATCGGCCAATCAAAATCCAAGAAAAAGGAGTTACAATATAAAGAATTAAATACTTGTAACTCCTCCCATCATGGAGCATTAATACCATTAATGCCCATAAAACCCTCCTAATGGCCACCAAAAGCCTATAAATAGGCGGTCATTCCAAGGTGAAAGGGTCCAGAAAAATTATCTGAAGTGGTCCTGAAAATTATCCAAAAAAAAATTGTCTAAAAACTATCCTGAAGAATTCTCTGCAAAAAAGAAGCTCTCTCACTTTGAAGAAACTCTGCTGCAAATTCTACAAGGTGATCGAAGTCCCTTGGGGGGCCACCCCCCCCCCCCCCCAAAGATCTCCTCTCTTCTTCTATCCAACATGGCCTAGATGCGGCTTTTCAGCCCGTCTACTTGGTTTTTTGTTAGATATAAGACCTTCTCTTGGTCTTTGTCCTCTAAAAATCTGAGGTCCAAGCCAAGCCAAGTGAATCAAAGCATCAAGTGTTCTCATCTGAAGGACGATGGCGGAGCCCATACATGACTCGCGACCGTCGATCTGAACGAGTCCCCATAATCGCTTGAGAAGTCAGATTCGTTTTCTCACTTTTCTGTTGTATTGTGTATTTTTTTAAAGAGACATAAAAATCACATTTCTTGTCTTTACATTTTGATGAGACTTGTAAACTGCCTTTTACGGTACAAAATCGCCTTCTACGGAACAAAACTGTCTTTCACGGCATTTTAAAATCTTGTCTCTTTCTTTAAAATGTATATGCAATGGAAAGTTAGAAAAAAGTTGATTTCCTTTTCTACTTGTGAAGGTGAATCTCCGGATCACCATTTCAAATTCCAAGTAGAATAGAAAATCTGGCATACCCGTACAAAAAGAAAATGTTAATGCTTGCTCTTTTTTTTCTCTTCGCCCCGCCGCACCCCGGCGGACCCGGGACGGAGGAAGGCAAGAGAGAAAAAGACGGGTCCATCACTTTGGTTCTTTCTTTTTCGTACAATGGCTCGCAGAAATGTTTGAGCCAACTTTCGGATTGGGAGGGGCCATTTTCCTCTCTTTGATGAGTCTATTGGAGGTCTTTCAAAAAAAAAAGAGAGAGCATTAAGGTTGCACCAATTGCGTTCTTTGACCAAAGTGGATCTAAGAAAAGACTTGTCTAGAGTGTGGAGGCAGCTAGACTGTTCGAGGTAAGGGTCCTTCAAACAGGTTCATTAAGTAATCCTACCCTTACCTGGGGGCTAATCTATCTACTAAGGTTTCATAAGACCGAATTGGAAGACCTATGTGCACTCTTCAAAAAAAAAAAAAAAAAAAAAACTTCTGTCACTATTGTGCTCAAATTGGAGGAATTTTGGTTCTTTCCTTTTTCGGATATAGGCTTGCAGAAATGTTTGAACCTGTATTCGGATTGGAATACCATTTGCCCTCTTTTATGAATTCAATCTTGACTTAAAAAAAAAAAACTCTTGTCACTATTGGATTCAAATCTGAGAAATCCTGGTTCTTTCCTTTTCGGATTTAGGCTCGCAGAAATGTTTGAACCTGTATTCGGATTGGAATACCGTTTGCTCTCTTTTGCGAATCCAATCTTGACATTTCAAAAAATCCCATCTTGTGTCCTTCAAAGATGCGATTTACAACATTTGTGTCTAGCGGTGCTAGTACGCCCTTTTGGGTCTACTGTATTCGCGACCGACACATTTGTATCTCTAACCTTATATCATTTTACCTCGAGTGAGCTTCGCTTCTCCGTAATTTGAATTAAGGCTTACAATTGCTTCTAGCGGTCCCTGGAACGCTCATTTCGAGCCAACTATACTTGCGTTTAGAACAATTGTACCATCTATGGCTTTTTGGCCTTCTTCATTACACTCAGAACGGGCCATGCCCTTGAGCGTTTGAAAAGACAAAACCGTAGTATAGCCCATTTATGATCACCATATTCTTGTGATTACTAATGGGTGTGGTCTTGTTTCAGAAAAGTTTTTCAAAACTAACAATGGCAGCTTCGTTGACCATCACCTTCGATGAGAACAAGTACCAAGTCATGCTTCAAGAGAAGCAAAGCAAGGGCACTTTCAAGCGCCCCGCCAGCTGCCAAAGCATCACCTCCCTCGGCAACTCCCAAAACACCGGGCCGACCTCCACTCCCCGGACCATCGTCTTCGGGTCACTGGGACCATTCCCACTACTCGCAGAAGAGACGGTGCCTGCTAAGAAGCAGAAGACCGCCCCCCAACGTGTCACTACCCCGACACCAAAGGCGGTCACCAAGAAACCCGAGGCTCGTGGCAATCCCATGAGGCCTCAACCTACAAAAAACCAAGTCTATCCCAAGACTTGGTCCCCGCGATCTTCACCAGAACAAAGAAGGTCCCGGACATCTGCAAAGCCAGCATACCTGGCTCCTCTCAAGGAGAATAGGTTTTATCCTCTTGCTTACATCAAAGGAGAGAAACCTACCCACCACCGAACTACAAAAACTACTCAGCACGAGCCAGCTTGCTCATACAAGCCCAAAATCAAGTCGTGCATCACAAGGCCTCGACAAGAACTTGCTAAGGCCTGCTCTCCTGCAACTCGACCCTTCATCTCAACAAGGGACGAGCTTGCAAAATTTAAAGCTTCACTGCGATAGGCTAAGGACCGCGTCCAAATCCTGTCCATGCCAGTCTTCAAGGAAGACAAGCTCGGTTGCTGCGCACGAGGGACCACGTCCTTCATTGCCAGAGCACAGCCCGAGCTAACCGAAGCTCAAATTGCTCGTCGCATACGTCGCCGCGCGACATATCGAAAAAAGATATTAGAGAAGCAAAGAACCCAGCATTCTGAGCTTCAAATCTCCCAAAAATGGGTCGAAAAAGAAAGACCCGACCAAGTTGCTACTATCCACATGGTTAGCAAAACCAAAAGACGCCAGAAGTCAGCGACGAAAATACATGTCAGACGACCGGTGACTCGCTGCGTTTCCCGGACGAGAAGACATCAGGAAGACTCTCCCACTCCTTTAAGCCAGGGACATCGGAGTGATCATTCTTCGGGCTCTTCAACTAAAAGAATGAGCTCCAGCTCAGTCACTAAGACGGTATCCTCTTTCGACTCATGAAGGATGAATGTCTTGGTCACAAACTCTGAGCAACCTCCACCACATGATGACATGACTCTACGCATTCAGCAGCTAGAGTAAGGACAGCAGAGAATAAAGGTTCTGATGGAAAACCTCCTTCTCACTCTCCAGCGCCCACCAAACAATGAGGAAGTTCCTCCGCAAGATGAGGCAAACGGTGGAGAAGATGAGTCACGCGCCCTTACTAAAAAGGACGTGGACAATATCCACGCTAAAGCAAAAGAAGAGGATACACTGAAGGAGTATCGGATCAAGCCACCATATCCCTTATGGATGGACTCGGTTCCGTTTCCCCCAAAGTTCAAACAACCTCTTCTCCAAACATATACGGGGAAAGGTTCAGCCAGACAGCATGTCATCCACTTCAAGATCCTGACAGGAACGATTGCGGATCAAGATGCACTCAAGATCCGACTCTTTGCAAGTACCTTAAAAGGTACGGCCTTTGATTGGTATTCCACTCTGCCAGAGGATTCCATTCAAAATTGGACCATGCTAGAGACACGTTTCCTTACCCACTTCAAAGGTGAGGATCATCCTGTTACTATGGCTCAGCTCTGCAGCCTTAAACAGGGAGAGAATGAGTCGACATACGACTTCATTCACAAATGGAAAGCAATGGCATACAAATGCTCAGATGTGCTGCCACAAGCGTCGCTAGTCGACATTTGCCGAAACAACATGAGAGCAAGGATCCGCTCCATGATCATCGGCAACAAATCAAAAAACTTGGGAGAACTCCTAGAAGCGTCTATGGAGGCTGAATCGGTGATCAAAGACCTCAACAGTCAGAAGTCGTCAAAGAAGGAGCAGACCGCCATTCTGACCTCCAAGCCAAAGAAAAAGGAGGTTCTCAATGTGCAAACCAAGTCAGCTCCTCAGCCACCAAAGAAAGCTGAAAATAAAGCTGCAGGTAAGAGACCTGAACTCTCTGATGCCTTCAAAGAACGAGTAGAAAAGAAATACCCATTCGATGAAGATGTTAAAGAAATATTTGGGGCTCTCTTGGCAAATGGCAAATTCACCTTGCCTGACCCCAAAAGACCGGGAGATGTTGGCAAAACCAACGATCCTCGATATTGTCCATACCACCAATGGTCTCGCATCCTCTCAACCAATGTTTCGTCGTGAGAGAGAAGATCAACGAGATGTGGAAAAACGGAGTCATCACCTTTGACAAAAACTATGTGTCTGCCTCCGTTAACATGGTGTCATATGGACAAACATCCAAATCATCAAAGGAAAAAGTCACTACTTCCTTCAAGGTGATAAAAATGACCCAAACGTCCCAAGAGCTGGTGCCTTACCCAACACCAGAAGGACAACCCATATGGGTACATCCCGATCTCCTAGAAGATGAAAATTGGGAGATCGTCAAAACAAAGCCGACCGTTCAACAGCAAAGGCAAGCCAAGAGACAACTCCGCAAGCTTAAATAGTAGGAGAAGGCCCAAACAAAACAAGAGGTTCCTGAAAAAGCAGAAACCTCCTCTACCACTTCACTGGGGGCAACAGAGGGGTCTCTCCCCAAAGTTCCAAGAGTGATAAGAAAATTCACTCTCAGTGATTTCATGCCACCACGGCTCAGAAATGAGACTACGCAGGGGGCATCATACTTTTGTAACTCGGTAGTTGGATTCTCCATGAATGGATACGAGTCCAGTGACATTGCCAGTGACACCGATGAGTGGGAGGAATCCCTTGAAACTGGAGAATATCTCTCCGATGAAGAATGGATCCCGGAATCCCACCTTATGCCAGTAATCTGGTATAACCCCTTCCAGCCACAAGGATCCTGGTCTGATGATGATGAAGACCAAGAGGCTTCCCAAATTGCTGTTAACGCAGCACAAACAAATGCTCTAGTGGATCCCAACCAGGTCGAACCACAAGGGGCAGATGAAGAAAAAGATTTGGCTCCTATGCCCAATCTTGAAGAATATGCGAGAATCTTGCAGCGTCTAGCCATAGAAGATGAGCAGGATCGCATCAACCAACTTCATCAAAATCCAGAACCGGAAATCCCGAAAAATCTACAAGCATCTCCTCTAGTGACTCCGGAAAATGAAGAAAGTTGCTGGATTGATGATCCTCTTACATTGGAGGATGAGTCTGATTCCCAACGGTCCATTATGGAGGCATCTTCTATCGAAGTTGCCTGTAATGTGATAGTTCAGGATGATAGTGCCTCTGAAGCTCCATCTGCTGAGGCCACGGACTCTCAAAATGTATCCGGTAGCATATCTTCTGGAGCTACATATTCTCGGGTGACTTCCACTGAGATAGCACCTTCTCAGCCATCGTCTCCTGAAACGGCGACATCAGAATTCAAGCCTCTTCCGACTGATCACCAGGAAGAAGCTCTGGCTGATGAAGTCTTCAAAGAAAACCCAGTCAATTGGTCCCAGGTACCCAACCTCATAGGAGATGTCTGGACCGATGAAATACTGGACAAAGAAGAAAAGTTGTTGGAAGCTGTTCAGGACTTGTTTCCGGAAAATGCTCTATGCAACACAATAACTGAAGACGACAATGCTGCTGCAAAGGCGTTTTCAGCAAATGGGGAAGATCAGCCCCTTCAGCCCGAAGGGGGTCTTCCGAAAGAAGAACCACCTCTAGAAGCTTTTGAAGTTAGGAAAGGTACCCGCTCTGGCCGGGATTACCACAAAAACTACAACCAACCTTCTTCTTCTTATGTAAATCCTTCGGGAAAACAAGTTGTAAATGCCCCAAGCGGCGGTGATAATGAAAATGCAGGCCTAAAGGAGGCTTTCAAGTACGACTTGATCGAGCACTTCAAACACATACCTGCACGACTGCACATCCTAGACTTATTACGAGCGTCACCACAAACTCGTGATAGTCTCATATCAGAACTGCAAAGGCTGAATCTGGATGTCGACAAACATGCCCCGCAAGTCCTGCAAATTGAAATGGACTATAGGGTCAAAAAATCAAAAACCTCCTCAAAGGGTGAAAAGAAAGAAGCTGGAGGACCTTGCACTGAATGCCTCTCGGTCCAAAAAGCCGCAAGTGCTACCATCGCCTTTAATAAGGAAAACCTCCTGATAGGCGAGACGAAGCACAACCGACCCTTGTACTTCACAGGGTACATCAAAGAGATGCCGATACACAGAGTCCAAATCGACCTGGGTTCTGCACTCAACCTCATCTCTACTTCGGCACTCGAAGAGCTGGGTACCCCACCTAGCAAACTAAGCCACACATCTGTGTCCATCTTTGGATACGATGGGAGTGCTCAAAGGCCCATTGGCAAAATCCAGTTCAGGTTGCAAATCGGCGATCTTATTTCCTAGGTCACCGTATATGCAATAAAAATCCCTTCATGCTACAACATCCTTCTTGGACGCCCTTGGATACACGAGAACGGTGTCATTCCTTCGACTCTACATCAGTGCATCAAGTTTGTTGGTGACGACGGCTTGATACATCGAGTGTTTGCAGACAAAAAGCCCTTCAAAGGCAGGGAAGTCCATTTTGCAGACTCTCAGATGTACAACGATGAAAAAGAAGAAACGGAGGAGAAAACAACATCCCTTGCCGACAATCTCCCAAAAGATAAAGGCAAGGCTCCTCAGCAATCATCGGAAAAACCTTCCAGCAAACTCAAAGAGAGCAATCAGTCTCCCTTCGTCATCTCCTTCAAATCTTCCAAACCTTTGGTAATCACTACTAAAGCAAAGAAGACAAAGCAAAAGACAGGGGGCAAGTTTACTGTCTCCCTCGTGTCGATCATACAAGACACGGATTCGGATTCAGAGACTGAAGACGATACATCGTCAAGCCAAGCTGATACTCAGCAAGTTCGGCCTGCTCTCACTCCATTGGAGACCCCTGCTGATGTAGAAGATCCTGCGTCTGCTACCTTCGTCGTTCCGGAAACGTCGGCTGAAGAGAAACCAATCTTCTTCCATAGATCGAACGCTTCTTCATCAAACTGCCTGCTTGAGCCTTTCCAAAATGAAGGTATGCCTCAACTATCCTTGTATAGTCCAATGGCACAAGCTATCATGAAGAAAATGAGCTATAAGGCTCAAAATCCAATTGGTTTGGGAGGTGGTCGTGGTATTCTCACACCATTGGAACCCACCCTGACCAAAAGTCAGCTGGAAGATTGGAAACTCCACCGTCGCATAGACAAGTCTTCATACGGATTGGGGTATGATCCTGACACTCCAATGAGACAGCTGACACAAAGGCTCCAGAGTCGTTTTGCCGACCAAGCCTCAACATCTCATGTCGATGAAGACATCGATCTCCCTAGATATCTACGATCAGATAAAAATGTTAGGTTATTATTGGCCTACTATGGTGGCTGACGCAATACAATTTGCTAAACGTTGCCAACAATGCCAAGTTCATGGAGATTATGTACACATGCCTCCAGAATGGCTACATCCTACAGCGATCTAATGGCCCTTCGAAGCCTGAGGTATGGACATCGTAGGTCCTATCTCTCCCCCGTCAAGCAAAGGTCATCTCTTCATCTTCGCCGCTACGGATTATTTCTCCAAGTGGTCAGAAGCATTTGCGTTCAGTGAAATGAAGACCTCGTCAGTCCTTCAACTCTTACGAACCAACACCATTTGTCTCTTCGACATACCTAAAAGATTCGTCCATGATAACGGACCACAATTCCGGGATCACAGATTCTACAGGTTCTGCGACAAATACAAAATCCAAATTTGTCCTTCGACTCCGTATAACCCGGCAGCGAATGGACTAGCAGAAGCCTTCAACAAGACACTCTGCAAAATTCTCAAGAAAATGGTCTCTACTCACAAAAGAGACTGGAGCGACAAACTGCCACAAGCTTTATGGGCCTACCGGACTACCGTTCGAGGACCAACCCATAACACACAATTCTCCTTGGTCTATGGATGTGAAGCAGTTGTACCCCTAGACGTACAAATTCCTTCTTTAAGGGTATCTCTACAAAATGAAATGACGCAAGAAAGCAACGTCAAATTGAGACTCCAAGAACTGGATAATCTCGATGAAAGACGACTCGAAGCTCTACAAAGCGTTGAGCTTTACCAAGCACGCAAGAAAGGATCTTTTGACAAAAGAGTCAGGCAATGCGCCCACAAAAAGGGTGACTTGGTTCTTGCGGTGAAAAGGCCAATGGTTTTTGCCCACAAATCCAAAGGCAAATTCGAACCAAAATGGGAGGGACCCTTCGCCATCGACAAAGTCTTCTCCAATGGCGAATATGCTCTTCTAAACATGGAAGGTGACAAATGTATGCTGCCCATCAATGGCAAGTTCTTGAAGCGGTACTACCCTTGAAGACTTCCTACATCGGGTCAGAGTGATGCTTGCATGGCCAAAGCCTATTCCTAGGCACTTGCTCGTCAAACCCGCCCCTTTTAGAGTTTTCATCCATATGTTGAAATTTCTAAAAGTAAAAAAAACAATGCTTACTTTCAATGTTTCATTGTTCAAAAAAATCAAACCCAAAATCCAAGTTTCGGAGCTTCTTCCCTAACTTGACCAAAACTTTCAATCCTTCAACCCAAAATTCATGGTTTGAAACAAAAATCAGGACTTAGGAATTTCCACCCTAGTCCACCCTGACTTTTACCACCAAAGATGGTTTTGAGTCAAAATTTACGACCCTCGTGTCTTTAAACAAAAAATGGTTTTTCAAAAAACTGTGGGGAAGCGACATTTAGTCGATACTCACACAAAACCCAAAAATCGGAAGGATGCGAACCCCATTCGATACTTCCAAAACCTCAAAATCGCAAGAAAGCGACACCTCGTCGATACTTGCAAAATTTCAAACAAATCGTGCAGACACAACGTTTCAGTTGATATCCACAACCCAAATTTCAAAAAAAAAAAAACAAAGGTTCGAAAAAACCTCAAATTTCAAAAATCGTGGGGAGGCGACATTCCATCGATACCCACAAAACCAAATTTTTGAGAAAAAAGCAAAGAGGCGACATTCAGTCGATACTTGCACCCCAATCTGCGAGGAAGCGACATTCCATTGATACTCGCAACCGAATGAGCAAGGAAGTGACATTCCTTCGATACTTGCAATACCATTCAGCAGGGAGGCGACTCTTAGTCGATACTTGCATTTTTGAAAACCAAAAACCTGGCTTTCACGCCAAAATTCGGCTTTTATGCCAAAAACCTGGCTTTGATGCCAAAAACCAAAATCTAGCTTCCATGCCAACAAAATAAAAACATGGCTTTCATGCCAAAAATCAAAAACTCTGGCTTCCATGCCAACAAAACGAAACTTGGTTTCCAAACAAACTTGGCTTCTATGCCACAAAATATGGCTTTCACACCAAACAAACAAAAACCGGCTTCTATGCCACAAAGCTTGGCTTTCACGCCACAAAAATCGGCTCTCATGCCAAAAACCGGCTTCCATGCCACAAAACCAAAACTTGGCTTTCACGCCACAAAAATCGGCTCTCATGCCAAAAACCGGCTTCCATGCCACAAAACCAAAACTTGGCTTTCACGCCACAAAAATCAGCTCTCATTCCAAAAACCGTCTTCCATGCCAGAAAACAAAAACTTGGCTTTCACGCCACAAAAATCGGCTCTCATGCCAAAAGCCGGCTTTCATGCCAAAATTTTTTTTGCCTTTCACGCCATCCAAAATTCGGCTTTCAAGCCATCTCAAAAATCAGGCTTTTTGCCACAAAATCTGGCTTTCATGCCTAAAAACAACCATTTGACAAGATTTTCACAAAATGACAACCTTTTGATCAAATTTTCAAGCAAACCATTCCCATTCAATTTTTGCTTATATTTCATCAAAAGTGAATTCAAGTGAAGTAAGGGGATACAAAAAAAAGTGCCAAAAATGTTTATACATTGAGGAACCAAAAGAAAAGAAGAAAAAGTTTGTTACAAGTCAGGAGGCTAGTCCGACATGGTCTTCAGCCATAGGCTTAACTCCTCAAGCAAACACTTGGCCTTAGCCTCCAAAGCTTCCAGGCCGCGTTTCATCAGAACCTTCCCATAAAAAGCAGTAGGTTGTCGCGATCCATCCTCAGCACGAGGAAGCTCTTCCCAGAGAATCTGCCATTGTTCATATTCTTGAGTCTTCCTCCGGAGATTGTTTTCAACCTCCTCAACTTGGCGAATGAGAGCCCTCTCTCTATCGCGAGCTTTCAAAGTGGCAGTCCACCTGCCAATGGCTTGTTCTTCCAATAGCTCAAGGCATTGTCTGGCTTCGGTGACCTCCCTATCAAGGCGGTGTTGGTCCTGTGTCAGCTCAATAATAGCCAACTAGGTGACGTTCCTCTCCCGAACGAGCTGCTTCCAAGTCCACGAGATCTCCTTCAAATCAGATTTGACCTCGCTGGAAGGCTTCAAAAACATCTCATTGAAGAAATCATCATTCGGAAAGCTCTTGGTCTCAGTCCACTTGTTGCCTAGAGCGATGACTTCATCAACAAAAGCCTTGGTATCAGTAATGTCCAGACCGACTTCTTCGCTATCGGCAAGAATGTCCTGCACATGCTTCACCATGCCAAAACCAGCCTCCAAATGGCCAGAAGAAAGAGTCTCGACCCATGAGCTCAAGACTCTCTTCAACACCTTCCTCGCAAACTGACGGGATGGCTCAGATGAAGACTCGCCATGCTCCGTTGGTCGACTACCCGTGTCAGGCACCGTTGGAAGAGTAATCAAGAAGCTCTTTCCAATCGGAGCCGCTAGGAAAGGAACATCAGTAGGCGGACTCACCTCTGCCTCATCAAAATTCGTGGAAGAAGCCCCTACTCCTGGATCGGTCATAGGTACCCCCTGCTCTGGTTCTGAAAAAGATAGAGGAACTTCTTCTGTCACCTCACAACCTGCCAATAAAAAATGAAAAAGGTATGAATATGATCTTGTCAAAAATCAAAATATCAAGATTATCATTACAAAGTACCTTCTTCGACGACTGGTGGAATGCTTTCTGCCTCCATGAGCTCATCCGAAACATCATGAAAAGTTGTGTCCATGGATGGCTCAAAGTCGTCGGAATCCTCTAGCAAGTCAGCTGGCAAAATATATATATATATATGTCAGTAAGTGGCGGTTAAAAAAAAAAAAACAAGAAGAAGAAAAAATCATACCAGGAGGAGATTCTGGATCTACTTCAGAATCTCTGGGTTCTTCCTCAGATACCACCATAGGATCCGTCACTGCCTCATCGGTCGAAGCCTCGGGCATCATCAAACCATCATCTTCTACCAAAAGAAAGAAAGCAGTAGATCAAAACAAAAGCTCTCATTAAAGAAAAGAAACGGAAAGAGAAAAGGGAAAAGCATACCATCATCAATGGTCTCTTCCCCTCGGCTTCTCTTCTTTGGAGGCTCGTCATCATCCCCTGATGCCTCCTCAACAATGGTGGAAGGAATCTCCAGATCAGGAGAACTTTCGTGCCGCCTCTGACTTCGACGGTGTCCCCTTCTCCTCTTGCTCCTACGGGACGAACTGCTGGAAGCACCCTCCCCACCATCAAAATTAGGCCTCTCGCCAGAGTCCTCACTGGACGGTCTGCTCTTGCCAGTAGACTCCATGGAAGCCTTTGCTCGTTCTGGTTGTATCCAAGCAGTAACCTCAGCCTCCTCCTCGGCAAGCTGTTCCAAGACCTCACCAGGTATCTCTTGTGCAGCTCCCGATCTGATGACGTCCTGTTCCTCGAGAAAACCTGTTCTATGCCTTTCTCCAGAAAGGAAAGCCAGAACTTCTTCTCGGCGAACGCCGTCTGACTTCCCAAGGCCCTTTCCGGAAGACTGCTTTACATCAAGCTCTTTCTTGGAAAACCCCCGGTATGCTGAAAAGCTCTCCACAAACCATTTTGTGAAGCCAGCCGTCCGGAAAGTAGGCGACTCAGGATAAGAAATCAGGGCAGTAGTGACTTCCGCGCTATAAAAGGCCCATTCATTTCTCATGTCCTGCAGACCTCCAAAACGCTTCACCTTGCTCGAAGACGCTCCAACAACGCCTTGAGAGAAGCCCAATTGCATGGCAAAACGCGAGGGAACATATGGCTGGATGTCGATGAAAAGATGTCTGCGGTACACCATCGTGCCGACATGTATATTAAAAAGCCAACTCCTCTCTGCATTTGTCAAAGAATAGGGTCTCCTAGACCCTACCGTGGTCGAATCACGGGGGACACCAAAATCAAAAGCCTTCTTCCTCAAACCCGGAGAAAGCTTCACTGAAGACTGCCCCATCTCGACATCCCAGAATCGTCGGATCCTTAAGCATGCAGATAAAAGAGATTCGGAAACAGGCCTCCCTCTAGCCAACCAAATCATAAACGGGTCATCGTCCTGCGCAGCACCTAATCGGTGGAAACTGGGATAGTGGTATACATACCACGAATAGAAAATGTGGGCAGAAAATACCCTGTTCATGGGAAGCCTAAGCCGAACCAGGAAAGCAGTAGCCTGCAGTTCGGTACACAAATAGGAGTAAAGAGCAGGCACCAAAGCAAGCCGCTCTCCAAACGCCATCTGACAAGTCGGAAAAATGCAATGTGGCCTGATGTGCATTCCATCTCCTCCATAAAAAACAGCCTCACCCAGCCAATAAGTGAGGTAGACAGCGAGATCTCTCCGCAGCGCAATGTCAGAATGAATGGCGTCTGTGCTTGCGAAGAATACCCTCAAATTCTCTCGCATGATGGAGATCTTCTTCGAATCCGGGTTCTTAGCCCTGGCTTCCTGGGTCGTACTCTCAGAAGACTCCCCGCTGTCAAAGAAGTTGGAAGACAAAAGGCTACCACTCCTCCAACTGCTACACCAGACTTTTGAGCCCTCCTTCTCCTTCAAAAAATCATAGAAGGCGACGAGCTAAAAGTACAAAAGCCTAAACTCCTCAGACTAATCCTCAAGGACACTGTCAATAGGCATAAACTCCTCATAGAGATTGCCGAGGATAGGCAGCCCAGTGATGGCACTCAGCTCCTTTAAAGAAAAACCAATCTCACCATTCGTGACAACGAAGGTGTTGGTTTGTGGAAGGAACGACCCCAACATGGCCATAAAGGCCTCGTCGTAGAAAACCACGGTTTGCCGAAAAGCGCGAACCGCATCAAAAATCTCGGCCTCCTTTAGAATGGCACCGCCAAACTACAGGATGTGATCCGTCCACGACTCCCAGCTCGAGTCAGCACTGAAACGGCCACGAAGTCGAAAAGGCTTCACCCAATTGCTGCCATCGCCCTTGAAAATGCCAAGGCCCACCGTTCTCAAATTGACTGAAGAATGGTCTGAACCTTGGTAGCCACTGGCCGGCATCAAAATGTCCATACGGGCAGGCGACTTCTCTGCAAAACCAGAAGGGCCGCCAACAAAAACCCCGGTCTTGATCACATTTGTCCTCTTCACGCAGCTTGGAGGATCTTCCCTCTTCGGGCATGTGGAGGAAAGGCTCATGATCGAGATTGTCCGATCGAAGGACGACCGGGTAGAAACAGTTCTCTTCTCACCATCAACTGTGAAAGAGAACTGAAAACATTTCCTTTGGTATGTTGAATCGTCGGGGACGGCATCACCAAAGAAGAAGGTAGGCTTGGGTGCAATGCTCTGATCGTCCGTGACCCAGGGACGGTTGCTTACCATATTCTTATAATACTCCTCATCCTTGAGGGCAATCAAACGTGGCCTCATCTCATCTCGGTTGAGTGAGTCACACTCTTCCAAGTTCCTTTCAACATACTGAACCTCCTCCCAGGCCTGTTGTATGGCCGCATTAGAGGATCTGGTAGAACGGCGAGGCGCATCAGTGACCGGCTCCTTCCCCTTGTTCGTTCTGGAAGAATTACCTGCAAAGGATGGAAAGAAAAAAAATCAATCATCAAAATGACAGAATTTTACTAAAAAAAAAAATTCTAGTGAAATTTTGGCATGATTTTGGGGCAATTCCGAAGAAAAGGGAAACACCCCGAAAGAAATAGGAGCTTGAAGATGGGCTCAACATCGCTGCAAGCCCATAATCATGGAAAATTCTCGAAGAAGGCTCGACCTCAAACATTGTTGCGAGATCAAGCCAAAGCTTCTCAAATATCCGCAAGATCAGAAAATGGCTCAACATTGCTGCGAGCTCCAGAATCCAAAACTTGCAAACCTCCTCAGAAAATCCCCGCAAGACCAAGAAAGGGCTCAACATTCCTGTGAGCTCCAAATCCCAACACTTGCGAAAAGATTTCCAGGTGTGCACTATCATACTTCCAATTCCATTTTCTAAAAAAAAAATGCATAAAAGGAAAGTTGTCATGCATGCACATCTCAAAATTCAAAAAAAAAAAAAAAAGAAAGAGAAAATCTCTTTTAAAAAAAAAACAAAAGAGAGAAAGAAAAAAAAATTTGCCCACATGCCACGTGGCCGTACGGCCATGACCGCACATTCTTGTCCGTACGGCAACAAAAAAAAAAGAGATAAAAAAAATGAAACCGTGAGAAAAATAAAAGAAAGAGAAAGAAGAGCCACGGTAAAAAAAAAACAGAGAGAGAGAGAAAACCGTGCAAAAAAAAAAGGAAAAAAGAAGAAAAACATGTAAAAAAAAAAAAAAAGAATACATGTGGAGAAAAAAAAGAAAAGAAAGAAAAAGAAAATAAAATAAAACAAAGAAAACCTTTTCCTATTCCTACATGGGGTTTCTTAAGAAAAAAAAAAAAGAAGAAACTTACTTGAAGCCATTGATGGAGAAGAAGAAGAAAAAGCTTGAAGATCCTTGAAGAAGAAGAATTCTTGATCTTGGAGCACTCTTGAAGGTTCTTGCAAAAAGAAAGCAATAGCAACAAGAGATCCAATCCCCTTGCTTTTATAGAAGAAAGCAAACCAAAAGAGGAAAGGAGGAGAAAAGAAAGGAGGTAAGTGCTACAAATTAGCAAACTTCCTAAAAGAAAGGAATTATGGGATATTCTTTCCCAATGAGGAGATCTTTTGAGAAATTCTCTCCAAAAAGAGAGGGATTATGAGAAACTTTCTCCCAAAGAAAGATACTTTGAGAAAATCTCTCCCAAAATCAAGGAAACTTGAGAGATTCTCTCCAAGTAAGAATATTTTTAGATATTCTCTACCAAAAGGAGATATTTTTAGATAATCTTAACAAAAATGACACCACATGAGATCTAAGCCATCTTTAAAGCTTAAGGTCCCATGGGTTAGCCCACATGAGCCAGGTTTGACCACCTAGGCACTAAAAGTGGCTTCTAGTCAAAATTCCTCTTACCAAGAGCATACAAAAGTGGTTCAATGCCTCCTTTGAGTTGATTGGACCATACAAAAAATCCAAACCTCATGAGTTTCCAAAAATCCAAACCATCCCACCTCATGAACCAAATTAAGCCAAAACCTTGAAATTGACATTCCATAAAAATCCAAACCACTCCAACGGGCCCAAAGTTGTCCCAAAGAGTGACCAAAATCCAAACCATGGTCTCCTAACTCACCACATACAGCTTGTTGGGTTGCAAGGCCAAAACCAAAACCAAATCCCAATCCCGGTCCCCTAACTTGCCACATACAGTTTGTTAGGTCACAAGACCAAAATCAAAATTCAAAACCCGACCCCCTAACCTGCCACATACAGCTTGTTAGGTCACAAGGTAAAAAACCAAAAACCTTCTTGACTGCCTGATGCACAACACAAAGCCTTTAGGTTCACAAGGTCAAAAAGAAAATCCAAAACCCAAAAACCCAACCCAAATGTCATTTTCAAAATTTTGCCTTGAGATGGTATGTGATGTCTCTCGCTACCATAAAATTCCCTTGGAAACTCAAAAGGCTACACTATCAAAAAAAATGCTCAGAGACTCTTGGTCAAGTCAGAAGTTCTCCTTCAGAGTTTTCTTCGAGGCAGATCGACAGCAAAGGCTATCCAATTCGTCCCTGTACCTCAAGGGGGCATTTGTTGACACCAAAAATGTCACTTTGCTTCATCAACATCAAAAGCTATATGGAGCCGCATCCTACTACAAACAGGCAAAGCTGCTTCAAGCATCAGATCTTGACAGAACGAACCAAAAACTACAAGATCTTTCAAAGTAGCCAAAAGAAGGGTACACATGAAGTCTCGGGCCATTTCGACACTATCTGGCCTAACTTCAATCCTCCAACAGCTGAGCGGGAGCACCCGACGCCGACAGTGTCAAAAACATCAAATCTTCGATCAGAGCCTATGGATGGTCTCAAAATACCTCCAAAAGGCTCCATGTCGAATTTCAAGTCAAACCGACACCGTTTGACCCTCCATCAGCTCTCAAACGGCGAAATCAAGCCTCCCGGCTGCGAGAACCTCTGATACTGCCACTCATCAAACAAAACACATGAGTAGCTTCTGCATGCTTCCAAAAGGCTGCATGTCAAATTTCAGGTCATTCCGACAACGTTTGACCAGGTTTTGATGCTCCGAAGCAAAATCATGCCTACCGGCGGCGAAGTTCCCTGAGACCATGGCACCCAAATCGGAGCTAATGGAACATCTCAAAATGATTCCAATAGTCTCCCCGTCAAATTTCAGGTCAATCGGACATCGGATGACCGTACATCAAAGCTCGATATCTTCCGCACTGTGAAATCAAGTCAAGCATCGACGGGACCCCAAACGGCTTCAAAACTCAAATAAAAGCCCATGGTTGGTCCTATCTAATGCCCAAGAAGCTTCACCTCAAATTTCAGGTCATTCCGACATCGTTTGACCCAGTTTCAACTCTTGGCGGAAAATCGGCTACAGAGTCTTCGGCTTTTCCAAAAAATAGGAAACTTTGTCCTCTGATTTGCACAGCCTTTTGACAGGTTTTCTTCAGAGGAATCAAGCCAGTAAATGAGGAGAGATTTCAAAGAAAAATACAGGAGAAAACAGAAGCGAAAAAGCCCGAGAAACGGCCAAGAAACGGCGACCGAAAAGTGGACCAAAGTCCAAGGTCGCCAGCCCCATGGTCGCCGGCGACCCTGGAAATCCGGGTCGCCGGATTTCTGCCAAAAGTGTCGTTTTTCCCTTCTTTTTCGCGTTTCGCAATGTTTGGCCCCTGTGATTTTCTTAAAATCTGATTTTTGAGGCATGATATCTATCGATCTTCGTCAACATCACGGATCCGCCATCGAAATCATTTGATCATCATCGGACGCTCCGAAACTGCCAACTGGCCGACCAAGAAAGCACACTTTCTGCCCGACCGATCAAGGAATCGACTGGACAGATGTTGCCGGCCCATTAGTGGCAACCAATGTCTTAATTTTCTTTGTCATCCGACATTAAGCAACGTACAGATCCATCGATGATCATCGCAAGAAAAATTCCAAAAGACGCGGCGCGGCCGGCGACTCTTCAAGCGACTCGGCAGCCAATTAATGAAGTTAAATGACCCTTTTATGGCAATTTATTAGGGTCATTAACTCATTATTTTGAACGGCCCAATCAGAAGCCAAGAAATGGGAGTTACAAGTCCAATTAATCATGACAATTGACCATGTAACTCCTATCATTATGGAGATTAATCATGGTAATTAATCATGAAACTCACATCATCATGGAGATTAAATGCCCATTATTCTCCATCGGCCAATCAAAATCCAAGAAAAAGGAGTTACAATATAAAGAATTAAATACTTGTAACTCCTCCCATCATGGAGCATTAATACCATTAATGCCCATAAAACCCTCCTAATGGCCACCAAAAGCCTATAAATAGGCGGTCATTCCAAGGAGAAAGGGTCCAGAAAAATTGTCTGAAGTGGTCCGAAAAAATTGTTGGAAGCCAGAAGAAAAAATCATCTGAAGGATCCTAAAAAATTGTCTGAAAATTATCCTGAAGAATTCTCTGCAAAAAGAAGCTCTCTCACTTTGAAGAAACTCTGCTGCAAATTCTACAAGGTGATCAAAGTCCCTTGGGGGGCCAGCCCCCCCAAGATCTCCTCTCTTCTTCTATCCAACATGGCCTAGATGCAGCTTTTCAGCCCGTCTACTTGGTTTTTTATTGGATATAAGACCTTCCCTTGGTCTTTGTCCTCTAAAAATCTGAGGTCCAAGCCAAGCCAAGTGAATCAAAGCATCAAGTGTTCTCATCTGAAGGACGATGGCGGAGCCCATACATGACTCGCGACAGTCGATCTGAACGAGTCCCCACGATCTCTTGAGAAGTCAGATTCATTTTCTTACTTTTCTGTTGTATTATGTATTTTTCTGAAGAGACATAAAAATCACATTTCTTGTCTTTACATTTTGATGAGATTTGTAAACTGCCTTCTACGCCACAAAATCGCCTATCACGGCAAAACCGCCTTTCACGGCAAACAAATGAAAATCGCCTTTCACGGCATTAAAAAATTTTGTCTCTTTCTTTAAAATATATGTGCAATGGAAAGTTAGAAAAAAAGTTGATTTCCTTTTCTACTTGTGAAGGTGAATCTCCGGATCACCACTTCAAATTCCAAGTAGAATAGAAAATCTGGCATACCCGTACAAAAAAATGTTGATGCTTGCTCTTTTTTTTTCTCTTTGCCCCGCCGCACCCCGGCGGACCCGGGACGGAGGAAGGCAAGAAAGAAAAAGACGGGTCCATCAGAGTGTTCGTGGCAATCGTGTATGCGATGAGGGCCCATATTGGGAAGCCGTGCATGACAGATAGATAGATATATACGTATATATATATATATATAAATGCCCCGGCATAAGACTAGTGTTCATTTTGGCTATGGGCAAGAAAGTACCCTCGTTCCATGATTGTCACCTTGGCGATAATGTGACACTCCCTAACCATCATTTGGAGGTCAAGCCCTCACAAGCCCTCCTCTTGTAGCTACTTAGTCTTTTCGGTTGAACTTCAGAAAGCACTTGACTGTCCTCGGGGCTCGTTCGTGAGTTGTGTTTGTGTGTGGGGTCGTAAGTCACCGTGCCTCCTTAGTGCTGTGGCTTCCGACCACCTTCTGTTCAATTCATGCAATGAGTACCCATGTCACTCCAGCGGGCCTAATTCTAATAGAGATTTTTTTTAACACGTAATTGTGCAATGTCTAGGTTCTTTAAGCTTTCTAATTAACCCATGTAACGAGCTTTAGGCCAGCGACTCCCAAACCAGACGGCTTTAGGGCACTAGGTACATAAATACCCCTGCGGGCTTATTGGCTCGAGTTAAAAAAGGCTACGAACCCAAACTAATCACGTTTTTTTTTTTTTAGCATGTTACTATGCAATGTCTAGGTCCTTTAAGCTTTCTAATTAACCCATGTAACGAGCATTAGGCCAATGACTCCCAAACCGGACGGCTTTAGGGCACTAGGTATGCAAATACCCCTACGGGCTTACTGGCTCGGGTTAAAAACACCACGAACCAAAACTAGTCACGGATTTTTTTTTTTTTTTTGGGCTTCCTAATTAAACTCTTTTCCTTTTTTTTTTTTTTTTGCAAATGGTCGAAAAGCTTTCATGACATGGGCAAGCTCACCTTCAAACGTTCACATCGAATGGCTTTAGCCGTGCCGGATTTGTGCCGAGCAGACTCACCTATTTGTGTATTTTTAAGTGTTAGTGTGTGTCCAAGTTCCAAATTTGATCAGAGTGCATTTCTTCGGTCCTCCTATGAGACTTCTACAACTACGCAAAAGTGCAAGGAGGGTCATATTCTACAAGAAGTGAGGAAGGGTCATACTGTGTACCTTTTCAGGTACATAGCGTTCCATGGATCAGAGAGATCTTCCCCCTCTGCATTTACTAGTCTGTATGCATTTCCAAGATATACTTCTTTAATTACATAAGGGCCTTCCCAATTGGGTCGTAACTTACCTCGGGAATGCGGAAGCTGATAAGGAACGATGCGTTTCAGCATGAAATTGCCAACTTTGAATTTTTCTTTCTTTGACATGTTTGTCGTAGGCTTTGGCAATCCGCTTCCGGTATACCTGTGCATGCTCTGCTGCTTTCATTCTCCTTTCGTCAAGTAGGTCCAGTGAAGTAGCAATGCTTCTCTCTCTGGTCTTCTGTCATGTCTTCATCTAACTGGATGCGCAGCGACGGGTGAAGGACTTCAAGGGGAAGGACTGCTTCCATTCCGTAAGTCAAAGAGTATGGAGTTTCTCCCGTGGGACTTCTTATTGAGGTTCGATAAGCCCACAACGCTTCAACCAAACGGTCTGGCCAATCACTACCTTTGGTGGTTTGCACAGTCTTCTTGATGATCTTTAGTAGGGCCTTGTTGGTTGCTTCGGCTTGACCATTTGCTTGGGGATAGTATGGGGTTGAATGATGCAGTTCTATGTTATATTTTGTGCACAACTCGTTCATTTGTTGGGATATGAATTGTGGACCATTATCTGTTATGAATGCCTTAGGGATGCCAAACCTAGCTATTATATTCTTTTTAATGAATTTGACTACGGAGGTTGCCTTAATATTAACATATGCTTCTGCTTCTGCCCATTTAGTGTAATATTCTGTTGTTGTTAATATGAATGCCTTATTTTGCGTGTTCTCTACAGTAGAGGCCAGGGGTCCTATGATATCAAAAGCCCAGGTTGAGAAAGGCCATGGAGCCGTGGTAGGGTGAAGGGATGATGCGGGGGCATGAATTAGGTTAGCATGCAGCTGACATTCTTTGCATCTTTTGACATAATTGACTGAATCTGACTCTAGGGACGGCCAATAGTAACCTAAAAGAATGATCTTCTTAACCAACATCTGGCCGTTGAAATGTCCTCCGCACTCTCCTGAATGTGCCTCTTTAACTATCTCTTGCCCTTCTTCTATGGTCATGCATCGTAAGAGAACTCCACTAAGTGATCTACGGTATAGTAGCCCTGCGACTATGACATATCTCTGAACCATCTCCCTTAATGCTCTTTTATCCGATCGGGTGGCGTAGTCGGGTATGTAGCAATCATGTAGGTAATTCCAAATATCATAGTACCATGGGTGGTCATCTTCCAGGTCATCATCATGTTGTATGCGAGCTAAAATCCCTTCTTTAGGTTTAGAATCTTCTTCCTGATCGGACTCTTCGGTCTTAGCTTTCTTACTCTTATTTTTCGAGACTTTCAGCAGGACTTCGGTGGGGTTCCCCTTGGTCAGGTCTATTGGTTTGACGGACGGAGAATCTAGCCTTCTAATAAGAAATTCTTTGGAATCAATATCATCAGGCATCTCTATGATTGAGGCTAAAATCGCTAATGAGTCAGCCAATCGGTTCAAGGCGCGGGGAATGTAGAGAAATGAAATCTTCTTGAATTTAGACATCAGCTCTTTGGCTTTCTCGTGGTAGTGTGCAAGCTTAAGGGCGCTAACCTTCCATTCTCCAGCTATTTGGGAAATAACAACCTTAGAATCACCAAAGACTCTTAGCTTATCAACACCTAGGTCTTGGGCTTCTCTTAATCCTGCTAATAAGGCTTCGTACTCCATTGTATTATTGGTTCCTGGAAATCCGATTTTATAGGCCATTGGGATGACAACTCCTTCCGGGGATAATAACACTATACCAACTCCTTTTCCATTCTGATTCAAAGCTCCATCAAAGTACATGGTCCATAAATCATCATCCTTTGCTTCTTCAACGTCTGCAAACAAGATACTTTCATCGGGGAAATCAGTTCTAACCGGTTCATACCGTGGCAGAGGGAGGTGTGCCAGATGGTCGGCAATTGCTTGTCCCTTTACAGACTTCTGGGTAACATAGGTTATGTCAAACTCTGCCAAGAGCATTTGCCATCGCACGACTCTTCCCGAAGTAACGGGTTTCTCGAAGATGTATTTTAAGGGGTCCATTCTGGCTAAGAGTTTAACCTGGTGAGCTAGAAAGTAGTGTCTCAGTTTCTAGGCGGCCCAAACTACAGCTAAGCAAGTTCTCTCCATTGGGGGGTATTTCCTTTCGTAGGGTAGGAGAGATTTACTCAGGTAATAAACCGCGTTCTCTTTCCTCCCAGTCTCATCATGTTGACCTAGGACCATGCCTATCGCAGACTCTGTCGCTGACACATACAAAATGAGGGGCCTATGTTTAGTAGGGGGCTTCAGGACAGGAGGACTTAAGAGATATTTCTTTAGGTCTTCAAATGCCTTCTGGCAGTCGTCATCCCAGTGATATTCCCCGCCTCCTTTTAACAACTTGTAGAACGGCTCACATCTTTGCGAATGCTGCGAAATAAATCTTCTGATGAACTGTAGTCGCCCTATTAGGCCTCTTAACTCCTTAAGGTTCTTCGGGGGCGGCATTTCAAGAATGGCCTTTACCTTAGAAGGATCGACTTCGATTCCTCTATTACTTATAATAAAGCCTAGGAGTTTTCCAGAGGATACTCCGAAAACACATTTCGTCGGATTCATCTTTAATTGGGTGTCCCTGTATCGCTAAAAAACTCTCCTGAGAGCCGTGACATGTGTTTCACGTGTTCTAAATTTGATCAGAATATCATTTACGTAAACCTCCACACAGTCGTGTATCATATCATGAAATATTGCCATCATGGCCCTCTGATAAGTGGCACCGGCATTCTTTAAGCCGAAGGGCATAACAATGTAACAGTAAGTCCCCCAGGGTGTGGTGAACGAGGTTTTCTCCTGATCCTCTGGTGATAGTCTGATTTGGTTGTACCCTGAGTAACCATCCATGAATGATAGCTTAGCATGCCCTGCGGTATTATCAATAAGCACGTCGATGTAAGGTAAAGGGAAATTGTCTTTGGGAGATGCCTTGTTCAAATTTTGGAAATCAATACAGACTCGGACGCGTCCGTCTTTCTTCTTCACCGGGACTATATTGGCAACCCATTGAGGAAACAACACAACCCTGATGAACTTCACCTGGTGGAGTTTGTCAACCTCCTTTTTTACTTTCAGTGCAACATCAGGGAGCATTCTTCTCAATTTCTGTTTAACTGGTCTAGCATTTTCCTCCAATGGGATCCTGTGTTCCACTAGGTCTGGCGCGAGTCAGGGCATGTCATTATAATCCGATGCGAACACGTCTTGATATTCTCTTAGGACCTCAAGGATCTCGTTCTCTTCGTCAGGTTCTAGGCATGCACTGATTTGGAGCTGCTTGGGTCTTTCGTCCGTTCCCAGGTTTATCTCTTTCGTCTTTTCGGCAACCGCTTGTGTTTCTTCGTCAAACTTCTTAGTTACTCTCCTAAATTCATCAGAAACTTCATCATCCCCTTCTTCAGTGTCTACTAATTCGTAAACACCCATTCCATCATTGATGTTCACATGTTGCACGGAAGGTTCGAGTTCTGGAACGACAGGTAGAGATTTGCAGCCTAACTTCTCGATGTTTGTCATAATTTCTTCTAGTCGAGACTGCTCCACTGTGGGTATCTTCCATTGCCTTAGGTTGCCCATATTTAGATGATGACCACAGTCTTCTACTCCTATGGTTCCTATGTTTTTGGGTTTTCTATTTTCAAATTTTTTTAGGTTTTTGGGGTTTTCTAATTTTTTGGGATTTTTGGGATTTTCTAATTTTTTTGGGTTTTTGGGATTTTCTAATTTTCTGGGATTTTTGGAATGATATGGTACAGGTGAGGTTGAAGATGGGCTATCTACCGAGGAGGATCCTCCTCGCTGGAGTGGCCAGGCGGTGGGGCGGTACACCACTTCATGATCATTGAGGTCATCGGTTTCCCAAACTTCGTGGTTCTCCTGAGAGAAGTCTTCTCGCCAATGGCGCCATGCAACAGGCCAATATACCACTTTTTTGCTAGTAGGGTTTCGATTTCCCATGTTTAGCGACTTTCTCGGACTTCGGTGATCGGCGTTTTTTTTTTTGGGTAGATGAGTTAACTCACTCGTATTCAGCATGTTACAAGATAGGGTCTGGAATCTTGGACCGATAGTGTGGTCTATATTGTTCACTTCTTTTGGTGAATGGAGCTCTTTCCAAGCGCCGAAGATTTCCTCATGAGTCTCACTTTCAGATGAAGTCGAATCTTCCCAATCTTCCACTAAAACGGTCTTGCCTTTATCATTTCGATCCAAATTGTGGCATCCCCTTCTGAACGGTGGTGCATTGGGATCCAAGGTTTTGTCATGCTTCATGAAATGTTCATTTAAGGTCCAGTCCTCTTGTTTATACCTTGTGTCATTGTGTGTGTCGTACCCTAATCCTTTTGCTCTCGCTCTAGGGTCCGGTATGTAAGGGTCGGTAATGCCTTCTCCATTCTTTCCTAGCCCAAATCCGGGTTGATACCCCATCTTCTTCATTAGAGTCCATCCTTGAGCTTGACCTTCGTTGTCAAACATCAGATTTTGCGGGGAGGATAATTTGGAAAAAATATTCTGTGTAGGGTCCATATCCATCAAAGAGATGAGAGGATCGACCTTGTACCCATGAATCTTGACCTCTAGTGTAATGAGAGCAGGTTGTAGGGTTGGGAGTATTTGAATTTCTTCCGGTTCAATGACAGGCGGGTCTCCCATCAATTTCATGATCTTACTCAAGTGGGGGAATTTGACGCATTGGTGTCGGCTTGACATAATGGCATTCATATGGTTCAACCATCGGCATCCCAGAATTAAGTTAAAAGTGGCGGGGATGTCCATAATATAAAATTCTTCTGGCATTGAAATTGGGCCCACTTGGACTAATAACATATTTTTTCCACAAACCGTTTTCTTAATCCCGTCGTAACCAGTTACAACCATGGGGGCTGGAGTTAGGTCCTTTATTGTAAGTCCTAAGGCTTTGTAGGTTTTCAACGAACAAATATTCAGTGATGCACCGGTGTCAACCAAAGCTCCTGACATTTCCTTCCCTACTATCTTGACTGTTAGATGTAGGGGAGAGGTCCTCGCCTCAGGTGGTATTTCCTTTAATTCTTCCTCAGTAAAAGTAATGGCAGGGAACGAAGCTCCCGGGGTCAAGGCTGAAATAGACGTTCTCAATTCTTCTGGAGTTATGCCTACCGGGACTTGTAAGCGTGTAATAGCCTCAAGTAATTATTGTTGATGTTTGGGGGAGCTTTTAATCAGATCAAGGACAGATACTTTAGTTGGGATCTTTGTGAGGTGCCCTAAAAGGTCATATACTATCCCTATTTCTATCGAACTATAAGCTCTTTCATCAACTATCTCCTTAACCTGAATATTGGGATTTTACGAATCTAAGTTCTGAGAAACAGGGTGAGGGGGTAGTCGGGGAGGACGGATCCGTCTAGATCGTAAGTGGGCCTGAGACGCATTTGTGTCTAGGTAAGGATCTGGTTGGGAATTCATGATGATCGGCGATTCTCGGTCGTTTGGCTCATCAAAATTTACCTTGTAAAGGTCAGGGGAGTCAACGATCGTATCCATCCCTAGATTGAAGATTTTGAATTTGGTCTTCCCATCCCATGGCGTGATGTATTTTTGATAATCCTCTTCTTCAAAGAAATCACCATGACACGGTTGGCTATGGTTTACACTCCCTTGAGCTGGGGCATCAATGTGTTGGTGCTCTATTATGGCGATGTTTATTAATTGGGTCTGTGGGCCCTATCCAGAGGTTGACGCTCCATGCTGAGGTAAAGGGTTTGTATAAATCTGCATGTTGGGAATATTTTGTGCAGGATTTGTGGTTGGATTTTGATTGGGAGGGGCATTCCATGGATCATTCCCACCTATTGGCCTAATGTTACTCCAATCAATTCTACCTTCATCATTGAAGTCATAGATCAAATCTCTAACCATGTAGCATTGGGTGAGGTCATGACCTGGCATCCTATGGTAGGCGCAAAACTTAGTCTTATCTAGGTGTTCGGACCATGCCTGCGATCGTTCCGGCGGAAGTTGGAGGGCATTCTGATTTAAAAGAGACCAGAAGACAGCAGTCCATGGTTGAGGAAGGGACGGGTAGTTTTCCCTTTTAGGTCCAAATCTTCTTCTATTTCCATTGTTCGGGTTATTCTGGTTGCCATTGTTGTCTCTATTGTAATTGAAGGGGACGGTACCATAGTTGGGTTGAGGGTTCGCGTTCTGGTTTTGCGGCGGAGCTATCGGGTTCGAGACCGGCTGTATGGGATTAGGATTCTGGTTTTGATTCACTGGAGGCCCTTGGTTTCTTGGTGGTTGGTCATAACTTTGATTATTTCTCGGAGGGTTTCGGTAGTTCTGGTTGTTCCGCTGATAGTTTTGATTATTCCTCTGATAATTCGGGTTACCACCTTGGAAATTGGGATTGCCATTTTGCCCTGGGTTTTCGTGTTGGTTAAAGATAACACTGGTACGCTCTTGGTACGGTCGGTAGACCTCTTCCTGATTCAAGCTGACTTCAAGAGTCGTGCGACTCTCTAGTTGGGTGGTTGTGCCTACCCTACGCGTGTTCTTTTTATGGTCAATGATGGTGTTCAATACCCCTTCATCTAGATTTTACTTCATCCTAGATAACCCATGGTATAGGCCACTCCAACTAACGACCTCCCCGATTGTCATCAGGGCTCTCATGGGGTCCTTCATGTTTGATATGGCCATTCTTACTTGTTCTTCCTCTTGCATGTTGCAGTCTGACCGCGCGAATTGGTTTTGCCATCTTACTGTAAATTCCTCATAGTCTTCATTGTTTTTCTGTTTGAGATTAGCTAAGTCATGCCATAAGGGTTTGTTTTTAGTTAGACGCTGGTATCGCGCTAGAAACTTCTCTCCTACATCCTCGAAGGTATTGATTTCATGCGAAGACATGGACGTATACCAAGTTAATGCATCTCCGGTTAACGATTCCTGAAAATAATTTATGAGCATGGAGTCATTGTCTGCGATGGCACGACACTTGTTGCAAACAAGAATAGGTGATGCTGAGGGTCAGTAGTCCCATCGTAAGGTACGAACTTAGGGGCTCTAACAGGGAAAGGTGACCTCTCTTTTTCCTCCTTTTTGGTAAAGTCGTAGAATCCTAGTTTCTTTCTAGTTGAGCTCGAGGATTTCTTTTTAATTTCATTCTTGAGTTCCTCCATGTTTCTCTGCAACTCTTTGAATGCTAGAGGATCTAAGTATTGAATTGTCTGTGGCTGACATTCTCTTTGTGGTTCTAATGAAGTAGGGGCATAGGCTGGTTCTTGGAATTGGCCTTGGAAATATGGTTGTGAGATAGGCTGATAGCTTTGATTCAACTGAATTCCCTTATGAGTAATCGGTTGTCTCCTATATGGATCAACTATCGAGCTTAAAGTGGGTGGTTGATATGCTTGCTAATAGCGCGACTCATTCGCTTGGTGTGTTTGATAAGGATTTCCAACGCCCTTGGGGTTAGTAACTTGCACGTTCTGGATTGGGAGATTCTGGTTCACATTGGCCATTTGATAGATCGGGATTGTTTGATTTTGATAAATGAGAGGCCCCCGCTCGTATTGAGCTGGTTGGGGATATAACATACCAGCGCCAACCGTCACAGGATTGTAACGAACTTGATCCGTTGGTGGAGGAATCATTGCTTGGAATTGGGGCCGAGCCATCTCGTGTTGCCGGTAGGCGTCCGGCGCTCCCATATGTGTTGAAGGATTTTGGTGCGAGATGCTGGATGTCGCCAATTGACCTATGCTCATTGGATTATGACTCATCTGGTGATATGGGTTTTCATTTATCGCAAGAGTCTGGGAAGGTGCGATGGTCCTAACCAGAGTTATGATAGGTGTGTCAGTAGGCATTCTATACTGCGGGATAGAGGACGTGATTGGCTCGGTTTGGCTGATCATGGAAGAATAGGGTATAACCTGCGAGACAACAGGATCACTTGCGCGGAGAGGGTATTCTGTTGATGAAACGTTATCGTGGACCCTATATCTTATAACTTGGCCGGTGGGACTGACCAGATCTATGTAAGTCACCCCTGAATGCGAGGAGAAATGATTCTCTCTCGATGTAGGAGATGGGGTGGATGTATTAGAATAATTCCTTCCCACTGTTATAGTATTAACTGGTAGCGAGCCTCCTTCGAAGAGGGACCGTCTTATCTGTTGTGGGTCATGGCTTGAAGCTGCCAAGGATCCATCTAATACCTTAGAGGGTTCTACACTTTTCGTGGTTTGGTGTGACCCACCAGTGGTGCGGATCAATAGTGGGGGTGAGAGGGGTTGAAAGTCGGACATTCCGAACGTCTGACCCTCCATTTGTGAAGAAATATGTAGATGAGAAGAGAGAGAAGGAGAGGAAGAGAAGAGCACTTGTTATGTAGTTTTGTTGGTGAAGGTTTGTTTCTTATGGTGTAATGGGGGAAAGCTTAGTGGACGGTGCATTCGGACCTTTGGTTTAACTTTCAGACTACTCATAACAACCCTAAACTGAATGGGACACGGACATCAGATCATTGATTGGATGTTCGTGTCTTAGAATATTATTCCAGGAAGACCCAAATAAGTGACAGGAAAACATAAGAGGTCCCATCACGATCGCCAGGCTATCGGATGTGAATTTTGACGCCCCATTTTCCTCTCCAAGAGAGCCATGGTTTGGGAAAATCTCCATTCATCTATATATGCTATTTAAATTTTACATCGAAAATGAGGATTCCAACTACCCTCAAAATCGATGGATCACAATCGCCAGCTACGGTACGGCCGTAACACCGTTCTTTGACAAAAGTCGAAGAAATATGGGGAGAAAAATGATAAAGTGGGTTCTTCCTCTCGCCTAATGTGCTGCAGGCAACACACGACGGTTGTCCTGTCACATTAATTTGGGTCTCTTTGGATCTCTTTAATTTTGGGTCAATTCAGGGTCATGAGTTAAAGTCCGAATAAAGGTTAATCCTCACATAACATAATCATCATATATCCAAGTAAGATAAAATGACTAAAATAAAGAAAATAAAATAAAAGAGGGGAAGGTGCCAAATATTTAAGAAGAGGATCGGCCCCGTTCCCGGGTACCCCCTTCTGATCCCTTGGCAAAATAGGGTTCAAAGGCTGATTTTTCAAACCAAGATGATGATGCAAATGAAACTTTGACTTGTGATTTCTGTGTTTTTTCGTGTGCGATACACGAGTGATAAAAGTAAAAGGCCGATGGGCCGTAATTAATCGAAGGTGGCCGATGGGCCAGGATTGATTGGAAATGGCCGATGGGCCAGTGTTTATTTTAGAGTGGCCGATGGGCCGTGATTGATTAAAAGTGTGTACGAAATCACTCATCTCATCTCGTTATTCTCATTTATTCAATTTTAGAAATCAGTTCTTTATTCCCTTTATCATTAAGTCCAATTAAATATCTGGCACCTGAGGTGGAGGAAAAAATAAAAGGAAAATCTTTTTGAGTTTATTTTGTTGGTTTTATAGTTTTTTTTTTTTTTTTGGCTTTTTGATATTGGGCTAGAAGGGCCTAACTAAGGGATTTTTACTTGGACTTATGTGATTAATGCTTTATTACTGATCATCGGATTAACCCTAACCGAAGGTCCTAGACCGCCCACATCAGCTCTCCCAGTCCCCTAACGGAACAAGAAAAGTGACGGGACGAAGCCTAATGCGCTAAGCTACCTAACAGGGAAATCCGATCTAATCCTAGGGTATGAATAGCCTGAGTTTGATGGTTCAGCGCCTAAGCAACTTATTAATTGTGATTTTTAATTGGTTCGGTTTGTTTTGAGTTGAAGAATGATTAAGAGGTGGATTAAAGGTATTTTGGGGTTCTGTTTAAGTTGTTTAAGGTTCTGGAATTTATGGTTTATTTTAAAACGTGAAACGATGTCGAAATCAGCGAAACGGGGTTGACAGAGGACTTGGGCGCCAGAGGGGTGGCGCCTAGGTTACTCTTGTGACTTGGGCGCCCAGACAGTGGCGCCTAAGTGGCTGTTTCTTGGTGGTTTGGCTAGCGACGATGGTATCGATGTTATTTTCGGAATCCAAGGGGTTCTTACTTGGTAAATTTTAATGTTTCAAATTGTTCTAATTCTCTGATGTTCAAATATCAAAGGGATTTGGATCCGGATTTTGAAACAAAATTTAGAATTCGCGTTTTAGTGCAAATGAGAGGATGGGCGCCAAGGGGGCGGCGCCCAGGTGGATGGCTTAAGATTTTCAGGTATTCCGGATGGGATTCGATATTGGTTTTCGGATCTAGAGACTATTTTAGGTTCTGGTTTTAGTTAATTTAATTGGTAAGGTGTTTAGCTATTCGTTTTAAATTGAAATTGTGAACCAAGGTTAGAGTGTAGGATAGGCGCCACAGGGGTGGTGCCTAGGTGGTTGTTTGTTTGTTCGTAAAGGCTTTGGGGGCTAAGCCCGAATCGATTAAAGTTTCAAACGTTTTAAGTTAAAAGTGTTTTAATATGTTGATTCGGATTGGTTTAAATGTTAATTAATTATGTTAAGTTGTCGGTTGGGGTACTTTATGAAAATAGGTAGGCTTGGCGCCCAGGGTGTGGCGCCCAGGTGGATTTAGAGGGTGGGCGCCCAAGGGGTGGCGCCCAGGTGAACTATCCTGTGGTTCGGGTCGGTTCCGTATTTTTTAGGTTGATTTGCGGTTGAGCTTTTACGGTTTGATGTATTTTAAATTAAAAATGTTCTGTTGCGATGATTAAGATTAAATTCTGTTTCAATTAATTTGGCTTTAGTGACGGGAGAGGCTGGGCGCCCAGAGAGTGGTGCCCGGGTGGAGGTGACAGGATGGGCGCCCAGGGGGTGGCGCCCAAGTGTCTGCCTTATGCATCAGAGTTGGTTCGATGTTTTAAATCTATTCGGGCTTATGGTTTCGATTGTTTTAGATTTCAAGGGTGTTCCGGTGTGTTGATCGTGATTGAATTTGAATTTAATTTCAAGTGAGTTTTCCTAGTGATTGGGTAGGATGGGCGCTAGGAGGGTGGTGCCCAAGTGGATGCGGTAGGATAGGCACCAAGGGGGTGGCGCCCAAGTGGATGCGGAAGGATAGGCACCAAGGGGGTGGCGCCCAAGTGGATGTTTTGTGGTTTATTCATTTTGTATTTTCTGAGTTGGTTTGAGTCCAAATTGATTAAGGTTTCGAGTCTTTTAGGTTAATAGTGTTTTAAGGTGTTAATTCAGGTTTAATCAATTAAGTGGTGGTTTCTAAGGGAATGGGATAAGATAGGCGCCAGGAGGGTGGTGCCCAAGTGTAAAGGCAGGCTGGGCGCCCAGGGGGTGGCGCCCAGGTGTCTGTTTTGTGGTTTCGGGTTGCTTTTGTGTTTTTAGGTTGGTTCAAGTCTAAGTTGATTGAGGTTTTAGGTTTCTTAAATTTAAAAGTGTTTTGTTATGTTAACTAGGATTAAATTTGGGTTGTGATTAATTAGAAGTTTTGATTAGGGGTTCTTTAGAGACGGGATAGGATGGGCGCTAAGAGGGTGGTGCCCAGGTGGCAGTGCAGGCTGGGCACCCAGGGGGTGGCGCCCAGGTGGACTTTTTGGAGCTTTGTTGGTTTTGAGTTTTTGAGTTAATTAGAGATTAAGTTGATTAAGGTTTACTTATTCTAGGTTTAAAATGTTTTACTGTGTTGATTCGGATTAGTTTAAGGTCTTAACTAATTAACTTAAGCTTTAACTGGGTTGTCTTAGGGAATGAGTAGGCTGGGCGCCCAGGGGGTGGCGCCCAGGTGGTTGTTTTTTGGGGTTTTGGTTTTTTTTGTGTTTTTAAAGTTCTTAGTTATCTCTAAAGCCGAATTAATTAGGGTCTTAATGTTTTAGAACTCTTAATGATGTGATGTTGCTTAAGTTTACTAATTATGTTGTTTTAATTAATCTTAGGATTTGTCCTACTTAGGCACTAAATTCAATAACTTAGACTATCTAACTATTCTTTTTGGGTTTTTGGATATCTTTTAATTTGTTTTTGGTTTCTCCTCTAATTTACTAGAGAGTAAGGAAAGAGAAGAAGGGGTTTTATGTTTAATGATTTTTTTGGGATTTTCTATGGATGTGTGGTTCAAATGATATGATGTGAAGTGTGACAAAAATGGTAATTCAAAGTTCAGAACATGTCAAACAAACATACATATAATCATCATGCAGTTTCTAAATGAACTAAATGCGGAAGATCAGAAATGGTGCACAAAAGTGGAGAAATCCACTTGGGCGCCACACCTGTGGTGCCTACTCTGCTCAGTCAGGGTTTTCAACGGAACACAACGAATGCACAAGAATCTTAGTGTTTTCAACACAACTTCCAATATTCAGCGACTGATGCGAATGTTTTAATTCGGACTACTAATGATGCAACTAACGAACCTACGAGCAAACAATGCAACGGGTGGAGATCTAGAACCCGGACCCTGTCTCAGAAGGGTAGGCGCCCAGGGGGTGGCGCCCTGGTGGTTCGAGAGACGGCAGGCGCCCAGTGGGTGGCGCCCAGGTGGTTCGGGAAAGGGCAGACGCCCAGTGGGTGGTGCCCAGCCTTTCTGCCAAGGGCTTCTCGCGACCTCTTTCGTATAAATGATGATAATGATGATGCTAATGCGAGATCTAATCTAGCTATGCAATTAGAACTACGAAATCAAAGCAAATCTACTATGTTAGAATGAACCTAAAATGTTCCTAATATGATGAGATGCTAGTATCAGATTTATCACAAGTTAATGTAGATCTACGATGCTCAAATGGTCCTAAGCATATTTCTAAGCATGAATGGTAATGGAATGTAGGAAAAGAAAGGAGAGATCTAGGAATACCGGTATGACGAAACGTTTCTCAAGTTCCTAGATTGAAACCTTCGTAAAGATCCATAGCTCGAGTTGAAAATATGGAAGCCTCCTCCTCTCTTTCTCCTTCCTCTACTATAGATCTGAAGTTCTTCTCTAATGGTGGCTACCTCTCTTCTTCTTGCTTATTCTCTCTTTTTGCCTCTTTTCTTAGGGTTTTTGGGTAGCCTCCCTTGTAAATGAAGTTAAGAGGGATTATATAGGTTTGGGACGAGTTTAGAAGGGCTAGGGCTTCATTATTTTGGGTTTCTAAAAGGTCTCACGCATCCCTAGGTGGCTTAAGTTGTTTTAGGGTGAATTAGGGTTTGGAGGGAGGATGGGCGCCCATGGGGTGGCGCCCACATGGCCTGCGCAGTCTGGCCGCTCACAGGGTGGGGCCCAGGTGTTCCTGGAGAGAGTGGGCGCCCACAGGGTGGTGCCCAGGTGGTTGTGCTTCGCTTTTGGTCCTTGGTCCCATTTGGAGTCAAGATTGAATGAATATATCTTCAGCTAGGGGACCTACACTAGCATTAATAGGCTGGGTGCCACATGGGCGGTGCCTAGATGGATTTTAAGGCTGGGCGCCACATGGGTGGTGCCTAGGTGGTTCAGTTCGTGTTCGGTGCTTGGTCTCTACGTATGAGTGGTCCCAGTCTAATCTCAAGCCAATTATTGGAATTTGGAGCTGGGCGTCCACCATGGGGTGCCTAAGTAGTTCGGGGTAGTGTGGGCACCACAGGGTTGGTGCCTATGTAGAACTCAATAGGGTAGGCGCCACATGGGTGGTGCCTAGGTGGAGTCGATTTATTTTCGGAGTTCGGCCCCTACGTTGAGTGGTCCCGGGCTTCTTTTAGGCAAACTAGTGAAATGTGGAGGCTGGGCGCCCACCATGGGGCGCCTAGGTGGTCCTAGGCTGTCTGGGCACCCAGCATGGGGCGCCTAGTTGAATTTTAGTGGGATGGGTGCCACATGGGTGGTGCCCAGATGGAGTTTCGTCACTTTTTCTAAAAGTAAGCTTCGAAGACTCATAACTTTTGACTCGCTCATCGGATTTGGACGTTCTACATATCGCCGGAAAGCTCTCGAAGTGAGGAATTCAATGGTCTAAATGTATTGACAAATAGGTGATCGTATCCCCAAGTGCAAGGCCGCGATTGTAGTAATAACCGGTGAAACCGGATCAATCCACGGAGAGTTTATTTATCGCAAAACCTGTCCTAATAAAAAAAAACTAGTTCTAGCCTAAAAAAAATGTACAAATCAAATTTTCTAATTGAATTAAAAATTAATTAAAAATATGAAATATTAATTACAACCAAAGAAAATTAAAATCCTAATCTAGAAACCTAATCTAACCACTGCGTCACCATAAGATTTATTAGCCCAACCAATTGCAATAATTGTTAAGGTGCATAAAATAAAAAATAAAATAAAATAAAGTAAAATCAGAGAATAAAGAAATTAGATTTTAATTCTAAAACTTTGCAATAATTACTTTGCTTAATGCCATCAAGAAAAATCAAGACCACCGCACCAAGTGCGCACTGTCACTACGCACAAAAATTCAATGTTGACTCATTGGTGAAGACCAAGACCCCATAAACTTGATTCATTAATGAAAGACCCATTACAAGCAAATAACCATTACAAAATTCTTTTAATAAAAATAAAGTGCATCCAACCTTACCATAGACACAAGAAACACTAAACGGAGGAGAGGGACTCGCGGTCTTGAACGGCGATCCAACCGGCTCTCGTTTCGCGATCTGAAATCCAAGCAAGGGAAGATGATTTCAAGGATGATCCGATGGTGGAGTGACGATAGAAACGGCTGCGGCGTGACAACGTAGAAATCCAAGTGGTAGTGTGCCTTAGGGAAGGCCTTGGATGAAATATTGATGGAAGGAGGAGAGATGAAGAAAAATTAATGGAAAAAGGGGGAATTAGAAGTTGCTGGTCGTCCAAGGTGTGAAGGGGAGATGGTATTCACGTCCAGCCCTCTTTTTGGCTCTTTTTATATCTTTTTGATTGCTTGGGTTGCAAGGTTTTGATTTGGGTTAGGATTAGTAGTGTGGGGTCCAAGTTGGATTAGGATTAGGAGGGTTTTTTAGAGAGATTCTTTGAGGGAAAATGGAAATAAACGAAATTTGATAAGGTCTTCCCTCACATTATTGAAGTGTAGTGTTGCACACACTTCTTCAAACTCTTTAATGTGCAAATATGCACTTTCTGATTCAAGTCCATGAAATTTGGGGAGAAGTTGGATTACTCCTGGTTTGATATCAAATTGACCCGCACCTGCGGGTATAACCATGCACGACGGTGTGGCTTGTCGTGTAGGGTGAAGGTAATCACGTAAACTCCTAAGAGGTTGATTCACCTCCCCATTATTATTGGGTCCATTCCCATTACCGTTCTCCTCGTTATCACTATGCTCATCATCCATATTGGAAATCCTAAGAGAACCAGGAGATCTAGATTCGTAGAATTTAATCAAGCTCTTGACAGGTGATTCCTTCCTTACTAACCGATTTGAGGAGTCCCTCTGCCAAGAAGATGGGGGTCTTTCCTTCTTTTCTGGAATTTTGAAAAGTTTTTATTTATTTAATTTTTTTTTATAAAGAAACCTAGAAAGAAAAACTACCTAAGGTCCGTTCTTAGATTTAAAAGAAGATTCTCAAATTCTTGCAAAGTCCTAATCTTAGAGAGTTTAATATCTCTAAGGAAAGTTCCCAAACTCAAATCTATGAAACTGGCCCGACCAGGTAATTCCCCAGATCAGTGGTGGGGTCGCAATGCGTTGCAAGGGTCCCGCTTAAAAACCACTTTCTAGAACAAGAGACTTGTCTCCCTTATCTATTGGGACAAGACTTGCCTAGACATCGAACCAATTAAGAAAGGCAGTTTGTTCGGCTTCCCAAAGAAATAACTAACCTTCTTAAAAAAAAAATTCCAGCAAGTTTTTAAGAGTCCTTTTAAATTTAAAAACAACTATAAAACTGAGTTTCCAATGAAAGTTCTGAAATTTTCAGATTTTTGCAAGTTTGGTGGCCAAAAAGCCGAATTTGTGCGATCTACGACTTGCCTTTGTGAGGGAAAGTTCCAGAATTTTTTGGAAACTTTAAAAACCTAAAAATATGAAAAACAACTGAATTTAACAGACCCTAATTAATCCTAACCAGAAAAAATAAAAATAAAAATAAAATGACCTAAACTAGTCCAAATTAAAACAAGTAAACTAGGAATTTTCAGAAATTGGATGTGATTTTTGAAAAATCAGAAAAATAATTTTTCAGATCTGAAATAGTTCCAATTTTATCAAAAATCAGAGATTAAAAATCCACTTTTTAATGCAATAGGGCTGGTCCAAACATTCCATGAATGCTACCCTTAAATCTAGAATGATTGCGGAATAGTAAAGGCACACCCACAAAGCAATTAAAAAGATAAGTTGGAAAAAATACCTCAAGCGAAGAAAAACTCCCCGGCAACGGCGCCAAAAACTTGATCGTAGCCCCAAGTGCAAGGCCGCGATTGTAGTAATAACCGGTGAAATCGGATCGATCCACGGAGAGTTTATTTATCGCAACACCTGTCCTAATAAAAAAACTAGTTCTAGCCTAAAAAAACTATACAAATCAAATTTTCTAATTGAATTAAAAATTAATTACAAATCTGAAATATTAATTACAACCAAAGAAAATTAAAATCCTAATCTAGAAACATAATCTAACCACTGCATCACCATATGATTTATTAGCCCAACCAATTGCAATAATTGTTAAGGTGCATAAAATAAAGAATAAAATAAAATAAAATAAAATCAGAGAATAAAGAAATTATATTTTAATTCTAAAACTTTGCAATAATTACTTTGCTTAATGCCATCAAGAAAAATCAAGACCACCGCACCAAGTGCGCACTGTCACTACGCACAAAAATTCAATGTTGACTCATTGGTGAAGACCAAGACCCCATAAACTTGATTTATTAATGAAAGACCCATTACAAGAAAATAACCATTACAAAATTCTTTTAATAAAAATAAAGTGCATCCAACCTTACCATAGACACAAGAAACACTAAACGGAGGAGAAGGACTCGCGGTCTTGAACGGCGATCCAACCGGCTCTCGTTTCGCGATCTGAAATCCAAGCAAGGGAAGATGATTTCAAGGATGATCCGATGGTGGAGTGACGATAGCAACGGCGGCGGCGCGACGGCGTAGAAATCCAAGTGGTAGTGTGCCTTAGGGAAGGCCTTGGATGAAATATTGATGGAAGGAGGAGAGATGAAGAAAAATTAATGGAAAAAGGGGGAATTAGAAGTTGCTGGTCGTCCAAGGTGTGAGGGGGAGATGGGGATCACGTCCAGCCCTCTTTGTGGCTCTTTTTATATCTTTTTGATAGCTTGGGTTGCAAGGTTTTGATTTGGGTAAGGATTAGTAGTATGGGGTCCAAGTTGGATTAGGATTAGAAGGGTTTTTGAGAGATTTTCTAGGGGTTGGCTCACAATCCTAGTAAAAATAGGATTGTTCTTATCTCATGCAACTCCCTCTCTTGGGTCCCACTTTGGTTAAGAATCAATTCAAATCTGAAATTTCAGATTTGATGTGCAATTCTTGAATGCATGTGGACCCCACTTGGGTGTACACAACATGGAACATCCCATGCCTTGGCTAAAATAATTTCAAATCTGAAATTCAGATTTGTATCTCAAATTAGAACAAATGATGGGCCCCACATGAGTGTGCAAGCCTTAATTCTCTTGCCTTGGACGTCCTCACCTTGGAGGAATTTTCTTTTTGCAATTTTGTTTTCTTCTTTGTTTGGCTTGAATTGAATCTTAGCCATCCATCTTGACATGTAAGCAATATTTGTTGGAGAGTAGATATGACACCTCTTCATCTCATGGCCCACAAATTTGGAACTTATCTTCAAAAGATTAAATCTGATTTTTTTCTTGCATATGAGAGCGGACCCTACCATGGCCGCCCCTACCTTAGAATCCATGCCAAAGGAAGGTGGGTCCATGGTGCATTTGATTCATCAATTCTCTTCCTTGGGCCCCGATTTCTGAAATTCCCTACAAAAATAAAAGCAAAGATCAAAGAATAATCTAATCATATAGGTAAGGAATTATGCAAGATGCGGGCCTAATTCACACTAAATAAATGCATAAAATGTCACCATTTTATCAAGTTTTCTTCAATTAAATCAATGGTACAAAGAAAATTCATCATTTCATGTGTGAATAAAAAGTTATGGGAAATTTGTGACTTTCAATGTAAAAATAGAGAAATTCATGATTTTATGTGAAAATGCAATTTTTGGATGAATTTTGACTCGAATTTAGACTTTGATGCTCAAAAACATAAAATCATAATTTTTTTACTAAAATGGTCCATGATTTGATGATTAAGTCCTTAATTACTCTAAAATGATGAGGAAATTCTACATTTTTAAGGACTTATCAGCATATCTTCTGGAGCTTCATCTTCTCGGGTGACTTCCACTGAGATAGCATCTTCTCAGCCTTCATCTCCTGAAACTGTGACATCGGAATTCAAGCATCTTCTAATTGATCACCATAAAGAGGCTTTGGCTGATGAAGTCTTCAAGAAAACCCAGTCAATTGGTCTCAGATACCCAACCTCATAGGAGATGTCTGGACTGATGGAATCCTGGATAAAGAAGAAAAGTTGCTAGAAGCGGTTCAGGACTTGTTCTCGGAAAATGCTCCATGCAACGCAATCACTGAAGACGACAATGCTGCTGCAGAAGCATTTTTAGCAAATGAGGATCAACCCCTTGATCCTGAAGAAGGTCTTCCAAGAGAAGAACCACCTCTAGAAGCTTTTGAAGTTGGGAAAGGTACCCGCTCTGGCCGGGATTACCACAAAAACTACAACCAACCTTCTTCTTCTTCTTATGTAAATCCTTCGGGAAAGCAAGCTATAAATGCCCCAAGTGGTGATGATAATGAAAATGTAGGCCCCAAGGAGGCTTTCAAGTATGACTTAATCGAGCACTTCAAACACATACCTGCACGACTGCACATCCTAGACTTGTTACGAATGTCATCACAAACTCATGATAGTGTCATTTCAGAACAGCAAAGGCTGAATATGGATGCCGACAAACATGCCCCACAAGTCCTACAAATTGAAATGGACTATAGGGTCAAGAAATCAAAAACCTCCTCAAAGGGAGAAAAGAAGGAAACTGAAGGACCTTACACTGAATGCCTCTCGGTCCAAAAAATCGCAAGTGCTACCATCGCCTTCAATAAGGAAGACCTCCTGCTAGGCGAGACAAAGCACAACCAACCCTTGTACTTCACAGGGTACATCAAAGAGATGCCGATACACAGAGTCCATATCGACCCAGGTTCTACACTTAACCTCATCTATACTACGGCACTCGAAGAGCTAGCTATCCAACCTAGCAAGCTGAGCCACACATCTGTGTCCATCTTTGGATACGATGGGAGCACTTGAAGGCCCATTGGAAAAATCAGGTTCAGGTTGCAAATCGGTGATCTTATCTCTAAAGTCACCGTGTATGCAATAAAGACTCATTCATGCTACAACATCCTTCTCGGATGCCCCTGGATACACGAGAATGGTGTCGTTCCTTCGACTCTACATCAGTGCATCAAGTTTGTTGGCAACGACGGCTTGATAGATCGAGTGTTTGCAGACAAAAAGCCCTTCAAAGGCAAATAAGTCCATTTTGCAGACTCTCAGATGTACAAGGACGAGAAAGAAAAAGAGGAAGAAACGACATCCTTTGCCGGCAATCTCCAAAAAGATAAAGGCAAGGTTCCTCAGCAATCATTGGAAGAAAACAAACCTTCCAGTAAATCCGAGGAGAGCAATCCGTCTCCCTTCGTTGTCTCCTTCAAACCTTCAAAACCTTTGGTAATCACTACCAAAGTAAAAAAGACAAAGCAGAAGACTGGGGGTAAGTTTGTTATCTCCTTCGTGTCTATGGTACAAGACACAGATTGGGATTCAGAGCCCGAAGACGATACATCGTCAAGACAAGCTGATGCTCAGCAAGTTCGGCCTGCTCTCACTCCATTGGAGACACCTGCGACGTAGAAGATCCCACGTCTGCTACCTTCATCGTTCTGGCAACAACGGCAGAAGAGAAACCAATCTTCTTCCACAGATCAGATGCTTCTTTATCAAATTCTTTGCTTGAACCTTTCCAAAATAAAGGTATGCCTCAACTATCCCTGTATAGCCCAATGGCACAAGCCATCATGAAGAAAATGGGCTGCGATGCTCAAAATCCAATTGGTTTGGGAGGTGGCCGTGTTATTCTCACGCCAATGGAACCCACCCTGACCAAAAGTCAGCTGGAAGATTGGAAACTCCACCGTCGCATAGACAAGTTTTCATACGGGTTGTGGTATGATCCTGATACTCCTATGAGACAGTTGACACAAAGGCTGCAAAGTCGTCTTGCTGACCGGCCTCAACATCTCGTGTCGATGAAGACATCGATCTCCCTAGATATCTCTTTGAAGAGTCACCCGACAAGGACCCAGGAAGCTCATCAAATTGGTACGATTTCTCTGATGATGAAGAGGAATTGTCTGATGACACAGACGCGCAGTTCTCTGATTTAGAAGAGACACCGTCTCCAAAAGAAGTGCCTTACTTCGACCCAGTTTCAGCAGGTGATTGAGATCATCTCATAGCAAGTCTTGAGAAAAGTACCGATCAAGAAGATTTATGGACATAAGCGGAGCCTTGGTCTGAAAATGCCCTTGGAAATCCAGAAGGTCTTGTTGAGTTGGAAACCTCCGAAAATATTGTGGAGGAACAACCTTCAAACCTTCCAACAGAAGATTCTATTCAAAAGATAGACTTGGGAACACCTCATAACCCACGTCTTGTATTCATAAGTATGAATATAAATGATGATGAGTTACCCAAGTATGTCTCTTTTCTTCATGAGTTTGTTGATTGTTTTGCATGGTCTTACGCTGAAATGCCTGGCTTAGATCCCAAAATAGCAGTTCACAAACTAAACCTACAAGAAAATATTAAGCCTGTCAAACAAGGCCAAAGAAGAGTCCGTCCTGATGTGATGGACAAAATTGAACAAGAAGTTCAGGAACTCAAAAACGTTGGCTTCATCCATGAGGAACAGCATCCTGAATGGTTGGCCAACATCGTCCCCGTGACAAAGAAAAATGGGCAAATCAGAGTCTGTATTGACTACAGAGACCTGAATGATGCATGCCCCAGAGATGAATTCCCGCTCCCCATACCGGATGTAAAACCCCGACCCCTAATTTTCTTGATTAGTGTGTTTCTAGCCATGGTTTAGTTCCTTAAGTGAGATTTGAGCCTAATTGAGTTAGATTGTGTTTAAAAGGGTTTTCCATAGCTTTGGGGAATTTTGAGAGCGGTTGGATCCGATCTGATAGCCCGAGGGTGCCTTGGGTTGTACGTGTCAGCGTGGCGGATTGTTCCTGATTTTGAAAAATTACAATTTTTATTTCTTTTGATAGGTCAAGTTAGACCCAACAACTTTTGTATTTAAGCCTACCCCATTCGAGACTCAAAAAAATCAGTTTTTCAGCCCAGAGGGCAAAACAGTCTTTTTACATTAAATCTGAGCCCAAATTTCGAAATTTCAAGACTAGGCCAAATTTATACTTTTTGGAAACTAGATATTTCGACGATCGATTTTGTCTTCTTTGTCGATCTCGTCCAGGGCCCGCAAGACCATGATTTAGCCGTTTTAAGTTTCAGCTATATTGGGCCCCACATTTTCCACTTACTTAAGTCTTCATCTCCCTCACACACCCACATTCAGAACTCATTCTTGTGTTCCTGCAACTGTTCTTCAAGATTCTTCTTCTTCATTTCTTTCCTTGCATGTCAAGGCTAAAGGGCCCGATCCACGAGCTGATCACACCATCTTCTTCCTCACCCTTCAAGCTTCAGCTGGACCCTCTTTGTGCAAAAATCCTGCAACCTTTCCACCTCCATCCAGCTATTTCCTTCTTGTTTAGATAGCTTCAAGTAAGACCTCTTTTCCATCTCACTAATGGAGTCTTTTGAGCCTACAAGGATTGTGTTTTTCATACATGCAACAGCCATTTTGAAGTGGGTTCATATTTTTCAAGTTTTGTTGGATTTTGAGGTTTATTTTTAGGGCTTTTTGTAGATTTCGGTTCAGCTCTTGAGAGTGGTCTTGAGGAAGGTTTTGGATTGACATTTGGGTCAAAGGCAAGTGATCTCTTTAGCATTTCCAAATGCATGTTAGGTGTAGAGACCGTTTTGGATTCAAATGCTAGATTTTCAATGTCAGTTTTACACTTATGTGATATTAATATGCTTGGGATATTTGAAATACATTTGTAAGCTTGCATGCATATGTTCCATTTCGATTTTGAAAAGTTCTCAATTAGTCTAGTTGAATTCTGTTTTGGATTTGCAATTTCCTTGTTCTTGTTAGCTTGATTGGTGGTTATTAATGTTTTGAGATTGTAGAAGTTGGTGATGTGGGATGTGTTGGGAAATTGTTGTCTTTGGAGGAGATCATGAAGGCTCTATAACTATAGGATATTTGATAAAGAATGAAGGGTAGTGATATGAGAAGAAGAAGGAAGGAAAATGACATGAACTGCAGGGTTCCGCAGAGGGTCGGTCAGATGTCGGTCATATGTCGGTTAGCCAACATCCCCGTTTCGGTCAACCGATAGCTAACCGAGCCCCTTCGGTTCCATTTCCAGAAGCATGCTTTGCGTCAGGTCAAGCGTTGTTTAGCTTTCAGTCAGTCTACATTCTTGCTTCTGTCGACTGACAGCCAACCGAGCTTCAGTTCGGTTCCTTTTTTAGAATGGTGAATCTCCTGGTTAGGACCAGTAGGTCAAATGTCGGTCAGCAGGCGGCAAGCCGACAGGTGACCGAGAGCTGACCGAACTTCAGGATGGACTTATTTTGTGTGATTTTCTAGGGGAAATGAAAACCAGAATATGTTGAGAGACTTATATCTTGGTATTGTGCACTTGTAACTTGAAATACCGAATAACTTCGGAGCACCAAGCTATCTTTAAACACCGGTATTTGGGCTTCAAGTGCTCGATGATCAAATGAAGGGTCTTAGCATATACTTGAAGGTCTGTTTGAAAAACTTAGTCTTGACATGAAGAACATCATCATGCACTTGTTTTGACTTACAAGCATTTGGTTTTGTTCGAGTATTGTTTTGCACTTGTTTTGACTTGCAAGTATCAATTTTGTTTCGGGTATTGATTTGCACTTGTTGTGATTTACAAGTATCAGCTTTGTTTTGAATTGTTCAAGAACTATGTTGGGGAATACTTTTCATCTTTATTTCGCTATGGCTTATGCCACTTTTGTTTAGCTTCGCCTTGCACTGTTTTGATAAGTGTTTTCCCCCATTTTCGATAGGTTTTGTACAAGTATCAATGTGTTTTGTGCATATATGAATATCATAGAATACCGCTGAGCTTGGACTGCCCTCTTAGTTTGATCCACTAGTTAGGGGGTCCTTAAAACATAAGGACAATCTACAGATTAGTCGTGTATTTATACACATTCTTGTTTTGTCCGGTTCTGCGACCGGTTTTACCACTCACCTCGTGTGGCTCGGGCTTTCGTTTCGTTTTGTTTCGTTTCAGTTGCTCCTGTCATCACGTATAACGTAGAAAGGATGAGCTCAATGTGGATTCATGAATCATGATGTTTTCTCGTAATCATGCTAGCTTTGTCTTGCCTTTGTTCATGTACTGTTTTAAATTCATTAAATGGCTTTAAACACTAAACCATATGCACTCATGCTAGTTTTGCCTCATATCTCATTCGTGGAGTTTTGTTTTCTTGACATGCATATCGTTCAAGCATCGTTTCAAGTGTTGTAAACTATTTTAAATCTAGTATATGGTTTCTTATATATTTTAAATGATTCATACTCATGTCTAAATTGATCACCTGCCAGACCATCGTGTCTGACCCTGTTTGTTTGGTGCCTTAGATAGCAGGTTCTCGTCTTGAGCTAGAACGTGTGCAGAGGGCTATAGAGCCACGAGTTTGCAGGTTGTTATTGTCGGTGACGTCATGTAGACGTCGTGCGTGACTCCGGAGATTGGTTGCACACCTGGATAGTGTTTTTTTTAGCTTGTTGTCTTGTAAGGCTTTTGTTAGCCTATTTTCTTTTGGGATTGTAATTAATGTACTTGTTAAATTATAACTTGAATATGCTTGGGGAATGTTAAGCCTATTACTGTCAGCTCTGTATATTTTGATAACATGTTTTGTTCCAGTCTGAGTATGAGAACTGTATGACAGCATTATGCTGACGGGTCTAGTTCAACATGGAATCCGAAAGCCATGGGCTCCAGGTCGCAATGCCACGTAAGCTTCCGCGGAATGTTCTTGATGTGTTTGGAATATTTGTCTTCCTCACACACGCAGATCCTTGGGGAGAAACATTACTTATCTCTTACTCCCCAGTTCGCGTCCCCGAGATCGGACCGCTGCGGGAGTCCGGGTTTGGGGGCGCGACACCGAAGGTAATGATTGACAACACCTGCGAATTTGAGCGAATGACGTTCATGGATGGCTTCTCTGGTTACAATCAGATAAAGATGCATCCCGAAGACGAGAGGCATACATCATTTCGGACCCCATTTGGCGTGTATTGCTACACTGTCATGCCATTTGGTATGAAGAATTCCAGTGCAACGTATCAGAGGGCTATGATGAAAATATTCCAAGATATGCAGCACAAGACAGTCGAATGTTATGTTGACGACCTCACCGTCAAAAGCAAAAGAAAAGAAGACCATCTCAAAGATCTTCGAGATGTCTTCCTCCGACTTTGCAAACACAAATTGCGAATGAATCCTCTCAAATGCTTCTTCGGTGTCTCATCGGGTAAGTTCCTCGGATTCATAATTCGGAAAGCCGGAATAGAACTTGACACCACCAAAGTCAAGGCTATCCTAGAAGTGCCATCTCCAAGAACCCTAAGAGAACAAAAAGTGCTTCAAGGGAGGTTGGCATACATCCGACTGTTCATTTCCAACCTATCAGGGAAGTGCCGACCATTTTCTCACCTAATAAAGAAAGGTGTAGACTTTGTTTGGGATGTAGAATGTGAAGCTGCATTTCAAGACATCAAGTCATACCTGACCGAACCTCCGGTGTTGGCTTCTCTCACAACTAAAAAACCATTCATCTTGTACACAACAGTTCTCGACTATTCTTTGGGAGCTCTATTTGCACAAGAAAATGATGGAGAAAAAGAAGCTTGCTGACACCAAAAATGTCACTTTGCTTCATCAACATCAAAAGCTATATCGAGTTGCATCCTACTACAAACAGGCAATGCTGCTTCAAGCATCAGATCTTGACAGAACCAAACAAAAACTGCAAGATCTTTCAAAGTAGCCAAAAGAAGGGTACACATGAAGTCTCGGGCCATTTCGACACCATCTGGCCTAACTTCAATCCTCCAACAGTTGAGCGGGAGCTCCCGACGGCGACAGTGTCAAAAACATCAAATCTTCGACCAGAGCTTATGGATAGTCTCAAAATACCTCCAAAAGGCTCCATGTCATATTTCAAGTCAAACCGACATTGTTTGACCCTCCATCAGCTCTCAAACGGCGAAATCAAGCCTCCCGATGGCGAGAACCTCTGATGCCACCACTCATCAAACAAAACACATGAGTAGCTTCTGCATGCTTCCAAAGGGCTGCATGTCAAATTTCAGGTCATTCCGACAACGTTTGACCAGGTTTTGATGCTCCGAAGCAAAATCAAGCCCACTGGCGGCGAAGCTCCCTGGGACCATGGCACCCAAATCGGAGCTAATGGATCATCTGAAAATGACTCCAATAGGTTCCCCATCAAATTTCAAGTCAATCGGACATCGGATGACTGTACATCAAAGCTCGACATCTTCTGTACGGTGAAATCAAGTCAAGCGTCAACGGGACCCCAAATAGCTTCAAAACTCAAATAAAAGCCCATGGTTGGTCCTATCTAATGCCTAAGAAGCTTCACCTCAAATTTCAGGTTATTCCGACATCGTTTGACCTAGTTTCAACTCTTGGCGGAAAATCGGCTATAGAGTCTTCGGCTTTTCCAAAAAATAGGAAACTTTGTGCTCTGATTTGCACAGCCTTTTGACAGGTTTTCTTTAGAGGAATTAAGCCAATGAATGAGGAGAAATGTCAAAGAAAAATACAGGAGAAAAAAGAAGCGAAAAAGCCTGAGAAACGACCAAGAAACGGCGACCGGAAGGCGACCGAAAAGTGGACCAAAGTCCAAGGTCGCCAGCCCCATGGTCGTCGGCGACCACGACCATGGCCCAAGGTCGCCAGCCCCATGGTCGCCGGTGACCATGGGTGCATCGTCGTCGGCGACCCTGGAAATCCGAGTCGCCGGATTTCCACCAAAAGTGTCGTTTTTCCGTTCTTTTTGGCGTTTCGCGATGTTTGGCCCCTGTGGTTTTCTTAAAATCTGATTTTTGAGGCATGATATCCGTCGATCTTCGTCAACATCACGGATCCGCCATCGAAATCATTTGATCATCATCGGACACTCCGAAACTGCCAACTGGTCGACCAAGAAAGCACACTTTCTGCCCGACCGATCAAGAAATCGACTGGACAGATGTTGCCGGCCCATTAGTGGCAACCAATGTCTGAATTTTCATCGTCATCCGACATCAAGCAACGTACAGATCCATCGATGATAATCGCAAGAAGAATTCCAAAAGACGCGGCGCGGCCCGCGACTCTTCAAGTGACTCGGCAGCCAATTAATGAAGTTAAATGACCCTTTTATGGGAATTTATTAGGGTCATTAACTCATTATTTTGAACGGCCCATTCAGAAGCCAAGAAATGGGAGTTACAAGTCCAATTAATCATGACAATTAACCATGTAACTCCTATCATTATGGAGATTAATCATGGTAATTAATCATGAAACTCCCATCATCATGGAGATTAAATGCCCATTATTCTCCATCGGCCAATCAAAATCCAAGAAAAAGGAGTTACAATATAAAGAATTAAATACTTGTAACTCCTCCCATCATGGAGCATTAATACCATTAATGCCCATAAAACCCTCCTAATGGCCACCAAAAGCCTATAAATAGGCGGTCATTCCAAGGAGAAAGGGTCCAGAAAAATTGTCTGAAGTGGTCCGAATAAATTGTTGGAGGCCAGAAGAAAAAATCATCTGAAGGATCCTAAAAAATTGTCTGAAAATTATTCTGAAGAATTCTCTACAAAAAGAAGCTCTCTCACTTTGAAGAAACTCTGCTGCAAATTCTACTAGGTGATCGAAGTCCCTTGGGGGGCCACCCCCCCCCCCCCAAGATCTCCTCTCTTCTTCTATCCAACATAGCCTAGATGCGGCTTTTCAGCCCGTCTACTTGGTTTTTTATTGGATATAAGACCTTCCCTTGGTCTTTGTCCTCTAAAAATCTGAGGTCCACGCCAAGCCAAGTGAATCAAAGCATCAAGTGTTCTCATCTGAAGGACGATGGCGGAGCCCATACATGACTCGTGACCGTCGATCTGAACAAGTCCCCACGATCTCTTGAGAAGTCAGATTCCTTTTCTTACTTTTCTGTTGTATTGTGTATTTTTTTAATGAGACATAAAAATCACATTTCTTGTCTTTACATTTTGATGAGATTTGTAAACTGCCTTCTACGGCACAAAATCGCCTATCACGGCAAAACCACCTTTCACGGCATTAAAAAATTTTGTCTCTTTCTTCAAGATATATGTGCAATGGAAAGTTAGAAAAAAGTTGATTTCCTTTTCTACTTGTGAAGGTGAATCTCTGGATCACCACTTCAAATCCCAAGTAGAATAGAAAATCTGGCATACCTGTACAAAAAAATGTTGATGCTTGCTCTTTTTTTTCTCTTCGCCCCACCGCAGCCCGGCGGACTCGGGACGGAGGAAGGCAAGAAAGAAAAAGACGGGTCCATCAAGTTGGCATACCCGATGGGACTTGTTCAATTGAGAACACGATGCTTAGAATCCTTGGCTCCCTTTTAGTTGGTGGCCTATGTTGGATCTTGTATCTAAAAAAAAACATAAGATGGGATTCTTTGGAAACTTCTTTCTTTGTACTTGTTTCCATTATTTCTTCCCTCAACAAAAAAAAAAAAGGGGTTTTCTCTCTTTTGGATTCAAGTTAGAGAAACTTTTGTCTTTTCCTTTTCGTGCAATGGCTCGCAGAAATGTTTGAGCTAACGTTCGGATTGGGAGGGGCCATTTTCCTCTCTTTGATGGGTCCATTGGAGATCTTTAAAAAAAAAACAAAAAAGAAAAGTTCAAAAACAAAAAGCTTTTCAAATTTCTCTCTTTTGGATTCAAATTAGAGAAACTTTTGTCTTTTCCTTTTCGTGCAATGGCTCGCAGAAATGTTTGAGCCAACGTTTGGATTGGGAGGGGCCATTTTCCTCTCTTTGATAGGTCCATTGGAGATCTTTCAAAAACAAAAAAAAAGAAAAGTTCAAAAAAAAAAACTTTTCAAATTTCTCTCTTTTGGATTCAAATTAGAGAAACTTTTGTCTTTTCCTTTTCGTACAATGGCTCGCAGAAATGTTTGAGCCAACGTTCGGATTGGGAGGGGCCATTTCCCTCTCTTTGAAGGGTCCGTTGGAGATCTTTAAAAAAAAAACGAAAAGTTCAAAAAAAAAACTTTTCAAATTTCTCTCTTTTGGATTCAAATTAGAGAAACTTTGGTTCTTTCCTTTTCATACAATGGCTCGTAGAAATGTTTGAGCCAACGTTCGGATGGGGAGGGGCCATTTCCCTCTCTTTGATGGGTCCATTGGAGATCTTTCCAAAAAAAAAATGAAAAGTTCAAAAAAGAAACTTTTCAAATTTCTCTCTTTTGGATTCAAATTAGAGAAACTTTGGTTCTTTCTTTTTCGTGCAATGGCTCGCAAAAATGTTTGAGCCAACGTTCAGATTGGGGGGGCCATTTTCCTCTCTTTGATGAGTCCATTGGAGGTCTTTCAAAAAAAAGAGAGAGCATTAAGGTTGAACCAATTGCGTTCTTTGACCGAAGTGGATCTAAGAAAAGCCTTGTCCAGAGTGTGGAGGCAGCTAGACTGTTCGAGGTAAGGGTCCTTCAAACGGGTTCATTAAGTAATCCTACCCTTATCTGGGGGCTAATCTATCCACTAAGGTTTCATAAGACCGAATTGGAAGACCTATGTGCACTCTTTAAAAAAAAAAAAATTTAAAAAGAAAAAAAAAAAAAACTTCTGTCACTATTGTGCTCAAATTGGAGGAATTTTGGTTCTTTCCTTTTTTGGATATAGGTTCGCAGAAATGTTTGAACCTGTATTCGGATTGGAATACCATTTGCCATCTTTTATGAATTCAATCTTGACTTTTCAAAAAAAAAAACTCTCATCACTATTGGATTCAAATCTGAGAAATCCTGGTTCTTTCCTTTTCGGATTTGGGCGCACAGAAATGTTGGAACCTGTATTCGGATTGGAATACCATTTGCCCTCTTTTATGAATTCAATCTTAACTTTTCAAAAAAAAAAAAAAAAAACTCTCGTCACTATTGAATTCAAATCTGAGAAATCCTGGTTCTTTCCTTTTCAGATTTAGGCTTGCAGAAATGTTTGAACCTGTATTCGGATTGGAATACCATTTGCTCTCTTTTGCGAATCCAATCTTGACATTTCAAAAAATCCCATCTCGTGTCCTTCAAAGATGCGATTTACAACATTTGTGTCTAGCGGTGCTAGTACGCCCTTTTGGGTTTACTGTATTCGCGACCGACACATTTGTATCTCTAACCTCATATCATTTTACCTTGAGTGAGCTTCGCTTCTCGGTAATTTGAATTAAGGTTTACAATTGCTTCTAGCGGTCCCTGGAATGCTCATTTCGAGCCGACCATACTTGCGTTTAGAACAATTGTACCATCTATGGCTTTTTGACCTTCTTCATTACGCTCAGAACGGGCCATGCCCCTGAGCGATTTGAAAAGACAAAACCGTAGTATAGCCCATTTATGATCACCATATTCTTGTGATTACTAATGGATGTGGTCTTGTTTCAGAAAAGTTTTTCAAAACTAACAATGGCAGCTTCGTTGACCATCACCTTCGATGAGAACAAGTACCAAGTCATGCTTCAAGAGAAGCAAAGCAAGGGCACTTTTAAGCGCCCCGCCAGCTACCGAAGCATCACCTCCCTCGGTAACTCCCAAAACACCGGGTCGACCTCAACTCCCCGGACCATCGTCTTCAGGTCACTAGGACCATTCCCACTACCCGCAGAAGAGACGGTGCCTGCTAAGAAGCAGAAGACCGCCCCCCAACGTGTCACTACCCTGACACCAAAGGTGGTCACCAAGAAACCTGAGGCTCGTGGAAATCCCATGAGTCCTCAACCTACAAAAAACCAAGTCTATCCTAAGACTTGGTCCCCGCGATCTTCACCAAAAGAAAGAAGGTCCCGAACATCTGCAAAGCCAGCATACCTGGCTCCTCTCAAGGAGAACCGGTTTTATCCTCTTGCTTACATCAAAGGAGAGAAACCTACCCTGCACCGAACAACAAAAACTACTCAGCACGAGCCGGCTTGCTCATACAAGCCCAAAATCAAGTCGTGCATCACAAGGCCTTGACAAGAACTTGCTAGGGCCTGCTCTCCTGCAACTCGACCCTTCATCTCAACAGGGGACGAGCTTGTAAAATTTAAAGCTTCATTGCGACAGGCTAAGGACCACGTCCAAATCCTGTCCATGCCAGTCTTCAAGGAAGACAAGCTCGGTTGCTGCGCACGAGGGACCACGTCCTTCATTGCCAGAGCACAACAGGAGCTAACCGATGCTCAAATTGCTCGTCGCATACGTCGCCGCACGGTATATCGACAAAAGAGATTAGAGAAGCAAAGAACCCAGCATTCTGAGCTTCAAATCTCCCAAAAATGGGTCGAAAAAGAAAGACCCGACCAAGTTGCTGCTGTCCACATGGTTGGCAAAACCAAAAGACGCTGGAAGTCAGCGACGAAAAAACATGTCAGACGACGGGTGACTCGCAGCGTTTCCCGGACTAGAAGACATTAGGAAGACTCTCCCACTCCTTCAAGCCAGGGACATCGGAGTGATCATTCTTCGGGCTCTTTATCTAAAAGAATGAGCTCCAGCTCAGTCACTAAGAAGGTATCCTCTTTTGACTCACGAAGGATGATTGTCTTGGTCACAAACTCTGAGCAACCTCCACCACATGACGACATGGCTCTACGCATTCAGCAGCTAGAGCAAGGACAGCAGAGAATAGAGGTTCTGATGGAAAACCTCCTTCTCACTCTCCAGCGTCCACCAAACAATGAGGAAGTTCCTCCACAAGATGGGGCAAATGGTGGAGAAGATGAGTCACGCGCCCTTACTAAAAAGGACGTGGACAATATCCTCACCAAAGTAAAAGAAGAGGATACACTGAAGGAGCATGGGATCAAGCCACTATATCCCTTATGGATGGACTCGGTTCCGTTTCCCCAAAGGTTCAAACAACCTCTTCTCCAAACATATACGGGGAAAGGTTCAGCCAGACAGCATGTCATCCACTTCAAGATCCTAACAGGAACGATTGCGGATCAAGATGCTCTCAAGATCCGGCTCTTTGCAAGTACCCTAAAAGGTACGGCCTTTGATTGGTATTCCACCCTGCCAGAGGACTCCATTCAAAATTGAACCATGTTAGAGACACGTTTCCTGACCCACTTCAAAGGTGAGGATCATCCTGTTACTATGGCTCAGCTCTGCAGCCTTAAACAGGGAGAGAATGAGTCGACATACGACTTCATTCACAAGTGGAAAGCGATGGCATACAAATGCTCAGATGTGCTGCCACAAGCGTCGCTAGTCGACATTTGCCGAAACAACATGAGAGCAAGGATCCGCTCCATGATCATCGGCAACAAATCAAAAAACTTGGGAGAAATCCTAGAAGCGTCTATGGAGGCTGAAACGGTGATCAAAGACCTCAACAGTCAGAAGTCATCAAAGAAGGAGCAGACCCCCATTCCAACCTCCAAGCCAAAGAAAAAGGAGGTTCTCAATGTGCAAACCAAGTCAACTCCTCAGCCACCAAAGAAAGCTGAAAATAAAGCTGCAGGAAAGAGACCTGAACTCTCTGATGCCTTCAAAGAACGAGTAGAAAAGAAATACCCATTCGATGAAGATGTTGAAGAAATATATGCGGCTCTCTTGGCAAATGGCAAACTCACCTTGCCTGACCCCAAAAGACCGGGAGATGTTGGCAAAACCAACGATCCCCGATATTGTCTATACCACCTAATGGTCTCGCATCCTCTCAACCAATGTTTCGTTGTGAGAGAGAAGATCAACGAGATGTGGAAAAACAAAGTCATCACCTTTGACAAAAACTATGGGTCTGCCTCCGTTAATATGGTGTCATATGGACAAACATCCAAATCATCAAAGGAAAAAGTCACTACTTCCTTCAAGGTGATAAAAATGTCCCAAACGTCCCAAAAGCTGGTGCCTTACCCAACACCAGAAGGACAGCCCATATGGGTACATCCCGATCTCTTAGAAGATGAAAATTGGGAGATCGTCAAAACAAAGCCGACCGCTCAACAGCGAAGGCAAGCCAAGACACAACTCCGCAAACTCAAACAGCAAGAGAAGGCTCAAACAAAACAAGAGGTTCCTAAAAAAGCAGAAACCTCCTCTACTGCTTCACTGGGGGCAACAGAGGGGTCTCTCCCCAAAGTTCCAAGAGTGATAAGAAAATTCACTCTCAGTGATTTCATGCCAGCACGGCTCAGAGATGAGACTACGCAGGGGGCATCATACTCTTGTAACTCAGGAGTTGGATTCTCCATGAATGGATACGAGTCCAGTGACACTGCCAGTGACACCGATGAGTGGGAGGAATCCCTTGAAACCGGAGAATATCTCTCCGACGAAGAATGGATCCCGGAATCCCACCTTATGCCAGTAATCTGGTATAACCCCTTCCAACCACAAGCATCCTGGTCTGATGATGATGAAGACAAAGAGGCTGCCCAAATTGCTGTTAACGCAGCACAAACAAATGCTCTAGTAGATCCCAACCAGGTCAAACCACAAGGGACAGATGAAGAAAAAGATTTGGCTCCTATGCCCGATCTTGAAGAATATGCGAGGATCTTGCAGCGTCTAGCCATAGAACATGAGCAGGATCGCATCAACCAACTTCATCAAAATCCAGAACCGTAAGTCCCAGAAAGTCTACAAGCATCTCCTCCAGTGACTCCGAAAAATGAAGAAAGTTGCTGGATTGATGATCCTTTTACACCGGAGGATGAGTCTGATTCCCAACAGTCCATTATGGAGGCATCTTCTATCGAAGTTGCCTGTAATATGATAGTTCAGGATGATAGTGCCTCTGAAGCTCCATCTGCTGAGGCCACGTACTCTCAAAATGTATCCGGTAGCATATCTTCTAGAGCTACATATTCTTGGGTGACTTCCACTGAGGTAGCACCTTCTCAGCCATCGTCTCCTGAAACAGTGACATCAGAATTCAAGCCTTTTCCGACTGATCACCATGAAGAAGCTCTGGCTGATGAAGTCTTCAAAGAAAACCCAGTCAATTGGTCCCAGGTACCCAACCTCATAGGAGATATCTGGACCGATGAAATACTGGACAAAGAAGAAAAGTTGTTGGAAGCTGTTCAGGACTTGTTCCCGGAAAATGCTCCATGTAACGCAATAACTGAAGACGGCAATGCTGCTGCAAAGGCGTTTTCAGCAAATGGGAAAGATCAGCCCCTTCAGCCCGAAGGGGGTCTTCCGAAAGAAGAACCACCTCTAGAAGCTTTTGAAGTTGGGAAAGGTACCCGCTCTGGCCGGGATTACCACAAAAACTACAACCAACCTTCTTCTTCTTCTTATGTAAATCCTTCAGGAAAACAAGCTGTAAATGCCCCAAGCGGCGGTGATAATGAAAATGCAGGCCTAAAGGAGGCTTTCAAGTATGACTTGATAGAGCACTTCAAACACATACCTGCACGACAGCACATCCTAGACTTATTACAAATGTCACCACAAACTTGTGATAGTCTCATTTCAGAACTGCAAAGGCTCAATCTGGATGTCGAAAAACATGCCCCGCAAGTCCTGCAAATTGAAATGGACTATAGGGTCACAAAATCAAAAACCTCCTCAAAGAGAGAAAATAAAGAAGCTGGAGGACCTTGCACTGAATGCCTCTCGGTCCAAAAAGCCGCAAGTGCTACCATCGCCTTCAATAAGGAAGACCTCCTGCTAGGTGAGATGAAGCACAACTGACCCTTGTACTTCACAGGGTACATCAAAGAGATGCCGATACACAGAGTCCAGATCGACCCGGGTTCTGCACTCATCCTCATCTCTACTTCGGCACTCGAAGAGCTGGGTATCCCACCTAGCAAACTAAGCCACACATCTGTGTCCATCTTTGGATACGATGGGAGTGCTTAAAGGCCCATTGGCAAAATCCGGTTCAGGTTGCAAATCGGCGATCTTATCTCTAAGGTCACCGTATATGCAATAAAAACCCCTTCATGCTACAACATCCTTCTTGGACGCCCCTAGATACACGAGAACGGTGTCGTTCCTTCGACTCTACATCAGTGCATCAAGTTTGTTGGCGCCGACGGCTTGATACATCGAGTGTTTGCAGAAAAAAAGCCTTTCAAAGGCAAGGAAGTCCATTTTGCAGACTCTCAGATGTACAAGGATGAAAAAGAAGAAAAGGAGGAGAAAACAACATCCCTTGCCGGCAATCTCCCAAAAGATAAAGGCAAGGCTCCTCAGCAATCATCGGAAGAAAACAAACCTTCCGGAAAACTCAAAGAGAGCAATCAGTCACCCTTCGTCATCTCCTTCAAATCTTCCAAACCTTTGGTAATCACTACTAAAGCAAAGAAGACAAAGCAAAAGACAGGGGGCAAGTTTGCTGTCTCCTTCGTGTCTATCATACAAGACACGGATTCGGATTCAAAGACTGAAGACGATACATCGTCAAGCCAAGCTGATACTCAGCAAGGTCGGCCTGCTCTCACTCCATTGGAGACCCCTGCTGACGTAGAAGATCCTGCGTCTGCTACCTTCGTCATTCCGGAAACGTCGGCAGAAGAGAAACCAATCTTCTTCCATAGATCGAACGCTTCTTCATCAAACTGCCTGCTTGAGCCTTTCCGAAATGAAGGTATGCCTCAACTATCATTGTATAGTCCAAAGGCACAAGCTATCATGAAAAAAATGGGCTACGACGCTCAAAATCCAATTGGTTTGGGAGGTGGCCGTGGTATTCTCACACCATTGGAACCCACCCTAACCAAAAGTCAGCTAGAAGATTGGAAACTCCACCGTCGCATAGACAAGTTTACATACGGATTGGGGTATGATCCTGACACTCCAATGAGACAGCTGACACAAAGGCTGTAAAGTCATTTTGCCGACCAAGCCTCAACATCTCATGTCGATGAAGACATCGATCTCCCTGGATATCTCTTTGAAGAGTTACCCGACAAGGACCGAGGAAGCTCATCAAATTAGTATGATTTCTCTGATGATGAAGAGGAATTGTCCGATGACACAGACGCACGGTTCTCTGATTCAGAAGAGTCTTCGTCTCCAAAAGAAGTGCCTTACTTCAACCCAGTTTCAGCTGGTGATTGGGATCATCTCATAGCAAGTCTTGAGAAGAATACCGATCAAGAAGATTTATGGACAGAAACGGAGCCATGGTCTGAAAACGCCCTTGGAAATCCAGAAGGTCTTGTTGAGCTGGAAGCCTCCGAAAATATTGTGGAGGAACCACCTTCAAGCCTTCCGACAGAAGATTCTGTTCAAAAGATAGACTTGGGAACACTAGATAACCCACATCCTGTATTCATAAGCAAGAATATAAAGGATGAGGAGTTACCCGAGTATGTCTCTTTTCTTCGTGAGTTTGTTGATTGTTTTGGATGGTCTTACGCTGAAATGCCTGGCTTAGATCCTAAAATAGCAGTTCACAAACTCAACCTGCAAGAAAATGTCAGGCCTGTAAAACAAGGCAAAAGAAGATTCCGTCCTGATGTGATGGACAAAATTGAACAAGAAGTTTAGAAACTCAAAAACGTTGGCTTCATCCGCGAGGAACAACATCCTGAATGGTTGGCCAACATCGTCCCTGTGACAAAGAAAAATGGGCAAATCAGAGTCTGAATTGACTATAGAGACCTGAATAATGCATGCCCCAAAGATGAATTCCCGCTTCCCATACCGGAGGTAATGATTGACGACACCTACGGGTTTGAGCGAATGACTTTCATGGATGGCTTCTCTGGCTACAACCAGATAAAGATGCATCCCGAAGATGAAAGGCATACGTCCTTTCGGACCCCATTTGGCATGTATTGCTACACTGTCATGCCATTTGGTCTGAAAAATACTGGTGCAACATATCAAAGGGCTATGATGAAGATATTCCAAGATATGTAGCACAAGACGGTCGAATGTTATGTTGATGACCTCGCCGTCAAAAGCAAAAGGAAAGAAGACCATCTCCAAGATCTTCGAGAAGTCTTCCTCCGGCTTCGCAAACACAAACCGCGAATGAATCCCCTCAAATGCTTCTTCGGTATCTCATCGGGTAAGTTCCTCGGATTCATAGTTCGGAAAGCTGGAATAGAACTTGACCCCATCAAAGTCAAGGCAATTCTAGAAATGCCATCTCCAAGGACCCTAAGAGAACTAAAACGGCTTCAAGGAAGATTGGCATATATTCGACGGTCCATTTCCAATCTATCAGGAAAATGCCGTCCATTTTCTCGCCTGATGAAGAAAGGTGTAGACTTTGTTTGGGATGCTGAATGTGAAATTGCATTTCAAGACATCAAGTCATACCTGACCAAGCCTCCGGTGTTGGCTATTCCCACAACCGGAAAACCATTCATCTTGTACACAAGAGCTCTCGACTATTCTTTGGGCACTCTACTTGCACAAGAAAATGATGGAGGAAAAGAAGCTGCTCTATACTACCTCAGTCGCATGTTGGTAGGTGCAGAGCATCGCTACTCTCCAGTTGAAAAAGAATGCTTGGCAATGATGTTCGCCGTACAAAAGCTGCATCACTATTTGCTGTCAAACACAGTATACCTGATATCGAGGATCAATCTCTTAAAGGTCCTTGTCACAAAAGCAGGTTCTCTCAATGCCTGGCTGGCAAAATGGTCCATCCTTCTGTCACAATTTGATATTAGGTATGTACCACAGAAAGCAATCAAAGGTCAAGCTCTGGCAGACTTTCTCGCAGAGCATCCACTGTCTAAGGATTCTCCGCTCAGGGATGATCTCCTAGACGAACCTGTTTACAGCGTAGAGACTTCCTCACCAAATGCCTCCTGGAACATGTACTTCGATGGTGCAACCAGGACAAATGAAAAAGGAAAGCCGATATCGGGAATTGGCATTCTCTTTGTTAGCCCCAATAAATACATGATTCCACACGCATTTTCACTACTGGAACCATGTTCAAACAATGCAGCTGAGTACCAAGCTCTGATTATAGGACTGGGACTCGCCCTCGAATCTGGTATCACCATGCTGGAAGTATTTGGGGATTCTCAACTGATCGTCAACCAGATGAATCAGGAATATGAAATTAGGAAGCTTGATTTGTTGCCTTACTACAACAAGGCGCAATCGCTTCGTCAAAACTTTGACATCTATCACATCACCCACATCCTCAGAGGTGAAAACATCCGTGCAGATGCCCTGGCTGGACTTGCTGCATCCATGGCAACCCAAGAAGGGGAAAACATGCAAATTATAGTGTGTCAAAGAAAAATTCTCCTTCCTCTCAACACACACCGAGCAGTTGCTGAATGCCACCGAGTAGTCGGAGGTTGGATTTCCATCCTTAAACCTTTGATTGGCGACTGGAGGGATCTGTTCATTGATTATATTATGTTCGAAATCCTACTTGAAGATCCAAAAGAGCGGGTAAGTATCCAAAGACGAACCCCAAACTTTCATTTGGATATTCCCTCCAAAATGCTTTACAGAAAATCCTTCAATGGAGTACTTCTACGCTGCTTGTCACAACAAGAGGCCGAAGAAACTCTAAAAGAAGTTCATGCTGGTCTTTGTGGAGCCCATCAATCTGGTCCCAAGCTCTACGATCAGATAAAAAGGTTAGGTTATTATTGGCCTACCATGGTGGCTGACGCAATACAATTTGCTAAACATTGCCAACAATGCCAAGTTCATGGAGATTATGCACAAATGCCTCCGGAATGGCTACATCCTACAGCGATCTCATGGCCCTTCGAAGCCTGGGGTATGGACGTCATAGGTCCTATCTCTCCCCCGTCAAGCAAAGGTCATCGCTTCATCTTCGCTACTACGGATTATTTCTCCAAGTGGTCAGAAGCATTTGCATTCAGTGAAATGAAGACCTCGTCAGTCATTCAATTCTTACGAACCAACATCATTTGTCGCTTCGGCATACCTAAAAGATCCGTCCATGATAACGGACCACAATTCCGGGATCATAGATTCTATAGGTTCTGCGACAAATACAAATCCAAAGTTGTCTTTCGACTCCGCATAACCCGGCAACGAATGGACTAGCAGAAGCCTTCAACAAGACACTCTGCAAAATTCTCAAGAAAATGGTCTCTACTCACAAAAGAGACTGGAGCGACAAACTGCCTGAAGCTTTATGGGCCTACCGGACTACCGTTCGAGGAATAACCCATAGCACACCATTCTCCTTGGTCTATGGATGTGAAGCAGTTGTCCGCCTAGAGGTACAAATTCCTTCTTTAAGGGTATCTCTACAAAATGGAATGAAGCAAGAAAGCAACGTCAAATTGAGACTCCAAGAACTGGATAATTACGATGAAAGACGACTCGAAGCTCTACAAAGCGTTGAGCTTTACCAAGCACGCATGGCAGGATCTTTTGACAAAAGGGTCAGGCAACGTGCCCACAAAAAGGGTGACTTAGTTCTTACGGTGAAAAGGCCAATGGTTTTTGCCCACAAATCCAAAGGCAAATTCGAACCAAAATGGGAGCGACCCTTCGTCATTGGCAAAGTTTTCTCCAATGGCGCATATGCTCTTCTAAACATGGAAGGTGGCAGATGTATGATGCCCATCAACGGCAAGTTCTTGAAGTGGTACTACCCTTGAAGACTTCCTACATCGGGTCAGAGCGATGCCTGTATGGCCAAAGCCTATTCCTAGGTACTTGCTCGTCAAACCCACCCATTTTAGAGTTTTCATCCCTATGTTGAAATTTCTAAAAAGCCAAAAAACAATGCTTACTTTCAATGTTTCATTGTTCAAAAAAATCAAACCCAAAATCCAAGTTTCGGAGCCTCTTCCCTAACTTGACCAAAACTTTCAATCCTTGAACCCAAAATTCATGGTTTGAAACAAAAATCAGGACTTAGGAATTTCCACCCTAGTCCACCCTGACTTTTACCACCAAAGATGGTTTTGAGTCAAAATTCACGACCCTCGTGTCTTTAAACAAAAAATGGTTTTCCAAAAAACCGTGGGGAAGCGACGTTTAGTCGATACTCACACAAAAACCAAAAATCGGAAGGATGCGAACCCCATTCGATACTTCCAAAACCTCAAAATCGCAAGAAAACGACACCTCGTCGATACTTGCAAAATTTCAAAAAAATCGTGGAGACACAACGTTTTAGTTGATATCCACAACCCAAATTTCAAAATAAAAAAAATAAAGGTTCGAAAAAACCTCAAATTTCAAAAATCGTGGGGAGGCGACATTCCATCGATACCCACAAAACCAAATTTTTGAGAAAAAAACAAGTGTCGCGACCCCGGACCGAGGTTTCCCAAAGTCCGGGCCCCGCGACGGTTGTGTCCATCCAACTATGATTAACCCACAGGTTTCCGCGGTGAGGATTCCCAAAAATGAACATGTAACAATCTCACACGAGCAATGATTTGCGGAAGCGTGCAAGTAATCTCATCACAATTTAATAGCATAAACCTTATGATTCCGAATTGCATAAGTTAAGTCATCATTAAGACAGTAATCAGAGGAGAAAATGTAAGCATAGCATTACCAAATTCAGTTCAAGTTTCAAGGTAACCAAAAAGCGTAAGTTACATAACCCCAAAAGTGTGAAAAGGCCAACAAAGGCCATACATCCCAAAATAACAAAATATCCCATCTATGTGCATCGTACTCAAGACCCCGCCCAACGTCTAGAGGACGTCGTCGGGTTGCCACTCACGGGCTGGGGGTGGCTCAAAAGCCTCCTCCGGGCGCTCCTCCGCAATAGCAACGGCGCCTGCATCTAAACACCAAAACAAAAGGGTCAGACACGACGGTCTGGCAGGTGAACAGCTTAGACATAATACAAGACAGTTAATATGAAAGTAATCAGCACTTAAAACATGGCATGAGTTCTGAACAAAACATGTTTAAGGTGTAATTCAAAACTAATATGCTTTTCAATAAAATAACATGATTCACGAATCCACATTGAGCTCATCCTTTCTCCGTCATACGTAATGACAAGAGCAAGCGAAACGAAACAAAACGAGACGAAACGAAACAAAAGTCCGAGCCACACAAGGTGGGCGGAAAACCGGCCGCGGAACCGGGCAAAACAAAGATGTGTATAAATACACGACTAATCTGCAGATTGCCCTTATGTTTAAGGACCCCCTAACTAGTGGATCAGACTGAGAGGGCAGTCCAAGCTCAGCGGTATTCAATGATATCCATGTATGCATAAAACATATCAATGCTTGTACAAAACTTAGCGAAAAATGGGTAAAAACACTTATCAAAACAATGCAAGACAAGACTAAACAAGAATAGCATAAGCTATAACAAGCAAGGCTGGAAAAGTGTCCCCATTATAGTTCTTGAAACATATCTAAAGTTAAATACATGCTTGTAAATCAAAACAGGTACAAAACGTATTCTTCGTGTCAAAATTCCAGATTTTGAAACAATTATGTCAAGTATGTGCTAAGACTCTTTATTTGATTCTTGTGAAGTTGAAACCCAAATGTTGGAGTTTAAAATGAATTGGTGTCCCCGAAGCTAGACAACATTTCATGTTTCAATTGCACAACATCAAGCTAAAGATCCCTTAACATATTCTAGTTTTTCTCTCCCATCGAAGCTCCTTCAAAATTCTCCTTCTGTGCACTCGGTCACTACGCGGCTACCTGGCGGCTGGCCGCCGGTTGCTGGTCGGCTGGCCGACCAACTGACCGACCGCCGACCGACTGATCAGGAAAAATACTACTTTCAAATTTCTTGCGCAGGTAGGCTAGCCGCCTACTGACCGCCCGCGGGCCGACCACGCCCTGTGCAGAAACTGAGTTTCTGTTATTCTGACCGACACAGGGGCGGTTAGCCGTGGGTCAACAGTCGGCTAGCCGACTGCTGGCCGACTGCTGACCGCCGATCTGCGGCAGCTTCAGTTTGACTCGGATTTCACACCTCCTTTCACCATTTCATTCCTTTGTCAAATCCCTGCACATCCCCTGAGCCTCCATGCTCTCCAAGGGGCAATTTCCATTCAAATTCTAACAATCCACACTTCCAATCACCTCACAACATTTCCTCCATTCTTGCATCCATTTATAACACATTTTGGCAAAATAGAAGCAACTTCAAATGAATGAAAACCATTAATACAAACCATTGGCATATGCATTTCAATTAAAACAAGATTTCAGACTATAAAACATCCTTGAAACAATACATTGCCCAAAATAGTATGGAAACGAAATCAAATCATGAAAGCTAAAATAATCAAATATTGCATGCATCATGAAGCTAAGTTGATCACTTGCCTTTACCAAAATCCAAGCCCAACAATCTCAGAAAAATCCTACCAATTGTACTCCACGAAATCTACAAGAAAACCCATGAAAAGAACTTAAAAAATCCACCAAAAGAGGAGACAATGACCCATTTCGAAAGGGGTGTTGCATGCTTGAAAAATGGGCTCCTAAGGAACTCAAAAGACTACATTGAAGAGGAGAAAGAGATCCATTACCTGAAGCTTGCTAAACAAGAAGAGGAGAAGAAAACGGAGTTGAACCACAGCTGGGATCTCCAACAAAATGGTAGCAATAGATTCCTAGAGTTGAGAGGAAGAAGATGGTATGGTTGGTTTGTGCTTTGAAGCTCTCTAGCTTAGGCATGCAATGAGAAGAAAGGAGGGGAAGAAGAAGAGTTTTCAGCTGAGTTGAAGAAGTTGCAGGGAGAGTTTGAATCGTGAGTGAAGAAAAATGAGGGAGAAGGAGATTTGATTCAAGTGGGTTCTTGTGGGCCCCATTGCTCAGAACTTTCAATGTTTAAAACACTGACTTGTGGGCCCCGGATGAAAACGACGAAGAAGACTAAAATGATCGCCGAAAAATCTAGTTTCCGAAAAGTATAAATTTGGCATAGTTTTGAGATTTCGAAATTTGAGTCCAGATTTGGTGTGAAAAGACTGATTTACCCCTTTGGGCCAAAACTTGGGTTTCTGGGCCTAAAACACAGACAAGCTGAACACAAAAGTTTATTAATAAAATAAAACCATTCAAAAGAGATCGAAATCACGATTAAAATCCGAAAACTGGAATTTCCTCCCAAGCTTACACGTACACTTAAGGCACCCTTAAGTGTGACCAAATAGCACAAAACGCTCTCAAAATTCCCCAAAGCTAATTCTAGACCAAATTGGACCAATTTCTAATCCCACGTACACTAAACTCACACTACAACTAAACATGCACTTATTTAACACTAATCGCGCTAATCCTGGGTCGGGGTTTGATAGCAAGGAGGCGACATTCAGTCGATACTTGCACCCAAATCCGCAAGGAAGCGACATTCCATCGATACTTGCAATACCATTCAGCAGGGAGGCGACTCTTAGTCGATACTTGCATTTTTGAAAACAAAAAACCTGGCTTTCACGCCAAAACCCGACTTTCAAGCCAAAACCTGGCTTTTAAGCCAAAAACCTGGCTTTCATGTCAAAAACCAAAATCTGGCTTCCATGCCAACAAAACAAAAACCTGGCTTTCATGCCAAAAATCAAAAACTCTGGCCTCCATGCCAACAAAACAAAACTTGGTTTTCAAAAAAACTTGGCTTCTATGCCACAAAACTTGGCTTTCACGCCACAAAAATCGGCTCTCATGCCAAAAATCGGCTTCCATGCCACCAAAATAAATTTGGCTTCCATGCCACAAAATCTTTGGCTTCCATGCCACAAAACCAAAACTTGGCTTTCACGCCACAAAAATCGGCTCTCATGCCAAAAACCGGCTTCCATGCCACAAAACAAAAACTTTGCTTTCACGCCACAAAAATCGGCTCTCATGCTAAAAACCGGCTTTCATGCCAAACAAAATTTTGGCTTTCACGCCATCCAAAATTCGGCCTTCAAACCATCTCAAAAATCAGGCTTTTTGCCACAAAATCTGGCTTTCATGCCTAAAAACAACCATTTGACAAAAGATTTTCACAAAATGACAACCTTTTGATCAAATTTTCAAACAAACCATTCCCATTCAATTTTTGCTTATGTTTTCATCAAAAGTGAATTAAGTGAAATAAAGGGATACAAAAAAAGAAGTGCCAAAAATGTTTATACATGGAGGTACCAAAAGAAAAGTAGAAAAAGTTTGTTACGAATCAGGAGGCTAGTCCGACATGGTCTTCAGCCATAGGCTTAACTCCTCAAGCAAACACTTGGCCTTAGCCTCCAAAGCTTCCAAGCCGCGTTTCTTCAGAATCTTCCCATAAAAAGCAGTAGGCCGTCGCGATCCATCCTCAACACGAGGAAGCTCTTCCCAGAGAATCTGCCATTGTTCATATTCTTGAGTCTTCCTCCGGAGATTGCTTTCGACCTCCTCAACTTGGCGAATGAGAGTCCTCTCTCTATCGCGAGCTTTTAAAGTGATAGTCCACTTGGCAGTGGCTTGTTCTTCCAATAGCTCAAGGCGTTGTCTGGCTTCGGTGACCTCCCTATCAAGGCAGTGCTGGTCTTGTATCAGCTCAATAATAGCTAACTCGGTGACGTTCCTCTCCCGAACGAGCTGCTTCCGAGTCCACGAGATCTCATTCAAATCAGATTTGACCTTGCTAGAAGGCTTCAAAAACATCTCGTTGAAGAAATCATCATTCGGAAAGCTCTTGGTCTCAGTCCACTTGTTGCCTAGAGCGATGACTTCATCAACAAAAGCCTTGGCATCTGTAATGTCCAGACCGACTTCTTCGCTATCGGCAAGAATGTCCTGCACATGCTTCACCATGCCAAAACCAGCCTCCAAATGGCTAGAAGAAAGAGTCTCGACCCATGAGCTCAAGACTCTCTTCAACACCTTCCTCGCAAACTGACGGGATGGCTCAGATGAAGACTCGCCATGCTCCGTTGGTCAACTACCCGTGTCAGGCACCGTTGGAAGAGTAATCAAGAAGCTCTTTCTAATCGGAGCTGCTGGGGAAGGAATATCAGTAGGCGAACTCGCCTCTGCCTCATCAAAATTGGTGGAAAAAGCCCCTACTCCTGGATCGGTCACAGGTACCCCCTACTCTGGTTCTGAAAAAGATAGAGAAACTTCTTCTGTCACCTCACAATCTGCCAATGAAAAAGGCATGAATATGATCTTGTCAAAAATCAAAATATCAAGATTATCATTACAAAGTACCTTCTTCGACGACTAGTGGAATGCTTTCTGCCTCCATGAGCTCATCTGAAACATCATCAAAAGTTGTGTCCATGGACGACTCAAAGTCGTCGGAATCCTTTGGCAAGTCAGCTGGCAAAAAATATATATATCAGCAAGTGGCGGTAAAAAAAAAAAAAAAAGTCATACCAGGAGGAGATTCTGGATCTACTTCAGAATCTCTAGGTTCTTCCTCAGATGCCACGATAGGATCCGTCACCGCCTCATCGGTCGGAACCTCGGGCATCATCAAACCATCATCTTCTGCCAAAAGAAAGAAAGCAGTAGATCAAAACAAAAGCTCTCATGAAGGAAAAGAAACGGAAAGAGAAAAGGGAAAAGCATACCATCATCAATGGTCTCTTCCCCTCGGCTTCTCTTCTTTGGAGGCTCGTTATCATCCCCTAATGCCTCCACAACATTGGTGGAAAGAATTTCCAGATCAAGAGAACTTTCGTGCCGCCTCTGACTTCGGCGGTGTCCCCTTCTCCTCTTGCCCCTACGGGACGAACTGCTGGAAGCACCCTCCCCACCATCAAAATCAGGCACTCGCCAGAGTCCTCACTGGATGGTCTGCTCTTGCCAGTAGACTCCATGGAAGCCTTTGCTCGCTCGGCTTGTATCCAAGTAGCAACCTCAGCCTCCTCCTCAACAAGCTGTTCCAAGACCTCACCTAGTATCTCTTGTGCAGCTCCCAGTCTGATGACGTCCTGTTCTTCGAGAAAACCTGTTATGTGCCTTTCTCCAGAAAGGAAAGCCAGAACTTCTTCTCAGCGGACGCCGTCTGACTTCCCAAGGCCCTTCCCGGAAGATTGCTTTACATCAAGCTCTTTCTTGGAAAGCCCCCGTACGCTGAAAGGCTCTCCACAAACCATTTTGTGAAGCCAGCAGTCCGGAAAGTAGGCAACTCAGGATAAGAAATCAGGGCAGTAGTGTCTTCCGCGCTATAAAAGGCCCATGCATTTCTCCTGTCCTACGACCTCCAAAACGCTTCACCTTGCTCAAAGGCGCTCCAACAACGCCTTGAGAGAAGCCGAACTGCATGGCAAAACGCAAGGGAACATACGGCTGGATGTCGACGAAAAGATGTCTGCGGTACACCATCGTGCCGACACGTATGTTAAAAAGCCAACTCATCTCTGCATTTGTCAAGGAATAGTGTCTCCCAGACCCTGCCCTGGTCGAATCACGGGAGACACCGAAATCAAAAGCCTTCTTCTTCAAACCCGGAGAAAGCTTCCCTGAAGACTGCCCCATCTCGACGTCCCAGAATCGTCGGATCCTCAAGCGGGCAGATAAAAGAGATTCGGAAACAGGCTTCCCTCTAGCCAACCAAATCATAAACGGGTCATCGTCTTGAGCAGCACCCAATCGGTGGAAACTGGGACAGTGGTATACATACCACGAATAGAAAATGTGGGCAGAAAGTACCCTGTTCATGGGAAGCCCAAGCCGAACCAGGAAAGCAGCAGCCTGCAGTTCGGTACACAAATAGGAGTAAAGAGTAGGCACCAAAGCAAGCCGCTCTCCAAACGCCATCTGACAAGCCGGAAAAATGCAATGCGGCCTGATGTGCGTTCCATCTCCTCAAGCAAAAACAGCCTCACCCAGCCAATAAGTGAGGTAGACAGCGAGATCTCTCCGCAGCGTAATGTCAAGATGAATGGCGTTTGTGCCTGCGAAGAATACCCTCAAATTCTCTCGCATGATGGAGATCTTCTTCGAATCCGGGTTGTTAGCCCTGGCTTCTTGGGTTATACTCTCAGAAGACTCCCCGCTGTCAAAGAAGTTGGAAGACAAAAAGCAACCACTCCGCCAACTGCTACACCGGACTTTCGAGCCCTCCTTCTCCTTCAAAAAATCAAAGAAGGCGACGAGCTGAAAGTACAAAAGCCTGAACTCCTCAGACTGCTCCTCAAGGACGCTGTCAATAGGCATAAACTCCTCATAAAGATTGCCGAGGATAGGCAGCCCAGTGATGGCACTCAGTTCCTTTAAAGAAAAACCAATCTCACAATTCGTGACAACGAAGGCGTTGGTTTGTGGAAGGAACGACTCCAGCATGGCCATAAAGGCCTCATCGGAAAAAACCACGGTTTGCCGAAAAGCACGAACCGCATAAAAAATCTTGGCCTCCTTCAGAATAGCACCGCCAAACTGCAGGATGTGATTAGTCCACGACTCCCAGCTCGAGTCAGCACTGAAACAGCCACGAAGTCGAAAAGGCTTCACCCAATTACTGCCATCGCCCTTGAAAATGCCAAGGCCCACTGGTCTCAAATCAACTGAAGAATGGTCTGAACCTTGGTAGCCGCTGGCCGACATCAAAATGTCCATACGGGCAGGCGACTTCTCTGCAAAACCAGAAGGGCCGCCAACAAAAACCCCGGTCTTGATCACATTTGTCCTCTTCACCCAGCTTGGAGGATCTTCCCTCTTCGAGCATGTGGAGGAAAGGCTCATGATCGAGATTGTCCGATCGAAGGACGACTGGGTAGAAACAGTTCTCTTCTCACCATCAACTATGAAAAAGAACTGAAAACATCTCCTTTGGTATGTTGAATCGTCGGGGACGGCATCACCAAAGAAGAAGGTAGGCTTGGGCACAATGCTCTGATCGTCCGTGACCGAGGGACGGTTGCTTACCATAATTTTATAATACTCCTCATCCTTGAGAGCAATCAAACGTTGCCCCATCTCATCTCGGTTGAGCGAGTCACACTCTTCCAAGTTCCTTTCAACATACTGAACCTCCTCCCAGGCCTGCTGTACGGCCGCATTAGAGGATCTGGAAGAACGACGAGGCGCATTAGTGACCGGCTTCTTACCCTTGTTCATTCTGAAGGAACTACCTACAAAGGATGGAAAGAAAAAAAAAATTCAATCATCAAAATGACAGAATTTTGCTAAAAAAAAAAATCTAGCGAAATTTTGGCATGATTCCGGGGGCAATTCCGAAGAAAAGGGAAACACCCCGAAAGAAATAAGAGCTTGAAGATGGGCTCAACATCGTTGCAAGCCCATAATCATGGAGAATTCTCGAAGAAGGCTCGAACTCAAACATTGCTGCGAGATCAGGCCAAAGCTTCTCATATATCCGCAAGATCGGAAAAGGGCTCAACCTTGCTGCGAGCTCCAGAATCCAAAACTTGCAAAGCTCCTCAGAAAATCCCCGCAAGACCAAGAAAGGGCTCAACATTGCTGCGAGCTCCAAATCCCAAGACTTGCGAAAAGATTTCTAGGTGTGCACTATCATACTTCCAATTCCATTTTCTAAAAAAAAAATGCATAGAAGGAAAGTTGTCATGCATGCACATCTCAGAATTCAAAAAAAAATAAAAATAAAAAGGAAATCTCTTTTTAAAAAAAAAAAACAGAGAGAAAGAAAAAAAAAATTTTGCCCACATGCCACGTGGCCGTACGGCCATGACCGTACGGTCTTGTCCGTACGGCCACAAAAAAAAAAAAAACAGAGATAAAAAAAAAACACATGGTAGAAAAAAAGAAACCGTGAGGAAAATAAAGAAAAAGAGAAAGAAGAGCCGCGGTAAAAAAAAGAGAGAGAGAGAAAACCGTGCAAAAAAAAAAAAAAAGGAAAAAAGGAGAAAAACGTGTAAAAAACAAAAGAATACACGTGGAAAAAAAAAGAAATAAAAAGAAAACAAAACAAAACAAAGAAAACCTTTTTCTATTCCTACATGGGGTTTCTTAAGAAAAAAAAAGAAGAAGAAACTTACTTGAAGCCATTGATGGAGAAGAAGAAGAAAAAGCTTGAAGATCCTTGAAGAAGAAGAATTCTTGATCTTGGAGCACTCTTGAAGGTTCTTGCAAAAAGAAAGCAATAGCAACAAGAGATCCAACCTCCCCTTGCTTTTATAAGAAGAGAGCAAACCAAAAGAGGAAAGGAGGAGAAAAGAAAGGAGGTAAGTGCTACAAATTAGTAAACTTCCTAAAAGAAAGGAATTATGGGATATTCTTTCCCAATGAGGAGATCTTTTGAGAAATTCTCTCCAAAAAGGGAGGGATTATGAGAAAATCTCTCCCAATATCAAGGAAACTTGAGAGATTCTCTCCAAGTAAGAATATTTTTAGATATTATCTACCAAAAAGAGATATTTTTAGATATTCTTAATAAAAATGGCACCACATGAGATCTAAGCCATCTTTAAAGCTTAAGGTCCCATGGATTAGCCCACATGAGCCAGGTTTGACCACCTAGGCACTAAAAGTGGCTTTTAGTCAAAATTCCTCTTACCAAGAGCATACAGAAATGGTTCAATGCCTCCTTTGAGTTGATTGGACCATACAAAAAATCCAAACCTCATGAGTTTCCAAAAATCCAAACCATCCCACCTCATGAACCAAATTAAGCCAAAACCTTGAAATTGACATTCAACAAAAACCCAAACCACTCCAACGAGCCCAAAGTTGTCCCAAAGAGTGACCAAAATACAAACCATGGTCTCCTAACTCGCCACATACAGCTTGTTGGGTCGCAAGGCCAAAACCAAAACCAAATCCCAGTCCCATAACATGCCACATACAGTTTGTTAGGTCATAAGACCAAAATCAAAATTCAAAACCTGACCCCCTAACCTGCCACATACAGCTTGTTAGGTCACAAGGTCAAAAACCAAAAACCTTCTTGACCGCCTGATGCGCAATACAAAGCCTTTAGGTTCACAAGGTCAAAAAGAAAATCCAAAACCCAAAAACCCAACCCAAATGTCATTTTCAAAATTTTGCCTTGAGATGGTACGTGATGTCTCTCCCTACCATAAAATTCCCATGGAAACTCAAAAGGCTACAGTATCAAGAAAAATGCTCAGAGACTCTTGGTCAAGTCAGAAGTTCTCCTTCAAAGTTTTCTTCGAGGCACATCGACTGCAAAGGCTATCCAATTCGTCGCTGTACCTCGAGGGGGCATTTGTTGACACCAAAAATGTCACTTTCCTTCATCAACACCAAAAGCTATATGGAGCCGAATCCTACTACAAACAGGCAAAGCTGCTTCAAGCATTAGATCTTGACAGAACCAAACAAAGACTACAAGATCTTTCAAAGTAGCCAAAATAAGGGTACACATGAAGTCTCGGGCCATTTTGACACCATCTTGCCTAACTTCAATCCTCCAATAGCTGAGCGGGAGCTCCCGACGGCGACAGTGTCAAAAACACCAAATCTTCGATCAGAGCCTATGGATGGTCTCAAAATACCTCCAAAAGGCTCCATGTCAAATTTCAAGTCAAACCGACACCGTTTGACCCTCCATCAGCTCTTAAACGGCGAAATCAAGCCTCCCGGCGGCGAGATCCTCTGATGCCGCCACTCATCAAACAAAATACATGAGTAGCTTCGGCATGCTTCCAAAGGGCTGCATGTCAAATTTCAGGTCATTCCGACAACGTTTGACCAGGTTTTGATGCTTCGAAGCAAAATCAAGCCTACTGGCGGCGAAGCTCCCCGGGACCATGGCACCCAAATCATAGCTAATGGATCATCTCAAAATGACTCCAATAGGCTCCCCATCAAATTTCAGGTCAATCGGACATCGGATGATCGTACATCAAAGCTCGACATCTTCCGCACGGTGAAATCAAGTCAAGCATCGACGGGACTCCAAACGGCTTCAAAACTCAAATAAAAGCCCATGGTTGGTCCTATCTAATGCCCAAGAAGCTTCACCTCAAATTTCAGGTCATTCCGACATCGTTTGACCCAGTTTCAACTCTTGGCGGAAAATCGGCTACAGAGTCTTCGGCTTTTCCAAAAAATAGGAAACTTTGTGCTCTGATTTGCACAGCCTTTCGACAGGTTTTCTTTAGTAGAATTAAGCCAATAAATGAGGAGAAATGTCAAAGAAAAATACAGGAGAAAACAGAAGCGAAAAAGCCCGAGAAATAACCAAGAAACGGCGACCGGAAGGCGACCGAAAAGTGGACCAAAGTCCAAGGTCGCCGGCGACCTTGGCCCATGGTCACTGGGGACCATGGCCCAAGGTCACCAGCCCCATGGTCACCGGCGACCATGGGTGCATGGTCGCCGGTGACCCAGGGATTTCCGCCAAAAGTGTCGTTTTTCCGTTCTTTTTCGCGTTTCGCGATGTTTGGCCCCTGTGATTTTCTTAAAATCTGATTTTTGAGGCATGATATCCGTCGATCTTCGTCAACATCACGGATCCGCCATCGAAATCATTTGATCACCATTGGACACTCCGAAACTGCCAACTAGCCGACCAAGAAAGCACACTTTCTGCCCGACCGATCAAGAAATCGACTGGACAGATGTTGCCGGCCCATTAGTGGCAACCAATGTCTGTATTTTCATTGTCATCCGACATCCGACATCAAGCAACGTACGGATCCATCGATGATCATCGCAAGAAGAATTCCAAAAGACGCGGCGCGGCCCGCGACTGTTCAAGCGACTCGGCAACCAATTAATGAAGTTGAATGACCCTTTTATGGAAATTTATTAGGGTCATTAACTCATTATTTTGAACGGCCCAATCAGAAGCCAAGAAATGGGAGTTACAAGTCCAATTAATCATGACAATTAACCATGTAACTCCTATCATTATGGAGATTAATCATGGTAATTAATCATGAAACTCCCATCATCATGGAGATTAATGCCCATTATTCTCCATCGGCCAATCAAAATCCAAGAAAAAGGAGTTACAATATAAAGAATTAAATACTTGTAACTCCTCCCATCATGGAGCATTAATACCATTAATGCCCATAAAACCCTCCTAATGGCCACCAAAAGCCTATAAATAGGCAGTCATTCCAAGGAGAAAGGGTCCAGAAAAATTGTCTGAAGTGGTCCGAAAAAATTGTTGGAGGCCAGAAGAAAAAATCATCTGAACGGTCCTAAAAAATTGTCTGAAAATTATCCTGAAGAATTCTCTACAAAAAGAAGCTCTCTCACTTTAAAGAAACTCTGCTGCAAATTCTACAAGGTGATCGAAGTCCCTTGGGGGGCCACCCCCCCCCCCAAGATCTCCTCTCTTCTTTTATCTAACATGGCCTAGATGCGGCTTTTCAGCCCATCTACCTGGTTTTTTATTGGATATAAGACCTTCCCTTGGTCTTTGTCCTCTAAAAATCTGAGGTCCACGCCAAGCCAAGTGAATCAAAGCATGAAGTGTTCTCATCTGAAGGACGATGGCGGAGCCCATACATGACTCGCGACCGTCGATCTGAACGAGTCCCCGCGATCTCTTGAGAAGTCAGATTCCTTTTCTTACTTTTCTGTTGTATTGTGTATTTTTTTAAAGAGACATAAAAATCACATTTCTTGTCTTTACATTTTGATGAGATTTGTAAACTGCCTTGTACGGCACAAAATCGCCTATCACGGCAAAACCGCCTTTCACGGCATTAAAATTTTTTGTCTCTTTCTTCAAAATATATGTGCAATGGAAAGTTAGAAAAAAGTTGATTTCCTTTTCTACTTGTGAAGGTGAATCTCCGGATCACCACTTCAAATTCCAAGTAGAATAGAAAATCTGGCATACCCGTACAAAAAAATGTTGATGCTTGCTCTTTTTTTTTCTCTTCGCCCCGCCGCACCTCGGCGAACCCGGGACGGAGGAAGGCAAGAAAGAAAAAGACGGGTCCATCAAAGCTGCTCTATACTACCTTAGTCGCATGTTGGTTGGTGCAGAGCATCGCTACTCTCCAGTCTAAAAGGAATGCCTTGCAGTGATGTTCGCCATACAAAAGCTACGTCACTACCTACTATCCAACACAGTATACCTAATTTCGAGGATCAATCTTTTAAAGGTCCTTGTCGCAAAAGCAAGTTCTCTCAACGCTCGATTGGCAAAATGGTCCATCTTTCTGTCACAATTTGATATTAAGTATGTACCACAGAAAGCAATCAAATGCCAAGCTCTGACAAATTTTCTTGCAAAGCATCCACTACCTAAGGATTCTCTACTCAGAGATGATCTCCCAAACAAGCTTGTCTACAGCGTAGAAACCTCCTTATCTAATGCCTCTTGGGACATGTACTTCAATGGTGCAACCAGGACAAATGAAAAAGGAAAGCTGATATCGGGAATTTGCTTTCTCTTTGTTAGTCCCGACAAATACATGATTCCACATGCATTCTCGTTATTGGAACCATGTTCAAATAATGCAGCTGAGTACCAAGCTCTTATCATAGGATTGGAACTCACCCTCGAATCCAGCATCACCATGTTGGAGGCATTTGGGGATTCTCAACAGATCGTCAATAAGATGAATAAGAAATATGAAATCAGGAAGCCTAATCTGTTCCCTTACTACAACAAGGCACAATCACTTCGACAAATGTTTGATGTCTGTCACATCACCCCCATCCGCAGAGGTGAAAACATCCATTCAGATGCCCTGGCTGGACTTGTTGCATCTATGGCGATCGAAGAAGGGGAAAACATGAAAATTACAGTGTGTCAAAGGAGGATTCTCCCTCCTCTCAACACACACCAAGCAGTCACTGAATGCCACCGAGTGGTCGGATGTCGGATTTCCATCCTTAAACCTCCGATCGGCGACTAGAGGGATCCGTTCATTGATTACATTATGTTTGGGATCCTGCCAGAAAATCCAAAAGAGCAGGTAAGTAACCAAAGACGAGCCCCAAATTTTCATTTGGATATTCCCTCCAAAATGCTTTACATAAAATCCTTCAACGGAGTACTTCTACGCTGCTTGTCACAACAAGAGGCGGAAGAAACTCTAAAAGAAGTTCATGCTGGTCTTTGTGGAGACCATCTGGCTGGTCCTAAGCTCTACGATCAGATAAAAAGGTTAGGTTACTATTGGCCTACCATGGTCGCTGACGCAATGCAATTTGTTAAACGTTGCCAACAATGCCAAGTTCATGGAGATTATGTACACATGCCTCCGGAATGGCTACATCCTACAGTGATCTCATGGCCATTTGAAGCCTGGGGTATGGACATTATAGGTCCTATCTCTCCCCCATCAAGCAAAGGTCATCGCTTCATCTTCACCGCTACGGATTATTTCTCCAATTGGTCAGAAGCATTTGCGTTTAGTGAAATGAAGACCTCATCAGTCCTTCAATTCTTGCGCACCAACATCATTTGTCGCTTTGGCATACCTAAAAGATTCATCCATGATAACGAACCACAATTCCGGGATCACGGATTCTACAAGTTCTGCGACAAATACAAAATCCAAAGCTGTCCTTCGACTCCGTATAACCCTATAGCGAATGGACTAGCAGAAGTCTTCAACAAGACACTCTGCAAAATTCTCAAGAAAATGGTCTCTAGTCACAAAAGAGACTGGAGCGACAAATTGCCTGAAGCTTTATGGGCCTACTGAACTACCGTTTGAGGACCAACCCATAGCACACCATTCTCCTTGGTCTATGGATGTGAAGCAGTTGTCCCTCTAGAGGTACAAATTCCTTCATTGTGGGTATCTCTGCAAAACGACATGACGCAAGAAACCAATGTCAAATTGAGACTCCAAGAATTAGATAATCTCGATGAAAGATGGCTCGAAGCCTTACAAAGCATTGAGCTTTACCAAGGACGCATGGCAGGATCTTTCTACAAGAAAATCAGGCAACGCGCCCACAAAAGGGTGACCTGGTTCTTGCAGCAAAAAGGCCAATGGTTTTTGCCCACAAATCCAAAGGCAAATTCAAACCAAAATGGGAGGGACCCTTTGTCATCGACAAAGTTTTCTCCAACTGCACATACGCTCTTTTAAATATGGAGGGCGACAGATGTATGCCGCCCATCAACGGCAAGTTCCTAAAGCGTTACTACTCTTGAAGACTTCCTATATCGGGTCTGAGCGATGCCTGCATGGCCAAAGCAGATTCCTAGGTACTTACTCGTCAAACCCACTCCTTTTGGAATTTTCCTCTTTACGTTGAAGTTCCTAAAAGAAACCTCAAAACAATGCTTACTTTCAATGTTTCATTGTTAAAAAAAAAAAAAAAAAAAAAAAAAAAAAAAAAAAAAAAAACTACCCAAAATCCAAGTTTAGGAGCCTCTTCCCTAACTTGACCAAAACTTTCGATCCTTGAACCTAAAATTCATGGTTTGATACAAAAATCAGGACTCAGGGATTTCCACCCTAGTCCACCCCGACTTTTACCACCAAAAATGGTTGAGTCAAAATTTACGACTCGTGTCTTTAAACAAAAATGGTTTTCCAAAAAACTGCGGGAAACAACGCTTAGTCAATACTCGCAAAACCCAAAAATCGGAAGGATGTGAACCCCATTCGATACTTTCAAAACCTCAAAATTGCAAGGAAGCGACACGTTGTCGATACTTGCAAAATTTCAAAAAAATCGTGGAGGCGCAACATTCCAATTGATATCCACAACCCAAATTTCAAAAATCGTGGAGACGCAACGTTTCAGTTGATATCTACAACCCAAATTTAAAAAAAAAAGAAAAAAAAGTTCAAAAAAACCTCAAATTTCAAAAATCGTGGGGAGGCGACATTCCATCGATACCCACAAAACAAAATTTTTGAAAAAAAGTAGGGAAGCGACATTCAGTCGATACTTGCACCAAAACCCGCGAGGAGGCGACACTCCATCGATACTCGCAACCGAATGAGCAAGGAAGCGATATTCCATCGATACTCGCAATATCATTCAGCAGGGAGTCTACTTTCAGTCGATACTTGCATTTTGAAAACCAAAAACCTGGCTTTCACGCCAAAAATCAAAAACCCGGCTTTCATGCCAAAACTCGGCTTTCATGCCAAAAACCTGGCTTTCATGCCAAAAAATAAAAAATCTGGCTTCTGTGCCAACAAAACAAAACTTTGTTTTCAAAAAATGAAAAACTCGGCTTTCATGCCACAAAATCTGACTTTCACGCCAAACAAAAAAAAAATCGGCTTTTATGCCACAAAATTTGGCTCCCATGCCACAAAATCTGGCTTTCATGCCAAAAAAGAAAATTTTGGCTCTCATGCCACAAAACCAAAACTTGGCTTTCGTGCCACAAAAACCGGCTTTTATGCCAAAAACCGGCTTCCATGCCACAAAACAAAATTTCGGCTTCCATGCCACAAAATTTTGGCTCCTATGCCACCAAAATTCGGCTTTCATGCCATTCAAATGACCAGGCATTTTGCCACAAAATCTGGCTTTCATGCCCAAAATAAACATTTGACAAAAGATTTTCACAAAATGACAACCTTTTGATCAAATTTTCAAACAAACATTCCCATCCAACTTTTACTTATTTTCATCAAAAAAGAATTTAAGTGAAACGAGGGAATACAAAATAGAAGGTGCCAAAAAATGTTTATACATGGAGGTACTAGAAATAAAAAAAAGAAAAGTTTGTTATAAAATCAGGAGACTAGTCTAACATGGTCTTCAGCCAAAGACTTAACTCCTCAAGCAAACTCTTGGCCTTAGCCTCCAAAGCTTCCAGGCCGCCTTTCTTCAGGATTTTCCTATAAAATGCGGCAGGCTGTCGTGACCCATCTTCAGCACGAGGAAGCTCTTCCCAGAGAATTTGCCACTGTTCATATTCCTGAGTCTTCCTCCGGAGATTGCTTTCAGCCTCCTCAACTTGGCGAATGAGAGTCCTCTCTTTATCGCGAGCTTTCAAAATTGCAGTCCACTTGGCAGCGGCTTATTCTTCCAATAGCTCAAGGCGCTGTCTGGCCTCGATGACCTCCCTGTCAAGACGGTGTTGGTCCTGTGTTAGCTCAATAATAGCCAACTCGGTGACGTTCCTCTCCCAAACAAGCTGCTTCCGAGTCCGCGAGATCTCATCCAGTTCAGATTTGACCTCGCCAGAAGGCTTTAAAAACATCTCATTGAAGAAGTCACCATTTGGAAAGCTCCTGGTCTCAATCCACTTGTTGCCTAGAGCGATGGCTTCATTAACAAAAGCCTTGGCATTTGTAATGTCCAAACCGACCTCTTCGCTATCAGCAAGAATGTCCTGCACATGCTTAATCAGGCCCAAGCCAGCTTCCAAATGGCCAAAAGAGAGAGTCTCAACCCATGAGCTCAAAACACTCTTCAACACCTTCCTCGCAAACTGACGGGATAGCCCAGATGAAGACTCGCTATGCTCAGTTGGTCGATTGTCCATGTCATGCACCGTTGGAAGAATAATCAAGAAGCTCTTTCCAACCGGAGCTGCTGGAGAAGGAATATTAGCTGTGGACTCTCCTCTGCCTCATCAAAACAGGTGGAAGAAGCCCTTATTCCTGGATCAACAGCGGGCACCCCCTGCTCTGGCTGTGAGAATGATAGAGGAACTTCTCCTGTCACCTCACAACCTGCCGATGAAAGATGAAAAAGGTATTAATATGATCTTGTCAAAAATAAAAAAATCAAGATTACCACTACGAAGTATCTTCTTCGACGACCGGCGGAATGCTTTCTACCTCCATGAACTCATCCGAAGCATCATCAAAAGTTGCATCCATGGATGGCTCGAAGTTGTCGGAATCCTCTGGCAAGTCAACTGGCAAGAAAACAAAAAATATGTCAGCAAGTGGCGGTAAAGAAAAATAAAAAGAAAAAAGAAATCATACCAGGTGGAGATTCTGGGTCTACTTCAGAGTCTCTGGGTTCTTCCTCAGATGCCACGATCGGATCGGTCACCGCCTCATCGGCCGGAACCTCAGGCATCATCAAATCATCATCTTCTGCCAAAAGAAACAAAAGCAGTAGATAAAAAACAAAAGCCTCATAAAAGAAAGAAGAAGAAAAAGAGAGAAGAAGGGTCATACCATCACTACTGATCTTTTCTCCTCTGCTCCTCTTCTCTGGAGGCTCATCGTCATCCCCTGATGCTTCCTCAGCAATGGTGGAAGGGACTTCCAGATCAAGAGAGTTTTTGTGCCGTCTCTTACTTCGGCGTTGTCCTCTTCTCCACTTGCTCCTATGGGACAAATTGCTGGAAGTACCTACCCCCACCATCAAAATCGGGCCTCTCGCCAGAGTCCTCACTAGATGGTCTGCTCTTGCCGGCAGACTCCATAGAAATCTTTGCTTGCTCTGCTTGTATCCAAGCAGTGACTTTAGCCTCCTCATCTGCGAGCTGTTCTAAGACCTTATCAGGTATCTCTTGTGCAGCTCCCGATCTGATGACGTCCCGATCCTCGAGAAAGCCTATTTTGTGCTTTTGACCTGAAAGGAAAGCCAGAACTTCCTCTTGGCTGACACCATCTGACTTCCCAAGACCATTCCCAGATGACTGCTTTACATCGAGCACCTTATTGGAAAGCCCCTGGTACACTGAAAAGCTCTCCACGAACCACTTTGTGAAGCCATCAGTCCGAAAGGTGGGCAACTCAGGATAAGAAATCATGGCAGTAGTGTCTTCCACACTATAAAAGGCCCATGCATTTCTCCCGTTCTACAGACCTCCAAAACGCTTCACCTTACACGAAGGCGCTCCAACAACACCCTGAGAGAAGCCCAACTGCAAGGCAAAACACGAAGGAACATACGGCTGGATGTCGACGAAAAGATGTCTACGGTACACCATCGTACCGACATGTATGTTGAAAAGCCAAGCTTTCTCTGCGTTTGTCGAAGAATAGTGTCTCCCCGACCCTGCCCTGGTGGAATCTCGGGAGACACCAAAATCAAAAGCCTTCTTCCGTTAGCCCGGAGAAAGCTTGACTGAAGACTGCCCTATCTCGACGTCCCAGAATTGTCGGATCCTCAAACAGGCAGATAAAAGAGATTCGGAAACAGGCTTCCCTCTAGCCAATCGAATCATAAAAGGGTCATTGTCCTGTGCAGCGCCCAATCGGTGGAAACCAGGACAGTGGTATACATACCACGAATAAAGGATATGGGCTGAAAATACCGTGTTCATGGGAAGCTCAAGCCAAACCAGGAAAGCAGCAGCCTACACTTCGGTGCACAAATAAGAGTAGAGAGCAGGCACCAAAGCAAGCCGCTCTCCAAACGTCGTCTGACAAGCCGGAAAAATGCAATGCGGCCTAATGTGCGTTCCATCTCCTCCAGCAAAAACAGCCTCACCCAACCAATAAGTGAGGTAGACAGCGAGATCTCTTCGCAGCGCAATGTCAAGATGAATGGCGTCTGTGCCTGCGAAGAATACCCTCAAATTCTCTCGCATGACGGAGATCTTCTTCGAATCCGGGTTCTTAGCCCTGTTTTCCTGGGTCGTACTCTCAGAAGACTCCCCGCTGTCAAAGAAGTTGGAAGACAAAAAGCTACCACTCCTCCAACTGCTACACCGGACTTTCGAGCCCTCCTCCTTCAAAAAATCATAGAAGGCGACGAGCTGAAAGTACAAAAGCCTGAACTCCTCAGACTGCTCCTCAAGGACGCTGTCGATAGGCATGAACTCCTCATAGAGTTTGCCGAGGATAGGCAGTCCGGTGATGGTGCTCAGTTCCTTTAAAGAAAAACCAATCTCACCGTTCGTGACAATAAAGGTATTGGTTTGTGGAAGGAACTACTCCAGCATGGCCATGAAGGCCTCATCGGAGAAAACCACGGCTTGCCGAAAAGCGGGAACCGCATCAAAGACCTAGGCCTCCTTCAAAATGGCATTGTTGACCTGTAGGATGTGATCAGTCCACGACTCCTAGCTCGAGTCAGCATTGAAATGGCCACGAAGTCGAAAAGGCTTCACCCAATTGCTGCCATCGCCCTTGAAAATGCAGAGGCCCACCGGTCTCAAATCGATCGAAGGATGGTCTGAACCTTGGTAGCTGCTGGCCGGCATCAAAATGTCCATATGGGCAGGCGACTTCTCTGCATAAGCAGAAGGGCCGCCAACGAAAACCCCGGTCTTGATCACATTTGTCCTCTTTACCCAGCTTGGAGGATCTTCCCTCTTTGAGCATGTGGAGGAAGGCTCATGATCGAAATAGTCCGATCGATAGTCAACTGGGTAGAAATAGTTCTCTTCTCACCATCAACTGTGTAAGAGAACTGAAAACATCTCCTTTGGTATGTTGAATCGTCGGGTACTACATCACCAAAGAAGAAGGTAGGCTTGGGCACAATGCTCTGATCGTCCGTGACCTAAGGACAGTTGCTTACCATAATCTTATAAAACTTCTCATCCTTGAGGGCAATCAAACGTTGCCTCATCTCATCTCGGTCGAGCGAGTCACACTCTTCTAAGTTCCTTTCAACATACTTGACCTTCTCCCAGGCCTGCTGTATGGCCACATTAGAAGATCTGGTAGAATGACGAGGCGCATCAGTGACAGGCTCCTTACCCTTGTTCGTTTTGGAGGAACTACCTGCAAAGGATGGAAAAAGAGAAAATCAATCATCAAAATAACAAAATTTTGCTAAAAAATTCTAGTGAAATTTTGGCATGGCTCCGGGGCAATTCCGAAGAAAAGGGAAACACCCCGAAAGAAATAGGGAGCTTGAAGATAGGCTCAACATCGCTGCAAGCTCATAATCAATGGAAAATTCTCAAAGAAGGCTCAAACTCAAACATTGCTGCGAGATCAAGCTAAATCTTCTTAAACATCCGCAAGATTGGAAAAGGGCTCAACATTGCTGCGAGCTCCAGAATCCAAAACTTGCAAAGCTCCTCAAAAGTCCCCGCAAGACCAAGAAAGGGCTCAACATTGCTGCAAGCTCCAAATCCCAAGACTTGCAAAAGATTTTCAGGTGTGCACTATCATACTTCCAATTCCATAAAAAAAATGCGTAGAAGGAAAATTGTCATGAATGGGCATCTCGAAATCCAGGAAAGAAGAAAAAAAGAGAGAAGAAAAGAATCCCTTTGAAAAAAAAAAGAATCTCTTTAAAAAAAAAAAAAAGAAAAAATCCGAGTCGCAAAATTTTGCCCAGAAACCCACTTTTTCGGGTTCTTTTCGTGTTTCGCGATGTTTGGCCCCTGTGATTTTCTTAAATTTGATTTTTTAAGCATTGTTACGTCGATCTTCGTCAACATCACGGATCCGCCATCGAAATCATTCGATCATCATCAGACACTCCGAAATCGCCAATCGACCGACCAAGAAAGCACACTTTCTGCCCAACCGATCGAGAAATCGACTGGACAGATGTTGCTAGCCCATTGGTGTCAACCAATGTCTGAAATTGCATCGCCATCTGACATCAAACAACATGCGGATCCATCGATGATCACCGCCAAAAGAATTCCAAAAGACGCGGCGCGGCCCGCGACTCTTCAAGCGACTTGGCGACCAATTAATGCTGTTAATTGACCCGTTTACGACAACTTATTACGGTCATTAACTCATTATTTTGGACGGCCCAATCAAAAGCAAGCAAATGGGAGTTACAAGTCCAATTAATCTTGGCAATTAACTATGTAACTCCTATCATTATGGAGTTTAATCATGGTAATTAATCATGAAACCCCCATCATCATGGATATTAAATGCCCATTATTCTCCATCGGCCAATCAGATTCAAGGAAAAAGGAGTTACAAAATTATGAAATTAATCTTGTAACTCCTCCCATCATGGAGCATCAATGCCATTAATGCCCATAAACCTTCCAAATGACTACCAAAAGCCTATAAATAGGCGGTCATTCCAAAGGGAAAGGGTCCGAAAAAATCATCCGAAGAGTTCTGGAAAATTCCCTTAAAAATCTCTCTGCAAAGAGGCTCTCGTTCTAAAGAAACTCTGCTAAAAACACTACAAGGTGATTGAAGTCCTTTGGGGGGCCACCCCCGCAAGGTTTCCCCTCTTTTTCCATCCAACGTGGCCTAGATGTGGCTTTTCAGCCCGTCTACCCAGATTTTTATTGGATATAGGACCTTCCCTTGGTCTTTTTCCTCTAAAAATCCAAGGTCCAAGCCAAGCCAAGTGAATTAAAGCATCAAGTGTTCTTATCTGAAGGACGATGGCGGAGTTCATACATGACTCACGACCGTCGATCTGAACGAGTCCCCACAATCTCCTGAGAAGTCAGATTCCTCTTTCTTACTTTTCTATTATATTCTGTATTTTTTTAAGAGACGAAAAAAATCTCAATTCTTGTCTTTCATTATTGATAAGATTTGTAAATCGCCTTTCATGGCAAAATTGCCTTCTACGACACAAAACTGCCTTTCACTGCAAACTAAAGAAAATCGCCTCTCACAGCATTCTAAATCTGTCTCTTTTCTTAAAATATATGTGCAATGGAAAGTTAGAAAAAAAGTTTGATTTCCTTTCTACTTGTGAAGGTGAATCTCTAGATCACCATTTCAAATTCCAAGTAGAATAGAAAATCTAGCATACCCGTACAAAAAAATATTGATGCTCACTTTTCTCTTTTTTTCGCCCCGTTGTACCCCGGCGGACCCGGAGCGGAGGTAGGCGAGAGAGAAAGCCGGGACCATCATTTACATTTAAATCTGAGCCCAAATTTCGAAATTTTAGAACCATGTAAAAAATGTACTTTTTGAAAACTAGATTTTATGAGGATCATTTTTGACTTCTTCATCGAGTCAATCCGAGGGCCAGAAAGCCCAGTTCCAAGCCCATGAAGAATTTTAAGTTGTGGGCCCCACCATTATCACCTTATATAAGCCCATCTCTTCTTTTCTTCTCCATTTTCCCTTCCCAAACGAGGCCTGTTGCAGAGCTCCCAGCTGAACTCCTTCTCCTCTCCTCTTTGCTCATTTTCTCTCCCAAATCCCCACCAAACTCTACCAAATTGAAGATTGATCGCCACCACTCAACTCCATGCATTGAGAGCTTCCTCTTGGCTCCATTTTCTCGTCGTTTAGTCGCCAATGATCTCTCCAACGGCCATTAGAGTTGCTGTAGGGCTAACTTAGAGTAAGCCTCTTGCTCCCATCTTTCAACATGTTGATCTAGGTCATAAATGAGCCACGAATTCCAACATGCATGATCAAATTCCATGTCTTTGTTAGTTTTCTATTTTTGAGCCATTTTTTAGTATGTTTTGGGGGTTTTTGTTTATTAGGTGTGTTTATGTCCAATTGGTGAGATTTTTGGGTAACCTTGAAGTGCTAGAGGCAAAGGCAAGTGATTAATTTAGGTTTATTGTTCATGCATGCAATGTTTTATGGATTTCTAACTTGATTTCTTGATTTCAATCTTCATTACTTAATCTTGTTTTGTTTTGGAGTTTAGCTTACTAAACATATGTTTTAATGCTCATACCTTGTGATTCATTTTATTGAATTCAGATATGAGATTGTCTTTTGTAAAGATTAACATTTCTAAATGATTGTTAGAAGTGAATCTTGAAATTATATGAGGCATGGGTTGATGAATTTTAGATATTGATGTGAATGAGTGGTTGATGAAATTTGGAGGAGGATGTAGCCTCATTTTCGTGCAGGAAAGGAGGGGATATAAGGAGAAGTGATGGAGGAAAGAAAGGACTGAGAACAGCTTCAGAAATGCATTCTCGTAGCTGATCGGTCAGCTGTAGGTCAGTGGTCGGCTAGCGGACAAGCCAACCGACAGGTGACCGAGCCATCTCGGTTCCGTTTCCAGAATGCTGCATTTTTCAAAACTTTGGGTGTCGATCAGCCAACAGGTGACCGAACCACGTCGATCCCAATTCCAGAATGTTGTTTTCCTGTCCTAATGGGGTGGTTAGCTCTCGGTCAGCACTCGGCTAACCGACCTGACCATGGTCGGCTAGCTGACAGCCAACCGACAGGTGACCGAACTTCAAATTTGACCTAATTTTGAGGGATTTCTTTGGGAATAAAAACCAGAATATGATTAAGGGCTTTTAGCTTGACATTGTGCAATCAAACACCGAAATGTTGTTTAGTTTCAGGGGCACCAATCCACTTTCAATTCTAACATTTGGGTTTCAATTACACAGGGATCAAATGATGGGCCTTAGCATATACTTAAAAAGTTTGATTTGAAAACCTTAGGGTTGAAGTGAAGGGCATTGGGTTGTACTAATGTGGACTTTCAAGGTTTATTTAAAAACCCCATTTTTAGGAATCATCGCGTGAATCTTGTTTTCATTACATCGTGTCGGGACTACTAATTCGTGAATTCTAGTGAACAAATGTACGTGTCCGTGGTATTGTGTGAGTAGTTCCCGAATTCTTGTGTATCAAGCAGTGTTTTCAAAGTTCATGCGCATTTATTTTCTTATCAGCACCACTCAGCTTGGATGACCTTGCTGGTCTGATCAACTGCCTTGGGTCCTTACATATTTCATGCCAACTGTAGTTTGGATTATCGTGAGTGTTTATTTAGCCCGTTCAGCGGCGGGATTCATAAGTGATGCCCAGTTATACTGGGTCATGATTGTGTGTGCTCCCTTCACCTTGTGTGACGGAGAATTATTATCGTGAGTGCTCTCGTTACCTCGTGTGACGGAGAATATAGCTTCATGTGGTTGCCATCCGCTCAGTCAGTGTTATCACAAGTGGTTTCTATCTTGTACATGGATTTCAATGTTCTTATCTTGTAAGTGTGACATGATTTCTCTGGGACTTTCAAATGTGCTTTGGTATTGAAAAATGGATTTACTATTCATGCTAATCTCGTTTTGTATATTGTTCATATATTGTTTTAAACTCTGTAAATCTGTTTTAAATCTGGTAAAATCATTTTAAACATGGCTTCTTCTAAACTTAAGTTTGTTTATGCTCTTGCCCAAATTGATTACCTACCAGACCGTCATGTCTGATATACTATCTTTGGTGCCTTAGGTAGCAGGTTCCCGTCTTGAGTTAGTGCATGTGCAGATGGCTATAAAGCCACGAGTTGTGCAGGTTCGTTTGTCACTGATGTCATGTAGACGTCGTGCTTGGCTCTGGAGGCACATTATACACCTGGGTAGTATTTTTTTTTTTTTTAGCTTGTTACTTTGTAAGGCTTCTGTTAGCCCTCTTTCTTGGGAGTGCAAATAATGCACTTGTTAAATTATAACTTGAATATGCTTGGGTAATGATTAGCCTGTTACTGTCAACTCTGTATATCTTGATATCATGTTTTGTTCCAGTATGATTGTGAATATCGCTATGGCAGCTTTATGCTGATAGGTTGAGTGTGACACAGAATCCAATGGCCATTGGCTCCGACTCGCAATACCACATAAGCTTCCGCGAAATGTTCTTGATGTGTTTGAAAATTTTTCCTTCCTCACACATGCGGATCCTGGGGAGAAACATTATTTTATCACTTACTTCCCAATTCAAGTCCTCGAGGTTAGACCGCTACAGGAGTCCGGTTTTGGGGTCGTGACACATGGATAGCCCGTCTCCATCACGTCAGACAGAGATATCAGATTTGTTTCAATTTTTTGGAAGACCCTATTTGAATTTATGGGCACGAAGTTGCAATTCAGCACTGCATACCATCCTCAGACTGATGGACAGTCGAGCGAACTATACAGACTTTAGAGGACATGTTACGTGCTTGTGTGCTAGATTTCAAGGTTCAATAGGATGAGTACTTGCCCCTTTGTGACTTCACGTACAATAATAGCTATCATTCCAGCATTGGTATGGCACCTTTCGAAGCACTCAATGGTAGGAGATGCAAAACTCCCATTTGATGGGAAGAAGTCGATGTTCGTAGGTTCCATGGACCGATGATAGTTGGAGAAACAAGTAATTAAATCAAGTTGATTCAAGAACGGTTAAAGGTCGCCCGAAGCAGACAGAAGAGCTATGTTGATCCTCGTAGAAGAGATTTGCAGTTTGAAGAAGGTGACAAAGTATTTTTGAAAATATCTCTGGTCAGAGGAACTTTAAGATTTGGACAGAAAGGCAAGCTTGCGAGGAGGTACATCGGACCGTATGAGATTTTGAGCAAGATTGGAGATGTTGCCTATAGACTTGCGTTATTGCCGGAACTCTCTGGGGTACACAATGTTTTGAACGTTTCTATGTTGAAGAAATACGTCTCAAATCCTTCACATGTATTGCAGCATGAACCACTGGAAATTCAAGAAGATGTTTCATACGTGGAAAAGCCGGTCAGAATTGTTGATACCAAGGAATAAGAATTAAGAAATCGGACAATTCATTGGGTCAAAGTATTGTGGGAAAATCATGAGCCAGAAGACGCGACAATAGAACTAAGAGAGCAAGTCCAGAGAAAGTATCATGATCTATTACCAGAGGCAAAACTATTTTATTTGGAGGACAAGATAACCTAAGGGGTGGAGGATGTCAAACCCCGACCCAGGATTAGCGCGATTAGCACCAATTAAGTGCGTGTTTAGTTATTAAGTGGGTTTAGTGTTCGTGGGTTAGAATTTGGTTCGATTTAGTTGAAATTATCTTTGGGAAATTTTGAGAGGGTATTGTGTTTTTCAGATACGCTCAGGGGTGCCCTCAGTGTATGTGTAAGCTTGGGAGGAAAATTTTATTTTTCCGATTTTAATCGCGATTTCGATCTTTTTGAATGGTTTTATTTTATTGTTCAACTTTTGTGTTCAACCTATCTGTGTTTGAGGCCCAAAAACCCAAGTTTTGGCCCAAAAGGGTAAAACAGTCCTTTCACGCCAAATCTGGACCCATATTTCGAAATCTCAAAACTATGCCAAATTTATACTTTTTGGAAACTAGATTTTTCGGTGATCATTTTAGTCTTCTTCGTCATTTTCATCCAGGGTAAATACTGCAACCTTGTCAGATGAGATGCCCAATCTCATCACTGGTTGTGAATCAATTTAAGTATAAGATTTATAACACATGTCCCTGTATGTGGATCACATCCACACACGTGTTACATCTAATACACTTGTGGACTCCGGTTCATCTCATGAGCCAGTATGTCATTTGAATTGGTCATGTGCATTTAAGTAATTAAAACACCATTCATCTCATGAAAGGAAAACATGAATATATTGATAAATAAAGAAATTAATCAATTTATTACATCAATCTTAATGGATTGAGACCGTAAAACTAACAATCTCCCACTTGGGCTCAATGGCAGTCAGGGTTGCATCTCATGCCCATCCCATCCACATGCTGCTCAAAAACTTTGGTAGTCAAAGGCTCAGTAAAGGGATCTGCGAGATTATCCGCAGATGCTATCTTGGTGATGGCAATGTCAACTCTTTGCACAATCTCCCCGACCAAATGATATTTCATCTGCATATGTTTTTGGCTTTTATGGCTTCTGGGTTCCTTGGACTGTGCGACTGCCCCGCTGCTGTCACAGTAAACTGTGAGCGGCTGTCGCGCCAAAGGTACCACTCCAAGTTCCATAAGGAATCTTCTGAGCTAAACTACTTCCTTAGCTGCTTCACAAGCCGCCACATATTCAGCTTCCGAGGTGGAATCAGCGGTACATTCCTGTTTAATACTCTTCCAGCTGATAGCTCCGCCGCCAAGCATAAACACATATGCAGAGGTTGATTTCCTCGAATCCTTATCTGACATAAAGTCAGAATCTATGTAACCGACCGGAATCAACTCATCAATGCCATAAATTAACATGTAATCTCTAGTCCTTCTCAAGTATTTGAGAATACACTTCACAGCAGTCCAATGATCAGGACCTGGGTTAGATTGATATCTGCTGACCAAGCCCACTGCATGACAGATATCTGGTCTAGTACAAAGCATAGCGTACATGAGGCTACCAACAACTGAGGCGTATGGCACTTCTCTCATCTGCTCCTTTTCCTGAGGTGTCTTGGGACACTGATCCTTGGAAAAGTGCACTCCATGCCTGAAAGGTGTGATACCCTTCTTAGAGTCTTGCATTGCAAACTGCACTAGTACCTTATCTATATGCGCAGCTTGAGATAAGCCGATCATCCTATTTTTCCGGTCTCGATGGAGCTTGATCCCTAGGGTGTGGCTAGCTTCTCCCAAGTCTTTCATATCAAAAGTCTTAGCCAACCAAACTTTTACTATAGACAGCATTCCTATGTCTCTCCGGAGAAGAAGAATGTCATCGACATATAATACAAGAAAAACTACCCTGTCTCCTTCACTTTTCATATACACACATGACTCATCCGGATTTTGACAAAAATCAAATGCCTTGATTGCCTGGTCAAAACGGACGTTCTAGCTTTAGGATGCCTGCTTTAATCCATAAATGGATTTCTGCAAGTTGCAAACTCTTTGCTCTTGGTTTTTAGCCACAAAACCGTCCGGTTCCATCAATAGATGTCTTCCTCAAGATGGCCGTTGATAAACGCCGTCTTGACATCCATTTTCCAAATCACGTAACCGAGATGAGCAGCAATGGATAAGAGTATCCGGATAGACTTGAGCATGGCTACCGGCGAGAAGGTTTCCTCATAGTCGATGCCTTCTTTCTGAGTATACCCTTTTGCAACAAGCCTGGCCTTAAAGGTCTCAACTCTTCCGTACGGTCCTCTCTTCCTCTTGTAGACCCACTTGCACCCAATAGGTTTAATATTGGCAGGCAAGTCCACAAGTGTCCAAACCTTATTAGAGTACATCGACTCCATCTAAGCTTTCATAGCTTCTTGCCAACGTCCCGAATCTGTGTCATTGACTGCTTCATTATAGTTACAGGGATCTTGTTCCAGTTCTTCCAGGATTGTCTCGTAAGACTCTCCCAAAAATGAGAACCTGTCAAGTGGCCTAACAATCCTCCCACTACGACGTGGCACTGGTGTAACTACTGGGTTAGGTATGGGCGGATTCTCTTCAAGTTCGGTCATAGTAGGATTTGGAATTGACTTTTCTTGAATTTCTTCGAAGATAACCTTTTCTAAAGATTTTCGGTCAATTATATAATCTTCTTCCAGAAAAACCGCATTGGTGCTAACAAGCACTTTCTGCTCTCTGGGATTATAGAATATCTAACCTTTAGTTCCTTTAGGATATCCTACCAAAGTGCACACTTCCCACTTCGATTCCAACTTATCCGTCTTTACCTTCAGCACATATGCCGGACAACCCCAAATATGTAAATGTTGTAGACTAGGCTTTCGCCCAGACCACACCTCTCGGGGAGTCTTAGGTACAGACTTAGATGGTACAAGGTTTAGTATGTACATTGCAGCATCTAAAACATATCCCCAAAAGGATTAGGTAATTCTGAGAAACTCATCATAGACCTGATCATATATAAAAGAGTCCAGTTCCTTCTTTCTGTTACTCCGTTCTGTTGAGGGATACCAGGAGCAGACAACTGGGATATAATCCCATTTTCTGATAAGTATCCCATAAAATCAGCTGAGAGATATTCCCCTCCTCGATCTAATCGAAGTCTTAATACTTTTACCTAATTGCTTTTCCGCTTCTGCTCGAAACTCTTTGAGCTTTTCAAAAGCCTCGGACTTGCGGTGCATAAGGTATATGTATCCATATCTTGAGTAGCCATCTGTGAAAGTGATGAAGTACTCATATCCTCCTCTTACGCTAATATTTATGGGTCCACACACATCAATATTCACTAATTCCAATAAATCTTTGGGCCTATTACCCTTAGATGAAAAGGGTCTTTTGGTCATTTTGTCTTCCAGATAGGATTCACAGACAGGCATTGGTTCTACTACCAGTAAAGGCAAGATACCATCTTTCACTAGCCTATCAATCCTGTTTAGGTTCATGTGACCTAGCCTCAGGTGCCAAAGCTTTTCTCACGACCCCAGACCGGGACCCCGTCCTAATCCGAAGTAGCGGCACGGCGGGCCATAAAATTCCGCCCCGCACGCGCTGATTTCTTTCCCACAGGTTTCCGCAGTGAGGATTCCACATGAATCACACACACATTCAACACATTTGCGGAAGCGTATAGCAAACACTCTATCAAATTACTTTCAATGAGAGAAAGCATCACTACATCAGGGACTCATGTCAAAGGGAGAAACATCACTTAGCATTGCCCGAATTTAAATTAAAGTTTACATCACAACAAAAGCAAGGTTAGGTTTTATAAGTTCCCAAAAGAAATAAGCCAACATTGGTCAATAACAAAAATCCCAAAAGAAAATTCACTAGATTCCCAAAATGTTTCGCCTCATGCCCCAACGCGATGTCTACATGACATCATTGGGCTGCCACTCCTGCCCACCAGGCTGCACGCCTATAGTCTCCTCGCATTCCTCCTCAAGGGCAACGTTACCTGTATCTGAACACCAAAATGAAGGGTCAGACACGACGGTCTGGTAGGTAATTGAATCAAATACAACCATGCTATATAAAATATAGATTTACAATTGATGAAACCAATACAGTGTAAATAACCAAATTAAAGAATAATCCAAAACAACATCCTTTGTGAGACCATATGATAAATCATGAAACACACTTGAAATAAAGCTTGGCAACCACACAAAGCTACATTCTCTGTCACACAAGGTAACAAGAGCACTCACGATAGAAATCTCCGTCACACAAGGTGAAAGGGAGCACAAAACATGACCTAGTAAAACTGGGCATCACTCACGAATCCGACCGCAGAACGGGCTAAATGACACCCACGATAATCCAAACTGTAGTTGGCACGAAATATTTAAGGACCCAAGGCGATTGATCAAACTGACAAGGCCGTCTAAGCTGAGTGGTGCCGAAAATAAAACAAATACACACTACTTTTCAAAATCATGCTTACTATGTTAAAATACGGGAATTGCTCACACTATTTCGAGAACACACGCTGTTTCACACGAAGTCACGAATAGTAGTCCCGACATGATGTGTATAAAACACTATACACACACAATTGCAAACGAGATTTAGAAGTCACAAATCCATTTTTACAACACTCAATCAATTCCTAGGAACCGTACCCGTTGAGTTAGTATACAGTTTGGGGTCTTATGTCGTTCATTCATTTATATGGTGCCCAATATTTAATGACATCCAAGATAACAATGTGTATGCATCAACTAGGAAGAGTCAAAAAGGAATTGGAATTGCAAGCCTCATCATTCTCTACATTTCTAAAGACTGGGTATTGTCGGTCACCTGTCGGTTGGACGTAGGTTAGCCGACACTGAACATGTCAGTTAGCCGAGGGCTGACCGAGAGTTAACCTTCCCATCAGGACAGGAAAATAGCATTCTGGATCTGGAACCGAGGATGTTCAGTCACATGTCGGTCGACCGAGACCCCCAAACTCTGTCAAATGAAGCATTCTGGAAATAGAACCGAGATGGCTCGGTCACCTGTCTGTTAGCCTGTCGGCTAGCTGACCATTGACCGACGGCTGACCGACTAGCTGCGGAACAACATTTCTGAAGCTATTTCCCTTCAATTCATTTCTTTATCACTTCTCCTTATAACCCTTCATTTCCTGCAACAAAATGAGCCTACATGCTCCTCCATTCCATGCAACAACCATTCATTACTTTCATTTAAAAATCCATAAATCTAACTCACACAATCCCTAGCAATGTAGTGTGGAAATTCCCCTTTCAATGAAACCACTCTAAAACAGAAATCCATGCAATAAATCTCAGCATATGAACAATAGAAACATGTATTTGTAAACTTGAACATTGAAACAAAGATGAAAATTAAACCAATGAAGATTTAAAGTAAAAAAAATCAATTCATAATTCCCAAAACATTGCATGCACAATCCATCTCATTCAATTACTTGCCTTGGGTAGCAAAAGCACTCAAAAGAAGATCTCCTAACACCTCTCTCTCACCTGCACTCCAATCTACAAGAACCCCCACAAAAAACCACTCAAAATTCCACAAAATTCGAAATCAAAGAAGTCTTCAATAAAACCTTTTGCATGCATGAAAGGAATCTTCCTAAGGGTTCAAGAAAACCATGGTAGAAAGAGGGAAATCATTGCATACATCTAGAAGCTCTAAAAATGAAGAAAAGCTTGGAGAAGAAGATGAACTAAGCTGGGATTCTTTGAAAAGGGTATCAAAAGGAAGCTTAAGAAATGGAGAAGAGTTTGATGAAATCAAAACTCTATTTGGATCAAAGAAAGGCTTACATGCAAGAGGAGAGAAGGAGGGAAAAAGGTTGGTTCTCTCCCTCGGCTCTCAGCTGGTTTGGACGATTGAGGAAGAAGGAGAAAAACAACTCACGTGGTTACTCCTTAAGTTGGGTGGGGGTATGGGCCCCACCAAGCCATGGCATTTTAAGGATTTAAAACTCCTTCTTGTGGGTCCCGGATGAGATCAACGAAGAAGAACAAAATGATCGTCGAAATGTCTAGTTTCCAAAAAGTATAATTTTGGCACATTTTTGGGATTTCAAAATTCATGTACAGATTTTGAGGCGAAAAGACCGTTCTGCCCCTTTTGCTGAAAAACATGGTTTTAGGGTTCAAATACACACGGGGAAAATTTCCAAACTGTTAAAAATAAAATACAACCCAAGAGATCCAAAATCTTTATTCTTCAAAATCAACAATCCAAATTCCCACATGATCACGCAATGGACAGGCCACCCCGGGCCCGGCCAAGCCTAACTCAACGTCCTCGAGATTTCCCAAAGCTATTCAAAATGCTAATCAACCCAGAAATCTAAGTTAATCGTCTTCTAATCCCACTTACTAACTAAACACAACTAAAACCAAGATTAACCATAATAGACCTGGGTCGGGGTCTGACATCCTCCACCCCTTGGAGCATTTGGTCCTCCAAATGAACACTAACCTCTGGCAATAGGTGAGGATACTTCTGAACCTGTTCCCGTAGTTCCCATGTGGTTTCTTCCGATTCGTGATTCTCTCATAGTACCTTGACCCAATGAATGGTTCGATTCCTCAACTCTTGCTCTTTTGTATCAATGATCCTAACCGGTTTCTCCACATAAGTAGCGTCCTCTCGAATCTCCAACGGTTTGTGCTACAACACATGTGAGGGATCGCGGACGTACTTTTTCAACATGGAATACATTGTGCACACTCGAAAGTTCTGGCGGTAATGCGAGTCTGTAAGCTACGTCACCGACGCGACTCAAAATCTCGTACGACCCGATGAATCTGCTTGATAATTTTCCTTTCTGCCCGAACCTCAATGTCCCTCTAATTGGTGACAGTTTCAAACACACCTTATCTCCTACCTGAAATTGTAAATCTTTCCTTCGAACATCAGCGTAACTTTTCTGTCAGCTTCTCGCAACCTTCAAACGTTCATGAATTAACTTCACTTTCTCATTGGTCTCGCCGATCAACATCGGTCCATGGAAGCTGCGTTCTCCGACCTCTTCCCAACACACAAGAGTTCTACATCTCCTACCATACAGTGCTTCGAAAGGTGCCATTCCAATGCTCGAGTGGTAGCTATTGTTATATGCAAACTCACAAAGTGGCAAACTCTCATCCCACTGAGTCTTGAAATCCAATACGCAAGCTCGTAACATGTCTTCTAAGGTTTGAATAGTCCTCTCCGACTGGCCATCTATTTGAGGATGATACGCCGTACTAAACTGGAGTTTCGTACCCATAGACTCATGTAGGGTTTTCCAAAATCGGGAGACAAACCTACTGTCCCTGTCTGAGGTGATAGAAACTGGTTGACCATGTCTGCTGACTATCTCGTTAACAAACGTCTGCGCAAGTGCTAGCATTTGCATCTTCTTCTCGGTCTTCAATGGAATGAAATGTGCAAATCTTGTCAGACGATCGACTATGAGCCATATCGCATTGTTCCCTTTGTCAGTAGTGGGTAAACTTGAAATAAAATCCATCGTGAGATGCTCCCACTTCCACTGCGGAATCTATAGTGGCTGTAAAAGTCCTGCTGGTTTTTTATGTTCTGCCTTTATCCGCTGACAAGTCATGCACTGCGACACGAAAGCTGCAATTTCTCTTTTCATATTGTTCCACCAAAATCTGTTCTTCAAGTTATGGTACATCTTGGTACTCCCTGGGTACATAGAATATTCGGTGCCATGGGCCTCAGTCATGATCTCATTTTTCAAATCATCAATCTTGGGTACACACAGTCGGCCACGAAAGTATAGCACCCCTTCCACGATTCTGAAATCTGGACGTTCGGGATGTGCTCCACAATTCTCGCTAAGTCTGGGTCTTGCAACTGTGTCTCCTTGATTTTCTGGATAAATGTGGGCTCAGACACTGTCATGTTTACTAGCATAACACCCTGCCTCAACGGTTGGAACTCAACTCCCAGATCTTCAAACTACTGTATAATGCCCAAACCTCTTAAACTAGCCATGCTTCCAGACTTTCTACTCAAAGCATCTGCAACTACGTTCACTTTTCCAGGATGGTATTTGATTGGAAAATCGTAATCTTTGATATATATTCCATCCATCTCCTCTGCCTCATGTTCAATTCCTTCTGAGAAAACAAATATTGGAGACTGCGGTGATCCGAATGAACTTCAAAATTTTCTTCATAGAGATAATGTCTCCACATCTTCAAGGCAAAGACAACTGCGGCCAATTCTAAATCATGGGTTGCATAATTTTTCTCATGTTCCTTCAACTGTCTAGAGCCATATGCAATAACCTTGCCATTTTGCATCAGTACACAACCGAGTCCGACATTCGAAGCATCGGTATAAACCACAAATCCACCGCTGCCGAATGGTAATGTAAGAATAGGTGTTGAAGTCAATCTCCTTTTTAGCTCTTCAAAGCTAGCTTCACATTTCTCATTCCACACAAACAACACATTTTTCCAAGTTAGCTTGGTCAAAGGTGCTGAAATGGACGAAAATCCCTACACAAATCTTCTGTAGTAGCCTGCTAAGCCTAGGAAACTCCTGATTTCTGTCACATTCTTCGGTTTTTCCCACTTAATGACTGTATCAATCTTGGCTAGATCGACCGCTAAACCTTCTTTGGAGATAATATGGCCTAGAAAAACAACTTGTTTTAGCCAAAATTCGCACTTCCCGAGCTTCGTGTAAAGCAGATTACCTATTAGAAGTTGTAAAGATGTCCTCGGGTGCTGTTCATGTTCTTCCTTGGACTTAGAATATACAAGAATGTCATCTATGAATACCACCATGAATTGATCCAATTGTGGTGCAAAAATCTTGTTCATTAGGGTTATAAACACTGCCGGCTCGTTTGTTAATCCAAAGGGCATCACTAGGAACTCATAATGCCCATATCTCGTCCTAAAAGCCGTCTTTGATACATCTGATTCTCTAATTCTCAACTGATGTTAGTCGGATCGTAAGTCAATTTTTGAAAACTACGCCGCTCCTTGCAACTGATCAAATAGCTCATCTATTCTTGGCAGTGGGTATTTATTCTTGATGGTGACTTGGTTCAACCTCCTGTAATCGATACACATTCTTAAACTACCATCTTTCTTCTTGACGAATAAAACTGGAGCTCCCCATGGTGGCTTGGTCTAATAAAACCTTTCTCTAACAAATCTTGTAACTGTATCTTTAACTCTCCCAATTCTGCCGGAGCCATTCTGTATGGTACAATCGAAATTGAAGCAGTCCCTGGCATTAGCTCGATCGTGAAGTCAATCTCTCTAATCAGAGGCAAACCTAGGATCTCCTCTGGAAAAACATCTGGAAATTTGCGTACTACGGGGATTCCCTCCACCCCTTGGGACTGTTTATCCTCCATGATAAACGCCACATATCCCTGACAACTGCTTCTTAAAAATTTGGAAGCCTTCAAAGCTGAAATCAATCTTGCCTGACGATTCTTTAGCTCCCCCTGAATTTGAATCTCGATAGGTGTAGAATCCAATTTGAAGGTGATAACCTTAGTGAAACAATCCATTGTTGCATGATGTCCAGCTAACCAGTTCATTCCCAGAATAATATCAAAATCATGCATATCTCTGACAATCAAATCTGCTGGCATGTTAACTTCCCCTATCAATACTGAACAACTGGGATAATAATTTCTACAAGCAGCCTTTTACCTACTGGAGTGGTGACAACCAAAACAAATGCAAGTTCGCTACTGGGGAGAGCAATTAACTTAGCAAACGTAGGAGATATAAAGAATGAGTGGATCCAGGGTCAAATAATATCTTAGCTTCTATGCCACAGATGAGAAGTTTACCTTCAACAACATTGCCTGCTGCGTCAGCATCAACTTGGCTGAGGTGATAGGCACGTCCCTGCTGCCTTGGCCTATTCTGTCCTTGGTTCTGCCTTCCTTGTTGGCCATTTCTATTTTTTTGAGGAGCACGATTCTGGTTCTGAGGTGGCTGCCTTGCTTGTTATTGTTGCTAGGGTTGTCTAGCTTGATTCTGTTGGGGTGCTTGTTGCTGTTGTGGAGGCCTATTGCCTTGTTCATTCAGTCTTGGACAGTTACGAAGCAAGTCGTCAAAAGATCCACATTTGAAGCATGCTCCTATAACTTTACGGCATTCATTGGAATTATGATCTCTGCCACAATGTTCACATTGTCCTTGGGATTGAGCATTCTGATCCTGTCTTGGTTTCTTCTTTTGTTGTTGTCTTGTAAATGCTTGCTGACGTTTCCTTTGAGCTTCCTGAATTATCTTCTTATGAATATCTTCGAATTTGTATGCTCTCTTCACTGCTTCTTGGAAAGTAGCTGGCAATACTATCCTAGTAACATGTTGCTCAAGAATAGGGTTCAGTCCCTCTAGGAATTTTGTAACTTTCTTCTCCTCTGTGTCCACAAGCTTTGGTGCATAGTAGGACAATCTTTCAAACTTAGTGACATACTGCAAGACTGTCATGTCACCCTATTTAGCAATTGAAATTCTACTGCCATCTGTCGTTTTATATGGGCTGGTACATACTTATCGGTAAACTGGGTCTTGAAGGAAGTCCATGCAATATCATTTGCAATATCCTGGTAGCCATCTTTTAATGTCTTCCACCAAATGTATGCCAAACCCGTAAACATAGACGCTGCTAGGTGGACTTGGTTCTTGTCTATACACTCAAAGAGATCGAAGATGTTCTTGGTATGAGCTAACCAATCACCTGCTGTCAATGGATCGTCTTTGCCTTTGAACTCTTTCGGGCCTCTCTTACGGAAGCACTCAAACAAAATATTCAGGTCCTTGTAGCGATTGTTTATCACAATTTGAGGACCTGTATGTTGATGTTGTACTGATTCCAGTCTCCTCCCTAACACTTCCAACAACTGTCTTTGGAGTTGTGCCAACTCTTCATCCTTTTTGGCCATTTGCTCTTGCAATTGGGCCTGAGTCTCATTAGCTCTTCTTTGTTGGTCCATCATCATTTCGTTTGTCCTTTGTTATTGTTCCATTATTCTATGTATGAAATTTTGGAATTGATTTTCGCTGGAGGAACCTGAAGTATGAGCATTGCAGCTGGAAGGGTTGGTGTTGGTGTAGTCTCTGCGTGGAGGCATAGTGCCACAAAACCACTTGTTAGTACAAGAAATCATATAAAGAAACATAATCCCAACTTTCCCACGTGATACTAATTAATGAATCCTCTCCACGTCCCTGAGGTTCTAGGTTGTTTTTAAGTGCCTGAAATGTGTCTCGCTTTGATACCAGTCCTGTCACGACCCCGGACCGGGACCCCATCCTAATCCGACGTCGAGGCACGGCAGGCCAGAAAATTCCGCCCCGCACGCGCTGATTTGTTTCCCACAGGTTTCCGCGGTGAGGATTCCACACGAATCACACACATTCAACACATTTGCGGAAGCGTGTAGCAAACACTCTATCAAATTACTTTCAATAAGAGAAAGCATCACTACATCAGGGACTCATGTCAAAGGGAGAAACATCACTTAGCATTGCTCGAATTTAAATTAAAGTTTACATCACAACTAAAGCATGGTTAGGTTTTACAAGTTCCCAAAAGAAATAAGCCGACATTGGCCAATAACAAAAATCCCAAAAGAAAATTCACTCGATTCCCAAAATGTTTCACCTCATGCCCCAACACGATGTCTACATGACACCGTTGGGCTACCACTCCTGCCCACCAGGCTGCATGCCTATAGTCTCCTCGCACTCCTCCTCAAGGGCAACGTTACCTGTATCTAAACACCAAAACGAAGGGTCAGACAGGACGGTCTGGCAGGTAATCGAATCAAATACAACCATGCTAAAAGAATATAGATTTACAATTGATGAAACCAATACAGTGTAAATAACCAAATAAAAGAATAATCCAAAACAACATCCTTTGTGAGACCATATGATAAATCACGAAACACACTTGAAATAAAGCTTGGCAACCACACAAAGCTACATTCTCTGTCACACAAGGTAACAAGAGAACTCACGATAGAAATCTCCGTCACACAAGGTGAAAGGGAGCACGAAACATGACCCAGTAAAACTGGGCATCACTCACGAATCCAGCCGCGGAACGGCTAAATAACACCCACAATAATCCAAACTGCAGTTGGCACCAAATATTTAAGGACCCAAGGCGGTTGATCAAACCGACAAGGCCGTCTAAGCCGAGTGGTGCCGAAAATAAAACAAATACACACTACTTTTCAAAATCATACTTACTATGTTAAAATACGGGAACTACTCACACTATTTCGAGAACACATGTTGTTTCACACGAAGTCACGAATAGTAGTCCCGACACGATGTGTATAAAACACTATACACACAATTACAAACGAGATTTAGAAGTCACAAATCCATTTTTACAACACTCAATCAATTCCTTGGAACAATACCCGTTGAGTTAGTATACACTTTGAGGTCCTATGTCGTTCATTCGTTTATATGGTGCGCAATATTTAACGACATCCAAGATAACAATGTGTATGCATCAACTAGGAAGAGTCCAAAAGGAATTGGAATTGCAAGCCTCATCATTCTCTTCATTTCTAAAGACTAGGTATTGTCGGTCACCTGTCGGTTGGACGTCGATTAGTCGACAGTGAACATGTCGGTTAACCGAGGGCTGACCGAGAGTTAATCTTCCCATCAGGACAGGAAAACAACATTCTAGATCCAGAACCGAGGATGTTTCGTCACCGGTCAGTCGACCGACACCCCCAAACTCTGTCAAATGTAGCATTCTGGAAATGGAACTGAGATGGCTCGGTCACCTGCGGTTGGTTTGTCGGCTAGCCGACCCCTGACCGACCCGCTGCGGAACAGCATTTCTAAAGTTGTTCCCCTTCAATTCATTTCTTCATCACTTCTCCTTATAACCCTTCATTTCCTACAATAAAATGAGCCTACATGCTCCTCCATTCCATGCAACAACCATTCATTTCTTTCACTTAAAAATCCATAAATCCAACTCACACAATCCCTAGCAATGTAGTGTGGAAATTGCCCTTTCAATGAAACCACTCTAAAACAGAAATCCATGCAATAAATCTCAGCATATGAACAATAGAAACATGTATTTGTAAACTTGAACATTGAAACAAAGATGAAAATTAAACCAATGAAGATTTAAAGTAAAAAAACCAATTCATAATTCGAAAAACATTGCATGCACAATCTATCTCATTCAATTACTTGCCTTGGGTAGCAAAAGCACTCAAAAGAAGATCTCCTAACACCTCTCTCTCACCTGCACTCCAATCTACAAGAACCCCCACAAAAAACCACTCAAAATTCCACAAAATTCTAAATCAAAGAAGTCTTCAATAAAACCTTTTGCATGCATGAAAGGAATCTTCCTAAGGGTTCAAGAAAACCATGGTAGAAAGAGGGAAATCATTGCATACCTCTAGAAGCTCTAAAAATGAAGAAAAGCTTGGAGAAAAAGATGAACTAAGCTGGGATTCTTTGAAAAGGGTATCAAAAGGAAGCTTAAGAATTGGAGAAGAGTTTGATGAAATCAAAACTCTATTTGGATCAAAGAAAGGCTTACATGCAAGAGGAGAGAAGGAGGGAAAAAGGCTGGTTCTCTCCCTCGGCTCTCAGCTGGTTTGGATGATTGAGGAAGAAGGAGAAAAACAACTCACGTGGTTACTCCTTAAGTTGGGTGGGGGTATGGGCCCCACCAAGCCATGGCATTTTAAGGATTTAAAACTCCTTCTTGTGGGTCCCGGATGAGATCAACGAAGAAGAACAAAATGATCGTCGAAATGTCTAGTTTCCAAAAAGTATAATTTTGGCACATTTTTGGGATTTCGAAATTCATGCATAGATTTTGAGGTGAAAAGACCGTTCTGCCCCTTTTGCTGAAAAACATGGGTTTGGGGTTCAAATACACACGGGGAAATTTTCTAAAGTCGTTAAAAATAAAATACAACCCAAGAGATCCAAAATCGTTATTTTTCAAAATCAACAATCGAAATTCCCACACGAGCACGCGATGCACAGGCCACCCTGGGCCTGGCCAAGCCTAACTCAACGTCCTCAAAATTTCCCAAAGCTATTCAAAATGCTAATCGAGCCAGAAATCTAAGTTAATCATCCTCTAATCCCACTTACTAACTAAACACAACTAAAACCAAGATTAACCATAATAAACGTGGGTCGGGGTTTGACAGCTTTGTTGGATTAGATGAATGTGATTTTCTCTTTGATGATGGTCTATTATTTATATCGGTGTCATGTATCTCATACATTGTGGGAGTTAACAAATAAAGTCCATTGATTACCTTGCTAGAACATATAAAAGTACCATTCCTCTTTATGACAACTTCAGTACCAAAAGTAATGGAATAACTTTTATTCACCAAACTAGAAACTGAAATTAAATTCCGCCTTAAAGACGGTACATATAAAGTGTCTGACAAAATCAATTTATTATCTGAAAAACATAAAGTAATGGCTCCCACTAAAACCGCTTCTACCTTAGCATCAGATCCTAGGTTGACAATGATTTCGCTGTCACTGAGCCTCCTAGTTTCCCGAAACCCCTGCAACGAATTACAGATGTGATTAGTTGCACCGAAGTCAACACACCAGGATTCTAAAGTAATAGTAACTAACTTCAGAAACAAGTGACTCAATCATACCTGAGGTCTTTTTCTTGGACAGAAAATCTAGATAATTCCTCTTCCAATGTCCTGTCTTACCACAGTGGAAACACTTTCCCTTAGTCCCTGAACCCTTAGCCTTTGCTACACCACCATTAGGACCAGTTTCCGCCTTAGGACCTTTGGGGACTGATTTCTTTTTACCCTTTTGGCCTTTACCTTTCGGCTTGGGCCTGGCATCTGACTTTTCTGTCATCAAGGCAGTTGGCCTTTTCTTCTTAATTCCCTCAATTGCTACAAGCTTGCAAGACAGCTCAGCTAGGGTCAGATTCATTTTATTCATATTATAATTGATCTTAAAATGGTTGAATGAATCTAGTAGCGACTCGAGGATTATGTCAATCTGTGATTTTGCATCAATCGCGACACCCAGTACATCTAACTCATTTAATGAGTCCATCATCTTTAGCAAGTGGTCCTATACTGGTGTACCCTCAGCCATCTTGGTGCTTATGAGCACCCTCATAGCAGCCTGCCTTGCAGGCCTGCTTTGGTCCACAAACATCTCCTTTAAATTCAATATAATATCATATGCAGTCTTATAGGATTGATGTTTGATGGACCCGGCTCTTTATTGCCTTCTTCCGTCCCAGGTCCGCCAGGGCATGGCGGGGCAAAGAAAAAAGTGAGCATCAACATTTTGTATGGGTATGCCAGATTTTCTATTCTACTTGGAATTTGAAATGGTGATCCGGAGATTCACCTTCACAAGTAGAAAGGAAATCAAATTTTTTTCTAACTTTCCATTCCACATATATTTTAAGAAAAGAACAGATTTAGAATGCCATGAAAGGCGATTTTGTTTAGTTTGTCGTGAAAGGCGGTTTTGTACCGTAGAAGGCGATTTTGCCATGAAAGGCGATTTACAAATCTTATCAATAATGAAAGACAAGAATTGTGATTTTTTTGTCTCTTTAAAAAAAATACAAAATACAATAGAAGAGGAAGAAAGAGGGATCTGACTTCTCAGGAGATTGTGGGGACTCGTTCAGATCGACGGTCGCGAGTCATATATGGACTCCGCCATCGTCTTTCAGATGAGAACACTTGATGCTTTAGTTCACTTAGCTTGGCTTGGACCCCAGATTTTTAGAGGACAAAGACCAAGGGAAGGTCCTATATCCAATAAAAATCTGGGTAGACGGGCTGAAAAGCCACATCTAAGCCACGTTGGATAGAAGAAGAGGGGAAACCTTGGGAGAGTGGCCCCCAAGGGACTTCAATCACCTTGAAGTGTTTTTTCTGTAGAGTTTCTTCGGAACAGGAGCGCTTCTTTGCGTAGAGACTTTCAAGGAAAATTCTTCAGATGATTTTTCCAGACCTTTTCTCTTTGGAATGACTGCCTATTTTTAGGTTTTTGGTGGCCATTTAGGAGGGTTTATGAGCATTGATTGCATTAATGCTCCATGATGGGAGGAGTTACAAGTATTCATTTCACAATTTTGTAACTCCTTTTTCTTGGATTTTGATTGGCCGATGGAGAATATTTGGCATTTAATCTCCATGATGATGGGAGTTTTCTGATTGCCGATGAAGTCCCTTGGGTGGCCCCCCAAGGGACTTCAATCACCTTGAAGTGTTTTCTCTGCAGAGTTTCTTCGGAACAGGAGCGCTTCTTTGCGTAGGGACTTTCAAGGACAATTCTTCAGATGATTTTTCCAGACCCTTTCCCTTTGGAATGACTGCCTATTTATAGGCTTTTGGTGGCCATTTAGGAGGGTTTATGAGCATTGATTGCATTAATGCTCCATGATGGGAGGAGTTACAAGTATTCTTTTCACAATTTTGTAACTCCTTTTTCTTGGATTCTGATTGGCCGATGGAGAATATTGGGCATTTAATCTCCATGATGATGGGAGTTTCATGATTGGCCGATGAAGTCCCTTGGGTGCCCCCCCAAGGGACTTCAATCACCTTGAAGTGTTTTTTCTGCAGAGTTTCTTCGGAACAGGAGCGCTTCTTTGTGTAGAGACTTTTAAGGAAAATTCTTCAGATGATTTTTCCAGACCCTTTCCCTTTGGAATGACTGCCTATTTATAGGCTTTTGGTGGCCATTTAGGAGGGTTCATGAGCATTGATTACATTAATGCTCCATGATGGGAGGAGTTACAAGTATTCATTTCACAATTTTGTAACTCCTTTTTCTTGGATTCTGATTGGCCGATGGAGAATAATGGGCATTTAATCTCCATGATGATGGGAGTTTCATGATTAATTACCATGATTAGCCTCCATAATGATAGGAGTTACATGGTTAATTGTTATGATTAATTAGACTTGTAACTCCCATTTGCTTGCTTCTGATTGGGCAGTCCAGAATAATGACTTAATGACCATAATAAGTTGTCATAAAAAGGTCATTTAACTTCATTAATTGGTCACCGAGTCGCTCGAAGAGTCGCGGGCCGTGCCGCGTCTTTTGGAATTCTTCTTGCGATGATCATCGATGGATCTGCATGTCGTTTGATGTCGGGTGACAATGCAAATTCAGACATTGGTTGACAACATCTATCCAGTCGATTTCACGATCGGTCGGGCAGAATGTGTGCTTTCTTGGTCTGCCGGTTGGCGATTTTGGAGTGTCCGATGATGATCAAATGATTTTGATGGCGGATCCGTGATGTTGACGAAGATCGACAGATATCATGCCTAAAAAATCAGAATTTGAGAAAATCACAGGGGCCAAACATCGTGAAACGAGAAAAGAATAGGAAAAATGGTACTTATGGCGAAAATCCGGCTACCCGGATTTCCAAAGTCGCTGGCTACCATGCACCCATGGTCGCCGGCGACCATGGGGCTTTTGCCCCTTTTTCGGTCGCCATTCGGTCGCCGTTTCTCGGTCGTTTTTCGGGCTTTTTTGCTTCTTTTTTCTCCTGTACTTTCCTTGACATTTCTCCTCATTTATTGGTTTGATTCGACTAAAAAAACTTTCGAGAAGCCGTGCAGATCAAAGAACAAAGTTTCCTATCTTTGGAAAAGCCGAAGACTTTGTAGCCAATTCTCCGCCAAGAGTTGAAACTAGGCCAAACGATGTCAGAATGACCTGAAATTTGACCTGCAGCCCTTTGGAAGCATGTAGAAGCTACTCATGTGCTTTGTTTGATGAGTGGCGGCATCGGAGGTTCTCGCCGCCGAGAGGCTTGATTTCCCTGTTCGAGAGTTGATGGAGGGCCAAACGGTGTCGGTTTGACTTGAAATTCGACGTGAAGCCTTTTGGAGGTAGTTTGAGACCATCCATAGGCTCTGATTGAAGATTTGTTATCTTCAACACTGTCGTCGCTGGGAACTCCTGTGTCGCGCCCCCGAACCCGGATCCCTGCAGCGGTCCGACCTCGGGAACGCGAATTGGGGAGGAAGTGATAAATATATTTCTCCCCGGGATCCGCGTGTGTGAGGAAGGCAAAATTTCCAAACACATCAAGAACATTTCGCGGAAGCTTACGTGGCATTGCGACCCGGAGCCCGTGGTCATCGGATTCCGTGTCGCACTTAACCCGTCAGCATAAAGCTGTCATAGCATAATCATACTCAGACTGGAACAAACATGATATCAAAATATACAGAGCTGATAGTGACAGGCTTATCAATATCCAAGAATATTCAAGTTATAATTTAACAAGTGCATTAATTACAATCCCAAAAGAAAAGGGCTAACAATAGCCTTACAAAATAACAAGCTAAAAACAAATACTACCCATGTGTGTAACGTATCTCCAGAGTCAAGCACGACGTCTAAATGACATCACTGAAACAACAACCAGCAAAACTCGTGGCTCTATAGCCATCTGCACACGAACTAGCTCAAGACGGGAAACTGCTACCTAAGGCACCAAACAAACAAGGTCAGACACGACGGTCTGGCAGGTGATCAATTTAAGCATGAGTATGAATCATTTAAAATTTATAAGAAACCATATACTGAATTTAAAACAGTTTACAAATCTTGAAACGAGGCTTGAACGATATACACTTCGAGAAAACAAAAGTCCACGAACAAGATATGAGGCAAAACTAGCATGAGTACATGTGGTCTAACATTTTAAAACCATTTAATGAATCTTTAAATAGTACATGACAAAAAGCAGGACAAAGCTAGCATGATTACGAGAAAACATCATGATTCGTAAATCCACAATGAGCTCATCCTTTCTCCGTCATACATGATGACAAGAGCAAGCAAAGACAAAGCAAGACAGGCGAAACGAAACGAAAACCCGAGCCACACAAGGTGGGCGGGAAAACCGGCCGCGGAACCGGAACAGAACAAAAATGTGTATAAATACACGACTTATCTGCAGATAGTCCTTATGTTTAAGGACCCCCTAACTAGTGGATCAGACTGAGAGGGCAGTCCAAGCTCAGTGGTATTCAACGGAATTCATGAATGCACAAAACTAATGGAGACTCGCCGTTTGAGGCCCGTGGTTGACACGCTACGCCCCATGGTTAAGGGTGCCGCCCGGACCAAGTTCTCACATTTCCCTCATCGACCACACGGGGTGGATGGTGCACGCAAGACAAAACAAGTTAGCATAAGCTATAAGCATGTCGAAGCACAATAAGTAGTCCCCTTTTTGGGTTCTTAAAACAATTTGAAACAAAGCTGATACTTGTAACTCAAAGCAAGTGCAAAGCAATACCCAAAACAAAACTGATACTTGCAAGTCAAAACAAGTGTAAAACAATACCCGAACGAAACCAATGCTTGTAAGTCAAAGCAAGTACAAAACGAGATCCAAGACAAAACCAACGCTTGTAAGTCAAAACAAGTACAAAACGATACCCGAACGAAACCAATGCTTGTAAGTCAAAACAAGTACAAAACGATACCCGAACGAAACCAATGCTTGTAAGTCAAAACAAGTACAAAACGATACCCGAACGAAACCAATGCTTGTAAGTCAAAACAAGTGCAAAACAAGACCCCTTCATTCGATTCTTGTGTAATTGAAACCCAAATGTTGGAATTAAAAGCGGATTGGTGCCCCTGAAGCTAAATAACATTTCATGTTTCAATTGCACAACATCAAGCTAAAGACCCCTTAACATATTCTAGTTTTTCTCTCCCATCTAAGCCCCTTCAAAATTTCTCCTTCTGTGCAATTCGGTCACCACGCGGCTACCCGGCGGCTGGCCGCCGGTTGCTGGTCGGCTGACCGACCAACTGACCGACTACTGACCGACTGATCAGAAAACATACTACTTTCAAATTTCTTGCGCAGGTCGGCTAGCCGCCTGCTGACCGCCCGCGGGCCGACCACGCCCTGTGCAGAAATGAGTTACTGTTATTCTAACCGACACAGGGGCGGCTAGCCGTGGGTCAACAGTCGGCTGGCCGTCGGCTGGCCGACTGCTGACCGCCCATCTGCGGCAGCTTCAATTCAGTTCAGATTTCTCACACCATTTCACCCATTTTACATCCTTCCATTCCTTTGTCAAATCCCTGCACATCCCTTGAGCCTCCATGCTCTCCAAGGGCCATTTCTATTAAATTTTTAACAACCAACCCATCTAATCATTTCACAAAATACTCCTCCATTCTTCCATCCATTTGCAAAACATTTAGGCAAGGTAAAAGCCACTTCAATTGAATGAAAACTATCAAGATAAACCACTAGCATATGCATTTCAAACTAAAACAAATTTTCAAACCATAACACATGTTTGAAACAATACATTGCTCAAATTAGAATGGAAAAAGAACCAAACCATTGAAGCTAAAACATTCAAACTTTGCATGCATAAGAAGAGCTAAGTTGATCACTTGCCTTTGTCTCTAGCACTCCAAGATTACTCAGAAATCTCACCAATTAGACACAAGCACACCTAAGAAACAAAGACCCCCAAAACATACTCAAAAAGTAGCTCAAAACTTGGAATCTAGGAAAGAGTTAGAGTTAGAGCTTGCATGTTGAAATCAAGGCTCCCTAGGGGCTGTCCTACCTCATATAAAGAAATGAAAGGGAGGTCTTACCTGTAGCATCTCCAACCAGCAAGGAACTGCTCAAACGAACGGCTGTCCAGCTGCTCCTCACACGAAAATGGGGTCTAGGGAGAGCTTGGAAGGTGGGGAACACAATGGCGAAATCGGATTTTCAAACGGTGATGAATCATGGTTGATTTGGTGGAGGGAGAAGCAAGGAAGGAGGGGAAAAGGGCTCAGCTGGGAGTCCCTGCAACTCACACTCGTTGGGGAAGAGAATGGAGAGAAGAGATGGAAGGTGGGGCTTATATAAAGTGATAATCATGGGGCCCACAACTTAAAACTCTTCATGGACTTAGAACTGGGCTTTCTGGGCCTCGGATGAAATCGACGAAGAAGACTAAAATGATCCTTATAAAATCTAGTTTTCAAAAAGTATATTTTTGGCATGGTTCTGAAATTTCGAAATCTGGGCTCAGATTTAAATGTGAAAAGACTGTTTTGCCCCTCGGGCTGAAAAACTGATTTTCTGAGTTTCGAATGGGGTAGGTCTAAACACAAAAGTTGTTAGATCTAATTTGACCTATCAAAAGAAACCAAAATTGTAATTTTTCAAAATCAAGAACAATCCCCCACGCTGACACGTACAGCCTAAGGCATCCCCGGGCTGTCAGACCAGGTCCAACCGCTCTCAAAATTCCCCAAAGCTATGGAAAACCATTCTAAACCACAATCTAACTCAATTAGGCTCAAATCTTATTTAGAACACTAAACCACGGCTAAAAACACACTAATCCCGAAAATTAGGGGTTGGGGTCTTACATCCTGCTCAGCCATTAGAGGATTGAAGTTAGGCCAAACGATGTTGAAATGGCCCAAAACTTCATATGTACCCTTCTTTTGGCTATTTTGAGGGATCTTGTAATTTTTGTTTGATTTTGACAAGATCTGATGCTTGAAGCAACTTTACCTGTTTATAGTAGGATGCGGTTCCATGTAGCTTTTGATGTTAAGGAGGCAAAGTGACATTTTGGTGTCAACAAATGCCACCTTGAGGTACAGCAAAGAGTCGTGTAGCTTTTACAGTCGATGTGCCTTGAAGAAAACTTTGAAGGAGAGTTTTTGACTTGACCAAGAGTCGTTGAGCATTTATTTTTTTTAATAGAGTAGCCTTTTGAGTTTCCAAGGGGATTTTATGGCAGTGAGAGAGATCACATACCATATCAAGGCAAAATTTTGAAAATGACATTTGGATTGGTTTTTTGGGTTTTGAAATTTTTTTTTTTGACCTTGTGAATCTAAAGGCTTTGTGTGGCGCATCAGGCGGTCAAGAAGGTTTTTGGTTTTTGACCTTGTGACCTGACAAGCTGTATGTGGCAGGTTAGGGGGTCGGGTTTTGGATTTTGATTTTGGTCTTGTGACCTAACAAGTTGTATGTGGCAAGTTAGGGGACCGGGATTTCGTTTTTGGTCACTCTTTGGGACAATTTTGAGTCCATTGGAGTGGTTTGGGTTTTTGTTGAATATCAGTTTCAAGGTTTTAGCTTAATTTGGTTCATGAGGTGGGATGGTTTGGATTTTTGGAAACTAATGAGGCTTGGATTTTTTTTTTGTATGGTCCAATCAACTCAAAGAAGGCATAGAACCATTTTTGTATGCTCTTGGTAAGAGGAATTTGGACTAAAAGCCACTTTTAGTGCCTAGGTGGTCAAACCCGGTTCATGTGGGCTAGGCCATGGGACCTTAAGCTTTAAAGATGGCTTAGATCTCATGTGGTGTCATTTTTGTAAAGAATATCTAAAAATATCTCTTTTTGGTAAAGAATATCTAAAAATATTTTTACTTAGAGAGAATCTCTTAAGTTCCCTTGATTTTGGGAGAGATTTTCTCAAAGCATCTTTCTTTGGGAGAAAGTTTCTTACATTCCCTCTCTTTTTTGAGAGAATTTCTTAAAGGGTCTCCTCCTTAGGAAGGAATATCTCATGATCGCTTTCTTTTAGGAAGGTTGCTAATTTGTAGCACTTACCTTCTTACTTCTTTCCTTCTTTCCTCTTTTGGTTTGCTCTCTTTTATAAAAGGAAGGGGAGGTTGGATCTCTTGCTCCTATTGCCTTCTTTTTACAAAAGTCTTCAAGAGTGCTCCAAGATCAAGAACTCTTCTTCTTCAAGGATTTTCAAGTTCTTCTTCTTCCTCCATGGCTTCATGTAAGTTTTCTTCTTCCTTAAGAAACTCCATGTATAAGTAGGGAAAAAAAAGTTTATTTCTTTTCTTTTCTTTGCCTTTTCTTCCTCTTTTTTTTTCTTCCTTTTTCACGTGTTTCTTTTTTTTCACACATTTTTTTTCCTTTTCTTCTTTTTTCTTCTTTTTTTTTCTTTCTTTCTTTTTATTTTTCTTTCACGGTTTTTTTTTTTTTTTTACCATGTTTTTTTTTTCTTTTTTTCTTCTTTTTTTTTCTTTCCCTTTTTTTTTTTTTTTGTGTGTGTGGCCGTACGGACAAGACTGTACGGTCATGGCCTACCATCCTTTTTTTTTCTTTTTTTTTTAAAGAGATTCTTTTCTTCTCTCTTTTTTTTTTCTTTCTTTCCCGGATTTCGAGACGTGCATGCATGACAACTTTCCTTCTATGCATTTTTTTTAATGGAATTAGAAAGATGATACTGCACACCTGGAAATCTTTTGCAAGTCTCGGGATTTGGAGCTCGCAGCAATGTTGAGCCCTTTCTTGGTCTTGCGGGGATTTTCTGAGGAGCTTTGCAAGTTTTGGATTATGGAGCTCGCAGCAATGTTGAGCCCTTTTCCAATCTTGCGGATATTTAAGAAGCTTGGGTTTGATCTCGCAGCAATGTTTGAGTTCAAGCCTTCTTCGAGAATTTTCCATTGATTATGAGCTTGCAACAATGTTGAGCCCATCTTCAAGCTCCTCATTTCTTTAGGGGTGTTTCCTTTTTCTTTGGAATTGCCCCCAGAACCTTGCCAAAATTTTGCTAGAATTTTGTTTAGCAAAATTCTGTCATTTTGATGATTGATTTTCTCTCTTTCCATCCTTTGCAGGTAGTTCCTCTAGAACAAACAAGGGTAAGGAGCCTGTTACTGATGCGCCTCACCGTTCTACCAGCTCTTCTAACATGGCCGTACAGCAGGCCTGGGAGGAGGTCCAGTATGTTGAAAGGAACTTGGAAGAGTGTGACTCGCTCAACCGAGATGAGATGAGGCAACATTTGATCGCCCTCAAGGATGAGGAGTTTTATAAAATTATGGAAAGCAACCGTCCCTGGGTCACGGACAATCAGAGCATTGTGCCCAAGCCTACCTTCTTCTTTTGTGATGCAGTCCCTGACGATTCAACATACCAAAGGAGATGTTTTCAGTTCTCTTACACAGTTGATGGTGAGAAGAGAACTGTTTCTACCCAGTCGACCTTCAATCGGACTATCTCGATCATGAGCCTTTCCTCCACATGCTCAAAGAGGAATGATCCTCCAAGCTGGGTGAAGAGGACAAACGTGATCAGGACCAGGGTTTTCGTTGGCGGCCCTTCTGGTTTTGCGGAAAAGTCGCCTACCCGTATGGACATTTTAATGCCGGCCAGCGGCTACCAAGGTTCAGATCGCCCTTCGGTTGATTTGAGACCGGTGGGCCTTAGCATTTTCAAGGGTGATGGCAACAATTGGGTGAAGCCTTTTCGACTTCGTGGCCGTTTCAGTGCTGACTCGAGCTGGGAATCGTGGACTGATCACATCCTGCAGGTCGGCGGTGCCATTCTGAAGGAGGCCGAGATTTTTGACGCGGTTCGCGCTTTTCGGCAAACCGTGGTTTTCTCCGATGAGGCCTTCATGGCCATGCTAGAGTCGTTCCTTCCACAAACCAATACCTTCGTTATCACAAACGGTGAGATTGGTTTCTCTTTAAAGGAACTGAGCGCCATCACCGGGCTGCCTATCCTCGGCAATCTCTATGAGGAGTTCATGCCTATTGACAGCGTCCTTGAGGGGTAGTCTAAGGAGTTCAAGGTCTTGTACCTTCAACTCGTTGCCTTCTACGATTTTTTGAAGGAGAAGGAGGGCTTGAAAGTCCAGTGTAGCAGTTGGAAGAGTGGTAGCTCTTTGTCTTCCAGCCCCTTTGACAGTGGGGAGTCTTCTGAGAGTACGACCCAGGAAGCCAGGGCTAAGAACCCGGATTCAAAGAAGATCTCCGCCATGCGAGAAAATTTGAAGGAGCTCTTCGCAAAAACAGACGCCATTCATTCTGACATTGCGCTGCAGAGAAAACTCGTTGTTTACCTCACTTATTGGCTGGGTGAGGCTGTTTTTGCTGGAGGAAATGGTATGCACATTAGGCCGCAGTGCATTTTTTCGGCTTGTCAGATGGTGTCTGGAGAGCGGCTTGCTTTGGTGCCCGCTCTTTACTCTTATTTATGCACCAAACTGCAGGCTACTGCTTTCCTGGTTCAGCTTGGGCTTCCCATGAATAGGGCATTTTCAGCCCATATTTTCTATTCGTGGTATGTATACCACTATCTCAGTTTCCACCAATTGGGCGCTGCATAGGACGATGACCCGTTTATGATTCGGTTGGTTAGAGGGAAGCCTGTTTCTGAATCTCTCTTATCTGCCCATTTGAGGATCTGACGATTCTGGGACGTCAAGATGCGGCAGTCTTCAGTGCAGCTTTCTTCGGGCTTGCGGAAGAAGGCTTTTGATTTTGGTGTCTCCCGTGATTCGACTAGGGCATGGTCGGGGAGACACTATTCTTTAACAAACGCAGAGAAAGCGTGGCTTTTCAACATACGTGTCGGCACGATGGTGTATCGAAGACGTCTTTTCGTCGACATCTAGCCGTATGTTCCCTCACGTTTTGCCATGCAGTTGGGCTTCTCCCAAGGCGTTGTTGGAGCGCCTTCGAGCAAGGTGAAGCGTTTTGGAGGTCTGCAGGACGGGAGAAATGCATAGCGTTTTATAGTGCAGAAGATACTACTGCCATGATTTCCTATCCTGAGTTGCCCAGTTTCTGGACTGCAGGCTTCACGAAGTGGTTTGTGGAGAGCTTTTCAATGTACCGGGGACTTTCCAAGATAGAGCTCGATGTAAAGCGGTCTTCCGGGAAAGGTCTTGGGAAGTCAGATGGCGTCTGCCGAGAAGAAGTTCTAGCTTTTCTTTCTGGAGAAAAGCGTAGAATAGGCTTTCTCGAGGACTAGGACGTCATCAGATCAGGAGCTGCACAAGAGATACCTGGTGAGGTCTTGGAACAGCTTGCAGAGGAGGAGGTTGAGGTCGCTGCTTGGATACAAGCCGAGTGAGCAAAGGCTTCCATGGAGTCTACCGGCAAGAGCAGACCATCTGGTGAGGACTCTATCAAGAGGCCAGATTTCGATGGTGGGGCTGGTACTTCCAGCAATTCGTCCCATAGGAGCGAGAGGAGAAGATGACAGCGCCGAAGTAAAAGACGGCACGAAAACTCTCCTGATCTGGAAATTCCTTCCACCATTGCTGAGGAGGCATCAGGGGATGATGATGAGCCTCCAGAGAAGAGAAGCCGGGGAGAAAAGATCAGTAGTGATGGTATGACCCTTCTTCTTTTTTTCCGCTTCTTTCTTTTTATGAGGCTTTTGTTTTTTATCTAGTTCTTTTCTTTCTTTTGGCAGAAGGTGATGATTTGATGATGCCTGAGGTTCCTGCCAATGAGGCGGTGACGGATCCGGTCATGGCATATGAGGAAGAACCCAGAGATTCTAAAGTAGACCCAGAATCTCCACCTGGTATGATTTTCTCTTTTTTTTTATTTATTTATTTATTTTTTTTAACCGCCTCTTGCTGACATATATTTTTTTGTTTTCTTGCCAGCTGGCTTGCCAAAGGATTCCGACGACTTCAAGCCATCCATGGATGCTACTTTTGACGATGCTTCGGATGAGCTTATGGATGCAAACAGTATTTCACCGGTCGTCGAAGAAGGTACTTTGCAGTGATAATCTTGATATTTTGATTTTTGACAAGATCATATTCATACCTTTTTCATCTTCCATTGGTAGGTCGTGAGGCGACAGGAGAAGTCCCTCTATCATCCTCAGAGCCAGAGCGGGGGGTGCCCGTGGTTGATCCAAGGGTAACGGCTTCTTCCACCAGTTTTGGTGAGGCAGAGCAGAGTCCGCAGGCTAATATTCCTTCTTCAGTGACTCTGATTGGAAAGAGCTTCTTGATTACTCTTCCAACGGTGCATGACATGGGCAATCGACCAACGGAGCATGGTGAGTCTTCATCTGAGCCATCCCGTCAGTTTGCGAGGAAGGTGTTGAAGAGAGTCTTGAGCTCTTGGGTCGAGACTCTTTCTTCTGGCCATTTGGAGGCTGGCTTCAGCATGGTTAAGCATGTGTAGGACACTCTTGCTGATAGCGAAGTGGTCGGTCTGGACATTACAGATGCCAAGGCTTTTGTTGATGAAGTCATCGCTCTAGGCAACAAGTGGAATGAGAACAAGAGCTTTCCAAATGGTGACTTCTTCAACGCGATGTTTTTGAAGCCTTCTAGCGAGGTCAAATCTGAACTGGATGAGATATCGCAGACTCGGAAGCAGCTCGTTCGGGAGAGGAACGTCACCGAGTTGGCTATTATCGAGCTGACACAGGACCAGCACCGTCTCGATAGGGAGGTCATTGAGGCCAGACAGCGCCTTGAGTTGTTGGAAGAACAAATTGCTGCCAAGTGGACTACTATTTCGAAAGCTTGCGATAGAGAGAGGACTCTCATTCGCCAAGTTGAAAAGGTTGAAAGCAATCTCTGGAGGAAGATTCAGGAATATGAACAATGACAAATTCTCTAGGAAGAGCTTCCTCTTGCTGAAGATGGATTGCGACGGCCTACTGCTTTTTATGGAAAATCCTGAAGAAATGCAGCCTGGAAGCTTTGGAGGCTAAGGCCAAGAGTTTACTTGAGGAGCTAAGTCTTAGGCTGAAGACCATGTCGGACTAGCCTCCTGATTTATAACAAACTTTTTCTCCTTTTCTTCTGGTACCTCCATGTATAAACATTTTTTAGCACCCCTTTTTTGTATTCCCTCGTTTCACTTAAATTCTTTTTTGATGAAAGTAAGTATAAGTTGGATGGGAATGTTTTTTTGAAAATTTGATCAAAAGGTTGTCGTTTTGTGAAAATCTTTTGTCAAAGGCTTGTTTTGGGAATGAAAGCCAGATTTTGTGGCAAAAAGCCTGGTTATTTGATGGCTTGAAAGCCGAATTTTTGTGGCATAGGAGCCAAAATTTTGTTTGTGGCATGGAAGCCGGTTTTTGGCATGAGAGCCGATTTTTGTGGCGTGAAAGCCAAGTTCTGGTTTTTTGGCATGAGAGCCAAAATTTTGTGGCACGGGAGCCAAAATTTTGTTTGTGGCATGACAACCAAATTTTGTTTGTGGCATGAGAGCCAAATTTTGTTTGTGGCATGTAAGCCGGCTTTTAGCATGAGAGCCGATTTTTTTTTTTTTTGAAAACCAAGTTTTGTTTTGTTGGCATGGAAGCCAGATTTTTTATTTTTGGCATGAAAGCCAGGTTTTGTTTTACTAGCGAAGAAGCCAAATTTTGGGTTTTTGGCATAAAAGCCAGGTTTTTTTTGTTTTCAAAGTGCAAGTATCGACTAAGAGTCGCCTCCCTGTTGAATGGTATCGCAAGTATCGATGGAATGTCGCTTCCTTGCTCATTTGGTTGCGAGTATCGATGGAATGTCACCTCCTCGCAGATTTTTGTGCAAGTATCGACTGAATGTCGCTTCCCTACTTTTTTTCAAAAATTTGGTTTTGTGGGTATCGATGGAATGTCGCCTCCCCACGATTTTTTGAAATTTGAGGTTTTTTCGAACCTTTGTTTTTGTTTTGAAGTTTGGATTGTGGATATCAACTGAAACGTTGTGTCTCCACAATTTTTTGAAATTTTGCAAGGATTGACAAGGTGTCGCTTCCTTGCAATTTGAGGTTTTGGAAGTATCGAATAAGGTTCGCATCCTTCCGATTTTTTGGTTTTGTGTGAGTATCGACTAAACGTCGCTTCCTCACGGTTTTTTTGAAAAATCATTTTTTGTTTAAAGACACGAGGGTCGTAAATTTTGACTCAAAACCATTTTTGGTGGTAAAAGTCGGGGTGGACTAGGGTGGAAATCCCTGAGTCCTGATTTTTATTTTAAACCATGAATTTTGGGTTCAAGGATCGAAAGTTTATGGTCAAGTTGGAGAAGAGACTCCTAAACTTGGATTTTGGGTTGTTTTTTTTTTTTTTTTAACAATGAAACATTGAAAGTAAGCATTGTTTTGGGCTTCTAGAGATTTCAACATAGGGATGAAAACTCTAAAAGGGGTGGGTTTGATGAGCAAGCACCTAGGAATAGGCTTTGGCCATGCAGGCATCGCTCTGACCCAATGTAGGAAGTCTTTAAGGGTAGTACCGCTTCAAGAACTTGCCATTGATGGGCAGCATACATCTGTCACCCTCCATGTTTAGAAAAGCATATGCACCATTGGAGAAGACTTTGTCGATAATGAAGGGTCCCTTCCATTTTAGTTCGAATTTGCCTTTGGATTTGTGGGCAAAAACCATCGGCCTTTTTACCGCAAGAACCAAGTCACCCTTTTTGTGGGCACGTTGCCTGACCTTTTTGTCAAAAGATCCTGCCATGCGTGCTTGGTAAAGCATAACACTTTGTAGAGCGAGCCATCTTTCATCGAGATTATCCAGTTCTTGGAGTCTCAATTTGATGTTGCTTTCTTGTGTCATTTCATTTTGCAGAGATACCCTTAAGGAAGGAATTTGTACCTCTAGAGAGATAACTTCTTCACATCCATAGACCAAGGAGAATGGTGTGCTATGGGTTGGTCCTTGAACAATAGTCCGATAGGCCCATAAAGCTTCAGGCAGTTTGTCGCTCCAGTCTCCTTTATGACTAGAGACCATTTTCTTGAGGATTTTACAGAGTGTCTTGTTGAAGGCTTCTGCTAGTCAATTCACTGCCGGGTTATACGGAGTCGAATGACAACTTTGGATTTTGTATTTGTCGCAGAACCTGCAGAATCTGTGATCTCGGAATTATGGTCCGTTATCATGGACGAATCTTTTAGGTATGCCAAAGGGACAAATGATGTTGGTTCGCAAGAATTGAAGGACTGATGAGGTCTTCATTTCACTGAACCAAATGCTTCTGACCACTTGGAGAAATAATCCGTAGTGGCGCAGATGAAGCGATGACCACTATTTGACGGGGGAGAGATATGACCTATGATGTCCATACCCCAGGCTTCGAAGGGCCATGAGATCGCTGTAGGATGTAGCCATTCTGGAGGCATGTGGACATAATCTCCATGAACTTGGCATCGTTCGCAATGTTTAGCAAATTGCATAGCGTCAGCTACCATGGTAGGCCAATAGTAACCCAACCTTCTTATCTGATCATAGAGCTTAGGACCAGCCTGATGGGCTCCACAAAGACCAGCATGAACTTCTTTTAGAGTTTCTTCCGCCTCTTGTTGTGACAAGCAGCGTAGAAGTACTCCGTTGAAGGATTTTCTGTAAAGCATTTTCGAGGGAATATCCAAATGGAAGTTTGGGGCTCGTCTTTGAATGCTTACCCGCTCTTTTGGATCTTCTGGTAGGATTCCGAACATAATCTAATCAATGAACAGATCCATCTAGTCGCCACTCGGAGGTCCAAGGATGGAAATCCGACTTCCGACCACTTGGTGGCATTCAGCTACTGCTTGGTGTGTGTTGAGAGGAGGGAGAATCCTCCTTTGACACACTATAATTTTCATGTTTTCCCCTTCTTGGATTGCCATGGATGTAGCAAGTCCAGCTAGGGCATCTGCACAAATGTTTTCACCTCTACGGATGTGGGTGATGTGACAGATATCAAACTTTTGTTGAAGCGATTGCGCCTTGTTATAGTAAGGCAACAGATCAGGCTTCCTGATTTCATATTTCTGATTCATCTGGTTGACGATCAGTTGGGAGTCCCCAAATGCTTCCAGCATGGTGATACCGGATTCGAGGGCGAGTTCCAATCCTATGATCAGGGCTTGGTATTCAGCCGCATTGTTTAAACACGGTTCCAGTAGCGAAAATGCGTGTGGAATCATGTATTTGTCGAGGCTAACAAAGAGAATGCCGATTCCTGATATCGGCTTTCCTTTTTCGTTTGTCCTGGTTACACCATCGAAGTACATGTTCGAGGAGGCATTTGGTGAAGAAGTCTCCACACTGTAGACAGGCTCATCTGGGAGATCATCTCTGAGCGGAGAATCCTTAGGCAGCGGATGCTCTGCAAGAAAATCTGCCAGAGCTTGGCCTTTGATTGCTTTCTGCGGTACATACCTAATATCAAATTGTGACAGGAGGATGGACCATTTTGCCAGCCGGGCATTGAGAGAACCTGCTTTTGTGACAATGACCTTTAAGAGATTGATCCTCGATATCAGGTATACTGTGTTTGACAGCAAATAGTGACATAGCTTTTGTACAGCAAACATCACTGCCAGGTTATCAATGATTTCTCCGCCACTAATCCTTCTGGTTACCTGTAACTCCTGCAACGTATTACATATGTGATTAGTTGCACCGGAGTCTACACAACAGGATTCTGAAGTACTAGTTGCAAAACTAATTTCAGAAACAAGTGACTCAATCATACCCGAGGTCCTTTTCTTAGACAGAAGATCTGGACAATTCCTTTTCCAATGTCCTGTCATACCATAGTGGAAATACTTTCCCTTTACTCTCGTATCCTTAGCCTTGGCCATACTACAAGTAGAACCATTCTCCACCTTAGGACCCTTGATGACTGACTTCTTCTTGCTATCTCGGTCTTTGCCTTTCGGCTTAGTCCTAGCAAATGACTTTTCTGTCATGAGGGGATTTTGCTCTTTCTTCATGATTTCCTCAGTCACTATCAGCTGACGAGACAACTCAGCTATAGTCATTTCCAATTTATTTTAATTGATATCGAAATGTTTGAAAGAATCCGGTAGTGACTGAAGGATCATGTCGATCTGCGATTCTGTATCAATCTTAGCACCCAGTACATCTAAATCATTTAGTGCGAAAACCATTTTCAACAAATGTTGTTGTACTGGGGTTCCCTCAGCCATCTTTGTGTTCATCAACACCTTCATAACAGCTTGCCTAGCAGGTCTAACCTGGTCCGCAAACATCTCCTTTAAGTTCGATATAATATCATATGTTGACTTATAGGATTGATGTTGGTGTTGTAAATCACTAGACATGGATGCCTGTATAAAATATCCGGTCATCTCACTGTCTTTGGTCCACTTGGTGTAAAGGTCTTTCTCAAACTGTGGTACATCAAGCTCAGGCTTAGGAAGGGGGGTATGGTAATGACATATCTGCATCCTGAATTTGTCAGGACAATGTCCAAGGCCCTTTTCCAGTCTATAAAGTTGGATTCCATCAACCTATTCTGGTTGAGGATGGTCGCAAGTGGAAGAATAGTATTTGAATTAATGCTGAATTAACTGTAACACATAACCACACATTCAATTAAAGAATATTAATGACATTAAGGTTTAGTAATCTACCAAATTCATGTGGTAATCCTCATAACCACTAAAATTTAGAATACTTCGGAATTCCAATCCCCGGGATATGCCTCCTTGGGGAGTGCAGATATCACCTAGATTGGTGCTGATCAAAGTAAGTCAAAATTTGGATTGAGACTAACTATCCATGATCCCCTATCATTCATTATTATGTAGGTATCTCATACCAAGTAATGTATGACTCCCGATTTGCTTTGGTTTCTAAAATACATGAGGTAAATCCTTGGGGATACTACATCATTATTTTAGTTAAGTGTGAACCACCAAGTAACATTGAATGACAACCGTTGTGAGCAGCCCCGCCTTTGGGAGTGAACCCCTACCCCGTCTCACCAACACTATCCTTTTGGGAGATCCATATCTAGTAACCAGACAAATAAAAGCCCTCCATGGGGAACGGCCATTCTCAAGATGGCGCAAGGCTAATACTTTCCTTAAAATGGACCTATGGTGGAAAACCATGGGGATTTCTCAATTTAATGTCCCACTCCCACTTAATATTTTAGGATTGAGGATTTTCCTTTTAAGGTATTAGGGCCCACGTATAATTATCAAATCATCTCATGACAGGATCAAAGATTGATTCCAAGTCAAGTTATTTTAAGGAAAGTCCAGATTCTTAAGTTAGTGTTACCAATGTGTCCATCTCATGGGTCATCAACACTAATTAGAACTCTTTCCAAAAATTAATTTGATTTTACAAATTTTAGTAACTTGCTATGCTTGGATTAGATTTGGAAACATTCTAAATGAAGCATTCATCCATAAAAAGAAAATGCTAAAAATAGTAACTAGTCCTTTCCTCCACATGGCCCAAGCGGAATAGACTTCTTGGACTTCTAGACTTTCCAAAACTTTGGGATTCCACAAACTCTTTGGGCATCTCCAAAACATCTTTTGGCAATCTTCAAACTCTTTGATTAGGAGTCCAACTTCACTTTCCTTCTTCGTCTCAGACATCGCCGAAATTTACAAATTTAGAAAATTACATAAATTCCTATGTCTCTACAACGAGACTTACATGGTATTCTAAACATGGAAATAAAAGGGCTATAGGGAAACCACCATGCTTGCCCTTTCACGGGAATCCAAGGAAACCATGATGCCCTTTACACTTAGCCTTAAATAAACCAACAACCATATAAAGAAAGTAAAAGACTTGTGGGCCATATGGAGAGGACAAGATCACCTGCAAGTTAGTATCTCATACAACCAAGCAACTCACAAAACCGGGTTACCAAACAATAATGGAAAAATAAGATGCCAAAGGTTGTCATCCTTTTGAAATTATGCACTCCGCAAAGGGGGTCAGGGGGTATCCCCAGTGGGGGTCGAGCTACCCGGTCAGCTAGCGGGGACCCAGGGGACAGCGCCCTCGAAAAAAAAAAGAAAACAGAACATACTCGAAACTGAAAACTGCCCAGTTCTGTGTCAGTGTACCCGGTCGACCGGGCAGAAGGCTCGGTCGACCGCGTCTACAGTCACCCGGTCGACCGGGCACAGGGCCGGTCGACCGGACTAACGAACACCTGCAACTTTGGGTTTTCTATTTCGTGTCCAAACGACTCCAAAACACTTCTGAAGTCTACCAATGGCTTCCTACCATCCTTCCATCATTATTAAACCCTTTTGTGACTATCCAAATATGGATTCACAATTAAACAAAGCAAAACCATAAAAATCGATCCATACATAGCCCTTCCTCTATCTTCTTCGCATCTCATGTAAAGATCAGAGCAAGTTACTGATCTAACATGATTAGAGATGAGGTATGGCTCTGATACCAATTGTTGGAAGTGGGTGGACCTCTTGGATAGGTTTCAAAAACTTTTCACCAACTAGGAGTGATGAACACCTATCCAAAAGCCATCAAAACCCAATCCAGGATGCATGTCCTCAAACTCAGCGATCATGATCAGCAAACAAGCCTATTAAGGAGAAAAAAACAGCACTAAACATGCAACCACGAAATTCCACAACATACAAGGAGTAGAAGATACCTATAGAGTTTGGTTGTGCTCTAATGGAGAACTTGATTCAACTCTTTGATGAATAGTTCTTCTATGATCAGAATCTCCAATGCCCAATCGTCTTCCACGCTATGACCCACTTCAGATCTCTTTCCTCAAGAGAGATGGTGGAATTTCTAAGAGAAAGCTCTCTAGAATCACTAAGGAAACTAGAAGGGAACTAGAAGAGAGAGAATAAGAGAGTAGTGCAACTCTTGCACTTTGGGGGGGGGGATGGGCGTGAATCCCTAGGAGGAATTGTGCATGGACGTCCAAGGGTGCTCCCTTCTCTTCCTTTTACAGCTTTTCAACCTTGTCTCTTAGTGTATTATTAGAAGTCCAACTTCCATTACACTTAGTAACCCTTTGCTCTACTATTACCACTATTAGAAGTCTCACTTCAAATAGAAATAGTAGCTTTCCTTTTTGAGTTCAAATAGAATTAGTTAAGATCCAATCTTGGTCTAGCGTGGGACCCACTACGGATTCCATAGAAAGCTGGCTCCAACTGGGACACCGCGACCCCACATCTCATGTGCAATCCAGGCCCGTAGTTAATTGCAAATAACTCCACTAAATAAATGCAATTAAACTCCAGTCTTAGGAATAAATTACATGAAGACCCTAAACTTCCCAATGTCCACAAGTAGGCCCCTCCATCAATACCATGGATCAATTGGACCTGTCTTCCAAACTTAGATCCATATCTTACTATCCTTGAGCCCCAATTAATTATAATGATCATTTGGTACCGATCCAATTAACTCTTAATTGGAATGGGTGCGCACTTACCAATGATAAATCCATGAATTGGCACAAGGGGATATTAAAGATAGATTCCATTTTGACCATCGAATGTTCCCACAGATCTACTACCACGTACCCAAATCACCGAGGTGTTGACCTACAATTGGCCTCACTCATTGGTGACTCAAAGCAAATGAAAAGATAGAAACTTGAGTTCATTAATGTCTTAGGATTGAGAGCCTATTGCTAGGGAATTATGAGAGCAGACCTTAAAGTAAAGACAGTGTTCATAAGGTGCTTCTCATGGTCCTTCAATACATCCAATGTACCAGCACTATGATCCAGAATCTTACATTCTGATGATCGAGACAAATCACACTATCTCATAGTAATCAAAGTACTGCAACCTTGTCAGATGAGATGTCCAATCTCATCACTGGTTGTGAAGATATTCAAGTATAAGATTTGCTATACATGTCTCCCGTATGTGGATCTCATCCTTACACATGTATTGCATCTAGTATACTTATGGACTCCGGTTCATCTCATGAACCATCATGTCATTCGTATTGGTTTTGTGCATTTAAGTAATAAACACCAATCATCTCATGAAATGATAACATGAATATATTGATAAATAAAGAAATTAATCAATTTATTACATCAATCTTAATGGATTGAGACCATAAAACTAACAATCTCCCACTTGGGCTCAATGCCATTCAGGGTTGCATCTCATGCTCATCGCATTTACAAGGGCATTTTCAAACCATGGCTCCGCTTCTATCCATAAATCTTCTTGATCAGTACTCCTCTCAAGATTTGCTATGAGATTATCCCAATCACCTGCTGAAATTGGGTTGAAGTAAGGCACTTCTTTTGGAGACGATGGCTCTTCTGAATCAGAGAACCGTGCGTCTGTGTCATTGGACAATTCCTCTTCATCATCAGAGAAATCATACCAATTTGATGAGCTTCCTGGGTCTTTTTCGGGTAACTCTTCAAAGAGATATCCAGGGAGATCAATGTCTTCATCGCCATAAGATGTTGAGGCCTGGTCGGCAAAACAACTCTGCTGCCTTTGTATCAGCTGTCTCATCGGAGTCTTATGATCATACCCCAATCCGTATGAAGACTTGTCTATGCGACGGTGGAGTTTCCAATCTTCCATCTGACTTTTGGTCAGGGTGGGTTCCAATGGTATAAGAATACCATGGCACCTCCCAAACCAATTAGATTTTTAGCGTCATAGCCCATTTTCTTCATGATAGCTTGTGCCATTGGACTATACAAGGATAGTTGAGGCATACCTTCATTTTGGAAAGGTTCAAGCAAAGAATTTCATGAAAAAGCATTCGACCTGTGGAAGAAGATTGGTTTCTCTTCTGCCGTTGTTGCCGGAACGATGAAGGTAGCAGACGCGGGATCTTCTATGTCAGCATGTGTCTCCAATGGAGTGAGGGCAGGCTGAACTTGCTGAGTATCAGCTTGGCTTGACGATGTATCGTCTTCGGGCTCTGAATCCGAATCCGTGTCTTGTATGATGATACGAAGGAGACAGCAAACTTGCCCCCAGTCTTTTGCTTTGTCTTCTTTGCTTTAGTAGTGATTACCAAAGGTTTGGAAGATTTGAAGGAGACAACGAAGGGAGATGCATTGCTCTCTTCGGATTTTCGGAAGGTTTATTTTCATCTGATGATTGCTGAGGAGCCTTACCTTTATCTTTTTGGAGATTGCCAGCAAAGTATGCTATTTTCTCCTCCTCCTTCTCTTTCTCGTCCTTGTACATTTGAGAGTCTGCGAAATGGACTTCTTTGCCTTTGAAGGGTTTTTTTTTCTGCAAACACTCGATGTATCAAGCCGTCGTTGTGAACAAACTTGATGCACTGATGTAGAGTCGAAGGAATGACACCATTCTCGTGTATCCAGGGGCGTCCGAGAATGATGTTGTTGCATGAAGCGTCTTTATTGCATACACGGTGACTTCAGAGATAAGATCACCGATTTGCAACCTGAACCTGATTTTGCCAATGGGCCTTTGAGTACTCCCATTGTATCCAAAGATGGACACAGATGTGTGGCTCAACTTGCTAGGTGGGATACCCATCTCTTCTAGTGCCGTAGTAGAGATGAGGTTGAGTGCAGAACCTCGGTCGATCTGGACTTTGTGTATCGGCATCTCTTTGATGTACCCTGTGAAGTACAAGGGCCGGTTGTGCTTTGTCTCGCCTAGCAGGAGGTCTTCCTTATTGAAGGTGATGGTTGCACTTGCGGTTTTTTGGACCGAGAGGCATTCAGTGCAAGGTCCTTCAGTTTCCTTCTTTTCTCCCTTTGAGGAGGTTTTTGATTTCTTGACCATATAGTCCATTTCAATTTGTAGGACTTGTGGGGCAAGTTTGTCGACATCCATATTCAGCCTTTGCAGTTATGAAATGAGACTATCACGAGTTTGGGATGACATTCGTAACAAGTCTAGGATGTGCACTCGTGCAGGTATGTGTTTGAAGTGCTCGATCAAGTCATACTTGAAAGCCTCCTTGGGGCCTGCATTTTCATTATGATCGCCACTTGGGGCATTTACAACTTGCTCCCGAAGGATTTACATAAGAAGAAGAAGAAGGCTGGTTGTAGTTTTTGTGGTAATCCCGGCCAGAGCGGGTACCTTTCCCAACTTCAAAAGCTTCTAGACGTGGTCCTTCTTTCGGAAGACCTCCTTCGGGCTCAAGGGGCTGATCCTCCCCATTTGCTGAAAACGCTTCTGCAGCAGTATAGTTTTGCAACTCCTCTCTTTTTTTATTATTAGAAGTCCAACTTCCATAATAATTAGTAACCCTTTATTCCCACTATTACCACTATTAGAAGTCTTACTTCAAATAGAAATAGTAGTTTTCCTTTTTGAGTTCAAATAGAATTAGTAAAGATCCAATCATGGGCTAGCACGGGGACCACTAGGGATTCCATAGAAAGCTAGCTCAAACTGGGAAACCGCGACCCCACATCTCATGTGCAATTCGGGCCCATAGTTAGTTATAAATAACTCCACTAAATAAATGCAATTGAACTCCAGTCTTAAGAATAAATTACATGAAGACCCTAAATTTCCCTATCACTACAAGTAGGCCCCTCTATCAATATCCATGGATCAATTAGACAGACTATCCCACCAATTTAGATCCATATCTTATTATCCTTGATACCCAATTAATTATAGCAATCATTAGTACCATCCAATGAACTCTTAATTGAGATGGGTGTACACTTACCAATGATAAATCCATTAATTGGCATAAGGGAAAAAGATAGATTCCATTTTTACCATTAAATGTTCCCACAGTCCTACTACCACGTACCCAAGACACTGAGGTGTTGACCTACAGTTGACCTCACTCATTGGTGACTCAAAGCAAATGAATAGATAGAAACTTGAGTTCATCAATGTCTCGGGATTGAGAGCCCATTGCTAGGGAATTATGAGAGCAGACCTTAAAGTAAAGACAGTGTTCTTGATGTGCTTCTCATGGTCCTTCAATACATCCAATGTACCAGTATAATGATCTAGAATCTTTCATTCCTATGAATGAGACAGATCATACTATCTAATAGTGATCATAAATACTACAACCTTGTTAGATGAGATGCCCAATCTCATCACTAGTTGTGAATCAATTTAAGTACGAGATTTGTGACACATGTCTCCTGTATGTGGATTTCATCCACACACATGTGTTACATCTAATACATTTGTGGACTCCGGTTCATCTCATGAGCCAGTATGTCATTTGTATTGGTCATGTACATTTAAGTAATTAAAACACCATTCATCTCATGAAAGGAAAACATGAATATATTGATAAATAAAGAAATTAATCAATTTATTACATCAATCTTAATGGATTGAGACCATGAAACTAACATTTATAAGGGTAAGCAATAACCTATAACCCTAAGATTGGTTGTCTCAAAGAATTTTCTACACAACACTTAAAGATATACAAGTTTATGCTCAAATACAATGCCTCTTAATTAGGTGGATATGAAAGTGAAAATCTAATTCACACACACACACACACACACACACACAATGAATGCAAAGATGAATGCACAATGTGCATATATGATGTCCTCAATCATTTTGAAAATAAAAGCTCATAAATGTATGCCAAAGGCTTTTTAAAAGCATTCATAGCTTTCACGGACCGACAATAGTTGGAGAAACCAGTGATAAGATTAAGTTGATTCAAGAACGTTTGAAGGTCGCCCAAAGTAGGCAGAAGAGTTATGCCGATACTCGTAGAAGAGACGTGCAATTTAAAGACCACAAGGTGTTTTTGAAGGCATCACCGGTTAGGGGCACCCTAAGGTTCGGACAAAAGGGCAAGTTAGCAAGAAGGTACATCGGTCCATATGAAATTTTGAGCAAGGTTAGAGACATTGCCTATAGACTTGCGTTACCGCTGGAGCTCTCCGAGGTACACAATGTTTTTCACGTCTCTATGCTGAAGAAGTATGCTCTGAATCCTTCTCATCTGTTATAGCACGAGCCGTTGGAAATCCGGGAAGATGTTTCATATGTGGAAAAGCCGATCAGAATCATCGATACCAAAGAACGGGAATTGAGAAACTGTACTATTCATTGGGTCAAGGTGCTTTGGGAAAACCACAAGCCAGAAGAAGCGACGTGGGAACTAAGAGAGCAAGTTCAGAAAAAGTATCCCCACTTGTTACCCGAGGGGTCAAGGTGCTTTGGGAAAACCACGAGCCAAAAGAAGCGACGTGGGAACTGAGAGAGCAAGTTCAGATAAAGTATCCCCACTTGTTACCCGAGGTAAATTTGATTTTATTTAGAAGACCAAATAACCTAATAGATGGAGGATGTCAGACCTCGATCCAAGATTAGCGCAATTAGTGATAATTAAGTGAGTGTTTAGTCTTAAGTTGCGTTTTGTGTTAGTTGGGTTAAAATATGGTTTAATTAAGTGAGAGCGTTGGTTTTAGTCAAACACACTCAAGGATGCCCTGAGTACACGTGTGAGCGTGGGAGAACGATTATGGATTTTTGATTAAATTGTGATTTTTATTTATTTTGAACGATTGAGGATTCTTCTTCTGCTCTTCAATGGAGCTTTCTTAGGCCCTAATGATCATGTTTTTCACACATGCAAAGAGGTCTTTGACTTAGCTCGTGGGATAGGATTTGTGGGAAGAATTTTGGATTAGCCATTGTCAAGGCAAGTGATCTCTTTAGCTTCTCTAGTATTTGAACTATTGGGCATTTGTTTAGCAATAAATGGTTTGTTTCCTAATCTTTGTTTTTGCAATGAATTGATACTAACATGGTAGAATGATTTGAAATCCTATTTCAGCTTGAAATGCATGTGTTATTGTTTATCTTGAGAATTTTCTATGTGTTAGTTGTCTTGAATTTTTGTTTAAATGTTAAGGATGATTGGAGAAGTTGGATTGTGGTTTGTTTGAAATGGGAGATTGTTTGGAGTTGAAAATGTTAAACTGTATATGAAGGATTGGGAATGTCGCGACCCCGGACCGAGGTCCCCGGCCCGGGCCCACGACTGCCCAACCAACTACGATTAACCTAGAGGTTTCCACGGTGAGGATTCCCAAAACAAACATGGAATTTATCTCACACGAACGATGGTTTGCGAAAGCATGCAAGTAATTTCAATCACATCTTAATAACATAAATCTGATGATCCCAAAATATATGTATATAAGTTAAATCATCATCAAGACAATAATAAGAGGAGGAAACATAAGAATGGCATTTCCAAGATTTGTTCAAGTTTCAAGATAACAAAAGTAAGTTAAGTTTAAGATTACATATCCCCAGAGTATGAAAAAGGGCCAACAAAGGCCATACATCCCAAAATAACAAAATCAGCACATCCACATGTGCCATACTCATGACCCCACCCGACGTCTAGAGGACGTCGTCGGGTTGCCACTCTCAGGCTGGAGGTGGCTCAAAAGTCTCCTCCAGGCACTCCTCAGGGGCAACAGGGCCTGCATCTAAACACCAAAGCAAGAGGGTCAGACACGACAGTCTAGCAGGTAATCAATTTAGACATTATATAAATCAATTGAGATCTGAAATAATCAATGCTTAAAACATGACATGAGTTCTGAACAAAACATGTACAGTGTGCAAAACAAAGCTGGCATAATTTCGAGAAAACATCATGATTCATGAATGCACATTGAGCTCATCCTTTTTCCGTCATTCGTGAAGACAAGAGCAAGCAAAACGAAACAAAGCAAAACGAAACGAAACGAAGCCCGAACCACAAAAGGTGGGCGGGAAAACCGGCCACGGAACCGAACAAAACAAGAATATGTATAATTACACGACTAATCTGCAGATTGTCCTTATGCTTAACGACCCCCCAACTAGTGGATCAGACTAAGAGGGCAATCCAAGCTCAGTGGTATTCAATGATATTCATGTATGCACAAAACATGTCAATACTTATACAAAACTTATCGAAAATGGGGGAAAACACTTATCAAAACAATGCAAAGCGAAACTAAACAAGAGTGACATAAGCCATAGCGAAATAAGGCTAAAAAGTATTCCCTAAAAAGGTTCTTGAATAATTCAAATAAAACTTATACTTGTAAAACGAATCAAGTACTGAAACGATACTTATCATATCAAATCACAATCCCAAAGCGAAGTTGCCAAGCATACGTTAAGACCTTTCATTTGATCTTCATGTGGTTGAGACCCAAATGTCTTAATAAAATAGAAATTGGTGTTCTGGAAGTTAAAAGGACATTTTGAGGCCTCAAGCACACAAACTCAAGTTTGAAAGTTCCTAATCATTTCAGGTTTTCAATCCCAAGAACTCCCACAAAACAAATCTAGTTTGAAAGCTCGGTCAGCTCTCGGTCACCTATCGGCTAGCCGAGTAGGTGATTGTCGGCTAGCCGCCAGCTGACCGACGGCTGACCGCCAGATTTCCTAACAGAAAAATCACAATTCTCGAAATGGAACCGAACTTCCCTCGATTGGCTGTCGGTCAACCGAGGTTGTGCTTGTCGGTTGGCCGACAACTGACCGACGATTCCCTGTCATAAATCACGCTTCTGGAAGTGGAACCGAACTGAACTCGGTTGGCTGTCGGTCGGCCGAAGTGGACATGTCGGTTAGCCACCAGCTGACTGACTGTGCACGACAGCCCAGTTCAAGTCAGAATTCCAGTTTTTCTTTTTTCAAAATTTTTCCCATTCCACTTCCTTTCCTTCTTGGTCAAATCCCTGGACATCCCCTGAGCCTCCATGCTCTCCTAGGGGCCATTTCCATTCAAATTTGACAACCAACACATCCATTCATTTCACAACATATTCCTCCATTCTTTCGTCCATTTACAAAACATTTAGGCAACATAAAAGCCAATTAAATTGAATGAAAACCATCAAGATAGAGCTACTGGCATGTGCATTTCAAACTAAAACAAAATTTCCAACCATATCACATATTTGAAACATCATATTGTGCAACTAAAATGAATGAATGAACCAAAACATTGAAGATAAAATGTTTAAACATTGCATGCATCAAGAAAGCTAAGTTGATCGCTTGCCTTGACAATAGCTAATCCAAAGATCCCTCAAAAATCCTACTCAAAGCTGAGCGATGAAATCTACACAAAAGCCGTAAGAAAACATTCCAAAAATCACCATTTTGGTCAACCAAAACCCCCATTTCGAAAATGGGTTTGCAAGTTAGAGAAAAGGGTTCCTAATGAGCTCAAAAGACTCCATAGAAAGGGAGAACAAGAAGTCTCACCTAAAGCTGGTTAAACAAGGAGCAAGGACAAAAATGGTGGTTTCCTCCGACAAGAATCTCTGAGAAAATTGTACCAATTGGAAGCTTAGGTTAAGACGAAGAAGGCTATATCCTTACATTCTGATTTGAAGGTCTCTAGTCTAGACATGCAAGGAGAGAAAGTGGAGGGGGAGAAGAGTTTTTTTCTCATATAGGTTGAAGAAGAAGATGTAGGTGATCGTCTGAAGCGTGAGTGTGTGAGAGAGAAGATGACAACCCACTTAAGTCAAATGGGTTGTGGGCCCCATTGACTTCGAATTTTGTGATGGATAAAACACTGACTTGGGGGCCCCGGATGGAATCGACGAAGAAGATAGAATCGATCATCGAAAAATCTAGTTTCCAAAAAGTACAAATTTGGCATAGTTTTGAGATTTTGAAATTTGGGTCCAGATTTAGTGTGAAATGACTGATTTACCCCTTTTGGGTCGAAACTTGGGTTTCTGGCCCTCAAACACAGACCGGCTAAACACAAAAGTTGAACGATAAAATAAAATCATTCAAAAGAGATCAAAATCACAATTAAAATAGGAAAAAACTAAAATTTCCTCCCAAACTTACACGTTCACTCAAGGCACCCTTGAGTGTGACCAAATAGCATAAACGCTCTCAAAATTCCCCAAAGCCAATTCCCAACTAAATTGAACCAATTTCTAACCCACGAACACTAAACCCACATTTTAACTAAGCACGCACTTAATAGGTACTAATCGCGCTAATCTTGGGTTGGGGTTTGACATCCTCCACCCCTTAGGTTATTTGGTCCTCCAAATAAAAATAGTTATACCTCAGGCAATCAATCAGGATACTTTCTCTGGACTTGATCTCTTAATTCCCAAGTAGCGTCTTCCGGCTCATGATTTTCCCACTGTATTTTGACCCAGTGAATTGTCCGATTTCTCAATTCTTGCTCTTTGGTATCAACAATTCTGACCGGTTTTTCTACATACAATGCATCTTCTCGAATTTCTAGTGGTTCATGCTGCTGTACATGTGAAGGATTTGGGACGTTTTTTCTTTAACATAGAGACGTGAAAAACATTGTGTACACCGGAGAGTTCCAGCGGTAACGCAAGTCTATAGGCAACGTCTCCAACCTTGCTCAAAATCTCATACAGTCCGATATACCTTCTCGCATGCTTGCCTTTCTGCCCAAATCTTAGAGTTCCTCGGATCGGAGATACCTTAAAAAATACTTTGTCACCCTCTCTAAATTGTAAATCCCTTCTACGAGTTTCAGCATAACTCTTCTGTCTGCTTCGGGTGACCTTTAACCGTTCTTGGATTAGCTTAATCTTGTCACTTGTCTCTCCAACTATCGTCGGTCCATGGAAACTACGAACACCAACTTCTTCCCAGCAAACAGGAGTTCTGCACCTCCTACCGTAGAGTGCTTCGAACGGTGCCATACCGATACTGGAATAGTAGCTATTATTGTATGAAAACTCACAAAGTGGCAGGTACTCATCCCATTGAACCTTGAAATCTAGTACACAAGCACGTAGCATGTCTTCCAAAGTCTGTAAAGTTCGCTCTGACTAACCATCAGTCTGGGGGTGGTATGCAGTGCTGAATTGTAACTTGGTGCTTATAGATTCGAATAGGGTCTTCCAAAACCTTGAAACAAATCTGCTATCTCTGTTGGAAGTGATGGAGATGGGCTGTCCATGTCTGCTAACAATCTCAGTCATGAATAAATCTGCAAGTGGTTCCATGTGCATCTTACTCCCTGTCTTCATAGGAATGAAGTGAGCAGACTTCATGAGACGATCCACTATAACCCAAATGGCATTGTTCCCCTTCTTGGTAGTAGGCAAACCGGAAACGAAATCCATGGTGATGTGCTCCCATTTCCACTCTGGAATTTCTAATGGTTGTAACAACCTTGGAGGCTTCTGATGTTCTACCTTAATCTCCTGACAAGTGAGGCACCGAGATACGAAAGCAACTATCTCTCGTTTCATGTTATTCCACCAGAATCGGTTCTTCAAGTTTTGATACATCTTTGCACTTCCAGGATGCATGGAGTATCTTGTGTTGCGAGCTTCAGTTATTATCTCATTCTTCAAATCTTCGATGTTAGGCACACACAAACGATCTCGAAAATACAACACTCCATCTACAACCTTGAAGTCTGGACGTTCGGAAATGTGCTCCACAATCTTGGCCAAGTCCAGATCTTGCAACTAACTGTCCTTGATCTTCTGGATGAAGGTAGGCTCAGATGCTATCATACTTGCTAACATCACACCCTTCCTTAACGGTTGCACTTCTACCCCAAGTTCTTCAAACTGATGTAAAACACTAACTCTTCTCAAGCTGGCTATAACCACTGTTGACACCAAAAATGTCACTTTGCCTCCTCAACATCAAAAGTTACATGGAGCCGCATCCTACAACAAACAGGCAAAGCTGCTTCATGCATCAAATCTTGTCAGAATCAAACAAAAACTGCAAGATCCTTCAAAATAGCCAAAAGAAGGGTACACATGAAGTTTCGAGCCATTTCAACACCATCTGGCCTAACTTCACTCCTCCAACAACTGAGCAGGTGATCCCGACGGCGACAATGTCGAAGACGTCAAATCTTCGGTCAAAGCCTATGGATGCACTCAAAATACCTCCAAAAGGCTCCACGTCGAATTTCAAGTCAAACCGACACAGTTTGGCCATCCATCAATTCTCGAACGGCAAAATCAAGCCTCTCGGCGGTGAGAACCCTCGATGCCGTCACTCATTAAACAAAGCACATGGGTAGCTTCTACATGCTTCCAAAGGGCTGCACGTCAAATTTCAAGTCATTCCGACGACGATTGTGTTGGAAGTGGGTGGGCCTCTAGGATAGGTTTCAAAAACTTTTCACCAACTAGAAGTAGTGAACACCTATCCAAAAGCCAATAAACCCAATCCAGGATCCATGTCCTCTTTCTCATTATCATGTATAGTAGAAAACTCTATCTAGAAGATAGAAATAGCAGCATATAAGCAACCACGAAATCCACAACATACAAGGAAGTAGATCATACCTATGGAGCTCGGTTGTGCTCTAAGGGAGGAGTTGATTTCTTTCTTTGATGATGAAACACTTTCACAAACAAATCAGAATCTCCAAGCCCCAATCGTCTTCCATGCTATGACCCGTATCAGATTCTCTTTTCTCCAGAAGATGCGTGGGATCTCCAAGAGAAAGCTCTTAAGGAAAATAGAAGAGAACTAGGAGAGGAAGAGGAGAAGATGCATGTGCAACTCTTGCACAACAAAGGCCTTGGGCATGATTCCCTAGGGGGATATTCATTGGGGACGTCCAGCCCTAGCTCCTCTTATATATATATATATATATATAGCTTTTAGCCACCTCCTCTTGGTTTATTATTAGAAGTCCTACTTCCATAATAATTAGCAACCTTCTCTCTTTACTAATTTAAATAGAAATCTCACTTCCATTATAGTTAGTAACTTACTATTACCACTATTAGAAGTCTCACTTCAAATAGAAATAGTAACTTTCTATTTCCTTTCAGAGTTCCACTATAATTAGTATCTTTCCAATAACTTGTGCTAGCGTGCGGACCACTAGAGATTCCTTAGAAAGTTGGCTCCAACTAGGACACCGCGACCCCACATCTCATGTGCAATCCGGGCCCGCAGTTAATTGTAAATAACTCCACTAAATAAATGCAATTGAACTCCAGTCTTAGGGATTACATGAAGACCCTAAACTTCCCAATGTCCACAAGTAGGCCCCTCCATCAATATTCATGGATCAATTGGACCTGTCTTCCCAACTTAGATCCATATCTTATTATCCTTGTGCCCCAATTAATTATAGCAATCATTAGTACCATCCAAATAACTCTTAATCGAGATGGGTGTACACTTACCAATTATAAATCCATTAATTGGCACAAGGTGATAATAGAGATAGACTCCATCTTGACTATTAAATGTTCCCACAGTCCTACTACCACGTACCCAAGACACCGAGGCGTTAACCTACAGTTGGCCTCACTCATTGATGACTCAAAGCAAATGAATAGATAGAAACTTGAGTTCATCAATGTCTCAGGGTTGAGAGCCTATTGCTAGGGAATTATGAGAATAGACCTTAAAGTAAAGACAGTGTTCCTCAGGTGGTTCTCATGGTCCTTTCAATACATCCAATGTACCAGTATGATGATATAGAATCTTACATTCCAATGATCGAGACAGATCACACTATCTCATAGTGATCATAATACTATAACCATGTCAGATGAGATGCCCAATCTCATCACCGGTTGTGAATCAGTTTAAGTATAAGATTTGCGACACGTGTCTCCTGTATGTGGATCTCATCCACACACATGTGTTACATCAAATACACTTGTGGACTCCGGTTCATCTCATGAGCCAGTATGACATTTGTATTGGTTATGTGTATTTAAATAATAAAACACCATTCATCTCATGAAAGGAAAACATGAATATAATGATAAATAAAAAAATTAATCAATTTATTACATCAATCTTAATGGATTGAGAACATAAAACTAACAGATTGACCCGGCTTTGACGCTCGGGAGTAAAATCAAGCCTGTAACATCCCGAAATTCCAAGGTTGTGGTTAGTTTATTTAATTGTACTTTTAACTAACTAAGCTCGTTTATAAGCCAAATAGGTCCAATTAATCAGTAGGATCGCGCGTGTGCAGTTGGGTTGAGATCCGAGCCCGTTTAGGTATAGTAGTGGGGTAATTAGCAATTTTCCAAAGAAAATAGAGGGCTTCTTCGTAATTTTAGATTTTTGAAATTTTGGCACCGTTGGGTAGATGATTTTATTTCCTAAACTTTAGTCTTCTGTATTACCTTCATTCAGATCCTGGAAACCCCTCTAAAACCTGACCTGCCCAAACCCAGTCTTTTGTTATCTTTTGCTAAACTTAAACTATAGAAAATGAAGATGTGCATACTCTGAAATGTTATATTGTACCAATTGTTTATTATGATGTTCCACTGTATTTTACCGAGGAAATATTTATACCTCACCACGGACTTCGATCCTATGGGACATGATTGGGGTCAGGTTGCGTTTGATTAATGTTGGAAAATTTTTAATTGGTCCTAATCTCATGCATAACCCCGGTTTTACTTTTGGGGGCGTGACAAGTTGGTATCAGAGCGGGCACGTTTTTAGAAATAAAATCTACTGGAAACAAGAAGACACGTGTGAGGAATTCGATTCGGTAGTTGGCATCTATACATTGTATGTTTGGATCTTATAGTATTGCTTGTTAGTTCAATAGGTGTTTCGTAATTTCTCTTATAGAAATGAATTTGGGGACCAAATTCCTTGTTAGTGGGGAGAGAATTTAATGTCTCATTACCAACTGTTTGTGGTTTCAGTACCGCAGTTGTGCTAGATTAGTAGTTCTTAGTTTTAGTTTGTTTCTTTCTGAGGTTTTTCAAGGAGTTGCAACCGTCTTGAGACCTTCCCAGCTCGCTGAAGAGAGCTTTGTAGCAAATCTTGTTGAAGTTTAGAGTTGTTCTCGATGTTCGGTCCCATGTCAGAGTCAGAGATTCAAGGTTTTCTCAGATTTGTAGGCTTCAACAGATAATTTGTTCAGGGTTTTCTTCGATTTCAGATTCGTTGTTAGAGTTGATAAGGTAAGTTGTACTTTTGTGTGGTTAGACAAGTGTGAGATTAGTTTTGAGGAAGAGATTGACTTCAGATATTACCGGTAGGAAACGACAGTTTTGTGATGTTTTGGAGTTAGATTGAAATTCGTATAGTTGCGGGTGACCGATGTTCAGTTTGTGGGACAAAAGAAGCCTATACACCGGAGTCATTTCAATTTTGAGGGCAGACAAGTTGATTTGAAGTGGGTGTGAAAGTTATGATATACATGTGATATGTGGATTCTTGGAGGCCTTTCCGGAGGAGATACTGGATTTATCACCGGTTAGCAAGATTGACTTCACTATTGAGCTTGTGTCAGGGACAACACTAATATCCAAGACCTTGTACCGTATGGCTCCGACAAAGTTGAGGAAGTTGGAAGCACAGTTGCAAGATATGTTAAGCAAAGGTTTTGTGAAACCAAGTGTGTCACCATGGGATGCATTGATTCTTACATCGATTCTTTTGTGGAAAAGAAGGATAGGTAGTAAGTAGAAGCAGTGCTCAGTTGAGAAAGCCGAAGAGGGTATAAGAAATCAGAAGTTTCTTAGAATGAGCAGGATATTAGGGAAAGTTTGTGAATGAATTCTTTACAATTGTGGCCCCATTGAACAAGTTGACAAGGAAATATGTTTCGTTGATATGGTCAGAAAGCCGAAGAGGGTATAAGAAATCAGAAGTTTCTTAGAATGAGCAGGATATTAGAGAAAGTTTGTGAATGAATTCTTTACAATTGTAGCCCCATTGAAAAAGTTGACAAGGAAATATGTTTCGTTGATATGGTCAGAACAGTGTGAGACCAATTTCGAGCAGCCTAAGTAGAGATTGACTACGGACTTTATTCATCAGAGAGACAGTTTTATGAAATTTGCTGGTGTTTTTGGGATTCTATCAAGATTGGTGCTGATGCAGAATGGGAAAAGCAACGACCTATGGATCCAAATAGCTAAAAGAGCACGAAAAGAGATACATTGACCATGACTTGAAGATTGCAGCAGTGATTTTAGCTTTAGAGATGTGGATGCACTAACTGTATTGGGAGAGATTTGAACTCAGAACATAGAAATCTACAATAGCTGTTTTCCAAGGAGGATTTAAACTTGAGACAGCAGAGGCAGATGCATTGAGCAGAGATATCGGCTAGTGGGTGATTGATAGCGTGTTACGAAGAGAGTTAGACATTTTGGGCAGAATCAATGACAGTCAGAGGAATGACCTAGAGTTAGTCATGGTGATTGAGAAGATTGTATGCACATCAGAGTTTAGATTCGTGGAAGGTGTGTTGTTTTATCAGGGCAGATTGTGTGTATCAGATGTACTAGAACCTACGAAGTCACTACTAGCGGAGGATGATAGCTCTTTTAGGTGTGTATCTCAGAAGTATATTAAGAAGGAACTAGATTGCAAGGTACATCAGTCTCGACGATGTCAGACAGAGTTATGGAGCTGTGAGCAGATTGTGAGTTAGTTTGCAAGCAGCTTGAGCACTACCTTGAGTTTCACCGCAGCTTGTCACCTTCAGACTTCAGAGATCGAGTTTAGCAGGAGTAAACAAATCTTTTACCTATGATAGATTTAGTCATTTGGAGGACCAAATGTTCTAAGGAGGGAAGGATGTAACATCCCTAAATTCCAATGTTGTAATTAGTTTAGTTAATTGTACTTTTAGCTAATTAAGCTCGTTTATAAGCCAAACAAGTCCGATTAATCAGTAGGATCACGCGTGTGCAGTTGGGTTGAGATCCGAGCCCGTTTGGGTATAGTAGGGGGTAGTTAGCAATTTTCCAAACAAATTAGAGGGCTTTTTCGTAATTTTAGATTTTTAAAATTTTGGTACCGTTGGGTAGATGATTTTATTTCCTAAACTTTAGTCTTCTGCATTACCTTGATTCGGATCCTAGAAACCCCTCTAAAACCTAACCTGCCCAAACCCACTCTTTCCCATCATACCCCACCCCCTCCTCTCATTTCCCTAAGTCAAACCCCTCCCCCACCTTAACCCACGTGAGTCTCCCCTTCTCCCCATCTCATCTCACTTATTCCCTTTTCCTTTATTAGGTCATAACCCCACCCCCCCTTTCTTCTCATTCACTCACAACAGCCTCCCTCTTTTCTCTCATCTCTCTCATTCTCTCCCTCCCTCATAGTTTGCCGCCCCACCCTTCTCTCTTTTTCCCTTTTTTTCCTTTCTTCCTTTCCTTTCTTGTCTCTCTTTCTTTCTCTGTTCTCTTTCTCTTCTCTCTTTCCTTCACGTCACTCACTGCCCCACCATCCCAGAGCTCCTTGTAGCCGCTGGCGACCACCGCCATCACCATCGGGCTTCCCCATCTCCGGCGAACCTGCAGCCCACTCCATCTCTCCTTATTTCCCTATTTCTCTATTTCTCTCTCCCTGTTTTCCCCCATTTTCCCCTTCTATTTATCTTTCTTTCTCTATTTTTCTTTTTTGTTTCTCTCTTATTCTCTCTCACTCCTCCAAGCTCACTGCCACCCATTTTATTGTTTCTCTCTTTCCCACCTTTCCTTCTCCCTCCACTCCACTCACTATCAACATGGATCTGCCCACCCATTTCCTCTCTCTCCCTTCCCTGATACTCTCTCTCCAACGATTTTTCCCTCTCTCCCTGTTTCTTTCTCTCATTCCTTCCTCCTTTATTTTTTATTCCTCTCTTCCCCTCTTTGCCCAGTGGACCACCGAACATCATCACACCAATCAAGTGGGCCCCACAACCTCCGATCATCACCATCGATCATGGCCATCACAATCTTCGCGTGGACCCCGCGAGCTCATCCATCTCCAATTTGCAAGCCACCACTCCACCCACTCATCTAATTGGTAAGCTCTTCTCCCCTTAGGTTTGGATTAATGTACTTTGGGTGTAGAGATGTGTTTGGTAGCTTAGAGCTTCCCCTTTATTAATTTTATATTTAATTTAGTCTAATTTTGCTATTTATCCCTTAGGTTTGGTTTGTTGGGTTATGGAGCTAGGATTTATGGATTTGGGCATTTTCAACGAAAGGCAAGTAGATATTTATATATATGCTTGGATATGTTTGTCTCTCCTTTGATTTGATGATTGATGATGATTTAGATGACCACATGCTCATTGATGTCTTCGATTTTGGAAAACATGATAATTAATGAAATGGATTCTTAATTGGATGATTAGATTGGTTGGATTGGATGTTAGTTTGAACAGACTTGATGAGAGGGGATATTGGATGTATGTGGAGAGGGCTAGGCCCTATTCTTGTGTTTCTCTGCAGGTGTGGATGAAAATGGAGTTTCTCCCCAACTCAGTTCGGTTACAGAAGATTTATTCTGTTTTTCTGAAGCCACGCGATTGACCGAGTGGGTTCACCCAGTTAACCGGCAACATTGGGATATAGTTAGGCTTCCTAAAGCCTACAACTTAGCCAATTCCCATTTATGTTTTAACACTGACTGTATACCCGGTCGACCGAATGTCGACCGGCTATGAAGGAGGTCGACCGACCCTGTTTGAGGTCGACCGGATGAACTGAGGTTCTCTCTTAAGGGCCACTTTAACTTAGAACTGGATGGACTTAGGTGGGACCTTGGCTACCTCTTTTGATGACTCATTTGACTATGAGTGAGAATGTTTTGAGCCGACGTTTTCTCATGGTTCTTCCGGTTGTATCGGGATTCAACCTATCTCAATCTTGAACGGTATGGGACAACGGGATACCTCCTTTTTATCTATGCACGAAGACTATTTTTTTGGGTATCGTGAACCCTAATTCCTTTCGTAGACTGAGTATGATTGTACGATGCTTCGGAATAACACTATACTTAGGTTTGGATTGTCTATCGCTTATGATTCTGAATTGTACAGTTTGGTACTTTATCTACATGTCCTGAACATGTTCCTTAGCCTTGTTTACTTTATTTTGTTTGGGATCATATGAAGAACTTAGATGATGACTAGGATCCCCTTTGATGTTTCGTTTGTTTCAAAGTTTGATGGAAGTGTTGAGGCTAGACGGCTTTGATTGTAAAGCTTGTTTGAGAACTACCTGTGTTGTTATTGTTTTGAAGAAGATTGATGGTTTTGGCTTTGATTTGATGATGGAAAGGTAGTTTCTCTTTGATTGATGAATCTTGTTCACACAAGAAAGTCTAGCCATTCACTATTGTTTGTTTAGGACTCTTTGTGACAGGCACCACTCAACTGTTAACGCCCAACACAAATGGGCCACCATTCTGTGTGAGGACTTCGGATTGAACGTCTGTGCAGTATGACTTTTTATATTTTTTATGGATCTACACCATCTGATACATATTGATTGAAGATTAATTTTGATGATTGTTGGCTGATTGGTATCCATTTTGATTGCTTGCTTGCCGGGTTTCATCCCGTGCCACTCTACCACAGCTCTTATGTTGAGCCAGGAGGGTCATCTGAAACTATCCCGTGGTGTATTAGTTTATGTGGGTTACCTATTTGTTAGATGTTTTTGTTAGTTTGATTTTGATTCGAATGCTATGCATTTCTTGCGATCAGGATGCTATGCATTTCATATGATTTTGTTTATCGTTTACTATGATTCGTTCTGCATATCTATTGATGTTTTATATTTATATCTGCCTGCCGACCGTCGTGTCTGATGCTGCACTTGGTGCATAGGTACTGGGTACACCTACCTTTGGGAAAGTGGAGGCGTCGCTTTAGGCAGTTTAGCCTGATGGTGAGTACGATTTCTGTGTCGACGGTAGTGTCGTCGTGACCAGCACATGAGTGCCCTCATACTTTGGTTAGTTCGTATTTATTCTCTTTTAGCTTAGGTTTTGATAGAAGCAATTAATTAATATACTTTTGTTATCTTTTGCTAAACTTAAACTATAGAAAATGAAGATGTGCATACTTTGAAATGTTATATTGTACCAATTGTTTATTATGATGTTCCGCTGTGTTTTACCAAGGAAATATTTATACCTCACCACGGACTTCGATCCTATGGGACATGATTGGGGCCAGGTTGCGTTTGATTAATGTTGGAAAAATTTTAATTGGCCCTAATCTCATGCATAACCCCAGTTTTACTTTTGGGGGCGTGACAAAGCCTATCGGCGGTGGAGTTCCCCGGGACTATGTCATCCAAATCGGAGCAAATCGATCGTCTCAAAATGATTTCAATAGGCTCCTTGTCAAATTTCAGGTCAATCAGACAACGGTTGACCGCACATCGAAGCTCGACATCTTCTGCGTGGTGAAATCAAGTTTAGCATCGACGGGACACCAAACGGCCTCAAAACTCAAATAAAAGCATGTGGTTGGTCCTATCTATTGCTCAAGAAGCTTCACCGCACACTTCAGGTCATTCCGACATCGTTTGACCTAGTTTCAACTCTTGGTGGAAAATCAGCTACAAAGTCTTCGGCTTTTCCAAAAACAAGAAACTTTGTGCTCTGATTTGTACGGCTTCCCGACAGGTTTTCTTCAGAGGAATCAAGCCAATAAATGAGGAGAAATTTCAAGAAAAATACAAGAGAAAAAAGAACCCGAAAAAGTGGGTTTCCGGGCAGAATCCGGCGACCCGAATCCCTATGGTCACCGGGGACCATGGCCCAAGGTCGTCGGCCCCGTGGTCGCCGACGACCATGGGTGCATGATCGCCAGCGACCATAGGGATCCGAGTCACTGGATTTTGCCCGGAAACCCACTTTTTCGGGTTCTTTTTGCGTTTCACGATGTTTGGCCCCTGTGTTTTCTCAAAATCTGATTTTTGAGGCATGATATCCCTCGATCTTCGTCAACATCACGAATCCACCATCAAAATCATTCGATTATCATCGGACACTCCGAAATCGCCAATCGACCGACCAAGAAAGCACACTTTCTGCCCAACCGATCGAGAAATCGACTGGACAGATGTTGCTGGCCCATTGGTGCCAACCAATGTCTAAAATTGCATTGCCATCCGACATCAAACAAAATGCGGATCCATCGATGATCATCGCAAAAAGAATTCCAAAAGATGCGGCGTGGCCCGCGACTCTTCAAGCGACTTGGCAACCAATTAATGCTGTTAATTAACCCGTTTATGACAAATTAATGCGGTCATTAACTCATTATTTTGGACGGCCCAATCAGAAGCAAGCAAATGGGAGTTACAAGTCCAATTAATCATGGAAATTAACCATGTAACTCCTATCATTATGAAGTTTAATCATGGTAATTAATCATGAAACCCCGATCATCATGGAGATTAAATGCCCATTATTCTCCATTGGCCAATCAAATTTAAGGAAAAAGGAGTTACAAAATTATGAAATTAATCTTGTAACTCCTCCCATCATAGAGCATCAATGCCACTAATGCCCATAAACCTTCCTAATGACTACCAAAAGCCTATAAATAGGCGGTCATTCCAAAGGGAAAAGGTCAAAAAAAATCATCCGAAGAGTTCTGGAAAATTGCCTTGAAAATCACTCCGCCAAAAAGCTCTCTCGTTTTGAAGGAACTCTGCCGAAAACACTACAAGGTGATTGGAGTCCCTTGGGGGGGCCACCCCCCCAAGGTTTCCTCTCTTCTTCCATCCAACGTGGCCTAGATGTGGCTTTTCAACCCGTCTATCCTGATTTTTATTGGATATAGGACCTTCCCTTGGTCTTTGTCCTCTAAAAATCCAAAGTCCAGGCCAAGCCAAGTGAATTAAAGCATCAAGTGTTCTCATCTGAAGGACGATGGCGGAGTCCATACATGACTCGCGACTGTCGATTTGAACGAGTCCCCACAATCTCCTGAGAAGTCAGATTCCTCTTTCTTTCTTTCTATTGTATCTTGTATTTTTTTAAAAAGAAAAAAAATCACAATTCTTGTCTTTCATCATTGATGAGATTTGTAAATCGCCTTTCACGGCAAAATTGCCTTCTACGGCACAAAACCACCTTTCACGGCAAACTAAACAAAATTGTCTTTCACGGCATTAAAAAATATTGTCTCTTTCTTTAAAATATCTGTGCAATGGAAAGATTGGAAAAAAGTTTGATTTCCTTTCTACTTGCAAAGGTGAATCTCTGGATCACCACTTTAAATTCCAAGTAGAATAGAAAATCTAGTATACTCGTACAAAAAAAAATGTTGATGCTCACTTTCTCTTTTTCTTCGCCTCGCCGCACCCCGGCGGACCCAGGGCGGAGGTAGGCAAGAGAAATCCGGGACCATCAAGTTGGCATACCCGGTGAGACTCGTTCATTTGAGAACACGATGCTTAGACTCCTTGGCTCCTTTCTAGTTGGTGGCCTATGTTGGATCTTTCATCTTATGAAAAAAAATGAGATGGGATTCTTTGGAAATCTCTATCTTTGAGTTTATTTCCATTCTTTCTTTTCTCAAAAACAAAAAAAAAAGTTTTTTTTTATTGTTGGGTTCAGATTTGAAAAATTCTAGTTTCTTCCCTTTCGGATTTAGCACTCGCGGAAATCGCTGAGCCTTTGTTCGGATTAGAATACCATTTCTTTTCTTTTGTGAATCCAATCTTGACTTTCTTAAACAATAAAAATAAAAAAATAAAAAATTCATATTTCTCTCTTTTGGATTCAAATTGGAGAAACTTTGGTTCTTTCCTTTTCGTACAATGGCTCGCGAAAATTGCTGAGCCAATGTTTAGATTGGAAGGGGCCATTTCCCTCTCTTTGATGGGTCCATTGGTGATCTTTAAAAAAAAAAAATTTTTTTTTTAAATATTTTTTCTTTTGGATTCAAATTGGAGAAACTTTGGTTCTTTCCTTTTCATACAATGGCTCGCGGAAATCGCTGAGCTAGCATTCGGATTGGGAGGGGCCATTTCCCTCTCTTTGATGGGTCCATTGGTGATCTTTCAAAAAATTAAAAATTTTTTTTCTTTTGGATTCAAATTGGAGAAATTTTTGTTCTTTCCTTTTCGTATAATGGCTAGCTGAAATCGCTGAGCCAGCGTTTGGATTGGGAAAGGGCCATTTCCTCTCTTTGATGGGTCTTTTAGTGATCATTTAAAAAAAAAAAAGGAATAAAAGAAAAAAAAAACACGTTAAGGTTGCATCAATTGCGTTCTTTGACCAAAGTGAATCTAAGAAAAACCTTGTCCAAAGTATGGTGGCAGATGAATCTAAGAAAAAATCACCACTTCCTTCAAGGTGATAAAAATGACCCAATCGTCCCAAGAGTTGGTGCCTTACCCAACACCAGATGGACAGCTTATATGGGTGCATCCCGATCTCCTAGAAGATGAAAACTGGGCAGTCGTCAAAACAAAGCCAACCGCTAAGCAGCGAAGGCATGCCAAGAGACAACTCCGCAAGCTCAAATAGCAGGAGAAGCCTCAAACCAAGCAAGAGGTCCCTGAAAAGGTAGAAACCTCCTCTACCGCTTCACTGGGAGCAACAGAGGAGTCTCTTTCCAAGTCTTCAAGAGTGGTAAGAAAATTCACCCTCAGTGATTTCATGCCACCACGGCTCAGAGATGAAACTACGCAGGGGGCATCATACTCTTGCAACTCGGTAGTTGGATTCTCCATGAATGGATACGAGTCCAGTGACACTGCCAGTGACACCAATGAGTGGGAAGAATCCCTTGAAACTGGGGAATATCTCTCCGATGAAGAATGGATCCCAGAATCTCACCTTATGCTAGTAATCTGGTATAACCCCTTCCAGTAACAAGGATCCTGGTCTAGTGATGAAAAAGACCAAGAGGCTGTTCACGAAAATGATGTCAATTCAACACTTGCCAATGCTCTAGTGGATCCCAACGAGGTTGAACCACAAGGAGCAGATGAAGAAGAAGATTTGGCTCGTATGCGCGATCTCAAAGAATACGCAAGGATCTTGCAGCGCCTAGCCATAGAGAAAGAGCAGGATCGTATCAATCAGCTTCATCAAAATCTAGAATTGGAAGTCTCGAAAAATCTACAAGCATCTCCTCTAGTGACTCCGGAAAATAAAGAAAAATGCTAAGTTGATGATCCTCTTACTTCGAAGGATGAGGCTGATTCCCAACAGTCCATTATGGAGGCATCTTCTATCAAAGTTAATGATGGACCCGTCTTTTTCTCTCTCTGCCTTCCTCCGTCCCGGGTTCGCCGGGGTACGGCGGGGTGAAGAAAAAAAGAGGCGAGCATCAATATTTTTCTTTTTTTTGTACGGGTATGCCAGATTTTCTATTCTACTTGGAATTTGAAGTGGTGATCCGGAGATTCACCTTCACAAGTAGAAAGGAAATCAAACTTTTTTTCTAACTTTCTATTGAATACATATTTAAACAAAGAGACAAGATTTTAAAATGCCGTGAGAGGCGATTTTGTTTAGTTTGCCGTGAAAGGCAGTTTTGTGCCGTAGAAGGTGATTTTGCCATGGAAGGCGATTTACAAATCTTATCAATGATGAAAGACAAGAATTGTGATTTTTGTCTCTTTTAAAAATATAAAATACAATAGAGAAGAAAGAAAAAGGGATCTGACTTCTCAAGCGATTGTGGGGACTCGTTCAAATCGACGGTCGTGAGTCATGTATGGACTCTGCCATCGTCCTTCAGATGAGAACATTCGATGCTTTGATTCACTTGGCTTGGCTTGGACCTCAGTTTTTTAGAGGATAAAGACCAAGAGAAGGTCCGATATCCAATAAAAAAACGAGTAGAATGGCTAAAGAGCCACATCTAGCCATGTTGGATAGAAGGAGGGGGGACCTTAGTGGGGTGCCCCCCGCCCCCCCCCCCCCCCCCCCCCCTCAAGGGACTTTGATCACCTTGTAGTGTTTTCTTGCAGCAGAGTTTCTTCAGAGTAGCTGAGCTTCTTTGCGCAGAGTTTTCTCCGAGAGTTTTTAGCAATTTTTTGGGGATTTTTCAGGACCACTTTAGACAATTTTTCTGGACCCTTTCTCCTTGGAATGACCACCTATTTATAGGCTTTTGGTGGCCATTAGGAGGGTTTTATGGGCATTAATGGTATTAATGCTCCATGATGGGAGGAGTTACAAGATTTAATTCTTTATATTGTAACTCCTTTTTCTTGGATTTTGATTGGCCGATGGAGAATAATGGGCATTTAATCTCCATGATGATGTGAGTTTCATGATTAATTACCATGATTAATCCCCATAATGATAGGAGTTACATGGTTAATTGTCATGATTAATTGGACTTGTAACTCCCATTTCTTGGCTTCTGATTAGGCCGTTCAAAATAATGAGTTAATGACCCTAATAAATTGCCATAAAAGGGTCATTTAACTTCATCAATTGGCTACCGAGTCGCTTGAAGAGTCGCAGGCCGCGCCGCGTCTTTTGGAATTCTTATTGCGATGATCATCGATGGATCCGTACTTTGCTTGATGTCGGATGATGATGAAAATTCAGACATTGGTTGCCACTAATGGGCCGGCAACATCTGTCCAGTCGATTTCGTGATCAGTCGGGCAGAAAGTGTGCTTTCTTGGTCGGCCAGTTGGCAGTTTCGGAGTGTCCGATGATGATCAAATGATTTCGATGGCGGATCCGTGATGTTGACGAAGATTGACGGATATCATGCCTCAAAAATCAGATTTTAAGAAGATCACAGAGGCCAAACATCGCGAAACGCGAAAAGAATCGGAAAAACGGACGTTTCGGCGGAAATCCGGTGACCCAGATTTCCAGGGTCGCTGACGACCATGCACCCATGGTCGCCAGCAAGCATGGGGCTGGCGACCTTGGACTTCGGTCCATTTTTCGGTCGCCTTCCGGTCGCCGTTTCTTGGTTGTTTCTCGGGCTTTTTCGCTTCTGTTTTCTCCTGTATTTTTCTTTGATATTTCTCCTCATTTATTGGCTTGATTCCTCTGAAGAAAACCCATCGAAAGGTTGTGCAAATCAGATCACAAAGTTTCCTATTTTTTGGAAAAGTCGAAGACTCTGTAGCCGATTTTCCGCCAAGAGTTGAAACTGGGTCAAACGATGTCGGAATGACCTGAAATTTGAGGTGAAGCTTCTTGGGTATTAGGTAGGACCAACCATGGGCTTTTATTTGAGTTTTGAAGCCGTTTGGGGTCCCGTCGATGCTTGACTTGATTTCACCATGCGGAAGATGTCGAGCTTTGATGTACGGTCATCCGATGTCCGATTGACCTGAAATTTGACGGGGAGCCTATTGGAGTCACTTTGAGATGATCCATTAGCTCCGATTTGGGTGCCGTGGTCCAGGGGAGCTTCTCCGCCGGTAGGCTTGATTACGCTTCGAAGCATCAAAACCGGGTCAAACGTTGTCGGAATGACCTGAAATTTGATGTGCAGCCCTTTGAAAGCATGCAAAAGTTACTCATGTATTTTGTTTGATGTGTGGCGGCATCAAAGGTTCTCTCCGCCGGGAGGCTTGATTTCGCCGTTCGAGAGTTGATGGAGGGTCAAACGGTGTCGGTTTGACTTGAAATTCGACATGGAGCCTTTTGGAGGTATTTTGAGACCATCCATAGACTCTGATCGAAGATTTGATGTATTTGACACTGTCGCCGTCGGGAGCTCCCGCTCAGCTGTTGGAGGATTGAAGTTAGGCCAGATGGTGTCGAAATGGCCCGAGACTTCATGTGTACCCTTCTTTTGGATACTTTGAAAGATCTTGTAGTTTTTGTTTGGTTCTGTCAAGATCTGATGCTTGAAGCAGCTTTGCCTGTTTGTAGTAGGATGCGGCTCCATATAGCTTTTGATGTTGATGAGGCAAAGTGACATTTTTGGTGTCAACAAATGCCCCCTCGAGGTACAGCGACGAATTGGATAGCCTTTGCAGTCGATGTGCCTTGAAGAAAACTTTGAAGGAGAACTTTTGACTTGACCAAGAGTCTCTGAGCATTTTTCTTAATAGTGTAGCATTTTGAGTTTCCAAGGGAATTTTATGGCAGTGAGAGACATCATGTACCATCTCAAGGCAAAAATTTGAAAATGACATTTGGGTTGGGTTTTTGGGTTTTGGAATTTTCTTTTTGACCTTGTGAACCTAAAGGCTTTGTGTTGCGCATCAGGCGGTCAAGAAGGTTTCTGGTTTTTTACCTTGTGACCTAACAAGCTGTATGTGGCAGGTTAGGGGGTCAGGTTTTGAATTTTGATTTTGGTCTTGTGACCTAACAAGCTGTATGTGGCAAGTTAGGGGACCGGGATTTGGTTTTGGTTTTAGCCTTGTGACCCAACAAGCTGTATGTGGCGAGTTAGGAGACCATGGTTTGGATTTTGGTCACTCTTTGGGACAACTTTGGGTCCGTTGGAGTAGTTTGGGTTTTTGTGGAATGTCAATTTCAAGGTTTTGGCTTAATTTGGTTCATGAGGTGGGCTGGTTTGGATTTTTGGAAACTCATGAGGCTTTGATTTTTTGTATGGTCCAATCAACTCAAAGGAGGCATGGAACCATTTTTGTATGCTCTTGGTAGGAGGAATTTTGACTAAAAGCCACTTTTAGTGCCTAGGTGGTCAAACCTAGCTCATGTGGGCTAACCCATGGGACCTTAAGTTTTAAAGATTGCTTAGATCTCATGTGGTGTCATTTTGTTAAGAATATCTAAAAATATCTCCTTTTGGTAGAGAATATCTAAAAATATTCTTACTTGGAGAGAATCTCTCAAGTTTCCTTGATTTTGGGAGAGATTTTCTCAAAGTATCTTTCTTCGGGAGAAAGTTTCTCATAATCCCTCTCTTTTTTGAGAGAATTTCTCAAAAGATCTCCTAATTGGGAAAGAATATCCCATAATTCCTTTCTTTTAGGAAGTTTGCTAATTTGTAGCATTTACCTCCTTTCTTTTCTCCTCTTTTCCTCTTTTCGCTTGCTTTCTTCTATAAAAGCAAGGGGATTGGATCTCTTGTTGCTATTGCTCTCTTTTTGCAAGAACCTTCAAGAGTGATCCAATATCAAGAATTCTTCTTCTTCAAGGATCTTCAAGCTTTTTCTTCTTCTTCTCCATCAATGGCTTCAAGTAAGTTTCTTCTTTTTCCTTAAGAAACCCCATGTAGGAATAGAAAAAGGTTTTCTTTGTTTTCTTTTCTCTCTTTTTCTTCTTTCTTTTTTTTTTTCATATGTAATCTTTTTATTTTTTTTACACGTTTTTCTTCTTTTTTTTTCCTTTTTTTTTTCTGCACGGTTTTCTCTCTCTCTCTCTTTTTTACCGTGGCTCTTCTTTCTTTTTTTTTTATTTTCTCATGGTTTCTTCTTTTTTTTTTCTCACCGTGTGTTTTTTTTTTATCTCTTTTTTTTTTGTGGCTGTACGAACAAGACCGTACGGCCACGTGGCCTGTGGGAAATTTTTTTTTTCTTTCTCTTTTTTTTTAAAAGAGATTTTCTCTTTTTTTTTTTTATTCTGAGATGCGCATGCATGACAACTTTCCTTCTATGCATTTTTTTTTTTTAGAAAATGGAATTGGAAGTATGATAGTGCACACCTGGAAATCTTTTTCGCAAGTCTTGGGATTTGGAGCTCGCAGCAATGTCGAGCCCTTTCTTGGTCTTGCGGGGATTTTCTGAGGAGCTTTGCAAGTTTTGGATTCTGGAGCTCGCAGCAATGTTGAGCCCTTTTCCGATCTTGCGGATATTTGAGAAGCTTTGGCTTAATCTCGCAGCAATGTTTGAGTTCGAGCCTTCTGGGCTTGCAGCGATGTTGAGCCCATCTTCAAGCTCCTGTTTCTTTCGGGGTGTTTCCCTTTTCTTCGGAATTGCCCCGGAATCATGCCAAAATTTCGCTAGATTTTTTTTAGGAAAATTTTGTCATTTTGATGATTGATTTTTTTTTCTTTCCACCCTTTGCAGGTAGTTCCTCCAGAACGAACAAGGGTAAGGAGCCGGTCACTGATGCGCCTCGCCGTTCTACCAGATCCTCTAATGCGGCTGTACAGCAGGCCTGGGAGGAGGTTCAGTATGTTGAAAGGAACTTGGAAGAGTGTGACTCACTCAACCAGGATGAGATGAGGCAACGTTTGATTGCCCTCAAGGATGAGGAGTATTATAAGATTATGGTAAGCAACCGTCCCTGGGTCACGGACGATCAGAGCATTGTGCCCAAGCCTACCTTCTTCTTTGGTGATGCCGTCCCCGACGATTCAACATACCAAAGGAGATGTTTTCAGTTCTCTTTCACAGTTGATGGTGAGAAGAGAACTGTTTCTACCCGGTCGTCCTTCGATCAGAGAATCTCGATCATGAGCCTTTCCTCCACATGCTCGAAGAGGGAAGATCCTCCAAGCTGGGTGAAGAGGACAAATGTGATCAAGACCGGGGTTTTCGTTGGCGGCCCTTCTGGTTTTGCAGAGAAGTTGCCTGCCCGTATGGACATTTTGATGCCGGCCAGCGGCTACCATGGTTCAGACCATTCTTCGGTCGATTTGAGACCGGTGGGCCTTGGCATTTTCAAGGGCGATGGCAGCAATTGGGTGAAGCCTTTTCGACTTCGCGGCCGTTTCAGTGCTGACTTGAGCTGGGAGTCGTGGACTGATCACATCCTGCAGGTTGGCGGTGCCATTCTGAAGGAGGCTGAGATTTTTTATGCGGTTCGTGCTTTTCGGTAAACCGTGGTTTTCTCCGATGAGGCTTTTATGGCCATGCTGGAGTCGTTCCTTCCACAAACCAACACCTTCATTGTCACGAATGGTGAGATTGGTTTTTCTTTAAAGGAACTGAGTGCCATCACTGGGCTACCTATCCTCGGCAATCTCTATGAGGAGTTTATGCCTATCGACAGCGTCCTTGAGGAGCAGTCTGAGGAGTTCAGGCTTTTGTACTTTCAGCTCGTCGCCTTCTATGATTTTTTTAAGGAGAAGGAGGGCTCGAAAGTCCGGTGTAGCAGTTGGAGAGTGGTAGCTTTTTGTCTTCCAACTTCTTTGACAACAGGGAGTCTTCTGAGAGTACGACCCAGGAAGCAAGGGCTAAAAACCCAGATTCGAAGAAGATCTCCGTCATGCGAGAGAATTTGAGGGTATTCTTCGCAAGCACAGACGCCATTCATTCTGACATTGCGCTGCGGAGAGATCTCGCTGTCTACCTCACTTATTGGCTGGGTGAGGCTGTTTTTGCTGGAGGAGATGGAACGCACATCAGGCCGCATTGCATTTTTCCGACTTGTCAGATGGCGTTTGGAGAGCGGCTTGCTTTGGTGCCTGCTCTTTACTCCTATTTGTGTACCGAACTGCAGGCTGCTGCTTTCCTGGTTCGGCTTGGGCTCCCCATGAATAGGGTATTTTCTGCCCACATTTTCTATTCGTGGTATGTATACCACTGTCCCAGTTTCCACCGATTGGGTGCTGCTCAGGACGATGATCCTTTTATGATTCGGTTGGCTAGAGGGAAGCCTGTTTCCAAATTTCTTTTATCTGCCCGTTTGAGGATCCGACGATTCTGGGACGTCGAGATGGGGCAGTCTTCAGTGAAGCTTTCTCCGGGTTTGAGGAAGAAGGCTTTTGATTTTGGTGTCTCCCGTGATTCAACCAGGGCAGGGTCTGGGAGACACTATTCTTTGACAAATGCAGAGAGGAGTTGGCTTTTTAACATACGTGTCGGCACGATGGTGTACCACAGACATCTTTTCGTCGACATCCAGCCGTATGTTCCCTCCCGTTTTGCCATGCAATTGGGCTTCTCTCAAGGCGTTGTTGGAGCGCCTTCGAGCAAGCTGAAGCGTTTTGGAGGTCTGCAAGACGGGAGAAATGCATGGGCCTTTTATAGCGCGGAAGACACTACTGCCCTGATTTCTTATCCTGAGTTGCCTACTTTCCGGACTGCTGGCTTCACAAAATGGTTTGTGGAGAGCTTTTCAGCATACCGGAGGCTTTCCAAGAAAGAGCTTGATGTAAAGCAGTCTTCCGGGAAGGGCCTTGGGAAGTCAGACGGCGTCCGCCGAGAAGAAGTTCTGGCTTTCCTTTCTGGAGAAAGGCACAGAACAGGTTTTCTCGAGGAACAGGACGTCATCAGACTGGGAGCTGCACAAGAGATACCTGGTGAGGTCTTGGAACAGCTTGCTGAGGAGGAGGCTGAGGTTGCTGCTTGGATACAAGCCGAGTGAGCGAAGGCTTCCATGGAGTCTACTGGCAAGAGCAGACTGTCCAGTGAGGACTCTGGCGAGAGGCCTGATTTTGATGGTGGGGAGGGTGCTTCCAGCAGTTCGTCCCGTAGGGGCAAGAGGAGAAGGGGACACCGCCGAAGTCAGAGGCAGCACGAAAGTTCTCCTGATCTGGAAATTCCTTCCACCATTGTTGAGGAGGCATCAAGGGATGATGATGAGCCTCCAGAGAAGAGAAGCCGAGGGGAAGAGACCATTGATGATGGTATGCTTTTCCCTTTTCTCTTTCCGGTTCTTTTCTTTCATGAGAGCTTTTATTTTGATATACTGCTTTCTTTCTTTTGGCAGAAGATGATGGTTTGATAATGGCCGAGGTTCCGACCGATGAGGCGATGACGAATCCTATCGTGGCATCTGAGGAAGAACCCAGAGATTCTGAAGTAGATCCAGAATTTCCTCCTGGTATGATTTTTTCTTCTTCTTTTTTTTTTTTTTTTAACCGCCACTTACTGACATATATATATATATATTTTGCCAGCTGACTTGCCAGAGAATTCCGACGACTTTGAGCCATCCATGGACACAACTTTTGATGATGTTTCGGATGAGCTCATGGAGGCAGAAAGCATTCCACCAGTCGTCGAAGAAGGTACTTTGTAATGATAATCTTAATATTTTGATTTTTGACAAGATCATATTCATACCTTTTTCATTTTTCATTGGCAGGTTGTGAGGTGACAGAAGAAGTTCCTTTATCTTTTTCAAAACCAGAGCAGGGGGTACCTGTGACCGATCCAGGAGTAGGGGCTTCTTCCACCAATTTTGATGAGGCAGAGGCGAGTCCGCCTACTGATATTCCTTCCCCAGCGGCTCCGATTGGAAAGAGCTTCTTGATTACTCTTCCAACGGTGCCTGACACGGGTAGTCGACCAACAGAGCATGGCGAGTCTTCATCTGAGCCATCCCGTCAGTTTGCGAGGAAGGTGTTGAAGAGAGTCTTGAACTCATGGGTCGAGACTCTTTCTTCTGGCCATTTGGAGGCTGGTTTTGGCATGGTGAAGCATGTGTAAGACATTCTTGCCGATAGCGAAGAAGTCGGTCTGGACATTACAGATGCCAAGGCTTTTGTTGATGAAGTCGTCGCTCTAGGCAACAAGTGAACTGAGACCAAGAGCTTTCCGAATGATGATTTCTTCAACGAGATGTTTTTGAAGCCTTCCAGTGAGGTCAAATCTGATTTGAATGAGATCTCGCGGACTCGGAAGCAGCTCGTTCGGGAGAGGAACGTCACCGAGTTGGCTATTATTGAGCTGACACAGGACCAGCACCGCCTTGATAGGGAGGTCACCGAAGCCAGACAGCGCCTTGAGCTATTGGAAGAACAAGCCGCTGTCAAGTGGACTGCCACTTTGAAAGCTCGTGATAGAGAGAGGACTCTCATTCGCCAAGTTAAGGAGGTCGAAAGCAATCTTTGGAGGAAGACTCAAGAATATGAACAATGGCAGATTCTCTGGGAAGAGCTTCCTCGTGTCGAGGATGGATCACAACGGCCTACTGCTTTTTATGGGAAGATTTTGAAGAAACGCGGCCTGAAAGCTTTGGAGGCTAAGGCCAAGTGTTTGCTTGAGGAGTTAAGCCTATGGCTGAAGACCATGTCGGACTAGCCTCCTGATTTGTAACAAACTTTTTCTTCTTTTCTTTTGGTACCTCCATGTATAAAGATTTTTGGCACTTTTTTTTTTTTTGCATCCCCTTATTTCACTTAAATTCACTTTTGATGAAAACATAAGCAAAAATTGAATGGGAATGGTTTGTTTGAAAATTTGATTAAAAGGTTGTCATTTTGTGAAAATCTTTTGTCAAATGGTTGTTTTTAGGCATGAAAGCCAGATTTTGTGGCAAAAAGCCTGGTTTTTGGCATGGGAGCTGATTTTTGTGGCGTGAAAGCCAAGTTTTGTTTGGCATGAATGTCGGTTTTTGGCATGAAAGCCGATTTTTGTGGCATGAAAGCCAAGTTTTGTTTGGCATGAAAGCCGGTTTTTGGCATGGGAGCCAATTTTTGTGGCGTGAAAGCCAAGTTTTGGTTTTGTGGCATGGAAGCCGATTTTTGTTTGTTTGGCGTGAAAGCCAGATTTTGTGGCATAAAAGCCAAGTTTTTTGAAAACCAAGTTTTGTTTTGTTGGCATGGAAGCCAGATTTTTTGATTTTTCGCATCAAAGCCAGGTTTTTGTTTTGTTGGCATGGAAGCCAGATTTTGGTTTTTGGCATGAAAGCTTGGTTTTTGGCATAAAAGCCGGGTTTTGGCGTGAAAGACAGGTTTTTGGTTTTCAAAAATGCAAGTATCGACTAAGAGTCGCCTCCCTGCTGAATGGTATTGCAGGTATCGATGGAATGTCGCTTCCTTGCTCATTCGGTTGCGAGTATCAATGGAATGTCGCTTCCTCGCGGATTTTGGTGCAAGTATCGACTGAATGTCGCCTCCTTGCTTTTTTTCTCAAAAATTTTGTTTTGTGGGTATCGATGGAATGTCGCCTCCCCGCGATTTTTGAAATTTGAGGTTTTTTCGAACCTTTGTTTTTTTGTTTTGAAATTTGGGTTGTAGATATCAACTGAAACGTTATGTCTCCACGATTTTATTTTGAGATTTTGCAAGTATCGACGAGGTGTCGCTTTCTTGCGATTTTGAGGTTTTGGAAGTATCGAATAGGGTTCGCATCCTTCCGATTTTTGGGTTTTGCGTGAGTATCGACTAAACGTCGCTTCCCCATGGTTTTTTGAAAAACCATTTTTTTGTTTAAAGACACGAGGGTCGTAAATTTTGACTAAAAACCATCTTTGGTGGTAAAAATCAGGGTGGACTAGGGTGGAAATTCCTTAGTCCTGATTCTTGTTTCAAACCACGAATTTTGGGTTCAAGGATTGAAAGTTTTGGTCAAGTTAGGGAAGAGGCTCCGAAACTTGGATTTTGGGTTTGATTTTTTTGAACAATGAAACATTGAAAGTAAACATTGTTTTTTGGCTTTTTAGAAATTTCAACATAGGGATGAAAACTCTAGAAGGGGTGGGTTTGACGAGCAAGTACCTAGGAATAGGGTTTGGCCATGCAGGCATCACTCTGACCCGATGTAGGAAGTCTTCAAGGGTAGTACCGCTTCAAGAACTTGCCATTGATGGGCAGCATACATCTGTCACCTTCCATGTTTAGAAGAGCATATGCGCCATTGGAGAAGACTTTGTCGATGACGAAGGGTCCCTCCCATTTTGGTTCGAATTTGCCTTTGGATTTGTGGGCAAAAACCATTGGCCTTTTCACCGCAAGAACCAAGTCACCCTTTTTGTGGGCACGTTGCCTGACCCTTTTGTCAAAAGATCCTGCCATGCGTGCTTGGTAAAGCTCAATGCTTTGTAGAGCTTCGAGTCGTCTTTCATCGAGATTATCCAGTTCTTGGAGTCTCAATTTGATGTTGCTTTCTTGCGTCATTTCATTTTGCAGAGATACCCTTAAAGAAGGAATTTGTATCTCTAAGGGGACAACTGCTTCACATCCATAGACCAAGGAGAATGGTGTGCTATGGGTTGGTCCTCGAATGGTAGTCCGGTTGGCCCATAAAGCTTCAGGCAGTTTGTCGCTCCAGTCTCTTTTATGAGTAGAGACCATTTTCTTGAGAATTTTACAGAGTGTCTTGTTGAAGGCTTCTGCTAGTCCATTCGCTACCAGGTTATACGGAGTCGAAGGACAACTTTGGATTTTGTATTTGTCGCAGAACCTGTAGAATCTGTGATCCCGGAATTGTTGTCCGTTATCATAGACGAATCTTTTACGTATGCCGAAGCGACAAATGATGTTGGTTCGTAAGAATTGAAGGACTGACGAGGTCTTCATTTCACTGAACGCAAATGCTTTTGACCACTTGGAGAAATAATCCGTAGCGGCGAAGATGAAGTGATGACCTTTACTTGACAGGGGAGAGATAGGACCTATGATGTCCATACCCCAGGCTTCGAAGGGCCATGAGATCGCTGTAGGATGTAGCCATTCTGGAGGCATGTGTACATAATCTCCATGCACTTGGCATTGTTGGCAACGTTTAGCAAATTGTATTGTGTCAGCCACCATGGTAGGCCAATAATAACCTAACCTTTTTATCTGATCGTAGAGCTTGGGACCAGCCTGATGGGCTCCACAAAGACCAACATGAACTTCTTTTAGAGTTTCTTCCGCCTCTTGTTGTGACAAGCTGCGTAGAAGTACTCCGTTGAAGGATTTTCTGTAAAGCATTTTGGAGGGAATATCCAAATGAAAGTTTGGGGCTCGTCTTTGGATACTTACCCGCTCTTTTGGATATTCAGGTAGGATTCCAAACATAATATAATCAATGAACGGATCCCTCCAGTCGCCTATCGGAGGTTTAAGGATGGAAATCCGACCTCCGACCACTAGGTGGCATTCAGCAACTGCTTGGTGTGTGTTGAGAGGAGGGAGAATCCTTCTTTGACACACTGTAATTTGCATGTTTTCCCCTTCTTGGGTTGCCATGGATGCAGCAAGTCCGGCCACGCATCTGCACGGATGTTTTCACCTCTGCGGATGTGGGTGATGTGACAGATGTCAAAGTTTTGACGAAGCGATTGCGCCTTGTTGTAGTAAGGCAACAGATCAGGCTTCCTGATTTCATATTCCTGATTCATCTGGTTGACGATCAGTTGAGAATCCCCAAATGCTTCCAGCATGGTGATGCCAGATTCGAGGGCGAGTTCCAAACCTATAATCAGAGCTTGGTACTCAGCTGCATTATTTGAACATGGTTCCAGTAGCGAAAATGCGTGTGGAATCATGTATTTATCGGGGCTAACAAAGAGAATGCCAATTCCCGATATCAGCTTTCCTTTTTCATTTGTCCTGGTTGCACCATCGAAGTACATGTTCCAGGAGGCATTTGGTGAGGAAGTCTCCACGTTGTAGACAGGTTCGTCTGGGAGATCATCCCTGAGCGGAAAATCCTTAGGCAGTGGATGCTCTGCGAGAAAGTCTGCCAAAGCTTGACCTTTGATTGCTTTCTGTGGTACATACCTAATATCAAATTGTGACAGAAGGATAGACCATTGAGAGAACCTGCTTTTGTGACAAGGACTTTTAAGAGATTGATCCTCGATATCAGGTATATTGTGTTTGACAGCAAATAGTGATGCAGCTTTTGTACGGCGAACATCACTGCCAAGCATTCTTTTTCGACTGGAGAGTAGCAATGCTCTGCACCTACCAACATGCGACTGAGGTAGTATAGGGCAGCTTCTTTTCCTCCATCATTTTCTTGTACAAGTAGAGCGCCCAAAGAATAGTTGAGAGCTCTTGTGTACAAGATGAATGGTTTTCCGGTTGTGGGAACAGCCAACACCGGAGGCTTGGTCAGGTATGACTTGATGTCTTGAAATGCAGCTTCACATTCAGCATCCCAAACAAAGTTTACACCTTTCTTTATCAGGAGAGAAAATGGACAGCATTTTCCTTACAGATTGGAAATGAACCGTCGGATATATGCCAATCTTCCTTGAAGCCCTTTTAGTTCTCTTAGGGTCCTTGGAGATGGTATTTCTAGAATTGCCTTGACTTTGATGGGGTCAAGTTCTATTCCAGCTTTCCGAACTATGAATCCGAGGAACTTACCCGATGAGACACCAAAGAAGCATTTGAGGGGATTCATTCGCAGTTTGTGTTTGCGAAGCCGGAGGAAGACTTCTCGAAGATCTTGGAGATGGTCTTCTTTCCTTTTGCTTTTGACGGCGAGGTCATCAACATAACATTCGACCGTCTTGTGCTGCATATCTTGGAATATCTTCATCATAGCCCTTTGATATGTTGCACCAGCATTTTTCAAACCAAATGGCATGACAGTGTAGCAATACACGCCAAATGGGGTCCGAAAGGATGTATGCCTTTCATCTTCAGGATGCATCTTTATCTGGTTGTAGCCAGAGAAGCCGTCCATGAAAGTCATTCGCTCAAACCCGCAGGTGTTGTCAATCATTACCTCCGGTATGGGGAGCGGGAATTCATCTTTGGGGCATGCATTATTCAAATCTCTATAGTCAATACAGACTCTGATTTGCCCATTTTTCTTTGTTACAGGGACGATGTTGGCCAACCATTCAGGATGTTGTTCCTCGCGGATGAAGCCAACGTTTTTGAGTTTCTGAACTTCTTGTTCAATTTTGTCCATCACATCAGGACGGAATCTTCTTTGGCCTTGTTTGACAGGCTTGATATTTTCTTGCAGGTTGAGTTTGTGAACTGCTATTTTGGGATCTAAGCCAGGCATTTCAGCGTAAGACCATGCAAAACAATCAACAAACTCACGAAGAAAAGAGACATACTCGGGTAACTCCTCATCCTTTATATTCTTACTTATGAATACAGGACGTGGGTTATCTGGTGTTCCCAAGTCTATCTTTTGAACAGAATCTTCTGTCGGAAGGTTTGAAGGTGGTTCCTCCACAATATTTTCGGAGGCTTCCAGCTCAACAAGACCTTCTGGATTTCCAAGGGCATTTTCAGACCATGGCTCCATTTCTGTCCATAAATCTTCTTGATCGGTATTCTTCTCAAGTCTTGCTATGAGATGATCCCAATCACCAGCTGAAACTGGGTCGAAGTAAGGCACTTCTTTTGGAGACGACGGCTCTTCTGAATCAGAGAACCGTGCGTCTGTGTCATTGGACAATTCCTCTTCATCATCAGAGAAATCATACCAATTTGATGAGCTTCCTGGGTCCTTGTCCGGTAACTCTTCAAAGAGATATCCAGGGAGATCGATGTCTTCATCGACATGAGATGTTGAGGCTTGGTCGGCAAAACGACTCTGCAACCTTTATGTCAGCAGTCTCATTGGAGTGTCAGGATCATACCCCAATCTGTATGAAGACTTGTCTATGCGACGGTGGAGTTTCCAATCTTCCAGCTGACTTTTGGTCAGGGTGGGTCCCAATGGTGTGAGAATAACACGACCACCTCCCAAACCAATTGGATTTTGAGCGTCATAGCCCATTTTTTTCATGATAGCTTGTGCCATCGGACTATACAAGGATAGTTGAGGCATACATTCATTTTGGAAAGGCTCAAGCAGGCAATTTGATAAAGAAGCGTCCGATCTATGGAAGAAGATTGGTTTCTCTTCTGCCAACGTTTCCGGAACGAAGAAGGTAGCAGATGCAGGATCTTCTACGTCAGCAGGGGTCTCCAATCGAGTGAGAGCAAGCTGAACTTGCTGAGTATCAGCTTGGCTTGACGATGTATCGTCTTCAGTCTCTGAATCCGAATTCGTGTCTTGTATGATAGACACGAAGGAGACAACAAACTTGCCCCCTGTCTTTTGCTCTATCTTCTTTGCTTTAGTAGTGATTACCAAAGGTTTGGAAGATTTGAAGGAGATGATGAAGGGAGACTGATTGCTCTCTTTGAGTTTGCCGGAAGGTTTGTTTTCTTCCGATGATTGCTGAGGAGCCTTGCCTTTATCTTTTTGGAGATTGCCGGCAAAGGATGCTGTTTTCTCCTCCCTTTCTTCTTTTTCATCCTTGTAAATCTGAGAGTCTGCAAAATGGACTTCCTTGCCTTTGAAGGGCCTTTTGTCTACAAACACTCAATGTATCAAGCCGTCGTCGCCAACAAACTTGATGCACTGATGTAGAGTCGAAGGAACGACACCGTTCTCGTATATCCAAGGGCGTCCAAGAAGGATGTTGTAGCATGAAGGGGTTTTTAATGCAAATACAGTGACCTCAGAGATAAGATCGCTGATTTGCAACCTGAACCAGATTTTGCCAATGGGCCTTTGAGCACTCTCATCGTATCCAAAGATGGAGACAGATGTGTGGCTTAGTTTGCTAGGTGGGATACCTAGCTCTTCGAGTGCCGAAGTAAAGATAAGGTTGAGTGCAGAACCCGGGTCGATCTGGACCCTGTGTATCGGCATCTCTTTGATGTACCCTGTAAAGTACAAGGGCCGGTTGTGCTTCGTCTCGCCTAGCAGGAGGTCTTCCTTATTGAAGGCAATGGTAGCACTTACGGCTTTTGGACCGAGAGGCATTCAGTGCAAGGTCCTCCAGCTTCTTTCTTTTCTCCCTTTGAGGAGGTTTTTGATTTTGTGACCCTATAGTCCATTTCAATTTGCAGGACTTGCGGGGCATGTTTGTCGACATCCAGATTCAGCCTTTGCAGTTCTGAAATGAGACTATCACAAGTTTGTGGTGACATTCGTAATAAGTCTAGGATCTGCAGTCGTGCGGGTATGTGTTTGAAGTGCTCGATCAAGTCATACTTGAAAGCCTCCTTTAGGCCTGCATTTTCACTATCACCGCCGCTTGGGGCATTTACAGCTTGTTTTCCCGAAGGATTTACATAAGAAGAAGAAGAAGGTTGGTTATAGTTTTTGTGGTAATCCCAGCCAGAGCAGGTACCTTTCCCAACTTCAAAAGCTTCTAGAGGTGGTTCTTCTTTCGGAAGACCCCCTTCGGGCTCAAGGGGCTGATCTTCCCCATTTGCTGAAAACGCCTCTGCAACAGCATTGCCGTCTTCAGTTATTGCGTTGCATGGAGCATTTTTCGGGAACAAGTCCTGAACAGCTTCCAACAACTTTTCTTCTTTGTCCAGTATTTCATTGGTCCAGACAACTCCTATGAGGTTGGGTACCTGGGACCAATTGACTGGGTTTTCTTTGAAGACTTCATCAGCTAGAGCTTCTTCATGGTGATCAGTCGGAAGAGGCTTGAATTCTGATGTCACCGTTTCAGGAGACGATGGCTGAGAAGGTGCTATCTCAGTGGAAGTCACCCGAGAATATGTAGCTCCAGAAGATATGCTACTAGATACATTTTGAGAGTCCGTGGCCTCAGCAGATGGAGCTTCAGAGGCACTATCATCCTAAACTATCACATTACAGGCAACTTCGATAGAAGATGCCTCCATAATGGACCGTTGGGAATCAGACTCATCCTCCGATGTAAGAGGATCATCAATCTAGCAACTTTCTTCATTTTCCGGAGTCACAGGAGGAGATGCTTGTGGATTTTCCGGGACTTCCGGTTCTGGATTTTGATGAAGTCGGTCAATGCCATCCTGCTCTTGCTCTGTGGCTAGACGCTGCAAGATCCTCGCATATTCTTCAAGATCGGGCATAGGAGCCAAATCTTTTTCTTCATCTGCCCCTTGTGGTTCGACCTGGTTTGGATCCACTAGAGCATTTGTTTATGCTGTGTTAACAGCATTTTGGGCAGCCTCTTGGTCTTCATCATCATCAGACCAGGATCCTCGTGGCTCGAAGGGGTTATACCAGATTACTGGCATAAGGTGGGATTCCGGGATCCATTCTTCGTCGAAGAGATATTCTCCGGTTTCAAGGGATTCCTCCCACTCATCGGTGTCACTGGCAGTGTCACTGGACTCGTATCCATTCATGGAGAATCCAACTGCCGAGTTACAAGAGTACGATGCCCCCTGTGTAGTCTCATCTCTGAGCCGTGGTGGCATGAAATCACTGAGAATGAATTTTCTTATCACTCTTGGAACTTTGGGGAGAGACCCCTCTGTTGCCCCCAGTGAAGCAGTAGAGGAGGTTTCTGCTTTTTTAGGAACCTCTTGTTTTGTTTGAGCCTTCTCCTGCTGTTTGAGCTTGCGGAGTTGTCTCTTGGCATGCCTTCGATGTTGAGCGGTCGGCTTTGTTTCGACGATCTCCCAATTTTCATCTTCTAAGAGATCAGGATGTACCCATATGGGCTGTCCTTCTGGTGTTGGGTAAGGCACCAGCTCTTGGGACGTTTGGGTCATTTTTATCACCTTGAATGAAGTAGTGACTTTTTCCTTTGGTGATTTGGATGTTTGTCCATATGTCACCATGTTAACGGAGGCAGACCCATAGTTTTTGTCAAAGGTGATGACTCCGTTTTTCCACATCTCGTTAATCTTCTCTCTCACAACGAAACATTGGTTGAGAGGATGCGAGACCATTTGGTGGTATGGACAATATCGGGGATCGTTGGTTTTGCCAACATCTCCTGGTCTTTTGGGGTTAGGCAAGGTGAGTTTGCCATTTGCCAAGAGAGCCCCAAATATTTCTTCAACATCTTCATCGAACGGGTATTTCTTTTCTACTCGTTCTTTGAAGGCATCAGAGAGTTCAGGTCTCTTACCTGCAGCTTTATTTTCGGCTTTCTTTGGTGGCTGAGGAGTTGACTTGGTTTGCACATTGAGAACCTCCTTTTTCTTTGGCTTGGAGGTTGGAATGGCGGTCTGCTCCTTCTTTGATGACTTCTGACTGTTGAGTTCTTTGATCACCGTTTCAACCTCCATAGACGCTTCTAGGAGTTCTCCCAAGTTTTTTGATTTGTTGCTTATGATCATGGAGCCGATCCTTGCTCTCATGTTGTTTCGGCAAATGTCGACTAGCAACGCTTGTGGCAGCACATCTGAGCATTTGTATGCCATTGCTTTCCACTTGTGAATGAAGTCGTATGTTGACTCATTCTCTCCCTGTTTAAGGCTGCAGAGCTGAGCCATAGTAACAGGATGATCCTCACCTTTGAAGTGGGTCAAGAAACGTATCTCTAGCATGGTCCAATTTTGAATGGAGTCCTCTGGCAGAGTGGAATACCAATCAAAGGCCGTACCTTTTAGGGTACATGCAAAGAGCCGGATCTTGAGTGCATCTTGATCCGCAATCGTTCCTGTCAGGATCTTGAAGTGGATGACATGCTGTCTGGCTGAACCTTTCCCCGTATACGTTTGGAGAAGAGGTTGTTTGAACTTTTGGGGAAACGGAACCGAGTCCATCCATAAGGGATATGGTGGCTTGATCCCATGCTCCTTCAGTGTATCTTCTTCTTTTGTTTTGGCGAGGATATTGTCCACGTCCTTTTTAGTAAGGGCGCGTGACTCATCTTCTCCACCATTTGCCTCATCTTGTGGAGGAACTTCCTCATTGTTTGGTGGACGCTGGAGAGTGAGAAGGAGGTTTTCCATCAGAACCTCTATTCTCTGATGTCCTTTCTCTAACTGCTGAATGCATAGAGCCATGTCATCATGTGGTGGAGGTTGGTCAGAGTTTGTGACCAAGACATTCATCCTTCGTGAGTCGAAAGAGTATACTGTCTTAGTGACTGAGCTGGAGCTCATTCTTTTAGATGAAGAGTCCAAGGAGTGATCACTCCGATGTCCCTGGCTTGAAGGAGTGGGAGAGTCTTCCTGATGTCTTCTCGTCCGGGAGACGCTGCGTGTCACCGGCAGTCTGACATGTATTTTCGTCGCTGACTTCTGGCGTCTTTTGGTTTTGCCAACCATGTGGATAGCAACAACTTGGTCGGGTCTTTCTTTTTCGACCCATTTTTGGGAGATTTGAAGCTCAGAATGCTGGGTTCTTTGCTTCTCTAATCTCTTTTGTCGATATGCCGCGCGGCGACGTATGCGACGAGAAATTTGAGCTTCGGTTTGCTCGGGCTGTGCTCTGGCAATGAAAGACGTGGTCCCTCGTGCGCAGCAACCGAGCTTGTCTTCCTTGAAGACTGGCATGGACAGGATTTGGACGCGGTCCTTAGCCTGTCGCAGCGAAGCTTTAAATTTCGCAAGCTCGTCCCCTGTTGAGATGAAGGGTCGAGTTGCAGGAGAACAGGCCCTAGCAAGTTCTTGTCGAGGCCTTGTGATGCACGACTTGATTTTGGGCTTGTATGAGCAAACCGGCTCGTGCTGAGTAGTTTTTGTTGTTCGGTGGAGGGTAGGTTTCTCTCCTTTGATGTAAGCAAGAGGATAAAACCTATTCTCCTTGAGAGGAGCCAGGTATTCTGGCTTTGCAGATGTCCAGGACCTTCTTTGTTTTGGTGAAGATCGTGGGGACCAAGTCTTGGGATAGACTTGGTTTTTTGTAGGTTGAGGCCTCACGGGATTGCCACGAGCCTCAGGTTTCTTGGTGATCACCTTTGGTGTCGGGGTAGTGACACGTTGGGGGGCGGTCTTCTGCTTTTTAGTAGGCACCGTCTCTTCTGCGGGTAGTGGGAATGGTCCCAGTGACCCTAAGACGATGGTCCGGGGAGTGGAGGTCGACCCGGTGTTTTGGGAGTTGCCGAGGGAGGTGATGCTTCGGCAGTTGGCGGGGCGCTTGAAAGTGCCCTTGCTTTGCTTCTCTTGAAGCATGACTTGGTACTTGTTCTCATCGAAGGTGATGGTCAACGAAGCTGCCATTGTTAGTTTTGAAAAACTTTTCTGAAATAAGACCACATCCATTAGTAATCACAAGAATATGATGATCATAAATGGGCTATACTATGGTTTTGTCTTTTCAAATCGCTCAGGGCCATGGCCCGTTCTGAGTGTAATGAAGAAGGCCAAAAGCCATAGATGGTACAATTGTTCTAAACGCAAGTATGGTCGGCTCGAAATGAGCGTTCCAGGGACCACTAGAAGCAATTGTAAACCTTAATTCAAATTACCAAGAAGCGAAGCTCACTCGAGGTAAAATGATATAAGGTTAGAGATACAAATGTATCGGTCGCGAATACAGTAGACCCGAAAGGGCGTACTAGCACCGCTAGACACAAATGTTGTAAATCGCATCCTTGAAGGACACGAGATGGGATTTTTTGAAATGTCAAGACTAGATTCGTGTCGCGCCCCCGAACCCGGATCCCTGCAGCGGTCCGACCTCGGGAACGCGAATTGGGGAGTAAGTTATAAATATATTTCTCCCCGGGATTCGCGTGTGTGAGGAAGGCAAAATTTCCAAACACATCAATAACGTTTCGCGGAAGCTTACGTGGCATTGCGACCCGGAGCCCGTGGCCATCGGGTTCCGTGTCGCACTCAACCCGTCAGCATAAAGCTGTCATAGCATAATCATACTCAGACTGGAACAAAACATGATATCAAAATATACAGAGCTGACAGTGACAGGCTTATCAATACCCAAGAATATTCAAGTTACAATTTAACAAGTGCATTAATTACAATCCCAAAAGAAAAGGCTAACAAAAGCCTTACAAAATAACAAGCTAAGAACAAATACTACCCATGTGTGTAACGTATCTCCAGAGTCAAGCGCGACGTCTGTATGACATCACCGAAACAACAACCTGCAAAACTCGTGGCTCTAAAGCCATCTGTACACGTACTAGCTCAAGACGGGAACCTGCTACCTAAGGCACCAAACAAACAAGGTCAGACACGACGGTCTGGCAGGTGATCAATTTAAGCATGAGTATGAATCATTTAAAATTTATAAGAAACCATATACTGAATTTAAAACTGTTTACAAATCTTGAAACGATGCTTGAACGATATACACTTCAAGAAAACAAAAGTCCACAAACAAGATATGAGACGAAACTAGCATGAGTACATGTGGTCTAGCATTTTAAAACCATTTAATGAATCTTTAAATAGTATATGACAAAAAAAAAAAGACAAAGCTAGCATGATTACGAGAAAACATCATGATTCGTAAATCCACATTGAGCTCATCCTTTCTCCGTCATACATGATGACAAGAGCAAGCAAAGACAAAGCAAGACAGGCGAAACGAAACGAAAGCCCGAGCCACACAAGGTGGGAGGGAAAACCGGCCGCGGAACCGGAACAAAACAAAAATGTGTATAAATACACGACTTATCTGCAGATAGTCCTTATGTTTAAGGACCCCCTAACTAGTGGATCAGACTGAGAGGGCAGTCCAAGCTCAGTGGTATTCAACGGAATTCATGAATGCACAAAACTAATGGAGACTCGCCGTTTGAGGCCCGTGGTTGACACGCTACGCCCCGTGGTTAAGGGTGCCGCCTGGACCAAGTTCTCACATTTGAATGCTCAAAACTAATGGAGACTCGCCGTTTGAGGCCCGTGGTTGACACGCTACGCCCCGTGGTTAAGGGTGCCGCCCGGACCAAGTTCTCACATTACCCTCATCGACCACACGGGGTGGACGGTGCACGCAAGACAAAACAAGGTAGCATAAGCTATAAGCATGTCGAAGCACACTAAGTAGTCCCCTTTTTTGGGTTCTTTGAAACAAAGCTGATACTTGTAACTCAAAACAAGTGCAAAACGATACCGAAAACAAAACTGATACTTGCAAGTCAAAACAAGTGCAAAACAATACCCGAACGGAACCAATGCTTGCAAGTCAAAACAAGTGCAAAACGAGATCCAAGACAAAACCAATGCTTGTAAGTCAAAACAAGTACAAAACAATATTCTTCATGTCAAGACTAAGTTTCTGAAACAGACTTTCAAGTATATGCTAAGGCCCTTCATTCGATTCTTGTGTAATTGAAACCCAAATGTTGTAATTAAAAGCGGATTGGTGCCCCTGAAGCTAAATAACATTTCATGTTTCAATTTCACAACATCAATCTAAAGACCCCTTAACATATTCTAGTTTTTCTCTCCCATCAGGAAACCCTTCAAAATTCTCCTTCTGTACACTCGGTCACCATGCGGCTACCTGGCGGCTGGCCGCCGGTTGCTGGTCGGCTGACCGACCAACTGACTGACTACTGACCGACTGATCAGAAAACATACTACTTTCAAATTTCTTGCGCAGGTCGGCTAGCCGCCTGCTGACCGCCCGCGGGCCGACCACGCCCTGTGCAGAAATGAGTTACTGTTATTCTAACCGACACAGGGGCGGCTAGCCGTGGGTCAACAGTCGGCTGGCCGACTGCTGACCGCCCATCTGCGGCAGCTTCAATTCAGTTCAGATTTTTCACACCATTTCACCCATTTTACATCCTTCCATTCCTTTGTCAAATCCCTGCACATCCCTTGAGCCTCCATGCTCTCCAAGGGCCATTTCCATTAAATTTCTAACAACCAACCCATCTAATCATTTCACAAAATACTCCTCCATTCTTCCATCCATTTGCAAAACATTTAGGCAAGGTAAAAGCCACTTCAATTGAATGAAAACTATCAAGATAAACCACTAGCATATGCATTTCAAACTAAAACAAATTTTCAAACCATAACACATGTTTGAAACAATACATTGCTCAAATTAGAATGGAAAAAGAACCAAACCATTGAAGCTAAAACATTCAAACATTGCATGCATAAGAAGAGCTAAGTTGATCACTTGCCTTTGTCCAAAAATCCAAGCCCAAAAATCTCTGAAAAATCCTATCAACTGTCAACCACGAAATCTATAAGAAAACCCATGAAAAGAACCTCAAAATCCACCAAAAATGTGAAGACAAGAACCCATTTCGAAATGGGTGTTGCATGTTTGAAAAACTCAATCCTTATGGGCTCAAAAGACTCCATTAAAAGGAAGAAAAAGAAGCCTAACCTGGAGCTTGCTGAACATGAAGCAAGGACAAAAATGAAGGGACTATCCAGCTGGGATCCTCAAGAAGATGGTAGTAATGGAGGGCTTGGGTTGAGAGGAAGAAAAGGATATGCTCAGATTTCAATTTGGAGTTCCCTAGCCTTGGCATGCAAAGAGAGAAATGAAGAAGAAGAAGAAGTTCCTCTCAGCTGGGTTGAAGAAAAGAGTTGCAGGAGACGAAGGAGAATTCTGAATGTGATTAGTGAAGGAGATGACTTAAGTGGGGAAAGGGAAAAATGTGGGGCCCAAAACAGCTGAAACTTAAAATGGCTAAATCATGGTCTTGCGGGCCCCGGATGAAATCGACGAAGAAGACTAAAATGATCCTTATAAAATCTAGTTTTCAAAAAGTATATTTTTGGCATGGTTCTGAAATTTCGAAATCTGGGCTCAGATTTAAATGTGAAAAGACTGTTTTGCCCCTCGGGCTGAAAAACTGATTTTCTGAGTTTCGAATGGGGTAGGTCTAAACACAAAAGTTGTTGGATCTAATTTGACCTATCAAAAGAAACCAAAATTGTAATTTTTCAAAATCAAGAACAATCCCCCACGCTGACACGTACAGCCCAAGGCATCCTCGAGCTGTCAGACCAGGTCCAACCGCTCTCAAAATTCCCCAAAGCTATGGAAAACCATTCTAAACCACAATCTAACTCAATTAGGCTCAAATCTTATTTAGAAAACTAAACCACGGCTAAAAACACACTAATCCCGAAAATTAGGGGTTGGGGTCTTACAATTCGCAAAAGAGAGCAAATGGTATTCCAATCCGAATACAGGTTCAAACATTTTTGCGAGCCTATATCCAAAAAGGGAAAGAACCAGGATTTCTCATATTTGAATCCAATAGTGACGAGAGTTTTTTTTTTTTTTTTTTTTAAAGTCGAGATTGAATTCATAAAAGAGGGCAAATGGTATTCCAATCCGAATACAGGTTCAAACATTTCTGCGAGCCTAAATCCGAAAAGGAAATAACCAAAATTCCTCCAATTTAAACACAACAGTGACAGAAGTTTTTTTTCTTTTTTTAAATTTTTTTTTTGAGAGTGCACATAGGTCTTCCAATTCGATCTTATGAAACCTTAGTGGATAGATTGGCCCCCAGGTAAGGGTAGGATTACTTAATGAACCCGTTTGAAGGACCCTTACCTCGAACAGTCTAGCTGCCTCCACACTCTGGACAAGGCTTTTCTTAGATCCACTTTGGTCAAAGAACGCAATTGGTGCAACCTTAATGCTCTCTCTTTTTTTTTTTTGAAAGACCTCCAATGGACCCATCAAAGAGAGGGAAATGGCCCCTCCCCATCCGAACGTTGGCTCAAACATTTCTGCGAGCCATTGCACGAAAAGGAAAGAACCAAAGTTTCTCTAATTTGAATCCAAAAGAGAGAAATTTGAAAAGTTTTTTTTTTTTTTTTAACTTTTCCTTTTTTTTTTTTTTTTTGAAAGATCTCCAATGGACCCATCAAAGAGAGGGAAATGGCCCCTCCCAATCCGAACATTGGCTCAAACATTTCTGCGAGCCATTGCATGAAAAGGAAAGAACCAAAGTTTCTCTAATTTGAATCCAAAAGAGAGAAATTTGAAAAAAAAAATTTGAACTTTTCTTTTTTTTTTTTTTTTTTTTTGAAAGATCTCCAATGGACCCATCAAAGAGAGGGAAATGGCCCCTCCCAATCCGAACGTTGGCTTAAACATTTCTGCAAGCCATTGCACGAAAAGGAAAGAACCAAAGTTTCTCTAATTTGAAACCAAAAGAGAGAAATTTGAAAAAAAAAAAATTTGAACTTTTCTTTTTTTTTTTTTTTTTTTGAAAGATCTCCAAAGGACCCATCAAAGAAAGGGAAATGGCCCCTGCCAATCCGAACGTTGGCTCAAACATTTCTGCGAGCCATTGCACGAAAAGGAAAGAACCAAAGTTTCTCTAATTTGAATCCAAAAGAGAGAAATTTGGAAAGTTTTTTTTTTTTTTTTTGATCTTTCCTTTTTTTTTTTTGAAAGATCTCCAATGGACCCATCAAAGAGAGGAAAATGGCCCGTCCCAATCCGAACGTTGGCTCAAACATTTCTGCGAGCCATTGCACGAAAAGGAAAGAACCAAAGTTTCTCTAATTTGAATCCAAAAGAGAGAAATTTGAAAAGTTTTTTTTTGAACTTTTCTTTTTTGTTTTGAAAGATCTCCAATGGACCCATCGAAGAGAGGAAAATGACACCTCCCAATTCGAACGTTGGCTCAAACATTTCTGCGAACCATTGCACGAAAAGGAAAGAACCAAAGTTCCTCTAATTTGAATCCAAAAGAGAGAAATTTGAAAAGTTTTTTTTTGAACTTTTCTTTTTTTTTTTTTAAAGATCTCCAATGGACCCATCATAGAGAGGAAAATGGCCCCTCCCAATCCGAACGTTGGCTGAAACATTTTTGCGAGCAATTGCACGAAAAGGAAAGAACCAAAGTTTCTCTAATTTGAATCCAAAAGAGAGAAATTTGAAAAGTTTTTTTTTTTAACTTTTCCTTTTTTTTGAAAGATCTCCAACGGGCCCATTAAAGAGAGGAAAATGGCCCCTCCCAATCCGAACGTTGGCTCAAACATTTCTGCGAGCCATTGCACAAAAAGGGAAAGACCAAAGTTTCTCTAATTTGAATCCAAAAGAGAGAAAACCCCTTTTTTTTGTTGAGAAAAGAAAGAATGGAAACAAGTTCAAAGAAAGAAGTTTACAAAGAATCCCATCCCATGTTCTTTTTTTAGATACAAGATCCAACATAGGCCACCAACTAGAAGGGAGCCAAGGATTCTAAGCATCGTGTTCTCAATTGAACAAGTCCCACCGGGTGTGCCAACTTGATGGACCCGTCTTTTTCTCTCTCTGCCTTCCTCCGTCTCGGGTCCGCCGGGGTACGGCGGGGTGAAGAAAAAAAGAGGCGAGCATCAACATTTTTCTTTTTTTTGTACGGGTATGCCAGATTTTCTATTCTACTTGGAATTTGAAGTGGTGATCCGGAGATTCACCTTCACAAGTAGAAAGGAAATCAAACTTTTTTTCTAACTTTCTATTGCATACATATTTAAAGAAAGAGACAAGATTTTAAAATGCCGTGAGAGGCGATTTTGTTTAGTTTGCCGTGAAAGGCAGTTTTGTGCCGTAGAAGGCGATTTTGCCATGGAAGGCGATTTACAAATCTTATCAATGATGAAAGACAAGAATTGTGATTTTTGTCTCTTTTAAAAATATAAAATACAATAGAGAAGAAAGAAAAATGGATCTGACTTCTCAAGCGATTGTGGGGACTCGTTCAGATCGACAGTCGCGAGTCATGTATGGACTCCACCATCATCCTTCAGATGAGAACACTTGATGCTTTGATTCACTTGGCTTGGCTTGGACCTCAGATTTTTAGAGGATAAAGACCAAGAGAAGGTCCTATATCCAATAAAAAAACGAGTAGACGGGCTGAAGAGCCACATCTAGCCATGTTGGATAGAAGGAGGGGGGACCTCAGTGGGGTGCGCCCCCCCCCCCCCCCCCCCAAGGGACTTTGATCACCTTGTAGTGTTTTCTTACAGCAGAGTTTCTTCAGAGTAGCTGAGCTTCTTTGCGCAGAGTTTTCTCCGAGAGTTTTTAGCAATTTTTTGGGGATTTTTCGGGACCACTTCAGACAATTTTTCTGGACCCTTTCTCCTTGGAATGACCGCCTATTTATAGGCTTTTGGTGGCCATTAGGAGGGTTTTATGGGCGTTAATGGTATTAATGCTCCATGATGGGAGGAGTTACAAGATTTAATTCTTTATATTGTAACTCCTTTTTCTTGGATTTTGATTGGCCGATGGAGAATAATGGGCATTTAATCTCCATGATGATGGGAGTTTCATGATTAATTACCATGATTAATCTCCATAATGATAGGAGTTACATGGTTAATTGTCATGATTAATTGGACTTGTAACTCCCATTTCTTGGCTTCTGATTGGGCCGTTCAAAATAATGAGTTAATGACCCTAATAAATTGCCATAAAAGGGTCATTTAACTTCATCAATTGGCTGCCGAGTCGCTTGAAAAGTTGCGGGCCGCGCCGCGTCTTTTGGAATTCTTCTTGCAATGATCATCGATGGATCCGTACGTTGCTTAATGTCGGATGACGATGAAAATTCAAACATTGGTTGCCACTAGCGGGCCGGCAACATCTGTCCAGTCGATTTCTTGATCGGTCGGGCAGAAAGTGTGCTTTCTTGGTCGGCCAGTTGGCAGTTTCGGAGTGTCCGATGATGATCAAATGATTTCGATGGCAGATCCGTGATGTTGACGAAGATCGACGGATATCATGCCTCAAAAATCAGATTTTAAGAAAATCACAGGGGCCAAACATTGCGAAACGCGAAAAGAATTGGAAAAACGAACGTTTCGGCGGACATCCGGCGACCTGGATTTCTAGGGTCGCCGGCGACCATGGGGCTGGCGACCTTCGGCCATGGTCGCCGGCGACCATGGGCCAAGGTCGCCGGCGACCTTGGACTTTGGTCCACTTTTCGGTCGCATTCCGGTCGCCGTTTCTTGGTCATTTCTCGGGCTTTTTCGCTTCTGTTTTCTCCTGTATTTTTCTTTGACATTTCTCCTCATTTATTGGCTTGATTCCTCTGAAGAAAACCAGTCGAAAGGCTGTGCAAATCAGAGCACAAAGTTTCCTATTTTTTGGAAAAGCCAAAGACTTTGTAGCCGATTTTCCGCCAAGAGTTGAAACTAGGTCAAACGATGTCGGAATGACCTGAAATTTGAGTTGAAGCTTCTTGGGCATTAGATAGGACCAACCATGGGCTTTTATTTGAGTTTTGAAGCCATTTGAGGTCCCGTCGATGCTTGACTTGATTTCACCGTGCGGAAGATGTCGAGCTTTGATGTACGGTCATCCGATGTCCGATTGACCTGAAATTTGACGGGGAGCCTATTGGAGTCATTTTGAGATGATCCATTAGCTCCGATTTGGGTGCCATGGTCCCGGGGAGCTTCGCCGCCGGTAGGCTTGATTTCGCTTCGGAGCATCAAAACCGGGTCAAACGTTATCGAAATGACCTGAAATTTGATGTGCAGCCCTTTGGAAGCATGTAGAAGCTACTCATATATTTTTTTTTATGAGTGGCGGCATCAGAGGTTCTCGCCGCCGGGAGGCTTGATTTCGTCGTTCGAGAGTTGATGGAGGGTCAAACGGTGTCGGTTTGACTTGAAATTCGACATGGAGCCTTTTGGAGGTATTTTGAGACCATCCATAGACTCTGATCGAAGATTTGATGTATTTGACACTCTCGCCGTCGGGAGCTCCCGCTCAGCTGTTGGAGGATTGAAGTTAGGCCAGATGGTGTCAAAATGGCCCGAGACTTCATGTGTACCCTTCTTTTGGCTACTTTGAAAGATCTTGTAGTTTTTGTTTGGTTCTGTCAAGATCTGATGCTTGAAGCAGCTTTGCCTGTTTGTAGTAGGATGCGGCTCCATATAGCTTTTGATGTTGATGAGACAAAGTGACATTTTTGGTGTCAACAGTTACCTGCAATATGATAGTTCAGGATGATAGTGCCTCTGAAGCTTCATCTGCTGAGGCCACAGACTCTCAAAATGCATTTGGTAGCATATCTTCTGGAGCTACATCTTCTCGGGTGACTTCCACTAAGATAGCATCTTCTTAGCCTTCGTCTCCTGAAACTGTGGTGTCAGAATTCAAGCCTCTTCCAACTGATCACCATGAAGGGGATCTGGCTGATGAAGTCTTCAAAGAAAACCCGGTTAATTGGCCTCAAATACCCAACCTCATAGGAGATGTCTGGACCGATGGAATCCTGGATAAAGAAGAAAAGTTGCCGGAAGCTGTTCAGGACTTGTTCCCGGAAAATGCTCCATGCAACGCAATCACTGAAAATGGCAATGCTGCTGCAGAAGCGTTTTCAGCAAATGAGGAGGATCAACCCCTTGATCCCGAAGAAGGTCTTCCAAGAGAAGAACCACCTCTAGAAGCTTTTGAGGTTGGGAAAGGTACCCGCTCTGGCCGGGATTACCAATAAAACTACAACCAACCTTCTTCTTCTTCTTATGTAAATCCTTCAGGAAAGCAAGCTGTAAATGCCCCAAGTGGCGATCATAATGAAAATGCAAGCCCTAAGGAGGCTTTCAAGTATGACTTGATCAAGCACTTCAAACACATACCTGCACGAGTGCACATCCTAGACTTGTTACGAATGTCATCCCAAACTCGTGATAGTCTCATTTTAGAACTACAAAGGCTGAATATGGATGTCGACAAACATGCCCCACAAGTCCAACAAATTAAAATGGACTATAGGGTCAAGAAATCAAAAACCTCCTCAAAGGGAGAAAAGAAGGAAACTAAAGGACCTTGCACTGAATGCCTCTCGGTCAAAAAAGTCGCAAGTGCAACCATCACCTTCAATAAGGAAGACCTCCTGCTAGGGGAGACAAAGCACAACCAACCCTTGTACTTCACAGGGTAAATCAAAGAGATGCCGATACACAAAGTCCAGATTGACCAAGCTCAACCTCATCTCTACTACGGCACTCGAAGAGCTAGGTATCCCACCTAGCAAGCTGAGCCACACATCTGTGTCCATCTTTGGATACGATGGGAGTACTCGAAGGCCCATTGTTAAATCAGGTTCAGGTTGCAAATCGGTGATCTTATCTCTGAAGTCACCGTGTATGCAATAAAGACCCTTCATGCTACAACATCCTTCTCGGACGCCCTTGGATACACGAGAATGGTGTCGTTCCTTCAACTCTACATCAGTGCATCAAGTTTTTTGGCAACGACGGCTTGATACATCGAGTGTTTGCAGACAAAAAGCCCTTCAAAGGCCAAGAAGTCCATTTTACAAACTCTCAGATATACACGGATGAGAAAGAAAAAGAGGAAGAAATGACATCCTTTACCGACAATCTCCAAAAAGATAAAGGCAAGGCTCCTCAGCAATCATTGGAAGAAAACAAACCTTCCAACAAATCCGAGGAGAGCAATCCGTCTCCTTTCGTTGTCTCCTTCAAATCTTCCAAACCTTTGGTAATTACTACCAAAGCAAAAAAGACAAAGCCAAAGACTGGGGGTAAGTTTGTTGTCTCCTTCGTGTCTATCATACAAGACATGGAGTCGGATTCAGAAACCGAAGACGATACACCGTCAAGCCAAGATGATGCTCAGCAAGTTCAGCCTGTCCTCACTCCATTAAAGACTCCTGCTGACGTAGAAGATCCCGCGTCTGCTACCTTCATCATTCCGGCAACAACGGCAGAAGAAAAACCAATCTTCTTCCACAGATCGGACACTTCTTCATCAAATTCTTTGCTTGAACCTTTCCAAAATAAAGGTATGCCTCAACTATCCTTGTATAGTCCAACGGCACAAGCTATCATGAAGAAAATGGGCTACGACGCTCAAAATCCAATTGGTTTGGGAGGTGGCCGTGGTATTCTCACGCCATTCGAACCCACCATGACCAAAAGTCAGCCGGAAGATTGGAACCTCCACCGTCGCATAGACAAGTCTTCATACAGTTTGGGGTATGATCCTGATACTACTATGAGACAGTTGACACAAAGGCTGCAAAGTCGTCTTGCCAACCAGGCCTCAACATCTCATGTCGATGAAGACATCGATCTCCCTAGATATCTCTTTGAAGAGTTACAAGACAAGGACTCAGGAAGCTCATCAAATTGGTACGATTTCTCTGATGATGAAGAGGAATTGTCCGACGACACACACACACAGTTCTCTGATTCAGAAGAACCATAGTCTCCAAAAGAAGTGCCTTACTTCGACCCAGTTTCAGCAAGTGATTGGGATCATCTCATAGCAAGTCTTGAGAAGAGTACCGATCAAGAAGATTTATGGACAGAAGTAAAACCTTGGTCTGAAAATGCCCTTGGAAATCCAGAAGGTCTTGTTGAGTTGGAAGCCTCAGAAAATATTGTGGAGGAACCACCATCAAACCTTCCAACAGAAGATTTTGTTCAAAAGATAGACTTGGGAACACCTGATAACCCACATCCTATATTCATAAGTAAGAATATAAAAGATGATGAGTTACCCGAGTATGTCTCTTTTCTTCGTGAGTTCGTTGATTGTTTTGCATGGTCTTACGCTGAAATGCCTGGCATAGATCCCAAAATAGCAGTTCAAAAACTCAACCTACAAGAAAATATCAAGCTTGTCAAACAAGGCCAAAGAAGATTCCGTACTGATGTGATGGACAAAATTGAACAAGAAGTTCAGAAACTCAAAAACGTTGGCTTCATCTGCGAGGAATAGCATCTTGAATGGTTGGCGAACATCGTCCCCATGACAAAGAAAAATGGGCAAATCAGAGTTTGTATTGACTACAGAGACCTGAATGATTCATGCCCAAGAGATGAATTCCCACTCCCCATACCGGAGGTAATGATTGACAACACCTGCAGATTTGAGCGAATGACATTCATGGATGGCTTCTCTGGCTACAATCAGATAAAGATGCATCCCGAAGATGAGAGGCATACATCATTTCGAACCCCATTTGGTGTGTATTGTTACACTGTCATGCCATTTGGTCTGAAGAATGCCGGTGCGACGTATCAGAGGGCTATAATGAAAATATTCCAAGATATGTAGCACAAGACAGTCGAATGTTATGTTGACAACCTGGCCATCAAAAGCAAAAGAAAAGAAGACCATCTCAAAGATCTTCGAGAAGTCTTCCTCCAACTTCGCAAACACAAACTGCGAATGAATCCCCTCAAATGCTTCTTCGGTGTCTCATCGAGTAAGTTCCTCGAATTTATAGTTCGGAAAGTCGGAATAGAACTTGACCCCACCAAAGTCAAGGCTATCCTAGAAACGCCATCTTCAAGAACCCTAAGAGAACTAAAAGGGCTTCAAGGGAGGTTGGCGTACATCCGACGGTTCATTTCCAACCTATCAGGGAAGTGCCGTCCATTTTCTCGCCTAATGAAGAAAGTTGTAGACTTTGTTTGGGATGCAGAATGTGAAGCTGCATTTCAAAACATCAAGTCATACCAGACCAAACCTCCGGTGTTGGCTGCTCCCACAACCGGAAAACCATTCATCTTGTACACAAGAGCTCTCGACTATTCTTTGGGTGCTCTACTTGCACAAGAAAATGATGGAGGAAAAGAAGCTGCTCTATACTACCTCAGTCGTATGTTGGTAGGTGCAGAGCATCTCTACTCTCCAATTGAAAAGGAATGCCTTGCAGTGATGATCGCCGTACAAAAGCAAAGTCACTACTTATTGTCCAACACAGTATACCTGATTTCGAGGATCAATCTCTTAAAGGTCCTTGTCACAAAAGCAGGTTCTCTCAACGCTCGACTGGCAAAATGGTCCATCCTTCTGTCACAATTTTATATTAGGTATGTACCACAGAAAGCAATCAATGGCCAAGCTCTGGCAGATTTTCTTGCAGAGCATCCACTGCCTAAGGATTCTCCACTCAGAGATGATCTCCCAGACGAGCTTGTCTACAGTGTAGAAACCTCCTTATCAAATGCCTCTTGGGACATGTACTTTGAAGGTGCAACCAGGACAAATGAAAAAGGAAAGCTAATATCGGGAATTGACATTCTCTTTGTTAGTCCCAACAAATACATGATTCCACATGCATTCTCGCTACTTGAACCATGTTCAAAGAATATAGCTGAGTACCAAGCTGTGATCATAGGATTGGAACTCACCATCGAAGCCGGCATCACCATGCTGGAGGCATTTGGGGATTCTTAACTGATCGTTAATCAGATGAATCAGAAATATGAAATCAGGAAGCCTGATCTATTGCCTTACTACAACAAGGCACAATCACTTCGACAAAAGTTTGATGTCTGTCACATAACCTACATCCGCAGAGGTGAAAACATTCGTTCAGATGCCCTGGCTGGACTTGTTGCATCTATGGCGATCCAAGAAGGGAAAAACATGAAAATTACAGTGTGTCAAAGGAGGATTCTCCCTCCTCTCAACACACACCAAGCAGTCGCTAAATGCCACCGAGTGGTCGGAAGTCAGATTTCCATCCTTAAACCTCTGATCGGCGACTGGAGGGATCCCTTCATCAACTACATTATGTTCGGAATCCTGCCAAAAGATCCAAAAGAGCGGGTAAGTATCCAAAGACGAGCCCTTCGTCATCGACAAAGTCTTCTCCAATGGCGCATACGCTCTTTTAAATATGGAGGGCGACGGATGTATGCTGCCCATCAATGGCAAGTTCTTGAAGCGGTACTACCCTTGAAGACTTCCTACATAGGGTCAGAGCGATGCCTGCATGGCCAAAGTAGATTCCTAGGTACTTGCTCATCAAACCGACTCATTTTGGAGTTTTCCTCTTTACGTTGAAGTTCCTAAAAGAAACCTCAAAACGATGCTTACTTTCAATGTTTCATTTCCAAAAAACAAAAAAAAAAAACAACCCAAAATCCAAGTTTAGGAGCCTCTTCCTTAACTTGACCTAAACTTTCGATCCTTGAACCCAAAATTCATGGTTTGAAACAAAAATCAGGACTCAGGGATTTCCACCCTAGTCCACTCCGACTTTTACCACCAAAAATGGTTTTGAGTCAAAATTTACGACCCTCGTGTCTTTAAACAAAACTGGTTTTTCAAAAAACCGCGGGAAACGATGCTTAGTCAATACTCGCAAAACCCAAAATCGGAAGGATGCAAACCCCATTCGATACTTCCAAAACCTCAAAATCACAAGGAAACGACACCTTGTCAATACCTGTAAAATTTTCAAAAAAGCGTGGAGACGCAACGTTCCAGTTGATATCTACAACCCAAATTTCGAAAATCGTGGAGACACAACGTTTCAATTGATATCCACAACCCAAATTTCAAAAAAAAAAAAAAGGGTTTGAAAAAACCACAAATTTCAAAAATCATGGGGAGGCGACATTCTATCAATACCCACAAAACAAAATTTTTGAAAAAAAAACTGGGAAGCGGCATTCAGTCGATACTTGCACCAAAACCCGTGAAGAGGCGACATTCCATCGATACTCGCAACCAAATGAGCAAGGAAGCGACATTCCATCGATACTTGCATTACCATTCAGCAGGGAGGTGACTTTCAGTTGCTACTTGCATTTTGAAAACCAAAAACCTGGTTTTCACGCCAAAAATAAAAAACCCGGCTTTCACGCCAAAACTCGGCTTTCATGCCAAGAACCTGGCTTTCACGCCAAAAAATCAAAAATCTGGCTTCTGTGCCAACAAAACAAAACTTGGTTTTCAAACAAAAAAAAAAAAAAAACTCGGCTGTCATGCCACAAGATCTGGCTTTCATGCCAAACAAAAAAAAACATTGCTTTTATGCCACAAAATTTGGCTCCCATGCCACAAACAAAATTTCGGCTCCCATGCCACAAATTCTTGCTTTTATGCCAAAAAACAAAATTTTGGCTCTCATGGCACAAAACCAGTACTTGGCTTTCGCGCCACAAAAACCGGCTTTTATGCCAAAAATCGGCTTCCATGCCACAAAACAAAATTTCGGCTCCCATGCCACAAAATTTTGGCTCCTATGCCACCAAAATTTGGCTTTCATGCCATTTAAAATTCGGCATTGATGCCATCAAATAACCTGGCTTTTTGCCACAAAATCTGGCTTTCATGCCCAAAACAACCATTTGACAAAAGATTTTCACAAAATGACAACCTTTTGATCAAATTTTCAAACAAACATTCCCATCCAACTTTTACTTATTTTCATCAAAAAAGAATTTAAGTGAAACGAGGGAATACAAAAAAGAAGGTGCCAAAAAATGTTTTTACATGGAGGTACCAGAAGAAAAAAAGAAAAGTTTGTTATAAAATCAGGAGACTAGTCCGACATGGTCTTCAGGATTTGGCTCCTCAAGCAAACTCTTGGCCTTAGTCTCCAAAGCTTTCAGGCCGCATTTCTTCAGGATTTTCTCATAAAATGCGGTAGGCTGTCGTGACCCATCTTCAGCACAAGGAAGCTCTTCCCAGAGAATTCGCCATTGTTCATATTCCTGAGTCTTCCTCCAGAAATTGCTTTCAGCCTCCTCGACTTGGCGAATGAGAGTCCTCTCTCTATCGCGATCTTTCAAAATGGCAGTCCACTTGGCAGCGGCTTGTTCTTCCAATAGCTGAAGGCGCCGTCTGGCCTCAATGACGTCTCTATCAAGACGGTGCTGGTCCTGTGTCAGCTCAATAATAGCCAACTCGGTGACGTTCCTCTCCCAAACGAGCTGCTTCCGAGTCCGCGAGATCCCATCCAGTTCAGATTTGACCTCGCCAGAAGGCTTCAAAAACATCTCGTTGAAGAAGTCGCCATTTGGAAAGCTCTTGGTCTCAATCCACTTGTTGCCTAGAGCGATGACTTTATCAATAAAAGCCTTGGCATTTGTAATATCCAGACCAACCTCTTCACTATCAGCAAGAATGTCCTGCATGTTGACACCAAAAATGTCACTTAGCCTCCTCAACATCAAAAGCTAAATGGAGCCGTATCCTACTGAAATAGGCAAAGCTACTTCAGGCTTCAGATCTTGTCAGAATCAGTCAAAAACTGCAAGATCCTTCAAAATAGCCAAAAAGGAGGTACACATGAAGTTTCGGGCCATTTCGACACCATTTGGCCTAACTTCAATCCTCCATTAGCTAAGAGGGAGCTCCTGGCGGCGACAGTGATGAAGACATCAAATCTTCGATCAGGGCCTATGGATGGTCTCCAAATACCTCCAAAAGGCTCCACATCGAATTTCAAGTCAAACCGACACCATTTGACCCGCCATCAACTCTCGAACGGCGAAATCAAGCCTCCCGGCGGTGAGAACCTCCAAGGCCGCCACTCATCAAAAAAAGAACATGAGTAGGTTTTACATGCTTCCAAAAGGCTGCACGTCAAATTTCAGGTCATTCCGACGACCTTTGACCCTACTTTGACGCTCCGAAGCAAAATCAAGCCCACCGGTGGCGGAGCTCCCCGAGACCATGGCATCCAAATCGGAGCTAATACATCATCTCAAAATGACTCCAATAGGCTCCCTATGAAATTTCAGGTCAATCGGACATCGGATGACCGTACATTGAAGCTCGACATCTTCCGCACGGTGAAATCAAGTCTAGCATCTACGGGACCCCAAACGGCTTCAAAACTCAAATAAAAGCCCATGCTTGGTCCTATCTAATGCTCAGAAAACTTCACCTCAAATTTCAGGTCATTCCGGCATCGTTTAACCTAGTTTCAACTCTTGGCGGAAAATCGGCTACAAAGTCTTCGGCTTTTCCAAAAATAGGAAACTTTGTGCCCTGATTTGCATGACTTCTCGACAGGTTTTCTTCAGTGGAATCAAGACAATAAATGAGGAGAAATGTCAAGAAAAATACATGAGAAAAAAGAAGAAAAAAAGCCCAAAAAAACGACCGAAAAAGGGCAACCGAACGGCGACCGGAAAAGGGGCAAAACCCCCATGGTCGCCGGCTACCATAGGTGCATGGTCGCCAGCGACCCTGGAAGTCCAGGTCGCCGGATTTTCGCCGAAAGTGTCATTTTTCCGATTCTTTTTGCGTTTCACAATGCTTGGTTCCTGTGATTTTCTTAAAATCTGATTTTTGAGGCATGATATCCATCGATTTTTGTCAACATCACGGATCTGCCAACGAAATCATTCAATTATCATTGGACACTCCAAAATCGCCAACTGGCTGACTAAGAAAGCACACTTTCTGCCCGACCGATCGTGAAATCAACTGGACAGATGTTGCTTGCCCGTTGGTACCAACCAATGTTTGAATTTGCATCGTCATCCGACATCAAACAACATGCAGATCCATCGATGATCATCGCAAGAAGAATTCCAAAAGATTCGGCGTAGCCCGCGACTCTTCAAGCAACTCGGTGACCAATTAATGAAGTTAAATAACCTTTTAATGACAACTTATTAGGGTCATTAACTCATTATTCTGGACGGCCCAATCAAAAGCAAGAAAATGGGAGTTACAAGTCCAATTAATCATGACAATTAACCATGTAACTCCTGTCATTATGGAGATTAATCATGGTAATTAATCATGAAACCCCCATCATCATGGAGATTAAATGCCCATTATTCTCCATCGACCAATCAAATTTAAGGAAAAAGGAGTTACAAAATTATGAAATTAAATCTTGTAACTCCTCCCATCATGGAGCATTAATGTCATTAATGCCCATAAACCTTCCTAATAGCTACCAAAAGCCTATAAATAGGCGGTCATTCCAAAGGGAAAGGGTCTTGAAAATTATCCTGAAGAATTCTCTGCACAAAGAAGCTCTCCTGCCCTGAAAAAACTCTGTTGCAAACACTACAAGATGATTGAAGTCCCTTGGGGGGCCACCCCCCCAAGATTTCCCCTTTTCTTTTATCCAACATGGCCTAGATGCGGCTTTTCAGCCCGTCTACTTGTTTTTTTATTGGATATAGGACCTTCCTTTGGTCTTTGTCCTCTAAAAATTCGAGGTCCAAGCCAAGCCAAGTGAATCAAAAGCATCAAAGTATTCTCATCTGAAGGACGATGGCGGAGTCCATACATGACTCGTGACCATCGATCTGAACGAGTCCCCATAATCTCCTAAGAAGTCAGATCCCTATTTCTTCCTCTTCTATTGTATTTTGCATTTTTAAAGAGACAAAAAAATCACAACTCTTGTCTTTCACTATTGATAAGATTTGTAAATCGCCTTCCATGGCAAAATTGCCTTCTACGGCACAAAACTGCATTTCACGACAAACTAAATGAAATTACCTTTCACGGCATTAAAAATCTTATCTCTTTCTTTAAAATATATGTGCAATGGAAAGTTAGAAAAAAAGTTTGATTTCCTTTCTACTTGTGAAGGTGAACCGCCGGATCACCATTTCAAATTCCAAGTAGAATAAAAAATCTGGCATACCTGTACAAAATGTTGATGCTCACTTTCTTCTTCGCCCCGCCGCACACCAGCGGACCCGGGACGGAGGAAGGCAAGAGAAAAGTCGGGACCATCAAGTTGGCATACCCGGTGAGACACGTTCATTTGAGAACACGATGTTTAGAATCCTTGGCTCCTTCCTAGTTGGTGGCCTATGTTGGATCTTGTATCTAAAAAAAAAAAACATGAGATGGGATTCTTTGGAAACTTCTTTCTTTGAACTTGTTTCCATTCTTTCTTTTCTCAACCAAAAAAAAAAAAAAAAAGTTTTTTTTCCATTGGGTTCAAATTTGAGAAATCTTGGTTTCTTCCCTTTCGGACTTAGGGCTCGCAGAAATCACTGAGCCTTTGTTCGAATTGGAATACCATTTCTTCTCTTTTGAGAATCCAATCTTAACTTTAAAAAAAAAAAGAGTTTCAGATTTCTCTCTTTTGGATTCAAATTGGAGAAACTTTAGTTCTTTCCTTTTCGGACAATGGCTCGCAGAAATGTTTGAGCCAACGTTCAGATTGGGAGGGGCTATTTCCCTCTCTTCGATGGGTCCATTCATGATCTTTCAAAAAAAAGTTTTCAAATTTCTTTCTTTTTTATTCAAATTGGGGAAACTTTGGTTCTTTCCTTTTCGTACAATGGCTCACAGAAATGTTTGAGCCAACGTTCGGATTGGGAGGGGCCATTTTCCTCTCTTTGATGGGTCCATTAGAGAACTTTAAAAAAAAAAAAAAACCACACATTAAGGTTGCGCCAATTGCGTTCTTTAACCAAAGTGAATCTAAGAAAAGCCTTGTCCAGAGTGTGGAGGCAGCTAGACTGTTCGAGGTAAGGGTCCTTCAAACGGGTTCATTAAGTAATCCTACCCTTACCTGGGGGCTAATCTATCCACTGAGGTTTCATAAGACCGAATTGGAAGACCTATTTGCACTCTTCAAAAAAAAATCTTAAAAAAAAAAACTTCTTTCATTTTGTGTTCAAATTCGAGAAATTGTGGTTCATTCCTTTTTTGGATTTAACGCTCGCAGAAATGTTTAAGCCTTTGTTCGGATTGGAATACCATTTGCTCTCTTTTATGAATTCAATCTTAACCTTTCAAAAAAAAAAAAAAACTCCCGTCATTATTGGATTCAAATATGAGAAATCCCGGTTCCTTCCTCTTCGAACTTAGGGCTCGCGGAAATCGCTGAGCCTTTGTTTAGATTGGAATACCATTTGCTCTCTTTTGCGAATTCGATCTTGACCTTTCAAGAAAAATCCCATCTCGTGTCCTTTTCAAGGATGCGATTTACAACATTTGTGCCTAACGGTGCTAGTACGCCCTTTCGGGTCTACTGTATTCGCGACCGATACATTTGTATCTCCAACGTTATATCATTTTACCTTAAGTCAACTTCGCTTCTCAGTAACCTTAATTAAGGTTTACAATTGCTTCTAGCAGTCACTGGACCGCTTATTTCGAGCCGACCATACTTGTGTTCAGAACAATTGTACCCACTATGGCTTTTTGCCTTCTTCATTACGCTCAAAATGGGCCATGCCCGCTGAGCGATTTGAAAAGACAAAACCATAGTACTTTCCATTTATGATCACCATATTCTTGTGATTACTAATGGATGTGGTATTGTTTCAGAAGTTTTCCAAAACTAACAATGGCAGCCTCGTTGACTATCACCTTCGACGAAAACAAGTACCAAGTCATGCTTCAAGAGAAGCAAAGCAAGCGCACTTACTGTAAGACCCCGCCCCGAGAGTTTCCTTTTAGTGTTAATTAAGACGCGTTTTAGCTATAAGTGCGATTAGCGGAAAATGGGTTAAATTTGGATTAGAATAGCTTTTTATAGCTTTGAATAATTTTGGGAACTCTTTTGATCTAGTGGGGCCCTTTGGGGGTTCCTTTTAGTGTGTCTTGATTAGTTTTGGGATTTATTTAATAATTCTAGAAATCGGTAATTTGCTCCGTTTAATGTATTTTATGATTCCCAACAACTTTCGTATTTGTTCCGTTTCCATTCGAGACCTTTAAACCCTATTTTGCCATTGATAGGGGTAAAACAGTCCTTTTACACAAAATCTGGACACTATTTTCAATGTCTCCGAAACTCGTAAAATATATACTTTTTGGAAAGTAGAAATTTCGACGATCAATTCTTCCTTCTTCGTCGAATCCGTCCAAAGCCCGTAGAACGATGTTTTAGCTCAATTGGATTTTTAAGTTGTGGGACCCATTGCCATTGTCTATATAAGGAGGAGTCATTTTCCCTCTCTTCCCCTTTTCTTGCAACTCTCCCTTGAAAACAAAGAGAAGTTCCAGCCCAGCCTAGGGTTTTCTTCAAGCTATCTTGCTCCTTGCTTCTCCATCTCTCAATCTCTCTCAAATCTATTGCTAAAAGCAAAATGGAGGTGGTAATCTTCTTCCCCTCCATGAGAGCTTCCTCTTGATACCATTTGTAGAGAGAGCCTCCCATTCCAAGCTACCTTTTGAGCAAACTCTTGCCATTAGAGGACTCTTCATGTAAGTTCCTCTTCTCTTCTCTTGGTTGTGTATTCTTCTAGCCATGGAGGTGCTTCACCTTGATTATTGGAAGCTATTTCCATCTATTTCTTGATTTTGACATTCTAGGGTTGTAATGAATGTATTTTGGGGATTTTTGTGTAGATTGTAGATTTTGAGCTTGATAGCAGGATTAGAGCTTGACTAGCATACTTGGAGACCGAGGCAAGTGGATGAATGGATTCGATTTGAACAAGTTCTTATTTTGTTGAAAATGTGGATTTTTATTATCCCTATTTCATTTGGTTCATTATGTTTCATAATGCTTTTGAAAATGTACTTATTGACATGGTTTTCCTCTTAGTTAGTCTTATGAGAATATATGCATTCATCATCAAAGTTTATTTTGGTCATTATAAACTTCTTAAATGATATTTGTACTTGCATTGAATGAGATTTGTATTGGTAGGAGAATTAAATACATTGATGGAATGGTGGTTGGTGGAAAGAATTAAATGTTAAATGGAAGGGAATAGACCCATTCCACGTTAGGAAATGGTTGGAATGGAGGTGAAATGGTTTGGGAAGGAAAGGGTTGAAATCTGCACCTGATGTGTAGTTCTCGCAGCTGGGCGGTCAGCGGGCGGTCACCTTGGCGGCTAGCCGACAGGTGACCGGCGGCTAGCCGACCCAGATGCGGTTAGAAACACAGAATGCTGTATTTTGACAGGCGAACCGCGGTCAGCCGCGCGGTCAGCTCGCGGCTAACCGCCAACCCAAAAACCCTGTGACCGCTAGGTAGCCGATATGCGCGGTTAGAAACACAGAATGCTATATTTTAGCAGGGGAACCGCGGTCAGCCAGCGGCTAACCGCCGATCACCTCGGCGGCTAACCGCCATCTGACCGACAGGTGACCGAGTTTCACCCAGAATTCCTGAGTCTTTTCTATTGGTTTCAGATATGGTATTTAAAGGTTTGGATGGGTTGTTCTGATGCCCTACCACCTTGGAAAGACCCAGGGGATGACATAAGGAGATTGACATAGAAAGAAACACCATTTCGGAAAAGGTATTGGGACTTTTAGATTCATCAACGTGCATAAGGAAACTTAGTATGTCCTCTATCATTCGAGTACCTTACTAAGGGTAATATAGACATACAAGATCCTTATACATGTCGTTTGAATATGGATGCCCCAATATATAGTCCCTAATAATATAAGGATTAATTGCATTGTTTTACTCAGATTATATGTATAATTACCCGATCCTACTGGTTTTATCTCAAATTTTGATTTATACGCCTGATAGGTCCTGCCAGCCCCGTCTATGCATGAACTGATAATGACATAAAATGTGTGCCTACGAGCACCATGCCCCGCCTACCCGAATGTTTTAATACTGATATGTTTTGTATACGTTTGATTTCTCATGTAACCTATGAGTCGGCACCACTAAGCTTGGACGTCCTTGTCAGTCTGATCAACTGACTTGGGCCTCCCCCTTGTGCTCCCGCCAGTTGCAACTTGGATCCTGTCTTGTCCCGTTACCCGGTTCCGCGGCCGTGGTCTTGCCTAGTTATATGTATATGTATCTGTATATAATGTTGGCTCTCGTCACTTCGTGTGCTCGAGCCCAACGCACTGAATGTGCTCTCATCACCTTAGTGATGGAGAGGATTTAGCTCTAGTGTGGTTGCCATCTAGTCAGTTCCTGAACCTTGAATACCCCACATGATTTATATTGCATCTGTACTTAAAAAGAACCATGCATCTTGTTTTATGACAGTTTTCGTTACGTCTATGATATGCTTTGATTTCTTTCTTGGTATTATCTATTCACCCACCTGCCAGACCGTCGTGTCTGACCCATTTTTGTGGTACTCAGGTCCAGCTCCCGTTATTGCCTTTGAGGAGGAGCCAGAGGGGGCGGTTGATGAACCGCAACGATTAGTGGAGTGGCAAGCTGACGATGTCATGTAGACATTCGGTTTAGCTTTGAGCTGCGAATATTTTGGGGAGATCATAGACTGATTCTTGATTTATACTTTTGGTTGTACTGGCCTTTGTTGGCCATTATTTTTGGGGAATGTTAATTTAACTTGATCTTTTGTTTAAACTTTAACTTCATATTTTGGGAATGCTAATGAGATCATTGCTCACTCTGACATCATGTCATCCTTGTGTATCATCAGTCTTATTTGATGGGAATGGATTAAGAGTTTGATTTGCTACACGCTTCCGCACCAATATAAATGTTCTATGAGTGTATGTGGAATCCTCACCGCGGAAACCTGTGGAAAATTAAGGAAATGTTTAATCGTTATTAGGGAATAGTTCATTATCCACACCACACCGTCGCGGTCCCGGGTCTCGGTTCGGGGTCGCGACAGACTGGTATCAGAGCGAGACGTGTTTCAGGCAATTAAAAGAAACTAGAAATCCTAAGGACGTGGCGAGGATCCGTTAGACTTTTCGTTAGACTTTTCGTTAGTTAGACTCGTGTGAGCAATGTGTAACCCTTATATGACTTTATGTGCTAACAATTTGTTTTACAGTGATATGCCACCTCGAAAAAGACCCGTAACCGACAATCCCACCGCAAGCAATAGTGAGCACACCGGGCCACTAGGAAACGGTACTCCGGATCCAAACATGCAAAATCAATTTCAACAGATGATGCAAGCCATGCTTGACCGGCAACGTCAAGCCAATGAAAATCAGGCAAGATTGCAAGAGCAAATGGCCAGGAAGGATGAAGAGCATGCTAGGGAGATGGCTACGATGCAAAGGCAGTTGTTAGAAGTGTTAGAAAGGAGACCTAAACCGGCACCAGCGCAACCTCTAGGCACTCAGATTGTCATTAACAATAGGGAACATGATCCCAATGCGTTGTATGAAAAGTTTAGGAAGAGGGGTCCCAAGGAGTTCACTGGACATGAGGACCCATTAGCTGCAAACGACTGGTTGGAGCATACAGAGAACATCTTTGAGATATTTAGATGTACCGGTAGACAGCAAGTGCAACTCACCGCTTCCATGTTCACCGGCCTGGCAGATATATGGTGGAAAACAATCAAGGCTGAGTATAGGACCATAGCAGACGCAGAGGCTTGGACAAGTTTCAAGAGACAATTCGGTGACAAATATGTACCGACACATGTGAAGAGGCAAAAGGCCATTGAATTCCAGCAGCTCGTACAAGGTAACACGACCGTGCAAGAGTACCTCACGAAGTTCGAAAGGTTGTCTCGATATGCCCCCGAGTTAATTGACACTGTGGAGAAAAAGATAGCGAAGTTCCTTGAAGGACTTAACCCGATCATTGAGAGGGATGCCACGGGTGTTGTACCACCTATCAATTTTGAAGAGGCTGTGAGAAGGGCCTATAAATTCGAGAACCTAAACAACAAGATCCTCAAGATCCAAGGAAAGGCACCAGCTCACCAACAGAATCACCAACCAAGGAACCATCAGAACAAACGACCGAGGCATGAACAAAACGTGCAGAATGCTCTAGTTTGCGTTCACTGTGGTAAGAACCACGAGAGTGCTCAATGCCGTACGATTACGGGAGCATGTTTCAGATGTGGATCCATGGCACACCAGCTCAAGGACTGTCCAAGACAGGCTGGGCAAGGTAACAATAGACAGAACCAGCAACAACAATGAACACAGCGCCAGGCACCACCTCAGAATGCACTAGCCGTACAGAACCAGCCCAGGCCACTCCAGCAGCAGGCTCCACAGCAACAATATAGACCTCCACAGCAGCATCCAGCTCGTCAGCAAGGACAGAATCAGAATCAGCGTACTCCTCAGCAGAATAGGAATGCACAGCAAGGAAGGCAGCAACAGGCTCAGAACAGGCCTCAGCAGCGAGGACAAGTGTATGCAATTAACCAAGCTGATGCAGAGGCGGCAAATAACGTGGTGGAAGGTACACTCCTAGTTTGTGGATTTGAAGCTAAGATTTTGTTTGACCCTGGCTCTACGCACTCCTTCTTGTCTCCAAAATTTTCTAAGTTGATTGATATGCCTGCTAGAGAACTTGAGTATGTATTGACGGTGTCCACCCCCGTAGGCAAACAAGTTGTGTGTATGAAATATTATCCTAGATGTGCTATTAAGATAGGAGATGTGGTGTTACCGGCGAATCTCATTTTGTTGGAGATGTATGATTTTGATGTCATTCTAGGAATGGATTGGTTAGCAGGGTACCATGCTACGATGGACTGTTTCCATAAGACCCTCACGTTCAAATTAGAGGAAACCCCAGCAGGCGTTTTGTTCCATGGGGAAAAGAAGAATTCTTGTCCAAGATTCGTCTCAGCATTGAAGGCTGATAGACTAGTGAGAAGTGGATGTGAATGCTATTTAGCGTTTATCACGGAGGATAAACGATCTCAAGGGGTGGAGGAGATCCCAATTGTTTGCGAATTCCCAGACATTTTTCCAGAAGAAATCCCAGGTTTACCACCTGTTAGGGAGATTGACTTCACCATCGAATTGTTACCGGGGACCGCTCCGATATCTATCGCACCATACAGAATGGCTCCAGCTGAATTAGGAGAGTTGAAGATTCAGTTGCAAGAATTGTTGGATAAAGGTTTTATTAGACCGAGCGTCTCACCTTGGGGAGCTCCAGTTTTATTCGTCAAGAAGAAAGACGGTTCCATGAGAATGTGTATTGATTATCGAAAATTGAACCAAGCTACCATCAAGAACAAGTATCCATTGCCAAGGATAGATGAATTGTTTGACCAATTGCAAGGTGCTGCTTACTTTTCGAAGACCGATCTAAGATCCGGTTATCATCAGCTGAGAGTTAGAGATTCATATGTATCGAGGACGGCGTTCCGGACGAGATATGGACACTATGAGTTTCTAGTGATGCCATTTGGACTGACGAATGCACCAACAGTATTCATGGCTTTGATGAACAAAATATTCGCTGAGTACTTAGACCAATTCACAGTGGTGTTTATTGATGACATTTTGGTGTACTCTAAGTCTAAAGAAGAACATGAAGAGCATTTGAGGATAGCATTGCAACTTCTAAGAGATAACCAATTGTATGCGAAGCTCACTAAGTGCGATTTTTGGCTTGAAGAAGTCGCATTTTTAGGTCATATCATTTCCAAAGAAGGATTATCAGTGGACTCAGCCAAGATAGATGCAGTTGTGAAGTGGGAAAGACCGAAGAACGCGTCAGAAATCAGGAGTTTTCTTGGATTGGCGGGTTACTAACGAAGATCTGTGCAAGGATTTTCGTCGATCGCAGCTTCATTGACGAAGTTGACCAAGAAGAATGCACCTTATGTGTGGACAGACCAATGCGAGGCCAGCTTCCAAGAGTCGAAAAAGAGATTAACTTCAGCACCCGTCCTCACTTTACCATCCGGGAGCGGCGGTTACACCATTTTTACAGATGCGTCGAATATAGGACTTGGTTGTGTGTTGATGCAAGATAGAAAAGTCGTTGCTTATGGATCCCGTCAGTTGAAGGACCACGAGAAGAACTATGCAACGCATGATCTGGAATTAGCAGCGGTCGTTTTTGCACTAAAGATGTGGAGACATTACCTCTACGGAGAGAAATTCGAAGTCCACTCCGATCACCGCAGCTTACAGTATTTGTTCTCTCAGAAGGAGTTGAATATGAGACAAAGAAGATGGATGGAATATATCAAAGATTATGATTTTCCGATCAAGTACCACCCGGGAAAGGCAAATGTAGTAGCCGATGCCTTGAGTAGGAAGTCAGCAAGTGTGGCAAGCCTAAGAGTTACGTGCTTCTTTCAGCAATTTGAAGAGTTGGGGGTAGATTTTCAGCCCCTAAGTGAGGGTGTGATGTTAGCCAACATGTCAGTGTCTAAACCCTCATTCATTCGGAAGATCAAGGAGGACCAATTGCAAGATCCAGAGTTGGCCAAGATTTCAGAGCATATAGCAGAACGTCCTGATTTCCGTATTGTAGATGGAGTCTTATTCTATCGTGATCGTCTATGCGTGCCCAATATTGAAGATTTGAAGAATGACATTATGACAAAGGCGCACAGTACGAAGTACTCTATGCATCCGGGTAGCACGAAGATGTATCAGAACTTGAAAGGCAGATTTTGGTGGAACAACATGAAGAGGGAAATAGCAGCTTTCGTTTCCCGATGTTTGACGTGTCAGTTGGTGAAGGCAGAACATCAGAGACCTCCAGGGTTATTGCAGCCATTAGAGATCCCAGAATGGAAGTGGGAACATATCACCATGGATTTCATCTCGGGATTGCCAAGGACCAGAAAAGGGAACAACTCCATATGGGTCATTGTGGACCGTCTCACCAAATCAGCTCATTTTGTTCCTATGAAGACCGGAGAGAAAATGCATATGTTACCTCTCGCAGAGTTGTTTGTCAACGAGATTGTCAGCCGTCATGGGCAGCCAGTCTCCATTACTTCGGACAGAGATAACAGATTCGTCTCGAGATTCTGGAAGACTTTGCATGAGTCTATGGGGACAAAGCTTCAGTTCAGCACAGCGTATCACCCACAAACAGATGGTCAGTCAGAAAGAACAATTCAGACCCTTGAAGATATGCTTCGAGCGTGTGTACTAGATTTCAAGACTCAATGGGATGAGACCCTACCGCTTTGCGAGTTTGCCTACAACAACAGTTATCATTCGAGCATTGGGATGGCGCCTTTTGAGGCATTGTATGGTAGGAGGTGTAGAACTCCAGTTTGTTGGGAAGAAGTAGGTATTCGCAGTTTTCATGGACCGACTATGGTGAGTGAAACCAGTGACAAAGTCAAGTTGATCCAAGAACGTCTGAAAGTAGCCCGGAGTAGACAGAAGAGTTATGCAGACTCTCATCGAAGGGACTTACATTTTAAGGAAGGAGATAAGGTTTTCTTGAAGGTGTCACCTACTAGAGGAACTTTGAGATTCGGACAGAGAGGCAAATTATCTCGGCGATACATTGGACCCTATGATATCGTGAGCAAGATTGGTGACGTGGCTTACAGATTGGCCTTACCACCTGAGCTTTCCGGCGCACACAATGTGTTCCATGTGTCTATGTTGAAAAAGTACGTCCCCGACCCGTCACATGTACTACGTCATGAACCCTTAGAGATCAGAGAAGATGCCACCTATGTCGAGAAGCCTATTCAGATTATCGATACGAAGGAACAAGAACTGAGGACAAGGACTATACAATGGGTGAAAGTGCTCTGGGAAAATCACGGACCTGAAGAGGCAACGTGGGAATTACGGGATCAAGTTCAAAAGAAGTATCCGCATCTACTACCCGAGGTTAGTTATTTTATTTCATTTGGTGGACCAAATGCCCTAGGGGGTGGAGGATGTAAGACCCCGCCCCGAGAGTTTCCTTTTAGTGTTAATTAAGACGCGTTTTAGCTATAAGTGCAATTAGCGGAAAATGGGTTAAATCTGGATTAGAATAGCTTTTTATAGCTTTGAATAATTTTGGGAACTCTTTTGATCTAGTGGGGCCCTTTGGGGGTTCCTTTTAGTGTGTCTTGATTAGTTTTGGGATTTATTTAATAATTCTGGAAATCGGTAATTTGCTCCGTTTAATGTATTTTATGATTCCCAACAACTTTCGTATTTGTTCCGTTTCCATTCGAGACCTTTAAACCCTATTTTGCCATTGATAGGGGTAAAACAGTCCTTTTACACAAAATCTGGACACTATTTTCAATGTCTCCGAAACTCGTAAAATATATACTTTTTGGAAAGTAGAAATTTCGACGATCAATTCTTCCTTCTTCGTCGAATCCGTCCAAAGCCCGTAGAACGATGTTTTAGCTCAATTGGATTTTTAAGTTGTGGGACCCATTGCCATTGTCTATATAAGGAGGAGTCATTTTCCCTCTCTTCCCCTTTTCTTGCAACTCTCCCTTGAAAACAAAGAGAAGTTCCAGCCCAGCCTAGGGTTTTCTTCAAGCTATCTTGCTCCTTGCTTCTCCATCTCTCAATCTCTCTCAAATCTATTGCTAAAGGCAAAATGGAGGTGGTAATCTTCTTCCCCTCCATGAGAGCTTCCTCTTGATACCATTTGTAGAGAGAGCCTCCCATTCCAAGCTACCTTTTGAGCAAACTCTTGCCATTAGAGGACTCTTCATGTAAGTTCCTCTTCTCTTCTCTTGGTTGTGTATTCTTCTAGCCATGGAGGTGCTTCACCTTGATTATTGGAAGCTATTTCCATCTATTTCTTGATTTTGACATTCTAGGGTTGTAATGAATGTATTTTGGGGATTTTTGTGTAGATTGTAGATTTTGAGCTTGATAGCAGGATTAGAGCTTGACTAGCATACTTGGAGACCGAGGCAAGTGGATGAATGGATTCGATTTGAACAAGTTCTTATTTTGTTGAAAATGTGGATTTTTATTATCCCTATTTCATTTGGTTCATTATGTTTCATAATGCTTTTGAAAATGTACTTATTGACATGGTTTTCCTCTTAGTTAGTCTTATGAGAATATATGCATTCATCATCAAAGTTTATTTTGGTCATTATAAACTTCTTAAATGATATTTGTACTTGCATTGAATGAGATTTGTATTGGTAGGAGAATTAAATACATTGATGGAATGGTGGTTGGTGGAAAGAATTAAATGTTAAATGGAAGGGAATAGACCCATTCCACGTTAGGAAATGGTTGGAATGGAGGTGAAATGGTTTGGGAAGGAAAGGGTTGAAATCTGCACCTGATGTGTAGTTCTCGCAGCTGGGCGGTCAGCGGGCGGTCACCTTGGCGGCTAGCCGACAGGTGACCGGCGGCTAGCCGACCCAGATGCGGTTAGAAACACAGAATGCTGTATTTTGACAGGCGAACCGCGGTCAGCCGCGCGGTCAGCTCGCGGCTAACCGCCAACCCAAAAACCCTGTGACCGCTAGGTAGCCGATATGCGCGGTTAGAAACACAGAATGCTATATTTTAGCAGGGGAACCGCGGTCAGCCAGCGGCTAACCGCCGATCACCTCGGCGGCTAACCGCCATCTGACCGACAGGTGACCGAGTTTCACCCAGAATTCCTGAGTCTTTTCTATTGGTTTCAGATATGGTATTTAAAGGTTTGGATGGGTTGTTCTGATGCCCTACCACCTTGGAAAGACCCAGGGGATGACATAAGGAGATTGACATAGAAAGAAACACCATTTCGGAAAAGGTATTGGGACTTTTAGATTCATCAACGTGCATAAGGAAACTTAGTATGTCCTCTATCATTCGAGTACCTTACTAAGGGTAATATAGACATACAAGATCCTTATACATGTCGTTTGAATATGGATGCCCCAATATATAGTCCCTAATAATATAAGGATTAATTGCATTGTTTTACTCAGATTATATGTATAATTACCCGATCCTACTGGTTTTATCTCAAATTCTGATTTATACGCCTGATAGGTCCTGCCAGCCCCGTCTATGCATGAACTGATAATGACATAAAATGTGTGCCTACGAGCACCATGCCCCGCCTACCCGAATGTTTTATACTGATATGTTTTGTATACGTTTGATTTCTCATGTAACCTATGAGTCGGCACCACTAAGCTTGGACGTCCTTGTCAGTCTGATCAACTGACTTGGGCCTCCCCCTTGTGCTCCCGCCAGTTGCAACTTGGATCCTGTCTTGTCCCGTTACCCGGTTCCGCGGCCGTGGTCTTGCCTAGTTATATGTATATGTATCTGTATATAATGTTGGCTCTCGTCACTTCATGTGCTCGAGCCCAACGCACTGAATGTGCTCTCATCACCTTAGTGATGGAGAGGATTTAGCTCTAGTGTGGTTGCCATCTAGTCAGTTCCTGAACCTTGAATACCCCACATGATTTATATTGCATCTGTACTTAAAAAGAACCATGCATCTTGTTTCATGATAGTTTTCGTTACGTCTATGATATGCTTTGATTTCTTTCTTGGTAGTATCTATTCACCCACCTGCCAGACCGTCGTGTCTGACCCATTTTTGTGGTACTCAGATCCAGCTCCCGTTATTGCCTTTGAGGAGGAGCCAGAGGGGGCGGTTGATGAACCGCAACGATTAGTGGAGTGGCAAGCTGACGATGTCATGTAGACATTCAGTTCAGCTTTGAGCTGCGAATATTTTGGGGAGATCATAGACTGATTCTTGATTTATACTTTTGGTTGTACTGGCCTTTGTTGGCCATTATTTTTGGGGAATGTTAATTTAACTTGATCTTTTGTTTAAACTTTAACTTCATATTTTGGGAATGCTAATGAGATCATTGCTCACTCTGACATCATGTCATCCTTGTGTATCATCAGTCTTATTTGATGGGAATGGATTAACAGTTTGATTTGCTACACGCTTCCGCACCAATATAAATGTTCTATGAGTGTATGTGGAATCCTCACCGCGGAAACCTGTGGGAAATTAAGGAAATGTTTAATCGTTATTAAGGAATAGTTCATTATCCACACCACACCGTCGCGGTCCCGGGTCTCGGTTCGGGGTCGCGACACTTACAAGCGCCCTGCCAGCTGCCGAAGCATCACCTCCCTCGGCAACTCCCAAAACACAAGGTCGACCTCCACTCCCCGAACCATCGTCTTCAGGTCGCTAGGACCATTCCCACTACCAGTAGAAGAGACGGCGCCTGCTATGAAGCAGAAGAGCGCCCCTCAACTTATCACTGCCCCGACACCAAAGGTAGTCACCAGGAAACTTGAGGCTCATGGCAATCCCACGAGGCCTCAACCTACAAAAAACCAGGTCTGCCCCAAGACTTGGTGTCACGCCCCCCCGATCGTGAAACCGGGGTTTATGCGTGATATTAGGGCCAATTAAAATTTTTTAACATTAATAACAACACTGGGCCCCAATCATGTCCCAATATGGATCGAAGATCGCTGTGAGGTATAAACATTTCCTCAAATACATAAAACGTATAGTGGAAGCTTCATAGTACAAATGGTATCTTGAAGTATATAGTTAAGAGCAAAGACTGATCATATATATTAACTAGAGTTCAAGTTTGAAACAATTAAACAAAAGTATTATTTACAACAATAGGCCACATCCAAAACTCGGGCCTAATCAAAAGATGAAGAAACCAAAAGATGAAGAAGCTACACAAAATAACGTGAATGCGCTCATGTATGGGGTCATTATGGCTATACAATGCAGTTCGTACTGTACTCTAGGAAGTCATCAGGCTGATCTGCCCGAACTTCTTCCGTCATCTCCTCCTCGGTAAGATAGAGCTCGGTACCTATGCACCAAGAGTAGCATCATCAAACACGAAGGTCGGCAAGCAATATATATATAAATCATCCAGATATGTAGAACGAATCAGAGTAAACGATAAACAAAATCATATGAAATGCATAGCATCCTGATCGTAGGAAGTGCATCGCATTCGAATCAAAATCAAACTAGCATAAACATCTAACAAAGAGGCAACCCACATAAACTAATACACCACGGGATAGTTTCACATGACCCTCCCGATTCAACATTTGAGCTGTGGTAGAGTGGCACGGGATGAACCCCGGCAAGCAAGCAATCAAAATGGATACCAAAAAGGCCATGAGTCATCAAAGTCAATCGTTCAATATGTATCCGATGGGGTACAGCCATCAAAATATAAAAAGTCGTACTACGCAGACGTTCAATCCAAAGTCCTCACATAGAATGGTGCCCCATCAATGTTGGGCGTTAATAGTCGAGTGTTGCCTGACATAAAGAGTTCTAAACAACCGATAGTGAAGAGCTAGACTTTCTTGTGTGAACAAGAATCATTAATCAAAGAGAAACTACCTTTCCATCATCAAATCAAAGTCAAAACCATCAATCTTCTTCAAAACAATAACAACACCGGTAGTTCTCAAACTAGCTTTACAATCAAAGTCGTCTAGCCTCAACACTTCCATCAAACTTCGAAACAAAGGAAACATCAAAGGGGATCCTAAATCCATCAATCTCAGTTCTCAAAAGTGATCCCAAAACAAAGCAAACAAACGAAACTAATGAACATGAACATTTCATGTAAACAGTACCAGACGGTCCAATCCAGAATCCAAGGCAATAAACAATCCAATCCTAAGTCAATTGTTAAACCCGAAGCATCATACAATCCTACTCAGTCAGCGAAAGGGTTTAGGGTTCGCGATACCTGAATATATGATCTTCGTGCATCGATATAGAAAAGGTATCCCATTGTCCCGTATCGTTCAAGATTGAGTGAAGTTGATTTCCGATACAACCGGAATAACATGAAAAACGTTAGCTCAAAACGTCTTCACATATAGTCAAATGAGTCCTAAAATGGGTAGCCAAGGTTCCACATAAAGCCCTCAAAACATAGGGAAAAGAACCACTGAAACAGAGTTTCCACAGTTGACCCGGTCGACCCGGCCCTGGGCCGATCGACCGCGTACATAGTCTACCCGGTCGACCCGGCCCTGGTCGGTCGACCGCCTATACAGTACCCCTGTCAACCTGCAAGAAGTAGACCGACCTCCTCCTGTGTGCCCGGTCGACCGAGCCATGGGCCAGTCGACAGGCAGTTGTAAGTGAAAAGGGGGAATAGTGTTCTCGTCAGGTTCCAGAGAACTTGACTTAGTGTCTCCGGTCGACCGAGTACACTGTGGAAACAGAACCCAGGTTCTGTTTCTGCAGTGCACTGGGTCTAAAATCCTTCCCTGATTCCCTGAACTTGAGAAGTATCTATAACAGATATGAAAAGCATGTCCAATACCATTCCATAATCAAGTCAATCTACCTATCTAAATCAAAATCCAATCCAATGTACAATTAGGCCTAATTATCATGTTTTCATCCAAAACAATTCAAATGAGCAATCGGTCATCTAAACATCATCAATCGTCAATCCAAGGAAGAACAAAACATATTAAATCATAAACATATATATTAACTTGCCTTGATGAAGAGCTTAAGGAATTTCAAGAAGAAATTTGAAGAAAACTCCTCTAGAGCTCAAAGGAGAAAAAGAAGGTTTCCAAACCAAAACCTCTCTACAAAATGAATGCAAAGGGTTGCTATGAGTCTCCCTAGTCCATTTCTAATCCAAAGGAAGAAGATTGGCTAAGTCTAAGAGCTTGGAGAACCTACCTTGTAATGGATTGTTGATGAAAAACTTAGAAAATTGGATGGTTGAGTTCTTGGAGCCTTAAGGAAGAAGATGGGTGGATTGGCTAGCGAAGATGGACTCCGGTGGTTGTCGTTGGCAAGGCAACAGTGAGAAGAAGAAGAAGCTTGGAGATGACATAGAGAAGTGAAAGAAGAGATGAAGATGAATGAAGGAATGAGTCATCCGTTGATGACTTGATATTTAGAGGATATTTAGGTGCAAATTTGGGTTAAGCCCCTGGTTTGATAAATGTGATTATTTGGGCCTCTTCAACGCGTTGAATCAAAACGCGACAGAAGACTAAAGTTCATGAAATGACGAGACCTATCTGATGCACCCAAACTCACAAAACTCATAATCTCATAAAAACCCATGAAAACTTCCCAAAATTGTAAACCAGCCCCCTACTCTATCCAAACGCACTCGGACTCGCACGAGACTTCGCACGCGCGATCCCCACGTCAAACCCGACTCGCTAAGACTCTAAACACACCTACTAACTAACCTACTAACTAACCAAGTGATTAATTATTATTAATACAGGGTTAAGGTACGGGGTGTTACACTTGGTCCCCGCGATCTTCACCAAAACAAAGAAGGTCCCAGACATCTGCACAGCCAGCATACCTGGCTCCTCTTAAGGAGAACAGGTTCTATCCTCTCGCTTACATCAAAGGGGAGAAACCTACCCTCCACCGACCTACAAAACCAACCCAGCACGAGCCGGCTTGCTCATACAAGCCCAAAATCAAGTCGTACATCAAGAGGCCTCGACAAGAACCTGCCAGGGCCTACTCTCCTGCAACTCGACCCTTCATCTCAACAGGGGCCGAGCTTGGAAACTTTAAAGCTTCGCTGCGACAGGCTAAGGACCGTGTCCAGATCCTGTCCATGCCAGTCTTCAAGGAAGACAAGCTCGGTTGCTATGCACGAGGGACCACATCCTTCATTGCCAAAGCACAGCCTAAGCTAACTAAAGCTCAAATCGCTAGTCATATACGTCACCGCACGGCTCATCGACAAAAGAGATTAGAGAAGCAAAGAACCCAGCATTCTGAGCTTCAAATCTCCCAAAAATGGGTCGAAAAAGAAAGACCCGACCAATTTGCTGCTGTCCACATGGTTGGCAAAACCAAGAGACGCCAGAAATCAGCAACAAAAATACATGTCAGACGGCCGGTGACTCGCAGCGTCTCCCGGACAAGAAGACATCAAGAAGACTCTCCCACTCCTTCAAGCCAACGACATCGGCTCAGACTCTTCATCTAGAAGAATGAGCTCCAGCTCAGTCACTAAGACAATATCCTCTTTTAACACATGAAGAGTGAATGTCCTAATCACAAACTTTGAGCAACCTCCGCCGAACGATAACATGGCTCTACGCATTCAGCCGCTAGAGCAAGGACAGCAGAGAATAGAGGTCCTAATGGAAAACCTCCTTTTCACTCTCCAACGTCCACCAAACAATGATGAAGTTTCTCCACAAGATGAGGCAAACGGTGGAGAAGATGAGTCACGTGTCTTTACTAGAAAGGACGTTGACGATATCCTCGCCAAAGCAAAAGAAGAGGATACACTGAAGGAGCATGGAATCAAGCCACTATATCCCTTATGGATGGACTCGGATCCGTTCCCTCCAAAGTTCAAACAACCTCTTCACCAAACATATACGGGGAAAGGTTCAGCTAGACAACATGTCATCCACTTCAAGATCCTAACAGGAACTATTGCGTATCAAGATGCTCTCAAGATCCGTCTCTTTGCAAGCACCCTGAAATGTACGGCCTTTGATTGGTACTCCACTCTGCCAGAGGACTCCATTCAAAACTGGACCATGCTAGAGACACGCTTCCTGACCCACTTCAAAGGTGAGGATCATCCTGTTACTATGGCTCAACTCTGCAGCCTTAAATAGGGAGAGAATGAGTCGACATACGACTTCATTCACAAGTGGAAAGCAATGGCATACAAATACTCAGATGTGCTGCCATAAGCGTCGCTGGTCGACATCTGCCGAAACAACATGAGAGCAAGGATCTGCTCCATGATCATCGGCAACAAATCGAAGAATCTAGGAGAACTCCTGGAAGCGTCTATGGAGGCTGAAACGGTGATCAAAGATCTCAACAATCAGAAGTCATCAACGAAGGAGCCGACTGCCATTCTGACCTCCAAGCCAGAGAAAAGGAGGTTCTCAATGTGCAAACAAAGTCAACTCCTCAGCCGCCAAAGAAAGCTGAAAACAAAGCTCAAGGTATTTGACCTGAACTCTCTGATGCCTTCAAAGAACAAATAGAGAAGAAATACCCATTCGATGAAGATGTTGAAGAAATATTTGAGGCTCTCTTAGCAAATGGAAAACTCACCTTGCCTGGCCCCAAAAGACCGGGAGATGTTGGCAAAAGCAATGATCCCCGATATTGTCCATACCACCAAATGGTCTCACATCCTCTCGACCAATGTTTCGTTGTGAGAGAGAAGATCAATGAGATGTGGAAAAACGGAGTCATTACCTTTTACAAAAACTATGGGTCTACCTCTGTTAACATGTTGTCATATGGACAAACATCCAAATCACCAAAGGAAAAAATCACTACTTCCTTCAAAGTGATAAAAATGACCCAAACATCCCAAGAGCTGGTGCCTTACCCAACACCAGAAGGACAACCCATATGGGTGCATCCCGATCTCCTAGAAGATGAAAATTAGGAGATTGTCAAAACAAAGCCGACCACTCAACAGCTAAAGCAAGCCAAGATACAACTCCGCAAACTCAAACAGCAGGAGAAGGCTCAAACCAAGCAAGAGGTCCCTGAAAAGGCAGAAACCTCCTCTACCGCTTCACAAGGGGCAATAGAGGAGTCTCTTGTTAGTGTCACATTCCTGTGAGCACTATTTTTGGTTTGTCAATTCCGTGTCATTGTGTCCCGAAGACCTTACATCTCGAAAAGGTTCAAGGATGATCTACTTCAAGGATATGTTCAAGCTTTTGGAAGACCCGGATGTGTCAAAGCAGACTCCACTTGTGTGCAAATCATCTCAGGTATTTTGGACCCAAAATCATTACCTACCTGGACCCTAGGAGCCTTGCTTCCTTAGCCTATAATAAGTGTTTCATTTAATGATTATCTCCATTATGTTCTGTCCAGAAATAGGGGGTTCGGTGACCTTTCGGTCACCTGGCGGCTAGCCTCTTTGCAAAAAGCGGCTAACCGCTAGGTAACCGAAATATCACGATTACATTTCCAGAATGCTGTCCTCTGTCAGAAATGTTTCGGCCACCTTGCGGTCAGCATTCGGCTAACCGCAGTATGGACTGGCGGCTAACCGCCAGGTAACCGAAATATCACGGTTACTTTTCCATAATGTTGTTCTCTGTCAAAAAGTAATTCGGCCACCTTGGGGTTAGCATTCGGCTAACCGCAGTGAGGACTGGCGGCTAACCGCCAGGTAACCGAGGTTCACGGTTACATTTCCAAAATACAAACTTCTCAACTGTTGTGGAAGTTCGGTCACTTCGCGGTTACCTTTCGGCTAACCGCCATATGGGCTGGCGGCTAACCTCCATGTAATCGAAATGCCTCGGTTAGCTTTCCAGAACGCTACAGGTTTTTGAGGTTTAGATTCGGTCACCATGCGGTCACCTCACGGCTAGCCGCTATGTCTACTGTCGGCTAACCGTGAGCTGACCGAATTAGAAAAACTAGCCGTTACCTCAGAGAAATTGAAATGAGGCTAGCCGAACTACCAAGAGGCTAGCCGCCAAAACTAGCCGTTGGGAACTTCTCTATATATATCTGGAGCTCGTTTTACAGTGTAGCAAGGAGATTTTTGAAGAGCTTACTTTCCCACTTCTTCCCATCTTTCCTAAGCCTTTAAATCATCTTCCAAACACACTATTAACCTAATCTAGAAAATGAATGAGAGATGTTAGTCTCTAGAAAAGTGTGTTTGGAAAAAGGATTCTAGTTTGTTTTCAAATGATATACATTTAGGAAAATCTAGAACCCAACCTCTTGTCCCTTGATTGAGCACAACATTAGAGCATCATCATCAATATCAAGGAAGCATTGCAAGAGGCATAAAAGCTTGGAGCTACGGTGACAAGCTTCGAAGAGCATCCTCTGGACTTCATCAAAGGGGTAAGTGGCAACCTCCAAATTTTGTCAAAAGAGGCAAGTGTTCTTCTCCCTCACTTCATTAAAATTAGAGCATTGTAAGAGTGGCTTATCTCTTTGTGATTTAACCACTATAAAAATTGTAAAGGGGAGTAGATCTTTGTGATCGAACCTCATGAACAGAATTGATGTAGAATCATTACTTGTGTAGTTTTGATTCATCATAGTGGAACCAAGGGACTGTGTGGACCTTGTGAGTGGATGTAGGACATATGGTCCGAACCACTATAATTCTCTGTGCATTTACTTCTGTTGTTTGTCTAAGTGTTTTGATCTAGTTTACATGCCTTATTTACCATTGAACATTGCTAGATTATCACACTTAGTCTACCTATCACTTGATCTCTCGTAAATCTTAATTAATATTTTAAAAGTGGATTTAAAGTTTTGATAAACCTATTCACCCCCCCACCCCCTCTAGGTTGAGAACATTGGCCCTAGGTGAACTTTCATCTCTTCCTAAGGCCTCAAGAGTGGCAAGAAAATTCACCCTCGGTGGTTTCAAGCCACCACGACTCAAAGATGAGACTACGCAGGGGGCATCATACTCTTGTTACTCGGTAGTTGGATTCTCCTTGAATGGATACGAGTCCAGTGACACTGTTAGTGACACAGATGAATGGGAGGAATCCCTTGAAACTGGAGAATATCTCTCCGATGAAGAATGGATCCAGGAATCCCACCTTATGCTAGTAATCTTGTATAACCCCTTCCAACCATAAGGATCCTGGTCTGATGATGATGAAGACCAAGAGGTTGTTCAAGAAAATATTGTCAATCCAGCACTGGCCAATGCTCTAGTGGATCCCAACAAGGTTGAACCACAAGGAGCAGATGAAGAAGAAGACTTGGCTCCTATGCCAGATCTTGAAGAATATGCAAGGATCTTGTAGCGTCTTGCCATAGAACAAGAGCAGGATCGCATCAATCAAGTTCATCAAAATCCAGAACCGGAAGTCCCGGAGAATCTACAAGCATCTCCTCCAGTGACTCCGGAAAACGAAGAAAGTTATTGGATTGATGATCCTCTTACATCGGAAGATGAGTCTGATTCCCAACAGTCCATTATGGAGGCATCTTCTATCGAAGTTGCCTAGATTGTGATAGTTCAGGATGATAGTGCCTCTGAAGCTTCATCTGCTGAGGCCACAGACTCTCAGAATGCATCCTGGAGCATATCTTCTGGAGCTACGTCTTCTCGGGTGACTTCCACTGAGATAGCATCTTCTCAGCCGTCGTCTCCTGAAACGGTGACATGAGAATTCAAGCCTCTTCCGACTGATCATCATGAGGAGGCTCTGGCTGATGAAGTCTTCAAAGAAAACCCGGTCAATTGGTCTCAGATGCCCAACCTCATAGGAGAGGTCTGGACCGATGAAATACTGGACAAAGAAGAAAAGTTGTTGGAAGCTGTTCAGGACTTGTTCCCGGAAAATGCTCCATGCAACGCAATAACTGAAGACGGCAATGCTGCTGCAGAAGCGTTTTCAGCAAATGAGGAGGATCAGCCCCTTGAGCCCAAAGGGGGTCTTTCGAAAGAAGAACCACCTCTAGAAGCTTTTGAAGTTGGGAAAGGTACCCACTCTGGCCGGGATTACCACAAAAACTACAACCAACCTTCTTATTCTTCTTATGTAAATCCTTCGGGAAAACAAGCAGTAAATGCCCCAAGCGGCAATGATAATGAAAATGTAGGCCCCAAGGATGCTTTCAAATATGACTTGATCGAGCACTTCAAACACATACCTGCACAACTACACATTCTAGACTTATTACGAATGTCACCACAAACTCGTGATAGTCTCATTTCAGAACTGCAAAGGCTGAATCTGGATGTTGACAAACATGCCCTACAAGTCCTGCAAATTGAAATGGACTATAGGGTCAAAAAATAAAAAAAAACTCCTCAAGGGGAGAAAAGAAAGAAGTTGGAGGACCTTGCACTGAATGCCTCTCGGTCCAAAAAGCCGCAAGTGCTACCAATGCCTTTAATAAGGAAGACCTCCTACTAGGTGAGACGAAGTACAACCGACCCTTGTACTTCACGGGGTATATCAAAGAGATGTCGATACATAGAGTCCAGATCGACCCGGGTTCTGCACTTAACCTCATCTCTACTACGACACTCGAAGAGCTGGGTATCCCACTTAGCAAACTGAGCCTCACATCTGTGTCCATCCTTGGATACGATGGGACTGCTCAAAGGCCCATTGGCAAAATCAGGTTCAAGTTGCAAATCGACGATCTTATCTCTGAGGTAACCGTGTATACAATAAAAACCCATTCATGCTACAACATCCTTCTAGGACGCCCCTGGATACACGAGAACAGTGTCGTTCCTTCGACTCTACATCAGTGCATCAAGTTTGTTGGCGACGACGGCTTGATACATAGAGTGTTTGCAGACAAAAAGCCCTTCAAAGGCAAAGAAGTTCATTTCGCAGACTCTCAGATGTACAGGGACGAAAAAGAAGAAAAGGAGGAGAAAATAGCATCCTTCGCCGGTAATCTCCAAAAAGATAAAGGCAAGGCTCCTCAGCAATCATCGGAAGAAAACAAACCTTCCGGCAAACCCGAATAGAGCAATCAGTCTCCCTTCATTATCTCCTTCAAATCTTCCAAACCTTTGGTAATCATTACCAAAGCAAAGAAGACAAATCAATTGACTGGGGGCAAGTTCACTGTTTCCTTCGTGTCTATCATACAAGACACGGATTCGGATTCAGAGACAAAAGATGATCATCATCAAGCCAAGCTGATACTCAGCAAGTTCAGGCTGCCCTCACTCCATTGGAGACACCAACTGACATAGAAAATCCTGCGTCTGCTACCTTCATCGTTCTGGCAACAACGGTAGAAGAGAAACCAATCTTCTTCCATAGATCGGATGCTCCTTTATCAAACTCCTTGCTTGAACCTTTCCAAAATGAAGGTATGCCTCAACTATCCTTGTATAGTCCAATGGCACAAGCTATCATGAAGAAAATGGGCTACGACGCTCAAAATCCAATTGGTTTGGGAGGTGGCCATGGTATTCTAACACCATTGGAACCCACGCTGACCAAAAGTCAGTTGGAAGATTGGAAACTCCACCGTTGCATAGACAAGTCTTCATACGGGGTTGGGGTATGATCCTGACACTCCGATGAGACAGTTGACACAAAGGTTGTAGAGTCGTTTTGCCGATCAGGCCTCAACATCTCATGTCGATGAAGACATCGATCTCCCTAGATATCTCTTTGAAGAGTTACCTGACAAGGACCCAGGAAGCTCATCAAATTGGTACGATTTCTCTGATGATGAAGAGGAATTGTCCGATGATACAGACGCACGGTTCTCTGATTCAGAGAAGCCATTGTCTCCAAAAGAAATGCCTTACTTCAACCCAGTTTCAGTAGGTGATTGGATCATCTCATAGCAAGTCTTGAGAAGAGTACCGATCAAGAAGATTTATGGATAGAAGCGGAGCCATGGTCTAAAAATTTCCTTGGAAATCCAGAAGGTCTTGTTGAGTTGGAAGCCTCCAAAAATATTGTGGAGGAACCACCTTCAAACCTTCCAACGGAAGATTCTGTTCAAAAGATAGACTTGGGAACACCTGATAACACACGTCCTGTATACATAAGTAAGAATATAAAGGATGATGAGTTACCCGAGTATGTCTCGTTTCTTCGTGAGTTTGTTGATTGTTTTGCATGGTCTTACGCTGAAATGCCTGGCTTAGATCCCAAAATAGTAGTTCATAAACTCAACCTACAAGAAAATATCAAGCCTATCAAACAAAGACAAAGAAGATTCCGTCCTGATGTGATGGACAAAATTGAACAAGAAGTTCAGAAACTCAAAAACATTGGCTTCATCCGCGAGGAACGGTATCCTGAATGGTTGGCCAACATTGTCCCCATGACAAAGAAAAATGGGCAAATCAGAGTCTGTATTCACTATAGAGACCTGAATAATGCATGCCCCAAAGATGAATTCCCGCTCCCCATACCGGAGGTAATGATTGACAACTCCTGCGGGTTTGAGCGAATGACTTTCATGGAGGGCTTCTCTCGCTACAACCAGATAAAGATGCATCCCGAAGATGAAAGGCATACATCATTTCGGACCCTATTTGGCGTGTATTGCTACACTGTCATGCCATTTGGTCTGGAAAATGCCGGTGCAACATATCAAAGGGCTATGATGAAGATATTCCAAGATATGCAGCACAAGATAGTTGAATGTTATGTTGATGACCTCGCCGTCAAAAGCAAAAGAAAAGAAGACCATCTCAAAGATCTTCGAGAAATCTTCCTCCGGCTTCGCAAACACAAACTGCAAATGAATCCCCTCAAATGCTTCTTCGGTGTCTCATCGGGTAAGTTCCTCAGATTCATAGTTCGGAAAGCTGGAATAGAGCTTGACCCCATCAAAGTCAAGGCTATCCTAGAAATGCCATCTCCAAGAACCCTGACAAAACTGAAAGGGCTTCAAGGGAGGTTGGCGTACATCCGACAGTTCATTTCCAACCGATCAGGGAAGTGCCGTCCATTTTCTCGCCTAATGAAGAAAGGTGTAGACTTTGTATGAGATGCTGAATGTGAAGCTACATTTCAAGACATCAAGTCATACCTGACCAAACCTCCGGTGTTGGCTGCTCCCACAACCGGAAAGCCATTCATCTTGTACACAAGAGCTCTCGACTATTCTTTGGGCGCTCTACTTGCACAAGAAAATGATGGAGGAAAAGAAGCTGCTCTATACTACCTCAGTCGCATGTTGGTAGGTGCAGAGCATTGCTACTCTCCAGTCGAAAAAGAATGCCTGGCAGTGATGTTCGCCGTACAAAAGCTACGTCACTATTTGCTGTCAAACACAGTATAGCTGATTTCAAGGATCAATCTCTTAAAGGTCCTTGTCACAAAAGCAGGTTCTCTCAACGCCCGGCTGGCAAAATGGTCCATCCTTATGTCACAATTTGATATTAGGTATGTACCACAAAAGGAAATCAAAGGCCAAGCTCTGGAAGATTTTCTTGCAGAGCATCCACTGCCTAAGGATTCTCCGCTCAGGGATGATCTCCCAGATGAACCTTTCTACAACGTGGAGACTACCTCACCAAATGCCTCCTGGAACATGTACTTCGATGGTGCAACCAGGACAAATGAAAAAGGAAAGCCGATATCGGGAATTGGCATTCTCTTTGTTAGTCCCTACAAATACATGATTCCATACGCATTCTCGCTACTGGAACCATGTTCAAACAATGCAGCTGAGTACCAAGCTCTGATCATAGGATTGGAACTCACCCTCGAGTCCGGCATCACCATGCTGGAGGCATTTGGGGATTCTCAACTGATCGTCAATCAGATGAATCAGAAATATGAAATCAGGAAACCCGATCTGTTGCCTTACTACAACAAGGCACAATCACTTCGAAAAAGTTTGACATCTATCACATCTCCCACATCCGTAGAGGTGAAAACATCCGTACAGATGCCCTGGCTGGACTTGCTACATCTATGGCAATCCAAGAAGGGGAAAACATGAAAATTACAATGTATCAAAGGAGGGTTCTCCCTCCTCTCAACACACACCAAGCAGTCGCTAAATGCCACCGAGTGGTTAAAAGTCGGATTTCCATCCTTAAACCTCCAATTGGTGACTGGAGGGATCCGTTCATTGATTACATTATGTTCAGAATCCTGCCTGAAGATCCAAAAGAGCGGGCAAGCATTCAAAGACAAGCCCTAAACTTTCATTTAGATATTCCCTCCAAAATGCTTTATAGAAAATCCTTCAATGGAGTACTCCTACGTTGCTTGTCACAACAAGAGGCGGAAGAGACTCTAAAAGAAGTTCATGCTGGTCTTTGTGGAGCCCATTAGGCTGGTCCTAAGCTCTATGATCAGATAAAAAGGTTAGGTTATTATTGGCCTACTATGGTAGCTGACGCGATGCAATTTGCTAAACGTTGCCAACAATGCCGAGTTCATAGAGATTATGTCCACATGCCTCTAGAATGGCTACATCCTACAGTGATCTCATGGCCCTTCAAAGCCTGGCGTATGAACATCATAGGTCCTATCTCTCCCCTGTCAAGCAAAGGTCATTGCTTCATCTTCGCCGCTACGGATTATTTCTCTAAGTGGTCAAAAGCATTTGCATTCAGTGAAATGAAGACCTCATCAGTCCTTCAATTCTTGCGAACCAACATCATTTGTCACTTCGGCATGCCTAAAAGATTCATCCATGATAACGGACCACAATTCCAGGATCACAGATTCTACAGGTTCTACGACAAATACAAAATCCAAAGTTGTCCTTCGACTCTGTATAACCCGGCAGTGAATGGACTAGTAGAAGCCTTCAACAAGACACTTTGCAAAATTCTCAAGAAAATTGTTTATAGTCACAAAAGGAACTAGAGCGACAAACTGCCTGAAGCTTTATGGGCCTACCGGACTACCGTTCGAGGACCAACCCATAGCACACCATTCTCCTTGGTCTATGGATGTGAAGCAGTTGTCCCTCTAGAGGTACAAATTCCTTCTTTAAGGATATCTCTACAAAATGAAATGATGCAAGAAAGCAACGTCAAATTGAGACTCCAAGAACTGGATAATCACGATAAAAGACGGCTCGAAGCTCTGCAAAGCATTGAGCTTTACCAAGCACGCATGGTAGGATCTTTTGACAAGAAGGTCAGGCAACGCGCACACAAAAAGGGTGACTTGGTTCTTGCGGTAAAAAGGCTAATGGTTTTTTCCCACAAATCCAAAGGCAAATTCGAACCAAAATGGGAGGGACCCTTCGTCATCGACAAAGTCTTCTCCAATGGCGCATATGCTCTTCTAAACATGGAGGATGACAGATGTATGCTGCCCATCAATGGCAAGTTCTTGAAGCAGTATTACCCTTGAAGACTTCCTACAATAGGTCAGAGTGATGCCTGCATGGCCATAGCCTATTCTTAGGTACTTGCTCGTCAAACCCACCCCTTTTAGAGTTTTCATCCCTATGTTGAAATTTCTAAAAAAACAATGTTTACTTTCAATGTTTCATTGTTCAAAAAAAAAGTCAAACCCAAAATCCAAGTTTAGGAGCCTCTTCCCTAACTTGACCAAAACTTTCGATCCTTGAACCCAAAATTCATGGTTTGAAACAAAAATCAGGACTCAGGGATTTCCACCCTAGTCCACCCCGACTTTTACTATCAAAAATGGTTTTGAGTTAAAATTTATAACCCTCCTGGCTTTAAACAAAAATGGTTTTTCAAAAAATAACCGTGGGGAAGCAACGTTTAGTTGATACTCACACAAAACCCAAAAATTGGAAGGATGCGAACCCCATTCGATACTTCCAAAACCTCAAATCGCAAGGAAGTGACACCTCCTCAATACTTGCAAGATTTCAAAAATCGTGAAGACACAACGTTTCAATTGATATCACAACCCAAATTTCAAAACAAAAACAAAGGTTCGAAAAAACCTCAAATTTCCAAAATCGTGGGGAGGCGACATTCCATCGATACCCACAAAACAAAATTTTTGAGAAAAAAACAGGGAAGCGACATTCAGTTGATACTTGCAATACCATTCAGCAGGGAGGCAACTCTTAATCGATACTTGCACTTTGAAAACCAAAAAAAAAAAAAAAAAACCGGTTTTTATACAAAAACCGCGGCTTTCACGCCAAAACCCGGCTTTTATGCCAAAAACCTGGATTTCATGCCAAAAATAAAAAATATGGCTTCCATGCCAACAAAACAAAACTTGGTTTTCAAAAAACTTAGCTTCCATGCCACAAAACCTAGCTTTCACGCCACAAACAAAATTTTGGCTCCCATGCCACAAAGTCTGGCTCTCATGCCAAAAATAAAATTTTGGCTCTCATGCCACAAAAATTGGCTCTTATGCCAAAAACCGGCTTCCATGCCACAAACAAAATTTTGGCTCCTATGCCACCAAAATTTGGCTTTCATGCCATTCAAAATTCGGCTTTCATGCCATTCAAAATTCGGCTTTCAAGCCATCAAATAACCCGGCTTTTTCGCCATAAAATCTGGCTTTTATGCCCAAAACAACCCTTTAACAAAAGATTTTCACAAAATGACAACTTTTTGATCAAATTTTCAAACAAACATTCCCATCCAACTTTTACTTACTTTCATCAAAAAGAATTTAAGTGAAACGAAGGAATACAAAAAAAAGAAGGTGCCAAAAAAAAATGGTTATACATAGAGGTACCAAAAGAAAAAAAGAAAAGTTTGTTACAAAGTCAGGAGACTAGTTCGATATGATCTTCAGCCAAAGACTTAACTCCTAAAGCAAACTATTGGCCTTAGCCTCCAAAGCTTCCAGGCCGCATTTCTTCAGAATTTTCCCATAAAATGCAGTAGGCCGTAGTGACCCATCTTCAACACGAGGAAGCTCTTCCCAGAGAATTTGCCATTGTTCATATTCCCGAGTCTTCCTCTGGAGATTGCTTTCAGCCTCCTCAACTTGGCGAATGAGAGTCCTCTCTCTATCACGAGCTTTCAAAATGGCAGTCCACTTGGCAGCGGCTTGTTCTTCCAATAGCTCAAGGCGCTGTCTGGCCTCAATGACGTCTCTATCAAGACGGTGCTGGTCCTGTGTCAGCTCAATAATAGCCAACTCGGTGACGTTCCTCTCCTGAACGAGCTGCTTCCGAGTCCGCGAGATCTCATTCAATTCAGATTTGACCTCGCTGGAAGACTTCAAAAACATCTCGTTGAAGAAGTCATCATTTGGAAAGCTCTTGGTCTTCATTCCACTTGTTACCTAGAGTGATGACTTCATCAACAAAAGCCTTAGCATTGGTAATGTCCAGACCGACTTCTTCGCTATCGGCAAGAATGTCCTGGACATGCTTAACCATGCCGAAACCAGCCTCCAAATGGTTAGAAGAAAGAGTCTCGACCCATGAGCTCAAGACTCTCTTCAACACCTTCCCCGCAAACTGACGGGATGGCTCAGATGAAGACTCGCCATGCTCTGTTGGTCGGCTACCTATGTCAGGCACCGTTGGAAGAGTAATCAAAAAGCTCTTTCCAATCGGAGCCGCTGGGGAAGGAAAATCAGCATGTAGACTCGCCTCTGCCTCATCAAAACTAGTAGAAGAAACCCCTACTCCTGGATCAGTCACAAGCACCCCCTGCTCTGGCTCTGAGAAAGATAGAGGAACTTCTTCTATCACCTCACAACCTGCCAATGAAAGATGAAAAATGTATGAATATGATCTTGTCAAAAATCAAAATATCAAGATTATCACTACAAAATACCTTCTTCGACGACTGGCGGAATGCTTTCTGCCTCCATGAGCTCATCCGAAGCATCATCAAAAGTTGCATCCATGGATGGCTCAAAGTCGTTGGAGTCTTCTGGCAAGTCAGCTGGCAAGAAACAAAAAAATATATGTCAGCAAGTGGTGGTAAAGAAAAACAAAAAGAAAAAAGAAGTCATACAAGGTGGAGATTCTGGATCTACTTCAGAATCTTTGGGTTCTTCCTCAGATGCCACAATCGGATCCGTCACCGCCACATCAGCCGGAACCTCAGGCATCATCAAATCATCATCTTCTGCCAAAAGAAAGAAAAGCAGTAGATCAAAAACAAAAGCCTCATAAAAAGAAAGAAGCGGAAAAAGAGATAAGAAAGGTCATACCATCACTACCGATCTTTTCTCCCCGGCTTCTCTTCTCTGGAGGCTCATCATCATCTCTTGATGCCTCCACAACAATGGTGGAAGGAATTTCCAGATCAGGAGAGTTTTCGTGCCGTCTCTGACTTCGGCGCTGTCCTCTTCTCCTCTTGCTCTTACTGTTAGTTTTATGGTCTCATTCCATTAAGATTGATGTAATAAATTGATTAATTTCTTTATTTATCAATATATTCATGCTTTCCTTTCATGAGATGAATGGTGTTTTATTACTTGTTTGCACATAACTAATACGAATGACATGATGGTTCATGAGATGAACCAGAGTCCATAAGTATACTAGATGTAATACATGTGTATGGATGAGATCTACAAAGGGGAGACATGTATAGCAAATCTTCTACTTTAATATCTTCACAACCAGTGATGAGATTGGACATTTCATCTGACAAGGTTGCAGTACTTTGATTACTATGAGATAGTGTGATTTGTCTCGATTATCAGAATGTAAGATTCTGGATCATAGTGCTGGTACATTGGATGTATTGAAGGACCATGAGAAGCACCTTATGAACATTGTCTTTACTTTAAGGTCTGCTCTCATAATTCCCTAGCAATAGGCTCTCAATCCTGAGACATTAATGAACTCAAGTTTCTATCTATTCATTTGCTTTGAGTCACCAATGAGTGAAGCCAATTGTAGGTCAACACCTCGGTGATTTGGGTACGTGGTAGTAGAGCTATGGGAACATTCGATAGTCAAGATGGAATCTATCTTTAATATCCCCTTGTGCCAATTAATGGATTTATCATTGGTAAGTGCACACCCATTCCAATTAAGAGTTAATTGGATCGGTACCAAATGATTATTATAATTCATTGGGGCTCAAGGATAATAAGATATGGATCTAAGTTTGGAAGACAGGTACAATTGATCCATGGATATTGATGGAGGGACCTACTTGTGGACATTGGGAAGTTTAGGGTCTTCATGTAATTTATTCCTAAGACTGGAGTTCAATTGCATTTATATAGTGGAGATATTTGCAATTAACTACGGCCCAGATTGCACATGAGATGTGGGGTCACGGTGTCCCAGTTGGAGCCAGCTTTCTATAGAAACCCTAGTGGTCCCCCCGCTAGCTCAAGATTGGATCATTACTAATTCTATTTGAACTCAAAAGGGAAAGCTACTATTTCTATTTGAAGTAAGACTTCTAATAGTGGTAATAGTAGGAATAGAGAATTGCTAATTATTATAGAAGTTGAACTTCTAATAATACACAAAGAGGAGGTTGCTTAAACTATAGATAAGAGGAGAATGGGCTGGACGTTTTTTAGGCTATTCCCATCTTGGGATTCACGCCCAATACCCATTATGCAAGAGTTGCACACTATTTCCCCTCTCTTTTCTCTTCTAGTTTTCCCTTGAGTTTCTAGTTAGTCTTTCTCTTGGAGATCCCACCCATCTTCTTGAGAAAAGAGAATCTGATACGGGTCATAGCGTGGAAGACGATTGGGACTTAGAGATTCTGATTTGTTTGTGAAAGTGTTTCATCATCAAAGAGAGAAATCAACTCCTCCCTTAGAGCACAACCAAGCTCCATAGGTATGATCTACTTCCTTGTATGTTGTGGATTTCGTGGTTGGTTATATGCTGTTATTTCTATCTTCTAGATATAGTTTATTACAGTACATGATCATGAGAAAGAGGACATAGATCCTGGATTGGGTTTTGCAGCCTTCTGGATAGTTGATCCCTGAGTCAAGTGGGGCAAAAGTTTTGAAAACCTATCCTAGAGGCCCACCTAGTTCCAACACCTACGGGACGAATTGCTGGAAGTACCCGACCCACCATCGAAATCGGGCCTCTCGCCAGAGTCCTCACTGGATGGTCTGATCTTGCCGGTAGACTCCATGGAAGCCTTTGCTCATTCGGCTTGTATTCAAGCAGCGACCTCAGCCTCCTCCTCTGTGAGCTGTTCCAAGACCTCGCCAGGTATTTCTTGTTCAGCTCCCAATCTGATGACGTCCTGGTCCTCGAGAAAGCCTGTTCTATGCTTTTCTCCAAAAAGGAAAGCCAAAACTTCTTCTCGGCGGACGCCATCTGACTTCCCAAGGCCTTTCCCAGAAGACTGCTTTACATCGAGCTCCTTCTTGGAAAGCCCCCGGTATGTTGAAAAGCTCTCCACAAACCATTTTCTAAAGCCAGCAGTCCGGAAAGTGGGCAACTCAGGATAAGAAATCATGATAGTAGTGTCTTCCGCACTATAAAAGGCCCATGCATTCCTCCTGTCCTGCAGACCTCCAAAACGCTTCACCTTGCTCGAAGGCGCTCCAACAATGCCTTGAGAGAAGCCCAACTGCAAGGCAAAACACGAAGGAACATACGGCAGGATGTCGACGAAAAGATGTCTGCGGTACACCATCGTGCCGACACGTATGTTAAAAAGACAACTCCTCTCTGCATTTGTCAAAGAATAGTGTCTCCCCGACCCTGCCCTGGTGGAATCTCGGGAGACACCAAAATCAAAAGCCTTCTTCCGTAAGCCCGGAGAAAGCTTCACTGAGGACTGCCCCATCTTGACATCCCAGAATCGTCAAATCCTCAAACGGGCAGATAAGAGAGATTCAGAAACAGGCTTCCCTCTAACTAATCGAATCATAAACGGGTCATCGTCCTATGCAGCACCCAATCGGTGGAAACTGGGACAGTGGTATACATACCATGAATAGAAAACGTGGGCAGAAAATACCCTATTCATGGGAAGCCCAAGCTGAACCAGGAAAGCAACAACCTGCAGTTCGGTGCATAAATAGGAGTAACGAGCAGGCACCAAAGCAAGCCGCTCTCCAAATGTCATCTGACAAACCGGAAAAATGCAATGTGGCCTGATGTGCCTACCATCTCCTCCAGCAAAAACATCCTCACCCAGCCAATAAGTGAGGTAAATAGCGAGATCTCTCCGCAGGGCAATGTCAGAACGAATGGCGTCTATGTTTGCGAAGAATTTCTTCAAATTTTCTCGTAAGGCGGAGATCTTCTTTCAATCCGGGTTCTTAGCCCTAGCTTCCTGGGTCGTACTCTCAGAAGACTCCCCGCTGTCAAAGAAGTTGGAAGACAAAAGGCTACCACTCCTCTAACTGCTACACCGGACTTTCGAGCCCTCCTTCTCCTGCAAAAAATCATAGAAGGCGACGAGCTAAAAGTACAAAAGCCTAAGCTCCTCAGACTGCTCCTTAAGGACGCTGTCGATAGGCATGAACTCCTCATAGAGATTGCCGAGGATAGGCAGTCCAGTGATGGCACTCAGTTCCTTTAAAGAAAAATCAATCTCACCGTTCGTGGCAACGAAGGTGTTGGTTTGTGGAATGAACAACTCCAGCATGGCCATGAAGGCCTCATCAGAGAAAACCACGGTTTGCCGAAAAGCGCGAACCGCGTCAAAAATCTCAGCCTCCTTCAGAATGGCACCGCTAACCTGCAGGATGTGATCAGCCCACGACTCCCAGCTCGAGTCAGCACTAAAACGGCCGCGAAGTCGAATAGGCTTCACCCAATTACTGCCATCGCCCTTGAAAATGCCAAGGCCCATGGGTCTCAAATCGACCGAAGGATGGTCTGAACCTTGGTAGCTGCTAGCCGGTATCAAAATGTCCATACGGGCAAGCGACTTCTCTGCAAAACCAGAAGGGCCGCCAACAAAAACCCCGGTCTTGATCACATTTGTCCTCTTCACCTAACTTGGAGGATCTTCCCTCTTTGAGCATGTGGAGGAAAGGCTCATGATCGAGATAGTCCGATCGAAGGTCGACCAGGTAGAAACAATTATCTTCTCACCATCAACTGTGTAAGAGAACTGAAAACATCTCCTTTGGTATGTCGAATCATCAGGGACTGCATCACCAAAGAAAAAGGTAGGCTTGGGCACAATGCTCTGATCGCCCGTGACCCAAGGACGGTTGCTTACCATAATCTTGTAAAACTCCTCATCCTTGAGGGTGATCAAACGTTTCCTCAACTCATCTCGGTTGAGCGAGTCACACTCTTCAAAGTTCCTTTCGACATACTGAACCTCCTCCCAAGCCTGCTGTACGGCCACATTAGAGGATCTGGTAGAACAGCGAGGTGCATCAGTGACAGGCTCCTCGCCCTTGTTTGTTCTGGAGGAACTACTTGCAAAAGATGGAAAGAGAGAAAATCAATCATCAAAATGACAGAATTTTTCTAAAAAATATTCTAGCAAAATTTTGGCATGGTTCCAGGGCGATTCCGAAGAAAAAGGAAACACCCCGAAAGAAATAGGGAGCTTGAAGATGGGCCCAACATCGCTGCAAGCTCATAATCAATGGAAAATTCTCGAATAAGGGTTGAACTCAAACATTGTTGTGAGATCAAGCCAAATCTCCTCAAATATCCGGAAGACTGGAAAAGGGCACAACATTGCTGCAAGCTCTAGAATCCAAAACTTGTAAAGCTCCTCAAAAATCCCCGCAAGACCAAGAAAGGGCTCAACATTGCTGTGAGCTCCAAATCCTAAGACTTGCAAAAAGATTTTCAGGTGTGCACTATCATCCTTCCAATTTCATAAAAAAAATGCATAGAATGAAAGTTATCATGCATGCACGTCTCAAAATCCGGGAAAGAAAGAAAAAAAGAGAAGAAAATAATCTCTTTCAAAATATATATATATAGTCCACGTGGCCGTACGGCCATGACCGTACAGTCACAAAAAAAGGAAAAAATAGAAAAAAAAAGAAAAAAAAAGGAAAGAAAAAACAAACACGGTAAAAAAAAAAAGAGAAATAGTGAAAGAAAAAGAAAAAGTGAAAGAAAAAGAAAAAAAGAAAGAGAAGAAAAAAAAAGAAGAAAGAAGAAAAAAAAAACTTGTGAAAAAAAAAAAGGAAAAAGAAAACACATGAAAAAGGAAAAAAAAAGAGAGAAAGAAAAAGAAAAGAAAAGGAAAGAAAGAAAACCTTTTTCTATTTCTACATGGGGTTTCTTAAGGAAAAAGAAAAAACTTACTTGAAGCCATGGAGAAAGAGGAAGAACTAGAAGATCCTTGAAGAAGAAGAAGAATCCTTGACCTTGGAGCACTCTTGAAGATGTTTTTTGCGAAAAGAGAGCAATAAGCAACAAGAGATCCAACCTCCTTGCTTTTATAGAAGAAAGCAAACCAAAAGAGGAAAGAAGGAGAAAAGAAAGGAGGTAGTAAGTGCTCCAAATTAGCAAACTTCCTAAAAGAAAGGGATCATGGTATATTCTTTCCCAATGAGGGGATCTTTTGAGACATTCTCTCAAAAAAGAGAGGGATTATGAGAAACTTGCTCCCAAAGAAAGATATTTTGAGAAAATCTCTCCCAAAATCAAGGAAACTTGAGAGATTCTCTTCAAGCAAGAATATTTTTAGATATTCTCTGCTAAAAAGAGATATTTTTAGATATTCTTTACAAAAATGATACCACATGAGATCTAAGCCATTTTTAAAGCTTAGGGTCCCATGGGCTAGCCCACATGAGCCAGGTTTGACCACCTAGGCACTAAAAGTGGCTTTTAGTCAAAATCCTTCTTACCAAGAGCATACAAAAATGGTTCCATGCCTCCTTTGAGTCGATTGGACCATATAAAAGAAAATCCAAGCCTCATGAGTTTCCAAAAAATCCAAACCATCCCACCTCATGAACCAAATTAAGCCAAAACCTTGAAATTGACATTCCACAAAAACCCAAACCACTCCAATGGACCCAAAATTGCCCCAAAGAGTGACCAAAAACCAAATCCTGGTCCCCTAACTTGCCACATACAGCTTGTTAGGTCACAAGGCCAAAGCCAAAAACCAAAATCCGACCCTCTAACCTGCCACGTATAGCTTGTTAGGTCACAAGGTCAAAAACCAAAAACCTTTTTTACCGCCTGATGTGCCACACAAAGCCTTTAGGTTCACATGGTCAAAAAGGAAAATCCAAAACCCAAAAACCCAATCCAAATGTCATTTTCAAAATTTTTCCTTGAGATGGTACGTGATCTTTCTCACTGCCATAAAATCTCCTTGGAAACTCAAAAGGCTATTCTATCAAAGAAAAATGCTCAGAGACTCTTGTTCAAGTCAAAAGTTCTCCTTCAAAGTTTTTTTCGAGGTACATCGACTAAAAAAGCTACGCGATTCGTCGCTGTACCTCGAGGGGGCATTTGTTGACACCAAAAATGTCACTTAGCCTCCTCAACATCAAAAGCTATATGGAGTCGCATCCTACTGCAAACAAGCAAAGCTGCTTCAGGCTTCAGATCTTCTCAGAATCAAACAAAAACTGCAAGATCCTTCAAAATAGCCAAAAAAGAGGTACACATGAAGTTTCGAGCCATTTCGACACCATTTGGCCAAACTTCAATCCTCCAACAGCTCAGCGGGAGCTCCAGGCGGCGATAGTGACGAAGACATCAAATCTTCGATCAGGGCCTATGGATGGTCTCAAAATACCTCCAAAAGGCTCCACGTCGAATTTCAAGTCAAACCGACACCGTTTGACCCGCTATCAACTCTCGAACGGCGAAATCAAGCCTCTCGGCGGCGAGAACCTCCGATGCCTCCACTCGTCAAACAAAGCACATGAGTAGCTTCTACATGCTTCCAAAATGCTGCATGTCAAATTTCAGGTAATTCCGATAACGTTTGACCCGGCTTTGACGCTCCGAAGCAAAATCAAGCCTACCGGCAGCGTAGCTCCCTGAGACCATGGCATCCAAATCGGAGCTAATGGATCATCTCAAAATGACTTCAATAGGCTCCCTGTCAAATTTCAGGTCAATCGGACATCGGATGACCGTACATCAAAGCTCAACATCTTCCGCACAGTGAAATCAAGTCTAGCATCGACGGGACTCCAAACAGCTTCAAAACTCAAATAAAAGCCCATGCTTCGTCCTATCTAATGCCAGGAAACTTCACCTCAAATTTCAGTTCATTCTGACATCGTTTGACCTAGTTTCAACTCTTGGTGGAAAATCGGCTACAAAGTCTTCGGCTTTTCCAAAAAAAAAAGGAAACTTTGTGCCCTGATTTGCACAACTTCTCGACAAGTTTTCTTCAGTGGAGTCAAGCCAATAAATAAGGAGAAATGTCAAGGAAAATACAGGAGAAAAAAGAAGCAAAAAAGCCCAGAAAATGGCCGAAAAACGGCAACCGGAAAAGGGGCAAAACCCCCAAGGTCGCTGGCCCCATGGTCGCCAGCGACCATGGGTGCATGGTCGCCGGCGACCCCGAAAGTGCCATTTTTCCGATTCTTTTCGCGTTTCGCGATGTTTGGCCCCTGTGATTTTCTTAAAATCTAATTTTTGAGGCATGATATCCATCAATCTTCATTGAAAGACCCGTCTTTTTTTTTATTGCCTTCCTCCGTCCCCGGTCCGCCAGGGTGCGGCGGGGCGAAGAGGAAAAAAGAGCGAGCATCAACATTTTTTTTTGTATGGATATGCCAGATTTTATATTCTACTTGGAATTTGAAATGGTGATCTGGAGATTCACCTTTACAAGTAGAAAGGAAATCAAACTTTTTTCCTAACTTTCCATTGCACATGTATTTAAGAAAGAGACAAGATTTTAAAATGCCGTGAGAGGCGATTTTGTTTAGTTTGCCGTGAAAGGCAATTTTGTGCCGTAGAAGGCGATTTTCCGTGAAAGGCGATTTACAAATCTCATCAATGATGAAAGACAAGAATTGTGATTTTTTTGTCTCTTTAAAAATACAAAGTACAATAGAGAAGAAAGAAAGAGGGATCTAACTTCTCAGGAGATTGTGGGGACTCGTTCAGATCAATGGTCGGGAGTCATGTATGGACTCCGCCATCGTCCTTCAGATGAAAATACTTGATGCTTTAGTTCACTTGACTTGGCTTGGACCTCAGATTTTTAGAGGACAAAGACCAAGGGAAGGTCCTATATCCAATAAAAAAAACCAAGTAGATGGGCTAAAAAGCCACATCTTGGCCATGTTGGATAGAAGAAGAGGGGAGATCTTGTGGGGGTGGCCCCCTAAGGGACTTCTATCACCTTGTAGTTCTTGCAGCAGGGTTTCTTCAAAGCAGGAGAGTTTCTTTTTGCAGAGAATTCCTCAGGATAATTTTCAGGCGATTTTTCAGGATCCTTCAGATGATTTTTTTGGACCCCTTCCCTTTGGAATGACTACCTATTTATAGGCTTTTGGTGGCCATTAGGAGGGTTTTATGGGCATTAATGGTATTAATGCTCGATGATGGGAGGAATTACAAGATTTAATTTCATAATTTTGTAACTCCTTTTCCTTGGATTTTGATTGGCCGATGGAGAATAATGGACATTTAATCTCCATGATGATGGGGGTTTCATGATTAATTACCATGATTAATCTCCATAATGATAGGAGTTACATGGTTAATTGTCATGATTAATTGGACTTGTAACTCCTACTTGCTTGCTTCTGATTGGGCCATCCAAAATAATGAGTTAATGACCCAAATAAGTTGTCATAAAAAGGTCATTTAACTTCATTAATTGGTTGCCGAGTCACTTAAAGAGTCGCGGGCCATGCCGCGTCTTTTGGAATTCTTCTTGTGATGATCATTGATGGATCCACACGTTGTTTGATGTCGGATGACGATGCAAATTCAGACATTGGTAGACACCAATGGGCCGGCAACATCTGTCCAGTCAATTTCTCGATCGGTTGGGCAGAAAGTGTACTTTCTCGGTCGGCCGATTGGTGATTTCGGAGTGTCCGATGATGATCAAATGATTTCGATGGCAGATCCGTGATGTCGACGAAGATCGACGGATATCATGCCTCAAAAATCAGATTTTAAGAAAATCACAGGGGCCAAACATCGCGAAACACGAAAAAGAATGGAAAAATAACACTTTTGGCGGAAATCCGGCGACCTGGATTTCCAGGGTCGCCGGCGACCATGCACCCATGGTCCCCGGCGACCATGGGGCTGGCGACCATGGGCCAAGGTCGCCGGCGACCTTGGACTTTGGTCCATTTTTCCGGTCGCCTTTCGGTCGCCGTTTCTCAGGCTTTTTCGCTTCTATTTTCTCCTATATTTTTCTTGAAATTTCTCCTCATTTATCGGCTTGATTCTACTGAAGAAAACCTATCAAAAGGCTTTGAAAATTAGAGCACAAAGTTTCCTATTTTTGGAAAAGCTGAAAACTCCGTAACCGATTTTCCGCCAATAGTTGAAACTAGGTCAAACGATGTCGGAATGACCTGAAATTTGAGGTGAAGCTTCCTGAGCATTAGATAGGACCGACCATAGGCTTTTACTTGAGTTTTGAAGCCGTTTGGGATCCCGTCAATGCTAGACTTGATTTCACCGTGCAGAAGATGTCGAGCTTTGATGTGCGGTCATTCGATGTCCGATTGACCTGAAATTTGACAGGGACCCTATTGGAGTCATTTTGAAATGATCCATTAGCTCCGATTTGGATGCCATGGTCCCGGGGAGTTTCACCGCCGGTAGGCTTGATTTTGCTTCGGAGCGTCAAAACCGGGTCAAATGTCGTCGGAATGACCTGAAATTTGACATGCAGCCCTTTGGAAGCATATAGAAGTTACTCATGTGCTTCGTTTGATGAGTGGCTCCATTGGAGGTTCTAGCCGCTGAGAGGCTTGATTTCGCCTTTCGAGGGTTGATGGAGGGTCAAGCGGTGTCGGTTTGACTTGAAATTTGGCTTACAGCCTTTTGGGGTATTTTGAGACCATCCATAGGCTATGATCGAAGATTTGATGTATTTGACACTATCGCCGCCGGGAGCAGCCGCTCAGCTGTTGGAGGATTGAAGTTAGGCCAAATGGTGTCAAAATTGCCCGAAACTTCATGTGTACCTCCTTTTTGGATATTTTGAAGGATCTTGCAGTTTTTGTTTGATTCTGACAAGATCTGACGCTTGAAGCAGCTTTGCCTGTTTGTAATAGGATGCAGCTCCATGTAACTTTTGATGTTGAGGAGGCAAAGTGACATTTTTTGTGTCAACATTCCTTAACATCATGGATCCGCCATCGAAATCATTCGATCATCGTTGGACACTCCAAAATTGCCAACCGGCTAACCAAGAAAGCACACTTTCTGCCCGATCGATCGTGAAATCGACTGGACAAATGTTGTTGGCCCATTGGTACCAACCAATGTCTGAATTTGCATCGTCATCCGACATTAAACAACATGCGGATCCACCGATGATCACCGTAAGAAGAATTCCAAAAGACGCGGCGCGGCCCCCGCAACTCTTCAAGCGACTCGGCTACCAATTAATGGAGTTAAATGACCTTTTTATGACAGCTTATTAGGGTCATTAACTCATTATTCTGGATGGCCCAATCAGAAGCAAGCAAATGGGAATTACAAGTCCAATTAATCATGACAATTAACCATGTAACTCCTATCATTATGGAGATTAATCATAGTAATTAATCATGAAATCCCCATCATCATGGAGATTAAATGCCCATTATTCTCCATCTACCAATCAGATTCAAGGAAAAAGGAGTTACAAAATTATAAAAAATTAAATCTTGTAACTCCTCCCATCATGGAGCATTAATGTCATTAATGCCCATAAACCTTCTGCTACCAAAAGCCTATAAATAGGCGGTCATTCCAAAGGGAAAGGGTCCTGAAAATTATCCTGAAAAATTCTCTGCACAAAGAAGCTCTCCTGCCCTGAATAAACTCTGCTGCAAACACTACAAAGTGATTGAAGTCCCTCGGGGGGCCACCCCCCCCCCAAGGTTTCCCCTCTTCTTCTATCAACATGGCCTACATGCGGCTTTTCAGCCCGTCTACTTGTGTTTTTATTGGATATAGGACCTTCCCTTGGTCTTTGTTGTCTAAAAATCCGAGGCCCAAGCCAAGCCAAGTGAATCAAATGCATCAAAGTGTTCTCATCTGAAGGATGGCGGAGTCCATACATGACTCGCGACCGTCGATTTGAACGAGTCCCCATAATCTCTTGAAAAGTCAGATCCCTCTTTCTTCCTCTTCTATTGTATTTTGTATTTTTAAATTGACAAAAAAATCATAACTCTTGTCTTTCACTAATGATAAGATTTGTAAATCGCCTTCCAAGGCAAAATTGCCTTCTACGGCACAAAACTGCCTTTCACGGCAAACTAAACAAAATCGCCTTTCACGGCATTAAAAATCTTGTCTCTTTCTTTAAAATATATGTGCAATGGAAAGTTAGAAAAAAAAGTTTGATTTCCTTTCTACTTGTGAAGGTGAATCGACCAAAAAGAAAACCAAAAAGAAAAAAGAAATCATACCAGGTGGAGATTCTTGGTGTACTTCAGAGTCTCTAGGTTCTCCCTCAGATGCCACGATCAGATCCGTCACCGCCTCATCAGCCGGAACCTCAGGCATCATCAAATCATCATCTTCTGCCAAAAGAAAGAAAATCAATAGATCAAAAAACAAAAGCCTCATAAAAGAAAGAAGCGGAAAAAGAGAGAAGAAGGGTCATACCATCACTACTGATCTTTTCTCCTCGGCTCCTCTTCTCTGGAGGCTCATCGTCATCCCCTAAGGCTTCCTCAACAATGGTGGAAGGGACTTCCAGATCAGGAGAGTTTTCGTGCCGTCTCTTACTTCGGCGCTGTCCTCTTCTCCTCTTGCTCCTATTGGACGAATTGCTGGAAGTGCCCGTCCCACTATCAAAATCAGGCCTCTCGCCAGAGTCCTCACTGGATGGTCTGCTCTTGCTGGCAGACTCCATGGAAATCTTTGCACGCTCTGCTTGTATCCAAGCGGCGATTTCAGCCTCCTCCTCTGCGACCTGTTCCAAGACCTCATCAGGTATCTCTTGTGCAACTCTCGATCTGATGACATCCTGATCCTCGAGAAAGCCTATTTTGTGCTTTTCACCTGAAAGGAAAGCCAAAACTTCCTCTTAGCGGACGCCATCTAACTTCCTAAGACCCTTCCCAAAAGACTGCTTTACAACGAGCTCCTTCTTAGAAAGCCCCCGGTACACTGAAAAGCTCTCAACGAACCACTTCGTGAAGCCAGCAATCTGGAAGGTAGCAACTCAGGATAAGAAATCATGGCAGTAGTGTCTTCCGCACTATAAAAGGCCCATGCATTTCTCCCGTCCTGGAGACCTCCAAAACGCTTCACCTTACTCGAAGGAGCTCCAACAACGCCCTGAGAGAAGTCCAATTGCAAGGCAAAACGCGAAGGAACATATGGCTAGATGTCGACGAAAAGATGTCTACGGTACACCATCGTGCACGTATGTTGAAAAGCCAAGCTTTCTCTGCGTTTGTCAAAGAATAGTGTCTCCCCGACCCTGCCCTAGTGGAATCTCGGGAGACACCAAGATCAAAAGCCTTCTTTCGCAAGCCCGGAGAAAGGTTCACTGAAGACTGCCCCCATCTCGACGTCCCAAAATCGTCGGATCCTCAAACGGTCAAATAAAAGAGATTCGGAAACGGGCTTCCCTCTAGCCAACCGAATCATAAAAGGGTCATCGTTGTCAAACCCCAACCCAGGATTAGTGCGATTAGTATTAATTAAGTGCGTGTTTAGTAATAATATGGGTTTAGTGTTCGTGGGTTTAGAAATTGGTTCGATTTAGTCTGATTTTAGCTTTGGAGAATTTTGAGAGCGTTTTATGCTATTTAGTCACACTCAGGGGTGCCTTAAGTGTACATGTAAGCCTGGGAGGAAATTCATGTTTTCTGATTTCTAATCGTGATTTCGAACTCATTAGAATGATTTTTTTTAATTAACTTTTGTGTTCAACCTGTTTTTGTTTAAGACCTAGAAATCCAAGTTTTGGCCAAAAGGGTAAAACAGTCATTTCACACCAAATCTGGACCGAAATTTCGAAATCTCAAAACTATACAAAATTTATACTTTTTGTAAACTAGAATTCTCGACGATTATTTTTTTCTTCTTCGTCGTTTCCATCCGGGGCCCGTAAGTTGATGTTTTAATGGTCACAAGTTTTGAGCTGGGTGGGACCCACAAACCCTTTTGACTTAAGTTACCTCTTCTCTCCCAACTCACCTCACGTTAAAAAAAAAAAACCTCTTGTTTTCTTGCAACTTTTTTCCTCTAGCCCACCTGAGAAAGAGTCTCTTCTTCCTCTCACTTTGTCTCATGCATGCCTCACTTTTAAACCTCCAAATCAAGATCTGAAGCCATCTTCTTCTTCCTCTCAACCTTAGCTCTCTTTTGGTGCAATTTTTCTTGGAACTTCTAGTTGGAAGAGATCTCCGTTTTCTCCTCTCCTTCTTGTTTGGTTAGCTCCAGGTAATGGGATCTTCTTCTTTCTTTCATTTTGATCTTTTAAGCTCCTTAGGATGCTAATTTTCATACATGCAAACCCATTTCCGAAATGGGGGTTTTGATTGACCAAAATGGTGATTTTTAGAATGGTTTCTTGGGGCTTTTGTGTAGAAATTCGTGGCTCAGCTGTGTGGTAGGAATCTTGAGAGATTTTGAGCTTAGCTATTGTCAAGGCAAGTAATCAACTTAGCTCTTCTTGATGCATGTCATGTTTGAATATTTTATCTTCAATGTTTTGGTTCATTCACTTATTTTAGTTGCACAATATGATGTTTCAGTTATGTGATATGGTTTGAAATTCTGTTTTAGCTGAAATGAATATGCTAGTAGTTTATTCGAAGGTTCTCATTCAATCCAAGTTATTCTATCTTGCTTAAATGTTTTGCAAATAGATGGAAGAATGGTGGAATGTGTGGTGAATGGAATGGATGTATTGGTTGTTGGAATTGGAATGGAAATGGCCCCTAAGAGAGCATGGAGGCTCAATGGGAATGCAGGGATTTGACCAAGAAGGAAGGGAAGTGAAATGGGAAGAGGAGTGTAGGAAGAGGAACTGGAATTTTGACTTGAACTGGGCAGTCGTGCACAGTCGGTCAGCTAACGGTCAGCTTTCGGTTAACCGACAGGTCCACTTCGGTCGACCGACAGCCAACCGAGTTCAGTTCGGTTCCATTAACAGTAATGTGTTTTGCGGCAGGGAATCGTCGGTCATCTGTCGGGCAACCGACTTGCTCTAACTCAGTCGACCAACATCAAACCGAGGAAAGTTCGGTTCCATTTCTAGAATGGTGATTTTCTGTCAGGAAACCAGACGATTAGCCTTCGATCAGCTATCGGTTAGCCGACACCCACTTATTCGGTTAGCCGACAGGTAACCGAGACCTGACCGAGCTTTCAAAAATGGATTTATTTTGTAGGATTTTCTTGGGATTGAAAACATGAATATGATTAGGAACTTTCAAGCTTGAGTTTGTGTGCATGAGGTCTCAAAATGTTCTTTTTACCTTCTGAAACACCAAACCTTCTTTCATTAAGACATTTGGGTCTCAACCACATTAAGATCAGCTGAAAGGTCTTATTGTAGGCTTGACAAGTTCGCTTGGGATCATGATTTGATACATCTAAATTCGTTTTAGCATTTTCTTTGTTTACAAGTATAAGTTTTGTTTTGAACTGTTCAAGAACCTTGTTGGGGGACACTTTAAAATCTACTCTTGGTTAGCTTCGCTTTGCCTTATTTTGATAAGTGTTTTTCCCCTGTTTTCGATAAGTTTTGTACAAGTACCGATATGTTTTGTGCATACATGAATATCATTGAATACCGATGAGCTTGGACTGCTTTCTCAGTCTGATCCACTAGTTAGGAGGTCCTTAAACATAAAGGCAATCTGTAGAATAGTCGTATAATTGTACACATTCTTGTTTTGTCCGGTTCCGCGGCCGGTTTTCCCGCTCACCTTGTGCAACTCGGGCTTTTGTTTCGTTTCGTTTCGTTTTGTTTCGTTTTGCTTGCTCCTGTCATCACTAATGACGGAGAAAGGATGAGCTCAATGTGGATTAATGAATCCTGTTATTTTATTGAAATCATGCTAGTCTTGTGTTGAACTTTAAATATATTTTGTTCAGAACTCATGCCATGTTTTAGGTATTGTTACTTCAGATTTCAATTTAATTATATTATGTCTAAATTGATCACCTGCCAGACCATCGTGTCTGACCCTTTTTGCTTTGGTGTTTTAGATGCAGGCGCCGTTGCCCCTGAGGAGGAGCGCCAGGAGGAGGCTTTTGTGCCACCCCCAGCTCGAGAGTGGCAACTCGACGACGTCCTCTAGACATCGGGTGGGGTCTTGAGTACAACACACGTGAATGGGAATATTTTGTTTTGTATTTTGGGATGTATGACCTTTGTTGGCCTTTTGATACTTTGGGGATATGTAAACTTAGCTTAACTTAACTTACTTTTGTTCTTTGAAACTTGAAAGTTAATTTATGGTAATGCCATGTTTATGTTTCCTTCTCTGAATATTGTCTCGAAGATGATTTAACTTATGTAAGTTGAGGTTTTGTAACACGTATTGTATAGATAAGATTTACTTGCACGCTTCCGCAAAACCATTGTTCATGTGAGATAAAGTTTATGTTATTTGGAGATCCTCACCGCGGAAACCTATGGGTTAATCGTAATTATAAATAGTTGGACAACATCACAACACGTCGCACGCCAGGGTCTTGATCCGAGGTCACGACAATCGTCCTGTGCAGCGCCCAATCGGTGGAAACCAGGACAGTGGTATACATACCACGAATAAAGGATATGAGCTAAAAATGCCCTGTTCATGGGAAGCCCAAGCCGAACCAGGAAAGCAGCAACCTGCAATTCGATGCACAAATAAGAGTAGAGAGCAGGAACCAAAGCAAGCCGCTCTCCAAATGTCATCTGACAAGCCGAAAAAATGCAGTGCGGCCTGATGTGCGTTCCATCTCCTCCAGCAAAAACAGCCTCACCCAGCCAGTAATTGAGGTAAACAGCGAGATCTCTCCGCAGTGCAATGTCAGAATAAACGGCGTCTGTGTTTGTGAAGAATTCCTTCAAATTTTCTCGCATGGCGGAGATCTTCTTTGAATCCGGGTTCTTAGCCCTGGCTTCCTGGGTCGTACTCTCAAAAGACTCCCCGCTGTCAAAGAAGTTGGAAGACAAAAAGCTACCACTCTTCCAACTGCTACACCAGACTTTCGAGCCCTCCTTCTCCTTTTGAAAGTCGAAGAAGGCGTTGAGTTGAATGTACAAAAGCCTAAACTCCTCAAACTGCTCCTCAAGGACGCTGTCGATGGGCATGAACTCCTCATAGAGTTTGCCAAGGATAGGCAGCCCGGTGATGGCGCTCAGTTCCTTTAAAGAAAAACCAATCTCACCGTTCGTGACAACGAAGGTATTGGTTTGTGGAAGGAACTACACCAGCATGGCCATGGAGACCTCATCGGAGAAAACCACGGTTTGCCGAAAAGCGCGAACCGCATCAAAGATCTTGGCCTCCTTCAGAATGGCACCGCAGACCTGCAGGATGTGATCAGTCCACGACTCCTAGCTCGAGTCAGCATTGAAACCGCCGCGAAGTCGAAAAGGCTTCACCCAATTGCTACCATCGCCCTTGAAAATGCCAAGGCCCACCGGTCTCAAATCGACCGTCATGTCTGACCCCTTTTGCTTTGGTGTTTAGATGCAGGAGCCGTTGCCCCTGAGGAGGAGCGCCCAGAAGAGGCTTTTGAGCCACCCCCAGCCCGAGAGTGGCAACCCGACGACGTCCTCTAGACGTCGGGTGGCGTATTGAGTACGACACATGTGGATAGGAGTGTTTTGTTTTGTATTTTGGGTTGTATGGCCTTTGTTGGCCATTTTTCATACCTTGGGAATGTGTAAATTTAACTTAACTTACTTTTGTCTTTTGAAACTTGAAAGTTAAATGATGGTAATGTCATGTTATGTTTCCACCTCTGACTATTGTATTGATAATGATTAAACTTATATAAGTTGAGGTTGTGTCACATGTTTTGGAAAAGATAAGGTTACTTGCATGCTTCCGCAAATCATAGTTTGAGTGAAACAAATTCCAAGTGTGTTTTGGGAATCCTCACCGCGGAAACCTGTGGGATAATCTTAATTGATAGTTGGTTGATTGGACACAGCACCACCTGCACCACATGTCGCGGGCCTAGGTCCGGGGTCGCGACAGGGCACAATGATCTGATCGTCCGTGACCCAAGGACAGTTGCTTGCCATAATCTTATAAAACTCCTCATCCTTGAGGGCGATCAAACGTTACCTCATCTCATCTCGGTTGAGCGAGTCACACTCTTCCAAGTTCCTTTCAACATACTGGACCTTCTCCCAGGCCTGCTATATGGCTACATTAGAAGATCTGATAGAAAGGCGAGGCGCATCAGTGACAGGCTCCTTACCCTTATTCGTTCTGAAGGAGCTACCTGCAAAGGATGGAAAAGAAAAAGTCAATCATCAAAATGACAGAATTTTGCTAAAAAAATTTAGCGAAATTTTGGCATGGTTCCGGGGCAATTCCGAAAAATTTTGGCATGGTTCCGGGGCAATTTCGAAGAAAAGGGAAACACCCCGAAAGAAATAGGGAGCTTGAAGATGAGCTCAACATCACTGTAAGCTCATAATCAATGGTGAATTCTCGAAGAATGCTCGAACTCAAACATTGCTCCGAGATCAAGCTAAATCTTCTCAAATATCAGCAAGATAGGAAAACGGCTCAATATTGCTGCGAGCTCCAGAATCCAAAACTTGCAAAGCTCCTTAAAAATCCCCGCAAGACCAAGAAAGGGCTCAACATTGTTGCGAGCTTCAAATCCCAAGACTTGCAAAAGATTTCCGGGTGTGCACTATCATACTTCCAAAAAAATGCGTATAAGAAAAGTTGTCATGCATGGGCATCTCGAAATCCAAGAAAGAAAGAAAAAAAAAAGAGAAGAAAAGAATCTATTTCAAAAAAAAAAAAGAAGCAGGCCACGTGGCCGTACGGCCATGACCGTACGGTCACAAAAAAAAAAAAAGAGAGAGAAAAAAAAAGGAAGAAAGAAAGGAAAAAAAAGAAGAAAAAAACACACGGTAAAAAAAAAAAAAAAAAAAAGGGGAAACCGTGGAAGAAAATAAAAGAGAAAAAAGGGAAGAAAGAAAAAAAAAGGAAAGAAAAAACATTTAAAAAAAAAAAGAGAACACGTGGAAAAAAAAGAAAAAGAAAGAAAAGAAAAAAACTTTTTTCCTACTTCTACATGGAGTTTCTTAAAGAAGAAGGAAACTTACTTGAAGCCATTGGTGGAGAAGAAGAAGAAAAAGCTTGAAGATCCTTAAAGAAGAAGAAAAGTCCTTGATATTGGAGCACGCTTGAAGATTTTTGCAAAAAGAGAGCAATAGCAACAAGAGATCTAACCTCCTTGCTTTTATAAGAGAGAGCAAACCAAAAGAGGAAAGAAGGAGAAAAGAAAGGAGGTAAGTGCTAAAAATTAGCAACCTTCCCAAAAGAAGAAGAATTTGAGATATTCTCTCCTAAAGAGAAGATCCTTTGAGAAATTCTCTCCAAAAAGAGAGGGATTGTGAGAAACTTTCTCCCAAAGAAAGATATTTTAAGAAAATCTCTCCCAAAATCAAGGAAAATTGAGAGATCCTCTCCAAGTAAGGATATTTTTAGATATTCTCTACCAAAAAGAGATATTTTTAGATATTCTTCACTAAAATGACACCACATGAGATCTAAGCCATCTTTAAAGCTTAAGGTCCCATGGGCTAGCCCACATGAGCCAAGTTTGACCACCTAGGCACTAAAAGTGGCTTTTAGTCAAAATTCATCTTACCAAGAGTATACAAAAATGGTTCCATGCCTCTTTTGAGTCGAATGGACCATACAAAAAAAATCCAAGCCTCATGAGTTTCCAAAAATCCAAACCATCCCACCTCATGAACCAAATTAAGCCAAAACCTTGAAATAGACATTCCACAAAAACCCAAAGCCCTCCAATGGACCCAAAATTGTCCCAAAGAGTGACCAAAAAACCAAACCATGGTCCCCTAACTTGCCACATACAGCTTGTTGGGTCACAAGACCAAAACCAAAAACCACGTCCCAGTCCCCTAACTTGCCACATACAGCTTGTTGAGTCACAAGATTAAAATCAAAATCCAAAACCCGACCTCCTAACCTGCCACATACAGCTTGTTAGGTCACAAGGTCAAAAACCAAAAACTTTCTTGACCACCTGATGTGCCACATAAAGCCTTTAGGCTCACAAGGTCAAAAGGAAAAATCCAAAAACCCAAAAAAACCCAATCGAAATACCATTTTCAAAATTTTGCCTTCAGATGGTTCGTGATCTCTCTCACTGCCATAAAATCCCTTTGGAAACTCAAAAGACTACTCTATTAAAAGAAAAATGCTCAAAGACTCTTGGTCAAGTCAGAAACTCTTCTTCAAAGTTTTCTTCAAGGCACATCGACTAAAAAAGCTATGCAATCCGTCACTGTACCTCGAGGGGGCATTTGTTGACACCAAAAATGTCAGTTTGCCTCATCAACATCAAAAACTACATGGAGCCGCATCTTACAACAAACAGGCAAAGCTACTTCAAGCATCAAATCTTGTCAGAATCAAACAAAAACTGCAAGATCCTTCAAAATAGTCAAAACAAGGGTACACATGAAGTTTCGGGCCATTTCAACACCATCTAACCTAACTTTACTCCTCTATTGTTTTACTCAGATTATACTTGTCTTCACCCGATTTCACCCGATATCACTGGTTTTATCTCAAGCTATGATCTATGCACCTGATATGTCCTGCCAGCCCTGTTTATACATGAAAAGATAATGATGTGAAATGTGTGCCTATGAGCACCATGCCCCGCCTGCCTTAGTGTTTTTACACCGATATAGTTTTGTATATGTTTTGATTTCTCATGTAACCTATGAGTCGGCACCACTGAGCTTGGACGTCCTTGTCAGTCTGATCAACTGACTTGGGCATCCCCCTCTTTCTCCCGCCAGTTGTAACTTGGATCATGTCCTGCCCCATTACCCGGTTCCTCGGCCGTGGTCTTGTCTAGCTATATGTATATGTATATATTGTTGGTTCTTGTCACTTCGCGTACTCGAGCCCAACGCACTGAATGTGCTCTCATCACATTAGTGATGGAGAGGATTTAGCTTTAGTGTAGTTGCCATTTTGCTAGTTCCCTGTTCTTTGATATCCTGCATGTTTTATCTTACATATGCATTTTTGATAAATGAGGTATCTTGTTTTATGGAAATAAATGTTTGTACAGATTTTGATGTCTTTTCAATTTATCTTTTAATTTCTATTATTGTGATATCTATTCACCCACCTACCAGACCGTCATGTCTAACCCATTTTTGTGGTACTCAGGTCTAGTCCCCGTTATTGCCTACGAGGAGGAGCCAGAGGAGGCAGTCAGTGAACCGCAACGGTTAGTGGAGTGGCAAGCCGACAATGTCATTTAGACATTTGGTTTAGCTTTGAGCTGTGTAACATTTTAGGGAGTTTTTAGAATGTCTTTGATCTACATTTTGGTTGTACTGGCCTTTGTTGGCCATTATTTTTGGGGAATGTTAATTTAATTAATCTTTTGTTTAAACTTCTAACTTTATATTTTGGGAATGCCAATGAGATCATTGCTTACTCTAACATCATATCAGTTACATGTATTTATCAGTCTTGTGTTGGGAATGGATTAAGAATTTGATTTGCTACACGCTTCCGCACCAATATAAATGTTTTGTGAGTATGTGTGAAATCCTCACTGCGGAAACATGTGGGAAATTAGGTGAATGTATATTCATAGTATTCATTATTGTAACCACACATCAACACAATATTTAAGTATGTGTTCATCATCCACCAACGCGTCGCAGGACCGAATCCCGGTCCAGGGTCGCGACACCAATTCCCAACTAAATTGAACCAATTTCTAACCCACAAACACTAAACCCACATTATAACTAAGCATGCACTTAATAGGTACTAATCGCACTAATCTTGGGTTGGGGTTTGACAAGGAAGGTCCTATGGGATTCTCTGTATGAGATGGAGCTTGATGTAGGAGAGGGGAGATCAGAAGGTTACAAAAAGAAGAGATTTTCTGCACTGAACGGTTCAGCCAGAAGGCTGTTCACTCGAGTAAAGCCCTGCCTTGCTCGAGCGAGCAAGCTTCTCTTTGAAGGAGACGCCACCTGAAACTGGTCTGCTAGAGCAGATACTGGGTGAGCTCGAGCGAACCAGCTTCTGGATGCCTTCGCTCAAGCGAACCCTGGGTAAGCTCGAGCGAACTAGGTTCTGGATGTGTCCGCTCGAGCCGACTGACCATCGCCTGAGCGGACCTAATGCTACCCTGCAGTAATGATTGAAGGAGAAAAAATGGGGTTTTTTAGAGAGTTTTTAGAAGGATGAAAACCAAACTATGTTAACTAGGCTTTAGCTTGATATTATGCATTTGAAACTTAAAAATATCTAATAACTTCGGGCACCAAATTATCTCTAAACACCGATATTTTGGGTTTCAAGTACACGATGATCAAACGAAGGTTCTTAGCATGGGCTTGACTAGTTTGTCTGAAAATCTCGATTTTTGACACAAGGAATATTACTTGACACTGTTTCATCTTGCAAGTTTAGTTTTGTTTTGAATTCTTTCAAGGATGTATGATGGGGATCACTTCTTCAGCTTCATGTAACTATAGCTTATGCTATTTTTGCAAGTCTTGCTTTGTTTTACTTTGATAAGTGTATTCCCCTATTTTCAATAAGTTTTGTATAAGTATCATTATGTTTCGTGCTTTTATGATTACCGTTGAATACCACTGAGCTTGGACTACCCTTCTAGTCTGATCCACTAGTTAGGGGGTCCTTAAACATATGGACTATCTGCAGATTAGTCGTGTAATTGTACACACCTTTGCTTTGTCCTAGTTCCACGGCCGGTATTCCCACCCACCTTGTGTGGCTTGGGCTTTGCTTTGCTTCGCTTTGCTTTGCTTTGTCTTTGCTTGCTCTTATCATCATGTATGACAGAGAAAGGATGAACTCAATGTGGATTTACGAATCATGATGTTTTCTTGTAATCATATTAGTTTTGTCTTGCATGTTATTTAAGTTTTGTTTCGAATTCGTTAAATGATTTTCAAGCATTGTTTATTTTAGATTTTAAAATGTATTATATTTATGTTTAAATTGATCACCTGCCGACCGTAGTGTCTGATCCGTTTGCTTTGGTGCTCAAGTGCAGGCGCAGACGCCATTGAAGATGAGCGCCACGAGGAGGCTTTTGAGCCGCCCCCAGCTCTCGAGTGGCAACCCGACGACGTCATCTAGACGTGGGGCAGGATCTTGAGTTGCGATGCACTTGGCTTGGGATTCGTATTTTGGTTTCTTTCGGGATGTATTAGCCTCTGTTGGCCTCTTATATTTTGGGATTGTAACTTAACTTTATCTAACGTATTTTTGTTAACTTGAAACTTAAATTATGATGGGAATGCAATATTTATATTTCCCTCTTTGAATACCTGTCTTGATAATGATTTGTTTGATCTATGCATTTGAGATTCATTTCGATATGTATTAATGTAACTACTACATGCTTCCGCAAATCATTGTTCGTGTGAGTCCCGTGTTTGTCTTGGGATCCTCACCACGGAAACCTGTGGGAACCTCAGTCGCGGGCCCGGGTCCAGGAATCTCGGTCCGGGGTCGCGACAGGCCCCTACCCCGTCTCACCAACACTATCCATGAGGAGATCCATATCTAGAAACCAAACAAATAAAAGCCCTCCATGGAGAACGGTCATTCTCAAGATGGCACGAGGCTAATACTTTCCTTACAATAGACCTATGGTGGAAAACCATGGGGATTTCTCAATTTAAATGCCTCGCTCCCACTTAATATTTTAGAATTGAGGATTTCCTTTTAAGGTCTATGGGCCCACCATATATAAACATCAAATCATCTCATGATATGACCAAAGATTGGTTCCAAGTCAAGTTATATTTAAAAAAAGTCTAGTTTCTAAGATTAGTATTACCAATGGGTCCATCTCATGGGTCCACCAACACTAATTAGAATTCTTTCCAAAAAATTAATTTGATTTGACCAATTTTTAGTAATTGCTATGTTTGGATCAATTTGGAAACATTCTATAAAAGCAGGCATCCATAAATAGAAAGTGCAAAAATAGAAACTAGTCATCTCCTCCACATAGCCTAAGCGGAATAGACTTCTTGGACTTCTTAGACTTTCCAAAACTTTGGGATTCCTCAAACTCTTTGGGCATCTCCAAAACTCTTTTGGTAATCTTCAAACTCTTTGATTAGGAGTCCAACTTCACTTTCCTTCTTCGTCTCGAACATTGCCATAATTTACAAAATTCAGAAAATTACATAAATTCCTATACCTCGACGATGAGACTTACATGGTAATCGAATAATGGAAATAAAAGGGCTATAGGGAAATTTACCATGCCTTGCCCTTTAATGGGAAACCAAGGAAACCATGATGCCCTTTACAACTTGCCAAAATAAACTAATAACCATAAAAAGAAAGTAAAAGACTTGTGGGCCATATGGAGAGGACAAGAACACCTGCAAGTTAACATCTCATACACAATAGGGACTTGGGTTAAGAAGCCATCCATCATCTCATGATGAACAAACCCGGATAGCCATTTAAAAAAGAAAACTGCCTATAGCGGGGGCCAGAGCCGCCAGTATAAGTGTATCCCGGCCGCCGGTAAAAGTTTTTTTATGGCCGCCGGTAAAAGTGTTTTACGGCTGCCAGTAAAAGTCCTGAACCCAACTCGAGAGTTTTTGCAGAAAACCATGATTTTGCCCGAACTTGTCCCTTCTTGTGGATACAGAAAACATAATAAGTGCAAAAAAATACCAGAACTGATCCTTACATAGCCCTAGGTCTATCTTCTTCGCATCTCATGCAAAGATTAGATCTAGACAACTGATCTAACATGATTAGAGATGAGGTATGGCTCTGATACCAATTGATGAAAATATGTGGGCCTCATTGATAGGTTTTCAAAACTTTTGACCCACTTGACTTATGGATCAAATACCCATAAGGCCAAAAACCACATCCAGGATCCATAACCCTCAATCTCATGATCAAGATCAGTAATAAACTCTATCTAGAAGATAGAAAGGAAGCACCATGCATCCACAAAAAATCCACAACATACAAAGAGTAGATCTTACCTTTGGAGCTCGGTAGTGCTCTAATGGAGGAGTAGACAATCTGCTCTATCAAGAACTCTTCTTGAAAGCAAATTAGGATCTCCAACACCTTGTTGTCTTTCATGCTATGACCTGTATCGTATCTTTTTTCTCAAGAAGATAGGTGGGATCTCCGAGAGAAAACCAACTAGAAACTCAAAGGCAAACCGAAAGAGAAACTAGAAGAGAAAGGAGAAGGGAAGCAGTGCAACTCTTGCACTTAGGAGTCTTGGCCGTGAATTCCAAGGTGGAATCTTGCATGGGACGTCCAAAGCCCTTCTCTCCTTATTTATAGCACTAATGCATCTCCTTTTTACTTACTAATTCCTTTAGAAGTCCAACTTCCTTAAGAATTAGTAACTTACTACTTTCCAATTATTATTAAAAGTCTCACTTGCATAATAATTAGTAGCTTTCTATTTCCTTTTCTTTGGAGTTCAACTAGAATTAGTAATGATCTAATTATTGGGCTAGCGTGGGGACCACTAGGGATTTCATAGAAAGCTGACTCCAACTGGGATATCACGACCCCACATCTCATGTGTAACATGGGCCCACAGTTAATTGCAAATAATTCCACTATATAGATGCAATTGAACTCTAGTCTTAGGAATAAATTACATAGAAGACCCTAAACTTCCATATAACCACAAGTAGGCCCCTACATCAATATCCATGGATCAATTGGATAAAACCTATCCCACCAACTTAGATCCATATCTTATTATCATAGAGACTCAATTAATCGGAGTGATCATCAGTACCATCCAATTAACTCTTACTTGAGATGGGTGCACACTTACTAATGATAAATTCTTTAATTGGCACAAGAGGATAGTAAAGATGATTCCATCTTGACCATTGAATGTTCCCACAGTCCTACTACCACCTACCCAAGACACCGAGGTGTTGACCTACAGTTGGCCTCACTCATTGGTGACTCAAAGCAAATGACTAAATAGAAACTTGAGTTCATTAATGTCTCAGGATTGAGAGCATATTGCTAGGGAATTATGAGAGTAGACCTTAAAATATAGACAGTGTTTCATAAGGTACTTCTCATGATCCTTCAATACAACCAATGTACCAGCACAATGATCCAGAGTCTTATACTCTGATGATTGAGACATATCACACTATCCCATAGTGATCAAAGTACTACAACATTCTCAGATGAGATGTCCAATCTCATCACTGGTTGTGAAACATTTTAAGTATAAGATTTGTGACAGATGTCTCCTGCATGTGGATCTCATCCACACACATGTCACAACTAATATACTCGTAGGCTCCGGTTCATCTCATGAACCTTTATGTCATTCGTATTGGTTGTGTGCATACAAGTAACAAAACACCATTCATCTCATGATGTCAGACCCCGACCCAGGTTTAGTATTTTTAATCATTGTTTTAGCCGTGTTTAGTTTGTAAGTGGGGTTAGAGGACGATTAGCTTGGATTTCTAACTAGATTAGCATTTTGAATAGCTTTAGGGAATTTTGAGGGCGTTGAGTTAGGTTTGACCGGGCCCGGGGTGGCCCGTGTGTCACGTGCTCGTGTGGGACTCCGATTTTTTATTTTGAAAAATATTGATTTTTATCTTCTTGGATTTGTATTTGATTTCAACAACCTTGATAATTGCTCCGTGTGTATTTGAACCTCGAAACCATGTTTTTCAGCAAAAAGGGCAAAACGGTCTTTTCACCTCAAAAATCTGTGCACGAATTTTGAAATCCCAAAAATGTGCCAAAGTTATACTTTTTGGAAACTAAACATTTCGACGATCAATTCGTTCTTCTTCGTCGATCTCATCCGGGACCCATAAGAGAGAGTTTTAAGCCCTTGAAGTATTAGGGGTATTGACACCCGCAACCCACTTGAGTTAAAACCAAAACCCACGTGTGTTGCTCCTCTTCTTCTTCTTCTTCATTCGTTTCATACCAGCTGAGGACTTGTCGCGACCCCAGACCGATGCCTCCGGACCCGAGCCCGCGACATGATGAGGTGTGCTGTCCAATCAACCAACTGTTGTTAACCCACAGGTTTCCGCGGTGAGGATTTCCAAAACAAACATGAAGATTTTATCTCACACGAACAATGGTTTGCGGAAGCGTACAAGTAATCTTATCCCTACTGTACATAAGACATAACATCCACTTACATAAATTTAATCATCATCAAGTCAATAATCAAAGGAGGAAACATAACATAGCATTTCCATAATTAGTTCAAGTTTCAAGACCACAAAAGCATTTTAAGTTTAAGATTACAATTCCCACAAATAAAAGAGCCAACAATGGCTTTACAATCCCAAGCCCCCAAAATGCTAAACCCAACCAAGTGTACGCAACTCATGACCCCTCCTGACGTCTAGAGGACGTCATCAGGCTACCACTCACGAGCTAGGGGCGGCTCAACAGCCTCCTGATGCTCCTCCTCAAAGGCAGCGTCACCTGCACCTGGTCACCAAAATAAACGGGTCAGACACGACGGTCTGGCAGGTGATCAATTTAGATAAGAATATAAATCATTTAAATCCAGAAATAGTTCAGTATTTAAAAATATGCATGAATATGAAATAGTGTTGAAATAATATACAAGACAAATTGAGTAAGCATGTAGAAAGATATCATGATTAGCGAGAAAACCACCATGAGCTCATCCTTTCTCTACCATACATGATGGGCAAAGCAGGCAGAACAGAACAGGATATATATATAACAAGACATAACAGAATCCCAAGCTACACTAGGTAGGTGGGGACCTGCCGCGGAACCGGAAGCAGGACAGGAAGGTGTGTACATGAATACACGACTAATCTGCAGATTGTCTAGGGTTTAGGGACCTCCCAAACAGTGGATCAGACTGAGAGGGTAGTCCAAGCTTAGTGGTAATCACCTAAAATCATGTGTGCAAGAAAACAGGATAATACATATATAAGTCAACCAAAAATAAGGGGATTTACTTATCAAAACAGGGCAAGGCAGTACATATCGGAGATAGCATGTGCTATAGCAATATAAAATAGGATTTAGTAATCCCCATTATAGTTTCTTGAAACAATAAAAAATCAGGCTAGTACTCGCAAAACAAAACAAGTCCGACGATATTCATCGTCTCAAAATCAAGGTCTCAAAACAGGCTAATCAGTACATACTAAGGCCTTTCGTTGATCCTTTTGTTTTTGGAAACCCAATTGTCGGATTTAAGATACATTGGTGTCCCAGAAGCTAATGGACAATTTCAAGTTTCAAATGCACAATCTCAAGCTAGAAGCCCTTAATAGTATTCCTGTTTTCAGTTCCCAAGAAAATCCTCTCAAAATAGGTCTGGTTTACACACTCGGTCACCTGTCGGCTAGCCGAGTATGTGACTGTCGGTTAGCCGCCAGCTGACCGACGGCTGACCGCCATGTCTTCTGTCAGGAAAACACAATTTTGTAATTGGAACCGAAATTGCACACGATTGGCTGTTGGCGGACCGAACTGAACATGTCAGTTAGCCGACGGCCGACCGCCACCTGACCGACAATTCTCTGTTGAAAAACAGGTTACTGGAAATGGAACCGAGGTTCGCTCGGTTGGATATCGGTCAACCGAGGTAGTGCAAGTCGGTTGGCCGACAGCTGGCCGACGATCCCCTGTCACAAAACACGATTCTGGAAGGAGAGCCGAACTGAACTGGGCTGGCGGTCGGTCGACCGAAGTGGTCATTTCGGCTAACCGACGGTTGACCGACAGCTTACCGACTGTGCACAACGCCCATTTCAAGTCAGAATTCCAATTCTACCTTCTTCCAACTTCCTTCCCATTCCACTTCCTTTCCTTCTTAGTCAAATCCCTGCATATCCCCTGAGCCTCCATGCTCTCCAAGGGCCATTTCCATTTACTAATTCACTCCACAACCTCTCCCTTCATCAACTCTTCTCCATTTCACACAACCATTCCAATCACAAACAAGGCATATCCATTCAAATCAAAACAGAATTTCTGAAGTAAAAAGAGAGAGAATCATTTCATAAATTTCATGAAGGAAATGAAAGTTCAAATCATGCTTAATTGAAAGACAATAATTAGGAAAACATAGCATGCATCACATTTGCATTTTTCAAACACAATATACCAAATCAAATTGCACGCATGAAGGGCTAAAGAGATCACTTGCCTTGACCAAAAGCTAATCCCAAATGTCTCTAAAAAATCCTACCAAATGCAAGCCACGAAATCTACAAGAAGGCCCCAAGAAAACACTCCAAAAATCACCATTTTGGCCAACCAAAACCCCCCATTTCGAAAATGGGTTTGCATGTTTGAGAAATGGAGTCTTAATGGGTTCAAAAGATCACATTGAAGGTGAGAAGAAGATCCCTTACGTGAAGCTATCCAAACAAAGGGAAACAAAGAAGAAGAAGGAGCTATTCGGCTGGGATCCTCAAGAAAATGACAGCAACGGAGAGCTCAAGATGAGAGGAAGAAGAAGATGATCTCTGATCTTGATTTGGAGGTCTAAAAGTGAGGCATGCAAGAGAGAAAGTGAGAGGAAGAAAGAGTTCTCCTCAGCTGGACTTGAAGAAAAGAGTTACAGAATGATGCTAAACATGAGGTAAGTGAGGGAGAAGAAAGAGTTTAAGTCAATGGGTTCTTGTGGGCCCCACAATGCTCAAAAATTGCGACGATTAAAACATCACTATACAGGCCCTGGATCGAAACGATGAAGACAAAAATGATCGTAAAAAAATATAGTTTCCAAAAAGTATAAATTTGACATGGTTTTAATTTCAAATTTTGGGTCCAGATTTGGTGTGAAATGACTGTTTTACCTTTTTTGGGCCAAAATTTGGGTTTCTGGGCCTCAAACACAGACAGGCTGAAAACAAAAGTGAACGATAAAATAAAACCATTCAAAATAAATCAAAATCACGATAAAATCGAGAAAACTAAAATTTCCTTCCGAGCTTACACATACACTCAAGGCACTCCTGAGTGTGATTAAATAGCATAAAACGCTCTCGAAATTCCCCAAAGCTAATTCCAGGCTAAATCGAACCAATTACTAACCCACGAACACTAAACCCACATAATAACTAAGCACGCACTTAATTACCACTAATCGTGCTAGTCCTGGGTTGGGGTTTGATAGGACTTGCGAGGATAGCCAGCCTTCTTCACCACTTTTCCCTCTTGCATGTTGGAACTCCTTTGATCAAAATAAGTTTTAAATGCATCAAACCCTTCTCCATCTCTCAAGCTTGCTTTTGATACCCTTTTCAAAGAATTCCAACTGATATCATCTTCTCCTTGAGGTTGTTCTCCATTGTTAGAGCTTCAAAAGGTAAGCAATGGCTTCCTTCTTCCAACCATGGTTTTATTAAACCCTTAGGAAGCTTTCTTTCATGCATGCAAGGGTTTTCTTTGAGAACTCCTTTGATTTCGAATTTTGTGGAGTTTTGAGTGGTTTTCTTTGGGGTCTTCTTGTAGATTGGAGTTCAGCTGAGAAAGGTGTGTCAGGAGATCTTTCTTGAGAGCATTTCTACCCAAGGCAAGTAATTGAATGGGATGTGATTGTGCATGCAATGCTTTTTGGAATTATGAGTTGATTTCTTACTTATAAATCTTCATTGGTTTAATCTTGTTTTGTTTTAATGTTTAGTTTGCTAAACACATGTTTTATTGTTCATATGTTGAGGTTTATTTCATGGAATTTTGTTTTAGAATTGCTTCATTTAAATTGGGATTTTTATGCTTCAATTGTTAGAATGTGGAGCTTGAATTTGTATGGGGTTTGGATGAGGAGTTTTGAAATAAAGTTGTGAATGGTTGGTTGATGAAATTGGAGGAGCATGTAGGCTCATTTTCGTGCAGGAAAGGAGGGGTGATAAGGACAAGTGATGGAGGAAAGAAAGGACTGAAAAAAGCTTTAGAAATGCATCTCGCAGCTGGTCGGTCAGCTGTCGGTCAGTGGTCGACTAGCTGACTGCCAACCAACAAGTGTGACTGAACCCTCTCGGTTCCAATTCCAGAGTGTTGTATTTTCCAGATTTTGAGGTCTCGGTCGACCGACAGGCGACTGAACATCCTTGGTTCCAATTCCAGAATGCGATTTCCCTGTCCTGATGGGGCGGTTAGCTGTTGGTCAGCGCTCGGCTAACCGACTTGTTCAGGGTCGGCTAGCCGACGGCCAACCGATAGGTGACCGACTACACCCAAAATTTTTGAAGTGAAAAGAAAAGTGGAGTTTTCAATCCCAATTCCTTTTGGACCCTTCTTAGTTGATGTATACATATTGATATCTTAGATGTCATTAAAAATTAGGCACCATCTAAACGAATGAATGACATGGGACCTCAAAGTGTATACTAAATCGACGGTTATGATCCCAAGGAATTGATGGGGTGTTGTGAAATGAACTTGTGATTTCTAAAACCTCATTTTGTGATTCATTTCGTGAACCGTGTTTTATACACATCAAGTCGGGGCTACTATTCGTGAATTCTTGTGAATCAGCGTGTGTTCTTGATATGAGGAGTTCCCGAATTTAAACATAGCAAGCATGATTTCGAAAGTTAGTGTGTATTTATTTTCTTGTCAGCACCACTCAGCTTGGACGACCTTGTCGGTCTAATCAACCACCTTGGGTCCTTAAATATTTCGTGCCAACTGCAGTTTGAAATATCGTGCGTGTTTATTTAGCCCGTTCTACAGCAGGACTCGTGAGTGATGCCCAGCTATACTGGGTCATGATCATGTGTGCTCCTTTCACCTTGTGTGACGGAGAATTTATATCGTGAGTGCTCTTGTTACCTCATATGACAGAGAATATAACTTTGTGTGGTTGCCAAGGTTTGTTCAAATGTTATCATGATTTATCGCATGACTTTATAAGGATATTGTTTTGAATTACTCATTCCATTTGGTTGTTTCCACTGTATTTGTTTTATCAATTGTAAATTAATGATTTATAGCATGATTTAATTACATGCCAGACCGTCGTGTCTGACCCTTCGTTTTTTGTGCTCAGATCTAGGTAATGTTGCCTCTGAGGAGGAGCACGATAAGGTCGTAGTTAAGCAACCCGTTGGGCAAGAGTGGCAGCCCAACGATGTCATGTAGGCATCGGGTTAGGGCGCGAGGAGTAACATTATGGGAATCTATCAGCTTTTATTTTGGACTTTGTTATTAGCCAATGTGGCTTATCTCGTTTGGGAAATATGTAAAAACTTAATCTTGCTTTAGATATTATGTAAACTTTAACTTAAACTTTTGGGTATGCTAGTGATGTTCTCTCTCTCTGACATGAATCTAAGAATGTATCTATATTCTCTTTTCTTGAAAGTGATTCGATTGAGTGTTTGCTACACGCTTCCGCAAATGCATCGAACATGTGTGATTCGTGTTGAATCGTCACCGCGGAAACCTGTAGGAAACTAATCAGCGCGTGCGGGGTGGAATTTTCTAGCCTGTCACGCCACGATGCCGAATTAGGACGGGGTCCCGGTCCGAGGTCGTGACACATGAAAATGAAGCATGATTATATTGATATAAACCAATTTATTACATCATCTACTGGATTGAGACCATACAATCTAACAATGTCATGTTAGAGTAGTAATTTTGTGGACTTATCGTAGCCTGATTTTATGATGGTTTGCTAACAAAACAAATTGAAATAAACACTATGTCTTTTAATAATGTAAACTATTGCATCAGCCATGAATATACATGCTTTATCATTTCAATACATTCTTATGATATCATCTGAGTGTGTTTTTTATTATATCAACTTGGGAAAGTTATTTTTTTTAAGTAGTTCACATGGAATGCCCTTTTGACATACTTGCAAACTCGGTTGTGGTTTTGTGATGTTGATGAAATTTTTTAAAATGATAGCAGGTTAACTAGTGGATTTTGTGTATGGGTAGCAAATCACCATGCCTTGTGAAAGAAAAAAAGTCAAGTTTTGGGTATTAATGCCTACATGAGTATTGTTCCTAACATAATGTCCTAACCTTTTATTTTTTTTCAAATTGCTTGCCAATGCATTGCAGGGGATACCAATACCAGATTGAGGAGATTAGGGACCCATCAATGTCAATATGTTTTCTCTATTTTTTTTTTTTCCATGTAGCTTGTGTTTCAAATGATAATGATGAAAGAACCCCTTTGATAAGAGTGTTGGAAATAGGTGGGCCTCTAGGATAGGTTTTCAAAACTTTTGACCCACTTGACTCAGGGATCAACTATCCAAAAGGCTACAAAACCCAATTCAGGATCCATGTCCTCTTTCTCATGATCATGTACAGTAGAAAACTCTATCTAGAAGATAGAAATAGCAACATACAAGCAACCATGAAATCCACAACATACAAGGAAGTAGATCATACCTATGAAGCTCGGTTGTGCTCTAAGGGAGGAGTCGATTTCTTTCTTTGATGATGAAACACTTTCACAAACCAAATCAAAATCTCCAAGACCTCTTGGCCTTCCACGCTATGACCCGAATCAGATCTCTTTCATCAAGAAAGATGGTGGGATCTCCAAGAGAAAAACCAACTAGAAACTCAAGGGAAACCGGAAGAGAAACTAGAAGAAGAAGGAGAGAGAGAAAGGCTGTGCAACTCTTGCACTTCCAAGGGCTGGGCGTGAATTCCAATGTGGAATAGTGCATAGGATGTCCAAGGGACTCCTCTCCTCTCCTATTTATAGCTTAAGCATCCTCTTCTTTGTTTATTATTAGAAGTCCTACTTCCATAATAATTAGCAATTCTCAATTCCTACTATTACCACTATTAGAAGTCTCACTTCAGATAGAAATAGTAGTTTTCCCTTTTGAGTTCAAATAGAATTAGTAATGATCCAATCTTGGGCTAGCGTGGGGACCACTAGGGATTCCATAGAAAGCTGGCCCCAACTGGGACACCGTGACCCCACATCTCATGTGCAATCTGGGCCCACAGTTAATTGCAAATAACTCCACTATATAAATGCAATTGAACTCCAGTCTTACAAATAAATTACATGAAGACCCTAAACTTCCCAATGTCTACAAGTAGGCTCCTCCATTAATATCCATAGATCAATTGGACCTGTCCTCCAAACTTAGATCCATATCTTATTATCCTTGAGCCCCAATTAATTATAATGATCATTTGGTACCGATCCAATTAACTCTTAATCGGAATGGGTGTGCACTTACCAATGATAAATCCATTAATTGGCACAAGGGGATATTAAAGATAGATTCCATCTTTACCATCGAATGTTCCCACAGCTCTACTACCACGTACCAAAATCACCGAGGTGTTGACCTACAATTGGCCTCACTCATTGGTGACTCAAAGCAAATGAATAGATAGAAACTTGAGTTCATTAATGTCTCAAGATTGAGAGCCTATTGCTAGGGAATTATGAGAGCAGACCTTAAAGTAAAGACAGTGTTCATAAGGTGCTTCTCATGGTCATTCAATACATCCAATGTACCGGCACTATGATCCAGAATCTTACATTCTGATGATCGAGACAAATCACACTATCTCATAGTAATCAAAGTACTGCAACCTTGTCAGATGAGATGCCCGTCTCATCACTAGTTGTGAAGATATTCAAGTATAAGATTTGTTATATATGTCTCCCGTATGTGGATCTCATCCATACACATGTATTGCATCTAGTATACTTATGGACTCCGCTTCATCTCATGAACCATCATGTCATTCATATTGGTTTTGTGCAATTAAGTAATAAACACCATTCATCTCATGAAAGGAAAGCATGAATATATTGATAAATAAAGAAATTAATCAATTTATTGCATCAATCTTAATGGATTGAGACCATAAAACTAACAAAGGGAGGTAATGGTAGTTCAAGTGTGCATTTTAGGAACTCTATCCCTCAGTTTGTAACATGCCGTTTTTCTTTATTAAATTGCTTATAACAACAAAGATACAAAAGTCCATAAACTTCTTTTCCTGAGGCATCCTGTATTCATACCCCATTATATATTTGCATGTTATAGAATGTGGATACCCCAATATAGATTTGCATGTTAAAGAAGGTCTTTGAATGGTGTTGGATAGGAAATCGAGCGATAAATATTCATGGAATGGAACCAAATTTTGTGTCTCTGTTTCTATTATGTTGCTATTTCTGTTTTTCTTTTTTACCATTGTGTTAAGCCTTTTAATTTCCATAAGCGGTTGATTAGACTTTTGTTTCATTAGTTTTCCTTTTGGTTTTTTGACTATTATGTGATGCTTGGAAAATATATACTTGAGATAGGTCATTGTTGAAGCTGTGGAGGGGAGAGAATTTCATATATCTATCACAATTCACAAGTTGAGCTTGTAGGTTCGATAAGTTCAGGTCTGGATTTTTATTCTTCTGTTTAATGTTCATTGTTGGTTAAAAACTTGATGTGAAAATTGAATTTTGAAGTAAGCTGTAGTTTTGTTTTGTGGATGTAATATGATGTTATTTCATGAAGATGCACTCCCCCATTACAAAAATGAATTGGCTGTTGAAATTTATGCTTTTTCATGGGAGGCAGTGATTCCTGATTCACAGTGATCTTAAATATTCTAGATTGAAACAGGCCCTGGTGGATAAAGGTAGGATGCGTTGTGAGAGTTTTCGATTTCAACCATAAGGTATGCAATAAAATGTGTAAGGTTTGAGTTTAGATGTGTAGATCGAGTGACATTGATTATTTTGTCCAATTCAATTGCCTTGAGGGTAACAGAGAACACTTGTAATAGAATGATATCTAAGTAGTGGCTCAATGAAAGTTAATTAAGATTAAGATCATGCATCATATTTTGGTACCTAGAATTCAGTTTTATGAGTTTTACATTGTCTCGTTGAGATACAAAATAATTTATAATGGATGTCAAGTTGAATTTCTATTATAAATTACTTTTTTTAAGACAAAAAATGCCCTTGTAATAAGCTCTTATTGGAAAGTTTACCAAACGTATTTTTTCAAATAGATCCATTTAAATTAGATATATTGCATGTGTTACGAAACGGTTTATTTGAAAAGAGTCTATATCACACAGATCTATTTCTCACAGATATATTTGAGCCAGATCTGTTTCAAACATATAAGACTTGCCAAACAGGGCCCAAGTCTGTCAGCTTCAAAAGACTTCAATGTATGTTTCAAATCCGCCCATTCCCCTTGCTTTTTGAAACATACATTTTATTTATATTTTCCAACTGAGACAGACAAATGAAACTGACCACCAAACGGTCGAAAACTTATTTGAAACTGTTTTAAGATAATAAGAGGTTAAAAGTAGAGATGCAAACCAAAATCCAGCAGCTAATTTGAATTTTTTTTCTTTTTAAATTATCACTTATATGTTTCCATCGGTGCCGACCCGCGCTCGGCAGGCCTCCGTCTAGTACATATAATTGACGGGCATGGCATGCTTGGAGAGGAAGGGGATTCATGATCTATTGTTTTGGCTTTTGAAAAATGGTGGGCTCGACCGTAGAGTTCTGGTACCTTGATACACACCGAAGCATCAATACTCAACAAACAATCTGGGGTTCTTCTAAAAGCGAGTGCTCTCATTGGTGACGGAGGGAAAACGCCAGAGTACTCAGAAAGAAAAGAAATACCCAGGGCATATTCCCATGATCCTCGAGCTACGTTATTTCAGTGCTCCACTCTCATCCTCCACACAAAACCCTGACTCTACTCTCTCCTTCCGTTCCAAATCGCCCCTGCAACAATGGCGATCTTCTCCATCTCCTTCCTCGTCCTCTCCCTCCTAACCCTATCTCCAAAACCCACCTTTTCCTTCTCCTTCCCAAGTTTCCACAAAACCCCCGGCTTCGATTCCCAAATCGCCCTCTTCGGCGATGCAACGATCGTCGACACCGATTCCTCCATCCAAATCACCCAACCTTCCATTTCCAGCTCCGGACTCATCATCTACAAAAAACCCATCAGTTTTTTCAATCGAAACCCTAGAAAGATCGCTTCTTTCTCCACCTACTTCTCCTTTTCCATCTCTCCAGGTAGCGATGGCATCAATTTCATCGTCTTTCCTGCCAAATCCCATTTCGCATTCGACTCGCCGGGTCTGTTGCCGGGAATGGCATCCGATTGGGTCCTCGCCGTCAGGCTCCATGCATCTTCTGCTGTGGTCGAATCCGATTGCCCCAATAGCAATTGCGGTGGAATGGTGAGAATTTGTGACCTTTCAGCTCTGAATTTGGGTTTGGATGGGGAAAAGTTGCATTCTTGGATCGATTACGACTCGGGGTTGAAGAAATTGGAGGTGAGATTGAGTAAATCCGGTCTTCTACGGCCGTTTGATCCGGTAGTTTCCTATTCGATGGATTTGCAGGGAATGTGGAAGGGTGAGATGTTTGTGGGTATTAGTTCTTCAAGTGTGAATTCGACCAAAAAGAGCTGGGTCTACTCGTGGAGCTTTGAATTGAAACGTGATGTGAGTTTGATGCATTCCGAGCCGGTGGATCCCCGTGCAATCTTGGTGAATAGCAGGCGCGGGTCGGTTCCTCAGAGGAGTGGTTATGTTTGGAGAATTCTCACTGCATTAGTATTTGGTGCCGGATGTGGGGTAGTTATTGCAGTTCTTGTGCTGTTTGCGTGGTCGGTACTCGTGGATAGGCAATCCATCAGGTCGAAGGAATACCCTCTGCATCCTGTCCCTGTGGATTTCGAGTATGAGAAGATTGTAGCTGTGGCAATCAAGGATACTGACGTGGGTAAGAAATAGGGAATTTGGAGGAGATAGAATGCTTTCTCTTTGTATTGTAGATTTATGTCTGCTTGGCTTGTGTTTTCTGTTTTGCCAACTTCTTATAGTTAGATGAACGATGTAGCTGTTTTGATGCATATTATCTTAGAGGAGATTGAATGCAACCTCTTTGTCTTGTAAATTTACTTCTGCTAGACTGGTGTTTTCTGTTTTGCTGACTTGTTTTTAGATGAACGTTTTAGCTGTTTTGATGCATATTATCTTAGAATGATATGCAGCTTCTAGATGTTTGCATTCTCCTTTCCTGTCTTTCCATTGTTGCTTAAAGTAGTTAGATGGTTGTAAATGACATGGCTGAATGGTTGCAGATTTGTACCCAGTTTAATAATTTTATTTAGTTGCATTGTATCATCGTCATCGCCTTCGACTCGTCCCATCATCTTTTAATAAAAAAAAATAGAGCTATCAATGAATATTTCCTAAATCTTTAGCACTTTGAATGTTCTGGCAGAATGGCTGGTTATTTATTCCACTGAATATTTGTTAGAATGTGGAAATAGGAGACCACTGTCAGTGGATACAGTTATTCTTCCTGCCTTTTTTAAAATTTACAAACAACCAAGGAGGCTAAGGATTGTTTTGATGAAGTCCCCAAGTCTTTTAAGTTTTTTCTTAAAAAAAAATAAATAAATAAAACCTTTAGGAGAACCATTCACCATAACAGCAGAGAATCCCGAGGAAACACACATCCAAATCCACTGTTACTTTCTATTCTCAAAGCCTATTTGCTAGAATACATAATCAATAAAGCCCGAATCCACCATATTATGGGTCTAATTAGAATCCAATTTGCATACAACCCTTTGCTTTGCTCTTATAACGAGAGTGTCAATCAAGGATGAAAATAGTGGTAGTGGGGGGCGTAGCAGCCCTCCTCTAAAATTTTACGTAGCAGGCGCTACGTAGCATAGCGGGGCTACATCGCAGCGTAGTGGTGCGATTTGAAAAAATCGTTAAAAAAATCTGAAAAAAATTTGTAGAAAATCTAGAATATTGGATAATGAGAGAAAATGTGTTTTTATTTTTTTGCAAAAGTAACTAGGGTAAGGGTTGTATCGGTCCCCTCATTGTATGAGGTCCTGTATCGCTGTATAAATAAAAAATAATAGTAATGATCATTTTTTTCAAATGTATTCATGTTGCTTAGTTATGCTAATTTAGAAACTATTGAAAGGCTCATTAAAAATAAAAAATAATAATAAAAAAAAAAAAAAAAAAAAAAAAAAACTGTTATGAAGTCAAGACTTAAGACTTAAGAGTAACTAGATAAAATAATACCTTTACCAATGGGGTGTCTAATAGGATGTACCTAGAGAAGAAACCTTGAGAAGAACTCTCCATATCTACTGTAATTCGGTGAGATCACGTGCTTTTTAGTATTCTTTTAAACATAAAAGGGTAGAAGAGTTGCATAAAAATGTTATTTGGAGAGAAAAAGAAAATAAATAAGCATTATTATACATTTAAAAAAATCTTGAAAAGTAGGAAAATTTCACACTCTGTAGCGGCCCTGTAGCGGGCGTAGTGGCTCCATAGCGGCCGTAGCGGACCGTAGCGGCTGCTACGGATGTGAATGACGCTAAATGCCATTTAGACCGCTATGCCCGATATAACAGCCGTTATGCAGCCATTTTGATCCATGGTGTCAATATTCATGGGCAATGCGAAATGAATCATTCTAACAACCTTCATTAAGCTCATCATGAGAGCAAAGACTTGCACTTTCTGTCAGCAAGCATTTTTGTCAAAACTTTTGGTGACACTTCCTACTAGACTTATGAGGCAGACGTCTTTTATGGCAGCCAACTCCCTTCTCTGGTATCAAGACAATGGAGGATACTTGATGCAGCCCGATCCAGATCCAAGCCTAGGACCTGCAAGCCCTGATGGACCCATGATGGGGGTCCACATGATCTCTGATTTTGCAGAGATCGTTATCCGTAATTGAGACAATCTCTAAATTAGTAATATTGCTTAGTTTGCTTAATAGGATTGCTTTCTTATTTCTATTTTGATTGAGATTAGATAGTTCATTATTTTAGAATGTCTTGGTTATTAAGAAACACTACTATTCTATATATTCAGAGGAGCCCCATTGTAATGTTTATGCTTTATTCTATCAATTCAAACTATCATGAGTTGCCTATGTTGCCTGCTATGGTGTGTGTTGTTCCCTAGGGCTAGAATCCTTTTGATCCGATCAATCTCTTGGAGATTGGTCTACACTTCTGATCAAGATTCGGGGTTGTGGCAGATTGGTATCAGAGCCGAGATCCAGTCGCCGTAGGAAACAACTGTCTTCCCCGGATCATCTCCATCCATCCCTCCACCTCCGTCCATCACCATCTTAGACGAACCTGCTATTCAATCAACCCCGTAACTGTTCTTTTTCTAGCAGCCCAAACCAGCCTGTCAGTCCCCTAACCCTTGTCCTCGTAACCGTAACCCTGCTAACCCTAATCCACCACCAATGAAACCCCAACCTAGACGACCTCCAAAACCCACCACTGAAGCAACCCATCAACCCAAATCCCTAAACCAGCCCCGAACTTCCCAATCCACCCGGCCCAACCATAAAATTCCCAAATCCCATCCCTACGAATCCAAAACCCCAAATTCCCCAAATCCCAAGCCTGCCGAAACCCTTCGTCCCTTCCAAAAAAAAAAAAAAGGATAGAAGAGAGAGAATGAGACCGAGAAGGAGAACACCTAAGTCGTCAGGCATACCTAGCACCATTGATCTTCGCCACCATCCTATGGCCAAACAACAGCATCTCTCATCGAGACCGCCAAAGCCCGACAACACCTTCATCTTCTCCTTGGCGGTCGTCTGTTTCCATCTCCTCCATCTCTACCAACTTATCCTCCACTACTGCATCTACGAAGGGAGTGCAAGCCCCACCTTCTCTTTCGTTTCGTCCAAGTAGTAAATCTTCCTGGTCTCTGTTTTTTTTTTTTTTTTTTTTTTTTGTTCTCTCGCACGAGGCCCAAGGAGAGAACCCTCTCTTCACACGTGTTTCGACTCGCAGCACTGAATTGGGCCAAAGCTTGTGCCTGACCTGCAGTCTGGGCCTGATTTGAGTCCAGAACCAACCCAACCCAATCCGGAACCAATAAGAAAAAAAGAAAAAAACCAATAACTCTCTTTCCAACCATGCCTAGAAGAGGCAACGATCTCCGTCATTGGCTCGTAGACAAGCAACAGGATGAACAATTATTCAAACTGGGCCAAGAGATGGACGAGGTGATGAATCGTTTACAAACAGTAGAAACCGCACTTGCTGAATTACAAGGCAAGCAATTGGTAGGTTAGGAAGGCTCGTCCACTACCTCACAAATACTCACACCCATCCAAACAGAAAGAACTGAGCCCCGTGAATCTATGCGTGACTTTGTACAGTGTCTCATCGTTGAACGAGACACCCTTGGTCCCATGGGTGCACCCCACAATGATAATATCACAAAGAAAGTTAAAATTGATGTTGTTGATTTCACTGTAGATGTCAGTCCAAAAGTTTTTGTTGATTGGCTTAATTCTCTGGAAGATTATTTTGCTTAGTAGAGCATGAATGATGAGCAATGGATAGCCTTTACGAAGGTTAAACTTACGGGTCTTGCTAGAATCTCGTGGTATGGTGTTGAAAATAATGTGCTTGCTTGGGGACAACCCATTACTAGATGGATTAAACATGAAATAAAAGCTTAAGAGCAATTTCCATCCTTTTGATTACATTGACACATTGCACCAAGAGTATCTTACTCTCTAGCAATGCAATCTGTCTGTGGAGGAATATACAAACAAGTTTCGCGAATATATTGTTCGTTGTAATTTGAAAACAGATGATCGTTTAACTATCACTAGATATCGGGATGGATTGAGAACTGACATCAGACAGGAAGTCGCATTGTTTGATTACACCAGAGTTGATGAGGTATTCAGTAAAACTCGGAAAGCTCAGCATGAAATTCAATTGCGGAGACGCAACGCTTTTCAAGCCGGGGAATCTTCTATTAAGAGAGGACCTGGATCTACTTATAATCGTACTCAAATGCAATGTTATCGGTCTCCTCCAAAACCATTCCAGCAAGCACCTCAAAGGCCACATCAAGCCATTCAGCAAAGGCATGCTCTTCCACAACAAAATTAAAGGATGCAACAAAATCAGAATGATAACCGTGCCCGCGGAAGAGTAGATATGAGAGAAATTGTTTGTCATGCCTGCAAACAATGGGGACATTATGCAAATGAGTGTCCACATAGAATTTTATATGCTACTAATGAGCCTGAAGATGATGAACGGTATGATAAGGAAATAGAAGCAGAGCCGTTCAACGCAGAGCCTCAATATGAAACTACAGAAGATCAATTGCATGATACAGAAGCTGATGATGGCACCCCACTGATCTTTCTTGACCATCGTCTACTAGTAGGTGATTCAAAGGAAGAAAATGAAGACTGGAATCATGCCTCCATCTTTCGGTCATGAGTTAGTTGCAAGGGCAAGTCATGTAATATGATCATTGATGGTGGCAGCTCGATAAATGTTATCTCCCAAAAAGCAGTATTGAAACTCAAGCTACCGACCGAGAAGCATCCAAGACCTTATAAAGTTGCATGGGTCAACAATTATTCCATTCCTGTCTATAAGCAATGTGTAGTTCCTTTCAAGATTGGCAAATATGAAGATACAATCCGATGTGATGTCATTCCAATGAATGTTACACATTCTCTTTGGGTGACCATGGCTACAATTACTTAAGGTCATTACTGACCATGAGCACAACACTTATACTTTCAACTGGAAAGGATGCAAAATCAGGTTACTTCCCTCCACTAAACCTTCTTCAACCACATCAGATGTAGCTCCTGCACTTCCTATCTTGACTATGCGGAAGTTCGAAGAAGAAGGCAAAGAGCAGGGCATCATGTATGCCTTAGTTGCTAAGCAAGTTACAGAAGACTCTCCTAATACATCCATCCCACAAGAAGTAGAGCTACTTCTAAAGAAATTTGCTGATTTAGTTCTTGATGATCTACCCAAGGAACTCCCTCCATTACGGGACATCCAACATGCCATTGATCTTGTCCCGGGAGCTTCGTTGCCAAATTTTCTTGCATACTGGATGAGTCCTATGGAGTATACAGAATTAAGAAGGCAAGTTGATGATCTTTTACAAAAAGGATATATCTGGGAAAGCCTCAGTCCTTGTGGAGTACCTACACTTCTCACTCCAAACAAAGACGAAAGCTAGCGTATGTGTGTGGACAGCCGTGCAATCAATAAAATCGCAGTAAAGTACTGCTTCACAATTCCCAGATTAGATGACATGCTAGATACGATGATTGGTGCATTTGTTTTTTCTAAAATTGATTTGCAAAGTGTTTATCATCAAATCCATATAAGGCCAAGTGATGAATGGAAGACTGCATTTAAAATCAAAGATGATCTTTATGAATGGTTGGTTATGCCCTCCAGGTTAACCAATGCACCCAGTACTTTCATGCGTGTTAGGACACAGTTGTTGCAGCCTTATATTGGACAATTTGTTGTCGTTTACTTTGACGATCTCTTAATCTACAGCAAGACAAAAGAAGATCATCTTCAGCATCTGGATACAATCTGCCTACTCCTTCGCCGAGAGCGTTTCTATATTAATCTCAAGAAGTGCACCTTTATGAATAATTCTGTTATTTTCTTAGGATATGTTGTGTCCGCACAAGAAATTGAAATGGACCCTGATAAGGTCAAGGCAATTCTTGATTGGCCCATTCCCACTACAATCACTGAAGTTCGAAGCTTTCATGGTCTTGCTTACTTCTATAAGAGGTTCATTCGAAACTTCAACAGTATCATGGCTCCTTTCACAGAATGCCTGAAGAGAGGTGAATTTAGGTGGACTAGTTCCGGCACCAGAGCTTTTGAGGAAATAAATCGTAAAATCCCAGAGGCACCAGTTTTGCAAATTCCAAATTTTGACAAAGTCTTTGAAATGGCTTGTGATGCATCAAATGTAGGCATTGGAGGTGTTCTTAGTCAAGAGCGACATCTGATTGCATTTTTTAGCGAGAAACTTTTTGATGCCAAGCGAAAGTATTCTTCTTTTAATCTGGAGTTCTATGCCGTGGTTCAGACACTTCATTATTGGAGACATTATTTGATTGGCAACGAATTTGTACTTTATTATGATAATGATGCTTTGCGATATCTACATTCACAGCAAAAGATCAGTGCCAATCGTGCTAAATGGAGTGCTTATATACAGGAGTTCAGTTTCAGCATTCGTCATATGGTAGGAAAAGATAACTTAATAGCTGATGCACTCAGTCGTTGAAAGCATTTGTTGACAACCATGTATATTAGTGTATCGGGTTTTGAACAACTCAAGCTAGATTATGCTGACGACCAAGAATTTGGCTCCATCTATGCAGAACTCAGCAATGGTGATCTTGGTAAGCATCCTCATTATAGCATTCATGATGGTTTCTTATTTAAAGGTACACAACTCTGCCTTCCGGCCACATCCATTCGTGATATGTTGTCCAAGAGTTGCATTCTGGAGGGTGTAGTGGCCATTTGGGATGCAACAAAACCCTTGCTCTTGTCAGTGACAGATATTATTAGCCTTGAATGAAGACCATTATTATTGGCATTTGTGAGAGATGTTGGACATGCCAGCTAGCCAAAGGCAACAAGAAGAATACTGGACTTTATCAACCTTTACCTGTTCCTCTTACTCCATGGGAAGACATTAGCATGGATTTTGTGCTAGGTTTGCCTACGACTCAAATAAAGGTTGATTCTATTTTTGTTGTCGTTGATCACTTCTCAAAAATGGCACATTATTCCTTGTACTTCAATTGGTGATGCCTACAAAGTTGCAAAGCTCTTTTTCAAGGTAGTTGTTTGTCTACATGGCATTCCAAAGACTATTGTTTCTGATTGAGACACAAAGTTCATGAGTTATTTTTGGAAGACTTTATGGATGATGTCCAATACCAAGCTCAAATTCTCTATAGCTTACCACTCTCAAACTGATGGCCAAACAGAAGTGGTAAACAGAAGTCTTGGACAATTGTTGCGATGTCTTGTTTATGACCACATCACAACTTGGGATCAAGTCCTATGGCTGAGTTTGCATACAATAACTCGGTCAATCGGTCTACTCGTACTTCTCCATTTGAAGCTGTGACTGGAGTTCGCCTGCAACTACTTGTTGGTATTGTCCCTTTGCCTGTAGATGCAAGAATAAGTGCCAATGCATAAAGCTTTTTTCAACATATGCAAAAAGTGCACAATGAGGTCCACCAACATGTCTCTGCCAGTAATGACCCTTATAAGCAGCAAGCTGACAAGCATCGTAGATTTGTTGAATTTGCTGAAGGGGATATGGTCATGGTCCGTATCCATCCTGAATGTATACCTCCAAGAGCTTTTAAAATATTGCATCCACGAAATACGGGTCCATACAAGATTCTAAAAAAAGATTGGCTCCAACGCTTATGTGCTAGATCTACCATCAGATTTAGGCGTCAATTCTACTTTCAACGTAGAGGATCTTACACTCTACCATGGTCTTGACACCGATGGTGATAGGCGTCAATTCTACTTTCAACGTAGATGATCTTACACTTTGCCATGGTCATGACATTGATGGTGATACTGAAGAGCAGACTATTGCCCTCCCTTTTAATCTACCACCTGTTGATGAGATTGTTGATATGCTTGATGATCAGATTGTCTCCACTCATCAAGGAGGTTTTTAAAAGTTCTATGTTTGTTGGAAGAATCGTCCTCTCGCCGATGCTACATGGATCACTGTAATAGATTTCCAATGCCTGAATTCAGATCTTTATGAGCGCTATCAAGCGATTAACTCGACGGAGTTGAGTTCTTTCAAGCCGGGGAGAGTTGATGCAGCCCGATCCAGTTCCAAGCCTAGGACCCGCAAGCCCTGATGGACCTATGATGGGCGGGGGTCCATATGATCTCTGATTTTGCAGAGATCCCTAACCTTAATTGAGACAGTCTCTAAATTAGTAATATTGCTTAGTTTGCTTAATAGGATTGCTTTCTAATGTATAGCTTTTCCTCTTTTTGGGTGGTGGCTATATTTCTGGGGTTCTTCCCCAGCCGCTTCTCAGTATTGATCAATCTCTTGGAGATCGGCCTACACTTCCAATCAAGATCCGGGGCTGTGCCAATACTATTACTGTTTCTTTGGCAACCAACCTCTAGAATGGAGCTCCTCTATATATGCCATTATATCTACGAAAGCGATCTCCCGAATCCACATTAGCTCAAAATGAAAAGATATGGGACCTACAATCCTGGCTGAATCTCTAGAATAATTGGGCAGTTATGATGCTGGACATGAAACAGCCAACTGACAAGTATCAGGGAAAAACTCCGAACAATTTGAAATAAGTGGCGCCAATCAACTTCTGATCAAGTTGTCCAGAATAAAGATCTGTTTTACTACCGTCACCCTACCAAAAGCTTTAATTTTAAGAAGGTTCAGCCCAATCAACATCAGGGACAACGAGGGAGAGGGTAGAGCCTTGAAGAAAATCTAAATGGAGAATTCCTTTGTTAGAGCCCACCTTCAAATTATCATATATGGGATCTTCTAACCTCTACTCTCCACTTCAATTATATATTTTGGATATGAAGGGATCACATATATCCCTGAAAGGAACGTTGTTAAATGTAGATGGTAATGACTCCTACAGTCCTACAAAACTTGGACTTGGACTGAATGATAGACTCTCTCTCTCTCTCGCTCCACTGATTAACAGAAACATTGGTCAACATTCCTGTATAACCTTGAGAAGCTAATTTTAAAAGACCTCTGCCCTTCCCATATATCTTCACAAAGCCTCATGCTATCCTCTCTCCAAACAAGATATGTATACCCCCAATAGACCCATACTCTCCCACCAAAAACGCCCTGTTCCATATTTTTTACCCCTTCTCTCCGGGATCCTTCCCAGCTCCCAATCCCCATCCCCTCCTGCATTTTTCCATAGCCACCCTCCACATGGCTTCCATCTCTACCATGACCCTCCACTACCACTAATTAAATGCACAATTTCTAAATCTTATTTTCCTTGCCCTAGTTCTTCGATTGTTGTATGGAAAGCATTGAAAATTGAGGCTTTCCCATCGAAGCTTTCTTCCTTCTCTTCTTTACACTTCCCATAAGATTTCATATTGAAATTAATTAAATACCTCTACAATTGATGTTGGGATATCAATTATTTTATTACAAACCTCACGGAACAACAATTTTTTAATTTGCAAATTGTAGGTGGGTTTTAACCAATCTATTTTTCCCACGATGAAATCTTTCACCGTCAGTTCTTGTGTGCCCTTTCCTTAAGTTTCCCCAGACTATTTGTAAAAGGCAAGGTGATGATGAGTCTCCTTGCCTTAATCCTCTAGAAGCACCATATTAATGGATATCTATTGGTGAGAACAAAGAAAGATGCCGCGACTATGCGTCTTGATCCATTAATATGGTGAAGCATTTAATCAATGTAAGTGCCAGCCCTCATGATCTTTCAAATTTCGTATTTTGAATAAAAGCTACCCTTGGGCTTAGGGCCAAAGGCTTCTTGGCTGGGCTGGGTCGGAGATGCCCTGGGCTGATGATGATGATGATAAAAGCTATATTTTTTATTTTCGCCCTTTAGTGAATTGCCTCGTTTGCAGTTAGAAGTCCATCAAAAAGATTTAACTATCTGATGATGGCTCCTTGATTTTATCCAATAATGCAATGTGATCTTTCATTCTATTTGTGAGAACCTTAGCCAAAATTTTGTTAATGCAATAAAGATTAATAAGTCTATGAAGCTCAACTGGATTCTCTCATTTTGGGATCAATGCTGTGAAGGTGGACTTCAACTTGCTAAGATTAACCCACTATAGGGAGCACAAAACATATCTTAGCAACCGCTCTAGATCTAGGGTTTCTCTTAGAATCTAGCACATCCAAAATGAATGTGAAATAACTTTTTAGTGAGATAAATCACTAAATGGGAATCTACAAGCATTCATAAGTTCAACTTAGGATGTGCACAGCTGCACTCCAACTTTATGATTGTATTTAATACAATTTATAGGTGGCTAGACCTTGTTAAAAATAGATCATAACTTATTTGAATCATTTCAAAATCATACAATCTTGGGCTCGTTGGATAGGTAACTGATTAACCCATCGATGGACCTAATTTCTTGTTTCAGTTTGTTTAACACCTTTATTAAGCCCATCTTTGATAAAGAAGGGATTGGGGTCCAACTTTCTTTTTTGTATTGCTAATTACAGCCCAAACTTTCTATTTAGAGACTCTTGACCAATGTTTTAAAACTCATCTGAGCTTGAGTTGACATAGACTTGGTCATGGATGAGTCAGTTTGTGAGGGACTCGGCCAAGTAGCACTAAAGGGTTTGAAACCCTATTTTTAAGTAGAGTGGGGAGGCGAAGGGGGACTGGTAGGACTTCCATCCTCGCGAAGCGAGATAGAATCGGTCAGGGGCAACTCGGTCTAACTTGGCCAAGTTGCATGTGAAGTGAGTGGAGTCAGGCAGGGGCGATTCGGCTGAATCGACTTGACTTGAGGGTATTGAGTTGCCCCTCTGAGCCCAATTTTTAAAACACTGCTCTTAGCAACATAAAAACTCCGAATGAAAATGTCCCTCTACTGATGTAGCTTTATGGACATGCCAGTTAAATTAAAAAGAGAGCATGTGGAATAGAAATTAAACCATGTCAGAAGCTGAATATGAATGTTATGCCTGTCCATTCTGTTCAGACCCAGCCTTAAGTAATCTAATAGATGGAGATTTTGGTATTTAAGGATGGAGTTGAGTTGTAAAAAAAGTGTTTGTTCCACACAAATTGAAGCAGATTTTATCATCATTTTGCACACCATGGCCGGATATCAAAGCAATGTTTGATGCCCAGATATGGGTTGGATGCGCCAAAGATGTGACAACGACATGGATTTTACACATAAAAAGTGAAGTATTGGATACAATACAACACAATATGTTGCCCACTTTGAAGTATCCGTGCATCATAGAAGGCGACTTAAATAATGGTTTCTCTGTTAGATTTTACCTGTGCACACATTATGAGATAATGGATTGTAGGGTCTGATTTGTTAGCAAAAGTGGTTGTGAACAAAATGGACTGCAATTTCCAATGTACAACCATATTAAGGTGCTATAATAAAAATCTTATTCTTGTTTCATCACAAACAAAAAAAAAATTTCAAAAGTGGATGTCATTTTCGAGAATTCTTTTGGCTTTGAAGGTGATTTTCTGACTGAATTGAGCAATGTGATGAATGTTGTTTGATGGAACAGAGTTAAAGGTATCTTTCATTGATTCATTTCACACTCTTTATCTATTAGCATTTGTTCTTTAAGGGGAAAATGTGGTTAAAACACCCTTAACTTTTAAGGCTGTTAAATCAAGGGCTAGGATAATCTGATGGAGCTGGTTTTTTCACTGACCCTTATCCATATGGGGCACCTTTCCATCTACTCTCCCCCACTAATGGACATTCATCTAAGAGTGCCCCACAAGCTGGATCACATATGAACAATATGTGGCCTGGCAGGAGAAATTTTTCCAGCTTAAGGTTGGTGGGTTTGTTGCAGTTTAGTTTTCTTGCTGGTGATTTGGGGACATCTTCATGAGGATGTTGTTAGGAAACATAAAAAAGTAAATTTAGTGAACCTTTTTAATGGGATGGGACTAATGTCAAATTTATGAGACAGATTTTAAGACGTGTTAATCTTCTCTATGGAGCTGTTATTAATCAGAGTTGGAGTTAATTCAAGTGAGATGAGTTTCTAAAACCTGATTCATTAACAGTGAAATCAATGAGATACTGAATGAGGTTCAAATAGGCTGTTCCAGCAGGTGCTGTTGTTTAACTGTTGTTCTTGTTGTTGTATTGCATGAGGAAACCTATTTTAGGTAGTTTCATTTGATGTTGCATGTCTTGAAGGTCTGTTCTTTCCATAAGATTTTCAGTCTCAACACACAAAAAAGAACGGCTAGTATCTGCTTTGTTAGATTTAAATAGCTAGAATCGAGAACGGCTCCTTACTTTAGTGGTAAGGAGCGGCAGTTCTCATTAGGAGGTCTTGGGTTCGAACACTGCCTCCTCCCTCTTTGCATGTGAGTTTTTATTACTTCACATGTGTGAGTTGTGTTTATTCTCCTCGCATGTGTGAGTTGTGTCTGTCTCCTCACATGTGCGAGTTTCCATCACCTTGCATGTGTGAGTTGTGTCTAGCTCTCTTCTCATGTGTGAGTTCCCATCACCTCATGTGTGAGTTGTGTCAAGAGTCTCACGGTCCCAGCCCCTTCGTTGGGTTACTAAGAAAAAAGCTAGAATCTGGTTTGAAGATCTATTGGCCTTTGAACATAACCATTCTTCAGTATTTGTTAGCATGTTGGACGATTGTTTGACTTCTTAATGCATGTTTAAGGTCTTTTTTTCCAAGTTGATCTTTTTGAGAGAGTTGCAAACCCTAAAGTCTTGAATGGTAGCCCCAGCGGAGTGGCATTCAATGCACTGCCTAGAAAAATCTTGATTTTCATGATAACCAAAGATGAGTTCGAAAGTTTTGTTCAAGGATCACGTATGACTGGTTGTCTTGCTACAAATTGGGTTTTATATGGCTAGATCTTAACTATGGGCCTAGTGCGAAGTTGCCAGAATCACTTATAAGGCTCTTCGGGCCCATTTGAATCTTCATAAAGTGATTACAGGTAACTTGGTTTAGATGTGAGTAAGGTTCATGTGTTTGGACAACCTTTAGTTTTCTGTAAGTCACAGTTGTTTTGTTGTGTACCATAACCAAAAATACCAGTAAACAGAGTTACAGGTGAAGATTTAGAGGTGATCTGAAACCGGAGCACTACTCTGGGAATGCAAATGGGTCTTCTGGAATACCCAGCTGAATGCAGAACATCTGAATGAAAGCTACACAGGACAAGCAAGCAAAGGAGAAAACCACAAGCCATCAGCAGAAAATCATTCCAAGGTGAAACTGGAAGCAGGAATCACAAACAGAAAAGACATGACAAGCCAAAATTAGTCAAACTGACCCAGAACCTGGATCAAACAAATTGTGACTCTTTAATTGTAGAAGGGCCCAATCAAGTCCAGCCACCTAGAGTGAATAATGGGCTATGAACTCATTATTCCATGACCCATCAAAACAGATAAATAACAGTTATGTTGAAAACTTGTGGTTGCTAGTAAATTAGGGTTTAAAGATTCTCTCACTGGACACATTTGACCAAGGTTCAACATGGCCCATCTTGGGCCATTGTCTGGTGGATTGGATCCCTGATGGTGAGATGAGATGGACTGAGGACTGTGCACTGAAGAACGCTGATGCAATACTGATCGCAAACTGTTGCAGAACAGCTTAGAAGAGGTTACAAGAACACGGTGGATGGCGTGGAAATCTTATCAGTACAATGTTCTCGTAGCAAATTCCAGGTCATTTCAAAGAACAGTGTGGCTGTGATGACTGCTAACCCGAGATGAGAAAAAGAAACAAATTCTCTCGTAGTAGAAAGAATGACTGATAGTTTGCTGCTCCTATAAATACACCCTGTAAAATAGTGGTTAATCTGGTCGGCGAGGCAGAAATTTTTTGCTTTGATAACAGTCCTCTCAGTTCAGAGAAGTTGCTAGGCCTGTCAATTGAGCCTGTTAAATTGGATACCTGGTCGGGCCAAGTCCGAAAATATAGGGCATGAAATAAAATCATACTTCTAGATTTGCCGCTTTTGGATATTTAGAGTTTTTATGGTCTCTTGCATGCATATGCTAGATGTGGCCCACCCACGACGTAGGACATGTTTGGCAACAGTCCATGCTAGTGGGAGGAATCCTCTGTTGAGAGGATTCTCTCCATCTCCAAAGAACCAACACCTCCTCATGTAGGATTCCTTATGACAGTTCCAGGTTTGGATGGAGGACGGATTCCTATCATTTGTAGAATCTTTGATCCAATGGACGTTTTTACAAATACCTCAAGATATAGTTAGGATCAACGGTTAAAATTTGGTCACCTTACCATGTTTGACCTTCCCAAACTATTGACTGGTTCCGATCATGATTTTGGACCCCACATAAACTGAAAATTTTGGACAAATGGACTGTTTTTATTCATGTTTTCAATAATAGTATAAACTGTCAAGACGTTTTGGCACATATCTCGAGATATAAGAGGAATCAACGGCTGAAATTTAGTCAACTGGCCGTATTCGACCTTCCAGAACTAATGATCGGTTATGATCTTGATTGTGGAACCCATATAAACCGAAAAATTTGGGAAAACAGACTTTTTTTATTCCCTTTTTCAAAAATAATGTAAATGGTCATACGTTTTGGCACATATTTCGAGATATAAAAAGAATCAACTACTAAAATTTGGTGAGGTGGCCATTTTGGAGTTGTTAAAGGTGATTGGGACCCAAAAGGTACATTCCCAAAGCAAGAACTTATTAATCTCACATTACCGCCCTCTGTGCTGTTGCATTAATGTAGCTCCGCCTTTCCTCTATTCCATGGATTCTACACATCCTAGGGGGAAGGGTCCGACTTACAGAATAATCGGTAGAGGAGATTATTTATGTTCGTCCTCTTCAAATCCGCGCTCAGCCAAACGTGGGAAATCCACCATCGCGCGAAAAAGCGAGGAATCCTCCGCAATGACCGTTGCCAAACGTGCCCTTAGGGTTTCTAGTGGTTAAATAATATGAATTAGAATATAAAAATTAGGTATGAATAGAGATTCAGGTTTGTCCACTTGACTTTTTCTAGAATCCAATGAATATCATAGCACTAGATTAAAATCCTAAGTCGATTGCTTGATTTTTAGCAGTTTTTTCCAAATCCCAGCCCTAATTAGGGTTCCAATTTGAATTTCCAAAGAGAAAGAGGGATTAAGGTTTGTAAGATAGGAGAGAAAAGGGCTAAAGGAATCCCTAGAACAAAGGATTGAGAGAGAGTGAGAGATTACCTGGATGTACAGATCCAGTTTGTAAGATAGGAGAGAAAATGGCTAAAGGAATTCCTAGAGGAGAGGATTGAGAGAAAGAGTGAGAGATTACCTGGATGTACATATCCAATAGAGAGAGTGTTGTGTCATAGAAGGAGGGAAAGAGAGAACAAACATGGGCTGCCAAGTGGAGTGGGAAAAAGGGGGCATTGATCCTGTTTAATGGATTTAGGTGGGGTCTTAGTTGGATTAAGAGAGACTCTTAATCCTAGCAGTTTAATAAGTATTTTAGAATTGAATCCAAACCATTGATTGAAATCCTAGTTTCTCTCAAAGTCGTCCTCTTAATTTTGTAGGGAGGAACACCAGTGGTCCATACCACAGAAGTATCATCCAAGTAAAATGGGAAACATTTTGCTAAACCAACTCGGATGAGTTCGCGTCTATTATGAAAGTTGTACAATTAATCATTCTCTATCATTTATTTTATAAAGGAGGGTGTCCTAACCCTTTGGGCCAAACTAATCCCTACGGGCCCAGGGGGAGTCGGGTAAATCCTATGTGGGCCCAGTGTGGTAGCATAGTTTCGAGTCCTTAACCTGCGAGAGAAAACCGTGGTCCTATGCCAACTTAGCTACCCCTCAAGGTTATTGCTCTCTATCAAATGAGCTTCATGTTGACATTTTCAAAATTATGAAAAGGGGGATTTACAAAAAAAATCACATTATTTAGGGTAACCACAACTGAGGACTCCAATTTTTTATAATATCGGTCGAGGACCTCTCTCCCAAAACCCTACTTTCATTTTCTATCATGCCCCTGAGTTCGTTGATGTCAACAAAGTCCTGGAAAAAAAAAACTCTCGGTTCACTCAAATCAATAGAAACATGAGAAGATATCCTTCCAGATTGGCACCGATAATACAACTTGAGAACAATGCCAAACGGGCCCCTATATTGCCCTCTATTTCCCTCCTCTCTCTTCCAAAATGTCCAAACATCCCCAAAATGCTCTCAACAAGTTCAAGATCCCTCTTCCAATCCCTCCCCTCCTCAGCAGACTTCTCACCTCCCAGCCCACAGACCTCCCTCCATCTCCCACTTAAAAACAAGAACCACCACCACCAACAGAAGAAAAAGAATAGGGTCACGTGACCGGAGACTCCGATAAGGTGAGGCAGCTTCGAATCCTCCCCCAAAAGAACCGGTTCTTGCATAAATGGTTTGTGCAAGAATGGTCAAGTTGTTGAGGCTGAAGTCCTCCTTGAAGATATCGCTGATAGAGGAGTTTCTCCAAATGTAAAAGTATATAACATGTAAGAGGCCTTCATATTGCTTAAGGAAATGACGGAGAAAGGTATTGCTCGGATTGTTGTAACTTACAATTTTGTATTTGTATTTATTGATCTAGTGGCTCGGGTTGAGTTTGGGTAGTGTAAGGTTAAATGAGATTGATGTTGGATGGCCGATAAATGATGGAGAAGTGGTGAGGTTATTGTTAGAAGAAGTTATGGGTTTAAGTGGGTTAGGGTATGATACAAAGAGGCTTCTGGTTGTGTTTGGTTGGGGGCACAAGGCATAATGGAAAAAGGCTGGGTCGAAGTGGATTTTGTTTGTGAATGGGGAAGAAAGAGGTGGGGATGTTAGTCGTGTGTGCAAGTAGGGTTGTAAATGTTTAGTGGTAGGTGTTGCGTGAGTGGGTTTGGTCTATGGTGGAGAAATGGGTTCTGCCTCAGTTTGAATGGTTGATTTTGAATGGCATTGGAGATGGGTGCTTGATGTAAGTTTAGGTTTTGATCACATTTATACCAAAATTGATATTCTTCAAGGGTGTTCTAACTATAAACATTATTTATTACTTGTTGAATGATTCTTTCATTGCTTATAATTGGGAAAGCCCACGAGGCTGGCTAAGGTGAAACATAGAGAATGTTCCTTTACAAGAAACGTTTCCTTTACAAGAGACCTTTACAACAGAACATGGATAATTGCTCTATATGTAAAAAAAAAAAAAAAAAGGGCACAACCGACAAAAGTGCTGCAATCCACCTACGGGAAGTTGATAACTAAAAGCGAAATTGTAGCTCATATCATAGTCATGTCTTTTTGTGATGGTGGAGCCAAGTTCTTTTGCTATTTTTTGTAAAGGATGAGCCATATACTTTTGTAAATGTAGCACCATGTCTTTTTGTAATTGTAGAACCATGTCTTACATCTTTTTTGTAAAGGAGAAAATTGGGGTTTTTTTTTTTTGTAAAAGGTGAATTTTGATTGGTGGAGCGACATCTTTTTGTAAAGGATATATTGGTTTATATTGCATGTATTTGTTTACTATTGTTATTTTGTGATTTTGAATACAGTCTTACTTCGACGGTTGATCATTTTCTTTCTTAGTGTCATATTCTTGGTTGATCATTGATTTTGGATACTCTTGGTGGATGACTACAAGTTCCATTTTAATGGTGTTGCTAATGTAACTCTCAAAAAGTTTACACGATAAACCATGTAAATGCATAATAGATCATTGTCTTTCTTAGTGTCATATTCTTAGTTGATCATTGATTTTGGATACTCTAGGTTGATGACTGCAAGTTCCATTTTAATGGTGTTGCTGAAGTAACTATCAAAAGTCTACCGGATAATCCATGTAAATAATATATCATTGTCTTTGATAGTGTCATTTTCTGGGTTGATCAATGATTTTGGGTACTATTGCTTGAAGACTGCAAGTTCCCTTTTAATGGTATTGCAAATGTAACTCTCAAAAGTTTACAGGTTACTATGTAACTGCAGAACACAATGTATAAGTAGGGACATAAACCTATTGAAAGAAGTTTATTCCCTTTACAATGCATTGTTTAATAAAACATAGAATCTGTCGACGTCGACAAAAAGTTTGTCGACATCAATATAAATATATATCAACGTTGACATAAACGTTCAGCTGGAAGCTTAATTTGCACTCTTTACAGAACACAGGTTATTCCGTGAAACAAAAGAATTTGTTGACATCAACATAAACATCCAGTTAGGAGTTTAATTTGCACTCTGTACAGAATCCGAGTCATTCTGTAAGACACATTTTTTATTGACGTCGACAAAAAATTTATCGACATCAACATAATATATGCAAAAAGGAGTATGAAAAGAAAATGAAGGGAGGAGATTTTCTATCTTAGGGTTTTGTTGACGTCAACAAAACTCAGGGGCAAAAAGGAAATTAAATAATGGGATTTGGGCAGAAGGTCCTTGGCTAATATTATAAAAGTTTGGGGACCTCAATAATGGTTACTCTAATTAGTGGGGTTTTTGGGGTAAATGTCCCTTTTTAAATTTGAGAAATTATTGGGGTTTTTTTGGTAAATGTCCCATATTGTAAATTTCTCAAATTTACAAATGATTTTTGTTCTTCCCAAATTAAGTTTATGCCTTCAATGTGGGTCAATTTCCCTCAATTTGATTATTAATATTATTTAAGGGACAATTACCGTACGGATGGCACTAAATCCGACATTTGCCCGATAAAAGATGAAAAAGTAGAAATTACCAGATAATTGTTCGTGCACGAAATGACGTTGGATTGTTGCGATTTTATCCTTTACTGTGCGATATCCTAAGGCTGTAGGATATCCCAAAATTCAATATCCTATGGATGTAGGATATCTCACCATTACCTACTCCCGCCCAAACAGAAAGCACATATTTTCATCACGAACTGAATAACTCTTTTTCATCTTCTCCGTTTTTACTTGTGGGTTCCTATGGGATTCTAACATTCCATCTTCTGAAGGTATGTGGGCCCACATCCTAAAGGCAAAGGCCCACATATCATTTCTAAATGCAAAAAAAAAACAGCTCATACATGTGGTATTGATTAACATTTTTTCTGTTTTGATTCTTCTCACCATTACCTACTCCTGCCCAAACAGAAAGCACATATTTTCATCACGAACTGAATAACTCTTTTTCATCTTCTCCGTTTTTACTTGTGGGTTCCTATGGGATTCTACCATTCCATCTTCTGAAGGTATGTGGGCCCACATCCTAAAGGCCCATATCATTTCTGAATGCGATAAAAAAAACAGCTCATGCATGTGGTATTGATTAACATTTTTTCTGTTTTGATTCTTCTTATGGAAACTGTAAAGATAAAGTGATTTTTTAGTCTTAGATATCGAATCCTAGGATATCCTACAGTTAAGATATCGCATGTAAAGGGTTAAATCACAATAATCACAGTGTCTTTTTCTGTACGAACAGTTTTCTGATAATTTTCACTTATTCGACTTTTATAGGGACAATGTCGGATTCAGTGCCATCCTTATGGTAATTTTCCCTTTTTTATTTACAAATTAATCTCATAAAAATTAAATACTATTAAATTGGGTCGGGATCTTGAGCTTGGTCTTGGCCAATCGATTGTGTGGCCTTCTCACACACGTTAAAAAGAGAAGATCAATCTAGTTTACAATTTCACAGTTTTGGTTGTTTCTAGTTTGCTTTTCCGTTTTGGGTAGGTAGAGTTGAAAAATGGCGGTGGCCATGGATTCAATCCAAATATTCCATATACCACCAACACATTAGACAAGCTTCAGAATGATTCAATTTTCAAAAGTCAGGGAGAGGTTAGGAGTATGGTCACTGATGTATGAGACCTCATCCATCAAAATGACCTTATTTTGTTGCTGACCAGAATGATTGGATTAAATTCAAATTTCAAAGTTGGGGAGAGGAAGTTGGAATATTAATGGTCACTACTGACCCATGAAATGACCTTGTTTTGTTGCTAACCCAAAATGATTGGATTAACTTCAAATTTTAAAGTTGGGGAGAGGAAGTTAGGGTCACTAACCCATGAACCTCGTCCATCAAATGATATTTTGTTGCTGACCCAGAATGATTGGATTAAACTCAAATTTCAAAGTTCTTTGGTTTGGAAGTTGGAATATTTATGGTCACTAACCTATGAGAGACCTCATCCATCAAATATTTGGGAATATTTTTATGACCGATGGTGTCCTAACGTCCTAACCCTTCGGACTAATGAGGAGTCAGGTAAATCCCCTGTGGCCCATAGTGTGGTAGCGCAGATTTGAACTTTCAAACTCCAAGAGCAAACCATGGTCTAGGCCTACTCAGCAGAGCTAACCTGCATAGTTAAATGTTTGGCACTTGTGAGCATATCTCCTCTCTACAACACTTGTGAGCAGATCTCCTCTCTACAACCAACAAACATAATTTTGATGTTTAAATAATTTGTTTGGTTTCAAATATCATCATCCATAACCTGCTTTGGAAAAGAAAAATAGATTTAGTACTTACTACAGTCTAGTTGCCCACATTCCTGAAAAAAAAAAATTTACCAATCTAACCGAGCACATTTGATACTACAACTACCATTGCCCTCTTGCATACGCAACCGGAAGTTGCAGCAATCTAATTATCCGGTCGCACACATTGTAAATAGAAAATCATTCTTGGTATTCCTCCTCTTCCTCTTCATATTCCCCCTCCTCATCAGCTGTCGCATCTTGGTACTGTTGGTATTCTGAAACCAAATCATTCATATTACTCTCAGCTTCTGTAAATTCCATCTCATCCATTCCTTCACCGGTGTACCAATGCAAGAACGCCTTTCTCCTAAACATGGCTGTGAATTGCTCGCTCACCCGTCGGAACATCTCCTGAATCGATGTTGAATTCCCAATGAAGGTCGACGCCATCTTCAACCCCGTTGGAGGGATGTCACAAACAGTGGATTTGACATTGTTTGGAATCCATTCCACGAAGTAGGAAGAGTTTTTGTTCTGCACATTGATCATCTGTTCATCCACTTCCTTGGTGCTCATTTTGCCCCTGAACATGGCGGAGGCTGTCAGGTACCTCCCGTGTCTTGGGTCTGCAGCACACATCATGTTCTTCGAATCCCACATCTGCTGGGTGAGCTCGGGCACAGTCAATGCCCGATACTGCTGGGAGCCTCTGGATGTAAGAGGAGCAAAACCCACCATGAAGAAGTGGAGACGAGGGAAAGGGATGAGGTTGACGGCTAGCTTCCGGAGGTCGGAGTTCAGCTGGCCCGGGAACCTCAAGCAGCAAGTTACTCCGGACATCGTTGCAGATATCAGATGGTTCAAATCACCAACTACAATTGAATGAAATCATCACTCTATCAACAACCCCAAAATATAAATAAAGCAGAACAGAAATTCTTTGTAAATGAAGAGTGAAGTTATGAGTTGAAAGAGGGGTTTATACAGCTGGGAGTGGTGAGCTTGAGAGTTCTGAAGCAGATGTCATAGAGAGCTTCGTTGTCAAGGACCATGCATTCATCTGCATTCTCAACAAGCTGATGCACAGATAGTGTTGCGTTGTAAGGCTCGACCACAGTATCAGAGACCTTGGGAGAGGGGAAAACAGAGAAGGTAAGCATCATCCGGTCCGGGTATTCTTCTCTTATCTTTGATATTAGAAGTGTCCCCATGCCGGAACCAGTTCCCCCACCCAAGGAATGGCAGACCTGAAAGCCTGCAAAATCAATCAAGCAAAATTCAAAACATCAGTCAAGCTACAGAAAATACCCAGATGGAGGAAATGGGCATTAAAGGAGATTAAACCTAGGTCTCAGAGAAGAGAAACAGGACAAGGTTGAAAAAATCTAGGTTGGGTCTTTCTCACCCAAATGGAGACATAGTGTATATGCCTATGACATCAATAGATTGTATAAGTAAGAGGCACCCAACAAACATACCCTGCAAACAATCACAATTCTCTGCCTCTTTCCGGACAACATCAAGCACCGAATCAATCAGCTCTGCGCCTTCTGTGTAATGTCCCTTAGCCCAGTTATTCCCAGCACCAGACTGGCCGAAAACAAAGTTATCCGGCCTGAAAATCTGCCCATAAGTCCCTGACCTTATACTATCCATAGTTCCAGGCTCAAGATCCATAAGAACAGCCCGAGGGACAAATCGTCCACAACTTGCTTCATTGTAGTAGACATTGACTCTCTCTAGCTGCAGATCAGTGTCCCCTTGATATCTTCCAGTGGCGTCGATGCCGTGCTCGGCACAGACGACCTCCCAGAACTTGGCTCCGATCTGGTTGCCACATTGGCCTCCTTGGATGTGAAGTATCTCACGCATTTTCTCAAACAGAGTTGGTGCAGAAATTGAGACTTTTGAGCGGAGAAAATAGAGTTGGGATTGTGGGGTGAGAGAGAAAGAGGGCAAAGGTGAGAGATGGTTGAGATGGGATGTGGGTATTTGTAGAAAAGGTCTCTAAACGGCTACTTTTTTTCAATCGTAAATTTTGAAAATGTGGAGGAGCGGGAATCTCTTATTTTGAACTGGGTGGAAATGGACGGTTGAGATGAGCTCTGATTTTTCAAACACAGCTGGAAAGAAAGCAACGGTCGGAATGATGGAAGTTTTTCAAATTTCAAATTAAAATACAGCTGGCCGCTACTAAACGGCCTACTTCCGGTTTCATCATTATTAACCTAAACAAGGCACGATTTGTTAAATAAAAAGGATATAAATATGAGGAGGCCCCACCTTTCCAAAAACAAAAATAAAAATAAATCAATACATAAATAAATATGAGGAGGCGTTACCCATGCAGGGCCCACTTGAGAGGGTGTGATTGAATATGCAATGGTGCGTAAATCTCACATTAGAAACATGCAAGTTTAACCCTTGGTATCTAAGTGCGACCACAACTTAACCCTGCGAGGCCTTTTAAAACCTTAGAGCATGAGTCAAAATGGATAATATCATATGGACAGTGGGCTCAGGTCGTGCAAAAAATAGTGGGGTCGACTTTATAATCCATTCGAACCATCTGCACACACATGACCCCTTAAGTTACATTGGATCCATCGAGTTTTCACCAATTCAGATGGAATGGACTCTTGAATCGTGGGCCAAATTATTTCCTTAATATAAAGTCATTAGACTTGTGGGCCACATCCTCCCTGGTCCTATTATCAGTAGCATCAACTTGTCTCTCGTTGTATCCCTGACCATATTGCGGTGAAGGCAACGTAGTGGGGCTGACTTTATAATCAATCCAAACCATCCACCGATAGATCAATCAAATTTTCACCTATTTGAATGGATTGGAACATTCGATTGATGGTCTTCTTTTTTTCTTTAATATAAAGTCGTTAAAATTATGGGCCGCGGATGAATGGGCTACTGGCATGAGACTTACCCTAAACTTGATATATGGGCTTATTCAAGATGTCTCTTTCCATCTGCCCCCAGTCCCATGATCAGTGGGGCTCTAGGTGAGCTCTATCAGATTTTTCTCTCATCAGATAGTGAGAGATGGATGTACATGAAATCCCCAATCCAAGTTTTAGGAATCTTTAATCCCAAAATCAAAATATTCTCAATTTCGGAAACCCTAACCCCAAAACCAAAATATTCCAAATTCTATAAATCCCTATCCCCAAATCAAAATTCCTAATCATAATTGAAAAAAACTCTATTCTAAATTTCAAAAATCACTATATATTTGAAATCCCTCATAAAAAAAATCCAAAAATCCCTTACCCCAGAATCAGAGTATTTCCAATTCTTTTTATAAATCTAGAAATCCTTAACCCCAAATTCAAAATCCCTATTTAGAAATCTATAAACTTTCATAGTTTTAAAATAAATAAGAAATCATATCCCCAACACCCTAATCACAATTTCAAAAAAGAAAAACTAAGAAAATCTAAAAACTCAGATCATATACAATCATAAAATAAATTGTAAAACAAAGGCTTAAACTAAATTAAACAATGAAAACAGATTTAAAAAGAATATTCCAAATACTTAATAGATTTAGAGGCTCGTTGTTGAGATGGTGAGAAAGATTATGTCAAATTTTAGAAAAAACCTAAAAGAAGTAAAACAACATTATATATAATTAGAAGAAAAAAGATCTATTATAGACAGAGAGACCAGATTATGAGACTTTGATACTTAAAATTGAAGTATGAAAGGTTGACAACAGGGGTGTTCATGGCTTGGGTTGGGGAGGGCTATGCAATATCCAGGCCTAACCCATTTTTTAGAGCATTGCTCTAATCTCGGCCCTACTCTGACTTAGGACATAAGTGCTTGGTTGAACCCCAGCTTGCTTGACAAAGGTTTAAGCCCAATTATTTTGGGGCCATTATAGATTTCCAAAGAAGATGCAAACAAAAAACCAAACTCGTCTTAATCACCAGCTAATCATCATGTGCTCAATCGAACAGTAGGGTCTATGTCTATTGAAATGAAATAGTTAGTATATGTCATTAGAGGGGTTGTCGCGACCGCGGACCGAGGTCCCCGATCCAGGCCCGCGACTAGTGTGTCCAACTATGATTATCCCACAGGTTTCCGTGGTGATGATTCCCAAAACAAAAATGGAATTATCTCACACAAACAATGATTTGCGGAAGCGTGCAAGTAATCTCGATCACAACTCATCAATACAAAACAGATGATTCCAAGATGCATAAGTTAAATAATCCAAGGGATATATAAATTCAGAGGGAGAAAATGTAACAGAGCATTATCATGATTTAGTTCCAAGTTTCAAGATGACAAAAGCAGATTAAGTTTAAGTTTACAGTTCCCAAAGTATAAAAAAGGCCAACAAAGGCCATACATCCCAAAATAACAAAATCAATCACATCTAAGTGTGTCGTACTCAAGACACCACCCGACGTCTAGAGGACATCTTCGGGTTGCCACTCAAGGGCAGGGGGTGGCTCAAAAGCCTCCTCCGGGCGCTCCTCCTCAATGGCCACAGCGCCTGCATCTGAACACCAAAGCAAAAGGGTCAGACACGACGGTTTGGCAGGTGATCAATTTAGACATAATATGAATCAATTAAAAATCTGAAATGATCAATGTTTAAAACATGACATGAATTCTGAACAAAATATGTATAGTGTACAAGGCAAAATTGGCATGATTTCGAGAAAACATCATGATTATGAATCCACAGAGAGCTCATCCTTTCTCCATCATACGTGATGACAAGAGCAAGCAAAGACAAAATAAAATGAAATGAAACGAAAGCCCAAGCCACACAAGGTGGGCAGGGAAAACCGGCCGCGGAACCAGACAAAACAAAGATGTGTATAAATACACGACTAATCTGCAGATTGTCCTTATGTTTAAGGACCCCCTAACTAGTGGATCAGACTAAGAGGGAAGTCCAAGCTCAACGGTATTCAATGATATTCATATATGTACAAAACATATCGATACTGGTACAAAACTTGTCGAAAATGGGGGAATACGCTTATCAATACAGTGCAAGGCGAAACTAAACAAGAGTGGCATAAGCTATAACAAAATGAGGTTGAAAAGTGTTCCCCAATATAGATCTTGAACAATTCAAAACGAAACTTATTCTTGTAAAACAAAACAAGTACTAAAACGATATTCCTCGTATCAAATCACGATTCCAAAGTGAAATTTGTCAAGCATATGTCAAGACCTTTCATTTGATCTTCATGTGATTGAGACCCAAATATCTCAATGAAAAAGGGATTGGTGTTCTAGAAGTTAAAAGACATTTTAAGGCCTCAAGCAGATAAACTCAAGTTAAAAGTTCTTAATCATATTCCGGTTTTCATCCCCAAGAAAATTTTACAAAACAAGTATAGTTTGAAAACTCGATCAGCTCACGGTCACCTGTTGGCTAGCCGAGTAGGTGATTGTCGGCTAGTCGCCAGCTGATCGACGGATGACTACCAGGTCTCCTGACAGGAAAAACACCATTCTGGAAATGGAACCGAACTAAACTCGGTTGGCTGTCGGCTAACCGAAGTGAGGCTGGTCGGCTAGCTGCCAGCTGACCGAAAATCTCCTGTTGGAAAACAAGCTACTAGAAATGGAACCGAACTGAACTCGGTTGGCTGTCGGCTGACCGAAGTGAACATGTCGGCTAGCCGCCAGCTGACCGACTGTGCGCGGCAGCCTAGTTTAAGTCAGATTTTTCAGTTCTTTCTTCCTCCATGCTTTTCCCATTTCACTTCCTTTCCTTCTTTGTCAAATCCCTGCACATCCCTTGAGCCTCCATGCTCTCCAAGGGGCCATTTCCATACAATTACAACAACCAACACATTTATACATTTCACAACATGCTCTTCAAATCTTTCATCCATCCACAAGGCATAAAAAATCACTTAAATTGAGTGGAAACCATCAAAATGAAACCATTAACACATGTATTTCAAACTAAGACAAGATTTCAAACCACAACACATATTTGAATCAACACAATGCTCAAACTAAAATGAGAAAAGAAACAAACCATTGAAGCTAAAATGTTCAAGTATTGCATGCATCAAGAAGAGCTAAAATGATCACTTGCCTTGACAATAGCTAAGCCAAAATCTCTCAAAGTCCTACCCAAATGTGAGCCACAAAATCTACACAAGAAGCCCCAAGAAACCATTCAAAAATCACCTTTTTTGGTCAACAAAAACCCTATTTCGAAAATGGGTTTGCATGTTAGAGAAATGGGTTCCTAAGGAGCTCAAAAGACTCCATTAAAAGGGAAAGAAAAGACCTCACCTGAAGCTTGCTGAACAAGAAGCAAGGACGAAAATATAGGTTTCTTCCAACAAGAGTCTCCAAGAAAATGGTATCAACAAAAAGCTTGGGTTGAGAGGAAGAAGAGGATATCTTCAGGTTCTGATTTGAGACTTTGTAGCTAGGGCATGCAAAGGAAAGAAGAGGGAGAAGAAGAGTTCCTCTTCAGCTACTTCTTAAAGAAAGTTGTAGAAACATAAGTCTGAATGTGAGTGAGAATGAAGGAGAAGAATCACTTAAGTCAAATGGGTCCGCGGGCCCCATTGACTCCAACACTTGCAACGGTTAAAACACTGATTTGCGGGCCTCAAATGAAATCGACAAAGAAGACAAAATTGGTCGCCGAAAAATCTAGTTTCCAAAAGGTATAAATTTGGCATAGTATTTAGATTTTGAAATTTGGGTCTATATTTGGTGTGAAAGGACCGTTTTACCCCTTTGGGCTAAAACTTGGGTTTCTGGACCTCAAACACGGACGGGCTGAAAAAAAAAGTTGAAAAATAAAATAAAATCATTCAAAAGAGATCAAAATCATGATTAAAAATCGGAAAACTAAAATTTTCCTCCCAAGCTTACACGTACACTTAGGGCCTTCCTGAGCGTATCTGAACAACACAAAGCGCTCTCAAAATTCCCAAAAGCTAATTCCAAGACTAAATTGAACTAAATTCTAACTCACGAACACTAAACCCACATTATAACTAAGCACGCACTTAATTGGTACTAATCGCGCTAATCCTGGGTCGGGGTTTGACAGGGGTTGACTTTCATTTTAAACTGTTCGAAATATCTTAATGTAGGACACATGATAGCTTCCAAGAGACTTGTAAGTTCACATATAATAGCTAGTAAATAGAGAACCAAAATCGTATTCATCACCACGTAATCATGTTTCCATCATGTCCTCAATCAAATGGTAGGGTCCACTTCTATTTAAATGAAGTTTTAGTATATGTCATTGGAGGGGTTAAGATTCATTTTAAATAGTTCAGATTCTCTTTGTTTGTGACACATAATAGCTTCTAGGAGACTTTAAGTTCACACATACAATAGCTAGTAAATATAGAACCCAACTTATATTTATCACCACCTAATCACATTTCCACCACGTGCTTAATCGAATGGTAGAATCTGTGGCTATTGAAATGAAGTTTAAGTATATATCATTGGAGGGTTTGACATTCATTTTGAATGGTTCGGATTATCACTATGTGGGGCCCATGATATTTATTTTGAAAAGTTCGGATTATCAAAAAGTAGTGATGCCAGACAGAGTGCTAGAATCATATAGAAAAACCTTATTTTATCTTATAAAGTAAACTTGGGCTGGCCCGTGCTTACTCAGTTTTAGATGGGCCGGGCATGGGCCAGCCACTCAAGGCCCTATTCGGGCTTGGGTTGCGCTTGGACATATATTTTAAAAGTTGGGTTGGGGGTGGATAGACCTCATCTTGTCCCAAGAACACCCTTAAATTTGAGACCCAAGATGTCCGAATGTTTTCTTTTATGGGGCATTCGGCGACAGGTCCCTGAACATTCCACTTTATGGCCTTAGATTCACAATCTTTTTTTATAGTGTGATAGTCATTTTTCCAAATTTGAAAACCTAAAATGTCTAATTTACCCTTTCTTCAAATCATATCCCATGATTAGTGGGATATGCCACTAATAATGGTCAACTAGCATTTAATTGGTCACAATTAATGAAATCCCATGAATGAGATTTTTAAATAAATTCTAAAAGAACACAAACAAATTTCAAAAAATACAAATAAATTTCAAAAGAATGCAAATAAATTTCAAAAAACGTAATAAATCTCAAAAGAACGCAAAGGAATTTAAAAAGACGCAAATAAACTTCAAAAGATTCAAATAAATTTCAAAAGATGCAAATAAATTTCAAAAACATCCAAATAAATTTCAAAAAATGTAAATAAATTTCAAAAGACGCAAATAAATTTCAAAAGACGTAAATAAACTTCAAAAGAAGTAAATAAAATTCTTATTTACAAATAAATTTTAAAAAATGCAAATACATTTACCAAAACTAAGATAAACCAATTTTTTAAATTTCTAAAAAATTTGCCAAAAACTCATGTATGTTTGCCAAAACTAAGTTACATTTATTTTTAAAAAAACGCAAATAAATTTGAAAAGACGCAAATAGAACTGAAAAGCACTAATAGATTTCCAAAAACACAAATAAATTTAACAAAAAACTCAAATAGATTTTTCCAAAAACTTAGATAAATTTTTTTCAAAAAAAAACTCAGAATAATTTGCTCAAAACACTGATAAAATTTTCAAAACTCAAGTAAATTTCACCAAAACACAAATAAATTTAATAAATACTCAGACAAATTTTACCAAAACTCAGATAAATTTAACAAAAACTCAAATAAATTACTCAAAAACTCAGATAAATCTCTCTCTATCGAACCCTTTCGCATGCAACCAAGACGGGGTTTGAGCTTGTATCAGAGCGAGATTGAAGATCCTCGGATTTTGCTTGAAGTGGAGATTGCTCGACAGAGCCTAGGGCTAAGCGCGATCGAAGAACAAGGAGAGCTGCTGTTGATCTCAAGGAATGCCACACAGATCCAGTCACCATTGCAGAAGAAGATAGGAGTCAGAGATCGGTCCAGATCACAGGTGGGCCATAGGAGTGGTCAGTTCGGGCGGCGTTGCAGGCATCAGAGCAAATTGGAAGGTTGTCGCCGACCGCTCGCAGGTGATCACCATTTGCTGTGATCCAGAAACAGAGGATTCAGATTTGCCCAAAGAAGACGAGACTTCATCTCTCCGGTGTTGCTGTTGCACAGGATCTCTATTTGGAAGCAAAAGAAGAACGGCGAGAACAACGCCGACTGCCAGGTTGCCATCGCCAGATCAGAAAGCGCAGGGGAAGTTTGAGTGGAGACGAGCAGGGCGGATCATATCAAAGGTGGGGTCAATCTCTGTGGGTCTACACGCAATCGACGTACTTGCTCACCGGAGAAGGAGACTTGGTCTCAAGCTCTTCCAGATTGGATTTGGAATTCAGAGGTGGACCGCACTCTTGATCAAGAGAAGAAAACCGAAGACGGAATAAAACGATCTTTGTAGGTTGGCAATCTCTAAGGAAACAGAGGCTCTGGGGTTCTCGTCGATACCGGAGAAGCGAGGCACTGCGTCCGGTCTTCTTCCTCTCCGAACGGGGTTACCTCGGATAATAGAGACCGAGAGAGAACCTTGCCGTACCATGAGTGGGGGAATGGAAGATTTTAAAGTATAAAATAATGAAAATATCTGATGTGGCGTTTCTAAGGACCTGTCACCAAAATATATGCAAGCTGTATGAACTATAGGCTTTAGAGGAAAAGTTGGAGACCGGAGGCTTTCCAAGACCACTATAAAGGACGTCTGGGTTATTATCCCTTCTTTTATTTATTGTTATCTCCCAGTACTAGGTCCTTCCATCCTCATGTCAGGCCTCGACACCACTATGTCTCTTTCTTAGCCTCAACATCGGATCAATGTTGTTTGACAAGATATGCTTTTTTATTTCCATTTTTTTAGGTGCATTTTGATGTTCCTGAAACCTTATCTTAGAATAATTTTGTTGACTAATGAATTGGTTCTTAGAAATTTTAATTTCTATTTCCTGGCAGGTGCATTCACCCAAGATGACTCTCTTTCTTAGCCTCAGCATGGCTCAACGTTGTCTGACAAGATTTGCCTTTTTATTTTCATATTTTCTTTTAGTTTGAGGTGCATTTGGATGTTCTTGAAACCTTATCTTACAGTTATTTTGTCACTAATGAATTGATTCTCTGTGATTTTAATTTCTATTTTCCGGTGGGTGCATGCACTCCGGATTACAATGCTATAAATATTGGAAGATTTGATGCTTATCCTTTCAACATATAATAGATGCAAATAGCAAATAAGGAACGAGACTCCTATTAATCACCACCTAATCACATTTCCATCATGCGCTCTATTGATTGGTGGGATCCACATCTATTGAAATGAGATTTTAGTGTATGTCATTGGAGGGGTTGACATTCATTCTAAACGGTTCATATTAACATTTTGTGGGCGCTTAATTGAATGTTAGGATACACATCTATTGAAATAAAATTTTAATATATATAATTGGAGGGGTTGACATTCATTTTGAATGATTCGAATTATCATTATGTGGGACCCATGATAGATTCTTGGAGTGAGAGAGAAATATGAAAGATGTAGATGATGTATCGATTGTCGGTGATGTAGCTCCTAGGAAAGAGTTTGAGTGAGTTTTGATTGCATTGAGTCTTATCTTCTTATATGGATAAGACTATTCGAGTCAAAATTGAAACTCAAAACCAAAATTGAGAGTGAAATTAAAATAGAGGTTGCAATTGCATCAAATTGAGGCTCGGTTTTCAAATCAAATCACTAGAAAACTATATGTGTGTGTGTGTGTGTGTGTGTGTGTGTGTGTGTGTGAGAAAGACAATTGGGTCCGTTTGGTAACTCTAAAGATAAGCACTTATTTAAATATTAAGAGCTTATTAATAATTTAGAGTGTTTGATAAAACACTAATTATAATTCATGTTTATAACTTATCTTTAGCAATAAGCAGTTTTAGCCTCTTAAAAATAAGCTGGTGGATGCAGCTTTTTTTTCGGAACTTTTTGTCTAAAAGTAGAGAAAGTCGAGGAGGACGGTAATTTCGGGTGCATTGGACGAAAATGTCCTATAAGAACTTTCATTTTTATAGAAATACCCTCAACCTTACTTCTTCTCTAGATTTCCCGCACTCAACTCTCTTCAGTAGAAGAAGAAATCGGTTTTACATGATTTTTCTTACAAATCCATGACAAAACCTATAAATAACACAAAAATGCTTAAATAGATAAATGCGGATATGTGGGATTTGCATATTTTAACAGAGAAAACAACCAGCCATTAATGAGTTATATCATGTCTAAAGCAAAATTAGATAGGTTTTACATAATCGCACAAGCAAAACCATACTTGGGTCTCAAATCCATAACATTAATGGGATCGGTAGGATCAGAAGAACACAATTTTGGATGTGCCTGACGATCTGATGCATATGTTAATACCTCACAATCTCAACTGATTCCAATCATACTCCCAATCCCAACCATGCCAAACCCAAGCCCCTGCATTAGAGAGCTCATGATAGCATAAATACTCAGAGAAGATGGGAAATTTTGTAGAAATCTACAATTTTCAGGATTTTGGGTTGAGCAAACACAACAGGACATATCTATCTGTGGGACCCACATGGCCCGCCAGTTTGGAAGATGAGTGTTGCCCTTGGAAGTCCACTCAGGGGTGACCCAAGTTGTGGGGCCCCAGTTGGATCCAGCCCCCGTTGGGCCCAAAAATCTAAGTCCCAAAATGGAGTGTATTTACCCCCCATCAGATCCTTCATCACATCAGCTGGACTCCTTAGACCCTCTTTCTTTGTTTCTTTTAATAATGACATAGAATATTTACCCCTCTTATAAGATCTAATTTGAAGGTTTTTCAAACACTCTAATATGAAATAAGAGCTCTGTTTATTAATTTTACCAAACAGTCTAAATTATAAATTAGAACTTAAAAAGTAGAGTTTTTATTTTAGACCTTAATTTAATTAGATCTTATTAGTCAAATTAGAGTTACCAAAAGGGCCCTTAGAGTCCAACATTGCGACTTAACTCGCAAATCGTACCAAACCTAACACAGCGATTAAGAGTTCAAGTTGCCTTTTTAAATATAAAAAAAAAAGTTTTGCTTTGAGTTCACATTTCTGATATAATTAAATAAGTTAATTTTTACTATCCACCCGGCCCCTACCGGGGAGTGGTGGTCCCGTAGGAGAAATTTTCGCACCAATCTTACATGTAAATGTTCAAATCAAAGGGAATAATCGAACTGAAGATATCTCAAAGTTATATCAAAAAATACTAATAATAAAACTGAAGATATCTCAAACCCCCTTTGAAAGTTAAAGGAGTTGTTTTTTTTTTTTTTTCTTTTCTTTTACTTTTTTAAAGGACGCTTATATTAAAACGAAAAGAGGAATTACAGCTTACAACATTAACTCAACCACTTCTGCTAGTGCTTTTCACATCTTGGTGCATAAATTAGAATACTACTACCAGTAGTACCGACCATAATATGCTGACAACATGTTACTCAAGTGGCTGTGGGCTTTTCTTTTTGTTCTTCTGTGTCTTTTGTTACCGGTCCTGGGTTATGAGATCTTCTATTTTATGGAGCCTGTTTCGTTGTGCTACAGATGTGAGCCTATTCACACAATGTTTTGAAACAAGAAAGTCCCAATTTTTTATATAATTTATCTCATATTTATATAATACACAACACTTGCCTTGCAATATAACAAAGAACATGCTGAAGATAAAAGGTCATCATTAAATATGTCAGATGCTCTTATATTTTCTTTTCTCTTGATTTGAGACTTCATTGCACTTCACTTTACAAGTTGAATTACCCAAAGAAGCCCAAATATTCTCCCACAAGTAAATGTGGTCTAGTTTGTGAGAACCACTTGTTGGAAGCTCATCTATCATTGGGGGTATGATAAAAGGAAAGATCTCTTTACGTATAAGGATCATGCAAAAAATAAGCATGATCAGATTATCCTAGTCCTCCATATAGCAACCTCAAACTCTAAATAGTCTATAAGCCTTAGATTTTTTTATTTTTTTGAGGTTCAATGAATAAAAGTGACGAGCAGAAAACTGGGCATGATGCCTAGTTAAAGGTTAGGCCCCAATGGGCCCCAAAGAGCTGGACCGCACATGGAGTTAATATGTAGTTGAAAATTATCCCCATCTATGTCATGCAAGAAAGAAACGAACAGCACTGCAAAACAACATAAACCAGAATAATAATAGATGTGATGACAATAATTTACAAATTTCCACCAGAATGGTGAATCAGCTGGCCTATGAATACAATCTCTTGGCATACAATTATTAAAAGGCATTTTTGGGACAAGATTCTAACCTAAGTGCCCAAAGCACGGAGCGGGGGCTGGAGTAGGAGCGTCGAAGCGTTAAATTTAAAAACAATTATATGTCCGGAAAGCCTCCAGAGCACCTATACAACATAGTGCTCGTGGGCGCCTATACAACATATGTTGGAAGTGAGTGAGCCTCTAGGATAGGTTTCAAAAACTTTTGACCAGCTTGATGTAGTGATCATCTATCCAAAAGGCTACAAAACCCAATCCAGGATCCATGTCCTCAATCTTATCCATCATAACCAGTAAATAAACTTATCAAGAAGATAGAAACAACACCTTACAAGCAACTACGAAATTCTACAACATACAAGAAGTAGATAATACCTATGGAGCTCGGTTGTGCTCTAATGGAGAATTTGATTAATCTCTTTGATGAAGAACTCTTCCACAAAGCAAATCAGAATCTCTAATGCCCAATCGTCTTCTACGCTATGACCCACTTTAGATCTCTTTTCTCAAAGGAGATGGTGGAATCTCCAAGAGAAAAACTAACTAGAATCTCTAAGGAAACTAGAAGGGAACTATAAGAGAGAGGGGAGGAGAAGGGAGTGCAACTCTTGCACAAAAGGCTCTTGGGCTAACTTGCAGGTTATCTTGTCCTCTCCGTGTGGCCCACAAGACTTTTACTTTCTTTTATATGGTTGTTGGTTTATTTGAGGCTAAGTGTAAAGGGCATCATGGTTTCCTTGGTTTCCCATGAAAGGGCAATGCATGATGGTTTCCCTATATAGCCCTTTTAATTTCAATTTTAGATTACCATGTAAGTTTGTAGAGACATAGGAATTTATGTAATTTTCAGAATTTGTATATTCTGGCGATGTCCGAGACGAAGAAGGAAAGTGAAGTTGGACTCTTAATCAAAGAGTTTGAAGATTACCAAAAGTGTTTTGGAGATGCCCAAAGAGTTTGAGGAATTCCAAAGTTTTGGAAAGTTTAAGAAGTCCAAGAAGTCTATTCCGCTTGGGCCATGTGGAAGAGAGGACTAGTTTCTATTTTATTGCATTTTCTGTTTATGGATGAATGCTTGATTTAGAATGTTTTCAAATCTGATCCAAACATAGCAAGTTACTAAAATTAGTCAAATCAAATTAATTTTTGGAAAGAGTTCTAATTAGTGTTGATGGCCCATGAGATGGACACATTGGTAACACTAATTTAGAAACTGGACTTTCCTTAAAATAACTTGACTTGGAACCAATCTTTGATCATATCATGAGATGATTTGATGTTTATATATATACGGGCCCTAATACCTTAAAAGGAAAAATCCTCAATTCTAAAATATTAAGTGGGAGCGAGGCATTTAAATTAAGAAATCCCCATAGTTTTCCACCATAGATCCATTGTAAGGAAAGTATTAGCCTTGCGCCATCTTGAGAATGACCGTTCCCCACGGAGGGCTTTTATTTGTCTGGTTACTAGATATGGATCTCCTTATGGATAGCGTTGGTGAGACGGGGTGGGGGTTCACTAACCAAGGAGGAGCTGCCCAAAACGGTTGTCACGCAATGTTAATTGGTGGTCACACTTAACTAAAATAGTGATGTAGTATCCCTAAGGATTTGCCTCATGTATTTTAGAAACCAAAGCTAATCGGGAGTCATACATTATTTGGTATGAGATACCTAGATAATAATGAATGATAGGGGATCATGGATAGTTAGTCTTAATAAAAAATTTTGACTTACTTTGATCCTCACCAATCTAGGTGGTATTCGCACTCCCCAAGGAGGCATATCCCAGGGATTGGAATTCCGATGTATTCTGAATTTACTGGTTATGAGGATTCCCACATAAATTTGGTAGAATACTAAACCCTAATGTCATTAATATTCTTTAATGAATGTATGGTTATGTGCTACAGTTAATTCAGCATGAATTCAAATACTTTCAATCCACTTACGACCATCCTCGATCAGAATAAGTTGATGGAATCCAACTTTATAGACTGGACAAGGACCCTAGATATTGTCCTGACAGCTTCAGGATGCAGATATGTCCTTACCATACCCTCCTTTCCATAACCTGAGCTTGATGCACCACAGTTTGAGAAGGACCTTTACACCAGGTGGACGAAAGACAATGAGATAACCAGATGTTATATATAGACATCCATGTCTAGTGTTTTACAACACCAACATCAATCCTATAAGTAAGCATATGATATTATATTGAACTTAAAGGAGATGTTTGCGGACCAGGTTAGACCTGCTAGGCAAGCTGTTATGAAGGTGCTGATAAACACTAAGATGGCTGAGGGAACCCCAGTACAAAAACATTCGTTGAAAATGAGTTTTGCACTGAATGAGTTAGATGTACTGGGTGTTACGATTGATATAGAATCGCAGATCGACTTGATCCTTCAGTCACTACTGGATTCTTTTAATCATTTCGAGATCAATTATAATAAATTAGAAATGACTATAGCTGAGTTGTCTCGCTGGCTGGTAGTGGCTGAGGAAATCATGAAGAAAGAGCAAAATCTCCTCATGACAGAAAAGTCATTTGCTAGGACCAAGCCGAAAGGCAAAGACCGAGATAACAAGAAGCAATCAGTCATCAAGGGTCCTAAGGTGGAGAATGGTTCTACTTGTGGTATGGCAAAGGCTAAGGGTACGAGAGTAAAGGGAAAGTGTTTCCACTGTGGTATGACAGGACATTGAAAAAGGAATTGTCCAGATCTTCTGTCTAAGGAAAGGACCTCAGGTATGATTGAGTCACTTGTTTCTGAAGTTAGTTTTGCAACTGGTACTTTAGAATCCTGGTGTGTAGACTCCTGTGTAACTAATTACATATGTAATACGTTGCAGGAGTTACAAGTAACCAAAAGGACTAGTGGCGGAGAAATCTTTGCTAACCTGGGATTGAAAGCCAAGGCAGATGAAGTGACGGTGGGAGTAGTAACTTTGTTATTTTCAGATATTAAGTTGATTTTGTCAGATACATTATATGTACCATTTTTAAGATGGAATTTGAATTTCAGTTTCTAGTATGGTGAATAAGAGTTATTATATTACTTTTGGTACTGAAATTGTCTTAAAAAGATACGATACTTTTATATATTCTGACAAGGTAATCAATGTCTTTTATTTGTTAACTCCCATAATGTATGAGATACATGACACTGAAATTAATAATAAACCATCTTTAAAGAGGTAGTCACCTTCATCTAGTCCAACAAAACTTTGGCACCAAAGGCTAGGTTGTATAAAAACTAAACAGGATTGACAGGCTAGTGAAAGATGGTATCTTACCTTCATTGGTGGTAGAACCAATGCTTGTCTGCGAGTCTTGTGTGGAAGGTAAAATGACCAAAAGACTTTTTTCCTTTAAGGGCAGTAGGGCCAAAGATTTATTGGAATTAGTGTATACTGATGTGTATGGACTCATAAATATTAGAGCGAGAGATTGATATGAGTACTTCATCACTTTCATCGATGACGACTCAAGACACGAATATATATACCTTATGCACCGCAAGTCTGATACTTCTGAAAAGTTCAAAGAGTTTCGAGCGAAAGCGGAAAAGCATTTAGGTAAAAGTATCAATACTCTTCGATGAGATCAAGGAGGAGAATATCTCTCCGCTGATTTTATGGGATACTTATTAGAAAATGGGATTCTATCCCAGTTGTTTGCTCGTGGTATGCCTCAATAGAACGGATTAGCAGAAAGAAGGAACCAGACTCTTTTAGATATGATCAGATCTATGTTGAGTTTCTCAGGGTTGCTGTAGGGTCCGCAACCTTACTGGGTCAGTTGGGCCCAGTAATAGGCCGTTGACCAGTTTATTTTGTATTTATTATAATAAATTGTATTGTTAGATAATTAGGTGGGTTTCGATCATGAACGAGTTTCTTTTAGCATTAGAATAGTGTCTGCGAAGTTTCGTGTGATTCCGAGTTCGTTTGATCATAGCAGGCGGGTAGTTTGCAATTTAGGGAAAATTAAGTGTTTTTCCGGAAAATTCCAATCACCGTGATTTTGGGTTCATTGGAAAGGCCTCTGATGGACCCGTCTTTTTCTTTCTTGCCTTCCTCCGTCCTGGGTCCACCGGGGTGCGGCGGGGCGAAGAGAAAAAAAAAGAGCAAGCATCAACATTTTTTTGTATGGGTATGACAGATTTTCTATTCTACTTGGAATTTAAAATGGTGATCCGGAGATTCACCTTCACAAGTAGAAAGGAAATCAAACTTTTTTTCTTTCTTTCCATTGCATATATATTTAAAGAAAGAGACAAGATTTTAAAATGTCGTGAGAGGCGATTTTGTTTAGTTTGCCGTGAAAGGCGGTTTTGTGCCGTAGAAGGCGATTTACAAATCTTATCAATGATGAAAGACAAGAATAGTGATTTTTGTCTCTTTTAAAAATACAAAATACAATAGAAAGGAAAGAAAGAGGGATCTGACTTCTCAAGCGATTGTGGGGACTCATTCAGATCGACGGTCGCTAGTCATGTATGGACTCCGCCATCGTCCTTCAGATGAGAACACTTGACACTTTAGTTCACTTGGCTTGGCTTGGACCTCAAATTTTTAGAGGACAAAGACCAAGGGAAGGTCCTATATCCAATAAAAAACTAAGTAGACGGGCTGAAAAGCCGCATCTAGGCCATGTTGGATAGAAGAAGAGGGGGAAACCTTGGGGGGGGGGGGGGTGGGCCCCCCAAGGGACTTCAATCACCTTGTAGTTCTTGAAGCAGGGTTTCTTCAAGGCAGGAGAGCTTCTTTGTGTAGAGAATTCTTCTGGACAGTTTTCAGACAATTTTTCAGGATCCCTTCCCTTTGGAATGACCGCCTATTTATAGGCTTTTGGTGGCCATTAGGAGGGTTTTATGGGCATTAATGGTATTAATGCTCCATGATGGGAGGAGTTACAAGTATTAATTTCAGAATTTTGTAACTCTTTTTCCTTGGATTTTGATTGGCCGATGGAGAATAATGGGCATTTAATCTCCATGATGATGGGAGTTTCATGATTAATTACCATGATTAATCTCCATAATGATAGGAGTTACATGGTTAATTGCCATGATTAATTGGACTTGTAACTCCCATTTGCTTGCTTCTGATTGGGCCGTCCAAAATAATGAGTTAATGACCCTAATAAGTTGTCATAAAAAGGTCATTTAACTTCATTAATTGGTCGTCTAGTCGCTTGAAGAGTCGCGGGCCGCGTCGTGTCTTTTGGAATTCTTACTGCGATGATCATCGATGGATCCACACGTTGTTTGATGTCGGATGACGATGCAAATTTAGATATTGGTTGACACCAATGGGCCGGCAACATCTGTCCAATCGATTTCTCGATCGGTTGGGCAGAAAGTGTACTTTCTTGGTCTGCAGGTTTACGGTTTCAGAGTGTCCGATGATGATTACATGATTTTGATGGCGGATCCGTGATGTCGACGAAGATCGACGGATATCATGCCTAAAAAATCAGATTTTAAGAAAATCACAGGGGCCAAACATTGCGAAACGCGAAAAAGAATGGAAAAACGACACTTTTGGTGGACATCCGGCGACCATGGCCGGCGACCATGGGCCAAGGTCGCCGGCGACTTTGGACTTTGGTCCATTTCCCAGTCGCCTTTCGGTTGTCGTTTCTCGGCTTTTTCTCGGGCTTTTTCGCTTCTGTTTTTCTCCTGTATTTTTCTTGACATTTCTCCTCATTTATTGGCTTGATTCCACTGAAGAAAACCTGTCAAAAGGCTATGCAAATCAGAGTACAAAGTTTCCTATTTTTGGAAAAGCCGAAGACTCCGTAGCCGATTTTCCGCCAAGAGTTGAAACTAGGTCAAACTATGTCGGAATGACCTGAAATTTGAGGTGAAGCTTCTTGATCATTAGATAGGACCAACCATGGGCTTTTATTTGAGTTTTAAAGCCGTTTGGGGTCCCATCGATGCTTGACTTGATTTCACCGTGCGGAAGATGTCGAGCTTTGATGTACGGTCATCCGATGTCCGATTAACCTGAAATTTGATAGGGAGCCTATTGGAGTCATTTTGAGATGATCCATCAGCTTCAATTTGGATGCCATGGTCCAGGGGAGTTTCACCGCCAGTAGGCTTGATTTTGCTTCGGAGCTCAAAACCTGGTCAAACGTTGTCGGAATGACCTGAAATTTGATGTGTAGCCTTTCGAAAGCATGTAGAAGCTACTCATGTGTTTTGTTTGATGAGTGGCGGCATCGGAGGTTCTCGCCGCCGGGAGGCTTGATTTCGTCGTTCAAGAGTTGATGGAGGGTCAAACGGTGTCGGTTTGACATGAAATTCGACGTGGAACCTTTTGGAGATATTTTGAAACCATCCACAGGCTCTGATCAAAGATTTGATGTATTTGACACTGTCGCCGTTGGGAGCTCCCGCTTAGCTGTTGGAGGATTGAAGTTAGGCCAAATGGTGTCGAAATGGCCCGAAACTTCATGTGTACCTCCTTTTTGGCTATTTTGAAGGATCTTGCAGTTTTTGTTTGATTCTGACAAGATCCGATGCTTAAAGCAGCTTTGCCTGTTTGTAGTAGGATGCGGCTCCATGTAGCTTTTGATGTTGAGGAGGCAAAGTGACATTTTTGGTGTCAACAAATGCCCCCTCGAGGTACAGCGACGAATTGTGTAGCTTTTGCAGTCGATGTGCCTCGAAGAAAACTGTAAAGGAGAACTTCTGACTTGACCAAAAGTCTTTGAGCATTCTTTTTGATAGAGTAGCCTTTTGAGTTTCCAAGAGGATTCTATGGCAGTGAAAGAGATCACGTACCACCATCTCAAGGCAAAATTTTTTGAAAATGACATTTGGATTGGTTTTTTGGGTTTTGGATTTTCCTTTTTGACCTTGTGGACCTAAAGGCTTTGTGTGGCGCATCAGGCGGTCAAGAAGGTTTTTGGTTGTTGACCTTGTGACCTAACAAGCTGTATGTGGCAGGTTAGGGGGGCGGATTTTGGATTTTGATTTTTGGTCTTGTGTCCCAACAAGCTGTATGTGGCAAATTAGGGGACCATGGTTTCTATTTTTGTCACTCTTTGGGACAATTTTGGGTCCATTGGAGTGGTTTGGGTTTTTGTGGAATGTCAATTTCAAGGTTTTGGCTTAATTTGGTTCATGAGGTGGGATGGTTTGGATTTTGGAAACTCATGAGGTTTGGATTTTTTTTGTATGGTCCAATCAACTTAAAGGAGGCATGGAACCATTTTTTGTATGCTCTTGGTAAGAGGGATTTTGACTAAAAGCCACTTTTAGTGCCTAGGTGGTCAAACTTGTCTCATATGGGCTAGCCCATGGGACCTTAAGCTTTAAAGATGGCTTAGATCTCATGTGGTGTCATTTTTGTAAAGAATATCTAAAAATATCTCTTTTTGGTAGAGAATATCTAAAAATATTCTTACTTGGAGAGAATCTCTCAAGTTTCCTTGATTTTGGGAGAGATTTTCTCAAAGTATCTTTCTTTGAGAGAAAGTTTCTCATAATCCCTCTCTTTTCGGAGAGAGTTTCTCAAAAGATCTCCTCATTGGGAAAGGATATCCCATGATCCCTTTCTTTTAGGAAGTTTGCTAATTTGTAGCACTTACTTCCTTTCTTTTTTCCTCCTTTCCTCTTTTGGTTTGCTCTCTTCTATAAAAGCGAGGGGAGGTTGGATCTCTTGCTCCTATTGCCTTCTTTTTGCAAAAGTCTTCAAGAGTTCTCAAAGATCTAGAATTCTCCTTCTTCTTCAAGGATCTTCAAGCTTTTTCTTCTTCTTCTCCATCAATGGCTTCAAGTAAGTTTCTTTTTTTTTTTTTAAGAAACCCCATGTAGGAATAGAAAAGAGTTTTCATTCTTTCCTTTTCTTTTCTTTTTCTTTCTTTTTTTTTTCTTTTTCACGTGCATCCTTTTTTTTTTTCTTTCTCTCTTTCTCTCTCTTTTTTTCTTTTTTTTCACGGTTTCTCTGTTTTTTTTTTTTTACCGTGGCTTTTTTTCTTTTTTTTTTCACGGTTTCTCTCTTTTTTTTTACCGTGTGTTTTTTTTCTTTTTCCTTTTTTTTTCTATCTCTTTTTTTTTTTGTGTGGCCGTACGGACAAGACCGTACGGCCACGTGGCCTGTGGGTGATTTTTTTTTTTTTTTGTTGTTGTTTGAAAAAAGAAACTTTCTTCCTCTTTTCTTTCCTTTTTTTTTTTTTCGGATTTCGAGACGCACATGCATGACAACTTTCCTTCTATGCATTTTTTCTTTTTAGAAAATAGAATTGGAAGTATGATAGTGCACACCTGGAAATCTTTTCGCAAGTCTTAGGATTTAGAGCTCGCAGCAATGTTGAGCCCTTTCTTGGTCTTGCGGGGATTTTCTAAGGAGCTTTACAAGTTTTGGATTCTAGAGCTCGCAGCAATGTTGAGGCCTTTTCCAGTCTTGCGAATATTTGAGAAGATTTGGTTTGATCTCGCAGCAATGTTTGAGTTCAAGCCTTCTTCGAGAATTTCCATCAATTATGAGCTTGCAGCGTTGTTGAGCCCATCTTCAAGCTCCTATTTCTTTTGGGGTGTTTTCCTTTTCTTCGGAATTGCCCCGGAATAGTGCCAAAATTTCGCTAGAATTTTTTAGCAAAATTCTGTCATTTTGATGATTGATTTTTCTCTCTTTCCATCCTTTGCAGGTAGTTCCTCCAGAATGAACAAGGGTAATGAGCCTGTCACTGATGCGCCTTGTCGTTCTATTAGATCCTCTAATGTGGCCGTACAGCAGGCCTGGGAAGAGGTTCAGTATGTTGAAAGGAACTTGGAAGAGTGTGACTCGCTTAACTGAGATGAGATGAGGCAACGTTTGATTACCCTCAAGGATGAGGAGTATTATAAGATTATGGTAAGCAACCGTCCCTGGGTCACGGACGATTAGAGTATTGTGCCCAAGCCTACCTTCTTCTTTGGTGATGCTGTCCCCGACGATTCAACATACCAAAGGAGATGTTTTCAGTTCTCTTTCACAGTTGATGGTGAGAAGATAACTGTTTCTACCCGGTCGACCTTCGATCGGACTATCTTGATCATGAGTCTTTCCTCCACATGCTTGAAGAGGGAAGATCCTCCAAGTTGGGTGAAGAGGACAAATGTGATCGAGACCGGGGTTTTTGTTGGTGGCCCTTCTAGTTTTGCAGTGAAGTCGCCTGCCCGCATGGACATTTTGATGCTGGCCAGTGTTAACACCAAAAATGTCACTTTGCCTTCTCAACATCAAAAGCTACACAGAGCCGCATCCTACTACAAATAGGCAAAGCTGCTTCAAGGATCAGATCTTGTCAAAATCAAACAAAAACAACAAGATCCTTCATAATAGCCAAAAGAGAGGCACACATGAAGTTTCGGGCCATTTTGAGATCATTTGGCCTAACTTCAATCCTCCAACAGCTGAGCGGGAGCTCTCGGCGGCGACAGTGTCAAATACATCAAATCTTCGATTAGAGCCTATGGATGGTCTCAAAATACCCTCAAAAGGTTCCACATCGAATTTCAAGTCAAACCGACACCGTTTGACCCTCCATCAACTCTCGAACGACGAAATCAAACCTCCCGGCGGCGAGAACCTCCGAAGCTGCCACTCATCAAACAAAACACATGAGTAGCTTCTACATGCATCTAAAAGGCTGCACGTCAAATTTCAGGTCAATCGGACATTAGATGACCGCACATCAAAGCTCGACATCTTCTACACGGTGAAATCAAGTCTAGCATCGACAGGACCCCAAAAGGCTTCAAAACTCAAGTAAAAGCCCATGGTTGGTCCAATCTAATGCTTAGGAAGCTTTACCTCAAATTTTAGGTCATTTCGACATCGTTTGACCTAATTTCAACTCTTGGTGGAAAATTGGCTAAGGAGTCTTCGGCTTTTCCAAAAATAGGAAACTTTGTGCTCTGATTTGCACAGCCTTTCGACAGGTTTTCTTCAGTGGAATCAAGCCAATAAATGAGGAGAAATGTCAAAGAAAAATACAGGAGAAAATAGACGCGAAAAAGCCCTAGAAACGGCCAAGAAACGGCGACCGGACGACGACTGAAAAATGGGCAAAAGCCCCATGGTCGCTGGCGACCTTGGCAATGGATGGTCGCTGGCGACCATAGGGATCCGGGCCGCCAAAGTTTGCCTGGAAACCCACTCTTCCGGGTGTTTTTCGCGTTTCGCGACGTTTGGACCTTGTGATTTTCTCAAATTCTGATTTTTGGAGCATGATATCCGTCGATCTTCGTCGGCATCACGGATCTGCCATCGAAATCATTTCATCATCGTCGGACACTCCGAAACCGCCAACCGGCCGACCAAGAAAGTACACTTTCTGCCTGACCAATCGAGAAATTGATTGGACAGATGTTGCCGGCTCATTGGTGTCAACCTATGTCTGAATTTGCATCGTCATCCGACATCAAACAACGTGCGGATCCATCGATGATAATCGCAAGAAGAATTCCAAAAGACGCGGCGCGGCCCGCGACTCTTCAAGCGACTCAGCGACCAATTAATGAAGTTAAATGACCTTTTTATGAAAACTTATTAAGGTCATTAACTCATTATTTTGGACGGCCCAATCAAAAGCAAGCAAATGGGAGTTACAGGTCCAATTAATCATGGCAATTAACCATGTAACTCCTATCATCATGGAGATTAATCTGTTAGTTTTATGGTCTCAATCCATTAAGATTTATGTAATAAATTGATTAATTTTTTTTTATCAATATATTCATGCTTTCCTTTCATGAGATGAATGGTGTTTATTACTTAAATACACATAACCAATACGAATGACATGATGGTTAATGAGGTGAACTGGAGTCCATAAGTATACTAGATGCAATACATGTGTATGGATGAGATCCACATATAGGAGACATGTATAACAAATCTTATACTTGAATATCTTCACAACTAGTGATGAGACTGGACATCTCATCTAACAAGGTTGCAATACTTTGATTACTATGAGAAAGTGTGATTTGTCTCGATCATTAGAATGTAAGATTCTGGATCATAGTGCTGGTACCTTGGACGTATTGAAGGACCATGAGAAGCACCTTATGAACACTGTCTTTACTTTAAGGTCTGCTCTCATAATTCCCTAGCAATAGGCTCTCAATCCTGGGACATTTATGAACTCAAGTTTCTATCTATTCATTTACTTTGAGTCACCAATGAGTGAGGCCAACTGTAGGTCAACATCTCGGTGTCTTGGGTATGTGGTAGTAGGACTGTGGAAACATGTAATGGTCAAGATAGAATCTATCTCTATTGTCCCCTTGTGCCAATTAGTGGATTTATCATTGGTAAGTGTACACCCATCTCAATTAAGAGTTAATTGGATGGTACTAATGATTACTATAATTAATTGGGTCTCAAGGATAATAAGATATGGGTCAAAATTGGTGGGACAGTCTGTCCAATTGATCCATGGATAATGACAGAGGGGCCCACTTGTAGTAATAGGGAAGTTTAGGGTCTTCATGTAATTTATTCGTAAGACAGGAGTTCAATTGCATTTATATAGTGGAGTTATTTGCAATTAACTGTGGGCCCGGATTGCACATGAGATGTGGGGTCGCGGTGTCCGAGTTGGAGTCAGCTTTCTATAGAATCCCTAGTGGTCCCCACGCTAGCCCAAGATTGGATCTTTACTAATTCTATTTGAACTCAAAAAGGAAAGCTACTATTTCTATTTGAAGTGAGACTTCTAATAGTGGTAATAGTAGAGCAAAGGGTTACTAAGTGTAATGGAAGTTGGACTTCTAATTATACACTAAGAGAGAAGGTTGAAAAGCTATAAAAGGAAGAGAAGGGAGCACCCTTGGACGTCCATGCACAATTCCTCCTAGGGATTCACGCCCATCATCCCCTTGTGCAAGAGTTGCACTTCTTCTCCTTCCCCTCTCTCTCTTCTAGTTCCCTTCTAGTTTCCTTAGTGATTCTAGTTAGTCTTTCTCTTGGAGAATCCACCATCTCTCTTGAGGAAAGAGATCTGAAGCGGGTCATAGCGTGGAAGACGATTGGGCATTGGAGATTCTGATCTTAGAAGAACTCTTCATCAAAGAGTTGAATCAAGTTCTCCATTAGAGCACAACCAAGCTCCATAGGTATCTTCTACTCCTTGTATGTTGTGGAATTTCGTGGTTGCATGTTTAGTGCTGTTTCTTTCTCATTCATAGGTTTGTTTGCTGATCATGATGGCTGAGTTTGAGGACATGCATCTTGGATTGGGTTTTGATGGATTTTGGATAGGTGTTCATCACTTCTAGTTGGTGAAAAGTTTTTGAAACCTATCCAAGAGGTCCACCCACTTCCAACATAATCATGGTAATTAATCATGAAACTCCCATCATCATGGAGATTAAATGCCCATTATTCTCCATCGGCCAATCAAAATCCAAGAAAAAGGAGTTACAAGATCCTCAAATTAAATCTTGTAACTCCTCCCATCATGGAGCATTAATATCATTAATGCCCATAAAACCCTCCTAATGGCCACCAAAAGCCTATAAATAGGCGGTCATTCCAAAGGGAAGGGATCCTGAAAAAATCGCCTGAAAATTGTCCTGAAGAATTCTTTGCAAAAAAAGAAACTCTCCTGCCCTGAAGAAACCCTGCTACTGCAAGAACTACAAGGTGATCAAAAGTCCCTTGGGGGGCCACTCCCCCAAGGTTTCTCTTCTTCTATCCAACATGGCCTAGATGCGGCTTTTCAGCCCGTCTACCCATTTTTCTATTGGATATAGGACCTTCCTTTGGTCTTTGTCCTCTAAAAATCTGGGGTCCAAGCCAATCCAAGTGAACTAAAGCATCAAGTGTTCTCATCTGAAGGACGATGGCGGAGTCCATACATGACTCGCGATCGTCGATTTGAACGAGTCCCCACAATCGCTTGAGAAGTCAGTTCCCTCTTTCTTCCCTTTCTATTGTATTTTGTATTTTTAAAAGATACAAAAATCACAGTTATTGTCTTTCATCATTGATAAGATTTGTAAATCGCCTTCCATGGCAAAATCGCCTTCTACGGCACAAAACCGCCTTTCACGACAAACTAAACAAAATCGCCTCTCACGGCGTTTTAAAATCTTGTCTCTTTCTTTAAATATATGTGCAATGGAAAGTTAGAAAAAAAGGTTTCATTTCCTTTCTACTTGTGAAGGTGAATCTCTGGATCAACATTTTAAATTCCAAGTAGAATAGAAAATTTGGCATACCAGTACAAAAAAAATGTTGATGCTTGCTCTTTTTTTTCTCTTCGCCTCACCGCACCCCGGCGGACCCGTGACGGAGGAAGGCAAGAAAGAAAAAGATGGGTCTAACAAGTTGGCATACCCGGTGGGACTCGTTCATTTGAGAACACGATGCTTAGAATCCTTGGCTCCTTCCTAGTTGGTGGCCTATGTTGGATCTTGTATCTAAAAAAATATATGAGATGGGATTCTTTGGAAACTTCTTTCTTTGAACTTGTTTCCATTCTTTCTTTTCTCAACAAAAAAAAAAAAAGTTTTTTTTCATTGGATTCAAATTGGAGAAACTTTGGTTCTTTCCTTTTCATACAATGGCTCGCAGAAATGTTTGAGCCAACGTTCGGATTAGGAGGGGCCATTTTCTTCTCTTTGATGGGTCCATTGGAGATCTTTCAAAAAAAAAAACTTTTCAAATTCCTTTCATTGGATTCAAATTGGAGAAGCTTTGGTTCTTTCCTTTTCATACAATGGCTCGCAGAAATGTTTGAGCCAATGTTCGGATTGGGAGGGGCCATTTTCCTCTCTTTGATGGATCCATTGGAGATCTTTCAAAAAAAAAAATTAAAAAAAAAAAACATTTCAAATTCCTTTCTTTTGGATTCAAATTGGAGAAACTTTGGTTCTTTCCTTTTCATACAATGGCTCGCAGAAATGTTTGAGCCAACGTTCGGATTGGGAGGGGTCATTTTCCTCTCTTTGATGGGTCCATTGGAGATCTTTAAAAAAAAAAAAAGGTTAAAAAAAAACTTTTCAAATTTCTCTCTTTTGGATTCAAATTGGAGAAGCTTTGGTTCTTTCCTTTTCGTACAATGGCTCGTAAAAATGTTTGAGCCAACGTTCGGATTGGGAGGGGCCATTTTCCTCTCTTTGATGGGTCCATTAGAGATCTTTAAAAAAAAAAAAGGTTAAATTTTTTTTTTCAAATTTCACTCTTTTGGATTCAAATTGGAGAAACTTTGGTTTTTTCCTTTTCGTACAATGGCTCGCAGAAATGTTTGAGCCAACGTTCGGATTGGGAGGGGCCATTTCCCTCTCTTTGATGGGTCCATTGGAGATCTTTCAAAAAAAAATGTTTTTTTTAAAAAAAAAACATTTCAAATTCCTTTCTTTTGGATTCAAATTGGAGAAACTTTGGTTTTTTCCTTTTCGTACAATGGCTCGCAGAAATGTTTGAGCCAACGTTCGGGTTGGGAGGGGCCATTTTCCTCTCTTTGATGGGTCCATTGGAAATCTTTCAAAAAAAAAAAAAAATGCATTAAGGTTGCACCAATTGCGTTCTTTGACCAAAGTGAATCAAAGAAAATCCTTGTCCAGAGTGTGGAGGCAACTAGACTGTTCGAGGTAAGGGTCCTTCAAACGGGTTCATTAAGTAATCCTACCCTTACCCGGGGGCTAATCTATCCACTAAGGTTTCATAAGACCGAATTGGAAGACCTATGTGCCCTCTTAAAAAAAATAAAAAAAAAATAAAAGAAAAATCTTGAAAAAAAAAAACTTCTGTCACTATTGTATTCAAATTGGAGGAATTTTGGTTCTTTCCTTTTTCGGATTTAGGCTCGCAGAAATGTTTGAGCCTGTATTCGGATTGGAATACCATTTGCTCTCTTTTATGAATTCAATCTTGACTTAAAAAAAAAAAAAAAAAACTCCCGTCATTAATGGATTTAAATCTGAGAAATCCTGGTTCTTTCCTTTTTCGGATTTAGGCTCGTAGAAATGTTTGAGCCTGTATTCGGATTGTAATACCATTTGCTCTCTTTTGTGAACCCAATCTTGACATTTCAAAAAAAAAAAGAAATCCTATCTCGTGTCCTTTTTCAAGGATGCGATTTACAACATTTGTGCCTAGTGGTGCTAGTATGCCCTTTCGGGTCTACTGTATTCGCGACCGACACATTTGTATCTCTAACCTTATATCATTTTACCTCGAGTGAGCTTCGCTTCTCGGTAACTTGAATTAAGGTTTACAATTGCTTCTAGCAGTCACTGGAATGCTCATTTCGAGCCGACCATACTTGCGTTCAGAACAATTGTACCATCCATGGCTTTTTGCCTTCTTCATTACGCTCAGAACGGGCCATGCCCCTGAGTGATTTGAAAAGACAAAACCATAGTATAGCCCATTTATGATCACCATATTCTTGTGATTAGTAATGGATGTGGTCTTGTTTCAGAAAAGTTTTCTAAAACTAACAATGGCAGCTTCGTTGACCATCACCTTCGATGAGAACAAGTACCAAGTCATGCTTCAAGAGAAGCAAAGCAAGCGCACTTTCAAGCGCCCCGCCAGCTGCCGAAGCGTCACATCCCTCGGCAACTCCCAAAACACTGGGTTGACCTCCACTCCCCGGACCATCGTCTTCGGGTCACTGGGACCATTCCCACTACCCGTAGAAGAGACGACACCTGCTAAGAAGCAGAAGACCGCCCCTCAACGTGTCGCTACCCTGACACCAAAGGCGGTCACCAAGAAACCCGAAGCCCGTGGCAATCCCACGAAGCCTCAACCTACAAAAAGCCAGGTCTACCCCAAGACTTGGTCCCCGCGATCTTCGCCAAAACAAAGAAGGTCCCGGACATCTGCAAAGCCAGCATACCTGGCTCCTCTCAAGGAGAACCGGTTCTATCCTCTTGCTTACATCAAAGGAGAGAAACCTACCCAACACCGAACTACCAAAACAACTCAGCACGAGCCGGCTTGTTCATACGAGCCGGCTTGTTCATATAAGCCCAAAATCAAGTCGTGCATCACAAGGCCTCGACAAGAACCTGCCAGGGCCTGCTCTCCTGCAACTCGACCCTTCATCTCAACAGGGGCTGAGCTTGCAAAATTTAAAGCTTCGTTGCGACAGGCCAATGACCGCGTCCAGATCCTGTCCATGCCAGTCTTCAAGGAAGACAAGCTCGGTTACTGCGCAGGAGGGACCACGTCCTTCATTGCCAGAGCACAACCCGAGCTAACCGAAGTTCAAATTGCTCGTCGCATACATCACTGCGCGGCATATCGACAAAAGAGATTAGAGAAGCAAAGAACCCAGTATTCTGAGCTTCAAATCTCCCAAAAATGGGTCGAAAAAGAAAGACCCGACCAAGTTGCTGCTGTCCACATGGTTGGCAAAACCAAAAGAAGGCAGAAATCAGCAACAAAAATACATGTCAGACGACCGGTGACTTGCAGCGTCTCCCGGACAAGAAGACATTAGGAAGACTCTCCCACTCCTACAAGCCAAGGACACCGGAGTGATCATTCCTCGGGCTCTTCACCTAGAAGAATGAGCTACAGCTCAGTCACTAAGATAGTATCCTCTTTTGACTCACGAAGGATGAATGTCTTGGTCACAAACTCTGAGCAGCCTCCACCACATGACGACATGGCTCTACGCATTCAACAGCTAGAGCAAGGATAGCAGAGAATAGAGGTTCTGATGGAAAACCTCCTTCTCACTCTCCAGCGTCCACCAAACAATGAGGACGTTCCTCCACAAGATGAGGCAAATGGTGGAGAAGATGAGTCACACACCCTTACTAAAAAGGACGTTGACAATATCCTCACTAAAGCAAAAGAAGATGATACATTGAAGGAGCATGGGATCAAGCCACCATATCCCTTATGGATGGACTCGGTTCCTTTCCCTCCAAAATTCAAACAACCTCTTCTCCAAACATATACGGGGAAAGGTTCAGCTAGACAGCACGACATACGACTTCATTCACAAGTGGAAAGCAATAGCATACAGATGCTCAGATGTGCTGCCACAAGCGTCGCTAGTCGACATTTGTCGAAACAACATGAGAGCAAGAATCCGCTCAATGATCATCGGCAACAAATCAAAGAACTTGGGAGAACTCCTAGAAGCGTCTATGGAGGCTGAAATGGTGATCAAAGACCTCAACAGTCAAAAGTCATCAAAGAAGGAGCCGACCGCCATTCCGACCTCCAAGCCAAAGAAAAAGGAGGTTCTCAATGTGCAAACCAAGTCAGCCCCTCAGCCGCTAAAGAAAGCTGAAAACAAAGCTGCAGGTAAGAGACCTGAACTCTCTGATGTCTTCAAAGAACGAGTAGAGAAGAAATACTCGTTCGATGAAGATGTTGAAGAAATATTTGGGGCTCTCTTGGCAAATGAGAAACTCACCTTGCCTAGCCCCAAAAAACCGGGAGATGTTGACAAAACCAATGATCCCCGATATTGTCCATACCACCAAATGGTCTCGCATCCTCTCAACCAATGTTTCATTGTGAGAGAGAAGATTAACGAGATGTGGAAAAACGGAGTCATCACCTTTGACAAAAACTATGGGTTTGCCTCCGTCAACATGGTGACATATGGACAAACATCCAAATCACCAAAGAAAAAAGTCACTACTTCCTTCAAGGTGATAAAAATGACCCAGACGTCCCAAGAGCTGGTGCCTTACCCAACACCAGAAGGACAACCCATATGGGTGCATCCCGATCTCCTGGAAGATGAAAATTGGGAGATTGTCAAAACAAAGCCGACCGCTCAACAGCGAAGGCAAGCCAAGAGACAACTCCGTAAGCTCAAACAGCAGGAGAAGGCTCAAACAAAACAAGAGGTCCCTGAAAAGGCAGAAACCTTCTCTACCGCTTCACTGGGGGCAATAGAGGAGTCCCTCCCCAAAGCTCCAAGAGTGATAAGAAAATTCACTCTCAGTGATTTTATGCCACCACGGCTCAGGGATAAGACTACGCATGGGGCATCATACTCTTGCAACTCGGTAGTTGGATTCTCCATGAATGGATACGAGTCCAGTGACACTGCCAGTGACACAGATGAATGGGAGGAATCCATCGAAACCGGAGAATATCTCTCCGATGAAGAATGGATCCCAGAATCCCACCTTATGCTAGTAATCTGGTATAACCCCTTTCAGCCACAAGGAACTTGGTCTGATGATGATGAAGACGAAGAGGCTGCCCAAAATGCTGTTGATATAGCACAAACAAATGCTCTAGTGGATCCCAACCATGTTGAACCACAAGGAGCAGATGAAGAAGAAGATCTAGCTCCTATGCTCGATCTCGAAGAATATGCGAGGATCTTGTAGCATCTCGCCATAGAGCAGGAGCAGGATGACATCAACCAGCTTCATCAAAATCCAGAACCGGAAGTCCCGGAGAATCTACAAGCATCTCCTCCAGTGACTCCGGAAAATGAAGAAAGTTGCTGGATTGATGTCCTCTTACATTGGAGGATGAGTCTGATTCCCAACAGTCCATTGTGGAGGCATCTTCTATCAAAGTTGCCTGCAATGTGATAGTTCAGGATGATAGTGCCTCTGAAGCTTCATCTGCTGAGGCGACAGACTCTCAAAATGCATCCGGCAGCATATCTTCTGGAGCTACATACTCTCGGGTGACTTCCACTGAGATAACTCCTTCTCAGCCGTCATCTCCTGAAACGGTGACATCAGAAGTCAAGCGTCTTCCGACTGATCACCGGAAAGAAGCTCTGGCTGATGAAGTCTTCAAAGAAAACCCAGTCAATTGGTCCCAGGTACCCAACCTCATAGGAGATGTCTGGACCGATGAAATACTGGACAAAGAAGAAAAGTTGTTGGAAGTTGTTCAGGGCTTGTTCTCAGAAAATGCTCCATGCAACGCAATAACTGAAGATGGCAATGCTGCTGCAGAAGCATTTTCAGCAAATGGGGAGGATCAGCCCCTTGAGCCCGAAGGGGGTCTTTCGAAAGAAGAACCGCCTCTAGAAGTTTTTGAAGTTGGGAAAGGTACCCGCTTTGGCCGGGATTACCACAAAAACTACAACTAGCCTTCTTTTTCTTCTTATGTAAATCCTTCGGGAAAACAAGCTGTAAATGCCCCAAGTGGTGGTGATAATGAAAATGCAGGCCCAAAGGAGGATTTCAAGTATGATTTGATCGAGCACTTCAAACGCATACCTACACGACTGCACATCCTAGACTTATTACGAATGTCACCACAAACTCGTGATAGTCTCATTTCAGAACTGTAAAGGCTGAATGTGGATGTCGACAAACATGCCCCACAAGTCCTACAAATTGAAATGGACTATAGGGTCAAAAAGTCAAAAACCTCCTCAAAGGGAGAAAAGAAAGAAGCTGGAGGACCTTGCACTGAATGCCTCTGTCCAAAAAGTCGCAAGTGCTACCATTGCCTTTAATAAGGAAGACCTCCTGCTAGGTGAGACGAAGCACAACTGACCCTTATACTTCACAGGGTACATCAGAGAGATGCTGATACACAGAGTCCAGATCGACCCGGGTTCTGCACTCAACCTCATCTCTACTTCGGCACTCGAAGAGCTGGGTATCCCACCTAGCAAACTAAACCACACATCTATGTCCATCTTTGGATACGATGGGAGTGCTCAAAGGCCCATTGGCAAAATCCGGTTCAGGTTGCAAATCGGTGATCTTATCTCTGAGGTCATCGTATATGCAATAAAAACCCCTTCATGCTACAACATCCTTCTCGGACGCCCCTGGATACACGAGAACGGTGTCGTTCCTTCGACTCTACATCAGTGCATCAAGTTTGTTGGTGACGACGGCTTGATACATCGAGTGTTTACAGACAAAAAGCCCTTTAAAGGGAAAGAAGTTCATTTCGTAGACTCTTAAATGTACAAGGATGAGAAAGAGAAGGAGGAGGATAAAATAACATCCTTCGCCGGCAATCTCCAAAAAGATAAAGGCAAGGCTCCTCAGCAATCATCGGAAGAAAATAAACTTTTTGGCAAACCCGAAGAGAGTAATCAGTCTCCCTTCGTTATCTCCTTCAAATCTTCCAAACCTTTGGTAATTACTACTAAGGCAAAGAAGACAAAGCAAAAGACTGGGGGCAAGTTTGCTGTCTCCTTCGTGTCTATCATACAAGACACGGATTCAGAGACAGAAGACAATGCATCGTCAAGCCAAGCTGATGCTCAGTAAGTTCGGCCTGCCCTCGCTCCATTGGAGACAACTATTGATGTAGAAGATCCTGCATCTGTTACCTTCATTGTTTCGGCAACATCGGCGGAAGAGAAACCAAACTTCTTCCATAGGTCGGACGCTTCTTTATCAAATTCCTTGCTTGAGCCTTTCCAAAATGAAGGTATGCCTCAACTATCCTTGTATAGTCCAATGGCACAAGCTATCATGAAGAAAATGGGCTATAACGCTCAAAATCCAATTGGTTTGGGAGGTGGCCGTGGTATTCTTATACCTTTGGAACCCACCCTGACCAAAAGTCAGCTGGAAGATTGGAAACTCCACCGTCGCATAGACAAGTCTTCATACGGATTGGTATGATCCTGACACTCAGATGAGATAGCTGACACAAAGGCTGCAGAGTCGTTTTACCGACCAGGCCTCAACATCTCGTGTCAATGAAGACTTCGATCTCCCTGGATATCTCTTTGAGGAGTTACCCGACAAAGACCCAGGAAGCTCATCAAATTGGTATGATTTCTCTGATGATGAAGAGGAATTGTCCGATGACACAGACGCACGGTTCTCTAATTCAGAAGAGCTATCGTCTCCAAAAGAAATGCCTTACTTCGACCCAGTTTCAGCAGGTGATGTCTTGAGAAGAATACCGATCAAGAAGATTTATGGACAGAAGTGGAGCCATGGTCTGAAAATGCCCTTGGAAATCCACAAGGTCTTGTTGAGTTGGAAGCCTCCGAAAATATTGTGGAGGAGCCACCTTCAAACCTTCCAACAGAAGATTCTGTTCAAACGATAGACTTGGGAACACCAGATAACCCACGTCTTGTATTTATAAGCAAGAATATAAAGGATGATGAGTCACCCGAGTATATCTCTTTTCTTCGTGAGTTTGTTGATTGTTTTGCATGGTCTTACGCTGAAATGCCTGGCTTAGATCCCAACATAGCAGTTCATAAACTCAACTTGCAAGAAAATGTCAAGCCTGTAAAACAAGGCCAAAGAAGATTCCGTCATGATGTGATGGACAAAATTGAACAAGAAGTTCAGAAACTAAAAAACGTTGGCTTCATCCACGAGGAACAACATCCTGAATGGTTGGCCAACATCGTCCCCGTGACAAAGAAAAATGGACAAATCAGAGTCTGTATTGACTATAGAGACCTGAATAATGCCTGCCCCAAAGATGAATTCCCGCTCCCCATACCGGAGGTAATGATTGACAACACCTGCGTGTTTGCGCTAATGACATTCATGGATGGCTTCTCTGGCTACAACTAGATAAAAATGCATCCCGAAGATGAAAGGTATACATCATTTCGGACCCCATTTGGCGTGTATTGCTACACTGTCATGCCATTTGGTCTGAAAAATGCCGGTGCAACATATCAAAGGGCTATGATGAAAATATTCCAAGATATGCAACACAAGACGGTCGAATGTTATGTTGATGACCTCGCCGTCAAAAGCGAAAGAAAAGAAGACCATCTCCAAGATCTTTGAGAAGTCTTCCTCCGGCTTCGCAAACACAAACTGCGAATGAATCCCCTCAAATGCTTCTTCGGTGTCTCATCGGGTAAGTTCCTTGTATTCATAGTTCGGAAAGCTGGAATAGAACTTGACCCCATCAAAGTCAAGGCAATTCTAGAAATGCCATCTCCAAGAACCCTAAGAGAACTAAAAGGGCTTTAAGGAAGATTGGCATACATCCGACGGTTCATTTCCAATCTATCAAGAAAATGCCGCCCATTTTCTTGCCTGATGAAGAAAGGTGTAGACTTTGTTCGGGATGCTGAATGTGAAGCTGCATTTCAAGACATCAAGTTATACCTGACCAAACCTCCGGTGTTGGCTGCTCCCACAATTGGAAAACCATTCATCTTGTACACAAGAGCTCTCGACTATTCTTTGGGCGTTTTACTTGCACAAGAAAATGATGGAGGAAAAGAAGCGACTCTATACTACCTTAGTCGCATGTTGGTAGGTGCAGAGCATCGCTACTCTCCAGTTGAAAAAGAATGCCTGGCAGTGATGTTTGCTGTACAAAAGCTACGTCACTATTTCTGTCAAACACAGTTTACCTGATTTCGAGGATCAATCTCCTAAAGGTCCTTGTTACAAAAGCAGGTTCTCTCAATGCCCGGCTGGCAAAATGGTCTATCCTTCTGTCACAATTTGATATTAGGTATATACCACAAAAGGCAATCAAAGGCCAAGCTCTAGCAGATTTTCTTGCAGAGCATCCCCTGCCTAAGGATTCTCCGCTTAGGAATGATCTCCCAGACGAGCCTGTTTACAGTGTGGAAACCTCCTTATCAAATGCCTCCTGGAACATGAACTTCGATGGTGCAACCAGAACAAATGAAAAAGGAAAGCCGATATCAGGAATTGGCATTCTCTTTGTTAGCCCCTATAAATACATGATTCCTCATGTGTTTTCGCTACTGGAACCATGTTCAAACAATGCAGCTGAGTACCAAGCCCTGATCTTAGGATTGGAACTCGCCCTCGAATCCGGCATCACCATGCTGGAAGCATTTTGGGACTCCCAACTGATTGTCAACTAGATGAATAAAAAATATGAAATCAGGAAGCCTGATCTGTTGCCTTACTACAACAAGGCGCAATCGCTTCTTCAAAAGTTTGACATCTGTCACATCACCCACATCCGCAGAGGTGAAAACATCTATGCAGATGCCCTGGCTGGACTTGCTGCATCCATGGCAATCCAAGAAGGGGAAAATATGCAAATTACAGGGTGTCAAAGAAGGATTCTCCCTCCTCTCAACACACACTAAGCAGTTGTTGAATGCCAACAAGTGGTCGGAAGTCGAGTTTCCATCCTCAAACCTTCGATTGGCGACTGGAGGGATCCGTTCATTGATTATATTATGTTCGGAATCCTACCTGAAAATCCAAAAGAGCGGGTAAGCATTCAAAGACGAGCCCCAAACTTCCATTTGGATATTCCCTCCAAAATGCTTTATAGAAAATCCTCCAATGGAGTACTTCTATGCTACTTGTCACAACAAGAGGCGGAAGAAACTCTAAAAGAAGTTCATGCTGGTCTTTGTGGAGCCCATCAGGCTGGTCCTAAGCTCTACGATCAGATAAAAAGGTTAGGTTATTATTGGCCTACCATGGTGGCTGACGCAATGCAATTTGCTAAACGTTGCCAATAATGCCAAGTTCATGGAGATTATGTACACATGCCTCCAGAATAGTTACATCCTACAGCGATCTCGTGGCCCTTCGAAGCCTTGGTATGGACAACATAGGTCTTATCTCTCCCCCGTCAAGCAAAGGTCATCGCTTCATCTTCGCCGCTACGGATTATTTCTCCAAGTGGTCAGAAGCATTTGCGTTCAGTGAAATGAAGACCTCGTCAGTCCTTCAATTCTTACGAACCAACATCATTTGTCGCTTCGGCATACCTAAAAGATTCGTCCATGATAACAGACCACAATTCCGGGATCACAGATTCTACAGGTTCTGCGACAAATACAAAATCCAAAGTTGTCCTTCGACTCCGTATAACCTGGCAGCGAATGGACTAGCAGAAGCTTTCAACAAGACACTTTGCAAAATTCTCAAGAAAATGGTCTCTAGTCAGAAAAGAGACTGGAGCGACAAACTGCCTGAAGCTTTATGGGCCTATCGGACTACCGTTCGAGGACCAAACCATAGCACACCATTCTCCTTGGTCTATGGATGTGAAGCAGTTGTCCCTCTAGAGGTACAAATTCCTTCCTTAAGGGTATCTCTACAAAATGAAATGACGCAAGAAAGCAACGTCAAATTGAGACTCCAAGAACTGGCTAATCTCGATGAAAGACAGCTCGAAGCTCTATAAAGCGTTGAGCTTTACCAAGCATGCATGGCAGGATCTTTCGACAAGAAGGTCAGGCAACGCACCCACAAAAAGGGTGACTTAGTTCTTGCGGTAAAAAGGCCAATGGTTCTTGCCCACAAATCCATAGGCAAATTCGAACCAAAATGGGAGGGACCCTTCGTCACTGACAAAGTCTTCTCCAATGGCACATATGCTCTTCTAAACATGGAGGGTGACAGATGTATGCTACCCATCAATGGCAAGTTCTTGAAGTGGTACTACCCTTGAAGACTTCCTACATCGGGTCAGAGCGATGCCTGCATGGACAAAGCCTATTCCTAGGTACTTGCTCGTCAAACCCACCCCTTTTAGAGTTTTCATCCCTATGTTGAAATTTCTAAAAACCTAAAAACAATGCTTACTTTCAATGTTTCATTGTTCAAAAAAAAAAAAAAAAAAAAAAAAAAAAAAAAAAAAAAAAAACAAAATCAAACCCAAAATCCAAGTTTAGGAGCCTCTTCCCTAACTTGACCAAAACTTTCAATCCTTGAACCCAAAATTCATGGTTTGAAACAAAAATCAGGACTTGGGAATTTCCACCCTAGTCCACCCCGACTTTTACCACCAAAGATGGTTTTGAGTCAAAATTTACGACCCTCGTGTCTTTAAACAAAAAAAATGGTTTTTCAAAAAACCGTAGGGAAGCGACGTTTAGTCGATACTCACACAAAACCCAAAAATCGGAAGGATGCGAACCCTATTCGATACTTCCAAAACCTCAAAATCGCAAGAAAGCGGCACCTCGTCGATACTTGCAAAATTTCAAAAAAAAATCGTGGAGACACAACGCTTCAGTTGATATCCACAACCCAAATCTCAAAACAAAAACAAAGGTTCGAAAAAACCTCAAAAATCAAAAATCGTGGGGAGGCGACATTCCATCGATACCCACAAAACCAAATTTTTGAGAAAAAAGCAAGGAAGTGACATTCAGTCAATACTTGCACCCAAATCCGCGAGGAAGCGACATTCCATCGATACTCGCAACCGAATGAGCAAGGAAGCGACATTCCATCGATACTTGTAATACCATTCAGCAGGGAGGCGACTCTTAGTCGATACTTGCATTTTGAAAACCAAGAAACCCGGATTTTATGCCAAAAACCTGGCTTTCACGCCAAAACCCGGCTTTCATGCCAAAAACTAAAAATCTGGCTCTCACGCCAAAACCCGGCTTTCATGCCAAAAACCTAGCTTTCGTGCCAAAAAATCAAAAATCCGGCTTCCATGCTGACAAAACAAAACTTGGCTTTCAAAAAACAAAAAAAAAAAAAAAAAAGAAAAAAAAAAGAAAAAACTTGGCTTCCATGCCACAATGAAAAATCGACTCTCATGCCAAAAACCGGCTTCCATGCCACAAACAAAATTTCGGCTTTCACGCCATCCAAAATTCGGCTTTCATGCCAAAAACCGGCTTTCACGCCATCCAAAATTCGGCTTTCAAGCCATAAAAAAAACCAGGCTTTTTGCCACAAAATCTGGCTTTCATACCTAAAAACAACCATTTGACAAAAGATTTTCACAAAATGACAACCTTTTGAGCGAATTTTCAAGCAAACCATTCCCATTCAATTTTTGCTTATGTTTTCATCAAAAGTGAATTTAAGTGAAATAAGGGGATACAAAAAAAGAGTGCCAAAAATGTTTATACATGGAGGTACCAAAAGAAAAGAAGAAAAAGTTTGTTACAAAGTCAGGAGACTAGTCCGACATGGTCTTCAGCCAAAGTCTTAACTCCTCAAGCAAACTCTTGGCCTTAGCCTCCAAAGCTTCCAGGCCGCGTTTCTTTAGAATCTTCCCATAAAAAGCAGTAGGCCGCCGCGATCCATCCTCAGCACAAGGAAGCTCTTCCCAGAGAATTTGCCATTGTTCATATTCTTGAGTCTTCCTCCGGAGATTGGTTTCGACCTCCTCAACTTGGCGAATGAGAGTCCTCTCTCTATCGCGAGCTTTCAAAGTGGCAGTCCACTTAGCAGTGGCTTGTTCTTCCAATAGCTCAAGGTGTTGTCTGGCTGGCTTCAGTGACCTCCCTGTCAAGATGGTGTTGATCCTGTGTCAGCTCAATAATAGCCAACTCGGTGACGTTCCTCTCCCAAACGAGCTACTTCCGAGTCCGCGAGATCTCATTCAGTTTAGATTTGACCTCGCTGGAAGGCTTCAAAAACATCTCGTTGAAGAAATCATCATCCGGAAAGCGCTTGGTCTCAGTCCACTTGTTGCCTAGAGTGATGACTTCATCAACAAAAGCCTTGGCATCCGTAATGTCCAGACCAACTTCTTCGCTATCGGCAAGAATGTCCTGCACATGCTTAACCATGCCGAAACCAGCCTCCAAATGGCCAGAAGAAAGAGTCTCGATCCATGAGCTCAAGACTCTCTTCAACACCTTCCTCACAAGCTGACGGGATGGTTCAGATGAAGACTCGCCATGCTCCGTTGGTCGACTACCCATGTCAGGCACCGTTGGAAGAGTAATCAAGAAGCTCTTTCCAACCGGAGCCGCTGGGGAAGGAATATCAGTAGGCGGACTCGCCTCTGCCTCATCAAAACTGGTGGAAGTAGCCCCTACTCCTGGATCGGTCACAGGTACCCTCTGCTCTGGTTCTGAAAAAGATAGAGGATCTTCTTCTGTCACCTCATAGCCTACCAATGGAAAATGAAAAAGATATGAATATGATTTTGTCAAAAATCAAAATATTAAGATTATCACTACAAAGTACCTTCTTCGACGACCGGCGGAATGCTTTCTGCCTCCATGAGCTCATCCGAAGCATCGTCAAAAGTTGTGTCCATGGATGGCTCAAAGTCGTCGGAATTTTCTGGCAAGTCAGCTGGTAAGAAACAAAAATGCATGTCAACAAATGGCGGTAATGAAAAACAAAAAGAAAAAAGAAGTCATACCAGGAGGAGATTCTGGATCTACTTCAGAATCTCTGGGTTCTTCCTCAGATACCACGATAGGATCCATCACCGCCTCATCGGCCGGAACCTCAGGCATCATCAAACCATGATCTTCTGCCAAAAGAAAGAAAGCAGTAGATCAAAACAAAAGCTCTCGTGAAAGAAAAGAAACGGAAAGAGAAAAAGGAAAAGCATACCATCATCAATGGTCTCTTCCTCTCAGCTCTTCTTTTCTGGAGGCTCATCATCATCCCCTGATGCCTCCTCAGCAATGGTGGAAGGAATTTCCAGATCAGGAGAGTTTTTGTGCCGTCTCTGACTTCGGCGCTGTCCTCTTCTCCTCTTGCTCCTACGGGATGAATTGCTAGAAGTACCCGCCCCACCATCAAAATCGGGCCTCTCGCCAGAGTCCTCACTGGATGGTCTGCTCTTTCCAGTAGACTTCATGGAAGCCCTTGCTTGCTCGACTTGCATCCATGCAGCGACCTCAGCCTCCTCCTCGGTAAGCTGTTCCAAGACCTCACCAGGTATCTCTTGTGCAGCTCCCGATCTGAGGACGTCCTGGTTCTCGAGAAAACATGTTCTGTGCTTTTCTCCAGAAAGGAAAGCCAGAACTTCTTCTCAGCGGATGCCATCTAACTTCCCAAGGCCCTTCCCGAAAGACTGCTTTACATCAAGCTCTTTCTTGGAAAGCCCCCGGTATGTTGAAAAGCTCTCCACAAACCATTTTGTGAAGCCAGCAGTCTGGAAAGTAGGCAACTCAGGATAGGAAATCATAGCAGTAGTGTCTTCTGCGCTATAGAATGCCCATGCATTTCTCCTGTCCTGCAAACCTCCAAAATGCTTCACCTTGCTCGAAGGCGCTCCAACAACGCCTTGAGAGAAGCCCAACTGCATGGCAAAACGCAAAGGAACATACGGCTAGATGTCGACCAAAAGATATCTGTGGTACACCATCGTTCCGACACGTATGTTAAAAAGCCAACTCCTCTCTGTATTTGTCATAGAATAGTGTCTCCCAGACCCTGCCCTGGTCGAATCACGGGAGACACCAAAATCAAAAGCCTTCTTCCGCAAACCCGGAGAAAGCTTCACTGAAGACTGCCCCATCTCGACGTCCCAGAATCGTCAGATCCTCAAACGGGTAGATAAAAGAGATTCGGAAACAGGCTTCCCTCTAGCCAACCGAATCATGAAAGGGTCATCGTCCTGAGCAGCACCCAATCGGTGGAAACTGGGACAGTGGTATACATACCACGAATGAAAAATGTTGGCAAAAAATACCCTATTCATGGGAAGCCAAAGCCGAACCAGAAAAGCAGCAGCCTGCAGTTCGGTGCACAAATAGGAGTAAAGAGCAGGCACCAAAGCAAGCCGCTCTCCAAACGCCATCTGACAAGCCGGAAAAATGCAATGCAGCCTGATGTACGTTCCATCTCCTCCAGCAAAAACAGCCACACCCAGCCAATAAGTGAGGAAGACAGCGAGATCTCTTTGCAACGCAATGTCAGAATGAATGGCGTCTGTGCTTGCGAAGAATACCTTCAAATTTTCTCGCATGGCGGAGATCTTCTTCGAATCCGGGTTCTTAGCCCTGGCTTCCTGGGTCGTACTCTCAGAAGACTCCCCACTGTCAAAGAAGTTGGAGGACAAAAAGCTACCACTCCTCCAACTGTTACACCGGACTTTCGAGCCCTCCTTCTCCTTAAAAAAATCGTAGAAGGCGACAAGCTGAAAGTACAAAAGCCTGAACTCATCAGACTGCTCCTCAAGGACGCTGTCGATAGGCATGAACTCCTCATAGAGATTGTTGAGGATAGGCGGCCCAGTGATGGCACTCAGTTCCTTTAAAGAAAAACCAATCTCACCGTTCGTGACAACGAAGGTGTTGGTTTGTGGAAGGAACGACTCCAGCATGGCCATGAAGGCCTCATCGGAGAAAACCACGGTTTGTCGAAAAGCGCGAACTGCGTAAAAAATCTCGGCCTCCTTCAGAATGGCACCGCCAACCTCCAGGATGTGATCGGTCCACGACGCCCAGCTCGAGTCAGCACTGAAACGGCCGTGAAGTCGAAAAGGCTTCACCCAATTGCTGCCATCGCCCTTGAAAATGCCAAGGCCCACCGGTCTCAAATCGACTGAAGGATGGTTCGAAGCTTGGTAGCCGCTAGCCGGCATCAAAATGTCCATGCGGGCAGGCGACTTCTCTGCAAAACCAGAAGGGCCGCCAACAAAAACCCTGGTCTTGGCCACGTTCGTCCTCTTCACCCAGCTTGGAGGATCTTCCCTCTTCGAGCATGTGGAGGAAAGGCTCATGATCGAGATAGTCCGATCGAAGGTCGACCGGGTAGATCCAGTTCTCTTCTCACCATCAATTGTGAAAGAGAACTGAAAACATCTCCTTTGGTATGTTGAATCGTCTGGGACGGTATCACCAAAGAAGAAGGTAGGCTTGGGCACAATGCTCTGATCATCCGTGACCCAGGGACGGTTGCTTACCATAATCTTATAAAACTCCTCACCCTTGAGGGCAATCAAACGTTGCCTCATCTCATCTCGGTTGAGAGAGTCACACTCTTCCAAGTTCCTTTCAGCATACTAGACCTCTTCCCAGGCCTGCTGTACGACCACATTAGAGGATCTGGTAGAACGACGAGGTGCATCAGTGACGGGCTCCTTACCCTTGTTCGTTCTGGAGGAACTACCTGCAAAGGATGGAAAGAGAGAAAAATCAATCATAAAAATGACAGAATTTTGCTAAAAAAATTCTAGCGAAATTTTGGCATGGTTCCAGGGAAATTCCGAAGAAAAGGGAAACAACCTAAAAGAAATAGGAGCTTGAAGATGGGCTCAACATCGCTGTAAGCTCATAATCAATGGAAATTTTTTGAAGAAGGTTAGAACTCAAACATTGCTGCGAGATCAAACCAAATCTTCTCAAATATCCGCAAGACTGGAAAAGGGCTCAAGATTGCTGCGAGCTCCAGAATCCAAAACTTGCAAAGCTCCTCAGAAAATCCCAGTAAGACCAAGAAAGGGCTCAACATTGCTGCGAGCTCCAAATCCCAAAACTTGCGAAAAGATTTCCAAGTGTGCACTATCATACTTCCAATTCTATTTTCTAAAAAGAAAAAATGCATAGAAGGAAAGTTGTCATACATGTGCGTCTCGAAATCCGAAAAAAAAGGAGAAAAGAGGAATAAAGTTTCTTTTTTTCAAACAATAAAAAAAAAAAACCCACAGGCCACGTGGTTGTACGGTCTTGTTCGTATGGCCACACAAAAAATTAAGAGATAGAAAAAAAAAAGGAAGAAGAAAAAAAAAACACACGGTAAAAAAAAAAGAAGAGAAACCGTGAGAAAAAAAAAAGAAAAAAAAGGAAAGAAAAAAAAAAGAAAAAAAAAGCCACGGTAAAAAAAAAAAGAGAAACTGTGAAAGAAAAGAAAAAAAAGAAAGAGAGAAAAAAAAAAGAAGAAAGAAAAAAAAAGGAAAAAAAAAACGTGTGAAAAAAAGAAAAAGAAAAAAGAATGCACGTGGAAAAAAAAGAGGAGAAAGAAAAAGAAAAGAAAAGAAAAGAAAGGAAACCTTTTCTATTCCTACATGGGGTTTCTTAAGAAAGAAAGTGTAAGACCCCGCCCCGAGAGTTTCCTTTTAGTGTTAATTAAGACGTGTTTTAGCTATAAGTGAGATTAGAGGAAACGGGTTAAATCTGGATTAGAATAGCTTTTTATAGCTTTGAATAATTTTGGGAACTCTTTTGATCTAGTGGGGCCCTTTGGGGGTTCCTTTTAGTGTGTCTTGATTAGTTTTGGGATTTATTTGATAATTCTGAAAATCTGTAATTTGCTCCGTTTAATGTATTTTATGATTCCCAACAACTTTCGTATTTGTTCCGTTCCCATTCGAGACCTCTAAACCCTACTTTGTCATTGATAGGGGTAAAACAATCTTTTTACACAAAATCTGGACACTATTTTCACTGCCTCCGAAACTCGTAAAATATATACTTTTTGGAAAGTAGAAATTTCGACGATCAATTCTTCCTTCTTCGTCGAATCCGTCCAAAGCCCGTAGAACGATGTTTTAGCTCGATTGGACTTTTAAGTTGTGGGACCCCTTGCCGTTATCTATATAAGGAGTCCTTTTCCCTCTCTTCCTCTTCTTGCAACTTCCTTGAGAACAAGAAATCCCAGCCCAGCCCTAGGGTTCTTTTCAACTTACCTTGCTCCTTGCTTCTCCATCTCTCAATCTCTCTCAAATTTATTGCTAAAGGCAAAATGGAGGCATTGGTCTTCTTCCCCTCCATGAGAGCTTCATCTTGATACCATTTGTGGAGAGAGCCTCCCATTCCAAGCTACCTTTTGAGCAAACTCTTGCCATTAGAGGACTCTTCATGTAAGTTCCTCTTCTCATCTCTTGGTTGTGTATTCTTCTAGCCATGGAGGTGCTTCACCTTGATTATTGGAAGCTATCTCCATCTATTTCTTGATTTTGACATTCTAGGGTTGTAATGTTGTATTTTGGGGATTTTTGTGTAGATTGTAGATTTTGAGCTTGATAGTGGATTAGAGCTTGACTAGCATACTTTGGAGACTAAGGCAAGTGGATGAATGGATTTGATTTGAATAAGTTCTTGTTTTATTGAAAATGTGGAATTTTTACTATTCCTATTTCATTTGGTTCATTATGTTTCATAATGCTTTTAGAAATGTATTTATTGACATGGTTTCTCCCTTAGTTAGTTTTATGAGAATAAATGCATTCATCATCAAGTTTATTTTGGTCATTATAAACCTCTTAAATGAAATTTGTACTTGCATTGAATGAGATTTGTATTGGTAGGAGAATTAAATACATTGATGGAATGGTGGTTGGTGGAAAGAATTAAATGTTTAATGGAAGGGAATAGACCCATTCCAAGTTAGGAAATGGTTGGAATGGAGGTGAAATGGTTTGGGAAGAAAAGGGTTGAAATCTGCACCTGATGTGTAGTTCCCGCAGCTGGGCGGTCAGCAGGCGGTCACCTTGGCGGCTAGCCGACCCAGATGTGGTTAGAAACACAGAATGCTGTATTTTGACAGGCGAACCGCGGTCAGCTGCGCGGTCAGCTCGCGGCTAACCGCCAATCCAAAAACCATGTGACCGCTAGGTAGCCGAGATGCGCGGTTAGAAACACAGAATGCTATATTTTAGCAGGGGAACCGCGGTCAGCCCCGCGGTCAGCCAGCGGCTAACCGCCGATCACCTCGGCGGCTAACCGCCAGCTGACCGACAGGCGAGCGAGTTTCACCCGGAATTCCTGAGTCTTTTCTATTGGTTTCAGATATGGTATTTAAAGGTTTGGATGGGTTGTTCTGATGCCCTACCACCTTGGAAAGACCCAGGGGATGACATAAGGAGATTGACATAGAAAGAAACACCATTTCAGAAAGGTATTGGGACTTTTAGATTCATCAACGTGCATAAGGAAACTTAGTATGTCCTCTATCATTTGAGTACCATACTAAGGGTAATATAGACATACAAGATCCTTATACATGTCGTTTGAATATGGATGCCCCAATATATAGTCCCTAATGATATAAGGTCTCATTACATTGTTTTACTCAGGTTTTATGTATAATTACCCGAGCCTACCAGTTTTATCTCGAATTCTGATTTATACACCTGATATGCCCTGCCAGCCCCGTCTATGCATGAACTGATAATGACATGAAATGTGTGCCTACGAGCACCGTGCCCCGCTTACCCGAATGTTTTATATTGATATGTTTTGTATACGTTTTGATTTCTCATGTAACCTATGAGTCGGCACCACTAAGCTTGGACGTCCTTGTCAGTCTGATCAACTGACTTGGGCCTCCCCCTTGTGCTCCCGCCAGTTGCAACTTGGATCCCGTTCTGTCCCGTTACCCGGTTCCGCGGCCGTGGTCTTGCCTAGCTATATGTATATGTATATGTATATAATGTTGGTTCTCGTCACTTCGCGTGCTCGAGCCCGACGCACTGAATGTGCTCTCATCACCTTAGTGATGGAGAGGATTTAGCTTTAGTGTGGCTGCCATCTAGTCAGTTCCTGTACCTTGAATACCCCCATGATTTATATTGCATCAGTACTTTAAATGAACTATGCATCCTGGTTTATGACAGTTTTCGTTATGTCTATGATATGCTTTGATTTCTTTATTGGTATTATCTATTCACCCACCTGCCAGACCGTCGTGTCTGACCCATTTTTGTGGTACTCAGGTCCAGCTCCCGTTATTGCCTTTGAGGAGGAGCCAGAGGGGGCGGTTGATGGACCGCAACGATTAGTGGAGTGGCAAGCTGACGATGTCATGTAGACGTTCGGTTTAGCTTTGAGCTGCGAACATTTTGGGGAGATTATAGACTGATTCTTGATTTATACTTTTGGTTGTACTGGCCTTTGTTGGCCATTATTTTTGGGGAATGTTAATTTAACTTGATCTTTTGTTTAAACTTTAACATCATATTTTGGGAATGCTAATGAGATCATTGCTCACTCTGACATCATGTCATACTTGTGTATCATCCGTCTTATTTGATGAGAATGGATTAAGAGTTTGATTTGCTACACGCTTCCGCACCAATATAAATGTTCTATGAGTGTATGTGGAATCCTCACCGCGGAAACCTGTGGGAAATTAAGGAAATGTATAATCATTATTAAGTGTAGTTCATTATCCACACCACACCGTCGCGGTCCCGGGCCCTGGTTCGGGGTCGCGACAGACTGGTATCAGAGCGAGACGTGTTTCAGGCAATTAAAAGAAACTAGAAATCCTAAGGACGTGGCGAGGATCCGTTAGACTTTTCGTTAGACTTTTCGTTAGCTAGACTCGTGTGAGCAATGTGTAACCCTTATATGACTTTTTGTGCTAACAATTTGTTTTACAGTGATATGCCACCTCGAAAAAGAACCGTAACCGACAATCCCACCGCAAGCAATAGTGAACACACCGGGCCACTAGGGAACGGTACTCCGGATCCAAACATGCAGAATCAATTTCAACAGATGATGCATGCCATGCTTGACCAGCAACGTCAAGCCAATGAAAATCAAGCCAGATTGCAAGAGCAAATGGCCAGGAAGGATGAAGAGCATGCTAGGGAGATGGCTACGATGCAAAGGCAGTTGTTAGAAGTGTTAGAAAGGAGACCTGAACCGGCACCAGCGCAACCTCTAGGCACTCAAATTGTCATTAACAATAGGGAACATGATCCCAATGCGTTGTATGAAAAGTTTAGGAAGTGGGGTCCCAAGGAGTTCACTGGGCATGAGGACCCATTAGCTGCAGACGACTGGTTGGAGCATACAGAGAACATCTTCGAGATATTTAGATGTACCGGTAGACAGCAAGTGCAACTCACCGCTTCCATGTTCACCGGCCTGGCAGATATATGGTGGAAAACAATCAAGGCTGAGTATAGGACCATAGCAGACGCAGAGGCTTGGACAAGTTTCAAGAGGCAATTCGGTGACAAGTATGTACCGACACATGTGAAGAGGCAAAAGGCCATTGAATTCCAGCAGCTCGTACAAGGTAACACGACCGTTCAAGAGTACCTCACAAAGTTCGAAAGATTGTCTCGATATGCCCCCGAGTTAATTGACACTGTGGAGAAAAAGATAACGAAGTTCCTTGAAGGACTTAACCCGATCATTGAGAGGGATGCCACGGGTGTTGTACCACCTATCAATTTTGAAGAGGCTGTGAGAAGGGCCTATAAATTCGAGAACCTGAACAACAAGATCCTCAAGATCCAAGGAAAGGCACCAGCTCACCAACAGAATCACCAACCAAGGAACCATCAGAACAAACGACCGAGGCATGAACAAAACGTGCAGAATGCTCTAGTTTGCGTTCATTGTGGTAAGAACCACGAGAGTGCTCAATGCCGTACGATTACGGGAGCATGTTTCAGATGTGGATCCATGGCACACCAGCTCAAAGACTGCCCAAGACAGGCTGGGCAAGGTACCAACAGACAGAATCAGCAACAACAAGGAACACAGCGCCAGGCACCACCTCAGAATGCACTAGCCGTACAGAACCAGCCCAGGCCACTCCAGCAGCAGGCTCCACAACAACAATATAGACCTCCACAGCAGCATCAAGCTCGTCAGCAAGGACAGAATCAGAATCAGCGTCCCCCTCAGCAGCATAGGAATGCACAGCAAGGAAGGCAGCAACAGGCTCAGAACAGGCCTCAGCAGCAAGGACAAGTGTATGCAATTAACCAAGCTGATGCAGAGGCGGCAGATAACGTGGTGGAAGGTACACTCCTAGTTTGTGGATTTGAAGCTAAGGTTTTGTTTGACCCTGGCTCTACGCACTCCTTCTTGTCTCTAAAATTTTCTAAGTTGATTGATATGCCTGCTAGAGAACTTGAGTATGTATTGACGGTGTCCACCCCCGTAGGCAAACAAGTTGTGTGTAGGAAGTATTATCCTAGATGTGCTATTAAGATAGGAGATGTGGTGTTACCGGCGAATCTCATTTTGTTGGAGATGCATGATTTCGATGTCATTCTAGGAATGGATTGGTTAGCAGGTTACCATGCTACGATGGACTATTTCCATAAGACCCTCACGTTCAAATTAGAGGAGACCCCAGCAGGCGTTTTGTTCCATGGGGAGAAGAAGACTTCTTGTCCAAGATTCGTCTTAGCATTGAAGGCTGATAGACTAGTGAGAAGTGGATGTGAATGCTATCTAGCGTTTATCACGGAGGATAAACGGTCCCAAGGGGTGGAGGAGATCCCAATTGTTTGCGAATTCCCAGACATTTTTCCAGAAGAAATCCCAGGTTTACCACCTGTTAGGGAGATTGACTTCACCATCGAATTGTTACCAGGGACCGTTCCGATATCTATCGCACCATACAGAATGGCTCCAGCGGAATTAGGAGAGTTGAAGATTCAGTTGCAAGAATTGTTGGATAAAGGTTTTATTAGACCGAGCGTCTCACCTTGGGGAGCTCCAGTTTTATTCGTCAAGAAGAAAGACGGTTCCATGAGAATGTGTATTGATTATCGGAAATTGAACCAAGCTACCATCAAGAACAAGTATCCATTACCAAGGATAGATGAATTGTTTGACCAATTGCAAGGTGCTGCTTACTTTTCGAAGATCGATCTAAGATCCGGTTATCATCAGCTGAGAGTTAGAGATTCAGATGTATCGAAGACGGCGTTCCGGACGAGATATGGACACTATGAGTTTCTAGTGATGCCATTTGGACTGACGAATGCACCAGCAGTATTCATGGCTTTGATGAACAAAATATTCGCTGAGTACTTAGACCAATTCACAGTGGTGTTTATTGATGACATTTTGGTGTACTCTAAGTCTAAAGAAGAACATGAAGAGCATTTGAGGATAGCATTGCAACTCCTAAGAGACAATCAATTGTATGCGAAGCTCACTAAGTGCGATTTTTGGCTTGAAGAGGTCGCATTTTTAGGTCATATCATTTCCAAAGAAGGATTATCAGTGGACTCAGCCAAGATAGATGCAGTTGTGAAGTGGGAAAGACCGAAGAATGCGTCAGAAATCAGGAGTTTTCTTGGATTGGCGGGTTACTATCGAAGATTTGTGCAAGGATTTTCGTCGATCGCAGCTTCATTGACGAAGTTGACCAAGAAGAATGCACCTTATGTGTGGACAGACCAATGTGAGACCAGCTTCCAAGAGTTGAAAAAGAGATTAACTTCAGCACCCGTCCTCACTTTACCATCCGGGAGCGGCGGTTACACCATTTTTACAGATGCTTCGAATATAGGACTCTGTTGTGTGTTGATGCGGGATAGAAAAGTCGTTGCTTATGGATCCCGTCAGTTGAAGGACCATGAGAAGAACTATGCAACACATGACCTGGAATTAGCAGCGGTCGTTTTTGCACTAAAGATGTGGAGACATTATCTCTACGGAGAGAAATTCGAAGTCCACTCCGATCACCGCAGCTTGCAGTATTTGTTCTCTCAGAAGGAGTTGAATATGAGACAAAGAAGATGGATGGAATATATCAAAGATTATGATTTTCCGATCAAGTATCACCTGGGAAAGGCAAATGTAGTAGCCGATGCCTTGAGTAAGAAGTCAGCAAGTGTGGCAAGCCTAAGAGTTACGTGCTTCTTTCAGCAATTTGAAGAGTTGGGGGTAGATTTTCAGCCCCTAAGCGAGGGAGTGATGTTAGCCAACATGTCAGTGTCTGAACCCTCGTTCATTCGGAAGATCAAGGACGACCAATTGCAAGATCCAGAGTTGGCCAAGATTTCAGAGCATATAGCAGAACGTCCTAATTTTCGTATTGTGGATGGAGTCTTATTCTATCGTGATCGTCTATGCGTGCCCAATATTGAAGATTTGAAGAATGACATTATGACAGAGGCGCACAGTACGAAGTACTCTATGCATCCGGGTAGCACGAAGATGTATCAGAACTTGAAAGGCAGATTTTGGTGGAACAACATGAAGAGGGAAATAGCAGCTTTCGTTTCCCGATGTTTGACGTGTCAGTTGGTGAAGGCAGAACATCAGAGACCTCCAGGGTTATTGCAGCCATTAGAGATCCCAGAATGGAAGTGGGAACATATCACCATGGATTTCATCTCGGGATTGCCAAGGACCAGAAAAGGGAACAACTCCATATGGGTCATTGTGGACCGTCTTACCAAATCAGCTCATTTTATTCCTATGAACACCGGAGAGAAAATGCATATGTTACCTCTCGCAGAGTTGTTTGTCAACGAGATTGTCAGCCGTCACGGGCAGCCAGTCTCCATTACTTCGGACAGAGATAGCAGATTCGTCTCGAGATTCTGGAAGACTTTGCATGAGTCTATGGGAACAAAGCTTCAGTTCAGCACAGCGTATCACCCACAAACAGATGGTCAGTCGGAAAGAACAATTCAGACCCTTGAAGATATGCTTCGAGCGTGTGTACTAGATTTCAAGACTCAATGGGGTGAGACCCTACTGCTTTGCGAATTCGCCTACAACAACAGTTATCATTCGAGCATTGGGATGGCGCCTTTTGAGGCATTGTATGGTAGGAGGTGTAGAACTCCAGTTTGTTGGGAAGAAGTAGGTATTCGCAGTTTTCATGGACCGACTATGGTGAGTGAAACCAGCAACAAAGTCAAGTTGATCCAAGAACGTCTGAAAGTAGCCCGGAGTAGACAGAAGAGTTATGCAGACTCTCATCGAAGGGACTTACATTTTAAGGAAGGAGATAAGGTTTTCTTGAAGGTGTCACCTACTAGAGGAACCTTGAGATTCGGACAGAGAGGCAAATTATCTCGGAGATACATTGGACCCTATGATATCGTGAGCAAGATTGGTGACTTGGCTTACAGATTGGCCTTACCACCTGAGCTTTCCGGCGTACACAACGTGTTCCATGTGTCTATGTTGAAAAAGTACGTCCCCGACCCGTCACATGTACTACGTCATGAACCATTAGAGATCAGAGAAGATGCCACCTATGTCGAGAAGCCTATTCAGATTATCGATACGAAGGAACAAGAACTGAGGACAAGGACTATACAATGGGTGAAAGTGCTCTGGGAAAATCACGGACCTGAAGAGGCAACGTGGGAATTACGGGATCAAGTTCAGAAGAAGTATCCGCATCTACTACCCGAGGTTAGATATTTTATTTCATTTGGTGGACCAAATGCCCTAAGGGGTGGAGGATGTAAGACCCCGCCCCGAGAGTTTCCTTTTAGTGTTAATTAAGACGTGTTTTAACTATAAGTGAGATTAGAGGAAACGGGTTAAATCTGGATTAGAATAGCTTTTTATAGCTTTGAATAATTTTGGGAACTCTTTTGATCTAGTGGGGCCCTTTGGGGGTTCCTTTTAGTGTGTCTTGATTAGTTTTGGGATTTATTTGATAATTCTGAAAATCTGTAATTTGCTCCGTTTAATGTATTTTATGATTCCCAACAACTTTCGTATTTGTTCCGTTCCCATTCGAGACCTCTAAACCCTACTTTGTCATTGATAGGGGTAAAACAATCTTTTTACACAAAATCTGGACACTATTTTCAGTGCCTCCGAAACTCGTAAAATATATACTTTTTGGAAAGTAGAAATTTCGACGATCAATTCTTCCTTCTTCGTCGAATCCGTCCAAAGCCCGTAGAACGATGTTTTAGCTCGATTGGACTTTTAAGTTGTGGGACCCCTTGCCGTTATCTATATAAGGAGTCCTTTTCCCTCTCTTCCTCTTCTTGCAACTTCCTTGAGAACAAGAAATCCCAGCCCAGCCCTAGGGTTCTTTTCAACTTACCTTGCTCCTTGCTTCTCCATCTCTCAATCTCTCTCAAATTTATTGCTAAAGGCAAAATGGAGGCATTGGTCTTCTTCCCCTCCATGAGAGCTTCATCTTGATACCATTTGTGGAGAGAGCCTCCCATTCCAAGCTACCTTTTGAGCAAACTCTTGCCATTAGAGGACTCTTCATGTAAGTTCCTCTTCTCATCTCTTGGTTGTGTATTCTTCTAGCCATGGAGGTGCTTCACCTTGATTATTGGAAGCTATCTCCATCTATTTCTTGATTTTGACATTCTAGGGTTGTAATGTTGTATTTTGGGGATTTTTGTGTAGATTGTAGATTTTGAGCTTGATAGTGGATTAGAGCTTGACTAGCATACTTTGGAGACCAAGGCAAGTGGATGAATGGATTTGATTTGAATAAGTTCTTGTTTTATTGAAAATGTGGAATTTTTACTATTCCTATTTCATTTGGTTCATTATGTTTCATAATGCTTTTAGAAATGTATTTATTGACATGGTTTCTCCCTTAGTTAGTTTTATGAGAATAAATGCATTCATCATCAAGTTTATTTTGGTCATTATAAACCTCTTAAATGAAATTTGTACTTGCATTGAATGAGATTTGTATTGGTAGGAGAATTAAATACATTGATGGAATGGTGGTTGGTGGAAAGAATTAAATGTTTAATGGAAGGGAATAGACCCATTCCAAGTTAGGAAATGGTTGGAATGGAGGTGAAATGGTTTGGGAAGAAAAGGGTTGAAATCTGCACCTGATGTGTAGTTCCCGCAGCTGGGCGGTCAGCAGGCGGTCACCTTGGCGGCTAGCCGACCCAGATGTGGTTAGAAACACAGAATGCTGTATTTTGACAGGCGAACCGCGGTCAGCCGCGCGGTCAGCTCGCGGCTAACCGCCAATCCAAAAACCATGTGACCGCTAGGTAGCCGAGATGCGCGGTTAGAAACACAGAATGCTATATTTTAGCAGGGGAACCGCGGTCAGCCCCGCGGTCAGCCAGCGGCTAACCGCCGATCACCTCGGCGGCTAACCGCCAGCTGACCGACAGGCGAGCGAGTTTCACCCGGAATTCCTGAGTCTTTTCTATTGGTTTCAGATATGGTATTTAAAGGTTTGGATGGGTTGTTCTGATGCCCTACCACCTTGGAAAGACCCAGGGGATGACATAAGGAGATTGACATAGAAAGAAACACCATTTCAGAAAGGTATTGGGACTTTTAGATTCATCAACGTGCATAAGGAAACTTAGTATGTCCTCTATCATTTGAGTACCATACTAAGGGTAATATAGACATACAAGATCCTTATACATGTCGTTTGAATATGGATGCCCCAATATATAGTCCCTAATGATATAAGGTCTCATTACATTGTTTTACTCAGGTTTTATGTATAATTACCCGAGCCTACCAGTTTTATCTCGAATTCTGATTTATACACCTGATATGCCCTGCCAGCCCCGTCTATGCATGAACTGATAATGACATGAAATGTGTGCCTACGAGCACCGTGCCCCGCTTACCCGAATGTTTTATATTGATATGTTTTGTATACGTTTTGATTTCTCATGTAACCTATGAGTCGGCACCACTAAGCTTGGACGTCCTTGTCAGTCTGATCAACTGACTTGGGCCTCCCCCTTGTGCTCCCGCCAGTTGCAACTTGGATCCCGTTCTGTCCCGTTACCCGGTTCCGCGGCCGTGGTCTTGCCTAGCTATATGTATATGTATATGTATATAATGTTGGTTCTCGTCACTTCGCGTGCTCGAGCCCGACGCACTGAATGTGCTCTCATCACCTTAGTGATGGAGAGGATTTAGCTTTAGTGTGGCTGCCATCTAGTCAGTTCCTGTACCTTGAATACCCCCATGATTTATATTGCATCAGTACTTTAAATGAACTATGCATCCTGGTTTATGACAGTTTTCGTTATGTCTATGATATGCTTTGATTTCTTTATTGGTATTATCTATTCACCCACCTGCCAGACCGTCGTGTCTGACCCATTTTTGTGGTACTCAGGTCCAGCTCCCGTTATTGCCTTTGAGGAGGAGCCAGAGGGGGCGGTTGATGGACCGCAACGATTAGTGGAGTGGCAAGCTGACGATGTCATGTAGACGTTCGGTTTAGCTTTGAGCTGCGAACATTTTGGGGAGATTATAGACTGATTCTTGATTTATACTTTTGGTTGTACTGGCCTTTGTTGGCCATTATTTTTGGGGAATGTTAATTTAACTTGATCTTTTGTTTAAACTTTAACATCATATTTTGGGAATGCTAATGAGATCATTGCTCACTCTGACATCATGTCATACTTGTGTATCATCCGTCTTATTTGATGAGAATGGATTAAGAGTTTGATTTGCTACACGCTTCCGCACCAATATAAATGTTCTATGAGTGTATGTGGAATCCTCACCGCGGAAACCTGTGGGAAATTAAGGAAATGTATAATCATTATTAAGTGTAGTTCATTATCCACACCACACCGTCGCGGTCCCGGGCCCTGGTTCGGGGTCGCGACAGACTGGTATCAGAGCGAGACGTGTTTCAGGCAATTAAAAGAAACTAGAAATCCTAAGGACGTGGCGAGGATCCGTTAGACTTTTCGTTAGACTTTTCGTTAGCTAGACTCGTGTGAGCAATGTGTAACCCTTATATGACTTTTTGTGCTAACAATTTGTTTTACAGTGATATGCCACCTCGAAAAAGAACCGTAACCGACAATCCCACCGCAAGCAATAGTGAACACACCGGGCCACTAGGGAACGGTACTCCGGATCCAAACATGCAGAATCAATTTCAACAGATGATGCATGCCATGCTTGACCAGCAACGTCAAGCCAATGAAAATCAAGCCAGATTGCAAGAGCAAATGGCCAGGAAGGATGAAGAGCATGCTAGGGAGATGGCTACGATGCAAAGGCAGTTGTTAGAAGTGTTAGAAAGGAGACCTGAACCGGCACCAGCGCAACCTCTAGGCACTCAAATTGTCATTAACAATAGGGAACATGATCCCAATGCGTTGTATGAAAAGTTTAGGAAGTGGGGTCCCAAGGAGTTCACTGGGCATGAGGACCCATTAGCTGCAGACGACTGGTTGGAGCATACAGAGAACATCTTCGAGATATTTAGATGTACCGGTAGACAGCAAGTGCAACTCACCGCTTCCATGTTCACCGGCCTGGCAGATATATGGTGGAAAACAATCAAGGCTGAGTATAGGACCATAGCAGACGCAGAGGCTTGGACAAGTTTCAAGAGGCAATTCGGTGACAAGTATGTACCGACACATGTGAAGAGGCAAAAGGCCATTGAATTCCAGCAGCTCGTACAAGGTAACACGACCGTTCAAGAGTACCTCACAAAGTTCGAAAGATTGTCTCGATATGCCCCCGAGTTAATTGACACTGTGGAGAAAAAGATAACGAAGTTCCTTGAAGGACTTAACCCGATCATTGAGAGGGATGCCACGGGTGTTGTACCACCTATCAATTTTGAAGAGGCTGTGAGAAGGGCCTATAAATTCGAGAACCTGAACAACAAGATCCTCAAGATCCAAGGAAAGGCACCAGCTCACCAACAGAATCACCAACCAAGGAACCATCAGAACAAACGACCGAGGCATGAACAAAACGTGCAGAATGCTCTAGTTTGCGTTCATTGTGGTAAGAACCACGAGAGTGCTCAATGCCGTACGATTACGGGAGCATGTTTCAGATGTGGATCCATGGCACACCAGCTCAAAGACTGCCCAAGACAGGCTGGGCAAGGTACCAACAGACAGAATCAGCAACAACAAGGAACACAGCGCCAGGCACCACCTCAGAATGCACTAGCCGTACAGAACCAGCCCAGGCCACTCCAGCAGCAGGCTCCACAACAACAATATAGACCTCCACAGCAGCATCAAGCTCGTCAGCAAGGACAGAATCAGAATCAGCGTCCCCCTCAGCAGCATAGGAATGCACAGCAAGGAAGGCAGCAACAGGCTCAGAACAGGCCTCAGCAGCAAGGACAAGTGTATGCAATTAACCAAGCTGATGCAGAGGCGGCAGATAACGTGGTGGAAGGTACACTCCTAGTTTGTGGATTTGAAGCTAAGGTTTTGTTTGACCCTGGCTCTACGCACTCCTTCTTGTCTCTAAAATTTTCTAAGTTGATTGATATGCCTGCTAGAGAACTTGAGTATGTATTGACGGTGTCCACCCCCGTAGGCAAACAAGTTGTGTGTAGGAAGTATTATCCTAGATGTGCTATTAAGATAGGAGATGTGGTGTTACCGGCGAATCTCATTTTGTTGGAGATGCATGATTTCGATGTCATTCTAGGAATGGATTGGTTAGCAGGTTACCATGCTACGATGGACTATTTCCATAAGACCCTCACGTTCAAATTAGAGGAGACCCCAGCAGGCGTTTTGTTCCATGGGGAGAAGAAGACTTCTTGTCCAAGATTCGTCTTAGCATTGAAGGCTGATAGACTAGTGAGAAGTGGATGTGAATGCTATCTAGCGTTTATCACGGAGGATAAACGGTCCCAAGGGGTGGAGGAGATCCCAATTGTTTGCGAATTCCCAGACATTTTTCCAGAAGAAATCCCAGGTTTACCACCTGTTAGGGAGATTGACTTCACCATCGAATTGTTACCAGGGACCGTTCCGATATCTATCGCACCATACAGAATGGCTCCAGCGGAATTAGGAGAGTTGAAGATTCAGTTGCAAGAATTGTTGGATAAAGGTTTTATTAGACCGAGCGTCTCACCTTGGGGAGCTCCAGTTTTATTCGTCAAGAAGAAAGACGGTTCCATGAGAATGTGTATTGATTATCGGAAATTGAACCAAGCTACCATCAAGAACAAGTATCCATTACCAAGGATAGATGAATTGTTTGACCAATTGCAAGGTGCTGCTTACTTTTCGAAGATCGATCTAAGATCCGGTTATCATCAGCTGAGAGTTAGAGATTCAGATGTATCGAAGACGGCGTTCCGGACGAGATATGGACACTATGAGTTTCTAGTGATGCCATTTGGACTGACGAATGCACCAGCAGTATTCATGGCTTTGATGAACAAAATATTCGCTGAGTACTTAGACCAATTCACAGTGGTGTTTATTGATGACATTTTGGTGTACTCTAAGTCTAAAGAAGAACATGAAGAGCATTTGAGGATAGCATTGCAACTCCTAAGAGACAATCAATTGTATGCGAAGCTCACTAAGTGCGATTTTTGGCTTGAAGAGGTCGCATTTTTAGGTCATATCATTTCCAAAGAAGGATTATCAGTGGACTCAGCCAAGATAGATGCAGTTGTGAAGTGGGAAAGACCGAAGAATGCGTCAGAAATCAGGAGTTTTCTTGGATTGGCGGGTTACTATCGAAGATTTGTGCAAGGATTTTCGTCGATCGCAGCTTCATTGACGAAGTTGACCAAGAAGAATGCACCTTATGTGTGGACAGACCAATGTGAGACCAGCTTCCAAGAGTTGAAAAAGAGATTAACTTCAGCACCCGTCCTCACTTTACCATCCGGGAGCGGCGGTTACACCATTTTTACAGATGCTTCGAATATAGGACTCTGTTGTGTGTTGATGCGGGATAGAAAAGTCGTTGCTTATGGATCCCGTCAGTTGAAGGACCATGAGAAGAACTATGCAACACATGACCTGGAATTAGCAGCGGTCGTTTTTGCACTAAAGATGTGGAGACATTATCTCTACGGAGAGAAATTCGAAGTCCACTCCGATCACCGCAGCTTGCAGTATTTGTTCTCTCAGAAGGAGTTGAATATGAGACAAAGAAGATGGATGGAATATATCAAAGATTATGATTTTCCGATCAAGTATCACCTGGGAAAGGCAAATGTAGTAGCCGATGCCTTGAGTAAGAAGTCAGCAAGTGTGGCAAGCCTAAGAGTTACGTGCTTCTTTCAGCAATTTGAAGAGTTGGGGGTAGATTTTCAGCCCCTAAGCGAGGGAGTGATGTTAGCCAACATGTCAGTGTCTGAACCCTCGTTCATTCGGAAGATCAAGGACGACCAATTGCAAGATCCAGAGTTGGCCAAGATTTCAGAGCATATAGCAGAACGTCCTAATTTTCGTATTGTGGATGGAGTCTTATTCTATCGTGATCGTCTATGCGTGCCCAATATTGAAGATTTGAAGAATGACATTATGACAGAGGCGCACAGTACGAAGTACTCTATGCATCCGGGTAGCACGAAGATGTATCAGAACTTGAAAGGCAGATTTTGGTGGAACAACATGAAGAGGGAAATAGCAGCTTTCGTTTCCCGATGTTTGACGTGTCAGTTGGTGAAGGCAGAACATCAGAGACCTCCAGGGTTATTGCAGCCATTAGAGATCCCAGAATGGAAGTGGGAACATATCACCATGGATTTCATCTCGGGATTGCCAAGGACCAGAAAAGGGAACAACTCCATATGGGTCATTGTGGACCGTCTTACCAAATCAGCTCATTTTATTCCTATGAACACCGGAGAGAAAATGCATATGTTACCTCTCGCAGAGTTGTTTGTCAACGAGATTGTCAGCCGTCACGGGCAGCCAGTCTCCATTACTTCGGACAGAGATAGCAGATTCGTCTCGAGATTCTGGAAGACTTTGCATGAGTCTATGGGAACAAAGCTTCAGTTCAGCACAGCGTATCACCCACAAACAGATGGTCAGTCGGAAAGAACAATTCAGACCCTTGAAGATATGCTTCGAGCGTGTGTACTAGATTTCAAGACTCAATGGGGTGAGACCCTACTGCTTTGCGAATTCGCCTACAACAACAGTTATCATTCGAGCATTGGGATGGCGCCTTTTGAGGCATTGTATGGTAGGAGGTGTAGAACTCCAGTTTGTTGGGAAGAAGTAGGTATTCGCAGTTTTCATGGACCGACTATGGTGAGTGAAACCAGCAACAAAGTCAAGTTGATCCAAGAACGTCTGAAAGTAGCCCGGAGTAGACAGAAGAGTTATGCAGACTCTCATCGAAGGGACTTACATTTTAAGGAAGGAGATAAGGTTTTCTTGAAGGTGTCACCTACTAGAGGAACCTTGAGATTCGGACAGAGAGGCAAATTATCTCGGAGATACATTGGACCCTATGATATCGTGAGCAAGATTGGTGACTTGGCTTACAGATTGGCCTTACCACCTGAGCTTTCCGGCGTACACAACGTGTTCCATGTGTCTATGTTGAAAAAGTACGTCCCCGACCCGTCACATGTACTACGTCATGAACCATTAGAGATCAGAGAAGATGCCACCTATGTCGAGAAGCCTATTCAGATTATCGATACGAAGGAACAAGAACTGAGGACAAGGACTATACAATGGGTGAAAGTGCTCTGGGAAAATCACGGACCTGAAGAGGCAACGTGGGAATTACGGGATCAAGTTCAGAAGAAGTATCCGCATCTACTACCCGAGGTTAGATATTTTATTTCATTTGGTGGACCAAATGCCCTAAGGGGTGGAGGATGTAAGACCCCGCCCCGAGAGTTTCCTTTTAGTGTTAATTAAGACGTGTTTTAACTATAAGTGAGATTAGAGGAAACGGGTTAAATCTGGATTAGAATAGCTTTTTATAGCTTTGAATAATTTTGGGAACTCTTTTGATCTAGTGGGGCCCTTTGGGGGTTCCTTTTAGTGTGTCTTGATTAGTTTTGGGATTTATTTGATAATTCTGAAAATCTGTAATTTGCTCCGTTTAATGTATTTTATGATTCCCAACAACTTTCGTATTTGTTCCGTTCCCATTCGAGACCTCTAAACCCTACTTTGTCATTGATAGGGGTAAAACAATCTTTTTACACAAAATCTGGACACTATTTTCAGTGCCTCCGAAACTCGTAAAATATATACTTTTTGGAAAGTAGAAATTTTGACGATCAATTCTTCCTTCTTCGTCGAATCCGTCCAAAGCCCGTAGAACGATGTTTTAGCTCGATTGGACTTTTAAGTTGTGGGACCCCTTGCCATTATCTATATAAGGAGTCCTTTTCCCTCTCTTCCTCTTCTTGCAACTTCCTTGAGAACAAGAAATCCCAGCCCAGCCCTAGGGTTCTTTTCAACTTACCTTGCTCCTTGCTTCTCCATCTCTCAATCTCTCTCAAATTTATTGCTAAAGGCAAAATGGAGGCATTGGTCTTCTTCCCCTCCATGAGAGCTTCATCTTGATACCATTTGTGGAGAGAGCCTCCCATTCCAAGCTACCTTTTGAGCAAACTCTTGCCATTAGAGGACTCTTCATGTAAGTTCCTCTTCTCATCTCTTGGTTGTGTATTCTTCTAGCCATGGAGGTGCTTCACCTTGATTATTGGAAGCTATCTCCATCTATTTCTTGATTTTGACATTCTAGGGTTGTAATGTTGTATTTTGGGGATTTTTGTGTAGATTGTAGATTTTGAGCTTGATAGTGGATTAGAGCTTGACTAGCATACTTTGGAGACCAAGGCAAGTGGATGAATGGATTTGATTTGAATAAGTTCTTGTTTTATTGAAAATGTGGAATTTTTACTATTCCTATTTCATTTGGTTCATTATGTTTCATAATGCTTTTAGAAATGTATTTATTGACATGGTTTCTCCCTTAGTTAGTTTTATGAGAATAAATGCATTCATCATCAAGTTTATTTTGGTCATTATAAACCTCTTAAATGAAATTTGTACTTGCATTGAATGAGATTTGTATTGGTAGGAGAATTAAATACATTGATGGAATGGTGGTTGGTGGAAAGAATTAAATGTTTAATGGAAGGGAATAGACCCATTCCAAGTTAGGAAATGGTTGGAATGGAGGTGAAATGGTTTGGGAAGAAAAGGGTTGAAATCTGCACCTGATGTGTAGTTCCCGCAGCTGGGCGGTCAGCAGGCGGTCACCTTGGCGGCTAGCCGACCCAGATGTGGTTAGAAACACAGAATGCTGTATTTTGACAGGCGAACCGCGGTCAGCCGCGCGGTCAGCTCGCGGCTAACCGCCAATCCAAAAACCATGTGACCGCTAGGTAGCCGAGATGCGCGGTTAGAAACACAGAATGCTATATTTTAGCAGGGGAACCGCGGTCAGCCCCGCGGTCAGCCAGCGGCTAACCGCCGATCACCTCGGCGGCTAACCGCCAGCTGACCGACAGGCGAGCGAGTTTCACCCGGAATTCCTGAGTCTTTTCTATTGGTTTCAGATATGGTATTTAAAGGTTTGGATGGGTTGTTCTGATGCCCTACCACCTTGGAAAGACCCAGGGGATGACATAAGGAGATTGACATAGAAAGAAACACCATTTCAGAAAGGTATTGGGACTTTTAGATTCATCAACGTGCATAAGGAAACTTAGTATGTCCTCTATCATTTGAGTACCATACTAAGGGTAATATAGACATACAAGATCCTTATACATGTCGTTTGAATATGGATGCCCCAATATATAGTCCCTAATGATATAAGGTCTCATTACATTGTTTTACTCAGGTTTTATGTATAATTACCCGAGCCTACCAGTTTTATCTCGAATTCTGATTTATACACCTGATATGCCCTGCCAGCCCCGTCTATGCATGAACTGATAATGACATGAAATGTGTGCCTACGAGCACCGTGCCCCGCTTACCCGAATGTTTTATATTGATATGTTTTGTATACGTTTTGATTTCTCATGTAACCTATGAGTCGGCACCACTAAGCTTGGACGTCCTTGTCAGTCTGATCAACTGACTTGGGCCTCCCCCTTGTGCTCCCGCCAGTTGCAACTTGGATCCCGTTCTGTCCCGTTACCCGGTTCCGCGGCCGTGGTCTTGCCTAGCTATATGTATATGTATATGTATATAATGTTGGTTCTCGTCACTTCGCGTGCTCGAGCCCGACGCACTGAATGTGCTCTCATCACCTTAGTGATGGAGAGGATTTAGCTTTAGTGTGGCTGCCATCTAGTCAGTTCTTGTACCTTGAATACCCCCATGATTTATATTGCATCAGTACTTTAAATGAACTATGCATCCTGGTTTATGACAGTTTTCGTTATGTCTATGATATGCTTTGATTTCTTTATTGGTATTATCTATTCACCCACCTGCCAGACCGTCGTGTCTGACCCATTTTTGTGGTACTCAGGTCCAGCTCCCGTTATTGCCTTTGAGGAGGAGCCAGAGGGGGCGGTTGATGGACCGCAACGATTAGTGGAGTGGCAAGCTGACGATGTCATGTAGACGTTCGGTTTAGCTTTGAGCTGCGAACATTTTGGGGAGATTATAGACTGATTCTTGATTTATACTTTTGGTTGTACTGGCCTTTGTTGGCCATTATTTTTGGGGAATGTTAATTTAACTTGATCTTTTGTTTAAACTTTAACATCATATTTTGGGAATGCTAATGAGATCATTGCTCACTCTGACATCATGTCATACTTGTGTATCATCCGTCTTATTTGATGAGAATGGATTAAGAGTTTGATTTGCTACACGCTTCCGCACCAATATAAATGTTCTATGAGTGTATGTGGAATCCTCACCGCGGAAACCTGTGGGAAATTAAGGAAATGTATAATCATTATTAAGTGTAGTTCATTATCCACACCACACCGTCGCGGTCCCGGGCCCTGGTTCGGGGTCGCGACAGACTGGTATCAGAGCGAGACGTGTTTCAGGCAATTAAAAGAAACTAGAAATCCTAAGGACGTGGCGAGGATCCGTTAGACTTTTCGTTAGACTTTTCGTTAGCTAGACTCGTGTGAGCAATGTGTAACCCTTATATGACTTTTTGTGCTAACAATTTGTTTTACAGTGATATGCCACCTCGAAAAAGAACCGTAACCGACAATCCCACCGCAAGCAATAGTGAACACACCGGGCCACTAGGGAACGGTACTCCGGATCCAAACATGCAGAATCAATTTCAACAGATGATGCATGCCATGCTTGACCAGCAACGTCAAGCCAATGAAAATCAAGCCAGATTGCAAGAGCAAATGGCCAGGAAGGATGAAGAGCATGCTAGGGAGATGGCTACGATGCAAAGGCAGTTGTTAGAAGTGTTAGAAAGGAGACCTGAACCGGCACCAGCGCAACCTCTAGGCACTCAAATTGTCATTAACAATAGGGAACATGATCCCAATGCGTTGTATGAAAAGTTTAGGAAGTGGGGTCCCAAGGAGTTCACTGGGCATGAGGACCCATTAGCTGCAGACGACTGGTTGGAGCATACAGAGAACATCTTCGAGATATTTAGATGTACCGGTAGACAGCAAGTGCAACTCACCGCTTCCATGTTCACCGGCCTGGCAGATATATGGTGGAAAACAATCAAGGCTGAGTATAGGACCATAGCAGACGCAGAGGCTTGGACAAGTTTCAAGAGGCAATTCGGTGACAAGTATGTACCGACACATGTGAAGAGGCAAAAGGCCATTGAATTCCAGCAGCTCGTACAAGGTAACACGACCGTTCAAGAGTACCTCACAAAGTTCGAAAGATTGTCTCGATATGCCCCCGAGTTAATTGACACTGTGGAGAAAAAGATAACGAAGTTCCTTGAAGGACTTAACCCGATCATTGAGAGGGATGCCACGGGTGTTGTACCACCTATCAATTTTGAAGAGGCTGTGAGAAGGGCCTATAAATTCGAGAACCTGAACAACAAGATCCTCAAGATCCAAGGAAAGGCACCAGCTCACCAACAGAATCACCAACCAAGGAACCATCAGAACAAACGACCGAGGCATGAACAAAACGTGCAGAATGCTCTAGTTTGCGTTCATTGTGGTAAGAACCACGAGAGTGCTCAATGCCGTACGATTACGGGAGCATGTTTCAGATGTGGATCCATGGCACACCAGCTCAAAGACTGCCCAAGACAGGCTGGGCAAGGTACCAACAGACAGAATCAGCAACAACAAGGAACACAGCGCCAGGCACCACCTCAGAATGCACTAGCTGTACAGAACCAGCCCAGGCCACTCCAGCAGCAGGCTCCACAACAACAATATAGACCTCCACAGCAGCATCAAGCTCGTCAGCAAGGACAGAATCAGAATCAGCGTCCCCCTCAGCAGCATAGGAATGCACAGCAAGGAAGGCAGCAACAGGCTCAGAACAGGCCTCAGCAGCAAGGACAAGTGTATGCAATTAACCAAGCTGATGCAGAGGCGGCAGATAACGTGGTGGAAGGTACACTCCTAGTTTGTGGATTTGAAGCTAAGGTTTTGTTTGACCCTGGCTCTACGCACTCCTTCTTGTCTCTAAAATTTTCTAAGTTGATTGATATGCCTGCTAGAGAACTTGAGTATGTATTGACGGTGTCCACCCCCGTAGGCAAACAAGTTGTGTGTAGGAAGTATTATCCTAGATGTGCTATTAAGATAGGAGATGTGGTGTTACCGGCGAATCTCATTTTGTTGGAGATGCATGATTTCGATGTCATTCTAGGAATGGATTGGTTAGCAGGTTACCATGCTACGATGGACTATTTCCATAAGACCCTCACGTTCAAATTAGAGGAGACCCCAGCAGGCGTTTTGTTCCATGGGGAGAAGAAGACTTCTTGTCCAAGATTCGTCTTAGCATTGAAGGCTGATAGACTAGTGAGAAGTGGATGTGAATGCTATCTAGCGTTTATCACGGAGGATAAACGGTCCCAAGGGGTGGAGGAGATCCCAATTGTTTGCGAATTCCCAGACATTTTTCCAGAAGAAATCCCAGGTTTACCACCTGTTAGGGAGATTGACTTCACCATCGAATTGTTACCAGGGACTGTTCCGATATCTATCGCACCATACAGAATGGCTCCAGCGGAATTAGGAGAGTTGAAGATTCAGTTGCAAGAATTGTTGGATAAAGGTTTTATTAGACCGAGCGTCTCACCTTGGGGAGCTCCAGTTTTATTCGTCAAGAAGAAAGACGGTTCCATGAGAATGTGTATTGATTATCGGAAATTGAACCAAGCTACCATCAAGAACAAGTATCCATTACCAAGGATAGATGGATTGTTTGACCAATTGCAAGGTGCTGCTTACTTTTCGAAGATCGATCTAAGATCCGGTTATCATCAGCTGAGAGTTAGAGATTCAGATGTATCGAAGACGGCGTTCCGGACGAGATATGGACACTATGAGTTTCTAGTGATGCCATTTGGACTGACGAATGCACCAGCAGTATTCATGGCTTTGATGAACAAAATATTCGCTGAGTACTTAGACCAATTCACAGTGGTGTTTATTGATGACATTTTGGTGTACTCTAAGTCTAAAGAAGAACATGAAGAGCATTTGAGGATAGCATTGCAACTCCTAAGAGACAATCAATTGTATGCGAAGCTCACTAAGTGCGATTTTTGGCTTGAAGAGGTCGCATTTTTAGGTCATATCATTTCCAAAGAAGGATTATCAGTGGACTCAGCCAAGATAGATGCAGTTGTGAAGTGGGAAAGACCGAAGAATGCGTCAGAAATCAGGAGTTTTCTTGGATTGGCGGGTTACTATCGAAGATTTGTGCAAGGATTTTCGTCGATCGCAGCTTCATTGACGAAGTTGACCAAGAAGAATGCACCTTATGTGTGGACAGACCAATGTGAGACCAGCTTCCAAGAGTTGAAAAAGAGATTAACTTCAGCACCCGTCCTCACTTTACCATCCGGGAGCGGCGGTTACACCATTTTTACAGATGCTTCGAATATAGGACTCTGTTGTGTGTTGATGCGGGATAGAAAAGTCGTTGCTTATGGATCCCGTCAGTTGAAGGACCATGAGAAGAACTATGCAACACATGACCTGGAATTAGCAGCGGTCGTTTTTGCACTAAAGATGTGGAGACATTATCTCTACGGAGAGAAATTCGAAGTCCACTCCGATCACCGCAGCTTGCAGTATTTGTTCTCTCAGAAGGAGTTGAATATGAGACAAAGAAGATGGATGGAATATATCAAAGATTATGATTTTCCGATCAAGTATCACCTGGGAAAGGCAAATGTAGTAGCCGATGCCTTGAGTAAGAAGTCAGCAAGTGTGGCAAGCCTAAGAGTTACGTGCTTCTTTCAGCAATTTGAAGAGTTGGGGGTAGATTTTCAGCCCCTAAGCGAGGGAGTGATGTTAGCCAACATGTCAGTGTCTGAACCCTCGTTCATTCGGAAGATCAAGGACGACCAATTGCAAGATCCAGAGTTGGCCAAGATTTCAGAGCATATAGCAGAACGTCCTAATTTTCGTATTGTGGATGGAGTCTTATTCTATCGTGATCGTCTATGCGTGCCCAATATTGAAGATTTGAAGAATGACATTATGACAGAGGCGCACAGTACGAAGTACTCTATGCATCCGGGTAGCACGAAGATGTATCAGAACTTGAAAGGCAGATTTTGGTGGAACAACATGAAGAGGGAAATAGCAGCTTTCGTTTCCCGATGTTTGACGTGTCAGTTGGTGAAGGCAGAACATCAGAGACCTCCAGGGTTATTGCAGCCATTAGAGATCCCAGAATGGAAGTGGGAACATATCACCATGGATTTCATCTCGGGATTGCCAAGGACCAGAAAAGGGAACAACTCCATATGGGTCATTGTGGACCGTCTTACCAAATCAGCTCATTTTATTCCTATGAACACCGGAGAGAAAATGCATATGTTACCTCTCGCAGAGTTGTTTGTCAACGAGATTGTCAGCCGTCACGGGCAGCCAGTCTCCATTACTTCGGACAGAGATAGCAGATTCGTCTCGAGATTCTGGAAGACTTTGCATGAGTCTATGGGAACAAAGCTTCAGTTCAGCACAGCGTATCACCCACAAACAGATGGTCAGTCGGAAAGAACAATTCAGACCCTTGAAGATATGCTTCGAGCGTGTGTACTAGATTTCAAGACTCAATGGGGTGAGACCCTACTGCTTTGCGAATTCGCCTACAACAACAGTTATCATTCGAGCATTGGGATGGCGCCTTTTGAGGCATTGTATGGTAGGAGGTGTAGAACTCCAGTTTGTTGGGAAGAAGTAGGTATTCGCAGTTTTCATGGACCGACTATGGTGAGTGAAACCAGCAACAAAGTCAAGTTGATCCAAGAACGTCTGAAAGTAGCTCGGAGTAGACAGAAGAGTTATGCAGACTCTCATCGAAGGGACTTACATTTTAAGGAAGGAGATAAGGTTTTCTTGAAGGTGTCACCTACTAGAGGAACCTTGAGATTCGGACAGAGAGGCAAATTATCTCGGAGATACATTGGACCCTATGATATCGTGAGCAAGATTGGTGACTTGGCTTACAGATTGGCCTTACCACCTGAGCTTTCCGGCGTACACAACGTGTTCCATGTGTCTATGTTGAAAAAGTACGTCCCCGACCCGTCACATGTACTACGTCATGAACCATTAGAGATCAGAGAAGATGCCACCTATGTCGAGAAGCCTATTCAGATTATCGATACGAAGGAACAAGAACTGAGGACAAGGACTATACAATGGGTGAAAGTGCTCTGGGAAAATCACGGACCTGAAGAGGCAACGTGGGAATTACGGGATCAAGTTCAGAAGAAGTATCCGCATCTACTACCCGAGGTTAGATATTTTATTTCATTTGGTGGACCAAATGCCCTAAGGGGTGGAGGATGTAAGACCCCGCCCCGAGAGTTTCCTTTTAGTGTTAATTAAGACGTGTTTTAACTATAAGTGAGATTAGAGGAAACGGGTTAAATCTGGATTAGAATAGCTTTTTATAGCTTTGAATAATTTTGGAAACTCTTTTGATCTAGTGGGGCCCTTTGGGGGTTCCTTTTAGTGTGTCTTGATTAGTTTTGGGATTTATTTGATAATTCTGAAAATCTGTAATTTGATCCGTTTAATGTATTTTATGATTCCCAACAACTTTCGTATTTGTTCCGTTCTCATTCGAGACCTCTAAACCCTACTTTGTCATTGATAGGGGTAAAACAATCTTTTTACACAAAATCTGGACACTATTTTCAATGCCTCCGAAACTCGTAAAATATATACTTTTTGGAAAGTAGAAATTTCGACGATCAATTCTTCCTTCTTCGTCGAATCCGTCCGAAGCCCGTAGAACGATGTTTTAGCTCGATTGGACTTTTAAGTTATGGGACCCCTTGCCATTATCTATATAAGGAGGAGTCCTTTTCCCTCTCTTCCTCTTCTTGCAACTTCCTTGAGAACAAGAAATCCCAGCCCAGCCCTAGGGTTCTTTTCAACTTACCTTGCTCCTTGCTTCTCCATCTCTCAATCTCTCTCAAATTTATTGCTAAAGGCAAAATGGAGGCATTGGTCTTCTTCCCCTCCATGAGAGCTTCATCTAGATACCATTTGTGGAGAGAGCCTCCCATTCCAAGCTACCTTTTGAGCAAACTCTTGCCATTAGAGGACTCTTCATGTAAGTTCCTCTTCTCATCTCTTGGTTGTGTATTCTTCTAGCCATGGAGGTGCTTCACCTTGATTATTAGAAGCTATCTCCATCTATTTCTTGATTTTGACATTCTAGGGTTGTAATGTTGTATTTTGGGGATTTTTGTGTAGATTGTAGATTTTGAGCTTGATAGTGGATTAGAGCTTGGCTAGCATACTTTGGGGACCAAGGCAAGTGGATGAATGGATTTGATTTGAATAAGTTCTTGTTTTATTGAAAATGTGGAATTTTTACTATTCCTATTTCATTTGGTTCATTATGTTTCATAATGCTTTTAGAAATGTATTTATTGACATGGTTTCTCCCTTAGTTAGTTTTATGAGAATAAATGCATTCATCATCAAGTTTATTTTGGTCATTATAAACCTCTTAAATGAATTTTGTACTTGCATTGAATGAGATTTGTATTGGTAGGAGAATTAAATACATTGATGGAATGGTGGTTGGTGGAAAGAATTAAATGTTTAATGGAAGGGAATAGACCCATTCCAAGTTAGGAAATGGTTGGAACGGAGGTGAAATGGTTTGGGAAGAAAAGGGTTGAAATCTGCAACTGATGTGTAGTTCCCGCAGCTGGGCGGTCAGCAGGCGGTCACCTTGGCGGCTAGCCGACAGGTGACCGGCGGCTAGCCGACCCAGATGCGGTTAGAAACACAGAATGATGTATTTTGACAGGCGAACCGCGGTCAGCCGCGCGGTCAGCTCGCGGCTAACCGCCAATCCAAAAACCATGTGACCGCTAGGTAGCCGAGATGCGCGGTTAGAAACACAGAATGCTATATTTTAGCAGGGGAACCGCGGTCAGCCTAGCGGTCAGCCAGCGGCTAACCGCCGATCACCTCGGCGGCTAACCGCCAGCTGACCGACAGGCGACCGAGTTTCACCCGGAATTCCTGAGTCTTTTCTATTGGTTTCAGATATGGTATTTAAAGGTTTGGATGGGTTGTTCTGATGCCCTACCACCTTGGAAAGACCCAGGGGATGACATAAGGAGATTGACATAGAAAGAAACACCATTTCGGAAAGGTATTGGGACTTTTAGATTCATCAACGTGCATAAGGAAACTTAGTATGTCCTCTATCATTCGAGTACCATACTAAGGGTAATATAGACATACAAGATCCTTATACATGTCGTTTGAATATGGATGCCCCAATATATAGTCCCTAATGATATAAGGTCTCATTACATTGTTTTACTCAGGTTTTATGTATAATTACCCGAGCCTACCAGTTTTATCTCGAATTCTGATTTATACACCTGATATGCCCTGCCAGCCCCGTCTATGCATGAACTGATAATGACATGAAATGTGTGCCTACGAGCACCATGCCCCGCTTACCCGAATGTTTTATATTGATATGTTTTGTATACGTTTTGATTTCTCATGTAACCTATGAGTCGGCACCACTAAGCTTGGACGTCCTTGTCAGTCTGATCAACTGACTTGGGCCTCCCCCTTGTGCTCCCGCCAGTTGCAACTTGGATCCCGTTCTGTCCCGTTACCCGGTTCCGCGGCCGTGGTCTTGCCTAGCTATATGTATATGTATATGTATATAATGTTGGTTCTCGTCACTTCGCGTGCTCGAGCCCGACGCACTGAATGTGCTCTCATCACCTTAGTGATGGAGAGGATTTAGCTTTAGTGTGGCTGCCATCTAGTCAGTTCCTGTACCTTGAATACCCCCATGATTTATATTGCATCAGTACTTTAAATAAACTATGCATCCTGGTTTATGACAGTTTTCGTTACGTCTATGATATGCTTTGATTTCTTTATTGGTATTATCTATTCACCCACCTGCCAGACCGTCGTGTCTGACCCATTTTTGTGGTACTCAGGTCCAGCTCCCGTTATTGCCTTTGAGGAGGAGCCCGAGGGGGCGGTTGATGGACCGCAACGATTAGTGGAGTGGCAAGCTGACGATGTCATGTAGACGTTCGGTTTAGCTTTGAGCTGCGAACATTTTGGGGAGATTATAGACTGATTCTTGATTTATACTTTTGGTTGTACTGGCCTTTGTTGGCCATTATTTTTGGGGAATGTTAATTTAACTTGATCTTTTGTTTAAACTTTAACATCATATTTTGGGAATGCTAATGAGACCATTGCTCACTCTGACATCATGTCATACTTGTGTATCATCCGTCTTATTTGATGAGAATGGATTAAGAGTTTGATTTGCTACACGCTTCCGCACCAATATAAATGTTCTATGAGTGTATGTGGAATCCTCACCGCGGAAACCTGTGGGAAATTAAGGAAATGTATAATCATTATTAAGTGTAGTTCATTATCCACACCACACCGTCGCGGTCCCGGGCCCCGGTTCGGGGTCGCGACAGAAAGAAACTTACTTGAAACCATTGATGGAGAAGAAGAAGATAGAGCTTGAAGATCCTTGAAGAAGAAGGAGAATTCTTGATCTTGGAGCACTCTTAAAGACTTTTGCAAAAAGAAAGCAATAGGAGCAAGAGATCCAACCTCCCCTTGCTTTTATAGAAGAGAGTAAACCAAAAGAGGAAAGGAGGAGAAAAGAAAGGAGGTAAGTGCTACAAATTAGCAAACTTCCTAAAAGAAAGGAATCATGGGATATTCTTTCCCAATGAGGAGATCTTTTGAGAAATTCTCTCCAAAAAGAGAGGGATTATGAGAAACTTTCTCCCAAAGAAAGATACTTTGAGAAAATCTCCCCCAAAATCAAGGAAACTTGAGAGATTCTCTCCAAGTAAGAATATTTTTAGATATTCTCTACCCAAAAGGGATATTTTTAGATATTCTTTATAAAAATGACACTACATGAGATCTAAGCCATCTTTAAAGCTTAAGGTCCCATGGGTTAACCCACATGAGCCAGGTTTGACCGCCTAGGCACTAAAAGTGGCTTTTAGTCAAAATTCCTCTTACCAAGAGCATAGAAAAATGGTTCCATGCCTCATTTGAGTTGATTGGACCATACAAAAAAATCCAAGCTCATGAGTTTCCAAAAATCCAAACCATCCCACCTCATGAACCAAATTAAGCCAAAACCTTGAAATTGACATTCCACAAAAACCCAAACCACTCCAATGGACCCAAAATTATCCCAAAGAGTGACAGAAATCCAAACTATGGTCCCCTAACTCGCCACATACAGCTTGTTGGGTCATAAGGCCAAAACCAAAACCAAATCCTGGTCCCCTAACTTGCCACATATAGCTTATTAGGTTACAAGACCAAAAAACAAAATTCAAAACCTGACCCCCTAACCTGCCACATACAGCTTGTTAGGTCATAAGGTCAAAAACCAAAAACCTTCTTCATTGCCTGATGCGCCACAAAAAGCCTTTAGGTTCACAAGGTCAAAAAGAAAAATTCCAAAACCCAACAAACCAATCCAAATGTCATTTTCAAAATTTTACCTTGAGATGGTATGTGATCTCTCTCAATGCCATAAAATCCCCTTAGAAACTCAAAAGGCTACTCTATCAAGAAAAATGCTCAGAGACGCTTGGTCAAGTCAGAAGTTCTCCTTCAAAATTTTCTTCGAGGCACATCAACTGCAAAAGCTATCCAATTCGTCGCTGTACCTCGAGGGGGCATTTGTTGACACCAAAAATGTCACTTTGCCTCCCCAACATCAAAAGCTACATGGAGCCGCATCCTACTACAAACAGGCAAAGTTGCTTCAAGCATCGGATCTTGTCAAAATCAAACAAAAACTGCAAGATCCTTCAAAATAGCCAAAAAGGAGGTACACATGAAGTTTCAGGCCATTTCGACATCATTTGGCTTAACTTCAATCCTCCAACAGCTGAGCGGAAGCTCCCGGCGGCGACAGTGTCAAATACATCAAATCTTCGATCAGAGCCTATGGATGGTCTCAAAATAGCCCCAAAAGATTCTACGTCAAATTTCAAGTCAAACCGACACCGTTTGACCCTCCATTAACTCTCGAACGGCGAAATCAAGCCTCCCGGCGGCGAGAACCTCCGATGCCGCCACTCATCAAACAAAACACATGAGTAGCTTCTACATGCTTCTAAAAGGCTGCACGTCAAATTTCAGGTCAATCGGACATCAGATGACCGCACATCAAAGCTCGACATCGTCCACACGATGAAATCAAGTCTAGCATCGACGGGACCACAAACGGCTTCAAAGCACAAGTAAAAGCCCATGGTTAGTCCTATCTAATGCTCAGGAAGCTTCATCTCAAATTTCAGGTCATTCCGACATCGTTTGACCTAGTTTCAACTCTTGGCAGAAAATCGGCTACGGAGTCTTTGACTTTTCCAAAAATAGGAAACTTTGTGGTCTGATTTGCATAGCCTTTTGACAGGTTTTCTTCAGTGGAATCAATCCAATAAATGAGGAGAAATGTCAAAGAAAAATACAGGAGAAAACATAAGCGAAAAAGCCCTAGAAACGGCTAAGAAACGGCGACCGGACGGCGACTGAAAAGTGGGCAAAAGCCCCATGGTCGTTGGCAAACTTGGCCCATGGTCGCCGGCCCCATGGTCTCCGGAGACCATGGGTGGATGGTCGCCGGCGACCATAGGGATCGGGGCCGCCAAAGTTTGCCCGGAAACCCACTTTTTCGGGTGTTTTTCATGTTTCGCGACGTTTGGCCCCTGTGATTTTCTCAAATTCTGATTTTTGGAGCATGATATCCGTCGACCTTCATTGACATCACGGATCCACCATCGAGATCATTTGATCATCATCGGACACTCCGAAACCGCCAACCGGCCGACCAAGAAAGTACACTTTTTGCCAGACCGATCGAGAAATCAATTGGACAGATGTTGCTGGCCCATTGGTGTCAACCAATGTCTGAATTTGCATCGTCATCCGACATCAAACAACGTGCGGATCCATCGATGATCGTCGCAAGAAGAATTCCAAAAGACGCGGCGCTGCCCGCGACTCTTCAAGCGACTCGATGACCAATTAATGAAGTTAAATGACCTTTTTATGACAACTTATTAGGGTCATTAACTCATTATTTTGGACAACCCAATCAGAAGCAAGCAAATGGGAGTTACAAGTCTAATTAATCATGGCAATTAACCATGTAACTCCTATCATTATGGAGATTAATCATGGTAATTAATCATGAAACTCCCATCATCATGGAGATTAAATGCCCATTATTCTCCATCGGCCAATCAAAATCCAAGAAAATGGAGTTACAAAATTCTGAAATTAAATCTTGTAACTCCTCCCATCATGGAGCATTAATACCATTAATGCCCATAAAACCCTCCTAATGGCCACCAAAAGCCTATAAATAGGCGGTCATTCCAAAGGGAACGGATCTTGAAAAAATCGCCTGAAAATTGTCCTAAAGAATTCTTTGCAAAAAAGAAACTCACCTGCGTTGAAGAAACCCTGCTGCAAGAACTACAAGGTGATCAAAAGTCCCTTGGGGGGCCACCCCTGCAAGGTTTTTCTTCTTCTATCCAACATGGCCTAGATGCCGCTTTTCAGCCTGTTTACCCGTTTTTTTATTGGATATAGGACCTTCCTTTGGTCTTTGTCCTTTAAAAATCTAGGGTCCAAGCCAAGCCAAGTGAACTAAAGCATCAAGTGTTCTCATATGAAGGACGATGGCGGAGTCCATACATGACTCGCGATCGTCGAATTGAACGAGTCCCCACAATCGCTTGAGAAGTCAGTTCTCTCTTTCTTCCCTTTCTATTATATTTTGTATTTTTAAAAGAGACAAAAATCACAATTCTTGTCTTTCATCATTGATAAGATTTGTAAATCGCCTTCCATGGCAAAATCGCCTTTTATGGCACAAAACCGCCTTTCACGGCAAACTAAACAAAATTGCCTCTCACGGCGTTTTAAAATCTTGTCTCTTTCTTTAAATATATGTGCAATGTGATGCTTGCTCTTCTTTTCTCTTCGTCCCGACGCACCTTGGCAGACCCGGGATGGAGGAAGGCAAGAAAGAAAAAGATAGGTCCATCAGCCAGCGGCTACCAAGGTTCGGACCATCCTTCGGTTGATTTGAGACCGGTGGGCCTTGGCATTTTCAAGGGCGATGGCAGCAGTTGGGTGAAGCCTTTTCGACTTCGCGGCCTTTTCATTGCTGACTTGAGCTGGGAGTCGTGGACGGATCACTTCTTGCAGGTCGGCGGTGCCATTCTGAAGGAGGCCGAGATTTTTGACGCTGTTTGTGCTTTTCGGCAAACTGTGGTTTTCTCCGATGAGGCCTTCATGGCCATGCTGGAGTCATTCCTTCCACAAACCAACACCTTCATTGTCACGAACGGTGAGATTGGTTTCTATTGAAAGGAACTGAGCGCCATCACCGGGCTGCCTATCCTCAGCAATCTCTATGAGGAGTTCATGCCTATCGACAGCGTCCTTGAGGAGCAGTCTGATGAGTTCAGGCTTTTGTACTTTCAGCTCGTCGCCTTCTACGATTTTTTGAAAGAGAAGGAGGGCTCGAAAGTCTGGTGTAGCAGTTGTAGGAGTGGTAGCGTTTTGTCTTCCAACTTTTTTGATAGCGGGGAGTCTTTTGAGAGTACGACCCAGGAAGCCAGGGCTAAGAACCCGGATTCGAAGAAGATCTTCGCCATGCGAGAAAATTTGAAGGAATTCTTTGTAAGCGCAGATGCCATTCATTCTGACATTGCGTTGCGGAGAGATCTCGCTGTCTTCCTCACTTATTGGTTGGGTGTGGCTGTTTTTGCTGGAGGAGATGGAACGCACATCAGGCCACATTGCATTTTTCCGGCTTGTCAGATGGCGTTTGGAGAGCGGCTTGCTTTGGTGCCTGCTCTTTACTCCTATTTGTGCACCGAACTGTAGGCTGCTGCTTTTCTGGTTCGGCTTGGGCTTCCCATGAATAGGGTATTTTCAGCCCATATTTTCTATTCATGGTATGCATACCACTGTCCTAGTTTCCACCGATTGGGTGCTGCACAGAACGATGATCCTTTTATGATTTGGTTGGCTAGAGGGAAGCCTGTTTCCGTATCTCTTTTATCTGCCCGTTTGAGGATCCAACGATTCTGGGATGTCGAGATGGGGGCAGTCTTCAGTGAAGCTTTCTCTGGGTTTACGGAAGAAGGCTTTTGATTTTGGTGTCTATCGTGATTTGACCAGGGTAGGGTCAAGGAGACACTATTCTTTGACAAACGCAGAGAGGAGTTGGCTTTTCAACATACGTGTCTGCACGATGGTGTACTGCAGACATCTTTTCGTTGACATCGAGCCGTATGTTCCTTTGCGTTTTGCCATGCAGTTGGGCTTCTCTCAAGGCGTTGTTGGAGCGCCTTCGAGCAAGGTGAAGCGTTTTGGAGGTTTGCAGGATGGGAGAAATGCATGGGCATTCTATAGCGCAGAAGACACTACTGCTATGATTTCCTATCCTGAGTTGCCTACTTTCCAGACTGCTGGCTTCACAAAATGGTTTGTGGAGAGCTTCTCAGTATACCGGGGGCTTTCCAAGAAAGAGCTTGATGTAAAGCAGTCTTTCGGGAAGGGCCTTGGGAAGTCAGATGGCGTCCGCCGAGAAGAAGTTCTGGCTTTCCTTTCTGGAGAAAAAGCACAGAACAGGTTTTCTCGAGGACCAGGACATCATCAGATCGGGAGCTGCACAAGAGATTCCTGATGAGGTCTTCAAACAGGTCGCAGAGAAGGAGGCTGAGGTCGCTGCTTGGATACAAGCAGAGCGAGCAAAGGCTTCCATGGAGTCTACTGGCAAGAGCAGACCATCTGTTGAAGACTTTGGCGAGAGGCCATATTTCGATGGCGGGGAGGGTACTTCCAGCAATTCGTCCCGTAGGAGCAAGAGGAGAAGAGGACAATGCCGAAGTCAGAGGTGGCAAGAAAGCTCTCCTGATCTGGAAAATCCTTCCACCATTGTTGAGGAGGCATCAGGGGATGATGATGAACCTCCAGAGAAGAGGAGTCGAGGGGGAATGATCAGTAGTGATGGTATGACCCTTCTTCTCTCTTTTTCCGCTTCTTTCTTTTTATGAGGCTTTTGTTTTTGATCTACTGCTTTTCTTTCTTTTGGCAGAAGATGATGATTCGATGATGCCTAAGGTTCTGGCCGATGAGGAGGTGACGGATCCGGTTGTGGCATCTGAGGAAGAACCTAGAGATTCTGAAGTAGATCTGGAATCTCCTCCTGGTATGACTCATTTCTTCTTTTTTTTGTTGTAGTTTCTCTTTACCGCTGCTGACATATTTTTTTCTTGCCAGTTGACTTACCAGAGGATTCTGACGACTTCGAGCCATCCATGGACGCAAATGTTGACGATGCTTTGGATGAGCTCATGGAGGCAGAAAGCATTCCACGGGTCGTCGAAGAAGGTATATAGTAATAGTCTTGATATTGATTTTTGACAAGATCATATTCATATCTTTTTCATCTTTCATTGGCAGGTTGTGAGGTGACAGAAGAAGTTCCTCTATCTTTCTCAGAGCCGGAGCAGGGGGTGCCCACATTTGATCCAGGAGTAGGGGCTTCTTCCACCAGTTTTGATGAGGCAGAGGCGAGTCCGCTTATTGATATTCCTTCCCCAGCGGCTTCGGTTGGAAAGAGCTTTTTGATTACTCTTCCAACGGTGTGTGACACGGGCAGTCGACCAACGGAGCATGGCAAGTCTTCATCTGAGCCGTCCCGTTAGTTCGCGAGGAAGGTATTGAAGAGAGTCTTAAGCTCATGGGTCGAGACTCTTTCTTCTGGCCATTTGGAGACTGGTTTCGTCATGGTGAAGCATGTGCAGGACATTCTTGCCGATAGCGAAGAAGTTGGTCTGGACATTACAGATTGCAAGGCTTTTGTTGATGAAGTCAACACTCTAGGCAACAAGTGGACTGAGACCAAGAGCTTTCCAAATGATGATTTCTTCAACGAGATGTTTTTTAAGCCTTCCAGCGAGGTCAAATCTGAACTGATGAGATCTCGCGGACTCAGAAGCAGCTTGTTCGGGAAAAGAACGTCACCGAGTTGGCTATTATTGAGCTGACACAGGACCAGCACTGTCTTGATAGGGAGGTCACTGAAGCCAGACAGCGCCTTGAGCTATTGGAAGAACAAGCCGCTGCCAAGTGGGCTGCCACTTTGAAAGCTCGCGACAGAGAGAGGACTCTCATTCGCCAAGTTGAGGAGGTCGAAAGCAATCTCCGGAGGAAGACTCAAGAATATGAACAATGGCAGATTCTCTGGGAAGAGCTTCCTCGTGCTGAGGATGGATCGCGACGGCCTACTGCTTTTTATGGGAAGATTATGAAGAAACGCAGGCTGGAAGCTTGGGAGGCTAAGGCCAAGAGTTTGCTTGAGGAGTTAAGCCTTTGGCTGAAGACCATGTCGGACTAGCCTCCTGATTTGTAACAAACTTTTTATTCTTTTCTTTTGGTACCTCCATGTATAAACATTTTTGGCACCCCTCTTTTTTTTGTATTCCCTTATTTCACTTAAATTCACTTTTGATGAAAACATAAGCAAAAATTGAATGGGATTGGTTTGTTTGAAAATTTGATCAAAAGGTTGTCATTTTGTAAATATCTTTTGTCAAATGGTTGTTTTTAGGCATGAAAGCCAGATTTTGTGGCAAAAAGCTTGGTTTTTCGATAGCTTGAAAGCGGAATTTTGGATGGCATGAAAGCCGAAATTTTGTTTGTGGCATGAAAGCCAGTTTTTGGCATGAGAGCCGATTTTTGTGGCATGAAAGCCTGATTTCTGAGATGGCATGAAAGCCCAATTTTGGATGGCGTGAGAGCCGAATTTTGAATTTTGATTGTGGCATGGAAGCCGGTTTTTGGCATGAGAGCCGATTTTTGTGGCGTGAAAGCCAAGTTCTGTAAAGCATTTTGGAGGGAATATCCAAATGAAAGTTTGGGGCTCGTCTTTGAATGCTTACCCGCTCTTTTGGATCTTCAGGTAGGATTTCAAACATAATATAATCGATGAATGGATCCCTCCAGTCGCCGATCTGAGGTTTAACGGTGGAAATCCGACTTCCGACCACTCGGTGGCATTCAACAACTGCTTGGTGTGTGTTGAGAGGAGGGAGAATCCTTCTTTGACACACTATAATTTGTATGTTTTCCCCTTCTTGAATTGCCATAGATGCAGCAATTCCAGCTAGGGCATCTGCACGGATGTTTTCACCTTTGCGGATGTGGGTGATGTGACAGATGTCAAACCTTTGACGAAGCGATTGTGCCTTGTTGTTGTAAGGCAACAGATCAGGCTTCCTGATTTCGTATTTCTGATTCATTTGGTTGACGATCAGTTGGGAATCCCCAAATGCTTCCAGCATGGTGATGCCAGGTTCGAGGGCGAGTTCCAATCCTATGATCAGAGCTTGATACTCAGCTGCATTGTTTGAACATGGTTCCAGTAGCGAAAATGGGTGAGGAATCATGTATTTATCGGGGCTAACAAAGAGAATGCCAATTCTCGATATCGGCTTTCCTTTTTCATTTGTCTTGGTCGCACCATCGAAGTACATGTTCCAGGAGGCATTTGGTGAGGAAGTCTCCACACTGTAGATAGGTTCATCTGGGAGATCATTCTTGAGCGGAGAATCCATAGGTAATGGATGCTCTGCGAGAAAATCTGCCAGAGCTTAACCTTTGACTGCTTTCTGTGGTACATACCTAATATCAAATTATGACAGAAGGATGGACCATTGTGCCAGCCGGGCATTGAGAGAACCTGCTTTCGTGACAAGGACCGTTAGGAGATGGATCCTCGAAATCAGGTATACTGTGTTTGAGAGCAAATAGTGATGTAGCTTTTGTACGGCGAACATCACTGCCAGGCATTCTTTTTCAACTGGAGAGTATCGACGCTCTGCACCTACCAACGTGCGACTAAGGTAGTATAGAGCAACTTCTTTTCCTCCATCATTTTCTTGTGCAAGTAGAGTGCCCAAAGAATAGTCGAGAGCTCTTGTGTACAAGATGAATGATTTTTCGGTTGTGGGAGCAGCCAACACTGGAGGTTTGGTCAGGTATGACTTGATGTCTTGAAATGCAACTTCACATTCAGCATCCCAAACAAAGTCTACACCTTTCTTCATCAGGCAAGAAAATGGACGGCATTTTCCTGATAGATTGGAAATGAACCGTCGGATGTACGCCAACCTTCCTTGAAGCCCTTTCAGTTCTCTCAGGGTTCTTGGAGATGGCATTTCTAGAATTGCCTTTTCTTTGATGGGGCCAAGTTCTATTCCAGCTTTCCGGACTATGAATCTGAGGAACTTGCCCGATGAGACACCGAAGAAGCATTTGAGGGGATTCATTCGCAGTTTGTGTTTGCAAAGCCGGAGGAAGACTTCTCGAAGATCTTGGAGATGGTCTTCTTTTCTTTTGCTTTTGATGGCGAGGTCATCGACATAACATTCGACCATCTTGTGCTGCATATCTTGGAATATCTTCATCATAGCCATTTAATATATTGCACCAGCATTTTTCAGATCAAATGGCATGACAGTGTAGCAATACACGCCAAATGGGGTCCGAAAGGATGTATGCCTTTCGTCTTCGGGATGCATCTTTATCTGGTTGCAGCCAGAGAAGCCATCTATGAAAGTCATTCGCTCAAACCCATAGGTATTGTCAATTATTACCTCCGGTATGGGGAGAGGGAATTCATCTTTGGGGCAAGCATTATTCCGGTCTCTATAGTCAATACAGACTCTGATCTGCCCATTTTTCTTTGTCACGGGGACAATGTTGGCCAACATTTCAGGATGCTGTTCCTCGCAGATGAAGCCAACTTTTTTGAGTTTTTGAACTTCTTGTTCAAATTTGTCCATCACATCGGGACGGAATCTTCTTTGGCCTTGTTTTGACAGGCTTGATGTTTTCTTGCAAGTTGAGTTTGTGAACTGTTATTTTTGGGTCTAAGCCAGGCACTTCAGCGTAAGACAATGCAAAACAATCAACGAACTCACGAAGAAAAGAGACATACTCAGGTAACTCATCATCCTTTATATTCTTGCTTATGAATACAGAACGTGGGTTATCTGGTGTTCCCAAGTCTATCTTTTGAACAGAATCTTCTGTTGGAAGGTTTGAAGGTGGTTCCTCCACAATATTTTCGGAGGCTTCCAACTCAACAAGGCCTTCTGGATTTCCAAGGGCATTCTCAGACCATGGCTCCGCTCCTGTCCATAAATCTTCTTGATCGATACTCTTCTCAAGACTTGCTATGAGATGATCCCAATCACTAGCTGAAACTGGATCGAAGTAAGGCACTTCTTTGGGAAACGATGGCTCTTCTGAATCAGAGAACCGTACGTCTGTGTCATCGGAAAATCCCTCTTCATCATCAGAGAAATCATACCAATTTGATGAGCTTCCTGGGTCCTTGTCGGGTAACTCTTCAAAGAGATATCTAGGGAGATTGATGTCTTCATCAATACGAGATGTTGAGGCCTGGTCGGCAAAACGACTTTGCAGCCTTTGTGTTAACTGTCTCATCGGAGTCTCAGGATCATACTCCAATTCGTATGAGGACTTGTCTATGTGATGGTGGAGTTTCCAATCTTCCAGCTGACTTTTGATCAGGGTGGGTTCCAATGGTATAAGAATACCACGGCCACCTCCAAAACCAATTGGATTTTGAGCGTCATAGCCCATTTTCTTCATGATAGCTTGCGCCATTGGACTATACAAGGATAGTTGAGGCATACCTTCATTTTGGAAAGGTTCAAGCAAGGAATATGATGAAAAAGCGTCCAATCTATGGAAGAAGATTGGTTTATCTTTTGCCGTCGTTGCCGGAACGATGATTGTAGCGGACGTAGGATCTTCTACGTCAGCAGGTGTCTCCAATGGAGTGAGAGCAGGCTCGAACTTGCTAAGTATCAGCTTGGCTTGACGATGCATCGTCTTCTGTCTCTGAATCCGAGTCCGAATCCGTGTCTTGTATGATAGACACGAAGGAGACAACAAACTTGCCCCCAGTCTTTTGCTTTGTCTTTTTTGCCTTAGTAGTGATTACCAAGGGTTTGGAAGATTTGAAGGAGACAATGAAGGGAGACGGATTGCTCTCTCCGGATTTACCGGAAGGTTTGTTTTCTTCCGATGATTGTTGAGGAGCCTTGCCTTTGTCTTTTTGGAGATTGCCGGCAAAGGATGCTATTTTCTCCTCCTCCTTTTCTTTCTTATCCTTGTACATCCGAGAGTCTGAAAAATGTACTTCTTTGCCTTTGAAGGGCTTTTTGTCTGTAAACACTCGATGTATCAAGCCGTCGTCACCAACAAACTTGATGCACTGATATAAAGTCAAAGGAACGACACCGTTCTCGTGTATCCAAGGGCGTCTGAGAAGGATGTTGTAGCACGAAGGGGTTTTTATTGCATACACGGTGACCTCAGAGATAAGATTGCCGATTTGCAACCTGAACCTGATTTTGCCAATGGGCCTTTGAGTACTCCCATCATATCCAAAGATGGACACAGATGTGTGGCTTAGTTTGCTAGGTGGGATACCCAGCTCTTCGAGTGCCGAAGTAAAGATGAGGTTAAGTGCAGAACCTAGGTCGATCTGGACTCTGTGTATCAGCATCTCTTTGATGTACCTGTGAAGTACAACGGTCGGTTGTGCTTCATCTCACCTAGTAGGAGGTCTTCCTTATTGAAGGCAATGGTAGCACTTGCGGCTTTTTGGATCGAGAGGCATTCAGTGCAAGGTCCTCCAGCTTCTTTCTTTTATCCCTTTGAGGAGGTTTTTGACTTTTTGAGCTTATAGTCCATTTCAATTTGTAGGACTTGTGGGGCATGTTTGTCGACATCCACATTCAGCCTTTGCAGTTCTGAAATGAGACTATCATGAGTTTGTGGTGACATTTGTAATAAGTCTAGGATGTGCAGTCGTGCAGGTATGTGTTTGAAGTGCTCAATCAAGTCATACTTGAAAGCCTCTTTTGGGCCTGCATTTTCATTATCACCGCCGCTTGGGGCATTTACAGCTTGTTTTCCCGAAGGATTTACATAAGAAGAAGAAGAAGGTTGGTTGTAGTTTTTGTGGTAATCCCGGCCAGAGTGGGTACCTTTCCAAACTTCAAAAGCTTCTAGAGGTGGTTCTTCTTTCGGAAGACCCCCTTCGGGCTCAAGGGGCCGATCCTCCCCATTTGCCGAAAACGCTTCTGCAGCAGCATTGCCGTCTTCAGTTATTGCTTTGCATGGAGCATTTTCTGGGAACAAGTCCTGAACAACTTCCAACAACTTTTTTTCTTTGTCCAGTATTTCATCAGTCCAGACATCTCCTATGAGGTTGGGTACCTGGGACCAATTGACTAGGTTTTCTTTGAAGACTTCATCAGCCAGAGCTTCTTCCTGGTGATCAGTCGGAAGAGGCTTGAATTCTGATGTCACCGTTTCAGGAGATGACGGCTGAGAAGGTGCTATCTCAGTGGAAGTCACCCGAGAATATGTAGCTCCAGAAGATATGCTGCCGGATGCATTTTGAGAGTCTATGGCCTCAGCAGATGAAGCTTCAGAGGCACTATCATCTTGAAGTATCACATTGTAGGCAACTTTGATAGAAGATGCCTCCACAATGGACTGTTAGGAATCAGACTCATCCTCCGATGTAAGAGGATCATCAATCCAGCAACTTTCTTCATTTTCCGGAGTCACTGGAGGAGATGCTTGTAGATTCTCCGGGACTTCCGATTCTGGATTTTGATGAAGCTGGTTGATGTGATCCTGCTCCTGCTCTATGGCGAGACGTTGCAAGATCCTCGCATATTCTTCGAGATTGGGCATAGGAGCCAGATCTTCTTCATGTGCTCCTTGTGGTTCAACCTGGTTGGGATCCACTAGAGCATTTGTTTGTGCTGTGTCAATAGCATTTTGGGCAGCCTCTTGGTCTTCATCATCATCAGACCAGGATCCTTGTGGCTGGAAGGGGTTATACCAGATTACTGGCATAAGATGGGATTCTGGGATCCATTCTTCATCGGAGAGATATTCTCTGGTTTTAAGGGATTCCTCCCATTCATCTATATCACTGGCAGTGTCACTGGACTCGTATCCATTCATGGAGAATCCAACTACCGAGTTGCAAGAGTATGATGCCCCCTGCGTAGTCTCATCTCTGAGGTGTGGCGGCATGAAATCACCGAGGGTAAATTTTCTTACCCCTCTTGAAGTCTTAGGGAGAGACTCCTCTGTTGCCCCCAGTGAAGCAGTAGAGGAGGTTTCTGCCTTTTTAGGGACCTCTTGCTTGGTTTGAGCCTTCTCCTGCTGTTTGAGCTTGCGGCGTTGTCTGTTGGCTTGCCTTCGCTATTGAGCGGTCGGCTTTGTTTTGACGATCTCCCAATTTTCATCTTCTAGGAGATCGGGATGCACCCATATGGGCTGTCCTTCTGGTGTTGGGTAAGGCACCAGCTCTTGGGACGTCTGGGTCATTTTTATCACCTTGAAGGAAGTTGTGATCTTCTCCTTCGGTGATTTGGATTTTTGTCCATATGTCACCATGTTAACGGAGGCGGACCCGTAGTTTTTGTCAAAGATGATGACTCCGTTTTTCCACATCTCGTTAATCTTCTCTCTCATAGCGAAACATTGGTTAAGAAGATGCGAGACCATTTGGTGGTATGGACAATATCGGGGATCATTGGTTTTACCAACATCTCCCGGTCTTTTGGGGTTAGGCAAGGTGAGTTTCCCATTTGCCAAGAGAACCCCAAATATTTCTTCAACATCTTCATCGAACGGGTATTTCTTCTCTACCCATTCTTTGAAGGCATTAGAGAGTTCAGGTTTCTTACTTGCAGCTTTGTTTTCAGCTTTCTTTGGCGGCTGAGGGGCTGACATGGTTTGCACATTGAGAACCTCCTTTTTCTTTGGCTTAGAGGTCGGAATGGCGGTCGGCTCCTTCTTTGATGACTTTTGACTATTGAGGTCTTTGATCACTGTTTCAGCCTCCATAGATGCTTCTAGGAGTTCTCCTAAGTTCTTTGATTTGTTGCCGATGATCATGGAGCGGATCCTTGCTCTCATGTTGTTTCGGCAAATGTCGACTAGCGACGCTTGTGGCAGCACATCTAAGCATTTGTATGCCATTGCTTTCCACTTATGAATGAAGTCATATGTCGACTCATTCTCTCCTTGTTTAAGGCTGCAGAGTTGAGCCATAGTAACAGGATGATCCTCACCTTTGAATAGCAGCAACTTGGTCCAGTTTTGAATGGAGTCCTCTGGCAGAGTGGAGTACCAATCAAAGGCTGTACCTTTCAGGGTACTTGCAAAGAGACGAATCTTGAGAGCATCTTGATCCGCAATCGTTCCTGTCAGGATCTTGAAGTGGATGACATGTTGTCTAGCTGAATCTTTTCCCGTATATGATTGGAGAAGAGGTTGTTTGAATTTTGGAGGGAAAGGAATCGAGTCCATCCATAAGGGATATAGTGGCTTGATCCCATGCTCCTTCAGTGTATCCTTTTCTTTTGCTTTAGTGAGGATATTGTCAATGTCCTTTTTAATAAGGGCGCGTGACTCATCTTCTCCACCGTTTGTCTCATCTTGTGGAGGAACCTCATCGTTGTTTGGTGGACGTTGGCGAGTGAGAAGGAGGTTTTCCATCAGAACCTCTATTCTCTGCTATCCTTTCTCTAGCTGCTGAATGCGTAGAGCCATGTTAACATCCGGTGGAGGTTGTTCAAAGTTTGTGACTAGGACATTTACTCTTCGTGAGTCGAAAAAGGATACTGTCTTAGTGACTGAGCTAGAGCTCATTCTTCTAGATGAAGCTCGACGAATGATCACTCCGGTGTCCTTGGCTCGAATGAGTGGGAGAGTCTTCTTGATGTCTTCTTGTCCGGGAGACGCTGCGAGTCACCGGTCGTCTGACATGTATTTTTGTTGTTGATTTCTGCCGTCTTTTTGTTTTGCCAACCATGTGGATAGCAGCAACTTGGTCGGGTCTTTCTTTTTCGACCCATTTTTAGGAGATTTGAAGCTGAGAATGCTGGGTTCTTTGCTTCTCTAATCTCTTTTGTCGATATGCTGTGCGGTGACGTATGCGATGAGCAATTTGAGCTTCGGTTAGCTCGGGTTGTGCTCTGGCAATGAAGGACGTGGTCCCTCGTGCTCAACAACCAAGCTTGTCTTCCTTGAAGACTGGCATGGACAGGATCTGGACGCTGTCCTTGGCCTGTCGCAGCGAAGCTTTAAATTTTGCAAGCTCGGCCCCTGTTGAGATGAAGGGTCGAGTTGCAGGAGAGCAGGCCCTGGCAAGTTCTTGTTGAGGCCTTGTGATGCACGACTTGATTTTGGGCTTGTATGAGCAAGCCGGCTCGTGCTGAGTTGTTTTGGTAGTTTGGTGGAGGGTAGGTTTCTCCCCTTTAATGTAGGCGAGAGGATATAACCTATTCTCCTTGAGAGGAGCCAGGTATGCTGGCTTTACAGATGTCTGGGACTTTCTTTGTTTTGGCGAAGATCGAGGGGACCAAGTCTTAGGACAGACCTGGTTTTTTATAGGTTGAGGCTTCGTGGCATTGCCACGGGCTTCGGTGTCGGGGCAGTGACACGTTGAGGGGTGGTCTTCTATTTCTTAGCGGGCACCGTCTCTTTTGCGGGTAGTGGTAATGGTCCCAGTGACCCAGTGGGAGTGGAGGTTGACCCAGTGTTCTGGGAGTTGCTGAGGGATGTGACGCGTCGGTAACTGGCGGGGCACTTGAAAGTGCGCTTGCTTTGCTTCTCTTGAAGCATGACTTGGTACTTGGTCTCATCGAAGGTGATGGTCAACGAAGCTGCCATTGTTAGTTTTGGAAAACTTTTCTGAAACAAGACCACATCCATTAGTAATCACAAGAATATGGTGATCATAAATGGGTTATACTATGGTTTTGTCTTTTCAAATCACTCAAGGGCATGGCCCTTTTTGAGCGTAATGAAGAAGGCAAAAGGCCATAGATGGTACAATTGTTCTGAACGCAAGTATGGTTGGCTCGAAATGAGCGTTCCAGTGACTGCTAGAAGCGATTACAAACCTTAATTCAAGTTACCGAGAAGCGAAGCTCACTTGAGGTAAAATGATATACGGTTAGAGATACAAATGTGTCGGTCGAGAATACAGTAGACCCGAAAGGGCGTACTAGCACCGCTAGGCACAAATGTTGTAAATCGCATCCATGAAAAAGGACACGAGATGAGATTTTTTTTTCTGAAATGTCAAGATTGGATTCTTAAAAGAGAGCAAATGGTATTTCAATCCGAATATAGGCTCAAACATATCTGCGAGCCTAAATCCGAAAAAGGAAAGAACCAGGATTTCTTAGATTTGAATCCAATGATGACGGGAGTTTTTTTTTTTTTTGAAAAGTCAAGATTGAATTCATAAAAGAGAGCAAATGGTATTCCAATCCGAATACAGGCTCAAACATTTTTGTGAGCCTAAATCCGAAAAGGAAAGAACCAAAATTCCTCCAATTTGAACACAATAGTGACAGAAGTTTTTTTTTTTTTCTAGATTTTTTTTTTAAGAGTGCACATAGGTCTTCCAATTCAGTCTTATGAAACCTTAGTGGATAGATTAGGCCCCAGGCAAGGGTAGGATTACTTAATGAACCCGTTTGAAGGACCCTTACCTTGAACAGTCTAGCTGCCTCCACACTCTGGACAAGGCTTTTCTTAGATGCACTTTGGTCAAAGAACGCAATTGGTGCAACCTTAATGCATTTTCTTTTGAAAGATCTCCAATGGACCCATCAAAGAGAGGAAAATGGCCCCTCCCAATCCGAATGTTGGTTCAAACATTTCTGCGAGCCATTGTACGAAAAGGAAAGAACCAAAGTTTCTCCAATTTGAATCCAATGAAAGAAATTTGAAAAGTTTTTTTTTTAAACTTTTTTTTTTGAAAGATCTCCAATGGACCCATCAAAGAGAGGGAAATGACCCCTCCCAATCCGAACGTTGACTCAAACATTTATGCTAGACATTGTACGAAAAGGAAAGAACCAAAGTTTCTCCAATTTGAATCCAATGAAAGGAATTGAAAAGTTTTTTTTTTTTTTAACTTTTTTTTGAAAGATCTCCAATGGACCCATCAAAGAGTTGAAAATGGTCCATCCCAATCCGAACGTTGGCTCAAACATTTCTGCAAGCCATTGTACAAAAAGGAAAGAACCAAAGCTTCTCCAATTTGAATCCAAAAGAAATTTTTTTTTTTTTTGTTGAGAAAAGAAAGAATGGAAACAAGTTCAAAGAAAGATGTTTCCAAAGAATCCCATCTCGTGTTTTTTTTTAGATACAAGATCCAACATAGGCCACCAACTAGGAAGGAGCCAAGGATTCTAAGCATCGTGTTCTCAAATGAACGGGTCCCACCAGGCAAGCCAACTTGATGGACCCGTCTTTTTCTTTTTTGCCTTCCTCCGTCCCGGGTTCGTAGTGGTGCGCGGGGCGAAGAGAAAAAAAAGAGCAAGCATCAACATTTTTTTGTACAGGTATGCCAAATTTTTTATTCTACTTGGAATTTGAAATGGTGATCCGGAGATTCACCTTCATAAGTAGAAAGGAAATCAAAATTTTTTTCTATCTTTCTATTGCATATATATTTAAAAAAAGAGACAAGATTTTAAAATGCCGTGAGAGGCGATTTTGTTTAGTTTGCCGTAAAAGGTGGTTTTGTGCCATAGAAGGCGATTTACAAATCTTATCAATGATGAAAGACAAGAATTGTGATTTTTGTCTCTTTTAAAAATACAAAATACAATAGAAAGGGAAGAAAGAGGGATCTGACTTCTCAAGCGATTGTGGGGACTCGTTCAGATTGACGGTCATGAGTCATGTATAGACTCCGCCATCGTCCTTCAGATGAGAACACTTTAACACTTGGCTTGGCTTGGCTTGGACCTCGGATTTTTAGAGGACAAAGACCAAGGGAAGGTCCTATATCCAATAAAAAACCAAGTAGACGAGCTGAAAAGCCTCATCTAGGCCATGTTGGATAGAAGAAGAGGGGGAAACTTTGGGGGGGGTGGCCCCCCAAGGGACTTCAATCACCTTATAGTTCTTGCAGTAGGGTTTCTTTAAGGCAGGAGAGCTTCTTTGTGTAGAGAATTCTTCAGGACAGTTTTCAGACAATTTTTCAGGATCCCTTCCCTTTTGAATGACCGTCTATTTATAGGCTTTTGGTGGCCATTAAGAGGGTTTTATGGGCATTAATGGTATTAACGCTCCATGATGGGAGGAGTTACAAGTATTAATTTCATAATTTTGTAACTCCTTTTCCTTGGATTTTGATTGGCCGATGGAGAATAATGGGCACTTAATCTCTATGATGATGGGAGTTTCATGATTAATTACCATGATTAATCTCCATAATGATAGGAGTTACATGGTTAATTGCCATGATTAATTGGACTTGTAACTCCCATTTGCTTGCTTTTGATTGGGCCATCCAAAATAATGAGTTAATGACCCTAATAAGTTGTCATAAAAAGGTCATTTAACTTCATTAAATTGGTCGCCGAGTCGCTTGAAGAGTTGCGGGTCGCGCCGCGTCTTTTAGGATTCTTCTTGTAATGATCATCGATGGATCCGCACGTTATTTGATGTCGTATGATGATGCAAATCGAGACATTGGTTGACACCAATGGGCCGGCAACATCTGTCCAATTGATTTCTCGATCGGTCGGGCAGAAAGTGTACTTTCTTGGTCGGCCGATTGGTAGTTTCGGAGTGTCCGTTGATGATCACATGATTTCGATGGTGCATCCGTGATGTTGACGAAGATCGACGGATATCATGCCTCAAAAATCAGATTTTAAGAAAATCACAGGGGCCAAACATCGCGAAACGCGAAAAAGAACGGAAAAAATGACACTTTTGGTGAAAATCCGGCGACCCGGATTTTCGCGGTCACCGGCGACCATGGGCCAAGGTCACTGGAGACCTTGGACTTTGGTCCATTTTCCGGTCGCCTTTCGATCGCCGTTTCTCGGGCTTTTCTGCTTCTATTTTCTCCTGTATTTTTCTTGACATTTCTCATTTATTGGCTTGATTCAAATGAAGAAAATTGTCGGATGTGAATTTTGATCCCCCCCAAGAAGGGAATCGTCATTCAACAGTGTGAGATAAAAAAAATACATCGAAAATGAGGATTCCGACTACTCTCAAAATCGACGGATCACGATCGCCAGTTACGGATTCGGCCGTAACACCGTCCTTCGACGAAAGTCGAAAGAATGTGGGAGGAAAATGGAGTGGGTTCTTCTCTTGTTTAATGTGCCGCCGACGACACACGACGGTTGTCTCGTCACTTAATTTGGGTCTTTCAATTCGGGTCGAACTTGGGTCAACGGTCAAATTACGGGCTCCAAGATAGGATCGTAGTGAACTAGATAGGGGAAATCAACATCCAGGGGGTACTGACTAATTAAAGTAAAATCCAAGTATTTTAGAGTTAAATGCAGTAAAATGGAAATAAACTAGGAAAATAAGAGGAGAGGTGCCAAATATTTAGAAAAGGATCAACCCCCTTCCTGGGTACCTTCTTCGATGTCCTTTGACAACATAGGGTTTAAAGGCTAATGCTTCGAATTGAAAGAATGATGCAAACGAAACTTCGAGTTGTGATTTTTGTGGGTTTGCGTGCGAGACGCAAGTGATAAAAGTGCATGGCCGATGATGGGCCGGAAGTAAGATAAAAATGGCCGATGTTGGGCCGGGATTGATTGAGGGTGGCCGATGATGGGCCACTAGTAAATAAACTGATATTGGGGTGTGTGAAATCACTAGTCTCGTTTCGTCATTCTCATTAATTCAGATTCTCGGCATCAGCCTCTATTCCCTTTAATCATTGAGCTCAGATAAATATTTGGCACCGGAGGTGGAGGAAAAGAGAAGAAAATATTTTTGGGATTCGTTTTGTTGGTTTTATAGTTTTTTTTTTGGATTTTTAATAATTGGGGCTAGAAGGGCCTAACTAGGGGAGTTCCTACTTGGATTCAATCTAACTGTTCCATTTCCCTGATGGATCTCTACCCTATCCTAAGGTCCTAACCGCCCACATCCACTCTCTCGGTCCCTTAGCGGGGCCCGGAGAGAGAGTGGGGCCTAATCAATTGAAGTTTAAGAAATTAGGGTACTCTAAGCTGACTAGGGGGAGACCTAGATCTAGGTCCGGGGTCTGACCTAATCAGTCTAAACTACTGTATAATTTCCAACTCCAATTTATTAATATTTTTGGTTTCTTTTTTTAATATCTTTTACTTTGTTTTTGATCTTTTTTATTTTTATTGCTTTTATTTTGGTTTTTGAGTTTATTTATAGGGCCTAAGATCCTAAATTAATTTATCCTAATGAAATGGGAAGAAGGGGGGAGTGAATTTCTAATATATTTATTTTTATTTTTTTTTATTAAGAATTTATTTGAAATTTCCTAAATAATATTTCTTAATCCTTAAAAGAGGAGGGATGAGAAAAAGAAGTCAATTATTGGATTTAGCGTAATTATTTCTAATTAGTAGGGTAGCTAAAATTCTATTTTTAATCTTTACTTTTTATTTTATTATTTGGTTTTGTTTTTTTGTTTTGGGGTTTTTTTTGTTTGTTTTTATTTTTTATTATTTTTAATAAATTATGCAGTCCTAAATTGCATCTAAAGAATATGAAATAAAATTGTAGCTAAGTTATAATGCATAGGCTGGTTGGATGCATGAGCATGTTTTAATGCATGAATTAGGAACAAATTAAAATAAGCCATGACAAAAGGAAAGAAAAATGTCTATTTAAATGAATGAACATATTAAATGCATGGGCATAATTTTATACATGAATAATGAGGTATAAGATAAATGGAGAATTAAGCCTAATAGAATAACATAGTCTCAAGCATGCATGTATAGGTTCGGTTTTGAAGAGTGGGTTCTGAGATGGGTTTGTGAAAGTGGGTATAACAGTAAGGGGTGTGCGTGAGTATGCAGCAGTGGAATGAATGGTGTAGTGAAGTGGACTCGGGCGTGAGTGTAGCAGGAGGGTGCAGTTGCAGGTGGGGTCAAGAGGTAGAGGAGGAAGATGAAAGGAAAAGAAAGAAAGAGGTGCAGTGGGTGCAGGTTGGTGCGTGCAGCCGTAAGGGAGAATGCAGTGGGGGGGGGGGGGGTGTAAGACCCCGCCCCGAGAGTTTCCCTTTTAGTGTTAATTAAGACGCGTTTTAGCTATAAGTGTGATTAGCGGAAATGGGTTAAATCTGGATTAGAATAGCTTTTTATAGCTTTGAATAATTTTGGGAACTCTTTTGATCTAGTGGGGCCCTTTGGGGGTTTCTTTTATTCTGTCTTGATTAGTTTTGGGATTTATTTATAATTCTGGAAATCTGTAGATTACTCCGTTTAATGTATTTTATGATTCCCGACAACTTCCGTATTTGTTCCGTTCCCATTCGAGACCTCTAAACCCTACTTTGCCATTGATAGGGGTAAAACAGTCTTTTTACACAAAATCTGGACACTATTTTCAATGTTTCCGAAACTCGTAAATTATATACTTTTTGGAGAGTAGAAATTCCGACGATCGATTCTTCCTTCTTCGTCGAATCCATCCGAAGCCCGTAGAGTGATGTTTTAGCCCAATTGGATTTTTAAGTTGTGGGACCCATTGCCATTGTCTATATAAGGAGGAGTCCTTTCTTCTTCCCCTTTTCTTGCAACTTTCCCTTGAGAAAAAAGAGAAGTTCCAGCCCAGCCCTAGGGTTTTTCCTTCTTGCTCCTTGCTTCTCCATCTCCTAATCTCTCTCAAATCTATTGCTAAAGGTAAAATGGAGGTGGTAAGCTTCTTCCCCTCCATGAGAGCTTCATCTTGATACCATTTGTAGAGAGAGCCTTCCATTCCAAGCTACCTTTTGAGCAAACTCTTGCCATTAGAGGACTTTTCATGTAAGTTCTTCTTCTCATCTCTTAGTTGGGTGTTCTTCTAGTCCTTGAGATGCCCATCTTAGGTATTGGAAGTTATTCCTTTCTATTTCATAGTTTTGCCACTTTAGGGCTTGTAATGATTGTATTTTGGGGATTTTTGTGTAGATTGTAGATTTTGAGCTTGATAGAGGGATTAGAGCTTGACTAACATATTTGGAGACCAAGGCAAGTGAATGAATGGATTTGATTTAAATAAGTTCTTGTTTATTGAAAATGTGGAATTTTTACTATTCCTATTCCTTTGGTTCATTTTGTTTCATAATGCTTTTGGAAAGGTACTTATTGATATGATTTTCTCTTAGTTAGTTTTATGAGAATATATGCATTCATTCATTAAAGTTTATTTTGGCCATTACCAAACTTCTTAAATGATATTTGTACTTGCATTGAATGAGATGTGTATTGGTAGGAGAATTAATGCATTGATGGAATGGTGGTTGATGGGAAGGATTGAATGTTAAATGGAAGGGAATAGACCCATTTCATGTTAGGGAATGGTTGGAGTTGAGGTGAAATGGGTTGGGAAGGAAAGAACTGAAATCTGCACCTGATGTGTAGTTCTCGCAGCTGGGCGGTCAGCGGGCGGTCACCATGGCGGCTAGCCGACAGGTGACCGGCGGCCAGCCGACCCAGATGCGGTTAGAAACACAGAATGCTGTGTTTTGACAGGCGAACCGCGGTCAGCTCGCGGCTAACCGCTAATCAAAAACCCTGTGACCGCTAGGTAGCCGAGATGCGCGGTTAGAAACACAGAATGCTATATTTTAGCAGGGTGAACCGCGGTCAGCCCCGCGGTCAGCCAGCGGCTAACCGCCGATCACCTCGGCGGCTAACCGCCAGCTGACCGACAGGTGACCGAGTTCCACCCAGAATTCCTGAGTCTTTTCTATTGGTTTCAGATATGGTATTTAAAGGTTTGGATGGGTTGTTCTGATGCCCTACCACCTTGGAAAGACCCAGGAGATGACATAAGGAGATTGACATAGGAAGAGACACCATTTTGGAAAGGTATTGGGACTTTTGGATTCATCAACTTGCATAAGGAAACTTAGTATGTCCTCTATCATTCGAGTACCATACTAAGGGTAATAATAGACATACAAGATCCTTATACATGTTGCTTGAATATGGATGCCCCAATATATAGTCCCTAATGATATAAGGATTCATTGCATTGTTTTACTCAGATTATATGTATAATTACCCGATCCTACTAGTTTTACCTCAAATTCTGATTTACACACCTGATATGCCCTGCCCGTCCCGTACATGCATGAACAGATAATAATATGAAATGTGTGCCTACGAGCACCATGTCCCGCCTACCCGAATGTTTATACTGATATGTTTTGTATACGTTTTGATTTCTCATGTAACCTATGAGTCGGCACCACTAAGCTTAGACGTCCTTGTCAGTCCGATCAACTGACTTGGGCCTCCCCCTTGTGCTTCCGCCAGTTGCAACTTGGATCCTGTCCTGTCTCGTTACCCGGTTTCGCGGCCGTGGTCTTGCCTAGCTATATGTATATGTATATGTATATAATGTTGGTTCTCGTCACTTCATGTGCTCGAGCCCAACGCACTGAATGTGCTCTCATCACCTTAGTGATAGAGAGGATTTAGCTTTAGTGTGGTTGCCATCTAGTCAGTTCCTGTACCTTGAATACCCCACATGATTTATAATGCATCTGTACTTTAAATGAACTATGCATCCTGTTTTATGACAGTCATTGTTTTAACAAGATTTCGTTATGTTAAGATGTACTTTGATTTCTTTCGTGATATTATCTATTCATCCACCTGCCAGACCGTCGTGTCTGACCCATTTTTGTGGTACTTAGGTCCAGCTCCCGTTATTGCCTTTGAGGAGGAGCCAGAGGGGGCGGTTGATGAACCGCAACGATTAGTGGAGTGGCAAGCTGACGATGTCATGTAGACATTCGGTTTAGCTTTGAGCTGCGAACATTTTGGGGAGTTTATAGAATGATACTGATTTATACTTTTAGTTGTACTGGCCTTTGTTGGCCATTATTTTTTTGGGGAATGTCAATTTAACTTGGTCTTTTGCTTAAACTTTAACTTCATATTTGGGAATGCTAATGAGATCATTGCTCACTCTGACATCATGTCATGCTTGCGTATCAACCGCCTTATTTGATGAGAATGGATTAAGAGTTTGATTTGCTACACGCTTCCGCACCAATATAAATGTTCTATGAGTGTATGTGGAATCCTCACCGCGGAAACCTGTGGGAAATTAAGGAAATGTATAATCGTTGTTAAGGGTAGTTCATTACCCCATCCACACCAACCGTCGCGGTCCCGGGTCTCGGTTTGGGGTCGTGACAGGGGGAGAAGAGAGGAAAAAAGAAAGAAAGAAAGAAGAGGGGGAGAAGGTGTGCAGGCGAGAGAGTGCAGTGTGTGCGCAGGGGAGGAGAAGAAGAAGAGAATGAAAGAAAAAGAGAGAAAGAAAGGGGGTTAGTTCAGGGGGTGTACAGGCAGAGAAAAAGGAAGATGGAGAAGAAGGGAAGAAAGGAAAAAGGGGGGTGGGGGTGCGATAGTGATGCACAGCAGCGGGGAAAGAAGAAGTGGGGAAAGGAAAGAGGGCGGAAGAAGAAAGAGAAAGGAGATGAGGAGGCAGTGCTGCTGCTCGTGGGCACAGGGCGGAAACAGAGGGGAGAGAGCGAGGGAGCGAGCGAGAGGGAGAAAATGGTCGGAGCAGAGAGATAGAGAGAGACCGACCAGGAAGGGAGAGGGGTGAGAGTGAGAGCACAGAAGAGAGAGAGTGGTAGAGAGAAAGAGAGTGCGGACAAAGAGAGAGAGAGGGAGCAGGAGAGAGTGGAGAGATAGAGAGAGGAAAGACAGAAAGAAAGAAAGGAAAAGGAGAGAGGAGGGGTGCGTGCAGGTGTAGGTGCAGGTGTGTGTAGAGGGGTGCGTGTGGCAAAGGGATGAAGAAGAAGAACAAGAGGGAGAGAGAGAGGGAGAAAACAGAGGAAGAGAGGGAGAAGAAAGAGGGAGAGGAGAGAGGTGTGAGTGAGCGAGTGCATGTGGCAGAAAAGGGGAGGAAGGGCGTACCTGGCGAGGAAGGAGGAGGCGGCGTCCAGAGGATGGAGAAGGTGCTGCAGAGGATGCTGCGTGGGTGGAGTCTGGAGGAGGAAGAAGATGCTATGCTGGCGTTGCAGGGGTTACTGCAAAGGTGCGAGGTGCTTTTTCGGCGTGCGTCAGGCGTGTGTCTGGGGGCTGCGTGCGAGGGAGAAGAAGATGGGGAGTCCAGGTCTGCGCGAGAATCCTGAGATGGAAGGTGATGGGTACTGCGAGTGATCTGGAATGGAGGGGAAGATGAGAGAGATCTATGGTGGAAACGGGCTCAGAGATGGAGATGGGGAGCGAGAGGGAGAGGGAGAGGTGGGCGTACGTGAGATGGAGATGAGAGGTGTGATGGATGATGAAGAGATGGGTTCTGCGTGAGATAGGAGATGGACGTGCATGAATGGATAGAGTGATGGGTTTTGCCTCTGCGTAAGATGGAGAGATTGGATCCAGGGGCTTCTGCGAGCGTGGAAAGCGATGATGGAGATGGAGTGATGGGTTTCGGTGGAGATTGGTTCGCTGTGCGCGTAGAGGAAGATGATAAGAGGGAATGATGGGTGAGAGGGAACGATTCGGGGAGTCTAAGATCTCCGCATGTCTTTTTTGTTCTATCCGGTGAAGTGGGGATAAAGCCTGGGAGCTTGAAATCGAGCGGGAGTGAGAGATCTCAGGGGTTCAGAGAGAGAGATGAGCGTATAAGATGGGCTTTGGAGGAGATCTACATGTAGGATGAGAGTCCTAGGAGGGATAGGGATAGGTTTGAGGGTTAGAGATTGGGACAAGGGCGTGGGAGATAGAGAGGGGAAGACGAGATTCAAGGGGGGTTTTTGAGTTTCCCGGATCTGGGACACTCCATCCCTTATCCAAGGTGACGGGTCGGGTTGCTGGGTCAGGTTGGGCTTGACCTGAGCCTGGTCTGGTTGAAGCAGGTTTGGCCCAGAAGGTGGGGTCCTGGTGGAGGATGGTCGGGTTGTCTTCGCCGGGACCCAGGTTTCGTAGATTTCTATCCGCTCGTTGGATTTCGACGTTCTACATATCAACGGAAAGCTCTCAGCGAGCAGATCACGATGAACCAATTTTTAGGGCAATAAGAGGTCCAGAAATGATAGGTGATTTTTCACGCGGGCGTCGTGGGGGTGTGGGACCCACTGTCATGATTTTTGATCCGCCCGTCAGATCTTGGGGTTCTATATATAGGCGGAAAGCTCTCGACGAGTGGATCACGATGAGCTTACTCTTGGGGCAATCAGAGGCCTAGAGACGGCACGTGACTTTTGACTCGGGACCTAATTAGGACATCATTTAATAGGGTGGACTGAGTTGCCCCTCATAGGGTGTCAAAACGAGGTGTCTACAATATGCCCCTCTTTGGAGGACAGCACGTACAGAATTGTTCTCCAAAGATAAGGAGACACACACTCATGCCTCCGTTTGAGCCTTTGGGCTCAAGGGAATGGCAGCCTATGAAGGTGAGTTCGAACTGGCTCGTGGGAATCGGGATGAGGTTGTTCTAAGCTACTTAGTTAATTAGGTCTCATTTAGGATCAAGCCTGATCAAGTGATATGGGGATGCTCAGGGGATGTCACCTAGTGCCATTTCTCTGTCTACCCAAAATTAAATCCCTACAAAGTGGATCATCCTACTCGGGCCGGGTGCACAAAGTGTCAAAGCAGGATTATGAAAGAGCATGTTATGGTAATGATATTAAATGTAAGAGCACAAGTTTGGAAGATTAAGTTTGGGTTTTTCAGTTCTGCGACACTTACCTCTTGGATCTTGTTCCTTTTAGTGTGGTGGCCCTCACATTTTCACCGGCAATAAATCCTGACTAGAAGGAAAGAAGGGAGCAACGGCTCGCCTTGCGGTGAAGTTAGTATATAAAAGTGCCAAGTGTGTGTTATGCATGTGATGATGTTAAGAAGGCTTGTAAGTTTGATGCAGACTAAGTTTAAAATGTTAGTGCTAATGCAAAGCATGTCCTCGACATCATCCTATAGTCATGACATCAATCAACCATTACCATGACAATCAATAGAGATAAAATAAAATAACAAAAATGCATCCACCACATTCAAGGAAAAAGAATAAAAGATAAATAGCGGGGCCCATCCTTTGGATGTAGGTAGATCGAGTAGGAAATTGAGATCGAAAGATATCTAAAACTTATCCATAGCACACACATAGCATGAAACAGTACACATCCAACACCAAGACTAGAGGAAAATCGTTGTTGGCCAATCCGAAACAAAGGGGTGATCATTTTCCGACTGATAGTATATCTCGTTTCGAGAGGAGTCGTACACAAAACATGGTATCCGCATGGGGTTTTGGATCAAGGGTCAACCAAGGAGGTGTGAGGCATGTTTACGTAAGTTCATATATATATAAAAAAATGCCCCAGCATATGGGGTGACATATGTGAACGATCTCTGAAACAATACAATGTATAACCTATCCTGCATTCAACCATAAGGCATTAGTAATGAAAGCACGCATGAGGTGAGAGTGTGTAGATTGGTGAGTGTTTGTGACAATTGTGCTTGTGACGAGACCTGAATTGGGAAGCTATGTAGAATAAGTAAGTACTCATATGCATGTGTGTACGCATGTACATATATGTATATATAAAAATGCCCCAGCGTGAAGCTGGTGTGTTTTCTGGCTGGGAGTGAGAGAGCGAAGGTGGTCTCGCTCTCTGATCCATGGCTGCTACTTTGATGATGATGTGACATTCCCCGACTATCTTTTGGAGATCGATCCCTCATGATTCTTTTCTGGCCGTTTTGGTCCTTTTAGTTGAACTTTGGAGAGCGCTATGTTGCCCCTAGAATTCATGTGTGAGCACGAGTTTCGTGTATGGAAGATAGTGAGTCGCCGTGCTTCCTCAGTGTTGTGGTTATCAGCCACTCTCCGCTTGGTTCATTAGGCAAGGGCCCATGTCATTCGAGCGGGCTTGGGTTTTATGAATACTTTTCCATTACTTTGGCCTTTTGGCCCTTTGCTCTTTTCTTTTTTTTATTCTCTTTTTTGTCTTTTTTTTTCGATTTGTGACTGCACAATGCCTAGGTCCCTTAAGCTTTCTAATTAACCCATGTAACGAGCGTTAGCCAATGACTCCCAAACCAAATGGCTTTAGGGCACTAGGTATGTAAATACCCCTACGAGCTTACTGACTTGGATTAAAAAGGCTACGAACCCAAACTAGTCACAAAACTTTTATTCTTTTTAGGACTTCTAACTAAACTCCTTTTTTTTTTTTTGTTTTGTGGGGGGGGGGGGGGGGGGGGGGGAGTGGGGGACTGGTTTGGCAGAGGGGTGCCTGGGGTTTTGGCTTCTGAAGCATCAGGCATGGGGAGCACATGCACATCTCGTGCAACTCCACCGTGGTTTCTCTTTTCTCTCTTCTGTGAGTGATAAGGGGAAGCTTTCATAACATGGGCAAGCTCGCCTATAAACTTTTGCGTTGAATGCTTTCAACTGTGCAGAACATTGTGTGGGGCAGACTCACTATTCTACTGTTTTTCTCTTCTTTTTTTTTTTCTTTTTTTTTTTTTTGGCTTTCTTTGTGCCAGTGTGTGTTTGACTTCCAAGTTTGGCTATTGCACCTCTCCTCGGTCTTCCCTGCGGGATTTATATAGGCATATCAAGAGACCAAGGGTCACACTCTGCAAGAAGTGGAGAAGGGTCATGTGGTGTACTTTTTCAAGTACATAGCATTCCATGGATTAGGGAGCTCTTCCCCTTCTGCATTTACTAATCTATATGCATTGCCAGAATATACTTCTTTAACTACATATGGGCCTTCCCAATTAGGTCGCAATTTGCCTTTAATGTGTGGGAGTTGTGATTGAGTGATGCGTTTCAATACAAGGTCACCTGTTTTGAATTTCCTCTCTATGACATGCTTATCGTAGGCTCTTGCGATTTGCTTCTTGTACACCTGAGCATGCTCTGTTGCTTTCATCCTTTTCTCATCGAGGAGGTCCAGCTGTATTTGCAATGCTTCTCGTCTTTGGCCTTCTGTCATCTCCTCATCTAATTGGATCCGCAAAGATGGGTGCAGGAGCTCGAACGGAAGGACTGCCTCCATCCTGTAAGTCAATGCATATGGGGTCTCACCTGTCAGAGTCCTAATGGAGGTTCGATATGCCCACAATGCCTTTACCAAATGGTCTGGCCAATCACTACCCTTGGTTGTTTCCACTGTCTTCTTGATGATCTTGAGTAGTGTCTTGTTTGTAGCTTCAGCCTGTCCGTTTGCTTGGGGGTAATAAGGGGCTGAATGATGTAGTTCTATACCATATTTTGTGCACAAATCCTCCATTACCTGAGATATGAATTGGGGGCCATTGTCAGTTATGAACACTTTCGGAACGCCAAACTGGGCTATTATGTTCTTTTGAATGAACTTGACCACCGTGGATGCTTTGATATGGATAAATGCCTCGGCTTCTGCCCATTTGGTGTAGTATTCCATCGTCGTTAATATGAAAGCTTTGTTCTAGGTGTTTTCCACGGTCGGGAGCAGAGGTCCTATGATATCGAACGCCCAAGTCGAAAAGGCCATGGAGTGGTAGTGGGATGTAGCGAAGATGCAGGAGCGTGAATTAAGTCGGCGTGCAGCTGACATTTCTTGCACTTTCTGACGTAGTCCACGGAGTTTGATTCCAATGATGGCCAGTAATATCCTAACCGAATGATTTTCTTAGAGAGCATCAGGCCGTTTACGTGTCCTCCGCATATGCCGGAATGAGCTTCTTTGATTATTTCTCGTCCTTCCTCGACAGTCACGCATTGCAGGAGGATCCCACTGAATGATCGGCGGTATAACAATCCTCCGACAACGACTTATCTTTGGACCATTTCTTTCAGTGCCCTTTTGTTGGATTTGGTGGCGTATTCAGGGATGTATCCGTCGCGCGGGTAGTTCCAGATATCGAAGTACCACAGATGGTCGTCTGTGAGTTCTTCGTCATGCTGTAGGGGGCCCAGTATCCGCTCTCAATTAGGTTATTCTGCCTCTGCCTCTTTACCTTTCGCTTTCCTTCCTTTTGGTCTTTCATCTTTGGATGGAATCTCATCTGAGTCTTTGAGGGCCAAGTCTTTTAGTTCAACCGAGGGAGTGTTTATCCATTGGATGTGAAAAGTCTCGGATCCCTTGTCGAGGGGGACTTCCACGATCGAGGCCAAGGTGGCCAACGAGTCAGCCAGCCGGTTTAAAGCTCGCGGGATATAAAGAAAGGAAACTTTCTTGAACTGGGACATAGCTTTCTTGGCCTTGTCATGATAATGAGCGAGCTTAGGGGCATCCACCTTCCATTCACCTGCCACTTGGGATATAACCGCCTTTGAATCCCCGAGAACTCGGAGTTTCTTAACTTCCAACTTCGCGGCCTCTCTTAAACCTGCTAGGAGTGCTTCGTACTCCATTTCATTATTGGTGGTTGGGAATCTGACTTTGAAGGCCTTCGGTATCGCCACTCCTTTTGGGGACAAAAGCACTATCCCAATCCCTTTTCCATTCTGATTCAAGGCACCGTCGAAGTACATCATCCACGACTCGGGGTCCTTTATCTCCTCTATGTCTACACATAGCACGTCTTCATCTGGAAAGTCGATTTTGACCGGTTCATACTGTGGTACGGGGAGATGTGCAAGGTGCTCAGTTATGGCTTACCCTTTTATTTACTTCTGAGTTACGTATGTTATGTCGAATTCTGCCAAGAGCATCTGCCATCGTGCCACTCGTCCTGAAGTGACAGGTTTCTCAAAGATATATTTCAAGGGATCCATTCTGGCCAAGAGTTTGACTGAGTGGGCTAAGATGCAGTGTCTGAGTTTCTGGGCAGCCCAAACCCCCACTAAGCACGTTTTTTCTATCGAGGAGTATTTCCGCTCATATGGCAGGAGAGATTTGCTCAAGTAATAAATGGCATTCTTTTTCCGGCTAGTCTCATCATGTTGACTCAGGACTATGCCTATTGCGGATTCCGTCGCTGACACATATAAAATGAGAGGCTTATCTTTAGCAAGGGGCTTCAAAACGGGGGGACTCAATAAATATTTCTTCAAATCCTCAATTGCCTTCTGGTAGTCGTCGTCCCAGTGGTATTCCACGCCTCCTTTTAGAAATTTGTAGAACGGCTCACATCTTTGCCTGTGCTGTGAAATGAATCTCCTAATGAACTATAGTCGCCCTATGAGGCCTCTTAATTCTTTGAGGTTCTTCGGGGGCGGCATTTCGAGGATAGCTTTCACCTTCGAGGGTTGACTTCGATTCCCCGATTGCTGACCATGAACCCTAAAAGTTTTCCTGACGACACCCTGAAGACACACTTCTTCGGATTCATTCTCAACTTTGTCCCCCTTGACCTTTAGAGGACCCTCTTCAGAGCTGCGGCGTGGTCTGCACGAGTTTGGGATTTAATTAAGATGTCGTCGACATATACTTCCATACAATCGTGCATCATGTCGTGGAATATCGCCATCATGGCTCTTTGGTGGGTTGCATCTGCATTCTTCAATCCAAAGGGCATGACAACGTAGCAATAAGTCCCCCAGGGGGTAGTAAATGAGGTCTTTTCTTGATTCTCTTCTGAAAGCTTTATCTGGTTGTACCCCGAGTATCCATCCATGAATGAGAGCATTACATGCCCGGTGGTGTTGTCAACAAGCACGTCTATGTGTGGTAAGGGAAAGTCGTCCTTAGGTGAGGCCTTGTTCAGGTCCCGGAAGTCGATGCAGACCCTGATATGTCCGTCTTTCTTCTTGACCGGGACAATGTTGGCAATCCATTGAGGAAACAACACTACCCTGATGAATTTGGCCTGGAGAAGTTTGTCAATTTCCTCTTTCACCTTCACCGCGACATCAGGGAGCATTCTTCTCAGCTTCTGCTTAACCAGTCTAGCACTCTTTTCCAATGGAATTTGATGTTCTACCAGAAGCGGGTCTAGTCCTGGCATGTCATGGTAGTCAGACGCATATACGTCCTGATATTCATCCAGGACTCTAAGCATCTCTTATTCTTCGCCGAGTTCCGAGCATGCACTAATCTGGACTAGCTTGGGTCTTTCCTCAGTCCCCAAGTTGATCTCCTTTGTCTTTTCGGCCGTCGACTGAGTTTTCTCGTCAAGCCTCTTGATGACCCTTTGGAACTCTTCCGAGACTTCATCGTCTTCTCCTTCGGCATCTACTAATTCGTAAGCGCCCACCTCGTCCTTTACGTTCTCGGTTCCCCGGAGATGATTCTGGCTCTGAAATAATGGGCATCGACTCATACCCTATCTTGCTAATTTGGCTCATGATTTCCTCTAGCCGTGATTGCTCTACCGGGGGAATCCAGCGCTCAGGTCTTCTTATGGCCCTACAATAGTCAAAGGTCTCCATCCTAAACTACTTACATTTTTGGGTTTTTGGTTTTCTACTTTTTTTGGGATTTTGGGGTTTTGTGATTTTTTTGGGTTTTTGGAATGATATGGTATAGGTTGGGTTGCAGAGGGGCTATCTAAGGAGGAAGATCCCTGCCCTGGGCAATGCCAAATTGCGGGGCGATACACCACTTCGTCGCCTTCGGGATTTTCGATCTCCTAGGTTTTGCTGTCGTCTTCTGAAGGTCTTGCTCTCCAGTGTCACCACGCGGCTGGCCAGTATACGACTTCTTGGCTACCGGGGTCTTTGACTTCCCAGGTTTCATTGTTGTTTCTCTTTTCGAAAATCGGTGTTTTTTTTTTGGCAATTTCACCGAATCACTAGTACCAATCATGTTATAAGACAGCATTCAGAAACTTTCCTCCAGGGGGAACCTTGAGCCTCTAATCTCGTCAGATTCGTGGAATTCTTCCCAGGTACCAAAGATGTCTTAGTAAGTTTCGACCTCCTCGTCGTCAGATGATGAATCGGTTATACCTTCTATCAAGAGTTCTTTCCCTTTTTCCTGGGGGTGGATCTGATGGCATCCTTCTCCGTTGGGAGGTTCATTGGGGTCTAAGAGCTTGCTATGCCTGACGAAGTATTCCCCTAGTTTCCAATCCTTTCTGGAGAGTGTTACCTGATCATACGGGTTGAAACCCAGTCCTTCTGTTCCTATTCTTGCTTCCAGGATAACGGGGTCAAGAATCCCATCCTCATTCCTACCTAGCCCCAATCCTGGCTGATATCCAAGTTTTCTCATGAGGTTCCAGCCATGTATGCACTCTTTTATTAATGGTGGTTCAGGTAGAGGGACCGGATCTGGTATCATACTCCGGACGGGATCGATGTCTGTCAGGGAAATGGTGGGATCAACCTTATATCCATGGGTTTTGGTTCCAGGCGGGATAGGGGCTGGTCGCAAGGTGGGAAGTATCTGAAGTCCTTCTGGTTCGATCACTGGTGGGCCCCCCATTAGCTTCACAATTTTTCCTAAGTGGGGAAACTTAACACATTGGTGCCTAGTGGACATGACCGCCTTAATGTGATTCAGCCAGCGACGCCCTAATATCAAGTTGAAGGTTGCTGGGATATCCATGACGTAGAATTCTTCAGGTACTGAGACCTGGCCTGCTTGCACCAATAACATGATCTTCCCACAAATGTTCTTCCTATTTCCGTCATATCTTGTCACCACCAACGGGGCTGGGGTTAGGTCTTTAGCAGTTAGATCCAGCGTCTTGTATGTTTTCAGTGGACAGATGTTTAGGGATGCCCCTGTGTCTACCAAAGCGCCAGATATCTCCTTCTCAGCCACCCTAACTGTGAGATGTAGGGGTGAGGCCCTTGCTTCAGGTGGAATTTCTTTTAGTTCCTCCTCGATAAAGTTGAGGATTGGCAAGGATGTCTCAGACGACAAGGCCGCAATGGACGCCTGTAGTTGCTCTGGGGTTATATTTTCCGGAACTTGTAAGTGGGTGATGGCGTCCATCAGCTGTTTTTGATGCATCGGGGAAGTCTTGATTAGATTGAGGATTGACACCTTAGCTGGTATCTTCATTAGATGCCCTAGGAGATCATACTCTATCCCAGTCTCCAGCTGAACATGAGGTCTCTCTTCGACAACCTCTTCGGTCTGCGCATTGGGGATTTGTAAGCCCGGATCCGGTGCGCTGGTGATCGGAGGTAGCCACGGTGGGCGGATCCGTCCTGATCGGAGGTGTGCTTGTGACGGCCCAACATCCTGGGGGTGATTAAATTAGGAGTGAGTGCTGGTCTGAGACCCCTCGTACGCGATATCATCATCAAAGAACTCCTTGTAGAGGTCCGGGGAGTCGATTACCATGCCGGTTTTGATGTTATCTAGTTTGAATTTAGTTTTCCCGTCCCAATTGATGTATTTCCAATAGTCATCATCTTAAAAAAAGTCATCATAGTAGGGTTGATTCTGACTAATGGCTGGCTGGATTGGGAAATCAGTTGATTGATGTGACACAGTGGCGACATTGGCCGACGGTCCCTGCAACGGTTGTGTTGAGGTGGACGCAGCGCGTTGTGGCATCGGGTTTGTGGAGATTTGCATGTTCGGCACTCGTTGCGTCGTACCGGTAAGCGGACCTTGGGCTTGTGGCATTTTCTGCGGACCATAGACTCCCATGGGTTTGATGCTATTCCACTCAATCGCCCCTTCATCACTGAGGTGGTAGATCAGGTCTCTGGCCGTATAGCAATGGGGTAGGTCATGTCCCGGCATCCTGTGGTATGCACAGAATCTCGTCCGATCAAGGTGGTCTGGCCATTGCTGTTGTCTTTCTGGTGGAAGCTGGATAGCGTTTTGTTCTATGAGCGACCAAAAAACAGTGATCCAAGGTTGAGGGAGGGGTGGGTAGTTAGCCCTTTTCAGTCCAAACCTTCTCTTGTTCCCGTCATTGTTTTGGCCTGAATTGTCGTTATAATTGAACGAGACTGTGTTATAATTCGGCTGAGGATTAGTACTTTGATTCGGGTTTTGAGGCATCACCGGCTGATTCACAGGTTGTCGTGCCGGATTTATGTTTTGCCTTGGATGAATGGGTCCCATTTGGTCATGTGGCTGTTGGTTATATCTTTGATCATTCCGAGGAAGATCCCGGTAGATCTGATTGTTCCGGAAGCCTTGCGTGTTCCCTTGGAAATTAACATCCCGGTTTTGTCCTTGATTCCGCTGTTGGTTGAAATTCATTTCCTGACCAGGATTATATGGGCGATAAACCACCTCTCGGGTCGAGTTTACTTCCGGGGTCGCGCGATTTTCCACTTGATTGGTCACGCGACGGACAATCCTTTTTTGATCGGAGATGCCTAGGTTATTCAATATTCCATCGTCTAGGTTCTGTTTCATTCTCGACAATCGATGGTATAAGCCGCTTCAATTCATGACTTCCCCGATCGTCATCAATGTCCTCATCGGTTCTTTCATGTTTGAAATGACCATCCTGACTTGTTCCTCCTCCTTCATATTGCAGTCAGACCTCGTGAATTGACTCAGCCATCTCGCGGCGAATTCTTGAAAATCCTCATTGTTCTTTTGCTTTAAGTTGGCTAAGTCATGCCACAGGGGTTTGTTCTTAGTTAGGTGTTGGTATCGCACCAGAAATTTTTCTATCACATCCTCGAAGGTATTGATCTCGTGTGAGGGCACAGTTGTGCACCAAGTTAGCACATCTTCGGCTAGCGATTCTTGAAAGTAATTAATGAGGAGGGCATCGTCGTCAGCAATTATACGACATTTACTGCAAAAGGACACCAAATGGTGTTGAGGGTCTGTAGTCCCGTCATACGCTACGAACTTTGGGGCTTTAGTTGGGAAGGGTGATTTCTTAGTCTCTTCTTTCTTCGTGAAGTCATAGAACCCTAACCTTTTGCCTTGTCGTGACGACGACTTCTTTCTAATTTCACTCTTCAGCCCTTCTATTTCCTTCCGCATTTCTCTAATTGCCTGGGAATCAGGGTTTTTATCTTCGTGCGCCTGGCCACGTCTCGGGGCCTCAACAGGGGTTCGATAATAAATCGGTTCTACAAGATCGTGTTGAGGGTTCGGTTGGGGTCCCAAAGGTGCATATTGGTAGCTTTCCTCGGCTCGTGTTCTCCTAGGGGCCTGAATTTGAGTTTGGTTTCGAGTTTTATCCAGGTCATGAGCTAATTCCGATCGTCGACCCACGTAAGTCAATAGGCGGGAGAGCTCGTGGGCTGGATGGTCCGGCCGATGTTCCTTGTGAAGCTCATGTGGGTCTACATCGTCCGCAACTTCATCATAATAGAGTGGGGGATCCTGCTCCTCGTCTAACATTTCGTAAGCCGGAGTCAATTGATCTTGATACGTTAGAGGTGATCTTTCGTATCCCATCAGTTGATGATAGGTTAGCCTAAGGCTAGATGAGTTTGGGATCGATCGACTTACGGAGACAGTCGGAGGAGTCATTGCTTGAAGTTGGGGTTGGACTACCTCATGCTGGTATTGATGGTGGATTATGGGTGCGTTCTGTGCGCTGGTGTAAACAGCAGGGCTTCGCTGTGGGACCTCGGCATGAGTGATCGAGCTGGGCCCACCTGTTCTTGGTCTATATGGAGGCGTGTACTTGCATATGGGATCGGGGCTGGTTGTTGTCTTGCTTGTCTAGTGGTGGTCACAATGGATGTAATGAAAGGTGTTCTATATTGGGGGACCATAGAGGTAATTGGTTCAGTTCGGGTAACCGTAGTTGAATGATGGATGATTTGTGAAGTTTCCGGTTGAAGCACACGGCGAGCCCATGTTGTGATGTTGGCGTAGGTCTTATGCTCTACCATCTGTTTGCTCGATCCGACCAAATCCTTATACGTGACTCGCGAGTCGGTAGAGTATGAGTCCCTCCTTATTGGAGTTGGAGGACTAGAGTGACTTTTTCTCGCGACTACTGTGTTCATGGGAAGAGGGACCCGTTCGACAATTGGAGGGCCCGATATGCGCGGGGAATAGCACGGTTCAGATAACGGGGTAGAAAGAGATTTAGAGATCTCAGTATCTAATGGGGGAAAATAAGCCTCACTGATGGCTTGAGTTGCTCCCGGGGCTGAAATATGAGGAATGTCCGGCATTCCCCATGGATGATTCGCCATTTGTAAGAAAGTGGGGGTGAGAAGAGAAAGACTTTAGAAAATATGAGAATGGAAAGAACTTAGGAAAGAATAGAATGTTTTTTGGAATTAATGCGGGAAAGAGGAAAGACTAATAGGGCTGCGCTCTTATGTTGTAAAGGGGAGAGCTTCAGCGGGCGGTTATGCGGACGCCAGTTCACATTTGATTTGTACCCATAATGACCCTTAAATAAACGAGACACGGACATTCGGTCATTGATCGAAGGTTCGTGTTCCATAATAAAGCTTCTAAAAGACCCAAGTAAATGATAAGACAATGAAAGATGTCCCATCACGATCGCTAGGCTGTTGGCATGGAGATCGTGGGACTTGCAAAAGACCCAAATTCGTGACGAGACAATAGAAGATGTCCCATCACGATCGCCAGGCTGTCGGATGTGAATTTTGATCCCCCCTCGAGAGGGGAATCGCCATTCAACAATGTGAGATAAAAAAATACATCGAAAATGAGGATTTCGACTACCCTCAAAATTGACAGATCACGATCGCCAGTTACGGATTCGGCCGTAACACCGTCCGTTGACAAAAGCCGAAAGAATGCGGGAGGAAAATGGGGTGGGTTCTTCTCTCGTCTAATGTGCTGTCGGTGAGACACGACGGTTGTCTCGTCACTTAATTTGGGTCTTTCAATTCGGGTCGAACTTGGGTCAAGGGTCAAATTACGGGCTCCAAGATGGGATCGTAGTGAACTAGATAGGGGAAATCAACATCCAAGGGGCACAGACTAATTAAAGTTAAATCCAAGTATTTTAGAGTTAAATGCAGTAAAATGGAAATAAACTAGGAAAATAAGGGGAAATGTGCCAAATATTTAGAAGAGGATCAACCCCTTTCCTGGGTACCCTCTTCACTGTCCTTTGACAACATCGGGTTTAAAGGCTAATGCTTCGAATCCAAAAAATGATGCAGACGAAACTTCGAGTTGTGATTTTTGTGTGTTTGCGTGCGATACACAAGTGATAAAGGTGCATGGCTGATGATGGGCCGGAAGTAAGACAAAAATGGCCGATGTTGGGCCGGGATTGATTGAGGGTGGTCGATGATGGGCCGGTAGTAAATAAACTGATATTGGGGTGTGTGAAATCATTCGTCTCGTTTCGTCATTCTCATTAATTCAGATTCTCGGAATCAGCCTCTATTCCCTTTAATAATTGAGCTCAGATAAATATTTGGCACCTGAGGTGGAGGAAAAGAGAAGAAAATATTTTTGGGATTCGTTTTGTTGGTTTTATAGTTTTTTTTTTTTGGATTTTTAATAATTGGGGCTAAAAGGGCCTAACTAGGGGAGTTTCTACTTAGATTCAATCTAACTGTTCCATTTCCCTAATGGATCTCTACCCTATCCTAAGGTCCTAACCGCCCACATCTGCTCTCCCGGTCCCTTAGTGGGGCCCGGAGAGAGAGTGGAGCCTAATCAATTGAAGTTTAAGAAATTAGGGTAGTGTAAGCTGGCTAGGGGGAGACCTAGATCTAGGTCCGGGGTCTGACCTAATCAATCTAGTCTACTGTATACTTTCTAACTCCAATTTATTAATATTTTTGGTTTCTTTTTTTAATATCTTTTACTTTGTTTTTTATCTTTTTGAGTTTTATTGTCTTTATTTTGGTTTTTGAGTTTATTTATAGGGCCTAAGATCCTAAATTAATTTATCCTAATGAAATGGGAAGAAGAGGGGAGTGAATCTCTAATATATTTATTATTATTTTTTTATTAAGAATTTATTTGAAATTTCCTAAATAATATTTCTTAATCTTAAAAAGAGGAGGGATGAGAAAAAGAAGTCAATTATTGGATTTAGCCTAATTATTTCTAATTAGTAGGGTAGCTAAAATTCTATTTTTAATATTTACTTTTTATTTTATTATTTGGTTTTGTTTTTTCGTTTTGGGTTTTTTTTGTTTGTTTTTACTTTTTATTATTTTTAATAAATGATGCAGTCCTAAATTGCATCTAAAGAATATGAAATAAAATTGTAGCTAAGTTATAATGCATAGGCTGGTTGGATGCATGAGCATATTTTAATGCATGAATCATGAACAAATTAAAACAAGCCAAGACAAAAGGAAAGAAAAATGCCTATTTAAATGAATGAACATATTAAATGCATGGGCATAATTTATACATGAATAATGAGGTATAAGATAAATGGAGAATTAAGCCTAATAGAATAACATAGTCTCAAGCATGCATGTATGGGTTCGGTTTGGAAGAGTGGGTTCTGAGATGGGTTTGTGAAAGTGGGTATAATAGTAAGGGGTGTGCGTGAGTATGCAGCAGTGGAATGAATGGTGTAGTGAAGTGGACTCGGGCGTGAGTGCAGCAGGAGGGTGCAGTTGCAGGTGGGGTCAAGAGAAAGAGTAGGAAGATGAAAGGAAAAGAAGGAAAGAGGTGCAGTGGGTGCAGGTGGGTGCGTGCAGCCGCAAGGGAGAATGCAGTGGGGAGGAGAAGAGAGGAAAAAAGAAAGAAAGAAAGAAAGAAAGAAGAGACGGAGAAGGTGTGCAGGCGAGAGAGTACAGTGTGTGCGCAGGGGAGGAGAAGAAGAAGAGAATGAAAGAAAAAGAGAGAAATAAAGGGGGTTAGGTCAGGGGGTGAACAGGCGGAGAAAGAGGAAAATGGAAAAGAAGGGAAGAAAGGAAAAAGAGGGGGGGGGGTGTGATAGTGATGCACAGCAGCGGGGAAAGAAGAAGTGGGGAAATGAAGGAGGGCGGAAGAAAGAGAAAGGAGATGGGGAGGCAGCACTGCTGCTCGTGGGCACAGGGTGGAAACAAAGGGGAGAGAGCGAGGGAGCGAGCGAGAGGGGGAGAGTAGTCGGAGCAGAGAGAGATAGAGAGAGACCGACCAGGAAGGGAGAGGGGTGAGAGTGAGAGCGCAGAAGAGAGAGAGAGTGGCAGAGAGAAAGAGCGTGTGGACAGAGAGAGAGAGGGAGTGGGAGAGAAAGGAGAGATAGAGAGAGGAAAGAGAGAAAGAAAGAAAGGAAAGGGAGAGAGGAGGGGTGCGTTCAGGTGTAGGTGTGTGTAGAGGGGTGCGTGTGGCAAAGGGACGAAGAAGAATAACAAGAGGGAGAGAGAGAGAGGGAGAAAATAGAGGAAGAGAGGGAGGAAGAAGGAGGGAGAGGAGAGAGGTGTGAGTGAGCGGGTGCAAGTGGCAGAAAAGGGGAGGAAGGGCGTACCTGGCGAGGAAGGAGGAGGCGGCGTCCAGAGGATGGAGAAGGTGCTGTAAAGGATGCTGCGTGGGTGGCGTCTGGAGGAGGAAGAAGATGTTATGCTGGCGTTGCAGGGGTTGCTACAGAGGTGCGAGGTGCTTCTGCGGCGTGCGTCAGGCGTGCGTCTGGGGGCTGCGTGCGAGGGAGAAGAAGATGGGGAGTCCGGGTTTGCGTGAGAATCCTGAGATGGAAGGTGATGGGTACTGTGAGAGATCTGGAATGGAGGGGAAGATGAGAGAGATCTGAGGAGGAAACGGGTGCAGAGATGGAGATGGGGAGCGAGGAGGGAGAGGGAGAGGTGGGCCTGCGTGAAGATGGAGATGAGAGGTGTGATGGATGATGAAGAGATGGGTTCTGTGTGAGATAGGAGATGGACGTGGGTGAAGGGATGGAGTGATGGGTTCTGCCTTTGCGTGAGATGGAGAGATCGGATCCAGGGGCTTCTGCGAGCGTGGAAAGCGATGATGGAGATGGAGTGATGGGTTTCGGTAGAGATGGGTTCGCTGCGTGCGTAGAGGAAGATGGTGAGAGGGAGTGATGGGTGAGAGAGAGCGATTCCGGGAGTGTAAGATCTCCACATGTCTTTTTTGTTTTATCCGGTGAAGTGGGGATAAAGCTTGGGAGGTTGAAATCGAGGGGGAGTGAGAGATCTCAGGGGTTCAGAGAGAGATGAGCGTATAAGATGGGCTTTGGAGGAGATCTACGTCTAGGATGAGAGTCCTAGGAGGGATAGGGATAGGTTTGAGGGTTAGAGATTGGGACAAGGGCGTGGGAGATAGAGAGGGGAAGACGAGATTCAAGGGGGGGTTTTGAGTTTCCCGGATCTGGGACACTCCATCCCTTATGCAAGGTGACATGTAGGGTTGCTGGGTCAAGTTGGGCTTGGCCTGAGCCTGGTCTGGTTGAAGCAGGTTTGGCCCAGAAGGTGGGGTCCTGGTGGAGGATGGTCGGGTTGTCTTCGCCGGGGCCCAGGTTTCATAGATTTCTATCCGCTCGTTGGATTTCGACGTTCTACATATCGACGGAAAGCTCTCGTCGAGCAGATCACGATGAACCAATTTTTAGTGCAATAAGAGGTCCAGAAATGATAGGTGATTTTTCACGCAGGCGTCGTGGGGGTGTGGGACCCACTGTCATGATTTTTGATCCGCCCGTCAAATCTTGGAGTTCTATGTATGGGCGGAAAGCTCTTGACGAGTAGATCACGATGAGCCAACTCCCGGGGCGATTAGAGGCCTAGAGACGACATGTGACTTTTGACTCGGGACCTAATCAGGACATCATTAAATAGGGTGGACTGAGTTGCCCCTCATAGGGTGCCAAAACGAGGTGTCTACAAAAACCCGTCGAAAGGCTCTGCAAATCAGAGCACAAAGTTTCTTATTTTTGGAAAAGCCGAAGACTCCGTAGACGATTTTTCGCCAAGAGTTGAAACTAGGTCAAACAATGTTGGAATGACCTGAAATTTGAGGTGAAGCTTCTTGAGCATTAGATAGGACCAACCATGGGTTTTTATTTGAGTTTTGAAGCCGTTTGGGGTCCCGTCGATGCTTGACTTGATTTCACCGTGCAAAAGATGTCGAGCTTTGATGTACGGTCATCCGATGTCCGATTGACCTGAAATTTGCCAGGGAGCCTATTGGATTCATTTTGAGATGATCCATTAGCTCCGATTTGGATGCCATGGTCCCGGGGAGTTTCGCTGCCGGTAGGCTTGATTTTGCTTCGGACCGTCAAAACCTGGTCAAACGTTGTCGGAATGATCTGAAATTTGACGTGCAGCCTTTTGGAAGCATGTAGAAGCTGCTCATGTGTTTTGTTTGATGAGTGGCGGCATCGGAGGTTCTCGCCGCCGGGAGGCTTGATTTCGCCGTTCAAGAGTTGATGGAGGGTCAAACGGTGTCGGTTTGACTTGAAATTCGACGTGGAACCTTTTGGAGGCATTTTGAGACCATCCATAGGCTCTTATCAAAGATTTGATGTATTTGACACTGTTGCCGCCGGGAGCTCCCGCTCAGTTGTTGGAGGATTGAAGTTAGGCCAAATTGTGTCGAAATAGCCCGAAACTTCATGTGTACCTCCTTTTTGGCTATTTTGAAGGATCTTGCGGTTTTTGTTTGATTCTGACAAGATCCGATGCTTGAAGCAGCTTTGCCTGTTTGTAGAAGGATGCGGCTCCATGTAGCTTTTGATGTTGAGGAGGCAAAGTGACATTTTTGTTGTCAACAAATGCCCCCTCGAGGTACAGGACGAATTGCGTAGCTTTTGCAGTCAATGTGCCTCAAATAAAACTTTGAAGGAGAACTTCTGACTTGACCAAGAGTCTCTGAGCATTCTTCTTGTTAGAGTAGCCTTTTGAGTATCTAAGGGGATTTTATGGCAGTGAGAGAGATCACGTACCATCTCGAGGCAAATTTTTTTGAAAATGACATTTGGATTGGTTTTTTGGGTTTTGGATTTTCCCTTTTGACCTTGTGGACCTAAAGGCTTTGTGTGGCGTATTAGGCGGTCAAGAAGGTTTTTGGTTGTTGACCTTGTGACCTAATTGTTGACACAAAAAATGTCACTTTGCCTCATCAACATCAAAAGCTATATGGAGCCGCATCCTACTACAAACAAGCAAAGCTGCTTCAAGCATCAGATCTTGACAGAACCGAATAAAAACTACAAGATCTTTCAAAGTAGCCAAAAGAAGGGTACACATGAAGTTTCGAGCCATTTTGACACTATTTGGCCTAACTTCAATCCTCCAACAGCTGAGCCGGAGTTCCCGACGGCGACAGTGTCAAAAACATCAAATCTTCGATTAGAGCCTATGGATGGTCTCAAAATACCTCCAAAAGGCTCCATGTCGAATTTCAAGTCAAATCGACACCGTTTGACCCTCCATCAGCTCTCAAACGGCGAAATCAAGCCTCCTGGCGGCGAGAACCTCTGATGCTGCCACTCATCAAACAAAACACATGAGTAGCTTCTGCATGCTTCCAAAGGGCTGCATGTCAAATTTCAGGTCATTCCGACAACGTTTGACCAGGTTTTGATGCTCCGAAGCAAAATCAAGCCTACCGGCGGCGAAGCTTCCCGGGACCATGGCACCCAAATCGGAGCTAATGGATCATCTCAAAATGACTCCAATAGGCTCCCCGTCAAATTTCAGGTCAATCGGACATCGGATGACCGTACGTCAAAGCTCGACATCTTCCGCACGATGAAATCAAGTCAAGCATCGACAGGACCCCAAACGGCTTCAAAACTCAAATAAAAGCCATGGTTGGTCCTATCTAATGCCCAAGAAGCTTCACCTCAAATTTCAGGTCATTCCGACATCGTTTGACCCAGTTTCAACTCTTGGCGGAAAATTGGCTACAGAGTCTTCGGCTTTTCCAAAAAATAGGAAACTTTGTGCTCTGATTTGCACAGACTTTCGACAGGTTTTCATTAGAGGAATTATGCCAATAAATGGGGAGAAATGTCAAAGAAAAATACAGGAGAAAACAGAAGTGAAAAAGCCCGAGAAACGACTAAGAAACGACGACCGGAAGGCGACCGGAAAATGGACCAAAGTCCAAGGTCGCTAGCCTCATGGTCGCCAGCGACCATGGGTGCATGGTCGCTGGCGACCCTGGAAATCCAGGCCGTTGGATTTCCGCCAAAAGTGTCGTTTTTCCGTTCTTTTTCGCGTTTCGCGATGTTTGGCCCCTGTGATTTTCTTAAAATCTAATTTTTGAGGCATGATATCTGTCGATCTTCGTCAACATCATGGATCCGCCATCGAAATCATTTGATCATCATCGGACACTCCGAAACTGCCAACTGGCAGACGAAGAAAGCACACTTTCTGCCCGACCGATCAACAAATCGACTGGATAGATGCTGCCGGCCCATTGGTGGCAACCAATGTTTGAATTTTCATCGTCATCCGACATCAAACAACGTACGGATCCATCGATGATCATCGCAAGAAGAATTCCAAAAGACGCGGCGCGGCCCGCGGCTCTTCAAACGACTTGGCAGCCAATTAATGAAGTTAAATGACCCTTTTTATGGCAATTTATTAGGGTCATTAACTCATTATTTTGAACGGCCCAATCAGAAGCCAAGAAATGGTAGTTAGAAGTCCAATTAATCATAACAATTAACCATGTAACTCCAATCATTATGGAGATTAATCATGGTAATTAATCATGAAACTCCCATCATCATAAAGATTAAATGCCCATTATTCTCCATCAGCCAATCAAAATCCAAGAAAAAGGAGTTACAATATAAAGAATTAAATCTTGTAACTCCTCCCATCATGGAGCATTAATACCATTAATGCCCATAAAACCCTCCTAATAGCTACCAAAAGCCTATAAATAAGCGGTCATTCCAAGGAGAAAGGGTCCAGAAAAATTGTCTGAAGTGGTCCTGAAAAATCCCCAAAAAATTGCTAAAAACTCTTGGAGAAATCTTTGCGCAAAGAAGCTCAGCTACTCTGAAGAAACTCTGCTGCAAGAAAACACCATAAGGTGATCAAAGTCCCTTTGTGGGGGGTGGGGGCACCCCCCCCAAGATCTCCCCCCTCCTTCTATCCAACATGGCTAGATGTGGCTCTTCAGCCCGTCTACTCGTTTTTTTTTATTGGATATAGGACCTTCTCTTGGTCTTTATCCTCTAAAAATTTGAGGTCCAAGCCAAGCCAATTGAATCAAAGCATCTAGTGTTCTCATCTGAAGGACGATGGCGGAGCCCATACATGACTCGCGACCGTCGATCTGAACGAGTCCCCACGATCTCTTGAGAAGTCAGATTCCTTTTCTTACTTTTTTGTTGTATTGTATATATATATTTTTTAAGAGACATAAAAATCACATTTCTTGTCTTTACATTTTGATGAGATTTGTAAACTGCCTTCTACGGCACAAAATCGCTTATCACGGCAAAACCGCCTTTCACGGCAAACAAATGAAAATCGCCTTTCACGGCATTACAAAATTTTGTCTCTTTCTTTAAAATATATGTGCAATGGAAAGTTAGAAAAAAGTTGATTTCCTTTTCTACTTGTGTCGCGACCCCGGACCGAGGTTCCCCAGTCCGGGCCCCGTGACGGTGATGTCCATCCAACTATGATTAACCCACAGGTTTCCGAGGTGAGGATTCCCAAAAGCGAACATGTAACAATCTCACACGAACAATGTTTTGGGGAAGCGTGCAAGTAATCTCATCACAATTTAATAACATAAACCTTACGATTCCAAATTGCATAAGTTAAATCATCATTAAGAAAATAATCAGAGGAGGAAACATAAGCATAGCATTACCAAGTTTAGTTCAAGTTTCAAGATAACAAAAAGTGTTAAGTTACATAACCCCAAAAGTATGAAAAGGCCAACAAAGGCCATACATCCCAAGATAACAAAATAATCCCATCTATGTGTTCGTACTCAAGACCCCGCCCAACGTCTAGAGGACGTCGTCGGGTTGCCACTCACGGGCTGGGGGTGGCTCAAAAGCCTCCTCCGGGCGCTCCTCCGCAATAGCAACGGCGCCTGCATCTAAACACCAAAACAAAAGGGTCAGACACGACGGTTTGGCAGGTGATCGGTTTAGACATAATACAAGTCAGTTAATATGAAAGTAATCAGCACTTAAAACATGACATGAGTTCTGAACAAAACATGTATAAGGTGCAATTCAAACTAATATGCTTTTCAATAAAACATCATGAATCACGAATCCACATTGAGCTCATCCTTTCTCCATCATACGTAATGACAAGAGCAAGCGAAACGAAACAAAACAAGACGAAACAAAACAAAAGTCCGAGCCACACAAGGTGGGCGGAAAAACCGGCCGCGGAACCGGACAAAACAAAGATGTGTATAAATACACGACTAATCTGCAGATTGCCCTTAGGTTTAAGGACCCCCTAACTAGTGGATCAGACTGAGAGGGCAGTCCAAGCTCAGCGGTATTCTATGATATCCATGTATGCATAAAATATATCAATACTTGTACAAAACTTAGCGAAAAATGGGTAAAAACACTTATCAAAACAATGCAAGACAAGACTAAACAAGAATAGCATAAGCTATAACAAACAAGGCTGGAAAAGTGTCCTCATTATAGTTCTGGAAACAAATCAAAAGCTAAACACCTGCTTGTAAATCAAAACAGGTACGAAACGGTATTCTTCGTGTCAAAATTCAAGATTTCGAAACAATTATGTCAAGTATATGCTAAGACTCTTTATTTGATTCTTGTGAAGTTGAAACCCAAATGTTGGAGTTTAAAATGAATTGGTGTCCCCGAAGCTAGAAAACATTTCATGTTTCAATTGTACAACATCAAGCTAAAGACCTCTTAACATATCCTAGTTTTTTTCTCTCCCATCGAAGCCCCTTCAAAATTCTCCTTCTGTACACTCGGTCACCACGCGGCTACCTGGCGGCTAGCCGCCGGTTGGCTGGTCGGCTGGCTGACCAACTGACCGACCGCTGACCGACTGTTCAGGAGCAATACCATTTTTCAGTTTTCTGCGCAGGTCGGCCAGCCGCCTACTGACCGACCGTGGGCCGACCATGCCCTGTGTAGAAACTGGGTTACTGTTATTCTGACCGACACAGGGGTGGCTAGCCGTGGGTCAACAGTCGGCTAGCTGACGGCTGACCGCCGATTTGCGACAACTTCAATTTGATTCAGATTTCTCACACATTTCACCCATTTTACATCCTTCCATTCCTTTGTCAAATCCCTACATATCCCCTGAGCCTCCATGCTCTCCAAGTGGCAATTTCCATTTAAATTCTAACAATCCACACTTCAAATCATCTCACAACATTTCCTCCTTTCTTTCATCCATTTATAAACCATTTTGGCAAGATAAAAGCAACTTCAAATGAATGAAAACCATTAAGACAACCCATTAGCATATGCATTTCAATTAAAACAAGATTTCAAACTATATCACATCTTTGAGACAAATCATTGCCCAAATTAGAATGGAAAAAGAATCAAACCATGAAAGCTAAAATAATCAAATATTGCATGCATCATGAAGCTAAGTTGATCACTTGCCTTTACCAAAATCCAAGCCCAACAATCTCTGAAAAATCCTACCAAATGTACTCCACGAAATCTACAAGAAAACCCATGAAAAAAACTTAAAAAATCCACCAAAAAGTGAAGACAATGACCCATTTCGAAATGGGTGTTGCATGCTTGAAAAATGGGCTCCTAAAGAACTCAAAAGACTACATTGAAGAGGAGAAAGAGATCCATTACCTGAAGCTCACTAAACTAGAAGAGGAGAAGAAAATGGAGTGGAAACACAGCTGGGATCTCCAAGAAAATGGTAGCAATGGATTCCTTGAGTTGAGAGGAAGAAGAGGGTATAATCAGTTTTTGGTTTGAAGTTTTCTACCTTAGGCATGCAAGGAGAAGAAAGGAGAGGAAGAAGAAGAACTCTCAGCTGAGTATAAGAGAGTTGCAGGGAAGAACCGAAGTGAACAATGAAGGAGGGGAAGACTCATTTCAAATGGGTTCTTGTGGGCCTCATTGCTCAAAACTTGCAATGGTTAAAACACTGACTTGTAGGCCCCGGATGAAAACGACAAAGAAGACTAAAATGATCGTCGAAAAATCTAATTTCCAAAAACTATAAATTTGGCATAGTTTTGAGATTTCAAAATTTGAATCCAGATTTGGTGTGAAATGACTGATTTACCCCTTTGGGCCAAAACTTGGGTTTCTAGGCCTAAAACACAGACAAGTTGAACACAAAAGTTAATCAATAAAATAAAATCATTCAAAAGAGATCGAAATCACGATTAAAATCAGAAAACTGGAATTTCCTCCCAAGCATACACGTACACTCAAGGCACCCTTAAGTGTGACCAAATAGCACAAAACGCTCTCAAAATTCCCCAAAGCTAATTCTAGACTACATCAGACTAATTTCTAACCCACGAACACTAAACTCACATTACAACTAAACACGCACTTAGTTGACACTAATCGCGCTAATTCTTGGTCGGGGTTTGACAACTTGTGAAGGTGAATCTCTGGATCACCATTTCAAATTCCAAGTAGAATAGAAAATCTGGCATATCCGTACAAAAAAAATTGTTGATGCTTGCTCTTTTTTTTTTTTCTCCGCCCCGCCGCACCCGGGCGGACCCGGGACGGAGGAAGGCAAGAAAGAAAAAGACGGGTCCATCAAGTTGGCATACCCGGTGGGACTCGTTCGATTGAGAACGCGATGCTTAGAATCCTTGGCTCCCTTCTAGTTGGTGGCCTATGTTGGATCTTGTATCTAAAAAAAAAAACAAGAGATCGGATTCTTTGGAAACTTCTTTCTTTGAACTTGTTTCCATTCTTTCTTTTCTCAACAAAAAAAGGGTTTTCTCTCTTTTGGATTCAAATTAGAGAAACTTTGGTTCTTTTCCTTTTCGTACAATGGCTCGCAGAAATGTTTGAGCCAACGTTCGGATTAAGAGGGGCCATTTCCCTCTCTTTGATGGGTCCATTGGAGATCTTTCAAAAAAAAAAAAAATGAAAAAAAGTTCAAAAAAAAAAAAAACATTTCAAATTTCTCTCTTTTGGATTCAAATTAGAGAAACTTTGGTCTTTTTCTTTTCGTGCAATGACTTGCAGAAATGTTTGAGCCAACGTTCGGATTGGGAGGGGCCATTTCCCTCTCTTTTATGGGTCCATTGAAGATCTTTCAAAAAAAAAAGTTAAAAAAAAAACTTTTCAAATTTCTCTCTTTTGGATTCAAATTAGAGAAACTTTGGTCTTTTTCTTTTCATGCAATGACTCGCAGAAATGTTTGAGCCAACGTTCGGATTGGGAGGGGCCATTTCCCTCTCTTTTATGGGTCCATTGGAGATCTTTCAAAAAAAAAAAAGTTAAAAAAAAAACTTTTCAAATTTCTCTCTTTTGGATTCAAATTAGAGAAACTTTGGTCTTTTTCTTTTCATGCAATGACTCGCAGAAATGTTTGAGCCAACGTTCGGATTGGGAGGGGCCATTTCCCTCTCTTTTATGGGTCCATTGGAGATCTTTCAAAAAAAAAAAGTAAAAAAAAAAAAACTTTTCAAATTTCTCTCTTTTGGATTCAAATTAGAGAAACTTTGGTCTTTTCCTTTTTGTGCAATGGCTCGCAGAAATGTTTGAGCCAACGTTCGGATTAGGAGGGGCCATTTCCCTCTCTTTGACGGGTCCATCAGAAATCTTTCAAAAAAAAAAGAAAGTAAAAAAAAAAATTCAAATTTCTCTCTTTTGGATTTAAATTAGAGAAACTTTGGTTCTTTCCTTTTCGTACAATGGCTCACAGAAATGTTTGAGCCAACGTTCAGATTGGGAGGGGCCATTTCCCTCTCTTTGATGGGTCCATCGGAGATCTCTCAAAAAAAGAAAAAGTTAAAAAAAAATAAATTTCAAATTTCTCTTTTTTGGATTCAAATTAGAGAAACTTTGGTTCTTTCTATTTCGTACAATGGCTCGCAGAAATGTTTGAGCCAACGTTCGGATGGGGAGGGGCCATTTCCCTCTCTTTGATGGGTCCATTGGAGATCTTTCAAAAAAAAAAGTTTTTTTAAAAAAAAAACTTTTTAAATTTCTCTCTTTTGGATTCAAATTAGAGAAACTTTGGTTCTTTCCTTTTCGTACAGTGGCTCGCAGAAATGTTTGAGCCAACGTTCGGATTGGGAGGGACCATTTTCCTCTCTTTGATGGGTCCATCGGAGATCTTTCAAAAAAAAAAGTTAAAAAAAAAAAAACTTTTCAAATTTCTCTCTTTTGGATTCAAATTAGAGAAACTTTGGTTCTTTCCTTTTCGTACAATGGCTCACAGAAATGTTTGAGCCAACGTTCGGATTGCGAGGGGCCATTTTCCTCTCTTTGATGGGTCCATTGGAGATCTTTCAAAAAAAAAGAGAGCATTAAGGTTGCACCAATTGCGATCTTTGACCAAAGTGGATCTAAGAAAAGCCTTGTCCAGAGTGTGGAGGCAGCTAGACTGTTTGAGGTAAGGGTCCTTCAAACGGGTTCATTAAGTAATCCTACCCTTCCCTGGGGGCTAATCTATCAACTAAGGTTTCATAAGACCGAATTGGAAGACCTATGTGCACTCTTCACAAAAAAAAAAAAAAAAAAACAAATTAAAAAAAAAAAAAACTTCTGTCACTATTGTGCTCAAATTGGAGGAATTTTGGTTCTTTCCTTTTTCGGATATAGGCTTGCAGAAATGTTTGAACCTATATTCGGATTGGAATACCATTTGCCCTCTTTTATGAATTCAATCTTGACTTTTCAAAAAAAAAAACTCTCGTCACTATTGGATTCAAATGTGAGAAATCCTGGTTCTTTCCTTTTTCGGATATAGGCTCGCAGAAATGTTTGAACCTGTATTCGGATTGGAATACCATTTGCTCTCTTTTGCGAATCCAATCTTGACATTTCAAAAAATCCCATCTCGTGTCCTTCAAGGATGCGATTTACAACATTTGTGTCTAGCGGTGCTAGTACGCCCTTCAACCTACAAAAAACCAAGTCTGTCCCAAGACTTGGTCCCCGTGATCTTCACCAAAACAAAGAAGGTCCCGGACATCTGCAAGGCCAGCATACCTGGCTCCTCTCAAGGAGAATAGGTTTTATCCTCTTGCTTACATCAAAGGAGAGAAACCTACCCTCCACCGAACTACAAAAACTACTCAGCACGAGCCGGCTTGCTCATACAAGCCCAAAATCAAGTCGTGCATCACAAGGCCTCGACAAGAACTTGCCAGGGGCTTGCTCTGCTGCAACTCGACCCTTCATCTCAACAGGGGACGAGCTTGCAAAATTTAAAGCTTTGCTGCGACAGGCTAAGGACCGCGTCCAAATCCTGTCCATGCCAGTCTTCAAGGAAGACAAGCTCGGTCGCTGCGCACGAGGGACCACGTCCTTCATTGCCAGAGCATAACTCGAGCAAACCGAAGCTCAAATTGCTTGTTGCATACGTCGCCGCGCGGCATATCGACAAAAGAGATTAGAGAAGCAAAGAACCCAGCATTCTGAGCTTCAAATCTCCCAAAAATGGGTCGAAAAAGAAAGACCCGACCAAGTTGCTGCTGTCCACATGGTTGGAAAAAACAAATGACGCCATAAATCAGCGACGAAAATACATGTCAGACGACCGGTGACTCGCAGCGTCTCCCGGACGAGAAGACATCAGGAAGACTCTCCCACTCCTTCAAGCCAGGGACATCGGAGTGATCATTCATCGGGCTCTTCATCTAAAAGAATGAGCTCTAGCTCAGTCACTAAGACGGTATCCTCTTTCAACTCACGAAGGATGAATATCTTGGTCACAAACTCTGAGCAACCTCCACCACATGATGACATGGCTCTACGCATTCAGCAGCTAGAGCAAGGACAACAGAGAATAGAGATTCTGATGGAAAACCTCCTTCTCACTCTCCAGCGTCCACCAAACAATGAGGAAGTTCCTCCACAAGATGAGGCAAACGGTGGAGAAGATGAGTCATGCGCCCTTACTAAAAAGGACGTGGACAATATCCTTGCCAAATCAAAAGAAGAAGATACACTGAAGGAGCATGGGATCAAGCCACCATATCCCTTATGGATGGACTCGGTTCCATTTCCCCCAAAGTTCAAACAACCTCTTCTCCAAACATATATGGGGAAAGGTTCAGCTAGACAGCATATCATCCACTTGAAGATCCTGACATGAACGATTGCGGATCAAGATGCTCTCAAGATCCGGCTCTTTGCAAGTACCCTAAAAGGTACGGCCTTTGATTGGTATTCCACTTTGCTAGAGGACTCCATTCAAAATTGGACCATGCTAGAGACACGTTTCCTGACCCACTTCAAAGGTGAGGATCATCCTGTTACTATGGCTTAGCTCTGCAGCCTTAAAGAGGGAGAGAATGAGTCAACATACGACTACATTCACAAGTGGAAAGCAATGGCATACAAATGCTCAGATGTGCTGCCACAAGCGTCGCTAGTCGACATTTGCCGAAACAACATGAGAGCAAGGATCCGCTCCATGATCATCGGCAACAAATCAAAAAACTTGGGGGAACTCCTAGAAGCGTCTATGGAGGATGAAACGGTGATCGGACCTCAACAATCAGAAGTCATCAAAGAAGGAACAGACCGCCATTCCGACCTCCAAGCCAAAGAAAAAGGAGGTTCTCAATGTGCAAACCAAGTTAGCTTCTCAGCCACCAAAGAAAGCTGAAAATAAAGCTGCAGGTAAGAGACCTGAACTCTCTGATGCCTTCAAAGAACGAGTAGAAAAGAAATACCCGTTCGATGAAGATGTTGAAGAAATATTTGGGCTCTCTTGGCAAATGGCAAACTCACCTTGCCTGACCCCAAAAGACCGGGAGATGTTGGCAAAACCAACGATCCCCGATATTGTCCATACCACCAAATGGTTTCGCATCCTCTCAACCAATGTTTCGTTGTGAGAGAGAAGATTAACGAGATGTGGAAAAACGGAGTCATCACCTTCGACAAAAACTATGGGTCTGCCTCCGTTAACATGGTGTCATATGGACAAACATTCAAATCATCAAAGGAAAAAGTCACTACTTCCTTCAAGGTGATAAAAATGACACAAACGTCCCAAGAGCTGGTGCCTTACCCAACACCAGAGGGACAGCCCATATGGGTACATCCCGATCTCCTAGAAGATGAAAATTAGGAGATCGTCAAAACAAAGCCGACTGCTCAACGGCGAAGGCAAGCCAAGAGACAACTCCGCAAGCTCAAACAGCATGAGAAGGCTCAAACAAAACAAGAGGTCCCTGAAAAAGCAGAAACCTCCTCTACCGCTTCACTGGGGGCAACAGAGGGGTCTCTCCCCAAAGTTCCAAGAGTGATAAGAAAATTCACTCTCAGTGATTTCATGCCACCACGGCTCAGAGATGAGACTACGCAGGGGGCATCATACTCTTGTAACTCGGTAGTTGGATTCTCCATGAATGGATACGAGTCCAGTGACACTGCCAGTGACACCGATGAGTGGGAGGAATCCCTTGAAATCGGAGAATATCTCTCCGACAAAGAATGGATCCCGGAATCCCACCTTATGCCAGTAATCTGGTATAACCCCTTCCAGCCACAAGGATCCTTGTCTGATGATGATGAAGACCAAGAGGCTGCCCAAAATGCTGTTAACACAGCACAAACAAATACTCTAGTGGATTCCAACCAGGTCAAACCACAAGGGGCAGATGAAGAAGAAGATTTGGCTCCTATGCCCGATCTTGAAGAATATGCGAGGATCTTGCAGCGTCTAACCATAGAACAGAAGCAGGATCGCATCAACCAACTTCATAAAAATCCAAAACCGGAAGTCCCGGAAAATCTACAAGCATCTCCTCCAGTGACTCTGGAAAATGAAGAAAGTTGCTGGATTGATGATCCTCTTACATCGGAGGATGAGTCTGATTCCCAACGGTCCATTATGAAGGCACCTTTTATCGAAGTTGCCTGTAATGTGATAGTTCAGGATGATAATGCCTCTGAAGCTCCATCTGCTGAGGCTACGGACTCTCAAAATGTGTCCGGTAGCATATCTTCTGGAGCTACATATTCTCGAGTGACTTCCACTGAGATAACACCTTCTCAGCCATCGTCTCCTAAAACGGTGACATCAGAATTCAAGCCTCTTCCGACTGATCACCAGGAAAAAGCTTTGGCTGATGAAGTCTTCAAAGAAAACCCAGTCAATTGGTCCCAGGTACCCAACCTCATAGGGGATGTCTGGACCGATGAAATATTGGACAAAGAAGAAAAGTTGTTGGAAGCTGTTCAGGACTTGTTCCCGGAAAATGCTCCATGCAACGCAATAACTGAAGATGGCAATGCCGCTGGAGAGGCGTTTTCAGCAAATGGGGAAGATCGGCCCCTTGAGCCTGAAGGGGGTCTTCCGAAAGAAGACCAACCTCTAGAAGCTTTTGAAGTTGGGAAAGGTACCCGCTCTGGCCGGGATTACCACAAAAACTATAACCAACCTTCTTCTTCTTCTTATGTAAATCCTTCGGGAAAACAAGCTGTAAATGCCCCAAGCGGCGGTGATAATGAAAATACAGGCCTAAAGGAGGCTTTCAAGTATGACTTGATCGAACACTTCAAACACGTACCTGCATGATTGAACATCCTAGACTTATTACGAATGTCACCACAAACTCGTGATAGTCTCATTTCAGAACTGCAAAGGCTGAATCTGGATGTCGACAAACATGCCCCAGAAGTCCTGCAAATTGAAATGGACTATAGGGTCACAAAATAAAAAACCTCCTCAAAGGGAGAAAAGAAAGAAGTTGGAGGACCTTGCACTGAATGCCTTTCGGTCCAAAACGCCGCAAGTGCTACCATCGCCTTCAATAAGGAAGACCTCCTGCTCGGCGAGACGAAGCACAACCGACCTTCGTACTTCACAGGGTACATCAAAGAGATGCAGATACACAGAGTCCAGATCGACCCGGGTTCTGCACTCAACCTCATCTCTACTTCCGCACTCGAAGAGCTGGGTATCCCACCTAGCAAACCAAGCCACACATCTGTGTCCATCTTTGGATACGATGGGAGTGCTCAAAGGCCCATTGGCAAAATCCGGTTTAGGTTGCAAATCGGCGATCTTATCCCTGAGGTCACCGTATATGCAATAAAAACCTCTTCATGCTACAACATCCTTCTTGGACGCCCTTGGATACACGAGAACAGTGTCGTTCCTTCGACTCTACATCAGTGCATCAAGTTTGTTGGCGACGACGGCTTGATACATCGAGTGTTTGCAGACAAAAAGCCCTTCAAAGGCAAGGAAGTCCATTTTGTAGACTCTCAGATGTACAAGGATGAAAAAGAAGAAAAAGAGGAGAAAACAGCATCCTTTGCCGGCAATCTCTAAAAAGATAAAGGCAAGGCTCCTCAGCAATCATCGGAAGAAAACAAACCTTCCGGCAAACTCAAAGAGAGCAATCAGTCTCCCTTCGTCATCTCCTTCAAATCTTCCAAACCTTTGGTAATCACTACTAAAGCAAAGAAGACAAAGCAAAAGATAGGGGCGCAAGCCAAGCTGATACTCAGCAAGTTCGGCCTGCTCTCACTCCATTGGAGACCCCTGCTGACGTAGAAGATCTTGCGTCTGCTACCTTCGTCGTTTCGGAAATGTCGGCAGAAGAGAAACCAATCTTCTTCCATAGATCGAACGCTTCTTCATCAAACTGCCTGCTTGAGCCTTTCCAAAATGAAGGTATGCCTCAACTATCCTTGTATAGTCCAATGGCACAAGCTATCATGAAAAAAATGGGCTATGACGCTCAAAATCCAATTGGTTTGGGAGGTGGTCGTGGTATTCTCACACCATTGGAACCCACCTTGACCAAAAGTCAGCTGGAAGATTGGAAACTCCACTGTCGTATAGACAAGTCTTCATACGGATTGGGGTATGATCCTGACACTCTGATGAGACAGTTGACACAAAGGCTGCAAAGTCGTTTTTCATACCAAGCCTCAACATCTCATGTCAATGAAGACATCGATCTCCGTGGATATCTCTTTGAAGAGTTACCCGACAAGGACCCAGGAAGCTCATCAAATTGGTATGATTTCTCTGATGATGAAGAGGAATTGTCCGATGACACAGACGCACGGTTCTCTGATTCAGAAGAGCCATCGTCTCCAAAAGAAGTGCCTTACTTCGACCCAGTTTCAGCTGGCAATTAGGATCATCTCATAGCAAGTCTTGAGAAGAATACCGATCAACAAGATTTATGGACAGAAACGGAGCCATGGTCTGAAAACACCCTTGGAAATCCAGAAGGTCTTGTTGAGCTGGAAGCCTCCGAAAATATTGTGGAGGACCACCTTTAAACCTTCCAATAGAAGATTCTGTTCAAAAGATAGACTTGGGAACACCAGATAACCCACGTCCTGTATTCATAAGCAAAAATATAAAGGATGAGGAGTTACCCGAGTATGTCTCTTTTCTTCGTGAGTTTGTTGATTATTTTGCATGGTCTTACGCTGAAATGCCTGGCTTAGATCCTAAAATAGCAGTTCACAAACTCAACCTGCAAGAAAATGTCAGGCCTGTAAAACAAGGCCAAAGAAGATTCTGTCCTGATGTGATGGACAAAATTGAACAAGAAGTTCAGAAACTCAAAAACGTTGGCTTCATCCGTGAGGAACAGCATCCTGAATGGTTGGCCAACATCGTCCATGTGACAAAGAAAGTGGGCAAATCAGAGTCTAGAGACCTAAATAATGCATGCCCCAAAGATGAATTCCCGCTCCCTATACCGGAGGTAATGATTGACAACACCTGCGGGTTTGAGCGAATGACTTTCATGGACGGCTTCTCTGGCTAAAACCAGATAAAGATGCATCCCGAAGATGAAAGGTATACATGCTTTCGGACCCCATTTGGCGTGTATTGCTACATTGTCATGCCATTTGGTCTGAAAAATGCTGGTGCAACATATCAAAGGGCTATGATGAAGATATTCCAAGATATGCAGCACAAGACGGTCGAATGTTATGTTGATGACCTTCCTGTCAAAAGCAAAAGGAAAGAAGACCATCTCCAAGATCTTTGAGAAGTCTTCCTTCGGCTTCGCGAACACAAACTGCGAATGAATCCCCTTAAATGCTTCTTCGGTATCTCATCGGGTAAGTTCCTCGGATTCATAGTTCGGAAAGCTGGAATAGAACTTGACCCCATCAAAGTCAAGGCAATTCTAGAAATGCCATCTCCAAGGACCCTAAGAGAACTAAAAGGGCTTCAAGGAAGATCGGCATACATCCGACGGTTCATTTCCAATCTATTAGGAAAATGCCGTCCATTTTCTCGCCATTTTCTCGCCTGATGAAGAAAGGTGTAGACTTTGTTTGGGATGCTGAATGTGAAGCTGCATTTCAAGACATCAAGTCATACCTGACCAAGCCTCCGGTGTTGGCTGTTCCCACAACCGGAAAACCATTCATCTTGTACACAAGAGCTCTCGACTATTCTTTGGGCGCTCTACTTGCACAAGAAAATGACGGAGGAAAAGAAGCTGCTCTAGACTACCTCAGTCGCATGTTGGTAGGTGCAGAGCATCGCTACTCTCCAGTCGAAAAATAATGCTTGGCAGTGATGTTCGCCGTACAAAAGCTGCGTCACTATTTGCTGTCAAACACAGTATACCTGATATCGAGGATCATTCTCTTAAAGGTCCTTGTCACAAAAGCAGGTTCTCTCAATCCCCTGCTGGCAAAATGGTCCATCCTTCTGTCACAATTTGATATTAAGTATGTACCACAGAAAGCAATCAAAGGCCAAGCTTTGGCAGACTTTCTCGCAGAGCATCCACTACCTACGGATTCTCCGCTCAGGGATGATCTCCCAAACGAACCTGTCTACAGCGTGGAGACTTCCTCACCAAATGCCTCCTGGAACACGTACTTCGATGGTGCAACCAGGACAAATGAATAAGGAAAGATGATATCGGGAATTGGCATTCTCTTTGTTAGCCCCAATAAATACATGATTCCACACGCATTTTCGCTACTGGAACCAAGTTCAAATAATGCAGCTGAGTACCAAGCTCTGATTATAGGATTGGAACTCGCCCTCGAATCTGGCATCACCATGCTGGAAGCATTTGGGGATTCTCAACTGATCTTCAACCAGATGAATTAGGAATATGAAATCAGGAAGCCTGATCTGTTGCCTTACTACAACAAGGCGCAATCGCTTTGTCAAAACTTTGACATCTGTCACATCACTCACATCCGTAGAGGTGAAAACATCCGTGCAGATGCCCTGGCTGGACTTGCTGCATCCATGGCAACCCAAGAAGGGGAAAACATGCAAATTACAGTGTGTCAAAGAAGGATTCTCCCTCCTCTCAACACACACCAAGCAGTTGCTGAATGCCACCGAGTGGTCGGAGGTCGGATTTCCATCCTTAAACCTCCGATAGGCGACTGGAGGGATCCGTTCATTGATTATATTATGTTCGGGATCCTACCTAAAGATCCAAAAGAGCGAGTAAGTATCCAAAGACGAGCCCCAAACTTTCATTTGGATATTCCCTCCAAAATGCTTTACAGAAAATCCTTCAATGGAGTACTTCTACGCTGCTTGTCACAACAAGAGGCGGAAGAAACTCTAAAAGAAGTTCATGCTGGTCTTTGTGGAGCCCATCAGGCTGGTCCCAAGCTCTACGATCAGATAAAAAGGTTAGGTCATTATTGGCCTACCATGGTGGCTGACGCAATACAATTTGCTAAACGTTGCCAACAATGCCAAGTTCATGGAGATTATGTACACATGCCTCCAGAATGGCTACATCCTACAGCGATCTCATGGCCCTTCGAAGCCTGGGGTATGGACATCATAGGTCCTATCTCTCCCCCGTCAAGCAAAGGTCATCGCTTCATCTTCGCCGCTACGGATTATTTCTCGAAGTGGTCAGAAGCATTTGCGTTCAGTGAAATGAAGACCTCGTCAGTCATTCAATTCTTACGAACCAACATCATTTGTTGCTTCGGCATACCTAAAAGATTCGTCCATGATAACGGACCACAATTCCGGGAGCACAGATTCTACAGGTTCTGCGACAAATAAAAAATCCAAAGTTGTCCTTCGACTCCGTATAGCCCGGCAGCGAATGGACTAGCAGAAGCCTTCAACAAGACACTCTGCAAAATTCTCAAGAAAATGGTCTTTACTGACAAAAGAGACTGGAGCGACAAACTGCCTGAAGCTTTATGGGCCTACCGGACTACCGTTCGAGGACCAACCCATAGCACACCATTCTCCTTGGTCTATGCATGTGATGCAGTTGTCCCCCTAGAGGTACAAATTCCTTCTTTAAGGGTATCTCTACAAAATGAAGTGATGCAAGAAAGCAACGTCAAATTGAGACTCCAAGAGCTGGATAATCTCGATGAAAGACGACTCGAAGCTCTACAAAGTGTTGATCTTTACCAAGCACGCATGGTAGGATCTTTTGACAAAAGGGTCAGGCAACGCGCCCACAAAAAGGGTGACTTGGTTCTTGCGGTGAAAAGGCCAATGGTTTTTGCCCACAAATCCAAAGGCAAATTCGAACCAAAATGGGAGGGACCCTTCGTCATCGACAAAGTCTTCTCCAATGGCGCATATGCTCTTCTAAACATGGAAGGTGACAGATGTATGCTGCCCATCAATGGCAAGTTCTTGAAGCGGTACTACCCTTGAAGACTTCCTACATCGGGTCAGAGTGATGCCTACATGGCCAAAGCCTATTCCTAGGTACTTGCTCGTCAAACCCACCCCTTTTAGAGTTTTCATCCCTATGTTGAAATTTCTAAAAAGCCAAAAACAATGCTTACTTTCAATGTTTCATTGTTCAAAAAAAAAAAAAAAACAAAATCAAACCCAAAATCCAAGTTTAGGAGCCTCTTCCCTAACTTGACCAAAACTTTCAATCCTTGAACCCAAAATTCTTGGTTTGAAACAAAAATCAGGACTTAGGAATTTCCACCCTAGTCCACCCTGACTTTTACCACCAAAGATGGTTTTGAGTCAAAATTTACGACTCTCGTGTCTTTAAACAAAAAATGGTTTTTCAAAAAACGATGGGGAAGCGACATTTAGTCGATACTCACACAAAACCCAAAAATCGGAAGGATGCGAACCCCATTCGATACTTCCAAAACCTCAAAATCGCAAGAAAGCGACACCTCATCAATACTTGCAAAATTTCAAAAAAATTGTGGAGACACAACGTTTCAGTTGATATCCACAACCCAAATTTAAAAACAAAAAACAAAGGTTCGAAAAAACCTCAAATTTCAAAAATCGTGGGGAGGCGACATTCCATCGATACCCACAAAACCAAATTTTTGAGAAAAAAAGCAAGGAGGCGACATTCAGTCGATACTTGCACCCAAATCCGCGAGGAAGCGACATTCCATCGATACTCGCAACCGAATGAGCAAGGAAGTGACATTCCATCGATACTTGCAATACCATTTAGAAGGGAGGTGACTCTTAGTCGATACTTGCATTTTTGAAAACCAAAAACATGGCTTTCACGTCAAAACCCGACTTTCACGCGAAAACCCGGCTTTTATGCCAAAAACCTAGCTTTCATGCCAAAAACCAAAATCTGGCTTCCATGCCAACAAAACAAAAACTTGGCTTTCATGCCAAAAATAAAAAAATCTGGCTTCCATGCCAACAAAACAAAACTTGGTTTTCAAAAAACTTGGCTTCTATGCCACAAAATCTGGCTTTCACGCCAAACAAACAAAAATCGGCTTCCATGCCACAAAACAAAATTTGGCTCCCATGCCACAAATTCTTTGGCTTCCATGGCACAAAACCAAAACTTGGCTCACGCCACAAAAATCGGCTCTCATGCCAAAAGCCGGCTTCCATGCCACAAAACAAAAACTTGGCTTTCACGCCACAAAAATCGGCTCTCATGCCAAAAACCGGCTTTCATGCCAAACAAAATTTTGGCTTTCATGCCATCCAAAATTCGGCCTTCAAGCCATCTCAAAAATCAGGCTTTTTGCCACAAAATTTGGCTTTCATGCCTAAAAAAAAAAGACCATTTGACAAAAGATTTTCACAAAATGACAACCTTTTGACCAAATTTTCAAACAAACCATTCCCATTCAATTTTTGCTTATAGTTCATCAAAAGTGAATTTAAGTGAAATAAGGGGATACAAAAAAAAAAGTGCCAAAAATGTTTATACATGGAGGTACCAAAAGAAAAGAAGAAAAAGTTTGTTACAAATCAGGAGGCTAGTCCGACATGGTCTTCGGCCAAAGGCTTAACTCCTCAAGAAAACACTTGGCCTTAGCCTCCAAAGCTTCCAGGCCGCGTTTCTTCAGAATCTTCCCATAAAAAGTAGTAGGCCGTCGCGATCCATCCTCAGCACGAGGAAGCTCTTCCCAGAGAATTTGCCATTGTTCATATTCTTGAGTCTTCCTCCGGAGATTGCTTTCGACCTCCTCAACTTGGCGAATGAGAGTCCTCTCTCTATCGCGAGCTTTCAAAGTGGCAGTCCACTTGGCAGCGGCTTGTTCTTCCAATAGCTCAAGGCGCTGTCTGGCTTCGGTGACCTTCCTATCAACGCGGTGTCGGTCCTGTGTCAGCTCAATAATAGCCAACTCGGTGACGTTCCTCTCCCGAACGAGCTGCTTCCGAGTCCGCGAGATCTCATTCAAATCAGATTTGACCTCGCTGGAAGGCTTCAAAAACATCTCGTTGAAGAAATCATCATTCGGAAAGCTCTTGGTCTCAGTCCACTTGTTGCCTAGAGCGATGACTTCATCAACAAAAGCCTTGGCATCTGTAATGTCCAGACCGACTTCTTCGCTATCAGCAAGAATGTCCTGCACATGCTTCACCATGCCAAAACCAGCCTCCAAATGGCCAGAAGAAAGAGTCTCGACCCATGAGCTCAAGACTCTCTTCAACACCTTCCTCGCGAACTGACGGGATGGCTCAGATGAAGACTCGCCATGCTCCGTTGGTCGACTACCTATGTCAAGCACCGTTGGAAAAGTAATCAAGAAGCTCTTTCCAACCGGATCCGCTGGGGAAGGAATATCAGTAGGCGAACTCGCCTCTGCCTCATCAAAATTGGTGGAAGAAGCCCCTACTCCTGGATCGGTCACAGGTACCCCCTGCTCTAGTTCTGAAAAAGATAGAGGAACTTCTTCTGTCACCACACAACCTGCCAATAAAAAATGAAAAGGGTATGAATATGATCTTGTCAAAAATCAAAATATCAAGATTATCATTACAAAGTAACTTCTTCGACGATTGGTGGAATGCTTTCTGCCTCCATGAGCTCATCCGAAGCATCATCAAAAGTTGTGTCCATGGATGGCTCAAAGTCGTCGGAATCCTCTGGCAAGTCAGCTGGCAAAAAAAAATATATATATATGTCAGCAAGTGGCGGTAAAGAAAAAAAAAAGAGAAGAAAAAAAAATCATACTAGGAGGAGATTCTGGATCTACTTCAGAATCTCTGGGTTCTTCCTCAGATGCCACGATAGGATCCGTCACCGCCTCATGGGTCGGAACCTCGGGCATCATCAAACCATCATCTTCTGCCAAAAGAAAGAAAGCAGTAGATCAAAACAAAAGCTCTCATGAAAGAAAAGAAACCGAAAGAGAAAAGGGAAAATCATACCATCATCAATGGTCTCTTCCCTTCGGCTTCTCTTCTCTGGAGGCTCGTCATCATCCCCTGATGCCTCCTCAACAATGGTGGAAGGAATTCCCAGATCAGGAGAACTTTTGTGCCGCCTCTGACTTCGGCGGTGTCCCCTTCTCCTCTTGCTCCTACGGGACGAACTGCTGGAAGCACCCTCCCCACCATCAAAATCAGGCCTCTCGCCAGAGTCCTCACTGGACGGTCCGCTCTTGCCAGTAGACTCCATGGAAGCCTTTGCTCATTCTGCTTATATCCAAACAGCAACCTCAACCTCCTCCTTGGCAAGCTGTTCCAAGACCTCGCCAGGTATCTCTTGTGCAGCTCCCAGTCTGATGACGTCCTGTTCCTCGAGAAAACCTATTATGTGCCTTTCTCCAGAAAGGAAAGCCGGAACTTCTTCTCGGCGAACGCCATCTGACTTCCCAAGGCCCTTCCCGGAAGACTGCTTTACATCAAGCTCTTTCTTGGAAAGCCCCCGGTATGCTGAAAAGCTCTCCACAAACCATTTTGTGAAGCCAGCCGTCTGGAAAGTAGGCAACTCAGGATAAGAAATCGGGGCAGTAGTGTCTTCCGCGCTATAAAAGGCCCATTCATTTCTCCCATCCTACAGACCTCCAAAACGCTTCACCTTGCTCGAAGGCGCTCCAACAACGCCTTGAGAGAAGCCCAACTGCATGGCAAAACGCGAGGGAACATACAGTTGGATGTCGACGAAAAGATGTCTGCGGTACACCATCGTGCCGACACGTATGTTAAAAAGTCAACTCCTCTCTGCATTTGTCAAAGAATAGTGTCTCCCAGACCCTGCCCTGGTCGAATCATGGGAGACACCAAAATCAAAAGCCTTCTTCCTCAAACCCGGAGAAAGCTTCACTGAAGACTACCCCATCTCGACGTCCCAGAATTGTCGGATCCTCAAGCGGCCAGATAAAAGAGATTCAGAAACAGGCTTCCCTCTAGCCAACCGAATCATAAACGGGTCATCGTCCTGAGCAGCACCCAATAGGTGGAAACTGGGACAGTGGTATACATACCACGAATAGAAAATGTGGGCTGAAAATACCCTATTCATGGGAAGCCCAAGTCGAACCAGGAAAGCATCAGCCTGCAGTTCGGTACACAAATAGGAGTAAAGAGCAGGCACCAAAGCAAGTCGCTCTCCAAACGCCATCTGACAAGCCGGAAAAATGCAATGCGGCCTGATGTGCGTTCCATCGCCTCCAGCAAAAACAGCCTCACCCAGCCAATAAGTGAGTTAGACAGCGAGATCTCTTCGCAGCACAATGTCAGAATGAATGGCATCTGTGCTTGAGAAGAATACCCTCAAATTCTCTCGCATGACGGAGATCTTCTTCGAATCCGGGTTCTTAGCCCTAGTTTCCTGGGTAGTACTCTCAGAAGACTCCCCGCTGTCAAAGAAGTTGGAAGACAAAAAGCTACCACTCCTCCAACTGCTACACCGGACTTTCGAGCCCTCCTTCTCCTTCAAAAAATCATAGAAGGCGACGAGCTGAAAGTACAAAAGCCTGAACTCCTCAGACTGCTCCTCAAGGACGCTGTCGATAGGCATAAAATCCTCATAGAGATTGCCGAGGATAGTTAGCCTAGTGATGGCACTCAGTTCCTTTAAAGAAAAACCAATCTCACCATTCGTGACAATGAAGGTGTTGGTTTGTGGAAGGAACGACTTCAGCATGGCCATAAAGGCCTCATCGGAGAAAACCACGGTTTGCCGAAAAGCGCGAACCGCATAAAAAATCTCGGCCTCCTTCAGAATGGCACCGCCAACCTGCAGGATGTGATCAGTCCACGACTCCCAGCTCGAGTCAGCACTGAAACGGCCACGAAGTCGAAAAGGCTTCACCCAATTGCTGCCATCGCCCTTGAAAATGCCAAGGCCCACCGGTCTCAAATCGACCGAAGAATGGTTTGAACCTTGGTAGCCACTGGCCGACATCAAAATATCCATACGGGCAGGCGACTTCTCTGCAAAACCAGAAGGGCCACCAACAAAAACCCCGGTATTGATCACATTTGTCCTCTTCACCCAGCTTGGAGGATCTTCCCTCTTCAAGCATGTGGAGGAAAGGCTCATGATCGAGATTGTCCGATCGAAGGACGACCGGGTAGAAACAGTTCTCTTCTCACCATCAACTGTGAAAGAGAACTGAAAACATCTCCTTTGGTATGTTGAATCGTCGGGGACGGCATCACCAAAGAAGAAGGTAGGCTTGGGCACAATGCTCTGATCGTCCGTGACCCAGGGACAGTTGCTTACCGTAATCTTATAATACTCCTCATCCTTGAGGGCAATCAAACGTTGCCTCATCTCATCTCGGTTGAGCAAGTCACACTCTTCCAAGTTCCTTTCAACATACTGAACCTCCTCCCAGGCCTGCTGTACAGCCGCATTAGAGGATCTGGTAGAACGACGAGGCGCATCAGTGACTGGCTCCTTACCCTTGTTCGTTCTGGAGGAACTACCTGTAAAGGATGGAAAGAAAAAAAAATCAATCATCAAAATGAGAGAATTTTGCTAAAAAAAATCTAGCGAAATTTTGGCATGATTCCGGGGCAATTCCGAAGAAAAGGAAAACACCCCGAAAGAAATAGGAGCTTGAAGATGGGCTCAACTTCGCTACAAGCCCATAATCATGGAAAATTCTCGAAGAAGGCTCGAACTCAAACATTGCTGCGAGATCAAGCCAAAGCTTCTCAAATACCCGCAAGATCAGAAAAGGGCTCAACATTGCTGCGAGCTCCAGAATCCAAAACTTGCAAAGCTCCTCAGAAAATCCCCGCAAGACCAAGAAAGGGCTCAACATTGCTGCAAGCTCCAAATCCCAAGACTTGCGAAAAGATTTCTAGGTGTGCACTATCATACTTCCAATTCCATTTTCTAAAAAAAAATGCATAGAAGGAAAGTTGTCATGCATGCGCATCTCATAATTAAAAAAAAAAGGAAGAAAATCTTAAAAAAACAAAAAAAAAAAGGAAAGAAAATTTTTTGCCCACAGGCCACGTGACCGTACGGCCATGACCGTACGCTCTTGTCCGTACGGTCACACAAAAAAAAAAGAAAAAAAAACACACGGTAAAAAAAAAAAAAAGAGAAACCGTGAGAATAATAAAAAAAAAAAAGAGCCACGGTAAAAAAAAAAGGAGAGAGAGAAAGAAAACCGTGCAAGAAAAAGAAAAAAAAAAGAAAAAAAATGTGTAAAAAAAAAAAAGAAGAGATGCACGTGAAAAAGAAAAAAAAAAGAAAGAGAAAGAAAAAGAAAAGAAAAGAAAAGGAAAGAATGAAAACCTTTTTCTATTCCTACATGGGGTTTCTTAAGAAAAAAAAAGAAACTTACTTGAAGCCATTGATGGAGAAGAAGAAGAAAAGGCTTGAAGATCCTTGAAGAAGAAGAATTCTTGATCTTAGAGCACTCTTGAAGGTTCTTGCAAAAAGAAAGCAATAGCAACAAGAGATCCAATCCCCTTGCTTTTTTAGAAGAGAGCAAACCAAAAAAAGAAAGGAGGAGAAAGGAAAGGAGGTAAGTGCTACAAATTAGCAAACTTCCTAAAAGAAACGAATTATGGGATATTCTTTCCTAATGAGGAGATCTTTTGAGAAATTCTCTCCAAAAGGAGAGGGATTATGAGAAACTTTCTCCCAAAGAAAGATACTTTGGAAAATCTCTCCAAAAATCAAGGAAACTTGAGAGATTCTCTCCAAGTAAGAATATTCTTAGATATTCCTAACAAAATGACACCACATGAGATCTAAGCTATCTTTAAAGCTTAAGGTCCCATGGGTTAGCCCACATGAGCTAGGTTTGACCACGTAGACACTAAAAGTGGCTTTTAGTCAAAATTCCTCTTACCAAGAGCATACAAAAATGGTTTCATGCCTCCTTTGAGTTGATTGGACCATACAAAAGAATTCAAGCCTCATGGGTTTCCAAAAATCCAAACCATCCCATTTCATGAACCAAAGTAAGCCAAAACCTTGAAATTGACATTCCATAAAAACCCAAACCACTCCAACGAACCCAAAGTTGTCCCAAAGAGTGACCAAAATCCAAACCATGGTCTCCTAACTCGCCACATACAGCTTGTTGGGTCGCAAGGCCAAAACCAAAACAAAATCCTGGTCCCCTAACTTGCCACATATAGCTTGTTAGGTCACAAGACCAAAATCAAAATTCAAAACCCGACCCCCTAACCTGCCACATACAGCTTGTTAGGTCATAAGGTCAAAAACCAAAAATCTTCTTGACCGCCAGATGCGCAACACAAAGCCTTTAGGTTCATAAGGTCAAAAAGAAAATCCAAAACCCAAAAACCCAACCCAAATGTCATTTTCGAAATTTTGCCTTGAGATGGTATGTGATGTCTCTCACTGCCATAAAATTCTCTTGGAAACTCAAAAGGCTACACTATCAAGAAAAATGCTCAGAGACTCTTGGTCAAGTCAGAAGTTCTCCTTCAAAGTTTTCTTCGAGGCACATCGACTGCAAAGGCTGTCCAATTCGTCGCTGTACCTCGAGGGGGCATTTGTTGACACCAAAAATGTCACTTTGCCTCATCAACATCAAAAGCTATATGGAGCCGCATCCTACTACAAACAGGCGAAGCTGCTTCAAGCATCAGATCTTGACAGAACCAAACAAAAACTACAAGATCTTTCAAAGTAGCGAAAAGAAGGGTACACATGAAGTTTCGGGCCATTTCGACACTATTTGGCCTAACTTCAATCCTCCAACAGTTGAGCTGGAGCTCCCGACGGCGACAGTGTCAAAAACATCAAATCTTCGATCAGAGCCTATGGATGGTCTCAAAATACCTCCAAAAGGCTCCATATCGAATTTCAAGTCAAACCGACACCGTTTGACCCCTCCATTAGCTCTCAAATGGCGAAATCAAGCCTCCCGGCAGCGAGAACCTCTGATGCTGCCACTCATCAAACAAAACACATGAGTAGCTTCTGCATGCTTCCAAAGGGCTACATTTCAAATTTCAGGTCATTCCGACAACGTTTGACCAGTTTTTGATGCTCCGAAGCAAAATCAAGCCTACCGGCGGCGAAGCTCCCCGGGACCATGGCACCCAAATCGGAGCTAATGGATCATCTCAAAATGACTTCAATAGGCTCACCGTCAAATTTCAGGTCAATCGGACATCGGATGACCGTACATCAAAGCTCTACATCGTCCGCACGGTGAAATCAAATCAAGCATCGACAGGACCCCAAACGGCTTCAAAACTCAAATAAAATCCCATGGTTGGTCCTATCTAATGCCCAAGAAGCTTCACCTCAAATTTCAGGTCATTCCGACATTGTTTGGCCCAGTTTCAACTCTTGGCGGAAAATCGGCTACAGAGTCTTCGGCTTTTCCAAAAAATAGGAAACTTTGTGCTCTGATTTGCACAGCCTTTCGACAGGTTTTCTTTAGAGGAATTAAGGCAATAAATGAGGAGAAATGTCAAAGAAAAATACAAGAGAAAAGAGAAGCGAAAAAGCCCGAGAAACAACCAAAAAACGGCGACCGGAAGGCGACTTGAAAATGGACCAAAGTCCAAGGTCGCCAGCCCCATGGTTGCCGGCGACCATGGGTGCATGGTCGCCGGCGACCCTGGAAATCCAGGTCGCCGGATTTCCTCCAAAAGTGTCGTTTTTCCATTCTTTTTCGCGTTTCGCAATGTTTGGCCCCTGTGATTTTCTTAAAATCTTATTTTTGAGGCATGATATCCGTCGATCTTCATCAACATCACGGATCCGCCATCGAAATCATTTGATCATCATCGGACACTCCAAATCTGCCAACTGGCAGACCAAGAAAGCACACTTTTTGCTCGACCGATCAAGAAATCGACTGGACAGTTGCTGCCGGCCCATTGGTGGCAACCAATGTCTGAATTTTCATCGTCATCCGACATCAAACAACGTACGGATCCATCGATGATCATTGCAAGAAGAATTCCAAAAGACGCGGCGCGGCCCGCGACTCTTCAAGCGACTTGGCAGCCAATTAATGAAGTTAGATGACCCTTTTTATGGCAATTTATTAGGGTCATTAACTCATTATTTTGAACAGCCCAATCAGAAGCCAAGAAATGGGAGTTACAAGTCCAATTAATCATGACAATTAACCATGTAACTCCTATCATTATGGAGATTAATCATGGTAATTAATCATGAAACTCCCATCATCATGGAGATTAAATGCCCGTTATTCTCCATCGGCTAATCAAAATCCAAGAAAAAGGAGTTACAATATAAAGAATTAAATCTTGTAACTCCTCCCATCATGGAGTATTAATACCATTAATGCCCATAAAACCCTCCTAATAGCCACCAAAAGCCTATAAATAGGCGGTCATTCCAAGGAGAAAGGGTCCAGAAAAATTGTCTGAAGTGGTCCTGAAAAATCCCCAAAAAATTGCTAAAAACTCTCGGATAAATCTCTGCGCAAAGAAGCTCAGCTACTCTGAAGAAACTCTACTGCAAGAAAACACCACAAGGTGATCAAAGTTCCTTGGGGGGGGGGGGGGGCACCCCCCCAAGATCTCCCCCCTCCTTCTATCCAACATGGCTAGATGTGGCTCTTCAGCCTGTCTACTCGTTTTTTTATTGGATATAGGACCTTCTCTTGTTCTTTATCCTCTAAAAATTTGAGGTCCAAGCCAAGCCAAGTGAATCAAAGCATCATGTGTTCTCATTTGAAGGACGATGACGGAGCCCATACATGACTCGCGACCTTCGATCTGAACGAGTCCCCACGATCTCTTGAGAAGTCAGATTTCTTTTCTTACTTTTCTGTTGTATTGTGTATTTTTTTTAAGAGACATAAAAATCACATTTCTTGTCTATACATTTTGATGAGATTTGTAAACTGCCTTCTATGGCACAAAATCGCCTTTCACGGCGTTAAAAATTTTTGTCTCTTTCTTTAAAATATATGTGCAATGGAAAGTTAGAAAAAAGTTGATTTCCTTTTCTACTTATGAAGGTGAATCTCTTGATCAACATTTCAAATTCCAAGTATAATAGAAAATCTGGCATACCCGTACAAAAAAAAAATGTTGATACTTGCTCTTTTTTTTCTCTTCGCCTAGCCGCACCCCGATGGACCCGGGACGGAGGATGGCAAGAAAGAAAAGACAGGTCCATCACTAACAAGCTGGGAGAGACCATCTTGAAGATCCGAACCGTACATCTCCTTCCTCGCAATCTCTTCTTTCCATTGATCCTAGTTTGGTAAGATTTCCCTCACCTTAGTCTTTCAATCGTTTTCTCTTTTGGTTAGATTTAAGTTTGATCTTGATCTTTCCTTATCTTTTCTTCTCCTTTGCGTTCTAGGTTGCGTTTGGTTGGGTTAGATTCATGGATTTCGTGATAGAAAGCTTCTCCTCAAGTTTTTCCCAATTTTCAATCATCTTCTTGGTTGAGGCAAGTAGATTTGCAAATTACAATATAACATGTATGTTTGTTTATTGATTGATGATTACCATATGATAGAATACCCAAATGCCAAGCTTTTGTATCTTGATTGTAGAAAAAGAACATGCTAGATTAGATTTTTGAATGTGTCAATTGCTAATTGGATATCCCTAGATATTTTAATTGAGTAGAATGGATGTAATGATGATGGATTATGGATTGTTGGGAGAGCACAGAGGCTCATTCTTATGCAGGTGTTAGCCTTTGGAAAAGGTTCAGAAATGGAGAAAACCAATTGGAAGGGAAGAGCTTCAGAAATGACCTGAAACAGAGCTCTTTCCGGTTCAGAACGCCTCGGGTCGGTCAGGTATCGGTCGACCGAACTCTGGTTTGGTTCTGAATCCAGAGAGCTGTTTTAGCCTTTGACAGAGTTCGGTTAGGGCTCAGTTAAGGTTCGGTTCGGTTAACCGACAGTGAACCGACAGCTGACCAAGTTGAAGCGGAATGATCCAGAAATTCTGATCACGCATTGGACGAGCTGTCTGAAGTTCGGTCAAGGTGTCGGTCGACCAAACTCAGCCTTGGTTCCAATTCCAAAGAGAAGTTTTAACCTATGTTTGTGTTCCGTCAACAGAAGTCAAGGTTCGGTTCACCGAATAGTGGGGTTCGGTCAACCGAAGGTTGAACGAAGGCTAACCGAACTGAGCAAATTGTCTGTTTAATTAGAGATGAAACTGATGACCTAGGTTTGGGCCTCAGATGTTGGGAACCCTTAGCCTACTTCATGTGACCATTAATGGGGATTGAATCAAAGCATGTGCCTTGGTATGCTTTGATAGGTGTCTAGGTATTCATGTGTTACAATATGGGGCAACCGAATGCGTATGGAACTGAATCAACAAATGCTTAACATGATTGTACACCAAGGGATTTTAGAAGCATCATTGTTCCGATTCCCCACGCACTCCATTAGAACATGTTGAATTCATGAATGCCACCACTTGCCTAGGATTGGATTGTAACATCTTCCTTGACTTGTTGATTTGTATCCGTTGTAATTATTCCTCGTACACTCTTTGGGCATAATACACTTAATGAACTATGAAACATAATCTCTTGTAGATTTAGGATGTGGACTTGACTTAGAGTGTACCTTAGGATCCTGTATCAAGAATTGATAAACATGACTGGCTAGCTATAAGGGATTATCAAGTGTGCTTGGACTTGTTTTGTATTGTTTGAAAGTGATAATCCCTATGATCTTGTCTCGTTTGTTATACTAGCCAGACTTGCTTGTCTTGTTTTCCCTCGTGTTAGCACCACCGTTTGTTGTTTGCATGTCATGGCCAACTACAGTTTGGGGGTTTTATTGATGGACCGGTCACTCGGACATCGGGGTGGGCAGTCGGCTTTGGACGGCATCCATGGCGTTGAATAGTTGGGAGCGGGCTTGCACCGTGCTACTATTCCCATGATCGAGAGGTTGGATCCCTCTGGAGCCGGACTTTGGTATCATTAGTCTGGATTGGGATTGTTACTGGTACCCCGTGAGATGGCTTGGACATCCTCGGAGTCTCCTTCTTGTTACTTGCATTGCATTGTTTGTATAGTGGTGATTGTTAGTGTTGCTAGGATTCCTGTTATTGGTTCTGATGGTTATTAATTCATGCTTTATGCCTAGCTTCGATTCCTTGTATTCTCTGGATCATTATACTTGTCACTACTCTTCCCTTGATACATGTTATGTTTTATTATATTTTGTTTATCTATTGCTCAACATGTTGTTAACTCTGTTCCTTAGTGTGCAGACACCCCAGGTGACTACTACGAGGAGTAGGCAGGCGAGGAGATCCTAGAGGATCTCCAACCAGCAGAGGAGGAGTGAGTGGCGTGCCGATGACGTAGAGTAGCATCATCATATCTGGCACGAGAGGGACACATTTGGGGACATGCTTTGGATGTTCTTATTCTTTTATTGTTTCATCGTTGGACCTTTATTTTTTGATTGACTTCAGTTTATTAAATGGCCTTGATTTTTGGGTTGGCCATTGTAATTAAATTAACCTTTGATTAGTTTTAATTGTTTCTTTGCAACTTTAAATATTAATGAGATTATCATTCATTAATTGGTATCCAAATGTGCCTCGTATTGTATGAATTCCGCAGTCTATATTATTTGAGGTTTTGAAATACAATATCCTCATAGCGGACTTACGATCCTTGGGGCTAATGGGCAAAATTTTTAATTAGCCCTAAATTTCACTCCCCGGATCCGGTTTATTTTCTAATCGGGTTCTGGGGACGTGACAGTTACTTATAGGGATATGTTCTGGAAAATGCAAAGTATATACTAAATCTCATTCCATTTAAGTCTGTACCTAAGACTCCCCGGGAGTTGTGGTTTGGGCGAAAGCCTAGTTTACAACATAAGGGTTGTTTGGCACTTGTACTGAAGGTTAAGACAGATAAATTAGAATCGAAGTCGGAGGTATACACTTTTATAGAATATCCCAAAGGAACTAAAGGTTGGTTATTCTATAATCCTAGAGAGGGCAAGAAGTACTTATCAACACCAATGCGTTTTTTTTCTGAAGGAAGATTATATGATTGACCAGAAATCTTTAGAAAATGTTATCTTGGAAGAAATTCAAAGAGAGATCAATTCCAAATCCAAATAAGACTGAACTTCAAGAAAACTCACCCATACCTAACCCAGTAATTACACCAGTGCCTTGTCGTAGTGGGAGCATTGTCAGGACCCTTGACAGGTGTTGGAAATAGGTGGGTCCCTAGGATAGGTTTTCAAAAACTTTTGACCCACTTGACTCAAGGACCAACCATCTAGAAGGCTACAAAACCCAATCCAGGATCCATGTCCTCTTTCTCATGATCATGTACAGTAGAAAACTCTATCTAGAAGATAGAAATAGCAACATACAAGCAACCACGAAATCCACAACATACAAAGAAGTAGATCATACCTATGGAGCTCGGTTGTGCTCTAATGGAGGAGTTGATTTCTTTTTTTGATGATGAAATACTTTCACAAACCAAATCAGAATCTCCAATACCCAATCGTCTTCCACACTATGACCCGCTTTAGATCTCTTTTCCTCAGGAAGATGGTGGAATCTCCAAGAGAAAAACTAACTAGAATCTCTAAAGAAACTAGAAGGGAACTAAAAAAGAGAGAAAAAGAGGAGAAGAGAGTGCAACTCTTGCACAAAAGGCTCTTGGGCGTGAATCCCTAGGAGGGACAATGCATTGGACGTCTAAGCCTCTCTCCTCTCTTATTTTTAGCTTTAAGCAACTCCTCTCTTTGTTTATTATTAGAAGTCCAACTTCCATAATAATTAGTAACTCACTATTACCACTATTAGAAGTCTCACTTCAAATAGAAATAGTAACTTTCCTTTTGAGTACAAATAGAATTAGTAATGATCCAATCTTGGGCTAGCGTAGGGACCACTAGGGATTCCATAGAAAGTTTGCTCCAACTGGGACACCACGAACCCACATCTCATGTGCAATCTGGGCCCACAGTTAATTGCAAATAACTCCACCATATAAATGCAATTGAACTCCAGTGTTAGGAATAAATTACATGAAGACCCTAAACTTGCCTATGTCCACAAATAGGCCCCTCCATCAATATCCATTGATCAATTGGACATGCCTTCCAAACTTAGATCCATATCTTATTATCCTTGAGCCCCAATTAATTATAATGATCATTTGGTACCTTTCCAATTAACTCTTAATCGTAATGGGTGCGCACTTACCAATGATAAATCCATTAATTGGCACAAGGGGATATTAAAGATAGATTCCATCTTGACCATTGAATGTTCTCACAGCTTTACTACCACGTACCCAAATCACCGAAGTGTTGACCTACAATTGGCCTCACTCATTGGTGACTCAAAGCAGATGAATAGATAGAAACTTGAGTTCATTAATGTCTCAGGATTGAAAACCTATTGCTAGGGAATTATGAGAGCAGATCTTAAAGTAAAGACAGTGTTCATAAGGTACTTCTCATAGTCCTTCAATACATCCAATGTATTAGCACTATGATCCAAAATCTTATATTCTGATGATCGAGACAAATCACACTATCTCATAGTAATCAAAGTACTGCAACCTTGTCGATGAGATGTCCAGTCATCATAACTGGTTGTGAAGATATTCAAGTAAAAGATTTGCTATACTTATCTCCTGTATGTGGATCTCATCCATACACATGTATTGCATCTAGTATACTTATGGACTCCGGTTCATCTCATGATCCATCATGTCATTCGTATTGGTTATGTGCAAATAAGTAATAAAACATCATTCATCTCATGAAAGGAAATTATGGATATATTTATAAATAAAGAAATTAATCAATTTATTTCATCAATCTTAATGGATTGAGACCATAAAACTAACAACAAGTTCTCATTTTTTTGGGAGAGTCTTATGAGGCAATCTCTGAAGAATTGGAATAAGATCCCTGTAACTATGATGAAGCAATCAATGACATAGTTTCGGGACATTGGTTAGATGCTATGAAAGCTGAGATGGAGTCTATGTACTCCAATCAGGTCTGGACACTTGTGGACTTGCCTACCAATATTAAACTTATTGGGTGCAAGTGAGTCTACAAGAGAAAGAGAGGACCAGATGGAAGAGTTGAGACCTTTAAGGTCAGGCTTGTTGCAAAAGGATATACTCAGAAAAAAGGTATCGATTATGAGGAAACCTTCTCGCCGGTAGCCATGCTCAAGTCTATCTGGATACTCTTATCCATTGCGGCTTATCTCGATTATGAGATTTGGCAAATGGATGTCAAGACGGCGTTTTCTCAACGGCCATCTTGAGGAAGACATCTATATGATGTAGCCAGATGGTTTTATGGCTAACAACCAAGAGCAAAGAGTTTGCAAGTTGCAGAAGTCCATTTATGGACTGAAGCAGACATCCCGAACCGGGAACATCTGTTTTGACCAGGCAATCAAGTCATTTGATTTTTGTCAAGATCTGGATGAGTCATGAGTGTACATGAAAACTGTAAGAGGCAAGGAAGTTTTTCTGGTATTATATGTCGACGACATCCTTCTCCTAGGGAGTGCTATAGGGATGTTGTCAATAGTAAAAGTTTAGTTGGCTAAGACTTCTGATATGAAGGACTTAGGAAAAGCCAACTATATCTTAGGGATCAATTACCATTGAGACCGGAAAAATAGGATGATAGGCTTATCCCATGATGCGTACATAGATAAGGTGTGGGTACGGTTAGCTATGCTTTGTACTAGACTAGATATCTGTCATGTAGTGAGCCTAGTCAGCAGATATCAGTCTAAGACAGGTCCTAACCATTGGACTGCTGAAAGATGTGTTCTCTAATACTTGAGAAGGACTAGAGATGTGTTCACATGTTGATTTGCAGCAGTGATGAGTTGATTCCAGTCGGTAACACCGATACTGACTTCATGTCAGATAAGGACACCAAGAAATCAACTACTGGGTAAGTGTTTATGCTGTAACCGCTTGAGAAGCAATTAAGGAAGCAGCTTGGCTAAAAAGATTCCTCATGGAAATTGGAGTGGTACTTTTGGCAGGACAGCCGCTCACAGTTTACTATGATAACAGCAGGGCCGTCACTAAGTCCAAGGAACTCAAAAGCCAAAAACACCTATAGAGGGAATAACACATGGTCATAGAGATAGTGCAGAAAGGTAATACTGCAATCACCAAGATAAACTCTGTAGACAATCTAGGAGATCCCTTTACTAAGCCTCTGACTACCAAAGTCTTTGAGCAGTAAGTAGATGGGATGTGCATGAGATGCAACCCTGACTGGCATTAAGCCCAAGTGGGAGATTGTTAGTTTTATGGTCTCAATACCAGTATATGATGTAATAAATTGATTCATTTTTTTATTTATCAATATATTTATGCTTTCTTTTCATGAGATGAATGATGTTTTAGTACTTGTTTGCACATAACCAATACGAATTATATGATGGTTTATGAGATGAACCGGAGTCCATAAGTATACTAGATGCAATACATGTGTATGGATGAGATCCACATACAGGAGACATGTATAGTAAATCTTATACTTGAATATCTTCACAGCCAGTGATGATGACTAGACATCTCATCTGACAAGGTTGCAGTACTTTGATTACTATGAGAGAGTATGATTTGTCTCATTCATCAGAATGGAAGATTCTGGATCACAGTACTGGTACATCGGATGTATTGAAGGACCATGAAAAGCACCTTATTAACACTGTCTTTACTTAAATGTCTACTCTCATAATTCCCTAACAATAGGCTCTCAATCCTGAGACATTAATGAACTCAAGTTTCTATCTATTCATTTGCTTTGAGTCACCAATGAGTGAGGCCAACTGTAGGTCAACACCTCGGTGATTTGGATACGTCGTAGTAGAGCTGTGGGAACATTCAATAGTCAGGATGGAATCTATCTTTAATATCCCCTAGTGCCAATTAATGGATTTATCATTGGTAAGTGCGCACTCATTCCAATTAAGAGTTAATTGGATCAGTACCAAATGATCATTATAATTGATTGGGGCTCAAGGATAATAAGATATGGATCTATTTTGGAAGACAGGTCCAATTGATCCATGGATATTGATGGAAGGGCCTACTTGTGGATATAGGGAAGTTTAGGGTCTTCTATGTAATTTATTCCTAAGACTGGAGTTTAATTGCATTTATATAGTGGAGTTATTTGCAATTAACTGTGGGCTCAGATTGCACATAAGATGTGGGGTCGCGGTGTCTTAGTTGGAGCCAGCTTTCTAAGGAATCCCTAGTGGTCCTCACGCTAGCCCAAGTTATTGAAAAGATACTAATTATAGTAGAACTCTAAAAGGAAATAGAGAGTTACTATTTCTATTTGAAGTGAGACTTCTAATAGTGGTAATAGTAAGTTACTAATTATTAATGGAAGTGAGACTTTTATTTAAATTAGTAAGAAGAGAGTTACTAATTGTTAAAGAAGTGAGACTTCTATTTCAATTAGGAAGAGGAGGTGGCTTGAAAGCTATATATATATATGAGGAACAAGTGTGTTGGATGCCCCCCATGCCATTCCCATCTAGGGATTCACGCCCAAGGCTTTTTGTGCAAGAGTTGCACATGCTCCTCCTCTCTTCCCTCTTCTAATTCTCTTCTAGTTTCCTTAAGAGCTTTCTCTTGGAGATCCCACCCATTTTCTTGAGAAAAGAGAATCTGACACTGGTCATAGCGTGGAAGACGATTGAGTCTGGGAGATTCCTATTTCATTTGTGAAAGAGTTTCAACATTAAAGAAAGTAACAACTTCTCCATTAGAGCACAATCGAGCTCCAAAGGTGTCAAACCCCAACCCAGGATTAGTGCGATTAGTGTTAATTAAGTGCGTGTTTAGTTATTATGTGGGTTTAGAGTTCGTGGATTATAAATTTGTTTGATTTAGTCTGGAATTAGCCTTGGGGAATTTCGAGAGTGATTTATGTTATTTAATTACACTCCGGGGTGCCTTGAGTGTACGTGTAAGCTTAGGAGGAAAATTTTAGTTTTCTTGATTTTATTGCAATTTTGATTTATTTTAAATGGTTTTATTCTAGTATTCGACTTTTGTTTTCAGCCTGTTTGTGTTTGAGGCCCAGAAACCCAAATTTTTAGCCTAAAAGGGCAATTCAGTCATTTTACCTCAAATCTGGACCCAAATTTTGAAATCTCAAAACTATGCCAAATTTATACTTTTTGGAAACTAGATTTTTAGGCGATCATTTTTGTCTTCTTCATCGTTTCCATCCGGGACCCGTAAAGTGATGTTTTAATGGTCACAAGTTTTGATCAGGTGGGACCCACTAGGACCATTGACTTAAGCCCCTCCTTTTCCCTCCCTTACCTCACGTTCCAGCCATTTTCTTGCAACTTTTCTCTTCAATCCAGTGGAGAAGAGCCTTTCATCTTCTCTCTTTTCTCTCATGCATGCCATACCTAGAGACTCCCATCTCAAAATCTAAGACCATCACCCTTTTCCTCTCTTCCTAAGCTCTCTATTGGTAGCTCTTTTTTGGAAATTCCAGTTGGAAGAGACCTCCATTTTCTCTTCTTCTTCTTGTTTGGTCAGTTCCAGGTAATGGGATCTTCTTCTTCCTTTCATTTTGATCTTTTGAGCTCTTTTAGACACTAATTTTCATACATGCAAATGCATTTTCGAAATGGGGGTTTTGATTGACCAAAATGATGATTTTTAGAATGGTTTTCTTGGGACTCTTGTGTAGATTTCGTGGCCCTCATTTGGATAGGAGTTTGAGAGACTTTGGATAGCATTTGGAGTAAAGGCAAGTGATCCTTTTAGACCCTCTTAATGCATGTGGTATTTAGGTATTATATTTGATTTTTAATGGCTGATTCACCATGCTTGAATTGCTTAATTATTGCCTTTAAATGCCTGGGATTATTTGAAAAGTCTTCTATGTTCTCTTGTCTAGATTTTTAGCACGATTCTTGATTTATGTATTAGTCAAATTGGATTTCTGTTTTGAGTGTAAGTTAATGGTTTCGAATGAGAAAATGGTGATTTATGTAGCTTGAAGAATGGATGAGTTGGGGGGGAAATGTATAATGGGTGTTGTAAAGATTTGAGGTTGTGAGTATTTTACAAGTTCCCATGAGTTGGAGAAGTGAAAGACGGAGAGTAGCAGAAGTGTGCTAAAGGAATGCAGTTTTCTGCACTAAACGGTTTCAGACAGAAACCTGTTCACTCGAGCGAAACTCTTAGTCGCTTGAGTGAATAAGCTTCTATCTGGGAAGATCACTTCCAGCAACCTGTCCGCTCGAGCGAACATTGGGTAGGCTCGAGCGAACTTTGGGAGAGGCTTGAGCGAAGGACGATTTGTGTTGCGACCGCTCAAGTGAACCGTATGGAGGCTCGAGCGAAGGATGTTCTGGATGGGTCCGCTCGAGCGAACTCATCATCGCTCGAGCGAACCTGATGCCCCCTAAATCTTTGGAATGTGACAGAAAAGGGAAGTTTTGAGGGAATTTCTAGAAGGAAGAAAACCTGATCATGTCAAGTGTCTTCCATTTGATATTGTGCCTTTGAGACTTAAAATATCCTATACCTTATGAATACCAAAGCATTTGTCCTAAACCGGATATTTAGGTTCTTCAAATACACAATGATCAATAGGCACTTAGCTTGGGCTTGATTGAATTTGTTGGAAGTCTCGACTTTGACAATAAAAGCATTATGTCAACTTTGTCTTATTTTGCCAATCTAGTTTTATTTAGAATCACTCTTTTAGTTCAGAATAAGATAGCACATGCTTTTCTTGCAAATTTCACCCGTGTTGTTTTGATAAGTGTTTTTCCCCAATCATGACGAGTTCGCATATGTATCGCTGTGTTTTCTTGAATTCATGGTTTTCGTTTAATACCACTGAGCTTGGACTGCCCCTTCAGTCTGATCCACTGTCCGGGGGTCCTTAAACATGTGGACTATCTGCAGATTAGTCGTGTATTATATTACACATCGTGCGTGCCCCGGTTCTGCGGTCGGTTTTCCCCCTCTACCTTGCATGACTTGGGATCGTGTCTTGCGTGTCGTGTTTTGCGTGTCATGCTTGCTCTTGTCACCAAGTGTGATTGAGAAAGGATGGGCTCATTGTGGATTTACGAATCATGATTTATTTCTTGAAATCGTGTTAGTTTTGCTTTGCTTACTAGTAAACGCGGTTTTGCATATTGAGTAAGTTGCTTCGAAATTGTTAAAGTGTCTGAGCTTTGTTTACTTCAAACTGCACATAAAATTTATACTTATATGCGTCTAAATTGATCACCTGCCAGGCTGTTGTGTTTGACCCTTTTCGTTTTGGTGTTTAGATGCAGGAGCCGTTGCCCCTGAGGAGGAGCACCTGGAGGAGGCTGTTGAGCCACCCCCAGCCCGTGAGTGGCAACCCGACGACGTCCTCTAGATGTTGGGTGGGGTCTTGAGCATGTCATATGATGGGAATGGGTGTCTATTTTGTTTTTGGGTTGTAAGGCCTCTGTTGGCCGTTGTTACTTTGGGAATGTGTAACTAACTTAACTTACTTTGGTTCTTTTGCAACTAGAATGTTAAATGTATGGTTATGCCATGTTATGTTTCCTCCTCCGATTATGGTTGATGATGATTTAATTTATGTAAGTGAATGATATGTCATAAGTGTTGTATGGACACGATTACTTGCACGCTTCCACAAATCATAGTTTGTGTGAGATAAATTCCAAGCGTGTTTTGGGAATTCTCATCGCTGAAACCTGTGGGTTAATCATAGTTGGATGGTTGGTTAGTATAACCTCCTTCACCCACCCCCGCCCCCGCCCCCCCACCCCCACCACCCCCCACCCCCCGTCGCGGGCCCGGGCTCGATTAGTAGGACTTCGGTCCGGGGTCGCGACAAAAGGTATAATCTACATCCTTGTATGTTGTAGAATTTCGTGGTTGCTTGTTATGTGCTATTTCTATCTTCTAGATAAATGTTATTGCTGATCATGGTTGATGAGATTGAGGACATGGATCCTGAATTGGGTTTTGTAGCCTTTTGGATAGTTGATCCCTGAGTCAAGTGGGTCAAAAGTTTTGAAAACCTATCCTAGAGGCCCACCTACTTTCAACAATTGGTATCAGAGCCATACCTCATCTCTAATCATGTTAGAGTAGTAAGCCTGTTCTAATCTTTGCATGAGATGCGAAGAAGATAGAGCAAGCGTTGTGTTTGGACCAATTTTTGATGAATTTGCTTGGTTATTAGTGGATTCATGCTTGGATAGTCACAAAAGGGTTTAACAATGATTAAAGGATGGTAGGAAGCCATTGGGAGACTTCAGAAGTGTTTTGGAGTCATTTGGACATGAAACAGAAAAACCCATGTTGTAGGTGTTCGTCAGTCCGATCGACCGGTCTCGTACTGGGTCGATCGGGTGACAGTAGGTGCGGTCGACCGAGCCATCTGCCCGGTCGACCGGGTACACTAACACAGAACTGTGCAGGTTTCAGTTTCGAGTCTGTTTTGCATTTTTGTTTCGAGGGCGCTGCCCCTTTGGCCCCTACGAGCTGACCAGGCAGCTCGTCCCCTGCCGGGGGACATCCCCAGATCCCCTTTGCGAAGTGCATGATTCACAAAGGTGGCAGCTTTTGGCATCTTGTATTTCCATTGTTGTTTGGTAACCCGGTTTTGTGAGTTGCTTGTTTGTATGAGATACTAACTTGCACGCTATCTTGTCCTCTCCATATGGCCCACAAGTCTTTTACTTTCTTTATGTGGTTGTTGGTTTATTTGAGGCTAAGTGTAAAGGGCATCATGGTTTCCTTGGTTTCCCGTGAAAGGGCAAGGCATTGTGGTTTCCCTATAGCCCTTTTATTTCCATGTTTAGAATACCATGTAAGTCTCATTGTAGAGACATAGGGATTTATGTAATTTTCTAAATTTGTAAATTCTGGCAATGCCCGAGACGAAGAAAGAAAGTGAAGTTGGACTCCTGATCAAAGCGTTTGAAGATTACCAAAAGAATTTGGGAGATGCCCATAGAGTTTGAGGAATCCCAAAGTCTTGGAAAGTCTAAGCAGTCTAAGAAGTCTATTCCGTTTGGGCCATGTGGAGGAGAGGACTAGTTACTATTTTTAACATTTTCTATTTATGGATGAATGTATGATTTAAAATGTTTTCAAATCTGATCCAAACATAGCAAGTTACTGAAATTGGACAAATCAAATTAATTTTTGGAAAGAGTTCTAATTAGTGTTGATGACCCATGAGATGGACACATTGGTAACACTAATTTAAGAAACTGGACTTTTCTTAAAATAACTTGACTTGGAACCAATCTTTGATTATATCATGAGATGATTTGATGTTCATATATATATATATATATGTGTGTGTGTGTGTGTGTGTGCGCGCGCTCTAATATTTTAAAAGGAAAATCCTCAAATCTAAAATATTAAGTGGGAGCGGGGCATTAAATTGAGAAATCCCCATGGTTTTCCACCATAGGTCCATTGTAAGGAAAGTATTAGCCTCGCGCCATCTTGAGAATGACCGTTCCCCACGGAGGGCTTTTATTTGTCTGGTTACTAGATATGGATCTCCCAAAAGGATAGCGTTGGTGAGACGAGGTGGGGGTTCACTCCCCAAGGAGGAGCTGCCCACAACGGTTGTCACGCAATGTTAATTGGTGGTCACACTTAACTAAAATAGTGATGTATTATCCCCAAGGATTTGCCTCATGTATTTAGAAACCAAAGCTAATCGGGAGTCATACATTATTTGGTATGAGATACCTAGATAATAATGAATGATAGGGGATCATGGATAGTTAGTCTTAATAAAAAATTTTGACTTACTTTGATCTGCACCAATCTAGGTGGTATTTGCACTCCCCAAGGAGGCATATCCCAGGGATTGGAATTCCGATGTATTTTGAATTTACTAGTTATGAGGATTTCCACATAAATTTGGTAGAGCACTAAACCCTAATGTCATTAATATTCTTTAATGAATGTATGGTTATGTGCTACAGTTAATTCAGCATGAATTCAAATACTTTCAATCCACTTGCGACCATCCTCAACCAGAATAAGTTGATGGAATCCAACTTTATAGACTGGAAAAAGACCCTGGATATTGTCCTGACAACTTCAGGATGCAGATATGTCCTTACCATACCCTCCCTTCCTGAGCCTGAGCTTGATGCACCACAGTTTGAAAAGGACCTTTACACCAAGTGGACCAAAGACAATGAGATAGCCAGATGTTTTATACAGGCATCCATGTCTAGTGTTTTACAACACCAACATCAATCCTATAAGTAAGCATACGATATTATATCGAACTTAAAGGAGATGTTTGCGGACCAAGTTAGACTTGCTAGGCAAGCTGTTATGAAGGTGCTGATAAACACTATGATAGCTGACGGAACCCTAGTACTAAAACATTTGTTGAAAATGATATTTGCACTGAATGAGTTAGATGTACTGGGTGTTACAATTGATATAGAATCGCAGATCGACATGATCCTTTAGTCACTACCGGATTCTTTCAATCATTTCGAGATCAATTATAATAAATTGGAAATGGCTATAGCTGAGTTGTCTCGCCAGCTGGTAGTGACTGAGGAAATCATGAAGAAAGAGCAAAATCCCCTCATGATAGAAAAGTCATTTGGTAAGACCAAGCCGAAGGGCAAAGACCGAGATAGCAAGAAGAAATCTGTCATCAAGGGTCCTAAATTGGAGAATGGTTCTACTTGTGGTATGGCCAAGGCTAAGGGTACGGGAGTAAAGGGAAGTGTTTCCACTATGATATGACAGGACATTGGAAAAGGAATTGTCCAGATCTTTTGTCTAAGGAAAGGACCTTAGGTATGATTGAGTCACTTGTTTTTTAAGTTAGTTTTGCAACTGGTACTTCAGAATCCTGGCGCGTAGACTCCGGTGCAACTAATCACATTTGTAATACGTTGTAGGAGTTACAAATAACCAGAAGGATTAGCGGCGGAGAAATCATTGTTAACCTGGGATTGGAAGCCAAGGCAGAAGCAGTGTCAGTGGGAGTAGTAACTTTGTTATTTTCAGATATTAAGTTGATTTTGTCAGATACATTAAATGTACCGTCTTTTAGACGGATTTTGATTTTTTCAGTTTCTAGTATGGTGAATAAGAGTTATTCTATTACTTTTGGTACTAAAATTGTCATAAAGAGATACGGTACTTTTATGTATTCTGATAAGGTTATCAATGGCATTTATTTGTTAACTCCCACAATGCATGAGATACACGACACTGATATTAATAATAGACCATCTTTAAAGAGGTAGTCACCTTCCTCTAATCCAACAAAACTTCGGCACCAGAGGCTAGGTCATATAAAAACTAAACAGGATTGACAGGCTAGTGAAAGATGGTATCTTACCTTCATTGGTGGTAGAACCAATGCTTGTCTGTGAGTCTTATGTGGAAGGTAAAATGACCAAAAGACCATTTTCCTCTAAGGGCAGTGTAGACACCTCGTTTTGGCACCCTATGAGGGGCAATTCAGTCCACCCTATTTAATGATATCCTTATTAGGTCCTGAGTCAAAAGTCACCTGTCATTTCTGGACCTCTGATCGCCCTGGGAGTTGGCTCATCGTGATCTACTCATCGAGAGCTTTCCGCCCATATATAGAACTCCAAGATCTGACTGGCGGATCAAAAAATCATGACAGCGGGTCCCACACCCCGCGGCGCCCGCATGAAAAATCACCTGTCATTTTTGGACCTCTGATCGCCCCGGGAGTTGGCTCATCGTGATCTACTCATCGAGAGCTTTCCGCCCATATATAGAACTCCAAGATCTGACTGGCGGATCAAAAAATCATGACAGCGGGTCCCACACCCCGTGGCGCCCGCGTGAAAAATCACCTATCATTTATGGACCTCTGATTGCCCTGAAAATTGGCTCATTGTGACCTACTCGCCGAGAGCTTTCCGTCAATATGTAGAACGTCGAAATCCGACGAGCGGATTGAAATCTACGAAACCTGGGCCCCATTAATGACAACCCGGCCAATCTCCACCGGACCCCACCTTCTCGACCCAAACCAGTTTCTTTTAAATCCAAACCCATTAGGCCAAGTCCAGACCTCACCTGACCCAAACACAACCCGAGCCTGATCCAAACCTCTTGACCCGAACTTGACCCGTCCCACGAGGCCCATTAGCTGCATGGGAGAGGACAGTCCATGAGATCTGGACTCTCCCCTCCCCCTTAAACGTCATCTATCCCTCTCAATTTCAAAGACCTAAGCCTTATCCCTCTCATCTCTCCCCCTTAAACGTCATCTATCCCTCTCAATTTCAAAAACCCGAAGCCTTATCCCTCTCATCTCTCCCCATTAAACGTGATCTATCCCTCTCAATTTCAAGGACCGAAGCCTTATCCCTCTCACCCATGCGCATATCCATCTATCTCCATCTCCTGTAACCGAGGATTCGATCTCCATCTCTACGCCCGTCATCTCTCGACCATCCATCACACCTCTCATCTCCATCGTTGCAGCAATTCCATCTCACTGCCCAGCATCGTCACAGAACCCATCCCTTACAACCCATCATTCTCCATCTGCAGATCACGCCGCCTCCTCCATCCCTATGCTCATCAGCCCTGTCTCTCCATCACCAACCCATTTCGTAGCCCCTCCATCCAGATCACCACCTCCTTTCTTCATCACCACCACCCTCTCTATCTCCACGCAGAACCTCCCCCATATCTCATTGCAGCACCAAAACGCCCCATCTCTGCACCACCATCTGACCTCTCTCTGGCCACAACCCATCTTCGACTCTATCCCATCATCTCTCCCCTTCATCATCACAGAACCCATCTCACCATCTCGCCCTCCATCTCTCCCAAACATAGGCGCAGATCACACGTCCATCTCCTTCACCCAGACGGAACTCCCTTCCTCATCATCATCTTCTGCTCTCTAACCCACGCCTCCAAAACCCATCATCTGCATCTCCATCTCACGCGTCTCCCTCTCAGATCCATCCTTTCCACCTGCAGCAGTGCCCCTCGCTCCAGCTCCACGCTTACCATCTCCCTCCATCTCAATCCTCTAGACGCACGCCGCAGAAGCACCTCGCACATCCGCACGCAGCAGTCGCTGGACGCACGCAGCAGCACCTTCTTCCTTCTCCTCGCGCCGCCGGACGCCTCCCCCTGCACCAGGTACGCCTTCTTCTCTTCCTCCCCACCACCTGCACCCACTGCACACCATTCCTCTCTCTTTCTTTTCTTCACCCACACCCACCTGTACATCTCTCTCTCTCCCTCTTCCCCTCCTTTCCTGGTTTTCCTCTCTCCCTCTTCCCTGTTCTCCTATCTCCCTCTCCTTCCCCTTCTTCCACTCCTCTCACACCCAGCGCACACACTGCCCTCTCCCTGCTTTCTTCTCCCTTTTTTCCTCTCCCTTTCTCCGCCTTATCTCTGTCCCCACAGTTCTCTCTCTGACTCTTTCTGGTCTTCCTCGCCCTCCGCCTCCTCTCTTCGTCTCCCTCACCCTTTCTGCTCTCCCTCGCGGTCTCTCTCTATCTCTCTCTGCTCCACCTCTCCCTCTCGTTCTTTTCTCCCTCCTCTGCCTGCACTCTCACTCTCTCTCGTTCTCTCTCTACCCTCTCAGCCCCTCTATCCCTGCTCTCCCTATCTCCCTACTCTCTCAGTCCCTCTCTCCCTCACCTTTCTTTCTCCCCTGCACCCCCCTGCGCACACACTACACTGTCTCCCCTGCTCCTTCTCTCTTTCGTCCACTCTCTCTCAGTTCCTCTGTTCCGCCCACTCTCTCTCTCCCGTTGGCACACCGTCCCTCTCTCCCTGCTCTCCCTATCTCCCTACTCTCTCAGTCCCTCTCTCCCTACTCCTTCTTCCTCTCTTCCACTCTGCGACCCATCTCCCTCTCTCCTGTCCACTCTCTTTCTCACCCTCTCTCTGCTCCGCCCACTCTCTCCCTCTCGTTCGCTCCTTCTCCCCCTCGCTCTCTCCCCTTCGTTTCCGCCCTGTGCCCACAAGCAGCAGTGCTGCCTCCCCATCTCCTTTCTCTTTCTTCTTCCTCCCTCCTTCCTTTCCCCACTTCTTCTTTCCCTGCTGCTGTGCATCACTATCGCACCCCCCTCTTTTTCCTTTCTTCCCTTCTTCTCCATCTTCCTCTTTCTCCGCCTGTACACCCCCCTGAACTAACCCCCTTTCTTTCTCTCTTTTTCTTTCATTCTCTTCTTCTTCTCCTCCCCCCCGCACACACTACAGTCACTCGCCTGCACACCTTTTCCTCTTCTTTTTTCTTTCTTTCTTTCTTTCTTTTTCCCTTTCTTCTCCTCCCCACTGCAATTTCCCTTGCGGCTGCACGCACCCACCTGCACCCACTGCACCTCTTTCTTTCTTTTCATTTCATCTTCCTCTTTCTCTTGACCCCACCACCCTGCACCCCCTGCTGCACACACGACTGAGCCACTGCCCACTTGTACCACGTGCATCACACCTGTTCACCCACCTGCACTCCTTCGACACCCACTGCTGGCACCACTTGCACTTTCATCACCTCCGACTTGCCCGTTTGGATTGCCAATCATCGGAGCTATCAATCCAGACCAAGCACGCACAGCCCGGTTGCACTCCACTCTCTATTTTTTTTTTGCATTCAATTCTTCAGTCATTGTAGTCCGTCTTTTGTTCTTCATGCATCTAATATGCCATGCATTTAGATTCAGATTAGTGTTTTAGGCCATTTTTATTCTTATTATTTTTTAAATTAGCCTTAATCTGTATGTCAACATGCATTTAACATGCCCATGCATTATAATCGTATTACATCTTGTTTCTTTAGTTTATCCTCTTTATAAAAATTGAGACTGCATTCCCTTTATCTGTTCATGTTATTCTCTATATAAAAATTAGAATAAAAACCAAAAACACCAAAAGAAAACAAATAATAAAATAAAAGTAAAGATTAAAAATAGAATTTTAGCTACCCTATTAATTAGGATAATTAGGCTAAATTTAATAATTAAGTTCTTTTCTCCCTTCCTCTCTCATTAGGATTAGGAAATATTATTTAGGAAACTTCAAATAAATTAATTAAATTAAAAATTAGAAATTCATTCTCTTTCCCCCTTCCCATTTCATTAAGATAAATCAATTTAGGATTTTAGGCCCTATGAATAAACATAAAAACAAATAAAAATAATAAAAATCCAAAATACCAAAAACAAAGTAAAAGATATTAAAAACCAAAATATTAATAAATTGGAGTTAGAAATTAGACAGTAGCCTAGATTGATTAGGTCAGACCTTGGACCTAGATCTAGGTCTCCCCCTAGCCAGTTTAGACTACCCTAGTTTTATTAATCCCTACTGATTAGGTCTCACTCTCTCTCCGGGCCCCGCTAAGGGACCGGGAGAGCGGATGTGGACGGTTAGGACCTTAGGATAGGGTAGAGATCCATTAGGGAAATGGAATAGTTAGATTAAATCCAAGTAGGAACTCCCATAGTTAGGCCCTTCTAGCCCCAATTATTAAAATCCAAAAAAACTATAAAACCAACAAAATCAATTCCAAAAATATTTTCTTCTCTTTTCCTCCACCTCCGGTGCCAAATATTTATCTGAACTCAATGATTAAAGGGAATAGAGGCTGATTCCGAGAACCTGAATTAATGAGAATGATGAAATGAGACGAGTGATTTCACACACACCCTAATATCAGTTTATTTACTACCGGCCCATCATCGGCCACCCTCAATCAATCTCGGCCCAACATCGGCCATTTTTATCTTACTTCTGGCCCATCATCGGCGATGCACTTCTATCACCTGCGTATCGCACGCAAACCCACAGAAATCACAACTCGAAGTTTCGTCTGCATCATTCTTTCGATTCGAAGAATCAGCCTTTAAACCCTAGGTCGTCAAAGGACATTGAAGGGGGTACCCAGGAATGGGGTTGATCCTCTTCTAAATATTTGGCACCTTTCCCCTTATTTTCTTAGCTTATTTTCATTCTAATTCGCTTATCCCTTAGAATACTTGGATTTAACTTTAATTAGTCTGTTCAACCCTGGATGTTGATTTCCCCTGCCTAGTTCATTATGGTCCCATCTTGAAGCCCGCAATTTGACCCTTGACCCAAGTTCGACCCGAATTGAAAGACCCAAATTAAGTGACGAGACAACCGTCGTGTGTCGCCGGCGGCACATTAGACGAGAGAAGAACCCACCCCATTTTCCTCCCGCATTCTTTCGGCTTTCGTCGAAGGACGGTGTTACGGCCGAATCCGTAACTGGCGATCGTGATCCGTCGATTTTGAGGGTAGTCGGAATCCTCATTTTCGATGTATTTTTTTTATCTCACACTGTTGAATGGCGATTCCCCTCCCGGGGGGTCAAAACTCACATCCAACAGCCTGGCGATCGTGATGGGACATCTTCTGTTGTCTCGTCACGAATTTGGGTCTTTTGCAGGTCCCACGATCTCCATGCAAATAGCCTGGCGATCGTGACGGGACATCTTTTGTTGTCTTATCGTTTACTTGGGTCTTTTAGAAGCTTTATTATGAAACACGAACCTTCGATCAATGATTGAATGTCCGTGTCTCGTTTATTTAAGGGTTATTATGGGTACAAATCAAATATGAACTGGCGTCCGCATAACCGCCCGCTGAAGCTCTCCCCTTTACAACATAAGTGCGCAGCCCTATTAATCTTTCTTCTTTCCCGCATTAATTCTATAAAACATTCTCTTATTTCCTAAATTCTTTCCCTTCTCATCTTTTCTAAAGTCTTTCTCTTCTCACCCCCACTTTCTTATAAATGGCAAATCACCCATGGGGAATGCCAGACATTCCTCCTATTTCAACCCCGGGAGCAACTCGAGCCATCGGTGAGGCTTATTTCCCCCCATTAGATACTGAGATCTCTAGATCTCTTTCTACCCCATTATCTGAACCGCGCTATTCCCCGCGCATATCGGGCTCTCCGATTGTCGAACGGGTCCCTTCTCCCATGAATGCAGTAGTCGCGAGAAAAAGTCACTCTAGTCCTCCAACTCCAATAAGGAGGGACTCATACTCTGCCAACTCTCGAGTCACGTATAAGGATTTGGTCGGATCGAGCAAACAGACGGTAGAGCATAAGACCTATGCCAACATCACAACACGGGCTCGCCGTGTGCTTCAACCGGTCACTTCACAGGTCATCCATCATTCAGCTACGGTTACCCGAACTGAACCGATTACCTCTATGGTCCCCCAATATAGAACACCTTTTGATACATCCATTATGACCACCACTAGACAAGCGAGACAGCAACCAGCCCCGATCCCATATGCAAATACACGCCTCCATATAGGCCAAGGACAGGTGGCCCCGGCTCGATCACTCACGCCGAGGGTCCCGCGGCGAAGCCTTGCTGTTTACACCAGCGCACAGAACGCACCCATAATCCACCATCAATACCAGCATGAGGTAGTCCAACCCCAACTTCAAGCAATGACTCCTCCGACTGTCTCCGTAAGCCGATCGATCCCAAACTCATCTGGCCTTAGGCTAACCTATCATCAACCGACGGGATACGAAAGATCACCTCTAACGTATCAAGATCAATTGACTCCGGCTTACGAAATGTTAGACGAGGAGCAAGATCCCCCACTCTATTATGATGAAATTGCGGACGATGTAGACCCTCATGAGCTTCACGAGGACCATCGGCCGGACCATCCAGCCCACGAGCTCTCCCGCCAATTGAATTACGTGGGTCGACGATTAGGATTAGCTCATGACCTAGATAGAACTCGAAACCAAACCCAAATTCAGGCCCCTAGGAGAACACGAGCTGAGGAAAGCTACCACTATGTGCCTTTGGGACCCCAACTGGACCCTCAACACGATCTTGTAGAACCGATTTATTATCGAACCCCAGTTGAGGCCCCGAGACGTGGCCAAGCACACGAAGATCAAAACCCTGATTCCCATGCAATTAGAGAAATGCGGAAGGAAATAGAAGGGCTAAAGAGTGAAATTAGAAAGAAGTCGCCGTCACGACAAGGCAAAAGGTTAGGGTTCTATGACTTTACGAAGAAAGAAGAGACCAAGAAATCACCCTTCCCAGCTAAAGCCCCAAAGTTCGTAGCATATGACGGGACTACAGACCCTCAACACCATTTGGTGTCCTTTTGCAGTAAATGCCGTATAATCGCTGACGACGATGCCCTCCTCATTAATTACTTTCAAGAATCGCTAGCCGGAGATGCGCTAACTTGGTACACATCTGTGCCCTCACACGAGATCAATACCTTCGAGGATGTGATAGAAAAATTTCTGGTGCGATACCAACACCTAACTAAGAACAAACCCCTGTGGCATGACTTAGCCAACTTAAAGCAAAAGAACAATGAGGATTATGAAGAATTCGCCACGAGATGGCTGAGTCAATTCACGAGGTCTGACTGCAATATGAAGGAGAAGGAACAAGTCAGGATGGTCATTTCGAACATGAAAGAACCGATGAGGACATTGATGACGATCGGGGAAGTCATGAATTGGAGCGGCCTACACCATCGATTGTCGAGAATGAAACAGAACCTAGACGATGGAATATTGAATAACCTAGGCATCTCCGATCAAAAAAGGATTGTCCGTCGTGTGACCAGTCAAGTGGAAAATCGCGCGACCCCTGAAGTAAACTCGACCCAAGAGGTGGTTTATCGCCCATATAATCCTGGTCAGGAAATGAATTTCAACCAACAGCGGAATCAAGGACAAAACAGGGATGTTAATTTCCAAGGGAACACACAAAGCTTCCGGAACAATCAGAGCTACCGGGATCTTCCTCGGAATGATCAGAGATATAACCAACAACCACATGACCAAAGGGGACCCATTCATCCAAGGCAAAACATAAATCCGGCACGACAACCTGTGAATCAGCCGGTGATGCCTCAAAACCCGAATTAGAGTAATAATCCTCGGCCGAATTATAACGCAGTCTCGTTCAATTATAACGACAATTCAGGCCAAAACAATGACGGGAACAAGAGAAGGCTTGGACCGAAAAGGGCTAACTACCCGCCCCTCCCTCAACCTTGGATCACTGTTTTCTGGTCACTCATAGAACAAAATGCTATCCAGCTTCCACCAGAAAGACAACAGCAATGGCCAGACCACCTTGATCGGACGAGATTCTGTGCATACCATAGGATGCCGGGACATGACTTAACCCATTGCTATACGGCCAGAGACCTGATCTACGACCTCAGTGATGAAGGGGCGATTGAGTGGAATAGCATCAAACCCACGGAAGTCTACGGTCCGCAGAAAATGCCACAAGCCCAAGGTCCGCTTACCGGTACGACGCAGCGAGTTCCGAACATGCAAATCTACACAAACCCGATGCCACAACACGCTGCGTCAACCTCAACAGAACCGTTGCAGGGACCGTCGGCCAATGTCGCTACCGTGTCACATCAATCAACTGATTTCCCGATCCAGCCAGCCATTAGTCAGAATCAACCCTACTATAATGATTTTTTTGAAGATGATGACTATTGGAAATACGTCAATTGGGACGGAAAAACTAAATTCAGACTAGATAACATCAAAACCGGCATGGTAATCGACTCCCCGGACCTCTACAAGGTGTTCTTTGATGATGATATCGAGTACGAGGGGTCTCGGACCAGCACTCACTCCCAATTTAATCAACCCCAGGATGTTGGGCCGTCACAAGCACACCTCCGATCAGGACGGATCCGCCCACCGCGGCTACCTCCGATCACCAGTGCGCCGGATCCGGGCTTACAAATTCCTAACACGCAGACCGAAGAGGTTGTCGAAGAGAGACCTCATGTTCAGCTGGAGACTGGGATAGAGTATGATCTCCTAGGGCATCTAACGAAGATAGCAGCTAAGGTGTCAATCCTTGATCTGATCAAGACTTCCCCTATGCATCAAAAACAGCTGATGGACGCCATCACCCACTTACAAGTTCCGGAAAATATAACCCCAGAGCAACTACGGGCGTCCATTGCGTCCTTGTCGTCTGAGACATCTTTGCCAATCCTCAACTTTACCGAGGAGGAACTAAAAGAAATACCACCTGAAGCGAGGACCTCACCCCTACATCTCACAGTTAGGGTGGCCAAGAAAGAGATATCCGGCGCTTTGGTAGACACAGGGGCATCCCTAAACATCTGTCCACTGAAAACCTACAAGACGCTGGATTTAACTGCTAAAGACCTAACCCCAGCTCCGTTGGTGGTGACAGGATATGACGGAAATAGGAAGAACGTTTGTGGGAAGATTATGTTATTGGTGCAAGCAGTCCCGATCTCAGTACCCGAAGAATTCTACGTCATGGATATCCCAGCGACCTTCAAGTTGATATTAGGGCGTCGCTGGCTGAATCACATGAAGGCGGTCATGTCCACTAGGCACCAATGTATTAAGTTTCCCCACTTAGGAAAAATCGTGAAGCTAATGGGGGACCCCCCTGTGATCGAACCAAAAGGACTTCAGATACTTCCCACCTTGCGACCGGCCCCTATCCCGCCTGGAACCAAAACCCATGGATACAGGGTTGATCCCACCATTTCCCTGACGGACATCGATCCCGTCCGGAGTATGATACCAGATCCGGTCCCTCTACCTGAACCGCCATTAAGAAAAGAATGCATACATGGCTGGAACCTCATGAGAAAACTTGGATATCAGCCCGGATTTGGGCTAGGTAGGAATGAGGATGGGATTCTTGACCCCGTTATCCTGGGAGCAAGGATAGGAACAGAAGGACTGGGATTCAACCCGTATGATCAGGTAACACTCTCCAGAAAGGATTGGAAACTAGGGGAACACTTTGTCAGGCATAGCAAGCTCTTGGACCCCAATGAACCTCCCAACGGAGAAGGATGCCATCAGATCCACCCCCAGGAAAAAGGGAAAGAACTATTGATAGAAGGTATAACCGATTCGTCCTCTGACGACGACGAGGTCGAAACTTACGAAGACATCTTTGGTACCTGGGAAGAATTCCACGAATCTGACGAGATTAGAGGTTCAAGTTTCCCCCTGGAGGAAAGTTTCCAAATGCTGTCTTGTAACATGATTGGTATTAGTGATTCGGTGAAATTGCCCAAAAAAAAACGCCGATTTCCGAAAAGAGAAACGACTATGAAACCTGGGAAGTCAAAGACCCCGATAGTCAAGAAGTCGTATACTGGCCAGCTGCGTGGCGACACTGGAGAGCAGGACCTTCAGAAGAAGACAACAAAACCTGGGAGATCGAAAATCCCGAAGGCGACGAAGTGGTGTATCGCCCCGCAGTTCGGCATTGCCCGGGGCAGGGATCTTCCTCCTTAGATAGCCCCTCCTCAACCCAACCTGTAACATATCATTCTAAAAACCCAAAAAAATCACAAAACCCCAAAATCCCAAAAAAAGTAGAAAACCAAAAAAACAAAAATGTAAGTAGTTTAGGAGTAGAGACCTTTGACTATTGTAGGGCCATAAGAAGACCTGAGCGCTGGAAAATTCCCCCGATAGAGCAATCACGGCTAGAGGGAATCATGAGCCGAATTAGCAAGATAGGGTATGAGTCGATGCCCATTATTTCAGAGCCAGAATCATCTCCAGGAACCAAGAACGTAAAGGATGAGATGGGCGTTTACGAATTAGTAGATGCCGAAGGAGAAGACGATGAAGTCTCGGAAGAGTTCCAAAGGGTCATCAAAAGGTTTGACGAGCAAACTCAGTCGACGGTCGAGAAGACAAAGGAGATCAACTTGGGGACTGAGGAAAGGCCCAAGCTAGTCCAGATTAGTGCATGCTTGGAACTCGGTGAAGAAGAAGAGATCCTTAAAGTCCTGGATGAATATCAGGACGTATTTGCGTCGGACTACCATGACATGCCAGGACTAGACCCGCTTCTGGTAGAACATCAAATTCCATTGGAAGAGAGCGCGAGACCGGTTAAACAGAAGCTGAGAAGAATGCTCCCTGACGTCGCAGTGAAGGTGAAAGAGGAAGTTGACAAACTTCTCCAGGCCAAATTCATCAGGGTAGTGCTGTTTCCTCAATGGATTGCCAACATTGTCCCGGTCAAGAAGAAAGATGGACGTATCAGAGTCTGCATCGACTTTCGGAACCTAAACAAGGCCTCACCTAAGGACGACTTTCCCTTACCACACATAGACGTGCTCGTCGACAACACCGCTGGGCATGCAATGCTCTCATTCATGGATGGATACTCGGGGTACAACCAGATAAAGCTTTCAGAAGAGGATCAAGAAAAGACCTCATTTACTACCCCTTGGGGGACTTATTGCTACGTTGTCATGCCCTTTGGACTGAAGAATGCAGGTGCAACCTACCAAAGAGCCATGATGGCGATATTCCACGACATGATGCACGATTGTATGGAAGTATATGTCGATGACATCTTAATTAAATCCCAAACTCGTGCAGACCATGCTGCAGCTCTGAAGAGGGTCCTCCAAAGGTCAAGGGAGACAAAGTTGAGAATGAATCCGAAGAAGTGTGTCTTCGGGGTGTCGTCAGGAAAACTTTTAGGATTCATGGTCAGCAATCGGGGAATCGAAGTTGACCCCTCGAAGGTGAAAGCTATCCTCGAAATGCCGCCCCCGAAGAACCTCAAAGAATTAAGAGGCCTCATAGGGCGACTACAGTTCATTAGAAGATTCATTTCACAGCACTCGCAAAGATGTGAGCCGTTCTACAAATTGCTAAAAGGAGGCGTGGAATACCACTGGGATGATGACTGCCAGAAGGCATTTGAGGATTTGAAGAAATATTTATTGAGTCCCCCCGTTTTGAAGCCCCCTGCTAAAGATAAGCCTCTCATTTTATATGTGTCAGCGACGGAATCCGCGATAGGCATAGTTCTGGGTCAACATGATGAGACTAGCCGGAAAGAGAATGCAATTTATTACTTGAGCAAATCTCTCCTGCCATATGAGCGGAAATACTCCTCGATAGAAAAAACGTGCTTAGCGGTGGTTTGGGCTGCCCAGAAACTCAGACACTACTTCTTAGCCTACTCAGTCAAACTCTTGGCCAGAATGGATCCTTTGAAATATATCTTTGAGAAACCTGTCACTTCAGGACGAGTGGCACGATGGCAGATGCTCTTGGCAGAATTCGACATAACATACGTAACTCAGAAGTCAATAAAAGGGCAAGCCATCGCTGACCACCTTGCATATCTCCCCCTGCCACAGTATGAACCGGTCAAAACCGATTTTCCAGACGAAGACGTGCTATGTGTAGACATAGAGGAGATAAAGGACCCCGAGTTGTGGACAATGTACTTCGACGGTGCCTTGAATCAGAATGGAAAAGGGATTGGGATAGTGCTTTTGTCCCCAGAAGGAGTGGCGATACCGAAGGCCTTCAAAGTCGGCTTCCCAGCCACCAATAATGAAATGGAGTACGAAGCACTCCTAGCAGGTTTAAGAGAGGCCGCGAAGTTGGAAGTTAAGAAACTCCGAGTTCTCGGGGATTCAAAGGTGGTCATATCCCAAGTGGCAGGTGAATGGAAGGTGAACGCCCCTAAGCTCGCTCATTATCATGAAAAGGCCAAGAAAGCTATGTCCCAGTTCAAGAAAATGTCCTTTCTTTATATCCCGCGAGCTTTAAACCGGCTGGCCGACTCGTTGGCCACCTTGGCCTCGATCGTGGAAGTCCCCCTCGACAAGGGATCCGAGACCTTTCACATCCAAAGGATAGACACTCCCTCGGTTGAACTAAAAGACTTGGCCCTCGGAGATCCAGATAAGATTCCATCCAAAGATGAAGGACCGAAAGTAAGGAAAGCGAAAGGGAAAGAGACAGAGGCAGAGGAACCCAATCGAGAGCGGATACTGGCCCCCCTACAACATGACGAAGAACTCATAGACGATCATCCATGGTACTTCGATATCTGGAACTACCTGCGCGATGGATACATCCCTGAATATGCCACCAAATCCGACAAAAGGGCATTGAAAGAAATGGTTCAAAGGTACGTCGTTGTCGGAGGACTGTTATATCGCCGATCATTCAGTGGGATTCTCCTGCGATGCGTGACGGTTGAGGAAGGACGAGAAATAATCGAAGAGGCTCATTCCGGCATATGCGGAGGACACGTAAACGGCTTGATGCTCTCCAAGAAAATCATCCGGTTAGGATATTACTGGCCGTCATTGGAATCAGACTCCGTGGACTACGTCAGAAAGTGCAAGAAATGTCAGCTGCACGCAGACTTGATTCACGCTCCTGCATCTTCGCTGCATCCCACTACTGCTCCGTGGCCTTTTTCGACTTGGGCGTTCGATATCATAGGACCTCTGGTCCCAACCATGGAAAACACCCAGAACAAAGCTTTCATATTAACGGCAACGGAATACTACACCAAATGGGCAGAAGCTGAGGCATTTATCCATATCAAAGCATCCACGGTGGTCAAGTTCATTCAAAAGAACATAATAGCCCGGTTTGGCGTTCCGAAAGTGTTCATAACTGACAATGGCCCCCAATTCATATCTCAGGCAATGGAGGATTTGTGCACAAAATATGGTATAGAACTACATCATTCAACCCCTTATTACCCCCAAGCAAACGGACAGGCTGAAGCTACAAACAAGACACTACTCAAGATCATCAAGAAGACAGTGGAAACAACCAAGGGCAGTGATTGGCCAGACCGTTTGGTCGAGGCATTGTGGGCATATCGAACCTCCATTAGGACTCCGACAGGTGAGACCCCATATGCATTGACTTACGGGATGGAGGCAGTCCTTCCGTTCGAGCTCCTGCACCCATCTTTGCGGATCCAATTAGATGAAGAGATGACAGAAGGCCAAAGACGAGAAGCATTGCAAATACAGCTGGACCTCCTCGATGAGAAAAGGATGAAAGCAGCAGAGCACGCTCAGGTGTACAAGAAGCGAATCGCAAGAGCCTACGATAAGCATGTCATAGAGAGGAAATTCAAAACAGGTGACCTTGTATTGAAACGCATCACTCAATCACAACTCCCACACATTAAAGGCAAATTGCGACCTAATTGGGAAGGCCCATATGTAGTTAAAGAAGTATATTCTGGCAATGCATATAGACTAGTGAATGCAGAAGGGGAAGAGCTCCCCGATCCATGGAATGCTGTGTACTTGAAAAAGTACACCACATGACCCTTCTTCACTTCTTGCGGAGTATGACCCTCGGTCCCTTGATATGGCTGTATAAATCCCGTAGGGAAGACCGAGGAGAGGTGCAAGAGCCAAACTTGGAAGTCAAACAAACACTGGCACAAAAAAAAAAAAAAAAAAAAAAAAAAAAAAAAAAAAACTAGAACAGTGAGTCTGCCCCCACACAATGTTCTGCACGGTTGAAGCCATTCAACGCAAAAGTTTATAAGCGAGCTCGCCCATGTCATGAAAGCTTCCCCTTATCACTCACAAAAGAGAGAAAAGAGAAACCACGGTGGAGTTGCATGAGATGTGGGTGTGCTCCCCATGCCTGATGCTTCAGAAGCCAAAACCCTAGGCACCCCTCTCCCAAACCAGTCCAAAAAAAAAGGAAAAAAAGGAGTTTAGTTAGAAGTCCTGAAAAGAATAAAAAGTTTTGTGACTAGTTTGGGTTCGTAGCCTTTTTAACCCGAGTCAGTAAGCCCGTAGGGGTATTTACATACCTAGTGCCCTAAAGCCATTTGGTTTGGGAGTCACTGGCGTAACGCTCATTACATGGGTTAATTAGAAAGCTTAAGGGACCCAGGCATTGCACAGTCGCAAATCGAGAAAAAAAAAAAAAAAAAAAAAAGGAGTTTAGTTAGAAGTCCTGAAAAGAATAAAAGTTTTGTGACTAGTTTGGGTTCGTATCCTTTTTAACCCGAGTCAGTAAGCCCGTAGGGGTATTTACATACCTAGTGCCCTAAAGCCATTTGGTTTGGGAGTCATTGGCATAACGCTCGTTACATGGGTTAATTAGAAAGCTTAAGGGACCCAGGCATTGCACAGTCACAAATCGAAAAAAAAAAAAAAAAGAGAGAATAAAAAAAAAAACAGAGAGGAAAGGGCCAAAAGGCCAAAGTAATGAAATAGCATTCATAAAACCCAATCCCGCTCGAATGACATGGGCCCTTGCCTAATGAACCAGGCGGAGAGTGGCCGGTAACCACAACACTAAGGAAGCACGGCGACTCACTATCTCCCACACACGAAACTCGTGCTCACACATGAATTCCAGGGGCAGCCTAGCGCTCTCCAAAGTTCAACTAAAAGGACCAAAACGGCTAGAAAAGAATCATGAGGGATCGATCTCCAAAGGATAGTTGGGGAAGGTCATATCATAATCAAACTAGCAGCCATGGATCAGAGAGCTAGACCACCTTCACTCTCTCACTCCCAGCCAGAAAACACACCAGCTTCACGCTGGGGCATTTTTATATATACATATATGTACATGCGTACACGCACACACATACTTACTTATTCTGCGCGGCTTCCCAATTCAGGTCCCGTCACATGCACAGTTGTCACAAACACTCACTAATCCACACACTCTCACCTCATGCATGCTTTTGTTACTAATGCCTTATGGTTGAATGCAGGATAGGTTATACATTGTTTTGTTTCAGGGATCGTTCACATATGTCACCCCATATGCTGGGGCATTTTTTTATTTTATATATGAACCTACGTAAACATGCCTCACACCTCCCTGGTTAACCCTTGATCCAAAACCCCACGCGGATACCATGTTTTGTGCACGACTCCTCTCGAAACGAGATATACTATCAGTCAGAAAATGATCACTCATTTGCTTCGGATTAGCCAACAACGATTTGCCTCTAGTCTTGGTATTGGATGTGTACCGTTTCATGCTATGTGTGTGCTATGGATAAGTTTTAGATATCTTTCGATCTCAATTTCCTACTCGATATACTTACATCCAAAGGATGGGCCCCCGTTGTTTATTTTTTATTCTTTTTCCTCGCATGTGGTGGATGTTTTTTTGTTATTATCTCTCTTGACTATCATGGTAGTGGTTGATTAATGTCATGACTACAGGATGATGTCGAGGACATGCCTTGCATTAGCACTAACATTTTAAATTTAGTATGCATTACAATTACAAGCCTTCTTAACATCATCACATGCATAACACACACTTGACACGTTTATGTACTAACTTCAACGCAAGGCGAGCCGTTGCTCCCTTCTTTCCTTCTAGCCAGGATTTATTGCAGGTGAAAATGTGAGGGCCACCAAACCGAAAGGAACAGGATCCAAGAGAATCCTGCTTTGACACTTTGTGCACCCCCCGAGTAGGACGATCCACTTTGTAAGGATTTAATTTTGGGTAGAAAATGGAAAGGCACGAGGTGACATCCTCATATCACGTGATCAAGCTCAGACCTAAAAGGAGACCTAATTAACGGGATGGCCCAGAACAACCTTATCCCGATTCCATCGAGCCAGTTCGAACTCACCCTCATAGGCTGCCACTCCCTTGAGCCCAAAGGCTCAAGCGGAGGCATGAGTATGTGTCTCCTTATCTTTGGAGAACAACTCTGTACGTGCTGTCCTCCAAAGAGGGGCATACTGTAGACACCTCGTTTTGGCACCCTATGAGGGGCAATTCAGTCCACCCTATTTAATGATGTCCTTATTAGGTCCCGAGTCAAAAGTCACCTGTCATTTCTGGACCTCTGATCGCCCTGGGAGTTGGCTCATCGTGATCTACTCATCGAGAGCTTTCCGCCCATATATAGAACTCCAAGATCTGACTGGCGGATCAAAAAATCATGACAGCGGGTCCCACACCCCGCGGCGCCCGCATGAAAAATCACCTGTCATTTCTGGACCTCTGATCGCCCCGGGAGTTGGCTCATCGTGATCTACTCATCGAGAGCTTTCCGCCCATATATAGAACTCCAAGATCTGACTGGCGGATCAAAAAATCATGACAGCGGGTCCCACACCCCGCGGCGCCCGCGTGAAAAATCACCTATCATTTATGGACCTCTGATTGCCCTGAAAATTGGCTCATTGTGACCTACTCGCCGAGAGCTTTCCATCAATATGTAGAACGTCGAAATCCGACGAGCGGATTGAAATCTACGAAACCTGGGCCCCATTAATGACAACCCGGCCAATCTCCACCGGACCCCACCTTCTCGACCCAAACCAGTTTCTTTTAAATCCAAACCCATTAGGCCAAGTCCAGACCTCACCTGACCCAAACACAACCCGAGCCTGATCCAAACCTCTTGACCCGAACTTGACCCGTCCCACGAGGCCCATTAGCTGCATGGGAGAGGACAGTCCATGAGATCTGGACTCTCCCCTCCCCCTTAAACGTCATCTATCCCTCTCAATTTCAAAGACCTAAGCCTTATCCCTCTCATCTCTCCCCCTTAAACGTCATCTATCCCTCTCAATTTCAAAAACCCGAAGCCTTATCCCTCTCATCTCTCCCCATTAAACGTGATCTATCCCTCTCAATTTCAAGGACCGAAGCCTTATCCCTCTCACCCATGCGCATATCCATCTATCTCCATCTCCTGTAACCGAGGATTCGATCTCCATCTCTACGCCCGTCATCTCTCGACCATCCATCACACCTCTCATCTCCATCGTTGCAGCAATTCCATCTCACTGCCCAGCATCGTCACAGAACCCATCCCTTACAACCCATCATTCTCCATCTGCAGATCACGCCGCCTCCTCCATCCCTATGCTCATCAGCCCTGTCTCTCCATCACCAACCCATTTCGTAGCCCCTCCATCCAGATCACCACCTCCTTTCTTCATCACCACCACCCTCTCTATCTCCACGCAGAACCTCCCCCATATCTCATTGCAGCACCAAAACGCCCCATCTCTGCACCACCATCTGACCTCTCTCTGGCCACAACCCATCTTCGACTCTATCCCATCATCTCTCCCCTTCATCATCACAGAACCCATCTCACCATCTCGCCCTCCATCTCTCCCAAACATAGGCGCAGATCACACGTCCATCTCCTTCACCCAGACGGAACTCCCTTCCTCATCATCATCTTCTGCTCTCTAACCCACGCCTCCAAAACCCATCATCTGCATCTCCATCTCACGCGTCTCCCTCTCAGATCCATCCTTTCCACCTGCAGCAGTGCCCCTCGCTCCAGCTCCACGCTTACCATCTCCCTCCATCTCAATCCTCTAGACGCACGCCGCAGAAGCACCTCGCACATCCGCACGCAGCAGTCGCTGGACGCACGCAGCAGCACCTTCTTCCTTCTCCTCGCGCCGCCGGACGCCTCCCCCTGCACCAGGTACGCCTTCTTCTCTTCCTCCCCACCACCTGCACCCACTGCACACCATTCCTCTCTCTTTCTTTTCTTCACCCACACCCACCTGTACATCTCTCTCTCTCCCTCTCCCCCTCCTTTCCTGGTTTTCCTCTCTCCCTCTTCCCTGTTCTCCTATCTCCCTCTCCTTCCCCTTCTTCCACTCCTCTCACACCCAGCGCACACACTGCCCTCTCCCTGCTTTCTTCTCCCTTTTTTCCTCTCCCTTTCTCCTCCTTATCTCTGTCCCCACAGTTCTCTCTCTGACTCTTTCTGGTCTTCCTCGCCCTCCGCCTCCTCTCTTCGTCTCCCTCACCCTTTCTGCTCTCCCTCGCGGTCTCTCTCTATCTCTCTCTGCTCCACCTCTCCCTCTCGTTCTCTTCTCCCTCCTCTGCCTGCACTCTCACTCTCTCTCGTTCTCTCTCTACCCTCTCAGCCCCTCTATCCCTGCTCTCCCTATCTCCCTACTCTCTCAGTCCCTCTCTCCCTCACCTTTCTTTCTCCCCTGCACCCCCCTACGCACACACTACACTGTCTCCCCTGCTCCTCTCTTTCGTCCACTCTCTCTCAGTTCCTCTGTTCCGCCCACTCTCTCTCTCCCGTTGGCACACCGTCCCTCTCTCCCTGCTCTCCCTATCTCCCTACTCTCTCAGTCCCTCTCTCCCTACTCCTTCTTCCTCTCTTCCACTCTGCGACCCATCTCCCTCTCTCCTGTCCACTCTCTTTCTCACCCTCTCTCTGCTCCGCCCACTCTCTCCCTCTCGTTCGCTCCTTCTCCCCCTCGCTCTCTCCCCTTCGTTTCCGCCTTGTGCCCACAAGCAGCAGTGCTGCCTCCCCATCTCCTTTCTCTTTCTTCTTCCTCCCTCCTTCCTTTCCCCACTTCTTCTTTCCCTGCTGCTGTGCATCACTATCGCACCCCCCTCTTTTTCCTTTCTTCCCTTCTTCTCCATCTTCCTCTTTCTCCGCCTGTACACCCCCCTGAACTAACCCCCTTTCTTTCTCTCTTTTTCTTTCATTCTCTTCTTCTTCTCCTCCCCCCCGCACACACTACAGTCACTCGCCTGCACACCTTTTCCTCTTCTTTTTTCTTTCTTTCTTTCTTTCTTTTTCCCTTTCTTCTCCTCCCCACTGCAATTTCCCTTGCGGCTGCACGCACCCACCTGCACCCACTGCACCTCTTTCTTTCTTTTCATTTCATCTTCCTCTTTCTCTTGACCCCACCACCCTGCACCCCCTGCTGCACACACGACTGAGCCACTGCCCACTTGCACCACGTGCATCACACCTGTTCACCCACCTGCACTCCTTCGACACCCACTGCTGGCACCACTTGCACTTTCATCACCTCCGACTTGCCCGTTTGGATTGCCAATCATCGGAGCTATCAATCCAGACCAAGCACGCACAGCCCGGTTTCACTCCAATCTCTATTTTTTTTTTTTTGCATTCAATTCTTCAGTCATTGTAGTCCGTCTTTTGTTCTTCATGCATCTAATATGCCATGCATTTAGATTCAGATTAGTGTTTTAGGCCATTTTTATTCTTATTATTTTTTAAATTAGCCTTAATCTGTATGTCAACATGCATTTAACATGCCCATGCATTATAATCGTATTACATCTTGTTTCTTTAGTTTATCCTCTTCATAAAAATTGAGACTGCATTCCCTTTATCTGTTCATGTTATTCTCTATATAAAAATTAGAATAAAAACCAAAAACACCAAAAGAAAACAAATAATAAAATAAAAATAAAGATTAAAAATAGAATTTTAGCTACCCTATTAATTAGGATAATTAGGCTAAATTTAATAATTAAGTTCTTTTCTCCCTTCCTCTCTCATTAGGATTAGGAAATATTATTTAGGAAACTTCAAATAAATTAATTAAATTAAAAATTAGAAATTCATTCTCTTTCCCCCTTCCCATTTCATTAAGATAAATCAATTTAGGATTTTAGGCCCTATGAATAAACATAAAAACAAATAAAAATAATAAAAATCCAAAATACCAAAAACAAAGTAAAAGATATTAAAAACCAAAATATTAATAAATTGGAGTTAGAAATTAGACAGTAGCCTAGACTGATTAGGTCAGACCTTGGACCTAGATCTAGGTCTCCCCCTAGCCAGTTTAGACTACCCTAGTTTTATTAATCCCTACTGATTAGGTCTCACTCTCTCTCCGGGCCCCGCTAAGGGACCGGGAGAGCGGATGTGGACGGTTAGGACCTTAGGATAGGGTAGAGATCCATTAGGGAAATGGAATAGTTAGATTAAATCCAAGTAGGAACTCCCATAGTTAGGCCCTTCTAGCCCCAATTATTAAAATCCAAAAAAACTATAAAACCAACAAAATCAATTCCAAAAATATTTTCTTCTCTTTTCCTCCACCTCCGGTGCCAAATATTTATCTGAACTCAATGATTAAAGGGAATAGAGGCTGATTCCGAGAACCTGAATTAATGAGAATGATGAAATGAGACGAGTGATTTCACACACACCCTAATATCAGTTTATTTACTACCGGCCCATCATCGGCCACCCTCAATCAATCTCGGCCCAACATCGGCCATTTTTATCTTACTTCTGGCCCATCATCGGCCATGCACTTCTATCACCTGCGTATCGCACGCAAACCCACAGAAATCACAACTCGAAGTTTCGTCTGCATCATTCTTTCGATTCGAAGAATCAGCCTTTAAACCCTAGGTCGTCAAAGGACATTGAAGGGGGTACCCAGGAATGGGGTTGATCCTCTTCTAAATATTTGGCACCTTTCCCCTTATTTTCTTAGCTTATTTTCATTCTAATTCGCTTATCCCTTAGAATACTTGGATTTAACTTTAATTAGTCTGTTCAACCCTGGATGTTGATTTCCCCTGCCTAGTTCATTATGGTCCCATCTTGAAGCCCGCAATTTGACCCTTGACCCAAGTTCGACCCGAATTGAAAGACCCAAATTAAGTGACGAGACAACCGTCGTGTGTCGCCGGCGGCACATTAGACGAGAGAAGAACCCACCCCATTTTCCTCCCGCATTCTTTCGGCTTTCGTCGAAGGACGGTGTTACGGCCGAATCCGTAACTGGCGATCGTGATCCGTCGGTTTTGAGGGTAGTCGGAATCCTCATTTTCGATGTATTTTTTTTATCTCACACTGTTGAATGGCGATTCCCCTCCCGGGGGGGTCAAAATTCACATCCGACAGGCAGTAGGGCCAAAGATTTATTGGAATTAGTGTATACTGATGTGTATGGACTGATAAATATTAGAGAGAGAGATTGATATGAGTACTTCATCACTTTCACCGATGATGACTCAAGACATGAATACATATACCTTATGCACCGCAAGTCTAAGACTTCTGAAAAGTTCAAAGAATTTTGAGTGGAAGCGGAAAAGCATTTAGGTAAAAGTATCAATACTTTTCGATGAGATCGAGGAGGAGAATATCTCTCCGCTGATTTTATGGCATACTTATCAGAAAATATCCTAGTTGTATGCTCCTGGTATGCTTCAACAGAACGGAGTAGCGTAAAGAAGGAACTAGACTCTTTTAGATATGATTAAGTCTATGTTGAGTTTCTTAGGGTTACCTATAGGGATATGTTTTGGAAAATACAAAGTATATACTAAACCTCGTTCCATTTAAGTCTGTACTTAAGACTCCCCGGAAGGAGTTGTGGTTTGGGCAAAAGCACTCGTACTGAAGGTTAAGACGGATAAAGAAGTCGGAAGTATACACTCTTATAGAATATCCCAAAGGAACTAAAGGTTGGTTATTCTATAATCTCAGAGAGAGCAGAAAGGGCTTATCAACACCAATGCGGTTTTTCTGGAGGAAGATTATATGATTGACCGGAAATATTTAGAAAATGTTATCTTGGAAGAAATTCAAAGAGAGATCAATTCCAAATTAAAATATGACCGAACTTGAAGAAAATTCACCCATACCTAACCCAAAAATTACACCAGTGTCTTGTCGTAGTGGGAGCATTGTCAGGACCCCTGACAGGTTCTCATTTTTTAGGAAAGTCTTACAAAGCAATCCTGGAAGAATCGGAACAAGATCCCTGTAACTATGGTGAAGTAGTCAATGACATAGTTTCGGGACGTTGGTTATGTTGGAAATTTATACTAAAAGCGTACTTTTATGTATTTGTCTTCGACTAATTCATTAATTAGTATATTTTGTCTTTTCATCTAAATCAGATTTTGTATGGGCAAATGGTTGCATTATTTATGATTATGAATGTGTGTGTCTTTTATTCTATAAAGTAGACAAGTTGGTGTGTAGAGTTCTACTTATACACGGAGGACTTATCTGTCGGTTCTTATAGAATATAAGTTGTTGTTCACAATCTAGATGGACTTGGACACACCATCGGTACGATTGTAGCATGATATTTCAGCAGGCTTGTCTTGGCTGCGGGAAACGGTATAGTTTCGACTCATTATGCTAGTACGCTTTGTGTGTATTGAACAGGACCACTTTTGGGTTCATTATCTTTATACTGACTATATAAGATGATTAACATCCAAATGGTTATTATTGTTAGGGATTTTGTTTGTTGCCAAATTTGATGGATGCACTATCACTTTCACCTACAACTAATCACACACGCATGCATCGTAGTTTGGACCTTGATATCTGGAGCCTAGACTTGCATATGCATTTGATTTTTAAAGATTTCATCTTGCATGTTTTAGATCTTAAATTATATTTTCAAAAGGTTAATTCTTCATGCATGATTTTGTAAAATCAAGAGAGGCATCATGGTTCATGATTTGCATACAAATTTCATTTTTAGAATCCTAAGTTATGCATGAATCACATTGGCCCTGAGTTTCAGTTTTGTGTTTCATAATTTTCAAAATTCAAAGTGGAACTGCACCCAGGCCAATGTACCCGGTCAACATCCTGTTGGATCCGGTCGACCGGGTAAACTAGCCGTTGCAAAATATGACAGTTGGACCCGGTCGACCGGGGTAACTAATTTATGGACATAATTTTTCTACTTAAGTCCATTTCATCCCTCACTTCAATGAAGCTTTTTGGTTGAATCTTTGGAGCTGTTTTGAAGCCTAAGAAAGGGGAATGAACTGGAGAGGCTAGAGGGAAATGGAAATTCAAAAGGCTTAAGATAAAGGTATATCTTTCCAAGTTAAGCTTTGATTTCCATCCTTTTGAAATCCATGCATGTTCAAAATCTTTGAAACCTATTTCAGCATGATTTCTAGCTTAGACTGAGTTGTTTTGCAAACATCAAATCACATTGGCATATTAAATTGTTTTGCAAACATTCATGTCTCAATCACATGTGTTTTGACTTTTAAACTTTCATACAACTTGTGTAGTTTGATAGGAATGTCTTTCCAAGTTGTTTTGATTAACTCATGTGATTAGTTCATCACTTCAATCATAGATTTCTGTGCTTAGATTTTTAAATGCATTAAGCATCCATTTAAGAGCTTCATTTTAGAAATTGATTGAAGTAAACATTCATACACTTTGAGCACTCACCTTAGCTACTTGTTGGTGTATGTTTGTACCTTGTTTTAAACTTTCATATCAGCCTAATTAAGAGGCGTTATATTTGAGCTTATTTGTATCTCTTTTAGTGTTTGTGAAGACACTTCTTTTAAAGAGAAAATCTTTAGATTGTAAAGGTTATTGCTTAGCCTAAGAAAAGCATAGTGTAGAGGTTATTGCTTAGCCTTTGAAAAGCATCTTGTTAAGGTTATTGCTTAGCCTAGAAAAGCACATTAATAGGTTGTTGTTTAGCCTAGAAAAACATCATTGTAAAGGTTATTGCTTAGCCTATTGCAAAGCATAGATAGTGGAAATCCGATGGGGTGTTGGATCACAAGCCGGTAGTGGATGTAGGCATTGAGGCCGAACCACTATAAATCATTGTGTGATGGTGTATGCTTTGTGGTGATTGTCTTTGTTTAGCTTCCGCATTTAATTTTATAATCATCACTTGTGACTAGTTAATTTTAAAGAAGTTAAAATTTGTCTTAATTGGTCACTAAGTTGTAGCTCACCCTATTCACCCCCCCCCCCCCCCTCTAGGGTAAGGATCCCGGACTTTCAATTATGAGTACTTGTACGCTTAATCCTGACATAAATAATAGACACATACATTTAGTGTTTGCCATTTTGATTTACAAAGGAGTGAGATCTTTTATCAGTCAATAATCTCAGTAAATTGGATGACTACACTACTGTATGGTGCATATTAGTTTATTGACGGAATCCACGTCCCATAATTGGGATTGATGATATCCCCTTGATGAAGCTTTTAAGTTTTGATTATGTCAAACCCTACAGGTGGACTTTGTGTCCGACATATCAAATAAGTTAAGTGTAAGGTCTCAAGGAATTATAAAGATATCGATTAAATATAAATGTCGGTAATTATTTAATCAATGGATATTTGAAATCTTAACGTGGGGATATTAATAAGCATTTAATAACATGAAGCTCAAAATATTATTTTGAGAATAAGGACAGGAGTGCAATTATAATTCTCTAGTGGACTGAATTGTAATTTATGGAACTAGGATTCTAATTTGAGTCGAATTAGGGTTTCATGCTTCCATAAGGAGCCTATTCTTATTTACTTCTTAAGGTCCCTATTGTAGCCTATAAATATACTCTATTGCTCTCTAGGTCAATAACAAGAAAAATCTCGTTTTAGAGAGCAGAGAGAATTCGCAGAAGAGGCCCACTCCCAGGTGCGAGTTCGAGCATAGAGGAATACAGTAGAAGATCTTGAGATTTTCGGGCTGCTGCAAGACCGAGATTAGATTAGAAAGATCGAGATCAAATCAGAGAGATCTCGCAGGTATGGTTTTTGATCATCTTCGTTTAAAGCTATTTCCGCATTGATCTGTACGCAATATCTAGGGTTCCTGGCGGAAATTCTTTTCTAATAGGTTAGATGCTATGAAAGTTGAGATGGACTGAATGTACTCTAATCAGGTCTGGACACTTGTCGACTTGCCTGCCAATATTAAACTTATTGGGTGCAAGTGAGTCTACAAGAGAAAGAGAAGATCAGATGGAAGAGTTGAGATCTTTAAGGTTAGGCTTGTTGCGAAAGGATATGCTTAGAAAGAAGATATCGATTATGAGGAAACCTTCTCGCTGGTAGCCATGCTCAGGTCCATCCGGATACTCTTATCCATTGCGGCTCATCTTGATTACGAGATTTGGCAAATGGATGTCAAGATGGCGTTTCTCAACGACCATCTTGAGGAAGACATCTATATGATGCAGCTAGACGGTTTTATGGCTAACAACCAAGAGCAAAGAGTTTACAAGTTGCAGAAGTCCATTTATGGACTGAAGCAGGCATCCCGAACCTAGAACATCTGTTTTGACTAAGCAATCAAGTCATTTGGTTTTAGTCAGAACCTTGATGAGTCATGTGTGTACATGAAAAGCGAAGGAGACAGGGTAGTTTTTCTAGTCGATGACATCCTTCTCCTTGGGAGAGACATAGGAATGTTGTCAACAGTGAAATGTTTGGTTGGCTAAGACTTTTGATATGAAGGACTTGGGAAAAGCCAGCAACATCCTAGGGATCAATTACCATTGAGACCGGAAAAATAGGATGGTAGGCTTATCCCATGATGCGTACATAGATAAGGTGCTGGCACGGTTAGCTATGCTTTGTACTAGACTAGATATCTGTCACGTAGTGAGCCTAGTCAGCAGATATCAGTCTAAGACAGGTCCTAACCATTGGACTGCTGAAAGAAGTGTTCTCTAATACTTGAGAAGGACTAGAGATGTGTTCACATGTTGATTTGCAGCAGTGATGAGTTGATTCCAGTCGGTAACACCGATACTGACTTCATGTCAGATAAGGATTCCAAGAAATCAACTACTGGGTATGTGTTTATGCTATAACCACTTGTGAAGCAGTTAAGGAGCAGTTTGGCTAAAAATATTCCTTATGGAAATTGGAGTGGTACTTTTGGCAGGACAACCGCTCACAGTTTACTATGATAACAGCAGGGCCGTCACTGAGTCCAAGGAACTCGAAAGCCAAAAACACGTATAAAGGGAATAACACATGGTCAGAGAGATAGTGCAGAAAGGTAATACTGCAATCACCAAGATAAACTCTGCAGACAATCTGGGAGATCCCTTTACTAAGCCTTTGACCATTAAAGTCTTTGAGCGGTATGTAAACAGGATAGGCATGAGATATAACCCTGACTCGCATTGAGCCCAAGTGGGAGTTTGTTAGTTTTATGGTCTCAATACCAGTATATGATGTAATGAATTGAGTAATTTCTTTATTTATCAATATATTAATGCTTTCCTTTCATTGGATGAATGGTGTTTTATTACTTGTTTGCACATAACCAATACGAATGACATGATGGTTCATGAGATGAACCGGAGTCCATAAGTATACTAGATGCGATACATGTGTATAGATGAGATCCACATACGGGAGACATGTATAGCAAATCTTATACTTAAATATCTTCACAACAGTGATGATACTGGACATCTCATCTGACAAGGTTGCAGTACTTTGATTACTATGAGATAGTATGATTTGTCTCGATCATTAAAATAGAAGATTCTGGATCACAGTACTGGTACATTGGATGTATTGAAGGACCATGAGAAGCACCTTATGAACATTGTCGTTACTTTAAGATCTGCTCTCATAATTCCCTAACAATAGGCTCTCAATCCTGAGACATTAATGAACTCAAGTTTCTATGTATTCATTTGCTTTGAGTTACCAATGAGTGAGGCCAATTGTAGGTCAACACCTCGGTGATTTGGGTACATGGTAGTAGAGCTGTGTGAACATTCAATGGTCAGGGTGGAATCTATCTTTAATATCCCCTTGTGCCAATTAATGGATTTATCATTAGTAAGTGCACACCCATTCCTCCAATTAAGAGTTAATTGGATCGGTACCAAATGATCATTATAATTAATTGAGGCTCAAGGATAATAAGATATGGATCTAGTTTGGAAGACATGTCCAATTGATCTATGGATATAGATGGAAGGGCCTATTTGTGGTGATAGGGAAGTTTTTGGTCTTCATGTAATTTATTCCTAAGACTGGAGTTCAATTGCATTTATTTGGTGGAGTTATTTGCAATTAACTGTGGGCCCGGATTGTACATGAGATGTGGGGTCGCAGTGTCCCAATTGGAGCTAGCTTTCTAAGGAATCCCTAGTGGTCCCCACGCTAGCTCAAGTTATTAGAAAGATAATAATTATAGTAGAACTCTAAAAGGAAATAAAAAGTTACTATTTCTATTTGAAGTGAGACTTCTAATAGTGGTAATAGTAAGCTACTAATTATAATGGAAGTGAGACTTCTATTTAAATTAGTAAAGAGAGAAGGTTGCTAATTATTATGGAAGTAAGACTTCTAATAATAAACCAAGAGGAGGTGGCTTTAAGCTATAAATAGAGAGGAAAAGGCTTTGGACGTCCACATGCATATCCCACCAAGGGATTCATGCCCAAGCCTTCTTTTGTGCAAGAGTTGCACAATGTCCTCCTCTCTTCCCTCTTCTAGTTCTCTTCTAGTTTCCATAAAAGCTTTCTCTTGGAGATCCTACCCATCTTCTTGAGAAGAGAGAATCTGATACGGGTCATAGCGTGGAAGACGATTGGGTCTTAGAGATTCCTATTTCATTCGTAAAAGATTTTCATCATCAAAGAAAGTAACAACTTCTCCATTAGAGCACTGTCGCGACCCCGGACCGAGGTTTTCCCAAAGTCCGGGACCCGCGACGGTTGTGTCCATCCAACTTTGATTAACCCACAGGTTTCCGCGGTGAGGATTCCCAAAAAAAAAAACGAACATGTAACAATCTCACACGAACAATGATTTGCGGAAGCGTGCAAGTAATCTCATCACAATCAATAACATAAACATTATGATACCGAATTGCATAAGTTAAATCATCATTAAAATAGTAATCAGAGGAGAAAATGTAAGCATAGCATTACCAATCCAGTTCAAGTTTCAAGATAATAAAGTGTTAAGTTACTTAACCCCAAAAGTGAAAAAGGCCAACAAAGGCCATACATTCCCAAAATAGCAAAATAATTCCCCCTATGTGCATCGTACTCAAGACCCCGCCCGACGTCTAGAGGACGTCGTCGGGTTGCCACTCACGGGCTGGGGGTGGCTCAAAAGCCTCCTCCGGGCGCTCCTCCGCAATATCAACGGCGCCTGCATCTAAACACCAAAACAAAGGGATCAGACACGACGGTCTGGCAGGTGAACAGTTTAGACATAATACAAGTCAGAAATATGAAAGTAATCAGCACCTAAAACATTGCATGAGATCTGAACAAAAACATGTTTAAGTGTAATTCAAAACTAACATGCTTTTCAATAAAATAACATGATTCACGAATCCACATTGAGCTCATCCTTTCTCCGTCATACGCAATGACAAGAGCAAGCAGAACGAAACAGAACGAGACAAAACAAAACAGAAGTCCGAGCCACACAAGGTGGGCGGAAAACCGGCCGCGGAACCGGACAGAACAGAGATGTGTATAAATACACGGCTAATCTGCAGATTGCCCTTATGTTTAAGGACCCCCGAACTAGTGGATCAGACTGAAAGGGCAGTCCAAGCTCAGTGGAATTCTATGATATCCATGTATGCATAAAACACATCAATGCTCATACAAAACTTAGCGAAAAATGGGGAAAAACACTTATCAAAACAATGCAAGACGAGACTAAACAAGCAAGGCTGGAAAAGTGTCCCCATTATTGTTCTTGAGACAAATTAAAAGTTCAATACATGCTTGTGAATCAAAACAGGTACAGAACGTGTTCTTCGTGTTAAAATTCAAGATTTCGAAACAATTATGTCAAGTATATGCTAAGGTTCTTTGTTTGATTCTCGTGAAGTTGAAACCCAAATGTTGGAGTTTAAGTGAATTGGTGTTCCCGAAGCTGGACAACATGTCATGTTTCAACTGCACAGCATCAGGCTAAAGACCCCATAACATATCCTAGTTTTTCTCTCCCATCCAAGCCCCTTCAAGATTTCTCCTTCTGTACAATTCGGTCACCACGCGGCTACCCGGCGGCTGGCCGCCGGTTGCTGGTCGGCTGACCGACCAACTGACCGACTGCTGACCGACTGATCAGGAAACATACTACTTTTCAAATTTCCTGCGCAGGTCGGCTAGCCGCCTGCTGACCGCCAGCGGACCGACCTCGCTCTGTACAGAAATTGAGCTACTGTAATTCTAACCGACACAGGGGCGGTTAGCCGTGGGTCAACAGTCGGCTAGCCGGCGGCTGACCGACTGCTGACCGCCGGTGTGCGGCAGCTTCAGTCAGATTCAGAATTTCCACTCCCTTCTCACCATTTCTTTCCTTTGTCAAATCCCTGCATATCCCCTGAGCCTTCAAGCTCTCCAAGGGCAATTCCCATTCAAAATCTAACAATCCGCACTTCCAATCACCTCACAACCTTTCCTCCATTCTTTCATCCATTTATAAAACACATTGTCAAGATAAAAGCAACTCCAAATGAATGAAAAACCATTAACACGACCCATTAGCATATGCATTTCAATTAAAACGAAATTTCAGACTATAACACCTTTGGAAACATACATGCCCTAATTATCATGGAAGAGAAATCAAATCATAAGAGCTAAAGTAATCAAACATTGCATGCATCATGAGTCTAAGTTGTTCACTTGCCTTTACCAAAGTCCTAGCCCAACAATCTCAGAACAAAGCCTACCAAATGTACTCCACGAAATCTACAAGAAACCCATGAAAAGAACTTCAAAAATCCACCAAAAAGAGAAGACGATGACCCATTTCGAAATAGGTGTTGCATGCTTGAAAAATGGGTTCCTAAGGAACTCAAAAGACTACATTGAAGAGGAGGAAGAGATCCATTACCTGAAGCTTGCTAAACAAGAAGAGGAGAAGAAAACGGAGGGGATTCACAGCTGGGATCTCCAAGAAAAAGGTAGCACTAGATTCTTGGAGTTGAGAGGAAGAAGATGGTAGGGTTGGTTTGTGCTTTGAAACTCTCTAGCTTAGGCATGCAATGAGAAGAAAGGAAGGGAAGAAGAAGAGTCTCCAGCTGGGTTCAGAAGTTGCAGGGAGAGCTTGACTCGTGAATGAAGAAGAATGAGGGAGAAGGAGATTTGATTCAAGTGGTTTCTTGTGGGCCCCATTGCTCAAAACTTGCAATGGTTAAAACACTGACTTGTGGGCCCCGGATGAAAACGACGAAGAAGACTAAAATGATCGCCGAAAAATCTAGTTTCCAAAAAGTATAAATTTGGCATAGTTTTGAGATTTCGAAATTTGAGTCCAGATTTGGTGTGAAAAGACTGATTTACCCCCTTTGGGCCAAAACTTGGGTTTCTGAGCCTAAAACATAAACAAGCTGAACACAAAAGTTTATCAATAAAATAAAACCATTCAAAAGAGATCGAAATCACGATTAAAATCAGAAAACTAGAATTTCCTCCCAAGCTTACACGTACTCTCAAGACACCCTTAAGTGTGACCAAATAGCACAAAACGCTCTCAAAATTCCCCAAAGCTAACTCTAGACCAACTTGGACCAATTTCTAATCCCACGTACACTAAACTCACATTACAACTAAACACGCACTTAGTTAACACTAATCGCGATAATCCTGGGTCGGGGTTTGACATCCTCCACCCCTTAGGTTATTTGGTCCTCCAAATAAAAATAAGTATACCTCTGGTAATAGTTCAGGATACTTTCTCTGGACTTGCTCTCGTAGTTCCCATGTCGCTTCTTCTGGCTCATGATTTTCCCACTGTACTTTGACCCAGTGAATTGTCCGATTTCTTAATTCTTGTTCTTTGGTGTCCACAATTCTAACCGGTTTCTCCACATACGATGCATCTTCTCGAATTTCCAATGGTTCGTGCCGCAAAACATGTGAAGGATTTGGGACGTATTTCTTCAACATAGAAACGTGAAAAACATTGTGTACCCCGGAGAGTTCCGGCGGTAACGCAAGTCTATAGGCAACGTCTCCTATCTTGCTCAAAATCGCATACGGTCCGATGTACCTCCTCGCAAGCTTGCCTTTCTGTCCAAATCTTAGAGTTCCTCTAACCGGAGATACTTTCAAAAATACCTTGTCACCTTCTTTAAACTGCAAATCTCTTCTACGTGTATCAGCATAACTCTTTTGTCTACTTCGAGCAACCTTTAACCGTTCTTGAATCAACTTGATCTTATCACTTGTTTCTCCAACTATTGTCGGTCCGTGAAAGCTACGAACACCGACTTCTTCCCAGCAAACAGGAGTTCTGCATCTCCTACCATAGAGTGCTTTGAAAGGTGCCATCCCAATACTGGAATGGTAGCTGTTGTTATATGCAAACTCACACAGTGGTAAGTACTCATCCCATTGAACCTTGAAATCTAGCACACAAGCCCGTAGCATGTCCTCTAAAGTCTGTATAGTTCGCTCTGATTGGCCATCAGTCTGAGGATGGTATGCAGTGCTGAATTGCAACTTAGTGCCCATAGATTCGAATAGGGTCTTCCAAAACCTCGAAACAAACCTGCTATCTCTGTCGGAAGTGATGGAGACGGGCTGTCCATGTCTGCTGACTATCTTAGTCACAAATAAATCTGCAAGTGGTGCCATATGCATCTTACTCCCTGTCTTCATAGGAATGAAGTGAGCAGACTTCGTAAGGCGATCTACTATAACCCATATAGCATTGTTCCCTTTCTTGGTAGTAGGCAAACCGGAGACGAAATCCATAGTGATGTGTTCCCATTTCCACTCCGGAATGTCCAATGGTTGCAACAACCCTGGAGGTTTTTGGTGTTCTGCCTTAATCTGCTGACACGTGAGGCACCGAGATACAAAAGCTGCAATCTCACGCTTCATGTTATTCCACCAGAATCGGTTCCTCAAATTTTGGTACATCTTTGTACTTCCAGGATGCATAGAGTATCTCGTGTTATGAGCTTCAGTCATAATTTCATTCTTCAAGTCCTCAAGGTTAGGCACACACAAACGGTCACGGAAGTACAACACTCCATCTACAACCCTGAAGTCTGGACGTTCGGAAATGTGTTCCACAATCTTGGTCAAGTCCGGGTCTTGCAATTGACTGTCTTTGATTTTCTGGATGAAAATAGGTTCAGACACTACCATACTTGCCAACATCACGCCCTGCCTTAACGGATGCACTTCTGCTCCCAGTTCTTCAAATTGATACAAAACACTGACTCCTCTCAAGCTAGCCATAATCACTGATTTTCTACTCAAAGCATCAGCTACTACATTCACCTTGCCCGGATGATACTTGATTGGAAAGTCATAGTCTTTGATGTACTCCATCCATCGTCTCTGCCTCATGTTCAACTCTTTCTGCGAAAATAGATACTGTAGACTCCGGTGATCCGAATGTACTTCAAATTTCTCTCCATACAGGTAATGTCTCCACATTTTCAAAGCAAACACAACCGCTGCTAATTCCAAATCATGCGTTGCATAATTCTTTTCATGCTCTTTCAACTGCCTTGAACCATAAGCAACTACCTTGTCATTCTGCATCAACACACAACCCAATCCTACATTTGAAGCATCTGTATAGATAACAAATCCTCCACTTCCCGACGGTAAAGTGAGGATCGGAGCTGTAGTCAATCTTTTCTTCAGCTCTTGAAAACTTTCTTCACAATGGTCTGTCCATAAAAAAGGCACATTTTTCCTAGTTAACTTAGTCAATGGTGCTGCAATAGATGAAAATCCCTGGACAAACCTCCTGTAGTAACCTGCTAGTCCCAAAAAGCTTCTGATTTCCGTCACACTGCTTGGCCTTTTCCAACTGACAATTGCTTCAACTTTGGACTGATCCACTGCTAAGCCTTTTTTCGAAATAACGTGGCCTAGAAAAGTCACTTGCTCTAACCAAAATTCACACTTACTTAGCTTTGCATAGAGCTGGTTGTCCTTCAAAAGCTGTAATGATGTCCTCAAGTGCTCTTCATGCTCTTCCTTACTCTTAGAATACACGAGAACGTCATCAATAAACACCACTGTAAATTGATCCAAGTACTCCGCAAAGACTTTGTTCATGAGAGCCATAAATACCGCGGGTGCATTAGTCAACCCAAATGGCATCACCAGAAACTCATAGTGCCCATATCTAGTTCGAAAAGCTGTTTTAGGCACGTCTGACTCTCTAACTCGCAGCTGATAATACCCAGACCTCAAATCTATCTTGGAAAAATACGCTGCTCCTTGCAATTGATCAAATAATTCATCTATTCTCGGCAACGGATACTTGTTCTTGACAGTCATGTGGTTCAGTCTTCTACAGTCTATGCACATTCTCCAGCTTCCATCCTTCTTTTTCACAAACAACACTGGTGCTCCCCAAGGTGAAACGCTTGGTCTAATGAAACCTTTACTCAATAGTTCTTGCAATTGGAGTTTTAGTTCACCTAATTCTGCTGGAGCCATCCTGTAAGGTGCAATAGAAATTGGAGCTGTCCCTGGAAGGAGCTCAATCACGAACTCAACCTCCCGAATTGGTGGTAATCCCGGGATTTCTTCCGGAAAAACATCTGGAAACTCACATACAACGGGGATTTCCTCCACCCCTTTGGACCGTTTATCCTCCGTGATAAACGCTATAAAAGCTTCACAACCACTAGACACCATTCTGTTTGCCTTTAGTGCTGAAATAATCCCCACTTGGCCTTTCTTCCTGTTTCCCTGAACAATCAAATCTGCCTGTTCTCCTTTCAACTTAAAAGTAATAGTTTTACTAAAGCAATCCATGGTTGCATGATACTTCTCTAACCAATCCATGCCTAAAATGACATCAAAATCATGCATGTCTAAAATAATAAGATCTGCTGGAAGGTTGACTTCTCCGAATAGAACTGAACAATTTGGGTAATAGAGTCTACAAACGGCTTGCTTACCTACTGGTGTAGTGACAGTCAAGATATAATCAAGAATTCTAAATGGCATAGCAACCAGCTTCGCAAACACAGAGGATAAAAAGGAATGAGTGCTTCCAGGATCAAATAAAATTTGAGCTTCTACTCCACAGATGAAAAGTTTACCTTCCACTACATCGCCCGCAGCATCGGCATCGACACGATTAAGATTGTATGCCCGCCCTTGCTGCCGTGGTCTATTCTGCCTCCCTTGTGCATTTCTGCTCTGCTGCTGCTGCTGAGGTGGACGAGCATTCTGATTTTGAACTTGTTGCCTGACTTGCTGCTGCTGAGGTGGTCTTGCTTGGTTCTGGGCTGGAGCCTGTGGTGCTGCTTGCCTTTGTGGCTGGTTCCTATTGGCCTGATTTTGCACTTGTGGGCAATCCCGAATGGCATGGTCCATAGCCCCACATCTAAAACAAGCTCCCGTGGCTTTACGACATTGTGCAGTCTCATGATTTTTGCCACAATGTGCACACGCACCTTGCCTTAGAGGGTTTTGTTCTTGTCTCGGCTTCTTGTTCTGTGACCTTTGGTTCTGTTGGTGGTACTGTTGCTTTCTATCCCTGATGATCTGATTGTTGATGTCCTCGAACTTGTATGCTCTCTTGACCGCTTCATCGAAGGTGGCGGGTGGAACTACTCCTGTAGCATCCCTCATGATGATGGGGTTCAGCCCTTCTAAGAAGTTAGTGATCTTCTTCTGCTCGGTGTCTATCAACTCTCGGGCATACCTAGCAAGTCTTTCAAACTTTGTCACATACTCCAAAACTGTCATGTTACCCTGCTTGAGCTGCTGAAACTCTATAGCTTTCTGCCTCTTGACATGAGAAGGGACATACTTATCAGTGAACTGAGTCTTAAAAGTCTCCCATGTAGCCCCATCTGGCATAATCTGATACGGTTCCTTAACCGTTTGCCACCAAGTGTCCGCTAATCCATAAAATAGAGAAGCTGTGAGGTTGACCTTCTGTAAGCCTGTACAAGTGAATACATCAAAGATCTTCTCTACATTAACTAGCCAGTCATCTGCAGCCAACGGGTCTTCTTGACCTGAGAACTCCTTGGGTCCTCTCTTCCTGAACCTCTCGAACAAAATGTTAGGGTCTTGTTCTCGATTGTTGATGATGATATTCGGTCCCCCAGGTTGCCTAGGCGGGGGTAGAGGCCTAGTTTGTAAAACTTCCAAAAGCTGTCTTTGAACTTGTGCCATCTCCTCATCTTTCTTAGCTAACTGTTCTTGGAACCTAGCTTGGTTCTCATTGGCCTCCCTTTGTAGCCTAGCATGGACTTCATTTGCTTCCCTCTGCATTCTTGTCTGACTTTCATTAGCTTGCCTCTGTTGTTCTAACATGGCTTGCATGAGTGCCTGAAACTGAGTCATTGTAGGTGGCTGTTCATGAAGTGTTTCACTGTTATCATTATTGGTATTGCTCCCTGAAGCATTCTAATTCGGAGTTCTTCTTGGAGGCATGATGCTGTAAAACAAATTGTCAGTACATATTAGCAAATTGGGGTTTGGTTTCTAAGTCCACACTACTGATCTAACGTGCTCACGGATCCTCGCCACGTCCCTAAGAGTTTCTAGTTTCTTTTAATTGCCTGAAACATGTCCCGCTCTGATACCAGTCCTGTCGCGACCCCGGACCGAGGTTTTCCCAAAGTCCGGGACCCGCGACGGTTGTGTCCATCCAACTTTGATTAACCCACAGGTTTCCGCGGTGAGGATTCCCAAAAAAAAAAAACGAACATGTAACAATCTCACACGAACAATGATTTGCGGAAGCGTGCAAGTAATCTCATCACAATCAATAACATAAACATTATGATACCGAATTGCATAAGTTAAATCATCATTAAAATAGTAATCAGAGGAGAAAATGTAAGCATAGCATTACCAATCCAGTTCAAGTTTCAAGATAATAAAGTGTTAAGTTACTTAACCCCAAAAGTGAAAAAGGCCAACAAAGGCCATACATTCCCAAAATAGCAAAATAATTCCCCCTATGTGCATCGTACTCAAGACCCCGCCCGACGTCTAGAGGACGTCGTCGGGTTGCCACTCACGGGCTGGGGGTGGCTCAAAAGCCTCCTCCGGGCGCTCCTCCGCAATATCAACGGCGCCTGCATCTAAACACCAAAACAAAGGGATCAGACACGACGGTCTGGCAGGTGAACAGTTTAGACATAATACAAGTCAGAAATATGAAAGTAATCAGCACCTAAAACATTGCATGAGATCTGAACAAAAACATGTTTAAGTGTAATTCAAAACTAACATGCTTTTCAATAAAATAACATGATTCACGAATCCACATTGAGCTCATCCTTTCTCCGTCATACGCAATGACAAGAGCAAGCAGAACGAAACAGAACGAGACAAAACAAAACAGAAGTCCGAGCCACACAAGGTGGGCGGAAAACCGGCCGCGGAACCGGACAGAACAGAGATGTGTATAAATATGATCGTAGCCCCAAGTGCAAGGCCGCGATTGTAGTAATAACCGGTGAAACCGGATCGATCCACGGAGAGTTTAGTTATCGCAAAACCTGTCCTAATAAAAAAAAACTAGTTCTAGCCTAAAAAAAAACTATACAAATCAAATTTTCTAATTGAATTAAAAATTAATTACAAATCTGAAATATTAATTACAACCAAAGAAAATTAAAATCCTAATCTAGAAACCTAATCTAACCACTGCATCACCATAAGATTCATTAGCCCAACCAATTGCAATAATTGTTAAGGTGCATAAAATAAAGAATAAAATAAAATAAAATCAAATCAAATCAAATAAAATCAGAGAATAAAGAAATTAGATTTTAATTCTAAAACTTTGCAATAATTACTTTGCTTAATGCCATCAAGAAAAATCAAGACCACCGCACCAAGTGCGCACTGTCACTACGCACAAAAATTCAATGTTGACTCATTGGTGAAGACCAAGACCTCATAAACTTGATTTATTAATGAAAGACCCATTACAAGCAAATAACCATTACAAAATTCTTTTAATAAAAATAAAGTGCATCCAACCTTACCATCGACACAAGAAACACTAAACGGAGGAGAGGGACTCGCGGTCTTGAACGGCGATCCAACCGGCTCTCGTTTCGCGATCTGAAATCCAAGCAAGGGAAGATGATTCCAAGGATGATCCGATGGTGGAGTGACGATAGCAACGACGGCGGTGCGAAGGCGTAGAAATCCAAGTGGTAGTGTGCCTTAGGGAAGGCCTTGGATGAAATATTGATGGAAGGAGGAGAGATGAAGAAGAATTAATGGAAAAAAGGGGAATTATTGTTGCTGGTCGTCCAAGGGGAATTGAGATTTATGATAGCTTGGGTTGCAAGGTTTTTGATTTGGGTAAGCATTAGTAGTGTGTGGTCCAAGTTGGATTAGGATTAGGAGAGTTTTTGAGAGATTTTCTAGGGGTTGGCTCACAATCCTAGTAAAATTAGGATTTTTCTTATCTCATGCAACTCCCTCTCTTGGGTCCCACTTGGGTTAAGAATCAATTTAAATCTGAAATTTCAGATTTGATGTGCAATTCTTGAATGCATGTGGACCCCACTTGAGTGTAGAAGCCTTGACTCTCTTGCCTTGGACGTCCTCACCTTGGAGGGATCTTTCTTTTTTGCAATTTTGTTTTCTTCTTTGCTTGATTTGAATCTTAGCCATCCATCTTGACATGTAAGCAAGATTTGTTGGAGAGTAGATATGACACCTCATCATCTCATGGCCCGCAAATTTGGAATTTATCTTCAAGAGATTAAATCTGATTTTTTTTCTTGCATATGAGAGCGGACCCTACCATGGCCGCCCCTACCTTAGATTCCATGCCAAAGGAAGGTGGGTCCATGATGCATTTGATTCATCAATTCTCTTCCGTGGGCCCCGATTTCTGAAATTCCCTACAAAAATAGAAGCAAATATCAAAGAATAATCTAATCATATAGGTAAGGAATTATGCAAGATGCGGTCCCAATTCACACCAAATAAATGCATAAAATGTCACCATTTTATCAAGTTTTCTTCAATTAAATCAATGGTACAAAGAAAATTCATCATTTCATGTGTGAATAAAAAGTTATGGGAAATTTGTGACTTTCAATGTAAAAAATAGAGAAATTCATGATTTTATGTGAAAATGCAATTTTTGGATGAATTTTGACTCAAATTCAGACTTTGATGCTCAAAACATAAATTCATAATTTTTTTACTAAAATGGTCCATGATTTGATGATTAAGTCCTTAATTACTCTAAAATGATAAGAAAATATTGCATTTTTAAGGACTTATCAAAATACACGGCTAATCTGCAGATTGCCCTTATGTTTAAGGACCCCCGAACTAGTGGATCAGACTGAAAGGGCAGTCCAAGCTCAGTGGAATTCTATGATATCCATGTATGCATAAAACACATCAATGCTCATACAAAACTTAGCGAAAAATGGGGAAAAACACTTATCAAAACAATGCAAGACGAGACTAAACAAGCAAGGCTGGAAAAGTGTCCCCATTATTGTTCTTGAGACAAATTAAAAGTTCAATACATGCTTGTGAATCAAAACAGGTACAGAACGTGTTCTTCGTGTTAAAATTCAAGATTTCGAAACAATTATGTCAAGTATATGCTAAGGTTCTTTGTTTGATTCTCGTGAAGTTGAAACCCAAATGTTGGAGTTTAAGTGAATTGGTGTTCCCGAAGCTGGACAACATGTCATGTTTCAACTGCACAGCATCAGGCTAAAGACCCCATAACATATTCTAGTTTTTCTCTCCCATCCAAGCCCCTTCAAGATTTCTCCTTCTGTACAATTCGGTCACCACGCGGCTACCCGGCGGCTGGCCGCCGGTTGCTGGTCGGCTGACCGACCAACTGACCGACTGCTGACCGACTGATCAGGAAACATACTACTTTTCAAATTTCCTGCGCAGGTCGGCTAGCCGCCTGCTGATCGCCAGCGGACCGACCTCGCTCTGTAAAGAAATTGAGCTACTGTAATTCTAACCGACACAGGGGCGGTTAGCCGTGGGTCAACAGTCGGCTAGCCGGCGGCTGACCGACTGCTGACCGCCGGTGTGCGGCAGCTTCAGTCAGATTCAGAATTTCCACTCCCTTCTCACCATTTCTTTCCTTTGTCAAATCCCTGCATATCCCCTGAGCCTTCAAGCTCTCCAAGGGCAATTTCCATTCAAAATCTAACAATCCGCACTTCCAATCACCTCACAACCTTTCCTCCATTCTTTCATCCATTTATAAAACACATTGTCAAGATAAAAGCAACTCCAAATGAATGAAAAACCATTAACACGACCCATTAGCATATGCATTTCAATTAAAACGAAATTTCAGACTATAACACCTTTGGAAACATACATGCCCTAAATATCATGGAAGAGAAATCAAATCATAAGAGCTAAAGTAATCAAACATTGCATGCATCATGAGTCTAAGTTGTTCACTTGCCTTTACCAAAGTCCTAGCCCAACAATCTCAGAACAAAGCCTACCAAATGTACTCCACGAAATCTACAGGAAACCCATGAAAAGAACTTCAAAAATCCACCAAAAAGAGAAGACGATGACCCATTTCGAAATAGGTGTTGCATGCTTGAAAAATGGGTTCCTAAGGAACTCAAAAGACTACATTGAAGAGGAGGAAGAGATCCATTACTTGAAGCTTGCTAAACAAGAAGAGGAGAAGAAAACGGAGGGGATTCACAGCTGGGATCTCCAAGAAAATGGTAGCACTAGATTCTTGGAGTTGAGAGGAAGAAGATGGTAGGGTTGGTTTGTGCTTTGAAACTCTCTAGCTTAGGCATGCAATGAGAAGAAAGGAAGGGAAGAAGAAGAGTCTCCAGCTGGGTTCAGAAGTTGCAGGGAGAGCTTGACTCGTGAATGAAGAAGAATGAGGGAGAAGGAGATTTGATTCAAGTGGTTTCTTGTGGGCCCCATTGCTCAAAACTTGCAATGGTTAAAACACTGACTTGTGGGCCCCGGATGAAAACGACGAAGAAGACTAAAATGATCGCCGAAAAATCTAGTTTCCAAAAAGTATAAATTTGGCATAGTTTTGAGATTTCGAAATTTGAGTCCAGATTTGGTGTGAAAAGACTGATTTACCCCCTTTGGGCCAAAACTTGGGTTTCTGAGCCTAAAACATAAACAAGCTGAACACAAAAGTTTATCAATAAAATAAAACCATTCAAAAGAGATCGAAATCACGATTAAAATCAGAAAACTAGAATTTCCTCCCAAGCTTACACGTACTCTCAAGACACCCTTAAGTGTGACCAAATAGCACAAAACGCTCTCAAAATTCCCCAAAGCTAACTCTAGGCCAACTTGGACCAATTTCTAATCCCACGTACACTAAACTCACATTACAACTAAACACGCACTTAGTTAACACTAATCGCGATAATCCTGAGTCGGGGTTTGACAAGCACCACCAAGCTCCAAAGGTATAATCTACTTCCTTGTATGTTGTGAATTTCGTGGTTGCTTGTTTGTTGCTATTTCTATCTTCAAGATAGATGTTATTGTTGATCATAATGGCTGAGATTGAGGACATGGATCTAGTATTGGGTTTTGTAGCCTTCTGGATAGTTGATCCTTGAGTCAAGTGGGTCAAAAGTTTTTGAAACCTATTCTAAAAGCCCACCTCTTTCCAACAATTGGTATCAAAGCCATACCCCATCTCTAATCATGTTAGATCAGTAAGCTTGTTCTAATCTTTGCATGAGATGCGAAGAGGATAAGAGCAAGGGCTATGTACGGATCGGTTTTAATGAATTTGCTTGTTTTATAAGTAGATTCATGTTTGGAATGTCACAAAAGGGTTTAACAATGATGGAAAGATGGTAAGAAGCCATTGGGAGACTTTAGAAGAGTTTTGGAGTTGTTTGGATACGAAACAGAAAAACCCATGTTGCAGGTGTTCGTCAGTCCAGTCGACCGGCCCCAGACCTGCTTTGCGAAGCTCATGATTTAAACAAAAGCGGCAACTTTTGGCATCTTGTTTTCCCAATGTTGTTTGCATCTTGTTTTTCCAATGTTGTTTAGTAACCCGGTTTTGTGAGTTGCTTGGTTGTATGAGATACTAACTTGCAGGTTATCTTGTCCTCTCCATATGGCCCACAAGTCTTTTACTTTCTTTATGTGGTTGTTGGTTTATTTGAGGCTAAGTGTAAAGGGCATCATGGTTTCCTTGGTTTCCCGTGAAAAGGAAAGGCATGGTGGTTTCCCTATATCCCTTTTATTTCCATGTTTAGAATACCATGTAAGTCTCATTGTAGAGACATAGGAATTTATGTAATTTTCTAAATTTGTAAATTCTGGTGATGTCCGAGACAAAGAAAGAAAGTGAAGTTGGACTCCTGATCAAACCGTTTGAAGATTACCAAAAGAATTTGGGAGATGCCCACAGAGTTTGAGGAATCCCAAAGTCTTGGAAAGTCTAAGCAGTCCAAGAAGTCTATTCCGCTTGGCCCATGTGGAGGAGAGGACTAGTTACTATTTTTAACATTTTCTATTTATGGATGAATGCTTCATTTAGAATGTTTTCAAATCTGATCCAAACATAGCAAGTTACTAAAATTGGTCAAATCAACTAAAATTGGTCAAATCAAATTAATTTTTGGAAAGAGTTCTAATTAGTGTTGATGACCCATGAGATGGACACTTGGTAACACTAATTTAAGAAACTGGACTTTCCTTAAAATAACTTGACTTGGAACCAATCTTTGATCATATCATGAGATAATTTGATGTTCATGTGGGCCCTAATACCTTAAAAGGAAAATCCTCAATTCTAAAATATTAAGTGGGAGCGGGGCATTAAATTGAGAAATCCCCATGGTTTTCCACCATAGGTCCATTGTAAGGAAAGTATTAGCCTCGCGCCATCTTGAGAATGACCGTTCCCCACGGAGGGCTTTTATTTGTCTGGTTACTAGATATGGATCTCCTATTATGGATAGCGTTGGTGAGATGGGGTGGGGGTTCACTCCCCAAGGAGGAGTTGCCCACAACGGTTGTCACGCAATGTTAATTGGTGGTCACACTTAACTAAAATAATGATGTATTATCCCCAAGGACTTGCCTCATGTATTTTAGAAACCAAAGCTAATCGGGAGTCAAACATTATTTGGTATGAGATACCTAGATAATAACGAATGATAGGGGATCATGGATAGTTAGTCTTAATAAAAAAAATTGACTTACTTTGATCCGCACCAATCTAGGTGGTATTCGCACTCCCCAAGGAGGCATATCCCAGGGATTGGATTCCGATGTATTCTGAATTTACTGGTTATGAGGATTCCCACATAAATTTGGTAGAATACTAAACCCTAATGTCATTAAAGAATATTAATGAATATATGGTTATGTGCTACAGTTAATTCAGCAAGAATTCAATACTTTCAATCCACTTGCGACCATCCTCAACCAGAATAAGTTAATGGAATCCAACTTTATAGACTGGAAAAGGACCCTGGATATTGTCCTGACAGCTTCAGGATGCAAATATGTCCTTACAGTAGTCTCATTGAGCCTAAGCTTGATGCACCACATTTTGAGAAGGACCTTTACACCAAGTGGACCAAAGACAATGAGATGGCCGGATGTTTTATACAGGCATCCATGTCTAGTGTTTTACAACACCAACATCAATCCTATAAGTCAGCATATGATATTATATTGAACTTAAACAAGATATTTGTGAACTAGGTTAGACCTACTAGGCAAGCTGTTATGAAGGTGCTGATAAACACTTAGATGGCTGAGGGAACCCCAGTACAAAAACATTTGTTGAAAATGAGTTTCGCACTAATTGAGTTAGATCTACTGGGTGTTACGATTGATACAGAATCGCAGATCAACATGATCCTTCAATCACTACCAAATTCTTTTAATCATTTTGAGATCAATTATAATAAATTGGAAATGACTATAGCTGAGTTGTCTCACTAGCTAGTGGTGACTGAGGAAATCATGAAGAAAGAGAAAAATCCCCTCATGATAGAAAAGTCATTTGTTAGGACCAAGCCGAAAGGCAAAGACCAAGATAGCAAGAAGAAATCAGTCATCAAGGGTCCTAAGGTGAAGAATGGTTCTACTTGTGGTATGGCCAAGGCTGAGGGTACGAAAGTAAAGGGAAAGTGTTTCCACTGTGGTATGTCAGCACATTGGAAAAGGAATTGTCTTGATCTTCTGTCTAAGCAAAGGACTTGAGTCACTTGTTTCTGAAGTTAGTTTTGCAACTCGTACTTCAGAATCCTATTATGTTAACTCCGGTGCAACTAATCACATATGTAATATGTTGCAGGACTTACAAGTAAACAGGAAGCCTAGTGGTGGAGAAATCATTGTTAACCTGGGATCGGAAGCCAAGGCAGAAGCAGTGTCAGTGGGAGTAGTAACTTTGTTATTTTCAGATATTAAGTTGACTTTGTCAGATACATTATATGTATCGTCTTTTAGATGGAATTTGACTTTCAGTTTCTACTATGGTGAATAAGAGTTATTCTATGACTTTTGGTACTGAAATTGTCATAAAGAGATACGATACTTCTATGTATTCTGACAAGGTAATCATTGGCATTTATTTTTTAACTCCCACAATGTATGAGATACACGTGTTGGAAGTGGGTGGACCTCTTGGATAGGTTTTAAAGACTTTTCACCAACTAGAAGTGATGAACACCTATCCAAAAGCCATCAAAACCCAATCCAGGATGCATTTCCTCAAACTCAGCCATCATGATCAGCAAACAAACCTATCAAAAGGATAGAAACAACACTAAACATGCAACCACGAAATTCCACAATATACAAGGAGTAGAAAATACCTATGGAGCTTGGTTGTGCTCTAATGGAGAACTTGATTCAACTCTAAGATTAGAATCTCCAATGCCCAATTGTCTTCCACGTTATGACCCGCTTCAGATCTCTTTCCACAAGAGAGATGGTGGAATCTCCAAGAGAAAGACTATCTAGAATCTCCTAGGAAACTAGAAGGGAACTAAAAGAGAGAGAGGGGAAGGAGAAGAATGCAACTCTTGCACTTTAGGGTTGACAGGCGTGAACTCCTCTTGATAAACCAAGCATGGACGTCCAAGGCCTCCCTTGCCCCCTTATTTATAGTCTTGCAACTCCTCTCTTTCTTTATAATTAGAAGTCCAACTTCTAGATTAATTAGTAAACCTTCATTCCACTATTACCACTATTAGAAGACTCACTTCAAATAGAAATAGTAGCTTTCCTTTTTGGGTTCAAATAGAATTAGTAAAGATCTAATCTTGGGCTAGCGTGGGGACCACTAGGGATTCCATAGAAAGCTGGCTCTAACTGAGACACTGCGACCCCACATCTCATGTGCAATCCGGGCCCAAAGTTAATTGCAAATAACTCCACTATATAAATGTAATTAAACTCCAGTCTTAGGAATAAATTACATGAAGACCCTAAACTTCCCTATCACTACAAGTGGGCCCCTCATCATTATCCATGGATCAATTGGACAGACTGTCCCACCATTTTTGACCCATATCTTATTATCCTTGAGACCCAATTAATTATAGTAATCATTAGTACCATCCAATTAACTCTTAATTGAGATGGGTGTACAATTACCAATGATAAATCCACTAATTGGCACAATGGGATAATAGAGATAGATTCCATCTTGACCATTAAATGTTCCCACAGTCCTACTGCCACGTACCCAAGACACCGAGGTGTTGACCTACAGTTGGCCTCACTCATTGGTGACTCAAAGCAAACGAATAGATAGAAACTTGAGTTCATAAATGTCTCAGGATTGAGAGCCTATTGCTAAGGAATTATGAGAGCAGACCTTAAAGTAAAGACAGTGTTCATAAGGTGTTTCTCATGGTCCTTCAATACATCCAATGTACCAGCACTATGATCCAGAATCTTACATTCTGATGATCGAGACAAATCACACTATCTCATAGTAATCAAAGTACTGCAACTTTGTCAGATGAGATGTCCAGTCTCATCACTGGTTATGAAGATATTCAAATATAAGATTTGTTATACATGTCTCCCGTATGTGGATCTCATCCATACACATGTATTGCATCTAGTATACTTATGGACTCTGGTTCATCTCATGAACCATCATGTCATTCGTATTGGTTATGTGCATTTAAGTAATAAACACCATTCATCTCATGAAAGGAAAGCATGAATATATTGATAAATAAAGAAATTAGTCAATTTATTACATCAATCTTAATGGATTGAGACCATAAAACTAACAACACGACACTGATATTTATAATAGACTATCATTAAAGAGGAAGTCACCTTTATCTAATCCAACGAAATTTTGGCACTTGAGGCTAGGTCATATAAACTTAAACGGGATTGACAGGCTAGTGAAAGATGGTATCTTGTCTTTATTGGGGGTAGAACCAATGCCTGTCTGCGAATCCTGTCTTGAAGGCATAATGACCAAAAGACCATTTTCATCTAAGGGCAGTAGGGCTAAAGATTTATTGGAGTTAATGTACACTGATATGTATGGACCCATAAATTTAAAGCAAGAGATGGATACGAGTATTTCATCACTTTCACCGATTATTGCTCAAGATATTATTACATATACCTTATGCACTACAAGTCAGAGACTTTTGAAAAGTTCAAAGAGTTTCGAGCGGAAGCGAAAAGCATTTAGGTAAAAGTATCAATACTCTTCGATGAGATCGAGGAGGGGAATATCTCTCCGCTGATTTTATGGGATACTTATCAGAAAATAGGATTCTATCCCAGTTGTCTACTCTTGGTTTGCCTCAACAGGGCGGAGTATGAATAGAAGGAACCAGACTCTTTTAGATATGATCAAGTCTATGTTGAGTTTCTTAAGGTTACCTATAGGGATATGTTTTGGAAACTGCAAAGTATATACTAAACATCGTTCCATTTAAGTATGTACCTAAGACTCCCCGGGAGTTGTGATGCAGGCGAGAGCCTAGTCTACAATATAAAGGTTAAGACAGATAAATTGGAATCGAAGTCGGAAGTATACACTTTTATAGAATATCCCAAAAGAACTGAAGGTTGGTTATTCTATAATCCCAGAGAGAGCAGAAAGTGCATATCAGCACCAATGCGGTTTTTCTGTGGGAAGATTATATGATTGACCAGTAATCTTTAGAAAATGTTATCTTGGAAGAAATTCAAAGAGAGATCAATTCCAAATCCAAATATGACCGAACTTGAAGAAAATTCACCCATACCTGACCCAGTAATTACATCAGTGCCTTGTCGTAGTGGGAGCATTGTCTGGACCCCTGACAGTTCTCGGTTTTTGGGAAAGTGTTACAAGGCAATCCCGGAAGAACCAGAACAAGATCCCTGTAACTATGATAAAGCAATCAATGACATAGTTTCGGGACGTTGGTTAGATGCTATGAAAGCTGAGATGGAGTTGATGTACTCTAATGAGGTCTGGACACTTGTAGACTTGCCTGTCAATATTAAACCTATTGGGTGCAAGTGAGTCTACAAGAGAAAGAGAGGACCAGATGGAAGAGTTGAGACCTTTAAGGTTAGGCTTGTTACGAAAGGATATACTCAGAAAGAAGATATCGATTACAAGGAAACCTTCTTGCCGGTAGTCATACTCAAGTCTATCTGGATACTCTTATCCATTGCGGCTCATCTCAATTAAGAGATTTGGCAAATGGATGTCAAGACGGCGTTTCTCAACGGCCATCTTGAGAAAGATATCTATATGATGCCGCTAGACGGTTTTATGGCTAACAACCAAGAGCAAAGGGTTTGCAAGTTGCAGAAGTCCATTTATGGACCGAAGCAAGCATCCCGAACCTAGAACATCCGTTTTGACTAGGCAATCATGTCATTTGATTTTTGTCAAAATCTGGAAGAGTCATGAGTGTACATGAAAACTGCAGGAGGCAGGGTAGTTTTTCGATGACATCCTTCTCATAGGGAGTGCTATAGGGATGTTGTCAATAATAAAAGTTTGGTTGGCTAAGACTTTTGATATGAAGGACTTGGGAGAAGCTAGCTACATCCTAGGGATCAAACTCCATTGAGACCGGAAAAAATACGATGATTGGCTTATCTCATGCTGCGTATATGAATGAGGTGCTAGTACGGTTTGCAATGCAAGTCTCCAAGAAGGGCATTACACCTTTCAGGCATGGAGTGTACCTTTCCAAGGATCAGTGTCCTAAGACACCTCAAGAAAAGAAGTAGATGAGAGAAGTGCCATAGGCTTCGGCTATTGGCAGCCTCGTGTATGCTATGCTTTGTATTAGACCGGATATCTGTCACGCAGTGGGCCTAGTCAGCAGATATTAGTCTAACCCAGGTCCTGACAATTAGACTGTTGTAAGATGTGCTCTCTAATACTTGAGAAGGACTAGAGATCACATGTTGATTTACGACAGTAATGACTTGATTCCAGTCGGTTACATAGATATTGACTTCAAGTTAGATAAGGATTCCAAGAAATCAACTTCTGGGTATGTATTTATGCTATAGCCACTTGAGAAGCAGCTAAATAAGCAGATCGGCTCAAAAGATTCCTTATGGAACTTGGAGTGGTACTTTTGACAGGACAGCCGCTCACAGTTTGCTGTGATAACAATAGGGTAGTCGATAAGTCTAAGGAACCCAGGAGCCAAAAGCATGTATAAAGGTAGTAATGCATGGTCAAAGAGATTGTGTAGAGATGTGATACTGCAATCACCAAGATAAACTCTACAGACAATGTGGGAGATCCCTTTACTAAGCCTTTGACCACCAAAGTCTTTGAGCGGAATGTAAACGAGATGGGCATGAGATGCAACCCTGAATGGCATTGAGCCGAAGTGGGAGATTGTTAGTTTTATGGTCTCAATCCATTAAGATTGATGTAGTAAATTGATTAATTTCTTTATTTATCAATATATTCATGTTTTCCTTTCATAAGATGAATGGTGTTTTATTACTTAAATGTACATAACCAATACAAATGACATAGTGGCTCATGAGATGAACTAGAGTCCACAAGTGTATTAGATGTGACATGTGTGTGGATGAGATCCGCATACAGGAGACATGTGTCACAAATCTTATACTTAAATTGATTCACAACCGGTGATGAGATTGGGCATCTCATCTGACAAGGTTGTAGTATTATGATCACTATGAGATAGTGTGATCTGTCTCGATCATTAGAATGTAAGATTCTGGATCATCATATTGGTACATTGGACGTATTGAATGATCATGAGAAGCACCTTAGGAACACTGTCTTTACTTTAAGGTCTGCTCTCATAATTCCCTAACAATGGGCTCTCAATCCTGAGACATTAATGAACTCAAGTTTCTATGTATTCATTTGCTTTGAGTTACCAATGAATGAGGCCAATTGTAGGTCAACACCTCGGTGATTTGGGTATGTGGTAGTAGAGCTGTGGGAACATTCAATGGTCAGGGTGGAATCTATCTTTAATATCCCCTTGTATCAATTAATGGATTTATCATTAGTAAGTGCGCACCCATTCCTCCAATTAAGAGTTAATTGGATCGGTACCAAATGATCATTATAATTAATTGAGGCTCAAGGATAATAAGATATGGATCTAAATTGGTGGGACAGGTTGTCCAATTGATCCATGGATATTGATGGAGGGGCCTGCTTGCAGTGATAGGGAAGTTTAGGGTCTTCATGTAATTTATTCATAAGACTGGAGTTCAATTGTATTTATATAGTGGAGTTATTTGCAATTAACTGCGAGCTCAGATTGCACATGAGATGTGGAGTAGCGGTGTCCCAGTTGGAGCCAGCTTTCTATAGTATCCCTAGTGGTCCCCACGCTAGCCCAAGATTGGATCATTACTAATTCTATTTGAACTCAAAAGGAAAGTTACTATTTTTATTTGAAGTGAGACTTCTAATAGTGGTAATAGTGGGAATAGAGAGTTACTAATTATTATGAAAGTTGGACTTCTAATAATAAAGAAAGAGGGGAGTTGCTTAAAGCTATAAATAGAAGAGGAGAGGTGCTTTGGACGTCCAATGCTTGAATATCCTTGGAGTTCAAGCCCACCTCCCCTTAGTACAAGAGTTGCACCTCTCTCCTCCCTCTCTCTTTCTCTTCTAGTTCCCTTCTAGTTTCCCTTTGAGGTTCTAGTTAGATTTTCTCTTGGAGATTCCACCATCTTCGTTGAGAGAAGAGATCTGAAGCGGGTTATAGCGTGGAAGACAATTGGGCACTGGAGATTCTGATTTGCTTTGTGAAAGAGCTCTGCATCAAAGGGTTTAACCAAATTCTCCATTAGAGCACAACCGAGCTCCATAGGTATATTCTACTCTTTGTATGTTGTAGAATTTTCTGGTTGCTTGTTAGGTGTTGTTTCTATCTTCTTGATAGGTTTATTTGCTGACCATGATGGCTGAGATTGAGGACATGCATCCTGGATTGGGTCTTGTTGCCTTTTGGATAGATGATCACTACTTCTAGTTGGTCAAAAGTATTTGAAACCTATCCTAAAGGCCCACCCACTTCCAACAATTGGAATCAAAGCCATACCTCTTCTCTAATCATGTAGGAGCAGCAAGCTTGCTCTATTCTTTGTATGAAATGCGAAGAAGATAGAGGAAGGGCTATGTACGGATCAATTATTATGGATTTCTTTTGTTTAAAAGTGAATCCATGTTTGGATAGTCACAAAAGGTTTTAATAATGATGGAAGGATGATAAGAAGCCATTAGAACACTTCAGAAGAGTTTTGGAGTTGAATGGACACGAAATAGAAAAACCCGAAAATCTTATGCTCGTCTGTCCGGTCAACCGGGACGCGTGTTCGATCGACCGGGTACTTGCAGGCCGGTCAACCAGGTCTTCTGTCCGGTCGACCGGGGACACTGTGATAGCAGATTCAGAATTTGGATTTTTCAGTTTCGGGTCTTCTTTTGTGTCTTATTTTCCAGCATTGTTTGGCAGCCTATTTGTGTATTTTGTGTGGTTGTATGAGATACTAACATGCCGGTTATCTTGTCCTCTCCATATGGCCCACAAGTCTTTTACTTTCTTTTATGGTTGATTGGTTTATTTAACACTAAGTGTAAAGGGCATCATGGTTTCCTGGGTTTTCCTATGAAAGGGCAAGGCATGATGGTTTCCCTATAGCCCTTTTAATTTCAAGTTTAGATTACCATGTAAGTCTCATCGTAGTGACATAGGAATTTATGTAATTTTCTAAATTTATAAATTATGGCGATGCCCGGGACGAAGAAGGAAAGTGAAGTTGGGCTCCTAATCAAAGAGTACGAAGGTTACCAAAAGTGTTTTGGAGATGCCCAAAGAGTTTGAGGAATCTCAAAGTTTTGGAAAGTCTAAGAAGTCCAAGAAGTCTATTCCGCTAGGGCCATGTGGAGGAGAGGACTAGTTACTAATTTTAGCATTTTCTATTTATGGATGAATGCTTGATTTAGAATGTTTCCAAATCTGATCCAAACATAGCAAGTTACTAAAATTGGTCAAATCAAATTAATTTTTGGAAAGAGTTCTAATTAGTGTTGATGACCTATGAGATGGATACATTGGTAACACTAATTTAAGAAACTGGACTTTCCTTAAAATAACTTGACTTGGAACCAATCTTTGATCATATCATGAGATGATTTGATGTTCTTGTGGGCCCTAATACCTTAAAAGGAAAATCCTCAATTCTAAAATATTAAGAGGGAGCGGAGCATTAAATTGAAAAATTCCCATGGTTTTCCACCATAAGTCCATTGTAAGGAAAGTATTAGCCTCGTGCCATCTTGAGAACGACCGTTCCCCATGGAGGGCTTTTTTTTGTCTGGTTACTAGATATGGATCTCCTTATGGATAGCGTTGGTGAGACGGGGTGCGGGTTCACTCCCCAAGGAGGAGTTGCCCACAACGGTTGTCACGCAATGTTAAATGGTGGGTCACACTTAACTAAAATAGTGATGTAGTATCCACAAGGATTTGCCTCATGTATTTTATAAACCAAAGCTAATCGGGAGTCATACATTATTTGGTATGAGATACCTAGATAATAATGAATGATAGGGGATCATGGATAGTTAGTCTTAATCTAAATCTTGACTAATTTTTATCCGCACCAATCTAGGTGGTATTCGCACTCCCCAAAGAGGCATATCCTAGGGATTAGAATCCCGATGTATTCTAAATTTTGGTGGTAATGAGGATTCCCACATAAATCTGGTAGAATATTAAACCCTAATGTCATCAATAGTATTTAATTGAATGTATGGTTATGTGCTACAGTTTATTCAACATGAATTCGAATACTTTCAATCCACTTGCGACCATTCTCAGCTAGGGCTGTCAATCGTGTCGTGTTAACGAATTCGTGTTAAAAGCACCTCAACCCATATATGACTCGTTAACTTAAACGAGTAAAAAAATCCAACCTGAACACGACCCGTTAATTTAACGGGTTACATGACCCAACCCGTTAACCCGTTAAGTAATTAAGTTATTTTCTAAATTAAAAGAAAATCCATACAAAAGTATATAAAGAGAAAATTTTATAAGGCACACGAAACTATAAGTGAGGATCTTGAGTAGATCCCACCTAAAATCCCACTATAAAAAAATAAATTTTAATTTCTTCTTATGAATATAAATTAATTCTAGCTACACTTAGGGACTAAAAAAAATTTAACGGGTTAAACGGGTTGTTAATGGGTTACTGGTGTAATTCGTACACTACCCGTTAACTTAACGTATTAATGGGTTTGACCCATTAACGACCCAAACCCATTAAGAGCCCACCTGAACCCATTAATATCGTGTGGGTTTGTGCCGTGTTAACGGGTCATGTGGCATTTTGACAGGCCTATTCTCAGCTAGAATAAGTTGGTGGGATCCAACTATATAGACTGGAAATGGAACCTGGATATTGTCCTGACTGCATCAGGATATAAATATGTCCTTACCATGCCCCCCTTGATGAGCCTGGGCCAGATGCACCACAGGACGAGAAAGACCATTATGCCAAATGGACCAAAGACAATGAGATGGCCAGATGTTATATGCAGGCATCCATGTCTAGTATTTTGCAACACCAACACCAATCATATAAGACTGCATACGATATTATATCGAACTTAAAGGAGATGTTTGCGGACCAGGGCAGGCCTGCTACGCAGGCTACTATGAGGGTGCTCATAAGCACCAAGATAGCTGAGGGTACACTAGTACAGGACCACATGCTTAAGATGATGGACTCATTGAATGAGTTGGATGTACTGGGTGCCGCAATTGATGCAGAATCGCAGATTGACATAATCCTAGAGTCGCTACCAGATTCATTCAACCATTTTAAAATCAATTATAATATGAATAAAATGGATCTGACCCTAGCTGAATTGTCTAGTCAGCTGGTAGTAACTGAGGGGATTATGAAGAAAAGGCCAACTGCCCTGATGACAGAAAAGTCAGATGCCAGGCCTAAGCCGAAGGGCAGGGGTCGGAAAGGCAAAAGGAAATCGGTCCCTAAGGGTCCTAAGGCGGAGAATGGTCCTACTGGTGGTGTGGCAAAGGCTAAGGGTTCAGGGACCAAGGGAAAGTGTTTCCACTGTGGTAAGACAGGACATTGGAAGAGGAATTGTCCAAATTTTCTGTCTAAGAAGAAGACCTCAGGTATGATTGAGTCACTTGTTTCTGAAGTTAGTTTTGCAACTGGTACTTCAAAATCCTGGTGTGTTTACTTCGGTGCAACTAATCACATCTGTGTTTCGTTGCAGGGGTTCCGGGAAACCAGGAGGCTCAGTGACGGTGAAATCATTGTCAACCTAGGATCTGATGCTAAGGCAGAGGCGGTTTCAGTGGGAGTTATTACTTTATGTTTTTTAGATAATAAATTGATTTTGTCATATGCATTATATGTACCGTCTTTAAGGCGGAATTTAATTTCAGTTTCTAGTTTGGTGAATAAAAGTTATTCCATTACTTTTGGTACTGAAGTTATCATAAAGAGGAACGGTACTTTCATATGTTTTGGCAAGGTAATCAATGGACTTTATTTGTTAACTCCCACGATGTATGAGATACATGATACCGGGATAAATAATAGACCATCATTAAAGAGAAAATCACCTTCATCTAATCCAACAAAGCTTTGGCACCTGAGGCTAGGTCACATTAACCTAAACAGGATTGATAGGCTAGTGAAAGATGGTATGTTGCCTTCACTGGTGGTAGAACCAAAATGCCTGTCTACGAATCCTGTCTAGAAGGCAAAATGACCAAAAGACCCTTTTCATCCAAGGGCAATAGGTCCAAAGATTTATCGGAATTAATGCATACTGATGTGTGTGGACCCATAAATATTAGAGTGAGAGGAGGATATGAGTACTTCATCACTTTCACAGATGATTACTCAAGATATGGATACATATACCTTATGCACCGCAAGTCTGAGGCTTTTGAAAAGTTCAAAGAGTTTCGAGTGGAAGCGGAAAAGCATTTAAGTAAAAGTATCAAGACTCTTCGATCAGATCGAGGAGGAGAATATCTCTCAGCTGATTTTATGGGATACTTATGAGAGAATGGGATTATATCCCAGTTGTCTGCTCCTGGTATGCCTCAACAAAGTGGAGTAGCAGAAATAAGGAACTAGACTCTTTTAGATATGATCAGGTCTATGATGAGTTTCTCAGGATTACCTATATCCTTTTGGGGATATGCTTTGGATACTGCAATGTACATACTAAACCTCGTAACGTCTAAGTCTGTACCTAAGACTCCCCGAGAGTTGTGGTCCGGGCGAAAGCCTAGTCTGCAACGTTTACACATTTGGGGTTGTCCGGCACATATGTTGAAGGTTAAGACGGATAAGTTGGAATCGAAGTCGGAAGTGTGCACCTTTGTAGGATATCCTAAAGGAGCCAAAGGTTGGTTATTCTATAATCCCAGAGAGCAGAAAGTGTTTGTAAGCACCAATGCGGTTTTTCTGGAGGAAGATTATATGATTGACCGGAAATCATTAGAAAATGTTATCTTGGAAGAAATTCAAGAACGATCAATTCCAAATCCTAGTATGACCGAACTTGAAGACAATCCGCCCATACCTAACCAAGTAGTTACACCAGTACCTCATCGTAGTGGGAGGATTGTCAGGCCCCCTGACAGGTTCTCATTTTTGGGAGAGTCTTATGAGGCAATCCTGGAAGAACTGGAACAAGATCCCTGTAACTATGATGAAGCAATTACTGTCAAACCCCAACCCAGGATTAGCGTGATTAGTACCCTATTAAATGCATGCTTAGTTATAATGTGGGTTTAGTGTTCGTGGGTTAGAAATTGGTTCGATTTAGTCTGGAATTAGCTTTAGGGAGTTTTGAGAGCGTTTTATGCTATTCAGTCACACTCAGGGGTGCCTTGAGTGTACGTGTAAGGTTGGGAGGAAATTCTAGTTTTCCTGATTTTTAATCGTGATTTTGATCTTTTTTGAATTGTTTTATTTTATTGTTCAACTTTTGTGTTCAACCTATCTGTGTTTGACGCCCAGAAACCCAAGTTTTGGCCCAAAAGGGTAAAACCGTCATTTCACACCAAATGTGGACCCAAATTTCGAAATCTTAAAACTATGCCAAATTTATACTTTTTGGAAACCAGATTTTTCGGTGATCGATTTTGTCTTCTTCGTCAATTTCATTTGAGGCCCGTAAGTCAGTGTTTGAACCATCGCAAGTTTTGGAGTCAATGGGGCCCACAAACCCATTTGACTTAAGTCCCTCCTTCTCCTTCACTTATCCCACGTTTCAGAAATTGAACTCATTTCCTGCAACTTTTCTTCAACCCAGCTGAGAGGAACACCTTGTTCTTCTTCTCTTCCTCATCTTGCATGCCCCACTTTTAGATCTCCAAATGAAAATCATAAACCACCTTCTTCCTCCTCTCAACCCAAGCTTCCTACTTATATCATTTTCTTGGAGATTCTTGTTGGAAGGGACTTCAATTTTCTTCTCTTCTCCTTGTTTAGCAAGCTTCAGGTGAGCTCTCTCTTCCTCCTCTTTAATGGAGTTTTCCTAGCTCCTAAGGATACTATTTTTCATGCATGCAACGCCCATTTCAAAATGAGTCCTTGTTTTCACATTTTTGGTGGATTTTGAGGTTCTTTCATAGGGTTTCTTGTAGAAATTCATGGCTCAGCTTGGGGAAGGATTTTGAGAAGTTTTTGGTTTACCTATTGTCAAGGCAAGTGATCTCTTTAGCCCTTCTAGTGTATGAATTATTGGGTATTCTTTTTAGCTACAAATGGGTTGTTTTTCTTGTTTTAGTTTTGAAATGAATTAATCTCATCATGGTGAATGGTTTGAAATTTTACTTTAAGTTTGAAATACATATGTTACTTGTTTTACCTTGAAGATTTTCCATTCAATTAAGATATATTTGTTTGTTCAAATGTTTTTGGATGGATGGAAGATTGGAAGAGCTTGAAGTGTGAATTGTTGAATGGGTTTTTGATTGATTTAATGGGATGTAGAAATGTTCAAAATTTCATGAGAAAGATTGAAAATGTTGTAAGCTTTATAAGGGAATGGAAGAGAGAAGGAGCTAGAAAGTTTAAAAAAGAATGCAGTTTCTGCACTAGACGGGTTCTGGCAGGAGCCTGTTCGCTTGAACGGAACCAGGGGTCGCTTGAGCGAGTAAGCTTCTGTCTGTGAGGGACGCTGCCAGAAACCTATCCGCTCGAGCGGATAAGGGGTGAGCTCGAGCGAACAAGCTTCTGGATGTTATCGCTCGAGCGAACCCGGTGGAAGCTCGAGCAAACGAAGTTCTGGATGCATCCGCTCGAGCGAACCTGATGCTGCCTGCAATTTTTGAATTTGAAAGAGGAAAAGAGTTTTGAGGGAATTTCTAGAAGGATGAAGAACCAGAATACATTAAGAACTTCTAGTTTGAGGTTGTGCATTTGAAATCTAAATTGTCCATTAGCCTCAGGGGCACCAAAAATAGATTAATTCCAACAATTGGGTTTCAAATACACAAAAGTCAATGTAAGGTCTTAATGTGGACTGTTTAGCTTGTTTTGAAACCTTGATTTCTAATGCGATGAATATTGTAGGACTTGTTTCGTTTTGCAAGTATTGGCCTGATTTTTGAAGTGTTTCAAGAAACTATAATGGGGATTACTATTTCCGTTTTATCATGCTATAGCACATGTTATCCCTGATATGTCCTGCTTGTCCTGTTTTAATAAGTAAATTCCCCTAATTTGGTCAGCTTTGTATATGTATTATCTTGTTTTCATGCATTCATGATTTTAGGTGAATACCACTGAGCGTGGACTCCCCCTTCAGTTTGATCCACTATTTGGGAGGTCCTTAAACCCTGGGCTATCTGCAGATTAGTCGTATATTCATGTATATACACCTCTGTCCTGCTTCCGGTTCCGCGCCCGGACCCCACCTACCTAGTGTAGCATGGAATTATGTTTTGCCCTGTTTTATATATCCCGTTTTGTTCTGCTTACTCTGCTCATCATGTATGGTAGAGAAAGGATGAACTCAATGTGGTTTTTCTCACTAATCATGATATATTTCTATATGCTTGCCCGATTTGTCCTATATACTATTTCAACACTATTTCGCATTCATGCATGTTTTTAAATACTGAACTTTTCATGATTTGAATGAATTATGTTTTGTCTAAATTGATCACCTGCCAGACGGTCGTGTCTGACCCGTTTATGTTGGTGACCAGGTGCAGGTGACGTTGCCTTTGAGGAGAAGTGTCAGGAGAAGGCTGTTGAGCCACCCCCAGCCCGTGAGTGGCAACCTGACGACGTCCTCTAGACGTCGGGTGGGGTCATGAGTTGCGTTCAGATGGTTGGGTCTAGTATTTTGTTGTTTTGGGATGTAATGCCTTTGTTGGCTCTTTTTACACATGGGAAATGTAAACTTAACTCACTTTCGATCACTTGAAGCTCAAAGTTTAAATTATGGATATGCTATGTTACACATCTTCTCTCTGAATGTTTATGTCCCTTGAATTATTTAACTTATGCATCTTAAAATTTTGTGATTTGTGTTATTAAGTTGTGATTGAGATTACTTGCACGCTTCCGCAAACCATCGTTCTTGTGAGATTGTTCCATGTTTGTTTTGGGAATCCTCACCACGGAAACCTGTGGATTAATCATGGTTGGACATCCAACCCCGTCGCGGTCCCGGGTCGGGGACCTCGGTCCGTGGTCGCGACAATTACTAACATAGATTCGGGACATTGGCAAGAAGCTATGAAAGCTGAGATGGAGTCGATGTACTCTAATCAGGTCTGGACACTTGTAGACTTGCCTGCCAATATTAAACCTATTGGGTGCAAGTGGGTCTACAAAAGAAAGAGAGGACCAGACGAAAGAGTTAAGACCTTTAAGGCCAGGCTTGTTGTGAAAGGGTATACTTAGAAAGAAGGTATCGACTATGAGGAAACCTTCTCACCGGTGGCCATGCTCAAGTCTATCCGGATACTCTTATCCATTGTGACTCATCTCGATTATGAGATTTGGAAAATGGATGTCAAGACGGCGTTTCTCAACGGCCATCTTGAAGAAGACATCTATATGATGCAACCAAACGGTTTTGTGGCTAAAAACCAAGAGCAAAGAGTTTGCAAGCTGCAGAAATCCATTTATGGATTAAAGTAGGCATCCCGAAGCTGGAACATCCGTTTTGACCAGGCAATCAAGGCAGTTGGTTTTTGTCAAAATCCAGATGAGTCATGTGTGTATATGAAAAGTGAAGGAGACAGGGTAGTTTTTTTGGTATTATATGTCGATGACATTCTTCTTCTCGCGAGAGACATACGAATGCTGTTAATAGTAAAAGTTTGGTTGGCTAAGACTTGTGATATGAAAGACTTGGGAGAAGCTAGCTATATCCTAGGGATCAAGCTCCATCGAGATCGGAAAAATAGGATGATTGGCTTATCTCAAGCTGCGTACATAGATAAGGTACTAGTGTGGTTTGCAATGCAAGACTCCAAGAAGGGTATTACACTTTCAGGCATGGAGTGCGCCTTTCCAAGGATCAGTGTCCTAAGACACCTAAGGAAAAGGAGCAGATGAGAGAAGTGCCATTCGCCTCGGCTATTGGCAGCCTCATGTATGCTATTCTTTGTACTAGACTGGATATTTGTCATGCAGTGGGCTGAGTCAACAGATATTAGTCTAACCCAGGTCCTGACCATTGGACTGCTGTGAAGTGTATTCTTAAATGTCGCGACCCCCCCCAAGTCCGGGCCCCGCGACGGTTATGTCCATCCAACTATGATTAACCCACAGGTTTCCGCGGTGAGGATTCCAAAAAAAAAAAACGAACATGTAAAAATCTCACACGAGCAATGATTTGCGGAAGCGTGCAAGTAATCCCATCCCAATTTAATAACATAAACTTTATGATTTCCGAATTGCATAAGTTAAGTCATCATTAAGACAATAATCAGAGGAGAAAACGTAAGCATAGCATTACCAAATTCAGTTCAAGTTTCAAGATAACAAAAAAGTGTTAAGTTACATAACCCCAAAAGTGTGAAAAGGCCAACAAAGGCCATACATCCCAAAATAACAAAATAATCCCATCTATGTGTATCGTACTCAAGACCCCGCCCAACGTCTAGAGGACGTCGTCGGGTTGCCACTCACGGGCTGGGGGTGGCTCAAAAGCCTCCTCCGGGCGCTCCTCCGCAATAGCAACGGCGCCTGCATCTAAACACCAAAACAAAAGGGTCAGACACGACAGTCTGGCAGGTGAACAGCTTAGACATAATACAAGTCAGTTAATATGAAAGTAATCAGCACTTAAAACATGGCATGAGTTCTGAACAAAACATGTTTAAGGTGCAATTCAAAACTAATATGCTTTTCAATAAGATAACATGATTCACGGATCCACATTGAGCTCATCCTTTCTCCGTCATACGTAATGACAAGAGCAAGCGAAACGAAACAAAACGAGACGAAACGAAACAAAAGTCCGAGCCACACAAGGTGGGCGGAAAACCGGCCGCGGAACCGGACAAAACAAAGATGTGTATAAATACACGACTAATCTGCAGATTGCCCTTATGTTTAAGGACCACCTAACTAGTGGATCAGACTGAAAGGGCAGTCCAAGCTCAGCGGTATTCTATGATATCCATGTATGCATAAAAGGTATCAATACTTGTACAAAACTTAGCGAAAAATGGGGAAAAACACTTATCAAAACAATGCAAGACGAGACTAAACAAGAATAGCATAAGCTATGACATCAAGGCTGGAAAAGTGTCCCCAATATAGTTCTTGAAACAAATCAAAAGCTAAACACCTGCTTGTAAATCAAAACAGGTACGAGACGGTATTCTTCATGTCAAAATTCAAGATTTCGAAACAATTATGTCAAGTATATGCTAAGACTCTTTATTTGATTCTCGTGAAGTTGAAACCCAAATGTTGGAGTTTAAAATGAATTGGTGTCCCCGAAGCTAGACAACATTTCATGTTTCAACTACACAACATCAAGCTAAAGACCCCTTAACATATTCTAGTTTTTCTCTCCCATTGAAGCCCCTTCAAAGTTCTCCTTCTGTGCACTCGGTCACCACGCGGCTACCTGGTGGCTAGCCGCCGGTTGCTGGTCGGCTGACCGACCAACTGACCGACCGCTGACCGACTGATCAGGAGAAATACTACTTTTCAGATTTCTTGCGCAGGTCGGCTAACCGCCTACTGACCGCCCGCGGGCTGACCACGCCCTGTGCAGAAACTGAGTTACTGTTATTCTGACCGACACAGAGGCGGTTAGCCGTGGGTCAACAGTCGGCTAGCCGACTGCTGGCCGACGGCCGACCGCCGATCTGCGGCAACTTCAGTTTGATTCAGATTTCACACCTCTTTTCACCATTTCATTCCTTTGTCAAATCCCTGCATATCTCCTGAGCCTCCATGCTCTCCAAGGGGCAATTTCCATTCAAATTCTAACAATCCACACTTCCAATCACCTCACGACATTTCCTCCATTCTTGCATCCATTTATCAAACATTTTGGCAAGATAAAAGCAACTTCAAATGAATGAAAACCATTAATACAAACCATTAGCATATGCATTTCAATTAAAACAAGATTTCAGACTATAACACATCTTTGAAACAATACATTGCCCAAATTAGAATGGAAAAGAAATCAAATCATGAAAGCTAAACTAATCAAATATTGCATGCATCATGAAACTAAGTTGATCACTTGCCTTTACCAAAGTCCAAGCCCAACAATCTCAGAAAAAAAATCCTACCAAATGTACTCCACGAAATCTACAAGAAAATCCATGAAAAGAACTTCAAAAATCCACCAAAAAGGAGAAGACAATGACCCATTTCGAAATGGGTGTTGCATGCTTGAAAAATGGGCTCCTAAGGAACTCAAAAGACCACATTGAAGAGGAGAAAGAGATCCATTACCTGAAGCTTGCTAAACAAGAAGAGGAGAAGAAAATAGATTGGAAATACAGCTGGGATCTCCAAGAAAATGGTAGCAATGGATTCCTTGAGTTGAGAGGAAGAAGATGGTATGATTAGTTTTTGATTTGAGGCTTTCTAGCTTAGGCATGCAAAGAGAAGAAGGGAGGGGAAGAAGAAGAAGTCACAGCTGAGTTGAAGAGAGTTGTAGGAAAGAACCGAAGTGAACAATGAAGGAGGGGAAGACTCATTTCAAATGGGTTCTTGTGGGCCCCATTGCTCAAAGCTTGCAATGGTTACAACACTGACTTGGGGGCCCCGGATGAAAACAACGAAGAAGACTAAAATGATCGCCGAAAAATCTAGTTTCCAAAAAGTTTAAATTTGGCATAGTTTTGAGATTTCGAAATTTGAGTCCAGATTTGGTGTGAAAAGACTGATTTACCCCTTTGGGCCAAAACTTGGGTTTCTGGGCCTAAAACGCAGACAAGCTGAACACAAAAGTTTATCAATAAAATAAAACCATTCAAAAGAGATCGAAATCATGATTAAAATAAGAAAACCGGAATTTCCTCCCAAGCTTACACGTTCACTCAAGGCACCCTTAAGTGTGACCAAATAGCACAAAACGCTCTCAAAATTCCCCAAAGCTAATTCTAGACTAAATTGGACCAATTTCTAATCCCACGTACACTAAATTCACATTACAACTAATCACGCACTTAGTTAACACTAATCGCGCTAATCCTGGGTCGGGGTTTGACATCCTCCACCCCTTAGGTTATTTGGTCCTCCAAATAAAAATAAGTATACCTCTGGTAATAGTTCAGGATACTTTCTCTGGACTTGCTCCCGTAGTTCCCATGTCGCTTCTTCTGGCTCATGATTTTTCCACTGTACTTTGACCCAGTGAATCGTCCGATTTCTTAATTCATGTTCTTTGGTGTCCACAATTCTAACTGGCTTCTCCACATACGACGCATCTTCTCGAATTTCCAATGGTTCATGCCGCAAAACATGTGAAGGATTTGGGACGTATTTCTTCAACATAGAGATGTGAAAAACATTGTGTACCCCGGAGAGTTCCGGCGGTAACGCAAGTCTATAGGCAACGTCTCCTATCTTGCTCAAAATCTCATACGGTCCGATGTACCTTCTCGCAAGCTTGCCTTTCTGTCCAAATCTTAGAGTTCCTCCAGCCGGAGATACTTTCAAAAATACCTTGTCACCTTCTTTAAACTGCAAATCTCTTCTACGAGTATCAGCATAACTCTTTTGTCTACTTCGACCAACCTTTAATCGTTCTTGAATCAACTTGATCTTATTACTTGTTTCTCCAACTATTGTCGGTCCGTGAAAGCTACGAACACCGACTTCTTCCCAGCAAACAGGAGTTCTGCATCTCCTACCATAGAGTGCTTCGAAAGGTGCCATCCCAATACTGGAATGGTAGCTGTTGTTATATGCAAACTCACACAGTGGTAAGTACTCATCCCATTGAACCTTGAAATCTAGCACACAAGCCCGTAGCATGTCCTCTAAAGTCTGTATAGTTCTCTCTGACTGGCCATCAGTCTGAGGATGGTATGCAGTGCTGAATTGCAACTTAGTACCCATAGATTCGAATAGGGTCTTCCAAAACCTCAAAACAAATCTGCTATCTCTGTCGGAAGTGATGGAGACGGGCTGTCCATGTCTGCTGACTATCTCAGTCACAAATAAATCTGCAAGTGGTGCCATATGCATCTTACTCCCTGTCTTCATAGGAATGAAGTGAGCAGACTTCGTAAGGCGATCTACTATAACCCAGATAGCATTCTTCCCTTTCTTGGTAGTAGGCAAACCGGAGACGAAATCCATAGTGATGTGTTCCCATTTCCACTCCGGAATGTCCAATGGTTGCAACAACCCTGGAGGTTTCTGGTGTTCTGCCTTAATCTGCTGACACGTGAGGCACCGAGATACAAAAGCTGTAATCTCTCGCTTCATGTTATTCCACCAGAATCGGTTCTTCAAATTTTGGTATATTTTTGTACTTCCAGGATGCATGGAGTATCTCGTGTTGTGAGCTTCAGTCATAATTTCATTCTTCAAGTCTTCGAGGTTAGGCACACACAAACGGTCACTGAAGTACAACACTCCATCTACAACCCTGAGGTCTGGACGTTCGGAAATGTGTTCCACAATCTTGGCCAAGTCCGGGTCTTGCAACTGACTGTCTTTGATTTTCTGGATGAAAGTAGGTTCAGACGCTATCATACTTGCCAACATCACGCCCTGCCTTAACGGATGCACTTCTACTCCCAGTTCTTCAAATTGATACAAGACACTGACTCCTCTCTAGCTAGCCATAACCACTGATTTTCTGCTCAATGCATCAGCTACTACATTCACCTTGCCCGAATGATACTTGATTGGAAAATCATAGTCTTTGATATACTCCATCCATCGTCTCTGCCTCATGTTCAACTCTTTCTGCGAAAATAGATACTGTAGACTCCGGTGATCTGAATGTACTTCAAATTTCTCTCCATATAGGTAATGTCTCCACATTTTCAAAGCAAATACAACCGCTGCTAATTCCAAATCATGAGTTGCATAATTCTTTTCATGCTCTTTCAACTGCCTTGAACCATAAGCAACTGTAGGTCAAGACACCAAGGTATTGACCTACAGTTGGCCTCACTCATTGGTTACTCAAAGCAAATGATTAGGTAGAAACTTGAGGTCATCAATGTCTCAGGATTAAGAGCCTATTGCTAGGGAATTATGAGAGCCGACCTTAAAGTTAAGACAGTGTTCCTACGGTGCTTCTCATGGTCCTTCAATACATCCAGTGTACCAGTATGATGATCCAAAATCTTACATTCCGATGATCGAGATAGATCACACTATCTTATAGTGATCATAATATTGCAACCTTGTTAGATGAGATGCCTAATCTCATCACCGGTTGTGAATCAATTTATGTATAAGATTTGTGACACATGTCTCTTGTATGTGGATCTCATCCACACACATGTGTTACATCTAATACACTTGTGGACTCCGGTTCATCTCATGAGCCATTATGTCATTTGTATTGGTATGTGCAATTAAGTAATAATACAACATTCATCTCATGAAAAGGAAAACTTGAATATATTGATAAATAAAGAAATTAATCAATTTATTACATCAATCTTAATGGATTGAGACTATAAAACTAACAACATATTGCTTATGAGTTTATAAACAATTAACTAATGGGCACAATTATAACTTATCCATACATTCAAATATAAAAAGTGGAGAAAGAATTTAACTTTACAATTTGATCACATAAAAAAAAATTAATAAGTTAGAACAAGCCTCTTCATTGAAAAGATAAGTATCAAGCTTACAGAAAAAAATTGCAAATAAACCAAAGATTTTGCACGGTTCACTCCATCTTCGGTTGATCCGCGCTCCACCATAGACTGTATGGTGATTCCAAGACATTTTAACTATGCTTCGAGAACGGTTCCGCTCCGAAAAAGTCAATCCGCTTTTTTGGAGTGGGATCAAAAAGTCTGAGGGGCAGTTTTGGGTACTAAGATTCTAACCAATAATTATAGAGTTGAGTAGTAAAGCGCCCAACCAGAGACTGGGCTCCCATGTTATTACGGTTCCCAAACCACCCTCATTAAGCCGCCTGGTGATCTTGGTGTTGGAAATAGGTGGGCCTTTAGGATAGGTTTTCAAGACTTTTGACCCACTTGAATCAAGGATCAACTATCCAGAAGGTTACAAAACCCAATCCAGGATCCATGGCCTCTTTCTCATGATCATGTACAGTAGAAAACTCTATTTAGAAGATAGAAATAGCAGCATACAAGCAACCACGAAATCCACAACATACAAGAAGTAGATTATACCTATGGAGCTCGGTTGTGCTCTAATGGAGGAGTTGATTTCTTTCTTTGATGATGAAACACTTCACAAACCAAATCAGAATCTCCAAGATCTCTTGGCCTTCCACGCTATGACCTGAATCAGATCTCTTTCCTCAAGGAAGATGGTAGGACCTCTAAGAGAAAAACCAACTAGAAACTCAAGGGAAACCGGAAGAAAAACTAGAAGAAAAAGGAGAGAGAAGATGTACAACTCTTGCACTTGAATGGGGCTTGGGCGTGAATTCCAAGGGATGGAATAGCATTGGACATCCAAAGTACTGTAACCTTGTCAGACGAGATGTCCAGTATCATCACTGGTTGTGAAGATATTCAAGAATAAGATTTGCTATACATGTTTCCCGTATATGGATCTCATCCATACACATGTATTGCATCTAGTATACTTATAGACTACGGTTCATCTCATGAGCCATCATGTCATTCGTATTAGTTATGTGCAAACAAATAATAAAACACCATTCATCTCATGAAAGGAAAGCATGAATATATTGATAAATAAAGAAATTAATCAATTTATTTCATTAATCTTAATGGATTGAGACCATAAAACTAACACTTGGTCCATGTAATGGGTTTCAACTTATGACTAGATTATGCCCCGTGTCAAAGAGGATGGACCAAACCCTCCCGACCCCACTGACATATAGAATGTATGTTTGATTCAATTAGGGAGAAAAACTGTCAAACACTTTTTTTTTGAAAGATTAATTATTTTTTAAAGATAATTTTATTAAAAGATTAAAATTCTATTTTTTTTTTAGTTATTTTGCTTGCCTTGGTGTTTTATGGGGTACGCCCCATAGGGGTTTCTCTTTTATTATATTCATGTTGAGTATTTGGGTGGTGGAATTCTCCATTTGTACAAAAAATAGAGTAGAGCGAAGTTAAATTGGCCCTAACAATCTAAAATCTCAACTCTACCATATTTGGATGAGTCTGGCCTGATAGACGAAGTAATGTTGTGAGCCACGTGTACTCCATTTCACTTCGACTTTAAATACTTCTATTTCCTTGAGTAAAAGTGGATTCTACTCTCAACCCTACCTTCAAAATAAGCATCCAAATGGAGTGAAGCAAAGTACTATACTTTAACTTCAACCTACTTCCCTTCCACTCCACTCCGCATGTGAAATCCACTTCATTTTACTCCACTCCTCACTTATCCAAACAGGCTTAGTGAAGTAAAAGACTAACTTGTCTTTTAAAAAAAAAAGTTTTAACTAGTTAAGCTCCTTTTTTAACTTGGGTGTAATTCTGTCATACAACAATTTATACAAATCGAGCTAATCTAGTTGAGTGGGAGGAGATGAACTCCATGGCGGGGCACACCTATTTAAAAATCTGACCCATTTAAGACTTTTTTTATTGGATAAGAGGAATTGTAAACTATTTTAATCCTAAAAATTATCCTAAGCTATCATTCCCTAGTCATCCATGAGGTACTCCCAATCCCTTTTCGGTGCTCCACATGCATTACTTTGGCGCCATAGAACTCCTCTCGAGTGTTGTTCCAACTGTGCTCCTCCGACACATGATACATCCTTATTGTACTCTACCAGTGTTATGGGTCAATCCATGGCACTTTAGTGAGAGCAAGGTGCCCAAGATTCAGCATGCGATCATAAGTATGGTTTATAAAATCTTATACATCGTCAATTATGTTGCTAATTATATCCTTCAATCTATGTAGAACCTACCCCTATTAAACTTAAGTTTTTGGACACCTCATATATGAAAAGGGTATTTATTTTGAGTGGATTGGACTTTTAAATAGGCGGGCCTCACCATGGAGTTTTTCTCCTTCCACTCAGACGATCCAAGCTTGATATTCTGGAAACCGCCAACCACCCCCCCCCCCCCCCCCCACTCCTTAATTTCACTCTCGTTGGATTCTACACACATCCAAATGGACTGGATTGTTCGATCAATTGCACATCTATCATAATGGACTGTACACCATTAAACTTGTGGAAATGCTCCGATGACTAGAAAAGTACAATTAGTGTTATTTTGTGCTATTTTGTAGCTATTCAACCAAGCCTTCTTTTATATGTGGAGTGGTTGCATCTATGTTGTTAAGGAACTCTTTTCTTTTCTCAACTTGTAATCCAAAAAAATATTCTTGCAGAATTGAATGAGATAATCCGCTCAAGAAATTTGGAATTGGGATTTTTGAATGCTTTGACTATTATATCTCAACATATTTAAGTATCTTCAACGCATTACACTTCTCTTAACCAATTTTATTCTTTATAAAATTACAATTTTTTTCTTTGATGAGAGAGGGTGTCCTAGTCTTTTGGGCCGGACTAATCCCTACGGGCCCAAGGGGAGCCGAGTAAATCCATTGTGGCCCTACTGTGGTAGTGTAAGACCCTAACCCAATATTTTGCGATTAGTGTAGGCACGTTGATGTGAATTTAAATTCAATCCTGCAAGTGCACAGCTGTCTTGTCAAGACAGTGGCAAGTACAGGTCGAATCCACAGGGAGCACTATTGAAATCCTTTTTTTTTTTTTTTAATAGAATCTGATTTTTTTTTATCAATGATAATGACAAGAGAGATAAAAATAAACAAACAATAATAAGATTGTAAAAAAATTCTAGATCTAAAGTGCATAAATAAAATATGAGAAATTGCAGATTAGAATATCATGAATCCATTAAGTAATCCCACCATCATTCTATGCAATCGATAAAATAAATTTATCCAAAAAATCCTTCAAATCAGAAACAAATCAATGTTTCTGATTCGGATAATTTGTCTATCAAAGAGGGAAATTTTCACAATTTATTTAAGGCAAAAATCTCCTTCACCTAATGAAATTATGAACTTAACTAAATATCACATATTAGTCGAAGATAGGTTTTCAAAGAATTTCAATATAAGAATAACCTATTAAGAAAACATACATGATTAAAGCATTGTTCGAATAAAAAAATTGAATAACACAGGTTATCAATGACAGAAGGCATATTTATTATTATAATAAATACATGAGAGACAAAAATATCACATAGAATAACGATGAGAAACACTTAACTTCATCTGACACTTTGATCCAGGGATCTACTCCTCCATTGCAAAAAATGATTCTTGATTTTTCATTAAAAATTTCATCTTTACGACTTCTCCTTCACAAAAATTCTTCTTCAAAACAAGTCCTTGGACATGGCCCAAGGTTACCAAAATAAAGAAAGAAAAACTAGCTAATGGAAAAGAAGAAAGAAAGAATGAAAGAAGGGAATATGAGAGAGAGAGAGAGAGTTGCACGTGAGATACTATGCGGAGAATGGGCTTCCACGTCCATGGCCCTATGTGGTCTTCTTTATACTATTAAGCCTCCCTAAGAATTCTCCTCTAAGTTGATTTTGTTTCCTCATTTACTTTGGGATCTTCATTTAGATTTCAAGCCGTGGCCCATGGTTAGCAACAAATTTGAATTGGAGTAGATTCCTTGCCAAAGTTGGTTTCTTGGTGGGCAATTGTTTCCATGTTGGACTCCTCCAAAATATCTCAAAAATTGCATGTGATAGAGATTCTAAAAAAAAATCAGATTTTGTGACATAAAGGGAGCTCCATGTATGGACATCCATGGGAGTGTGTGGGCCCCAACAAAAGCTTAAATCTGGAAAATCAGATTTTCTCTTCAATCTTTGGAACACTTCCGACCTCACTTGTCATGCTTGAAAAAATTCCAACTTGGACATGTGGTGCTTCATGGCTGGATAGCAATTCTTGCTTTAAAAGATTTCTAATTATGGGATTCTTGGAAAGGGCTTCTTGCTTGCAACATCCCATAATAAAATTCCAAAGCTCAGATCTTTCTTTCAAATTTTGAACCATGATAAACATGTGTAAGACCCCGGCCCCAAATTTTCGCAATTAGTGTATTTTTAGCATGGCTTAGTTCTCTATGTGAGGTTTGAGCCTAATTGAGTTAGATTGTAGTTTAGAATATCTTTCGATAGCTTTGGGGAATTTTGAGAGCGGTTGGACCCAGTTTGGCAGGCCAAGGACGCCTTGGGTTGCACGTGTAAGCATGGGAGGATGATTCTGGATTTTGATAAAATTATGATTTTTATTGCTTCTAAAGAGTTTTGTTATTATCTATAACTTTCGTATTTAGTCCGTCCTCGTTTGAAGCCCAAAAATCCATGTTTTGGCTAAAAAGGGTAAAATGGACTTTCCACACTCAAATCTGGACACAATTTTTGAAATCTAAAAAATATGTCAAAAGTATACTTTTTGGAAACTAGATTTTTCGAGGATCACTTTAGTCTTCTTCGTCGATTTCATCCGGGGCCCACAAGTAGATGTTCCAGCCATCTCAAGTTTTAGCCCAAATGGGGCCCACTTTCTTTCACTTAAGTCAACTCATCTCCCTCTCCCTCACGTTTCAGAACCCATTCCTTTGTTTCTTGCAACTTTCCAAATCTGGAACTTTGAAGAGAGTTCATTTCTCTCCACTTCTCCCTCTTGCATGCCCTACCTAGAGGACTCCAAGCCAAAATCTTATCTCATATTTCTTTTCCTCTCATCTCAAGCCCTCCATTACTACAATTTTCTTGGAGATCCCAGCTGGATAGCCCCTTCATTTTCTTCTCTTCTTCTTGTTTAGCTAGTCTCGGGTAGGGACTCTTCTTCATCTCTTCAATGGAGTTTTCTTAGCCCCTAAGGAACTTGTTTTATTAGCATGCAAACCCATTTTCGAAATGGGCCTTTTGATTTCAAAATTGGTTGGCCTTTTGAGGTTCTTTTCATGGGGTTTTTGTAGAGTTTGGCTTAGCTCGTGGGTAGGATTCTTGAGAAGTTCTTGGATTAGCTATTGGTTGAGGCAAGTGATCTCTTTAGTTCTTTTTTTTCTAATGCATGTTAAGTCTGGAGATTATTTTGATTTCAAATGTTTGATTTCAATTACTAGTTTTGCACTTGTGTTTACATCAATAAGGTTGGTTATTTTTGAATTATGTTTTTAGCTTGCCTGCATATGTTACTTGCATTGCTTGAAATTCTCTATTTAGCTAAGTTTTGAATCTTGTGTTAATACAAATTCACTTGTTTTGAATGATTTTATTGATGGTTATTAATAGTTGGAGAATGGAGGAGTCTGGTGAGATGGAATTGGTTGGAAAATTATTGTCTTTGGAGGAAAGCATGGAGGCTCTTTTTGTACAGATTATAGCCTTTGGAAAGGCTTAGGAAGGAAGGGAATGTACCCTAGGTGAATGGGGTTGAAAACAGCTTGAAACAGGCTAAATCAAGTTCAGCCCGGGCTCAAGCAGCAAGCAGGTTCGCTCTAGCGGGTTTAACCTCGCTAGAGCGAGCTTTGCTACTGTTTTGGGAGCCCAGGCAGAATGCATTCTCGCTATAGCGAGACTCTAGATCGCTATAGTGAGGCTACCTACGGCAGACAACAACATCCACTTCAAATGGGCATAACTTTTGATTCGTTCGTCGGAATTTGGAGTTCTATATACCGTTAGAAAGCTCTCGAAGCGAGGAATCACATGGTATACTTATCTTAATTATCAAAGGTTAGGAAAGGAAGTGGATATTTGGATCAATGAAAATAAGAATATGTTTAAGGGTTTTTGATTTGATATTGCGCGCTTGGAAATCTGAAATGGTGTTTAGCTTCAGGGGCACCAATCCATCATTTATTCCAACATTTGGTTTCCAATTACACAAGGATCAAACGAAGGGTCATAGCATATACTTGAAAGTTTGTTTTGAAAACTTAGTTTTGACACGAAGAATGTCATTTTACACATGTTTTGATTTCTAAGTATCAGTTTTGTTTCGGGTATCGTTTTGCACTTGTTTTGACTTGAAAATACCTGATTTTCTTGGATTGACTTTGATTTGACAAGTCTTGCCTGTTTTGCCTGTCATTGTCTAGTTTTACTGGTTTTACTACGAAAGCCACCTGGGCTTAAGATGTTCTCATGTCTTATAACCAATAAACATCTGGGCTGACTACTCACCCTGCCTGTACTTGATCATTTACATGCTTGCGTGTCCTAGCTTATCGAGTAGCCATTTTCTTGATATGTCATGTGATTAGATTCTTTGTACCTTGTTTTAATGGATTTTGAGCATTTCCTCGTGAAAGATTTTGATTAAGGAAACTCATGGGGACTACTTCTGTGCTTTCACATGTAAATTTATGCTATCTTGTCTTGTCTTGCGTAAACCGTCCACCTCGTGTGGTCGATGAGGGAAAGGTGAGAACTTGGTTTAGGCGGCACCTTTAACAACGGGGCGTAGCGTGTCAACCACGGGCTTCAAACGGCGAGTCTCCAGTAGCCCTCCTTGGAAATGTTCAGGTTGCTTGCTCCGTCCACCTCGCGTGGCAGAGGATTTCTTGTCTTGTCTTGTTTTGACAAGTAGTTTCCCCATTTTGCTTGATTTGTCTCGTAAATATATTTTCGTTTTGTACATTCATGAATTCAGTTGAATACCACTGAGCTTGGACTACCCCTTCAGTCTGATCCACTGTCTTGGGGGTCCTTAAACCTTGGACTATCTGCAGATTAGTCACATATTTTTATATACACCCCTGTTCTGTTTCCGGTTCCGCGGCTGGACCCCACCTACCTAGTGTAGCATGGGATTCTGTTCTGTTATGTTCTATTATATTGTTCTGTTCTGCTTACTCTGATCATCATGTATGATGGAGAAATGAAGAGCTTAATGTGGATTTACGAATCATGATGTTTTCTTGTAATCATGCTAGCTTTGTCTTGCCTTTCATTCATGTACTGTTTCAAATTCATTAAATGGTTTTAAGCACTAGATCATATGTACTCATGCTAGATTTGTCTCGTATATTGTTCATGGACTTTTGTTTTCTTGAGAAATACATCCTTCAAGTATTGTTTTAAGTTCTTAAACATGTTTTAAATTTAGTATATGGTTTTAACATTGTTCCTTTAAACTTTAATTGATTTATACTCATGCCTAAATTGATCACCCGCCAGACCGCCGTGTCTGACCCTGTTTGTTTGGTGCCTTAGGTAGCAAGCAAGTTCTCGTCTTGAGCTAGTACGTGTGCAGATGGCTGTAGAGCCACGAGTTTTATAGGTGGTTGTGTCAGTGATGTCATATAGACGTTGTGTGTAACTCTGGAGATTTTTACACACCCGGGTGGTATTTGTTCCTAGCTTATTGTTTTGTAAGGCTTTTGTTAGCCTCTTTTACTTGGGATTGTAATTAATTTACTTGTTAAATTATAACTTGAATATGATTGGGTAATGATCAACCTATTATTGTTAGCTCTGTATATTTTGATATCATGTGTTGTTCCAATCTGAGTATGAATATTGCTACGACAACTTTATGCTGACAGGTTGAGTGTGACACGGAATCCGATGGCCACGGGCTCCGGGTCGCAACACCACGTAAGCTTCCGCGAAATGTTCTTGATGTGTTTGGAGATTTTGTCTTCCTCACACATGCGGATCCTGAGGAGAAATATTATTTATCACTTACTTTCCAATTCGCATCCCCGAGGTCGGGCCGCTGCAGGGATCCCAGTTCGGGGGCGTGACAACATGCATCTCTCCCTGACTTCTCTTACTTCCTTTTCTTTAATTGCTCTTCAAGTGGGTCCCATCAATTTGGAATTCTCCTACATTAGAGAATGAATTAAATTCAACATAAAAATCATATGTAAGAAATTCAAATGGACTATGCATGGGACCCAATCATGCTTAATGGTGTACCAAATTCTCCAACTTACCAAAACTAGCACTATGGTACCAAAAATAGGAGGCATGCATTTTTTATATTTGAAAAACTAATTGGTGTGACACTAAGATGATGTAAACCAATGATTTCATAAAATTCATGATGATGATTTTGACTGAAATTCAAACTTTAATGCTCAAATGCATGAAATTGTGAAATTCTCTGAAATCAAATCAAAATTACTCTAATTAAGTCCACAAAGTCACATAAAATAATGAATGAAAACTACAATTTTGTGGACTTATCACACCCCCAAACCAACTTTTTGCTAGTTCTCAAGCAAAATAAGTGAAAAAGGAGAAGTTTACTATCCTAACAAATGCTAAAAAACAAAAAAAAAAGGCCACTTTCGTTGGCTCTCTTGACTGCATTTAGCGTAGGTAGCAAGCCTTTAAACCCTTAGGTTCCCCTAGTGGACGAGTTATGCCTCATGAGGGTTTGCAGTGAATATACTCACAAAATTCTTTTTTTTTTATAGCAAAAAATGATTAAAACCGAACAAAATATAGGGAAACTTCTTCCAAGAGAAAATTTATAGACATCGACTATTCTCAGTTCTCGGAATTTTCTAAGACAAATCTTAAATTCGGTTCACCAATCCCATCATTTGGTCAGAAATTCTCAAAATCATGCTAATTGATCATGGAGGGTGAAAAGTATGTATATGTAATAAGCATCAAATAATCCACCAAGAATTTCTGTACAAAATATTTATTTATTTATTTTTTATTCTGGGCCACCGAACCTTAGCAAAGAAAAACAGTCTTCCTCTCAAGGCAATAATGACGGCTTTCGCACTACTGTTTTTTTAAAGGGCACAATTTTTTTTTTCAAACACAATTATGTGACTGTACAATGCCTAGGTCTCTTAAGCTTTCTAATTAACCCAAGTAACGAGCATTATGCCAATGACTCCCAAACCAGATGTCTTTAGGGCACTAGGTATGTAAACACCGCTACGTACTTACTAGCTCGGGTTAAAAAGCCTACGAACCCAAACTAGTCACAAAACTTTTTATTCTTTTCAAAACTTCTAACTAAACACCTTTTTTTTTTTTTTCTTCTTGTGGTTCCCAACAATAGGTAGCCCTTTCCATGTATCCACCTATCGAACCAGGAAGCTCTGTAACACTAAGGGTCGGTTTTCCAAAAAAATTTTCAATTATCAAAGAAACACGGAAATCATAGTTTCACATTCAAAACCTTGAAAACGTACACAACCTATATAAAAGTGAGGGATCAACATTCAACACGTTTCCTAAAACCCTTTCCAAAAATAAAATAGTGAACCACTGTTTTCTTTGCCCAAAATAAATATCTTCAGTTAATAAAATTTATCTCGAAAGTTCCCCCTCTGACCTAACAATAGTAAATATTTTTTTTTAAATCTCCTAAAAACCTACCAAAAAAAAACTATTATGTTCAAAAAATGGGGCTTGATGATATGCATGGCTGAGAGGTGAAAGAGTCTTTGCAGAAGCTTCATTTCTCATTTCATCTTTTGAATATTACAAAAAGACATGGAGACAACTCAATTACATAAAAAAAAAGGTCATCTCCACTTTTATTTTACATGGGTTCTTCATTGTTTCACCTTTTGAGTGCAGGTTGTTTACACATTCTCTTTTTCTTTACAATCCCCTCATTAGGCTTAGGAGATCAAGATAAAAAAAAAAAAACTTGGGTTGAAGGAAGGGAGAAGAAAGTTGTTGTCTTCAAGGATTTGCTGGAGACAGGATTGGAGAAGTCTGTAATTAAGCTTCTTCAATCAGTCTTTGTAATTCATCACCATTAATGGGGAAGAAGGATTAACTAGAGAAGTTCGCTTCAGAATAGCAAAGGTAATCTCTGTCCTTCCTCCCTGGTGAGAAGAACAAACGCCGACCTTCAGAGGCTATTGCCCACGTACTAGAAGAGGAGCATCTATCACTGCTTGATTCTCACCTAATGGATGAAGGAGAAGGTTTTCACAATGACAGAGTTTCTAGGCTTCAGGACCCAAGAGATAGTAGCCTTTTTGTGCTAAAAGTAATTTTTTTCGACCCCCCGCTTGGTCTTTTGAGTCTTCATTTTATAGCCACTATGGGGCCATAACTGCAGGAGATCATGGTGGAGTGGAGGTGGTTTTGAAACTACTATTGATAGGCGTGCAACTGTTCTACCTTTGCAAGTCCAGTGGCTGTTGGAAAAAGTAACTGACCATAAGTCGTGGGTGACATGTGGCCTGGGAAGAAGGAGCTCGGTGGCCAATGTGTGGAGCCGTGTAGCATCCAGCGGCTTGTCTCTCATCGTTGGGTGAAGTCGTCTAGCGGCCAGTCTTGCATCATTGAGCGGCCAGTTCTTGAACGGAAGTCGGCGGCCACTCCACCATGCTGGGTGGTCTGTATTTCGAAGACTGCAGTGGATGGTGACATTTTACAATCAGTAGCCATTGGATAGTTCCTGTGGTAGCCGGCCAGATTCTAGCGGCCGCCAAATTGTTGGAAGTGGGTGGGCCTTGTGGATAGGTTTTCAAAACTTTTTGGCCCACTTGACTCAAGGATCAAGTATCCATAAGGCCATGAAATCAAATCCAGGATCCAAAATTCAATCTCATCAACCATGATAAGCAATAACCTCTATCTAGAAGATAGAAACACCAGCACCAAACATCCAAGACAATCCACAACATACAAGGAGTAGATTATACCTTTGGAGCTCGGTTGTGTTCTAATGGAGAAGTTGATACTTTCTTTGATGATGAAACTCTTTCACAAGTTAAATAGGAATCTCCAAGACCCAATTGTCTTCCACACTATGACCCACTTCAGATCTCTTTTCTCAAAGAAGACGGTGGAATCTTCAAGAGAAAAACTAACTAGAACCTCAAAGGTAAACCGGAAGAGAAACTAGAAGAGAGAAGGAGAAGAAGGGAGTGCAACTCTTGCACAAGGGGGTCTTGGGTGTGAATCCCTAGGATGTAGCATGCATTGGGTGTCCAAGGCACTAGTCCCCTCTATTTATAGCTGTAAGCAACCTCCTCTTTGTTTTTTATTAAAAGTCTCACTTCCATAATAATTAGTAAATTACTCTTCCTACTATTACCACTATTAGAAGTCTCACTTCAAATAGAAATAGTAAGTTTCTAATTCCTTTCATTTTGAGTTCAAATAGAATTAGTAATGATCCAATCTTAGGCTAGCGTGGGGACCACTAGGGATTCCATAGAAAGCTGGCTCCAACTGGGACACTGCGACCCCATATCTCATGTGCAATCCGGGCCGACAGTTAATTGTAAATAACTCCACTAAATAAATGCAATTGAACTCCAATCTTAGAAACAAATTACATGAAGACCCTAAACTTCCCTATCACCGCAAGTAGGCCCCTCCATCAATATCCATGAATCAATTGGATAAACTGTCCCACCAATTTTTATCAATATCTTATTATCCTTGAGACCCAATTAATCACAGTGATCATTAGTACCATCCAATTAACTCTTAATTGAGATGGGTGTGCACTTACCAATGACAAATCCATTAATTGGCACAAGGGGATATTAAAGATAGATTCCATCTTGACCATCGAATGTTCCCACCACTCTACTACCACGTACCCAAATCACCGAGGTGTTGACCTACAATTGGCCTCACTCATTGGTGACTCAAAGCAAATGAATAGATAGCAACTTGAGTTCATTAATGTCTCAAAATTAAAAGCCTATTATTAGGGAATTATGAGAGCAAACCTTACAGTAAAGATAGTGTTCATAAGGTGCTTCTCATTGTCCTTCAGTATGATGATCCAAGATCTTACATTCTGATGATCGAGACAGATCACACTATCTCATAGTGATCATAATACTGCAACCTTGTCAGATGAGATACCCAATCTCATCACCGGTTGTGAATCAATTTATGTATAAGGTTTGTGACACATGCGTTGACACAAAAAAATGTCATTTTGCCTCTTCAACATCAAAGGCTACATGGAGCCGCATCCTACCAACAGGCAGAGCCGCTTCAAGCATTAGATCTTGTCAAAATCAAACAAAAACCGCAAGATCCTTCAAAGTAGCCAAAAGAAGGGTACACAAGAAGTTTTGGGCCATTTCTACACCATTTGGCCTAACTTCAATCCTCCAACGGCCGGTAGGAGCTCCCAGCGGCGACAGTGTTGAAGATATCAAATCTTCGATCAGAGCCTATGGATGGTCCCAAAATACCTCCAAAAGGCTCCACATCAAATTTCAAGTCAAACTGACACCGTTTGACCCTCCATCAACTCTTGAACGGCGAAATCAAGCCTCTCGGCTGCAAGAACCACCGATGCTGCTACTCATCAAACAAAGCACAAAGGTAGCTTCTACATGCTTCCAAAGGGCTGCATGTCAAATTTCAAGTCATTCCGACGACGTTTAACCCGGCTTTGACGCTTGGAAGCATAATCAAGCCTACCGGTGGCGGAGCTCCCCGGGACCATGGCATCCAAATAGGAGCTAATGGATCATCTCAAAATGACTCCAATAGGCTCCCGGTCAAATTTCAGGTCAATTGGACATCGGTTGACCGTATATTAAAGCTCGGCATCTTCCGCGCGGTGAATTCAAGTTTAGCATCGACGGGACCCCAAATGGATTCAAAACCAAATAAAAGCCGATGGTTGGTCCTATCTATTGCTCATGAAGCTTCACCTCAAATTTCAGGTCATTTCGACATCATTTGACCTAGTTTCAACTCTTGGCGGAAAATCTGCTAGTGGTCTTCGGCTTTTCCGAAAATAGGAAACTTTGTGCTCTGATTTGCACGGCTTCTCGATAGGTTTTCTTCAAGAAAATCAAGCCAATAAATAAGGAGAAATGTCAAGAAAAATACAGAAGAAAAAAGAAGCGAAAAAGTCGAAAAAACGGCGACTGAATGGCGACCGAAAGGGGACAAAAGCCCCATGGTGGCCGGCGACCTTGGCCCATGGTCGCTGGCAACCATAGGGATTCGGGTCGACGGATTTTGCCCGGAAACCCACTTTTTTGGGGACTTTTCGCGTTTCGCAATGTTTGGCCCCTCTGATTTTCTCAAATTCTTATTTTTGAGGGATGATATCCGTCGATCTTCGTCAACATCACAGATCCGCCGTCGAAATCATTGGATCATCATCGGGCACTCCAAAATCGCCAGTCGGCCAACCAAGAAAGCACACTTTCTGCCCAACCGATCGAGAAATCAACTAGACAGATGTTGCCGGCCCATTGGTGTTCACCAATGTCTGAATTTGCATGGTCATCCGATGTCGATCAACATGAAAATCCATCGATGATCATCGCCAGAAGAATTCCAAAAGACGCGGCGCGGCCCGCGACTCTTCAAGCAACTTGGCGACCAATTAATGAAGTTAAATGACTTTTTTATGACAAGTTAATGCGGTCATTAACTCATTATTTTGGACGGCCCAATCGGAAGCAAGCAAATGGGAGTTACAAGTCCAATTAATCATGACAATTAAGCATGTAACTCCTATTATTATGGAGTTTAATCATGGTAATTAATCATGAAACCCCCATCATCATGGAGATTAAATGTCCATCATCCTCCATCAGCCAATCAGAATCCAAAAAAAAGGACTTACAAAATCAAGAATTAAATACTTATAACTCCTCCCATCATGGAGCATCAATGCCATTAATGCCCATGAACCCTCCTAAAATGCTACCAAAAGCCTATAAATAGGCGGTCATTCCAAAGGGAAGGGTCCGATAAAATCATCTGAAGTGGTCCTGTAAAATTGTCCTAAAAATCTCTGCACAAAGAAGCTCTCTTACTCTAAAGAAACTCTGCTACAAACACTACAAAGTGATTGAAGTCCCTTGGGGGGCCAGCTGTCGGATGTGAATTTCGACCCCCCCAATTTTCCTCTCCAAGAGAGGCATGGTTTGGGGAAATCTCCATTCATCTATATATATGCTATTTAAATTTTACATCGAAACTGAGGATTCCGACTACCCTCAAAATCGATGGATCACGATCGCCAGCTACAGTACGGCCATAACACCGTTCTTTGACAAAAGTCGAAGAAATATGGGGAGAGAAAATAATAAGGTGGGTTCTTCCTCTCGTCTAATGTGTTGCCGGCAACACACGACGGTTGTCCTGTCACATTAATCTGGGTCTCTTTGGGTCTCTTTAATTTAGGTCAATTCAAGGTTATGAGTTAAAGTCTGAATAAAGGTTAATCCTCACATAGCATAATCGTAGTATATCCAAGTAAAATAAAATAACTAGAATTAATAAAATAAACTAAAAGAGGGGGAGGTGCCAAATATTTAAGAAGAGGATCGGCCCCGTTCCCGGGTACCCCCTTCTGATCCCTTGGCAAAATAGGGTTTAAAGGCTGATTTTTTCAAACCAAAATGATGATGCAAATGAAACTTTGACTTGTGATTTCCGTGTTTTTCGTGTGCGATACACGAGTGATAAAAGTAAAAGGCCGATGGGCCAGGATTGATTGGAAATGGCCGATGGGCCAGTGTTTGTTTTAGGATGGCCGATGGGCCGTGATTGATTAAAAGTGTGTGCGAAATCACTCATCTCATCTCGTTATTCTCATTTATTCAATTTTAGAAATCAGTTCTTTATTCCCATTTATCATTAAGTTTGATAAAATATCTGGCACCTGAGGTGGAGGAAGAAATAAATGGAAAATCTTTTTGGGTTTATTTTGTTGGTTTTATGGTTTTTATAGATTTTTGATATGGGGCTAGAAGGGCCTAACTAAGGGATTTTACTTGGATTTATGTGATTAATGCTTTACTACTGATCATCGGATTAACCCTAACCTAAGGTCCTAGACCGCCCACATCAGCTCTCCCAGTCCCCTAACGGAACAGGAAAAGTGATGGGGCGAAGCCTAATGTGCTAAGCTACCTAACGGGGAAATCCAATCTAATCCTAGGGTATGAATAGCCTGAGTTTGATGGTTCAGCGCCTAAGCAACTTATTAATTATGATTATTAATTGGTTCGGTTTGTTTTGAGTTGAAGATTGATTAAGAGGTGGATTAAATGTATTTTGGGTTCTGTTTAAGTTGTTTAGGGTTCTGGAATTTATAGTTTTAATTTAAAACGTGAAATGATGTCGAAATCCGTGAAACGGGGTTGGCAGAAGACTTGGGTGCCGGGGGGGTGGCGCCTAGGTTACTCTGGTGACTTGGGCGCCCAGACAGTGGCGCCTAAGTGGCTGTTTCTGGGTGGTTTGGCTAGCGACGATGGTATCGATGTTATTTTCGGAATCCAAGGTGTTCTTACTTGGTGAGTTTTAATGTTCTAAATTGTTTTAATTCTCTGGTGTTTAAATGTCAAAGGGATTCGGATTCGGATTTTGAGACGAAACCAAGAGTTCGCGTTTTAGTGCAAATGAGAGGATGGGCGCCAAGGGGGTGGCGCCTAGGTTGATGGTTTGTGAATTTCAAGTTTTCCGGATGGGATTGGTTTTCGGATCTAGAGACTATTTTAGGTTCTGGTTTTAATTAATTTAAGTGATAAGGTGTTTAGCTATTCGTTTTAAATTGAAGTTGTGAACCAAGGTTAGAGTGTAGGATAGGCGCCACAGGGGTGGTGCCTAGGTGGCTGTTTGTTGGTTCGTAAGGGCTTTGGGGGCTAAGCCCGAATCGATTAAAGTTTCAAGTGTTTTAAGTTAAAAGTTTTTTAATAAGTTGATTTGGATTGGTTCGAATGCTAATTAATTGTGTTAAGTTGTTGGTTGGGGTTTTTATGAAAACGGGTAGGCTGGGTGCCAAGGGAGTGGCGCCTAGGTTGATTTGGCAGGATGGGCGCCCAAGGGGTGGCGCCCAGGTGAATTTGGAAAGATGGGCGCCCAAAGAGTGGCGCCCAGGTGACTGTGTTAAGGTTCGATCGGTTTGGTGATTCTTAGGTCAATTTAAGTTTAAATTGATTAAAGGACTTAGTGTGTTTGGATGTGGAATGCTATTCGTATTCGATTGGGATTTATTTAAACGTCAATTAATTGGGCTAAGTTGTGAATTGGGTTTTTTTCCGAAAACGGGGAAGCTGGGCGCCCAGAGTGTGGTGCCCAGGTGGATTTGACAGATGGGCGCCAAGGGTGTGGCGCCCAGGTGAGCTATTATGTAGTTCGGGTCGGTTCAGTATTCTTTAGGTTGATTTGCGGTTGAGCGTTTATAGTTTGATGTATTTTAAATTAAAAGTGTTATGTTGAGTAGATTAAGATTAAATTCCGTTCTAATTAATTAGGCTTTAGTGACTGGAGGGGCTGGGCGCCCAGAGGGTGGTGCCCAGGTGGATGTGACAGGATGGGCGCCCAGGGGGTGGCGTCCAAGTGTCTGTCTTGTGCGTCCGAGTTGGTTCGATGTTTTAAATCTATTCGGGCTTATGGTTTCGATTGTTTTAGATTTCAAGGGTGTTCCGGTGTGTTGATCGTGATTGAATTCGATTTTAATTTCAAGTGGGGTTTCCTAGTGATTGGGTAGGACGGGCGCCAGGAGGGTGGCGCCCAAGTGGATGCGGAAGGATAGGCACCAAGGGTGTGGCGCCCAAGTGGATGTTTTGTCGTTTATTCGTTTTGTACTTTCTAAATTGGTTTGAGTCCAAATTGATTAAGGTTTCGAGTCTTTTAGGATAATAGTGTTTTGAGGTATTAATTCGAGTTTAATCAATTAAGTTTAATTAAATGGTGGTTTCTAAGGGAATGTGATAAGATAGGCGCCAGGAGGGTGGTGCCCAAGTGTAAAGGCAAGCTGGGCGCCCAGGGGGTGGCGCCCAGGCGTCTGTTTTGTGGTTTCGGGTTGCTTTTGCGTTTTTTAGGTTGGTTCAAGTCTAAGTTGATTGAGGTTTCAGGTTTCTTAAATTTAAAAGTGTTTTGTTATGTTAACTAGGATTAAATTTGGGTTGTGATTAATTAGAAGTTTTAATTAGAGGTTCTTTAGAGACAGGATAGGATGGGCGCCAAGAGGGTGGTGCCCAGGTGGCAGTGCAGGCTGGGCACCCAGAGGGTGGCGCCCAAGTGGACTTTTAAAGCTTATTGGTTTTGAGTTTTTTTGAGTTAATTAGAGATTAAATTGATTAAGGTTTCAATTATTTCAGGTTTAAAATGTTTTACTGTGTTGATTCAAATTGGTTTAAGGTCTTAACCAATTATCTTAAGCTTTAATCGGGGTGTTTTGAAGAATGAATAGGCTGGGCGCCCAGAGGGTGGCGCCCAGGTGGCTGTGGAAGGATGGGCGCCCAGGGGGTGGCGCCCAGGTGGTTGTCTTTTGGGGTTTTAGGCTTTTTGTGTTTTTTAAAGTTCTTAACTACTTCTAAATCCGAATTAATTAGGGTCTTAAGGTTTTAGGGTTCTTTATGATTTGATGTTTCTTAAGTTAGCTAATTATGATGTTTTAATTAATCTTATGATTTATTCTACTTAGGCGCTAAACTCAATAACCTAGACTATCTAATTATTATTTTTGGGTTTTCTGGATATCTTTTAATTTGTTTTTGGTTTCTCCTCTAATTTACTAGAGAGTAAGGAAAGAGAAGAAGGGATTTTATGTTTTATGATTTTTTTGGGATTTTCTATGGTTATGCAATTCAAATGATATGATGTGAAGTGTAACAAAGATGGTAATTCAAAGTTCAGAACAGATCATACAACCAAACATATCATCATTATGCAATTTCTAAATGAACTAAATGCGGAAGATTTGAAGTTGTGCACAAAAGTGGAGAAATCCACTTGGGCGCCACCCCTGTGGCGCCTACGCTGCTCAGTCAGGGTTTTCAACGGAACACAACGAATGCACAAGAATCTTAGTGTTTTCAACACAACTTCCAATATTCAACGACTGATGCGAATGTCTTAATTCGAACTACCAGCGATGCAACTAACGAAATTATAAGCAAACGATGCAACGGGCGGAGATCTAGAACCCGCACCCTGTCTCAGAAGGGTAGGCGCCCAGGGGGCGGCGCCCAGGTGATTCTGGAAAGGGCAGGCGCCCAGAGGGTGGCGCCCAGGTGTTCTGGAGAGGGCAGGCGCCCAGGGGGTGGCGCCCAACCTTTCTGCCAATGGTTACTTGCGATCTTTTCAATATAAATGATGATGATGATGATGCTAATGCGAGATCTAATCTAGCTATGCGATATGAACTACGAAATCAAAGAAAACCTACTATGTTAGAATGAACCTAAACATGTTTCTAATATGATGAGATGCTAATACCATTTTTATCTCAAGTTAATGTAGATCTATGATGCTCAAATGGCCCTAAGCATGTTTCTAAGCATGAATGGTGATGGAGTGTAGTAGAAGAAGGGAGATCTAGGAATACCGGTATGAAGAAACGTTTCTCAAGTTCCTAGATTGAAACCTTCGCAAAGATCCATAGCTTTACTTGAAGATATGGAAGCCTCCTCCTCTCTTTCTCCTTCTTCTACTATAGATCTGAAGTTCTTCTCTAATGGTGGCTACCTTTCTTCTTCTTTTCTTATTCTCTCCTTTTGCCTCTTTTCTTAGGGTTTTTGGGTAGCCTCCCCTTGTAAATGAAGTTAAAAGGGATTATATAGGTTTGGGATGAGTTTAGAAGGGGCTAGGGCTTCATTAATTCGTGTTTCTAGAAGGTCTCACGCATCCCTAGGCGGCTTAAGTTGTTTTAGGGTGAACTAGGGTTTGGAGGGAGGATGGGCGCCCATGGGGTGGCGCCCACATGGCCTGCGCAGGCTGGGCGCCCACAGGGTGGCGCCCAGGTGATCCTGGATTGAGTGGGCGCCCACAGGGTGGTGCCCAGGTGATCCTGGATTGAGTGGGCGCCCACAGGGTGGTGCCCAGCTGGTTCGTGCTTCGCTTTTGATCCTTGGTCCCATTTGGGGTTGAGACTGAACGGATATGTCTTCACCTGGGGGGAACCTACATTAGCACTTAATAGGCTGGGCGCCACATGGGTGGTGCCCAGATGGATTTCAAGGCTAGGCGCCACATGGGTGGTGCCCAGCTGGATTTAAAGGCTGGGCGCCACATGGGTGGTGCCTAGGTGGTTCGGTTCGTCTTCGATGCTTGGTCCTACGTATGAGTGGTCCCGGTCTAATCTCGAACCAAACAAATAAATTTTAAGGTGGGCGCCCACCATGGGGTGCCTAGGTGATTCTAGGAAGTGTGGGCGCCACAGGGTTGGTGCCGATGTGGAACTTAGGAGGGTAGGCGCCACATGGGTGGTGCCTAGGTGGAGTCGGTTCATTTTCGGAGTTCGGCCCCTACGTTGAGTGGTCCCGGGTTACTTTTAGGCTAACTAGTGAAATTTGGAGGCTGGGCGCCCACCATGGGGCGCCTAGGTGGTCCCGGGCTGTGTGGGTGCCCAGCATGGGGCGCCTAGGTGAAATTTAGTGGGATGGGCGCCACATGGGTGGTGCCCAGATGATCTCTTCTTAGGACAAACTTCGGAAGCTCATAACTTTTGACTCGCTTATCGGATTTGGACGTTCTACATACCACCGAAAAGCTCTCGAAGTGAGGAATTCAATGGTATAAATGTCTTGACAAATAGGTGCTGAAAAATATGGGGGATCTCTGGACCAATGAATTCGATTTCCTAACTTAGGCTAATCGGGTGACATTTTGGCAAACTAAGTATGGTCTTTGGAGGGATTGGCCTAAGCATGTCTTAAGTGGTCCAAAAAAGGGTTTGAGTGGTGTCATGGTTCACTTCTTGTGTGAGTAGTGAATTGGGCTCGAGATCTCGACGCGACTTGGCTTTTCTCTCGCGAATTTCTAGAAATCGTCGAACTAAGTCTAAAATTAGCAACAAGCATCTTCATCGTCGTTAATTAATCTGAATTATGTCATTAATCATTCAATTATGGATGAAATGGGGGCATCGCTATATATGATAGGTATTTAAGGCTATCATAGGGGCCAAATGAGGTGTCTACACCAGCCCCCCAAGGTTTCCCCTCTCTTTCTATGCAACATGGCCTAGATGTGGCTTTGCAGCCCGTCTACCTGGCTTTTTTATTGGATATAGGACCTTCCCTTGGTCCTTATCCTCTACAAATCCAAGGTCCAAGCCAAGCCAAGTGAATCAAAAGCATCAAGTGTTCTCATCTAAAGGACGACGGCAGAGCCCATACATGACTCACGACCGTCGATCCAAACGAGTTCCCACAATCTCTTGAAAAGTTAGATTCCTCTTTCTTTCTTTTCTATTGTATTTTTTATTTTTTAAAGAGACAAAAAAATCACAATTCTTGTCTTTCATCATTGATGAGATTTGTCAATTGCCTTTCATGGCAAAATTGCCTTCTGCTGTACAAAACCGCCTTTCACAGCAAACTAAAGAAAATTGCCTTTCACGGCATTAAAAAAATCTTGTCTCTTTCTTTAAAATATATATGTAATGGAAACTTAGAAAAACAGTTTGATTTCCTTTCTACTTGTGAAGGTGAATTTCCAGATCACCATTTCAAATTCCAAGTAGAATAGAAAATCTGGCATACCCATACAAAAAAGTTGATGCTCGCTTTTTTTCTACCCCGCCGCACCCCTGATGGACCCAGCTTTCTCTCTCGCCTGCCTTCGCTCCGGGTCCGCCGAGGTGCGGCGGGGCGAAAAAAAAAAAAAAAAAAGCGAGCATCAACATTTTTTGTACAGGTATGCCAGATTTTCTATTCTACTTGGAATTTGAAATAGTGATCCGGAGATTCACCTTCACAAGTAGAAAGGAAATCAAACATTTTTTCTAACTTTCCATTGCACATATATTTTAAGAAAAGAGACAGATTTAGAATGCCGTGAGAGGCGATTTTCTTTAGTTTAACGTGAAAGGCGGTTTTGTGCCATAGAAGGCAATTTTGCCATGAAAGCCGATTTACAAATCTTATCAATAATAAAAGACAAGAATTGTGATTTTCTCGTCTCTTAAAAAAAATACATAAGACAATAGAAAAGTAAGAAAGAGGAATCTGACTTCTCAGGAGATTGTGGGGACTCGTTCAGATCGACAGTCACGAGTCATGTATGGACTCCGCCATCGTCCTTCAGATGAGAACACTTGATGCTTTAATTCACTTGGCTTGGCTTGGATCTCGGTTTTTTAGAGGACAAAGACCAAAGGAAGGTCCTATATCTAATAAAAATCTGGGTAGACGGGCTGAAAAGCTACATCTAGGCCACGTTGGATGGAAGAAGAAGGGAAACCTTGGGGGGGGGGGGGTGGCCCCCCAAGGGACTTCAATCACCTTGTAGTGTTTTCAGCAGAGTTTCTTCAGAACGATAGAGCTTCTTTGTGGAGAGATTTTCAAGGCAATTTTCCAGAACTCTTCGGATGATTTTTTCGGACCCTTTCCCTTTGGAATGACTGCCTATTTATAGGCTTTTGGTAGTCATTAGGAAGGTTTATGGGCAATAATGGCATTGATGCTCCATGATGGGAGGAGTTACAAGATTAATTTCATAATTTTGTAACTCCTTTTTCCTTGAATCTGATTGGCCGATGGAGAATAATGGGCATTTAATCTCCATGATGATGGGGGTTTCATAATTAATTACCATGATTAAACTCCATAATGATAGGAGTTACATGGTTAATTGCCATGATTAATTGGACTTGTAACTCCCATTTGCTCACTTCCGATTGGGCCGTCCAGAATAATGAGTTAAAGACCGTAATTAGTTATCATAAATGGATCAATTAACAGCATTAATTGGTCACCAAATCGCTTGAAGAGTTGCGGGCCGTGCCGCGTCTTTTGGAATTCTTTTGGCGATGATCATCGATGGATTCTCATATTGATTGACATCGGATGACCATGAAATTTCAGATATTGATTGGTATTAATGGGCCAGCAACATCTGTCCAGTTGATTTCACGATCGGTCGGGCAGAAAGTGTGCTTTCATGGTCGACCGGTTGGCGATTTCGAAGTGTCCGATGATGATCGAATGATTTCGACGGCAGATTCGTGATGTTGACGAAGATCGACGGATATCATACCTCAAAAATCAGAATTTGAGAAAATCATGTGGGCCAAACATTATGAAACGCAAAAAGGATCGGAAAAACGGTCGTTCCGGCGGAAATCCGGCGACCTGGATTTTCAGGGTCACTGGCGACCATGGGACTTTTGTCCCTTTTTCGGTCCCCGTTCGATCGCCGTTTCTTGGCCGTTTTTCTGGCTTTTTTGCTTCTTTTTTCTCCTGTATTTTTCTTCAATTTTCTCCTCATTTATTGGCTTGATTCCTCTGAAGAAAACCTTTCGAGAAGCCGTGCAAATCAGAGCACAAAGTTTCCTATTTTTGGAAAAGCCGAAGATTTTGTAGCCGATTTTTCGCCAAGACTTGAAACTAGGTCAAACGATGTCAGAATGACCTGAAATTTGAGGTGAAACTTCCTGAGCATTAGATAGGACCAACCATGGGCTTTTATTTGAGTTTTGAAGCCGTTTGGGGTCCCGTCAATGCTAGACTTGGTTTCACTGCGCGGAAGATGTCGAGCTTTGATGTGCGGTCAACCAAAGTCCGATTGACCTGAAATTTGACAGGGAGCCTATTGGAGTCTTTTTGAGATGATCCATTCGCTCCAATTTGGATGCCATGGTCCTGGGGAGCTCCGCCGCCGGTAGGCTTGATTTTGTTTCCGAGCGTCAAAGTTAGGTCAAACGTTGTCGGAATGACCTGAAATTTGATGTGTAGTGCTTTGGAAGCATGTACAAGCTACCCATGTGCTTTGTTTGATGAGTGGCGGCATTGGTGTTCTCGCCACCGAGAGGCTTGATTTCGTCATTCGAGAATTGATGGAGGGTCAAACGGTGTCGGTTTGACTTGAAATTTGACGTGGAGCCTTTTGGAGGTATTTTGAGACCATCCATAGGCTCTAATCGAATAATTGTTATCTTTGACACTGTGTCGCCAGGAGCTCTTGCTCGGCTGTTGGAGGATTGAAGTTAGGCAAATGGTGTAGAAATGGCCCAAAACTTCATACGTACCCTTCTTTTGCCTATTTTGAAAGATCTTGCAGTTTTTGTTTGATTTTGACAAGATCTAATACTTGAAGCGGCTCTGCCTGTTTGTGGTAGGATGCGGCTCCATGTAGCTTTTGATGTTGAAAAGGCAAAGTGACTTTTTTGGTGTCAACAAATGCCCCCTCGAGGTACAGTGACGAATCACGTAGCTTTTGCAGTCGATGTGCCTTAAAGAAGACTTTGAAGGAGAGTTTCTGACTTGACCAAGAGTCTTTGAGCATTTTTTTTTATAGAGTAGCCTTTTTGAGTTTCCGAGGGGATTTTATGGCAATGAAAGAGATCACGTACCATCTTAAGGAAAAATTTTGAAAATGACATTTGGATTGGGATTTTGGGTTTTGAATTTTTCTTTTTGACCTTGTAAACCTAAAGGCATTATGTGGCGCATCAGGCGGTCAAGAGGGGGTTTTGGTTTTGACCCTGTGACCTAACAAGCTGTATGTGGCAAGTTAGGGGACCATGGTTTGGTTTTTTGTCACTCTTTGGGACAATTTTGGGTCCATTGGAGTGGTTTGGGTTTTTATGGAATGTCAATTTCAAGGTTTTGGCTTAATTTGGTTCATGAGGCGGGATGGTTTGGATTTTTTGAAACTCATGAGGCTTGCGAGAATTTTGTACAGTCCAATCAACTCAAAAGAGGTATGGAACCATTTTTGTATGCTCTTGGTAAGAGGAATTTTGACTAAAAGCCACTTTTAGTGCCTAGGTGGTCAAACCTGGCTCATGTGGGCTAGCCCATGGGACCTTAAGCTTTAAAGATGGCTTAGATCTCATTTGGTGTCATTTTTGTGAAGAATATCTAAAAATATCTCTTTTTTGTAGAGAATATCTAAAAGTATTCTTACTTGGAGAGAATCTCTCAAGTTTCCTTGATTTTGGGAGAGATTTTCTCAAAATGTCTTTCTTTGGGAGAAAGTTTCTCATAATCCCTCTCTTTTTGGAAAGAATTTCTCAAAGGATCTTCTCCTTGGGAAGGAATATCTCAAGATCCCTTTCTTTTAGGAAGGTTGCTAATTTGTAGTACTTGCCTCCTTTCTTTTCTCCTTGTTTCCTCTTTTGGTTTGCTCTCTTCTATAAAAGCAAGGAGGTTGGATCTCTTGTTGCTATCGCTCTCTTTTTGCGAAAATCTTTAAGAGTGCTCCAAGATCAAGAATTTTTCTTCGTCTTCAAGGATCTTCAAGCTTTTTCTTCTTCTTCTCCATCAATGGCTTCAAGTAAGTTTTCTTCCTTCATAAGAAATTCCATGTAGAAGTAGGAAAACTTTCTTCTTTTGTTTTGTTTTGTTTTTTTTTTTCTTTCTTCTTATCTTTTTTTTTCTTTTTTCTTTTTTTCTTTCTTTCTTTCTTTTTTTTCTTTTTTCTTTTTTTTTTCTTTTTTTTTCATGGCTACTCGACCAATATTTTTCTGCCTTTCCTATTTTTCTTTTTCTTTGTTTTTTTTTTTTTTTTTGGCATTTCTTTTCCTCACAATGCAAATGATATTTTTATGCAACACAATCTGTATATGCATTTTTGAGTGAATGATATCAAGAAAAAGAGGCTAAGGTTCGATGTTCAATCAACATGGATTTTGATTTGAACAATGTTTGATTTTGACCAAATTTGGGTTGGCATTGGTCAGACTTTGAAAAAGGCTTCCTAATTCCAAATGCATGAAGAGTTATCTAAATGCATGAGTTTTTTATGGAAAGGAGTTGGACGGTATGGAATGGCATACCTACAAGGTTGCAGCCTTTGGGGTTTGAAGGTCACATTAGGAGACAACAAGAGTCATCTTCTAATATTGGAATTATGCCAGTTCCAATTTTGATGCCGACAGCAGGAGATGATGGCTTGGCGACGCCTGAGGTTCCGGCTAATGAGGCGGTGACGGATCCAATCGCAGCATCTGAAGAAAAGCACAGGAGAAGAGACCACTGGTGATGGTATGATTCTTCCTTTTATTCTTTCCATTTCTTTTCTTTCATGGAGATTTTTGTTTTGATCCACTGTTTTCTTTCTTTTTAGTACAAGATGATGATTTGATGACGCCTGAGGTTCTGGCCGATGAGGCGGTGACGGATCCGATCGTGGCATTTGAGGAAAAACCCAGAGACTCTGAAGTAGACCTAGAATCTCCACCTGGTATGATTTCTTTTTTCTTTTTGTTTTTCTTTACCGCCACTTGCTGACATATTTTTTTCGTTTCTTGCCAGCTAACCTGCCAGAAGATTCCGACGACTTTGAGCCATCCATTGATGCAACTTTTGACGATGCTTTGGATGAGTTCATGGAGGCAGAAAGCATTCCACCGGTCATCGAAGAAGGTACTTTGTAGTGATAATCTTGATTTTTGACAAGATCATATCCATACCTTTTTCATCTTTCATCAGCAAGTTGTGAGGTAATAGGAGAAGTTCCTCTATCATTCTCAAAGCCAGAGCAGGGGATGCCCGCTGTTGATCCAGGAGTAGGGGGTTCTTCCACCAGCTTGGATGAGGCAGAGGAGAGTCCGCAGGCTGATATTCCTTCTCTAGCGACTCCGATTGTAAAGAGCTTCTTGATTACTCTTCCGATGGTGCAAGACATGGGCAGTCGACCAACGGAGCATGACAAATCTTCATCTGAGCCATCCCGTCAGTTTGCGAGGAAGGTGTTGAAGAGAGTCTTGAGCTCATGGGTCGAGACTCTCTCATCTGGCCATTTGGAAGCTGGCTTCGGCATGATTAAGCATGTGCAGAACACTCTTGCTGATAGCGAAGAGGTTGGTCTGGACATTACAAATGCCAAGGCTTTTGTTAATGAAGTCATCGCTCTAGGCAACAAGTGGATTGAGACCAAGAGCTTTCCAAATGGTGACTTCTTCAACGAGATGTTTTTGAAGCCTTCTGGCGAGGTCAAATCTGAACTGGATGAGATCTCGCGGACTCGGAAGCAGCTTGTTCAGGAGAGGAACGTCACTGAGTTGGCTATTATTGAGTTGACACAGGACCAACACCGTCTTGACAGGCAGGTCATTGAGGCTAGACAGCGCCTTGAGCTATTTCAAGAACAAGCCGCTGCCAAGTGGACTGCTATTTTGAAAGCTTGTGATAGAGAGAGGACTCTCAATCGCCAAGTTGAGGAGGCTGAAAGCAATCTCCGGAGGAAGACTCAAGAATATGAACAATGGAAAATTCTCTGGGAGGAGCTTCCTCATGCTAAAGATGGATCGCGACAGCCTACCGCATTTTATGGGAAAATTCTGAAGATACGTGGCCTGGAAGCTTTGGAGGCTAAGGCCAAGAGTTTGCTTGAGGAGTTAAGTCTTTGGCTGAAGACCATGTCGAACTAGTCCCTTGATTTTATAACAAACTTTTCTTCTTTTCTTCTGGTACCGCCATGTATAAACATTTTTTTGGCACCTTCTTTTTTTTGTATTCCCTCGTTTCACTTAAATTCTTTTTTGATGAAAATAAGTAAAAGTTGGATGGGAATGTTTGTTTGAAAATTTGATCAAAAGGTTGTTATTTTGTGAAAATCTTTTGTCAAATGGTTATTTTGGGCATGAAAGCCAGATTTTGTGGCAAAAGCCTGGTCATTTGATGGCTTGAAAGCCGAATTTTGAATGTCATGAAAGCCGAATTTTGGTGGCATAGGAGCCAAAATTTTGTTTGTGGCATGGAAGCAGGTTTTTGGCATAAGAGCCGATTTTTGTGGCGTGAAAGCCAAGTTTTGGTTTTCTGGCATGAGAGCCGGTTTTTGGCATAAGAGCCGGTTTTTGTGGCGTGAAAGCCAATTTTTGGTTTTTGTGGCATGAGAGCGAAAGTTTTGTTTTTTGGCATGAAAGCCAGATTTTGTGGCATAAAATCCGATTATTTTTTTTTTTGGAAGACCAAGTTTTGTTTTGTTGGCCCAGAAGCTAGATTTTTTGATTTTTTTGGCGTGAAAGCCAGGTTCTTGGCATGAAAGTCGGGTTTTTTATTTTTAGTGTGAAAGCCAGGTTTTTGGTTTTCAAAATGCAAGTATCAACTAAGAGTCGCCTCCCTGCTGAATGGTATTGCAAGTATCAATGGAATGTCGCTTCCTTGCTCATTCGGTTGCTAGTATTGATTGAATGTCACCTCCTCGCAGGTTTTGGTGCAAGTATCGACTGAATGTCGCTTCCCTGCTTTTTTCAAAAAAATTTGTTTTGTGGGTATCGATGGAATGTCGCCTCCCCACGATTTTTGAAATTTGAGGTTTTTTCAAACCATTGTTTTTGTTTTGAAATTTGGGTTGTAGATATCAACTGAAACGTTGTGTCTCCGCGATTTTTGAAATTTGGGTTGTGGATATCAACTGGAACGTTATGTCTCCACGTTTTTGGAAATTTTACAAGTATCGACGAGGTATTGCTTCCTTGCGATTTTAAGGTTTTGGAAGTATCGAATGGGGTCCGCATCCTTCCGATTTTTGGGTTTTGTGTGAGTATCGACTAAACGTCGCTTCCCCACGGTTTTTTGAAAAACCATTTTTTTTTGTTTAAAGACACAAGGGTCGTAAATTTTTTACTCGAAACCATTTTGGCGGTAAAAGTCAAGGTGGACTAGGGTGGAAATCCCTGAGTCCTTATTTTTGTTTCAAACCATGAATTTTGGGTTCAAGGATCGAAAGTTTTGGTCAAGTTAGGGAAGAGGCTCCTAAACTTGGATTTTGGGTTTTTTTTTTTTTTTTTTGAACAATGAAACATTGAAAGTAAACATTGTTTTAGGTCTTTAGAAATTTCAACATAGGGATGAAAACTCTAAAAAGGGTGGGTTTGACGAGCAAGTACCTAGGAATAGGCTTTGGCCATTCAAGCATCGCTCTGACCCGATGTAGGAAGTCTTCAAGGGTAGTACCGCTTTAAGAACTTGCCATTGATGAGAGCATACATCTGTCACCCTCCATGTTTAGAAGAGCATATGCGCCATTGGAGAAGACTTTGTCGATGACGAAGGGTCCCTCCCATTTTGGTTTGAATTTGCCATTGGATTTGTGGGCAAAAACCATTGGCCTTTTCACCGCAAAAACCAAGTCACCCTTTTTGTGGGCGCGTTGCCTGACCTTTTTGTCGAAAGATCCTGCCATGCGTGCTTGGTAAAGCTCAACGCTTTGTAGAGCTTCGAGCCGTCTTTCATCTAGATTATAAAGTTCTCGAAGTCTCAATTTGACGTTGCTTTCTTGCGTCATTTCATTTTGTAGAGATACCCTTAAAGAAGGAATTTGTACCTCTAGAGGGACAACTTCTTCACATCCATAGACCAAGGAGAATGGTGTGCTATGGGTTGGTCCTCGAATGGTAGTTCGATAGGCCCATAAAGCTTCAGGCAGTTTGTCGCTCCAGTCTCTTTTGTGACTAGAGACCATTTTCTTGAGGATTTTGCAAAGTGTCTTGTTGAAGACTTATGCCAATCCATTCGCTGTCGGGTTATACGGAGTTGAAGGACAACTTTGGATTTTATATTTGTCGCAGAACCTATAGAATCTGTGATCCCGGAATTGTGGTCTGTTATCATGGACGAATCTTTTAGGTATGGCGAAGCGACAAATTACGTTGGTTCGTAAGAATTGAAGGACTGACGAGGTCTTCATTTCACTGAATGCAAATGCTTCTGACCACTTGGAGAAATAATCCGTAGCTATGAAGATGAAGCGATGACCTTTGCTTGACGGGGGAGAGATAGGACCTATGATGTCCATACCCCAGGCTTCGAAGGGCCATGAGATCGCTGTAGGATGTAGCCATTCTGGAGGCATGTGTACATAATCTCTATGAATTTGACATTGTTGGCAACGTTTAGCAAATTGCATTGCGTCAGCTACCATGGTAGGCCAATAACAGCCTAACCTTTTTATCTGATCGTAGAGCTTAGGACCAGCCTGACGGGCTCCACAAAGACCAGCATGAACTTCTTTTAGAATTTCTTCTGCCTCTTGTTGTGACAAGCAGCGTAGAAGTACTCCATTGAAGGATTTTCTGTAAAGCATTTTGGAAGGATTATCCAAATGAAAGTTTGGGGCTCGTCTTTGGATACTTACCCACTCTTTTGGATCTTCAGGTAGGATTCTGAACATAATATAATCAATGAACGGATCCCTCCAGTAGCCGATCGGAGGTTTAAGGATGGAAATCCGACTTCCAACCACTCGGTGGCATTCACCGACTGCTTGGTGTGTGTTGAGAGGAGGGAGAATCTTCCTTTGACACACTGTAATTTACATGTTTTCCCCTTCTTGGATCGCCATAGATGCAGCAAGTCTAGCCAGGGCATCTGCACGAATGTTTTCACCTCTGCGGATGTGGGTGATGTGACAGACATCAAACTTTTGTTGAAGTGACAGTGCCTTGTTGTAGTAAGGCAACAGATCAGGCTTCCTGATTTCATATTTTTGACTCATCTGGTTGACGATCAGTTGGGAGTCCCCAAATGCTTTCAGCATGGTGATGCCGGATTCGAGGGCGAGTTCAAATCCTATGATCAGGGCTTGGTACTCAGCTGCATTGTTTGAACATGGTTCCAGTAGCGAAAATGCGTGTGGAATCATGTATTTGTCGGGGCTGACAAAGAGAATGCCGATTCCAGATATCGGCTTTCCTTTTTCATTTGTCCTAGTTGTACCATCGAAGTACATGTTCCAAGAGGCATTTGATAAGGAGGTCTCCATGCTGTAGACAGGCTCGTCTGGGAGGTCATCCCTGAGCGGAGAATCTTTAGGCAGTGGATGCTCTACAAGAAAGTCTGCTAGAGCTTGGCCATTGATTGCTTTCTGTGGTACATACCTAATATCAAATTGTGACAAAAGGATGGACCATTCTGCCAGCCGGGCATTGAGAGAGCATGCTTTTGTGACAAGGACCTTTAAGAGATTGATCCTCGAAATCAGGTATACTGTGTTTGACAGCAAATAGTGACGTAGCTTTTGTACGGCGAACATCACTTCCAGGCATTCTTTTTCGACTGGAGAGTAGCGATGCTCTGCACCTACCAACATGCGACTGAGGTAGTATAGAGTAGCTTCTTTTCCTCCATCATTTTCTTGTGCAAGTAGAGCGCCCAAAGAATAGTCGAGAGCTCTTGTGTACAAGATGAATGGTTTTCCGGTTGTGGGAGCAGCCAACACCAGAGGTTTGGTCAGGTATGACTTGATGTCTTGAAATACAGCTTCACATTCTGCATCCCAGACAAAGTCTACACCTTTTTTCATTAGGCGAGAAAATGGACGGCACTTCCCTGATAGGTTGGAAATGAACCGTCGGATGTACGCCAACCTTCCATGAAGCCCTTTCAGTTCTCTCAGGGTTCTTGGAGATGGCATTTCTAGGATAGCCTTGACCTTGATGGGGTCAAGCTCTATTCCAGCTTCCCGAACTATGAATCCGAGGAACTTACCCGATGAGACACCGAAGAAGCATTTGAAGGGATTCATTCGCAGTTTGTGTTTGCGAATCCGGAGGAAGACTTCTCGAAGATCTTTGAGATGGTCTTCTTTTCTTTTGCTTTTGACAGCGAGGTCATCAACATAACATTCGACCGTCTTGTGCTGCATATCTTGGAATATCTTCATCATAGCCCTTTGATATGTTGCACCTGCATTTTTCAAACCAAATGGCATGGCAGTGTAGCAATACACGCCAAATGGGGTCCAAAAGGATGTATGCCTTTCATCTTCAGGATGTATCTTTATCTGGTTGTAGCCAGAGAAGCCATCCATGAAAGTCATTCGCTCAAACCCGCAGGTGTCGTCAATCATCACCTCCAGTATGGGGAGCGGGAATTCATCTTTGGGGCAAGCATTATTCAGGTCTCTATAGTCAATACAGACTCTGATTTGCCCATTTTTCTTTGTTACGGGGACGATGTTGGCCAACCATTCGGGATGCTGTTCCTCGCGGATGAAGCCAGCGTTTTTTATTTTCTAAACTTCTTGTTCAATTTTGTCCATCACATCTGGGTGGGATCTTCTTTGGCCTTGTTTGACAGGCTTGATGTTTTCTTGCAAGTTGAGTTTGTGAACTGCTATTTTTGGGTTTAAGCTAGGCATTTCAGCATAAGACCATGCAAAACAATCAACAAACTCACGAAGAAAAGCGACATACGCGGGTAACTCATCATCCTTTAGATTCTTGCTTATGAATACAGGACGTGGGTGATCAGGTGTTCCCAAGTCTATCTTTTGAACAAAATCTTCTGTTGGAAGACTTGAAGGTGGTTCCTCCACAATATTTTTAGAGGCTTCTAGCTCAACAAGACCTTCTGCATTTCCAAGGGCATTTTCAGACCATGGCTCCGCTTCTGTCCATAAATCTTCTTGATCAGTATTCTTCTCAAGACTTGCTATGAGATGATCCCAATCACCTGCTGAAACTGGGTCGCAGTAAGGCACTTCTTTTGGAGACGATGGCTCTTCTAAATCAAAGAACCGTGCGTCTGTGTTATCGGACAATTCCTCTTCATCATCAGAGAAATCATACCAATTTGATGAGCTTCCTGGGTCCTTGTCGGGTAACTCTTCAAAGAGATATCCAGGGAGATCGATGTCTTCATCGACATGAGATGTTGAGGTCTGGTCGGCAAAAGGACTCTGTAGCCTTTGTGCCAGCTGTCTCATCGGAGTGTCAGGATCATACCCCAATCCGTATGAAGACTTGTCTATGCGACGGTGGATTTTTCAATCTTCCAACCGACTTTTGGTCAGGGTGGGTTCTAATGGTATAAGGATACCACGGCCACCTCCCAAACCAATTGGATTTTGAGCGTCATAGCCAATTTTCTTCATGATAGCTTGTGCCATTGGACTATACAAGGATAGTTGAGGTATACCTTTACTTTGGAAAGGCTCAAGCAAGGAATTTGATGAAGAAGCGTCCGACCTGTGGAAGAAGATTGGTTTCTCTTCCGCCGATGTTGTCGGAACAGTGAAGGTAGCCGATGCAGGATCTTCTACATCAGCAGATGTTTCCAATGGAGCGAGGGCAAGCCAAACTTGCTGAGCATCAACTTGGCTTGACGATGTATCGTCTTTAGTCTCTGAATCCAAATTCGTGTCTTGTATGATAGACAAGAAGGAGACAGCAAACTTGCCCCCAGTCTTTTGCTTTATCTTCTTTGCCTTAGTAGTAATTACTAAAGGTTTGGAAGATTTGAAGGAGACAATGAAGGGAGACGGATTGCTCTCTCCAGATTTGCCGGAAGGTTTGTTTTCTTCCGATGATTGCTGAGGAGCCTTACCTTTGTCTTTTTGGAGATTGCCGGCCAAGGATGCTATTTTCTCCTCCTCCTCTTTCTCATCCTTGTACATCTGAGAGTCTACAAAATGGACTTCTTTGCCTTTGAAGGGCTTTTTGTCTGCAAACACTCGATGTATCAAGCCGTCGTTGCCAACAAACTTGATGCACTGATGTAAAGTCGAAGGGACAACACCATTCTCATGTATCCAAGGGCGTCCGAGAAGGATGTTGTAGCATGAAGGAGTTTTTATTGCATATACGGTGACCTCGGAGATAAGATCACTGATTTGCAACCTGAACCGGATTTTGCCAATGGGCCTTTGAGCACTCCCATCGTATCCAAAGATGGACACAGATGTATGGCTTAGTTTACTGGGTGGGATACCCAGCTCTTCGAATGCTGTAGTAGAGATGAGGTTCCCACCCAGCTCTTCGAATGCTGTAGTAGAGATGAGGTTCAGTGCAGAACCTGGGTCGATTTGGACTCTGTGTATTGGCATCTCTTTGATGTACCCTGTGAAGTACAAGGGTCGGTTGTGCTTTGCCTCGCCTAACAGAAGGTCTTCCTTATTGAAGGCAATGGTAGCACTTACGGCTCTTTGGACCGAGAGGCATTCAGTGCAAGGTCCTCCAGTTTCTTTCTTCTCTCCCTTTGAGGAGGTTTTTGACTTTTTGACCCTATAGTCCATTTCAATTTGTAGGACTTGTGGGGCATGTTTGTCGACGTCCACATTCAACCTTTGCAGTTCTGAAATGAGACTATCACGAGTTTGTGGTGACATTCGTAATAAGTCTAGGATGTGCAGTCGTGCAGGTATGTGTTTGAAGTGCTCGATCAAGTCATACTTGAAAGCCTGCTTGGGGCCTACATTTTCATTATTTTTGCCACTTGGGGCATTTACAGCTTGTTTTCCCGAAGGATTTACATAAGAAGAAGACGAAGGTTGGTTGTATTTTTTATGCTAATCCCGGCCAGAGCGGGTACCTTTCCTAACTTCAAAAGCTTCTAGAGGTGGCTTTTCTTTCGGAAGACCGCCTTCGGGCTCAAGGGGCCGATCCTCCCCATTTGCGGAAAATGCTTCTGCAGCAGCATTGCCGTCTTCAGTTATTGGGTTGCATGGAGCATTTTCTGGGAACAAGTTCTGAACAGCTTTCAACAACTTTTCTTCTTTGTCCAATATTTCATCAGTCCAGACATCTCCTATGAGGCTGGGTACCTGGGACCAATTGACTGTGTTTTCTTTGAGGACTTCATCAGCAAGAGCTTCTTCCTAGTGATCAGTCGAAAGAGGCTTGAATTCTGATGTCACCGTTTCAGGAGACGACGACTGAGAAGGTGCTATCTCGGTGGAAGTCACCCGAGAATATGTAGCTCCAGAAGATATGCTGCCGGATGCATTTTGAGAGTCTGTGGCCTCAGCAGATGAAGCTTCAAAGGCACTATCATCCTGAACTATCACATTGCAGGAAACTTCGATAGAAGATGCCTCCACAATGGACTGTTGCAAATCAAACTCATCCTCCGATGTAAGAGGATCATCAATCCAGTAACTTTCTTCATTTTCCGGAGTCACCGGGGGAGATGCTTGTAGATTTTCGGGACTTCCGATTCTGGATTTTGATGAAGCTGGTTGATGTGATCCTGCTCCTGCTCTATGGCGAGACACTACAAGATCCTGTCATATTCTTTGAGATCTGGCATAGGAGCTAGATCTTCTTCTTCATATGCTCCTTGTGGTTCAATCTGGTTGGGATCCACTAGAGCATTTGTTTGAGCTGTGTCAACAGCATTTTGGGCAACCTCTCGGTCTTCATCATCATCAGACCAAGATCCTTGTGGCTGGAAGGGGTTATACCAGATTACTGGCATAAGGTGGGATTCCGGGATCCATTCTTCATTGGAGAGATATTCTCGGGTTTCAAGGGATTCCTCCCATTCATCTGTGTCACTGGCAGTGTCACTGGACTCGTATCAATTCATGGAGAATCCGACTACCGAGTTACAAGAGTATGATGCCCCCTACGTAGTCTCATCCCTGAGCCGTGGTGGCATGAAATCACTGAGTGAATCTTCTTATCACTCTCGGAGCTTTGGGGAGGGACTCCTCTGTTGCCCCCAGTGAAGCGGTAGAGGAGGTTTCTGCCTTTTCAGGGACCTCTTGTTTTGTTTGAGCCTTGTCCTACTGTTTGAGCTTGCGGAGTTGTCTCTTGGCTTACCTTCGCTGTTAAGCGATCGGCTTTGTTTTGACGATCTCCCAATTTTCATCTTCCAGGAGATCGGGATGCACCCATATGGGTTGTCCTTCGGGTGTTGGGTAAGGCACCAGCTCTTGGGATGTCTGGGTCATTTTTAACACCTTGAAGGAAGTAGTGATTTTTTCCTTTAGTGATTTGGATGTTTGTCCATATGACACCATGTTAACAGAGGTAGACTCATAGTTTTTGTCAAAGGTAATGACTCCGTTTTTCCACATCTCGTTGATCTTCTTTCTCACAACGAAACATTGGTTGAGAGGATGCGAGACCATTTGGTGGTATGGACAATATCGAGGATCGTTGGTTTTGCCAACATCTCCCGGTCTTTTGGGATCAAGCAAGGTGAGTTTCCCATTTGCCAAGAGAGCCCCAAATATTTGTTCAACATCTTCATCAAACGGGTATTTCTTCTCTACCCGTTCTTTGAAGGCATCAGAGAGTTCAGGTCTCTTACCTGGAGCTTTGTTTTCAGCTTTCTTTAGCGGCTGAGGAGTTGACTTGGTTTGCACATTAAAAACCTCCTTTTTCTTTGGCTTGGAGGTCGGAATAGCAGTCGGCTCCTTCTTTGATGACTTCTGACTGTTGAGGTCTTTGATCACCATTTCAGCCTCCATAGATGCTTCCAGGAGTTCTCCTAGATTCTTTGATTTGCTGCCAATGATCATGGAGCGAATCCTTGCTATCATGTTGTTTCTGCAGATGTCGACCAGTGACGCTTGTGGCAGCACATCTGAGCATTTGTATGCCATTGCTTTCCACTTATGAATGAAGTCGTATGTCGACTCATTCTCTCCCTGTTTTAGGCTGCAAAGCTGAGCTATAGTAACAAGATGATCCTCACCTTTGAAGTGGGTCAAGAAGCGTGTCTCTAGCATGGTCCAGTTTTGAATGGAATCCTCTGGCAGAGTGGAATACCAATCAAAGGCTGTACCTTTCAGGGTGCTTGCAAAAAGATGGATCTTGAGGGCATCTTGATCCACAATAGTTCCCGTTAGGATCTTGAAGTGGATGACATGCTGTCTAGCTGAACCTTTCCCCGTATATGTTTGCAGAAGAGGTTATTTGAACTTTGGGGGGAATGGAATTGAGTCCATCCATAAGGTGTATGGTGGCTTGATTCCATGTTCCTTCAATGTTTCCTCTTCTTTTGCTTTGGCGAGGATATTGTCAACGCCCTTTTTAGTAAGGGCGCGTGACTCATCTTCTCCACCGTTTGCCTCATCTTGTGGAGGAACTTCATCATTGTTTGGTGGACGCTGGAGAGTGAGAAGGAGGTTTTCCATCATAACCTCTATTCTCTGATGTCCTTGCTCTAGCTACTGAATGCGTATAGCCATGTCATCATTGGCGGATGTTGCTCAGAGTTTGTGACCAGGACATTCACTCTTCGTGAGTCGAAAGAGGATATTGTCTTAGTGACTGAGCTGGAGCCCATTCTTCTAGATAAAGAGCCCGAGGAATGATCACTCCGGTGTCATTGGCTTGAAGGAGTGGGAGAGTCTTCCTGATGTCTTCTCGTCCGGGAGACGCTGCAAGTCACCAGTCGTCTGACATGTATTTTTGTTGCTGATTCCTGCCTTCTTTTGGTTTTGCCAACCATGTGGACAGCAACAACTTGGTCGGGTCTTTCTTTTTCAACCCATTTTTGGGAGATTTGAAGCTCAGAATGTTGAGTTCTTTGCTTCTCTAATCTCTTTTGTCGATATGCCGTGTGGCGACGTATGCGACGAGCAATTTGAGCTTCGGTTAGCTCGGGTTGTGCTCTGGCAATGAAGGACGTGGTCCCTCGTGCGCAGCAACCGAGCTTGTCTTCCTTGAAGACTGGCATGGACAGGATCTAGACGCGGTCCTTAGCCTGTCGCAGCGAAGCTTTAAATTTTACAAGCTCGGCCCCTGTTGAGGTGAAGGGTCAAGTTGCAGAAGAGCAGGCCCTGTCAGGTTCTTGTAGAGGCTTTGTGATGCACGACTTGATTTTGGGCTTGTATGAACAAGCCGGTTTGTGCTGAGTTGTTTTGGTAGTTCGGTGGAGGGTAGGTTTCTCCCCTTTAATGTAGGCAAGAGGATAGAACATATTCTCCTTGAGAGGAGCCAGGTATGCTGGCTTTGCGGATGTCCTGGACCTTCTTTGTTTTGGGGAAGATCGCGAGGACCAAGTCTTGGGATAGACCTGGTTTTTTGCAGGTTGAGGCTTCGCGGGAATGCCACGAGCCTCAGGTTTCTTGGTGGTGTCGGAGCAGCGACACGTTGAGGGGCGGTCTTCTGCTCCTTAACAGGGACCGTCTCTTCTGCGGGTAGTGGGAATGGTCCCAGTGACCCGAAGATGATGGTCCGAGGAGTAGAGGTCGACTCGGTGTTTTAAGAGTTGCCGGGGGAGGTGATGCTTCTGCAGCTGGTGGGGTGCTTGAAAGTGCCCTTGCTTTGCTTCTCTTGAAGCATGACTTGGTACTTATTCTCGTCGAAGGTGATGGTCAATGAGGCAGCCATTGTTAGTTTTGGAAAAACTTCTGAAACAAGACCACATCCATTAGTAATCACAAGAATATGGTGATCATAAATGGGCTATACTATGGTTTTGTCTTTTCAAATCGCTCAGGGGCATGGCCCGTTCTGAGAGTAATGAAGAAGGCAAAACGCCATAGAGGGTACAATTGTTCTAAATGCAAGTATGGTCAGCTCGAAATGAGCGTTCCAGGGATTGCTAGAAGCAATTGTAAACCTTAATCAAGTTACCGAGAAGCGAAGCTCGCTCGAGGTAAAATGATATAAGGTTAGAGATACAAATGTGTCGGTCGCGAATTATGTAGACCCGAAAGGGCGTACTAGCACCACTAGGTACAAATGTTGTAAATCGCATCCTTGAAAAAGGACACGATATGGGATTTTTTTTTTGAAATGTCAAGATTGGATTCACAGAAGAGAGCAAATGGTGTTCCAATCCGAATACAGGTTCAAACATTTCTGCGAGCCTAAATCCGAAAAAGGAAAGAACCAGGATTTCTCAAATTTGAATTCAATAATGACGGAAGTTTATTTTTCTGAAAAGTCAAGATTGAATTCATAAAAGAGAGCTAATGGTATTCCAATCCGAATACAGGTTCAAACATTTCTGCGAGCCTAAATCCGAAAAGGAAATAACCAAAATTCCTCCAATTTGAACACAATAGTGACAGAAGTTTTTTTTTTTTTTTAAGATTTTTTTTTAAAGATTTTTTGTTTTTTTTTTTTTCGAAAAGTGCACATAGGTCTTCCAATTCGGTCTTATGAAACCTTAGTGGATAGATTAGCCCCCAGGTAAGGGTAGGATTACTTAATGAACCCGTTTGAAGGACCCTTACCTCGAACAGTCTAGCTGCCTCCACACTCTGGACAAGGCTTTTCTTAGATCCACTTTGGTCAAAGAATGCAATTGGTGCAACCTTAATGCATTTTTTTCTTTAAAGATCTTCAATGGACCCATCAAAGAGAGGGAAATGGCCCCTCCCAATCCAAACGTTGGCACAAACATTTCAGTGAGCCATTGTACGAAAAGGAAAGAACCAAAGTTTTCTCCAATTTGAATCCAAAGGAGAGAAATTCGAAAACTTCTTTTTTTTTTTTGAAAGATTTCCAATGGACCCATCAAAGAGAGAGAAATGGCCCCTCCCAATCCGAACGTTAGCTCAAACATTTCTGCGAGCCTATCTATGAAAAGGAAAGAACCAAAGTTTCTCCGATTTGAATCCAAAAGAGAGAAATTTGAAAAGTTAAAAAAAAAATTTTGAAAGATTTCCAATGGACCCACATCAAAGAGAGGGAAATGGCCCCTCCCAATCCGAACGTTGGCTCAAACATTTCTGCGAGCCATTGTACGAAAAGAAAAGAACTAAAGTTTCTCCAATTTGAATCCAAAAGAGCTGGCAATGCTGCTGCAAAGGCGTTTTCAGCAAATTAGGAAGATCAGCCCCTTGAGCCTGAAGGGGGTCTTCCGAAAGAAGAACCACCTCTAGAAGCTTTTGAAGTTGGGAAAGGTATCCGCTTTGGCCGGGATTACCATAAAAACTACAACCAACCTTCTTCTTCTTCTTATGTAAATCCTTCGTGAAAACAAGCTGTAAATGCCCCAAGCGGCGGTGATAATGAAAATGCAGGTCTAAAGGAGGCTTTCAAGTATGACTTGATCGAGCACTTCAAACACATACCTGCACAACTGCACATCCTAGACTTATTACGAATGTCACCACAAACTCATGATAATCTCATTTTAGAACTGCGAAGGCTGAATCTGAATGTCGACAAACATGCCCCACAAGTCCTGCAAATTGAAATGGACTATAGGGTCACAAAATCAAAAACCTCCTCAAAGGGAGAAAAGAAAGAAGCTGGAGGACCTTGCACTAAATGCCTCTCGGTCCAAAACGCCGCAAGTGCTACCATCGCCTTCAATAAGGAAGACCTCCTGCTAGGCGAGACGAAGCACAACTAACCCTTGTACTTCACAGGGTACTGGGGGCTTTCCAAGAAAGAGCTTGATGTAAAGCAGTCTTCCGGGAAGGGCCTTGGGAAGTCAGACGGCATCCGCCGAGAAGAAGTTCTGGCTTTCCTTTCTGGAGAAAGGCACAGAACAGGTTTTCTCGAGGAACAGGACGTCATCAGACTGGGAGCTGCACAAGAGATACCTGGTGAAGTCTTGAAACAGCTTGCCAAGGAGGAGGCTGAGGTTGCTGCTTGGATACAATCAGAACGAGCAAAGGCTTCCATGGAGTCTACTAGCAAGAGCAGATTGTCCAGTGAGGACTCTGGCGAGAGGCCTGATTTTGATGGTGGGGAGGGTGCTTCCAGCAGTTCGTCCCTAGGGGCAAGAGGAGAAGGGGACACCGCCGAAGTCAGAGGTGCACGAAAGTTCTCCTAATCTGGAAATTCCTTCCACCATTGTTGAGGAGGCATCAGGGGATGATGACGAGCCTCCAGAGAAGGGAAGCCGAGGGGAAGAGACCATTGATGATGGTATGCTTTTCCCTTTTCTCTTTCCGGTTCTTTTCTTTTATGAGAGCTTTTGTTTTGATTTACTGCTTTCTTTATTTTGGCAGGAGATGACGGTTTGATGATGCCTGAGGTTCCGACCGATGAGGCGGTGACGGATCCTATCGTGGCATCTAAGGAAGAACCCAGAGATTCTGAAGTAGATCCAGAATCTCCTCCTGGTATGACTTTTTTCTTTTTCTTTTTCTTTTTCTTTACCGCCACTTGCTGATATATATATATATATATTTTGCCAGCTGACTTGCCAGAGGATTCCGACGACTTTGAGTCGTCCATGGACACAACTTTTGATGATGTTTCGGATGAGCTCATGGAGGCAGAAAGCATTCCACCAGTCGTCGAAGAAGGTACTTTGTAATGATAATCTTGATATTTTGATTTTTGACAAGATCATATTCATACCTTTTTCATTTTTCATTGGCAGGTTGTGAGGTAACAGAAGAAGTTCATCTATCATTTTCAGAACCAGAGCAGGGGGAACCTGTGACCGATCCAGGAGTAGGGGCTTCTTCCACCAATTTTGATGAGGCAGAGGCGAGTCCGCCTACTGATATTCCTTCCCCAGCGGCTCCGATTGGAAAGAGCTTCTTGATTACTCTTCCAACGGTGCCTGACACGGGTAGTCAACCAACGGAGCATGGCTAGTCTTCATCTGAGCCATCCCGTCAGTTTGTGAGGAAGGTGTTGAAGAGAGTCTTGAGCTCATGGGTCGAGACTCTTTCTTCTGGCCATTTGGAGGCTGGTTTTGGCATGGTGAAGCATGTGCAGGACATTCTTGCCGATAGCGAAGAAGTCGGTCTGGACATTACAGATGCCAAGGCTTTTGTTGATGAAGTCATCGCTCTAGGCAACAAGTGGACTGAGACCAAGAGCTTTCGGAATGATGATTTCTTCAACGAGATGTTTTTAAAGCTTTCCAGCGAGGTCAAATCTGATTTGAATGAGATCTCGCGGACTCTGAAGCAGCTCGTTCGGGAGAGGAACGTCACCGAGTTGGCTATTATTGAGCTGACACAGGACCGGCACCGCCTTGATAGGGAGGTCACTGAAGCCAGACAGCGCCTTGAGCTATTGGAAGAACAAGCCGCTGCCAAGTGGACTGCCACTTTGAAAGCTCGCGATAGAGAGAGGACTCTCATTCGCCAAGTTGAGGAGGTCGAAAGCAATCTCCGGAGGAAGACTCAAGAATATGAACAATGGCAGATTCTCTGGGAAGAGCTTCCTTGTGTTGAGGATGGATCGCGACGGCCTACTGCTTTTTATGGGAAGATTCTGAAGAAACGCGGCCTGGAAGCTTTGGAGGCTAAGGCTAAGTGTTTGCTTGAGGAGTTAAGCCTATGGCTGAAGACCATGTCGGACTAGCCTCCTGATTTGTAACAAACTTTTTCTTCTTTTCTTTTGGTACCTCCATGTATAAACATTTTTGGCATTTCTTTTTTTGTATCCCCTTATTTGACTTAAATTCACTTTTGATGAAAACATAAGCAAAAATTGAATGGGAATGGTTTGTTTGAAAATTTGATCAAAAGGTTGTCATTTTGTGAAAATCTTTTGTCAAATGGTTGTTTTTAGGCATGAAAGCCAGATTTTGTGGCAAAAAGCTTGGTTTTTTATGGCTTGAAAGCCGAATTTTGGATGGCGTGAAAGCCAAAATTTTGTTTGGCATGAAAGCCGGTTTTTGGCATGAGAGCCGATTTTTGTGGCGTGAAAGCCAAGTTTTGTTTTGTGGCATGGAAGTCGATTTTTGTTTGTTTGGCGTGAAAGCCAGATTTTGTGGCATAGAAGCCAAGTTTTTTTAAAACCAAGTTTTGTTTTGTTGGCATGGAAGCCAGATTTTTTGATTTTTGGCATGAAAGCCAAGTTTTTGTTTTGTTGGCATGGAAGCCAGATTTTGGTTTTTGGCATGGAAGACAGGTTTTTGCCATAAAAACCGAGTTTTGGCATGAAAGCCAGGTTTTGGCGTGAAAGCCAGATTTTGGTTTTTGGCATGGAAGACAGGTTTTTGCCATAAAAACCGAGTTTTGGCATGAAAGCCAGGTTTTGGCGTGAAAGCCAGGTTTTTGGTTTTCAAAAATGCAAGTATCGACTAAGAGTCGCTTCCCTGCTGAATGGTATTGCAAGTATCGATGGAATGTCGCTTCCTTGCTCATTCGGTTGCGAGTATCGATGGAATGTCGCTTCCTTGCGTTTTTGGGTGCAAGTATCGACTGAATGTCGCCTTCTTGCTTTTTTCTCAAAAATTTGGTTTTGTGGGTATCGATGGAATGTCGCCTCCCCACGATTTTTGAAATTTGAGGTTTTTTCGAGCCTTTGTTTTTTTTATTTTGAAATTTGGGTTGTGGATATCAACTGAAACGTTGTGTCTCCACGATTTTTTTGAAATCTTGCAAGTATCGACGAGGTGTCGCATTCTTGCGATTTTGAGGTTTTGGAAGTATCGAATGGGGTTCGCATCCTCCCGATTTTTGGGTTTTGTATGAGTATCGACTAAATGTCGCTTCCCCACGATTTTTTGAAAAACCATTTTTTGTTTAAAGACATGAGGGTCGTAAATTTTGACTCAAAACCATCTTTGGTGGTAAAAGCCAGGGTGGACTAGGGTGGAAATTCCTAAGTCCTGATTTTTGTTTCAAACCATGAATTTTGGGTTCAAGGATTGAAAGTTTTGGTCAAGTTAGGGAAGAGGCTCCTAAACTTGGATTTCGGGTTTGGTTTTGTTTTTTTTTTTTTTTTTTTGAACAATGAAACATTGAAAGTAAGCATTGTTTTTGGCTTTTTAGAAATTTCAACATAAGGATGAAAACTCTAAAAGGGGTGGGTTTGACAAGCATGTACCTAGGAATAGGCTTTGGCCATGCAGGCATCACTCTGGCCCGATGTAGGAAGTCTTCAAGGGTAGTACCGCTTCAAGAACTTGCCTTTGATGGGCAACATACATATGTCACCTTCCATGTTTAGAAGAGCATATGCGCCATTGGAGAAGACTTTGTCGACGACGAAGGGTCCCTCCCAATTTGGTTCGAATTTGCCTTTGGATTTGTGGGCGAAAACCATTGGCCTTTTCACCGCAACAACCAAGTCACCCTTTTTGTGGGCACGTTGCCTGACCCTTTTGTCAAAAGATCCTACCATGCGTGCTTGGTAAAGCTCAACGCTTTGTAGAGCTTCGAGCCGTCTTTCATCGAGATTATCCAGTTCTTGGAGTCTCAATTTGACGTTGCTTTCTTGCGTCATTTCATTTTGTAGAGATACCCTTAAAGAAGGAATTTGTACCTCTAGGGGGACAACTGCTTCACATCCATAGACCAAGGAGAATGGTGTGCTATGGGTTAGTCCTCGAACAGTAGTCCGGTAGGCCCATAAAGCTTGAGGCAGTTTGTCGCTCCAGTCTTTTTTGTGAGTAGAGACCATTTTCTTGAGAATTTTGCAGAGTGTCTTGTTGAAGGCTTCTGCTAGTCCATTCGCTGCCAGGTTATACGGAGTCGAACGACAACTTTGGATTTTGTATTTGTCGCAGAACCTGTAGAATCTGTGATCCCGGAATTATGGTCCGTTATCATGGATGAATCTTTTAGGTATGTCGAAGCGACAAATGATGTTGGTTCGTAAGAATTGAATGACTGACAAGGTCTTCATTTCACTGAACGCAAATGCTTCTGACCACTTGGAGAAATAATCCGTAGTGGCGAAGATGAAGCGATGACCTTTGCTTGACAGGGGAGAGATAGGACCTATGATGTCCATACCCCAGGCTTCGAAGGGCCATGAGATCGCTGTAGGATATAGTCATTCTGGAGGCATGTGTACATAATCTCCATGAACTTGGCATTGTTGGCAACGTTTAGCAAATTGTATTGCGTCAGCCACCATAGTAGGCCAATAATAACCTAACATTTTTATCCGATCGTAGAGCTTGGGACCAGCCTGATGGGCTCCACAAAGACCAGCATGAACTTCTTTTAGAGTTTCTTCCGCCTCTTGTTGTGACAAGCAGCGTAGAAGTACTCCATTGAAGGATTTTCTGTAAAGCATTTTGGAGGGAATATCCAAATGAAAGTTTGGGGCTCGTCTTTGGAAACTTACCTGCTCTTTTGGATCTTCGGGTAGGATTCCGAACATAATATAATCAATGAACGGATCCCTCCAGTCGCCAATCGGAGGTTTAAGGATGGAAATCCGACCTCCGACCACTCGGTGGCATTCAGCAACTGCTCGGTGTGTGTTGAGAGGTGGGAGAATCCTTCTCTGACACACAGTAATTTGCATGTTTTCCCCTTCTTGGGTTGCCATGGATGCAGCAAGTCCAGCTAGGGCATCTGCACGGATGTTTTCACCTCTGCGGATGTGGGTGATGTGACAGATGCCAAAGTTTTGACAAAGCGATTGCGCCTTGTTGTATTAAGGCAACAGATCAGGCTTCCTGATTTAATATTCCCGATTCATCTGATTGACGATCAGTTGAGAATCCCCAAATGCTTTCAGCATGGTGATGCCAAATTCGAGGGCGAGTTCCAATCCTATAATCAAAGCTTGGTACTCAGCTGCATTATTTGAACATGGTTCCAGTAGCAAAAATGCGTGTGGAATCATGTATTTATCGGGGCTAACAAAGAGAATGCCAATTCCTGATATCATCTTTCCTTTTTCATTTGTCCTGGTTGCACCATCGAAGTACATGTTCCAGGAGGCATTTGGTGAGGAAGTCTCCACGCTGTAGACAGGTTCGTCTAGGAGATCATCCCTGAGTGGAGAATCGTTAGGCAGTGGATGCTCTGCAAGAAAGTTTGCCAGAGCTTGACCTTTGATTGCTTTCTGTGGTACATACCTAATATCAAATTGTGACAAAAGGATGGACCATTTTGCCAGCCCGGCATTGAGAGAACATGCTTTTGTGACAGGGACCTTTAAGAGATTGATCCTCGATATCAGGTATACTGTGTTTGACAGCAAATAGTGACGCAGCTTTTGTACGGCGAACATCACTGCCAAGCATTCTTTTTCGACTGGAGAGTAGCGATGCTCTGCACCTACCAACATGCGACTGAGGTAGTATAGAGCAGCTTCTTTTCCTCCATCATTTTCTTGTGTAAGTAGAGCGCCCAAAGAATAGTCGAGAGCTCTTGTGTACAAGATGAATGGTTTTCCGGTTGTGGGAACAGCCAACACCGGAGGCTTGGTCAGGTATGACTTGATGTCTTGAAATGCAGCTTCACACTCAGCATCCCAAACAAAGTCTACACCTTTCTTCATCAGGCGAGAAAATGGACGGCATTTTCCTGATAGATTGGAAATGACCCGTCGGCTATAGGCCAATCTTTCTTGAAGCCCTTTTAGTTCTCTTAGGGTCCTTGGAGATGGCATTTCTAGAATTGCCTTGACTTTGATGGGGTCAAGTTCTATTCCAGCTTTCCGAACTATGAATCCGAGGAACTTACCCAATGAGAGACCGAAGAAGCATTTGAGGGGATTCATTCGTAGTTTGTGTTTGCGAAGCCGGAGGAAGACTTCTCAAAGATCTTGGAGATGGCCTTCTTTCCTTTTGTTTTTGACGGCGAGGTCATCAACATAACATCTGACCGTCTTGTTCTGAATATCTTGGAATATCTTCATCATAGCCCTTTGATATGTTGCACCAGAATTTTTCAGACCAAATGGCATGACAGTGTGGCAATACACGCCAAATGGGGTCCGAAAGGATGTATGCCTTTCATCTTCGGGATGCATCTTTATTTTGTTGTAGCCAGAGAAGCCGTCCATGAAAGTCATTCGCTCAAACCCGCAGGTGTTGTCAATCATTACCTCCGGTATGGGGAGCGGGAATTCACCTTTGGGGTATGCATTATTCGGGTCTCTATAGTCAATACAGACTCTGATTTTCCCATTTTTCTTTGTCACAGGGACGATGTTGGCCAACCATTCAGGATGCTGTTCCTCGCGGATGAAGGCAACGTTTTTAAGTTTCTGAACTTCTTGTTCAATTTTCTCCATCACATCAGGACGGAATCTTCTTTGGCCCTGTTTGACAGGCTTGATATTTTCTTGCAGGTTGAGTTTGTGAACTGCTATTTTGGGATCTAAGCCAGGCATTTCAGCGTAAGACCATGCAAAACAATCAACAAACTCACGAAGAAAAGAGACATACTCGGGTAACTCCTCATCCTTTATATTCTTGCTTATGAATACAGGACATGGGTTATCTGGTGTTCCCAAGTCCATCTTTTGAACAGAATCTTCTGTCGGAAGGTTTGAAGGTGGTTCCTCCACAATATTTTCGGAGGCTTCCAGCTCAACAAGACCTTCTGGATTTCCAAGGGCGTTTTCAGACCATGGCTCCGTTTCTGTCCATAAATCTTCTTGATCGGTATTCTTCTCAAGACTTGCTATGAGATGATCCCAATCACCAGCTGAAATTGGGTCGAAGTAAGGCACTTCTTTTGGAGACGATAGCTCTTCTGAATCAGAGAACCGTGCGTCTGTGTCATCGGACAATTCCTCTTCATCATCAGAGAAATCATACCAATTTGATGAGCTTCCTGGGTCCTTGTCGGGTAACTCTTCAAAGAGATATCCAGGGAGATCGATGTCTTCATTGACATGAGATGTTGAGGCTTGGTCTGCAAAATGACTCTACAGCCTTTGTGTCAGCTGTCTCATCGGAGTGTCAGGATCATACCCTAATCCGTATGAAGACTTGTCTATACGACGGTGGAGTTTCCAATCTTCCAGCTGACTTTTGGTCAGGGTGGGTTCCAATGGTGTGAAAATACCACGACCACCTCCCAAACCAATTGGATTTTGAGCATCATAGCCCAGTTTTTTCATGATAGCTTGTGCCATTGGACTATACAAGGATAGTTGAGGCATACCTTCATTTCGGAAAGGCTCAAGCAGGCAGTTTGATGAAGAAGCGTTCGATTTATGGAAAAAGATTGGTTTCTCTTCTGCCGACGTTTCCAGAATGACGAAGGTAGCAGACGTAGGATCTTCTACGTCAGCAGGGGTCTCCAATGGAGTGAGGGCAGGCCGAACTTGCTGAGTATCAGCTTGGCTTGGCGATGTATCGTCTTCAGTCTCTGAATCCGAATCCGTGTCTTGTATGATAGACACGAAGGAGACAGCAAACTTGCCCCCTGTCTTTTGCTTTACCTTCTTTGCCTTAGTAGTGATTACCAAAGGTTTGGAAGATTTGAAGGAGATGACGAAGGGAGAATGATTGCTCTTTTTGAGTTTGCCGGAAGGTTTGTTTTCTTCCGATGATTGCTGAGGAGCCATGCCTTTATCTTTTGGGAGATTGCCGGCAAAGGATGTTGTTTTCTCCTCCTTTTCTTCTTTTTCATCCTTGTACATCTGAGAGTCTGCAAAATGAACTTCCTTGCCTTTGAAGGGCTTTTTGTCTGCAAACACTCGATGTATCAAGCCGCCGTGGCCAACAAACTTGATGCACTGATGTAGAATCGAAGGAACGACACCGTTCTCGTGTATCCAAGGGGGTCCAAGAAGGATGTTGTAGCATGAAGGGGTTTTTATTGCATATACGGTGACCTCAGAGATAAGATCGCCGATTTAAAACCTGAACCGGATTTTGCCAATGGGCCTTTGAGCACTCCCATCGTATCCAAAGATGGACACAGATGTGTGGCTTAGGTTGCTAGGTGGGATACCCACCTCTTCGAGTGCCGAAGTAGAGATGAGGTTGGGTGCAGAACCCGGGTCGATCTTGACTCTGTGTATCGGCATCTCTTTGATGTACCCTGTGAAGTACAAGGGTCGGTTGTGCTTCGTCTCGCCTAGCAGGAGGTCTTTCTTATTGAAGGTGATGGTAGCACTTGTGGCTTTTTGGACCGAGAGGCATTCAGTGCAAGGTCCTCCAGCTTCTTTCTTTTCTCCCTTTGAGGAGGTTTCTGATTTTGTAACCCTATAGTCCATTTCAATTTGCAAGACTTGCGGGGCATGTTTGTCGACATCCAGATTCAACCTTCGCAGTTCTGAAATGAGATTATCACAAGTTTGTGGTGACATTCGTAATAAGTCTAGGATGTGCAGTCGTGCAGGTATGTGTTTGAAGTGCTCGATCAAGTCATACTTGAAAACCTCCTTTAGGCCTGCATTTTCATTATCACCGCCGCTTGGGGCATTTACAACTTGTTTTCCCGAAGGATTTACATAAGAAGAAGAAGAAGGTTGGTTGTAGTTTTTATGGTAATCCCGGCCAGAGCGGGTACCTTTCCTAACTTCAAAAGCTTCTAGAGGTGGTTCTTCTTTCGGAAGACCCCCTTCGGGCTCAAGGGGCTGATTTTCCTGATTTACTAAAAACGCCTTTGCAGCAGCATTGCCGTCTTCTGTTATTGCGTTGCATGGAGCATTTTCCGGGAACAAATCCTGAACAGTTTCCAACAACTTTTCTTCTTTGTCCAGTATTTCATCGGTCCAGACATCTCCTATGAGGTTGGGTACCTGGGACCAATTGACTGGGTTTTCTTTGAAGACTTCATCAGCCAGAGCTTCTTCATGGTGATCAGTCAGAAGAGGCTTGAATTCTGATGTCACTGTTTCAGGAAACGATGGCTGAGAAGGTGCTATCTCAGTGGAAGTTACCCGAGAATATGTAGTTCCAGAAGATATGCTACCGGATACATGTTGAGAGTCCGTGGCCTCAGCAGATGGAGCTTCAGCGGCACTATCATCCTGAACTATCACATTACGGGTTCATTAAGTAATCTTACCCTTACCTGGGGGCTGATCTATCCACTAAGGTTTCATAAGACCGAATTGGAAGACCTATGTGCACTCTTCAAAAAATAATCTTTAAAAAAAGTCTCTCTTCAAAAAAAAAAAAAAAAACTTCTGTTACCATTGTGTTCAGATTCAAGAAATTTTGGTTCCTTCATTTTCGGATCGAGTACTCGCATAAATGTTTGAGCCTGTATTTGGATTGGAATACCATTTTCTCTCTTTTATGAATTCAATCTTCACTTTTCAAAAAAAAAAAAACTTCCGTCATTATTGGATTCAAATCTGAGAAATCCTGGTTCCTTCCTTTTCGGATTTAGCGCTTGTGGAAATCGCTGAGCCTGTATTAGGATTGGAATACCATTTGCTCTCTTTTGCGAATTCAATCTTAACCTTTCAAAAAATCCCATCTCGTGTCCTTTTCAAGGATGCGATTTATAACATTAGTGCCTAGCGGTGCTAGTACGCCCTTTCGGGTCTACTGTATTCGCGACCGACACATTTGTATCTCTAACCTTATATCATTTTACCTCAGCTGAGCTTCGCTTCTCGGTAACTTGAATTAAGGTTTACAATTGCTTCTAGCAGTCACTGGAACGCTCATTTCGAACCGACCATTCATGCGTTCAGAACAATTGTACCCTCTATGGCTTTTTGCCTTCTTCATTTTGCTTAGGCTAGGCCATGTCCCCTCGAGCGATTTGAAAAGACAAAACCATAGTATTTTCCATTTATGATCACTATATTCTTGTGATTACTAATGGATGTGGTCTTGTTTCAGAAGTTTTTCCAAACTAACAGTGGCAGCTTCATTAACCATCACCTTTGATGAGAATAAGTACCAACTCATGCTTCAAAAGAAGCAAAACAAGCGCACTTGCAAGCGCCCTGCCAGCTGCCGAAGCGTCGTCTCCCTCGGCAACTCACAAAACACTGGGTTGACCTCTACTCCCCAAACTATCATCTTCGGGTCAATGGGGTCATTCCCATTCCTTGTAGGAGAATCTGCATCTGCCAAAAGGCAGAAAACCGCCCCGGAACGAGTCACTGCCCCGACACCAAAGGCGATCACCAAAATACCTGAAGCCCGTGGCAATCCCTCGAAGCCTCAACCTGTAAGAAACCAGGTCCGCCCCAAGACTTGGTCCCCGAGACCTTCACCAAAATAGAGAAGGTCACAAGCACCTACAAAATCAACAAACCTCGCCCCTCTTAAGGAGAACCGGTTCTATCCTCTCGCCTGCAACAAAAGGGGAGAGACCTACCCTCCACCGAACTACAAAAACTACTCAGCACGAGCCGGCTTGCTCATACAAGCCCAAAATCAAGTCGTGCATCACAAGGCCTCGACAAGAACCTGTTAGGGCCTGCTCTCCTGCAACTCGACCCTTCATCTCAACAGAGGCCGAGCTTGCAAAATTTAAAGCTTCGCTGCGACAGGTTAAGGACCGTGTCCAGATCCTGTCCATGCAGTCTTCAAAGAAGACAAGCTCGATTGCTGCGCACGAGGCACCACATCCTTCATTGCCAGAGCATAGCTCGAGCTAACTAAAGCTCAAATTGCTCGTCGTATACGTCGCCGCACGGCATATCAACAAAAGAGATTAGAGAAGCAAAGAACCCAGCATTTTGAGCTTTGAGTCGCCCAAAAATGGGTCGAAAAAAAAGGATCCGACCAAGTTCTTGCTGTCCACATGGTTGGCAAAACCAAAAGACGCCAGAAGTTAGCAACGAGAATATATGTCAGACGGCCAGTGACTCGCAGCGTCTCCCAGACACGAAAACATCAGGAAGACTCTCCCACTCCTTCAAGCCAAGGACATCAGAGTGATCAATCCTCGGGCTCTTCTCTAGAAGAATGAGCTCCAGCTCAGTCACTAAGACAATATCCTCTTTTCGACTCATGAAGAGTGTAAGACCCCGCCCCGAGAGTTTCCGCTTAGTGTTAATTAAGACGTGTTTTAGCTATAAGTGAGATTAGTGGAAATGGGTTAAATCTGATTAGAATAGCTTTTTATAGCTTGGAATAATTTTGGGAACTCTTTTGATCTAGTGGGGCCCTTTGGGGGTTCCTTTTTAGTGTGTCTTGATTAGTTTGGGGTTTATTTGTTAATTCTGGAAATCGATAAATTGCTCCGTTGAATGTATTTTATGATCCCCGACAACTTTCGTATTTGCTACGTTTCCATTCGAGACCTCTAAACCCTACTTCGCCATTGATAGGGGTAAAACAGTCTTTTTACACAAAATCTGGACACAATTTTCAATGTCTCCGAATCTAGTAAAATATATACTTCTTGGAAAGTAGAAATTTCGACGATCAATTCTTCCTTCTTCGTCGAATCCGTCCGAAGCCCGTAGAACGATGTTTTAGCTCGATTGAACTTTTAAGTTGTGGGACCCAATGCCATTTTCTATATAAGGAGGAGTCTTTTCCCTCTCTTCCTCTTCTTGCAATTTCTTGAGAACCAGAAATCCCAGCCAGCCCTAGAGTGTTTCTTCTTCTTCTTTGCTCATTGCTCCTCCATCTCTCAATCCCTCTCAAATCTATTGCTAAAGGCAAAATGGAGGTAGTAGTCTTCTTCCCCTCCATGAGAGCTTCCTATTGATATCCTTTTGTGAGAGAGAGTCCCATTCCAAGCTATCTCTTGAGCCAACTCTTGCTACTAGAGGACTCTTCATGTAAGTCCTTCTTCTCATCTCTTAGATTTGGATTCTTCTAGTCTTGAGGATGCTTCATTTCCATTATTGGAAGTTATCCCTTTCTATTTCATAGTTTTGCCATTTTAGGGCTTGTAATGATTGTATTTTGGGGATTTTGTGTATAGATTGTAGATTTGAGCTGGATAGTGGATTAGAGCTTGATTAGCATTCTTGGAGACCAAGGCAAGTGGATGAATGGATTTAATTTGAATAAGTTCTTACTTTGTCAAAAATGTGGATTTTTACTATTCATATGTCATTTGATTTATTATGTTCCATAATGTTTAGAAATGTATTTATTGTCATAGTATTCTCTTGTTTAGTTTTATGAGAATATATGCATGCATTCATCAAAGTTTATTTTGGGTCATTATAAGCTTCTTAAATGGTAGTGTACTTGCATTGAATGAATTTGGATTGGTAGGGGAAATAAATGCATTGGTGGAATGGTAGTTGGTGGAAGGGAGTAAATGTTAAATGGAAGGGATTGGACCCATTCCACATCAGAAAATGGTTGGAATGAAGGTGAAATGGTTTGGGAGACAAATCACTGAAATCTGCACCTGATGTGTAGTTCCCGCAGCTGGGCGGTCAGCGGGCGGTCACCTCGGCGGCTAGCCGACAGGTGACCGGCGGCTAGCCGACCCAGATACGGTTAGAAACACAGAATGCTGCATTTTGACAGGCGAACCGCGGTCAGCCGCGCGGTCAGCTCGCGGCTAACCGCCACCCCAAAACCCCAGTGACCGCTAGGTAGCCGCGAGGCGCGGTTAGAAACACAGAATGCTACATTTTAGCAGGGTGAGTCGCGGTCAGCTCCGCGGTCATCCAGCGGCTAACCGCCGATCACCTCGGCGGCTAACCGCCAGCTGACCGACAGGTGACCGAGTTTACCCAGAATTCCTGAGTCTTTTCTATTGTTTTCAGTTATGGGATTTAAAGGTTTGGATGGGTTGTTCTGATGCCCTACCACCTTGGAAAGACCCAGGGGATGACATAAGGAGATTTACATAGAAAGAAACAACATTTCGGAAAAGGTATTGAGACTTTTATATTCGTTAACGTGCATAAGGAAACTTAGTATGTCCTCTATCATTCGAGTACCATACTAAGGGTAATTTAGACATACAAGATCCTTATACATGTCGTTCGAATATGGATGCCCCCAATACATAGTTCCCTAATGATATAAGGACTCATTGCATTGTTTTACTCCGATTACATGTATAATTACCCGACTCTACTAGTTTGATTTCAAATCCTGATTTATACACTGATATGTCCTGCCAGCCTCGTTTATGCATGAACCGAAAATGATTTGAAATGTGTGCCTTCGAGCACCATTCCCCGCCTGCCCGTATGTTTTATATTGAGATAGTTTTGTATATGTTTTGATTTATCATGTAACCTATGAGTCGGCACCACTAAGCTTGGACATCCTTGTCAGTCTGATCAACTGACTTGGGTCTCCCCCTGTGCTCCCGCCAGTTGCAACTTGGATCCCGTACTGTCCCGTTACCAGGTTCGCGACCGTGGTCCCGTCTAGCTATATGTATATGTATATGTTTATAATATTGGTTCTCGTCACTTCGTGTGATTGAGCCCAATGCACGCAATGTGCTCTCATCACTTTAGTGATAGAGAGGATGTAGCTTTAGTGTGGTTGCCACCTAGTCAGTTCTTATACCTTGAATATCCCGCATGATTTGTATTGCATCTGTACTTTAAATGAACTATGCATCCTGTTTTATGACAGTTTTCATTATATCTATGATATACTTTGATTTCTTTCTTGGTTTATCTATTCACCCACCTGCCAGACCGTCGTGTCTGACCCATTTTTGTGGTACTCAGGTCCAGCTCCCGTCTTTGCCCTTGAGGAGGAGCCAGAGGAGGCGGTCGGTGAACCGCAACGTCTAGTAGAGTGGCAAGCTGACGATGTCTTGTAGACATTCGGTTTAGCTCGGAGCTGCGAACATTTTGGGAATTTTGAGAATGATATTGTTTTATACTTTTGGGTTGTATTGGCCTTTGTTGGCCTTTATTTTTGGGGAAATGTTAATTAACTTGTTCTTTTGTTAAACTTTAACTCAATATTTTGGGAATGCTAATGAGATCATTGCTCACTCTGACATCATGCTATACTTGTTTATTAACAGTCTTATTTGATGTGATTGGAATAAGAGTTTGATTTGCTACACGCTTCCGCACTAATATAAATGTTCTATGAGTGTATGAGGAATCCTCACCGCGGAAACCTGTGGGAAATTAAAGAAATGTACAATTAGTACAAGGGGTGGTTCATCATCAACACCACCCCCGTCGCGGTCCCGGGGCCCCCGGTCTGGGGTCGCGACAGGCTGGTATCAGAGCGAGACGTGTTTCAGGCAATTAAAAGAAACTAGAAATCCTAAGGACGTGGCGAGGATCCGTTAGACTTCTTGTTAGACTTTTCGTTAGTTAGACTCGTGTGAGCAATGTGTAAACCTTATATGACTCTATGTGCTAACAATTTGTTTTACAGTGATATGCCACCTCGAAAAAGACCCGTAACCGACAATCCCACCGCAAGCAACAGTGAGCACACCGGGCCACTAGGAAACGGCATACCGGATCCAAACATGCAGAATCAATTCCAACAGATGATGCAAGCTATGCTTGACCAGCAACGTCAAGCCAATGAAAATCAAGCAAGAATGCAAGAACAAATGGCCAGGAAGGATGAAGAACATGCTAGGGAGATGGCCATGATGCAAAGGCAATTGTTAGAGGTGCTGGAAAGGAGACCTGAACCGGCACCAGCGCAACCTCCAGGCACTCAGATCGTTATCAACAATAGAGAACAGGATCCCAACGCGTTGTACGAGAAGTTTAGGAAGAGGGGTCCCAAGGAGTTCACTGGGCATGAGGACCCACTAGCTGCAGACGACTGGTTGGAGCAGACAGAGAACATCTTCGAGATATTCAGATGTACCGGTAGAGAGCGAGTGCAACTCACCGCTTCCATGTTCACCGGCCTAGCGGACATATGGTGGAAAACAATCAAAGCTGAGTATAGGACCATAGCAGATGCAGACGCTTGGGCAAGTTTCAAGAGGCAATTCAGTGACAAATATGTACCGACGCATGTGAAGAGGCAGAAGGCAATCGAATTCCAGCAGCTCGTACAAGGCAACACAACTGTGCAAGAGTACCTCACGAAGTTTGAGAGGTTGTCTCGATATGCCCCCGAGTTGATTGACACTGTGGAGAAGAAGATAACGCGGTTCCTCGAAGGACTCAACCCGATCATTGAAAGGGATGCCACAGGTGTTGTACCACCTATTACTTTTGAAGAGACTGTGAGAAGGGCCTACAAATTCGAGAACCTGAACAACAAGATCCTCAAGATCCAAGGAAAGGCACCAGCTCACCAACAGAACCACCAACCAAGGAATCATCAGAACAAGCGACCGAGGCAGGAACAAAACGTGCAGAATGCTCTAGTTTGCGTTCATTGTGGTAAGAACCATGAGAGTGCTCAATGCCGTACGATTACGGGAGCATGTTTCAGATGTGGATCCATGGCACACCAGCTTAAGGACTGCCCAAGGCAAGCTGGGCAAGGCAACAATAGACAGAATCAGCAGCAACAAGGAACGCAGCGCCAGGCACCACCTCAGAATGCCTTAGCTGTTCAGAACCAGCCCAGGCCACTCCAGCAGCAGGCTCCACAACAACAATATAGGCCTCCACAGCAGCATCAAGCTCGTCAGCAAGGACAGAATCAGAATCAGCGTCCTCAGCAGAATAGGAATGCACAGCAAGGAAGGCAGCAACAGGCTCAGAACAGGCCTCAACAGCGAGGACAAGTGTATGCAATTAACCAAGCTGATGCAGAGGCGGCAGATAACGTGGTGGAAGGTACACTCCTAGTTTGTGGATTTGAAGCTAAAGTTTTGTTTGACCCTGGCTCTACGCACTCCTTCTTATCTCCAAAATTTTCTAAGTTGATTGATATGCCTGCTAGAGAACTCGAGTATGTATTGACGGTGTCCACCCCCGTAGGCAAACAAGTTGTGTGTAGGAAGTATTATCCTAGATGTGCTGTTAAGATAGGAGATGTGGTGTTACCGGCGAATCTCATTTTGTTGGAGATGTTTGACTTTGATGTCATTCTAGGAATGGATTGGTTAGCAGGGTACCATGCTACGATGGACTGTTTCCATAAGACCCTCACGTTCAAATTAGAGGAGACCCCGGCAGGCGTATTGTTCCACGGGGAGAAGAGGAATTCTTGTCCAAGATTCGTCTCAGCATTGAAGGCTGATAGACTAGTGAGAAGTGGATGTGAATGCTACTTAGCGTTTATCACGGAGGATAAACGGTCCCAAGGGGTGGAGGAGATCCCAATTGTTTGCGAATTCCCAGACGTTTTTCCAGAAGAAATCCCAGGTTTACCACCGGTTAGGGAGATTGACTTCACCATTGAGTTGTTACCAGGGACCGCTCCGATATCTATCGCACCATACAGGATGGCTCCAGCTGAATTAGGAGAGTTGAAGATTCAGTTGCAAGAATTGTTGGATAAATGTTTCATTAGACCGAGCGTCTCACCTTGGGGAGCTCCAGTGTTATTCGTCAAGAAGAAAGACGGTTCCATGAGAATGTGCATTGATTACCGGAAATTGAACCAAGCTACCATCAAGAACAAGTATCCATTGCCAAGGATAGATGAATTGTTTGACCAATTGCAAGGTGCTGCTTTCTTTTCGAAGATCGATCTAAGATCCGGTTATCATCAGCTGAGAGTTAGAGATTCAGATGTATCGAAGACGGCGTTCCGGACGAGATATGGACACTATGAGTTTCTAGTGATGCCATTTGGACTGACGAATGCACCAGCAGTATTCATGGCTTTGATGAACAAGATATTTGCGGAGTACTTAGACCAATTCACAGTGGTATTTATTGATGACATTTTGGTGTACTCTAAGTCTAGAGAAGAACATGAAGAGCATTTGAGGATAGCATTGCAACTCCTAAGAGATAACCAATTGTATGCGAAGCTCACTAAGTGCGATTTTTGGCTTGAAGAAGTCGCATTTTTAGGTCATATCATTTCCAAAGAAGGATTATCAGTGGACCCAGCCAAAATAGATGCAGTTGTGAAGTGGGAAAGACCGAAGAACGCGTCGGAAATCAGAAGTTTTCTTGGATTGGCGGGTTACTATCGAAGATTTGTGCAGGGATTTTCGTCGATTGCAGCTTCATTGACAAAGTTGACCAAGAAGAACGCACCTTATGTGTGGACAGACCAATGCGAGGCCAGCTTCCAAGAGCTGAAAAAGAGATTAACTTCGGCACCCGTCCTCACTTTACCATCCGGGAGCGGAGGTTACACCATTTTCACAGATGCTTCGAATATAGGACTCGGTTGTGTATTGATGCAAGATAGAAAAGTCGTTGCGTATGGATCCCGGCAGTTGAAGGACCACGAGAAGAACTACGCGACGCATGATCTGGAATTAGCGGCGGTCGTTTTTGCGCTAAAGATGTGGAGACATTACCTCTACGGAGAGAAATTCGAAGTCCACTCCGATCACCGCAGCCTACAATACTTGTTCTCACAGAAGGAATTGAATATGAGACAAAGAAGATGGATGGAATACATCAAAGATTACGATTTTCCGATCAAGTACCACCCGGGAAAGGCAAATGTAGTAGCCGATGCCTTGAGTAGGAAGTCAGCAAGTGTGGCAAGTTTAAGAGTTACGTGCTTCTTTCAGCAATTTGAAGAGTTGGGGGTAGATTTTCAGCCCCTAAGCGAAGGAGTAATGTTAGCCAACATGTCAGTGTCTGAACCCTCGTTCATTCGGAAGATCAAGGACAACCAATTGCAAGATCCAGAGTTGGCCAAGATTGTAGAGCATATAGCAGAACGTCCTGACTTTCGTATTGTGGATGGAGTCTTATTCTATCGTGATCGTCTATGCGTGCCCAACATTGAAGATTTGAAGAATGATATTATGACAGAGGCGCACAGTACGAAGTACTCTATGCATCCGGGTAGCACGAAGATGTATCAGAACTTGAAAGGCAGATTTTGGTGGAACAACATGAAGAGGGAAATAGCGGCTTTCGTTTCACGATGTATGACGTGTCAGTTGGTGAAGGCAGAGCATCAGAGACCTCCAGGGTTATTGCAGCCATTAGAGATCCCAGAATGGAAGTGGGAACATATCACAATGGATTTCATCTCGGGATTGCCAAGGACCAGAAAAGGGAACAACTCCATATGGGTCATTGTGGACCGTCTCACCAAATCAGCGCATTTTATTCCCATGAAGACCGGAGAGAAGATGCATATGTTACCTCTCGCAGAGTTATTTGTCAACGAGATTGTCAGCCGTCATGGACAGCCAGTCTCCATTACTTCAGATAGAGATAGCAGATTTGTCTCGAGATTCTGGAAGACTTTGCATGAGTCTATGGGAACCAAGCTTCAGTTCAGCACAGCGTATCACCCACAAACAGATGGTCAGTCGGAAAGGACAATTCAGACCCTTGAAGATATGCTTCGAGCGTGTGTACTAGATTTCAAGACTCAATGGGATGAGACCCTACCGCTTTGCGAATTCGCCTACAACAACAGTTATCATTCGAGCATCGGGATGGCGCCTTTTGAGGCATTGTATGGTAGGAGGTGTAGAACTCCAGTTTGTTGGGAAGAAGTAGGTATTCGCAGTTTTCATGGACCGACTATGGTGAGTGAAACCAGCGACAAAGTCAAGTTGATCCAAGAACGTCTAAAAGTAGCCCGGAGTAGACAGAAGAGTTATGCAGACTCTCATCGAAGGGACTTACATTTTAAGGAAGGAGATAAGGTTTTCTTGAAGGTGTCACCTACTAGAGGAACTCTGAGATTCGGTCAGAGAGGCAAGTTATCTCGGAGATACATTGGACCCTATGATATTGTGAGCAAGATTGGTGACGTGGCTTATAGATTGGCCTTACCACCTGAGCTTTCCGGCGTACACAATGTGTTCCATGTGTCTATGTTGAAGAAGTACGTCCCCGACCCGTCACATGTACTACGTCATGAACCATTAGAGATCAGAGAAGATGCCACCTACGTCGAGAAGCCCATTCAGATCATCGATACGAAGGAACAAGAACTGAGGACAAGGACTATACAATGGGTGAAAGTGCTCTGGGAAAATCACGGACCTGAAGAGGCAACGTGGGAATTACGGGATCAAGTTCAGAAGAAATATCCGCATCTACTACCCGAGGTTAGTTATTTTATTTCATTTGGTGGACCAAATGCCCTAAGGGGTGGAGGATGTAAGACCCCGCCCCGAGAGTTTCCGCTTAGTGTTAATTAAGACGTGTTTTAGCTATAAGTGAGATTAGTGGAAATGGGTTAAATCTGATTAGAATAGCTTTTTATAGCTTGGAATAATTTTGGGAACTCTTTTGATCTAGTGGGGCCCTTTGGGGGTTCCTTTTTAGTGTGTCTTGATTAGTTTGGGGTTTATTTGTTAATTCTGGAAATCGATAAATTGCTCCGTTGAATGTATTTTATGATCCCCGACAACTTTCGTATTTGCTACGTTTCCATTCGAGACCTCTAAACCCTACTTCGCCATTGATAGGGGTAAAACAGTCTTTTTACACAAAATCTGGACACAATTTTCAATGTCTCCGAATCTAGTAAAATATATACTTCTTGGAAAGTAGAAATTTCGACGATCAATTCTTCCTTCTTCGTCGAATCCGTCCGAAGCCCGTAGAACGATGTTTTAGCTCGATTGAACTTTTAAGTTGTGGGACCCAATGCCATTTTCTATATAAGGAGGAGTCTTTTCCCTCTCTTCCTCTTCTTGCAATTTCTTGAGAACCAGAAATCCCAGCCAGCCCTAGAGTGTTTCTTCTTCTTCTTTGCTCATTGCTCCTCCATCTCTCAATCCCTCTCAAATCTATTGCTAAAGGCAAAATGGAGGTAGTAGTCTTCTTCCCCTCCATGAGAGCTTCCTATTGATATCCTTTTGTGAGAGAGAGTCCCATTCCAAGCTATCTCTTGAGCCAACTCTTGCTACTAGAGGACTCTTCATGTAAGTCCTTCTTCTCATCTCTTAGATTTGGATTCTTCTAGTCTTGAGGATGCTTCATTTCCATTATTGGAAGTTATCCCTTTCTATTTCATAGTTTTGCCATTTTAGGGCTTGTAATGATTGTATTTTGGGGATTTTGTGTATAGATTGTAGATTTGAGCTGGATAGTGGATTAGAGCTTGATTAGCATTCTTGGAGACCAAGGCAAGTGGATGAATGGATTTAATTTGAATAAGTTCTTACTTTGTCAAAAATGTGGATTTTTACTATTCATATGTCATTTGATTTATTATGTTCCATAATGTTTAGAAATGTATTTATTGTCATAGTATTCTCTTGTTTAGTTTTATGAGAATATATGCATGCATTCATCAAAGTTTATTTTGGGTCATTATAAGCTTCTTAAATGGTAGTGTACTTGCATTGAATGAATTTGGATTGGTAGGGGAAATAAATGCATTGGTGGAATGGTAGTTGGTGGAAGGGAGTAAATGTTAAATGGAAGGGATTGGACCCATTCCACATCAGAAAATGGTTGGAATGAAGGTGAAATGGTTTGGGAGACAAATCACTGAAATCTGCACCTGATGTGTAGTTCCCGCAGCTGGGCGGTCAGCGGGCGGTCACCTCGGCGGCTAGCCGACAGGTGACCGGCGGCTAGCCGACCCAGATACGGTTAGAAACACAGAATGCTGCATTTTGACAGGCGAACCGCGGTCAGCCGCGCGGTCAGCTCGCGGCTAACCGCCACCCCAAAACCCCAGTGACCGCTAGGTAGCCGCGAGGCGCGGTTAGAAACACAGAATGCTACATTTTAGCAGGGTGAGTCGCGGTCAGCTCCGCGGTCATCCAGCGGCTAACCGCCGATCACCTCGGCGGCTAACCGCCAGCTGACCGACAGGTGACCGAGTTTACCCAGAATTCCTGAGTCTTTTCTATTGTTTTCAGTTATGGGATTTAAAGGTTTGGATGGGTTGTTCTGATGCCCTACCACCTTGGAAAGACCCAGGGGATGACATAAGGAGATTTACATAGAAAGAAACAACATTTCGGAAAAGGTATTGAGACTTTTATATTCGTTAACGTGCATAAGGAAACTTAGTATGTCCTCTATCATTCGAGTACCATACTAAGGGTAATTTAGACATACAAGATCCTTATACATGTCGTTCGAATATGGATGCCCCCAATACATAGTTCCCTAATGATATAAGGACTCATTGCATTGTTTTACTCCGATTACATGTATAATTACCCGACTCTACTAGTTTGATTTCAAATCCTGATTTATACACTGATATGTCCTGCCAGCCTCGTTTATGCATGAACCGAAAATGATTTGAAATGTGTGCCTTCGAGCACCATTCCCCGCCTGCCCGTATGTTTTATATTGAGATAGTTTTGTATATGTTTTGATTTATCATGTAACCTATGAGTCGGCACCACTAAGCTTGGACATCCTTGTCAGTCTGATCAACTGACTTGGGTCTCCCCCTGTGCTCCCGCCAGTTGCAACTTGGATCCCGTACTGTCCCGTTACCAGGTTCGCGACCGTGGTCCCGTCTAGCTATATGTATATGTATATGTTTATAATATTGGTTCTCGTCACTTCGTGTGATTGAGCCCAATGCACGCAATGTGCTCTCATCACTTTAGTGATAGAGAGGATGTAGCTTTAGTGTGGTTGCCACCTAGTCAGTTCTTATACCTTGAATATCCCGCATGATTTGTATTGCATCTGTACTTTAAATGAACTATGCATCCTGTTTTATGACAGTTTTCATTATATCTATGATATACTTTGATTTCTTTCTTGGTTTATCTATTCACCCACCTGCCAGACCGTCGTGTCTGACCCATTTTTGTGGTACTCAGGTCCAGCTCCCGTCTTTGCCCTTGAGGAGGAGCCAGAGGAGGCGGTCGGTGAACCGCAACGTCTAGTAGAGTGGCAAGCTGACGATGTCTTGTAGACATTCGGTTTAGCTCGGAGCTGCGAACATTTTGGGAATTTTGAGAATGATATTGTTTTATACTTTTGGGTTGTATTGGCCTTTGTTGGCCTTTATTTTTGGGGAAATGTTAATTAACTTGTTCTTTTGTTAAACTTTAACTCAATATTTTGGGAATGCTAATGAGATCATTGCTCACTCTGACATCATGCTATACTTGTTTATTAACAGTCTTATTTGATGTGATTGGAATAAGAGTTTGATTTGCTACACGCTTCCGCACTAATATAAATGTTCTATGAGTGTATGAGGAATCCTCACCGCGGAAACCTGTGGGAAATTAAAGAAATGTACAATTAGTACAAGGGGTGGTTCATCATCAACACCACCCCCGTCGCGGTCCCGGGGCCCCCGGTCTGGGGTCGCGACAAAGAGTGAATGTCCTAGTCACAAACTCTGAGCAACCTCCGCCACATGACGACATGGCTCTACGCATTCAGCAGCTAGAGCAAGGACAGCAGAGAATAGAGGTTTTGATATAAAACCCCCTTCTCACTCTCCAACGTCCACCAAACAATGATGAAGTTCCTCCACACGATGAGGCAAACGGTGGAGAAGAAGAGTCACACGCCCTTACTAAAAAGGACGTTGACAATATCCTCGCTAAAGCAAAAGAAGAGGACACACTGAAGGAACATGGAATCAAGCCACCATATCCCTTATGGATGGACTCGGTTCCATTCCCCCCAAAGTTCAAACAACCTCTTCTCCAAACATATACGGGGAAAGGTTCAGCTAGACAGCATGTCATCCACTTCAAGATCCTAACGGGAGCTATTAAGGATCAAGATGCTCTCAAGATCCGTCTCTATTCAAAACTGGACCATGCTAGAGACATGCTTCCTGACCCACTTCAAAGTTGAGGATCATCCTGTTACTATGGCTAGCTCTGCAGCCTAAAACAGGGAGAGAATGAGTCCACATACGACTTCATTCACAAGTGGAAGGCAATGGCATACAAATGCTCGGACGTGCTGCCACAAGCGTCGCTAGTCGACATCTGCCGAAACAACATGAGAGTAAGAATCCGCTCCATGATTATCGGCAACAAATCAAAGAACCTGGGAGAACTCCTAGAATCATCTATGGAGGCTGAAATGGTGATCAAAGACTTCAACAGTCAGAAGTCATCAAAGAAAGAGCCGACCGCCATTCCGACCTCCAAGCCAAAGAAAAAGGAGGTTCTCAATGTGCAAACCAAGTCAGCTCCTTAGCCACCAAAGAAAGCTGAAAACAAAACTGAAGGTAAGAGACTTGAACTCTCTGATGCCTTCAAAGAACGAGTAGAGAAGAAATACCTGTTCGATGAAGATGTTGAAGAAATCTTTGGGGCTCTCTTAGCAAATGGTAAACTCACCTTGCCTGACCCCAAAAGACCGGGAGATGTTGGCAAAACCAATGATCCCCGATATTGTCCATACTACCAAATGGTCTCGCATCCTCTTAACCAATGTTTCGTTGTGAAAGAGAAGATCAACGAGATGTGGAAAAACAAACTCATTACCTTTGACAAAAACTACGGGTCTGCCTCCATTAACATGGTGTCATATGGACAAACATCCAAATCACCAAAGGAGAAGATCACTACTTCCTTCAAGGTGATAAAAATGACCCAAACATCCCAGGAGTTGGTGCCTTACCCAGCACCGGATGGACAGCCCATATGGGTACATCCCGATCTCCTAGAAGATGAAAACTGGGAGGTCGTCAAAACAAAGCTAACTACTCAACAGCGAAGGCAAGCCAAGAGACAACTCCGCAAGCTCAAACAGCAGGAGAAGGCTCAAACCAAGCAAGAGGTCCCTAAAAAGGCAGAAACCTCCTCTACCGCTTCGCAAGGGGCAACAGAGGAGTCTCTTCCCAAGGCCTTAAGAGTGGCAAGAAAATTCACCCTCGGTGATTTCACGCCACCACGACTCACAGATGAGACTATGCAGGAGGCATCATACTCTTGCAACTCGATAGTTGGATTCTCCATGCATGGATACGAGTCCAGTGACACTGCCAGTGACACAGATGAATGGGAGGAATCTCTTGAAACCGGGGAATATCTCTCCGATGAAGAATGGATCCCAGAATCTCACCTTATGCCAGTAATCTGGTACGACCCCTTCCAGCCACAAGGATCCTTGTCTGATGATGATGAAGACCAAGAGGCTATTCCACAAAGTGTTGTTGACCCAGCACAAACAAATGCTCTAGTGGATCCCAACAAGGTTGAACCACAAGGAGCGGATGAAGAAGAAGATTTAGCTCCTATACCAGATCTTAAAGAATATGGGAGGATCTTACAGCGTCTTGCCATAGAGTAAGAGCAGGATCGCATCAATTAGCTTCATCAAAATCTAGAACCGGAAGTCCCGGAGAATCTACAAACATCTCCTCCAGTGGCTCCGGAAAATGAAGAAAAATGCTGGGTGGATGATCCTCTTACATCGGAGGATGAGTTTGATTCCCAACAGTCCATTATGGAGGCATCTTCTATCGAAGTTACCTGCAATGTGATAGTTCAGGATGATAGTGCGTCTAAAGCTCCATCTGTCGGAGCTACAAACTCTCAGACTACGTCTGGTAGCATATCCTCTGGAGCTACATCTTCTCGGGTGACTTCCACTGAGATAGCATCTTCTCAGCCTTCGTCTCCTGAAACTGTGACATCAGAATTCAAGCCTCTTCCAACTAATCACCATGAAGAGGCTCTGGCTAATGAAGTTTTCAAAGAAAACCTGGTCAATTGGTCTCAGATACCCTACCTCATAGGAGATGTCTGGACTGATTAAATCCTGGACAAAGAAGAAAAGTTGTTAGAAGCTGTTCAGGACTTGATCCTGGAAAATGCTCCATGCAACGCAATCACTGAAGACGGCAACGCTGCTGCAGAAGTGTTTTCAGCAAATGGGGAGGATCAGCCCCTTGAGCCCGAAGAGGGTCTTCCAAAAGAAGAACCACCTCTAGAAACTTTTGAAGTTGGGAAAGGTACCCGCTCTAGCCGGGATTACCATAAAAACTACAACCAACCTTCTTCTTCTTCTTATGTAAATCCTTCTGGAAAGCAAGCTGTAAATGCCCCAAGTGGTGATGCTAATGAAAATGTAGGCCCTAAGGAGGCTTTCAAGTATGACTTAATCGAGCACTTCAAACACATACCTATACGACTGCACATCCTAGACTTGTTACGAATGTCATCACAAACTCGTGATAGTCTCATTTCAGAACTGCAAAGGCTGAACATGGATGTCGACAAACATGCCCCACAAGTCCTCCAAATTGAAATGGACTATAAGTTCAAAAAATCAAAAACCTCCTCAAAGGGAGAAAAGAAAGAAACTAAGGGACCTTGCACTGAATGCCTCTCGATCCAAAAAGACGCAAATGCTACCATCGCATTCAATAAGGAAGACCTCCTGCTAGGCGAGATAAAGCACAACCGACCCTTGTACTTCACAGGGTACATAAAAGAGATGCCGATACATAAAGTTCAGATCGACCCAGGTTTTGCACTCAACCTCATCTCTACTACAGCACTCAAAGAGCTGGGTATCCCACCTAGCAAACTGAGCCACACATTTGTGTCCATCTTTGGATACAATGGGAGTACTTAAAGGCCCATTGGCAAAATCAGGTTCAAGTTGCAAATCAGTGATCTTATCTCTGAAGTCACAGTGTATGCAGTAAAGACCCCTTCATGCTACAATATCCTTCTCAGTCGCCCTTGGATACATGAGAACGGTGTTGTCCCTTCAACTCTACATCAGTGGATCAAGTTTGTTGGCGACGACGGCTTGATACATCGAGTGTTTGCAGACAAAAAGCCCTTCAAAGCCAAATAAGTTCATTTCGCAGACTCTCAGATGTACAGGTACGGAAAAGAAGAAGAGGAGGAGAAAATTACATCCTTTGCCGACAATCTTCAAAAAGATAAAGGCAAGGCTCCTCAACAACCATCAGAAAAAAACAAACCTTCCGGCAAATCCGAAGAGAGCAATCTGTCTCCCTTCGTTGTCTCCTTCAAATCTTCCAAACCTTTGGTAATCACTACCAAACCAAAAAAGACAAAGCAAAAGACTCGGGGCAAGTTTGCTACCTCCTTCGTGTCTATCATACAAGACAAAGATTCAGATTCAGAGCCCGAAGATGATACATCGTCAGGCCAAGCTGATACTCAGCAAGTTTAGCCTGCCCTCACTCCATTGGAGACTCCTGCTGACATAGAAGATCCTGCGTCTGCTACCTTCACTGTTCCGCTAGCCTCGGCAGAAGAGAAACCAATCTTCTTCCATAGATCGGACGCTTCTTCATCAAATTCTTTGCTTGGACCTTTCCAAAATGAAGGTATGCCTCAACTATCCCTATATGGTCCAATAGCACAAGCTATCATGAAGAAAATGGGCTACAACGCTCAAAATCCAATTGGTTTGGGAGGTGGCAGTGGTATTCTCACGCCATTGGAACCCACCCTGACCAAAAGTCAGCTGAAAGATTGGAAACTCCACCATCGCATAGACAAGTCTTCATACGGGTTGGGTTATGATCCTGATACTCCTATTAGACAGTTGACATAAAAGCCGCAAAGTCGTCTTGCCAACCAGGCCTCAACATCTCGTGTCAATGAAGACATCAATCTCCCTGGATATCTCTTTGAAGAGTTACCCGACAAGGACCCAAGAAGCTCATCATATTGGTACGATTTCTCTGATGATGAAGAGGAATTGTCTGATGACACAGAGGCATAGTTCTCTGATTCAGAAGAAGCATCGTTTCCAAAAGAAGTGCCTTACTTCGACCCAATTTCAGCAGGTGATTGGGATCATCTCATAGCAAGTCTTGAGAAGAGTACCGATCAAGAAGATTTATGGACAAAAGCGAAGCCATGGTCTGAAAATGCCCTTGGAAATCCAGAAGGTCTTGTTGAGTTGGAAGCCTCCGAAAATATTGTGGATGAACCACCTTCAAACCTTCCAACAGAAGATTATGCTCAAAAGATAGACTTGGGAACACCAGATAACCCACGTCCTATATTCATAAGTAAGAATATAAAGGATGATGAGTTACCCGAGTATGTCTCTTTTCTTCATGAGTTCGTTGATTGTTTTCCATGGTCTTACGCTGAAATACCTGGCTTAGATCTCAAAATAGCAGTTCACAAACTCAACCTGCAAGAAAGCCAAAGAAGATTCCGTCCTGATGTGATGGACAAAATTGAACAAGAAGTTTAGAAACTCAAAAACGTTGGCTTCATCCTCGAAGAACAGTATCTTGAATGGTTGGCCAACATCGTCCCCGTGACAAAGAAAAATGGGCAAATCAGAGTTTGTATTGACTATAGAGACCTGAATAATGCATGCCCCAAAGATGAATTCCCGCTCCCCATACCGGAGGTAATGATTGACAACGCCTGCATGTTTGAGCGAATGAATTTCATGGATGGCTTCTCTTGCTACAAACAGATAAAGATGCATCCCGAAGATGAGAGGCATACATCATATTGGACCCCATTTGGCGTGTATTGCTACACTGTCATGCCATTTGGTTTAAAAAATGCCGGTGCAACATATTAAAGCGCTATGATGAAGATAATCCAAGATATGCAACACAAGACGGTCGAATGTTATGTTGATGACCTCGCCATCAAAAGTAAAAGAAAAGAAGACCATCTCAAAGATCTTCGAGAAGTCTTCCTCCGACTTCGCAAACACAAATTGCGGATGAATCCCCCCAAATGCTTCTTCGGTGTTTCATCAGGTAAGTTCCTCGGATTCATAGTTCGGAAAGCTGGAATAGAACTTGACCCCATCAAAGTCAAGGCTATCCTAGAAATGCCATCTCAAAGAACCTTAAGAGAACTCCAAGGGCTTCAAGGGAGGTTGGTATACATCCGACGGTTCATTTCCAACCTATCAGGGAAGTGTCGTCCATTTTCTCGCCTAATGAAGAAAGGTGTAGACTTTGTTTAGGATGCAGAATGTGCAGCTGCATTTCAAGACATCAAGTCATACCTGACCAAACCTTCGGTGTTGGCTGCTCCAACAACTGGAAAAACATTCATCTTGTACACAAGAGCTCTCGACTATTCTTTGGGCGCTCTACTTGTACAAGAAAATGATGGAGGAAAAGAAGCTGCTCTATACTACCTTAGTCGCATGTTGGTAGGTGCAGAGCATCGCTACTCTCCAATTGAAAAGAAATGCCTTGCAATGATGTTCGTCGTACAAAAGCTACGTCACTACCTACTGTCTAACACAGTATACCTGATTTCAAAGATCAATCTCTTAAAGGTCCTTGTCACAAAAGCAAATTCTCTCAACACTCAACTGGCAAAATGGTCCATCCTTCTGTCACAATTTGATATTAGGTATGTACCACAGAAAGCAATCAAAGGCCAAGCTCTGGCAGATTTTCTTGCAGAGCGTCCACTACCTAAGGATTCTCCACTCAGGGATGATCTCCCAAACGAGCCTGTTTACAGCGTAGAGACCTCCTTATCAAATGCCTCTTGGGACATGTACTTCGATGGTGCAACCAGGACAAATGAAAAAGGAAAGCCGATATCGGAAATTGGCATTCTCTTTGTTAGCCCCGTAAAAAACACATGATTCCACACGCATTCTCGCTACTGGAACCATGTTCAAACAATGCAGCTGAGTACCAAGCCCTGATCGTAGGATTGGAACTCGCCCTCGAATCTGGCATCACCACGCTGGAAGCAGTTGGGGACTCCCAACTGATTATCAACCTGATGAATCAGAAATATGAAATCAAGAAGCCTGATCTGCTGCCTTACTACAACAAGGCACAATCACTTTCGACAAAAGTTTGACATCTGTCACTTCACCCACATCCGCAGAGGTGAAAACATCCATGCAGATGCCCTGGCTGGACTTGCTGCATATATGGCAATCCAAGAATGGGAAAACATGAAAATTACAGCGTGTCAAAGGAGGATTCTCCCTCCTCTCAACACACACCATGCAGTCGCTGAATGCCACCGAGTGGTCGGAAGTCGGATTTCCATCCTTAAACCTCCGATGGGCGACTGGACGAATCCGTTCATCGATTACATTATGTTTGGAATCCTGCCTGAAGATCCAAAAGAGCAGTCAAACATTAAAATACGAGCCCCAAACTTTCATTTGGATATTCCCTCCAAAATGCTTTACAGAAAATCCTTCAACGGAGTAATTCTACGCTGCTTGTCACAACAAGAGGCGGAAGAAACTCTAAAAGAAGTTCATGCTGGTCTTTGTGAAGCCCATCAGGCTGGTTCTAAGCTCTACGATCAGATAAAAAGGTTAGGTTACTATTGGCCTACCATGGTAGCTGACGCGATGCAATTTGCTAAAGGTTACCAACAATGCCAAGTTCATGGAGACTATGTACACATGCCTCCAGAATGGCTACATCCTACAGTAATCTCATGGCCCTTCAAAGCCTTGGGTATGGACATCATAGGTCCTATCTCTCCCCCATCAAGCAAAGGTCATCGCTTCATCTTTGCCGCTACAGATTATTTCTCCAAGTGATCAGAAGCATTTGCGTTCAGTGAAATGAAGACCTCATCAGTCCTTCAATTCTTGCGAACCAACATCATTTGTCGCTTCGGCATACCTAAAAGATTCGTCCATGACAACGGACCACAACTCCGGGATCACAGATTCTACAGATCCAAAGTTGTCCTTCGACTCCATATAACCCGGCGGCAAATGGACTAGCAGAAGCCTTCAACAAGACATTCTGCAAAAACCTCAAGAAAATGGTCTCTAGTCACAAAAGAGATTGGAGCAATAAAGTGCCTAAAGCTTTATGGGCCTATCGGACTACCGTTCGAGGACCAACCCCTAGCACGCCATTCTCTTTGGTCTATGGATGTGAAGCAGTTGTCCCTCTAGAGGTACCAATTCCTTCCTTAAGGGTATCTCTACAAAATGAAATGACGCAAGGAAGCAACGTCAAATTGAGACTCCAAGAACTGGATAATCTCGATGAAAGATGGCTCGAAGCTCTACAAAGCATTGAGCTTTACCAAGAACACATGGCAGGATCTTTCGACAAGAAAGTCAGGCAATGCGCCCACAAAAAGGGTGACTTGGTTCTTGCAGTAAAGAGGCCAATGGTTTTTGCCCACAAATCCAAAGGCAAATTCGAACCAAAATGGGAAAGACCCTTCGTCATCGACAAAGTCTTCTCCAACGGTGCATATGCTCTTCTAAACATTGAGGGTGATAGATATATGCTACCCCTCAATGGCAAGTTCTTGAAGCGGTACTACCCTTGAAGACTTCCTACATCGGGTCAGAGCGATGCCTGCATGGCCAAAGCCGATTCCTAGGTACTTGCTCATCAAACCCACTCCTTTTGGAATCTTCCTCTTTACGTTGGAGTTCCAAAAAGAAACCTCAAAACAATGCTTACTTTCAATGTTTCATTGTTCAAAAAAAAAAAAAAAAAACAACAATCCAAAATCCAAGTTTAGGAGCCTTTTCCCTAACTTGACCAAAACTTTCGATCCTTGAACCCAAAATTCATGGTTTAAGACGAAAATCAGGACCCAGGGATTTCCACCCTAGTCCACCCCGACTTTTACCGCCAAAATGGTTTTGAGTCAAAATTTACGACCCTCGTGTCTTTAAACAAAAATTGTTTTTAAAAAAAAAACTGTGGGGAAGCGACGTTTAGTCGATACTCACACAAAACCCAAAAATCGAAAGGATGCGAACCCCATTCCATACTTCCAAAACCTCAAATCGCAAGGAAGTGACACCTCGTCAATACTTGCAAAATTTCCAAAAATCGTGGAGACGCAACATTCAAGTTGATATCCACAACCCAAATTTCAAAAATCATGGAGACGCAACGTTCCAGTTGATATCCACAACCCAAATTTTAAAAATCGTGGAGACGCAACATTCCAATTGATATTCACAACCCAAATTTCAAAACAAAAACAAAGGTTCGAAAAAACCTCAAATTTCAAAAATCATAGGGAGGTGATATTCCATCGATACCCACAAAACAAAATTTCTGAAAAAGGCAGGGAAGCGACGCTTAGTCGATACTTGCACCCAAATCCGCGAGGAGGCGACATTCCATCGATACTCGCAACCGAATAAGCAACGAAGCGACATCCATTGAAACTTGCAATACCATTCAGCAGGGAGGCGACTCTTAGTCGATACTTGCATTTTGAAAACCAAAAATCTGGCTTTCACACCAAAAATAAAAAATCCAGCTTTCACACCAAAAATCAAAATCTGGCTTCCGTGCCAACAAAACAAAACTTGGTTTTCAAAAAACTCGGCTTCCATGCCACAAAATCTGGCTTTCACGCCAAACAAACAAAAAAATCGGCTCTTATGCCAAAAATCGGCTTCCATGCCACAAGAAAAATTTTGGTTCCCATGCCACAAAACCTGGCTTTCATGCCGAAAAACAAAATTTTGGCTCTCATGCCACAAAACCAAAACTTGGCTTTCACGCCACAAAAATCGGCTCTCATGCCAAAAAATCAAGCTTCCATGCCACAAACAAAATTTTGGCTCCTATGTCACCAAAAATTTGGCTTTCATGCCATTCAAAATTCGACTATCAAGCCATCAAATAACCAGGCTTTTTTGCCACGAAATCTGGCTTTCACGCCCAAAACAACCCTTTGACAAAAGATTTTCGCAAAATGACAACCTTTTGATCAAATCTTCAAACAAATATTCCCATCCAACTTTTACTTATTTTCATAAAAAAAAAAGAATTTAAGTGAAATAAGGGAATACAAAAAAACGACGCTGCAAAAAATGTTTATACATGAAGGTACTAGAAGAAAAGAAAAAAAAGTTTGTTACAAATCAGGAGACTAGTTTGACATGGTCTTCAGCCAAAGACTTAACTCCTCAAGCAGACTCTTGGCCTTAGTCTCCAGAGCTTCCATGCCACGTTTCTTCAGAATCTTCTCATAAGATGCAGCGGGCTGTCGCGATCCATCTTTAGCACGAGGAAGCTCTTCCCAGAGAATTTTCCATTGTTCATATTCCTGAGTCTTCCTTCGGAGATTGCTTTCAGCCTCCTCAACTTGGCGAATGAGATTCCTCTCTCTATCGCTAGCTTTCAAAGTAGCAGTCCACTTGGTAGCGGCTTGTTTTTCCAATAGCTCAAGGCGCTGTCTGGCCTCAATGACCTCCTTATCGAGACGGTGTTTATCCTATGTCAGCTCAATAATAGCCAGCTTGGTGACGTTCCTTTCCCGAACGAACTGCTTCCGAGTCCGCGAGATCTCATCCAGTTCAGATTTGACCTCGCCAAAAGGCTTCAAAAACATCTCGTTGAAGAAGTCACCATTTGGAAAGCTTTTGGTCTCAATTCATTTGTTGCCTAGAGCGATGACTTCATCAACAAAAGCCTTGGCACCTGCAATGTCCAGACCAACCTCTTCGTATCAGCAAGAATGTCCTGCACATGCTTAATCATGCCGAAGCCAACTTCCAAATGGCCAGAAGAGAGAGTCTCAACCCATGAGCTCAAGACTCTCTTCAACACCTTCCTCAGAAACTGACGAGATGGCTCAGATGAAGACTCACCATGCTCCGTTGGTCGACTACCCATGTCATGCACCGTCGGAAGAGTAATCAAGAAGCTCTTTCCAATCGGAGCCACTGAAGAAGGAATATCAGCATGAGGACTCGCCTCTGCCTTATCAAAACTAGTAGAAGAAGCCCCTACTCCTGGATCAGCCGCGGGCACCCCCTACTCTGGCTCCGAGAAGGATAGAGGGACTTCTCCTGTCGCCTCACAACCTACCAATGAAAGACGAAAAAGGTATGAATATGATCTTGTCAAAAATCAATATCGAGATTATTAATACAAAGTACCTTCTTCGACGACTGGCAAAATGCTTTCTGCCTCCATGAGCTCATCCAAAGCATCGTCAAAAGTCGCATCCATGTATGGCTCGAAGTCGTTAGAATCCTCTAGCAAGTCAACTAGCAGGTAAACAAAAAATATGTCAGCAAGTGGCGGTAAAGAAAAAAAAAAAGAAAATCATACCATGAGAAGATTCTGGATCTACTCCAGAGTCCCTTGGTGCTTCCTCAGATGCCACAATCGAATCCATCACCGCCTCATCGGCCGAAACCTCAGGCATCATCAAATCATCATCTTCTGCCAAAAGAAAGAAAACAGTGGATCAAAACAAAATCCTCATCAACAAAAAGAAGAAAGAAGCGGAAAAAGAGAGAAGGAGGGTCATACCATCACTATAATCTTTTCTCCTCGGCTCCTCTTCTCTGGAGGCTCATCCTTATCCCCTGATGCTTCCTCAGCAATGGTGAGAGGAACTTCCAGATCAGGAGAGTCTCCGTGCCGTCTCTTATTTCGGCGCTGTCCTCTTCTCCTCTTACTCCTGTGGGACGATTTGCTGGAAGTACCCACCCCACCATCAAAATCTGGCCTCTCGCTAGAGTCCTCACTGGATGGTCTGCTCTTGCCTGTAGACTCCATGGAAGCCTTTACCCGCTCTGCTTGTATCCAAGCAGTGACCTCAGCCTGCTCCTCTGCGAGCTGTTCCAAGATCTCACCACGTATCTCTTGTGCCGCTCCCGATCTGATGAAGTCCCGATCATCGAGAAAACCTATTTTGTGCTTTTCACCTGAAAGGAAAGCCAGAACTTTCTCTCGGCGGACGCCATCTGATTTCCCAATACCCTTCCCAGAAGACTGCTTTACATCGAGCTCCTTCTTGGAAAGCCCCCGGTGCACTAAAAAGCTTTCCACAAACCATTTTGTGAAGCCGGCAGTCCAGAAAGTGGGCAACTCAGGATAAGGAATCATGGAGGTAATGTCTTTCGCACTATAAAAGGCCCATGCATTCCTCCCGTCCTGCAGACCTCCAAAACGCTTCACCTTGCTTGAGGCGCTCCAACAACGCCTTGGAAGAAGCCCAATTGCAAGGCAAAACGCGAGGGAACATACGGTTGGATGTTGACAAAAAGATGTCTACGGTATACCATCGTGCCGACTATCTCCAATTTATGTTGAAAATTGGCAACATAAATTGGAGATAGTGCGAAATTGCCGACTATCTCCAACGCGAGGGAACAAGACTGGCAACTCCTATCTCCAATTTATGTTGAAAAGCCACGCTTTCTCCGCGTTGGTCAAAGAATAGTGTCTCCCCGACCTAGCCCTGGTCTAATCATGAGAGACACCAAAATCAAAAGCCTTCTTCCGCAAGCCCGGAGAAAGCTTCATTGAAGATTGCCCCACCTCGACGTCCCTGAATCGTCAGATCCTCAAACGGGCAGATAAAAGAGATTCAGAAACAGGCTTCCCTCTGGCCAACCGAATCATAAATGGGTCATCATCCTGTGCAGCACCCAATCGGTGGAAGCCAGGACAGTGGTATACATACCACGAATAAAGGATATGGGCTGAAAATACCCTATTCATGGGAAGCCCAAGCCGAACCAGGAAAGCAGCAGCCTGCAGTTCGGTGCACAAATAGGAGTAAAGAGCAGGCACCAAAGCAAGCCGCTCTCCAAACGCCATTTGACAAGCCGGAAAAATACAGTGCGGCCTGATGCGCGTTCCATCTCCTCTAGCAAAAACAGCCTCACTCAGCCAATAGGTGAGGTAAACAGCGAGATCTTTCCGTAGCGCAATGTCAGAATGAATGGCATCTGTGTTTGCGAAGAGTTCCTTCAAATTTTCTCGCATGGCAGAGATCTTCTTCAAACCTGGGTTCTTAGCCCTGGCTTCCTGGGTCGTACTCCCAGAAGACTCCTCGCTGTCAAAGAAGTTGGAAGACAAAGAGCTACCACTCTTCCAACTGCTACACCAAACTTTCACGCCCTCCTTCTCCTTCAAGAAATCATAGAAGGCGACGAGCTAAAAGTACAAGAGCCTGAACTCCTCAGACTGCTCCTCAAGGACGCTGTCAATAGGCATAAACTCCTTATAGAGCTTGCCGAGGATAGGCAGCCCAGTGATGGCGCGCAGTTCCTTTAGAAAAAAAAAAACCAATCTCACCGTTCATGACAACGAAGGTGTTGGTTTGTGGAAGGAACGACTCCAGCATGGCCATGAAGGCCTCATCGGAGAAGACCACAGTTTGCCGAAAAGTGCGAACCGCATCAAAGATCTCAGCCTCCTTCAGAATGGCACCGCCAACCTGCAGGATGTGATCGGTCCATGACTCCCAGCTCAAGTCAGCACTGAAACGGCCACGAAGTCGAAAAGGTTTCACCCAATTGTTGTTATCACCCTTGAAAAATACCAAGGCCAACCGGTCTCAAATCGATCGAAGGATGATCTGAACCTTGGAAGCCGCTGGCCGGCATCAAAATGTCCGTACGGGCGGGCGACTTCTCTGCATAACCAGAAGGGCCACCAACAAAAACCCGGGTCTTAATCACATTAGTCCTCTTCACCTAGCTTGGAGGATCTTCCTTCTTTGAGCATGTGGGAGAAAGACTCATGATCGAGATAGTCCGATCGAAGGTCAACCGGGTAGAAACAATTCTCTCCTCACCATCAGCTGTGTAAGAGAACTGAAAACATCTCCTTTGATATGTTGAATCGTCAGGGACTGCATCACCAAAGAAGAAGGTAGGCTTGGGCATAATGTTTTGATCGTCCGTGACCCAAGGACGACTGCTTACCATAATTTTGTAAAACTCCTCATCCTTGAGGGTGATCAGCTGCTGTCTTGCCTCATCCCGGTTGAGAGAATCACACTCTTCCAAGTTCTTCTCGACATACTGGACCTTCTCCCAGGCCTGCTGTAAGGCCCCATTAGAAGATCTGGTAGAACGGCGAGGTGCATCGATGACAGGCTCCTTTCCCTTGTTTGTTCCGGAGGAACTACCTGCAAAGGATGAAAAAAAAAGGAAATCAATCATCAAAATGACAAGATTTTGCTAAAGAAATTATAGCGAAATTTTGGCATGGTTCTGGGGCAATTCTGAAGAAAAAGGAAACACCCCGAAAGAAATAGGGAGCTTGAAGATGAGCTCAACATCACTGTGAGCTCATAATCAATGGAGAATTCTCAAAGAAGGCTCGAACTCAAACATTGCTGCGAAATTAAGCCAAATCTTCTCAAATATCTGCAAGATTGGAAAAGGGCTCAACATTGCTGCGAGCTCCAGACTCCAAAACTTGCAAAAGCTCCTTAAGAATCCCCGCAAGACTAAGAAAGGGCTCAACATTGCTGCGACCTCGCAATCCCAAGACTTGCAAAGATCTCCAGGTATGCACTATCATACTTCCAATTCCATTTACAAAAAAAAAAAAAATGTAGAAGGAAAGTTGTCGTGCATGGGCATCTCGAAATCTGGGAAAGAAACAAAAACAATAAGAGAAGAAGAGAATCTCTTTTCCAAAAAAAAAAAAAAAAAATTCCCACAGGCCACGTGGCCGTACGGTCCTGTACGTACAAACACCAAAAAAAAGAAAAAAAAGAAAAAAAAAGAAGAAAAAAAAAAGAGGAAAACCGTGAAAAAAAAAGAAGAGAAAAAAAAGAGAAAGAAAGAAAAAAAAAGAAAAAAAAACGTAAAAAAAGAAGAGAACACGTGGAAAAAGAAAAAGAAAAAGAAAAAGAAAAGAAAAGGAAAGAAAGAAACATTTTTTCTATTTCTACATGGAGTTTCTTAAGGAAGAAGGAAACTTACTTGAAGCCATGGAAGAAGGAGAAAAACTTGAAGATCCTTGAAGAAGAAGGGTTCTTGATCTTGGAGCACTCTTGAAAACTTTTGCAAAAAAGAGCAATAGTTGCAAGAGATCCAACCTCCTTGCTTTTATAGAAGAAGAGCAAACCAAAAGAGGAAAGAAGGAAACAAGTAAGAAGGTAAGTGCTACAAATTAGTAACCTTCTTAAAAGAAAAGGGCTCTTGAGATATTCCTTCCCAAGGAGGAGATCCTTTGAGAAATTCTCTCCAAAAAGAGAGAGAATGTGAGAAACTTTCTCCCAAAGAAAAATACTTTGAGAAAATCTCTCCCAAAATAAAGGGAACTTGAGAGATACTCTCCAAGCAAAGATATTTTTAGATATTCTCTATCCAAAAGAGATATATTTAGATATTCCTCAAAAAAATGACACCACATGAGATCTAAGCCATTTTTAAAACTTAAGGTCCCATGGGCTAGCCTACGTAAGCCAGGTTTGACCACCTAGGCACTAAAAGTGGCTTTTAGTCAAAATCCTTCTTACCAAGAGTATACAAAAATGGTTCCATGCCTCTTTTGAGTCGATTGGACCAATACAAAGAAAAATCTAAGCCTCATGAGTTTCCAAAAATCCAAACCATCCCACCTCACGAACCAAATTAAGCCAGAAACTTGAAATTGACATTCCACAAAAACTCAAACCACTCCAATGGACCCAAAATTGTCCCAAAGAGTGACAACAAACCAAAACCATGGTCCCCTAACTTGCCACATACAGCTTGTTAGATCACAAGACCAAAACCAAAACCAAATCCCGGTCCCCTAACTTGCCACATACAGCTTGTTAGGTCACAAGACCAAAATCAAAATTTAAAAACCGACCCCCTAACCTGCTACATACAGCTTGTTAGGTTACAAGGTCAAAAACCAAAACCCTTCTTGACCGCTTGATGCGCCACATAAAACCTTTAGGTTCATAAGGTCAAAAAGAAATATCCAAAACCTAAAAGCCCAATCCAAATGTCATTTTCAAAATTTTGCCTTAAGATGGTACGTGATCTCTCTCACTGGCATAAAATCCCCTTAGAAACTCAAAAGGCTACTCTATCAAGAGAAAAGATGCTCGGAGACTCTTGGTCAAGTCAGAAACTCTCCTTCAAAGTTTTCTTCGAGGCACATCGACTGCAAAAGCTATGCAATTACTAGCTGTACCTCGAGGGGGCATTTGTTGACACCAAAAATGCCACTTTCCCTCTTCAACATCAAAAGCTACATGGAACTGCATCCTACCAACAGATAGAACCGCTTCAAGCATCAGATCTTGTCAGAATCAAACAAAAACTGCGAGATCCTTCAAAATAGCCAAAAGAAGGGTACACATGAAGTTTTGGGCCATTTCTACACCATTTGGCCTAACTTCAATCTTCTAACGGCCGAGTAGGAGCTCCCGGCGGCGACAGTGTTGAAGATATCAAATCTTCAATCAGAGCCTATGGATGGTCCCCAAATACCTTCAAAAGGCTCCACGTCAAATTTCAAGTCAAACCGACACCGTTTGACCCTCCATCAACTCTTAAACGGAGAAATCAAGCCTCTCGGCAGTGAGAACCACCGATGCCGCCACTCATCAAACAAAGCATAGGGGTAGCTTCTACATGCTTCCAAAGGGCTGCATGTCAAATTTCAAGTCATTCTGACGATGTTTGACCCGACTTTGACGCTTGGAAGCAAAATCAAGCCTACCGCGGCGGAGCTCCCCGGAGCCATGGCATCCAAATCGGAGCTAATGGATCGTCTCAAAATGACTCCAATAAGCTCCCTGTCAAATTTCAGGTCAATCGGACATCGATTGACCGTACATTAAAGCTCGACATCTTCCGTGCGGTGAAATCAAGTCTAACATCGATGGGACCCAAATGGCTTCAAAACTCAAATAAAAGCCCATGGTTGGTCCTATCTATTTGTCAGGAAGCTTCACCTCAAATTTCAGGTCATTCCGACATCATTGACCAAGTTTCAACTCTTGGCGGAAAATCGGCTACAAAGTCTTCGGCTTTTCCAAAAATAGGAAACTTTGTGCTCTGATTTGCACCGCTTCTCGAAAGATTTTCTTCAAGGCAATCAAGCCAATAAATGAGGAGAAATTTCAAGAAAAATACAGAAGAAAAAAGAAGCAAAAAAGATGGAAAAACGGTGACCGAACGGCGACCGAAAGGGGACAAAAGCCCCATGGTCGTCGGTGACCTTAGCCCATAGTCGCCAGCGACCATGGGTGCATGGTCGCCGGCGATAATAGGGATCCGGGTCACCGGATTTTGCCCGAAAACCCACTTTTTCAGGTACTTTTCGCGTTTCGCGATGTTTGGCCCCTGTGATTTTCTCAAATTCTGATTTTTGAGGCATGATTCCGTCGATCTTCGTCAACATCACAGATCCGCTATCGAAATCATTGAATCATCATCGGACGCTCCAAAATCTCCAACCGGCAGACCAAGAAAGCACACTTTCTACCCAACCGATCGAGAAATCGACTGGACAGATGTTGCTGGCCCATTGGTGTCAACCAATGTCTGAAATTACATAGTCATCTGATGTCGATCAACATGAAAATCCATCGATGATCATCGCTAGAAGAATTCCAAAAGATGCAGTGCGGCCCACGACTCTTCAAGCGACTTGGCGACTAATTAATGAAGTTAAATGGCCTTTTTATGACAAGTTAATGCGGTCATTAACTCATTATTTTGGACAACCCAATCAGAAGTAAGCAAAGGGGAGTTATAAGTCCAATTAATCATGGTAATGAACCATGTAACTCCTATCATTATGGAGTTTAATCATGGTAATTAATCATAAAACCCCCATCATCATGGAGATTAAATGCCATTATTCTCCATCAGCCAATCAGAATCAAAGAAAAAAGAGTTACAAAATCAAGAACTAAATACTTGTAACTCCTCCCATCATGAAGCATCAATGCCATTAATGCCCATAAACCCTCCTAAATGGCTACCAAAAGCCTATAAATAGGCGGTCATTCCAAAGGGAAAGGGTCCAAAAAAATCATCTGAAGTGGTCCTGGAAAATTGTCCTAAAAATCTCTGCACAAAGAAGCTCTCTTACTCTGAAGAAACTCTACAGCAAACACTGCAAGGTGATTGAAGTCCCTTGGGGGGCCACCCCCCCAAGGTTTCGAATGCAACATGGCCTAGATGTGGCTTTTCAACCCGTCTACCTGGCTTTTTTATTGGATATAGGACCTTCCCTTGGTCCTTGTCCTCTAAATATCCGAGATCTAAGCCAAGCCAAGTGAATCAAAAGCATCAAGTGTTCTCATTTGAAGGACGATGGCGGAGCCCATACATGACTCGCCACCGTCGATATGAACGAGTCCCCACAATCTCCTAAGAAGTCAGATTCCTCTTTCTTTCTTTTCTGTTGTATTTTGTATTTTTTTAAAGAGACAAAAAAATCACAATTCTTGTCTTTCATCATTGGTGAGATTTGTAAATCGCCTTTCATGGCAAAATTGCCTTCTACGGCACAAAACCGCCTTTAACGGCAAACTAAAGAAAATCACCTTTCACGGCATTAAAAAAATCTTGTCTCTTTCTTTAAAATATATATGCAATGGAAAGTTAGAAAAAAAGTTTAATTTCCTTTCTACTTGTGAAGGTGAATATCCGGATCACCATTTCAAATCCCAAGTAGAATAGAAAATCTAGCATACCCGTACAAAAATGTTGTTTCTCGCTTTTTTTCCTCCCCACCGCACCCCGGCGGACCCCGGGCGGAGCTAGACGAGTCCATCAACATGTCTCCTGTATATGGATCTCATCCACACACATATGTTACATTTAATACACTTGTGAACTCCAGTTCATCTCATGAGCCATCATGTCATTCGTACTGGTTATGTGCAAACAAGTAATAAAACACCATTCATCTCATGAAAGGAAAGCATCAATATATTGATAAATAAAGAAATTAATCAATTTATTTCATCAATCTTAATGGATTGAGACTATAAAACTAACACAAATGTCATCATATTTTTATGAAAAGAGTGTATTTTGCATTGGGGAATGTTATGCTTGGGCAGATGGATTTTTTATGAGCCAACAAATGCTCCCCCCTGAGGTACAATGATTGGAACTCGTTATGGCAATCATTGTGCCTCGGGAATTTCACAAATCTGGGTTTATGATTGAAAGGTGTAGAAAATTTTATTTTGAAGGCTTTTCGCAGGTATCAATTATGTGCATCTCCGCGTGGATTATGGGAATAGGCCCAAGGAAGGATTCCTAAGGTATAAAACAATCATTTGTTTGAAAATTTTATTTTGGTGGTGAAAAGGTAGGCTGGTTTTGTTAGAGTTTGGGATTTTATGGCATTGATTTGTGTTTGGGTAATTGGGTAGGCAAATTAACTTCAAATTGGGCATGTGACCAGTCTATTCAAAGATATTCTCGAATGGACAGTATGATGACATCACTTCTTACATTTTTGTTGTTCTGCGGATTTCAAGAAGCAGTTGAAAATCCAAACGGCGCTTCTTTGAATTGCGCGCTGGCTAGTTTTTGTTTTGCTGGCTTTAGGCTTTGGCTGCTAAAGTAGCTTCTTGATGAACATTGGGTGTCTTTTCATTTTCGGAGTAGCCGCTAGGCGTTATTCTATTTTTGGAATGACCGATGAGCATTTAACTCAGCCGCCTGTGCTTTTTGTGAGTATAGAGGTGTCAGATAACTTGCGGCGGACGTCCCTTGCGAAAACCAAGGTGCCCTATGCTTTATAAAAGGCTTGATCTTCTCTTTCTTTCTTCTTTACTTTATTTTCTTCACATTCCAGAGCCTTCAAAAGTTTTCAAGCCCGAGCCTTCTCTATTTTCTCCTTCTTCTTCTCTAAGCATCCTTTTGCGGTCTCTTCACTTTCAAAAACAATGGTTGGCAAACTCTTTTTCTGGTCCACTTTGAATGCACAGTATAAGTTTATGTGTTTCAATCTCTCTCTCTCTCTCTCTCTCTCTCTCTCTCTCTCTCTCTCTCTCTCTCTCTCTCTCTCTCTCTCTCTCTCTCTCTCTCCCCCCCCGCCCCTTTTTTTGTTGCATGTCTACTTGTGTAACGCCTCAATTCCGAATACCGAAGATAACGCTAAGGTACCCGAAGTTGGTGCGCTACTTCCCAGAAAATCCGAGAACTTCCAAGATCGTAGTCCGTAGTGTGGTCAAATTTTTTTAAAACTTTTTAAACATCATAATCAACAGTTGTATTGCGAAAGCATAACAAAAGATAGCGGAAGCGGTAGTATCACGTAAATAAATCAGATGTAACAATACGGAAGTCTAATATAAATCTCAAGTGTAATTATCAAAGTGTTTATACATATCACACTATCTACCCATGTCTCACTAAAAAAATCCTCTCAAATCCCAAAAACAAATAACTGCACTCAGTCCCCCTGTGCAGGCTCTCCATCCTCCAGCTCGACCACTTGGTCAGCCTGCCCTCACCCGTAGTCACCAACTACAGGCGCCTCGTAGAATGCGTCACCCTCGGGATCACGGTTGGAACCTAAGCACCAAAGATGGGTCAGATCCAAGGATCTGGCAAGGCACCATATGCAGATAACACAAGATGTATACAACAAAAGAGAGTAATGACAGGTACGTAATCATAAGAGTAGCAAGGTACATGATCTAGGCAATTGAGCAGTAATAGCAGTTTAGAATCAGAAATGTAAAGTACACTAATCTAATCAGACAACAAATGGCACATTCACACAGGCTAGATACACCACGGGATATTATGCCGCGGCCCTCCCGTACTGTAAACGTCCCATATCATAAACAGTTTGTGGTGGGGAAAGGGTAATAACCATGCAAGGGATAACGGCCTTGATAATAATAACATACAATATATAACACCGATCACACCCCTTTACCCCACCGATCACACCCCTTTATAAGATTAACCCGGACGCGGTATCACACCGTCCGTCTAATCACAGCTAATCATGATAGCTCTAAGTAACCAATATAGCCCCTACCAGAGATGATCAGTCAACTGGCTGAGCTTAGAACAACTGAGTGAATGTTTAGTGCCAACTCGGGAAACAAGTACGGGTCTGTGTCTGTCTAGGCTTATCTTGCGTGAGCAAGGTCCTAACCAAGTCTCTAAGAGGTTAAGGTACATCAACATGGAATACAGTCCAATATCCAAGTCCAACATCATTAGATCCACTCCAAAGCTCACAACCGTGGCCTGAGGCAACACAAGTACCATACCATGTCCATTCCACACGGAATCATCCCAGACTCATACACAACAAGCTAACCAACCATCTATCCTAACCTCTTAATGCTATGGTTTCACATCCCCAACCTTAGGCCGTATGAGGGCCCGCCTAGCCACAGACACGGGTCATTTATCTCCAAACACAACATAGGGTCACCAATAAGTAATCCTAGGTTCAGGTCCTCCAATTTCCATTAATTAACTGGTTTAAGACAACAATAAGGATAAGAGAGAATAACAACATATGAAAGCCTCAAAACATGGAATCAAGTGGAAATAAACAAAGGACAATTCCTAGGTAGTGGTCTACTCTTGGTTCAGGCCTCATCATGTGATTCGATCCCTAATTGTAGTCTCAGGTGTCAATGGTAATAAATCTGCTACTCCTGAAGTTGTGAACACCATGGACTACAATTAAGGGTCGAATCATTGACGATTTGAATCTCAAAACCTCAATTGGTGTACCCCACGAGTCAAGGATGAGCCATGCCATTGATTCGTGTGTGGCACACTTGATGAAAGGCTATTTGGATTGTCAATGGACCCCACAAATGATCAAATATCAAAGTCACAGCTTGCCCGGTCGACATCATACCCTAGGATGTCGACCGGGTGAACTGGATGTTGACCTCCCAGGTCGACATCCTGCAGTGTCCCCGGTCTACATCATGGTCGTGATGTCGACCGGGTCCACTGGGACCTGGTGTCAAGCAGCTAGGGGGTCTTGCAGGGTTCTCTGTGTATCCGGTCGGCATCATGGTTGTGATGTCAACCGGGTACACAAGACTATATAAGTCTGAGAAAATTCAGGTCTCAGTTATTTTCTGCAGGTTCATGTGTACTCGGTCGACGGAGACAGGGTCCGGTCGACCGGGTACACTGTCTGTGCACATTTTTAGAAAAAATAACTAGGACTTGGTTTCCTGACTCTTTAGTGTGCCCGATCGACCGAGACAGGGTCCGGTTGACCGGGTACACACAGATAGTTGAATTCCAAATTTCTGGGATTTTTCCCATTTCAATCCAATTCTCATTCAATTCATCCCCAATCACCTCCATACATCACATAAACAAGAATAAACACAAAAGCACTCCAATAATCTCCATCCACCATCCAACCGGCCATTGATCTTCCAAATGGGTAAACCCATCCATCAATTGGCCATTTTTCCATGAAAACAAGCTCAAAAGAAGATCTAATCATGCAAAATTATCTAATTGAGCTGAGATTACAGAAACAAGGAAAGAAAGCATGCATCTAGTGAAATTGCATAGGGTACTTGCCTCAACTCAGAATTTGTGATAGTGTAGAGAGAGAGAAGAGAATTCCAAGCTTCTACTAGTGTTGTTGCTGAGATTGGGGTGGTCTCTAGCCTCCTTGTGCTGGGATTTTGGGGAATTAGGGTTTTCTTAGGGAAGAAGATAGGTTTGATGAGAGATGAGTGGAAATTAGGGTTTTAGGCTAATGTTTGCAATAGCTAGGCTTTTATGACTTAGGGTTTAGGCTAATTACCAAAAGGGCAATTTAGTTGTAAATGGATATGGGTTGGGTCCATGGGTAGTTAGGTCTTTAGGTGAGTTTCTAGAATGTTCTAACCCTCAAAGCCCTTCCCATTAATCCTAATGATAATCAATTCCCAATCTAATCAAAATCTACTAAAAATTAGATAAAAGCTACATTCTAAGACTTAGGAATATTAGAAACTATACTACTAATTCCTAATAATTAGTATATTAACATAGGAACTAACATATTAATAATTATTTAATTCAAACTGAGGGCCCACAAGGGGTGGGGCCTCACATCTTGCCTTCTCAAATCGACAGCCTTCCCGGGATTTCTTCTGGAAAAACATCCGGAAATTTGCACACAATGGGGATTTCCTCCACCCCTTGGGACTATTTATCCTCCGTGATAAACACAATAAATGCTTTACAGCCTTGTTGTACCAATCTGCCTGCTTTTAGTACTAAAATAAACCCTACTTAAGTTTTCTTCTTGTTTCCCTAAATAATCAAGTCTGCATGTTCCCCTTTCAACTTAAAAGTGATAGTCTTCCTAAAACAGTCCATGGTTGCATGATATCTTTCTAACCAGTCCATGCCTAAAATAACATCAAAGTCATGCATATCCAAAATGATAAGATCTGCTGGAAGGTTAACCTCTCCTATTATGACTGAACAATTCGGGTAATATGTTCTACAAATAACCTGTTTACCTACTGGTGTAGTGACTGTCAAAATAAAATCAAGTTCTCAAGATGGTATAGCAGTCATCTTGGCAAACATAGGAGATAAAAAAGAATGAGTGCTTCCAGGATCAAATAAAATTTGAGCTTCTACTCCACAAATGGGAAGTTTACCGTCTACCACATCTCCTGCAACGTCTGTATCGACACGATTGAGATGGCATGCCCGTCCTTGTTGTTGTGGCTTATTCTGCCTTTCTTGTGTATTTCTGTTTTGCTGCTGTGGAGGACGAGCATTTTGATTCTAGACTTGTTGCCTGCCTTACTATTGCTGCTGCTGGGGTGGCCTTGCCTGATTTTGAGCCGGTGCCTGATTCTGAGGGGCTGCTTGCCTCTGTTGCTGATTCCTATGGCCATGATTATGAAGTTGTGGGCAATCCTTGATTGCATGGTCCATGGCTCCACACTTGAAGCAAGCGCCTGATGCCTCACGACATTGAGCAGTTTCATGGTTCTTATCACAATGTGCACATGCACCCTGCCTTGGAGGGTTCTGATCTTGTCGTGGCTTCTTGTTCTGTTGTCTTTGGTTCTGCTGGTGGTGTTGTTGCTTCTTGTCTCGAATGATTTGGTTGTTGATATCTTCGAACTTATATGCCCTTTTGACTGCTTCATCGAAGGTAGCCGATGGAACCACTCCTGTAGCATCCCTCATAATGACCGGGTTGAGACCTTCCAAGAACTTGGTGATCTTTTTTTGCTCAGTTTCAATCAACTCTCGAGCATATCTAGCTAGCCTTTCAAACTTCGTGACATATTCAAGGACTGTCATATTGCCCTGCTTGAGCTGCTGAAATTCTATGGCTTTCTGTCGTTTGATATGCGCAGGAACGTACTTGTTGGTGAACTGGGTCTTGAAAGTTTCCCACGCGGTCCCTTCAGCCATCATCTGATACGGTTCCTTGATCGTTTGCTACCATGTGTCAGCTAGCCCGTAGAATAAGGAAGTTGTGAGATTGACTTTCTCTCTATCGGTACATGTGAAAACATCGAAGACCTTTTCTGTGTTCACCAACCAATCATCCGCAGCCAGTGGGTCTTCTTGACTCGAAAACTCCTTGGGTCCCCTCTTCCTGAACCTCTCAAACAATATATTAGGGTCATGGTCCCTATTGTTGATGATAATATTTGGGCCCAAAGGTTGAATAGGCTTGGGTTGAGGCCGGGGCCTATTCTGAAGAACTTCCAGCAACTATCTCTACACTTGAGCCATTTCCTCATCCTTCTTAGCTAGTTGTTCCTGAAATCTAACTTGGTTCTCATTAGCTGCTCTCTGTAATCGAGCTTGATTCTCATTTGCCTATCTTTGCTGTTCTAGCATAGCTCGCATAAGTTCCTGAAATTGTGTTGCTATAGGTGGATTCTCTGAATCTGTCTCATTGTTGTTGTTGCTTCCAGAAGCATTCTGATTTGGTGCTTACCTAGGAGGCATGATGCTGCAAAACAAGGTGTTAGTACATAATAACAAGGGTTTGGGTGGGTTTCTAGGTCCACACTAATGATCTAACGAGCTCACAGATCCTCGCCACGTCCCTAAGAGTTTCTAGTTTCTTTTATATGCCTGAAACATGTCCCGCTCTGATACCAGTCCTGTCGCGACCCCGGACCGAGGTCCCCGATCGTGACCCGTGACTGATGTGTGATATAATTATCCCACAGGTTTCCGCGGTGAGGATTCCAAGACCAACGTGGAACAATCTCACACGAACAATGGTTTGTGGAAGCATGCAAGTAATTACAATAAAACAAATCAATGATACATAGACCACATGAATAGTTATCAGAACAAATACTTTTAGAGGGGGAATGTAGCATATCATTACCAAAAAATTAAGTTCCACGTTTCAAAGTAACAAAAGTAATTTAAAGTTTAAGTTCACATTCCCACAAAAGAAAAAGGCCAACAAAGGCCATCACATCCCAAAATGACAAAACATAAATTCTGTACCAAATATGACGCAACTCAATTCCCCACCCGACATCTAGATGACGTCATCGGGTTGCTACTCGCGGGTCGGGGGTGGCTCAACAGCCTCCTCTTGGCGCTCCTCCTCAAGGATGTCTGCGCCTGCACTTGAGCACCAAAACAAACGGGTCAGACACGACGGTCTGGCAAGAAATCAATTTAGGCATGGCATGTATCAAGACATTTGAATAAATTAAATGTAAAACGATTTGGTAAACCGGAAACAAATATGTTCTTAGATGCACTCTAAAAAAAAATAAGAGTTCATAATCAACAAACAAAATAATTCTAACATGCATACAAATACAAATATCATGATCAGTAAATCCACAATGAGCCCATCCTTTCTCTGCATACAAGATGGCAGAGTAAGCACGACAAGCAAAGCACGACATGCAAAACACGATCCCATGCAACACGAGGTGGACGGGGAGGCTGGCCGCGGAACCAGAACGAGCACAATGTGTATAAATACACGACTAATCTGCAGATAGTCCACATGTTTAAGAACCCTCGGACAGTGGATCAGATTGAAGGGGCGGTCCAAGCTCAGTGGTATTCTACTGAATTCATGGATGCGTAAAACACGGCAGTAAACACATCAGGCATGTCGGAATTGAAGGGAATTCACTTATCAAAATGAACAAGGCAATACTAAACGGGATTGCATAATTTATATGCATACAGAACTTAAGAAGTGGACCCCTTTTTATAATTCTTGAAACAAGTCAAAACAAGATAATGCTTGGCAAGACAAGATTTTGCGAAAACGGTATTCATTGTGCTAGAAAACAAGATTTCAAAAAAAAAAAAAAGTTGAACAAGTATATACCAAGGCTCTTCATTTAATAATCATGTACTTGAAACCCAAATATCAAAGTGTACAGATGATTTGGTGCTCCAAGGTTGTAAGATATTTTAAGCTTCAAGTGCACCATATTAAACTAAAGGCTTCTTAGTATATTCAGGTTTTCATTCTCATAGAATTCTCTCCAAAAATCTCCACTTTTCTTCTTCATGTGTTAAGTTCAGTTAGGGCCCCAGTCCACTCGTTAGGACCTTTCCAGAATCTTGTTCGCTCGAGCCTGCACAATGTTCGCTCGAGCGGCCCCATCCAGAAGGTCGCTCGCTCAAGCTCACTTTAGAGTTTGCTCGAGCCAATAGCGTTCTGGCTTCGCCCCTTTCAAACAGAAGCTTGTTCGCTCGAGCGAGCACATGGTCCGCGCGAGCGAACAAGCGTCCGCCTGAACGCGAACAGTGCAGAAATGCACATTCTTCTTACAAAATTCTGAACTCCTCCTTCCCTTCTTTCACAACTAAACTAACCTGCATTCCCTTGAGCCTCCGAGCACTCCAAGGGATCACTTCAACTTTTAAAACCATGTATATTAAAATTCAAACATCCATATCCCTATTCCTCATTCAACAAAATCGCATCTTCCCATTAACCAATGGCTTGTAACACAACATCAGAATTTCATAAATTAAAAAGGCAATTCACATCAATACATATAAATAAGATGAAAACTGAAATGAAGAAGTATGGAGTAGCATTGAGTACAAGCTTAATAACACAATGATGCATTTTTAATGAAAACACAATCCAAAACACACATGCAATAGCACCCCTAGATTGGTTACTTGCTTTTGCCCAAATGCTAAACCAAAGTGCAACTCAAAAACTCCTCAAAGATACTCTCTTATAGCTGAACCGAAATCTACAAGAAACCCCAAGAGATGAACCTCAAAAGTCCACAAATAGACAACCAAACTCTCATTTCAAAAAATGGGTTTGCATGCTAGTGTTGACACCAAAAATGTCACTTTGCCTCCTCAACATCAAAGGCAACATGGAGCCGCATCCTACTACAAACAGGCAAAGCTGCTTCAAGCATCAGATCTTGTCAGAATCAAACAAAAATTGTAAGATCCCTTAAAATAGCCAAAAGAAGGGTACACATAAAGTTTTGGGCTATTTCAACATCGTTTGGCCTAACTTCAATCCTCCAACGGCTGAGCAGGAGCTCCCGGCGACGTCAGTGTTGAAGATAACAAATCTTCGATGAGAGCCTATGGATGGTCTCAAAATACCTCCAAAAAGCTCCATGCCAAATTTCAAGTCAAACCGACACCGTTTGACCCTCCATCAACTCTCGAACGGCGAAATCAAGCATCTCGGCGGCGAGAACCTCTGATGCCTCCACTCATCAAACAAAGCACATGGATAGCTTCTACATGCTTCCAAAGGGCTGAACGTCAAATTTCGGGTCATTCTGACGACGATTGACCTGGCTTTAACGCTCCGAAGCAAAATCAAGCCTACCGGCGGCAGAGCTCCCCGGGACCATGGCACCCAAATCGGAGCTAACGGACCATCTCAAAATGACTCCATTAAGCTCCCTACCAAATTTTAGGTCAATCGGACATCGATAGACCGCACATCAAAGCTCGACATCTTTTACACGGTGAAATCAAGTCTAGCATCGACGGGACCCCAAACGGCCTCAAAACTCAAGCAAAAGCCCATTGTTGGCCCTATCTATTGCTCAGGAAGCTTCATCTCAAATTTTAGGTCATTCCGACATCATTTGACCTAGTTTCAACTCTTTGCGGAAAATCGGCTACAAAGTCTTCGGCTTTTCCAAAAATAGGAAACTTTGTGCCCTGATTTGCACGGCTTCTCAATAGGTTTTCTTCAAATGAATTAAGCCAATAAATGAGGAGAAATGTCAAGAAAAATATAGGAGAAAAAAGAAGCAAAAAAGCCCGAAAAACGGCCGAGAAACGGCAACTGAACGGTGACCAAAATAGGACCAAAAGGCCCATGGTCGCCAGCGACCTTGGCCCATGGTCGCCGGCAACCATGGCCCAAGGTCGCCGGTGACCATGGGTGCATGGTCGCCGGCGACCCTGGAAGCCCGGGTCACCGGATTTCCGCCGGAACAACCGTTTTTCTGTTCTTTTTTGCGTTTCACGATGTTTGGCCCCTGTGATTTTCTTAAAATCTGATTTTTGAGGCATGATATCCGTCGATCTTCGTCAACATCACGGATCCGCCATCGAGATCATTCGATCATCATTGGACACTCCAAAATCACCAACCGGCCAACCAAGAAAGCATACTTTATGCCCGACCGACAGTGAAATCGACTAGACAGATGTTGCTGGCCCATTGGTACCAACCAATGTCTGAATTTCCATCGTCATCCGACATCAAACAACATGCGGATCCATCGATGATCATCGCAAAAGAATTCCAAAAGACGCAGCGCAGCCCGCGACTCTTCAAGCGACTTGACGACCAATTAATGCTGTTAATTGACCCGTTTATGACAAGTCATTACGGTCATTAACTCATTATTCTGGATGGCCCAATCAGAAGCAAGCAAATGGGAGTTACAAGTCCAATTAATCATGGCAATTAACCATGTAACTCCTATCATTATGGAGCTTAATCATGGTAATTAATCATGAAACCCCCATCATCATGGAGATTAAATGCCCATTATTCTCCATCAACCAATCAGATTCAAGGAAAAAGGAGTTACAAAATTATGAAATTAAATCTTGTAACTCCTCCCATCATGGAGCATTAATGCAATCAATGCCTATAAACCCTCCTAATGGCTACCAAAAGCCTATAAATAGGTGGTCATTCCAAAGGGAAGGGGTCCTGGAAAATTATCCTGAAAAGTCTCTACATAAAGAAGCTCTCTTACTCTGAAGAAACTCTACTGCAAACACTACAAGGTGATTGAAGTCCCTTGGGGGGCCACCCCCCCAAGGTTTCCTCTCTTCTTCTATCCAACATGGCATAGATGTGGCTTTTCAGCCCATCTACCTAGATTTTTATTGGATATAGGACCTTCCCTTGGTCTTTGTCCTCTAAAAATCTAGGGTCCAAGCCAAGCCAAGTGAACTAAAGCATCAAGTGTTCTCATCTGAAGGACGATGGCGGAGTCCATACATGACTCGCGATCGTCGATCTGAACGAGTCCCCACAATCTCCTAAGAAGTCAGATCCCTCTTTCTTCCTCTTCTATTATATTTTGTATTTTTTTAAAGAGACAAAAAAATCACAATTCTTGTCTTTCATTATTGATAAGATTTGTAAATCGCCTTTCATGGCAAAATTGCATTCTACGACACAAAACTGCCTTTCACGGCAAACTAAACAAAATCGCCTTTCACGGTATTAAAAGTCTTGCCTCGTTCTTTAAAATATATATGCAATGGAAAGTTAGAAAAAAAGTTTGATTTCCTTTTTACTTGTGAAGGTGAATCTCCGGATCACCATTTCAAATTCCAAGTAGAATAGAAAATCTGGCGTACCCGTACAAAATGTTGATGCTCGCTTTTTTCTTCGCCCCGCCTGTCGCGACCCCGGACCGAGACCCGGGCCCACGACGCGTTATGTAGTGTTGTCCAACTATTTGATTACGATTAACCCACAGGTTTCCGTAGTGAGGATTTCCAAAACAAACATAAAGTTTATCTCACATGAACAATGGTTTTGCGGAAGCATGTAAGTAATCCTATCTAAACAATGCATGTGATACAATCTAAATCACATACATAAGTAAAATCATCATTAAGACAAATATTCAGAGTAGGAAACATCAGCATGGCATTATCATAAGTTAACTTTCAAGTTTCAAAGAACGAAAGTAAGTTAAGTTAAGTTTACATATCCCCAAGGTATCAAAAAGGCCAACAAAGGCCATACAATCCAAAATACAAGACAAAATATTCCCATCCACATGTGTCGTACTCAAGACCCCACCCAACGTCTAGAGGACGTCTTTGGGTTGCCATTCTCGAGCTGGGGGTGGCTCAAAAGCCTCCTCTGGGTGCTCCTCCTTAGGGGCAACGGCGCCTGCATCTAAAACACCAAAGCGAAAGGGGTCAGACACGACGGTCTAGCAGGTGATCAATTTAGACATAATATAATTCAATTGAAATCTGAAATACAATACTTAAAACATGGCATGAGTTTTGAACAAAACATATTTAAAGTTCAAAGCAAGACTAGCATGATTTCAAGAAAACAACATGATTCATTAATCCACATTGAGCTCATCCTTTCTTCATCATACTTGATGACAAAAGCAAGCAAAACGAAACAAAACGAAACGAAACAAAACAAAAGCTCAAGTCACACAAGGTGAGCGGGAAAACCGGCCGCAGAACCGGACAAAACAAGAATGTGTACAATAACACGACTAATCTGCAGATTGTCCTTATGTTTAAGGACCCCCTAACTAGTGGATCAAACTGAGAGCCCAGTCTACGCTCAGCGGTATTCAATGACATTCATGTATGCACAAAACATGTCGATACTTGTACAAAACTTATCGAAAACAGGGGAAAACACTTATCAAAACAATGCAAAGCGAAGCTAACCAAGAGTAGATTTTTAAGGTGTCCTCCAACAAGGTTCTTGAACAATTCAAACAAAACTTATACTTGTAAAACAAAGCAAGTGCTAAAACGAAATCCGATGAATCAAATCATGATCCCAAGCGACACTTGTCAAGCATACGACAAGATCTTTCATTTGGTCTTCATGTGGTTGAGACCCAAATGTTTTAATGAAAGAAAGATTGGTGTTTCAGAAGGTAAAAGGACATTTTGAGGCCTCAAGCACACAAACCCAAGCTTGAAAGTTCTTAATCATATTAAGGTTTTCAATCCCAAGAAACTCTCACAAAACAAATCCATTTTTTGAAAGCTCGGTCAGCTCTCGATTACCTTTCGGTTAGCCGAGTATGTGGGTATCGGCTAACCGACAGCTGACCGACGGCTGACCGTCAGATTCCCTGACAGAAAATCACCATTCTGGAAATGGAACCAAACTTCCCTCGATTGGTTGTCGGTCGACAGAGGTAGAGCACGTCGGTTGGCCGACAGCTGACCGACGATTCCCTGTCGCAAAACACATTACTGTAAATGGAACCGAACTGAACTCGGTTGGCTGTCGGTCGACCGAAATGGACATGTCGGTTAACCGACAGCTGACCGCCAGCTGACCCACTGAACTCGGCAGCCCAGTTCAAATCAGATTTTCAGTTCCTCTTCCTACACTCCTCTTCCCATTGCACTTCCTTTCCTTCTTGGTCAAATACCTGCATTCCCCTTGAGCCTCCATGCTCTCCTAGGGCCATTTCCATTCCAATTCAACAATTAATTCATTTTACAACACATTTCACCATTTTCCAATCCATTTGCAAAACATTTAAACAAGATAAAAAGAATCACTTAATTGGAATGAAAACCATCAAAATAAAACTACTAGCACATGCATTTCAAATAAAACAAAGTTTCAAACCATATCACATAACTGAAACATCATATTATGCAACTAAAATAAATGGATGAACCAAAACATTGAAGATAAAATGTTCAAGCATGGCATGCATCAAGAAAAGCTAAGTTGATCACTTGCCTTGACAATAGCTAAGCTCAAAATCCCTCAAGATTCCTACTACACAGCTGAGTCACGGAATCTACAAGAAGCCCCATGAAAAACATTCCAAAAATAATCATTTTGGGCAACCAAAACCCCCATTTCGAAAATGGGTCTGCATGTTAGAGAAAAAGTCTCCTAATGAACTCAAAAGACCACATTGAGGAGAAGAAAAAGATCCTTATACCTAGAACTTGTTAAACAAGGAGAAGAGGAGAAAATGGAGTGCAATCTCAGCTGGAAACTTCAAGAAAATGGTAACAATGGAGGGTTCAGATTGAAATGAAGAAGAAGGTATGATCAGATTTTAATTTGGGGACCTCTAGCCTTGACATGCAAAGGAAACAAGGAAGAGGAAGAAGGAGTTTCCACAGCTGGTTTGGAGAAGAAAACTACAGGAGAAGTCATCTGAACGTGAGATGAGTTGGGAGAGAAGAAAGAGTTTAAGTCAATGGGTTCTTGTGGGCCCCATAATGCTCAAAACTTGCGACGATTAAAACATCACTATACAGGCCCTGGATGGAAACAGCGAAGAAGACAAAAATGATCGTCGAAAAATCTAGTTTCCAAAAAGTACAAATTTGGCATAGTTTGGAGATTTTGAAATTCGGGTCCAGATTTGGTGTGAAATGACTGTTTTACCCTTTTGGCCAAAACTTGGATTTTTGGGTCTTAAACACAGATAGGCTGAAAACAAAAGTTGAACAATAAAATAAAACCATTCAAAATAAATCAAAATCACTATAAAATCGAGAAAACCAAAATTTCCTCCCGATCTTACACGTCCACTCAAGGCACCCTTGAGTGTGACTAAATAGCATAAAATGCTCTCGAAATTCCTCAAAGCTAATTCCAAGCTAAAACAAACCAATTTCTAACCCACGAACACTAAATCCATATTATAACTAAACGCACACTTAATTAACACTAATCGCGTTGATCGTGGGTTGGGGTTTAAACAGCCGCACCCCGGCGGACCCGGGGCAGAGGAAGGCAAAAAAAGACAGGTCCATCAGCTAGAAGAAGGGGTTCCTTTGGGACCCAAAAGACTCCATTAGAGAGGAAAAGAAGAGATCTTATCTGGAGCTAACTAAAAAAGAAAAAGAGAAGAAAATGGAGTTGAAGCTCAGCTGGAATCACCAAGAAAACAGTATCAATGGGGAGCTTAGGTTGAGAGGAAGAAGAAGATATCTTCAGATTTTGATTTGGAAAATCCTAGCTATGGCATGCAAGAAGGAGAAGTGAAGAAGAGGAAGAGTTTCTCCTCAGCTCTCATTCAAGAAGAAGAGGTTGCAGGAGTGAGTTAAATGTGAGGGAGAAGAGGGAGGTAACTTATGTCAAATGGGTTTTGTGGGCCCCATTGACTCCAAAACTTGTAATTGTTAAAACATCGACTTGCGGGCCCCGGATAAATTCAACGAAGAAGACAAAATTGATCGTTGAAAAATCTAGTTTCCAAAAAGTATAAATTTGGCATAGTTTTGAGATTTCAAAATTTGAGTCCAGATTTGGTGTGAAAAGACATTTTTACCCCTTTTGGGCCAAAACTTGGGTTTCTGGGCCTCAAACATAGACGAGCTAAAAAAGAAAGTTGTAAAATGAAATAAAACCATTCAAATGAGATTGAAATCACGATTGAAATCGGAAAACTAGAATTTTTCCTCCTAAGCTTAAACGTACGCTCAGGGAGGCTGACTATAACATAAACTGCTCTCAAAATTCCCAAGACTATGTCCAAGACTAAAATCAATCAAATTATAACCCAACGACCGCTAAACTCATTTAAGACTAATCACTCACTTAAAATTTTCTAATCGTGCTAATCCAGGGTCGAGGTCTAACAGGCAGGACGCGAGAAAAAAAAAAAAAAAAAAGAAAATGAAGGAAATGAAGTCAAAACGTATATACCTCATTTTTATAGATCGTTAACTACTTGTCGATATTACAAATGCCTACTTTAAATACACAATGTGGTGTTGTTGGAAATAGGTGGGCCTCTAGGATAGGTTTTCAAAACTTTTGACCCACTTGAATCAAGGATCAACATCCAGAAGGCTACAAAACCCAATCAGGATCCATGGCCTCTTTCTTATGATCATGTACTGTAGAAAACTCTATCTAGAAGATAGAAATAGCAACATACAAGCAACCACGAAATCCACAACATACAAGGAAGTAGATCATACCTATGGAGCTCGGTTGTGCTCTAAGGGAGGAGTTGATTTCTTTCTTTGATGATGAAATACTTTCACAAACCAAATCAGAATCTCCAAGACTCAATCGTCTTCCACGCTATGACCCGTATCAGATTCTCTTTTCTCAAGAAGATGGGTGGGATCTCCAAGAGAAACTAGAAGAGGAAAAGAGAGTAGTCTGTGCAGCTATTGCACAAAACCAAGCTTGGGCGTGAATCCCTAGGTGGGATATGCATATGGACGTCTAGTCCTATTCCTCTCTACTTATAGCTTAAAGCCACCTCCTCTTGGTTTATTATTAGAAGTACGACTTCCATAATAATTAGCAACCTTTTCTCTTTACTAATTTAAATAGGAGTCTCACTTCCATTATAATTAGTAACATACTATTACCACTATTAGAAGTCTCACTTCAAATAGAAATAGTAACTTTCTATTTCCTTTTAGAGTTCTACTAGAATTAGTATCTTTCCAATAACTTGGGCTAGCGTGGGGACCACTAGCGATTCCTTAAAAAGTTGGCTCCAACTGGGACACTGCGACCCCACATCTCATGTGCAATTCGGGCCTACAGTTAATTGCAAATAACTCCACTATATAAATGCAATTGAACTCCAGTTTTAGGAATAAATTACATGAAGACCCTAAACTTCCTTATGTCCACAAGTAGGCCCCTCCATCAATATCCATGGATCAATTGGACCTGTCTTCCAAACTAGATCCATATCTTATTATCCTTGAACCCCAATTAATTATAATGATCATTTGGTACCCATCCAATTAACTCTTAATTGGAATGGGTGCACACTTACCAATGATAAATCCATTAATTTACACAAGGGGATATTAAAGATAGATTCCATCTTGACAATTGAATGTTCCCACAGCTCTACTACCACGTACCCAAATCACCGAGGTGTTGACCTACAATCGGCCTCACTTATTGGTGACTCAAAGCAAATGAATAGATAGAAACTTGAGTTCATTAATGTCTCAGGATTGAGAGTCTATTGTTAGGGAATTATGAGAGCAGACCTTAAAGTAAATACAGTATTCATAAGGTGCTTCTCATGGTCATTTAATATATCCAATGTACCAGCACTATGATCCAGAATCTTACATTCTGATGATCAAGACAAACCACATTATCTCATAGTAATCAAAGTACTGCAACGTTGTCAGATGAGATGTCCAGTCTCATCACTGGTTGTGAAGATATTCAAGTATAAGACTTGTTATGCATGTCTCTCGTATGTGGATCTCATCCAAACACATGCATTGCATCTAGTATATTTATAGACTCTGGTTCATCTCATGAACCATCATGTCATTTGTATTAGTTATATGCAAATAAGTAATAAAACACCATTCATCTCATAAAAGGAAAGCATAAATATATTAATAAATAAAGAAATTAATCAATTTATTTCATCAATCTTAATGGATTGAGACCATAAAACTAACAGTGTAGGGATATTTGTACTTCCAAGCACGTTCAAGAAATGGAGGAGACTTGATGATATCTAAAAAAGAGTTGGAGAAAATGATGATGAAGGAGATGAAAATCAATGAGGAAGAAGGAGTGCAAAGGTGCAATGAGAAGGGAATGGATAAAAGGGAGAATGAAGAAGAAAAAGAAGAAGAAGAGAAGAGATTAGGAGACCCACTACTGCTACTGAACCAAATGAGGAAGATGGATGTTGATGGTAAAGGGCGATTTTGTCCTTTCACCTGAGGCCATGGATGAAAAAATCGGCCGATACCGGACTGATACGGACTTGCGATACCGGTATCGGTATCACAGAGAAAAAATCCCCAAAATCTCTACCCATATCTGCCGAGATTTTAGTTATATTGGTTTTTCCGAGATCTCGGTCGATATTTTGAAAAATATCGGCTGAGATGATTTAAAACCCCCAAAAACCTTACTTTTTCTAACTTTTTCCCATGTTTTCATCTTCTTCTCCTCTCCTCTCATCTCCTTACTCCATAGAGCAGCAACCATACTCCATTTGGCATCCCTCTTGCATATTTCCAAATCCCACATATATTTCTTAAAGAAAATATTATTAAAGGTAAGAGAAAATCAACTTAAAGCATTTTATTATGTGTTTTTTATTTTTTATTTTTAGATGAAGCATAGAAATCGTTGGGTCTGTCACTTTGGTTGTGTTCTTCACTTAGAAGTTAGATTTACATACTTTCATGCTAGATCTACTCATACACATGATTTTGAATTTTTTTTCCAATTCTTTTATTTTTTGATTTTTTAATATTTGAATTATAATATATCATTTTTTTGGAATTTTATCATAAATATATTTTTTTAATGATTCATGATCATTGTATGGTGTGTAAATGATTGATCTACATACTTTTATACTAGATCTATATATTCAGGATTTTGAAAATGATTTTATTAAATCTTTATTTTTTCTAAAAATAATTGTTGTTACTTGTTAAAGTATTTATGATACCAAAGGCTTATCTTCATAGTCTCGTATGTTATCTTTATTTTCTTATATTTTATACTAACAAATTGATTATGAGCATCAATAATGGTTGCTTTATATGAAATAATGGAGAAGACAGCGAACTGCGATATCGACATGACTCATAACTTAAGGTGACCGATATTTTGATTAATTATTGTTATTAATGGAAAAAAAATATTGTTTTCCAGCATTTTCTAATATTCTAGATTTTTTGGATATTTTTGCGAATTTTTTTAGATTAAAAATTTTTTTACACCGCGACGACCACGACGGACCGATATCTACGACTGATACCAATATCATATCGGTTTTTTGGCCTGGCCGATACTGTGACCGAAATCGAGATTTTAAATCATGCCAACGAGAAGTTCATTGTGCGGTTTTATAGTGCCGTACAATATAATGTTGCACGTCTTATGAAAACCGAGCATATATTAAATGCGAGGTACTGGAATACCGGGCCGAGAAAGAAAAAGAAAACAAAGGAAACGACGTCAAAACTTTTATACCTCGTTTTCGCAGATCGTCAACTGCTTGTCCATATTGCAAATGCCTACTTTAAATACACAATGTGGTGTAAGGATATTTGTACTTTTAAGCTCGTTCAAGAAATGGAGGAGACTTGATGATGTCTAAAAAAGAGTTGGAGAAAATGATGACGAAGGAGATGAAAATCAATGAGGAAGGAGTGCAAAGGTGCAGTGAGAAGGGAATGGATAAAAGGGAGAATGAAGAAGAAGAAGAAGAAGAGAAGAGACTGGAGACCTACTGCTGCTGCTAAACCAAAGGAGAAAGATGGATGTTGATGGTAAAGGGCGATTTCATCCTTTCACTTGAAGCCATTTTAGTAATTTAAAAAAAAAAAATTAACTCGCTGGTGTGTTCAACACTGCCGGTGGATTCTGGGTGCATATAGAATCTATCAAAAATAAAACCTCTCTTGTTTCTTCGTACTGTTGCCAAACCTTCCATAACTCCTCTTTCCCATTTTGTCCTTCCCGACCTTTTTCTCTGATGAAACCACTCTAGTTTCCCATTTCGCACATTCTTAGTATTTTCTCTTTCTTTCCAAATCATTTCCTCATTTTCCTTCTGGCCCTTTTCTACTACGCTGAAACCACTCCCGTTCCTTTCTGAAAGGCCTCTCTATTTTCTTATTTGATTCTAGTCTCTCTCTCTCTTTTCCAGAACCGTCATCTTTCTTTACCCATTTGCCCCTCCCCCTTTTCTCCCATGAAAGAGCTCTTAATCCTTCTCCAGTTATCTCTGGAGCTTCTCACTCATTCTCATCTTTCTCTCTGTTATCTTTCCTATCCCATTTAACCCCTATAAATTCGCTCTCTCTCTCTCTCTCTCTCTCTCTCTCTCTCTCTCTCTCTCTCTCTTCTACCATGATAGCTCTTACCCCATCTCCAAAAACTTCTCTCTAGTCTCTAATCCCTTCTCATCTCTCTCTCCTCATTTCCTTTGTAATGGGTGCCCGCTGCTCTAAGTTCACTCTTTGTTGGTGGCCCACCCACCTCAAATCAGCTGCTTTGGAGCCCTCCGATCTCGGTAAGTTCTACCCATCAAATGACCCAGATCTGTTCCCCTAATACCCTTCAGCAATTGCCATTTCTATTGTTTTTGCAGAGAATGGAGGGAAAGATGACAAGGAGGCTTTGCCGGGCTTTGCCGAGTACAGCTTTGAGCAGCTCCGTGCTGTGACGTCTGGATTTGCATCAGAGAACATCGTCTCGGAGCACGGAGAGAAGGCCCCGAACGTCGTCTACAGAGGGGTGTTGGAAGATGACCGGAAGATCGCGGTGAAGCGGTTCAACCGCGTGGCTTGGCCTGATTCAAGGCAATTCTTGGTAATTCTCTATCTGGGGGAGATTTCTGTTGTTGGAAGTTGATTTTTTTTTGGAAATTTTTTTTGTGATCTTGGTTTTGGTTGGATGCAGGAAGAGGCTAGAATGGTGGGGCAACTACGGAATGAGCGGCTGGCTAATCTGATCGGCTGCTGCTGTGAGGGTGATGAGAGGTTGCTGGTGGCGGAGTTTATGCCGAACGAGACTCTTGCAAAGCATCTCTTCCACTGTAAGCTTGAGATTTGGTGTCTTGCTGATTTTATATTTTGCATTCATCTGTTAAATCCATGTTCTTTAACTGTTTTTACTTCAATTCTGATGTTTTAAGTTGCAAGAGTAGGCTTATTCTGTTCAATCTTTCAATTTTGGTAGTAAAAAAAAAAAATGACATTAGATGAAGAAGCATTTTTGGTTTTTTACCCCACAATATGGTATTTTAGATCATCTTCCATTTCTTATGGATTGTGAAGTTTAAACTTACTTGAATGTGGGGTCAGTTGATAGAGAGGGAGGAGATCTACTTCAGGCTACATTTATGGGTTTTACCTTCTATACAAATAACCTTGTAATCAAATCATTTTCAATGTGGCATTCATTGATTTGTCTCATTGCCTCCAGAGTGTAGGATGGTTTTTGGTGAAAGATCTGACTGACCCTGGCTCAAGGGATAGCTTCTGTGAAAAGAATCTGTCTGACCTTGAGTCGGTTTCATCTAAATGACTTCTTAAGACTAAAGTAGAAATGGAAGTTGAAAATGGAAGCCATTAATCCATTTTAGATTGACTTTTTATTTTTATTTTTTATGATGTGGGTATCCTTAAGGTCTCTTACCCAATAAGACTAATCCCCCTTGTGGCACCTGCTAAACCCATACAAACGCACGCTGAGCAAATCTGGGGTGGTTTTGAAGACAAGATATGGGGAGCAAACCCATGCCGTTTGCCACTCCAACTCCTAGGTGGGTATTTTGGCTGGACTGTTGACCGTTGAAAATTGCATAAAAGAATAGATATCATTTAGAAGACAACATGGGCAAAAAGTTATGAGGAATATAGAACATAATGTTGATATAAAGATATAAGAAAACCATTTTGCAAAGTATAAAAAAGTGAAAGCTTTCAAGTGAAGAATATATTAAAAAATGGATGCAAATATGTTATTAATAGTGAACAAGGTGGTTTTGGGAAAAAAATGACTTCAGTTGGCCAGCCGGTTTTATTTATTTATTTATTTATTTTTCCACTTTTGTCTTGTTGCATCAGGATTGGCTTTATTTGGAATTGAACTGGGTTCGGTGCAAGGTTGTAGTCTAAGAGAGTCCAATCGTCTGTTTGGTTTTATGGAACTTGTTTTTAACAGTTCATCGTGTATTTGAAAAGTTGTGAGTATTACAGTAGTGCACCTGTTCCAATCAGTTAATCAGCAATTCAACCAGTCTTTTGCTTTGGTTTTTTGTAATCTTTCAGCTGCTTGTTACATTATTCTTGGTTTTGTGGTGGTGGTTATCGTCGTCGTCGTCGCTATTAACGATTTATGAGAATGTTTTTTCTGAAGGGGAGACTCAACCAATGAAATGGGCAATGAGGTTAAGAGTTGCTCTTTATTTGGCACAAGCTCTGGACTACTGTGGCAGTAAAGGGCGGGCACTTTATCATGACCTGAATGCTTACAGAGTTTTGTTTGACCAGGTTTTGTGATTGGTTTGTTTTTCTTCTTTCCATTGGATTTCTCCTTTTTATTGTATAGGTCTTACAGGTTGGTGCTTAACAGGATGGTAATCCAAGGCTGTCATGCTTTGGTCTTATGAAGAATAGCAGAGATGGGAAGAGTTACAGTACCAACTTGGCTTTCACTCCACCAGAGTACCTGAGGACAGGTTAGTACTTCCAGAAGTTAGTTTTGAGTGTTATCCTATATGGATTATGCATTTTCGGTTCCATTTTACCCAAACAATTCAAAATGGTTACTTCCAATTTAGCTACTTCAGTTCTAAGTGTGAAATTCATACGTGTGATAACCAATGACTTTTCAAAAACAAAGAGTTGAGCTTGATGTTATGCAAATTGGGTCAGACTGAACTCAGGTTTAGTCTGGGTTGGTTTGGACTTCAGTGCATCATGACTTTAAATGAAATATTTCACAAGCCGCGGCAAATTTGAAAAAAGAAAAGAAAAGAACCAAAAGAGTGGAAGACGGACATTTCTTCTTGTCCTTTAGGAGAAATTTGTAGAGAAAATAACAAAAGAGAAACTGAAAACACAAAATACTACGTAGATAGGTAGAGAGAGTATTATTATTGTTATTATTATTACTATTTTTTGATTGCAAGTAGAGATGTGTATTTATGTATGATATATTTGTACAATAATGAAATTTGTGATTGGGGAGGATGGGGAAGGTGGAGGAGGGTCCGACTTCACTTGCATAGCGCCAAGATATGAATTGTTATGTTTTTAGCATTTTTTAAATATTTATGAATAGCCAAATCTATTATTCTAGAATATCTTAAAATATTCTGCAATTCCCAAAGACTAAAAGTAATAATATGTTAAAGTCTGCAAAAACTACCAAACAACAAAAGTAGCAAAGCATTATAATATATCAATATTGTAATATATGCAAAAAGATGTCAATATTAAAATCAACCTATATTTTATTCTACCTGTACCGAAACACCCACTAACTTCATCCAATTTATGATGTTACATTGCTTTATATAGGAAATGAAGGGCACCCTAATCCTACTTCTGTACTTTGCATGACTTTCCTACTCTAATCCGTTACTTTTCTTTTTATTAGGAAATACTTGAAGTATCCAAATTAATCTAGATTTCCAAAATCCTATGGCTACCTATCATTCTTCTGTTGTTGGACTCCCAATAAAACTTGCCTAAAACATTGGCACCAAAGAAAGAAGTTGTTTATTTGAGCATTATCCTATAGACACCATTGTATGTGGGTCCCATATCTGGGTCAACATCACATGGCTGTGTCAGGTTCCCATTCGGTTTTTTATCCAAATCTTGGTCTGTACTCTGATAAGGGCAGCTTCGGCTGGGTTTAGATCTGGGCTTTGTCTGCTTGGCTGGGCCTGGATCTGCTTTCTGGCTTGGACTGGCTGGGTTTTTATTGAATATGGACCACACCTGAGACATCTCCAAGCCTGCATCCCCTGGTTACCCATTTAGTGATCCATTTGTCTGTGGCAAGGGTGAGTGGCTTCCAAGTTTCATTTATAATGGTAGGTATGCCATTTGTATCTGAAGAAGCTTTATTAAGTCAGTATTCTATGCTAACCAATAAAAAAGAAAAACAAGAGTATATATTTTATACTGCAGATATGATGGTTAAAGCTTGCTGTTGCAATTAGGACAGTCGGTATGCCCGCGAATTAATCTTGTTTTGTTAGTGAATGATATGCATGTTTTTCTTGTCACCATCTTTTGGTGAGCAGGGATGTTAATGGACGTTGAGGACTCATTCTGAAAAATTCGCGTATGGTCCCCCTCATTGGATCCTATTGATATCAGATCTGGGTCTATGACCACGGGTTCAGCAGGGGTGCATACCCAACTGCCTCATTACCTGAGTGACATATATAAAATACCATGTATATTGTACAAAAATATATTAATATCATTATTAATATTAGTTTTTACAACAATAGACATGGAAAAGTTGCATCATAAATGGTTAAAGATCATTGTTGCAACCCAAAGGTTGCAGGTTCGAGTCTCCATGCCTATTTGTTCTTTTTTTTTTTTTCCACAGTATATTAAAATTTGAGTCGGGACCAGGTCCAGGTATATATATTTAATCGGGTCTGGATCCACTATGGAGCCAACCGGAACTAACATCTGTAACTGTGAGTATTGGATTGGCTGCAAATTGCAATAACAAATAACTCTTTTTTCTCTTCCTCCTTGACAACAGTGGAAAGATATTTCCATTCTTGAATGTGCATTCATATGGTTGCAGTTTTTTTTTTTCCTGTCCAGAATTGCAGAATAAATCAGAATGTTCTATACATCCTAATGTTCTATGTAAATTTTCTACTTTTACTATCCTTTTAAAAATCAATACTGTCAGGTGTGGTTTTTGATACACTTTTTCTGCCATTTATTTTCCATTGCAAAAGGAGCAATCCATCTCATTGTGTTTGTTTCTGGTTGGCAGGGAGAGTGACACCAGAAAGCGTAGTCTACAGCTTTGGAACTCTATTGCTTGACCTTCTTAGTGGCAAGCATATTCCCCCCAGCCATGTAAGCTTTTCCTCCATGTGACCTACCGGCTACCGTAATGACAAGCAGCATATTACATGTTCTTGTCAACAGACGAAAATTAAACCCTATTTAATTTAAACCATCGAAAACTAAAAGCAACTAATTTCTACACACTAAAAAAGGTTTGCTCAAAGTTCCTAACAAACTATATTGATGAGAGAAAGTATTGATTGGAGGCGATTTGCCCCTTGCTTGATACATGCAGATGCCTTTTGCACTCCACACGAGAAATTGACCCCATTGAATGACAGTCCAAGTCTTGGGTGTACTTTGTCTTGGGCTGGCTGTGAATTATTTGGTCCTGTACGTAGGTTAATCTTGGCTGGGTCTAAATCTGGATTTGGGCTGTGCTGGGTACGTCTCCAAATCTGCATCGTCACCAAATCTGCATCATTTCCTAGTGTTTCAATGCAGTTCGACCTTGGACTCTTTTCCTGTTCACATTACTTATATAGACATAAGACATGCAGAATTTAGAGGGGTCCTTTGATGACACTTGATTCAGTTTATGTCCTGGTGTGACAATTTTCTCAGGTGGAGCATAACTTTTTATCTACCCTCGCTGAACACGTACATGTTGGCTTTTGGATTGTCATGTCCATGTTGACCCAAAAGTATATGCTCACTGCCTGTTTTTATGACATTGCATCACACCTCATCTTTATATTTCTGGCCAATTAAAAAACTAACGAAACACCTGTATCGAACTCGAATGTCATCCCCTCTTCTATGATGATGCTTTATAGTCAAGGATTCTTTTTTAGTTTTAATTGCAACCTATCTGTTGCATACTGTGATTCCAGTTTATCACCATCTTGCAAATTTCCTCCCTTCTGTTTAAGTTCCTTTATCACTTTCTTTTTCGTCGTTCTTTAACTGTCGGATCAGGCCTCAAATCTTGTATATTTGCTTCCTTGTCTAAGTGATCTTCAGTTTTCTTTAAAGCCTGACGTCATAAATACCAAAACTGGCTGTTGTGATGTGATAAATACCAAAACTGGTTGTTGTGGCCATCAATTCAAGCCTCCCATTGCTTTGATGGTTATGATGGGGTTTACCTCCAGATACAACTTGCCCCAAATTCCAATTCTTGGCCCTTGTGCAATATCCAACTTTTTCAATCATTGGGGTACCTGATTCAGCCTTTCGACTCACATCACTCGTGGATTGGCCCCAACTTGAATGGCTTAAGTTGTTTTGTTCAGAGAGGTCAAGATAATCTAGTTTTCTCTTTGCTTGGCTCAGATCTGCTCAGATACCATTTTATTATAATTTTTTTTTCCAGACACGCATATTGTTTAAAACAGATTTAACGTAGTTTTTAGAAAAGTTTGTTTTTTTAAGTTGAATTTTAGAATCGTTTTAACTGCTCATTACTGTGAACAAAATTATATTATACAATTGCAAATATGGTTATTATTTATTGTGAGCAACCGGTGCCTGATTATGTCACTGTCAGATACATGTCTTCTCTACATATATGGAAAAGTAGATGAGACTTTCAGTGACTTTTGTGGGTTTTTTTTTTTTTTTTTAAATAATCATCTGAAGTCCTTCAGATGTTAGAAATGCTATACTTACCACTCCTATAACTACTGCTCACCATTTCTGGACTAGAATTTTATGTAATCTTTGTCCCAGGCACTTGACCTAATACGTGGTAAGAATTTTCTCATGCTGATGGATTCTTGTTTGGAGGGCCATTTCTCAAACGACGATGGGACTGAATTGGTGCGGCTAGCTTCTCGTTGTTTGCAATATGAGCCTCGGGAGAGGCCTAATGCAAAATCATTACTGACTGTGCTCACTTCCCTTCAAAAAGAAATAGAGGTAAAGCAGATAACTTATTCAGTGCAAATGTCCATAATTGCTGAGGAACCCCTAGTTTCCAATAAATATTGTGTTCTTTCATTCATAAAAATAGAAAAAAAGGTCTCTGTTCAAAATTTAAATCAGTAAATAATCTCTTTGCAATAATGAAATTTAGAATGCATGCAGTTCTTCTTTATAGTAGGGTTAGCCATTTTGGTCATTTGTAAATAAATAATAGCTGACAAAGTTTTTGTCATGAGTGGTTTGGATCACTAAATGTGTGTTAATCAAGTCAAATATGTAATGGTTGAGGTACTGTACAATCAAAATTGCATATTTCCTCCTATCCATGCTTCATGAAAATAATTCATATGTCCCTCCCTATGTTCAACCAAGGTGTTAAATTAAGGTGCCAATCTTTGTGCTAGATAACCCTGGATGAGTTGATGCCGGATTTTACTGGTCATAACAAAATTACAAAGAATTTCAACTGGTAAAAAAAGGCGTGATGGAAAGAAGATAAAAAATGTGTAAGTGTAATGGTAGAGTTGTATCTTATCTCAATTATAGGGATGTTTAGTTTTTTGTTTTTAATTTTTTTACCCGCTGACATGATGCTGATGAGTTAATGTACCTAATGAAATTAAACATTTATTTCATGTTTATGATTTTAGCTTCCATTAACCTTAAAAACCTTAAAAAACCAAGAAGAGACTAAACTTTTAGATCAAGATCTTAATTTTCGCATTTAGGAATAGATATTTTTTTTTTGGGTTGAATCTGGACTCCAAAAAGCAATGAAAAGGAGAAAGTGGAGAGAAGAAGCAAGGGAAGAAATGAAAAAATATTTGGGCCCAAAACCATATTGATGAGCACAAGGATCTGGATTTGGCTATCAAGTATGATACCTATCAGGTGGTCAAGTATAAAAACTTGGTGGGCCAAATTGGGTCTACTTCTATATATTCACTTCCATGCGTTGTAAAGAATTGGTATTAGAAAATATTGGTGACTGATACTTGTCTTTTTTGCTTAAAACTCTAAGAGGAAAAGTGGAAAAATTAATTTGCATACATGTTTGGTCAAATCACTGTCTGTGCCAGTCCTTACCAATCTGTGTTGGTCCGTGCTACCCAACTTGATTTCACTATCCTGGTCATTGACCCATCATAGTGGTAGGTCTCTCTCTCTGTTTTTTTTTCAGAGAAAAATAGTATTTATATTGCATCATCCCATTTTGCATACCCGTCTGTTCTCTAAGATCACTTTGAAAGATAGATATCTTTTCCCTCATTTGGTAATTTTACTTGTCATGTCAAGTCAAGTCAAGTTAAGTTAAGCAACAAATCAAAAGCACTTTAATTCAAAACTCCTTCCATCTTTTTCAAAAAAGTCAAAAAGCAACTACCTTTATTCTCTAAAAGACAAAAAAACTCCATTTCCCTATACAAAAAGTAAAAAATATTCCATCTCAAGCAACTAAAAACAAAATACCATCACAGCCCACTTATATTTTATTCCCTTTCTTTATTTCACTTCACTTCACTTTATTTTAAAAGTAAAATTACCAAACGGGCTTAATGAGTTCAATTTGAAAGATAGAAACATATCTATTCTCTAACATTATGCACTTCGATCGATGTGTACATATGCAGGTGCCTTCATATATTTTGATGGGCATTCCACATGGAACTGCACCCTCAATGCAGCAATTATCTTTGACTCCTCTAGGTGAAGCTTGCTCCAGAATGGATCTCACTGCCATACATGAAATACTAGATAAGGTCGGATACAAAGATGACGAAGGAGTAGCTAACGAGGTTAGCAGCCTTTAGCTTACCTTCCATTTCGCTACAGATTTTAGAGGCCTAATTTGGTAATCCTAACAAATTTTAGATCTTGATGACTGTAGCCTTAATGGCTGCTGAAATTGTTGTCATAACTCTGTCTTTGGGGCTTGTTTCCCTCCATTTGGAGACTGTAAAACTCGAGGACACTATTTGCAAGGACTGCTTATATTTCCCCGCTTATTATTATTATTATTATTATTGTTATTGTTATTATTGTCGCGACCCCGGACCGAGGTTCCCCCAAAGTCCGGGCCCCGCGACGGTTGTGTCCATCCAACTATGATTAACCCACAGGTTTCCGCGGTGAGGATTTCCAAAGACGAAGATGTAAAAATCTCACTCGAGCAATGATTTGCGGAAGCGTGCAAGTAATCTCATCACAACTTAATCACATAAACCTTGTGATTCCGAATTGCATAAGTTAAGTCATTATTAAGACAATAATCAGAGGAGAAAATGTAAGCATAGCATTACCAAATTCAGTTCAAGTTTCAAAATAACAAAGTGTTAAGTTACATAACCCCAAAAGTGAAATAGGCCAACAAAGGCCATACATTCCCAAAATAGCAAAATAATCCCATCTATGTGCATCGTGCTCAAGACTCCGCCCGACGTCTAGAGGACGTCGTCGGGTTGCCACTCACAGGCTGGGGGTGGCTCAAAAGCCTCCTCCGGGCGCTCCTCCGCAATGGCAACGGCGCCTGCATCTAAACACCAAAACAAAGGGGTCAGACACGACGGTCTGACAGGTGAACAGTTTAGACATAATACAAGACAGTTAATATGAAAGTAATCAGTACTTAAAACATGGCATGAGTTCTGAACAAAACATGTTTAAAATGTAATTCAAAACTAACATGCTTTTCAATAAAATAACATGATTCACGAATCCACATTGAGCTCATCCTTTCTCCGTCATACGCAATGACAAGAGCAAGCAAAACGAAACAGAACGAGACAAAACAAAACAGAAGTCCGAGCCACACAAGGTGGGCGGAAAACCGGCCGCGGAACCGGACAGAACAAAGATGTGTATAAATACACGGCTAATCTGCAGATTGCCCTTATGTTTAAGGACCCCCGAACTAGTGGATCAGACTGAAAGGGCAGTCCAAGCTCAGTGGACTTCTATGATATTCATGTATGCATAAAACTGATCAATACTTGTACAAAACTTAGCGAAAAATGGGTAAAAACACTTATCGAAACAACGCAAGACGAGACGGAACAAGAATAGCATAAGCTATAACAAGCAAGGCTGGAAAAGTGTCCCCATTATTGTTCTTGAAACAAATCAAAAGTTAAATACATGCTTGTAAATCAAAACAGGTACAGAACGTATTCTTCGTGTCAAAATTCAAGATTTCGAAACAATTATGTCAAGTATATGCTAAGGTTCTTTATTTGATTCTTGTGAAGTTGAAACCCAAATGTTGGAGTTTAAATGAATTGGTGTTCCCGAAGCTGGACAACATTTCATGTTTCAACTGCATAGCATCAGGCTAAAGACCCCTCAACATATTCTAGTTTTTCTCTCCCATCAAAGCCCCTTCAAAATTCTCCTTCTGTGCACTCGGTCACTTCGCGGCTACCTGGCGGCTGGCCGCCGGGTGCTGGTCGGCCGACCGACCAACCGACCGACCGCTGACCGACTGATCAGGAGAATACTACTTTTCAATTTCTTGCGCAGGTCGGCTAGCCGCCTGCTGACCGCCCGCGGGCCGACCACGCCCTGTGCAGAAATTGAGTTACTGTAATTCTAACCGACACAGGGTCGGTTAGCCGTGGGTCAACAGTCGGCTAGCCGACTGCTGACCGACTGCTGACCGCCGGTGTGCGGCAGCTTCAGTTAGATTCAGAATTTACACTCCCTTTTCACCATTTCTTTCCTTTGTCAAATCCCTGCATATCCCCTGATCCTCATGCTCTCCAAGGCAATTTCCATTCAAATTATACAATCCACACTTCCAAATCACCTCACAACATTTCCTCCATTCTTTCATCCATTTATAAAACACATTGGCAAGATAAAAGCAACTTCAAATGAATGAAAAACCATTAACACAAACCATTAGCATATGCATTTCAATTAAAACAAGATTTCAGACTATATCACATCTTTGGAAACATACATTGCCCAAATTATCATGGAAGAGAAATCAAATCATGAAAGCTAAAGTAATCAAACATTGCATGCATCATGAATCTAAGTTGTTCACTTGCCTTTACCAAAGTCCTAGCCCAACAATCTCAGAACAAATCCTATCAAAAGTACTCCACGAAATCTACAAGAAACCCATGAAAAGAACTTCAAAAATCCACCAAAAAGAGAAGACAATGACCCATTTCGAAATGGGTGTTGCATGCTTGAAAAATGGGTTCCTAAGGAACTCAAAAGACTACATTGAAGAGGAGGAAGAGATCCATTACCTGAAGCTTGCTAAACAAGAAGAGGAGAAGAAAATGGAGTGGAAACACAGCTGGGATCTCCAAGAAAATGGTAGCAATGGATTCCTTGAGTGGAGAGGAAGAAGATGGTAGGGTTGGTTTGTGCTTTGAAGCTCTCTAGCTTAGGCATGCAATGAGAAGAAAGGAAGGGAAGAAGAAGAGTCTTCAGCTGGGTTCAGAAGTTGCAGGGAGAGCTTGACTCGTGAGTGAAGAAAAATGAGGGAGAAGGAGATTTGCTTCGAGTGGGTTTTTGTGGGCCCCATTGCTCAAAACTTGCAATGTTTAAAACACTGACTTGTGGGCCCCGGATGAAAACGACGAAGAAGACTAAAATGATCGTCGAAAAATCTACTTTCCAAAAAGTATAAATTTGGCATAGTTTTGAGATTTCGAAATTTGAGTCCAGATTTGGTGTGAAAAGACTGATTTACCCTTTTGGGCCAAAACTTGGGTTTCTGAGCCTAAAACACAAACAAGCTGAACACAAAAGTTTATCAATAAAATAAAACCATTCAAAAGAGATCGAAATCACGATTAAAATCAGAAAACTAGAATTTTCTCCCAAGCTTACACGTACTCTCAAGGCACCCTAAGTGTGACCAAATAGCACAAAACGCTCTCAAAATTCCCCAAAGCTAATTCTAGACCAACTTGGACCAATTTCTAATCCCACGTACACTAAACTCACATTACAACTAAACACGCACTTAGTTAACACTAATCGCGCTAATCCTGGGTCGGGGTTTGACAATTATTATTATCTTTCATTGCTTATTCATTTAAACTGTGATTGGGAATTGCCATAGCTTTATTTTTTGTGAAGTTGAAAGGGTGTGGTTTCCATACTGGTGGTACTTATGATTAGCTTCAATTTTATCCAATTACACATCAGAATGTTTTAAATGTTCGAGTTGCAGCTTTCCTTTCAAATGTGGACCAATCAAATGCAGGAGACCTTGAATTCTAAAAAGCATGGTGATGCTGCTTTCAGAGCTAAAGACTTTGGAACTGCAATTGATTGCTACACGCAGGTGAATCTTCCAAACAGAAAATCACGTTCTACCATTTTGTCGAGTTCCTAAGTAAATGGTTGTTTCTTCTTCTTCTTTTTTTCTTCCCCTTTTTCTCTCTTATGCATTAGTTACAGATTATACTGATGGTGTAAAATATATATCGCCATTATTTGGCTGCTTTGCAACATTTTGGAGTTTTCTGTTTCATTTTTCTGATCCATAGAGTTTTTGTTTGATCAATAAGTATATGAAATTCTGAAGCGTTTCTCAAGATATTCCTAATATAACTTCTATAGAATCTCTATCTCTTAATTTTTAACCATTCCTTTTTCTTGAAAGACGCTCTTTATTCTATAATTTTCAGTTCAATTCTTAATCATAATTTTCCTTTTTCTCTTTAGAATATATTAAAACTAATACACCCACACAGACTACAGGGTGTTCCCACCCAGCTGAGCGACATCTGGGGACCATAGTTAATAATAATTTCTTTCATAACATTTCTTCATAATATATCCCAATAGAACCAAAAAGGTTTGTGTCATTGGTTAGTCTTTGTAGGCGGTATTATGGAGCAAGGGAACAACCCTCAAGTAAACTGAGATGTTGATGTGGGTGGGTCTATCATGAGATGTGCCATGACCTAGTATCTCCCGTATAGTTTATTTAATTTCCTTTTATATTTTCTGTATAAATTTCTATGGTTTTGTTGGAGCAATATCATTTCTTTCTTTTTCTATAATATTTTCTCTTCTGTTACTTGAATGCTAATTGTGCTGACATTGGATATTGAAGTTCATTGATGGGGAAACCATGGTGTCACCTACTGTATTCGCCCGGCGCTGTTTGTCTTACCTCATGAATGACATGCCACAAGAGGCTCTAGGCGATGCGATGCAAGCCCAAGTGGTCTCCCCTGATTGGCCGACAGCTTTCTATCTTCAGGCAGCTGCCCTTTTTAGCCTGGGAATGGATGACGATGCTCGAGAAACGCTCAAAGACGGCACATCCTTGGAAGCCAAGAAAAACAGCAGAAATTGAAAATGTATAGGTTTTGCCTTTTATCCTCGCCTGTATCTATCTATATTCCATTTTCATTTGGGATATTTCCCTTTGGTGTCTTTTATTGCAAGATTAAGATTCTTACAAGTTGTTTTATATATTTTCATATAATTTTTTGGCATTGATATGTCTACTCTGTGTAACCATTTCTCTTTGAATTGGGCATTTTGCACTACTGCTTGGGAGGCCGTGAAGACTATTTGACATTGAGAAATGTTGATCAAGTCCAATTGGACTTCCTGATGGCTGGATAAAAGGACCTTGAATGGTGTTTTGCGAAATTGCCACCTTCATTTGATGATCGTAACTATTTTCTTATGATGAGCCAGCCTCCGGTGTAAAACATTTGTAAACAATTTGGTTTAACTGTCCGTTTTGCATGTTCTTGATTCAGTTGTGCAGGCCTCCTTCCTACTTGAGTGGGCCACCTTTCCGTGGGTATGCGGGCTTTCTCTTGGGTCCCAGCTCCCTTGGCTGGGGTAAAAATAAATAAAAATTCAGTGGTTATGAATATTTGAATTTAATTAAAAAAATTTAAGGCATGCGTCATCAATTCATGTAGGCGGCTGCAGTGGGCACAAGAAGTCGGGGCTGAGCTGCTCTTTCTTCACTGGTTGAACCCTTTTATCATTTCTCTAGTTTGGGTAGGGAGGAGGTCAGATTGAATGTGTGGAATAACTGCCAACCATTCAAAATGGTTCTGTGGACAGTTTTCTCCACTGCTTCACTTCCTAACAACCCCTGCCTCTGAGATTTGGCCGGGCTTACAATGTCTACCAATGATGGTTTTGACAATGGATGTTGAAAATCACCCCATCAACGTAGCTGTGAGTGGAAGATAGCTTTATTTCTTTACTTATTGGGTCTCTGTTGGAGGCCCTCAATTGATTGATAGGTGGTCCTGTTTGGATCCTCAGAACTCCGTCGCGATGTAGTCAATTTACCTCTGCATCTAATTGCCTGTAACCCGTATCTATGAGTGAGGCTTAGTACAGGTTGCCTTAAATCTATACTTGACCAGATCTACACAATGCCCTTTAATTACTAAGGATATGCGAGTCCAAGTCAGCTATGGGTTGGGTCAGGTTACCATGCTTTACCTTTGATATTGGCGAAATAATAAATAATTTAAAAATGAAAAATGTCTTTTTAATTATTTTCCTTTCAATTGTGACCCATCGCCATCCCTACCAGTCGTAGTTTGCAGCAAATAACGAATCAACAGTCCCCTATAGTGACTCAGGTTTTCCAAATGCATGGACTGCTAAGTAGGTTGCACCTGGTTTATGGCCGCTTGGTTCAAGAACTATATTAATTCCTTGAATGGGATTTTCCCATGTGGAGATGAATTTGGGATCTACTGATGTGATTCTTCTATTTCATGTTTGTAAGATTTCATAGAAGGGCCCCCTCTGCTGGGCACCTGTGCTCACCTTATGCTGTCCACCTAGCCCCAACCTAGGAATGGGACCGAGGGAATAGAAAGATCTCCACCCCCACCTACCTGTGTTTGTTGACAAGCTAGGATCATCATCCTAACCACTTGAACAATAGCAAACAACTTTTTATTGTCCAAAAATGAGTGCATGGTTAATCCAATGGTCTAGTCTATTTGGATGGGTGCCAAACTTGGGATCGGTAAGTATTGAGGGGTCCTTGTTTTATGATCCATTTAAATGGTTGATCATAAGGTGGACTCCATTAGGTTTTCGGAGGTTTCTCCTCTTGTGGTGCCAAAACACATGACGACGTGTTAGAAAGTAATGTCATAACCACTGGCCTGTAGACTGGATTAATCATATTTTATTTTATCGAATAACGATAAAGGGACAAGCCAAGTTCCCCGACAATGTGTTCATTTTTTTTTGCTGCCGCTGCTTTTTTAATATTTATCATTTTTTTAATTACACGTTTGGGCCCACTGATGTTCAATCTGATTCCATCACAAACATCTACCCATTTGAGAGAGATTTTCACTCTACTGGATATTCTGGTGGTGTGGTCGAATAATATAGAAGGGTTGAGATGAAAAGATGCACAAATAGAGGTTATGCAGAACATCTGTAGGTGAAAAATTCTCCCCCTTTGAATTGGAATGGATGCTAGTTTAACACTAATAGACATTAAAAGATTTTATCACATCAAAATTTGCAGCTTTTGAGGAGCTAAAACTGAGGAAGATCATTTGATTGAACTGAAATGAGAGCACCCCCAAATCCACGCCCTAACTGTTCCTTCTTACGCATTCATTGTATGTTGTGGAACTGGAGTATGTGAGAACACATTCATTGATATTAGAAGACCATTGGGTTCACGAGTAATAGATGACTGGTTGAGCAGTGAGTCCAGCTTCGGGTCCAACATTCATAATTAGGACTGGATTCGTGTCCACCACTGACGTGATTACAGGTAGGTCAGGCAGGCCCACTGGTCTAACTCGGATCCTGCAGGGCCTGAATTGGGCAACAGGGAATTTAGATTTTAGACTTCAGTGGGCCGGCTGACAACCCAGGCTCAAATAATACTCTTTGCTGTCTCTTTTTCATATATGTACAGACCAACCGCATTACAATATAATAGGGAGATGGGAAAACGCAGAGAGTATCAATACATGCCCAAATACAAACATCGAGATTGCATAGGAGCCAAAAGTACATAAAGATCCTTCACGAATCTATTCTTTTCATTTTCTAATTACTTACAAACATTTGGGACCTTGTTTACTTCTGGATTCATTAGAAATCTAGTGTTTTTAAGTGATTTAAGATGGAACATTGAAGTGAAAAAGCCAGGAGATGGCAAAGGCAAATACCATGCATGCAAGCAGGAAATTGAGGAAGCGGTGCCCATGCCAAAAGTTTCTTGGTTCCACTTGAGACGCAGCTACGGCATTGCTTGTTTCACTCGGCTGCTCTACAATCTCGGGCTCAGTTGCAGTGACCACATTGCGTGCAGTGGAGCCACAGATCTCACATGTCCTAGCAAAATAAAACTAGATCACTTGTGTATGGAAAAAGGGCTTGCAAAAAATAGTAATAGTATTATAACTAATAAAAGTGCACCTACGAAAATGACAATGATAAAAGATATTTATTGGGCATGTTAGTTTCGCTCGATCTGTAACTCCACAACAAAAAGATGAAAGTGAGTTCAAGATATAAGAAAAGAAAGCAGTTGGGCATGTTAGTTTGATATATTGTTTCTATGTAGGATGTGGTGCAGAAGTATAACGAGGAATTCAATGATCCTTGACCTGAAAACGCAGAGAAATATCATGTTTGTTTTATATTAATCAGAGAATAAGATCCTTGATCTGATGAGATCCACCATGGATAAATTCAATACCCCTAAAATCTCCTCAAAGAAGGAATCCTTAACCTCAGATTAATAGCCTGCAAATATACTGCTAAGGGATGCAAATGTTCACATTCACATTGAACAATCCAACTCTAACATGGGCTATTTTCTCAGTTGGGTAATTCTTGGGCATTGTCCACTCTAACATGGGCCATCAGTACCATTAAAAAAAGAAAAAGTAAAAAAAAAAAAAAAAAACATAAAAAACATGGCTCATCAGATAAATGATCTGGATCAATGAACCACACAGGCCATTGTGCAAATAATAAAATGCCCTAGAGAATGCGATGGATATTCTTGGGCCACAGAGCATTGAATTTATCTTGGCATTTGGGCACTCATAGCTGCTATTACGGATGCCTCTACATTTCTTCAACACCCTTAATATGCTACGATGGGAACAGATGCCAAAGCATACATCATTCCCCATATTACAAGGACTTCCTGTAACAGGAGAAAGATTTTTACATTCCATGCATGCAAGAAATTTACATAATTCTGAGGACTTCCTACTAGCAAAGATTTTTATACAAGTCCAAAGGCAACTTGCATCAAAAGCATAGATTGGTCAGCTCCAAAATATTTCTTGCACTTCCAGAAAAAGAAATCGCATAACTATTGAAAATGTGGAATGGTCAGTTCTCAAAAATAAATGGCAATATCCAGGACACCAATATCAATGTAACTATACTTGAAGAGGAAGACTTAATATGCACTGAAATTGGGTACCCCCCATGTGAGTAGTTTCCTATCAATTGTATCTTCTTAATTGGGGTGATTTCTATGATTTCCCTTGATTGGGATCCTATCCTAAAATCACATGATATTTACATACAGTTTTACCATGTCACGCTAACAATCAATATGATTGTAAAGCAAAAGTAACATTATTCATAAAAAAGTTAATGGCATGCAACTGAAACTGAAACACATTCATTTTGTAAAACTAAATTCTACAAACCAGATCTATTTGGTTTGAGAATGTCCGTCATGGAAAGAGTTATTCAAGGTTTGAGGAGTTATAAACTGGCTTTTCCGGCACAGAGTCACCTCTTGGCCAACGAGGGCTATATCTAATTGTGATTGGTTAACAAGGTAATCTCTCATCAGATGAGTTGTAATGGCTAAAATGTACCAATGAAGAAAAGGGTCAATATAAATTTCACCAGATGTGAGAAAAAGGATAAAAAATCGTTGAGGGAGAACAAAATCTGTAGACAACACATTGCCTCTCTCTCCATGTAAAATAGAAAAAAGGAAAATGGAGAAAAGGTGGAGTTTGACCTCATAACGTAGATGTGTATATGCCTATCGTATAGACATCCACATGATGCAATACCACTAGTGCTATCAGATACTAAATGGACACTCAGAGGTACGCTGTGATTGTATCCTATTGTACTAGGTTCATCGTTTCCAAAATATTCAACAAAGTTCCTTGGTCTTTCAACATAAAAATGTTTAAAAGTAGCTTAAATGATAATTTTTTTAAATTAAATTTAGGAACGCTTATAAGCTATGGTACCTACATACTTAAAGTAGATAGTGTATCCATATCATATCAGATCTGTACTACATTCTCTAAACAGGTACAAGCTGAGACCTCTCCTCATCCATGTAATATCTGAGCATCATAGGCATATAGGTCAACAGGAACAAAGTTATTAGATTGTATTTATCAAAGTTATGCTCCTAATATGATCCAAACTTCTCTTTAAACTAAAATCATAATATTAACACAATCACATTAATGATACGACGCCTCTGGGGGCTGAAGCCCCCACCCTCCCTGAAAATTTTCAAAGAACCCCCTGCAAATTCTAATAATTAATGTGTTTTTTTTTTACATTTTCACCACAATATTTCTTTTACATGATGCAGCCCCGCGCCCGCCCCCCACCCCCCCCCCCCCCCCCAAGTTAAATTTCTTGGGTCCGCCCTTGATCACAATCATTCATAGTCATATCCTATCAATCTGGATCGGCTTTGATAGGAATAGGACACCCATGGATATCCTAGATTCCAGAGAAGGTGATACCCATCCATGCTTCCCTAATCTCTATCCATGTCATGATGGCATCTGGATGAAAACTACTGTCTACTAGTACATATGTTCGGTAGGGCATTTGGATAAACTCCAAACAGCAGCGGTCAATGCTATTTTACAGAATGATGGTTATCCACTGCACACTTGGGGCAGCATTGAAATCGCAAATCTCATTAGGTATGATTTATTTTAGTTTATTCTAAACTAAATGTCTGCTCTAAACAACATTAGCAAGTGGCAAATATAAATGTTTGGCAAAAGAAAGCTGAAAAATAGCATGCCAAATGTGATTTCTTTAGCAACTGCAACAATTATATAGTGGAACAGAATCAGTAGATTACCATCAGTTTGGAAAAAACATATTCAAACAACTTTCAAATTCATCCAAACTAAAGAAATTATAATGAGGGAGAGGTACTTTTTTTCCGGTTTCTTTTTAAAATCCAGTAAATCATCATCATCAAATCTTTATCCCATCAATTAGTGATTGGCTTAAACTGATAGGAGAAGACTATGATGAAGATGATCATTGAGCGGACTTCAAAAAGAAATCATTCAAAACCTTTCAACATAAAACCTTCTTTTGACTGGTTACAATTATTAAACAACATGCAACAGAAAAAGGCAGTGGTTCACCTCGAACGGCGGTAATATTTTTTATTTTAAATAACATCATTTTATGTCATGGTTGGGCGAGTTCAGGAAAGCCAATAAGCAAGTCCGGATGAAACTCACTTAACCAAGCTGGCCTATAGTTTACTTTTTAAAACACCAAGAATGTGCCTTTAAAAAAGTATCTGAGAATTACTTGTCAAATGTGACTAAATGAATTTGCAGAATGAGGAAATAAATTTCTGCAATAAGTTGCCATCTAGGTTAAATTATCTGAATGATGCATGCATGTGAATAAACTATAACGCACTTTTTCATGAAAAGTAGATGACTGAAAAAATCTTCTAATACTAGAAAAAGAACAGAGAAGACAATGACTGGTTCGGAATCGTTATAACTATTAATACCTATGGATATGCTTTTCTTCATCACTTTGATTCAAGCTGTCCTGACCTTTCCCTATCTTTGAACTTTTTAAAGTAGAGAGCTTCTCCTTTACATATTCAATAATGTCTATTTTACACTGAGAAAATTTCATGCCAACAAAACAAGAGAGCTCAAGTATGATCTGGTTTTGCATTACAGCTATGTTCAAACTTCAAAGAAAACAAAACCTACAACCCACAACCCAAACTGTAACCCTGTCCTAATCCGGTGGTTTTCAGGAAGAAGGATTCACTTACTCTACTTTTCATTTCATCGTCATTATCATCATGACAATATCATATCGAACTTGTATTCACAAAGTGCTACTTCTATCAGATCAAAACTCAAGATAAGATTTAATAAAAGAATTTTAGCAGACTGCCATTTCAACACACTGTACTCAACCGGAGAAGAGCAGGAAAACGGGCATTTAGAAATTTTAGGTCCCCCAAAAGATGAGTTAGAAAATGCAAACAAAACATAAATTTCAGATACGCCCTTTTTGTTTTAAATGGGAATTTCAGGTATCTTTAACAACAGAATGCATGCATTTTCTTCCCAAGTAGATAGAAGAAAACAAAAGCAGTAAAATGGAATGAGCAAATTCACTCTACTCCAATGAAAAACTAAATATCAGATACAGGAACACAAAATCAAGAAGAGATCTTTAACAACAAAAATAACTTGAGAAGGATTCACACATTTGCAGTAGAAAACACAATCAGGCAAAAAGTGAAAGGGGATTCGTGGTTTCTTCCCAGAACTTCAGAATCAGTCACAAAGATCTAAGATTTACAACCAAAAACACACCCAACAAAATCCAGTTCATAGAAATGACAGAAACAACAAATGGGGTACCTGCAATTTCTCAGAAAACAATGAAATGAAGAACAAGAGATAGAGTTTTTACAGGTAAGAATAGTAAAATGGTATAATGATTTCTTTAACTTACTTGTTCCCCCTTATCTTGAACCAAGCCTCGGCGCACTGCTTGTGGGCTGCAGCCAAATCGTCTTTACAAGAACACCCCAATTCGATTGGAGTTCCCGACTCCTGATTCGTGCTCTCCAAGCTGAGATGACAGATTCGGCAATCCTTTTCTGCCTTAGCCGAATGCACCTTAGTCTGCAGATCTCCGCTCTCCAAATCGACACCTGAGCAGCAATCCAACTCCGAAACTGTACTAGCTTGATGATCAGATACGCCCGACAATCTGCACTCATTTGAATGCCATGACTCTTCCGCATCAGAAAAGCAGAGGCTACCTTCATCGCTTCTTATGGAGAGACGATGACCACCGTCTTCAATCTCTTCACGGGGTTGGCGGTGACTAGCCATTTGCAAGATAGCCCAGAAAGAGAAAATTCATGAAAGGAAACGCGGAGTGTGAAAAAGAAAAAAAAACCAAGAAAAATAAATGGAAGATTGGGAAAGATATAGAATAGTTATTTCATGTATCGAGAAGGAGAAAGGAAGATTAGAGAAGTAGACATCCAAACAGAAGGGGTTTTCAGAAAACCCTACCAGCAGAAAATTTACGTAAGGAAAGGAAGTGGAAAAAGGCCAAAATGTGGAAGTTTTGGAGAGATTTTCCAGGTTTTGAGAAGGAGAGGAGAAAAATAAAACCACACAAATCCAAACACAAGATATTTGAAGAGAAGCAGGAAATTCATGAAACAGAGAAGCAATGTGTGGAAAACCCAAAAAGATGGAAGCTTTGGACAGCTATTGCATGGCTTGAGAAAAGGGGAAAAAGAAGTTTAGAAAAATATAGATCCAGTCAAAACATATTTCAAGATGACCCAGGAAGAGAAAATTAATTAAAGGAGGAGGAGCTGAAAAAATACCAACAAGGTAGAAGCTTTGAACATCTAGTCCAGGTTTTGAGGAAGAAAGGAGATTAAGAAAACATAGATCCAAAAAAGAGATATCTCTATTTGGAAGTCTTGTGAAATGGAGGTCGCTAGAGAGAGAAGAAGGAGAGGATGAATAATTAAGGAAGAGAAACAGCAGGTTTTTTTTTTTTTTTTGGTAAATGAGAAACTGCAGTTAAGATGGAGAAAGGTATATTTTCTTCTGTGCGATCATGAAAGGAAAAGGAAAGGTTTTTGTTAATGGGAAGGAGTTGCAGAGAAAGGGTGCCTGGCAAGTTTGTTTAATATAAGCAGAGAAGATGAAAGGGACCATGCAGTCTGGACCCACTACAGCTGATACACACAGGCTCCCTATTTTTATTTATTTATCTATTTTTATCTTGAGGATTTTATATATATAAAAAAAAAGCCTTTATGTGCTCAATGGACGGACAAGATCACTTTAGTCAAACTCACAAAAGAGGCATTTCCACCGAAAAAAACCCATTATTTTTACCATTCTTTTGAGGGTTGACGTCGACCCTCGAAAAAAATGGTAAAGAAAAATGGATTTTTGGGCAGGAATCTTTTGTGTGGGTTTGACTCAAGTGACATTTTCGGTCCACTCACCATATAAAGTGTTTTTTCAGTAAAATCCTCTTTTATCTTTTCGAAGAAATAGAATTTGGCCGTGCATATGCATGACTATTAAACACACTAATTCCATAGTTGATCTGATGTACTTGCAGGAACATGTTTCTCATCTCTCGCCAAAATAAATGTTTTTATCTAATTTTGATGAAGACTTTATTTTGTTTGTTCCATACCTCATTCTAATAAGATGATTTCGAACCAGTTTAGACTATTGGATTGGAATGCAGCTTCAAAATTCATTTTGACATCTTTTTTTTTTTTTTTTTTTTCTTCTGATTTGTCCATTTTTACTTAAGATAAGGATGCCGCTCAACTTATAATAATGCATCAAGTCTATTATCCTTAGTTGATTTTTAACTATACTTTACAACATTAAAGACTTGTATGATGGGTCATGGGTCCACAAGTTGGAACTTATATCAATTCAGAACTAGACTCGTTTATCAATCGAAATCTAAATTAAGTTTTGGACTTGGACCCATTTATGAATTGGAACCTAAAACGGGTTTCAAAACTGACTTTTTAAGGAGTTGGAACTAGGCCTGTCTCGGGCTTAGATTGTCCAATCCCATCCCGAATATTGGGCGGGCTTGCTGGGGGTTGTTCAATCCCAGCCCTAAATTGAACGGGCCTATATCAAATGCCATCCTGTGCGCGCCTGCCCCGAAGTAGGGCTTAGCACGATCTTAAATATAAGCTAAAGAATTCAACCCATAAATTTCTGGTAATTGGAAAATTCAACCTATAAGTTTCTGATACACAAAACTTGCAATGTGAGCCTCCTTGTGAATTTTCTACCTAAAAGCAACCCGTTGTGAAATGTGAAATGTTCGTCTAGTCCACTACATGGTGCTTCTGCGGACCAATGTAGCTGTCCCAGTAGGTTTGGTAAAATGATCCATAGTGAGTGATTACAACAGTTAAAACTTGATGTATCTTATGCGGGGCCATTCTTAGAATTAAAATGATTCACATCATAACCCATTTAGAATGACCTTCATTTAAATCTAATAGTACATAATAATAACTTGACTAATTGCACTACTATCATCCACAGTAGCCCAAGTGTCCTTTTTTTTCAAAAATAAAACATCATTAAAGGAAAAACACCTACAACAAGGGAAACAAACGGAACATTACAAACAAGAAAAGGGAACAAAAAACCATCAATAAACCTTTAAATACAAAAAAAAAAAAAAAATAGAACTTACAAAAGATTATGGGGGGAAGTTGCAAAACTACCCCTTTTGATTAGCCATTTTTTGTTGTTAGTGGGGGTAGTTTTGGGTTAATTCATGAAAAATTAATGAATTTTCCTTGCGGGCGGGTTAGGCCGGGCCTGGACGGGCGGGGCTTGCTCTGCCTATTCCCAATCCCATTTTGACCAGGGTTTAAAATCATTGCCCATGCCCAGCACGTTGGGCTCAATTTTTTTTAAAAGCATTGTATTTTGGGCTTGGGCTGGGCTGTTACCCATTTCAACGAGCTCAATTGACAAGCTTAGTTGGAGCCTTCAAATAATTGGAGAACCGAATACCCATTTACAACCCTAGCATGAATAAGGATTATTAGTTATTATCTATGTCAGTTTCTCTCCTTGTGGGAGTGGCCGTTTTCTAGCCATTACTAGGTTCATAACCCTAACCCCCTTGGCTGGGTGTAAATTATAAAATTAGTTAAAATAAACTTGTTACCCTTCTATTTAAATTAATCAAATAAAAGGTGTTTCATTTCGATGATTCATTTGATGGTTTTTTTTTGTTTTTTTTTTCTTTTTCCCGTGGACTACAGGTGGGAATACTAAAGTGAGAACAATATGCCCAAGGATCCATCCTGGGTTGCTACAAAGAGAGGCACATCTTGTGGGCTTTATCATGAGACTTACCGTATGATGAATGGTGGGAATAATGAATAATAAATCTTAATCATCATTAGAATAATAAATCAAAATCATCACAAAAGCTTTGTCCCACTATGTTGAATCAACTACATCAATTTTGTTTATCCACTCTAGTTTAACTTGTGCCAAACCCTCGGATGGATTGCACTTTTTAAGATTTATCCTTATTACTTTCATGCATGTCCTCTTCGGTCAAATTGTTTTTCTTGAGGGTCCATTAACTTATGTAGAGAAATTTCTTTCATTCGTTGTTATTGGCCTACATTGGACATGACTAAACTATCTCTCAAAGGACTCTACACATTAAATGTCTCAAACGTATCTCTCTTAATTTATCATCGTCCATTTGATCACTGAATGCTCCCAGATGGACTAATTTCTTATCATGTCTTATTTTTAGTTTTACTACACATTTTTCCTAATATGAACTAATAATAGTTCATAAGATTGTATTAGTCATGCTATTCATGATAAGTTAAATCTTACGTTGGGGCTAAATCCATCTGGACTTTGGAGTAAGATTTAGGAATATCCTATATAATGAAGACATTCATTTTAAACGGCTCAGATTTCCTATAGGTGGGCCTCATTGTGGAGTTCCACTATTTCAACTTGAGAATTCTCTAAGCCATCATTTTATCTAATGGGATTAGTGGGCGCTACCAACATGAGATGTTTCATGAGACTAAAGATGATTCAATTAGGCATTTTTACAAATAAATTGTTTGGTATCACTCATTCAACAAGAAAAACAAAACTAGTCATGCTACAAAAGTTATACGGGCAAAGTTATCATATAATAAAATAAGTATTAACAAGCTTATTGTTAGAAAAGGGGCTTTCGCCAGGATCCCTAGATATTGCATACAGATTATTGCGGAAATATTTTTAGATGATGATGATTAAAAATCATACCTGCGAGATCTCTCTGATTTGATCTCGACCTTACTGCAACCCGAAAAACTTAAGCTCTTCTACTGTATTCCTCTATGCTTGAATTAGTACCAAGGAATGAGCCTTTTCTGTGAATTCTCTTTGTTCTCCAAAATGAGATTTTCTTATGTGTGTTTTTGACCTAGAGAGTAATAACGCATATATATAGGCTATAATAGGGACCTTAAGAAGTAAATAAGGATAAGCTCCTTATCGAAGCAGGAAACCCTAATTCGACCCAAATTAGAATCCTAGTTCCATAAATTACAATTCAGTCTATTAGAGAATTATAATTACACTCCTGTACTTATTCTCAAAATAATATTTCGAGCTTCATATTATTAAATGCTTATTAATCTCCCCACGTTAAGATTTCAGATATCCATCTATTAAATAATTACTGACATCTATATTTAATCGATATCTTTATAATTCCTTGAAACCTTATACTTAACTTATTTGATATATCGGACACAAAGTCCACCTGCAAGGTTTGACATAATTAAAACTTAAAAGTTTCATCAAGGGGATATCATCAATCCCTATTACGAGACGTGGATTCCGTAAAAAAACTAATATGCACCATACACATAGTGTAGTCATCTAATTCACTGAAATTATTGACCCATAAAAGATCTCACTCCTTTGTAAATCAAAATGGCAAACACTAAATGTATGTGTTTATTATTTATGTCGGGATTAAGAGTACAGGCACTCATAATAACAATTTGGATGTTAATCATCTTATATAGTCAGTATAAAGATAATAAACCCAAAAGCGGTCATGTTCAATACACATAAAGCGTACTAACATAACGAGTCGAAACTATACCGTTTTCCGCAGCCAAGACAAGTCTGTTGAAACATCATGCTACAATCGTACCAATGATGTGTCCAAATCCATCTAGATTATGAACAACAACTTATATTTTATAAGAACCGATAAATAGGTCTTCTGTGTATAAGTAGAACTCTACAGATCAGCTTATCTACTTTATAGAGTAAAAGACACACACATGTATAATTATAAATAATGCAACCATATGCCCATACAAAATCTCATTTAGATGAAAAGACAAAATATACTAATTAATGAATTAGTTGAAGACAAATACAAAAAAGTATGCTTTTAGTATAAATTTCCAACACTTATTACAGTGCAAGAGTGGTACACTCAGACTTGTAATATTATAAAAGTTATATTGGCGAATTTGTTAAAAAATAGTATCTAATCTATAGACATTCATGTCTATTTAAAAAATTATATTTTTATTACTTCTTGAACAAGAGGCAAACAAAGTTTTAACCCAATTGAGGCACATTCTTATCAAACTTTACCAAATAATTTAAAACACTCAAACATCTATTTAAATGCGTTTCAAGTCAAATGAATTCAAAAGGTAGACTAGCCATGCAACTCGTAGTTAGAATTTAATAAATAATAAAACCTTATTTTATCAATTTATCTTTGATAGCCTTACACGAAATGTAATACACAATTAATTGAATATGATTGTTGGTAGATTTTTATTTGACTTTTTGAAGGTCCACTAGGCCCGTGGAATATACCAAAAGTCCACTTATGACACATGTTAGGGATTTTTCCTAGACAGTCACAATTAGCCATCAATTTCCATGCCCGGTGACAAAGTAGAGATGTTTTTCTAGAAGTTCTCTATACTACTTCATTTTCTCAATATTGCAAAAACTTTATTGTGATATAACAAATTCATTATTAAATTATGCGATATCACACTAAACTACAGTTTTTTCACTTTGTATTTCAATGTATTTTTTTCCCAATAACATCGCAAAAATTGAGCAGGACACAGAACACATAAAAAATTATATTGACTTTGGCTACTACCCGTGGAAGTCGAGGGCCAATGGTGACCAAAGTAGAGATATTTTCCTAGAAGTTCTTTGTAGTGCTTCCTTTCTTCAAAATTGTAAAGACCTTGTTGCGATATCATAATTTTTTTTATTAAACTACGTGATATCATATAAAACCACTTTTTTTTTTGTATTTTAATGTCCTTTTTTTAATAATCTAATAAAATCTTGTAATATCACAAAAAATGAGTAGGACGGACAGAGAACACCCAGAAAAATATGTTGACTTTAGTCGCTACACGTGGAAATCGAGGCTAATGGTGATCATACAGAAAAAAAACCCAAGTGTTATAATTTCATGTTGAAAGTTGTACCCCCTAATGGAGAAGATACAAAACATGGACTCACACAAGGTGGGTCATGCTTGAAGTTTGTGCTAATTAACAGTTCTGATGTTTCTCACAAACCTTGGTTGTCCATTGTCAATTTATTATACGTATGCAACTTACGCATCTTGTGCCAAGATGAATCACAGAGTGGTCCATTGTTGAGGGAGATGGGAAAATAGAAATTGAAAACACAACAAAAATCCGTTTATTGCATTCTAACTAAATGCAATTACATCAACCAATATAGAAAGAAAACCCTAAATAAACTTGCAAAGTAAGACTCCTATCCTAAATTGGAAACCCAACCTAAATAGGAAACACAATCATCACCAAATTAACAAAATAACATTTCTAATGATATCCTAGCTTACATAGTGTCACTGGCCTAACCCCTCCAGTGCTTGTTTTGAGTCAATGACGACTTCAACACTCGCCCTCAACGCTGGCTTCCAGCATCATTGCTCCAAGTTTCCATTTGAATCTATAAAAAAAGCTTCCATGTTTGTGGTGGCAGCTCCTGCTGGTTCTCGAAACCATGTGGCTTCTCTAAGTAGATCCCTAAGTCAACTCACCCGTGTTGAAACACATATTTGACTTTCTTCTTCTTGGACTTCCACCCTTTGCTCGCTACGATGCCAATCTTCACTTGTACGGTATTGATCTTCGCAATCAGACCAAGAATCTTGTCAAGATCTAACTTGTACTGCTGGGAGAATCCCTTGCTTCTAACCATGTTGTGTAATGATTTGCTATCCCACCAAATCGACTTTCTTGGTTGTCGACCCGCATGCATCCAACTGTCTTCACACCTCCTATAGATGGTAATAGTTCTCATGTCTCTTCCACAATCAAGACTGCCATTTGATTGCCTATTGTGTCTTGTCATTCCTTGATCTCCTATGTGATAAGTTTTTCGTCTCCGTGAGTCTCTAAAACATCGTAGGGAATGATTTCTACAATTGTTTTATCAACCATCTCTTGTGGTTTTGACTTAATCCCAGACCGACCATCCTCCACTTCTTCTGGCTCATTTTCTTAGAAACAAGACGACACATGATCTTCAAGCCCCTCGGAATCTGGTATCACCCGAGGACTTGATCCAATCCCTGATCGATCAACCTCCATCATTGATCCCTCTTCCTTGATCTGATCTTGTGCTTGATTTCCAAGCGCTAAAGAATTTGAAGGCACCACAGCATTAGTATCATAAGTTATTGACGTTAATGCATACTCACAGATTTCAATGATTTTAACGGTGGTCGTGAAATTTGCCTCTAGGTCCTAACCATCCTTATTAATGGCTATCCCATGCTCGTTGGCTTCCTCATGCCTCGAGTCCCTAGTGGCTAAATTTCCCCTAACAATTACCATCTTTACTTTGCAATCTTGTGTAATGTGTCCCAATTTTCTGCATTGGTAACACATCTTTGTTGGAAGCGGGTGGGCCTCGTGGATAGGTTTTCAAAACTTTTGACCCACTTGACTTAGGGATTAAGTATCCATAAGGCCATGAAATCAAATCCAGGATCCAAAACTCAATCTCATCAACCATGATCAGCAAAACAATCTATCTAGAAGATAGATAGAAACAACACCTAACAAGCAACCACAAAATTCTACAACATACAAGGAGGAGCTTATACCTATGGAGCTCGGTTGTGCTCTAATGGAGGAATTGATATCTTTCTTTGAGAAACTCTTTCGCAAACCAAATCAGAACCTCCAAAACCTCTTAGCCTTCCATGCTATGACCCGTATCAGATCTCTTTCCTCAAGGAAGATGGTGGATTTCCAAGAGAAAAACTAACTAGAACATCTAGGGAAAAACACGGAATAGGAAATAGAAGAGAGAAGAGGAGAGTAGTTCAACTCTTGCACTTAGGGGGGGGGGGCGGGCGTGAATCCCTAGGAGGAATATATCATGGGACATCCAGCCCCCTTTGCTCCTCTATTTATAGCATAAAAGCCACCTTCTCTTTGCTAATTAAAATAGAAGTCCCACTTCTGTTAGTATCTTACTATTACCACTGTTAGAAGTCCCACTTCTAATAGAAATAGTAACTTTCCAATTCCTTTCCCTTTTGAGTTCAAATAGAATTAGTAATGATCTAGTCTTGGGCTAGCGTGGGGACTACTAGGGATTCCATAAAAAGCTGGCTCCAACTAGGACACTGCGACCCCATATCTCATGTGCAATCCGGGCCCACAGTTAACTGCAGATAACTCCACTATATAGATGCAATTGAACTCCAGTCTTAGGAATAAATTACATGAAGATCCTAAACTTCCATATCACCACAAGTAGGCCCCTCCATCAATATCCATGGATCAATTGGATAAACTATCCCACCAATTTAGATCCATATCTTATTATCCTTGAGGCCCAATTAATCACAGTGATCATTAGTACCATCCAATTAACTCTTAATTGAGATGGGTGTATACTTACCAATGATAAATCCATTAATTGACACAAGGGGATAACAAAGATAGATTTCATCTTGACCATTAAATGTTCCCACAGTCCTATTACCACGTACTCAAGACATCGAGGTGTTGACTACAGTTGCCCTCACTTATTGGTAACTCAAAGCAAATGAATAGATAGAAACTTGAGTTCATCAATGTCTCAGGATTGAGAGTCTATTGCTAAGGAATTATGAGAGCAGATCTCAAAGTAAAGACAGTATTCATAAGGTACTTCTCATGGTCCTTCAATACATCTAATGTACCAGCACTATGATCGACAAATCACACTATCTCATAGTAATCATGTTAGTTTTATGGTCTCAATCCATAAGATTGATGAAATAAATTGATTAAATTCTTTATTTATCAATATATTCATGCTTTCCTTTCATGAGATGAATGGTGTTTTATTATTTACTTGCACATAATCAATACGAATGACATAATGGTTCATGAGATGAACCGGAATCCATAAGTATACTAGATGCAATACATGTGTATGGATGAGATCCACATACGGGAGACATGTATAGAAAATCTTATACTTGAATATCTTCACAACCAGTGATGATGACTGGACATCTCATCTGACAAGGTTGCAGTACTTTGATTACTATGAGATAATATGATTTGTCTCGATCATCAGAATGTAAGATTCTGGATCATAGTACTGGTACATTGGATGTATTGAAGGACCATGAGAAGCACCTTATGAACACTGTCTTTACTTTAAGATCTGCTATCATAATTCCCTAGCAATAGGCTCTCAATCCTGAGACATTAATGAACTCAAGTTTTTATCTATTCATTTGCTTTGAGTCTCCAATGAGTGAGGCCAATTATAGGTCAACACCTCGGTGATTTGGATACGTGGTAATAAGACTGTCGAAACATTCAGTAGTCAAGATGGAATATATCTTTAATATCCCCTTGTGCCAATTAATGGATTTATCATTGGTAAGTGCGTACCCATTCCAATTAAGAGTTAATTGGATCGGTACCAAATGATCATTATACTTAATTGGGGCTCAAGGATAATAAGATATGGATCTAGTTTGGAAGACATGTCCAATTGATCCATGGATATTGATGGAAGGGCCTACTTGTGGACATAGAGAAGTTTAGGGTCTTCTATGTAATTTATTCCTAAGACTGGAGTTCAATTACATTTATATAGTGGAGTTATTTGCTATTAACTATGGGCCCAGATTGCACATGAGATGTGGGGTCGCGGTGTCCTAGTTGGAGCCAGCTTTCTAAGGAATCCCTAGTGGTCCCCACACTAGCCCAAGTTATTAGAAAGATACTAATTCTAATAGAACTCTAAAAGGAAATAGAAAGCTACTATTACTATTTGAAGTGAGACTTCTAATAGTGGTAATAGTAAGTTACTAATTATAATGAAAGTGAGACTTCTATTTAAATTAGTAAAAAGAGAAGGTTGCTAATTATTATGGAAGTAGGACTTCTAATAATAAACCAAGAGTAGGTGGCTTTAAGCTATAAATAGAGAGGAAAAGGCTTTGGACGTCCACATGCATATCCCACCTAGGGATTCATGCCCAACCTTGTTTTGTGCAAGAGTTGCACATGCTCCTCCTCTCTTCCCTCTTCTAGTTCTCCTTTAGTTTCCTTAAGAGCATTCTCTTGGAGATCCCACCCATCTTCTTGAGAAAAGAGAATCTGATACGGGTCATAGCGTAGAAGACGATTGGGTCTTAGAGATTCTGATTTGGTTTGTGAAAGAGTTTTATCATTAAAGAAAGACGCAACTTCTCCATTAGAGCACAGCCGAGCTCCGAAGGTATAATGTACTTCCTTACATGTTGTAGTTTTTTAATGATGCTTGTTGGGTGTTGTTCTATCTTCTTGATAGGTTTATTTACTGATCATGATGGCTGAGATTGAGGACATGGATTCTAGATTGGGTTTCTGTAGCCTTCTGGATAGTTGATTCCTGAGTCAAGTGGGTCAAAAGTTTTGAAAACCTATCCTAGAGGTCCACCTATTTCCAACAAATCAAAGTACTGCAACCTTATCATATGAGATGTTCAGTCTCATTAGTGGTTGTAAAGATATTTAAGTATAAGATTTGCTATACATGTCTCTCGTATGTGGATCTTATCCATACACATGTATTGCATCTAGTATACTCATGGACTCCCTATTCATCTCATTAACCATCATGTCATTCGTATTGGTTATGTGCAAATAAGTAATAAAATACCATTCATCTCATGAAAGTAAAGCATGAATATATTGATAAATAAGGAAATTAATCAATTTATTACATCAATCTTAATGGATTAAGACCATAAAACTAACAATCTTGTCAACTATGGGTTTTGTCTTCTTGGTAAACATGCTTGAATAAATGTCTCACTCTTCCTTTGGAGTCTTCACATTCATTAGATACCCGAGCGTATCATCATCCGCTAACATCATAATTGCAAATAGAGCCCATGCTCCTTTCATTGTCCATGGTTTCTTTGTGGATTCCTCTTAAGGCGGTGTGATTTATCCCCCACTTGTTATCTCTCATAACGCAATTACTCACCAAGTAAGACTCCATTTGTTTTCTCCTCATGTTGTAATTATGTCTCACCGTGAAGTACCACCAGGAAAAGAGAAAAACAAACCCATCTCAAAATCCATTCCGAAATCCATCAACACTAATCTGGTATCAAATATCTCAATACCTACACCATTGTGTAGATCTAGTCACCACCAGTACGCATAATCAAACGGATCTAAAACCCCACGATGGTGATCCAATATCGCAAAAAGAGGTTTCTTGCATCAATATGGTTAGGCTAGCCCTTTGACAATACTTGCTTATACCACTATTATGTCAACACTCTTCTTTGTTGCTCAATGCAATCTGGTCATGTCTAGCATGAACAACCCAAACTTGAACCTAAATTGGTCTAGCTTGGTCTAACCTAAAAGTGTAGACAGGGCCAATGTACAAGTCCTAGAGGGGGGGGGGGGGGGGGGGGGGTGGTGTGTGGGGGGTGAATAGGATAATTGAACTTCTTTTCCAATTTTAATAAATTAAACAAGAATACAAAGTGATAAAGTGAGATGTTGCAAATTTGTGTGTACTTAGCAATGTTCAATATAGAAAATGAATATCAAATAAACCAAGATATAGAAACAAACAATAAAGAGGGATGCACATAGATTTATAGTGGTTCAGATCACACATCCTACATCCACTCACAAGGGTCACATAGTCCCTTGGTTCTACTATGAAGAATCAAATTACACAAGTAATGATTCTAGTCACTTACACAACTTGATTTTGATAATGACATTCGATCACACAGATCTAATCCCCCACACAATTTTTCAAGTGGTTGGAGAACAAATTTTCAATCCATTATCTTAACATACATAGATTGTAGAATTTGATTGGAAGGCGAACGCTTGCCTTTGACGAAGTCTAGAAAGTGTTCGTTGAAGCTCTAACCATAGTTGAAGCTTTAACCTCTTGATGCTAGCTTTGTGTTGATGACGATGCTCCAATGAGTTGCACAACCAAGATTAAGAGGCTTTGAGTTCTAGGGTTAAGACGATTACAAACATTGGGGATCAAAGTACCCTAGAAGGTCTTCCTCCAAACACAGTCACATGAAGCTAAGGAACCTCTTAGATTAGCCTAGATCAACTATTGATGTGTCTGGAAGAGGATTGGAGAGCTTAGTTTTGATTGGGAAGAAGTAGAAATGAAAACTCTTCTAAAGTGTATAAAAGATACAGTGAAAAAACGAGCTCTAGATATTTATAAGCAAAGCACCCATGGCTAGTTTGGCGGCTAGCCTCCAAACACCTCGGCCAGCCTCTTTTCAAAATATCAAGACTAATGATCATATCTTAGAATTTGGTCAGCTCGCGGTTAGCCGTCGGTGGCCTTGGTGGCTAGCCATGAGGTGCCTGCTAGGTGGCCGAATATATTTTTTAGAGACAGATAAGCATTCTGGAAAAGTAATCGCTGACTTCGGTTACCTGGAGATTAGCCGCTAGCACACTTGGCGGTTAGCCGTGAGTTGACTGCTGAGTGACTGAACTCATATATCAGATTTGGAGATGCTCTCTGGAAAAGTAACCGAGGAGTTCGGTTACTTGGAGGTTAGCCGCTTATAACAAAGAGGTTAGCCACTTATAACAAAGAAGCTAGCTGCTAGGTGATCGAAAGGTCACCGAACCTTCTTCTTCTGGGCTTTTTATAGCTGTCTATTTAAGTTTGAAAACCGGTTTAATACAAAGCATTTTCTCAAGGGTTCTACGGTCCAAATGATGGTTCGGTTTTGGTTCATATTACTTGAGAAGGTTGGCACACACAAGGAGCCTCTCTTTTGACAAATCTGGGCCTTTTAAAAGCTTGACAGTCCTCTAAAAGTAGATCCACCTTGTAGTAGTTGGAAAGACAATGGGTTTGGGACTCCTTGGTATGGAATCGATAATACAAAAACAGTGCTCATGAAAATGTGGCACTAACATAACCAGCACTGTTGTCTTTGACCTATTGCAAGAAAGGCATAGAAACATCATGACTAGCAACCTCTGCAACTGGTTGACGATCTGCTTGGTACAACAGCGGGCGATGACAAACTCCGATAGTGGCGAGAAGTCCAACAACCCTCCTGCACTAATACATGCACCTCGAATTTGACCTTCTGATCTAATTGTGCCCCGTAGAGATCACAATGATCCAACATCTGGATCCTTTTAATTTCCACGATAGACAACACCACTATTTGGATCCTCTTCGTCTACAGCGACGTGCAATACTAGGTTGCAGTAGTGTCCTCTATTGTGTAACTCCGACATAACCGCCCTTGTTTGAGAACCCAACAATAGAAATATAACCTTTTTATTTCTTTTTTGCAGCCGAACCTAAGAAACCAAATCCTTGGATGATCCGGACCACAATCAGAATTGTCTCTCTCCTCTATCTCCTTAACCCACACAAGATGTGTCAGACCCCGACCCAGGACTAGCGCGATTAGTGACAATTAAGTGAGTGTTTAGTGTTAAGATGGGTTTTGTATTCGTTGGATCAGAATTTGGTTTGATTTAGTCTTGGAATTAGCTTTGGGAAATTTTGAGAGCATTAATTTTAGTTAGACACGTTTAGGGATGCCCTGAGTACACGTGTGAGCATGCGAGGACTATTCTAGATTTTTTATTTAAATCATGATTTCAATTTATTTTGAATGGTTTTATGATTTTCTAAAACTTTCATATTCAATCCGTCCTTATTCGACACCTAGAAACCGGTGTTTTTCAGCCAAGAAGGGTAAAAATGACTTTTCACCGAAATCTAATAAATATGTCAAATTTATACTTTTTGGAAACTAGATTTCTTGATGATCATTTTAGTCTTCTTCGTCAATTTCATTCGGGGCCCGGAAATTGAGGTTTCAGCTATCTCAAGTTTTTAGCATAATGGGGCCCACAAAACCCATTTGACTCAAGTCTTCTCCTTCATCACCCACGTTCAAACTCATTGTTCATGCAACTCCTTCAAGAGAGAGAGAGAGAGAGAGAGCTAAGAGGAGAGCTTGTCTTCTCCATTACCTTCCTTTGAGGGCATCTGCATCTTCCTCTCCTTGCTAGCTCTTCACTAAACCCATTTGTTGGGAGATTCCCGCTGGACAACTTCTTCTTCCTCATTCTTCCTTGTTTAGCTAGCTTTAGGTAAGGACCCTTGTTCATCTCTTCCATGGAGTTTTCTTAGGCCCTAATGATCATGTTTTTCAAGCATGCAAACCCATTTTTGAAATGGGTCTTTGTTTTCAAATTTTGCTGGATTTTTGAGGTTCTTTCCATGGGGTTCTTGTAGAAATTCGTGGCTCAGCTTGGGGTAGGAGTATTGAGAAGATTTTTGGGTTAGCAATTGTCAAGGCAAGTGATCATTTTAACTCTTTTTGATGCATGCAATATTTTGATATCTTTTAGCTTCAAATGGTTTGACTTTTTTCATCTTAGTTTGAGCAATGAATTGATATTAATGTGGTGAAATGGTTTGAAGTCATTCTCTTAATTTGAAATACACATTTTTCTTGTTTTAGTTGATGGTTTTTCATCCATACAAGTTCTCATTATTTTGCTCAAATGTTTTAGATAAATGGATGAATGATTTGGTGGAGATGGGAATGGTTGGAATGTATGGAAATAACCCTTGAAGAGCATGGAGGCTCAGGGAATTTGCAGGTCTTATAGGACGGAAAAAGGAGAGGAGAGAAGGTATCAGAATTTTGAAGAAACTTGGAGATTTCTGCACGCCAGAAGGCTGTTCGCTAGAGCGGAGCCCTGGGTCCCTCGAGCGAGCAATCTTCTGTTTGAAAGGAACACACCTGAAGCCAATCTGCTTGAGCGGATATTAGGTGAGCTCGAGCGAACCATCTTCTGGATGTGTTCGCTCGAGCGCACCTTGGGAAGGCCCGAGTAAACTAGGTTTTGGATGCATCCTCTCGAGAGAACTGACCATCGCTCGAGCAAACCTGATGCTGTTTGCATTTTTGAATTGAAGGAGAAAAGGAGGTTTTTGAGAGGGTTGTTAGAAGGATGAGAACCTGATTATGTTAAGTGGCTTTAGCTTGATATTGTGCTATTGAAACTCAAAATATCTTATAACTTCAGGACACCAAAATATCTATAAACACTGATATTTGAATTTCAAGTGCATGATGATCAAACAAAGGTTCTTAGCATGGGCTTGACTAGTTTGTCTGAAAATCTTTATTTTTGACACCATGAGTATTACTTCATACTTGTTTTGTCTCGCAAATTTAGTTTCGCTTTGAATTATTTCGAGAATGAGAAATGGGAATCACTTCTTCAGTTTATGTTATTATAGCTCATGCTATCTTTGCAAGTTTTGCTTCGTTTTGCTTGATAAGTGTATTCCCCTATTTTTAATAAGTTTTGTATAATTATTATCAAGTTTTGTGCATTCATGGTTTCCACTGAATACCATTGAGTTTGGACTGCCCTCTCAGTCTGATCCACTAGTTAGGAAGTCCTTAAACATAAAGACCATTTGCAGATTAGTCGTGTATTTATACAAAGTCTTGTTCCGATTCCGCAGCCGGTTTTCCCGCCCACCTTATGTGGCTCGGGCTTTCGTTTCGTTTCGCTTTGTCTTGCTTTGTCTTTGCTTGCTCTTGTTATCACGTATGACGGAGAAATGATGAGCTCTATGTGGACTCACGAAATCATGATGTTTTCTTGTAACCATGCTAGTTTTGCCTTGCATACTGTTTAAGTTTTGTTCCGAATTCATTTAATGGTTTCGAGCATTGTTATTTCAGATTTTCAATGATTTATATGTATGTCTAAATTGATCACCTGCCAGACCGTCGTGTCTAATCCATTTGTTTTGGTGTTTAGATGCAGGCACCGATGCCGTTGAGGAGGAGCGCCAGGAAGAGGCTTATGAGCCACCCCTAGTCCGTGAGTGGCAACCCAACGACGTTATCTAGACGTCGGGTGGGGTCTTGAGATACAATGCACCTTGATAGGGATTTTATCATTTTGTTATTTTTGGGATGTGATGGCCTTTGTTGGCCTTTTCTATTGTGGGAATGTAACTTAACTTTGTTTAACATACTTTTGTCACTTTGAAACTTAGAACTTAATCTTATAGTAATGCTATGTGATATTTTTCCTCTGAAAGTATATGTTCAGATAACTATTCATCTAATCTATGCATCTTTGATATCATTTCGATATGCTCTATTGTGATTACTTACACGCTTCCGCAAACCATTGTTCGTGTGAGATTGTTCCATGCTTGTTTTGGAATCCTCACAGCAGAAACCTGTGGGGATAATCACACTCAATCGCGGGCCTGGACCCGGGGATCTCGGTTTGGGGTCGCGACAGGACTGGTATCAGAGCGGGACATGTTTCAGGCATTTAGAAGAAACCAGAAACTCTTAGGGACATGGCAAGGATATGTGAGTTTGATAGATCGTTAGTATGGGACCTAGAAACCAACCCCAAACCTTGTTATTATGTACTAACATTTTGTTTTACAACATCTTGCCTCCAAGGAAAGCACCAAATAAAAATGCCTCAGGAAGTAACAACAATGAAACAGACCCCGAGAACCCACCTACAACAACACAGTTTCAATAGCTTATGCATGCCATGCTAGAGCAACAAAGACAGGCAAATGAAAATCAAGCTAGATTACAGAGCGAAGCTAATGAGAACCAAGCTAGGTTTCAGGAGCAGCTACCTAAGAAAAATGAGGAAATGGCCCAAGTCCAGAGACAACTTTTGAAAGTTCTGCAGAACAGACCCCAGCCTCAACCACAGCATATGCAACCTTTGGGGCCAAACATTATCATCAACAATAGGGACCATGATCCTAATATACTGTTTGAGAGGTTTAGAAAGAGGGGACTAAAGGAGTTTTCGGGTCAAGAAGACCCATTGGCTGTGGATGATTGGTTGGTGAACACAGAAAAGATCTTCGATGTTTTCACATGTACCGGCAAATAGAAAGTTAATCGCACAGCTTCCTTATTCTATGGGCTTGCTGACACATGGTGGAAAATGCTTAAGGAATCGTATAAGACAATGGTTGATGAAACTGCATGGGAATCCTTCAAGACCCAGTTCACAGATAAGTATGTTCCTTCTCATATCAAGCAACAGAAAGCCATTGAATTTCAGCAGCTCAAGCAGGGCAACATGACAGTGCTTGAATATGTCACAAAATTTGAGAGGCTAGCTAGATATGCTTGAGAATTGATTGATACTGAGCAGAAAAAGATCACCAAATTCTTGGAAGGTCTCAACCCGGTTATTATGAGGGATGCTACGGTAGTAGTTCTACCAGCTACCTTCGATGTAGCAGTCAAAAGAGCATATAAATTTGAAGATATCAACAACCAGATTATTCGAGATAGGAAGCAACAACACCACTAGCAAAACCAAAGGCAACAGAACAAAAGGCCAAGACAAGATCAGAACCCTCCAAGGCAGTGCATGTGCGCATTGTGGTAAAAATCATGAGACTGCCTAATGTCGCAAGGCCACAGGCGCTTGCTTTAGGTGTGGGGCTATGAACCATGCCATTTGAGATTGCCTACAATTGTAGAATCAAGGCAATAGAAACCAGCGGCAAAGACAAGCAACCCCTCAGAATCAGGCACCAACTCAAAATCAGGCAAGACCACCTCAGCAGCAGCAGCAGCAAGGCAGACAACAAGTCCAGAACCAGAATGCTCATCCTCCACAGCAAAATAGAAATGCACAAGGAAGGAAAAATCAGGCACAGAATAGGCCACAACAACAAGGACGGGCATACCATCTCAATCGTGTAGATGCCGACGCTACGAGCAACATAGTGCAAGGTAAACTTCTCATTTGTGGAGTAGAAGCTCAAATTTTATTTGATCCTGGAAGCACTCATTCATTTTTATCCCCTATGTTTGCTAAGATGATTACTATACCATCTAGAGAACTTGATTATTTCTTGACAGTCACTACTCCAGTAGGTAAATAGGTGATTTATAGAACCTATTATCGAGATTGTTCAGTCACATTAGGAGAAGTTAATTTACCAGCAAATCTTATCATTTTAGACATGCATGATTTTGATGTTATTCTAGGCATGGACTGGTTAGAAACTTATCATGCAACCATGGATTGTTTTAGCAAAACTATTACATTTAAGTTGAAAGGAGAACAAGCAGATTTGATAATTAAGGGAAATAAGAAGAATACTCAAGTAGGGTTTATCTTAGCACTAAAAGCAGGCAGATTGGTACAACAAGGCTATGAAGCATTTATTGCGTTTATAACGGAGAATAAACAGTCCCAAGGGGTGGAGGAAATCCCCGTTGTGTGCGAATTTTCTGATGTTTTTCCAGAAGAAATCTCGGGATTGCCATCGGTTAGAGAAGTTGAGTTCATAATTGAGCTCCTTCCGAGGACAACACCGATTTCTATTGCACCTTATATAATGGCTCTAGTAGAATTTGGTGAACTTTTAAGCAAGGGTTTCATTAGACCAAGTGTTTCACCTTGGGGAGCACCAATGTTATTTGTTAAAAAGAAAGATTGGAGTATGAGAATGTGCATTGATTACAGAAGACTGAACTATGTAACTGTCAAGAACAAATATCCGTTGCCCAGGATAGACGAGTTGTTCGATCAATTGCAAGGAGCAGCGTATTTTTCCAAGAATGATCTAAGATCCAGGTATTATTAGCTGAGAGTCAGAGAGTCAGACGTGCCTAAAATAGCCTTCCGAACAAGATATGGACATTACGAATTCTTGGTGATGCCATTCGGATTGACAAATGCACCCGCAATGTTTATGGGTCTCATAACAAAGTTTTTGCACAGTATCTGGATCACTTCACGGAGGTGTTCATCAACGATGTCCTCATGTATTCTAAGAGCAAGGAGGAGCATGAGGAGCACTTGAGGACGTCATTGCAACTTTTGAGGGACAACCAGCTGTATGCAAAACTCAGTAAGTGTGAATTTTGGTTGGAACAAGTGGCTTTTCTAAGCCATGTCATTTTGAAAGAAGGTTTAGCAGTGAATTCATCCAAGATTGAAGCGGTTGTCAGTTAGAAAAGGCTGAGCAATGTGACAGAAATTTGAAGCTTTTTGGGATTAGCAGGATATTACAAGAGATTTATCCAAGGGTTTTCGTCCATTGTAGCTCCATTAACAAAACTAACTAGGAAAAGTATGCCTTTTGTATGGACAGACCAACGTGAAGCAAGTTTTCAAGAACTAAAGAAGATATTAACCACAGCCCCAATTCTCGCTTTACCGTCAGGCAGTGGCGGATTCATTGTTTATACAGATGCATCGAATGTAGGATTGGGTTGTGTGCTGACACAAAATGGTAAATGTGAGAACCCGACCCCTAATTTCTGGGATTAGTGTCTTCTTAATTTTTGGAATAGTTTTCTAAAGTGGGATTAGTGGAATTTGGTTAAATCTGGATTAGAATAGTTTTTTTATAGCTTTGAATGATTTTGAGAACTCTTTTGATTGAGTGGAACCGTTGGGAGTTTCCCTTGTGAGTTTTGTGTGATTTTGGGGGTTCGTTATTGTATTTTGATTAGTTTTGAGATTTATGCAATAATTCCGGAAATCGGTAATTTGCTTCGTTTAATGTATTTTATTATTCCCGACAACCTTTGTATTTGCTCCGTTTCCGTTCGAGACCTCTAAACCCTACCTTGCTAATGATAGGGGTAAAACAGTCTTTTTACACAAAAATCTGGACCCAAATTCCGAGATCTCAAAACCATGCCAAAATTATACTTTTTGAAAAATAGATTTTATGAGGAACATTTTTCTCTTCTTCGTCGATCACATCCGGGGCCCAGAAACCGATGGTTTAGTCCCGACAAGTTTAAGTGATGGTGGGACCCACGCCCACCCTTTTACAAATGGCCAGCCCATCTCCTTCTTCCCCATTCGGTTCCAGCAGAATGAGAGAGTGAGAGGAGCCTCTCCTTAGGGTTTTTCCCCTTTCCTCTTCTTCTTCTTGTTTTCTCACAAGACCCACCTCCAAGCTTGCCAAAATGAGAGATTTGTGCCCATCTCCTTCTTCCCCTCATCTCAAGCTCTCTATGGATGCCATTAGAAGAGAAATCCAGCCACATTGAGGTTCTCCTTGAGCTAGTCTTCTTCATTTGAAGCACTTCCAAGTAAGCAATCCTTTCAATCTCCTAGATTTGTGTTTTCCTAGCTCTAGAGAGTCTCCACCTTCTCTATTGGGAGCTCTCTTCTTCTTGTTCTTTGGTTTGCCATTTTAGGGTTCTAAGATGGGTTTATTTTGGGGTTTTTGTATAGATTGGAGATTCGTGGCTTGAGAGGGTGGTTAGGAGCTTGATTAGCTACTTTGGAAACCAAGGCAAGTGAATGAATGGATTTGATTTGAATGAGTTTTTGTTTTATTGAAAATGTGGATTTTACTATTCATCTTCCTCTAGCTTCCTATGTTTCATAATGCTTTTGGAAATATGCTTATTGATAAGATTTTCTCTTAGCCAATTTTCATGAGAATGTATGCATTCATCTATTAAAGCTTGTTTTGCCATTATGGATTTCATGAATGAGATTTGTACTTGCATTGAATGAGGTTTGTATTGGAAGGAGAATCAATGCATTGATGGAATGGTGGTTGAAGAAAAGAATGAGATGTGGAATGGAAGAGAATAGACCCATTTCATGTTAGGAAATGGGTGAAGTTGAGGTGAAAAGGGATGGGAAGGAAAGAGCTGAAATCTGCACCTGATGCAGAGTTCCCGCAGCTGGGCGGTCAGCGGGCGGTCACTTTGGCCGCTAGCCGACAGGTGACCGGCGGCTAGCCGACCCAGATGCGGTTAGAAACACAGAATGCTGTGTTTTGACAGGCGAACCGTGGTCAGCCGCGCGGTCAGCTCGCGGCTAACCGCCAGTCAAAAACCCTGTGACCGCAAGGTAGCCGAGATGCGCGGTTAGAAACACAGAATGCTATGTTTTAGCAGGGTGAACCGCGGTCAGCCCTGCGGTCAGCCAGCGGCTAACCGCCGATCACCTCGGCGGCCAACCGCCAGCTGACCGACAGGTGACCGAGTTTCACCCAGAATTCCTGAGTCCTTTCTATAGTTTTCAAATATGGTATTTAAAGGTTTGGATGGGTTGTTCTGATGCCCTACCACCTTGGAAAGACCCAGGGGATGACATAAGGAGATTGACTTAGAAAGAAACACCATTTAGGAAATATATTGGGACTTTTGGATTCATCAACGTGCATAAGGAAACTTAGTATGTCCTCTATCATTTGAGTACCATACTAAGGGTAAAATAGACATACAAGATCCTTATACATGTCATTTGAATATGGATGCCCCAATATATAGTCCCTAATGGTATAAGGATTCATTGCATTGTTTTACTCAGATTATAGGTATAATTACCCGATCTGACTGGTTTTATCTCAAATTCTGATTTATACGCCTGATATGTTTTGCCAGCCCCGTTTATGCATGAAAAGATAGTGATATGAAATGCGTGCCTACGAGCACCATATCCCGCCTGCCCGAGTGTTTTATACTGATATAGTTTTGTACATGTTTTGATTTCTCATGTCATCTATGAGTCGGCACCACTAAGCTTGGACGTCCTTGTCAGTCTGATCAACTGACTTGGGCCTCCCCCTCGTGCTCCCGCCAGCTGCAGCTTGGATCCTGTCCCGATTACCCGTTCCGCGGCCGTGGTCTTGTCTAGCTATATGTATATGTATGTATAATGTTGGTTCTCGTCACTTCGCGTGTTAGAGACCAACGCCCGATCCTGCTCTCGTCACATTAGTGATAGAGAGGACTTAGCTTTAGTGTGGTTGCCAATCTGTTCCCCACGATTGTGGCTCCCCTGAAGAAGGGCAATTTGCAGGGTCCGCCTATGGACTGGGTTTGCAATGTGAGGAATACATGTTTTACAGTCGTTTTAAAGGAATACATTTTTAGAGTTGTTTTAAAGGAATGAATGTTTTACCCGATATATATGCTTTTACACATGCTTTAAAATGAATACATGTTTTGTCAGATATACATGTTTACACTGGTTTTAAATCTATGCAACTCTTGATCGAATACCATGATTTACCATATGTTTTATAATTCAGATTATCGTTTATATCTTTTCATCCACCTGCCAGACCGTCGTGTCTGACCCACTCTTTTGGTACTCAGGTCCAGATTTCTCTGCTCCGAGCTGAGTGCACGTGTTGGCTGTGGAGCCATGAGTTGCAGATTTGTAGCGTTGACTATGTCATATAGACATTTAGCTCGACATCTGAGTTACGTCACATGTGGGGTAGTGTTTATTTAGCTTGTTATTTGTAGGGCTTTTATTAGCCTGTTCTCCGGGATTTTTAATTAATGCACATTGATATTTGTAACTTGAACATATGTGGGAATGAAATATCCTGTTACTGTCAGCTCTGTATTTTTAATGTGCTGGTTTGTTCCAGTCTGATATGATTCTTGATACAATAGCTATATGCTAGCGGTTGAGTGCGATGCGGAATCCGATGGCCACGGAATCCGAGTCGCAACGCCACGTAAGCTTCCGCAAAAACATTCAGAATGAGTTGGAATTGTCATCCTCACTCACGCGGATCCTGGGAGAAATATAATTATTATTTAAATCTCAATTTCACGCCCCCCCCCCGAGGTCGGGCCGCTGTAGGGTCCGGGTTTGGGGGCGTGACAGTAAAGTAATTGCTTATGGCTTGAGACAGTTAAAAGATCATGAAAGGAATTATGCAACTCATGACTTGGAATTAGCAACAATTGTATTTGCTTTGAAGATGTGGAGACACTATCTTTATGGAGAGAAATTTGAAGTTCATTCAGACCACCGGAGTTTGCAATACTTGTTCTCGCAGAAAGAGTTGAATATGAGGCAGAGACGGTGGATGGAGTATATCAAGGACTATGACTTCCCCATCAAGTATCATCCGGGCAAAGTGAATGTAGTAGCCGACGCCCTAAGCAGAAAATGGGTAATTATGGCTAGTTTAAGAGGTGGTAATGTCCTTCAGCAGTTTGAAGAATTAGGAGTGGAAGTACAACCATTACGAAAGGGTGTAATGTTGGCAAAGATTGTGGAACACATTTTAGAACGTCTAGACTTCAGGATAGTGGATGGAGTGTTGTATTTTCATGACCGTTTGTGTGTGCCTAATGTGGATGACTTGAAGAATGAGATGAGTTCCGCCTCCAGCGCGCTTCTGAAGAGATTTTTCTACCAAAAACCTATAAATATGGCTCCAAACTCGTTTTAGAAGAAATTCACATCTTGGGAGAAGATTGGGAGCGAGGTTTTGGAGCTTTGGAAGAGCGTCAATGGGGATTTCATCAAAGATTCTTCGCCAATCGTCGTCCATGAGTAACTAAACTTTTATCTTAGGGTTGCGATGAAGCCCTAATCTCGTGTTTATGGTGATGTATAGGCTCTAGCGTTTTCTTTAAACGCTTTTGGTTATATGACAATGATGTTATCCATTGATTGGATTTTATTTCTTAAATGCAATATCTCTTTCTTTAGTATTTTAAATCTTGTAGATTTGAATGCTAGTCATATAACGGTGCTTGATTGAATGTGTTGATTAGATCTAGGATAATCTATGCCATAAAGATGGGTTATTCCTTGATCTACATCCACATCCTTTATTTGTTGACTATGTGAAGGTTTGTAACCTGAACGAGTCTTTTTAGCGTTGATAGTGAAACCCTAGGTCTATATTTGCCATTGTGCAAGGTTAGAGTGGGTTCGTACCCTGAGATCTTTTCTCTGATTGGAATTAAAACTTTGTCTTTTAATTTGTTAATTTAGTAATCAAACCCCATCAAACCAACACTTCGCTTTCTTACAGGATTAGTATAGAAATCAATACTTTGTGTTTTATTAGGATTAGTTTAGGAATTTAGGAAACAACGCAACTTAGCCTTTTTGTCCCAATGGATACGACACCCGGTTAACATCGGGATAATTTATATTTGCAAACCCTGTTCTAGGACAGGTTAGGGAGTAACCTTGCTCTGATACTAATTGATAGTGCAGCTAGGGCCAATGTACAAGTCCTAGAGGGGGGTTGAATAGGACTAATTAAAATTCTTTGCCAATTAAAAATATCTTAATCCAGTTTTAATCCCAACTAGAACAATGAACATAATGAACACAAATAAAAATACAACTTATGTGGAATATGTGTTCAAAGAGTGTGTGCTTAAACAATTATATGTTAACTAGGTTCAAGTTAATAAGCACAAGAGTGAGTGTTTGTGTCAATTAAACCCAATGATCATCTATCATCCACATAGATCTCCACAGTATATGAATATATAAATTATGCACAAGAGATAGAGAAATTGACACACAAGAGATTTATAGTGGTTCGGTCACACAGACCTACATTCACTCACAAGGGTCACACAGCCCTTGGTTCCACTATAATGAATGAAACCACACAAGTACTAATTCTACATCAATTTTGTTACTGAGGTTCGATCACAAAGTTCTAATCCCCTTTTGTTCATGAGGTTCGATCACAAAGATCTACTCCCCTCTACAATTTTTATAGTGGTTAAATCACAAAGAAATAAGCCACTCTTACAATGCTCTAAATTGAATGAAGTGAGGGAGAAGAACACTTGCCTCTTTTGACAAAATCTGGAGGTAGCTGCTCGCCTCTTTGATGAAGTCCGAAGGATGCTCTTCAAAGCTTGTCACTGTAGCTCCAAGCTTTGATGCCTCTTGCAATGCTTCCTTGATGTTGATGATGATGCTCCATTGTTGTGCTCAATCAAGGAAAGAGGTCTTTGGTCTAGGGATATGGATTATAAACTTGGATAGCTTAGGCTTTTTCCTAGATACTTAAGATATCCACTAATCACACTTTTCTTGAGCTAAGAAGGCTCTTAGATATACCTATGAAGGATCAAAGTGTGAGTGAAAATCTTTTGAGAGCCCTAATCAAGATGTTAGTATGTAGGCATAATGTATAGAAGAAGGTCTCTCAAGAATTAGCAAGCCACATGCATTGGAATGAGCTTAAAAAATATATATAGACAGCTTTCCAATGGCTCTGGCTGTTAACCTCCATCAAATTCGCGGTTAGCCGCCACTCCCAACGGATACTTCCAACAATCAGAAATTTGAATTTTCTGAATGGTCGGCTAATTGTCGGTCAGCATGCGGTCGACCAATAACTAGCCGACTGCTGACCGCCCCTCTGTTTTTCAACCAAAAATAGCTTCTGGAAAAGTAACTGACCCGGGGACCGCATGAGGTCGGCTAGCCGAAATCTGGGGTCATTTTTGAGTCTTAAACAAGCTCAAAAATATCTTCTAAAAACCTATCAAATCAACAATTTAGCCTAGGGTTTTTTGGGTCACTTAGGAGCATGGTTTCGGTCCCAATTACTTGAACTTGGTTGGCATAACTTGAGGTCGATCTTTGACGAATCCGGGCCTTTCCAAAAAGCTTTGACAGTCCTCTTGATTTGAATATTCTTTGAAGTACTTAAGAGACAATGTCTTTGGGACTCTTTGGCACGGAATTGACAATACGAACAAGTGCTCATGGAAATGTGGCACTAACAACCCCAAATCCTTACATCCATAAAGCCCTAAATCGCATAACCTTAAACCCCCAAATTTCAAAAACACTGTCTACATTCAGATCGGCTACTATTATCTTTTCTGTGTTTGATTGATTGTCCAACCCAGATTGTGTGATTGGCATGCCCGACCTATAAATGATCAATCAGCAATGTTACTAGAAGGTCATGACATGTTAAACATGCCTATGACAAATGGTTTCTGGTGTGCATAAATCACAACACTGTATGCTCAGTGTGCCAAACGTGGAATTCAATATCACATGACTATTAGACAAAGAATCAGTGTTCCCAAGTAGAGCCTCTTTTTTTTTTTTAATTTTTTTCTATTTCTATTGTGATTTTACTATATTATTCCAGATTATTCGTGATTTATTTTGTATACTTATGTCACTGGGATTGATTTATGGTTGATTGGGATTCATTGCTTAGGACAGAGTGGTGGTAGTATGGTTTAAAGAAAAGGGTTTGAAGCATGTTAAGAATGATGGGATCACAGTGGGTCCATAGCACGTTGAGATGAATAGATATTTTATAGTTGTAATTGATCTATAGCGTGTTCTGAAACAAGGAACAAAAGTGGGGTTTCAATACATTTTTGGAAGTGAAGTATGAGATTTTGATCTATAGAGATGGGTGTTTTGTGTTAGTAGAAATTGGTGGTTTGACACTGTGTAGAAATGAGTTTTTTATATTTGCAAAAATATGTGGTTTGTACTTGTAGAAATAGATGATTTGAGTGTTGTAATGGATTTGAAAATTGTTTCAATTATCCACACCTGTACAAACACTAGCTTGTAATCCAAACACATGAGGACCCAACCTTAAAATGCAAAGAATAAAATACATGAAAAAACATGCTTAACAACATAAAAATACATGTATCACCAACATTGACTAATCCATATACAACACTCTTCACAACATTTATTTCTAGCAAATACCATTTCCAAAGGAATTCAAACTTCACTTCTACATTAATAAACACATGAAATACAAACTCTATTCCTTTTACAGGCATTTATAACCATTTCATGTATCATTTGTTCAAACCATTTCATGAATCAATTAAGTATCTTCCTAAGCCAAAGTCATCCAGACACTTCAAGTGTTTCTTATTTGGACCAAACAGGGAATACATTCAAATGGGTATTCAGGTTTCAACTGTCAAGTTTCAACATTAGTTTAGACATTCCAAAATATACATCCATCCATTCATGATAATATCAAAATATACACCGTGAATTTCTAGACTGCCTTCCACTGTTTTCAAAGACATAGTATCCACATTAACATTTCTCCATATCCGCATGAGCATTTTGAAACCCATTCGCTGGCATTAGAATTGGACGATGAAACCCTGTAAGCCAAAGCCACTGATAATGTCAAAACTTTAAAGGAATTGTTTCTTTGCATTACAATAGATAAATTAAAAATGAAGGAACTGGGATGAGAGCAAATGCCAGAACTAAATAAAAAAACACGGGTTTAGGTTTTAGAAACTGTGGCCTGAGTTTGTGGCTCTCAACATGTCAGAGCAAATGCCATAACGAATTTCTCCCAGAAGATTCAAATGTTTTATCCAATAAATTTTTCGTATGTAGTCTCAAATCATGCCTATCGACTTCATCTTAAAAAAACCCCTCCTTTTCTACTTTGATCAGAAATTTAGAAAAAAAATATTGCTTTGATAAGAAATTTAGAGGAATTAAATTACTACTTTGATCATAAACTTGTTTGGTAGAACTAATTTGATAAAAAACTTGGAAAAGAAATTGCTGTTAAAAAATATTGGCTACCATTTTCACATTCGACAAAGTACGTTCATTAGTGATTCAACATTCAACAATCTAACATTGAGATCCTGGATTGGATTTAGAGTGTAGGGGGTTGGTCTTTATGGTTTACAGTTTAATAATTAGGGGTTAGGGACTTAGGGTTCGGGGTGGGATTGGGGATTCGGGTTCAAGGTTTCATGTTTTAGGCCTTTAGGGTTTCTATAGTAGGGATGGGGGGAGGAAAGGGGAGAGGGAGAGAGGAAAGGGATCTAAAAGGGTAAGGGGAGATGGCAGAAAAGGGCAAGAAAATAGAGGAAGATAAGACTAACCTAGTCTCAGGAAGACGTGGATGATGCTTGAACTTCTTTTCGAGTGATCGATGGAGATGGGAGGCAAAGAGAGGTTTTGGGGAAGAAAGAAGGGAGGAGACAAGGGGGGCTTCTTCTCGTTTTGGTGAAAACGTGAGCGGGAAACAGAGGTTGAAAGGAAGAGCCAACGAAAAGTTTCTTTTTCCGCCTTAAGTAGTCTATCCGTTTACCGTTGGATCATCCACACGATCCAACAATCCACGATTGACTTCACACAGTTTGTAAACGAACAGTTCGCATCTGATCAAATCCCAACATATAAATATATATAAAAGAGGGACTCTCTGTCAGACCCCAACCCAAATTAGCTCGATTAGTGTTTTTAAGGAGAGTGTCTAGTCTAAAGAGAGTTTAGTGATCGTCGGGTTAGAATAGTTTTATTTAGTCCTGGTATTTGTTTTGAAAATTTTGAGAGCGTTGGTTGAGTCAGACATGTTTAGGGACGCCCTGAGTGCACCTGTTAGCATGGAAGGGTGATTCTAGATTTCTGCTTTGATTGTGATTTTTAATGTGTTTTGAATGTTTTTATTTTTTACTACAACTTTCGTTTTTAGTTCGTCCGTGCTTGAAGCCTAGAAACTTGTGTTTTGGGCACAAATGGGTAAAACCGTCTTTTCAACCCAAATCTCGACACGATTTTTCGATAGCTCGAAACCATGTCAAAAATATATTTTTTGAGAACTAGATTTTTCGAGGATCGTTTTATCCTTTTTCGTCGATCTCGTCCGGAGCCCGCAAGACCATGTTTTAAACCTTTGAAGTTCCAGACCCTTGGGACCCACACACTCACCCCAAGCCAAATATCCCCTTTTCTCTCTTTCACTCTCATTCTTCCTACATACGTCCGTGAGTTTCAACGTCCAGGGCTTTGGGAGCTTTCTTCTTCTCTCCATCTTCTTCACCTTGCATGTCAATCGTTGGAGCTCGGATTGAAGATTTGGCTTCATCACCTTCTTCCTTTCCTCTCAAGCTTTCCCTTAGACCCATTTGTTGGGTGTTTTGAGCTAGACAACCTTCTCTTCTTCTTCCTTTCTTCTTGTTTGAACTTTGCTAGGTAATAGCTTCAACCCATCTCTTTAATGGAGTATTTTTAACTCCTAAGGATCTTGTTTTTCGTAGTTTTAAACCCTTTTTCCAAATGGGTTCTTTTATTTTGAAATGTATGAATTTTTTATGTTGTTTTTGGGGCTTTTGTAGATCTTGACTCTTCTCTTGAGTAAGACCTTTGAGGAAGTTGAGATTTTCATTCTTGAATCTAAGGCAAGTAATCCTTTTAGCACTTCAAATGTTTGATTTAGAATGGATGTCATTTTAACTTTAAATGAGATTTCTAGGTTTGTTCTTGTGACTTTAGTAACATGACTATTTGTTTTGGGAATCTACTCTTGAGCTTACATGCATGTAGTAGAAATGTGATTCAAATGTTTTCCTTCAGCTCATGTTAGGCTTTGTTTAGAATATGACTTGCTTTAGAGAAGAAATGGCTTGAATATGGATTTACTGTGTTGGTTCCCGCAACCGGCAGTCAGCTGGCGGTCACCTCGGCGGCTAACCGAATGGTGATCGGCGGCTAGCCGACCCAGTTCGGTTAGAAGTACAGAATGCTCATTTTGAGCGGGACAACGTCGGCGGCTAGCAGAAATTTGATGACGGTTAACCGCCAAGTAACCACTAGGTCACCGAGATTCACAGTTAGAAACGCAGAATGCTACAAGTTGTCTGGGACCAACAGTCAGCTGGCAGCTAACCGCAGTGCACCTTTGCGGCTAGTTGACAGGTGACCGACCCTTTTCGGTCACTTTTCTAGAATGTAATTATTTTCTGTCTGGGACCCGCGGTCAGCTGGCGGCTAGCTGATATACACCTCAGCGGCTAGCCGACAGGTAACCGCAAGCCAACCGAATCTCCAGATTCGTCTGTTTTGCAGGATTTTCTTGAGAAATGAAAACTAGAATATGTCTCCGGGCTTTTAGCTTGACATTATGCATTTGGAGCTCAAAATGTCCTTTAGCTTCGGGAGCACCAATCCGTCTTATTCTGACATTTGGGTTTCCAAGTACATAAAGGTCAAATGAAGGGCCTTAATATATATACTTGATAAGTTTGCTTTAGGATCTCAGATTTGACATGATACATATCGTTGTGCACATATTTCAATTTACAAGTCTTAGCCATGTTTTGATCTGTTTCAAGTACTAGTGAGGGGGATCACTTTTAAGCTTTATTTTGCTATAGCTTAAGCTATTCTTGATAAGTCTTGCTTGCCTTGTTTTGATAAGTGATTTTCCCCTATTTTCGACCTATCTTGTATATGCTTCTTCTGGATTTGTGCATTTATGATATTTGATGAACACCACTGAGCTTGGACTGCCCCCTTCAGTTTGATCCACCGTCTGGGGCTCCTTAAACATGTGGACTATCTGCAGATTAGTCGTGTATTCTATTAAACATCGTGCTTGTTCTGGTTCGGCGATCGGCCTCCCCGTTTACCATGTGTGACGTGGGATCGTGTTTGCATGTCGTGCTTACTCTTGTCATCTTGTATGCTAGAGAAAGGATGAGCTCAACGTGGGTTATCTAGTCATGATATTATAAGTACTCATGCTAGTTTTGTTATCTAAATTGCATCTTAGTACTGTTTTGTTTTAAATTTAGTAAATTGTTTTAGTAACGTTCTTTCGAGATCTTATCGCTTTATACTCTTGTCTAAATTGATTTCTTGCCAAACCGTTGTGTTTGATCCTTGTATTTTGGTGATCAGGTGTAGGCGGCATTGCCTTTGTAGTGGAGTGCCCGGAGGAGGCTGTTGAGCCTCCCCGAGCTCGCGAGTGGCATCCTGATGACGTCATCTAGACATTAGGTGGGATCTTGAGACGCATAACCTTTGGGCTAGGGTTATTTATTTTGATTCTTGGGGAATGTATTGGCCTTTGTTGGTCTCATATTTTGGGTTGTATCTAACCAATATGCTTTTGTTAACTTGAACTTAAATGTAATTGGGCTTATGTCCTGTTGTGTGTTTCTCTCTCTGAATCTCATGTCTTGATGAATTTTGATTTATGCAAGTGTGATTTTTATATCACATGTGTTTGTATTGACATGATTTGCTACATGCTTCCGCCACCATTGATCATGTGAGTTCAGTCCCGTGTCTTTCGGATTCTCACCGCGGGAACTTATGGGATGTCATAGATAATTGGATGCGATTCTCTCTTTAGGCATTGCATCTACGTCTCAGGGCCCGGGCCTTGGTCCGGGGTCGTGACACTCTCCTAGGTTGCAGCTAATTTTATTTTAAGTTGGAACAGCGCACTGTTGTCATTACTCAGGTTATATGGCTCCACGCCTCCCATCTTTGAGTTGATTGGATGGTGGACCCCACTTGATCCTTTCCACAAAGGGTTGGAGTATCATGGTCGCCGAAGGATGTGCTACGAGATAGATGATCATGATCATGGACCATGTGGTCTCATAAATCAAAGTCGACTATCTCTGTTTTTGGCCTGACGGAACTAAAAAATTCAATTTTGATTGGATTTATTGCTGAATTGGGATTTTCTCGATTTGGAGACGATGATTTGAGACAGTTTAAGATGGAGAGGGTTTTGCAGACGATTTAGCTTAGGAGAACATAAGCTGAAGCTTAGGAAAGCCCAAGCTTAAGAGAGCCCATATATATATATATTTATATATATATATATATATAAGGAGATGCTCTCACCTTAACATATGAGAGTTAGGGTGGGGGTCATCACATTTAAGTTGTTGGCATTGGATATGAATGTGAGCGCCCCCACTATAGCTCTCATAGTAAGGCGAGAGATGCTCTTCCATATCTAAAAAACGCACACTTTAATGATGTATCTAAACTATTAAATTTTAAGATCATATTAAAAGGTTAGGATGATCTTATGGACTCAAGATTTTGTAAATAGGTAGGCCTCATATTGATCTTTCCATCCCATGGACTCCCGTGATCATCATGCATCCTATTGGGCCCAACTAGGATGAGAATTTTCTCTTATAAAACGTCCAAACGCTGTGTAGCACTCCACACACACACACACACATATATATATATATATATATAAATATATTTAGGGTTAGAAATGATTATAATTTTGCTGATGCCACCATGGAGTTTCAATATATGACGGCTAGTGTGAATGGGGCTATAATTTGGGCTTTCCAACCTTGTGTTGTGATCATCCCTTATCTGCATCCCTTCAAATAAAAATGGGAAGTGATATTTTTTATTTTCCTTTTCATCTCCTATACATCTTTATCAAATTTTCGACTTTATATGGACTTCAAATTTCAACATTCGAATCTTCCTTGAATGGTCGGTGAAAATGGCTCTCTACTATCTAAGCAATGATGATGTTATTGATTGGTGATGGAGCTCTTAATTTGCAACCACAAGCGTTGGTCCACATAGGCTTACGTATAAGCCTTTTAACCAATTGGGTACAAACATGACCCACACGTAGACCCTATGTAAGAATCAAAACTTAAAAAAAAATAATAATAAGCTTTCGGTCCAAGTTTAGACCCTCCAAAGGCTTGATAGATCCCAATCAAAACCCAACTGCAACAACAATGATAATATGACACGATATGATTATAACTTGTATAATATAGATATCTTGCACCTCGCGAGAAGCATGAAAATTGACCCCACCAGCTTCTTTGGTTTTGGGTCTTTCTTGATTCTCAAAATCTCAATAAAGAGATTCTATGTTTTGATTTTTCAAAATATTCTTTGCGTGTTTTGTTGGTGCCAGTGGAGGACAAGGTGGCGGTTTGTCAAAAAGGTACATGTTTCTTCATACGTTGATCTAAACGCAAGTAACGAGCGATCATTAGATACAGGGAAGAGGAATTTTTTTTTTTTTTTTGAAGCATCCCTTTGTTGGCCTCAAATCAGAAGCAACATTCACTGTATTTGATTCTTTGATAGGTAATTAATCAAGAAAGCATAGGGATGTAAGTGGGTCATATCTGAGTTGGAACCATAGTGGGTTTTGATCCGTATCTGTCTTCATAGATTTGGACCTAAATGTGGACTTGAATTTGTCTTTATAGATATGAATTTGATGCAGAAGCTATGAGTGATATCTGGATCAAGCAGCAGCTTAAAATAATGGATCTAGTTCCGCATCCAAATCTGAAATTAGATGTGGAGTGTATTAATATAATTGGATCAAAGCTTTAAAATAAGACTTTTAAATATACAAGTGAGAGTATTAAATAGTGTATAGTTAAATTTAAGTCGACTCCTAAATATGACTACAACTTAAGCTATATGGGTCCCTCAAAACCTATCCAAAATTTTAATATATGGATACAATTATCTTGGATCTAAATCCTTGGGCCGGAGTATATTGGGATTTAGTTTCAAATTCAAGTATTCGGGCTCGTATATGCATGAATTTGGGTCTGGGTCTACTTTTGAATTTCTTTCGAATTCAAAAATTGGTTCTATACCCGATTTACTCAGAAGTAGTCAAACCTATAAGACTTTGAATACTTGGTCAATCCAGATACCATGTGTGCACTACCTAGGAGAGCAAGAGAGAACATTACAGTGAAGGAAGCAAGATCCCCCATTACTCATGTAGGTAATAGTTCCTGTTGGTACTCTTCTCGCTCTTTCGCCAGGAGGAAGGAGTGGAACTCCGCATGGGGCCACTTGTTGAAAATTTGAGTTGCTTAAAATGAATCACCTACCAATTTATGGGATGTCCTAATTAATATCTTGCTCTAAGAGGAATTGGTCTCACCATAAAATAAAGAAAGTGATTATAATTAATAATACACTAGCAACAACGGCCCGTGTTTAACTTGGGCAAAAAAAAAATAAAAAAAATAAAAATAAAAAAGGAAGAGAGAGAGAAATTACATAAATTTATGAGATATCAAGATTAATTATAAACACATAAAATATATTCATGCATATTTATATAAAAAAAATCAACAAATAGTAATCATATCTTCCATCACAAATACAAGCACAACCATACCTCATTATATATATATATATATATATATTATATATAACGCTACAAAACGCCCGGGCGTTTCTGTAAAGGGGAACGCCCATAGTGTTTAATGAATGAAAAAAGAACATGTGGCTAATGTGGATTGGCATAAATAAATGATAGCAAAGAATCTAACTAAGCCCCTAATTTTTCTCTTTAGTTCCTTTTTTTTTCTCTTTCTCATGATAGCACACGTAGAAACCTTTTCAGCTCAAGACATACAGCTATAAATCTACGAGTGGGGCCCGAACAGTGGAAATCTAGGATTTGCTTTCATGGAACATTTTTCCAAAAGTGTGCCACACTATGCAAAATAAAGAAAGGCAAAGTGTCATGAAATACACGTATGAAGGTCTTCTCTCCTCAAATTCAAATCTCTCCGATCCTAGTTTCTCTCCTAGATAAACTCCTAATAAGGTGAGTAATATTTAGCAAATTTTTAGGCATGAGTATCAATATCTATTCAATCATATAGCTTACTCATGAGGTGGGATCATTTAAATGGACAAGTAAAAAGGGGCGTTTACACCCCTTTTTGACAAGGGGAGTTTTTGAGAATTCCTTAAATATATATATACATATAGTACTAATTTCTTGGCATCTCTTACTTCACTGTAAACACATTTAGTTGCATTCAAATTAAGATACAAATGGATGCCTAGTCTAGATATATATGTCTAAGTGCTTCCAGAAACTAACTTTGATCAACACCCAAATATTTGTAAAATGTCACATGTTGAAAAGTGAAGATATATCATCATTTTTCATGCAACACTCATATATATATATATATATATATATATAAAGGAGTCTTGATCTGGAGGGTGCCCGCATCATCGCTCTTAAATATCACGACACCACATCAAAGCTCTCTCGGACACCGTGTGGCATCACAATTGATGCCACATAGGTTTTTCAAAACGTTAAGATTTGAGAGACAAGCTATATCTCTCCATATATGGTATTTTCTTCTCATTTCACTCCTTAAATTTCTGTCATCATTTCTCTAAGAATTTTATCCTTCCTAAGATAAAGATCTCAATCAACTAAGTGAAATAATTCTTCCTCAATTACCTCAATTTGCTCCCTAGATTTTATCCTAACTTCAATATTCTTTCCATCCATAATTCTTTGTCACAACAATCACTAGTCTTATCGATAATATCATATCACTTAGTAAGACCTAACACTAGTATCTATTAAAGCAATAGGGAGCCTGGTTCTGGATGGTGCTATGTGAGAACTCTCATTTTTCTTTATTTTTCGGTGTGCCATGGAAGCATTTAAAAAAATTGACACGTGCATCACAAGATGTTTCTTCAATGCACTGCCTATTATTTAAGGATTTGATTTGAGAAATTAAAGTTGGAAGGTAGACAAGTTGTCTCTCCTAAATTATCTCTTAATTTTAGGATATCTAAGTTAGGAATGAATCTCGATGATGTGATCTTTATCAATCATAAAATACCTCAAATGCATGGCTGCCCAGATGAGATAGTGGCAAGAATGGGCTGAACCCACATGGAGCTAATTAAAGAAATAAACTTTTAGATTAAGGAAGCTAACTAAGTATCAATTAAGAAAATTTCGAAAAATAAAAGCAACTAATTTAGAAAAATGAAAACTACTAATTAATGAAAGTGATTAGAGCATAGGAATCCAACAAGCATCCACCAATTATTTATCAAGTGACCCTAACTTGTTCTAATTTTTACTTCAAATCAAAGACAAATCAATCTTTTTGACTTGGAAAATCTAACTTTAAAAACCCTTTTTTTAGTATAAAATCCTAAACTCAAGACTTCCTTTCACCTCATAAAAGAATAAAAATAATCTAAACACTACCCACCAAAAGTAAGCATAAACCATCAAAAGATCTAAGTCCTAAGCACGACCTATCAAACCTAAAAATTAATTTTTATTTTCAGAAATTAAGAATGGAAGTTTGCCTAGGGTACGAAGGCAAGTCTACTAATTGATCGTAGCCCCAAGTGCAAGGCCGCAATTGTAGTAATAATCAGTGAAACCGGGTCGATCCACAGAGAGTCATTTATAGCACGAAACTTGTCCTATATGAAAACTAGTACTAACCCAATAAAATCTATACAAATAAATCTCTACAAAATTGTGAGACCCCGACCCCTAATTTCTGGGATTAGTGTTGTATTAATTGTGGATTAGTTTTCTAAGTGAGATTAGTGGTTGTTTGGTTGAGTTTGTGAATTAGAATGACTTTTCATTAGTTTTGGGGAGTTTTGAGAGCCCGTAAACCTAGTTAGTGACTGTAGGGTTTCATTTGTTTTGCGTGGTCAGCATGGGAGGTTCTCTGTTATTCTCAAAAATTCCCATTTTGCCTTCATTTGACTAATCTCGTCACTCCCTACAACTTTTGTGTTTACTTCGTACCAATTCAAAGCTCCGAAAATCAGTTTTTCCAGCCCTGGGGTCAAATCAGTCTTTTCACATTGAATATGGACCCAAATCTCGAAGTCTCAGAACCATGCAAAAGTTATACTTTTTGAAAAATAGATTTTTTTGAGAAACATTTTTCTCTATTTCGTCGATTGCATCCGGGGCCCAAAAATTGATGTTTTAATCCATCAAAGCTTGAGTTAGTAGTGGGCCCAACCCCCACTCTTTCTATAAGTTCACCCTCTCCCTCATCTCTCCCAAATCGTCCTAGTTGAGGGGAAGGGGAAATTCCAGTAGGAAATTGGGGCTTTAATCCCCTTCTTCCTCTTGTTTTCTCTCCCTAATCCCACGTCCAAACTTGCTAAATGGGAGACTTGAGCCCATCTTCTTCTTCCCCTCATCTCAAGCTCTCTTTAGACACCATTATTGTGCAAAGTCAAGGTGGGCAGCCCTTATTTCAAGCTTCTTCTTCTTGATTGATGACCCTAGAGGTAAGAGCTTCCTTCTCATTTTCCATTTTGTGTAATGGCATCCCCTTAAGTTCTATTTCCTAGTTTGGTTTGAGGTCATTCCTTGTCTTTCTTGATTTGCCATTTTAGGGTTCTAAGATGGGCTTATTTTGATGGTTTTGTGTAGCTTGGAGACTTTGGGCTTGAGATTGGAGAGCTTTGGAGAACAAGGCAAGTGACTGAAATGTGATTTATTTTAAGCATGCCAATTTTCATGAATTTCCTAGTTTTCATTACTATATGTTTATGGATTTTATGGCCACTTTCTTTTGGGACCCTTGTTATACTTTTCATTAGCTTATGTAAATGAAAGTTAGATGGTTTCTCTCATCCATTTGAGCTTTCTATTAAGTTTCAAATTTTGTTTTATGTCATGGTATTTTGGTTGTAAATGGGTTGTTTTTATGATGGATTTGGTGATGGATTTACATGAATGAATGGATGGAATTATGGAGGATGAATGTGGTTTTTGATGGGGCATTAGAGGCCTATGTTTATGCAGGTAAGGGTAGAAAAATGGGTTTGCAAGAGAAGGGAGAAGGAGGCCTGAAATGCACATAAATCTGGTACTTGATACGGTTCGCTTGAGTGAACCCCTCCCAGAAGTGAGTTGGCTCGAGGCAACTTTGGGTCCGCTCGAGCCAACCCACATTTGTGGGCTTGGGCTTTGTGTGGTGTCAGAAAGGTATTGTAATCATGGGGAGATGGATTGCTTAGGGATCCTAACCGCATTTGGACCATGTATGATTGTATGGAGGAAGAAAATGGAGAAAGGATATGCCCATGCGGGAATCCAACCCGGAAATGCATTAAGACTCCATAAAAAATCGGATAACATGCAATAGAAACTTGGAATGCTGCCAAATCTCGAGAGCACCAAATGATATAAAACACGACATTCGAGGGTTGTCACGGCCCCGAACCCGATTAGTAATTAAACCAGATCCGGGGTTTGAAATTTAAGGCTAATTAAAATTTTTTGCCTTTAATGCCCAAGGATCGAAGTCTGTTGTGAGGATTGTATAGTTAAGCCTCATTAACAAATTAATCAACGGAACTTGTCCGGTAAACACATTCGCTAAACTTGTAGACATTCATTAAACATGTAGAGATATCAAAGCAAGTACGGGATTCATCCCATTATATATATATATTTGTCATAGCCTCGCCCAACTTAGCATGAAATTGCTCGCTTTGGCCCACATGCATGCGCGAGGACTTCTCAAGAGGTCACCCATCGTAGTACTGCTCCCGCCTGAGCACGCTTAACTTTGGAGTTCTTACAGTTTCCGGGGCCACACGGTCTTAAAAGGCCTCATGCTAAGTTAATACAGGGTTTGACTTATAAGCCCAGGGTCAGGACTTGGGTATTTCCGATGCGGGCTAACGGAGACTCACCGTTTGAAGCCCGTGGTTGACACGCTACACCCCGTGGTTAAGGGTGCCGCCCGGACCAAGTTTTCACAATATTCAAGTTTCAAAAGAGGAGATAATTAAAGTTTATAAACATCAATACTATCCCAAAAACTTAGGTCCTGGTACAAAAGATATACAAAAGTATGGAAAGTACAAAAGATCTGGACCAAAAGATGAAATGAGGTGGCACAATGAGAAATATTCCCGTGTAACGTGCAATGGTACTAGGAGTGATGATGCTAAGCTACGTCATTGGCACCCCACTCTTGTACCTCATCCTCCTCCCTCGGTTGAGGATCCTCTGGGATTTCCTCAGTATCCGGGTCTGTGTAATAGTAGTAAGTGTCCTTTACACACCTTGAAATAAGGGTCAACAATACGTTGGCAAGGAGATAAGCAATATACATTATTCATAACATGTTTCAAGAAGAGTAAATACAAATACATGATCATAAGATAACAAGCTACAAGCTAGGCATGAAGTATGAGTAATACGAGAATCAAGCAACAAGATAAATCCTATCAAGATAAACAAGAATAACCATCCATGAAATGCAAGGCAAGCAAGAGGAGACTTCGAGGATGTTCAAGCCACCTCCTGGGGGTATAAGTGACGTCCAAGCCGACTAAGAATACCCAAAGTCCGGCTCTAGGTGGATCCTAGCTCCCGGTCCTATGAATAACAGCACGGTCCAAGCCTGCTCCCAGCTATTCATGCCATGGACGCTGTCCAAAGCCGACTGCCCACCCTAATGTCCGAATAACTGGCCCACTCAAGAATCATCAGACTGCAGCTGGTCATGAATGCAAGATGATGATGATGGTTTGTGTCAGACCCCGACCCAGGCTTTGTATTTTTAATCATTGTTTTAGCTGTGTTTAGTTTGTAAGTGGGGTTAGAGGACGATTAGCTTGGATTTCTAGCTAGATTAGCATTTTGAATAGCTTTGGGGAATTTTGAGAGCATTGAGTCTGGTTTGATCTGGCCCGGAGTGGCTTGTGTGATGAGTGTTTGTATGGGAATCCGAATTTTTGATTTTTGAAAAATGGAGATTTTGATCTTTTTGGATTTGTATTTTTGATTTCAACAACCTTGATAATTGCTCCGTATGTGTTTGAACCCCGAAACCATGTTTTTTTAGCAAAAAGGGCAAAACGGTCTTTTCACCTCAAAATCTGTGCATGAATTTCGAAATCCAAAAAATGTACCAAAGTTATACTTTTTGGAAACTAGACATTTCAACGATCAATTAGTTCTTCTTCATCGATCCCATCCTGGACCCACAAGAGGGAGTTTTAAGCTCTCAAAGTATTAGGGGCAATGGGACCCACAACCCAGTTGAGTTAAAACTCAAAACCCACGTGTGTTGTTCTCTTCTTCTTCTTCATTCATTTCACACTAGCTGAAGACTTGAGAGAAGCCAGCCCTTCTTCACTACTTCTCTCCTTTTGCATGTTGGACCTTCTATGATCTAATTGGAGTTTTGAGTGCATCAAACCCTTCTCCATCTCTCAAGCTTTCTTTTGATACCCTTTTCAAAGAATTCCAGCTGAGATCATCTTCTCCTTAAGATTATTCTCCGTTGTTAGAGCTCCAAAAGGTAAGCAATGGCTTCCTTTTCTTATTTATGGTTTTAATGGACCTTTTAGAATTGTTTTTATCTTACATGCATGGATTCTTTTGAAGAACTCCATTGTTCTCAAAGTTTTGTGGAATTTTGAAATGGGTTTTTCCATGGGGTGTTTGTGTAGATTGAAGGGTGAGCTGGGAAAGAGTATTTGGAGTGGTTTAACACCCATTTGAGCCAAGGCAAGTAATTGAATGAAATGTGGTTGTGCATACAATGTTTTATGGATTATGAGCGTGATTTCTTACTTACAAATCTCCATTGGTTTAATCTCATTTTGTTTCAATGTTTAGTTCACTAAACACATGTTTTATTGTTCACATGCTGAGATTTATTTCATGGAATTCTGTTTTAGAATTGTTTCATTGAAATTGGGATTTCTACACTACAATTGTTAGGAATTGAAACTTGGAATTGTGTGAGGTTGATTTATGGATTTTGAAGTGTTTGAAGTGAGTGGTTGTTTGATGAAAAAGGGGGAGCATGTAGGGTCATTTTCGTGCAGGAAAAAAAGGGTTATAAGGAGAAGTGATGGAGGAAAGAAAGGACTGAAAACAGCTTCAGAAATGCATTCCTGCAGCTGGTCGGTCAGTTGTCGGTCAATGGTCGGCTAGTCGATTGCCAACCGATAAGTGACCGAACCATCTCGGTTCCATTTCCAGAATGCTGCATTTTCCAGATTTTGAGGTCTCGGTCGGCCTACAGGTGACCGAACATCCTCAGTTCCAATTTCAGAATGCTGTTTTCCTATCCTGATGGGGCGGTTAGCTCTCGGCCAGCACTCGACTTACCGACCTGCTCAGTGTCAGCTAGCCGACAGCCAACTGACTGGTGATCGACTTCACCTAGAATTTCTGGAATGAAGAGAAGGGTTTTCAATCTCAATTCCTTTTGGACCCTTCCTAGTTAATGTATACATATTGATATCTTAAATGTCATAAAAAAATTGGGCACCATCTAAATGAATGAATGACATGGGACCTCAAAGTGTATACTAACTCGACGGTTATGGCTCCAAGGAATTGATGGTGTGTTGTGAAATTAACTTGTAATTTCTAAAACCTCGTTTTGTGATTCACTGTGTGAACTGCGTTTTACACACATTATGTCGGGACTACTATTCGTGAATTCTTGTGAATCAGCATGTGTTCTTGATATAGTGTGAGTGGTTCCCGAATTTAAACATAGCAAGCATGATTTCGAAAGTTAGTGTGTATTTATTTTCTTTTCGGTACCACTCAGCTTGGACAACCTTGTCGGTCTGATCAATTGCCTTGGGTCCTTAAATACTTCATGCCAACTGCAGCTTGGGATATCGTGCGTGTTATTTAGCTCGTTCCGCGGAGGGATTCGTGAGTGGTACCCAACTATATTGGGTCATGATTTCGTACTCCCTTTCACCTTGTGTGACGGAGAATTTATATCACGAGTGCTCTTGTTACCTCGTGTGATAGAGAATATAGCTTTGTGTGGTTGCCAAGGTTTATTTCAAATGTGTGTCGTGATTTATCATGTGGCTTTACAAGGGAGGTTGTTTCGAACTATTTATTTTAATTGGATTCTTTTCATTGCATTTGTTTCATAAATTGTAAACTATTGATTTATAGGATGATTATACTTGATTCAATTACTTGCCAGACTGTCGTGTTTGACCCTTCGTTTTTGGTGTTCAGATCTAGGTAATGTTGCCGTCGAGGAGGAGCACGAGGAGGTCGTAGGTGTCCAGCCCATTGGGCAAGAGTGGCAGCCCAACGATGTCATATAGGCATCGTGTTGGGGCACGAGGCGTAACATTTTGGGACCTTGTTATTAGCCATTGTTGGCTCATTTCTTTTTTGGGAAACATGTAAAACTTAATCTTACTTTGGATGTGATGTTAACTTTAACTTAACTATAAGTATGCTAGTGATGTTCTCTCTCTCTCTGACATGAGTCAATGAATGTATCTATACTTTCTCCTTTTTGAAAGTGATTTGATTGAGTGTTTGCTACACGCTTCCGTAAATGTATCGAACGTGTGTGATTCGTGTGTAATCCTCACCATGGAAACCTGTGGGAAACTAATCAGAGCGTGCGGGGCGGAATTTTCTGGCCCGCCGTGCCGCAACGCCGGATTAGGATGGGGTCCCGATCTGGGGTCGTGACAGGACTGGTATCAGAGCGAGACACATTTCAGGCACTTAAAAAGAACCTAGAAACATAAGGACGTGGAGAGGATTTGTTAGAATTTTCGTTAGCTAATATTGCATGGGAATTTGCGGTTACATTTCTTTATGTGATTTATTGTACTAACAAGTGGTTTTGCAGCACTATGCCTCCACGCAGAGACTACACCAATACAAACCCTTCCAACAGCAATGTTCACACTCCAGATTCCTCCGGAGATAATCAATTTCAGGATTTCATACAAAGAATGATGGAATAGCAACAGAGGACCAATGAAATGATGATGGAGCAACATATGAGAGCTAATGAGACCCAGGCCAGACTGTAAGAGCAAATGGCCAAAAAGGATGAAGAGTTGGCCCAAGTCCAAAGACAGTTGTTGGAAGTATTAGGGAGTAGACCAGAACCTGTACAACATCAGCATAAGGGTCCTCGATCGTCATTAACAATCGTGATAAGGACTCGAATATTTTGTTTGAGCACTTCCGTAAGAGAGGCCCAAAGGAGTTCACAGGCAAGGAGGATCCCGTGACAGCAGACGATTGGTTGGCTCATATCGAAAATATCTTTGATCTTTTTTAGTGTACAGGCAGACAGCAAGTCCACCTAGCAACTTCTATGTTTACCGGTTTGGCAGACATCTGGTGGAAAACACTTAAAGATGGTTGCCAGAACATCGCAAATGACATTGCATGGGCTACCTTCAACGACCAATTCACTGACAAGTATGTGCCAGCTCATATTAAAAGACAAATGGCAGTAGAATTTCAGTTACTCAAACAGGGTGACATGACAATCTTGCAATACGTCACTAAGTTTGAGAGACTGACCCGCTATGCTCCGAAGCTTGTGGATACTGAGGAGAAGAAAATTATTAAATTTCTACAAGGACTGAACCCTATTCTTGAATAACATGCTACCGGTGTAGTACTGCCAGCTACATTCCAAGAAGCAGTCAAGAGAGCCTACAAATTTGAAGACATCCATAAAAAGGTAATTCAAGAAGGTCAGAGAAAACATCAACAAGCATCATCAATACAACAACAAAGGAAGAGGCCAAGACAAGATCAGAATGCTCAGATTCAAGGAGCATGTGAACATTATGGTAGAGATCATAACTCCAATGAATGCTGCAAAATTACAGGAGCATGTTTCAAATGTCGATCTTTTGACCACTTGCTCCGTAATTGTCCAAGGCTTAATGACCAGGGCAACATGCATCCAGAACAACAGCAACAAGCACCCCCACAGAATCAACAAGCAGTACAGAATCAAGCCAGACAATCCCAGCGGCAGCAACAAGCAAGATAGCCACCTCAAAACCAGAATCCTCGTCCTCAACAAAACAGAAATGGCCATCAAGTAAGGCAGAATCAAGGATAGAATAGGCCAAGGCAACAAGGACGTGCCTATCATCTTAATCAAGTGGATGCTGATGTGGCAGGCAATGTTGTTGAAGGTAAACTTCTCATTTGTGGCATTAGGAAGCTTTGATATTGTTTGACCCTGGATCCACTCACTCTTTTATATCTCCTATGTTTTCTAAGTTAATTGCTATTCCTATTAGCGAACTTGCATTTGTTTTGGTTGTCACAACTCCAGTAGGTAAACAAATTGTTTGTAGGAACTACTATCCTAATTGTACAATTTTGGTAGGAGAGGTTAACTTGCCAGCAAATCTGATTGTGTTGGATATGCATGATTTTGACATTATTCTGGGAATGGACTGGTTAGCTGGACATCATGCAACCATGGATTGTTTCATCAAGGTTATTACCTTTAAATCGGATGTTGCACCTGTGGGAGTTAAATCTCAGGGAGAGTTAAAAAAACCACATGCACAATTCATTTAAGCCTTGAAGGCTTACAAACTGTTAAGAAGTGGTTGTCAGGGATATGTAGAGTTTATCATGGAGGATAAACAGTCTTAAGGGATGGAGGGAATCCCTGTTGTATGCGAATCTCCATATGTTTTTCCGAAGGAGATTCCAAGTTTGCCTCCAATTCGAGAGATTGACTTCACGATCGAGCTATTGCCAGGGACTGCTCCAATTTCGATTGCACCTTATAGAATGGCTCCAGCAAAATTGGGAGAATTAAATATACTGTTACAAGGGTTACTAGAGAAAGGTTTTATTAGACCAAGCATCTCACCATGGGGAGCTTCAGTTTTATTCGTCAAGAAGAAAGATGGCAGTTTGAGAATGTGTATTGATTACAGGAGGTTGAACCAAGTCACAATCAAGAATAAATACCCACTGCCAAGAATAGATGAACTATTTGATCAGTTGCAAGGAGCAGCGTATTTTTCAAAGATTGACTTACGGTCCGCCTACCATTAGTTGAGAATTAGATAATCAGATGTACCAAAGACTGCTTTCAGGACTAGATATGGGCATTATGAGTTTCTAGTTATGCCCTTTGGACTGACAAACGCGTCGGGGGTGTTCATGGCTCTAATGAACAAAATCTTTGCACTACACTTGGATCAATTTACAATGGTATTCATCGATGATATTTTGGTATACTCTAAGTCCAAGAAAGAGCATGAGCAACATCTGAGGACAGTGTTGCAACTTCTGAGAGATAATCAGCTTTATGCGAAGCTCGGGAAGTGCAAATTTTGGTTAGAATAAGTTGCTTTTCTAGGCCACATTATCTCCAAAGAAGGTTTAGCAATCGATCCAGCCAAGATTGAGGCAGTCATTAATTGGGAAAGGCTGAAGAATGTGACAGAAATCAGGAGTTTTCTAGGCTTGGCAGGCTACTACAGAAGGTTTGTGCAGGGATTTTCATCCATTTCAACACCCTTGACCAAGCTAACTCGGAAAAATATGCCATTTGTGTGGAAAGAGAAATGCGAAGCCAGCTTTGAAGAGTTAAAAAGGAGATTGACTAAGCACCTATTCTTACATTACCATTGGGCGGCGGTGGATTTGTGGTATATACCGATGCTTTGAATGTCGGACTCGGTAGTGTACCAATGCAAAATGGCAAGGTTATTGCATATTGCTCTAGGCAATTGAAGGAGCATGAGAAAAACTATGCAACTCACAACTTGGAATTAGCCGCAGTTGTCTTTGCCCTAAAAATGTGAAGACATTATCTCTATGGAGAAAAATTTGAAGTCCATTTGGATCACCGCAGTCTCCAATATTTGTTTTCCTAGAAGGAATTAAGCATGAGGCAGAGGAGGTGGATGGAATACATCAAAGATTATGATTTTTCAATCAAATACCATCTAGGAAAAGTGAATGTAGTTGCAGATGGATTGAGCAGAAAGTCTGGAAGCATGGCTAGTTTGAGAGGTTTGGGCATAATACAACAGTTTGAAGATTTGGGAGTTGAGTTCCAACCGTTGAGACAGGGTGTTATGTGTCACGCTCCCGAACCGGGACCCTACAACGGCCCGACCTCGAGGGGCGTGAAATTGTGATTTAAGTAATAATTATATTTCTCCCAGGATCCGCGTGAGTGAGGATGACAATTCCAACTCATTCTGAATATTTTGCGGAAGCTTATGTGGCGTTGCGACTCGGATTCCGTGGCCATCGGATTCCGCGTCGCACTCAACCGCTAGCATATAGCTATTGTATCAAGAATCATATCAGACTGGAACAAACCATCACATTAAAAATACAGAGCTGACGGTAACAGGATATTTCATTCCCACATATGTTCAAGTTACAAATATCAATGTGCATTAATTAAAATCCCAGAGAACAGGCTAATAAAAGCCATACAAATAACAAACTAAATAAACACTACCCCACATGTGACGTAACTCAGATGTCGAGCTAAATGTCTACATGACATAGTCGACGCTACAAATCTGCAACTCATGGCTCCACAGCCAACACGTGCACTCAGCTCGGAGCAAAGAAATCTAGACCTGAGTACCAAAAGAGTGGGTCAGACACGACGGTCTGGCAGGTGGATGAAAAGATATAAACGATAATCTGAATAATAAAACATATGGTAAATCATGGTATTCGATCAAGAGTTGCATATATTTAAAACCAATGTAAACATGCATATCTGACAAAACATGTATTCATTTTAAAGCATGTGTAAAAGCATAAATATCTGGTAAAACATGCATTCCTTTAAAACAACTGCAAATCATGTATCCCTTTAAAACGACTGTAAAACATGTATTCCTCACATTGCAAACCCAGTCCATAGGCGGACCCTGCAAATTGCCCTTCTTCAGGGGAGCCACAATCGTGAGGAACGGATTGGCAACCACACTAAAGCTAAATCCTCTCTATCACTAATGTGATGAGAGCAAGATCGGGCGTTGGTCTCTAACACGCGAAGTGACGAGAACCAACATTATACATATATATATACATATAGCTAGACAAGACCACGGCCGCGGAACCGGGTAATCGGGACAGGATCCAAGCTGCAGCTGGCGGGAGCACGAGGGGGAGGCCCAAGTCAGTTGATCAGACTGACAAGGACGTCCAAGCTTAGTGGTGCCGACTCATAAATGACATGAGAAATCAAAACATGTACAAAAGTATAACAGTATAAAACACTCGGGCAGGCGGGATACGGTGCTCGTAGGCACGTACTTCATATCACTATCTTTTCATGCATAAACGGGGCTGGCAGAACCCATCAGGCGTATAAATCAGAATTTGAGATAAAACCAGTCGGATCAGGTAATTATACCTATAATCTGAGTAAAACAATGCAATGAGTCCTTATACCATTAGGGACTATATATTGGGGCATCCATATTCAAACGACATGTATAAGGATCTTGTATGTCTATATTACCCTTAGTATGGTACCCAAATGATAGAGGACATTAAATTTCCTTATGCACGTTGATGAATTCAAAAGTCCCAATACACTTCCTAAATGGTGTTTCTTTCTAAGTCAATCTCCTTATGTCATCCCCTGGGTCTTTCCAAGGTGGTAGGGCATTAGAACAACCCATCCAAACCTTTAAATACCATATTTGAAAACTATAGAAAAGACTCAGGAACTCTGGGTGAAACTCGGTCACCTGTCGGTCAGATGGCGGTTAGCCGCCGATGTGATCGGCGGTTAGCCGCTGGCTGACCGCGGGGCTGACCGCGGTTCACCCTGCTAAAATGTAGCATTCTGTGTTTCTAACCGCGCATCTCGGCTACCTGGTGGTCACTGGGTTTTGGGGGTGGCGGTTAGCCGCTAGCTGACCGCGGGGCTGACCGCGGTTCACCTGTCAAGACGCAGCATTCTGTGTTTGTAACCGAATCTGGGTCGGCTAGCCGCCGGTCACCTGTCGGCTAGCCGCCAAGGTGACCGCCCGCTGACCGCCCAGCTGCGGGAACCCTGTATCAGGTACAGATTTCAGCTCTTTCCTTCCCATCCCTTTTTACCTCAACTTCACCCATTTCCTAACATGAAATGGGTCTATTCTCTTCCATTCCACCTCTCATTCTTTTCTCCAACCACCATTCCATCAATGCATTAATTCCTCTTCCAAAACAAACCTCATTCAATGCAAATACAAATCTCATTCATGAAATCCACAATGGCAAAACATGCTTTAGTAGATGCATGCATACATTCTCATGAAAATTGGCTAAGAGAAAATCTTATCAATAAGCATATGAAACATGGGAAACTAGAGGAAAATGACTAGTAAAATCCACATTTTCAATAAAACAAAAACTCATTCAAATCAAATCCATTCATTCACTTGCCTTGGTTTCCAAAGTAGCTAATCAAGCTCTAATCACCCTCTCAAGCCACAAATCTTCAATCTATACAAAAACCCCAAAATAAACCCATCTTAGAACCCTAAAATGGCAAACCAAAGAACAAGAAGAAGAGAGCTCCCAAAAGAGAAGGTGGAGACTCTCTAGGGCTAGGAAAACACAAATCTAGGAGATTGAAATGATTGCTTACTTGGAAGTGCTTCAAATGAAGAAGACTAGCTCAAGGAGAACCTCAATGTGGCTGGATTTCTCTTCTAATGGCATCCATAGAGAGCTTGAGATGAGGGGAAGAAGGAGATGGGCACAAATCTCTCATTTTGGCAAGCTTGGAGGTGGGTCTTGTGAGAAAACAAGAAGGAGAAGAGGAAAGGGAAAAACCCTTGGCAGTGGCTCCTCTCATATGGCTGGAAACGAACGGGGAAGAAGAAGATGGCTGGCCTTTTTGTAAAAAGGGTGGGTGTGGGTCCCACCATCACTTAAACTTGTCGGGATTAAAACATCGGTTTCTGGGCTCCGGATGCGATCGACGAAGAAGAGAAAAATGTTCCTCATAAAATCTATTTTTCAAAAAGTATAATTTTGGCATGGTTTTGAGATCTCGGAATTTGGGTCCAGATTTTTGTGTGAAAAGACTATTTTACCCCTATCATTAGCAAAGTTGGGTTTAGAGGTCTCGGATGGAAACGGAGCAAATACAAAAGTTGTCGGGAATAATAAAATACATTAAACGAAGCAAATTACCGATTTCCAGAATTAACAAATAATCCCAAAACTAATCAAGACACAATAAACGAACCCCCCCAAAATCACCCAAAACTCACAAGGGAAACCCCAAATGTTCCACTCAATCAAAAGAGTTCTCAAAATCATTTAAAGCTATAAAAAGCTATTCTAATCCAGATTTAACCAAATTCCACTAATCCCACTTTAGAAAACTAGTCCAAAACCAAGAAGACACTAATCCCATAAATTAGGGGTCGGGTTCTCACATTATGCTAGCAAACATGACAGTGTCTGAGCCTACTTTCATCTAGAAAATCAAGAAGACACAGTTGCAAGATCCAGACTTAGCAAAGATCGTGGAGCACATCTCAGAACGTTCAGATTTCAGAATCGTGGATGGAGTGCTATACTTTCGTGACCGACTGTATGTTCCAAACATTGATGACTTGAGAAATGAAATCATGATTGAGGCCCATGGCGCCGAGTATTCTATGCACCCGGGGAGTACCAAGATGTACCATAACTTGAAGAATAGATTCTGGTGGAATAACATGAAGAGGGAAATTGTAGCCTTTGTGTCTCGATGCATGACTTGCCAGTTGATAAAGGCAGAACATAAAAAACCAGCAGGACTTTGGCAGCCATTAGAGATCCCGGAATGGAAATAGGAACATCTCACGATGGATTTCGTTTCAGGCTTACCCACTACCAGCAAAGGGAACAATGCGATATGGGTCATAGTTGATCGTCTGACAAAATCTGCACATTTCATTCCATTGAAGACAGAGAAGAAGATGCAAATGCTAGCACTTGCACAGACGTTTGTTAATGAGATAGTCAGCAGACATGGTCAACCGGTTTCTATCATCTCAGACAGGGATAGTATGTTTGTCTCAAGATTTTGGAGAACTTTGCATGAGTCCATGGGCACGAAGCTCCAGTTTAGCACCGCATATCATCCTTAGACAGATAGCCAATCAGAGAGGACGATTCAGACCTTGGAAGACATGCTACGAGCTTGTGCATTGGATTTCAAGACTCAGTGGGATGAGAGTTTACCACTTTGTGAGTTTGCATATAATAATAGCTACCACTCGAGCATTGGAATGACACCTTTTGAGGCACTGTATGGTAGAAGATGTAGAACTCCTGCATGTTGGGAAGAGGTCGGAGAACGCAGCTTTCATGGACCGACTTTGATCGGTGAAACCAATGGGAAAGTGAAATTGATTCATGAACGTCTGAAGGTTGCTAGAAGCCGATAGAAAAGCTACGCTGATGTTCGAAGGAAAGACCTACAATTTCAGGTAGGAGATAAGGTGTTTTTGAAAGTGTCACTAATCAGAGGGACTTTGAGGTTCAGGCAAAAAGGCAAATTATCAAGCAGATTCATTGGACCGAATGAGATTTTGAGTCGTGTCGGTGATGTAGCTTACAGACTCGCCTTACCGTCAGAACTTTCGGGTGTGCATAATGTGTTTCATGTTTCCATGTTAAAAAACTATGTTTGAGACCCCTCACATGTGTTACAGCATGAACCGTTAGAGATTCGAGAAGATGCTACTTATGTTGAGAAACCGATTAGGATCATTGACACAAAAGAGCAATAATTGAGGAATCGAACCATTCACTGGGTAAAGGTGCTTTGGGAGAATCACGAACCAGAAGAAGCCACATGGGAACTACGGGATCAAGTTCAGAAGAAGTATCCTCACATATTGCCAGATGTTAGTGTTCATTTGGAGGACCAAATGTTCCAAGGGGTGGAGGATGTCAGACCCCAACCCAGGCTTAGTATTTTTAATCATTGTTTTAGCCGTGTTTAGTTTGTAAGTGGGGTTAGAGGACGATTAGCTTGGATTTCTAGCTAGATTAGCATTTTAAATAGCTTTGGGGAATTTTGAGAGCGTTGAGTCTGGTTTGACTGGGCCCAGGGTGGCTTGTGTGATGAGTGTTCGTATGGGAATCCGAAAATTTTATTTTTGAAAACTGTCGATTTTGGTCTTTTTGGATTTATATTTTTGATTTCAACAACCTTGATAATTGCTCCATGTGTATTTGAACCCCGAAACAATGTTTTTCATCAAAAAGGACAAAACAGTTTTTTCGCCTCAAAATCTGTGCATGAATTTCGAAATCCCAAAAATGTGCCAAAGTTATACTTTTTGGAAACTAGACATTTCGACAATTATTTCGTTCTCCTTCGTCGATCTCATCCGGGACCACACGAGGGAGTTTTAAGCTCTCAAAGTATTAGGGGCTGTGGGACCCACAACCCACTTGAGTTAAAACTCAAAACCCACGTGTGTTGTTCTTTTCTTCTTCTTCATTTGTTTCACACCAGCTGAAGACTTGAGAGAAACCAGCCCTTCTTCATTACTTCCCTCCTCTTGAATGTTGGACCTTCTTTGATCTAATTGGAGTTTTGAGTGCATCAAACCCTTCCCCATCTCTCAAGCTTTCTTTTGATACCCTTTTCAAAGAATTCCAGCTGAGATCATCTTCTCCTTGAGATATTCTCCATTGTTAGAGCTCCAAAAGGTAAGCAATTCCTTCCGTTTCTTATTTATGGTTTTAATGGACCTTTTAGAATTGTTTTATCTTACATGCATGGATTCTTCTGAAGAACTCCATTGTTTTCAAAGTTTTGTGGATTTTTGAAATGGGTTTCTCCATGGGTTGTTTGTGTAGATTGAAGGGTGAGCTGGGAAAGAGTATTTGGAGTGGTTTAACACCTATTTGAGCCAAGGTAAGTAATTGAATGAAATGTGGTTGTGCATGCAATGTTTTATGGATTATGAGCTTGATTTCTTACTTACAAATCTCCATTGGTTTAATCTCATTTTGTTTCAATGTTTAGTTCACTAAACACATGTTTTATTGTTCACATGCTGAGATTTATTTCATGGAATTCTGTTTTAGAATTGTTTCATTGAAATTGGGATTTCTACACTACAATTGTTAGGAATTGAAACTTGGAATTGTGTGAGGTTGATTTATGGATTTTGAAGTGTTTGAAGTGAATGGTTGTTTGATGAAAAAGGGGGAGCATGTAGGCTCATTTTTGTGCAGGAAAAGAGGGGTTATAAGGAGAAGTGATGGAGGAAAGAAAGGACTGAAAACAGCTTCAGAAATGCATTCCCGCAGCTGGTCGGTCAGTTGTCGGTCAATGGTCGGCTAGCCGACTACCGACCGACAGGTGACCGAACCATCTCGGTTCCATTTCCAGAATGCTGCATTTTCCAGATTTTGAGGTCTCGGTCGACCTACAAGTGACCGAACATCCTCGGTTCCAATTCCAAAATGCTGTTTTCCTATCCTGATGGGGTGGTTAGCTCTCGGTCAGCACTCGGCTAACTGACCTGCTCAGTGTCGGCTAGCCGACGGCCAACCAATAGGTGACCGACTTCACCCAGAATTTCTGGAATGAACAGAAAAGTGGGGTTTTCAATCCCAATTTCTTTTGGACCCTTCCTAGTTGATGTATACATATTGATATCTTAAATGTCATAAAAAAATTGGGCACCATCTAAATGAATGAATGACATGGGACCTCCAAGTGTATACTAACTCGACGGTTATGGTTCCAAGGAATTGATGGGGTGTTGTGAAATTAACTTGTGATTTCTAAAACCTCGTTTTGTGATTCACTATGTGAACCGTGTTTTACACACACCGTGTCGGGACTACTATTCGTGAATTCTTGTGAATCGGCGTGTGTTCTTGATATAGTGTGAGAAGTTCCCGAATTTAAACATAGCAAGTATGATTTCGAAAGTTCGTGTATATTTATTTTCTTGTCGGCACCACTAAGCTTGGACGACCTTATCGGTCTGATCAACAGCCTTGGGTCCTTAAGTACTTCGTGCCAACTGCAGCTTGGGATGGCCTCTAAGCTCCACATGCAAGAAGAGAGATGTCACGCCCTCAGACCGAGGCCCTGATAATGAAGTCCTTAATCCGGGGCCGCAGCACGGCGAGCCAGAAAATTCCGCCCACACGCGCTAATTATTTACCCATAGGATTCCACAGTGAGGATTCCAGATGATCCATCACAACCAATTAATCAATTCACAACAAATAGTAATGTGTGGAAGCTTGTAGCTAAACAAAATCCAATGAATCATAATAATTGATAAGAAAACTTTATATCAGAAGGAGAAATATATTTATAGCATAAACCCAGAGTTAGATTAAAGTTGTGAGGATCACCGAAAAGTGTATTAAAATTATACATCCCAACAGAAAGCAAACAAAGGCTAATAAAGGTTCCCAAAAGACATTTCACTCCCCAAAAGATGTTATCCGAGCTCAAATCCCCACATGATGTCTACATGACATCATTAGGTTGCCACTCGTGTTCCATCGGTGGCTCTACCGCCTCATCCGTGCGCTCCGCCTCAATGGCTGCGGGTTCGATATTTGACACCAAACAAAAGAGTATCAGACACTACGGTCTGGCAGGTGAATAAGACATAAGATATTCAAAAATTTTATAAATGTCATGTTCAAAATCATAGAGTGCAATTAAAATGAAACATATATAAAGAGTGTGTCAAATAAGCCATTTCTATACAAATAAAAGAATTTCATATTTAAGATATTTTGAAACTGACTCACAAATAATCAAAACATTGGCAACTCACATTCAGTTATATTCTTCTATTACCAAAGTAACAAGAGCACACAGACAGAAACCGTTGCCATACAAAATGGCTAGAACAAAACTGTTGCCATGCAAAATGTCCAGTGTAAAATTGTTGCCTTACGAGATGGCCGGAATAGACAGAAATCGTCTCTATGGCCGGAGCAAACAGACAGAGGGTCCAAACTGCAGTTAGCAAAGTATTTAAGGATCCAAAGCTAGGTGATCAATCCGACAAAGTGACCCAAGCTTAGTGGTGTCGATTAAAATCCAAAACAATATGATCAAACCAATAGAATGCTTTTCATTCGATAAAAAGACTACTCTTGGCAAAGGATAAACAAATCAAATGAGTAGTTTATCGATTATTCCAAACGTAGGGAACCACTCAAATCCGTACACCATACAAATACTAAGATGACACCATTTGACCCATGTGTATTTGAAACTAGAATGTCAAATTTTCTATAAATAATTTGGTGCCCTAAATGTAAATGACATTCTAAGTTCCAAGTACACATTATCAAGATTAAGACTTAGGATATTCTAGGTTTTCAATTCCATCAAAAACCCATAAAATAGGCAATTTTGAAAATCGGTCAGCTTTCGGTCACCTGTCGGTTAGCCGAGGTAGGCCATGTCGGCTAGCTGACAGCTGACCGATGGCTTACCGTCAGATCCTAAATCAGGGAAAAATCGCATTCTGGAAATGGAACCGAAATGAGGTTCGGTCACCTCTCGGTTGGCCATCGGTTACATGTCGGTTAACTGAAGGCTGACCGAAGGACCTCCTGCCAAAAACACTATTCTAGATTCGCGACCGAACTAAGGTCGGTCACCTTTCGGTTAGCCTAATTGGCGTTCGATCGCCCATTCAGTTAGCCGGCACCTGACTTTCGTCTTGCGACCAGCTTCGTTTCAAGTCAGATTTTTGATTCTTTTCTTCCTCCGTCTTTCCTCCTTTCATTCACATAAAAACCAAGGTTCGTTACTCCAATAAACTCCATTCAACTTCCACAACAAAGCCTCATTCCAATACCCATTTCAAGTCAAAAGTTCATGAACCACACAATGCAATCACAGAAAGTAGGAGAATAAATTTTTCAGTATCGTAAAACAATATACAGCCAAGATGTTCCATGTTATAAAACCACAAATTCCTGCACAAAATCACATATAACCTGATTCAAAGTCCTAGAGAAAACAACCAGACAAAATCCAAGGGAGTAAATTAGCTAAATAGTAAACTTTGAAAGAAAATGCCCATTTCATTAGCATGCAATCCAAATCAAATTTTATTCACTTGCCTTTGCTGTAGATGGGAGTCAAACACACTCCAAACACTCCCTTCTCAACTCAACTCCAATCCTACACCAAAAACCCCATGGAAAACTAGGTCAAAATCCACAAAATTTTGAAAACAATGGATTCCTACAAAGGAGTCTATGCATGTATGCAAAGATATTCTAATTACCCCAACAAAACCAAGATTTAGGAAGAAGATAGCCATTGCTAACCTCAAGAGGCTTTAATCAAGAAGAAGAGCATGAAGAAGATGAAGAACCTAGCTGAAATCTCTTGAAAAAGGTATTTTTGGAAAGCTAGAGATGAGGAGAAGAGAATGGTGTGATTTGTTTCTCAATTTGGGCTGAGCTTCCTAGACATGCAGAAGAGATGTTGAGAAGAAAACAAGAGCTCTCTTTCTTGGTTCAACTATTGCAGAAACAAAATGGAGAAGAAGGAGTTCAACGTGAGTTGTTTATATATTGGGTTGAGTTGTGGGCCCAATTGGCCCCTAAGGCTTCAAGGGTTTAAAACTCCTATTTGTGGGTCCCGGATGAGGTCGACGAACAAGAGAAAAGTGATCGTCGAAAAATCTAGTTTTCAAAAAGTATATTTTCCTTATGATTTTCAAATTTCAAAATTTATGCACAGATTTGGTATAAAATGACAGATTTTCCCTTTTCCTCGAAAAATGCGATTTTCTGAGGTTCGAATGCAAATAGGATAGACATAAAATTTATTAGGTTAAACAGAACAAATCGAAGCAAGCCGAAATTAAAATAAATCCCCACTGAACACGCGTCACATGGGCCACCCCGGGTCCGGTCAAATAAGACTTAACGCACTTAAAATTTCTCAAAGCTATTCAAAATTCTAATCTAACTAACAATCCAAGATAATCGTCCTCCAATCTCACTTAGAAACAAATCACAGTTAAAACAAATATTAAAAATATTAAACATGGGTCGAGGTCTGACATCCTCCACCCCTTAAAGGCATTTAGTCCTCCAAATGAGCACTAACCTCTGGTAGCAAGTGCGGGTACTTCCTCTGAACCTGATCACGCAATTCCCAAGTAGCCTTTTCCGGTTTGTGGTTCTCCCAAAGCACTTTCACCCATTGAATTTTCCGGTTCCTCAATTATTGCTCTTTTGTATCAATGATTCTGGCCGGTTTCTCCACATTTGTGGCGTCTTCACGTATCTCTAGTGGCTCATGTCTTAGGACATGTGAGGGATCTGAAACATATTTCTTTAACATTGAGACATGAAACACATTATGCACACCTGAAAGTTCTAGTGCTAAGGCGAGTCTGTAAGCCACGTCACTAATGCGACTCAAGATCTCATACGGTCCAATGAATCTTCTTGACAATTTACCCTTTTGACCAAACCTCAATGTCTTTCTGATCGGTGACACTTTCAAAAACACCTTATCTTCTACTTGAAACTGTAGGTCCTTCCTTCGAATATCGGCATAGCTTTTCTGTCAGCTTCTTGCAGTTTTCAGGCGTTCGTGAATGAGCTTAACCTTTTCACTTGTTTCGCTAATCAATGTTGGTGTTAGTTTTATGGTCTTAATCCATTAAGATTGATGAGATAAATTGATTAATTTCTTTATTTATCAATATATTCATGCTTTCCTTTCATGAGATGAATGGTGTTTTATTACTTGTTGGCACATAACCAATACAAATGACATGATGGTTCATGAGATGAACCGGGAGTCCATAAGTATACTAGATGCAATACATGCGTATGGATGAGATCCACATACGGGGAGACATGTATAGCAAATCTTATACTTAAATATCTTCATAACCAGTGATGAGACTGGACATCTCATCTGACAAGGTTGCAGTACTTTGATTACTATGAGATAGTGTGATTTGTCTCGATCATCAGAATGTAAGATTTTGGATCATAGTGCTGGTACATTGGATGTATTGAAGGACCATGAGAAGCACCTTATGAACACTATCTTTGCTTTAAGGTCTGCTCTTATAATTCCCTAGCAATAGGCTCTTAATTCTGAGACATTGATGAACTCAAGTTTCTATCTATCCATTTGCTTTGAGTCACTAATGAGTGAGGCCAATTGTAGGTCAACACCTTGGTGATTTGGGCACGTGGTAGTAGGACTGTGGGAACATTCAATGGTCAAGATGGAATCTATCTTTAATATCCCCTTGTGCCAATTAATGGATTTATCATTGGTAAGTGCGCACCCATTCTGATCAAGAGTTAATTTGAAAGGTACCTATGATCATTATAATTAATTGGGGCTCAAGGATAATAAGATATGAATATAGTTTGGAAGACAGGTCCAATTGATCTATGGATATTGATAGAGGGGCCTACTTGTGGTGATAGGGAAGTTTAGGGTCTTCTATGTAATTTATTCCTAAGGTTGGAGTTCAATTACATTTATATAGTGGAGTTATATGCAATTAACCATGGGCCCGAATTGCACATGAGCTGTGGGGTCGCGGTGTCCCAGTTGGAGCCAGCTTTCTAAGGAATCCCTAGTGGTCCCCACGCTAGCCCAAGTTATTAGAAAGATACTAATTCTAGTAGAACTCTAAAAGGAAATAGAAAGTTACTATTTCTATTTGAAGTGAGACTTCTAATAGTGGTAATAGTAAGTTACTAATTATTAATGGAAGAGAGACTTCTATTTTAATTAGAAAAGGAGAAAGTTACTAATATAATGGAAGTGAGACTTCTATTTAAATTAGTAAGAAGAGAGTTACTAATTGTTAGAGAAGTAAGGCTTCTATTTCAATTAGAAAGAGGAGGTAGCTTGGTGGCTATAAATATATGAGGAACAAGAGATAGACGCCCAATGCATGTCCCCACCTAGGGATTCACGCCCAAGCTCCAAAGGTATAATCTACTTCCTTGCATGCTGTAGATTTTTATGGATGCTTGTTGGTTGTTGTTCTATCTTCTTGATGGGTTTATTTATTGATCATGATGGCTGAGATTGAAGATATTAATCTTGGATTTGGTTTCATGGCCTTATGGATACTTGATCCCTGTGTCAAGTGGGTCAGAAGTTTTGAAAACCTATCCACGAGGCCCACCCACTTCCAATAGTTGGTCCATGAAAGCTGTGTTCTCCAACCTCTTCCCAACACACTGGAATTCTGCATCTACTACCGTACAGTGCTTTAAAAGGTGCCATCCCTATGCTCGAGTGGTAACTATTGTCATATGCAACTTCGCAAAGAGGTGGACTTTTGTCCCACTGAGTCTTGAAATCAAGCACACATGCCCTAAGCATGTCCTCCAACGTTCAGATGGTCCTTTTTGACTGTCGATCTATCTGTGGGTGATACGCTGTGCTGAATTGAAGTTTTGTACCCATAGACTAATGCAGAGTCCTCCAGAATCTCGAGACAAATCTGTTATCTCTGTCCGATGTGATGGAGATTGGTTGACCATGTCGGCTAATGATCTCATTAACAAACGTTTGGGCCAATGCTAGCATTTGCATCTTCTTTCCCGTCTTCAACAGAATGAAATGTGCGGATTTTGTTAGACGGTCCACTATAACCCATATGACATTGTTTCCTCTACTAGTGGTCTGCAAACCCGAGACAAAATCCATCATAAGATGTTTCCATTTCCACTGCGGGATCTCCAATGGCTGCAAAAGACTTGTCGGCTTCTAATGCTCCGCCTTTATCAACTGACAAGTCATGCATCGAGATACGAAAGCTGCTATCTCTCTTTTCATATTGTTCCACCAGAATCTGCTCCTCAAATTGTGGTACATCTTCGTACTCCTTGGGTGCATAGAATACTTAGTGTTTTGGGCCTCAGCCATGATTTCGTTCATCAAGTCATCAATATTTGGAACACACAGTCGATTGCGGAAATACATCATTCCATCCATGATTTTGAAATCTCGACACTCTGAGATGTGCTCCACAATTTTTGTTAAGTCTGGATCTTACAACTGAGTATCCTTAATTTTCTAAATGAAAGTAGGTTCAAACACTGATATATTTGCTAACATAACACCCTGTCTTAACGGCTGAAACTCAACTCCCAAATCTTCAAACTGTTGAAGTACACCCATTCCTCATAGACTAGCCTTGGTCCCAGACTTCCTGCTCAATGCGTGTGCCACTACATTCACTTTTCCTGGATGGTACTCAATTGGAAAATCGTAATCGTTAATGTACTCCATCCATCTTCTCTATCTCATGTTCAATTCCTTCTGAGAGAATAGATTTTGGAGACTACGGTGATCCAAGTGAACTTCAAATTCTTCTCCATACAGGTAGTGTCTCCACATCTTTAATGCAAATACAACTGCTATTAGTTTTATGGTCTCAATCTATTAAGATTGATGTAATAAATTGATTAATTTCTTTATTTATCCATATATTCATGCTTTCCTTTCATGAAATGAATGGTGTTTTATTACTTGTTTGCACATAACTAATACGAATGACATGATGGTTCACGAGATGAACCGGGAGTCCATAAGTATACTAAATGCAATACATGTGTATGGATGAGATCCATATACGGGAGACATGTATAGCAAATCTTATACTTAAATATCTTCACAACCAGTGATGAGACTAGATATCTCATCTGACAAGGTTGTAATACTTTGATTACTATGAGATAGTATGATTTGTCTCGATTATTAGAATGTAAGATTTTGGATCATAGTGCTGATACATTAGATGTATTGAAGGACCATGAGAAGCATTTTATGAACACTGTCTTTACTTTAAGGTCTGCTCTCATAATTCTCTAGCAATAGGCTCTCAATCCTGAGACATTAATGAACTCGAGTTTCAATCTATTCATTTGCTTTGAGTCATCAATGAGTGAGGCCAACTGTAGGTCAATACCTCGGCGTCTTGGGTACGTGGTAGTGGGACTGTGGGAACATTTAATGGTCAAGATGGAATCTATCTTGGTTATCCCCTTGTGCTAATTAATGGATTTATCATTGGTAAGTGTACACCCACATCAATTAAGAGTTAATTGGATGGTACTAATGATCACTGTGATTAATTGGGTCTCAAGGATAATAAGATATGGATCTAAATTGGTGGGACAATTTATCCAATTGATCCATGGATATTAATGGAGGGGCCCACTTGTGGTGATAGGGAAGTTTAGGGTCTTATTGTAATCTATTCCTAAGACTGGAGTTCAATTGCATTTATATAGTGAAGTTATTGCAATTAACTGTGGACCCAGATTGCATGTGAGATGTGGGGTCGCGGTGTCCTAGTTGGGGCCAGCTTTCTATGGAGTCCCTAGTGGTTCCCACGCTAGCCCAAGATTGGATCATTACTAATTCTATTTAAACTCAAAAGGAAAGGAATTAAAAACTTACTATTTCTATTTGAAGTGAGACTTCTAATAGTGGTAATAGTAGGAAAAGAAGAGTTGTATGTCTCTCTCTCTCTCCTTCTTCTAGTTTCTCTTCCGGTTTCCCTTGAGTTTCTAGTTGGTTTTTCTCTTGGAGATCCCACCATCTTCGTTGAGGAAAGAGATCTGATAAGGGTCATAGCTGATGGACCTGGCTTTCTCTCTCACCTACCTCCGCCCCGGGTCCGCCGGGGTGCGATAGGGTGAAAAAAAGAAAAGCGAGCATCAACATGTTTTTGTATGGGTGTGCCAGATTTTCTATTCTGCTTGGATTTTGAAATGGTGATCTGGATATTTACCTTCACAAGTAGAAAGGAAATCAAACTTTTTTTCCAACTTTCCATTGCACATATATTTTAAAGAAAGAGACAAGATTTTTAATGCCGTGAAAGGCGATTTTGTTTAGTTTGCCGTAAAAGGCGGTTTGGTGCTGTAGAAGGCAATTTGGCCATGAAAGGCGATTTACAAATCTCATCAATGATGAAAGACAAGAATTGTGATTTTTTTGTCACTTTAAAAATACAAAATACAATAGAAAAGAAAGAAAGAGGGATCTGACTTCTCAGGAGATTGTGGGGACTCGTTCAGGTCGACGGTCGCGAGTCATGTATGGGCTCCGGTGTCGTCCTTCAGATGAGTACATTTGATGCTTTTGATTCACTTGGCTTGGCTTGGACCTCGGATTTTTAAAGGACAAAGACCAAGGGAAGGTCATATATCCAATAAAAATCTGGTTAGACGAGCTGAAAAGCAGCATCTAGTCCATGTTGAATAGAAGGAGGAGGGAAAACCTGGGGGGGGGGGGGGGTGGGTGGCCGCCCCAAGGGACTTCAATCACCTTGTAGTGTTTTCAGCGGAGTTTCTTTAGAGCAGGAGAGCTTCTTTGTGTAGAGATTTTCAAGACATTTTTCTGGGACCCTTTCCGTTTGGAATGACCGCCTATTTATAGGCTTTTGGTAGCCATTAGGAAGGTTTATGGGTATTAATGGCATTGATGCTCCGTGATGGGAGGAGTTACAAGTATTTACTTCTTGATTTTGTAACTCCTTTTTCTTGGATTTTGATTGGCCGACGGAGAATAATGGGCATTTAATCTCCATGATGGGAGTTTCATGATTAATTGCGATGATTAATCTCCATAATAATAGGAATTACATAGTTAATTGCCATGATTAATTGGACTTGTAACTCCCATTTGCTTGCTTCTGATTGGGCCGTCCAGAACAATGAGTTAATGACCATAATAAGATGTCATTAACGGGTCAATTAATATCATTAATTGGTCGCCAAGTCGCTTGAGGAGTCGCGGGCCGTGCCGCGTCTTTTGGAATTCTTCTGGTGATGATCATCGATGGATTCTCATGTTGATCGACATCGGATGACCATGAAATTTTAGATATTGATTGGTACTAGTGGGCCAGCAACATCTGTCCAGTCGATTTCACGATCAGTCAGACAGAAAGTGTGCTTTCTTGGTCGGCCGGTTGGTGATTTCGGAGTGTCCGATGATGATCGAATGATTTTGATGGCGGATCCATGATGTTAACGAAGATCGACAGATATCGTGCCTAAAAAATCAGAATTTAAGAAAATCACAGGAGCCAAACATCGCGAAACACGAAAAGGATCGGAAAAACTGTCATTTCAGCGGAAATCCGGCGACCATGCACCCTTGGTCGCTGGCGACCATGGGGCCTGCGACCATGGGCCAAGGTCGCCGACAACCATGGGACTTTTGTCCCATTTTTCGATCGCCGTTTCTCTGCCGTTCTTCAGGCTTTTTTGCTTCTTTTTTCTCCTGTATCTTTCTTGAAATTTCTCCTCATTTATTGGCTTGATTCCTCTGAAGAAAACTTGTCGAGAAGGCGTTCAAATCAGAGCACAAAGTTTCCTATTTTTTGGAAAAGCCAAAGACTTTGTAGCCGATTTTTCGCCAAGAGTTGAAACTAGGTCAAACGATGTCGGAATGACCTGAAATTTGACGTGAAGCTTCCTGAGCATTAGATAGGACCAACCATGGGTTTTTATTTGCGTTTTGAAGCTGTTTCGGGTCCCGTCGATGCTAGACTTGATTTCACCTCGCAGAAGATGTCAACTTTGATGTGCGGTTAACCGATGTCCGATTGACCTGAAATTTGACAGGGTGCCTATTGGAGTCATTTTGAGACGATCCATTAGCTCCGATTTGGAAGCCATGGTCTTAGGGGGCGCCACGCCGGTAGGCTTGATTTCTTTTTCGAGCGTCAAAGTTAGGTCAAATGTTGTCGGAATGACCTAAAATTTGACGTGCAGCCCTTTGGAAGCATGTAAAAGCTACCCATGTGCTTTGTTTGACGAGTGGTGGCAACGGTGGTTCTCGCCGCGGAGAGACTTGATTTCGCCATTTGAGAGTTTATGGAGGGTCAAACGATGTCGGTTTGACTTGAAATTTGACGTGGAACCTTTTGGAGGTATTTTGAGATCAACCATAGGCTCTGATCGAAAATTTGATATCTTCAACACTGTCGCCGCCGGGAGCACCTGCTCAGCTGTTGGAGGAGTGAAGTTAGGTCAGACGATGTTGAAATGGCCCGAAACTTTATGTGTACCCTTCTTTTGGCTATTTTGAAGGATCTTGCAGTTTTTGTTTGATTCTGACAAGATCTGATGCTTAAAGCAGCTTTGCCTGTTTGTAGTAGGATGCGGCTCCATGTAGCTTTTGATGTTGAGGAGGTAAAGTGACATTTTTGGTGTCAACAAATGCCCCTTGAGGTACAACGACGAATTGCATAGCTTTTGCAGTCGATATGCCTCGAAGAAAACTTTGAAAAAGAACTTTTGATGTGACCAAGTGTCTCTGGGCATTTTTTTTTTGATTGAGTGGCCTTTTGAATTTCCAAGGGTATTTTATGGCAGCGAGAGAGATCACGTACCATCTCAAGGCAAAATTTTGAAAATGACATTTAGATTAGGTTTTTGGGTTTTGGATTTTTCTTTTTAACCTTGTGAACCTAAAGGCTTTATATGGCGCATTAGGCGGTCAAGAGGGGGTTTTGGTTTTTGACCTTGTGACCTAACAAGCTATATGTGGCAGGTTAGGGGGTCGGATTTTGGATTTTGATTTTTGGTCTTGTGACCTAACAAGCTGTATGTGTCAAGTTAGGGGACTGGGATTTGGTTTTTGGTCTTGGTCTTGTGACCTAATAAGCTGTGTATGTGGCCAGTTAGGGGACCATGGTTTGGTTTTTGGTCACTCTTTGGGACAATTTTGGGCCCATTGGAGTGGTTTGGGTTTTTGTGGAATGTCAATTTCAAGGTTTTGGCTTAATTTGGTTCATGAGGTGGGATGGTTTGGATTTTTGGAAACTCATTAGGCTTGGATTTTTTTTGTATGGTCCAATCAACTCAAAGGAGGCATGGAACCATTTTTGTATGCTCTTGGTAAGAGGGATTTTGACTAAAAGCCACTTTTAGTGCCTAGGTGGTCAAACTTGGCTCATGTGGGCTAGCCCATGGGACCTTAAGCTTTAAAGATGGCTTAGATCTCATGAGGTGTCATTTTTGTGAAGAATATCTAAAAATATCTCTTTTTGGTAGAGAATATCTAAAAATATTCTTACTTGGAGAGAATCTCTCAAGTTTCCTTGATTTTGGGAGAGATTTCCTCAAAATATCTTTCTTTGGGAGAAAGTTTCTCATAATCCCTCTCTTTTTGGAGAGAATTTCTCAAAGAATCTTTTCTTTAGGAGAGAATATCTCAAATTCCTCTTCTTTTGGGAAGGTTGCTAATTTTTAGCACTTACCTCCTTTCTATTCTCGTTCTTTCCTCTTTTGATTTTCTCTCTCTTATAAAAGCAAGGAGGTTGGATCTCTTGTTGCTATTGCTCTCTTTTTGCAAAAATCTTCAAGAGTGCTCCAAGATCAAGAACTTTTCTTCTTCTTCAAGGATCTTCAAGATTTTTCTTCTCCTTCTCCATCAATGGCTTCAAGTAAGTTTCCTTCTTCCTTAAAAAACTCCATGTAGAAAAAAAAAGTTTCTTTCTTTTCTTTTTTCTTTTTTTTTTCACTTTTTTTTCTCTCTTTTTTCACGTGTTCTCTTCTTTTTTTTTCATACGTTTTTTCTTTCTTCTTCTTTTTTTCTTTCTTTCTTTCCTTTTTTTTCTCTCTTTCTTCTCTTTTTTTTTTCTTTTTTTTTTCTTTCATGGTTTCTCTGTTTTTTTTTTTACTGTCTGTATTTTCTTCTTATTTTTTTCTTTCACAGTTTCTCTTTGTTTTTTTTTTCACCGTTTGTATTTTTCTTCTTTTTTCTTTCTTTGTTTTTTTTTGGCGACCGTACGGACAAGACCGTACGGTCATGGCTGTACGGCCACGTGGCCTGTGGGCAATTTTTTCTTTTCAGATTTCAAGATGCCCATGCATGACAGCTTTCCTTCTACACATTTTTTGAAAAATGGAATTGGAAGTATGATAGTACACACTTGGAAATCTTTTGCAAGTCTTGGGATTTGGAGCTCGCAGCAATGTTGAGCCCTTTCTTGGTCTTGCAGGAATTTTTGAGGAGCTTTGCAAGTTTTGAATTCTGGAGCTCGCAGTAATGTTGAGCCCTTTTCCAATCTTGCGGATATTTGAGAAGATTTGGTTTGATCTTGCAGTAATGTTTGAGTTCGAGCCTTCTTCGAGAATTCTCCATTGATTATGAGCTTGCAGCGATGTTGAGCTCATCTTCAAGCTTCCTATCTTTTTCGGGGTACTTTCCTTCTCTTCGGAATTGCCCAGGGACCATGCGAAAATTTCGCTTGGGTTTTCTAGCAAAATTCTGTCATTTTAGTGATTTATTTCTTCTTTTCCATCCTTTGCAGGTAGTTCCTCCAGAATGAACAAGGGTAAGGAGCTTGTCACGGATGCACCTCGCCGTTCTACTAGATTTTCTAATGTGGTTTTACAGCAGACCTGGGAGAAGGTCCAGTATGTTGAGAAGAACTTGGAAGAGTGTGATTCTCTCAACCGAGATGAGGTGAGACAGCAGTTGATCGCTCACAAGGATGAGGAATTTTACAAGATTATGGTAGAATTTTACAAGATTATGGTAAGCAACCGTCCTTGGGTCACGGACGATTAGAGTATTGTGCCCAAGCCTACCTTCTTTTTTGGTGATGCAGTCCCCGATTGTGAGACCCCGACCCCTAATTTCCGGGATTAGTGTTTTCTTATTTGTGGATTAGTTTTCTAAAGTGAGATTAGTGGCTGTTTGGTTGAGTTTGTGGGTTGGAAATACCTTTCATTAGCTTTGGGGAGTTTTGAAAGCTAGTGAACCTAGTTAGTGACCATATGGTCCTATTTGTTTTGCGTGGTCAGCATGGGGAGGTTCTTTGTGATTCCCGAAAATTCCCATTTCGGCTTCATTTGATTAGTCTCGCTATTCTCTACAACTTTCATGTCCGTACCGTACCCATTCGAAGCTCCGAAAATCAGTTTCTCCAGCCCTGGGGGTAAATCGGTATTTTCACATTGAATCTGGACCCAAATTTTGAGATCTCAGAACCATGCCAAAATTATAGTTTTTGAAAAATAGATTTTATGAAAAAACATTTTTCTCTTCCTCGTCGATCGCATTCGGGGCTCAGAAATTGATGTTTTAATCCCGACAAGTTTAAGTGATGGTGGGACCCACACCCAGCCTTTTATAAAAGGGCCAGCCCATTCCTTCTTCCCCACTTGGTTCCAGCAGAATGAGAGAGAGGGAGTGGAGCTCTAGCACCTTAGGGTTTTTCCCCTTTTCTCTCCTTCTTGTTTTCTCACAAAATCCATCTCCAAGCTTGCCAAAATGAGAGATTTGTGCCCATCTTCTTCTTTCCCTCATCTCAAGCTCTCTATTAATGCCATTAGAAGAGAAACCCAGCCACATTGAGGTTCTCCTTGAGCTAGTCTTGTTCATTTGAAGCACTTCTAGGTAAGCAATCCTTCAAATCTCCTAGATTTGTGTTCTTCTAGCCTTAGAGAAGCCCCATCTTCGCTATTGGGAGCTCTCTTCTTCTTGTTCTTTGGTTTGCCATTTTAGGGTTCTAAGATGGGTTTATTTTGGGGGTTTTTGTGTAGATTGGAGATTTGTGGCTTGAGAGGGTGATTAGGAGCTTGATTAGCTAGTTTGGAAACCAAGGCAAGTGGATGAATAGAGTATTTTGATGATTTCATATTTTATTTGAATTTTCCCTATTTGCTTTCATTTATGTTCCATGGTTTATACAAGTATGCAAAGGAGTGTTTTCATGAGCATCTCCTTCTATTTAGTCTTTTGGAAACAAATGTATGCATTGCTTTTGATTAAAAGTTATTTTTTCATTCTTTATATCTTCATTTATGTGGGTTGTTTCTTGCATTGAATGAAGTGGTTATTGTTAAGGAACTAATGTGATTCTTAATTTTAAATGTATGGTTGTTGGAGGATTTGATGAGGTTGAAGTTGGTGGATGGAGAGCCATAAATATGGTGTTAAGTGTTGGCTTAAATGAGGTTTTGATGTGAAGTGAAGTGGAGGTTCGAACTGCTGAAACGAAGTGTTTCTAAAGCAGTTCGTTCGAGCGAACCCCTCATAGAACTCCTATCGCTTGAGCTAACCCATTTCTTCGCTCGTGCTTTCCTATTCTGGAGCAGTTCGCTTGAGCGAACTTAACCTCGCTTGAGTGAACCCCTCACAGAACCTTGGTCGCTCGAGCCTCCCTCTTTCTTTGCTCGACCTTTCCTGACTCGAAGTAGTCCGCTTGAGCGAACTCAACTTCGCTTGAGTGAACTCCTTCTAGAGACTTATTCGCTTGAGCCATTCTATCTATTCGCTCGACCCTTCTTGACTCGGACTGGTTCACTCGAGTGAACTTATATTCGCTTAAGCGAACCCCTCCCAGAACCTTGGTTGCTCGAGCCTCCACATTTCTTCGCTCAACCTTTCCTGATTCGAAGTAGTCCGCTCGAGTGAACTCAACTTTGCTTGAGCGAACCCCCTTCCAAAGAGTCGTTCGCTTGAGCCATTCTAACGGTTTGCTCGACCCTTCCTGACTCGGACTAGTTCGCTCGAGCGAACTTACACTCGCTTGAGTGAACCCCTCCCAGAATGCTGTTCGCTCGAATGGACCTTTCAGTTCGTTCAAACGAACTATACAGAATTACTGGACTAGTTTCAAACATAATTAGAAGGTTGTTTTAAGGTCCCGTGAGGTTGGATTGGAGCCCTAATATGATATGGAGGAATAAGAGATGTTTTATGGAGGCTGATTTGGAATATAATCCCAATTTCCGGAGATTTATTGAGGATAATGAATTCATCAACTTATATAGGGATCCCGGGATGTCTTAAACCTTACGGAGTACCATGCCATCAACTTAAATCGACATACGAGACTCTTATACCTATTGTTTAAATCCTGAAATCTCAATGTGTGGTCCGAAAATATGGGGTGTCCATAGTGTCTGCTTTGATCAGATCTTATACGTTTTCGACAGTTTTCGCATATTAGTACAAGTGGCATTTCAAAACCAATGAAATTCGTAATTTGAACATTTGATCAGCCTTAAGCATTTTGATAAGAGATTATTGTGTCATATGCGCTTACGAACCTTTTCGTTCAGTCTGTTTTGGGTGGTATTCACCTCTTTAGATATGTATATATTTTGAATGTGTTTTAACCTATGAGTCGGCACCACTAAGCTTGGACGACCTTGTCGGCTTAATCCACCGACTTGGGGTCCCCCTTTAGCTTCTGTCAGCTGCAGTCTGAATTCTGTTCTGTCTTATCACCCGGTTCTGTGGCCGTGGTTTTGCTCAGTATATTATATATGTATATAGTTGTTTCTCATCACCTCGTGTGCTCCGAGATCAACGCCTTTAGTGTGCTCTCATCACATTAGTGATGGAGGATTTAGCTTAAGTGTGGTTGCCAATTTGTTTCCCCCACGATTATGGCTCCCGTGAAGAAGGGCAATTTGCAGGGTCCGCCTATGGACTGGGTTTGCAATGTGAGCAATACATGTTTTACCAGATATATATGTTTTAGACATGCTTCAAATTGAATACATGTTTTGTCAGGTATACACGTTTTACACTAGTTTTAAATCTATGCAACTTTTGATTGAACACCATGATTTATCATATGTTTTATTATTCGGATTATTGTTTATATCTTTTCACCCACTTGTCAGACCGTCATGTCTGACCCACTCTTTTGGTACTCAGGTCCAGATTCCTTTGCTTCGAACTGAGTGCATGTGTTGGCTGTGGAGCCATGAGTTGCAAATTGTTGCATCGGCTATGTCATGTAGACATTTAGCTCGACATCAGAGTTACGTCACATGTGGGGTAGTGTTATTTACCTTGATATTTGTATGGCTTTTATTAGCCTCTTCTTTGGGATTTTTAATTAATGCACATTGATACTTGTAACTTGAACATATGTGGGAATGAAATATCCTATTACCGTCGCTCTGTATTTTAATGTGATGATTTGTTCCAGTTTGATATGATTCTTGATACGATAGCTATATGCTAGCGGTTGAGTGCGATGCAGAATCCGATGGCCACAAAATCCGAGTCGCAACGCCACGTAAGCTTCCGCAAAATATTCAGAGTGAGTTGGAATTGTAATCCTCACACACGCGGATCCTGGGAGAAATATAATTGTTACTTAAATCCCAATTTCTCGCTCCACGAGGTCGGGCCGCTGCAGGGTCTGGGTTTGGGGTCGCGACACTGATGATTCAACATACCAAAGGAGATGCTTTCAGTTCTCTTACACAGCTGATGGTGAGGAGGGAACTGTTTCTACCCGGTCGACCTTTGATCGGACTATCTCGATCATGAGCCTTTCTTCCACATGCTCAAAGAGGGAAGATCCTCCAAGCTGGGTGAAGAGGACTAGTGTGATCAAGACCGGGGTTTTCGTTGGCGGCCCTTCTGGTTTCGCAGAGAAGTCGCCTGCCCGTATGGACATTTTGATGCCGACCAGCGGCTATCAAGATTCAGACCATCCTTCGGTCGATTTGAGACCGGTGGGCCTTGGTATTTTCAAGGGTGATGGCAGCAATTGGGTGAAGTCTTTTCGACTTTGTGGCCGTTTAAGTGCTTACTAGAGCTGGGAGTCGTGGACTGATCACATCCTGCAGATCGGCAGTGCCATTCTGAAGGAGGCCGAGATCTTTGATGCGGTTCGCGCTTTTCGGCAAATTGTGGTTTTCTCTGATGAAGCCTTCATGGCCATGCTGGAGTCGTTCCTTCCACAAACCAACACCTTCATTATTACGAATGGTGAAATTGGTTTTTCTTTAAAGGAATTGAGCGCCATCACCGGGCTGCCTATCCTCGGCAAACTCTACAAGGAGTTCATGCCTATTGACAACGTTCTTGAGGAGCAGTCTGAGGAGTTCAGGCTTTTGTACTTTCAGCTCATCACCTTCTATGATTTCTTGAAGGAGAAGGAGGGCGTGAAAGTTCGGTGCAGCAGTTGGAATAGTGGTAGCTCTTTGTCTTCCAACTTTTTTGACAGCGGGGAGTCTTCTGAGAGTACGACCCAGGAAGCCAGGGCTAAGAACCTGAGTTCGAAGAAGATCTCCGCCATGCAAGAAAATTTGAAGGAACTCTTCGCAAGCACAGACGCCATTCATTATGACATAGCGCTGCGGAGAGATCTCGCTGTTTACCTCACTTATTTGTTGAGTGAGGTTGTTTTTGCTGGAGGAGATGGTACGCACATCAAGCTGCATTACATTTTTCCGGCTTGTCAGATGGCATTTGGAGAGCGGCTTGCTTTGGTGCCTGCTCTTTACTCCTATTTGTGTACCGAACTACAGGCTGCTGCTTTCTTGGTTCGGCTTGAGCTTCCCATGAATAGGGTTTTTTCAGCCCATATCTTTTATTCGTGGTATGTATACCACTGTCCTGGTTTCCACCGATTGAGTGCTGCTCAGGACGATGACCCATTTATGATTCGGTTGGCCAAAGGGAAGCCTGTTTCCTAATCTCTTTTATCTGGCCGTTTGAGGATCCGACGATTCAGGGTCGTCGAGATGGGGCAATCTTCAGTGAAACTTTCTCCGGGCTTGCGGAAGAAGGTTTTTGATTTTGGTGTCTCCCGTGACTCAACCAGGGAAGCGTCGGGGAGACACTATTCTTTGACAAATGCAGAGAAAGCTTGGTTTTTCAACATATGTGTCGGCACGATGGTGTATCGGAGACATCTTTTCGTCGACATCCAGCCGTATGTTCCTTCGCGTTTTGCTTTGCAGTTGAGCTTCTCTCAGTGCATCGTTGGAGCGCCTTCGAATAAGGTGAAGCGTTTTGGGGGTCTGCAGGATGGGAGGAATGCATGGTTATAGCGTGGAAGACACTACCGCCATGATTCCCTATCCTGAGTTGCCCACTTTCTGGACTGCTGGCTTCACGAAGTGGTTCGTGGAGAGCTTTTCAGTGCACCAGGGGCTTTCCAAGAAGGAGCTTGATGTAAAGCAGTCTTCTGGGAAGGGCCTTGGGAAATCAGATGGTGTCCGCCGAGAGGAAGTTCTGACTTTCCTTTCTGGAGAAAAGCACAGAATAGGCTTTCTCGATGATCGAGACGTCATCAGATCAGGAGCTGTACAAGACATACCTGGTGAGGTCTTGGAACAGCTTGCAGAGGAGGAGGTTGAGGTCGATGCTTGGATACAAGCAGAGCGGGCAAAAGCTTCCATGGAGTCTACTGGCAAGAGCAGACCATCTAGTGAGGACTCTGGCGAGAGGCCCGATTTTGATGGTGGGGCGGGTACTTCCAGTAAATCGTCCCATAGGAGCAAGAGGAGAAGAGGACAACGCCGAAATAAGAGACAGCACGAAGACTCTCCTGATCTGGAAGTTCCTCTCACCATTGCTGAGGAGGCATTAGGGGATGATGACGAGCCTCCGAAGAGGAATTAAGGAGAAAAGATCAGTAGTGATGGTATGACCCTCCTTCTATCTTTTTCCGCTTCTTTCTTTTTTTATGAGAATTTTGTTTTGATCTACTGCTTTCTTTCTTTTGGCAGAAGATGATGATTTGATGATGCTTGAGGTTCCGGCCGATCAGGCGGTGACAGATCCAATCGTGGCATCTGGGGAAGCACCCAGAGACTCTGAAGTAGATCCAGAATCTCCACCTGGTATAATTTCTTTTTTCCTTTTGTTTTTCATTACCGCCACTTACTGACATATTTTTTATTTTCTTGCCAGCTGACTTGCCAGAGGATTCTGACGACTTCAAGCCATCCATGGATGCAACTTTTGATGATGCTTCGGATGAGCTCATGGAAGCAGAAAGCATTCCGCCGGTCGTCGAAGAAGGTATATAGTAATAGTCTTGATATTTGATTTTTGACAAGATCATATTCATACCTTTTTCATCTTTTATTAGCAGGTTGTGAGGTGACAGGAGAAGTCCCTCTATCATTCTCAGAGCCAGAGCAGGGGGTGCTCGCGGCTGATCCAGGTGTAGGGGCTTCTTCTACCAGCTTTGATGAGGCAGAGGCGAGTACTCATGCTGATATTCCCTCTCCAGCGGCTCTGATTGGAAAAAGCTTCTTGATTACTCTTCCAACGGTGCATGACATGGGCAGTTGGCCAACGGAGCATGGCGAGTCTTCATCTGAGTCATCTCGTCAGTTTGCGAGGAAGGTGTTGAAGAGAGTCTTAAGCTCATGGGTCGAGACTCTTTCTTCCATCCATTCGGAAGCTGGCTTCAGTATGATTAAGCATGTGTAGGACATTCTTGTTGATAGCGAAGAAGTCGGTCTGGACATTACAAATGCCAAGGCTTTTGTTGATGAAGTCATTGCTCTAGGCAACAAGTGGATTGAGACCAAGAGCTTTCCAAACGATGTCTTCTTCAACGAGATGTTTTTGAAGCCTTCTGGTGAGGTCAAATCTGAACTGGATGAGATCTCGCGGACTCGAAAACAGTTCGTTCAGGAGAGGAACGTCACCGAGTTGACTATTATTGAACTGACATAGGACGAAGGGAGGTCATTGAGGCCAGACAGTGCCTTGAGCTGTTGGAAGAACAAGCCGCTGCCAAGTGGACTGCTATTTTGAAAGCTCGCGATAGAGAGAGGACTCTTATTCGCCAAGTTGAGGAGGCTGAAAGCAATCTCCGGAGGAAGACTCAGGAATATGAACAATGACAAATTCTCTGGGAAGAGCTTCCTTGTGCTGAAGATGGGTCGCGACAGCCTACCGCATTTTATAGGGAAATTCTGAAGAAACGCGGCCTGGAAGCTTTGGAGGCTAAGGCCAAGAGTTTGCTTGAGGAGTTAAGTCTTTGGCTGAAGACCCTGTCGGACTAGTCTCCTGATTTTGTAACAAACTTTTCTTCTTTTCTTCTGGTACTTCCATGTATAAACATTTTTTGGCACCTTTTTTTTATATATTCCCTCGTTTCACTTAAATTCTTTTTTGATGAAAATAAGTAAAAGTTGCTTGGGGATGTTTTTTTGAAAACTTGATCAAAAGGTTGTTATTTTGTGAAAATATTTTGTCAAATGGTTATTTTGGGCATGAAAGCCAGATTTTGTGGCGAAAAGCCTAATTTTTAGAGATGGCATGAAAGCCGAATTTGGAATGGCATGAAAGCCAGATTTTGGTGGCATAGGAGCCAAAATTTTGTGGCATGGGAGCCAAAGTTTTGTTTGTGGCGTGGAAGCCGATTTTTGGCATAAAAGTCGGTTTTTGTGGCGTGAAAGCCAAGTTTTGGTTTTATAGCATGAGAGCGAAAGCTTTGTTTTTTGGCATGAAAGCCAGATTTTGCGGCATGGGAGCCAAAATCTTGTTTGTGGCATGAGAGCCAAATTTTGTGGCATAAACGCCGATTTTTTGTTTGTTTGGCGTGAAAGCTAGATTTTTAGTTTGTTGGCGTGGAAGTTAGATTTTTGGTTTTTTTGGCGTGAAAGCCAGGTTTTTGGATTTTAAAAGTGCAAGTATCGACTAAGAGTCGCCTCCTTGCTGAATGGTATTGCAAGTATCGATGGAATGTCGCTTCCTTGCTCATTTGGTTGAGAGTATCGATGGAATGTCGCCTCCTCGCGGGTTTTGGTGCAAGTATCGACTGAATGTCGCTTCCCTGCTTTTTTCAAAGATTTTGTTTTGTGGGTATCGATGGAATGTCACCTCCCCACGATTTTTGAAATTTGAGGTTTTTTCGAACCTTTGTTTTTGTTTTGAAATTTAGGTTGTGGGTATCAACTGAAACGTTGTGTCTCCACGATTTTTTGAAAATTTGGCAAGTATTAACGAGGTGTCGCTTCCTTGCGATTTGAGGCTTTGGAAGTATTGAATGGGGTTCGCATCCTTCCGATTTTTGGGTTTTATGTGAGTATTGACTAAACGTCGCTTCCTCATGGTTTTATGAAAAACCATTTTTTTGTTTAAAGACACGAGGGTCGTAAATTTTGACTCAAAACCATTTTTGGTGGTAAAAGTCATGGTGGACTAGGGTGGAAATCCCTGCATCCTGATTTTTGTTTCAAACCATGAATTTTGGGTTCAATGATCGAAAGTTTTGGTCAAGTTAAGGAAGAGGCTCCTAAACTTAGATTTTGGGTTGTTTTTTTTTTAATTTTATTTGGACAATGAAACATTGAAAGTAAGCATTGTTTTGAGGTTTCTTTTAGGAACTTCAATGCAAAGAGGAAAATGTCGCGACCCCGGACCAGGACCCGGGACCGCGACGGTGGTGTGGATGGGGTAATGAACTACCCTTAATAATGATTATACATTTCCTTAATTTCCCACAGGTTTCCGCGGTGAGGATTCCACATACACTCATGGAACATTTACATTGGTGCGGAAGCGTGTAGCAAATCAAACTCTTAATCCATTCTCATTATATGAGACTGATAATACACAAGTAAGATATGATGTCAGAGTGAGCAATGATCTCATTAGCATTCCCAAAATTTGAAGTTAGAGTTTAAACAAAAGATCAAGTTAAATTAATATTTCCCAAAAATAATGGCCAACAAAGGCCAGTACATCCAAAAGTATAAATCATGTATCATTCTATAATCTCCCCAAAATGTTCGCAGCTCAAAGCTAAACCAAATGTCTACATGACATTGTCAGCTTGCCACTCCACTAATCGTTGCGGTTCATCGACCGCCTCCTCTGGCTCCTCCTCAAAGGCAATAACGGGAGCTGGACCTGAGTACCACAAAAATGGGTCAGATACGACGGTCTGGCAGGTGGGTGAATAGATAATACCAAGAAAGAAATCAAAGCATATCTTAGACATAACGAAAACTTATTAAAACGATAACTGTCATAAAACAGGATGCATGATTCATTCAAAGTACAAATGCAATGTAAATCATGTAGGATATTCAAGGTACAGGACTGACTAGATGGCAACCACACTAAAGCTAAATCCTCTCTATCACTAATGTGATGAGAGCACATTCAGTGCGTTGGGCTCGAGCACACGAAGTGACGAGAACCAATATTATATACATATACATATAGCTAGGTAAGACCACGGCCGCGGAACCGGGTAACAGGACAGGACAGGATCCAAGTTGCAACTGGCGGGAGCACAAGGGGGAGGCCCAAGTCAGTTGATCAGACTGACAAGGACGTCCAAGCTTAGTAGTGCCGACTCATGGGTTACATGAGAAATCGAAACATATACAAACTATATCAGTATAAAACATTCGGGCAGGGGGGGCATGGTGCTCGTAAGCACACATTTCATATCATTATCTGTTCATGCATAAACGGGGCTGGCAGGACATATCAGGTGTATAAATCAGAACTTGAGATAAAACCAGTAGAATCGGGTAATTATACATATAATCTGAGTAAAACAATGCAATGAATCCTTATACAATTAGGGACTATATATTGGGCATCCATATTCAGACAACATGTATAAGGATCTTGTATGTCTATTATTACCCTTAGTATGGTACTCGAATGATAGAGGACATACCAAGTTTCCTTATGCAAGTTGATGAATCCAAAAGTCCCAATACCTTTCCGAAATGGTGTTTCTTTCTAAGTCAATCTTTTATGTCATCCCCTGGGTCTTTCCAAGGTGGTAAGGCATTAGAACAACCCATCCAAACCTTTAAATACCATATCTGAAAACAATAGAAAAGACTCAGGAATTCTGGGTGAAATTCGGTCATTAGTCGGTTAGCTGGCGGTTAGCCGCCGAGGTGATTGGCGGTTAGCCGCTGGCTGACCGCGGGGCTGACCGCGGTTCACCCTGCTAAAATATAGCATTTTGTGTTTCTAACCGCGCATCTCGGCTACCTGGCGGTCACAGGGTTTTTGGTTAGCGGTTAGCCGCGAGATGACCGCGAGGCTGACCGCGGTTCGCCTGTCAGAACACAGCATTCTGTGTTTCTAACCGCATCTGGGTCGGCTAGCCGCCGGTCACCTGCCGGCTAGCCGCCAAGGTGACCGCCCACTGACCGCCCAGCTGCGGGAACTCTACCTCAGGTGCAGATTTCAGTTCTTTCTTTCCCAAACCCTTTCACCTCAACTCCAACCATTTCCTAACATGAAATGGGTCTATTCCCTTCCATTCCACATCTAACCCTTTCCTCCAACCACCATTTCATCAATGCATTTAATTCTCCTTTCAACACAAATCTCATTCAATGCAAGTACAAATATCATTTAAGAAGTCCATAATGACCAAAATAAGCTTTAATGAATGAATGCATACATTCTCATAACTACTAGGAGAAAAACCATATCAATAAGTACCTTCCCAAAAGCATTATGAAACATAATAAACTAAAGGAATAGGAATAGTAAAATCCACATTTTCAATAAAACAAGAACTCATTCAAATCAAATCCATTCATTCACTTGCCTTGATCTCCAAATATGCTAGTCAAGCTCTAATCCCACTATCAAGCTCAAAATCTACAATCTACACAAAAATCCCCAAAATACATTCATTACAACCCTAGAATGTCAAAATCAAGAAATAGATGGAGATAGCTTCCAATAATCAAGGTGAAGTACCTCCATGGCTAGAAGAACACACAACTAAGAGATGAGAAGAAGAGCTTACATGGAAGGTCCTCTAATGGCAAGAGCTTGCTCAAAATGTAGCTTGGAATGGAAGGTTCTCTCTAAAAATGATATCAAGATGAAGCTCTCATGGAGGGGAAGAAGATTACCACCTCCATTTTACCTTTAGCAATAGATTCGAGAGAGAGATTGAGAGATGGAGAAGCAAGAAGGCACAAGAATAACCTAGGGCTAGAACTCTCTATGCTCTCAAGGCAAAGTTGCAAGAAAAGGGGGAAGAAGGAATGAACTCCTCCTTATATAGAAAATCTGAATGGGTCCCACAACTTAAAAATCCAATTGGGCTAAAACATCGCTCTACGGGCTTCGGATGGATTCGACGAAGAAGGAAGAATTGATCGTCGAAATTTCTACTTTCCAAAAAGTATATATTTTACGAGTTTAGGAGACATTGAAAATAGTGTCCAGATTTTGTGTAAAAAGACTGTTTTACCCCTATCATTGGCAAAGTAGGGTTTAGAGGTTTCGAGCGAGAACGGAGCAAATACAAAAGTTGTCGGGAATAATAAAATACATTAAACGGAGCAAATTACAGATTTCCAGAATTATTAAATAAATCCCAAAACTAATCAACACACAATAAAAGAACCCCCAAAGGGCCCCACTAAATCAAAAGAGTTCTCAAAATCATTCAAAGCTATAAAAAGCTATTCTAATCCAGATTTAACCCATTTCCACTAATCTCACTTATAGCTAAAACGCGTCTTAATTAACACTAAAAGGAAACTCTCGGGGCGGGGTCTTACAGAAAATTTCAAAAGGAGTGGGTTTGACGAACAAGTACCTAGGAATCGGCTTTGGCCATGCAGGCATCGCCCTGACCCGATATAAGAAGTCTTCGAGGGTAGTACTGCTTCAAGAACTTGCCATTGATGGGTAGCATGCATCTATCGCCTTCCATATTTAGAAGAGCGTATGTGCCGTTGGAGAAGACTTTGTCGATGACGAAGGGTCCCTCCCATTTTGGTTCAAATTTACCTTCGGATTTGTGGGCAAAAACCATTGGCCCTTTTACTGCAAGAACCAAGTCACCCTTTTTGTGGGCGCGTTGCCTGACCTTCTTGTCGAAAGATCCTGCCATGCATGCTTGGTAAAGCTCAACGCTTTGTAGGGCTTCGAGCCGTCTTTCATCGAGATTATCCAGTTCTTGGAGTCTCAATTTGATGTTGCTTTCTTGCGTCATGTCATTTTACAAAGATACCCTTAAGGGAGGAATTTGTACCTCTAGAGGGACAACTGCTTTACATCCATAGACTAAGGAGAATGGTGTGCTATGGGTTGGTCCTCGAATGGTAGTCCGATAGGCCCATAAAGCTTCAGGCAGTTTATTGCACCAATCTCTTTTGTGACTAGAGACCATTTTCTTAAGAATTTTACAGAGTGTCTTGTTGAAAGCTTCTGCTAGTCCATTTGTTGCCGGGTTATATGGAGTCGAAGGACAACTTTGGATTTTGTATTTGTTGCAGATGCTGTAAAATCTATGATCCGGAATTGTGGTCCGTTATCATGGACAAATCTTTTAGGTATGCCGAAGCGACAAATGATGTTGGTTCGCAAGTATTAAAGGACTGATGAGGTTTTCATTTCGCTGAACGCAGATGCTTCTGATCACTTGGAGAAATAATCCGTAGCGGCGAAGATGAAGCGATGACCTTTGCTTGATGGGGGAGAGATAGGACCTATGATGTCCATACCCCAGGCTTCGAAAGGCCAAGAGATCGCTGTAGGATGTAGCCATTCTAGAGGCATGTGTACATAATCTCCATGAACTTGGCATTGTTGGCAGCGTTTAGCAAATTGCCTCGCGTCAGCTACCATGGTAGGCCAATGGTAACCTAACCTTTTTATTTAATCATAGAGCTTAGGACCAGCCTGATGGGCTCCACAAAGACCATCATGAACTTATTTTAGAGTTTCTTCCGCCTCTTGTTGTGACAAGCAGCGTAGGAGTACTCCGTTGAAGGATTTTCTGTAAAGCATTTTGGAGGGAATATCCAAATGAAAGTTTGGGGCTCGTCTTTGAATGCTTACCTGCTCTTTTGGATCTTCTGGTAGGATTCCAAACATAATGTAATCAATGAATGGATCCCTCCAATCGTCGCTCGGAGGTCTAAGGATGGAAATCCGACTTCCGACCACTCGGTGACATTCAGCGACTGCTTGGTGTGTGTTGAGAGGAGGGAGGATCCTTCTTTGACACACTGTAATTTTCATGTTTCCCCTTTTTCGATCGCCATAGATGCAGCAAGTCCAGCCAGGGCATATGCACGGATGTTTTCACCTCTGCGGATGTGGCTGATGTGACAGACATCAAACTTTTGTCGAAGTGATTGTGCCTTGTTGTAGTAAGGCAACAGATCAGGCTTTCTGATTTCGTACTTCTGATTCATTTGATTGACGATCAGTTGAGAATCCCCAAATGCCTCTAGCATGGTGATGCCGGATTCGAGGGTGAGTTCCAATCCTATGATCAAAGCTTGGTACTCAGCTGCATTATTTGAACATGGGTCGAGTAGCGAGAATGCGTGTGGAATCATGTATTTGTCGGGACTAACAAAGAGAATGCCAATTCTCGATATCGATTTTCCCTTTTCATTTGTCCTGGTTGCACCATCGAAGTACATGTCCCATGAGGCATTTGATAAGGAGGTATCCACGCTGTAGACAGGCTCGTCTTGGAGATCGTCCCTGAGTGGAGAATCCATAGGTAGTGGATGCTCTGTGAGAAAGTCTGCCAGAGCTTGGCCTTTGATTGCTTTTTGTGGTACATACCTAATATCAAATTGTGATAGAAGGATGGACCATTTTGCCAGTCGAGCATTAAGGGAACCTGCTTTTGTGACATGGACCTTTAAGAGATTGATCCTTGAAATCAGGTATACTGTGTTGGACAGTAGATAGTGAACATCACTGCCAGGCATTCCTTTTCGACTGGAGAGTAGCGATGCTCTACACCAACCAACATGCGGCTGAGGTAGTATAGAGCAGCTTCTTTTCCTCCGTCATTTTCTTGTGCAAGTAGAGCTCCCAAAGAATGGTCAGGGCTCTTGTGTACAAGACGAAGAGTTTTCCAGTTGTGGGGGAAGCCAACATTGGAGGTTTGGTCATGTATGACTTGATGTCTTGAAATGCCGCTTCACATTCAGCATCCCAAACAAAGTCCACACCTTTCTTCATTAGGCGAGAAAATGGACGGCATTTTCCTGATAGGTTGGAAATAAACCGTCGGATGTATGTCAACCTCCCTTAAAGCCCTTTGAATTCTCTTAAGGTTCTTGGAGATGGCATTTCTAGCATAGCCTTGACTTTGGTGGGGTCAAGTTCTATTCCAGCTTTCCAAACTATGAATTCGAGGAACTTACCCGATGAGAGACCGAAGAAGTATTTGAGGGGATTCATTTGCAGTTTGTGTTTATGAAGTCGGAGGAAGACTTCTCGCAGATTGAGAGAACCTGCTTTTGTGAGAAGGACCTTTAAGAGATTGTTCCTCGAAATAAGGTATACCATGTTAGATAGTAGGTAGTGATATAGCTTTTATACAGCGAACATCACTGCAATGCTTTCATTTTCGACTGGAGAGCAACGATGCTCTGCACCAACCAACATACGGCTGAGGTAGTATAGAGCAGCTTCGTTTCCTCCATCGTTTTCTTGTGCACGTAGAGCGCCCAAAGAATAATCGAGAGCTCTTGTGTACAAGATGAATGGTTTTCCAGTTGTGGGGCCTGGAGGTTTGGTCAGGTATGACTTGATGTCTTAAAATGCAGCTTCACATTCAGAATCCCAAACAAAGTCTACACCTTTCTTCATCAGCTGGGAGAATGGACGACACCTCTCTGATAGGTTGGAAATGAACCGTCGGATGTATGCCAATCTTCCTTGAAGCTCTTTTAGTTCTCTTAGGGTTTTTAGAGATGGCATTTCTAGAATTGCCTTGACTTTGATGGGGTCAAGTTCTATTCCAGCTTTCCCAACTATGAATCTGAGGAACTTACCCAATGAGATACCCAAAAAGCATTTGAGGGGATTCATTCGCAGTTTGTGTTTGCGTAGTCGGAGGGAGGCTTCTCGAAGATCATTGAGATGGTCTTCTTTTCTTCTGCTTTTGACGGTAAGGTCGTCAACGTAACATTCGACCGCCTTGTGCTGCATATCTTGGAATATCTTCATCATAGCCCCTTGATATGTTGCACCTGTATTCTTCAGACCAAATGGCATGACAGTATAGCAATACACGCCAAATGAGGTCCGAAATGATGTGTGCCTTTCATCTTCGGGAAGAATCTTTATCTGATTGTAGCCAGAGAAGCCATCCGTGAAAGTCCTTCGCTCAAATCCGCAGGTGTTGTCAATCATTACCTCCGGTATGGGGAGCGGGAATTCATCTTTAGGGAATGCACCGTTTAGGTCTCTGTAGTTAATACAGACCCTGATTTGCCCATTTTTCTTTGTCACGGGGACAATGTTGGCCAACCATTTAGGATGTTGTTCCTCGCGGATGAAGCCAATGCTTTTGAGTTTCTGAACTTCTTGTTCAATTTTATCCATCACATCAGGACGAAATCTTCTTTGGCCTTGTTTAACAGGCTTGATATCTTCTTGCAGGTTGATTTTGTGAACTGCTATTTTGGGGTCTAAACCAAGCATTTCAGCATAAGACCATGCAAAATAATCAGCACACTCATGAAGAAAAGCGAGATACTTGGGTAACTCATCATCCTTTATATTCTTACTTATGAATATAGGACGTGGGTTATCTGGTGTTAACAAGTCTATCTTTTGAACAGAATCTTTTGTTGGAAGGTTTGGAGGTGATTCCTCCACAACATTTTCGGAGGCTTTCAACTCAACAAGACCTTTTGGATTTCCAAGGGTATTTTCAGACCAAGGTTCCGTGTCTGTCCATAAATCTTGTTGATCGGTACTCTTTTCAAGACTTGCTATGAGATGATCCCAAACTTGGTTGAAGTAAGGCACTTCTTTTGGAGACAATGGTTCTTCTGGGTCAGAAAATTGTGCGTCTGTGTCATCGGATAATTCCTATTCATCATCAGAGAAATCTTACCAATTTGATGAGCTTCCTGGGTCCTTGTCGGGTGACTCTTCAAAGAGATATCCAGGGAGATAGATGTCTTCATCGACACGAGATGTTGAGGCCTGGTCGGCAAAACGACTTTGCAGCCTTTGTGTCAATTGTCTCATCGGAGTGCCAGGATCATACGCCAACCCGTATGTAGACTTTTCTATGCGATGGTGGAGTTTCCAATATTCCAGCTGACTTTTGGTCAGGGTGGGTTCCAATGGTATAAGAATACCACGGCCACCTCCCAAACCAATTGGATTTTGAGCGTCATAGCCCATTTTCTTCATGATAGCTTGTGCCATTGGACCATGCAAGGATAGTTGAGGCATACCTTCATTTTGAAAAGGTTCAAGCAAGGAATTTGATGTTGAAGCTTCCGATCTATGGAAGAAGATTAGTTTCTCCTCTGTCGATGTTGCCGGAACAACGAAGAAAGCGGACACAAGATCTTCTATGCCAGTAGGAGTCTCCAATGGAGTGAAAGCAGGCCGAACTCGCTGAGTATCAGCTTGGCTTGACGATGTATCATCTTCGGGCTCTGAATCTGAATATTTGTCTTGTATGATAGACACAGAGGAGATAACAAACTTACCCCCAGTCTTTTGCTTTGTCTTCTTTGCTTTGGTAGTGATTACCAAAGGTTTGGAGGATTTGAAGGAGACAATGAAGGGAGACGGATTGCTCTCCACGGATTTGCCGAAAGGTTGTTTTCTTCCGATGATTGCTGAGGAGCCTTGCCTTTATCTTTTTGGAGATTGCTGGCAAAGGATGTTGTTTCTTCCTCCTCCTTTTCTTCTTCTTCGTCCTTGTACATTTGAGAGTCTGCAAAATGGACTTCCTTGCCTTTGAAGGGCTTTCTATCTGCAAACACTCGATGTATCAAGCCATCATTGCCAATGAACTTGATGCACTGATGTAGAGTCGAAGGGACGACACCATTCTCATGTATCCAGGGGCGTCCGAGAAGGATGTTGTAGCATGAAGGGGTCTTTATTGCGTACACGGTGACCTCAGAGATAAGATCACCAATTTACAATTTGAACTTGATTTTGTCGATAGTCCTTTCAGTGCTCCCATCGTATCCAAAGATGGACACGGATGTGTGACTCAGTTTGCTAGGTGGAATACCCAGCTCTTCGAGTGCCGTAGTAGAGATGAGGTTAAGTGAAGAACTTGGGTTGATTTGGACTCTGTGTATTGGCATCTCTTTGATGTACCCTATGAAGTACAAGGGTCTGTTGTGCTTTGTTTCACCTAGCAGGAGGTCTTCCTTATTGAATGTGATGGTCACACTTGTTGCTTTTTTGACAAAGAGGCATTCAGTGCAAGGTCCCTCAATTTTCTTTTTTTCTCCCTTCGGGGAGATTTTTGATTTTTTAACCCTATAGTCCATTTCAATTTGTAGGACCTGTGGGGCATGTTTGTCGACATCCATATTCAGCCTTTGTAGTACTGACATGAGACTATCACGAATTTCTGGTGACATTCGTAATAAGTCTAGGATGTGCAGTCGTGCAGGTATGTGTTTGAAGTGCTCGATCAAGTCATACTTGAAAACCTCCTTGGGGCCTGGATTTTCATTATCATTGCCGCTTGGGGCATTTACAACTTGCTTTCCCGAAGGATTTACATAAGAAGAAGAGGAAGGTTGGTTGTAGTTTTTGTGGTAATCCTGGCCAAAACGGGTACCTTTCCCAACTTTCAAAAGCTTCTAGAGGTGGTTCTTCTTTTGGAAGACCCTCTTCGGGCTCAAGGGGCTGATCCTCTCCATTTGCTGAAAATGCTTCGCAGTAACGTTGCCCGTCTTCAGTGATTGCGTTGCATGGAGCATTTTCGGAGGACAAGTCTTGAACAGCTTTCAGCAACTTTTCTCTTTGTCCAGGATTTCATCGGTCCAGACATCTCCTATGAGGTTGGGTATTTGAGACCAACTGACCGGGTTTTCTTTGAAGACTTGATCAGCCATAGCCTCTTCATGGTGATCAGTCGAAAGAGGCTTGAATTCTGATATCACAGTTTCAGGAGACGAAGGCTAAGAAGATGATATCTTAGTGGAAGTCACCCGAGGAGATGTAGCTCCAGAGGATATGCTACCGGATGTAGTCTGAGAGTTTGTAGCTTCTGCAGATGGAGCTTCAGAGGCACTATCATCCTGAGCTATCGCATTGCAAGCAACTCCGATAGAAGATGCTTCTATAATGGATTGCTGGAATTCAGACTCGTCTTCAGATGTGAGAGGATCATCGATCCAGCAACTTTCTTCATTTTCCGGGGTTACCGGAGGAGATGTTGTAGATTCTCCGGGACTTCCGGTTCTGGATTTTGACGAAGCTGATTGATGTGATCCTGCTCTTGCTCTATGGCAAGACACTGCAAGATCCTCGCATATTCTTCGGGATCTGGCATAGGAGCTAAATCCTCTTCTTCATCTGCTCGTTGTGGTTCAACCTCGTTGAGATCCACTACAGCATTCGTTTACGCTGGGTCAACAGCATTTTGAATAGTCTCTTGGTCTTCATCATCATCAGACCAGGATCCTTGTGGCTGGAAGGGGTTATACCAGATTACTGGCATAAGGTGAGATTCTGGGATCCATTCTTCATCGGAGAGATATTCTTCGGTTTTAAGGGATTCTTCCAACTCATCGGTGTCACTGGTAGTGTCACAGGACTCGTATCCATTCATGGAGAATCCAACTACGAGTTGCAAGAGTATGATGCCCCTTGCGTAGTCTCATCTTTGAGCCGTGGTGGCATGAAATCACTAAGGGTGAATTTTTTTACCACTCTTGAAGCCTTAGGAAGAGACTCCTCTGTTGCCCTCAGTGAAACGGTAGAGGAGGTTTCTGCCTTTTCAGGGACCTCTTGCTTGGGTTGAGCCTTCTCCTGCTATTTGAGCTTGTGGAGTTGTCTCTTAGCATGCCTTCGCTGTTGAGCGGTCGGCTTTGTTTTGACGATCTCCCAGTTTTCATCTTCTAGGAGATCGGGATGCACCCATATGGGCTGTCCATCTGGTGTTAGGTAAGGCACCAGCTCTTGGGACATTTGGGTCATTTTTATCAGCTTTAAGGAAGTGGTGATTTTTTCCTTTGGTGACTTTGATGTTTGTCCATATGACACCATGTTGACGGAGGCAGACCCGTAGTTTTTCTCAAAGGTGATGACTCCGTTTTTCTACATCTCGTTGATCTTCTCTCTCACAACGAAACCGTGGTTGAGAGGATGTGAGACCATTTGGTGGTATGGACAATATCGGGGATCATTGGTTTTGCCAACATCTCCCGGTCTTTTGGGGTTAGGCAAGGTGAGTTTCCTATTTGCTAAGAAAGCCCCAAATATTTCTTCAACATCTTCATCAAACAGGTATTTCTTTTCTACTCATTCTTTGAAGGCATCAGAGAGTTCAGGCCTCTTACCCACAGTTTTGTTTTCAGCTTTCTTTGGTGGCTAAGGAGTTGACTTGGTTTGCACATTGAGAACCTCCTTTTTCTTTGGCTTGGAGGTTGGAATGGCGGTCGGCTCTTTCTTTGATGACTTCTGACTGTTTAGGTCTTTGATCACCGTTTCAGCCTCCATAGATGCTTCTAGGAGTTCCCCTAGGTTCTTTGATTTGTTGCCGATGATCATGGAGCGGATCCTTGCTCTCATGTTGTTTCGGCAGATGTCGAGCATCGACGCTTGTGGTAGCACATCTGAGCATTTGTATGCCATTGCTTTCCACTTGTGAATGAAATCGTATGTCGACTCATTCTCTCCCTATTCTAGGCTACAGAGCCGAGCCATAGTAACAGGATGATCCTCACCTTTGAAGTGGGTCAGGAAGTATGTCTCTAGCATGGTCCAGTTTTGAATGGAATCCTTTGGCAGAGTGGAGTACCAATGAATGGTTGTACCTTTCAGGATGCTTGCAAAGAGACGGATCTTGAGGGCATCTTGATCCGCAATAGCTCCTGTTAGGATCTTGAAGTGGATAACATGCTGTCTAGCTGAACCTTTCCTCGTATGTGTTTGGAGAATAGGTTGCTTGAACTTTGCAGGGAACGGAACCGAGTCTATCCATAAGGGATATGGTGGCTTGATTCCATGCTCCTTCAGTGTATCCTCTTCTTTTGCTTTGGCGAGGATATTGTCAACGTCCATTTTAGTAAGGGCACGTGACTCATCTTCTCCACCGTTTGCCTCATCGTGTGGAGGAAATTCATCATTTAGTGGACGTTGGAGAGTGAGAAAAAGGTTTTCCATCAGAACTTCCATCCTCTGCTGTCGTTGTTCTAGCTGCTGGATGCGTGTAGTTATGTTATCATCCGGCGGAGGTTGCTCAGAGTTTGTAACTGGGACATTCACTCTTCGTGAGTCGAAAGAGGATATTGTCTTAGTGACTGAGCCGGAGCTCATTCTTAGTGACTAAGCTGGAGCTCATTCTTCTAGATGAAGAGCCCGAGGATTGATCACTCCGATGTCCTTGGCTTAAAGGAGTGGGAGAGTCTTCTTGATGTCTTCGTGTTCGGGAGACGCTGCGAGCCACCAGCCGTCTTACATGTATTTTCGTTGCTGACTTCTGGCATCTTTTGGCTTTACCAACCATATGGATAGCAGCAACTTGGTCGGATCTTTCTTTTTTGACCCATCTTTTAGAGACCTGAAGCTCAGAATGCTGGGTTCTTTGCCTCTCTAGTTTCTTTTGTCGATATGCCACACGGCGACGTATACGATGAGCAATTTGAGCTTCAATTTGCTCGGGCTGTGATTTGGCAATGATGGATGTGGTCCCTCGTGCATAGTAACCGAGTTTATCTTCCTTGAAGACTGGCATGGACAGGATTTGGACGCGGTCCTTAGCCTGTCCAGCGAAGCTTTAAATTTTGCAAGCTCGGCCCCTGCTGAGATGAAGGGTCGAGTTGCAGGAGAGCAGGCCCTGGCAGGTTCTTGTTGAGGCCTTGTGATGCATGACTTGATTTTGGGCTTGTATGAGCAAGCCGGCTCGTGCTGAGTAGTTTTTGTAGTTCAGCGGAGGGTAGGTTTCTCCCTTTTCATGTAAGTGAGAGGATAGAACATGTTCTCCTTGAGAGGGGCCAAGTATGCTGGCTTTGTAGATGTCCGGGACCTTCTTTGTTTTGGAGAAGGTCTAGGTGACCAAGTCTTGGGGCAGACCTGGTTTTTCGCAGGTTGAGGCTTCGCAGGATTGCCACGAGCCTCAGGTTTCTTGGTGACCGGCTTTGGTGTCGGGGCAAGGACACGTTCAGGGGCAGTCTTCTGCTTCTTGGCAGGCACAGTTTCATTTACGGGGAGTCGGAATGGTCCAAGTGACCCGAAGACGATGGTCCGGGGAGTGGAGGTTGACTCGGTGTTTTGAGAGTTGCCGAGGGAGGTGACGCTTTGGCAGCTGGCAGGGCGCTTGTAAGTGCGCTTGCTTTAGTTCTCTTGAGGCATGAGCTGGTACTTATTCTCGTCAAAGGTGATGGCCAATGAAGCTACCATTGTTAGTTTGGAAAACTTCTTAAACAAGACCACATCCATTAGTAATCACAAGAATATGGTGATCATAAATGGAAAATACTATGGTTTTGTCTTTTCAAATCGCTCAGAGGGCATTGGCCCATCCTGAGCGTACTGAAGAAGGCAAAAAGCCATAGATGGTACAATTGTTCTAAACGTAAGTATGGTTGGCTCAAAATGAGCATTCCAATGACTGCTAGAAGCAATTGTAAACCTTAATTCAAGTTACCGAGAAGTGGAGCTCACTCGAGATAAAATGATATAAGATTGGAGTTACAAATGTGTCGGTCGAGAATACAGTACACCCGAAAGGGCGTATTAGCACCGATAGGCACAAATGTTGTAAATTGCATCCTTGGGAAGGACACGATATGGGATTTTTTTTGAAAGGTCAAGATCGAATTCACAAAAGAAAGCAAATGGTAATCCAATCCGAATACAAGCTTAGCGATTTCCACGAGCACTAAATCCGAAAAGGAAGGAACCAGGATTTCTCAGATTTGAATCCAATAATGATGGAAGTTTTTTTTTTCTTTAAAAGGTTAAGATTGAATTCATAAAAGAGAGCAAAGGGTATTTCAATCCGAATACAGGCTCAAACATTTCTACGAGCACTAAATCTGAAAAGGAAGGAACCAAAATTTCTTGAATCTGAACACAATAGTGATAGAAGTTTTTTTTTTTTTTTTTTGAAGAGAGATTTTTTTTTAAGAGTACACATAGGTTTTCTAATTCGGTCTTATGAAACCATAGTGGATAGAGCCCTTAGGTAAGGGTAGGATTACTTAATGAACCCGTTTGAAGGACCCTTGCCTCGAACAGTCTAGCTGCCTCCATACTCTGGACAAGGCTTTCTTAGATTTATTTTGGTCATGTCACGACCCCAAACCCGGACCCTACCGAGGCCCGACCTCGGGGAGCGTGAAATTGACATTTAAGTAAAAATTATATTTCTCCCAGGATCCGCGTGAGTAAGGATGACAATTCCAACACATTTTGAATATTTTGCGGAAGCTTACGTGGCGTTGCGACTCGGATTCCGTGGCCATTGGATTCCGCATTGCACTCAACCGCTAGCATATAGCTATCGTATCAAGAATTATATTAGACTGGAACAAACCATCACATTAAAATACAGAGCTGACAGTAACAGGATATTTCATTCCCACATATGTTCAAGTTACAAGTATCAATGTGCATTAGTTAAAAATCCCGGAGAACAGGCTAATAAAAGCCATACAAATAACAAGCTAAATAAACACTACCCCGCATGTGACGTAACTTAGATGTCGAGCTAAATGTCTGCATGACATAGCCGACGCAACAAATCTGTAACTCATGGCTCCACAGCCAACACGTGCACTCAGCTCGGAGCAAAGAAATCTGGACCTGAGTACCAAAAGAGTGGGTCAGACACGACGGTCTGGCAGGTGGGTGAAAAGATATAAACGAAATCTGAATAATAAAACATATGATAAATCATGGTATTTGATCAAAAGTTGCATAGATTTAAAACAAGTGTAAAACTTGTATACCTGACAAAACATGTATTCATTTTGAAGCACGTGTAAAACATATATATCTGGTAAAACATGTATTCATTTGGAACAAATATAAAACATGGATATCTGGCAAAACGGGTATTCCTCACATTGTAAACCCAGTCCATAGGCTGACCCTACAAATTGCCCTTCTTTAGGGGAGCCACAATCGTGGGGAACATATTGGCAACCACACTTAAGCTAAATCCTCCATCACTAATGTGATGAGAGCACATTCGGGGCGTTGGTCTCTAACACGCGAAGTGACGAGAACCAACATTATATATACATATACATATAGCTAGACAAGACCACGGCCGCGGAACCGGGTAACGGGACAGGATCCAAGCTGCAGATGGCGGGAGCACGAGGGGGAGGCCCAAGTCAATTGATCAGACTGACAAGGGCGTCCAAGCTTAGTGGTGCCGACACATGGGTCACATGAAAATCAAAACATGTACAAAACTATATCAGTATAAAACACTCGGGCAGGCAGGGCACGGTGCTCGTAGGCACACATTTCATATCATTATCCTTTCATGCATAAACGGGGCTGGCAGGACATGTCAGGTGCATAAATTAGAGTTTGAGATAAAACCAGTGATATCGGGTAAGGATACATATAATCTGAGTAAAACAATGAAATGAATCCTTATACAATTACGGACCATATATTGGGGCTTCCGTATTCAGACAACATGTATAAAGATCTTGTATGTCTATTATTGCTCTTAGTATGGTACTCAAATGATAGAGGACATACCAAGTTTCCTTATGCAAGTTGATGAATCCAAAATTTCCAATACATTTCCGAAATGGAGTTTCTTTCTAAGTCGATCTCCTTATGTCATCCCCTGGGTCTTTCCAAGGTGGTAGGGCATCAGAACAACCCATCCAAACCTTTAAATACCATATCTGAAAATGATAGAAAAGACTCAGGAATTCTGGGTGAAATTCGGTCACCTGTCGGTTAGCTGGCGGTTAGCCGCCGAGGTGTTCGGCGGTTAGCCGCTGGATGATCGCGGGGCTGACCGCAGTTCACCCTGCTAAAATACAGCATTCTGTGTTTCTAACCATGCATTTCGGCTACCTGACGGTCACAGGGCTTTTGGGTGGCGGTTAGCCGTTGGCTGACCGCGGTTCACCTGTTACAATACAGCATTCTGTGTTTGTAACCGAATCTGGGTCGGCTAGCCGCCGGTCACTTGTCGGCTAGCCGCCAAGGTGACCGCCCGCTGACTGCCCAGCTGTGGGGACTACACATCAGGTGCAGATTTATGCTCTTTCTTTCCCAAACCATTCCACTTCGACTTCATCCATTTCCTGACATGAAATGGGTCTATTTCCTTCCATTCAACCTCTAATCCTATCCTCCAACCATCCTTCCATCAAGGCATTAATTCTTCTTCCAATTCCAACCTCATTCGATGCAAGAGACTCATCATCCATGGAAATCCATATGTATAAAAAAAAAAACAAGATTTACAAAATAACAATGCATATGTTTTCAAGAGATTAAATAAGAGGGAAAAGCTCAACAATATGTCATTTCAAAGCCCATAAAAGTCATAGTAATTAGCAAGTATTAAATCATCAAAATCATTGATAAAATCAAGCTTTTCTCACAAAATATGCCAATATTCAAAACAATCTAATCATCCACTTGCATTGGTTTCCAAAGTAGCTAATCAAGCTCCTAATCACCCTCTCAAGCCACAAATCTCCAATCTACACAAAAACCCCAAAATAAACCCATCTTAGAACCCTAAAATGGCAAACCAAAGAACAAGAAGAAGAGAGCTCCCAATAGAGAAGGTAGAGACTGTCTAGAGCTAGGAAAACACAAATCTAGGAGATTGAAAGGATTGCTTACTTGGAAGTGCTTCAAATGAACAAGACTAGCTCAAGGAGAACCTCAATGTGGCGGGATTTCTCTTCTAATGGCATCAATAGAGAGCTTGAGATGAGGGGAAGAAGAAAATGGTCACAAATCTCTCATTTTGGCAAGCTTGGAGGTGGGTTTTGTGAGAAAACAGGAAGAATAAGAGGAAAGGGGAAAAACCCTGAGGAGTTGAGGCTCCTCCCACTCTCTCATTCTGCTGGAACTCAATGGGGACAAAGGAATGGGCTGGCCCTTTTATAAAAGGGAGGGTGTGGGTCCCACCATCACTTAAACTTGTCGGGATTAAAACATCCATTTCAGGGCTCCGGATGCAATCGACGAAGAAGAGAAAAATGTTTCACATAAAATCTATTTTTCAAAAAGTATAATTTTGGCATGGTTTTGAGATACGGAAATTTGGGTCCAGATTCAATGTGAAAAGACCGGTTTACCCCCAGGGTTGGAGAAACTGATTTTCGGAGCTTCGAATGGGTACGGAGCAAACACGAAAGTTGTAGGGAATGACGATACTAGTCAAATGAAATCGGAATGGGAATGTTTTGGGAATCACAAAGAATCTCCCCAAGCTGACCACGCAAAACAAATAGGACCATACGGTCACTAACTGGGTTCACTGGCATTCAAAACTCCCCAAAGCTAATGAAAGGTCTTTCTAAGCCACAAACTCACCCAAACAGCCACTAATCTCACTTTAGAAAACTAGTCCACAATTAAGAAAACACTAATCCCAGAAATTAGGGGTCGGGGTTTCACAGGTCAAAGAACGCAATCGGTGCAACCTTAATGTGTTTTTTTTTTTTTTTTTTTTAATGATTGCTAATGGACCCATCAAAGAGAAGAAATGGCCCTTCCCAATCCGAACACTGGCTCAGCGATTTCTGCAAGCCATTATACGAAAAGGAAAGAACCAAAGTTTCTCTAATTTGAATCCAAAAGAAAGAAATCTGAATTTTTTTTTTTTTTGAAAGATCACTGATGGACCCATCAAAGAGAAGGAAATGGCCCCTCCCAATCCAAACCCCTGCTCAGCGATTTCCGCGAGCCATTGTACGAAAAGGAAAGAACCAAAGTTTCTCCGATTTGAATCCAAAGGAGAGAAATCTGAAATTTTTTATTTTTCATTTTTTTGAAAGTCAAGATTGGATTCACAAAAGAGAAGAAATGGTGTTCCAATCCGAACAAAGGCTCAGCGATTTCCGTGAGCACTAAGTCCGAAAGGGAAAGATCCAAAATTTCTCAAATCTGAACCCAACGTTAAAAAAAAGCTTTTTTTTTTGTTTAAGAAGATAAAAAATGGAAATAAACTCAAAGACAGAAATTTCCAAAGAATCCCATCTCATGTTTTTTTTTTTTTTTAAGATGTAAGATCCAACACAGACCACCAGCTACAAAGGAGCCAAGGAGTCTAAGCATCGTGTTCTCAAATGAACGAGTCCCACCGGGTGTGCCAACTTGATGGACCCGGCTTTCTCTCTCGCCTACCTCCGCCTCGGGTCCGCCGGGGTGCGGCGGGGGGAAAAAAGGAAAAGCGAGCATCAATATCGTTTTGTACGGGTATACCGGATTTTCTATTCTACTTGGAATTTGAAATGGTGATTCGGAGATTCACCTTCACAAGTAGAAAGGAAATCAAAAATTTTTCCCAACTTTCCATTGCACATATATTTTAAAGAAAGAGACAAGATTTTTAATGCCGTGAAAGGCAGTTTTGTGACGTAGAAGGCAATTTTGCCATGAAAGGCGATTGCAAACCTCATCAATGATGAAAGACAAGAATTGTGATTTTTTTGTCTCTTTAAAAAATACAAAATACAATAGAAAAGAAAGAAAGAGGAATCTGACTTATCAGGAGATTGTGGGGACTCTTTCAGATCGACAGTCGTGAGTCATGTATGGGCTCCACCGTCGTCCTTCAGATGAGAACACTTGATGCTTTTGATACACTTTGCTTGGCTTGGACCTCGGATTTTTAGAGGACAAAGACCAAAGGAAGGTCCTATGTCCAACAAAAATCTGGGTAGACGGGCTGAAAATCCGCATCTAGGCCATGTTGAATAGAAAGAGGAGGGAAAACCTTGGGGGGGGGGTCACTTCAATCACCTCGTAGTGTTTTCAGCAGAGTTTCTTTAGAGCAGGAGAGCTTCTTTGTGCAGAGATTTTCAAGACAATTTTCCAAAACCCTTTCCCTTTGGAATGACCGCCTATTTATAGGCTTTTGGTAGCCATTAGGAAGGTTTATGGGCATTAATGGCATTGATGCTCCACAATGGGAGGAGTTACAAGTATTTACTTCTTGATTTTGTAACTCATTTTTCTTGGATTCTGATTAGCCGATGGAGAATAATGGGCATTTAATCTCCATGATGATTGGAGTTTCATTATTAATTACCATGATTAATCTCCACAACGATAGGAGTTACATGGTTAATTGCCATGAATAATTGGACTTGTAACTTCCATTTGCTTGCTTCTGATTGGGCCATCCAGAATAATGAGTCAATGACCGTAATAAAATGTCATAAACGGGTTAATTAACAACATTAATTGGTCGCCAAGTCGTTTGAAGAGTAGTGGGCCGCACCGCGTCTTTTGGAATTTTTCTGGAGATGATCATCGATGGATTCTCATGTTGATCGACATCAGATGCCCATGAAATTTCATATATTGATTGGTACTAGTGGGCTAGCAACATTTGTCCAGTCGATTTCACGATCGGTTGTGCAGAAAGTGTGCTTTCTTGGTCGGCCGGTTGGCGATTTCGGAGTGTCCGATGATGATCGAATGATTTCGATGGCAGATCCGTGATGTTGATGTAGATCGACGGATATCATGCCTCAAAAATCAGAATTTTAGAAAATCACAGTGGCCAAACATCGCGAAACGTGAAAAGGATTGGAAAAATGGTCATTTCAGCAGGGTCGCCGGTGACCATGCACTCATGGTCGCCGGCGACCATGGGGCCGGCCAACTTGGGCCATGGTCGCCGGAGCCCATGGGCCAAGGTCGCCGGCGACCATGGGACATTTGTCCCTTTTTTCGGTCGCCGTTTCTCGGTCGTTCTTCGGGCTTTTTTGCATCTTTTTTCTCTTGTGTTTTTCTTGACAATTCTCCTCATTTATTGGCTTGATTCCTCTGAAGAAAACCTGTCGAGAAGGCGTGCAAATCAGAGCACAAAGTTTCCTTTTTTGGAAAAGCCGAAGACTTTGTAGCTGATTTTCCGCCAAGAGTTGAAACTAGGTCAAACGATGTCGGAATGACCTGAACTTTGAGGTGAAGCTTCCTGAGCATTAGATAGGACCAACCATGGGCTTTTATTTGAGGTTTGTAGCCGTTTGGGGTCCCGTCAATCCTAGACTTGATTTGACCGCGCAGAAAATGTCGAGCTTTCATGTGCGGTCAACCGATGTCCAATTGACCTGAAATTTGACAGGAAGCCTATTGGAGTCATTTTGAGATGATCTATTAGCTCCGATTTGGATGCCATGGTCTCGGGCAGCGCCGCTACGGTAGGCTTGATTTCGTTTCTGAGCGTCAAAGTTAGGTCAAACGTTGTCGGAATGACCTGAAATTTGACGTGTAGCCCTTTAAAAGCATGTAGAAGCTACCCATGTGCTTTGTTTGATGAGTGACGACATCGGTAGTTCTCGCCGCCGAGAGGCTTAATTTTTCTATTCGAGAGTTGATGGAGGGTCAAACTGTGTCGGTTTGACTTAAAATTTGACGTGGAGCCTTTGGAGGTATTTTGAGTTCGTCCATAGGCTCTGATTGAAGATTTGATATCTTCAACACTGTCTCCGCCGGGAAAACCTGCCCAGCTGTTGTAGGAGTGATGTTAGGTCAGACGGTGTTGAGATGGCCCGAAACTTCATGTGTACCCTTCTTTTGGTTATTTTGAAGGATCTTGCAGTTTTTGTTTGATTCTGACTAGATCTGATGGTTGAAGCAGCTTGGCCTGTTTGTAGTAGGATGCGGCTCCATGTAGCTTTTGATGTTGAGGAGGCAAAGTGACATTTTTGGTGTCAACAAATGCCCCCTCTAGGTACAGCGATGAATTGCATAGCTTTTGGAGTCGATGTGCCTCGAAGAAAACTTTGAAGAAGAACTTCTGACTTGACCAAGAGTCTCTAAGCTTTTTTCTTTTGATAGAGTAGCCTTTTGAGTTTCCAAGGGGATTTTATGGCAGTGAGAGAAGGTTAGTTTGGTCAAAGGTGCTGCAATCGATGAAAATCCCTACACAAACCTTCTGTAGTAGCCTGCTCAACCCAGAAAACTTATAATTTCGGTCATGTTCTTTGGCCTTTCCTAATTGATGATCGCTTCTATCTTCGCCGGATCAACTGCCAAACCTTCTTTGGAAATGATATGACCAAGGAAAGAGACTTGTGTTAACCAAACGTCACACTTTTCTAGCTTTCCATACAACTGGTTGTCTCTCTACAACTACAGTGATGTCCTCAGATGCTGTTCATGCTCTTCTCTAGACTTGGAGTATACCAGTATGTCATCATTGAAGACGACTGTAAATTGATCTAAGTAGGGTGCAAAGATTTTGTTCATTAGGGCCATAAATATTGCTGGTACGTTCGTCAATCCAAAGGGCATTACCAAAAATTCATAGTGCCCATATCTCGTCCGGAAGGCTGTCTTCGGTACATCCGATTCTCTAACTCTCAACTGATAGTATCCGGACCACAAGTCAATCTTTGAAAAGTACTCTGCTCCTTGCAATTGATCAAATAACTCATCTATCATTGGCAATGGGTACTTGTTCTTGATGGTCACTTGGTTCAATCTTCTGTAGTCTAAACACATTCTCAAACTTCCATTCTTCTTCTTAACAAATAACACTAGAGCACCCCATGCTGATATACTTGGTCTGATACCTTTCTTCAGCAATTCTTGCAACTGTAACTTTAATTCACCCAACTCTGTCAGAGCCATTCTGTACTGTGCAATGGAAATTGGAGTTGTTCCTGGTATAAGCCCTATTGTGAATTCCACTTCTCTGACTTGTGGCAGCCCTAAAATTTCTTCTGAAAATTCACACACTACAGGGATTTGCTCCACCCCTTGGGACTGTTTGTCCTTTGTTCTGAATGCTATAAATCCTTCACATCCGCTTCTTAATAATTTAACTGTTGACAATTGTAAGACCCCGACCCCTAATTTTCGCGATTAGCGTGTTTTTAGCTGTGGGTTAGTTTTCTAACTGAGTTTTAAGCCTAATCGAGTTGGTTTGTGGTTTAGAATAGTTTCCTATAGCTTTGAAAATTTTGAGATCCGTTGGACCCAGTCTGGCAATCCAGGGACACCTTAGTTGAACGTATCAGCGTAGGGGGATTGTTATTGATTTAAAAAAAATTCCAATTTTGGTTGATTTTGATAGGTCAAATTAGCCCAACAAGTTTGGTGTTAACATCGATCCTATTCGAAGCCCAGAAATCTGTGTTTTGGCCAAAGAGGGGTAAAATTGTCTTTTCACACCCAAATCTGGACACGAATTTTGAAGTCTCAAAAATATGTCAAAAATATACTTTTTGAAAACTAGATTTTTTTAGGATCATTTTGTTCTCTTTCGTCAATTTCATCCGGGGCCCGCAAGCTGATGTTTTAACCATCTCAAGTTTTAACTTAATGGGTCCCACAAACTCACTTGACTTAAGTCCTCGTCTTCCTTCCCACGTTTCAAATCCATTTGTTCCTGCAACTCTTCTTCAAAGAAACCCGCTGAAGAGAAAGCACATTTCTCATCTACCTTCTCTTCTTGCTTGCCATAGCTAGAGACATTGGAATGAAAATCTGAGCTTACCTTCCTCTTCCTCTCATCTCAAGCTTCCTATTGCTATAATTTTCTTGGAGATTCCTGTTGGGCAACTTCTTCTTCTTCCTCATTTCTTCTTGTTTGGCTACCTTTAGGTAAGAACTTTTTTCCTAGTTGTTAATGGAGTCTTGTGAACTCCCAAGGACCTTGTTTTTCACACATGCAACACCCATTTCGAAATGGGTTCTTGTCTTTCAAATTTAGTTGGATTTTAAGGTTCTCTCCATGGGGCTTTTGTAGATTTCGTGGCTCAGGTTGGGTAGGACCTTTGAGGAGGTTTGATTTGCATTTTGTTGGTTGAGGCAAGTCATCTCTTTAGCTCTTCCAGTGTATGAATTGTTGAGTATTCTTTTTAGCTACAAATGGGTTGTTCTTCTTGTTTTAGTTTTGAAATGAATTGATCTCATCATGGTGGAATGGTTTGAAATTTTACTTTGAGTTTGAGATGCATATGTTACTTGTTTTATCTTGAAGATTTTCCATTCAATTAAGTTATATTTATTTGTTCAAATGTTTTTGGATGGATGGAAGATTGGAAGAGCTTGAAGTTTGAATTGTTGAATGGGTTTTTGCTTGATGCAATGGGATGTAGAAATGCTCAAAATTTCATGAGAAAGATTGAAAATGTTGTAAGCTTTATAAGGGAATGGAAGAGAGAAGGAGCCAGAAGGTTTCAAGAAGAATGTAGTTTCTGCACTGGACGGGTTCAGACAGGAGCCTGTTCACTCGAGCGGAGCATGGGCTCTCTCGAGCGAGCAAGCTTTTGTCTGTGAGGGACGATACCAGAAACCTATCCGCTCGAGCGGAACTTGGGTGAGCTCGAGCGAACAAGCTTCTGGATGCGTCCGCTCGAGCGGACATTGGGTTGCTCGAGCGGACCTGATACTGCATGACAAGGAGTGAGACAGAACACTTGTAGCTCGAGCGGAGCTTGGGGTTAGCTCGAGCGAGGAAGTCTTTGGAATGGTCCGCTCGAGCAAACCTGGGGTCGCTCGAGTGAACCTGTTTATAGTTCCAGAATTTGACTGAAAGAAGAATGGAAAGAAAAGGTGTCTTCGTTTGAAGGATTTTGATGAGAACAAAAACTAGAATATGTTGAGGGACTTTGGACTTGATATTGTGCACTTGGAACTTGAAATATCTAATAACTTCGGGGCACAAACTATCTCTAAACACAGATATTTGGGTTTCAAGTACACAAAAATCAAATGAAGGGTCTTAGCATATACTTGAAGGTCTGTTTTAAAAAACTTAGTTTTGACACGAAGAATATCATTTTGCACTTGTTTTGACTTACAAGTATTGGTTTTGTTTCGGGTATCGATTTGTACTTGTTTTGAGTTGCAAGTATCAGTTCTTATGCTTTGATATGCTTATATCTTATGCTATCTTCGTTTAGTTTTGCTTTGCTTTGCTTAGATAAGTGATCTTCCCCTATTTTCGTTATGTCTTGTATATGTATCGCTTTGTTTTGTGCATTCATGAATTCCGTTGAATACCACTGAGCTTGGATTGCCCTCTCAGTCTAATCCACTAGTTAGGGGTCCTTAAACATATGGACTATTTGCAGATTAGTCGTGTATTTATACACATCTTTGCTTTGTTCCGGTTCCGCGGCCGGCCTTCCCGTCCACCTTGTGTGGCTCGGGCCTTTGCTTTGTTTTGCTTTGCTTCGCTTTGTCTTTGCTTGCTCTTGTCATCATGAATGACAAAGAAAGGATGAGCTCAATGTGGATTTACGAATCATGATGTTTTCTTGTAATCATGCTAGCTTTGTCTTGACTTTTGTTCATGTACTGTTTCAAATTCACTAAATGGTTTTAAGCACTAGATCATATGTACTCACGCTAGTTTTGTCTTGTATATCGTTCATAGACTTTTGTTTTCTTGACAAGCATATCGTTCAAGCATTGTTTTAAGTTCTGTAATCTGTTTTAGATTCAGTATATGGTTTTAAACATTGTTTCCTTTAAACTTTAAATGATTTATACTTATGCCTAAATTGATTACCCGCCAGACCGTCGTGTCTGATATTCTATGCTTTAGTGCCTTAGGAAGTAAGTTCTCATCTTGGGGCTAGTGCGTGGGCATATGGCTGTAGAGCTTCGAGTTTTGAAGGATTGTTGTTGTTAGTGATGTCATATAGACGTCGTGCTTGACTCTGGAGATTCGTTATACACTTGGGTAGTATTTGTTTTAAGCTTGTTATTTTGTAAGGCTTTTATTAGCCTCTTCTCTTGGGATTGTAACTAATACACTTGTTAAATTATAACTTGAATATGCTTGAGTAATGATCATCCTGTTACTGTCAGCTCTGTATATTCTGATATCATGTTTTGTTCTCATCTAAGTATGAGTATTACTATGACAACTTTATGCTGACAGGTTGAGTGCGACACAGAATCTGATGGCTACGAGCTCTGGGTCGCAACGCCACGTAAGTTTCCACGAAATGTTCTTGATGTGTTTGGAAATTTTGCCTTCTTCACACACGCGGATCTTGGGGAGAAATATTAATTATAACATACTTCCCAATTCACGTCCCTGTGGTCGGACCGCTGCAGGGACCCGGGTTCGGACGTGCGACAACAATGCTGAAATAAAACTAGCCTATGAAGTCCTTTTCTCTTCATGAAATTCCACTTCTAGTGATGCTCCATCCAATTTGAAAGAAATTGTTTTGTTAAAACAGTCCATCGTAGCATGATGTCCCGACAATTAATCCATCCCCAAAATGACATCGAAATCATGCATGTCCAACAAGATAAGATCCGCTGAGAATGTAACGTCACCTATCTTAACTGTGTAACTAGAATAATATGTAGTACACACAACTTGTTTTCCTACTGGTGTGGTGACAGTTAGTATAAAGTCTAGTTCTCTAACAGGCACATCAATCATTTTAGCAAACACAGGAGACAAGAAATAGTGAGTGGATCCAAGATCAAATAGAGTTTCAGCTTCTACTCCACAGACAAAGTGTGTACCTTCAACTACGTTACCCATTGCGTCCACGTCCACTTCTTGGTTCAGATGATATGCGCGTCCTTGTTGCTATGGTCTATTGCGATTCTGGTTCTGTCTCCCTTGATGCGCATTTCAGTTTTGTTGAGGTGGACGGGCATTCTGATTCGAGGTTGTTGGCGGGGCTGTTGCGGCTGCCTGGGTTGGTTCTGAGGTGCTTGTTGATTCTGCTAGAGTGGCCTGTTGCCCTAGTTTCTGTTGTTTGGGCAATCTTTCATCATGTGATCTGTAAGGCCACATTTAAAGAAACCACCTGTGACCCTGTAGTATAAGTGGGAAGGGTGATTCTTGCCACAGTGTTCACATCCACTTTGCCTTGGGGGATTTTGATCTTGTCTTGACCTCTTGCCCTGATGGGATCTTTGCCCATGCTGTTGATGTTTCCTTCGAACATTCTGAATGATTTTGTTGTTAATATCTTCGAATTTATAAGCCATTTTGACTGCTTTGTGAAAGGTGGCGGGTAAAACTACACCGGTAGCGTCTCGCTCGATGATTGGGTTAAGTCCCTCCAGGAATTTGATTATCGTTTTCTCCTCAGTGTTGACGAGTTCTGGTGCATACTGAGACAGTCTCACAAATTTGGTGCCATACTGTAGGACTGTCATGTCCCCTTCTTTGAGTAGCTGCAACTCCACTGCCGTTCGTCTCTTGATGTGGGTTGGCACATATTTCTCCGTGAACTGTTCCTTAAAAGTAGTCCACGCTGAGTCATTTGCAATATTCTGATAGCCATCCTTGAGTGTCTTCCACCAAATATCGGCCAAGCCAGTGAACATGGAAGCTGCCAAATGGACTCGCTGTCTGCCCGTGCATCTGACGAGATCGAAGATGTTCTCCGTGTGAGCTAGCCAATCATTTGCGGTCAAAGGATCCTCTTTCCCTGTGAATTCTTTTAGGCCTCTCTTCCGGAAGCGTTCGAATAATACATTCAGATCATTGTCACGATTATTGATGACAATTTGAGGACCCGCTGGTGGAGCTTGTAGGGGCTCTCGCCTTCTGCCCAATATTCCAACAATTGCCTCTGCACTTGAGCTAACTCTTCATCTTTCTTTGCCATCTGCTATTGCAATATGGCCTGATTTTCATTGGTTTTCCTCTGTTGTTCCATCATCATCTCATTAGTTTCCAGCTGTTGTTCCATCATCATTTGCATAAAATTATGAAATTGGTTATCTCCAGAGGAGCCTGCAGTATGAGCATTGCTGCTAGAAGGATTTGTGTTGGTGTAATCTTTGCGTGGAGGCATTTTGCTGCAAAACCATTTGTTAGTACAATAAAACATATCAAGAAGACATATCCCCAATCCCCAATCGATACTAACTAACGAGATTTCTAACGAATCCTCCCCACGTCCCTATGTTTCTAGTGTCTTTTAATTGCCCAACATATTTCTCGCTCTGATACCAACACTTGTCACGCCCCCGGACCGAGGCCATGATAATGAAGTCCTTAATTCGGGGCCGCTAGCGGCGAGCCAGAAAATTCCGCCCGCACGCGCTAATTATTTACCCACAGGATTCCGCGGTGAGGATTCCAAATGATCCATCACAACCAATTAATCAATTCACAACAAATAGTAATGTGCGGAAGCTTGTAGCTAAACAAAATCCAATGAATCATAATAATAGATATGTAAGCTTTATATCAGAAGGAGAAATATATTTACAGCATAAACCCAGAGTTAGATTAAAGTTGTGAGGATCACTGAAAAGTGTATTAAAATTACACATCCCAACAAAAAGCCAACAAAGGCTAATAAAGGTCTCCAAAGGACATTTCACTCCCCAAAAGATGTTATCCGAGCTCAAATCTCCACAAGATGTCTGCATGACATCATTAGGCTGCCACTCGCGTTCCACCGACGTCTCTACCGCCTCATCTACGCACTCCGCCTCAATGGTTGCGGGTTCGATATTTGACACCAAACAAAAGAGTATCAAACACGACGGTCTGGCAGGTGAATAAAACGGATAATGTCACAACCCCGGACTAGGACCCCGTCCTAATCCGGCGTCGCGGCGCGGCGGGCTAGCAAATTCCGCCCCGCACGCGCTGATTTTGTTTCCCACAGGTTTCCGCGGTGAGGATTCCACGCGAATCACATACACAGTCAACACATTTGCGGAAGCATGTAGCAAACACTCTAACAATTATTTTCAATAAGAGAAAGCATGATTATATCATGGACTCATGTCAAAGGGAGAAAACATCACTAGCATTCCCATAGTTAAGTTAAGGTTTACATCACAACTGAAGCAAAGTTAAGTCTTACAAGTTCCCAAAAGACTTAAGCCAACATTGGTTAATAACAAAACCCAAAATAACCAATCACTGGATCCCCAAAGTGCTCACCTCAAACCCCAACGCGTTGTCTACATGACATCTTTGGGCTGCCACTCCTGCCCACCGGGCTGGACGCCTATAGTCTCCTCGCACTCCTCCTCAAGGGCAACATTACCAGTATCTGATCACCAAAACGAAGGGTCAGACACGACGGTCTGGCAGGCAATTGAATCAAATACAATCATGCTATAAATCATGATTTTACCATTTATAGAAACAAGTATAGTGAAAAGAACCAAATGAAAGGAATTGCTCAAAACAACATTTCTTATGCAACTATATGATAAGTAACGAACACGTTTGAAATAAAACTTGGCAACCACACAAAGCTACATTCTCTGTCACACAAGGTAACAAGAGCACTCACGATAGAAATCTCCAGCACACAAGGTGAAAGGGAGCACGAAACATGACCCAGTAGAATTGGGCATCACTCACGCCGCCGCGGAACGGGCTAAATAACATGCACGATAATCCAAACTGCAGTTGGCATGAAATGTTTAAGGACCCAAGGCGGTTGATCAAACCGACAAGGTCGTCCAAGCCGAGTGGTGCCGACAATAAAACAAATACACACTACTTTTCAAATTCATGCTTGATATATAAAAATTCGGGAACTACTCACTCTATTTCAAGAACACATGTTGTTTCACACGAAGTCACGAATAGTAGTCCCGACACGATGTGTATAAAACACAATTCACGCACACAAAATCACAAACAAGATTTAAAAGTCGTAAATCCATTTCACATCACTCAATCAATTCCTTGGAAATATAACCGTTGAGTTCGTATACACTTTGATATCCCATGTCGTTCATTCGTTTAGATGGTGCCCAACATTTAACAACATTCGAGATACCAAGGTGTATGCATCAACTAAGAAGAGTCCAAAAGGAATTAGAATTGAAAACCTCATCATTCTCTTCACTTTAGAAAACTGGGTATAGTCGGTCACCTCTCGGTTGGCCGTCGATTAGCCGACACTGAAAATGTCGGTTAATGACCGAGAACTGACCATCCCATCAGGTCAGGAAAACAACATTCTGGATTCGGAACCGAGGATGTTCGGTCACCTGTCGGTCGACCGAGACCCAAAAATTCTGTCAAATGCAACATTCTGGAAATGGAACCGAGGTGGCTCGGTCACTTGTCGGTTGGCTTGTCGGCTAGCCGACCCCTGGCTGACGGCTGACCGACCCCTGACCCACTGCGGAACATCATTTCTGAAGCTGTTTCCCTTCCTTTCTTTTCTCCATCACTTCTCCTTATAGGCCCTTCTTTCCTGCACGAAAATGAGCCTGCAGCTCCTCCCATTTCATCCAACAACCATTCATTCCAACCATCAAAATCCATAATTCAAACTTGATCAAGTTTCCAAGAACACAACTTAGTAATTTGAAAGACACATTTCCAAAATTAATGAAGCAGGTTGTAAACAGAATTCCAGTCCATAAATCAGAACATATGACATGTAAAACATGCATTTAGTGAGTCAACATCAATTCCAAATGAAATGAAATTAATCAAGAAGATTATAAGTAAGAAAATCAACATAATTCTAAAACCATTGCATGCACAGTCCATCTCATTCAATTACTTGCCTTGGGTAGGAAAATCGCTTAAGAGAAGCTCCTCTCACACCTCTCCCTACAGCTGAACTCCAATCTACAAAAACCCCATGAAAAACCCACTCAAAACTCCATGAAATTCGAAATCAAAGAAGTATTCCATAAACCCTTTTGCATGCATGAAAGAAGTCTTCCTAAGGGTTCAAGAAAACCATGGTAAAAAGAGGGAAACCATTGCATACCTCTAGAAGCTCTAAAAACGAAGAAAATCTTGAAGAAGAAGATGAGTTCAGCTGGAATTCTTTGAAAAGGGTATAAAAAGAAAGCTTGAGAAATGGAGAAGAGTTTGATGCAATCAAAACTCTATTTTGATCAAAGGAAGTCCAACATGCAAGAGGGAAAAAGGTTGTGAAGAGGGACTGGTTTCTCACATGTCTCTCAGCTAGGTTGAACGAGTGAAGAAGAAGAAGAACAACCTCACGTGGGTTTTTGAGTTCTTAAGTTGGGTGAGTTGTGGGTCCCATAACTCTTAACACTTCGAGGGCTTAAAACTCCCTCTTGTGGGTCCCGAATGAGATCGACGAAAGAGAGAAAAACGATCATCGAAATGTCTAGTTTCTAAAAAATATAATTTTGGCACATTTTTGGAGTTTCAAAATTTATGCACAAGTTTTGAGGTGAAAAGACCATTTTGCCCTTTTTGTTGAAAAACATGATTTTGGGGTTCAAATACACATGGGGAAAATTTCCGAAGTTGTTAAAAATAAAATACCACCCAAAAGATCCAAAAATCAATATTTTTCAAAATCGACAACCCGAATTCCCACACGAGCACACGATGCACAGGCCGCCTAGGGCCCGGCCAAGCCTAATTCAACGTCCTCGAAATTTCCCAAAGCTATTCAAAATGCTACTCGAGCTAGATATCTAAGTTAACCGTCCTCTAATCCCACTTACTAACTAAACAAAACTAAAACCATGATTAATCATAATATACCTAGGTCGGGTCTGACATCCTCCACCCCTTGGACCATTTGGTCCTCCAAATGAACACTAACCTCTGGCAATTGGTGAGGATACTTCTTCTGAACCTAACCCCATAGTTGCCATGCGGCTTCTTTCGGCTCGTGATTCTCCCAAAGTACCTTAACCCAATGAATGGTTTGATTTCTCAATTCTTGCTCTTTTGTAACAATGATCCTAACCGGTTTCTCCACATAAGTCGCATCCTCTCGAATCTCCAACGGTTCGTGCTGCAACACATGTGAGGGATCGCGGACATACTTCTTCAACATGGAAACATGAAACACATTGTGCACACCCGAAAGCTCTGGCGGTAAGGCAAGTCTGTAGGCCTCTTCACCAATGCGACTCAAAATCTCGTATGGTCCAATGAATCTGCTTGACAATTTTCCTTTCTATCCGAACCTCAAAGTCCCTCTGATTGGTGACACTTTCAAAAACACCTTATCTCCTACTTGAAATTGTAAATCTTTCCTTCGAGCGTCATCGTAACTTTTCTGTCGGCTTCTAGCAACCTTCAAACGTTCATGAATCAATTTCACTTTCTCATTGGTCTCCCCGATCAACGTCGGTCCATGGAAGCTGCGTTCTCCGACCGCTTCCCAACACACAGGAGTTCTGCATCTCCTACCATATAATGCCGCGAAAGGTGCCATTCCCATGCTCGAGTGGTAGCTATTGATGTATGCAAACTCGCAAAGTGGCAAACTCTCCTCCTACTAAGTCTTGAAATCCAACACGCAAGCTCGTAGCATGTCTTCTAAGGTCTGGATAGTCCTCTCCAACTGGCCATTTGTCTGAGGATGATACGCAGTACTGAACTGGAGCTTCGTACCCATAGACTCATGTAGGGTTTTCCAAAATCTGGAGACAAAGCTACTGTCCCTGTCTGAGGTGATAGAAACTGGTTGACCATGCCTGCTAACTATCTCATTAACAAACGTTTGCGTAAGTGCTAGCATTTGCATCTTCTTCCCGGTCTTCAACGGAATGAAATGTGCAGATTTTGTTAGACGATCGACTATGACCCATATTGCATTGTTCCCTTTGCTAGTAGTGGGTAAACTTGAAACAAAATCCATCGTAAGATGCTCCCACTTACACTGCGGAATCTCTAATGGCTGTAAAAGTCCTGCTAGTTTCTGATGTTTTGACTTTATCCGTTGACAAGTCATGCATCGAGACACAAAAGCTACGATTTCTCTTTTCATATTGTTCCACCGAAATCTGTTCTTCAAGTTATGGTACATCTTGGTACTCCCCAGATGCATAGAATACTTAGTGCTATGAGCTTCAGTCATGATCTCATTTCTCAAATCATCAATCTTGGGTACACACAGTCGGTCATGAAAATATAGCACTCCTTCCACGATTCTGAAATCTGGACGTTTGGAGTTGTGATCCACAATTCTCGCTAAGTCTGGGTCATGCAACCGTGTCTCCTTGATTTTCTGAATAAAAATAGGCTTAGACACTGTCATGTTTGCTAGCATAACACCCTGTCTCAACGGTTAAACTCAACTCCCAAATCTTCAAGCTGATGTATTATTCCCAAACCTCTCAAACTAGCCATGCTTCCAGACTTTCTGCTTAATGCATCTGCAATGACGTTCACTTTACCCGGATGGTATTTGATTGGAAAATCGTAATCTTTGATATACTGCATCCATCTCCTCTGCCCCATGTTCAATTCCTTCTGAGAAAACAAATATTGGAGACTACGGTGATCCGAATGGACTTCAAAATTTTCTCCATAGAGGTAATGTCTCCACATCTTCAAGGCAAAAACGACTGCAGCCAATTCTAAGTCGTGGGTTGCATAGTTTTTCTCATGTTCCTTCAACTGCCTAGATCCATAAGCAATGACCTTGCCATTTTGCATCAGCACACAACCGAGTCCGACATTCGAAGCATCGGTATAAACCACAAATCCACCGCTGCCCGATGGTAATGTAAGAATAGGTGCCGAAGTCAATCTCCCTTTTAACTCCTTAAAGCTGGCTTTGCATTTCTCATTCCACACAAATGGCACATTTTTCCGAGTTAACTTGGTCAAAGATGCTGAAATAGATGAAAATCCCTGCACAAATCTTCTGTAGTAACCTTCCAAGCCTAAGAAACTCCCGATTTCTGTCACATGCTTCGGTCTTTCCCACTTAATGATTGCATCAATCTTGGCTGGATCGACCGCTAAACCTTCTTTGGAAATAATGTGGCCTAGAAAAGCAACTTGTTCTATCCAAAATTCGCACTTCCCGAGCTTCGCATAGAGCTAGTTATCTCTTAGAAGTTGCAAAGATGTCCTCAGGTGCTACTCATGTTCTTCTTTGGACTTAGAGTAGATAAGAATATCATCGATGAATGCCATCGATGAATGCCACCGTGAATTGATCCAAGTGTGGTGCAAAAATCTTGTTCATTAACGCCATGAACACTGCCGGCGCGTTTGTCAATCCAAAGGGCATCACTAGGAACTCATAATGTCCATATCTAGTCCTGAAAGCTGTCTTCGGTACATCTGATTCTCTGATTCTCAACTGATGGCAGCCGGATCGTAAGTCAATCTTTGAAAAATACGCCGCTCCTTGCAACCGATCAAATAGCTCATCTATTCTTCGCAAAGGATATTTACTCTTGATAGTGACTTGGTTCAGCCTCCTGTAATCGATGAACATTCTTAAACTGCCGTCTTTCTTCTTGACGAATAAAACTGGAGCTCCCCAAGGTGAGATGCTTGGTCTAATAAAACCTTTCTCCAACAAATCCTGTAACTGTATCTTTAACTCTCCCAATTCTGCCAGAGCCATTCTGTATGGTGCAATTGAAATTGGAGCAGTCCATGGCACTAGTTCGATCGTGAAATCAATCTCTCTAACTAGAGGCAAACTTGGAATCTCCTCTGGAAAAACATCTGAAAATTCGCGTACTACGGGGATTCCCTCCACCCCTTGGGACTCTTTATCCTCCGTGATAAACGCTACATATCCCTGACAACCACTTCTTAACAATTTGGAAGCTTTCAAAGATGAAATTAATTTTGCCTGAGGGGTCTTGAGTTCTCCTTGCACTATAACTTTCATAGGTGTAGAATCCAATTTGAAGGTGATAACCTTAGTGAAACAATCCATTGTTGCATGACGTCCAGCTAACTAGTCCATTCCCAGAATAATATCAAAATTATGCATATGTATGACAATCAAATCTGCTGTCATGTTAACTTCCCCTACCATAACTGAACAACTAGGATAATAATTTCGACAAACAACTTGTTTACCTACTGGAGTGGTGACAACCAAAACAAATGCAAGTTCGCTACTAGGAATAGGAACCAACTGAGCAAACATAGGAGAAATAAAAGAATGAGTGGATCCAGGGTCAAATAATATCTTAGCTTCTATGCCGCAAACAAGAAGTTTACCTTCAACAACATTGCCTGCTGAATCAGCATCAACTTGGTCGAGATGATAGGCATGTCCCTGCTGCCTTGGTCTGTTCTGTCCTTGGTTCTGCCTTCCTTGCTGGCCATTTCTGTTTTGTTGAGGAGCACAATTCTGGTTCTGAGGAGGCTGCCTTGCTTGTTGTTGATGCTAGGGTTGTCGGGCTTGATTTTGTTGGGGTGCTTGCTGCTGCTGTTGAGGCCTATTGCCTTGTTCATTCAGCCTTAGACAGTTACGAAGCAAGTGGTCAAAAGATCCACTTTTGAAGCATGCTCCCGTAACCTTACGACATTCATTGGAATTATGATCTCTGCCACAATGTTCACATTGTCCTTGGGCTTGATTATTCTGATCTTTTCTTGGCTTCTTCTTCTGTTGCTGTCTTCTAGATGCTTGCTGACGTTTCCTTTGAGCTTCTTGAATTATCTTCTTATGAATATCTTCGAATTTGTATGCTCTCTTCACCGCTTCTTGGAATGTAGCGGGCAAAACTACCCCGGTAGCATGTTGCTCAAGAACCGGGCTTAGTCCCTCTAGAAATTTTGTAACTTTCTTCTCCTCCGTGTTCACAAGCTCAGGTGCATAGCGGGACAATCTTTCAAACTTAGTGACATACTGTAAGACTATCATGTCACCTTGTTTTAGCAATTGAAATTCTACTACCATTTGTCGCTTGACATGGACTGGTACATACTTCTTGGTAAATTGGGTCTTGAAGGAAGTCCATGCATTGTCATTTGCAATGTCTTGGTAGCCATCTTTCAATGTCTTCCACCATATGTCTACCAAACCGGTAAACATAGACGCTGCTAGGTGGACTTGTTGCTTGCCTGTACACTCAAAGCGATCGCAGATGTTCTCGGTATGAGCTAACCAATCATTTGCTGTCAATGGGTCCTCTTTGCCTGTGAACTCCTTAGGACCTCACTTGCGAAAGCGTTCAAACAATATATTCGGGTCCCTGTCGCGATTGTTGATAAAAATTTGAGGACCTGGATGCTGATGTTGTACGGGTTCCGGTCTCCTCCCTAATACTTATAGCAACTGTCTTTGGACTTGCGTCAATTCTTCATCCTTTTTGACCATTTGCTCTTGATATCGAGCTTGAGTCTCATTAGCTCTTCTTTGTTGGTCCATCATCATTTCATTTGTCCTTTGTTGTTGTTCCATCATTCTCTATATGAAATCTTGGAATTGATTTTCACTAGAGGAACCTAGAGTATGAGCATTGCTGCTGGAAGGGTTGGTGTTGGTGTAGTCCCTTCGTGGAGGCATAGTGCTGCAAAACCACTTGTTAGTACAAGAAATCATATAAGGAAACGTAATCCCAACCTTCCCACGCGATACTACGTAACGAATCCTCTCCACGTCCCTAAGTTTATAGGTTGTTTTTTAACTGCTTGCAATGTGTCTCGCTCTGATACCAGTCCAGTCACGACCCCGGACCCGGACCCCGTCCTAATCCGGCGTCACGGTGTGGCGGGCTAGCAAATTCCACCCCGCATGCGCTGATTTTGTTTCCCACAGGTTTCCACGGTAAGGATTTCACGCGAATCACATACACATTCAACACATTTACGTAAGCGTGTAGCAAACACTCTAACAATTATTTTCAATAAGAGAAAGCATGATTACATCATGGACTCATGTCAAAGGGAGAAAACATCACTAGCATTCCCATAGTTAAGTTAAGGTTTACATCACAACTAAAGCAAAGTTAAGTTTTACAAGTTCCCAAAAGACTTAAGCCAACATTGGTTAATAACAAACCCCAAAATAACCAGTCACTGGATCCCCAAAGTGCTCGCCTCAAACCCCAACGCGATGTCTACATGACATCTTTGGGCTGCCACTCCTTCCCACCGGCTGCACGCCTATAGTTTCCTCGCACTCCTCCTCAAGGGCAACATTACCAGTATCTGAACACCAAAACGAAGGGACAGACACGTCGGTCTGGCAGGGAATTGAATCAAATACAATCATGTTATAAATCATAATTTTACCATTTACAGAAACAAGTATAGTGAAAAGAACCAAATGAAACGAATAGCTCAAAACAACATTTCTTATGCAACTATATGATAAGTAACGAACACGTTTGAAATAAAACTTGGCAACCACACAAAGCTACATTTTCCGTCACACAAGGTAACAAGAGCACTCACGATAGAAATCTCCGTCACACAAGGCGAAAGGGAGCACGAAACATGACCCAGTAGAACTGGGCATCACTCACGAGTCCCGCCGCAGAACGGTCTAAATAATACGCACGATAATCCAAACTGCAGTTGGCACAAAATGTTTAAGGACTCAAGGCAGTTGATCAAACCGACAAGGTCGTCCAAGCCGAGTGGTGCCGACAATAAAACAAATACACACTACTTTTCAAATTCATGCTTGCTATATAAAAGTTCGGGAACTACTCACTCTATTTCAAGAACACATGTTGTTTCACACGAAGTCACGAATAATAGTCCTGACACGATGTGTATAAAACACGATTCACACACACAAAATCACAAACAAGATTTAAAAGACGTAAACCCATTTCATATCACTCAATCAATTCTTTGGAAATATAACTGTTGAGTTCGTATACACTTTTATATCCCATGTCGTTCATTCATTTAGATGGTGCCCAATATTTAACGACATTCGAGATACCAAGGTGTATGCATCAACTAGGAAGAGTCCAAAAGGAATTAGAATTGAAAACCTCATCATTCTCTTCACTTTAGAAAACTGGGCATAGTCGGTCATCTGTCGATTGGCCGACACTGAAAATGTCGGTTAACCGAGTATTGACCGAGAACTGACCGTCCCATCAGGTCAGGAAAACTGCATTCTTGATTCGGAAACGAGGATGTTCGGTCACCTGTCGGTAGACCGAGACCCAAAAATTATGTCAAATGTAGCATTCTGGAAACGGAACCGAGGTGGCTCGGTCACTTGTCGGTTGGCCTGTCCGCTTGCCGACCCCTGACCGACAGCTGACCGACCCACTGCGGAACAACATTTCTGAAGCTGTTTCCCTTCCTTTCTTTTCTCCATGACTTCTCCTTATAGCCCCTTCTTTCATGCACGAAAATGGGCCTATAGCTCCTCCCATTTCATCCAACAACCATTCATTCCAACCATCAAAATCCACAATTCAAACTTCATCAAATTTCCAAGAACACAACTTAGTAATTTGAGAGACACATTTCTAAAATTAATGAAGCAGGTTGAAAACAGAATTCCAGTCCATAAATCAGAACATATGACATGTAAAACATGCATTTAGTGAATCAACATCAGTGCCAACTGAAATGGAATTAATCAAGAAGATTTTAAGTAAGAAAATCAACATAACTCTAAAACCATTGCAAGCACAATCCATCTCATTCAATTACTTGCCTTGGGTAGGAAAATCACTCAAGAAAAGCTCCTCTCACGTCTATCCCTATAGCTGAACTCCAATCTACAAAAACCCCTTGAAAAATCCACTCAAAACTCCATGAAATTCGACATCAAAGAAGTATTCCATAAACCCTTTTGCATGCATGAAAGAAGTCTTCCTAAGGGTTCAAGAAAACCATGGTAAAAAGAGGGAAACCATTGCATACCTCTAGAAGCTCTAAAAACGAAGAAAATCTTGAAGAAGAAGATGAGTTCAGCTGGAATTCTTTGAAAAGGGTATAAAAAGAAAGCTTGAGAAATGGAGAAGAGTTTGATGCAATCAAAACTCTATTTTGATCAAAGGAAGTCCAACATGCAAGAGGGAAAAAGGTTGTGAAGAGGGACTGGTTTCTCACATGTCTCTCAGCTAGGTTGAACGAGTGAAGAAGAAGAAGAACAACCTCACGTGGGTTTTTGAGTTCTTAAGTTGGGTGAGTTGTGGGTCCCATAACTCTTAACACTTCGAGGGCTTAAAACTCCCTCTTGTGGGTCCCGAATGAGATCGACGAAAGAGAGAAAAACGATCGTCGAAATGTCTAGTTTCTAAAAAATATAATTTTGGCACATTTTTGGAGTTTCAAAATTTATGCAAAAGTTTTGAGGTGAAGATACCATTTTGCCCTTTTCACTGAAAAACATGATTTTGGGGCTCAAATACACATGGGGAAAATTTCCAAAGTTGTTAAAAATAAAATACCACCCAAAAGATCCAAAAATCAATATTTTTCAAAATCCACAACCCGAATTCCCACACGAGCACATGATGCACAGGCCACCCCGGGCCCGGCCAAGCCTAATTCAACGTCCTCGAAATTTCCCAAAGCTATTCAAAATGCTACTCGAGCTAGATATCTAAGTTAATCGTCCTCTAATCCCACTTACTAACTAAATAAAACTAAAACCATGATTAACCATAATAAACCTGGGTCGGGGTCTGACAGATAAGATATACAAAAATTTTATAATTGTCATGTTCAAAATCATAGAGTGCAATTAAAATAAAACATATATAAAGAATGAGTCAAATAAACCATTTCTATACAAATAAAAGAATTTCATATTTAAGTTATTTCAAACTAACTGACGAATAATCAAAACATTGGCAACCCACATTCAACTATATTCTCCTCTTACCAAAGTAACAAGAGCACACAGACAGAAACCGTTGCCGTACAAAATTGCTGGAATAGAACCGTTGCCATGCAAAATGGCCAGTGCAAAACCGTTGCCATACGAGATGGCCGGAATAGACAGAAACCATCTCGATGGCTGGAGCAAACAGACAAAGGGTCCAAATTGCAGTTGGCAAAGTATTTGAGGATCCTAATATAGGTGACCAATCCGACAAAGTGACCCAAGCTTAGTGGTGCTGATTAAAATCCAAAACAATATGATCAAATCAACGGAATGCTTTTCAATCGATAAAAAGACTACTCTTGGCAAAGGACAAACAAATCATACGAACAAATCAAATGAGTAGTTTATCGATTATTCCAAACGTGGTGAACCACTAAAATCCGTACACCATACATATACGAAGATGACACCATTTGACCTATTTGTATTTGAAACTAGAATGTTAAATTTTCTATAAATAATTTGGTGCCCAGAAGGTACATGACATTCCAAGTTCCAAGTACACATTATAAAGATTAAGACTCTTAGGATATTCTGGGTTTTCAATTCCATTAAAAGCCCACAAAATAGGCAATTTTGAAAATTGGTCAGCTCTTGGTCACCTGTCGGTTAGCCGAGGTTGGGCATATCTGCTAGTCGACAGCTGACCGACGGCTTACCGTCAGATCCTAAATCAGGGAAAAATCGCATTCTGGAAATGGAACCAAAATGAGGTTCAGTCAACTCTCGGTTGGCCATCGGTTACCTGTCGGTTAACCGAAGGCTGACTGAAGGACCTCCTACCGAAAAGCACTATTCTGGATTCGTGACCAAACTGAGGTCGGTCACGTGTCAGTTAGCCGAACTGGTGTTCAGTTGCCCATTCGGTTAGCTAGCACCTGACCACCGTCTTGCGACCAGCTTCGTTTCAAGTCAGATTTCTGATTCTTTTCTTCCTCCCTCTTTCCTCCATTCATTCACATAAAAACCAAGGTTCATTACTCCAATAAACTCCATTCAACTACCACAACAAAGCCTCATTCCAATACCCATTTCAAGTCAAAAGTTCTTGAACCACACAATGCAAATACGTAAAGTAGGAGAATAAATTTTTCAGTATTGTAAAACAATATATAGCCGAGATGTTTCCATGTTATAAAACCATAAATCCCTTCACAAAATCACATATAACCTGATCCATAGTCCTGGAGAAAACAACCATACAAAATCTAAGGGAGTAAATAAGCTAAATAGCAAACTTTGAAAGAAAATGCCCATTTCATTTGCATGCAATCCATATCAAATTTTATTCACTTCCCTTTGTTGTAGATGGGTGTCAAACACACTCCAAACACTCCCTTCTCAACTCAACCCCAATCCTACACCAAAAGCCCCATGGAAAACTAGCTCAAAATCCACAAAATTTTGAAAACAATGAAGTCCTACAAAGGAGTCTAACATGTTTGAAAAGATATTCTAATTAGCCCAACAAAACCAAGATTTAGGAAGAAGATAGCCATTGCTAACCTCTAGAGGCTTTAATCAAGAAGAAGAGCTTGAAGAAGATGAAGAACCCAGCTGAAATCTCTTGAAAAAGGTATTTTTGGAAAGCTAGAGAGAGATGAGGAGAAGAGAATGGTGTGAATTGTTTCTTAATTTGGGCTAAGCTTCCCAGACATGCAGAAGAGAGAAGTTGAGAAGAAAACAAGAGCTCTCTCTCTTGGTTCAACTGTTGCGTAAACGAAATGGAGAAGGAGTTCAACGTGACTTGTTTATATATTGGGTTGAGTTGTGGGCCTCACTAGCCCTAAGGCTTCAAGGGTTTAAAAATCCTATTTGTGGGTCCCGAATGAGGTCGACGAAGGCCCGGTCAAACCAGACTCAACGCTCTCAAAATTTTCCAAAGCTATTCAAAATTCTAATCTAACTAACAATTCAAGCTAATCGTCCTCTAATCCAACTTAGAAACTAATCACAGTTAAAATAAATATTAAAAATACTAAACCTGGGTCGAGGTCTGACAGGAGAGATGAAGAGGAATGAAGAAGAAGAAACTCTAGCAGCTGAAATGAAGGAGGAAGAAACGAATGAAGTAGTGGAGAATGGGTTAGGGTTAAAATGAAAGGATGAAGGGAAAAAGTCCAAAATGCCCTTTTTTAGTGAAATGAGGGAAATGTGATTATTTGAGGGGCTTCGAGGTGTCAAATGTGATGAGTCAAGAACGAAAGATGACAAGAGCGACGAGATCTTTCCAACGAACCCAAATTCGGAGAAAACAAAATTTTTCGGAAAAATACCCAATTTTCCAATTAATCATAACCTAATCCCCTATTAAGACTAATCGTACTCGGAGTCAAACGAAACTTCAGGAACATCTTTCTAATAATAAAAGAAACTCGCTTAGCCACTAAACCCGCCCAATTAGCTAAAATCACAATTAATTAGGCTAATTGGCAATATTAGGAAATTAAACATCCTATTAAGTTCGGGGACATTACAAGGGTCTATGTGCATGCCATACCAATTGATGCGGTCTCAACTTATCTATGGAATGTGCATACATGGAAATTGACCGTTGAGCTTGGCTTCGCCCGAAAACATGATTTTTATTTGCATTATTCAGTTGTGCTTGTCCGAAAACTTTGTTTTTAAGCCCGTTGGAATTATGGTCCATCAGTTTTGCCCATTTGGGTTAATTATCACTGGATTTTACTCGTTTTGGCTAAAACATCTAGATTTAGTTATTTTTGCCCGTTTTAGACTAAAAATGATCCGCTTTAGACTATTTAGCTCATTTTGACTAAAAATAAACAATTTTGGTATTTCGTTGGTTTATAAAAAAACAATCAGTTTTGGCAGCTTGGGTAACTCTATGAGTTCTTATATGCATATTGGGAGGACTACTCTTTACATGAGTGTGTGTGTGCTTTGACTTGAGCCTATTTGAGTAGTTCCTCACCATATTTTATGTGTTCGTTCGCTTTTGATTTAGGTATTGGCACCACTAAGCTTGGACAACCTTGTCAGCCTGATCCACCGACTTGGGGTCCCCTAATAACTTCTGCCAGCTGTAGTCTGGATTCTGTTCTATTCCGTTACTCGGTCCTGCGGCCGTGGTTTTGTCTATTAGCCAAGTTTCTTGGCATCTAGTATATGTATATGTATATAGTTGGCTCTTGTCACTCCACGTGTCTGAGACCAACGCCTTTAGTGTGCTCTCATCACTTTAGTGACGGAGGATTTAGCCAATGTGGTTGACAATCTATCCCCACGATTGTGGCTCCTTGAAGAAGGGCAATTTGCAGGGTCCACGTATGGACTGGGTTGGCAATGTGAGGAATACATGTTTTGTCAGATATTCGTGCTTTACACATGCTTTAAATGAATACATGTTTTGTTGGATATCCATGTTTTACACATGCTTAAAGTGAATACATGTTTTGCCAGATATCCATGTTTTACACATACTTTAAACGAATACACGATTTGTCAGATACCCTTGTTTTACACATGTTTTAAATATATGTAGCTTTTGACCAAATACCATGATTTATCACATGTTTTACTATTCATAATATTTATTATCCATCTTAGTTACCTGCTAGATCGTCGTGTCTAACCCTATTTGTTTGGTGCTCTAGGTAGTAGGTTCTTCACCTAACTGAGTGCATGTGTTGGCTGTAGAGCCATGAGTTGCAGGTTGTAGTGTCAGCTATGTCATGCAGACATTGAGCTTGACATTGGAGCTACGTCACCTTGGTAGTAGTGTTTATTTAGCTTGATATTTGTATGGCTTCTATTAGCCTTTTTCTTGGGGTTTAATTAATACACATTAATATTTGTAACTTGAACATATGTGGGAATAAAATATCTTGTTACTGTCAGCTCTGTATTTTATTGTGATAGTTTTTTCCAGTCTGATATGATCCTTGATATGATAACTATATGCTAGTGGTTGAGTGTGACACGAAATCTGATGGCTATGGAATCCAAGTCGCAACGCCACATAAGCTTCCGTAAAATACTCAGAGTGTGTTGGAATGTGTCATCCTCACACACATGGATCCTAGGAGAAAAATAATTGTACTTAATCTCTCATTCAAGCTCCCCGAGGTCGAGTCGCTGCAAGGTCCCGGTCGGGGGTCGCGATAGAAACTAAAATTGAAATTTAATTACAAATCCAAATTAAAAATTACAATCCCAAATAAAAAGAAACATCCTAATCTAGAAACCTAATTTAACTACTGTATCGACCAAAAGATTTATCAGTCTAACCAATTGCAATAATTGTTAAGATGCATAAAAATAAAAAATAAAATAAAATGAAATCAGGGAATAAAAAAATGGATCTTAATTATAAAATTTTGCAATAGTTACTTTGCTTGATGCCATCAAGAAAAATCAAGACCACCTACGCACAAAAATTCGATGTTGATCCATTGGTGAAGACCAAGGCCTGATAAACTTGATTTATTAATGAAAGAACCATTACAAGCAAATAACCATTACAAAATTATTTGAGTCAAAATAATGTGCATCTAACCTTACCCTAGACACATGAAACACTAAACGGAGGAGAGGGACTTGCGTTCTTGAACCGTAATCCAACCGGCTCTAGTTTTGCGATTTGAAATCCAAGAAAGGGAAGATGATGAAAGACTGGTCCAATGGTGAAGTGACGATAGCAATAATGGTGGTGTGACAACGTAGAAATCCAAGTGGTGATGTGCCTTAGGGAATGCCTTGGATGAAATAGTGATGGAAGAAGGGAGAGATGGAGAAAAATTAATGGAAAAGGGGGGGATGTTGTGTTGCTGGTCTTCCAGGTGTGGGCAGATATGGGCTTGCATGTTCAGCCCCTTTTAGGGGTCTTTTTATATTTTTTTGATAAGGTCTGTTGGAATGGATTTGGATTTGGATTTAGAAGGGTTTGAAGTGTGGGTCCAAGTGTGGATAGGATTTGGAGGGCTGAGATTGGATAATCTTGGAATCTTCTTATTGATTGGCTTGCCACCAAAAGTCCTTCTTAATTTAAACTTGTCTTTGTAGCTTGCTTCTCTTGAAAAGGGTCCCACTTTGGCTAAGAAACAATTCAAATATGAAATTTCAGATTTGAAACAAATCTTGAATGCATGTGGTCTCGAATCTTAGACGAGTGAAATCTTGGGATGGAGGTGTTGGATGTGCAACACTTTCTTTGGAAGAATCTTGGGTTGCAAACTTCAAATCTTGAGGCCTATCTATTTGGAGTTCTACTTTATCAACTTAGTGCTAAAATTTTGGATTCTTTGAATTAGTTTCCAACTTGGATTGCTCAGCAAGATCTTCCGATTTTTAGAACTCTTCATGGTTGGAAAAATCTCCTTAGATGGGCCTACTTTCTCTCTTAAAAAGATCCGCTCAAATCTGAAATTAATTTCAATCATGGAATAGAAGTAGGCCCCACATATGCAACATTTTGAACTCTACACCATGCATGGATGTTCTCTACCTTGGCTTAAATAATTTCAAATATGAAATTCAGATTTGTATCTGATGGACCCGTCTTTTTCTCTCTCTGCCTTCCTCCGTCCCGGGTCCGCCGGGGTGCCGTGGGGTGAAGAAAAAAAGAGGCGAGCATCAACATTATTTTCTTTTTGTACGGGTATGCCAGATTTTCTATTCTACTTAGAATCTGAAGTGGTGATCCGGAGATTCACCTTCACAAGTAGAAAGGAAATCAAACTTTTTTTCTAACTTTCTATTGCATGCATATTTAAAGAAAGAGACAAGATTTTAAAATGCCGTGAGAGGCGATTTTGTTTAGTTTACCGTGAAAGGCAGTTTTGTGCCATAGAAGGCGATTTTTCCATGGAAGGCGATTTACAAATCTCATCAATGATGAAAGACAAGAATTGTGATTTTTGTCTCTTTTAAAAATATAAGATACAATAGAGAAGAAAGAAAAAGGGATCTAACTTCTCAAGCGATTGTGGGGACTCGTTCAGATCGACGGTCGCGAGTCATGTATGGACTCCGCCATCGTCCTTGAGATGAGAACACTTGATGCTTTGATTCACTTGGCTTGGCTTGGACCTCAGATTTTTAGAGGATAAAGACCAAGAGAAAGTCCTATATCCAGTAAAAAAACGAGTAGATGGGCTGAAGAGCCACATCTAGCTATGTTGGATAGAAGGAGGGGGGACCTTAGGGGGGTGGCCCCGCAAGGGACTTTTGATCACCTTGTGGCGTTTTCTTGCAGCAGAGTTTCTTCAGAGTAGCTGAGCTTCTTTGCGCAGAGATTTCTCCGAGAGTTTTTAGCAATTTTTGGGGATTTTCTGGACCACTTCAGACAATTTTTTTTTGGACCCTTTCTCCTTGGAATGACCGCCTATTTCTAGGCTTTTGGTGGCCATTAGGAGGGTTTTATGGGCATTAACGGTATTAATGCTCCATGATGGGAGGAGTTACAAGATTTAATTCTTTATATTGTAACTCCTTTTTCTTGGATTTTGATTGGCCGATGGAGAATAATGGGCATTTAATCTCCATGATGATGGGAGTTTCATGATTGATTACCATATTAATTGGACTTGTAACTCCCATTTCTTGGCTTCTGATTGGGCCGTTCAAAATAATGAGTTAATGACCCTAATAAATTGCCATAAAAAGGGTCATTTAACTTCATTAATTGGCTGCCGAGTCGCGGGCCGCGCCGCGTCTTTTGGAATTCTTCTTGCGATGACCATCGATGGATTCGTACGTTGTTTGATGTCGGATGACGATGAAAATTCAAACATTAGTTGACACCAATGGGCCGGCAACATCTGTCCAGTCGATTTCTTGATCGGTCGGGCAGAAAGTGTGCTTTCTTTGTCTGCCAGTTGGCAGTTTCGGAGTGTCCGATGATGATCAAATGATTTCGATGGTGGATCCATGATGTTGACGAAGATCGACGGATATCATGCCTCAAAAATCAGATTTTAAGAAAATCACAGGGGCCAAACATATCGAAAAAACGACACTTTTGGCGGAAATCCGGCGACCCGGATTTCCAGGGTCGCCAGCGACCATGCACCCATGGTCGCCGGTGACCATGGGGCTGGCGACCTTGGGCCATGGTCGCCGGCGACCTTGGACTTTGGTCTATTTTCCGGTCGCCTTCCGGTCCCGTTTCTTGGTCGTTCTCGTGCTTTTTCGCTTCTGTTTTCTCCTGTATTTTTCTTTGACATTTCTCCTCATTTATTGGCTTGATTCTTCTGAAGAAAACCTGTCGAAAGACTGTGCAAATCAGAGCACAAAGTTTCCTATTTTTTGGAAAAGCCGAAGACTCTGTAGCCGATTTTCCGCCAACAGTTGAAACTTAGTCAAACGATGTCGGAATGACCTGAAATTTTTTAGCATTAGATAGGACCAACCATGGGCTTTTATTTGAGTTTTGAAGCCGTTTGGGGTCCCGTCGATGCTTGACTTGATTTCACCGTGTAGAAGATGTCGAGCTTTGATGTACGGTCATCCGATGTCCGATTGACCAGAAATTTGACGGGGAGCCTATTGGAGTCATTTTGAGATGATCCATTAGCTCCGATTTGGGTGCCATGGTCCCGAGGAGCTTTGCCGCCGGTAGGCTTGATTTTACTTCGGAGCATCAAAACCGGGTCAAACGTTGTCGGAATGACCTGAAATTTGATGTTCAGCCCTTTGGAAGCATGCAGAAGCTACTCATGTGTTTTGTTTGATGAGTGGCGGCATCAGAGGTTCTCGCCGCCGGGAGGCTTGATTTCGCCGTTCAAGAGTTGATGGAGGGTCAAACGGTGCCGGTTTGACTTGAAATTCGACATGGAGCCTTTTGGAGGTATTTTGAGACCATCCATAGACTTTGATTGAAGATTTGATGTATTTGACACTTTCGCCGTCGGGAGCTCCAGCTCAGCTGTTGGAGGATTGAAGTTAGACCAAATAGTGTCGTAATGGCCCGAAACTTCATGTGTACCCTTCTTTTGGCTACTTTGAAAGATCTTGTAGTTTTTGTTTGGTTTTGCCAAGATCTAATGCTTGAAGCAGTTTTACCTGTTTGTAGTAGGATGCGGCTCCATATAGCTTTTGATGTTGATGAGGCAAAGTGACATTTTTGGTGTTAACAAATGCCCCCTCGAGGTACAGCGACGAATTGGATAGCCTTTTCAGTCGATGTGCCTCGAAGAAAACTTTGAAGGAGAACTTCTGACTTGACCAAGAGTCTCTGAGCATTTTTCTTGATAGTGTAGCCTTTTGAGTTTCCAAGGGGATTTTATGGCAGTGAGAGACATCACGTACCATCTCAAGGCAAAATTTTGAAAATGACATTTGGGTTGGGTTTTTGGGTTTTGAATTTTCGTTTTGACCTTGTGAACCTAAAGGCTTTGTGTTGCGCATCAGGCGGTAAAGAAGGTTTTTGGTTTTTGACCTTGTGACCTAACAAGCTGTATGTGGCAGGTTAGGGGGTCGGGTTTTGAATTTTGATTTTGGTCTTGTGACCTACCACGCTGTATGTGGCAAGTTAGGGGACCGGGATTTAGTTTTGGTTTTGGCCTTGTGACCCGACAAGCTGTATGTGGTGAGTTAGGAGACCATGGTTTGGATTTTGGTCACTCTTTGGGACAACTTTAGGTCCGTTGGAGTGGTTTGGGTTTTTGTGGAATGTCAATTTCAAGGTTTTGGCTTAATTTGGTTCATGAAGTGGGATGGTTTGGATTTTTGGAAACTCATGAGGCTTGGATTTTTTGTATGGTCCAATCAACTCAAAGGAGGCATGGAACCATTTTTGTATGCTCTTGGTAAGAGGAATTTTGACTAAAAGCCACTTTTAATGCCTAGGTGGTCAAACCTGGCTCATGTGGGCTAACCCATGGGACCTTAAGTTTTAAAAATGGCTTAGATCTCATGTGGTGTCATTTTGTTGAGAATATCTAAAAATATCTCTTTTTGGTAGAGAATATCTAAAAATATTCTTACTTGGAGAGAATCTCTCAAGTTTTATTGATTTTGGGAGAGATTTTCTCAAAGTATCTTTCTTTGGGAGAAAGTTTCTCATAATCCCTCTCTTTTTGGAGAGAATTTCTCAAAAGATCTCCTCATTGGGAAAGAATATCCCATAATTCCTTTCTTTTAGGAAGTTTGCTAATTTGTAGCACTTACCTCCTTCCTTTTCTCCTCCTTTCCTCTTTTGGTTTGCTTTCTTCTTATAAAAGCAAGGGGAGGTTGGATCTCTTGCTCCTATTGCCTTCTTTTTGCAAAAGTCTTCAAGAGTGCTTTAAGATCAAGAATTCTCCTTCTTCAAAGATCTTCAAGCTTTTTCTTCTTCTTCTCCATCAATGGTTTCAAGTAAGTTTCTTTTTTTCTTAAGAAACCCCATGTAGGAATAGAAAAAGGTTTTCATTCTTTCCTTTTCTTTTCTTTTCTTTTTCTTTCTCTTCTTTTTTTTCACATGCATCTCTTTCTTTCTTTGTTTTTTTTGCACGTCTTTTTTTTTCTTTCTTTCTTTCTCTTTTTTTCTCTTTCTTCTTTTTCTTTTTTTTCTTTTTCTTGCACGGTTTTCTCTCTCTCTGTTTTTTTTTTTTTTACCGTGGCTCTTTTTTTTTTTTTCACGGTTTCTCTTTTTTTTTACCTCGTGTTTTTTTTATTTATCTTTTTATCTTTTTTTTTTGTGTGGCTGTACGAACAAGACCGTACGGTCATGGCCATACCGCCACGTGGCCTGTGGGCAAAATTTTTTTTTTCTTCTTTCTACTTTTTTTTTTTTTTGAAAAGAGATTTTCTCTTTTTTTTTTAGATTCTGAGATGCGCATGCATGACAACTTTCCTTCTATGCATTTTTTTTAGAAAATGGGATTGGAAGTATGATAGTGCACACCTGGAAATCTTTTCGCAAGTCTTGGGATTTGGAGCTCGCAGCAATGTTGAGCCCTTTTCCGATCTTGCGGATATTTGAGAAGCTTTGGCTTGATCTCGCAGCAATGTTTGAGTTCGAGCCTTCTTCGAGAATTTTCCATGATTATGGGCTTGCAGCGATGTTGAGCCCATCTTCAAGCTCCTATTTCTTTCGGGGTGTTTCCCTTTTCTTCGGAATTGCCCCGGAATCATGCCAAAATTTCGCTAGATTTTTTAAGAAAAATTCTGTCATTTTGATGATTGATTTTTTTTTTCTTTCCATCCTTTGCAGGTAGTTCCTCCAGAACGAACAAGGGTAAGGAGCCGGTCACTGATGCGCCTCGCCCTTCTACCAGATCCCCTAATGCGGTCGTACAGCAGGCCTGGGAGGAGGTTTAGTATGTTGAAAGGAACTTGGAAGAGTGTGACTCGCTCAACCGAGATGAGATGAGGCAACGTTTGATTGCCCTCAAGGATGAGGAGTATTATAAGATTATGGTAAGCAACCGTCCCTGGGTCACGGACGATCAGAGCATGGTGCCCAAGCCTACCTTCTTCTTTGGTGATGCCGTCCCCGACGATTCAATATACCAAAGGAGATGTTTTCAGTTCTCTTTCACAGTTGATGGTGAGAAGAGAACTGTTTTTACCCGGTCGTCCTTCGATCGAACAATCTCGATCATGAGCCTTTCCTTCACATGCTCGAAGAGGGAAGATCCTCCAAGCTGGGTGAAGAGGACAAATGTGATCAAGACCGGGGTTTTTGTTGGCGGCCCTTCTGGTTTTGCAGAGAAGTCGCCTGCCCGTATGGACATTTTGATGCCGGCCAGCGGCTACCAAGGTTCAGACCATTCTTTGGTCGATTTGAGACCGGTGGGCCTTGGCATTTTCAAGGGCGATGGCAGCAATTGGGTGAAGCCTTTTCGACTTCGTGGCCGTTTCAGTGCTGATTCGAGCTGGGAGTCGTGGACTGATCACATCCTGCAGTTTGGCGGTGCCATTCTGAAGGAGGCCGAGGTTTTTGATGCTGTTCGCGCTTTTCGACAAACCGTGGTTTTCTCCGATGAGGCCTTTATGGCTATGCTGGAGTCGTTCCTTCCACAAACCAACACCTTCTACGGTCGCCGGTGACCCTGGAAATGTGGGTCCTCGGATTTTAGCCGAAAGGGCCATTTTTCCAATCCTTTTTACGTTTAGTGATGTTTGGCCCCTGTGATTTTCTCAAATTCTGATTTTTGGGGCATGAAACCCGTCAATCTTCATCAACATCATGGATCCACTGCCAAAATCATTGGATCATCATCGGACACTTTGAAATCGCCAACCAGCTGATCAAGAAAGCACACTTTCTGCCTAACTGATCGTGAAATCGATTGGACAATGTTGCTGGCCCATTGGTACCAATCAATGTGTGAAATTCGATGGTCATCCGATGTCGGTCAAGATGAAAATATCTCGATGGAAATTAACCATGTAACTCCTATCATTATGGAGTTTAATCATGGTAATTAATCATGAAACTCCCATCATCATGGAGATTAAAAGCGATTAAATGCCCATTATTCTCCATCGACCAATCATATCCAAGGAAAACGGAGTTACAAGAATTATGAAATTAATCTTGTAACTCCTCCCATCTGATGGTCCTGGCTTTTTTTTCTTGCCTTCCTCCGTCCCGGGCAAAGAAGAAAGTGAGCATCAACATTTTGTACGGGTATGCCAGATTTCCTATTCTACTTGGAATTTGAAATGGTGATCCGGAGATTCACCTTCACAAATAGAAAGGAAATCGAACTTTTTTTCTAACTTTCCATTGCACATATATTTTAAAAAAAGAGACAAGATTTTTAATGCCGTGAAAGGCGATTTTGTTTAGTTTGCCATTAAAGGCAGTTTTGTGCCGTAGAAGGCAATTTTACCATGGAAGGCGATTTACAAATCTTATCCCTAGTGAAAGACAAGATTTGTGATTTTTTTGTCTCTTTAAAAATACAAAATACAATAGAAGACGAAGAAAGAGGGATCTGACTTCTCAGGAGATTGTGGGGACTCGTTCAGATCGATGGTTGCAAGTCATGTATGGACTCTGCCAACGTCCTTCAGATGAGAACACTTTGATGCTTTTGATTCACTTGGCTTGGCTTGGACCTCGGATTTTTAGAGGACAAAGACCAAGGGAAGGTCCTATATCCAATAAAAAACCAAGTAGACGGCTTGAAAAGCCGCATCTGGGCCATGTTGGGTGGAAGAAGAGGGGAAACCTTGGGGGGTGGCCCCCCAAGGGATTTCAATCACCTTGTAGTGTTTGCAGCAGAGTTTCTTCAGGGCAGGAGAGCTTCTTTGTGCAGAGAATTCTTCAGGATAATTTTCAGGACCTTTTCCTATTGGAATGACCACCTATTTATAGGCTTTTGGTAGCCATTAGGAAGGTTTATGGGCATTAATGGCATTAATGCTCCATGATGGGAGGAGTTACAAGATTTAATTTCATAATTTTGTAACTCCTTTTTCTTGGATTTTGGTTGGCCGATGGAGAATAATGGGCATTTAATCTCCATGATGATGGGAGTTTCATGATTAATTACCATGATTAATTTCCATAATGATAAGAGTTACATGGTTAATTGTCATGATTAATTAAACTTGTAACTCCCATTTGCTTGCTTTTGGTTGGGCCTTCCAGAATAATGAGTTAATGACCATATTAACTTGTCATAAAAAGGTCATTTTAACTTCATTAATTGGTTGCCGAGTCGCTTGAAGAGTCGCGGGCCGCGCCGCGTCTTTTGGAATTCTTCTTGTGATGATCGTCGATAGATCCGCATGTTATTTGATGTCGGATGAAGATGCAAATTCAGACATTGGTTGGTACCAATGGGCCGGTAACATCTGTCCAGTCGATTTCACGATCAGTCGGGCAGAAAGTGTGCATTCTTTGTCGGTCGGTTGGCGATTTTGGAGTGTTCAATGATGATCGAATGATTTCGATGGCGGATCCGTGATGTTGACTAAGATCGACGGATATCATACCTCAAAAATCAGAATTTAAGAAAATCACAGGGACCAAACATCGCAAGACGCGAAAAATACCCGAAAAAGTTGGTTTCTGAGAGAACTTTGGCGGCCCGGATCCCTATGGTCACTAGGGACCACGCACCCATGGTCGCAACAACCATGGGGGATTTGTCCCCTTTCGGTCGCTGTTCGGTCGCCATTTTTCCGTCTTTTTTGCTTATTTTTTCTTCTGTATTTTTCTTGACATTTCTCCTCATTTATTGGCTTAATTCCTTTGAAGAAAACTTGTCGAGAAGCTGTGCAAATCAGGGCGCAAAGTTTCCTATTTTTAGAAAAGCCGAAGACTTTGTAGCCGACTTTCCGCCAAGAGTTGAAACTAGGTCAAACGATGTCGGAATGACCTAAAATTTGAGGTGAAGCTTTCTGAGCATTAGATAGGACCAACCATGGGATTTTATTTGAGTTTTGAAGCCGTTTGGGGTCCCATCGATGCTAGACTTGATTTCACCACGCGGAAGACGTCGAGCTTTGATGTTCGGTCAACCGATGTCCGATTAACCTGGAATTTGACAGGGAGCCTATTGGAGTCATTTTGAGATGATCCATTAGCTCCGATTTGGGTGCCATGGCCCTGGGGAATTCCGCCGCCGGTAGGGTTGATTTTGCTTCGGAGCGTCAAAGCGGGTCAAACGTCGTCGGAATGACCTGAAATTTGACGTGCAACCCCTTGGAAGCATGTAGAAGCAACTCATGTGCTTTCTTTGATGAGTGGCGGCATCAAAGGTTCTCGCCGCCGGGAGGCTTGATTTCGCCGTTCGAGAGTTGATGGTGGGTCAAACCGTGTCAGTTTGACTTGAAATTCAACGTGGAGCCTTTTGGAGGTATTTTGAGACCATTCATAGGCCCTGATCGAAGATTTGATGTCTTCGTCACTGTCACCGCCGGGAGCTCCCGCTTAGCTGTTGGAGGATTGAAGTTAGGCCAAATGGTGTCGAAATAGCCCGAAACTTCATGTGCACTTCCTTTTTGGCTATTTTGAAGGATCTTGCAGTTTTTGTTTCATTCTAATAAGACCTGAAGCCTGAAGCAGCTTTGCCTGTTTGCAATAGGATGCGGCTCCATATAGCTTTTGATGCTTGAGGAGGCTAAGTGACATTTTTGGTGTCAACAAAATGCCCCCTCGAGGTACAGCGACAAATCGCGTAGGTTTTGCAGTAGATGTGCCTCGAAGAAAACTTTGAAGGAGAACTTCTGACTTGACCAAGAGTCTCTGAGCATTTTTCTTTGATAGAATAGCCTTTTGAGTTTCCAAGGGGATTTTATGGCAGTGGGAGAGATCACGTACCATCTGAAGGAAAAATTTTGAAAATGACATTTGGATTGGGTTTTTGGGTTTTGGATTTCCCTTTTTGACTTTGTGAACCTAAAGGCTTTGTGTGGCGCATCAAGTGGTCAAGAAGGTTGTTGGTTTTTGACCTTGTGACCTAACAAGCTGTACGTGGTAGGTTAGGGGGTCGGATTTTGGTTTTTGGTTTTGGCCTTGTGAGCTAACAAGCTATATGTGGCAAGTTAAGGGACCAGGATTTGGTTTTTGCTCACTCTTTGGGACAATTTTGGGTCCATTGGAGTGGTTTCGGTTTTTGTGGAAAGTCAATTTCAAGATTTTAGCTTAATTTGGTTCATGAGGTGGGATGGTTTTGATTTTTTTGAAACTCATGAGGCTTGGATTTTTTTTGTATGGTCCAATCAACTCAAAGGAGGCATGAAACCATTTTTGTATGCTCTTGGTAAGAAGGATTTTGACTAAAAGCCACTTTTAGTGCCTAGGTGGTCAAACCTGGCTCATGTGGGCTAGCCCATGGGACCCTAAGCTTTAAAAATGGCTTAGATCTCATGTGGTGTCATTTTTGTAAAAAATATCTAAAAATATCTCCTTTGGGTAGAGAATATCAAAAAATATTCTTATTTGGAGAGAATTTCTCAAGTTTCCTTGATTTTGGTAGAGATTTTCTCAAAATATCTTTTCTTTGGGAGAAAGTTTCGCATAATCCCTTTCTTTCTCGAGAGGATTTCTCAAAGAATCTTCTCTTTAGAAGAGAATATCTCAAATTTATCCTCTTTTAGGAAGTTTGCTAATTTTTAGCACTTACCTTCTTTCTTTTCTCCTTCTTTCCTCTTTTGGTTTGCTTTCTTTTATAAAAGCAAGGAGGTTGGATCTCTTGTTGCTATTGCTCTCTTTTTGCAAAAATCTTCAAGAGTGCTCCAAGATCAAGAATTCTTCTTCTCCTCCATGGATCTTCTAGTTCTTCTTCTTTCTCCATCAATGGGTTCAAGTAAGTTTTTTCTTTTTCCTTAAGAAGCCCCATGTAGAAATAGAAAAAGGTTTTCTTTCTTTCTTTTTCTTTTCTTTTTCTTTCTCTCTGTTTTTTTTTCTTTTTCACCTGGATTTTTTTTCTTTTTTTTTACACGTTTTTTTTTCTTTCACGGTTTCTCTCTGTTTTTTTTTTTACCGTGTTTTTTTTCTGTCTTTTTTTTTTCTCTCTTTTCTCTTTTTTTTTTTGTGTGTGTGTGGCCGTACGGACAACGCCGTAGGGTCATGGTCGTACAGCCACGTGGCCTGTGGGCAAAAATTTTTTTTTTTTCTTCTCTTTTTTTTTTTTTTGAAAAGAGATTCTTTTCTTTCTCTTTTTCCTTCTTTGTTTCCCGGATTTCAAGACGCGCATGCATGACAACTTTCCTTCTATGCATTTTTTTTTTTTAGAGAATGGAATTGGAAGTATGATAGTGCACACCTGGAAATCTTTTGCAAGTCTTGGGATTTGGAGCTCGCAGCAATGTTGAGCCCTTTCTTGGTCTTGCAGGGATTTTTTAGGAGCTTTGCAAGTTTTGGATTCTGGAGCTCGCAGCAATATTAAGCCCTTTTCCAATCATGCGGATATTTGAGAAGTTTTTGTTTGATCTCGCAGCAATGTTTGAGTTCAAGCATTCTTTGAGAATTTCCATTGATTATGAGCTTGCAGCGACGTTGAGCCCATCTTCAAGCTCCCTATTTCTTTCGGGGTGTTTCCCTTTTCTTCAGAATTGCCCCGGAACCATGTCAAAATTTCGCTAGAATTTTTAGCAAAATTCTGTCATTTTGATGATTGATTTTCTCTCTTTCCATCCTTTGCAGGAAGTTCCTCCAGAACAAACAAGGGTAAGGAGCCCGTCACTGATGCGCCTTGCCGTTCTACCAGATCCTCTAACAGCAGGCCTGGGAGGAGGTTCGGTATGTTGAAAGGAACTTGGAAGAGTGTGATTCGCTCAACCGAGATGAGATGAGGCAACGTTTGATCGCCCTTAAGGATGAGGAGTTTTATAAAATTATGGTAAGTAGCCGTCCCTGGGTCACGGACGATCAGAGCATTGTGCCCAAGCCTACATTCTTCTTTGGTGATGCAGTCCCCGGCGATTCAACATACCAAGGCCCTTCTGGTTTTGTAGAGCAGTCACCTGCCCGTATGAACATTTTGATGCCGGCCAACGGCTACCAAGGTTCAGACCATTCTTCGGTCAATTTGAGACCTGTGGGCCTTGGCATTTTCAAAGGCGATGGCCGCAATTGGGTGAGGCCTATTCGACTTCGTGGCTGTTTCAGTGCTGACTCGAGCTGGGAGTCGTGGACTTGTCACATACTGCAGGCTGACGGTGCCATTCTGAAGGAGGCAGAGATTTTTGACACAGTTCACGCTTTTCGGCAAACCGTGGTTTTCTCTAATGAGGCCTTCATAGCCATGCTGGAGTCATTCCTTCCACAAACCAACACCTTCGTTGTGACAAACGGTGAGATTGGTTTTTCTTTAAAGGAACCGAGCGCCATCACTAGGTTGCCTATCCTTGGCAATCTCTATGAGGAGTTCATGCCTATCGACTACGTCATTGAGGAGCAGTCTGAGGAGTTCAGGCTTTTGCACTTTCAGCTTATAGCCTTTTACGATTTTTTTAAGGAGAAGGAGGGCTCGAAAGTCCGATGTAGCAGTTGGAGGAGTGGTAGCTTTTTGTCTTCCAACTTCTTTGACAGCTGGGAGTCTTCTGAGAGTACAACCTAGGAAACCAGGGCTAAGAACCTGGATTCGAAGAAGATTTCCGCCATGCGAGAGAATTTGAAGAAATTCTTCGCAAACATAGACACCATTCATTCTGACATTGCGCTGCAGAGAGATCTCGCTGTTTACCTCACTTATTGGCTGGGTGAGGCTGTTTTTGCTGGAGGAGATGGTACGTACATCAGGCCGTACTGCATTTTTCTGGCTTGTCAGATGGCGTTTGGAGAGCAGCTTGCTTTGGTGCCTGCTTTTTACTCCTATTTATGAACCGAACTGCAGGTTGCTGCTTTCCTGATTCGGCTTGGGCTTCCCATGAATAGGGTATTTTCTGCCCACATTTTCTATTCACGGTATGTATACCACTATCCCAGTTTCCACCGATTGGGTGCTGCACAAGACGATGACCCGTTTATGATTCTATTGGCTGGAGGGAAGCCTGTTTCCGAATCTCTCTTATCTGCCCGTTTGAGGATCCGACGATTCTGGGAAGTCGAGATGGGGTAGTCCTCAGTGAAGCTTTCTCCAGGCTTACAGAAGAAGGATTTTGATTTTGGTGTTTCTCGAGATTCCACCAGGGCAGGGTCGGGGAGACACTATTCTTTGACAAATGCGGAGAGGAGTTGGCTTTTTAACATACGTGTCGGTACGATGGTGTACCGCAGACATCTTTTCGTCGACATCCAGCCGTTTGTTCCTTCGCATTTTTCCATGCAGTTGGGCTTCACCCAAGGTGTTGTTGGAGCGCCTTCGAGTAAGGTGAAGCGTTTTGGAGGTCTGTATGACGGGAGAAATGCATGGGCCTTTTATAGTGTGGAAGACAGTGCTGCCATGATTTCTTATCCTGAGTTGCCCACTTTCCGGACTGCAGGCTTCACGAAGTGGTTTGTGGAGAGCTTTTCAGTGTATCGGGGACTTTCGAAGAAGGAGCTCAATGTAAAGCAGTCTTCCAGGAAGGGTCTTGGGAAGTCAGTTGGCATCCGCCGAGAAGAGGTTCTGGCTTTTCTTTCTGGAGAAAAGCACAGAACAGGCTTTCTCAAGGACCAGGACGACATCAGATCGGGAGCTGCACAAGAGATACCTGGTGAGGTCTTGGAACAGCTTGCAGAGGAGGAGGCTGAGGTCATTGCTTGGATACAAGCCGAGCAAGCAAATGCTTCAATGGAGTCTACTGGCAAGAGCAGATCATCCAGTGAGGACTCTGGCGAGAGGCCTGATTTCGATAGTGGGGCAAGTACTTCTAGCAATTCGTCCCGTAGGAGCAGGAGGAGAAGAGGACAGCGCCAAAGTCAGAGACGGAATAAAAACTCTCCCGATCTGGAAATTCCTTCCACCATTGTTGAGGAGGCATCAAGGGATGATGATGAGCCTCCAGAGAGAGAAGCCAGGGAGAAAAGATCGGTAGTGATGGTATGACACTTTTTCTCTCTTTTTCCTCTTCTTTCTTTTTATGAGGCTTTTGTTTTTTATCTACTCCTTTTCTTTCTTTTGGCAAAAGATGATGATTTGATGATGCCTGAGGTTCCGGCCGATGAGGCGGTGACGGATCCGATTGTGGCATCTGAGGAAGAACCCAGAGATTTTGAAGTAGATCCAGAATCTCTACCTGGTATGACTTCTTTTTTCTCTTTGTTTTTCTTTACCGCTACTTGCTGACATATATTTTTCGTTTCTTGCCAGCTGACTTGCCAGAAGATTCCGACGACTTCGAGCCATCCATGGATGCAACTTTTAAAGATGCTTCGGATGAGCTCATGGAGGCAGAAGCATTCCTCCAGTCGTCAAAGAAGGTAATTTGTAGTGATAATCTTGATATTTTGATTTTTGACAAGATCATATTCAGACCTTTTTCATCTTTCATTGGCAGGTTGTGAGGTGACGGAAGAAGTTCCTCTATCTTTCTCAGAGCCAGAGCATGGGGTGCCTGTGACTGATATAGGAGTAGGGGCTTCTTTTACCAGTTTTGATGAGGCAGGGGCGAGTCCGCATGCTGATATTCCTTCCCCAGCGGCTCCGATTGGAAAGTGCTTCTTGATTACTCTTCCAACGGTGCCTGACACGGGCAGTCGACCAACGGAGCATGGCGAGTCTTCATCTGAGCCATCCCGTCAGTTTGCAAGGAAGGTATTGAAGAGAGTCTTGAGCTCAGGGGTCGAGACTCTCTCATCTAGCCATTTGGAGGCTGGTTTTGGCATGGTGAAGCATGTGCAGGACATTCTTGCCAATAGGGAAGAACTCGGTCTGGACATTACAGATGCCAAGGTTTTTGTTGATGAAGTCATCACTCTAGGCAACAAGTTGAATGAGACCAAGAGCTTTCCAAATGATGACTTCTTCAACGAGATGTTTTTTAAGCCTTCCAGCGAGGTCAAATCTGAACTGAATGAGATCTCGCGGACTCAGAAGCTACTCGTTCGGGAGAGGAACGTCACCGAGTTGGCTATTATTGAGTTGACACAGGACCAGCACCATCTTGACAGGGAGGTCACTGAGGCCAGACAGTGCCTTGAGTTATTGGAAGAACAAGCCGCTACCAAGTGGGCTGCTACTTTGAAGGCTCGTGATAGAGAGAGGACTCTCATTCACAAAGTTGGGGAGGTTGAAAGAAATCTCCGAAGGAAGACTCAGGAATATGAACAATGGTAGATTCTCTGAGAAGAGCTTCCTCATGCTGAAGATGGGTCACGACGGCATACTGCCTTTTATGGGAAAATCCTGAAGAAACGTGGCCTGGAAGCTTTGGAGACTAAGGCCAAGAGTCTGCTTGAGGAGTTAAGCCTTTGGCTGAAGGCCATGTCGGACTAGTCTCCTGACTTTGTAACAAACTTTTCCCCTTTTGTTCTGGTACCTCCATGTATAAACATTTTTTTTTCAGCTTCTTTTTTTTTTTTTTTTGTATTCTGTCGTTTCACTTAAATTCTTTTTGATGAAAGTAAGTAAAAGTTGAATGGGAATGTTTGTTTGAAAATTTGATCAAAAGGTTGTCATTTTGTGAAAATCTTTTGTCAAGTGGTTGTTTTGGGCATGAAAGCCAGATTTTGTGGCAAAAAGCCTGATTTTTGAGATGGCAAGAAAACCGAATTATGGTGGCATGAGAGCCAAATTTTGTTTGTGGCATGGAAGCTGGTTTTTGGCATGAGAGCCGATTTTTACGGCGTGAAAGCCAAGTTTTGGTTTTGTGGCATGAGAGCCAAAATTTTGTGGCATGGGATCCGAGTTTTTGAAAACCAAGTTTTGTTTTGTCGGCATGTATGCTAGATTTTTTATTTTTAGCATGAAAGCCAGGTTTTTGGCATGAAAGCCTGGTTTTGGCATGAAAGCCAAGTTTTTGGCATGAAAACCGGGTTTTTGGCATAAATGCCGGGTTTTTGGCATGAAAGCCGGTTGTTTTTTTTTTTTTTTTTGTTTTCAAAGTGTCAAACCCCGACCCAGGATTAGCGCGATTAGTGTTAACTAAGTGCGGGTTTAGTTGTAATGTGAGTTAGTGTGCGTGGGATTAGAAATTGGTCCGATTTAGTCTAGAATTAGCTTTGGGGAATTTTGAGAGCGTTTTGTGCTTTTTGTCACACTTAAGGGTGCCTTGAGTGTACGTGTAAGCTTGGGAGGAAATTCCATTTTTTCTGATTTTAATCGTGATTTCGATCTCTTTTGAATGGTTTTATTTTATTAATAAACTTTTGTGTTCAGCTAGTTTGTGTTTTAGGCCCAGAAACCCAAGTTTTGGCCCAAAGGGGTAAATCAGTCTTTTCACACCAAATCTGGACTCAAAATTCAAAATCTCAAAACTATGCCAAATTTATACTTTTTGGAAAGTAGATTTTTCGACGATCATTTTAGTCTTGTTCGTCGTTTTCATCCGCGGCCCACAAGTCAATGTTTTAACCATTGCAAGTTTTGAGCAATGGGGCCCACAAGAACCCATTTTGAATCAAATCTCCTTCTCCCTCATTTTTCTTCACTCACGAGTCAAGCTCTCCCTGCAACTTCTGAACTCAGCTGAAGACTTTTCTTCTTCTCTTCCCTTCTTCTCATTTGCATGCCTAATCTAGAGAGCCTCAAAGCACAAACCAACCATACCATCTTCTTCCTCTCAACTCAAGGAATCCATTGCCACCATTTTCTTGGAGATCCCAGCTGTGGTTCCATTCCATTTTCTTCTCCTCTTCTTGTTTAGCAAGTTTCAGGTAATGGATCTCTTTCTCCTTTTCAATGTGGTCTTTGGAGTTCCTTAGGAGCCCATTTTTCAAGCATGCAACACCCATTTCGAAATGGGTCATTGTCTTCTCTTTTGATGGATTTTTTAAGTTCTTTTCATGGGTTTCTTGTAGATTTCGTGGAGTGCTTTTGGTAGGAATTGTTTCTGAGTTTGTTGGGCTAGGACCTTGGTAAAGGCAAGTGATCAACTTAGATTCATGATGCATGCAATATTTGATTTCTTTAACTTTCATGATTTGAATTCTTTTCCATTCTAAATTGGGTAATATATTGGTTCAAGGATGTGTTATAGTCTGAAATCTTGTTTTTAATTGAAATGCATATGCTGATGGTTTGAAATAATGGTTTTCATTCATTTGATGTTGCTTTTATCTTGCCAAATTGTGTTATAAATGGATGCAAGGATGGAGGAAATGTTGTGAGGTGAATGGGAGTGTGGATGGTTAGAATGTGGATGGAGATTGCCCTTGGAGAGCATGGAGGCTCAGGGGATATGCAGGGATTTGACAAAGGAAAGAAATGGTGAAAAGGGAGTGTGAATTCTGAATTCAGCTGGAGCTGCCGCAGACAGGCGGTTAGCAGTCGGCCAGCAGTCGGCTAGCCGACTGTTGACCCACGGCTAACCGACCCTGTGTCGGTTAGAATTACAGTAACTCAATTTCTGCACAGGGCGTGGTCGGTCCGCTGGCGGTCAGCAGGCGGCTAGCCGACCTGCGCAGGAAATTTGAAAAGTAGTATGTTTCCTGATCAGTCGGTCAGCAGTCGGTCTGTTGGTCGGTCAGCCGACCAGCAACCGGCGGCCAGCCGCCGGGTAGCCGCGTGGTGACCGAATTGCACAGAAGGAGAAATTTTGAAGGGGCTTAGATGGGAGAGAAAAACTAGAATATGTTATGGGGTCTTTAGCCTGATGCTGTGCAGTTGAAACATGAAATGTTGTCCAGCTTCGGGAACACCAATTCATTTAAACTCCAACATTTGGGTTTCAACTTCACGAGAATCAAACAAAGAACCTTAGCATATACTTGACATAATTGTTTCGAAATCTTGAATTTTGACACGAAGAATACGTTCTGTACCTGTTTTGATTTACAAGCATGTATTTAACTTTTGATTTGTTTCAAGGACTATATTGGGGACACTTTTCCAGCTTTGATGTTATAGCTTTTGCTATTCTTGTTTAGTCTCGTCTGGCATTGTTTTGATAAGTGTTTTTCCCCATTTTTCGCTAAGTTTTGTACAAGTATTGATCAGTTTTATGCATACATGAATATCATAGAGTACCACTGAGCTTGGACTGCCCTCTCAGTCTGATCCACTAGTTAGGGGGTCCTTAAACATAAGGGCAATCTGCAGATTAGTCGTGTATTTATACACATCTTTGTTTTGTCCGGTTCCGCGGCCGGTTTTCCGCCCACCTTGTGTGGCTCGGACTTCTGTTTTGTTTCGTCTCGTTCTGTTTTGTTTTGCTTGCTCTTGTCATTACATATGACGGAGAAAGGATGAGCTCAACGTGGATTCGTGAATCATGTTATTTTATTGAAAAGCATGTTAGTTTTGAATTACACTTAAAACATGTTTTTGTTCAGATCTCATGCAATGTTTTTTAAGTACTGATTACTTTCCTAGTATCTATCTTGCATTATGTCTAAGCTATTCACCTGCCAGACCGTCGTGTCTGATCCCTTTGTTTTGGTGTTTAGATGCAGGCGCCGTTGATATTGCGGAGGAGCGCCCGGAGGAGGCTTTTGAGCCACCCCCAGCCCGTGAGTGGCAACCCGACGACGTCCTCTAGACGTCGGGCGGGGTCTTGAGCACGATGCACATAGATGGGATTATTTTGCTATTTTGGGAATGTATGGCCTTTGTTGGCCTTTTTCACTTTTGGGGTTATGTAACTTAACACTTTATTATCTTGAAACTTGAACTGGATTGGTAATGCTATGCTTACATTTTCTCCTCTGATTACTATTTTAATGATGATTTAACTTATGCAATTCGGTATCATAATGTTTATGTTATTGATTGTGATGAGATTACTTGCACGCTTCCGCAAATCATTGTTCGTGTGAGATTGTTACATGTTCGTTTTTGGGAATCCTCACCGCGGAAACCTGTGGGTTAATCATAGTTGGATGGACAACAACCGTCGCGGGTCCCGGACTTTGGGAAAACCTCGGTCCGGGGTCGCGACACAAAGTGCAATTATCGACTAAGAGTTGCCTCCCTGCTGAATAGTATTGCAAGTATTGATGGAATGTCGCTTCCTTGCTCATTCGGCTATGAGTATCGATGGAATGTTGCCTCCTCGCGGATTTTGGTGCAAGTATCGACTGAACGTCGCTTTCCTGCTTTTTTCTCAAAAATTTTGTTTTGTGGGTATCAATGGAATGTCGCTGATGGACCCGTCTTTTTCTTTCTTGCCTTCCTTCGTCCCGGGTCCGCCGGGGTGCGGCGGGGCGAAGAGAAACAAAAAGAGCAAGCATCAACATTTTTGTATGGGTATGCCAGATTTTCTATTATACTTGGAATTTGAAATGGTGATCTAGAGATTCACCTTCACAAGTACAAAGGAAATCAAACTCTTTTTCTAACTTTCCATTGCACATATATTTAAAAAAAGAGACAAGATTTTAAAATGCCGTGAGAGGTGATTTTGTTTAGTTTGTCGTGAAAGGCGGTTTTGTGCCGTAGAAGGCGATTTTGTCGTGAAAGGCGATTTATAAATCTCATCAACAATGAAAAACAAGAATTGTGATTTTTTTTTTGTCTCTTTAAAAATACAAAGTACAATAGAGAAGAAAGAAAGAGGGATCTGACTTCTCAGGAGATTGTGGGGACTCGTTCAGATCGACAGTCGCGAATCATGTATGGACTCCGCTGTCGTCCTTCAGATGAGAACACTTGATGCTTTAGTTCACTTGGCTTGGCTTGGACCTCGAATTTTTAAAAGACAAAGACCAGGGGAAGGTCCTATATCCAAAAAAATAACCAAGTAGACGGGCTGAAAAGCCGCATCTAGGCTATGTTGGATAAAAGAAGAGAAACCTTGGGGGGGTGGCCCCCCAAGGGACTTCAATCACCTTGTAGAATTTGCAGCAAAGTTTCTTCAAAGTGAGAGAGCTTCTTTTTGCAGAGAATTCTTCAGGATAAATTTCAGGCGATTTTTCAGGACCCTTTCCCTTTGGAATGACCGCCTATTTATAGGCTTTTGGTGGCCATTAGGAGGGTTTTATGGGCATTAATGGTATTAATGCTCCATGATGGGAGGAGTTACAAGTATTAATTTCATAATTTTGTAACTCCTTTTCCTTGGATTTTGATTGGTCGATGGAGAATAATGGGCATTTAATCTCCACGATGATGGGAGTTTCATGATTAATTACCATGATTAATCTCCATAATGATAGGAGTTACATGGTTAATTGCCATGATTAATTGGACTTGTAACTCCCATTTGCTTGCTTTTGATTGGGTTGTCCAAAATAATGAGTTAATGACCCTAATAAGTTGTCATAAAAAGGTCATTTAACTTCATTAATTGGTCGCCGAGTCGCTTGAAGAGTCGCGGGCCGCGCCGCGTCTTTTGGAATTCTTCTTGCGATGATCATTGATGGATCCGCATGTTGTTTGATGTCGGATGACGATGCAAATTCAGACATTGGTTGACACCAATGGGCCGGCAACATCTGTCCAGTCGATTTCTCGATCGGTCGGGCAGAAAGTGTACTTCCTTAGTCGACCGGTTGGCTATTTCGGAGTGTCCGATGATGATCAAATGATTTCGATGGCGGATCAGTGATGTTGACGAAGATCAACGGATATCATGTCCCAAAAATCAGATTTTAAGAAAATCACAGGGGCCAAACATCGCGAAATACGAAAAAGAACGAAGAAACGACACTTTTGGCGGAAATCCGATGACCCGAATTTCAAGGGTCGCCGGCGACCATGGGCCAAGGTCACCGGCAACCATGGGCGAAGGTCGCCGTCGATCATGGGGCTTTGGCCCTTTTTTTGGTCACCGTCCGGTCGCCCTTTTTCGGGCTTTTTTGCTTTTGTTTTCTCCTGTATTTTTCTTTGACATTTCTCCTCATTTATTGGCTTGATTCCATTGAAGAAAACCCGTTGAGAAGTCGTGCAAGTCAGAGCACAAAGTTTCCTATTTTTTGGAAAAGTCGAAGACTTTGTAGCCGATTTTCCGCCAAGAGTTGAAACTAGGTCAAACAATGTCAGAATGACCTGAAATTTCAGGTGAAGCTTCTTGAGCATTAGATAGGACCAGCTGTAGACACCTCGTTTTGGCACCCTATGAGGGGCAATTCAGTCCACCCTATTTAATGATGTCCTTATTAGGTCCCGAGTCAAAAGTCACCTGTCATCTCTGGACCTCTGATCGCCCCGGGAGTTGGCTCATCGTGATCTACTCATCGAGAGCTTTCCGCCCATATATAGGACTCCAAGATCTGACGGGCGGATCAAAAAATCATGACAGCGGGTCCCACACCCCGCGGCGCCCGCGTGAAAAATCACCTGTCATTTCTGGACCTCTGATTGCCCTGAGAATTGGCTCATCGTGACCTACTCGCCGAGAGCTTTCCGTCAATATGTAGAACTCCAAGATCTGACGGGCGGATCAAAAAATCATGACAGCGGGTCCCACACCTCGCGGCGCCCGCGTGAAAAATCACCTATCATTTATGGACCTCTGATTGCCCTGAAAATTGGCTCATCGTGACCTACTCGCCGAGAGCTTTCCGTCAATATGTAAAACGTCGAAATCCGACGAGCGGATTGAAATCTACGAAACCTGGGCCCCATTAATGATATAACCCGGCCAATCTCCACCGGACCTCACCTTCTCGACCCAAACCAGTTTCTTTTAAATCCAAACCCACCAGGCCTGATCCAAACCTCCTGACCCGAACCTGACCCGATCCAACTCATTAGGCCTTATCCCTCTCAATTTGAAACACCCAAGCCTTATCTCTCCATCTCTCTCCCAACCCAGGCCTTATCCTCTCAATTTCAAAGACCCGACCCTTATCCCTCTCGATTTAAAAAAAAACTCCCAGGCCTTATCCTCTCAATTTCAAAGACCCGACCCTTATCCCGCTCGATTTAAAAAAAAACTCCCAGGCCTCATCCCTCTAACGCATGCACAGAAGCCCCTGGTCCCAATCTCTAACTCTCACGCATATCTCCCCCGAGGGCTCGGATCCTAGAGGCGACCATCTACTCCATCCCATCATCACACCCAGGCGCAGAACCCTCGTCAGGGCCTCCTCCAACATCGTCTTCCAAAAAACCCATACGCAGAGGCCACCATCACTCCACCTCCATCTCTCTCCCCATCATCTTCCTCTACTCACGCAGAGGCCTCCCATCTCCATCTCCCTGACGCAACACCCCATCCAGCGCCCATCATCTCTCATCTCTCCCTAACAACCCATCTCCTCAAAGCTCCATCTTCCTCCCAGCAGACCCCAGGCTCCCCATCTCCAGCACCATCGCCCTTCATCCTCTTCCCTCCACTCGTTTCCCTCACGCAGCACCCCACCATCATCTCTATCATCCTCCTCCCAGGCGCCCATCTCTCCACCATCCATCATTCCCTCTCATCATCTTCGTCTCTTCCCTTGCGCCAGACCCACCTCTCCATCTCCTTCCATTGCAGAACTCCCCGACCTCTCCCAGATCTCTCTCACCTACCATCATCATCACCCCATCATCATCTCTCCCCTACAACCCACCATCACCAGCCTCCACCATCTTCTCCATCTCACCATCTCGCCCTCCATCTGCCCGCATCACACATCTGCACGCAGCACCCCCCAGACACCATCCTCTGCTTCATCTCCCTCCTCGGCACCGCCGGACGAGCGTAGAGACACTGTGGAAACCCGGACCTCCACGCCAGACGCCACTCACGCAGCATCCTCTACAGCATCTTGTCCATCCTCTAGACGCCGCCTCCTCCTTCCTCGCCAGCGGCTCCAGACTCACGCAGCAGCACCGCCCGACGACCAAAGCAGCACTGCCAGACGCAGCAGCAGCCTTCATCTTCCTCCTCCGCCTCACGCGTCGCCTTCCCCTGTGCCAGGTACAGCTCCTCTCCCCTTCTCTGTATCACTCTGCACACACATCCCTCGCCCTCCTGCTCTCCCTGCGTCTTCCTCTCATCTCTCTCATTCCACACCTGCACGTCTCTCTCTCTCTCTCACCCGTCTCCCTCCACCTCTCCTCTTCCCTTGACTTGCGCCCGTTGCAGCGCCCACTCTCTCTCTCTATCTCTCTTCCCTCTCGCTTCATCTATCTCCATCCACATCTCTCTATTTCTCCCTCCATCCCTCTCTCTCTCTTCCGCCCTGCCCATCTCCCCTCTCGTTCTCTCCTTCTCTCCATTCCCTCTCTCCCTGCCCGTCTCCCCTCTCATGCTCTCTTCTCTCCCCGCGCCTCCCTCTCTGTCTCTCCCCTGCACGTCTCTCTCTCTCTCTCACCCGTCTCCCTCTCTCCCTCACCTTTCTTTCTCACTCTGCGACCCATCTCTCTTTCTCCTACCTCTCGCGCACTCAACACTCTCCCTCTCCCGTGCTCTCTTCTCTCCCCACGCCTCCCTCTCTGTCTCTCCCCTGCAACTCAACACATCTCCCTCTCTCCCTCACCTTTCTTCTCTCCTCTGCCCCACTGCGCACCACCTTCTTCCACTCTCCCCGTCCTCCCTCTTCCCCATCTCTCTGTCTCCCTCTTTCCGTTCTCTCTCCCTCTCTGATCTTCTGCCTCCCTCTCTCCTTCGCTCTCTCTCCCTTTCCCAGTTCTCTTCTCTCCCTCTCCTTCCTCTTCCACTCCCCTGCAACACCACCTGCACCCACTGCACACAATCCCTCTCTCTCGCTCACTCTCTCTGTATCTCCTCTCTCACGCTCTTTCTTCTCTCCTCTGCCATCACCCCGCTCCACCTCTCACTCTCTCTTCCCCTCCTATTTCACCTTCCTCTCCCCGTTCTCTCACACTTTCCCTCTCGCCCGTCTCCCTCCACCTCTCCGCTCACCATCTGTCTCTCCCTCTGCGACCCGTCCACTCTCTCTCAGTTCCTCTGTTTCGCCTTGCCCCTTTCTTCCCTCTCGTTCTCTCCTTCTTTCCATTCCCTCTCTGCTCTCTATCACCCTCTCTCCCTCTGCTCCACCTCTCTACTCTCTGTCACTCTTTCTCTGCTCTCTATCACCCTCTCTCCCACTCTGCTCCACCTCTCTATTCTCTGTCACTCTTTCTCCATCTCTGCACCCTCTCTCCTTCTCCATCTCCACGCCGCACTCTCTTCCTCCCCCATCTCCTCCCCTGCTGCACACTCATGCACACCCCCTGAACCAACCCCCTTTCTTTCTTCTTCCTTCCTTCTCTTCTTCTTCTCCTCCCCTGCGCTACCCCACTGCACACCCCACACTCACCCTACACACAGCCCCTGCAGCACCTTGCTCACCTCATAGACCACAACTCCCTGCATTGCCCCCCTGCTTTACACTCCACTGCTGCCTATTTTCTTATTGTCTTTTTTTTTTTTTAAGATATTTCGTGTGTCTAATGTGTTAGTGCACCTAGGATAGTTTTCTTCTTATTTATTTAGTTAATTCTTTGTTACTGTTTCTTTTATGATATCCCATGCATCTAATATGCTCAGCCATTTAGGTTAGTCTTATATCTTATTATATGTTTCAGTTTATTTCTTAATTTATACATCGCATGAACTTTCAATTTTATTATATGTTTTAAATTATTCCATGCTCATGCATTCAATCTGCCCATGCATTATAACCTAGATTACATTTCATATTCTTCTAGGTGCAATTTAGGACTGCATAATTTATTAAAAATAAATATATAAAAATTAGAATAAAAACCAAAAACACCAAAAGAAAATAAAAATAATAAAATAAGAAGTAAAGATTAAAAATAGAATTTTAGCTACCCTATTAATTAGGATAATTAGGCTAAATTTAATAATTAAGTTCTTTTCTCCCTTCCTCTCTCATTAGGATTAGGAAATATTATTTAGGAAACTTCAAATAAATTAACTAAATAAAAAATTAGAAATCCACTCTCCTCTTCTTCCCATTTCCTTAGGATTGGAAAAATCAATTTAGGATTTTAGGCCCTATGAATAAACATAAAAACAAATAAAAATAATAAAAATCCAAAATACCAAAAACAAAGTAAAAGATATTAAAAAAACCAAAATATTAATAAATTGGAGTTAGAAATTATACAGTAGTCTAGACTGATTAGGTCAGACCCCGGACCTAGATCTAGGTCTTCCCCTAGCCAGCTTAGACTACCCTAATTTCTTAAATTTCAACTGATTAGGCCCCACTCTCTCTCCGGGCCCCGCTAAGGGATCGGGAGAGCGGATGTGGGCGGTTAGGACCTTAGGATAGGGTAGAGATCCATTAGGGAAATGGAACAGTTAGATTAAATCCAAGTAGGAACTCCCCTAGTTAGGCCCTTCTTGCCCCAATTATTAAAATCCAAAAAAAACTATAAAACCAACAAAACCAATTCCAAAAATATTTTCTTCTCTTTTCCTCCACCTCCGGTGCCAAATATTTATCTGAACTCAATGATTAAAGGGAATAGAGGCTGATTCCGAGAACCTGAATTAATGAGATCGACGAAATGAGACGAATGATTTCACACACCCCAATATCAGTTTATTTACTACCGGCCCATCATCGGCCACCCTCAATCAATCCCGGCCCAACATCGGCCATTTTTATCTTACTTCTGGCCCATCATCGGCCATGCACTTTTATCACCTGCGTATCGCACGCAAACTCACAGAAATCACAACTCGAAGTTTCGTTTGCATCATTCTTTCGATTCGAAGAATCAGCCTTTAAACCCTAGGTCGTCAAAGGACATTGAAGGGGGTACCCAGGAATGGGGTTGATCCTCTTCTAAATATTTGGCACCTTTCCCCTTATTTTCTTAGTTTATTTTCATTTTAATTCGCTTATCCCCTAGAATACTTGGATTTAACTTTAATTAGTCTGTTCAACCCTGGATGTTGATTTCCCCTGCCTAGTTCATTATGGTCACATCTTGAAGCCCGTAATTTGACCCTTGACCCAAGTTTGACCTGAATTGAAAGACCCAAATTAAGTGACGAGACAACCGTCGTGTGTCGCCGGCGGCACATTAGACGAGAGAAGAACCCACCCCATTTTCCTCCCGCATTCTTTCGGCTTTCGTCGAAGGACGGTGTTACGGCCGAATCCGTAACTGGCGATCGTGATCCGTCGATTTTGAGGGTAGTCGGAATCCTCATTTTCGATGTATTTTTTTATCTCACACTGTTGAATGGCGATTCCCCTCCCGGGGGGGTCAAAATTCACATCCGACAGCCTGGCGATCGTGATGGGACATCTTCTGTTGTCTCGTCACGAATTTGGGTCTTTTACAGGTCCCACGATCTCCATGCCAATAGCCTGGCGATCGTGATGGGACATCTTCTGTTGTCTCGTCACGAATTTGGGTTTTTTGCAGGTCCCACGATCTCCTTGCCAATAGCCTGGCGATCGTGATGGGACATCTTTTGTTGTCTTATCATTTACTTGTCTTTTAGAAGCTTTATTATGAAACACGAACCTTCGATCAATGATTGAATGTCCGTGTCTCGTTTATTTAAGGGTTATTATGGGTATAAATCAAATGTGAACTAGCGTCCGCATAACCGCCCGCTGAAGCTCTCCCCTTTACAACATAAGAGCGTAGCCCTATTAATCTTTCCTCTTTCTCGCATTAATTCCATAAAACATTTTCTACTTTCCTAAATTCTTTCCCTTCTCATCTTTTCTAAAGTCTTTCTCTTCTCACCCCCACTTTCTTATAAATGGCAAATCACCCATGGGGAATGCCGGACATTCCTCCTATTTCAACCCCGGGAGCAACTCGAGCCATCGGTGAGGCTTATTTCCCCCCATTAGATACTGAGATCTCTAGATCTCTTTCTACCCCATTATCTGAACCGCGCTATTCCCCGCGCATATCGGGCCCTCCGATTGTCGAACGGGTCCCTTCTCCCATGAACGCAGTAGTCGCGAGAAAAAGTAACTCTAGTCCTCCAACTCCAATAAGGAGGGACTCATACTCTGCCGATTCTCGAGTCACGTATAAGGATTTGGTCGGATCAAGCAAACAGACGGTAGAGCATAAGACCTATGCCAACATCACAACAAGGGCTCGCCGTGTGCTTCAACCGGTCACTTCACAGGTCATCCATCATTCAGCTACGGTTACCCGAACTGAACCGATTATCTCTATGGTCCCCCAATATAGAACACCTTTTGATACATCCATTATGACCACCACTAGACAAGCAAGACAACAACCAGCCCCGATCCCATATGCAAATACACGCCTCCATATAGGCCAAGGACAGGTGGGCCCGGCTAGATCACTCACGCCGAGGGTCCCGCGGCGAAGCCCTGCTGTTTACACCAGCGCAGAGAACGCACCCATAATCCACCATCAATACCAGCATGAGGTAGTCCAACCCCAACTTCAAGCAATGACTCCTCCGACTGTCTCCGTAAGCCGATCGATCCCAAACTCATCTGGCCTTAGGCTAACCTATCATCAACCGACGGGATACGAAAGATCACCTCTAACGTATCAAGATCAATTGACTCCGGCTTACGAAATGTTAGACGAGGAGCAAGATCCCCCACTCTATTATGATGAAGTTGCGGACGATGTAGACCCTCATGAGCTTCACGAGGACCATCGGCCGGACCATCCAGCCCACGAGCTCTCCCGCCAATTGAATTACGTGGGTCGACGATTAGGATTAGCTCATGACCTAGATAGAACTCGAAACCAAACCCAAATTCAGGCCCCTAGGAGAACACGAGCTGAGGAAAGCTACCACTATGTGCCTTTGGGACCCCAACTGGACCCTCAATACGATCTTGTAGAACCGATTTATTATCGAACCCCAGTTGAGGCCCCGAGACGTGGCCAAGCGCACGAAGATCAAAACCCTGATTCCCATGCAATTAGAGAAATGCGGAAGGAAATAGAAGGGCTGAAGAGTGAAATTAGAAAGAAGTCACCGTCACGACAAGGCAAAAGGTTAGGGTTCTATGACTTCACGAAGAAAGAAGAGACCAAGAAATCACCCTTCCCAGCTAAAGCCCCAAAGTTCGTAGCGTATGACGGGACTACAGACCCTCAACACCATTTGGTGTCCTTTTGCAGTAAATGCCGTATAATCGCTGACGACGATGCCCTCCTCATTAATTACTTTCAAGAATCGCTAGCCGGAGATGCGCTAACTTGGTACACATCTGTGCCCTCACACGAGATCAATACCTTCGAGGATGTGATAGAAAAATTTCTGGTGCGATACCAACACCTAACTAAGAACAAACCCCTGTGGCATGACTTAGCCAACTTAAAGCAAAAGAACAATGAGGATTATGAAGAATTCGCCGCGAGATGGCTGAGTCAATTCACGAGGTCTGACTGCAATGTGAAGGAGGAGGAACAAGTCAGGATGGTCATTTCGAACATGAAAGAACCGATGAGGACATTGATGACGATCGGGGAAGTCATGAATTGGAGCGGCCTACACCATCGATTGTCGAGAATGAAACAGAACCTAGACGATGGAATATTGAATAACCTAGGCATCTCCGATCAAAAAAGGATTGTCCGTCGCGTGACCAATCAAGTGGAAAATCGCGCGACCCCGGAAGTAAACTCGACCCAAGAGGTGGTTTATCGCCCATATAATCCTGGTCAGGAAATGAATTTCAACCAACAGCGGAATCAAGGACAAAACAGGGATGTTAATTTCCAAGGGAACACACAAAGCTTCCGGAACGATCAGAGCTACCGGGATCTTCCTCGGAATGATCAGAGATATAACCAACAACCACATGACCAAAGGGGACCCGTTCATCCAAGGCAAAACATAAATCCGGCACGACAACCTGCGAATCAGCCGGTGATGCCTCAAAACCCGAATCAGAGTACTAATCCTCGGCCGAATTATAACGCAGTCTCGTTCAATTATAACGACAATTCAGGCCAAAACAATGACGGGAACAAGAGAAGGCTTGGACCGAAAAGGGCTAACTACCCTCCCCTCCCTTAACCTTGGATCACTGTTTTCTGGTCACTCATAGAACAAAACGCTATCCAGCTTCCACCAGAAAGACAACAGCAATGGCCAGACCACCTTGATCGGACTAGATTCTGTGCATACCACAGGATGCCGGGACATGACTTAACCCATTGCTATACGGCCAGAGACCTGATCTACGACCTCAGTGATGAAGGGGCGATTGAGTGGAATAGCATCAAACCCACGGGAGTCTACGGTCCGCAGAAAATGCCACAAGCCCAAGGTCCGCTTACCGGTACGACGCAGCGAGTTCCGAACATGCAAATCTACACAAACCCGATGCCACAACACGCTGCGTCAACCTCGACACAACCGTTGCAGGGACCGTCGGCCAATGTCGCCACCGTGTCACATCAATCAACTGATTTCCCGATCCAGCCAGCCATTAGTCAGAATCAACCCTACTACGATGATTTTTTTGAAGATGATGACTATTGGAAATACGTCAATTGGGACGGAAAAACTAAATTCAGACTAGATAACATCAAAACCGGCATGGTAATCGACTCCCCGGACCTCTACAAGGTGTTCTTTGATGATGATATCGCGTACGAGGGGTCTCGGACCAGCACTCACTCCCAATTTAATCACCCCCAAGATGTTGGGCCATCACAAGCACACCTCCGATCAGGACGGATCCGCCCACCGCGGCTACCTCCGATCGCCAGTGCCCCGGATCCGGGCTTACAAATCCCTAACGCGCAGACCAAAGAGGTTGTCGAAGAGAGATCTCATGTTCAGCTGGAAACTGGGATAGAGTATGATCTCCTAGGGCATCTAACGAAGATACCAGCTAAGGTATCAATCCTCGATTTGATCAAGACTTCCCCTATGCATCAAAAACAGCTGATGGATGCCATCACCCACTTACAAGTTCCGGAAAAGATAACCCCAGAACAACTACGGGCGTCCATTGCATCCTTGTCGTCTGAGACATCCTTGCCAATCCTTAACTTTACCGAGGAGGAACTAAAAGAAATACCACCTGAAGTGAGGACCTCACCCTTACATCTCACAGTTAGGGTGGCCGAGAAGGAAATATCCGGCGCTTTGGTAGACACAGGGGCATCCCTAAACATCTGTCCACTGAAAACCTACAAGACGCTGGATTTAACTGCTAAAGACCTAACCCCAGCTCCGTTGGTGGTGACAGGATATGACGGAAATAGGAAGAACGTTTGTGGGAAGATTATGTTATTGGTGCAAGCAGGCCCGATCTCAGTACCCGAAGAATTCTACGTCATGGATATCCCAGCGACCTTCAAGTTGATATTAGGGCGTCGCTGGCTGAATCACATGAAGGCGGTCATGTCCACTAGGCACCAATGTATTAAGTTTCCCCACTTAGGAAAAATCGTGAAGCTAATGGGGGACCCCCCTGTGATCGAACCAGAAGGACTTCAGATACTTCCCACCTTGCGACCGGCCCCTATCCCGCCTGGAACCAAAACCCATGGATACAGGGTTGATCCCACCATTTCCCTGACGGACATCGATCCCGTCCGGAGTATGATACCAGATCCGGTCCCTCTACCTGAACCGCCATTAAGAAAAGAATGCATACATGGCTGGAACCTCATGAGAAAACTTGGATATCGGCCAGGATTTGGGCTAGGTAGGAATGAGGATGGGATTCTTGACCCCGTTATCCTGGAAGCAAGGATAGGAACAGAAGGACTGGGATTCAACCCGTATGATCAGGTAACACTCTCCAGAAAGGATTGGAAACTAGGGGAACACTTCGTCAGGCATAGCAAGCTCTTGGACCCCAATGAACCTCCCGACGGAGAAGGATGCCATCAGATCCACCCCCAGGAAAAAGGGAAAGAACTATTGATAGAAGGTATAACTGATTCGTCGTCTGACGACGAGGAGGTCGAAACTTACGAAGACATCTTTGGTACCTGGGAAGAATTCCACGAGTCTGACGAGATTAGAGGTTCAAGTTTCCCCCTGGAGGAAAGTTTCCAAATGCTGTCTTGTAACATGATTGGTATTAGTGATTCGGTGAAATTGCCCAAGAAAAAAAAAAAACCCCGATTTCCGAAAAGAGAAACGACTATGAAACCTGGGAAGTCAAAGACCCCGATAGTCAAGAAGTCGTATACTGGCCAGCTGCGTGGCGACACTGGAGAGCAGGACCTTCAGAAAAAGACAACAAAACCTGGGAGATCGAAAATCCCGAAGGCGACGAAGTGGTGTATCGCCCCGCAGTTCGGCATTTCCCGGGGCAGGGATCTTCCTCCTTAGATAGCCCCTCCTCAACCCAACCTGTACCATATCATTCTAAAAACCCAAAAAAATCACAAAACCCCAAAATCCCAAAAAAAGTAGAAAACCAAAAAAACAAAAATGTAAGTAGTTTAGGAGTAGAGACCTCTGACTATTGTAGGGCCATAAGAAGACCTGAGCGCTGGAAAATTCCCCCGATAGAGCAATCACGGCTAGAGGGAATCATGAGCCGAATTAGCAAGATAGGGTATGAGTCGATGCCCATTATTTCAGAGCCAGAATCATCTCCAGGAACCAAGAACGTAAAGGATGAGATGGGCGTTTACGAATTAGTAGATGCCGAAGGAGAAGACGATGAAGTCTCAGAAGAGTTCCAAAGGGTCATCAAACGGTTTGACGAGCAAACTCAGTCGACGGTCGAGAAGACAAAGGAGATCAACTTGGGGACTGAGGAAAGGCCCAAGCTAGTCCAGATTAGTGCATGCTTGGAACTCGGTGAAGAAGAAGAGATCCTTAAAGTCCTGGATGAATATCAGGACGTATTTGCGTCGGACTACCATGACATGCCAGGACTAGACCCGCTTCTGGTAGAACATCAAATTCCATTGGAAGAGAGCGCGAGACCGGTTAAACAGAAGCTGAGAAGAATGCTCCCTGACGTCGCGGTGAAGGTGAAAGAGGAAGTTGACAAACTTCTCCAGGCCAAATTCATCAGGGTAGTGTTGTTTCCTCAATGGATTGCCAACATTGTCCCGGTCAAGAAGAAAGATGGACGTATCAGAGTCTGCATCGACTTTCGGAACCTAAACAAGGCCTCACCTAAGGACGACTTTCCCTTACCACACATAGACGTGCTCGTCGACAACACCGCTGGGCATGCAATGCTCTCATTCATGGATGGATACTCGGGGTACAACCAGATAAAGCTTTCAGAAGAGGATCAAGAAAAGACCTCATTTACTACCCCTTGGGGGACTTATTGCTACGTTGTCATGCCCTTTGGACTGAAGAATGCAGGTGCAACCTACCAAAGAGCCATGATGGCGATATTCCACGACATGATGCACGATTGTATGGAAGTATATGTCGATGACATCTTAATTAAATCCCAAACTCGTGCAGACCATGCTGCAGCTCTGAAGAGGGTCCTCCAAAGGTCAAGGGAGACAAAGTTGAGAATGAATCCGAAGAAGTGTGTCTTCGGGGTGTCGTCAGGAAAACTTTTAGGATTCATGGTCAGCAATCGGGGAATCGAAGTTGACCCCTCGAAGGTGAAAGCTATCCTTGAAATGCCGCCCCCGAAGAACCTCAAAGAATTAAGAGGCCTCATAGGGCGACTACAGTTCATTAGAAGATTCATTTCACAGCACTCGCAAAGATGTGAGCCGTTCTACAAATTGCTAAAAGGAGGCGTGGAATACCACTGGGACGACGACTGCCAGAAGGCATTTGAGGATTTGAAGAAATATTTATTGAGTCCCCCCGTTTTGAAGCCCCCTGCTAAAGATAAGCCTCTCATTTTATATGTGTCAGCGACGGAATTCGCGATAGGCATAGTCCTGGGTCAACATGATGAGACTAGCCGGAAAGAGAATGCAATTTATTACTTGAGCAAATCTCTCTTGCCATATGAGCGGAAATACTCCTCGATAGAAAAAACGTGCTTAGCGGTGGTTTGGGCTGCCCAGAAACTCAGACACTACTTCTTAGCCTACTCAGTCAAACTCTTGGCCAGAATGGATCCTTTGAAATATATCTTTGAGAAACCTGTCACTTCAGGACGAGTGGCACGATGGCAGATGCTCTTGGCAGAATTCGACATAACATACGTAACTCAGAAGTCAATAAAAGGGCAAGCCATCGCTGACCACCTTGCATATCTCCCCCTGCCACAGTATGAACCGGTCAAAACCGATTTTCCAGATGAAGACGTGCTATGTGTAGACATAGAGGAGATAAAGGACCCCGAGTCGTGGACAATGTACTTCGACGGTGCCTTGAATCAGAATGGAAAAGGGATTGGGATAGTGCTTTTGTCCCCAGAAGGAGTGGCGATACCGAAGGCCTTCAAAGTCGGCTTCCCAGCCACCAATAATGAAATGGAGTATGAAGCACTCCTAGCAGGTTTAAGAGAGGCCGCGAAGTTGGAAGTTAAGAAACTCCGAGTTCTCGGGGATTCAAAGGTGGTCATATCCCAAGTGGCAGGTGAATGGAAAGTGAACGCCCCTAAGCTCGCTCATTATCATGAAAAGGCCAAGAAAGCTATGTCCCAGTTCAAGAAAATGTCCTTTCTTTATATCCCGCGAGCTTTAAACCGGCTGGCCGACTCGTTGGCCACCTTGGCCTCGATCGTGGAAGTCCCCCTCGACAAGGGATCCGAGACCTTTCACATCCAAAGGATAGACACTCCCTCGGTTGAACTAAAAGACTTGGCCCTCGGAGATCCAGATAAGATTCCATCCAAAGATGAAGGACCGAAAGTAAGGAAAGCGAAAGGGAAAGAGACAGAGGCAGAGGAACCCAATCGAGAGCGGATACTGGCCCCCCTACAACATGACGAAGAACTCATAGACGATCATCCATGGTACTTCGATATCTGGAACTACCTGCGCGATGGATACATCCCTGAATATGCCACCAAATCCGACAAAAGGGCATTGAAAGAAATGGTTCAAAGGTACGTCGTTGTCGGAGGACTGTTATATCGCCGATCATTCAGTGGGATTCTCCTGCGATGCGTGACGGTTGAGGAAGGACGAGAAATAATCGAAGAGGCTCATTCCGGCATATGCGGAGGACACGTAAACGGCCTGATGCTCTCCAAGAAAATCATCCGGTTAGGATATTACTGGCCATCATTGGAATCAGACTCCGTGGACTACGTCAGAAAGTGCAAGAAATGTCAGCTGCACGCAGACTTGATTCAAGCTTCTGCATATTCGCTGCATCCCACTACTGCTCCGTGGCCTTTTTCGACTTGGGCGTTCGATATCATAGGACCTCTTGTCCCAACCGTGGAAAACACCCAGAACAAAGCTTTCATATTAACGGCAACAGAATACTACACCAAATGGGCAGAAGCTGAGGCATTTATCCATATCAAAGCATCCACGGTGGTCAAGTTTATTCAAAAGAACATAATAGCCCGGTTTGGCGTTCCGAAAGTGTTCATAACTGACAATGGCCCCCAATTCATATCTCAGGCAATGGAGGATTTGTGCACAAAATATGGTATAGAACTACATCATTCAACCCCTTATTACCCCCAAGCAAACGGACAGGCTGAAGCTACAAACAAGACACTACTCAAGATCATCAAGAAGACAGTGGAAACAACCAAGGGCAGTGATTGGCCAGACCGTTTGGTCGAGGCATTGTGGGCATATCGAACCTCCATTAGGACTCCGACAGGTGAGACCCCATATGCATTGACTTACGGGATGGAGGCAGTCCTTCCGTTCGAGTTCCTGCACCCATCTTTGCGGATCCAATTAGATGAAGAGATGACAGAAGGCCAAAGACGAGAAGCATTGCAAATACAGCTGGACCTCCTCGATGAGAAAAGGATGAAAGCAGCAGAGCACGCTCAGGTGTACAAGAAGCGAATCGCAAGAGCCTACGATAAGCATGTCATAGAGAGGAAATTCAAAACAGGTGACCTTGTATTGAAACGCATCACTCAATCACAACTCCCACACATTAAAGGCAAATTGCGACCTAATTGGGAAGGCCCATATGTAGTTAAAGAAGTATATTCTGGCAATGCATATAGACTAGTGAATGCAGAAGGGGAAGAGCTCCCCGATCCATGGAATGCTATGTACTTAAAAAAGTACACCACATGACCCTTATTCACTTCTTGCGGAGTATGACCCTCGGTCTCTTGATATGGCTGTATAAATCCCGTAGGGAAGACCGAGGAGAGGTGCAACAGCCAAACTTGGAAGTCAAACACACACTGGCGCAAAAAAAAAAAAAAAAAAAAAAAAAAAAAAACACTAGAACAGTGAGTCTGCCCCCACACAATGTTCTGCACGGTTGAAGCCATTCAACGCAAAAGTTTATAAGTGAGCTCGTCCATGTCATGAAAGCTTCCCCTTATCACCCACAAAAAAGAGAAAAGAGAAACCACGGTGGAGTTGCATGAGATGTGGGTGTGCTCCCCATGCCTGATGCTTCAGAAGCCAAAACCCTAGGCACCCCTCTCCCAAACCAGTCCCACAAAAAAAAAAAAAAAAAAAAAAAAAAAAAAAAAAAGAGGAGTTTAGTTAGAAGTCCTGAAAAGAATAAAAAGTTTTGTGACTAGTTTGGGTTCGTAGCCTTTTTAACCCGAGTCAGTAAGCCCGTAGGGGTATTTATATACCTAGTGCCCTAAAGCCATTTGGTTTGCGAGTCATTGGCATAACGCTCGTTACATGGGTTAATTAGAAAGCTTAAGGGACCCGGGCATTGCACAGTCACAAATCAAAAAAAAAAAAAAAAAAAAAAAAAAAATAAAATGCAAAGGGCCAAAAGGCCAAAGTAACGGAATAGCATTCATAAAACCCAAGCCTGCTCGAATGACATGGGCCCTTGCCTAATGAACCAAGCGGAGAGTGGCCGGTAACCACAACACTGAGGAAGCACGGCGACCCACTGTCTCCCACACACGAAACTTGTGCTCACACATGAATTCCAGGGGCAGCCTAGCGCTCTCCAAAGTTCGACTAAAAGGACCAAAACGGCTAGAAAAGAATCATGAGGGATCGATCTCCAAAAGGATAGTTTGGGAAGGTCATATCATAATCAAACTAGCAGCCATGGATCAGAGAGCTAGACCACCTTCACTCTCTCACTCCCAGCCAGAAAACACACCAGCTTCACGCTGGGGCATTTTTATATATACATATATCTACATGCGTACACGCACACGCATACTTACTTATTCTGCACAGCTTCCCAATTCAGGTCCCATCACATGCACAGTTGTCACAAACACTCACCAATCCACACACTCTCACCTCATGCATGCTTTTGTTACTAATGCCTTATGGTTGAATGCAGGATAGGTTATACATTGTTTTGTTTCAGGGATCGTTCACATATGTCACCCCATATGCTGGGGCATTTTTTTTATTTTATATATGAACCTACGTAAACATGCCTCACACCTCCCTGGTTAACCCTTGATCCAAAACCCCACGCGGATACCATGTTTTGTGCACGACTCCTCTCGAAACGAGATATACTATCAGTCAGAAAATGATCACTCCTTTGCTTCGGATTAGCCAACAACGATTTGCCTCTAGTCTTGGTATTGGATGTGTACTATTTCATGCTATGTGTGTGCTATGGATAAGTTTTAGATATCTTTCGATCTCAATTTCCTACTCGATATACCTACATCCAAAGGATGGTCCCCCGCTGTTTATCTTTTATTCTTTTTCCCTTGCATGTGGTGGATGCATTTCTATTATTTTATTTTATCTCTATTGACTATCATGGTAGTGGTTGATTGATGTCATGACTACAGGATGATGTCGAGGACATGCCTTGGATTAGCACAAACATTTTAAATTTAGTCTGCATCACAATTACAAGCCTTCTTAACATCATCACATGCATAACACACACTCGGCACGTTTATGTACTAACTTCACCGCAAGGCGAGTCGTTGCTCCCTTCTTTCCTTCTATTCAGGATTTATTACAGGTGAAAATGTGAGGGCCACCACACCGAAAGGAACAGGATCCAAGAGGTAAGTGTCGCTAAACTGAAAAACCCAAACTTAATCTTCCAAACTTGTGCTCTTACATTTAATATCATTACCGTAACATGCTCTTTCAAAATCCCGCTTTGACACTTTGTGCACCCCCCAGTAGGATGATTCACTTTGTAGGGATTTAATTTTTGGTAGAAAAGGGAAAGGCATGAGGTGACATCCTCATATCACGCGATCAAGCTCAGACCTAAAAGGAGACCTAATTAACGGGATGGCCTAGAACAACCTTATCCCGATTCCATCGAGCCAGTTCGAACTCACCCTCATAGGCTGCCACTCCCTTGAGCCCAAAGGCTCAAGCGGAGGCATGAGTATGTGTCTCCTTATCTTTGGAGAACAACTCTGTACGTGCTGTCCTCCAAAGAGGGGCATACTGTAGACACCTCGTTTTGGCACCCTATGAGGGGCAATTCAGTCCACCCTATTTAATGATGTCCTTATTAGGTCCCGAGTCAAAAGTCACCTGTCATCTCTGGACCTCTGATCGCCCCGGGAGTTGGCTCATCGTGATCTACTCATCGAGAGCTTTCCGCCCATATATAGGACTCCAAGATCTGACGGGCGGATCAAAAAATCATGACAGCGGGTCCCACACCCCGCGACGCCCGCGTGAAAAATCACCTGTCATTTCTGGACCTCTGATTGCCCTGAAAATTGGATCATCGTGACCTACTCGCCGAGAGCTTTCCGTCAATATGTAGAACTCCAAGATCTGACGGGCGGATCAAAAAATCATGACAGCGGGTCCCACACCTCGCGGCGCCCGCGTGAAAAATCACCTATCATTTATGGACCTCTGATTGCCCTGAAAATTGGCTCATCGTGACCTACTCGCCGAGAGCTTTCCGTCAATATGTAAAACGTCGAAATCCGACGAGCGGATTGAAATCTACGAAACCTGGGCCCCATTAATGATAACCCGGCCAATCTCCACCGGACCTCACCTTCTCGACCCAAACCAGTTTCTTTTAAATCCAAACCCACCAGGCCTGATCCAAACCTCCTGACCCGAACCTGACCCGATCCAACTCATTAGGCCTTATCCCTCTCAATTTGAAACACCCAAGCCTTATCTCTCCATCTCTCTCCCAACCCAGGCCTTATCCTCTCAATTTCAAATACCCGACCCTTATCCCTCTCGATTTAAAAAAAAACTCCCAGGCCTCATCCCTCTAACGCATGCACAGAAGCCCCTGGTCCCAATCTCTAACTCTCATGCATATCTCCCCCGAGGGCTCGGATCCTAGAGGCGACCATCGACTCCATCCCATCATCACACCCAGGCGCAGAACCCTCGTCAGGGCCTCCTCCAACATCGTCTTCCAAAAAACCCATACGCAGAGGCCACCATCACTCCACCTCCATCTCTCTCCCCATCATCTTCCTCTACTCACGCAGAGGCCTCCCATCTCCATCTCCCTGACGCAACACCCCATCCAGCGCCCATCATCTCTCATCTCTCCCTAACAACCCATCTCCTCAAAGCTCCATCTTCCTCCCAGCAGACCCCAGGCTCCCCATCTCCAGCACCATCGCCCTTCATCCTCTTCCCTCCACTCGTTTCCCTCACGCAGCACCCCACCATCATCTCTATCATCCTCCTCCCAGGCGCCCATCTCTCCACCATCCATCATTCCCTCTCATCATCTTCGTCTCTTCCCTTGCGCCAGACCCACCTCTCCATCTCCTTCCATTGCAGAACTCCCCGACCTCTCCCAGATCTCTCTCACCTACCATCATCATCACCCCATCATCATCTCTCCCCTACAACCCACCATCACCAGCCTCCACCATCTTCTCCATCTCACCATCTCGCCCTCCATCTGCCCGCATCACACATCTGCACGCAGCACCCCCCAGACACCATCCTCTGCTTCATCTCCCTCCTCGGCACCGCCGGACGAGCGCAGAGACACTGTGGAAACCCGGACCTCCACGCCAGACGCCACTCACGCAGCATCCTCTACAGCATCTTGTCCATCCTCTAGACGCCCCCTCCTCCTTCCTCGCCAGCGGCTCCAGACTCACGCAGCAGCACCGCCCGACGACCAAAGCAGCACTGCCAGACGCAGCAGCAGCCTTCATCTTCCTCCTCCGCCTCACGCGTCGCCTTCCCCTGTGCCAGGTACAGCTCCTCTCCCCTTCTCTGTATCACTCTACACACACATCCCTCACCCTCCTGCTCTCCCTGCGTCTTCCTCTCATCTCTCTCATTCCACACCTGCACGTCTCTCTCTCTCTCTCACCCGTCTCCCTCCACCTCTCCTCTTCCCTTGACTTGCGCCCGTTGCAGCGCCCACTCTCTCTCTCTATCTCTCTTCCCTCTCGCTTCATCTATCTCCATCCACATCTCTCTATTTCTCCCTCCATCCCTCTCTCTCTCTCTTCCGCCCTGCCCGTCTCCCCTCTCGTTCTCTCCTTCTCTCCATTCCCTCTCTCCCTGCCCGTCTCCCCTCTCATGCTCTCTTCTCTCCCCGCGCCTCCCTCTCTGTCTCTCCCCTGCACGTCTCTCTCTCTCTCTCACCCGTCTCCCTCTCTCCCTCACCTTTCTTTCTCACTCTGCGACCCATCTCTCTTTCTCCTACCTCTCTGCGCACTCAACACTCTCCCTCTCCCGTGCTCTCTTCTCTCCCCACGCCTCCCTCTCTGTCTCTCCCCTGCAACTCAACACATCTCCCTCTCTCCCTCACCTTTCTTCTCTCCTCTGCCCCACTGCGCACCACCTTCTTCCACTCTCCCCGTCCTCCCTCTTCCCCATCTCTCTGTCTCCCTCTTTCCGTTCTCTCTCCCTCTCTGATCTTCTGCCTCCCTCTCTCCTTCGCTCTCTCTCCCTTTCCCAGTTCTCTTCTCTCCCTCTCCTTCCTCTTCCACTCCCCTGCAACACCACCTGCACCCACTGCACACAATCCCTCTCTCTCGCTCACTCTCTCTGTATCTCCTCTCTCACGCTCTTTCTTCTCTCCTCTGCCATCACCCCGCTCCACCTCTCACTCTCTCTTCCCCTCCTATTTCACCTTCCTCTCCCCGTTCTCTCACACTTTCCCTCTCGCCCGTCTCCCTCCACCTCTCCGCTCACCATTTGTCTCTCCCTCTGCGACCCGTCCACTCTCTCTCAGTTCCTCTGTTTCGCCTTGCCCCTTTCTTCCCTCTCGTTCTCTCCTTCTTTCCATTCCCTCTCTGCTCTCTATCACCCTCTCTCCCTCTGCTCCACCTCTCTACTCTCTGTCACTCTTTCTCTGCTCTCTATCACCCTCTCTCCCACTCTGCTCCACCTCTCTATTCTCTGTCACTCTTTCTCCATCTCTGCACCCTCTCTCCTTCTCCATCTCCACGCTGCACTCTCTTCCTCCCCCATCTCCTCCCCTGCTGCACACTCATGCACACCCCCTGAACCAACCCCCTTTCTTTCTTCTTCCTTCCTTCTCTTCTTCTTCTCCTCCCCTGCGCTACCCCACTGCACACCCCACACTCACCCTACACACAGCCCCTGCAGCACCTTGCTCCCCTCATAGACCACAACTCCCTGCATTGCCCCCCTGCTTTACACTCCACTGCTGCCTAACTTCATTGTTGCACCCACCTGCTTAGCCTATTTATCGGAACTGAACCCATGCATGCCAGGTCCCCTGTTTTCTTTTCTTGCATTGAATAAAGCTCTCTATTTTCTTATTGTCTTTTTTTTTTTTTAAGATATTTCGTGTGTCTAATGTGTTAGTGCACCTAGGATAGTTTTCTTCTTATTTATTTAGTTAATTCTTTGTTACTGTTTCTTTTATGATATCCCATGCATCTAATATGCTCAGCCATTTAGGTTAGTCTTATATCTTATTATATGTTTCAGTTTATTTCTTAATTTATACATCGCATGAACTTTCAATTTTATTATATGTTTTAAATTATTCCATGCTCATGCATTCAATCTGCCCATGCATTATAACCTAGATTACATTTCATATTCTTCTAGGTGCAATTTAGGACTGCATAATTTATTAAAAATAAATATATAAAAATTAGAATAAAAACCAAAAACACCAAAAGAAAATAAAAATAATAAAATAAGAAGTAAAGATTAAAAATAGAATTTTAGCTACCCTATTAATTAGGATAATTAGGCTAAATTTAATAATTAAGTTCTTTTCTCCCTTCCTCTCTCATTAGGATTAGGAAATATTATTTAGGAAACTTCAAATAAATTAACTAAATAAAAAATTAGAAATCCACTCTCCTCTTCTTCCCATTTCCTTAGGATTGGAAAAATCAATTTAGGATTTTAGGCCCTATGAATAAACATAAAAACAAATAAAAATAATAAAAATCCAAAATACCAAAAACAAAGTAAAAGATATTAAAAAAACCAAAATATTAATAAATTGGAGTTAGAAATTATACAGTAGTCTAGACTGATTAGGTCAGACCCCGGACCTAGATCTAGGTCTCCCCCTAGCCAGCTTAGACTACCCTAATTTCTTAAATTTCAACTGATTAGGCCCCACTCTCTCTCCGGGCCCCGCTAAGGGATCGGGAGAGCGGATGTGGGCGGTTAGGACCTTAGGATAGGGTAGAGATCCATTAGGGAAATGGAACAGTTAGATTAAATCCAAGTAGGAACTCCCCTAGTTAGGCCCTTCTTGCCCCAATTATTAAAATCCAAAAAAAACTATAAAACCAACAAAACCAATTCCAAAAATATTTTCTTCTCTTTTCCTCCACCTCCGGTGCCAAATATTTATCTGAACTCAATGATTAAAGGGAATAGAGGCTGATTCCGAGAACCTGAATTAATGAGATCGACGAAATGAGAAGAATGATTTCACACACCCCAATATCAGTTTATTTACTACCGGCCCATCATCGGCCACCCTCAATCAATCCCGGCCCAACATCGGCCATTTTTATCTTACTTCTGGCCCATCATCGGCCATGCACTTTTATCACCTGCGTATCGCACGCAAACTCACAGAAATCACAACTCGAAGTTTCGTTTGCATCATTCTTTCGATTCGAAGAATCAGCCTTTAAACCCTAGGTCGTCAAAGGACATTGAAGGGGGTACCCAGGAATGGGGTTGATCCTCTTCTAAATATTTGGCACCTTTCCCCTTATTTTCTTAGTTTATTTTCATTTTAATTCGCTTATCCCCTAGAATACTTGGATTTAACTTTAATTAGTCTGTTCAACCCTGGATGTTGATTTCCCCTGCCTAGTTCATTATGGTCCCATCTTGAAGCCCGTAATTTGACCCTTGACCCAAGTTTGACCTGAATTGAAAGACCCAAATTAAGTGACGAGACAACCGTCGTGTGTCGCCGGCGGCACATTAGACGAGAGAAGAACCCACCCCATTTTCCTCCCGCATTCTTTCGGCTTTCGTCGAAGGACGGTGTTACGGCCGAATCCGTAACTGGCGATCGTGATCCGTCGATTTTGAGGGTAGTCGGAATCCTCATTTTCGATGTATTTTTTTATCTCACACTGTTGAATGGCGATTCCCCTCCCGGGGGGGTCAAAATTCACATCCGACACCAGCCATGGGCTTTTATTTGCGTTTTGAAGCCGTTTGGGGTCCCGTCGATGCTAGAGTTGATTTCACCGTGCGGAAGATGTCGAGCTTTGATGTACGGTCATCCGATGTCCGTTTGACCTGAAATTTGAAAGAGAGTATATTGGAGTTATTTTGAGATGATCCATTAGCTCCGATTTGGATGCCATGGTCCCGGGGAGCTTCGCCGCCGGCAGGCTTGATTTTGCTTTCAGAGCGTCAAAACCGGTCCAACGTTGTCAGAATGACCTAAAATTTAATGTGCAACCCTTTGGAAGCATGTAGAAGCTACTCATGTGTTTTGTTTGATGAGTGGTGGCATCGGAGGTTTTCGCCGCCGAGAGGCTTGATTTCGCCGCTCGAGAGTTGATGGAGGGTCAAACGATGTCAGTTTGACTTGAAATTCGACATGGTGCCTTCTGGGGGTATTTTGAGACCATCCATAGACTCTGATCGAAGATTTGATTTTGTCGCCACTGTCGCCGCCGGGAGCTCCCGCTTAGTTGTTAGAGGATTGAAGTTAGGCCAAATGGTGTCGAAAAGGCCCGAAACTTCATATGTACCTTCTTTTTGGCTATTTTGAAGGATCTTGCAGTTTTTGTTTGATTCTGACAATATTCGATGCTTAAAGCAGCTTTGCCGGTTTGTAATGGGGTTTAGACTCTAATCTATATAAGTGGATCAAGGCTACGAATTTCCCACAACTCCTGCACAGGCGGATGGATCAATTGGAACTCATGGTCATGTCTTGCCCTCATGAAGCCGAATCATCTGTTCCTAGGCGCTACAAGAAGTACTTCGAGATGCAAAACACAAGCCTCTCGGCGCTTATTCATCCGGTATACACGGCTTATCTAAATGACTTCCAGCGAGTTCAGGATATTTGTAGTGTCTTGAGGAATCCGCCGAATAACTTGAAAGAAGTGCAAGGGCAACTCGAAGTTCATAACGTCGAAATGGAGGCACAGATGGCGCGCTTTCCTACTTTCAACGGGATGGTCCATCCATCCTAGGGGACTCACTAAAAGTTTTTCTATCTTAGGCTAGGATTTTCTTTCAATAAGAGGTCAGGTCATTAGGACCATCTTAGTTAGTTATAAGCTCCACCTAGGGTATTGGGGGCAAAGGTTGTGACCTCTATTTTAGTTCATGTTTAGGATTCAGTGGATTCAATTAATTGCTATAGTTATTGTTTTAAGACTCTTATTGGAGTTTAATAAAAGTTGATTTAGACTTTATTTTCTTTTCCCCTTTTATTTTATTTTATTTTATTTTATGTGGTGATGTTTGTTATTGAATGATGATGACATTTATTATGATGAGGTTAATGATGAGTTATGAAATTCGATGAGTCCAATTTTGTTAAGACTGGACCATAGTCATTAATAAAGATTGATTTTTAGCCTAACCCGAGAGTGGATTATGTCTTAACTTCATCTCCATTGATATTTAAATTAATGTTAGGTTTGATCTTTTTTTCTTTTTTTTTGTTGTAGTTGAGTTGTTCTTTTTTTTTTTTTAGGTGGATCTCCTCCCTTGAAGGACGGCCCCACCATGTGATGGTGCTGGGCCAGCGCCCAGGGCTGGGCGCTAGGTCACAATGGTTGGGGCTTTTGATGCCCCAATCTTTCCCCCTCTTTTCGTTTTTTATTCTTTCTTTCCCTCTCTTCTTTTCTTTCGTTTCTTTCTTTTGGTTCTTGCTTCAGGTGAGGCACAGGGGAGAGGAGGCAGTGAGCTAAGTGGAGAAAGAGGAGAGGAGAAAGGGAAGAGCAGCATCTTGCGGGTCTGCCGTCGCCCAGGTAAGTGGGTTTCGACTTCCTTTTCTACTTCTTCTTCTTTCTATTTTTTTTTTTCGTTTCGTTATGGCTGCTGTGGTAGTTTCAGGTGAAGTTCCAGTGGGCAGCAGTGAAAAAAAAAAAAAACGAGCAGTGAAAGTTGAGTGGAGAAAGAGAACAGGAGGAAAGGAAGAGCAGCAGCGCGTGGCTGTCTGCTGTCGCCCAGGTGGGTGGTTTCGATCCCCCCTTTTTTTTTTTTTCTTCTTTCTATTTTTTTTTCATGGTTATTGCGGTTGTTTCAGGTGGAGTATCAATGGAAAAGAGGGAGGAAGGAGGAATCCAGGTATGTGTTTTCATCTTCTTTCCATTTTCCATTTCCATTCTCTTTCTTTTCTCTTCTCTTTGTTGTGTTTTTTTTTTTTTTTTTTTTTTAGAATCTGTTTCTGCCATTTCAGGTGGAGGCCGAATTCATTGAGGAGAAAGGGAGGAGAGAGAGATTCAGGTATGCATTTTCCATCTTCTTTCCATTTTATTTCTATTCTCTTTCTTTTCTCTTCTCTCTGTTTTTTTTTTTTTTTTAGAATCTGTCTGCTACTTCAGGTGGAGGCCTAATACATTGAGGAGAGAGGGAGGAGAGAGAGATTCGGGTATGCATTTTCCATTCTTTATTCTCTCTTTCTTTTCTTCTATCTATTTTTTTTTATTTTAAAAAGTCTGTTTCTGCCATTTCAGGTGGAAACCGATTGGGCTGAGGAGAAAAGGGAGGAGAGAGAGATTCAGGTATGTGGTTTTACTCTCTTCCCATTTTCCATTCTTTCTATTCTCTTTCTTTTCTCTTCTCTCTGTTTTTTTTTTTTATGTTTGCTGCTGCCGTTTCAGGGAGAAGCCGAATACATTGAGCAGGGGGACTAGCAACAGAGTGAGGGGAGGAGGAAGGAGAGGGAGAAGAGAAAAGGGGAGCTCGACAGCTGGTGGCTCAGGTATGTGGGTCCCATCCCCTTCCATCTGTTTCTCCCTTTAATTTACTGTCATTATTGTTTTGGACGATGGCTGCAACATGGGGTTTTGGGGCTCGGTTTTGGCCAAGGGCAGCTAGGGACGTGGTGGACTTTGGTGAGGGAAGGAGTGGTGTTGTCTCAGCTGTGAGGTTGGCAATCCCAGCCCCCTTGACTAAAATTTGAAAGGTTGCATAGTGGGGGTTCCTTGGCAGAATCAGTTTGGATGGAAAATGGGCATTTTCTGTGGCTAGTTGAGATTGATGGGATGAGGAAGAATGAGGTTTGGTGTGGTCCACGGAGGCTAATTGGTGTAGTGGAGATTGTTGGGTCATTGAGCATTTCCATTGGCTTTAAATGAGAGTGTGGTGAACATGATTTTGGACTCTTGGCACAAATCTTGGCCATTGTAGGGGGCGGCTTGGGCTCTCTTCTTTTTTTTTTCTTTTTTTTTTTCTTTCTTATGTTATTCAGGGACTTGTTTAAATTTGTGGTGCACTGGTTTTGACTTGTTTCTTACACCATGGTGTGTTTTATGCTCACTTCCATATTTGTAATTATGTTGGGAACCTTCTGCTCTTTTGTCTCTATCTTTTTTTTTATTTGTTTATTTTATATGTAGAAGAGTAAGCTTAGTAATTGAGGGGTGTGGTGGTGATGGCTAGGGTGAGTTGGTTATGATGTGATGGGACAAAGGTTATGGGTGTTGTTTTAGTTTAAATTGTGATTCGGTTATTCATTTTTTGCTTTTTATATCTTTATATATTTCTCATTGTTGTGGTTCTCATTGTTTCCCTTCCTCCCTTTTTCTTATTTGTATGATGTGACTGTGGGACGGGATGTGATTCAGCCTAATGTGTATGTCGAAATGATATAGTGGTGATGAGGCAGAATGAGAGGTGTGAAGTTTGGGCTAAGTTGGAAGAGTTGGGTTGGAATGAATGTGTTTTCATTTCTTTTCAGGCTTGTAAAATGTTTTTTAATGAGGGTAGTTCAATAAATGGGATTCGTTTTGTCTTAATCTTTTGGTTGGATCAATGGTCATGGTCTTTGGATTCCCCTCCTCTTACCACTTAACTAATGAGGATCATTAGTTCTAAATTGGAGACACTGGTCATCATCTTCAGACTAACTTGTCTCTTATGCTTATGTGGACTGACATTATGCCCTCATGCTCAACTTCTCATTTTGGCTTTGGGTACAGGTTTCTCAGATGGCTAGGACTAAGGAGACTTGTAAGCGCGCTCCTATGTCATCGGACACTGTGGAAGGGGCCGGGGTAGAGCAAATCATTGCACCCCTGAAAAAGAAACAGAAGTGTGAGGATAAATCGGAGAAGAAGCCTCACCTTTCAAACGAGATACGAGCTGGCCGGGTAAACTCTTAGCTGTCTTTATAAATCTCATACTTTGTTGGCTTCCATTATTATTGACATTATTTCCTCTGATGCTTGTGTTGCAGCCTGTCCCTTTTGGCTGGGCTAGGGTGAGTTGGTTACAGATGAGGGACTGGTGGACCGAGCTCCCTAATCACTTAAAAGATCGGGTCCGAGCGATGGGGTTCGGGGATTTCATGTCTATTGTCGCCTTCCGCACCGATCGTGCTCTCATTTGTGCTCTTTCCGAGAGATGGAGGGATGAGACGCACACTTTCCATTTCCCACCCGGGGAAATGACGATTACACTTGAGGACATTGCGCGTTGCTGGGGGCTGAGGGTGACAGGACTCCCTGTTTTCTCCAGGGCAAATGATGCCAAGGCTTCTATCACTCGATTACGCTTGCATAGGATGTTCGGGGCTCGCCCCCAGTCCGGTGTGGGTCAGATTGACGCCGAGTGGCTGAGGGAGGAGTACAGCCCAGAGAGGAGGAGAATCCTAAATAGTAAGTATTCCATTGTTGCCTTTATAGCACCACATCTTTCTCTTCTGCTATTCCTACTAATCATTCCTCCCTACTTCATTTTAGGGTGGGCTCGGAACCAGGCGGACTTCCTCGCCAAGCTGAGGGCAAGGGTACCAGATTTCGGAGGCTTGCCGGTTAGAGGATGTGAGGGAGGTCCTGTCCCCACCACGGCCGGGGCTCGGGCCGATGCTGGTAACATTTTGTCCCCTCTCCTTTAAATTAATTTAGAGTAGAAAAATACCCATGAGACCTGCATATTCGATATTTATCCTTTATTAGCAGTATTCATAATTCCTTTGACAGGTGAGGGCCTTTCTTTTGGCAGATCCCGATCTACAGCCCTACTAATGACGATGTAGCAGTGGTAGACGGCATTGAGAGTGATGATGAGGTGGACGGGGGTTATGATGATGCGGGGGAGTCTGAGGACACAGATTTTGATGAGTTGGAGAGTGAGTTTATCGCATTTGACGATGGAGACGACGAGATTGATGATGGGGACAGTGAGGATGAGGGGGTGAGACCTTGCCGAGTTGTTTCTGCTGGCTTTGATGAGAGGAGAGATGGAGGTGCGGGTAGAGGTGACGAGGGCGACAACGTCGGACCCTCTGAGCGTAAGCACTCGATCTAGTTTCTTTTTACTGATCTCTGGTGTCTTGTATGCTTCTCATCCTTGTTTCTTACGTTCTTTCTCTCTTGCTGCAGGGTATGAATGGCGGGAAGTGCCGGTTGATGGGTACGCTCGCCGAAAGAGGGTAGGGATACCTTGTGAGGTTTTCCCGGTCACGAGTGAGTACCGAAACGTTTGGTAGCTACTTTGTTCCTTATTATGATTATATAATGAATTTCTTATGTCAATTTGGTATTGTGCAGAGAAAAACCAAGGGAGGCAATCTGAGGTTCGTTTGAGGAGACCCAGGTTGGTTTCGGCACGATTGGATGATGATGAGCATCTCCGGGCTTTCCTTTTGTTCTTTTTGGGGAGGTGTCTCTTTGCCAACGCGACTGGCAATAGAGCGTCCGGTACTCTCATTCGGTTTGTGCAAGACCTGGATAAGGTCAGCGATTATGCTTGGGGCGCGGCAACCCTTGCCTTTCTTTTCCACAGTCTGGACTCGAGGTGCCGCCTCCAGCCCGGATGTGAGAGCCTTCGAGGGTTCGTGCCGATCCTACAGGTTTAAACCCTATCCCCAAATGTGGTGACCTATTGTAGTCCACCTTTTCTTATCATGGGTCATTTTTCGTCTTTTGTAATAACCAAGCTTTGGTTGTGTGTAGGTATGGGTTTAGGAGCATATCATCCAGTGTCGGCCTGAGCGCTTGCCTGCAAGGTTGAGTTGTACTCCCCGGGCTTCATAGTGGTATCCTAATGCCAATTTGCGGAGTTTTGTCGACATTCTGCCTCCTGAGATGGCTGAGCGTATTAAGGCTCTAGGAATGAGACCGGGCGAGCAAGGTTACCGGTTCATCTTAAATGAATTGAAAAATCACGAGGTATGCTTCTTCTCTCCTTTTGTTTGTCATGTTAAATGTCTGCCTCTCGTTGTTCTCATTTGCTACACATCATGACTTGTCAGGTGATCTGGCAGCCCTACCGAGGTAGTCTGGATGATGAGGTGGTTGTTGTGCAGGAGGGGCGTACTCTATTTGAGAGGGACATTTGGCTCCACGCTCCCTAGGTGGCGGTCAGGCTGGTTGTTAGCTGAGTTGCGCGCCAACTGGACACCATCAGGTTGTCCTTGCAGAAAAGTCTATCATGCATCGGTCGTATCCAGGATGGGGTTTGAAAGCATTCAAACACCGCCATCCGCGTCGGAAAGAGATAAAAAATTGGAGAAGGAAAGGGAGGAAGGCCACCTTCGGTGTTGATGCTAGTGCCTGGAGTGACTATGAGGTATATTGGAGGACAGCTTTGCATCGGTATATACTCCCGGAGTCATATTCTTGTGGGGCTTCGTATTTTGTTAGTAATTGCGCGGAAGCGGCTGAGGCCTCCTCATTGGCTCGGGTGAGCATTGAAATTTTGTTCGCTCTGATGTTGTCTTCCTTTTTATCATGGCTAACATCGTTTCTTCCTTTACTTTTCAGAAAGAGATACCGGCTGCAGCAAGGCATTGGCAGGCGCGTCCATCATCCGAAGGACGGGGCGAGGTGAGGGCTTATGAGGTTTCCAACTTCAATTATGGGCCTTACAATCTCAACGATTCATGCTCTTCCCATCCTCTAACCGTGGCTCTCATGTGTGACAGGGGACGTCTGGGTGTGTAGTGTCCGATGCGGAGTCCATCCTCAGGGGAGAAACACTTCGACTGTCTCACCTAGTGGAGAAGAAGGTATGACTTCTTGATTTAGTGTTTGAATCCAATGGTGCTTATCTCCATAGTAATGTTGATCATTCTTGATGTAACGGCATGGTTTATATTTCATAGGATACGGAGATCGTGAAACTGAGGGCACTATTGACAGCTGAGAGGGTATGAAAATTGTTAAACCTAATTAGCCACGTGCTACCTTATTTATACTTTCTTTACTAAAAATGCTTTGGTAACAGGAGTGCTGCCGGGAAAATGAAGCGATCATCGAAGCGTTGGCGGATTCTTACGAGGTATGAGGTCATGGATTTATTTGTTCATTTTGAATTTGTGTTTATGACCTTTGGTTACTATGCAGAGCAATAGAGAGCAGGACATGCCCGAGGTCACGAGAATTCGATTGGAGAGCGATCTTCACACTCTACAGGCAGAGGTGGACCGACTGCGGACTAGCGAGGTTTGCGTTTTGTTTTATCGCTCTTGTGTTCAAGATGTATAATGACGACTCTTAACCCTTTCTATTCGTGATCCTCAGGCAGAGGCTCGTGGCGAGCGCGACGGAGCGTTTGCAGAGAGAGCTGCTTCTATGACACAGGTATGAGGGCTTCTCATGTGATATTTCAATCTTGATTCCTCATCCATTGTTGATGTTGTTTATAATTTTGTTGTGTGCAGGTTGACGAGTTACGTGCCAGGCTTAGGAGCTTTGAGGCCCCTATGCAGGTAAAGGTCTTTTCTTCTTTTAAAATTCCATGTTTGATGCTACAAGGTTTGTTGAACGTAATGTTTCCATAAACGTTGTCCTGTAGAGCGGTGCTATCGTTGCTTCTATTCATCCACCTCCTAGTTGGGGCGAGGAAAAGGCCATTATTCATGATCATTACGCTCAGCGCATGGATCGCATGGAGCGACAACATGATGAAGTGGTTGCTGATTTGCGGGGGAGTCTCGCTAGACCTCATCGGAGGGCAGAGGAGAGAGGTTATGCATTCTCGGACTCGACCCGCACTCCTTCTCAGCGTGCTCCTGGTCCGACCTCATTCACTTCGTCGGCTCGCCGTGATGGAGCCGCTCCGTAGAGTTATCGTTTTTTTATCGATCTCCCCAGGCTGCATCATTAGTGTATCCTTGTTCCATGTATCCATATTTGCTAGTCATGTATTTATGTTGTTTCGCCCGATCTTTGACTTATGGTGAGAGCTAATATGTATTTGATGTATGTTGTGCATACGTGTATTATGTATGTGGTTGAGATAGTGTGCTTGATGGTTTAGAAGTGCCAGGGAATGTGTTTGATTGATAAGGAGTTGTTATGGGGTACCGGGGAATATATGAAGTGTTTTTTTCTTTCACAGGTAACAGATTCTGTGTATCCGGAAATTTTCCGGGGTCCAAAAAACAAGGGGAAGTGCCACCGAAACTTTTCTAAAATTTCTCAAATTTCGTGCCTCAGCAAAAATCTCATGGAATAAGAATAATAGCAATCTGGGATAGACAAGATGAGATATAATAAACCAAATGAATGCAATCCCATGCCAATTTTGACCTGGAGAGGCAACATGGCCACAAGGTTCTCAATCAATGAGGAGTGCCTGAGTGTGTGACATTTGTGGCCTAAGCAATTCTATGTTTTTAGAGCATTTACATTGTCAGCAATAAGTATTAAGGCAAGAGCTCAAGATATTTGCATTTTCAAATCAAACATGATATCATAAAGGGTGTGCATAGCATACATCCATAATCAAATTCATCATTATATATCATAACAACCATAATTCATGCTTCCCAAGTTTGGTCATCAGCATTTTGACCTTTTCTAGTTATGAGGAGTTGTGTGCAAAATAATACCTGTAGATAATAAAAAAAATGCCCCAGCTTGTGGGATGTTATGAATGTAATCGGGGTTGGTTTCCCTGCAAGGTCTCAAAGCAAATTTGTTAGTTTTATATTTTTAGGCCCCCTGCATAATTTAGCTAAGGTGGCATCTTTCTTTCTCAGTAAAAATGTCAGGGGGCCATTTTGGCATTCAAGCTTTGGGAAAAGAGATGGGATTAGTACCTTAGTGTATGTGTTCTTTCCTGCATTCACTCGGAAATGGTTAGCAACAAAAGCATGCATGAGGTGAGGGTGTGTGCAGTCCAGCGAGTGTTAGTGCCAATCGTGTATGCGATGAGGGCCCATATTGGGAAGCCGTACAAGACAGATAGATAGATATATACGTATATATATATATATATATAAATGTCCCAGCATAAGACTAGTGTTCATTTTGGCTGTGGGCGAGAAAGTACCCTCGTTCCATGATTGTCACCTTGGCGATAATGTGATACTCCCTAACCATCATTTGGAGGTCAAGCCCTCACAAGCCCTCCTCTTGTAGCTGCTTAGTCTTTTCGGTTGAAATTCAGAAAGCACTTGACTGTCCTTAGGGCTCGTTCGTGAGTTGTGTTTGTGTGTGGGGTGGTAAGTCACCGTGCCTCCTTAATGCTGTGGCTTCCGACCACCTTCTGTTCAGTTCATGCAATGAGTACCCATGTCACTCCAGCGGGCCTAATTCTAATAGAGATTTTTTTTAACACGTAATTGTGCAATGTCTAGGTTCTTTAAGCTTTCTAATTAACCCATATAACGAGCTTTAGGCCAGCGACTCCCAAACCAGACGGCTTTAGGGCACTAGGTACATAAATACCCCTGCGGACTTACTGGCTCGAGTTAAAAAAGGCTACGAACCCAAACTAATCGCGTTTTTTTTTTTTAGCATGTAACTGTGCAACGTCTAGGTCCTTTAAGCTTTCTAATTAACCCATGTAACGAGCATTAGGCCAATGACTCCCAAACCGGACGGCTTTAGGGCACTAGGTATGCAAATACCCCTACGGGCTTACTGGCTCGGGTTAAAAAGGCCACGAACCCAAACCAGTTACGAATATTTTATTTTTTTTGGGCTTTCTAATTAAACTCTTTTCCTTTTTTTTTTCTTTTGCAAATGGTCGAAAAGCTTTCATGACATGGGCAAACTCACCTTCAAACCTTCACATCGAATGGCTTTAGCCGTGCCGAATTTGTGCCGGGCAGACTCACCTATTTGTGTATTTTTAAGTGTTAGTGTGTGTCTGAATTCCAAATTTGATCAGAGTGCATTTCTTCGGTCCTCCTATGAGACTTCTACAACTACGTAAAAGGGCAAGGAGGGTCATATTCTACAAGAAGTGGGGAAGGGTTATACTGTGTACCTTTTTAGGTACATAGGGTTCCATGGATCGGAGAGATCTTCCCCCTTTGCATTTACTAGTCTGTATGCATTTCCAGGACATACTTCTTTAATTACATAAGGGCCTTCCCAATTGGGTCGTAACTTACCTCGGGAATGCGGAAGCTGAGAAGGAGCGATGCGTTTCAGCATGAAATCGCCAACTTTGAATTTTCTTTCTTTGACATGTTTGTCGTAGGCTCTGGCAATCCGCTTCCGGTATACCTGTGCGTGCTCTGCTGCTTTCATTCTCCTTTCGTCAAGTAGGTCCAGCTGAAGTAGCAATGCTTCTCTCCTCTGGTCTTCTATCATGTCTTCATCTAGCTGGATGCGCAGCGACGGGTGAAGGACTTCAAGGGGAAGGACTGTTTCCATTCCGTAAGTCAAAGAGTATGGGGTTTCTCCTATGGGAGTTCTTATTGAGGTTCGATACGCCCACAACGCTTCAACCAAACGGTCTGGCCAATCACTACCTTTGGTGGTTTGCACAGTCTTCTTGATGATCTTTAGTAGGGTCTTGTTGGTTGCTTCGGCTTGACCATTTGCTTGGGGATAGTATGGGGTTGAATGATGCAGTTCTATGTTATATTTTGTGCACAACTCGTTCATTTGTTGGGATATGAATTGCGGACCATTATTTGTTATGAATGCCTTAGGGATGCCAAACCTAGCTATTATATTCTTTTTAATGAATTTGACTACGGAGGTTGCCTTAATATTAACATATGCTTCTGCTTCTGCCCATTTAGTGTAATATTCTGTTGCTGTTAATATGAATGCCTTATTTTGTGTGTTCTCTACAGTAGAGGCCAGGGGTCCTATGATATCAAAAGCCCAGGTTGAGAAAGGCCATGGAGCTGTGGTAGGGTGAAGGGATGATGCAGGGGCATGAATTAGGTCAGCATGCAGCTGACATTCTTTGCATCTTTTGACATAATTGACTGAATCTAACTCTAGGGACGGCCAATAGTAACCTAAACGGATGATCTTCTTAGCTAACATCTGGCCGTTGACATGTCCTCCACACTCTCCTGAATGTGCCTCTTTAACTATCTCTTTCCCTTCTTCTATGGTCATGCATCGTAAGAGAACTCCACTAAATGATCTACGGTACAGTAGCCCTGCGACTATGACATATCTCTGAACCATCTCTCTTAATGCTCTTTTATCCGATCGGGTGGCGTAGTCGGGGATGTAGCCATCATGCAGGTAATTCCAAATATCATAGTACCACGGGTGGTCATCTTCCAGGTCATCATCATGTTGTATGCGAGCTAAAATCCCTTCTTTAGGTTTAGAATCTTTTTCCTGATCGGACTCTTCGGTCTTAGCTTTCTTACTCCTATTTTTCGAGACTTTCAGCAGGATTTCGGCGGGGTTCCCCTTGGTCAGGTTTATTGGTTTGACGGACTGAGAATCTAGCCTTCTAATCAGAAATTCTTTGGAATCCTTATCATTAGGCATTTCTAGGATTGAGACTGAAATCGCTAATGAGTAAGCCAATCGGTTCAAGGCGCGGGGGATGTAGAGAAATGAAATCTTCTTGAATTTAGACATTAGCTCTTTGGCTTTCTCGTGGTAGTGCGCAAGCTTAAGGGCACTAACCTTCCATTCTCCAGCTATTTGGGAAATAACAACCTTAGAATCACCAAAGACTCTTAGCTTATCAACACCTAGGGCCTGGGCTTCTCTCAACCCTGCTAATAAGGCTTCGTACTCCATCGTATTATTGGTTGCTGGAAATCCGATTTTATAGGCCATTGGGATGACAACTCCTTCCGGGGATAATAACACTACACCAACTCCTTTTCCATTATGATTCAAAGCTCCATCAAAGTACATGGTCCATAAATCATCATCCTTTGCTTCTTCAACGTCTACAAACAAGATACTTTCATCGGGGAAATCAGTTCTAACTGGTTCATACCGTGGCAGACAGAGGTGTGCCAGATGGTCGGCAATTGCTTGTCCCTTTACAAACTTCTGGGTAACATAGGTTATGTCAAACTCTGCCAAGAGCATTTGCCATCGCGCGACTCTTCCCGAAGTAACTGGTTTCTCGAAGATGTATTTTAAGGGGTCCATTCTGGCTAAGAGTTTGACCTGGTGAGCTAGAAAGTAGTGTCTCAATTTCTGGGCGGCCCAAACTACGGCTAAGCAAGTTCTCTCCATTGGGGAGTATTTCCTTTCGTAGGGTAGGAGAGATTTACTCAGCTAATAAACCGCGTTCTCTTTCCTCCCAGTCTCATCATGTTGACTCAGGACCATGCCTATTGCAGACTCTGTCGCTGACAAAATGAGGGGCCTATGTTTAGCAGGGGCCTTCAGGACAGGAGGACTCAATAGATATTTCTTTAGATCTTCAAATGCCTTTTGGCAGTCGTCATCCCAATGATATTCCACGCCTCCTTTTAACAATTTATAGAACGGCTCACATCTTTGTGAATGCTGCGAAATGAATCTTCTGATGGATTGTAGTCGCCCTATTAGACCTCTTAACTCTTTAACGTTCTTCGGGGGCGGCATTTCAAGAATGGCCTTTACCTTAGAAGGATCGACTTCGATTCCTCGATTACTTACCATAAAGCCTAGGAGTTTTCCAGAGGATACTCCGAAAACACATTTCTTCGGATTCATCTTTAGTTGGGTGTCCCTGGATCGCTGAAGAACTTTCCTGAGAGCCGTGACATGTGTTTCACGTGTTCTAGATTTGATCAGAATATCATCTACGTAAACCTCCACACAGTCGTGTATCATATCATGAAATATTGCCATCATGGCCCTCTGATAAGTGGCATCGGCATTCTTCAAGCCGAAGGGCATAACAATGTAACAGTAAGTCCCCCAGGGCGTGGTGAACGAGGTTCTCTCTTGATCCTCTGGTGATAGTCTGATTTGGTTGTACCCTGAGTAACCATCCATGAATGATACTATAGCATGCCCTGCGGTATTATCAATAAGCACGTCGATGTGAGGTAAAGGGAAATAGTCTTTGGGAGATGCCTTGTTCAAATTTCGGAAATCAATACAGACTCGGACGCGTCCGTCTTTCTTCTTCACCGGGACTATATTGGCGACCCATTGAGGAAACAACACAACCCTGATGAACTTTGCCTGGTGGAGTTTGTCAACCTCCTCTTTTACTTTCAGTGCAACATCAGGGAGCATTCTTCTCAATTTCTGTTTAACCGGTCTAGCATTCTCCTCCAATGGGATCCTGTGTTCTACTAGGTCTGGTGCGAGTCCGGGCATGTCATTATAATCCGATGCGAACACGTCTTGATATTCTCTTAGGACCTCAAGGATCTCGTTCTCTTCGTCATGTTCTAGGCATGCACTGATTTGGACCTGCTTGGGTCTTTCATCCGTTCCCAGGTTTATCTCTTTCATCTTTTCGGCAGCCGCTTGTGTTTCTTCGTCAAACTTCTTAATTACTCTCCTAAATTCATCTGAAACTTCATCATCCCCTTCTTCAGTGTCTACTAATTCGTAAACACCCATTCCATCATTGATGTTCACATGTTGCACGGAAGGTTCGGGTTCTGGAACGACAGGCAGAGATTCGCAACCTAACTCCTCGATGTTTGTCATAATTTCTTCTAGTCAAGACTGCTCCACTGTGGGTATCTTCCATCGCCTTAGGTTGCCCATATTTAGATGATGACCACAGTCTTCTACTCCTACGGTTCCTATGTTTTTGGGTTTTCTATTTTCAATTTTTTTTGGGTTTTTGGGGTTTTTTAATTTTTTGGGTTTTTGGGGTTTTCTAATTTTTTTGGGTTTTTGGGATTTTCTAATTTTTTGGGATTTTTGGAATGATATGGTACAGGTGAGGTTGAAGATGGGCTATCTACCGAGGAGGATCCTCCCCACTGGCGTGGCCAGGCGGTGGGGCGGTATACCACTTCGTGATCATTGAGGTCATCAATTTCCCAAACTTCGTGGTTCTCTTGAGAGGAGTCTTCTCGCCAATGGTGCCATGCAATGGGCCAATAGACCACTTCTTTGCTAGTAGGGTTTTTGATTTCCCATATTTCGCGACTTTCTCAGACTTCGGCGATCGGCGTTTTTTTTTGGGTAGATGAGTTAACTCATTCGCATTCAGCATGTTACAAGATAGGGTCTGGAATCTTGGGTCGATAGTGTGGTCGATATTGTTCACTCCTTTTGGTGAATGGAGCTCTTTCCAAGTGCTGAAGATTTCCTCGTGAGTCTCACTTTCAGACGAAGTCGAATCCTCCCAATCTTCTACTAAAATGGTCTTGCCTTTATCATTTGGATCCAAATTGTAGCATCCCCTTCCGAAAGGAGGTGTGTTGGGATCCAAGGTTTTGTCATGCTTCATGAAATGTTCATTTAAGGTCCAGTCCTCTTGTTTATACCTTATGTCATTGTGTGTGTCGTACCCTAATCCTTCTGCTCTCGCCCTAGGGTCCAGTATGTAAGGGTCGGTAATGCCTTCTCCATTCTTTCCTAGCCCAAATCCGGGTTGATACCCCATCTTCTTCATTAGAGTCCATCCTTGAGCTTGACCTTCGTTGTCAAACATCGGATTTTGCGGGGAGGATAATTCGGAAAACATATTTTGCACAGGGTCCATATCCATCAAAGAGATGAGAGGATCGACCTTGTACCCATGAATCTTGACCTCTGGTGTAATGGGAGCAGGTTGTAGGTTTGGGAGTATTTGAAGTTCTTCCGGTTCAATGACAGGCGGGTCTCCCATCAATTTCATGATCTTACCCAAGTGGGGGAATTTGACGTATTGGTGTCGGCTTGACATAATGGCATTCATGTGGTTCAACCATCGGCGTCCTAAGATCAAGTTAAAAGTGGCAGGGATATCCATAACGTAAAATTCTTCTGGCATTGAAATTGGGCCCGCTTGGACTAATAACATAATTTTTCCACAAACCATTTTCTTATTCCCGTCGTAACCAGTTACGACCATAGGGGATGGAGTTGAGTCCTTTACTATGAGCCCTAAGGCTTTGTAGGTTTTCAATGGACAAATATTCAGTGATGCACCAGTGTCAACCAAAGCTCCTGACATTTCCTTCCCTGCTATCTTGACTGTTAGATGTAGGGGAGAGGTTCTCGCCTCAGGTGGTATTTCCTTTAATTCTTCCTCAGTAAAAGTAACGGCAAGGAACGAAGCTCCCGAGGCCAAGGCTGAAATAGACGTTCTCAATTCTTCTGGAGTTATGCCTACCGGGACTTGTAAGCGTGTAATAGCCTCAAGTAATTGTTGCTGATGTTTGGGGGAGGTTTTAATCAGATCAAGGACAGATACTTTAGCTGGGATCTTTGTGAGGTGCCTTAAAAGGTCATATTCTATCCCTATTTCTATTGAAATATAAGCTCTTTCATCAATTATCTCCTCAACTTGAATATTAGGATTTTGTGAATCTAAGTTTTGAGAAACAGGGTGAGGGGGTAGTCGGGGAGGACGGATCCGTCCAGATCGTAAGTGGGCCTGAGACGCATTTGTGTCCGGGTAAGGATTTGGTTGGGAATTCGTGATGATCGGCGATTCTCGGTCGTTTGGCTCATCAAAATTTACCTTGTAAGGGTCAGGGGAGTCAACGATCGTATCCATCCCTGAATTGAAGATTTTGAATTTAGTCTTCCCATCCCATGGCGTGATGTATTTTCGATAATCCTCTTCTTCAAATAAATCACCATGACACGGTTGGCTATGGTTTACACTCCCTTGAGCCGGGGCATCAATGTGTTGGTGCTCTATTACGGCAATGTTTATTAATTGGGTCTGTGGGCCCTGTCCAGAGCTCCATGTTGAGGTAAAGGGTTTGTATAAATCTGCATGTTGGGAATATTTTGTGCGGGATTGGTGATTGGATTTTGATTGGGAGGGGCATTCCGTGGATCATTCCCACCTATTGGCCTAATGTTACTCCAATCAATTCTACCTTCATCATTGAGATCATAGATCAAATCTTTAACCGTGTAGCATTGGGTGAGGTCATGACCTGGCATCCTATCGTAGGCGCAAAACTTAGTCTAGTCTAGGTGTTCGGACCATGCCTGCGGTCGTTCTGGCGGAAGTTGGAGGGCATTCTGATTTAAAAGAGACCAGAAGACAGCAGTCCATGGTTGAGGAAGGGACGGGTAGTTTGCCCTTTTAGGTCCGAATCTTCTTCTATTTCCATTGTTCGGGTTATTCTGGTTGCCATTGTTGTCTCTATTGTAATTGAAGGGGATGGTACTATAGTTGGGTTGAGGATTCGCGTTCTGGTTTTGCAGCAGAGCTATCGGGTTCGAGATCGGCTGTATGGGATTAGGATTCTGGTTTTGATTCACTGGAGGCCCTTGGTTTCTTGGTGGTTGGTCATAACTTTGATTATTTCTCGGAGGGTTTCGGTAGTTCTGATTGTTCCGCTGATAGTTTTGATTATTCCTCTAATAATTCGGGTTACCACCTTGGAAATTGGGATTGCCATTTTGCCCTGGGTTTTGGTGTTGGTTAAAGCTAACACTGGTACGCTCTTGGTACGGTCGGTAGACCTCTTCCTGATTCAAGCTGACTTCAGGAGTCGTGCGACTCTCTGGTTGGGTGGTTGTGCCTACCCTACGCGTGTTCTTTTTATGGTCAATGATGGTGTTCAATACCCCTTCATCTAGATTTTGCTTCATCCTAGATAACCTACGGTATAGGCCACTCCAACTAACGACCTCCCCGATTGTCATCAGGGCTCTCATGGGGTCCTTCATGTTTGATATGGCCATTCTTACTTGTTCTTCCTCTTGCATGTTGCAGTCTGACCGTGCGAATTGGTTTTGCCATCTTACTGCAAATTCCTCATAGTCTTCATTGTTTTTCTGTTTGAGATTAGCTAAGTCATGCCATAAGGGTTTGTTTTTAGTTAGATGCTGGTATCGCGCTAGAAACTTCTCTACTATATCCTCGAAGGTATTGATTTTATGCGAAGGCACGGACGTATACCAAGTTAATGCATCTCTGGTTAATGATTCCTGAAAATAATTTATGAGCATGGAGTCATTGTTTGCGATGGCACGACACTTGTTGCAAAACTATACTAGGTGATGCTGAGGGTCAGTAGTCTCATCGTAAGGTACGAACTTAGGGGCTCTAACAGGGAAAGGTGACCTCTCTCTTTCCTCCTTTTTGGTAAAGTCGTAGAATCCTAGTTTCTTTCCAGTTGAGCTCGAGGATTTCTTTTTAATTTCATTCTTGAGTTCCTCCACGTTTCTCTACAACTCTTTGAATGCTAGAGGATCTAAGTATTGAATTGTCTGTGGCTGATATTCTCTTTGTGGTTCTAATGAAGTAGGGGCATAGGCTGGTTCTTGGAATTGGCCTTGGAAATATGGTTGTGAGATAGGCTAATAGCTTTGATTCAACTGAATTCCCTTATGAGTAATCGGTTCTCTCCTATATGGATCAACTATCGAGCTTAAAGTGGGTGGTTGATATGCTTGCTGATAGCGCGACTCATTCGCTTGGTGTGTTTGATAAGGATTTCCAACGCCCGTGGGGTTAGTAACTTGCACGTTCTGGATTGGGAGATTCTGGTTCGCATTAGGCATTTGATAGATCGGGATTGTTTGATTTTGATAAATGAGAGGCCCCCCCTCGTATTGAACTGGTTGGGGATATAACATACGAGCGCCAATCGTCACAGGATTGTAACGAACTTGATCCGTTGGTGGAGGAATCATTGCTTGGAATTGGGGCCGAGCCATCTCGTGTTGCCGGCAGGCGTCTGGCGCTCCCATATGTGTTGAAGGGTTTTGGTGCGAGATGCTGGATGTCACCAATTGACCTATGCTCATTGGGTTATGACTCATCTGGTGATATGGGGTTTCATTTATCGCAAGAGTCTGGGAAGGTGCGATGGTCCTAACCGGGGTTATGATAGGTGTGTCAGTAGGCATTCCATACCGCGGGATAGAGGACGTGATTGGCTCGGTTTGGCTGATCATGGAAGAATAGGGTATAACCTGCGAGACAACAGGACCACTTGCACGAAGAGGGTATTCTGTTGATGAAACGTTATCGTGGACCCTATATCTTATAACTTGGCCGGTGGGACTGACCAGATCTGTGTAAGTCACCCCTGAATGCGAGGAGAAATGATTCTCCCTCGATGTAGGAGATGGGGTGGATGTATTAGAATAATTCCTTCCCACTGTTATGGTATTAACTGGTAGCGAGCCTCCTTCGAAGAGGGACCGTCTTATCTGTTGTGGGTCATGGCTTGAAGCTGCCAAGGATCCATCTAATACCCTAGAGGGTTCTACACTTTTCGTGGCTTGGTGTGACCCGCCAGTGGTGCGGATCAATAGTGGGGATGAGAGGGGTTGAAAGTCAGACATTCCGAACGTCTGACCCTCCATTTGTGAATAAATGTCTAGATGAGAAGAGAGAGAAGGAGAGGAAGAGAAGAGCACTTGTTATGTAGTTTTGTTGGTGAAGGTTTGTTTCTTATGGTGTAATGGGGGAAAGCTTAGTGGACGGTGCATTCGGACCTTTGGTTTAACTTTCAGACTACTCATAACAACCCTAAACTGAATGGGACACGAACATCAGATCATTGATTGGATGCTCGTGTCTTAGAATATTATTCCAGGAAGACCAAATAAGTGACAGGAAAACATAAGAGGTCCCATCATTATCGCCAGGCTGTCGGATGTGAATTTCGACCCCCCCATTTTCCTCTCCAAGAGAGGTATGGTTTGGGGACATCTCCATTCATCTATATTTGTTATTTAAATTTTACATAAAAAATGAGGATTCCGACTACCCTCAAAATCGATGGATCACGATCGCCAGCTACGGTACGCCCGTAACACCGTTCTTCGACAAAGTCGAAGAAATATGGGGAGAAAAATAATAAGGTGGGTTCTTCCTCTCGTCTAATGTGCTGCCGGCAACACACGACGGTTGTCCTGTCACATTAATCTGGGTCTCTTTGGGTCTCTTTAATTTGGGTCAATTCAAGGTCATGAGTTAAAGTCCGAATAAAGGTTAATCCTCACATAGCATAATCGTAGTATATCCTAGGAAAAAAAATATAGAAAATAAAGAAAATAAAATAAAAGAGGGGGAGGTGCCAAATATTTAAGAAGAGGATTGGCCCCGTTCCCGGGTACCCCCTTCTGATCCCTTGGCAAAATAGGGTTTAAAGGCTGATTTTTCAAACCAAAATGATGATGCAAATGAGACTTTGACTTGTGATTTCTGTGTTTTTCGTGTGCGATACACGAGTGATAAAAGTAAAAGGCCGATGGGCCGTAATTGATTGAAGGTGGCCGATGGGCCAGGATTGAATGAAAATGGCCGATGGGCTAGTGTTTGTTTTAGGGTGGCCGATGGGCCGTGATTGATTAAAAGTGTGTGCGAAATCACTCATCTCATCTCGTTATTCTCATTTATTCAATTTTAGAAATCAGTTCTTTATTCCCTTTATCATTAAGTTCGATTAAATATCTGGCACCTAAGGTGGAGGACGAAATAAAGGAAAAATATTTTTGGGTTTATTTTGTTGGTTTTATAGTTTTTATGTCTTTTTTATATGGGGCTAGAAGGGCCTAACTAGGGTATTTTTACTTGGATTTACATGATTAATGCTTTAATACTGATTATCGGATTAACCCTAACCTAAGGTCCTAGACCACCCACATCAGCTCTCCTAGTCCCCTAATGGAACATGAAAAGTGATGGGGCGAAGCCTAATGCGCTAAGCTACCTAACGGGCAAATCCGATCTAATCCTAGGGTATGAATAGCCTGAGTTTGATGGTTCAGCGCCTAAGCAACTTATTAATTGTGATTTTTAATTGGTTCGGTTTGTTTTGAGTTGAAGATTGATTAAGAGGTGGATTAAATGTATTTTGGGGTTCTGTTTAAGTTGTTTAAGGTTCTGGAATTTATAGTTTAATTTAAAACGTGAAACGATGTCGAAATAAGTGACACAGGGTTAACAGAGGACTTGGGCGCCAGGTGGGTGGCGCCTAGGTTACTCTGATGACTTGGGCGCCCAGGCAGTGGCACCCAAGTGGCTGCTTCTAGGTGGTTTGGCTAGTGACGATGGTATCGATATTGTTTTCCAAATCCAAGGGGTTCTTACTTGGTGAGTTTTATTGTTTCAAATTATTTTAATTCTCCGGTGTTCAAATGTCAAAGGGATTCGGATTCGGATTTTCAGACGAAACCAAGAGTTCGTGTTTTAGTGCAAATGAGAGGATGGGCGCCAAGGGGGTGGCGCCCAGGTGGATTTGACAGATTTTCGGGTATTCCGGATGGGATTTGATATTGGTCTTTGGGTTCGGGTGTTGTTTTAGGTTCTGGTTTCAATTAATTTAAATTATATGATGATTAATTACTCATTTTAAATTGAAGTTGTGAACCAAGGTTATAGTGTAGGCTAGGCGCCACAGGGGTGGTGCCTAGGTGGTTGTTTGTTTGTTCGTAAAGGCTTTGGGGGCTAAGCCCGAATCAATTAAAGTTTCAAATGTTTTAAGTTAAAAGTGTTTTAATATGTTGATTCGGATTGGTTTGAATGTTAATTAATTGTATTAAGTTGTTCGCTAGGGATTCTTTATGAAAACAGGTAAGCTGGGCGGCCAGGGTGTGGCGCCCAGGTGGATTTAGAGGGTGGGCGCCCAGTGGATGCGACAGGATAGGCACCAAGGGGGTGGCGCCCAAGTGGATGCGGAAGGATAGGCACCAAGGGGGTGGCGCCCAAGTGGATGTTTTGTGGTTTATTCGTTTTGTACTTTCTAAATTGGTTTGAGTCCAAATTGATTAAGGTTTCGAGTCTTTTAGGTTAACAGTGTTTTAAGGTGTTAATTCAGGTTTAATCAATTAAGTTTAATTAAGTGTGGTTTCTAAGGGAATGGGATAAGATAGGCGACAGGAGGGTGGTGCCTAAGTGTAAAGGCAGGCTGGGCGCCCAGGGGGTGGCGCCCAGGTGTCTGTTTTGTGGTTTCGGGTTGCTTTTACGTTTTTAGGTTGGTTCAAGTCTAAGTTGATTGAGGTTTTAGGTTTCTTAAATCTAAAAGTGTTTTGTTATGTTAATTAGGATTAAATTTGGGTTATGATTAATTAGAAGTTTTAATTAGGAGTTCTTTAGAGACGGGGTAGGATGGGCGCCAAGAGGGTGGTGCCCAAGTGACAGTGCAGGCTGGGCACCCAGAGGGTGGTGCCCAGGTGGACTGTTTTGGAGTTTTGTTGGTTTTGAGTTTTTGAGTTAATTCGAGGTTAATTTAATTAAGGTTTACTTATTCTAGGTTTAAAATATTTTACTGTGTTGATTCGGATTAGTTTAAGGTCTTAACTAATTAACTTAAGCTCTAACCGGGGTGTCTTAGGGAATGAGTAGGCTGGGCGCCCAGAGGGTGGCGCCCAGGTGGCTGTGGAAGGATGGGCGCCCAGGGGGTGGCGCCCAGGTGGCTGTTTTTTTGGGTTTTGGTTTTTTTGTGTTTTTAAAGTTCTTAGTTATTTCTAAATCTGAATTAATTAGGGTCTTAATGTTTTAGAACTCTTAATGATGTGATGTTGCTTAAGTTTACTAATTATGCTGTTTTAATTAATCTTAGGATTTGTCCTACTTAGGCACTAAATTCAATAACTTAGACTATCTAACTATTCTTTTTGGGTGTTTGGATATCTTTTAATTTGTTTTTGGTTTCTCCTCTAATTTACTAGAGAGTAAGGAAAGAGAAAAAGGGATTTTTATGTTTTATGAATTTTTTTTTGGGATTTTCTATGGATGTGTGGTTCAAATGATATGATGTGAAGTGTGGCAAAAATGGTAATTCGAAGTTCAGAACATGTCAGACAAACATACATATCATCACCATGCAGTTTCTAAATGAACTAAATGCGGAAGATCGGAAGTGGTGCACAAAAGTGGAGAAATCCACTTGGGCGCCACACCTGTGGTGCTGATGGACCCGTCTTTTTCTTTCTTGCCTTCCTCCGTCCCGGGTCCGCCCGGGTGCGGTGGGGTGAAGAGAAAAAAAAGAGCAAGCATCAACATTTTTTTGTACGGGTATGCCAGATTTTCTATTCTACTTGGAATTTAAAGTGGTGATCCAGAGATTCACCTTCACAAGTAGAAAAGGAAATCAACTTTTTTCTAACTTTCCATTGCACATATATTTTAAAGAAAGAGACAAGGTTTCAAAATGCCGTAAGAGGCGATTTTGTTTAATTTGCCGTGAAAGGCAGTTTTGTGCCGTAGAAGGCGATTTTGTGCCATAAAAGGCAGTTTACAAATCTCATCAAAATGTAAAGACAAGAAATGTGATTTTTATGTCTCTTTAAAAAAATACACAATACAACAAAAAAGTAAGAAAAGGAATCTGACTTCTCAAGAGATCGTGGGGACTCGTTCAGATCGACGGTCGCGAGTCATGTATGGACTCCGCCATCGTCCTTCAGATGAGAACACTTGATGCTTTGATTCACTTGGCTTGGCTTGGACCTCAGATTTTTAAATGATAAAGGCCAAAGGAAGGTCTTATATCCAATAAAAAACCAAGTAGACGGGCTGAAAAGCCAAATCTAGGCCATGTTGGATAGAAGAAGAGAGGAGATCTTGGGGGGGTGGCCCCCCGAGGGACTTCGATCACCTTGTGGTGTTTTCTTGGAGCAGAGTTTCTTCAGAGTAGCTGAGCTTCTTTGCGCAGAGATTTCTCCGAGAGTTTTTAGCAATCTTTTGGGGATTTTTCAGGACCACTTCAGACAATTTTTCTGGACCCCTTCAGACAATTTTTCCGGACCACTTTAGACAATTTTTCTGGACCCTTTCTCTTTGGAATGACCACCTATTTATAGGCTTTTAGTGGCCATTAGAAGGGTTTTATGGGCATTAATGGTATTAATGCTCCACGATGGGAGGAGTTACAAGATTTAATTCTTTATATTGTAACTCCTTTTTCTTGGATTTTGATTGGCCGATGGAGAATAATGGGCATTTAATCTCCATGATGATGGGAGTTTCATGATTAATTACCATGACTAATCTCCATAATGATAGGAGTTACACGGTTAATTGTCATGATTAATTGGACTTGTAACTCCCATTTCTTGGCTTCTGATTGGGCCGTTCAAAATAATGAGTTAATGACCCTAATAAATTGCCATAAAAAGGGTCATTTAACTTCATTAATTGGCTGCCGAGTCGCTTGAAGAGTCGCGGGCTGCGCCGCGTCTTTTGGAATTCTTCTTGCGATGATCATCGATGGATCCGTACGTTGTTTGATGTCGGATGACGATGAAAGTTCAAATATTAGTTGACACCAATGGGCCGACAACATCTGTCCAGTCGATTTCTTAATCGGTCGGGCAGAAAGTGTGCTTTCTTGGTCGGCCGGTTGGCAGTTTCGGAGTGTCTGATGATGATCAAATGATTTCAATGGCGGATCCATGATGTTGACGAAGATCGACGGATATCATGCCTCAAAAATCAGATTTTAAGAAAATCACAGGGGCCAAAAATCAAGAAACTCGAAAAAGAACGGAAAAATGGCACTTTTGGAGGAAATCCGGCGACCCGGATTTCCAGGGTCGCCGGCGACCATGCACTCATGGTCGCCGGAGACCATGGGGCTGGCGACCTTGGACTTTGGTCCATTTTCCGGTAGCCTTCCGGTCGCCGTTTCTTGGTCATTTCTCGTGCTTTTTCGCTTCCGTTTTCTCCTGTATTTTTCTTTGAAATTTCTCCTCATTTATTGGCTTGATTCCTCTGAAGAAAATCCGTCAAAAGGCTGTGCAAATCAGAGCACAAAGTTTCCTGTTTTTTGGAAAAGCCGAAGACTCTATAGTCGATTTTCCGCCAAGAGTTGAAACTGGGTCAAACGATATCGGAATGACCTGAAATTTGAGGTGAAGCTTCTTTGGCATTAGATAGGACCAACCATGGGCTTTTATTTGAGTTTTGAAGCCATTTGGGGTCCCGTCGATGCTTGACTTGATTTCACCGTGCAGAAGATGTCGAGTTTTGATGTACGGTCATCCGATGTCCGATTAACCTGAAATTTGACGGGGAGCCTATTGGAGTTATTTTGAGATGATCAATTAGATCCGATTTGGGTGCCATGGTCCCGGGGAGCTTCGCCGCCGGTCGGCTTGATTTCGCTTCGGAGCATCAAAACCGGGTCAAACGTTGTCGGAAGGACCTGAAATTTGATGTGCAGCCCTTTGGAAGCATACAGAAGCTACTCATGTGTTTTGTTTGATGAGTGGGGGCATCAGAGGTTCTCGCCGCCGGGAGGCTTGATTTCGTCGTTCAAGAGTTGATGGAGGGTCAAACGGTGTCGGTTTGACTTGAAATTCGACATGGAGCCTTTTGGAGGTATTTTGAGACCATCCATAGGCTCTGATCGAAGATTTGATATATTTGACATGCTCGCCGTCGAGAGCTCCCGCTCAGCTATTGGAGGATTGAAGTTAGGCCAAATGGTGTCGAAATGGCCCGAAACTTCATGTGTACCCTTCTTTTGGCTACTTTGAGAGATCTTGTAGTTTTTGTTTGGTTTTGTCAAGATCTGATGCTTGAAGCAGCTTTGCCTATTTGTAGTAGGATGCGGCTCCATATAGCTTTTGATGTTGATGAGGCAAAGTGACATTTTTGGTGTCAACAAATGCCCCATCGAGGTACATCGACGATTTAGATAGCCTTTGTAGTCGATGTGCCTCGAAGAAAACTTTGAAGGAGAACTTCTGACTTGACCAAGAGTCTCTGAGCATTTTTCTTGATAGTGTAGCCTTTTGAGTTTCCAAGGGAATTTTATGGCAGTGAGAGACATCACGTACCATCTTAAGGCAAAATTTTGAAAATGACATTTGGGTTGGGTTTTTGGGTTTTGGGTTTTCTTTTTTACCTTGTGAACCTAAAGGTTTTGTGTTGCGCATTAGGCGGTCAAGAAGGTTTTTGGTTTTTGACCTTATGACCTAACAAGCTGTATGTGGGAGGTTAGGGGGTCGGGTTTTGAATTTTGATTTTGGTCTTGTGACCCAACAAGCTATATGTGGCAAGTTAGGGGACCGGGATTTGGTTTTGGTTTTGGCCTTGTGACCCAACAAGCTGTATGTGGCGAGTTAGGAGACCTTGGTTTGGATTTTTGTCACTCTTTGGGACAACTTTGGGTCCGTTGGAGTGGTTTGGGTTTTTGTGGAATGTCAATTTCAAGGTTTTGGCCTAATTTGGTTCATGAGGTGGGATGGTTTGGATTTTTGGAAACTCATGAGGCTTGGATTTTTTGTATGGTCCAATCAACTCAAAGGAGGCATGGAACCATTTTTGTATGCTCTTGGTAAGAGGAATTTTGACTAAAAGCCACTTTTAGTGCCTAGGTGGTCAAACTTGGCTCTTGTGTGCTAACCCATGGGACCTTAAGCTTTAAAGATGGCTTAGATCTCATGTGGTGTCATTTTGTTAAGAATATCTAAAAATATCTCCTTTTGGTAGAGAATATCTAAAAATATTCTTACTTGGAGAGAATCTCTCAAGTTTCCTTGATTTTGGGAGAGATTTTCTCAAAGTATCTTTCTTTGGGAGAAAGTTTCTCATTATCCCTCTCTTTTTGGAGAGAATTTCTCAAAAGATCTCGTCATTGGGAAAGAATATCCCATAATTCCTTTCTTTTAGGAAGTTTGCTAATTTGTAGCACTTACCTCCTTTCTTTTCTCATTTCGTTTTTTGGTTTGCTCTCTTCTATAAAAGCAGGGGGATTGGATCTCTTGTTGCTATTGCTTTCTTTTTGCAAGAACCTTTAAGAGTGCTCCAAGATCAAGAATTCTTCTTCTTCAAGGATCTTCAAGCTTTTTCTTCTTCTTCTCCATCAATGGCTTCAAGTAAGTTTCTTCTTTTTCCTTAAGAAACCCCATGTAGGAATAGAAAAAGGTTTTCTTTGTTTTCTTTTCTTTACTTTTTCTTTCTTTTCTTTTTTTTCCACGTGTATTCCTTTTTTTTTTTACACGTTTTTCTTCTTTTTTCCTTTTTTTTTTTGCACAATTTTCTCTCTCTCTGTTTTTTTTTTACCGTGGCTCTTCTTTTTATTTTTTTATTTTTCTCACGGTTTCTTTTTTTTTTTTACCGTGTGTTTTTTTTTTCTTCTTTTTTTTATCTCTTTTTTTTTTTTGTGGACATACGGACAAAGACCATACGGTCATGGTCGTACGGCCACGTGGCCTGTGGGCAAATTTTTTTTTTTCTTCTTTCTTTTTTTTTTTTTTAAAAGAGATTTTCTCTTTTTTTTTTTGGATTCTGAGATGCGCATGCATGACAACTTTCCTTCTATGCATTTTTTTAGAAAATGGAATTGGAAGTATGATAGTGCACACCTGGAAATCTTTTCGCAAGTCTTGGGATTTGGAGCTCGCAGCAATGTTGAGCCCTTTCTTCGCCTTGCGGGGATTTTCTGAGGAGCTTTGCAAGTTTTGGATTCTGGAGTTCGCAGCAATGTTGAGCCCTTTTCCGATCTTGCGGATATTTGAGAAGCTTTGGCTTGATCTCGCAGCAATGTTTGAGTTCGAGCCTTCTTCGAAAATTTTCCATGATTATGGGCTTGCAGTGATGTTGAGTCCATCTTCAAGCTCCTATTTCTTTCGGGGTGTTTCCCTTTTCTTCGGAATTGCCCCGGAATCATGCCAAAATTTCGCTAGATTTTTTTTGGCAAAATTCTGTCATTTTGATGATTGATTTTTTTTTCTTTCCATCCTTTGCAGGTAGTTCCTCCAGAACGAACAAGGGTAAGGAGCCAGTCACTGATGCGCCTCGCCATTCTACCAGATCCTCTAATGCGGCTGTACAGCAGGCCTAGGAGGAGGTTCAGTATGTTGAATGGAACTTGGAAGAGTGTGACTCGCTCAACCGAGATGAGATGAGGCAACGTTTGATTGCCCTCAAGGATGAGGAGTATTATAAGATTATGGTAAGCAACCGTCCCTGGGTCACGGACGATCAGAGCATTGTGCCCAAGCCTACCTTCTTCTTTGGTGATGCCATCCCCGACAATTCAACATACCAAAGGAGATGCTTTCAGTTCTCTTTCACAGTTGATGGTGAGAAGAGAACTGTTTCTACCCGGTCGTCCTTCGACCGGACAATCTCGATCATGAGCCTTTCCTCCACATGCTTGAAGAGGGAAGATCCTCCAAGCTTGGTGAAGAGGACAAATGTGATCAAGAGCGGGGTTTTTGTTGGCGGCCCTTCTGGTTTTGTAGAGAAGTCGCCCGCCTGTATGGACATTTTGATGCAGGCCAGCGGCTACCAAGGTTCAGACCATTCTTCGGTCGATTTGAGACCGGTGGGCCTTAGCATTTTCAAAGGCGATGGCAGCAATTGGGTGAAGCCTTTTCGACTTCGTGGCCGTTTCAGTGCTGACTCGAGCTGGGAGTCATGGACTGATCACATCCTGCAGGTTGGCGGTGCCATTCTGAAGGAGGCCGAGATTTTTGATGCGGTTCGCGCTTTTCGTCAAACCGTGGTTTTCTCCGAGGAGGCCTTTATGGCCATGCTGGAGTCGTTCCTTCCACAAACCAACACCTTCGTTGTCATGAATGGTGAGATTGGTTTTTCTTTAAAAGAACTGAGTGCCATCACTGGGTTGCCTATCCTCGGCAATCTCTATGAGGAGTTTATGCCTATTGACAGCGTCCTTGAGGAGCAGTCTGAGGAGTTCAGGCTTTTGTACTTTCAGCTTGTCGCCTTCTATGAATTTTTTAAGGAGAAGGAGGGCTCGAAAGTCCAGTATAGCAGTTGGAGGAGTGGTAGCCTTTTGTCTTCCAACTTCTTTGACAGCGGGGAATCTTCTGAGAGTACGACCCAGGAAGCCAGGGCTAAGAACCCGGATTCGAAGAAGATCTCCGTCATGCAAGAGAATTTGAGGGTATTCTTCGCATGCACAGACGCCATTCATTCTGACATTATGCTGAGGAGAGATCTCGCTGTTTACCTCACTTATTGGCTGGGTGAGGCTGTTTTTGCTGAAGGAGATGGAACGTACATCAGGTCGCATTGCATTTTTCCGGCTTGTCAGATAGCGTTTGGAGAGCGGCTTGCTTTGGTGCCTGCTCTTTACTCCTATTTGTGTACCGAACTGCAGGCTGCTGCTTTCCTGGTTAGGCTTGGGCTTCCCATGAACAGGGTATTTTCAGCCCACATTTTCTATTCGTGGTATGTATACCACTGTCCCAGTTTCCACCGATTAGGTGCTGCTCAGGACGATGACCCGTTTATGATTCGGGTGGCTAGAGGGGAGCCTGTTTCCGAATCTCTTTTATCTACCCGCTTGAGGATCCGACGATTCTGGGACGTCGAGATGGGGCAGTCTTCAGTGAAGCTTTCTTCAGGTTTGAGGAAAAAGGCTTTTGATTTTGGTGTCTCCCGTGATTCGACCAGGGCAGGGTCTGGGAGACACTATTATTTGACAAATGCCAAGAGGAGTTGGCTTTTTAACATACGTGTCGGCACGATGGTGTACCGTAGACATCTTTTCGTCGACATCCAACCGTATGTTCCCTCGCATTTTGCCATGCAGTTGGGCTTCTCTCAAGGCGTTGTTGGAGCGCCTTCGATCAAGGTGAAGCGTTTTGGAGGTCTGCAGGACGGGAGAAATGCATGGGCCTTTTATAGTGCGGAAGACACTACTGCCCTGATTTCTTATCCTGAGTTGCCTACTTTCCGGATTGTTGGCTTCACAAAATGGTTTGTGGAGAGCTTTTCAGCATACCGGGGGCTTTCCAAGAAAGAGCTTGATGTAAAGCAGTCTTCCGGGAAGGGCCTTGGGAGGTCAGACGGCATCCGCCGAGAAGAAAATCTGGCTTTCCTTTCTGGAGAAAGGCACATAACAGGTTTTCTCGAGGAACAGGACGTCATCAGATCGGGAGTTGCACAAGAGATACCTGGTGAGGTCTTGGAACAACTTGCCGAGGAGGAGGCTGAGGTTGCTGCTTGGATACAAGCAGAACGAGCAAAGGCTTCCATGGAGTCTACTGGCAATAGCAGACCATCCAGTGAAGACTCTGGCGAGAGGCCTGATTTTGATGGTGGGGAGGGTGCTTCCAGCAGTTCATCCCGTAGGGGCAAGAGGAGAAGGGGACACCGCCGAAGTCAGAGGCGGCACGAAAGTTCTCCTGATCTGGAAATTCCTTCCACCATTGTTGAGGAGGCATCAAGGGATGATGACGAGCCTCCAGAGAAGAGAAGCCGAGGGGAAGAGACCGTTCATGATGGTATGCTTTTCCCTTTTCTCTTTTCGTTTCTTTTCTTTCATGAGAGCTTTTGTTTTGATCTACTGCTTTCTTTCTTTTGGCAGAAGATGATGGTTTGATGATGCCCGAGGTTCCGACCGATGAGGCGGTGACGGATCCTATCGTGGCATCTGAGGAAGAACCCAGAGATTCTGAAGTAGATCCAGAATCTCCTCCTGGTATGATTTTTTCTCTTTCTGTCTTTTTTTTTTTTTTCTTTACCGCCACTTGCTGACATATATATATATATATTTTTTGCCAGCTGGCTTGCCAGAGGATTCCGACGACTTTGAACCATCCATGGACACAACTTTTGATGATGTTTTGGATGAGCTCATGGAGGCAGAAAGCATTCCACTAGTCGTCGAAGAAGGTACTTTGTAATGATAATCTTGATATTTTGATTTTTGACAAGATTATATTCATACCGTTTTCGTTTTTCATTGGCAGGTTGTGAGGTGACAGAAGAAGTTCCTCTATCTTTCTCAGAACCAGAGCAGGGGGTACCTGTGACCGATCCAGGAGTAGGGGCTTCTTCCACCAATTTTGATGAGGCAGAGGCGAGTCTGCCTATTGATATTCCTTTCCCAGCGGATCCGGTTGGAAAGAGCTTCTTGATTACTCTTCCAACGGTGCCTGACACGGGTAGTCGACCAACGGAGCATGGCGAGTCTTCATCTGAGCCATCCCGTCAGTTTGCGAGGAAGGTGTTGAAGAGAGTCTTGAGCTCATGGGTTGAGACTCTTTCTTCTGGCCATTTGGAGGCTGGTTTTGGATGGTGAAGCATGTGCAGGACATTCTTGCTGATAGCGAAGAAGTCGGTCTGGACATTACAGATGCCAAGGCTTTTGTTGATGAAGTCATCGCTCTAGGCAACAAGTGGACTGAGACCAAGAGCTTTCCGAATGATGATTTCTTCAACGAGATATTTTTGAACCCTTCCAGCGAGGTCAAATCTGATTTGAATGAGATCTCGCGGACTCGGAGACAGCTCGTTCGGGAGAGGAACGTCACCGAGTTGGCTATTATTGAGCTGACACAGGACCAGCATCGCCTTGATAGGGAGGTCACCGAAGCCAGACAGCGCCTTGAGCTATTGGAAGAACAAGCAGCTGCCAAGTGGACTGCCACTTTGAAAGCTCGCGATAGAGAGAGGACTCTCATTCGCCAAGTTGAGGAGGTCGAAAGCAATCTCCGGAGGAAGACTCAAGATTATGAACAATGGCAGATTCTCTGAGAAGAGATTCCTCGTGCTGAGGATGGATCGCGACGGCCTACCGCTTTTTATGGGAAGATTCTAAAGAAACGCGGCCTGGAAGCTTTGAAGGCTAAGGTCAAGTGTTTGCTTGAGGAGTTAAGCCTATGGCTGAAGACCATGTCGGACTAGCCTCCTGATTTGTAACAAACTTTTTCTTCTTTTCTTTTGGTACCTCCATGTAAAAACATTTTTGGCACTTCTTTTCTTTATTTTTTTTTTGTATCCCCTTATATAACTTAAATTCACTTTTGATGAAATATAAGCAAAAATTGAATGGGAATGGTTTGTTTGAAAAATTGATCAAAAGGTTGTCATTTTGTGAAAATCTTTTTTCAAATGGTTGTTTTTAGGCATGAAAGCCAAATTTTGTGGCAAAAAGCCTGATTTTTGAGATGGCTTAAAGGCCCAATTTTGGATGGCGTGAAAGCCAAAATTTTGTTTGGCATGAAAGCCGGTTTTTGGCATGAGAGCCGATTTTTGTGGCGTGAAAGCCAAGTTTTTGTTTTGTGGCATGGAAGCCGGTTTTTGACATGAGAGCCGATTTTTGTAGCGTGAAAGCCAAGTTTTGGTTTTGTGGCATGGAAGCCAAAGATTTTGTGGCATGGGAGCCAAATTTTGTTTTGTGGCATGGAAGCCGATTTTTGTTTGTTTGGTGTGAAAGCCAGATTTTGTGGCATAGAAGCCAAGTTTTTTGAAAACCAAGTTTTGTTTTGTTGGCATGGAAGCCAGATTTTTTTATTTTTGGCATGAAAGCCAGGTTTTTGTTTTGTTGGCATGGAAGCCAGATTTTGGTTTTTGGCATGAAAGCCAGGTTTTTGGCATAAAAACCGGGTTTTGGCGTGAAAGCCGTGTTTTTGGCGTGAAAGCCAGGTTTTTGGTTTTCAAAAATGCAAGTATCGACTTAGAGTCTCCTCCCTGCTGAATGGTATTGCAAGTATCGATGGAATGTCGCTTCATTGCTCATTCGGTTGCGAGTATCAATGGAATGTCGCTTCCTCACGAATTTGGGTGCAAGTATCGACTGAATGTCGCCTCCTTGCTTTTTTCTCAAAAATTTGGTTTTGTGGGTATCGAATGGAATGTCGCCTCCCCACGATTTTTGAAATTTGAGGTTTTTTCGAACCTTTGTTTTTTGTTTTGAAATTTGGGTTGTGGATATCAACTGAAACGTTGTGTCTCCACGATTTTTTTTTGAGATTTTGCAAGTATCGACGAGGTGTCGCTTTCTTGCGATTTTGAGGTTTTGGAAGTATCAAATGGGCTTTGCATCCTTTCGATTTTTGGGTTTTGTGTGAGTATCGACTAAACGTCACTTCCCCACGGTTTTTTTTTTTTTTTTGAAAAACCATTTTTTGTTTAAAGACACGAGGGTCATAAATTTTGACTAAAAACCATCTTTGGTGGTAAAAGTCAGGGTGGACTAGGGTGGAAATTCCTAAGTCCTTTCAAACCATGAATTTTGGGTTCAAGGATTGAAAGTTTTGGTCAAGTTAGGGAAGAGGCTCAAAAACTTGGATTTTGGGTTTGATTTTTTTGAACAATGAAACATTGAAAGTAAGCATTGTTTTTTTGGCTTTTTAGAAATTTCAACATAGGGATGAAAACTCTAAAAGGGGTGGGTTTGGCGAGCATGTACCTAGGAATAGGCTTTGGCCATGCAGGCATCACTCTAACCCGATGTAGGAAGTCTTCAAGGGTAGTACCGCTTCAAGAACTTATCATTGATGGGCAGCATACATCTGTCACCTTCCATGTTTAGAAGAGCATATGCGCCATTGGAGAAGACTTTGTCGATGACGAAGGGTCCTTCCCATTTTGGTTCGAATTTGCTTTTGGATTTGTGGGCAAAAACCATTGGCCTTTTCACCGCAAGAACGAAGTCACCCTTTTTGTGGGCGTGTTGCCTGACCCTTTTGTCAAAAGATCCTGCCATGCGTGCTTGGTAAAGCTCAACGCTTTGTAGAGCTTCGAGTCGTCCTTCAACGAGATGAGATGTTGAGGCTTGGTCTGTAAAACGACTCTGCAGCCTTTGTGTCAGCTGTCTCATCGGAGTGTCAGGATCATACCCCAATCCGTATGAAGACTTGTCTATGCGACGATGGAGTTTCCAATCTCCCAGCTGACTTTTGGTCAGGGTGGGTTCCAATGGTGTGAGAATACCACGACCACCTCCCAAACCAATTGGATTTTGAGCGTCATAGCCCATTTTCTTCATGATAGCTTGTGCCATTGGACTATACAAGGATAGTTGAGGCATACCTTCATTTCGGAAAGGCTCAAGCAGGCAATTTGATGAAGAAGCGTTTGATCTATGGAAGAAGATTGGTTTATCTTTTGTCGACGTTTCCGGAACGACGAAGGTAGCAGACGCAGGATCTTCTACGTCAGCAGGGGTCTCCAATGGAGTGAGAGTAGGCCGAACTTGCTGAGTATTGTCGCGACCCCGGACCGAGGTTCCCCCAAGTCCGGGCCCCGCGACGGTTATGTCCATCCAACTATGATTAACCCACAGGTTTCCGCGGTGAGGATTTCCAAAGACGAAGATGTAAAAATCTCACTCGAGCAATGATTTGCGGAAGCATGCAAGTAATCTCATCACAATTTAATAGCATAAACCTTATGATTCCGAATTGCATAAGTTAAGTCATCATTAAGACAGTAATCAGAGGAGAAAATGTAAGCATAGCATTACCAAATTCAGTTCAAGTTTCAAGGTAACCAAAAAGCGTAAGTTACATAACCCCAAAAGTGTGAAAAGGCCAACAAAGGCCATACATTCCAAAATAACAAAATAACCCCATCTAAGTGTATCGTACTCAAGACCCCGCCCAACGTCTAGAGGACGTCGTCGGGTTGCCACTCACGGGCTGGGGGTGGCTCAAAAGCCTCCTCCGGGCGCTCCTCCGCAATAGCAACGGCACCTGCATCTAAACACCAAAACAAAAGGGTCAGACACGACGGTCTGGCAGGTGAACAGTTTAGACATAATACAAGTCAGTTAATATGAAAGTAATCAGCACTTAAAACATGGCATGAGTTCTGAACAAAACATGTTTAAGGTGTAATTCAAAACTAATATGCTTTTCAATAAAATAACATGATTCACGAATCCACATTGAGCTCGTCCTTTCTCCGTCATACGTAATGACAAGAGCAAGCGAAACAAAACAAAGCGAGACGAAGCAAAACAAAAGTCCGAGCCACACAAGGTGGGCGGAACACCGGCCGCGGAACCGGACAGAACAAAGATGTGTATAAATACACGGCTAATCTGCAGATTGCCCTTATGTTTAAGGACCCCCGAACTAGTGGATCAGACTGAAAGGGCAGTCCAAGCTCAGTGGTATTCTATGATATCCATGTATGCATAAAACATATCAATGCTCGTACAAAACTTAGCGAAAAATGGGGAAAAACACTTGTCAAAACAATGCAAGACGAGACTAAACAAGAATAGCATAAGCTATAACAAGCAAGGCTGGAAAAGTGTCCCCATTATAGTTCATGAAACAAATCTAAAGTTAAACACATGCTTGTAAATCAAGACAGGAACAAAACGGTATTCTTCGTGCCAAAATTTAAGATTTCGAAACAATTATGTCAAGTATATGCTAAGACTCTTTATTTGATTCTTGTGAAGTTGAAACCCAAATGTTGGAGTTAAAAATACATTGGTGTCCCTGAAGCTAGACATCATTTCATGTTTCAATTGCACAACATCAAGCTAAAGACCCATTAACATATTCTCGTTTTTCTCTCCCATCTAAACCCCTTCAAAATTCTCCTTCTGTGCACTCGGTCACCTCGCGGCTACCTGGCGGCTGGCCGCCGGGTGCTGGTCGGCTGACCGACCAACCGACCGACCGCTGACCGACTGATCAGGAGAATACTACTTTTCAATTTCTTGCGCAGGTCGGCTAGCCGCCTGCTGACCGCCCGCGGGCCGACCACGCCCTGTGCAGAAATTGAGTTACTGTAATTCTGACCGACACAGGGTCGGTTAGCCGTGGGTCAACAGTCGGCTAGCCGACTGCTGACCGCCGGTGTGCGGCAGCTTCAGTTAGATTCAGAATTCCCACCCCCTTTCACCATTTCTTTCCTTTGTCAAATCCCTGCATATCCCTTGCCTCCATGCTCTCCAAGGGCAATTTCCATTCAAATTCTAACAATCCACACTTCCAAATCACCTCACAACATTTCCTCCATTCTTTCATCCATTTATAAAACACATTGGCAAGATAAAAGCAACTTCAAATGAATGAAAAACCATTAACACAAACCATTAGCATATGCATTTCAATTAAAACAAAATTTCAGACTATAACACACCTTTGAAACATACATTGCCCAAATTATCATGGAAAAGAAATCAAATCATGAAAGCTAAAGTAATCAAACATTGCATGCATCATGAGTCTAAGTTGTTCACTTGCCTTTACCAAAGTCCTAGCCCAACAATCTCAGAACAAATCCTACCAAATGTACTCCACGAAATCTACAAGAAACCCATGAAAAGAACTTCAAAAATCCACCAAAAAGAGAAGACAATGACCCATTTCGAAATGGGTGTTGCATGTTTGAAAAATGGGTTCCTAAGGAACTCAAAAGACTACATTGAAGAGGAGAAAGAGATCCATTACCTGAAGCTTGCTAAACAAGAAGAGGAGAAGAAAACGGAGTGGAACCACAGCTGGGATCTCCAAGAAAATGGTAGCAATAGATTCCTAGAGTTGAGAGGAAGAAGATGGTATGGTTGGTTTGTGCTTTGAAGCTCTCTAGCTTAGGCATGCAATGAGAAGAAAGGAGGGGAAGAAGAAGAGTTTTCAGCTGAGTTGAAGAAGTTGCAGGGAGAGTTTGAATCATGAGTGAAGAAAAATGAGGGAGAAGGAGATTTGATCCAAGTGGGTTCTTGTGGGCCCCATTGCTCAGAACTTGCAATGTTTAAAACACTGACTTGTGGGCCCCGGATGAAAACGACGAAGAAGACTAAAATGATCGCCGAAAAATCTAGTTTCCGAAAAGTATAAATTTGGCATAGTTTTGAGATTTCGAAATTTGAGTCCAGATTTGGTGTGAAAAGACTGATTTACCCCTTTGGGCCAAAACTTGGGTTTCTGGGCCTAAAACACAAACAAGCTGAACACAAACGTTTATTAATAAAATAAAACCATTCAAAAGAGATCGAAATCACGATTAAAATCCGAAAACTAGAATTTCCTCCCAAGCTTACACGTACTCTCAAGGCACCCTTAAGTGTGACCAAATAGCACAAAACGCTCTCAAAATTCCCCAAAGCTAATTCTAGACCAACTTGGACCAATTTCTAATCCCACGTACACTAAACTCACATTACAACTAAACACGCACTTAGTTAACACTAATCGCGCTAATCCTGGGTCGGGGTTTGACAAGTATCAGCTTGGCTTGACGTTGTATCGTCTTCAGTCTCTGAATCCGAATCCGTGTCTTGTATGATAGACACGAAGGAGACAGCAAACTTGCCCCCTGTCTTTTGCTTTGTCTTCTTTGCTTTAATAGTGATTACCAAAGGTTTGAAAGCTTTGAAGGAGATGACGAAGAGAGACTGATTGCTTTCTTTGAGTTTGCCGGAAGGTTTGTTTTCTTCCAATGATCGCTGAGGAGCCTTGCCTTTATCTTTTGGGAGATTGTCGGCAAAGGATGTTGTTTTCTCCTCCTTTCCTTCTTTTTCATCCTTGTACATCTGAGAGTCTGCAAAATGGACTTCCTTTCCTTTGAAGGGCTTTTTGTCTGCAAACGCTCTATGTATCAAGCCGTCGTCGCCAACAAACTTAATGCACTGATGTAGAGTCGAAGGAACGACACCGTTTTCGTGTATCCAAGGGCGTCCAAGAAGGATGTTGTAGCATGAAGGGGTTTTTATTGCATATACGGTGACCTCAGAGATAAGATCGCCGATTTGCAACCTGAACCGGATTTTGCCAATGCGCCTTTGAGCACTCCCATCGTATCCAAAGATGGACACAGATGTGTGGCTTAGTTTGCTAGGTGGGATACCCAGTTCTTCGAGTGCCGAAGTAGAGATGAGGTTGAGTGCAGAACCCGGGTCGATCTGGACTCGGTGTACCGGCATCTCTTTGATGTACCCTGTGAAGTACAAGGGTCGGTTGTGCTTCGTCTCGCCTAGCAGGAGGTCTTCCTTATTGAAGGCGATGGTAGCACTTACGGCTTTTTGGACCGAGAGGCATTCAGTGCAAGGTCCTCCAGCTTATTTCTTTTCTCCCTTTGAGGAAGTTTTTTATTTTGTGGGCGCGTTGCCTGACCCTTTTGTCAAAAGATCTTGCCATGCGTGCTTGGTAAAGCTCAACGCTTTGTAGAGCTTCGAGTCGTCTTTCATCGAGGTTATCTAGTTCTTGGAGTCTCAATTTGACGTTGCTTTCTTGCGTCATTTCATTTTGTAGAGATACCCTCAAAGAAGGAATTTGTACCTCTAGGGGGACAACTGCTTCGCATCCATAGACCAAGGAGAATGGTGTGCTATGGGTTGGTCCTCGAACGGTAGTCCGGTAGGCCCATAAAGCTTCAGGCAGTTTGTCGCTCCAGTCTCTTTTGTGAGTAGAGATCATTTTCTTGAGGATTTTGCAGAGTGTCTTGTTGAAGGCTTCTGCTAGTCCATTCGCTGCCGGGTTATACGGGGTCGAAGGACAACTTTGAATTTTGTATTTGTCGCAGAACCTGTAGAATCTGTGATCCCGGAATTGTGGTCCGTTATCATGGACGAATCTTTTAGGTATGCCGAAGCGACAAATGATGTTGGTTCGTAAGAATTGAAGGACTGACGAGGTCTTCATTTCATTGAACGCAAATGCTTCTGACCACTTGGAGAAATAATCCGTAGCGGCGAAGATGAAGCGATGACCTTTGCTTGACGGGGGAGAGATAGGACCTATGATGTCCATACCCCAGGCTTCAAAGGGTCATGAGATCGCTGTAGGATGTAGCCATTCTGGAGGCATGTGTACATAATCTCCATGAACTTGGCATTGTTGGCAACGTTTAGCAAATTGTATTGCGTCAGCCACCATGGTAGGCCAATAATAACCTAACCTTTTTATCTGATCGTAGAGCTTGGGACCAGCTTGATGGGCTCCACAAAGACCAACATGAACTTCTTTTAGAGTTTCTTCCGCCTCTTGTTGTGACAAGCAGCGTAGAAGTACTCCATTGAAGGATTTTTTGTAAAGCATTTTGGAGGGAATATCCAAATGAAAGTTTGGGGATCGTCTTTGGATACTTACCCGCTCTTTTGGATCTTCAGGTAGGATTCCGAACATAATATAATCAATGAACGGATCCCTCCAGTCGCCTATCGGAGGTTTAAGGATGGAAATCCGACCTCTGACCACTCGGTGGCATTCAGCAACTACTTGGTGTGTGTTGAGAGGAGGGAGAATCTTTCTTTCACACACTATAATTTGCATGTTTTCCCCTTCTTGGGTTGCCATCGATGCAGCAAGTCCAGCCAGGGCATCTGTACGGATGTTTTCACCTCTGCGGATGTGGGTGATGTGACAGATGTCAAAGTTTTGACGAAGCGATTGCGCCTTGTTGTAGTAAGGCAACAGATCAGGCTTCCTGATTTCATATTCCTGATTCATCTGGTTGACGATCAGTTGAGAATCCCCAAATGCTTCCAGCATGGTGATGCCAGATTCGACAGCGAGTTCCAATCCTATAATCAGAGCTTGGTACTCAGCCGCATTATTTGAACATGGTTCCAGTAGCGAAAATGCATGTGGAATCATGTATTTATCGGGGCTAACGAAGAGAATGCCAATTCCCGATATCGGCTTTCCTTTTTCATTTGTCCTGGTTGCACCATCGAAGTACATGTTCCAGGAGGCATTTGGTGAGGAAGTCTCCATGCTGTAGACAGGTTCGTCTGGGAGATCATCCCTGAGCGGAGAATCCTTAGGCAGTGGATGCTCTGCGAGAAAGTCTGCCGGAGCTTGACCTTTTGATTGCTTTCTGTGGTACATACCTAATATCAAATTGTGACAGAAGGATTGACCATTTTGCTAGCCGGGCATTGAGAGAACCTGCTTTTGTGACAAGGACCTTTAAGAGATTGATCCTCGATATCAGGTATATTGTGTTTGACAGCAAATAGTGACGCGGCTTTTGTACGGCGAACATCACTGCCAAGCATTCTTTTTCGACTAGAGAGTAGCGATGCTCTGCACCTACCAACATGCGACTGAGGTAGTATAGAGCAGCTTCTTTTCCTCCATCATTTTCTTGTGCAAGTAGAGCACCCAAAGAATAGTCGAGAGCTCTTGTGTACAAGATGAATGGTTTTCCGGTTGTGGGAACAGCCAACACCGGAGGCTTGGTCAGGTATGACTTGATGTCTTGAAATGCAGCTTCACATTCAGCAGCCCAAACAAAGTCTACACCTTTCTTCATCAGGCGAGAAAATGGACGGCATTTTCCTGACAGATTGGAAATGAACCGTCGGATGTATGCCAATCTTCCTTGAAGCCCTTTTAGTTCTCTTAGGGTCCTTGGAGATGGCATTTCTAGAATTGCCTTGACTTTTATGGGGTCAAGTTCTACTCCAGATTTCCGAACTATGAATCCGAGGAACTTACTCAATGAGACACCGAAGAAGCATTTGAGGGGATTCGCTCGCAGTTTGTGTTTGCGAAGCCGGAGGAAGACTTCTCGAAGATCTTGGAGATGGTCTTCTTTCCTTTTGCTTTTGACGGCGAGGTCATCAACATAACATTCGACTGTCTTGTGCTACATATCTTGGAATATCTTCATCATAGCCCTTTGATATGTTGCACCAGCATTTTTCAGACCAAATGGCATGACAATGTAGCAATACACGCCAAATGAGGTCCGAAAGGATTTATGCCTTTCATCTTCGGGATGCATCTTTATCTGGTTGTAGCCAGAGAAGCCGTCCATGAAAGTCATTCGCTCAAACCCGCAGGTGTTGTCAATCATTACCTCTGGTATGGGGAGCGGGAATTCATCTACGGGGCATGCATTATTCAGGTCTCTATAGTCAATACAGACTCTGATTTGCCCGTTTTTCTTTGTCACAGGGACGATGTTGGCCAACCATTCAGGATGTTGTTCCTCGCGGATGAAGCCAACGTTTTTGAGTTTCTGAACTTCTTGTTCAATTTTGTCCATCACATCAGGACGGAATCTTCTTTGGCCTTGTTTGACAGGCTTGACATTTTCTTGCAGGTTGAGTTTGTGGACTGCTATTTTGGGATCTAAGCCAGGCATTTCAGCGTAAGACCATGCAAAACAATCAACAAACTCACGAAGAAAAGAGACATACTCGGGTAACTCCCCATCCTTTATATTCTTGCTTATGAATACAGGACGTGGGTTATCTGGTGTTCCCAACTCTATCCTTTGAACAGAATCTTCTGTCGGAAGGTTTGAAGGTGGTTCCTCCACAACATTTTCAGAGGTTTCCAAGTCAACAAGACCTTGCGGATTTCCAAGGGCGTTTTCAGACCATGGCTCCGTTTCTATCCATAAATCTTTTTGATCGGTATTCTTCTCAAGACTTGCTATGAGATGATCCCAATCACCAGCTGAAACTGGGTCGAATTAAGGCACTTCTTTTGGGGACGACGGCTCTTCTTAATCAGAGAACCGTGCGTCTGTGTGATCGGACAATTCCTCTTCATCATCAGAGAAATCATGCCAATTTGATGAGCTTCCTGGGTCCTTGTCGGGTAACTCTTCAAAGAGATATCCAGGGAGATCGATGTCTTCCTCGACATGAGATGTTGCGGCTTGGTCGGCAAAACGACTCTGCAGCCTTTGTGTCAGCAGTCTCATTGGAGTGTCAGGATCATACCCCAATCCGTATGAAGATTTGTCTATACGACGGTGGAGTTTCCAATCTTCCAGCTGGCCTTTGGTCAGGGTGGGTTCCAATGGTGTGAGAATACCATGGTCACCTCCCAAACCAATTGGATTTTGAGCGTCATAGCCCATTTTCTTCTTGATAGCTTGTGCCATTGGACTATACAGGGATAGTTGAGGCATACCTTCATTTTGGAAAAGCTCAAGCAGGCAGTTTGAGGAAGAAGCGTTCGATCTATGGAAGAAGATTGGTTTATTTTCTGCCGACGTTTCCGGAATGACGAAGGTAGCAAACGTAGGATCTTCTACGTCCGCAGGGGTCTCCAATGGAGTGAGAGCAGGCCGAACTTGCTGAGTATCAGCTTGGCTTGGTGATGTATCGTCTTCAGTCTCTGAATCCGAATTCGTGTCTTGTATGATAGACACGAAGGAAACAACAAACTTGCCCCCTGTCTTTTGCTCTGTCTTCTTTGCTTTAGTAGTGATTACCAAAGGTTTGGAAGATTTGAAGGAGATGATGAAGGGAGACTGATTGCTCTCTTTGAGTTTGCCGGAAGGTTTGTTTTCTTCCGATGATCGCTGAGGAGCCTTGCCTTTATCTTTTTGGAGATTGCCAGCAAAGGATGCTGTTTTCTCCTCCTTTCCTTCTTTTTCATCCTTGTACATCTGAGAGTCTGCAAAATGGACTTCCTTTCCTTTGAAGGGCTTTTTGTCTGCAAACACTCTATGTATCAAGCTGTCGTCGCCAACAAACTTAATGCACTGATGTAGAGTCGAAGGAACGACACCGTTTTCGTGTATCCAAGGGCGTCCAAGAAGGATGTTGTAGCATGAAGGGGTTTTTATTGCATATACGGTGACCTCAGAGATAAGATCGCCGATTTGCAACCTGAACCGGATTTTGCCAATGGGCCTTTGAGCACTCCCATCATATCCAAAGATGGACACAGATGTGTGGCTTAGTTTGCTAGGTGGGATACCCAGTTCTTCGAGTGCCGAAGTAGAGATGAGGTTGAGTGCAGAACCCGGGTCGATCTAGACTCGGTGTACCGGCATCTCTTTGATGTACCCTGTGAAGTACAAGGGTCGGTTGTGCTTCGTCTCGCCTAGCAGGAGGTCTTCCTTATTGAAGGCGATGGTAGCACTTACGGCTTTTTGGACCGAGAGGCATTCATTGCAAGGTCCTCCAGCTTCTTTCTTTTCTCCCTTTGAGGAAGTTTTTGATTTTGTGACCTTATAGTCCATTTCAATAGGCAGGACTTGCGGGGCATGTTTGTCGACATCCAGATTCAGCCTTTGCAGTTCTGAAATGAGACTATCACGAGTTTGTGGTGACATACGCAATAAGTCTAGGATGTGCAGTCGTGCAAGTATGTGTTTGAAGTGCTCGATCAAGTCATACTTGAAAGCCTCCTTTAGGCCTGCATTTTCATTATCACCGCCGCTTGGGGCATTTACAGCTTGTTTTCCCGAAGGATTTACATAAGAAGAAGAAGAAGGTTGGTTATAGTTTTTGTGGTAATCCCGGCCAGAGCGGGTACCTTTCCCAACTTCAAAAGCTTCTAGAGGTGGTTCTTCTTTCGGAAGACCCCCTTCGGGCTCAAGGGGCTGATCTTCCCCATTTGCTGAAAACGCCTCTGCAGCAGCATTGCCGTCTTCATTTATTGCATTGCATGGAGCATTTTCCGGGAATAAGTCCTGAACAGCTTCCAACAACTTTTCTTCTTTGTCCAGTATTTCATCGGTCCAGACATCTCCTATGAGGTTGGGTACCTAGGACCAATTGACTAGGTTTTCTTTGAAGACTTCATCAGTCAGAGCTTCTTCATGGTGATCAGTCGGAAGAGGCTTGAATTCTGATGTCACCGTTTCAGGAGACGATGGCTGAGAAGGTGTTATCTCAGTGGAAGTCACCCGAGAATATGTAGCTCCAGAAGATATGCTACTAGATACATTTTGAGAGTCCGTGGCCTCAGCAGATGGAGCTTCAGAGGCACTATCATCCTGAACTATCAAATTACAGGCAACTTCGATAGAAGATGCCTCCATAATGGACCATTGGGAATCAGACTCATCCTCCGATGTAAGCGGATCATTAATCCAGCAGCTTTCTTCATTTTCCGGAGTCACTGGAAGAGATGCTCGTAGATTTTCCGGGATTTCCGGTTCTGGATTTTGATGAAGTTGGTTGATGCGATCCTGCTCCTGCTCTATGGCTAGATGCTGCAAGATCCTCGCATATTCTTCAAGATCGGGCATAGGAGCCAAATCTTTTTCTTCATCTGCCCCTTGTGGTTCGACCTGGTTGGGATCCACTAGAGCATTTGTTTGTGCTATGTTAACAGCAATTTGGGCAGCCTCTTGGTCTTAATCATCATCAGACCAGGATCCTTGTGGCTGGAAGGGGTTATACCAGATTACTGGCATAAGGTGGGATTTCGGGATCCTTTCTTCGTCGGAGAGATATTCTCCGGTTCCAAGGGATTCCTCCCACTCATCGGTGTCACTGGCAGTGTCACTAGACTCGTATCCATTCATGGAGAATCCAACTACCGAGTTACAAGAGTATGATGCCTCCTGCGTAGTCTCATCTCTGAGCCGTGGTGGCTTGAAATCACTGGGAGTGAATTTTCTTATCACTCTTGGAACTTTAGGGAGAGACCCGTCTGTTGCCCCCAGTGAAGCGGTAGAGGAGGTTTCTGCTTTTTCAGGAACCTCTTGTTTTGTTTGAGCCTTCTCCTGTTATTTGAGCTTGCGGAGTTGTCTCTTGGATTGCCTTCACTGTTGAGCGGTCGGCTTTGTTTTGACGATCTCCCAATTTTCATCTTCTAGGAGATCGGGATGTACCCATATGTGTTGTCCTTCCGGCGTTGGGTAAGGCACCAGCTCTTGGGACGTTTGGGTCATTTTTATCACCTTGAAGGAAGTGGTGACTTTTTCCTTTGATGATTTGGATGTTTGTCCATATGACACCATGTTAACGGAGCCAGACCCATAGTTTTTGTCAAAGGTGATGACTCCGTTTTTCCACATCTCGTTGATCTTCTCTCACAACAAAACATTGGTTGAAAGGATGCGAGACCATTAGGTGGTATGGACAATATCGGGGATCGTTGGTTTTGCCAACATCTCCAGGTCTTTTGGGGTCAGGCAGGGTGAGTTTGCCATTTTCCAAGAGAGCCCCAAATATTTCTTCAACATCTTCATCAAACGGGTATTTCTTTTCTACTCGTTCTTTGAAGGCATCAGAGAGTTCATGTCTCTTACCTGCAGCTTTATTTTCAGCTTTCTTTGGTGGCTGAGGAGCTGACTTGGTTTGCACATTGAGAACCTCCTTTTTCTTTGGCTTGGAGGTTGGAATGGCGGTCTGCTCTTTTTTTGATGACTGCTGACTGTTGAGGTCTTTGATCACCGTTTCAGCCTCCATAGATGCTTCTAGGAGTTCTCCCAAGTTTTTTGATTTGTTGCCGATGATCATGGAGCAGATCCTTGCTCTCATGTTGTTTCGGCAAATGTCGACTAGCGACGCTTGTGGCAGCACATCCGAGCATTTGTATGCCATTCCTTTCCACTTGTGAATGAAGTCGTATGTCGACTCATTCTCTCCTTGTTTAAGGCTGCAGAGCTGAGCCATAGTAGCAGGATGATCCTCACCTTTGAAGTGGGTCAGGAAACGTGTCTCTAGCATGGTCAAGTTTTGAATGGAGTCCTCTGGCAGAGTGGAATACCAATCAAAGGCCGTACCTTTTAAGGTACTTGCAAAGAGCCGGATCTTGAGAGCATCTTGATTCGCAATCGTTCCTGTCAGGATCTTGAAGTGGATGACATGCTGTCTGGCTGAACCTTTCCCCGTATATGTTTGGAGAAGAGGTTGTTTAAACTTTTGGGGAAACGGAACCGAGTCCATCCACAAGGGATATGGTGGCTTGATCCCATGCTCCTTCAGTGTATCCTCTTCTTTTGCTTTGGCGAGGATATTGTCCACGTCCTTTTTAGTAAGGGCGCGTGACTCATCTTCTCCACCGTTTGCCTTATCTTGTGGAGGAACTTCCTCATTGTTTAGTGGACGCTGGAGAGTGAGAAGGAGGTTCTCCATCAGAACCTCTATTCTCTGCTGTCCTCGCTCTATCTGCTGAATGCGTAGAGCCATGTCGTCATGTGGTGGAGGTTGCTCAGAGTTTGTGACCAAGACATTCATCCTTCGTGAGTCGAAAGAGGATACTGTCTTAGTGACTGAGCTGGAGCTCATTCTTTTAGATGAAGAGTCCAAGGAATGATCACTCCGATGTCCCTGTCTTGAAGGAGTGGGAGAGTCTTCCTGATGTCTTCTCGTCCGGGAGACGCTGCGAGTCACCGGTCGTCTGACATGTATTTTTGTCGCTGACTTCTGGCGTCTTTTGGTTTTGCCAACCATGTGGACAGCAGCAACTTGGTCGGGTCTTTCTTTTTCGACCCATTTTTGGGAGATTTGAAGCTCGGAATGCTGGGTTCTTTGCTTCTCTAATCTCTTTTGTCGATATGCCGCGCGGTGACGTATGCGACTAGCAATTTGAGCTTCGGTTAGCTCGGGCTGTGCTCTGGCAATGAAGGACGTGGTCCCTCGTGCACAGCAACCGAGCTTTTCTTCCTTGAAAACTGGCATGGACAGGATTTGGACGCGGTCCTTAGCCTGTCGCAGCGAAACTTTAAGTTTTGCAAGCTCGTCCCCTGTTGAGATGAAGGGTCGAGTTGCAGGAGAGCAGGCCCTAGAAGTTCTTGTCGAGGCCTTGTGATGCACGATTTGAGTTTGGGTTTGTACGAGCAAGCCGGCTCGTGCTGAGTAGTTTTTGTTGTTCGGTGGAGGGTAGGTTTCTCTCCTTTGATGTAAGCAAGAGGATAAAACCTATTCTCCTTGAGAGGAGCCAGGTATTCTGGCTTTGCAGATGTCCGGGACCTTCTTTGTTCTGGTGAAGATCGCGGGGACCAAGTCTTGGGATAGACTTGGTTTCTTGTAGGTTGAGGCCTCAGGGGATTGCCACGAGCCTCAGGTTTCTTGGTGACCGCCTTTGGTGTCGGGGTAGCGACACGTTGGGGGGCGGTTTTCTGCTTCTTAGTAGGCACCGTCTCTTCTGTGGGTAGTGGGAATGGTCCCAGTGACCCGAAGACGATGGTCCGGGGAGTGGAGGTCGACCCGGTGTTTTAGGAGTTGCCGAGGGAGGTGATGCTTCGGCAGCTGACGGGGCGCTTGAAAGTGCCCTTGCTTTGCTTCTCTTGAAGCGTGACTTGGTACTTGTTCTCATCGAAGGTGATGGTCAACGAAGCTGCCATTGTTAGTTTTTGAAAAAACTTTTCTGAAACAAGACCACATCCATTAGTAATTACAAGAATAGGGTGATCATAAATGGGCTATACTATGGTTTTGTCTTTTCAAATCGCTCAGGGGCATGGCCCGTTCTGAGCGTAATGAAGAAGGCCAAAAAGCCATAGATGGTACAATTGTTCTAAACGCAAGTATGGTCGGCTCGAAATGAGCGTTCCAGGGACCACTAGAAGCAATTGTAAACCTTAATTCAAATTACCGAGAAGCGAATCTCACTCGAGGTAAAACGATATAAGGTTAGAGATACAAATGTGTCGGTCGCGAATACAGTAGACCCGAAAGGGCGTACTAGCACCGCTAGGCACAAATGTTGTAAATCGCATCCTTGAAGGACACGAGATGGGATTTTTTGAAATGTCAAGATTGGATTCGCAAAAGAGAGCAAATGGTATTCCAATCCGAATACAGGTTCAAACATTTCTGCGAGCCTATGTCCGAAAAAGGAAAGAACCAGGATTTCTCAGATTTGAATCCAATAGTGACGAGAGTTTTTTTTTTTTTTTTTTTTTGAAAAGTCAAGATTGAATTCATAAAAGAGGGCAAATGGTATTCCAATCCGAATACAGGTTCAAACATTTCTGCGAGCCTAAATCCGAAAAGGAAATAACTAAAATTCCTCCAATTTGAACACAATAGTGACAGAAGTTTTTTTTTTTTTAATTTTTGTTTTTTTTTTTGAAGAGTGCACATAGGTCTTCCAATTCGGTCTTATGAAACATTAGTGGATAGATTAGCCCCTAGGTAAGGGTAGGATTACTTAATGAACCCGTTTGAAGGACCCTTACCTCGAACAGTCTAGCTGCCTCCACACTCTGGACAAGGTTTTTCTTAGATCCACTTTGGTCAAAGAACGCAATTGGTGCAACCTTAATGGACTCATCAAAGAGTGGAAAATGGCCCCTTCCAATCCGAACGTTGGCTCAAACATTTCTGCGAGCCATTGTACGAAAAGGAAAAGACAAAAGTTTCTCTAATTTGAATCCAAAAGAGGGAAATTTGAAAAGTTTTTTTTTTTAACTTTCTTTTTTTTTTAAAGATCTCCGACGGATCCGTCAAAGATAGGGAAATGGTCCTTTCCAATCCGAACGTTGGCTCAAACATTTCTGCGAGCGCAAGCAAACGAAAAGGAAAGAACCAAAGTTTCTCTAATTTGAATCCAAAAGAGAGAAATTTGAAAAGTTTTTTTTGGTTTTTTAACTTTTTTTTTTTTTTTTTAAAGATCTCCGATGGATCCGTCAAAGAGAGGGAAATGGTCCTTTCCAATCCAAACGTTGGCTCAAACATTTCTACGAGCGCAAACAAACGAAAAGGAAAGAACCAAAGTTTCTCTAATTTGAATCCAAAAGAGAGAAAACCCCCTTTTTTTTTGTTGAGAAAAGAAAGAATGGAAACAAGTTCAAAGGAAGAAGTTTCCAAAGAATCCCATCTCATGTTTTTTTTTTAGATACAAGATCCAACATAGGCCACCAACTAGAAGGGAGCCAAGGATCCTAAGCATCGTGTTCTCATTTGAACCAGTCCCACCGGGTATGCCAACTTGATGGACCCGTCTTTTTCTTTCTCGCCTTCCTCCGTCCCGGGTCCGCCGGGGTGCGGCGGGGCGAAGAGGAAAAAAAGAGCAAGCATCAACATTTTTTTTTGTACGGGTATGCCAGATTTTCTGCTCTACTTGGAATTTGAAATGGTGATCCGGAGATTCACCTTCACAAGTAGAAAAGGAAATCAACTTTTTTCTAACTTTCCATTGCACATATATTTTAAAGAAAGAGACAAAGCTTTTTAATGCCGTGAAAGGCGATTTTCATTTGTTTGCCGTGAAAGGCGGTTTTGTGCCGTAGAAGGCGATTTTTTTCCGTGAAAGGCAGTTTACAAATCTCATCAAAATTTAAAGACAAGAAATGTGATTTTTATATCTCTTTAAAAAAAATACAATACAATAGAAAAGTAAGAAAAAGAATCTGACTTCTCAAGCGATTATGGGGACTCGTTCAGATCGATGGTCGCGAGTCATGTATGGGCTCCGCCATCGTCCTTCGGATGAGAACACTTGATGCTTTGATTCACTTGGCTTGGCTTGGACCTCGAGTTTTTAGAGGATAAAGACCAAGGGAAGGTCTTATATCCAATAAAAAACCAAGTAGACGAGCAGAAAAGCCACATCTAGGCCATGTTGGATAGAAGAAGAGAGGAGAGCTTGGGGGGTGGCCCCCCAAGGGACTTCGATCACCTTGTAGTGCTTGCAGCAGAGTTTCTTCAAGACAAGAGAGCTTCTTTTTGTGTAGAGAATTCTTCAGATGATTTTCAGACAATTTTTCTGGACCCAATTTTCAAGACCCAATTTTCAAGACCAATTTTCTGGACCCTTTCTCCTTGGAATGACCGCCTATTTATAGGCTTTTGGTGGCCATTAGGAGGGTTTTATGGGCATTAATGGTATTAATGCTCCATGATGAGAGGAGTTACAAGATTTAATTTCATAATTTTGTAACTCCTTTTTCTTGGATTTTGATTGGCCGATGGAGAGTAATGGGCATTTAATCTCCATGATGATGGGAGTTTCATGATTAATTACCATGATTAATCTCCATAATGATAGGAGTTACATGGTTAATTGTCATGATTAATTGGACTTGTAACTCCCATTTCTTGGCTTCTGATTGGGCCGTTTAAAATAATGAGTTAATGACCCTAATAAATTGCCATAAAAGGGCCATTTAACTTCATTAATTGGCTGCCGAGTTGCTTGAAGAGTCGCGGGTCGCGCCGCGTCTTTTGGAATTCTTCTTGCGATGATCATCGATGGATCCGTACGTTGCTTGATGTCGGATGACGATGAAAATTCAGATATTGGTTGCCACTAATGGTCCGGCAACATCTGTCCAGTCGATTTCTTGATCGGTCGGGCAGAAGGAGTGCTTTCTTGGTCGACCGGTTGGCGATTTCGGAGTGTCCGATGATGATCAAATGATTTTGATGGCGGATCCGTGATGTTGACGAAGATCGACGGATATCATGCCTCAAAAATCAGATTTTAAGAAAATCACAGGGGCCAATCATCGCGAAACGCGAAAAGAATCGGACAAACGGACGTTTCAGCGGAAATTCGGCGACCTGGATTTCCAGGGTCGCCAGAGACCATGCACCCATGGTCGCCGGCGACCATGGGGCGGGCGACCTTGGGCCATGGTCGCCGGCGACCATGGGGCGGGCGACCTTGGGCCATGGTCGCCGGCGACCATGGGCCGAGGTTGCTGGCGACCTTGGACTTTGGTCCATTTTTCAGCCGCCTTCTGGTCGCCGTTTCTTGGTCGTTTCTCGGGCTTTTTCGCTTCTGTTTTCTCCTGCATTTTTCTTTGACATTTCTCCTCATCTATTGGCTTGATTCCTCTGAAGAAAACCCATTGAAAGACTGTGCAAATCAGAGCACAAAGTTTCCTATTTTTTGGAAAAGCCGAAGACTCTGTAGCCGATTTTCCGCCAATAATTGAAATTTGGTCAAACGATGTCGGAATGACCTGAAATTTGAGGTGAAGCTTCTTGGGCATTAGATAGGACCAACCATGGGCTTTTATTTGAGTTTTGAAGCCGTTTGGGGTCCCGTCGATGCTTGAATTGATTTCACCGTGCGGAAGATGTCGAGCTTTGATGTACGGTCATCCGATGTCCGATTAACCTGAAATTTGACGGGGTGCCTATTGGAGTCATTTTGAGATGATCCATTAGCTCCGATTTGGGTGCCATAGTCCCGGGGAGCTTCGCCGCCGGTAGGCTTAATTTTGCTTCGGAGCATCAAAACCGAGTCAAACGTTGTCGGAATGACTTGAAATTCGACATAGAGCCTTTTGGAGGTATTTTGAGGCCATCCATAGACTCTGATCGAAGATTTGATGTATTTGACATTGTCGCCGTCGGGAGCTCACGCTCAGCTGTTGGAGGTTTGAAGTTAGGCCAGATGGTGTCGAAATGGCCCGAAACTTCATGTGTACCCTTCTTTTGGCTATTTTGAATGATCTTGCAGTTTTTGTTTGATTCTGTCAAGATCTGATGCTTGAAGCAGCTTTGCCTGTTTGTAGTAGGATGCGGCTCCATATAGCTTTTGATGTTGATGAGGCAAAGTGACTTTTTTGGTGTCAACAATGTACAGTCGTGCAGGTATGTATTTGAAGTGCTCGATCAAGTCATACTTGAAAGCCTCCTTTAGGCCTGCATTTTCATTATCACTGCCGCTTGGGGCATTTACAACTTGTTTTCCCGAAGGATTTACATAAGAAGAAGAAGAAGGTTGGTTATAGTTTTTGTGGTAATCCCGGCCAGAGCAGGTACCTTTCCAAACTTCAAAAGCTTCTAGAGGTGGTTCTTCTTTCTGAAGACCGCCTTCGGGCTTAAGGGGCTGATCTTCCCCATTTGCTGAAAACATTTCTGTAGCAGCATTGCCGTCTTCAGTTATTGCGTTGCATGGAGCATTTTCCGAGAACAAGTCCTAAACAGCTTCCAACAACTTTTCTTCTTTGTCCAGTATTTCATCGGTCCAGACATCTCCTATGAGGTTGGGTACCTAGGACCAATTGACTGGGTTTTCTTTGAAGACTTCATCAACTAAAGCTTATTCATGGTGATCAGTCGGAAGAAGCTTGAATTCTCATGTCACCGTTTCAGGAGACGATGGCTGAGAAGGTGCTCCAGAAGATACGCTACTGGATGCATTTTGAGAGTCCGTGGCCTCAGCAGATGGAGCTTCAGAGGCACTATCATCCTGAACTATCACATTACAGGCAACATTGATAGAAGATGCCTCCATAATGGACCGTTGGGAATCAGACTCATCCTCCGATATAAGAGGATCATCAATCCAGCAACTTTCTTCATTTTCCAGAGTCACTGGAGGAGATGCTTGTGGATTTTCCAGGACTTCCGGTTCTGGATTTTGATGAAGTTGGTTGATGCAATCCTGCTCCTACTCTATGGCTAGACGCTGCAAGATCCTCGCATATTCTTCAAGATCGGGCATAGGAGCCAAATCTACTTCGTCATCTGCCCCTTGTGGTTCGACCTGGTTGGGATCCACTAGAGCATTTGTTTGTGCTGTGTTAACAACATTTTGGGCAGCCTCTTGGTCTTCATCATCATCAGACCAAGATCCTTGTGGCTGGAAGGGGTTATACCAGATTACTGGCATAAGGTGGGATTCCGGGATCCATTCTTCGTCGGAGAGATATTCTTCGGTTTCAAGGGATTCCTCCCACTCATCGCTGTCACTGGCAGTGTCACTGGACTCTTATCCATTCATTGAGAATCCAACTACCGAGTTACAAGAGTGCGATGCCCCCTACGTAGTCTCATCTCTGAGCCGTGGTAGCATGAAATCACTGAGAGTGAATTCTCTTATCACTCTTGGAACTTTGGGGAGAGACCCCTCTGTTGCCCCCAGTGAAGCGGTATAGGAGGTTTCTGCTTTTCCAGGAACCTCTTGTTTTGTTTGAGCCTTCTCCTGCTGTTTGAGCTTGTGGAGTTTTCTCTTGGCTTGCCTTCGCTGTTGAGCGGTCGGCTTTGTTTTGACGATCTCCCAATTTTCATCTTCTAGGAGATCGAGATGTACCCATATGGGTTGTCCTTCTGGTGTTGGGTAAGGCACCAGCTCTTGGGACGTTTGGGTCATTTTTATCACCTTGAAGGAAGTAGTGACTTTTTCCTTTGATGATTTGGATGTTTGTCCATATGACAGCATGTTAACAGAGGCAAACCCATAGTTTTTGTCAAAGGTGATGACTCCGTTTTTCCACATCTCGTTGATCTTCTCTCTCACAATGAAACATTGGTTGAGAGGATGCGAGACCATTTGGTGGTATGGACAATATCGGGGATTGTTGGTTTTGCCAACATCTCCCGGTCTTTTGGGGTCAGGCAAGGTGAGTTCGCCATTTGCCAAGAGAGCCCCAAATATTTCTTCAACATCTTCATCGAACGGGTATTTCTTTTCTACTCGTTCTTTGAAGGCATCAGAGAGTTCAGGTCTCTTACTTGCAGCTTTATTTTCAGCTTTCTTTGGTGGCTGAGGAGCTGACTTGGTTTGCACATTGAGAACCTCCTTTTTCTTTGGCTTGGAGGTTGGAATGGCGGTCTGCTCCTTCTTTGATGACTTCTGACTGTTGAGGTCTTTGATCACCGTTTCAGCCTCGATAGAAGCTTCTAGGAGTTCTCCCAAGTTTTTTGATTTGTTGCCGATGATCATGGAGCGGATCCTTGCTCTCATGTTGTTTCGCTAAATGTCGACTAGCGACGCTTGTGGCAGCACATCCGAGCATTTGTATGCCATTGCTTTCCACTTGTGAATGAAGTCGTATGTCGACTCATTCTCTCCCTGTTTAAGGCTACAGAGCTGAGCCATAGTAACAGGATGATCCTCACCTTTGAAGTGGGTCAGGAAACGTGTCTCTAGCATGGTCAAGTTTTGAATGGAGTCCTCTGGCAGAGTGGAATACCAATCAAAGGCCGTACCTTTTAAGGTACTTGCAAAGAGCCGGATCTTGAGAGCATCTTGATTCGCAATCGTTCCTGTCAGGATCTTGAAGTGGATGACATGCTGTCTGGCTGAACCTTTCCCCGTATATGTTTGGAGAAGAGGTTGTTTAAACTTTTGGGGAAACGGAACCGAGTCCATCCACAAGGGATATGGTGGCTTGATCCCATGCTCCTTCAGTGTATCCTCTTCTTTTGCTTTGGCGAGGATATTGTCCACGTCCTTTTTAGTAAGGGCGCGTGACTCTTCTTCTCCACCGTTTGCCTCATCTTGTGGAGGAACTTCCTCATTGTTTAGTGGACGCTGGAGAGTGACAAGGAGGTTCTCCATCAGAACCTCTATTCTCTGCTGTCCTCGCTCTATCTGCTGAATGCGTAGAGCCATGTCGTCATGTGGTGGAGGTTGCTCAGAGTTTGTGACCAAGACATTCATCCTTCGTGAGTCGAAAGAGGATACTGTCTTAGTGACTGAGCTGGAGCTCATTCTTTTAGATGAAGAGTCCGAGGAATGATCACTCCGATGTCCCTGGCTTGAAGGAGTGGGAGAGTCATCCTGATGTCTTCTCGTTCGGGAGACGCTGCGAGTCACCGGTCGTCTGACATGTATTTTCGTCGTTGACTTTTGGCGTCTTTTGGTTTTGCCAACCATGTGGATAGCAGCAACTAGATCGGGTCTTTATTTTTCGACCCATTTTTGGGAGATTTGAAGATTAGAATGCTGGGTTCTTTGCTTCTCTAATCTCTTTTGTCGATATGCCGCGCGGCGATGTACGCGATGAGCAATTTGAGCTTCGGTTAGCTCGGGCTGTGCGCTGGCAATGATGGACGTGGTCCCTCGTGCGCAGTAACCGAGCTTGTCTTCCTTGAAGACTGGCATGGACAGGATTTGGACGCGGTCCTTAGCCTGTCGCAGCGAGGCTTTAAATTTTGCAAGCTCGTCCCCTGTTGAGATGAAGGGTCGAGTTGCAGGAGAGCAGGCCCTAGCAAGTTCTTGTCGAGGACTTGTGATGCACAACTTGATTTTGGGCTTGTATGAGCAAGCCGGCTCGTGCTGAGTAGTTTTTGTTGTTCGGTGGAGGGTAGGTTTCTTTCCTTTGATGTAAGCAAGAGGATAAAACCGGTTCTCCTTGAGAGAAGCCAGGTATGCTGGCTTTGCAAATGTCCGGGACCTTCTTTGTTTTTGTGAAGATCGCGGGGACCAAGTCTTGGGATAGACTTGGCTTTTTTGTAGGTTGAGGCCTCACGGGATTGCCACGAGCCTCAGGTTTCTTGGTGATCGCCTTTGGTGTCGGGGTAGTGACACGTTGGGGGGCGGTCTTCTGCTTCTTAGCAGGCACCGTCTCTTCTGCGAGTAGTGGGAATGGTCCCAGTGACCCGAAGACGATGGTCCGGAGAGTGGAGGTCGACCCGGTGTTTTGGGAGTTGCCGAGAGAGGTGATGCTTCGGCAGCTGGCAGGGCGCTTGAAAGTGCCCTTGCTTTACTTCTCTTGAAGCATGACTTGGTACTTGTTCTCATCGAAGGTGATGGTCAACGAAGCTGCCATTGTTAGTTTTGAAAAACTTTTCTGAAACAAGACCACATCCATTAGTAATCACAAGAATATGGTGATCATAAATGGGCTATACTATGGTTTTGTCTTTTCAAATCGCTCAGGGGCATGGCCCGTTCTGAGCGTAATGAAGAAGGCCAAAAGCCATAGATGGTACAATTGTTCTAAACGCAAGTATGGTCGGCTCGAAATGAGCATTCCAGGGACCGCTAGAAGCAATTGTAAACCTTAATTCAAATTACCGAGAAGCGAAGCTCACTCAAGGTAAAATAATATAAGGTTAGAGATACAAATGTGTCGGTCGCGAATACAGTAGACCCGAAAGGGCGTACTACCACCACTAGACACAAATGTTGTAAATCGCATCCTTGAAGGACACGAGATGGGATTTTTTGAAATGTCAAGATTGGATTCGCAAAAGAGAGCAAATGGTATTCCAATCCGAATACAGGTTCAAACATTTCTGCGAGCCTATATCTGAAAAAGGAAAGAACCAGGATTTCTCAGATTTGAATCCAATAGTGACGAGAGTTTTTTTTTTTTTTTTTTTTGAAAAGTCAAGATTGAATTCATAAAAGAGGGCAAATGGTATTCCAATCCGAATACAGGTTCAAACATTTCTGCGAGCCTAAATCTGAAAAGGAAATAACTAAAATTCCTCCAATTTGAACACAATAGTGACAGAAGTTTTTTTTCTTTTTAATTTTTGTTTTTTTTTTTTTGAAGAGTGCACATAGGTCTTCCAATTCGGTCTTATGAAACCTTAGTGGATAGATTAGCCCCTAGGTAAGGGTAGGATTACTTAATGAACCCGTTTGAAGGACCCTTACCTCGAACAGTCTAGCTGCCTCCACACTCTGGACAAGGCTTTTCTTAGATCCACTTTGGTCAAAGAACGCAATTGGTGCAACCTTAATGGACTCATCAAAGAGTGGAAAATGGCCCCTTCCAATCCATGCACCCATGGTCGCCGGCGACCTTGGACTTTGGTCCATTTTTCGGTCGCCGTTTCTTGGTCGTTTCTCGGGCTTTTTCGCTTCTGCTTTCTCCTGTATTTTTCTTTGAAATTTCTCCTCATTTATTGGCTTGATTCCTCCGAAGAGAACCCGTCGAAAGGCTGTGCAAATCAGAACACAAAGTTTCCTATTTTTTGGAAAAGCCGAAGACTCTGTAGGCGATTTTCCGCCAAGAGTTGAAACTGGGTCAAACGATGTCGGAATGACCTGAAGTTTGAGGAGAAGCTTCTTGGGCATTAGATAGGACCAACCATGGGCTTTTATTTGAGTTTTGAAGCCGTTTGGGGTCCCGTCGATGCTTGACTTGATTTCACCGTGTGGAAGATGTCGAGCTTTGATGTACGGTCATCCGATGTCCGATTGACCTGAAATTTGATGGGGAGCCTATTGGAGTCATTTTGAGATGATCCATTAGCTCCAATTTGGGTGCCATGGTCCCGGGGAGCTTCACCGCCGGTAGGCTTGATTTTGCTTCGGAGCATCAAAACCGGGTCAAACGTTGTCGGTTTGACTTGAAATTCGACATGGAGCCTTTTGGAGGTATTTTGAGACCATCCATAGGCTCTGATAGAAGATTTGACGTTGTTGACACTGTCGCCGTCGGGAGCTCCGACTCAGCTGTTGGAGGATTGAAGTTAAGCCAAATAGTGTCGTAATGGCCCGAAACTTCATGTGTACCCTTATTTTGGCTACTTTGAAAGATCTTGTAGTTTTTGTTTGGTTCTGTCAAGATCTGATGCTTGAAGCAGCTTTGCCTATTTGTAGTAGGATGCGGCTCCATATAGCTTTTGATGTTGATGAGGTAAAGTGACATTTTTGGTGTCAACAGCCTCCTCCTCTGCAAGCTATTCCAAGACCTCATCAGGAATCTCTTGTGCAACTCCTGATCTGATGATGTCCTCGTCCTCGAGAAAACCTGTTATGTGCTAGTCTCCAGAAAGGAAAGCAAGAACTTCTTCTCGACGGACGCCATCTGACTTCCCAAGACCCTTCACGGAAGACTGCTTTACACCAAGCTCCTTCTTGGAAAGCCCCAGGTATGCTGAAAAGCTCTCTACGAACCACTTCGTGAAGCCAGCAGTCCGGAGAGTGGGCAACTCAGGATAGGAAATCATGGCTGTAGTGTCTTCCGCGCTATAAAAGGCCCACGTATTTCTCCCGTCCTGCAGACCTCTAAAACGCTTCACCTTGCTCGAAGGCGCTCCAACAAAGCCTTGAGAGAAGCCCAACTGCATGGCAAAACACAAGGGAACATACGGCTGGATGTCGACGAAAAGATGTCTATGGTACACCATTGTGCCAACACGTACATTAAAAAGCCAACTCTTCTCTGCATTTGTCAAAGAATAGTGTCTCCCCAACACTACCCTGGTGGAATCTCGGGAGACACCAAAATCAAAAGCCTTCTTCCGCAAGCCCGGAGAAAGCTTCACTAAAGACTACCCCATCTCGACGTCCCAGAATCGTCGGATCCTCAAACGGGCAAATATAAAAGATTCGGAAACAAGCTTCCCTCTAGCCAACCGAATCATAAACGGGTCATCGTCCTGAGCAGCACCCAATCGGTGGAAACTGGGACAGTGGTATACATACCACAAATAAAAAATGTGAGCTGAAAATACCCTATTCATGGGAAGCCCAAGCCGAACCAGGAAAGCAGCAGCCTGCAGCTCGGTGCATAAATAGGAGTAAAGAGCAGGCACCAAAGCAAGCCGCTCTCCAAACGCCATCTGACAAGCCGGAAAAATACAATACAGCCTGATGTCCGTACCATCTCTAGTAAAAACAGCCTCACCCAGCCAATAAGTGAAGTAAACAGCGAGATCTCTCCGCAGCGCAATGTCAGAATGAATGGCGTCTGTGTCTGCGAAGAATTCCTTCAAATTCTCTCCATGCCAGAGATCTTCTTCGAACCCGGGTTCTTAGCCCTGGCTTCCTGGGTCGTACTCTCAGAAGACTCCCCGTTGTCAAAGAAGTTGGAAGACAAAAAGCTACCACTCCTCCAACTGCTACACTGGACTTTCGAGCCCTCCTTCTCCTTCAAAAAGTCGTAGAAGGCGACGAGCGGAAAGTACAAAAGCCTGAACTCCTCAGACTGCTCCTCAAGGACGCCATCGATAGGCATGAACTCCTCATAGAGATTGCCGAGAATAGGCAGCCCAGTGATGGCACTCAGTTCCTTTAAAGAAAAACCAATCTCACCGTTCGTGACAACGAAGGTGTTGGTTTGTGGAAGGAACGACTCCAGCATGGCCATGATGGCCTCATCGGAGAAAACCACGGTTTGCGGAAAAGCGCGAACCGCGTTAAAAATCTCGGCCTCCTTTACAATGGCAGCGCCAACCTGAAGGATGTGATCAGTCCAAGACTCCCAGCTCGAGTCAGCGCTGAAACGGCCGCGAAGTCGAAAAGGCTTCATCCAATTGCCGCCATCTCCCTTGAAAATGCCAAGGCCCACCGGTCTCAAATCGATCGAAGGATGGTCTGAACCTTGGTAGCCGCTGGCCGGCATCAAAATGTCCATGCGGGCAGGCAACTTCTCTACAAAACCAGAAGGGCAGCCAACAAAAAACCCGGTCTTGATCACATTTGTCCTCTTCGCCCAGCTTGGAGGATCTTCCCTCTTTGAGCATGTGGAGGAAAGGCTTATGATCGAGATGGTCCGATGAAAGGACGACTGGGTAGAAACAGTTCTCTTCTCACCATCAACTGTGAAAGAGAACTGAAAACATCTCCTTTGGTATGTTGAATCGTCGGGAACAGCATCACCAAAGAAGATGGTAGGCTTGGACACAATGCTCTGATCGTCCGTGACCCGGGGACGGTTGCTTACCATAATCTTATAATACTCCTCATCCTTGAGGGCAATCAAAAGTTGCCTCATCTCATCTCGATTGAGCGAGTCACACTCTTCCAAGTTCCTTTCGACATACCGAACCTCTTCCTAGGCTTGCTGTACGGCCACATTAGAGGATCTAGTAGAACGGTGAGGCGCATCAGTGACAGGCTCCTTACCCTTGTTTGTTATGGAGGAACTACCTACAAAGGATGAAAAAAAAAAAGATAAATCATCAAAATGACAGGATTTTGCTAAAAAATTCTAGCGAATTTTGGCATAGTTCCGGGGCAATTCCGAAGAAAAGGAAAACGCCCCGAAAGAAATAGGAGCTTGAAGATGGGCTCAACATTGCTTCAAGCTCATAATCAATGGAAAATTTTCAAAGAAGGTAACATTGCTGCGAGATCAAACCAAAGCTTTTCAAATATCCGCAGGACTGGAAAAGGGCTCAACATTACTGCGAGCTCCAGAATCCAAAACTTGCAAAGCTCCTCAGAAAATCCCCGCAAGACCAAGAAAGGGCTTAACATTGCTGCGAGCTCCAAATCCCAAGACTTGCGAAAAGATTTCTATGTGTGCACTATCATGCTTCCAATTCTATTTTCTAAAAAGAAAAAATGCATAGAAGGAAAGTTGTCATGCATGCGCGTCTCGAAATCCGGAAAAAAAAAGGGAAAGAAAAGAGGAAGAAAGTTTCTTTTTTCAAAAAACAAAAAAAAAAATCACCCACAGGCCACGTGGCCGTACGGCCATGACCGTATAGTCTTGTTCGTATGGCCACAAAAAAAAAAGAGATAGAAAAAAAAAACAAACGGTAAGAAAAAAAAAGAGAAACTGTGAGAAAAAAAAAGGTAAAAAAAAAAAGGAAAGAAAAAAAAACCACGGTAAAAAAAACGGGAGAGAAACCGTGAAAGAAAAGAAAAAAAAAGAAAGAGAGAAAAAAAAAAAGAAAGAAAAGAAAAAGGTAAAAAAACGTGTGAAAAAAAAAAAGAAAAAAGAATGCATGTGGAAAAGAAAAAAAAAAGAGGAGAAAGAAAAAGAAAAGAAAAGACAAGAAAGAAAACCTTTTTCTATTCCTACATGGGGTTTCTTAAGAAAAAAATAAACTTACTTGAAGCCATTGATGGAGAAGAAAAAGAAAGAGCTTGAAGATCCTTGAAGAAGAAGGAGAATTCTTGATCTTGGAGCACTCTTGAAGGCTTTTACAAAAAGAAGGCAGTAGGAGCAAGAGATCCAACCTCCCCTTGCTTTTATAGAAGAGGGCAAACCAAAAGAGGAAAGGAGGAGAACAGAAAGGAGGTAAGTGCTACAAATTAGCAAACTTCCTAAAAGAAAAGGATCATGGGATATTCTTTCCCAATGAGGAGATCTTTTGAGAAATTATCTCCAAAAAGAGAGGGATTATGAGAAACTTTCTCCCAAAGAAAGATACTTTGAGAAAATCTCTCCCAAAATTAGGGAAACTTGAGAGATTCTCTCCAAGTAAGAATATTTTTAGATATTCTCCACCAAAAAGAGATATTTTTAGATATTCTTTACAAAAATGACACCACATGAGATCTAAGCCATCTTTAAAGCTTAAGGTCCCATGGGCTAGCCCACATGAGCCAGGTTTTACCACCTAGGCACTAAAAGTGGCTTTTAGTCAAAACTCCTCCTACCAAGAGCATACAAAAATGGCTCCATGCCTCCTTTGAGTTGATTGGACCATACAAAAAATCCAAGCCTCATGAGTTTCCAAAAACCCAAACCATCCCACCTCATGAACCAAATTAAGCCAAAACCTTGAAATTGACATTCCACAAAAACCCAAACCACTCCAGCGGACCCAAAGTTGTCCCAAAGAGTGACAAAATCCAAACCATGGTCTCCTAACTTGCCACATACAGCTTGTTGGGTCACAAGGCCAAAACCAAAACCAAATCCCGGTCCCCTAACTTGCCACATACAGCTTGTTAGGTCACAAGACCAAAATCAAAATTCAAAACCCGACCCCCTAACTCACCACATACAGCTTGTTAGGTCATAAGGTCAAAAACAAAAAAAACAAAAAAAACCTTTCTTGACCGCCTGATGCGCCACACAAAGCCTATAGGTCCACAAGGTCAAAACGGAAAATCCAAAACCCAACAACCCAATCCAAATGTCACTTTCAAAATCTTTCCTTGAGATGGTACGTGATCTCTCTCACTGCCATAAAATCCCCTTGAAAACTCAAAAGGCTATTCTATCAAAAAGAAAAATGCTCAGAGACTCTTGGTCAAGTCAGAAGTTCTCCTTCAAAGTTTTCTTCGAGGCACATCGACTGCAAAAACTACGCGATTCGTCGCTGTACCTTGAGGGGGCATTTGTTGACACAAAAAAAAAGTCACTTTGCCTCCTCAACATCAAAAGCTACATTGAGCCGCATCCTACTACAAACAGGCAAAGCTTTTTCAAGCATCAGATCTTGTCAAAATCAAACAAAAACTGCAAGATCTTTCAAAATAGCCAAAAAAGAGGTACACATGAAATTTCGGGCCATTTCGATACCATTAGGCCTAACTTCAATCCTCCAACAGCTGAGCGGGAGCTCTCGGCGGCTACAGTGTCAAATACGTCAAATTCTTGATCAGAGCCTATGGATTGTCTCAAAATACCTCCAAAAGATTCTACGTCGAATTTCAAGTCAAACCCACACCGTTTGACCCTCTATCAACTCTTGAGAGGCAAAATCAAGCCTCTTAGCGGCGAGAACCTCTGATGCTGCCACTCATCAAACAAAGCACATGAGTAGCTTTTGCATGCTTCCAAAGGACAGCACGTCGTATTTCAGGTCATTCCGACAACGTTTGACCCGGTCTTGACGCTCCGAAACAAAATCAAGCCTACCGGCGGCGAAGCTCCCTGGGACCATGGCATCCAAATTGGAGCTAATGGATCATCTCAAAATGACTCCAATAGGCTCCCTGTAAAATTTCAGGTCAATCGGACTTCGGATGACCGTACATCAAAGCTTGACATCTTCCGCACGGTGAAATCAAGTCTAGCATCGACGGGACCCCAAACGGATTTAAAACTCAAATAAAGAACATGGTTAATCCTATCTAATGCTCAAGAAGCTTCACCTGAAATTTTAGGTCATTTCGACATCGTTTGACCTAGTTTCAACTCTTGGCGGAAAATCGGTTACAAAGTCTTCGGCTTTTCCAAAAATAGGAAACTTTGTGCTCTGATTTGCATGACTTCTCAATGGGTTTTCTTCAGTGGAATTAAGCCAATAAATGACGAGAATTTTCAAAGAAAAATACAGGAGAAAACAGAAGCAAAAAAGCCCAAAGAACGGCGAAGAAACGGCGACCGAATGGCGACCGAAAAGGGGGCCAAAGCCCCATGGTCGCCGGCGACCTTGGAAGTCTGGGTCGCTGGATTTCCACCGAAATGTCCTTTTTTCTGATTCTTTTCGAGTTTTGCGATGATTGGCCCCTGTGATTTTCTTAAAATCTGATTTCTGAGGCATGATATCCGTCAATCTTTTTCAACATCACGGATCCGCCATCGAAATCATTTGATCATCATCGGACACTCCGAAACCGCCAACTGGCCGTCCAAGAAAGCACACTTTCTGCCCTTCCGATCATGAAATTGATTGGACAGATGTTGTCGGCCCATTGGTATCAACTAATTTCTGAATTCGCATCGCCATCTGAAATCAAATAACATGCGGATCCGTCAATGATCATCGCATGAAGAATTCCAAAAGACGCGGTGCGGCCCGCGACTCCTCAAGCGACTCGGCGGCCAATTAATGAAGTTAAATGACATTTTTATGACAACTTATTAGGTTCATTAACTCATTATTTTGGACGGCCCAATCAGAAGCAAGCAAATGGGAGTTACAAGTCCAATTAATCATGAAAATTAACCATGTAACTCCTATCATTATGGAGATTACTCATGGTAATTAATCATGAAACTCCCCTCATCATGGAGATTAAATGCCCATTATTGTCCATCGGCCAATCAAAATCCAAGAAAAAGGAGTTAGAAAATTATGAAATTAAATCTTATAACTCCTCCCATCATGGAGCATTAATGCCATTAATACCCATAAACCTTCCTAATGGCCACCAAAAGCCTATAAATAGGCGGTCATTCCAAAGGGAAAGGGTCCTGGAAAATCGTCTTGAAAATTATCTTGAAGAATTCTCTGCACAAAGAAGCTCTCTTGCCTTGAAGAAACTCTGCTGCAAACACTACAAGGTGATCGAAGTCCCTTGGGGGGCCACCCCCCAAGGTTTCCCCTCTTCTTCTATCCAACATGGCCTAGATGCGGCTTTTCTGCCCGTCTACTTGATTTTTTATTGGATATAGGACCTTCCCTTGGTCTTTGTCCTCTAAAAATCTGAGGTCCAAGCCAAGCCAAGTGGACTAAAGCATCAAGTGTTCTCATCTGAAGGACGATGGCTGAGTCCATACATAACTCGCGACCGTCAATCTGAACGAGTCCCCACAGTCTCCTGAGAAGTCAGATCTCTCTTTCTTTCTTTTCTATTGTACTTTGTATTTTTAAAGAGACAAAAAAATCACAATTCTTGTCTTTCATCATTGATGAGATTTGTAAATCGCCTTCCACGGCAAAATCACCTTCAACGGCACAAAACCGCCTTTCACGGCGAACTAAACAAAATCACCTCTCACGGAATTTTAAAATCTTGTCTCTTTCTTTAAATATATGTGCAATGGAAAGTTAGAAAAGAAGTTTGATTTCCTTTCTACTTGTGAAGGTGAATCTCCGGATCAACATTTCAAATTCCAAGTAGAATAGAAAATCTGGCATACTCGTACAAAAATGTTGATGCTTGCTCTTTTTTTCTCTTCGCCCCGCCGCACCCCGGCGGACCCGGGACGGAGGAAGACAAGAAGAAAAAAGACGGGTCCATCAGCGGATTTGGGTGCAAGTATCGACTGAATGTCGTTTCCTTACTTTTTTCTCAAAAAATTTTGTTTTGTGGTTATCGATGGAATGTCGCCTCCCCACAATTTTTGAGATTTGAGGTTTTTTCGAACCTTCGTTTTTGTTTTGAAATTTGGGTTGTGGATAACAACTGAAACGTTGTGTCTCCACGATTTTTGAAATCTTACAAGTATTGACGAGGTGTCACTTCCTTACAATTTGAGGTTTTGGAAGTATCGAATGGGGTTCGCATCCTTCCGATTTATGGGTTTTGTGTGACTATCGACTAAACGTCGCTTCCCCACGGTTTTTGAAAAACCATTTTTTGTTTAAAGACACGAGGGTCGTAAATTTTGACTTAAAACCATTTTTTATGGTAAAAGTCGGGGTGGACTAGGGTGGAAATCCCTGAGTCCTGATTTTTGTTTCAAGCCATGAATTTTGGTTTCAAGGATCGAAAGTTTTGGTCAAGTTAGGGAAGAGGCTCATAAACTTGGATTTTGGGTTTGATTTTTCTTTTTGAACATTGAAACATTGAAAGTAAACATTGTTTTAGGGTCTTTTAGAAATTTGAACATAGGGATGAAAACTCTAAAAGGGGTGGGTTTAACGAGCAAGTACCTAGGAATAGGCTTTGTCCATGCAGGTATCGCTCTGACCCGTTGTAGGAAGTCTTCAAGGGTAGTACCGCTTCAACAACTTGCTATTGATGGGTAGTATACATCTGTCACCCTCCACGTTTAGAAGAGCATATGCACCGTTGGAGAAGACTTTGTCGATGACGAAGGGTCCCTCCCATTTTGGTTCGAATTTACCTTTGGATTTGTGGGCAAAAACCATTGGCTTTTTCACCGCAAGAACCAATTGACCCATTTTGTGGGCGCTTTGCCTGACCTTCTTGTCGAAAGACCTTGCCATGCGTACTTGGTAAAGCTCAACGCTTTGTAGAGCTTTGAGCCATCTTTCATCGAGATTATCCAATTCTTGGAGTCTCAATTTGACGTTGCTTTCTTGCATCATTTCATTTTGTAGAGATACCCTTAAGGAAGGAATTTGTACCTCTAGGGGAACAACTGCTTCACATCCATAGACCAAGGAGAATGGTGTGCTATGGGTTGGTCCTCGAACGGTAGTTCGGTAGGCCCATAAAGCTTCAGGCAGTTTGTCGCTCCAGTCTCTTTCGTGACTAGAGACCATTTTCTTGAGGATTTTGCAGAGTGTCTTGTTGAAGGCTTCTGCTAGTCCATTCGCTGCTGGGTTATACAAAGTGGAAGGACAACTTTGGATTTTGTATTTGTCGCAGAACCTATAGAATCTGTGATCTCGGAATTGTGGTATGTTATCGTGGACGAATCTTTTAGGTATGCCGAAGCGACAAATGATGTTGGTTCGTAAGAATTGAAGGACTGATGAGGCCTTCATTTCACTGAACGTAAATGCTTCTGACCACTTGAAGAAATAATCCGTAGCGACGAAGATGAAGCGATGACCTTTGCTTGACGGGGGAGAGATAGGACCTATGATGTCCATACCCCAGGCTTAAAAGGGCCATGAGATCGCTGTAGGATGTAGCCATTCAGGAGGCATGTGGAAATATTCTCCATGAACTTGGCATTGTTGGCAACGTTTAGCAAATTACATTACGTCAGCCACCATTGTAGGCCAATAGTAACCTAACCTTTTTCTCTGATCGTAAAGCTTAGGACCAGCCTGATGGGCCCCACAGAGACCAGCATTGTGAGACCCCGACCCCTAATTTCCGAGATTAGTGTTTTCTTAATTGTGAACTAGCTTTCTAAAGTGAGATTAGTGGTTGTTTGGGTGAGTTTGCGGGTTAGAAAGACCTTTCATTAACTTTGGGGAGTTTTGAAGGCCAGTGAACCCAGTTAGTGACCGTATGGCCCTATTTGTTTTGCATGGTCAGCTTGGAGAGATTCTTTGTGATTCCCAAAAATTTCCATTCCGATTTCATTTGACTAGTATCGTCATTCCCTACAACTTTCGTGTTTGCTCCATACCCATTCGAAGCTCCGAAAATCAATTTCTCAAGCCCTGGGGGTAAACCGGTCTTTTCACATTGAATCTAGACCCAGATTTCAAGATCTCAAAACCATGCCAAAATTATACTTTTTGAAAAATAGGTTTTATGAGAAACATTTTTCTCTTCTTTGTCGATCGCATCCGGGGCTCAGAAATGGATGTTTTAATCCCGACAAGTTTAAGTGATGGTGGGACCCACACCCACCCTTTTATAAAAGGGCCAGCCCATTCCTTCTTCCCCATTGGGTTCCAACAGAATGAGAGAGTGAGAGGAGCCTCAACTCCTTAGGGTTTTTCCCCTTTCCTCTTCTTCTTCCTGTTTTCTCACAAAACCCACCTCCAAGCTTGCCAAAATGAGAGATTTGTGCCCATTTTCTTCTTCCCCTCATCTCAAGCTCTCTATTGATGCCATTAAAAGAGAAATCTAGCCACATTGAGGTTCTCCTTGAGCTAGTCTTGTTCATTTGAAGCACTTCCAAGTAAGTAATCCTTTCAATCTCCTAGATTTGTGTTTTCCTAGCTCTAGAGAGTCTCTACCTTCTCTATTGGGAGCTCTCTTCTTCTTGTTCTTTGATTTGCCATTTTAGGGTTCTAAGATGGGTTTATTTTGAGGTTTTTGTGTAGATTGGAGATTTGTGGCTTTAGAGGGTGATTAGGAGCTTGATTAGCTACTTTGGAAACCAAGTCAAGTGGATGATTAGATTGTTTTGAATATTGGCATATTTTGTGAGAAAAGCTTGATTTTATCAATGATTTTGATGATTTAATACTTGCTAATTACTATGACTTTTATGGGCTTTGAAATGACATATTGATGAGCTTTTTCCTCTTATTTAATCTCTTGAAAACATATGCATTGCTATTTAGTAAATCTTGTTTTTTTTTTTTTTTTTTTTTCTATACATATGGATCTCCATGATGATGAGTCTCTTGCATTGAATGAGATTGGAATTGGAAGGAGAATTAATGCCTTGATGGAAGGATGGTTGGAGGATAGGATTAGAGGTTGAATGGAAGGGAAAAGACCCATTTCATGTCAGGAAATGGATGAAGTCGAAGTGGAATGGTTTGGGAAAGAAAGAGCATAAATCTGCACCTGATGTGTAGTTCCCGCAGCTGGGCGGTCAGCGGGCAGTCACCTTGGCGGCTAGCCGACCGGTGACCGGCGGCTAGCCGACCCAGATTCGGTTACAAACACGGAATGCTGTATTTTAACAGGTGAACCGCAGTCAGCCCCGCGGTTAGACAGCGGCTAATCGCCACCCAAAAGCCCTGTGACTGTCAGGTAGCCGAAATGCGTTGTCAGAAACACAGAACGCTGTATTTTAGCAGGGTGAACTGCGGTCAGCCAGTGGCTAACCGCCGAACACCTCGGCGGCTAACCGCCAGCTAACCGACAGGTGACCGAATTTCACCTAGAATTCCTGAGTCTTTTCTATCGTTTTCAAATATGGTATTTAAAGGTTTGGATGGGTTGTTCTGATGTCCTACCACCTTGGAAAGACCCAGGGGATGACATAGGGAAATCGATTTAGAAAGAAACTCCATTTCGGAAAAGTATTGGGAATTTTGGATTCATCAACTTGCATAAGGAAACTTGGTATGTCCTCTATCATTCGAGTACAATACTAAGGGAAATAATAGACATACAAGATCTTTATACATGTTGTCTAAATACGGAAGCCCCAATATTTAGTCCGTAACTGTATAAGGATTCATTTCATTGTTTTACTCAGATTATATGTATCCTTACCCGATACCACTGGTTTTACCTCAAACTCTGATTTATGCACCTGACATGTCCTGCTAGCCCCGTTTATGCATGAAAAGATAATGATATGAAATGTGTGCCTACGAGCACCGTGCCCAGCCTGCCCGAGTGTTTTATACTGATATAGTTACGTACATGTTTTGATTTTCATGTGACCCATGTGTCGGCACCACTAAGCTTGGACGCCCTTGTCAGTCTGATCAATTGACTTGGGCCTCCCCCTCGTGCTCCCGCCAGCTGTAGCTTGGATCCTGTCCCATTACCCGGTTCTGCGGCCGTGGTCTTGTCTAGCTATATGTATATGTATATATAATGTTCGTTCTCGTCACTTCGCATGTTAGAGACCAACGCCCCGAATGTGCTCTCATCACATTAGTGATGGAGGATTTAGCTTAAGCGTGCTTGCCAATATGTTCCCCACGATTGTGGCTCCCCTGAAGAAGGGCAATTTGCAGGGTCCGCCTATGGACTGGGTTTGCAATGTGAGGAATACCTATTTTGCCAGATATCCATGTTTTATATTTGTTCCAAATGAATATATGTTTTACCAGATATATATGTTTTACACATGCTTCAAAATGAATACATGTTTTGTCAGGTATACAAGTTTTACACTGGTTTTAAATCTATGCAACTTTTGATCAAATACCGTGATTTATCATATGTTTTATTATTCAGATTATCGTTTACATCTTTTCACCCACCTGCCAGACCGTCTTGTCTAACCCACTCTTTTGGTACTCAGGTCCAGATTTCTTCGCTTCAAGCTGAGTGCACGTGTTGGCTGTGGAGCCATGAGTTACAGATTTGTTGCGCCGGCTATGTCATGTAGACATTTAGCTCGACATCTGAGTTACGTCACATGTGGGGTAGTGTTTATTTAGCTTGTTATTTGTATGGCTTTTATTAGCCTGTTCTCCGGGATTTTTAATTAATGCACAGTGATGCTTGTAACTTGAACATATGTGGGAATGAAATATCCTGTTACTGTCAGCTCTGTATTTTAATGCGATGGTTTGTTCCAGTCTGATATGATTCTTGATACAATAGCTATATGCTAGCAGTTGAGTGCGATGCGGAATCCGATGACCACGGAATCCGAGTCGCAACGCCACGTAAGCTTCTGCAAAATATTCAGAATGTGTTGGAATTGTCATCTTCACTCATGCGGATCCTGGGAGAAATATAATTGTTACTTAAATCCCAATTTCACGCTCCCCGAGGTCGGGCCGCGGTAGGGTCTGGGTTTGGGGTCGTGACAAGCATGAACTTCTTTTAGAGTTTCTTTCGCCTCTTGTTGTGACAAGCAGTGTAGAAGTACTCCATTGGAGGATTTTCTGTAAAGCATTTTTGAAGGGATATCCAAATGAAAGTTTGGGGCTCGTCTCTGGATGCTTGCCCGCTCTTTTTGTAACACCCCGTACCTTAACCCCGTATGTCGTGACCCCGGACCGTGGTCCCCGGTCCGGGCCCGTGACGTTGATGTCCATCCAACTATGATTAACCCAAAGGTTTCCGCGGTGAGGATTCCCAAAACAAACATAGCACAATCTCACACGAACAATGATTTGCGGAAGCGTGCAAGTAATCTCAACCACAACTTAATAACATAAATCTTATGATTCCAAAGTGCATAACTTAAATCATCATTAAGACAATAATCAGAGGATGAAACGTAAGCATGGCATTTCCAAGATTAGTTCAAGTTTCAAGATAATAAAAAGATGTTAAGTTATGTATCCCCAAAACAAGTATGAAATGGCCAACGGAGGCCGTACATCCCAAGATAACAAAAAGAATCCCATCTATGTGTATCGTTTTCAAGACCCCACCCAACGTCTAGAGGACGTCGTCGGGTTGCCACTCACGGGCTGGGGGTGGCTCAAAAGCCTCCTCCGGGCGCTCCTCCGCAACGGCAACGGCGCCTGCATCTAAACACCAAAACAAAATGATCAGACACGACGGTTTGGCAGGTGATCAATTTAGACATAATATAAGTCAGTTAATATGGAAGTAATCAACACTTAAAACATGACATGAGTTCTAAACAAAACATGTATAATGTGCAACTCAAAACTAATATGATTTTCAATAAAACATCATGATTCACGAATCCACATTGAGCTCATCCTTTCTCCGTCATACGTGATGGCAAGAGGAAGCGAACCGAAACAAAACAAGACGAAACAAAACAAAAGTCCGAGCCACACAAGGTGGGCGGAAGAACCGGCCGCGGAACCAAACAAAACAAAGATGTGTATAAATACAGAACTAATTTGCAGATTGCCCTTATGTTTAAGGACCCCCTAACTAGTGGATCAGACTGAGAGGGCATGATGGACCCGTCTTTTTCTTTCTTGCCTTCCTCCGTCCCGGGTACGCCGGGGTGCGGCAGGGCGAAGAAAAAAAAAAAGAGCAAGCATCAACATTTTTTTGTACGGGTATGCCAGATTTTCTATTATACTTGAAATTTGAAGTGGTGATCCAGAGATTCACCTTCACAAGTAGAAAAGGAAATCAACTTTTTTCTAACTTTCCATTGCACATATATTTTAAAGAAAGAGACAAAATTTTTTAATGCCGTGAAAGGTGATTTTCATTTATTTGACGTGAAAGGCGGTTTTGCCATGATAGGCGATTTTGTGCCGTAGAAGGCAGTTTACAAATCTCATCAAAATGTAAAGACAAGAAATGTGATTTTTATGTCTCTTTTAAAAAAATACACAATACAACAGAAAAGTAAGAAAAGGAATCTGACTTCTTAAGAGATCGTGGGGACTCGTTCAGATCGACGGTCGCGAGTCATGTATGGGCTCCGCCATTGTCCTTCAAATGAAAACACTTGATGCTTTGATTCACTTGGCTTGGCTTGGACCTCAGATTTTTAGAGGACAAAGACCAAGGGAAGGTCTTATAACCAATAAAAAACCAAGTAGACGGGCTGAAAAGCCACATTTAGGCCATGTTGGATAGAAGAAGAGAGGAGATCTTGGGGGGGGGCCCCCCAAGGGACTTCGATCACCTTGTAGTGCTTGCAGCAGAGTTTCTTCAAGGCAAGAGAGCTTCTTTTTGTGTAGAGATTTCTAGGACAATTTCTTTAGAACTCTTCAGATGATTTTTTCGGACAATTTTCAGGACCACTTTAGACAATTTTTCTGGACCATTTTCAGGACCACTTCAGATAATTTTTCTGGACAATTTTCAGGACCCTTTCTCCTTCGAATGACCGCCTATTTATAGGCTTTTGGTGGCCATTAGGAGGGTTTTATGGGCATTTATGGTATTAATGCTCCATGATGGGAGGAGTTACAAGATTTAATTCTTTATATTGTAACTCCTTTTTCTAGGATTTTGATTGGCCGATGGAGAATAATGGGCATTTAATCTCCATGATGATGGGAGTTTCATGACTAATTACCTTGATTAATCTCCATAATGATAGGAGTTACATGGTTAATTTTCATGATTAATTGGACTTTTAACTCTCATTTCTTGGCGTCTGATTGGGCCGTTCAAAATAATGAGTTAATGACCTTAATAAATTGCCATAAAAGGGTCATTTAACTTCATTAATTGGCCGCTGAGTCGCTTGAAGAGTCGCGGGCCGCGCCGCGTCTTTTGGAATTCTTCTTGCGATGATCATCGATGGATCCGTACGTTGTTTGATGTCGGATGACGATGAAAATTCAGACATTGGTTGCCACTAATGGGCCGGCAGCATCTGTCCAGTCGATTTCTTGATCGGTCGGGCAGAAAGTGTGCTTTCTTGGTCGGCCAGTTTGCAGTTTCGGAGTGTCCGATGATGATCAAATGATTTCGATGGCGGATCCATGATGTTGACGAAGATCGACGGATATCATGCCTCAAAAATCAGATTTTAAGAAAATCACAGGGGCCTAACATCGCGACACATGAAAAAGAACGGAAAAACTGCACTTTTGGCGGAAATCCGGCGACCCAGATTTCCAGGGTCGCCGGCGACCATGCACCCATGGTCACCGGCGACCTTGGGCTTTGGTCCATTTTCCGGTAGTCTTCCGGTCGCCGTTTCTTGGTCGTTTCTCGGGCTTTTTTGCTTCTGTTTTCTCCTATATTTTTCTTTGACATTTCTCCTCATTTATTGTCTTGATTCCTTTGAAGAAAACCCATCAAAAGGCTGTGCAAATCAGAGCACAAAGTTTCCTATTTTTTGGAAAAGCAGAAGACTCTGTAGCCGATTTTCGCCCAAGAGTTGAAACTGGGTCAAACGATGTCGGAATGACCTGAAATTTGAGGTGAAGCTTCTTGGGCATTAGATAGGACCAACCATTGGCTTTTATTTGAGTTTTGAAGCCGTTTGGGGTCCCGTCGATGCTTGACATGATTTCACCTTGCGGAATATGTCGAGCTTTGATGTACGGTCATCCGATGTCCGATTGACCTGAAATTTGACGGGGAGCCTATTGGAGTCATTTTGGGATGATCCATGAGCTCTAATTTCGGTGCCATGGTCCCGGGGAGCTTCGCCGCCGGTAGGCTTGATTTCGCTTCGGAGCATCAAAACCGGGTCAAACGTTGTCGGAATGACCTGAAATTTGATGTGCAGCCCTTTGGAAGATTTGTTTTGTTTGATGAGTTGCGGCATCGGAGGTTCTCGCCGCCGGGAGGCTTGATTTCGCCGTTCGAGAGTTGATGGAGGGTCAAACGGTGTCGGTTTGACTTGAAATTCAACATGGAGCCTTTTGGAGGTATTTTGAGACCATCCATAGGCTCTGATTGAAGATTTGATGTTTTTGACACTGTCGCCATCGGGAGCTCCGGCTCAGCTGTTGGAGGATTGAAGTTTGGCCAAATAGTGTCGTAATGGCCCGAAACTTCATGTGTACCCTTCTTTTGGCTACTTAGAAAGATCTTGTAGTTTTTGTTTGGTTTTGCCAAGATCTGATGCTTGAAGCAGCTTTGCTTGTTTGTAGTAGGATGCGACTCCATATAACTTTTGATGTTGATGAGGCAAAGTGACATTTTTTGTGTCAACAAATACCCCCTCGAGGTACAGGGACGAATTGGATAGCCTTTGCAGTCGATGTGCCTCGAAGAAAACTTTGAAGGGGAACTTCTGACTTGACCAAGAGTCTCTGAGCATTTTTCTTGATAGTGTAGCCTTTTGAGTTTCCAAGGGAATTTTATGGCAGTGAGAAACATCACGTACCATCTCAAGGCGAAGTTTTGAAAATGACATTTGGGTTGGGTTTTTGGGTTTTGGATTTTCTTTTTGACCTTGTGAACCTAAAGGCTTTGTGTTGCGCATTAGGCGGTCAAGAAGGTTTTTGGTTTTTGACCTTGTGACCTAACAAGCTGTATGTGGCAGGTTAGGGGGTCGGGTTTTGAATTTTGATTTTGGTCTTGTGACCTAACAAGCTGTATGTGGCAAGTTAGGGGACCGGGATTTGGTTTTGGTTTTGGCCTTGTGACCCAACAAGCTGTATGTGGCGAGTTAGGAGACCATGGTTTGGATTTTGTCACTCTTTGGGACAACTTTGGGTCCGTTGGAGTGGTTTGGGTTTTTGTGGAATGTCAATTTCAAGGTTTTGGCTTAATTTGGTTCATGAGGTGGGATGGTTTGGGTTTTTGGAAACTCATGAGGCTTGGATTTTTTGTATGGTCCAATCAACTCAAAGGAGGCATGGAGCCATTTTTGTATGCTCTGGGTAGGAGGAGTTTTGACTAAAAGCCACTTTTAGTGCCTAGGTGGTCAAACCTGGCTCGTGTGGGCTAACCCATGGGACCTTAAGCTTTAAAGATGGCTTAGATCTCATGTGGTGTCATTTTTGTTAAGAATATCTAAAAGTATTTCCTTTTGGTAGAGAATATCTAAAAATACTCTTACTTGGAGAGAATCTCTCAAGTTTCCTTGATTTTGGGAGAGATTTTCTCAAAGTATCTTTCTTTGGGAGAAAGTTTCTCATAATTCCTCTCTTTTTGGAGAGAATTTCTCAAAAGATCTCCTCATTGGGAAAGAATATCCCATAATTTCTTTCTTTTAGGAAGTTTGCTAATTTGTAGCACTTACCTCCTTTCTTTTCTCCTCCTTTCCTCTTTTGGTTTGCTTTATTCTATAAAAGCAAGGGGATTGGATCTCTTGTTGCTATTGCTCTCTTTTTCCAAGAACCTTCAAGAGTGCTCCAAGATCAAGAATTCTTCTTCTTCAAGGATCTTCAAGCTTTTTCTCCTTCTTCTCCATCAATGGCTTTAAGTAAGTTTCTTCTTTTTCTTAGGAAACCCCGTGTAGGAATAGAAAAAGGTTCTCATTCTTTTCTTTTCTTTTCTTTTTCTTTCTTTTCTTTTTTTTTACGTGTATTCTTTTTTTTTTTTACACATTTTTCTTCTTTTTCCTCCTTCTTTTTTGCACGGTTTTCTCTCTCTCTGTTTTTTTTTTACCGTGGCTCTTCTTTCTTTCTTTTTATTTTTCTCACGGTTTCTTTATTTTTTTTTACCGTGTTCTTTTTTTTTATCTCTTTTTTTTTTTTATGGCCATACAGACAAGACCGTACGGTCATGGTCGTACGGCCACGTGGCATGTGGGCAAAATTTTTTTTTTCTTTCTCTTTTTTTTTTTTTTGAAAAGAGATTTTCTCCTCTTTTTTTTTTGGATTCTGAGATGCTCATGTATGACAACTTTCCTTCTATGCATTTTTTTTTAGAAAATGGAATTGGAAGAATGATAGTGCACACCTGGAAATCTTTTCGCAAGTCTTGGGATTTGGAGCTCGCAGCAATGTTGAACCCATTCTTGGTCTTGCGGGAATTTTCTGAGGAGCTTTGCAAGTTTTGGATTCTGGAACTCGCAGCAATGTTGAGCCCTTTTCCGATCTTGCAGATATTTGAGAAGCTTTGGCTTGATCTCGCAGCAATGTTTGAGTTCGAGCCTTCTTCAAGAATTTTCCATGATTATGGGCTTGCAGCGATGTTGAGCCCATCTTCAAGCTCCTATTTCTTTCGGGGTGTTTCCCTTTTCTTCGGAATTGCCTCGGAATCATTCCAAAATTTCGTTAGGTTTTTTTAGCAAAATTCTGTCATTTTGATGATTGATTTTTTTTTCTTTCCATCCTTTGCAGGTAGTTCCTCCAGAATGAACAAGGGTAAGGAGCCGGTCACTCATGCGCCTCGCCGTTCTACCAGATCCTCTATTGCGGCCGTACAGCAGGCCTGGGAGGAGGTTCAGTATGTTGAAAGGAACTTGGAAGAGTGTGACTCGCTCAACCGAGATGAGATGAGGCAACGTTTGATTGCCCTCAAGGATGAGGAGTATTATAAGATTATGGTAAGCAACCGTCCCTGTCGCGACCCCGAACCGGGGAACCCGGGACCGCGACGGGGTGGTGTGGTGTGTGGATAATGAACCACCCCTTGTTAATAATGATTAAACATTTCTTAATTTCCCACAGGTTTCCGCGGTGAGGAATCCACATGCACTCATAGAACATTTATATAGGTGCGGAAGCGTGTAGCAAATCAAACTCTCAATCCAGTCACATCAAATAAGACTGTTAATAAACAAGTATAGCATGATGTCAGAGTGAGCAATGATCTCATTAGCATTCCCAAAATATTGAGTTAGAGTTTAAACAAGAGAACAAGTTAATTAACATTCCCCAAAAATAATGGCCAACAAAGGCCAGTACAACCAAAAGTATAAAAATCAATAACATCCCAAAATGTTCGCAGCTCAAAGCTCAACCCAATGTCTACATGACATCGTCAGCTTGCCACTCCACTAAACGTTGCGGTTCACCGACCGCCTCCTCTGGCTCCTCCTCAAAGGCAAAGACGGGAGCTGGACCTGAGTACCACAAAAATGGGTCAGACACGACGGTCTGGCAGGTGGGTGAATAGATATACTAAAAAAGAAGTCAAAGCATATCATAAACATAACGAAAACTGTCATAAAACAGGATGCATAGTTTATTTAAAGTACAGATGCAATATAAATCATGTGGGGGTATTCAAGGTACAGGAACTGACTAGATGGCAACCACACTAGAGCTAAATCCGCTCCATCACTAAGGTGATGAGAGCACATTCAGTGCGTTGGGCTCGAACACGCGAAGTGACGAGAACCAACATTATAAACATATACATATACATATAGCTAGGCAAGACCACGGCCGCGGAACCGGGTAACGGGACAGTACGGGATCCAAGTTGCAACTGGCGGGAGCACAGGGGGAGACCCAAGTCAGTTGATCAGACTGACAAGGATGTCCAAGCTTAGTGGTGCCGACTCTTAGGTTACATGATAAATCAAAACATATACAAAACTATATCAATATAAAACATACGGGCAGGCGGGGCATGGTGCTCGAAGGCACACATTTCAAATCATTTTCGGTTCATGTATACACGGGCTGGCAGGACATATCGGGTGTACAAATCGGAATTTGAGAGAAAACCAGTAGATTCGGGTTATTATACAAATAACTGAATAAAACAATGCAATGAATCCTTATGCCATTAGGGACTATGTATTGGGGCATCTATATTCGAACGACCTGTATAAGGATCTTGTATGTCTAAATTACCCTCAGTATGGTACTCAAATGATAGAGGACATACTAAGTTTCCTTATGCACGTTGATGAATCTAAAGGTCCCAATACCTTTTCCGAAATGGTTTTTCTTTCTATGTCAATCTCCTTATGTCATCCCCTGGGTCCTTCCAAGGTGGTAGGGCATCAGAACAACCCATCCAAACCTTTAAATACCATATCTGAAACCAATAGAAAAGACTCAGGAATTCTGGGTAAAACTCGGTCACCTGTCGGTCAGGTGGCGGTTAGCCGCCGAGGTGATCGGCGGTTAGCCGCTGTCTGACCGCGGCGCTGACCGCGGTTCACCCTGCTAAAATGTAGCATTCTGTGTTTCTAACCGCGCCTCTCGGCTACCTAGCGGTCACTGGGGTTTTTGGGGTGGCGGTTAGCCGCGACCTGACCGCGCGGCTGACCGCGGTTCGCCTGTCAAAATGCAGCATTCTGTGTTTCTAACCGCATCTGAGTCGGCTAGCCGCCGGTCACCTGTCGGCTAGCCGCCAAGGTGACCGCCCGCTGACCGCCCAGCTGCGGGGACTACACATCAGGTGCAAATTTCAGTGCTTTCTTTCCCAACCATTTCACCTCAACTCCAAATCATTTCCCAACGTGGAGTGGGTCTATTCCCTTCCATTTAACATTTACTTCTTCCCACCAACCACCATTCCACCAATGCATTAATTCATCTACCAATCCAAACCTCATTTAATGCAAGTACAATATCATTTAAGAAGCTTATAATGACCCAAAATAAACTTTGGTGAGGAATGCATATATTCACATAAAACTACTAAGGGAAAAACCATGTCACTAAATACATTTCTAAAACATTATGGAACATAATAACTCAAATGACATATGAATAGTAAAAATCCACATTTTTGACAAGGTAAGAACTCATTCAAATTGAATCCATTCATCCACTTGCCTTGGTCTCCAAGTATGCTAATCAAGCTCTAATCCTTCTATCAAGCTCAAAATCTACAATCTACACAAAAATCCCCAAAATACATTCATTACAACCCTAGAATGTCAAAATCAAGAAATAGATGGAAATAGCTTCCAATAATCAAGGTGAAGCACCTCCTAGGCTAGATGAACACACAATCAAGAGATGAGAAGAAGAACTTACATGAAGAGTCCTCTAATGACAAGAGTTTGCTCAAAAGATAGCTTGGAATGGGAGGTTCTCTCAAAAAAAGATATCAAGATGAAGCTCTCATGGAGGGGAAGAAGATCACCACCTCCATTAAACACTTAGCAATAGATTTGAGAGATGGAGAAGCAAGGAGCAAGAAGGAAACCCTAGGCTGGGCTGGAATTCTCTATTTCTCAAGAAGTTGCAAGAAGAGGAAGAGAGGGAAAAGACTCCTCCTTATATAGAGAATGGCAATGGGTCCCACAACTTAAAAGTCCAATCGAGCTAAAACATCGTTCTACGGGCTTCGGACGGATTCGACGAAGAAGGAAGAATTGATCGTCGAAATTTCTACTTTCCAAAAAGTATATATTTTACGAGTTTTGGAGACATTGAAAATAGTGTCCAGATTTTGTGTAAAAAGACTGTTTTACCCTTATCAATGGCAAAGTAGGGTTTAGAGGTCTCGAATGGAAACGGAGCAAATACAAAAGTTGTCGGGAATCATAAAATAAATTAAACGGAGCAATTTACAGATTTCCAGAATTAGAACTAAATCCTAAAACTAATCAAGACATAATAAAAAGGAACCCCCAAAGGGCCCCACTAGATCAAAAGAGTTCCCAAAATTGTCCAAAGCTATAAAAAGTTATTCTAATCCAGATTTAACCCATTTCCACTAATCTCACTTATAACTAAATCACGTCTTAATTAACACTAATCGGAAACTCTCGGGGCGGGGTCTTACAGTCCCTGGGTCACGGACGATCAGAGCATTGTGCCCAAGCCTACCTTCTTCTTTGGTGATGCCGTCCCCGACGATTCAACATACCAAAGGAGATGTTTTCAGTTCTCTTTCACAGTTGATGGTGAGAAGAGAACTGTTTCTACCCGGTCGTCCTTCGATCGGACAATCTCGATCATGGGCCTTTCCTCCACATGCTCGAAGAGGGAAGATCCTCCAAGCTGGGTGAAGAGGACGAACGTGATCGAGACCGGGGTTTTTATTGGCGGCCCTTCTGGTTTTAAAGAGAAGTCGCCTGCCTGTATGGACATTTTGATGCCGGCCAGCGGCTACCAAGGTTCATACCATTCTTCGGTCGATTTGAGACCGGTGGGCCTTGGCATTTTCAAGGGAGATGGCAACAATTGGGTGAAGCCTTTTCGACTTCGTGGCCGTTTCAGTGCTGACTTGAGCTGGGAGTCGTGGACTGATCACATCCTGCAGGTTGGTGGTGCTATTTTGAAGGAGGTCGAGATTTTTGATGCGGTTCGTGCTTTTCGGCAAACCGTGGTTTTCTCCGATGAGGCCTTTATGGCCATGCTGGAGTCGTTCCTTCCACAAACCAACACCTTCGTTGTCACGAATGGTGAGATTCGTTTTTCTTTAAAGGAACTAAGTGCCATCACTGGGCTACCTATCCTCGGCAATCCCTATGAGGAGTTTATGCCTATCGACAGCGTCCTTGAGGAGCAGTCTGAGGAGGTCAGGCTTTTGTACTTTCAGCTTGTCGCCTTCAATGATTTTTTTAAGGAGAATGAGGGCTCGAAAGTCTGGTGTAGCAGTTGGAGGAGCGGTAGGTTTTTGTCTTCCAACTTCTTTGACAGCGGGGAGTTTTCAGAGAGTACGACCCAGGAAGCCAGGGCTAAGAACCCAGATTCGAAAAAGATCTCCGTCATGCGAGAGAATTTGAGGGTATTCTTCGCAAGCACAGACGCCATTCATTTTGACATTGTGCTGAGGAGAGATCTCGCTGTTTACCTCACTTATTGGCTGGGCTGTTTTTGCTGGAAGAGATGGAACGCACATCAGGCCGTATTGCATTTTTCCGGCTTGTCAGATTAGCGTTTGGAGAGCTACTTGCTTTGGTGCCTGCTCTTTACTCCTATTTCTGTACCGAACTGCAGGCTGCTGCTTTCCTGGTTCGGCTTGGGCTTCCCATGAACAGGGTATTTTCAGCCCACATTTTCTATTCGTGGTATGTATACCACTGTCCCAGTTTCCACCGATTGGGTGCTGCTCCGGACGATGACCCGTTTATGATTCGGTTTGCTAGAGGGAAGCCTATTTCCGAATCTCTTTTATCTGCCCGCTTGAGGATCCGACGATTCTGGGACGTCCAGATGGGGCAGTCTTCAGTGAAGCTTTCTCCAGGTTTGAGGAAGAAGGCTTTTGATTTCGATGTCTTCTGTGATTCAACCAGGGCAGGGTCTGGGAGACACTATTATTTGACAAATGCCAAGAGGAGTTGGCTTTTTAACATACGTGTTGGCACGATGGTGTACCGTAGACATCTTTTTGTCGACATCCAGCCGTATGTTCCCTCGCGTTTTGCCATGCAGTTGGGCTTCTCTCAAGGCGTTGTTGGAGCGCCTTCGAGCAAGGTGAAGCGTTTTGGAGGTCTGCAGGATGGGAGAAATGCATGGGCCTTTTATAGCGCGGAAGACACTACTACCCTGATTTCTTATCCTGAGTTGCCTACTTTCCGGACGGCTGGCTTCACAAAATGGTTTGTGGAGAGCTTTTCAGCATACCGGGGGCTTTCCAAGAAAGAGCTTGATGTAAAGCAGTCTTTCGAGAAGGGCCTTGGGAAGAGCCGAGCGAGCAAAGGCTTCCATGGAGTCTACTGGCAAGAGCAGACCGTCCAGTGAGGACTTTGGCGAGAGGCCTGATTTTGATGGTGGGGAGGGTGCTTCCAGCAGTTCATCCTGTAGGGGCAAGAGGAGAAGGGGACACCGCCGAAGTCAGTGGCAGCACGAAAGTTCTCCTGATCTGGAAATTCCTTCCACCATTGTTGAGGAGGCATCAGGGGATGATGACGAGCCTCCAGAGAAGAGAAGCTGAGGGGAAGAGACCATTGATGATGGTATGCTTTTCCCTTTTCTCTTTCCGTTTCTTTTCTTTCATGAGAGCTTTTGTTTTGATCTACTGCTTTCTTTCTTTTGGCAGAAGATGATGGTTCGATGATGCGCGAGGTTCCGACCGATGAGGCGGTGACGGATCCTATCGTGGCATTTGAGGAAGAACCCAGAGATTTTGAAGTAGATCCAGAACCTCCTCCTGGTATGACTTTTTTTTTCTTTTTCTTTTTTTTTTCTTTACTGCCACTTGCTGACATATATATATATATATATTTTGCCAGCTGACTTGCCAGAGGATTCCGACGACTTTGAGCCATCCATGGACACAACTTTTGATGATGTTTCGGATGAGCTCATGGAGGCAGAAAGCATTCCACCAGTCGTCGAAGAAGGTACTTTGTAATGATAATCTTGATATTTTGATTTTTGACAAGATTATATTCATACCTTTTTCATTTTTCATTGGCAGGTTGTGAGGTGGCAGAAGAAGTTCCTCTATCTTTTTCAGAGCCAGAGCAGGGGGTACCTGTGACCGATCCAGGAGTAGGGGCTTCTTCCACCAATTTTGATGAGGCAGAGGTGAGTCCGCCTACTGATATTCCTTCCCCAGCGGCTCCGATTGGAAAGAGCTTCTTGATTACTCTTCCAACGGTGCCTGACACGGGTAGTCGACCAACGGAGCATGGCGAGTCTTCATCTGAGCCATCCCGTCAGTTTGCGAGGAAGGTGTTGAAGAGTGTCTTGAGCTCATGGGTCAAGACTCTTTCTTCTGGCCATTTGGAGGCTGGTTTTGGCATGGTGAAGCATGTGCAGGACATTCTTGCTGATAGCGAAGAAGTCAGTCTGGACATTACAGATGCCAAGGCTTTTGTTGATGAAGTCATCGCTCTAGGGAACAAGTGGACTGAGACCAAGAGCTTTCCGAATGATGATTTCTTTAACGAGATGTTTTTAAAGCCTTCCAGCGAGGTCAAATCTGATTTGAATGAGATCTCGCGGACTCGGAAGCAGTGCCTTGAGCTATTGGAAGAACAAGCCGCTGCCAAGTGGATTGCCACTTTGAAAGCTCGTGATAGAGAGAGGACTCTCATTCGCCAAGTTGAGGAGGTCGAAAGCAATCTCCGGAGGAAGACTCAAGAATATGAACAATGGCAGATTCTTTGGGAAGAGCTTCCTCGTGCTGAGGATGGATCGCGATGGCCTACTGCTTTCTATGGGAAGATTCTGAAGAAACGATGCCTAGAAGCTTTGGAGGCTAAGGCCAAGTGTTTGCTTGAGGAGTTAAGCCTATGGCTGAAGACCATGTCTGACTAGCCTCCTGATTTGTAACAAACTTTTTCTTCTTTTCTTTTGGTACCTCCATGTATAAACATTTTTGGCACTTCTTTTTTTTGTATCCCCTTATTTCACTTAAATTCACTTTTGATGAAAACATAAGCAAAAATTGAACGGGAATGGTCTGTTTGAAAATTTGATCAAAAGGTTGTCATTTTGCAAAAATCTTTTGTCAAATGGTTGTTTTTAGGCATGAAAGCCAGATTTTGTGGCAAAAAGCCTAGTTTTTGGCATGGGAGCCGATTTTTGTGGCATGAAAGCCAAGTTTTTGTTTTGTGGCATGGAAGCCGGTTTTTGGCATGAGAGCCGATTTTTGTGGTGTGAAAGCCAAGTTTTGGTTTTGTGGCATGGAAGCCAATTTTTGTTTGTTTGGCGTGAAAGCCAGATTTTGTGGCATAAAAGCCAAGTTTTTTGAGAACCAAGTTTTGTTTTGTTGGCATGGAAGCCAGATTTTTTTGATTTTTGGCATGAAAGCCAGGTTTTTGTTTTGTTGGCATGGATGCCAGATTTTGGTTTTTGGCGTGAAAGCCAGGTTTTTGGCATAAAAGCCGGGTTTTGGCGTGAAAGCCAGGTTTTGGCGTGAAAGCCAGGTTTTTGGTTTTCAAAAATGCAAGTATTGACTAAGAGTCGCCTCCCTGCTAAATGGAATTGCAAGTATCGATGGAATGTCGCTTCCTTGCTCATTCGGTTGCGAGTATCGATGGAATGTCGCTTCCTCGCGGATTTGGGTGCAAGTATCGACTGAATGTCGCCTCCTTGCTTTTTTCTCAAAAATTTGGTTTTGTGGGTATCGATGGAATGTCGCCTCCCCACGATTTTTGAAATTCGAGGTTTTTTCGAACCTTTGTTTTTTGTTTTGAAATTTGGGTTATGGATATCAACTGAAACGTTGTGTCTCCACGATTTTTTTTTTTTGAGATTTTGCAAGTATCGACGAGGTGTCGCTTTCTTGCGATTTTGAGGTTTTGGAAGTATCGAATAGGGTTCACATCCTTCCGATTTTTGGGTTTTGTGTGAGTATCGACTAAATGTCGCTTCCCCACGGTTTTTTGAAAAACCATTTTTTGTTTAAAGAGACGAGGGTCGTAAATTTTGACAAAAAACCATCTTTGGTGGTAAAAGTCAGGGTGGACTAGGGTGGAAATTCCTAAGTCCTGATTTTTGTTTCAAACCATGAATTTTGGGTTCAAGGATTGAAAGTTTTGGTCAAGTTAGGGAAGAGGCTCCGAAACTTGGATTTTGGATTTGATTTTTTTGAACAATGAAACATTGAAAGTAAGCATTGTTTTTTAGGCTTTTTAGAAATTTCAACATAGGGATGAAAACTCTAAAAGGGGTGGGTTTGACGAGCAAGTACCTAGGAATAGGCTTTGGCCATATAGGCATCACTCTGACCCGATGTAGGAAGTCTTCAAGGGTAGTACCGCTTCAAGAACTTGCCATTGATGGGCAGCATACATCTGTCACCTTCCATGTTTAGAAGAGCATAAGCGCCATTGGAGAAGACTTTGTCGATGACGAAGGGTCCCTCCCATTTTGGTTCGAATTTGCCTTTGGATTTGTGGGCAAAAACCATTGACCTTTTCACCGCAAGAACCAAGTCACCCTTTTTGTGGGCGCGTTGCCTGACTCTATTGTCAAAAGATCCTGCCATGCGTGCTTGGTAAAGCTCAACGCTTTGTAGAGCTTCGAGTCGTCTTTCATCAAGATTATCCAGTTCTTGAAGTCCCAATTTGACGTTGCTTTCTTGCATGATTTCATTTTCTAGAGATACCCTTAAAGAAGGAATTTGTACCTCTAGGGGGACAACTGCTTCGCATCCATAGACCAAGGAGAATGGTGTGCTATGGGTTGGTCCTCGAACGGTAGTCCGGTAGGCCCATAAAGCTTGAGGCAGTTTGATGAAGAAGCGTTTGATCTATGGAAGAAGATTGGTTTATCTTTTGCCGACGTTTCCGGAACGATGAAGGAAGCAGACGCAGGATCTTCTACGTCAGCAGGGGTCTCCAATGGAGTGAGAGCAGGCCAAACTTGCTGTGTATCAGCTTGGCTTGACGATGTATCGTCTTCAGTCTCTGAATCCGAATCCGTGTCTTGTATGATAGACACGAAGGAGACAGCAAGCTTCCCTCCTGTCTTTTGTTTTGTCTTCTTTGCTTTAGTAGTGATTACCAAAGATTTGGAAGATTTGAAGGAAATGACAAAGGGAGACTGATTGCTCTCTTTGAGTTTGCCGGAATGTTTGTTTTCTTCCGATGATTGCTGAGGAGCCTTGCCTTTATCTTTTTGGAGATTGCCGGCAAAGGACGTTGCTTTCTCCTCCTTTTCTTCTTTTTCATCCTTGTACATTTGAGAGTCTGCAAAATGGACTTCCTTGCTTTTGAAGGGCTTTTTGTCTACAAACACTCGATGTATCAAGCCATCGTCGCCAACAAACTTGATGCACTGATGTAGAGTCGAAGGAACTACACCGTTCTCATGTATCCAAGGGCGTCCAAGTAGGATGTTGTACCATGAAGGGGTTTTTATTGCATATACGGTGACCTCAGAAATAAGATCGCCGATTTGCAACCTGAACCGGATTTTGCCAATGGGTCTTTGAGCACTCCCATTGTATCCAAAGATGGACATAGATGTGTGGCTTAGTTTGCTAGGCGGGATACTCAGCTCTTCGAGTGCCGAAGTAGAGATGAGGTTGAGTGCAGAACCAGGGTCGATCTGGACTCTGTGTATCGGCATCTCTTTGATGTACCCGGTGAAGTATAAGGGTCGGTTGTGCTTCGTCTCGCCTAGCAGGAGGTCTTCCTTATTGAAGGCAATGGTAGCACTTGCGGCTTTTTGGACCGAGAGGCATTCAGTGCATGGTCCTCCAGCTTCTTTCTTTTCTCCCTTTGAGGAGTTTTTTGATTTTGTGACCCTATAGTCCATTTCAATTTACAGGACTTGCGGGGCATGTTTGTCGACATCCAGATTTAGCCTTTGCAGTTTTGAAATGAGACTATCACGAGTTTATGGTGACATTCGTAATAAGTCTAGGATGTGCAGTCGTGCAGGTATGTGTTTGAAGTGCTCGATCGAGTCATACTTAAATGCCTCCTTTAGGCCTGCATTTTCATTATCATCGCTGCTTGGGGCATTTACAGCTTGTTTTCCCGAAGGATTTACATAAGAAGAAGAAGAAGGTTGGTTGTAGTTTTTGTGGTAATCCTGGCCAGATCGGGTACCTTTCCCAACTTCAAAAGCTTCTAGAGGTGGTTCTTCTTTTGGAAGACCCCCTTCTGGCTCAAGGGGTTGATCTTCCCCATTTGCTGAAAACGTTTCTGTAGCAGCATTGCCGTCTTCAGTTATTGCGTTGCATGGAGCATTTCCCGGGAACAAGTCCTAAACAGCTTCCAACAACTTTTCTTCTTTGTCCAGTATTTCATCGGTCCAGACATCTCCTATGAGGTTGGGTACCTGGGACCAATTGACTGGGTTTTCTTTGAAGACTTCATCAGCTAAAGCTTCTTCATGGTGATCAGTCGGAAGAGGCTTGAATTCTGATGTCACCGTTTCAGGAGACGATGGCTGAGAAGGTGCTATCTCAGTGGAAGTCACCCGAGAATATGTAGCTCCAGAAGATATGCTACTGGATACATTTGAGAGTCCGTGGCCTCAACAGATGGAGCTTCAAAGGCACTTTCATCCCGAACTATCACATTACAGGCAACATTAATAAAAGATGCCTCCATAATGGATCGTTGGGAATCAGACTCATCCTCCGATGTAAGAGGATCATCAATCCAGCAACTTTCTTCATTTTCCGGAGTCACTGGAGGAGATGCTTGTGGATTTTCCGGGACTTCCGGTTCTGGATTTTGATGAAGTTGGTTGATGCGATCCTGCTCCTGCTCTATGGCTAGACGCTGCAAGATCCTCGCATCTTCTTCAAGATCGGGCATAGGAGCCAAATCTTCTTCTTCATCTGCCCCTTGTGGTTCGACCTGGTTGGGATCCACTAGAGCATTTGTTTGTGCTGTGTTAACAGCATTTTGGGCAACCTCTTGGTCTTCAGACCAGGATCCTTGTGGCTGGAAGGGGTTAAACCAGATTACTGGCATAAGGTGGGATTCCAGGATCCATTCTTCATCGGAGAGATATTCTCCGGTTTCAAGGGATTCCTCCCACTCATCAATGTCATTGGCAGTGTCACTGGACTCGTATCCATTCATGGAGAATCCAACTATCGAGTTACAAGAGTACGATGTCCCCTGCATAGTCTCATCTCTGAGCCGTGGTGGCATGAAATCACTAAGAGTGAATTTTCTTATCACTCTTGGAACTTTGGGGAGAGACCCCTCTGTTGCCCCCAGTGAAGCGGTAGAGGAGGTTTCTGCTTTTTCAGGAACCTTTTGTTTTGTTTGAGCCTTCTCCTGCTGTTTGAGCTTGCCGAGTTGTCTCTTGGCTTGCCTTCGCTGTTGAGCGGTCGGCTTTGTTTTGACGATCTCCCAATTTTCATCTTCTAGGAGATCGGGATGTACCCATATGGGTTGTCCTTCTAGTGTTGGGTAAGGCACCAGCTCTTGGGACGTTTGGGTCATTTTTATCACCTTGAAGGAAGTAGTGACTTTTTCCTTTGATGATTTGGATGTTTGTCCATATGACACCATGTTAACGAAGGCAGACCCATAGTTTTTGTCAAAGGTGATGACTCCGTTTTTCCACATCTCATTGATCTTCTCTCTCACAACGAAACATTGGTTGAGAGGATGCGAGACCATTTGGTGGTATGGACAATATCGGGGATCGTTGGTTTTGCCAACATCTCCTGGCCCTTTGGGGTCAGGCAAGGTGAGTTTGCCATTTGCCAAGAGAGCCCAAATATTTCTTCAACATCTTCATTGAATGGGTATTTCTTTTCTACTCGTTCTTTGAAGGCATCAGAGAGTTCAGGTCTCTTACCTGCGGCTTTATTTTCAGCTTTCTTTGGTGGCTGAGGAGCTGACTTGGTTTGCACATTGAGAACCTCCTTTTTCTTTGGCTTGGAGGTTGGGATGGTAGTCTGCTCCTTCTTTGATGACTTCTGACTGTTGAGGTCTTTGATCACCGTTTCAGCCTCCATAGACGCTTCTAGGAGTTCTCCCAAGCTTTTTGATTTGTTGCCGATGATCATGGAGTGGATCCTTGCTCTCATGTTGTTTCGGCAAAAGTCGACTAGAGACGCTTGTGGCAGCACATCTGAGCATTTGTATGCCATTGCTTTCCACTTGTGAATGAAGTCATATGTCGACTCATTCTCTCCCTGTTCAAGGCTGCAGAGCTAAGCCATAGTAACAGGATGATCCTCACCTTTGAAGTGGGTCAGGAAACGTGTCTCTAGCATGGTCCAATTTTGAATGGGGTCCTCTGGCAGAGTGGAATACCAATCAAAGGCCGTACCTTTTAGGGTACTTGCAAAGAGCCGGATCTTGAGAGCATCTTGATCCGCAATCGTTCCTGTCAGGATCTTGAAGTGGATGGCATGCTGTCTAGCTGAACCTTTCCCCGTATATGTTTGGAGAAGAGGTTGTTTGAACTTTTGGGGAAACGGAACCGAGTCCATCCATAAGGGATATGGTGGCTTGATCCCATGCTCCTTCAGTGTATCCTCTTCTTTTACTTTGGCGAGGATATTGTCCACGTCCTTTTTAGTAAGGGCGCGTGACTCATCTTCTCCACCATTTGCCTCATCTTGTGGAGGAACTTCCTCATTGTTTGGTGGACGCTGAAGAGTGAGAAGGAGGTTTTCCATCAGAACCTTTATTCTCTGCTGTCCTTGCTCTAGCTGCTGAATGCGTAAAGCCATGTCATCATGTGGTGGAGGTTGCACAGACTTTGTGACCAAGACATTCATCCTTCGTGAGTCGAAAGAGGATACTGTCTTAGTGACTGAGCTGGAGCTCATTCTTTTAGATGAAGAGTCCGAGGAATGATCGCTCCGATGTCCCTGGCTTGAAGGAGTGGGAGAGTCTTCTTGATGTCTTCTCGTCTAGGAGATGCTGCAAGTCACCGGTCGTCTGATATGTATTTTCGTCGCTGACTTCTGGCGTCTTTTGGTTTTGCCAACCATGTGGACAGCAGCTACTTAGTCGGGTCTTTCTTTTTCGACCCATTTTTGGGAGATTTGAAGCTCAGAATGCTGGGTTCTTTGCTTCTCTAATCTCTTTTGTCGATATGCCGCGCGGCAACGTATGCGACGAGTAATTTGAGCTTCGGTTAGCTCGGGCTGTGCTCTGGCAATGAAGGACGTGGTCCCTCGTGCGTAACAACCGAGCTTGTCTTCCTTGAAGACTGGCATGGACAGGATTTGGACCCGGTCCTTAGCCTGTCGCAGTGAAGCTTTAAATTTTGCAAGCTCGTCCCCTATTGAGATGAAGGGTCGAGTTGCAGGAGAGCAGGCCCTAGCAAGTTCTTGTCGAGGCCTTGTGATGCAAGACTTGATTTTTGGGCTTGTATGAGCAAGCCGGCTCGTGCTGAGTAGTTTTTGTTGTGCGGTGGAGGGTAGGTTTCTCTCTTTTGATGTAAGTAAGAGGATAAAACCGGTTCTCCATGAGAGGAGCCAGGTATGCTAGCTTTGCAGATGTCCGGGACCTTCTTTGTTTTGGTGAAGATCGCGGGGACCAAGTCTTGGGACAGACTTGGTTTTTTGTAGGTTGAGGCCTCACGGGATTGCCATGAGCCTCAGGTTTCTTGGTGATCGCCTTTGGTGTCGGGGTAGTGACACGTTGGGGGGCCGTCTTCTGCTTCTTAGCAGGCACCGTCTCTTCTGCGGGTAGTGGGAATGGTCCCAGTGACCCGAAGACAATGGTCTGGGGAGTGGAGGTCGACGCGCTGTTTTGGGAGTTGCCGAGAGAGGTGATGCTTCGGCAGCTAGCGGGGCGCTTGAAAGTGCCATTGCTTTGCTTTTCTTGAAGCATGACTTGGTACTTGTTCTCATCGAAGGTGATAGTCAACGAAGCTGCCATTGTTAGTTTTGAAAAACTTTTCTGAAACAAGACCACATCCATTAGTAATCACAAGAATATGGTGATCATAAATTGGCTATACTATGGTTTTGTCTTTTCAAATCGCTCAGGGGCATGGCCTGTTCTGAGCGTAATGAAGAAGCCTAAAAGCCATAGATGGTACAATTGTTCTAAACGCAAGTATGGTTGGCTCGAAATGAGCTTTCCAGGGACCGCTAGAAGCAATTGTAAACCTTAATTCAAATTAAAGAGAAGCGAAGCTCACTCGAGGTAAAATAATATAAGGTTAGAGATACAAATGTGTCGGTCGCGAATACAGTAGACCCGAAAGGGCGTACTAGCACCGCTAGACACAAATGTTGTAAATTGCATCCTTGAAGGACACGAGATGGGATTTTTTGAAATGTCAAGACTGGATTCGCAAAAGAGAGTAAATGGTATTCCAATCCGAATACAGGTTCAAACATTTCTGCGAGCCTATATCCGAAAAAGGAAAGAACCAGGATTTCTCAGATTTGAATCCAATAGTGACAAGAGTTTTTTTTTTTGAAAAGTCAAGATTGAATTCATAAAAGAGGGCAAACGGTATTCCAATCCGAATACAGATTCAAACATTTCTGCGAGCCTAAACCCGAAAAGGAAAGAACCAAAATTCCTCCAATTTGAACACAATAATGACAGAACTTTTTTTTTTCTTTTTTGGAGAGTGCACATAGGTCTTCCAATTTGGTCTTATGAAACCTTACTGGATAGATTAGCCCCCAGGTAAGGGTAGGATTACTTAATGAACCCGTTTGAAGGACCCTTACCTCGAACAGTCTACCTGCCTTCACACTCTGGACAAGGCTTTTCTTTGATCCACTTTGGTCAAAGAACGCAATTGGTGCAACCTTAATGCTCTCTCTTTTTTTTGAAAGATCTCCGATGGACTCATCAAAGAGAGGGAAATGGCCCCTCCCCATCCGAACATTGGCTCAAACATTTCTGCGAGCCATTACCCGAAAAGGAAAAGACAAAAGTTTCTCTAATTTGAATTCAAAAGAGAGAAATTTGAAAAAAAAAAAATTTTAACTTTTTTTTTTTTTTTAAAGATCTCCAATGGACCCATCAAAGAGAGGGAAATGGCCCCTCCCAATCCGAACGTTCGCTCAAACATTTCTGTGAGCCATTGCACAAAAAGGAAAGAACCAAAGTTTCTCTAATTTGAATACAAAGGAGAGAAATTTGAAAAGTTTTTTTTTTTTTTGAACTTTTCTTTTTTTTTTTGAAAGATCTCCGATGGACTCATCAAAGAGAGGGAAATGGCCCCTCCCCATCCGAACGTTGGCTCAAACATTTCTGTGAGCCATTGTACGAAAAGGAAAGAACCAAAGTTTCTCTAATTTGAATCCAAAAGAGAGAAGTTTGAAAAGTTTCTTTTTTGCACTTTTCTTTTTTTTTTTTTGAAAGATCTCCAATGGACCCATCAAAGAGAGGAAAATGGCCCCTCCCAATCCGAACGTTGGCTCAAACATTTCTGCGAGCCATTGCACGAAAAGGAAAAGACCAAAGTTTCTCTAATTTGAATCCAAAAGAGAGAAATTTGAAAAAAAAAAATTTTGAACTTTTCTTTTTTTTTTTTTGAAAGATCTCCAATGGACCCATCAAAGAGAGGAAAATGGCCCCTCCCAATCCGAACGTTGGCTCAAACATTTCTGCGAGCCATTGCACGAAAAGGAAAGAACCAAAGTTTCTCTAATTTGAATGCAAAAGAGAGAAATTTGAAAAGTTTTTTTTTTTTTTTTTTGAACTTTTCTTTTTTCTTTTTTTTTTTTTAAGATCTCCAATGGACCCATCAAAGAGAGGAAAATGGCCCCTCCCAATCCGAACGTTGGCTCAAACATTTCTGCGAGCCATTGCACGAAAAGGAAAAGACCAAAGTTTTCTCCAATTTGAATCCAAAAGAGAGAAAACCCCTTTTTTTTTTGTTGAGAAAAGAAAGAATGGAAACAAGTTCAAAGAAAGAAGTTTCCAAAGAATCCCATCTCAAGTTTTTTTTTTAGATACAAGATCCAACATTGGCCACCAACTAGAAGGGAGCCAAGGATTCTAAGCATCGTGTTCTCAATTGAACGAGTCCCACCGGGTGTGCCAACTTGATGGACCCGTCTTTTTCTTTTTTGCCTTCCTCCGTCCCGGGTCCGCCGGGGTGCGGCGGGGCGAAGAGAAAAAAAAGAGCAAGCATCAACATTTTTTTGTACGGGTATGCCAGATTTTCTATTCTACTTAGAATTTGAAGTGGTGATCCGGAGATTCACCTTCACAAGTAGAAAAGGAAATCAACTTTTTTCTAACGTTCCATTGCACATATATTTAAAGAAAGAGACAATTTTTTAATGCCGTGAAAGGCGATTTTCATTTGTTTGCCGTGAAAGGCGGTTTTGCCGTGATAGGCCATTTTGTGCCGTAGAAGGCAGTTTACAAATCTCATCAAAATGTAAAGAAAAGAAATGTGATTTTTATGTCTCTTTTAAAAAAATACACAATACAACAGAAAAGTAAGAAAAGGAATCTGACTTCTCAAGAGATCGTGGGGACTCGTTCAGATCGACGGTCGCGAGTCATGTATGGGCTCCGCCATCGTCCTTCAAATGAGAACACTTGATGCTTTGATTCACTTGGCTTGGCTTGGACCTCAGATTTTTAGAGGACAAAGACCAAGGGAAGGTCTTATATCCAATAAAAAACCAAGTAGACGGGCTGAAAAGCCACATCTGGGCCATGTTGGGTAGAAGAAGAGAGGAGATCTTGGGGGGATGGCCCCCCAAGGGACTTCGATCACCTTATAGTGCTTGCAGCAGAGTTTCTTCAAGGCAAGAGAGCTTGTTTTTGTGCAGAGATTTCTAGGACAATTTCTTCAAAACTCTTCAGATGATTTTTTCGGACAATTTTCAGGACCACTTCAGACAATTTTTCTGGACCATTTTCAGGACCACTTCAGACAATTTTTCTGGACAATTTTCAGGACCCTTTCTCCTTGGAATGACCGCCTATTTATAGGCTTTTGGTGGCCATTAGGAGGGTTTTATGGGCATTAATGGTATTAATGCTCCATGATGGGAGGAGTTACAAGATTTAATTCTTTATATTGTAACTCCTTGGATTTTGATTGGTCAATGGAGAATAATGGGCATTTAATCTCCATGGTGTTGGGAGTTTCATGATTAATTACCATGATTAATCTCCATAATGATAGAAGTTACATGGTTAACTGTCATGATTAATTGGACTTGTAACTCCCATTTCTTGGCTTATGATTGGGACGTTCGAAATAATGAGTTAATGACCTTAATAAATTGCCATAAACGGGTCATGTAACTTCATTAATTGGCCGCTGAGTCGCTTTAAGAGTCGCGGGCCACGCCGCGTCTTTTGGAATTCTTCTTGCGATGATCATCGATGGATCCATACGTTGTTTGATGTCGGATGACGATGAAAATTCAGACATTGGTTGCCACTAATGGGCCGGCAGCATCTGTCCAGTTGATTTCTTGATCGGTCGGGCAGAAAGTGTGCTTTCTTGGTCGGCCAGTTGGCAGTTTCAGAGTGTCCGATGATGATCAAATGATTTTGATGGCGGATCCGTGATGTTGATGAAGATCGACGGATATCATGCCTCAAAAATCAGATTTTAAGAAAATCACAGGGGCCAAACATCGCGAAACACGAAAAAGAACGGAAAAACGACACTTTTGGGGGAAATCCGGCGACCCGGATTTCCAGGATCGCCGGCGACCATGGGGCTGGCGACCTTGGACTTTGGTCCATTCTCCGGTCGCCTTCCGGTCACCGTTTCTTGGTCGTTTCTCGGGCTTTTTCGCTTCTATTTTCTCCTGTATTTTTCTTTGACATTTCTCCTCATTTATTGGCTTGATTCCTCTAAAGAAAACCCATCGAAAGGCTGTGCAAATCAGAGCACAAAGTTTCCTATTTTTTGGAAAAGCCGAAGACTCTGTAGCCGATTTTCCGCCAAGAGTTGAAACTGGGTCAAACAATTTCGAAATGACCTGAAATTTGAGGTGAAGCTTCGTGGGCATTAGATAGGATCAACCATGGGATTTTATTTGAGTTTTGAAGCCATTTGGGGTCCCGTCAATGCTTGACTTGATTTCACCGTGCGAAAGATGTCGAGCTTTGATGTACGGTCATCTGATGTCCGATTGACCTGAAATTTGTCGGGGAGCCTATTGGAGTCATTTTGAAATGATCCATTAGCTCCGATTTGGGTGCCATGGTCCCCGGGAGCTTCGCCGCCGGTAGGCTTGATTTCGCTTCGGAACATCAAAACCGGGTCAAACGTTGTCGGAATGACCTGAAATTTGACGTGCAGCCCTTTGGAAGCATGCATAAGCTACTCATGTGTTTTGTTTGATGAGTGGAGGCATCAGAGGTTCTCACCGCTGGGAGGATTGATTTCGCCATTCGAGAGTTGATGGAGGGTCAAACGGTGTCGGTTTGACTTGAAATTCGACATGGAGCATTTTCGAGGTATTTTGAGACCATCCATAGGCTCTGATCGAAGATTTGATGTTTTTGACACTGCCGCCGTTGGGAGCTCCGGCTCAGCTGTTGGAGGATTGAAGTTAGGCCAAATAGTGTCGTAATGGCCCGAAACTTCATCTGTACCCTTCTTTTGGCTACTTAGAAAGATCTTGTAGTTTTTGTTTGGTTTTGCTAAGATCTGATACTTGAAGCAGCTTTGCTTGTTTGTAGTAGGATGCGGCTCCATATAGCTTTTGATGTTGATGAGGCAAAGTGACATTTTTTGTGTCAACAGGGCAGTCCAAGCTCAGCTGTATTCTATGATATTCATATATGCACAAAACATATCAATACTTATACAAAACTTATCAAAAATGGGGGAAAACACTTATCAAAACAATGCAAGATGAGACTAAACAAGAGTAGCATAAGCTATAACAAACAAGGTTGGAAAAGTATCCCCATTATAGTTCTTGAAACAAATCAAAAGTTAAACACATGCTTGTAAATCAAAATAGGTACGAAACGGTATTCTTCGTGTCAAAATTCAAGATTTCGAAACAATTATATCAAGTATATGCTAGGACTCTTTATTTGATTCTTGTGAAGTTGAAACCCAAATGTTGGAGTTTAAAACTAATTGGTGTCCCCGAAGCTAGACAACATTTCATGTTTCAATTGCACAACATCAAGTTAAAGACCCCTTAACATATTCTAGTTTTTCTCCCCCATCGAAGCCCCTTCAAAATTCTCCTTTTGTACACTCGGCCACTATGCGGCTACCTGGCGGCTAGCCACCGGTTGGCTGGTCGGCTAGCCAATCAACTGACCGACCACTGACCGACTGTTCAGGAACAATACTACTTTTCAGTTTTCTGCGCAGGTCGGCCAGCCGCCTACGACCGACCACAGGCCGACCGCACCCTGTGCAGAAACTTGGTTGCTGTTATTCTGACCGACACAGGGGCGGCTAGCCGAGGTTCAATCGTCGGCTGGCCGACTTCTGACGGCCTATCTGCGGCAGCCTTAATTCAATTTAGATTTCACACCCTTTTCACCCATTTTACACCATTTCATTCCTTTGCCAAATCCCTGCACATCCCCTGAGCCTCCATGCTCTCCAAGGGGCCATTTCCATTCAATTTTTAACAGTCAACACATCCAATCATTTCACAATATACTCCTCCATTCTTTCATCCATTTGTAAAATATTTAGGCAAGATAAAAGCCACTTCAAGTGAATGAAAACCATTAAAATAAACCACTAGCATATGCATTTAAAACTAAAACAAAATTTCAAATCAGACACATCTTTGAAACAACACATTGCCCAAATTGGAATGGAAAAAGAACCAAACCATGAAAGCTAAAACATTCAAACATTGCATGTATAAAGAAAGGGCTGCCTGTTGTTGGGGACCGTTGAAAAGGAAAAAAAATTTCACGGCCTTTTAAAAAACAGTAGTGCGAAAGCCATCATGGTTGCCTTAATTCGGGTACAAGAAAAGGGCTGCGCAATCGCTTCGTCAAAGGTTTTCCATCAGTCACATCACCCACATCTGCAGTGGTTAAAACATCCGCGCAGATGCCCTGGCTGGACTTGCTGCATCTATGGCGATCCAAGAAGGGGAAAACATGAAAATTACAGTGTGTCAAAGAAGGATTTTCCTTCCTCTCAACACACGCCAAGCAGTCGCTGAATGCCACCGAGTGGTCGGAAGTCAGATTTCCATCCTTAAACCGCCGATTAGCGATTGGAGCGATCCGTTCATTGATTATATTCTGTTTGGAATCCTACCAGAAGATCCAAAAGAGCGGGTAAGCATTCAAAGACGAGCCCTAAATTTTCATTTGGATATCCCCTCCAAAATGCTTTGCAGAAAATCTTTCAATGGAGTACTTCTACACTGCTTGTCACAACGAGAGGCGGAAGAAACTCTAAAAGAAGTTCATACTGGTATTTGTGGAGCCCATCAGGCTGGTCCTAAGCTCTATGATCAGATAAAAAGGTTAGGTTACTATTGGCCTACCATGGTAGTTAACGCAATGCAATTTGCTAAACGTTGCCAACAATGCTAAGTTCTTGGAGATTATGTCCACATACCTCCAGAATGGCTACATCCTACAGCGATCTCATGGCCCTTCGAAGCCTGGGGTATGGACATCATAGGTTCTATCTCTCCCCCGTCAAGCAAAGGCCATCGCTTCATCTTCACCGCTATGGATTATTTCTCTAAGTGGTCAGAAGCATTTGCGTTCAGTGAAATAAAGACCTCATCAGTCTTTCAATTCTTGTGCACCAACATCATTTGTCGCTTTGGCATACCTAAAAGATTGTCCAGGATAACGGACCACAATTCCGGGATCACAGATTCTGCAGGTTCTGCGACAAATACAAAATCCAAAGTTGTCCTTCGACTCCGTCTAACCCGGCAACGAATGGACTAACAGAAGCCTTCAACAAGACACTTTGCAAAATTCTCAAGAAAATGGTCTTTAGTCATAAAAGAGACTAGAGCGACAAACTGCCTGAAGCTTTATGGGCCTATCAAACTACCGTTCGAGGACCAACCCATAGCACGCCATTCTCCTTGGTCTATGCATGTGAAGCAATTGTTCCTCTATAGTCCTTCCTTATGGGTATCTCTACAAAATGAAATGACGCAAGAAAGCAACGCCAAATTGAGACTCCAAGAACTGGATAATCTCGATGAAAGACAGCTCGAAGCTCTACAAAGTGTTGAGCTTTACCAAGCACGCATGGCAGGATCTTTTGACAAAAAGGTCAGGCAACGTGCCCATAAAAAAGGGTGACTTGGTTCTTGCGGTAAAAACGCCAATGGTTTTTGCCCGCAAATCCAAAGGCAAATTCGAACCAAAATGGGAGGGACCCTTCGTCTGTTGACACAAAAAATGTCACTTAGCCTCCTCAACATCAAAAGCCACATGGAGTCGCATCCTACTACAAATAGGCAAAGCTACGTCAAGCATCAGATCTTGTCAGAATCAAACAAAAACTGCAAGATCCTTCAAAATAGCCACAAGAAGGGTACACATGAAGTTTCAGGCCATTTCGACACCATCTAGCCTAACTTCAATCCTCCAATGGCTAAATAGGAGCTCCCGGCGGCGACAGTGTTGAAGATAACAAATCTTCGATCAGAGCCTATGGATGGTCTCAAAATACCTCCAAAACGCTCTACGCCAAATTTCAAATCAAAACGACACCGTTTGACCCTCCATGAACTCTCGAACGGCGAAATCAAGCCTCCCGGCGGCGAGAACCTCCGATTCCGCCATTCATCAAACAAAGCACATGAGTAGCTTCTACATGCCTCCAAAGGGCTACACATCAAATTTAAGGTCATTCCGACAACGTTTGACCTGGCTTTGACGCTCCGAAGTAAAATCAAGCCTACCGGTGGCTAAGCTCCCCGGGACCATGGCATCCAAATCGGAGCTAATGGATCATCTCAAAATGACTCCAATAGGCTCCCTGTCAAATTTCAGGTCAATCGGACATCGGATGACCGTACATCGAAGCTCGACATCTTCCGCGCGGTGAAATCAAGTCTCGCATTGATGGGACCCCAAACGGCTTCAAAACTCAAATAAAAGTTCATGGTTGGTCCTATCTAATGCTCAGGAAGCTTCACCTCAAATTTCAGGTCATTCCAACATCATTTGACCTAGTTTCAACTCTTAGCGGAAAATCGGCTACAAAGTCTTGGGCTTTTCCAAAAATAGGAAACTTTGTGCTCTGATTTGCACAACTTCTCGATGGGATTTCTTTAGCGGAATCAAGCCAATAAATGAGGAGAAATGTCAAAGAAATATACAGGAGAAAACAGAAGCGAAAAAGCCTGAGAAATGGCCTAGAAACGGCGACCGGACGGCGACCAAAAAATGGGCAAAAGCCCCTTGGTTGCAAGCGACCATGGCCCAGGGTCGCTGGACCCATGGTCGCCGGCGAGCATAGGGAGCTGGGCCACCAAAGTTTGCCCGGAAACCCTTTTTTCCGGGTCTTTTTCGTGTTTCATGATGATTGGCCCCTGTGATTTTCTTAAAATCTTATTTTTGAGGCACGATATCCGTCGATCTTTGTCAACATCACGGATCCGCCATCGAAATCATTTGATCATCATCGGACACTCCAAAACCTCCAACCGGCCGACCAAGAAAGCACACTTTCTGCCCGACCGATCGTGAAATCAACTGGATAGATGTTGCCAGCCCATTGGTATCAACCAATGTTTGAGTTCGCATCGTCATTCGACATCAAATAACATGCGGATCCATTGATGATCATTGCAAGAAGAATTCCAAAAGACACGGCGCGGCCCGCGACTCTTCAAGCGACTCGGCGGCCAATTAATGAAGTAAAATGACCTTTTTATGACAACTTATTAGGGTCATTAACTCATTATTTTGGACGGCCCAATCAAAACCCAATTAACCATGTAACTCCTATCATTATGGAGATTAATCATGGTAATTAATCATGAAACTCCCCTCATCATCGAGATTAAATGCCCATTATTCTCCATCGGCCAATCAAAATCCAGGAAAAAGGAGTTACAGAATTATGAAATTAAATATTGTAACTCCTCCCATCATGGAGCATTAATGCCATTAATGCCCATAAACCTTACTAATGGCCACCAAAAGCCTATAAATAGGCGGTCATTCCAAAGGGAAAGAGTCCTGAAAAATTGTCTTGAAAATTATCCTGAAGAATTCTCTACCCAAAGAAGCTCTCTTACCCTGAAGAAGCTCTGCTGCAAACACTACAAGGTGATCGAAGTCCCTTGGGGGGCCAGCCCCCAAGGTTTCCCCTCTTCTTCTATCTAACATGGCCTAGATGCGGCTTTTTAGCCCGTCTACTTGGTTTTTTATTGGATATAGGACCTTCCCTTCGTCTTTGTCCTCTAAAAATCTGAGGTCCAAGCCAAAGCAAGTGAACTAAAGCATCAAGTGTTCTCATCTGAAAGACCATGGCGGAGTCCATACATGATCGCGACCGTCGATCTGAACGAGTCCCCACAATCTCCTGAGAAGTGAAATCCCTCTTTCTTTCTTTTCTATTGTATTTTGTATTTTTAAAGAGACAAAAAATCACAATTCTTGTCTTTCATTATTGATAAGATTTGTAAATCGCCTTTCATGGCAAAATCACCTTCTACGGCACAAAACTGCCTTTCACGGCATTCTAAATCTTGCCTCTTTCTTTAAAATATGTGTGTAATGGAAAGTTAGAAAAAAATTTTGATTTCCTTTCTACTTGTGATGGTGAATCTTCGGATCACCATTTTAAATTCCAAGTAGAATAGAAAATCTAGCATATCCGTACAAAAATGTTGATGCTTGCTCTTTTTTTCTCTTCGTCCCGCCGCACCCTGGCGGACCCGGGAAAGAGGAAGGCAAGAAGAAAAAAGACGGGTCCATCAAGTTGGCATACCTGGTGGGACTCATTTTTTTGATAACACGATGCTTAGAATCCTTGGCTCCTTCCTAGTTGGTGGCCTATGTTGGATCTTATTTCTAAGAAAAAAACATGAGGTGGGACTCTTTGGAAACTTCTTTCTTTGAACTTGTTTCCATTCTTTCTTTTCTCAAACAAAAAAAAAAAAGGTTTTTTTCCATTGGGTTCAAATTGGAGAAACTTTGGTTCTTTCCTTTTCGTACAATGGCTCGCAGAAATGTTTAAGCTAACGTTCAGATTAGGAGGGGCCGTCTCCTTCTCTTTGATGGGTCCATTGGTGATCTTTCAAAAAAAAAAAAAACTGAAAAAAAAGGTTTTCAGATTTCTCTCTTTTGGATTCAAATTGGAGAAACTTTGGTTCTTTCCTTTTCATACAATGGCTCGCAGAAATGTTTGAGCCAACGTTCGGATTAGTACGAGCCATTTCCCTCTCTTTGATGGGTCCATTGGAGGTCTTTCAAAAAATTTTATCAAAAAAAAAAAAATTCAAATTTCTTTCTTTTGGATTCAAATTGGAGAAACATTGGTTCTTTCCTTTTTGTACAATGGCTCGCAGAAATGTTTGAGCCAACGTTCGGATTGAGAAGGGCCACTTTCCTCTCTTTGATGGGTCCATTGGAGATCTTTAAAAAAAAAAAAAAAAACCATTAAGGTTGCACCAATTGCGATCTTTGACTAAAGTGGATCTAAGAGAAGCCTTGTCCAGAGTGAGGAGGTAGCTAGACTGTTCGAGGTAAGGGTCCTTTAAACGGGTTCATGAAGTAATCATACCCTTACCTGGGGGCCAATCTATCCACTAAGGTTTCATAAGACCGAATTGGAAGACCTATGTGTACTCTTTTTTTTTTAAATCTCTTAAAAAAAAAAAAAAAACTTCTGCCACTGTTGTGTTCAAATTCGAGAAATTTTGGTTCCTTCCTTTTCGGATTTAATGCTCGCAGAAATGTTTGAGCCAGTATTCGGATTGGAATACCATTTTCTCTCTTTTATGAATTCAATCTTGACTTTTCAAAAAAAAAAAAAAAAAAACTTTTGTCATTATTGGATTCGAATATGAAATCCTAGTTCCTTCCTTTTCGGACCTAGGGCTTGCGGAAATCGCTGAGCCTTCGTTCGGATTGGAATACCATTTGCTCTCTTTTTCGAACTCAATCTTGACCTTTAAAAAAAAATCCCATCTCGTGTCTTTTTCAAGGATGCAATTTATAACATTTGTGCCGAGCGGTGCTAGTACACCTTTCGGGTCTACTGTATTCGCGACCGACACATTTGTATCTCCAACCTTATATCATTTTACCTCGAGTGAGCTTCGCTTCTCGGTAACTTGAATTAAGGTTTACAATTGCTTCTAGCAGTCACTGGAATGCTCATTTCGAGCCAACCATACTTGCGTTCAGAACAATTGTACCCTCTATGGCTTTTTGCCTTCTTCATTACGCTCAAAATGGGCCATGCCCCTGAGCGATTTGAAAAGACAAAACCATAGTGTTTTCCATTTATGATCACCATATTCTTCTGATTATTAATGGATGTTGTAACACCCCGTACCTTAACCCCATATTAATAATAATTAATTGCTTGGTTAGTTAGTAGGTTAGTTAGTAGGTGTGTTTAGAGTCTTAGCGAGTCGGGTTTGGCGTGGGGATCGCATGTGCAAAGTCTCGTGCAAGTCTGAGTAGGTTTGGATAGAGTAGGGGGTTGGTTTGCAATTTTGGGAAGTTTTCAGGGGTTTTTATGAGATTATGAGTTTTGTGAGTTTGGGTGCATCGGATAGGTCTCGTCATTTCATGAAGTATAGTCTTCTGTCGCGTTTCGATTCGACGCGTTGAAGAGGCCCAAATAATCACATTTATCAAACCAGGGGCTTAACCCAAATTTGCACCTAAATATCCTCACTATATCAAGTCATCAATGGATGACTCATTCCTTCATTCATCTTCATCTCTTCTTTCACTTCTCTATGTCATCTCCAAGCTCCTTCTTCTTCTCACTGCTGCCTTGCCAACGACAACCACCGGAGTCCATCTACGCTAATCAATTCACCCATCTTCTTCCTCAACTCTCCAAGAACTCAACCATCTAATTTTCCAAGCTTTTCATCAACAAACCACTACAAGGTAAGCTCTCCAAGCTACTAGACTTAGTTAATCTTCTTCCTTCGGATTAGAAATGGATTAGGGAGACTCATAGAAACCCTTTGCATTCATTTTGTAGAGAGGTTTTGGTTTGGAAACCTTCTTTTTCCCATTTGAGCTCTAGAGGAGTTTTCTTCAAATTTCCTCTTGAAATTCCTTAAGCTCTTCATCAAGGCAAGTTAATATGTATGTTTATGATTTGATATGTTTTGTTTCCCCTTTGATTGATGATTGATGATGCTTAGATGACCGGTTGCTCATTTGATTTGTTTTATATTGAAATCATGATAATTGAATGTAATTGCTTAATGAAATGGATTAGGATTTTAATGACTTGGTTAGATGATAGGATTGGATTTTTATGGACTGGTAACATCTACATATGTGTGGATTTATCAGGTTCAGGAAACAGGTGAAGGAAAGGTCCCAGGTACAATTCAGTTACAGAGCCTGTGTTTTGTAACTGTAATGTACCTGATCGACCGGCCAGGGGCCCGGTCGACCGGCGACACTTCGTCAGGTTCTCTGGAACCTGACAAGAACACTATTTCCCTTTTTTCACTTACAACTGCCGGTCGACCGGGCACACAGGAGGAGGTCGACCTGCTTCTTGCAGGTTGACAGGGGTACTGTATAGGCGGTCGACCGGGTAGACTTTGTACGCGGTCGATCGGCCCAGGATCGGGTCGACGGGGTCAACTGTGGAAACCCTGTTTCAGGGGTTCTTTTCCCTATGTTTTGAGGACTTTATGTGGAACTTTGGCTACCCTTTTTAGGACTCATTTGACTATATATGAGGACGTTTTGAGCTAATGTTCTTGACGTAATTCCGGTTGTATCGGGAATCAATTACACTCAATCTTGAACGGTACGGGACAACGGGATACCTTTTTCTATATCTAGGCACGAAGATCATATATTCAGGTATTGCGAACCCTAAACCCTTTCGTTGACTGAGTAGGATTGTACGATGCTTCGGGTTTAACAAGTGACTTAGGACTGGATCGTTTATTGCCTTGGATTCTGGATTGTACCGTCTGGTACTGTTTACATGAAATGTTCATGTTCATTAGATTTTTTTATTTGCTTTGTTTTGGGATCACTTTTGAGAACTTAGATTGATGGATTTAGGATTCCCTTTGATTTTTCGTTTGTTTTGAAGTTTGATGGAAGTGTTGAGGCTAGACGACTTTGATTGTAAAGCTTGTTTGAGAACTACCGGTGTTGTTATTGTTTTGAAGAAGATTGATGGTTTTGACTTTGATTTGAAGATGAAAGGGTAGTTTCTCTTTGATTAATGAATCTTGTTCACACAAGAAAGTCTAGTTCTTCACTATCGGTTGTTTAGGACTCTTTGTGTCAGGCACCACTCGACTGTTAATGCCCAACACAGATGGGGCACCATTCTGTGTGAGGACTTTAGATTGAACGTCTGCGCAGTACGACTTTTTATATTTTGATGGCTGTACACCATCGGATACATATTGAACGAATGACTTTGATGACTCATGGCCTTTTTGGTATCCACTTTGATTGCTTGCTTGACGGGGTTCATCCCGTGCCACTCTACCACAACTCAAATGTTGAGTCAGGAGGGTCATGTGAAACTATCCCGTGGTGTATTAGTTTATGTGGGTTGCCTCTTTGTATGTTAGTTTGATTTTGATTCGAATGCTATGCACTTTCTACGATCCGGATGCTATGCATTTCATATGATTTTGTTTATCGTTTACTCTGATTCGTTCTACATATCTGGATGATTTATATATATATTGCTTGCCGACCTTCGTGTCTAATGATGCTACTCTTGGTGCATAGGTACCGAGCTCTACCTTACCGATGAGGAGGTGACGGAAGAAGTTCAGGTGGATCAGCCTAATGACTTCCTAGAGTACAATACGGACGGCATTGTATAGCCGTAATGACCCCGTACATGAGTGCCTTCACGTTATTTGTGTAGTTTCATCTTTTGGTTTCTTCATCTTTTGATTAGGCCCGAGTTTTGGATGTGGCCTATTGTTGTAAATAATACTTTTGTTTAATTCTTTTAAACTTGAACTCTAGTTAATATATATGATCAGTCTTTGCTCTTAACTATATACTTCAAGATACCATTTGTACTATGAAGCTTCCGCTATACGTTTTATGTATTTGAGGAAATGTTTATACCTCACAGCGATCTTCAATCCGTATTAAAACATGATTGGGGCTCAGTGTTGTTATTAGTGCTGAAAATTTTTAATTGGCCCTAATCTCACGCATAAACCCCGGTTTCACGATCGGGGGAGTGACAGATGTGGTCTTGTTTCAGAAGTTTTTCCAAAACTAACAATGGCAGCTTCATTGACCATCACCTTCGATGAGAACAAGTACCAAGTCATGCTTTAAGAGAAGCAGAGCAAGCGCACTTTCAAGCGCCCTGCCAGCTGCCGAGGCATCACCTCCCTCGACAATTCTCAAAACACCGGGTCGACCTCCACTCCCCAGACCATCGTCTTCGGGTCACTGGGTCCATTCCCACTACCTGCAGAAGAGACGTTGTCTGCTAAAAAGCAGAAGACCGCCCCTCAACGTGTCGTTGCCTCTACACCAAAGGCGGTCACCAAGAAGCCTGAGGCTCGTGACAATCCCATGAGGCCTCAAGCTAAAAAAAACCAGGTCTGCCCCAAGACTTGGTCCCCGCGATCTTCGCCAAAACAAAGAAGGTCCCGGACATCTGCAAAGCCAGCATACTTGGCTCCTCTCAAAGAGAACCGGTTCTATCCTCTTGCTTACATCAATAGAGAGAAACCTACCCACCACCGAACTACAAAACCAACCCAGCATGAGCCGGCTTGCTCATAGAAGCCCAAAATCAAGTTGTGCATCACAAGGCCTCGACAAGAACCTGCCAGGGCCTGCTCTCCTGCAACTCGACCCTTCATTTCAACAGGGGCTGAGCTTGCAAAATTCAATGCTTCACTGCGACAGGCTAAGGAGCGCGTCCAGATCCTGTCCATGCCAGTCTTCAAGGAAGACAAGCTCGGTTGCTGCGCACGAGGACCACCTCCTTCATTGCCAGAGCAAAGCCCGAGCTAACCGAAGCTCAAATTGCTCGTTATATACGTCACTGCGCGGCACATCGACATAAGAGATTAGAGAAGCAAAGAACCCAGCATTCTGAGTTTCAAATCTCCCAAAAATGGGTCGAAAAGGAAAGACCCGACCAAGTTGCCGCTGTCCACATGGTTGCCAAAACCAAAAGACGGCAAAAATCAGCAACAAAAATACATGTTAGACGACCGGTGACTCGCAACGTCTCTCGGACAAGAAGACATCAGGAAGACTCTCCCACTCCTTCAAGCCAAGGACATCAGAGTGATCATTCCTCGGGCTCTTCATCTAGAAGAATGAGCTCAGTCACTAAGACAATATCCTCTTTCGACTCACGAAGAGTGAATGTCTTAGTCACAAACTCTGAGGAACCTCCGCCGGACGATAACATGGCTCTACGCATTCAGCAGCTAGAGCAAGGATAGCAGAGAATAAAGGTCCTGATGGAAAACCTCCTTCTCACTCTCCAGCGTCCACAAAACAATGATGAGGTTCCTCCATAAGATGAGGCAGACGGTGGAGAAGATGAGTCATGCGCCCTTACTAAAAAGGACGTTGACAATATCCTCGCTAAAGCAAAAAAAGAGGATACACTGAAGGAGCATGGGATCAAGCCACCATATCCCTTATGGAATCACTCAGTTCCATTCCCTCCAAAGTTTAAACAACCTCTTCTCCAAACATATACGGGGAAAGGTTCAGCCAGACAGCATGTCATCCACTTCAAGATCCTGACAGGAACTATTGCGGATCAAGATGCTCTCAAGATCCGTCTCTTTGCAAGTACCCTAAAAGGTACAGCCTTTGATTGGTACTCCACTCTGCCAGAGGATTTCATTCAAAACTGGACCATGCTAGAGACACGCTTCCTGACCCACTTCAAAGGTAAGGATCATCCTGATACTATGGCTAAACTCTGTAGCCTTAAACAGGGAGAGAATGAGTCAACATGCGACTTCATTCACAAGTGGAAAGCAATGGCATACAAATGCTCAGATGTGCTGCCACAAGCGTCGCTGGTCGACATCTGCCGAAACAACATGAGAGCAAGGATCCGCTCCATGATCATCGGCAACAAATCGAAGAATCTGGGAGAACTCCTGGAAGCGTCTATGGAGGCTGAAACGGTGATCAAAGACCTCAACAGTCGAAGTCATCAAAGAAAGAGCCGACCGCCATTCCGACCTCCAAGCCAAAGAAAAAGGAGGTTCTCACTGTGCAAACCAAGTTAGCTCCTCAGCAGCCAAAGAAAGCTGAAAACAAAGCTCCAGGTAAGAGACCTGAACTTTCTGATGCCTTCAAAGAACTAGTAGAGAAGAAATACCCGTTCGATGAAGATGTTGAAGAAAATTTGGGGCTCTCTTGGCAAATGGGAAACTCACCTTGCCTGACCCCAAAAGACCGGGAGATGTTGGCAAAACCAATGAACCCCGATATTGTTCATACCACCAAATGGTACTCTCAACCAATGTTTCGTTGTGAGAGAGAAGATCAACGAGATGTGGAAAAACGGAGTCATTACCTTTGACAAAAACTATGGGTCTGCCTCCGTTAACATGGTGTCATGTGGACAAATATCCAAATCACCAAAGGAAAAAGTCACTACTTCCTTCAAGGTGATAAAAATGACCCAGACGTCCCAATACCTGGTGCCTTACCCAACACCGGAAGGACAACCCATATGGGTGCATCCCGATCTCCTAGAAGATGAAAATTGGGAGATCGTCAAAACAAAGCCGACCGCTCAACAGCGAAGGCAAGCCAAGAGACAACTCCGCAAGCTCAAACAGCAGGAGAAGGCTCAGATAAAACAAGAGGCCCCTGAAAAAGCAGAAACCTCCTCTACCGCTTCACTGGGGGCAACAGAGGAGTCTCTCCCCAAAGCTTCAAGAGTGGTAAGAAAATTCACCCCCAGTGATTTCATGATACCACAGCTCAGGGATAAGACTACGCAGGGGGCATCATACTCTTGTAACTCGGTAGTTGGATTCTCCATGAATGGATATGAGTTTAGTGACACTACCAGTAACACAGATGAATGGGAGGAATCCCTTGAAACCAGAGAATATCTCCCGATGAAGAATGGATCCCAGAATCCCACCTTATGCCAGTAATCTGGTATACCCCTTCCAACCACAAGGATCATGGTCTGATGATGATGAAGACCAAGAGGCTGTTCAAGAAAGTGCTGTCAACCCAGCGCAAACAAATGCTCTAGTGGATCCCAACCAGTTCGAGCCACAAGGGGCAGATGAAGAAGAAGATTTGGCTCCTATGCCCGATCTTGAAGAATATGCAAGGATCATGCAGCGTCTCGCCATAGAGCAGGAGCAACGCATCAATCTGCTTCATCAAAGTCTAGAACCGGAAGTCCTGGAGAATCTACAAGCATCTCCTCCAGTGACTCCGGAAAATGAAGAAAGTTGTTGGATTGATGATCCTCTTACATTGGGATATGAGTCTGATTCCTAACAGTCCATTATGGAGGCATCTTCTATCGAAGTTGCCTGCAATGTGATAGTTTAGGATGATAGTGCCTCTGAAGCTTCATCCGCTGAGGCCACAGACTCTCAGAACGCATCTGGCAGTATATCTTCTGGAGCTACGTCTTCTAGGGTGACTTCCACTAAGATAGCATATTCTCGGCCGTTGTCTCCTGAAATGGTGACATCAGAATTCAAGCCTCTTCCAACTGATCATCATGAGGAGGCTCTGGCTGATGAAGTCTTCAAAGAAAACCCGGTCAATTGGTCTCAGATGCCTAACCTTATAGGAGATGTCTGGACCGATGAAATAATGGACAAAGAAGAAAAGTTGTTGGAAGCTGTTCAGGACTTGTTCCTGGAAAATGCTCCATGCAACGCAATAACTGAGGATGGCAATGCCGCCGAAGAAGTGTTTTCAGCAAATGGGGAGGATCAGCCCCTTGAGCCCGAAGGGGGTCTTCCAAAAGAAGAGCCACCTCTAGAAGCTTTTGAAGTTGGGAAAGGTACCCACTCTGGCCGGGATTACCACAAAAACTACAACCAACCTTCTTCTTCTTCTTATGTAAATCCTTCGGGAAAACAAGCTGTAATTGCCCCAAGTGGCAATGATAATGAAAATGCAGGCCTCAAGGAGGCTTTCAAGTATAACTTGATCGAGCACTTCAAACACATACTTGCACGACTGCACATCCTAGACTTATTACGAATGTCACTACAAACTCGTGATAGTCTCATTTCAAAACTGCAAAGGCTAAATGTGGATGTCGACAAACATGCCCCACAAGTCCTACAAATTGAAATGGATTATAGGGTCAAAAAGTCAAAAACCTCCTCAAAAGGAGAAAAGAAAGAAACTAAGGGACCTTGCACTGAATGCCTCTCGGTCCAAAAGGCTACAAGTGCTACCATCGCCTTTAATAAGGAAGACCTCCTGCTAGGCGAGACAAAGCACAACCGACCCTTGTACTTCACAGGGTACATCAAAGAGATGCCGATACATAGAGTCCAGATCGACCCAAGTTCGACACTTAACCTCATGTCTACTTCGGCACTCGAAGAACTGGGTATCCCACCTAGAAAATTGAGTCACACTTCTGTGTTCATCTTTGGATACGATGGGAGTGCTCAAAGGCCCATTAGCAAAATCTAGTTCAGGTTGCAAATCGGCGATCTTATCTCTGAGGTCACCGTGTATGCAATAAAAACCCCTTCTTGCTACAACATCCTTCTCCGATGCCCTTGGATACATGAGAACGGTGTCGCCCCTTCAACTCTACATCAGTGCATCAAGTTTGTTGGCGACGACGGCTTGATACAGCGAGTGTTTGCAGACAAAAAGCCCTTCAAAGGAAAAGAAGTCCATTTTGCAGACTCTCAGATGTACATGGATGAGAAAGAGAAGGAGGAGGAGAAAATAGCATCCTTCGCCGGCAATCTCCAAAAAGATAAAGGCAAGGCTCCTCAGCAATCATTGGAAGAAAACAAACCTTCCGGCAAATCCGAAGAGAGCAATCCGTCTCCCTTCGTTGTCTCCTTCAAATCTTCCAAACCTTTGGTAATCACTACCAAAGCAAAGAACAAAAGCAAAAGACTGGGGGCAAGTTCACTGTTTCCTTCGTGTCTATCTTACAAGACACGGATTCGGACTCAGAGACAAAAGACGATGCATCATCAAGCCAAGGCTGATACTCAACAAGTTCAGCCTGCCCTCACTCCATTGGAGACTCCTGCTGACATAGAAAATCATGCATCTGCTACCTTCATCGTTCTGGCAACAACGGCAGAAGAGAAACCGATTTTCTTCCATAGATCGGACGCTTATTCATCAAACTCCTTGCTTGAACCTTTCCAAAATGAAGGTACGCCTCAACTATCCTTATATAGTCCAATGGCACAAGCTATCATGAAGAAAATGGGCTATGACGTTGAAAATCGAATTGGTTTGGGAGGTGATCGTGGTATTCTTATACCATTGGCACCCACCCTGACCGAAAGTCAGCTGGAAGACTGGAAACGCTACCGTCGCATAGACAAGTCTGCATATGGGTTGGGGTATGATCCTGACACTCCGATGAGACAGTTGACACAAAGGCTGCAGAGTCGTTTTACCGACCAGGCCTTAACATCTCGTGCGGATGAAGACATCGATCTCCCTAGATATCTCTTTGAAGAGTTACCCGACAAAGACCGAGGAAGCTCATCAAATTGGTACGATTTCTCTGATGATGAAGAGGAATTGTCTGATGACACAGACACACGGTTCTCTGAGTCAGAAGAGTCATCGTCTCCAAAAGAAGTGCCTTACTTCGACCCAGTTTTAGTAGGTGATTGGTTTAATCTCATAACAAGTATCGAGAAGAGTACCGATCAAGAAGATTTATGGACAGAAGCGGAGCCATGGTTTGAAAATGCCCTTGGAAATCTAGAAGGTCTTGTTGAGTTGGAAGCCTCCGAAAATATTGCAGAGGAACCACCTTCAAACCTTCCAACAGAAGATTCTGTTCAAAAGATTGAATTGGGAACACCTGATAACCCACGTCCTGTATTCATAAGTAAGAATATAAAGGATGATGAGTTACCCGAGTATGTCTCTTTTCTTCATGAGTTTGTTTATTGTTTTCCATGGTCTTACGCTGAAATACCTGGCTTAGGTCCCAATATAGCAGTTCACAAACTCAACTTGCAAGAAAATATCAAGCCTGTCAAACAAGGACAAAGAAGATCCTGTCCTGATGTGATGGACCAAATTGAACAAGAAGTTCAGAAACTCAAAAACGTTGGCTTCATCTGCGAGGAACTGCATCCCGAATGGTTGGCCACCATCGTCCCCGTGACAAAGAAAAATGGGCAAATCAGAGTCTGTATTGACTATAGAGACCTGAATAATGCTTGCCTTAAAGATGAATTCCCGCTCCCTATACCGGAGGTAATGATTGACAACACCTGTGGGTTTGAGCGAATGACTTTCATGGATGGCTTCTCTAGCAACAACCATATAAATATGCATCCCGAAGATGAGAGGGATACATCATTTCGGACCCCATTTGGCGTGTATTGCTACACTGTCATGCCATTTGGTCTGAAAAATGCTGGTGCAACATATCAGAGGGCTATGATGAAGATATTCCAAGATATGCAGCACAAGACGGTCGAATGTTATGTTGATGACCTCACCGTCAAAAGCAAAAGAAAAGAAGACCATCTCAAAGATCTTGGAGAAGTCTTCCTTCGGCTTCGCAAACACAAACTGCGAATGAATCCCCTCAAATGCTTCTTCGGTGTCTCATCAGGTAAGTTCCTTGGATTCATAGTATGGAAAGCTGGAATAGAGCTTGACCCCATCAAAGTCTAGGCTATCCTAGAAATGCCATCTCCAAGAACCCTGAGAGAACTGAAAGGGCTTCAAGGGAGGTTGGCGTACATCCGACTGTTCATTTCTAACCTATTTGGAAAATGCCGTCCATTTTCTCGCCTAATGAAGAAAGGTGTAGACTTTGTTTTGAATACTGAATGTAAAGCTGCATTTCAAGACATCAAGTCATACCTGACCAAACCTCTGGTGTTGGCTGCTCCCACAACCGGAAAACCATTCATCTTGCATAAGAAAATGATGGAGGAAAAGAAGTTGCTCTATACTACCTCAATCACATGTTGGCAGGTGCAGAGCATCGCTACTCTCCAGTTGAAAAAGAATGCCTGGTAGTGATGTTCGCCGTACAAAAATTGCATCGCTATTTGATGTCAAACATAGTATACTTGATTTCGAGGATCAATCTCTTAAAGGTCCTTGTCACAAAAGCAGGTTCTCTCAATGCCCGGCTGGCAAAATGGTCCATCCTTCTGTCACAATTTGATATTAGGTATGTACCACAGAACGTAATCAAAGGCCAAGCTCTGGAAGACTTTCTTGCAGAGCATCCACTGCCTAAGGATTCTCCACTCAGGGATGATCTCCCAGATGAGCCTGTCTACAGGGTGGAGACTTCCTCACCAAATGCCTCCTGGAACATGTACTTTGATGGTGCAACCAGAATAAATGTAAAAGGAAAGCCGATATCGGGAATTGGCATTCTCTTTGTTAGCCCCGACAAATACATGATTCCACACGCATTTTCGCTACTGGAACCATGTTCAAACAATGCAGCAGAGTACCAAGCTCTGATCTTAGGATTGGAACTCGCCCTCGAATCCAGTATCACCAGGTTGGAAGCATTTGGGGACTCCTAACTGATCGTCAACCAGATGATTCAGAAATATAAAATCAGGAAGCCTGATCTGTTGCCTTACTATAAGAAGGCACAGTCACTTTAGTAAAAGTTTGATGTTTGTCACATCACCCACATCCGCAGAGGTGAAAACATCCGTGCAGATGCCCTGGCTGGACTTGCTGCATCTATGGCAATCCAAGAAGGGGAAAACATGAAAATTACAGTGTGTCAAAGAAGGATTCTCCCTCCTCTCAACACACACCAAGCAGTTGTTGAATGCCACCGAGTGGTCCAAAGTCGGATTTCCATCCTTAAACCTCCGATTGGCGACTGGAGGGATCCGTTCATTGATTATATTATGTTCGGAATCCTACGTGAAGAACCAAAAGAGCGGGTAAGCATCCAGAGACGAGCCCCAAACCTTCATTTGGATATCCCTTCAAAAATGCTTTACAGAAAATCATTCAATGGAGTACTTCTACGCTGCTTGTCACAACAAGAGGCAGAAGAGAATCTAAAAGAAGTTCATGCTAGTCTTTGTAGAGCCCATCAGGCTAGTCCTAAGCTCTATGATCAGATAAAAAGGTTAAGTTCCTATTGGCCTACCATGGTGGCTGACGCAATGCAATTTGCTAAACGTTGCCAACAATGCCAAGTTCATGGAGATTATGTCCACATGCCTCCAGAATGGCTACATCCTACAGCGATCTCATGGCCCTTCGAAGCCTGGGGTATGGACATCATAGGTCCTATCTCTCCCCCGTCCAGCAAAGGTTATCGCTTCATCTTCGCAGCTACTGGTTATTTCTCCAAGTGGTCAGAAGCATTTGCGTTCAGTGAAATAAAGACCTCGTCAGTCCTTCAATTCTTACGAACGAACATCATTTGTCGCTTCGGCATACCTAAAAGATTTGTCCATGATAACGGACCACAATTCTGGGATCACAAATTCTACAGGTTCTACGACAAATACAAAATCCAAAGTTGTCCTTCGATTCTGTATAACCCGGCAGCGAATGGACTAATAGAAGCCTTTAACAAGACACTCTGCAAAATTCTCAAGAAAATGGTCTCTAGTCACAAAAGAGACTGGAGCGACAAACTGCCTGAAGCTTTATGGGCCTACCGGACTACCGTTCGAGGACCAACCCATGGCACACCATTCTCCTTGGTCTATGGATGTGAAGCAATTGTCCCTCTAGAGGTACAAATTCCTTCTTTAAGGGTATCTCTACAAAATGAAATGACGCAAGAAAGCAACATCAAATTGAGACTCCAAGAACTGGATAATCTCGATCAAAGACGGCTCGAAGCTCTTCAAAGCATTGAGCTTTACCAAGCACGCATGGCGGGATCTTTCGACAAGAAGGTCAGGAAACGCGCCCACAAAAAGGGTGACTTGGTTCTTGCAGTAAAAAGGCCAATGGTTTTTGCCAACAAATCCAAAGGCAAATTCGAACCAAAATGGGAGGGGCCCTTCGTCATCGACACAAAGTCTTCTCCAACGGCGCATATGCTCTTCTGAACATGGAGGGTGATAGATGCATGCTGCCCACCAATGGCAAGTTCTTGAAGAGGTACTACCCTTGAGGACTTCCTACATCGGGTCAAAGCGATGCCTGGATGGCCAAAGCCTATTCCTAGATACTTGCTCGTCAAACCCACCCCTTTTAGAGTTTTCATCCCTATGTTGAAATTTCTAAAAACCTAAAACAATGTTTACTTTCAATGTTTCATTGTTAAAAAAAAAAAAGGCTCAAACCCAAAATCCAAGTTTAGGAGCCTCTTCCCTAACTTGACCAAAACTTTCGATCCTTGGACTCAAAATTCATGGTTTGAAACAAAAATCAGGACTCAGGGATTTCCACCCTAGTCCACCTTGACTTTTACCGCGAAAATGGTTTTCAGTCAAAATTTACGACCCTCGTGTCTTTAAACAAAAAAATGGTGGGGAAGCGACGTTTAGTCGATACTCACACAAAACCCAAAAATCGGAAGGATGCGAACCCCATTCGATACTTCCAAAACCTCAAAATCGCAAGAAAGCGACACCTCGTCGATACTTGCAAATTTTCAAAAAAAAATCGTGGAGACATAGCGTTTTAGTTGATATCCACAACCCAAATTTCAAAAGAAAAGCAAAGGTTCGAAAAAACCTCAAATTTCAAAAATCGTGGGGGGGGGGGGGGGGGGGGGGGGGGGGCGCAACATTCCATCGATACCCACAAAACCAAATTTTTGAGGAAAAAGCAAGGAAGCAACATTCAGTCGATACTTGCACCCAAATCCGCAAGGAGGCGACATTCCATCGATACTCGCAGCCGAATGAGCAAGGAAGCGACATTCCATCAATACTTGCAATACCATTCAGCAGGGAGGCGACCCTTAGTCGATACTTGCATTTTTGAAAACCAAAAACCTGGCTTTCATGCCAAAACCTGGCTTTCATACCAAAAATCTGGCCTTCACGCCAAAACCCCATCTTTCACGCCAAAACCTGGCTTTCATGCCAAAAACCTGGCCTTCACGCCAAAACCCAACTTTCATGCCAAAAACCTGGCTTTCATGCCAAAAAATCAAAATTTTGGCTTCAATGCCAACAAAACAAAACTTGGTTTTCAAAAAACTCGGCTTCCATGCCACAAAATCTGGCTTTCACGCCAAACAAACTTTTGGCCCCCATGCCACAAAATTTTGGCTCTCATGCCATAAAACCAAAATCGGCTTCTGTGCCGCAAACAAAATCTGGCTCCCATGCCACAATTTTTGGCTCTCATGCCACAAAACCAAAACTTGGCTTTCACGCCACAAAAATCGGCTCTCATGCCAAAAACCGGCTTCCATGCCACAAACAAAATTTTGGCTCTCATGCCACCAAAATTCGGCTTTCATGCCATCTAAAAAATCAGGCTTTTCTCCACAAAATCTGGCTTCCATGCCACAAACAAAATTTTGGCTCCCACACTACAAAATTTCGGCTCTCATGCCACAAAACCAAAAATTGGCTTTCACGCCACAAAAATCGGCTCTAATGCCAAAAACCGACTTCCATGCCACAAACAAAATTTTGGCTCCTATGCCACCAAAATTTTGGATTTCACGCCATCCAAAATTCGGCTTTCAAGTCATCGAATAACCTGTCTTTTTGCCACAAAATCTAGCTTTCATGCCCAAAACAAACCTTTGACAAAAGATTTTCACAAAATGACAACCTTTTGATCAAATTTTCAAACAAACATTCTCATCCAACTTTTACTTACTTTCATAAAAAAAAAAGGGTGCCAGAAAATGTTTATATATGGAGGTAGCAGAACAAAAGAAGAAAAGTTTGTTACAAATTCAGGAGACTAGTCCGACATGGTCTTCAGCCAAAGGCTTAACTCCTCAAGTAAACTCTTGGCCTTAGCCTCTAAAGCTTCCAGGATGCGTTTCTTTTGAATTTTCCCATAAAATGCGGTAGGCTTTCGTGATCCATCTTCAGCACGAGGAAGCTCTTCCCAGAGAATCTGCCATTGTTCATATTCCTGAGTCTTCCTCCAGAGATTGCTTTCGACCTCCTCAACTTCGCGAATGAGAGTCCTCTCTCTATCGCGAGCTTTCAAAGTAGCAGCCCACTTGGCAGCGGCCTGTTCTTCCAATAGCTCGAGGCGCTGTCTAGCCTTAGTGACCTCCTTATCGAGACGATGCCGGTTCTGTGTCAGCTCAATAATAGCCGACTCAGTGACGTTCCTCTCCCTAACGAGCCGCTTCTGAGTCCGCGAGATCTTATTCAGTTCAAATTTGACCTCGCTGGAAGGCTTCAAAAACATCTCGTTGAAGAAGTCATCATTTGGGAAGCTCTTGGTCTCATTCCACTTGTTGCCTAAAGTGATGGCTTCATTAACAAAAGCCTTAGCATCTGTAATGTCCAAACCGACTTCTTCGCTATGGGCAAGAATGTCCTGCACATGCTTAACCATGCCGAAACCAGCCTCCAAATGGCCAGAAGAAAGTGTCTCGACCCATGAGCTCAAGACTCTCTTCAATACCTTCCTCGCAAACTGACGGGATGGCTCAGATGAAGACTCGCCATGCTCCGCTGGTCGACTACCCATGTCAGGCACCGTTGGAAGAGTAATCAAGAAGCTCTTTCCAATCGGAGCCGCTGGGGAAAGAATATCAGCATGCAGACTCGCCTCTGCCTCATCAAAACTGGTAGAAGAAGTCCCTAGTCCTGGATCAGCAGGGGCACCCCCTGCTCTGGCTCTGAGAAAGATAGAGGAACTTCTTTTGTCACCTCACAACCTGCCAATGAAAGATGAAAAAGGTATGAATATGATCTTGTCAAAAATAAAAAAAATCTAGATTATCACTACAAAGCACCTTCTTCGACGACTGGCGGGATGTTTTCTGCCTCCATGAGCTCATCCGAAGCATCATCAAAAGTTGCATCCTTGGATGGCTGAAAGTCATCAGAATCTTCTGGCAAGTCAACTGGCAATAAACAAAAATGCATGTCAGTAAGCGGCGGTAGAGAAAAACAAAAAAAAAAGAGAAAAGAAGTCATACCAGGTGGAGATTCTGGATCTACTTCAGAATCTCTGGGCTCTTCTTCAGATGACGCAATCGGATCCATCACCGCCTCATCGGCCGGAACCTCAAGCATCATCAAACCATCATCTTCTGCCAAAAAGAAAGAAGGCAGTAGATCAAAACAAAAGCTCTCTTGTGCAGCTCCCGATCTGATGACGTCCTGGTCCTCGAGAAAGCCAATTCTGTGCTTTTCTCCAAAAAGAAAAGCCAGAACTTATTCTCGGCAGATGCCATTTGACTTCCCAAGACCCTTCCTGGAAAACTGCTTTACATCGAGCTCCTTCTTGGAAAGTCCCCGGTACAATGAAAGGCTCTCCACGAACCATTTCGTGAAGCCAGTAGTCCGGAAAGTGGGCAACTCAGGATAGGAAATCATTGCAGTAGTGTCTTTTGCACTATAAAAGGCCCATGCATTTCCCCCGTCCTGCAGACCTCCAAAATGCTTCACCTTGCTCGAAGGTGCTCCAACAACGCCTAGGAGAAGCCCAATTGCAAGGCAAATCGCGAGGGAACATACGGCTGGATGTCAACGAAAAGATGTCTGCGGTACACCATCGTGCCAACACGTATGTTGAAAAGCCAACTCCTCTCCGCATTTGTTAAAGAATAGTGTCTCCCCGACCTTGCCCTGGTGGAATCTCGGGAGACACCAAAATCAAAAGCCTTCTTCCGTAAGCCCAGAGAAAGCTTCACTGAAAACTGCCCCATCTCGACGTCCCAGAATTGTCGGATCGTCAAACGGGCAGATAAAAGAGATTCGGAAACAGGCTTCCCTCTAGCCAACCGAATCATAAACAGCTCATCGTCCTGTGCAACACCAAATCGATGGAAACTGGGACAGTGGTATACTTACCACGAATAGAAAATGTGGACTGAAAATACCCTATTCATGGAAAGCCCAAGCCGGAAAAATGCAATGCGACCTGATGTACGTTCCATCTCCTTCAGGAAAAACAGTCTCACCCAACCAATAAGTGAGGTAAACAGCGAGATCTCTCCGCAGCGTAATGAATCGCGTCTGTGTCTGCGAAGAACTCCTTTAAATTCTCTCGCATGGCGGAGATCTTCTTCTGATCTGGGATCTTAGCCCTAGCTTCCTGGGTCATACTCTCAGAAGACTCCCCGCTGTCAAAGAAGTTGGAAGACAAAAGGCTACCACTCCTCCAACTGCTACATCAAACTTTCGAGCCCTCCTTCTCCTTCAAAAAGTCATAGAAGGCGACGAGCTGAAAGTAGAAAAGCCTGAACTCCTCAGACTGCTCCCCAAGGACGCTGTCAATAGGCATGAACTCCTCATAGAGATTGCCGAGGATAGGCAGCCCGGTGATGGCGCTTAGTTCCTTTAAAGAAAAACCAATCTCACCATTCGTGACAACGAAGGTGTTGGTTTGTGGAAGGAACGACTCCAGCATGGCCATGAAGGCCTCATCGGAGAAAGCCACAGTTTGCCGAAAAGAGTGAACCGCGTCAAAAATCTCGGCCTCCTTCAGAATGGCATCGCCGACCTGCAGGATGTGATCAGTCCACGACTCCCAGCTCGAGTCAGCACTGAAACGGCTATGAAGTCGAAAAGGCTTCACCCAATTGCTACCATCGCCCTTGAAAATGCCAAGGCCCACCGGTCTCAAATCGACCGAAGGAAGGTCTGAACCTTGATAGCCGCTGGGCGGCATCAAAATGTCCATGCGGGCAGGTGACTTCTCTGTAAAACCAGAAGGGCCGCCAACAAAAACCCCTGTCTTGATCACACTTGTCCTCTTCACCCAGCTTGGAGGATCTTCCCTCTTCGAGCATGTGGAGGAAAGGCTCATGATCGAGATAGTCCGATCAAAGGTCGACCGGGTAGAAACAGTTCTCTTCTCACCACCAATTGTAAAAGAGAACTGAAAACATCTCCTTTAGTATGTTGAATCGTCGGGGACGGCATCACCAAATAAGAAGGTAGGCTTGGGCACAAGGCTCTGATCGTCCGTGACCCAGGGACGATTGCTTACCATAATTTTGTAAAACTCCTCATCCTTGAGGGCAATCAAACGTTGCCTCATCTCATCTAGGTTGAGCGAGTCGCACTCTTCCAAGTTCCTTTCAACATATTGAACCTCCTCCCAGTCCTGCTGTACGGCCACATTAGAGGATCTGGTAGAACGGCGAGGCGCATTAGTGACGGGCTCCTTACCCTTGTTTGTTATGGAGGAACTCTCTGCAAAGGATGTAAAGAGAGAAAATCAATCATCAAAATGACAGGATTTTGCTAAAAAAATTCTAGCGAAATTTTGGCATGGTTCCGGGGCAATTCCGAAGAAAAGAGAAACACCCCGAAAGAAATAGAGAGCTTGAAGATGGGCTCAACATCGCTGCAAGTTCATAATCAATGAAAAATTCTCGAAGAAGGCTCAAACTCAAACATTGTTGCGAGATCAACCCAAAGCTTCTCAAATATCCACAAGATTGGAAAAGGGCTCAACATTGCTGCGAGCTCTAGAATCCAAAACTTGCAAAGCTCCTCAAAAAATCCCCGCAAGACCAAGAAAGGGCTCAACATTGCTACGAGCCCCAAATCCCAAGACTTGCGAAAAGATTTCCTGGTGTGCACTATCATACTTCCAATTCTATTTTCTAAAAAGAAAAAAAATGCATAGGAAGAAAGTTGTCATGCATGCGCGTCTTGAAATCCGGGAAAGAAAGAAGGAAAAAGAGAGAAGAAAAGAATCTCTTTCAAAAAAAAAAAGAAAGAAAAAAACAGAGAGAGAAAAAAAAAAGAAAAGGAAAAGGGGACAGGCCACGTGGCCATACGGTCTTGTCCGTATAGCGACACCAAAAAAGAAGAAAAAGAAAAAAAAGAGAGAAGAAAAAAAAAGAAAAAAAAAAGAAGAAAAAAAACACGGTAAAAAAAAAGAGAAGAGAAACCGTGAAAGAAAAAGAAAAGGAGAAAGAGAAAGAAAAAAGAAAGAAAGAAAGAAAGAAAAAACGTGTGAAAAAAAAAGAAGAAAACACGTGAAAAAGAAAAAAAAAAGAAGGAAAGAAAAAACGTGTGAAAAAAAAAAAAGAAAACACGTGGAAAAGAAAAAAAAAGAGAAAAAAAGAAGAGAAGAAAAGAATGAAAACCTTTTTCTATTTCTACATGGAGTTTCTTAAGAAAAAAAAAAAGAAACTTACTTGAAGCCATGGTGAAAGAAGAAGAACTAGAAGATCCTCGAAGAAGAATGAGAGTTCTTGACCTAGGAGCACTCTTGAAGATTTTTGCAAAAAAAGAGCAATAAGCAACAAGAGATCCAACCTCCTTGCTTATATAGAAGAAAGCAAACCAAAAGAGGAAAGAAGGAAAAAAGAAAGGAGGTAAGTGCTACAAATTAGCAAACTTCCTAAAAGAAAGGGATCATAGGATATTCTTTCCTAATGAGGAGATCTTTTGAGAAATTCCCTCCAAAAAGAGAGGGATTATGAGAAACTTTCTCTCAAAGAAAAATACTTCGAGAAAATCTCTCCCAAAATCAAGGAAACTTGAGAGATTCTCTCCAAGTAAGAATATTTTTAGATATTCTCTACCAAAAAGAGATATCTTTAGATATTCTTTACAAAAATGACACCACATGAGATCTAAGCAATCTTTAAAGCTTAAGGTCCCATGGGCTAGCCCACATGAGCCGGTTTGACCACCTAGGCACTAAAAGTGGCTTTTAGTCAAAATTTCTCTTACCAAGAGCATACAAAAATGGTTCCATGCCTCCTTTGAGTTGATTGGACCATACAAAAAAAATTAAAAAATTCCAAGCCTCATGAGTTTCCAAAAATCCAAACCATCCCACCTCATGAACCAAATTAAGCCAAAACCTTGAGATTGACATTCCATAAAAACCCAAACCACTCCAATGGACCCAAAATTGTCCCAATGAGTGACCAAAATCCAAACCATGGTCCCCTAACTCGCCACATACAGCTTGTTGGGTCATAAGGCCAAAACCAAAAAACAAATCCCGGTCCCCTAACTTGCCACATATAGTTTGTTAGGTCACAAGACCAAAATCAAAATCCAAAGTCCGACCCCCTAACCTGCCACATACAGCTTGTTAGGTCACAAGGTCAAAAACCAAAAAACCTTTCTTGACCACCTAATGCGCCACACAAAGCCTTTAGGTCCACAAGGTCAAAAAGGAAATCCAAAACCCAAAAACCCAATCCAAATATCATTTTCAAAATTTTGCCTTGACATGGTACGTGATCTCACTTACTACCATAAAATCCCCTTGGAAACTCAAAAGGCTATTATATCAAAGAAAAATGCTCAGAGACTCTTGGCCAAGTTAGAAGTTCTCCTTCAAAGTTTTTTTCGAGGCACATCGACTGCAAAAGCTTGTACAATCCGTCGCTGTACCTCGAAGGGGCATTTGTTGACAAAAAAAATGTCACTTAGCCTCCTCAACATCAAAAGCCACATGGAGCCGCATCCTACTACAAACAAGCAAAGCTGGTTCAAGCATCAGATCTTGTTAGAATCAAACAAAAACTGCAAGATCCTTCAAAATAGCCAAAAGAAGGGTACACATGAAGTTTCGGGACATTTCGACACCATCTGGCCTCACTTCAATCCTCCAACGGCCAAATAGGAGTTCCCGGCTGCGACAGTGTTAAAGATAACAAATCTTCGATCAGAGCTTATGGATGATCTCAAAATACCTCCAAAAGGCTCTACGCCAAATTTGAAGTGAAACCGACACCATTTGACCCTCCATCAACTCTCGAACGGCGAAATCAAGCCACCCGGCGGTGAGAACCTCCGATGCCGCCATTCATAAAACAAAGCACATGAGTAGCTTCTACATGCTTGTAAGACCCCGCCCCGAGAGTTTCCTTTTAGTGCTAATTAAGACGTACTTTAGCTATAAGTGAGATTAGTGGAAATGGGTTAATTCTGGATTTAGAATAGCTTGTTATAGCTTTGAATTATTTTGGGAACTCTTTTGATTTAGTGGGGCCCTTTGGGGGTTCCTTTATTGTGTCTTGATTAGTTTTGGAAATTATTTAATAATTCTGGAAATCTATAAATTGCTTTGTTTAATGTATTTTATTATTCCCGACAACTTTTGTATTTGCTTTGTTCTCATTCGAGACCTCTAAACCCTACTTTGCTAATGATAGGGGTAAAACAGTCTTTTTACAGAAAATCAGGACACTATTTTCAATGTCACCGAAACTCCTAAAATATATACTTTTTGGAAAGTAGAAATTTCAACGATCAATTCTTCCTTCTTCGTCGAATCCGTCCGAAGCCCGTAGAGTGATGTTTTAGCCCAATTTGGACTTTTAAGTTGTGGGACCCATTGCCATTGCCTATATAAGGAGGAGCCCTTTTTCCTCTTCCTCTTCTTGCAACTTTCTTTGAGGAAAAGGAGTTCCAGCCCAGCCCTAGGGTTTTCTTCAAGCTACCTTGCTTCTTGCTTCTCCATCTCTCAATCTCTCTCAAATCTATTACTAAAGGTAAAATGGAGGTGGTAATCTTCTTCCCCTCCATGAGAGCTTCATCTTGATACCATTTTTAGAGAGAGCCTTCCATTCCAAGCTACACTTTGATCAAGCTCTTGCCATTAGAGGACTTTCCATGTAAGCTCTTCTTCTCATCTCTTGTTTGTGTGCTCTTCTAGTTCTTGAGATGCTCCATCTTGGTTATTGGAAGTTATCCCTTTCTATTTCATAGTTTTGCCATTTTAGGGCTTATAATGAATGTATTTTGGGGATTTTTGTGTAGATTGTGGATTTTGAGCTAGAAACTGTGATTAGAGCTCATAAGCTTAATTGGAGACCAAGGCAAGTGAATGAATGGATTTGATTTGAATGAGTTCTTGTTTTATTGAAAATGTGGATTTTACTATTCATCTTCCTCTAGTTTCCTATGTTTTATAATGCCTTTGGAAATGTAATTATTGATAAGATTTCCTTTCAACTAATTTTATGAGAATGTATGCATTCTTTTACTAAAGCTTGTTTTGCCATTATGGATTTTATAAATGAGATTTGTACTTGCATTGAATGGGGTTTGTGTTGGAAGGAGAATTAATGCCTTGATGGAAGGATTGTTAGAGGATAGGATTGATGTTGAATGGAAGGGAATAGACCTATTTCATGTTAAGAAATGGATGAAGTTGAGGTGAAAGGGTTTGGGAAAGAAATAGCTGAAATCTGCACCTGATGTGTAGTTCCCACAGCTGGGAGGTCACCTTGGCGGCTAGCTGACAGGTGACCGGCGGCTAGCCGACCCAAATTCGGTTACAAACACAAAATGTTGTATTTTGACAGGTGAACCGCGGTCAGCCCCACGGTCAGCTCGCGGCTAACCGCCACCCAAAAGCCCTGTGACCGCCAGGTAGCCAAAATGCGCGGTCAGAAACACAGAATGCTATATTTTAGTAGGGTGAACCGCGGTCAGCCAGCGGCTAACCGCCAATCACCTCGGCGGCTAACTGCCAGCTAACCGACAGGTGACCGAATTTCACCCAGAATTCATGAGTCTTTTCTATTGTTTTCAGGTATGGCATTTAAAGGTTTGGATGGGTTGTTCTGATGCCCTACCACCTTGGAAAGACCCAGGGGATGACATAAGGAGATCGACTTAAAAAGAAACTCCATTTCGGAAATGTATTGGGAATTTTGGATTCATTAACTTGTATAAGGAAACTTGATATGTCCTCTATTATTCGAGTACCATACTATGGGCAATAATAGACATACAAGATCTTTATACATGTTGTTTGAATACAGAAGCCCCAATATAGTACGTAACTGTATAAGGATTCATTTCTTCGTTTTAACTCTGATTTATGCACCCGACATGCCCTGCTAGCCCCGTTTATGCATGAAAAGATAATGATATGAAATGTGTGCCTACGAGCACCATGCCTCGCCTACCCGAGTGTTTTATACTGATATAGTTATGTACATGTTTTGATTTCTCATGTAACCTATGAGTCGACACCACTAAGCTTGGACGTCCTTGTCAGTCTGATCAACTGACTTGGGCCTCCCCCTTGTGCTCCCACCAGTTGCAACTTGGATCCCGTCCCGTCCCGTTACCCGGTTCCGCGGCCGTGGTCTTGTCTAGTTATATGTATATGTATATAATGTTGGTTCTCGTCACTTCGTGTGCTCGAGCCCAACACACTGAATGTGCTCTCATCACGTTAGTGATAGAGAGGATTTAGCTTTAGTGTGGTTGCCATCTAGTCAGTTCCTGCACCTTGAATATCCTACATGATTTATATTGCATCTGTACTTTAAATGAACTATGCATCCTGTCTTAAGATAGTTATTGTTTTAGTAAGATTTCTTTATGTTTAAGATGTGCTTTGATTTCTTTCTTGGTATTATCTATTCACCCACCTGCCAGACCGTCGTGTCTGACCCATTTTTGTGGTACTCAGGTCCAGCCCCCGTTATTGCCTTCGAGGAGGAGCCAGAGGAGGTGGTCGGCGAACCGCAACGATTAGTGGAGTGGCAAGCTGACAATGTCATATAGACATTTGGTTTAGCTTTGAGCTACGTAACATTTTGGGGAGATTATAGGATGATACTTGATTTGCACTTTTGGTTGTACTGGCCTTTGTTGGCCATTATTTTTTGGGAATGTTAATTTAACTTGATCTTTTGTTTAAACTCTAACTTCATATTTTGGGAATGCTAATGAGATCATTGCTCACTCTGACATCATGTCATACTTATGTATTATCAGTCTTATATGATGATGATGGATCAAGAATTTGATTTGTTACACGCTTCCGCACCAATGTAAATGTTCTATGAGTGTGTGTGAAATCCTCACCGCGGAAACCTGTGGGAGATTAAATGTGTATATTCATATAATCATTCATCCACCTCGTCGCGGGCCCGGATCCCAGTCTGGGGTCGCGACAATGCTTCCAAAGGGCTGCACGTCAAATTTCAGGTCATTTCGACAACGTTTGACCCGGCTTTGACGCTCCGAAGCAAAATCAAGCCTACCGGCGGTGAAGCTCCTTGGGACCATGGCATCCAAATTAGAGCTAATGGATCATCTCAAAATGACTCCGATAGGCTCCCTGTCAAATTTCAAGTCAATCGGACAGCGGATGACCGTACATCGAAGCTTCGACATCTTCTAAGCGGTGAAATCAAGTCTAGCATTGACGGGACCCCAAACGGCTTCAAAACTCAAATAAAAGCCCATGGTTGGTCCTACCTAATGCTCAAGAAGCTTCATCTCAAACTTCAGGTCATTCCGACATCGTTTGACCTAGTTTAACTCTTGGCGGAAAATCGACTACAAAGTCTTCGGCTTTTCCAAAAATAGGAAACTTTGTTCTATGATTTGCACGCCTTCTTGATGGGTTTTCTTCAATGGAATCGAGCCAATAAATGAGGAGAAATGTCAAAGAAAAATACAGGAGAAAACAGAAGCGAAAAAGCCCGAGAAACGGCTAAGAAACGGCGATCGGACGGCGACCAAAAAATGGGCAAAAGCCCCATGGTTGCCGGCGACCATAGGGATCCGAGCCGCCAAAGTTTGCTCAAAAACCCACTTTTCCGGGTATTTTTCATGTTTCGCGACGTTTGGCCCCTGTGATTTTCTCCAAATCTGATTTTTGAGGCATAATATCTGTCGGTCTTCGTCAACATCACGGATCCGCCGTCGAAATCATTCGATCATCATTGGACACTCCGAAACGCCAACCGGCCGACCAAGAAAGCACACTTTCTGCCCGACCGATCGTGAAATCGAATGGATAGATGTTGCCAGCCCATTGGTGTCAACCAATGTCTGAATTTGCATCGTCATTCAACATCAAATAACATGCAGATCCATCGATGATCATCGCAAGAACAATTCCAAAAGACGCGGCACGTCCGCGACTCTTCAAGCAACTTGGCAACCAATTAGTGCTGTTAATTGACCTTTTTATGACAAATTAATACGGTCATTAACTCATTGTAAGACCCCGACTCCTAATTTTCGGGATTAGTGTGTTTTTAACCGTGGTTTAGTTTTCTAAGTAAGATTTGAGCCTAATTGAGTTAGATTGTGGTTTAGAATGGTTTTCCATAGCTTTAGGGAATTTTGAGAGCGGTTGGACCCGGTCTGACAGCTCGAGGATGCCTTGGGCTGTACGTGTAAGTGTAAGGATTGTTCTTGATTTTGAAAAATTACAATTTTGGTTTCTTCTGATAGGTCAAATTAGATCCAACAACTTTTGTGTTTAGACCTACCCCATTCGAAACTCAGAAAATCAGTTTTTCAGCCCGAGGGGCAAAACAATCTTTTCACATTTAAATCTGAGCCCAGATTTCGAAATTTCAGAACCATGCCAAAAATATACTTTTTGAAAAATAGATTTTATGAGGATCATTTTGTTCTTCTTCGTCGATTTCATCCGAGGCCCGGAAAGCCCAGTTCTAAGTCCATGAAGAGTTTTAAGTTGTGGGCCCCATAATTATCACTTTATATAAGCCCCACCTTCCATCTCTTCTCTCCATTCTCTTCCCCAACGAGAGTGAGTTGCAGGGGCTCCCAGCTGAGCCTTATTCCTCTCCTTCCTTGCTTCTCCCTCCACCAAATCAACCATGATTCATCACCGTTTGAAAATCCAATTTCGCCATTGTGTTCCCCACCTTCCAAGCTCTCCCTAGACCCCATTTTCGTGTGAGGAGCAGCTGGACAGCCCTTCGTTTGAGCAGTTCCTTTCTGCTTGGAGATGCCACAGGTAAGACCTCCCTTTCATTTCTTTATATGAGGTAGGGCAGCCCCTAGGGAGCCTTGATTTCAACATGCAAGCTCTAACTCTAACTCTTTCCTAGATTCCAAATTTTGAGCCACTTTTTTAGTATGTTTTGGGGGTCTTTGTTTCATAGGTGTGCTTGTGTCTAATTGGTGAGATTTCTGAGTAATCTTGGAGTGCTAGAGACAAAGGCAAGTGATCAACTTAGCTCTTCTTATGCATGCAATGTTTTAATGGGTTCAGCTGTGTTAAAATTTTAAAGTTCCGCAGGTTTTAGTGTTCTATTCGTGTGCAGATTTCTGCAATGTTTTAATGGGTTCAGCTGTGTTAAAAATTTAAATTTCTGCAGGTTTTAGTGTTCTATTCATTTGCAGATTTCTGCAATGTTTTAATGGGTTCAGCTGTATTAAAAATTTAAATTTCTGCAGGTTTTAGTGTTCTATTAATGTGCAGATTTCTGCAATGTTTTAATGGGTTCAGCTGTGTAAAAAATTTAAATCTCTGCAGGTTTTAGTGTTCTATTCATGTGCAGATTTCTGCAATGTTTTAATGGGTTCAGCTGTGTAAAAAAAATTAAATTTCTGCAGGTTTTAGTGTTCTATTCATGTGCAGATTTCTGCAATGTTTTAATGGGTTCAGCTGTGTTAAAATTTTAAATTTCTGCAGGTTTTAGTGTTCTATTCATTTGCTGATTTCTGCAGTGTTTTAATGGGTTCAGCTGTGTTAAAATTTTAAATTTTTGCAGGTTTTAGTGTTCTATTCGTGTGCAGATTTCTGCAATGTTTTAATGGGTTCAGCTGTGTTAAAAATTTAAATTTCTGCAATGTTTTAATGGGTTCAGCTGTGTTAAAATTTTAAATTTTTGCAGGTTTTAGTGTTCTATTCATGTGCAGATTTCTGCAATATTTTAATGTTTCAGCTAGATTTAGAACTCTGCAATTGTTTTATTGTTTCAGCTAGACTCAGATTTCTGGAGTTGATTTAATGTTTCAGTTATGTGAAAAATTCTGCACTGCTGAAATTCAGAGTTCTGCACTGCTGAAATTAGTTGTTTCCTGCATTGATCTATTGGATTCAAATCTGAACCTGTTTTCAAAAAAAAAATTCTGGTTTCAAATATGTTGTTTCCTGCAATTGCATTCAAATCTGAAATTGTTTTCTTGAAATTCTAATTTGAGATATGTTGTTTCCAGCATTGTTTTATTTGGTTATGAAAGTATGAATTCGAATAATTTTTGAAATTCTGTATTTTTCACTGGTGTTGAGTCTTAGATGTTATTTGTTAATGGATGTTGGAGTTCTATATACCGTTGGAAAGCTCTCGAAGCACGGAATCCAATGGTATACTATGCTTAATGATCAAAGGCTGACAAAGAAAGTGGATATTTTGATCAACGAAAAACTAGAATATGTTGAGGGGCTTTTGTCTTGATATTGTGTACTTGGAAATCTGAAATGTTGTTTACCTTCAGGGGCACCAATCTGCTTTTAATTTCAACATTTGGGTTTCAATTACGCAAGAATCGAATGAAGGGCCTTAGCATATACTTGAAAGTCTGTTTTCAGAAACTTAGTCCTGACATGAAGAATATTACGTTGCACTTGTTTTGACTTACAAGCGTTGGTTTTGTCTTGGATCTCGTTTTGTACTTGCTTTGACTTACAAGCATTGGTTTCGTTCGGGTATTGTTTTACACTTGTTTTGACTTGCAAGTATCAGTTTTGTTTTGGGTATTGCTTTGCACTTGCTTTGAGTTACAAGTATCAGCTTTGTTTCAAATTGTTTTAAGAACCCAAAAAGGGGACTACTTATTGTGCTTCGACATGCTTATAGCTTATGCTAACTTGTTTTGTCTTACGTGCACCGTCCACCCCGTGTGGTCGATGAGGGAAATGTGAGAACTTGGTCCGGGCGGCACCCTTAACCACGGGGCGTAGCGTGTCAACCACGGGCCTCAAACGGCGAGTCTCCATTAGTTTTGAGCATTCAAATATGAGAACTTGGTCCGGGCGGCACCCTTAACCACGGGGCGTAGCGTGTCAACCACGGGCCTCAAACGGCGAGTCTCCATTAGTTTTGTGCATTCATGAATTCCGTTGAATACCACTGAGCATGGACTGCCCTCTCAGTCTGATTCACTAGTTAGGGGGTCCTTAAACATAAGGACTATCTGCAGATAAGTCGTGTATTTATACACATTTTTGTTTTGTTCCAGTTCCGCGGCCGGTTTTCCCGCCCACCTTGTGTGGCTCGGGCTTTAGTTTCGTTTCGCCTGTCTTGCTTTGTCTTTGCTTGCTCTTGTCATCATGTATGACGGAGAAAGGATGAGCTCAATGTGGATTTACGAATCATGATGTTTTCTCGTAATCATGCTAGCTTTGTCTTGCATTTTGTTGATGTACTATTTGAAAATTTATTAAATGGTTTTAAACGCTAGACCACATGTACTCATGCTACTTTTGCCTCATATCTCATTCGTGGACTTTTGTTTTGTTGAAGTGTATATCGTTCAAGCATCGTTTCAAGATTTGTAAACAGTTTTAAGTTCAGTATATGGTTTCTTATAAATTTTAAATGATTCATACTCATGCTTAAATTGATCACCTGCCAGACCGTCGTGTCTGACCTTGTTTGTTTGGTGCCTTAGGTAGCAGGTTCTCGTCTTGAGCTAGTACGTGTGCGGATGGCTGTAGAGCCACGAGTTTTGCAGGTTGTTGTTTCAGTGATGTCATACTGTAAGACCCCGACCCCTAATTTTCGGAATTAGTGTGTTTTTAGCCACGGTTTAGTTTTCTAAGTAAGATTTGAGCCTAATTGAGTTAGATTGTGGTTTAGAATGGTTTTCCATAGCTTTGGGGAATTTTGAGAGCGGTTGGATCCGGTCTGACAGCTCGAGGATGCCTTGGGTTGTACGTGTAAGCGTAAGGGTTGTTCTTGATTTTGAAAAATTACAATTTTGGTTTCTTCTGATAGGTCAAATTAGATCCAACAACTTTTGTGTTTAGACCTACCCCATTCGAAACTCAGAAAATCAGTTTTTCAGCCCGAGGGGCAAAACAGTCTTTTCACATTTAAATCTGAGCCCAGATTTCGAAATTTCAGAACCATGCCAAAAATATACTTTTTGAAAAATAGATTTTATGAGGATCATTTTGTTCTTCTTCGTCAATTTCATCCGAGGCCCGGAAAGCCCAGTTCTAAGTCCATGAAGAGTTTTAAGTTGTGGGCCCCATAATTATCACTTTATATAAGCCCCACCTTCCATCTCTTCTCTCCATTCTCTTCCCCAACGAGAGTGAGTTGCAGGGGCTCCCAGCTGAGCCTTATTCCTCTCCTTCCTTGCTTCTCCCTCCACCAAATCAACCATGATTCATCACCGTTTGAAAATCCGATTTCGCCATTGTATTCCCCACCTTCCAAGCTCTCCCTAGACCCCATTTTCGTGTGAGGAGCAGCTGGACAGCCCTTCGTTTGAGCAGTTCCTTGCTGCTTGGAGATGCTACAGGTAAGACCTCCCTTTCATTTCTTTATATGAGGTAGGGCAGCCCCTAAGGAGCCTTGATTTCAACATGCAAGCTCTAACTCTAACTCTTTCCTAGATTCCAAATTTTGAGCCACTTTTTGAGTATGTTTTGGGGGTCTTTGTTTCATAGGTGTGCTTGTGTCTAATTGGTGAGATTTCTGAGTAATCTTGGAGTGCTAGAGACAAAGGCAAGTGATCAACTTAGCTCTTCTTATGCATGCAATGTTTTAATGGGTTCAGCTGTGTTAAAAATTTAAATTTCTGCAGGTTCTAGTGTTCTATTCGTGTGCAGATTTCTGCAATGTTTTAATGGGTTCAGCTGTGTTAAAAATTTAAATTTCTGCAGGTTTTAGTGTTCTATTCATGTGCAGATTTCTGCAACGTTTTAATGGGTTCAGCTGTGTTAAAAATTTAAATTTCTGCAGGTTTTAGTGTTCTATTCATGTGCAGATTTCTGCAATGTTTTAATGGGTTCAGCTGTGTTAAAAATTTAAATTTCTGCAGGTTTTAGTGTTCTATTCATGTACAGATTTCTACAATGTTTTAATGGGTTCAGCTGTGTTAAAAATTTAAATTTCTGCAGGTTTTAGTGTTCTATTCATATGCAGATTTCTGCAATGTTTTAATGTTTCAGCTAGATTCAGAACTCTGCAATTGTTTTAATGTTTCAGCTAGACTCAGATTTCTGGAGTTGATTTAATGTTTCAGTTATGTGAAAAATTCTGCACTGCTGAAATTCAGATTTTGCACTGCTGAAATTAGTTGTTTCCTGCATTGATCTATTGGATTCAAATCTGAACCTGTTTTCAAAAAAAAAAAAATTCTGGTTTCAAATATGTGTTATGGTTTGGATTTTTTTTGTATAGTTTCAATTGCATATGCTAGTGGTTTATCTTGATGGTTTTCATTCAATTGAAGTGGCTTTTGTCTTGCCTAAATGTTTTGCAAATGGATGGAAGTATGGAGGAGTATGTTGTGAAATGATTAGATGTGTTGGTTGTTAAAAATTTAATGGAAATGGCCCTTGGAGAGCATGGAGACTCAGGGGGATGTGCAGGGAATTGACAAAGGAATGAAATGAGGAAAAATGGGTGAAAGGGTGTGAAAAATCTGAACTGAATTGAAGCTGCCGCAGATGGGCGGTCAGCAGTCGGCCAGCCGACTGTTGACCCACGGCTAGCCGCCCCTGTGTCGGTCAGAATAACAGCAACCAAGTTTTGCACAGGGTGTGGTCGGCCCGCGGTCGGTCAGTAGGCGGCTGGCCGACCTGCGCAGAAAAATGGAAAAAGTAGTATTATTCCTGAACAGTCGGTCAGTGGTCGGTCAGCCGGTCGGCTAGCCGACTACAACCGGCGGCTAGCCGCCAGGTAGCCGCGTGGTGGCCGAGTGTACAAAAGGAGAATTTTGAAGGGTTTCCTGATGGGAGAGAAAAACTAGAATATGTTAAGGGGTCTTTAGCTTGATGTTGTGCGATTGAAACATGAAATGTTATTTAGCTTCAGGGGCACCAATCCGCTTTTAATTCCAGCATTTGGGTTTCAATTACACAAGAATCGAATGAAGGGCCTTAGCATATACTTGAAAGTCTGTTTTCAGAAACTTAGTCTTGACATGAAGAATATTATTTTGTACTTGTTTTGACTTACAAGCATTGGTTTTGTCTTGGATCTTATTTTGTACTTGTTTTGACTTACAAGCATTGGTTTTGTCTTGGATCTTGTTTTGCACTTGTTTTGACTTACAGGCATTGGTTTCGTTCGGGTATTGTTTTGCACTTGTTTTGACTTGCAAGTATCAGTTCTGTTTCGGGTATTGTTTTGCACTTGTTTTGACTTGCAAGTATCAGTTTTGTTTTCGATATCGCTTTGCACTGGTTTTGAGTTACAAGTATCAGCTTTGTTTCAAAGAACCCATAAAGGGGACTACTTAGTGTGCTTCGACCTGCTTATAGCTTATGCTACTTTGTTTTGTCTTGCATGCACCGTCCACCCCGTGTGGTCGATGAGGGTAATGTGAGAACTTGGTCCGGGCGGCACCCTTAACCACGGGGCGTAGCGTGTCAACCACGGGCCTCAAACGGCGAGTCTCCATTAGTTTTGAGCATTCAAATATGAGAACTTGGTCCGGGCGGCACCCTTAACCACGGGGCGTAGCGTGTCAACCACGGGCCTCAAACGGCGAGTCTCCATTAGTTTTGTGCATTCATGAATTCCGTTGAATACCACTGAGCTTGGACTGCACTCTCAGTCTGATCCACTAGTTAGGGGGTCCTTAAACATAAGGACTATCTGCAGATAAGTCGTGTATTTATACACATTTTTGTTTTGTTCCGGTTCCGCGGCCGGTTTTCCCGCCCACCTTGTGTGGCTCGGGCTTTCGTTTCGTTTCGCCTGTCTTGCTTTGTCTTTGCTTGCTCTTGTCATCATGTATGACGGAGAAAGGATGAGCTCAATGTGGATTTACGAATCATGATGTTTTCTCGTAATCATGCTAGCTTTGTCTTGCATTTTGTTGATGTACTATTTGAAAATTTATTAAATGGTTTTAAACGCTAGACCACATGTACTCATGCTACTTTTGCCTCATATCTCATTCATGGACTTTTGTTTTCTTGAAGTGTATATCGTTCAAGCATCGTTTCAAGATTTGTAAATAGTTTTAAATTCAGTATATGGTTTCTTATAAATTTTAAATGATTCATACTCATGCTTAAATTGATCACCTGCCAGACCGTCGTGTCTGACCTTGTTTGTTTGGTGCCTTAGGTAGCAGGTCCTCGTCTTGAGCTAGTACGTGTGCAGATGGCTATAGAGCCACGAGTTTTGCAGGTTGTTGTTTCAGTAATGTCATACAGACGTCGTGCTTGACTCCGGTGATACATTATACACCTGGGTAGTATTTGTTCTTAGCTTTTCATTTTGTAAGGCTTTTGTTAGCCTTTTCTTTTGGGATTGTAATTAATGCACTTGTTAAATTATAACTTGAATATGCTTGGGTATTGATAAGCCTGTCACAGTCAGCTCTGTATATTTTGATATCATGTTTGTTCCAGTCTGAGTATGATTATGCTATGACAGCTTTATGCTGACGGGTTGAGTGCGATACGGAACCCGATGGCCACGGGCTCCGGGTCGCAATGCCACGTAAGCTTCCGCGAAATGTTCTTGATGTGTTTGGGAATTTTGCTTTCCTCACACACGCGGATCCCGGGGAGAAATATATTTATCTCTTACTCCCCAATTCGCGTTCCCGAGGTCGGACCGCTGTAGGGATCCGGGTTTCGGGGGCGCGACAGACTGGTATCAGAGCGGGCAGGTTTCTAGGAAATAAAACACTCTAGGAACCTTAAGACGTGTGGTGAGGACTCCTTAAACCGTGTAGATTTTGTTTTGGCTAGCCATCGTTTTTGTAACTTCGGGTTTAGTTTTCTTCTAGTGGGGGAGACTATCTTTTTGCCTCGTCTTCTAGTCCTTGTGGTTAGAGAATTTGGGGGACCAAATTCCGTTCTAGTGGGGGAGAATTTAATGTCTCCGTACCCATATTTAGTATCCTTTGCTTGCTTTTGCGTTAGAAAGTTAGAGTTTTGTGGACTTAGCATGTGTCTCTCGAAGGACTTTGACAGAATTTTCAGCTTTTCGATGTCGCAAATGGAGTTAGGAAGGGAATATGTGAACAATTGTTAATTAGTAAGGAAGGTGAACAACATATCGAGATATAATTATAGTTGATTGTGGACCATTAGGTGGTGTGTTAGACAAGTAAGTGCAAAGTTTTTGGAAAAACTTGATTATTTTCCTAAGTCGGAGGACCTCTGAAGCCGGATTAGTGGTAGATTTTAAGAAGTTTGAGGTGATTTTCAGTTGATAGAGCTTCAAGTGGATGCCAAAAGCTAGAAATTTCTCAAGTTTGACGAACTTTTATCGGAGAAGTGTTATAAGATTTTCAACGATTCCATAATGATGATGAACTTAACTCAGCAGAATGCGTCAGTATGCGGTTAAAAGCATAGGAAGTCAGTTTTCGGCAGTCGTGTAGAGAGTTGCATGTGGAATTTATTGTTACCTGGTCACATGATAGAGTAGATATTGTGGATTTCACCAACTAGTAGAACATCGGTTTTGACGGAATACACATATGAAATGGAGGATCACAACCTATGGATAATTTTAGTTGAAAGATTTAGAAAAGAATGACACAGGAGTAAGACTTAAGGACAACGAACTTGAAATAGAGACAGAAGATTGGGACAGTTTTGAGATTTGAATGCAGAGTTGTAACCGTTTGAGGTGTGATGATGAGTAGACAATTATTGTATAGAGGACCAAGGACGATGAGCATAAAGAGTCAGAGTAACAAGAACTTTTAGGGTACTTTGAAGAAAGACTTCACTCTAGGATTGTGGACACAAATAAAACTTACAAGGTCAATTATGCATGCCAGGGATAGAAAACCGGACAAATGAGTTTTGATAGAGGTACATCCTATAGAGTTTGGACATGTGGAGTAGTATGATAGTTAGAGTGTTAGCGGGTCAAGTCAGAGTGGGAAACCTATAGCGTTGCGAACCTTGTGATTTCAACGAGCAGATAGAATAGCAGTACACCGAGATGAGTCAGAACTTTCTTATTCTTGGATTGACATTGATGGACATGACACGCAGCAGATTCGAGACAATGCTAAGACAGTTGATAATCACTGGGTATTGACAGAAGGATTCTTCGAACATTGATTGTGTCAGAGGAGCAAGTTGCCTAGTGAAACTTTGGACAGTTGAGATCTTTAACCGAATCAGAGACTTTGACCACATACTCATGTCACCGCCATGTTTGACCAGGAGGTATTGCAATTGTGCAGGAGCAAGCAGATCACCAATGTTTAGAGACAATGTTTAAGAAGAGGAGACCTAGTGAGTTCAGGTGATTCCGGGATAACCGTGAGTTTGAATAGAACTTTTGAGATTTTCTCGATCTAGTGTGTGAGTAATGCCCTCGTTTTGTTTGAGTTGGTTTAGATCATTTGGAGGACCAAATGTTCTAAGGGGGGGAGGATGAAAGACCCCGACCCCTAATTTTCGGAATTAGTGTGTTTTTAGCCATGGTTTAGTTTTCTAAGTAAGATTTGAGCCTAATTGAGTTAGATTGTGGTTTAGAATGGTTTTCCATAGCTTTAGGGAATTTTGAGAGCGGTTGGACCCGGTCTGACAGCTCGAGGATGCCTTGGGTTGTACGTGTAAGCGTAAGGATTGTTCTTGATTTTGAAAAATTACAATTTTGGTTTCTTCTGATAGGTCAAATTAGATCCAACAACTTTTGTGTTTAGACCTACCCCATTCGAAACTCAGAAAATCAGTTTTTCAGCCCGAGGGGCAAAACAGTCTTTTCACATTTAAATCTGAGCCCAGATTTCGAAATTTCAGAACCATGCCAAAAATATACTTTTTGAAAAATAGATTTTATGAGGATCATTTTGTTCTTCTTCGTCAATTTCATCCGAGGCCCGGAAAGCCCAATTCTAAGTCCATGAAGAGTTTTAAGTTGTGGGCCCCATAATTATCACTTTATATAAGCCCCACCTTCCATCTCTTCTCTCCATTCTCTTCCCCAACGAGAGGGAGTTGCAGGGGCTCCCAGCTGAGCCTTATTCCTCTCCTTCCTTGCTTCTCCCTCCACCAAATCAACCATGATTCATCACCGTTTGAAAATCCGATTTCGCCATTGTATTCCCCACCTTCCAAGCTCTCCCTAGACCCCATTTTCGTGTGAGGAGCAACTGGACAGCCCTTCGTTTGAGCAGTTCCTTGCTGCTTGGAGATGCTACAGGTAAGACCTCCCTTTCATTTCTTTATATGAGGTAGGGCAGCCCCTAAGGAGCCTTGATTTCAACATGCAAGCTCTAACTCTAACTCTTTCCTAGATTCCAAATTTTGAGCCACTTTTTGAGTATGTTTTGGGGGTCTTTGTTTCATAGGTGTGCTTGTGTCTAATTGGTGAGATTTCTGAGTAATCTTGGAGTGCTAGAGACAAAGGCAAGTGATCAACTTAGCTCTTCTTATGCATGCAATGTTTTAATGGGTTCAGCTGTGTTAAAAATTTAAATTTCTGCAGGTTCTAGTGTTCTATTCATGTGCAGATTTCTGCAATGTTTTAATGGGTTCAGCTGTGTTAAAAATTTAAATTTCTGCAGGTTTTAGTGTTCTATTCATGTGCAGATTTCTGCAATGTTTTAATGGGTTCAGCTGTGTTGAAAATTTAAATTTCTGCAGGTTTTAGTGTTCTATTCATGTGCAGATTTCTGCAATGTTTTAATGGGTTCAGTTGTGTTAAAAATTTAAATTTCTGCAGGTTTTAGTGTTCTATTCATGTGCAGATTTCTGCAATGTTTTAATGGGTTCAGCTGTGTTAAAAATTTAAATTTCTGCAGGTTTTAGTGTTCTATTCATGTGCAGATTTCTGCAATGTTTTAATGTTTCAGCTAGATTCAGAACTCTGCAATTGTTTTAATGTTTCAGCTAGACTCAGATTTCTGGAGTTGATTTAATGTTTCAGTTATGTGAAAAATTCTGCACTGCTGAAATTCAGATTTTGCACTGCTGAAATTAGTTGTTTCCTGCATTGATCTATTGGATTCAAATCTGAACCTGTTTTCAAAAAAAAAAAATTCTGGTTTCAAATATGTGTTATGGTTTGAATTTTTTTTGTATAGTTTCAATTGCATATGCTAGTGGTTTATCTTGATGGTTTTCATTCAATTGAAGTGGCTTTTGTCTTGCCTAAATGTTTTGCAAATGGATGGAAGTATGGAGGAGTATGTTGTGAAATGATTAGATGTGTTGGTTGTTAAAAATTTAATGGAAATGGCCCTTGGAGAGCATGGAGACTCAGGGGGATGTGCAGGGAATTGACAAAGGAATGAAATGAGGAAAAATGGGTGAAAGGGTGTGAAAAATCTGAACTGAATTGAAGCTGCCGCAGATGGGCGGTCAGCAGTCGGCCAGCCGACTGTTGACCCACGGCTAGCCGCCCCTGTGTCGGTCAGAATAACAACAACCAAGTTTTGCACAGGGTGTGGTCGGCCCGCGGTCGGTCAGTAGGCGGCTGGCCGACCTGCGCAGAAAAATGGAAAAAGTAGTATTGTTCCTGAACAGTCGGTCAGTGGTCGGTCAGCCGGTCGGCTAGCCGACCACAACCGGCGGCTAGCCGCCAGGTAGCCGTGTGGTGGCCGAGTGTACAAAAGGAGAATTTTGAAGGGTTTCCTGATGGGAGAGAAAAACTAGAATATGTTAAGGGGTCTTTAGCTTGATGTTGTGCGATTGAAACATGAAATGTTATTTAGCTTCAGGGGCACCAATCCGCTTTTAATTCCAGCATTTGGGTTTCAATTACACAAGAATCGAATGAAGGGCCTTAGCATATACTTGAAAGTCTGTTTTCAGAAACTTAGTCTTGACATGAAGAATATTATTTTGTACTTGTTTTGACTTACAAGCATTGGTTTTGTCTTGGATCTTATTTTGTACTTGTTTTGACTTACAAGCATTGGTTTTGTCTTGGATCTTGTTTTGCACTTGTTTTGACTTACAAGCATTGGTTTCGTTCGGGTATTGTTTTGCACTTGTTTTGACTTGCAAGTATCAGTTCTATTTCGGGTATTGTTTTGCACTTGTTTTGACTTGCAAGTATCAGTTTTGTTTTCGATATCGCTTTGCACTGATTTTGAGTTACAAGTATCAGCTTTGTTTCAAAGAACCCATAAAGGGGACTACTTAGTGTGCTTCGACCTGCTTATAGCTTATGCTACTTTGTTTTGTCTTGCGTGCACCGTCCACCCCGTGTGGTCGATGAGGGTAATGTGAGAACTTGGTCCGGGCGGCACCCTTAACCACGGGGCGTAGCGTGTCAACCACGGGCCTCAAACGGCGAGTCTCCATTAGTTTTGAGCATTCAAATATGAGAACTTGGTCCGGGCGGCACCCTTAACCACGGGGCGTAGCGTGTCAACCACGGGCCTCAAACAGCGAGTCTCCATTAGTTTTGTGCATTCATGAATTCCGTTGAATACCACTGAGCTTGGACTGCCCTCTCAGTCTGATCCACTAGTTAGGGGGTCCTTAAACATAAGGACTATCTGCAGATAAGTCGTGTATTTATACACATTTTTGTTTTGTTCCGGTTCCGGGGCCGGTTTTCCGCCCACCTTGTGTGGCTCGGGCTTTCGTTTCGTTTCGCCTGTCTTGCTTTGTCTTTGCTTGCTCTTGTCATCATGTATGACGGAGAAAGGATGAGCTCAATGTGGATTTACGAATCATGATGTTTTCTCGTAATCATGCTAGCTTTGTCTTGCATTTTGTTGATGTACTATTTGAAAATTTATTAAATGGTTTTAAACGCTAGACCACATGTACTCATGCTACTTTTGCCTCATATCTCATTCGTGGACTTTTGTTTTGTTGAAGTGTATATCGTTCAAGCATCGTTTCAAGATTTGTAAATAGTTTTAAATTCAGTATATGGTTTCTTATAAATTTTAAATGATTCATACTCATGCTTAAATTGATCACCTGCCAGACCGTCGTGTCTGACCTTGTTTGTTTGGTGCCTTAGGTAGCAGGTTCTCGTCTTGAGCTAGTACGTGTGCAGATGGCTATAGAGCCACGAGTTTTGCAGGTTGCTGTTTTAGTAATGTCATACAGACGTCGTGCTTGACTCCGGGGATACATTATACACCTGGGTAGTATTTGTTCTTAGCTTTTCATTTTGTAAGGCTTTTGTTAGCCTTTTCTTTTGGGATTGTAATTAATGCACTTGTTAAATTATAACTTGAATATGCTTGGGTATTGATAAGCCTGTCACAGTCAGCTCTGTATATTTTGATATCATGTTTGTTCCAGTCTGAGTATGATTATGCTATGACAGCTTTATGCTGACGGGTTGAGTGCGATACGGAACCCGATGGCCACGGGCTCCGGGTCGCAATGCCACATAAGCTTCCGCGAAATGTTCTTGATGTGTTTGGGAATTTTGCTTTCCTCACACACGCGGATCCCGGGGAGAAATATATTTATCTCTTACTCCCCAATTCGCGTTCCCGAGGTCGGACCGCTGCAGGGATCCGGGTTTCGGGGGCGCGACACATACAGACGTCGTGCTTGACTCCGGAGATACATTATACACCTGGGTAGTATTTGTTCTTAGCTTGTTATTTTGTAAGGCTTTTGTTAGCCTTTTCTTTTGGGATTGTAATTAATGCACTTGTTAAATTATAACTTGAATATTCTTGGGTATTGATAAGCCTGTCACTGTCAGCTCTGTATATTTTGATATCATGTTTTGTTCCAGTCTGAGTATGATTATGCTATGACAGCTTTATGCTGACGGGTCGCAATGCCACGTAAGCTTCCGCGAAATGTTATTGATGTGTTTGGAAATTTTGCCTTCCTCACACACGCGGATCCCGGGGAGAAATATATTTATAACTTACTCCCCAATTCACGTTCCCGAGGTCGGACCGCTGCAGGGATCCGGGTTCGGGTACGCGACACTTATTATTTTGGACGGCCCAATCAGAAGCCAAGAAATGGGAGTTACAAGTCCAATTAATCATGGCTACAAAGTCTTCGGCTTTTCCAAAGATAGGAAACTTTGTGCTCTGATCTGCATCGCTTCTCGATAGATTTTCTTCAGTCAAATCAAGCCAATACATGAGGAGAAATGTCAAGGAAAATACAGGAAAAAAAAGAAGCAAAAAAGCCCGAAAAACGACTGAGAAATGGCGACCAAACAACGACCAAAAAAGGGGCAAAAGTCCCATGGTCGCCGGCGACCATGGCCTAAGGTCGCCGGCCCCATGGTCTCCGGTGACCATGGGTGCATGGTCGCTAGCGACCCTGGAAATCTGGGTCGACAGATTTTCGCTGAAAGTGTTGTTTTTCCGATTCTTTTCCCGTTTCGTGATGTTTGGCCTCTGTGATTTTCTCAAATTCTAATTTTTGAGGCATGATATCTATTGATCTTCATCAACATCACGGATCTGCCATTGAAATCATTTGATCATCATCGGACACTCCAAAATCGCCAACTGGCCAACCAAGAAAGCACACTTTCTGCCCAACCGATCGTAAAATCAACTGGACAGATGTTGCCGGCCCATTGGTGTCAACCAATGTCTGAATTTGCATCGCCATCCGACATCAAACGACATGCAAATCCATCGATGATCATCGCAAGAAGAATTCCAAATGATGTGGCGTGGCCCGCAACTCTTTAAGCGACTTGGCGACCGGTTAATGAAGTTAAATGACCTTTTTATAACAACTTATTACCGTCATTAAGTCATTATTCTGGACGGCCCAATCAGAAGCAAGGAAATGGGAGTTACAAGTCTGATTAATCATGACAATTAACCATGTAACTCCTATCATTATGGAGATTAATCATGGTAATTAATCATGAAACTCCCATCATCATGGAGATTAAATGCCCATTATTCTCCATCGGCCAATCAGAATCCAAGAAAAAGGAGTTACAAAATTGTGAAATTAATACTTGTAACTCCTCCCATCATGGAGCATAAATGCAATCAATGCTCATAAACCCGCCTAAATGGCCACCAAAAGCCTATAAATAGGTGGTCATTCCAAAGGGAAAGGGTCCGGAAAAATCATCTGAAGAATTGTCCTTGAAAGTCTCTTCGCAAAAAAGCGCTCCTGTTCCGAAGAAACTCTGCAGAAAAAACACTTCAAGGTGATTGAAGTCCCTTGGGGGGCCACCCCCCAAGGTTTCCCTTCTTCTTCTATCCAACATGGCCTAGATGTGGCTTTTCAGCCCGTCTACCCAGATTTTTATTGGATATAGGACCTTCCCTTGGTCTTTGTCCTCTAAAAATCTGAGGTCCAAGCCAAGCCAAGTGAACTAAAGCATCGAGTGTTCTCATCTGAAGGACGATGGCGGAGTCCATACATGATTCGCGACCGTCGATCTGAATGAGTCCCCACAATCTCTTGAGAAGTCAGACCCCTCTTTTTTTCTTTTCTATTGTATTTTGTATTTTTAAAGAGACAAAAAATCACAACTCTTGTCTTTCACTATTGATAAGATTTGTAAATCGCCTTCCATGGCAAAATTGCCTTTTACGGTACAAACTGCAACTTCACTCTTGTTACAATCCATTTTCACTCTTGTTTCGTTTCGTTTTGTTTCGTTTTTTATGGAGAAAGGATGAGCTCAATGTGGATTCATGAATCATGATGTTTTCTATTGTATTTGTATACTAAATATGTTTTTCTCAGAACTCATGTCATGTTTTAAGTACTGATTATTTCAATATCAACTAAATTGTATTATGTCTAAATTGATCATCTGCCAGACCATCGTGTCTTACCCTTTTTGCTTTGGTGTTTAGATGCAGGCGCAGTTGCCGTTGAGAAGAAGCGCCCGAAGGAGGCTTTCGAGCCACCCTCAGCCCATGAGTGGCAACCCGATGAAGTCCTCTAGTCGTCGGGTGGGGTCTTGAGTTGCAAAACACTTGGATGGGATTTGTTTTGATTTTGTTGCTTGGGATGTATGGCCTTTGTTGGCCCTTTTCATACTTTGGGATATGTAAACTTAATTCTAACTTACTTTTGTTGTCTTGGAACTTGAACTAATTTTCAAAATGCCATGCTTATGTTTCCTTCTCTGAATATTTGTCTTGATGATGATTTAACTTATGCAAGTTGATATTCTATCACATGTATTGTATAGATGAGATTAATACATGCTTCCGCAAATCATTGTTCGTATAAGATAATTCCATGTTCGTTTTGGGAATCCTCACCACGGAAACCTGTGGGTTAATCGTAGTTGGACGCTTACGTCGTGGGCCCGGGTCGGGAACCTCGGTCCGGAGTCGCGACACGCATCCTACGACAAATAGGCAGAGCCGCTTCAAGAATCAGATCTTGTCAGAATCAAACAAAAACTACAAGATCCTTCAAGATAGCCAAAAGAAGGGTACACATGAAGTTTCGGGCTATTTCGACACCATTTAGCCTAACTTCAATCCTCCAACGACTGAGCAGGAGCTTCCGGCAGCGACAGGGTCAAAGATAACAAATCTTCGATCAGAGCCTATGGATGGTCTCAAAATACCTCCAAACGGCTCTACGTCAAATTTCAAGTCAAACCGACACCGTTTGACCCTCCATCAACTCTCGAACGACGAAATCAAACCTCCCGGCGGCGAGAACCACTGATGCCGCCGCTCATCAAACAAAGCACATGGATAGCTTCTACATGCTTCCAAAGGGCTACGCGTCAAATTTCAGGTCATTCCGACAACGTTTGACCCGGTTTTAACACTTGAAAACAAAATCAAGCCTCCCGGCGGTGGAGCTCCCTCAGACCATTGCACCCAAATCGGAGCTAACGGATCGTCTCAAAATGACTCCAATAGCCTCCCTGTCAAATTTTAGGTCAACCGGACATCGGTTGACCGTACATCAAAGCTGGACATCATCTGCGCGGTGAAATCAAATCTAGCATCGACGGGACTCCAAACGGCTTCAAATCTCAAATAAAAGCCCATGGTTTGTCCTATCTATTGCTCAAGAAGCTTCACCTCAAATTTCAAGTCATTCCGACATCATTTGACTTAGTTTCAACTCTTGGCAGAAAATCGGCTACAAAGTCTTCGGCTTTTCCAAAAATAGGAAACTTTGTGCTCTGATTTGCACGGCTTCTCGACAGGTTTTCTTTAGGAAATCGAGCCAATAAATGAAGAGAGATGTCAATAAAAATACAGGACAAAAAATAAGTAAAAAAGCCCGAAAAGCGATCAAGAAACGGCGATCGAAAGGGGAGAAAACCCCATGGTCGCCGGCGGCGACCATGGCCTATGTTTGCCAGCAACCTTGGCCCATGGTCGCCGGCGACCCTCGAAATTTGGGTCACCTGATTTCCGCCGAAAGGGCCATTTTTCCGATCCTTTTTACGTTTCGCAATGTTTGGCCTTTGTGATTTTCTCAAATTCTTATTTTTGGAGCATAAAACCCGTCGATCTTCGTTAACATCACGGATCTGCTGTCAAAATCATTGGATCATCATCGGACACTCCGAAATCGCCAACCGGCCGATCAAGAAAGCAGACTTTCTGCCCGACCGATCGTGAAATCGACTGGACAGGTGTTGCTGGCCCATTGGTACCAATCAATGTCTGAAACTTCATGGTCATGCGATTTCGATCAACATGAAAATCAATCGATGATCATCGCCAGAAGAATTTCAAAAGGCACAGCGCAGCCCGCAACTCTTCAAGCGACTTGGCGACCAATTAATGCTGTTAATTGACCCGTTTATGACAACTTATTACAGTCATTAACTCATTATTTTGGACGGCCCAATCAGATTAAAGGAAAAAGGAGTTACAAGTCCAATTAATCATGCCAATTAACCATATAACTCCTATCATTATGAAGTTTAATCATGGTAATTAATCATGAAACTCCCATCATCATGGACATTAAAAGCGACTAAATGCCCATTATTCTCCATCGGCCAATCATATCCAAGGAAAAAGGAGTTACAAAAATTATGAAATTAATCTTGTAACTCCTCCCATCAATGCCATCAATGCCCATAAACCCACCCATGGCTATCAAAAGCCTATAAAAAGGGGGTCATTCCAAGAAGAAAAAAAAAACGACACACTACGCTGCCGCAACCACAGCCAAAAGAATCCAGAAGAAATCCTTACTCAAAGAAGCTCTCCTGCTTTGAAGAAACTCTGCTGCAAGAAACAACACAAGGTGATTGAAGTCCCTTAGGGGGCCACCCCCCCCCCCCCCACAAGGTCCCCTCTCCTTCTATTCAACATGGCCTAGATGTGGCTTTTCAGCCCGTCTACCCGTTTTTTTATTGGATATAGGACCTTCCCTTGGTTTTTTTCCTTTAAAAATCTGAGGTCTAAGTCAAGCCAAGTGAATCAAGAGCATCATGTGTTCTCATCTGAAGGACGATGGCAGAGTCCGTACATGACTCACAACCGTCTATCTGAACGAGTCCCCACAATTTCCTGAGAAGTCAGATTCCTCTTTCTGACTTTTCTATTATATTTTGTAATTTTTTTAAGAGACAAAAAAATCACAACTCTTGTCTTTCTTCATTGATGAGATTTGTAAATCGCCTTTCACGGCAGAAACGCCACCTACGGCACAAAACCGCATTTCACGGCAAACAAAAGAAAATCGCCTCTCACGGCATTCTAAATCTATCTCTTTTCTTAAAATATATGTGCAATGGAAAGTTAGAAAAAAAGTTTATTTCCTTTTCTACTTGTGAAGGTGAATCTCCGGATCACCATTTCAAATTCCAAGTAGAATAGAAAATCTGGCATAGTCGTACAAAAATGTTGATGCTCGCTTTTTTTGCCACGCCGCACCCCGGTGGACCCGGGGTGGAGGAAGGCAAGAAGCCGGGTCCATCAAAGGTTTTCAACTGGACTACTTCTTCTTCTTCCCCATTCCTTCTTTTTTAGCAAGCTTCAGGTGAGGTCTCTTCTTCTCCTCTTTAATGGAGTCTTTTGAGCTCCTTAGGAACCCATTTCTCTAACATGCAAACGCATTCTCGAAATGGGGTTTTTGTTAACCAAAAATGGTGATTTTTGAATGGTTTCTTGGGGCTTCTTGTGTAGATTTCGTGGCTCACATTTGGGTAGGACTTTGAGAGATTTGTGGGCTTAGCTATTGTCAAGGCAAGTGATCATTTTAGCTCTTCTTGATGCATGCATACTTGAACATTTTCGCTTCAATGGTTTGATCCTTTTCTCATTTTAGTTTGAGCAATGTTTTGATTTAAATATGTGAAATGGTTTGAAATCTTGTCTTAGTTTGAAATGCATGTGTTTAATGGTTTCATTTTGATGGTTTCCACTCAATTTAACTGATTTTTACCATGTCTAAATGCCTTGTGGATGGATGAAAGATTTGAAGAGCATGTTGTGAAATGCATGGATGTGTTGGTTGTTGTAATTGTATGGAAATGACCCCTTGGAGAGCATGGAGGCTCAGGGGATGTACAGGGACTTGACAAAGAAGGAAAGGAAGTGGAATGGGAAGAGAATGGAGGAAGAAGGAACTGAAAATCTGACTTGAACTGAGCTGCCGGGCACAGTCGATCAGCTGGCGGTCAGCTGTTGGCTAGCCGACATGTTCACTTCAGTCAACCGACAGCCAACCAAGTTCAATTCGGTTCCATTTCCAGTAGCCTGTTTTCCTACAGGAGATTTTCGGTCAACTGGCGGCTAGCTGACCAGCCTCACTTCGGTCAGGAGGGCCACGAAATCTACACAAAAGCCCCAAGAAAACCATTCTAAAAATCACCATTTTGGTCAATCAAAACCCCCATTTTGAAAATGGGTTTGCAGGAATGAAAATTAGCATCCCATGGAGCTTAAAAGATCAAAATTAAAGGAAGAAAAAGATCCTATTACTTGGAGCTAACCAAACAAGAAGAAGAGGAGAAAATGGAGGTCTCTTCCAATTAGAAATTCTAAGAAAATGCTACCAATAGAGAGCTTGGCAAGAGAGGAAAAGGATGATGGTCTCAGATTTTGAGATGGGAGTCTCTAGGTAGGGCATGCAGGAGAGAAAAGATAGAAGACGGAAGGGCTCTTCTCAGTTGGACTGAAGAGAAAAGTTGCAGAAACATGGTTGAAACGTGAGGTAAGTGAGGGAGAAGGAGGGACTTAAGTCAATGGGTCCTAGTGGGTCCCACCTGATCAAAACTTATGACCATTAAAACATCACTTTACAGGCCCTGGATGGAAACGATGAAGAAGAAAAAAATGATCGCCGAAAAATCTAGTTTCCAAAAAGTATAAATTTGACATAGTTTTGAGATTTTGAAATTTGGGTCCAGATTTGGGGGTGAAATGATTGTTTTACCCTTTTGGCCAAAACTTGGATTTCCTGAGTCTTAACAAAAACAGGTTGAACCCAAAAGTTAAAAAATAACATAAAACCATTCAAATGAGGTTGAAATCACGATTAGAACTTAGAAAGCATGTATTTCCTCCCAAGTTTACACGTACACTCAAGGCACTCCTGAGTGTGACTAAGTGGCATAAAACGCTCTCAAAATTCCCCAAAGCTAATTCTAGACTAAATCAAACCAACTTCTAATCCCACGAGTACTAAATCCACATTATAACTAAACACGCACTTAATTAACACTAATCGCGCTAATCCTGGGTTGGGGTTTGACAACGGGTGCTAAGTCTCGCGTGAGTCCGAGTTCGTTTTGGTACAGTAAGGGGGTGGTTGTAATTTCGGGAAGTTCTCAAGAATTTATACGAGATTATGAGTTTTGTGAGTTTGGGTGCATTGGGTAGATCTCGGCATTTCTCAAAATTAGTCTTTTGTCGCGTTTCAATTCAATGGGTCGAAGAGGCCCAAATGATGACACTTAGCAAACCAAGGACTAAACCTGAATCAGCCCATTAACCCAACCTAAATATAAGCCTCATCCGGTTCCCATTCCTCACTCCATCTCTTCTTTCATTTCACTGTATCATCTCCTAGCTCTTTTCTCCCTCACTGCCTTTTCCCTAATCCTGGTCGCTGGAGCTCCGACGTCGCCGGCAAAGCTTCCAATCTTCTTCCCCAAGCTCTCAATACCTCACCCATCTCCTTTGCCAAGCTCTTCACTCAATATTCTTGGCTAGGCAATCTCCTAACGCTTGTTAGAGAGACTCATCCCCTCCCATTGCATCCATTTTGTAGAGAGATTTTGGGCTGTGAAGCCTTTTGTACAAGTTTGAGCTCCAAGGAGGATTTTCCCCTAATTTCTTATTTGTTTTGTCTTAGCTCTTCATCAAAGGCAAATTAATATATATGTTTATGCTTAGATATGTTTGTCTTTCCTTGATTTGATGATTGATGATGTTTACATGACCGTATGCGCAATTATGCTTGATTCTTGGAAAAACGAGATAATTAGGCTTTAATGGATAGAATGGATTGAATGAAATGGATTGGAACTAGTTTGGATGGATTTGGAGGAGATTGGATGTTTTATGTGAAGAGGGCAAGGCCCTACTTTTGTTGTCTGCAGGTGTGGATTTTGAGGGAAGGAATTTTCCCAAAATCTAAACCAAAACAGAATTCTGATGGTGAATTTTGTAACTGCGCAGTTAACCGAAATTGGTTTCGGCTAGCCGTGAATGTCCTGCGCGGCTAACCGCGAGGTAACCATGGAGGTTCTGCCTTCAGTCTTTTGGTCCACAGTTAGCTCGCTGCTAACCGACCTGCTGTTCGGTGACCGGGCGGTTACCTGGAGGGTCACTTTTCCAGAGACCGTCATTTTAGGCCCTTTGCACAGGAGGTTACCTGGCGGTCACCTCTGCAGCTAACCGAATTGGTCGGTTAACCGCCAGTGCTATTATTTTAAGTTTGAATCCCTTTGGAAAAGGGATTTCTTAGACTTAGTTTGGATGGACTTTGGCTACCCTTTTGAGGACTCATTTGACTATATGTGAGGACGTTTTGAGCCGATGTTCCTCACGGATTATTTTGGTTGTGTCGGGTTTCAACCTACCTCGATCTTGAATGGTGCGGGACAACAGGATACCCTTCTTTATATCTATGCACGAAGATGCTTCGTCCGAGTATCGTGAACCTTGTTTCCTTTCATAGATTGAGTATGGTTGTACAAGACTCCGGGAATAACATTTGACTTTGGATTTGATTGTTTATTGCCTCTGATTCTGAATGGTACCGTTCGGTACTTCTCTACATGCAATGTCCATGTTCATTAGTTCCATTTGCTTTCTTTTCTTTTAGGATTATTTGAAGAAGTTAGATGATGGACTTAGGATCCCTTTTGATGTTCCGTTTGTTCTGAAGTTTGTATGAGGTGTTGAGGCTAAGCGGCTTTGATAATAAGGCTTGAAGAGAACTACTATTGAAGTTTGATTTGACCAGAAGCAGAGTAGTTTCTCTATTGTTTGATGAATCTTGTTCGCGCAAGAAAGCCTAGTCCCTCACTGATGTTTGTTTAGGATTCTTTGTGTCAGGCACCACTCAGCTATTAATGTTCAACATAACTGGGGCACCACCTGTGTTAGGACTTTGGATTTAGGACCGTCTACAGTACGTGTTGGTGTAATGGACACCTATAGATGCCAATGGGGTACCGACTCAGAACACTCTGATTGAATGAGGCATGATCCCAACTATTTATATCTCCACCACAACTCAATGTGAATAAGGGAGGGCAATGACACTATCTCGTGGTAATTAGCATATGTGGACTGCCTACTTTGATAGTCTGATTATGATTCCAATGCTAGGCATTTCCGATGATCTTGTATACTTGTTTACTCTTATTCATACTACATATCTTGATGTTATATATATACATTGCTTGCCAACCATTGTGTCTAATGCTGCTACTCTTGGTACATAGGTACCGAGCCCTACCTGACCGAGGAGGAGACGACAGAGGAGGTTCAGATGGATCAGTCTGATGACCTCCTAGACTATTGTACGGACAGTGTTGTTTAGCTGTATCGACCCCGTGCTCGAGAGCCTTCATGCTATTTTGGCTAGTTTCATCTTTTGGTTCCTTTTGTTCTTTCATCTTTTGATTAGGCCCATGGGGTAGCCTAATGTTTTATATAATACTTTTGTTAAATCTTCAAACTTGAACTCTAGTCTTTACATTTCAGCATTTGCTCTTAACTTTACATCTTGAGATACCACTAGTATTTATGAAGCTTCCACTATTGTTTTGTGTATTCAAGGAAATGTTTGTACCTTACAGTGGTCTTCGATCCATTTCGTACATGAGTGAGGCCATGCTGTATTTGTTTAATGTTGGAAATTCTTAATTGGCCCTAATCTCACGCATAACGCTGGTTTCACTTTTAGGGGCATGTCAAGCTGGTATCAGAGCATTACTGGTCTATAGATTACAAACAAGTAGAAACCTAAGCCATGTGAGGATGGGCTTCTTTTGGGTATCTTAGCTTTTGTAGATTGTATAGTTTGTATGCTAAAATGAGTCCTATAGGACTAAGGTTTCTCTTGTTTCAGAATGGCTGGGGGACATACCCATTCCAATCACAATAATGATAACGCCAGTGCTAGTGATTCCATAGAGGCCAGATTCAATCAGCCGATGCAAGCATTTGTGGCTTCCCAAGAAGTACAAGTACAGAATCAGACAAAGCAAAGGGAAGATTGGACCAAGTAGAGGGAAGACTAGGCTACCTTCAAGACTTAGATGTCACAGGTCTTGCAAAGGCTGTAAGGTCCCCGACCTTAATAGGGTGTTTAATTTCCTACTATTGGTGATTAGCCTAATTAATTGTGATTTTAGTAAATTAAGCAGGTTTAGTGGTAAAGCGCGTTTCTTTTATCATTAAAAAGATGTTCCCAAAGTTTAGTTTCATTCCGAGTGCGATTAGTCTTAATAGGGGGTTAGGTTGTGATTAATATGAAAAATTGGGTATTTTTTTCCGGGAAATTCAGTTTTCGTCGAATTTGGGTTCGTTGGAAAGATCACGTTGCGCTCAACAATTTCTGTTTTGACTCGTCATGATTTGATGCCTCTAAGTCCCTTAAATAAATGTTTTTCTCTCATTTCACTCAAATGGGCATTTTGGACTTTTTCCCCTCCGTCCCTCATTTTAAGCCTAACCTAACCCTATCATTCGGTTCTTCCTCCCTTCACTCAACACAGTTGCTGGAGATTCTTCTTCTTCACTCCTCTTCATCTCTCTCTTCTTGCATGTGGAGCTTAGAGGCCATCCCAAGGACAACCAACTACACCATTCTCCTCCTCTCATCTCCTTCATCTCTTAGACCCATTTTGGTGAGTTTTCCCTCAACCCCTTCTTCCCTAAATACTTCCTCATTGCTGTAGAGACCTTGTATGTTAATAGGTGATGGACCCGTCTTTTTCTCTCTCTGCCTTCCTCCGTCCCGAGTCCGCCGGGGTGCGGCGGGGTGAAGAAAAAAAGAGGCGAGCATCAACATTTATCTTTTTTTGTACGGGTATGCCAGATTTTCTATTCTACTTGGAATTTGAAGTGCTGATCCGGAGATTCACCTTCACAAGTAGAAAGGAAATCAAACTTTTTTTCTAACTTTCTATTGCATACATATTTAAAGAAAGAGACAAGATTTTAAAATGCCGTGAGAGGCGATTTTGTTTAGTTTGTCGTGAAAGGCAGTTTTGTGCCGTAGAAGGCGATTTTGCCATGGAAGGCGATTTACAAATCTTATCAATGATGAAAGACAAGAATTGTGATTTTTGTCTCTTTTAAAAATATAAAATACAATAGAGAAGAAAGAAAAAGGGATCTGACTTCTCAAGCGATTGTGGGGACTCGTTCAGATCGACGGTCGCGAGTCATGTATGGACTCCGCCATCGTCCTTCAGATGAGAACACTTGATGCTTTGATTCACTTGGCTTGACTTGGACCTCAGATTTTTAGAGGATAAAGACCAAGGGAAGGTCCTATATCCAATAAAAAAAACGAGTAGACGGGCTGAAGAGCCACATCTAGCCATGTTGGATAGAAGGAGGGGGGACCTTAGGGGGGTGGCCCCCCAAAGGACTTTTGATTACCTGTGGCATTTTCTTGCAGCAGAGTTTCTTCAGAGTAGCTGAGCTTCTTTGCGCAGAGATTTCTCCGAGAGTTTTTAGCAATTTTTTGGGGATTTTCAGGACCACTTCAGACAGTTTTTCCGGACCCTTTCTCCTTGGAATGACCTCCTATTTATAGGCTTTTGGTGGCCATTAGGAGGGTTTTATGGGCATTAATGGTATTAATGCTCCATGATGGGAGGAGTTACAAGATTTAATTCTTTATATTGTAACTCCTTTTTCTTGGATTTTGATTGGCCGATGGAGAATAATGGGCATTTAATCTCCATGATGATGGGAGTTTCATGATTAATTACCATGATTAATCTCCATAATGATAGGAGTTACATGGTTAATTGTCATGATTAATTGGACTTGTAACTCCCATTTCTTGGCTTCTGATTGGGCCTTTCAAAATAATGAGTTAATGACTCTAATAAATTGCCATAAAAAGGGTCATTTAACTTCATTAATTGGCTGCCGAGTCGCTTGAAGAGTCGCGTCTTTTGGAATTCTTCTTGCGATGATCATCGATGGATTCGTACGTTGTTTGATGTCGGATGACGATGAAAATTCAGACATTGGTTGCCACTAATGGGCCGGCAGCATCTGTCCAGTCGATTTCTTGATCGGTCGAGCAGAAAGTGTACTTTCTTGGTCGGCCAGTTGGCAGTTTTGGAGTGTCCGATGATGATCAAATGATTTCGATGGCGGATCTGTGATGTTGACGAAGATCGACGGATATCATGCCTAAAAAATCAGATTTTAAGAAAATCACAGGGGCCAAACATCGCAAAACGCGAAACAAAATGGAAAAACGACACTTTTGGCGGAAATCCGGCGACCCGGATTTCCAGGGTCGCCGGCGACCATGCACCCATGGTCGCCGGCGACCTTGGACTTTGGTCCACTTTTCGGTTGCTTTCCGGTTGCCGTTTCTTGGTCGTTTCTCTGGCTTTTTCGCTTCTGTTCTCTCCTGTATTTTTATTTGACATTTCTCATCATTTATTGGCTTAATTCCTCTGAAGAAAACCTATTGAAAGGATGTGAAAATCAGAGCACAAAGTTTCCTATTTTTTGGGAAACCCGAAGACTCTGTAGCCGATTTCCCGCCAAGAGTTGAAACTAGGTCAAACGATGTCGGAATGACCTGAAATTTGAGGTGAAGCTTCTTCGGCATTAGATAGGACCAACCATGGGCTTTTATTTGAGTTTTGAAGCCGTTTGAGGTCCCGTCGATGCTTGACTTGATTTCACCGTGCATAAAATGTCGAGCTTTGATGTAAGGTCATCCGATGTCCGATTGACCTGAAATTTGACGGGGAGCCTATTGGAGTCATTTTGAGATGATCCATTAGCTCCGATTTGGGTGCCATGGTCCCGGGGAGCTTCGCCACCGGTAGGCTTGATTTTGCTTCGGAGCATCAAAACCTGGTCAAACGTTGTCGGATGACCTGAAATTTGACGTGCAGCCCTTTGGAAGCATGCAGAAGCTACTCATGTGTTTTTTCTGATGAGTGGCGGCATCAGAGGTTCTCGCCGCCGGGAGGCTTGATTTCGCCGTTCGAGAGTTGATGGAGGGTCAAACGGTGTCGGTTTGACTTGAAATTCGACATGGAGCCTTTTAGAAGTATTTTGAGACCATCCATAGACTCTGATCGAAGATTTCATGTATTTAACATTGTCGCCGTCGGGAGCTCCCGCTCAGCTTTTGGAGGATTGAAGTTAGGCCAAATGGTGTCGAATGGCCCGAAACTTCATGTATACCCTTCTTTTGGCTACTTTGAAAGATCTTATAGTTTTTGTTTGGTTTTGTCAAGATCTGATGCTTGAAGCAACTTTGCCTGTTTGTAGTAGGATGCGGCTCCATATAGCTTTTGATGTTGATGAGGCAAAGTGACATTTTTTGTGTCAACAATAGGTTTCTTTCTTTCTTCTTCCTTGTTGTTCTTTGGGTGTAGGAGAAGAGTTCTGGAAGTGTCTTTGGTTAGGGTGTGAGTGGAGAGCTTTCCTCCCTAATTTCTCTCTCAAATTTCCATGTCTTTCATCCCCTTTAGTGAAGGCAAGTATAATAGCTCTATATTTTGTACATACATGTATGTTTATTGAATTCATGCTAATGTAATTGCCTAGACAACCTTTAATTCCAAGCTTGACTATGTTTTATTTGGAAATTACATGTTAATTAGGAATGTCATGTTATGGAGGCTCTTTGGTGCAGGTTTTTAACCTTTGGCCAGGCTTAGGAAGGGAGGAGAATGACATGGGGTGGAAGAGCTTCAAATATGAGCAGAAACAGGGGAATATAGGGAGGTTTCTGACTTCGGGCGTCCAGACGCTGGGGTTTTGGTGTCTGGACGCCACAAGGTAGTGTCTCAGGGTGCCTGGACTGGTGTCGGGCGTCCGGATGCCGGGTTTCTAGAGTCCGGATGCCGGGAACCTGCAGGGCTATTAAAAACTGACCACTTTGAAATGCCTATAACTTCTGTCCCGTTCGTCGAAATTTGGAGTTTTATATACCGTTGGAAAGCTCTTGAGATGTAGAATCAAACGGTATACTTATCTTAATGGTCAGAGGTTGGGAGTGGAAGTGTGTATTGGATCAGTGAACCAAGCCTTTATCTCTTTTGGAAAGGGACTCTAAACCTAGTTGGACCCCGAGGTTGACACCCATGGACCTTACTCTTGCATGACTAACTTGAGGAGATGAAAACGGAGCACGTTTGGCCTGGTGTGCTTTCTCGGTTGTCCTGGACTTTTCGTATATGGACGTAACTTGGCTGAATGCGTGTGGAAATGAGTTAATTGGTGCCCAACAACTTTCGTACACCATGGGCTCGCCAGATTAGGATACCATTGACTCATTCTCCATACGTCCTCTGTTGGGGACACATTCGATACACGGTGGACAACTCTTGACCTAGGATTGGCTTGTTTTTCACTCTTGACTCGCGAATCTTGTATCCGTACTTTGTCGTACCTTGTACACTCTATCTTGTATACTTGTATAATATAATTTGTAACTTAACTTGTAGAAATAGGATTTGACCGGACTTAGAGTGTAATCTTAGGTACCTTGTCTTGTATTGATGAACACGTATGGATAGACTTGAAAGGGGACTGCTCATGGAACTTGAAACTTGACTTTTATTTTGGCTTGATTTGGAGTAGCTCTCGGTTTGCTATCTTGTACTTGGAAACCTATCCATGTGTATTATCATGGAACTTGTGTCATGTGGAAACCATCATCACCATCTTACATTCGTGACCAGCTGCAGTCTGATGATTCTAGAGTGGGCCGGATACCGGACACTAGGGTGGGCAGTCGGCTTTGCACGACGTCCATAGTGTGAATAGCTGGGAGTGGGCTCGGACTGTGCTCCTATTCCTAGGACCGGGAGCTAGGATCCCCATAGAGCCAAACTTTGGGTATTTGTAATCGGCTTGGACGTCACTTATACCCCCGGAAGATGACCGGGACATCCTCGGAGTCTCCTTTTGCTTGGCATTGCATTTCATGGATGGTTATTCTTGTTTATCTTGCTGGGATTTATCTTGTTACTTAATTCTCGTATTATTCATGCTTTATGCCTAGCTTATACCTTGTCATCTTATGATCATGTATTTGTCTTTACTCTTCTTTGAAACATGTTGTGAATAATGTATATTGCTTATCTTCTTGCCAACATATTGTTGATCCTTTATTCTATGGTGTGTAGAGGACACCTACTACTACTACACTAACCCGGATGCCGAGGCAATCCCAAAGGATCCTCAACTGAGGGAGGAGGACGAGGTACGAGAGTAGGGTGCCGATGAAGTAGCTTAGCGTCATCATTCCCGGTACTTGTGTCTGTTACACGATGATATCTTATCGTGCCACTTCTTTTCATCTTTTGGGGATTTCTATATGTTGTACTTTCCATACTTTCGTATATCTTTTGTACCAGGACCTAAGTTTTTGGGATGGTCCTGATGTTTATAAACTTTATATGTTTTCTCTTTTGAAACTTGAATATATAATGGAATGAACTATATACTTGCTTTGATATCGCTATAGGTTGAACAAATGTTTTTCATGGACAAGACCCGTTGATTATTTGTTAATGAGGCTCAACTACACAATCCTCACAGTGGACTTCAATCTTTGGGCATTATGTGCAAAATTTTTTAATAAGCCCTAAATCTCACACCTCGGATCCGGTTTAATCACTAATCGGGTTCGGGGTCGTGATAGAACGGTATCAGAGCAATGGATGGTTTCTTGGGGGTAAAAATCGTAGACACCATCGGACGCTTGTGAGGATTTACGTTTGCCTAGTGTTCGCAGTATGATCTATGTTCTTATAGCCTTGTGTTGCTAGTTTTGGGTTGCATAGGGACTAACTCCTATTTTTTTGCAGTGACATGGCTAATAGCGGACCATCAGGATCGGGTTCCACACATTCTTTTGCTGCACCAACATTTGCATTGTATTTTGGGAAGGACAGAGAGATGTTCCAGTTTATTCTAGTGGTTGCTACCCTAGTAGGCAGATCGATAGCATGTAATTTTGTTTATCCTAGGTGCACAGTTTAAATTGGAGGTACTCAGTTGACCGCCGGTTTGATTGTGTTGGCGATGTCCGACTTTGATGTTATTCTTGGTATGGACTGGTTAGCGGCGAACCATGCAGTGTTGGATTGTTTCAACAAGGTCATGAGGTTACAGGGTGTAGACTGTTGTGTTGAGTACATTGGTGCAAAGAACCCCACATCTGTTCGGTTGATTTCTGTATTGAAGGCAGACCGCTTGATGAGGAGCGGAAGTGAGGGTTACATTGCGTTTATCGCGGAGGACAAGCAGTCCAAACCCATAGATGAGATTCCGGTAGTATGAGAGTATCTGGATGTTTTTCCGGAGGATATCCCGGGTTTACGACCTATGCGTGAGATAGACTTCACGATAGAGCTACTACCAGGTATTGCACCAATTTCGAAGGCTCCGTACAGAATGGCCCCTGTAGAGTTGAAAGAATTGAAGACTCAGTTAGGAGATCTATTGGATAAGGGCTTCATCTAGCCAGGTGTATATCCATGAGGAGCTCCAGTACTATTTGTTAAGAAGAAGGACGGGGTATAGGATGTGCATCGATTATGGGCAATTGAACCAAGTGACAGTCAAGAACAAGTACCCGCTTCCGAGAATAGATGAGTTTTTTGAGCAGCCACAGGGAGCCCGGTTCTTTTCAAAGATTGATCTACGTTTAGGATATCATCAGCTGCGTATTAGAGGAGAAGATATTCCTAAGATAGCGTTCCAAACTAGATATGGCCACTTTGAGTTCCTAGTGATGCCATTTGGTTTGACGAATGCACTAGCAGTGTTCATGGCTTTAATGAACAAGATATTTACTCCTTACATTGATCAGTTCATAGTGGTATTCATTGATGACGTGTTGTTTATTCCAAGTCCAAGGAGGAAATGAACACCATTCAACTAATCAATTTATTTGATCGGACTATATATTGATAAATAACGAAATTAATCAATTTATTACATCAATCTTAATGGATTGAGACCATAAAACTAACAATTGTTGGAAATAGATGGGCCTCTAGGATAGGTTTCAAAAACTTTTGACCAACTTGATGCAGTGATCATCTATCCAAAAGGCTACAAAACCCAATCCAGGATCCATGTCCTCTTTCTTATGACCATGTACAATAGAAAACTCTATCTAGAAGATAGAAATAGCAGCACACAAGCAACCACGAAATCCACAACATACAAGGAAGTAGATCATACATATGGAGCTCGGTTGTGCTCTAAGGGAGGAGTTGATTTCTTTCTTTGATGATGAAACACTTTCACAAACAAATCAGAATCTCCAAGACCCAATCGTCTTCCGCACTATGGCTCGTATCGAATTCTCCTTTCTCAAGAAGATGGGTGGGATCTCCAAGAGAAAGCTCTTAAGGAAACTAGAAGAGAACTAGAAGAGGAAGAGGAGAAGATGCATGTGCAACTCTTGCACAATAAGGGCCTTGGGCGTGAATCCCTAGGGGATATATTGCATGGAGGACGTCCAGCCCTAGTTCCTCTTATTTATAGCTTTCAAGCCACCTCCTCTTTCTAATTAAAATAGAAGTATCACTTCTCTAATAATTAGTAACTCTCTCTTTTCTAATTAAAATAGAAGTCTCACTTCCATTAATAATTAGTAACTTACTATTACCACTATTAGAAGTCCCACTTCAAATAGAAATAGTAACTCTCTATTTCTTTTTAGAGTTATACTATAATTAGTATCTTTCCAATAACTTGGGCTAGCGTGGGGACCACTAGGGATTCCTTAGAAAGCTGGCTCCAACTGGGACACCGCGACTCTCCATCTCATGTGCAATCCGGGGCCGCAGTTAATTGCAAATAACTCCACTAAATAAATGCAATTGAGCTCCAGTCTTAGGAATAAATTACATGAAGACCCTAAACTTCTTAATGTCCACAAGTAGGCCCCTCCATCAATATCCATGGATCAATTGGACCTGTCTTCCAAACTTAGATCCATATCTTATTATCCTTGAACCCCAATTAATTATAATGATCATTTGGTACCAATCCAATTAAATCCTAATTGGAATGGGTGCGCACTCTCCAATGATAAATCCATTAATTGGCACAAAGGGATATTAAAAATAGATTCCATCTTAACCATCGAATGTTCCCACAGCTCTACTACCACGTACCCAAATCACAGAGGTGTTGACCTACAATTGGCCTCACTCATTGGTGACTCAAAGCAAATGAATAGATAGAAACTTGAGTTCATTAATGTCTCAAGATTGAGAGCCTATTGCTAAGGAGTTATGATAGCAGACCTTAAAGTAAAGACAGTGTTCATAAGGTGCTTCTCATGGTCCTTCAATACATCCAATATACCAGCACTATGATCCAGAATCATACATTCTGATGATCGAGACAAATCACACTATCTCATAGTAGTCAAAGTACTGCAACCTTGTCAGATGAGATGTCCAATCTCATCACTGGTTGTGAAGATATTCAAGTATAAGATTTGCTATACATGTCTCCCGTATGTGGATCTCATCCATACACATGTATTGCGTCTAGTATACTTATGGACTTCTGTTCATCTCATGAACCATCATGTCATTTGTATTGGTTATGTGCATTTAAGTAATAAACAACATTCATCTCATGAAATGATAACATGAATATATTGATAAATAAAGAAATTAATTAATTTATTACATCAATCTTAATGGATTGAGACCATAAAACTAACAACTTGGACGTTGAAGTTTGCCCTATCAATGACAGGGTGATGATTGCTAGCATGGCAGTGTGGGAACCAGAGATAATGAACAGGATCAAGGAATGTCAGAAGGATGAACCAAGGTTGCTGCGTATCATTGAGGACATAGATGACATGCCTGAGTTCAGACTGATTGAGGGAGTTTTGTATTGCAAAGACTGGTTGTGCGTGCCAGATGTACATAACATAAAGACAGAGCTAATGACAGATGCACACCGTACAAGATATTCTATTCTTCCAGGCAGCACTAAGATGTATCAGAATTTGAAGAACCACTACTGGTGGATGAGTATGAAGAAAGAAATTGCAGAATTTGTTTCCAAGTGCTATACTTGTCAAGCGATCATGGTTTACTTCACCAGTTAGATATTCCTACGTAGAAATGGGAGCACATCACTATGGATTTTGTGTCAGGATTGCCAAATACCAGGAAAGGGAACGATGCCATATGGGTGATCATGGACCAATTAGCCGAGTCAACCCATTTCATACCATTCAAGACCGGTCAGTTTATGGATAAGATGGCAAAGTTGTACAATGATGAGATCGTTGGGTTGCATAGAGTAATAAATCTATAGCATCCGATCGAGACACTAAGTTTGTATCTCGATTTTGGACTACGCTTCAGTCTTCCATGGGCACACATTGAGATTCAGCACAACTTACCACCCTCAGACGGACGGACAGTTAGAGTGCACCATTCAGACCCTAGAGGATATGCTTCGGGCATGTGTATTAGGTTTTAAGAAGGATTGGGATAAGAGTTTGCCTCTCTATGAGTTCTCATATTGTTGGAAGTGAGTGAGCCTCGTGGATAGGTTTTCAAAACTTTTGACCCACTTGACACAGAGATCAAGTATCCATAAGTTCATGAAACCAAATCCAGGATCCATGTCTTCAATCTCAGCCATCATGATCAGTAAATAAACCTATCAAGAAGATAGAAAAACAGCCAACAAGCATAAAAAAAAAAATCTACAACATGTAAGGAAGTGGATTATACATTTAGAGCTCGGTTGTGCTCTAATGGAGGAGTTGATTCTTTCTTTGATGATGAAACTCTTTCACGTATCAAATAGGAATCTCCAAGACCTTTTGATCTTCCACGCTATGACCTGTCTCAGATCTCTTTTCCTCAAGAAGATGGTGGAATATCTAAGAGAAAAGCTAACTAGAATCTCAAGGGAAACTGGAAGAGAAACTAGAAGAAGGAGAGAGAGAGAGAGAGAGGATGTGCAACTCTTTCACATAAGAGGTTTGGGCGTGGATCCCTAGGGATTCCTTTTCATGGACGTCCATCCCTCCTTTACTCTCATATTTATAGCCTAAGCAACATCCTCTTTGTTTATTATTAGAAATCCCACTTTCATAATAATTAGTAACTTACTCTTCCTACTATTACCACTATTAGAAGTCTCACTTCAAAAAGAAATAGTAAGTTTCTAATTCCTTTCCTTTTGAGTTCAAATAGAATTAGTAATGATCCAATCTTGGGCTAACGTGGGGACCACTAGGGATTCCATAGAAAGCTGGCTCCAACTAGGACACCGCGACCCCACATCTCATGTGCAATCTGGGCCTGCGGTTAATTGCAAATAACTCCACTAAATAAATGCAATTGAACTCCAGTCTTAGGAATAAATTACATGAAGACCCTAAACTTCCCTATTACCATAAGTAGGCCCCTCCATCAATATCCATGGATTAATTGGATAAACTGTCCCACCAATTTAGATCCATATCTTATTATCCATGAGACCCAATTAATCTCATTGATCATTAGTACCATTCAATTAACTCTTAATTTAGATGGGTGTACAATTACCAATGATAAATCCATTAATTGACACAAAGGGATAAGAAACATAGATTTCATCTTGACCATTAAATGTTCCCACAGTCCCACTACCACGTACCCAAGACACCGAGGTGTTGACCTACAGTTGGCCTCACTCATTGGTGTGTTGACACCAAATATGTCACTTAGCCTCCTCAACATCAAAAGCTACATGGAGCCGCATCCTACTGCAAACAGGCAAAGCTGTTTCAAGTTTCAGATCTTGTCAGAATCAAACAAAAACTGCAAGATCCTTCAAAATAGACAAAAAAGAGGTACACATGAAGTTTCGGGCCATTTCGACACCATTTGGCATAACTTCAATCCTCCAACAGCTGAGTAGGAGCTCCCGGCGGCGACAGAGACGAAGACATCAAATTTTTTTATCAGGGCCTATGGATGGTCTCAAAATACCTCCAAAAGGCTCCATGTCGAATTTCAAGTCAAACCGACACCGTTTGACCCGCCATCAACTCTCGAACGGCGAAATCATGCCTCTCGTCGGCGAGAACCTCCGATGCCGCCACTCATAAAAAAAGGAACATGAGTAGCTTCTACATGCTTCCAAAGGGCTGCACGTCAAATTTCATGTCATTCTGACGACGTTTGACCCAGCTTTGATGCTCCGAAGCAAAATCAAGCCTATCGGCGGCGGAGCTCCTCAGGGCCATGGCATCTAAATCAGAGCTAATGGATCATCTCAAAATGACTCCAATAGGCTCCCTGTCAAATTTCAGGTCAATCGTACATCGAATGACCGTACAACGAAGCTCAACAACTTCCACACGGTGAAATCAAGTCTAGCATCGACGAGACCCCAAACGGCTTCAAAACTAAAATAAAAGCCCATGGTTGGTCCTATCTAATGCTCAGAAAGCTTCACCTCAAATTTCAGGTCAGTCCGACATCGTTTGACCTGGTTTCAACTCTTGGCGGAAAATCGGCTATAACGTCTTCGGCTTTTCCAAAAATAGGAAACTTTGTGTCCTGATTTTCATGACTTCTTGAAAGGTTTTCTTCAGTGGAATCAAGCCAATAAATGAGGAGAAATTTCAAGAAAAATACAGGAGGAAAAAGAAGCAAAAAAGCCCGAAAAATGGCCGAGAAACGGTGATCGGAAAAAGGGCAAAACCCCCATGCTCGCCCGCAACCTTGGCCCATGGTCTCTGAAAACCTTGCCCCATGATCGCTGGCGACCATGGCCCAAGGTCGCCGGCCCCATGGTCGCCGGCCTGGAAGTCTGGGTCGCCGGATTTTTGCCGAAAGTGCCGTTTTTCAGATTCTTTTCTCGTTTCGCGATGTTTGGTCCCTGTGATTTTCTTAGAATTTGATTTTTGAGGCATGATATCCGTCGATCTTCGTCAACATCACGGATCCGCCATCGAAATCATTCGGTCATCATTGGACACTCCAAAATCGCCAACCGGCTGACTAAGAAAGCACACTTTCTGCCTGACCGATAGTGAAATCGACTGGATAGATGTTGCTGGCCCATTGGTACCAACCAATGTCTGAATTTGTATCGTCATCCGACACCAAACAACATGTGGATCCATTGATGATCATCACAAGAAGAATTCCAAAAGACGCGGCGCGGCCCGCGACTCTTTAAGCGACTCGGCTACCAATTAATGAAGTTAAATGACCTTTTTATGACAACTTATTAGGGTCATTAACTCATTATTCTGAACGGCCAAATCAGAAGCAAGCAATTGGGAGTTACAAGTCCAATTAATCATGACAATTAACCATGTAACTCCTATCATTATGGAGATTAATCATACTAATTAATCATGAAACCCCATCATCATGGAGATTAAATGCCAATTATTCTCCATCGACCAATCAGATTCAAGGAAAAAGGAGTCACAAAATTATGAAATTAAATCACGTAACTCCTCCCATCATGGGGTATTAATGTCATTAATGCCCATAAACCTTCCTAATGGCTACCAAAAGCCTATAAATAGGCGGTCATTCCAAAGGGAAAGGGTCCTAAAAATTATACTGATGAATTCTCTGCACAAAGAAGCTCTCCTGTCCTAAAGAAACTCTACTGCGAACACTACAAGGTGATTGAAGTCCCTTGGGGGGCCGCCAACCCCCCCCCCCCCCCCCCCCAAGGTTTCCCCTGTTTTCTATCCAACATGGCCTAGATGCGGCTTTTCAGCCCGTCTACTTAGTTTTTTTATTGGATATAAGACCTTCCCTTGGTCTTTGTCCTCTAAAAATCCGAGGTCCAAGCCAAGCGAAGTGAATCAAAAGTATCAAAGTGTTCTCATTTGAAGGACGATGGCAGAGTCCATACATGACTCGCGACCATCGATCTGAACGAGTTCCCACAATCTCCTGAGAAGTCAGATCCCTCTTTCTTACTCTTCTATTGAATTTTGTATTTTTAAAGAGACAAAAAGATTCACAACTCTTGTCTTTCACTATTGATAAGATTTGTAAATTGCCTTCCATGGCAAAATTGCCTTCTACGGCACAAAACTGCCTTTCACGGTAAACTAAACAAAATCGCTTTTCACGGCATTAAAAATCTTGTCTCTTTCTTTAAAATATATGCACAATGGAAAGTTAGAAAAAGAAGTTCGATTTCCTTTCTACTTGTGAAGGTGAATCTCCGGATCACCATTTCAAATTCCAAGTAGAATAGAAAATCTGGCACACCCATACAAAATGTTGATGCTCGCTTTCTTTTTCGCCCCGCCGCACCCCGACGGACCCGGGACGGAGGATGGCAAGAGAGAAGCCGGGACCATCAAGTTGGCATACCCGGTGGGACACGTTCATTTGAGAATACGATGCTTAGAATCCTTGGCTCCTTCCTAGTTTGTGGCCTATGTTGGGTCTTGTATCTAAAAAAGAACTTGAGATGGGATTCTTTGGAAACTTCTTTCTCTGAACTTGTTTCCATTCTTTCTTTTCTCAACCAAAAAAAAAAAAATTTTTTCCATTGGGTTCAAATTTGAGAAATCTTGGTTTCTTCCTTTTAGGACTTAGGGCTCGCGGAAATCGCTGAGCCTTTGTTCGGATTGGAATAACATTTCTTCTCTTTTGAGAATCCAATCTTAACTTAAAAAAAAAAAAAAAAGAGTTTCAGATTTCTCTCTTTTGGATTCAAATTGGAGAAACTTTGGTTCTTTCCTTTTCAAACAATGACTCGCAAAAATGTTTGAGCTAACGTTCGGATTGGGAGGGGCCATTTCCCTCTCCTTGATGGGTCCATTGGCGATCTTTCAAGAAAAAAATAAAAATAAAAACAAGAGTCTTCAAATTTCTTTCTTTTGGATTCAAATTGGAGAAACTTTGATTCTTTCCTTTTCGTACAATGGCTCGTAGAAATGTTTGAGCCAACGTTCGGATTGGGATGGGCCATTTTCCTCTCTTTGATAGGTCCATTGGAGATCTTTAAAAAAAAAAAAAAACACACATTAAGGTTGCGCCAATTGCGTTCTTTAACCAAAGTGAATCTAAGAAAAGCCTTGTCCAGAGTGTGGAGGCAGCTAGACTGTTCGACGTAAGGGTCTTTCAAATGGGTTCATTAAGTATTCCTACCATTACCTGGGGGCTAATCAATCTACTGAGGTTTCATATGATCGAATTGGAAGACCTATCTGCACTCTTAAAAAAAAAAATCTTAAAAAAAAAAACTTCTGTCATTATTGTGTTCAAATTCGAGAAATTGTGGTTCATTCCTTTTCGGATTTAGTGCTTGCACAATTGTTTGAGCCTTTGTTCGGATTGGAATACCATTTGCTCTCTTTTATGAATTCAATCTCGACCTTTCAAAAAAAAAATCCTGTCATTATTGGATTCAAATCTGAGAAATCCTGGTTCCTTCGTCTTCGGACTTAGGGCTCGCAAAAATCCCTGAGCCTTTGTTCGGATTGGAATACCATTTGCTCTCTTTTGCGAATTCGATCTCGACCTTCAACAAACAATCCCATATCGTGTCCTTTTCAAGGGTGCGATTTACAACATTTGCGCCTAGCGGTGCTAGTACGCCCTTTCGGGTCTACCGTATTCGCGACCGACACATTTGTATCTCCAACCTTATATCATTTTACCTCGAGTGAACTTCGCTTCTCGATAACCTGAATCAAGGTTTACAATTGCTTCTAGCAGTCACTGGAACGCTCATTTCGAGCCGACCATACTTGCGTTCAGAATAATTGTACCCTCTATGGCTTTTTGCCTTCTTCATTACACTCATAATAGGCCATGCCTGCTGAGTGATTTGAAAAGTCAAAACCATAGTGTTTTCCATTTATGATCACCATATTCTTGTGATGACTAATGGATGTGGTCTTGTTTCAGAAGTTTTCCAAAACTAACAATGGTAGCATCGTTTACCATCACCTTCGATGAGAACAAGTACCAAGTCCTGCTTCAAGATAAGCAAAGCAAGTGCACTTTCAAGCACCCCGCCAGCTGCCGAAGCGTCACCTCCCTCAGCAACTCCCAAAACACCGGGTCGACCTCCACTCCCCGGACCATCGTCTTCGGGTCACTGGGACCATTCCCACTACCCGTAGAAGAGACGGCGCCTGCTAAGAAGCAGAAGACTGCCCCTAAACGTGTTATTGCCATGACACCAAAGGCGGTCACCAGGAAACCTGAGGCTCGTGGCAATCTCGCGAAGCCTCAACCTACAAAACTAGGTCTGCCCCAAGACTTGGTCCCCGCGATCTTTACTAAAACAAAGAAGGTCCCGGACATCTGCAAAGCCAGCATACCTGGCTTCTCTCAAGGAGAACCGGTTTTATCCTCTCGCTTACATCAAAGGGGAGAAACGTACCCTCCACCGAACTACAAAACCAACCCAGCACGAGCCGGCTTGCTCATACAAGCCCAAAATCAAGTCGTGCTTCACAAGGTCTCGACAAGAACCTGCCAGGGCCTGCTCTCCTGCAACTCGACCCTTCAACTCAATAGGGGCCGAGCTTGCAAAATTTAAAGCTTCACTGCGACAAGCTAAGGACCGCGTCCAGATCCTGTCCATGCCAGTCTTCAAGGAAGACATGCTTGGTTGCTGCTCACGAGGGACCACACCCTTCATTTCTAGAGCGCAGCCTGGGCTAACTGAAGCTCAAATCGCTCATCATATACGTCGCCGCGCGGCATATAGACAAAAGAGATTAGAGAAGCAAAGAACGCAGCATTCTGAGCTTCAAATCTCCCAAAACTGGGTCGAAAAAGAAAGACCCGACCAAGTTGCTGCTGTCCACATGGTTGGCAAAACCAAGAGACGCCAGAAATCAGCAACAAAAATACATGTCAGACGGCCGGTGACTTGCAGCGTCTCTCGGACAAGAATACATCAGGAAGACCTTCCCACTATTTCAAGCCAAAGACATCGGAGTAATCATTCCTCAGACTCTTCATCCAGAAGAATGAGCTCCAGCTCAGTCACTTAGACAATATCCTCTTTCGACTCACGAAGAGTGAATGTCCTAGTCACAAACTCTGAGCAACCTTCGCCGGATGATAACATGGCTCTACACATTCAGCAGCTAGAGCAAGGATAGCAGAGAATAAAGGTCCTGATGGAAAACCTCCTTCTCACTCTCCAACATCCACCAAACAATGATGAAGTTCCTCCACAAGATGAGGCAAACGGTGGAGAAGATGAGTCACGCGCCCTTAATAAAAAGGACGTTACGATATCCTCGCCAAAGCAAAAGAAGAGGATACACTGAAGGAGCATGGAATCAAGCCACCATATCTCGTATGGATGGACTCGGTTCCGTTCCCTCCAAAGTTCAAACAACCTCTTCTCTAAACATATATGTGGAAAGGTTCAGCTAGACAGCATGTCATCCACTTCAAGATCCTAATGGGAACTATTGCGGATCAAGATGCTCTCAAGATCCGTCTCTTTGCAAGCACCCTGAAAGGTACGGCCTTTGATTGGTACTCCACTCTGCCAGAGGACTCCATTCAAAACTGGACCATGCTAGAGACACGCTTCCTGACCCACTTCAAAGGTGAGGATCATCCTATTACTATGGCTCAACTCTGTAGCCTTAAACAGGGAGAGAATGAGTCGACATACGACTTCATTCACAAGTGGAAAGAAATGCCATACAAATGCTCAGATGTGCTGCCACAAGCGTCGCTGGTCGACATCTGCCGAAACAACATGAGAGCAAGGATCCGCTCCATGATCATCGGCAACAAATCGAAGAATCTGGGAGAACTCCTGGAAGCGTCTATGGAGGCTGAAACGGTGATCAAAGACCTCAACAGTCAGAAGTCATCAAAGAAGAAGCCGACTACCATTCCGACCTCCAAGCCAAAGAAAAAGGAGGTTCTCATTGTGCAAACCAAGTCAACTCCTCAGCCACCAAAGAAAGCTGAAAACAAAGTTCCAGGTAAGAGACCTGAGCTCTTTGATGCCTTCAAAGAACTAGTAGAGAAGAAATACCCGTTCGATGAAGATGTTGAAGAAAAATTTGGGGCTCTCTTGGAAAATGGGAAACTCACCTTGCCTAACCCCAAAAGACAAGTAGATGCTGGCAAAACCAATAATCCCCGATATTGTCCATACCACCAAATGGTCTCGCATCCTCTCAACCAATGTTTTGTTGTGAGAGAGAAGATCAACGAGATGTGGAAAACTGGAGTCATTACCTTTGACAAAAACTATGGGTCTGCCTCCGTTAACATGGTGTCATATGGACAAACATCCAAATCACCGAAGGAAAAAATCACTACTTCCTTCAAGGTGATAAAAATGACCCAGACGTCCCAAGAGCTGGTGTCTTACCCAACACCAGAAGGATAGCCCATATGGGTGCATCCCGATCTCCTAGAAGATGAAAATTGGGAGATCGTCAAAACAAAGCTGACCGCTCAACAGGGAAGGCAAGCAAAGGGACAACTCCGTAAGCTCAAACAGCAGAAGGCTCAAACCAAGCAAGAGGTCCCTGAAAAGGCAGAATCCTCCTCTACCGCTTCACAAGGGGCAATAGAGGAGTCTCTTCCCAAGGCCTCAAGATCGGCAAGAAAATTCACCCTCGATGATTTCATGCCACCACTACTCAGAGATGAGACTACGCAGGGGATATCAAACTCTTGTAACTGGGTAGTTGGATTCTCCATGAATGGATACGAGTCCAGTGACACAGATGAATGGGAGGAATCCCTTGAAACCGGAGAATATCTCTCCGATGAAGAATGGATCCCGGAATCCCACCTTATGCCAGTAATCTAATATAACCCCTTCCAGCCACAAGGATCCTGGTCTGATGATGATGAAGACCAAGAGGTTGTTTAAGAAAATGTTGCCAATTCAGCACTGGCCAATGCTCTAGTGGATCCCAACGAGGTTGAACCACAAGGAGTATATGAAGAAGAAGACTTGGCTCCTATGCCAGATCTTGAAGAATATGAAAGGATCTTGCAGAGTCTTGCCATAGAACAACAGCAGGATCGTATCAATCAACTTCATCAAAATCCAGAACTGGAAGTCCCGGAGAATCTACGAGCATCTCTTCCAGTGACTCTGGAAAATGAAGAAAGTTGCTGGATTGATGATCCTCTTACATCGGAAGATGAGTCTAATTCTCAACAGTCCATTATGGAGGCATCTTCTATCGAAGTTGCTTGCAATGTGATAGTTTAGGATGATAGTGCCTCTGAAGCTATATCTGCTGAGGCCACAGACTCTCAGAACGCATCCGGAGCATATCTTCTGGAGCTAAGTCTTCTCGGGTGACTTCCACTAAGATAGCATCTTCTCAGCCGTCGTCTCCTGAAACGGTGACATCGGAATTCAAGCCTCTTCCGACTGATCATTATGAGAGGTTCTAGCTGATGAAGTCTTCAAAGAAAACCCGGCCAATTGGTCTCAGATGCCTAACCTCATAGGAGATGTCTGGACCGATGAAATACTGGACAAAGAAGAAAAGTTGTTGGAAGCTATTCAGGACTTGTTCCCGAAAAATGCACCATGCAACGCAATAACGGAAGACGATAATGCTGCTGCAGAAGCGTATTCAGCAAATCAGGAGGATCAGCCCCTTGAGCCCGAAGGGGATCTTCCGAAAGAAGAACCACCTCTAGAAGCTTTTGAAGTTGGGAAAGGTACCCGCTCTGGCCGGGATTACCACAAAAACTACAACCAACCTTGTTCTTCTTCTTATGTAAATCCTTCGAGAAAACAAGTTGTAAATGCCCCAAGCGGCAATGATAATGAAAATGCAGGCCCCAAGGAGGCTTTCAGGTATGACTTGATCGAGCACTTCAAACACATACCTGCACGGCTGCACATCCTAGACTTAATACGAATGTCACCACAAATTCGTGATAGTCTCATTTCGGAACTGCAAAGGCTGAATCTGGATGTCGACAAACGTGCCCTACAAGTCCTGCAAATTGAAATGGACTATAGGGTCAGAAAATAAAAAACCTCCTCAAAGGGAGAAAAGAAAGAAGCCGGAGGACCTTACACTGAATGCCTCTCGGTCCAAAAAGGCCGCAAGTGCTACCATCGCCTTTAATAAGGAAGACCTCCTGCTAGGCGAGACGAAGCACAACTGACCCTTGTACTTCACCGGGTACATCAAAGAGATGCCGATACATAGAGTCCAGATCGACCCAGGTTCTGCACTTAACCTCATCTCTACTACGGCACTCGAAGAGCTGGGTATCCCACCTAGCAAACTGAGCCGCACATCTGTGTCCATCTTTGGATACGATGGGAGTGCTTAAAGGCCCATTGACAAAATCGGGTTCAGGTTGCAAATCGGCGATCTTATCTCTGAGGTCACCGTGTATGCAATAAAAACCCCTTCATGCTACAATATCCTTCTCCGACGCCCTTGGATACACGAGAACGGTGTCGTTCCTTCAACTCTACATCAGTGCATCAAGTTTGTTGGTGACGACGGCTTGATACATCGAGTGTTTACAGACAAAAAGACCTTCAACGGCAAAAAAGTTCATTTCGCAGACTCTCAGATGTATAGGGATGAAAAAGAAGAAAAGGAGGAGAAAATGGCATCCTTCCCCGGTAATCTCCAAAAAGATAAAGGCAAGGCTCCTCAGCAATCATTGGAAGAAAACAAACCTTCCGGCAAACCCGAAGAGAGCAATAAGTCTCCCTTCATTATCTCCTTCAAATCTTCCAAACCTTTGGTAATCACTACCAAAGCAAAGAAGACAAAGCAAAAGACTGGGGGCAAGTTCACTGTTTCCTTCGTGTCTATCATACAAGACACGGATTCTGATTCAGAGACAGAAGACGAGAAATCGTCAAGCCAAGCTGATACTCAGCAAGTTCAGCCTGCCCTCACTCCATTGGAGACTCCTGCTAACATAGAAAATCCTGTGTCTGCTACCTTCATCGTTCCGGCAACAACAACAGAAGAGAAACCAATCTTCTTCCATAGATCGGATGCTTCTTCATCAAACTCCTTGCTTGAACCTTTCCAAAATGAAGGTATGCCTCAAGTATCCTTGTATAGTCCAATGGCACAAGCTATCATGAAGAAAATGAGCTACGACGCTCAAAATCCAATTGGTTTGGGAGGTGGCCGTGGTATTCTCACACCATTGGAACCCACCCTGACCAAAAGTCAGCGGGAAGATTGGAAACTCCACCATCGCATAGACAAGTCTTCATATGGGTCGGGGTATGATCCTGACACTCCGATGAGACAATTGACGTAAAGGCTGCAAAGTCATTTTGCCGGCCAGGCCTCAACATCTCGTGTCGATGAAGACATCGATCTCCTTGGATATCTCTTTGAAGAGTTACCCGACAAGGACCCAGGAAGCTCATCAAATTGGTACGATTTCTCTGATGATGAAGAGGAATTGTCCAATGATACAGACGTACGGTTCTCTGATTCAGAGGAGCCATCGTCTCCAAAAGAAGTGCCTTACTTCGACCCAGTTTCAGCAGGTGATTAGGATCATCTCATAGCAAGTCTTGAGAAGAGTACCGATCAAGAAGATTTATGGACAGAAGCAGAGCCAAGGTCTAAAAATGCCCTTGGAAATCCAGAAGGTCTTGTTGAGTTGGAAGCCTCTGAAAATATTGTGGGGGAACCACCTTCAAACCTTCCAACAAAAGACTCTATTCAAAAGATAGCCTTGGCAACACCTGATAACCCACGTCCTATATTCATAAGTAAGAATATAAAGGATGATGAGTTACCTGAGTATGTCTTTTTTCTTCGTGAGTTTGTTGATTGTTTTGCATGGTCTTACGCTGAAATGCTTGGCTTAGATCCCAAAATAGCAGTTCACAAACTCAACCTGCAAGAAAACATCAAGCCTATCAAACAAGGACAGAGAAGATTCCGTCCTGATGTGATGGACAAAATTGAACAAGAAGTTCAGAAACTCAAAAATGTTGGCTTCATCCGCGAGGAACAACATCCTGAATGGTTGGCCAACATCGTCCCCGTGACAAAGAAAAATGGGCAAATCAGAGTCTGTATTGACTATAGAGACCTGAATAATGCATGCCCCAAAGATGAATTCCCGCTCCCCATACCGGAGGTAATGATTGACAACACCTGCGGGTTTGAGCGAATGCCTTTCATGGATGGCTTGTCTAGCTACAACCAGATAAAGATGCATCCCGAAAATGAAAGGCATACATCATTTCGGACCCCATTTGGCATGTATTACTACACTGTCATGCCATTTGGTCTAAAAAATGCCAGTGTAACATATCAGAGGGCTATGTTGAAGATATTCCAAGATATGCAGCACAAGACGGTCTAATGTTATGTTCATGACCTCGCCGTCAAAAGCAAAAGAAAAGAAGACCATCTCAAAGATCTTCGAGAAGTCTTCATCCGGCTTCGCAAACACAAACTGCGAATGAATCCCTTCAAATGCTTATTCGGTGTCTCATCGGGTAAGTTCCTTGGATTCATAGTTCGGAACGCAGGAATAGAGCTTGACCCCATTAAAGTCAACGCTATCCTAGAAATGCCGTCTCCAAGAACCCTGAGAGAACTGAAAGGGCTTCAAGGGAGGTTGGCGTACATTCGACGGTTCATTTCCAACCTATCAGGGAAGTGCCATCCATTTTCCCGCCTAATGAAGAAAGGTGTGGACTTTGTTTGGGATGCTGAATGTGAAGCTATATTTTAAGACATCAAGTCAAACTTGACCAAACCTCCGGTGTTAGCTGCTCCCACAACCGGAAAACTATTCATCTTGTACACGAGCTCTCGACTATTCTTTGGGTGCCCTACTTGCATAAGAAAATGATGGAGGAAAAGAAGCTGCTCTATACTGCCTCAGTTGCATGTTGGTAGGTGCAGAGCATCGTTACTCTCCAGTCGAAAAAGAATGCCCGGCAGTGATGTTTGCCGTACGAAAGCTATGTCACTATTTGCTGTCAAACACAGTATACCTGATTTCGAGGATCAATCTCTTAAAGGTCCTTGTCACAAAAGCGGGTTCTCTCAATACCCGGCTAGCAAAATGGTCCATCCTTCTGTCACAATTTGATATTAGGTATGTACCACAAAAAGCAATCAAAGGCCAATCTCTGGCAGATTTTCTTGCAGAGCATCCATTGCCTAAGGATTCTCGGCTCAAAGATGATCTCCCAGACGAACTTGTCTATAACGTGGAGACTTCCTCACCAAATGCCTCCTGGAACATGTACTTCGATGGAGCAACCAGGACAAATGAAAAAGGAAAGCCGATATTGGGAATTGGCATTCTCTTTGTTAGTCCCGACAAATACATGATTCCACACGCATTCTCGCTACTGGAACCATGTTCAAACAATGCAGCTGAGTACCAAGCTTTGATCATAGGATTGGAACTCGCCCTCGAATCCGGCATCACCATGCTGGAAGCATTTGGGGATTCTCAACTAATCGTCAATCAGATGAATCAAAAATACGAAATCAAGAAACTTGATCTATTGCCTTACTACAACAAGGCACAATCACTTCGACAAAGGTTTGACATCTGTCACATCACCCACATCCGTAGAGGGGAAAACATTCGTGTAGATGCCCTGGCCGGACTTTCTGCATCCATGGCAATCCAAGAAGGGGAAAACATGAAAATTACAGTGTGTCAAAGGAGGATTCTCCCTCCTCTCAACACACACCAAGCAGTCGCTGAATGCTACCGAGTGGTTGGAAGTCGGATTTCCATCCTTAAACCTCCAATTGGCGACTGGAGGGATCCATTTATTGATTACATTATGTTCGGAATCCTACCTGAAGATCCAAAAGAGTGGGTAAGAATTCAAAGACGAGCCTCAAACTTTCATTTGGATATTCCCTCCAAAATGCTTTACAGAAAATCCTTCAATGGAGTACTCCTGCGTTACTTGTCACAACAAGAGGCGGAAGAGACTCTAAAAGAAGTTCATGCTGGTCTTTGTGGAGCCCATCAGGCTGGTCCTAAGCTCTATGATCAGATAAAAATGTTGGGTTACTATTGGCCTACTATGGTAGCTGACGCGATGCAATTTGCTAAACGTTGCCAACAATGCCAAGTTCATGGAGATTTTGTCCACATGCCTCCAGAATGGTTACGTCCTACAGCGATCTCATAGCCTTTCGAAGCCTGGGGTATGGACATCATACGTCCAATCTCTCCCCCGTCAAGCAAAGGTCATCGCTTCATCTTCGCCACTACGGATTATTTCTCCAAGTGGTCAGAAGCATTTGCGTTCAGTGAAATGAAGACCTCATCAGTCCTTCAATTCTTGCGAACCAACATCATTTGTTGCTTCATCATACCTAAAAGATTCGTCCATGAAAACGGACCACAATTTCGGGATCACAGATTCTACAGGTTCTGCGATAAATACAAAATCCGAAGTTGTCCTTCGACTCCATATAACCCGGCAGTGAATGGACTAGCAGAAGCCTTCAACACCTCTGCAAAATTCTCAAGAAAATGGTCTCTAGTCACAAAAGGGACTGGAGTGACAAACTGCCTGAACTTTATGGGCCTACCAGACTACCGTTCGAGGACCACCCATAGCACACCATTCTCCTTGGTTTATGGATGCGAAGCAGTTGTCCCTCTAGAGGTACAAATTCCTTCTTTAAGGGTATCTCTACAAAATGAAATGACACAAGAAAACAACGTCAAATTGAGACTCCAAGAACTGGATAATCTTGATGAAAAATGGCTCGAAGCTCTGCAAAGCATTGAGCTTTACCAAGCATGCATGGTAGGATCTTTTGACAAGAAGGTCAGGCAACGCGCCCACAAAAAGGGTGACTTGGTTCTTGCGAAAAAAAGGCCAATGGTTTTTGCCCACAAATCCAAAGGCAAATTTGAACCAAAATGGGAGGGACCCTTCGTCATCGACAAAGTCTTCTCCAATGGGGCATATGCTCTTTTAAACATGGTGGGTGACAGATATAAGTTTCCCATCAATGGTGAGTTCTTGAAGTGGTACTACCTTTGAAGACTTCCTGCAACGGGTCAGAGCGATGCCTGCATGGACAAAGCCTATTCCTAGGTATTTGCTCGTCAAACCCTCCCCTTTTAGAGTTTTCATCCCTATGTTGAAATTTCTAAAAAAACAATGTTTACTTTCAATGTTTCATTGTTCAAAAAAAAAAAAGTCAAACCCAAAATCCAAGTGTCGGATGTGAATTTTGACCCCCCCGGGAGGGGAATCGCCATTCAACAGTGTGAGATAAAAAAATACATCGAAAATGAGGATTCCGACTACCCTCAAAATCAACGGATCACGATCGCCAGTTACGGATTCGGCCGTAACACCGTCCTTCGACGAAAGCCGAAAGAATGCGGGAGGAAAATGGGGTGGGTTTTTCTCTCGTCTAATGTGCCGCCGACGACACACGACGGTTGTCTCGTCACTTAATTTGGGTCTTTCAATTCAGGTCGAACTTGGGTCAAGGGTCGAATTACGGGCTTCAAGATGGGACCATAATGAACTAGGCAGGGGAAATCAACATCCAGGATTGAATAGACTAATTAAAGTTAAATCCAAGTATTCTAGGGGATAAGCGAATTAAAATGAAAATAAACTAAGAAAATAAGGGGAAAGGTGCGAAATATTTAGAAGAGGATCAACCCCATTCCTGGGTACCCCCTTCAATGTCCTTTGACGACCTAGGGTTTAAAGGCTGATTCTTCGAATCGAAAGAATGATGCAGACGAAACTTCGAGTTGTGATTTCTGTGGGTTTGCGTGCGATACGCAGGTGATAAAAGTGCATGGCCGATGATGGGCCAGAAGTAAGATAAAAATGGCCGATGTTGGGCCGAGATTGATTGAGGATGGCCGATGATGGGCCGGTAGTAAATAAACTGATATTAGGGTGTGTGTGAAATCACTCGTCTCATTTCATCATTCTCATTAATTCAGGTTCTCAGAATCAGCCTCTATTCCCTTTAATCATTGAGTTCAGATAAATATTTGGCACCGGAGGTGGAGGAAAAGAGAAGAAAATATTTTTGGAATTGATTTTGTTGGTTTTATAGTTTTTTTGGATTTTAATAATTGGGGCTAGAAGGGCCTAACTAGGGGAGTTCCTACTTGGATTTAATCTAACTATTCCATTTCCCTAATGGATCTCTACCCTATCCTAAGGTCCTAACCGTCCACATCCGCTCTCCCGGTCCCTTAGCGGGGCCCGGAGAGAGAGTAGGACCTAATCAGTTGAAGTTTAAGAAATTGGGGTAGTCTAAGCTGGCTAGGGAGAGACCTTGATCTAGGTCCGGGGTCTGACCTAATCAGTCTAGGCTACTGTCTAATTTCTAACTCCAATTTATTAATATTTTGTTTTTTTTTTTTTTTTAATATCTTTTACTTTGTTTTTGGTATTTTGAATTTTTATTATTTTTATTTGTTTTTATGTTTATTCATAGGGCCTAAAATCCTAAATTGATTTATCCTAATGAAATGGGAAGGGGGAAAGAGAATGAATTTTTAATTTTTAATTTAATTAATCATCCTAAATAATCTTGAGTTCCCTAAATAGGTTTCCCTAATCCTAATGAGAGAGGAAGGGAGAAAAGAACTTAATTATTAGATTTAGCCTAATTATCCTAATTAATAGGGTAGCTAAAATTCTATTTTTAATCTTTACTTTTTATTTTATTATTTTTATTTTCTTTTGGTGTTTTAGGGTTTTTTATTTGTTTATTTATTTATTTAATAAATTATGCAGTCCTAAATTGCATCTAGAAGAATATGAAATAAAAATGTAATCTAGGTTATAATGCATGGGCAGATTGAATGCATGAGCATGGAATAATTTAAAACAAATAATAAAATTGAAAGTTCATGCGATGTATAAATTAAGAAATAAACTGAAACATATAATAAGATATAAGACTAACCTAAATGGCTGAGCATATTAGATGCATGGGATATCATAAAAGAAATAGTAACAAAGAATTAACTAAATAAGAAGAAAACTATCCTAAGTGCACTAACACATTAGACACACGAAATATCTTAAAAAAAAAAAAGAGACAATAAGAAAATAGAGAGCTTTATTCAATGCAAGAAAAGAAAACAGGGGACCTGGCTTGCATGGGTTCAGTTCCGATAAATGTGCTAAGCATGTGGGTGCAACAATGAAGTTAGGCAGCAGTGGAGTGTAATGCAGGGGGGCAGTGCAGGGGGTTGTGGTGTATGAGGGGAGCAAGGTGCTGCAGGGGCTGTGTGTATGGCGAGTGTGGGGTGTGCAGTGGGGTAGCGCAGGGGAGGAGAAGAAGAAGAAAAGGAAGGAAGAAGAAAGGAAGGGGGTTGGTTCAGGGGGTGTGCATGAGTGTGCAGGGTGGTGGGGTCAAGAGAAAGAGGAAGATGAAATGAAAAGAAAGAAAGAGGTGCAGTGGGTGCAGGTGGGTGCGTGCAGCCGCAAGGGAAAATGCAGTGGGGAGGAGAAGAAAGGGAAAAAAGAAAGAAAGAAAGAAAGAAAAAAGAAGAGGAAAAGGTGTGCAGGCGAGAGACTGTAGGTGGAAAGAGAGGAACAGAGAGAGGGTGAGAAAGAGAGTGGACGGGAGAAAGAGAGATGGGTCGCAGAGTGAGAGAGAAAGGTGAGGGAGAGAGGGACTGAGAAAGTAGGGAATAGGGAGAGCAGGGAGAGTGGGGCTGAGAGGGTAGAGAAAGAACGAGAGAGAGTGAGAGTGCAGGCAGAGGAGGGAGAAGAGTGAGAGTGCAGGCGGAGGAGGGAGAAGAGAACGAGAGGGAGAGGTTGAGTTGCAGGTGGCGGGACGCGCGGGGGAGAGAGTGGTGGAGAAGAAAGGGTGAGGGGAGAGGGTGTGCAGTTACAGGTGGGTGGCACGGAGGAGAGGAGGGAATGAGAGAGAAAAAGAGGAAGAGAGTAGGGGAGAGAACAGAGCGATGGGGAGCGAGATAGAGGAAGAAGGAGTAGGGAGAGAGGGACTGAGAGAGTAGGGGGTACAGGGGAGAGACAGAGAGGGAGATGGAGAGTGTTGCAGGTGGCGGGGAGAGACAGAGAGGGAGAGGGAGAGTGTTGAGTTGCAAGGGAGAGACAGCGAGGGAGAGGGAGAGTGTTGAGTCGCAGGGGAGAAGGCGGATCCAGTGGAGAGGGATGGAGAGAAGAAGAGAGAGTGACAAAGAAAAAAGGGTGAGGAGAGAGCGTGTGGAGTGAGAGAGAGAGAGAGAGAGACGTGCAGGTGGGTGCGTGTGGGGTGTGCAAGTGGAGAAAGAAAAAGATGGAGAAGAAAGGAAGAAAAGAATGAAAAGGGTCGGTGTGGCAGTGATGCAGGTGCAGCAACGTGGAGAGAAGAAGAAGGGAAAGAGAGGGAGAGAGGGGAAAAAGGAGATGAGGGAGAGAGAGGGGTGTAGGTGGGTGTGGCGGTGTTGCAGGTGGGTGGAAGAAGAGGAAGGAGAGGGAGAGAGGAGAACAGGGAAGGGGAGAGAGGAAAAGCACGGGGAGAGAGTGAGGGAGAGTGGAGCAGAGGAGAGAAGAAAGAGCGTGAGAGAGGAGAGGGAGAGAACGAGAGCAAGAGATGATGATGGGGAGCCTGGGGTCTGCGATGGAGAAGGAGATGATCTGGATGGAGGATGACGGTTAGTAAAAGATGGGTTCTGGATAGAGGTTCTGCGTGTGATGAAGGAGATGGACGTGCGTGAGAAGATGATGGATCTGATGGTGATGCAGGAGATGGGAGGATGATGAACGTGAGATGGGTTCTGGGAAAGAGATCCTGTTCCAGAGTCTGGCGGCGAGGCGGAGGAGACAGTACTGCGAGGATGAAGAAGGTGCTCTAGAGGGTGGCGGTGCGTGCAAGGGGCGGTGCTGTGACGATGCTGAGTAGGGAGACGGGGTTGTGAGATGGAAGGGAGAGATGAGAGATGATGATGGGGGTGTGGCCAGAGAGAGGTCAGATGGAGGGAAGAAGGTGATGGTGGTCTGGAGAGGAAACGAACGCAGAGATGGAGGGGGTTGATGGAGATAATCAGGCACAGGGTTCTGGGAGGTGGAAAGCAGTGATGGAGATGGAGTGATGAGTTCTGCGTGAGAGGACTCTCAGAGATCTAGGATGCGTCCCTCCTTTTTTGGATGGGCTTTTGGTGTTTTAAATTGAGAAGGATAAGGCCTGGGTTGGGATAGACATGAGAGGGATAAGGCTTGGGTGTTAAGAGATTGAGAGGAAAAGACGAGGTTTAAGGGGGAGGGGAGAGTCCAGATCTCATGGACTGTCCTCTCCCATGCAGCTAATGGGCCTCGTGGGACGGGTCAAGTTCGGGTCAGGAGGTTTGGATCAGGCTCGGGTTGTGTTTGAGTCAGGTGAGGTCTGGACTTGGAGTTCATTGGGCCAGGCCTGGTGGGTTTGGATTTAAAAGAAACTGGTTTGGGTCGAGAAGGTGGGGTTCGGTGGAGATTGGCCGGGTTATCATTAATGGGGCCCAGGTTTCGTAGATTTCAATCCGCTCGTCGGATTTCGACGTTCTACATATTGACGGAAAGCTCTCGGCGAGTAGGTCACGATGAGCCAATTTTCAGGGAAATCAGAGGTCCATAAATGATAGGTGATTTTTCACGCGGGCGCCGCGGGATGTGGGACCCGCTGTCATGATTTTTTGATCCGCCCGTCAGATCTTGGAGTTCTATATATGGGCGGAAAGCTCTCGATGGGTAGATCACGATGAACTGATTTTCAGGGCGATCGGAGGTCTAGAGATGATAGGTGATTTTTCACGCGGGCGCCGCGGGGTGTGGGACCCGCTGTCATGATTTTTGATCCGCCAGTCAGATCTTGGAGTTCTATATATGGGCGGAAAGCTCTCGATGAGTAGATCATGATGAGCCAACTCCCGGGGCGATCAAAGGTCTATAGGTGATAGGTGACTTTTGACTCGGGGCCTAATCAGGACATCATTAAATAGGGTGGACTAAATTGCCCCTCATAGGGTGCCAAAATGAGGTGTCTACACCAAGTTTAGGAGCCTCTTCCCTAACTTGACCAAAACTTTCGATCCTTGAACCCAAAATTCATGGTTAGAAAAAAAAAATCAGGACTCAGGGATCTCCACCCTAGTCCACCCCGACTTTTACCCTAAAAAATGGTTTTGAGTCAAAATTTACGACCCTCCTGTCTTTAAAAAAAAATGGTTTTTCAAAAAAAAAAAAAAAACGTGGGGAAGCGACATTTAGTCGATACTCACACAAAACCCAATAATCGGAAGGATGCGAACCTCATTCGATACTCCCAAAACCTCAAATCGCAAGGAAGTGACACCTCGTCAATACTTGCAAGATTTCAAAAATCGTGGAGACACAACGTTTCAGTTGATATCCACAACCCAAATTTCAAAACAAAAACAAAGGTTCGAAAAAACCTCAAATTCCAAAAATTGTGGGGAGGCGACATTCCATCGATACCCACAAAACAATTTTTTTGAAAAAAAACAGGGAAGCGACATTCAGTCGATACTTGCACCAAAATCTGCGAGGAGGCGGCATTCCATCGATACTCGCAACCAAATGAGCAAGGAAGCGACATTCCATCGATACTTGCAATACCATTCAGCAAGGAGGCGACTCTTAGTCGACACTTGCACTTTGAAAACCAAAAAAAAAAAACCGGCTTTTATGCCAAAAACCCGGCTTTCATGCTAAAAACCCGGCTTTCATGCCAAAAATAAAAAATCTGGCTTACATGCCGACAAAACAAAACTTGGTTTTCAAAAAATTTGGCTCTCATGCCACAAACAAAATTTGGCTCCCATGCCGCAAAATTTGGCGCCCATGCCACAAAATTTTGGCGCTCATGCCTCAAAACCAAAACTTGGCTTTCACGCCACAAAAATCAGCTCTCATGCCAAAAACCGGCTTCCATGCCACAAACAAAATTTTGGCTCTCATGCCACCAAAATTCGGCTTTCATGCCATCTCAAAAATCAGTCTTTTCACCACAAAATCTGTCTTTCATTGTTAAGTCCCCCCTAAAATTTGATAATCTTTTTCTCCTCGATATTGACGAGTTCTGGGGCATACCGAGACTGTCTCTCAAACTTCGTGACATACTGTAAGACTGTCATGTCCCCTTGTTTGAGCAGCTGAAACTCCACTGCAATCTGTCTCTTAATATGGGCTGGCACATACTTCTTCGTAAATTGCTCTTTGAATGTAGTCCATGCGGTGTCATTAGCGATGTTCTAATAGTCGTCCTTTAGTGTCTTCCACCATATATCGGCCAAGCCTATAAACATAGAGGCTGCCAAATGAACTTGCTGTCTGCCTGTGCATTGGAAAAGATGGGAGATATTTTTTGTGTGGGCTAACCAATCATCTACGGTCAAAGGATCTTCTTTTCCGGTGAACTCTTTTGGACCTCCCTTTCTAAAGCATTCGAATAACACATTCGGGTTATTGTCACGATTGTTAATGACAATATGAGGACCCATGTGCTGAGGTTGCACAGGTTCTGGTCTCCTACCAAACACTTCTAACAGCTATCTTTGAACTTGAGATAACTCTACATCTTTCTTGGCCATTTGCTCTTGCAGTCTGGCCTGATTCTTATTAGCTTTCCTCTGCCGTTCCATCATCATCTCATTTGTTTTCTGTTGTTGTTCCATCGTCTCCAGAGGAGCCTGCAGTGTCAGCATTGCTGCTAGAAGGGTTTGCATTGGTGAGGTCTTTGCGTGGAGGCATTTTGCTGCAAAACCACTTGTTAGTACCATAAAATATATCGAAGTAAACGTACCCACAATCCCCACGCGATACTAACGAATGAAAATTCTAGTGGATCCTCTCCATGTCCCTATGTTTCTAATGTCTTTTAATTGCCCGACATATTTCTCGCTTTGATACCAACAACTGTCATGCCTCCGGACCAAGGCCCTGATAATCAGGTCCTTAATCTGGGAACGCAGCGCGGCAAGTCAGAAAATTTCCGTTCGCACGCACTAATTTATTTTCCCACAAGATTCCGAGGTGAGGATCCCAGAACGATCCATGACAACCTGTTAATCAATTTCACAACAATAGTAATTCGCGGAAGCATGTAGTAAAATAAAATTTTAACGAATCGTAAGATAGTCGCACAATCTTTGCATCAAAAGAGAAATATATACAGGACGTAACCCAAATTAATATTAAAGTTGTGAGGATCACAAAAGTATATTTAAATTTATACAACCCAACAAGCCAACAGAGGCCATAAACAAAGCTCCCAAAAATCACAGTCATTTCCCAAAAGATGGTACGAAACTCTAGACCCAATATGATGTCTACATGACATCATCTCGCCGCCACACGCGTTCCACCGGAGGCTCAACTGCCTCAAACGCGTGCTCCCCCTCAACACATGCGGGCTCGGCATCTGACACTAAACAAAAGAGTATTAGACACGACGATCTGGCAAGTGAATAAAGCAGATAAGATATACAAGTTTTTGTCAAATAATATTCAAAGTCAGAAAAGTGCATTTAAAATGAAAAATATATAACGATGTGTCAAACCAAGTAATTTCGGCACAAAGGATAAATACATATTAAAACATTTCAAACTGACTGATAAATTATCAAAATATTGGCAAACCACATTTAGCTATATTCTCCTATTACCAAAGTAACAAGAGCAAACAAACAGAAACCGTTGCCATGCAAAATGGCCGGAACAGATGCCATGCAAAATGGACGAACAGAAACCGTTGCCATACAAGATGGCCGGAATAGATAGAAACCGTTGCCATGGCCGGAGCAAATAGGCAGATGTCCAAACTGCAGTTGGCAAATTATAATTTTAGGATCCTAAGTCGGGTGAACAATCTGACAAAGTGACCCGAGCCTAGTGGTGTCGATTCAAATCCAAAACGATGTAGTTCAAATTACTAAACACAATTCAGATGGATAAAAGGACTAATCAATATCAAAACAATCGGACAAATTTCAAAACAAATTAGAGGAGTAGCCTTTTCGATGTTTTCCAAATGTGGCGAACCACTCAGTTCATTTCAAAACGATTTATGAGAAAACATATAATCGGTCTAACATTGGAATGAGATGATTAAGATGATTAATAGTGTTTGATGGGCTTACCGCGGGCCGTCTCGATACACACTTAGTGCCCCCATGTCAGTTTATAAATGATAAGGTTGGTGTCTCTAAAGGTCTCCGACAATTGGGGGCATAAAGTGTATATTAAGACTAATAGAAAATCCCTAGGTAATTTAATTACTAAACTTTCTCCATGAGTTTTATTCAAATGAAGTGATTCAGATTCAAATTCTTGATTCCCGATGATTTATAAGTCATTAGGAAAGTTTCATACTCAGACCGGGCCTCAAATTGCATAACAGCCTCAATTTTGCAGTAAAAACATGGCTAGGCCAGAACCCAGGCTCGCTCGAGCGGGCTGTTATAGAGGCCAGACTCAATCGAGTAGGTTGAGCCTCTGCGTTCCCAATTATTGCGGCACATTTTGTGCTGTGTTTCCGCCTCATTCCTTCTGTCTTCTTTATTTACACTTCCACTCTCCATTCAACATCATTCCAATTACTTCTTAGCACCAAACCACCTCATCATCCCAATCACTCATCAAAGAGAAAGAAAAAAAAGAAGTAAAAGTTCAGAATTCTAAATCGATGAACACAGGATGTATTAACTGAGTTTTCATCTTTTCCAAAACAGAAATAAATCTCAGGTAACAAAATGCAACCTGTAATACATTAGCATTAAACCTTTTTCCTGCACAAAAATCATATATAACCTGAACCTAATCATTTAGAAAATAGTCCTTCCAATCCAAGAAAATAATCCAATCAAACTTTTAGTAAACATAAAGTTTCCAACTAACAAAGATATAAAACTCTGCAGAAAAGTTGTACAAATCTTAAATACCAAATCTTTTGAAATCAGTCATTTCTATATCAAAACAATAAACCAAATAGCATAGTATTTTCACATTCATCTTTTGAAATAAAATCATCAATTCAGTGGCATGCATTCCAAACAGAGTTATTCACTTACCTCAACTGAAATGGGTCTAAAAAACACTCCACTAACTCCCACACAGTTCAGCTGCAATCCTACACCAAATCCCATGAAAAAAAAAAACCCATTTCAAAAATCCACAAAAATTGGAAGTCAAGGGAGTTCTCCATGAAAACCCTTGCATGCATGATAATAGGCTTCTGTATGATCAAATAGACTCAATGGTGAAAGGGGAAGGCCATTGCTTACCTTAAGAAACTCTAAACAAGAAGAGGAACTTGCAGAAGTGGGAAATTCCTACAGAAATTCTACATAAAGGGTGTCTTTGAGTAGCTCAAGGGATAAGGAAGATGATGGTGGGGTTTTTTTTTCCAACTAGCACCAAGAAGAGGGGACATGCAATGGTAGGAAGATGAGAAGAAACGAGAACTCCTCTGGTTTGTTGCAGGAAATGAAACGGAGAAGAAGAAGAACATTGGGTTCTTTTTATAAATGGGTAAGTGTGGGTCCCATTGGTCTTAATACTTCAAGGCTTTAAAACTCCTGTTTGTGTGTCTCGGATGAATTTGATGAAGAAGGGAAAAACGATCGTTGAAAAATCTAGTTTTCAAAAAGTATAGTTTCCTCATGATTTTCAAAATTCAAAATTTATGCACAAATATGGGTGTGAAAAGACTGTTTTACCCCTTTCCTCAAAAAAAGTGATTTCTGGGTTCGAATTCAAACGAGATAAACATGAAAGTGTTGTGCTCGAAATAACAAATCCAAAAATAGAGAAATCAATATCTTCTTAAATCAAAAATCAAACTTCCCACACTAACATGTGTCACACGGGTCACCCCGGACCCGGTCAAACCAAACTCAACGCACTCAAAATTTCTCAAAGCTATTCAAAATTCAAATCTAACTAAAAATCCAAATGAATCGTCCTCTAATCCCACTTAGAGACTAATCGTGATTAAAATAGTAATTAAAAATACTAAACCTGGGTCGGGGTCTTACACCTGTTACTTCACAACCTGCCAATGAAAGACGAAAAGGGATAAATATTATCTTGTCAAAAATCAGTATCAAGATTTTTACTACAAAATACCTTTTTCATTGACTGGAAGAGAACGCTTTGCCTCCATGAACTCATCCAGAGCATCGTCAAAAGTTGCATCCATGGATGGCTCAAAATCGTAGGAATCTTGTGGCATGTCAGCTGACAAGAAAACAAAAAATAAGTCAGCATATGGCGGCAAAGAAAAAGAAAGAAAGAAAAGAAAAAAAAAAGAAGCAAAGAAATCATACCAGGTGAAGGTTCTGGAACCCCTCCAGAATCCCTTGGCTCTTCCTCAGATGCTACAACTGGATCCGTCACCGCCTCATCGGTCGGAACCTCGGGCATCACCAAATCATCTTCTTCTGCTAAAAAGAAAGAAAGCAACAGATCAAAACAAAAATCTTTCATGAAAGAAAAGAAACGGAAAGAAAAAAGGGGAAAAGCATACCATCATCGGTGGCCTCCTCTTCTCAGCTTCTCTTTTCCGGAGGTTCATCAGCATCCCCTGACACCTCCTCAGCAATGGTGAAAGGGACTTCCAAATCAGGAGAGTCTTCGTACTGTCTCTTATTACGGCGTTGTCCTCTTTTCCTCTCATTAGAGCCCTCACTGGATGGTCCGCTTTTCCTAATGGACTCCATGGAAGCCTTCGTTCGTTCCACTTGCATCCAAGCGTCGATCTCGGCTTCCTTTTCCTCCAGCTGTTTCAAGACCTCACCAGGTACTTCTTGTATAGCCCCTGATCTGATGACATCCTACTCTCTAAGAAAGCCTATCTTACGCTTCTCTCCAGAAAGGAAAATAAAAACTTCCTCTCATCGGATGCCATCTGATCTACCAGGACCCTTCTCAGAAGACTCCTTTACATTAAGCTCCTTCTTGGAAAGCCCCTGGTACACCAAGAAGCTCTCCACAAACCACTTTGTGAAGCCGGCAGTTCGGAAAGTGGGCAATTCAGGATAGGAAATCATGGCGGTAGTGTCCTCCACACTATAAAAAGCCCATGCATTTCTCCCGTCCTACAAACCTCGAAAGCACTTCACCATGCTCTAAGGCGCTCCAACAATGCCTTGAAAGAAGCCCAACTGCAGTGCAAAACACGAGGGGACATACGGCTGGTTGTCGACGAAAAGATGTCTACGGTACACCATTGTACCAACACATGTTAAAAAGCCACCCATTCTTTGCATTGGTCAAAGAATAGTGTCACCCCGACCCTGCCCTAGTCGAATCATGGGAAACACCAAAATCAAAAGCCTTCTTCTGCAAATCCGGAGAAAGCTTCACCGAAGATTGCCCAATCTCGATGTCCCTGAACCGTCGGATCCTTAAACTGGCAAAAAAAAGAGACTCGGAAATGGCTGTCCCTCTAGCCAACGGAATCATAAAAGGGTCATCATCCTACCAACGCCTAATCGGTGGAAATTAGGATAGTGGTACATATACGACGAATATAAAATATGGGCCGAAAATACCCTATTCATGGGAAGCCTAAGCCGAACTAGGAAAGCAACAGCCTGCAGTTCGGTGCACAAATAGGAGTAAAGAGCAGGCACCAAAGCCAGCTGCTCTCCAAACACCATCTGACAAGCCGAAAAAATACAGTGCGGCCTGATGTACGTTCCATCCCCTCGAGCAAAAACAGCCTCACCAAGCCAGTAATTGAGGTAAGCAGCAATGTCTCTCCACAACGCAATGTGAGAATAAATGGCGTTTGTGCTTGCAAAGAATTTCTTCAAAATTTCTTGCATGAAGGAGATCTTCTTCGAACCTGAGTTCTTAGCCTTGGCTTCTTATGTCATACTATCAGAAGATACCCTGCCGTCAAAAAAGTTGGGGGAAAAAGAGCTAAAGCTCTTCCAACTGCTTGATGGACCCGTCTTTTTTCTTCTTACCTTCCTCCGTCCCGGGTCCACCGGGGTGCGGCAGGGCGAAGAGAAAAAAAGAGCAAGCATCAACATTTTTGTACGGGTATGCCAGATTTTTTATTCTACTTGGAATTTGAAATGGTGATCTGGAGATGCACCTTCACAAGTAGAAAGGAAATCAAACTTTTTTTCTAACTTTCCATTGCACATATATTTAAAGAAAGAGACAAGATTTTAAAATGCCGTGAGAGGCGATTTTGTTTAGTTTGCCGTGAAAGGCGGTTTTGTGCCGTAGAAGGCGATTTTGCCGTGAAAGGCGATTTACAAATGTCATTAATGATGAAAGACAAGAATTGTGATTTTTTTTGTCTCTTTAAAAATACAAAGTACAATAGAGAAGAAAGAAAAAGGGATCTGACTTCTCAGGAGATTGTGGGGACTCGTTCAGATCGACGGTCGCAAGCCATGTATGGACTCCGCCATCGTCCTTCAGATGAGAACACTTGATGCTTTAGTTCACTTGGCTTGGCTTGGACCTCGGATTTTTAGAGGACAAAGACCAAGGGAAGGTCCTATATCCAATAAAAAAAACCAAGAAAACAGGCTGAAAAACCGCATCTAGGTCATGTTGGACAGAAGAAGAGGGGAAACCTTGGGGGGGTGGCCCCCCAAGGGACTTCGATCACCTTGTAGTGCTTGCAGCAGAGTTTTTTCAAGGTAAGAGAGCTTCTTTTCGTGCAGAGATTTCTAGGACAATTTCTTCATAACTCTTCAGATGATTTTTTCGAACCCTTTCCCTTTGGAATGACCGCCTATTTATAGGCTTTTAGTGGCCATTAGGAAAGTTTATGGGCATTAATGATATTAATGCTCCGTGATGGGAGGAGTTACAAGATTTAATTTCATAATTTTGTAACTCCTTTTTCTTGGATTTTGATTGGCCGATGGAGAATAATGGGCATTTAATCTTCATGATGATGGGAGTTTCATGATTAATTACCATGATTAATCTCTACAATGATAGGAGTTACATGGTTAATTGTCATGATTAATTGGACTTGTAACTCCCATTTTCTTGCTTCTGATTGGGCTGTCCAAAATAATGAGTTAATGACCCTAATAAGTTGTCATAAAAAGGTCATTTAACTTCATTAATTGGCCACAGAGTCGCTTGAAGAGTCGCGGGCTGTGCCACGTCTTTTGGAATTCTTCTTGCGATGATCATTGATGGATCCACATGTTATTTCAGATATTGGTTGATACCAATGGGCCGGCAACATCTGTCCAGTCGATTTCATGATCGGTCGGGCAGAAAATGTGCTTTCTTGGTTGGCTGGTTGGCGGTTTCGGAGTGTCCGATGATGATCAAATGATTTCGATGGCGGATCCGTGATGTTGACGAAGATCAACGGATATCATGCCTCAAAAGTCACATTTTAAGAAAATCACAGGGGCCAATCATTGCGAAACGCGAAAAGAATCAGAAAAACGGACGTTTCAGCGGAAATCTGGCGACCCGGACCTTCAGGGTCGCTGGCGACCATGCACCCATGGTCACTGGCGACCATGGGGCTTTGGCCCCCTTTTTGGTCGCCAGTCGGTCGTCGTTTCTTTGTCGTTTTTCGGGCTTTTTCGCTTCTGTTTTCTCCTGTATTTTTCTTTGACATTTCTCCTCATTTATTGGCTTGATTCCACTGAAGAAAACCCATTGAGGAGTCATGTAAATCAGAGCACAAAGTTTCCTATTTTTGGAAAAGCCGAAGACTTTGTAACCGATTTTCCGCCAAGATTTGAAACTAGGTCAAACGATGTCAGAATTACCTGAAATTTGAGGTAGAGCTTCTTGAGTATTAGATAGGACCAACCATGGGCTTTTATATGAGTTTTGAAGCCGTTTGGGGTCCCGTCGATGCTAGACTTGATTTCACCGTGAGGAAGATGTCGAGCTTTGATGTAAGGTCATCCGAAGTTCGATTGACCTGAAATTTGACAGGGAGCCTATTGGAGTCATTATGAGATGATCCATTAGCTCCGATTTGGATGCCATGGTCCCAGGGAGCTTTGCCGCCGGTAGGCTTGATTTTGCTTCGGAGCGTCAAAACCGGGTCAAACGTTGTCGAAATGACCTGAAATTTGACGTGCAACCCTTTGGAGGCATGTAGAAGCTACTCATGTGTTTTGTTTGATGAGTGGCGGCATCGGAGGTTTTCGCCGCCGAGAGGCTTGATTTCGTCGTTTGAGAGTTTATGGAGGGTCAAAGGGTGTCGGTTTGACTTGAAATTTGACGTGGAGCTTTTTGGGGGTATTTTGAGACCAACCATAGGCTTTGATCGAAGATTTGATGTCTTCGCCACTATCGCCGCCGGGAGCTCCCGCTCAGCTGTTGGAGGATTGAAGTTAGGCCAAATGGTATCGAAATGGCCCGAAACTTTATATGTACCTCCTTTTTGGCTGTTTTGAAGGAACTTGCAGTTTTTGTTTGATTCTGACAAGATCTGATGCTTGAAGCAGCTTTACCTGTTTGTAGTAGGATGTGGCTCCAAGTAGCTTTTGATGTTGAGGAGGCAAAGTGTCTTTTTTTTGTGTCAACAAATGCCCCCTCGAGGTACAGCGACGAATAGCGTCGTTTTTGCAGTCGTTGTGTGTCACAGCCCCGAACCCGATTAGTAATTAAACCGGATCCGGGGTGTGAAACTTAGGGCTAATTAAAAATTTTTGCCCATAATGCCCACGGATCGAAGTCCGCTGTGAGGATGGTATAGTTGCCTCATTATCAGTTAATCAACAGGGCTTGTCCGGTAAACACATTCATAAACCTGTAGAGATATCGAAGCAAGTATGGATTTCATTCCATTAAATTTCAAGTTTCAAATAAAACATATAAAGTTTATAAACATCAGGGCCATCCCAAAACTTAGGCCCTGGTACAAAAGATATACAAAAGTATGGTGATTACAAAATGTTTAAACCAAAAGATAAGACGAAGTGGTACGATGAGAAATATCCCCGTTTACGCGCTAGTGCCGGAAGTGATGACGCTAAGCTACGTCATCGGCACCCCACTCTCGTACCTCGTCCTCCTCCCCCGGTTGAGGATCCTCTGGGATTGCCTCGGCATCCGGGTCAGCGTAGGGGTAGTAATAGGTGTCCTCTGCACACCATGGAATAAGGTCAACAACATGTTGGCAAGAAGATAAGCAATATACATTATTCATGACATGCTTCAAAGGAGAGTAAAGACAAATACATGATTATAAGATAACAAGGTACAAGCTAGGCAATAAGCATGAATAATACGAGAATCAAGTAATAAGATAAGTCCTAGCAAGATAACAAGAATAACCATCCATGAAATGCAATGCAAGCGAGAGGAGACTCCGAGGATGTCCAAAGCCATCTCCCGGGAGTATAAGTGACGTCCGAGCCGACTACAAATACCCAAAGTCCGGCTCTAGGGGGATCCTAGCTCCCAGTCCTAGGAATAGCAGCACGGTCCTAGCCCGCTCCCAGCTATTCACGCCATGGACGCCGTCCAAAGCCGACTGCCCACCCTAGTGTCCGGTATCCGGCCCACTCAAGAATCATCAGACTGCAGCTGGTATGAATGCAAGATGATGGTGATGGTTTGTATACTACACAAGTTCCAAGACAAATACACGTGGATAGGTTTCCAAGTACGGGATAATAAACCGAGGGCTACTCCAAGTCAAGCCAAGTTACAAGTCGAGTCCAAGTTCAATGAGTAGTCCCCTTTCAAGTCTATCCACATGTGTCCGTCAATACAAGGCAAGGTACCTACGGATACACTCTAAGTCCAGTCCAACCCTAATTCTACAAGTTAAATTACAATTGTACAAGTATTCAAGATAGAGTGTACAAGGTACGACGTACTACGGATACGAGATTCAAGAGTCAAGAATGAAGAACAAGCCAAACCTAGGTCAAGGGCTGTCAACCGTGTATTAAACGTATCCCCAACGGAGGACGTATGGAGAATGAGTCATTGGTGTCCTAATTTGGCGGCTCATGGTGTACGGAAGTTATTGGGCACCAATCAACTCACTACCACACGCATTCGGCCAAGTAACGTCAATATACGGAAATCCCGGACAACCAACGAAGCACACCAAGCCAATCATGCTCCGTTTCCATTTTTCCCAATTGGTCATGTAAGGGTAGGGTCAAGGGGTCCCACATATAAAGTCAAGACCTAGGGCAGAAGTCCAATTTTCAATAACAGTTTTCTGAGCAGGCGGCTAGCCGCCTGGGGTTGGTCGGCTAACCGCTAGGTCGCCGAGTGGTGACCGCCGGGTCACCGCGTGTAGTGCAGACACTACTGGGTTGGGATTTCGTCAGGTCGGCCAGCCGCGCGAGGACCGCTGGGTCACCGCGGGCGAGACAGAACCTGAAGAGGTTCTGTTCTGATTAGGCCGTCAGCCGTGGGATAACCGCGGGGGTAACCGCGTGAACAACTGTGTCCAGTTTCTGTGTAGGCGGTCAGCCGCTGGCTGACCGCGTGGTGACCGCCCGTGCAGAACATGGAGTTTCTGAAGCTGTTCTCAGTCAGATTTCGAGATACACCTACTGAGCTTCAGAGGCCTCACATCCCACACCTGTAAACCATACATATCATGTAACCAAACACCCATCCATTCCATCTAAGTCTACTAACATTCTCCCTAATTATATGTGAAGTCCAATGAAACATACAACAAGCTTGGAATTTGATGGAAATCTAAGCAATACCTTAACAAGAATGAGGTAAACATACATGAAAGAAAAATACATGAAGCTAATCAACTTGCATTCACCAAAGGGATGGAGATTAGAGAGGGAAATTTGAGGAGGAGAGCTCCCTACACACTCTAGCCAAACCCACCTTCCAAAACTCTTCTCCTACACCCAATAAACACCAAGGAAGAAGAAAAGAGAGAAGCCATTAACATTCTACCCATTTGCAGCCATGAAAAACGAAATGGGGAGAGAAGGAGAAGGGGAAAACTCACCAAATTTAGATCAAGAGGTAGAGGAAGGAGAGGGGAAGAAGATGGTGTGCTTGGTTTCTCTTGGGATGCTTTCAATCCACACTTGCAAGGAGGAAGAATGAAGAAGGAGGAAGAAGAAGAAGTTCCAGCAGTTGAATGAAGAAGAGAAACGAAGGGTAGGGCTGGGTTTAGAGTTTAAATGAGGGTTGGAGAGGAAAAGTCCAAAATGCCCCTTTTGAGTGAAATGAGAGAAAATCAATTATTTGAGGGACTTCAGGGCGTCAAATCATGACGAGCCAAGAACGAAAGATGACGAGCGCGACAAGATCTTTCCAACGAGCCCAAATTCGGCGAAAACGGAACTTTTCGGAAAAATACCCAATTTTTCTATTAATCACAACCTAACCCCTTATTAAGACTAATCGCACTCGGAATCGAATGAAACTTCGGGAACATCTTTCTAATGATGAAAGAAACTTGCTTAGCCACTAAACCCGCCTAATTAGCTAAAATCACAATTAATTAGGCTAATTGCCAATATTAAGAAATTAAACACCCTATTAAGGTCGGGGACCTTACATCCCTTCCCTCTAAAAAGAACATTTGGTCCTCCAAATGCCTAAACATACCTCCTCAGGAAGAAGATGAGGATAGGCTTTCCTGATCTGGTCCCTGAGTTCCCACGTAGCTTCCTCTGGACGATGGTGCTCCCATTGAACCTTGACCCATGGAATGGTCCTCGTCCGCAAACCTGTCTCCTTGGTGTCTATAATCCGCGTTGGCTGCTCCACATAAGATGCGTCGGGCTGAATCTGTAGTGGCTCGTGTGGCAACACGTGAGTGGGATCTGGAATGTACTTGCGCAACATCGACACGTGGAACACGTTGTGTACACCCGACAACTCTGGCGGCAAGGTAAGTCGATACGCAACGTCACCAATCCTGCTACGAATATCGAACGGTCCCACATATCTCTTGGAAAGCTGCCCTTTTTGGCCGAATCTGACAACACCACGCATTGGAGAGACCTTGAGAAACACTTTATCACCAACCTGAAATTCTAGTGGCCTTCGTCTCTTATCCGCATAACTCTTCTGACGGTCACGAGATTCTTTCAAACGCATCTGTACAACCTTGACTTTCTCACTGGAATCACCAACTACAGCTGGTCCGTGGAAGCTTCGTACTCCTACCTCTTCCCAACACACTGGAGTTCTGCATCTGCGTCCATATAGTGCTTCAAACGGTGCCATACCAATGCTAGAATGGTAACCGTTATTGTAAGAGAATTCACAGAGGGGCAAACTCTCATCCCAATCCTTCTTGAAATCCAATACACATGCCCGAAGCATATCCTCTAGAGTTTGAATAGTACGCTCTAACTGTCCGTCCGTCTGAGGGTGGTAAGCTGTGCTGAATCTCAACTGTGTGCCCATGGATGACTGAAGTGTAGTCCAAAACCGAGAGACAAACTTGGTGTCTCGATCGGAAACTATAGATTTAGGCACTCCATGTAGTCTAACAATCTCATCATTGTACAACTTGGCCATCTTATCCATGAACTGACCAGTCTTGAATGGTATGAAATGGGCTGACTTGGTCAATCGATCCACGATCACCCATATAGCATCGTTCCCTTTCCTGGTATTTGGCAATCCTGACACAAAATCCATAGTGATGTGCTCCCATTTCCACGTAGGAATATCCAACTGATGAAGTAAACCAGGAGACTTCTTGTGTTCAGTCTTGATCACCTGACACGTGTAGCACTTGGAAACAAATTCTGCAATTTCCTTCTTCATGTTCATCCACCAATAGTGGTTTTTCAGATTCTGGTACATTTTTGTGCTGCCCGGATGAATAGAATATCTTGTACGGTGTGCATCTGTCATCAGTTCTGTCTTTATGTCCTGCACATCTGGCACGCATAACCGGTCTTTGCAATACAAAACCCCCTTAATTAGTCTGAACTCAGGCCTGTCATCTATGTGCTCGATGATACGCTGCAATCCTGGGTCATCCTTCTGGCATTCCTTAATTCTGTTCATTACCTTTGGTTCCCATGCTGCCATGCTAGCAATCATTACCTTCTCACTGATAGGCCAAACTTCAACTTCTAAATCTCTAAACTGTTCCATCCATCTCCATTCTGGCACTATACACCCACTGAATGCTGACTTTCTGCTCAAGGCATCTGCTACCACGTTGACTTTTCCAGGGTGGTACTTGATAGGGAAATCGTAATCCTTAATGTACTCCATCCATCTTCGTTGTCTGTTGTTCAACTCATTCTGGGTAAACAGATACTGTAAACTCTTGTGATCGGAGTGCACCTCGAATTTCTCGCCGTATAAGTAGTGTCTCCACATCTTGAGTGCAAGTACAACGGCTGCAAGCTCTAAATCATGGGTGGCGTACTTCTTCTCATGGTCTTTCAATTGCCTCGAGCCATACGCTATCACCTTATCGTTTTGCATAAGAACACAACCCAAACCAACTCCTGATGCGTCTGTGTGAACGACAAATCCTCCACTGCCAGATGGTAAAGCAAGAATGGGAGCTGTGGTCAATCTGGCCTTCAGTTCTTGGAAGCTTCTCTCACATTCCTCGGTCCAAACAAAAGGGACGTTCTTTCGGGTCAACTTCGTAAGAGGGGCTGCCATAGCAGAGAATCCTTTCACAAACCTTCTGTAATAGCCCGCAAGTCCTAGGAAACTGCGAATCTCTGCCGCATTTTGTGGACTTCCCCAATTGACAACTGCGTCTATCTTCTTGGAATCCACTGCCAATCCTTCCTTGGAAATCACGTGGCCTAGAAATGACACCTGTTCTAACCAGAATTCGCATTTACTCAGCTTGGCATACAATTGGTTGTCCTTCAGAAGCTGCAATGAAGTCCTCAACTGGTGCTCATGTTCCTCCTTGGACTTGGAATAAACCAATACATCATCGATGAATACCACTACGAACTGGTCGAGGTAGGGAGTGAATATCTTGTTCATTAGGGCCATGAACACTGCTGGTGCATTCGTCAAGCCAAACGGCATCACAAGAAACTCAAAATGGCCATATCTAGTCCGGAACGCTGTCTTAGGAACATCTTCTCCTCTGACACGTAGCTGATGGTACCCCGAACGTAGATCAATCTTCGAAAAGAACTGGGCTCCCTGTAGCTGATCAAATAACTCATCTATTCTCGGAAGCGGGTACTTGTTCTTGACTGTCACTTGGTTCAATTGCCGGTAGTCAATGCACATCCTCATAGTTCCATCCTTCTTCTTCACAAATAGTACTAGAGCTCCCCATGGTGATACACTGGGCCGGATGAAGCCTTTATCTAACAGGTCTCCTAGTTGACTCTTCAATTCTTTCAACTCTGCAGGGGCCATTCTATACCGAGCCTTCGAAATCGGTGCAGTACCTGGTAGTAGCTCTATCGTGAAGTCTATCTCCCGCACAGGTGGTAAACCCGGGATCTCCTCCGGAAAAACATCCGGGAATTCGCATACTACCGGAATCTCGTCTATGGGTTTGGACTGCTTGTCCTCCGCGATAAACGCGATGTAACCCTCACACCCGCTCCTCATCAAACGGTCTGCCTTCAATGCAGAAATCAACCGAGTGGAGGTGGGCTTCTTCGCACCAACGAACTCAACACTACGGTCTACACCACGCAACCTCACGGTCTTGTTGAAACAATCCAACACCGCACGGTTCGCCGCTAACCAGTCCATTCCAAGAATAACATCAAAGTCGGACATCGCCAACACAATCAAACTAGCAGTCAACTGAGTACCCCCAATCTGAACCGTGCACCTAGGATAAACAAAATCACATGCTACCGACCTGCCTACCGGAGTAGCAACTACTAAAACAAACGGCAACATCTCCCTACTCTTCCCAAAATGCAATGCAAATGCTAGTGCAACAAAAGAATGTGTGGAACCTGGATCGAACAAAACTCTAGCATCAAATCCACAAACGGGGAGAGTACCTTCAATGACGTTCTCCGCGGCCTCTGCCTGCTCGTGTGTGATCGCATATGCCCTGCCTAGCTGCCTCGGGCGCTGGTACTGCTGATGTGGCCTCGGCGCGCGATACTGGGGTCGCTGCAATGCCGGAGGTCGCTGCGGAGCCCTAAACTGAGGAGCCGGAGCACGTGGCTGTGGCGGCTGAGGAGGTCTGACAATAACTTGCTGCTGCTGCTGCTGTGGTGGTCTAACTTGTGCTGGAGGTGCCTGTCTCAACGGTAGCGCAGGACGAGGAGGCCTGGGCGCCGGAGCTGGAAGTGCTGGGGGTGCAACCCCTGTCTTCATCGGGCAATGGCGAACCTTATGCCCGGGATCTCCACAATGATAGCATGCACCGGACTGCTTCCGGCAGTCTCGGGAGTAATGAGCTCCACCACAATGTACGCACTCTAACCTCTGCTGTGGCTGTCTAAACCTTGGTTCTATTCTCTGTCTCTTGGGCTGCTGAGGAGGAAAAGGAGCAGGAGTAGGAGTAGGAGCAGGTATCAACTGTCCAATAAGCTGTGGCAACATAGCCATAATCCTCTGCTGCTCTAACGCTATGACACCCTTGAGCGACTCCTCTGCCTAATATGCTTTCTTGACTACTGCATCATACTCTGTCAACTTGCTCTGTTGAACTTGCAATCTGATATCAGGTCTCAGTCCTCTAATAAACCTGCGAACCTCCTCAGAATCTGGCGTGATCAAAGCCGCTGCAAATCTGGACAGGCGGGTAAACTGGATCTCATACTCCTGAACTGGGAGAGTATCCTGCATAAGTGTCTCAAATTCCACTATTTTCTGCTCTATGTAGTGCTCCGGGATGAACCTATCTTGAAACTGCTTGACAAAGGTCTCCCACGCCTTGTCATCTTCAGCGGTGTCGTAAGCACTCTTGATGGTCTTCCACCATCCCTCTGCTGTCCCACGAAACATATGTGTTGCCAATTGGACTCGCTGCTGACTTGTGCATTTGAACACTTCGAAGATCTTCTCAATCTGCACTGTCCATTCATCTGCCTCTGCGGGATCCTCTACCCCATAGAATTCTGGGGGTAGTCTCTTCATGAACTTTTCGACTAAATCATTAAGATCTCGTTCTTTAGCACGGGGCTCAGACACTTTCTGCATTACTTCTACCATCTGTGCTTGAAAGGCTATTTGATCCTCCCTTTGTTTCCTGTCACGTTCGGTCTGCACAGTCTGTGATTGTAGGTAAGCATTGAGGAATTGCTGGAATTGGCTATCCGGTATGGGAGGTGTGGAGCCCGATCCTGATGGTCCGCTATTAGCCATTTCACTGCAAGAAAACATGAGTTAGGCCCTATGTAATCCAAAACTAACAATACAAGGCTATAAGAATATAGGACATACTATGACAACTAGGCTAACGTAAATCCTCACACGCGTCCTATGGTTTCTACAATTTTTTTACCCTGAGAAACCATCCAATGCTTTGATACCACTCTGTCACAGCCCCGAACCCGATTAGTAATTAAACCGCATCCGGGGTGTGAAATTTAGGGCTAATTAAAAATTTTTGCCCTTAATGCCCACGGATCGAAGTCCGCTGTGAGGATGGTATAGTTGCCTCATTATCAGTTAATCAACAGGGCTTGTCCGGTAAACACATTCATAAACCTATAAAGATATCGAAGCAAGTATGGATTTCATTCCATTAAATTTCAAGTTTCAAATAAAACATATAAAGTTTATAAACATCAGGGCCATCCCAAAACTTAGGCCCTGGTACAAAAGATATACAAAAGTATGGTGATTACAAAATGTTTAAACCAAAAGATAAGACGAAGTGGTACGATGAGAAATATCCCCGTTTACGCGTGCTAGTGCTGGAAGTGATGACGCTAAGCTACGTCATCGGCACCCCACTCTCGTACCTCGTCCTCCTCCCCCGGTTGAGGATCCTCTGGGATTGCCTCGGCATCCGGGTCAGCGTAGGGGTAGTAATAGGTGTCCTCTGCACACCATGGAATAAGGTCAACAACATGTTGGCAAGAAGATAAGCAATATACATTATTCATGACATGCTTCAAAGGAGAGTAAAGACAAATACATGATTATAAGATAACAAGGTACAAGCTAGGCAATAAGCATGAATAATACGAGAATCAAGTAATAAGATAAGTCCTAGCAAGATAACAAGAATAACCATCCATGAAATGCAATGCAAGCGAGAGGAGACTCCGAGGATGTCCAAAGCCATCTCCCGGGAGTATAAGTGACGTCCGAGCCGACTACAAATACCCAAAGTCCGGCTCTAGGGGGATCCTAGCTCCCAGTCCTAGGAATAGCAGCACGGTCCTAGCCCGCTCCCAGCTATTCACGCCATGGACGCCGTCCAAAGCCGACTGCCCACCCTAGTGTCCGGTATCCGGCCCACTCAAGAATCATCAGACTGCAGCTGGTATGAATGCAAGATGATGGTGATGGTTTGTATACTACACAAGTTCCAAGACAAATACACGTGGATAGGTTTCCAAGTACGGGATAATAAACCGAGGGCTACTCCAAGTCAAGCCAAGTTACAAGTCGAGTCCAAGTTCAATGAGTAGTCCCCTTTCAAGTCTATCCACATGTGTCCGTCAATACAAGGCAAGGTACCTACGGATACACTCTAAGTCCAGTCCAACCCTAATTCTACAAGTTAAATTACAATTGTACAAGTATTCAAGATAGAGTGTACAAGGTACGACGTACTACGGATACGAGATTCAAGAGTCAAGAATGAAGAACAAGCCAAACCTAGGTCAAGGGCTGTCAACCGTGTATTAAACGTATCCCCAACGGAGGACGTATGGAGAATGAGTCATTGGTGTCCTAATTTGGCGGCTCATGGTGTACGGAAGTTATTGGGCACCAATCAACTCACTACCACACGCATTCGGCCAAGTAACGTCAATATACGGAAATCCCGGACAACCAACGAAGCACACCAAGCCAATCATGCTCCGTTTCCATTTTTCCCAATTGGTCATGTAAGGGTAGGGTCAAGGGGTCCCACATATAAAGTCAAGACCTAGGGCAGAAGTCCAATTTTCAATAACAGTTTTCTGAGCAGGCGGCTAGCCGCCTGGGGTTGGTCGGCTAACCGCTAGGTCGCCGAGTGGTGACCGCCGGGTCACCGCGTGTAGTGCAGACACTACTGGGTTGGGATTTCGTCAGGTCGGCCAGCCGCGCGAGGACCGCTGGGTCACCGCGGGCGAGACAGAACCTGAAGAGGTTCTGTTCTGATTAGGCCGTCAGCCGTGGGATAACCGCGGGGGTAACCGCGTGAACAACTGTGTCCAGTTTCTGTGTAGGCGGTCAGCCGCTGGCTGACCGCGTGGTGACCGCCCGTGCAGAACATGGAGTTTCTGAAGCTGTTCTCAGTCAGATTTCGAGATACACCTACTGAGCTTCAGAGGCCTCACATCCCACACCTGTAAACCATGCATATCATGTAACCAAACACCCATCCATTCCATCTAAGTCTACTAACATTCTCCTTAATTACATGTGAAGTCCAATGAAACATACAACAAGCTTGGAATTTGATGGAAATCTAAGCAATACCTTAACAAGAATGAGGTAAACATACATGAAAGAAAAATACATAAAGCTAATCAACTTGCCTTCACCAAAGGGATGGAGATTAGAGAGGGAAATTTGAGGAGGAGAGCTCCCTACACACTCTAGCCAAACCCACCTTCCAAAACTCTTCTCCTACACCCAATAAACACCAAGGAAGAAGAAAAGAGAGAAGCCATTAACATTCTACCCATTTGCAGCCATGAAAAACGAAATGGGGAGAGAAGGAGAAGGGGAAAACTCACCAAATTTAGATCAAGAGGTAGAGGAAGGAGAGGGGAAGAAGATGGTGTGCTTGGTTTCTCTTGGGATGCTTTCAATCCACACTTGCAAGGAGGAAGAATGAAGAAGGAGGAAGAAGAAGAAGTTCCAGCAGTTGAATGAAGAAGAGAAACGAAGGGTAGGGCTGGGTTTAGAGTTTAAATGAGGGTTGGAGAGGAAAAGTCCAAAATGCCCCTTTTGAGTGAAATGAGAGAAAATCAATTATTTGAGGGACTTCAGGGCGTCAAATCATGACGAGCCAAGAACGAAAGATGACGAGCGCGACGAGATCTTTCCAACGAGCCCAAATTCGGCGAAAACGGAACTTTTCGGAAAAATACCCAATTTTTCTATTAATCACAACCTAACCCCTTATTAAGACTAATCGCACTCGGAATCGAATGAAACTTCGGGAACATCTTTCTAATGATGAAAGAAACTTGCTTAGCCACTAAACCCGCCTAATTAGCTAAAATCACAATTAATTAGGCTAATTGCCAATATTAAGAAATTAAACACCCTATTAAGGTCGGGGACCTTACATTGTGCCTCGAAGAGAACTTTGAAGGAGAACTTCTGACTTGACCAAGAGTCTCTGAGCGTTTTTCTTTTTGATAGAATAGCTTTTTGAATTTCCAAGGGGATTTTATGGCAGTGAGAGAGATCATGTGCCATCTCAAGGCAAAATTTTGAAAATGACATTTGGATTGGGTTTTTGGGTTTTGGATTTTCCTTTTGACCTTGTGACCCTAAAGGCTTTGTGTGGCGCATTAGGCGGTCAAGAAAGGCTTTTTTTGGTTTTTGACCTTGTGACATAACAAGCTATATGTGGTGAGTTAGGGGGTCGGATTTTGGATTTTGATTTTGGTCTTTTGACCTAACAAGCTGTATGTAGCAACTTAGGGGACCGGGATTTGGTTTTGGTTCTGGCCTTGTGACCCAACAACCTGTATGGGGCGAGTTAGGGGACCATGGTTTGGATTTTGGTCACTCTTTGGGACAATTTTGGGTCCATTGGAGTGGTTTGGGTTTTTGTGGAATGTCAATTTCAAGGTTTTGGCTTAATTTGGTTCATGAGGTGGGATGGTTTGGATTTTGGAAACTCATGAGGCTTGGATTTTTTTTTTGTATGGTCCAATCAACTCAAAGGAGGGATGGAACCATTTTTGTATGCTCTTGGTAAGAGGGATTTTGACTAAAAGCCACTTTTAGTGCCTAGGTGGTCAAACCTGGCTCATGTGGGCTAGCCCATGGGACCTTAAGCTTTAAAAATGGCTTAGATCTCATGTAGTGTCATTTTTGTAAAGAATATCTAAAAATATCTCTTTTTGGTAGAGAATATCTAAAAAATATTCTTACTTGGAGAGAATCTCTCAAGTTTCCTTTATTTTGGGAGAGATTTTCTCAAAGTATCTCTCTTTGGAATAAAGTTTCTCATAATCCCTCTCTTTTTGGAGGGAATTTCTCAAAAGATCTCCTTATTGGGAAAGAATATCCCATGATCCTTTTCTTTTAGGAAGTTTGCTAATTCGTAGCACTTACCTCCTTTCTATTCTCCTCCTTTCATTTTTCTGGTTTGCTCTCTTCTATAAAAGCAAGGGGAGGTTGGATTTCTTACTCCTATTGCCTTCTTTTTGCAAAAGTCTTCAAGAGTGCTCCAAGATCAAGAATTCTCCTTCTTCTTCAAGGATCTTCAAACTCATTCTTCTTCTTCTCCATCAATGGCTTCAAGTAAGTTTCTTTTTTCTTAAGAAACCCCATGTAGGAATAGAAAAAGGTTTTCTTTCTTTTCATTTCTTTTCTTTTTCTTTGTCCTCTTTTTTTTTTCTTTTCCACGTGCATTCTTTTTTCTTTTCCTTTTTTTTTACACATTTTTTCCCTTTTTCTTTCTTTCTTTCTTTTTTTTTTTTTTCTCTCTTTCAATTTTTTTTCTTTTCTTTCACTGTTTCTCTGTTTCTTTTTTTGTTTTTTTACTGTGGCTTTTTTTTTCTTTCCTTTTTTTTTATCTTTTTTTTCTCATGGTTTCTTTTTTTTTTTTCTACTGTTGTTTTTTTTTTCTTCTTCTTCTTTTTTTTTCTATCTCTCTCTTTTTTTTTTTTTTTGTGGCCGTACAGATAAGACCATACAGCCACGTGGCCTGTGGGTGATTTTTTTTTTTTTTTTTGTTGTTTAAAAAGGAACTTTCTTCCTCTTTTCTTTCCTTTTTTTTTTCGGGATTTCGAGACGCACATGCATGACAACTTTCCTTCTATGCATTTTTTCTTTTTAGAAAATAGAATTGGAAGTATGATAGTGCACACCTGGAAATCTTTTCGCAAGTCTTGGGATTTGGAGCTCGCAGCAATGTTGAGCCCTTTCTTGGTCTTGCGGGGATTTTTGAGGAGCTTTGCAAGTTTTGGATTCTGGAGCTTGCAGCAATGTTGAGCCCTTTTCTAGTCTTGCGGATATTTGAGAAGCTTTGGTTTGATCTCGCAGCAATGTTTGAGTTCAAGCCTTCTTCGAAAATTTTCCATTGATTATGAGCTTGCAGCGATGTTGAGCTCATCTTCAAGCTCCTATTTCTTTTGGGGTGTTTTCCTTTTCTTCGGAATTGCCCCGGAACCATGCCAAAATTTCGCTAGAATTTTTTAGCAAAATTGTATCATTTTGATGAATGATCTTTTTTTTTTTTTTTCATCCTTTGCAGGTAGTTCCTCTAGAACAAACAAGGGTAAGGATCCTGTCACTGATGCACCTCGCCGTTCTACCAGATCCTCTAATGTGGCCATACAACAGGCCTAGGAAGAGGTTCGGTATGTCGAAAGGAACTTGGAAGAGTGTGACTCACTCAACCGAGATGAGATGAGGCAACGTTTGATTGCCCTCAAGGATGAGGAGTATTATAAGATTATGGTAAGCAACCGTCCTTGGGTCACGGACGATCAGAGCAATGGAAATCCACAAACACAGAGTTCTTTGTCATTTTTTTTCAAAAGAAAAAACCAAAAAAAAAAGGCGCAAGAAAAAGTGATTCCAAAAATGGACCAATGGAAATCCACAAACATGAGGAGACCAAATTTGGACAAACCAATGAGGCTAAAATCAACAGTGATAGCCCAAAGAAATCCTGGCATGAGTACCTACACCCCACAGTACATACCTATCAACCTACATTAACTCATATACAAATAAGTGGGGATTTTATCAAAGCAACTCCGACGATGCTTCAAATAATCACAAATCCATAAGGGAGTTTCGCCCACAAGAATGGAACGCAAATATACATCAAATACCTTATTCGTTGGAAAGAGGTACCGCATATGGACGGAGGTGGGCCAATTGCTATGGTCATGAATACAATGAGGAGTGCATGAAGGGTATCAATGGAATGATAATGGAAGATGATCAACCAACATGGACCCCGCATGATTACTCATATCCCACACACTCATTCAATCCTTCAAATATGGATATGGGAATTCAATGGCAAGTAGAATCAAATGCAAATCAATGGCCTTGCCACGATGAAATGAGTAACATGAGTAGCCTAGGCAATCAGGCACTTGACAATTGGCAAGATGGGTTTGATGTGAAAAAATTTTATCTCCAAGAATTTACTCCGGGTGGGTCATTTGATTACCCCTCACAGGATATTTCATATGCACCCCATTCTTCCCCTTGGTCATATGCACCAAATGACTCCTCACCACCCGAATGGTCATATGAACCACCACCACCACCCCCGGAGGGATCCTTGGAAGACACTTTAGCCAGATTCATCGAGTTCACACAAAATACTGTGCAATCCATACAAAACAATGCCCAATCCATGGAAAGACTAATGACTTCAATTAGTCAAACTGCACTTAAAATGAAATAAGTAAATGACACCCTTGGCAATGAGAATGAATTTCAACATGATTGTCCATCACGTATCGAAAATCCAATGGGTATGGATTGCGCAAATGCGCAGAGGGTATCCAAGGGTGCACTTGAGGATATGGATGATGGTGTGTTGCATGAATCAGATTATGAACCCTATGAGCCAAATTCCTCCGACCCTCACATGTCTGATCCTAAGGAGAATATTGACCCCCTCGAGGAGAATATTGTGCCCATCCATGTTGATCCTTACTGTGGGTCCAAGTCTTCTAAAGATTTTGGCATTGCGGATTTCCTAGAAATTGATTTTCCCATGATTGATGGAACCGCAAATGCACCCAATGAGCCTTAAATGCAAGATTACTATTGGGAGAATGACCCCATTTTTTAGATTTCTGATTCTGACAATTTGGAATCTTTGGAGTCATGTACTGAATTCCTCATGAAATATGGTGATCCAACCCTCAGAGAAATTGCCCTCACATTTCTTGGCCCTCAATGTGATTCAAAGAAACCTTTGGAATTAAAGGAGTGTGGACCCATTCAGACCTTCGAGTCTGACACTTTGGAATCATTTGAGCTCGTGCCTAAGGACATTGTGGAAATTGACTTTGGGGCATGGGAGGTCATGGGACCACCCAGTTTTTCATTGTGTCCTCCTCTCCTTCCATTCAAAGATCCATTTTTAAGGGAGAATGAATCAATTTTCATGGTGGTCCTTTTTCCGCACATTTACAATAAACATCATGCGGTCCTTATGTTCAACGTGCTTCATGTTCCCATGGTAACATCTCTTTCTATGCTTCTTGTGAATTGTGTGGAGGAAAATCTCATCTGCGATCCGGGTGGATTCATGGTTTCGGATCAAGTAGTGTAGGAATTTTCTTTTTTTATTATTGTAGATTTTTCATTTCTGTTTGTGGAGTAGCTTCTTTTCCTTTTGTTTTCTTTGTTTTGTCTCACCATGGACAGAGATCGAAAAAGCTGCATCTTCAGGTGACTTCTTCCCCTTTACCCTCATGTCATTTACTTTCCTCATGTTATATTTACTTTTTGCACCGCATGCAAAATATCGAGGACGATGTTCATCTTAGGTTGGGGGAGGGGGGGGGGGGGGTGTTGGAACAAGCACCTTTGTCCATCTTTAGACAAAATTTTTACACAATTTGTTCTTGATTTTTAGGTTTTGAAAAAAAAAATCTGTTATTTTGTTAGTTCTTAGGTAAAAGGAAATTTCGAGATGATTTTTATGAAACAAAGATACCTTGAACTTTGGAATTTTTGGTGCTTTGGGTAAATAAGAGAACAATGGTTTACTGTTTTGTTTATGGAAACGATTTTTGGAAAAAGTGCTGAATTTTGATCCGTCACTTTTACACAGTCTGTATATGTTTTCAAAATTTTTGTATATCCTGAAAAATTGTCTGAAAATTATCCTAAAGAATTCTCTGCAAAAAGAAGCTCTCTCACTTTGAAGAAACTCTGCTGCAAATTCTACAAGGTGATCGAAGTCCCTTGCCCCCCCCCCCCCCCCCCAAGATCTCCTCTCTTCTTCTATCCAACATGGCCTAAATGTGGCTTTTCAGCCTGTCTACTTGGTTTTTTATTAGATATAAGACCTTCCCTTGTTCTTTGTCCTCTAAAAATCTGAGGTCCAAGCCAAGCCAAGTGAATCAAAGCATCAAGTGTTCTCATCTGAATGACGATGGCGGAGTCCATACATGACTCGCGACCGTCGATCTGAATGAGTCCCCACAATCGCTTAAGAAGTCAGATCCCTTTTTTCTTTCTTCTCTATTGTATTTTATATTTTTAAAAGAGACAAAAATCACAATTCTTGTCTTTCATCATTGATAAGATTTGTAAATCGCCTTCCATGGAAAAATCGCCTTCTACGGTACAAAACTGCCTTTCACGGCAAACTAAACAAAATCGCCTCTCACGGCATTTTAAAATCTTGTCTCTTTCTTTAAATATGTATGCAATAGAAAGTTAGAAAAAAAGTTTGATTTTCTTTCTACTTGTGAAGGTGAATCTCCGGATCACCACTTCAAATTCCAAGTAGAATAGAAAATCTGGCATACCCGTACAAAAAGAAAAAAATGTTGATGCTCGCCTCTTTTTTTCTTCACCCCGCCGGGGTGCGGCGGACCCGAGACGGAGGAAGGCAGAGAGAGAAAAAGACGGGTCCATCAAGTCTCTAAGCATTTTTCTTTTTGATAGAATAGCCTTTTGAGTTTCCAAGGGGATTTTATGGCAGTGAGAGAGATCACGTACCATCTCAAGGCAAAATTTTGAAAATGACATTTGGATTGGGCTTTTGGGTTTTGGATTTTCCTTTTTGACCTTGTGGACCTAAAGGCTTTGTGTGGCGCATCAGGCGGTCAAGAAAGGTTTTTTGGTTTTTCACCTTGTGACCTAACAAGCTGTATGTGGCGAGTTAGGTTGTTGCATTTTGGATTTTGATTTTGGTCTTGTGACCTAACAAGCTGTATGTGGCAAGTTAGGGGACCGGGATTTGGTTTTTGGTTTTGGCCTTGTGACCCAACAAGCTGTATGTGGTGAGTTAGGGGACCATGGTTTGGATTTTGGTCAGTCTTTGGGACAATTTTGGGTCCATTCGAGTGGTTTGGGTTTTTGTGGAATGTCAATTTCAAGGTTTTGGATTAATTTGGTTCATGAGGTGGGATGGTTTGGATTTTTGGAAACTCATGAGGTTTGGATTTTTTTTTTTTTTTGTATGGTCCAATCAACTCAAAGGAGGCATGGAACCATTTTTGTATGCTCTTGGTAAGAGGAATTTTGACTAAATTCCACTTTTAGTGCCTAGGTGATCAAACCTGTCTCATATGGGCTAGCTCATGGGACCTTAAGCTTTAAAAATGGCTTAGATCTCATGTGGTGTCATTTTTGTAAAAAATATCTAAAAATATCTCTTTTTGGTAGAGAACATCTAAAAATATTCTTACTTTGAGAGAATCTCTCAAGTTTCCTTGATTTTTGGAGAGATTTTCTCAAAATATCTTTCTTTGGGAGAAAGTTTCTCATAATTCCTTTCTTTTTGGAGAGAATTTCTCAAAAGATCTCCTCATTGGGAAAGAATATCCCATGATCCCTTTCTTTTAGGAAGTTTGCTGATTTGTAGCACTTACCTCCTTTCTTTTCTCCTCCTTTCCTCTTTTGGTTTGCTCTCTTCTATAAAAGCAAGCGGAGGTTGGATCTCTTGTTCCTATTGCCTTCTTTTTGCAAAAGTCTTCAAGAGTGCTCCAAGATCAAGAATTCTTCTTCTTCTTCAAGGATCTTCAATCTTTTTCTTCTTCTTCTCTATCAATGGCTTCAAGTAAGTTTCTTCTTTAAGAAACCCCAAGTACAAATAAAAAATGGTTTTCATTCTTTTATTTTCCCTCTTTTTTTTTTCCACGTGTTTTCTTTTTTATTTTTTTTCACACGTTTTTTCTTTCCTTTTTTTTTCTTTTTTTTTCTTTTCTTTCTCTCTTTCTCTGTTTTTTTTTCTTTTTCTTTCATGGTTTTCTCTCTATTTATTTTTACCGTGTTTTGCTCTTCTCTTTTTTTTTTCTTTTTTTTTTTTGTGTGACCATACGGACAAGACCGTACGGTCATGGCCGTACGGCCACGTGGACTTCTCTGTTTTTTTTTTCCTTATTTCTTTGTTTTTTTTTTTGAAAGAGATTATTTTCTTCTCTTTTTTTTTCTGATTTTGAGATGCGTATGCATGATAACTTTCCTTCTATGCATTTTTTTATATGAAATTGGAAGGATGATAGTGCACACCTAGAAATTTTTCGCAAGTCTTGGGACTTGGAGCTCGCAGCAATGTTGAGCCCTTTCTTGGTCTTGCGGGGATTTTCTGAGGAGCTTTGCAAGTTTTGGATTCTGGAGCTCGCAGCAATGTTGAGCCCTTTCCTAGTCTTAAGAATATTTGAGAAGATTTGGTTTGATCTTGCAGCAATGTTTGAGTTCAAGCCTTCTTTGAGAATTTTCCATTGATTATGAGCCTGCAGCGATGTTGAGCCCATCTTTCAGCTCCTATTTCTTTCGGAGTGTTTTCCTTTTCTTCGGAATTGCCCCATAACCATGCCAAAATTTCGCTAGAATTTTTTTTAGCAAAATTCTGTCATTTCAATGATTGATTTTCTTTCTTTCCATCCTTTGCAGGTAGTTCCTCCAGAACAAACAAGGGTAAGGAGCCCGTTACTAATGTGCCTCGCTGTTCTACCAGATCCTCTAATGTGGCTGTACAGCAGGCCTAGGAAGAGGTTCAGTATGTCGAAAGGAACTTGGAAGAGTGTGACTCGCTCAAGCAAGATGAGATGAGGCAACGTTTGATCGCCTTCAAGGATGAGGAGTTTTATAAAATTATGGTAAGCAACCGTCCTTGGGTCACGGACAATTAAAGCATTGTGCCCAAGCCTACCTTCTTATTTGGTGATGTCGTCCCTGACGATTCAACATACCAAAGGAGATATTTTCAGTTCTCTTTCACAGTTGGTGGTGAGAAGAGAACTGTTTCTACTCGGTCGACCTTCGATCGGACTATCTCGATCATGAGCCTTTCTTCCACATGCTCAAAGAGGGAAGATCCTCCAAGCTGGGTGAAGAGGACAAGCGTGATCAAGACCGGGGTTTTTGTTGGCGGCCCTTCTGGTTTTGCAGAGAAGTCGCCTGCCCGCATGGACATTTTGATGCCGGCCAGCAGCAACCAAGGTTCAGACCATCCTTCAGTTGATTTGAGACGGTGGGCCTTGGAATTTTCAAGGGCGGTGGCAGCAATTGGGTGAAGCCTTTTCGACTTCGTGGCCATTTCAGTGCTGACTCGAGTTGGGAGTCGTGGACTGATCACATCCTGCAGGTTGGCGGTGCCATTCTGAAGGAGGCCGAGATTTTTTATGCGGTTCGCGCTTTTCGGCAAGCCGTGGTTTTCTCCGATGAGGCCTTCATGGTCATGCTGGGGTCGTTCCTTCCACAAACCAACACCTTCATTGTCAAGAATGGTGAGATTGGTTTTTCTTTAAAGGAACTGAGTGCCATCACCGGGGTGCCTATCCTCAACAAACTCTATGAGGAGTTCATGCCTATTAACAGCGTCCTTAAGGAGCAGTCTGAGGAATTCAGGCTTTTGTACTTTCAGCCCGTCGCCTTCTACGATTTTTTGAAAGAGAAGGAGGGCTCGAAAGTTCGGTGTAGCAGTTGGAGGAGTGGTAGCTTTTTGTCTTCCAAGTTCTTTAACAGCGGGGAGTCTTTTGAAAGTACGACCCAGGAAGCCAGGGCTAAGAACCCGGATTCGAAGAAGATCTTCACCATGCGAGAGAATTTGAAGGAACTCTTCGCAAGGACAGACGCCATTCATTCTGACATTGCGCTGCTGAGAGATCTCGTTGTTTACCTCACTAGTTGGCTGGGTGAGGCTGTTTTTGCTGGGGGAGATGGAATGCACATCAGACCGCACTGTATTTTTCCAGATTGTCAGATGGCGTGTGGAAAGCGGCTTGCTTTGGTGCCTGCTCTTTACTCCTATTTATGCACCAAATTGCAGGCTACTGCTTTCCTGGTTCGGCTTGGGCTTCCCATGAATAGGGTATTTTCATCCCATATTTTCTATTCGTGATATGTATTCCACTGTCCCAGTTTCCACCGATTGGGTGCTGCTCAGGACGATGACCCGTTTATGATTCGGTTGGCTAGAGGGAAGCCCGTTTCCAAATCTCTCTTATCTACCCGTTTGAGGATCCGGCAAATCTGGGACGTCGAGATGGGGCAGTCTTCAGTGAAGCTTCCTCCGAGCTTGCGAAAGAAGGCTTTTGATTTTGGTGTCTCCCGAGATTCCACCAGGGCAGGGTCGGGGAGACACTATTCTTTGACAAACGTAGAGAGGAGTTGGCTTTTTCACATACGTGTTGGCACAATGGTGTACCGCAGACATCTTTCGTCGACATCCAGCCGTATGTTCCCTCGCATTTTGCCATGCAGTTGGGCTTCTCCCAAGGCGTTGTTGGAGCGCCTTCGAGCAAGGTGAAGCGTTTTGGAGGTCTGCAGGACGGGAGAAATGCATGGGCCTTTTATAGCGCGGAAGACACTACCGCCATGATTCCTTATCCTAAGGTGCCCACTTTCCGGACTGCTGGCTTCACGAAATGGTTCGTGGAGAGCCTTTCAGTGTACCGGGGACTTTCCAAGAAGGAGCTCGATGTAAAGTAGTCTTTTAGGAAGGGTCTTGGGAAGTCAGATGGCGTCCGCCGAGAAGAAGTTCTGGCTTTCCTTTCTGGAGAAAAGCACAGAACAGGTTTTTTCGAGGACCAGGACGTCATCAGATCGGGAGCTGTACAAGAAATACCTGGTGAGGTCTTGGAATAGCTCGCTAAGGAGGAGGCTGAGGTCGCTGCTTGGATACAAGCCGAGCGAGCAAGGGCTTCCATAGAGTCTACCGACAAGAGCAGACCATTCAATGAGGACTCTGGCGAGAGGCCCGATTTCGATGGTGGGGCGGGTACTTCCAGCAATTCGTCCTGTAGGAGCAAGAGGAGAAGAGGACAGCGCCGAAGTCAGAGACGGCATGAAAACTCTCCAGATCTGGAAATTCCTTCCACCATTGCTGAGGAGGCATCAGGGGATGATGATGAACCTACGGAAAAGAGGAGCCGAGAGGAAGAAACCACTAATGATGGTATGCTTTTCACTTTTTTCATTCCGTTTCTTTTCTTTCATGAGAGCTTTTGTTTTGATCTATTGCCTTCTTTCTTTTTGGCAGAAGATGATGGTTTGATGATGCCTGAGGTTTTGGCCGATGAGGCGGTGACGGATCTGATTACGGCATCTGAGGAAGAGCCCAGAGATTTTGAAGTAGATCCAGAATTCCCACCTGGTATGACTTCTTTTCTCTTTTTTTTGTTTTTCTCTACCGCCGCTTGCTGACATGTATTTTTTGTTTCTTGCCTACTGACTTGCCAAAAGATTCCGACGACTTTGAGCCATCCATGGATGCAACTTTTGATGATGCTTCGGATGAGCTCATGGAGGCAGAAAGCATCCCGCCAATCGTCGAAGAAGGTGCTTTGTAATGATAATCTTGATTTATTTTTATTTTTATTTTTGACAAGATCATATTCATACCTTTTTCATCTTTCATTGGTAGGTCGTGAGGTGACAGAAGAAGTTCCTTTATCTTTCTTAGAGCCAGAGCAGGGGGTGCCTAGGACTGATCCAGGAGTAGGGGCTTCTTCGACTAGTTTCGATGAGGCAGAGGCAAGTCCGCCTGTTGATATTCCTTCCCCAACGACTCCGATTGGAAAGAGCTTCTTGATTACTCTTCCAACGGTGCCTGACATGAGCAGCCGACCAACGGAGCACGGCGAGTCTTCGTCTGAGCCATCCCGTCAGTTTACGAGGAAGGTGTTGAAGAGAGTCTTGAGCTCATGGGTCGAGACTCTTTCTTCTGGCCATTTGGAGGCTGGTTTCGGCATGGTTAAGCATATGCAAGACATTCTTGCCGATAGCGAAGAAGCCGGTCTGGACATTACAGATGCCAAAGCTTTTGTTGACGAAGTCATCACTCTAGGCAACAAGTGGAATGAGACCAAGAGCTTTCCAAACGATGACTTCTTCAATGAGATGTTTTTTAAGCCTTCCAACGAGGTCAAATCTGAACTGAATGAGATCTCGCGGACTTGGAAGCAGCTCGTTCGGGAGAGGAACATCACCAAGTTGGCTATTATTGAGCTGACACAGGACCAGCACCGTCTTGATAGGGAGGTCACTGAAGCCAGACAGCGTCTTGAGCTATTGGAAGAACAGGCCCGCTACCAAGTGGGCTGCTACTTTGAAAGCTCATGATAGAGAGAGGACTCTCATTCGCCAAGTTGAGGAGGTCGAAAGCAATCTCCGGAGGAAGACTCAGGAATATGAACAATGGCAGATTCTCTGGGAAGAGCTTCCTCGTGCTGAAGACAGGTAGCGAAAGCCTACCGCATTTTATGGGAAAATTTTAAAGAAACGTGGCCTAGAAGCTTTCGAGGCTAAGGCAAAGAGTTCGCTTGAGAAGTTATGCCTTTGGCTGAAGACCATGTGGGACTAGTCTCCTGACTTTGTAGCAAACTTTTCCCCTTTTGTTCTGGCACCTCCATGTATACACATTTTTTGGCACCTTTTTTTTTTTTTTGTATCCTCTTATTTCACTTAAATTCACTTTTGATGAAAACATAAGCGAAAATTGAATGGGAATGGTTTGTTTGAAAATTTGATCAAAAGGTTGTCATTTTGTGAAAATCTTTTGTCAAATGATTGTTTTGGGCATGAAAGCCAGAATTTGTGGCAAAAAGCCTGATTTTTGAAATGGCATGAAAGCCGAATTTTGGTGGCATAAGAGCCAAAATTTTGTTTGTGGCATAGAAGCCGGTTTTTGGCATGAGAACCGATTTTTGTGGCGTGAAAGCCAAGTTTTGGTTTTGTGGCATGAGCGCCAAAATTTTGTGGTATGGAAGCCAGATTTTGTTTGTGGCATGAGAGCCAAATTTTGAAAACCAAGTTTTGTTTTGTTGGCATGGAAGCCAGATTTTTTATTTTTGGCATGAAAGCCGGGTTTTGGCGTAAAAGCCAGGTTTTTGGTTTTTGGCTTAAAAGCCGGATTTTTTTTTTTTGCTTTCAAAGTGCAAGTATCGACTAAGAGTCGCCTCGCTGCTGAATGGTATTGTAAGTATCGATGGAATGTCGCTTCCTTGCTTATTCGGTTGCGAGTATTGATGGAACGTCGCCTCCTCGCGGATTTGGGTGTAAGTATCGACTGAATGTCGCTTCCTTACTTTTTTTCTCAAAAATTTGGTTTCGTGGGTATCGATCGAATGTCGCCTCCCCACGATTTTTGAAATTTGAGGTTTTTTCGAACCTTCGTTTTTGTTTTGAAATTTGGGTTGTGGATATCAACTGAAACATTGTGTCTCCACGATTTTTGAAATCTTGCAAGTATTGACGAGGTGTCACTTCCTTGCGATTTGAGGTTTTGGAAGTATTGAATGGGGTTCGCATCCTTCTGATTTTTGGGTTTTGTGTGAGTATCGACTAAACGTCGCTTCTCCACGGTTTTTGAAAAACCATTTTTTGTTTAAAGACACGAGGGTCATAAATTTTGACTCAAAACCATTTTTTATGGTAAAAGTCGGGGTGGACTAGGGTGGAAATCCTTGAGTCCTGATTTTTGTTTCAAACCATGAATTTTGGTTTCAAGGATCAAAAATTTTGGTCAAGTTAGGGAAGAGGCTCCTAAACTTGGATTTTGGGTTTGATTTTTTTTTTTGAACAATGAAAGATTGAAAGTAAACATTATTTTGGGGTCTTTTAGAAATTTCAACATAGGTATGAAAACTCTAAAAGGGGTGGTTTAACAAGCAAGTACCTAGGAATAGGCTTTGTCCATGCAGGTATCGCTCTGACCCGTTGTAGGAAGTCTTCAAGGGCAGTACCGCTTCAAGAACTTGGCATTGATGGGTAGCATATATCTGTCACCCTCCACGTTTAGAAGAGCATATGCACCGTTGGAGAAGACCTTGTCGATGACGAAGGGTCCCTCCCATTTTGGTTCGAATTTGCCTTTGGATTTGTGGGCAAAAACCATTGGCCTTTTCACCGCAAGAACCAAGTCACCCTTTTTATGGGCGCGTTGCCTGACCTTCTTGCCGAAAGATCCTGCCATGCGTGCTTGGTAAAGCTCAACGCTTTGTAGAGCTTCGAGCCATCTTTCATCAAGATTATCCAGTTCTTGGAGTCTCAATTTGACGTTGCTTTCTTGCGTCATTTCATTTTGTAGAGATACCCTTAAGGAAGGAATTTGTACCTCTAGGGGAACAACTGCTTCACATCCATAGATCAAGGAGAATGGTGTGCTATGGGTTGGTCCTCGAACGGTAGTCCGGTAGGCCCATAAAGCTTCAGGGAGTTTGTCGCTCCAGTCTTTTTTGTGACTAGAGACCATTTTCTTGAGGATTTTGCAGAGTGTCTTATTGAAGGCTTCTACTAGTCCATTCGCTGCTGGGTTATACGGAGTCGAAGGACAACTTTGGATTTTGTATTTGTCGCAGAACCTATAGAATCTGTGATCCCGGAATTGTAGTCTATTATCGTTGACGAATCTTTTAGGTATGTCGAAGCGACAAATGATGTTGGTTCACAAGAATTGAAGGACTGATGAGGTCTTCATTTCAGCTGCTGCAGAAAACGAAATGGAGAAGAAGAACAGAACGTTGGGTTCTCAATGTTTAAATGGGTTTCAGTCAACTTGTGGGCCCCATTTGGCCATAAACTTCAAGTGCTTAAATCTTCTATCTACGAGTCCCGAATGAAATCGACGAAGAAGAGAAAAATGATTATCGAAAAATTTAGTTTTCAAAAAGTATATTTTCCTCATGATTTTCAATTTTCGAAATTTATGAACAAATGGGGTGTAAAAGACGAATTTTTGCCCCTTTTTCTCGAAAAGCGTGATTTCTGAGTTTCAAATGCAAACGAAGTAAACATAAAAGTTGTTGTTCTTAAAATAATAAATTCAAAAATATGGAAGTCAATATTTTTCGGAATCGAAGATCAAAAATCAAAAAATCAAATTCCCACGCTAACACGCGTCACATGGGCCACCCCGTGCCCGGTCAAACTAGACTCAACGCGCTCAAAATTTTCCAAAGCTATTCAAAATTCTAATCTCACTAAAAATCCAAACTAATCATCCTCTAATCCCACTTAAAAACTAATCATGATTAAAATAATAATAAAATATACTAAACCTGGGTCGGAGCCTGACATAGTCTACCCCTTAAAGACATTTGGTCCTCCAAATAATCACTAACCTTTGATAGCAAGTGCGGATATTTCTTCTGAACCTGATCGCTCAATTCCCAGATGGCTTCTTCCGGTTCGTGGTTCTCCCAGAGTACTTTTACCCATTGAATAGTCCGGTTCCTCAATTCTTGCTCTTTCGTATCAATAATTCTAATCGGTTTCTCAACGTAAGTGGCATCCTCACGAATCTCTAGTGGCTCGTGTCTTAACACGTGTGATGGATCTGAGACATACTTATTCAACATCGATACATGAAACACATTGTGTACAGCTGAAAGTTCTAGCGGTAAAGCAAGTCTGTAGGCCACTTCACCAATCCGACTCAAAATCTCGTACGGTCCAATGAATCTTCTCGATAATTTACCCTTTTGACCGAATCTCAATGTCCCTCTAATCGGTGACACTTTCAAAAATACCTTATCCCCTACTTGAAACTGTAGGTCCTTCCTTCTAACATCAGCATAGCTTTTCTGTCGACTTCTCGTAGTCTTCAAACATTGATGAATAAGTTTCACTTTCTCATTGGTCTCACCAATCAAAGTCGGTCCATGAAAACTGCGTTATCCGACTTCTTCCCAACACACTGGAGTTCTGCATCTTCTACCATATAGCGCTTCAAAAGGCGCCATTCCTATGCTCGAGTGGTAACTGTTGTTATATGCGAATTCACAAAAAGGTAGGCTTTCATCCCACTGAGCCTTAAAGTCAAGTACACATGCCCTAAGCATGTCTTCCAATGTCTGGATGGTCCTTTCTGATTGTCCATATGTCTGGGGATGATGCGCCGTACTGAATTGAAGTTTTGTACCCATAGACTCATGCAGAGTTTTCCAGAATCTTGAGACAAATCTGCTATCCCTATCCGATGTGATGGAGGCTGGTTGACCATGTCTGCTGACGATCTCATTAACGAATGTTTGTGCCAGTGATAACATTTGCATCTTCTTTCCCTTCTTCAATGGAATGAAATGTACAAACTTTGTCAGACGATCAACTATAACCCATATGGCATTATTGCCTCTGCTAGTAATTGGCAAACTCGAGATAAAATCCATTGTGAGATGTTCCCATTTCCACTGTGGGATCTCCAACGGTTGCAAAAGACCTGCTGGCTTCTGATGTTCTGCCTTTATCAACTGACATGTCATACATCGAGACACGAAAGCCGCAATTTCTCTTTTCATATTATTCCACCAGAATCTGCTCCTCAAATTTTGGTACATCTTCGTACTCCCCAGGTGCATAGAGTACTTGGTGTTATGGGCTTCGGCCATTGTTTCATTTCTCAAATCATCGACATTTGGAACACACAGCCGGTCCCGGAAATACAATACTCCACCCACGATTCTGAAATCTGGACGTTCAGAGATGTGCTTCACAATCTTAGCCAAATACGGATCTTGCAATTGAGTCTCCTTAATTTTCTGAATGAAAATGGGCTCACACACCAACATGTTCGCTAACATGACACCTTGTCTCAATGGTTGAAACTCGACTCCCAATTCTTCAAACTGCTGAATTATACCCAATCCTCGCAAACTGGCCATGCTTCCAGACTTTCTGCTCAAAGCGTCTGCTACTACGTTAACCTTTCCCGGATGGTATTTGATCGGAAACTCATAATCTTTAATATACTCCATCCACTTTCTCTGTCTCATGTTCAATTCTTTCTGAGAGAACAAATATTGGAGACTACGGTGATCTGTGTGAACTTCTAACTTTTCTCCATATAAATAGTGTCCACATCTTCAGCGCGAAAACAATTGCTGCCAATTCCAAGTCATGCGTGGCATAGTTCTTCTCATGTTCCTTTAATTGTCAAGAGCCATACGCAATGACTTTACCATCTTGCATCAGTACACACCCGAGTCCTACATGCGAAGCATCCGTATAAACTACAAAATCACTGCTACCTGAAGGTAAGGTGAGAACTGGTGCTATGGTTAACCTCTTCTTCAACTCTTCAAAACTTGTTTCACACTTTTCTGACCATACAAATGGCACATTCTTCCGAGTCAATTTGGTTAAAGGTGCAGTAATAGATGAAGATCCCTGCACAAACCTCTGTAATAGCCTGCTAAACCCATAAAACTTCTAATTTCGGTCACATTCTTTGGCCTCTCCCACTTGATAATTGCTTCTATCTTTGCCGGATCAACTGCCAATCCTTCTTTAGAAATGATATGACCAAGGAAGGACACTTGTGTTAGCCAAAAGTCACACTTTTCAAGCTTTGCATACAACTGATTGTCTCTCAACAACTGTAATGATGTCCTCAGGTGCTGCTCATGCTCTTCTCTAGACTAGGAGTATACCAATATATCATCTATGAAGACAACGGTGAATTGATCTAAATATGGTGCAAATATCTTGTTCATTAGAGCCATGAATACCGCTGGTGCATTCGTTAATCCAAATGGCATTACCAAAAATTCATAGTGCCCGTATCTCATCCAGAAGACTGTCTTTGGTACATCTAATTCTCTGACTCTCAACTGGTAATATCTGGACCTCAGGTCAATCTTCGAAAAATACTCTGCTCCTTGTAATTGATCAAATAATTCATCTATTCTTGGCAGAGGGTATTTGTTCTTGATGGTCACTTCGTTTAATCTTCTGTAATCTATACACATTCTCAAACTTCCATCTTTCTTTTTTACAAATAACACCGGAGCTCCCCACGGTGATGTACTTGGTCTGATAAAACATTTCTTCAGTAACTCTTGCAACTGTAATTTCAATTCACCCAACTCTGCCGGAGCCATTCTGTACGGTGCAATGGAAATTAGAGATGTTCCTGGCATAAGCTCTATGGTGAATTCAACTTCCTTGACTGGTGGCATTCCAGGAATTTCTTCCGGAAACACATCCGGAAATTCACTTACAACGGGGATCTGCCCCACCCCTTGGGACTGTTTGTCCTCGGTAATAAATGCTATGAATCCCTTGCATCCACTTTTCAATAATTTAACTGCTGAAAGTGCTGAAACAATACTAGCCTGTGGGACCCTTTTCACTCCATGAAATTTAACTTTTGATGATAATTCATCTAATTTGAAAGAAATAATTTTGTTAAAACAATCCATAGTGGCATGATGTCCTGATAACCAATCCATCCCTAATACAACATCAAAGTCATGCATATCCAATAGAATGAGGTCTGCTGGGAATGTAACATCACCTATCTTAACTGTGCAATGAGGATAATATGCAGTACACACAACTTGCTTCCCTACTGGTGTTGTGATAGTTAGAATAAAATCTAGTTTGCTAATAGGCACACTAATCAATCTAGCAAACATAGGTGATAGAAAGGAATGAGTAGATCCAGGATTAAACAATACTTTAGCTTCTATTCCACAGACGAAAAGTATACCTTCAACTACGTTGCCCGTTGCATCCGCGTCCACTTGGTTTAGATGATATGTGCGGCCTTGCTGTTGGGTTTTGTTGCGATTCTGATTTTGTCTCCCTTGCTGCGCATTCCGATTTTGTTGAGGTGGACGGGCATTTTGGTTATGAGGTTGTTGGTGGGGCTGCTGTTGCTGGTTCTACTGCTGTGGATGCCTTGGTTGATTCTGACTTGCTTGCCGATTCTGCTGAGGTGGCCTGTTACCTTGGTTCCTGTTATTGGGGCAATCCTTCACCATATGGTCCATGAGGCCACACTTGAAGCATCCACCGATGATTGTGTAGCACAAATGGGAAGGGTGATTCTTTCCACAATGTTCACATCCACCTCGCCCGTGGGTGTTCTGATTCCACCTTGACTGCTTACCCTGATAGGATTTCTGTCCTTGCTGCTGACGTTTCCTCTAGGCATCCTCGATAATCTTGTTGTGAATATCTTCAAATTTGTAAGCCCTCTTAACTGCTTCTTGGAAAGTGGCAGGTAGAACTACACCAGTAGCATGTTGCTCAAGAATAGGGTTAAGTCCCTCTAGAAATTTAATAATCTTTTTCTCCTCGGTGTCAACCAACTCTGGTGCATAGCAGGATAACCTCTCGAACTTGGTAACATATTGCAAGACTGTCACGTCACCTTGTTTGAGTAGCTGAAATCCATCTGTCTCTTGATGTGGGAAGGCACATATTTATCAGTAAACTGCTCCTTGAAAGTAGCCCATGCAATGTCATTTGCAATAACTTGATAACCATCCTTGAGTGTCTTCCACCAAATATCTGCCAATCCAGTAAACATGGAGGCTGCCAAGTGGACTTGTTGTCTGCCTGTGCACTCGAAGAGATCGAAGATGTTCTCTGTGTGAGCCAACCAATCATCTGTAGTCAAAGGATCCTCCTTCCCTGTGAACTCCTTAGGGCCTCTCTTACGGAAGTGCTCAAACAACACATTCGGGTCCTTATCACGGTGGTTGATTACAATTTGAGGACCGGTATGCTGATGCTGTACAGGTTCTGGTCTCCTACCCAACACTTCTAACAACTGTCTCTGAGCTTGTGCCAATTCCTCATCTTTCTTGGCCATTTGTTCTTGCAATCGGGCCTGAATTTCATTAGCTTTTCTCTGTTGCTCCATCATCATCTCATTAGTTCTCTGTTGCTGTTCCATCATCATTTGCATAAAATTCTGAAATTGATTGTCTCCTAAGGAGCCTGCAGTATGAGCATTGCTGCTAGATGGATTTGCGTTGGAGGGGTCCCTGCATGGAGGCATTTTGCTGCGAAACCATTTGTTAGTATAATATAATATATCAAAGAAACATACCCACGATCCCCACGCAATACTAACTAACGAAAATTCTAACGAATCCTCTCCACGTCCCTATGTTTCTAGTGTCTTTTAATTGCCTGACATATTTCTCGCTCTGATACCAACATCTGTCACGCCCCCGGACCGAGGCCCAGATAATCAAGTCCTTAATCCAGGGGACGTGGCACGACGGGTCAAAAATTCTGCCTGCACGTGCTAATTATTTTCCCACAGGATTCCGCAGTGAGGATTCCAGGCAATCATCCATCACAACCTGTTAATCAATTTCATAACTAATAGCAATATGCGAAAGCATGTAGCAAAATAAAATTCAATCATAACATACTTAAATCACAAGAGTTTTGCATCAAAAGGAGAAATATAATCATAGCGTAATCCCAAGGTTAGTTTAAATTGTGAGGAGGACAGAAAAGTACATTAATTTATACAACCCATAAAGGCCAACAGAGGCCATAAACAAAGTTCCCAGAATAGAAGAAAGTCATTCCCCAAAAGATGTTAACGAAACTCCAAGCCCGATATGACGTCTACATGACATCATCTCGCTGCCCCTCACGCTCCACCGGAGGCTCTACAACCTCAAATGCGCGCTCCACCTCAACACCTGCGGGTTCAACATCTGACACCGAACAGAAAAGTATCAAACATGACGGTCTGGCATGTGAATAAAGCAGATAAGATATACAAAGTTTATCAAAACATATATGGAATCATAAAGTTCATTTGAAAGATAATCATGTATAAAAATAAGTCCAAGTCACTAATTCTTGAGAAGAAAAAGATAAACATTTACACATTTCAAAACTATCCAAGAATCGATTAAAATACTGGCAATCCACATTTCGCTATATTCTCTATTACCAAAGTAACAAGAGCAATCAATCAATAACCGTAGCCATGAAAATGGCCGAAACAATCAATAACCATTGCAATAAAAATGGCCGAAACAATCAATAACCGTTGCCATGGCCGGAGCAAACAATCAAAGGGGTCCAAACTGCAGTTGGCAATAGTTTTAAGGATCCCAAGCCGGGTGATCAGCCCAACTAGGTAACCCAAGGTTAGTGGTGCCGAACAAAATCCGAATCGATACAATCAAATCATTTCGATACATTTTCATCGATAAAGATAACTACTCTGGACAATTTACAAACGGACAATATAAAACAATTTAAACGAGTAGTTTTACCAATGTTTTCAAACGTGGCGAACCACTCAATCTATTTCAAAACGATTTATAAATTAAAGAAAGACAAATAAACTTTATGACTTGGAATGAATTAGTGTATAATGGTTCAATGGCTTACCATGGGTCGTCTCGATATACACTTAGGCTCCTAATGTCGATAATAAATGAGGAGCTTGGTGCCACTGAAGATCTCCGACAATTAAGGATATAAAGTGTATATTAAGACTTTAATAAGTTCCCGGGTAATTCTAACATCAAGCAATTCCATCACTTTTTCCCATTTAAATCTCACGATTCAAAATAATTCAATTCAATGTATTCATTCCGGACTTCCATGCGTCAATAGGGGCTAAATGGGCTTCAAACAATGGAGGAAATGGGTTGGAAAAAGGGCCTGAAATGGGTCAAAAAAAGGGCTGGAAACAGGCCTTAAATGGGCCTAAAAATGGATCTGAAATGGCCTGGAAACAGGCTGGAAACAGGCCTTAAATGGGCCTAAAAATGGATCTGAAAATGGCCTGGAAACAGGCTGGAAACAGGCCTGAAATGGGTTGAAAACAGCCCAGGAAATGACCCAGAAAACAGGGCCCAGGCCCGCTCGAGTGGGCTGGGCTTCTGCCAGCCCGTTCAGTGCAGAGTGTTCTGCTCCTTCTTAACCTGAAGTCAAGTCTTCTTACATCCTTCCTTTCAGCCTATACTGAAACTCCTCAATGGCTCCAATTAATTCCATTCAACCATCAACACTACCTCCATTCCATTCATTATTTAAATTCAAAGGAGAGAACATGTCCAATTCACAAAAGTGTAAAGTTTCTGAACGTGATTGCAGTAAACATTTGCCAAAATCTTATAACTCTACAAGACAAAAACAACTTTTAAACAGTTTTAAGATAGAAATCATTCCATTCCCATATCAAGAAAATGGAAGACATAGTTTCAGAATCCAAGTAAATGAATATATAATTTATCAATTGTGTTCCAGTCTTTTACTAAATCAGAACTTAAATCTCACGCAGCTAAAACTACAACCTGCAATAAATCAACCTTAAACCATTCCCTGCACAGAAATCATTTATAATCTGACCAAAACCATTGAGAAAGTAACCTTTCAAATCTAAGAAACAATTTAACTAGAACAACCATTTTGAAGGAGAAAACCCATTTCAAGGACATGCATTCTTATCAACTTATTCACTTGCCTTTGAGCTTAAAAGGATCCTAATACACTCCAAGAAACTCCCTTCTCAGCTCAGTCTTCAATCTACACGACATCCCATGAAAAAACCCATTCAAAAACTCCACATTTTTAGAAAGAGGAGCTCTCAAAGAGCTGTCTTGCATGCATGAAGAAAAAGCCTCCAAGTGATGTAAGAAACCCATATCTACAAGGATAGAACAAGGCCTTACCTATAGGTATAAAACCAGCAAGATAAGCTTGAGAATGGTGTTGGTTTCAGCAGGATTTTCTTGAAAAGTGCATCAATAGAAAGCTTAGAGGTGGAGGATGAAGATGGTGAAATCCTTTTTTCAAGTTAGGCTCAACTCCATTGACATGCAAGAAGAGAGAGAGAGGGTGTGTCACGTCCCCCAAAATAAGAATTAGGGAAAAACATGAAAAATAAATAAATTTCAAATTCCTGTGTTTAATACAACACAAGCTTCCAAAAGTGGACCCACAAAAAAATTTCAATATGTGGTGAGTCAAAATAAATTTCATTAAATGCTGCGGAAGCTTTATTCAATTGGTAATCAATGTTTCATAAATGAAACCCAACACAAAAATCAAATAAACATTAATGGTTAAAATTGCAGAATTATAAAATTTCTAAAAGAGGTCTCAACACTAAAAGAAAGTTCATTTATATAATTCTAAGATGACGTTCTCTCTTGTGCTGGTTCAGACGGCTCCAAAGCCATCTCCGGCATCCCATTCGGGTTCAACAGTTGGCTCAAACGTTTGAAACGCTTAATCCTCCTCCGTCTCCTGGGTGAAGTAGGGCTCGGTACCTATGCACCAAATATTACAAAGCAAATAGCAAGAACATAATCATAATTCGAAATTTAATACGAGAACGAGAAGAATATAAACAAGTGTGATAATAATGAAACAATGACAGAGATAATAATGAGAAAGAACGTAAAACAAAACGATAACGATACAAAGGGAGCAATATAGAATCACACGGTGACAAATGTCCCCGTTGTGGGTGGTCAGCCCTAAATAAATCGGGAAAGCCCGTCCATAACGTCGGTGGTTATAAACCGATCAAAATAAAATCAGGATAACCTGTGCATAAACAAAGCGGATTATAAGTGATCCGGTCACATCGGTGATCAACCGTCCATATATCGATCTGCAGTCGTCCATAAATGACCCACATAAACACATAAACATGTATTCATAATAGACCTGATTAATAATGCTCCGACACAAGAATCCTAAGTCAAATTCAAATAACCACTTATGTATGCAAACCCGAAGGTCAAAGAATAACCACAAACAAATCCTAAGGTCAAAAATGAGGTCTCGTACCCAATAACCACAGGAATCTCTAATGGATAAAAGATCAACGCATCACTTTTCCATCAATGGTGCATAGACCCAATTAAGGGTTTTCCAATAGGGATGGGTTGAACTTGAATCCACTAGGATTTGTCCGAAGTTATATGAAGCACTAAACCCCCATGTTAGTAAGATACCGTCTGCCCAGACGGTATTTACTCGGTCCAAAGATCCAAATAATAAGGTACAAAAATATAATTTTAACACATTAAAATCAAAGATACCTTTAAAAATTAATTTGCAACTAATAGTATTAAATATCAATCTTAGTTTATAAGTTTAGAAGACCGGAGGACCCCACCCGAAATATTTTCCACATTCATAATAGTCAAAAGATTTAATTTGGATTTATAAAACAACCCAGGCTCTTATTCCTAATTTCCATAAACAAAAGGGGCAATGTAAATAATTTCACCACACTAAAAGTCACATGGGATTACATCATCCCATGTCATCACCACGCTTTATTCCCATCCTTATCATGTAACCAAGTCATCCCATTCTCATTTTTTTATTCTAATACATGACAGGTTATCATGTCATATGCCATCAAGTCATCAGCTCACTATTTATCTCCTTCCTATGCAAGCAAAGTCAAAGACACCCACACAGAACCATTTATTCTCCATACCAGAACGAGTGTCTCATGCCTACAACAACATGGAAGCTTAGAATAATCTCTCATAGATTACAAACCCAGATCACCCACACAAACAACGTCGCCCAGCCATGTAAGGACGGATGCCCGGACTAGATTTGTGATCAAGTCACCCAGTGGACCCCACCACTGCCTGATATCAAAATAAAATTCCATTGATGATTGACGCCCCAAATTGTGTAAACCCTTAGATGGGGGGCCATATGGGACCCAATCCCCACGGGTCCACCACCATCAGGGTCGCCCTTGGGTCCCCTATCAGATCCACGGACCTGATCATGCATCAAGTGGCCCCACCTGGATTCCATGGTCGAAAACACGGACAATCCTAAATTGTGTAAACCCCTGTTACAGATTCATCCCCTGAATCCTGTGGTTCCGCTGCCCATCAAGGTCACTTGAAAGTATGGTCTCACATCTCTAAACACCAATTTACAGAAGATGAAAAAGGGGGTTTTGGAATCAAACAAGGATGGGTAATGGCAGCAGAAGTTGAAACACTACAACGGTAATATTACATAGAAAAACAAAATCGATGAAATCATACACAATCTCTGATCTCATCGCTAAAACAATTAACATCATAAAAAGAAGGCATCAAAGGTTTCTACATGCATTGACATGCCAATCAAGGAGAAAACAAGCATTAAATTTACAAATCATGATTAGGTACTTGCCTTTTACCGGGGTTGAAGAAAAATACACAGATCCTAACCAATACCCAAACCGCGATTCCCACAACGCTTGAGAATAATCCTACCACCGATCTGACAAAGAATATGGGAAAGGAATGCTCAGATGAACAGATCTATGGTATTCCTACTCAAAACCTAACATTGGAAAGAATAGGAAGATAACCTAAAAATATAGATCTACTCCTAATGATTTGAGGAGAGGGTTACCTGAGATAAGAAGATTGAACGAAGAATGCTAGTATCCTCTGATCTTGATTCTGATGGCTGAATTCTAAAGCTGGTATGGCTTGGGAAGTTGAAAGAGGAAGAAGATGAAGATAATCGGGAGGAGTTGCAGAGATTAGTGAGGAGAGATAAGAAGGGTTTCGTTAAAAAGGGGATTAGGTTAAAAAGAATACTACTGGGCTTAAGTCATTGGGTCAAACTATGGGTCAGGCCATCTACCCATTAACCCAACTCATCAATCTACGCATGTAATCTAACGTGTGCCCCACTTAATCCAACCCACTTAAATAACTAAATACATTCAATTAAAATAATAATAATATCTAATTAAAATATAATAAAATAATAAATATGTGGGACCGGGTTCTTACAGGCTGAGAAGAAGAAGAGAAATATCTTTTGGGTTCAGCTGCTGCAGAAAACGGAATGGAGAAGAAGAATAGAACGTTGGGTTTTCAATGTTTAAATGGGTTGCAGTCAACTTGTGGGCCCCATTTGGCCATAAACTTCAAGTGCTTAAAACTTCTATCTACGAGTCCCTGATGAAATCGACAAAGAAGAGAAAAAAGATTATCGAAAAATCTAGTTTCCAAAAAGTGTATTTTCCTCATGATTTTCAATTTTCAAAATTTATGCACAAATGGGGTGTAAAAGACGAATTTTTGCCCCTTTTTTCTCGAAAAGCGTGATTTCTGAGTTTCAAATGCAAATGGAGTAAACATAAAAGTTGTTGTGCTTAAAATAACAAATTCAAAAATATGGAAGTCAATATTTTTCGGAATCGAAGCTCAAAAATCAAAAAATCAAATTCCCACGCTAACACGCGTCACATAGGCCACCCCGTGCCCGGTCAAACTAGACTCAACGCGCTCAAAATTTTCCAAAGCTATTCAAAATTCTAATCTAACTAAAAATTCAAACTTATCGTCCTCTAATCCCACTTAAAAACTAATCATGATTAAAATAATAATAAAATATACTAAACCTGGGTCGGAGCCTGACAAGTTCGGTACACAAATAGGAGTAAAGAGCAGGCACCAAAGCAAGCCGCTCTCCAAACGCCATCTGACAAGCCGGAAAAATATGGTGCGGCCTGATGTACGTTCCATCTCCTCCAACAAAAACAGCCTCACCCAACCAATAAGTGAGGTAAACAACGAAATCTCTCGCAGTGCAATGTCAGAATGAATGGCGTCTATGTCTGCGAGGAATTCCTTCAAATTCTCTCGCATGGCGGAGATCTTCTTCGAATCTGGGTTCTTAGCCCTGGCTTCCTGGGTCGTACTCTCAGAAGACTCCCCGCTGTCAAAGAAGTTGGAAGACAAAAGGCAACCACTCCTCCAACTGCTACACCGGACTTTCGAGCCCTCCTTCTCCTTCAAAAAATCGTAGAAGGCGACGAGCTGAAAGTACAAAAGCCTGAACTCCTCAGACTGCTCCTCAAGGACGCTGTCGATAGGCATGAACTCCTCATAGAGATTGCCAAGGATAGGCAGCCGGTGATGGCGCTCAGTTCCTTTAAAGAGAAACCAATCTCGCCGTTCGTGACAAAGAAGGTGTTGGTTTGTGGAAGGAACGACTCCAGCATGGCCATGAAGGCCTCATAAGAGAAAAACAGGTTTGCCGAAAAGCACGAACCGCATCAAAAATCTCGGCCTCCTTCAGAATGGCACCGCAAACCTGCAAGATGTGATTAGTCCACAACTCCCAGCTCGAGTCAGCGCTGAAAAGGCCGCGAAGTCAAAAAGGCTTCACCCAATTGCTGCCATCGCCCTTGAAAATACCAAGGCCCACCGGTCTCAAATCGACCGAAGGATGGTCCGAACCTTGGTAGCCGCTAGCCGGCATCAAAATGTCCATACGGGCAGGCGACTTCTTTCCAAAACCAGAAGGGCCGCCAACAAAAACCCCGGTCTTAATCACATTTGTCCTCTTCACCCTGCTTGGAGGATCTTCCCTCTTCGAGCATGTGAAGGAAAGGCTCATGATTGAGATAGTTCGATCGAAGGTCGACCGGGTAGAAACAGTTCTCTTTTCACCATCAACTGTGAAAGAGAACTGAAAACATCTCCTTTGGTATATTGAATCGCCGGGGACGGCATCACCAAAGAAGAAGGTAGGCTTGGGCACAATGCTCTAATCGTCCGTGACCCAAGGACAGTTGCTTACCATGATTTTATAATAGTCTTCATCCTTGACGGCAATCAAACGTTGCCTCATCTAATCTCGGTTGAGCGAGTCACACTCTTCCAAGTTCCTTTCAACATACGGAACCTCTTCCCAGGCCTGCTGTACGGCCACATTAGAGGATCTGGTAGAACGACGAGGCGCATCAGTGACGGGCTCCTTACCCTTGTTCGTTCTGGAGGAACTACCTGCAAAGGATGGAAAAAGAGAAAAATCAATCATCAAAATGACAGAATTTTGCTAAAAAAGAATTCTAGCGAAATTTTTGCATGGGTCCGGGGCAATTTAGAAGAAAATGGAAACACCCCGAAAGAAATAGGAGCTTGAAGATGAGCTCATCATCACTGCAAGCTCATAATCGATGGAAATTCTCGAAGAAGGCTTGAACTCAAACATTGCTGCGAGATCAAACCAAACCTTCTCAAATATCCGCAAGACTGGAAAAGGGCTCAACATTGCTGCGAGCTCCAAAATCCAAAACTTGCAAAGCTCCTTAGAAAATCCCTGCAAGACCAAGAAAGGGCTCAACATTGCTGCGAGCTCTCTAGGTGTGCACTATCATCCTTCCAATTCCATTCTCTAAAAAAAAAATGAATAGAAGGAAAGTTATCATGTATACGCATCTCGAAATCCGGGAAAGAAAGAAAAAAAAAAGAAAAAAAAATCACCCACAGGCCACGTGGCCGTACGGCCACACAAAAAAAGAGATAGAAAAAAAAAACAAAAAAAAAACGTGTGAAAAAAAAGGATGCACGTGAAAAAGATAAAACAGAAAGAAAAAGAAAAGAAAAGGAAAGAATGAAAACTCTTTTCTATTTCCTACATGGGGTTTCTTAAGAAGAAGAAAAAAAAACTTACTTGAAGCCATTGATGGAGAAGAAGAAAAAAAGGCTTGAAGATCCTTGAAGAAGAAGGAGAATTCTTGATCTTGGAGAACTCTTGAAGACTTTTGCAAAAAGAAGGCAATAGGAGCAAGAGATCCAACCTCCCCTTGCTTTTATAGAAGAGAGCAAACCAAAAGAGGAAAGCAGGAGAAAATAAAGGAGGTAAGTGTTACAAATTAGCAAACTTCCTAAAAGAAAGGAATTATGGGATATTCTTTTCCAATGAGGAGATTCTTTGAGAAATTCTCTCCAAATAGAGAGGGATTATGAAAAACTTTCTCCCAAAGAAAGATATTTTGAGAAAATCTCTCCCAAAATCAAGGAAACTTGAGAGATTCACTCCAAGTGAGAATATTTTTAGATATTCTCTACCAAAAGGAGAAATTTTTAAATATTCTTTACAAAAATGACACCACATGAGATCTAACCATCTTTAAAAGCTTAGGGTCCCATGGGTTAGCCCACATGAGCCAGGTTTGACCACCTAGGCACTAAAAGTGGCTTTTAGTCAAAATTCCTCTTAGTAAAAGCATACAAAAATGGTTCCATGCCTCCTTTGAGTTGATAGGACCATACAAAAAAAAAAAAATCCAACCCTCATGAGTTTGGAAAAATCCAAACCATCCCACCTCATGAACCAAATTAAGCCAAAACCTTGAAATTGACATTCCACAAAAACCCAAACCACTCCAATGGACCCAAAATTGTCCCAAAGAGTGACCAAAATCCAAACCATGGTCCCCTAACTCGCCACATAGAGCTTGTTGGGTCACAAGGCCAAAACCAAAAAAAAAAAAAAAAAAAAACAAATCCCGGTCCCCTAACTTGCCACATACAACTTGTTAGGTCACATGACCAAAAATCAAAATCCAAAATCCGACCCCCTAACCCGCCACATACAACTTGTTAGGTCACAAGGTCAAAAACCCCAAAACCTTCTTGACCGCCTGATACGCCAAACAAAGCCTTTAGGTCCACAAGGTCAAAAAGAAAAATCCAAAACTCAAAAACCCAATCCAAATGTCATTTTCAAAATTTTGCCTTGAGATGGTACGTGATCTCTTTCATTGCCATAAAATCCCCTTGGAAACTCAAAAGGTTACTCTATCAAGAAAAATGCTCAGAGACTCTTGGTCAACTCAGAAGTTCTCCTTCAAAGTTTTCTTCGAGCCACATTGACTGCAAAAGTTATCTAATTCGTCGATGTACCTCGAGGAGGCATTTGTTGACACTAAAAAAGTCACCTTGCCTCCTCAACATCAAAAGCTACATGGAGCCGTATCCTACTACAAACAGGCAAAGCCGCTTCAAGCGTAAGATCTTGTCAAAATCAAACAAAAGCTGCAAGATCTTTCAAAATAGCCAAAAAAGAGGTACACACGAAGTTTCGGGCCATTTCGCTACCATTTGGCCTAACTTCAATCCTCCAACAGCTAAGCGGGAGCTCCCGGCGGCGACAGTGACAAAGACATCAAATCTTCGATCAGAACCTATGGATGGTCTCAAAATACCTCCAAAATGTTCCACGTCGAATTTCAAGTCAAACCGACACCGTTTGACCGTCCATCAACTCTCGAAAGGCAAAATCAAGCCTCTCGGCGGCGAAACTCCTCGGGACCATGGCATCCAAATCGGAGCCAATGGATCATCTCAAAATGACTCCAATAGGCTCCCTGTCAAATTTCAGGTCAATTGGACATCGGATGACTGCACATCAAAGCTCGACATCTTCCGCATGGTGAAATCAAGTCTAGCATCGACGGGATCCCAAACGGCTTCAAAACTCAAGTAAAAACCCATGGTTGGCCCTATATAATGCTCAGGAAGCTTCACCTCAAATTTCAGGTCATTCCGACATCGTTTGACCTAGTTTCAACTCTTAGCGGAAAATCGGCTACGGAGTCTTTGGCTTTTCCAAAAATAGGAAACTTTGTGCTCTGATTTGCACGACTTTTCGACGGGTTTTCTTTAGTGGAATCAAGCCAATAAATGAGAAGAAATGTCAAAGAAAAATACAGGAGAAAACAGAAGCGAAAAAGCCCGAGAAACGGTGACCGAAAAATGGACCAAAGTCCAAGGTCGCCGGCGACCTTGGCCCATGCCGGCGACCATGGGTGCATGGTTGCCGGCGACCTTGGAAATCCGGGTCGCCGGATTTCCGCCAAAAATGTCGTTTTTCCGTTCTTTTTCGCGTTTCACGATGTTTGGCCCCTGTGATTTTCTTAAAATCTGATTTTTGAGGTATGATATCCGTCGATCTTCATCGACATCACGGATCCGCCATCGAAATCATTTGATCATCATCGGACACTCCGAAACCGCGAACCGGCCGACCAAGAAAGTACACTTTCTGCCCGACTGATCGAGAAATCGACTGGACAGATGTTGCCGGCCCATTGGTGTCAACCAATGTCTGAATTTGCATCGTCATCTGACATCAAACAACGTGCAAATCCATTGATGATCATCGCAAGAAGAAATCCACAAGACACGGCACGGCCTGCATCTCTTCAAGCGACTCGGCGACCAATTAATGAAGTTAAATGACCTTTCTATGACAACTTATTAGGGTCATTAACTCATTATTTTGGACGGCCCAATTAGAAGCAAGCAAATGGGAGTTACAAGTCCAATTAATCATGGCAATTAACCATGTAACTCCTATCATTATGGAGATTAATCATGGTAATTAATCATGAAACTCCCATCATCATGGAGATTAAATGCCCATTATTCTCCATCGGCCAATCAAAATCAAAGGAAAAGGAGTTACAAAATTATGAAATTAAATCTTGTAACTCCTCCCATCATGGAGCATTAATACCATTAATGCCCATAAAACCCTCCTAATGGCCACCAAAAGCCTATAAATAGGCGGTCATTCCAAAGGGAAGGGATCCTGAAAAATCGCCTGAAAATTGTCCTAAAGAATTCTCTGCAAAAATAAGCTCTCCTGCCTTGAAGAAACCCTGCTGCAAGAACTACAAGGTGATCAAAAGTCCCTTGGGGGGCCACCCCCCAAGGTTTCCCCCTCTTCTTCTATCCAACATGGCCTAGATGCTGCTTTTCAGCCCGTCTACTTAGTTTTTTATTGGATATAGGACCTTCCTTTGGTCTTTATCCTTTAAAAATCCGGGGTCCAGGCCAAGCCAAGTGAGCTAAAGTGTCAAGTGTTATCATCTGAAGGACGATAGCGGAGTCCATACATGACTCGCGACCGTCGATCTGAACGAGTCCCCACAATCGCTTGAGAAGTCAGATCCCTCTTTCTTCCCTTTCTATTGTATTTTGTATTTTTAAAAGAGACAAAAATCACAATTCTTGTCTTTCATCATTGATAAGATTTGTAAATCGCCTTCTGCGACATAAAACCGCCTTTCACGGCAAACTAAACAAAATCGCCTCTCACGGCATTTTAAAATCTTGTCTCTTTCTTTAAATATATATGCAATGGAAAGATAGAAAAAAAGTTTGATTTCCTTTCTACTTGTGAAGGTGAATCTCCTGATCACCATTTCAAACTCAAAGTAGAATAGAAAATCTGGCATACCCCGTACAAAAAAAATGTTGATGCTTGCTCTTTTTTTTCTCTTCACCCCGCCGCACCCCGGCGGACCCGGGACGGAGGAAGGTGAGAAACAAAAAGATGGGTCCATCAGTAGTTAAGGGTGGTTAAACCATCATCCACTCGTTCGTAGGCCCGGACCCTTGGTCCGGGGTCGCGACAGACTAGTATCAAAGCGAGACGTGTTTCAGGCAATTAAAAGAAACTAGAAATCTTAAGGACGTGGCGAGGATTCGTTAGTCATTTCGTTAGACTTTTCGTTAGTTCGACTCGTGTGAGCAATGTGTGACCTTTATTCGATTCTTATGTGCTAACAACTTGTTTTGCAGTGATATGCCACCTCGAAAAAGACCCGTACTCGACAACCCCACCGCAAGCAATAGTGCACATACTGGGCCACTGGAGAACGGTACCCCAGATCCAACTATGCAGAACCAATTTCAACAATTGATGCAAGCCAAGATAGACCAGCAGCGTCAGGCCAATGAGAATCAAGCCAGACTACAAGAGCAAATGGCTAAGAAAGATGAAGACCATGCAAGGGAGATGACGCAAAGACAATTGTTGGAAGTCTTAGAGAGGAGACCTGCACCGGTAAGCAAAGAGTAGATCTTGCAGCATCTATGTTCACCAGTTTGGCTGACATATGGTGGAAGACGGTTAAGGCAGAATATAGGACAATGGTAGATGCAGAAGCATGGGGTAATATCAAGAGGCAAAAGGCCATCGAGTTCCAGCAGCTTGTGCATGGCAACATGACGGTTCAAGAGTACCTCACCAAGTTTGAGAGGTTGTCCCGATATGCCCCCGAACTGATCAACACAGTGGAGAAGAAGATAGCAAAGTTCCTTGAGGGACTTAATCCGATCATTGAGAAGGATGCCACAGGTGTTGTGCCACCTGTCACCTTTGAAGAGGCGGTAAGAAGGGCGTACAAATTCGAGAACCTGAACGACAAGGTCCTCAAGATCCAAGAGAAGACACCAACTCACCAACATAATCACCCACCCAGAAACCAATAGAACAAGCGACAAAGGCAAGAACAAAACGTGCAAAATGCACTAGTTTGCGTTCATTGTGGTAAGAATCATGAGAGTGCTCACTGTCGTACAATCACGGGAGCATGTTTCAGATGTGGCTCCATGGCACACCAGCTCAAGGATTGCCCAAGGCTTGCTGGGCAAGGCAACAGACAGAACCAGTAACAACAAGGAGCACAACTTCAGGCACCACCCCAGAACGCACTAGTTGTACAGAACAGCCCAGGCCAATCCAGCAGCAGGCTCCTCAGCAGCAGTATAGACCTCTACAGTAGCAGCAAGCCCGTCAGCGAGGACAAAATCGTCCTCAACAAAATAGGAATGCACAGCAAGGAAGGCAGCAACAAGCTCAAAACAGGCCACAACAGCGAGGACAAGTGTATGCCATCAACCAAGTAGATGCAGAGGCTGCAGATAACGTGGTGCTCCTAGTTTGTGGATTTGAAGCTAAGATTTTGTTTGACCCTAGCTCTACGCACTATTTCATGTCTCCAAATTTTTCTAAGTTGATTGATATGCCTGCTAGAGAACTTGAGTATGTGTTGACAGTGTCCACCCCAGTAGGCAAACAAGTTGTGTGTAGAAAATATTATCCTAGATGTGCTATTAACATAGGAGATGTGGTGTTACCAGCGAATCTGATTTTGTTGGAGATGTACGATTTTGACGTTATCCTAGGGATCGATTGGTTAGTAGGATACCATGCCACTATGGACTGTTTCCATAAGACCCTCACGTTCAAGTTAGAGGAGACCCCGGCAGGAGTATTGTTCCAAGGAGAGAGGAGTAATCCTAGTCCAAGGTTTATCTCAGCGTTGAGGGCTGATAGACTAGTGAGAAGTGGATGCGAAGGCTATTTGGCGTTTATCACGGAGGATAAATAGTCCCAAGGGGTGGAGGAGATCCCAATTGTTTGTGAATTTCCAAACATTTTTCCAGAAGAAATCCCAAGTTTACCACCTGTTAGGGAGATTGACTTCACCATCGGATTGTTACTGGGGACCACTCCGATATCTATTGCACCATACCGAATGGCTCCAGAGAATTAGGAGAATTGAAGATTCAATTGCAAGAATTGTTGGATAAAGGTTTTGTTAGACTGAGCGTCTCACCTTGGGGAGCTCCAGTTTTATTCGTTAAGTAGAAAGATGGTTCCGTGAGAATGTGTATTGACTACCGGAAATTGAACCAAGCAACCATCAAGAACAAGTACCCATTGCCAAGGATAGATGAATTGTTTGACCAATTGCAATGTGCTGCCTACTTTTCAAAGATTGATCTAAGATCCGGTTACCATCAGCTGAGAGTTTGAGATTCAGATGTATCAAAGACAACATTCCGGACAAGATATGGACACTATGAGTTCCTAGTGATGCCATTTGGATTGACAAATGCACCGGCAGTATTCATGGCTTTGATGAACAAAATATATGCGGAGTACTTAGACCAATTTACAGTGGTGTTTATTGATGATATTTTGGTGTACTCTAAGTCTAGAGAAGAGCATGAAGAGCATTTGAGGATAGCATTGCAACTTCTAAGAGACAATCAATTGTATGCGAAGCTCACCAAGTGCGAATTTTGGCTTGAAGAAGTCGCGTTTTTTGGACATATCATTTCCAAAGAAGGATTATCAGTGGATTCAGCTAAGATAGATGCAGTTGTGAAGTGGAAAAGACCGAAGAATGCGTCAGAAATCATAAGTTTTCTAGGATTGGCAGGTTACTATCGAAGATTTGTGCAACGATTTTCGTCGATTGCTGCGTCTTTAACGAAGTTGACCAAGAAGAATGCACCTTATGTGTGGACAGATGTAAGACCCCGACTCCTAATTTTCGGGATTAGTGTGTTTTTAGCCGTGGTTTAGTTTTCTAAATAAGATTTGAGCCTAATTGAGTTAGATTGTGGTTTAGAATGGTTTTTCATATCTTTGGGGAATTTTGAGAGCTGTTGGACCCGGTCTGACAGCCCGGGGATGCCTTGGGCTGTACGTGTAAGCGTAAGGGATTGTTATTAATTTTGAAAAATTACAATTTTGGTTTCTTTTGATAGGTCAAATTAGATCCAACAACTTTTGTGTTTAGATCTACCCCATTTGAAACTCAAAAAATCAGTTTTTCAGCCCAAGGGGCAAAACAGTCTTTTCACATTTAAATCTGAGCCCAGATTTCGAAAATTCAGAACCATGCCAAAAATATACTTTTTGAAAACTAGATTTTATGAGGATCATTTTGTTCTTCTTCGTCGATTTCATCCGAGGCCCGAAAAGCCCAGTTCTAAGTCCATGAAGAGTTTTAAGTTGTGGGCCCCATATTTATCACTTACTTCCCAATTCGCGTTCCCGAGGTCGAACCGCTGCAGGGATTCGGGTTCGGGGGCGCGACAGACTGGTATCAGAGCGGGCAGGTTTCTAGGAAATTGTCGCGACCCCGAACCGGGGCCCGGGACCGCGACGGGGGTGGTGTGGATAATGAACCACCCCTTAATAATAATTGTACATTTCCTTAATTTCCCACAGGTTTCCGAGGTGAGGATTCCTCATACACTCATAGAACATTTATATTGGTGCGGAAGCGTGTAGCAAATCAAACTCTTAATCCATTCACAACAAATAAGACTGTTAATACACAGGCATGACATGATGTCAGAGTGAGCAATGAACTCATTAGCATTCCCAAAGTATTAAGTTAAAGTTTAAACAAAAGAACAAGTTAATTAACATTCCCCAAAAATAATGGCCAACAAAGGCCGGTACAACCAAATTAAAATCAGTAACCAGTCTACAATCTCCCAAAATGTTCGCAGCTCGAAGCTAAACCCAATGTGTACATGACATCGTCAGCTTGCCACTCTACTAATCGTTGCGGTTCACCGACCGCCTCCTCTGGCTCCTCCTCAAAGGCACTATCGGGAGCTGGACCTGAGTACCACAAAAATGGGTCAGACACGACGGTCTGGCAGGTGGGTGAATAGATAATACCAATAAAGAAATCAAAGCATATCTTAGACGTAACGAAAACTGTCGTAAAACAGGATGCATAGATCATTTAAAGTACAAATGCAATATAAATCATGCGGGGTATTCAAGGTACAGGAACTGACTAGATGGCAACCACACTAAAGCTAAATCCTCTCCATCACTAAGGTGATGAGAGCACATTGAGTGCGTTGGGCTCGAACACACGAAGTGACGAGAACCAACATTATATACATATACATATACATATAGCTAGGCAAGACCACGGCCGCGGAACCGGGTAACAGGACAGTACGGGATCCAAGTTGCAACTGGCGGGAGCACAGGGGGAGACCCAAGTCAGTTGATCAGACTGACAAGGATGTCCAAGCTTAGTGGTGCCGACTCTTAGGTTACATGATAAATCAAAACATATACAAAACTATATCAATATAAAACATACGGGCAGGCAGGGCATAGTGCTCGAAGGCACACATTTCATATTATTTTCGGTTCATGTATACACGGGCTGGCAGGACATATCGGGTGTATAAACCGGAATCTGAGACAAAACCATTACGATCGGGTAATTACATATATAATTTGAGTAAAACAAAGCAATAGTTTCTAATATCATTAGGGACTAAATATCGAGGCTTCCATATTCAAGCAACCTGTATAAGGATCTTGTATGTCCATATTACCCTAAATATGGTACTCGAATGATAGAGGACATACTAAGTCTCCTTATGCACGTGGATGAATCTAAAGGTCCCAATACCTTTTCCGAAATGGTGCTTCTATCTATGTCAATCTCCTTATGTCATCCCCTGGGTCTTTCCAAGGTGGTAGGGCATCAGAACAACCCATCCAAACCTTTAAATACCATATCTGAAACCAATGGAAAAGACTCAGGAATTCTGGGTTAAACTCGGTCACCTGTCGGTCAGATGGCGGTTAGCCGCCGAGGTGATCGGCGGTTAGCCCCTGGCTGACCGCGGAGCTGACCGCGGTTCACCCTGCTAAAATGTAGCATTCTGTGTTTCTAACCGCGCCTCTCGGCTACCTAGCGGTCACTGGGGGTTTTTGGGGTGGCGGTTAGCCGCGAGCTGACCGCGCGGCTGACCGCGGTCCGCCTGTCAAAATGCAGCATTCTGTGTTTCTAACCGTATCTGGGTCGGCTAGCCGCCGGTCACCTGTCGGCTAGCCGCCAAGGTGACCGCCTGCTGACCGCCCAGCTGCGGGAACTACACATCAGGTGCAGATTCCAGTGCTTTCTTTCCCAACCTATTTCCCATCATCTCCAACCCTTTCCTAACATGAAATAGGTCCATTCCCTATCATTTAACAATGAATTCATTCCACCAACCACCCTTCTCATCAATGCATTTATTTCTTCTACCCATGCAAATCTCATTCAATGCAAATACAAATCTCATTTAAGAGGTCATACCCACCCAAAATAAACTTTCATGAATGCATGCATATATTCTCCTAGAATTAACTAAGAGAAAACCATAACAATAAATACATTTCCAAAAGCATTATAACATACTAAATCAAATGAAATAGGAATAGTAAAAATCCACATTTTCCACAAAATAAGGACTTATTCAAATCGAATCCATTCATCCACTTGCCTTGGTCTCCAAGAATGCTAATCAATCTCTAATCCTTCAATCAAGCTCACAAACTACAATCTACACAAAAATCCCCAAAATACATTCATTACAAGCCTAAAATGGCAAAACTATGAAATAGAAAGGACTAACTTCCAATAATGGAAATGAAGCATCTTCAAGACTAGAAGAATCCAAATCTAAAAGACGAGAAGGAGAGCTTACATGGAAGTTCTCCAAATACACAAGGCTTGCTCAAAGAGGGTCCTTGAATGGTGGTTTCTCTCTAAAAATGGTACCAAGAAGGAGCTCTCATGGAGGGGAAGAGGATTGAAGCATCCATTTTTCCTTTAGCAAGAGATTCGAGAGAGATTGAGAGATGGGGAAGCAAGGAGCAATGGAAGAACTCTAGGGCTGGGCTGGGATTCCTCTTTTTCTCAAGAAGTTGCAAGAAGAGGAGGAGGGAAAAGAACTCCTCCTTATATAGATAGTGGTAAGGGTCCCACAACTTAAAGGTCCAAAATGGGCTAGAACGTCGTTCTACGGGCTTCGGACGGATTCGACGAAGAAGGAAGAATTGATCATCGAAATTTCTACTTTCCAAAAAGTATATATTTTACAAGTTTCGGAGACATTGAAAATAGTGTCCAGATTTTGTGTAAAAAGACTGTTTTACCCCTATCAATGGCAAAGTAGGGTTTAGAGGTCTCGAATGGAAACGGAGCAAATACGAAAGTTGTCGGGAATCATAAAATACATTCAACGGAGCAAATTACCGATTTCCAGAATTACTAAATAAATCTCAAAACTAATCAAGACACACTATAAGGAACCCCCCAAGGGCCCCACTAGATCAAAAGAGTTCCCAAAATTAATCAAAGCTATAAAAAGCTATTCTAATCCAGATTTAACCCATTTCCTCTAATCTCACTTATAGCTAAAACACGTCTTAATTAACACTAATCGGAAACTCTCGGGGCGGGGTCTTACATCCTCCACCCCTTAGGGCATTTGGTCCACCAAATGAAATAAAATAACTAACCTCGGGTAGTAGATGCGGATACTTCTTCTGAACTTGATCCCGTAATTCCCACGTTGCCTCTTCAGGTCCGTGATTTTCCCAGAGCACTTTCACCCATTGTATAGTCCTTGTCCTCAGTTCCTGTTCTTTCGTATCGATGATCTGAATAGGCTTCTCGACATAGGTGGCATCTTCTCTGATCTCTAATGGTTCATGACGTAGTACATGTGACGGATCGGGGACGTACTTTTTCAACATAGACACATGGAACACATTGTGTACGCCAGAAAGCTCGGGTGGTAAGGTTAATCTATAAGCCACGTCACCAATCTTGCTCACAATATCATAGGGTCCAATGTATCTCCGAGATAATTTGCCTTTCTGACCGAATCTCAGAGTTCCTCTAGTAGGTGACACCTTCAAGAAAACCTTATCTCCTTCCTTAAAATGTAAGTCCCTTCGATGAGAGTCTGCATAACTCTTCTGTCTACTCCGGGCTACTTTCAGACGTTCTTGGATCAACTTGACTTTGTCACTGGTTTCACTCACCATAGTCGGTCCATGAAAACTGCGAACACCTACTTCTTCCCAACAAACTGGAGTTCTACACCTCCTACCATACAATGCCTCAAAAGGCGCCATCCCAATGCTCGAATGATAACTGTTGTTGTAGGCAAATTCGCAAAGCGGTAGGGTCTCATCCCATTGGGTCTTGAAATCTAGCACACACGCTCGAAGCATATCTTCAAGGGTCTGAATTGTTCTTTCCGACTGACCATCTGTTTGTGGGTGATACGCTGTGCTGAACTGAAGCTTTGTTCCCATAGACTCATGCAAAGTCTTCCAAAATCTCGAGACGAATCTGCTATCTCTATCTGAAGTAATGGAGACTGGCTGCCCATGACGGCTGACAATCTCGTTGACAAACAACTCTGCAAGAGGTAACATATGCATCTTCTCTCCGGTCTTCATAGGAATAAAATGAGCTGATTTGGTGAGACGGTCCACAATGACCCATATGGAGTTGTTCCCTTTTCTGGTCCTTGGCAATCCCGAGATGAAATCCATGGTGATATGTTCCCACTTCCATTCTGGGATCTCTAATGGCTGCAATAACCCTGGAGGTCTCTGATGTTCTGCCTTCACCAACTGACACGTCATACATCGTGAAACGAAAGCTGCTATTTCCCTCTTCATGTTGTTCCACCAAAATCTGCGTTTCAGGTTCTGATACATCTTCGTGCTACCCGGATGCATAGAGTATTTCGTACTGTGCGCCTCTGTCATAATATCATTCTTCAAATCTTCAATGTTGGGCATGCATAAGCGATCACGATAGAATAAGACTCCGTCCACAAAACGAAAATCAGGACGTTCTGCTATATGCTCTGAAATCTTGGCCAACTCTGGATCTTGCAATTGGTTGTCCTTGATCTTCCGAATGAACGAGGGTTTAGACACTGACATGTTGGCTAACATCACTCCCTCGCTTAGGGGCTGAAAATCTACCCCCAACTCTTCAAATTGCTGAAAGAAGCACGTAACTCTTAGGCTTGCCACACTGGCTGACTTCCTACTCAAGGCATCGGCTACTACATTTGCCTTTCCCGGGTGGTATTTGATCGGAAAATCATAATCTTTGATGTATTCCATCCATCTTCTTTGTCTCATATTCAATTCCTTCTGAGAGAACAAATACTGTAAGCTGCGGTGATCGGAGTGGACTTCGAATTTCTCTCCGTAGAGGTAATGTCTCCACATCTTTAGTGCAAAAACGACCGCTGCTAATTCCAGATCGTGCGTTGCATAGTTCTTCTCGTGGTCCTTCAACTGCCGGGATCCATAAGCAATTACTTTTCTATCTTGCATCAACACACAACCGAGTCCTATATTCGACGCATCTGTAAAAATGGTGTAACCGCCGCTCCCGGATGGTAAAGTGAGGACGGGTGCTGATGTTAATCTCTTTTTCAGCTCTTGGAAGCTGGCCTCGCATTGGTCTGTCCACACATAGGGTGCATTCTTCTTGGTCAACTTAGTCAATGAAGCTGCAATCGACGAAAATCCCTGCACAAATCTTCGATAGTAACCCGCCAATCCAAGAAAACTTCTGATTTCTGACGCGTTCTTCGGTCTTTCCCACTTCACAACTGCATCTATCTTGGCCGGGTCCACTGATAATCCTTCTTTGGAAATGATATGACCTAAAAATGCGACTTCTTCAAGCCAAAAATCGCACTTAGAGAGCTTCGCATACAATTGGTTATCTCTTAGGAGTTGCAATGCTATCCTCAAATGCTCTTCATGTTCTTCTTTAGACTTAGAGTACACCAAAATGTCATCAATAAACACCACTGTGAATTGGTCTAAGTACTCCGCAAATATCTTGTTCATCAAAGCCATGAATACTGCTGGTGCATTCGTCAGTCCAAATGGCATCACTAGAAACTCGTAGTGTCCATATCTCGTCCGGAACGCCGTCTTCGATACATCTGAATCTCTAACTCTCAGCTGATGATAACCTGATCTTAGATCGATCTTCGAAAAGTAAGCAGCACCTTGCAATTGGTCAAACAATTCATCTATCCTTGGCAATGGATACTTGTTCTTGATGGTAGCTTGGTTCAATTTCCGATAGTCAATACACATTCTCATGGAACCGTCTTTCTTCTTGACGAATAAAACTGGAGCTCCCCAAGGTGAGACGCTCGGTCTAATAAAACCTTTATCCAACAATTCTTGCAACTGAATCTTCAACTCTCCTAATTCAGCTGGAGCCATTCTGTATGGTGCGATAGATATCGGAGCGGTCCCTGGTAACAATTCGATGGTGAAGTCAATCTCCCTAACAGGTGGTAAACCTGGGATTTCTTCTGGAAAAATGTCTGGGAATTCGCAAACAATTGGGATCTCCTCCACCCCTTGGGACCATTTATCCTCCGTGATAAACGCTAAATAGCATTCACATCCACTTCTCACTAGTCTATCAGCCTTCACTGCTGAGACGAATCTTGGACAAGAATTCTTCTTCTCCCCATGGAACAAAACGCCTGCTGGGGTCTCCTCTAATTTGAACGTGAGGGTCTTATGGAAACAGTCCATCGTAGCATGGTACCCTGCTAACCAATCCATTCCTAGAATGACATCGAAATCAAACATCTCCAACAAAATGAGATTCGCCGGTAACACCACATCTCCTATCTTAATAGCACATCTAGGATAATACTTCCTACACACGACTTGTTTGCCTACGGGAGTGGACACCGTCAACACATACTCAAGTTCTCTAGCAGGCATATCAATCAACTTAGAAAATTTTGGAGACAAGAAGGAGTGCGTAGAGCCAGGGTCAAACAAAACCTTAGCTTCAAATCCACAAACTAGGAGTGTACCTTCCACCACGTTATCTGCCGCCTCCGCATCAGCTTGGTTAATTGCATACACTTGTCCTCGCTGCTGAGGCCTGTTCTGAGCCTGTTGCTGCCTTCCTTGCTGTGCATTCCTATACTGCTGAGGAGGACGCTGATTCTGATTCTGTCCTTGCTGACGAGCTTGATGCTGCTGTGGAGGTCTATATTGTTGCTGTGGAGCCTGCTGCTGGAGTGGCCTGGGCTGGTTCTGTACGGCTAGTGCATTCTGAGGTGGTGCCTGGCGCTGTGTTCCTTGTTGTTACTGATTCTGCCTGTTGTTACCTTGTCCAGCTTGCCTTGGGCAGTCTTTGAGCTGGTGTGCCATGGATCCACATCTGAAACATGCTCCCGTAATCGTACGGCATTGAGCACTCTCATGGTTCTTACCACAGTGAACGCAAACCAGAGCATTCTGCACGTTTTGTTCATGCCTCGGTCGTTTGTTCTGATGGTTCCTTGGATGGTGATTCTGTTGGTGAGCTGGTGCTTTTCCTTGGATCTTGAGGATCTTGTTGTTCAGGTTCTCGAATTTGTAGGCCCTTCTCACAGCCTCTTCAAAAGTGATAGGTGGTACAACGCCCGTGGCATCCCTTTCAATGATCGGGTTAAGTCCTTCAAGGAACCGCGTTATCTTCTTCTCCACAGTGTCAATTAACTCTGGGGCATATCGAGACAACCTCTCAAACTTCGTGAGGTACTCTTGCACGGTCGTGTTACCTTGTACGAGCTGCTGGAATTCAATGGCCTTTTGCCTCTTCACATGTGTCGGTACATATTTGTCACTGAATTGTCTCTTGAAACTTGTCCAAGCCTCTGCGTCTGCTATGGTCCTATACTCAGCCTTGATTGTCTTCCACCATATGTCCGCTAGGCCGGTGAACATGGAAGCGGTGAGCTGCACTTGCTGTCTACCGGTACATCTGAATATCTCGAAGATGTTCTCTGTCTGCTCCAACCAGTCGTCTGCAGCTAGTGGGTCCTCATGCCCAGTGAACTCCTTGGGACCCCTCTTCCTAAACTTTTCATACAGCGCATTGGGATCATGTTCCCTATTGTTGATGACAATCTGAGTGCCTGGAGGTTGCGCTGGTGCCTGTTCAGGTCTCCTTTCTAGTACTTTTAACAACTATCTTTGCATCATAGCCATCTCCCTAGCATGCTCTTCATCCTTCCTGGCCATTTGCTCTTGCAATCTGGCTTGGTTTTCATTGGCTTGACGTTGCTGGTCAAGCATGGCTTGCATCATCTGTTGGAATTGATTCTGCATGTTTGGATCCGGAATACCGTTTCCTAGTGGCCCGGTGTGTTCGCTATTGCTTGCGGTGGGATTGTCGGTTACGGGACTTTTTCGAGGTGGCATATCATTGTAAAACAAATTGTTAGCACAAAAAAATCATATTAGGGTCACACATTGCTCACACGAGTCTAACTAACGAAAGTCTAACAAGAAGTCTAACGGATCCTCGCCACGTCCTTAGGATTTCTAGTTTCTTTTAAATGCCTGAAACACGTCTCGCTCTGATACCAGCCTGTCGCGACCCCGAACCGGGGCCCGGGACCGCGACGGGGGTGGTGTGGATAATGAACCACCCCTTAATAATAATTGTACATTTCCTTAATTTCCCACAGGTTTCCGCGGTGAGGATTCCTCATACACTCATAGAACATTTATATTGGTGCGGAAGCGTGTAGCAAATCAAACTCTTAATCCATTCACAACAAATAAGACTGTTAATACACAGGCATGACATGATGTCAGAGTGAGCAATGAACTCATTAGCATTCCCAAAGTATTAAGTTAAAGTTTAAACAAAAGAACAAGTTAATTAACATTCCCCAAAAATAATGGCCAACAAAGGCCGGTACAACCAAAGTAAAATCAGTAATCAGTCTACAATCTCCCAAAATGTTCGCAGCTCGAAGCTAAACCCAATGTGTACATGACATCGTCAGCTTGCCACTCTACTAATCGTTGCGGTTCACCGACCGCCTCCTCTGGCTCCTCCTCAAAGGCACTATCGGGAGCTGGACCTGAGTACCACAAAAATGGGTCAGACACGACGGTCTGGCAGGTGGGTGAATAGATAATACCAATAAAGAAATCAAAGCATATCTTAGACGTAACGAAAACTGTCGTAAAACAGGATGCATAGATCATTTAAAGTACAAATGCAATATAAATCATGCGGGGTATTCAAGGTACAGGAACTGACTAGATGGCAACCACACTAAAGCTAAATCCTCTCCATCACTAAGGTGATGAGAGCACATTGAGTGCGTTGGGCTCGAACACACGAAGTGACGAGAACCAACATTATATACATATACATATACATATAGCTAGGCAAGACCACGGCCGCGGAACCGGGTAACAGGACAGTACGGGATCCAAGTTGCAACTGGCGGGAGCACAGGGGGAGACCCAAGTCAGTTGATCAGACTGACAAGGATGTCCAAGCTTAGTGGTGCCGACTCTTAGGTTACATGATAAATCAAAACATATACAAAACTATATCAATATAAAACATACGGGCAGGCAGGGCATAGTGCTCGAAGGCACACATTTCATATTATTTTCGGTTCATGTATACACGGGCTGGCAGGACATATCGGGTGTATAAACCGGAATCTGAGACAAAACCATTACGATCGGGTAATTACATATATAATTTGAGTAAAACAAAGCAATAGTTTCTAATATCATTAGGGACTAAATATCGAGGCTTCCATATTCAAGCAACCTGTATAAGGATCTTGTATGTCCATATTACCCTAAATATGGTACTCGAATGATAGAGGACATACTAAGTCTCCTTATGCACGTGGATGAATCTAAAGGTCCCAATACCTTTTCCGAAATGGTGCTTCTATCTATGTCAATCTCCTTATGTCATCCCCTGGGTCTTTCCAAGGTGGTAGGGCATCAGAACAACCCATCCAAACCTTTAAATACCATATCTGAAACCAATGGAAAAGACTCAGGAATTCTGGGTTAAACTCGGTCACCTGTCGGTCAGATGGCGGTTAGCCGCCGAGGTGATCGGCGGTTAGCCCCTGGCTGACCGCGGAGCTGACCGCGGTTCACCCTGCTAAAATGTAGCATTCTGTGTTTCTAACCGCGCCTCTCGGCTACCTAGCGGTCACTGGGGGTTTTTGGGGTGGCGGTTAGCCGCGAGCTGACCGCGCGGCTGACCGCGGTCCGCCTGTCAAAATGCAGCATTCTGTGTTTCTAACCGTATCTGGGTCGGCTAGCCGCCGGTCACCTGTCGGCTAGCCGCCAAGGTGACCGCCTGCTGACCGCCCAGCTGCGGGAACTACACATCAGGTGCAGATTCCAGTGCTTTCTTTCCCAACCTATTTCCCATCATCTCCAACCCTTTCCTAACATGAAATAGGTCCATTCCCTATCATTTAACAATGAATTCATTCCACCAACCACCCTTCTCATCAATGCATTTATTTCTTCTACCCATGCAAATCTCATTCAATGCAAATACAAATCTCATTTAAGAGGTCATACCCACCCAAAATAAACTTTCATGAATGCATGCATATATTCTCCTAGAATTAACTAAGAGAAAACCATAACAATAAATACATTTCCAAAAGCATTATAACATACTAAATCAAATGAAATAGGAATAGTAAAAATCCACATTTTCCACAAAATAAGGACTTATTCAAATCGAATCCATTCATCCACTTGCCTTGGTCTCCAAGAATGCTAATCAATCTCTAATCCTTCAATCAAGCTCACAAACTACAATCTACACAAAAATCCCCAAAATACATTCATTACAAGCCTAAAATGGCAAAACTATGAAATAGAAAGGACTAACTTCCAATAATGGAAATGAAGCATCTTCAAGACTAGAAGAATCCAAATCTAAAAGACGAGAAGGAGAGCTTACATGGAAGTTCTCCAAATACACAAGGCTTGCTCAAAGAGGGTCCTTGAATGGTGGTTTCTCTCTAAAAATGGTACCAAGAAGGAGCTCTCATGGAGGGGAAGAGGATTGAAGCATCCATTTTTCCTTTAGCAAGAGATTCGAGAGAGATTGAGAGATGGGGAAGCAAGGAGCAATGGAAGAACTCTAGGGCTGGGCTGGGATTCCTCTTTTTCTCAAGAAGTTGCAAGAAGAGGAGGAGGGAAAAGAACTCCTCCTTATATAGATAGTGGTAAGGGTCCCACAACTTAAAGGTCCAAAATGGGCTAGAACGTCGTTCTACGGGCTTCGGACGGATTCGACGAAGAAGGAAGAATTGATCGTCGAAATTTCTACTTTCCAAAAAGTATATATTTTACAAGTTTCGGAGACATTGAAAATAGTGTCCAGATTTTGTGTAAAAAGACTGTTTTACCCCTATCAATGGCAAAGTAGGGTTTAGAGGTCTCGAATGGAAACGGAGCAAATACGAAAGTTGTCGGGAATCATAAAATACATTCAACGGAGCAAATTACCGATTTCCAGAATTACTAAATAAATCTCAAAACTAATCAAGACACACTATAAGGAACCCTCCAAGGGCCCCACTATATCAAAAGAGTTCCCAAAATTAATCAAAGCTATAAAAAGCTATTCTAATCCAGATTTAACCCATTTCCTCTAATCTCACTTATAGCTAAAACACGTCTTAATTAACACTAATCGGAAACTCTCGGGGCGGGGTCTTACAGAAATAAAACACTCTAGGAACCTTAAGACGTGTGGTGAGGACTCCTTAGACCGTGTAGATTTTGTTTTGGCTAGCCATCGTTTTTGTAACTTCGGGTTTAGTTTTCTTCTAGTGGGGGAGACTATTTTTTGCCTCGTCTTCTAGTCCTTGTGGTTAGGGAATTTGGGGGACCAAATTCCGTTCTAGTGGGGGAGAATTTAATGTCTCTGTACCCATATTTAGTATCCTTTGCTTGCTTTTGCGTTAGAAAGTTAGAGTTTTGTGGACTTAGCATGTGTCTCTCGAAGGACTTTGACAGAATTTTCAGCTTTTCGATGTCGCAAATGGAGTTAGAAAGGGAATATGTGAACAATTGTTAATTAGTAAGGAAGGTGAACAACATATCGAGATATAATTATAGTTGATTGTGGACCATTAGGTGGTGTGTTAGACAAGTAAGTGCAAAATTTTTGGAAAAACTTGATTATTTTCCTAAGTCGGAGGACCTCTGAAGCCGGATTAGTGGTAGATTTTAAGAAGTTTGAGGTGATTTTCAGTTGATAGAGCTTCAAGTGGATGCCAAAAGCTAGAAATTTCTCAAATTTGACGAACTTTTATCGGAGAAGTGTTATAAGATTTTCAACGATTCCATAATGATGATGAACTTAACTCAGCAAAATGCGTCAGTATGCGGTTAAAAGCATAGGAAGTCAGTTTTCGGCAGCCGTGTAGAGAGTTGCATGTGGAATTTATTGTTACCTGGTCACATGATAGAGTAGATATTGTGGATTTCACCAACTAGTAGAACATCGGTTTTGACGGAGTACATATAGGAGATGGAGAATCACAACCTATGGATAATTTTAGTTGAAAGATTTAGAAAAGAATGACACGGGAGTAAGACTTAAGGACAACGAACTTGAAATAGAGACAGAAGATTGGGACAATCTTGAGATTTGAATGCAGAGTTGTAACCGTTTGAGGTGTGATGATGAGTAGATAATTATTGTATCGAGGACCAAGGACGATGAGCATAAAGAGTCAGAGTAATAAGAACTTTTGGAGTACTTTGAAGAAAGACTTCACTCTAGGATTGTGGACACAAATAAAACTTACAAGGTCAATTATGCATGCCAGGGATAGAAAACCAGACAAATGATTTTTGATAGAGGTACATCCTATAGAGTTTGGACATGTGGAGTAGTATGATAGTTAGAGTGTTAGCGGGTCAAGTCAGGGCAGGAAACCTATAGCGTTGCGAACCTTGTGATTTCAAAGAGCAGGCGAAGTGGCAGTACACCGGGATGAGTCAAAACTTTCTTATTCTTGGACTGACATTGATGGACATGACACGTAGCAGATTCGAGACAATGCTAGGACAGTTGATAATCACTGGGTATTGACAGAAGGATTCTTTGAGCATTAATTGTGTCAGAGGAGCAAGTTGCCGGGTAAAAGTTTGGACATTTGAGATCTTCAACCAAATCAGAGACCTTGACCACATACTCATGTCACCGCCATGTTTGATCAGGAGGTATTGCAGTTGTGCAGGAGCAGGCAGATCATCAATGTTTAGAGACAGTGTTTCAGAAGAGGATGACCTAGTGAGTTCAGGTGATTCCGGTATAACCGTGAGCTTGAATAGACCTTTTGAGATTTTCACGATCTAGTGTGTGAGTAATGCCCTCGTTTTGTTTGAGTTGGTTTAGATCATTTGGAGGACCAAATGTTCTAAGGGGGGGAGGATGTAAGACCCCGACTCCTAATTTTCGGGATTAGTGTGTTTTTAGCCGTGGTTTAGTTTTCTAAATAAGATTTGAGCATAATTGAGTTAGATTGTGGTTTAGAATGGTTTTTCATAGCTTTGGGGAATTTTGAGAGCGGTTGGACCCGGTCTGACAGCCCGGGGATGCCTTGGGCTGTACGTGTAAGCGTAAGGGATTGTTATTAATTTTCAAAAATTACAATTTTGGTTTCTTTTGATAGGTCAAATTAGATCCAACAACTTTTGTGTTTAGACCTACCCCATTCGAAACTCAGAAAATCAGTTTTTCAGCCCGAGGGGCAAAACAGTCTTTTCACATTTAAATCTGAGCCCAGATTTCGAAAATTCAGAACCATGCCAAAAATATACTTTTTGAAAAATAGATTTTATGAGGATCATTTTGTTCTTCTTCGTCGATTTCATCCGAGGCCCGGAAAGCCCAGTTCTAAGTCCATGAAGAGTTTTAAGTTGTGGGCCCCATATTTATCACTTACTTCCCAATTCGCGTTCCCGAGGTCGAACCGCTGCAGGGATTCGGGTTCGGGGGCGTGACAACAGATCAATGTGAAGCCAGCTTCCAAGAGTTTAAAAAGAGATTGACTTCAGCACCAGTCCTCACATTACCATCCGGGAGCGGCGGTTACACCATTTTTACCGATGCTTCGAATATAGGACTCGATTGCGTGTTGATGCAAGATGGAAAAGTAGTTGCTTATGGATCCCATCAGTTGAAGGACCACGAAAAGAACTATGCAATGCATGATCTGGAGTTAGCAACGGTCATTTTTGCCCTCAAGATGTGGAGACATTACCTCTACGGAGAGAAGTTCGAAGTCCACTCCGATCACCGCAGCTTACAGTACTTGTTCTCTCAAAAGGAGTTAAATATGAGGCAAAGAAGATGAATGGAATATATCAAAGATTATGATTTTCCAATCAAGTATCACTCGGGGAAGGCAAATGTAGTAGCCGATGCCTTGAGTAGGAAGTCAGCAAGCGTGGCAATCCTTAAAGTTACTTGTTTCTTTCAGCAGTTTGAAGAGTTGGGTGTAGATTTTCATCCCCTAAGCGAGGGAGTGATGTTAGCCAACATGTCAGTGTCTGAACCCTCGTTCATTCGAAAGATCAAGGATGACCAATTGCAAGATCCAGAGTTGGCCAAGATTTCAGAGCATATAGCAGATCGTCCTGACTTTCGTATTGTAGATGGAACCTTATACTATCGTAATCGTCTATGCGTGCCCAATATTGAAGATTTAAAGAATGACATCATGACAGAGGCGTATAGTACGAAGTACTCTATGCATCCGGGCAGCACGAAGATGTACCAGAACTTGAAGGGCATATTTTGGTGGAACAACATGAAGAGAGAAATAGCAACATTCGTGTCCCGTTGTATGACGTGTCAATTGGTGAAGGCAAAGCATCAGAGACCTCCAGGGTTGTTGCAACCATTAGAGATCCCAGAGTGGAAGTGGGAATATATCACCATGGATTTCATCTCGGGATTACCAAGGACCAGAAAAGGGAATAACGCCATATGGGTCATTATGGACCGCCTTACCAAGTCAGCGCACTTCATCCCTATGAAGACCGGAGAGAAAATGTATATGTTACCTCTCGCGGAGTTGTTTGTGAACGAGATACTTAGCCGTCATGGGCAGCCAGTCTCCATTACTTCGGACAGAGATAGCAGATTCGTCTCAAGATTCTGGATGACTTTACATGAGTCTATAGGAACGAAGCTTCAGTTCAGCACAGCGTATCACCCACAAACAGACGGTCAATCAGAAATGACAATTCAGACCCTTGAGGATATGCTTCGAGCTTGTGTGTTAGATTTCAAGACTCAATGGGATGAGAGCCTACTGCTTTGTGAGTTCACCTACAACAACAGTTATCATTCGAGCATTGGGATGGCGCCTTTTGAGGCATTGTATGGCAGGAGGTGTAGAACTCCAGTCTGTTCGGAAGAGGTAGGTGTTCGTAGTTTTCATGAACCGACTATAGTGAGTGAGACCAGTGACAGAGTCAAGTTGATCCAAGAACGCCTGAAGGTAGCCCGGAGTAGACAGAAGAGTTATGCAGACTCGCACCGAAGAGATTTACATTTCAAAGAAGGAGATAAAGTTTTCCTGAAAGTGTCACCTACTAGAGGAACCTTGATATTTGGGCAGAAAGGCAAGTTATCTCGGAGATACATTGACCATATGATATCGTGAGCAAGATTGGTGACGTGGCTTATACATTGGCCTTACCACCTGAGCTTTCCGGTGTACACAATGTATTCCATGTGTCTATGCTGAAGAAGTACGTCCCGGATCCGTCACATGTACTCCGCCATGAGCCGTTAGAGATCAGAGAAGATGCTACCTATGTTGAAAAGCCGATTCAGATTATTGATACAAAGGAACAAAAGCTGAGAACGAGGACAATCCACTGGGTGAAAGTGCTTTGGGAGAATCATGGACCGGAAGAGGCAACGTGGGAATTACGGGATCAAGTTCAGAAGAAGTATCCGCATCTACTGCCCGAGGTTAGTGATTTTGTTTCATTTGGCAGACCAAATGCCCTAAGGGGTGGAGGATGTAAGACCCCGCCCTGAGAGTTTCCGATTAGTATTGATTAAGACGTGTTTCAGCTATAAATGTGATTAGTGAGTGTTGGCTAAGTTTGGATTAGAATAGCTTTTCATAGCTTTGGATTAATTTGGGGAACTCTTTTGATTTAGTGGGGCCCTTTGGGGGTTCATTTAATTGTGTTTTGATTAGTTTTGGGATTTACTTATTAATTTTGGAAAAATCTGTATTTTGCCCCATTTAATGTATTTTATCGTTCCCGACAACATTCGTATGTGCTCCGTTTCCATTCGAGACCCCTAGATCGTACTTTGTTAATGATAGGGGTAGATTAGTCTTTTTGCATGAAATCTGGACACTAATTTCAATGTCTCTGAAACCTTGAAATATATACTTTTTGGAAATTAGAAATTTCGACGATCAATTCTTCCTTCTTCGTCGAATCCATTCGAGGCCCGGAAGTCTATGTTTTTAGCCCAAGTAGTTGGGTAAGTTGTAGGACCCACCTCCATTTCCTATATAAGGAAGAGTTCCCTTCCTTCTTCCTCTTCTTGCAATTTCCATTTGAAGAGAGGTGAGTCCAGCCTAGGGTTTCTTCTTGCACTTTTCTTGCTTCTTCATCTCTCAATCACTCTCAAACTATTGCTAAAGGAGAAATGGAGGCCACAATCTTCTTCCTCACATTAAGAGCCTTCCATTGATACAACTTGTGAAGAAATCCACCTCTTCTAGAGCCCATTTTAAACTACTTTCTTCCATTTGGGGACCTTCCATGTAAGTGATCCTTTTCATCTTTTAGAAACGTGTTCTTCTAGCCCAAGAGAAGCTCCATCTTCATTATTGGAAGCTCTCTCTTCCTATTCCTTGTTTTGCCCTTTTTAGGGCTTGTAATGAATGTATTTGGGGGATTTTTGTGTAGATAGAGGATTTTGAGCTTGAGAGTGGGATTAGAGCTTATTAGCTTGATTGGAGACCAAGGCAAGTGGATGAATGGGTTTGTTTTATGATTTGTGATTTTGTAGAGAAATATGGATTTTTATAATGTTGGCTCATTCCTATGGTTATACCTTTCATTGATTTTTGGAAGCATGCATGTTAATGAGCTTTCTTTTCTCTTAATTGCTCCCTTGAAATTTTGTACATTGAGTTGGGTTTGTCAATTTTTACATTCTCATTTTGACGGCCATTCTTGGCATTGAAGGAAGTTGGAAATCATTATGATTTTTTATGGTTGTGAATGTATGGTTGTTAGAGAAGTAAATGGAGAATGGAGTAGATGAAAATGCCATAAATGCATTGCCAAGGGAGTGGCTTGAATGAGGTTTTGAGTGGTTTTGAGTGGAAGAGAAGTTGAGGTTTAGACTGCTGAAACGGAGTGTTTCTGAAGCAGTTTGCTCGAGCGAACCTCTATTCGCTCGGGCGAACCCTTTACAGAACCTCCATCGCTTGAGCCAACCTGTTCCTTCGCTCAAGCCTTCCTGTTCCGGAGCAGTTCGCTCGAGCGACCCCATAATCGCTCGAGCGAACCCCTCACAGAACATTGGTCGCTCGAGCCTCCACCTTTCTTCGCTTGACCCTTTCTGACTCGAAGTAGTCCGTTCGAGTGAATCCCAAACTCGCTCGAGCGAACCCCTTCCAGAGAGTTGTTTGCTTGAGCCACCCTAGTTCTTCGCTCGACCCTTCCTGATTCAGAGTAGTTCGCTCGAGCGAACCCCTCAAAGAACTATGTTCGGTCGAGCCTCCCCATTCTTCGCTTGAGCCCTCCTGAACTGAACCAGTCCGCTCGAGCGAACTGTACAGAATTCCTAGGTCTTTTCTATTGTTTCCAGATATGATGTTCTAAGGCTGGGATGGGTTGTTTTGATGCCCTACCACCTTGGGAAGACGTAGGGGATGACATAAGGAGATTTACCTGGAAAGAAATACCACCTCGGAAATGTATTGAGAGTTGTGTATTTACCAAACTGTATAAGGAATCTTGGGATGTCTATTATCATTCGAGTACCATGCCAAGGGTAATAATAGACATACGAGGTCTTTATTACATATTGTGTGAATACGGAAGTCCCAATACATAGTCCGTAATAGTATAAGGACTCATTGCACTGTTTTATTCGGATTATACTTGTCTTAACCCGATTTCTACTGATATCACTAGTTTTATCTCAAACTATGATTTATGCACCTGACATGTCCTGCTAGCCCCGTTTATACATGAAAAGATAGTGATATGAAATGTGTGACTATGAGCAACACGTCCCGTCTAACTGAGTGTTTTATACCGATATTGTTTTGGTAAATGTTTTGATTTCTCATGTAACCTATGAGTCGGCACCACTAAGCTTGGACGTCCCTGTCAGTATTGTTTTGGTAAATGTTTTGATTTCTCATGTAACCTATGAGTCGGCACCACTAAGCTTGGACGTCCCTGTCAGTCTGATCAATTGACTTGGGCTTCCTCCTCGTGCTCCCGCCAGTTGCAACTTGGATCCTGTCCTGTCCCGTTACCCGGTTCCGCGGTCGTGGTCTTGTCTAGCTATATGTATATGTATATATGATTGGTTTTCGTCACTTCGCGTGTTCGAGCCCGATGCACTGAATGTGCTCTCATCACTTTAGTGATGGAGAGGATTTAGCTTTAGTGTGGTTGCCATCTTGCTAGTTCCCTGTTCTTTGATATCCAGCATGTTTTACTTCATATATACATTGTGACTTTGTGTGGATAGATTTCAACGTCTTTTAAATGTTATCTTTCGATTTCTCTTATTGTATTATCTATTCACCCACTGCCAGACCGTCGTGTCTGACCCACTTTTGTGGTACTCAGGTCCAGTCCCCGTCATTGCCTATCAGGAGGAACATGAGGAGGCGGTCGGTGAACCGCATCAATTAGTGGAATGGCAAGCTGACAATGTCATGTAGACATTGGTTTGAGTTGTGAGTTGCAAAACATTTTGGGGCAAATCTATAGAACGTTTTGATTTATACTTTTGGGTTGTACTGGCCTTTGTTGGCCATTATTTTTGGGAAATGTTAATTTAACTAATCTTTTCTCAAACTTATAACTTTACATTTTGGGAATGCCAAGGAAATCATTGCTCATTTTGACATCATGTCACTTTCATGTATTTATCAGTCTTGTATCGTGGAATGGAGTATGAATTGATTTGCTACACGCTTCCGCACCAATATAAATGTTTTGTGAGTGTGTGTGAGATCCTCACCGCGGAAACTTTTGGGAAATTAAGTGGATGTACGATTGTAGTTAAAGGTGGTTAAACCATCATCCACTTGTTCGCGGGTCCGGACCCTCGGTCCAGGGTCGCGACACATGAGTTCTGAACAAAACATATTTAATGTATAAAGTAAAACTAGCATGATTTCAAGAAAACATCATGATTCATGAATCCACATTGAACTCATCCTTTCTCCGTCATACGTGATGACAAGAGAAAGCAAAACAAAATAAAACGAAACGAAACGAAAGCTCGAGCCACACGAGGTGGGCGGGAAAAACCGGCCGCGGAACTAGACAAAACAAGAATGTGTATAATTACACGACTAATTTGCAGATTGTCCTTATATTTAAGGACCCCCTAACTAGTGGATCAGACTGAGAGGGCATTCCAAGCTTAGCGGTATTCTATGATATTTATGTATGCGCAAAACATATCGATACCTGTACAAAACTTATCAAAAATGGGGAAACACTTATCAAAACAATGCAAGGCGAAACTAAACAAGAGTAGCATAAGCCCTATCAAAATGAAGTTGAAAGATGTTCCCCAATATAGTTCTTGAATAGTTCAAAACGAAACTTATACTTATAAAACAAAGCAAGTACCAAATGATATTCATCGTATCAAATCACGATCCCAAAGCGAAGTTGCTAAGCATACGTTAAGACCTTTCATTTGATCTTCATGTGGTTGGGACCCAAACATCTTAATGAAAAAGAGATTGGTGTTCCGGAAGTTAAAAAGACATTTTGAGACCTCAAGCACACAAACTTAAGTTTAAAAGTTCCTAATCATATTCAGGTTTTCAATCCCAGGAAACTCCCACAAAAACAAACCTATCTAGAAAATTCGGTTAGCTCTCGGTTACCTGTCGGCTAGCCAACATCAGACCGATGGCTGACCGCCAGGTCTCCTGACAGGAAAAACATCATTTTGGAAATGGGACCGAACATCACTCGGTCGACTGTCGGTCGACCGAGGTCGTGCATGTCGGTTGGCCGACAGCTGACCGACGATTCTCTGTCACGAAACACACTTCTGGAAGTGGAGCCAAATTGAACTCGGTTGGCTGTCGGCTGACCGAAGTGGACATGTCGGCTAGCCGCCAGCTGACCGATAGCTGACCGACTGTGCACAACAGCCCAGTTCAAGTCAGAATTCCAGTTATTCTTTCTTCAAATTTCTTCCCATTCCACTTCCTTTCCTTCCTGGTCAAATCCTTGCACATTCCCTGAGCCTCCATGCTCTCCAAGGGGCCATTTCCATTCAATTTTAACAACCATCACATTCATACATTTCACAACATACTCTTCAATCTCGCATCCATCCACCAGACATTTATACATGGTGAAAATCATTTAAATTGAGTAGAGGCTTTAAAAAAAAAATGAAACCACTAACACATGCATTTTAAACTAAATAAGAATTTCAATCCATAACACATATTTGAACCACACAATGCTCAACTAACATGAGAAAAGAAACAAACCATTGAAGCTAAATCATTCAAAGAATTCATGCATCAAAAGGAACTAAAATAATCACTTGCCTTCACCAATGTGCTATCCAAAAAGCAAAACAAAGGCTCTCCAAAAGTCCCTTCCGATAGCTGAACCGAGCTCTACAGGGAAGCCCCAAAACACAACTCAAAATCCACAAAAAATGTGAAACGAAGAACCCATTTCGAAAGGGACTTTGCATGTGATTAAAACAAGATTCTAAGGACCTAAGAAAACTCCATTAAGAAGATGAAGAAGGTCCCTTACCTATAGCTATCCAAACAAAGAGAAACAAAGGAGAAGAAGAGGATTTACAGTTATGCAGACTCTCACCGAAGGGATTTACAGTTCAAGGAAGGAGATAAAGTTTTCCTGAAAGTGTCATCTACTAGAGGAACCTTGAGGTTCGGTCAGAAAGGCAAGTTATCTTGGAGATACATTGGACCATACGACATCGTGAGCAAGATTGGTGACGTGGCTTATAGATTAGCCTTACCACCTGAGCTTTCCGGCATACACAATGTATTCCATGTGTCTATGTTGAAGAAGTACGTCCCCGATCCGTCACATGTACTCCGCCATGAGCCGTTAGAGATCAGAGAAGATGCTACCTATGTTGAAAAGTCGATTCAGATTATTGATACAAAGGAACAAGAGCTGAGAACGAGGAAAATCCACTGGGTGAAAGTGCTTTGGGAGAATCATGGACCTGAAGAAGCAACGTGGGAATTACGGGATCAAGTTCAAAGGAAGTATCCGCATCTACTACTCGATGTTAGTTATTATATTTCATTTGGTGGACCAAATGCCCTAAGGGGTGGAGGATGTAAGACCCCGCCCCGAAGTTTCCGATTAGTGCAAATTAGACGTGCTTTAGTTATAAGTGAGATTAGTGGAATTTGATTAAGTGTGGATTAGAATAGCTTTTCATAGCTTTGGATTATTTTGGGAACTTTATTGATTTAGTGGGACCCTTTGGGGGTTCCTTTATCGTGTTTGTGTGATTTTGGGATTTGTGTCATAATCGGAAAAATCTGTATTTTGCCCCATTTGATTTATTTTATTATTTCCAACAACTTTTGTATTTGCCCCGTTTCCATTCGAGACCTCTAGATCTTACGTTGCTAATGATAGGGGTAAAACAGTATTTTTGCACAAAATCTGGACACTATTTTCAATGTCTCTGAAACCCATGAAATGTATACTTTTTGGAAGCTAGAAATTTCGACGAACAATTCTTCCTTCATCGTCGAATCCATCCGAAGCCCGGAAAATGATGTTTTAACCCAATTAGTTAGTTAAGTTGTGGGACCCATTCATGTTTTCTATATAAGGAGAGTCCTTTTCATTCTTCTTCTTCTTCTAGCTACTTTATTGTGAAGGAGATAAGAGAGTCCAGCTGCCTAGGGTTTCCTTGCTCTTCTTGCTTCTCCATCTCTCAATCACTCTCAAACTATTGCTAAAGGAGAAATGGAGGCTACACTCTTCTTCCTCACTTTGAGAGCCTTCCATTGATACAACTTATGAAGAAATCCACGTCCTCTAGAGTCCATTTTGAACTATTTTCTTCCATTTGGGGACCTTCCATGTAAGTGATCCTTTCCATCCTCTAGATTATGCTTTTTCTAGCTTAGAGAGTCTTCATTTCCATTATTGGAAGCTCTCTCTTCTTATTCCTTGTTTTGCCATTTTTAGGGCTTGAAATGAATGTTATTTTGGGGGTTTTTGTGCAGATATTTGATTTTGGCTTAAAGAGTGGTGATTAGAGCTTATTAGCTTAATTGGAGACCAAGGCAAGTGGATGAATGGGTTTGTTTTATGATTTGTTATTTTGTAGAGAAATATGGATTTTTATAATGATGGCTCCTTCTTATGCTTCATGTCTTTCATTGATTTTTGAAGCATGCATGTTAATGATCTTTGTTAATGATCTTTCTCCCATCTTAATTACTCTCTTGAGATTTTGTACATTAAGTTGGTATTTGGTCAATCTTTGCATCCTCATTTATGATGGTTGTTCTTAGCATTGAATGAGGTTGGAAATCATTATGATTTTGATGGTTTTGAATGGGTGGTTGTTGAAGAAGTGAATGGTGTTTTGGGTAGATGGAAAGGCCATAAATGTATTGCCAAGAGGATGGCTTATATGGGGTTTTGAAAGGAAGAAAAGTGAGGTTCGGGCTGCTGAAACGGTGAGTTTATGAAGCAGTTCGCTCGAGTGAACCTCAGTTCGCTCGAGCGAACCTCAATTCGCTCGAGCGAACTCATCATCGCTCGAGCAAACCCCTCACAGAACATTGGTCGCTCGAGCCTCTTTCTTTCTTCACTCGACCTTTTTTGATTCGAAGTAGTCTGCTCGAGCGAACTCATATTCGCTCGAGCGAACCCCTCACAGAACATTGGTCGCTCGAGCCTCTCTCTTTCTTCACTCGACCTTTTTTGATTCGAAGTAGTCCGCTCGAGCGAACTCATATTCGCTCGAGTGAACCCCTTCCAGAGATTGGTTCGCTTAAGCTATTCTTTCTGTTCGCTCGACCCTTCCTGACTCGGACCAGTTCGCTCGAGCGAACTTATATTCGCTCGAGCGAACCCCCTCCCAAAATGCTGTTCGCTCGAGCGAACCCCTTCCAAATATTGGTTCGCTTGAGCCATTCTTTCTGTTCGCTCGACCCTTCCTGACTCGGACCAGTTCGCTCGAGAGAACTTATATTCGCTCGAGCGAACCCCCTCCCAGAATGCTGTTCGCTCGAGCGAACTGCACAGAATTATTGGGTTGTTTCCAAACATGCTTAAAAGGTTGTTTTAAGGTCCAGTGAGGTTGGTTTGGAGCCCTATTATGATGTGGAGAAATAAGAGGTGTCTCATGGAGACTGATTTGGAAAAGAACCCCAATTTCGGAAATTTATTGAGATTAATGGAATCATCAACTTATATAGGGATCCCGGGATGTCTCAAACCTTCTGGAGTACCATGCCATCAATTTAAATCGACATACGAGACCCTTATACTTATTATTTAAATCCTGAAACCTCAATGTATGGTCCGAAAATATATGGGTGTCTATAGTGTTTGCTTTTATCAAACCTTACACATTTTTGACATTTTTCGCATATTAGTACAAGTGGCATTTCAAAACCACTGAAATCCGTAATTTGAACATTTGATCAGCCTTATGCATTTCGATAAGATATTATTGTGTCATATGCACTTAGGAGCCTTTTTGTTAAGTCTGTTTTGCGTGGTACTTACCTCTTTAGATATGTATATGTTTTGAATGTGTTTTAACCTATGAGTCGGCACCACTAAGCTTGGACGACCTTGTCGGTTTGATCCACCGTCTGGGGGTCCCCCTTTAGCTTCTGTCAGCTGCAGTCTGAATTCTGTTTTGTTTGTCACCTGGTTCCGCGGCCGTGGTTTTGCTCAGTACATTATATATGTATATAGTTGTTTCTTGTCACTTCGTGTGCTCCGAGATCAACGCCTTTAGTGTGCTCTCATCACATTAGTGATGGAGGATTTAGCTTAAGTGTGGTTCCGATCTTGTCAGTTCCCTTTCTTTGGTTACCTTCATGATTCATCTTGCAGTTGTACTTTATATCAACAATGCATCATGTTTATAACCATCACTGTTTTATTATGATATTAGTATCTTTTAAGTTATATTTTGTTTCCTTAGATTGTATTATCTATTCACCCACCTGCCAGACCGTCGTGTCTGACCCATCTTTGTGGTACTTAGGTGATAAGTCCTTAAAAATGCAGAATTTCCTCATCATTTTAGAGTAATTAAGGACTTAATCATCAAATCATGGACCATTTTAGTAAAAAATTATGATTTTATGTTTTTGAGCATCAAAGTCTGAATTTGAGTCAAAATTCATCCAAAAATTGCACTTTCACATAAAATCATGAATTTCTCCATTTTTGGTATTAAAAGTCACAAATTTCTCATAACTTTTTATTCACACATGAAATATGAATTTTCTTTGCACCTTTAATTTAATTAAAGAAAACTTGACAAAATGGTGAAATATTATGCATCTACTCAGTGTGAATTGGGGCCCGCATCTTGTAATACTCTTTTCCTACATAAATAAATAATTCTTTGATCATTGATTATATTATTTGTATTTTTATAGGAAAAATCAATTTCTTGGGACCCGCGGAAGAGATGAATCAATTGAAGAATTAAAGAAGGAAAACCAAGCTATTAAAGCTCTGCATGGGGTCCACACTATCTTTGTTTCAAAAATTCAAATCAAGCCAATCAAAGAAGAAAAAATTGCAAAAAACCCCTCCAAGGTGAGGACGTCCAAGGCAAGGAAATTCAAGGCTTACACACTCATGTGGGGCCGATCATGTGTTCCAATTTGAGATACAAATCTGAACTTCAGATTTGAAATTGTTTAAGCCAAGGTAGGGACGTCCATGCATGGTGTGGAGTTCAAATGTTACATATTTTCAAGTGGGGCCTACTTCTATTCCATGTTTGAAATTAATTTCAGATTTGAAAGGATCTTCTCAAGAGAGGAAGTGGGCCCATCTAAGGATATTTTTCCAGCCATGAAGAGTTCAAAAGATTGGAGATCTTGGTTAGCAATTCAAGTTGAAAACAAATTCAAAGAAGCCAAGATTTGCACTAAGTTGTTGGATTTATCTCCAAAAAGATAGGCCTCAAAATTTTGAATTTTGCAACCCAAGATTCCTCAGAAAAAAGGAGTTGCAAGGGATTAGGAGAATGCAAGGATTTATGCACCAATGAATTCAAAAGAGAATTCAAATCTGAAATACCCACAAAAGTCTCCTAAACCTACCAAAATCCCATCCAAAATTGGAGATTAAGCAAAGAGCCTTATGAAACTATGCTACCTTGGACTACAAGTGAGGAAAAAGAATATAAAAAAGGGCCATAAAGGGCTGGACGTCACCTACCATCTCCCCCATTCCACCTTGGACGACCAGCAACCTTTCCCCTTTTTTTTATCACTTTTTTCTCCATCTCTCCCCTACCATCCTCACTCACCCAAGGCTCTCTAAGGCTACCACCACATGGGTTCTTACGTCGCTGCCGTCGCATCGCCGTTGCTATCGTCACTCCACCATCGGATCATCCTTGAAATCATCTTCCCTTGCTTGGATTTCAGATCGCGAAACGAGAGCCGGTTGGATCGCCGTTCAAGACCGCGAGTCCCTCTCCTCCGTTTAGTGTTTCTTGTGTCTATGGTAAGGTTGGATGCACTTTATTTTTATTAAAAGAATTTTGTAATGGTTATTTGCTTGTAATGGGTCTTTCATTAGTAAATCAAGTTTATGGGGTCTTGGTCTTCACCAATGAGTCAACATCGAATTTTTGTGCGTAGTGACAGTGTGCACTTGGTGCGGTGGTCTTGATTTTTCTTGATGGCATTAAGCAAAGTAATTATTGTAAAGTTTTAGAATTAAAATCTAATTTCTTTATTCTCTGATTTTATTTTATTTTATTTTATTTTTATTTTTTTTATTCACCTTAACAATTATTGCAAGTGGTTGGGCTAATAAATCTTATGGTGATGCAGTGGTTAGATTAGGTTTCTAGATTAGGATTTTAATTTTCTTTGGTTGTAATTAATATTTCAGATTTGTAATTAATTTTTAATTCAATTAGAAATTTTGATTTGTATAGTTTTTTTTTTAGGCTAGAACTAGTTTTTTTTATTAGGACAGGTATTGCGATAAATAAACTCTCCGTGGATCGATCCGGTTTCACCGGTTATTACTACAATCACGGCCTTGCACTTGGGGCTACGATCAAGTTTTTGGCGCCGTTGCCGGGGAGTTTTTCTTCGCTTAAGGTATTTTTTCCAACCTATCTTTTTAATTGCTTTGTGGGTGTGCCTTTACTATTCCGTAATCATTCTAGATCTAAGGGTAGCATGCATGGAATGTTTGGACCAGCCCTATTGCATTAAAAAGTGGATTTTTAATCTCTGAGTTTTTATAAAATTGGAACTATGTCAGATCCGAAAAATTATTTTTTCTAATTTTTCAAAAATCACATCCAATTTCTGAAAATTGCCTAGTTAACTTGTTCTAATTTGGACTAGTTAAGGTCATTCTTTGTGTTGCTGGTTAGGATTAATTAAGGTCTGTTAAAATCAGTTATTTTTCATATTTTTAGGATTTTAAAGTTTCCAAAAAAATTCTGGAACTTTCCCTCACAAAGGCAAGTCGTAGATCGCACAAATTCGGCTTTTTGGCCACCAAACTTGCAAAAATCTGAAAATTTCAGAACTTTCATTGGAAACTCAGTTTTATTAGTTGTTTTTAAATTTAAAAGGACTCTTAAAAGCTTGCTAGAATTTTTTCTAAGAAGGTTAGTTGTTTCTTTCGGAAGCCGAACAAACTGCCTTTCTTAATTGGTTCGATGTCTAGGCAAGTCTTGACCCATTAGATAAGGGAGACAACTCTCTTGTTCTAGAAGGTGGTTTTTAAGCCGGACCCTTGCAACGCATCGCTACCCCACCACTGATCTGGGGACTTACCTGGTCGGGCCAGTTTCATAGATTTGAGTTTGGGAACTTTCTTTAGAGATATTAAACTCTCTAAGATTAGAACTTTGTAAGAATTTGATAATCTTCTTTTAAATCTAAGAACGAACCTTAGGTAGTTTTTCTTTCTAGGTTTCTTTATAAAATAATAAAAAAAATAATAATAAATAAATAAAAACTTTTCAAAATTCCAAAAAAGAAGGAAAGACCCCCATCTTCTTGGCAGAGGGACTCCTCAAATCGGTTAGAAAGGAAGGAATCACCTGTCAAGAGCTTGATTAAATTCTACGAATCTAGATCTCCTGGTTCTCTTAGAATTTCCAATATGGTTGATGAGCATAGTGATAACGAGAAGAACGGTAATGGGAATGGACCCAATAATAATGGGGAGGTGAATCAACCTCTTAGGAGTTTACGTGATTACCTTCACCCTACACAACAAGCCACACCGTCGTGCATGGTTATACCCGCAGGTGCGGGTCAATTTGATATCAAACCGGGAGTAATCCAACTTCTCCCCAAATTTCATGGACTTGAATCGGAAAGTGCATATCTGCACATAAAAGAGTTTGAAGAAGTGTGTGCAACACTATACTTCAATAATGTGAGGGAAGACCTTATCAATTTCGTTGATTTCCATTTTCCCTCAAAGATAAGGCCAAGGCATGGCTTCACTCCTTATAACCCAATTCGATTGCTCTATGGTCCGACATGGTCCGGGAATTTTTAAAGAAATTTTTCCCATTACAGAAGACCAACACCTTACAAAGAAATATTATGAATTTTAAACAAAAAGACAAGGAGTCTTATTATAGGTGTCGGGAACGCTTTAATGAACTACTCCTTGCATGTCCCCACCACGGATTTGAATTGCACAATACAATTGGTCACTTCTATGATGGACTTAGTCTAGAAACACGTCAATTCGTGGAGATGATGTGCAATGGGGAGTTCATGGCGAAAAACCCAAATCAGGCATGGACCTACCTTCAGTTTTTGGCAGATAGTGCACAAAATTGGGACACATCTGAAGGTATAGACCCCGTAAAGCAATCGAGTCAGGCCAAAGGAGGGGGATTATATGTATTAAAAGAAAGCGATCATCTTCAAGCAAAAATTGCCTATCTTACAAGAGAAGTTGAGTCCTTGAAATTTGTGAAGAATAAGGAACCTGCTATAGTTTGTGGCATCTGCGCTAGTGATAAACACATTTCTTCGGAGTGCCCAACACTCCCTGCTTTTCAAGAAGCGTTTCACGAGCAAGCAAATGCCACTAACACATACAACCGGCAGTTTAACAATTCTTTGGGTAACACATACAATCCTAATTGGAGGAATCACCCCAACTTTAGTTGGAGGAATGGCCCAAATGCTACTCAGCCCAATTTCAACCAAATGTCAAATCAATTTGGGGGTACTGCTAGTACATATGCTCAAAACACACAGCAAATGGTCGCCCCTACAGCACAAACGACACCTTGGGATGAACTTGTGGCTAAGTTTATGGTGAATCAAGAGTCCATCAATAAAAAACATGATCAAAACTTTGAGAATTTACAGAACACCATGTAGAACCTCTACAAATTGATTGAATCACAAAATAAGGGGGCTTTTCCAGCCCAACCACAGCCCAATCCAAAAGGGCAATTTGAGGTTCATCAAGGTGGTCCGTCAAATTCAAAGGAGCAGGTTCAAGCTGTTACTATTCTACGTAGTGGTAGAGAGATTGAAAAGCCAGATCTGGAAAAAGATAAACAGCCTGCATCCTCAGATCAGGAAGGGAAAGAAAATGAAGTCCCTTCTATCAAGGAAAACACCCCAGTTCCTCCGGGATTCAAGCCTTTACCACCTTTTCCCAACCGATTAGCTCCTGCCAAGCCATCTATACAGAACCAGGAAATCTTTGATGTACTTAAAGAGGTTAAAATTAACATCCCGTCGTTAGACGCAATCAAACAAGTCCCATCTTACGCAAAGTTTCTTAAGGACTTGTGCACGTTGAAGCGTAAGATACATGTACAAAAGAAAGCGTTCCTCACTGAGCAAGCTAGTGCAATTTTAAAGCATGACGCTCCCCCTAAATTCAAAGATCCAGGATGCCCCACAATTTCGTGCATCATTGGAAATTATCAAATTGAACAAACGCTGCTTGATCTTGGGGCGAGTGTTGACTTACTACCTTACTCGGTCTATGTAAAATTGGGGTTAGGCGAACTCAAACCCACCCAGGTTACTCTGCAGCTCGCAGACCGTTCAGTCAAAAGATCGAGAGGGATAGTAGAGGATGTGCTTATGCAAGCTGACAAGTTCTACTTTCCAGTAGACTTCATTGTACTAGACACTCATCCTGTGGCAGATCCTCATGCTCAGATTCCGATAATTCTGGGGAGACCATTCTTAGCCACATCCAATGCATTGATCAATTGCCGGAATGGAAAAATGACGCTATCTTTTGGTAACATGACATTAGAGCTAAATATTTTTGACCTTTGCAAACAACCACGGGATGATAACATTGACCTTGAAGAAGTAGATTTGATCAGTGTTCTTACAGCAGAAACTTTTGAAAAATCAATCTCCGATTCCATTGAGTCAATTAAGGACCTGACCCTCTCTGAAGAAACACTTGATAGCACTGTTGAAATGGTCAACATTGTAGGCAAACCCTCTTTTGAAGAGCTATTACCAACTGGTACTCTGTCTCTTCCATCTCAGGTGAGGCCGCCCAAACCTGAGTTGAAACCCTTGCCCTCTCACCCGAAATATGCATACCTTGGAGAAAATGAAACATTTCCTGTAGTAATTTCTACACACCTTGACAAGGACCAAGAAGTCCAACTCTTAGAAGTGCTCAAACTGCATAAAGGTGCAATTGCTTGGACCGTGGCTGACATTAAGGGAATTAATCCCCTCGTGTGTACACATCATATCTATTTGGAGGAGAATGCAAAACCCTCCCGTCAGATGCAACGCCGGTTAAACCCCACTGTGCAGGAAGTGGTTAGGGCGGAAGTTTTGAAACTTCTAGATGTGGGTATCATTTATCCAATTTCAGATAGCCAATGGGTCAGCCCTACCCAAGTTGTACCTAAAAAGGCCGGCGTAACTGTAGTCCGTAATGCTAATGATGAGCTCATCCCAACCCGTGTACCCACAGGTTGGCGAGTTTGTATCGACTACAGAAAGTTAAATGCTGTCACACGAAAGGATCATTTCCCCCTACCCTTCTTGGACCAAATTTTAGAACGGGTAGCTGGCCACGAGTATTATTGTTTCTTGGATGGATATTCTGGATAGAATCAAATAGAGATCGCCCCGAAAGACCAAGAGAAAACAACTTTCACATGCCCCTTTGACACCTTTGCTTACCGACGGATGCCCTTTGGGCTGTGTAATGCTCCTGCAACCTTTCAAAGGTGCATGCTGAGTATTTTTAGTGATATGGTGGAACGTTTTCTCGAAGTCTTCATGGACGATTTCTCTGTTTTTGGAGATTCTTTCCAAGATTGTTTGAGCAACTTAACTAAGGTCCTCTCTGGGTGTGAAGAAAAGAACTTAGTACTGAATTGGGAAAAATGTCATTTTATGGTACGACAAGGGATTGTCCTTGGCCACATCGTATCATCTAAAGGATTGGAAGTGGACAAAGCCAAAATAGATCTAATTTCCAATTTGCCCGCCCCAAAAACCGTAAGAGATGTAAAATCTTTCTTAGGGCATGCCGGATTCTACAGAAGGTTCATAAAAGATATTAGTGTCATTTCTAGACCATTATGCAACCTTCTGCTAAAGAAAGCAGAATTTGAGTGGACGGAGGCATGTCAAGTGGCTTTTATCAAGCTTAAGGACATGTTGACGACTGCTCCAATTATGCAACCTCCAGATTGGAGCCTGCCCTTTGAAATCATGTGCAATGCTAGCGATTATGCAGTTGGGGCAGTTCTTGGGCAACTTAGGGACAAAAGGCCATATGTAATTTACTATGCTAGCAGGACTTTAAACAGTGCACAGATTAATTATTCTACAACAGAGAAAGAACTATTGGCTGTGGTCTATGCACTGGATAAATTCCGTTCCTACTTAATTGGATCCAAAATTGTGATCTTTACTGACCATTCTGCGCTGAAGTACCTGCTTTCTAAGAAAGATGCCGAGCCTAGACTGATCAGATGGATCCTTCTACTCCAAGAGTTCAATATCGAAATCAAGGATAAGAAAGGAGTAGAAAATGTGGTGGCTGATCATCTTTCTAGGATTGTCCTTTCCAACGCTTTAGAACCCTTGCCAATCCAGGACACTTTCCCTGATGAGCACTTGTTTGCCACATTTTCCCATTCTCCATGGTATGCTGACATTGCTAATTATCTAGCTTCGGGTGAAATTCCAAAAGAATGGACCCAACAAGATAAAAACAAATTTTTCACTGAGGTGAAACAATTTTTCTAGGATGAACCATACCTTTTTAAATATTGCCAAGACCAAATCATTAGGAGATGCATTCCAGACCATGAAATGAACAGTGTTATATCGTTTTGCCATTCTCACGCTTGTGGTGGCCATTTTTCTGCTAAAAAAACCGCTCACAAAATTTTACAATCTGGATTTTACTGGCCCACATTATTTAAAGATGCATATGATTTCTGTAAGGCATGTGAGCGGTGCCAAAAATTGGGTTCAATTTCCAAAAGGAACATGATGCCTTTAAACCCAATTTTGGTCGTCGAGTTATTCGATGTATGGGGTATAGACTTTATGGGACCATTTCCCCCGAGCTTTGGTTTTCATTATATCCTCGTTGCAGCTGATTATGTTTCCAAATGGATTGAAGCAATCCCATGTAGGAACAATGATTCTAAAACGGTAAAAAAGTTTATCTTGGACAATATCTTTTCCCGTTTTGGAACTCCGCGTGCCATCATTAGTGATGGGGGCACTCACTTTTGTAACCGCATTATTGAGAGTTTGTTTCAAAATTACGGTGTTACACATAAAGTGGCTACCCCCTATCATCCTCAAACAAGTGGGCAGGTAGAGGTCTCAAATAGGGAAATTAAAAGAATTTTGGAGACCACGGTAAAACCGAATCTTAAGGATTGGTCCATGCGGTTAAGTGATGCTTTGTGGGCCTATCGCACTGCATATAAGACCCCAATTGGGATGTCTCCATACCGGTTTATATATGGGAAAGCTTGCCACCTTCCAGTGGAGCTAGAACATAAAGCTTATTGGGCCATTAAACAACTGAACTTTGACTTAGACAAGGCTGGGGAGAAAAGAGCCCTTGATCTAAATGAATTAGAAGAATTGAGAAACGAGGCTTATATGAACTCAAGAATTTACAAGGACAGGACTAAGGCCTTTCATGATAAACGGATATTAAGAAAATCATTCCATCCGTCTCAAAAAGTCCTCTTGTACAATTCTCGACTTCATCTTTTCCCTGGAAAGTTACGATCTCGTTGGACAGGCCCCTACATTGTTCAAGAAGTATTTCCATATGGGGAAGTGACCCTCATTGATCCATCGAATGGTACCTCTTTTAAAGTCAATGGACAACGTTTAAAACCATTCTTGGAGACTATTCCTCCAGAGGAAAATGTAATTCCTCTAATCGATCCTATCTATCAGGATTGACAGGCACTGGATCTGACAGTGGCCCATACCTTTGTATATTATGCATATATTTTTTATTTTCTTTGTGTGTTCTTTGTCTTACATTGGACAGGTTTCTACATAAAAGCTTCTTTACTCCAGGTGCTTTCTACCCTTTTTCCTCCTTTTACATTTTCACCTCATGTTACGTTTTATTTCGCATTTCGTGTATGACATCGAGGACGTTGTCTAGTTTAGGTTGGGGGGTGGGAACAAGCACACTTGTCCAATTTTAGACAAATTTTTTTTTGTTTCTGAGTAGCCGTTTCAAAAAAAAATAAAAATAATAATAATAGTAATAAAAAAAAACCCACAAAAAAATAGGGTTTTCAAAAGAACTTGACGATTCGAAGATGCTTAGAAACCTGGAATTTCAGAATTTTTTGGAAGGAAGTAAAATGAAGGTTCATTATTTTCTAAAAAATAAAAAGAATACCGAACTTTGTTTTTCACAGTACCACGTGTACATCATTTCAAAAGTTTTGGACAAAAAGATTTAAGTGTCATTTTCAGAGTTCTTTCAAGAGAGAAAAAGAGACGACTTTCTGAAATTTGGCCATATGAGTTCTCCTGGCTCATCGGCATGGTTAGGCCAACCAAAACCAGTGAATTAATTCGGGTGAATTGAAAAGGGCTGCCTATTGTTGGGGACCGTTTAAAAAAAAAATTGCCGAGGGACGCACAAATAAGTGTTAAAAAAAAAGTGTTTAGTTATAACTCTTGAAAAGAATAAAAAGTTATGTGACTAGTTTGGGTTCGTAGTCTTTTTAACCCGAGCCAGTAAGCCCGTAGGGGTATTTATATACCTAGTGCCCTAAAGAGATCTGTTTTGGGAGTCATTGGCCTAATGCTCATTATATGGGTTAATTAGAAAGCTTAAGGGACCTAGGCATTGCACAGTCACATGTGTATGTTCAAAAAAAAAAAAAAGATGTATCTCGCGGCCTTTGAAAAAATAGGAGTGCGAAAGCCATCATAGTAGCCTTGAGAGGAGACTTGTATTTTGCCCGAATCCAGTAAAGTTGGAAATTCCGAGGGAGAATTCTGTTTTCATGGCATTATCGTAGAACATTTAAAATTTTTGTTTTGATGTATACATTTGCACAAGGCACTCAAAGTTTTGGTATAATTTAAAAAAAAAAAAAAAGAAGACAAAAAAAAAAAAAAACGTGAACCGGATTTTGAAAAGTCTAAAATCTTGATTATTCGAGGATTCGAGGCATCTGATTTGACTCAATCATCTTTTGAAAAACCTTCCATTGAATTTCTTTCACTTTTAGGTAAATGAATTTTGTGGGCATATTCACTGCAAACCCTCACGAGGCACAACTCGCCCACTAGAGGTAACCTAGGGGTTTAAAGGCTTGCTGCATAGGCTAAATGCAGCCGAGAGTGCCAGCGAAAGTGGGGTTTTTCTTTTTGTCTTTTCATTTAGTTTAGATTAGATTAGGCCAGAAGACCTACCATACTTTGCATATTTTGCTCGGGACTAGCAAAAAGCTGGTTGGGGGGTGTGATAAGTCCTTAAAAATGCAGAATTTCCTCATCATTTTAGAGTAATTAAGGACTTAATCATCAAATCATGGACCATTTTAGTAAAAAATTATGATTTTATGTTTTTGAGCATCAAAGTCTGAATTTGAGTCAAAATTCATCCAAAAATTGCATTTTCACATAAAATCATGAATTTCTCCATTTTTGGCATTAAAAGTCACAAATTTCTCATAACTTTTTATTCACACATGAAATATGAATTTTCTTTGCACCTTTAATTTAATTAAAGAAAACTTGACAAAATGGTCAAATATTATGCATCTATTCAGTGTGAATTGGGGCCCGCATCTTATAATACTCTTTTCCTACATAAATAAATAATTCTTTGATCATTGATTATATTATTTGTATTTTTATAGGAAAAATCAATTTCTTGGGACCCGCGGAAGAGATGAATCAATTGAAGAATTAAAGAAGGAAAACCAAGCTATTAAAGCTCTGCATAGGGTCCACACAATCCTTGTTTCAAGATTCAAATCAAGCCAATCAAAGAAGAAAAAATTGTAGAAAACCCCTCCAAGGTGAGGACGTCCAAGGCAAGGAAATTCAAGGCTCACACACTCATGTGGGGCCGATCATGTGTTCCAATTTGAGATACAAATCTGAACTTCAGATTTGAAATTATTTAAGCCAAGGTAGGGACGTCCATGCATGGTGTGGAGTTCAAATGTTACATATTTTCAAGTGGGGCCTACTTCTATTCCATGTTTGAAATTAATTTCAGATTTGAAGGGATCTTCTCAAGAGAGGAGGTGGGCCCATCTAAGGATATTTTTCCAGCCATGAAGAGTTCAAAAGATTGGAGATCTTGGTTAGCAATTCAAGTTGAAAACAAATTCAAAGAGGCCAAGATTTGCACTAAGTTGTTGGATTTATCTCCAAAAAGATAGGCCTCAAAATTTTGAATTTTGCAACCCAAGATTCCTCAAAAAATAGGAGTTGCAAGGGATAAGGAGAATGCAAGGATTTATGCACCAGTGAATTCAAAAGAGAATTCAAATCTGAAATACCCACAAAAGTCTCCTAAACCTACCAAAATCCCATCCAAAATTGGAGATTAAGCAAAGAGCCTTATGAAACTATGCTACCTTGTACTACAAGTGAGGAAAAAGAATATAAAAAAGGGCCATAAAGGGCTGGACGTCACCTACCATCTCCCCCATTCCACCTTGGACGACCAGCAACCTTTCCCCTTTTTTTATCACTTTTTTCTCCATCTCTCCCCTACCATCCTCACTCACCCAAGGCTCTCTAAGGCTACCACCGCTTGGGTTCTTACGTCGCCGCCGTCGCATTGCCGTTGCTATCATCACTCCACCATCGGATCATCCTTGAAATCATCTTCCCTTGCTTGGATTTCAGATCGCGAAACGAGAGCCGGTTGGATCGCCGTTCAAGACTGCGAGTCCCTCTCCTCCGTTTAGTGTTTCTTGTGTCTATGGTAAGGTTGGATGCACTTTATTTTTATTAAAAGAATTTTGTAATGGTTATTTGCTTGTAATGGGTCTTTCATTAATAAATCAAGTTTATGGGGTCTTGGTCTTCACCAATGAGTCAACATCGAATTTTTGTGCGTAGTGACAGTGCGCACTTGGTGCGGTGGTCTTGATTTTTCTTGATGGCATTAAGCAAAGTAATTATTGCAAAGTTTTAGAATTAAAATCTAATTTCTTTATTCTCTGATTTTATTTTATTTTATTTTATTTTTATTTTTTTATTCACCTTAACAATTATTGCAATTGGTTGGGCTAATAAATCTTATGGTGATGCAGTGGTTAGATTAGGTTTCTAGATTAGGATTTTGATTTTCTTTGGTTGTAATTAATATTTCAGATTTGTTATTAATTTTCAATTCAATTAGAAAATTTGATTTGTATAGTTTTTTTTTTAGGCTAGTGTCGCGACCCGGAACCGAGACCCGGGACCGCGACGGTGTGTGTATGGGATAATGAACTACCCTTAACAACGATTATACCTTTCCTTAATTTCCCACAGGTTTCCGCGGTGAGGATTCCACATACACTCATAGAACATTTATATTGGTGCGGAAGCGTGTAGCAAATCAAACTCTTAATCCATTCTCATCAAATAAGACTGACGATACACAAGTATGACATGATGTCAGAGTGAGCAATGATCTCATTAGCATTCCCAAAATATGAAGTTAAAGTTTAAACAAAAGATCAAGTTAAATTAACATTCCCAAAAATAATGGCCAACAAAGGCCAGTACAACCAAAAGTATAAATCAAGAATCAGTCTATGATCTCCCTAAATATTCGCAGCTCAAAAGCTAAACTGAATTTCTACATGACATCGTCAGCTTGCCACTCCACTAATCGTTGCGGTTCATCAACCGCCCCCTCTGGCTCCTCCCCAAAGGCAATAACGGGAGCTGGACCTGAGTACCACAAAAATGGGTCAGACACGACGATCTGGCAGGTGGGTGAATAGATAATACCAAGAAAGAAATCAAAGCATATCATAGACGTAACGAAAACTGTCATAAAACAAGATGCATGGTTCATTTAAAGTACAGATGCAATATAAATCATGTGGGGTATTCAAGGTACAGGAACTGACTAGATGGCAACCACACTAGAGCTAAATCCTCTCCATCACTAAGGTGATGAGAGCACATTCAGTGCGTTGGGCTCGAGCACACGAAGTGACGAGAGCCAACATTATATACAGATACATATACATATAACTAGGCAAGACCACGGCCGCGGAACCGGGTAACGGGACAAGACAAGATCCAAGTTGCAACTGGCGGGAGCACAAGGGGGAGGCCCAAGTCAGTTGATCAGACTGACAAGGACGTCCAAGCTTAGTGGTGCCGACTCATAGGTTACATGAGAAATCAAAACGTATACCAAACATATCAGTATGAAACATTCGGGTAAGCGGGGCATGGTGCTCGTAGGCACACATTTCATGTCATTATCAGTTCATGCATAGACGGGGCTGGCAGGGCATATCAGGTGTATAAATCAGAATTCGAGATAAAACTGGTAGGCTCGGGTAATTATACATATAATCTGAGTAAAACAATGCAATAAATCTTTATATCACTAGGGACTATATATTGGGACATCCATATTCAACGACCTGTATAAGGATCTTGTATGTCTATATTACCCTTAGTATGGTACTCAAATGATAGAGGACATACTAAGTTTCCTTATGCACGTTGATGAATCTAAAAGTCCCAATACCTTTTCCGAAATGGTGTTTCTTTCTATGTCAATCTCCTTATGTCATCCCCTGGGTCTTTCCAAGGTGGTAGGGCATCAGAACAACCCATCCAAACCTTTAAATACCATATCTGAAACCAATAGGAAAAGACTCAGGAATTCTGGGTGAAACTCGGTCACCTGTCGGTCATCTGGCGGTTAGCCGCCGAGGTGATCGGCGGTTAGCCGCTGGCTGACCGCGGGGCTGACCCCGGTTCCCCAGCTAAAATATAGCATTCTGTGTTTCTAACCGCGCATCTCGGCTACCTAGCGGTCACATGGTTTTTGGATTGGCGGTTAGCCGCTAGCTGACCGCGCGGCTGACCATGGTTCGCCTGTCAAAATACAGCATTCTGTGTTTCTAACCGCATCTGGGTCGGCTAGCCGCCGGTCACCTGTCGGCTAGCCGCCAAGGTGACCGCCCACTGACAGCCCAGCTGCGGGAACTACACATCAGGTGCAGATTTCAACCCTTTCCTTCCCAAACCATTTCACCTCCATTCCAACCATTTCCTAACGTGGAATGGGTCTACTCCCTTCCATTTAACATTTAATTCTTTCCACCAACCACCATTCCATCAATGTATTTAATTCTCCTACCAATACAAATCTCATTCAATGCAAGTACAAATATCATTTAAGAAGTTTATAATGACCAAAATAAACTTTGATGATGAATGCATATATACTCATAAGACTAACTAAGAGGAAAACCATGTCAATAAGTACATTTTCAAAAGCATTATGAAACATAATGAACCAAATGAAATAGGGATAATAGAAATCCACATTTTCAACAAAATAAGAACTTATCCAAATCGAATCCATTCATCCACTTGCCTCGGTCTCCAAGTATGCTAGTCAAGCTCTAATCCTTCTATCAAGCTCAAAATCTACAATCTACACAAAAATCCCCAAAATACAACATTACTACCCTAGAATGTCAAAATCAAGAAATAGATGGAAATAGCTTCCAATAATCAAGGTGAAGCACCTCCATGGCTAGAAGAATACACAACCAAGAGATGAGAAGAGGAACTTACATGAAAAGTCCTCTAATGGCAAGAGTTTGCTCAAAAGGTAGCTTGGAATGGGAGGCTCTCTCCACAAATGGTATCAAGATGAAGCTCTCATGGAGGGGAAGAAGATCAATGCCTCCATTTTGCCTTTAGCAATAGATTTGAGAGAGATTGAGAGATGGAGAAGCAAGGAGCAAGATAGCTTGAAGAAAACCCTAGGCTGGGCTGGAATTCCCTCTTTTTCTTAAGAAGTTGCAAGAAGAGGAAGAAGAAAAGGACTCCTTCTTATATAGAGAATGGCAATGGGTCCCACAACTTAAAAGTCCAATCGAGCTAAAACATCAATCTACGGGCTTCGGATGGATTCGACGAAGAAGGAAGAATTGATCGTCGAAATTTCTACTTTCCAAAAAGTATATATTTTACGAGTTTCGGAGACATTGAAATTAGTGTCCAGATTTTGTGTAAAAAGACTGTTTTACCCCTATCAATGGCAAAGTAGGGTTTAGAGGTCTCGAATGGAAACGGAATAAATACGAAAGTTGTTGGGAATCATAAAATACATTAAACGGAGCAAATTACCGATTTCCAGAATTATAACTAAATCCCAAAACTAATCAAGACACAATAAAAGGTACCCCCAAAGGGCCCCACTAGATCACAAGAGTCCCCAAAATTATTTAAAGCTATAAAAAGCTATTCTAATCCTGATTTAACCCATTTCCACTAATCTCACTTATAGCTCAAACGCGTCTTAATTAACACTAAAAGGAAACTCTCGGGGCGGGGTCTTACAGCTAGAGCTAGTTTTTTTTATTAGGACAGGTTTTGCGATAAATAAACTCTCCGTGGATCGATCCGCTTTCACCGGTTATTACTGCAATCGCGGCCTTGCACTTGGGGCTACGATCATCAGGTCCTGTCCCTGTTATTGCCTTTGAGGAGGAGCAAGAGGAGGCGGTTGGTGAGCCGCAATGTTTAGTAGAGTGGCAAGCTGACAATGTCATGCACACATTGGTTTGAGCTACGAGTTGCGTAACATTTTGGGGAAAATTGTAGAATGAATTGTGATTTATATTTTTTGTTGTACTAGCCTTTGTTGGCCATTATTTTTGGGAAATGTTAATTAACTAATCTTTTGTTTAAACTTATAACTTTACAATTTGGGAATGCCAATGAGATCACTGCTCACTTTGACATCATGTCAGTCACTTGTATTTATCAGTCATGTTTTGTGGAATGAGTTACCGATTTGATTTGCTACATGCTTCCGCACTAATGTAAATGTTTTGTGAGTGTGTGTGAAATCCTCACCGCGGAAGCCTGTGGGAAATTAAGTGAGTGTATATTCAAATAGATATCCAAATGCATGATCATTGTATAAATGTAGTTTATCCTCACTTGCGGACCCGGGTCTCGGTTCGGGGCCGCGACACTTGCTCTCTTAGTTCCCATGTAGCTTCTTTTGGCTCATGATTTTCCCACTGAACTTTGACCCAATGAATGGTTCGGTTTCCCAGTTCCTGTTCCTTGGTATCAACAATTCTGACTGGTTTTTCCACATACGAAGCATCTTCTCGAATTTCCAGTGGTTCATGCTGCAGTACATGTGAAGGATTTGGGACGTATTTCTTCAACATAGAGACGTGAAAAACACTGTGTACCCCGGAGAGTTCCGGCGGTAACGCAAGTCTATAGGCAACGTCTCCAATCTTGCTCAAAATCTCATACGGTCCGATATACCTTCTCGCAAGCTTGCCCTTCTGTCTAAATCTTATAGTTCCTCTAACCAGAGATAGCTTCAAAAATACCTGTCACCTTCTTTAAACTGCACATCTCTTCTACGAATATCAACATAATACTTCTGTATGCTTCGAGCGACCTTTAACCGTTTTTGGATCAGCTTAATCTTGTCACTTGTCTCTTCAACTATCGTCGTTCCATGGAAACTACGAACACCGACTTCTTCCCAGCAAACGGGAGTTCTGCATCTCCTACCGTAGAGTACTTCGAAAGGTGCCATACCGATGCTGGAATGATAGCTATTATTGTATGCGAACTCACATAGTGGCAGGTACTCATCCCATTGAACCTTGAAATCTAGTACACAAGAACATAACATGTCCTCCAAAGACTGTATAGTTCGTTGTGATTGGCCATCAGTCTGAGAATGGTATGCAGTGCTGAATTGCAACTTAGTGCCCATAGATTCAAATAGGGTCTTCCAAAACCTCGAAACAAATCTGCTATCTCTGTCTGAAGTGATGGAGACGGGCTGTCCATGTTTGCTGATAATCTCAGTCACGAATAAATCTGCTAGTGGTGCCATGTGCATCTTACTCCCTGTCTCCATAGGAATGAAGTGAGCCGACTTCATGAGACGATCTACTATAACCCAAATGGCATTGTTCCCCTTCTTGGTAGTAGGCAAACCGGAGACGAAATCCATAGTGATGTGCTCCCATTTCCACTCCGGAATCTCCAATTGCTGTAACAACTTTGGAGGCTTCTGATGTTCTGCCTTAATCTGTTGACAAGTGAGGCACCTAGATACAAAAGCTGCAATCTCTCGTTTCATGTTATTCCACCAGAATCTATTCTTCAAATTTTGGTACATTTTGGTGCTACCCGGATGCATGGAGTATCTTGTGCTGTGAGCTTCAGTCATTATCTCATCATTCAAGTCTCCGATGTTAGGCACGCACAAACGGTCATGAAAATACATCACTCCATCCACTACCCTGAAATCGGGACGTTCAGAAATGTGCTCCACAATCTTGGCCAATTCCAGGTCTTGCAATTGACTGTCTTTAATCTTCTGGATGAAGGTAGGCTCAGACGCTGTCATACTTGCCAACATCACACCCTTCCTTAACGGTTGCACTTCTACTCCAAGTTCTTCAAATTGGTGTAAGACATTGACTCCTCTCAAGATGGTCATTACTACTGATTTCCTGCTCAAAGCATCAGCCACTATGTTCACTTTGCTCGGATGACACTTGATTGGGAAGTCATAGTCTTTAATGTACTCCATCCTCTGTCTCTGCCTCATGTTCAACTCTTTCTGTGAAAACAAATACTGTAGACTCCGGTGGTCTGAATGGACTTCAAATTTCTCTCCATATAGGTAATGTCTCCACATCTTCAAAGCAAATACAACTGCTGCTAACTCCAAATCGTGAGTGCAATAATTCTTTTCATGATCTTTCAACTTCCTCGAGCCATAAGCAATATCTTTGTCATTCTGCATCAATACATAACCCAATCCTACATTCAAAGCATCCGTATGAACAACAAATCCTCCACTTCCCGACGGTAAAGTGAGAATCGAGGCTGTAGTCAATCTCTTTTTCAGCTCTTTGAAACTTTCTTCACACTGGTCTATCCATACAAAAGTTACACTCTTCCTGGTTAATTTTGTCAATGGTGCTGCAATGGATGAGAATCCTTGGACAAACCTCCGGTAATATCCTGCTAGTCCCAAAAAGCTTCTGATCTCTATCACACTGCTTGGCCTTTTCCAACTGACAACTGCTTCAACTTTAGATAGATCCACTGCTAAGCCTTCTCTTGAAATTACGTGGCCTAGAAAAGCCACTTGCTCTGGCCAAAATTCACATTTACTTAGCTTTACATAAAGCTGGTTGTCCCTCAAAAGCTGCAATGACGTCCTCAAGTGCTCTTCATGCTCCTTCTTACTCTTAGAATACACGAGAACATCATCAATAAACACCACAGTGAACTGATCTAAATACTGTGTAAAGACCTTGTTCATGAGGGCCATGAATACCGCAGGTGCATTAGTCAACCCGAATGGCATCACCAAAAACTCATAGTGCCCATATCTTGTTCGAAAAGCTGTTTTAGGCACATCTGACTCTCTAACCTGCAGCTGATAGTACCCAGACCTCAAGTCTATCTTGAAAAAATACGCTGTTCCTTGCAATTGATCGAACAATTCATCTATTCTCTACAACGGATACTTGTTCTTGACGGTCATATGGTTCAATCTTCTGTAGTCTATGCACTTTCTCAAGCTTCCATCCTTCTTTTTCACAAACAACACTGGTGCTCCCCAAGGTGAAACACTTGGCCCGATGAAACCTTTACTCAGCAAATCTTGCAACTGGAGTTTTAATTCACCTAACTCTGCTGGAGCCATCCTGTAAGGCGCAATAGAAATTGGAGCTGTCCCTGGAAGGAGCTTAATTGTGAACTCAACTTCTCAAATTGGTGGTAATCCCTGGATTTCTTCAAGAAAAACATCTGGAAATTCGCACACAACGGGGATTTCCTCCACCCCTTGGGACCGTTTATCCTCCGTGATAAACGCTATAAAAGCTTCACATCCACTTTGGACCATTCTGCCTGCCTTTAGTGTTGAAATAATCCCTACTTGGTTTTTCTTCCTGGTTCCCTGAATCAACAAATCTGCCTGATCTCCTTTCATCTTAAAAGTGATGGTTTTCGTAAAACAATCCATGGTTGCATGACACTTTTTCTAACCAATCCATTCCTAAGATGACATCAAAATCATGCATGTCTAAAATAATAAGATCTGCTGGAAGGTTGACATCTCCTAATAGGACTGAGCAGTTTGAGTAATAGGTTCTACAAACAACCTGTTTTCCTATTGGTGTAGTGACAGTCAAGATATAATCAAGTTCTCTAAAAGGCATAGCAATCATCTTGGCAAATACAGGAGAAAAAAAGGAATCAGTGCTTCCAGGATCAAATAAAATTTAAGCTTCTACTCCACAACTGAGAAGTTTACCTTCCACTACATCGCCTGCAGCATCGGCATCGACATGGTTGAGGTGATATGCTCGCCCTTGCTGCTATGGCTAATTCTACCTCCCTTATGCATTTCTGCTCTGCTGCTGCTATGGAGGACGAGCATTTTGATTCTGAGCTTGTTGCCTGCCTTGCTGTTGCTGCTGCTGCCGAGGTGGTCTAGCTTGGTTCTGAGCTGCTGCCTGATTCTGAGGAGCCGCTTGCCTCTGTGGGTGATTCCTATTGCCTTGGTTCTGCAATTGTGGGCAATCTCGAATGGCATGGTCCATAGCCCCACATCTAAAGCAAGCGCCCGTAGCTTTACGACATTGTGCAGTTTCATGATTTTTGCCACAGTGCGCACATGCACCTTGCCTTGGAGGGTTTTGTTCTTACCTTTGCTTCTTTTTCTGTTGCCTTTGGCTCTGTTGGTGGTACTTTGCTTTCTATCCCTGATGATCTGGTTGTTGATGTCCTCGAACTTGTATGCTCTTTTGACTCTTCATCGAAGGTGGCTGATGGAACTACCCCTATAGCATCTCTCATAAGTATGGGGTTCAGCCCTTCTAAGAATTTCGTGATCTTCTTTTGCTCGGTATCAATCAACTCTCAGGCATACCTGGCAAGCCTTTCAAACTTTGTGACATATTCCAATACTATCATGTTAACCTGCTTGAGCTGTTGAAACTCTATAGCTTTCTGTCTCTTGATATATGAAGGGACATACTTGCCGGTGAAATGGTTCTTGAAAGTCTCCCATGCAGTCTCATCTGCCATGGCCTGGTAAGGTTCCTTAACCGTTTGCCACCATGTGTCCGCTAGCCCATAAAACAACGATGCTGTGAGGTTGACTTTCTGTACGCCTGTACAAGTGAATACATCAAAGATCTTCTCTGTGTTGACCAACCAATGGTCTGCAGCCAAAGGGTCTTCCTGGCCCGAGAACTCCTTGGGTCCTCTCTTCCTGAACCTCTTAAACAAAATGTTAGGGTCTTGGTCTCTATTGTTGATGATTATATTTGGGCCCCCAGGTTGCCTAGGCTGGGGTTGGGCCTGTTTTGCAAAACTTCCAAAAGCTGCCTTTGGACTTGTGCCATTTCCTCATCCTTCTTAGCTAGCTGTTCTTGGAACCTAGCTTGGTTCTCATTGGCCTCTTTCTGTAGCCTAGCTTGGACTTCATTGGCTTCCCTCTGCAGTCTAGTCTGACTTTCATTATCCTGCCTCTGCGGTTCTAACATTGCCTGCATGAGTGCCTGAAACTGTGTCACTGTGGGTGGCTGCTCGTGATCTGTTTCATTGTTATTATTATTGGTGTTGCTCCCGAAAGCATTCTGATTCGGAGCTTTTCTTGGAGGCATGATGCTGTAAAACAAATTGTTAGTAGATAATAACAAGTTTGGGTTTGGTTTCTAGGTTCATACTAACGATCTAACGAACTCACGGATCCTCGCCACGTCCCTAAGAGTTTTTAGTTTCTTTTTAAATGCCTGAAACATGTCCCACTTTGATACCAGTACTGTCGTGACCCCGGACCGAGGTCCCCTGCCCGGGCTCGCAATGTCCAACCAACTATGATTAACCCACAGGTTTCCGCAGTGAGGATCCCCAAAACAAACAAGGAGTTATCCCACACGAACGATGGTTTGCGGAAGTGTGCAAGTAATCTTATCTATACAATACATGTGACATAACATCAACTTCTATAAGTTAAATCATCATTAAGACAAATATTCAGAGGAGGAAACATAAGCATGGCATTTCCAAGGTTAGTTCAAGTTTCAAGATATCAAAAGTAAATTAGAATTATGTTTACATATCCCAAAGTATCAAAGGGGCCAACAAAGGCCATACATCCAAAAAATAACAAAAACAATCCCATCCACGCGTGTCGTACTCAAGACCCCACCCGACGTCTAGAGGACGTCGTCGGGCTGCCACTCATGGGCTGGGGGTGGCTCAAAAGCCTCCTCCGGGCGCTCCTCCTCATAGGCAACGACGCCTGCATCTAAACACCAAAGCAAAAAGGGTCAGATACGACGGTCTGGCAGGTGATCAATTTAGACATAATACAATTCAATTGATATTTGAAATAATCAGTACTTAAAACATGACATGAGTTCTGAACAAAACATATTTAATGTACAAAGCAAAACTAGCATGATTTCAAGAAAACATCATGATTCATGAATCCACATTGAGCTCATCCTTTCTCCGTCAAACGTGATGACAAGAGCAAGCAAAACGAAACAAAACGAAACGAAATGAAAGCCCGAGCCACACGAGGTGGCTGGGAAAAACCGGCCGCAGAATCGGACAAAATAAGAATGTGTATAATTACACAACTAATCTCCAGATTGTCCTTATGTTTAAGGACCCCCTAACTAGTGTATCAGACTGAGAGGGCTGTCCAAGCTCAGTGGTATTTTATGATATTCATGTACGCGCAAAACATATCGATACTTGTACAAAACTTATAAAAAATGGGGGAAAACACTTATCAAAACAATGCAAGGCGAAACTAAACAAGAGTGGCATAAGCCGTATCAAAATGAAGCTGAAAGATGTTCCCCAATATAGTTCTTGAATAGTTCAAAATGAAACTTATACTTGTAAAATAAAGCAAATACCAAACGATATTCATCGTATCAAATCATGATCCCCAAGCGAAGTTGCCAAGCATACGTTAAGACCTTTCATTTGATCTTCATGTGGTTGGGACCCAAATGTCTTAATAAAAAAGAGATTGGTGTTCCGGAAGTTAAAAGGACATTTTGAGGACTCAAGCACACAAACTCAAGTTTAAAAGTTCCTAATCATATTCAGGTTTTCAATCCCAAGATACTCCCACAAAAACAAACCTATCTAGAAAACTCGGTCAGCTCTCGGTTACCTGTCGGCTAGCTGAGTAGGTGGCAGTCGGCTAGCCGCCAGCTGACCGATGGCTGACCGCCAGGTCTCCTGATAGGAAAAACATCAGATCCCTTTTTCTTTCTTCTCTATTGTATTTTATATTTTTAAAAGAGACAAAAATCACAATTCTTGTCTTTCATCATTGATGAGATTTGTAAATCGCCTTCCATGGCAAAATCGCTTTCTACGGCACAAAACTGCCTTTCACGGCAGACTAAACAAAATCCCTCTCGCGGCATTTTAAAATCTTGTCTCTTTCTTTAAATATGCATGCAATAGAAAGTTAGAAAAAAAGTTTGATTTCCTTTCTACTTGTGAAGGTGAATCTCCAGATCACCACTTCAGATTCCAAGTAGAATAGAAAATCTGGCATACCCGTACAAAAAGAGAAAATGTTGATGCTCGCCTCTTTTTTTCTTCACCCCGCTGCACCCCGGCGGACCCGGGACGGAGGAAGGCAAAGAGAGAAAAAGACGGGTCCATCAGCATCGTTGCCCATGAGAAGGAGCACCCGGAGGAGGCTTTTGAGCCACCCCCAGCCCGTGAGTGGCAGCCCGACTACATCCTCTAGACGTCGGGTGGGGTCTTGAGTACGACACGCGTGGATGGGATTGTTTTTGTTATTTTTGGGATGTATGGCCTTTGTTGGCCCCTTTGATACTTTGGGATATGTAAACATAATTCTAATTTACTTTTAATATCTTGAAACTTGAGCTAACCTTGGAAATGCCATGCTTATGTTTCCTCCTCTAAATATTTGTCTTGATGATTATTTAACTTATATAAGTTGATGTTATGTCACGTGTATTGTATAGATAAGATTACTTGCACGCTTCCGCAAACCATCGTTCGTATGGGATAATTCCTTGTTTGTTTTGGGAATCCTCACCGCGGAAACCTGTGGGGTAATCATAGTAGGTTGGACATCGCGGGCCCGGGCCGGGGACCTCGGTCCGGGGTCGCGACACGCCCGGACCACAACTCCCGGGGAGTCTAAGGTACAGACTTAAATGGAATGAGGTTTAGTATGTACTTTGCAGTTTCCAAAACATATCCCTAAAATAGGTAACCCTGAGAAACTCAACATAGACTCGATCATATCTAAAAGAGTCCTGTTCTTTCTTTCTGCTACACCATTCTGTTGAGGTAAGACAGGAGCAGTCAACTGGGATAGAAGCTCATTCTCTGATAAGTATCCCATAAAATCAGTAGAGAGATATTGACCTGCTCGATCTAATCGTAGAGTCTTGATACTTTTACCTAATTGCTTCTCCGCTTCCACTCGAAACTCCTTGAACTTTTCAGAAGTCTCAAACTTGCGGTGCATCAGGTATATGTATTCATATCTTGAGTCATCATCGGTGAAAGTGATGAAGTACTCATATCAATCTCTCGCTCTAGTTTTTATGGGTCCATACACATAATTATACACTAATTCCAATATATCTTTGGCCCTACTGCCCTTGGAGGAAAATAGTCTTTTAGTCATTTTACCTTCCACACAGGACTCGCAGACAGGCATTGGTTCTACCACCAATGAAGGTAAGATACCATCTTTCACTAGCCTGTCAATCCTGTTTAGGTTTATATGACCTAGCCTCAGGTGCCAAAGTTTCGTTAGATTAGATGAAGGTGACTTCCTCTTTAATGATAATCTATTATTAATTTCAGTTCCATGTATCTCATACATTGTGTGAGTTAACAAATAAAAGCCATTGATTACCTTGTCAAAATATATAAAAGTATCGTATCTCTTTAAGACAATTTCAGTACCAAAAGTAATAGAATAACTGTTATTCACCATACTAGAAACTGAAGTTCAAATTCCGTCTTTAAAGACGGTACATATAATGTAATTGAAAAAAATCAACTTAATATTTGAAACTAAGAAAGTTACTACTCCCACCGTCACTGCATATGCCTTGGCTTCCAATCCCAGGTTAATTTCTCCGCCACTAATGCTCTTGGCTACCCGGAACTCCTACAACGTATTACATATGTGATTAGTTGCACCGGAGTCTACACACCAGAATTCTGAAGTACCGGTTGCAAAACTAACTTCAGAAATAAGTGACTCAATCATACTTGAGGTCCTTTCCTTAGACAAAAAATTTGGACAATTCCTCTACCAATGTCCTGTCATACCACAGTGGAAACACTTTCCCTTTAATCCCGTACCCTTAGCCTTGACCATACCACTAGTAGAACCATTATTCACCTTAGGGCCCTTGGGGACTGATTTCTTCTTGCTATCCTGGTCTTTACCTTTCGACTTGGACCTGGTAAATGACTTTTCTGTCATGAGGGAATTTTTTTTTATCTTCATGATATCCTCAGTCACTACCAGCTGGCAAGACAGCTCAACTATAGTCATTTCCAATTTATTATAATTGATCTCGAAATGGTAGAAAGAATCCGGTAGTGACTGAAGGATCATGTCGATCTGCGATTATGTATCAATCGTAACACCCAGTACATCTAACTCATTCAGTGCAAACATCATTTTCAGCATATGGTATTGTATTAGGGTTCCCTCAACCATCTTAGTGTTTATCAACACCTTCATAGCAGCCTGCCTAGCAGGCCTAACCTGGTCTGCAAACATTTCCTTTAAGTTCAATATTATATCGTATGCTGACTTATACGATTGATGTTAGTGTTGTAAAAGACTAGACATGGATGCCTGTATAAAATATCTGGCCATCTCATTGTCTTTGGTCCACTTGGCGTAAAGGTCTTTCTTGTCCTGTGGTACATCTGACCCAGGCTCATCAAGGGGGTATGGTAAGGACATATCTGCATTCTGAAACTGTCAGGACAATATCCAGGTTCCGTTTCCAGTCTACATAGTTGGATCCCACCAACTTATTCTGGTTGAGAATGGTCGCAAGTGGATTGAAAGTATTTGAATTCATGCTGAATAAAATGTAGCACATAACCATACATTCAATTAAATAATATTAATGACATTAGGGCTTAGTATTCTACCAAATTTATGTGGAAATCCTCATAACCACTAAATTCAGAATACATCGGAATTCCAATCCCTGGGATGTGCCTCCTTTGGGAGTGCGAATATCACCTAGACTGGTGCGGATCAAAATGAGTTAAAATTAAGATTAAGACTAACTATCCATGATCCCATCATTCATTATTATCTAGGTATCTCATACCAAATAATGTATGACTCCCGATTATCTTTGGTTTCTAAAATACACAAGGCAAATCCTTGGGGATACTACATCACTATTTTAGTTAAGTGTGACCCACCAACTAGCATTGCATGACAACCATTGTGAGCAGCTCTTCCTTGGGGAGTGAACCCCCACCCCATCTCACCAACACTATCCATAAGGAGATCCATATCTAGCAACCAGACAAATAAAAGCCCTCCATGGGGAATGACCATTCTCAAGATGGCGCGAGGCTAATACTTTCCTTACAATGGACCTATGGTGGAAAACCATGGGAATTTCTCAATTTAAATGTCCCGCTCCCACTTAATATTTTAGAATTGAGGATTTCCTTTTCAGATCATGGCCCCACCATATTAACATCAAATCATCTCATGATATGACCAAAAATTGGTTCCAAGTCAAGTTATATTTAAGGAAAGTCCAGTTTCTAAAATTAGTATTACTAATGGGTCCATCTCATGGGTCCATCAACAGTAATTAGAACCCTTTCCAAAAATTAATTTGATTTAACCAATTTTTAGTAACTACTATGTTTGGATCAGATTTGGAAACATTCTATAAAAGCAACCATTCATAAAAAGAAAGTGCAAAAATAGAAACTAGTCCTCTCCTCCACATGGCCCAAGCGGAATAGACTTCTTAGACTTCTTAGACTTTCCAAAACTTTGGGATTCCTCAAACTCTTTGGGCATCTCCAAAACTCTTTTGGCAATCTTCAAACTCTTTGATTAGGAGTCTAACTTCACTTTCCTTCTTCGTCTCGGACATCACCAGAATTTACAAAATTCAGAAAATTACATAAATTCCTATGTCTCTACGATGAGACTTACATGGTAATCTAATAATGGGAATAAAAGGGCTATAAGGAAATTCACCATGCCTTGCCCTTTCACGAGAAACCAAGGAAACCATGATGCCCTTTACACTTAGCCTCAAATAAACCAACAACCATATAAAGAAAGTAAAAGACTTGTGGGCCATATGGAGAGGACAAGATCACCTGCAAGTTAGTATCTCATACAACAAAGCAACTCACAAAACCGAGTTACCAAACAACAATGGAAAAACAAGATGCCAAAAGTGGCCACTTCTCTAAATCATGCGCTTCGCAAAGGGGGTCCGGGGGTGTCCCCCGGCCGGGATCGAGCTGCCCGGTCAACTCGTGGGGGCCCAGGGGGCAGCGCCCCAAGCAGGGGCTCGGGTATAGGGCACGGGGCCAAGTCGACCGGACTGACGAACACTTGCAACATGGGTTTTTCTATTTTGTGTCCAAATGACTCCAAAACTCTTCTGATGTCTCCCAATGGCTTCCTACCATCTTTCCATCATTGTTAAACCCTTTTGTGACATTCCAAACATGAATCTACTTATAAAACAAGCAAATTCATTAAAATCGTTCCGTACTTAGCCCTTGCTCTTATCCTCTTCACATCTCATGCAAAGATTAGAATAAGCTTACTGATCTAACATGATTAGAGATGAGGTATGGCTCTGATATCAATTGTTGGAGGAAATAAGTGGGCCTCTAGGATAGGTTTCAAAAACTTTTGACCAACTTGATCTAGTGATCAACTATCCAAAAGGCAATAAAACTCAATCCAGGATCCATATCCTCAATCTCAGCCATCATGATCAGTAAATAAACCTATCAAGAAGATAGAATAGCAACTAACAAGCAACAAATAAATCTACAACATATAAGGGAGTAGATTACACCTTTGGAGCTCGGTTGCACTCTAATGGAGAAGTTGTTACTTTCTTTGATGATGAAAATCTTTCACAAATCAAATAGGAATCTCCAAGACCCAATTGTCTTCCACACTATGACCCGTATCTGATTCTCTTTTCTTAAGAAGATGGGTGGGATCTCCAAGAGAAAGAAGCTAGAAACTCTAAGGCAAACCAGAAGAGAAACTAGAAGAGAACTAAAAGAGGGAGAGAGAGAGTAGTGCGCAACTCTTGCACAATAGGTATTAGGCATGAATCCCAAGATGGGAATAGCATAGGGGACGTCCAACACTCTTTCCTCATCTATTTATAGCCACCAAGCCACCTCCTCTTTCTAATTGAAATAGAAGTCTCACTTCTCTAACAATTAATGACTCTCTTCTTTCTAATTTAAATAGAAGTCTTACTTCTATTAGTAATTTTACTTATATCACTATTAGAAGTCGCACTTCAAATAGGATCAGTAACTTACTATTACCACTATTAGAAGTCTCACTTCAAATAGAAATAGTAACTTTCTATTTCCTTTCCTTTTAAAGTTTAAGTAGAATTAGAAACTTTCTAATAACTTGGGCTAGAGTGGGGACCACTAGGGATTCCTTAGAAAGCTGGCTCCAACTGGGACTCGCGACCCCACATCTCATGTACAATCCGGGCATATAGTTAATCGCAAATAACTCCACTATATAAATGCAATTGAACTCCAGTCTTAGAAATAAATTACATTGAAGACCCTAAACTTCCCTATAACCACAAGTAGACCCCTCCATCAATATCCATGGATCAATTGGACCTGTCTTCGAAACTTAGATCCATATCTTATTATCCTTGAGCCCCAATTAATTATAATGATCATGGTACCTTTCCAATTAACTCTTAATTGGAATGGGTGCGCACTTACTAATGATAAATCTATTAATTGGCACAAGGGAATATTAAAGATAGATTCCATCTTGACCATCGAATATTCCCACAACTCTACTACCACGTACCCAAATCACCGAGGTGTTGCCCTATAATTGGCCTCACTCATTGGTGAATCAAAGCAAATGAATAGATAGAAACTCAAGTTCATTAATGTCTCAGGATTGAGAGCCTATTGCTAGGGAATTATGAGAGCAAACCTTAAAGTAAAGACAGTATTCATAAGTGGAAGACCCCGCCCCGAGAGTTTCCGATTATGCTAATTAAGACGTGCTTTAGTTATAAGTGAGATTAGTGAATTTTGGTTAATATTGGATTAGAATAGCTTTTACATAGCTTTGGATCATTTTTAGAACATTTTGATTTAGTGGGGCCCTTTGGGGGTTCCTTTATTATATTTTGAGTGACTTTGGGGTTTATTTAATAATTTTGAAAATCAGTATTTTGCTCCGTTTGATCTATTTTATCATTCCCTACAACTTTCGTGTTTGCCCTGTTTCCATTCGAGACCTCTACACCCCACTTTGCTAATGATAGGGGTAAAACAGTCCTTTTACACAAAATATAGACACTATTTTCAATGTCTCCAAAACTCGCGAAATATATACTTTTTGGAAACTAGAAATTTCGTTGAACATTTCTTCATTCTTCGTCGATTTCATCTGAGGCCCGGAAACCCAAGTTTTAAGCCTGACTAACTTGTTAAGTTATGGGACCCAACCCTATTTCCTATAAAAGGAGAAGCCTCCTTCACTTCCCCCTTTCCTTTGCAACTTTTCATTGAGAAGAGACTTTGGCTCTAGCACTCTAGGGTTTCAACCTTGTTCTTGTTACTCTTGCTTCTTCTTCTCCAACTCACTCCAAAGCCCATGCTAAAAGGAAAATGGAGATCACCATCCTTTCCCTCTCCATGAAAGCTATCCATTGATACCATTTGTGAAGGAAACCACCCATTGCAAGAGCCTCTTTGAACAAGCTTTGTCTTTTTGAAGGTCTTCCATGTAAGTGATTCTCTCCATCTCCTAGATTTGTATTTATCTTGTCCTAGAGAAGCCCCACCTCCATTATTGCAAGACCTTTCTTTCTATTTCTTGGTTTACCCATTTTAGGGTTTATAATGGGTGTATTTTGGGGATTTTATGTAGATTGTGATTTGGCTTGAGAGAAGTGTTGAGAGCTTGATTAATATCTTTGGAACCAAGGCAAGTGGATGAATGGGTTTGATTTGACTGGTTTCCTATTTTATGAAAAATGTGAATTTTTACTATTCACCTTCTTCTAATTTCCTATGTTTCATAATGCTTTTTGGAAATGTGCTTATTGACAAGATTTCCTCTTAATTAGTTTTATGAGAATGTATGCATTCATTTATTACAGCTTATTTTGCCATTATGGACTTCATAAATGGTGGTTGATCTTGCATTGAATGTGGTTGGTATTGGAAGGTGAATTAATGCCTTGATGGAATTGTTGTTGGAGGAAATGAATGGATGTTGAATGAAAGAGAATAGACCCATTTCATGTCAGGAAAATGAATGAAGTGGAAGTAGAATGGTTAGGAGAAAGAAAGAGCATAAATCTGCACCTAATGTGTATTTCCCGCAGCTGGGCGGTAAGCTGGCGGTCATCTTGGCGGCTAGTCGACTAGTGACCGACGGCTAGCCGACCCAGGTTCAGTTACAATTCCAGAATGCTCAAAATCCTGAGTGAGCACAGGCAGCTAGCCGACCTTGGCTGCGGCTAACCGCCATGTGACCGCCAAGTAACCGAAATGCGTGGTCACGAACACAGAATGCTGTATTCAGCATGGCGAACCACAGTCAGTCCCGTGGTCATCCAGTGGCTAACCGATAGGTAACCGAATTTCACCCAGATTCCTAGGTCTTTTCTATTATTTTTAGAAATGGTTTGGATGGGTTGTTTTGATGCCCTACCACCTTGGAAAGACCTAGGGGATGACATAAGGAGATCGACTTAGAAAGAAACCCCGCTCCGGAAATGTATTGGGAATTTTGGATTTATCAAATTGTATAAGGAAACTTGGAATGTCTACCATCATTCGAGTACTATGCCAAGAGTAGTAATAGACATGCAAGACCTTTATACATATTGTGTGAGTATGGAAGCCCCAATACATAGTCCGTAATTGTATAAGGATTCATCGTACTGTTTTACTCGGATTATACTTGTCCTAACCCAATTTCACCCAATATCACCAGTTTTGTCTCAAACTATGGATTTATGCATCTGACATTTCCTGCCAGCCCCGTACATACATGAAAGATAATGATGTGAAATGTGTGCCTATGAGCACTGTGCCCCACATGCCTGAGTGTTTTACACTGATATAGTTATGTACATGTCTTGATTTCTCATGTAACCTATGAGTAGGCACCACTAAGCTTGGACGTCCTTGTCAGTCTGATCAACTGACTTGGACCTCCCCCTCGTGCTCCCGCCAGTTCCAACTTGGATCCTGTCCTGCCCCGTTACCCGGTTCCGCAGCCGTGGTATTGTCTACCTATATATATATATGTATATATTGTTGGTTCTCGTCACTTTGCGTGCTCGAGCCCAACGCCCTGAATGTGCTCTCATCACATTAGTGATAGAGAGGATTAAGCTTTAGTATGGTTGCCATCTTGCTAGTTCCTGTTCTTTGATATCCTGCATGTTTTATCTTACATATGCATTTTGATAAATGATGTATCTTGTTTTATGGAAATAAATGTTTAGACAGATTTTAATGTCTTTTCAATTTATCATTCGATTTATCTTATTGCGATATCTATTCACCCACCTGCCAGACCGTCGTGTTTGACCCATTTTTGTGGTACTCAGGTCCGCTCCCTGTTATTGCCTTTGAGGAGGAGCCAAAGGAGGCGGTCGGTGAACCACAGCGCTTAGTAGAATGGCAAGCCGACAATGTTGTTTAGACATTAAGTCGAGCTAGGAGTTGCGTGACATTTTGGGCGTTTATGGAACGATATTTGATTGACTCTTTTGGTTGTACTGGCCTTTGTTGGCCATTATTTTGGGGAATGTTAATTCAGCTCATCTTTTTGTATAAACTTCTAACTTTATATTTTGGGAATGCCAATGAGATCATTGCTCACTCTGATTTCATGTTATTTACACATATGTATGATCAGCTTTGAAATCTGGAATAGATTACGAATTTGGTTTGCTACATGCTTCCGTACCAATGTAAATGTTTTGTGAGTGTGTGTAATATCCTCACCGCGGAAACCTGTGGGAAATTAAATGAATGTATTTTCATATGGTTATTGTTGTAACCACACATCAACACCACGTCGTGGGCCCGAATCCCAATCCAGGGTCTCGACAATAAGGTGCTTCTCATGGTCCTTCAATACATCCAATGTACCACTACTATGATCCAGAATCTTACATTCTGATGATCGAAACAAATCACACTATCTCATAGTAATCAAAGTACTGCAACCTTGTCAGATAATGTGTCCAGTTTCATCACTGGTTATGAAGATATTTAAGTATAAGATTTGCTATACTTGTCTCCCAAATGTGGATCTCATCCATATACATGTATTGCATCTAGTATACTTATGGACTCCCGGTTCATCTCATGAACCATCATGTCATTCGCATTGCTTATATGCAAACAAGTAATAAAATATCATTCATCTCATGAAAGGAAAGCATGAATATATAAATAAATAAAGAAATTAATCAATTTATTTCATCAATTTTAATGGATTGAGACCATAAAACTAACACCTTCATGCTCCCCAATCATTCCAAACATCATTCACATACATTCTAGTAGATGAGAAATCTTAAGGCTACCAATTTAATCATTTAATTCAACCCAAATCCCCAAACCTAACCTAACATGTAAATACCAAATCAAGTTAGAACAAAACTTGGAATTAGGGTATTCTAACAAGAAACCATTGCAATCAATAGAAAACCATTCATACATGTTTAAATATAAAATGCACATCTACTTGCCTCAACCAAGAAGAAGATTGAAATTGGGGAAAATTCGAGGGGAAGCCTTCTACAACGAAAAACCACAATCTACCACAACCAAACGCAACCTAAAATTTAGAGAAGAAAAGAGAGGAAAAGGTCGAGATCAAACATAAATCTAACCAAAAGAAAAGATGAATGAAAAGATGAGGGTGAGGGAAATCTTACCAAACCAGGATCAATGGAAAGAGGAGATTGTGAAGAAGAAGATGTGCGGTTCGGATCGCTGAGGTGATCTCTCCCAAGTAGAGTTTCGGCCTTGAGAAGATGAAGAAGAAGAAGGGGCTACCGTATTTTTCGTTGCCGAGATTGAAAAGATAGAGATTAGGGAAAATCTCTGCTTGAGAAAAAGAGAAGGGAAAAAGACAAGTTTACCCTTAAATGGGTCCAGTGAAGGAATGGACCACTTGAAGGGTTTCTGATCATTGGATCGCGATGAGCCAAGAGACAAAAATGATCAACGTGACGAGACCTTTCCAATGAACCCAAAATCACGGTGATAGGGATTTTTCGGAAAAACACTCAATTTTTCCTAAATTGCAAAATACCCCCTGCTTGAGTCAAATGGACTCGAAATAGCACTAAACTTCGCAGATACTATTCTAACACTAAAAGAAACTCGCTCAAGATCTAAACCCACTCAAATATCTAACAATGCAATTAATTAAATAATAACAAAATAAACTGGTCAATGGGCCTACTATTGGGCCCAACTGACCCAGTAAGGTCATGGACCTTACAGGCACCACAGGTGTGGCGCCCAAGTGGAATTTTCCACCTTCGTGCACAACTTCCGATCCTCCACATTTAGTTTATTTAGAAACTGCATGATAATGATGTGTTTGGTTGTTTGACGTGTTTTGAACTTCGAATTATCATTTTTACCACACTTCACATCATATCGTTTGAATCATAATGTCATACAAAAAAAAAAACCCAAAAAAAAAAATCATAAAACATAAAATCACTTCTTCTCTTTCCTTAGTCTCTAATAAATTAGAGGAGAAACCAAAAAGAAATTAAAGATATCCAAAAAATCCAAAAAAATAGTTAGATAGTCTAGGTTATTGAATTTAGCGCCTAAGTAGGATAAATCCTAAGACTAATAAAAACACCATAATTAATTAACTTAACAACCGTCAAATCAGTAACCACACCTTTAATCCCTTTAAGACCCTTATTAATTCGGATTTAAAAGTAATCAAGAACTTTAAAAACGCAAAAACCTAAAACCCCAAAACACAGCCCCCTGGGCACCCATCCTTCCAAGGCCACCTAGGCACCACACCCTGGGCGCCCAGCCTATTCATTCCCTAAGACACCCTGGTTAAAGCTTCAACTAATTAGTTAGGACCTTAGACCAATCCAAATTAACAAATTAAAACATTTTAAACCTAAAATAACTGAAACCTCAATCAATTTAGACTTGAATCAACCTAAAAACACAAAATCAACAAAACCCCAAAACAGTCCCCCTGGGTGCCCAGCCTGCCAAGTTCACCTAGGTACCACCCTCCTGGCGCCCGTCCTATCCCATCACTAAGGAACCCCTAATTAAAACTTCTAATTAATCACAACCCGAATTTAATCCTAATCAACATAATAAAACACTTTTAGATTTAAGAAACCTGAAACCCTATTCAATTCGACCTCGAATTAGCCTAAAGATTACCGAACCAACCTAAACCACAAAGCAAACACCTGGGTGCCCAGCATGTCAATCAACTTAGGCACTACCCCCTGGGCACCTATCAAGTTCCATTCCCTTAGAGACCATCACTTAAAATTAAACTAAATTTAATTAATTAAGACCTTAATCCAAGTCCGAATTAACACATTAAAATACTGTTAACCTTAAAGACCTGAAACCTTAATCAATTTCGACTCAAACCAACTTAAAACATACAAAATGAATAAACCACAAAATATCCACCTGAGTGCCACCCCCTGGGTGCCTATCCTGCTGCATCCACTTGGGCACCACCCTCTGGGCGCCTATCCTACCCAATCACTAGGAAACCCCACTTGAAATCAAGCCCGAATTGAATCATAATCAACACACTAGAACACCCTTGAAATTTAAAACAATTGAAACCAGAAGTCCAAATTTGCCTAAGATATCGAACCAACTCAAACCATCCAGCCAAGTCCACCTGGGCACCACCCCTCGGGCGCCCAGTCTGTTTAATCCCTAAGGAACTCCAATTAAACTTAATCTAATTAACTAAGACCTTAAACCAATCCTAAATCACATAATAAAAAAATTTTAACTTGAAAGACCTGAGACCTTAAATCAATCCAAACTTGAATTAACCTTAAATCCATCCTGCCACATCCACCTGGGCATGTGAGGCCCTACCCCTTGTGGGCCCTTAGTTTGAATCTAATAATAATTAATAGAGTATTTTATACTTTAATATGCTATTTAATAGGGAATTAGTAGTATAGTTTATAATATCCCTAAGTTTTAGATATAGCTTTAATTTAATTTATGTTAGGTTTGATTATATTAGAGTTTAATTATAATTAGCACTAATGGAACGGGCTTGAGAGTGGAACCTTCTAAAACCCACCTAATTACCCAAATACCCATGGCCCCATTTCAATTCCATTTAGAACCAAAAAACCCTTTAGGTAATTAGCCTAAAATCATAATCTATATAAACCTAAGCTATTGCATAAGAGCCTAAAACCCTAATTGCCTCTCATTTCTCTCAATTAACCTATCTTCCTCCCCAAGCAACCCTAATTTCCCCAAATCCCAGCCCAAGAAGCTAGGAGACCAGCCCTTCTTCATCTACAACACTCTATTGGGTCTTCTCTCTCACTTCAATTTCCATTTTTTCTTCACTAAGGCAAGTACCTTATGCAATTTCATTAGATGCATGCTTCTCTTTCTTGTTTCTGTAATTTTAGTTCTAGTAGATGATAATACATGGGTAGATCTTCCTTTTGAGCTAGTTTTTATGGAAATTGGCCATTGATGGATGAGTTCTCCCATTTCGAAGATCAATGGCCTGGATGGGTTGATGGATTGATGGAGGGATGGAGTATAGAAGTGTTTTCTATGTTTTGAATGCTTTTGTGATGAATGGAGAAGATCTGGGATGATTTGGTTAAAAATAGGATTGAAAAGGAAGGAGACCCAGAAATCTGGAATTTAGTACTCTATGTGTACCCGGCCGGCCGGACCCTGTCTCGGTCGACCGGGCACACTAAAAGCTGAGAAATGTAAGTCTCAGTTAAACACTGTAAACTGCACAGGCAGTGTACCCAGTCGACAGGACCCTGTACCCGGTCGACCGGATACACAGGAAACTGCAGATTTAACTGAGACCTGTAAATTCTCAAACAGGCAGGAACCTAGTGTACCCGGTCGACGTCATGGCCAAGATGTCGACCGGATACACAGAGAATTCTGTAAGACCCCGCAGCTGTTTGATACCAGATTCCAGTGGACCCGGTCAACATCACAGCCATGATGTCGACCGGGGACACTGCAAGATGTCGACCTAGGAGGTCAACATCCAGTTTACCCGGTCAACATCCCAGGCTGTGATGTCAACCGGGCAATCTGTGAACATGCAGATTTCCAGACTTCAATATTTGTGATGTTTGATCACATGTGGGGTCCATTGACCATCCAAATGACCTTCCATCAAGTGTGCCACACACGAATCAATGGCATGGCTCAGCCTTGATTCGTGGGGTCCACCAATTGAGGTTTTAGGATTCGAATCATCATTGACTCGAACCTTAATTGTAGTCCACGGTGTCCACAACCTCGGGAGCACCAGATTTATCAATTTGGACACCTGAGACTACAGTTGGGGATCCAATCATGTGATGAGGCCTGAACCAAGTGTGGACCACTACCTAGGACTGGTCCTTTGCCTATTTCCACTTGATTCCCTGTCTCTAAGGTTGTCATAAGTTGTTATTCTCACTTATCCTTGTTGTTGTCCTAACCTTTTTAATTAATGGAAATTGGAGGACCTAAACCTAGGATTACTTAGAGGTGACCCTAAGCGGTGTTTGAAGATAATTGACCCGTGTCGATGTCTAGGCGGGCCCTCACACGGCCTAAGGTTGGGGATGTGAAACCATAGTATGAAGACGTTTAGGATTAATGGTCAGTTAGCTCATTGTGTATGAGCATAGGGTGATTACTTGTTGAATGGACACAGTACGGTACCTGTGTTACCTCAGGCCACGGTTGTGAGCCTTGGAGTGGATCCAATGTTGTTGGACTTGGACTTGGATATCGGACTGTATTCCACAATACTGTACCTTAACCTCTTAGAGATATTGGGTAGGACCTTGCTCACGCAAGATTAGCCTAGACAGACACAGACACGTACTTTGTTTCCCGAGTCGGCACTGAACATTCACTCAGTTGTTCTAAGCTCAGCCGGTTAACTGATCATCTATAGTAAGAGCTATGTTCTTGTTACTTAGAGCTATCATGATGAGCTGTGGTTGGACGGACGGTGTGATACCAAGTCTAGGCTAATCTGATAAAGGGGTCTGATCGGTGCGATAAAGGGGTGTGATCGGTGTGATAAAGGGGTGTGATCGGTGTTATGTATATTGTATGTTATTTTTATTAGAGCTGTTATCCCTTGCATGGTTATTACCCTTTGCCCACCGCAAACTGTTTACGGTATGGGACGTTTACAGTACCGGAGGGAAGCGGCATAATATCCCGCGGTGTATCTAGCTTGTGTGAATGTGCCTCTTGTTGTCTGTGTAGATTAGATACTTTATCTTTCTGTCTCTAAACTGCTATTACTACTCAACTACCTAGATTATGTATTATGTTCAGTCATATGATTATGTACCTGTCATTACTCTCTTTTGTTGTGTACATCTGGTGTTATCTGCATATGGTGCCTTACCAGATCTTTAGATCTGACCCATCTTTGGTGCTTAGGTTCGGACTATGATCCCTCGAGTGATGCGATCCACGAGACGCCTGTAGTCGGGGACTACGGATGGGGGTCGGCTGACCAGGTGGTTGAGCCGGAGGATGGAGAGCCTGCACAGGAGGGTTGAGTGCAGTTGTTTTGGGATTTTGAGAGTTTATTTTTGTAGTGAGATGGGTAGGTTAGACTGATATGTATATACACTTGATATTCAAACCTTGAGATTGTTATCAGGCTTCCGCACTCTTACATTTGATTTATATCCATGATACCTTTGCTTCCGCTATCTTGTGTTACGCTTCCGCATATAACTATTGATTATAATGTTGTTTAAAAAGTTTTTAAAAAAAATTTGACCTCACTGCAGACTATGATCTTAGAAGTTCTTGGTTTATCCGGGAAGTAGCACGCCAACTTCGGGTACCTTAGCATTATCTTCGGTATTCGGAATTTGGGAGTTACATTTTTGGTATCAGAGCGGGCAAGTCTCTAGGAAATAAAATACACTAGAAACTTGAGGACGTAGTGAGGATTTTAGCGTTAGGATACGTGTAAGGACGATGGATTTGGGTAGAATCATTAAGTCCTAAGTGTTATACTTAAACTAATACAATTACATTCTTTTAACAGATGTCGGGAGACGAGGCACCGCCGATGACACCAGCAGCCCGAGATTCACCGGATTTCGAGGAGAGCTTTCAGCAGTTTCTTCAGGCCTTCCTTGTCTTGCAGGAGACGCTGGCCTTGGCACATTAGCGACAGGCCGAGGATTTTGCGCAGTTCCAGGCACAGGTCCTAGATGTTGTAGAGAAGGTAGCTCGCCCGGAGCAGGCAGTTCCTATCCGGGAGGTGGACCCGAATCTTATTTTTGAAAAGTTCTTGAAGAGGGGACCGCCGGGGTTCACGGGTAAGGAGGATCCCTTAGTCGCTGATGACTGGATAGTGAGGATGGAGAAGATTTTTAGAGTCTTCAAGTGCTCAGGACGACAGACGGTGCAGCTGGCAGCCTACATGTTCGGGAGCGTGGCTGAGGATGGGTGGAGGACTGTGCAGCGTCCTTACGATCTGATTGGAGATGATGCAGCATGGATAGCTTTCCGGACCGACTTCCTCCGGAAGTTCATCCCTGTCCACGTCCGAGACCAGAAGATGAGAGAGTTCCAGGACCTTGTCCAGCGCGACATGACTATCTACCAGTACAAGCTCCGCTTCACCCAGCTCTCCAGATTTGCTGAGGACCTTATCGCGTCAAAGCCTCAGAGAGTCCGACGCTTCATCAGGGGATTGAGAGCTGATGTTCAGTTGCACATGGCGTGCGTTGATGACGTTACCTACGAGTATGCTATGACGAGGGCCTATTGGGCCGAGGAGCATCTGCAGCAGGTCGAGGTCATGCAGCAGCAGAAGCGGGTTAGGACCACTCCCCCTCGACATCAGCCCCCAGTGCATCGGCAACAGCAGTATCGGAGACATGGGCCAGCAGGTCAAGCAGCACAGGTCCAGCAGCGACAGCAGCACCGCCCGCACTTCGCGTGTTATGATTGCGGCGACCCCAGCATATCGCCAGGCTTTGTCCCCCTCCGCCAAGAGCAGCCCCCTATGCTACAGCTTCCCACCCCTCCGAGAGCCCCAGCTCCAGTTGCTGCTCAGCCTATCCGTTAGGTTGCCCCAACAGCCCAGTCACCGCAGCAGCAGTATCGTGCCCATCAGCAGGCGCGCGCTCCCCAGCAGCAGCCCCGAGGTCAGCACTATCAGCGTGGGCATCACCAAAGGCACCACGGATAGCAGCGTCAGCAACAGAGGCCCTAGGCAGCAGAGCAAGTCTTTGCACTCACCCATGAGGACGCCTAGGCTGCCGGGAATGTGGTCAAAGGTACACTTTTCATTTGTGATCAGCATGCTAGAGTACTATTTGATCCCGGTGCGACGCATTCCTATGTATCTTCAGTCTTTGCATTAGTCCTAGGTAGAGTTGGAGAGGAGTTGCCTTGTACACTTGTAGTCTCTACGCCCGTGGGTAGTAGTGTAGTATGCCAAACTTACCACCCCAAATGTCGAGTGCAGATTGGGGAGTCCATTCTATTTGCAGATCTGATCGTGTTACCCATGCATGACTTCGACGTCATTTTGGGGATGGACTGGTTGGCCAGACACCGAGCGGTGATGGATTGCTTCAAGAAGACGGTCAGATTAGCTATCGACGGTTCAAATGACACAGTAGAGTTTGTGGGCGAAAGGAGACCACCCAGCACCAGGATGATCTCAGTACTGAAGGCTGAGAGGATGATGAAGGCAGGATGCGAGGGCTACATCGCATTCATATCTGAGGACAAAAAGTCCAAGGGAGTGGAAGAGATCCCGGTAGTGTGCGAGTTTCCAGATGTGTTTCCCGACGACTTCCCGGGATTGCCTCCAATCAGAGAGATCGACTTCACCATCGAGCTAGCACCAGGCACAGCACCGATCTCCAAGGCTCCTTATCGCATGGCTCCGGCAAAGCTGCGAGAGTTGAAGACCCAGCTAGAGGAGTTGCTAGACAAGGGATTCGTCAGGCCGAGCATGTCACCATGGGGTGCGCCAGTGCTCTTCGTGAAGAAGAAGGATGGGTCGATGAGGATGTGCATCCACTACCGCCAGCTGAACCAGGCGGCAATGAAGAACAGATATCCTCTTCCGCGGATCGACGAGCTCTTCGACCAGCTTCAGGGTGCTCAGCACTTTTCGAAGATAGACTTGAGATCGGGATACCATCAGCTGCGAGTCAGAGAGCAGGATGTGCAGAAGACGGCATTTCGTACACGCTATGGGCACTACTAGTTCTTAGTGATGCCGTTCGGATTGACGAATGCGCCAGCAGTGTTCATGGCTCTGATGAACAAGATATTCACACCGTACCTCGACAGCTTCACAGTAGTGTTTATCGATGACGTGTTAGTCTACTCACAGTCCAGAGAGGAGCACGAGCAGCATTTGAGGACATCTCTACAGTTGTTGTGCGATAACCAACTATACGTGAAGCTTAGTAAGTGCGAGTTTTGGTTGGAGAAAGTGATTTTCCTCGGACATATCATCTCCAAGGATGGGTTGGCAGTGGATCCAGCCAAGGTTGACGCAGTAATGAGTTGGAAGAGACTGGAGAACGTCACCGAGATTCGGAGTTTTCTTGGTCTAGCAGGCTACTACCGCAGATTCGTCAAGAGTTTCTTTACAGTCTCAGCGCCGTTGACCAAGTTGATGAGGAAGGATGTACCGTTTGTATAATCCGACGCTTGCGAGGACAGCTTTCAGGAGCTGAGGGAGAGACTGACGTCAGCGCCGATATTGTCGTTACCATCTGGGAGTGGTGGATTCGTTATATTTACAGATGCTTCAGGGACAGGCCTTGGATGTGTCTTGATGCAGCACAGGAAGGTCATTGCCTACGGGTCACGACAACTGAAAGAACATGAGAAGATGTACGCTACGCACGACTTAGAGCTAGCAGCAGTTGTATTCGCACTGAAGACGTGGCGTCACTATCTCTACGGGGAGCAGTTTGAAGTTCATTCGGACCACCGCAACTTGCAGTATCTATTTACCCAGAGTGACCTCAACAATCGTCAGAGGCGATGGATGGAGTACATCAAGGATTACAACTTCCTTATCAAATACCATCCGGGTAAGGCGAATGTCGTGGCAGATGCTTTGAGCAGGAAGGCCACCCTAGTTAGTTTTCTAGCAGCAGAGGATGTATGGACCAATGGCTTCAAAGACTTAGATGTTCGGTTTCAACCGCTCAGTGACAGAGTCATGCTTGCTACCATGTCCGCATGGGAACCAGAGTTGTTCGGAAAGGTCAAGGACAGTCAACGCAGCGATCCCAACCTTGTCAGAGTGATCGAGCAGATTGACCAAAGCCCAGAGTTTAGACTTATTGGTGGAGTGCTCTATTATCAGGACTGATTGTGCGTGCCAGATGTTCGAGAGCTAAAGGACGAGATCCTAGCAGACACGCATCATAGCAGATACTCGATTCACCCAGGCAGCACCAAGATGTACCAAAACCTGAGGAGCTACTATTGGTGGAACAACATGAAGAAAGAGATCGTAAGCTATGTATCCAGATGCTTGACGTGCCAGCAGATCAAGGCTGAACATCAGAAGCCACTAGGATTACTACACCAGCTAGACATACCTCAGTGGAAGTGGGAGCATATCATGATGGACTTCATCGCAGGACTACCGACTACTAGGAGGCGTAGTGATGGCATATGGGTTATAGTGGACCGGCTAACTAAGTCAGCTCACTTCTTGCCGGTCTTGATGAGAGCAGGACTTGATGTCCTAGCTAAGTTGTACGTTGACGAGATCGTCTCTTTGCATGGAGTTCCAGCATCGATCGTATCAGACAGAGATCCACATTTCACTTCACACTTCTAAGAGAGTTTGCAGCAGGCTTTGGGTACTAAGTTGTATTTCAGCACCGCTTACCACCCCCAGACAAACAGACAGACCGAGCGTACCAACCAGACACTTTAGGACATGTTGAGAGCTTGTGTCTTGGATTACAAGGAGAACTGGGAGGATTGCCTACCACTCTGCGAGTTTGCCTACAACAACAGCTACCATTCGAGTATCAAGATGCCACCTTTCGAGGTGTTGTATGGCAGGAGATGCAAGACCCCAGTTTACTGGGAAGAGGTTGGAGCTAGGAACTTCCATGGACCATCATTGGTCGGCGACACCAGCGAGAAGATCCGACAGATAGTCGAGAATCTGAAAGTCAGCCGCAGCCACCAGAAGAGCTATGCAGACAACCGCCGCAAACCTCTCGAGTTCCAACATGGAGACAAAGTGTTTCTGAAGGTTTCCCCAGCCAAAGGTACCCTCAGATTCGGCGAAAAGGGTAAGCTAGCGCGGAGATATGTTGGACCGTTCGAGATTCGGACCAGGATCGGAGATGTCACGTACAAGCTTCAGTTACCCCCAGAGTTAGTAGGAGTTCATGATGTCTTCCATGTTTCCATGTTGAAGAAATACGTGGAGGATCCTACTCACATTCTGCACTATCAGCCAGTCGACATTCAACCAGATGCATCGTACGTCGCCAAGCCAGTTGCCATCATCGACACCAAGGAGCAAGTGCTTCGGACCCAAACCATCCGTTGGGTGAAGGTCCAGTGGGAGCATCACACTCCAGAGGAGGCTACGTGGGAGTTACGCGACCAAGTGGAGAGAGACTATCCACATCTTCTACCTCAGGTATGCCCTGACTTTGCTTTTACATTTGGGGACAAATGTTTTTAAAAGGAGGGAGAGATGTGAGGCCCCACCCCTGGTGGGCCCTCAGTTTGAATTTAATAATAATTAATAGAGTATTTTATACTTTAATATGCTATTTAATAAGGAATTAGTAGTACAGTTTATAATATCCCTAAGTTTTAGATATAGCTTTAATTTAATTTATGTTAGGTTTGATTATATTAGAGTTTAATTGTAATTAGCACTAATGGAATGGGCTTGAGAGTGGAACATTCTACAACCCACCTAATTACCCAAATACCCATGGCCCCATTTCAATTCCATTTAGAACCAAAATACCCATTAGGTAATTAGCCTAAAACCCTAATCTATATAAACCTAAGCTATTGCATAAGAGCCAAAAACCCTAATTGCCTCTCATTTCTCTCAATTAACCTATCTTCCTCCCCAACCAGCCCTAATTTCCCCAAATCCCAGCCCAAGAAGCTAGGAGACCAGCCCTTCTTCATCTACAACACTCAATTGGGTCTTCTCTCTCACTTCAATTTCCATTTTTTCTTCACTAAGTTAAGTACCTTATGCAATTTCATTAGATGCATGCTTCTCTTTCTTGTTTCTGTAATTTCAGTTCTAGTAGATGATAATTCATGTGTAGATCTTCCTTTTGAGCTAGTTTTTATGCAAATTGGCCATTGATGGATGGGTTCTCCCATTTGGAAGATCAATGGCCCGGATGGGTTGATGGATTGATGGAGGGAAGGAGTATAGAAGTGTTTTCTATGTTTTGAATGCTTTTGTGATGAATTGAGAAGATCTGGGATGATTTGCTTAAAAATTGGATTGAAAAGGGAGGAGACCCAGAAATCTGGAATTCAGTACTCTACGTGTACCCGGTCAACCGGACCCTGTCTCGGTCAACCGGGCACACTAAAAGGCTGAGAAATGCAAGTCCCAATTAAACTCTGTAAACTGCACAAGCAGTGTACCCGGTCGACTGGATACACAGGAAACTGCAGATTTAACTGAGACCTGTAAATTCTCAAACAGGCAGGAACCTAGTGTACCCAGTCGACATCACGGCCATGATGTCGACCGGATACACAGAAAATTCTGTAAGACCCCCCAGCTGTTTGATACCAGGTTCCAGTGGACCCGGTCGACATCACGGCCATGATGTCGACCAGGGACATTGCAGGATGTCGACCTAGGAGGTCAACATCCAGTTTACCCGGTCGACATCCCAGGGTGTGATGTCACCGGGCAAGCTGTGAACATGCAGATTTCCAGACTTCAATATTTGTGATGTTTGATCACATGTGGGGTCCATTGACCATCCAAATGACCTTCCATCAAGTGTGCCACACACGAATCAATGGCGTGGCTCAGCCTTGATTCGTGGGGTCCACCAATTGAGGTTTTAGGATTCGAATCATCATTGACTCGAACCTTAATTGTAGTCCACGGTGTCCACAACCTCGGGAGCACCAGATTTATCAATTTGGACACCTGAGACTACAGTTGGGGATCCAATCATGTGATGAGGCCTGAACCAAGTGTGGACCACTACCTAGGACTGGTCCTTTGCCTATTTCCACTTGATTCCCTGTCTCTAAGGTTGTCATAAGTTGTTATTCTCACTTATCCTTGTTGTTGTCCTAACCTTTTTAATTAATGGAAATTGGAGGACCTAAACCTAGGATTTCTTAGAGGTGACCCTAAGCGGTGTTTGAAGATAATTGACCCGTGTCTATGTCTAGGCGGGCCCTCACACGGCCTAAGGTTGGGGATGTGAAACCATAGTATGAAAAGGTTTAGGATTAATGGTCAGTTAGCTCATTGTGTTTGAGCATAGGGTGATTACTTGTTGAATGGACACAGTACGGTACCTGTGTTACCTCAGGCCACGGTTGTGAGCCTTGGAGTGGATCCAATGTTGTTGGACTTGGACTTGGATATCGGACTGTATTCCACAATATTGTACCTTAACCTCTTAGAGACATTGGGCAGGACCTTGCTCACGCATGATTAGCCTAGACAGACATAGACCCGTACTTAGTTTCCCTAGTCGGCACTGAACATTCACTCAATTGTTCTAAGCTCAGCTGGTTGACTGATCATCTCTAGTAGGAGCTATGTTCTGGTTACTTAGAGCTATCATGATGAGCTGTGGTTGGACAGACGGTGTGATACCAAGTCCGGGCTAATCTGATAAGGGGGTGTGATTGGTACGAAAAAGGAGTGTGATCGATGTTATGTATATTGCATGTTATTTTTATCAGGGCTATTATCCCTTGCATGGTTATTACCCTTTCCCCACCGCAAACTGTTTATGGTCTGGGACATTTACAGTACGGGAGGGCCGCTGCATAATATCCCGCGGTGTATCTAGCTTGTGTGAATGTGCCTCTTGTTGTCTGTGTAGATTAGATACTTTATCTTTCTGTCTCTAAACTGCTATTACTGCTCAACTGTTTAGATTATGTATTCTGTTCACTCATATGATTATGTACCTGTCATTAATCTCTTTTGTTGTGTACATCTAGTGTTATCTGCATATGGTGCCTTACCAGGTCTTTAGATCTGACCCATCTTTGGTGCTTAGGTCCGGACTATGATCCCGCGGGTGACGCGATCCACGAGGCGCCTGTAGTCGGGGACTATGGTGGGGGCCGGCTGACCAGGTGGTTGAGCCGGAGGATGGAGAGCCTGCACAAGAGGGTTGAGTGCAGTTGTTTTGGGATTTTGAGAGTTTATTTTTGTAGTGAGATGGGTTGGTTAGACTGATATGTATATACACTTGATATTCCCACCTTGAGATTGTTATCAGGCTTCCGCACTCTTACATTTGATTTATATCCATGATATATTTGCTTCCGCTATCTTGTATTACGCTTCCGCATATAACTATTGATTATAATGTTGTTTAAAAAGTTTTTTAAAAAAATTGACCTCACTGTGGACTACGATCTTGGAAGTTCTCAGTTTATCCAGGAAGTAGCGCGCCAACTTCGGGTATCTTAGCGTTATCTTCGGTATTCGGAATTGGGGCGTTACAGGGCACCACCCTCTGGGTGCCCAGCCTATCCAATAACTAAGAAACTCCGATTAAAGCCTAATCTAATGAAGACCTTAATTTTATCCTAAATAACACGACAAAAACAACTTTAACTGAAAAAACCTTGAAACCTTAATCAATTTGGACTTGAATTAACTCAAAAACACAAAACCAACAAAACTAAAAAAATAGCCACCTTGGCGCCACCCCCTAGGTGCCCATCCTGCCACATCCACCTGGGCACCACCCTCTGGGCACCCAGCCTCCCCAATCACAAAGAGACTAAATTAATTAAAACTTAATTTAATCCTAACAACACAGCAAAGCACCTTGAAAATTAAAATACTTGAAGACATAAAAGCTCAACCCCAAATCAACCTAAAGATTATCAAGACCGACTCGAACCACAAGACAGCAACCTAGGCACCAACCCCTAGGCGCCCAGCTTACTCAATCTTAGGAAACCCCCAATTAACAATCTAACATAATTTATATTCAAACCAACCCCAATTAATACATTAAAACACCTTTAACTTAATAGACTTGAAACATTAATCAATTTGGACTCAAATCGACCTAAAAGACACCAAACCGACCCGAGCATCAAACTGTCCACCTGGGCACCACCCCTTGGGCGCCCAGCCTATCAACCCACCTAGGCACCATCCCTTGGGCGCCTATCCTGTCCAATTCCCTTGAAAACATTGATTAAAACAATTAAGCCCAATTAATTAAAATCCAATTCCATCCTAGCTGAATACGAAAAAACACTCTCCGTCCAAACATATTAAGCCCTTTGACCATTTCAAACCTGAATTTGCCTAAGAATCATTAAACCAACTGAAAGCCGTAATACAGTCACCCAGGCACCACCCCTTGTGTGCCCATCCTGCCAAATCCACCTGGGCACCACACCCAGGGTGCCCAGCCTACCCGTTTTCTTAAAAACCCCAAACAACGAACTTAACATAATTAATTAACATTCAAACCAATCCCAATCAACATATTAAAACACTTTTAACTTAAAACACTTGAAACTTTAATCGATTCGGACTTAGCACCCATAGCCCTTACAAACAGACGAACGACCACTTAGGCACCACCCCTGTGGCGCCTAGCCTACACTCTAACCCTAATTCACCACCTCAACTAAAAATGAATAACTAAGTACCTTATCACTTAAATTAATTAAGACCAGAACCTAAAATAATCCCTGGTCCCAGAGACCAATAATCAAGCCCCATCCAGAATAGTTGAAAATCACAGATAATTCACCTGGGCGCCACCCCCTTGGTGGCTATCCTTTCACTTGCACTAAAACGCGAATTCTCTATTTTTTTCAAAATCCAGATCCAAATCACCTTGACATTAGAACATTAGAGACTTAAAACAATTTGAAATATTAAAATTCACCAATCAAAGCCCTTTGGAAACCGAAATATAAGCGAATTATCCCGAAATCACAAAAACCATGAACTGTCAAGATAGGTACCACCCCCGGGCGCCTACCCTACCTTTAAACACCGAATTGTGACTTTCAATTATGTTTCGAATTCCGATTTAGAATTGACTTTAACAGAATACCACAGAACTTTAAAACATTCCTAGACCAAAACGTAGTCCTCAAAACCCCCACAAATTCCGAGAATAACGTCGATACCATGACCACTAGCCAAACCACTCCGAACCAGTCACTTGGGCGCCACTGCCTGTGCACCCAACTCACCAGAGTGACCTAGGTGCCACCTCCTGGGCGCCCAAGTCCTCTACGAACCCTGTTTCGTCGATTTTGACCTATTTCACCCTTTAAATTAAACCCTAAATTCCAGAACCCTGAACACATTAATCAGAACCTTTAAATACCTCTAATCCACTTCTTAATCAACCTTCAACTTAAAATAAACCGAACTAAAAGGCCACACCCAACCAACTGCTCAGGCACAAGAACTAGCTGACTTAGGCTATTTACATTCCAGGATTAGATCGGATTTCCCCATTAGGTAGCTTAGAGCATTAGGTTTCGCCCCATCACTTTTCCTGTTCCGTTAGGGGACCGGGAGAGCTTAAGTGGGCGGTGTAGGATCTTAGGTTAGGGTTAATCCGATGATCAATAATAAAGCATTAATCACGTAAATCTAAGTAAAGCCTCTTAGTTAGGCCCTTCTAGCTCCAATATAAAAAATCCATATAAACTATAAACCCAAAAAAAGATTTTTCTTTTGTTTCTTCCTCCACCTCAGGTGCCAGATATTTAATCAATAATAAAAGGGAATAAAGAACTAATTTCTAAAATTGGATAAATGAAAATAACGAGATAAGACGAGTGATTTCACACACACTTTTAAACAATCACGGCCCATCGGCCTTTCACTTTTATCACTCGTGTAATGATCGTAGCCCCAAGTGCAAGGCCGCGATTGTAGTAATAACCGGTGAAACCGGATCGATCCACGGAGAGTTTATTTATCGCAAAACCTGTCCTAATAAAAAAAACTAGTTCTAGCCTAAAAAAAACTATACAAATCAAATTTTCTAATTGAATTAAAAATTAATTGAAAATCTGAAATATTAATTAGAACCAAATAAAATTAAAATCCTAATCTAGAAACCTAATCTAACCACTGCATCACCATAAGATTCATTAGCCCAACCAATTGCAATAATTGTTAAGGGTGCATAAAATAAAGAATAAAATAAAATAAAATCAAATCAAATAAAATAAAATCAGAGAATAAAGAAATTATATTTTAATTCTAAAACTTTGCAATAATTACTTTGCTTAATGCCATCAAGAAAAACCAAGACCACCGCACCAAGTGCGCACTGTCACTACGCACAAAAATTCAATGTTGACTCATTGGTGAAGACCAAGACCCCATAAACTTGATTTATTAATGAAAGACCCATTACAAGCAAATAACCATTACAAAATTCTTTTAATAAAAATAAAGTGCATCCAACCTTACCATAGACACAAGAAACACTAAACGGAGGAGAGGGACTCGCGGTCTTGAACGGCGATCCAACCGGCTCTCGTTTCGCGATCTGAAATCCAAGTAAGCGAAGATGATTTCAAGGATGATCTGATGGTGGAGTGACGATAGCAACGGCGGCGGCGCGATGGCGTAGAAATCCAAGTGGTAGTGTGCCTTAGGGAAGGCCTTGGATGAAATATTGATGGAAGGAGGAGAGATGAAGAAGAATTAATGGAAAAGGGGGGAATTATTGTTGCTGGTCGTCCAAGGGGAATGGAGAGATCAGGATCCACGTCCAGCCCTCTTTTTATATATTTTTGATAGCTTGGGTTGCAAGGTTTTGATTTGGGTAAGGATTAGTAGTGTGTGGTCCAAGTTGGATTAGGATTAGGAGAGTTTTTGAGAGATTTTCTAGGGGTTGGCTCACAATCCTAGTAAAATTAGGATTGTTCTTATCTCATGCAACTCCCTCTCTTGGGTCCCACTTGGGTTAAGGATCAATTCAAATCTAAATTTCAGATTTGATGTGCAATTCTTGAATGCATGTGGACCCCACTTGGGTGTACACAACATGGAACGTCCCATGCCTTGGCTTGACTTTCTTTTGCAATTTTTTTTCTTCTTTGTTTGGCTTGAATTGAATCTTAGCCATCCATCTTGACATGTAAGCAATATTTGTTGGAGAGTAGATATGACACTTCATCATCTCATGGCCCGCAAATTTGGAACTTATCTTCAAGAGATTAAATCTGATTTTTTCTTGCATATGAGAGCGGACCCTACCATGGCCGCCCCTACCTTAGATTCCATGCCAAAGGAAGGTGGGTCCATGGTGCATTTGATTCATCAATTCTCTTCCGTGGGCCCCGATTTCTGAAATTCCCTACAAAAATAAAAGCAAAGATCAAAGAATAATCTAATCATATAGGTAAGGAATTATGCAACATGCGGGCCCAATTCACACCAAATAAATGCATAAAATGTCACCATTTTATCAAGTTTTCTTCAATTAAATTAAAGGTGCAAAGAAAATTCATCATTTCATGTGTGATTAAAAAGTTATGAGAAATTTTTGACTTTCAATGCCAAAAATAGAGAAATTCATGATTTTATGTGAAAATGCAATTTTTGGATGAATTTTGACTCAAATTCAGACTTTGATGCTCAAAACATAAATTCATAGTTTTTTTACTAAAATGGTCCATGATTTGATGATTAAGTCCTTAATTACTCTAAAATGATAAGAAAATATTGCATTTTTAAGGACTTATCACACCCCCCAACCAGCTTTTTGCTAGTCCCGAGCAAAATATGCAAACTATGGTAGGTCTTCTGGCCTAATCTAATCTAAACTAAATGCAAAGACAAAAAGAAAAACGCCACTTTCGCTGGCACTCTCGGCTGCATTTAGCGTATGCAGCAAGCCCTTAAACCCCTAGGTTACCCCTAGTGGACGAGTTGTGCCTCGTGAGGGTTTGCAGTGAATATGCCCACAAAATTCATTTACCTAAAAGTGAAAGAAATTCAATGGAAGGTTTTTCAAAAGATGATTGAGTCAAATCGGATGCCTCGAATCCTCGAATAATCAATATTTCAGACTTTTCAAAATTCGGTTCACGTATTTTTTTTTTTTTTTAAATTATACCAAAACTTTGAGTGCCTTGTGCAAATGTATACATCAAAACAAAAATTTTAAATGTTCTACGATAATGCCATGAAAACAGAATTCTCCCTCGGAATTTCCAACTTTCCTAGATTCGGGCAAAATACAAGTCTCCTCTCAAGGCTACTATGATGGCTTTCGCACTGTTGTTTTTCAAAGGCCGCGAGATGCATCATCTTTTTTTTTTTTTGAACACACACATGTGACTGTGCAATGCCTAGGTCCCTTAAGCTTTCCAATTAACCCATATAATGAGCATTAGGCCAATGACTCCCAAAACAGATGTCTTTAGGGCACTAGGTATATAAATACCCCTACGGGCTTACTAGCTCGGGTTAAAAAGGCTACGAACCCAAACTAGTCACATAACTTTTTATTCTTTTCAAGAGTTATAACTAAACTCTTTTTTTTTTTTTTTAAGACCAATTTGTGCATCCCTTGGCAATTTTTTTTTTCTTTTTAAACGGTCCCCAACAATAGGCAGCCCTTTTCAATTCACTCGAATTAATTCACTGGTTTTGGTTGGCCTAACCATGCCGATGAACCAGGAGAACTCATATGGCCAAATTTCATAAAGTCGTCTATTTTTCTCTCTTGAAAGAACTCTGAAAATGACACTTAAATCTTTTTGTCCAAAACTTTTGAAATGATGTACACGTGGTACTGTGAAAAACAAAGTTCGGTATTCATTTTATTTTTTAGAAAATAATGAACCTTCATTTTACTTCCTTCCAAAAAAATTCTGAAATTCCAGATTTCTAAGCATCTTCAAATCGTCAAGTTCTTTTGAAAACCCCCTTTTTTTTATTTTTTATTTTTTTTGAAAAAAACGGCTACTCAGAAATGAAATTTTTTTATTTTTTTTTTTTTGTTTTTTCTAAAATTGGACAAGTGTGCTTGTTCCCACCCCCCAACCTAAACTAGACAACGTCCTCGATGTCATACATGAAATGAGAAATGAAATGTAACATGAGGTGAAAATGTAAAAGGAGGAAAAAGGGTAGAAAGCACCTGGAGTAATGAAGCTTTTGTGTAGTACCCTGTCCAATGTGAGACAAAGAACACACAAAGAAAATAGAAAAATATATGCATAATATACAAAGGTATGGGCCACTGTCAGATCCAGTGCCCATCAATCCTGATAGATAGGATCGATCAAAGGAATTACATTTTCCTCTGGAGGAATAGTCTCCAAGAATGGTTTTAAACGTTGGCCATTAACTTTAAAAGAGGTACCATTCGATGGATCAATGAGGGTCACTGCCCCATATGGAAATACTTCTTGAACAACGTAGGGGCCTGTCCAACGAGATCTTAACTTTCCAGGGAAAAGATGAAGTCGAGAATTGTATAAGAGGACTTTTTGAGATGGATGGAATGATTTTCTTAATATCCGTTTATCATGAAAGGCCTTAGTCCTGTCCTTGTAAATTCGTGAGTTCATATAAGCCTCGTTTCTCAATTCTTCTAATTCATTTAGATCAAGAGCTCTTTTCTCCCCAGCCTTGTCTAAGTCAAAGTTCAGTTGTTTTATGGCCCAATAAGCTTTATGTTCTAGCTCCACTGGAAGGTGGCAAGCTTTCCCATATATAAGCCAGTATGGAGACATCCCAATTGGAGTCTTATATGCAGTGCGATAGGCCCACAATGCATCATTTAACCGCATGGACCAATCCTTACGATTCGGTTTTACCGTGGTCTCCAAAATTCTTTTAATTTCCCTATTTGAGACCTCTACCTGCCCACTTGTTTGAGGATGATAGGGGGTAGCCACTTTATGTGTAACACCGTAATTTTGAAACAAACTCTCAATAATGCGGTTACAAAAGTGAGTGCCCCCATCACTAATGATGACACGCGGAGTTCCAAAACGGGAAAAGATACTGTCCAAGATAAACTTTTTTACCGTTTTAGCATCATTGTTCCTACATGGGATTGCTTCAATCCATTTGGAAACATAATCAACTGCAACGAGGATATAATGAAAACCAAAGCTCGGGGGAAATGGTCCCATAAAGTCTATACCTCATACATCGAATAACTCAACGACCAAAATTGGGTTTAAAGGCATCATGTTCCTTTTGGAAATTGAACCCAATTTTTGGCACCGCTCACATACTTTACAGAAATCATATGCATCTTTAAATATAGTGGGCCAGTAAAAACCAGATTGCAAAATTTTGTGAGCGGTCTTTTTAGCAGAAAAATGGCCCCCACAAGCTTAAGAATGGCAAAATGATATAACACTGTTCATTTCATGGTCTGGAATGCATCTCCTAATGATTTGGTCTGGGCAGTATTTGAAAAGGTATGGGTCATCCCAGAAAAACTGTTTTACCTCAGTGAAAAACTTGTTTTTATCTTGTTGGGTCCATTCTTTTGGAATTTCACCCGAAGCTAGATAATTAGCAATGTCAGCATACCATGGAGAATGGGAAAATGTGGAAAACAAGTGCTCATCAGGGAAAGTGTCCTGGATTGGCAAGGGTTCTAAAGCGTTGGAAAGGACAATCCTAGAAAGATGATCAGCCACCACATTTTCTACTCCTTTCTTATCCTTGATTTCGATATTGAACTCTTGGAGTAGAAGGATCCATCTGATCAGTCTGGGCTTGGCATCTTTCTTAGAAAGCAAGTACTTCAGCGCAGAATGGTCTAAAGATCACAATTTTGGATCCAATTAAGTAGGAACGAAATTTATCCAGTGCATAGACCACAGCCAATAGTTCTTTCTCTGTTGTAGAATAATTAATCTGTGCACTGTTTAAAGTCCTGCTAGCATAGTAAATTACATATGGCTTTTTGTCCCTACGTTGCCCAAGAACTGCCCCAACTGCATAATCGCTAGCATCGCACATGATTTCAAAGGGTAGGCTCCAATCTGGAGGTTGCATAATTGGAGCAGTCGTCAACATGTCCTTAAGCTTGGAAAAAGCCAATTGACATGCCTCCGTCCACTCAAATTCTGCTTCCTTTAGCAGAAGGTTGCATAATGGTCGAGAAATGACACTAAAATCTTTTATGAACCTTCTGTAGAATCCAGCATGCCCTAAGAAAGATCTTACATCTCTTACGGTTTTTGGGGCGGGCAAATTGGAAATTAGATCTATTTTGGCTTTGTCCACTTCCAATCCTTTAGATGATACGATGTGGCCAAGGACAATCCCTTGTCGTACCATAAAATGACATTTTTCCCAATTTAGTACTAAGTTCTTTTCTTCACACCTAGAGAGGACCTTAGTTAAGTTGCTCAAACAATCTTGGAAAGAATCTCCAAAAACGGAGAAATCGTCCATGAAGACTTCGAGAAAACGTTCCACCATATCACTAAAAATACTCAGCATGCACCTTTGAAAGGTTGCAGGAGCATTACACAGCCCAAAGGGCATCCGTCGGTAAGCAAAGGTACCAAAGGGGCATGTGAAAGTTGTTTTCTCTTGGTCTTCCGGGGCGATCTCTATTTGATTGTATCCAGAATATCCATCCAAGAAACAATAATACTCGTGGCCAGCTACCCGTTCTAAAATTTGGTCCAAGAAGGGTAGGGGGAAATGATCCTTTCGTGTGACAGCATTTAACTTTCTGTAGTCGATACAAACTCGCCAACCTGTGGGTACGCGGGTTGGGATGAGCTCATCATTAGCATTACGGACTACAGTTACGCCGGCCTTTTTAGGTACAACTTGGGTAGGGCTGACCCATTGGCTATCCGAAATTGGATAAAAGATACCCACATCTAGAAGTTTCAAAACTTCCGCCCTAACCACTTCCTGCATGGTGGGGTTTAACCGGCGTTGCATCTGACGGGAGGGTTTTGCATTCTCCTCCAAATAGATATGATGTGTACACACGAGGGGATTAATTCCCTTAATGTCAGCCACGGTCCAAGCAATTGCACCTTTGTGCAGTTTGAGCACTTCTAAGAGTTGGACTTCTTGGTCCTTGTCAAGGTGTGCAGAAATTACTACAGGAAATGTTTCATTTTCTCCAAGGTATGCATATTTCAGGTGAGAGGGCAAGGGTTTCAACTCAGGTTTGGGCGGCCTCACCTGAGATGGAAGAGACAGAGTATCAGTTGGTAATAGCTCTTCAAAAGAGGGTTTGCCTATAATGTTGACCATTTCAACAGTGTTATCAAGTGTTTCTTCACAGAGGGTCAGGCCCTCAATTGACTCAATGGAATCAGAGATTGTTTTTGTAAAAGTTTCTGCTGTAAGAACACTGATCAAATCTACTTCTTCAAGGTCAATGTTATCATCCCGTGGTTGTTTGCAAAGGTCAAAAACATTTAACTCTAATGTCATGTTACCAAAAGATAGCGTCATTTTTCCATTCCGGCAATTGATCAATGCATTCGATGTGGCTAAGAATGGTCTCCCCAGAATTACCGGAATCTGAGCATGAGGATCTGCCACAGGATGAGTGTCTAGCACAATGAAGTCTACTGGAAAGTAGAACTTGTCAACTTGCACAAGCACATCCTCTACTATCCCTCTCGGTCTTTTGACTGATCGATCTGCGAGCTGCAAAGTAATCTGGGTGGGTTTGAGTTCACCTAACCCCAATTTTACATAGACCGAGTAGGGTAATAAGTTAACACTCGCCCCAAGATCAAGCAGCGCTTGTTCAATTTGACAATTTCCAATAATGCACGAAATCGTGGGGCATCCTGGATCTTTGAATTTAGGGGGAGCGTCATGCTTTAAAATTGCACTAGCCTGCTCAGTGAGGAACGCTTTCTTTTGTACATGTATCTTACGCTTCAACGTGCACAAGTCCTTAAGAAACTTTGCGTAAGATGGGACTTGTTTGATTGCGTCTAACAACGGGATGTTAATTTTAACCTTCTTAAGTACATCAAAGATTTCCTGGTTCTGTATAGATGGCTTGGCAAGAGCTAATCGGTTGGGAAAAGGCGGTAAGGGCTTGAATCCTGGAGGAACTTGGCTTTTTTCCTTGATAGGAGGGACTTCATTTTCTTTCCCTTCCGGATCTGAGGATGCAGGTTGTTTATTTTTTTCCAGATCAGGCTTTGCAATCTCTTTACCACTACGTAGAGTAGTAACAGCTTGAACCTGCTCCTTTGAATTTGACGGACCACCTTGATGAACCTCAAATTGCCCTTTTGGATTGGGCTGTGGTTAGGCTGGAAAAGCCCCCTTATTTTGTGATTCAATCAATTTACAGAGGTTCTGCATGGTGTTCTGTAAATTCTCAAAGTTCTGATCATGTTTTTTATTGATGGACTCTTGATTCACCATAAACTTAGCCACAAGTTCATCCCAAGGTGTCGTTTGTGTTGTAGGGGGTACCATTTGCTGTGTGTTTTAAGCATATGTACTAGGAGTACCCCCAAATGGATTTGACATTTGGTTGAAATTGGGCTGAGTAGCATTTGGGCCATTCCTCCAACTAAAGTTGGGGTGATTCCTCCAATTAGGGTTGTATGTGTTACCCAAAGAATTGTTAAACTGCCGGTTGTATGTGTTAGTGGCATTTGCTTGCTCGTGAAACGCTTCTTGAAAAGCAGGGAGTGTTGGGCACTCCGAAGAAATGTGTTTATCACTAGCGCAGATGCCACAAACTATAGCAGGTTCCTTATTCTTCACAAATTTCAAGGACTCAACTTCTCTTATAAGATAGGCAATTTTTGCTTGAAGATCATCGCTTTCTTTTAATACATATAACCCCCCTCCTTTGGCCTGACTCGATTGCTTTACGGGGTCTATACCTTCAGATGTGTCCCAATTTTGTGCACTATCTGCCAAAAACTGAAGGTAGGTCCATGCTTGATTTGGGTTTTTCGCCATGAACTCCCCATTGCACATCATCTCCACGAATTGACGTGTTTCTGGACTAAGTCCATCATAGAAGTGACCAATTGTATTGTGCAATTCAAATCCGTGGTGGGGACATGCAAGGAGTAGTTCATTAAAGCGTTCCCAACACCTATAATAAGACTCCTTGTCTTTTTGTTTAAAATTCATAATATTTCTCCGTAAGGTGTTGGTCTTATGTAATGGGAAAAATTTCTTTAAAAATTCCCGGACCATGTCGGACCATAGAGCAATCGAATTGGGTTGTAAGGAGTGAAGCCATGCCTTAGCCTTATCTTTGAGGGAAAATGGAAATAAACGAAATTTGATAAGGTCTTCCCTCACATTATTGAAGTGTAGTGTTGCACACACTTCTTCAAACTCTTTAATGTGCAAATATGCACTTCCTGATTCAAGTCCATGAAATTTGGGGAGAAGTTGGATTACTCCCGGTTTGATATCAAATTGACCCGCACCTGCGGGTATGACCATGCACGACGGTGTGGCTTGTCGTGTAGGGTGAAGGTAATCGCGTAAACTCCTAAGAGGTTAATTCACCTCCCCATTATTATTGGGTCCATTCCCATTACCGTTCTCCTCGTTATCACTCTGCTCATCAGCCATATTGGAAATCCTAAGAGAACCAGGAGATCTAGATTCGTAGAATTTAATCAAGCTCTTGACAGGTGATTCCTTCCTTACTAACCGATTTGAGGAGTCCCTTTGCCAAGAAGATGGGGGTCTTTCCTTCTTTTTTGGAATTTTGAAAAGTTTTTATTTCTTTTTTTTTTTATAAAGAAACCTAGAAAGAAAAACTACCTAAGGTCCGTTCTTAGATTTAAAAGAAGATTCTCAAATTCTTGCAAAGTCCTAATCTTAGAGAGTTTAATATCTCTAAGGAAAGTTCCCAAACTCAAATCTATGAAACTGGCCCGACCAGGTAAGTCTCCAGATCAGTGGTGGGGTCACGATGCGTTGCAAAGGTCCCGCTTAAAAACCACTTTCTAGAACAAGAGACTTGTCTCCCTTATCTAATGGGACAAGACTTGTCTAGACATCGAACCAATTAAGAAAGGCAGTTTGTTCGGCTTCCCAAAGAAATAACTAACCTTCTTAAAAAAAATTCCAGCAAGTTTTTAAGAGTCCTTTTAAATTTAAAAACAACTAATAAAACTGAGTTTCCAATGAAAGTTCTGAAATTTTCAGATTTTTGCAAGTTTGGTGGCCAAAAAGCCGAATTTGTGCGATCTACTACTTGCCTTTGTGAGGGAAAGTTCCAGAATTTTTTTGGAAACTTTAAAAACCTAAAAATATGAAAAACAACTGAATTTAACAGACCCTAATTAATCCTAATCAGCAACAAAAAAAATGAAAATAAATGACCTAAACTAGTCCAAATTAGAACAAGTAAATTAGGCAATTTTCAGAAATTGGATGTGATTTTTGAAAAATCAGAAAAAATAATTTTCAGATCTGAAATAGTTCCAATTTTATCAAAAATCAGAGATTAAAAATCCACTTTTTAATGCAATAGGGCTGGTCCAAACATTCCATGCATGCTACCCTTAGATCTAGAATGATTGCGGAATAGTAAAGGCACGCACACAAAGCAATTAAAAAGATAGGTTGGAAAAAATACCTTAAGCGAAGAAAAACTCCCCGGCAACGGCGCCAAAAACTTGATCGTAGCCCCAACTGTAAGGCCGCGATTGTAGTAATAACCGGTGAAACCGGATCGATCCACGGAGAGTTTATTTATCGCAAAACCTGTCCTAATAAAAAAAACTAGTTCTAGCCTAAAAAAAACTATACAAATCAAATTTTCTAATTGAATTAAAAATTAATTGCAAATCTGAAATATTAATTACAACCAAATAAAATTAAAATCCTAATCTAGAAACCTAATCTAACCACTGCATCACCATAAGATTCATTAGCCCAACCAATTGCAATAATTGTTAAGGGTGCATAAAATAAAGAATAAAATAAAATCAAATCAAATCAAATAAAATAAAATCAGAGAATAAAGAAATTATATTTTAATTCTAAAACTTTGCAATAATTACTTTGCTTAATGCCATCAAGAAAAATCAAGACCACCGCACCAAGTGCGCACTGTCACTACGCACAAAAATTCAATGTTGACTCATTGGTGAAGACCAAGACCCCATAAACTTGATTTATTAATGAAAGACCCATTACAAGCAAATAACCATTACAAAATTCTTTTAATAAAAATAAAGTGCATCCAACCTTACCATAGACACAAGAAACAGTAAACGGAGGAGAGGGACTCGCGGTCTTGAACGGCGATCCAACCGGCTCTCGTTTCGCGATCTGAAATCCAAGCAAGCGAAGATGATTTCAAGGATGATCTGATGGTGGAGTGACGATAGCAACGGCGGCGGCGCGATGGCGTAGAAATCCAAGTGGTAGTGTGCCTTAGGGAAGGCCTTGGATGAAATATTGATGGAAGGAGGAGAGATGAAGAAGAATTAATGGAAAAGGGGGGAATTATTGTTGCTGGTCGTCCAAGGGGAATGGAGAGATCGGGATCCACGTCCAGCCCTCTTTTTATATATTTTTGATAGCTTGGGTTGCAAGGTTTTGATTTGGGTAAGGATTAGTAGTGTGTGGTCCAAGTTGGATTAGGATTAGGAGAGTTTTTGAGAGATTTTCTAGGGGTTGGCTCACAATCCTAGTAAAATTAGGATTGTTCTTATCTCATGCAACTCCCTCTCTTGGGTCCCACTTGGGTTAAGGATCAATTCAAATCTAAATTTCAGATTTGATGTGCAATTCTTGAATGCATGTGGACCCCACTTGGGTGTACACAACATGGAACGTCCCATGCCTTGGCTTGACTTTCTTTTGCAATTTTTTTCCTTCTTTGTTTGGCTTGAATTGAATCTTAGCCATCCATCTTGACATGTAAGCAATATTTGTTGGAGAGTAGATATGACACTTCATCATCTCATGGCCCGCAAATTTGGAACTTATCTTCAAGAGATTAAATCTGATTTTTTCTTGCATATGAGAGCGGCCGCCCCTACCTTAGATTCCATGCCAAAGGAAGGTGGGTCCATGGTGCATTTGATTCATCAATTCTCTTCCGTGGGCCCCGATTTCTGAAATTCCCTACAAAAATAAAAGCAAAGATCAAAGAATAATCTAATCATATAGGTAAGGAATTATGCAAGATGCGGGCCCAATTCACACCAAATAAATGCATAAAATGTCACCATTTTATCAAGTTTTCTTCAATTAAATTAAAGGTGCAAAGAAAATTCATCATTTCATGTGTGATTAAAAAGTTATGAGAAATTTTTGACTTTCAATGCCAAAAATAGAGAAATTCATGATTTTATGTGAAAATGCAATTTTTGGATGAATTTTGACTCAAATTCAGACTTTGATGCTCAAAACATAAATTCATAATTTTTTTACTAAAATGGTCCATGATTTGATGATTAAGTCCTTAATTACTCTAAAATGATAAGAAAATATTGCATTTTTAAGGACTTATCATGTAACGAACACGAAAAACACAGAAATCACAAATCAAAGTCTCATTCACATCATCATTTTGGTTTGAAAAATTCAGCCTTTAAACCCTATTTTGCCAAGGGATCTAAACGGGGTACTCGGGAACGGGGCCGATCCTCTTCTTAAATATTTGGCACCTCCCCCTTTTTATTTTCTTTACTTTTTATTTTATTTTACCTGGATACACTATGATTATGTTATGTGAGGATTAACCTTTATTTGGACTTTAACTCATGACCCTGAATTGACCCAATATCAAAGAGACCCAAATTAATGTGACAGGACAACCATCATGTGTTGCCGGCAGTACATTAGACAAGAGGAAGAACCCACCTTATTATTTTTTTCTCCCCACATCTCTTCTGCTTTCAATGAAGAACAGTGTTACGGCCGTTACCATAGCTGGTGATCGTTACCCATCGATTTTGAGGGTAGTTGAAATCCTCATTTTCGATGTAAAATTTAAATAGCGTATAAGATGAATGGAGATTTCCCGAGCCATGCCTTTCTTTGTTGACACCAAAAATGTCACTTTGCCTCGTCAACATCAAAAGCTATATGCAGCCGCATCCTACTACAAACAGGCAAAGCTGCTTCAAGCATCCGATCTTGGCAAAACCAAACAAAAACTAGAAGATCTTTCAAAGTAGCCAAACGAAGGGTACACATGAAGTTTCGGGCCATTATGACACTATTTGGCCTAACTTCAATCCTCCAACAGCTGAGCCGGAGTTCTCGACGGCAATAGTGTCAAAAACATCAAATCTTCAATCAGAGCCTACGGATGGTCTCAAAATACCTCCAAAAGGCTCCATGTCGAATTTCAAGTCAAACCGACACCGTTTGACCCTCCATCAGCTCTCAAGAGACGAAATCAAGCCTCCCGGCGGTGAGAACCTCTGATGCTGCCACTCATCAAATAAAACACATGAGTAGCTTTTGCATGCTTCCAAAGGGCTACATATCAAATTTCAGGTCATTCCGACAACGTTTGACCAGGTTTTGATGCTCCGAAGCAAAATCAAGCCTACCGGCGGCGAAGCTCCCCGGGACCATGGCACCCAAATTGGAGCTAATGGATCATCTCAAAATGACTCCAATAGGCTCCCCGTCAAATTTCAGGTCAATCGGACATCGAATGACCGTACATCAAAGCTCGACATCTTCCGCACGGTGAAATCAGATCAAGCATCGACGGGACCCCAAATGGCTTCAAAACTCAAATAAAAGCCCATGGTTGGTCCTATCTAATGCCCAAGAAGCTTCACCTCAAATTTCAAGTCATTCCGACATCGTTTGAACCAATTTCAACTCTTGGCGGAAAATCGGCTACAGAGTCTTCGGCTTTTCCAAAAAATAGGAAACTTTGTGCTCTGATTTGCACAGCCTTTCAACAGGTTTTCTTCAGAGAAATTAAGCCAATAAATGAGGAGAAATGTCAAAGAAAAATACAGGAGAAAACAGAAGCGAAAAAGCCCGACAAACTACCAAGAAACGGCGACTGGAAGGCGACCGAAAAGTGGACCAAAGTCCAAGGTCGCCAGCCCCATGGTCGCCGGCGACCCTGGAAATCCGGGTCGTTGGATTTCTGCCAAAAGTGTCGTTTTTCCGTTCTTTTTCGCGTTTCGCGATGTTTGGCCCCTGTGATTTTCTTAAAATCTGATTTTTGAGGCATGATATCTGTCGATCTTCATCAACATCACGGATCCGCCATCGAAATCATTTGATCATTATCGGACACTTTGAAACTGCCAACTGGCCGACCAAGAAAGCGCACTTTCTGCCCAACCGATCAAGAAATCGACTAGACAGATGCTGCCGGCCCATTAGTGGCAACCAATGTCTGAATTTTCATCGTCATCCGACATCAAGCAACGTACGGATCCATCGATGATCATCGCAAGAAGAATTCCAAAAGACACGGCGCGGCCCGCGACTCTTCAAACGACTCGGCAGCCAATTAAATAAGTTAAATGACCCTTTTTATGGCAATTTATTAGGGTCATTAACTCATTATTTTGAACGGCCCAATCAGAAGCCAAGAAATGGGAGTTACAAGTCCAATTAATCATGACAATTAACCATGTAACTCCTATCATTATGGAGATTAATCATGGTAATTAATCATGAAACTCCCATCATCATGGAGATTAAATGCCCATTATTCTCCATCGGCCAATCAAAATCCAAAAAAAAGGAGTTACAAAATTATGAAATTAAATCTTGTAACTCCTCCCATCATGGAGCATTAATGTCATTAATGCCCATAAAACCTTCCTAATGGCCACCAAAAGCCTATAAATAGGCGGTCATTCAAAAGGGAAAGGGTCAGAAAAAATTGTTGGAACCCGAAGAAAAAATCATCTGAAGGATCCTGAAAAATTGTCTGAAAACTATCCTGAAGAATTCTCTGCAAAAAGAAGCTCTCTCACTTTGAAGAAACACTGCTGCAAATTCTACAAGGTGATCGAGTTCCCTTGCCCCCCCCCCCCCCCTCTCAAGATCTCCTCTCTTCTTCTATCCAACATGGCCTAGTGCGGCTTTTCAGCCCGTCTACTTGGTTTTTTATTGGATACAAGACCTTCCCTTGGTCTTTGTCCTCTAAAAATCTGAGGTCCAAGCCAAGCCAAGTGAATCAAAGCATCAAGTGTTCTCATTTGAAAGACGATGGCGGAGTCCATACATGACTCGCGACCGTCGATCTGAACGAGTCCCCACAATTGCTTAAGAAGTCAGATCCCTTTTTCTTTCTTCTCTATTGTATTTTATATTTTTAAAAGAGACAAAAATCACAATTCTTGTCTTTCATCATTGATGAGATTTGTAAATCGCCTTCCATGGCAAAATCGCCTTCTACGGCACAATACTGCCTTTCACGGCAAACTAAACAAAATCCCTCTCGCGGCATTTTAAAATCTTGTCTCTTTCTTTAAATATGCATGCAATAGAAAGTTAGAAAAAAAATTTGATTTCCTTTCTACTTGTGACGGTGAATCTCTGGATCACCACTTCAGATTCCAAGTAGAATAGAAAGTCTGGCATACCTGTACAAAAAGAAAAAATGTGGATGCTCGCCTCTTTTTTTCTTCACCCCGCCGCACCCCGGCGGACCCGAGACGGAGGAAGGCAGAGAGAGAAAAAGACGGGTCCATCAAGTTGGCATACCTGGTGGGACATGTTCAATTGAGAACACGATGCTTAGAATCCTTGGCTCCCTTCTAGTTGGTGGCCTATGTTGGATCTTGTATCTAAAAAAAAATAACATGAGATGGGATTCTTTGGAAACTTCTTTCTTTGAACTTGTTTCCATTCTTTCTTTTCTCAACAAAAAAAGGTTTTCTCTCTTTTGGATTCAAATTAGAGAAACTTTGGTCTTTTCCTTTTCGTGCAATGGCTCGCAGAAATGTTTGAACCAACGTTCGGATTGGGAGGGGCCATTTCCCTCTCTTTGATAGGGTCCATTGGAGATCTTTCAAAAAAAAAAGTTTTTTAAAAAAAAAAAAAACTTTTCAAATTTCCCTCTTTTGGATTCAAATTAGAGAAACTTTGGTTCTTTCCTTTTCGTACAATGGCTCGCAGAAATGTTTGAGCCAACGTTCGGATAGGGAGGGGCCATTTCCCTCTCTTTGATGTGTCCATTGGAGATCTTTCAAAAAAAAAACAAAAAAAAAAGTTCAAAAAAAAACTTTTCAAATTTCTCTCTTTTGGATTCAAATTAGAGAAACTTTGGTCTTTTCCTTTTCGTGCAATGGTTCGCAGAAATGTTTGAGCCAACGTTCAGATTGGGAGGGACCATTTTCCTCTCTTTGATGGGTCCATTGGAGATCTTTCAAAAAAAAAAAAAAAGTTCAAAAAAAAACTTTTCAAATTTCTCTCTTTTGGATTCAAATTAGAGAAACTTTGGTTCTTTCCTTTTCGTACAATGGCTCCCAGAAATGTTTGAGCCAACGTTCGGATGGGGAGGGGCCATTTCCCTCTCTTTGATGGGTCCATCGGAGATCTTTCAAAAAAAAAAAAGAGAGCATTAGGGTTGCACCAATTGCATTCTTTGACCAAAGTGGATCTAAGAAAAGCCTTGTCCAGAGTGTGGAGGCAGCTAGACTGTTCGAGGTAAGGGTCCTTCAAACAGGTTCATTAAGTAATCCTACCCTTACCTAGGGGCTAATCTATCCACTAAGGTTTCATAAGACCGAATTGGAAGACCTATGTGCACTCTCCAAAAAAAACATTAAAAAAATTAAAATAAAAAAAAATTCTGTCACTATTGTGCTCAAATTGGAGGAATTTTGGTTCTTTCCTTTTTCGGATATAGGCTCGCAAAAATGTTTGAACCTGTATTCGGATTGGAATACCATTTGCCCTCTTTTATGAATTCAATCTTGACTTTTCAAAAAAAAAAACTCTCGTCACTATTTGATTCAAATCTGAGAAATCCTGGTTATTTCCTTTTTCGGATATAGGCTCGCAGAAATGTTTGAACCTGTATTCGGATTGGAATACCATTTTCTCTCTTTTGCGAATTCAATCTTGACATTTCAAAAAAATCCCATCTCGTGTCCTTCAAGGATGCGATTTACAACATTTGTGTCTAGCAGTGCTAGTACGCCCTTTCGGGTCTACTGTATTCGCGACCGACACATTTGTATCTCTAACCTTATATCATTTTACCTCGAGTGAGCTTCGCTTCTCGGTAATTTGAATTAAGGTTTACAATTGCTTCTAGCAGTCCCTGGAACGCTCATTTCGAGCCGACCATACTTGCGTTTAGAACAATTGTACCATCTATGGCTTTTTGGCCTTCTTCATTACGCTCAGAACGGGCCATGCCCCTGAGCGATTTGAAAAGACAAAACCATAGTATAACCCATTTATGATCACCATATTCTTGTGATTACTAATGGATGTGGTCTTGTTTCAGAAAAGTTTTTCAAAACTAACAATGGCAGCTTCGTTGACCATCACCTTCGATGAGAACAAGTACCAAGTCATGCTTCAAGAGAAGCAAAGCAAGGGCACTTTCAAGCTTCCCGCCAGCTGCCGAAGCATCACCTCCCTCGGCAACTCCCAAAACACCGGGTCGACCTCCACTCCCCGGACCATCGTCTTCGGGTCACTGGGACCATTCCCACTACCCGCAGAAGAGACGGTGCCTGCTAAGAAGCAGAAGACCACCCCCAAACGTGTCACTACCCCGACACCAAAGGCGGTCACCAAGAAACTTGAGGCTCGTGGCAATCCCATGAAGCCTCAACCTACAAAAAACCAAGTCTGTCCCAAGACTTGGTCCCCGCGATCTTCACCAAAACAAAGAAGATCCTAGACATCTGCAAAGCCAGCATACCTGGCTCCTCTCAAGGAGAACCAGTTTTATCCTCTTGCTTACATCAAAGGAGAGAAACCTACCCTCCACCGAACAACAAAAACTACTCAGCAAGAGCCGGCTTGCTCATACAAACCCAAAATCAGGTCGTGCATCACAAGGCCTCGACAAGAACTTGCCAGGGCCGGCACAAAAATCACAATTCTTGTCTTTCATCATTGATAAGATTTGTAAATCGCCTTCCATGGCAAAATCACCTTCTACGGCACAAAACTGCCTTTCACGGCAAACTAAACAAAATCCCTCTCGCGGCATTTTAAAATCTTGTCTCTTTCTTTAAATATGTATGCAATAGAAAGTTAGAAAAAAAGTTTGATTTCCTTTCTACTTGTGAAGGTGAATCTCTGGATCACCACTTCAAATTCCGAGTAGAATAGAAAATCTGGCATACCCGTACAAAAAAAGAAAAATGTTGATGCTCTCCTCTTTTTTTTCTTCACCCCGCCGCACCCCGGTGGACCCGGGACGAAGGAAGGCAGAGAGAGAAAATGTTAATGCTCGTCGCATACGTTGCCGCGCGGCATATCGACAAAAGAGATTAGAGAAGCAAAGAACCCAGCATTCTAAGCTTCAAATCTCCCAGAAATGGGTCGAAAAAGAAAGACCCGACCAAGTTGCTGCTGTCCACATGGTTGGCAAAACAAAAAGACGCCAGAAGTCTGCGACAAAAATACATGTTCAACGACCGGTGACTCGCAGCGTCTCCCGGACGAGAAGACATCAGGAAGACTCTCCCACTCCTTCAAGCCAGGGACATCAGAGTGATCATTCCTCGGGCTCTTCATCTAAAAGAATGAGCTCCAGCTCAGTCACTAAGACGGTATCCTCTTTCGACTCACGAAGGATGAATGTCTTGGTCACAAACTCTGAGCAACCTCCACCACATGACGACATGGCTCTATGCATTCAGTAGCTAGAGCAAAGACAACAAAGAATAGAGGTTCTGATGGAAAACCTCCTTCTCACTCTCCAGTGTCCACCAAACAATGAGGAAGTTCCTCCACAAGATGAGGCAAACGGTGAAGAAGATGAGTCACGCGCCCTTACTAAAAAGGACGCGGACAATATCCTTGCCAAAGAAAAAGAAGAGGATACACTGAAAGAGCATGGGATCAAGCCACCATATCCCTTATGGATGGACTCGATTCCGTTTCCCCCAAAGTTCTAACAACCTCTTCTCCAAACATATACAGGGAAAGGTTCAGCCAGACAGCATGTCATCCACTTCAAGATCCTGACAGGAATGATTGTGGATCAAGATGCACTCAAGATCCGGCTCTTTGCAAGTACCCTAAAAGGTACGGCCTTTGATTGGTATTCCACTCTGCCAGAGAAATCCATTCAAAATTGGACCATGCGAGAGACACGTTTCCTGACCCACTTCAAAGGTGAGGATCATCCTGTTACTATAGCTCAGCTCTGCAGCCTTAAACAGGGAGAGAATGAGTCGACATACGACTTCATTCACAAGTGGAAAGCAATGGCATACAAATGCTCAGATGTGCTGCCACAAGCGTCGCTAGTCGACATTTGCTGAAACAACATGAGAGCAAGGATCTGCTCCATGATTATCGGCAACAAATCAAAAAACTTGGGAGAACTCCTAGAAGCGTCTATGGAGGCTGAAACAGTGATCAAAGACCTCAACAGTCAGAAGTCATCAGAAAAGGAGCAGACCGCCATTCCGACCTCCAAGCCAAAGAAAAAGGAGGTTCTCAATGTGCAAACCAAGTCAGTTCCTCAGCCACCAAAGAAAGCTAAAAATAAAGCTGCAGGTAAAAGACCTGAACTCTCTGATGCCTTCAAAGAACTAGTAGAAAAGAAATACCCGTTCGATGAAGATGTTGAAGAAATATTTGGGGCTCTCTTGGCAAATGGCAAACTCACCTTGCCTGACCTCAAAAGACCGGGAGATGTTGGCAAAACCAACGATCCCCGATATTGTCCATACCACCAAATGGTCTCACATCCTCTCAACCAATGTTTCGTTGTGAGAGAGAATATCAACGAGATGTGGAAAAACGGAGTCATCACCTTTGACAAAAACTATGGGTCTGCCTCCGTTAACATGGTGTCATATGGACAAACATCCAAATCATCAAAGGAAAAAGTCACTACTTCCTTCAAGGTGATAAAAATGACCCAAACGTCCCAAGAGCTGGTGCCTTACCCAACACCAGAAGGACAGCCCGTATGGGTACATCCCGATCTCCTAGAAGATGAAAATTGGGAGATCATCAAAACAAAGCCGACCGCTCAACAGCGAAGGCAAGCCAAGAGACAACTCCGCAAGCTCAAACAGCAGGAGAAGGCTCAAACAAAACAAGAGGTTCCTGAAAAAGCAGAAACCTCCTCTACCGCTTCACTGGGGGCAACAGAGGGGTCTCTTCCCAAAGTTCCAAGAGTGATAAGAAAATTCACTCTCAGTGATTTCATGCCACCACGGCTCAGAGAGGAGACTACGCAGGGGGCATCGTACTCTTGTAACTCGGTAGTTGGATTCTCCATGAATGGATACGAGTCCAGTGACACTGCCAGTGACACCGATGAGTGGGAGGAATCCCTTGAAACCGGAGAATATCTCTCCGACGAAGAATGGATCCCAGAATCCCACCTTATGCCAGTAATCTGGTATAACCCCTTCCGGCCACAAGGATCCTGGTCTGATGATGATGAAGACCAAGAGGCTGCCCAAATTGCTGTTAACACAGCACAAACAAATGCTCTAGTGGATCCCAACCAGGTCGAACCACAAGGGGGAGATGAAAAAAAAAAGATTTGGCTCCTATGCCCGAACTTAAAGAATATGCGAGGATCTTGCAGCGTCTAGCCATAGAGCAGGAGCAGGATCGCATCAACCAACTTCATCAAAATCCAGAACCGGAAGTCCCGAAAAATCCACAAGCATCTCCTCCAGTGACTCCGAAAAATGAAGAAAGCTGCTGGATTGATGATCCTCTTACATCGGAGGATGAGTCTGATTCCCAACGGTCCATTATGGAGGCATCTTCTATCGAAGTTGCCTGTAATGTGATAGTTTAGGATGATAGTGCCTCTGAAGCTCCATCTGCTGAGGCCACGAACTCTCAAAATGTATCCAGTAGCATATCTTCTGGAGCTACATATTCTCGGATGACTTCCACTAAGATAGCACCTTCTCAGCCATCGTCTCCTGAAATAGTGACATCAGAATTCAAGCCTCTTCCGACTGATCACCATGAAGAAGCTCTGGCTGATGAAGTCTTCAAAGAAAACCCGGTCAATTGGTCCCAGGTACCCAACCTCATAGGAGATGTCTGGACCGGTGAAATACTGGACAAACAAGAAAAGTTGTTGGAAGCTGTTCAGGACTTGTTCCCGGAAAATGCTCCATGCAACGCAATAACTGAAGACGACAATGCTGCTACAGAAGCGTTTTCAGCAAATCAGGAGGATCAACCCCTTGAGCCCGAAGGGGGTCTTCCGAAAGAAGAACCACCTCTAGAAACTTTTGAAGTTGGGAAAGGTACCCGCTCTGGCCGGGATTACCACAAAAACTATAACCAACCTTCTTCTCTTCTTATGTAAATCCTTCGGGAAAACAAGCTGTAAATGCCCCAAGCGGCGGTGATAATGAAAATGCAGGCCTAAAGGAGGCTTTCAAGTATGACTTGATCGAGCACTTCAAACACATACCTGCACGACTGCACATCCTAGACTTATTACGAATGTCACCACAAACTCGTGATAGTCTCATTTCAGAACTGCAAAGGCTGAATCTGGATGTCGACAAACATGCCCCGCAAGTCCTGCAAATTGAAATGGACTATAGGGTCACAAAATCAAAAACCTCCTCAAAGGGAGAAAAGAAAGAAGCTGGAGGACCTTGCACTGAATGCCGCTCGGTCCAAAAAGCAGCAAGTGCTACCATCGCCTTCAATGAGGAAGACCTCCTGCTAGGTGAGACGAAGCACAACCGACCCTTGTACTTCACAGGGTACATTAAAGAAATGCCGATACACAGAGTCCAGATCGACCCGGGTTCTGCACTCAACCTCATCTCTACTTTGGCACTCGAAGAGCTGGGTATCCCACCTAGCAAACTAAGACACACATCTGTGTCCATCTTTGGATATGATGGGAGTGCTCAAAGGCCCATTGGCAAAATCCGGTTCAGGTTGCAAATCGGCGATCTTATCTCTGAGGTCACCGTATATGCAATAAAAACCCCTTCACGCTACAACATCCTTCTTGGACGCCCTTGGATACACGAGAACGGTGTCGTTCCTTCGACTCTACATCAGTGCATCAAGTTTGTTGGCAACAACGGCTTGATACATCGAGTGTTTGCAGACAAAAAGCCCTTCAAAGGCAAGGAAGTCCATTTTGCAGACTCTCAGATGTACAAGGATGAAAAAGAAAAAAAGGAGGAGAAAACAACATCCCTTGCCGGTAATCTCCAAAAAGATAAAGGCAAGGCTCCTTAGCAATCATCGGAAGAAAACAAACCTTCCGGCAAACTCAAAGAGAGCAATCAGTCTCCCTTCGTCATCTCCTTCAAATCTTCCAAACCTTTGGTAATCACTACTAAAGCAAAGAAGACAAAGCAAAAGATAGGGGGCAAGTTTGTTGTCTCCTTCTTTCTCTCATACAAGACACGGATTCGGATTCAGAGACTGAAGACGATACATCGCCAAGCCAAGATGATACTCAGCAAGTTCGGCCTGCTCTCACTCCATTGGAGATCCCTGCTGACGTAGAAGATCCTGCGTCTGCTACCTTCGTCGTTCCGAAAACGTCGGCAGAAGATAAACCAATCTTCTTCCATAGATCGGACGCTTCTTCATCAAACTGCCTGCTTGAGCCTTTCCAAAATGAAGGTATGCCTCAACTATCCTTGTATAGTCCGATGGCACAAGCTATCATGAAGAAAATGGGCTATGACGCTCAAAATCCAAAATTCTACAAGGTGATCGAAGTCCCTTGGGGGGCCAAACCCCCCCCCCCTTCCAAGATCTCCTCTCTTCTTCTATCCAACATGGCCTAGATGTGGCTTTTCAGCCCGTCTACTTGGTTTTTTATTGGACACAAGACCTTCCCTTGGTCTTTGTCCTCTAAAAATCTGAGGTCCAAGCCAAGCCAAGTGAATCAAAGCATCAAGTGTTCTCATCTGAAAGACGATGGCGGAGTCCATACATGACTCGCGACCGTCGATCTGAACGAGTCCCCACAATCACTTAAGAAGTCAGATCCCTTTTTCTTTCTTCTCTATTGTATTTTATATTTTTAAAAGAGACAAAAATCACAATTCTTGTCTTTCATCATTGATGAGATTTGTAAATCGCCTTCCATGGAAAAATCGCCTTCTACGGCACAAAACTGCCTTTCACGGCAAACTAAACAAAATCCCTCTCGCGGCATTTTAAAATCTTGTCTCTTTCTTTAAATATGCATGCAATAGAAAGTTAGAAAAAAAGTTTAATTTCCTTTCTACTTGTGAAGGTGAATCTCCGGATCACCACTTCAAATTCCGAGTAGAATAGAAAATCTGGCATACCCGTACCAAAAAAGAAAAATGTTGATGCTCGCCTCTTTTTTTCTTCACCCCGCCGCACCCCGGCGGACCCGGGACGGAGGAAGGCAGAGAGAGAAAAAGACGGGTTCATCATTCTTGGGGGGTCAAAATTCACATCCGAAAACGATCACCAGGTGAGCCACATAAATTATAAATATGCAATTTGGAATCCCAGTTGTAGAGAATCTGGACTTCGGTTTACAATACCAGAGCAGAAGAAGAGGAACGAGAGGGGGAAGAAAGATTCGTTGTTGCCGCACTCAAGTTCACCGGTCGCCGCTACAGCCTGCATGGCTGGAGAAGAAGAAGCCAAGAGGATATGAACTGTGTTTAAGGCTCGGTCGGCTGTCGCTAACAGAGGAAGAAAAGGAGGAACTGCCATCACCGATTCCATCCCTGCTTGCCTTCACTGCTTCCGAAGAAAACGAAGGAATCCGGCCCGTGGAATTATCTGAGTTTTTGTGAGGTTTATTTGAGTTTTTAAAAAAATTTATTTGATATTTTGATAAATTTAACTGACTTTTTGGAAAATTTCTTTGAACTTTTGACAAATCTATTTGAGAATTTGGCAAATTTATGTGAGTTTTTGGCAAATATATCTGAGTTTCTAACAAATTTATTTCCATTTTGAAATTTTTAATTGAGTTTGTGAACAAATCTTTCTGTGTTTTTAGTAAATTTTTATGAGTATTTTTATAAATTTATCTGAGTTTTTGAGAAATTTATCTGAGTTTTTGAAATTTATTTGCGTTTTTTGAAATAAATTTAACTGAGTTTCAGTAAAAATACTTGAGTGTATGGCAAATTTTTCTAAAATTTGGAAAATTAGTTTATCTTAGTTTTGGCAAATGTATTTGTGTTGTTTGAAATTTGTTTGCAAAGGAGAAATTTATTTAGCAAATGTTTTGGCAAATTTATTTGGTAAATAATTTGGCAAATTTATTTTTTTGAAAAAAGATTGTGGATCTAAGGCAAGAAAGTGAAATGTTTAGGGACCTTTCGCCAAATGCCCCACTATTAAACATCCATTGAGAAATATTCTCCTTTGAATATCATGGACAATGAAAATATACAATGAAAAATGGCCTTTTCCATCAAAAGTGATTGGAGAGTCATTGAAAATCTTTATGGAGTATACTGCAATGTGTGTTATTTAGTAAAACAATGTTTATTTTCTCACTTCCACAATTATTATAAAGGGATATGATTCATTTGGAGAAATTGAACACCGATTTTGCAATTGACTGTGAAACTAGAGCTCAATTTTAATTTTAATTTTTCAGTGGTTACCTTAATACCTTAATATTTTTCCTATAATTTCTCTAACAAAGATCCATTTTTAATTTATTCTCTCACTCAAAGGTCATTATCTCACATCCAAAAGAAACTCCCTTAACTACCTAAAAAGTCTCACGGTGAGATAAACATCTTATTTGAAAAATGATTTTCTATCAAAGTAGGCCATATATATAATAATAGTTTCCAATCAAAGTGGGCCAATGAATATATGGTTTCCTTAACCAGAGAATTAAAATCAATTAATAATAAATCTTAAATACATGTTGCTTAGAGTCTTGATTTGGAATGCCATGTCTTGGCCACATCTATTATCTCCTAAAATCTCTTATGTATTAATATTTCAATATCTTATCCACGTCATCCTGTTTTTATTTTTATTTTTTTTGCTAACGGAGGGTTCCCAACCCTTTGTGCTGGACTAATCCCTACTTCCACATACCCAATCACTATCAATTCAACTGTTAATCCTCATCCCATGACATACATATGTCATCCATAGAGCCATGGGTATGTTATCCAGCCACTCATGTAAATACTGATCTCCAACCATTACTCCAAGCTCATAAATCCAACTGTTGGATAATAAAGATCTACCTATATCTATAGATATCATGCACCCCCTCTCCTCCATGGCAAAAGAAGAAGATATTCATGGCCCATCAGAAGCAGACACTTGATATAGATTTCTTTTGACAATCTCGATAGTAGATAATTGTAAATAATATATGTATGTAGTTTTCTTTTCTTTTTCCATAATTCTCATTTTTCTAATCTTTGTCATGTTCTCTTTAATTTCATTAATTACAATTGATTTTTGTGCCTTCCCTTAGTTTCTTTGATTAATTACAGGAGCTCATGTATAATCTCTATTTTTGTGATCATTATATTTGTGATATGGAAACACATTAGCTATAGTCAAGGAAAACTTAATCTCATTCTTTGAAATAGCGAAATCTCGTCTACCACAATGATGCTTCGGATGCATTATTTCACAGAGTTTTTTTTAAGGCAAGCAGCAGGCTATTTGTAGTGGTCCTCTCTTTGCATATGTTGTGTATTTTTTTTTTTTTTCTTTTGGTGCCTTCCTAGCTTTTACATTGCCCTATTTTTCTTGGGTAAAATAAAGAGGGAAAGAAATGCTTGCATTTTCTAGAATACTAGACCATGGCCAAAGTATGTGCTTTGCAACATTATTTCAATGGTGTATAGTAGAAGTCTACTTTTGGGTATTCATGTTCCAAGTAATATTTAGAGTTGATGGAACATTCCTCCATTTGCTCCTCTTGAAGTGGATTTGGTATCTAATGAGGGATGCATCCATTGCTTCTTTCTCTCCCTTTATGGTTGGAATCTTATGGTCGGATACAGGAGACCCCGAAGCTGGGGCTACAGTATACAATCATGATTTTTTTTTCTTGCAGCCTTTTTCTCTTCTGGAGATGACTCTATTGCATGTTTCTATGTCTGCATTTGAATTGGATGGAAATATCCTAGCGGTGTTAAAGAATAATAAGAAATCTCCATGGAGAGAGAGGTTTATAATCTGGCCGAAAGATGACTGTTTTTATTAGTTGATATCCTCTAGAATCTCTTTGCTTGCTTTCTAAGGCCTCCATTCTCAAAATGAAGGGATCCTAAAGATTCCTTTGAGTTCTAATATGACAAACTATACCATGGCATGGGCAGAGAATAAATTGGGATGATTCTCCATTAAAAGTGCTTATATTGTTGCATTAAGACTTCTGAAAAAAGGAGCACATGTGGGAATTCCATTCGGAGGAGCGAAGGAAGTTTTGGCTTGGGTTATGAAATTTGAAGATTCTAAACAAGATCAAAAGTTTTGCATGGAGAACATGTACAGATATATTTCCTATTAAGGCTAATCTTTTCAAATGACGCATCATTGATAAGGCCACATGTGCTTTTTGTGTGGGAGCGATAGAAGAAGGTATGCATGCTTTGTTTTTATGTCCTCATCTACACCGGACGTGGAGGGATTATTTTCCTGATGTAGATTTCTCCCAAATTATACAGAGTAGCTTTGGATTATTTTCATGAGAATTAGTTGAAAAGGTCCCATCTTTTGATTTGGAACTTTCCTTTACCATAGCGTGGGGAATATGGAATAGGAGAAATTTCCTTACCCACAATGGTGCCATGTTAGATCCATGGCATGCTGTTGACGATTCAAGAACTTTGGTACAATCCTTTAAATGCCCTCGTATTTATAAGAAAAGTCCAAGAAAAAGAGAAAATTCTATGTTGGAAACCTCAGCTGCAGGAGTCTTAAAGCTTAATATGGATGGTGCAATATTCGATAAGCTTTAGAAAGTGGGAGTTGAGGTTATTCTTAGAGATGAAAAGGGCAATGTGGTTATGGCCATGAGCAAGATAGAACATAAGGTGGATGAAGCTAATGACATTGAGGCCTTAGCAGCATGAAGAGCTCTCTCCAATTGACATGTTATAATGGGGTGAGCAATATTATTCTAGAAAGTGATTCCATGTGGGTGGTGGATGTGTTGAAGTCTTTCAAACCAAACCTGGCAAGACAAGGACCCCTGTTTGGAGAGATCAAAGATATTGAACCGTTTCAAATAATTTTGAAGTGCAGCATGTGGGTAGAGATGGGAATGCAATAACTCACAATTTGGCTAGACATGCTCAGCATGTTGATGATATGATGGTGTGGTGGCGTTCTACGCAAGATCTGGTCAAGCAATATGTATTTGTTGATGTTATGATTGCTTCTTAATAATATTCAAGTGAGTTTTTCTTTCAAAAAAAGAAAAAAGATAAAATGAAGGGAGTTAGCATTGGTCCTTCACAGTTTACTGCTACAGAGTTAAAGGGATTAATTGTATGATTGGATCATGTGCTATTTTATTTCTTGCGTAGTTCAGTTGGCATTCTTGATGCGCGGGATGTGGGCTTTTTTTTAATAGGATCCATCATGATCTTATGATTGTTGTACTTTAGGAGTTCTCCCTTTTTTCAATAAAACCAATACTTACCTTTCTATATATATATGGAGAATATTCATGTGCATCCATTCCTCACCATAGGGTGAGGGACACTTCCATAATTGGAAATTTTGATGTGCAAAAGAGGAAAAGTCATAAATGGTCATATGCATAACAGGAATATTCATATGCAAAAAGGGAAAGTTCCCTCACCCTATGGTGAGGGATGGATGCACATGAATGTCCCCATATATATATTGCTGTGCTCTTTTCGGATTCTTGATCCAGAAGCTTTGTATTTCCCTTTTTTTCTTTATACAACCATTTGCCATTTAGCCAAAAAAATAATGTGATTCTTGGGTGATTGTTTTGTTTAGTTGGAGAGATTTTTATATTGATTTTTTTATCAAGTGGCTCCATTTGTTAGTAAAATAATATTTTACCTTAAAATAAATAAAGGAAAGAAAGTGGAAGGAATGTGTCAAAACTAGAAAGTGGAAGGAATGACTAAAAGCGAGAGAGAGAGAGAGAGAGAGAGAGAGAGAGAGAGTTCATGAATCTCATGGTAGGCCCCATAAATTCAAGACTCAAAAATCATGATTATCCTATTGATTAAAACAACGACCAAAATTTTCTCCGATCTTAGTTACCCCAGGCGAGATGCTCTAATCTCATTGCCCATGATCATAGTCACATAGTGAGACACACTAATCCCATTAACATCCCACCTAAGGTTGATGCGGTGATATAATAATCCCATTGTATCATAGCTAAGGGAAGTGTAGATGGACTACACTAATTGTATCATGTATTTTTATAGTTTTTATTTGGTGGATAATGTTCCTAACTGTTGGAAATAGGTGGGCCTCCAGGATAGGTTTTCAAAACTTTTGACCAACTTGATGTAGTGATCATCTATCCAGAAGGCTGCAAAACCCAATCCAGGATCCATGGCCTCTTTCTCATCACCATGTATAGTAATAAACCCTATCTAGAGGATAGAAATAGCAGCAAACAAGCAACCACGAAATCCACAACATACAAAGAAGTAGATTATACCTTTGGAGCTCGGTTGTGCTCTAATGGAGGAGTTGTTCATTTCTTTGATGATGAAACTCTTTTATGTATCAAGTAGGAATCTCCAAGACCTTTTGATTTTCCACGCTATGACCAGTATAAGATTCTCTTTTCTCAATAAGATGGGTGGGATCTCCAAGAGAAAGCTCTTAAGGAAAGTAGAAGAGAACTAAAAGAGGAAAGAGTGGAGGAGCATGTGCAACTCTTGCACAAAAAAGGACTTTGGGCGTGAATCCCTAGGTGGAAAAGTGCATTGGACGTCCAAGCCTTGTTCCTCATTTATTTATAGCTTAAAGCCACCTCCTCTTTCTAATTGAAATAGAAGTCTCACTTCTCTAACAATTAGTAACTCTCTTCTTACTAATTTAAATAGAAGTCTCACTTCCATTATAATTAGTAACTTACTATTGCCACTAGTAGAAGTCTCACTTCAAATAGAAATAGTAACATTATATTTCCTTTTAGAGTTCTATTATAATTAGTATGTTTCCAATAACTTGGGCTAACGTGGGGACCACTAGGGATTCTTTAGAAAGCTGGCTACAACTGGGACTCGCAACCCCACATCTCATGAGCGATCCAGGCCCACAGTTAATTGCAAAAAACTCCACTATATAAATGCAATTGAAATCCACTCTTAGGAATAAATTACATGAAGACCCTAAACTTCCCTATCACCACAAGTAGCCCCTCCATCAATATCCATGAATCAATTGGACCTACCTTCCAAACTTAGATCCATATCTTATTATATTTGAGCCCCAATTAATTATAATGATCATAGGTATCTTTACAATTAACTCTTAATCGGAATGGGTGCGCACTTACCAATGATAAATCCATTAATTGGCACAAGGGGATATTAAAGATAAATTCCATCTTACCATTGAATGGTCCCACAGTTCTACTACCACGTACCGAAGACACCAAGGTGTTGACCTACAGTTGGCCACACTCATTGGTGACTCAAAGCAAATGAATAGATAGAAACTTGAGCTCATCAATGTCTCAGGATTGAGAGCCTATTGCTAGGAAATTATGAGAGCATACCTTAAAGTAAAGACAATGTTCATAAGGTGCTTCTCATGGTCCTTCAATACATCCAATGTACCAGCACTATAATCCAGAATCTTACATTCTGATGATCGAGACAAATCACACTATCTCATAGTAATCAAAGTACTGCAACCTTGCCAGATGAGATGTACAGTCATCATCACTGGTTGTGAAGATATTCAAGTATAAGATTTGCTATACATGTTTCCTGTATGTAGATCTCATCCAAACACATGTATTGTATCTAGTATACTTATGGACTCCGGTTCATCTCATGAACCATCATGTCATTCGTATTGGTTATGTGCAAATAAGTAATAAAACACCATTCATCTCATGAAAAGAAAGCATGACTATATTGATAAAGAAAGAAATTAATCAATTTATTTCATCAATCTTAATGGATTGAGACCATAAAACTAACACTAACAACATGTTTTTCTCTTTTACGGTTGTTTATATAGTTTGATGGTCTCCCTATAACTAATTTGGAATCTTAATTTTTTAAATCTAACTATTTTAGTGTTTATCTTTCCATTAGGTAATATATTTGTTTCTTTTAGATTTATTTTCTCTTCAAAATAATCTTAAATTTTAATATTTAAAATCGATAATGGTATATTTTTTGTTTTAAATTTGCTTTATCTTCATTAATTAGTATCTCAAAAAGAGCCCCAAATTAAATATTTTTTTATTTTTGGGCCCTAGCTTAGCACATGCCTGTTTTGCTAGTTGATCATGCATGACAATCTATGGAGTCCACCTTGCCATTTGATTTATGATTCTATTTTTTTTTAAGTTCCTCTATGTCTCACTTCCTCTCTCTACTCTTCAATTATAATATATAGGAATATAAATAGATATATCATATTATGTATATACGTAACATAGGAATTATATATCTGTTTGTGTCTTTGTCCTCCTTTTTTTTTTTTTTCTTTCTTTCCCTTTTCTTTTAATGAAATTCCTTATTTACCAAAAATACAAATGTCCTCTATGCTTGCATGTGCTTAGCATGGGTACCTTTTGCTCATGGTTAAAATTGGAGAACTAGATTTAGTTGCGATCATGGTGGATATGATAGTCGATTCGCACTAAATAGAGATCCTAAGATGTTTGTACAAGGATTCAAAACTCTAGGCCTCGTTTTGTTTGCAAATAGGGCTCAGACAAAGGAACACTAAAGAGATGGGAGGTGAAGGCTATAAGGCGGAAATGTAGATGGGACACTTGCTTTCCCAGGATTGATTTATTAGGGCGGTGGCTGGGTATTCATTTCCCATCTTCTCTCAATTCATCTTACATTGAAGGTAGATTATTTGATGGTTATTTTTAGATTTTATCTTGCTTTAATTTTAACCACTTTCAAAAATATATTTGTTTGAATTCCTAGGAATTCAATTTACAAGAAAAATATGCCTTATAAGGTACTACCCATCATTTGGAATAACTGTATTTTTGGAACCATGAGGAACTTCCCCTTCGAAATTCCGGATATACAAATGGACCCCACTTACTATGCTATTACATGAAGGATATAACTTTAAGAAAATTCATAGAGACAAATGTGAATTTTATCGAAGAATTATGGCAAAGCCAAGATCTTTTTTTGTCCAGGATGCAAGTGACAATCAACTAACAACGGGGGTCAATAATATCTTTTATATTTATTTATTTATAATTTAAAACTGAATTTATTTTATTTTCGTAAGGTTTTTTTTTCTTATTCCCAATAAGAAAATCATAAATTTGAAAATACTTCAATATTTTTTAAGATAATTCCTCAAACCTTTAAGGACCGTTAAAATATGAAAATAATAGGGCTCACCATAATGAATCCAAACCACTGAAAATAGTTATTTACTCCTTATTTTAGGACTAAGAGTTAGTATCTCGCTCAAGTAAGGTCGGGCCTATATTGGGTTGATCACATGTAATCAATTCCACCCATAATTAATAAATGATTGAAAACCTATTGGTAAAAATAATAATTTAAAATCTGTTGATTGGTTACCTGTGACCATTTAATAGGCCACGATGCTATGGTAGACATGGATGGTGAAAAATCTATTATTTAGTTATTTTTTGTTGTTTGATGGCCGCAATGCTTATGGTAGGCATGAATAGTTAAGAGCACACCACTGATAGGCAATAACCATTAATTAGCCAATTTCATAAAAAAGGTGAAGAGTCAAGTTGTAATATCCTTGCTGCTTATAATAAACAGCATCTTCTTTAGCGAACTTTTCTAAGATTATACTCTAATAGGAGTTGGTCTCACCCTAAGATTGAGAAAATCATATTTAAAATGTATGCTCAAATATGGTGGGACCAACTTAGCTATTTAAATTTAAAGGATAGTCAATATGCCTAAATCTAACTAGTTACAGAACAAAGCTTTTCTAAAGTGCTGCGGAGGAGAAACATCAACTTAAGACTCTCTTTTAAGTTCTCCTTAAAACTTGGAGAATGATTCACCTAATCTTTTAGAAGCAAGTAAAAGACAAGAATAACCTTGAGATTTTTTTAATTCTCCCATTTTTATGAGATAAAAATGTAGATGAGGATGAGCAGAATTGCCACAAAGATTAAAAAACCCCTTAAAATTTATAAACTTATCTCATTATTCTAAGGAACAAAATAAGATGAGGACGGGCAATTGCCCTCCTCGAAACCCCAACCCCACAACACCAAACCCCACCACCCCCACCCCCCCCCCCCCCGGTTGAGTTATCTTTGACTCATACTATTTTAACCGATTTGCTCTACTTAAATCCAAGTGCACAATTACAAGCATAATATTACAAGAAAACACTTAGATAATTCCAAATACAAGCCCAACCATCAATAATTGATATTGCCAAAATATTTTGTTTAGGAAACTTCCTTAAAAGTACTTTATATACTTTAAAATTCCTATAGATTGGCTACTTTTTGGTTCAGTTGTAGAATACTTATAGTTGATTGAAAAAAACCGTCATCACTTTGGAGAGAAAGGGCTGTTTATTCTTGGTATTATTCTCTCAAAAGATCAAGTTTCTTTTTAAAATAATGACAAAACTACTCCTTTAATAAGGGGCATACCCCTTCAATAATAAGAGGTAAAACGAGGGCATACCAAACCACTTATTTAGAATAGATCCGTGCGATACCAAACACTTTTTCTTATTTTAACCTCTTTTCTTTATGACTCTATTTTCAATGGCTATCTCTAAATAAGATTAGAGATACCAAACAAGGCCTCGGTCAAACAAAGATATCATTTCATTTTTTATTAAGTTAAAGTGCTCCTATATGGAAAATGCAACTACACTGATATGATAGGTCTCGTTTGACATATTGGCTAAGAGTCTAAAAAGGCGAGTTTCCAATATTAGAGGATATAATTTCACATATAAAAAATCTTCCAAGCTTTTACCATAAGAAAAGATGGAATCTTTTGATATGGGAAAATGTCAAATATATCTTCTATTGTAGAAATAGGATAGTAAAAGCGAGGAAAGAAAAGAATATGCAAGAATAAAGATTAAAAAAAAAAAAAAACTATGAGGCAGGATGACATTTTGATAAAGGATTGTAAATGCTTAAACAAAATTGGATGGATTTGGTTGATTAGGCTCCTCAATTATATTATAATATATTAAGTTGGAAGGTTTGGATCTAATTTTGAATATTAGTTGCAATCTTGATATTCCCATTTTTTTTTTAAATACCCCACATTCTCTCCACACTGCAACTATCGATTATTTATCTCATGAAACCTCATGTCCACTCTCCACTTTTGAAGGTTCCACTTCTTCTTTTCTAACAACTCTCTTGCTACCACACCCTTCCATTATCTAACAACCCCGGACCGAGATTCGGGCCCGCGAGGGTTGTTAATGGTGGGTTACAACAATAAACATATGAATACACTCATTTAATTTCCAATAGGTTTCCGCGGTGAGGATTTCGCACAAACTCACTGATCATACACTTTAGTGCTGAAGCGTGTAGCAAACTAAATTCGTAATCCATTCCACATTTCAAAACTGATAAAACATATATATATGTAACATGACGTCAGAGTGAGTAATGATTCCTTTGGCATTCCCAAAATATAAAATTAGAAGTTTAAACAAAATGTAAGTTCATTAAACACCCCCAAAAATAATGGCCAACAAAGGCCAGTACAACCAAACGAATCCAAAAGTAAAACAATAACCCCCAAAAGATGTTTCGCAACTCAAAGCTAGACCAAATGTCTAAATGACATTGTCAGCTTGCCATTCGACTAAGCGTTGCAACTCACCGGCCGCCTCCTCTGGCTCATCCTCAAAGACAACGAGGTCTGGACCTGAGTACCACAAAAATGGGTTAGACACTACGGTCTGGCAGGTGGGTGAATAGATATTACAATAAAAGAAATCAAAGCATATCTTCAAAACATAATGAAAACTTGTTAAAACAATAATTGTCATAAAACAAGATGCCTTGTTTATTTAAAACACAAATGCAATATAAATCATGTAGGGTAACAAGGAACAGGAACTGACAAGATGGCAACCACATATAGGCTAAATCCTCCATCACTAATGTGATGAGAGCACAGCGTTGGTCTCGGAGCACACAAGGTGGCGAGAAACAACTATATACATATATAAATGTACTGAGCAAAACCATGGCCGTGGAACCGGATGATAAGACAGAACAGAATTCAGACTGCAACTGACAGAAGCTAAAGGAGGTCCCCAAGTCGGTGGATTAAACCGACAAGGTCGTCCAAGCTTAGTGGTGCCAACATATAAGTTAAAAACGAAATCAAAGCATATACATATCTAAAGAGGTGTATAACACCCAAAACAGATTGAACAGAAGGCTCGTAAGCGCATTTAACATAATAATATCTTATCAAAATGCATAAGGCTGATCAAATATTCAGATTACAGGTTTTAGAGGTTTTAATATGCCACTTGTACTAACACTCAAAAACTGTTGGAACATATGAAATTCAGTAAAAAAACAAACACTATGGACCACCCCCCCCCCCCCCCCCCGCATATTTCCGAACCATACATTGAGGTTTCAGGATTTAAACAATAGGTATAAGGGTCTCATATGTCGGTTAAAGTTCATGGCTTGGTACTCCGGAAAATTTGAGACATTCCGAGTTCCCTATACAAATTGATAGATCCAACATCCTCAATAAATCTCCGGAATTGGGGTTCCTTTCCCAATCAATCTCCATAAATATCACCTCTTATACCTCGACATCATATTGGGGCTCCAAACCAACCTCACTGGACCTTTAGATACCCTTTTTGATATGTTTAGAAAAAGCCCAGGAATTCTGTACAGTTCGCTCGAGCGAAGTGCTTTCTGGGAGGGTTTGCTCGAGCGAAAACATGTTTGCTCGAGCGAACTGGTCCGAGTCAGGAAGGCTCGAGCGAATTGGGAGAGTGACTCGAGTGGACAAGCCTCTAGAAAGGGTTCGCTCGAGCTAATGAGGCTCCAGTGAACTAGCTTCTGGGAGGGTTGGCTAGAGCGAACTGGAAGTTGGCTCGAGATAACCATGTTCTGTGAGGGTCCGCTCGAGCAAAGATGGGTTCGCTCAAGCGAACTGCTTCAGAAACCCTCCGTTTCAGCAGTCTGAGCCTCCTCTTCTCTTCTCTTCAAAACTACATTTGAGCCATTACTTTGACAATACATTTATGGCTCTTCTATATACTCAAACCATTAGCACATCCTCCAACAACCATCCATTAAAACACCAATTCTCCCTTCATTCTCAATCTCATTTAATGCATATCAACCACCATGTATGAAGTCCATAATGACAAGACAAATTTTAGCAAATAAATGCATACGTTCTCAAGAATCATTTAAGAAGAATAGTCCAGCCATTTGCACATTTCAAAAAGCATCAAAATCCATAGGAATCTAGAAGAAGATGAATAGTAAAAATTCACATTTTCCATAAAGTAAGAAATCATTTAAATCAAACCCATTCATCCACTTGCCTTGGTTCCAAATAAGCCAATCAAGCTCTAAACACACTCTCCAAGCTCAAATCACCAATCTACACAAAAATCCCCAAAATGACATCCATCACAAACCCTAACATGACAAAATATGAAATAAGAAAAGAGGGCTTCCAATAATGGAGATGAAGCATCTCTAAGACTCGGAGAATACAAATCTAGAAGATGGAGAGAATCACTTACGTGGAAGACCTTCAAATACACAAGGCTTGCTCAAAGAGAACCCTAGGGTGGGTGGTTTTCCTTACAAATTGTATCAATAGGATGCCTTCATGATGAGGAATAAGAAGGTAACCTCCATTTTCCATTAGAAACAATCTTGAGTGAGTTAGAGAAGAAGAAGCAAGAAGAAGCAAAGAAAACCCTAGAATGCTAGAGCTCAAGTCTCTCCTCAATGAAAATTGCAAAAAGAGGAAGAAGTGAAGATGGGCTTCCCTTATATGGAGAATGAAGGTGGGTCCCATCACTTAACAAGTTTGTGGGGTTAAGAACATCGTCTTCCGGGCCTTAGATCAGTTTGACGAAGAAGTGAGGGAATCGTCTTTTTTCTTCTTACCTTCCTCCGTCCCGGGTCCGTCGAGGTGCGGCAAGGCGAAGAGAAAAAAAGAGCAAGCATCAACATTTTTGTACGGGTATGCCATATTTTCTATTCTACTTGGAATTTGAAATGGTGATCTGGAGATTCACCTTCACAAGTAGAAAGGAAATCAAACTTTTTTTTTTCTAACTTTCCATTGCACATATATTTAAAGAAAGAGACAAGATTTTAAAATGCCGTGAGAGGCGATTTTGTTTAGTTTGCCGTGAAAGGCGGTTTTGTACCGTAGAAGGCGATTTTGTCGTGAAAGGAGATTTACAAATCTCATCAATGATGAAAGACAAGAATTGTGATTTTTTTTTCTCTTTAAAAATATAAAGTACAATAGAGAAGAAAGAAAGAGGGATCTGACTTCTCAGGAGATTGTGGGGACTCGATTAGTTCAACGGTCACGAGTCATGTATGGACTCCGCCATCGTCCTTCAGATGAGAACACTTGATGCTTTAGTTCACTTGGCTTGGCTTGGACCTCGGATTTTTAGAGGACAAAGACCAAGGGAAGGTCCTATATCCAATAAAAAACCAAGTAGACAGGCTGAAAAGCCGCATCTAGGCCATGTTGGATAGAAGAATAGGGGAAACCTTGGGGGGTGGCCCCCCAAGGGCCTTCAATCACCTTGTAGTGCTTGCAACAGAGTTTCTTCAAGGCAAGAGAGCTTCTTTTTGTGCAGAGATTTCTAGGACAATTTCTTCAAAACTCTTCAGATGATTTTTTCGGACCCTTTCCCTTTGGAATGACCGCCTATTTATAGGCTTTTGGTGGCCATTAGGAAGGTTTATGGGCATTAATGATATTAATGCTCCATGATGGGAGGAGTTACAAGATTTAATTTCATAATTTTGTAACTCCTTTTTCTTGGATTTTGATTGGCCGATGGAGAATAATGGGCATTTAATCTCCATGATGATGAGAGTTTCATGATTAATTACCATGATTAATCTCCATAATAATAGGAGTTACATGGTTAATTATCATGATTAATTGGACTTGTAATTCTCATTTGCTTGCTTCTGATTGGGCCGTCCAAAATAATGAGTTAATGACCCTAATAAATTATCATAAAAAGGTCATTTAACTTCATTAATTGGCCGCCGAATCGCTTGAAGAGTCGCGGGCGTCTTTTGGAATTCTTCTTGCGATGATCATCGATGGATCCACATGTTATTTGATGTCGGATGACGATGCGAATTCAAACATTGGTTGATACCAATGGGCCGGCAACATCTGTCCAGTCAATTTCTCGATCGGTCGGGCAGAAAGTGTACTTTCTTGGTAGGCTGGTTGGTGGTTTCGGAGTGTCCAATGATGATCAAATGATTTCGATGGTGGATCCGTAATGTTGACAAAGATCGACAGATATCATGCCTCAAAAATCAGATTTTAAGAAAATCAAAGAGGCCAATCATCGCGAAACGCGAAAAGAATCAGAAAAATGGACGTTTAGGTGGAAATCTGGCAACCCGGACTTCCAGGGTCGCCGGCGACCAAGCACCCATGGTCGCCGGCGACCATGGGGCTGGCGACCTTGGACTTTGGTCCATTTTTCGGTCGCCTTTCGGTCGCCGCTTCTCGGCCGTTTCTCGGGCATTTTTGCTTCTGTTTTCTCCTGTATTTTTCTTGACATTTCTCCTCATTTATTGGCTTAATTCCTCTAAAGAAAACCTATCGAAAGGCTGTACAAATCAGAGCACAAAGTTTCCTATTTTTGGAAAAGCCGAAGACTCCGTAGCCGATTTTTCGCCAAGAGTTGAAACTAGGCCAAACGATGTCGGAGTGACCTGAAATTTGAGGTGAAGCTTCCTGAGCATTAGATAGGACCACCCATGGGCTTTTATTTGAGTTTTGAAGCCGTTTGGGCTCCCGTCGATGCTAGACTTGATTTCACCGTGCGAAAGATGTCGAGCTTTGATGTGTGGTCATCCGATGTCCGATTGACCTGAAATTTGACGTGCAACCCTTTGGAAGCATGCAAAAGCTACTCATGTGCTTTGTTTAATGAGTGGCGGCATCGGAGGTTCTCGCCGCTGAGAGGCTTGATTTTGCCTTACGAGAGTTGATCGAGGGTCAAACGGTGTCGGTTTGACTTGAAATTCGACGTGGAACCTTTTGGAGGTATTTTGAGACCATCCATAGGCTCTGATCGAAGATTTGATGTATTTGACACTGTCGCCGCCGGGAGCTCCCGCTCAGCTGTTGGAGGATTGAAGTTAGGCCAAATGGTGTCGAAGTGGCCTGAAACTTCATGTGTACCTCTTTTTTGGCTATTTTGAAAGATCTTGCAGTTTTTGTTTGATTTTGACAAGATCTGATGCTTTAAGCAGCTTTACCTGTTTGTAGTAGGATGCGGCTCCATGTAGCTTTTGATGTTGAGGAGGCAAAGTGACTTTTTTTTGTGTCAACAAATGCCCCCTCGAGGTACAACGACGAATCGCGTAGTTTTTACGGTCGATGTGCCTCGAAAAGAACTTTGAAGGAGAACTTCTAACTTAACCAAGAGTCTCTGGGCATTTTTCTATTTGATAGAATAGCCTTTTGAGTTTCCAAGGGGATTTTATGGTAGTGAGAGAGATCACGTACCATCTCAAGGAAAAATTTTGAAAGTGACATTTGGATTGGGTTTTTGGGTTTTGGATTTTCCTTTTTGACCTTGTGGTCCTATAGGCTTTGTGTGGGGCATCAGGCGATCAAGAAAGGGTTTTTTTTTTGTTTTTGACCTTGTGACCTAACAAGCTGTATGTGGCGAGTTAGGGGGTCGGATTTTGGATTTTGATTTTGGTCTTATGACCTAACAAGCTGTATGTTGCAAATTAGGGGACCGGGATTTGTTTTTTGGTTTTGGCATTGTGATCCAACAAGCTATATGTAGCGAGTTAGGGGACCATGGTTTGGATTTTGGTCACTCTTTGGGACAATTTTGGGTTCATTAGAGTGGTTTGGGTTTTTGTGGAATGTCAATTTTAAGGTTTTGGCTTAATTTGGTTCATGAGGTGGGATGGTTGGGAATTTTGGAAACTCATGAGGCTTGGTTTTTTTTTTTATGTCCAATCAACTCAAGGGAGGTATGGAACCATTTTTGTATGCTCTTGGTAAGAGGGATTTTGACTAAAAGTCACTTTTAGTGCCTAGGTGGTCAAACCTGGCTCATGTGGGCTAGCCCATGGGACCTTAAGCTTTAAAGATTGTTTAGATCTCATGTGGTGTCATTTTTGTAAAGAATATCTAAAAATATCTCTTTTTGGTAGAGAATATCTAAAAATATTCTTACTTGGAGAGAATCTCTCAAGTTTCCTTGATTTTGGGAGAGATTTTCTCAAAGTATCTTTCTTTGGGAGAAAGTTTCTCATTATCCCTCTCTTTTTGGAGAGAATTTCTAAAAAAAGATCTCCTCACTGGGAAAGAATATCCCATGATCCTTTTCTTTTAGGAAGTTTGCTAATTTGTAGCACTTACCTCCTTTCTTTTCTCCTCCTTTCCTCTTTTGGTTTGCTCTCTTCTATAAAAGCAAGGGGAGGTTGGATCTCTTGCTCCTATTGCCTTCTTTTTGCAAAAGTCTTCAAGAGTGCTCCAAGATCAAGAATTCTCCTTCTTCTTCAAGGATCTTCAAGCTCTTTCTTCTTCTTCTCCATCAATGACTTCAAGTAAGTTTCTTTTTTTCTTAAGAAACCCCATGTAGGAATAGAAAAAGGTTTTCTTTCTTTTCTTTTCTTTTCTTTTTCTTTCTCCTCTTTTTTTTCTTTTCCACGTGCATTCTTTTTTCTTTTTTTTTCACACGTTTTTTTTCCCTTTTTTCTTTCTTTCTTTCTTTTTTTTTTTTCTCTCTTTCTGTTTTTTTTCCTCTCTTTCTTTTTTTTTTTTTCTTTCACAGTTTCTCTTCTTTTTTTTACCGTGGCTTTTTTTTTCTTTCCTTTTTTTTCTCTTTTTTTTTCTCCCGGTTTCTCTTTTTTTTTTATCGTGTGTTTTTTTTTCCTTCTTCTTTTTTTTTCTATCTCTCTTTTTTTTTTTTTTTTTGTGGCCGTACGGACAAGACCGTACGGCCATGTAGCCTGTTGGTGATTTTTTTTTTGTTTGAAAAAAGAAACTTTCTTCCTCTTTTCTTTCCTTTTTTATTCCGGATTACGAGACGCACATGCATGACAACTTTCCTTCTATGCATTTTTTCTTTTTAGAAAATAGAATTGGAAGTATGATAGTGCACACCTGGAAATCTTTTCGCAAGTCTTGGGATTTGGAGCTCGCAGCAATGTTGAGCCCTTTCTTGGTCTTGCAGGGATTTTCTGAGGAGCTTTCCAAGTTTTGGATTCTGGAGCTCGTAGCAATGTTGAGCCCTTGTCCAGTCTTGCAGATATTTGAGAAGCTTTGGTTTGATCTCGCAACAATGTTTGAGTTCAAGCCTTCTTCGAAAATTTTCCATTGATTATGAGCTTGCAGCGATGTTGAGCCCATCTTCAAGCTCCTATTTCTTTCGGGGTGTTTTCCTTTTTTTCGGAATTCCCCCAGAACCATGCCAAAATTTCGCTAGAATTTTTTAGCAAAATTCTGTCATTTTGATGATTGATCTTTTTTTTTCATCCTTTGCAGGTAGTTCCTCCAGAATAAACAAGGGTAAGGACCCTGTCACTGATGCGCCTCACCGTTCTACCAGATCCTCTAATGTGGCCATACATCAAGCCTGGGAAGAGGTTCAGTATGTCGAAAGGAACTTGGAAGAGTGTGACTCGCTCAACAAAGATGAGATGAGGCAACGTTTGATTGCCCTCGAGGATGAGGAGTATTATAAGATTATGGTAAGCAACCGTCCTTGGGTCACGGACGATCAGAGCATTGTGCCAAGCCTACCTTCTTCTTTGGTGATACTGTTCCCGACGATTCAACATACCAAAGGAGATGTTTTCAGTTCTCTTTCACAGTTGATGGTGAGAAGAGAACTATTTCTACCCAGTCGACTTTCGATCGGACTATCTCGATCATGAGCTTTTCCTCCACATGCTCGAAGAGGGAAGATCCTCCAAGCTGGGTGAAAAGGACAAATGTGGTCAAGACTGGGGTTTTTGTTGGGGGGCCCTTCTAGTTTTGCAGAGAAGTTGCCTGCCCGTATGGACATTTTGATGCCGGCCAGCGGCTACCAAGGTTCAGACCATCCTTCGGTCGATTTGAGACCGGTGGGCCTTGGCATTTTCAAGGGTGATGGCAGCAATTGGGTGAAGCCTTTTCGACTTTGCGGCCATTTCAGTGCTGACTCGAGCTGGGAGTCGTGGACTGATCACATCCTGCAGGTTGGCAATGCCATTCTGAAGGAGGCTAAGATTTTTGACGCGGTTTGTGCTTTTCGGCAAACCGTGATTTTCTTCGATGAGGCCTTCATGGCCATGCTGGAGTCGTTCCTTCCACAAACCAACACCTTCGTTGTCACGAACGGTGAGATTGGTTTTTCTTTAAAGGAACTGAGTGCCATCACTGGGCTATCCTCGGCAATCTCTATGAGGAGTTCATGCCTATTGATGGCGTCCTTGAGGAGCAGTCTGAGGAGTTTAGACTTTTGTTCTTTCAACTCGTCGCCTTCTACGACTTTTTGAAGGAGAAGGAGGGCTCGAAAATCCGGTGTAGCAGTTGGAGGAGTGGTAGCTTTTTGTCTTCCAACTTCTTTGACAGCGGGGAGTCTTCTGAGAGTACGACCCAAGAAGCCAAGGCTAAGAAACTGGATTTGAAGAAGATCTCCGCCATGCGAGAGAATTTGAAGGAATAATTCGCAAACACAATCGCCATTCATTCTGACATTGCGCTGCGGAGAGATCTCGCTGTTTACCTCACTTATTGGCTGGGTGAGGCTGTGGTGCCTGCTCTTTACTCCTATTTATGCACCAAGCTGCAAGCTGCTGCTTTCCTAGTTTGGCTTGGGCTTCCCATCAATAGGGTATTTTCAGCCCACATTTTCTATTCGTGGTATGTATAGCACTATCCCAGTTTCCACCAATTGGATGCTGCTCAGGACGATGACCCGTTTATGATTCAGTTGGCTAGAGGGAAGCATGTTTCCGAATCTCTTTTATCTGCCCGTTTGAGGATCCGACGATTTTGGGACGTCAAGATGGGGCAATCTTCAGTGAAGCTTTCTCAGGGCTTGCAGAAGAAGGCTTTTGATTTTGGCGTCTCCCAAGATTCCACCAGGGAAGGGTCAAGGAGACACTATTCTTTGACAAATGCGGAGAGGAGTTGGCTTTTTAACATACGTGTCGGCACGATGGTGTACCGTAGACATCTTTTCGTCGACATCCAGCCGTATGTTCCCTCGCGTTTTGCCATGCAGTTGGGCTTCTCTCAAGGCATTGTTGGAGCGCCTTCGAGCAAGGTGAAGCGTTTTGGAGGTCTGCAGGACGGAAGAAATGCATGAGCCTTTTATAGTGCGGAAGTCACTACTGCCATGATTTCCTATCCTGAGTTGCCTACTCTTCGGACTGCTGGCTTCACGAAGTGGTTCGTAGAGAGCTTTTCAGCATATAGGGGCTTTCTAAGAAGGACCTCGATATAAAGCAGTCTTCCGGGAAGGGTCTTGGGAAGTCAGATGGCATCCGCCGAGAAGAAGTTCTGGCTTTCCTTTCTGGAGAAAAGCACATGACATACTTTCTCGAGGACCAGGACGTCATCAGATCGGAGCTGTACAAGAGATTCTTGATGAGGTCTTGGAACAGCTCGCAGAGGAGGAGGCTGAGGTTGCTGCTTGGATACAAGCTGAGCGAGCAAAGGCTTCCATGGAGTCTACTGGCAAGAGCAGACCATCCAGTGAGGACTCAGGCGAGAGGCCCGATTTTGATGGTGGGGCAGGTACTTCCAGCAATTCGTCCGGTAAGAGCAAGAGGAGAAGAGGACAGCGCCGAAGTCAAGGACGGCACGAAAACTCTCCTAATCTGGAAATTCCTTCCACCATTGCTGAGGAGGCATCAGGGGATGATGATGAGCCTCCGGAAAAGAGGAATCGAGAGGAAGAGACCATTGATGATGGTATGCTTTTCCCTTTTCTCTTTCTGTTTCTTTTCTTTCATGAGAGCTTTTATTTTGATCTACTACCTTCTTTCTTTTTGGCAGAAGATGATGGTTTGATGATGCCTGAGGTTCCGGCCGATGAAGCGGTGACGGATCCAATTGTGGCATCTGAGGAAGAACCCAAAGATTCTGAAGTAGATCCAAAATCTCCTCTTGGTATGACTTCTTTTTTCTCTTCTCTTTTTCTTTACCGCCATTTACTGACATATATTTTTTGTTTCTTGCCAGCTGACTTGCCAGAAGATTCCGACGACTTTGAGCCATCCATGGATGCAACTTTTGATGATGCTTCGGATGAGCTCGGAGGCAGAAAGCATTCCGCCAGTCGTCGAAGAAGGTACTTTGTAGCGATAATCTTGATATTTTGATTTTTGACAAGATCATATTCATACCTTTTTCAGCTTTCATTGGCAGGTTGTGAGGTGACAGAAGAAGTTCCTCTATCTTTCTCAGAGCCAGAGCAGGGGGTGCCCATGGCTGATCCAGGAGTAGGGGCTTCTTCTACTAGTTTTGATAAGGCAGAGGCAAGTCCGCATGCTGATATTCCTTCCCCAGCGGCTCCGATTAGGAAGAGCTTCTCGATTACTCTTCCAACGGTGCCTGACATTGGTAGCTGACCAACGGAGCACGGCGAGTCTTCATCTGAGCCATCCCGTCAGTTTGCGAGGAAGGTGTTGAAGAGAGTCTTGAGCTCATGGGTCGAGACTCTTTCTTCTGGCCATTTGGAGGCTGGTTTCGGCATGGTTAAGCATGTGCAAAACATTCTTGCCGATAGCGAAGAAGTCGGTCTGGACATTACAGATGCCAAGGCTTTTGTTGATGAAGTCATCACTCTAGGCAACAAGTGGAATGAGACCAAGAGCTTTCCAAATGATGACTTCTTCAACGAGATGTTTTTTAAGCCTTCCGGCGAGGTCAAATCTGAACTAAATGAGATCTCGCGGACTCGGAATCAGCTCATTCGGGAGAGGAACGTTACTGAGTTGGCTATTATTGAGCTGACACATGACCAGCACCGTCTTGATAGGGAGGTCACTGAAGCCAGACAACGCCTTGAGCTATTGGAAGAGCAGGCCGCTGCCAAATGGGATGCTACTTTGAAAGCTCGCGATAGAGAGAGGATTCTCATTCGCCAGGTTGAGGAGGTCGAAAGCAATCTCTGGAGGAAGACTCAGGAATATGAACAATGGCAGATTCTCTGGGAAAAGCTTCCTTGTGCTGAAGATGGATAGCAATGGCCTACCGCATTTTATGGGAAGATTCTAAAGAAACGCGGTCTGGAAGCTTTGGAGGCTAAGGCCAAGAGTTTGCTTGAGGAGTTAAGTCTTTGATTGAAGACCATGTCGGACTAGCCTCCTGATTTGTAACAAATTTTTTCTTCTTTTCTTTTGGTACCTCCATGTATAAACATTTTTTGCACCCTTTTTTTTGTATTCCCTCATTTCACTTAAATTTTCTTTTTTTTTTATGAAAGTAAGTAAAAAGTTGGATGGGAATGTTTGTTTGAGAATTTGATCAAAAGGTTGTCATTTTGTGAAAATCTTTTGTCAAAAGTTTGTTTTGGGCATGAAAACCAGATTTTGTGGCAAAAAGCCTGGTTTTTTTATGGCTTGAAAGCCGAATTTTGGATGGCGTGAGAGCCGAATTTTGATTGTGGCATGGAAGCCGGTTTTTTGCATGAGAGCTGATTTTTGTGGCTTGAAAGCCAAGTTTTGGTTTTGTGGCATGAGAGCCAAAATTTTGTTTGTGGCATGCAAGCCAGGTTTTTTTTTGTTTGGCATGAAAGCCAGATTTCGTGGCATAGAAGCCGAGTTTTTTGAAAACCAAGTTTTGTTTTGTTGGCATGGAAGCCAGATTTTTTATTTTTGGCATGAAAGCCAGGTTTTTGGCATGAAAGCCGAGTTTTGGCGTGAAAGCCAGGTTTTTGGCGTGAAAACCAAGTTTTTGGTTTTCAAAAATGCAAGTATCAACTAAGAGTTGCCTCCCTGCTGAATGGTATTGCAAGTATCGATGGAATGTCGCTTCCTTGCTCATTCGATTGCGAGTATCGATGGAATGTTGCTTCTTTGCTCATTCGGTTGCGAGTATCGATGCAATGTCGCTTCCTCGCGGATTTGGGTGCAAGTATCAACTGAATGTCGCTTCCTTGCTTTTTTCTCAAAAATTTGGTTTTGTGGGTATCGATGGAATGTCGCCTCCCCACGATTTTTGAAATTTGAGGTTTTTTCGAACCTTTGTTTTTGTTTTGAAATTTGGGTTGTGGATATAAACTGGAACGTTGTGTCTCCATGATTTTTGAAATCTTGCAATTATTGACGAGGTGTCACTTGCTTGCGATTTGAAGTTTTGGAAGTATCGAATGGGGTTCGCATCCTTCCGATTTTTGGGTTTTGTGTGAGTATCGACTAAACGTCGCTTCCCCACGGTTTTTTTGAAAAACCATTTTTTTGTTTAAAGACACGAGGGTCATAAATTTTGACTCAAAACCATTTTTGGTGGTAAAAGTCGGGGTGGACTAGGGTGGAAATTCCTGAGTCCTGATTTTTGTTTCAAACCATGAATTTTGGATTCAAGGATCGAAAGTTTTGGTCAAGTTAGGGAAGAGGCTCCTAAACTTGGATTTTGGGTTTTGATGATTTTTTTAACAATGAAACATTGAAAGTAAGCATTGTTTTGAGGTTTTTTAGAAATTTCAACATAGGTATGAAAACTCCAAAAGGAGTGGGTTTGACGAGCAAGTACCTAGGGATAGGCTTTGGCCATATAGGCATCGCTCTAACCTGATGTAGGAAGTCTTCAAGGGTAGTGCCGCTTCAAGAACTTGCCATTGTGGGCAGCATACATCTATCACCCTCCATGTTCAGAAGAGCATACGTGCCGTTTGAGAAGACTTTGTCAATGACGAATGGCACCTCCCATTTTGGTTCGAATTTGCCCTTGGATTTGTGGGCGAAAACCATTAGCCTTTTCACCGCAAGAACCAAGTCACCCTTTTTATGGGCGCGTTGCCTGACCTTCTTGTCGAAAGATCCTGCCATGCATGCTTGGTAAAGCTCAACGCTTTGTAGGGCTTCGAGCCGTCTTTCATCGAGATTATCCAATTCTTAGAGTCTCAATTTAACGTTGCTTTCTTGCGTCATTTCATTTTGTAGAGATGCCCTTAAATAAGGAATTTGTACCTCTAGAGGGACAACTGATTCACATCCATAGACCAAGGAGAATGGTGTGCTATGGGTTGGTCCTCGAACGGTAGTCCGGTAGGCCCATAAAGCTTCAAGCAGTTTGTCACTCCAGTCTCTTTTGTGACTAGAGACCATTTTCTTGAGGATTCTGTAGAGTGTCTTGTTGAAGGCTTCTGCCAGTCCATTCGCTGCCGGGTTATACGGAGTTAAAAGACAACTTTGGATTTTGTATTTGTCATAGAACCTATAGAATCTGTGACCCGGAATTATGGTCCGTTATCATGGACGAATCTTTTAGGTATGCCGAAGCGACAAATGATGTTGGTTCGTAAGAATTAAAAGACTGACGAGGTCTTCATTTCACTGAACGCAAATGCTTCTGACCACTTGGAGAAATAATCCGTAGCGGCGAAGATGAAGCGATGACCTTTGCTTGACGGGGGAGAGATAGGACCTATGATGTCCGTACCCCAGGCTTCAAAGGGCCATGAGATCGCTGTAGGATGTAGCCATTCTGGAGGCATGTGGACATAATCTCCATGAACTTGGCATTGTTGGCAACGTTTAACAAATTGCATTGAGTCAGCTACCATGGTAGGCCAATAATAACCTAACATTTTTATCTGATCGTAGAGCTTAGGACCAGCTTGATGGGCTCCACAAAGACCAGCATGAACTTCTTTTAGAGTTTCTTCCGCCTCTTGTTGTGACAAGCAGCGTAGAAGTACTCCATTGAAGGATTTTTTGTAAAACATTTTTGAAGGGATATCCAAATGAAAGTTTGGGGCTCGTCTCTGGATGCTTACCCGCTCTTTTGGATCTTCTGGTAGGATTCCGAACATATTGTAATTGATGAACGGATCCGTCCAATCGCTGATCGGAGGTTTAAGGATGGAAATCCGACTTCCGACCACTCGGTGGCATTCAGCAACTGCTTGGTGTGTGTTGAGAGGAGGGAGAATCCTTCTTTGACATTGTAATTTTCATGTTTTCCCCTTCTTGGATCGCCATAGATGCAGCAAGTCCAGCTAGGGCATCTGCACGGATGTTTTCACCTCTGCGGATGTGGGTGATGTGACAGACGTCAAACCTTTGACGAAGCGATTGTACCTTGTGGTAATAAGGCAAAAGATCTGGCTTCCTGATTTCATACTTTTGATTCATCTGGTTGACAATCAGTTAGGAGTCCCCAAATACTTCCAGCATGGCAATGCCGGATTCGAGGGCGAGTTCCAATCCTATGATCAGAGCTTGGTACTCAGCTGCATTGTTTGAATATGGTTCCAGTAGCGAAAATGCGTGTGGAATCATGTATTTTGTCAGGACTAACAAAGAGAATGCCAATTCCCAATATCGGCTTTCCTTTTTCATTTGTCCTGGTTGCACCATCGAAGTACATGTTCCAGGAGGCATTTGATAAGGAGGTCTCCACACTGTAGACAGGCTCATCTGGGAGATCATCCCTAAGTGGAGAATCCTTAGGCAGTGGATGCTCTGTAAGAAAATCTGCCAGAGCTTGGCCTTTGATTGCTTTCTATGGTACATACCTAATATCAAATTGTGACAGAATGATGGACCATTTTACCAATCGAGCGTTGAGGGAACCTGCTTTTGTGATAAGAACCTTTAAGAGGTTGATCCTCGAAATCAGGTAGACTCAACTGGAAGGAAGGTAGTGACGCAGCTTTAAGAACAACGTCGGAGAAATTTGTTATGCAGCATAAACATGTCTCCTTCGAAATTGAAGAAAGCGTATGCTCCATTGGAGAAGGCTTTGTCAATGATATAGGGACCTTCCCATCTTGATTCATTGCTAGTTTTAGATGTATGAACGAGAATCAATGGCTTTTTAACCGCAAACACAAGGTCACCTTTCTTAAATGACTTTGTGGGGTTTGGATCATTAAGAGCAATGTTGAGATCCGGTATATGGTGGATACTCTCTATCAAGGAAGACTCGACGCCATCACCTTCTTGTTCGACGGGATGACCCACCATGTTGTCAAGAGAGATATTTAAGTCCGGTACAAGATACCCTCCTTCAAAAGGTTCAAGTGCTGGACGTGATGAGGATGCTTCAGAATTGTGGAAGATGGAAGACACGGTATCTTCTTCTTCTGTTTCTGAATCAGAGTCAGTGTCTTGCATGATCGACACCAAGGAGACAGTGAACTTGCCCCCAGTCTTTCCTTTTGTCTTCTTTGCTTTGGTTGTGGTGACCAAAGGCTTTGATGTTTCGAGAAAGATCACGGAGGGAGCTTGACTCTTACTTCGAGTGCTTTTTGAGAAGGGTCTTCCTTTGGAAGATCACCTTCGAGATCAAGGGGTTGATCCTTCTCATTTGCTGAAAATGTTTCCGCAGCAGCATCGCCGTCTTCAGTGATTGCGTTGCATGGGGCATTTTCTAGGAACAAGTCCTGGACAGCTTCCAACAACTTCTCTTCTTTGTCCAGTATTTCATCGGTCCAGACATCTCCTATGAGATTGGGTACCTGGGACCAATTGACTGGGTTTTCTTTAAAGACTTCATCAACCATAGCTTCTTCATGGTGATCAGTCGAAAGAGGCTTGAATTCCGATGTCACCGTTTCAGGAGACGAAGACTGAGAGGATGCTATCTCAGTGGAAGTTACCCGAGAAGATGTGTCTCCAGAAGATATGCTGCTAGATGCATTTTGAGAGTCCGTGGCCTCAGCAAATGAAGCTGCAGAGGCACTATCATCCTAAACTATCACATTGCAGGCAACTTCGATAGAAGATGCCTCCACAATGGATCGTTGGGAATCAGACTCATCCTCCGATGTAAGAGGATCATCAATCCAACAACTTTCTTCATTTTTCAGAGTCACTAGAGGAGATGTTTGTAGATTCTCCGAGACTTCCGATTCTGGATTTTGATTAAGCTGATTGATGCGATCCTGCTCTTGCTCTATGGCCAGACGTTGTAAAATCCTTGCATATTCTTCAAGATCGGGCATAAGAGCCAAATCTTCTTCTTTATCTGCCCCTTGTGGTTCGACCTGGTTGGGATCCATTAGAGCATTTGTTTGTGCTGGGTTGACAGCACTTTCTTGAACAACCTCTTGGTCTTCATCATCATCAGACCAGGATCCTTGTGGCTGGAAGGGGTTATACCAGATTACTGGCATAAGAAGGGATTCCGGGATCCATTCTTCGTCGGAGAGATATTCTCCGGTTTCAAGGGATTCCTCCCACTCATCTGTGTCACTGGCAGTGTCACTGGACTCGTATCCATTCATGAAGAATCCAACTACCGAGTTACAAGAGTATGATGCCCCCTGCGTAGTTTCATCTCTGAGTTGTGGTGGCATGAAATCACCGAGGGTGAATTTTCCTACCACTCTTGAAGCCTTGGGAAAAGATTCCTCTGTTGGCCCCAATGAAGTTGTAGAGGAGGTTTCTGCCTTTTTAGAAACCTCTTGCTTGGTTTGAGCCTTCTCCTGCTGTTTGAGCTTGCGAAGTTGTCTCTTAGCTTGCCTTCGCTGTTGAGCGGTCGGCTTAGTTTTGACGATCTCCCAATTTTCATCTTCTAGGAGATTGGGATGCACCCATATGGGCTGTCCTTCTGGTGTTGGGTAAGACACCAGCTCTTGGGACATTTGGGTCATTTTTATCACCTTGAAGGAAGTAGTGATTTTTTCCTTCGGTGATTTGGATGTTTGTCCATATGACACCATGTTAACGGAGGCAGACCCGTAGTTTTTGTCAAAGGTAATGACTCTGTTTTTCCACATCTCGTTGATCTTCTCTCTCACAACGAAACATTGGTTGAGAGGATGCGAGACCATTTGGTGGTATGGACAATATCGGGGATCATTGGTTTTGCCAACATCTCCCGGTCTTTTGGGGTTAGGCAAAGTGAGTTTCCCATTTGCCAAGAGAGCCCCAAAGATATCTTCAACATCTTCATCGAATGGGTATTTCTTTTCTACTTGTTATTTAAATACATCAGAGAGTTCAGGTCTCTTACCTGCAACTTTGTTTTCGGTTTTCTTTGGTGGCTGAGGAGCTGACTTGGTTTGCACATTGAGAACTTCATTTTTCTTTGGCTTGGAGGTAGGAATGGCGGTCGGCTCTTTCTTTGATGACTTCTAATTGTTGAGGTCTTTGATCACCGTTTCAGCCTCCATAGACGCTTCCAGGAGTTCTCCCAAGTTCTTTGATTTGTTGCCGATGATCATGGAGCGGATCCTTGCTCTCATGTTGTTTTGGCAGATGTCGACTAGCAACGCTTGTGGCAGCACATCTGAGCATTTGTATGCCATTGCTTTCCACTTGTGAATGAAGTCGTATGTCGACTCATTCTCTCCCTGTTTTAGGCTGCAGAGTTGAGCCATAGTAACAGGATGGTCCTCACCTTTGGAATGGGTCAGGAAACATGTCTCTAGCATGGTCCAGTTTTGAATGGAGTCCTCTGGCAGAGTGGAGTACCAATCAAAGGCCGTACCTTTCAAGGTACTTACAAAGAGACGGATCTTGAGGGCATCTTGATCCGTAATAGTTCCTGTCAGGATCTTGAAGTGGACGACATGTTGTCTAGCTGAACCTTTCCCCGTATATGTTTGGAGAAGAGGTTGTTTGAACTTTAGAGGGAACGGAACCGAGTCCATCCATAAGGGATATGGTGGCTTGATCCCATGCTCCTTCAATGTATCCTCTTCTTTTGCTTTGGCGAGGATATCGTCAACGTCCTTTTTAGTAAGGGCGCGTTACTCATCTTCTCCACCGTTTGCCTCATCTTGTGGAGGAACTTCATCGTTGTTTGGTGGACGTTGGAGAGTGAGAAGGAGGTTTTCCATCAAAACCTCTATTCTCTGCTGTTCTTGCTCTAGCTGCTGAATGCGTAGAGCCATGTTATCGTCTGGTGGAGGTTGCTCAGAGTTTGTAACTAGGACATTCACTCTTCGTGAGTCGAAAGAAGATACTGTCTTAGTGACTGAGCTGGAGCTCATTCTTTTAAATGAAGAGCCCAAGGAATGATCACTCCAATGTCCCTGGCTTGAAGGAGTGGGAGAGTCTTCCTGATGCCTTCTCGTCTGGGAGACGCTGCGAGTCACTAGTCGTCTGACATGTATTTTTGTTGCTGATTTCTACCGTCTTTTGGTTTTGCCAACCATGTGGACAGCAGCAACTTGGTCGGGTCTTTCTTTTTTGACCCATTTTTGGGAGATTTGAAGCTCAGAATGCTGAGTTCTTTGCTTCTCTAATTTCTTCTGTCGATATGCCGCGCGGCGACGTATACGACGAGCAATTTGAGCTTCAGTTAGCTCAGGCTATGCTCTGGCAATGAAGGATGTGGTCCCTCATGTGCAGCAAACGAGCATGTCTTCCTTGAAGATTGGCATTGATAGAATTTGGACGCAGTCCTTAGCCTGTCACAGCGAAGCTTTAAATTTTGCAAGCTCGGCCCCTGTTGAGATGAAGGGTCGAGTTGCAGGAGAGCAGACCCTGGCAGATTCTTGTCGAGGCCTTGTGATGCACGACTTGATTTTGGGATTGTATGAGCAAGCCGGCTCATGCTGAGTTATTTTGGTTATTCGGTGGAGGGTAGGCTTTTCCCCTTTGATGTAAGCTAGAGGATAGAACCGATTCTCCTTTAGAGGGGCCAGGTATGCTGGCTTTGCAGATGTCCGGGACCTTCTTTGTTTTGGCAAAGATCACGGGGACCAAGTCTTAGGACAGACCTGGTTTTTTGCAGGTTGAGGCTTCGCGGAACTGCCACAAGCCTCAGGTTTCTTGGTGACCGCCTTTGGTGTCGGGGCAGCGACACGTTGAGGGGCGGTCTTCTGCTTCTTAGCAGGCGCCGTCTCTTCTACGGGTAGTGGGAATGGTCCCAGTGACCCGAAGACGATTGTCCGGGGAGTGAAGGTCGACCCGGTGTTTTGAGAGTTGCCGAGGGAGGTGACGCTTCGGCAGCTGGCGTGGCGCTTGAAAGTGCGCTTGCTCTGCTTCTCTTGAAGCATGACTTGATACTTGTTTTCATTGAAGGTGATGGTCAACGAAGCTACCATTGTTAGTTTTGGAAAACTTCTGAAACAAGAATATGGTGATCATAAATGGAAAACACTATGGTTTTGTCTTTTCAAATTGCTCAGCAAGCATGGCCTATTCTGAGCGTAATGAAGAAGGCAAAAAGCCATAGAAGGTACAATTGTTCTAAACGCAAGTATGGTTGGCTCGAAATGAGCGCTCCAGTGACTACTTAGAAGCAATTGTAAACCTTAATTCAAGTTACCGAGAAGCGAAGCTCACTCGAGGTAAAATGATATAAGGTTGGAGATACAAATGTGTCGGTTGCGAATACAGTAAACCCGAAAGGGCGTACTAGCACTGCTAGACACAAATGTTGTAAATCATATCCTTGAAAAGGACACAAGATGGGATTTTTGAAAGGTCAAGATCGAATTCGCAAAAGAGCAAATGGTATTCCAATCCGAACAAAGGCTCAGCGATTTCCGCGAGCCCTAAGTCCGAAGAGGAAGGAACCAAGATTTCTCATATTTGAATCCAATAATGACGGAAGTTTTTTTTTTTTTTTTTTTAAAAGCCAAGATTGAATTCATAAAAGAGAGCAAATGGTATTCCAATCCGAATACAAGCTCAAACATTTCTGCGAGCACTAAATCCGAAAGGAAAGAACCAAAATTCCTCCAATTTGAACACAATAGTGACAGAAGTTTTCTTTTTTTTTTTTATTTTATTTTGAAGAGAGATTTTTTTTTTAAGAGTACACATAGGTCTTCCAGTTCGGTCTTATGAAACCTCAGTGGATAGATTAGCCCCTAGGTAAGGGTAGGGTTACTTAATGAACCCGTTTGAAGGACCCTTGCCTCGAGTAGTCTAGCTGCCTCCACACTCTGGACAAGGCTTTTCTTAGATCCACTTTGGTCAAAGAACGCAATTGGTGCAACCTTAATGTTCTTTTTTTATTTTTTTTATTTTTTTTGAAAGATCTCCAATGGACTCATCAAAGAGAGAAAAGTGGCCCTTCCCAATCCGAACATAGGCTCAAACATTTCTGCAAGCCATTGTACGAAAAGGAAAGAACCAAAGTTTCTCCAATTTGAATCCAAAAGAAAGAAATTTGAAAAAAAAAAATTTTGATAAAATTTTTTGAAAGGTCTCCAATGGACCCATCAAAGAGAGGGAAATGGCCCCTCCTAATCCGAACGTTGGCTCAAACATTTCTACGAGCCATTGTACGAAAAGGAAAGAACCAAAGCTTCTCCAATTTGAATCCAAAAGAAATAAACTCGAAAACTTTTTCTTTTTCAATAAAATTTTTTGAAAGATTCCCAATGGACCCATCAAAGAGAAGGAAATGGCCCATCCTAATCCGAACGTTGGCTCAAACATTTCTGCGAGCCATTGTATGAAAAGGAAAGAAACAAAGTTTCTCCAATTTGAACCCAATGGAAAATAACCCTTTTTTTTTGTTTGAGAAAAGAAAGAATGGAAACAAGTTCAAAGAAAGAAGTTTCCAAAGAATCTCATCTCTTGTTTTTTTTTAGATACAAGATCCAACATAGGCCACCAACTAGGAATGAGCCAAGGATTCTAAGCATCGTATTCTCAAATGAACGAGTCCCACCGAGTATGCCAACTTGATGGACCTGTCTTTTTTCTTCTTGCCTTCCTCCGCCCCGGGTCCGCCGGGGTGCGGCGGGGCGAAGAGAAAAAAAAAAGAACAAGCGTCAACATTTTTGTACGGGTATGCCAGATTTTCTATTCTACTTGGAATTTGAAATGGTGATCCGGAGATTCACCTTCACAAGTAGAAAGGAAATCAAATTTTTTTTCTAACTTTCCATTGCACATATATTTAAAGAACGATACGAGATTTTAAAATGCCGTGAGAGGCGATTTTGTTTAGTTTGCCATGAAATGCGGTTTTGTGCCGTAGAAGGCGATTTTGCCATGAAAGGAGATTTACAAATCTTATCAATGATGAAAGACAAGAATTGTGATTTTTTTGTCTCTTTAAAAATACAAAGTACAATAGAGAAGAAAGAAAGAGGGGATCTGACTTCTCAGGAGATTGTGGGGACTCGTTCAGATCGACGGTCGCGAATCATGTATGGACTCCGCCATCGTCCTTCAGATGAGAACACTTGATGCTTTAGTTCACTTGGCTTGGCTTGGACCTTGGATTTTTAGAGCACAAAGACCAAGGGAAGGTCCTATATCCAATAAAAAACCAAGTAGACGGGCTGAAAAGCCGCATCTAGGCCATGTTGGATAGAAGAAGAGGGAAAACCTTGGGGGGGGTGGCCCCCCAAGGGGCTTCGATCACCTGGTAGTGCTTGCAGCAGAGTTTCTTCAAGGCAAGAGAGCTTCTTTTTGTGCAGAGATTTCTGGGACAATTTCTTCAGAACTCTTCAGATGATTTTTTCGGACCCTTTCCCTTTGGAATGACCGCCTATTTATAGGCTTTTGGTGGCCATTAGGAAGGTTTATGGGAGTTAATGATATTAATGCTCCATGATGGGAGGAGTTACAAGATTTAATTTCATAATTTTGTAACTCTTTTTTCTTGGATTTTGATTGGCCGATGGAGAATAATGGGCATTTAATCTCCATGATGACGGGAGTTTCATGATTAATTATCATGATTAATCTCCATAATGATAGGAGTTACATGGTTAATTGTCATGATTAATTGGACTTGTAACTCCCATTTGCTTACTTCTGATTGGGCCGTCCAAAATAATGAGTTAATGACCCTAATAAGTTGTCATAAAAAGGTCATTTAACTTTATTAATTGGCCGCCGAGTCGCTTGAAAAGTCGCGGGCTGCGCCGCGACTTTTGGAATTCTTCTTGCGATAATCATCGATGGATCCGCATGTTATTTGATGTCAGATGACGATGCGAACTCAGACATTGGTTGATACCAATGGGCCGGCTACATCTGTCCAGTCGATTTCTCGATCGGTCGGGCAGAAAGTGTACTTTCTTGGTCGGCCGGTTGGCGGTTTCGGAGTGTCCGATAATGATCAAATGATTTCGATGGCGGATCTGTGATGTTGACGAAGATTGATGGATATCATGCCTCTAAAAATCAGATTTTAAGAAAATCACAGGGGCCAATCATCGCGAAACGCGAAAAGAATTGGAAAAACGGACGTTTCGGCAAAAATCCGGCGACCCGGACTTCTAGGGTCACGGGGGACCCCATGGTCGCCGGCAACCATGGGGCCAAGGTCGCCGGCGACCTTGGACTTTGGTCTATTTTCCGGTCGCCTTTCGGTCGCCGTTTCTCGGGCTTTTTCACTTATGTTTTCTCCTGTATTTTTCTTGACATTTCTCCTCATTTATTGGCTTAATTCCTCTAAAGAAAACCTGACAAAAGGCTGCGCAAATAAGAGCACAAAGTTTCCTATTTTTGGAAATGCCAAAGACTCCTTAGCCGATTTTCCGCCAAGAGTTGAAACTAGGCCAAACGATGTTGGAATGACATGAAATTTGAGGTGAAGCTTCCTGAGCATTTAATAGGACCAACCATGGGCTTTTATTTGAGTTTTGAAGCCGTTTGGGGTCCCGTCGATGCTAGACTTGATTTCACCGTGCGAAAGATGTTGAGCTTTGATGTGTGGTCATCCGATGTCCAATGACCTGAAATTTGACGTGCAACCCTTTGGAAGCATGCAGAAGCTACTTATGTGCTTTGTTTGATGAGTGGCGACATTGGAGGTTCTCGCCGCTGAGAGGCTTGATTTTGCCTTTCGAGAGTTGATGGAGGGTCAAATGGTGTCGGTTTGACTTGAAATTCGACGTGGAACCTTTTGGAGGTATTTTGAGACCATTCATAGGCTCTGATCGAAAATTTGATGTATTTGACACTGTCACCGCCGGGAGCTCCCACTGAGCTGTTGGAGGATTGAAGTTAGGCCAAATGGTGTCGAAATGGCCTGAAACTTCATATGTACCTCTTTTTTGGCTATTTTGAAAGATCTTGCAGTTTTTGTTTGATTTTGACAAGATCTGATGCTTGAAGCAGCTTTGCCTATTTGTAGTAGGATGCGGCTCCATGTGGCTTTTGATGTTGAGGAGGCAAAGTGACTTTTTTTTGTGTCAACAAGAAGGAAGAAATGTTTAATGAAATTTCTAATTTTCAAAAAGTATATGTTTCATGGGTTTTGGGGACATTGAAAATTGTGTCCAGATTTTGTGCAAAAAGACTGTTTTACTCCTAACATGATGAAAATGGGGTCTTAAGGTCTCGAACGGAAGCGGAGTGAATACGAAAGTTGTAGAGAACGATAATATAAATCAAATGGAGCAAAAATACGGATTTTTCATAATTATCGGATAAACCCCAAAGTCACTCAAAACACAATAAAGGAACCCCCAAAGGGTCCCACTTAATCAAAAGGTTCTAAAAACAATTCAAAGCTATATAAAAGCTATTCTAATCGAAACTAAACCAATATCCACTAATCTCACTTAGGACTAAAGCACATCTTAATTAGCACTAATCAGAAACTCTCGGGGCAGGGTCTTAGACTCGTAGTATACAAATATTTACTTTTAAACTTTTCGTGTATTTTATTTTTTATTTTTTCTAAAATTTAGGAATAAGATTAGCAGGTGATGATTATTTGGAGGTTTTCCTTAGAAGGTAAGGAATCTATGAGTTAATCTTCTTTTATTTTTATGTCCCCTTTTATTTCAGTTTGATTTTGTTTGCAATTGTTTAGGGGGTGTTTGGATAAGTGCATAATATAATATTAACAAGGTCAAATATTGTAAGATTTCATTATCATAGAATAAAATAGTGTTATATTATTATATTGTGTCACTTATGGGTTTGGCAATCTTCACAGATTTTAATATACCTTTGAAGTGTTTGACAATTTATAAAAAAACTCACAAGATGATGAACCAAATAAGAAATGAAGAGAATATAATCAATTAACCCAACTCAAGTGTTGACACCAAAAATGTCACTTTGCCTGTTCAACATCAAAAGCTACACGGAGCTGCATCTTACTATAAACAGGCAAAGCTGCTTCAAGCATCAGATCTTATCAGAATCAAACAAAAACCGCATAATCCTTCAAAATAGCCAAAAGAAGGGTATACATGAAGTTTCAGGCCATTTCAATACCATTTGGCCTAACTTCACTCGTCCAGTGGCTGAGCAGAAGCTTTCAGTGGCAACAGTGTCGAAGACATCAAATCTTCGATTAGAGCCTATGGATGGTCTCAAAATACCTCCAAAAGGCTCCACGTCAAATTTTAAGTCAAACCGGCACCGTTTGACCCTCCATCAACTCTCGTGCAGCAAAATCAAGCCTCTCGGCGGCGAGAACCACCGAGGCCATCACTCATCAAACAAAGAACATGGGTAGCTTTTACATGTTTCCAAAGGGCTTCACATCAAATTTTAAGTCATTCCAACAACATTTGACCTAACTTTGACGCTCGGAAGAAAAATCAGGCTTCCCGGGGCGGAGCTCCCCGGGACCATGGCATCCAAATTGGAGTTAATGGATCATCTCAAAATGACTCCAATAGGCTCCCTGTCAATTTTCAGGTCAATCAGACATCGGTTGACCTTATCATCAAAGCTCGTGGTGAAATTGAGTCTAGCATCGACTGGACCCCAAACGGCTTCAAAACTCAAACAAAAGCCTATGGTTGGTCCTATCTATTGCTCAGGAAGTTTCACCTCAAATTTTAGGTCATTCCGACATCATTTGACCTAGTTTCGACTCTTGACGGAAAATCGGCTGCAAAGTCTTCGGCTTTTCAAAAAATAGAAAACTTTGTGTTCTGATTTGCGCTGCTTCTCATCAGGTTTTCCTCAGGAAAATCAAGTCAATAAGTGAGGAAAGTTGTCAAGAAAAATACAGGAGAAAGAAGAAACGAAAAAGACGAAAAAACGGCGACTGAACGGCGACCGAAAAGGGACAAAAGTCCCATGGTCGCCGACGACCATGGCCCAAGGTTGTCGGCCCCATGGTCACCGGCGACCATGGGTGCATGGTCGTCCGCGATCACAGGGATCCAGGTCGCCAAATTTCGACAGAAAACCCACTTTTTTAGGTATTTTTTGAGTTTCGAGATGATTGGCCCCTGTGATTTTTCTAGAATCTGATTTTTGGAGCATGAAATCCGTTGAACTTCGTCAACATCACGGATCCGCCGTCGAAATCATGAAATCATCATTCGACGCTTCAGGATCGCCAACCGGCCGACCAAAAAAGCACACTTTCTGCCCGATTGATCAAGAAATTGACTGGACAGATGTTACCGGCCCATTGATGTCAACCAATATCTGAAGTTGCATCACCATACGACATCAAACATCATGTGGATCCATCGGCGATCATCGTAAGAAGAATTCCAAAAGACGCGGTGCGGCCCGCGACTCTTCAAGCGACTCGGCGACCACTTAATGCTGTTAATTGACCCGTTTATGACAAGTTAATACGGTCATTAACTCATTATTTTGGACGGCCCAATCAGAAGTAAGGAAAAAGGAGTTACAAATTCAAGCAATCATGGCATTAAACCATGTAACTCCCCTCATTATGGAGATTAAAGGGAATTAAATGCCTATCATTCTCCATCGGCCAATCAGAAGCCAAGAAAAAGGAGTTACAAAATCAAGAATTAAATACTTATAACTCCTCCCATCATGAGCATTAATGTAATCAATGCTCATAAACCTTTCTAATGGCAACCAAAAGCCTATAAAAGGTGGTCATTCCAAGGAGAAATTGTCCTGAAAAATTGTTCGAAAAATCATCCGGAATTGTCTAGAAAAATACAAGAAAATTCCCGAAGAAATCTCTACGCAAAAAAGCTCCGCTACTTTGAAGAAACCCTACTGCAAGAAACGCAACAAGGTGATCGAAGTCCCTTGGGGGGCCACCCCCCAAGGTCCCCTCTCATTCTATTCAACATGGTCTAGATGTGGCTTTTCAGCTAATCTACCTGGCTTTTTATTGGATAGAGGACCTCTTTTTTGTCTTTATCCTCTAAAAATCTGAGGTCCAAACCAAGCCAAAAGAATCAAAGCATTAAGTATTCTCATCTGAAGGACGATGGCGGAGTCCATACATGACTCGCGACTGTTGATTTGAACGTGTTCCCACAATCTCCTAAGAAGTTAGATTCCTTTTCTTACTTTTCTATTGTACTTTGTATTTTTTTTAAGAGAAAAAAATCACAATTCTTGTCTTTCATTATTAATGAGATTTGTAAATCGCCTTTCATGGCACAAAATCGCCTTTTATGGCACAAAACCGCCTTTCACGGCAAACAAAAGAAAATCGCCTCTCACGGCATTCAAAATCTGTCTCTTTTCTTAAAAATATATGTGCAATGGAAAGTTAGAAAAAAATTTGATTTCCTTTCTACTTGTGAAGGTGGATCTCCCGATCACCATTTCTAAATTCTAAGTAGAATAAAAAATCTGGCATACCACTACAAAAAATATTGATGCCCGCTTTTTCGCCCCACCGGACCTCGACAGACCAGGGGCGGAGGAAGGCAAGAGCTGGGTCCATCAACAGGACCCACTAATTAGTAATCACAAGTGTAAATAATAATCATGGTAGGACTCATTTATTGTAAAAAAAAAAAAAAAAGATAAAATTTAAATCATGAGATCCAAGCAATGTTGTTTAATTAAGGTTGGTCCACCAAACGTTGGTAACTATACTATATTACATCAAATGGTGATTATCACAAATAGTCATATCTAGCGTTTTTATGAGAAATCATTATAGGACCCATTTAATGTTGGTAGTCATATTAACAGTAGGAGAGCTATCAAATAGTGGAACCCATTTAATGATGGCAAACTGATAATTACAACCACACAATTCAATCTTGCTAATCATGGGACCCGGCTAATTTTGATAGTATGGGACCCACCTAATGTAAGTAATCACAATGAAAGCCCTGAGTGTAACATTTGTAAAACCCACCTAATATTAAAAATTAACAAGAGCTATGTAGTCGTGATATGGCTATAGGACCTCACATTAAATTTGTAAGTACTGTGTGGCCAATCTAATAGTGGGACCCATAAATGTTAAAACTTATAGTGGGCCATTATAATTATGGTTGCTCATGAACTCTCCTATGGTTTTGTTCAAACTCTCCATTCGTAGTTAGAAAATATTTTTTAAAGATTATTTTGATATATTATATCATTGAATAATGTAATATGAAGGTTTTCGAAAGAAAGTGAGATATTGTAAGATACTTTCTAAGTTATCAAAGTACATCATTTTTGGGTGAATAGATTACATTCTAAACTAGTAGATAATAAAGCAAAATATCTTAATATATCTCATTTCCAAACACCCCCTTAGTCTTTTTATATATGAATTTTTAGTTTGCAATACTTGCACCTACCTGTGCTCAGCACGGGTTATTGTGCTGGTAAAATATTAAGGACGAAGAAAACTTGGCATAAATGAAGTGTTATAGAGCCCATATAGATAGGAACAAAAGAGATTTCAAGGTTAAACAAATTATTGTGAGATTGAACTTACAAAAGCAGGCCCCACAGGCCTTTTCAGTTGAGAGCATTTTCGAGTGGAATTCCTCTTGTTGGGAATCTTGATTGAAATGCAAAAATTATTCTTGACAATTATATTATAATATATTATAGACGTATGCATCGATTTCGAAATTGGAGTCCAATTTGCTAATCAATTGCAAAATTGGACTCTAATCTCAAATCAATTTGAGAAATTTGATTTCAAATCAATTTTAAGAGATAAGCTCTATTAATCAATTCAGAGTCCACTTTTGTTAATATTCTTTATGTAAATTTTAAATTTTAATATATATATCTATTATAGATAGGTGATTAAAGAGTCAAGATGAAAAAAATCCACCTTGCTCAATAACTCTATCCAACCAAGTTAAAATGAGTATTCTTTAGGTGGATTTAGAATTTTAATATATTTGTCATGCTTGGAAAATCCTTAATGTTTGTGATTTTTAAAAGTGGATCCTTGATAGTGATTTATATATATGGGCTCCACAAACAATAAACTTTTTTAAAGTAGGCCTCATATTCTAATTCCTGAAGACGGGGCCACATGCAATTTTGTAAATGATTGTTTGATTTCGATTTTAATATTAACTTGTTTTATCCTCTTTCTAAAAAATAGAGGGGCCCGGGCTTAGCACGGGCGTGCTTTGCTAGTTCTCTATTACATGTTTAATTAGATTTGGAGATGGATTTCTCCATTGTTTGGAAGTTCCTAGAATTTCTATAAAAAATGCAAAGGGTTAGGGCTCATTTGATTGGGATTTAAGTAGGTTGAAATTTACAGAGCTAATCAAGCAAAATGTCACTTTTTTTTTCACTTACATGTCACTTTTTTGGTCAATAACATTTGGAACCCATGACATATTCGCAAATGCTTGCAATTTCGATCTCCATAGGCAGTCCATCACATTAACGGCCCTGATCATCCACCAAATGCTTGAAACATGCGAGCACACCAACGGGCAACATACCTTAATCGCGACTGACCGGATCCCGATCCATATAAAATTGGAAAGTGGGCCTTTGGATGGCAAATGCGGCCAACGAAAGAAGATATTTATCTGTCACTCGCTTTATAATATAACCCCATTCGTCCTTGTCCATCTCCTCGCTACAAAAAGCGGTAGCTATCTACGAAGACGAAAAAAATCGACGGAGAATCGCTCAAAACGAGTAGCTTCTTTCCCTCAATCTTCGGTGCTGGAGCGAGATTTCATTTCCTAATCTCCATCCGCAAGGATTTTACCTCTCTTTCGCGGTCTGGATCTTCGATTGGCGTTGTAAAAAGCTGCGATTTCCTTTCGAAAGAGATCCATCTGTGTTTTTTCACTATCTGATTGAGCGATTTCAGCGGAGAGAAGTTCGTAATTAGAAAAATCTGCGTTGTTGAAGGTTCGGTCTTTGACTTTATGATGTAGTAGCTCGTTTACTTTATGCATGTGCCCTAATTCGAAATGTGTTTCTTCTTTTGGTTCGATTGAGGGATTTCAGTTCTGAAAAGATCGTGTTTTGCGTAATCTACGTTTTTGAAGGTTTGAATCTTCGATTGAAGAAGATAATACCTTTTGGATCAGATCTATTTCGACCATCGCCGCCAAGTTCTGCTTTTTCAGAAGGTTTTTTGAGTTTTTTCTTTACACAGTAGAATCTGCATTTTCTTGTCAAGAGAGATTTTCTTCGATCTAATTCGACTGTGTTTCTTTCGCTGTCGGATTGAGCGATTTCTGTGCAGGAAATACCGTAACTACTAAGATCTACGTTTTTGAAGATTTGTGGCTTTGATTTTACGAAGTAAAAAAGGACAAAATTCTCGACTTTATACTCTTTCTATGTTTTTCCTCATCAGATCTGGCGATTTCTCCGTAGGTGATGGATATCTAGGTTTTTGAAGGTCCTGATCTTTGATTTGACAAAATAAGCCTACACTTTCCTTCAAAAAGACGATTGCTTTCTTATTTCGTACTCTTTTGCCATGTTTTTTCTTTGCCGATTAGTGACTTCTTTCTAGTGATGCTTTTGCAGAGATTAATGAGTTGAATCCGATCTTTTCAGGTGCCGATTTCGGATTCCGTTGAGGATTTTGCGTTTGATCCGGTCTTGGTGTTGGTTGTAGACCGTAGGATCGAGATCGACAACTGATGGCTTTCAGCGGGACGCAGCAGAAGTGTAAGGTTTGCGATAAGACTGTTTATGTAGTCGATCAGCTGATGGCCGATGGAGCTGCTTACCATAAGTCTTGCTTCAGATGCAATCACTGCAAAGGAACCCTGAAAGTATGCTTTCGAATAGCTGAATCTGCTTTTCCTTTTTTCAAATTTTGTTTTTGTTTCTTCCCTTTCTTGAAGCCCTGCTATATATGAAGGGAATGTGGTTGTTTTTTGTGATACTCTTTTCTTTATATAGATTCAAATGGGATAGAAAAGGGGTTTGTACATGTTTCTTCCATGTTAAGGCACCGAGAGAAATGATTAATTGCAATGAGTGTTGTCTGGTATACAGAGGATCATTATCCTGGTTTCGACTCCTACTTCACTATCAATGTCCTATATGGATCTCACTCACCATTGTTATTGGCAGTCTTACCACTTTGAGTGTGTTTTGTTCTTCCCGAAACTCCTTTTTTAGTTAGGTGTAAGTTTTCCTTTTAGGCATGTAGTAGGAAAATAGGTTTTACATATGTAACATTTTTGCATGCAAATGTTGCATGTGCAAGTGTTAAATGTGTGAAACACATTACCATGTTTGTCAAAATCTCAAAGTTAGACCTGAATGACAATCAAATTGGGTTTGACAACTATGTTTACATGATCCCCATTGAAACATAATTTTAAGGAGATACAAACTATCTCATTGGGTTGTGGAGGTGAAAATACCCTTATGGTCTTCATTTTAGGGTTTTTAGTGGGTTGAAAATTGAAAAAGGTTAGGTTGTTTGGACCCTCCCAGGAGCCTCCTTCCATGGGATTGCACTGGGTGATGACATTTAGTGGGTTGAAAATTGAAAAATAAAAAGGAAAATTGTTCACATTGCAAGAAGGCAGGTCGATTCCAGCCGGAGCAGTTTTTATTTTTTCTACTCCATACTAGATTCATGTCCGGAATGGAATGTTCTGGTAGTCCCGTCTAGAACAATATGGAATTGACGACTTGGATGTGTCCCCTTATTAGTTTGTCATGTGCAAGAGTTCTTGGAAAAGAAAAAAAGAGACTGTTGCCTCCTCTTTTTGGTTTGCAAACATGTAAGGGTAAGGAGTAAGGACTACTAGTGGAACTGATTGATGTAATGTTTACATCCAAATTTGTACAACAGTTTCCATGATCATTCCATCTATTCTCTGTTAGAAGTTGGATTTATTAGTTTGATTGATTCCTTTCACTCTTTTCTAAGCATCAATTACCATCTATGTACTGAACAAAGTATTAAGATGTGGCAATTCTTTTCTTTTTTTTTTTGAAATGGTAATTTGTATTGAAAAAAGCTTTACAGTATATGTGAAGAATTCTTTTTCCTGATGGTGAAAGCTGCCTTGGGTTTTTGGTTAATATATGTGAAGAAATAAGCCCTCACATAATTGACAGGCGAAGGGGCTTTGCATTTTAACTGAAAACATTTGTCTTTTTATTTCCTTAATATCAATAAATGACGATGATACTGTCCTTGAATGAAAATTTAATGGGCTAGATGTCGAACAGTCAAATGATCAGCTGAATTATCTAATACCTTACTTTTATTTTTTCAGCTTAGCAATTATTCTTCACTAGAAGGTGTTCTGTACTGCAAGCCTCATTTTGAGCAGCTTTTCAAGGAAACAGGCAGTTTCAACAAGAGCTTTCAGTCACGTAAGACTTCTCACTTATGTTGGATAATACTTCTTTTGATTTTTGGTTTTATTAGTTTCATTTTTATCTGTTTGATTGGACATGCATTTTACATCTTTTGACAGCTGCAAAGTCGGCTGAGAAATTAACTCCAGAACTGGTAATTTAATGCTCAAACCATAAAATCTATGTGTAATCTCCATCTATCAAAGACTTGTTTTCTTGGAAAAATTGTATAGTTGTGGGGTCTGTACTGACGTGTGATTCCTAATGTTGAATATGCATTGCAGACTAGGTCACCTAGCAAAGCTGCGAGCATGTTCTCTGGGACGCAAGAGAAATGTGCCACTTGTGGAAAAACAGCATATCCATTGGAGAGGGTTGGGTTCTAACTGTCAACTTAATCATTCCTTCTGCACTTACCTTTTTAGAGAAATCTCCCCTTTATATTGATTGGTTTTTTTTTTATATCCTCCTATCTGCCAATAGAAGCTGTAAGTTCGTTTTTTTTTTTTTTTTTCCAATCCATGTATAACTGTAGTTTTAATATCTTTTAGCAATGAAAAAAGAAAAAACCTCTAGTTCTAATATCTATCCATGTACAAATTTAGTGTTTAATATCTACCATATCATTGCAGTTTATCATTTCATCCATGTCCTCGTCGAAGGTGACCAAGTAATGCAATTGTATGTTTCATGCCTGTACTAAAATCATAGTTTAAAAAATCGGCCAAGTCTGAGTTGACTTGAGCTCGGCACATACCGAGTCGGGTTGTATGGGACTCGGACTCGAATCATGTGACTCGGCCAAATCTTATAGGACTCGGCTGAGTCGCAAGGGACTCGGCTTAGTCCTAATGCGACTCGGTTGAGTCCCGAGCCATCAAACTGAACCCATGCGACTCGGCGAGTTGACTTGGACTCAGCCATGAACGAGTTGGGTCCCGAGTCTGGTTTTTTAAACCTTGACTAAAATTTGGGTTCCACAATCTCATTTGGAAACTGTTTTCCATATATTGCTGCTGCAATTGTCAAATAGGGAAAATCTTTGCTCATTGTTTCAACTTTATTTGCTTCTAGGCAAGTGAGATGATTCTGCATGTGATGATATGTTTCGTTATGAGGATCTTGTAACCATCATTTGCTTTATTCTAGCCTTACAATTGAGGTGCAGAGCAACAGGCTTTAGTTAGTGCACGGTTTGGGGGGATAAAGACTTGATTCAAATGTGAATTCCTTTTTTTTTTTTTTTTTTTTTAATGGTAACTTTCATTAAAAGAAAGAATTATACTGATCCGGGCATAGGTAAAAACAAGCAATACAATCTTTAAATCCTCGAACATAACAAGCTACTCAGCTACATGGAAACTAGAAGATTGTGGATACTAGGACTGCCCTGACCCCTGTTTACGAGAAAGTTAGCTCCTCCAATTAACATAATTCAATCTGTGGGGTAGTCTGTGAAAATAGGATTGATTTGCACCCATTGGGCTACTGAGAATTTAATCTTATCACATGAGATTTCTTCCATGGTTTTTTTTTTCCTTCAAAACACTACGCGTTTCTGTCCTTTCATATGTGCCATATGACTGCTAAAATTGAAAGCTTACACAATTCCTTTCCTTAGATCTGATCGGAAATCTCCACTCCTCAAAAAGGTGTTGAAGCGTCTTCGGCAAAGCCCATTTCCATTCGAACCGGTTTATGACAGAGTTCCAAATTTTCATCGCATAACCGCACCTTAAAAGAAGATGGTCTACATTCTCCTCATCCTCCAAACACATTTGACAAGCGTTAACAACAATCTTTCCGCCTTTCCTCAGATTATCTAGAGTTAGGATTCTTCTTCGGAGAGCAATCCATCCAAAAGCCACTACCCGGGGTGGAGCCTTGAACCCCCATATGCTTGCCATGCTGCTTTTGCTCCCTTCTCTTCCTGATAACGCCGCATAGAAAGAAGAGACAGAGAAAGACCCATTTTTTTTATGCCTCATGTCTTCCTTGTCCTCGAGAATATGAGTATCCCTTAAAAGGTCTATAAGAGGCATAAATTGAATTTCCTCATTCTCCTTCAGATTCCTTCTGAACGTCGGGCTCCACGTAATCTGTCCACTCATGCCAGAACGATCCATATAGTTTTCCACATTCGCTTGCTTGTCTCTTGCACAATTGAACAGGTCTGGAAACTTAGACGCTAAAGGCTCCTCTCCTATCCATGTGTCTTTCCAAAAAAGAATTTTCTTTCCCAAACAAACATTGCATCTGATGTTCTGCATAAACTTTTCGCTGCTAGAGATTATTCCTTTCCATATTGCCGAGTACTTATAGGCTGCAACTTGAACCTCCCAACCATCCTTTTGATTTCCATATTTTTCCAACACGACCAACCTCCATTGACCTTCCGACTCGTCTCCTAGCCTCCAAAGCCATTTTCCTAGTAAAGCTTGGTTCATTTTCCTTAACGATCTGATGCCAAGTCCTCCTTCCAGTTTTGATGTACACACTGACACCCAGTCTCTTAAATGGAACTTCTTTTCAGCACTCTTTCCATGCCATCGAAAAGCCCTTTGCAGCTTCTCTATTCTGTTAGTTATAGAGATTGGACATTTTAGAATCGACATGAAGTAGATAGGGAGATTTCCCGTCATTGCTTTGATGAGAGTTATCCTTCCTCCCAAAGACAAGTAACTAACTGGCTTTCCGAGTAGACAACTTTCTTTCCATTTTTTCCACCATTGGACCCTATACCACTTTGTTAGCTTGCCCCCTACATAAGGTCACCAGGAAGGATCCCACTTTGCGTCCAAGAATTTCTGCATATTGGCTCATGAGAGACTCCTCTACTCTTTATGAAGTTGATTTTTAAACCTGACACTGCTTCAAAGCAATAAAGGATGGCTTTGAAGTTTTTTATTTGATCTTCATTGGCTTCACAGAAATGAGGGTGTCATTCTGCAAACTGCAAGTGAGATGGAAGGAGCCATTTTTGCTACCTTGAATCAACTAATGAATCTCTGATTTTCTGCCTTCATCACCATCCTGCTCAATGCTTCTGCTACGATGACAAAGAGGAACGGGGATAAGGGATCACCTTGTCTCAATCCTCTTTGAGCTTGGAGATAGCCTTTTCGGGAGCCATTTATAAGGATGGAGAAATAGGCTGAAGACAAACACTCCTTAATCCACCTCCTCCATTGGACACCAAAGCCCATCCTATAGAGGAGGTATTGCAAGAAATCCCAGTCCACTCTGTCCTATGCTTTTTCCAAGTCCAGCTCACAAATTAGTCCTGGCCTCTTTGTCCCTTGAGTGGACACATTCATTATCTATAAGGACTCCTTCCAATATCTGCCTGCCTTTGACAAAAGCCCCTTGTTCTTTAGATATGATCTCAGGTAGGACCTTCTGAAGCCTTCCTGCTAGCACCGTCGCTAAAATCTTGTTAGAGGCTTATGGGTCTAAAATCTTTTATACCAATCTCCCCCTTCTCCTTTGGAATTAGAGTGACGAAAGATAACCCTATTCCTTTTGACAGCTTCCCTCTTGTGGAATTCCCCCATGAAATTGAGAATATCATCTTTTAACATACTCCATAATCTACTTGGTGCATGTTTTATATATTTTGTTACTGATTTAGGGGTGAATTTATTTATCTTTTATCTGGGGATCTTATAACCCATCATTTGCTTCTAGCCTTCGGTTTGAAATAATAGAGCAACAACCCTTATCGCATGGTTTTGGGAGAGAAAAAGACTTTATTTGGATGTGAAATTATTTTTGCTCAAGTAACTGAAGCCTTCAGTTTGAAATAATAGAGCAACAACCCTTATCGCATGGTTTTGGGAGAAAAAAAAGAGACTTTAATTGGATGTGAAATTATTTTTGCTCAAGTAACTGAAGCCTTTCAAGTCCTAACAACAAACTCTAGCATATCTTTCCGAGGTTTTCAACAATGTCTGTTCTTCCATTACTGCATCAAACCTTTCTCAGTTCCAATGTATAACAAACTCTACAATGTTTTATTATGAGATGACAAGTACATATCCTCTCCTAAGAACCCTGACACAATTATTCTGATGCATGTAAACAAAGTTCATCTGCCAGAGAGTGCAAGGTGGCCACAAGTGACAGTTGGAAGCCGAGACTATGCACATGGCACATCTTGTTCAATGCAGATTAGAAAATAGTTGCTAGTTATGTCCATCCAGTAACTCATTCTTGGAGCCATCATAGCTGCTGTTCACACCTTGTTCAATGCAGATTAGAAAATAGCTGCTAGTTATGTCCATCCAGTGACTTGGGCTTGGATGGAATAGGTTTGTGAGAGAACGGCAATGAAAAATGATCACAATAAATAGTTGTCAATTCTTTTTTGAAGGCTGTTGTTTCAGTTTTATGGTCATGTTTGCGTCTTCCCTATGATGCATGCCAAAAGATGTGCATTTCAATGGGCATACACATTTCTTTATCCATTGAGTTTCTTATTTTTGGTTCCTAATTTCTTGTCAGGTAACTGTTGAGAGCCAAGCTTATCATAAATCTTGTTTCAAATGCTCTCATGGGGGCTGCCCAATTACTCCGTCAAATTATGCTGCCCTCGAAGGCATTTTATATTGCAAACACCACTTCTCGCAGCTTTTCAAGGAGAAAGGGAGCTACAACCATCTCATCAAGTGTGCTTCAATCAAGCGTACAGCTGCAACTGCAACACCTGTTCCTGAACTCTGACCTCATTCTCTCCGGTTTATGGTACTATCTCGAGTGTGGTTCTTCCTTCTCTTTGTCTGATGGAGAATTATCAATTTGGTTCTCTGGTATGCTTCATTCTTCTCTGTTGGATAGCATTTTCATATGGTGCTCTCCACGAACCGCTGATCTTGTGTGCTGATTCTTGTGATTTGCATTTTGTATGACATTTGCAGATGTGTGTATATGCAAATGCAACCTTAACTATATTATATGTGAAAGGGTTTGCTTGCAATTAATCTGCATTTTTTATGATTGCTAGAATTTTAAAATATATTACTAGAAAAGAGCAGCTTTTTATGTTGTCATGGCCATGTACAGGTGTAGTGTCCCTTGCTTCTGTGGGAAAAGACACGAGCTTTCTTACAGATGTGGGAAGAACTTGCGTAGTCACTGATTGGATTATTCTAACAATCCAATCAACAACCCAATCAGTATACTTGCTTGTTTGAGACTGAAAGAATTCATGGTTGGGCCAAGAATTCTGTTTTTTTTCACCCTATACCATTTGATGACCCAGATTGTTCATCTGGTGGGACCGTTGGAAGATGGGCTTGCAAATGGACCTTAAAAAGTGAAACATATCCAGGTGTCAATTGTCAGCTGCAGGGATGCATCGATTGGATTAATAGGATTGCGATTGAAGTGTATTCTATTTCCTCACACGCAGGTCCTACCAGATTTATGATCTGGATCTTGAAAGGTAGGCTTCATCCTTATAGATATCTGGTCTGCATGAACTGGGAACTCTCCCCTTTCAAACATCATATGATACCCGTGATATAAAACTTTAGAAGCAGTGAAGTTGTACAGTAGTTTCAAGGCATTGTTTTAAAATTCTGTTCCCCTGACTGATTCAGAAGGCTATTTGAGTCAAATTAACTCCAGCAAGCTTAAGTTTTTGTACGTTAGGCCACTCATTTGACTCAGTCCTGTCAGAGCTTATGAGCAATGGCTCCAGGAAACTATTCCATTTTCAGAAAGTAGTTCTATAGTTTTATGTTTTTCAGTTTGCATAGGTTCAGTTGCCGCAGGTCTCGATATGATGCCAGACTATAGTTATATAGTTATATGTTTTTCAGTTTCCATTTTCAGGTCTTAATATGCAGTTGGCTTGTAGGTGAAAATCTTCCTGCTGCATAGGGCACTTTTTTCTTTATTTTTAACCGTTAAGATCCTCATGGAGGACGTCGTATTTTTAGAGGTATAATGGTTGGATTGCACAGATTATAGTTGGTCTCAGAAATTCGCCGTGCCTCAGAATTTCAGGCGAGTTAGGTACCATTGTGGCTCTAACGTTGGCAAAACAAACAAGAAGCTGAAAGGGTGTTTTTTTTTTTTTTTTTTCCAGAAGAGAGCCTTTTGCCGAAAACAGAGAGAGAGAGCCTTAAAATCCTCAAAGACGAAGAAGAATTACCTATTGTAGCTAATTTGGATTCGTACAATAGAACAGTGTTTTTAACATAATAGTGAAAAAGCACCTAAGAAGAGGGCTCTAGCCTCTTCAGTCGTGGACACATCTATACCCATATTCTGTCCAGCAATGGAAAAGTAAAATTTAATACGTCTGTTAATAAAACAAATGTTAAATCCCTGACGCATTTGTATGTTATTAATGACTGCAAACATTTCTGGGGAAATGAAACTGATTCATGTATCCTTTTGTAGTAGGTAACAGTCATATCTAAAACATGTGTGTTGACTGGCAGACAATGTGTAGATTGCTGAGAATGACTGGTCTCAACTACATACACTGGTGTCAAATGATAGAAGAAGTGGCACTTACATAGCATAATCTAATGGAGTCAGAATTTTCCAAGCATTGCCTGGACATTCCTGCGCTAGTAACGGTGGTGCCTGTGGGAGCCACCTGGCCTACAACCAATTTAGACCTTTCAATCCCACACGCTTGACCATGCAAATTGTGTGCAAGACCCACCCCTTACGTATCTAGTGGTTTGGCTTTGGGCAACTTTGTGGTCATCGAAACACTACCTTCTGATTGGATCCTGTGTTTTCTCTTTCCACATACCAGGTCTTAGCGGGAAATTTCATTCCCTGCTTTCTGGTGGACCGTGCAGACTGGTTCCTTCAACAGAAAGGCCAGAGTGTCCCCAAGAAAAATGAATGCCTAGAGATTGCCAGACTTTGTGGGTTGAGGCCCACTCCTATGTCGGTGAACATGGCCCCAACCACTTAAACTTAAAGGGAAAAATGCCCCACACATCATCATCAAGTCTCCTCTTTTCCCAAATAGACTCATTAGAGGACATGGATATATAATGAGTAATGAGAGATGGTGGGGAAGAAGAGAATAGATCCAGAATCCCGATCCTATTCTTTTTCTATATTATTATTTGCATTGGTTAAGTGCTCTAAGCAACCATTGGGGAAAGGAAGAGAGGAAGAATCTTACGTTGTAGCAAAATTCTATGTCTAACAGAGATGTCTGAGGACCAGTTTTCTATGCTGCTAATGATCATTGAAAGTTTTTGAAAACCAAGTAAGATGGACGACTGGACGAGTGAGATTGATAGAGATCATTTTGCTGCTTATGTTTAATAATAACGACGCAGGTACTCGGGGATCACAGGGGCTGATAAGACGCTGAGACTGGCCCTGGTCCGTACTGAAAGCTTGTCCAAGTCCAATCCACCACAGACCTGGCCTAACCCATTTGCAAAATATATAATTGGTTTGTGCTAGAGATGTCGAATCATGCCAGGCCAGGCCTTTAAGCACTTAGGCTCAGGCTTGACCCATTCAACCATCAGTCTAGAGAGCTGATGTCCATCAAATAAATGTAAAATCATTTCCCAAATCCAGCCTACTGCATTCGAATCACGCTCAGGTTGGCCTACCCGTGCTGTGAGCGTCCGAATCGAGCTCAGGCTAACCTACCTGTAAGCACTCCTAATCCTAGTACATTGCCACCATCGCCTCAAGCTGTTTGCATGTATGCAAATATTATATACTTAACGGCAATTTGGGACTAGTGTATGTGAAGGGGTAATTCATTCTTAGGTCGGCAAGGTGGCTTTGAAAATATGAGAACCATGCAGACGTTCATTTTTTGCAGAAAGTACATTTCAATAGTTTCAGAAAAAGAAAAAAGGTAATACTTTATGTTGTCCTGATGTTAAGACAACTTTGAATCCTGTTTCAGGATTTATCACACATGTTACTGATTTAATGCTGGAAAGGATTTTTCAGTTTTTTTATTATTAGATTTAAGAAAAAAAATCCAATTAACCTTCAATGTGGGAGCAAAAGAATGCTAGGGTCCTTTCTAATCTTCATTGAAATTCGGCCAAGTAACAATGAAAGGAGGGAGAATTAAATATAATCTAGGAGAATTAAATATAATCTATGTTATATGGCTCCCATTATGCAGAAAAAAACTGATTTTATTACATAAATGTGTTTAATATGTGATTAACTAGATTTTCTTTAGAGAGTGTTTGGTAACTAGTGAGATTCCGTGGATATAAGAATTCCTCACTACCCCTAGAATGGGGATTCCTTGCTGAAGATTTGTATGGTTGAGGATTTCTGCAGATCAATGCATATAACTGAGAAAATTATTTTTGGCGAGCAAATCTGCAAGAGTGAGGTTTTCCAAATTCAATGGAGGGGAAATGAGGATTTCCATTGGTCCAAACCCTCGAGGATATACAATTGCCAAATGTGAAGTTTCCACGACTTCGTGAAAAGCGGAATTCTTTTCCCCATGAATTTAGTTGCCAAACATGACCTAAGGAAAAAAAAATTCCAGAAATGAAAAAGGTGATTGCTGTTTCGAACCTACTATATAGGTAGAACAAGGTCAGGCACGTCTTTCGAACAGTTTGTTTTTTCACATAACGAACCTTACAAAGAATATCTACCAAACTATCTTCAGAAAGCAGTACAAAACTTTCCACTTGCGCGATTGTGCACTTCAGGCTACTCATTGCCAGTTGATCTCCAAACCAAGTGACAACAGAACTGGGGGTGAGTAGTAGTCCCTTAATCCATAAACAATATCTATACCATACTTCACTTCACTTCACTTTATACAAATGGAGGATTTACCTCACTTGACTTCAATAGCGAAGTTACCAAACAGGACCTAAAATATATAATTTGACGAATTTGAAGAAGTCACCTTCTCCTGCCTCCCTAAACGAGTATATAAGCATGTACAAACAGTGCTACATCATTTTCAAGATAAGTTGCAGTAAACAAAGTGGCTAATTTTACATGCCATTTCAGGTGTTGCAAGGGAATCCTCATACAGCAGTAGATCAGTATAGGGGTAAGAACCAGGAAAAGTCCCAAGGAAAAATGTATAAGAAGAAATTCTGAATGGGTTGGGTTTGGTGCGGGAGTTCAAGTCTTGAGAGGGGAAAAGCACTTTCAGTGGAGATCCTTATATTAACTAAGGCGGTTGGGGGCTCAGATAAAATTAGGAGAAACTGGATTAGGATCTGAGCATAGTTTCTGATTCAAGACTTGAATATAAACCAGAAATTGGATATTTATAATTGGGTTTCTTCAAAACAGTAATACCAAGGTGTTTTTTATTTTTTATTTCTCACCATCATTTTTAGGCGTTGACACAAATTTAAGAAAGTTTTAATGTTAAGAGTAAAATTGTTCAAGTCATGGATAAAACAAATATACTTGCAAGTTAAAATTGATAGTAAAAACTACATGTTTTAATCCTTCAGTGTCAGCATTATGTGGAAGCACAAAAGGGATTGAATGTATGCCTACCTACATGTAAAAAGTACAGTTACTATGGAGAAAGCCAAATCTACATGGGTATATTATAGAGCTAAAACAGTCATGGATAATTGGCTCCAGAGGATCTTGTTTATAACCATTTCCATTGGTCTCTGAGATGTGGACTAATCTACCAACTGTACCATCACTGAAGATCCATCTTTAGTTTGATTATCTAAATACACCCAAGGGGACAAGACAGTTCAGGAGTAATAAAATGGATTTCAAGCACTAGGGTTCAAGGACTCAAATGCTCCTTCAATCAGTTCTCAAGGAAACTCACTAAATTGACAAAGGTACAAGAATAATGCATGTCAGACAATATTTTATGCATCTTTACAAGGAATTTGAGGCAGTTAGGGCTTAACTGATGAACAGAGAGGCAACTCCAAATCTTGAAACTTGTGTTTCAGGATGCATTGAGAAAGGAACTGCTTCGCTTTTCTCGGGCAAGCCTTGAAAGTAGTATTCAGAAGGCAATTAGAGAGGAATTGCTTCTCCTTTCTCAGGCAGCCAATGCCGGATCACCAAAAATTCCACTGTTTTGCCCAAACTCTCAGGGATATGAATCAACCTATACTTTTTTATACCGGTATACAAATTAGTTGAGATATGAGTACCATCTAATATTACAAATGCAAAGGTTACGGTCATGTTCTCAAGAAGAATAAGCTTATCATGAAAGGACAATACGCATCATTGTTGGGACAAAGGCGCTCTGGCATAGAAGGTGCTCACTATCAAAAACTTGAGGTTGTTACCAATGAAAAGAAACAATTGTGTTGAATGCATAGGGCACCAACACGCACACAGCCCTCCGTGCACAAGCTTTAGCCCAAAAGCTGATGAGACCCTCACAGCGCACTGCCATGACTCACTCCTGAATAGATTAACAACATGACTTTTTTTTTTTTTGCTGGAGAAGGAGATTAATTCATCAAAACAAATACAGAAAAAAAAATAATAAGCACCTACAACGATTTCAATCAATACAAGCTCAAGCACCATTCCTAAAGTGCAGACTTGACTCACGACCTTCCACTTCAGTTCTACCTCTAATAGGCATCACACCAGCAGTCTTCAGATGCTGTAAATGAATGCTGAGATATCAGGAGGCAAATTCTATACCGTAGGGCAGCCCACTTTGCAAGGGCATCTGCAGTAGCATTACCAGTTTGCATACAAAATTGTGCCCTCCACATCCCAATCCGCTCTAAACATGATGAAATTTTGCAGAACAAGTGGCATTTCCATTTCTTTGATGGGTAGTTTTAGTAATCTTAAATTATCTTCATTATTCATCAGATGTGTTTACCTTGTCGACTCTGGGGTCTCAGACCGCATGAAATCTGTAGAAGAACATCTATAGAAACCACAATCTTACACGAAACAATCCACTTCTGGAATCGATTCTGTCCATTTTCCTCTTTCTGACAGGATCTCTACTTATTCTCTCTGATGTTTATTTTATACCCATACAATTTGATTTCAACAGTTAAACTTGTTAACTCCCGGCACAATTTTTATGTTGTGAAATATCAGTGCACCAAGAAGGTGATCGGGAGGGGGCATAAACAAGGCCATCTACTTTGTTGGAATATATTCTATTTCTATACTTTGTTTTCTTATTGCTTGCTTTTCTGATTTAGATTTAGGATATAAGTTATGAATGCTTTGGATAAATGTTAATGTTTGTTTTCTTTCTTTGTATTAATCTGGGATATTATGAATTAATATGATCTTGATGCTTCTTTGCCGGTTGACAAATTCTTCTCATGTTTCTTTCAAGAAGTTACTCTACCATTCCCTTTAAAGTTATTCTCGTGCTTTATACCAAGGACGGGAGTTGTAACTCTAGGGCGAGTCGTATGCTTGGGTCTTGGAAACCCACCAAACATCGAGGGATGTCTTACCACTTGTGCCACGCAAAGCTAAGATATGCCTTATGCTTTAGCTCCATTTGATATTGTCAATTCCAATGTTTGGGGTAATGTCATTGTTGCAGGAGAATTAGTTAACAAATATAATGCTACCTTCAATGTTGATCACCTGATTTACTTTGGTCCACTTTTGTAATCAAACTCTGAGTTGGCAAATATTTTCAAAGGTTTTCTATCAGAAGGCTTTAATTCAGATTATAGCAAAGATACTAGCCCTATGGCGAGATTCTGGGGGAGGATATATGTCCCATGAGTTAAAACTTTTCCAGCTTTGAAATGGCAGAGAAAAAAAAAAATTCTGTTCCCATGCACCAGGGCAAAGTGTGTTGGAATGGATAAATAGTCAAATGCTGAAAATAGTTCAACCCCACTTCTAAGAATCAAGGTTCTAAGCACCTTGTGGTGTGAAGCCCCTCATATTGTTGTTCATTTTATCAATTGCGCCCCTCTCACATCCTTGGTCTCCTTGGGATACTTAAACTGGTTTTCCAACTAGTTTCCGTCTTCATTTGTTTATGTTTTGTCCATCATCCTCCTCGTGAGCTGATGAAAGTAAAAGGTCCTCTAAAAGGTAACTGAATGTGTTTTGTGGGTTACAGCAATGACCATAAGGCGTATCAATGCTATGATCAATTGGCTAGACAAGTGTGCACTACTAGACATTTTTCTAGAACATATATATTTCTACTCTAGCCCCACTGAAATGACAGTCTCAATATCTTCCTATTTTGAATCCCCTTCTAACTCTTTTCAAAGTGTCCATCTGGTGAAAGAATGTGACCTCTAGTATTCAACCTCCAATGCTTTCAAACCACCGCTTTCCTACCCCTTCAGGATTACATCATTGGTCTTATTTCTTGGATGCTTCTCTTATCTAAAAACCACCTGACAGATATGGCTTTGCTTTCAACGCTTTAGTTTCTACTCAATCTCATTTTCCAAACTCGCAATCAGAATGAATGCTTGAAGATGCCAAAGTTTAAGAGTTTTTGGCAGTGGAACTTGACAGAACTTGGAATCTTGTACCCAAACCTAAAGAAGGATATATCATTTTGAGAAAATGAGTTCCCTCCATTAATGTTAACTCTGATGGATGTTTAGATCAGTAGCTTATGGATATAAACAGAAGTTCCGTATAGATCATATAAAACCTTCACCTATGGTGAAAAAATGACAAGACTCTTCTTCCAATTGCAGCTATTTGATAACTCTATTCAGATGGACTGAAAAAAATGCATTCCTGGGAATCTTACAAGGAACTGTGTACATGACTACTGATTTGCTTCAGAACTAGGCCTAGTATGTCACTCAAGAAAACTCTCTGTGGCCTGAAACAAGCTCTAGGGCTTGGTTTAAAAGATCTAATTGATTTGTATAGATGACATTATTACCAGTGATGATGATCTTATAGGGATCCAAATATGCTAGATTGCCTCATACGGATATTCAGAGTGGAAGAACTTGGCCTTCTTTCATACTTTTTAGGGTTAGAGTTTGACATGTCAAGCGTTGGAATATTTCTTGATCAAAGAACCTCATTAATCCTGCTTTACTCGTAAATACAAGAGTAGCAGACAGCCCTATGGAGTTGAATGCCAAATTTAGAACAAGGAAGAAGCAACCTAATCTCTGATCCTACACTTTTGTCACCAGTTAGTGAGAACTTTGATTTATGTAACAATGATTCAACTAGATACTGCCCATGCAATATGCAGTGACATTGTCTCTGATCACCACGAGTTTTATTTCTCCATTGTGCTTCAAACTTATCTGCTAGCAGTGGGGTAAGGAAAAAAATTGAAATGAAAAGAGAGTGGACTAGTATATTACACTACAAAAGAACATGATCACGATGGAAGAACTTTGTGCCTGCATGGAATGGATTTCTCATTGCGAGAATCCCTGGTTTATGGGACTCATTTCAATATTTACAATCTAACAAACCCAATCTATGTTCGCGATTTGTGTCAACTACATCCTAATAAGATTACAAGGCAATGGAATGAATTCTTGTTAAGTAAATATTACTAATGGAACACTACATGTTCAATCTAGTGCATCTGCAATCCCTCCCATTATGGTAGTTTGCAGTACTTTGATAACTACCTCACAAATGGATGCAAGAGGGTCGAACAACACTGATTTGCGAACAAGGCATCGGTGTCAGTCCTTCGTCAATGCTTTTGGAAAGATATCGGCAAAGTGATCGGAGGGCACATGTTGGGGAGTAAGAGGACTCCCTACAAACCTATCAAATAGATTGACAGTCAGTTTTATCATGCTTGGTGCACTTATGAAATGTTGGATTGGAAGTAATTTGTATGTCACAGTGTTATCATCATAAAGTGTAGTGGATGAAGTTGGCTAGAAGCGGAGAGAAGCCTAACTCGGACAAGAGATCTTGTAAGCAAAAAACCTCCAAACAAGTAGATGGCATAGCTTAATATCCGTTATTTTTTATGTTTGATTGTTGCTTTTCTGTTTTAGTTTTTTAAGCTTTCTATCCTGGTTTTGTTTTTATGTGCAATAAAATTTTTACTGTTATCAAAAAAATATATATAGCTGTTTTCAATGGAGGATTTATATACTCCGTCTTCCTTCTTGCATTTCCAAGAAAAAGAGAGAATTTCCCAAAAACATACACCAATTGGCATCCAAATAAAAGGAGATTGAATGGATTATCGGCAAAAAGAACAATCAACAAGTAAAATTTTCCAAACATAACAATTGATATGTAAAACTGCAATCCTGTAAAAATGCCATGGATCATTCTTGTACTGAATACTGATTAACAATATGAACAGCATGTAAGATATCAGGGTATGTGATGGTGGGATAAATTAGGCTTCTGATTAGCTTCCAATATAAGGTTGGATCAGAAACAGAATCCCCATTGACAAGTCGGGCATTTTGATGCAGGACAGACCCATGGCCCCAGTCCATCTATCTTGACCAACCAATGGGCCCAGCCCACCTACTAGCCCATTTATTTTATGTTATTTAGAGTTTTAATTATGTTTTAATCCTAGCCATCAATATGTTTGTATGGTCCAGATTAGTTCTAGGTTTTTTCGTTTTCCTATAGCCTCTTAGCTGAAGGAATAGTTGATGAATTGAAAATCAAAGCTTTTGGGATGTTCCACAAGTTTTCTTGGAGTTCTCTTTGAGTTCTCTTTTGCCTCCTATGTTGGAGTTTGGTGTGAAGCCAATTTTTCAGGTAATCCCTAATTCCCTATCCCTTTCATCTCATCTTCTATCATTGGCTGCCCGGCATCTACCCTCCATTCCACATCAATTCTGATGTTTCAGAGCACAAAATGAAGTTGGCCATCTTCGAAAAGTGGTCCACGACAACTAGTACAAAATCATGCGGTCTATTGGTCTTTGGAAGTCTGTGTTTCCGATAGCAGAGTGCATACAATAGCTCGGTAAATAGGTCAATAGGTATGAGTCCTTTTGAAGCCATCACTGGTTATAAACCTCGGATGCCTATAGATCTAGTTCCCATGTCATCCATTCATTGTCCATTGGAGTCAGCCGATGCATTTGTGCGTCACACCCATGATTGCATAGTGAGATCAAGAAAAGAATCAATAAGAGCAATGAGAATTATAAATTAGCTACTGTTTCACACCATGGAAGAAAATATCGGCCGCTACGCGATATATCGACCGTGGCGGCACAAGCCGCCATGCTAAATTGAAGTTAGCGGGTAACGCACCCGTCGCTACCCGTAGCGGCCGCTACGCTTACGTGGCTGCCGCTACATTCCGTAGCGGCCGCTACGTATCGGTGGGGTTATAAAAACCCCACCTGACGACTTCTTTCCCCTCTTTTTCTACTTTTTTCATCTTCCTTCCTCTCTTTTCTACATTTTTACTGCTGTGAAGCTTCTGTATGTCCCCCTAGTGGTCCCAACTACATTTTGTCAAGATTTCTTGCTACCAAATCAAGAGATTCAACTATTCTAAGGAATCTAAAGAAGATTCATCATCTAGGTATGCATTTCTTTGTGATTTTTTTTCAACTTTTGATATTATCACTCTCTAACTACTATGAATCACAATATAATAGCATCATTGTCTTGTTTTATTGTAGATCCATGCTTCCTTTTGATCTTGCATGCATATTTTTTGTTTTTTTTTTTTTATATTTATTGTTAATTTTATTTTCGGATTTATGTTATTTAAAAAAAAACATTAAGGAAATTTCGAAAACTCATGAAACATCTTGAAAATAGCTTCTAATTGTTAGATCTATGTTTTCCATAGATCATTCCAACATATATTGGTTGTTTTTTAATTTTTTTCCGTTTTTTATTTTCGGATTTATGTTATTTAAAAAAAAAACATTATGGAAATTTGGAAAACCCAAGAAACATCTTGAAAATAGCTTCTAATTGTTAGATCTATGTTTCCCATAGATCATTCCAACATATATTGGTTGTTTTTTTAATTTTTTTCCTTTTTTTATTTTCGGATTTATGTTATTTAAAAAAAAAAACATTATGGAAATTTGGAAAACCCATGAAAGTGATGAAACATCTTGAAAATAGCTTCTAATTGTTAGATCTATGTACATATATTGGTTTTTTTAAATTTTTTTCCTTTTTTTCATTTTCGGATTTATGTTATTAAAAAAAAAAAAAAACATTAAGGAAATTTGGAAAACCCATGAACCATCTTGAAAATAGCTTCTAATTGTTAGATCTATGTTTTCCATAGATCATTCCAACATATATTGGTTTTTTTAAAATTTTTTCCTTTTTTTTATTTTCGGATTTATGTTATTAAAAAAAAAAAACATTATGGAAATTTGGAAAACCCATAAACCATCTTGAAAATAGCTTCTAATTGTTAGATCTATGTTTTCCATAGATCATTCCAACATATATTGGCTGTTTTTTAATTTTTTTCCTTCTTTTATTTTCGGATTTTTTTAATTTTTGGAAAAAAAAATGTGAATACTTATGGACAACCCATGAAACCACTTGGAAATGCATTCTAAATGATAGATCTATGTTTCACACAGATCAATCCATCACATTTTGAATGTTTATTGATTTTTCTCTATTTTTTAATTTTGGATTTTTGTTATTTTTTGGAAAAAACAATATTTTTAATAATGGAATGCCAATCAAATGTATTGAAAATGCTCCTAAATGTTATATCTATGTTTGGCATAGATCAATCCAATATATCTTTGTCTTTTTCTAATTCTATTTTATTTTCTTATTTTCGGATTTTTTAAATTTTTGAAAAAAAAAATATTTTAAATAATGAAATACCACTTAAATGTCAAGAGAATGATTCCTAAGCGTTAGATATATGTTTCCTCTAAGATCATTCTTTGTTTTTTAATTTTTAACATATTACTTGTTCATATTTAATTATTTATAGCCAGGTATTCAGGTTTCTATTGATAACTTAAAATGCCTCGTGATATTAATCCCACATGGAGCTTTGGTGAAGCAGTTGATAATAACAAGTTGAAAATCAAATGCAAGTTTTGTGGGAAAGTGACCAATGGGGGCATTACAAGATTCAAGCACCACTTGGGCCACATTTCTGGCAATGTTGCTGGCTGTACTGAAGTACCAAGAGAAGTCAGGGAACAAATGAAAGCTTTGGTTGGCCAAAACAAAGCTAGAAAAGTAGAGATAAAAGAAAAGAGGCAGCAAGATGTTGATGCTGCCCGTTATGAAGTATTTGGGGATGAATACTTCGATGAGGAAGATGCACAGATGGAGGCTGCACGCCGAGAGTCCATCATGAGTCAACAAGAAGAACAAGAACGTCGTGCATTTGCTGCAAGCAAATATTATGATGCAGGGAGCTCATCTACTGTGCCAAGGCAGCCAAGGAAGGGCAAGGGCATTGCGGGGGCCATGCGTAGGGCATTTAGCACCCGGGAACGGGATGTTGATGTAGAAATTATCTCTACTAGAAGAGCAGTTCCTCCCCCTGTTGATCCTCTAGCACATAGAAAAGAGGGAGATAAACAACCAAAAATATCGAGTGTTATGAAAGGGGTAATGAAGGCTACAAGAGATAGGTTAGCCAAAGCTACAGCAAAATGACTAATTCATAAGAATATACCACCTATAGCAGTAGATTCCCCATATTTCTAAACTATTCTTGATGTTGCCGCCAAAGCTGGGCGGGGTATACAGGCACCCTCCATATATGATGTGGGCACTAAATACCTTGAAGAAGAATATAGAGAAATAAAGACTTGGGTGGAACAGTTTAAGCTCATGTGGCAACAAAGTGGTGTTACCATCATGTGTGACGGGTGGACCAGCGGCACCCAAACACAATTAATAAACTTTTTGGTGTATTCAGTTGCTGGGATCGTCTTTGTGAAGTCCGTTGATGCAACTGAACATAGACAGACGGCCACATATACACTCCTATGGATAAGAATTGTAGAAAGTGTGGGAGAGGAGCACATTGTACAGATTGTTACAGACAATGACGCCAATTTCAAGAAGGCAGGTCAGTTATTAATGGACAAGAGGACCCATTTATTCTGGACCCCATGTGCAGCATACTGCATAGATCTCATCTTGGAAGAAATTGGAAGGAAGACAAAAGTGGCTTCACTGATCAAGGCATGTAAAGGAATTACAAGATTTATATATGATCATTCATGGGTGTTAGGCTTAATGAAAAGATACACAAATAACCATGCCTTGGTGCGTCCATGATTAACTAGGTTTGCAACCCATTTTCTGGCTATGGAAAGCCTTGTAAGGTTTAGAACGGAGCTGATTCAGATGTTTGCATCAGAAGAATGGCTTCTTTCGAAATGGGGCAATGCAACTAGTGGTCCGGGGTTTGAAGTCCCAAACCTGATGAGGGACAATAAATTTTGGAAGAAAGTGAGGAAGGTATTACAGGTTTTTGAGCCTTCAGTTAAAGTGTTGAGGCTTGTAGATGGTGATGACAAGCCGACAATGGGCTTTATATATGAGGCAATGGATCGGGCAAAGCAAGCCATTATGGAAAATGTTAGATATCACGAGAAATATATAAAAATTATTGATGCCCGTTGGAACGATCAGCTGCACCATCCATTGCATGTTGCAGGTAATTAATATATATCTTTGATACCTTTTGTTTTCCTAACTAATGTATTTATTAGCTTGTTTGCTCACATTACACTCTGCATATTTTTAATGTAGGTTATTTTTTAAATCTCGAATTCTATTACCGCAATGCCGAACTACATACCGAAGCAATAGATACGGACTTGCGGGTAGGATTACGGGAGGTATTAAAGAGATTGTTAAACCCAGATGATCAAATTGATGCCATACAAGAGGTGAGTGGGTGGTTACTTAAGAGAATTTAATTATGCTGCCAAGTGCCAATTGCCATACATGCAGTGGGGTTTACTGATTTATTTCTAATTTTCACGTCGTAGATATCTATATATACACAAAGGAGAGGAACCTTTGCTGACCCTCTTATGCAACGATCGATTGGAAGGATGCCACCTGGTATGACTATGAACAAAAGACCCCACCCAATAGTCTTGATCTATATATCTTAATTGATTAGAAGGACTTGAGGGTTACGAATACGGAATATCTAATTTTCTTTATTTGTTTTTTGCATTTCAGCTGATTGGTGGATGAATTTTGGAGAGAGTGCTCCACATCTAAGGAAAGCGGCTGTTCGCATCCTTAGTCAAACTACAACATCTTCCAACTGTGAGAGAAATTGGAGCACTTTCTCCTTGATCCATACGAAGGCCAGGAATCGGCTTACCATGCACAAACTCAACAAGCTTGCATACTGTCATTACGATCTAAAGTTGAGAAACAGAACTAGGGAGAGAAGGGCAATGGATGATCCTGCTTATTGTCATATTAATTTGGATCACATATTCAGAGATGACGATCCCTTACTCCCATGGCTAGCCAAGATAGAGGATCCACTGCTAGATTCAGATCCAGTTTTTCAGGGAACGGTTCAAAAGTTGATAGTTGAGGATATGGGTCAAGCACCTGCAGAAGGTCGGTCACCTCAAGGAGAAGGTACCAGTAGGACTAGGAGGAGTGGGAAAGAACCTGCTCATATTGGATCTTCTGATAAAGTTAGTTCCACCACCGTCTCTTCGAGTAGCCATGGTGAAATTGGAGGAGGAGGAGGAGACAGTGGGACAGGTAGTACTAGTGAATACTATCAACATGATGAAGACGATGATGTTCCTGTAGAGGAAGTACATGAGTTACCTCAATCTGGAAGATTTGATCCAAGCCGTGGTTATCAACGGCGCCGAAGAGACTCACCACCTGGGGCTGGAGGTAGTAGTGAGTAAGGAAATATGGGTGGAGATGTTGGTGGACAACAAGTAGCATCATGGACTGATTCATGGGACCCCAGGTACGGTGGACAAGGACTCTCACAATATTTTCCATATGGTCAAGTGCAACAAGGAGAAGAAGAGTCTTCAACTTCAAGGTCCTACTCACATGGATATGGACCATATGATGACTATGGTGAAATGCAAAGAAATCCACCTCCACCTCCTGTAAGTTCCTATGATGCGGCTGCCTTGTTTGGATTTGTGGATCCCAATTCTCATCAATATCAAATTCAATATGGTGCCAACAGAAATGATAACAATGATGGGGATAAGGATGACCATGGCGCTTTGAATCTTAGTAGACATTCCTTTTGGTGGTGATTAAGGTATTCCTATTTCCTTCACTAACTCTCTAGTCTCTACTCTGTCATTTCTAAATTGGTGTTGATTGTTGAATGTTGATTGTTGATCATTTCATAGTTCATTCACTTGATTGAATTTGAACCTTGAATGTTGAAGTATTGATATTTGATTGTTCAATGTTCAGTTGTTCACTAATGAGTAATGACCTAACTCTTAAGTCTTATGCCTTTATTTCATGTTCTAATTTTTTTTTTTAACAAACTTTACATTACTTTCTAAGTTAGCATGACTAAGAAACATGAATACATGTGAAAAAACTAATTATTACTATTATTTTCTATTTATACAGCGATACAGGACCTCATATATTGAGAGCACCGTTACGCCCCCTTTTCTTACTTACTTTTGCAAAAGAACCACATTTTCTTTCATTTTACAATTTTCTAGATTTTCTGGAATTTTTTCATATTTTTTGGGCGATTTTTTCAAATCGCACCGCTACGTATCCCCGCTACGCTACGTATCGCCCGCTTCGTAGCAGTTTGGCAGCGGGCCGCTACGCCCGCCGCTACCGCTATTTTCATCCATGTTTCACACCATCGCATTGTTAAATTTCAATTAGGGATTATGTTATGGTCTGTGTAAAGCCAAAGCGGTTCCCACAAGGTATTGCCAAGAAGTTACTGGCCCGTAGTAATGACCAAATTAAAGTTTTGAAAAGGTTAGATCCTAATGCATGTGTATTAGACCTTCCACCTGATATGGGCACAAGTTCGACTTTCAATGTAGAAGATCTCGTTCCTTTTTTAGGTCACATAGCATCAACTACTAACTCATATCCTACTATTGCACCTACTGATTTGACCGCTGGACCTAGGCATGGCTTTGAGCGGTCCTATTCTTCTAGCCAATATCGACAACCTTCCCCACCTCCACCTAAAGCTCAAAGGAAGGAAATTGCGGAAGATATCTTGGATGATATCTTTCTTTCAAGATAATCCAAATAACCACAAGAAAGGACGGCCTCCACATCTCCTTTCCACTTGGTGACCTTGCTGGGCTTTTTCATGCAACAAAAGGCACCTTTTCATGCAACAAAAGGCACCAAGTATGCATTTTGGGAACATCCAACTACACCCGAACAAATTTATCACCGATCTCCATAGGATATGGGCCATCCTACAATTCAATAGAAGATGATAGATGGACTCCTCTTCACACAAACACATTCAGCAGCCGTTCACCAAAATCTTCCCTCTCCGCCTTAAATTATCCATCGTTAGAATTATCTTCTGAAGCGCCAACCACCCATATACGAGAACTCTTGGAGGAGCCTTTAGCTTCAAGATAGTAGCCACCTGGCTCCTTAGACCATCCAGGTTATTTAATACTGCAAAGAATGAAGATACGGAGAAGGAACCATCTTTGGAGGCAATCCATCTTCTTTCATCCACTCCTTCCTTGATAATAGCCTTGCTTAGAAGATTTAGAAGGGAGGTATATTGATCCACTTCATTGTCCCTAAGATTTCTCCTCAAGATAGGACTCCATACCTCTTGCTTTCTTGATCCCGACAAGTAGCACTGGACTTTCGCATCCTCATCAGCTATGAAGCACGGACACAGATACGGGACACGGATACGATACGACACGGATACGCAGATACGCCATTTCTCAAAAAAGTAGGATACGACACGTTGGGGATACGTTGAAATTTTTTTTTTTTAAATATTTTTTATATGACTATGCAATAAAAATCTAATATCATTTCAATCAAAATAGCAATAAAATATGCACTTTCATTGATTTAATCATCATTAAACATTACATTCGATACTTCCAAGTTCCAACTTCCAAGTTCAAAATCTAAGTTTCACCAACTACTATGGAAACATAAGCATATAAGTATATAACCCAAACAAACAGACAATGTATAAACTTAAACTTCAATTGGCTCGCCACTAGGTCCACCACCATCACCTCCATCATCTTCTTCACGAAAGAGCACGGCCTCCAATTCCGGTTCATCAAGGGAGAGTTGTGCAATCTCAAGCTTTCCAACATCATCAAACGAATCAAAAGAATCTCCAGCAATATCCCACATCTTGGTTTCTCCTTTCATATATTGTGGAGTTCTTCTTGAAAGAAGGCGAAGATTGCTATGAATGAAAACCAAGTCTTCAGCACGTTTTGGTGTCATCTTATTCCTTCTCACCGAGTGCACAAAGGAATAAGTACTCCAATTCCTCTCTGCACATGATGACGAAGAAGGTTGCACAAGCAGCTTGAAAGCTAGAGTTTGAAGCAAAGGTGCACACGCACCATAGGTGACCCACCAACTTTTAGGATCCATGTCATAGCGATCACGAATGGAATCAACATCCGCAAACTCTCCAGACTTGCTAGAGAAGTCAGCAAATTCTGTGATTATCCTTTTGCGCTGCTCCAAATTAGGAAAATATTTTTTAAGAATTTTCATTCTTTCTCTAGCAACCTCCATATCTCTATGTGGAGCAACTCGACTAGGATCCTCATGAAGCCAATGCTCACTATAGTACCTTGAATAGGAAAAAAAAAAAGAATTAAGAATAAGTTTATGATTAAGACTAAGAGGGAGAAGAAAAAAGTTAAAGACTAGAAGTCACCTTGGATTTAGTGAATGAGCTAAGCAATGGAGAGGAGTGTTGTTCTTGTTCCAACGATCCACAAGAATTTTATGCACGACATCATAAAAGGTAGATGTCTCATCGAGTCTCTTTCCTTCATGCCTATATATTGCACCCTTCACTTTTTCTATCATGGTATCCCACATGTCATACACCAAGTGAAGACAAGGCCTATCCGTGTCACAAACCCTTAGCATATCATATATAGGAGCCGTAAAAGAAAGTACGTAAGTCATTTTGTCCCACCAAATGTCATCTAACACAAAATCTTTCACAGCTTTGGCTTTCTCCTTATCATCATCTCTGTAGAGACTCCACCTTTCACTAATAACCATGGCTTGAAGACTTCCTTTTATGAGCTTGAATCTCTTAAGCATGACAAGGACCGAAGCAAAACGTGTACTTGCAACCGAAAGCAGCTTCAAAGGCACAAATTCATTAAAAATAGCCAATCTCATAGAGTGATTCATGATGTAGTTCTTAACAAAAACAACATCCTCTGCCAAGTCCGTGATCCAACTACACTCCTCATATGTCAGTTGATTGTTTTCAATATTCTTTGCCATACAAATGTTTTGCAAGGCAAGGTTGAGTGTATGAACCACACATGGTGTCCAAACAATATTTTCAAATTGTGTTTCAATGAGATGCCCCGCACCCGCACAATTCTTAGCATTATCAGTTATCACTTGAATCACATTTTGGGGACCAACATCTTCTATCACTTCTTTTAACAAACCATAAATAAGGAACTTATCTTTAATTTCACCCGTACAATCCACGGCTTTAAGGAACATAGGCCCACTTTCCGTCACAGCCATAAAATTAATCAAGGGCCTCCTCTGCGAGTCACTCCATCCATCACTCACAATGGTTACACCTTTTTCTTTCCATGTGCCTTTAATTGGTTGTAGCAATCTATCAATGTGAGCCCTTTCTTGTTGGAGTAGACTTGTCCTTAGCTTATTATACCCCGGTGGCACATAGCTTGCAAGAGCATTGTTTGCGGCAAATTGGATACAACTCACATAATAAGGGCTCCTTGCTAGGTGAAATGGCAAGCCCGATGCATAGAACATCCTAGCAATCTCCGCATCCATTTGGTCACGCAACTTCAGGTTAAATGACTTCCCAATAGCCGTATTACTATCAGTTCCACTCCAACTTCCACTTCCACTCGCCTTCCTTTTTTTTGAATCATAATCCACATTAGAAGCTGGCAATGGTACTTTCTTGGGTGCTCTGTTCCTCAATTTCTCATTGCATTCTTCCTCTAACCTTTTCATCTCCGCAATATCACTGCTCTTAACTTTTGGACAGAATGCAACAGCATGACCAGGCTCATGTATCAAATGAGCCCTCACCCTTGTGTATGAACTTTTCTTGGTTTGATGGCAAAAATTGCATTGCCATGACATATTTCCCCCTCCATCACCAAGTTTTTGTTGTTTTGTCACATACCTCCAAAGAGGGTTGTGAGCATCTTCTTCAATAGCTGGAGAAGACACACTAGTACTATGGCTACCACCCGTAGTAGAAGCCATTCCAATAAACTTTGGTTGCTTGCTGGAAACACAAAATAGTGGCCCCATCAAGCCACCTAAAATAACTCAAAAAAAAGAAAAGAAAAGAAAACAAGAATAATCTAATAGTAAAAGAAAAAGATGGATACATATACACATTATATATCTATTCATTTGTCCCATTCACAAATCAGTTGGGTATTAATAAGACATTAAGACAGCATAAATAATGCAGTAAAATGAGTAAATGCATACACCAAAGAATAAGGTTACTGCCTAGTGTACATTACACAGAATCACAAGGATTCCATAAATAAAATCAAACAAAACAGCATTAATCATAATCAGTTGTGTTGATTTTAGAAATAAACCAAACAAAACAACATTAATCATCAATGATAAAATAATTAGAAATAAACCAAACAAAACAGCCAAGGACACACTTTGAGAAGCCAACTCGTTTAAGAATAGAAAAAAGCCAAGGAACTGGGAACTCCAGAAACGGAATCAAAGAACAGAAAAAAAAAAAGAATACACCCTAAAAATGTTGTCTTATTCATTTTTCCCATTTCCATAAGCTGTTTCTTCATTTTTTCAGGGGAATTGAGTCTTCTCCAAACAAACCCTAAAAAGCCCCAACTGTGGAATATCAACTGAGGAAAGTTCCAACTTGTAGCAATGAAATAGTAGAGAAAAAAGGAAAAAAAAAAGATGTAGCAACTGTAGCAAAGAAGCAGTAGAGAAAAAAGGAAAAAAAAAGATGTAGCAACTGTAGCAACGAAGCAGATGTAGCAACTGTAGCAAAGAAGCAGTAGAGAAAAAAGGAAAAAAAAAGATGTAGCAATTGTAGCAACGAAGCAGTAGAGAAAAAAGGGAAAAGAAAGCAGAGAAAAGAACCTGACGGAGCTGTAGCAACTGATAGAGAGAGAGAGACAAGACTTTGATAAGCGATGCAGCAGCAGCAGCAACTCAGCAGCAGCAGCGACGCAGCAGCAGCAGCGGTGTAGCAGCAGCAGCAGCGACGACGTAGCAGCAGCAGCAGCGACGATGTAGCAGCGGCGGCGATGTAGCAGGAGAGGTAGCAGGCGATGGCGATGGAGCAGGAGCGGCAGCGACTAGGGTTTTCTTTCCCTTTCTCTTCTTTCTCTTCTTTCCCTTTTCTCTTTCCCTTTCTCTTCTTTTCCTTTTCTCTTTTTCTCCTCGCTTTCTCCTCTTCTCTTTTCATGTTACTTAAAACGTGTCCGGCACGTGTCCGGGACGTATCCCGCGCGTGTCGGGCGTGTGTCCGGCACGTGTCTGGATTTTTTTTTTTTTTTTAAATCGGATACGCAGAATGCGTATCCTGATCGTATCCAAGGCGTATCCGGACGTATCCGTGTCCGATACGCCCGGGATACAGATACGCCCACCAATTCCATGTATCCGTGCTTCATAGCTCATCAGTAGCACAATTGAAAATGTTCGGAAATTGAAGAGCCAGCAGTTGGTCGTCAATCCACTTATCATGCCAAATAAAGTTCTTTCACCCAAACCAACACAATATCTTATGTGATCCATAAATCTCTCATTTACAGAAAAAATACCTCTTCAAATTGCTAAAGATTTATAGGAAGCATTCTGGATGTCCCAACCATCTCTAGAGAAACCATATTTTGTTGCCACTATTTGACGCCAAAGGCCTTCTTGATCTTCTCCTAGTGTCCATAGCCACTTACCCAACAAAGCTTCATTCCTTTACCAAAAAGGCCATATACCTAATCTCCCCTCTTTTTTGGAAGCCCAATCAACAAAATGGAATTTCCTCCCTTCACATCTACTATTCCACGAGAAGTCCCGTTGAAGTTTCTCAATCTGATTGATAACGGTGCTAAGGAATTTTAGGAGAGAAAGGTAATACACCGGAAGATTTCCCAAAGTGATGCAAATCCTAAGGTTAGGATTTGGATCGTAGGTGTCGCAGCACAATGATGAGTTTCTGCAAAAATAATATTACAATGAAGAACACTCTCCAAAGATAAATCCCACGAGGGAAAAATTCTATTAGCTTAACTCTAAGATTATGATCTCTAGAATGCTATATAAATAGTAAAAGAAACTTGGGGACTAACACTCTTACTCCTAATCAAACTAGGAAACTAGATAGAAATCCTATAGAAGTTAGAGAGCCTTCCTAATTACAACACTTTAATGAAAATTACAAACTAATACAATAAGAAAATCTCTAGGTTCCCTTGGGTTCCACATGTGGCCCATGAGTTTGTCTCCAACGAAATATCGGTGCTGCTGCATCACAAAGCTGCTTTGATAAGGGTAACCCTTCCCCCAATGGATAGGTAGTTTGCCTTCCAAGTAGGAAGATTTTTCTCTACTTTACTTCAAAATTAAACATCTTTTGTTTAGCCGACCCCAAAACACCAAGGCATCCATAAGTAACAAGTACAAAGAAACCCAACCTTACATCCCAAAAGATCTGCTAGCTTATACATCACCCCTTGCCCCACTTTAATCCCTATCAATTGACTTTTAAAGAGATTGATTTTCAGACCTAAGACTGCTTCAAAGCACATTAGAATGACTTTCACATTTTTTATCTGGTCTTCATTTGCTTCACAAAAAATGAGGGTATCATCTACATACTACAAATTCAGTCACCATTTTAAAAAAAAAATCTGCGTACAACAAATGGGAAATTAAAAGGGAGGAATCAGCTACCTTAAAACCTTCGATTAGACCCTTGTCTGCTGCCACTGTCACCATTCTACTTAAGGCTTTGACAACTATAACAAAGAGGAACGGGGATCTCCTTGTCTTAAACCCCTCTTGGCTGTAAAGAATCCTTTGGGGGACCCATTTATCAAAATGGAGAAGCACACCGATGAAACACAACCCTTAATCCACCCTCTCCATTTTTCACCAAAACCCATTCTTCTAAGAAGATACTGAAGGAAATTCCAATACATTCTCTCATAAGCCTTCTCCAAATCCAATTTGCAAATAAGCCCAGGGAGTTTGCTCTTGTTCCTCGAGTGAACACATTCATTTGCCACAAGGACTCCATCCAAAATCTGCCTTATTCTTCACAAAAGCCCTTGCTCTTTGGAGATTAAATTTGGAAGAACCTTCTACAATCTTCCGGCCAAAACCTTGTTTAAGATTTTGTAAATGCTACCAATAAGGTTGATGGACCAAAAATCTTTTAGCACCAATTTCCCCCTCCCGAGGGATGACCGCAAGGAAAAAAGCTCCTATGCCTCTTAATTACTTCCCATTTTGGTGAAAATCATCCATAAAAGCTAGGACATCCTCCTTTAGCACTGACCAAAATCGTTGGAAGAAAGCAATTGGGAAACTATCCAGCCCCGGGGCCCAATCCCCACCAATGCAAAAATAGCATCATGAATTTCATCTTCTTCAAACTTCCTTTCTAGCCAACGAGCTTCCTCCCATATAACATTGAAACCCATGTTATCCAAAGATGGTCTATCCCACCTCTCCTCAGCATAAAGAGAAGCAAAATAGCCTGTTATATGCTTCATAATCTCCTCCTAATTCCCCAATCTATTATCCCCATCCATAATAGCGGATATTCTATTCCTTCGCCTTGAGGCTGCCATACCATGGAAGAATTTGGTATTTTTATCACCTTCTCTCAACCATTTGCACCTGGACTGCTGTCTTCATTTGATTTCTTCCTCCCTCGCCCTCCTCTAGAATTCTTCCTTGAGATTTAGTCTCAACTCTCCTTCTTCTACAAAAAGTTGATTTATTGATACCGGATTTTACAGATGGGAAAGGAGAAAAGTAAAAGGGATAAAAGGATAAAGCTCACCACCCAAGTTAAAAACCAATGGGATACAGAATAACACCACCCAAAGGAAACTTCCAAGGGATACAGAGCAAGAGAACTGCTCACCACTCTAAGGAATCCACCTAAGAGATACAAAAACGGGGAACTCGCCACCTATCGGAATCCACCGAAGGATAAGAGTTAACAAGAAGAAATATCTTCTCACAAGCCAAAGGCTAAATCAAAACACACTCTCTCTATGATTTCATTCATAGCAACAGATATATATATAGTACTTGTTGGAACATCCCTCCAACATAGGAAAAATAAACTTAGATTTTCAAAGCTAGAATTAAATGAAAACAAAGAACTAGGTAAGACTTCTTAAGAACTCAAAAGACACCAAGGAACTTTAAAAAGAAATTAACAAAGTCTAAAGAAGCTCAAAAGACATCTTGGTAGCAGGAAGTTTTGGTAACTCCGGTGTCATTTATCTCCTCCATTTCGTCAAAAGTCCTGAATCATCCCCAGAATTTCAGCCTAAAGAGCTTCCACATCTCCAAAATTTCCCTTTGCCCAATCTGTTATTTTCCTGTTCATTAGTTTTATCTTCAATGCCAACCTTTGACCCGGCCAACCCTCCACCTGTAAAACCTTCCACCAATCAGAAATTAGATTTATAATTTCCTTCTCCTCAGACCACATCAACTCAAAGAGAAAAGGAGCAGGAACCCATCTTTCACAATTTGAGTCGAACATAATTGGGCAATGGTCAGAGGCAGGTTTCGGCAATGTTGACAACACCACATCAGGATACATATCGACCCAATCATTAGATATCAAAAATCTGTCCAATCTAGACATTATAGGAGGATTTTGATGTGATTCAACCATGTGAAAGAAGCCCCACTCAGGTGAAGATCCACAAAAGAACGCTAGTTTATCCAATCTGAGAAAAATCTCATATCTCCTGAAATTTTGCATCATCCCAATTTCTCGCCAGGGAAATCTGATAACATTCCAGTCTCCTCCTACACACCAAGCTCCATTTCTCCTCCCCCTTATCATATCCATCTCCTTACAAAACACCTTCCTCCTTTGACCGTCATTAGGTCCATAAACAAAAGTAAGAAGCCATCTCACGTTTTCCACCAGGTCTTCTATCAAAACTGAAACAGAGAATTCATTTACCAAACTATTGCTCACAGCCACATACCCAGGATCCCACATCACCAGCAAGCCGCCCAAAGCTCCCACTGCATCAGGAGCCACCCAATTCACTTGTCTTCTTCCCCATATCTTTTTAACAGTCAAATCTGAGGTTTCTTTCAGCTTAGTTTCCTGGAACATAGCTATATGGACATTCTTCCTTCTCGCCAGATCTTTGACCAGCTTTCTACAAATAGATTCCCCCAAGCCTCAAACATTCCACAACACTATCTTCATCTATTAGCAACAGTCCCCTGCACCTTTCTGCCGCTCTTACTATAATGAGGCCTCTCCTCCTGCTCTTTGGCCTTATCATAGTTAATAGAGCAAGACAAGCTATTAAGCTCTTTGACCCCCTTCTTCTTAGACTTACCTTTTACCCCCTCATCCCTATCCTGTTCCTCCCTTTTTAAATTCTATCAATGGAGCCCACCCTCATTTTGCATTCTCCACAGACACACCAATAGCCTCTCCACAACTAATCACCTTCTGTGATAGCCACTCCAGGTCTGAACCATCACGTTTTGAAACCTTGAAGACCGACACTTCCTGTACTGCATTTTCTGCTTTCCCTTTTCGAGTAAGCCAGCTATAGGAGCAGCCTCACCTTGAAGCTCCTTGAAGAAAACACCCCTCTCTAGTGTCTCGATGGAGATTCTTTCTTCATCTTTGGAGAGACAGAGATTGTCTAACCTGGAGTAGCTGATCTTGGCAGGGGCAGAACTGACACAAATCCTTCTTGTAACGAAGGTCCAATGTTTCAGTCTTTTCAACTTTGCCTCTGATTCTTTTTAGAAAGTTTCAAAAGGCTTGTAGTGCTTTGGACGATGGATATTAATGAGAAAAGTGAATTTCTTGAGTTCAAGTTCTAGTTCTACATCTAGTTCTAGTTGTAAAAGATCATCTCTTCTGCCTCCTAAATTGGAGATTGGTGCGAGGTCAATTATAGGCTATGATGCACGGATACTTCAACATGGTCAACGTATCGTGTCGTATCATATCCGATACTTCACTTTTTACATATAAAATCCGTGTCCTTGCTATATCTATGGCGTATCCCTACAGTATCTGTGCCGTATCTGGGCATCATAGATTATAGGTAACCCTGATTTTCTACTATTTTCTTTCCTGTAATTTCTTTTCCCTTCTAAACCCTAAATTCATATCATTCCCTCCATCCATCAGCAAACAAAGCCATCACCACACTTCACCCAAAACCCAACCAGCCAGGCCAAACCCTAAGTGGGCCCCACCTGACCCAGTTGGGCCATTAATGGTGCCCACTTGACCCAGCCAAACCTGTCCCAGGCTGAATCCAGAATAGCCGAATCTGACCCCACCGTCCCCACCTATTTTATTGAGTTTTTTTTTTTTTTTTATTGTTTCCACTTCACATACTTGAAATTAATTAAATTCCCTATATCAGAAAATCAGTTTGAGCCTTTTAATGCTGTGGGAACGTTATTTCAGTTCTGAATCTTATTTTAAATTCCCAAATTTTTACATTGAACCCTTGCAAACTCTTTGATCCAAGACATTGTTTCAAGTCCTCATTGAAGGGATAATAATCTAATTGAATTGAACCATCCCTCCCTCTTCTTACTTGAGGGACCATTACTGCAGGATTGTGACAACGTCTTGGACCGACACATAATTTTCTTACTTTATTTTCAACTTTGGATTGTGATTGGTGTGATTCATGATTTAAATTGAATTATTAATTCTTAATTTGATCTAACCTTCCCTATTAGGTTAGATTTCATATTGTCCTGCATCACATTTATCTCAAACAGTGTGTCAATGGGACGGCAGTCATAAAGCTTTGCAAGGTAAATGAGATCTTCATAATATATATTCTAATTAACAAATTCTATTTGGTGGAACGGTGGACCAATTCAAGAAAATAAGTCGGTGATCTTAAGTCCTTCATGTGAAAAGATGTCCCCAAAATATTCCGTAGTTTTGAGATGCTAGGAGAATCATTGTCAGCAATTGAAAAGATTATTCGCATATACCAAAAGAATAGTAATTCCATCAGAAATTTTTGAAAAAAAATAAAGTGATCCTATTGACTTTGTATAAAACATGCATGAATATTGATGTTTTGGAATTTCCAAACCAAGTTCGTTTTGCCTACTTGAGCCCAAATAGAGAACGCCCAAGCCAACAGAAATCTCAGAAAAGCATCGAGGCACTACTGGAGTCAGACACATAAAAATTGTTTATGTGAGATGACAATGTAAAATTGCATTTTTTTATGTCCATCTGGGATACGGAGATGTCATGGTGAATATAGCAGATATGGTCCATACAGTGGTCATGTTGGCAATTGGGCAAAGGTCTCCTTGTAGTTGACTACTCATTTATGGCGATTATCAAGAACTACTAGGTGAGCTTTGTAATGACCCAGATCCTATCTGATTTAAGCTTTGACTGAGTAAATCCACAAGCAGCCACTTAGCATCTAGGGCAACTAATTTTCTCCCATGTGCCGACAATCATGAGTGATAGCCTTCAAATAAGGCCAGCAAATAAAAATAGAATCCAATGAAGCAAAATAAGAATGGGAAAATCAACTGTGTTGGGCGAGAAGGTGAAGATGATTGCTTAAGTTGCGGGTTAACATGTCGTAGTGGATCAACAGATGATGGCGAAAAGGCCATGCTATTTTCATTGGTAGGAAAATTAATAATGTCATTATGTTCCCAATGTTGGAATGGTAAAGTATCCTCATCCTAATCTCAGAACCAACTTCCTGAACTTTTCCAACCAAATTGACAACAAAATTCCACTATGGCTTGCTTCTTCCAAATCGATACTACATTTACCTCGAAATCATTGAGTTGCCTACCTATTGGGTATGTTTATGACAAACAGAAGCGGTGTGAATTGTCCGATTCAACAAACCCAAAAGCATAGGATTCATAGACTCCACATAATATTCAAATAGATTAAATATATTCTTATTTTAAAATTAAATAATTCAAAATTCAAAAAATAGCACCAGTAAAAAAATCATGTAGAAATTTTATTCTAAATAATAAGGTAATCCTTATGTCTGTTAATTATTAGTAGTAATACAAGAATCAGATCTGAGTTACTAGTAATAATACAAGAATCAGACATGATGTTGTGTCCAACACAGGTACATTGCTCATTTAAAAGAACTCATGCAACACAGCTACATCAATTTGAGTGTAGAAAGAAAGCTTCTAAGAATAAAATGCTCCTGAACATAATCAAACCACAGTAAATTGAGCACCATTCCAAGTGCTTGCATAGTGTACCATCATCATCAAGATTTGAACACTGTCTGCCATATGAAGATACACTCCATCCTAGTCTCAGGATCCTAATCAACCGACTTCATCGAGAAAGATTACTTTTCGCAGCCAAGAAGTAGATTGCGAGATCTCGAATCAAATTGTTGGTCTCATGGTATATCTCAGAGTTGTTTTTTCTTTTTCTTTTTTTCATTCTAAGGGACACAAGATTTATTTTTGGAGATGACAGTGTTCTTTTTGCAAGTCTATAGAGAGACAAATTATATAGTAAATTGTATTGGCAAAACACAGGATTTTTATAGTATTTTCTTTTCATATTATTTTGGGCCTTGAATGTCATTCAGTTCATTTCTAATCCTGTATAGCCTTTCTTTTCTTCTTTCACCTCAAGTCTATAGAGAGACAAATGATACAGTAGATTGTATTGGCAAAACACAGGATTTTTATAGTATTTTCTTTTCATATTATTTTGGGCCTTGAATGTCATTCAGTTCATTTCTAATGCTGTATAGCCTTTCTTTTCTTCTTTCACCTCTATGGCATTTTTCATATAATCAGAAGCATTGTTAGCAATCAAAAGAATGGAAGAAAGGAAAAGGAAAAGGAAAAAGAATTTTTCTTCCATTAACTCGATCAATGGTCGATTGTACATAGCCCCAAAATCATTAATAAATTTTGTGGTTAGTCAAGAAATGTTGATCAGCAAATAAAAAAAAAAAAAATAGCAAATAACCTTAAAGCAATTTGTCATTCTTTAGCAAATAGTATCCAATCATGAATAAATAAGCACAAAGAACTTACATAAATATTGAGTAAATAATAAACAAGCTACAGATTAACTTACTCTCGTGATAGCTGAACTGCATATATCACACCTGCCGAGGGGGCTCTAAATGGCTTCATGACAACAATGTTGTTTTGTTAAAAAAGAAAAAAATGCTGATTAACTAATGATCTCTTGGAGTGGGTAAGAATGCCAGAGAAAAATGAAGGAGAAAGGATAGATGAAGTAATGCAGAAATAGGCATCCAATAAAATGAAGTTTGTAATCAAGTATTGGTGTACCACTTGTCCTAAATTGGCAATGGAGCAGTTACAGAATAAAAAACTGCTCTTTCTTAGTCGAAAATCTTTTCCCCGGTTGAAAATGCTAAAAACACAACTGAGCTGAACAGGCAAAGGTACCCTGGAACAAAGAACACAGGTTCCCAGCATTCCCGGCTCGAAATATCCAAATTGGCAGCTTTAGCAGCCTCAAGAATCCGGCCTGTGAGCCCAACACCAACAATGCCAGCAACTGTCCCGGCAGTATTTGAAACTCCCATAACTATTCCTGCATATCTTGGAGCAACATCCATGTGATTTACAGCAAACCCTGCTCGTCCCAATGCCAAGAAGCCAAGAGAAACTGAAGAACAAAATATAGCACTAGTGGAAGTCCTATAAATTGGAAGTGCAATCAAAGCAAGGGCAGCAACAATGAACCCGACTGTGTTCAACAACTTCCGTGTCCTTGTCACTGACAAGATTCTCCGGGTGATCAGATAATCAGCGGCCACTCCACCGATATTAGAGAAAGCAAACATGTTTAAGTAAGGCAGCATTTTCGATGAACCCATCTCCTGGAGACTAAGCTGAAGGCCCCGTTCAAAATATGTAGGCAGCCAATTCATCAATACGTATAATGCATAATGGAAAGTGAAGTTATTCACAACAATTGCCCAAATGGGCAAACTTAGAAATATTCTTTTCCATGGGATTTTGACGGCACGAACTGAGCCTCCATTTTCCACTTTCACCTTCTGCAAGATCCCCTGGGTTTCTTTTGTAATCGGCAAAAACGACCCCCCAAAAGCAGCAGCAGTTGCTTGGAGATGATCTGAGCCTGGTAGGTCAGTAGCATATCTAGACCAAAGAAGAGACCACATGGCACCTAGTGCTGCTTCAGCTAAAAATACTGATTGGGGACCATTGAACTTCACCAAACTTGGTAACACAAGCATGCCAATGGCTGCACCTAGGTACATGCCTGATGTTGTGAGAGAAACGGACCGCGAACGTTCATGTGGCGGCACCCACAGTGCCAGAACAGTGTGGATGGACGGAAATATAAAACCTTGTGCCACGCCAATGAGCAAACGAGCTATTACCAATATCTGGACTCTTTTCGGGTCTAATGGAACTAAAGCACATGTGACTGACCATAACACAAATGAGAGAAGTAGCACACGCCTACCCCCAATGAGTTGTGCCGCCCATCCTCCAGGCACCTGTGACAGCACATAACCATAGTAGAAAGTCGATAATATCAGACCCTTACTTGATTGATTCACGCCAGCAGCATCTGCAGCTGCAGTGTACGCAATCGAGAAGCCCACACGTTCAATGTAGCAAACACTTGTGCAGACAAATGTTAAGAAGACAATCACATACCGCTTAGGAAATTCCATCCTCATCACCTTTCACTCTTTCTATTCATAAAAGTTGCATATAACAGCCTTATTTTACATCTCATCTCCTCTTATATTTCCCCACCAGATGAAAAAACCCAAGTCTATCCTTTCAGAAATCCCAACCAAGACGAAAATATTTGTAAACCAAGGAAACACAAAACAACCTGGAGGTAAAAAATAATCCAGGAATATGTCAAACAAGAAAACCAAATCATAATAATTCCAGATTACCATAAAAAGCACTTTAAATGTAGAAAGCTACAGGGAATTATATTACATGATCCATGACCTTAAGATGGTACAGTATCCATAGCCCTTGAGTCATACAAGAGAGGAAGATGAGTGTGTAATCAATATGAATGATTAGATAAGACCAAACATGGAAAGACGATGAAAAAAAATCTCCCGAATTCAAGAAATTACACTAGAAAACCCAAAAAAATAATAATAATAATAAAAAATATGATACATTCAATGGAATAAAAATACCCAAAAGAATGAAGAATCATCCACTACCCAACAGACAAAGGGAGAAAGAATTAGAGCGGGGGCGTAGCGGTCTCTTGGGAGAGAAAGAGGAAGGGGCACAGCATGGTGAGATGAGAGAGAGATGGGTCGGGCTCAGCAGGGGTTCTCTGGGTGCCTCTGCTGGTTTTGATGGCAGAAAGAAAGAGAAGAGATGCCGGAGAAAGAGTTACCTGAGAGGGCTTACACAGACAAGTTGATTTTTGCTGCGCCCTAAATCAGCAAAAATTTTCAAGCACCAAACTTGGATTTCCAAGTTTGAGAACTTTGGCATGTTATTTCAAAGAATTACTTACTTCTTTGAGTTTTGGGATTACAAACCAACTCATTCAGGATCTTCACATGTATCTCTTGATTGATTATCTTTTGCACTTTTACTGGGTTGTTAGTAAAGTTTCAAACCTACTCAAAATCAGACCCCCACTAGAAACTACAATATAACAAAAAGTGGGAAATTTTCATCCCCATTTCTAATTTATCCATCACACAATGAAGATCATGGGAAAATAAAAATGACACTAATCCATCGCACTGAATTTTATCTATCCATACACAAAATTAAAGGAGTACTTATTTAAGAGAAAACCCAAAGAAATAAATAAATAAACTAGCACATCTACTGGATTAAAATCACCAAATATAATGCCAGAATAAAATCAAACATGGGGCATTTGAAAGAAACGCACCTCTAATGGATGAATAACAGAAACCCAGGTGAAGTTTTAGATAGAAGCATCAACCAAAACTTCAGTTGTGTTATATTGGGAAGGAGAGATGGAAGAGTTTCTGGGGTTTGACCCAATGAGAGATAGAGGAGATACCAACTGGCAATGCACGTGACATAGACTCATATTGGGTCAAAACGTAGCAATTGAAATGAGGGAAAAACCAACTTGCAAATTTTAATCAATCAAGAATATGAAAGCAATAGAAAGAAGGATGGATTGGAGACTCTTTCCAGTTTTTCCTTCCAAATTGCTGCTAGCTGGGGTAGTTCTTTCGTAGACGGGTACCGTATACCGCGGGAGCGTTATTTAGGATGCACCGCAGCTCCTACACTGATAGTGAGAATTGAAACTCTGCGGTGTCCCACTCGACTCGGAAGCGGAGGGAGCTGAATCGGTTCAACTATGACTAGGCCGAGTTGGAAAATTAGAGGGTTTGGACTTTAGGGATGGACTATGGAGTGGCGGAGAGAGGGTTCGGAGATGGGATGGATTGTGGGAGATGGAGATTGGAGAGAGGGTTTGGAGATGATATGGATGGTGGGAGATGGAGATGGAGATGGAGATGAGACGGAGAGAGGGTTTAGAGATGAGAAGAGGAAGGAGAGACGGAGATACGATGGGAGATAGAGATCAGATTATCGAATCAAACCGTCTAATCGACCGAACCGAACTACGGCAAATAATAATGTTTCACACTTCGATTATAAAGATCGTTAAAATCGACAAATCATACTTTATGATTTGATTATGATTTTTAATTTCAACTTACAATTATTAACTGAACTGAATTGTGAAATATAGATCAGGTTAACCATTTTTTTAAAACACACGGTTGACTGAACTGTTACATAAATAAAAAAGAACCAAATAACCTAAATGAAATAAAATGACTTAAGTTAAACTCTCTTTCCAATTCTCACCTTTGAGATTTAACTATTTTATTAGTTGGAGTACACTTGTCTCATGTTTTTCTAGAATTGTATTACATAATAGATATTTTATAGTATTATTTTGGACTTTTAATTGTATTTATTTTTGAGCAAAATAATAGTCTTGATTAGGTTGGTATGTGAAAAATGATAGTAGTGTTGTTCTGCATGTATAGTCAAAGGGCAAAAATATATTTTTTTCAAGTGACAATTAAGTGTAACCGAATCTTTCAATATAGTTAACTGCGGTTTGATTTTCAACGGGTTTTTAGGTTTCGATTTTTAAAAACTGAAAACCGCAAAATACGGTTTCCTTTAATGATTTTCCCAAAAGAAACGAGTAACAAAACCGTTACACCCCTATGAGATGAGATAAGATGGAGGATGGAGATGAGATGAGATGTAGATGTAGGACCTCTCTTTAAATGTTAACATGAACAGTCTCGAAAACAGAGAGAGAGAGAGAGAGAGAGAGAGAGAGAGAGAGAGCTTGAGCTCCGAGGAATCCTAGAGCTATAAATCCTATATTGTTCAAAACGAATGGTTTACATATTCCTTTAAATGGGCTGAGCCTCAGGACCGCTTGAACATGTGGCCCGATAACCAAAAGGGCCAAGGATAGGCTTTGTCCTAGCCCAATCCGGCCAACGAACACTCCTACTCTGATGTAAATAAACAGAAATGCAACATGTGGTTGCAAAGCAGTCTATTTTGAAAAAAATATCTGAATGAATCCGCTTTAAGAGATAGAATCATGTAATAGAGATACCGAAGGACACCTTACTTGCAGAGCAGTTTGAGATCTGATAGATCTGATCGTGGCAAGTTCTCTGAGATGGGTTGCTTGCTTCATGGAAATGACCACGGATGGGTTGATTTTAAGTTCATACTTGGCCTACCTCAGACCTAAATATGACCTGATCCATAATAAATTTAAGACATATGGAGCCAAACCCGCCTTATGAAAGGAACAGGTTGGGTCAAGTCAGGTTCAGTTTGATATGGATTATTTTTTACTTTTTGTACTCTAGAATATATCATAATTATCTTAATAAAAAATTAGATTTATGAGTATATGAATTGGTCGTAACTAGGGTGAAAAAAACCAGGGGAAGTTAAACTTAGAAGGTCAGAATGTATATACCCCATAAAGATTGAGTCAGAGTATACAGTACATGTACCTAGAAGGTCAATTGATATATTTAGCCATCTGGTCATATGTAACCAAGTTATTTATTAAAGATCCTTTAATGACGTCCCACAGGCCACAGCCATGAAAAGGACAGTGCACGAAGGAAAAGTCCAGTGTAAAAACAGACTAGACCTGGATCGGAACATCTGCATATTCCATGGATCATGCCATGTGACCCTAACATGGGCCATGACAATATCTATATAATTAACCACTAACTTGATATTCCCTATTTCTCATACATGTGGTCCTGCCATGCTGGTATTTGGTTGACTTAAGGCTCGTCTTCAGGTATAAAAGCTGGAGATTGCACTAAGATGTCTCATTTTGTAGATGTTGGAAGTAGGTGGGCCTTTAGGATATGTTTCAAAACTTTTGACCAACTTGATGCAGTGATCAACTATCCAGAAGGCTACAAAAATTCAATCCAGGATCCAAGTCCTCAATCTCAGCCATCATGATCAGTAAAATAATCTATCTAGAAGATAGAAATAACACCTAACAAGCAACCACAAAATTCTACAACATACAAGGAGTAGCTTATACCTATGAAGCTTGGTTGTACTCTAATAGAGGAGTTGATATCTTTCCTTGAGAAACTCTTTTGTTAAACCAAGTCAGAACCTCCAAAACCTCTTAGCCTTCTACGCTATGACCCGTATCAGATCTCTTTCCTCAAGGAAGATGGTGGGATCTCCAAGAGAAAAATCAACTAGAAACTCAAGGGAAACCGGAAGAGAAACTAGAAGAAGAATGAGAGAGAGAGAGAGATGTGCAACTCTTGCACAAATGGGCTGGGCTGGGCATGGATTCCAAGGAGGAATTATGCATGGGACGTCCAGCCCTCCTTCCTCTCTTGTTTATAGCTCAAAGCATCTCCTCTTTGTTTATTATTAGAAGTCCAACTTTCATAATAATTCGTAACTTTTTTTCCTAATATTACCACTATTAGAAGTCTCACTTCAAATAGAAATAGTAAATTTCTTTTTGAGTTCAAATAGAATTAGTAATGATCAAATATTGGGCTAGCGTGGGGACCACTAAGGATTCCATAGAAAGCTGACTCCAACTGGGACACCGCGACCCCACATCTCATATGCAATCCGGGCCCACAGTTAATTCCAAATAACTCCACTATATAAATGCAATTGAACTCCAGTATTAGGAATAAATTACATGAAGACCCTAAACTTCCCTATCACCACAAGTAGGCCCCTCCATCAATATCCATGGATCAATTAGCTTCCAAACTTAGATCCATATCTTATTATCCTTGAGCCTCAATTAATTATAATGATCATAGGTACCTTTCCAATTAACTCTTAATTGGAATGGGTGCGCACCTACCAATGATAAATCCATTAATTGACACAAGGGGATATTAAAGATAGATTCCATCTTAACCATCGAATGTTTCCACATCTCTACTACCACGTACCCAAATCACCGAGGTGTTGACCTACAATTGGCCTCACTCATTGGTGACTCAAAGTAAATGAATAGGTAGAAACTTGAGTTCATTAATGTCTCAGGATTGAAAGCTTATCGTTATGGAATTATGAGAACAGACCTTAAAGTAAAGACATTGTTCATAAGGTGCTTCTCATGGTCATTCAATACATCTAATGTACCTGCACTATGATCTAGAATCTTACATTCTGATGATCAAGACAAATCACACTATCTCCTAGTAATCAAAGTACTACAACCTTGTCAGATGAAATGTCCAGTCTCATCACTGGTTGTGAAGATATTTAAGTATAAGATTTGCTATACATGTCTCCTGTATGTGGATCTCATCCATATACATGTATTGCATCTAGTATACTTATAGACTCCCGGTTCATCTCATGAACTATCATGTCATTCGCATTGGTTTTGTGCAAACAAGTAATAAAATATCATTCATCTCATGAAAGGAAATCATGAATATATTGATAAATAAAGAAATTAATCAATTTATTTAATCAATCTTAATGGCTTGAGACCATAAAACTAACAGTAGACAATGGCGAAATAACTAATCCAGGATGGTTTAGGTTTTTAATATTGTAAGTTGATGATCTAATCAAGCCAAGTTGGCTGACAAGCTACACGAGACAGGTTGGGCTAGGTTTGATCAGTTCAATAACCACTTAATTGTTCTATCTGCTAAGTTCAGACTTGATTTAAATTTAAGCTTGGCAGGCTAAAAATATAAATGTATTAGGTGAAACATACAATTTTGATAATTTTCTTTTTTTAATAAAAATATATTTAAATATTTAATAAATATAAATGAGATATATATTCAACTTGGAAATCTAACATAACAATATGCCAATCCACTGGTTACTAAGTGGTGAGACACCGCCTTTCCATGAAACAACCAAGAATCAATCTACAAGGGATATTTACCAGAGGAAAAAAAATCACATAGACAGCAATGACAATTGCCTTTCAATGGACACCTACTTTTTTTTTCAATAGAACCAACCCATGTTTATTTGGTAAAATTACTTAATTAGTGAAGTGAATTGTCAATTCAATATACAACAAAAGAAAATGGAGTCAAATAAAAAAATATTAAATTTCAAAAAGCCATCTTCTTTTTAGCAAAAAAGAAAAAAAAAAACTAATCTCCAATGCCACTAAAAAATAAAAAGCCCTCTTCTTCTTACCAAAGAAAAAAAAAAAAAAAAAAAAAAAAAAACCCTACTCTCTCATGCATTAAATGACAAATATTTAGCACTTTTGATTTGACCTACTCTCCTCTTTTTTTTTTTTAACCTCTTCAATTGATTGTTCGCTTTACAACACTATACAATTAAATTACCAAATTGAAATCAGTTTCAATTCGCTCCAATTGATTTTGACTCATCTAATTTAATTTAGTTTGACCCTAGCAAACGGGTCGGGTCGGGTTGGGGTAAATTAGGTCGGGCCAGATATAAAGCATACTTTTTGGACTTAACCCGACTCGTATATTTTTAATGATATGTGCCAAGACTCGAACTCAGGACAATACGTAACTTAAACTCAGGACAATATGGATTTCAAAGGAGCGGGGTCCACTACACCACAGAGCATCTTTTTATTAATAGTTATCAACAAAAACTTAAAATTAGTTAATGAGAAACGGATTCAGCCCTACTTTGGAATATTGACCAGGAGTTGAAATTTATCTACGAGGTATTTATAAAAATAACTATATTTTTAAAATATTAACCCCTATAAATATTGTTGTTATTATTTACATACTTATGCATTGTACTCTAAGCATAGATGATCAAACTTTTGAAATAACTATTTTATATGATTTCCTATATAGTCATTAATTTTCTATGACAACCATTTTAGAATAAAACTAAACTCAAATGAATATATATTATATGGAATTGATCAACAAAAATAATAAGTTTCATAATTAATAAGAAAATGACAATATTTTTGAAACAAGAAAAACTTGCGACAACAGCGCGGAGTTAAAGAAAAGGCGAGAAACTTTCTATGTAACTGATGTGCTACCATGCACGCTTGCCGAGAGAGAAAGGGTGGAGTCTGGTTTTTTTCTTTTTTGTGTGTGTGGCTTTAACTTTTATAAATTGTGATGTAAATGGAGTGGAACACTATGACAGACACCATCTATTAATCTATTAAATATCACAATCAATAAGACAAACATCCTTACTATTTATGGGATACCTCAAATTTTCACCTCAGTCTGGGTTATTTCCACGGTCAAATTGATTCTCTGATAAAAATAAATACAAAATATTGGAGTTTTCCAAAAAAAGATTATTTTTTTTTATTATTTTTTTTTGTGATTTGGACTCTCCATCATGCCTTTTGTCTATTAAAAAACTCACAATATCATCCTATTTCTAAAAGGCAATAGCATTTGAGTGTTAATGGGTTCCAACGTCTAAGTGCCACTAATCTAAGGAATTTCAAGTATTTTTATTTGTTCTGACTATATGATTTTTTTCTTTTTTATAGAATGTGAAATGTTGATTTCTGGGTTGTCTGGTTTATTTAATACTTAGTCTTTGTTATTTAATCCACTCTCGATTCTGAGTTGTCTGGTTTCTTTTTAATCTATTGATTTTGATTGTACACTTTTTCTAAGAATGCGGAACTAATGGTAAAAGGAGTCTCCGATAATATTGGTCTATCTAAATAAAGAATTAAGCTCATTCTTATTATCATCAATTTCTACTTTCTCCAATATAATTCTATTTCTCTATGTCTTCTTCATTTTTTTTCATTCATTTACTTTTAAGTCCATTGTATTTTTTTAGAGCAACTTCAATAAATTTTTTTTTTTTTTTTGTGTATCTTTTTAGTATCGTCTTATGTCTCATTTGCATGCTTAGTTTAGATCAGCGTTCAACCTATTTTAAAATGTGAGCATCTTGAGACAATTGGTGCGATTATTAAACATTTCAATTTGAGAGGTAAACATTTTTTAATTCATTTTACTTTTGAGTTCATCATATTTTATTTGAGCAATTTTAATTATGTAATTTTAATATGATTTATACAAAAGAATCATCATTTTAAAATTTCCATAGATTTGCAATATTTTTATGCTTTGTATTTGTTTGGTTTTCATAGATTGTGAGTTTCTTTCCACAGCCCCCGCCCCCCTTATTTTTTTTCAACTTTTGGGCATTGGGTTCTCCTTGGTTTTTTTTTTAAATCACTTTTTATCATGGAATTTTCTGTGAATTCTCATTTTTCTATTTTTCTATTTTTTTAATGCTTATCATTATGAGTTAATCATTTATTTTAGTTCCATTGGGTTCTTTAAGTTCTCTTTGTGAAATCTTTTTATGGATTTTCTTATTTCTCTTGTGGCTTCAGATTTCCATTTTTGAGTATTAGATTATCATAAGTTGGTTTGGTTCTTCTAAATTTCTTTTATCATTGTATTGTCTATGGATCTTTATTTATATATATTTTTATAGCCTTTTTAATAAAATTTATTTCTTTTTCTTTTGTATTTCTTTTATTATAATTTCTCACTTGTGGGTTTTTAATTTTTTTTTATGATGATTTTTCATGAATTTGTGGGTTCTTTTGTCTTTGCCCTTTTGTGCTTCATTTTTGAGTTTTTTTCTTTCTCATAAGTGTTTGATTCTTTTAAATTGCTTCTGTTAATGAGTTGATTATGGATTGTCATTTCTATGTTTTATTTTTATGTGTCTTTCAAAATTTCATTGGATTTTATTCATAGTTTATATTGTTTGTTTCTTTTGATTTTATTTTTTATTTTCTTGATCATTAATCTTCAATTTTCATGGGCTTGTGTTTTTTTTTTTTTTTTTTTTTTAATTCTATAGTATTAGGTATTGAATTCTTATGGACTTTTTTTTCCCTCTCTCTCAAACTAAAACCTTTTGCATTTAATTTTAAAGAGAGTGATCATAAAGTTTATTTTTTTATAAAATTTAATATTGTGATTATATTGGCACGGGCATGTTTTTCACATTTACCCATCCAAAGCCTTTTATCTCCCATCCTCCTCCCCTCTACCCACTTTAACGCCATACTTACCATCGCTTCACATTTTTTGCGTAACTCTCCAAAAACATTTCATCTTCCTCTGCCTATCTCTTGGTTTTTAGAGTTGTTTCTCATCACTCTTCCTCTCCTCTCCGCTCCGAGCTCTTCTTTCTGCTCCAAGCTCTCCTCTGTCTGCGAAGGTGTCACCCTTCCAAAAGTGAAACCAGGGTTATGCGTGAGATTAGGGCCAATTAAAATTTTTTCAACATTAATCAAATATAATCTGGCCCCAATCATGTCCCAACTGGATTGAAGACTGCTGTGAGGGATAAATATTTCCTCGAATAAAACAATGATTAGCAGAATCTTCATAATAACAAGAGGTATCTCAAGAATGTATAGTTAAAAGCAAAGGCTGAGTTGTTATAACTAAAGTTTAAGTTTAAGACAATTAACAAAAGTATTAATTACAATAAGAAGGCCACACTAAAACTGGGCCTAATCAAAATGAAGGAACTGAAAGAAACCAAAAGGTGAATCTAATCCGGGAAGATCATGAAGGCTTTCGATATGGGGTCGATACGGCTATACAATGCCGTCCGTACTATAGTCTAAGGAGTCATCAGGCTGATCTGCCTGAACCTCATCCGTCATCTCCTTTTCGAGATAGTAAGGCTCGGTACCTATGCACAAAGAATAGCATCATCAGATACAACAGTCGGCAAGCGGATAGATATATAAATCACCACAGATATGCAGAACTAAATAGAGTAAACGATAAACGAGATCATAATAATGCAAGCGTCGGAATCAAGAATACACTAACACAAGCATCTAGCAAGATAGGCGGTCCACATATGCTAATCACCACGGGATAGTGTCATTGCCCTCCATACTCACATTGAGTTGTGGTAGAGATATAAATAGTTTGGGATCATACCCCTTTAATCAGAATGTTCAGAACGATACCCTATTGGCATCAATCAATGTCCATTACACCAACTTGATCTGTAGACGGTCCAGAATTCAAAGCCCTCACACAAGTGGTGCCCCAGCTGTATTGGACGTTAACAGCTGAGTGGTGCCCGACAAATAGAATCCTAAATAGACATCAGTGAGGGACTAGGCTTTCTTGTGCGAACAAGATTCATCAAACAATAGAGAAACTACTTTACTTCAAATCAGATCAGACTTCCAATAGATTTCAGACTTCAATAGTAGTTCTCTTCAAGCCTTACAATCAAAGCCGCTTAGTCTCAACACTTCATACATACTTTAGAACAAACGGAACATCAAAGGGGATCATAAGTCTATCATCTAAGTTCTCAGTGCAATCCAAAACAAAATAAAGCAAACAAAGTTAAAGAACATGGATATTACATGTAGATAGAACCAAACGGTACGATTCGGAATCAGAAGCGATAAACAATCCGAACCTAAGTCAAATGTTATTCCTGAATTCTCGTACAACCCTACTCAGTGAACGAAAGGAATAAGGTTCGTGATACCCAAACAAACAGTCTTCATGCATAGATATAAAGAGGGTATCCCATTGTCCCATACCATTCAAGATTGAGTGAAGTTGGAACCCGAGAGGATTGGGATAACTACGAGGAATCATCTGCTAATCAACACGTCCCTCGTACATTGTCAAATGAGTCCACAAGGGGTCATAAAGATTCCGCCTAAGTCCATAGACCAAAGACAAACCCTTTCAAAAAGGAGGAAATTCGGTTAAGTCCATAGCAGGGTTCGGTCAACCAACAAGTTCGGTTAACCGAGGGTCGACCGACATAGCGACTGACTACACAAAATGACTAGAAATGAAGCTCTCTGGAATCGGAACCGACAAGTAACCGAGTGCAGTTCGGTCAATTGACAGGTTGACGGACACACTAACCGACAGTCCAACTCCTCCTTAAAAAAATATCATATTCTGGAATTGGGACCGACAAGTCACCGAACTGCAGTTCAGCTAACCGACACCCAGGTTTGGTTAACCGACAGACCCCAAAATTCTGAACCAAAGTCTGAGATGATTTAGAAATGGGGAGTTTCAGTCCCTTCCTTCATTCACATCTGCAAATAAAGGAAAAAATAGGGCCTTGCCCTCTCCACAAACATCCATACCCCCTTCTCATTAAGTCCATTCAAACCACAATCCAACCCGTTTATTCAAACAAGCCAAACCCTCATTATCATGTTTTCAAACTTCTAACACATCAAATGAGCAAAAGACAACTAAATCATCATACATCCATACCAATCAAGAGAGACAAGCATATCAAGTATAAACATATTTATTTGCTTGCCTTGATGAAGAGCTTGAACAAAAAATCCAAGAAGAAATTAGGGAAATCCTCTTAGAGCTCCAACTTAGAGAAAACAACTCTCAATCCCGAATTAAACCTACAAATGCATGTCAAGGGTGGAAATGAGTCTCCCTAATCCATTTATAAACAAAGAGAAAGAAGAATAGTTAGTTTACAAGCTTTAGGAGCTTTTCTAGAAGTGGGTTGTGGATAAAAACCTTAGAAAAGTGGATGGTTGAACTCTTGAAGGCTTGGGGAAGATGAAGTGAAGCTTCACCGGCGATGACGGAGCTCCGGTGGTCGTCGGCGGTGGGGAGGCAGTGAGGAGGCTGAGTTTGGAGGAGAGAAACATTGAAGTGAAAGAGGGAAATGAGATGGGTGAGGGATGGGTTTATATTAGGTTAGGTTAATTGAGGAATTTAAGTTTGGTCCTTGGTATTACTAAAGATGGATTTTGAGCCTTTTCATGCATCGAATCGGAACGTAATTGAAGACTAAAGTTCGTAAAATGCCGAGATCTACCCGATACACCCAAACTCATAAAAACTAATAATTTCATAAAAACCCCTGGAAATTTCCCAAAATTGCAAACCACCCTCCTACTGTACCCAAACGAACTCGCACTCACGCGAGACTTCTCACGCAAGATCCACACGCCAAACTTGATTCGCTAAGACTGTAAACACGCTTACTAACTAATCACACAATTAATTATAATTAATAGAAGATTAAAGAACAGGGCGTTACAGAAGGCATATCCGGGTCTTTGACTCCCGCCTTAACTCCTCTGCCTCAGTCCTAGAAAAAGAAATTGCCATGTCTTCTTCATGTAGTTTATGAAAATATTTTTAAAGTGAGGTTTGTTCTTAAAAATTATATATTTTTGTTCTTTTCCAGTTTGCGATAGTTTGCTTACTACATTTTCTGATTTTCCAGAATGTTGGCACAACATCTTGTAGGATATAGATCAATGGATTTTTTTTCTTAGTCAAGAGGAAGACAAGGTAGGCACGATTTGTGTCTCTTATTTTATGTCAAAGAGGTCTTTTTTTAACCCATGGTTAGCAATAATTTTACTATTGTGGAAGGATCAAATGAAGGTGATAACAATTGATTTTAAAAGGATGGCCTCTCACGGTAAGACTTTCACGGTTTTGGAAAACCTTTTTTTTTTTTTTTTTTTCATATGATTCAAATTTGTTGTGCAAATTGATGGCCTGGGAAATGATTTCTTGTGTTCCTATGTATAGCTTTAGATTTTCTATCACATTTTCTAAGTATGGGGAAAAACTCGGATTTAGATCGTAGGCAATTCGCAACAATCACAAGATTTAGCTAAGTTTTCACTTCTTGATTATTTCATACCTTTAAGATCTATATATTTTTTCTAATATTTTCGTATTTTATGTTTTTTGAAACCATATATGAAATCAAGATCTGTATTTTTGAAAGTTACTATCAGTTGTTTTTAATGTTATTACCAAATCATTATTCATATTGATAACAAGAATATTTCAGTCTTTTCCCATAATAATAGAGTTCTTGCATACAGAACTTTGATATCTTCAAACTTCTAAAATATGACTATCCTCAAACTGGCTTTCATATATTATTTCTATATTTTCCTATATCAATAGAATTTTTGCACATAAATTTCAACACTAAAAATCACTATTTCACATTGAACTATATCACTAAAAATTATACTTTAGCTGGAGCGGTGCATCAAATAATCTCCCATTTGATGAAATAACTACCCTAGCCATAACCCTTATAAATTAAGTCAAAGGAAAGATGGGTTCTTGTGAAAAACATTCACCCCCTGCACACATACATATTGTGCATGGTGCATCCAGACCATCCAGACAACCATAGAGGTGGGACCTGCCTCCTAATTTCGAACGGTAGGAGAATGTGCGCAAGTGAATATTTTCCAAGGGCCCTTTAAATGATCTCTACATTATAACATTAATCCTTCATATTCTTATTATATTTACTCATTGGAATCATTTTACCATAACTTCTTAGGAATTCAATTCAATGCAAAGAATTGGGCCTTCAAACTTCAATTAGGTTCGATCTGACTGAAATAGAGCTATTCAATTAGGTTCGTTTGAAATAGAGTTTTTTTTTTTAATTAGATCCTTCGACAAATAGACTATTTGGTATCTGTCATTCAATTAAAAATAGAAAATGTTTCCTGTTAGAAAAGTTACACTTGAAATTTTCACTTGTAGGAACATCTTCATACAAATGTTTGGAATGAAAAATTACAGAGGTGTGGGGCCCTATCAAAAAAGACCAAGACCCCTAAATTAAAGGTGCTAATAGTAATATCCTTATGCAGGAATATCTACAAGAGAAAATTTCCCAAAGTTATATAGGCAAATTTTTTACATAGTACTCTAAGGTTTTTTGTATATATCTTTTGGGTAATTCCTCCTTGAGTTTTTTGTATATATATCCCCCTAAGGTTTCTATGACATGTAAATAGGCCCCTAAGATTTTCGTATTTATAAATAAGCCCCAACCTTTTCATTTCAATACCTTTCATGTCCCCCAAATCAATCCTAATGAGAATGGATAACCACCATGAGATTTGTGTTGAACTTTTATAAAAATGACAGCTTTGCCCTTAGATCCAGTAAATAAAAATGGGTATATTTTTATTTATAAAAATACCATTATTTTAATCCAAGTCCCAACAATCTCGCTCAATAACTCTTTAATGCACATGAAGCCTAATCAACAATTTTGAACCTTTCAACAATCTAACATTAGGTCATTCATCGATTCTATCAATTTTAACCATTTAGAAGCACGTACGTTGATTGTTAGTATGATTGATATATCACATGTGATCAATTTGAATTTCAAATGTGGCCAAACATCATTTATACAACTTTCAATTTTCATCTTTTCTTTGCATTGTTCTCATCTAAGCTTTTGACTATTTTGGAGGTTCCTAAATCATTTTTTATTGCCATTTAGGATGAGTTTGGATGTACCGTGCAAAGTGCATTAACATGGAGAAATAGGATAGGAGAGTTTGACTGGTATTCATGCATATTCTCAATGTTCGATTTGGTGAATTGGGATTTTGGAGTCTCATGTGCATGGTACTTCTCTTAGCTTCTTTGCAAGCTCTACTGCTTAATGTTTTTGTGTGGGGGGCATTTCCGTAATGCCGAGATCGATCTGGCTTCGGTAAGAGTACCAGCTGGGCTCGCTTTGGTCTTGGTCGTCTGCAGCCAGGCAACCCAGCAAGGGTGCCAGCTCGGCAGCTCGGCAAGAGTACCAGCTCGACAGTAGTGCCAGTTTGGCAGCGATGCAGCTCGGCAGCTCGGCAAGAGTGCCAGCTCGGACACTCGGCTCGGCAGCAGTGCCAGGGTGCGCCCCCTCAAACTATTTCTAATCTCGGTAAGGGTACTGGGTGTTAGTCGTTCACGCTCCCGTACAAGTATAGACGCGTTGTAGAACATGCTGTCAGGCAGGATGGCTGCCTGGCAGAGGCAAATAGTTGACTTTATCTGGCCGCCACGTCAGATGGAGCAGAAGTCAGGGTAAGGTCCAATGGGACTTTAACCCCACCTACCTCCACTCAGAAAAGTCTGATGGGACCTCCATCTCTATATGTATGCAAATGGCAAGTCCTAGCAAGGTATGCAATATGCTTACACACGCACACATACATGCGTACATACAGACATCCAAACTCTCTCTCCCTTTTCTCTTCTCCACTATACCTTTGCTTCGTCGCAGAACTAACTTAGGCATCGGAGAGCTTTCGGCTGACAGTAGCCAGGGCCTCTGACCTCTGTTCCTCTCCTTCCCTTTCAGGTCTCAGGCAGGCGGTTGTTTCCCTGAAGAGTTCTACTTTCACCTAAAAGTGGGTGTCATTTTTTGCACCTACAGTTTGGCGCCGTCTGTGGGAAACGATTGAGCAAGATTCACTAACGCCATGCCTCCAAAGATTAGAAAAGGCAAAGGATCATCGAGGTGCCCGTCGCTACCACCAATATTATCGCTGGTCCCCTGCCAGAGGAGATCCGGGGGAAGATCTGGTGCAGAAAGCGCGAAGGGGCCTGTCACTCAGTCGGGCTCATCGTCGAGGGGGGTGACAGCACCTCCCCGGTAAGATGACCCCCCGACAGCACCTTCCCGACAGGATACCGACGATGATAGCCACTCACTCGTCGCTGGTATCAGGGCCCGAAACCTTGTTATCCAAGAGCAAAGAGAGCTGATTCGTCAACTCCAGCGGCAGCTCCAGGAGAAGAAGAAAGCTCCGGTTCCGCCCCTTAGACACAGTCGGACTCCTTTAGTTGCACAAGGTTTGAGGAAAATCTTGAATAATGAGAGGCGTGGCCAAGCTTACGACGAAGGCTCGAGTGGTAGCCACTTGCGCCGAAGACCGGAGGACAACGACGACCTGAAAGAGTGGCTCAACCGATAGATCAAGCAGGCGGTCTTGCAGAATATGGAGATAGCCGGCATCACCTGAGGTCGGCTGAACACCTGCGACACAGAGGAGCTCTGCACATCTCCATTCTCTCAGGAGATAAGGGACTTTACTTTTCTGAGGAGTTTAGTGTCCCGAAGTTCGTCCTTTATGATGGGGCCTCAGATCCTGCAACACACCTTTGACACTTTATGCAGATGATATCGGTGTGGGACGGCGACATAGGCTGCCTGAACTGTAGAGTCTTCTCTTCCAGTTTAGGAGACCTCCCCCCGAAATGGTTCTGTGCACTTCCAGAGGGGTCAATTTCAAGCTGGCAGCAGTTCCGGAATTCCTTTGTGGAAAAGTTCCAGGCTCATAGGGTCATCCCAAAGACGGACGATGACCTGATGGCGATCAGAATACTGAAGGCCGAAAACATCACCCAGTTCGCTGAGAGATTCTGGACAATCTACAGCTAGGTCGAAAGTCCCTCTGATAAGGTGGTCATTGGAACCTTCAAACAGGCTCTGTTGCCAGGCAACGAGCTTCGGAAAAATCTTGTGCGTTTCCCCATGGTCACGGTGAAAGCACTGATGGCCAGGGTAAACCAATTTATCGAGTAAGAAGAGGACGAGGCCCGAGCTCGGGAAATCTTCGGCCTCTGGCAAGACCACAGATCCTCCAAGAGAGATAAAAAAGCATCACGGAAGAAGGACGTGGACCAAGAGGAGGCTCCAACAAGCTCAGCGGAAGTCTCAGCTCCCACCTTGGAGTCCAATAGGACCTCGTCTTCAAAGCACTGATTGCAATGCTCAATGGATCCTGGGGGCAACACAAAAGGAGAGAAGTGCAACTGCAGCGGCCTTGACATTGGCATCGATCTCGGCCTGCGCAGCTCCGGTTATGGCAACATCTGGGCAAGCCTTGGATTCAGTGGACGGAGCGGGGGCATTTCAACAGCACCGGGACTTTGCTGGCTTCGGTGAGAGCACTGGCTGGCTCTGTCTTGGTCTCGGTTATTTGCAGCTCGTCAGCTCGGCGACGGTGTTGGCTTGGCAGCTCGGTGACGGTGCCAGCTCGGCAGCGCGGCAACGGAGCTAGCTCTGCAAGCTAAGCAACAAGGTTGGTGTTCCTATCCACTTCCTCCATCAGCTTATAGATGACAGCATCCACGGCTGCTTGGAAATCCTTCTTCTCATTTCTACAGCATCGGGACTTTGTTGGCTTCGGTGAGAGCACCGACTGGCTTTGTCTTGGTCTCGGTTATTTGCAGCTCGTCAGCTCGGCGACGGTGTCGGCTCGGCAGCTCGGCGGCTCGGCAACAGTGCCAGCTCGGCAACGTGGCAACGGAGCCAGCTTGGCAAGCTAAGCAACAAGGCAGATAACAGTACCGGCTATCTTAGGCTCGACAATAGTACTAACCACATTCAGCTCGGTGATGGCACTAGCTACGGCTCGGCAATAGTGCCAGCTATTTCCGGCTCGATAATGGTACCAGCTACATTCAGCTCTGTGATGGCACCAGCTACAGCTCGGTAAGAGTACCAGCTCAGTAGGTGACAACAGTTTTAGCTCGGTGACAGTGTCGGCTCGGCAGCTCGGCAACAGAGCCAGCTCGCAGCGCGGCAACGGAACCAACTCGGCAACAAGGCCAGTGTTCCTATCTGCTCCCCCCATCAACTTACGGATGATGGCATCCAAACTCAGAATACTTTTTCGTCATAATACTTAACTTCTGACCTCAAAGAGTTGGAGAACTCTAAGAGGTTAGAAGCTAGGGGGCAATTGTGTGGGGGCATTTCCGCAATGCCGAGATCAATCCAGCTTCGGTAAGAGTACCGGCTGGGCTCGCTTTGGTCTCTGTCATCTGCAGCCCGGCAGCCCAGCAAGGGTGCCAGCTCGGTAGTGATGCAGCTCGGTAGCTTGGCGAGAGTGCCAGCTCGGCAGCAGTGCCAGGGTATGCCTCCTCAAACTATTTCTGATCTCGGTAAGGGTACTAGGCGTCAGTCGTTCACGCTCCTGTACAAGTACAGACGCGTTGTAGAACGTGCTGTCAGACAGGATGGCCGCTTGGTAGAGGCAAATAGTTGACTTTATCTGGCAGCCATATCAGAAGGAGCAGAAGTCAAGGTAAGGTCCGATGGGACTTTAACCCCACCTACCTCCACTCAGAAAAGTCTGATGGGACCTCGATCTCTACATGTATGCAGATGGCAAGCCCAGCATGGTATGCAATATGCCTACACACGCACACATACATGCATACATACAGACACCCAAACTCTCTATCCCTCTTCTCTTCTCTACTCTACCTTTGCTTAGTTGCAGAACTAACTTAGGCATCGAAGGGCTTTCGGCTGACAGTAGCTAGGGCCTCTGACCTCTTTTCCTCTCCTTCCTTTTCAGGTCTTAAGCAGGCGGTCGTTTCCCTGAAGAGTTCTGCTTTTACCTAAAAGTGAGTGTCATTTTTTGCACCTACAGTTTTACTATATGTCAAACCCCAACCCAGGATTAGCGCGATTAGTGTTAATTAAGTACGTGTTTAGTTATTATGTGGGTTTAGTGTTCGTGGGTTAGAAATCGGTTCGATTTAGCCTAGAATTAGCTTTGGGGAATTTCGAGAACGTTTTATGCTATTCAGTGACACTCAAGGGTGCCTTGAGTGTACGCGTAAGCTTGGGAGGAAATTCTAGTTTTCCTGATTTTTAATCGTGATTTCGACCTCGTTTGAATGGTTTTATTTCATTGTTCAACTTTTGTAGTCAGCCTGTTCGTGTTTGAGGCCCAGAAACCCAAGTTTTGGCCCAAAAAGGTAACTCAGTCATTTCACACCAAATCTGGATCTAAATTTTGAAATCTCAAAACTATATCAAATTTGTACTTTTTGGAAACTAGATTTTTCGACGATCATTTTCGTCTTCTTCGTGGTTTCCATCCGGGGCCCGTAAATTGAGGTTTTAATGGTCCCAAGTTTTGAACATAGTGGGGCCTACAAGTCCATTTGACTTAAGTCCCTCTTCTCCCTCACTTCACTCACGTTCCAGCCCATTTCTGCAACTCCTTCAACTCAGCTGAGAGGAGCTCCTTCATCTTCTCTCCTTTCTCTCTTTGCATGCCATACCTAGAGACTTCCATCTCAAAATATGAGACCATCTTCCTCTTCCTCTCTTCCCAAGCTTGCTATTGGTAGCATTTTCTTGGAAATTCTAGTTGGAAGAGACCTCCATTGTCTCCTCTCCTCCTTGTTTAGCAAGCTCCAGGTAATGGGATCTTCTTCTTCCTTTCATTTTAGTCTTTTGAGTTCATTAGGAAACCTTCTCTCTAACATGCAAACCCATTTTCGAAATAGGGGTTTTGGTTGGTCAAAATGGTGATTTTTGGAATGTTTTATGTGGGGTTTCTTGTAGATTTCATGGCTTACATTTGGTAGGATTTTGAGAGACATTTGGGATTAGCTTTTGGTCAAGGCAAGTGATCTCTTTAGCCCTTTTATGCATGCAATTTGTTTGGTATATTGTGTTTGAAAATATAAAAATGTGATGCATGTTATGTTTTTATATTGATTGACTTTCAATTTAGCATGATTCAATCCTTCATTTCCTTCATGAAATTGATGAAAAGATTCTCCCTCTCTACTTTAGAAATTCTGTTTTTGAATTAAATTGATATGCCATGTTTGTGATTGGAATGGTTGTGTAAAATGGAGAAGGATTGATGAAGGGAGAGGTTGTGGGGTGAACTATTGAATGGAAAAGACCCTTGGAGAGCATGGAGTCTCAGGGGATGGCAGGGATTTGACCAAGAAGGAAAGGAAGTGGAATGGAAGAAAGTTGGAAGGAAGAAAAACTGGAATTCTGACTTGAACTGGGTGGTCGTGCACATTCGGTCAGTTAGCTGTCAGCTGTCGGCTAACCGAGATGTCCTTCTTGGTCGACCGACAGCCAACCGAGCCTAGTTCGGTTCCACTTCCAGAAGCGTGTTTTGTTACAGGGAATCGTCAGTCAGCTGTCGGCCAACCAACGTGCACAATCTCGGTCGACCGACAGCCAACCGAGCGAAGTTCGGTTCCACTTCCAGAAGCGTGTTTTGTGACAGGGAATTGTCGGTCAGCTGTCGGCCAACCGACCTGCACAATCTTGGTCGACCGACAGCCAACCGAGCGAAGTTCGGTTACATTTCCAGTAGCCTATTTCTCAACAGAGAATTGTCGATCAGGTGACGGTCAGCTGTCGGCTAGCCGACATGTTCCATTCGGTCAGCCGACAGCCAACCGTGTGCAGTTTCGGTTTCAATTACAGAATGGTGTTTTCCTGTCATAAGACCTGACGGTCATCCATCAGTCAGTTGGCGGCTTTCCGATAGTCATCACTCGGCTAGCCGACAGGTGACCGAGAGCTGTCCGAGGTTGTAAACCGGACTTATTTTGTGGATTTTTCTTGAGAACTGAAAACCAGAATACTACTAAGGGCTTCTAGCTTGAGATTGTGTATTTGATACTGGAAATGTCCATTAGCTTCAGGGACACCAATGCATCTTAAATCCGACAATTGAGTTTCAAATACACAAGGATCAACGGAAGGCCTTAGTGTGTACTGATTAGCCTGTTTTGAGGCCCTGATTTTTTATGCGATGAATATCGTGGGACTTATTTCGTTTTGTAAGTACTAGCCTGATTTTGAAGTGTTTCAAGAAACTATTATGGGGATTTTTAATTTCGTTTTATCTTGCTATGACACACGCTATCACTGATATGCCCTGTTTTGATAAGTAAATTCCCTAAATTTGGCTCGCTTGTATATGTATTATCATGTTTTCGTACATACATGATTTTAGGTGATTACCACTGAGCTTGGACCACCCTCTCAGTCTGATCCACTGTTTGGGAGGTCCTTAAACCCTGGACAATCTACAGATTAGTCGTATATTCATATATACACCCTCCTGTCCTGCTTCTGGTTCCGCGGCCGGACTCCACCTACCTAGTATAGCTTAGGACTCTATTCTGTCCTATTTTGTATATTCTGTTCTGTTCTGCTTACTCTACTCATCATGTATGGTAGAGAAAGGATGAGCTCAGGGGGTTTTCTCACTAATCATGATATATTTCTTTATGCTTGCTCGCTTTGTCTTGTATACTATTTCAGTACTGTTTCGTATTCATGCATGATTTTAAATACTGAATTAGTTCTTGATTTAAATGATTTATGTTTTTATCTAAATTTATCACCTGCTAGACCGTTATGTCTGACCCGTTTATTTTGGTGACCAGGTGCCGGCGACGCTGCCTTTGAGGAGGAGCGTCAAGAGGAGGCTGTTGAGCCACCCCCAACCCATGAGTGGCAGTCGGACGACGTCCTCTAGATGTCGGGCGGGGTCATGAGTTGCATACACATAGCTGGGTTTAACATTTTGATGACTTGGGATTGTAAAGCCTTTGTTGGCTCTTTTGTTTTTGGGAATTGTAATATTAAACTTAACATACTTTTGTGGTCTTGAAACTTGAACAAATCCTAAAATGTCATGCTTATGTTTCCTCTCTGAATATTTGTCTTGTTGGTGATTTAATATATGTGAGTTGATGTTGTATCACATGTATTGTACAGATAAGATTACTTGCACGCTTTCGCAAAATCATAGTTCATGTGAGATAAATTCCAAGTGTGTTTTGGGAATCCTCACCGCGGAAACCTGTGGGTTAATCACAGATGGATAGTTAGTTGATTGGTTGTGGACAAGCACACCTTCATGTCGCGGGCCTGGGTCTGGGGGCCTCGGTCCGGGGTCGCGACAAGACTGGTATCAGAGCGGGACATGTTTCAGGCATTTAAAAGAAACTAGAAACTTTTAGGGACGTGGCGAGGATCCGTGAGTTCGTTAGATCGTTAGTATGGGCCTAGAAACCAAAACCCAAACTTGTTACTATGTACTAACAATTTGTTTTACAGCATTATGCCTCCAAGAAAAGCTCTGAATCAGAATGCTTCCGGAAGCAACACCAATAACAATGAGACAGATCATGAGTAGCCACCTACCGTAACACAGTTTCAGGCACTTATGCAAGCCATGTTAGAACAACAAAGGCAAGCTAATGAAAGTTAGACCAGATTACAGAGAGAGGCAAATGAAGTCCAAGCTAGGCTACAGAGAGAAGCCAATGAGAACCAAGTACGATTTCAAGAGCAGCTAGCTAAGAAAGATGAAGGAATGGCCTAAGTCCAGTGGCAACTTTTGGAAGTTTTGCAGAACAGGCCCCAACCACAACCTAGACAACCAGGGGGCCCAAATATCATCATCAACAATAGAGACCAAGATCCTAACATTCTGTCTGAGAGGTTCAGAAAAAGAGGACCCAAGGAGTTTTCGGGTCAAGAGGACCCTTTGGTTGCAGACGACTGGTTAGTCAACATAGAAAAGATTTTTGATGTATTCACATGTACAGGCATACAGAAAGTTAACCTCACAGCATCGTTATTCTATGGCTTGGCTGACACTTGGTGGTAAACGGTTAAAGAACCATATCAGGCCATGGCAGATGAGACTGCGTGGGACACTTTCAAGAACCATTTCACTGACAAGTATTGCCCTTCACATATTAAGAGGCAGAAGGCTATAGAATTCCAGTAGCTCAAGCAGGGTAATATGACAGTTTTGGAGTATGTTACAAAGTTTGAAAGGCTAGGCAGGTATGCTAGAGAGCTGATAGATACCGAGCCAAAGAAGATCACGAAGTTCTTAGAAGGGCTAAACCCCATCCTTATGAGAGATGCTACCGGGGTAGTTCCACTAGCCACCTTTGATGAAGCAGTTAAGAGGGCATACAAGTTTGAGGATATCAACAACCAGATCAAACGGGATATGAAGCAACACTGCCAACAGAATCAGAGACAACATACTAACAAGAAGCCAATACAGGAGCAACAACAAGCAAGACTAGGTTGTGGTCACTGTGGCAAGAACCATGAAACCGCTGTATGTCGTAAGGCCACAGGTGCTTGTTTCCGGTGTGGGGCACTGGACCATGCGGTTAGGGATTGCCCACAGTTACAACACCAAGGCAACATAAATCAGCAACAGAGGCAAGCAACCCCTTTGGCACCAGCTCAGAACCCAGCCAAACCACCTCAACAGCAGCAACAACAAGGCAGACAGCAGGCACAGAACTAGAATGCTCGTCCTCCACGGCAGCCGCAGAATAGAAATCCACAAGGGAGGCAGAATAGGCCACAGCAGCAAGGGCGGGCATATCATCTAAATCGAGTTAACGCAAATGCTGCAGGTGATGTTGTAGAAGGTAAACTCCTCATCTGTGGAATTGAAGCTCAAATTTTATTTGATCCTGGCAGCACTCATTCATTTTTATCTCCTATCTTTGCAAAGATGATTGCTATGCCGTTTAGAGAACTTGACTATATCTTGACTGTCACTACACCAATAGGTAAACAGGTTGTTTGTAGAACCTATTACCCCAGTTGTCCGGTTTTATTAGGAGCGGTCAACCTTCCAACAGACCTTATTATTCTAGATATGGATGACTTTGATGTCATTTTAGGCATGGATTGGTTGGAGAAGTACCATGCACACATGTATTGCTTTAGTAAGACTATCACTTTCAAGTTGAAAGGAGATCAGGCAGATTTGATGATTCAGGGGGACAGGAAGAAAAACCAAGTGGGGATTGTTTCAGCACTAAAGGCGGGCAGAATGATACAAAGTGGGTGTGAGGCTTTCATAGCGTTTATCACGGAGGATAAAAGTCCCAAGGGGTGGAGGAAATCCACATTGTGTGTGAATTTCCAGATGTTTTTCCTGAAGAAATCCCTGGATTGCCACCAATTCGAGAAGTTGAGTTCACAATTGAGCTCCTTCCAGGGACAACTCCAATTTCTATTGCACCTTATAGGATGGCTCCAGCAGAATTAGGTGAGTTAAAACTCCAATTGCAAGACTTGTTGAGTAAAGGTTTCATTAGAACAAGCGTTTCACCTTGGGGAGCACCAGTTTTATTTGTGAAAAAGAAGGACGGAAGCTTGAGAATGTGCATAGACTACAGAGGATTGAACCATATGACCGTCAAGAACAAGTATCCGTTGCCGAGAATAGATGAGTTGTTTGACCAATTGTAGAGAGCAGCGTATTTTTCCAAGATAGACTTGAGGTCTGGGTATTATCAGCTACGAGTTAGGGAGTCAGATGTGCCTAAAATAGCTTTCCAAATCAGATATGGGCACTATGAAATTTTGGTGATGCCGTTTGGATTAACGAATGCACTTGCGGTGTTTATGGCCCTTATGAATAAGGTATTTGCAGAGTATTTGGATCATTTTATTGTGGTGTTTATTGATGACGTGCTTGTGTATTCTAAGAGTAAGGAGGAACATGAAGAACATTTGAGGATGTCATTGCAGCTTTTGAGGGACAGCCAGCCCTACGCGAAGCTGAGTAAGTGTGAATTTTGGCTAGAGCAAGTGGCTTTTCTACGCCATGTTATTTCAAGAGAAGGTTTAGCAGTGGATCCGGCCAAGGTCGAAGCAGTTGTTAGCTGGAAAATACCAAGCAGTGTGACAGAGATCAAAAGCTTTTTGGGGTTAGCAGGATATTACAGGAGGTTTGTCCAAGGATTTTCATCCATTGCAGCACCTTTGACAAAATCAACTAGGAAAAGTGTGCCTTTCGTATGGACAAACTAGTGTGAAGAAAGCTTCAAGGAGCTGAAAAAGAGATTGACGACAGCCCCGATTCTTACCTTACTGTCGGGGAGCGAAGGATTTGTTGTGTATACAGACACTTCAAGTGTAGGATTGGGTTGTGTATTGATGCAGAATGACAAAGTTATTGCTTATGGCTCGAGGCAGTTGAAAGATCATGAAAAGAACTATGCCACTCATGACTTGGAGTTAGTTGCGGTTGTATTTGCTTTGAAGATGTGGAGATACTATTTATACAGAGAGAAGTTTGAAGTCCATTCAGACCACCGGAGTCTATAGTATCTGTGCAGAAAGAGTTGAACATGAGGCAGAGATGGTGGATGGAGTACATTAAAGATTATGACTTCCCAATTAAGTACCATCTGGGTAAAGTGAATGTAGTAGCCGATGCGTTGAGTCGGAATCAGTAGTTATGGCTAGCTTGAGAGGAGTTAGTGTCTTGCATCAGTTTGAAGAACTTGGAGTAGAAGTGCAACCGTTAAGGAAGGGTGTGATGTTGGCAAGCATGATAATGTCTGAACCTACTTTCATTCAGAAGATCAAAGACAGTCAGTTGCAAGACCCGGACTTGACTAAGATTGTGGAGCACATTTATGAATGTCCAGATTTCAGAGTAGTGGATGGAGTGTTGTATTTTCGTGATCGTTTGTGTGTGCCTAACATCGAAGATTTGAAGAATGAGATTATGATTGAAGCCCATAGCACGAGATACTCCATGCATCCGGGTAGCACCAAGATGTACCAAAATTTGAAGAACCGATTCTGGTGGAATAACATGAAACGAGAGATAGCAGCTTTTGTATCTCGGTGCCTCACATGTCACCAGATCAAGACAGAACACCAGAAGCCTCCAGGGTTGTTACAGCCATTGGACATTCTAGAGTAGAAATGGGAGCACATTACTATGGATTTCGTCTCTGGTTTGCCTATGACCAAGAAAGGGAACAATTCCATTTGGGTTATAGTAGATCATCTCACGAAGTCTGCTCACTTCATTCCTATGAAGACCGGGAGTAAAATGCATATGGCACCACTAGCAGATTTGTTCGTGACTGAGATTGTCAGCAAACATGGACAGCCTGTCTCCATCACTTTCGACAGAGCTAACAAATTTGTTTCGAGGTTTTGGAAGACCCTATTTGAATCCATGGGTACCAAGTTACAGTTCAGCACTGCATACGATCCTCAGACAAATGGCCAGTCAGAGAGAACGATACAGACTTTGGAGCACATGCTACGTGCTTATGTATTAGATTTCAAGGTTAAATGGGATGAGTACTAGTCCCTTTGCGAGTTTACATACAACAACAGCTACCATTCCGGCATTGGTATGGCACCTTTCGAAGCACTCTATGGTAGGAGATGCAGAACCCCCGTTTGCTGGAAAGAAATCGGTGTTCGTAGTTTCCATGGACCGACGATAGTTGGAGAGACAAGTGATAAGATCAAGCTGATCCAGGAACCGTTAAAGGTTGCCAGGAGCAGACATAAAAGCTATGTTGATACTCGTAGGAGAGATTTACAGTTCAAAAAGGGTGATAAGGTATTTTTTAAAGTGTCTCCGGTCAGAGGAACACTAAGATTTGGACAGAAGGGCAAGCTTGAGAGGAGGTACATCGGACTGTATGAGATTTTGAACAAGATTGGAGATGTTGCTTATAGACTTGCGTTACCGCTTGAACTCTCCGAGGTGCACAATGTTTTTCATGTCTCTATGTTGAAGAAATACGTTCCAAATCCTTCACATGTACTGCAGCATGAGCCACTGGAAATTCGAGAAGATGCCTCGTATGTGGAGAAGCCGGTTAGAATCGTGGACACAAAAGAGCAAGAACTAAGAAACCAGACCATCCATTGGGTCAAAGTACAGTGGGGAAATCATAAGCCGGAAGAAGCTACTTGGGAATTAAGAGATCAAGTCCAGAGAAAGTACCCACACTTGTTACCCGAGGTATAACTATATTTTTATTTAGAGGACCAAATAACCTAAAGGGTGGAGGATGTCAAACCCCAACCCAGGATTAGCGCGATTAGTGTTAATTAAGTGCGTGTTTAGTTATTATGTGGGTTTAGTGTTCGTGGGTTAGAAATTGGTTCGATTTAGCTTGAAATTAGCTTTGGGGAATTTCGAGAATGTTTTATGCTATTCAGTCACACTCAAGGGTGCCTTGAGTGTACGCATAAGCTTGGGAGGAAATTCTAGTTATCCTGATTTTTAATCGTGATTTCGACCTTGTTTGAATGGTTTTTTATTTTATTATTTAACTTTTGTAGTCAGCCTGTTTGTGTTTGAGGCCCAGAAACCCAAGTTTTGGTCCAAAAGGGTAATTCAGTCATTTCACACCAAATCTGGACCCAAATTTCGAAATCTCAAAACTATGCCAATTTTGTACTTTTTTGAAACTAGATTTTTTTACGATCATTTTTGTCTTCTTCGTCATTTCCATCCAGGGCCCGTAAATTGATATTTTAATGGTCCCAAGTTTTGAACATAGTGGGGCCCACAAGTCCATTTGACTTAAGTCCCTCTTCTCCCTCACTTCACTCACGTTCCAGCCCATTTCTGCAACTCCTTCAACTCAGCTGAGAGGAGCTCCTTCATCTTCTCTCCTTTCTCTTTGCATGCCATACTTAGAAACTTCCATCTCAAAATCTGAGACCATCTTCCTCTTCTTCTCTTCCCAAGCTCTCTATTGGTAGCATTTTCTTGGAAATTCTAGTTGGAAGAGACCTCCATTTTCTCCTCTCCTCCTTGTTTAGCAAGCTCCAGGTAAAGGGATCTTCTTCTTCCTTTCATTTTGGTCTTTTGAGTTCATTAGGAAACCTTCTCTCTAACATGCAAACCCATTTTCGAAATGGGGGTTTGGGTTGGTCAAAATGGTGATTTTTGGAATGTTTTATATGGGGTTTCTTGTAGATTTCGTGATGGACCCATCTTTTTCTTTCTTGCCTTCCTCCGTCCCGAGTCTGTCGGGGTGCAGCGGGGCGAAGAGAAAAAAAGAGCAAGCATCAACATTTTTTTTTTTTACAGGTATGCCAGATTTTCTATTCTACTTGGAATTTGAAATGGTGATCCGGATATTCACCTTCACAAGTAGACAGGAAATCAAACTTTTTTCCTAACATTCCATTGCACATGTATTTAAAGAAAGAGACAAGATTCTAAAATGCCGTGAGAGGCGATTTTGTTTAGTTTGCCGTGAAAGGCAGTTTTGTGCCGTAGAAGGCGATTTTGCCGTGAAAGGCAATTTACAAATCTCATCAATGATGAAAGACAAGAATTGTGATTTTTTTGTCTCTTTAAAAATACAAAGTACAATAGAGAAGAAAGAAAGAGGGATCTGACTTCTCAGGAGATTGTGGGGACTCGTTCAGATCAACGGTCGCGAGTCATGTATGGGCTCTGCCATCGTCCTTCAGATGAGAACACTTGATGCTTTAGTTCACTTGGCTTGGCTTGGACTTCAGATTTTTAGAGGACAAAGACCAAGGGAAGGTCCTACATCCAATAAAAAAAACCGAGTAGACGGGCTGAAAAGCCACATCTAGGCTATGTTGGATAGAAGAAGAGGGGAGATCTTGGGGGGGGGGGGGGGTGGTGGCCCCCCAAGGGACTTCGATCACCTTGTAGAATTTGCAGCAGAGTTTCTTCAGAGTGAGAGAGCTTCTTTTTGTAGAGAATTCTTCAGGATAGCTTTCAGACAATTTTTCAGGATCCCTTCCCTTTGGAATGACCGCCTATTTATAGGCTTTTGGTGGCCATTAGGAGGGCTTATGGGCATTAATGGTATTAAAGCTCCATGATGGGAGGAGTTACAATATTTAATTTCAGAATTTTGTAACTCCTTTTCCTTGGATTTTGATTGGCCGATGGAGAATAATGGACATTTAATCTCCATGATGATGGGGGTTTCATGATTAATTACCATGATTAATCTCCATAATGATAGGAGTTACATGGTTAATTGTCATGATTAATTGGACTTGTAACTCCCATTTGCTCGCTTCTGATTGGGCCGTCCAAAATAATGAGTTAATGACCCTAATAAGTTGTCATAAAAATGTCATTTAACTTCATTAACTGGTCGCTGAGTCGTTTGAAGAGTCGCGGGCCGTGCCGCGTCTTTTGGAATTCTTCTTGCGATGATCATCGATGGATCCGCACGTTGTTTGATGTCGGATGACGATGTAAATTCAGATATTGGTTGACACCAATGGGCCAGCAGCATCTGTCCAGTCGATTTCTCGATCGGTCGGGCAAAAAGTGTACTTTCTTGGTCGGCCGATTGGCGGTTTCGGAGTGTCCGATGATGATCAAATGATTTCGATGGCGGATTCGTGACGTCGACGAAGATCGACGGATATCATGCCTCAAAAATTAGATTTTAAGAAAATCACAGGGGCCAAACATCCCGAAACGCGAAAAAGAACGGAAAAACGACACTTTTGGTGGAAATCCGGAGACCCGGATTTACAGGGTTTGGTCCATTTTCTGGTCGCCTTTCGGTTGTTGTTTTTTGGCCGTTTCTCGGGCTTTTTTGCTTCTGTTTTCTCCTATATTTTTCTTTGACATTTCTCCTCATTTATTGGCTTGATTCCATTGAAGAAAACCTGTCGAGAAGTCATGCAAATCAGAGCACAAAGTTTCCTAGTTTTGGAAAAGCCGAAGACTCCGTAGCCGATTTTCCACCAAGAGTTGAAACTAGGTCAAACGATGTCGAAATGACCTAAAATTTGAGGTGAAGCTTCCTGAGCATTAGATAGGACCAACCATGGGCTTTTACCTGAGTTTTGAAGCCGTTTGGGGTCCCGTCGATGCTAGACTTGATTTCACCTTGTGGAAGATGTCGAGCTTTGATGTGCGGTCATCCGATGTCCGATTGACCTGAAATTTGACAAGGAGTCTATTGGAGTCATTTTGAGATGATCCATTAGCTCCGATTTGGATGCCATGGTCCTGGGGAGTTTCGCCGCCGGTAGGCTTGATTTTACTTCGGGGCGTCAAAGCCGGGTCGTTTGATGAGTACTTCGGGGCGTCAAAGCATGTAGAAGTTACACATGTACTTCGTTTGATGAGTGGTGGCATCGGAGGTTCTCATCGTTGAAGGGCTTGATTTCGCCTTTCGAGGGTTGATGGAGGGTCAAAGGTGTCGGTTTGACTTGAAATTTGGCGTGGAGCCTTTTGGAGGTATTTTGAGACCATCTATAGGCTCTGATTGAAGATTTGATGTCTTCAACATTGTCGCCGCCGGAAGCTCCTACTCAGCCGCTGGAGGATTGAAGTTAGGCCAATTGGTGTCGAAATGGCCCGAAACTTAATGTGTACCCTTCTTTTGGCTATTTTGAAGGATCTTGCAGTTTTTGTTTGATTCTGACAAGATTTGATGCTTGAAGCAGCTTTGCCTGTTTGTAGTAGGATACGGCTCCATGTAGCTTTTGATGTTGAAGAGGCAAGGTGACTTTTTTAGTGTCAACAAATGCCCCTTCGAGGTATAGCGACGAATTGGATAGCTTTTGCGGTCGATGTGCCTTGAAGAAAACTTTGAAGGAGAACTTCTGACTTGATCAAGAGTCTCTGAGCATTTTTCTTGATAGAGTAGCCTTTTGAGTTTCCAAGGGAATCTTATGGCAGTGAGAGACATCACGTACCATCTAAAGGAAAAATTTTGAAAATGACATTTGGATTGGGTTTTTGGGTTTTGGATTTTCTTTCTGACCTTGTGAACCTAAAGGCTTTGTGTGGCGCATCAGGCGGTCAAGAAGGTTTTGGGGTTTTTGACCTTGTGACCTAACAAGCTGTATGTGGCAGGTTAGGGGGTCGGATTTTGGATTTTGATTTTTGGTCTTGTGACCTAACAAGCTGTATGTGGCAAGTTAGGGGACCGGGATTTGGTTTTGGTTTTGGTCTTGTGTCCCAATAAGCTGTATGTGGCAAGTTAGGGGACCATGGTTTGGATTTTTGTCACTCTTTGGGACAATTTTGAGTCCATTGGAGTGGTTTGGGCTTTTGTGGAATGTCAATTTCAAGGTTTTGGCTTAATTTGGTTCATGAGGTGGGATGGTTTGATTTTTTTTTTTTTTTGAAACTCATGAGGCTTGGATTTTTTTTATGGTCCAATCAACTCAAAGGAGGCATGGAACCATTTTTGTATGCTCTTGGTAAGATGAATTTTGACTAAAAGCCACTTTTAGTGCCTAGGTGGTCAAACCTGGCTCATATGGGCTAGCCCATGGGACCTTAAGCTTTAAAGATGGCTTAGATCTCATGTGGTGTCAGTTTTGTAAAGAATATCTAAAAATATCTCTTTTTGGTAGAGAATATCTAAAAATATTCTTACTTGGAGTGAATCTCTCAAGTTTCCTTGATTTTGGCAGAGATTTTCTCAAAATATCTTTCTTTGAGAGAAAGTTTTTCATAATCCCTCTCTTTTTGGAGAGAATTTTTCAAAGAATCTCCTTATTGGGAATGAATATCCCATAATTCCTTTCTTTTAGGAAGTTTGCTAATTTGTGGCACTTACCTCCTTTTCTTTCTCCTCCTTTCCTCTTTTGGTTTGCTCTCTTCTATAAAAGCAAGGGGACGTTGGATCTCTTACTCCTATTGTCTTCTTTTTGCAAAAGTCTTTAAGAGTTCTCCAAGATCAAGAATTCTCCTTCTTCTTCAAGGATCTTCAAGCTTTTTCTTCTTCTTCTCCATCAATGGCTTCAAGTAAGTTTCTTTTTTTCTTAAGAAACCCCATGTAGGAATAGAAAAAGGTTTTCTTTCTTTTCTTTTCTTTTCTTTTTCTTTCTCCTCTTTTTTTTTCTTTTCCAAGTGTGCTCTTTTTCTTTTTTTTTTTCACACGTTTTCTTTTTTCTTTTTTTTTTCTTCTCTTTTCCTCTTTCTTTTTTATTTCTTTTCTTACACGGTTTTCTCTCTCTCTTTTTTTTACCGTGGCTTTTTCTTTTTTTTTTCTCACGGTTTCTCTCTTTTTTTTTTTTTTTTTTTTTACCGTGTGTTTTTTTTTTCTTCTTCCTTTTTTTTTTTTTCAATCTCTTTTTTGGTGTGGCCGTACGGACAAGACTGTACAGTCATGGCCGTACGGCCACGTGGCCTGTGGGTGAATTTTTTTTTTTTTGTTGTTTGAAAAAAGAAACTTTCTTCCTCTTTTCTTTCCTTTTTTTTTTTTTTTGGATTTCGAGACGCACATGCATGACAACTTTCCTTCTATGCATTTTTTCTTTTTAGAAAATAGAATTGGAAGTATGATTGTGCACACCAAGAAATCTTTTCGCAAGTCTTGGGATTTGGAGCTTGCAGCAATGTTGAGCCCTTTCTTGGTCTTACGGGGATTTTCTGAGGAGCTTTGCAAGTTTTGGATTCTGGAGCTCACAGCAATGTTGAGCCATTTTCCAGTCTTGCGGATATTTGAGAAGCTTTGGTTTGATCTCGTACCAATGTATGAGTTCAACCCTTCTTCGAGAATTTCCATCGATTATGAGCTTGCAGCGAAGTTGAGCTCATCTTCAAGCTCCTATTTCTTTCGGGGTGTTTCCTTTTTCTTTGGAATTGCCCCGGAACCATGCCAAAATTTCGCTAGAATTTTTTTTAGTAAAATTCTGTCATTTTGATGATTGATTTTTCTCTCTTTCCATCCTTTGCAGGTAGTTCCTCCAGAACGAACAAGGGTAAGGAGCCCGTCACTGATGCGCTTCGTTGTTCTACCAGATCCTCTAATGTGGCCGTACAGCAGGCCTGGGAAGAGGTATAGTATGTTGAAAGGAACTTGGAAGAGTGTGACTTGCTCAACCGAGATGAGATGAGGCAACGTTTGATTGCCCTCAAGGGTGAGGAGTTTTATAAGATTATGGTAAGCAACCGTCCCTGGGTCACGGACGATCAAAGCATTGTGCCCAAGCCTACCTTCTTCTTTGGTGATGCTGTCCCCGACGATTCAACATACCAAAAGAGATGTTTTCAGTTCTCTTTCACAGTTGATGGTGAGAAGAGAACTGTTTCTACCCGGTAGACCTTCGATCGGACTATCTCGATCATGAGTCTTTCCTCCACATGCTCGAAGAGGGAAGATCCTCCAAGCTGGGTGAAGAGGACAAACGTGATTAAGACCGGGGTTTTTGTTGGCGGCCCTTCTGGTTTTGCAGAAAAGTCGCCTGCCCGTATGGACAATTTGATGCCGGCCAGCGGCTACCAAGGTTCAGACCATTCTTCGATCGATTTGAGACCGGTGGGCCTTGGCATTTTCGAGGGCGATGGCAGCAATTGGGTAAAGCCTTTTCGACTTCGTGGCCGTTTCAGTGCTGACTCGAGCTGGGAGTCGTGGACTGATCACATCCTGCAGGCTGGTGGTGCCATTTTAAAGGAGGCCGAGATTTTTGACCCAATTCGTGCTTTTCGGCAAACCGTGGTTTTCTTCGATGAGGCCTTCATGGCCATGCTGGAGTCATTCCTTCCACAAACCAACACCTTCGTTGTCACGAACGGTGAGATTGGTTTCTCTTTAAAGGAACTGAGCGTCATCACCGGGCTGCCTATCCTCGGCAATCTCTATGAGGAGTTCATGCCTATTGACAGCGTCCTTGAGGAGCAGTCTGAGGAGTTCAGGCTTTTGCACTCTCAGCTCGTCGCCTTCTATATTTTTTGAAGGAGAAGGAGGGCTCGAAAGTCCGGTGTAGCAGTTGGAGGAGTGGTAGCTTTTTGTCTTCCAACTTTTTTGATAGCGGGGAGTCTTCTGAGAATACGACCCAGGAAGCCAGGGCTAAGAACCCGGATTCGAAGAAGATCTCTGTCATGCGAGAAAGTTTGAAGGAATTCTTCGCAAGCACAAACGTGATTCATTTTGACATTGCGCTGTGGAGAGATCTTACTGTCTTCCTCACTTATTGGCCGGGTGAGGTTGTTTTTGCTAGAGGAGATGGAACGCACATCAGGCTGCATTGCATTTTTCTGGCTTGTCAGATGGCATTTGGAGAGTGGCTTGCTTCAGTGCCTGCTCTCTACTCCTATTTGTGTACCGAACTGCAGGCTGCTGCTTTTCTGGTTTGGCTTGGGCTTCCCATGAACAGGTTATTTTCAGCCCATATTTTCTATTCGTGGTATGTATACCACTGTCCCAGTTTCCACCGATTGGGTGCTGCTCAGGACGATGACCCTTTCATGATTCGGTTGGCTAGAGGGAAGCTTGTTTTGGAATCTCTTTTATCTGCCCATTTGAGGATCCGACGATTCTAGGATGTCGAGATGGGGCAGTCTTCAGTGAAGCTTTCTCCAGGTTTGCAGAAGAAGGCTTTTGATTTTGGTGTCTCCCGTGATTCGACCAGGGTAGGTTTTGGGAGACACTATTCTATGACAAATGCAGAGAGGAGTTGGCTTTTTAACATACGTGTCGGCAGGATGGTGTATCGCAGACATCTTTTCGTTGACATCCAGCCGTATGTTCCTTCACATTTTGCCATGCAGTTGGGCTTCTCTCAAGGCGTTGTTGGAGCACCTTTGACCAAGGTGAAGCGTTTTGGAGGTCTGCAGGACGGGAGAAATGCATGGGCCTTTTATAGCGCTGAAGACACTACTGCCATTATTTCCTATCTTGAGTTGCCCACTCTCCGGACTGTTGGCTTCACGAAGTGGTTCGTAGAGAGCTTTTCAGCATACCGGGGGCTTTCCAAGAAGGAGCTTGATGTACAGCAGTCTTCCGGGAAGGGCCTTGGGAAGTCAGATGGCGTCCGCCGAGAAGAAGTTCTGGCTTTCCTTTCTGGAGAAAAGCACATAATAGGTTTTCTCAAGGACCATGACGTCATCAGATCGGGAGCTGCACAAGAGATTCCTGATGAGGTCTTGGAACAGCTCGCAGAGGAGGAGGCTGAGGTCGTTGCTTGGATACAAGCAGAGCGAGCAAAGGCTTCCATGGAGTCTACTGGCAAGAGCAGACCATCCAGTGAGGACTCTGGCGAGAGGCCCGATTTCGATGGTGGGGCGGGTACTTCCAGCAATTCGTCCCATAGGAGTAAGAGGAGAAGAGGACAGCGCCGAAGTCAGAGGCGGCACGAAAGCTCTCCTGATCTGGAAATTCCTTCCACCATTGTTGAGGAGGCATCAAGGGATGATGATGAGCCTCCAGAGAAGAGAAGCCGAGGGGAAGAGACCATTGATGATAGTATGCTTTTCCTTTTTCTCTTTCCGTTTCTTTTCTTTCATGAGAGGTTTTGTTCTGATCTACTGCTTTCTTTCTTTTGGCAGAAGATGATGGTTTGATGATGCCTGAGGTTCCGGCCGATGAGGCGGTGACGGATCCTATCGTGGCATCTGAGGAAGAACCCAGAGATTCTGAAGTAGATCCGGAATCTCCTCCTGGTATGACTTCTTTTCTTCCTTTTTTTTTTTTTTTTGTTTTTCTCTACCGCCGCTTACTGACATGCAGTTTTGTTTCTTGCTAGCTGACTTGCCAGAAGATTCCGACGACTTTGAGCCATCCATGGACACAACTTTTGACGATGCTTCGGATGAGCTCATGGAAGCGGAAAGCATTCCACCAGTCGTCGAAGAAGGTACTTTGTAGTGATAATCTTGATATTTTGATTTTTGACAAGATCATATTCATACCTTTTTCATCTTTCATTGGCAGGCTGTGAGGTGACAGAAGAAGTTCATCTATCTTTTTCAGAACCAGAGCAGGGGGTACCTGTGACCGATCCAGGAGTAGGGGCTTCTTCCACCAGTTTTGATGAGGCAGAGGCGAGTCCGCCTGCTGATATTCCTTCCCCAGCGGCTGCAGTTGGAAAAAGCTTCTTGATTACTCTTCCAACGGTGCCTGACACGGGCAGTCGACCAACAGAGCATGGCGAGTCTTCATCTGAGCCATCCCGTCAGTTTGCGAGGAAGGTATTGAAGAGAGTCTTGAGCTCATGGGTCGAGACACTTTCTTCTGGCCATTTGGAGGCTGGTTTCGGCATGGTTAAGCATGTGCAGGACATTCTTGCCGATAATGAAGAAGTCGGTTTGGACATTACAGATGCCAAGGCTTTTGTTAATGAAGTCATCACTGTAGGCAACAAGTGGAATAAGGCCAAGGGCTTTCCAAATGATGACTTCTTCAACGAGATGTTCTTGAAGCCTTCCATCAAGGTCAAATCTGAACTGAATGAGATCTCGCAGATTCGGAAGCAGCTCGTTAGGGAGAGGAACGTCACCGAGTTAGCTATTATTGAGCAAACACAGGACTAGCACCGTCTTGACAGGGAGGTCACTGAAGCCAAACAGCGCCTTGAGCTATTGGAAGAACAAGCTGCTGCCAAGTGGGGTACCACCTTGGAAGCTCGTGATAGAGAGAGGGCTCTCATTCGCCAAGTTGAGGAGGTCGAAAGCAATCTCTAGAGGAAGACTCACGAATATGAACAATGGCAGATTCTCTGGGAAGAGCTTCCTCGTGTTGAGGATGGATTGTGACGGCCTACTGCTTTTTATGGGAAGATTCTGAAGAAACGTGGCCTGGAAGCTTTGGAGGCTAAGGCCAAGAGTTTGCTTGAGGAGTTAAGCCTTTGGCTGAAGACCATGTCGGACTAGCCTCCTGATTTGTAACAAACTTTTTCTTCTTTTCTTTTGGAACCTCCATGTATAAACATTTTTGGCATTCCTTTTTTTTGTATCCCCTTATTTCACTTAAATTCACTTTTGATGAAAACATAAGCAAAAGTTGAATGGGAATGGTTTGTTTGAAAATTTGATCAAAAGGTTGTCATTTTGTGAAAATCTTTTGTCAAATGGTTTTTTTATGCCTTGAAAGCCGAATTTTGGATGGCATGAAAGCAGAATTTTGATTGTGGCATAGAAGCCGGTTTTAGGCATGAGAGCCGGTTTTTGTGGCGTGAAAGCCAAGTTTTGGTTTTGTGGCATGAGAGCCGGTTTTTGGCATGAGAGCCGATTTTGTGGCGTGAAAGCCTGATTTTTGAGATGGCATGAAAGCCGAATTTTGGATGGCGTGAAAGCCGAAATTTTGTTTGTGGCATGGAAGCCAGTTTTTTGCATAAGAGCCGATTTTTGTGGCGTGAAAGCCTGATTTTTGAGATGGCATGAAAGCCAAATTTTGGTGGCATGAGAGACAAAATTTTGTTTGTGGCATGGAAGCCAAGTTTTTTGAAAACCAAGTTTTGTTTTGTCGGCATGGAAGCCGGATTTTTGATTTTTTGGCATGAAAGCCGGGTTTTGGCGTGAAAGCCGGGTTTTTGGCATGAAAGCCGGGTTTTGGCGTGAAAGCCAGGTTTTTGGTTTTCAAAAATGCAAGTATCGACTAAGAGTCGCCTCCCTGCTAAATGGTATTGCAAGTATCGATGGAATGTCGCTTCCTTGCTCATTCGGTTGCGAGTATCGATGGAATGTCGTTTCCTCGCGGATTTGGGTGCAAGTATCGACTGAATGTCGCTTCCTTACTTTTTTCTCAAAAATTTGGTTTTGTGGGTATCGATGGAATGTCGCCTCCCCACAATTTTTGAAATTTGAGGTTTTTTCGAACCTTTGTTTTTGTTTTAAAATTTGGGTCGTGGATATCAACTGGAACGTTGTGTCTCCACAAATTTTGAAATCTTGTAATTATTGACGAGGTGTCACTTCCTTGCGATTTGAGGTTTTGGAAGTATCGAATGGGGTTCCCATCCTTCTGATTTTTGGGTTTTGTGTGAGTATCGACTATACATCGCTTCCCCACGGTTTTTTTGAAAAACCACTTTTTGTTTAAAGACACGAGGGTCATAAATTTTGACTCAAAACCATTTTTGGTGGTAAAAGTCAGGGTGGACTAGGGTGGAAATTCCTGAGTTCTGATTTTTGTTTCAAACCATGAAATTTTGGGTTCAAGGATCGAAAGTTTTGGTCAAGTTACGGAAGAGGCTCCTAAACTTGGATTTTGGGTTGTTGTTTTTTTTTGAACAATGAAACATTGAAAGTAAGCATTGTTTTGAGGTTCTTTTAAAAATTTCAACATAGGGATGAAAACTCTAAAAGGGGCGGGTTTGATGAGCAAGTACCTAGGAATAGGCTTTGGCCATGTAGGCATTGCTCTAACCCGATGTAGGAAGTCTTCAAGGGTAGTGCCTCTTCAAGAACTTGCCATTGATGGGCAGCATACATCTGTCACCCTCCATGTTTAGAAGAGCAAATGCGCCATTGGAGAAGACTTTGTTGATGACGAAGGGTCCCTCCCATTTTGGTTCGAATTTGTCTTTGGATTTGTGGGCAAAAACCATTGGCCTTTTCACCGCAAGAACCAAGTCACCCTTTTTGTGGGCGCGTTGCCTGACCTTCTTGTCGAAAGATCCTGCCATGCGTACTTGGTAAAGCTCAACGCTTTGTAGAGCTTCGAGCCGTCTTTCATCGAGATTATCTAGTTCTTGGAGTCTCAATTTGACGTTACTTTCTTGCGTCATTTCAGTTTGTAGAGATACCCTTAAAGAAGGAATTTGTACCTCTAGGGGGACAATTGCTTCACATCCATAGACCAAGGAGAATGGTGTGCTATAGATTAGTCATCGAACGGAAGTTTGGTAGGCCCATAAAGCTTTAGGCAGTTTGTCGCTCCAGTATCTTTTCTGACAAGAGACCATTTTCTTGAGGATTTTGCAGAGTGTCTTGTTGAAGGCTTCTGCCAGTCAATTCGCTGCCGGGTTATACGGAGTTGAAGGACAACTTTGGATTTTGTATTTGTCGCAGAACCTATAGAATCTGTGATCCCGGAATTGTGGTCTGTTATCATGGACGAATCTTTTAGGTATGCGAAGCGAAAAATGATGTTGGTTCGTAAGAATTGAAGGACTGACGAGGTCTTCATTTCACTGAACGCAAATGCTTCTTACCACTTGAAAAAATAATCCGTAGCGGCGAAGATGAAGCGATGACCTTTGCTTGACGGGGGAGAGATAGGACCTATGATGTCCATACCCAGGCTTCGAAGGGCCATGAGATCGCTGTAGGATATAGCCATTCTGGAGGCATGTGTACATAATCTCCATGAACTTGGCATTGTTGGCAACGTTTAGCAAATTGCATTGCGTCAGCCAACATGGTAGGCCAATAGTAACCTAACCTTTTTATCTGATCGTAGAGCTTAGGACCAGCCTGATGGACTCCTCAAAGACTAGCATGAACTTCTTTTAAAGTTTCTTCCGCCTTTTGTTGTGACAAGCAGCGTAGAAGTACTCCATTGAAGGATTTTCTGTAAAGCATTTTGGAGGGAATATCCAAATGAAAGTTTGGGGCTCGTTTTTGGATACTTACCTGCTCTTTTGGATCTTCAGGTAGGATTCCGAACGTAATATAATCAATGAACGAATCCCTCCAGTCGCCAGTCGGAGGTGTAAGGATGGAAATCCGACTTCCGACCACTCGGTGGCATTCAGCAACTGCTTGGTGTGTGTTGAGAGGAGGGAGAATCCTTCTTTGACACACTGTAATTTGCATATTTTCCCCTTCTTGGATTGCCATAGATGCAGTAAGTCCAGCCAGGGCATCTGCACGGATGTTTTCACGTCTTCGGATGTGTGTGATGTGACAGACATCAAACTTTTGTCGAAGTGACTGTGCCTTGTTGTAGTAAGGCAACAGATCAGGCTTCCTGATTTCATATTTCTGATTCATCTGGTTGACGATCAGTTGGGAGTCCCCAAATGCTTCCAGCATGGTGATGCCGGATTCGAGGGCGAGTTCTAATCCTATGATCAGAGCTTGGTACTCAGCTGCATTGTTTGAACATGGTTCCAATAGCGAAAATGCGTGTGGAATCATGTATTTGTCAGGACTAACAAAGAGAATGCCGATTCCTGATATCGGCTTTCCTTTTTCATTTGTCCTGGTTGCACCATCGAAGTACATGTTCTAGGAGGCATTTGGTGAGGAAGTCTCCACGCTGTAGACATGCTTGTCTGGGAGGTTATCCTTGAGCGGAGAATCCTTAGGCAGGGGATGCTCTGCAAGAAAGTTTGCTAGAGCTTGGCCTTTGATTGCTTTTTGTGGTACATACCTAATATCAAATTGTGACAGAAGGATGGACCATTTTGCCAGCCAGACATTGAGAGAACCTGCTTTTATGACAAGGACCTTTAAGAGATTGATCTTCGAAATTAGGTATACTGTGTTTGACAACAAATAGTGACGTAGCTTTTGTACGGTGAACATCACTGCCAGGCATTCTTTTTCGACTGGGGGGTAGCGATGCTCTGCACCTACTAACATGCGACTAAGGTAGTATAGAGCAGCTTCTTTTCCTCCATCATTTTCTTGTGCAATTAGAGCACCCAAAGAATAGTCGTGAGCTCTTGTGTACAAGATGAATGGTTTTCCGGTTGTGAGAGCAGCCAACATCGGAGGTTTGGTCAGGTATGACTTGATGTCTTGAAATGCAGCTTCACATTCAGCATCCCAAACAAAGTCTACACCTTTCTTCATTAGGCGAGAAAATGGATGGCACTTCCCTGATAGGTTGGAAATGAACCGTCGGATGTACGCCAACCTTCCTTGAAGCCCTTTCAGTTCTCTCAGGGTTCTTGGAGATGGCATATCTAGGATACCCTTGACTTTGATGGGGTCAAGCTCTATTCCAGCTTTTCGAACTATGAATCCGAGGAACTTACCTGATGAGACACCGAATAAACATTTGAGGGGATTCATTCGCAGTTTGTGTTTGCGAAGCCGGAGGAAGACTTCTCGAAGATCTTGGAGATGGTCTTCTTTTCTTTTGCTTTTAACGGCGAGGTCATCAACATAACATTCGACCGTCTTGTGCTGTATATCTTGGAATATCTTCATCATAGCCCTTTGATATGTTGCACCGGCATTTTTCAGACCAAATGGCATGACAGTGTAGCAATGCACGCCAAGTGGGGTCCGAAAAGATGTATGCCTCTCATCTTCGGAATGCATCTTTATCTGGTTGTAGCCAGAGAAGCCATCCATGAAAGTCATTCGCTCAAACCCACAGGTGTTGTCAATCATTACCTCCGATATGGGGAGCGGGAATTCATCATTGGGGTAAGCATTATTCAGGTCTCTATAGTCAATACAGACTCTGATTTTCCCATTTTCTTTGTCATGGGGACGATGTTGGCCAACCATTCAGGATGCTGTTCCTCGCGGATGAAGCCAACGTTTTTGAGTTTCTGAACTTCTTGTTCAATTTTGCCCATCACATCGGGACAGAATCTTCTTTGGCCTTGTTTGACAGGCTTGATGTTTTGTTGCAAGTTGAGTTTGTGAACTGCTATTTTTGGGTCTAAGCCAGGCATTTCAGCGTAAGACCATGCAAAACAATCAACAAATTCACGAAGAAAAGAGACATATTCGGGTAACTCATCATCCTTTATTTTCTTGCTTATGAATACAAGACGTGGGTTATCTGGTGTTCCCAAGTCTATCTTTTGAACAGAATCTTCTGTTGGAAGGTTTGAAGGTGGTTCCTCCACAATATTTTCGGAGCCTTCCAACTCAACAAGGCCTTCTGGATTTCCAAGGGCATTTTCAGACCATAGCTCCGCTTCTGTCTATAAATCTTCTTGATCGGTATTCTTCTCAAGACTTGCTATGAGATGATCCCAATCAGCTGCCGAAAGTGGGTCGAAGTAAGGCACTTCTTTTGGAGACGATGGCTCTTCTGAATTAGAGAACCGTGCGTCTATGTCATCGGACAATTCCTTTTCATCATCAGAGAAATCGTACAAATTTGATGAGCTTCCTGGGTCTTTGTCGGGTAACTCTTCAAAGAGATATCTAGGGAGATCGATGTCTTCATCGACACGAGATGTTGAGGCCTGGTCTGCAAAACGACTTTGCAGCCTTTGTGTTAATTGTCTCATCGGAGTGTCAGGATCATACCCAAATCCGTATGAAGACTTGTCTATGCGACGGTGGAGTTTCCAATCTTCCAGCTGACTTTTGGTCAGGGTGGGTTCCAATGGTATAAGAATACCACGGCCACCTCCCAAACCAATTGGATTTTGAGCATCATAGCCCATTTTCTTCATGAAAGCTTGTGCCATTGGACTATACAAGGATAGTTGAGGCATACCTTTATTTTGGAAAGGCTCAAGCAAGGAATTTGATGAAGAAGCGTCCGACCTATGGAAGAAGATTGGTTTCTCTTCTGCCGTTATTCCCGGAACGATGAAGGTAGCAGATGCCGGATCTTCTACGTCAGCAGGTGCCTCCAATGGAGTGAGGCAGGCCGAACTTGCTGAGTATCAGCTTGGCTTGATGATGCATCGTCTTCTGTTTCTGAATCTGAATCTGTGTCTTGTATGGTAGACATGAAGAAGACAACAAACTTGCCCCCTGTCTTTTGCTTTGTCTTCTTTGCTTTAGTAGTGATTACCAAAGGTTTGGAAGATTTGAAGGAGATAACGAAGGGAGACTGATTGCTCTCTTCGGGTTTTTCCAGAAGGTTTATTTTCTTCCGATGATTGCTGAGGAGCCTTGCCTTTATCTTTTTGGAGATTGCCGGTGAAGGATGTTATTTTCTCCTCATTTTCTTCTTTTTTGCCCCTATACATTTGAGAGTCTGCGAAATGAACTTCTTTCCCTCTAAAGGGCTTTTTGTCTGCAAACACTCGATGTATCAAGCCGTCGTCACCAACAAACTTGATGTACTGATGTAGAGTAGAAGAAACGACACCGTTCTCGTGTATCCAAGGGCGTCCGAGAAGGATGTTATAGCACGAAGGGGTTTTTATTGCATACACGGTGACTTCAGAGATAAGATCACCGATTTGCAACGTGAACCTGATTTTGCCAATGGGCCTTTGAGCACTCCCATCGTATCCAAAGATGGACACAGATGTGTGGCTTAGTTTGCTAGGTGGGATACCCCGCTCTTCGAGTGCCGAAGTAGAGATGAGGTTGAGTGCAGAACCCGGGTCGATTTGGACTCTGTGTATCGGCATCTCTTTGATGTACCTTGTGAAGTACAAGGGTTGGTTATGCTTCGTCTCGCCTAGCAAGAGGTCTTCCTTATTAAAGGCGATGGTAGCACTTACGACTTTTTGGACCGAGAGGCATTCTGTGCAAGGTCCTCCAGCTTCTTTCTTTTCTCCCTTTGAGGAGGTTTTTGACTTTTTGACCCTATAGTCCATTTCAATTTGTAGGACTTGTGGGGCATGTTTGTCGACATCCATATTCAGCCTTTGCAGTTCTAAAATGAGACTATCATGAGTTTGTGGTGACATTCGTAACAAGTCTAGGATGTGCAGTCGTGCAGGTATGTGTTTGAAGTGCTTGATCAAGTCATACTTGAAAGCCTCCTTTGGGCCTGCATTTTCATTATCACCGCCGCTTAGGGCATTTACAGCTTGTTTTCCCGAAGGATTTACATAAGAAGAAGAAGAAGGTTGGTTGTAGTTTTTGTGGTAATCCCGGCCAGAGCGGGTACCTTTTCCAACTTCAAAAACTTCTAGAGGTGGCTCTTGTTTCGGAAGACCCCCTTCGGGCTCAAGGGGCTGATCCTCCCCATTTGCTGAAAACACTTCTGCAGCAGCATTGTCGTTTTCAGTTATTGCGTTGCATGGAGCATTTTCCGGGAACAACTTCCAACAACTTTTCTTCTTTGTCCAGTATTTCATCGGTCCAGACATCTCCTATGAGGTTGGGTACATGGGACCAATTGACTGGGTTTTCTTTGAAGGCTTCATTAGCCAGAGCTTCTTTCTGGTGATCAGTCGGAAAAGGCTTGAATTCTGATGTCACCGTTTCAGGAGACGACGGTTGAGAAGGTGCTATATCAGTGGAAGTCACCTGAGAATATGTAGCTCCAGAATATATGCTACCAGATGCATTTTGTGAATTTGTGGCCTCAGCAGATGGAGCTTCAGAGGCACTATCATCCTGAACTATTACATTACAGGCAACTCCGATAGAAGATGCCTCCATAATGGACTGTTGGGAATCAGACTCATCCTCCGATGTAAGAGGATCATCAATCCAGCAACTTTCTTCATTTTCTAGAGTCACTGGAGGAGATGTTTGTAGATTTTCCGGGACTTCCGGTTCTGGATTTTGATGAAGCTGGTTGATGTGATCCTGCTCTTTCTCTATGGCGAGACGTTGCAAGATCTTCGCATATTCTTTGAGATCTGGCATAGGAACTAGATCTTCTTTTTCATCTGCTCCTTGTGGTTCAACCTGGTTGGGATCCACTCGAGCATTTGTTTGTGCTGTGTCAACAGCATTTTGGGCAGCCTCTTGGTCTTTATCATCATCAGACCAGGATCCTTGTGGCTGGAAGGGGTTGTACCAGATTACTGGCATAAGATGGGATTCTGGAATCCATTCTTCATCGGAGAGATATTCTTCGGTTTCGAGGGATTCCTCCCATTCATCTGTGTCACTGGCAGTGTCATTGGACTCGTATCCATTCATGAAGAATCCAACTACCGAGTTACAAGAGTATGATGCCCCCTGCGTAGTCTCATCCCTGAGCCGTAGTGGCATGAAATCACTGAGAGTGAATTTTCTTATTACTCTTGGAGCTTTGGGGAGGGACTCCTCTGTTGCCCCCCAGTGAAGCGGTAGAGGAGGTTTCTGCCTTTTCAGGGACCTCTCGTTTTGTTTGAGCCTTCTCTTGCTGTTTGAGCTTGCGGAGTTGTCTCTTGGCTTGCCTTCGTTGGTGAGCGGTTGGCTTTGTTTTGACGATCTCCCAATTTTCATCTACTAGGAGATCGGGATGCACCCATATGGGTTGTCCTTCTGGTGTTGGGTAAGGCATCAGCTCTTGGGACGTCTGGGTCATTTTTATCACCTTGAAGGAAGTAGTGATTTTTTCCTTTGGTGATTTGGATGTTTGTCCGTATGACACCATGTTAACGGAGGCAGACCCGTAGTTTTTATCAAAGGTAATGACTCCGTTTTTCCACATTTCATTAATCTTCTCTCTCACAACGAAACATTGGTTGAGAGGATGCTAGACCATTTGGTGGTATGGACAATATCGGGGATCGTTGGTTTTGCCAACATCTCCCGGTCTTTTGGGGTCAGGCAAGGTGAGTTTACCATTTGCCATGAGAGCCCCAAATATTTCTTCAATATCTTCATCGAACGGGTATTTCTTCTCTACTCGTTCTTTGAAGGCATCAGAGAGCTCAGGTCTCTTACCTGCAGCTTTGTTTTCAGCTTTCTTTGGCGGCTGAGGGGCTGACTTGGTTTGCACATTGGGAACCTCCTTTTTCTTTGGCTTGGAGGTCGGAATGGCGGTCGGCTCCTTCTTTGATGACTTCTGACTGTTAATGTCTTTGATCACCATTTCAGCCTCCATATATGCTTCTAGGAGTTCTCCCAAGTTCTTTGATTTGTTGCTAATGATCATGGAGCGGATCCTTGCTCTCATGTTGTTTCGGCAAATGTCGACTAGCGATGCTTGTGGCAGCACATCTGAGCATTTGTATGCCATTGCTTTCCACTTGTGAATGAAGTCATATGTCGACTTATTCTCTCCCTGTTTAAGGCTGCAGAGCTGAGCCATAGTAACAGGATGATCCTCACCTTTGAAGTGGGTCAGGAAACGTGTCTCTAGCATGGTCCAGTTTTGAATGGAGTCCTCTGGCAGAGTGGAGTACCAATCAAAGGCCGTACCTTTTAGGGTACTTGCAAAGAGACAGATCTTAAGAGCATCTTGATCCGCAATTGTTCCCGTCAGGATCTTGAAGTGGATGACGTGTTGTCTAGCTGAACCTTTCCCCGTGTATGTTTGGAGAAGGGGTTGCTTGAATTTTGAGAGGAACGGAACCGAGTCCATCCATAAGGGATATGGTGGCTTGATCCCATGCTCCTTCAGTGTATCATCTTCTTTTGCTTTGGCGAGGATATTGTCAACGTCCTTTTTAGTAAGGGCATGTGACTCATCTTCTCCACCATTTGCCTCATCTTGTGGAGGAACTTCCTCATTGTTTGGTGGATGCTGGAGAGTGAGAAGGAGGTTTTCCATCAGAACCTCTATTCTCTGTTGTCCTTGCTCTAGCTGTTGAATGCGTAGAGCCATGTCGTTATGTGGTGGAGGTTGCTCGGAGTTTGTGACCAAGACATTCATCCTTCGTGAGTCGAAAGAGGATACTGTCTTAGTGACTGAGCTGGAGATCATTCTTCTAGATGAAGAGCCCGAGGAATGATCACTCCGGTGTCCTTGGCTCGAAGGAGTGGGAGAGTCTTCCTGATGCCTTCTCGTCCGGGAGACGCTGCGAGTCACTGGTCGTCTGACATGTATTTTCGTCCCTGACTTCTGGCGTCTTTTGGTTTTGCCAACCATGTGGACAACATCAACTTGGTCGGGTCTTTCTTTTTCGACCCATTTTTAGGAGATTTGAAGCTCAGAATGCTGGGTTCTTTGCTTCTCTAATCTCTTTTGTCGATATGCCACGCAGCGACGTATACGACGAGCAATTTGAGCTTCGGTTAGCTCGGGCTTTGCTCTGGCAATGAAGGACGTGGTCCCTCGCGCGCAGCAACCGCGCTTGTCTTCCTTGAAGACTGGCATGGACAGGATTTGGACGCGGTCCTTAGCCTGTCGCAGCGAAGCTTTAAATTTTGCAAGCTCATCCCCTATTGAGATGAAGGGTCGAGTTGCAGGAGAGTAGGCCCTGGCAGGTTCTTGTCGAGGCCTTGTGATGCACGACTTGATTTTGGGCTTGTAAGAGCAAGCCGGCTCGTGCTGAGTAGTTTTGGTTGTTCGGTGGAGGGTAGGTTTTTCTCCTTTGATGTAGGCAAGAGGGTAGAACCGGTTCTCTTTGAGAGGAGCCAGGTATGCTGGCTTTGCAGATGTCCGGGTTCTTTTTTGTTTTAGTGAAGATCGCGGGGACCAATCTTGGGGCAGACCTGGCTTTTTGTAGGTTGAGGCTTCGTGGGATTGCCACGAGCCTTAGGCTTCTTGGTGACCGCCTTTGGTGTCGGGGCAGCGACACGTTGAGGGGCGGTCTTCTACTTCTTAGCAGGCACCGTCTCTTCTGTGGGTAGTGGGAATGGTCCCAGTGACCCGAAGACGATGGTCCGGGGAGTGGAGGTCGACCCGGTGTTTTGGGAGTTGCTGAGAGAGGTGACGCTTTGGCAGCTGGCAGGGCGCTTGAAAGTGCGCTTGCTTTGCTTCTCTTGAAGCATGACTTGGTACTTGTTCTCATCGAAGGTGATGGTCAACGAAGCTGCCATTGTTAGTTTTGGAAAACCTTTCTGAAACAAAACCACATCCATTAGTAATCACAAGAATATGGTGATCATAAATGGGCTATACTATGGTTTTGTCTTTTCAAATCGCTCAGGGGCATGGCCCATTCTGAACGTAATGAAGAAGGCAAAAAGCCATAGAGGGTACAATTGTTCTGAACGCAAGATGGTCGGCTCGAAATGAGCGTTCCAGTGACTGCTAAAAGCAATTGTAAACCTTATTTCAAGTTACCGAGGAGCGAATCTCACTCGAGGTAAAATGATATAAGGTTAGAGATACAAATGTGTCGGTCGCGAATACAATAGGCTTGAAAAGGCGTACTAGCACCGCTAGGCACAAATGTTGTAAATCGCATCCTTGAAAAAGGACACGAGATGGGATTTTTTTTGAAATGTCAAGATTGGATTCACAAAAGAGAGCAAATGGTATTTCAATCCGAATACAGGCTCAAACATTTCTGTGAGCCTAAATCCGAAAAAGAAAAGAACCAGTATTTCTTAGATTTGAATCCAATAATGACAGGAGTTTTTTTTTTTTGAAAAGTCAAGATTGAATTCTTAAAAGAGAGCAAATGGCATTCCAATCCGAATACAGGCTCAAACATTTCTGCGAGCCTAAATCCGAAAAAGGAAAGAACCAAATTCCTCCAATTTGAATACAATAGTGACAGAAGTTTTTTTTTTTTTTAAAGATTTTTCTTTCTTTTTATTTTTATTTTTAAAGAGTACACATAGGTCTTCCAATTCGGTCTTATGAAACCTTAGTGGATAGATTAGCCCCCAGGTAAGGGTAGGATTACTTAATGAATCCGTTTGAAGGACCCTTACCTCGAACAGTCTAACTGCCTCCACACTCTGGACAGGGCTTTTCTTAGATCCACTTTGGTCAATGAACGCAATTGGTGCAACCTTAATGCATTTTTTTTTGAAAGATCTCCAATGGACCCATCAAAGAGAGGGAACTGGCCCCTCCCAATCCGAACGTTGGCTCAAACATTTCTGCGAGCCATTATACGAAGAGGAAAGAACCAAAGTTTTCTCCAATTTGAATCCAAAAGAGAGAAATTCGAAAACTTCTTTTTTTTTTTTTTTTGAAAGATTTCCAATGGACCCATCAAAGAGAGGGACATGGCCCCTCCCAATCCGAACGTTGGCTCAAACATTTCTGCAAGCCATTGTATGGAAGGGAAAGAACCAAAGTTTCTCCAATTTGAATCCAAAAGAGAGAAATTTGAAAAAAAATTTTAAACATTTTTTTTTGAAAGATCTCCAATGGACCCATCAGAGAGAGGAAAATGGCCCCACCCAATCCGAATGTTGGCTCAAACATTTCTGCGAGCCATTATACGAAAAGAAAAAAACCAAAGTTTCTCCAATTTGAATCCAATGAAAGGAATTTGAAAAGTTTTTTTTTTTTTTAAACTTTTTTTTTTGAAAGATTTCCAATGGACCCATCAAAGAGAGGAAAATGGCCCCACCCAATCCGAACGTTGGCTCAAACATTTCTGCGAGCCATTGTACGAAATGGAAAGAACCAAAGTTTCTCCAATTTAATTCCAAAAGAGAGAAATTTAAAAAAAAAAATTTAAACTTTTTTTTTTGAAAGATCTCCAATGGACCCATCAAAGAGAGGAAAATGGACCCACCCAATCCGAATGTTGGCTCAAACATTTATGCGAGCCATTATACAAAAAGGAAAGAACCAAAGTTTCTCCAATTTGAATCCAATGAAAGGAATTTGAAATTTTTTTTTTTAAACTTTTTTTTTTGAAAGATTTCCAATGGACCCATCAAAGAGAGGAAAATGGCCCCTCCCAATCCGAACGTTGGCTCAAACATTTCTGCGAGCCATTGTACGAAATGGAAAGAACCAAAGTTTCTCCAATTTGAATCCAAAAGAAAAAAAAACTTTTCTTTTTTGTTGAGAAAAGAAAGAATGGAAACAAATTCAAAGAAAGAAGTTTCCAAATAATCCCATCTCATGTTTTTTTTTAGATACAAGATCCAACATAGGCCACCAACTAGGAAGGAGCCAAGGATTCTAAGCATCGTGTTCTCAAATGAACGAGTCCCACCGGGCGTGCCAACTTGATGGACCCTTCTTTTTCTTTCTTGCCTTCCTTCGTCCCGAGTCCGCCGGGGTGCGGTGGGACAAAGAGAAAAAAAGAGCAACCATCAACATTTTTTTTTGTACGGGTATGCCATATTTTCTTTTCTAATTGGAATTTGAAATGGTGATCCGGAGATTCACCTTCACAAGTAGAAAGGAAATCAAACTTTTTTCCTAACTTTCCATTGCACATGTATTTAAAGAAAGAGACAAGATTTTAAAATGCCGTGAGAGGCAATTTTGTTTAGTTTGCCGTGAAAGGCGGTTTTGTGCCGTAGAAGGCGATTTTGCCGTGAAAGGCGATTTACAAATCTCATCAATGATGAAAGACAAGAATTGTGATTTTTTTTGTCTCTTTAAAAATACAAAGTACAATAGAGAAGAAAGAAAGAGGGATCTGACTTCTCAGGAGATTGTGGGGACTCGTTCAGATCAACGGTCGCGAGTCATATATGGACTCCGCCATCGTCCTTCAGATGAGAACACTTGATGCTTTAGTTCACTTGGCTTGGCTTGGATCTTAGATTTTTAGAGGACAATGACCAAGGGAAGGTCCTACATCCAATAAAAAAAACCGAGTAGACAGCCTGAAAAGCCACATCTAGGCCATGTTGGATAGAAGAAGAGGGGAGATCTTGGGGGGGTGGCCCCCCAAGGGACTTCGATCACCTTGTAGAATTTGCAGCAAAGTTTCTTCAGAGTGAGAGAGCTTCTTTTTGTAGAGAATTCTTCAGGATAGTTTTCAGACAATTTTTCAGGATCCCTTCCCTTTGGAATGACCGCCTATTTATAGGCTTTTGGTAGCCATTAGGAGGGTTTATGGGCATTAATGGTATTAATGCTCCATGATGGGAGGAGTTGCAAGATTTAATTTCAGAATTTTGTAACTCCTTTTCCTCGGATTTTGATTGGCCGATGGAGAATAATGGACATTTAATCTCCATGATGATGGGGGTTTCATGATTAATTACCATGATTAATCTCCATAATGATAGGAGTTACATGGTTAATTGTCATGATTAATTGGACTTGTAACTCCCATTTGCTCGCTTCTGATTGGGCCGTCCAAAATAATGAGTTAATGACCCTAATAAGTTGTCATAAAAAGGTCATTTAACTTCATTAATTGGTCGCCAAGTCGCTTGAAGAGTCGCGGGCCGCGCCGCGTCTTTTGAAATTCTTCTTGGGATGATCATTGATGGATCCGCACATTGTTTGATGTCAGATGACGATGCAAATTCAGACATTGGTTGACACCAATGGGCCGGCAACATCTGTCCAATCGATTTCTCCATCGGTCGGGCAGAAAGTGTACTTTCTTGGTATGCCGGTTCGCGGTTTCGGAGTGTCCGATGATGATCAAATGATTTTGATGGCGGATCCGTGATGTCGACGAAGATCGACGGATATCATGCCTCAAAAATCAGATTTTAAGAAAATCACAAGGGCCAAACATCGCAAAACGCGAAAAAGAACTGAAAAATGGCACTTTTGGCGGAAATCCGGCTACCGGGATTTCCAGGGTCACCGGTGACCATGCACCCATGGTCGCCGGGGACCATGCCCTTTGGTCCATTTTCCGGTCGCCTTTTGGTTGTCGTTTCTCGGCTGTTTCTTGGGCTTTTTCGCTTCTATTTTCTCCTGTATTTTTCTTTGACATTTCTCGTCATTTATTGGCTTGATTCCACTAAAGAAAACCCGTCAAGAAGTCGTGCAAATCAGAGCACAAAGTTTCCTATTTTTGGAAAAGCCGAAGACTTTGTAGCCGATTTTCCGCCAAGAGTTGAAACTAGGTCAAACGATGTCGGAATGACTTGAAATTTGAGGTGAAGCTTCCTGAGCATTGGATAGGACCAACCGTGTGCTTTTACTTGAGTTTTGAAGCCGTTTGGGGTCCCGTCGATGCTAGACTTGATTTCACCGTGCGGAAGATGTCGAGCTTTGATGTGCAGTCATCTGATGTCCGATTGACCTGAGATTTGATAAGGAGCCTATTGGAGTCATTTTGAGATGATCCATTAGCTCCAATTTGGATGCCATGGTCCCAAGGAGTTTCGCCATCGGTAGGCTTGATTTTGCTTCGGAGCGTCAAAGCCGGGTCAAACGTTGTCGGAATGACTTGAAATTTGACGTGCAGCCCTTTGGAAGCATGTAGAAGTTACTCATGTGCTTCATTTGATGAGTGGCGGCATTGGAGGTTCTCGCCGCTGAAAAGGCTTGATTTCGCCTTTCGAGGGTTGATGGAGGGTCAAACGGTGTCGGTTTGACTTGAAATTTGGCGTGGAGCCTTTTGGAGGTATTTTGTGACCATCCATAGGCTCTGATCGAAGATTTGATGTTTTCAACACTGTCGCCGCCGGGAGCTCCTACTCAGCCGCTGGAGGATTGAAGTTAGGCCAAATGGTGTCGAAATGGCCCGAAACTTAATGTGTACCATTCTTTTGGCTATTTTGAAGGATCTTGCTGTTTTTGTTTGATTCTGATAAGATCTGATGCTTGAAGCAGCTTTGCCTGTTTGTAGTAGGATACGGCTCCATGTAGCTTTTGATGTTGAAGAGGCAAGGTGACTTTTTTAGTGTCAACATTTCATAGCTTACATTTGGTAGGATTTTGAGAGACATTTGGGATTAGCTTTTGGTCAAGGCAAGTGATCTCTTTAGCCCTTTTATGCATTCAAATTTGTTTGGTATATTGTATTTGAAAATATACAAATGTGATGCACGCTATGTTTTTATATTCATTGACTTTCAATTTAGCATGATTCAATCCTTCATTTCCTTCATGAAATTAATGAAATGATTCTCTCTCTACTTCAGAAATTCTGTTTTTGAATTAAATTGATATGCCATGTTTGTGGTTGGAATGGTTGTGTAAAATGGAGAAGCATTGATGAAGGGAGAGGTTGTGGTGTGAACTATTGAATGGAAAAGGCCCTTGGAGAGCATGGAGGCTGAGGGGATGCGCAGGATTTGACCAAGAAGGAAAGCAAGTGGAATGGAAGAAAGTTGGAAGGAAGAAGAACTGGAATTCTGACTTGAATTAGGCGGTCGTGCACATTCGGTCAGCTGGCTGTCAGCTGTCGGCTAACCAAGATGTCCTTTTTGGTCGACCGACAGCCAACCGAGCCCAGTTCGGTTCCACTTCCAGAAGCGTGTTTTGTGACAGGGAATCGTCAGTCAGCTGTCGGCCAACCGACGTGCACAATCTCGGTCGACCGACAACCAACTGAGAGAAGTTCGGTTCCACTTCCAGAAGCGTGTTTTGTGACAGGGAATCGTTGGTCAGCTGTCGGCCAACCGACCTGCACAATCTTGGTCGACCGACAGCCAACCGAGTGAAGTTCGGTTCCATTTCCAGGAGCCTGTTTTTCAACAGAGAATTGTCGATCAGGTGACGGTCAGCCGTCTGCTAGCCGACATGTTCCGTTCGGTCAGCCGACAGCCAACCGTGTACAGTTTCGGTTTCAATTACAGAATGGTGTTTTCCTGTCAGAAGACTTGGCGGCCATTTGTCGGTCAGTTGGCGGCTAGCCGACAGTCACCACTCAGCTAGCCGACCCGACCTGTTTTCTTGATTTTTCTTGGGAACTGAAAACCAGAATACTACTAAGGGCTTCTAGCTTGAGATTGTGTATTTGATACTGGAATTGTCCATTAGCTTCAGGGACACGAATGCATCTTAAATCCGACAATTGGGTTTCAAAAACACAAGGATCAACGAAAGGCCTTAGTGTGTATTGATTAGCCTGTTTGAAACCCTGATTTCTGATGCGATGAATATCGTGGGACTTGTTTCGTTTTGCAAGTACTAGCCTGATTTTGAAGTGTTTCAAGAAACTATTTTGGGGATTTTTAATTTTGTTTTATCTTGCTATGACACACGTTATCACTGATATGCCCTGTCTTGCCCTGTTTTGATAAGTAAATTCCCCAAATTTGGTTGGCTGGTATATGTATTATCATGTTTTCGTACATACATGATTTTAGGTGATTACCACTGAGCTTGGACTACCCTCTCAGTCCGATCCACTGTTTGAGAGGTCCTTATGTTAGTTTTATGGTCTCAATCCATTAAGATTGATGTAATAAATTGATTAATTTCTTTATTTATCAATATATTCATATTATCATTTCATGAGATGAATGGTGTTTATTACTTAAATGCACATAACCAATACGAAGGACATGATGGTTCATGAGATGAATCGGAGTCCATAAGTATACTAGATGCAATACATGGGTATGGATGAGATCCACATACGGAAGACATGTATAGCAAATCTTATACTTGAATATCTTCACAACCAGTAATGAGATTGGACATCTCATCTGACAAGGTTGCAGTACTTTGATTACTATGAGATAGTGTGATTCGTCTCGATCATCAGAATGTAAGATTCTGGATCATAGTGCTGGTACATTGGATGTATTGAAGGACCATGAGAAGCACCTTATGAACACTGTCTTTACTTTAAGGTTTGCTCTCATAATTCCCTAGCAATAGGCTCTTAATCCTGAGGCATTAATGAACTCAAGTTTCTATCTATTCATTTGCTTTGAGTCACCAATGAGTGAGGTCAATTGTAGGTCAACACCTCGGTGATTTAGGTATGTGGTAGTAGAGCTGTGAGAACATTCGATGATCAAGATGGAATCTATCTTTAATATCCCCTTGTGCCAATTAATGGATTTATCATTGGTAAGTGTGCACCCATTCCAATTAAGAGTTAATTGGATCGGTACCAAATGATAATTATAATTAATTGGGGCACAAGGATAATAAGATATGGATCTAAGTTTGGAAGACAAGTCCAATTGATCTATGGATATTGATGGAGGGGCATACTTGTGGACATTGGGAAGTTTAGGGTCTTCATGTAATTTATTCCTAAGACTGGAGTTCAATTGTATTTATATAGTGGAGTTATTTGCAATTAACTGTGGGCTCGGATTGCACATGAGATGTGGGGTCGCGGTGTCCCAGTTGGAGCCAGCTTTCTAAGGAATCCCTAGTGGTCCCCACGCTAGCCCAAGTTATTGGAAAGATACTAATTATAGTAGAACTCTAAAAGGAAATAGAGAGTTACTATTTCTATTTGAAGTGGGACTTCTAATAGTGGTAATAGTACGTTACTAATTATAATGAAAGTGAGACTTCTATTTAAATTAGTAAAGAGAAAAGGTTGTTAATTATTATGGAAGTAGGACTTCTAATAAGAAACCAAGAGGAGGTGGCTTTAAGCTATAAATAGAGAAGGAAAAGGCTTTGGACGTACACACTCATATCCCACCTAGGGATTCACGCCCAACCTTGTTTTGTGCAAGAGTTGCACATGCTCCTCCTCTCTTCCCTCTTCTAGTTCTCTTCTATTTTCCTTAAGAGCTTTCTCTTGGAGATCCCACCCATCTTCTTTAGAAAAGAGAATCTGATACGGGTCATAGCGTGGAAGATGATTGTGTCTTGGAGATTTTGATTTGTTTGTGAAAGTGTTTCATCATCAAAGAAAGAAATCAACTCCTCCCTTAGAGCACAACCGAGTTCCATAGGTATGATCTACTTCCTTGTATGTTGTTGATTTCATGGTTGCTTGTATGCTGCTATTTCTATCTTCTAAATAGAGTTTTCTACTGTATATGATCATGAGAAAGAGGACATGGATCATGGATTGGGTTTTGTAGCCTTCTGGATAGATGATCACTGCATCAAGTTGGTCAAAATTTTTTGAAACCTATCCTAGAGGCCCACCTATTTCCAACACCTTAAGTCCTGAACAATCTGCAGATTAGTCGTATATTTATATATATGCCCTCCTGTTCTGCTTCCGGTTCCGCGGCCGGACCCCACCTACCTAGTGTAGCTTGGGACTCTGTTCTGTCCTATTTTGTATATTCTATTATGTTCTGCTTACTCTATTCATCATGTATGGTAGAGAAAGGATGAGCTCAAGGGGTTTTCTCACTAATCATGATATATTTCATTATGCTTGCTCGCTTTGTCTTGTATACTATTTCAGTACTGTTTCGTATTCATGCGTGATTTTAAATACTGAACTAGTTCTTGATTTAAATGATTTATGTTTTTATCTAAATTGATCACCTGCTAGACTTTTGTGTCTGACCCTTTTATTTTGGTGACTAGGTGCAGGCGACGCTACCTTTGAGGAGGAGCGACAGGAGGAGGTTGTTGAGCCACCCCCAACCCGTGAGTGGCAGCCCGACGACGTTCTCTAGACGTCAGGCAGGGCCATGAGTTGCGTACACATGGTTGGGTTTAACATTTTGATGACTTGGGATTGTAAAGCCTTTGTTGGCACTTTTGTTTTTGGGAATTGTAATCTTAAACTTAACATACTTTTGTGGTCTTGAAACTTGAACAAATCTTGAAATGTCATGCTTATGTTTCCTCTCTGAATATTTTTCTTGTTGGCGATTTAATATATGTGAGTTGATGTTGTATTACATGTATTGTATAGATAAGATTACTTGCACGCTTCCGCAAAATTATAGTTCGTGTGAGATAAATTCCAAGTGTGCTTTGGGAATCCTCGCCGCGGAAACCTGTGAGTTAATCACAAATGGATAGTTAGTTGATTGGTTGTGGACAAGCACACCTTCACGTTGCGGGCCTGGGTCCAGGGACCTCGGTCCGGGGTCGCGACACTGTATTCTTAATTCCAGCCTATTGGGATGCACATCTGTTTGCAAATGAGCGTTCTATCCATGGCCCAATGCACCCCATCCATCAGGTGGGCCCCACGAATTGTTTATTCAGTGAAAACAAAGTTAGATTTTCTTGTGTTTGGCTATTATGTCATTAAATCTCCACCTATTAGGCCAACTTGAAATATGTGAATAAGGCATGAAATCAAAGATACATTTTCTTGTGGAAGGAAAATATGTCATTAAACCTCCACTTATCAAGCCAACCTGAAATGGAAGAATAAGGCATTGTTAATGATGATGAATAATGATGCCTTATCTTAGCCTATCAGTGGGCCATATTAAGTGTATCTTGGCTCATTTGGTTTGATCGATTGCCAAACAAGTTACTTATAAGATGAAACAAATATTTTCTTTGTTCGTTCTTAAGTTAAATTTATTTTGTTTTCACGGAATCACAGTAAAAAAAAGGCTGTAACAAAAAAAAAAAAAAAAAAAAAAAAGGAAATCAGGAAACAACGCCAAACCTTTACTTGAATATTGAAATTTAGTTTGGAGGCCATGAAGTATTTAGTCAACAGTTATGCACGTAAAAGAGATTTAAAAGATTGCATATTCAACTTTCAAGCTATCTTCACTTTGGTACCTTTTTCCTTTCTATCTTTTATATCCTACAATGGATCACACCTCAGTTGCACCACATATTGAATTTTAATAACTTTTCGAAAAAGAAAAAGAAAATGAAGGTGATCATTGTAACAATAAAATAGTAAAATAGGGGGATATTGGTTATATATATATTTCTTTTGTTTTGTTTGTGGAAGGGTGGCTGACTCTCTCTCTCTCTCTCTCTCTCTCTCTCTCAAAACAACCCTTTTGCAATGTTGGTGGTGATGGTGAATTTAGTATCATGTTTCATCATAAACAAAGTTCAGCTATAGCAAATCAACCTAAATGTGAAACTTTAACAGCCAATGTTCAATATAGGTAGTTATGTAGACAGAGGTGTTGTTCATTCTCATCTTGCAATTTGCGATTTCATAGATTGGATTAAATGACCAATTCAGCAAACTCTTTGTTTCTTTGAACATTTGCCTTCTAATCTCCATATATTCAATGGCGACTTTGAATAAAAAAACATTTTCCTGGACTTTTTTTATTTCGTTCACCCATGCTGTTTATTCATCTTATTATTGGATCCGGTTGGCAATTTTGAAGCGGCGGATGATGATTCCATGATTTCGACGGTGGATCCGTGATGTTAAAGAAGATCGACGGATATCATGCTCAAAAAATCAAATTTTGGAAAAATCACAGGGGCCAATCATCTCGAAACGCGAAAAGGGTCCGAAAAGGCGCCCTTTTGGCAGAAATCCAGCGATCCGGATTTCCAGGGTCGCCAGCGACCATGCACCAGGGTCCATGGTCGCTGGCGTCGACCATGGGGACGTTTCCCCTTTCAGTCGCGTTTCTCGGCCGTTTTTCGGGCTTTTTTAGTTCCTCTTTCTCTTGTATTTTTTCTTGACATTTTTCCTCACTTATTGACTTGATTCTCCCAGAGAAAACCTGTCGAGAAGCCATGCAAATCAGAGCACAAAGTTTCCTTTTTTTTTTGAAAAGTCAAAAACTTTGTAGCCGATTTTCCGTCAAGCATCGAAATTAGGTCAAACGATGTCGGAATGACCTGAAATTTGAGGTGAAGCTTGTTGACCAATAGATAGGACCAACATGGGCTTTCATTTGAGTTTTGAAACCATTTAGGGCCCCGTCGATGTTAGACTTGATTTTGCCGCGAGGACAATGTCAAGCTTTGATATACGGTCAACCGATGTCTAATTGGCCTGAAATTTGATAGGGAGCCTATTGGATTCATTTTGAGACGATCCATTAGCTCCGACTTGGATGCCATGGTCCCGGGGAGCTCCGCCGCCGGGAGGCCTGATTTTGCTTCCGAGCGTCAAAGTTGGGTCAAACATTGTCGGAATGACTTGGAATTTGACGTGTCGCCCTTTGGAAGCATGTAGAAGCCACCCATGTGCTTTGTTTGATGAGTGATGGCCTCGGTGGTTCGCACCACTGAGAGTCTTAATTTTGTTACTCAAGAGTTGATGGAGGGTCAAACGGTGTCGGTTTGACTTGAAATTTGATATGGAACCTTTTGGAGGTATTTTGAGATCATCCATAGGCTCTGATCGAAGATTTGATATCTTCGACACTGTCGCCGTCGGGAGCTGCTGCTCAGCTGTTGGAGAGTGAAGTAATGGTGTTGAAATGACCCGAAACTTCATGTGTACTATTCTTTTGGCTATTTTGAAGGATCTTGCAGTTTTTGCTTGATTCTAACAAGATTTGATGCTTGAAACAGCTTTGTCTGTTTGTAATAGGATGCGGCTCCATGTAGCTTTTGATGTTGGAGAGGCAAAGTGACATTTTTTATGTCAACAAATGCCCCCTCAAGGTACAGCGACGATAGCTTCTGCAGTTGATGTGCCTCGAAGAAAACTTTGAAGGAGAGCTTCTAACTTGACCAAGATTCTCTTAGCATTTTTCTTTTGATAGAGTAGCCATTTGAGTTTCTAAAGGGATTTTATGACAGTGAGAGAGATCACGTACCATTTCAAGGCAAAGATTTGAAAATGACATTTGGATTGGGTTTTTGGGTTTTGGAGTTTTCTTTTTGACCTTATGAACCTAAAGGCTTTATGTGGCGCATCAGGCGGTCAAAAAGGTTTTTGGTTTTTGACCTTGTGACCTAACAAGCTGTTTGTGGCAAGTTAGGGGATCGGGATTTGGTTTTTGGTTTTGACCTTGTGACCTAACAAGCTATATGTGGCAAGTTAGGAGACCATGGTTTGGTTTTTTATCACTCTTTGGGACAATTTTGGGTCCATTTGAGTGGTTTGGGTTTTTGTGGAATGTCAATTTCAAGATTTTAGCTTAATTTGGTTCATGAGGTTGGATGATTTGGATTTTTGGAAACTCCTGAGGCTTGGATTTTTTTTTATGGTCCAATCAACTCAAAAGAGGCATGGAACCATTTTTGTGTACTCTTGGCAAGAGGAATTTTGACTAAAAGCCACTTTGAGTGCCTAGATGGTCAAACCTGGCTCATGTGGGTTAACCCATGGGACCTAAGCTTTGAAGATGGCTTAGATCTCATGTGGTGTCATTTTTGTGAAGAATATCTAAAAATATCTCTTTTGGGTAGAGAATATCTAAAAGTATTCTTACTTGGAGAGGATCTTTTAAGTTTCCTTGGCTTTGGGAGAAATTTTCTCAAAGTATCTTTCTTTTGGGAGAGGATATCTCACTTTCCCTTTCTTTTTGGAGAGAATTTCTCAAAGAATCTCCTCTTTAGGAGAGAATATCTCAAATCTCCTTTCTTTTAGGAAGGTTACTAATTTGTAGCTGTTGACACAAAAAATGTCACTTACCCTCCTCAACATCAAAAGCTACATGGAACCGCATCCTACTACAAATAGGCAAAGCTGCTTCAAGCATCAGATCTTGTCAGAAACAAACAAAAACTGCAAGATTCTTCAAAATGGCCAAAAGAAGGGTACACATGAAGTTTCATGCCATTTCGACACCATTTGGCCTAACCTTAATCCTCCAACGGCTGAGCAGGAGCTCCCTGCGGCGACAGTGTCAAAGACATCAAATCTTCGATAAGAGCTTATGGATGGTCTCAAAATACCTCCAAAAGGCTCCACGCGAAATTTCAAGTCAAACTGACACCGTTTGACCCTCCATCAACTCTCGAACAACGAAATCAAGCCTCTCGGCGGCGAGAACCTCCGATGCCGCCACTCATCAAACAAAGCACATGAGTAGCTTCTACATGCTTCCAAAAGGGTTGCACATCAAATTTCAGGTCATTTCAACAACGTTTGACCCGGCTTTGATGCTCCGAAGCAAAATTCAGCCTACCGGCGACGGAGCTCCTTGGAGCCATGGCACCCAAATCGGAGCTAATGGATCATCTCAAAATGACTCCAATAGGCTCCCTGCCAAATTTCAAGTCAATCGGACATTGGATGACAGTACATCGAAGCTCGACATTTTCTGCGCGGTGAAATCAAGTCTAGCATTGATAGGACCCCAAACGGCTTCAAAACTCAAATAAAATCCTATGGTTGGTCCTATCTAATGCTCAAGAAGCTTCACCTCAAATTTCAGGTCATTCCGACATCGTTTGACCTAGTTTCAACTCTTGGCGGAAAATCGGCTACAAAGTGTTCGGCTTTTCCAAAAATAGGAAACTTTGTGCTCTAATTTGCACAGCTTCTCGATGGTTTTTATTCAGTGGAATCAAGCCAATAAATGAGGAGAAATGTCAAAGAAAAATACAGGAGAAAACAGAAGCGAAAAAGCCTGAGAAACGGCAACTGGATGGCGACCAAAAAATGGGCAAAAGCCCCATGGTCGCCGGCGACCATAAGGATCCGGGCTGCCAAAGTTTGCCCGGAAACCCACTTTTCCGGGTATTTTTTCGCGTTTCGCGACGTTTGGCCCCTATGATTTTCTTAAAATCTGATTTTTGAGGCATGATATCCATCGATCTTCGTCAACATCACGGATCCGCCATCGAAATCATTTGATCATCGGCGGACACTCCGAAACCGCCAACTGGCCGACCAAGAAAGTACACTTTTTGCCCGACCGATCGTGAAATCGACTGGACAGATGTTGCCGGCCCATTGGTATCAACCAATGTCTGAATTTTCTTCGTCATTTGACATCAAATAACATGCAGATCCATCGATGATCATCGCAAGAAGAATTCCAAAAGACACGGCGCGGCCTGCGACTCTTCAAGCGACTTGGCAACCAATTAATGTTGTTAATTGACCTTTTTATGACAACTTATTAGGGTCATTAACTCATTATTTTGGACGGCCCAATCAGAAGCCAAGAAATGGGAGTTACAAGTCCAATTAATCATGGTAATTAACCATGTAACTCCTATCATTATGGAGTTTAATCATGGTAATTAATCATGAAACCCCCATCATCATGGAGATTAAATGCTCATTATTCTCCATCGGCCAATCAAAATCCAAGAAAAAGGAGTTACAAAATTATGAAATTAAATCTTGTAACTCCTCCCATCATGGAGCATTAATGCCATTAATGCCCATAACCCTTCCTAATGGCCACCAAAAGCCTATAAATAGGCGGTCATTCCAAAGGGAAAGAGTCCTGAAAAATCGTCTTGAAAATTATCCTGAAGAATTCTCTGCACAAAGAAGCTCTCTTACCTTGAAGAAACTCTGCTGCAAACACTACAAGGTGATCGAAGTCCCTTGGGGGGCCACCCTCCCAAGGTCTCCCCTCTTTTTCTATCCAACATGGCCTAGATACGGCTTTTCAGCCCGTCTACTTAGTTTTTTTATTGGATATAGGACCTTCCCTTGGTCTTTGTCCTTTAAAAATCCGGGGTCCAGGCCAAGCCAAGTGAACTAAAGCATCAAGTGTTCTCATCTAAAGGACGATGGCGGAGTCCATACATGACTCGCGACTGTCGATCTGAACGAGTCCCCACAATCTCCTGGGAAGTCAGATCCCTCTTTCTTTCTTTTCTATTATATTTTGTATTTTTAAAGAGACAAAAAAATCACAAATCTTGTCTTTCACTATTGATAAGATTTGTAAAATCGCCTTCCATGGCAAAATCGCCTTCTACTGCACAAAACTGCCTTTTACGACAAACTAAACAAAATCGCCTCTCACGGCATTTAAAATCTTGTCTCTTTCTTTAAATATATGTGCAATGGAAAGTTAGAAAAAAATTTTGATTTCCTTTCTACTTGTGAAGGCGAATCTCCGGATCACCATTTCAAATTCCAAGTAGAATAGAAAATCCGGCATACCTGTACAAAAATGTTGATGCTTGCTCTTTTTTTCTCTTCGCCCCGCGGCACCCCGATGGACCCAGGACGGAGGAAGGCAAGAAGAAAAAAGATTGGTCCATCAGTAGCACTTACGTCCTAGCTTTTTTCTTTGTTTCCTCTTTTGGTTTGCTCTCTTTTATAAAAAGCAAAGGAGATTGGGTCTTTTGCTCTTGTTGCTTTCTTTTTGCAAAAGTCTTCGAGAGTGCTCCAAGATCAAGAACCCTTTTTCTTCAAGGATCTTCAAGTTCTTCTTCTTCCTCCATGGCTTCAAGTAAGTTTCCCTTTTCATCAAGAAAGCTCCATATAGAAGTAGAATGATGAGAGATTCTTCTTTCCTTTTTCTTTCTTTCTTTCCTTTTCTTTCTTTTCTTTTTTTTGTCTTTTCTTTTCTTTCTTTTTTTTTCTTTCTTTTTTTTCTTTTTCACGTGTTTCTTTCTTTTCTTTCTTACACGTGCTTCTGTCTTTTTTTTCTTTTCTTTGTTTTTTTTCTTGTCACGAGTTTTTTTTTTTTTTTTTTTACCCTTTTTTTTTTCTTCCCCCTTTTTTCTTGCTCACCATGATAATGAAGTTTTATGGATTTCAAGATGCTCATGCATGAATTTTGACATGGACGTCTAATATATGACAACTTTTCTTCTATGCATGATTTTTGTAAATGGAATTGAAAGCATGATAATGCACACCTGGAAATCTTTTGCATGTCTTGGGATTTGGAGCTCGCAGCAATGTCGAGCCATTTCTTAGTCTTGTGGGGGTTTTGAGGAGCTTTGCAAGTTTTGGAGTCTGGAGCTCGCAGCAATGTTGAGCCATTTTTCCAATTTTGCGGAGGTTTGAGAAGACTTGCTTGATCTCGCAGCAATGTTTGAGTTTGAGCCTTCTTTGAGAATCCTCCATTGATGATGAGCTCGCAGCAATGTTGAGCTCATATTCAAGCTTCCTATCTTTTTCGAGGTGTTTCCCTTTTCTTCTGAATTGCCCCGGAACAATGTCAAAATTTCGCTAGGATTTTTTTTAGCAAAATTCTATCATTTTAATGATTAATTTCTTCTTTTCCATCCTTTGCAGGTAGTTCCTCCAGAACGAACAAGGGTAAGGGTCTTGGCAAATCGGATGGCGTCCGACGAGAGGAAGTTTTGGCTTTCCTTTGGGGTGAGAAGCATAAGATAGGCTTTTTCGGTGAACAGGACATCATCAGATCAGGAGTTGTACAAGAGGTACCTAGTTAGGTCTTGAAACAGCTGGAGGACGAGGCCGCCGAGATTGACGCTTGGATGCAAGCAGAGCGAACAAAGGCTTCCATGGAGTCTACTAGCAAGAGTAGACCATTCAATGAGGACTCTAGCGAGAGGCCTGATTTTGATGGTGGGGCGGGTACCTCAAGCAAATCATCCCATAGAAGCAAGGGGAAAAGAGGACAGCGCCGAAATAAGAGAAGAGGAGGTGTCAGGGGATGCTGACGAGCCTCCAGAGAAGCGGAGCCGAGAAGAAAAGATCACTAGTGATGGTACGATCCTCCTTTTTTCTTTTTTCTTCCTCGTTTCTTTTATGAGAGATTTTTGTTTTTGATCTGCTGCTTTCTTTCTTTTTAGCAGAAGATGAAGATTTGGTGATGCCCGAGGTTCCAGCTGATGAGGAGGTGACGGATCCGATCGTGGCATCTGAAGAAGAGCCAAGGGAGTCTGGAGTGGTTCCAGAATCTCCGCATGGTATGATTTTTTTTGCTTTTTCACTTTTTGTTTTTCTTTGCCACCACTTGCTATATATTTTTGTTTTCTTGCCAGCTGACATGCCACAAGATTCCGATGATTTTGAACCATGCATGGATGCAACTTTTGATGATGCTTCGGATAAGTTCATGGAGGCAGAAAGTATTTCGCTGGTCGTCGAAGAATGTATTTTGTGGTAATAATCTTGATATTGATTTTCTACAAGATCATATTCATACCTTTTCGTCTTTCATTGGTAGGTTGTGAAGCAACAGGAGAAGTCCCTCCATCTTCTTCTAGTCCAGAGTAGGGGGTGCCCGTGATTGATCCTGAAATAGGGCATACTTCTACCAGTTTTGGTGCGGCAGATATGAAACCTCATGATGAGATTCCTTCGCCAGCATCTTTGATTGAACAAAGTTTATGGACTATCCCTCCAAAGAAGCATGACAAAGGTAGTCGGCCGATGGAGCGGGGTGAGACTTCATCCAGACCGTCTCTCCAATATGCGAAGAGAGTGCTGAAGAGGGTCTTGAGTTCTTGGATCAAGACTCTCTTTTGGCCATTTGGAAGTTGGCTTCGGCATGATCAAGCATGTACAGGATATTCTTGCTGACAGCGAAGAGGTCGGTCTGGACGTTGCAAGTGCCAAGGCTTTTGCTAAAGAAGTCATCGCTCTAGGCAACAAGTGGACTGAGACCAAGAGCTTCCCAAATTGTGACTTCTTCAACGAAATGTTTGTTAAGCCTTCCAGCGAAGTCAAATCTGAAGTGGATGAGATTTTGCGGACTCAGAAGCAGTTCATTCGGGAGAGGAACGTCACCGAGCTGGCTATTATTGAGTTGACACAGGACCTGCACCACCTTGAGAGGGAAGTCATCGAGGCTAGGAAGCGTCTCAAGCTTTTGGAGGAACAAGCTGCTGCCAAATGGACTGCCATTGTGGAAGCTCGCGCTAGAGAAGGGGCTCTCATTCGCCAGGTTGAGGAAGCTGATAGCAACCTCCGAAGGAAGACTCAGGAATTTGAGCGATGGCAAATTCTCTAGGAAGAGCTTCCTCATGCTGAAGATGGATCACGGCGTTCTGCCGCATTTTATGGCAAAGTTTTGAAGAAGCGTGGCCTGGAAGCTTTAGAGGCTAAGGCCAAAAGTCTGCTTAAGGAGCTGAATCTTTGGTTGAAGACCATGTCAGACTGAGCTCCTGATTTGTAACAAACATTTTTCTTCTTTTCTTTGGTACCTCCATGTATAAATATTTTGGCAGCTTCTTTTTTTCTTGTATTCCCTCGTTTCACTTAAATCCTTTTTTATGAAGATAAGCAAAAATTGAATGGGAATGGTTTGTTTAAAAATTTGATCAAAAGTTTGTCATTTTGTGAAAATCTTTTGTCAAAGGGTTGTTTTGGCATGAAAGCCAGATTTTGTGGCAAAAAGCCTGGTTCTTGATGGCTTGGAAGCCGAATTTTGAGATGGCGTGAGAGCCGAATTTTGAGATGGCGTGAGAGCCGAATTTTGGAATGGCATAGAGCCAAAATTTTGTGGCATAGAAGCCGTTTTTGTTTGTGGCATGGGAACCGTTTTTGTTTGTGGCATAGGAGCTGAAATTTTGTTTTTGGGATAGGAGCCGAAATTTTTTTTTTGGCATGAAAGCCAGATTTTGCGGCATGGGAGCCGAGATTTTGTGGCATGGAAGCCGGTTTTGATTTTTGTTTTGTTTTTTTGGCATGAAAGCAGAATTTTGTTGCATGAAAGCCAAGTTTTGATTTTATGGCATGAGAGCCAAAATTTTGTTTTTGTTTGGCACGAAACCCAGGTTTTTGGCATGAAAGCCGAATTTTTTGAAAACCAAGTTTTGTTTTGTTAGCATGGAAGCCAGATTTTTTTTTTTTTTACCATGAAAGCCAAGTTTTGTTTTGTTTGGCATAAAAGCCGGTTTTTTTTTTGTTTTTGGCGTGAAAACCAAGTTTTTGGTATAAAAGCTAGGTTTTTGGTTTTAAAAAATGCAAGTATCGACTAAGAGTCGCATCCCTGCTGAATGGTATTGCAAGTATTGATGGAATGTCGTCTCCTTGCTCATTCGGTTGCAAGTATTGATGCAATGTCGCCTCCTCGCGGATTTGGGTGCAAGTATTGACTAAGTGTCGCCTCCCTGCTTTTTCAAAAAGCTTTGTTTTGCGGGTATCGATGAAATGTCGCTTCCCCACGATTTTTGAAATTTTAGGTTTTTTCAAACCTTTGTTTTTGTTTTGGAATTTGAGTTGTGGATATCAACTGAAATGTTGCGTCTCCATGGTTTTTTCTTTTTTCTTTTTTTGAAAATTTACAAGTATCGACGAGGCATCGTTTCCTTGCGATTTGAGGTTTTGGAAGTATCGAATGGGGTTCATATCCTTCCGATTTTCTGGTTTTCTGTGAGTATCGGCTGAACGTCGCTTCCCCGCGGTTTTTGAAAAACCATTTTTGTTTAAAGACACGAGGGTCGTAATTTTTGACTTAACCATTTTTGGTGGTAAAGTCGGGGTGGACTAGGATGGAAATCCTTGGGTCCTGATTTTTGTTCCAAACCATAAATTTTGGGTTCAAGGATCGAAAATTTTGGGCAAGTTAGGGAAGAGGCTCCTAAACTTGGATTTTTGGGATTTGATTTTTGAACAATGAAACATTGAAAGTAGGCATTGTTTTGAGGTTTTTTAGGAACTTCAACGTAAAGATGAAAATTCCAAAAGGAGTGGGTTTGATAAGCAAGTACCTAGGAATAGGCTTTGGCTATGCAGGAATTGCTCTAACCCGATAGAGGAAGTCTTCAAGGGTAGTACCGCTTTAAGAACTTGCCGTTGATGGGCAGCATATATCTGTCACCTTCCATATTTAGAAAAGCGTATGCACCGTTGGAGAAGACTTTGTCGATGACGAAGGGTCCCTCCCATTTTGGGTCGAATTTGCTTTTGGATTTGAGGGCAAAAACCAACGGCCTTTTTACTGCCAAAACCAAGTCACCCTTTTTGTAGGCGCGTTGCTTGACCTTCTTGTCGAAAGATCTTGCCATGCGTGCTTGGTAAAGCTCAACGCTTTATAGGGCTTCGAGCCGTCTTTCATTGAGATTATGTTGGAAATAGGTGGGCCTCTAGGATAGGTTTCAAAAACTTTTGACCAACTTGATGCAGTGATCATCTATCCAGAAGGCTACAAAACCCAATCCAGGAGCCATGTCCTCTTTCTCATGATTATGTATAGTAGAAAAACTATATGTAGAAGATAGAAATAGCAGCATATAAGCAACCACGAAATCCACAACATACCTATGGAGCTCGGTTGTGCTCTAAGGGAGGAGTTGATTTCTTTATTTGATGATGAAACACTTTCACAAACCAAATCAGAATCTCTAAGACCTCTTGGCCTTCCACGCTATGACCCGAACCAGATCTCTTTCCTTAAGGAAGATGGTGGGATCGCCAAGAGAAAAAACCAACTAGAAACTCAAGGGAAACCGGAATAGAGCAAGAAGAGGAAAAGGAGAAGATGCATGTGCAACTCTTGCACAACAAGGGCCTTGGGCGTGAATTCCTAGGGGGATATAGTGCATGGACGTCTAAGGGCCTCCTCTCCTCTCCTATACATAGCTTTAAGCAACTCCTTTTTGTTTATTATTAGAAGTCCAACTTCTATAATAACTACTAACTCATTAATCCTACTATTACCACTATTAGAAGTCTCACTTCAATAGTAATAGTAGTTTTCCCTTTTTGAGTTCAAATAGAATTAGTAAAGATCCAATCTTGGGCTAGTGTGGGGACCACTAGGGATTCCATAGAAAGCTGGCTCCAACTGGGACACCGCGACCCCACATCTCATGTGTAATTCGGGCCCACAGTTAATTGCAAATAACTCCACTAAATAAATGTAATTGAACTCCAGTCTTGGGAATAAATTACATAAAGACCCTAAACTTCCCAATGTCCACAAGTAGGCCCCTCCATCAATATCCATGGATCAATTGGACCTGTTGATGGACCCGTCTTTTTCTCTCTCTGCCTTCCTCCGTCCCGGGTCCGCCGGGGTGCAGCGGGGTGAAGAAAAAAAGAGGCGAGCATCAACATTTTTTTCTTTTTGTACGGGTATGCCAGATTTTCTGTTCTACTTGGAATCTGAAGTGGTGATCCGGAGATTCACCTTCACAAGTAGAAAGGAAATCAAACTTTTTTTCTAACTTTCTATTGCATGCATATTTAAAGAAAGAGACAAGATTTTAAAATGCCGTGAGAGGCGATTTTGTTTAGTTTGCCGTGAAAGGCAGTTTTGTGTCGTAAAATGCGACTTTTCCATGGAAGGCGATTTACAAATCTTATCAATGATGAAAGACAAGAATTGTGATTTTTGTCTCTTTTAAAAATATAAAATACAATAGAGAAGAAAGAAAAAGGGATCTGACTTCTCAAGCAATTGTGGGGACTCGTTCAGATCGACGGTCGCGAGTCATGTATGGACTCCACCATCGTCCTTCAGATGAGAACACTTGATGCTTTAGTTCACTTGGCTTGGCTTGGACCTCAGATTTTTAGAGGATAAAGACCAAGAGAAGGTCCTATATCCAATAAAAAAAAGAGTAGACGGGCAGAAGAGCCACATCTAGCCATGTTGGATAGAAGAAGGGGGGACCTTAGGGGGGTGACCCCCCAAGGGACTTTTGATCACCTTGTGGCGTTTTCTTGCAGCAGAGTTTCTTCAGAGTAGCTGAGCTTCTTTGCGCAGAGATTTCTCCGAGAGTTTTTAGCAATTTTTTGGGGATTCTTCAGGACCACTTCAGATAATTTTTCTGGACCCTTTCTCCTTGGAATGACTGCCTATTTATAGGCTTTTGGTGACCATTAGGAGGGTTTTATGTGCATTAATGGTATTAATGCTCCATGATGGGAGGAGTTACAAGATTTAATTCTTTATATTGTAACTCCTTTTTCTTGGATTTGATTGGCCGATGGAGAATAATGGGCATTTAATCTCCATGATGATGGGAGTTTCAAGATTAATTACCATGATTAATCTCTATAATGATAGGAGTTACATGGTTAATTGTCATAATTAATTGGACTTGTAACTCCCATTTCTTGGCTTCTGATTGGGGCGTTCAAAATAATCAGTTAATGACCCTAATAAATTGCCATAAAAGGGTCATTTAACTTCATTAATTGGCTGCCGAGTCGCTTGAAGAGTCGCAGGCCGCGCCGCGTCTTTTGGAATTCTTCTTACGATGATCATCGATGGATCCATACTTTATTTGATGTCGGATGATGATGAAAATTCAGACATTGGTTGCCACTAATAGGCCGGCAATGTCTGTCCAGTCGATTTCTTGATCGGTCGGGCAGAAAGTGTGCTTTCTCGGTCGGCCAGTTGGCAGTTTTGGAGTGTCCGATGATGATCAAATGATTTCGATGGCGGATCCGTGATGTTGACGAAGATCGACAGGTATCATGCCTCAAAAATCAGATTTTAAGAAAATCACAGGGGCCAAACATCACGAAATGCGAAAAAGGATGGAAAAACGACACTTTTAGAGGAAATCCGGCGACCCGGATTTCCAAGGTCGCCGGCGACCATGCCGGCGACCATGGGGCTGGCGACCTTGGACTTTGGTCCATTTTCCGGTCGCTTTCCGGTCGCCGTTTCTTGGTCGTTTCTCAGGCTTTTTCGCTTCTGTTTTCTCCTGTATTTTTCTGTCATTTTTCCTCATTTATTGGCTTAATTCCTCTGAAGAAAACCTGTCGAAAGGCTGTGCAAATCAGAGTACAAAGTTTCCTATTTTTTGGAAAAGCTGAAGACTTTGTAGCCGATTTTCCGCCAAGAGTTGAAACTGTGTCAAACGATGTCGGAATGACCTGAAATTCGAGGTGAAGCTTCTTGGGCATTAGATAGGACCAACCATGGGCTTTTATTTGAGTTTTGAAGCCGTTTGGGGTCCCGTCGATGCTTGACTTGATTTCACCGTGCGGAAGATATCGAGCTTTGATGTAAGGTCATCCGATGTCCGATTGACCTGAAATTTGATGGGGAGCCTATTGGAGTCATTTTGAGATGATCCATTAGCTCCGATTTGGGTGTCATGGTCCTGGGGAGCTTCGCCGCCGGTAGGCTTGATTTTGCTTCGGAGCATCAAAACCTGGTCAAACGTTGTCGGAATGACCTGAAATTTGACATGGAGCCTTTTGGAGGTATTTTGAGACCATCCATAGACTCTGATCGAAGATTTGATGTATTTGACATTGTTGCAGTCGGGAGCTCCGGCTCAGCTGTTGGAGGATTGAAGTTAGGCCAAATAGTGTCCAAATGGCCCGAAACTTCATGTGTACCCTTCTTTTGGCTACTTTGAAAGATCTTGTAGTTTTTGTTTGGTTTTGTCAAGATCTGATGCTTAAAGCAGCTTTGCCTGTTTGTAGTAGGATGCGGCTCCATATAGCTTTTGATGTTGATGAGGCAAAGTGACATTTTTGGTGTCAACACCTGTCTTCCAAACTTAGATCCATATCTTATTATCCTTGAGCCCCAATTAATTATAATGATCATTTGGTACCAATTCAATTAACTCTTAATTGGAATGGGTGCGCACTTACCAATGATAAATCCATTAACTGGCACAAGGGGATATTAAATATAGATTCCATCTTGACCATCGAATATTCCCATAGCTCTACTACCACGTACCCAAATCATCGAGGTGTTGACCTACAATTGGCCTCACTTATTGGCGACTCGAAGTAAATGAATAGATAGAAACTTGAGTTCATTAATGTCTCAGGATTGAGAGCCTATTGTTAGAGAATTATGAGAGCAGACCTTTAAAATAAAGACAGTGTTCATAAGGTGCTTTTCATGGTCCTTCAATACATCCAATGTACCAGCACTATGATCCAGAATCTTACATTCTGATGATCGAGACAAATCGCAGTATCTCATAGTAATCAAAACACTACAACCTTGTCAGATGAGATGTCCAATCTCATCACTGGTTGTGAAGATATTCAAGTATAAGATTTGCTATGTATGTCTCCCGTATGTGGATCTCATCCATACACATGTATTGCATCTAGTATACTTATGGACTCCGGTTCATCTCATGAACCATCATGTCATTCGTATTGGTTATGTGCAATTAAGTAATAAACACCATTCATCTCATGAAATGATAACATGAATATATTGAAAAATAAAGAAATTAATCAATTTATTACATCAATCTTAATGGATTGACACCATAACTAACAGATTATCCAATTTTCGGAGTCTCAACTTGACATTGCTTTTTTGCATCATGTCATTTTGTAGAGATACCTTTAAGGAAGGAATTTGTATTTCTAAAGGGACAATAGCTTCACATCTATAGACCAAGGAGAATGGTGTGCTATGGGTTGGTCCTCGAACGGTGGTTCGATAGGCACACAAACTTTCAGGGAGTTTGTCACCTCAGTCTCTTTTGTGACTAGAGACCATTTTCTTGAGGATTTTGCAGAGTGTCTTGTTGAAGGCTTATGCTAGTCCATTCGCTGCCGGATTATATGGAGTCGAATGACAACTTTGGATTTTGTATTTGTCGCAAGACCTGTAGAATATGTGATCCCAGAATTGCGGTCCGTTATCATGGACGAATCTTTTAGGTATGTTGAAGCGACAAATGAAGTTGGTGCGCAAGAATTGAAGGACTGACGAGGTCTTCATTTCATTGAACGGAAACGCTTCTGACCACTTGGAGAAATAATCCGTAGCGGCAAAGATGAAGTGATGACCTTTGCTTGATGGGGGAGGGATAAGACCTTTGATGTCCATACCCCAGGCTTTGAAAGGCCACGAGATTGCAGTAGGGTGTAGCCATTCTGCAGGCATGTGGACATAATCTCCATGAATTTGGCATTGTTGACAGCGCTTAGCAACTTGCATTGCGTCAGCTATCATGGTAGACCAATAATAACCTAACATTTTTATATGATCGTAGAGCTTAGGACCAGCCTGATGGGCTCCACAAAGACCAGCATGCACTTCTTTGAGTGTTTCTTCAGCCCCTTGTTGTGACAAGCAGCGTAGAAGTACTCCATTGAAGGATTTTCTGTAAATTGTTTTTGAAGAAATATCCAAATGAAAGTTTGGGGCTTGTCTTTGAATGCTTACCCGCTCTTTTGGATCCTCAGGTAAGATTCTGAACATAATATAATCAATGAATGGATCCCTCCAGTCGCCAATTGGAGTTTTAAGGATGGAAATCTGACTTCCAATCACTCGGTGGCATTCAGTAACTGCTTGGTGTGTGTTGAGAGGAGGGAGAATCCTTCTTCGACACACTGTAATTTTCATGTTTTCCCCTTCTTGGATTGCCATAGATGCAGCAAGTCCAGCCAGGGCATTTGCACGAATGTTTTCACCTCTGCGGATGTGGGTGATGTGACAGATGTCAAACTTTTGACGAAACGATTGCGCCTTGTTGTAGTAAGGCAACAGATCAGGCTTCCTAATTTCATATTTCTGATTCATCTAGTTGACGATCGGCTGAGAGTCCCTAAAGGCTTCTAGCATGGTGATGCCGGATTCAAGGGCGAGTTCCAATCCTATGATTAGAGCTTGGTATTCGGCTGCATTATTTGAACATGGTTCCAGTAGCGAGAATGCGTGTGGAATCATGTATTTGTCAGGACTAACAAAGAGGATGCCAATTCTCGATATCAGTTTTCCCTTTTCATTGGTCCTGGTTGAACCATCAAAGTACATGTCACAGGAGGCATTTGACGAGGAAGTCTCCACGTTGTAGACAGGTTCGTCTAGGAGATCATCCCTGAGCGGAGAATCCTTAGGCAGTGGATGCTCTGCGAGAAAGTTTGTTAGAGCTTGGCCTTTGATTGCTTTTTATGGTACATATCTAATGTCAAACTGTGACAGAAGGATAGACCATTTTGCCAGCCGGGCATTGAGGGAACCTGCTTTTGTGACAAGGACCTTTAAGAGATTGATCCTTGAAATCAGGTATACTGTGTTGGACAGTAGGTAGTGACGTAGCTTTTGTACTGCGAACATCACCACAAGGCATTCTTTTTTGACTGGAGAGTAGCGATGCTCTGCGCCAACCAACATACGGCTGAGGTAGTATAGAGCAGTTTCTTTTCCTCTATCATTTTCTTGCGAGAGTAGAGTGCCCAAAGAATAGTCGAGAGCTTTTGTGTACAAGATGAATGGTTTTCCAGTTGTAGGGGTGGCCAACACTGGAGGTTTGGTCAGGTATGACTTAATGTCTTGAAATGCAGCTTCACATTCAGAATCCCAAACAAAGTCCACACCTTTCTTCATCAGGCGAGAGAATGGACGGCACTTCCCGGATAGGTTGGAAATGAACCGTTGGATGTATGCCAATCTTCCTTGAAGCCCTTTTAGTTCTCTTAGGGTTCTTGGAAATGGCATTTCTAGGATAGCCTTGACTTTGATGGGGTCAAGTCTTATTCCCGCTTTCCGAACTATGAATTTGAGAAACTTACCCGATGAAACACCGAAGAAGCATTTGAGGGGATTCATTCACAGTTTGTGTTTGCGAAGTTGGAGGAAGACTTCTCGAAGATCTTTGAGATGATCTTCTTTCCTTTTGCTTTTGACGGCGAGGTCGTCAACATAACATTCGACTGTCTTGTGCTACATATCTTGGAATATCTTCATCATAGCCCTTTGATATGTCGCACCGGCATTCTTCAGACCAAATGGCATGACAGTGTACCAATACACGCCAAATGGGGTCCGAAATGATGTGTGCCTTTCATCTTCTGGATGCATCTTTATCTGATTGTAGGCAGAGAAGCTATCCATGAAAGTCATTCGCTCAAATCTGCAGGTGTTGTCAATCATCACCTCAGGTATGGGGAGCGAGAATTCATCTTTTGGGCATGCATTATTCAGGTTTCTATAGTCAATACAGACTCTGGTTTGCCCATTTTCTTTGTCATGGGGACCATGTTGGCCAACCATTCAAGATGCTGCTCCTCGCGCATAAAGCCAACGTTTTTGAGTTTCTGAAGTTCTTGTTCAATTTTGTCCATCACGTCAAGATGGAATCTTTTTTGGCCTTGTTTGACAGGCTTGATATTTTCTTGCAAGTTAAGTTTGTAGACTGCTATTTTGGGGTCTAAGCTAGGCATTTCAGCATAAGACCATACAAAATAATCAACAAACTCACAAAGAAAAGGGACATACTTAGGCAACTCATCATCCTTTATATTCTTACTTGTGAATACAGGACGTAGGTTATCTGGTGTTCTCACGTCTATCTTTTGAACAGAATCCTCTGTTGGAAGGTTTGAAGGTGGTTTCTCCACAATATTTTCGGAGGCTTCCAACTCAACAAGACCTTCTGGAGTTTCAAAAGCATTTTCAGACCATCTCTTAGATATGTGTTCTTATAGCCATGGTGAAGCTCCATCTCCATTATTGGAAGCTCTCTCTTCCTATTCCTTGATTTGCCATTCTAGGGTTTGTAATGGATGTTATTTTGGGGGTTTTTGTGTAGTTGTGAATTTTGAGCTTGGAGAGTGTGCTTAGAGCTTGATTAGCTTATTTGGAGCCAAGGCAAGTGGATGAATAGAGTATTTTGATGATTTTTTGTTTTATTTGAATTTCCACTATTGTTTTCATTTATGTTCCATGGCTTATACAAGTATGCAAATGAGTGTTTTGAGGAGCATCTCCTTCTATTTAGTCTTTTGGAAACAGATGAGTGCATTGCTTTTGGTTAAAGGTTATTTTGTCACTTTTTACATCTTCATTTATGATGGTTGTTTCTGGCATTGAATGAAGTGGGTATCACTATGAATTAATGTGATTCTTGGTTTTAAATGGATGGTTGTTGGAGGACTTGAATGGGGTGGAAGTAGGTGGAAAGAAGGCCATAAATATTGTGTTAAGTGTTTGCTTAAATGAAGTTTTGAAGAGAATGGAAGATGAGGTTTGGACTGCTGAAACGGAGAGTTGCTGAAACAGTTCGCTCGAGCGAACCTCTATTCGCTCGAGCGAACCCTTCACAGAACTTTTATCGCTTGAGCTAACCACCTCCTTCGCTCGAGCCTTCCTGTTCCGGAGTAGTTCGCTCGAGCAAACTCAACATCGCTCGGGTGAACCCCTCACAGAACCTTGTTCGCTCGAGCCTCCCTGCTGCTTCTCTCAGCCTTTCCTGACTCGGAGTAGTTCGCCCTAGCGGACTCAACATCGCTCTAGCGAACCCCTCACAGAACTTTGGTCACTCGAGCCTCCCTCCTTCTTCGCTCGAGCCCTCCTTACTTGAACCAGTCCGCTCGAGCGAACCCCCTGTCCGCTCGAGCGAACTGTACAGAATTCTTGGGTCTTTTCCATTGCTTTTAGATATGATATGTTTAGGCTTGGATGGGTTTTTTTGATGCCCTGCAACCTTTGAAGGACCTAGGGGATGGCATAAGGAGATTGATTTGGAAAGAAACCCCACTTCGGAAAATGTATTGGAAATTGTGGATTTATCAAACTGTATAAGGGAACTTGGGATGTCTATCATCATTCGAGTACCATGCCAAGGGCAATAATAGACATACAAGGTCTTTATACATATTGTGTGAATACGGAAGTCCCAATACATAGTCCGTAATTGTATAGGGATTTATCATACTGTTTTATTCAGTTTATACTTGTCATAACCCGATTTCACTCAATGTCATTAGTTTTGTCTCAAATTATGGATTTATGCTCCTGACACGTCTTGCCAGCCCTGTTTATACATGAAAAGATAATGATGTTAAATGTGTGCCTGTGAGAACCATGCCCCGCCTGCCTGAGTGTTTTACATCGAGATAATTTTGTACATGTTTTGATTTCTCATGTAACCTATCAGTCGGCACCACTAAGCTTAGACGTCCTTGTCAGTCTGATCAACTGACTTGGGCCTCCCCCTCGTGCTCACGCCAGTTGCAACTTGGATCCTGTCCTGCCTCGTTACCCGGTTCCGCGGCCGTGGTCTTGTCTAGCTATATGTATATGTATATATTGTTGGTTCTCGTCACTTCGCGTGTTCGAGCCCAATGCACTGAATGTGCTCTCATCACACTAGTGATGGAGAGGATTTAGCTTTAGTCTGGTTGCCATCTTGCTAGTTCCCTGTTCTTTGATATCCTACATGTTTCATCTTATTTATGCATTTTTACAAATGATATATCTTGTTTCATGGAAATAAATGTTTGGATAGATTTCAATGTATTTTCAGTATATCTTTCGATTTCTCATATTGTGTTATCTATTCACCCACCTGTCAGACCGTCGTGTCTGACCCATTTTTGTGGTACTCAGGTTCAGTCCCCGTTATTGCCTACGAGGAGGAGCCAGAGGAGGCGGTCGGTGAACCGCAACGATTAGTGGAGTGGTAAGCCGACAATGCCATTTAGACATTTGGTTGAGCTTTGAGTTTCGAAACATATTTTGGGGGATTATTGGTTTACTTTTGATTTACAATTTTGGTTGTACTGGCCTTTATTGGCCATTATTTTTGGGGAATGTTAACTTAATTGATCTTTTGTTTAAACTTCTAACTTTACATTTTGGGGAATGCCAATGAGATCATTGCTCACTCTGACATCATGTCAGTTAATGTATTTATCAGTCTTGTGTTGTGAATGGATTAAGAATTCGATTTGCTACACGCTTCCGCACCTATGTAAAAATGTTTTGTGAGTGTGTGTGAAATCCTCACCGCGGAAACCTGTGGGAAATTAAGTGGATGTATATTCACAGTATTCATTGTTGTAACCACATATCAACATTGAAATCCACCTCATTCGCGGGCCCGGACCTCGGTCCGGGGTCACGACAGTGCCAATGGACTATATAGGGATAGTTGAGGCATACCTTTATTTTGGAAAGGTGCAAGCAAAGAATTTGATGAGGAAGCGTCCAATCTATGGAAGAAGATTGGTTTTTCTTCTGCCGATGCCGCCGGGACGATGAAGGTAGCAGACGCAGGATCTTCTACGTCAGCAGGTGTCTCCAATGGAGTGAGAGCAGGCTGAACTTACTGAGCATCAGCTTGGCTTGATGGTGTATCATTTTCTGGCCCTGAGTCTGAATTTGTGTCTTGCATGATAGACACAAAGGAGACAGCATGCATGCCCCTAGCCTTTTGTTTTGTCTTCTTTGCTTTGGTGGTGATTACCAAAGACTTTGAAGATTTGAGAGAGATAACGAAGGGAGATTGATTTCTCTCTTCGGATTTGCCGGAAGGCTTGTTTTCTTCCGATGATTGCTGAGGAGACTAGCCTTTATCTTGCTGGAGATTTTTGGCAAATGATGCTATTTCCCCCTCCTCCTTTTCGTTTTTGTCCTTGTGCATCTGAGAGTTGAAGGTCTTTCTGTCTGCAAACACTTGATGTATCAAGCCGTCGTCGCCAACGAACTTGATGCACTGATGTAAAGTTGAAGGGAAGACACCATTCTCGTGTATCCAGGGGCTTCTGAGAAGGATGTTGTAACATGATGGGGTCTTTATTGCATACACGGTGACTTCAGAAATAAGATCACCGATTTGCAACCTGAACATGATTTTGCCGATAGGCCTTTGAGTGCTCCCATCGTATTCAAAGATGGACACAGATGTGTGGCTCAGCTTGCTAGGTGGGATACCCAGCTCTTCGAGTGCCGAAGTAGAGATGAGGTTAAGTGCAGAACCTGGGTCGATCTGAACTCTGTGTATCCACATTTCTTTGATGTACCTTGTGAAGTACAGGGTCGGTTGTGCTTTGTCTCACCTAGCAAGAGGTCTTTCTTATTGAAGGCGATGGTAGCACTTGCTGCTTTTTGGACCGAGAGGCATTCAATGCAAGATCCCTCAATTTTCTTCTTTTCTCCCTTTGAGGATTTTTTGTCCCTATAGTCCATTTCAATTTGTAGGACCTGCGGGGCGTGTTTGTCGACATCCGCATTTAGCCTATGCAATTCTGAAATGAGACTATCACGAGTTTGTGGTGACATTCGTAATAAGTCTAGGATGTGCAGTTGTACAGGTATGTGTTTGAAGTGCTCAATCAAGTCATACTTGAAAGCCTCCTTGGGGCCTGCATTTTCATTATTGTTGCTACTTGGGGCGTTTACAACTTATTTTCTCGAAGGATTTACATAAGAAGAAAAAGATTGGTTGTAATTTTTGTGGTAATCCCGGTCAGAGCGGGTGCCTCTACCAACTTTAAGAGCTTCTGGAGAAGGTTCTTTGTTTGGAAGATCACTTTCTGGATCAAGGGGTTGATCCTTCTCATTTGTTGAAAACATTTCTGCAGCAGCGTAGCCGTCTTCAGTGATTGCATTACATGGAGCAATTTCCGGGAACAACTCCTGAACAACATCTAGCAACTTTTCTTCTTTGTTGAGTATTTCATCGGTCCATACATCTCCTATGAGATTGGGTATTTGAGACCAATTGACCGGGTTTTCATTGAAGAACACTTCATCGGCCAAAGCTTCTTCATGGTGATCAGTCGGAAAAGGCTTGAATTCCGATGTCACAATTTCAAGAGACGAAGGTTGAGAAGATGATATCTCAGTGGAAGTCACCCGAGAAGATGTAGCTTCAGAAGATATGCTCCCAGACGTAGTCTGAGGGTTTGCAGCTTCGGCATATGGAGCTTCAGAGGCACCATCATCCCAAGCTATCGCATTGCACGCAATAGGAGATCCCCCCAGAATGGGCTGTTGGGATTCGGACTCTTCCTCAGATGTAAGAGGATCATCGATCCAGCAACTTTCTTCATTTTCCGTGGTTAGCAGAGGAGATGTTTGTAGGTTTTCCGGGACCTCTGGTTCTGGATTGCGACGAAGTTGATTGATGCGATCTTGTTCTTGCTCTATGGCAAGATGTTGCAAGATCCTCGCATATTCTTCGAGATCGGGCATAGGAGCCAAATCTTCTTCTTCGTCTGCCCCTTATGGTTCATCATTATTGGGTTCCACTGGGGCATTGGCAGGTGCTGGATTGACAGCATTTTCTTGAATAGCCTCTTGGTCTTCTTCATCATCAGACCAGGATCATTGTGGCCGTAAGGGATTATACCAGATTACCAGCATAAGGTGAGATTCGGGAATCCATTATTCATTGGAGATGTATTCTCCTGTTTCAAGGGATTCCTCCCACTCATCGGTGTCACTGGACTCATATCCATCCATGGAGAATCCAAATACCGAGTTGCAAGAGTATGATGCCCCCTGCATAGTCTCATTTCTGAGCTGTGGTGGCATGAAATCACTAAGGGTGAATCTTCTTACCACTTTTGAAGTCTTGGGAACGGACTTTTCTGTTGCCCCCAGTGAAGCGGTAGAGGAGGTCTCTGCCTTTTCAATGACTTCTTGTTTTGGTTGAGCTTTCTCCTGCTGTTTGAGCTTTTGGAGTGTCTCCCGGCTTGCCTTCGCTGTTGAGCAGTTGGCTTTGTTTTGACGACCTCCTAATTTTCATCTGCAAGGAGATCGGGATGCACTCATATGGGCTGTCCATCTGGTGTTGGGTAAGGAACCAACTCTTGGGATGTTTGGGTCATTTTTATTACCTTAAAGGAAGTAGTGATCTTTTTCTTTGGTGATTTTGGTGTTTGTCCACATGACACCATGTTGACGGAGGCAGACCCATAATTTTTATCAAAGGTGATGACTCTGTTGTTCCACATCTCGTTGATCTTCTCTCTCACAACAAAGCATTGATTGAGAGGATGCAAGACCATCTGGTAGTATGGGCAATACCGAGGATCGTTGGTTTTGCCAACATCCCCCGGTCTTTTGGGGTCAGGCAAGGTGAGTTTCCCATTTGCCAAGAGTGCCCCAAATATTTCTTCAACATCTTCATTAAACGGGTATTTCTTCTCTACTCATTCTTTGAAAGCATCAGAGAGTTCAGGTCTCTTACCTGCAGCTTTGTTTTCAGCTTTCTTTGGCGGCTGGGGAGCTGACTTAATTTGCACATTGAGACCTCCTTTTTCTTTGGTTTTGAGGTTGCAATGGTTGTCGGCTCTTTCTTTGATGATTTCTGACTGTTGAGGTCTTTGATCACCGTTTCAGCCTCCATGGATGCTTTTAGGAGTTCTCCTAGATTCTTTGATTTGTTGCCGATGATCATGGAGCGGATCCTTGCTCTCATGTTGTTACGGCATATGTTGACCAGCGACGCTTGTGGCAGTACATCAGAGCATTTGTACGCCATTGCCTTCCACTTGTTAATGAAGTTGTACGTTGACTCATTCTCCCCCTGTTTTAGGCTACAGAGTTGAGCCATAGTAATAGGATGATCCTCACCTTTGAAGTGGGTTAGGAAGCGTGTTTCTAGCTTGGTCCAGTTTTGAATGGAATCCTCTGGCAGAGTGGAGTACCAATCAAAGGACGTACCTTTTAGGGTGCTTGCAAAGAGACGGGTCTTGAGGGCAGCTTGATCTGCAATAGCTCCCATCAGGATTTTGAAGTAGATGACGTGCTGTCTAGCTGAACCTTTCCCCGTATATGTTTGGAGAGTAGGCTGCTTGAATTTTGCAGGGAACGGAACCGAGTCCATCCATAAGGGATATGGTGGCTTGATTCCATGCTCCTTTAGTGTATCCTCTTCTTTTGCTTTAGCGAGGATATCGTCAACGTCCTTTTTGGTAAGGGCGCGTGACTTGTCTTCTCCACCATTTGCCTCATCATTTAGAGGGACTTCATTGTTTGGCGGACTTTGGAAAGTGAGAAGGAAGTTTTTCATTATAACCTCTATTCTCTATTGTCCTTGCTCCAGCCACTGGATGCGTAGAGCCACGTCATCGTGCGGCGGAGGTTGCTCAGAGTTTGTGACCAGGACATTCACCCTTCAAAAGTCGAATGAGGATACCGTCTTGGTGACTAAGCTGGAGCTCATTCTTTTGGATGAAGAGCCCGAGGAATGATCACTCCGGTGTCCTTGACTTGAAAGAGTGGGAGAGTCCTCCTAATGTCTTTGTGTCCGGGAGATGCTGCGAGTCACCGGCCGTCTGACTTGAATTTTGGTTGCTGACTTCCGGCGTCTTTTGGTTTTGCAAACCATATGGACAGCAACAACTTGGTCAGGTTTTTCTTTTTCGACCCATTTTTGAGAGACCTGAAGGGTAGAATGCTGGATTCTTTGCTTCTCTAGTCTCTTCTGTCGATATGCCACACGGCGACGTATGCGACGAGCAATTTGAGCTTCAGTTAGCTCTGGTTGTGCTCTAACAATAAAGGATGCAGTCCCCCGTGCACAGCAGCCGATCTTGTCTTCTTTGAAGACTGGCATGGATAGGATTTGGATGCGGTCCTCTGCTTGCCATAGTGAAGCTTTGAATTTTGCAAGTTCGGCCCCTGTTGAGATGAAGGGTTGAGCTGCAGGAGTACTAGCCTTAGTAGGTTCTTGTAAAGGCCTGGTGATGTATGATCTGATTTTGGGCTTGTAGGGGCAAGCCAGCTCATGCTGAGTTGGTTTTGTTGTTTGGAAGAGGGTAGGTTTCTCCTCTTTCTAGTAAGAGAGAGGGTAGAACCGGTTCTCCTTGAGAGGGGCCAGGTATGTTAGCTTTGTAGATGTTCGGGACCTCCTTTGTTTTGGTGAAGGTCTCGGTGACCAAGTCTTGGGGTAGACCTGGTCTCTTGCAGCTGAGGCTTCGTGGGGTTACCACGGGCTTTAGGCTTTTTGGTGGTTGCCCTCGGCGTCATGGCAGTGACACGTTCAGGGGCGGTCTTCTGGTTCTTGGCAGGTGCAGTTTCTTCTACGAGTAGTGGGAATGGTCCCAGCGACCCAAGACTATGGTCCAGGGAGTAGAGGTCGACCCGGTGTTTTGAGAGTTGCCGAGAGAGGTGATGCTTTGGCAGCTGGCAGGGCGCTTGTGAGTGCACTTGTTTTACTTCTCTTGAAGCATGAGTTGGTGCTTGTTCTCATCAAAGGCGATGGTTAATGAAGCTGCCATTGTTAGTTTGGAAAACTTCTGAAACAAGACCACATCCATTAGTAATCACAAGAATATGATCATAAATGGAAAATACAATGGTTTTGTCTTTTCAAATCGCTCAGGGGGCATGGCCCGGCCCAAGCGTAGTAAAGAGGGCAAAAGGCCATAGAGGGTACAATTGTTCTAAACGCAAGTATGGTAGGCTCAAAATGAGCGTTCAAGTGACTGCTAGAAGCAATTGTAAACCTTTATTCAAATTACCGAGAAGCGAGGCTCACTCGAGGTAACATTTGTGCCTAGTAGACCCGAAAGGGCGTACTAGCACCGCTAGGCACAAATGTTGCAAATCGCATCCTTGGAATGGACACGAGATAGGATTTTTTTTTAAGGCCAAGATTGGATTCATAAAAGAGAGCAAGTGGTATTCCAATCCGAACATAGGCTCAAACATTTCTGCGAGCACTAGATCCGAAAGGGAAGGAACCAAAATTTCTCAAATGTGAACCCAAAACCGACGGAAGTTATTATTATTTTTCTTTTGAAAGGGTCAAAATCAAGTTCATCGAAGAGAGCAAATGGTATTCCAATTCGAATACAGGCTCAAACATTTCTGCGAGCACTAGATCCAAAAGGAAGGAACCAAGATTTCTCAAATCTAAACAAAAAAATGACAAAAGTTTTTTTTTTTTTTTTTTTTTTTTTGGAAGAAAAAAAATTTTTGAAAATTTTTTTTTGTACACATAGGTCTCCAATTCGGTCTTATGAAACCTTAGTGGATAGATCAACCCCCAGGTAAGGGTAGGATTACTTAATGAGCCCATTTGAAGGACCTTTGCCTCGAACAGTCTAACTGCCTCCACACTCTGGACAAGGCTTTTCTTATATCCACATTGGTCAAAGAACGCAATTGGTGCAACCTTAGTTTTTTTTTTTTTTTTTAACCCCTTTTTTTTTTTTTTTTTTTAAAGATCACGAATGAATCCATCAAAGAGAGGAAGTGGCCCCTCCCAATCCAAACATCAGCTTAGCGATTTCCGCGAGCTATTGTCCGAAAAGGAAAGAACCAAAGTTTCTTCAATTTGAATCCAAAAGAGGGAAATTTTTTTTTCAAAATCTGAAAAGTTTGAGATTAGATTTTTTTTTTTTTTAAGATCCCTAATAGACTCATCAAAGAGAAAAGATGGCCCATCCTCCGATATGAACAATAACTACAAACATTTCTGTGAGCTATCAAGTTTGAAGAGGAAAGGATAAAAGTTTATCAAAGTTGAATTCAAAAATGAGAAATCTGAAATTTTGTTTTTTTTTTTTTTTTTTTTTTGTTTTGAAAGATTACTAATGAACCCATCAAAAAGTGAAAATGACCCCTCACAACCAGAACGTCAACTCAGCGATTTCCGCGAGCTATTGTTCGAAAAAGAAAGAACCAAAGTTTCTCCAATTTGAATCCAAAAGTGAGAAATCTTTTTTTTTTTTTTAATCTGAAAAGTTTGAAATCAGATTTTTTTTTTAAAATCCTCATTGGACTCATCAAAGAGAAAAGATGGCCCATCCCCCGATATGAACAATAGCTACAAACATTTCTGCGAGCTATCAAGTTCGAAGAGGAAAGGATCAAAATTTCTCAAAATTGAATCCAAAAGTGAGAAATCTGAAAAAAAAAATTTGAACAAGAAAGACTGGAAATAAACTTAAAAAAAGAAATTTCCAAAAAATCCTATCTCATATTTTTTTTTTTAAGGATGCAAGATTCAACATAGGCCACCAACTAAAAAGGAGCAAAGGAATCCAAAGCATCAAGTTCTCAAATGAACGTGTCCCACCGAGTGTGCCAACTTGATGGACCCGGCTCTTGCCTTCCTCCGCCCTGGGTCTACCAGGGTTTGGCTAGGCGAAAAGCAGGCATGAACATTTTTTGTACGGGTATACCAGATTTTCTATTGTACTTGGAATTTAGGAATGGTGATCCGGAAGTCCACCTTCACAAGTAGAAAGGAAATCAAATTTTTTTCTAACTTTCCATTGCACATATATTTTTAAGAAAAGAGACAGATTTCGAATGCCGTGAGAGGCGATTTCTTTTGTTTGTCATGAAAGGCGGTTTTGTGCCGTAGAAGGCGATTTTGCCGTGAAAGGCGATTTACAAATCTCATCAATAATGAAAGACAAGAATTGTGATTTTTTTTTCTCTTAAAAAAAATACAAAGTACAATAGAAAAGTAAGAAAATGAATCTAACTTCTCAGGAGATTGTGGGGACTCGTTCAGATCGACGGTCGGAAGTCAAGTATGGACTCCGCCATCGTCCTTCAAATGAGAACACTTGATACATTAATTCTTTTGGCTTGGCTTGGACCTCAGATTTTTAGAGGATAAAAACCAAGGGTATGTCCTATATCCAATAAAAAGCCGGGTAGACGGGCTGAAAAGCTACATCTAGGCCATGTTGAATAGGAGAGGGGACCTTGGGGGGGTGGCCCCCCAAGGGACTTCGATCACCTTGTGGTATTTTCTTGCAGCAGGGTTTCTTCAAAGTAGCGGAGCTTCTTTGCGTAGAGATTTCTTCGGGAATTTTCTTGTATTTTTCTAGACAATTTCGAATGATTTTTTCAGACCCTTTCTCCTTGGAATGACTGCCTATTTATAGGCCTTTGGTAGCCATTTAGGAGAGTTTATGGGCTTTAATTGTCATAAAGCCACATAAAGGAAGGAGTTACAAGTTTTAATTCATTTATTTTGTAACTCCTTTTCCTTAGCTTCTGATTGGCCAGTGGGGAATTAAGAGCTTTTAATTGCTTTTAATCTCCATCATAGGAGGAGTTTCAAGGTTTAAATGCCATGAATCCTTTGACTTGTAACTCCCATTTTCTTGCTTCTGATTGGGCCGTCCAAAACAATGAGTTAATGACCGCAATAAGTTACCATAAACGGGTCAATTAACAGCATTAAGCAGTCGCCAAGTCGCTCGAAAAGTCGCAGGCCGCGCCGCGTCTTTTGGAATTCTTCTTGCGATGATCGCCGATAGATCCACATGTTATTTGAAGTCGAATGGCGATGCAACTTCAGATATTGATTGATACCAATGGGCTGGCAATATTTGTCCAGTCGATTTCACGATCGGTCGGGCAGAAAGTGTGCTTTCTTGGTCGGCCGGTTGGCGATTTTGAAGCGTCGGATGATGATTCCATGATTTCGACGCTGGATCCGTGATATTGACGAAGATCGACGGATATCATGCTCAAAAACTCAGATTTTGGAAAAATCACAGGGGCTAATCATCTCGAAATGCGAAAGGGACCGAAAAAGCGCCCTTTCGGCGAAAATCCGGCGACCATTGGCCACTGTCGCCACCGGTGACCATGGGGACTTTTCCCCTTTCGGTCGCTGTTTCTCTGCAGTTTTTCGGGCTTTTTTGGTTCTTCTTTCTCCTGTATTTTTTCTTGACATTTTTCCTCACTTATTAACTTGATTCTCCTGGAGAAAACCAGACGAGAAGCATGCAAATCGGAACACAATGTTTCCTATTTTTTTGGAAAAGCCAAAGACTTTTGTAGCCGATTTTCCGTCAAGAGTTGAAACTAGGTCAAACGATGTCGGAATGACCTGAAATTTGAGGTGAAGCTTCCTGAGCAATAGATAGGACTAACCATAGACTTTCGTTTGAGTTCTGAAGCCGTTTGGGGTCCCGTCGATGCTAGACTTGATTTCGCCGCGAGGAAAATGTCGAGCTTTGATATATGGTCAAACGATGTCTGATTGGCCTGAAATTTGACAGGGAGCCTATTGGAGTCATTTTGAGGCGATCCATTAGCTCCAATTTGGATGCCATGGTCCCGGGGAGCTCCGCCTCCGGAAGGCCTGATTTTTCTTCCAAGCGTCAAAGTTGGGTCAAACGTTGTCGAAATGACCTGAAATTTGACGTGTAGCCCTTTGGAAGCATGTAGACACCCATGTGCTTTGTTTGATGAGTGATGACCTCGGTGGTTCTCACCGCCGAGAGGCTTAATTTTATTGCTAGAGAGTTTATGGAGGGTCAAACGTTGTCAGTTTGACTTGAAATTTGACGTGGAGCCTTTTGGAGGTATTTTGAGATCATCCATAGGCTATGATCGAAGATTTGATATCTTCGACACTGTCGTTACCGGGAGCTGCTGCTCAGCTGCTGGAGGAGTGAAGTTAGGCCAAATGGTGTTGAAATGACCCGAAACTTAATGTGTACTCTTCTTTTGGCTATTTTGAATAATCTTGCAGCTTTTGCTTGATTATGACAAGATCTGATGCTTGAAGCAGCTTTGCCTGTTTGTAGTAGGATACGACTCCATATAGCTTTTGATGTTGTAGAGGCAAAGTGACATTTTTTATGTCAACAAAGAAAAAAAAAGAAGAGAAAGAAAAAACATGGGGAAAAGAAAGAAAGAAAGAAAAAAAAAGGAAAGCAAAGAAAAGAAAAAAAAGGGGAAAGTTCTTTACTTTTACGTAGGTTTTCTTGTGAAGGAAGAAAACTTACTTGAAGCCATGGAGGAAGAAGAAGGAGAACTCGAAGATCCTTGAAGAAGAAGGGTTCTTGATCTTGGAGCACTCTTGAAGGATTTTGCAAAAAGAAAGCAATAAGAGTAAGAGATCCAACCTCCCTTGGTTTTATGGAATAAAGCAAACCAAAAGAGGAAACAAGGAGAAAAGCTAGGAGGTAAGTGCTACATATTTGCAACTTTCCTAAAACAAAGGAGATATGAGATATTCTTTCTTAAAGAGAAGATTCTTTGAGAAATTCTCTCCAAAAAGAAAGGGAATGTGAGATATTCTCTCCCAAAGAAAGATGCTTTGAGAAAATTTCTCCCAAAATTAAGGAAACTTGAGAAATTCTCTCCAAGTAAAGATAGTTTTAGATATTCTCTACCCAAAAGAGATATTTTTAGATATTCTTTACAAGAGTGACACCACATGAGATCCAAGCCATCTTTAAAAGCTTAAGGTCCCATGGGTTAGCCCACATGAGCCAGGTTTGACCACCTAGGCACTAAAAGTGGCTTTTAGTCAAAAATTCCTTTTACCAAGAGCATACAAAACTGGTTCCGTGCCTCTTTTGAGTTGATTGGACCATACAAAAAAAAATCCAAGCCTTATGAGTTTCCAAAAATCCAAATCATCCAACCTCATGAACCAAATTAAACCAAAATCTTGAAATTGACATTCCACAGAAACCCAAACCACTCCAAAATGGCCAAAAATTATCCCAAAGAGTGATAAAAAACCAAACCATGGTCCCCTAACTTGCCACATACAGCTTGTTAATTCACAAGGCCAAAACTAAAAACCAAATCTTGACCCCCTAACTTGCCACATGAAGCTTGTTAGGTCATAATGTCAAAACCAAAATAAAAAACCTGACCCCCTAACTTGCCACATACAGCTTGTTAGGTCACAAGGTCAAAAACAAAACACCAAAACCCTTCTTGACCGCCTAATGCCCCACATAAAGACTTTAGGTTCACAAGGTCAAAAAGAAAAACTAAAAACCCAAAAAACCAAATCCAAATATCATTTTCAAAACTTTACCTTGAGATGGTACGCGATCCCTTTCACTGCCATAAAATCCCCTTGGAGACTCAAAAGGCTACTCTATAAAAAAAAATGCTCAAAGACTCTTTGTCAAGTCAAGAAGCTCTCCTTCAAAATTCTCTTCAAGGCACATCGACTGTAAAAGCAATCATCGTTGTACCTCAAGGGGGCATTTGTTAACACAAAAAATGTCACTTTGCCTCCTCAACATCAAAAGCTACATGGAGCCGCATCTTACTATAAATAGGCAATGCTGCTTCAAGCATCAGATCTTGTCAAAATCAAACAAAAACTGCAAGATCCTTCAGAAAAGCCAAAAGAGCGGTACACATGAAGTTTCGGGCCATTTCAACATCATTTGGTCTAACTTCACTCCTCCAGCAGCTGAGCAGGAGCTCCCGGCGGCGGTGAAGCCAGAGACCCTGACACATAATATAGAGCACACAGCTGGCCTCAAAATGCCACTAAGAGGCTCTACATCAAATTTCAGGCAAACATGGTTTAGCCCAAAAAGGAAACAACCGCAGCGAAGTCAGCTCCCCCGGCGGCGACAGTGTCCAAGATATCAAATATTCAATCAGAGCCTATGGATGGTCTCAAAATACCTCCAAAAGGCTCCATGTCAAGTTTCAAATCAAACCGACGACGTTTGACCCTCCATCAACCCTCGAGCAGAAAAATCAAGCATCGCGGTGGCGAGACCCACTGAGGCCATCACTCATAAAAAAAACCACATGGGTGACTTCAACATGCTTCCAAAGGGCTACACGTCAAATTTCAGGTCATTTCGATAACATTTGACCCAACTTTGATGCTCGGAAGCAAAATCAGGCTTCCTGGCGGCGGAGCTCCTTGGGACTGTGACTTCTAAATCGGAGCTAATGGATCGTCTCAAAATGACTCCAATAGGATCCCTATCAAATTTCAGGTCAATCGGACATCGGTTGACCGCACATGAAAGCGCGACATCTTCCTCGCAGCAAAATCAGGTCTAACAGAGGCGGGACCCCATACGGCTTCAAAACACAAACAAAAGCCTATGGTTGGTCCTATCTACTGCTCAGGAGGCTTCACTTCAAATTTCAGGTCATTCCGACATCTTTTGACCTAGTTTGGCTTCTGGCGGTAAATCGGCGACAAAGTCTTCGGCTTTTCTAGAAAATTCGAAACTTTGTGCTCTGATTTGCACGGCTTATCATAGAGTTTTCTTCAGGAAAATTAGACCAAATACATGAGGAAAAATGTCAGAAAAAATACAGAAGAAAAAGAATCAGAAAAATCCGAAAAACGGTGACCGAACAGCGACCGAAAAGGGACAAAAAGTCCCATGGTCGCCGGCGACCATGGAGATCCGGGTCACTAGATCTCGCCCAAAAACCTACTTTTTCAGGTATTTTTCGCGTTTCGAGTTGATTGGCCCCTATAATTTTTCCAAATTCTGATTTTTGGAGCTTGAAATCCGTTGATCATCCGCGACTCTTCGAGTGCCAGGGCAACCGATTAATGAAGTTAAATAACCTGTTTCATGACAAGTTAATGCGGTCATTAACTCATTATTTTGGATGGCCCAATCAGATTCAAGGAAAAAGGAGTTACAAGTCCAAGTAATCATGGCAATAAATCATGAAACTCCCCTCATCATGGAGATTAAAGGCGATTAAATGCTCATCATTCTCCATCGGCCAATCATATTCAAGGAAAAAGGAATTACAAAATCAAGATCGGACACTCCGAAATTGCCAATCGGCCGACCAAGAAAGCACACTTTCTGTCCGACTGATAGAGAATCGATAGGACAAATGTTACCGGCCCACTGGTATTAATCAATGTCTGAATTCGCATCGCCATCTGACATCAAACAGCATGTGGATCCATCGGCGGTCATTGCAAGAAGAATTCCAAAAGACGCGGCACAGCCCATGACTCTTCGAGCGCCCGGGCAACCAATTAATGAAGTTAAATGACCCATTTCATGACAAGTTAATGCTTTCATTAACTCATTATTTTGGATAGCCCAATCAGATTCAAGGAGAAAGGAGTTACAAGTCCAAGTAATCATGGCAATAAATCATGAAACTCCCCTCATCATGGAGAATAAAGGCGATTAAATGCCCATCATTCTCCATCGGTCAATCATATTCAAGGAAAAAGGAGTTACAAAATCAAGAAATAAAAACTTGTAACTCCTCTCATCATGGAGCATCAATGCCATCAATGCTCATAAACCCACCTAATGGCTACCAAAAGCCTATAAAAGGCCGTCATTCCAAGGAAATCGAATAAGGAAAAATCCATCAGAAAAGTCCAGAAAATCAGAAAATCCAGAACTTCTGCAACTGCTGCAACAATTTCCTCTCCTTCGAAGAAACTCTGCTGCAACAAACACCACAAGGTGATTGAAGTCCTTTGGGGGGCCACCTCCCAAGGTCTCGTCTCCTTCTATCCAACATGGCCTAGATGCGGCTTTTCAGCCCGTCTACTCTATTTTTTAATGGATATAAAACCTTCTCTTGGTCTTTATCCTCTAAAAATCTGAGGTCCAAGCCAAGGCAAAAGAATCAAAGCATCATATGTTCTCATCTGAAGGACGATGGCGGAGTCCATAAATGACTCGCGACCGTCGATCTGAACGAGTCCCCACAATCTCCTGAGAAGTTAGAAATTTTTTTTTTACTTTTTTGTTGTATTTTATATTTTTTAATAGATAAAAAAATTACAATTCCTGTCTTTCATTATTGATGAGATTCATAAATCGCCTTCTACGACATAAAACCTCCTTTCATGGCAAACAAATGAAAAATCACCTCTCATGGCATTCGAAAATCTTTCTCTCTTTTCTTAAAAATATATGTGCAATGGAAAATTAGAAAAAAGATTGATTTCCCTTCTACTTGCGAAGGTGGATCTCTGGATCACCATTTCTAAATTCCAAGTAGAATAGAAAATCTGGCGTACCCGTACAAAAAATGTTGATGCTTCTTTTCGTCCGCCGGACCCCGGCAGACCTGGGGCAGAGGAAGGCAAAAGCCGGGTCCATCAGATACTTTGAAGTGTCTTTAACTTCTGGGGCACCAATTCTTTTTAGATTCGACATTTGGGTTCCAAACACACAAAGATCAAAGGAAAGATCTTAACATATACTTGACTAATTTGTTTAGAGATCATGATTTTTATACAATGAGTACTGTTTAGCACTTGTTTAGTCTTACAAGTATAAACTTTGTTTTGAATTATTTAAGAAATGTAAAGGGAACACTTCTTCAACTTTGTTTTGTTATAGCTTCGGCTACCATTTTTTAGCCCTGTTTTGCTTTGTCTTGATAAGTGTATCCCTCTATCTTCGATAAGTTTTGTATAAGTATTTGTACATTTTGTGCATTCATGAATTCCGTTGAATACCACTGAGCTTGGACTACCATTCCAGTCTGATCCACTAGTTAGGGGGTCCTTAAACATATAGACTGTCTGCAAATTAGTCGTGTATTTATACACATCTTCTCTTTGTCCCGGTTTCGCGGCCGGCTTTCCCGCCCAACTTGAGTGGCTCGAGCCTTTGCTTTGTTTGCTTTGCTCTACTTTGTCTTTGCTTGTTCTTGTCATCATGTACGACGGAAAAAGGATGAGCTCAATGGGGATTTACGAATCATGATGTTTTCATTGTAATCATGCTAGCTTTGTTTTCCTTTTTGCTCAAGTCTTGCTTCGAATTCATTAAATGATTTTAAGCATTGTTTATTTTGAATTTTTAAATAAATTATATATTATGTCTAAATTGATCACCTGCCAGACCGTAGTGTCTGATCCATTTGTTTTGGTGTTTAGATGCAGGTGCCGATGCCGTTGAGGAGGAGCGCCAGGAGAAGGCTTTTGAGCCACCCCCAACCCGTGAGTGGCAACCCGACGACATCATCTAGATGCCGGGTGGGGTCATGAGTTGCGAGGCACTTGGTTTGGGATTGTGTTTTTGTTGTTTTGGAAATGTATTGGCCTCTGTTAGCCTCTTATCTTAGGTTGTAAACCATAACTTAATACACTTTGTTTGACTTGAAACTTAAACTATGTTGGGAACGCAATGTTTATATTTCCCCATTTGAATACCTGTCTTGATAATGATTCATTTTATCTACGCATTTGGAATTTATCTTGATACGTCATGATGTGAGTACTACACGTTTCCGCATAAACATTAATCTTGTGAGACTGTTCTGTATTTGTTTTGGAATCCTCACCGCGAAAACCTGTGGGATAATTACAGTTGTACACTTCATCGCAAGCCCGGGCCCAGGGGCCTCGGTCCGTGGTCTCAACAAAGAGGTTGATCCTCGAAATCAGGTAGACCGTGTTGGACAACTGATAGTGACGTAGTTTTTGTACAGCGAACATCACTGCAAGGCATTCTTTCTTGACTGGAGAGTAGCGATGCTCTGCACCCACCAACATGCGGCTGGGGTAATATAGAGTAGCTTTTCTTCCTTCATCATTCTCCTATGCCAGTAGAGCGATCAAAGAATGGTCAAGGGTTCTTGTGCACAAGATGAATGGTTTCCAGTTGTAGGGGCAGCCAACACTGGAGGTTTAGTTAGGTATGACTTGTTAGCTTGAAATGCAGCTTCACATTCAGCATCCCAAACAAAGCCCACACCTTTCTTCATCAAGCGAGAGAATGGACGACACTTCCCTGACATGTTGGAGATAAACTGTCGGATGTATGCCAATCTTCCTTGAAGTCCTTTTAGTTCTCTTAAGGTTCTTGGAGTTGACATTTCTAGGATAGCATTGACTTTGGTGGGGTCAATTCCAAACTATGAATCCGAAGAACTTACCAGATGAGACATCGAAAAAGCATTTTAGGGGATTCATTCGCAGTTTGTGTTTGCAAAGTCGGAGGAAGACTTCTCAAAGATCTTTGAGATGTTCTTCTTTTCTTCGGCTTTTGACGGCGAGGTCATCTATGTAACATTCGACCATCTTGTGTTGCATATCTTGGAATATCTTCATCATAGCCCTTTGATATGTTGCACCAGCATTTTTCAAACCAAATGGCATGATAGTGTAGCAAAACATGCCAAACGGGGTCCAAAACGATGTGTGATTCTCATCTTTAGGATGCAACTCTATCTAATTATAGCCAGAGAAGCTATCCATGAATGTCATTCGCTCGAAGCCGCATGTATTGTTAATCATCACCTCTGGTATGGGGAGCGGGAATTCATCTTTAGGGCATGCATTATTCAGGTCTCTATAGTCAATATAAACCTTAATCTGCCTATTTTTCTTTGTCACGGGGATGATGTTGGCCAACTATTCGAGATGCTGTTCCTCGCGGATGAAGCCAACACTTTTGAGTTTCTAAACTTCTTGTTCAAATTTGTCCATCACGTCAAGACGGAATCTTCTTTGGCCTTGTTTGACAGGCTTGATACCTTTCTGCAGATTGAGTTTGGGGACTGCTATTTTGTGGTCTAAACTGGGCATTTCAACGTAAAACCATGCAAAACAATCAACGAACTCACGAAGAAAAGAGATATACTCGGGTAACTCATCATCCTTTATATTCTTACTTATGAATATAGGACATGGGTTATCAGGTGTTCCTAAGTCTATTTTTTTAACAGAATCTTCCGTTAGAAGGTTTGAAGGTGGTTCCTCCATAATATTTTCGGAGGTTTCCAACTCAACAAGACCTTCTACAGTTCCAAGGGCATTTTCTGACCCAGGCTCTGCTTCTATCCATAGGTCTTCTTGATCGGTAATCTTCTCAAGACTTGCTATGAGATGGTCCCAGTCAATTGCTGAAACTGGGTCGAAGTAGGGCACTTCTTTTGGAGACGATAGTTCTTCTGGATCAGAAAATCGTATGTCTGGGTCATCGGACAATTCCTCTTCATCATTAGAGAAATCGTACCAATTGGATGAGCTTCCTGGATCCTTGATGGGTGACTCTTCAAAGAGATGTCTAGGGAGATCAATGTCTTCATGGACACAAGATGTTGAGGCTTGGTCAGCAAAACGACATTGTAGCTTTTGTGTCAACTGTCTCGGGGGAGTGCCATGATCATACCTCAACCCATGTGAAGACTTGTCTATATGATTGTAGAGTTACCAATCCTCCAGTTGGCTTTTGGTCAGGGTGGGTTCTAATGGCGTGAGAATACCATGGCCACTATCGCGACCCCAGACCGAGATCCGGGCCCGCATAGGTGTTAATGGTGGGTTACAACAATAAACATATGACTACACACATTTAATTTCCCACAGGTTTCTGCGGTGAGGATTTCACAGACACTCACAATTCATACACGTTGGTGCAGAAGCTTGTAGCAAACCAAATTCGTAATCCATTTCACCATTTCAAAACTGATAAAATATATATAGATAATATGATGTCAGAGTGAGCAATGACTCCTTTGGCATTTCCAAAATATAAGGTTAAAAGTTTATACAAAATGTAAGTTCGTTAAACATCCTCAAAATAATGACCAACAAAGTTCAGTACAACCAAAAGAATATTCCCCAAAATTTGTCAATCTAAAATTCTTAAAATGTACGCATCTCAAAGCTCGGCCCAATGTCTAGATGACATTGTCAGCTTGCCATTCGACTACATGGTGCGGCTCACCGGCCGCCTCCTCTGGCTCCTCCTCAAAGGCAACGGGGTTAGGACCTAAGTACCACAAAAATGGGTTAGACACAACGGTCTGGCAGGTGGGTGAATAGATACACTAATAAAGAAAGCACATAGCATATTTTAGAAACATATTGAAAATCTGTCAAAGTAATCATTTTCCATAAAACAAGATGCATTCTTTGTTTAAAGCACATATGCATTATAAAACATGTGGGGTAATCAAGGAACAGAAACTAACAAGATGGCAACTATGCGTAAGCTAAATCCTCCATCACTAATGTGATGAGAGCACACGAAAGGCATTGGTCTCGGACACGTGAAGTGACGAGAAACAACTTATACATATATACATATACTGAGCAAAACCACTGTTAGTTTTATGGTCTCAATCCATTAAGATTGATAAAATAAATTGATTAATTTCTTTATTATCAATATATTCATGCTTTCCTTACATGAGATGAATGGTGTTTTATTACTTGTTTGCACATAACTAATACGAATGATATGATGGTTCATTAGATGAACCGGAGTCCATAAGTATACTAAATGCAATACATGTGTATGGATGAGATCCACATACAATAGAAATGTATAGCAAAGCTTATACTTAAATATCTTCACAACCAGTGATGAGACTGGACATCTCATCTGACAAGGTTGTAATACTTTGATTACTATGAGATAGTGGGATTTGTCTCGATCATCAGAATGTAAGATTCTGGATCATAGTGCTGGTACATTGGATGTATTAAAGGACCATGAGAAGCACCTTATAAACACTATCTTTACTTTAAGGTCTGCTCTCATAATTCCCTAGCAATAGGCTCTCAATCCCGAGACATTAATGAACTCAAGTTTCTATCTATTCATTTGCTTTGAATCACCAATGGGTGAGGCCAATTGTAGGTCAACACCTCGGTGATTTGGGGACGTGATAGTAGAGATGTGGGAACATTCGATGGTCAAGATGGAATCTATCTTTAATATCCCCTTATGCCAATTAATGGATTTATCATTGGTAAGTGCGCACCCATTCCAATTAAGAGTTAATTGGTTCGGTACCAAATGATCATTATAATTGGGGCACAAGGATAATAAGATATGGATCTAAGTTTGGAAGACAAGTCCAGTTGATCCATGGATATTAATGAAGGGGCCTACTTGTGGACATAGGGAAGTTTAGGGTCTTCATGTAATTTATTCCTAAGACTGGAGTTCAATTGCATTTATATAGTGGAGTTATTTGCAATTAACTGTGGGCCCAGATTGCACATGAGATGTGGGGTCGTAGTATCCCAGTTGGAGCCAGCTTTCTATAAAATCCCTAGTGGTCCCCACGCTAGCCCAAGATCGGATCATTACTAATTCTTTTTAAACTCAAAAATGAAAGTTACTATTTCTATTTGAAGTGAGACTTCTAATAGTGGTAATAGTAGGAATAGAGAATTGCTAATTATTATGGAAGTAGGACATCTAATAATAAACAAAGAGGAGGATGCTTAAGCTATAAATATGAGAGGAGGGAGGCTTGGACGTCCATGCACTATTCCACATTGGAATTCACGCCCAACCTTCTCCATTGTGCAAGAGTTGCACATCTCTCTCCTTCCCTCTTCTAGTTTCTCTTATAATTTCCCTTTGAGGTTCTAGTTAGTCTTTCTCTTGGAGATCCCACCCATCTTCTTGAGAAAAGAGAATCTGATACCGGTCATAGCGTGGAAGACGATTGGGTCTTGGAGATTCCTATTTGATACGTGAAAGTTTCATCATTAAAGAAAGGAACAACTCCTCCATTAGAGCACAACCGAGCTCCAAAGGTATAATCTACTTTCTTGTATGTTGTGGATTTCGTGGTTGCATGTTTGCTGCTGTTTCTATCTTCTAAATAGGGTTTTCTACTGTACATGATCATGAGAAAGAGGATATGGATCCTGGATTGGGTTTTGTAGCCTTTTGGATAGTTGATCCCTGAGTCAACTGGGTCAAAAGTTTTGAAAACCTATCCTGGAGGCCCACCTATTTCCAACAACCACGGCCACGGAACCGGGTGACAAAACAAAATTCAGACTCAGACTGTAGCTGACAGAAGTTAGAGGGGGACTCCAAGTCGGTGGATCAAACTGACAGGGTCGTCCAAGCTTAGTGGTGCCGACTCATAGGTCAAAATGCATTCAAAACATATACATATCTAAAGAGGTGAGTAACACCCAAAACAGACTGAACAAAAAGGCTGGTGAGCGCATTCATTGCAATAATATCTTATCGAAATACGCAAGGCTAATCAAAAGTTCAGAATACGAATTTCAGTAGTCAAAAGTGGCATTTGCATTAACAAAAGACGACTGTCTGAAACAAATGAAATTCAAATAAAAACTAACCCGATGGATCTCTTCGTAAATCCGGACCATGTATCGAGGTTTCAGGATTTGAACAATATGTATAAGAGTCTCGTATGTCAGTTTGGTCATTCACTTGGTACTCCTTTAGATTTGGAGACATTCCAAGATCTCTATACAATTGATAAGTCCCAAGATACTCAATACATTTCCAAAGTGGGATACTTTCTAAATCAAACTCCTTATGTCATCCCCTAGGTCTTCCCAAGGCGTTAGGACATCAAATCAATCCAATCGAACCTTAAAACACCCTTCTTGAAAACATTAGGAAAGACTCAGGAATCCTGCATAATTCGCTCGAGCGGACAAGGGGTTCGCTCGTGCGAAGGGCTTTCTGGAAGGGTTCACTTGAGCGGACAAGGGCCCGCTCGAGCGGACTAATCCGAGTCAGGAAGGTTCAAGCAAACTGGAAAGGTGGCTTAAGCGATCAAGTCTCTGGAAGGGTGTCACTCGAGCGTACAATGGGTTGCTCGAGCGACCTAGCTTCTGGTAGGGTTGGCTCGAGCGAGCCTAGGGAGTTTGCTCAAGCAAACCATGTTCTGTAAGGGGTTCGCTCGAGCGAACTGCTTCAGAACCTGCAATTCTGTGCAGTCTGAGTTCCCTTCTTTTTCACTTCTCAAACCTCCTTTGTAACACTACTTTCCACAACCATTTACTTCCCTTTTGCCTTCCAACAACTATATTTACTCCTCCAACAATAAACCTCTAGGCCATTAACTTCCATTCATTTCCAATCTCATTTATTGCAAAACATCCATCATTAATGAAGTTGACGACAAAACAAACTTTAGCAAATAAATGTATACATTCTTAAGAGAATATTTAAGAATGAATAGTCCAACCATATGCACATTTCAAAAAGCATTATAAAACCATAGGAATCTAGGAGAAGATGAATAGTAAAAATCCACATTTTTCCATAAAATAAGAAAGCATTCAAATCAACCCATTCATCCACTTGCTTTGGCTCCAAATTGGCTAATAAAGCTCCTAATCACTTCTTCTCAAGCCTAATCAATGATCTACACAAAAATCCCCAAAATACACTCATTACAAACCCTAAATTAGTCAAATCAAGGAATAGGAAGAGAGAACTTCCAATAATAGAGATGAAGCTCCTCTAGGACTAGAAGAACAATAATCTAGAAGATTAGGAGGCAAGCTTACTTGGAAGGTCCTCTAATGAGGGAGGGTAGCTCAAAGAAAGCCCCATAATGCTTGGTTTCTTCTACAAATTGTATCAATGTGAAGCCTTCATGGAGAGGAAGAAGAAGATGGTCTCCATTTCTCTTTTAGCAATAGGTTAGCATGGATTTGGAGATGGAGAAGCAAGAAGAAAAGGAAGCAAACCCTAGGTGGCTGGAACTTCTTTTTCTCAAAAGAAAAGTTGCAAGAAAAGGAAGAAGGAAGAGGACTCCTCCTTATATAGAAAGTGGGGATGGGTCCCACCACTTAAGGATCTTGTGGGGCTTAAAACATTGACTTCCGGGCCTCGGATGAGTTCGACGAAGAAGGATGAAATGTTCGTTGAAATTTCTAGTTTCCAAAAAGTATATGTTTTGTGAGTTTCGGGGATATTGAAAATAGTGTCTAGATTTTTGTGTAAAAAGATTGTTTTGCCCCTATTATTAGCAAAGTGGGGTTTCGAGGTCTCGAACGGAAACGGAGTAAATACGAAAGTTGAAGATAATGACAAAACAAATTAAATGGAGCAAAAATACGGATTTCCAAAACTATCAGATAAACCTCAAAATCACTCAAAACACAATAAAGGAACCCCCAAAGGGTCCCACTAAATCAAAAGGTTCTAAAAATAATCCAAAGCTATATAAAAATAATTCTAATCTAATCTTAACAAAAATCCACTAATCTCACTTATGATTAAAGCACGTCTTAATTAGCACTAATTGGAAACTTTCAGGGCGGGATCTTATGTAACGCCCCAATTCTGAATACCGAAGATAACGCTAAGGTACCCGAAGTTGGCGCGCTACTTCCTGGAAAAACCGAGAACTTCCAAGATCGTAGTCCGTAGTGAGGTCAAAATTTTAAAACTTTTTAAATAACATCATAATCAACAGTTGAAATGCGGAAGCGGAATAAAAGATAGCGGAAGCAATAGTATCATGTATATATATCAGATGTAAAAGTGTGGAAGCCTGTTAGTGATCTCAAAGTCTAAATATCAAAGTGTTTATACATATCAACTATCTACCCATATCTCTCTACAAAAGTGCTCTCAAACCCAAAATAATCTGCACTCAACCCTCCAGTGCAGGCTCTCCATCCTCCGGCTCGACCCCTTGGTCAGTCGGTCCCCATCCGTAGTCCCCAACTACGGGCGCCTCATGGATCGCGTCACCCGCGAGATCATAGTCTGGACCTAAGCACCAAAGATGGGTCAGATCTAAAGATCTGGTAAGGCACCATATGCAGATAACACAAGATGTATACGCAAAGAGAGTAATGACAAGTACATAATCATGTGAGTAAACAAGGTACATAATCTAGGTAGTTGAGCAGTAATAGCAGTTTAGAATAAAAAATGTAAAGTATCTAAACTAAACAGACAACAAAGGCACATTCACACAAGTTAGATATACCACGGGATATTATGCCGCGGCCCTCCCGTACTGTAAACGTCCCATACCATAAACAGTTTGCGGTGGGGAAAGGGTAATAACCATGCAAGGGATAACAGCCCTGATAATAATCATAACATACAATATACATAACACCGATCACACCCCTTTATAGCACCGATCACACCCCTTTATCAGATTAACTCGGACTTGGTATCACACCATCCGTCTAATCACAGCTCATCATGATAGCTCTAAGTAACCAGAACATAGCTCCTACCAGAGATGATCAGTCAACTGGCTGAGCTTGGAACAACTAAGTGAATGTTCAGTGCCGACTCGGGAACTAAGTATGGGTCTATGTTTGTCTAGGCTTAACTTACGTGAGCAAGGTCCTACCCAATGTCTCTAAGAGATTAAGGTACGATATTGTGGAATACAGTCCGATATCCAAGTCCAAGTCCAACAACATTGGATCCACTCCAAGGCTCACAACTATGGCCTGAGGTAATACAAGTACCATTCCGTGTACATTCCACAAACCTTCATCCTAAACTCGTACACAATGAGTTAACCAACCATTAAAGACTAACCTCTCCAATCTAGGGTTCCACATTCCCAATCTTAGGCCGTATGAGGGTCCGCCTAGACACAAACACAGGTCAATTATCTTCAAACACAGCTTAGGGTCACCTCTAAGTAATCCTAGGTTCAGGTCCTCCAATTTCCATTAATTAATAGGTCAAGACAATAACAAGGACAAGAAAGAAGAGTAACACAAGAATCCTCAAAACATGGAATCAAATGGAAATAGACAAAGGACGAGTCCTAGGTAATGGTCCACACTTGGTTTCGGCCTCATCACATGATTGGATCCCCAATTGTAGCCTCAGGTGTCCAAAATGATAAATCTGGTGCTCCTGAGGTTGTGGACACCATAGACTACAATTAAGGTTCGAGTCAATGATGATTCGAATCGTAAAACGTCAATTTGTGGACCCCACGAATCAAGGCTGAGCCATGCCATTGATTCGTGTGTGGCACACTTGATGGAAGGTCATTTGGATGGTCAATGGGCCCCGCATATGATCAAACATCAAACTCCATAGAATTCTGAAATTCACTGAACCCAGTTTTCCCGGTCGACATCACACCCTGGGATGTCGACCGGGTGAACTGGATGTTGACCTCCCAGGTCGACATCCTGCAGTGTCCCCGGTCGACATCATGGTCGTCATGTCGACCGGGGTCCACTGAGACCTGAAGCCAAACACCTGGGGGGTTCTGCAGGAAATCCAGTGTATCCGGTCGACATCATGGCCGTGATGTCGATCGGGTACACAACATTTTTGCTTTGTTCTGAAAATCCAGGTTTCAGCTATTTCTGTATTTTCCTGTGTGCCCGGTCGACCGAGACAGGGTCCGGTCGACCGGGTACACGGTCTGTGCACAGTTCCAGGAAATAATTGAGACTTGCATTTTTAGACATTTTAGTGTGCCTAGGTACACGCAGATTACAGAATTCTGGATTTCTGGGATTTTTCCCATTTCGATCCAATTTCCATTCAAAACATCCCAAATCTCCTCCATACATCATATAAACAAGAACAATCACGAAAACACTCCAATAATCTCTATCTACCGTCCATTCGAGCCATTGATCTTCCAAATGGAGAAACCTATCCTTCAATGGCCATTTTCCTATAAACAAAGGTCAAGAAGAAGATCTAATCATGCATTTCTACTTATCTGAATTGAAATTACAGAAACAAAGGAAGAAAGCATACAACTAATGAAATTGCATAGAGTACTTGCCTTAGAGTAGAAGAAATGGAAATTGAGGTGAGAGAGAAGAGAATCCAAGCCTCTATGTGTATTGTAGTTGAAATTGGGATAGCCTCTAGCCTCCTTGTGCTGGGATTTGGGGAAAATTAGGGTAGCTTGGGAAAGAAGATAGGCTAATTGAGAGAGATGAGAGGCACTTAGGATTTTGGGAAATGTTGCAACAGTTTAGGTTTTATAACTTAGGGTTTTAGGCTAATTACCTAAAGGGCATTTTGGTTCTAAATGGACATAACATGGGGCCATGGGCATTTGGGTAATTTGGTGGGTTCTAGAAGGTTCCACTCTCATTAGCCCTTCCCATTAGTGCTAATGCTAATTAAACTCTAATCTAATCCAATCTATCAAATTAAATAAAAGGTACACCCTAATACTTTGGAATATTAGAATCTACACCACTAATTCCTAATAATTAGCATATATAAAGATAGAAAATACCTTATTAATTATTATTAAATTCAAACTGAGGACCCACCAGGACACTTACAGCCACCTCCCAAACCGATTGGATTTTGAGCGTCATAGCCCATTTTCTTCATGATAGCTTGTGCCATCGGACTTTACAGGGATAGTTGAAGCATACCTTCATTTTGGAAAGGCTCAAGCGTAGAATTTGATGAAGAAACTGAAAGAACACCTAGGGCCAATGTACAAGTCCTAAAGGGGGGGGGGGGTGAATAGGACAATCAAACTTAATAACCACTTTTTAAACTAGTAATCAAGATTTCAAAGTAAGCAAGTGATGAGTAGACAAAGTGGGTTTATTTAGCAAGGTTCAATGTTAAAGAGAGCATGTGCAAATAGATCAAAACATTGAGACAAGCAACATAAAGAAATGCTCAGAGATTTATAGTGGTTCAGACCATATGTCCTACATCCACTCACAAGGGTCACACAGTCCCTTGGTTCCACTATGATGAATCAAAACTACACAAGTAATGATATCAATCACTTACACATCACAATTTTGGTAACGAGGTTCGATCACACAGATCGAATCCCCCACATACATTTTTGATTGATTGAATCCCACATATTCAAACCACTGTCACTGGATACACAGATTTTAAGAGATGATGAAACACCAAACACTTGCCTTTGATGAAGCCAGAAGTGTTTATCGAAGCTCTAACCGAAGTTGAAGCTTTATCCTCTTGATGCATGCTTGATGTTTGTAAAGATGCCCCATTGTAATACACAACCAAGGTTTAAGAGGTTTGGGTTCTAGGTTTACCTAAATGTATTCCATTTGAAAGACAAACTAGAATCCTTTCTCCCATTCACACTTTTCTTGAGCCTAAAATAGCTCATCCATTTTCTAGATAAGGTTAAAGTGTGTTTGGAAGAGGGTTTGAAGGCTTAGGAAAGATGGGGAAAAAATAAGGAAATAAGCTCTTCAAAACTGTGATCTCTACAGTGCAAAACGAGTCCCAGATATATATAGAAAGATTCCCAATAGCTAGTTATGGCGGCTAGCCTCTTGGTAGTTCGGCTAGCCTCATTTCATTTTTTCTGTGGTAACGGCTAGTTTTTCTAATTCGGTCAGCTTACGGTTAGCCGTCGGTGGCCTTGGCGGCTAGCCGTGAGGTGATCGTAGAGTAACCGAATATGCTTCTTAAAACCATGTTGCATTCTGGAAAGCTAACCGTAAGATTCAGTTGCACAGCGATTAGCCACCAGCCCACATGGCGGTTAGCCGAATTGTAACCTCAGGGTAACCGAACTTCCACAACAGTTGAGAAATCTATATTCTAGAAATGTAACTGTGGAACTCGGTTATCTAGCGGTTAACCGCCAACCCATACTGCAGTTATCTGAAGGCTGACCGCTGGGTGACCGAACACATTTGACAGAGAACAGCATTCTGAAAAGCTAGCCGTGGGATTTCGGTTACCTGGCGGTTAGCCGCTTTTTGCAAAGAGGCTAGCCGCCAGATGACCGAAAGGTCACCGAACCCCCAATTTCTGGACAGAACAGAATGAAGAGAACTTTAGATTGAAAACTGAATTGAAGCCAAGGTGAGCATGAGTCCTAGGGTCCAGAGAGGTAATCGTTTTGGATCCAAAATACCTGAGATGGTTGACACACAAGAGGAGTCTTCTTTGACAAATCCAGGCCTTCCAAAAGCTTGAACAATCTCTTGAAATAGTTCTTCCTTGACACACTTCTAGATGTAAGTGTCGGATGTGAATTTTGACCCCCCCGGGAGGGGAATCGCCATTCAACAGTGTGAGATAAAAAAATACATCGAAAATGAGGATTCCGAATACCCTCAAAATCGACGGATCACGATCGCGAGTTACGGATTCGGCCGTAACACCGTCCTTCGACGAAAGCCGAAAGAATGCGGGAGGAAAATGGGGTGGGTTCTTCTCTCGTCTAATGTGCCGCCGGCGACACACGACGGTTATCTCGTCACTTAATTTGGGTCTTTCAATTCGGGTCGAACTTGGGTCAAGGGTCAAATTACGGGCTTCAAGATGGGACCATAATGAACTAGGCAGGGGAAATCAACATCCAGGGTTGAACAGACTAATTAAAGTTAAATCCAAGTATTCTAAGGGATAAGCGAATTAAAATGAAAATAAACTAAGAAAATAAGGGGAAAGGTGCCAAATATTTAGAAGAGGATCAACCCCATTCCTGGGTACCCCCTTCAATGTCCTTTGACGACCTAGGGTTTAAAGGCTGATTCTTCGAATCGAAAGAATGATGCAGACGAAACTTCGAGTTGTGATTTCTGTGGGTTTGCGTGCGATACGCAGGTGATAAAAGTGCATGGCCGATGATGGGCTAGAAGTAAGATAAAAATGGCCGATGTTGGGCCGGGATTGATTGAGGGTGGCCGATGATGGGCCGGTAGTAAATAAACTGATATTGGGGTGTGTGAAATCACTCGTCTCATTTCGTCATTCTCATTAATTCAGGTTCTCGGAATCAGCCTCTATTCCCTTTAATCATTGAGTTCAAATAAATATTTGGCACCGGAGGTGGAGGAAAAGAGAAGAAAATATTTTTGGAATTGATTTTGTTGGTTTTATAGTTTTTTTTGGATTTTAATAATTGGGGCTAGAAGGGCCTACCTAGGGGAGTTCCTACTTGGATTCAATCTAACTATTCCATTTCCCTAATGGATCTCTACCCTATCCTAAGGTCCTAACCGCCTACATCCGCTCTCCCGGTCCCTTGGCGGGGCCCGGAGAGAGAGTGGGACCTAATCAGTTGAAGTTTAAGAAATTGGGGTAGTCTAAGCTGGCTAGGAAGAGACCTAGATCTAGGTCCGGGGTCTGACCTAATCAGTCTAGACTACTGTATAATTTCTAACTCCAATTTATTAATATTTTATTTTTTTTTAATATCTTTTACTTTGTTTTTGGTATTTTGGATCTTTATTATTTTTATTTGTTTTTATGTTTATTCATAGGGCCTAAAATCCTAAATTGATTTATCCTAATGAAATGGGAAGGGGGGAGAGAGAATGAATTTCTAATTTCTAATTTAATTAATTTATTTGAAGTTTCCTAAATAATATTTCCTAATCCTAATGAGAGAGGAAGGGAGAAAAGAACTTAATTATTAAATTTAGCCTAATTATCCTAATTAATAGGGTAGCTAAAATTCTATTTTTAATATTTACTTTTTATTTTATTATTTGTTTTCTTTTGGTGTTTTAGGGTTTTTATTTGTTTATTTATTTATTTAATAAATTATGCAGTCCTAAATTGCATTTAGAAGAATATGAAATAAAAATGTAATCTAGGTTATAATGCATGGGCAGATTGAATGCATGAGCATGGAATAATTTAAAACAAATAATAAAATTGAAAGTTCATGAGATGTATAAATTAAGAAATAAACTGAAACATATAATAAGATATAAGACTAACCTAAATGGCTGAGCATATTAGATGCATGGGATATCATAAAAGAAACAGTAACAAAGAATTAACTAAATAAATAAGAAGAAAACTATCCTAGGTGCACTAACACATTAGACACACGAAATATCTTAAAAAAAAACAATAAGAAAATAGAGGGCTTTATTCAATGCAAGAAAAGAAAACAAGGACCTGGCTTGCATGGGTTCAGTTCCGATAAATGGGCTAAGCAGGTGGGTGCAACAATGAAGTTAGGCAGCAGTGGAGTGTAAAGCAGGGGGCAGTGCAGGGAGTTGTGGTGTATGAGGGGAGCAAGGTGCTGCAGGGGCTGTGTGTATGGCGAGTGTGGGGTGTGCAGTGGGGTAGCGCAGGGGAGGAGAAGAAGAAGAGAAGGAAGGAAGAAGAAAGGAAGGGGGTTGGTTCAGGGGGTGTGCATGAGTGTGCAGCAGGGGAGGAGATGGGGGAGGAAGAGAATGCGGCGTGGAGATGGAGAAGGAGAGAGCGTGCAGAGATGGAGAAAGAGTGACAGAGAATAGAGAGGCGGGGAGAGAGGGAATGGAGAGAAGGAGAGAGGGTGCGGAGATGGAGAAAGAGTGACAGAGAGTAGAGAGGTGGAGCAGAGAGGGAGAGAAAGGTGAGGGAGAGAAGGACTGAGAAAGTAGGGAGATAGGGAGAGCAGGGAGAGAGGGGCTGAGAGGGTAGAGAAAGAACGAGAGAGAGTGAGAGTGCAGGCAAAGGAGGGAGAAGAGAACGAGAGGGAGAGGTTGAGTTGCAGGTGGCGGGACGGGCGGGGGAGAGAGAGGTGGAGAAGAAAGGGTGAGGGGAGAGGGTGTGCAGTTACAGGTGGGTGGCACGGAGGAGAGGAGGGAATGAGAGAGAAAGAGAGGAAGAAAGTAGGGGAGAGAACAGAGCGATGGGGAGCGAGAGAGAGGAAGAAGGAGTAGGGAGAGAGGGACTGAGAGAGTAGGGAGACAGGGAGAGCAGGGAGAGAGGGACGGTGTGCCAACGGGAGAGAGAGAGTGGACGGGAGAGAGAGAGAGATGGATCGCAGAGGGAGAAAGAAAGGTGAGGGAGAGAGGGACTGAGAGAGTAGGGAGATAGGGAGAGCAGGGATAGAGGGGTGTAGGTGGGTGTGGCGGTGTTGCAGGTGGGTGGAAGAAGAGGAAGGAGAGGGAGAGAGGAGAATAGGGAAGGAGAGAGAGGAAAAGCACGGGGAGAGAGAGAGAGATAGCGAGAGAGAAGAAGAAGAGAGGGGGGGCAGAAGACCAGAGAGGGAGAGAGAACGGAAAGAGGGAGACAGGAAGATGTGGAAGAGGGAGGACGGGGAGAGTGGAAGAAAGAGCGTGAGAGAGGAGAGAAACGTGCAGGTGTGTGGAGCGGAGAAGGAGAATGATGGTGCGCAGAGAGGTAGAGGGAATGGAGAGAAGGAGAGAGAGTGACAGAGAAGAATAGGGAGATAGGGAGAGCAGGGAGAGAGGAAGAAAAGAAAGGGTGAGTGGAGAAGAAAGGGAGAGAGGAAGAAAGATGAGAAAGAAAGAAAAGGAAGAGAAGAAGAAAGGGGTGATGAGAGACAGAGGGCGGTGCACGCGAAGAGGGTGAAGGAGAGAGGGTAGAGAGAGAGCAGGGGCTGGCGCTGGGAAGAGAGGGAGAAGGAGCAGGGGAGACAGAGAGAATGAGCAGGTGGGTGCGGGGGAGAGACAGAGCAAGGGGGAGAGGGAGACAGAGAGGGAACAGGGATAGAGAAAAGAAAGGGCAGACCAAGCAGAGAGGGAGAGAGAGAGAGATGGAAGTGGTGTGTGTGGGTGCAAGGTAGTGCAGAGAGGGGAAGAGGGGCGTACCTGGTGGGGAGGTCTCCAGCGGCGCTGCGTGCAGGGGAGGACGGAGAGGCGCTGTGGAAGACGAAGATGGGTGCTGGCGTGGAGGTTCGGGCTTCCGCGGTGTCTCTGTGCAGGGAGACGATGGAGGGTGTGAAGGGGCGCGGGGCTGCTGCGGCGGACAACGGTGCTGCTGCGTGAGAGGGGCTTTGAAGAAGGGAAGTTGATGGTGGCGTGTAAGAAGGGTCTGGGATGGAGGGGAAGATGAGGTGGGATGCAGGTGGGTGTGGTTTCTGGGAGCGTGGGTTTTGCGAGGGAGATGGGATGCGCCCGATGAAGTGGGTGATGGGATGAAGGTGATGGGTAGTGAAGATGGTGGGTTCTGATGGTGCAGGGGGACGTGAGAGATTGGAGAGGTGACGAGATGGAGGCGCGTGGGTTAGAGAGGGGAAGAGGATGATGGGGGAAGATGGTGATGGTGGTCTGGAGAGGGAGACGGAGTTGCTGCGACAATGAAGAAGAGAGGGAGATGGGTGCTACGAGAGATCTGGAATGGAGGGAAGATCAGGAGGGGAGATGGAGACGGGCGCAGAAGAGATGGAGAGTGTTGAGATGCAGGGGAGAGACAGAGAGGGAGAGGGAGAGTGTTGAGTTGCAGGGGAGAGACAGCGAGGGAGAGGGAGAGTGTTGAGTCGCAGGGGAGAAGGCGGATCTAGGGGAGAGGGATGGAGAGAAGAAGAGAGAGTGACAAAGAAGAAAGGGTGAGGAGAGAGCGTGTGGAGTGAGAGAGAGAGAGAGAGAGAGAGAGAGAGAGAGAGAGACGTGCAGGTGGGTGCGTGTGGGGTGTGCAAGTGGAGAAAGAAAAAGATGGAGAAGAAGGGAAGAAAAGAATGAAAAGGGTCGGTGTGGCAGTGATGCAGGTGCAGCAACGTGGAGAGAAGAAGAAGGGAAAGAGAGGAAGAGAGGGGAAGAAGGAGATGAGGGAGAGAGAGGGGTGTTGCGTCAGAGAGATGGAGTTGGGGAGCCTGGGGTCTGCGTGAGGGAGATGGGGCTGATGGATGGTGAGAGTAGAGACGGAGAGAACGAGAGGGGAGAGAGGGGCAAGGCGGAACAGAGAGGGTTGCAGGGAGAGAGAGAGAGAGATGGGTCGCGAGCAGAGAGCGGAGAGGTGGCGCGGAGAGCAGAGCAGAGGAGAGAAGAAAGAGCGTGAGAGAGGAGATACAGAGAGAGTGAGCGAGAGAGATGGGGAGAGAGAGAGTGATGGTGTGCAGTGGGTGCAGGTGGTGGGGATGGAATTCGAGAGATGATGGTGAGATCAGGAAGAAGAAGGTGAACGTGAGCGGAGATGGATGTGGAAGGCCTGGGGTCTGCGTCCAGATCTGGGAGAGGTTCTGCGTATCCTTCTCTTTTGGATGGGCTTGGGTGTTTTAAAATTTTTTTAGGGATAAGACCTGGGTTGGGAGAGAGAGGGAGAGATAAGGCTCGGGTTGTTTGAAATTGAGAGGGATAAGGCCTGGGTTGGGAGAGAGATGAGAGGGATAAGGCTCGGGTTGTTTGAAATTGAGAGAGATAAGGCTCGGGTTGTGTTTGGGTCAAGTTCGGGTCAGGAGGTTTGGATCTGGCTCGGGTTGTGTTTGGGTCGGACCTGAGTGGGTTTAGGTGAGTTGGGTCCAAAGTTGGGCTGGACTTGGGTTTGGTTAGGATCCGGGCCGGGTCTGGTTTAGGTGTGCTGGGATAGGTTTAGGTGGGTTTGGATTTAAAAGAAACTAATTCAGGCCTAAAAAGTGGGGTCCGATGGAAATTGGTCGGGTTGTCATTACTGGGGCCCAGGTTTCGTAGATTTCAATCCGCTCGTCGGATTTCGACGTTCTACATATTGACGGAAAGCTCTCGGCGAGTAGGTCACGATGAGCCAATTTTCAGGGCAATCAGAGGTCCATAAATGATAGGTGATTTTTCACGCGGGCGCCGCGGGGTGTGGGACCCGCTGTCATGATTTTTTGATCCGCCCGTCAGATCTTGGAGTTCTATATATGGGAGGAAAGCTCTCGATGAGTAGATCACGATGAGCCAACTCCCGGGGCGATCAGAGGTCTAGAGGTGATGCGTGACTTTTGACTTGGGGCCTAATCAAGACATCATTAAATAGGGTGGACTAAATTGCCCCTCATAGGGTGCCAAAATGTGGTGTCTACAGTAAGGTCTTCGGAACACAATGACACGGAATTGACAAATCAAACATAGTGCTCACAGAGATGTGACACTAACAGAAACTTCCGATATGTGGAAGAAGATTGGCTTTTCTTCTGTCGAAGCTGCCGGAACGACAAAGGAAGTAGACGCAGGGTCTTCTACGTCAGCAGGTGTCTCCAATGGAGTGAGAGCGGGCTGAACTTGCTAAGTGTCAGCTTGGCTTGACGGTGTGTCATCTTCTGGCTCTGAATCTTAATCCGTGTCTTGCATGATAGACATGAAGGAGACGGTAAACTTGCCCCCAGACTTTTGTTTTGTCCTCTTTGCTTTGGTAGTGATTACCAAAGGCTTTGAAGATTTAAGGGAGACAACGAAGGGATATTAACTGCTCTCTTCAGATTTGCCGGAGGATTTGTTTTCTTCCGGTGATTGCTGAAGAGATTTGCCTTTATTTTTCTGCAGATTTTCGGCAAATGATGCAATTCTTCTCCTTTTCTTCTTTCTCGTTCATTTACATTTGAGAATCTGCAAAATGAACTTCTTTGTCTTTGAAGGGCTTTCTGTTCACAAACACTCGATGTATCAAGCCGTCATTGCCAACGAACTTGATGCACTGGTGTAGAGTTGAAGGAATGACACCGTTCTCGTGGATCCAGGGGCGTCCGAGAAGGATGTTGTAGCATGATGGGGTCTTTATTGCATACACTGTGACTTCAGAGATAAGATCACCGATTTGCTACTTGAACCTGATTTTGTCGATAGGCCTTTTGAGTGCTTCCGTCATATCCAAAGATGGATACAGACGTGTGACTCAGCTTGCTAAGTGGGATACCCAGCTCTTCGAGTGCCTAAGTAGAGATGAGGTTGAGTGCAGAACCTAGGTCGATTTAGACTCTTTGAATTGGCGTTTCTTTGATGTACCCTGTGAAGTACAGGGGTTGGTTATGCTTTGTCTCGCCCAGCATGAGGTCTTCCTTATCGAAGGCGATGGTCGCATTTGCTTCTTTTTGAACCAAGAGGCATTCAATGCGGGATCCCTCAATTTTCTTCTTTTCTCCCTTCGAGGAAGTATCTGATTTTTTGACCCTGTAGTCCATTCAATTTATAGGACTTCTGGGACATGTTTGTCAACATCTGTATTCAGCATTTGTAGTTTTGAAATGAGGTTATCACAAGTGTGTGGAGACATTTGTAATAAGTCAAGGAAGTGCAGTCATGCAAGTATGTGTTTAAAGTGCTCGATCAAGTCATACTTGAAAGCCTCTTTGGGGCCTGCATTTTCATTAATGTTGCCACTTGGGCCGTTTACAACTTGTTTTCCCGAAGGATTTACATAAGAAGAAGTAGAAGGTTGGTTGTAATTTTTGTGGTAATCCCGGTCAGAGCGGGTACCTCTACCAACTTTAAGAGCTTCTGAAGAAGGGTCTTCTTTTGGAAGATCACCCTTAGGATCAAGAGGTTGATCCTTCTCATTTGCTGAAGACATTCCTGCGTCAGCATTGCCGTCCTCAATGATTACGTTGCACGGAGCATTTTTCGGGAAAAAGTCCTGAACAGCATCCAGCAACTTTTCTTCCTGGTCTTTTAGGGTCAGGCAAGATGAGTTTGCCGTTTGCTAAGAGAGCCCCAGAAATTTCTTCAATATCTTCATCAAATGGGTATTTCTTTTCTACTCATTCTTTGAAGGCATCAGAGAGTTCAGATTTCTTACTTGCAACTTTGTTTTTAGGTTTCTTTGCTAACTACGGAGCTGACTTGGTTTGCACAATAAGAACCTCATTTTTCTTTGGCTTTGACGTTGTAATGGCGGTCGGCTCTTTCTTTGGTGATTTCTAACTGTTGAGGTCTTTGATCACTGTTTCGGCCTCCATGGATGCTTCTAAGAGTTCTCCTAGGTTCTTTGATTTATTACCGGTGATCATGGAGCGGATCTTTGCTCTCATGTTGTTATGGAAAATGTCGACCAGCAATGCTTGTGGTAGTACGTTTGAGCATTTGTACGCCATCGCCTTCCACTTGTGAATGAAGTCGTATATTGACTCATTCTCTCCATGTTTTAGGCTGCAGAGCTGAGCCATAGTAACATGATGATCCTTACCTTTGAAGGGGGTCAGGATGCGTGTCTCTAGCATGGTCTAATTCTGGATTGAGTCATTCGGCAGAGTAGAGTACCAATCAAAGGCCGTACCTTTTAGGATACTTGCAAAGAGACGGATCTTGAGGGCATCTTGATCCGCAATAGCTCCCATCAGGATCTTAAAGTGGATTACGTGCTGTCTAGCTTAACCTTTCTCTGTATATATTTGGATAGTAGGTTGTTTAAACTTTGCAGGGAACAGAACCGAGTCCATCCATAAAGGTTTGATTCCATGTTCCTTTAGTGTGTCCTCTTCTTTTGCTTTGGTGAGGATATCGTCAACGTCCTTTTTGGTAAGGGCACGTGACTCATCATCTCCACCGTTTGCCTCATCATTTGGAGGGACTTCATTATTTGGTGGACGTTGGAAAGCGAGGAGGTTTTCCATTAGAGCCTCTATTCTTTGCTGACCTTGCTCCAGCTGCTGGATGCACACGGTTACGTCATCATGCGCGGAGGTTGCTCAGAGTTTGTAACAAGACGTTCACTCCTCGAGAGTCAAATGAGATATCGTCTTGGTGACTAAGCTGGAGCTCATTCTTTTAGATGAAGAGCCCGAGGAATGGTTACTCCGATGTCCTTGGCTAAAAGGAGCAGGAGAATCATCCTGATGTCTTCGTGTCCTGGTGACACTGTGAGTCATCGGTCGTCTGACATGAATTTTAGTTGCCGATCGGTGGCGCCTTTTGGTTTTTCCAACCATATGGACAGCAACAACTTGGTCGGGTCTTTCTTCTTCGACCCATATTTTAGAGACCTGATGTGTTGAATGCTAGGTTCTTTGCTTCTCTAGTCTCTTTTGTCGATATACCGTGTAGCGACGTATGCGACGAGCAATTTGAGCTTTAGTCAGCTCTGGCTAGGCTTTGGCAATGAAGGACGTAGTCCCTCACGCGCAGCAGTTGAGCCTATCTTCTTTGAAGCTAGGCATGGACAGGATCCGGACGCGATCCTTTGCCTGTCGTAGTGAGGTTTTGAATTTTGCGAGTTCGGTCCCTGTTAAGAAGCAGGAGTGCAGGCCTTGGAAGGTTATTGTGGAGGCCTTGTGATGCACGACTTGATTCTGCGCTTGTAGGAGCAAGCTAGTTCGTGCTGGGTTGACTTTGTTGTCTGGCGGAGAGTAGGTCTCTCCTCTTTCATATAGGCAAGAGGATAGAACCGGTTCCCCTTAAGAGGGGCCAGGTATACTGGCTTTGTAGATGCTTGAAACCTTCTTTGCTTTGGCGAAGATTTTGGGGACCAAGTCCTGGGGCGGACCTGGTTTCTTACAGGTTGAGGCTTCGCGGGATTGCCGCAGGCTTCAGGTTTCTTGAGGATTGCCCTTGGTTTCATGGTAGTGATATGTTCATGGGCTGTTTTCTGCTTTTTGGCAGGTGCAATTTCTTCTACAGGGAGTGGGAATGGTCCCAGTGACCCGAAGACAATGGTCTGGGGAGTAGAGATCGACCGGTGTTCTAAGAGTTGCCGAGGGAGATGACACTTCGGCAGCTGGCAGGGCACTTGTGAGTGCACTTGTTTTGTTTCTCTTGAAGCATGAGCTGGTACTTGTTCTTATCAAAGTGTTAGTTTTATGGTCTCAATCCATTAAGATTGATGTAATAAATTGATTAATTTCTTTATTTATCAATATATTCATGTTTTCCTTTCATTAGATGAATGACGTTTTATTTACTTAGTTGCACATAACCAATACGAATGATATAATGGTTCATGAGATGAACCGGAATCCACAAGTGTATTAGATGTAACACATGTGTGTGGATGAGATCCACATATAGGAAACATATGTCACAAATCTTATACTTAAATTGATTCACAACCGGTGATGAGATTGGGCATATCATCTGACAAGGTTGCAGTATTATGATCACTATGAGATAGTGTGATCTGTTTCGATCATCGAAATGTCAGATTCTAGATCATCATACTGGTATATTGGATGTATTGAAGGACCATGAGAAGCACCTTATGAAATACTATCATTACTTTAAGGTCTGCTCTCATAATTCCCTAACAATAGGCTCTTTATTCTGAGACATTGATGAACTCAAGTTTCTATCTATTCATTTCCTTTGAGTCACCAATGAGTGAGGCCAACTGTAGGTCAACACATCGGTGTCTTGGGTATGTGGTAGTAGGACTGTGGGAACATTTAATGATCAAGATGGAATCTATCCCAATTATCCCTTTGTGCCAATTAATGGATTTTATCATTGGTAAGTGTACACCCATCACAATTAAGAGTTAATTGGTTGCTCCTAACGATTACTGTGATTATTTGAGTCTTAAGGATAATAAGATATGGATGAAAATTGGTGGGACAGTTTATCCAATTGATCCATGGATATTGATGGAGGGGCCTACTTGTAGTGATAGGGAAGTATAGGGTCTTCATGTAATTTATTTCTAAGACTGGAGTCCAATTGCATTTATTTAGTGGAGTCATTTGCCATTAACTGTGGGCCCGGATTGCACAGGAGATGTGGGGTCGCGGTGTCCCGGTTGGAGCCAGCTTTCTATGGAATCCCTAGTGGTCCCCACGCTAGCCCAAGATTGGATCATTACTAATTCTATTTGAACTCATAAGGAAAGGAATTAGAAACTTACTATTTCTATTTGAAGTGAGACTTCTAATAGTGGTAATAGTAGGAAGAGTAAGTTACTAATTATTATGGAAGTACGACTTCTAATAACAAACAAATGGGAGGTTGCTTCGAGCTATAAATAGAGGGGATTAGTGCCTTGGCCGTCCCATGCTTGCTACATCCTTAGGGATTCACGCCCAAGACCCCCCTGCGCAAGAATTGTACTCCCCTCTTCTCCTTCTTTCTTCTAGTTTCTCTTTCGGTTTCCCTTTGAGGTTCTAGTTAGTTTTTCTCTTGGGAGATTCCACCATCTTCTTTGAGAAAAGAGATATGAAGCGGGTCATAGCGTGGAAGACAATTGGGTCTTGGAGATTCCTATTTGATTTATGAAAGAGTTTCATCATCAAAGAAAGTATCAACTTCTCCATTAGAGCACAACTGAGCTCCAACGGTATAATCTACTCCTTGTATATTGAAGTTTGTGATGGATGTTTGGTGTTGGTGTTTCTATCTTCTAGATAGAAGTTATTGCTGATCATGGTTGATGAGATTGAGTTTTGGATCCTGGATTTGGTTTCATGGCCGTTGACACCAAAAAAGTCACTTTGCCTCATCAACATCAAAAGCTATATGGAGCCGCATCCTACTATAAACAAGCAAAGCTACTTCAAGCATCAGATCTTGGAAAAACCAAACAAAAACTACAAGATCTTTCTAAGTAGCAAAAAAAAGGGTACACATGAAATTTCGGGCCATTACGACACTATTTGGCCTAACTTCAATCCTCCAACAGCTGAGCCGGAGGTCCCGACGGCGACAGTGTCAAAAACATCAAATCTTCGATCAGAGCCTATGGATGGTCTCAAAATACCTCCAAAAGGCTCTATGTCGAATTTCAAGTCAAACCGACACCGTTTGACCCTCCATCAGCTCTCAAATGGCGAAATCAAGCCTCCCGGCGGCGAGAACCTCTGATGCCGCCACTCATCAAACAAAACACATGAGTAGCTTCTGCATGCTTCCAAAGGGCTGCATGTCAAATTTCAAGTCATTCCGACAACGTTTGACCAGATTTTGATGCTCCGAAGCAAAATCAAGCCTACCGGCGGCGAAGCTCCCCGGGACCATGGCACCCAAATCGGAGCTAATGGATCATCTCAAAATGACTCCAATAGGCTCCCCGTCAAATTTCAGGCAATCGGACATCGGATGACCGTACATCAAAGCTCGACATCTTCCGCACGGTGAAATCAAGTCAAGCATTGACGAGACCCCAAACGGCTTCAAAACTTAAATAAAAGCCCATGGTTGGTCCTATCTAATGCCCAAGAAGCTTCACCTCCAATTTCAGGTCATTCCAACATCGTTTGACCCAGTTTCAACTCTTGGCAGAAAATTGGCTACAGAGTCTTCGGCTTTTCCCAAAAATAGGAAACTTTGTGCTCTGATTTGCACAGCCTTTCGACGGGTTTTCTTCGAAGGACTCAAGCCACTAAATGAGGAGAAATGTGAAAGAAAAATATAGGAGAAAACAGAAGCGAAATAGCCCGAGAAACGACCAAGAAACAACGACCGGAAGGCGACCGGAAAATGGACCAAAGTCCAAGGTCGCCAGCCCCATGGTCGCCGGCGACCCTGGAAATCCGGGTCGCCGGATTTCCTCCAAAAGTGTCGTTTTTCCATCCTTTTTCGTGTTTCGCGATGTTTGGCCCCTGTGATTTTTTTAAAATCTGACTTTTGAGGCATGATATCCGTCGATCTTTGTCAACATCACGGATCCACCATCGAAATCATTTGATCATCATCGGACACTCCAAAATTGCCAACTGGCCGACCAAGAAAGCACACTTTCTGCCCGACCGATCAAGAAATCGACTGGACAGATGCTGCCGGCCCATTAGTGGCAACCAATGTCTGAATTTTCATCGTCATCCAACATCAAACAACGTACGGATCCATCGATGATCATCGCAAGAAGAATTCCAAAAGACGCGGCGCGGCCCGCGACTCTTCAAGCGACTCGGCAGCCAATTAATGAAGTTAAATGACCCTTTTATGGCAATTTATTAGGGTCAGTAACTCATTATTTTGAACGGCCCAATCAGAAGCCAAGAAATGGGAGTTACAAGTCCAATTAATCATGACAATTAACCATGTAACTCCTATCATTATGGAGATTAATCATGGTAATTAATCATGAAACTCCCATTATCATGGAGATTAAATGCCCATTATTCTCCATCGGCCAATTAGAATCCAAGAAAAAGGAGTTACAATATAAAGAATTAAATCTTGTAACTCCTCCCATCATGGAGCATTAATACCATTAATGCCCATAAAACCCTCCTAATGGCCACCAAAAGCCTATAAATAGGCGGTCATTCCAAGGAGAAAGGGTCCGAAAAAATTGTTAGAGGTCCAGAAAAAATTGTCTCAAGTGGTCCTGAAAATCCCCAAAAAATTGCTAAAAACTCTCGGAGAAATCTCTGCGCAAAGAAGCTCAGCTACTCTGAAGAAACTCTGCTGCAAGAAAACGCCACAAGGTGATCAAAGTCCCTTGGGGGGCTACCCAACCCCCCCCCCCCCCCCCCCCACCCCAAGATCTCCTCTCTTCTTCTATCTCCAACATGGCCTAGATGCGGCTTTTCAGCCCGTCTACTTGGTTTTTTATTGGATTTAAGACCTTCACTGGGTCTTTGTCCTCTAAAAATCTGAGGTCCAAGCCAAGCCAAGTGAATCAAAGCATCAAATGTTCTCATCTGAAGGACGATGGCGGAGCCCATACATGACTCGCGACCGTCAATCTGAACGAGTCCCCACGATCTCTTGAGAAGTCAGATTCCTTTTCTTACTTTTCTGTTGTATTGTGTATTTTTTTTTAAAGAGACATAAAAATCACATTTCTTATCTTTACATTTTGATGAGATTTGTAAACTGCCTTTTACAGCACAAAATCGCCTTCTACGGCACAAAACTGCCTTTCACGGCAAATTAAACTAAATCGCCTCTCACGGCATTTTAAAACCTTGTCTCTTTCTTTAAAAATATATGTGCAATGGAAAGTTAGAAAAAAGTTGATTTCCTTTTCTACTTATGAAGGTGAATCTCTGGATCACCACTTCAAATTCCAAGTAGAATAGAAAATCTGGCATACCCGTACAAAAAAATGCTGATGCTTACTAATTTTTTCCTCTTCGCCCCGCCGCACCCCGGCGGACCCGAGACGGAGGAAGGCGAGAAAGAAAAAAACGGGTCCATCAAGTTGGCATACCCAGTGGGACTCGTTCAATTGAGAAGACGATGCTTAGAATCCTTGGCTCCCTTCTAGTTGGTGGCCTATGTTGGATCTTGTATCTAAAAAAAAAACATGAGATGGGATTCTTTGGAAACTTCTTTCTTTGAACTTGTTTCCATTCTTTCTTTTCTCAACAAAAAAAAAGGGTTTTATCTCTTTTGGATTCAAATTAGAGAAACTTTGGTTCTTTCCTTTTCGTACAATGGCTCGCAGAAATGTTTGAGCCAACGTTCGGATGGGGAGGGGCCATTACCCTCTCTTTGATGGGTCCATTGGAGATCTTTCAAAAAAAAAATGTTCAAAAAAAAAAAAGCTTTTCAAATTTCTCTCTTTTGGATTCAAATTAGAGAAACTTTGGTTCTTTCCTTCTCGTACAATGGCTCGCAGAAATGTTTGAGCTAACGTTCGGATGGGGAGGGGCCATTTCCCTCTCTTTGATGGGTCCATTGGAGATCTTTCAAAAAAAAAAAAGAAAAAGTTCAAAAAAAAAACTTTTTAAATTTCTCTCTTTTGGATACAAATTAGAGAAACTTTTGTCTTTTCCTTTTCGTGCAATGGCTCGCAGAAATGTTTGAGCCAACGTTAGGACTGGGAGGGGCCATTTTCCTCTCTTTGACGGGTCCATTGGAGATCTTTCAAAAAAAAAAAGAAAAGTTCAAAAGAAAAAAACTTTTCAAGTTTCTCTCTTTTGGATTCAAATTAGAGAAACTTTGGTCTTTTCCTTTTCGTGCAATGGCTCGCAGAAATGTTTGAGCCGACGTATGGATTGGGAGGGGCCATTTTCCTCTCTTTGATGGGTCCATTGGAGATCTTTCAAAAAAAAAAAAAGAAAAGTTCAAAAGAAAAAAACTTTTCAAGTTTCTCTCTTTTGGATTCAAATTAGAGAAACTTTGGTCTTTTCCTTTTCGTGCAATGGCTCGCAGAAATGTTTGAGCCGACGTATGGATTGGGAGGGACCATTTTCCTCTCTTTGATGGGTCCATTGGAGATCTTTCAAAAAAAAAAAGAAAGGAAAAGTTCAAAAAAAAAAAAAAACTTTTCAAATTTCTCTCTTTTGGATTCAAATTAAAGAAACTTTGGTTCTTTCCTTTTCGTACAATGGCTCGCAGAAATGTTTGAGCCAACGTTCAGATGGGGAGGGGCCATTTCCCTCTCTTTGATGGGTCCATCGGAGATCTTTCAAAAAAAAAGAGAGAGCATTAAGGTTGCACCAATTGCGTTCTTTGACCAAAGTGGATCTAAGAAAAGCCTTGTCCAGAGTGTGGAGGCAGCTAGATTGTTCGAGGTAAGGGTCCTTCAAACGGGTTCATTAAGTAATCCTACCCTTACCTGGGGGCTAATCTATCCATTAAGGTTTCATAAGACCGAATTGGAAGACCTATGTGCACTCTCCAAAAAAAAAAAAAATTAAAAAAAAAAAAAAACTTCTGTCACTATTGTGTTCAAATTGGAGGAATTTTAGTTATTTCCTTTTTGGATTTAGGCTCGCAGAAATGTTTAAACCTGTATTCGGATTGGAATACCATTTGCCCTCTTTTATGAACTCAATCTTGACTTTTCAAAAAAAAAACTCTTGTCACTATTGGATTCAAATATGAGAAATCCTGGTTCTTTCCTTTTCGGATTTAGGCTCGCAGAAATGTTTGAACCTGTATTCGGATTGGAATACCATTTGCTCTCTTTCGCGAATCCAGTCTTGACATTTCAAAAAATCCCATCTCGTGTCCTTCATTGCCAGAGCACAGCCCGAGCTAACCGAAGCTCAAATTGCTCGTCGCATACGTCGCCGCACAGCATATCGACAAAAGAGGTTAGAGAAGCAAAGAACCCGGCATTCTGAGCTTCAAATCTCCCAAAAATGGGTTGAAAAAGAAAGACCCGACCAAGTTGCTGCTGTCCACATGGTTGGCAAAACCAAAAGACGCTAGAAGTCAGCAACGAAAATACATGTCAGACGACCGGTGACTCGCAGCGTCTCCCGGACGAGAAGACATCAGGAAGACTCTCCCACTCCTTCAAGCCAGGGACATCGGAGTGATCATTCCTCGGGCTCTTCATCTAAAAGAATGAGCTCCAGCTCAGTCACTAAGACAATATCCTCTTTCGACTCACGAAGGATGAATGTCTTAGTCACAAACTCTGAGCAACCTCCACCACATGATGACATGGCTCTACGCATTTAGCAGCTAGAGCAAGGACAGCAGAGAATAGAGGTTCTGATGGAAAACCTCCTTCTCACTCTCCAGCGTCCACCAAACAATGAGGAAGTTCCTCCATAAGATGAGGCAAACGGTGGAGAAGATGAGTCACGCGCCCTTACTAAAAAGGACGTAGACAATATCCTCGCCAAAGTAAAAGAAGAGGATACGCTGAAGGAGCATGGGATCAAGCCACCATATCCCTTATGGATGGACTCGGTTCCGTTTCCCCAAAAGTTCAAACAACCTTTTCTCCAAATATATACGGGGAAAGGTTCAACCAGACAGCATGTCATCCACTTCAAGATCCTGACAGGAACGATTGCGGATCAAGATGCTCTCAAGATCCGGCTCTTCGCAAGTACCCTAAAAGGTACGGCCTTTGATTGGTATTCCACTCTGCCAGAGGACTCCATTCAAAATTGGACCATGCTAGAGACACGTTTCCTGACCCACTTCAAAGGTGAGGATCATCCTGTTACTATGGCTCAGCTCTGCAGCCTTAAGCAGGGAGAGAATGAGTCGACATACGACTTCATTCACAAGTGGAAAGCAATGGCATACAAATGCTCAAATGTGCTGCCACAAGGGTCGCTAATCGACATTTGCCGAAACAACATGAGAGCAAGGATCCGCTCCATGATCATCGGCAACAAATCAAAAAACTTGGGAGAACTCCTAGAAGCGTCTATGGAGGCTGAAACGGTGATCAAAGACCTCAACAGTCAGAAGTCATCAAAGAAGGAGCAGACCGCCATTCCAACCTCCATGCCAAAGAAAAAGGAGGTTCTCAATGTGCAAACCAAGTCAGCTCCTCAACCACCAAAGAAAGCTGAAAATAAAGCTGCAGGTAAGAGACCTGAACTCTCTGTTGCCTTCAAAGAACGAGTAGAAAAGAAATACCCGTTCGATGAAGATGTTGAAGAAATATTTGGGGCTCTCTTGGCAAATGGCAAACTCACCTTGCCTGACCCCAAAAGACCGGGAGATGTTAGCAAAACCAACGATCCCCGATATTGTCCATACCACCAAATGGTCTCGCATCCTCTCAACCAATGTTTCGTTGTAAGAGAGAAGATTAACGAGATGTGGAAAAACGGAGTCATCACCTTTGACAAAAACTATGGGTCTGTCTCTGTTAACATGGTGTCATATGGACAAACATCCAAATCACCAAAGGAAAAAGTCACAACTTCCTTCAAGGTGATAAAAATGACCCAAACGTCCCAAGAGCTGGTGCCTTACCCAACACCAGAGGGACAGCCCAAATGGGTACATCCTGATCTCCTAGAAGATGAAAATTGGGAGATCGTCAAAACAAAGCCGACCGCTCAACAGCGAAGGCAAGCCAAGAGACAACTCCGCAAGCTCAAATAGCAGGAGAAGGCTCAAACAAAACAAGAGGTTCCTGAAAAACCAGAAACCTCCTCTACCGCTTCACTGGGGGCAACAGAGGGGTCTCTCCCCAAAGTTCCAAGAGTGATAAGAAAATTCACTCTCAGTGATTTCATGCCACCACGGCTCAGAGATGAGACTACGCAGGGGGCATCATACTCTTGTAACTCGGTAGTTGGATTCTCCATGAATTGATACGAGTCCAGTGACACTGCCAGTGACACCGATGAGTGGGAGGAATCCCTTGAAACCGGAGAATATCTCTCCGACGAAGAATGGATCCCGGAATCCCACCTTATGCTAGTAATCTGGTATAACCCCTTCTGGCCACAAGGATCCTGGTCTGATGATGATGAAGACCAAGAGGCTTCCCAAAATGCTGTTAACACAGCACAAACAAATGCTCTAGTGGATCCCAACCAGGTTGAACCACAAGGGGCAGATGAAGAAGAAGATTTGGCTCCTATGCCCGATCTTAAAGAATATGCGAGGATCTTGCAGCGTCTAGCCATAGAACATGAGCAGGATCGCATCAACCAACTTCATCAAAATCCAGAACCGGAAGTCCCGGAAAATCTGCAAGCATCTCCTCCAGTGACTCCGGAAAATGAAGAAAGTTGCTGGATTGATGATCCTCTTACATCAGAGGATGAGTCTGATTCCCAACGGTCCATTATGGAGGCATCTTCTATCGAAGTTGCCTGTAATGTGATAGTTCAGGATGATAGTGCGTCTGAAGCTCCATCTACTGAGGCCACGGACTCTCAAAATGTATTCGGTAGCATATCTTCTGGAGCTACATAGTCTCGGGTGACTTCCACTGAGATAGCACCTTCTCAGCCATCGTCTCCTGAAACAGTGACATCAGAATTCAAGCCTCTTCCGACTGATCACCATGAAGAATCTCTAGCTGATGAAGTCTTCAAAGAAAACCCAATCAATTGGTCCCAGGTACCCAACCTCATAGGAGATGTTTGGACCGATGAAATACTGGACAAAGAAGAAAAGTTGTTGGAAGCTGTTCAGGACTTGTTCCCGGAAAATGCTCCATGTAACGCAATAACTGAAAACGGCAATGCTGTTGCAAAGGCGTTTTCAGCAAATGGGGAAGATCAGCCCCTTGAGCCCGAATGGGGTCTTCCGAAAGAAGAATCACCTCTAGAAGCTTTTGAAGTTGGGAAAGGTACCCACTCTGGCCGGGATTACCACAAAAACTATAACCGACCTTCTTCTTCTTCTTATGTAAATCCTTCGGGAAAACAAGCTGTAAATTCCCCAAGCGGCGGTGATAATGAAAATGCAGGCCTAAAGGAGGCTTTCAAGTATGACTTGATCGAGCACTTCAAACACATACCTGCACGACTACACATCCTAGACTTATTACGAATGTCACCACAAACTCGTGATAGTCTCATTTCAGAACTGCAAAGGCTGAATCTGGATGTCGACAAACATGCCCCGCAAGTCTTGCAAATTGAAATGGACTATATGGTCACAAAATCAAAAACCTCCTAAAATGGAGAAAAGAAAGAAGCTGGAGGACCTTGCACTGAATGCCTCTCGGTCCAAAAAGCCGCAAGTGCTACCATTGCCTTCAATAAGGAAGACCTCCTGCTAGGCGAGACGAAGCACAACCGACCCTTGTACTTCACAGGGTACATCAAAGAAATGCCGATACACAAAGTCCAGATCGACCCGGGTTCTGTACTCAACCTCATCTCTACTTCGGCACTCGAAGAGCTGGGTATCCCACCTAGCAAACTAAGCCACACATCTGTGTCCATCTTTGGATACGATGGGAGTGCTCAAAGGCCCATTGGCAAAATCCGGTTCAGGTTGCAAATCGGCGATCTTATCTCTGAGGTCACCGTATATGCAATAAAAACCCCTTCATGCAACAACAGCCTTCTTGGACGCCCTTGGATACACGAGAACGGTGTCGTTCCTTCGACTCTACATCAGTGCATCAAGTTTGTTGGCGACGACGGCTTGATACATCGAGTGTTTGCAGACAAAAAGCCCTTCAAAGGCAAGGAAGTCCATTTTGCATACTCTCAGATGTACAAGGATGAAAAAGAAGAAAAGGAGGAGAAAATAGCATCCTTTGCCGACAATCTCCAAAACGATAAAGGCAAGGCTCCTCAGCAATCATTGGAAGAAAACAAACCTTCAGGCAAACTCAAAGAGAGCAATCAGTCTCCCTTCGTCACCTCCTTCAAATCTTCCAAACCTTTGGTAATCACTACTATAGCAAAGAAGACAAAGCAAAAGACAGGGGGCAAGTTTGCTGTCTCCTTCGTGTCTATCATACAAGACACGGATTCGGATTCAGAGACTGAAGACGATACATCGTCAAGCCAAGCTGATACTCAGCAAGTTCGTCCTGCTCTCACTCCATTGGAGACCCCTGCTGACGTAGAAGATCCTGTGTCTGCTACCTTCGTCGTTCCAGAAACGTCGGCAGAGGATAAACCAATCTTCTTCCATAGATCGGACGCTTCTTCATCAAACTGCCTGCTTGAGCCTTTCCAAAATGAAGGTATGCCTCAACTATCCTTGTATAGTCCGATGGCACAAGTTATCATGATGAAAATGGGCTATGACGCTCAAAATCTAATTGGTTTGGGAGGTGGCCATGGTATTCTCACACCGTTGGAACCCACCCTGACCAAAAGTCAACTGGAAGATTGGAAACTCCACCGTCGCATTGACAAGTCTTCATACGGATTGGGGTATGATCCCGACACTCCAATGAGACAGCTGACACAAAGGCTGCAGAGTCGTTTTGCCGACCAAGCCTCAACATCTCATGTCAATGACGACATCGATCTCCCTGGATATCTCTTTGAAGAGTTACCCGACAAGGATCCAGGAAGCTTATCAAATTGGTATGATTTCTCTGATAATAAAGAGGAATTGTCCGATGACACAGACGCACGGTTCTCTGATTCAGAAGAGCCATCGTCTCCAAAAGAAGTGCCTTACTTCGACCCAGTTTCAGATGGTGATTGGGATCATCTCACAGCAAGTCTTGAAAAGAATACCGATCAAGAAGATTTATGGACAGAAACGGAGCCATGGTCTGAAAACGCCCTTGGAAATCTGCAAGGTCTTGTCGACTTGGAAACCTCCGAAAATGTTGTGGAGGAACCTCCTTCAAACCTTCCGACAGAAGATTCTGTTCAAAAGATAGACTTAGGAACACCAGATAACCCACATCCTCTATTCATAAGCAAGAATATAAAGGATGAGGAGTTACCCGAGTATGTCTCTTTTCTTCGTGAGTTTGTTGATTGTTTTGCATGGTCTTACGCTGAAATGCCTGGCTTAGATCCCAAAATAGCAGTTCACAAACTCAACCTGCAAGAAAATATCAAGCCTGTCAAACAAGGCCAAAGAAGATTCCGCCCTGATGTGATGGACAAAATTGAACAAGAAGTTCAGAAACTCAAAAACGTTGGCTTCATCCGCGAGGAACAACATCCTGAATGGTTGGCCAACATCGTCCCTGTGACAAAGAAAAATGGGCAAATCAGAGTCTGTATTGACTATAGAGACCTGAATAATGCATGCCCCAAAGATGAATTCCCGCTCCCCATACCGGAGGTAATGATTGACAACACCTGCGGGTTTGAGCGAATGACTTTCATGGACGGCTTCTCTGGCTACAACCAAATAAAGATGCATCCCGAAGATGAAAGGCATACATCCTTTCGGACCCCATTTGGCGTGTATTGCTACACTGTCATGCCATTTGGTCTGGACAAATGCTGGTGCAACATATCGAAGGGCTATGATGAAGATATTCCAAGATATGCAGCACAAGACGGTCGAATGTTATGTTGATCACCTCGCTGTCAAAAGCAAAAGGAAAGAAGACCATCTCCAAGATCTTCGAGAAGTCTTCCTCCGGCTTCGCAAACACAAACTGCGAATGAATCCCCTCAAATTCTTCTTCGGTGTCTCATCGGTTAAGTTCCTCGGATTCATAGTTCGGAAAGCTAGAATAGAACTTGACCCCATCAAAGTCAAGGCAATTCTAGAAATGCCATCTCCAAGGACCCTAAGAGAACTAAAAGGGCTTCAAGGAAGATTGGCATACATCCGACGGTTCATTTCCAATCTATCAGGAAAATGCCGTCCATTTTCTCGTCTGATGAAGAAAGGTGTAGACTTTGTTTGAGAGGCTGAATGTGAAGCTGCATTTCAAGACATCAAGTCATACCTGACCAAACCTCCGATGTTGGCTGTTCCCACAACCGGAAAACCATTCATCTTATACACAAGAGCTCTCGACTATTCTTTGGGCGCTCTACTTGCACAAGAAAATGATGGAGGAAAAGAAGCTGCTCTATACTACCTCAGTCGCATGTTGGTAGGTGCAGAGCATCACTACTCTCTAGTCGAAAAAGAATGCTTAGCAGTGATGTTCGTCGTACAAAAGCTGTATCACTATTTGCTGTCAAACACAATATACCTGATATCGAGGATCAATCTCTTAAAGGTCCTTGTCACAAAAGCAGGTTCTCTCAATGCCCGGCTGGCAAAATGGTCCATCCTTCTGTCACAATTTGATATTAGGTATGTACCACAGAAAGCAATCAAAGGTCAAGCTCTGGCAGACTTTCTCGCAGAGCATCCACTGCCTAAGGATTCTCCGCTCAGGGATGATCTCCCAGACGAACCTGTCTACAGCGTAGAGACTTCCTCACCAAATGCCTCCTGGAACATGTACTTCGATGGTGCAACCAGGACAAATGAAAATGGAAAGCCGATATCGGGAATTGGCATTCTCTTTGTTAGCCCCGATAAATACATGATTCCACACGCATTTTCGCTACTGGAACCATGTTCAAATAATGCAGCTAAGTACCAAGCTCTGATTATAGGAATGGAACTCGCCCTCGAATCTGGCATCACCATGCTGGAAGCATTTGGGGATTCTCAACTGATCGTCAACCAGATGAATCAAGAATATGAAATTAGGAAGCCTGATCTGTTGCCTTACTACAACAAGGCGCAATCGCTTCATCAAAACTTTGACATCTATCACATCACCCACATCCGTAGAGGTGAAAACATCCGTGCAGATGCCCTGGCTGGACTTGCTGCATCCATGGCAACCCAAGAAGGGGAAAACATGCAAATTACAGTGTGTCAAAGAAGGATTCTCCCTCCTCTCAACACACACCAAGCAGTTGCTGAATGCCACCGAGTGGTCGGAGGTCGAATTTCCATCCTTAAACCTCCGATAGGCGACTGGAGGGATCCGTTCATTGATTATATTATGTTCGGAATCCTACCTGAAGATCCAAAAGAGTGGGTTAGTATCCAAAGACGAGCCCCAAACTTTCATTTGGATATTCCCTCCAAAATGCTTTACAGAAAATCCTTCAATGGAGTACTTCTACGCTGCTTGTCACAACAAGAGGAGGAAGAAACTTTAAAAGAAGTTCATGCTGGTCTTTGTGGAGCATTCAGGCTGGTCCCAAGCTCTACGATCAGATAAAAAGGTTAGGTTATTATTGGCCTACCATGATGGCTGATGCAATACAATTTGCTAAACGTTGCCAACAATGTCAAGTTCATGGAGATTATGTACACATGCCTCCAGAATGGCTACATCCTACAGCGATCTCATGGCCCTTCGAAGCCTGGGGTATGGACATCATAGGTCCTATCTCTCCCCCGTCAAGCAAAGGTCATCGCTTTATCTTCGCCGCTACGGACTATTTCTCCAAGTGGTCAGAAGCATTTGCGTTCAGTGAAATGAAGACCTCGTCAGTCCTTCAATTCTTACGAACCAACATCATTTGTCACTTCGGCATACCTAAAAGATTCGTCCATGATAAGGGACCACAATTCCGGGATCACAGATTCTACAGGTTCTGCGACAAATACAAAATTCAAAGTTGTCCTTCGACTCCGTATAACCCGGCAGCGAATGGACTAGCAGAAGCCTTCAACAAGACACTCTGCAAAATTCTCAAGAAAATTGTCTCTACTCACAAAAGAGACTGGAGCGACAAACTGCCTGAAGCTTTATGGGCCTACCGGACTACCATTCGAGGACCAATAGCACACCATTCTCCTTGGTCTATGGATGTGAAGCAGTTGTCCCCCTAGAGTTACAAATTCCTTCTTTAAGGGTATCTCTACAAAATGAAATGGCGCAAGAAAGCAACGTCAAATTGAGACTTCAAAAACTACAAAATCTCGATGAAAGACGACTTGAAACTCTACAAAGCGTTGAGGTGACTTGGTTCTTGCGGTGAAAAGGCCAATGGTTTTTGCCCACAAATCCAAAGGCAAATTCAAACCAAAATGAGAGGGACCCTTCGTCATCGACAAAGTCTTCTCCAATGGCGCTTATGCTCTTCTAAACATGGAAGGTGACAGATGTATGCTGGCCATCAATGGCAAGTTCTTGAAGCGGTACTACCCTTGAAGACTTCCTACATCGGGTTAGAGTGATGCCTGCATGGCCAAAGCCTATTCCTAGGTACTTGCTCGTCAAACCCACCCCTTTTAGAGTTTTCATCCTTATGTTGAAATTTCTAAAATTCCAAAAACAATGCTTACTTTCAATGTTTCATTGTTCAAAAAAATCAAACCCAAAATCCAAGTTTCGGAGCCTCTTCCCTAACTTGACCAAAACTTTCAATCCTTGAACCCAAAATTCATGGTTTGAAACAAAAATCAGAACTTACGAATTTCCACCCTAGTCCACCCTGACTTTTACCACCGAAGATGGTTTTTAGTCAAAATTTACGACCCTCGTGTCTTTAAACAAAAAATGGTTTTTAAAAAAAAAATGTGGGGAAGCGACGTTTAGTCGATACTCACACAAAACCCAAAAATCGGAAGGATGCGAACCCTATTCGATACTTCCAAAACCTCAAAATCGCAAGAAAGCGACACCTCGTCGATACTTGCAAAATTTCAAAAAAAAAAAAAAAAAAAAGATCGTGGAGACACAACGTTTCAGTTGATATCCACAACCCAAATTTCAAAACAAAAAACAAAGGTTCAAAAAAACCTCAAATTTCAAAAATCGTGGGGAGGCGACATTCCATCGATACCCACAAAACCAAATTTTTGAGAAAAAAGCAAGGAGGCGACATTTAGTTGATACTTGCACCCAAATCCATGAGGAAGCGACATTTCATCGATACTCGCAACCGAATGAGCAAGGAGGCGACATTCCATCGATACTTGCAATACCATTCAGCAGGGAGGCAACTCTTAGTCGATACTCGCATTTTTGAAAACCAAAAACCTGGCTTTCATGCCAAAAACCAAAATCTGGCTTCCATGCCAACAAAACAAAAACTTGGCTTTCATGCCAAAAATAAAAAAATCCGGCTTTCATGCCAACAAAACAAAACTTGGTTTTAAAAAAACTTGGCTTTTATGCCACAAAATCTGGCTTTCACGCCAAACAAACAAAAATCGGCTTCCATGCCACAAAACAAAATTTGGCTCCCATGCCACAAAATCTTTGGCTTCCATGCCACAAAACCAAAAACTTGGCTTTCATGCCACAAAAACAGGCTCTCATGCCAAAAACCGGCTTTCATGCCAAACAAAATTTTGGCTTTCACACCATCCGAAATTCGGCTTTCAAGCCATAAAAAAACCAAGCTTTTTGCTACAAAATCTGGCTTTCATGCCTAAAAACAACCATTTGACAAAAGATTTTCACAAAATGACAACCTTTTGATCAAATTTTCAAACAAACCATTCCCATTCAATTTTTGCTTATATTTCATCAAAAGTGAATTTAAGTGAAATAAGGGGATACAAAAAAAAAAGTGCAAAAAATGTTTATACATGGACGTACCAAAAGAAAAGAAGAAAAAGTTTGTTACAAATCAGGAGGCTAGTCCGACGTGTCTTCAGCCATAGGCTTAACTCCTCAAGCAAACACTTGGCCTTAGCCTCCAAAGCTTCCAGGCAGAGTTTCTTCAGAATCTTCCCATAAAAAGCAGTAGGCCGTCGCGATCCATACTCAGCACGATGAAGCTCTTCCCAGAGAATTTGCCATTGTTCATATTCTTGAGTCTTCCTCCGGAGATTGCTTTCGACCTCCTCAACTTGGCGAATGAGAATCCTCTCTCTATCGTGAGCTTTCAAAGTGGCAGTCCACTTGGCAGCGGCTTGTTCTTCCAATAGCTCAAGGCGCTGTCTGGCTTCGGTGACCTCCCTATCAAGGCGGTGCTGGTCCTGTGTCAGCTCAATAATAGCCAACTCGGTGACGTTCCTCTCCCGAACGAGCTGCTTCCGAGTCCGCGAGATTTCCTTCAAATCAGATTTGACCTCGCTGGAAGGCTTCAAAAACATCTCGTTGAAGAAATCATCATTCGGAAAGCTCTTGGTCTCAGTCCACTTGTTGCCTAGAGCGATGACTTCATTAACAAAAGCCTTGGTATCTGTAATGTCCAGACCGACTTTTTCGCTATCGGCAAGAATGTCCTGCACATGCTTCACCATGCCAAAACCAGCCTCCAAATGGCCAGAAGAAAGAGTCTCGACCCATGAGCTCAAGACTCTCTTCAACACCTTCCTCGCAAACTGACGGGATGGCTCAGATGAAGACTCGCCATGCTCCGTTGGTCGACTACCCGTGTCAGGCACCGTTGGAAGAGTAATCAAGAAGCTCTTTCCAATCGGAGCCGCTGGGGAAGGAATATCAATAGGCGGACTCGCCTCTACCTCATCAAAATTGGTGGAAGAAGCCCCTACTCCTGGATCGGTCACAGGTACCCCCTGCTCTGGTTTTGAAAAAGATAGAGGAACTTCTTCTGTCACCTCACAACCTGCCAATGAAAAAGGTATGAATATGATCTTATCAAAAATCAAAATATCAAGATTATCATTACAAAGTACCTTCTTCAACGACTGGTGGAATGCTTTTTGCCTCCATGAGCTCATCCGAAACATCATCAAAAGTTGCGTCCATGGATGACTCAAAATCGTCGGAATCCTTTGGCAAGTCGGCTGGCAAAAAAAATATATATATATATGTCAGCAAGTGGCGGTAAAGAAAAAAAAAAGAGAAGAAAAAATCATACCAGGAGGACATTCTGGATCTACTTCAGAATCTCTGGGTTCTTCCTCAGATGCCACGATAAGATCCCTCACCGCCTCATCGGTCGGAATCTCGGGCATCATCAAACCATCATCTTCTGCCAAAAGAGAGAAAGCAGTAGATCAAAACAAAAGCTCTCATGAAAGAAAAGAACCAGAAAGAGAAAAGAGAAAAGCATACCATCATCAATGGTCTCTTCCCCTCGGCTTCTCTTCTCTGGAGGCTCGTCATCATCCCCTGCTGCCTCCTTAACAATGGTGGAAGGAATTTCCAGATCAGGAGAGCTTTCGTGCCGCCTCTGACTTCGGCGGTGTCCCCTTCTCCTCTTGCCCCTACGGGACGAATTGCTGGAAGCACCCTCCCCACCATCAAAATCAGGCCTCTCACCAGAGTCCTCACTGGACGATCTGCTCTTGCCAGTAGACTCCATGGAAGCCTTTGCTCGCTCTGCTTGTATCCAAGCAGCAACCTCAGCCTCCTCCTCGGCAAGCTGTTCCAAGACCTCACCAGGTATCTGTTGTGCAGCTCCCAGTCTGATGACGTCCTTTTCCTCGAGAAAACCTGTTCTGTGCCTTTCTCCAGAAAGGAAAGCCAGAACTTCTTCTCGGCGGACGTCGTCTGACTTCCCAAAGCCCTTCCCGGAAGACTGCTTTACATCAAGCTCTTTCTTGGAAAGCCCCTGGTATGCTGAAAAGCTCTCCACAAATCATTTTGTGAAGCCAGCCATCCGGAAAGTAGGCAACTCAGGATAAGAAATCAGGGCAGTAGTGTCTTCCGCGCTATAAAAGGCCCATGCATTTCTCCCATCCTGCAAACCTCGAAAACGCTTCACCTTGCTCAAAGGCGCTCCAACAACGCCTTGAGAGAAGCCCAACTACATGGCAAAACAGAGGGAACATACGGCTGGATGTCTACGAAAAGATGTCTGCGGTACACCATCGTGCCTACACGTATGTTAAAAAGCCAACTCCTCTCTGCATTTGTCAAAGAATAGTGTCTCCCAGACCCTGCCCTGGTCGAATCACGAGAGACACCAAAATCAAAAGCCTTCTTCCTCAAACTTGGAGAAAGCTTCACTGAAGACTACCCCATCTCGACGTCCCAGAATCGTCGGATCCTCAAGCGGGCAGATAAAAGAGATTCGGAAACAGGCTTCCCTCTAGCTAACCGAATCATAAACGGGTCATTGTCCTGAGCAGCACCCAATCGGTGGAAACAGGGACAGTGGTATACATACCACGAATAGAAAATGTGGGCTAAAAATACCCTGTTCATGGGAAGCCCAAGCCGAACCAGGAAAGCAGCAGCCTGCAGTTCGGTACACAAATAGGAGTAAAGAGCAGGCACCAAAGTAAGCCGCTCTCCAAACGCCATCTGATAAGCCGGAAAAATGCATTGCGGCCTGATGTGCGTTCCATCTCCTCCAGCAAAAACAGCCTCACCCAGCCAATAAGTGAGGTAAACAACGAGATCTCTCCTCAGTACAATGTCAGAATGAATGGCGTCTGTGCTTGCGAATAATACCCTCAAATTCTCTCGCATGACGGAGATCTTCTTTGAATCTGGGTTCTTAGCCCTGGCTTCCTAGGTCGTACTCTCAGAAGACTCCCCGTTGTCAAAGAAGTTGGAAGACAAAAAGCTACCACTCCTCCAACTGCTACACCGGACTTTCGAGCCCTCCTTCTCCTTCAAAAAATCATAGAAGGCGACGAGTTGAAAGTACAAAAGCCTAAACTCCTCAGACTGCTCCTCAAGGACGCAATCAATAGGCATAAACTCCTCATAGAGATTGCCGAGGATAGGCAGCCCAGTGATGGCACTCAGTTCCTTTAAAGAAAAACCAATCTCACCATTCGTGACAACGAAGGTGTTGGTTTGTGGAAGGAATGACTCCAGCATGGCCATAAAAACCTCATCGGAGAAAACCACGGTTTGCCGAAAAGCACGAACCACATCAAAAATCTCAGCCTCCTTCAGAATGGCACCGCCAACCTGCAGGATGTGATCAGTCCACGACTCCCAGCTCGAGTCAGCACTGAAATGGCCACGAAGTCGAAAAGGCTTCACCCAATTACTGCCATCACCCTTGAAAATGCCAAGGCCCACGGGTCTCAAATCGACCGAAGAATGGTCTGAACCTTGGTAGCCACTGGCCGGCATCAAAATGTCCATACGGGCGGGCGACTTCTCTGCAAAACCAGAAGGGCCGCCAACAAAAACCCCGGTCTTGATCACATTTGTCCTTTTCACCCAGCTTGGAGGATCTTCCCTCTTCGAGCATGTGGAGGAAAGGCTCGTGATCGAGATTGTCCGATCGAAGGACGACCGGGTAGAAACAGTTCTCTTCTCACCATCAACTGTGAAAGAGAACTGAAAACATCCCCTTTGGTATGTTGAATAGTCGGGGACGGCATCACCAAGAAGAAGGTAGGCTTGGGCACAATGCTCTGATCGTCCGTGACCCAGGGACGGTTGCTTACCATAATCTTATAATACTCCTCATCCTTGAGGGCAATCAAACGTTGCCTCATCTCATCGCGGTTGAGCGAGTCACACTCTTCCAAGTTCCTTTCAACATACTGAACCTCCTCCCAGGCCTGTTGTACGGCCGCATTAGAGGATCTGGTAGAACGGCGAAGCGCATCAGTGACCGGCTCCTTACCCTTGTTCGCTCTGGAGGAACTACCTGCAAAGGATGGAAAGAAAAAAAAATCAATCATCAAAATGACAGAATTTTGCTAAAAAATCTAGCGAAATTTGGCATGATTCTGGGGCAATTCCGAAGAAAAGGAAAACACCCCAAAAGAAACAGGAGCTTGAAGATGGGCTCAACATCGCTGCAAGCCCATAATCATGGAAAATTCTAGAAGAAGGCTCGAACTCAAACATTGCTGTGAGATCAAGCCAAAGCTTCTCAAATATCCGTAAGATCGGAAAAGGGCTCAACATTGCCGCGAGCTCCAGAATCCAAAACTCGCAAAGCTCCTCAGAAAATCCCCGCAAGACCAAGAAAGGGCTCAACATTGCTACGAGCTCCAAATCCCAAGACTTGCGAAAAGATTTCCAGGTGTGCACTATCATACTTCCAATTTCATTTTGTAAAAAAAAAAAAAAAAATGCATAGAAGGAAAGTTGTCATGCATCCACATCTCAGAATCCAAAAAAAAAAGAAAGAAAATCTCTTTTCAAAAAAAAAAAAAAAGAGAAAGAAGAAAAAAAATTTTGCCCACATGCCACGTGGCCGTACGGCCATGACCGTTCGGTCTTGTCCATACGGCCACAAAAAAAAAAGAGATAAAAAAAAACACACGGTAAAAAAAAAAAAGGAAACCGTGAGAAAAATAAAAAAAAACAGAGAAAGAAGAGCCACAGTAAAAAAAAGAGAGAGAGAAAACTGTGCAAAAATAAAAGGAAAAAAGAAAAAAAACGTGTAAAAAAAAAAAAAGAAAAGAAAGAAAAAGAAAACAAAACAAAACAAAGAAAACCTTTTTCTATTCCTACATAGGGTTTTTTAAGGAAAAAGAAGAAACTTACTTGAAGCCATTGATGGAGAAGAAGAAGAAAAAGCTTGAAGATCCTTGAAGAAGAAGAATTCTTGATCTTGGAGCACTCTTGAAGGTTCTTGCAAAAAGAAAGCAATAGCAACAAGAGATCCAATCCCCTTACTTTTATAGAAGAGAGCAAACCAAAAAAAAGAAAGGAGGAGAAAAGAAAGGAGGTAAGTGCTACAAATTAGCAAACTTCCTAAAAGAAAGGAATTATGGGATATTCTTTCCCAATGAGGAGATCTTTTGAGAAATTCTCTCCAAAAAGAGAGGGATTATGAGAAACTTGCTCCCAAAGAAAGATACTTTGAGAAAATCTCTCCCAAAATCAAGGAAACTTGAGAGATTCTCTCCAAGTAAGAATATTTTTAGATATTCTCTACCAAAAGGAGATATTTTTAGATATTCTTAACAAAATGACACCACATGAGATCTAAGCCATCTTCAAAAGCTTAAGGTCCCATGGGTTAGCCCACAAGAGCCAGGTTTGACCACCTAGGCACTAAAAGTGGCTTTTAGTCAAAATTCCTCTTACCAAGAGCATACAAAAATGGTTCCATGCCTCCTCTGAGTTGATTGGACCATACAAAAAATTCAAGCCTCATGAGTTTCCAAAAATCCAAACCATCCCACCTCATGAACCAAATTAAGCCAAAACCTTGAAATTGACATTCCACAAAAACCCAAACCACTCCAACGGACCCAAAGTTGTCCCAAAGAGTGACAAAATCCAAACCATGGTCTCCTAACTCGCCACATACAGCTTGTTAGGTCGCAAGGCCAAAACCAAAACCAAATCCCAGTCCCCTAACTTGCCACATACAGCTTGTTAGGTCACAAGACCAAAATCAAAATTCAAAACCCGACCCCCTAACCTGCCACATACAGCTTGTTAGGTCACAAGGTCAAAAAATCAAAAACCTTCTTGACCGCCTGATGCGCAACACAAAGCCTGTAGGTTCACAAGGTCAAAAAGAAAATCCAAAACCCAAAAACCCAACCCAAATGTCATTTTCAAAATTTTGCCTTGAGATGGTACGTGAAGTTTCTCACTACCATAAAATTCCCTTGGAAACTCAAAAGGCTACACTATCAAGAAAAATGCTCAGAGACTCTTGGTCAAGTCAGAAGTTCTCATTCAAAGTTTTCTTCGAGGCACATCGACTACAAAGGCTATCCAATTCATCGCTGTACCTCGAGGGGGCATTTGTTGACACCAAAAAAGTCACTTTGCCTCATCAACATCAAAAGCTATATGGGATGACTGTTTTCAGGTCAATCGGACATCGGATGACCGTACATCAAAGCTTGACATCTTCCACACGGTGAAATCAAGTCAAGCATCGACGGGACCCCAAACGGCTTCAAAACTCAAATAAAAGCCCATGGTTGGTCCTATCTAATGCCCAATAAGCATCACGTCAAATTTCAGGTCATTCCAACATCGTTTGACCCAGTTTCAACTCTTGGCGGAAAATCGGCTATAGAGTTTTCGGCTTTTCCAAAAAATAGGAAACTTTGTGCTCTGATTTGCATAGCCTTTCGATGGGTTTTCTTCAGAGGAATCAAGCCAATAAATGAGGAGAAATGTCAAAGAAAAATATAGGAGAAAACATAAGCGAAAAAGCCCGAGAAACGACCAAGAAACGGCGACCGAAAGGCGACCGGAAAATGGACCAAAGTTCAAGGTCGCCAACGACCATGGCCCAAGGTCGCCAGCCCCATGGTCTCCGGCGACCATGGGTGCATGGTCGCGGGCGACCCTGGAAATCCGGGTCGCCAGATTTCCTCCAAAAGTGTCGTTTTTCCATCCTTTTTCGCGTTTCGCGATGTTTGGCCCCCGTGATTTTCTTAAAATCTGATTTTTGAGGCATGATATCCGTCGATCTTCGTCAACATCACAGATCCGCCATCGAAATCATTTGATCATCATCGGACACTCCGAAACTGCCAACTGGCCGACCAAGAAAGCACACTTTCTACCCGACCGATCAAGAAATCGACTAGACAGATGCTGCCGGCCTATTAGTGACAACAATGTCTGAATTTTCATCGTCATCCAACATCAAACAACGTATGGATCCATCGATGATCATCGCAAGAAGAATTCCAAAAGACGCAGCGCGGCCCGCGACTCTTCAAGCGACTCAGCAGCCAATTAATGAAGTTAAATGACCCTTTTATGGCAATTTATTAGGGTCATTAACTCATTATTTTGAACGGCCCAATCAGAAGCCAAGAAATGGGAGTTACAAGTCCAATTAGTCATGACAATTAACCATGTAACTCCTATCATTATGGAGATTAATCATGGTAATTAGTCATGAAACTCCCATCATCATGGAGATTAAATGCCCATTATTCTCCATCGGCCAATCAAAATCCAAGAAAAAGGAGTTACAATATAAAGAATTAAATCTTGTAACTCCTCCCATCATGGAGCATTAATACCATTAATGCCCAAAAACCCTCCTAATGGCCACCAAAAGCCTATAAATAGGCGGTCATTCCAAGGAGAAAGGGTCCGAAAAAATTGTTAGAGGTCCAGAAAAAATTGTCTGAAGTGGTCCTGAAAATCCCCTAAAAATTGATAAAAACTCTGGGAGAAATCTCTGCGCAAAGAAGCTCAGCTACTCTGAAGAAACTCTGCCGCAAGAAAATGCCACAAGGTGATCAAAGTCCCTTGGGGGGCCGCCACCCCCCCCCCCCCCACAAGATCTCCTCTCTTCTTCTATCCAACATGGCCTAGATGCGGCTTTTCAGCCCGTCTACTTGGTTTTTTATTGGATATAAGACCTTCCCTTGGTCTTTGTCCTCTAAAAATCTGAGGTCCAACCCAAGCCAAGTGAATCAAAGCATCAAGTGTTCTCATCTGAAGGATGATGGCGAAGCCCATACATGACTCGCGACCGTCGATCTGAACAAGTCCCCACGATCTCTTGAGAAGTTAGATTCCTTTTCTTACTTTTCTGTTGTATTGTGTATTTTTTTTAAAGAGACATAAAAATCACATTTCTTGTCTTTACATTTTGATGAGACTTGTAAACTGCCTTTTACGCCACAAAATCGCCTTTTACGGCACAAAACTGCCTTTCACGGCAAATTAAACAAAATCGCCTCTCACGGCATTTTAAAACCTTATCTCTTTCTTTAAAATATATGTGCAATGGAAAGTTAGAAAAAAGTTGATTTCCTTTTCTACTTATGAAGGTGAATCTCCGGATCACCACTTCAAATTCCAAGTAGAATAGAAAATCCGGCATACCCGTACAAGAAAATGTTGATGCTTGCTCTTTTTTTTCTCTTCGCCCCGCTGCACCCCATCGGACCCGGGACGGAAGAAGGCGAGAAAGAAAAAGACGGGTCCATCAATGGCCTTATGGATACTTGATCCCTGAGTCAAGTGGGTGAAAAAGTTTTGAAAACCTATCCACGAGGCCCTCCCACTTCTAACAATTGGTATCAGAGCCATACCTCATCTCTAAATCATGTTAGAGCCGTAAGCTTGCTCTAATCTTTGCATGAGATGCAAAAAGGATAAGAGCAACGGCTATGTACAGATCGGTTTTAATGGATTTGCTCGTTTTATAAGTAGATTCATGTTTGGAATGTCGTAAAAGGGTTTAACTATGATGGAAGGATGGTAGGAAGTCATTAGAGGGTGTTTGGTATCATTAGAAATTGTTTGGGATCAGTTGGATGCGATTTTGAAAAAACCCAATTTTTGGGGTTCGTCAGGTCGGCCAGCCGCCTGCAGAGAAAAAAAATTTCTTTTTTTATCAGAATTTTCTTTTGGCATCCTATCTTTCCATCATGGTTTGGCAGCCTGGTTTTGTGGGTTGTGTGGTTGTATGAGATACTAACTTGCAAGTGATCATGTCCTCTCCATGTGGCCCACAAGTCTTTTATTTTTATTTTTTTATGGTTGTTAATTTATTTGAGGCTAAGTGCAAAGGGCATCATGGTTTTTGGAGATGCCCAAAGAGTTTGAGGAATCCCAAAGTTTTGGAAAGTTTAAGAACTCCAAGAAGTCTATTCCGCTTGGGCCATGTGGAGAAGAGGACTAGTTTCTATTTTTAGCACTTTCTATTTATGGATGAATGCTTGATTTAGAATGTTTCCAAATCTGATCCAAACATAGCAGTTACTAAAAATTGGTCAAATCAAATTAATTTTTGGAAAGAGTTCTAATTGGTGTTGGTGGACCCATGAGATGGATCCATTGGTAATACTAATCGTATAAACTGGACTTTCCTTAAATATAACTTGACTTGGAACCAATATTTGGTCATATCATGAGATGATTTGATGTTAATATGGTGGGCCCATAGACCTTAAAAGGAAATCTTCAATTCTAAACTATTAAGTGGGAGCGGGGCATTTAAATTGAGAAGTCCCCATGGTTTTCCGTCATAGGTCCATTGTAAGGAAAGTATTAGCCTCGCGCCATCAAGAGAATGGCCGTTCCCCACGAAGGGCTTTTATTTATCTGGTTACTAGATATGGATCTCCTAAAAGGATAGTGTTGGTGAGACGAGGTGGGGGTTCACTCCCCAAGGAGGAGCTGCCCACAACGGTTGTCACGCAATGTTAATTGGTGGGTCACACTTAACTAAATTAGTGATGTAGTATCCCCAAGGATTTGCCTCATGTATTTTAGAAACCAAAGCCAATCGGGAGTCAAACATTATTTGGTATGAGATACCTAGATAATAATGAACGATAGGGGATCATGGATAGTTAGTCTTAATCCAAATTTTGACTTACTTTGATCCACACCAATCTAGGTGGTATTCACACTCCCCAAGCAGGCATACCCCAGGGATTGGAATTCTGAGGTATTCCAAATTTTAGTGGTTATGAGGATTCCCACATAAATTTGGTAGAATACTAAACCCTAATGTCATTAATATTCTTTAATTGAATGTATGGTTATGTGCTACAGTTTATTCAGCATGAATTCAAATACTTTCAATCCACTTGCGACCATTATCAACCAGAATAAGTTGGTGGGATCCAACTATGTAGATTGGAAACGAAACCTGGATATTGTCCTGACTGTATCAGGATATAAATATGTCCTTACCATTCCCCCCCTGGATGAGCCTGGCCCAAATGCACGACAGGACGAGAAAGACCATTATGCCAAATGGATCAAAGACGATGAGATGGCCAGATGTTACATCCAGGCATTCATGTCTAGTGTTTTGCAACACCAACATCAATCCTATAAGACTGCATACAATATTATATCGAACTTAAAGGAGATGTTTGTAGACCAGGGCAGGCCTGCTAGGCAGGCTGCTAAGAGGGTGCTCATAAGCACCAAAATGGCTGAGGGTACACCAGTATAGGACCACATGCTCAAGATGATGGACTCATTGAATGAGTTAGATGTACTGAGTGCCGCGATTGATGCAGAATCACAGATCGACATAATCCTCGAGTCGCTACCAGATTCATTCAACCATTTTAAGATCAATTATAATATGAATAAAATGGATCTGGCCCTTACTGTGCTGTCTAGTTAGCTGGTAGCAACTGAGGGGATTATGAAGAAAAGGCCAACTGCCCTGATAACAGAAAAGTTTGATGCCAGGTTCAAGCCGAAAGGCAAAGGCCGAAAAGGCAAAAAGAAGTCAGTCCCCAAGGGTCCTAAGGCGGAGAATGGTCCTACTGGTGGTGTGGCCAAGGCTAAGGGTTCGGGGACCAAGGGAAAGTGTTTCCACTATGGTAAGACAGGACATTGGAAAAGGAATTGTCCAGATTTTCTATCTAAGAAGAAGACCTCAGGTATGATTGAGTCACTTGTTTTTTAAGTTAGTTTTGCAACTGGTACTTTAGAATCCTGGTGTGTTGACTCCGGTGCAACTAATCACATCTGTAATTCGTTGTAGGGGTTCCGGGAAACCAGGAGGCTTAGTGACGGAGAAATCATTGTCAACCTAGGATCTGATGCTAAGGCGGAGGCAGTTTCAGTGGGAGTTATTACTTTATGTTTTTTAGATAAGAAATTGATTTTGTCAGATACATTATATGTACCGACTTTGAGGCGGAATTTAATTTCAGTTTCTAGTTTGGTGAATAAAAGTTATTCCATTACTTTTGGTACTAAGTTATCATAAAGAGGAATGGTACTTTCATATGTTCTGGCAAGGTAATCAATGGACTTTATTTGTTAACTCCCACGATGTATGAGATACATGATACCGAAATAAATAATAGACCATCATTAAAGAGAAAATCACCTTCATCTAATCCAACAAAGCTTTGGCACCTGGGGCTAGGTCACATTAACCTAAACATGATTAATAGGCTAGTGAAAGATGGTATCTTGCCTTCATTGGTGGTAGAGCCAATGCCTGTCTGCGAGTCTGGTCTGGAAGGCAAAATGACAAAAAAACCCTTTTCATCCAAGGGCAATAGGGCCAAAGATTTATTGGAATTAGTGCATATTGATGTGTGTGGACCCATAAATGTTAAAGCGAGAGGAGGATATGAGTACTTTATCACTTTCTCAAATGATTACTCAAGATATAGATACATATGCCTTATGCACCGCAAGTCCGAGGCTTTTGAAAAGTTCAAAGAGTTTCGAGCGAAAGCGGAAAAGCAATTAGGTAAAAGTATCAAGACTCTTCGATCATATCGAGGAGGGGAATATCTCTCAGCTGATTTTATGGGATACTTATCAGAGAATGGGATTCTCTCCCAAGTGTCTGCTCCGGGTATGCCTCAACAAAATGGAGTAGCAGAAAGAAGGAACCGGACTCTTTTAGATATGATCAGAACTATGATGAGTTTCTCAGGATTACCAACATCCTTTTGGGGATATGCTTTAGATACTGCAATGTACATCCTAAACCTCGTACCATCTAAGTCTGAACCTAAGACTCCCCGAGAGTTGTGGTCCGGGCGAAAGCCTAGTCTGCAACATTTACATATTTGGGGTTGTCCGGCACATGTGCTGATGGTTAAGACGCATAAGTTGGAATCGAAGTCGGAAGTGTACACCTTTGTAGGATATCCTAAAGGAACTAAAGGTTGGATATTCTATAATCCCAGAGAGCATAAAGTGCTTGTAAGCACCAATGCGGTTTTTCTAGAGGAAGATTATATGTTTGATCGGAAATCTTTAGAAAGGTTATCTTGGAAGAAATTCAAGAGCAATCAATTCCAAATCCTAGTATGACCGAACTTGAAGAGAATCCACCCATACCTGACCCAGTAGTTACACCGGTGCCTCGTCGTAGTGGGAGGATTGTTAAGCCCCCTGACAGGTTCTCGTTTTTGGGAGAGCCTTACGAGGCAATCCCCAAAGAACTGGAACCAGATGCCTGTAATTATGATGAAGCAATAAATGACATAGATTCGAGACGTTGGCAAGAAGCTATGAAAGCTGAGATGGAGTCTATGTACTCTAATCAGGTCTGGACACTTGTGGACTTGCCTGCCAATATTAAACCTATTGGGTGCAAGTAGGTCTACAAGAGAAAGAGAGGACCGGGCGAAAGAGTTAAGACCTTTAAGGCCGGGCTTGTTGCGAAAGGATATACTCAGAAAGCAGGTATCGATTATGAGGAAACCTTCTCGCCGGTAGCCATTCTCAAGTCTATCCGGATACTCTTATCCATTGTGGCTCATCTCGATTACGAGATTTGGCAAATGGATGTCAAGACAGCGTTTCTCAACGGCCATCTTGAGGAAGACATCTATATGATGCAGCCAAACGGTTTTGTGGCCAATAACCAAGAGCGAAGAGTTTGCAAGCTTTAGAAGTCCATTTATGGACTAAAGCAGGCATCCCGAAGCTGGAACATCCATTTTAACCAGGCAATCAAGTCATTTGGTTTTTGTCAAAATGCGGATGAGTCATGTGTGTACATGAAAAGTGAAGGAGACATGGTAGCTTTTCTGGTATTGTATGTGGATGACATCCTTCTCCTCGGGAGAGACATAGGAATGTTGTCAATGATAAAAGTTTGGTTAGCTAAGACTTTTGATATGAAGGACTTGGGAGAAGCTAGCTACATTATAGGGATCAAACTCCATCGAGATCAGAAAAATAGGATGATTGGCTTATCTCAAACTGCGTACATAGATAAGGTACTAGTGCGGTTTGCAATGCAAGACTCCAAGATGGGTATCATACCTTTTAGGCATGGAGTGCACCTTTCCAAGGATCAATGTCCTAAGACACCTCAGGAAAAGGAGCAGATGAGAGAAGTGTCATATGCTTCAGCTGTTGGCAGCCTCATGTATGCTATGCTTTGTACTAGACCAGATATCTGTCACGTAGTGGGCTTAGTCAGCAGATATTAGTCTAATCCAGGACCTTACCATTGGATTGCTATGAAGTGTATTCTCAAATACTTGAGAAGGACTAGAGATTACATGTTAATTTACGACAGTGATGAATTGATTCCACTCAATTACACAGATTCTGACTTCATGTTAGATAAGGATTCCAAGAAATCAACCTCTGGGTATGTGTTTATGCTTGGCGGCAGAGCTATCAGCTGGCGGAGTATTAAACAGGAATGTATCGCTAATTCTACTTCAGAAGCTGAATATGTAGCGGCTTGTGAAGCAGCTAAGGAAGCAGTTTGGCTCAAGAGATTCCTTATGGAACTCAGAGTGGTACCTTTGGCACGACAGTAGCTCATAGTTTACTGTGACAACAGCGGGGCAGTCGCACAATCCAAGGAACCCAGAAGCCATAAAAGCCAAAAGTATGTACAGAGGAAATATCATTTGGTCAAAGAGATTGTACAGAGAGGTGACATTGCCATCACCAAGATAGCATCAGTGGATAATCTCTCAAATCCCTTTACTAAGCCTTTGACGACCAAGGTCTTTCAACAACATGTAGACGGGATGGGCATGAGATGCAACCCTAACTGGCATTGAGCCCAAGTGGGAGATTGTTAGTTTTATGGTCTCAATCAATTAAGATTGATGTAATAAATTGATTAATTTCTTTATTTATCAATATATTCATGCTTTCCTTTTATGAGATGAATGGTGTTTTATTTACTTAGTTGCACATAACCAATACGAATGACATGATGGTTCTTGAGATGAACCGGAGTTCACAAGTGTATTAGATGTAACATATGTGTGTGGATGAGATCCACATACAGGAGACATGTGTCACAAGTCTTATACTTAAATTGATTCACAACCAGTGATGAGATTAGGCATCTCATCTGACAAGATTGCAGTATTATGATCACTATGAGATAGTGTGATCTGTCTCAATCATCGGAATATAAGATTATGGATCATCATACTGGTATATTGGATGTATTGGAGGACCATGAGAAGCACCTTATGAAACACTGTCATTACTTTAAGGTCTGCTCTCATAATTCCCTAACAATAGGCTCTTAATTCTGAGACATTGATGAACTCAAGTTTCTATCTATTCATTTCCTTTGAGTCACCAATGAGTGAGGCCAACTGTAGGTCAACACATCGGTGTCTTGGGTACGTGGTAGTAGGACTGTGGGAACATTTAATAATCAAGATGGAATCTATCCTAATTATCCTCTTGTGCCAATTAACGGATTTTATCATTGGCAAGTGTAAACCCATCACAATTAAGAGTTAATTGGATGGTACTAACAATCACTATGATTAATTGGGTCTTAAGGATAATAAGATATGGATGAAAATTGGTTGGACAGTTTATCCAATTGATCCATGGATATTGATGGAGGGGCCTACTTATAGTGATAGGGAAGTATAGGGTCTTCATATAATTTATTCCTAAGACTGGAGTCCAATTGCATTTATTTAGTGGAGTCATTTGCTATAAACTGTGGGCCCGGATTGCACATGAGATATGGGGTTGCGGTGTCCCAGTTGGAGCCAGCTTTCTATGGAATCCCTAGTGGTCCCCACGCTAGCCCAAGATTGGATCATTACTAATTCTATTTGAACTCAAAAGGAAAAGAATTAGAAACTTACTATTTCTATTTGAAGTGAGACTTCTAATAGTGGTAATAGTAGGAAGAGTAAGTTACTAATTATTATGGAAGTGCGACTTCTAATAATAAACAAATGGGAGGTTGCTTCGAGGTATAAATAGAGGGGATTAGTGCCTTGGATGTCTCATGCTTGCTACATCCTAGGGATTCACGCCCAAGACCCCCCTGCGCAAGAGTTGTGCTCCCCTCTTCTCCTTCTCTCTTCTAGTTTCTTTTCCGGTTTCCCTTTGAGGTTCTAGTTAGTTTTTCTCTTGGAGATTCCACCATCTTCATTGAGAAAAGAGATATGAAGCGGGTCATAGCATGGAAGACAATTGGGTCTTGGAGATTCCTATTTGATTTGTGAAAGAGTTTCATCATCAAAGAAAGTATCAACTTCTCCATTAGAGCACAACCGAGCTCCAACGGTATAATCTACTCCTTGTATGTTGAAGTTTGTCATGGATGTTTGGTGTTGGTGTTTCTATCTTCTAGATAGAAGTTATTGCTGATCATGCTTGATGAGATTGAGTTTTGGATCCTGGATTTGGTTTCATGGCCTTATGGATATTGTAAGACCCCGACCCTTAATTTTCGCGATTAGTGTGTTTTTAGCTATGGGTTGGTTCTCTAAGTAAGATTTGAGGGTAATCGAGTTAGTTTGTGGTTTAGAATGGTTTTCTATAGCTTTGGAAAATGTTTTAGAGCAATTGGACCCAGTCTGACAGCCCGGGGATGCCTTGGGCTGTATGTGTCGGCGTGGGGGATTGTTCTCGATTTTTGAAAAATTCCAATTTTGGTTTATTTTGATAGGTCAAATTAGCCCCAACAACTTTTGTGTTCAGCCCGATCCTATTTGAAACTCAGAAAAGCAGTTTTTCAGCTCCAATGGCAAAATAGTCTTTTTACATTGAAATCTGAGCCCAAATTTCGAAATTTCAGAACCATGTCAAAAATAAACTTTTTGAAAATTAGATTTTATGAGGATCATGTTTGTCTTCTTCGTTGAGTCCATCCGAGGCCCAGAAAGCCTAGTTCCAAGCCCATGAAGTGCTATTAGTTGTGGGCCCCACCATTACGTGTTTATAAGAGAGACCCACCTTCTTTCTTCTTCTTCATTTTCTGCCCAAAACGAGAATGGACTTGTAGAATCCCAGCTGAGCTTCACTCCTCTTCTTCTTTGCTCATTTTCTCTCCCAAATCCCCACCGAACTCTACTGAATTGAAGATTGACCACCACCACTCAACTCCATGCATTGAGAGCTTCCTCTTGGCGCCATTTTCTCATCGTTTCGTCGCCAATGATCTCTCCAACAGCCATTAGATTTGCTATAGGGCTACCTTAGAGTAAGCCTCTTGCTCCCATCTTTCAACATGTTGATCTAGGTCATAAATGAGCCACGAATTTCAACATGCACGATCAAATTCCATGTCACTGTTAGTTTTCTAATTTTGAGCCTCTTTTTTTTTGTATGTTTTGGGGGTTTTGTTTAATAGGTGTGCTTATGTCTAATTGGTGAAATTTTGGGCATCCTTGGAGTGCTAGAGGCAAAGGCAAGTGATTAATCTAGGTTTATTGTTCATGCATGCAATGTTTTATGGGTTTCTAACTTGATTTCTTGATTTCAATCTTCATTGTTTGATATTGTTTTTGTTTTGGAGTTTAGCTTACTAAACATGTGTTGTAAATGCTCATACTTAGTGATTCATTTCATTGAATTCAGATCTGATATTTTCTCGTGTAAAAATTGAAACTTATGAGTGATTGTGAGAAGTGAATCTTGAAATTTCATGAGGTTTTGGTTGATGAATTTTGGGTATTGTTGTGAGTGAGTGGTTGATGAAATCTGGAGGAGCATGTAGGCTCATTTTCGTGCATGAGAGGAAGGGTTATAAGGAGAACTGATGGAGGAAAGAAAGGACTGGAAACAGCACTTGAAACGCATTCCCGTAGCTGGTCGGTCAGCTGTCGGTTGATATGCATGGCATAATATAAATAATTATCCTTTTATTTGAATTTGCTAGTTGTTTGTTTTGTCTTAAATGTTCTACTTATAGCCTTTTTCTTATTATGCAGGAATTGGAAAGAGCTGAGCATATTTGAGCTTAATTCCGAAAGGTTTAAAGATAAAACCCCATTTAAGAAAAGTTATACACAAAGAGCATGTAGGCTCGTTGGAGGAGAGCTGGAATTTCAAGTTAGAGGTCATGAGTTCAAGACTTGGCACAATAAGTTTTTATTTTTATTAAAGACCGAATTTGGTGGCCCCCACCATATCTAATGCTTGGTAATGGTTGCTAAACTTAGCAATCAACTTTGCAAGAAATGGAAGGAATCTCATGGACATGAATAAGAATGCTATTGTTTAGCAAGTGATCAAATCATGAAGGAAAGAAGATTTTCGGAATTGTAGCCATCCTGCGCAATATTTACTATTTTGACCATAACTTGTGACTTAAGACTCTGATTAAGGCAAGGTCAGATGCTTTTGAAAGAGGACTCAAAGGAGAGGAATATCATGTCTCACGAGGATCTCCCAATTCTGATGTTTTAGGGGTCAAAACAGGCTGTCAAATGGAGATATATGAGGGATGACGAATTTGAGTGATTTCTCTTTCTTTTTCTTCTTGTATTTTTCTTCTTTTTAAGGGGAGGCTCTCTTTTGCTCTAGAGTTAATTTTATTTTTCTTCAATCTTTGTTAGAAATTGAAGGTGGAGATTCAGTGGTGTAATAGACAACTTGAAGGCTTTCAATAATGACAATTTGCTTCATTGTTATTGTTTGTTCTACAATGCTTGGCTAATCCGTAGATTAGGGCGGAGGAGGAAACCAAAACCGGTGAGTTCGTTCCTTATTATTCTTCTATGTCTTTCCCTCATTATGCTTAATGATTTAATAGGTTCTCCTTCATGAATGTTATTCAACTTCTGGTTTTGTAAAGGTTATTTGGAATGTCTTTTACTTTTTATGCTTGATCTTGACATATCGTGTTTAGGTTAAATTCCTTTAATGGTTTGTGCTTGATCTTGATAAATAGTTATTAGAGTTTCAACATATTGAAGTGAAGGGAGTCTTAGGTACTATTTAGAGAATTGGATTTTTTCAAGAAAAAGGGTTTTCAAAGGTAAATCTTCCGATCCAAGGCAATTGCCTGCACATTGGATTGAGTTTTATTAGGATAAGACTATGAAGTAATTTTGGAATGATTAAATCTGTTTTTGTGAAATCCGATACTCTGATATCTCTTTCTCTGATCAAGTTTGTGTTTAGATTTCTTTTAATATTAGTTTAGTTATTATTTCCTTGACTAATTGTGGTTTTAAAATCTTTAGTGTAAAAACTGATTGAGGATTTTTGGATCTTGTTTCTACAAATCTCTGTGGATCGACCCGTATTTGCCATTATCTACTTAATAGAAATTTGTGCGATTCCGGTTAACTATTTTTAACACACCAAAATTTGGCGCCATTACCGGGGATTTGTTCTTGAAAATTGTTTCAAAAATCTGATTTCTGATTTTTACTCTAGTTTAGTTTAGGATTTTATTTTATTACTTTTTTTTTCATTTTGAATTCCTTTTAGGATTTTAACTAATTTGCATTTTTTTTTTTTTTACACTTTGGTATTGTTGATTTTGCAGGATTGAAAAAAAGAAAAAGAAAAAAAAAAAAGAAGGAGCATTTGTAGCAAGGAGTTACCAGATTTGGAGCACAAAGAATCTTCGATTAAGTTGCTAAAAAAAATAATAAAGAGAAGAATATTTCAAAGAAAGAAACTCAAAGCGGGAAAGAAATTTTAGTTTTTGTAGTAGTAATTTTTTTTTTTAGATCCATTGTAGTAGTACTTTCAAAGTGTAATAATTTTAATTATTTTTAAATTTTGGGAAGGCCCAAATTGTAATAGTTAGGGGCAGGGAAGGACGACAGTTGGACGATACTGTCTCTACACCTCGGGTTGGTACACTGGGTCTAGGTATCAGTGGCTCGAGTCAACTCAACCAGATCTTCCCCCATCTTGAGTGGGAGGTGAGTACTGAAACCTTACCCACGCCTCTTCAGTAAGTGGGTTAATTCATGGTTGTTTAATTTTGGCAAAAGTATGATTGATTAAATGTACACATTGATTAAATTGGAATCACACACTTAGTAAGGGCAATCATACCCCCAACAAGATAAGGATTGGATTTCATCACCATTTCCTTGCCCATAGGAATTTATTTTCCTCACTACTTAGGAATCCTTAGCCTTTAAAAAAATTTGAGTAGAAACGTGACCTTAGGAGACGGGCTCATTAGGAGAAGACCATCAAAGGTTGTACCATTTGCGCTCCTTGACGGAAATCGGTGCCTAGAATAGCCTTGTCCCTTAAGGGAGACAGTTCATAAGTTCTAAGTGTTTGGTATTTAAGCGGAACCTTTGCCACGCGCATCGTGATCCCACCAATCCCCTGGGGGCTTGCCTAGCTGACTACGTTTCATAGGACCGGATTGGAGGCCTAGGTGTATTCTTCACAGTTAGGAGCTGTCTAGTTGACATATGCTAGCCCATTAGATTGTTGGTGTGTTAACATTAACGTGTGCTTCTTAAAAAAAAAAAAAAATTTTAAGGTGTGCTTGGTTTATGCAAACTTGGACACGTGAGAGAGGTCGTCTAGCCCGAGTTGAATTATTTGAGGTACCCATCACATTTGTAGAAAGTTTCTCAATTGATCCCAAAATGGAAAACCGAGAGAGAACTCTGAATGAGATGTTTGCACCCGCTTCTACTACCCCACCCACTTGCATAGTTCTACCTGCAACCACTGCAGCCCAATTTGAGATTAGAGCTGCTACCATTAACACGCTTCCTAAGTTCCATGGTTTTGAGAGTGAGCAACCGTACATCCATTTGAACAAATTTTTGACAATTTGTCAGACATTTAAAAACCAAAACTTAGATGAAGAAAATGTCAAGTTAAGGCTCTTTCCCCTATCCTTAGAAGACCATGCTGTGGCATGGTTGAATTCTCTTGCTCCTAATTCCATAACAACATGGGATGGGTTGTCAAAGAAATTCATGGCAAAATTTTACCCGATGGCCAAGACAGAGAAAATGAAGGATGCCATTAGGAACTCTAGGGGACAGCCTAATGCAGAGTTTTCTCAAACTTGGGAAAGGTTTCATGACCTTCTTGTCAAATGCCCACACCACGGGCTTGACAAGGCCCAATTGGTCCATTTCTTCTATACAGGACTAACCACTGCACAACGTACCTTGATTGAGTCTATGCACAAAGGGAAGTTTATGAATCAGACTCCCAATCAAGCATACGACTTCCTCGTAGAGCTGGCTGAAAACTCCCAAAACTGGAGTAACAATGGTGGAGGATATGAGAGAGAAGAGATAGGGTCCAGAAAGCAAGGACTTTATGAGATGAAAACAGACCCTGATCTTAAGAATGTAATGGCTAGTCTGGTCAATGGGGTGAACAACCTAAGTAAGAAATTTGATGACTTTACAGTGATGGCCAACAGGAACCCCCACCAGGACCAGGATTCTTTGATGAATGTTGCATCTGAACCAAGTGCGATGTGTGTCCTTTGTGATAGTTCTGAGCACATGGTGGAGTGCTGCCCAAATTTGTCGGTCATTAAAATTGAGCAAGCCAATGCCATAAATGGATATAGTACCTTTAGGAAACCTACACCAAATTTTTTTAGTCAGACTTACCATCCTGACAATAGGTTCCACCCGAATTTCTCCTATAGGCAGAGTGAACCTATTCAGCAACAAAGTGGTGGTCCTCCAGGTTTCCAAAGGAACTTTTGAAGAGAAGGCTCTTCTCAGTACCCTCAGACAAACCAAGCTTTGGTTCCTCAATAGCCATATGTTGCTCCTCAATAGCTCAACAACTATAGAACTCTAGTTCCTGACCCAATGACAAATTACTCTCCCTCTGTCCCACAACAGTCTTCATCCTTGGAAACTATGATGACTGATATGATGAAGCTGCAACAACAATTCATCCAACAACAGCAGCAAACCAACACAGCCCAAGCCCAGTTGAATCAGGCTACTGCCCAGGCCATCGCCAAGATGGAAGTCCACCTTGGCCAGTTAGCAATATTAGTAGGAGGGAGAGAGAAAGGGCAATTTCCCAGTCCATCCAGTGATACCCTACATACCCAAGGCTCCTTATCCCCAGCGCCTGCAAGACAATATGAAGAATAAACACTTCAAGGGGATCTTAGAGGTGTTTAAGAATGTTCAAATCAATATCCCTCTCTTGGATGCCATCAAGCAAATACCTTCCTATTTCAAATTTCTGAAAAATCTGACCACTCTTAAGAGAAAGACTTTTGTCCCTAGGGAGGCTATGATGGCAGCTCAGGCTTCAGGGCTGATCCAGCAAACAATTGTTCCCAAATATAAAGACCCTGGATGCCCTACAATCTCTATCAAAATTGGAGACACAATGGTTGATAAATGTCTTTTGGATTTTGGGGGCAAGTGTGAACCTTCTGCCTTACTCGGTATACAAACAATTAGGTTTGGGGGAGCTCAAGCCCACAGATATAACTTTGAGTCTAGCAAATCGGTCAGTCAAGGTTCCCAAGGGAATAGTGGAGGATGTCATAGTAAAGGTGAATGAGTTCTATTTCCCTGTAGACTTTTTCGTCCTAAATACCTAACCCGTCATAAATCCGGGCTGTCACATTCCTGTGATTTTGGGCCGCCCATCCCTTGCCACTTCCGATGCAGTTATCAGATGTAGGAATGGAGTAATGACGTTGGCCTTCGGTAACATGAAATTGAAGTTGAATAACTTCAATAATGGATTCCAGTCCCCTGAGATGGATGATGAAGAAGAAGTGAACATGGTTGATGTCCTAATAGGTCTGACAATACAACAATCTTGTCATCAGGACCCTTTGGAACAATGTTTAGCCCAATTCAACTTTGATATTGACATTGATGAATCCATTTGTGAGGTCAATGCAATGTTGGACTCAGCCCATCAAATGGATATTGGCTGTTGGAGAGAGAGAATAGAGCCCTTACTGGTTTCCACTTCGGTACATGTGCCTTCCATTGTCGAGCCTCCTAAGCTGGGGCTCAAACCATTGACTAAGTCCTTAAAGTATGTTTTCCTTGGTAATGGCGAGACATTACCTGTCATCATTGCCTCTGATTTGGAGAAAGATTCCCAGGAGTCCCTCTTAGATTTTGATTCTTTCACAACAATGGAATCATGTATTGTTGATTTCCAAGAATTTGATGTTCCAATTTTAAAGGAAACAACAAATACACATTGTGGGCCTCCCAAGAGAGAGGGGTTTGACAATTTTTTGGAGCCAATTCTACAACTTTTCAAATTTGACAATTTGAAATCAGTGGAATCAGGTATTGCTCATTTCCTAGCTTTTAATGATCAATCATTATGGGAAATGGCAATCACACCCCTCAAAGGAGACCCTGCTACCAAATTTGAGGGAAATGACCTTCTTCAGACCTTTGAATATGAATTTTCAGGAACATGCGTGGCACCCTCCAAAAATCCAAATGATGACATTGCCACTGCTTGTTCCACACCCGTGTTAGAGGAGCTTGAGAATTCTGATTTTGAGAAATTACATGCATTGGCATCACTTGAACCACTATGCTCATTTGTGCAATCTCTTCCTTTAGACTTCCATGATTCATTCTTAAAGGAAGAGAGTTTAATGACGGTTACCCTCTCACCATTTGACAAGAAACATGTGCTCCTAAAGGAGAATTTTATTTGGGATCCGGGTGGATTCCATGTTGAGTACTCTGTTTCGTGTTTGTTTGTGTGTTTGTCTAACCATGGACAGGATTCGGAAAAGCTTCATTTACAGGTGACTTGTTCACTTTACCCTCCTGTACTTTTATCCCCATGTTTCATTGATCATTGCATTTCATTTATTTAAACATCGAGAACAATGTTCATGCTAGGTTGGGGGGTGAGAACAAACACACTTGTCCATTTTTAGACAAGAATTTCACTCTTTTTGTTTGATTTTCTAGGATTTTTAAGAAAATTTTCAAAAAATAAAAATAAAAAATAAAAAAATTGCTATTTGTGTTTGAGAAAGGAAACTTCAAAGAGAGTTTTTTTTTAAACGAAAATACCTCAAATTTTAGAATTCTCGATGCTATGGGCAAAAGAAAACAACAGTTTACTGTTCTGTTTAAGGAAATGATTTTCGGAAAAGTGTTGAATCTTGATCCTTCACTTTTACACAGGTGGTATACATTTGTAAGGTTTTGAATGTGAAGTTCTGATTTCCTATTTTCTTTGACGATTGGATAAAAAATATGATGAAAAACCGACCTTTAGTATACAGTTTCCTGGTTCAACTGGTGAATTAATAAGGGCACATGGAAAAGGCTGCCTATTGTTGGGAACCGTAAAAAAAAAAAAAAAAAAAAAAGTGTTTAGTTAGAAGTATTAAAAAGAATAAAAAGTTTTGTGACTAGTTTGGGTTTGTAGCCTTTTTAACCCGAGCCAGTAAGCCCGTAGGGGTATTTACATACCTAGTGCCCTAGAGACATCTGGTTTGGGAGTCATTGGCCTAATGCTCGTTACATGGGTTGATTAGAAAGCTTAAGGAATCTAGGCATTGCACAGTCATATGTGTGTGTTTAAAATATATATATATATATATGGCCTTCGAAAAAACAATAGTGCGAAAGCCATCATGGTCGCCTTGAGAGGGAACTGTTTTTCTTTACTGAAGTTAGATTGCCCAAAATTTTGAATTGAAAATTGTTTCCACAGAAGTTTGTAGCTAATCATTTGAGACTTATGTCTTTTTACATGTACACACTTTTCACCGTGCACGATCAACTTAGCATGATTTTGAGGATTTGTGACCAAACGATAGGATTTGTGAACCGAATTCCAGACTTAACTTTGAAAATTCTGAGAATCGAGAAAATCGGGTGTTTATAAATCTTCTTTTGGAAAAGTTTCCTTTGGTTTTTACTCTGATTGATTCAAAAAATAAAAATAAAAAAATTTTGTGTGTAAATTCACTGCAAACCCTCACGAGACAACACACATCCACTAGAGGTAATCTAGTGGTCTAACGGCTTGTTGCACATGCTAAATGCAACCGCGATTCCTGCGAAAGTGAGTTAGAATTTCTATTGTCAAAATTTAATTTTACTTTGTTTTGCTCGAGGACTAGCAAACTTTAGGTTTAGGGGTACTTGATATGCATGGCATAATATAAATAACTATCATTTTATTTGAATTTGCTAGTTGTTTATTTTGTCTTAAATGTTCTACTTATAGCATTTTTCTTATTATGCAGGAATTGGAAGGAGCTGAGCATATTTGAGCTTAATTCAGAGAGGCTTAAAGATAAAACCCCATTTGAGAAAAGTTATACACAAAGAGCATGTAGGCTCGTTAGAGGAGAGCTGGAATTTCAAGTTAGAGGTCATGAGTTCAAGACTTGGCACAATCAATTTTTATTTTTATTGAAGACCGAATTTGGTGGCCCCCACCATATCTAATGCTTGGTAATGGTTGCTAAACTTAGCAATCAACTTTGCAAGAAATGGAAGGAATCTCATGAACATGAATAAGAATGTTATTGTTTAGCAAGTGATCAAATCATGAAGGAAAGAAGATTTACGGAATTGTAGCCATCCTGCACAATCTTTACTATTTTGACCATAACTTGTGACTTAAGACTCTAATTAAGGCAAAGTCGAATGCGTTGGAAAGAGGACTCAAAGGAGAGGAATATCATGTCTCACGAGGATCTCCCAATTCTAATGTTTTTGGGGTCAAAACAGGCTGTCAAATGGAGATATATGAGGGATGACGAATTTGAGTGATTTCTCTTTCTTTGTCTTCTTGTATTTTTCTTCTTTTTAAGGGGATGCTCTCTTTTGCTCTAGAGTTAATTTTATTTTTCTTCAATCTTTGTTAGAAATTGAAGGTGGAGATTGAGTGGTATAATAGACAACTTGAAGGCTTTCAATAATGACAATTTGCTTCATTGTTATTGTTTGTTCTACAATGCTTGGCTAATCAGTGGATTAGGATGGAGGAGGAAACCAAAACCGGTGAGTTCGTTCCTTATTATTCTTCTATGTCTGTTGACACCAAAAATGTCACTTTGCCTCATCAACATCAAAAGCTATATGGAGCCGCATCCTACTACAAACAGGCAAAGCTGCTTCAAGCATCAGATCTTGATAAAACCAAACAAAAACTACAAGATCTCTCAAAGTAGCCAAAAGAAGGGTACACATGAAGTTTCGGGCCATTTCGACACCATTTGGCCTAACTTCAATCCTCCAACAGCTGAGTGGGAACTCCTGACGGCGACAATATCAAATACATCAAATCTTCGATCAGAGCCTATGGATGGTCTCAAAATACCTCCAAAAGGCTCCATGTCGAATTTCAAGTCAAATCGACACCGTTTGACCCTCCATCAACTCTCGAACGACGAAATCAAGCCTCCCGGCGGCGAGAACTTCTGATGCCGCCACTCATCAAACAAAACACATGAGTAGCTTCTGCATGCTTCCAAAGGGCTGCACGTCAAATTTTAGGTCATTTCGACATCGTTTGACCAGGTTTTGATGCTCCGAAGCAAAATCAAGCCTACCGGCGGCGAAGCTCACTGGGACCATGGCACCCAAATCGGAGCTAATGGATCATCTCAAAATGACCCCAATAGGTTCCCCGTCAAATTTTAGGTCAATCGGACATCGGATGACCGTACATCAAAGCTCAACATCTTCCGCATGGTGAATCAAGTCAAGCATCGACGGGACCCCAAACGACTTCAAAACTCAAATAAAAGCCCATGGTTGGTCCTATCTAATGCCCAAGAAGCTTCATCTCAAATTTCAGGTCATTCCGACATCGTTTGACCCAGTTTCAATTCTTGGCGGAAAATCGGCTACAAAGTCTTCGGCTTTTCCAAAAAATAGGAAACTTTGTGCTCTGATTTTCACAGCCTTTCGATGGGTTTTCTTCAGAGGAATCAAGCCAATAAATGAGGAGAAATATCAAAGAAAAATACAGGAGAAAACAGAAGCGAAAAAGCCTGAGAAACGACCAAGAAACGGCGACCGGAAGGCGACCGAAAAATGGACCAAAGTCCAAGGTCGCCAGCCCCATGGTTGCCGGCGACCATGGGTGCATGGTCGCCGGCGACCCTGGAAATCCGGGTCGCCGGATTTCCGCTAAAAGTGTCGTTTTTCCGTTCTTTTTCGCGTTTCGCGATTTTTGGCCCCTGTGATTTTCTTAAAATCTGATTTTTGAGGCATGATATCCGTCTATCTTCATCAACATCACGGATCCGCCATCGAAATCATTTGATCATCATCGGACACTCCGTAACTGCCAACCGGCCAACCAAGAAAGCACACTTTATGCCCGACCAATCAAGAAATCGACTGGACAGATGTTGCCGGCCCATTGGTGTCAACTAATGTCTGAATTTTCATCGTCATCTGACATCAAACAACGTACGGATCCATCGATGATCATCGCAAGAAGAATTCCAAAAAACGCGGCGCGGCCCGCGACTCTTCAAGCGACTCGGCAGCCAATTAATGAAGTTAAATTACCCTTTTTATGGCAATTTATTAGGGTCATTAACTCATTATTTTGAACGGCCCAATCATAAACCAAGAAATGGGAGTTACAAGTCCAATTAATCATGACAATTAACCATGTAACTCTTATCATTATGGAGATTAATCATGGTAATTAATCATGAAACTCCCATCATCATGGAGATTAAATGCCCATTATTCTCCATCGGCCAATCAAAATCCAAGAAAAAAGAGTTACAAAATTATGAAATTAAATCTTGTAACTCCTCCCATCATGGAGCATTAATACCATTAATGCCCGTAAAACCCTCCTAGTGGCCACCAAAAGCCTATAAATAGGTGGTCATTCCAAGGAGAAAGGGTCCAGAAAATTTGTCTGAAGAGGTCCAGAAAAAGTGTCTGAAGAGGTCCAGAAAAATTGTCTAAAAACTATCCTGAAGAATTCTCTGCAAAAAGAAGTTCTCTCACTTTGAAGAAACTCTGTTGCAAATTCTACAAGGTGATCGAAGTCCCTTGGGGGGCCACCCCCCCCCCTCCCCCAAGATCTCCTCTCTTCTTCTGTCCAATATGGCCTAGACGTGGCTTTTCAGCACGTCTACTTGGTTTTTTATTGGATATAAGACCTTCCCTTGGTCTTTGTCCTCTAAAAATCTGAGGTCCAAGCCAAGCCAAGTGAATCAAAGCATCAAGTATTCTCATCTGAAGGACGATGGTGGAGCCCATACATGACTCGAGACCGTCGATCTAAACGAGTCCCCACGATCTCTTGAGAAGTCAGATTCCTTTTCTTACTTTTCTGTTGTATTGTGTACTTTTTTAAAGAGACATAAAAATCACATTTCTTGTCTTTACATTTTGATGAGATTTGTAAACTGCCTTTTACGGTACAAAACTGCCTTTCATGGCAAATTAAACAAAATCGCCTCTCACGGCATTTTAAAACCTTGTCTCTTTCTTTAAAATATATGTGCAATGGAAAGTTAAAAAAAAGTTGATTTCCTTTTCTACTTGTGAAGGTGAATCTCCGGATCACCACTTCAAATTCCGAGTAGAATAGAAAATCTGGCATATCCGTACAAAAAAATGTTGATGCTTGCTCTTTATTTTTTCTTCGCCACGCCGCACACCGGCGGACCCGGGACGGAGGAAGGCGAGAAAGAAAAGGACGGGTCCATCGGGTTGGCATACCCGGTGGGACCTGTTCAATTGAGAACACGATGCTTAGAATCCTTGGCTCCCTTCTAGTTGGTGGCCTATGTTGGATCTTGTATCTAAAAAAAGAAACATGAGATGGGATTCTTTGGAAACTTCTTTCTTTGAACTTGTTTCCATTCTTTCTTTTCTCAACAAAAAAAAAGGGGTTTTCTCTCTTTTGGATTCAAATTGGAGAAAGCTTTGGTTCTTTACTTTTCGTACAATGACTCGCAGAAATGTTTGAGCCAACGTTCGGATTGGGAGGGGCCATTTCCCTCTCTTTTATGGGTCCATTGGAGATCTTTCAAAAAAAAAAAAAAAAGAAAAGTTAAAAAAAAAAAAACTTTTCAAATTTCTCTCTTTTGGATTCAAATTAGAGAAACTTTGGTTCTTTCCTTTTCGTGCAATGGCTCGTAGAAATGTTTGAGCCAACGTTCGGATTGGGAGGGGCCATTTCCCTCTCTTTGATGGGTCCATTGGAGATCTTTCAAAAAAAAAAAAGTTAAAAAAAAAAATTTCAAATTTCTCTCTTTTGGATTCAAATTAGAGAAACTTTGGTTCTTTCCTTTTCGTACAGTGGCTCGCAGAAATGTTTGAGCCAACGTTCGGATTGGGAGGGGCCATTTCCCTCTCTTTGATGGGTCCATCAGAGATCTTTCAAAAAAAAAAAAACTTTAAAAAAAAATTTCAAATTTCTCTATTTTGGATTCAAATTAGAGAAACTTTGGTCTTTTCCTTTTCGTGCAATGGCTCGCAGAAATGTTTGAGCCAACGTTTGGATTGGGAGGGGCCATTTCCCTCTCTTTGATGGGTCCATTGGAGATCTTTCAAAAAACAAAAAGGAAAAGTTAAAAAAAAAAAAAAAAACTTTTCAAATTTCTCTCTTTTGGATTCAAATTAGAGAAACTTTGGTTCTTTCCTTTTCGTACAATGGCTCGCAGAAATGTTTGAGCCAACGTTCGGATGGGGAGGGGCCATTTCCCTCTCTTTGTTGGGTCCATCGAAGATCTTACAAAAAAAAAAAGAAAACATTAAGGTTGCACCAATTGCGTTCTTTGACCAAAGTGGATCTAAGAAAAGCCTTGTCCAGAGTGTGGAGGCAACTAGACTGTTCGAGGTAAGGGTCCTTCAAACGGGTTCATTAAATAATCCTACCCTTACCTGGGGGCTAATCTATCCACTAAGGTTTCATAAGACCGAATTGGAAGACCTATATAAAAAAAAAAAAAAATTTGTCACTATTGTGTTCAAATTAGAGGAATTTTGGTTCATTCCTTTTCGGATTTAGGCTTGCAGAAATGTTTGAACCTGTATTCGGATTGGAATACCATTTGCCCTCTTTTATGAATTCAATCTTGACTTTTCAAAAAAAAAAAAAACTCTTGTCACTATTGGATTCAAATATGAGAAATCCTGGTTCTTTCCTTTTCGGATTTAGGCTCGCAGAAATGTTTGAACTTGTATTCGGATTGGAATACCATTTGCTCTCTTTTGCGAATCCAGTCTTGACATTTCAAAAAATCCCATCTCGTGTCCTTCAAGGATGCGATTTACAACATTTGTGTCTAACAGTGCTAGTACACCCTTTTGGGTCTACTGTATTCGCGACCGACACATTTGTATCTCTAACCTTATATCATTTTACCTCGAGTGAGCTTCGCTTCTCGGTAATTTGAATTAAGGTTTACAATTGCTTCTAGCGGTCCCTGGAACGCTCATTTCGAGCCGACCATACTTGCGTTTAGAACAATTGTACCATCTATGGCTTTTGGCCTTCTTCATTATGCTCAAAACGGGCCATGCCCCTGAGCGATTTGAAAAGACAAAACCATAGTATAGACCATTTATGATCACCATATTCTTGTGATTACTAATGGATGTGGTCTTGTTTCAGAAAAGTTTTTCAAAACTAACAATGGCAGCTTCGTTGACCATCACCTTCGATGAGAACAAGTACCAAGTCATGCTTCAAGAGAAGCAAAGCAAGGGCACTTTCAAGCGCCCCGCCAGCTGCAGAAGCATCACCTCCCTCCGCAACTCCCAAAACACTGGGTCGACCTCCACTCCTCGAACCATCGTCTTCGGGTCACTGGGACCATTCCCACTACCTGCAGAAGAGACGGTGCCTGCTAAGAAGCAGAAGACCACCCCCCAGCGTGTCACTACCCTGACACCAAAGGTAGTCACCAAGAAACCTGAGGCTCGTGGCAATCCCATGAGGCCTCAACCTACAAAAAACCAAGTCTATCCCAAGACTTGGTCCCCGCGATCTTCACCAAAACAAAGAAGGTCCCGGACATCTGCAAAGCCAGAATACCTGGCTCCTTTCAAGGAGAACTGGTTTTATCCTCTTGCTTACATCAAAGGAGAGAAACCTATCCTCCACCGAACTACAAAAACTACTCAGCACGAGCCGGCTTGCTCATACAAGCCCAAAATCAAGTCGTGCATCACAAGGCCTCAACAAGAACTTGCTAAGGCCTGCTCTCCTGCAACTCGACCCTTCATCTCAACAGGGGACGAGCTTGCAAAATTTAAAGCTTCACTGCGATAGGCTAAGGACCGCGTCCAAATCCTGTCCATGCTAGTCTTCAAGGAAGACAAGCTTGGTCGCTGCGCACGAGGGACCACGTCCTTCATTGCCAGAGCACAGCCCGAGCTAACCAAAGCTCAAATTGCTCGTCGCATATGTCACCGCGCGGCATATCGACAAAAGAGATTAGAGAAGCAAAGAACCCAGCATTCTGAGCTTCAAATCTCCCAAAAATGGGTCGAAAAAGAAAGACCCGACCAAGTTGCTGCTGTCCACATGGTTGGCAAAACCAAAAGACACCAGAAGTCAGCGACGAAAATACATGTCAGACGACCAGTGACTCGCAGCGTCTCCCGGACGAGAAGACATCAGGAAGACTTTCCCACTCCTTCAAGCCAGGGACATCGGAGTGATCATTCCTCGGACTCTTCATCTAAAAGAATGAGCTCCAGCTCAGTCACTAAGACAGTATCCTCTTTCGACTCACGAAGGATGAATGTCTTGGTCACAAACTCTGAGCAACCTCCACCACATGATGACATGGCTCTACGCATTCAGCAGCTAGAGCAAGGACAGCAGAAAATAGAGGTTCTGATGGAAAACCCCCTTCTCACTCTCCAGCGTCCACCAAACAATGAGGAAGTTCCTCCACAAGATGAGGCAAACGATGGAGAAGATGAGTCACACGCCCTTACTAAAAAGGACGTGGACAATATCCTCGCCAAAGCAAAAGAAGAGGATACACTGAAGGAGCATGGGATCAAGCCACCATATCCCTTATGGATGGACTCGGTTCCGTTTCCCCAAAAGTCCAAACAACCTCTTCTCCAAACATATACGGGGAAAGGTTCAGCTAGACAGCTTGTCATCCACTTCAAGATCCTGACAGGAACAATTGTGGATCAAGATGCTCTCAAGATCCGGCTCTTTGCAAGTACCCTAAAAGGTACGGCCTTTGATTGGTATTCCACTCTGCCAGAGGACTCCATTCAAAATTGGACCATGCTAGAGACACGTTTCCTGACCCACTTCAAAGGTGAGGATCATCCTGTTACTATGGCTCAGCTCTGCGGCCTTAAACAGGGAGAGAATGAGTCGACATACGACTTCATTCATAAGTGGAAAGCAATGGCATACAAATGCTCAGATGTGCTGCCACAAGCGTCGCTAGTCGACATTTGCCGAAACAACATGAGAGCAAGGATCCGCTCCATGATCATCGGCAACAAATCAAAAAACTTGGGAGAACTCCTAGAAGCGTCTATGGAGGCTGAAACGGTGATCAAAGACCTCAACAGTCAAAAGTCATCAAAGAAGGAGCAGACCGCCATTCCGACCTCCAAGCCAAAGAAAAAGGAGGTTCTCAATGTGCAAACCAAGTCACTTCCTCAGCCACCAAAGAAAGCTGAAAATAAAGCTGCAGGTAAGAGACCTGAACTCTCTGATGCCTTCAAAGAATGAGTAGAAAAGAAATACCCGTTCGATGAAGATGTTGAAGAAATATTTGGGGCTCTCTTGGGAAATGGCAAACTCACCTTGCTGACCCCAAAAGACCGGGAGATGTTAGCAAAACCAACGATCCCCGATATTGTCCATACCACCAAATGGTCTCCCATCCTCTCAACCAATGTTTCATTGTGAGAGAGAAGATCAACGAGATGTGGAAAAACGGAGTCATCACCTTTGACAAAAACTATGGGTCTACCTCCGTTAACATGGTGTCATATGGACAAACATCCAAATCATCAAAGGAAAAAGTCACTACTTCCTTCAAGGTGATAAAAATGACCCAAACGTCCCAAGAGCTGGTGCCTTACCCAACACCAGAGGGACAGCCCATATGGGTACATCCTGATCTCCTAGAAGATGAAAATTGGGAGATCGTCAAAACAAAGCCGACCGCTCAACAGCAAAGGCAAGTCAAAAGACTACTCCGCAAGCTCAAACGGCTGGAGAAGGCTCAAACAAAACAAGAGGTTCCTGAAAATGCAGAAACCTCCTCTACCGCTTCACTGGGGGCAACAGAGGGGTCTCTCCCTAAAGTTCCAAGAGTGATAAGAAAATTCACTCTCAGTGATTTCATGCCACCACAGCTCAGAGATGAGACTACGCAGGGGGCATCGTACTCTTGTAACTCGGTAGTTGGATTCTTCATTAATGGATACGAATCAAGTGACACTGCCAGTGACATCGATGAGTGGGAGGAATCCCTTGAAACCGGAGAATATCTCTCCGACAAAGAATGGATCCCGGAATCCCACCTTATGCCAGTAATCTGGTATAACCCCTTCGAGCCATAAGGATCCTGGTCTGATGATGATGAAGACCAAGAGCCTGCCCAAAATGCTGTTAACACAGCACAAACAAATGCTCAAGTGGATCCCAACCAGGTCGAACCACAAGGGGCAAATGAAGAAAAAGATTTGGCTCCTATGCCCGATCTTGAAGAATATGCGAAGATCTTGCAGCATCTCGCCATACAGCAAGAGCAGGATCGTATCAACCAACTTCAAAGTTGTTGGATTGATGATCCTCTTACATCAGAGGATGAGTCTGATTCCCAATGGTCCATTATGGAGGCATCTTCTATCGAAGTTGCCTGTAATGTGATAGTTCAGGATGATAGTGCCTCTGAAGCTCCATCTGCTGAGGCCACGGACTCTCAAAATGCATCCAGTAGCATATCTTCTGGAGCTACATATTCTCGGGTGACTTCCACTGAGATAGCACCTTCTCAGCCATCGTCTCCTAAAACGGTGACATCAGAATTCAAGCCTCTTCCGACTGATCACCATGAAGAAGCTCTAGCTGATGAAGTCTTCAAAGAAAACCCGGTCAATTGGTCCCAGGTACCCAACCTCATAGGAGATGTCTGGACTGGTGAAATACTGGACAAAGAAGAAAAGTTGTTGGAAGCTGTTCAGGACTTGTTCCCGGAAAATGCTCCATGCAACGCAATAACTGAAGACGGCAATGCTGCTACAGAAGCGTTTTCAGCAAATCCGGAGGATCAACCCCTTCAGCCCGAAGGGGGTCTTCCGAAAGAAGAACCACCTATAGAAGCTTTTGAAGTTGCGAAAGGTACCCGCTCTGGCCGGGATTACCACAAAAACTATAACCAACCTTCTTCTTCTTCTTATGTAAATCCTTCGGGAAAACAAGTTGTAAATGCCCCAAGTAGCAGTGATAATAAAAATGCAGGCCTAAAGGAGGCTTTCAAGTACGACTTGATCAAGCACTTCAAACACATACCTGCACGATTGCACATCCTAGACTTATTACGAATGTCACCACAAACTCGTGATAGTCTAATTTCAGAACTGCAAAGGCTGCATCTGGATGTCGACAAACATGCCCCACAAGTCCTGCAAATTGAAATGGACTATAGGGTCACAAAATCAAAAACCTCCTCAAAGGGAGAAAAGAAAGAAGTTGGAGGACTTTGCACTGAATGCCTCTCGGTCCAAAAATCCGCAAGTGCTACCATCTCCTTCAATAAGGAAGACCTCCTGCTAGGCGAGACGAAGCACAACCGACCCTTGTACTTCACAGGGTACATCAAAAGGATGCCGATACATAGAGTCCAGATCGACCCAGGTTCTGCACTCAACCTCATCTCTACTTCGGCACTCGAAGAGCTGAGTATCCCACCTAGCAAACTAAGCCACACATCTGTGTCCATCTTTGGATACGATGGGAGTGCTCAAAGGCCCATTGGAAAAATCCGGTTCAGGTTGCAAATCGGCGATCTTATCTCTGAGGTCACCGTATTTGCAATAAAAACCCCTTCATGCTACAACATCCTTCTTGGATGCCCTTGGATACATGAGAACGGTGTCGTTCCTTCGACTCTACATCAGTGCATCAAGTTTGTTGGCGACGACGGCTTGATACATCGAGTGTTTGCAGATAAAAAGCCCTTCAAAGGCAAGGAAGTCCATTTTGCTGACTCTCAGATGTACAAGGATGAAAAAGAAGAAAAGGAGGAGAAAATAGCATCCTTTGTCGGCAATCTCCAAAAAGATAAAGGCAAGGCTCCTCAGCGATCATCGGAAGAAAACAAACCTTCCGGCAAACTCAAAGAGAGCAATCAGTCTCCCTTCATCATCTCCTTCAAATCTTCCAAACCTTTGGTAATCACTACTAAAGCAAAGAAGACAAAGCAAAAGACAGGGGGCAAGTTTGCTGTCTCCTTCATGTCTATCATACAAGACACGGATTCAGATTCAGAGACTGAAAACGATACATCGTCAAGCCGAGGTGATACTCAGCAAGTTCAGCCTGCTCTCACTCCATTGGAGACCCCTGCTGACGTAGAAGATCCTGCGTCTGCTACCTTCGTCGTTCCGGAAACGTCGGCAGAAGATAAACCAATCTTCTTCCATAGATCGGACGCTTCTTCATCAAACTGCCTGCTTGAGCCTTTCCAAAATGAAGGTATGCCTCAACTATCCTTGTATAGTCCGATGGCACAAGCTATCATGAAGAAAATGGGCTATGACACTCAAAATCCAATTGGTTTGGAAGGTGGTCGTGGTATTTTCACACCATTGGAACCCACCCTGACCAAAAGTCAGCTGGAAGATTGGAAACTCCACCGTCGCATTGACAAGTCTTCATACGGATTGGGGTATGATCCTGACACTCCAATGAGACAGCTGACACAAAGGCTGCAGAGTCGTTTTGCCGACCAAGCCTCAACATCTCATGTCGATGAAGACATCGATCTCCCTGGATATCTCTTTGAAGAGTTACCCGACAAGGACTCAGGAAGCTCATCAAATTGGCATGATTTCTCTGATGATTAAGAGGAATTGTCCGATGACACAGACACACGGTTCTCTGATTCAGAAGAGCCATCGTCTCCAAAAGAAATGCCTTACTTCAACCCAGTTTCTGCTGATGATTGGGATCATCTTATAGCAAGTCTTGAGAAGAATACCGATCAAGAAGATTTATGGACAGAAACGGAGCCATGGTTTGAAAACGCCCTTGGAAATCCGCAAGGTCTTGTTGACTTGGAAACCTCCGAAAATGTTGTGGAGGAACCACCTTCAAACCTTCCGACAGAAGATTTTGTTCAAAAGATAGACTTGGGAACGCCAGATAACCCACGTCCTGTATTCATAAGCAAGAATATAAAGGATGAGGAGTTACCCGAGTATATCTCTTTTCTTCATGAGTTTGTTGATTGTTTTGCATGGTCTTACGCTGAAATGCCTGGCTTAGATCCCAAAATAGCAGTTCACAAACTCAACCTGCATGAAAATATCAAGCCTGTCAAACAAGGCCAAAAAAGATTCCGTCCTGATGTGATGGACAAAATTGAACAAGAAGTTTAGAAACTCAAAAACATTGGCTTCATCCGCGAGGAACAACATCCTGAATGGTTGGCCAACATCGTCCCCGTGACAAAGAAAAATGGGCAAATCAGAGTCTGTATTGACTATAGAGACCTGAATAATGCATGCCCCAAAGATGAATTCCCGCTCCCCATACCGGAGGTAATGATTGACAACTCCTGCGGGTTTGAGCGAATGACTTTCATGGACGGCTTCTCTGGCTACTACCAGATAAAGATGCATCCCGAAGATGAAAGGCATACATCCTTTCGGAACCCATTTGGCGTGTATTGCTACACTGTCATGCCATTTGGTCTGAAAAATGCTGGTGCAACATATCGAAGGGCTATGATGAAGATATTCCAAGATATGCAGCACAAGACGGTCGAATGTTATGTTGATGACCTCGCCGTCAAAAGCAAAAGGAAAGAAGACCATCTCCAAGATTTTCGAGAAGTCTTCCTCCGGCTTCGCAAACACAAACTGCGAATGAATCCCCTCAAATGCTTCTTCAGTGTCTCATCGGGTAAGTTCCTCGGATTCATAGTTCGGAAAGCTGGAATAGAACTTGACCCCATCAAAGTCAAGGCAAATCTAGAAATGCAATCTCCAAGGACCCTAAGAGAACTAAAAGGGCTTCAAGGAAGATTGGCATACATCCGACGGTTCATTTCCAATCTATCAAGAAAATGCCGTCCATTTTCTCGCCTGATGAAGAAAGGTGTAGACTTTGTTTGAGATGCTGAATGTGAAGCTGCATTTCAAGACATCAAGTCATACCTGACTAAGCCTCCGATTTTGGCTGTTCCCACAACCGGAAAACCATTCATCTTGTACACAAGAGCTCTCGACTATTCTTTGGGCGCTCTACTTGCACAAAAAAATGATGGAGGAAAAGAAGCTGCTCTATACTACCTCAGTCGCATGTTGGTAGGTGCAGAGCATCGCTACTCTCCAGTCGAAAAAGAATGCTTGGCAGTGATGTTCGCTGTACAAAAGCTGCATCACTATTTGCTGTCAAACACAATATACCTGATATCGAGGATCAATCTCTTAAAGGTCCTTGTCACAAAAGCAGGTTCTCTCAATGCCCGGCTGGCAAAATGGTCCATCCTTCTGTCACAATTTGATATTAGGTATGTACCACAGAAAGCAATCAAAGGTCAAGCTCTGGCAGACTTTCTCGCAGAGCATCCACTGCCTAAGGATTCTCCGCTCAGGGATGATCTCCCAGACGAACCTGTCTACAGCGTAGAGACTTCCTCACCAAATGCCTCCTGGAACATGTACTTCGATGGTGCAACCAGGACAAATGAAAAAGGAAAGCCGATATTGGGAATTGGCATTCTCTTTGTTAGCCCCGATAAATACATGATTCCACACGCATTTTCGCTACTGGAACCATGTTCAAATAATGCAGCTGAGTACCAAGCTCTGATTATAGGATTGGAACTCGCCCTCAAATCTAGCATCACCATGCTGGAAGCATTTGGGGATTCTCAACTGATCGTCAACCAGATGAATCAGGAATATGAAATCAGGAAGCCTGATTTGTTGCCTTACTACAACAAGGCGCAATCGCTTCGTCAAAACTTTGACATCTGTCACATCACCCACATCCGCAGAGTTGAAAACATCCGTGCAGATGCCCTGGCTGGACTTGCTGCATCCATGGCAACCCAAGAAGGGGAAAACATGCAAATTACAGTGTGTCAAAGAAGGATTCTCCCTCCTCTCAACACACACCAAGCAGTTGTTGAATGCCACCGAGTGGTCGGAGGTCGGATTTCCATCCTTAAACCTCCGATAGGCGACTGGAGGGATCCGTTCATTGATTATATTATGTTCGGAATCCTACCTGAAGATCCAAAAGAGCGGGTAAGTATCCAAAGACGAGCCCCAAACTTTCATTTGGATATTCCCTCCAAAATGCTTTACAGAAAATCCTTCAATGGAGTACTTCTACGCTGCTTGTCACAACAAGAGGCGGAAGAAACTCTAAAAGAAGTTCATGCTGGTCTTTGTGGAGCCCATCAGGCTGGTCCCAAGTTCTACGATCAGATAAAAAGGTTAGGTTATTATTGGCCTATCATGGTGGCTGACGCAATGCAATTTGCTAAACGTTGCCAAAAATGTCAAGTTCATGGAGATTATGTCCACATGCCTCCTGAATGGCTACATCCTACACCGATCTCATGGCCTTTCGAAGCCTGGGGTATGGACATCATAGGTCCTATCTCTCCCCCGTCAAGCAAAGGTCATCGCTTCATCTTCGCCGCTACGGATTATTTCTCCAAGTGGTCAGAAGCATTTGCGTTCAATGAAATGAAGACCTCGTCAGTCCTTCAATTCTTACAAACCAACATCATTTGTCGCTTTGGCATACCTAAAAGATTCGTCCATGATAACAGACCACAATTCCGGGATCACAGATTCTACAGGTTCTACGACGAATACAAAATCCAAAGTTGTCCTTCGACTCCGTATAACCCGACAACGAATGGACTAACAGAAGCCTTCAATAAGACACTCTGCAAAATTCTCAAGAAAATGGTCTCTACTCACAAAAGAGACTGGAGCGACAAACTGCTTGAAGCTTTATGAGCCTACCAGACTACCGTTCGAGGACCAACCCATAGCACACCATTGTCCTTGGTCTATGGATGTGAAGCAATTGTCCCCCTAGAGGCACAAATTCCTTCTTTAAGGGTATCTCTACAAAATGAAATGACGCAAGAAAGCAACGTCAAATTGAGACTCCAAGAACTGGATAATCTCGATGAAAGACAACTCGAAGCTCTACAAAGCGTTGAGCTTTACCAAGCACGCATGGCAGGATCTTTTGACAAAAGGGTCAGGCAACGCGCCCACAAAAAGGGTGACTTGGTTCTTGCGGTGAAAAGGCCAATGGTTTTTGCCCACAAATCCAAAGGCAAATTCGAACCAAAATGGGAGGGACCCTTCGTCATCGACAAAGTCTTCTCCAATGGTGCATATGCTCTTCTAAACATGGAAGGTGACAGATGCATGCTGCCCATCAATGGCAAGTTCTTGAAGCGGTACTACCCTTGAAGACTTCCTACATCGGGTCAGAGTGATGCCTACATGGCCAAAGCCTATTCCTAGGTACTTGCTCGTCAAACCCACCCCTTTTAGAGTTTTCATCCCTATGTTGAAATTTCTAAAAAGCCAAAAACAATGCTTACTTTCAATGTTTCATTGTTAAAAAAAAAAACAAAAATCAAACCTGAAATCCAAGTTTAGGAGCCTCTTCCCTAACTTGACCAAAACTTTCAATCCATGAACCCAAAATTCATGGTTTGAAACAAAAATCAGGACTTAGGAATCTCCACCCTAGTCCACCCTGACTTTTACCACCAAAGATAGTTTTCAGTCAAAATTCACGACCCTCGTGTCTTTAAACAAAAAATGGTTTTTAAAAAAAAACCGTGGGGAAGCGACGTTTAGTCGATACTCACACAAAACCCAAAAATTGGAAGGATGCGAACCCCATTCGATACTTCCAAAACCTCAAAATCACAAGAAAGCGACACCTCGTCGATACTTGCAAAATCTCAAAAAAAATCGTGGAGACACAACGTTTCAATTGATATCCACAACCCAAATTTCAAAAAAAAAAAAAAAACAAAGGTTTGAAAAAACCTCAAATTTCAAAAATCGTGGGGAGGAGACATTCCATCGATACCCACAAAAACCAAATTTTTGAGAAAAAAGCAAGGAGGCGACATTCAGTCGATACTTGCACCCAAATCCGCGAGGAACCTACATTCCATCGATACTCGCAACCGAATGAGCAAGGAAGCGACATTCCATCGATACTTGCAATACCATTCAGCAGGGAGGCGACTCTTAGTCGATACTTGCATTTTTGAAAACCAAAAACCAGGCTTTCACGCCAAAACCAGGCTTTCACGCCAAAACCCGGCTTTTATGCCAAAAACCTGGCTTTCATGCCAAAAACCAAAATCTAGCTTCCAAGCCAACAAAACAAAAACCTGGCTTTCATGCCAAAAATCAAAACATCTGGCTTCCATGCCAACAAAACAAAACTTGGTTTTCAAAAAACTTGGCTTCTATGCCACAAAATCTGGCTTTCACGCCAAAAAAACAAAAATCGGCTTCCATGCTACAAAACAAAATTTGGCTCCCATGCCACAAAATCTTTGGCTCCCATGCCACAAAACCAAAACTTGGCTTTCACGCCACAAAAATCGGCTCTCATGCCAAAAACCAGCTTCCATGCCACAAAACAAAAACTTGGCTTTCACGCCACAAAAATCGGCTCTCATGCCAAAAACCGGCTTCCATGTCACAAAACAAAAACTTGGCTTTCACACCACAAAAATCGGCTCTCATGCCAAAAACCAACTTTCATGCCAAACAAAATTTTGGGTTTCATGCCATCCAAAATTCGGCCTTCAAGCCATCTCAAAAATCAGGCTTTTTGCCACAAAATCCGGCTTTCATGCCTAAAAACAACCATTTGACAAAAGATTTTCACAAAATGACAACCTTTTGATCAAATTTTCAAACAAACCATTCCCATTCAACTTTTGCTTATGTTTTCATCAAAAGTGAATTTAAGTGAAATAAGGGGATACAAAAAAAGAAGTGCCAAAAATGTTTATACCTGGAGGTACCAAAAGAAAAGAAGAAAAAGTTTGTTACAAATCAGGAGGCTAGTCCGACATGGTATTTAGCCATAGGCTTAACTCCTCAAGCAAACACTTAGCCTTAGCCTCCAAAGCTTTCAGGCCGCGTTTCTTCAGAATCTTCCCATAAAAAGCAGTAGGCCGTCGCGATCCATCCTCAGCACGAGGAAGCTCTTCCCAGAGAATTTGCCATTGTTCATATTCTTGAGTCTTCCTCCGGAGATTGCTTTCAACCTCCTCAACTTGGCGAATGAGAGTCCTCTCTCTATCGCGAGCTTTCAAAGTGGCAGTCCACTTGGCAGCGGCTTGTTCTTCCAATAGCTCAAGGCGCTGTTTGGCTTCGGTGACCTCCCTATCAAGGCGGTGCTGGTCCTGTGTCAGCTCAATAATAGCCAACTCGGTGACGTTCCTCTCCCGAACGAGCTGCTTCCGAGTCCGCGAGATCTCATTCAAATCATATTTGACCTCGCTGGAAGGCTTCAAAAACATCTCGTTGAAGAAATCATCATTCGGAAAGCTCTTGGTCTCAGTCCACTTGTTGCCTAGAGCGATGACTTCATCAACAAAAGCCTTGGCATCTGTAATGTCCAGACTGACTTCTTCGCTATCGGCAAGAATGTCTTACACATGCTTCACCATGCCATAACCAGCCTCCAAATGGCCAGAAGAAAGAGTCTCGACCCATGAGCTCAAGACTCTCTTCAACACCTTCCTTGCAAACTGACGGGATGGCTCAGATGAAGACTCGCCATGCTCCGTTGGTCGACTACCCGTGTCAGGCACCGTTGGAAGAGTAATCAAGAAGCTCTTTCCAATTGGAGCTGCTGGGGAAGGAATATCAGTAGGTGGACTCGCCTCTGCCTCATCAAAATTGGTGGAAGAAGCCCCTACACCTGGATCGGTCACAAGTACCCCCTACTCTGGTTCTGAAAAAGATAAAGGAACTTCTTCTGTCACCTCACAACCTGCCAATAAAAAATGAAAAGGGTATGAATATGATCTTGTCAAAAATCAAAATAACAAGATTATCATTACAAAGTACCTTCTTCGACGACTGGTGGAATGCTTTCTGCCTCCATGAGCTCATCCGAAACACCATCAAAAGTTGTGTCCATGGATGGCTCAAAGTCGTCGGAATCCTCTGGCAAGTCAGCTGGCAAAATATATATATATATATCAGCAAGTGGCGGTAAAAAAAAAAAAACAGAGAGAGACAAGAAAAAAATCATACCAGGAGGAGATTCTGGATCTACTTCAGAATCTCTGGGTTCTTCCTCAGATGCCACGATAGGATCCCTCACCGCCTCATCAGTCAGAACCTCAGGCATCATCGAACCATCATCTTCTGCCAAAAGAGAGAAAGCAGTAGATCAAAGCAAAAGCTCTCATGAAAGAAAAGAAACGGAAAGAGAAAAGGGAAAAGCATACCATCATCAATGGTCTCTTCCCCTCGGCTTCTCTTCTCTGGAGGTTCGTCATCATCCCCTGATGCCTCCTCAACAATGGTGGAAGGAATTTCCAGATCAGGAGAAGTTTCGTGCCGCCTCTGACTTCGGCGGTGTCCCCTTCTCCTCTTGCTCCTACGGGACGAGCTGCTGGAAGCACCCTCCCCACCATCAAAATCAGGCCTCTCGCCAGAGTCCTCATTGGACGGTCTGCTCTTGCCAGTAGACTCCATGGAAGCCTTTGATCGCTCGGCCTGTATCCAAGTAGCAACCTCAGCCTCCTCCTCAGCAAGTTGTTCCAAGACCTCACCATGTATCTCTTGTGCAGCTCCCAGTCTGATGACGTCCTTTTCCTCGAGAAAACCTGTTCTGTGCCTTTCTCCAGAAAGGAAAGCTAGAACTTCTTCTCGGCGGACGCCGTCTGACTTCCCAAGGCCCTTCCCGGAAGACCGCTTTACATCAAGCTCTTTCTTGGAAAGCCCCCGGTACGCTGAAAAGCTCTCCACAAACCATTTTGTGAAGCCAGCAGTCCGAAAAGTAGGCAACTCAGGATAAGAAATCAGGGCAGTAGTGTCTTCCGCGCTATAAAAGGCCCATACATTTCTCCCGTCCTGCTGACCTCCAAAACGCTTCACCTTGCTCGAAGGCGCTCCAACAACGCCTTGAGAGAAGCCCAACTGCATGGCAAAACGAGAGGGAACATACGGCTGGATGTTGACGAAAAGATGTCTGCGGTACACCATCGTGCCGACACGTGTGTTAAAAAGCCAACTCCTCTCTGCATTTGTCAAAGAATAGTGTCTCCCAGACCCTGCCCTGGTCGAATCACGGGAGACACCAAAATCAAAAGCCTTCTTCCTCAAACCCGGAGAAAGCTTCACTGAAGACTGCCCCATCTCAACGTCCCAGAATCATCGGATCCTCAAGCGGGCAGATAAAAGAGATTCGGAAACAGGCTTCCCTCTAGCCAACCGAATCATAAACGGGTCATCGTCCTGAGCAGCACCTAATCGGTGGAAACTGGGACAGTGGTATACATACCACGAATATAAAATGTGGGCAGAAAATACCCTATTCATGGGAAGCCCAAGCCGAACCAGGAAAGCAGCAGCCTGCAGTTCGATACACAAATAGGAGTAAAGAGCAGGCACCAAAGCAAGCCGCTCTCCAAACGCCATCTGACAAGCCAAAAAAATGCAATGCGGCCTAATGTGCGTTCCATCTACCTCCAGCAAAAGCAGCCTCACCCAGCCAATAAGTGAGGTAGACAGCGAGATCTCTCCGCAGCGCAATGTTAGAATGAATGGCGTCTGTGCTTGCGAAGAATACCCTCAAATTCTCTCGCATGACGGAGATCTTCTTCGAATCCGGGTTCTTAGCCCTGGCTTCCTGGGTCGTACTCTCAGGAGACTCCCCGCTATCAAAGAAGTTGGAAGACAAAAAGCTACCACTCATCCAACTGCTACACCGGACTTTCGAGCCCTTCTTCTCCTTAAAAAAATCATAGAAGGCAACGAGCTGAAAGTACAAAAGCCTAAACTCCTCAGACTGCTCCTCAAGGACACTATCGATAGGCATAAACTCCTCATAGAGATTGCCGAGGATAGGCAGCCCAGTGATGGCACTCAGTTCCTTTAAAGAAAAACCAATCTCACCATTCGTGACAACAAAGGTGTTGGTTTGTGGAAGGAACAACTCCAGCATGGCCATAAAGGCCTCATCGGAGAAAATCACGGTTTGCCGAAAAGCGCGAACCGAATAAAAAATCTCGGCCTCCTTCAGAATGGCACCGCCAACCTGCAAGATATGATCAGTCCACGACTCCCAGCTTGAGTCAGCACTAAAACGGCCACGAAGTCAAAAAGGCTTCACCCAATTGCTGCCATCGCCCTTGAAAATGCCAAGGCCCACCGGTCTCAAATTGACCGAAGAATGGTCTAAACCTTGGTAGCCGCTGGCCGGCATCAAAATGTCCATACGGGCGGGCGACTTCTCTGCAAAACCAGAAGGGCCGCCAACAAAAACCCCGGTCTTGATCACATTTGTCCTCTTCACCCAGCTTGGAGGATCTTCCCTCTTCGAGCATGTGGAGGAAAGGCTCATGATCAAGATTGTCCGATCGAAGGACGACCGGGTATAAACAGTTCTCTTCTCACCATCAACTGTGAAAGAGAACTGAAAACATCTCCTTTGGTATGTTGAATCGTCGGGGACGCATCACCAAAGAAGAAGGTAGGCTTCGGCACAATGCTCTGATCGTCCGTGACCTAGGGACGGTTGCTTACCATAATCTTATAATACTCCTCATCCTTGAGGGCAATCAAACGTTGCCTCATCTCATCGCGATTGAGCGAGTCACACTCTTCCAAGTTCCTTTCAACATACTGAACCTCCTCCCAGGCCTGCTGTACGGCCGCATTAGAGGATCTGGTAGAACGGCGAGGCGCATCAGTGACCGGCTCCTTACCCTTATTCGTTTGGAGGAACTACTTGCAAAAGATGGAAAGAAAAAAAAATCAATCATCAAAATGATAGAATTTTACTAAAAAAATCTAGCGAAATTTTGGCATGATTCCGGGGCAATTCCAAAGAAAAGGGAAACACCCCGAAAGAAATAGGAGCTTGAAGATGGGCTCAACATCGCTGCAAGCCCATAATCATGGAAAATTCTCGAAGAAGGCTCGAACTCAAACATTGCTGCAAGATCAAGCCAAAGCTTCTCAAATATCCGCAAGATCCAAAAAGGGCTCAACATTGCTGCGAGCTCCAGAATCCAAAACTTACAAAGCTCCTCAGAAAATCCCCCTCAAGACCAAGAAAGGGCTCAACATTGCTGCGAGCTCCAAATCCCAAGACTTGCTAAAAGATTTCCAGGTGTGCACTATCATACTTCCAATTCCATTTTCTAAAAGAAAAATGCATAGAAGGAAAGTTGTCATGCATGCACATCTTAGAATCCAAAAAAAAAAAAAAGAAGAGAAAATCTATTTTCAAGAAAAAAAAAAAAAAAGGAGAAAGAAAAAAAAGATTTTGCCCACATGCCACGTGGCCGTACAGCCATGACCGTACGGTCTTGTCCGTATGGCCACAAAAAAAAAGAGAGATAAAAAAAAAATACACGGTAAAAAACAAAAAAAGAAAAAAAAAGAAACCGTGGGAAAAATAAAAAAAGAAAAAGAAAGAAAGAAGAGCCACGGTAGAGAGAGAGAGAGAGAGAGAGAAAACCATGCAAAAAAAAAAGAGGAAAAAGAAGAAAAACATGTAAAAAAAAAAGAATACAAGTGGAAAAAAAAAGAAAAGAAAGAAAAAGAAAAAAAAAAACAAAGAAAACCTTTTTCTATTCCTACATGGGGTTTCTTAAGGAAAAAGAAGAAACTTATTTGAAGCCATTGATGGAGAAGAAGAAGAAAAAGCTTGAAGATCTTTGAAGAAGAAGAAGAGTTCTTGATCTTGGAGTACTCTTGAAGGTTCTTGCAAAAAGAGAGCAATAGCAACAAGAGATCCAATCCCCTTGTTTTTATAGAAGAAAGCAAACCAAAAGAGGAAAGGAGGAGAAAAGAAAGGAGGTAAGTGCTACAAATTAGCAAACTTCCTAAAAGAAAGGAATTATGGGATATTCTTTCCCAATGAGGAGATCTTTTGAGAAATTCTCTCCAAAAAGAGAGGGATTATGAGAAACTTTCTCCCAAAGAAAGATACTTTGAGAAAATCTCTCCCAAAATCAAGGAAACTTAAGAGATTCTCTCCAAGTAAGAATATTTTTAGATATTCTTTACCAAGAAGAGATATTTTTAGATATTCTTAACAAAAATGACACCACATGAGATCTGAACCATCTTTAAAGCTTAAGGTCCCATGGGTTAGCCCACATGAGCCAGGTTTGACCACCTAGGCACTAAAAGTGGCTTTTAGTCAAAATTCCTCTTACCAAGAGCATAATAAAATGGTTCCATGCCTCCTTTAAGTTGATTGGACCATACAAAAAAATTCAAGCCTCATGAGTTTCCAAAAATCCAAACCATCCCACCTCATGAACCAAATTAAGCCAAAACCTTGAAATTGACATTCCACAAAAACCCAAACCACTCCAATGGACCCAAAGTTGTCCAAAAGAGTGACCAAAATCCAAACCATGGTCTCCTAACTCGCCACATACAGCTTGTTGGGTCGCAAGGCCAAAACCAAAACCAAATCCCGGTCCCCTAACTTGCCACATATAGCTTGTTAGGTCACAAGACCAAAATCAAAATTCAAAACCCGACCTCCTAACCTGCCACATACAGCTTGTTAGGTCACAAGGTCAAAAACCAAAAACCTTCTTGACCGTCTGATGCGCAACACAAAGCCTTTAGGTTCAGAAGGTCAAAAAGAAAATCCAAAACCCAAAAACCCAACCCAAATGTCATTTTCAAAATTTTGCCTTGAGATGGTACGTGATTTCTCTCACTGCCATAAAATTCCCCTGGAAACTCAAAAGGCCACACTATCAAGAAAAATGCTCAGAGACTCTTGGTCAAGTCAGAAGTTCTCCTTCGAAGTTTTCTTCAAGGCACATCGACTGCAAAGGCTATCCAATTCGTCGTTGTACCTCAAGGGGGCATTTGTTAACACCAAAAAATGTCACTTTGCCTCATCAACATCAAAAGCTATATGGAGCTGCATCCTACTACAAACAGGCAAAGCTGCTTCAAGCATCAGATCTTGACAAAACCAAACAAAAACTACAAAATCTCTCAAAGTAGCCAAAAGAAGGGTACACATGAAGTTTCGGGCCATTTCGACACCATTTGGCCTAACTTCAATCCTCCAACAGCTGAGCGGGAACTCCCGACGGTGACAATGTCAAATACATCAAATCTTCGATCAGAGCCTATGGATGGTCTCAAAATACCTCCAAAAGGCTCCATGTCAAATTTCAAGTCAAACCGACACCGTTTGACCCTCCATCAACTCTCAAACGGCGAAATCAAGCCTCCCGGCGGTGAGAACCTCTGATGCCGCCACTCATCAAACAAAACACATGAGTAACTTCTGCATGCATCCAAAGAGCTGCACGTCAAATTTTAGGTCATTCCGACATCGTTTGACCAGGTTTTGATGCTCCGAAGCAAAATCAAGCCTACCGGCAGCGAAGCTCCCTAGGACCATGGCACCCAAATCGGAGCTTATGGATCATCTCAAAATCACTCCAATAGGCTCCCCGTCAAATTTAAGGTCAATCGGACATCGGATGACCATACATCAAAACTCAACATTTTCCGCACGGTGAAATCAAGTCAAGCATCGACGGGACCCTAAACGGCTTCAAAACTCAAATAAAAGCCCATGTTTGGTCCTATCTAATGCCCAAGAAGCTTCACCTCAAATTTCAGGTCATTCCAACATCGTTTGACCCAGTTTCAACTCTTGGCGGAAAATCGGCTACAGAGTCTTCGGCTTTTCCAAAAAATAGGAAACTTTGTGCTCTGATTTGCACTGCCTTTCAACGGGTTTTCTTCAGAGGGATCAAGCCAATAAATGAGGAGAAATGTCAAAGAAAAATACAGGAGAAAACAGAAGCGAAAAAGCTCGAGAAACGACCAAGAAACGGCGACCGGAAAGCGACCGAAAAATGGACCAAAGTCCAAGGTCGTCGGCGACCTTGGCCGATGGTCGCCGGCGACCTTGGCCCATGGTCGCCGGCGACCTTGGCCCATGGTCGCCGGCAACCCTGGAAATCCGGGTCGCCGGATTTCCGCCAAAAGTGTCGTTTTTTCATTCTTTTTAGCGTTTCGCGATTTTTGGCCCCCGTGATTTTCTTAAAATCTGATTTTTGAGGCATGATATCCGTCGATGTTCGTCAACATCATGGATCCGCCATCGAAATCATTTGATCATCATCGGACACTCCGAAACTTCCAACCGGCTGACCAAGAAAGCATACTTTTTGCTCGACCGATCAAGAAATCGACTAGACAGATGTTGCCGGCCCATTGGTGTCAACTGATGTTTGAATTTTCATCGTCATCCGACATCAAACAACGTACGGATCCATCGATGATCATCGCAAAAAGAATTCCAAAAGACGCGGCGCGGCCCGCGACTCTTCAAGCCACTCAGCAGCCAATTAATGAAGTTAAATGACCCTTTTTATGGCAATTTATTAGGGTCATTAACTCATTATTTTGAACGGGCCAATTAGAAGCCAAGAAATGGGAGTTACAAGTCCAATTAATCATGACAATTAACCATGTAACTCCTATCATTATGGAGATTAATCATGGTAATTAATCATGAAACTCCCATCATCATGGAGATTAAATGCCCATTATTCTTCATCGGCCAATGAAAATCCAAAAAAAAGGAGTTACAAAATTATGAAATTAAATCTTGTAACTCCTCCCATCATAGAGCATTAATACCATTAATGCCCATAAAAACCTCCTAATGGCCACCAAAAGCCTATAAATAGGCGGTCATTCCAAGGAGAAAGGGTCCAGAAAAATTGTCTGAAGAGGTCCAGAAAAATTGTCTGAAAACTATCTTGAAGAATTCTCTGCAAAAAGAAGCTCTCTCACTTTGAAGAAACTCTGCTGCAAATTCTACAAGGTGATCGAAGTCCCTTGGGGGGACAACCCCCCCCCCCCCCCCCCCCCAAGATCTCCTCTCTTCTTCTGTCCAACATGGCCTAGACGTGGCTTTTCAGCCCGTCTACTTGGTTTTTTATTGGATATAAGACCTTCCCTTGGTCTTTGTCCTCTAAAAATCTGAGGTCCAAGCCAAGCCAAGTGAATCAAAGCATCAAGTGTTCTCATCTGAAGGATGATGGTGGACCCATACATGACTCGCGACCGTCGATCTGAACGAGTCCCCACGATATCTTGAGAAGTCAGATTCATTTTCTTACTTTTCTGTTGTATTGTGTATTTTTTTAAAGAGACATAAAAATCACATTTCTTGTCTTTACATTTTGATGAGATTTGTAAGCTGCCTTTTACGGCACAAAATCGCCTTCTACAGCACAAAACTGCCTTTCACTGCAAATTAAACAAAATCCCCTCTCACGGCATTTTAAAACCTTGTCTCTTTCTTTAAAATATATATGCAATGGAAAGTTAGAAAAAAGTTGATTTCCTTTTCTACTTGTGAAGGTGAATCTCCGGATCACCACTTCAAATTCCAAGTAGAATAGAAAATCTGGCATACCCGTACAAAAAAATGTTGATGCTTGCTCTTTTTTTTCTTCTTCGCCCCGCCGCACCCCGGCGGACCCGGGACGGAGGAAGGCGAGAAAGAAAAGGACGGGTCCATCAATGTCTTTCCCTCATTATGCTTAATGATTTAATAGGTTCTCCTTCGCGAATGTTATTCAACTTCTGGTTTTGTAAAGGTTATTTGGAATGTCTTTTACTTTTTATGCTTGATCTTGACATATCATGTTTAGGTTAAATTCCTTTAATGGTTTGTGCTTGATCTTGATAAATAATTATTAGAGTTTCAACATATTGAAGTGAAGGGAGTCTTAGGTACTATTTAGAGAATTGGATTTTTTTCAAGAAAAAGGGTTTTCAAAGCTAAATCTTCCTATCCAAGGCAATTGCTTGCACATTGGATTGAGTTTTATTAGGATAAGACTATGAAGTAATTTTGGAATGATTAAATCTGTTTTGGTGAAATCCGATACTCTGATCTCTCTTTCTCTGATCAAGTTTGTGTTTAGATTTCTTTTTATATTACTTTAGTTATTATTCCCTTGACTAATTGTGGTTTTAAAATCTTTAGTGTGAAAACTGATTGAGGATTTTTTGATCTTATTTCTACAAATCTCTATGGATCGACCCGTATTTGCCATTATCTACTTAATAGAAATTTGTACGATTCCAGTTAACTATTTTGAGCACATCATCGGTCAGTAGTCGGCTAGCCGACAGGCCAACCGACAGGTGACCGAGCCATCTCGGTTCCATTTCCAGAATGCTTCATGTATCCAGATCTTGGGGTGTCGGTCAACCGACATGTGACCGAACCACGTCGGTTTTGATTCCAGAATGTTGTTTTCCTGTCCTGATGGGGCAGTTAGCTCTCGGTCAGCACTCGGCTAACCAACCTGTTCGGGGTCCGCTAGCCGACGGCCAGCCTACAGGTGACCGAACTTCAGATTTGACCTAATTTTGAGAGATTTCATGGGGAATAAAAACCAGAATATGATTAAAGGCTTTTAGCTTGACATTGTGCAATTGAAACCGAAATGTTGTTTAGCTTCAGGGGCACAAATCTGCTTTTAATTCTAACATTTGGGTTTCAATTACACAGGGTTCAAATGATGGGCCTTAGTATATGCTTGAAAAGTTTGAATTGAAAACCTTAGGGTTGATGTGAAAGGCATTGGGTTGCATTAATGTGGATTTGTAAAGGTTTTGACTTAAAAATGATGTTTCCAAGGTTTCTACTTAAAAACCCAATTTTTGGGAATCATCGCGTGAATCGTGTTTTCATTGTATCATGTCGGGACTACTAATTCGTGAATTCTAGTGAATAAGTGTGCGTGCCCTTGTTAATGTGTGAGTAGTTGCCGAATTTTCGTGTATCAAGCATTGTTTTGAAAGTTTGTGTGTATTTATTTTCTCGTCGACACCACTCAGCTTGGACGACCTTGCCGGTTTGATCAACCGCCTTGGGTCCTTAAATATTTCGTGTCAACTGCAGTTTGGATTATCGTGCGTGTTTATTTAGCCCGTTCCGCGGCGGGATTCGTGAGTGATGCCCAGCCTATATGGGTCATGTTTTCATGCTCCCTTTCACCCTGTGTGACAGAGAATTATTATCGTGAGTGCTCTCGTTACCTCGTGTGACGGAGAATGTAGCTTCATGTGGTTGCCACCCGTTCAGTCAGTTCTATCAAGTGGTTTTTATCTTGTACATGGATTTCAATGCTCTTGTCTTGCAAGCTTGACATGATTTCTCTGGGATTTTCAAATGTGCTTTCGTATTGAAAAACGGATTTACTATTCATGCTAGTCTCGTTTCGTATATTGTTCATACATTGTTTTAAATTCAGTAAAAAAATTTTAAACATGGCCTCTTCTAAATTTAAGTTTGTTTATGCTCATGCCTAAATTGATCACCTGCCAGACCGTCGTGTCTGATATTCTATCTTTGGTGCCTTGGGTAGCAGATTCTCGTCTTGAGCCAGCGCGTGTGCAGATGGCTGTAAAGCCACGACTTGTGCAGGTTCGTTTGTCACTGATGTCATGTAGACGTCGAGCTTAACTCCGGAGATTTGTTACCACCTGGGTAGTATTTGTTCTTAGCTTGTTATTTTGTAAGGCTTTTATTAGCCTTTTTCTTGGGATTGTAATTAATGCACTTGCTAAATTATAACTTGAATATGCTTGGGTAATGAGTAGCCTCTTACTGTCAACTCTGTATATCTTGATATCATGTTTTGTTCCAGTCTGGTTGTGAATATTGCTATGACAGCTTTATGCTGGTAGGTTGAGAGCGACACGGGATCCGATGGCCACGGGCTCCGGGTCGCAACGCCACGTAAGCTTCCGCGAAATGTTCTTGATGTGTTTGGAAATTTTGCCTTCCTCACATACGCGGATCTTGGGGAGAAACATTTTTTTATCACTTACTTCCCAATTCACGTCCCCGAGGTCGGACCACTGCAGGAGTCCGGTTTTGGGGTCGTGACAGACTGGTATCAGAGTGGGCAGGTTTCTAGGAGATAAAACACTCTAGGAACCTCAAGACGTGTGGTGAGGACTCCTTAGACCGTGTAGATTTTTATTTTGCCTAGCCATCGTTTCTGTGAGCTCGGGATTGTTTTCTTCTAGTGGAGGAGACTGCTTTTGTCCTATCTACTTAATCTTGTTGTTAGGGAATTTGGAGGACCAAATTCCTTTTTAGTGGGGGAGGATTTAATGTCTCCGTATCCATATTTTATATCTTTTACTTGTTTTTGCGCTAGAGAGTCAAAGTTTTGTAGACTTCGTGTGTGTCTCTCGACGGACTTTGGAAGAATCTTCAGCTTTTCGATGTCACAAATGTAGTTAGCGAGGGAAAATGCGAGCAGTTGTTGGTTAGCAAGAAATGTGAACAACATATCGAGACCCAATTACAGTTAATCGTGAATCGTCAGATAGTGTGGATCTTTAGGTAAAGTTGGATTATTTTCCTAAGTCAGAAGACTCTAGAAGCCGGATAAGTGGTGGACTTTAGGAGGTTTGAGGTGATTTTCAGTTAGTACAGCTTCAAGAAGATGTGAAAAGTTAGAAATTTCTTGAGATTGATGAACATTTGTAGGTGAATGGTTCGGGGAGGTGCGAAAAGTTTGCCGTTATAATGGTGAAGTCGAATCAGCAGGATGTGTTAGTGGGTGGGTAAAAGCATAGGAAGCCAGTTTTCGGCAGCCATGTAGAGAGTTGTATGTGGAATTTATTGTTACCTGGTCTCATGATAGAGAATATTTTGTGGATTTTACTGATTTGTAGAACGCCAGTTGGGCAGAGTACAGATTCGATATGGAGAATCATAATATATGGATAAGGTCAGTTGGAAAATTTTCGAGGAGAGTGACACTTGTGCAAAACTTGAGGACAGTGAACTTGAAACAGAAGCAGAAGGTTGAGCGACCAAGGTTGATTTGGAACAGTTTCGAGATTTGAATGCAAAGTTGTAACTATTTGAGGTGTGATGCGAAGTGGACAAACCCATTTGGTCTGGAATCGATCATTATGTAGAGGACAAATGGCAACTGGGCAAAGAGAGAGTCAGGGTAACAAGAAAATTTTGGTTACTTTGAAGAAAAACTTCATTCTAGAAATGTGGACACAAATCGAACTTTCAAGATCAATTATGCAAACCTGGATAGAAGGCCGGAAGACAGAGATAGAGTGTGATAGAAGCACACCTTAGGAAGTTGGATATGTGGAGTAGCATGATAGTTAGAGTGTTAATGGGCCTAGTCAGAGTTGGAAACCTACAGAAGTTGTGAACCTAGTGATCTCTTCGAGTAGGCCTTTTGAGATTTTTGTGATCTAGTGCGCGAGTGATATTCTCGTTTTGTTTTGAGTTGGTTTAAAACATTTGGAGGACCAAATGTTCTAAGGGGGGGAGGATGTAAGACCCCGACCCCTAATTTTCGCAATTAGTGTGTTTTTAGCTGTGGGTTGGTTCTCTAAGTAAGATTTGAGGGTAATCGAGTTAGTTTGTGGTTTAGGATGGTTTTCTATAGCTTTGGAAAAAAATTTAGAGCGGTTGGACCCAGTCTGACAGCCCAGGGATACCTTGGGCTGTATGTGTCAGCGTGGGGGATTGTTCTCGATTTTTTAAAAATTCCAATTTTGGTTTCTTTTGATAGGTCAAATTAGCCCCAACAACTTTTGTGTTCAGCCCGATCCTATTTGAAACTCAGAAAAGCAGTTTTTCAGCCTGAATGGCAAAACAGTCTTTTTACATTGAAATCTGAGCCCAAATTTCGAAATTTCAGAACCATGTCAAAAATATACTTTTTGAAAACTAGATTTTATGAGGATCATTTTTTTCTTCTTCGTTGAGTCCATCCGAGGCCCAGAAAGCCCAGTTCCAGGCCCATGAAGTGCTATTAGTTGTGGGCCCCACCATTACATGTTTATAAGAAAGGCCCGCCTTCTTTCTTCTTCTTCATTTTCTGCCCAAAACGAGAATGGACTTGCAGAATCCCAGCTGAGCTACACTCCTCTTCTTCTTTGCTCATTTTCTCCCCCAAATCCCCACCAAACTCTACTGAATTGAAGATTGACCGCCACCACTCAACTCCATGCATTGAGAGCTTCCTCTTGGCACCATTTTCTCGTCTTTTCATCACCAATAATCTCTCCAACAGCCATTAGAGTTGCTGTAGGGCTACCTTAGAGTAAGCCTCTTGCTCCCATCTTTCAACATGTTGATCTAGGTCATAAATGAGCCACGAATTCCAACATGCATGATCAAATTCCATGTCATTGTTAGTTTTCTAATTTTGAGCTTTTTTTTTTTTTTTGTATGTTTTGGATATTTTGTTTAATAGGTGTGCTTATGTCTAATTGGTGAAATTTTTGGGCATCCTTGGAGTGCTAGAGGCAAAGGCAAGTGATTAATCTAGGTTTATTGTTCATGCATGCAATGTTTTATGGGTTTCCAACTTGATTTCTTGATTTCAATCTTCATTGTTTAATATTGTTTTTGTTTTGGAGTTTAGCTTACTAAACATGCGTTTTAAATGCTCATACTTTGTGATTCATTTCATTGAATTCAGATCTGATATTTTCCCTTGTAAAAATTGAAACTTATGAGTGATTGTGAGAAGTGAATCTTGAAATTTCATGAGGTTTTTGTTGATGAATTTTGGGTATTGTTGTGAGTGAGTGGTTGATGAAATCTGGATGAGCATGTAGGCTCATTTTCGTGTATGAGAGGAGGGGTTATAAGGAGAAGTGATGGAGGAAAGAAAGGACTGGAAACAGCATCAGAAATGCATTCCCGTAGCTAGTCGGTCAGCTGTCGGTCAGTGGTCGGCTAGCCAACAGGCCAACCGACAGGTGACCGAGCCATCTCGGTTCCATTTCCAGAAGTGTATCCAGATCTTGGGGTGTCGGTTAGCCGACATGTGACCGAACCACGTCGGTTCCGATTCCAGAATGTTGTTTTCCTGTCCTGATGGGGCAGTTAGCTCTCGGTCAGTACTCGGCTAACCGACCTATTCGGGGTCGGCTAGCTGACGGCCAGCCTACAGGTGACCGAACTTCAGATTTGACCTAATTTTGAGAGATTTCACGGGGAATAAAAACCAGAATATGATTAAAGGCTTTTAGCTTGACATTGTGCAATTGAAACCGAAATGTTGTTTAGCTTCAGGGGCACCAATCCGCTTTTAATTCTAACATTTAGGTTTCAATTACACAAGGTTCAAATGATGGGCCTTAGTATATGCTTGAAAAGTTTGAATTGAAAACCTTAGGATTGATGTGAAAGGCATTGGGTTGCATTAATGTGGATTTGTAAAGGTTTTGACTTAAAAATGATGTTTCCAAGGTTTTTACTAAAAAACCCAATTTTTGGGAATCACCGCGTGAATCGTGTTTTCATTGTATCGTGTCGGGACTACTAATTCGTGAATTCTAGTGAATAAGTGTGCGTGCCCGTGTTAATGTGTGAGTAGTTGCCGAATTTTCGTGTATCAAGCATTGTTTTGAAAGTTTGTGTGTATTTATTTTCTCGTCGACACCACTCAGCTTGGACGACCTTGCCGGTTTGATCAACCGCCTTGGGTCCTTAAATATTTCGTGTCAACTGCAGTTTGGATTATCGTGCGTGTTTATTTACCCCGTTCCGCGGCGGGATTCGTGAGTGATGCCCAGCCTATATGGGTCATGTTTTCATGCTCCCTTTCACCCTGTGTGACAGAGAATTATTATCGTGAGTGCTCTCGTTACCTCGTGTGACGGAGAATGTAGCTTCATGTGGTTGCCACCCGTTCAGTCAGTTCTATCAAGTGGTTTTTATCTTGTACATGGATTTCAATGCTCTTGTCTTGCAAGCTTGACATGATTTCTCTGGGATTTTCAAATGTGCTTTCGTATTGAAAAATGGATTTACTATTCATGCTAGTCTCGTTTCGTATATTGTTCATACATTGTTTTAAATTCAGTAAAAAAATTTTAAACATGGCCTCTTCTAAATTTAAGTTTGTTTATGCTCATGCCTAAATTGATCACCTGCCGACCGTCTTGTCTGATATTCTATCTTTGGTGCCTTGGGTAGCAGATTCTCGTCTTAAGCCAGCGCGTGTGCAGATGGCTGTAAAGCCACGACTTGTGCAGGTTCGTTTGTCGCTGATGTCATGTAGACGTCAAGCTTGACTCCGGAGATTCGTTACCACCTGGGTAGTATTTGTTCTTAGCTTGTTATTTTGTAAGGCTTTTGTTAGCCTTTTTCTTGGGATTGTAATTAATGCACTTGCTAAATTATAACTTGAATATGCTTGGGTAATGAGTAGCCTGTTACTGTCAGCTCTGTATATCTTGATATCATGTTTTGCTCCAATCTGGTTGTAAATATTGCTATGACAGCTTTATGCTAATAGGTTGAGAGCGACATGGAATCCGATGGCCACGGGCTCCGGGTCGCAACGCCACATAAGCTTCCGCGAAATGTTCTTGATGTGTTTGGAAATTTTGCCTTCCTCACACACGCGGATCCTGGGGAGAAACATTTTTTTATCACTTACTTCCCAATTCACGTCCCCAAGGTCGGACCACTGCAGGAGTCCGGTTTTGGGTTCGTGACAGATACTTGATCCCTAAGTCAAGTGGGTCAAAAAGTTTTAAAAACCTATCCACGAGGCCCACCCACTTCCAACACAAAGGTGATGGTCAATAAAGCTGCCATTGTTAGTTTGGAAAAACTTCTGAAACAAGATAACATCCATTAGTAACCACAAGAATATGATCATCATAAATGGAAAAAGAAACTTTGGTTTTGTATTTTCAAATTACCGAAAAGCAAGGCTCACTCGGGGTAAGATGATATAAGGTTGGAGTTACAAATGTGTCGGTTGCAAATACGGTAGACCCGAAATGGCGTACTAACACTGCTATGCACAAATGTTGCAAATCGCATCTTTGGAATGGACACAGATGGGATTTTTTGAAAGGCCAAGATTGGATTAATAAAAAAGTGCAAATGGTATTCCAATCCGAATGCAAGCTACAAATGATTTCCGCGAGCTATTGTCCGAAAGGGAAGGAACCAATATTTCTCAGATTTGAACCCATAAATGACGGAAGATTTTTTTTTTTTTTTGAAAGGTCAAGATTGAATTCATCAAAGAGGGGAAGTGGTGTTCCAATCCGAACGCAAGCTACAAATACTTTCCGCGAGCTTTTATCCGAATGGGATTGAGCCAAGATTCTCAAATCTGAACTCAAAAGTGACGGTAGTTTCTTTTTTTTTCTTTTTTTTTAGAAGATTTTTTTTTTTTGAAGATTTTTTTTTTTTTTTTTGATAATTTATCTAGAGGTTAGAGAATACATCGAGGTCTCCCGATTCGGTCTTATGAAACCTGAGTTGATAAATCAACCCCCAAGTAAGGGTAGGATTACTTAATGAACCCGTGTAGAGGACCGTTGCCTAGAACTTTCTAGCTGTCTCCACACTCTAAACAAGGCTTTTCTTAGATCAGCTTTGGTCAAAGAACGCAATTGGAACAACCTTAGAGTTCTTCGCCTTACCCTTTTTTTTCTTTTTTCCTTTTTTGAAAGATCACTAATGGACCCATCAAAGAGAGAGCAAATGGGCCCTCCCGATCAAAACGTTAGCTACAAACGATTTCCGCGAGCTATTGTTCGAAAAGAAAAGAACCAAAGTTTCTCAAATTTGAATCCAAAAGAGAGAAAACTTTTAAAAAAAATTAAGATTTGTAAGGGACCCATCAAAGAGAGCTACTTGGCCCCTCCTGATTCGAACGTTAGCTACAAACGATTTCCACGAGCTATTGTCTGAAAAGGAAAGAACCAAAGTTTCTCAAATTTGAATCCAAAAGAGAGAAATCTGAAATTTTTTGTTTTTGAAAGAAATGGTGAAATAAACTCAAAGATAGAATTCAAAATTTCCAAAAATCCATTCTCATGTTTTTTTTTTTAGATGCAAAATCCAACATAGGCTACCAACTAGAAATGAGCCAAGGAATCTAAGCATCATGTTCTCAAATGAACGAGTCCCACCAGGTGTACCAACTTGATGGACCCAGCTTCTCCTCAATCCCGGGACTACCGGGGTCGGAGGACATTGGAGTTCGTGGGTTCCAACCCTTTCGTGCCCTGGGGGTGTAGAAAAGCGAGCATCAATTTTTTTTTGTACGGGTATGCCAGATTTTTTACTCTACTTGGAATTTTGAAGTGGTGGTCTGGAGATCCACCTTCACAAGTAGAAAAGGAAATCAACTTTTTTTTAGTTTTTCATTACACATATATTGAAGAAAAGAGACATGATTTTTTGAATGCCGTGAGAGGCGATTTCATTTTGTCGTGAGAGTCGATTTCATTTTGTCATCAAAGGCGATGTTTGCTATGAAAGGCGATTTTTGTCGTAAAAGGCAATTTTTTTGCCATAAAAGGCAATTTAAAATTCTTATCAATAATGAAAGACAAGAGTTGTGATATTTTTTCTTTTTAGAAAATAAAAAATACAACAAAAGGCAAGAAAAGGAAATCTAACTTTTCAATCGATTGCGAGGACTCATTCAGATTGACGGTCGCAAGTCATGTATGGACTTCGCCATCAACCTTCAGATGAGAACAGAGAATGCTTTGATTTGCTTGGCTCAACTTTAACCTCGGATTTTTAAAGGATAAAGACTAAGAAGAGGTCCTATATAAAAAAAAACTGAGTAAATGGGCTGAAAAGCCACATCTAACTATGTGGATAGAAGAAGACGGCCTTGGGGGGGTGGCCCCCCCAAGGGACTTCGTTCACCTTGTGGTGTTTGTTGTAGAGTCTCTTCGACGGAGGAGAGGTTGTTGCAGCAACTTTTGTAAAAGTTTTGTTGTTGATTTTCTGGATTTTTTCCGGGCCTTGATTTCTAGTTTTTCGATCGATCACATTCTTCTTGGAATGACCCCCCTTTTATCGGCTTTTGGTGGCCATAAGGAGAGTTTATGAGCATTGATTGCATTAATGTTCTATGATGGGAGGAGTTACATGTTTTTAATTCATAATTTTGTAACTCCTTTTTCTTGGCTTTTGATTAGCCGATAGAGAATAATGGACATTTAATCGCCTTTAAACTCCATGATGAGGGGAGTTATATGGTTTCATGCCATGATTGCTTTAACTTGTAACTCCTTTTTCCTCACTTCTGATTGGGCTGTCCAAAATAATGAGTTAATGACCGCATTAACTTGTTATAAAATGGGTCATTTAACTTCATTAAGTGGTCGCCAGGGGGCTTGAAAGGTCGCAGGCCGCACCGCGTCTTTTGGAATTCTTCTTCCCATGTAGGGGGCTTGATCGCCGATAAATCTTCATGTTGTTTGATGTCGGATGACCATGCAACTTCAAACATTGATTACTACCAGTGGGCCGACACTATTTGTCCTGTAGATTTCTCGATCAGTCAGACATAAAATGTGTTTTCTTGGTCGGCCGGTTGGCGATTTCAAAGCGTATGATGATGATCGCATGCTTTTGACGGTGGATCCGAGATGTTGACGAAGATTGGTCGATTTCGTGCCTCGAAAATTAGATTTTTGGAAAATCACAGGGGCCAAAACATCTTGAAAAGCGAAAAGGACGGAAAAAACGGCCCTTTCGGCGAAAATCTGGCAACCCAGATTTCTAGGGTCACCGCAACCATGGGCTATGGTCGCCGGCAACCATTGGGGATTTTTCCCCTTTTGGTCACCGATTTTCGGCCGTTTTCCGATTTTTTTCATTTCTTTTTTCTTCGATATTTTTTCTAACATTTTCGCACATGTCTTGGCTTGATTTCCTTGGAGAAAACTTGACGAGAATCCTTGCATATCAGAGCGCAAAGTTTCCAATTTTCTGGAAAAATCGAAGACTTGGTTGTGCAGAGTTTGCCGATTTTCCGTCATAAGCCAAAACTAGGTCAAACAATGTTGGAATGACCTAAAATTTGAGGTCAGGCTGTTAGTTTTATGGTCTCAATCCATTAAGATTGATGTAATAAATTGATTAATTTTTTTATTTATCAATATATTCATGCTTTCCTTTCATGAGATGAATGGTGTTTATTACTTAAATGCACATAATCAATACGAACGACATGATGGTTCATGAGATGAACCGGAGTCCATAAGTATACTAGATGCAATACTGTGTATGGATGAGATCCACATACGGGAGACATGTATAGCAAATCTTATACTTAAATATCTTCACAACCAGTGATGAGATTAGACATCTCATCTGATAAGGTTGCAGTACTTTGATTACTATGACATAGTGTGATTTGTCTCGATCATCAGAATGTAAGATTCTAGATCATAGTGCTGGTACATTAGATGTATTGAAGGACCATGAGAAGCACCTTATGAACATTGTCTTTACTTTAAGGTCTGCTCTCATAATTCCCTAGCAATAGGCTCTCAATCCTGAGAGATTAATGAACTCAAGTTTCTATCTATTCATTTTCTTTGAGTGACCAATGAGTGAGGCCAATTGTAGGTCAACACCTCGGTGATTTGGGTATGTGGTAGTAGAGCTGTGGGAACATTCGATGGTCAAGATGGAATCTATCTTTAATATCCCCTTGTGCCAATTAATGGATTTATCATTGATAAGTGCGCACCCATTCCAATTAAGAGTTAATTGGATCGGTACCAAATGATCATTATAATTAATTGGGGCTCAAGGATAATAAGATATGGATCTAAGTTTGGAAGACAGGTCCAATTGATCCATGGATATTGATGGAGGGGCCTACTTGTGGACATTGGGAAGTTTAGGGTCTTCATGTAATTTATTCCTAAGACTGGTTTTCAATTGCATTTATTTAGTGGAGTTATTTGCAATTAACTGCGGGCCCGGATTACACATAAGATGTGGGGTCGCGGTGTCTCAAATGGAGCCAGCTTTCTATGGAATCCCTAGTTGTCCCCATGCTAGCCCAAGATTGGATCTTTACTAATTCTATTTGAACTCAAAAGGGAAAGTTACTATTTCTATTTGAAGTGAGACTTCTAATAGTGGTAATAGTAGAGCAGAGGGTTACTAAGTGTAATGGAAGTTGGACTTCTAATAATACACTAAGAGAGAAGGTTGAAAAGCTATAAAAGGAAGAGAAGGGAGCACCCTTGGACGTCCATGCACAATTCCTCCTAGGGATTCACGCCCATCCCTCCCTTAAGTGCAAGAGTTGCACTACTCTCTTCTTCTCTCTCTTCTAGTTCCCTTCTAGTTTCCTTAGTGATTCTAGAGAGACTTTCTCTTGGAGATTCCACCATCTCTCTTGAAGAAAGAGATCTGAAGCGGGTCATAGAGTGGAAGACGGTTGGGCATTGGAGATTCTGATCTTAGAAGAACTCTTCATCAAAGAGTTGAATCAAGTTCTCCATTAGAGCACAACTAAGCTCCATAGGTTTCTTCTACTCCTTGTATGTTATGGAATTTCGTGGTTGCATGTTTAGTGTTGTTTCTTTCTCCTTCATAGGTTTGTTTGCTGATCATGATGGCTGAGTTTGAGGACATGCATCCTGGATTGGGTTTTGATGGCTTTTGGATAGGTGTTCATCACTTCTAGTTGGTGAAAAGTTTTTGAAACCTATCCAAGAGGTCCACCCACTTCCAACAGAAACCTCCTGAGCAATAAATAAGACCAACCATAGGCTTTTGTTTGAGTTTTGAAGCCGTATGGGTTCTCGTCTCAATAGACTTGATTTCATTGCGAGGAAGATGTCGTGCTTTGATGTACGGTCAATCGATGTCCGATTGACCTGAAATTTGACAGGGAGCCTATTAGAGTCATTTTAAGACGATCCATTTGCTCCAATTTGGATGTCATGGTCCCGGGGAGCTCCGCCGCCGAAAGGCTTGATTTTGTTTCCAAGCGTCAAAGTTGCATCAAATATTGTCGAAATGACCTAAAATTTAACGTGTAGCCCTTTGGAACTATCTTGAAGTCACCCATGTGCTTCGTTTGATGAGTGATGGCCTCGGTGGTTCTCGCCGCTGAGAGGCTTGATTTTTCTGCTCGAGGGTTGATGGAGGGTCAAACGTTGTCGGTTTGATTTGAAACTTGACATATAGCCTTTTGGAGGTATTCTAAGACCATCCATAGGCTCTGATCAAAGTTTTGATGTCTTCAACACAGTCGCTGCAGGGAGAACTGACTTTTCAGCGGTTGTTTCCTTTTTGAGCCAAATAATGTCGGAATGGCCTGGAATTTTATGTAGAGCCTCCTAGTGGCATTTTGAGGCTAATTGTGTGCTCTGTTTTGTGTGTCAGGGTCTCTGGCTTCACTGCCGCCGGGAGCTCCTGCACAGCTGCTGGAAGAGCGAAGTTAGGCAAAATAACTTCATGTGTACCCTTCTTTTGGCTGTTTTGAAGAATCTTGCAGTTTTTATTTGATTCTGACAAGATCTGATACTTGAAGTGGCATTTTCCTATTTGTTGTAGAATGCGGCTCCATGTAGCTTTTGATGTTGAAGAGGCAAAGTGACCTTAATCCATGCATGACCCACCGTAAAATTGATGAGAGTTTCAAGACACATAATTAGACCATGTGTATGAGAGATGTCAGACCCCGACCCAGGTTTAGTATTTTTAATTACTATTTTAACCGTAATTAGTCTCTAAGTGGGATTAGAGGACGATTAGCTTGGATTTTTAGTTAGATTTGAATTTCTAAGAGCTTTGGGAAATTCTGAGAGCATTGAGTCTGGTTTGACTGGGCCCGGGGTGACCCATGTGACGCGTGCCCATGTGGGGATTTGACTTTGATTTTGAAAAATATTGATACCAATCCTTTTGAATTTGTTATTTTGATCCCAACAACTTTTATGTTCACTTCGTTTGAATCCGAACCCCAGAAATTGCGTTTTTCGAGAAAAAGGGGCAAAACTGTCTTCTCACACCCAATCTATGCATAAATACTATTTTCAAAATGTTCCAGCTGCTGTCATCATCTTCTTCAAGCTCTTCTTCTTGGTTGTGACATTTGTGGGTGAGACCTTGACTTCTTCTTTTAGATATGGGTTTCTTACATCCTTAGGAATCTTCCAATCATGCATGCAAGGAATCTCTTGGAGTACTCCTTTGTTTTCCAAATTTTTATGGATTTTGAGCTAGATGTTCCTGTTAGTTTTATGGTCTCAATTCATTAAGATTATGTAATAAATTGATTAATTTCTTTATTTATCAATATATTCAAGCTTTCCTTTCATGAGATGAATGGTGTTTTATTACTTATTTGCACATAACCAATACGAATGACATGATGGTTCATGAGATGAACCGGGAGTCCATGAGTCTACTAGATGCAATACATGTGTATGGATGAGATCCACATACGGGAGACATGTATAGCAAATCTTATACTTAAATATCTTCACAACCAGTGATGAGACCGGACATCTCATCTGACAAAGTTACAATACTTTGATTACTATGAGATAGTGTGATTTGTCTCGATCATCAGAATGTAAGATTCCGGATCATAGTGCTGGTACATTTGATGTATTGAAGCACCATGAGAAGTGCTTTATGAACACTATCTTTACTTTAAGGTCAGCTCTCATAATTCCCTAGCAATAGGCTCTCAATCCTGAGACATTAATGAACTCAAGTTTCTATCTATTCATTTGCTTTAAGTCACCAATGAGTGAGGCCAACTGTAGGTCAACACCTTGGTGTCTTCGGTACGTGGTAATAGAACCGTGGGAACATTTAATGGTCAAGATGGAATCTATCTCTGTTATCCCCTTGTGCCAATTAATGGTTTTATCATTGGTAAGTGTACACCCATCTCAATTAAGAGTTAATTGGATGGTACTAATGATCACTGTGATTAATTGGGTCTCAAGGATAATAAGATATGGATCTAAATTGGTGGGACAACTTATCCAATTGATCCATGGATATTGATGGAGGGGCCTATTTATGGTGATAGGGAAGTTTAGGGTCTTCATGTGATTTATTCCTAAGACTGGAGTTCAATTGCATTTATATAGTGAAGTTATTTGCAATAACTGTGAGCTCGGATTGCACATGAGATGTGGGGTCCCGGTATCCCAGTTGGAGTGAGCTTTTTATGGAATCCCTAGTGGTCCCCACGCTAGCCCAAGATTGTATCATTACTAATTCTATTTGATCTCAAAATGAAAGTTATTATTTCTATTTGAAGTGAGACTTCTAATAGTAGTAATAGAAGGAATAGTGAGTTACTAATTATTATGGAAGTTGGACTTCTAATAATAAACAAAGAGGAGATGATTTAGGCTATAAATAAGAGAGGAAAAAGGGCTGGACGTCCATGCATGATTCCTCCTTGGAATCCACACCCAAGCCTCCCCATTGTGCAAGAGTTGCACATCTCTCTCTCTCTCCTCCTTCTAGTTTCTCGTCCGGTTTCCCTTGAGTTTCCAGTTGGTTTTTCTCTTGGAGATTCCACCATCTTCCTTGAAAAAGGGATCTGAGATGGGTCATAGCGTGGAAGGTCAAAAGGTCTTGGAGATTCCTATTTGATACGTGAAAGAGTTTCCTCATCAAAGAACGACGCAACTTCTCCATTAGAGCACAACTGAGCTCCAAAGGTATAATCTACTTTCATGCATGTTGTAGATTTTTTATGGATGCTTGTTGGCTGCTGTTCTATCTTCTTGATAGATTTATTTACCGATCATGATGGCTGAGATTGAGGACATGGATCCTGGATTTGGTTTCATGGCCTTATGGATACTTAATCCCTAAGTCAGGTGGGTCAAAAGTTTTGAAAACCTATCAACGAGGCCCACTTACTTCCAACAATTGGTATCAATGTCGTACCTCATCTCTAATCATGTTAGAGCAGTAAGCTTGCTCTAATCGTTGCATGAGATGCGAAGAGGATAAGAATAAGGGCTATGTACGGATCGGTTTTTAATGGATTTGCTTGTTTTATAAGTAGATTCATGTTTGGAATGTCACAAAAGGGTTTAACTATGATGGAAGGATGGTAGGAAGTCATTAGAAGTTGTTTGGGATCAGTTGGATTCGATTATGAAAAAACCCAATTTTTGGGGTTTGTCAGGTCGGCCAGCCGACCTGCTCTGGTCAGTCAGCTGACCTCCAGCCGCCTGCAGACAGAAAATTTTCCTTTTTGATCCAAATTTTCTTTTGGCATCCTATCTTTCCGTCATGGTTTGGCAGCCTGGTTTTGTGGGTTGTGTGGTTGTATGAGATACTAACTTGCAGGTGATCATGTCCTCTCCATGTGGCCCACAAGTCTTTTACTTTTTTTTTATGGTTGTTGATTTATTTGAGGCTAAGTGCAAAGGGCATCATGGTTTCCTTGGTTTCCCATGAAAGGGCAAGGCATGATGGTTTCCTTATAGCCCTTTTAATTCCATTAATAGATTACCATGTAAGTCTCATCGTTGAGACATAGGAATTTATGTAATTTTCAAAATTTGTAAATTCTGGCGATGTCCAAGACGAAGAATGAAAGTGAAGTTGGACTCCTAATCAAAGAATTTGAAGATTACCAAAAGGGTTTTTGGAGATGCCCAAAGAGTTTGAGGAATCTCAAAGTTTTGGAAAGTTTAAGAAGTCCAAGAAGTCTATTCCGCTTGGGCCATGTGGAGGAAAGGACTAGTTTCTATTTTTAGCACTTTTTATTTATGGATGAATGCTTGATTTAGAATGTTTCAAAATCTGATCCAAACATAGAGCACTTACTAAAAATTGGTCAAATCAAATTAATTTTTGGAAAGAGTTCTAATTAGTGTTAGTGGACCCATGAGATGGATCCATTAGTAATACTATTCTTAGAAACTGGACTTTCCTTATATATAACTTGACTTGGAACCAATCTTTGGTCATATCATGAGATGATTTGATGTTAATATGGTGGGCCCATAGACCTTAAAAGGAAATCCTCAATTCTAAAATATTAAGTGGGAGCAGGGCATTTAAATTGAGAAGTCCCCGTGGTTTTCCACCATAGGTCCATTGTAAGCAAAGTATTAGCCTCGTGCTATCAAGAGAATGGTCGTTCCCCACGATGGTCTTTTATTTATCTGGTTACTATATATGGATCTCCCAAAAGGACAGTGTTGGTGAGATGGGGTGGGGGTTCACTCCCCAAGGAGGAGCTGCCCACAGCGGTTGTCACGCAATGTTAATTGGTGGGTCACACTTAACTAAAATAGTGATGTAGTATCCCCAAGGATTTGCCTCATGTATTTTAGAAACCAAAGCCAATCGGGAGTCATACATTATTTGGTATGAGAAACCTAGATAATAATGAATGATAGGGGATCATGGATAGTTAGTCTTAATCCAAATTTTGACTTACTTTGATCCACACCAATCTAGGTGGTATTCACACTCCCCAAGGAGGCATACCCCAGGGATTGGAATTCCGACGTATTCTAAATTTTAGTGGTTATGAGGATTCCCACATAAATTTGGTAGAATACTAAACCCTAATGTCATTAATATTCTTTAATTGAATGTATGGTTATGTGCTACAGTTTATTCAGCATGAATTCAAATACTTTCAATCCACTTGCGACCATTCTCAACTAGAATAAGTTGGTGGGATCCAACTATGTAGACTGGAAACGGAACCTGGATATTGTCCTGACTACATCAGGATATAAATATGTCCTTGCCATACCTCCCCTTGATGAGCCTAGCCCAGATGCACCACAAGACGAGAAAGACTATTATGCCAAATGGACCAAAGACGATGAGATGGCTAGATGTTACATCTAGGCATCCATGTCTAGTGTTTTGCAACACCAACATCAATCCTATAAAACTGCATACGATATTATATCGAACTTAAAGGAGATGTTTGCGGACCAGGGTAAGCCTGCTAGGCAGGCTGCTATGAGGGTGCTCATAAGCACCAAAGTGGCTGAGGGTACACCAGTACAGGACCACATGCTCAAGATGATGGACTCATTGAATGAGTTAGATGTACTGGGTGCCGCGATTAATGTAGAATCGCAGATTGACATAATCCTCTAGTCGCTACCAGATTCATTCAACCGTTTTAAGATCAATTATAATATGAATAAAATGGATCTTCCCTCGCTGAGTTGTCTAGCCAATTGGTAGCAACTGAGGGGATTATGAAGAAAAAACCAACTGCCCTGATGATAGAAAAGTCAGTTGCTAGGTCCAAGCTGAAATGCAAAGGCCGGAAAGGCAAAAAGAAATCAGTCCCCCATGGTCCTAAGGCGGAGAATGGTCCTACTAGTGGTGTGGCCAAGGCTAAGGGTTCGGGGACTAAGGGAAAGTGTTTCCACTGTGGTAAGACAAGACATTGGAAGAGGAATTGTCTGGATTTTCTGTCTTAGAAGAAGACCTCAGGTATGATTGAGTCACTTGTTTCTGGAGTTAGTTTTGCAACTGGTACTTAAGAATCCTGGTGTGTTGACTCAGGTGCAACTAATTACATCTGTAATTCGTTGCAGGGGTTCCAGGAAACCAGGAGGCTTAGTGACGGCAAAATCATTGTCAACCTGGGATTGGAAGCCACGACAGACGTAGTGACAATGGGAGTAGTAACTTTGTTATTTTTCAGATAATAAATTGGTTTTGTCAGACACTTTATGTCGCGACCCCGGACCGAGACCCGGGCCCGCGACGGTGGTGTGGATGGGGTAATGAACTACCCTTAATAATGATTATACATTTCCTTAATTTCCCACAAGTTTCCGCGGTGAGGATTCCACATACACTCATGGAACATTTACATTGGTGCAGAAGCGTGTAGCAAATCAAACTCTTAATCCATTCTCATTATATGAGACTGATAATACACAAGTATGACATGATGTCAGAGTGAGCAATTATCTCATTAGCATTCCCAAAATTTGAAGTTAGAGTTTAAACAAAAGATCAAGTTAAATTAACATTCCCCAAAAATAATGGCCAACAAAGGCCAGTACATCCAAAGATATAAATCATGTATCATTCTATAATCTCCCCAAAATGTTCGCAGCTCAAAGCTAAACCAAATGTCTACATGACATTGTCAGCTTGCCAATCCACTAATCGTTGCGGTTCATCGACCGCCTCCTCTGGCTCCTCCTCAAAGGCAATAACGGGAGCTGGACCTGAGTACCACAAAAATGGGTCAGACACGACGGTCTGGCAGGTGGGTGAATAGATAATACCAAGAAAGAAATCAAAGCACATCTTAGACATAACGAAAACTTATTAAAACGATAACTGTCATAAAACAGGATGCATGGTTCATTTAAAGTACAGATGCAATATAAATCATGTGGGGTATTCAAGGTACAGGAACTAACTAGATGGCAACCACACTAAAGCTAAATCCTCTTTATCACTAAGGTGATGAGAGCACATTCCGTGCGTTGGGCTCGAACACACGAAGTGACGAGAACCAACATTATATACATATACATATAGCTAGACAAGACCACGGCCGCGGAACCGGGTAACGGGACAGGACAGGATCCAAGTTGCAACTGGCGGGAGCACAAGGGGGAGGCCCAAGTCAGTTGATCAGACTGACAAGGACGTCCAAGCTTAGTGCTGCCGACTCATAGGTTACATGAGAAATCAAAACATATACAAATTATATCAGTATAAAACACTCGGGCAGGCGGGGCATGGTGCTCGTAAGCACACATTTCGTATCATTATCTGTTCCTGCATAAACGGGGCTAGCAGGACATATCAAGTGTATAAATTAGAATTTGAGATAAAACCAGTAGGATCGAGTAATTATACATATAATCTGAGTAAAACAATGCAATGAATCCTTATACCATTAGGGACTATATATTGTGGCATCCGTATTCAAACAACATGTATAAGGATCTTGTATGTCTATTATTACCCTTAGTATGGTACTCGAATGATAGAGGACATACCAAGTTTCCTTGTGCAAGTTGATGAATCCAAAAGTCCCAATACCTTTCCGAAATGGTGTTTCTTTCTAAGCCAATCTCCTTATGTCATCCCCTGGGTCTTTTCAAGGTGGTAGGGCATTAGAACAACACATCCAAACCTTTAAATACCATATCTGAAAACAATAGAAAAGACTCAGGAATTCTGGGTGAAATTCGGTCACTAGTCGGTTAGCTGGCGGTTAGCCGCCGAGGTGATCGGCGGTTAGCCGCTGGCTGACCGCGGTTCACCCTGCTAAAATATAGCATTCTGCCTTTCTAACCGCGCATCTCGGCTACCTGGCGGTCACGGGGTTTTTGGTTAACGGTTAGCCGCGAGCTGACCGCGGGGCTGACCGCGGTTCGTCTGTCAAAACACAGCATTCTGTGTTTCTAACCGCATCTGGGTCGGCTAGCCGCCGGTCACCTGTCGGCTAGCCGCCAAGGTGACCGCCCGCTGACCGCCCAGCTGCGGGAACTACACATCAGGTGCAGATTTCAGTTCTTTCTTTCCCAAACCCTTTCACCTCAACTCCAACCATTCCCTAACATGAAATGGGTCTATTCCCTTCCATTTAACATTTAATCCTTTCCACCAACCACCATTCCATCAATGCATTTAATTCTCCTTCCAACACAAATCTCATTCAATGCAAGTACAAATATCATTTAAGAAGTCCATAATGACCAAAATAAGCTTTAATGAATGAATGCATACATTCTCATAAACTAACTAGGAGAAAAACCATATCAATAAGTACCTTTCCAAAAGCATTATGAAACATAATAAACTAAAGGAATAAGAATAGTAAAAATTCACATTTTCAATAAAACAAGAACTTATTCAAATCAAATCCATTCATTCACTTGCCTTGGTCTCCAAATATGCTAGTCAAGCTCTAATCACACTATCAAGCTCAAAATCTACAATCTACACAAAAATCCCCAAAATACATTCATTACAACCCTAAAATGTCAAAATCAAGAAATAGATGGAGATAGCTTCCAATAATCAAAGTGAAGCACCTCCATGGCTAGAAGAACACACAACCAAGAGGTGAGAAGAAGAGCTTACATGAAAAGTCCTCTAATGCCAAGAGCTTGCTTAATATGTAGCTTGGAATGGGAGGTTCTCTCTAAAAATGATATCAAGATGAAGCTCTCAAGGAGGGGAAGAAGATTACCACCTCCATTTTACCTTTAGCAATAGATTTGAGAGAGATTGAGAGATGAAGAAGCAAGAAGCAAGGTAAGTTAAAGAGAACCCTAGGGCTGGGCTGGGATTCCTTTTTCTCAAGAAAGTTGCAAGAAGAGGAAGAGGAAAAAGGACTCCTCCTTATATAGACAATCTGAATGGGTCCCACAACTTAAAAATCCAATTGGGCTAAAACATCGCTCTACGGGCTTCGGATGGATTCGACGAAGAAGGAAGAATCAATCGTCGAAATTTCTACTTTCCAAAAAGTATATATTTTACGAGTTTCGGAGACATTGAAAATAGTGTCTAGATTTTGTGTAAAAAGACTGTTTTACCCCTATCAATGGCAAAGTAGGGTTTAGAGGTCTCGAATGGAAACGGAACAAATATGAAAGTTGTCGGGAATCATAAAATACATTAAACGGAGTAAATTACAGATTTTCAGAATTATTAAATAAATCCCAAAACTAATCAAGACACAATAAAAGGAACCCCCAAAGGGCCCCACTAGATCACAAGAGTTCCCAAATTTATTCAAAGCTATTAAAAAACTATTCTAATCCAGATTTAACCCATTTCCACTAATCTCACTTATAGCTAAAACGCGTCTTAATTAACACTAAAAAGAAACTCTCGGGGCGGGGTCTTACACTTTATATGTACCATTTTTAAGACAGAATTTGAATTACAGGTTATAGTATGCTGAATGAAAGTTATTCTATTACTTTTGGTACTGAAATCATCTTAAAGAGATGCGATACTTTTATATATTCTGACAAAGTAATCAATGGCTTTTATTTGTTAATTCCCACAATGTATGAGATACATGACACTGAATTTAATAATAGATTATCATTACAGAGGAAGTCACCTTCATCTAATCTAACAAAACTTTGGCACCTGAGTCTAGGTCATATAAACCTATACAGGATTGACAAGCTAGTGAAAGATGGTATCTTGCCTTCATTGGTGGTAAAACCAATTCCTGTCTGTGAATCCTGTCTGGAAGGCATAATGACCAAAAGACCATTTTTCATCTAAGGGCAGTAGGGCCAAAGATTTATTGGAGTTAATGTACACTGATATGTATGGACCCATAAATTTAGAGCGAGAGAAGGATACGAGTATTTCATCACTTTCATCTATGATTGCTCAAGATATTATTACATATACCTTATGCACCGTAAGTCAGAGACTTTTGAAAAGTTCAAAGAGTTTCGAACGGAAGCGGAAAGGCAATTAGGTAAAAGTATAGATACTCCTCGATGAGATCCAAGAGGAGAATATCTCTCCGCTGATTTTATGGGATACTTATCAGAGAATGAGATTCTCTCTCAGTTGTCTGCTCTTGGTATGCCTCAACAGAATGGAGTAGCAGAAAGAAGGAACCAGACTCTTTTAGATATGATTAGGTCCATGATGAGTTTCTCATGATTACCTATATCCTTTTGGGGATATGCTCTAGATACTGCAATATACATACTAAACCTCATACCATCTAAGTCTGTTGTCGCGACCCCGGACCGGGGGCCCCGGGACCGCGACGGGGGCGGCGTGGAAGAACAACGAACCGCCCCTTTTGTTAAATAGGGATTATACATTTATTTAATTTCCCACAGGTTTCCGCGGTGAGGAATCCTCATAAACTCATAGAACATTTATATTGGTGCGAAAGCGTGTAGCAAATCAAACTTTTAATCCAATCACATCAAATAAGACTGTTAATAAACAAGTATAGCATGATGTCAGAGTGAGCAATGATCTCATTAGCATTCCCAAAATATTAAGTTAGAGTTTAAACAAAATAACAAGTTAATTAACATTCCCCAAAAATTAAAGGCCAACAAAGGCCAGTACAACCCAAAAGTAAAAACAATATCATTCTCAAAATTCCCAAAATGTTCGCAGCTCCGAGCTAAACCGAATGTCTATATGACATCGTCAGCTTGCCACTCTACTAGACGTTGCGGTTCACCGACCGCCTCCTCTGGCTCCTCCTCAAGGGCAAAGACGGGGGCTGGACCTGAGTACCACAAAATGGGTCAGACACGACGGTCTGGCAGGTGGGTGAATAGATAAACCAAGAAAGAGATCAAAACATATCATAGTTATAACGAAAACTGTCATAAAACAGGATGCATAGTTCATTTAAAGTAAAGATGCAATACAAATCATGCGGGGTAATCAAGGTACAGGAACTGACTAGATGGCAACCACACTAAAGCTACATCCTCTCTATCACTAAAGTGATGAGAGCACATTGAGTGCATTGGGCTCAATCACACGAAGTGACGAGAACCAATATTATAAACATATACATATACGTATACATATAGCTAGGCAAGACCACGGCCGCGGACCGGGTAACGGGACGGTACGGGATCCAAGTTGCAACTGGCGGGAGCACAGGGGGAGACCCAAGTCAGTTGATCAGACTGACAAGGATGTCCAAGCTTAGTGGTGCCGACTCTTAGGTTACATGATAAATCAAAACATATACAAAACTATATCAATATAAAACATACGGGCAGGCAGGGCATGGTGCTCGAAGGCACGCATTTCATATCATTAACAGTTCAAGTATACACGGGCTGGCAGGACATATCGGGTGTACAAATCGGAATTTGAGAGAAAACCAGTAGAATCGGGTAATGATACATATAAACTAAATAAAACCATGCAATGAATCCCTATGTCATTAGGGACTATGTATTGGGGCGTCCATATTCAAACGACATGTATAAGGATCTTGTATGTCTAAATTACCCTTAGTATGGTACTCGAATGATAGAGGACATACTAAGTTTCCTTATGCACGTTGATGAATATAAAAGTCTCAATACCTTTTCCGAAATGATGTTTCTTTCTATGTCAATCTCCTTATGTCATCCCCTGGGTCTTTCCAAGGTGGTAGGGCATCAGAACAACCCATCCAAACCTTTAAATACCATAACTGAAACCAATAGAAAAGACTCAGGAATTCTGGGTTAAACTCGGTCACCTGTCGGTCAGATGGCGGTTAGCCGCCGAGGTGATCGGCGGTTAGCCGCTGGCTGACCGCGGGGCTGACCGCGACTCACCCTGCTAAAATGTAGCATTCTGTATTTCTAACCGCGCCTCACGGCTACCTAGCGGTCACTGGGTTTGGGATTGGCGGTTAGCCGCGAGGTGACCGCGCGGCTGACCGCGGTTCGCCTGTCAAAATGCAGCATTCTGTGTTTCTAACCGTATCTGGGTCGGCTAGCCGCCGGTCACCTGTCGGCTAGCCGCCGAGGTGACCGCCCGCTGACCGCCCAGCTGCGGGAATTACACATCAGGTGCAGATTTCAGTCATTTCTCTCCCAAACTATTTCACATCAACTCCAACCCTTTCTTAACATGAAATAGATCCATTCTCTACCATTTAACATTGAATTCCTTCCACCAACCACCCTTCTCATCAATGCATATTCACCTACCCATCCAAATCTCATTTAATGCAAGTACAATACCATTTAAGAAGCTTATAATGACCAAAAATAAACTTTGATGAGGAATGCATTTATTATCATAAAGCTAAGGAAGAAACCATGTCAATAAATACATTTCTAAGTCATTATGGAATCATGATAAATCAAATGACATATGAATAGTAAAAATCCACATTTTTGACAAAGTAAGAACTTATCCAAATTGAATCTATTCATCCACTTGCCTTGGTCTCCAAGAATGCTAATCAAGCTCTAAACCACTATCAAGCTCAAATCTACAATCTACACACAAAATCCCCAAAATACAATCATTACAAGCCCTAAAAAGGCAAAACTATGAAATAGAAAGGGATAACTTCCAATAATGGAAATGAAGCATCCTCAAGACTAGAAGAATCCAAATCTAAGAGACAAGAAGAAGAGCTTACATGGAGGTTCTCCAAATACACAAGGCTTGTTCAAAGAGGGTCCTTGAATGGTAGTTTCTCTCTAAAAATGGTACCAAGAAGGAGTTCTCATGGAGGGGAAGAAGATTGAAGCATCCATTTAGCCTTTAGCAAGAGATTTGAGAGAGATTGAGAGATGGAGAAGCAAGAAGCAAGGAGAGAACTCTAGGGCTGGGCTGGGATTCCTCTTTTTCTCAAGAATTGCAAGAAGAGGAAGAAGAAGAAGACTTCCCCTTATATAGCTAGGGGCAATGGGTCCCACAACTTAAAAGTCTACTCGAGCTAAAGCATCGATCTACGGGCTTCGGACGGATTCGACGAAGAAGGAAGAATTGATCGTCGAAATTTCTACTTTCCAAAAAGTATACATTTTACAAGTTTCGGAGACATTGAAAATAGTGTCCAGATTTTGTGTAAAAAGACTGTTTTACCCCTATCAATGGCAAAGTAGGGTTTAGAGGTCTCGAATGGGAACGGAGCAAATACGAAAGTCGTCGGGAATCATAAATTACATTCAACGGGGCAAATTACCGATTTCCAGAATTATCAAATAAATCCCAAAACTAATCAAGACACAAGAAAAGGAACCCCCAAAGGGCCCCACTAGATCAAAAGAGTTCCCAAAATTATTCAAAGCTATAAAAGCTATTCTAATCCAGATTTAACCCATTTCCACTAATCTCACTTATAACTAAAACACGTCTTAATTAACACTAATCGGAAACTCTCGGGGCGGGGTCTTACATCCTCCACCCCTTAGGGCATTTGGTCCACCAAATGAAATAAAATAACTAACCTCGGGTAGTAGATGCGGATACTTCTTCTGAACTTGATCCCGTAATTCCCACGTTGCCTCTTCAGGTCCGTGATTTTCCCAGAGCACTTTCACCCATTGTATAGTCCTCGTTCTCAGTTCTTGTTCCTTCGTATCGATGATCTATAAAGGCTTCTCGACATAGGTGGCATCTTCTCTGATTTCTAATGGTTCATGACGGAGTACATGTGACGGATCGGGGACGTACTTTTTCAACATAGACACATGGAACACATTGTGTACGCCGGAAAGCTCAGGTGGTAAGGCCAATCTATAAGCCACGTCACCAATCTTGCTCACGATATCATAGGGTCCAATGTATCTCCGTGATAATTTGCCTCTCTGACCGAATCTCAGAGTTCCTCTAGTAGGTGACACCTTCAAGAAAACCTTATCTCCTTCCTTAAAATGTAAGTCCCTTCGATGCGAGTCTGCATAACTCTTCTGTCTACTCCGGGCTACTTTCGGACGTTCTTGGATCAACTTGACTTTGTCACTGGTTTCACTCACCATAGTCGGTCCATGAAAACTGCGAATACCTACTTCTTCCCAACAAACTGGAGTTCTACACCTCCTACCATACAATGCCTCAAAAGGCGCCATCCCGATGCTCGAATGATAACTGTTGTTGTAGGCGAATTCGCAAAGCGGTAGGGTCTCATCCCATTGAGTCTTGAAATCTAGCACACACGCTCGAAGCATATCTTCAAGAGTCTGAATTGTTCTTTCCGACTGACCATCTGTTTGTGGGTGATACGCTGTGCTGAACTGAAGCTTCGTTCCCATAGACTCATGCAAAGTCTTCCAGAATCTCGAGACGAATCTGCTATCTCTGTCCGAAGTAATGGAGACTGGCTGCCCATGACGGCTGACAATCTCGTTGACAAACAACTCTGCGAGAGGTAACATATGCATTTTCTCTCCGGTCTTCATAGGAATGAAATGAGCTGATTTGGTGAGACGGTCCACAATGACCCATATGGAGTTGTTCCCTTTTTTGGTCCTTGGCAATCCCGAGATGAAATCCATGGTGATATGTTCCCATTTCCACTCTGGGATCTCTAATGGCTGCAATAACCCTGGAGGTCTCTGATGTTCTGCCTTCACCAACTGACACGTCATACATCGAGAAACGAAAGCTGCTATTTCCCTCTTCATGTTGTTCCACCAAAATCTGCCTTTCAAGTTCTGATACATCTTCGTGCTACCCGGATGCATAAAGTACTTCGTACTGTGCGCCTCTGTCATAATGTCATTCTTCAAATCTTCGATATTGGGCACGCATAGACGATCACGATAGAATAAAACTCCATCTACAATACGGAAATCAGGACGTTCTGCTATATGCTCTGAAATTTTGGCCAACTCTGGATCTTGCAATTGGTTGTCCTTGATCTTCCGAATGAACGAGGGTTCAGACACTGACATGTTGGCTAACATTACTCCCTCGCTTAGGGGCTGAAAATCTACCCCCAACTCTTCAAATTGCTGAAAGAAGCACGTAACTCTTAGGCTTGCCACACTGGCTGACTTCCTACTCAAGGCATCGGCTACTACATTTGCCTTTCCCGGGTGGTATTTGATCGGAAAATCGTAATCTTTGATGTATTCCATCCATCTTCTTTGTCTCATATTCAATTCCTTCTGAGAGAACAAATACTGTAGGCTGCGGTGATCGGAGTGGACTTCGAATTTCTCCCCGTAGAGGTAATGTCTCCACATCTTTAGTGCAAAAACGACCACTGCTAATTCCAGATCATGCGTTGCATAGTTCTTCTCGTGGTCCTTCAACTGCCGGGATCCATAAGCAATGACTTTTCTATCTTGCATCAACACACAACCGAGTCCTATATTCGACGCATCTGTAAAAATGGTGTAACCACCGCTCCCGGATGGTAAAGTGAGGACGGGTGCTGATGTTAATCTCTTCTTCAACTCTTGGAAGCTGACCTCACATTGGTCTGTCCACACATAAGGTGCATTCTTCTTGGTCAACTTTGTCAATGAAGCTGCAATCGACGAAAATCCCTGCACAAATCTTCGATAGTAACCCGCCAATCCAAGAAAACTTCTGATTTCTGACGCGTTCTTCGGTCTTTCCCACTTCACAACTGCATCTATCTTGGCTGGGTCCACTGATAATCCTTCTTTGGAAATGATATGACCTAAAAATGCGACTTCTTCAAGCCAAAAATCGCACTTAGCGAGCTTCGCATACAATTGATTATCTCTTAGGAGTTGCAATGCTATCCTCAAATGCTCTTCATGTTCTTCTCTAGACTTAGAGTACACCAAAATGTCATCAATAAACACCACTGTGAATTGGTCTAAGTACTCAACGAATATCTTGTTCATCAAAGCCATGAATACTGCTGGTGCGTTCGTCAATCCAAATGGCATCACTAGAAACTCATAGTGTCCATATCTCGTCCGGAACGCCGTCTTTGATACATCTGAATCTCTAACTCTCAGCTGATGATAACCGGATCTTAGATCGATCTTCGAAAAGTAAGCCGCACCTTGCAATTAGTCAAACAATTCATCTATCCTTGGCAATGGATACTTGTTCTTGATGGTAGCTTGGTTCAATTTCCGGTAATCAATACACATTCTCATGGAACCGTCTTTCTTCTTGACGAATAACACTGGAGCTCCCCAAGGTGAGACGCTCGGTCTAATAAAACCTTTGTCCAACAATTCTTGCAACTGAATCTTCAACTCTCCTAATTCCGCTGGAGCCATTCTGTATGGTGCGATAAATATCGGAGCGGTCCCTGGTAACAATTCGATGGTGAAGTCAATCTCCCTAACAGGTGGTAAACCTGGGATTTCTTCTGGAAAAATGTCTGGAAATTCGCAAACAATTGGGATCTCCTCCACCCCTTGGGACCGTTTATCCTCCGTGATAAACGCTAAATAGGATTCACATCCACTTCTCACTAGTCTATCAGCCTTCAATGCTGAGACGAATCTTGGACAAGAAGTCTTCTTCTCCCCATGGAACAAAACGCCTGCTGGGGTCTCCTCTAATTTGAACGTGAGGGTCTTATGGAAACAGTCCATCGTAGCATGGTACCCTGCTAACCAATCCATTCCTAGAATGACATCGAAATCAAACATCTCCAACAAAATGAGATTTGCCGGTAACACCACATCTCCTATCTTAATAACACATTTAGGATAATACTTCCTACACACAACTTGTTTGCCTACGGGAGTGGACACCGTCAATACATACTCAAGTTCTCTAGCAGGCATATCAATCAACTTTGAAAATTTTGGAGACAAGAAGGAGTGCGTAGAGCCAGGGTCAAACAAAATCTTAGCTTCAAATCCACAAACTAGGAGTGTACCTTCCACCACGTTATCTGCTGCCTCTGCATCAGCTTGGTTAATTGCATAGACTTGTCCTCGCTGTTGAGGCCTGATCTGAGCTTGTTGCTGCCTTCCTTGCTGTGCATTCCTATTCTGCTGAGGACGCTGATTCTGATTCTGTCCTTGCTGATGAGCTTGCTGCTGTTGTGGAGGTCTGTACTGTTGTTGTGGAGCCTGCTGCTGGAGTGGCCTTGGCTGGTTCTGTACGGCTAGTGCATTCTGAGGTGGTGCCTGGCGCTGTGTTCCTTGTTGTTGCTGATGCTGTCTGTTGTTGCCTTGCCCAGCTTGCCTTGGGCAGTCTTTGAGCTGGTGTGCCATAGATCCACATCTGAAACATGCTCCCGTAATCGTACGGCATTGAGCACTCTCATGGTTCTTACCACAGTGGACGCAAACTAGAGCATTCTGCACGTTTTGTTCTTGTCTCTGTCGTTTGTTCTGATGATTCCTTGGCTGGTGATTCTGTTGGTGAGCTGGTGCCTTTCCTTGGATCTTGAGGATCTTGTTGTTCAGGTTCTCGAATTTGTAGGCCCTTCTCACAGCCTCTTCAAAAGTAATAGGTGGTACAACACCCGTGGCATCCCTCTCAATGATCGGGTTAAGTCCTTCAAGGAACCGCGTTATCTTCTTCTCCACAGTGTCAATTAACTCGGGGGCATATCGAGACAACCTCTCAAACTTCGTGAGGTACTCTTGCACAGTTGTGTTACCTTGTACGAGCTGCTGGAATTCAATGGCCTTCTGCCTCTTCACATGTGTCGGTACATATTTGTCACTGAATTGTCTCTTAAAACTTGTCCAAGCCTCTGCGTCTGCTATGGTCCTATACTCAGCCTTGATTGTCTTCCACCATATGTCCGCTAGGCCGGTGAACATGGAAGCGGTGAGCTGCACTTGCTGTCTACCGGTACATCTGAATATCTCGAAGATGTTCTCTGTCTGCTCCAACCAGTCGTCTGCAGCTAGTGGGTCCTCATGCCCAGTGAACTCCTTGGGACCCCTCTTCCTAAACTTCTCGTACAGCGCATTGGGATCATGTTCCCTATTGTTAATGACGATTTGAGTGCCTGGAGGTTGCGCTGGTGCCGGTTCAGGTCTCCTTTCTAGCACTTCTAACAACTGCCTTTGCATCATAGCCATCTCCCTAGCATGCTCTTCATCCTTCCTGGCCATTTGCTCGTGCAGTCTTGTCTGATTTTCGTTGGCTTGACGTTGCTGGTCAAGCATGGCTTGCATCATCTGTTGGAATTGATTCTGCAAGTTTGGATCCGGAATACCGTTTCCTAGTGGCCCGGTGTGTTCACTATTGCTTGCGGTGGGATTGTCGGTTACGGGTCTTTTTCGAGGTGGCATATCACTGTAAAACAAATTGTTAGCACATAAAGTCATATAAGGGTCACACATTGCTCACACGAGTCTAACTAACGAAAAATCGAACAAGAAGTCTAACGGATCCTCGCCACGTCCTTAGGATTTCTAGTTTCTTTTAATTGCCTGAAACACGTCTCGCTCTGATACCAGCCTGTCGCGACCCCGGACCGGGGGCCCCGGGACCGCGACGGGGGCGGCGTGGAAGAACAACGAACCGCCCCTTTTGTTAAATAGGGATTATACATTTATTTAATTTCCCACAGGTTTCCGCGGTGAGGAATCCTCATACACTCATAGAACATTTATATTGGTGCGGAAGCGTGTAGCAAATCAAACTTTTAATCCAATCACATCAAATAAGACTGTTAATAAACAAGTATAGCATGATGTCAGAGTGAGCAATGATCTCATTAGCATTCCCAAAATATTAAGTTAGAGTTTAAACAAAATAACAAGTTAATTAACATTCCCCAAAAATTAAAGGCCAACAAAGGCCAGTACAACCCAAAAGTAAAAACAATATCATTCTCAAAATTCCCAAAATGTTCGCAGCTCCGAGCTAAACCGAATGTCTATATGACATCGTCAGCTTGCCACTCTACTAGACGTTGCGGTTCACCGACCGCCTCCTCTGGCTCCTCCTCAAGGGCAAAGACGGGGGCTGGACCTGAGTACCACAAAATGGGTCAGACACGACGGTCTGGCAGGTGGGTGAATAGATAAACCAAGAAAGAGATCAAAACATATCATAGTTATAACGAAAACTGTCATAAAACAGGATGCATAGTTCATTTAAAGTAAAGATGCAATACAAATCATGCGGGGTAATCAAGGTACAGGAACTGACTAGATGGCAACCACACTAAAGCTACATCCTCTCTATCACTAAAGTGATGAGAGCACATTGAGTGCATTGGGCTCAATCACACGAAGTGACGAGAACCAATATTATAAACATATACATATACGTATACATATAGCTAGGCAAGACCACGGCCGCGGACCGGGTAACGGGACGGTACGGGATCCAAGTTGCAACTGGCGGGAGCACAGGGGGAGACCCAAGTCAGTTGATCAGACTGACAAGGATGTCCAAGCTTAGTGGTGCCGACTCTTAGGTTACATGATAAATCAAAACATATACAAAACTATATCAATATAAAACATACGGGCAGGCAGGGCATGGTGCTCGAAGGCACGCATTTCATATCATTAACAGTTCAAGTATACACGGGCTGGCAGGACATATCGGGTGTACAAATCGGAATTTGAGAGAAAACCAGTAGAATCGGGTAATGATACATATAAACTAAATAAAACCATGCAATGAATCCCTATGTCATTAGGGACTATGTATTGGGGCGTCCATATTCAAACGACATGTATAAGGATCTTGTATGTCTAAATTACCCTTAGTATGGTACTCGAATGATAGAGGACATACTAAGTTTCCTTATGCACGTTGATGAATATAAAAGTCTCAATACCTTTTCCGAAATGATGTTTCTTTCTATGTCAATCTCCTTATGTCATCCCCTGGGTCTTTCCAAGGTGGTAGGGCATCAGAACAACCCATCCAAACCTTTAAATACCATAACTGAAACCAATAGAAAAGACTCAGGAATTCTGGGTTAAACTCGGTCACCTGTCGGTCAGATGGCGGTTAGCCGCCGAGGTGATCGGCGGTTAGCCGCTGGCTGACCGCGGGGCTGACCGCGACTCACCCTGCTAAAATGTAGCATTCTGTATTTCTAACCGCGCCTCACGGCTACCTAGCGGTCACTGGGTTTGGGATTGGCGGTTAGCCGCGAGGTGACCGCGCGGCTGACCGCGGTTCGCCTGTCAAAATGCAGCATTCTGTGTTTCTATCCGTATCTGGGTCGGCTAGCCGCCGGTCACATGTCGGCTAGCCGCCGAGGTGACCGCCCGCTGACCGCCCAGCTGCGGGAATTACACATCAGGTGCAGATTTCAGTCATTTCTCTCCCAAACTATTTCACATCAACTCCAACCCTTTCTTAACATGAAATAGATCCATTCTCTACCATTTAACATTGAATTCCTTCCACCAACCACCCTTCTCATCAATGCATATTCACCTACCCATCCAAATCTCATTTAATGCAAGTACAATACCATTTAAGAAGCTTATAATGACCAAAAATAAACTTTGATGAGGAATGCATTTATTATCATAAAGCTAAGGAAGAAACCATGTCAATAAATACATTTCTAAGTCATTATGGAATCATGATAAATCAAATGACATATGAATAGTAAAAATCCACATTTTTGACAAAGTAAGAACTTATCCAAATTGAATCTATTCATCCACTTGCCTTGGTCTCCAAGAATGCTAATCAAGCTCTAAACCACTATCAAGCTCAAATCTACAATCTACACACAAAATCCCCAAAATACAATCATTACAAGCCCTAAAAAGGCAAAACTATGAAATAGAAAGGGATAACTTTCAATAATGGAAATGAAGCATCCTCAAGACTAGAAGAATCCAAATCTAAGAGACAAGAAGAAGAGCTTACATGGAGGTTCTCCAAATACACAAGGCTTGTTCAAAGAGGGTCCTTGAATGGTAGTTTCTCTCTAAAAATGGTACCAAGAAGGAGTTCTCATGGAGGGGAAGAAGATTGAAGCATCCATTTAGCCTTTAGCAAGAGATTTGAGAGAGATTGAGAGATGGAGAAGCAAGAAGCAAGGAGAGAACTCTAGGGCTGGGCTGGGATTCCTCTTTTTCTCAAGAATTGCAAGAAGAGGAAGAAGAAGAAGAAGACTTCCCCTTATATAGCTAGGGGCAATGGGTCCCACAACTTAAAAGTCTACTCGAGCTAAAGCATCGATCTACAGGCTTCGGACGGATTCGACGAAGAAGGAAGAATTGATCGTCGAAATTTCTACTTTCCAAAAAGTATACATTTTACAAGTTTCGGAGACATTGAAAATAGTGTCCAGATTTTGTGTAAAAAGACTGTTTTACCCCTATCAATGGCAAAATAGGGTTTAGAGGTCTCGAATGGGAACGGAGCAAATACGAAAGTCGTCGGGAATCATAAATTACATTCAACGGGGCAAATTACCGATTTCCAGAATTATCAAATAAATCCCAAAACTAATCAAGACACAAGAAAAGGAACCCCCAAAGGGCCCCACTAGATCAAAAGAGTTCCCAAAATTATTCAAAGCTATAAAAGCTATTCTAATCCAGATTTAACCCATTTCCACTAATCTCACTTATAACTAAAACACGTCTTAATTAACACTAATCGGAAACTCTCGGGGCGGGGTCTTACATCCTCCACCCCTTAGGGCATTTGGTCCACCAAATGAAATAAAATAACTAACCTCGGGTAGTAGATGCGGATACTTCTTCTGAACTTGATCCCGTAATTCCCACGTTGCCTCTTCAGGTCCGTGATTTTCCCAGAGCACTTTCACCCATTGTATAGTCCTCGTTCTCAGTTCTTGTTCCTTCGTATCGATGATCTATAAAGGCTTCTCGACATAGGTGGCATCTTCTCTGATTTCTAATGGTTCATGACGGAGTACATGTGACGGATCGGGGACGTACTTTTTCAACATAGACACATGGAACACATTGTGTACGCCGGAAAGCTCAGGTGGTAAGGCCAATCTATAAGCCACGTCACCAATCTTGCTCACGATATCATAGGGTCCAATGTATCTCCGTGATAATTTGCCTCTCTGACCGAATCTCAGAGTTCCTCTAGTAGGTGACACCTTCAAGAAAACCTTATCTCCTTCCTTAAAATGTAAGTCCCTTCGATGCGAGTCTGCATAACTCTTCTGTCTACTCCGGGCTACTTTCGGACGTTCTTGGATCAACTTGACTTTGTCACTGGTTTCACTCACCATAGTCGGTCCATGAAAACTGCGAATACCTACTTCTTCCCAACAAACTGGAGTTCTACACCTCCTACCATACAATGCCTCAAAAGGCGCCATCCCGATGCTCGAATGATAACTGTTGTTGTAGGCGAATTCGCAAAGCGGTAGGGTCTCATCCCATTGAGTCTTGAAATCTAGCACACACGCTCGAAGCATATCTTCAAGAGTCTGAATTGTTCTTTCCGACTGACCATCTGTTTGTGGGTGATACGCTGTGCTGAACTGAAGCTTCGTTCCCATAGACTCATGCAAAGTCTTCCAGAATCTCGAGACGAATCTGCTATCTCTGTCCGAAGTAATGGAGACTGGCTGCCCATGACGGCTGACAATCTCGTTGACAAACAACTCTGCGAGAGGTAACATATGCATTTTCTCTCCGGTCTTCATAGGAATGAAATGAGCTGATTTGGTGAGACGGTCCACAATGACCCATATGGAGTTGTTCCCTTTTTTGGTCCTTGGCAATCCCGAGATGAAATCCATGGTGATATGTTCCCATTTCCACTCTGGGATCTCTAATGGCTGCAATAACCCTGGAGGTCTCTGATGTTCTGCCTTCACCAACTGACACGTCATACATCGAGAAACGAAAGCTGCTATTTCCCTCTTCATGTTGTTCCACCAAAATCTGCCTTTCAAGTTCTGATACATCTTCGTGCTACCCGGATGCATAAAGTACTTCGTACTGTGCGCCTCTGTCATAATGTCATTCTTCAAATCTTCGATATTGGGCACGCATAGACGATCACGATAGAATAAAACTCCATCTACAATACGGAAATCAGGACGTTCTGCTATATGCTCTGAAATTTTGGCCAACTCTGGATCTTGCAATTGGTTGTCCTTGATCTTCCGAATGAACGAGGGTTCAGACACTGACATGTTGGCTAACATTACTCCCTCGCTTAGGGGCTGAAAATCTACCCCCAACTCTTCAAATTGCTGAAAGAAGCACGTAACTCTTAGGCTTGCCACACTGGCTGACTTCCTACTCAAGGCATCGGCTACTACATTTGCCTTTCCCGGGTGGTATTTGATCGGAAAATCGTAATCTTTGATGTATTCCATCCATCTTCTTTGTCTCATATTCAATTCCTTCTGAGAGAACAAATACTGTAGGCTGCGGTGATCGGAGTGGACTTCGAATTTCTCCCCGTAGAGGTAATGTCTCCACATCTTTAGTGCAAAAACGACCACTGCTAATTCCAGATCATGCGTTGCATAGTTCTTCTCGTGGTCCTTCAACTGCCGGGATCCATAAGCAATGACTTTTCTATCTTGCATCAACACACAACCGAGTCCTATATTCGACGCATCTGTAAAAATGGTGTAACCACCGCTCCCGGATGGTAAAGTGAGGACGGGTGCTGATGTTAATCTCTTCTTCAACTCTTGGAAGCTGACCTCACATTGGTCTGTCCACACATAAGGTGCATTCTTCTTGGTCAACTTTGTCAATGAAGCTGCAATCGACGAAAATCCCTGCACAAATCTTCGATAGTAACCCGCCAATCCAAGAAAACTTCTGATTTCTGACGCGTTCTTCGGTCTTTCCCACTTCACAACTGCATCTATCTTGGCTGGGTCCACTGATAATCCTTCTTTGGAAATGATATGACCTAAAAATGCGACTTCTTCAAGCCAAAAATCGCACTTAGCGAGCTTCGCATACAATTGATTATCTCTTAGGAGTTGCAATGCTATCCTCAAATGCTCTTCATGTTCTTCTCTAGACTTAGAGTACACCAAAATGTCATCAATAAACACCACTGTGAATTGGTCTAAGTACTCAACGAATATCTTGTTCATCAAAGCCATGAATACTGCTGGTGCGTTCGTCAATCCAAATGGCATCACTAGAAACTCATAGTGTCCATATCTCGTCCGGAACGCCGTCTTTGATACATCTGAATCTCTAACTCTCAGCTGATGATAACCGGATCTTAGATCGATCTTCGAAAAGTAAGCCGCACCTTGCAATTGGTCAAACAATTCATCTATCCTTGGCAATGGATACTTGTTCTTGATGGTAGCTTGGTTCAATTTCCGGTAATCAATACACATTCTCATGGAACCGTCTTTCTTCTTGACGAATAACACTGGAGCTCCCCAAGGTGAGACGCTCGGTCTAATAAAACCTTTGTCCAACAATTCTTGCAACTGAATCTTCAACTCTCCTAATTCCGCTGGAGCCATTCTGTATGGTGCGATAAATATCGGAGCGGTCCCTGGTAACAATTCGATGGTGAAGTCAATCTCCCTAACAGGTGGTAAACCTGGGATTTCTTCTGGAAAAATGTCTGGAAATTCGCAAACAATTGGGATCTCCTCCACCCCTTGGGACCGTTTATCCTCCGTGATAAACGCTAAATAGGATTCACATCCACTTCTCACTAGTCTATCAGCCTTCAATGCTGAGACGAATCTTGGACAAGAAGTCTTCTTCTCCCCATGGAACAAAACGCCTGCTGGGGTCTCCTCTAATTTGAACGTGAGGGTCTTATGGAAACAGTCCATCGTAGCATGGTACCCTGCTAACCAATCCATTCCTAGAATGACATCGAAATCAAACATCTCCAACAAAATGAGATTCGCCGGTAACACCACATCTCCTATCTTAATAACACATTTAGGATAATACTTCCTACACACAACTTGTTTGCCTACGGGAGTGGACACCGTCAATACATACTCAAGTTCTCTAGCAGGCATATCAATCAACTTTGAAAATTTTGGAGACAAGAAGGAGTGCGTAGAGCCAGGGTCAAACAAAATCTTAGCTTCAAATCCACAAACTAGGAGTGTACCTTCCACCACGTTATCTGCTGCCTCTGCATCAGCTTGGTTAATTGCATAGACTTGTCCTCGCTGTTGAGGCCTGATCTGAGCTTGTTGCTGCCTTCCTTGCTGTGCATTCCTATTCTGCTGAGGACGCTGATTCTGATTCTGTCCTTGCTGATGAGCTTGCTGCTGTTGTGGAGGTCTGTACTGTTGTTGTGGAGCCTGCTGCTGGAGTGGCCTTGGCTGGTTCTGTACGGCTAGTGCATTCTGAGGTGGTGCCTGGCGCTGTGTTCCTTGTTGTTGCTGATGCTGTCTGTTGTTGCCTTGCCCAGCTTGCCTTGGGCAGTCTTTGAGCTGGTGTGCCATAGATCCACATCTGAAACATGCTCCCGTAATCGTACGGCATTGAGCACTCTCATGGTTCTTACCACAGTGGACGCAAACTAGAGCATTCTGCACGTTTTGTTCTTGTCTCTGTCGTTTGTTCTGATGATTCCTTGGCTGGTGATTCTGTTGGTGAGCTGGTGCCTTTCCTTGGATCTTGAGGATCTTGTTGTTCAGGTTCTCGAATTTGTAGGCCCTTCTCACAGCCTCTTCAAAAGTAATAGGTGGTACAACACCCGTGGCATCCCTCTCAATGATCGGGTTAAGTCCTTCAAGGAACCGCGTTATCTTCTTCTCCACAGTGTCAATTAACTCGGGGGCATATCGAGACAACCTCTCAAACTTCGTGAGGTACTCTTGCACAGTTGTGTTACCTTGTACGAGCTGCTGGAATTCAATGGCCTTCTGCCTCTTCACATGTGTCGGTACATATTTGTCACTGAATTGTCTCTTAAAACTTGTCCAAGCCTCTGCGTCTGCTATGGTCCTATACTCAGCCTTGATTGTCTTCCACCATATGTCCGCTAGGCCGGTGAACATGGAAGCGGTGAGCTGCACTTGCTGTCTACCGGTACATCTGAATATCTCGAAGATGTTCTCTGTCTGCTCCAACCAGTCGTCTGCAGCTAGTGGGTCCTCATGCCCAGTGAACTCCTTGGGACCCCTCTTCCTAAACTTCTCGTACAGCGCATTGGGATCATGTTCCCTATTGTTAATGACGATTTGAGTGCCTGGAGGTTGCGCTGGTGCCGGTTCAGGTCTCCTTTCTAGCACTTCTAACAACTGCCTTTGCATCATAGCCATCTCCCTAGCATGCTCTTCATCCTTCCTGGCCATTTGCTCGTGCAGTCTTGTCTGATTTTCGTTGGCTTGACGTTGCTGGTCAAGCATGGCTTGCATCATCTGTTGGAATTGATTCTGCATGTTTGGATCCGGAATACCGTTTCCTAGTGGCCCGGTGTGTTCACTATTGCTTGCGGTGGGATTGTCGGTTACGGGTCTTTTTCGAGGTGGCATATCACTGTAAAACAAATTGTTAGCACATAAAGTCATATAAGGGTCACACATTGCTCACACGAGTCTAACTAACGAAAAATCGAACAAGAAGTCTAACGGATCCTCGCCACGTCCTTAGGATTTCTAGTTTCTTTTAATTGCCTGAAACACATCTCGCTCTGATACCAGCCTGTCGCGACCCCGGACCGGGGGCCCCGGGACCGCGACGGGGGCGGCGTGGAAGAACAACGAACCGCCCCTTTTGTTAAATAGGGATTATACATTTATTTAATTTCCCACAGGTTTCCGCGGTGAGGAATCCTCATACACTCATAGAACATTTATATTGGTGCGGAAGCGTGTAGCAAATCAAACTTTTAATCCAATCACATCAAATAAGACTGTTAATAAACAAGTATAGCATGATGTCAGAGTGAGCAATGATCTCATTAGCATTCCCAAAATATTAAGTTAGAGTTTAAACAAAATAACAAGTTAATTAACATTCCCCAAAAATTAAAGGCCAACAAAGGCCAGTACAACCCAAAAGTAAAAACAATATCATTCTCAAAATTCCCAAAATGTTCGCAGCTCCGAGCTAAACCGAATGTCTATATGACATCGTCAGCTTGCCACTCTACTAGACGTTGCGGTTCACCGACCGCCTCCTCTGGCTCCTCCTCAAGGGCAAAGACGGGGGCTGGACCTGAGTACCACAAAATGGGTCAGACACGACGGTCTGGCAGGTGGGTGAATAGATAAACCAAGAAAGAGATCAAAACATATCATAGTTATAACGAAAACTGTCATAAAACAGGATGCATAGTTCATTTAAAGTAAAGATGCAATACAAATCATGCGGGGTAATCAAGGTACAGGAACTGACTAGATGGCAACCACACTAAAGCTACATCCTCTCTATCACTAAAGTGATGAGAGCACATTGAGTGCATTGGGCTCAATCACACGAAGTGACGAGAACCAATATTATAAACATATACATATACGTATACATATAGCTAGGCAAGACCACGGCCGCGGACCGGGTAACGGGACGGTACGGGATCCAAGTTGCAACTGGCGGGAGCACAGGGGGAGACCCAAGTCAGTTGATCAGACTGACAAGGATGTCCAAGCTTAGTGGTGCCGACTCTTAGGTTACATGATAAATCAAAACATATACAAAACTATATCAATATAAAACATACGGGCAGGCAGGGCATGGTGCTCGAAGGCACGCATTTCATATCATTAACAGTTCAAGTATACACGGGCTGGCAGGACATATCGGGTGTACAAATCGGAATTTGAGAGAAAACCAGTAGAATCGGGTAATGATACATATAAACTAAATAAAACCATGCAATGAATCCCTATGTCATTAGGGACTATGTATTGGGGCGTCCATATTCAAACGACATGTATAAGGATCTTGTATGTCTAAATTACCCTTAGTATGGTACTCGAATGATAGAGGACATACTAAGTTTCCTTATGCACGTTGATGAATATAAAAGTCTCAATACCTTTTCCGAAATGATGTTTCTTTCTATGTCAATCTCCTTATGTCATCCCCTGGGTCTTTCCAAGGTGGTAGGGCATCAGAACAACCCATCCAAACCTTTAAATACCATAACTGAAACCAATAGAAAAGACTCAGGAATTCTGGGTTAAACTCGGTCACCTGTCGGTCAGATGGCGGTTAGCCGCCGAGGTGATCGGCGGTTAGCCGCTGGCTGACCGCGGGGCTGACCGCGACTCACCCTGCTAAAATGTAGCATTCTGTATTTCTAACCGCGCCTCACGGCTACCTAGCGGTCACTGGGTTTGGGATTGGCGGTTAGCCGCGAGGTGACCGCGCGGCTGACCGCGGTTCGCCTGTCAAAATGCAGCATTCTGTGTTTCTAACCGTATCTGGGTCGGCTAGCCGCCGGTCACCTGTCGGCTAGCCGCCGAGGTGACCGCCCGCTGACCGCCCAGCTGCGGGAATTACACATCAGGTGCAGATTTCAGTCATTTCTCTCCCAAACTATTTCACATCAACTCCAACCCTTTCTTAACATGAAATAGATCCATTCTCTACCATTTAACATTGAATTCCTTCCACCAACCACCCTTCTCATCAATGCATATTCACCTACCCATCCAAATCTCATTTAATGCAAGTACAATACCATTTAAGAAGCTTATAATGACCAAAAATAAACTTTGATGAGGAATGCATTTATTATCATAAAGCTAAGGAAGAAACCATGTCAATAAATACATTTCTAAGTCATTATGGAATCATGATAAATCAAATGACATATGAATAGTAAAAATCCACATTTTTGACAAAGTAAGAACTTATCCAAATTGAATCTATTCATCCACTTGCCTTGGTCTCCAAGAATGCTAATCAAGCTCTAAACCACTATCAAGCTCAAATCTACAATCTACACACAAAATCCCCAAAATACAATCATTACAAGCCCTAAAAAGGCAAAACTATGAAATAGAAAGGGATAACTTCCAATAATGGAAATGAAGCATCCTCAAGACTAGAAGAATCCAAATCTAAGAGACAAGAAGAAGAGCTTACATGGAGGTTCTCCAAATACACAAGGCTTGTTCAAAGAGGGTCCTTGAATGGTAGTTTCTCTCTAAAAATGGTACCAAGAAGGAGTTCTCATGGAGGGGAAGAAGATTGAAGCATCCATTTAGCCTTTAGCAAGAGATTTGAGAGAGATTGAGAGATGGAGAAGCAAGAAGCAAGGAGAGAACTCTAGGGCTGGGCTGGGATTCCTCTTTTTCTCAAGAATTGCAAGAAGAGGAAGAAGAAGAAGACTTCCCCTTATATAGCTAGGGGCAATGGGTCCCACAACTTAAAAGTCTACTCGAGCTAAAGCATCGATCTACGGGCTTCGGACGGATTCGACGAAGAAGGAAGAATTGATCGTCGAAATTTCTACTTTCCAAAAAGTATACATTTTACAAGTTTCGGAGACATTGAAAATAGTGTCCAGATTTTGTGTAAAAAGACTGTTTTACCCCTATCAATGGCAAAGTAGGGTTTAGAGGTCTCGAATGGGAACGGAGCAAATACGAAAGTCGTCGGGAATCATAAATTACATTCAACGGGGCAAATTACCGATTTCCAGAATTATCAAATAAATCCCAAAACTAATCAAGACACAAGAAAAGGAACCCCCAAAGGGCCCCACTAGATCAAAAGAGTTCCCAAAATTATTCAAAGCTATAAAAGCTATTCTAATCCAGATTTAACCCATTTCCACTAATCTCACTTATAACTAAAACACGTCTTAATTAACACTAATCGGAAACTCTCGGGGCGGGGTCTTACATCTGTACCTAAGACTCCCCAGGAGTTGTGGTCCGGGCGAAAGCCTAGTCTGCAACATTTACATATTTGGGGCTGTCCGGCACATGTGCTGAAGGTTAAGACGGATAAGTTGGAATCGAAGTCGAAAATATACAGCTTTGTAGGTTATCCTAAAGGAACCAAAGGTTGGTTATTCTATAATCCGAGAGAGCAGAAAGTAATTGTAAGCACCAATGCAGTTTTTCTAGAGGAAGATTATATGTTTCACCGGAAATCTTTAGAAAAGGTTATCTTGGAAGAAATTCAAGAGCGATTAATTCCAAATCCTATTATGACTGAACTTGAACAAAATTCGCCCATACTTGACCCAGTAGTTACACCAGTGCCCCGTCGTAGTGGGAGGATTGTCAGGTCCCCCTGACAGGTTCTCATTTTTGGGAGAGTCTCACAAGGCAATTCCGCTAGAACAAGATCCCTGTAACTATAATGAAGCAATAAATGACATAGATTCGGGACGTTGGCAAGAAGTTATGAAAGCTGAGTTGGAGTCCATATACTCTAATCAGGTCTGGACACTTGTGGACTTGCCTGCCAATATTAAACCTATTAGGTGCAAGTGGGTCTACAAGAGGAAGAGAGGACAGGACGGAAGAGTTGAGACCTTTAAGGCCAAGCTTGTTGCGAAAGGATATACTCAGAAAGAAGGTATCGATTATGAGGAAACCTTCTCGCCGGTAGCCATGCTTAAGTCTATCTAGATACTCTTATCCATTGCGGTTTATCTCGATTACAAGATTTGGCAAATGGATGTCAAGACAGCGTTTCTCAACGGTTATCTTGAGAAAGACATCTATATGATGCAGCCAGATGGTTTTATGGCCAATAACCAAGAGCAAAGAGTTTGCAAGCTGCAGAAGTCCATTTATGGACTGAAGCAAGCATCCCGGAGCCGGAACATCCATTTTGACAAAGCAATCAAGGCATTTGGTTTTTGTCAAAATCCAGATAAGTCATGTGTGTACATGAAAAGTGAAGGAGACAGGGTGGTTTTTCTGGTATTATATGTTGATGACATCCTTCTCCTCGGGAGAGACATAGGAATGTTGTCAACGGTAAAAGTCTGGTTGGCTAAGACTTTTGATATAAAAGACTTGGGAGAAGCTAGCTACATCCTAGAGATCAAACTCCATTGAGACCGAAAAATAGGATGATTGGCTTATCTCAAGCTGCGTACATAGATAAGGTGCTAGTGCAGTTTGCAATGCAAGACTCCAAGAAGGGTATCACACCTTTAAGGAAAAGAGTGCACCTTTCCAAGGATCAGTGTTCTAAAACACCTCAAGAAAAGGAGCAGATGAGAGAAGTGCCATATGCTTCGGCTGTTGGCAGCCTCATGTATGCTATGCTTTGTACTAGACCGGATATCTGTCATGCAATGGGTTTAGTCAGTAGATATCAGTCTAACCCAGGTCCTGACCATTGGACTGTTGTAAGATGTGTTCTCTAAATACTTAAGAAGGACTAGAGATCACATGTTGATTTGAAGCAATGATAAGTTGATTACAGTCGGTAACACAGATACTGACTTCATATCAGATAAGGATTCCAAGAAATCAACTACTGGGTATGTGTTTATGCTGTAATCGCTTGAGAAGCAGTTACGGAAGCAACTTGGCTAAAAAGATTCTTTATGGAACTTGGAGTTGTACTTTTGGCAGGACAACCGCTCATAATTTACAGTGATAACAGCAAGGCAATCACTAAGTCCAAGGAACTCAAAAGCCAAAAACACGTATGGAGGGAATAACACATGGTCAGAGAGATTATGCAGAGAGGTGACACTACAATCACCAAGATAAACTCTGCAGACAATCTGGGAGATCCCTTTACTAAGCCTTTGACCACCAAAGTCTTTGAGCAGTATGTAAACGGGATGGGCATGAGATGCAACCCTGACTGGCATTTAGCCCAAGTGGGAGATTGTTAGATTTATGGTCTCAATCCATTAAGATTAATGTAATAAATTGATTAATTTCTTTATTTATCGATATATTCATGCTTTCCTTTCATGAGATGAATGGCATTTTATTACTTATTTGCACATAACCAATACAAATGACATGATGGTTCATGAGATGAACCGGGAGTCCATGAGTATACTAGATGCAATACATGCGTATGGATGAGATCCACATACGGGAGACATGTATAGCAAATCTTATACTTAAATATCTTCACAACCAGTGATGAGACCGGACATCTCATCTGACAAAGTTGCAGTACTTTGATTACTATGAGATAGTGTGATTTGTCTCGATCATCAGAATGTAAGATTCCGGATCATAGTGCTGGTACATTTGATGTATTGAAGCACCATGAGAAGCGCTTTATGAACACTGTCTTTACGTTAAGGTCAACTCTCATAATTCCCTAGCAATAGGCTCTAAATCCTGAGACATTGATGAACTCAAGTTTCTATCTATTCATTTGCTTTAAGTCACCAATGAGTGAGGCCAACTGTAGGTCAACACCTTGGTGTCTTCGGTACGTGGTAATAGAACCGTGGGAACATTTAATGGTCAAGATGGAATCTATCTCTGTTATCCCCTTGTGCCAATTAATGGTTTTATCATTGGTAAGTGTACACCCATCTCAATTAAGAGTTAATTGGATGGTACTAATGATCACTGTGATTAATTGGGTCTCAAGGATAATAAGATATGGATCTAAATTGGTGGGATAACTTATCCAATTGATACATGGATATTGATGGAGGGGCCTATTTGTGGTGATAGGGAAGTTTAGGGTCTTCATGTAATTTATTCCTAAGACTGGAGTTCAATTGCATTTATATAGTGAAGTTATTTGCAATAACTGTGGGCCCGGATTGCACATGAGATGTGGGGTCCCGGTGTCCCAGTTGGAGTGAGCTTTTTATGGAATCCCTAGTGGTCCCCACGCTAGCCCAAGATTGGATCATTACTAATTCTATTTGAACTCAAAAGGAAAGTTACTATTTCTATTTGAAGTGAGACTTCTAATAGTGGTAATAGAAGGAATAGTGAGTTACTAATTATTATGGAAGTTGGACTTCTAATAATAAACAAATAGGAGATGCTTTAGGTTATAAATAAGAAAGGAAAGAGGGCTGGACATCCATGCATGATTCCTCCTTGGAATCCACGCCCAAGGCTCCCCATTGTGCTAGAGTTGCACATCTCTCTCTCTCCTCCTTCTAGTTTCTCTTCCGGTTTCCCTTGAGTTTCTAGTTGGTTTTTCTCTTGGAGATCCCAACATCTTCCTTGAAAAATAGATATGAGACGGGTCATAGCATGGAAGATCGAAAGGTCTTGGAGATTCTTATTTGATGCATGAAAGAGTTTCATTATCAAAGAAAGACGCAATTTCTCCATTAGAGCACAACTGAGCTCCAAAGGTATAACCTACTTCCTTCCATGTTGTAGATTTTTTATGGATGCTTGTTGGTTGCTGTTCTATCTTCTTGATAGATTTATATACTGATCATGATGGCTGAGATTGAGGACATGGATCCTGGATTTGGTTTCATGGCCTTATGGATACTTGATCCCTGAGTCAAGTGGGTTAAAAGTTTTGAAAACCTATCCACGAGGCTCACCTACTTCCAGTAGTTCCATGGGGTTTTTGGTGTAGGATTGGAGTTGGCTATGTAGGAGAGTGATTGGAGTGTGCTTGATACCATTTGCACCAAGGCAAGTGAATAAACCGATTTGGATTGCATGCAATGGAATGGGTTTTATTTTTCCTAAGTTTGATGTGAAAAGAAATGCTATTCATTTGATTTACATTCTTTGGTAATGTATTACTAATTTCATAAGGTTTCTTGTTCAGAACATACATGATTTTCTGTAGGATTTTCGGTCAATGATAGTTGAGAAAAACCATGGTTATGGATTTGTTACACAAGATTGAAAACATGATTTGTTTTGAAATTTTGTATTTCTCTTGTGTTGAATCTTAAAATGTTGTTTGCTAATGGACACTGGAATGGATGGGAGTGTTGTGGTTGAATGGAATTAATTGAAGCAAGGAACCTTGGTTTTGATATGAAAGAATGGGGGAAAAGATTGAAGAAGGAGAAACAAAAATCTGAACTGAAGTGAATCTGCACGCAAAATGGCAGTCAGGTGTCGGTTAACCGAAGTGGCGACCGAACGTCAGTTCGGCCAGCCGACAGGTGACCAACCTTAATTCAGTCGCAATTCCAGAATCGAGCTTTTCATCAAGAGATCTGTCGGTCAGCTGTCGGTTAGCCGACAGGTAACCGACGTCCAGCCGAGGGGTGACCACACTCCATTTCGGTTCCATTTTCAAAATGCGATTTTTCCTGATTTAGGATTTGACGGTTAGCCGTCGGTCAGTTGGAGGGTAGCCGACATGCCCTACCTCGGCTAGCCGACAGGTGACTGAGAGTTGACCGAATTTCAAAATTTGCCTGTTTTGTGGGATTTTGGATGAGATTGAAAACCCAAAATATTCTAAGAGCCTTCAACTTGATAATGTGCATTTGGACCTGGAATGTCGTTCCACTTTCGGGGCACCAATCCATGTATATATAAACTTTGACATTCTAGTTCAAAATCCACAAAGGTCAAATGATGTGGTCTTAGCATATGAATGGTGTATGGGTTTGAGTGGTTCGCCACGTTTGAAATAATTGATAAAACTACTCATTGCTTTGTTTGTATTTGTTCATTTGTGCTTTGCCAAGAGTAGTTCTTTTTTATTGATGGAAATGTATTTTGTTAGTTTGATTGTATCGTTTCGGATTTTGATCGGCACTGCTAAGATTGGGTTACTTTGTTGGGCTGATCACCCGGCTTAGGATCCTCAATAGTTTGTCAACTGCAGTTTGGACCCTCTGTTTGTTTGCTCTGGCCATGGCAACGGTTTCTATCTGTTCCGGCCATCTCATATGGCAACTGTTTTGTACTGGCCATTTTGCAAGGCAACAGTGCTGTTCCGGTTATTTTGTATGGCAACGATTTTTGTCTGTGTGCTCTTATTACTTAGGTATGAGGAGAATATAGTTAAATGTGGGTTGCCAATGTTTTGATTATTTATCAGTTAGTTTGAGATGCTTTAAATGTGAATTTCCTTTATGTACAGAAAATTGCTATTTTCATACATCTTTATTTATGCTTTGTTTTAAATGCACTTTATGATTTTAAATATGATATTGATAAAACTAGTATATCTTATCTGTTTTATTCACCTGCCAAACCGTCGTGTTTGATACTCTTTTGTTTGGTGCCAGATATCGAACCCGCTGCCGTTGAGGCGAAGTGCACGGTTGAGACGGTATAGCCTCCGTTGGAGCGTGAGTGGCAGCCTAATGATGTCATGTAGACATCGAATTGGGACTTGAGCTTGGATGACATCTTTTGGGAGTGACATTTATTTTGGGGACTTTTTTATTAGCCTTTGTTGGCTTTTGTTGGGATGTGAAACTTAATATACTTTTGTAATCCTCACAATTTAAATTTAACTATGGATTATGCTTTTATTTATTTCTCTTTTGATACAAAACTTGTGCATCTATTATTGTGATTCAATGGATTTTGTTTTGCTACATGCTTCCGGACATTGCTATTTATTCTGAAATTGATTGAATTGGTTGTAATGGATCGTCTGGATTCCTCACCGCTGAATCCTGTGAGAAATTAATTAGTGCATGCGGGCGAAGTTTTTTAGCTCATCCCATCACGGCTCCGGATTAAAGACTTGATTATCATGGCCTCAGTCCGGGGGCGTGACGAGAGAGAGAGAGAGAGAGAGAGAGAGAGAGAGAGAGAGAGAGAGAGAGAGAGAGAGAGAGAATGATAATTTGTAAATAATGAGATACACTTATTTATGTCCAGTGGAAGGTATGGTATTTTGTAAATAATACACCTATTTATCTCTAGTGGAAGGTATCAAAATGAAGAGGCAGGATGTACTACTAAACATGAAAATCACAGGGGCCTACTTTTAAATCTATGGGGTATGTAAAAATTAAAAGAACCTCTTAAATAAATATATAAAAACAAGAAAAATCTTCAACTTTGAGTTGACCGCATTATGCGATTATGAATTCCTACTGCGGGACCCACTTGGACACATTACTACCATGGGGTTAGGATAGATGTAGCCTTATCAGGTTATCCTAGCCCCTGGTTTAAGAGCATTCGGAGAGTCTCCTTGGAAGAAAAACTCCCATCTCCTTTTCAATATTACATTGACTCTTGGTTCGATGCAACACAAGTCTCTGTGAAACTGATCATTTAAAAAAATCCCTCAAGAGGAAGCGGAGTGCGACCCCTCCCAATCACTCTTTTGCAGCATTATAAAACACGTCCCTAAATCCTCAAGATATATATACGACCAAACAGAAAGTCAGGGTTTGATGAACATAAGTTGGCCATCATGCTCGAACATGGGGGGATATGAGCGTAATAGGAGCTGCACTAATAAAGGTGGGTACAAGTGGCTCCATAGAGTTGGATTGTATTAGGGCTATCAAAGGAAAGGGTCAGGTTGTGCTAATTCCCACATTGTTTCATGTTCTACATTCAATATATGTGGATTGGGCCTAGGGTGGGTTGAAGCACTCAAAGGCCCGAGCTACTTACTCCCTTATCCGGCCCTTGTGGTCGAGGCATGGCTAGGGCCGAGCCCAGGGCCTGAAGAGATGAAAATCAATTTTTAATTTTTAATTTCTTACATTGCCACTGGGCATCAATTGTAAACATAAATTTAACCTTTCCTTCTTTTTCCGACATGGGATTATTACTCCACTGCATCAAGCAACACAACGATGGATGAAAATTCACTTTACTAACAATCTAATTTAGGGAGATGGCTAGGCAATATTTACCGTCCAAAAGAAGATTATTTGAAAGTATTGATGAATCTCATCTTTTAACTCAATAATTTTAGACCCTCGGCAGAATGCATTGTAAATTATCATGAATTAAACATTGAACAAACAAATGGATACTATATAAAAAAGAACAAAAATTTCTTCTAATTTCCTCTATAACATGCCAAGGGAATTTTATAGAATTGTTTTCCTGGCTATGGCCCATTCAATAGAATAGGTGTGCAATTTGAATTGGATTTGAACGTAAGTCTAAACATTAGACCCACTAACTAAAGACAAGTGATCCAATGCCAATAAGAACTCAAATAAGAATCATACTTAAATAAACCCATACAGCAGGCTTAGTGGGCATTGTAAGGAATCATGAGGGAGAGATGATGATTGCATACTCTGAAACAATAGAAATGGTGCGCCCACTTGAAGCTTAACTAAGGGCCCTCTGTGATGGAGTTTAGATTTGGCATAAGAATGAGGTTAAACGAGTTATACTTGAAAGAGATCACCTCATTCTTGTAAATAGTTTGAAAAAAGAAAATAATCTTTCTTGGGGTTCTATGTTTACTTGGAAAAGGCTCCTTAATTTCTTTAAAATGCCTTTAATGCTTTGGAAATAAGATTCTGCAGGAGGTCTCAAAATAAAGTAGCTGACCACTTGTACAAGTTGAATTGGCCAACTTTCACAACTTTTGCCTATTTCCTTCTTTCAACAACAAATGAGTGGTGCATGAAACAAAAAAGAAGTTTTGGTTTAAAAAATATAGAACTTTAAGAAAATAAGGAATTCAATAGCTTTGATTTCAATATTAGTCTTCATGATGCTGGTCTTCAGTTCCATAAGCTCCTATAGCCCAAGTGGAGTGCTTGCAGTTTCGTGGTGTGTTTGGGTCGATATGTTCTTTTCCATTTTTTGTTTTTTTTTTTGTTTTTTTCCCTACTTTGTTTGTTTCTCTTTTTTTATTTTTCCGTTGCCATGTAACCTTTTCTCTATAACAAAAAAATAAAAAAATAAAAAAAATAACGTAAGAATCATGCACGGCTTATTTACGTACATTAAAATCACACAAGAATTATAGAAAAGAAATTAATATAAGAATAAAAAAAACCCCATAAGAGTTATAATACTCAAATAAACCCACATACATGTCCCTAAAAAATAAATAGATTCACATACACAAATAAGAAAAAAATAAAAGGGCTGGGCCATGCCGGGCTTAGTATTGTGCAAGCGCGGCTCTTTTTACCAGCTTGATTTTGGGCTTTCTGAGGGCCGACGGGTAGCTTGGCAGGAGGGCCCTACAAAATCGATGGCTCGTATGAGCAAGATCCAGAAACCTGTGAGAGGGGAAACTGTAGAAGAAGCTTACCGGACAGTTGGTTGAATTGAATTCCATTGTGTTAGGGTTTTGCAAAAATCTAGGGTTAGGGTTTTGCAAGAGAGAGAAGATGCCGCAGAGGCACTCGAAGAACAACAACGATCTCGCCTTCTTCACGTACGATGAGAAGCGAAAGCTTGGATACGGGACGCAGAAGGAGAGGCTTGGGAGGGACTCGATCAAGCCCTTTGACGCCTGTTGTCTCTGCCTCAAACCCTTCATCGATCCTCTCTGCTGCCAGAGGGGCCATGTCTTCTGCAAGGAATGCATCCTTGAATGCTTGTTGGCCCAAAAGAAAGACATCCAAAGGTCAGTTTTATTGTTTCATCTTCATCTATTTAGCCTTTTGATTTCTTTGTTCTTTTTTATTAGTGCAAAAGAATGATTCTAGATTGACGATTTATGCAAAAAATTGGGTTCTGCTTGTCAGTAAAAATCAAACCTTTCAATTTAGCTAGTATAGGTAGGGTAAATTGGGGGAATTACTACCAAGTGCAGAAAACATGAATTGAGAATTTTGGAGAAATAGAAACCTCACCTCTTTCTCTCTTTATAATCACCCATCATTTAATTTACATATAAACTAATTCTATGCTGACAGTATGGTGGGTGAATTGGGTCTGTTTTGGGGAAAAAGAGGGTTTTTAGTTAATAAGAATTAGGGGCGGTGTTGGGACTTGGGAGGGGGAGATTGGGGGAGTTCTTTGAAGTGGTGAAAGTTGGGAAGGAGAAAATAGAGATTGAGACTTGGTAAGTCTATTGTTCAATTTGACCTGATGGGGATTACGAATTGTGAGGAAACGGTGAAGTTACTCTCGTTTCATTCATTTCCTTATCTATTAAGTACTGGATGCTGGCAAAAATTGGCTTTGTTTGGGAAAAAAAGGAAGCTTTTTGATTAATGGAAACCGTTGGGTTGTTTGGTGGAAGAAGTGGGGAGAGAGGATATAGGGGATTTCTTACCAATTGGAGAAGTGGGGAAGGAGAAAACAAGGATTGACAATTGAGGACAAAGAAACAGCGACATCACTCCACTTCCTCCTCATTCAATTTTCCTTGTAAGAGAAATGAAGGATGTGAATTAGGGAGGTATGGTGCTATCACTCTCTTTTCATTCATTTCCTACTTCCTATGAAGGGAGAGAGGATTTTATTTACTAGAGTAATATGTGGGCAATCCTTTCCTATGAAGGGGGATTTTGATGTCCCTTTTTGGTTCTTGACCTTTAATCATCCATTTTTAGTCCCCTTGATGGAAGCATTGCTTTGTCCAAGGAATTTAATACTGGTTGAATAAATCAGCCCTTGATGAATATCACTAGGGGCATTTGGTAGAGGAGAAGGTGGGGAGAGGAAAATAAGGGACTTCCTACGAAGTGGGAAAAGAGGGAAGGAGGAAGAAGTAGGGATTGAGATGAGGAGAAACGGTGAAGTCACTCCCTTTTCATACATCCCTATCCGTTCAATTTTTTGCGTAAAACAATTATATGCCAGTAATTTTATGCAAAATTTGCCTAAATTTAGTTCACAAACTTGCCTCCATATGAATTTAAGCCACATCTATTTTAATTATTTTATTGAATTAAAGTAATATTAGGTGGTTTTGATCCAGTCAAATGAACATTATCTCGGACCTTTGATTGCTTGAATCTTCTAGAAAGTGGTTTTGATCTTCCAGGGTTAGTACAAATGGACCCTGGAAGCCTCCAACATCATCTCACAGCAAGGGAAGAGAAAAAGGGAAAAAGGAGGAACAGGAAGAGGGAAGAGAGAGGAAAAAGAAAGGAGGGGGTGTTGTAAATGAAATATCAGATTGGAAGATTAGACAAAGCTACCAAATACAATAAAGCTTTGAGATCCACCCATCTGAAAAAACTCAGGTCATTAGATGTTGCAGCTGTCCAATCATTATATTTCAATTTATTATCTTTCTTGATTGAGGCATTTTTTTCCTCGCCTCTTTACTATTCATGACTGAACAAAGAACCCACGTCAAAACTACAAATTACAATTCAATTCTAAACAGGTGTTTGAAACAGTAGCACATGCGCGCGCGCGCGTGAGAGTGAGAGAGAGAGAGAGAGAGAGAGAGAAAGAGAGAGCCAATTCCTGCAACTTTCATTGAACTTCTAATTCCACATAAATCTTAGTGGCTAAAGCATGCTAAACCTATCAGATTACAAACACAAAACTAAATGCATGTAGAATTCATTGTAGTAGAAAAATAGGAGAGATACTTTTAAGTAGGAGTATTTCGATCCTCCTCGTAGTGGAGTAGACATAGAGGTGTATGCGTCCTTTGAGTAGTTTGAATCTTTCTGGAAGGTTTGTAGTAATACTCAAATTTTAGTGGAGTTGATTAATATGCACCTGAATTCAGTCACTAATTTTGTATGAGTAAAGAAGTTGGTTCTGTACCCTAAATATTTTTGAGTCGGGCCCTTTGGGTAAATGGGCAGTGGGAACAATCCCAAACTTGTTCCGGTGGAGTGGTAAAACACTGGTGTCAATTTGCAAAGTGGAGATGTGGTATTGGTAACTCCAAACTACCAATTTGAAATTTGGGAATGATTTCTGAAGAATTTGCACTCTGAAATGACTGATTGTGATGCGGAGCGGGGTACTAGATGCGGGGCGGGTAGAGGTGGAGGGGGTAGGTTAGGCTTCATTCCTGAAGTGGATGGACTTCACACCTGAAAATCTTGGCCTTACGTCAAACTTTAATCACTAGAGGCAAATTTCTCCCATCGTAGGAGGAAGAGGTTGAGGGCAAGAGCACTCAATAATTTTTTTTCATTAATTAAATCTGAATAGCCTAGGAGGCTTTACAATGCTTAAGTAGAAGAAGACATAACGCTAAAGTTAATCTAGACCATCTAAACACATCGATGGCCATGGTTAAAACATCCACCTAAATACACCTTAAAACATAAATAAGTAAATAAAGCACTAAATAGACTAAGATAGGTGGGCTGGGCCCAAAGAAATGGTCGAGATGGATGGGCTGGGCCCATTGAAGGGTCAACCCATGGGGACCATAGGTTTGTCCTTCATCAACTCTCCCTTTCTTAGAGAGAACTCGACCTCGAGTTCAGTAGGAGTCCTCCAGGACCGAAAATCAACAAATGAATTTTCAACTTGTCAGTTAATCTTCGTTCTCTTCACATGGTTTGGAGACTTGGCTCGATCTTTTCATTCATGTAGAAGGAGTATGCAGGAATGGCTTCCTCTGATGTCTGAATCTAGCATTGGCTCGTGATATGGTTGTTGAATGTATTAGTTGTTGGCTTGGTACCAATGGATGACAATTTTCAAACATCAATAGCTTATCCCTGAAGATGAAATCAATATGGGGAATCTTCACGACTTTATCTTCTGTTGCAACCTCCTGGTCAATAGCCCTTTCATCTAATGGTCTCATTGGATTGTCTAGAGTTGGACTTGGAATGAGATCCATCAGATGATCAAACTCCTTGTTGATTTCGTCGTTTTTTGTCTCTTCTTGTTCCACCTGCACTGGCTCATCAAGACTATCAATTCCTCTGTTTTCCAGTTCTTGTATTTCCATGTCAACTTCGATGTTTTCTTTAGAAGCTGCAGTGACTTCCCCCTTTTCTTGATCTTGTACCTCAATACAACCTGGATACTCTCTGCAGTTAGTTCCGTAACATGGGCTTTTGTTGTTTGTGGAAATTTTACTTCTTGCAACTTAGCTTTTCACATGTGCGACTGTCTAAACTCTCATGCCTGAAGTGGATGGGCTTCACACCTAAAAATCTTGGCCTCAAGCCAAACTCCAATCACTGGAGGCAAACTTCTCCCATCGCAGGAGGAAGAGCTAGAGGGCAAGAGCATGCAACATTTGTTTTTTCATTAATCAAATCTGAATAGCCTAGGAGGCTTTACAATGCTTAAGTAGAAGAGGACATAACCCTAAAGTTTATATGGACCATCTAAACACATAGATGGCGAGGGTTAAAACATCAACCTAAATACAACTTAAAACATAAATAAGTAAATAAAGCTCTAAATAAGATAGGTGGGCTAGGCCTAAAGAAATGGTTGAGATGGATGGGCTGGGCCATTGGAGGGTCGACCCATGGGGACCATAGGTTTGTTCTCCATCAGGTTGTGACCTTCTACCATAATCAAGAAGACAGTAGGTAATCACCTATCAATCCTCTTAAACCTAAAGAAGCTTTTGGAGAGATACTAATTGATACCAAGAGCTGAGATGAGAGATGCGTTTCTGGGTACAGCTCCTCTAAGTTGGAATTGAATCTGTTCTTCATAGTATGTACTCATAAGCTTTCTCCAAAACAATCTTGCTTACCATGCCAGCCTAATTGACCTTTCTTGAGAGTGCATGTTCTCATTAACTACCAAAATGTCCTATTTAATATTCTTCCCATCAATAGATGCACCTTGAAGCTAAGAAATGACATCCAACATCCTTCTGAACCATTTGCCAAAGCTTTGGAAATGATATTATTTTTAACTTCAATGAGACAAATGGGCATAAATTCTTAAAGTTCGTTGTGCCCTCTGTTCTATATCTGCTTGATAAGGGGATGTCAATTCTTTCAGTTAGCCCTCCTCTAAAGAACTCCATCTAAACTTCCTTGATTTTCTATTTTCACCATTGATGGTGCTCCAGAAATTTTGGTAGAAAGCAAAGGTAAGCATATCCGGACCCGGTGCTTTGTTTATATCCCTAGTGAATTTGACCTTGTGTTTGCTCGTTTTGAAAGCCTCTCTCCAACCATGCAACTTTATCTGGATCTTTTTATTCAAAACCAATACATCCATGGTTGGTCAGATCCTAATCTCTTGTAAAGGTTTCTGAAAAAAGATTTAAGCTTATGCTGTTCAATGTACCTTATGATCATACCCATTTACCTCTATTTTGCACATCTAATATTCTTTTCTCCTTGCACTTGCCATTTTGTGAAAGAATGTCATGTTCTTGTCCCCTTGAACTATAGAGCTTCACCATAGTTGTCAAGCAATCTCTTTATGGTTCAATATTTGTTGAAGACCACCTTTGCATTTTGATTGTATCTCTATTTTCTACATGGATAGTAATGAATCTAAATTTTTTTTTTTTTTGTTTTTTTGTTTTTTTTACTGGCAGCTCACTATAGATGGCAGTTTATTTTACTAACCTTTTCAACTTGTTAAGGTTTACTTTGAGGGCTTTAGGTTTCTGACTGAATCAACTTAGAGTTAGAAGTTAATTGAATTGGAGTTTAGTTCATGGTCAGAGCAAATTCTTGGAAGAACATTCACCAAGTACCAGAGAATGTCTGTCCCATGCATTCAAATATAGATTTCTGTTCATTTTGCATTTAATTGGTGGGTGTTGTCCATTCGACCATTTGGAGTCTTCCCCCTTGCATAGCTGCTTCTACAATTTGACATCCAGACATCATTTCTAATGTCGCAGCATATTCTTGTGGACTGTTCAATTTCTCACATGGAATACAATCGTGTAAAGGTTCCCACCCCTAAACAACAGTTTCATCATGTTGTTGACTCTTTGAAGTCATTGTGGATGCTTTTCCCTAGCTTGTAGTTTGTTTGCCCATAGATGTTCAAACATCGCGCACTCGTGATATTATATTCACATGCTACCTAATATTCTCCAACCAACCATCCATCCAATGAGTTAGCGAAGTTGAATTCCTTATGGACCAGAAGCCTCTAGCAGACCCCACAGCTTCTATAACTACTGTCTTCCATCTTGTGCAACCACACAGTGACGCAGCCTTGGATCCGCAGGTGATGGTGGGGGTGGTGGTGGAATGGGTGTAGACAAACCCTACAAGAGAGGTCGTTGGATCCTGGTTGGACGAATTCTAGTGAGGACTAGCTCCACATATGGGAATTGGCTGAATTCCTCTTGGAACTCAATAGCACTCTTCCATTGAAGAGAAAGAGAAAACCAAACAAACCAATCTTTATTATTGAATAATCATGAACTACTTAAAAGGAGCTTGGCCGAATTTGTGGAGGAGCTTAAAAGGAATGAACTATTTTTTTGTGTTGCTTAGAAAGGCATTGAATGGTGGATTACCAGTTCCGAAATTCCTAAAACCATTGATATATATATATATATAGAGAGAGAGCATCTCCCACCTTACTATGAGAGATAAGGTGGGGGCCCTCACATTTAAGTTGTTGGCATTGGATATGGATGTGAGGGCCCCCACCTTATCTCTCATAATAAGGTGGGAGATGCTCCTACCATATATATATGTACATGTACTTGTACATGGGGAGGCCTCTCCTCAGCTCAAGCTGAGGAGAGGGTTCGCTCACACATGTGGGGCATCCCTAAAAAATTCCAAACCCATTGGAAAAGCCCGCCCAAATGGTGATCAAAACCCTTTTACTAGTGAAAAGTCCCGTCCATTAACTCCTCTCTCACTCGTCCAATCTACATATCCGGACGCTTGGTCTCCCCTTCTCTCTCAATCAAAAGTCGCTCGCTCTCCTTCATCTCTCTCGCTCGATTGACGCCCAGTAGGTTTTTGTCACACAATCGACCATCGCCCATCAACCCTTTGGATCTCGATCACCTCTGTCTCATGATCGACCATCAACAACAAATTCTGTTCTCCGCTGTGAATTTCAGCCATGATGCTCGCCTTTTTTCTCTGCAACGATGTCAGATCTCCGAACATAGCAGTGAATCTCGGCCCTTCTTCTCTGGGGATGATAGATCTCTACACAACACAGTGAATCTCAGCCCTCCATCTTCGGTGATGGCAGATATCCTAACACGGCACTGAATCTTAGTCACATATCGTTTTTTCCTCAGTTCTGCCCTTTGTTCTCCATTTCTCTCTCATTTTCTGGCACCATTTCTCTCTCATTTTCTGGCACCAATCTTAATCGTTGCCTCATTCCTTGTTAATCTCCCCCTTTTTGTTTCACATCTAGTTTTTTTCTCTCCTATATTCTGGGAAATTGTTTGAAAATATTTTGAAAAATATTGTGTTTCTTTTTGGCTGTTAAATGGTATTGTGAGATGAGGACCACGTTGAATGGCATTGTTAAATGGAATGTGCGGTTTTAACACTCTCTGTCTTGGAAGTTTGTTGAATGGAGTAGGCAGTTATAATATAGACTAGGAGAGCAAAAGAAAATCCAAGTGACATGATTTTCATCAAAGGGTCTTTTAGTTGTCTATTATTTTGGTGACTTGGGGTTTTCATCAACTTTAAATTTGTGTATGACAGTTAAATACCCATACTGAGGAAGTAGCTTGCCACTGACTTCAATGGTGTGGATCTAAGATTGGAATGTCTGACCCTGATGGGATGGAGCCACTAAAATGAGACCATGAAACTATATCATACATTTGTATGGAATTAGTTGAGTTATCAAGTAAAAGAAACTTGCACTAAATTCTTCTCCTGTAATTGAGTCTGCTTCAACCCAGACACATTAAAAACAAACTATTGGAACCCAAGGTGTACTAATACATAGAAAAAGGCTATAACAACGCAAAGTGCTCCCCTCTAAAGAGAGGGTAAAAACATAGTGGATTGTCTCATGATAGGGCCCGACTGCTTGTGTTGAACTAATGCCAACATGCTAAATTTTTGGAGACTCTCGTCTATGCATATGAACTTCCCGAAGATCTTGAGTTGAACTTATGCCAAATGGCAAGTTAAAGCAAGCAGTGCTTGTGGAAATGATGCTATATTAGAGAGTTCCTCCTGCCTCCCTTGCTGCCAGAGTTGGAAGATCAACACAGGAGACAGGGCAAGATCTTGGGTGGAACTAATGCCAAATGGCAAGTTATAGCAAGCCGTTATTGTAGAAATGGTACCTAGATTAAAGAGTTACTCGCTATAAATGGAATGTAGCTCCACCTATATTGACTTGAATGCCTAAAATGATTTTGCCACAGTAATGAGATTCTGTATTTTGGCAACCTATTTTCATCATGTCCACAGCTCAAACTTTTAAACCTCATATTTCTTCGGGTTTTTTTTTTACTTTGTTATCTATTCTGATCTCTATCTACCCCATAGCCAGTGTAATCCAAATAAGAAAGGACAAAGTGCTGCAGGAAAAAATGATGAGGAGATCATGGGATAAGTTTGTTTGTTTTTTTTTTTTTTTTTTTCCAGAAAGAAATGAAAAATTGACACTTCTGTAACAATTTTTCACATGTTTCCATCTAAGCTTTTCAATGTCAATTACTACAACTTCCATCAATTCAAGCTTTGGGATTACACCTAAGATCAAATGAACGTCAATACTACAGAATTTGCCTCTCTTCTCTAAATTTACAGAGGTCTATTTGAAACATATTGAACATTAAACAAACACTTGAACACCATCTCGAATATCACACATGATGTTTTTTTTACCCTAAAAGCCTAAATCTATAAAAAATAAATAAATCAAATCTTACCAGTGAATTGTTTCTACAAACCGTAAATCTGAAGAAAAAATTAAAAAAAAAAACCCCAAGTCTTGCACATTGATGCTTTTTCCTTGAAATCCTAAACCATAATATCAAATATGAAAAAGAAAAAAAAAAGTGCAAGGAAAGCCATGGCAGAGAGAGTGGGCATCTTCAGAAAAAACAACAAAAACCCCAAAACTAGCTGTGGGAGGGAGAGGAGAAAAAAATTCTAGCTTCTGCTCAGCTTAGAGATAGAGAGAGTAAAAGACGTTTTTTTAATCTCTTCCCCTTCTTCTCCTTCGTCTCTCTCATCCTGTCTTTGGTTTCTAAAAATGGGGTGGGAAGACGAGGGAGCGGATGAAATGCCCTTTTTTCTCTTTCGTTTTCATCATCTCTTGAAATTATGTGATTCTCTTGTGAAAACAAGGCCGGAAGAGGAGGGAACGGATGATTGATTCGCAACTTTTCGCAATCAGGTTCGTTCCGAGCAGGAATACATGTTTCCTCCTTTCTGTCATGCTTTTCTCCTCTCCTAGAGACCACAGCTTCGCCAATTTCTTTCTGGGAAGAAAAACCTCTTCTCATTCTACTCTGCTTTTCTTAAGTCGGAATAAGGGCGGGAAGGGGAAAATAACTGGGCGGGACATTTGAAAGAAAAGTTTTGTAGCTTATTTTTTTTAAAAAGTTTCAAACAACAACACACGTGATTGAGAGGTTTGAGCGGAGGATAAGCTCAGTTTGAGCTGAGGAGAGGCCTCCCCTATATATATATATGTATATATATATATATAGGGAGATGCTCTATGAGAGATATCTCTCACCAGACTATGAGAGATAAGGTGGGGGCCCTCGCATTTAAGTTGTTGGCATTGGATATGGATGTGAAGGCCCTCACCTTATCTCTCATAATAAGGTGAGAGCATCTCTCATAGGAGCATCTCCCATATATATATATATATAAATTGGATAGAGGGATATTCAGATATTCTACCTGATGAGTTACCCGCAGGATTGCCACCGATGCGGGCTGTTCAATATTGCATTGACTTGGTTCCTAGAGATAGCCTACCAAACCAGTTGTCCTACAGAATGAGTCCTAAGAAGCATGAGAAAATTCATAGGCAAGTAATAGAGTTTGTCGGAGAAAGTATAAGCCCATGTGCAGTACTGGCCCTACTAGCCTCGAAGAAAGATGGCTCATGGTGTATGTGCGTTGATAGCCATAAATAAACTTACAATTGCGTACCCTTTTTTGATACCATGATTGGATGACATGTTGGACATGTTGGCGGGTGCCAAGGTCTTTTCAAAAATAGACTTGAGGAGCAAATATTCATCAGACTAGAGTCTGTTTGAGAGATGAATGGAAAATGACATTTAAAACTTGTGATGGGTTGTATGAATGGTTGGTTATGTCTTTTGGCCTATCTAATGCACCAAGCACTTTTATGAGGGTCATGACTCATGAACCAAGTGCTACAACCATTCATTGAAAAATTCGTGGTTATGTACTATGACGATAACTTAATATACAGCCTGGACAAGAAGATCCATTGGACCATTTGCGGCTAGAATTTGACACTGTTCGCCAGGAACGATTATTTGCAAATTCAAAGAAGCATACTTTGGGGACTGATACTGCGAAATTCCTTGGTTATGTGGTTAGTGGGGATGGCATAAGGGTTGATGAAGAAAAGATTAAGGCTATCCAAAAGTGGGCAATACCGCCAAATGTGCATGAAGTGCATAGTTTCCTTGGGCTCATGACCTTCTATATGTGGTTTATTCTGAATTTCTACTCTTTGGCGGCACCATTAAGTGATTGTTTGAAGTAAGGACAATTTTTTTGGACTAGGCCAATACCAAAAGCTCCGAAAAGAAACAGTTGACCGAAGCACCTGTTTTAGCCTTCTCAGATTTTGACAAAGTATTTCAAAGTTGATTGTCATGTGTCACATGTGGGAGTTGGTGCAGTTTTCAGTCAAGAGGGAAGAGGCCCATTCCATATCAGAGCGAAAAGCTCAATGGCTTGAAACTCGTTACACTACTTGTGACGTTGAGTTTTATACCATCCTACAAGCATTAAGGCCTTAGTGGCATGATTTGCTGTGGAGGGAATTTGTTATTTATTCGGTCCATGAGGCCTTAAAATATTAAAATGGGAAAAACAAAAGGTTGAGTAATAGGAAACAGCTTGGTCGCCCATTGTCACAGCCCCGTCCAACTCAGTATGGTCCGCTTTGGCCCATGTGCGCGCGTGAGGACTTCCCAGGCGGTCACCCATCCCGGTACTGCTCCCGCGTGAGTATGCTTAACTCCGGAGTTCTTATGGGATTCAGGGCCACTCGGGCTTTAAAACCATCATGTTGACTTAATACGAGATTTGACTTATAAGCTCAGGATCAGGACATGGATATTGTCTGCTTTGGCTCACGTGTGCTTTTGAGGGCTTCCTAGGCGGTCATGCATCTTGGTACTGCTCCTGCGTGAGCATGCTTAACTCTGGATGTTCTTATGGGATCCGGGGCCACAGGGGCTTTAAAACGCATTATGTTGAGTTAATACAGGGTTTGACTTATGAGCCCAGGGTCAAGACATGGATTTTTCTGATGCAGCACTAACGGAGACTCACCGTTGGAAGCCCGTGGTTGACACAGTATGCCCCATGGTTAAGGGTGCTGCCCGAACCAAGTTCTTACTCTCCCCCACCGGGAATAGAGCCGTCCTCGGCTCTGATACCAATTGTCATAGCCCCGCCCAACTCAGCATAATATTGTTCGCTTTGCCCCTTGTGCATGTGCGAGGACTTCCCAGGGGGTCACCCATCTCGGTACTGCTCCCGCGTGAGCATGCTTAACTTCAGAGTTCTTATGGGATCCAAGACTGCACAGCTTTAAAACATGTCATGTTGAGTTCGTATGAGGTTTGACTTATAAGCCCAGGTGTCAGGACATTGGTATTTCCGATGTGGGACTAGCAGAGACTCACAGTTAGAATCCCGTGGTTGACATGCTACGCTCCATAGTTTAGGGTGCCGCCTGGACCAAGTTCTCACACCCATCTTCAAGAATTCACTTTCTCAATTCGAAATAAGCCCAAAACTCATTATGAGGTTGCCAATGCCTTGAGTTGAAAGATAGTGTTGTTATCTACCTTGAGAGTGCTGGTTACTTGGTCCTCAAGCCCTTCTTCAAGAATTCGCTTTATCAATTTGAAATAAGCCCAAAACTCATAATAAGGTTGAAAGATAGTGTTGTTATCTACCTTGAGTTGAAAGATAGTGTTGTTATCTACCTTGAGAGTGCTGGTTACTGGCTTTGACACTTTCACTTGTCTTTATGTTGGAGATAGAGATTTCGGACAGAGGTTTGGTGACAAGACAGTTTTGAGAGTAAACTTTATATGATTGCTTATAATTAGGGATTTTTGGCTTTATATGCATCGTTGGAGTCAAACCGTCACAACCATTGTGTGCAGTTGTGTACTCAATTGAATAATTGTGAAGTTATTCCTTTGCTATGACTTTGTGGTGGCTTTCCTATGCATCAATCCCTATTCTTTTTGGTATGTATGCGTGTGATTTAGCCTTTTATGAGTGCATCGACTCTATTCTCCTGCATATTTAAGTCTAAGGAGGCTCAGCAATCACTGTCTACTACCATACAGCAGTGTGTTTGGCCGAGTGAGCACTGATGTGGGTTCTGTTTGGGCCTGTGACTGCGTCAACTGTGCTTTGAGATTGCCTTCCTAATCATTACCAACAGTCAGAGTCTGTGTTTAAAATATCAGCCAACACCTGTATGTATCGGCCGATACGTACCGGTATCGGTCTATACCGATCCAATAACTAGATGTGTGTCGGTTCTGGATTCCGTGTGGCAAAAAATCGCCAAAATTCGGCTGTTACGACTGATATTTTCAAATTGTCGGTCGTATCGGTCACATCAGCCAATATTTACAGAAAGAAATAAAAATCCAAAAAGTCCAAACAACTATTCTAAGACCTTAGTTCTCTTGCATGTAGGTTGCAAAAAATAGAAAAAAGAAAAGGAAAACAGAAACGAGGGAGAGAGAGAACCAGAGAATACAAATTACAAGAAAAAAGAAAAGAAAAAAGAAACAGAGATAGAGGAAGAGGATGGTGGGGGAGGGAAAGCCCCTGGAGGCTGCTTATGTAGACTCCCAAAATACGGCTGCATGAAACCCGAACTGCTACTGTTGCAGCAAGCCAGCAACGCCCTTCTTCTTTCCTCCTTCCTCTTCTTCTTTCCTTTCTTTCTCTCTTTCCCTTCACCATTTTTCCCCTTTTCCTGTGAGTAATTGAAATGGGCAAACTGCCGAGCCACTGTTCTTTCCTTTCTTTCTCTCTTTCCTCCTTCGTCTTCTTCTTTCCTTTCTTTCTCTCTTTCCTCCTTCCTCTTCTTTCCTTTCTTTCTCTCTTTCCTTTCTTTATCTTTTTTCCCTCCACCATTTTTCCCCTTTCCCTGTGAGTAATTGAAATGGGCGAAACTGCCGAGCAAGCCCTACATTTTTCTTTTCTTCTTATCTTTTCTTTTTATTTCCACTTGGACCATCTTATGTTTGGAACTTTGGGTCAATGCAACTCCTTAAAGATCCACATCAAGGCCCACTTATTAAAGATCTAAACCACTAGAAATAAATACCCTCTTATTAGATGGGCCTTGACTTAATTTAACCTTAATAAGAGATGGGCCAACTGTTAATTTGATGATCCTCATAAGAGATGGATTCTAATTTGACTTTTCTTATTCTCGAATGGGCCCCTAATAAATTTTAATCAAAGAGTTGTTGGGCCTCAACAAATTTTAGTCAGATTAAAGTTGGGCATACTATTTGACTAATCAATAAGAAAATATGTGAATAAAATTTTAAAAAAGAGTTCAAATTTTTATAGTGGTTGATTCAACAATGGGCTACGTCCTATTAGTGTCAAATTGGTAGTTATTTTGAGTGGTTTGAATTTTAGATTTGAACTACATTGAAACTTAACATATCTAACAACTTTAGATAAGATAGCGATAAAGGATGTCATGACTTAGGGGGACTGATATTTTGATTTATTGTTGTTACTAATAGAAGAAAAAACATTGTTTTCCATCATTTTATAATATTATGGATTTTTTAGATTTTTTTTGCTATTTTTTTTTGGACTAAAAAAAATTCACACCGCGACGGACCGATAACCGTGATTCATACTGTTACCGTATCTCGGTTTTTTGGCCCGACTGGTGCCGCGACCGATACCACAATTTTCAACCATAGTCAGAGTACCAATCTGTTTCATTGCCTGCAACAGTGAGATTGTCACCATGCTCTCCATCTGGGTAACTAGATCCAGTTAATTGCCTGTAATAGTGTTTCTTTTCCAGCAAAAGCTGAGGGCAATCTACTTGGTTTTGCAATTGGCTTGATGTTGGTCATGCGCCTTCAGCCAACAGAAACATGGGTCCATATCCTGGGCTTTTGAAGTGGTCCAAACTTCCAATCCTATCCACCAAAGTACCCCTTATTTTATCATCTAAATCATTTTACCATCTATATGTGATCCATAGCATGTTTGTGACCATCTCGCCTCTCTAGGGACTTATGGCAAATGGACCTGCATCATGGAAATCCGGCAATTTGATTAAATCCTGAAGTTCATCTGTTCTGAAATATGAAACAACTGCTGCCATTCACTTAGTGCCACAGGATGCATGGCTGACTAGTTTATTCATTATGCCACTTAAGCCTTACCCACCCCTTTTTTTATCCTTGGGAATACTGTTATAAAAAAAAAAGGCCCCTTGAGAATACTACCTTTGCATGTGTAACTTTTTTTTTGCTTTGGTGGCAAAACTTATAGGCTTAATTATATTTAATATGGATGCTTAGCAGGAAGATAGTTGCACATGCTGCTCAGCAGAAGCAAGAGAGAGAAGAAGAAGAAGAGAAGTTAATGCTGCAGAAAGCTCGAGAGCTTGATGCCTTTGATCAACAAAACCACGGTGCAGTTCCTCAGTACAACGACAAGAGCTACACCCTAGACAAGAATGGTTTCCATGGGGCTAACAGCGTTAAAGTGACTTCATATGAAGAGGAAGCCCTTCGTACCATGAAAGCCTTTTGGCTGCCCTCTGCAACACCTGAAGCTCCAGTGAAAGTCGAGGCTCCTGCAACTTGTACTATCTGTCCAGAAGGAAAGGAGAAGCTCAAGCTGAAAACTCTCTTTCCTATCCACTTCGCAGAGGAAAGTAATGGACAAGATAAACCCAAATCTCAGAAGAGTGGAAGTTTTCTCTGTCCAAGCTGCAAGGTTACCTTCACCAACACGCTAAGCCTCGTGGTTGTCAGCACGTGTGGGCATGTCTTCTGCAAGAAATGTGCGGACAGTTTTGTGGCAATTGATAAGGTCTGTTTGGTGTGCAACAAGGCATGCAAAGTGAGGAGTCTGGTGTGCTTGGAGAAAGGAGGGACTGGATTTGCTGGCCATGGGGATCATTTGGAGGCAACAGAATTTAAGCATTTGGGAAGTGGGTCTGGACTGGGACTGGTGAGACCAGCGGCGAAGACCTGAATCTAATACTTATTAGAACTCTCATGCCTTTACTTTCTTTGTTGAATACTAATCCAAGGATGCAAGAAAAGTGGGCAGTTGATTTCATCCCAACCCCAATCCTTATCTTTAAACTGGGTCATGGCTAGCTAATGCTCATCGGTCTGCATAAATTTGTGTTGTATTTCCAGATTTAGTGAGTGCTTTTTGCTATTGATTTTCCGTTAAGCATAATGGATTGTTATCTATGGTACTGTCAGGGAACTCACTTTTTCCTGTTATTGCTCATTTCTTAAGAAGAATATTTTTTGCACATTCAAGTTAGTCATGCTCACAAGCATTAACAAAACATTGTTAAATGGTAATATTGTGTTTAATATGATGTTTGAAAATTTTTGCAAATTTTTAGGGATCGTAAGACTGGAATGTTTGGCAGTTTTTGCAAAGTTTAAGAGACAGACTGAATGTTTGGCAATTTTTGCAAAGTTTTAAGAGACAGACTAAATGTTTGGCAATTTATAAGGAATTCACTAAATCTTATGCATAACATGAAATATAAAGCGTAGTAGAATGGATATTTCAACTGTGGGACTTACTATCTACCAACAAAAAAAAAAAAAAAACTGTGGCACTTGCAAACTAAACCACGGAACTGACACGTGCCATCTCTCTCTGATGGGTTTATGGTTCGTAATACAAAACCCGATGTGACAGGTATGGGTTGAGTCCGTACGTTTTGGTACCTATTCTGAATATGTAAAGAAGGGGCTCTCCCTCCAGTGGGCACATGATCTCACTTTAAATTTTGCTAGTTCTACCTTAAATTTGTATTCATTTCTTATTTCACATAAAATCTATATTATTTATTACTTTTTTTGTTTTTTGCTTATGCTTTTTAAAATTTGATCTCTATCAACACTTCCTTGACTAATTTTATTCTTTTTTGACCCATCCAATCGTAATCTTGACATTTCTAAATGCACTTTTGATTGTTTTATTAATATTGACTTTATGTGAAGTCTTCACAATAAGGAGCCCATTGTCAACCATGATTACAATGGGCCAAACTTAATTAAAAAGTTAAAATATTAACAGTTTTTTTTTTTTTTTCTAAGGATAGTTAAAATATTAACATTATAAAGATTTAAACTCACAATTTCTTAAAAAGCTATTGAGATGTACTCTATGTATTCTACTGAGTGCACCAGATAAAACTAGTGTGTAAAAACTCTTTAAAAACGTCAAAATTGGTTATAGAGAAGGCGGGCAAGCCTTGGACATATCACATATGGGAGAAGAAAGATCCAATTCATATTATGGTTATTATTCGCATGTTTTCTTATACGAAACCCTATAAGTATTCATCTTAACGGTAAATAAAGATTCTAACGATTAACTTGATTTATACTAAAATCTTTTTTTTGACGCAGTACATTTGGCTTTAAATTTACTATTCTTATTTTTATTTCTTCTATACTTTCATTGTATTTGTATTTTGACATTTATTTTTTCCTTCGATTTGTGTTGTGTATTTTAATTGTGTCTTATAAGAAATAAATCTGATGGTGGCCAACATGAAGTAAAACTAAATTTTTTTCTAAGATCTTCTGTGGACATCACACAAATGCCCTTAGTTTCCTTTCTTTTTACTTCCATATTTTTAGAGTATCATTTTCTTAAATAGTAACTGTGACTATTAAAAAGTTGCTATAACCCAAAATAGGACACACCTAATCCTCAGAAACAGGATAAGGAAAAGAGGAAGACAGCCCATAGACAGCCTAAATGAAAATCTTGCAACCAGGTATCAACTTATGAGGCCCACAGCCCGGCCACAAGCAAATCTGAAAAATCCTTAGGTGTTGAACACCTTTTCACTCTTTGATGAAGCCGCAAAGATGGCTTGCATCTTTGCATCTTCGACTTGAACAGGATACGTACATGAAGGAACTCAAGTACTTTGCGCATCTAAAATCTGGATTGCCAAGTTACAGTGAATGATATTTTATAATCTTTAATAAATCATCCTCCAATTCATAACATAGCTGATTCAAATGGGTGAAGCTAACTCCAGTACTACTCGCCCAGCATGAGTCAGATTATTTGCACTAAGGGAGAGAGCACTACGAGTACCCCCCCATATCTGGCCATAAAATCGCATGACCATTGGAGTTAACCAAGCAATAGTAATCCTCCAACATTAAAGGTCAAGGCCTCCATACAATAGCCGCAGAGGTTGGATTTGGTTGGGGAAAGGTCCCAATGACAATAAATATAGTCTATTACATGTAGTCCTTAGGATAAAAGACGGCTTTAAACCTCCTTTTGAATACGAAACATCATAGATCTCCATTCCATGCTCTTTCCACATAATATGCACGAATTTCTCTCTTGCCACACATTCCAAAGCAATAGCCGGGAAAATTAACTTATCCAAGGTAGTTAGAGCCATATCATTTGGATTCAAGCTAAGAACAATGGAGTCTAGTTAAGTTTTCAGTTTTCCACAAGTCATAAGTCACATTGAACGTAAATTCCATTGAATAAGAAAATCTTTCATCTCTAGGCAGCCACTCATTACCGCACATAAGCAAATGGAGTGCTTTTGAATACAACCCTTAGCTAAATGAGAGCAACCCAAGGGACCGGATTATCAATTTGATTTGAAAGCATGCTATAGGCCGACTTTAAAGAAAATGCCGCATTATCCTCTAAGGTCCAAATGACCTCATCAGAACAATCAGTTGGATAAATTTTAGTTGTAATATGCTCCCAAATATGATGCAAATCAAGCCTTCTTGGTGGAAAATGCTTAGTACCATCACTAATAAAATTACTTACAAGGACATTAATGCCAAACCCAAATCTTGGGTGGAGACTATGTTGATCTTAATCACCCATCTTCCAACCAAGGATCAAACCAAAGTGAGTCAAATCACCATTTTCTATCAAATGATAAACAAATGAGAGGGCTAGACTCCGCAAAGACAAAATAGAACACCATCCCCATAAAAGATGTTGCTAGAGTCCTAATATCCCCAAAAGACTTGTCCTTACTATTTTGAGCATTAAACCACATGTTCCAACATGAAAAGTGATTCACTGTAACTTTCCAAACCTACTTAATGATGGAAGCTTGACTTAAAGCAAACATAGATTGGATACCTAGCCCACCACGATCAATTTCCACGATATAGGATGCAAGTAATTTCTAGAGATAGACAACGAAACCAACCTACTAACTAACGGAATCTTCACACGCGTTGTATGGTTTCTACCAATTTTACCCTAAGAAACCTTCCATTGCTCTGATATCATTATGTCACGTCCCTCGAACCCAATTAGAGAATAAACCGGATCCGGGGAGTGAAATTTAGGGTTAATTAAAATTTTTGCCTTTTAGGCCCAATGATCGTAAGTCCACTGTGAGGATATTGTATTTCAAACCTTAAGTAATATAAAAACTGCGGAATTCATACAATTCAAGGCATTTGTGGATATCAACAATGAATAACAATCTCATTGAGAATTTAAAGTTGCAAGAAACAATTGAAGCTATTCAAGGAGTTAATTTATTTACAATGGCCATCCCAGAAACTAAAGGCCATTAAACGCAAGTGAAGTCAACGAAATAAATATCCAACGATGAAAAATAAAAGAATGAATCAAAATCTAGTGAAGTCCCATATGAGTTTCTCATGTACCGGGTAGGATGATGCTACTCTACGTCATCGGCACGCCACTCTCGCTCCTCCGCTACTGGTTGGAGATCCTCTGGGATCTTCTTACTTGCCTGGTTGTCATAGTAGTTACATGGGGTGTCTGCACACCAAGGAATAAAGTCAACGACATGTTGAGAAATAGATAAGCAAAATATAAATGAGCATGACATGCATCAAATATAAGAATAATGACAGGTATAACAATCATGTGAATACAAGGAAACGAAGCTAGGCCTAAAGCATGAATAAATGTCATCAGGAACAATAACAGGAATCATAGAAAAACTAATAATCACCACTATCCATACAATGCAATGCAAGTATAAAAAAGGAGACTCCGAGGATGTTCAAACTATCTCCCAAGGTACCAGTAACAATCCAATCCGGACTATTGATACCAAAGTCCGGCTCCTTGGGGATCCTAGCTCCCGGTCCTGAGAATAGTAGCACGGTCCAAGCTCGCTCCTAACTATTCAACGCCATGGATGCCGTCCAAAGCCGACTGCCCACCCCGATGTCCGAGTAACCAATCCATCAATAAAACCTCAAACTGCAGTTGGCCATGACATGCAAATAATAATAAAGTGGTGCTGACACGAGGGAAAAACCAAGACAAGCAAGTCTGGCTAGTTCAATATACAAGACATGCTCATAGGGATTATCTCATTTAAAACAATACAAGACAAGTGAAACACACGATAATCCCCTACATGCTAGCCGGTGATGTTTTATCAATACATGACACACAGTTCCTACGATACATTCTAAGTTAGGTTCATATCCTAGTTTTATAATAATTTATGTTTCATAATTAATTAGATGTATTATGCCAAGAGAATATACAAGGAGCAATAACGACGGATACGATTCATAAATCAAGGAGGAATTATAAACCAAACCTAGGCAAGTAGTGTCATCCCTATATCCTATATGTTCTAACGGAGTACGTGTGAAATTTGATCAACGATGCTTCTAAGGAAATCCCTTGGCATACAATCATGTTAAGCATTTATTGAAGCAATTCCAAATGCATTCGGTAAAGCCATCCAATCGAAGCACACCAAGCTACGTGCTATGATTTTAATCCCATTAATGGTCTGGTGAGAGTACGTTCATAGTTTCCAACATCTAAGGCCCAAACCTAGGTTACCAGTCTCATTTTCAATAAAACATTAGCTGAAGCAATAATCAAGGTATTTACATCACTTTCCGATCTCTGATCTTAACGAAACCAAAACCATTAGATTCTAAGTCTCAAGGACTTTCCAACGGTATATTATACGTAGAAATCCAACAAGCGGATTAAAAATTACAAGTCTCCGAAGTTTCCAAGTGCTTTCAGAAATTTACCCTATGATTGATCAGACAGAGCTGTCCGATCAATCGGATAGTGCCAGAATGTTGTTAACTGAGACATGTTTTCTGTCCGATCGATTGGACATTGAACTGTCTCAGTTAACTGGGACAGAAACCCTGTCCGATCGATCGGACAGAGCGTTCGGTCGATCGGCACTGCACTGGAATCCCAAAATTGGGCTTTTTTCTGCATCCTTTTTCAAGCTATTCCATGGCTAAACCTGCACACACAGAGCCTCCATGCTTCCCATTCATCCCATTCAACATTTCCATCATTTCTAACAAATTAAGCACATCTAAAGGTTACCAATTTAATCATTTAATCCAACCCAAATCGCCAAACCTAATCTAACATGTGAATCCCAAAACAATAACAGAAATAGGCTTGGAATTAAGGTAATCTATCAAGAAAACATAGCCAATCAATAAGAAACATACACACATGATTAATTATATAATGCAAATCTACTTGCCTCAACCAAGAAGAAGATGAAATTGGGGAAAAACATGGGGAGAAGCTTTTTACCACAAAATCCACGAATCTATCCCAACCAAACGCAATCTAACTTGCAAAGGAGAAGGAATGGAAGAAAAGGATAAAAAACAACCTAAATCTAACCAAAAGTGAAGATGATTGAAACTATGAATGTGAGAGAAAGCTCACCAAACCAAGATCAATGGAAAGAGGAGATCGAGAGTAAGAAGATGTGCGGTTTGGATCTTCGAGATGATCTCTCCCAAGAGTTCTGGGCTTGAGAAGATGAAGAGGAAGAAAAAAAGGGCCGCTGTGACTTCATTGTAGAGAATGAGAATGAGATTAGGGTGTGACTTCGTTGCAGAGAATGAGAATGATATTAGGGTTAATCTCTGCTTAAGGAGAAGAAGAGAAAAAAAAAACCGACTAGTTTGCCCTTAAGTGGGTTCGATGAACAAATAGGCCACTTGAAGGGTTTCTGATCGTTGAATCGTGACGGACCAAGAGACCAAAATGATCAGCACGACGAGACCTTTCAAACGAACCTAAAATCACAGCGATTGGAATTTTTCGGAAAAACACTCAATTTTCCCTAAATTGCAAGCTATACCCCCTACTAAAGTCAAACGGACTCGGAATCACACGAAACTTTGCAGACACTATTGTAACACTAAAAGAAACTCGCTCATGATCTAAACCCACTTAATTATCTAACAATATAAACAATTATAATAATAACAAAAAAAAGGGGTCAACGAGCCTGCTATTGGGCCCAATTGACCCAGTAAGGTCGCGGACCTTACATCTCTCACCTCTAAAAAAAACATTTGGTCCCCCAAATGCCTAAACATAATGTCAGGCCCCGACCCAGGTTTAGTATTTTTAATTATTATTTTAACCGTGTTTAATTTCTAAGTGGGATTAGAGGGTGATTAGCTTAGATTTTTAGTCAGATTAGAACTTTGAATAGCTTTGGCGGATTTTGAGCGTGTTGAGTCTGGTTTGACTGGGCCCGGGGTGGCCCCTGTGACCCGTATACAATTGGGAATTTGGCTTTGATTTTCGGAAAATATTGATTTCTATATTTTTGAATTTGTTATTTTTATCCAAATAACTTTTCTATTTACTCCGTTCGCATTCGAACCCCAATAATCCCGTTTTTCGAGAAAAAGGGGCAAATCTAACTTTTTACACTCAAATCTGTGCTTAAATTTTGAAATTTCAAAATCATGGGGAAAATATACTTTTTGAAAACTAAATTTTTCGATGATCATTTTTCTCTTCTTCGTCAACTTCATCCGGAACCCATAACAGGGAGTTTAAAGCCCTGAAGTTTCATGGCCATTGGGGCCCCCGATTTGAACCCACTTATAAAACTTGAACCAACGCTCTTCTTCTTCCTTCATGTTTTCCTACAATGAAACAGAGAAGTCTTTTCTCTTCTTCTCAACTTCTCTCCTCTTGCATGTAAAACAAATCAACCCAAATCTAATTTTTGACTCTACCATCATCTTCCTTATGTAATGAGCAATCCAAAGACATTATTTTGTAAATTTTCTGCTGAAACGAACCTCATTTTCAAGCTCTTCTTGCTGGTTTTCATACCTATAGGTAAGGTTTTATTTCCTCGTTTTGATATGGGTTTCTCACACCCTGAGGAAGCTCTCCTTCATGCATATAGAGAGGCTCTTTGAGAGCCAGTCTGAATATGAATATTATTATGACAGCTTTGTGCTGACTGATTGAGTGCGACATAGAATTCGATGGCCACGGGCCCCAGGTCGTAACATCAAGCAAGCTTTCGTGAAATGTTCCATTGTGATGGAATTTTGTTATCCTCACACGTGCAAATCTTGGGGGAAGCAAAAATTTTAATTAACCCCAAAAATCACACTCCTTGAGATTGGATTACTACAGGAGTCTGGTTTCGGGGCGTGACACATACCTCATCGGAAAAGTGATAAGGATACGCCTTCTAAATCTAATCTTTAAGCTCCCACATAGCTTTTTTTGGGGTGTGATGCTCCCATTGTACCCTGACCCACTGGATGGTCTTGGTACCTAGCACTACCTCCTTGGTGTCAATGATCTGTGCTGGTCGTTCCACATAGATTGCATCTGTTTGCAGCTGAAGTGGCTCGTGCTGTAACACATGAGTAGGATCTGGAACATATTTCTGAAGAATTAAGACATGGAAAACATTGTGCACACCTGCTAGCTCAGGCGGTAGCATAAGACGGTAAGCGACGTCTCCAATCCTACTCTTAATCTCAAATGGTCCCACAAAACCCTTGGCATGCTTCCCTTACTGCCCGAATCTGACAACACCTCTCATCGAAGATACTTTCAGGAACACCATATCCCCACCTGAAATTCTAAAGGTGTCGCGACCCCGGACCGGGGGCCCCGGGACCGCGACGGGGTGGTGTGGATAATGAACCACCCCTTGATGATAGTTATTATACATTTCTTAGTTTCCCACAGGTTTCCGCGGTGAGGATTCCTCATACACTCATAGAACATTTATATAGGTGCGGAAGCGTGTAGCAAATCAAACTCTTAATCCATTCACATCAAATAAGACTGTTAATACACAGGTATGACCTGATGTCAGAGTGAGCAATGATCTCATTAGCATTCCCAAAATCTGAAGTTAAAGTTTAAACAAAAACTCAAGTTAAATTAACATCCCCAAAAATAAAGGCCAACAAAGGCCAGTACAACCCAAAAGTATAAAACAGTAAATCAGTCTATAATCTCCCAAAATGTTCGCAGCTCAAAGCTAAACCGAATGCCTAAATGACATCGTCAGCTTGCCACTCTACTAGTCGCTGTGGTTCATCAATCGCCCCCTCTGGCTCCTCCTCAAAGGCACTAACGGGAGCTGGACCTGAGTACCACAAAAATGGGTCAGACACGACGGTCTGGCAGGTGGGTGAATAGATAATACCGAGAAAGACATCAACGCATATCATAGTTATAACGAAAACTGTCACAAAACAGGATGCATAGTTCATTTAAAGTATAAATGCAATATAAATCATGTGGGGTAATCAAGGTACAGGAACTGACTAGATGGCAACCACACTAGAGCTAAATCATCTCCATCACTAAGGTGATGAGAGCACATTCAGTGCGTTGGGCTCGAACACACGAAGTGACGAGAACCAACATTATAACATATACATATACATATAGCTAGGCAAGACCACGGCCGCGGAACCGGGTAACGGGACAGAACGGGATCCAAGTTGCAACTGGCGGGAGCACAGGGGGAGACCCAAGTCAGTTGATCAGACTGACAAGGATGTCCAAGCTTAGTGGTGCCGACTCATAGGTTACATGATAAATCAAAACATATACAAAACTATATCAATATAGAACATGCGGGCAGGCGGGGCATGGTGCTCGTAGGCACACATTTCATATCATCAACAGTTCAAGTATACACGGGCTGGCAGGACATATCGGGTGTACAAATCGGAATTTGAGAGAAAACCAGTAGATTCGGGTTATTATACAAATAACTGAATAAAACAATGCAATGAGTCCTTATATCATTAGGGACTATGTATTGGGGCGTCCATATTCAAACGACATGTATAAGGATCTTGTATGTCTAAATTACCCTTAGTATGGTACTCGAATGATAGAGGACATACTAAGTTTCCTTATGCACGTTGATGAATATAAAAGCCTCAATACCTTTTCCGAAATGATGTTTCTTTCTATGTCAATCTCCTTATGTCATCCCCTGGGTCTTTCCAAGGTGGTAGGGCATCAGAACAACCTATCCAAACCTTTAAATACCATAACTGAAACCAACAGAAAAGACTCAGGAATTCTGGGTTAAACTCGGTCACCTGTCGGTCAGGTGGCGGTTAGCCGCCGAGGTGATCGGCGGTTAGCCGCTGTCTGACCGCGGAGCTGACCGCGGTTCACCCTGCTAAAATGTAGCATTCTGTGTTTCTAACCGCGCCTCTCGGCTACCTAGCGGTCACTGGGGTCTTTTGGGTGGCGGTTAGCCGCGAGCTGACCGCGCGGCTGACCGCGGTTCGCCTGTCAAAATGCAGCATTCTGTGTTTCTAACCACATCTGGGTCGGCTAGCCGCCGGTCACCTGTCGGCTAGCCGCCGAGGTGACCGCCCGCTGACCGCCCAGCTGCGGGAACTACACATCAGGTGCAGATTCCAGTCTATTCTTTCCCAAACCATTTCACCTCAACTCCAATCATTTCCTAACATGAAATGGGTCTATTCCTTCCATTTAACATTTAATTCTTTCCACCAACCACCATTTCATCAATGCATTTATTTCTCCTACCAATGCACATCTCATTCAATGCAAATACAAATCTCATTTAAGAAGTCATACTAACCCAAAATAAACTTTCATGAATGCATGCATATACTCTCATAGAACTACTAAGAGAAAACCATGACAATAAATACATTTCCAAAAGCATTATAAACATAATAAATCAAATGAAATAGGAATTGTAAAAATCCACATTTTCAACAAAATAAGAACTTATTCAAATCGAATCCATTCATCCACTTGCCTTGGTCTCCAGGTATGCTAATCAAGCTCTAATCACTCTATCAAGCTCAAAATCTACAATCTACACAAAATCCCCAAATACAATCATTACAACCCTAGAATGTCAAAATCAAGAAATAGATGGAGATAGCTTCCAATAATCAAGGTGAAGCACCTCCTAGGCTAGATGAACACACAATCAAGAGATGAGAAGAAGAACTTACATGGAAAGTCCTCTAATGGCAAGAGCTTGCTCAAAGGATAGCTTGGAATGGAAGGCTCTCTCTACAAAGGGTATCAAGATGAAGCTCTCATGGAGGGGAAGAAGACTACTACCTCCATTTTGCCTTTAGCAATAGATTTGAGAGAGATTGAGAGATGGAGGAGCAAGGAGCAAAGAAGTTGAAGAAAACCCTAGGCTGGGCTGGGATACCTTGTTCTCAAGAAATTGCAAGAAGAGGAAGAGAGAAAAGAACTCCTCCTTATATAGACAATGGCTATGGGTCCCACAACTTAAAAGTCCAATCGAGCTAAAACATCGTTCTATGGGCTTCGGACGGATTCGACGAAGAAGGAAGAATTGATCGTCGAAATTTCTACTTTCCAAAAAGTATATATTTTACGAGTTTCGGAGGCATTGAAAATAGTGTCCAGATTTTGTGTAAAAAGACTGTTTTACCCCTATCAATGGCAAAGTGGGGTTTAGAGGTCTCGAATGGGAATGGAGCAAATACGAAAGTTGTAGGGAATCATAAAATACATTAGACGGAGTAATTTACCGATTTCCAGAATTATAACTAAATCCCCAAAACTAATCAAGACACACTAAAAAGGAACCCCCAAAGGGCCCCACTAGATCAAAAGAATTCTCAAAATTATTCAAAGCTATAAAAAAGGCTATTCTAATCCAGATTTAACCAATTCCCTCTAATCTCACTTATAACTAAATCACGTCTTAATTAACACTAATCGGAAACTCTCGGGGCGGGGTCTTACATCCTCCACCCCTTAGGGCATTTGGTCCACCAAATGAAATAAAATAACTAACCTCGGGTAGTAGATGCGGATACTTCTTCTGAACTTGATCCCGTAATTCCCACGTTGCCTCTTCAGGTCCGTGATTTTCCCAAAGCACTTTCACCCATTGTATAGTTCTTGTCCTCAATTCTTGTTCTTTCGTATCGATGATCTGAATAGGCTTCTCGACATAGGTGGCATCTTCTCTGATCTCTAATGGTTCATGACGGAGTACATGTGACGGGTCGGGGACGTACTTTTTCAACATAGACACATGGAACACATTGTGTACGCCGGAAAGCTCAGGTGGTAAGGCCAATCTATAAGCCACGTCACCAATCTTGCTCACGATATCATAGGGTCCAATGTATCGCCGAGATAATTTGCCTCTCTGTCCGAATCTCAAAGTTCCTTTAGTAGGGGACACCTTCAAGAAAACTGTCACGACCCCGAACCGGGCCCCTACTGCGGCCCGACCCCGGGGCGCAAGAATTGGGATTTAAGTAATAATTATATTCCTCCCAGGATCCGCGTGAGTGAGGATGACAATTCCACTCATTATGAATATTTTGCGGAAGCTTACGTGGCGTTGCGACTCGGATTCCGTGGCCATCGGATTCCGCGTCGCACTCAACCGCTGGCATATAGCTATTATATCAAGAATCATATCAGACTGGAACAAACCATCACATTAAAAATACAGAGCTGACAGTAACAGGATATTTCATTCCCACATATGTTCAAGTTACAAGTATCAATGTACATTAATTAAAAATCCCTGAGAACAGGCTAATAAAAGCCATACAAATAACAAGCTAGATAGACACTACCCCACAGGTGACGTAACTCAGATGTCGAGCTAAATGTCTACATGACATAGTCGACGCTACAAATCTGCAACTCATGGCTCCACAGCCAACACGTGCACTCAGCTCGGAGCAAAGAAATCTGGACCTGAGTACCAAAGAGTGGGTCAGACACGACGGTCTGGCAGGTGGATGAAAAGATATAAACGTTAAACTGAATAATAAAACATATGGTAAATCATGGTATTCGATCAAGAGTCGCATAGATTTAAAACCAATGTAAACATGCATATCTGACAAAATATGTATTCATTTTAAAGCATGTGTAAAAGCATATATATATATCTGGTAAAACATGCATTCTTTTCAAACAATTGTAAAACATGTATTCCTTTAAAATGACTGTAAAACATGTATTCCTCACATTGCAAACCCAGTCCATAGGCGGACCCTGCAAATTGCCCTTCTTCAGGGGAGCCACAATCGTGGGGAACGGGTTGGCAACCACAATAAAGCTAAATCCTCTCTATCACTAATGTGATGAGAGCAAGATCGGGCGTTGGTCTCTAACACGCGAAGTGACGAGAACCAACATTATACATATATATACATATAGCTAGACAAGACCACGGCCGCGGAACCGGGTAATCGGGACGGGATCCAAGCTGCAGCTGGCGGGAGCACGATGGGGGAGGCCCAAGTCAGTTGATCAGACTGACAAGGACGTCCAAGCTTAGTGGTGCCGACTCACGGTGACATGAGAAATCAAAACATGTACAAAACTATATCGGTATAAAACACTCGGGCAGGCGGGATACGGTGCTCGTAGGCACGTATTTCATATCACTATCTTTTCATGCATAAACGGGGCTGGCGGGACATATCAGGCGTATAAATCAGAATTCGAGATAAAACCAGTCGGATCGGGTAATTATACCTATAATCTGAGTAAAACAATGCAATGAATCCTTATGCCATTAGGGACTATATATTGGGGCATCCATATTCAAACGACATGTATAAGGATCTTGTATGTCTATATTACCCTTAGTATGGTACTCAAATGATAGAGGACATACTAAGTTTCCTTATGCACGTTGATGAATCCAAAAATCCCAATACATTTCCTAAATGGTGTTTCTTTCTAAGTCAATCTCCTTATGTCATCCCCTGGGTCTTTCCAAGGTGGTAGGGCATCAGAACAACCCATCCAAACCTTTAAATACCATATCTGAAACCAATAGAAAAGACTCAGGAATTCTGGGTAAACTCGGTCACCTGTCGGTCAGCTGGCGGTTAGCCGCCGAAGTGATCAGCGGTTAGCCGCTGGCTGACCGCGGAGCTGACCGCGGCTCACCCTGCTAGAATGTAGCATTCTGTGTTTCTAACCGCGCATTTCGGCTACCTGGCGGTCACTGGGTTTGGGGTTGGCGGTTAGCCGCGAGCTGACCGCGCGGCTGACCGCGGTTCACCTGTCAAAACGAAGCATTCTGTGTTTGTAACCGCATCTGGGTCGGCTAGCCGCCGGTCACCTGTCGGCTAGCCGCCAAGGTGACCGCCCGCTGACCGCCCAGCTGCGGAAACTCTGCATCAGGTGCAGATTTCAGCTCTTTCCTTCCCATTCCTTTTCACCTCAACTCCAACCCTTTTCTAACATAAAATAGATCCATTCCCTTCCATTCAACATTTAATTCTTTCCACCAACTACCATTCCACCAATGCATTTATTTCTTCTACCCATGCAAATCTCATTCAATGCAAATACAATACCATTTAAGAAGCTCATAATGACCCAAAAATGAACTTTGGTGAGGAATGCATATATTCACATAAAACTACTAAGGGAAAAACCATGACAATCAATACATTTCCAAAAGCATTATAAACATAATGAATCAATTGAAATAGGAATAGTAAAAATTCACATTTTCAACAAAATAAGAACTTAATCAAATTGAATCCATTCATCCACTTGCCTTGGTTTCCAAAGTAGCTAATCAAGCTCCTAATCACCCTCTCAAGCCACCAATCTCCAATCTATACAAAAGCCCCAAAATAAACCCATCTTAGAACCCTAAAATGGCAAACCAAAGAACAAGAAGAAGAGAGCTCCCAATAGAGAAGGTGGAGACTCTCTAGAGCTAGGAAAACACAAACCTAGGAGATTGAAGGAATTGCTTACTTGGAAGTGCTTCAAATGAAGAAGACTAGCTCAAGGAGAACCTCAATGTGGCTGGATTTCTCTTCTAATGGCATCCATAGAGAGCTTGAGATGAGGGGAAGAAGGAGATGGGCACAAATCTCTCATTTTGGCAAGCTTGGAGGTGGGTTTTGTGAGAAAACAAGAAGAAGAAGAAGAAAGGGGAAAACCCTAGGCTGAGTTCCTCTCCTAACGCTGGGAACGAATGGGGAAGAAGAAGATGGCTGGCCTTTTGTCAAAAGGGTGGGTGTGGGTCCCACCATCATTTAAACTTGTCGGGACTAAAACATCGGTTTCTGGGCCCCGGATGCAATCGACGAAGAAGAGAAAAATGTTCCTCATAAAATCTATTTTTCAAAAAGTATAATTTTGGCATGGTTTTGAGATCTCGGAATTTGGGTCCAGATTTTTGTGTAAAAAGACTGTTTTACCCCTATCAATGGTAAAGTTGGGTTTAGCGGTCTCGGATGGAAACGGAGCAAATACAAAGGTTGTCGGGAATAATAAAATACATTAAACGAAGCAAATTACCGATATCCAAAATTATTGCACAAATCCCAAAGCTAATCAAAATACAATAAACGAACCCCCAAAATCACACAAAACTCACAGGGGAAACCCCCAAAGGTTCCACTCAATCAAAAGAGTTCTCAAAATCAATCAAGCTATAAAAAAGCTATTCTAATCCAGATTTAACCAAATTCCACTAATCCCACTTTAGAAAACTAGTCCAAAAATTAAGAAGACACTAATCCCAGAAATTAGGGGTCGGGTTCTCACATCCTCCCCCCCTTAGAACATTTGGTCCTCCAAATGAACTAAACAAACCCAAAACAACAAGTGGAGATATTAATCCCACACTCCGAACACAAAACCTCAAACGGATGCTCTGAATCGGCCCTCTCGGGAGCTCCTGAATTCGCTGGGTCATCCATGCTGCAGAACTCTTCGGTCCACTTATCAATAGTCGTCAAACATTCTCCACTGGCTTGCATCTATTACTGCCCTGCCAACCTGACTGCTCAAGGAATCTACCAACTCTGACTTCTTCTCAGTTCCACCAAGTCTATTGCTTCTAACCACCTTGATCAAGAAACCCTTGGAACCATTTTGTCACTTCCTTACAACTGTCGAACCTAAGTCTCGTATCAAATGCACAATCTTCAAGGTGAACTCTTGCTAGCTCTAACTCTTTCAGATCATTGCTCTTAATCCTCTGCACCATAGTCGGTTTCTGACACTAACCTGCTTGTTCTTTCACCATTCTTCAACATTTGAAGCTCTACACTTGCCTTTGTAATTGTTCGTAGCTGTTCTGCCAAATTTGCTTCCTTCCACGAAATCCAAAATAACTGATTTCCTGCTCCATGTTTCTGTACTTTGAAATCCGACGTTCCTCTTGTTCATAAAGATCTGGGAAAATCTTCGTTGTCGGGCGATCAGGTAGAGATCCTTTCTGCAGTCGACCACTTCGCTAATTGTTGAAATTTGACTTCAAATGCTTCTAACATCTTGTCAAGTCTACTCCTCCACATGGCTGCACTTGTTGAAAATTCTCGAATACTTCTCTGACAAAACTCATCAAATCTTAGAAATCTCTAGCTCTGGACATCTCCTTGGAGTTTTTTTTTTTTTTTTTAACTGAAAATTGTCTCTAAACATTGATGATCTGCACTGCTCCTGTACAACTGTACTATCCTTGGTCAAACATGGTGGTGATACGCGTCTGTGGTCAAGGTCTCTGATTTGGTTAAAGATCTTGAACTATCCAAACTTTTACTTAACAACCTGTTCCTCTTACACAATTAATATTCGAAGAATTCTTCCATCAACCCCTGACACTCATCAGTTTTTCTTACCTTGCCTCGAATCTGCTACTTGTCTTGTCTATCGATGTCGGTCCAAGAAAATGAAAGTTCTGACTCATTCCGACGTACTGTAACTCTATCTCTGTCGTAAAACGCTGTACATAGTGTCCTTCGATGCTTGCATGAAAGTTGTCATCATGGACGGGCTCGAATAGAAGTAATCTCTATCAAGGTTGTCAAAATCAGGTCACTTGTCGACACACAATCTTTGACGTAAATAACTTAGAAATCTATCACTTCCTCCTATGTTAAGTTGACCCAATCAAATGTTCGGACGATCATCTGGATACTCCACCAATCTCTATCCACTCGTTGGAATCACAAGGTTCTCAACTCTGTAGGTTGTATCTCTATCTCAGGTTCATCATCCTCAAGTCATGTACGTGTGTCGTTCTTCTCTAGATCTTTCAACTGGCCTCGCCCATAGGTTATGATTCTCTAGTTTGCATCTGCACAGTGTCCAAACTGACATTCCAAAAGTCAGTAAAGTCCGCAGAATCCCCTCTATTATAAGACCAAGCAACCATCCATTCCGTATACAGCCCTTTAGACCACCGCTGAAAGCTTACTTCCTATGATCTAACCACACACAGAAGCATCCTGTCGAGTTGACTTCACCATCATTCTGGATATGTCGAGAATCATCTAACACTTTTCTGACAAAAGTTCGTCAAATTTGAGAAGTTTCTAGCTTTTGGCATCCACTTAAAGTTCTATCAACTGAAAATCACCTTAAACTTCCAAAAATCCACCCTTTTTCTGGGTTCTGGAGCCTTCTGACATAGGAAAATACTCCACGTTTATCCCAAAAAAATCCATACTTACCTGCCTAACGCACTATCTGACGGTGCACGATCAACCGTAATTGGGTCTCAATAAGCTGTTCACATTCCTTGCTGACTAACAACTGCTCACAATTCTTTCACTGATTCCATCTGTGACATCGGAAAGCTGGAATTTCTGCCAAGGTCCTTCGAGATCCACATGCTAAGCCCTCAAAACTCTGACTCTCTAGTGCGAAAACAAGAAAAGGGCACTAAATGTAGGTGCGAAGACATTAAATTCTCCCCCACTAGAAAGAATTTGGTCCCCCAAATTCCCTAACAACAAGGACAAGAAGGCGAGACAAATATAGTCTCCCCCACTAGAAGAAAACAAACCCAAACTCGCAGAAACGACAGTTAGCCAAAAGAAAATACACATAGTCTAAAGAGTCCTCACCACACGTCTTAAGGTTTCTAGAGTGTTTTATTTCCTAGGAACCTGCCCGCTCTGATACCAGTCTGTCACGCCCCCAAACCCGGACCCCACAGCGGCCCGACCTCGGGGGGCGTGAACTTGGGATTTGAGTAATAATTATATTCCTCCCAGGATCCGCGTGAGTGAGGATGACAATTCCACTCATTATGAATATTTTGCGGAAGCTTACGTGGCGTTGCGACTCGGATTCCGTGGCCATCGGATTCCGCGTCGCACTCAACCGCTGGCATATAGCTATTATATCAAGAATCATATCAGACTGGAACAAACCATCACATTAAAAATACAGAGCTGACAGTAACAGGATATTTCATTCCCACATATGTTCAAGTTACAAGTATCAATGTACATTAATTAAAAATCCCTGAGAACAGGCTAATAAAAGCCATACAAATAACAAGCTAGATAGACACTACCCCACAGGTGACGTAACTCAGATGTCGAGCTAAATGTCTACATGACATAGTCGACGCTACAAATCTGCAACTCATGGCTCCACAGCCAACACGTGCACTCAGCTCGGAGCAAAGAAATCTGGACCTGAGTACCAAAGAGTGGGTCAGACACGACGGTCTGGCAGGTGGATGAAAAGATATAAACGTTAAACTGAATAATAAAACATATGGTAAATCATGGTATTCGATCAAGAGTCGCATAGATTTAAAACCAATGTAAACATGCATATCTGACAAAATATGTATTCATTTTAAAGCATGTGTAAAAGCATATATATATATCTGGTAAAACATGCATTCTTTTCAAACAATTGTAAAACATGTATTCCTTTAAAATGACTGTAAAACATGTATTCCTCACATTGCAAACCCAGTCCATAGGCGGACCCTGCAAATTGCCCTTCTTCAGGGGAGCCACAATCGTGGGGAACGGGTTGGCAACCACAATAAAGCTAAATCCTCTCTATCACTAATGTGATGAGAGCAAGATCGGGCGTTGGTCTCTAACACGCGAAGTGACGAGAACCAACATTATACATATATATACATATAGCTAGACAAGACCACGGCCGCGGAACCGGGTAATCGGGACGGGATCCAAGCTGCAGCTGGCGGGAGCACGATGGGGGAGGCCCAAGTCAGTTGATCAGACTGACAAGGACGTCCAAGCTTAGTGGTGCCGACTCACGGTGACATGAGAAATCAAAACATGTACAAAACTATATCGGTATAAAACACTCGGGCAGGCGGGATACGGTGCTCGTAGGCACGTATTTCATATCACTATCTTTTCATGCATAAACGGGGCTGGCGGGACATATCAGGCGTATAAATCAGAATTCGAGATAAAACCAGTCGGATCGGGTAATTATACCTATAATCTGAGTAAAACAATGCAATGAATCCTTATGCCATTAGGGACTATATATTGGGGCATCCATATTCAAACGACATGTATAAGGATCTTGTATGTCTATATTACCCTTAGTATGGTACTCAAATGATAGAGGACATACTAAGTTTCCTTATGCACGTTGATGAATCCAAAAATCCCAATACATTTCCTAAATGGTGTTTCTTTCTAAGTCAATCTCCTTATGTCATCCCCTGGGTCTTTCCAAGGTGGTAGGGCATCAGAACAACCCATCCAAACCTTTAAATACCATATCTGAAACCAATAGAAAAGACTCAGGAATTCTGGGTAAACTCGGTCACCTGTCGGTCAGCTGGCGGTTAGCCGCCGAAGTGATCAGCGGTTAGCCGCTGGCTGACCGCGGAGCTGACCGCGGCTCACCCTGCTAGAATGTAGCATTCTGTGTTTCTAACCGCGCATTTCGGCTACCTGGCGGTCACTGGGTTTGGGGTTGGCGGTTAGCCGCGAGCTGACCGCGCGGCTGACCGCGGTTCACCTGTCAAAACGAAGCATTCTGTGTTTGTAACCGCATCTGGGTCGGCTAGCCGCCGGTCACCTGTCGGCTAGCCGCCAAGGTGACCGCCCGCTGACCGCCCAGCTGCGGAAACTCTGCATCAGGTGCAGATTTCAGCTCTTTCCTTCCCATTCCTTTTCACCTCAACTCCAACCCTTTTCTAACATAAAATAGATCCATTCCCTTCCATTCAACATTTAATTCTTTCCACCAACTACCATTCCACCAATGCATTTATTTCTTCTACCCATGCAAATCTCATTCAATGCAAATACAATACCATTTAAGAAGCTCATAATGACCCAAAAATGAACTTTGGTGAGGAATGCATATATTCACATAAAACTACTAAGGGAAAAACCATGACAATCAATACATTTCCAAAAGCATTATAAACATAATGAATCAATTGAAATAGGAATAGTAAAAATTCACATTTTCAACAAAATAAGAACTTAATCAAATTGAATCCATTCATCCACTTGCCTTGGTTTCCAAAGTAGCTAATCAAGCTCCTAATCACCCTCTCAAGCCACCAATCTCCAATCTATACAAAAGCCCCAAAATAAACCCATCTTAGAACCCTAAAATGGCAAACCAAAGAACAAGAAGAAGAGAGCTCCCAATAGAGAAGGTGGAGACTCTCTAGAGCTAGGAAAACACAAACCTAGGAGATTGAAGGAATTGCTTACTTGGAAGTGCTTCAAATGAAGAAGACTAGCTCAAGGAGAACCTCAATGTGGCTGGATTTCTCTTCTAATGGCATCCATAGAGAGCTTGAGATGAGGGGAAGAAGGAGATGGGCACAAATCTCTCATTTTGGCAAGCTTGGAGGTGGGTTTTGTGAGAAAACAAGAAGAAGAAGAAGAAAGGGGAAAACCCTAGGCTGAGTTCCTCTCCTAACGCTGGGAACGAATGGGGAAGAAGAAGATGGCTGGCCTTTTGTCAAAAGGGTGGGTGTGGGTCCCACCATCATTTAAACTTGTCGGGACTAAAACATCGGTTTCTGGGCCCCGGATGCAATCGACGAAGAAGAGAAAAATGTTCCTCATAAAATCTATTTTTCAAAAAGTATAATTTTGGCATGGTTTTGAGATCTCGGAATTTGGGTCCAGATTTTTGTGTAAAAAGACTGTTTTACCCCTATCAAAGGTAAAGTTGGGTTTAGCGGTCTCGGATGGAAACGGAGCAAATACAAAGGTTGTCGGGAATAATAAAATACATTAAACGAAGCAAATTACCGATATCCAAAATTATTGCACAAATCCCAAAGCTAATCAAAATACAATAAACGAACCCCCAAAATCACACAAAACTCACAGGGGAAACCCCCAAAGGTTCCACTCAATCAAAAGAGTTCTCAAAATCAATCAAGCTATAAAAAAGCTATTCTAATCCATATTTAACCAAATTCCACTAATCCCACTTTAGAAAACTAGTCCAAAAATTAAGAAGACACTAATCCCAGAAATTAGGGGTCGGGTTCTCACAAAAACCTTATCTCCTTCCTTAAAATGTAAGTCCCTTCGATGAGAGTCTGCATAACTCTTCTGTCTACTCCGGGCTACTTTCAGACGTTCTTGGATCAACTTGACTTTGTCACTGGTTTCACTCACCATAGTCGGTCCATGAAAACTGCGAATACCTACTTCTTCCCAACAAACTGGAGTTCTACATCTCCTACCATACAATGCCTCAAAAGGCGCCATCCCAATGCTCGAATGATAACTGTTGTTGTAGGCGAATTCACAAAGCGGTAAGGTCTCATCCCATTGAGTCTTGAAATCTAGTACACACGCTCGAAGCATATCTTCAAGGGTCTGAATTGTCCTTTCCGACTGACCATCTGTTTGTGGGTGATACGCTGTGCTAAACTGAAGCTTTGTTCCCATAGACTTATGCAAAGTCTTCCAGAATCTCGAGACGAATCTGCTATCTCTGTCCGAAGTAATGGAGACTGGCTGCCCATGACGGCTGACAATCTCGTTGACAAACAACTCTGCGAGAGGTAACATATGCATCTTCTCTCCGGTCTTCATAGGAATAAAATGAGCTGATTTGGTGAGACGGTCCACAATGACCCATATGGAGTTGTTCCCTTTTCTGGTCCTTGGCAATCCCGAGATGAAATCCATGGTGATATGTTCCCACTTCCATTCTGGGATCTCTAATGGCTGCAATAACCCTGGAGGTCTCTGATGCTCTGCCTTCACCAACTGACACGTCATACATCGTGAAACGAAAGCTGCTATTTCTCTCTTCATGTTGTTCCACCAAAATCTGCCTTTCAAGTTCTGATACATCTTCGTGCTACCCGGATGCATAGAGTACTTCGTACTGTGCGCCTCTGTCATAATATCATTCTTCAAATCTTCAATGTTGGGCACGCATAGACGATCACGATAGAATAAGATTCCATCCACAATACGAAAATCAGGACGTTCTGCTATGTGCTCTGAAATCTTGGCCAACTCTGGATCTTGCAATTGGTTGTCCTTGATCTTCCGAATGAACGAGGGTTCAGACACTGACATATTGGCTAACATCACTCCCTCGCTTAGGAGCTGAAAATCTACCCCCAACTCTTCGAATTGCTGAAAGAAGCACGTAACTCTTAGGCTTGCCACACTTGCTGACTTCCTACTCAAGGCATCGGCTACTACATTTGCCTTTCCCGGGTGGTACTTGATCGGAAAATCATAATATTTGATGTATTCCATCCATCTTCTTTGTCTCATATTCAACTCCTTCTGAGAGAACAAATACTGTAAGCTGCGGTGATCGGAGTGGACTTCGAATTTCTCTCCGTAGAGGTAATGTCTCCACATCTTTAGCGCAAAAACGACCGCTGCTAACTCCAGATCATGCGTTGCATAGTTCTTCTCGTGGTCCTTCAACTGACGGGATCCATAAGCAACGACTTTTCTATCTTGCATCAACACACAACCGAGTCCTATATTCGAAGCATCTGTAAAAATGGTGTAACCGCCGCTCCCGGATGGTAAAGTGAGGACGGGTGCTGAAGTTAATCTCTTTTTCAACTCTTGGAAGCTGGTCTCACATTGGTCTGTCCACACATAAGGTGCATTCTTCTTGGTCAACTTTGTCAATGAAGCTGCGATCGACGAAAATCCCTGCACAAATCTTCGATAGTAACCCGCCAATCCAAGAAAACTTCTGATTTCTGACGCGTTCTTCGGTCTTTCCCACTTCACAACTGCATCTATCTTGGCTGGGTCCACTGATAATCCTTCTTTGGAAATGATATGACTTAAAAATGCGACTTCTTCAAGCCAAAAATCGCACTTAGAGAGCTTCGCATACAATTGATTGTCTCTTAGGAGTTGCAATGCTATCCTCAAATGCTCTTCGTGTTCTTCTCTAGACTTAGAGTACACCAAAATGTCATCAATAAACACCACTGTGAATTGGTCTAAGTACTCAGCGAATATTTTATTCATCAAAGCCATGAATACTGCTGGTGCATTCGTCAGTCCAAATGGCATCACTAGAAACTCATAGTGTCCATATCTCGTCCGGAACGCCGTCTTCGATACATCTGAATCTCTAACTCTCAGCTGATGATAACCTGATCTTAGATCGATCTTCGAAAAGTAAGCAGCACCTTGCAATTGGTCAAACAATTCATCTATCCTTGGCAATGGATACTTGTTCTTGATGGTAGCTTGGTTCAATTTCCGGTAATCAATACACATTCTCATGGAACCGTCTTTCTTCTTGACGAATAAAATTGGAGCTCCCCAAGGTGAGACGCTCGGTCTAATAAAACCTTTATCCAACAATTCTTGCAACTGAATCTTCAACTCTCCTAATTCCGCTGGAGCCATTCTGTATGGTGCGATAGATATCGGAGCGGTCCCTGGTAACAATTCAATGGTGAAGTCAATCTCCCTAACAGGTGGTAAACCTGGGATTTCTTCTGGAAAAATGTCTGGGAATTCGCAAACAATTGGGATCTCCTCCACCCCTTGGGACCGTTTATCCTCCGTGATAAACGCTAAATAGCATTCACATCCGCTTCTCACTAGTCTATCAGCCTTCAATGCTGAGACGAATCTTGGACAAGAATTCTTCCTCTCCCCATGGAACAAAACGCCTGCTGGGGTCTCCTCTAATTTGAACGTGAGGGTCTTATGGAAACAGTCCATCGTAGCATGGTACCCTGCTAACCAATCCATTCCTAGAATAACATCGAAATCAAACATCTCCAACAAAATGAGATTCGCCGGTAGCACCACATCTCCTATCTTAATAGCACATCTAGGATAATATTTCCTACACACAACTTGTTTGCCTACGGGAGTGGACACCGTCAACACATACTCAAGTTCTCTAGCAGGCATATCAATCAACTTAGAAAATTTTGGAGACAAGAAGGAGTGCGTAGAGCCAGGGCAAACAAAATCTTAGCTTCAAATCCACAAACTAGGAGTGTACCTTCCACCACGTTATCTGCTGCCTCTGCATCAGCTTGGTTAATTGCATAGACTTGTCCTTGCTGTTGAGGCCTGTTCTGAGCTTGTTGCTGCCTTCCTTGCTGTGCATTCCTATTCTGCTGAGGACGCTGATTCTGATTCTGTCCTTGATGACGAGCTTGCTGCTGTTGTGGAGGTCTGTACTGTTGTTGTGGAGCCTGTTGCTGGAGTGGCCTGGGCTGGTTCTGTACAGCTAATGCATTCTGAGGTGGTGCCTGGCGCTGTGTTCCTTGTTGTTGCTGATGCTGTCTGTTGTTGCCTTGTCCAGCTTGCCTTGGGCAGTCCTTGAGCTGGTGTGCCATGGATCCACATCTGAAACATGCTCCCGTAATCGTACGGCATTGAGCACTCTCATGGTTCTTACCACAGTGAACGCAAACTAGAGCATTCTGCACGTTTTGTTCATGCCTCGGTCGTTTGTTCTGATGGTTCCTTGGCTGGTGATTCTGTTGGTGAGCTGGTGCCTTTCCTTGGATCTTGAGGATCTTGTTGTTCAGGTTCTCGAATTTGTAGGCCCTTCTCACAGCCTCTTCAAAAGTGATAGGTGGTACAACACCCGTGGCATCCCTCTCAATGATCGGGTTAAGTCCTTCAAGGAACTTTGCTATCTTTTTCTCCACAGTGTCAATCGACTCGAGGGCATATCGAGACAACCTTTCGAACTTCGTGAGGTACTCTTGCACGGTCGTGCTACCTTGTACGAGCTGCTGGAATTCAATGGCCTTTTGCCTCTTCACATGTGTCGGTACATACTTGTCACCGAATTGTCTCTTGAAACTTGTCCAAGCCTCTGCGTCTGCTATGGTCCTATACTCAGCCTTGATTGTTTTCCACCATATATCTGCTAGGCCGGTGAACATGGAAGCGGTGAGTTGCACTTGCTGTCTACCGGTACATCTAAATATCTCAAAGGTGTTCTCCGTATGCTCCAACCAGTCATCTGCAGCTAATGGGTCCTCATGTCCAGTGAACTCCTTGGGACCCCTCTTCCTAAACTTTTCATACAACGCATTGGGATCATGTTCCCTATTGTTAATGACAATCTGAGTGCCTAGAGGTTGCGTTGGTGCCGGTTCAGGTCTCCTTTCCAACACTTCTAACAACCGCCTTTGCATCGTAGCCATCTCCCTAGCATGCTCTTCATCCTTTCTGGCCATTTGTTCTTGCATTCTGGCTTGATTTTCGTTGGCTTGACGTTGCTGGTCAAGCATGGCTTGCATCATCTGTTGAAATTGATTCTGCATATTGGGATCCGGAGTACCGTTTCCTAGTGGCCCGGTGTGTTCACTATTGCTTGCGGTGGGATTGTCGGTTACGGGTTTTTTTCGAGGTGGCATATCACTGTAAAACAAATTGTTAGCACATAAAGTCATATAAGGGTCACACATTGCTCACACGAGTCTAACTAACGAAAAGTCTAACAAGAAGTCTAACGGATCCTCGCCACGTCCTTAGGGTTTCTAGTTTCTTTTAATTGCCTGAAACACGTCTCGCTCTGATACCAGCCTGTCGCGACCCCGGACCGGGGGCCCCGGGACCGCGACGGGGTGGTGTGGATAATGAGCCACCCCTTGATGATAGTTATTATACATTTCTTAGTTTCCCACAGGTTTCCGCGGTGAGGATTCCTCATACACTCATAGAACATTTATATAGGTGCGGAAGCGTGTAGCAAATCAAACTCTTAATCCATTCACATCAAATAAGACTGTTAATACACAGGTATGACCTGATGTCAGAGTGAGCAATGATCTCATTAGCATTCCCAAAATCTGAAGTTAAAGTTTAAACAAAAACTCAAGTTAAATTAACATCCCCAAAAATAAAGGCCAACAAAGGCCAGTACAACCCAAAAGTATAAAACAGTAAATCAGTCTATAATCTCCCAAAATGTTCGCAGCTCAAAGCTAAACCGAATGCCTAAATGACATCGTCAGCTTGCCACTCTACTAGTCGCTGTGGTTCATCAATCGCCCCCTCTGGCTCCTCCTCAAAGGCACTAACGGGAGCTGGACCTGAGTACCACAAAAATGGGTCAGACACGACGGTCTGGCAGGTGGGTGAATAGATAATACCGAGAAAGACATCAACGCATATCATAGTTATAACGAAAACTGTCACAAAACAGGATGCATAGTTCATTTAAAGTATAAATGCAATATAAATCATGTGGGGTAATCAAGGTACAGGAACTGACTAGATGGCAACCACACTAGAGCTAAATCCTCTCCATCACTAAGGTGATGAGAGCACATTCAGTGCGTTGGGCTCGAACACACGAAGTGACGAGAACCAACATTATAACATATACATATACATATAGCTAGGCAAGACCACGGCCGCGGAACCGGGTAACGGGACAGAACGGGATCCAAGTTGCAACTGGCGGGAGCACAGGGGGAGACCCAAGTCAGTTGATCAGACTGACAAGGATGTCCAAGCTTAGTGGTGCCGACTCATAGGTTACATGATAAATCAAAACATATACAAAACTATATCAATATAGAACATACGGGCAGGCGGGGCATGGTGCTCGTAGGCACACATTTCATATCATCAACAGTTCAAGTATACACGGGCTGGCAGGACATATCGGGTGTACAAATCGGAATTTGAGAGAAAACCAGTAGATTCGGGTTATTATACAAATAACTGAATAAAACAATGCAATGAGTCCTTATATCATTAGGGACTATGTATTGGGGCGTCCATATTCAAACGACATGTATAAGGATCTTGTATGTCTAAATTACCCTTAGTATGGTACTCGAATGATAGAGGACATACTAAGTTTCCTTATGCACGTTGATGAATATAAAAGCCTCAATACCTTTTCCGAAATGATGTTTCTTTCTATGTCAATCTCCTTATGTCATCCCCTGGGTCTTTCCAAGGTGGTAGGGCATCAGAACAACCTATCCAAACCTTTAAATACCATAACTGAAACCAACAGAAAAGACTCAGGAATTCTGGGTTAAACTCGGTCACCTGTCGGTCAGGTGGCGGTTAGCCGCCGAGGTGATCGGCGGTTAGCCGCTGTCTGACCGCGGAGCTGACCGCGGTTCACCCTGCTAAAATGTAGCATTCTGTGTTTCTAACCGCGCCTCTCGGCTACCTAGCGGTCACTGGGGTCTTTTGGGTGGCGGTTAGCCGCGAGCTGACCGCGCGGCTGACCGCGGTTCGCCTGTCAAAATGCAGCATTCTGTGTTTCTAACCACATCTGGGTCGGCTAGCCGCCGGTCACCTGTCGGCTAGCCGCCGAGGTGACCGCCCGCTGACCGCCCAGCTGCGGGAACTACACATCAGGTGCAGATTCCAGTCTATTCTTTCCCAAACCATTTCACCTCAACTCCAATCATTTCCTAACATGAAATGGGTCTATTCCTTCCATTTAACATTTAATTCTTTCCACCAACCACCATTTCATCAATGCATTTATTTCTCCTACCAATGCACATCTCATTCAATGCAAATACAAATCTCATTTAAGAAGTCATACTAACCCAAAATAAACTTTCATGAATGCATGCATATACTCTCATAGAACTACTAAGAGAAAACCATGACAATAAATACATTTCCAAAAGCATTATAAACATAATAAATCAAATGAAATAGGAATAGTAAAAATCCACATTTTCAACAAAATAAGAACTTATTCAAATCGAATCCATTCATCCACTTGCCTTGGTCTCCAGGTATGCTAATCAAGCTCTAATCACTCTATCAAGCTCAAAATCTACAATCTACACAAAATCCCCAAATACAATCATTACAACCCTAGAATGTCAAAATCAAGAAATAGATGGAGATAGCTTCCAATAATCAAGGTGAAGCACCTCCTAGGCTAGATGAACACACAATCAAGAGATGAGAAGAAGAACTTACATGGAAAGTCCTCTAATGGCAAGAGCTTGCTCAAAGGATAGCTTGGAATGGAAGGCTCTCTCTACAAAGGGTATCAAGATGAAGCTCTCATGGAGGGGAAGAAGACTACTACCTCCATTTTGCCTTTAGCAATAGATTTGAGAGAGATTGAGAGATGGAGGATCAAGGAGCAAAGACGTTGAAGAAAACCCTAGGCTGGGCTGGGATACCTTGTTCTCAGGAAATTGCAAGAAGAGGAAGAGAGAAAAGAACTCCTCCTTATATAGACAATGGCTATGGGTCCCACAACTTAAAAGTCCAATCGAGCTAAAACATCGTTCTACGGGCTTCGGACGGATTCGACGAAGAATGAAGAATTGATCGTCGAAATTTCTACTTTCCAAAAAGTATATATTTTACGAGTTTCGGAGGCATTGAAAATAGTGTCCAGATTTTGTGTAAAAAGACTGTTTTACCCCTATCAATGGCAAAGTGGGGTTTAGAGGTCTCGAATGGGAATGGAGCAAATACGAAAGTTGTAGGGAATCATAAAATACATTAGACGGAGTAATTTACCGATTTCCAGAATTATAACTAAATCCCCAAAACTAATCAAGACACACTAAAAAGGAACCCCCAAAGGGCCCCACTAGATCAAAAGAATTCTCAAAATTATTCAAAGCTATAAAAAAGGCTATTCTAATCCAGATTTAACCAATTCCCTCTAATCTCACTTATAACTAAATCACGTCTTAATTAACACTAATCGGAAACTCTCGGGGCGGGGTCTTACATCCTCCACCCCTTAGGGCATTTGGTCCACCAAATGAAATAAAATAACTAACCTCGGGTAGTAGATGCGGATACTTCTTCTGAACTTGATCCCGTAATTCCCACGTTGCCTCTTCAGGTCCGTGATTTTCCCAAAGCACTTTCACCCATTGTATAGTTCTTGTCCTCAATTCTTGTTCTTTCGTATCGATGATCTGAATAGGCTTCTCGACATAGGTGGCATCTTCTCTGATCTCTAATGGTTCATGACGGAGTACATGTGACGGGTCGGGGACGTACTTTTTCAACATAGACACATGGAACACATTGTGTACGCCGGAAAGCTCAGGTGGTAAGGCCAATCTATAAGCCACGTCACCAATCTTGCTCACGATATCATAGGGTCCAATGTATCGCCGAGATAATTTGCCTCTCTGTCCGAATCTCAAAGTTCCTCTAGTAGGGGACACCTTCAAGAAAACCTTATCTCCTTCCTTAAAATGTAAGTCCCTTCGATGAGAGTCTGCATAACTCTTCTGTCTACTCCGGGCTACTTTCAGACGTTCTTGGATCAACTTGACTTTGTCACTGGTTTCACTCACCATAGTCGGTCCATGAAAACTGCGAATACCTACTTCTTCCCAACAAACTGGAGTTCTACATCTCCTACCATACAATGCCTCAAAAGGCGCCATCCCAATGCTCGAATGATAACTGTTGTTGTAGGCGAATTCACAAAGCGGTAAGGTCTCATCCCATTGAGTCTTGAAATCTAGTACACACGCTCGAAGCATATCTTCAAGGGTCTGAATTGTCCTTTCCGACTGACCATCTGTTTGTGGGTGATACGCTGTGCTAAACTGAAGCTTTGTTCCCATAGACTTATGCAAAGTCTTCCAGAATCTCGAGACGAATCTGCTATCTCTGTCCGAAGTAATGGAGACTGGCTGCCCATGACGGCTGACAATCTCGTTGACAAACAACTCTGCGAGAGGTAACATATGCATCTTCTCTCCGGTCTTCATAGGAATAAAATGAGCTGATTTGGTGAGACGGTCCACAATGACCCATATGGAGTTGTTCCCTTTTCTGGTCCTTGGCAATCCCGAGATGAAATCCATGGTGATATGTTCCCACTTCCATTCTGGGATCTCTAATGGCTGCAATAACCCTGGAGGTCTCTGATGCTCTGCCTTCACCAACTGACACGTCATACATCGTGAAACGAAAGCTGCTATTTCTCTCTTCATGTTGTTCCACCAAAATCTGCCTTTCAAGTTCTGATACATCTTCGTGCTACCCGGATGCATAGAGTACTTCGTACTGTGCGCCTCTGTCATAATATCATTCTTCAAATCTTCAATGTTGGGCACGCATAGACGATCACGATAGAATAAGACTCCATCCACAATACGAAAATCAGGACGTTCTGCTATGTGCTCTGAAATCTTGGCCAACTCTGGATCTTGCAATTGGTTGTCCTTGATCTTCCGAATGAACGAGAGTTCAGACACTGACATATTGGCTAACATCACTCCCTCGCTTAGGGGCTGAAAATCTACCCCCAACTCTTCGAATTGCTGAAAGAAGCACGTAACTCTTAGGCTTGCCACACTTGCTGACTTCCTACTCAAGGCATCGGCTACTACATTTGCCTTTCCCGGGTGGTACTTGATCGGAAAATCATAATCTTTGATGTATTCCATCCATCTTCTTTGTCTCATATTCAACTCCTTCTGAGAGAACAAATACTGTAAGCTGCGGTGATCGGAGTGGACTTCGAATTTCTCTCCGTAGAGGTAATGTCTCCACATCTTTAGCGCAAAAACGACCGCTGCTAACTCCAGATCATGCGTTGCATAGTTCTTCTCGTGGTCCTTCAACTGACGGGATCCATAAGCAACGACTTTTCTATCTTGCATCAACACACAACCGAGTCCTATATTCGAAGCATCTGTAAAAATGGTGTAACCGCCGCTCCCGGATGGTAAAGTGAGGACGGGTGCTGAAGTTAATCTCTTTTTCAACTCTTGGAAGCTGGTCTCACATTGGTCTGTCCACACATAAGGTGCATTCTTCTTGGTCAACTTTGTCAATGAAGCTGCGATCGACGAAAATCCCTGCACAAATCTTCGATAGTAACCCGCCAATCCAAGAAAACTTCTGATTTCTGACGCGTTCTTCGGTCTTTCCCACTTCACAACTGCATCTATCTTGGCTGGGTCCACTGATAATCCTTCTTTGGAAATGATATGACTTAAAAATGCGACTTCTTCAAGCCAAAAATCGCACTTAGAGAGCTTCGCATACAATTGATTGTCTCTTAGGAGTTGCAATGCTATCCTCAAATGCTCTTCGTGTTCTTCTCTAGACTTAGAGTACACCAAAATGTCATCAATAAACACCACTGTGAATTGGTCTAAGTACTCAGCGAATATTTTATTCATCAAAGCCATGAATACTGCTGGTGCATTCGTCAGTCCAAATGGCATCACTAGAAACTCATAGTGTCCATATCTCGTCCGGAACGCCGTCTTCGATACATTTGAATCTCTAACTCTCAGCTGATGATAACCTGATCTTAGATCGATCTTCGAAAAGTAAGCAGCACCTTGCAATTGGTCAAACAATTCATCTATCCTTGGCAATGGATACTTGTTCTTGATGGTAGCTTGGTTCAATTTCCGGTAATCAATACACATTCTCATGGAACCGTCTTTCTTCTTGACGAATAAAACTGGAGCTCCCCAAGGTGAGACGCTCGGTCTAATAAAACCTTTATCCAACAATTCTTGCAACTGAATCTTCAACTCTCCTAATTCCGCTGGAGCCATTCTGTATGGTGCGATAGATATCAGAGCGGTCCCTGGTAACAATTCAATGGTGAAGTCAATCTCCCTAACAGGTGGTAAACCTGGGATTTCTTCTGGAAAAATGTCTGGGAATTCGCAAACAATTGGGATCTCCTCCACCCCTTGGGACCGTTTATCCTCCGTGATAAACGCTAAATAGCATTCACATCCGCTTCTCACTAGTCTATCAGCCTTCAATGCTGAGACGAATCTTGGACAAGAATTCTTCCTCTCCCCATGGAACAAAACGCCTGCTGGGGTCTCCTCTAATTTGAACGTGAGGGTCTTATGGAAACAGTCCATCGTAGCATGGTACCCTGCTAACCAATCCATTCCTAGAATAACATCGAAATCAAACATCTCCAACAAAATGAGATTCGCCGGTAGCACCACATCTCCTATCTTAATAGCACATCTAGGATAATATTTCCTACACACAACTTGTTTGCCTACGGGAGTGGACACCGTCAACACATACTCAAGTTCTCTAGCAGGCATATCAATCAACTTAGAAAATTTTGGAGACAAGAAGGAGTGCGTAGAGCCAGGGCAAACAAAATCTTAGCTTCAAATCCACAAACTAGGAGTGTACCTTCCACCACGTTATCTGCCGCCTCTGCATCAGCTTGGTTAATTGCATAGACTTGTCCTTGCTGTTGAGGCCTGTTCTGAGCTTGTTGCTGCCTTCCTTGCTGTGCATTCCTATTCTGCTGAGGACGCTGATTCTGATTCTGTCCTTGATGACGAGCTTGCTGCTGTTGTGGAGGTCTGTACTGTTGTTGTGGAGCCTGTTGCTGGAGTGGCCTGGGCTGGTTCTGTACAGCTAATGCATTCTGAGGTGGTGCCTGGCGCTGTGTTCCTTGTTGTTGCTGATGCTGTCTGTTGTTGCCTTGTCCAGCTTGCCTTGGGCAGTCCTTGAGCTGGTGTGCCATGGATCCACATCTGAAACATGCTCCCGTAATCGTACGGCATTGAGCACTCTCATGGTTCTTACCACAGTGAACGCAAACTAGAGCATTCTGCACGTTTTGTTCATGCCTCGGTCGTTTGTTCTGATGGTTCCTTGGCTGGTGATTCTGTTGGTGAGCTGGTGCCTTTCCTTGGATCTTGAGGATCTTGTTGTTCAGGTTCTCGAATTTGTAGGCCCTTCTCACAGCCTCTTCAAAAGTGATAGGTGGTACAACACCCGTGGCATCCCTCTCAATGATCGGGTTAAGTCCTTCAAGGAACTTTGCTATCTTTTTCTCCACAGTGTCAATCGACTCGAGGGCATATCGAGACAACCTTTCGAACTTCGTGAGGTACTCTTGCACGGTCGTGCTACCTTGTACGAGCTGCTGGAATTCAATGGCCTTTTGCCTCTTCACATGTGTCGGTACATACTTGTCACCGAATTGTCTCTTGAAACTTGTCCAAGCCTCTGCGTCTGCTATGGTCCTATACTCAGCCTTGATTGTTTTCCACCATATATCTGCTAGGCCGGTGAACATGGAAGCGGTGAGTTGCACTTGCTGTCTACCGGTACATCTAAATATCTCAAAGGTGTTCTCCGTATGCTCCAACCAGTCATCTGCAGCTAATGGGTCCTCATGTCCAGTGAACTCCTTGGGACCCCTCTTCCTAAACTTTTCATACAACGCATTGGGATCATGTTCCCTATTGTTAATGACAATCTGAGTGCCTAGAGGTTGCGTTGGTGCCGGTTCAGGTCTCCTTTCCAACACTTCTAACAACCGCCTTTGCATCGTAGCCATCTCCCTAGCATGCTCTTCATCCTTTCTGGCCATTTGTTCTTGCATTCTGGCTTGATTTTCGTTGGCTTGACGTTGCTGGTCAAGCATGGCTTGCATCATCTGTTGAAATTGATTCTGCATATTGGGATCCGGAGTACCGTTTCCTAGTGGCCCGGTGTGTTCACTATTGCTTGCGGTGGGATTGTCGGTTACGGGTTTTTTTCGAGGTGGCATATCACTGTAAAACAAATTGTTAGCACATAAAGTCATATAAGGGTCACACATTGCTCACACGAGTCTAACTAACGAAAAGTCTAACAAGAAGTCTAACGGATCCTCGCCACGTCCTTAGGGTTTCTAGTTTCTTTTAATTGCCTGAAACACGTCTCGCTCTGATACCAGCCTGTCGCGACCCCGGACCGGGGGCCCCGGGACCGCGACGGGGTGGTGTGGATAATGAGCCACCCCTTGATGATAGTTATTATACATTTCTTAGTTTCCCACAGGTTTCCGCGGTGAGGATTCCTCATACACTCATAGAACATTTATATAGGTGCGGAAGCGTGTAGCAAATCAAACTCTTAATCCATTCACATCAAATAAGACTGTTAATACACAGGTATGACCTGATGTCAGAGTGAGCAATGATCTCATTAGCATTCCCAAAATCTGAAGTTAAAGTTTAAACAAAAACTCAAGTTAAATTAACATCCCCAAAAATAAAGGCCAACAAAGGCCAGTACAACCCAAAAGTATAAAACAGTAAATCAGTCTATAATCTCCCAAAATGTTCGCAGCTCAAAGCTAAACCGAATGCCTAAATGACATCGTCAGCTTGCCACTCTACTAGTCGCTGTGGTTCATCAATCGCCCCCTCTGGCTCCTCCTCAAAGGCACTAACGGGAGCTGGACCTGAGTACCACAAAAATGGGTCAGACACGACGGTCTGGCAGGTGGGTGAATAGATAATACCGAGAAAGACATCAACGCATATCATAGTTATAACGAAAACTGTCACAAAACAGGATGCATAGTTCATTTAAAGTATAAATGCAATATAAATCATGTGGGGTAATCAAGGTACAGGAACTGACTAGATGGCAACCACACTAGAGCTAAATCCTCTCCATCACTAAGGTGATGAGAGCACATTCAGTGCGTTGGGCTCGAACACACGAAGTGACGAGAACCAACATTATAACATATACATATACATATAGCTAGGCAAGACCACGGCCGCGGAACCGGGTAACGGGACAGAACGGGATCCAAGTTGCAACTGGCGGGAGCACAGGGGGAGACCCAAGTCAGTTGATCAGACTGACAAGGATGTCCAAGCTTAGTGGTGCCGACTCATAGGTTACATGATAAATCAAAACATATACAAAACTATATCAATATAGAACATACGGGCAGGCGGGGCATGGTGCTCGTAGGCACACATTTCATATCATCAACAGTTCAAGTATACAAGGGCTGGCAGGACATATCGGGTGTACAAATCGGAATTTGAGAGAAAACCAGTAGATTCGGGTTATTATACAAATAACTGAATAAAACAATGCAATGAGTCCTTATATCATTAGGGACTATGTATTGGGGCGTCCATATTCAAACGACATGTATAAGGATCTTGTATGTCTAAATTACCCTTAGTATGGTACTCGAATGATAGAGGACATACTAAGTTTCCTTATGCACGTTGATGAATATAAAAGCCTCAATACCTTTTCCGAAATGATGTTTCTTTCTATGTCAATCTCCTTATGTCATCCCCTGGGTCTTTCCAAGGTGGTAGGGCATCAGAACAACCTATCCAAACCTTTAAATACCATAACTGAAACCAACAGAAAAGACTCAGGAATTCTGGGTTAAACTCGGTCACCTGTCGGTCAGGTGGCGGTTAGCCGCCGAGGTGATCGGCGGTTAGCCGCTGTCTGACCGCGGAGCTGACCGCGGTTCACCCTGCTAAAATGTAGCATTCTGTGTTTCTAACCGCGCCTCTCGGCTACCTAGCGGTCACTGGGGTCTTTTGGGTGGCGGTTAGCCGCGAGCTGACCGCGCGGCTGACCGCGGTTCGCCTGTCAAAATGCAGCATTCTGTGTTTCTAACCACATCTGGGTCGGCTAGCCGCCGGTCACCTGTCGGCTAGCCGCCGAGGTGACCGCCCGCTGACCGCCCAGCTGCGGGAACTACACATCAGGTGCAGATTCCAGTCTATTCTTTCCCAAACCATTTCACCTCAACTCCAATCATTTCCTAACATGAAATGGGTCTATTCCTTCCATTTAACATTTAATTCTTTCCACCAACCACCATTTCATCAATGCATTTATTTCTCCTACCAATGCACATCTCATTCAATGCAAATACAAATCTCATTTAAGAAGTCATACTAACCCAAAATAAACTTTCATGAATGCATGCATATACTCTCATAGAACTACTAAGAGAAAACCATGACAATAAATACATTTCCAAAAGCATTATAAACATAATAAATCAAATGAAATAGGAATAGTAAAAATCCACATTTTCAACAAAATAAGAACTTATTCAAATCGAATCCATTCATCCACTTGCCTTGGTCTCCAGGTATGCTAATCAAGCTCTAATCACTCTATCAAGCTCAAAATCTACAATCTACACAAAATCCCCAAATACAATCATTACAACCCTAGAATGTCAAAATCAAGAAATAGATGGAGATAGCTTCCAATAATCAAGGTGAAGCACCTCCTAGGCTAGATGAACACACAATCAAGAGATGAGAAGAAGAACTTACATGGAAAGTCCTCTAATGGCAAGAGCTTGCTCAAAGGATAGCTTGGAATGGAAGGCTCTCTCTACAAAGGGTATCAAGATGAAGCTCTCATGGAGGGGAAGAAGACTACTACCTCCATTTTGCCTTTAGCAATAGATTTGAGAGAGATTGAGAGATGGAGGATCAAGGAGCAAAGACGTTGAAGAAAACCCTAGGCTGGGCTGGGATACCTTGTTCTCAGGAAATTGCAAGAAGAGGAAGAGAGAAAAGAACTCCTCCTTATATAGACAATGGCTATGGGTCCCACAACTTAAAAGTCCAATCGAGCTAAAACATCGTTCTACGGGCTTCGGACGGATTCGACGAAGAATGAAGAATTGATCGTCGAAATTTCTACTTTCCAAAAAGTATATATTTTACGAGTTTCGGAGGCATTGAAAATAGTGTCCAGATTTTGTGTAAAAAGACTGTTTTACCCCTATCAATGGCAAAGTGGGGTTTAGAGGTCTCGAATGGGAATGGAGCAAATACGAAAGTTGTAGGGAATCATAAAATACATTAGACGGAGTAATTTACCGATTTCCAGAATTATAACTAAATCCCCAAAACTAATCAAGACACACTAAAAAGGAACCCCCAAAGGGCCCCACTAGATCAAAAGAATTCTCAAAATTATTCAAAGCTATAAAAAAGGCTATTCTAATCCAGATTTAACCAATTCCCTCTAATCTCACTTATAACTAAATCACGTCTTAATTAACACTAATCGGAAACTCTCGGGGCGGGGTCTTACATCCTCCACCCCTTAGGGCATTTGGTCCACCAAATGAAATAAAATAACTAACCTCGGGTAGTAGATGCGGATACTTCTTCTGAACTTGATCCCGTAATTCCCACGTTGCCTCTTCAGGTCCGTGATTTTCCCAAAGCACTTTCACCCATTGTATAGTTCTTGTCCTCAATTCTTGTTCTTTCGTATCGATGATCTGAATAGGCTTCTCGACATAGGTGGCATCTTCTCTGATCTCTAATGGTTCATGACGGAGTACATGTGACGGGTCGGGGACGTACTTTTTCAACATAGACACATGGAACACATTGTGTACGCCGGAAAGCTCAGGTGGTAAGGCCAATCTATAAGCCACGTCACCAATCTTGCTCACGATATCATAGGGTCCAATGTATCGCCGAGATAATTTGCCTCTCTGTCCGAATCTCAAAGTTCCTCTAGTAGGGGACACCTTCAAGAAAACCTTATCTCCTTCCTTAAAATGTAAGTCCCTTCGATGAGAGTCTGCATAACTCTTCTGTCTACTCCGGGCTACTTTCAGACGTTCTTGGATCAACTTGACTTTGTCACTGGTTTCACTCACCATAGTCGGTCCATGAAAACTGCGAATACCTACTTCTTCCCAACAAACTGGAGTTCTACATCTCCTACCATACAATGCCTCAAAAGGCGCCATCCCAATGCTCGAATGATAACTGTTGTTGTAGGCGAATTCACAAAGCGGTAAGGTCTCATCCCATTGAGTCTTGAAATCTAGTACACACGCTCGAAGCATATCTTCAAGGGTCTGAATTGTCCTTTCCGACTGACCATCTGTTTGTGGGTGATACGCTGTGCTAAACTGAAGCTTTGTTCCCATAGACTTATGCAAAGTCTTCTAGAATCTCGAGACGAATCTGCTATCTCTGTCCGAAGTAATGGAGACTGGCTGCCCATGACGGCTGACAATCTCGTTGACAAACAACTCTGCGAGAGGTAACATATGCATCTTCTCTCCGGTCTTCATAGGAATAAAATGAGCTGATTTGGTGAGACGGTCCACAATGACCCATATGGAGTTGTTCCCTTTTCTGGTCCTTGGCAATCCCGAGATGAAATCCATGGTGATATGTTCCCACTTCCATTCTGGGATCTCTAATGGCTGCAATAACCCTGGAGGTCTCTGATGCTCTGCCTTCACCAACTGACACGTCATACATCGTGAAACGAAAGCTGCTATTTCTCTCTTCATGTTGTTCCACCAAAATCTGCCTTTCAAGTTCTGATACATCTTCGTGCTACCCGGATGCATAGAGTACTTCGTACTGTGCGCCTCTGTCATAATATCATTCTTCAAATCTTCAATGTTGGGCACGCATAGACGATCACGATAGAATAAGACTCCATCCACAATACGAAAATCAGGACGTTCTGCTATGTGCTCTGAAATCTTGGCCAACTCTGGATCTTGCAATTGGTTGTCCTTGATCTTCCGAATGAACGAGAGTTCAGACACTGACATATTGGCTAACATCACTCCCTCGCTTAGGGGCTGAAAATCTACCCCCAACTCTTCGAATTGCTGAAAGAAGCACGTAACTCTTAGGCTTGCCACACTTGCTGACTTCCTACTCAAGGCATCGGCTACTACATTTGCCTTTCCCGGGTGGTACTTGATCGGAAAATCATAATCTTTGATGTATTCCATCCATCTTCTTTGTCTCATATTCAACTCCTTCTGAGAGAACAAATACTGTAAGCTGCGGTGATCGGAGTGGACTTCGAATTTCTCTCCGTAGAGGTAATGTCTCCACATCTTTAGCGCAAAAACGACCGCTGCTAACTCCAGATCATGCGTTGCATAGTTCTTCTCGTGGTCCTTCAACTGACGGGATCCATAAGCAACGACTTTTCTATCTTGCATCAACACACAACCGAGTCCTATATTCGAAGCATCTGTAAAAATGGTGTAACCGCCGCTCCCGGATGGTAAAGTGAGGACGGGTGCTGAAGTTAATCTCTTTTTCAACTCTTGGAAGCTGGTCTCACATTGGTCTGTCCACACATAAGGTGCATTCTTCTTGGTCAACTTTGTCAATGAAGCTGCGATCGACGAAAATCCCTGCACAAATCTTCGATAGTAACCCGCCAATCCAAGAAAACTTCTGATTTCTGACGCGTTCTTCGGTCTTTCCCACTTCACAACTGCATCTATCTTGGCTGGGTCCACTGATAATCCTTCTTTGGAAATGATATGACTTAAAAATGCGACTTCTTCAAGCCAAAAATCGCACTTAGAGAGCTTCGCATACAATTGATTGTCTCTTAGGAGTTGCAATGCTATCCTCAAATGCTCTTCGTGTTCTTCTCTAGACTTAGAGTACACCAAAATGTCATCAATAAACACCACTGTGAATTGGTCTAAGTACTCAGCGAATATTTTATTCATCAAAGCCATGAATACTGCTGGTGCATTCGTCAGTCCAAATGGCATCACTAGAAACTCATAGTGTCCATATCTCGTCCGGAACGCCGTCTTCGATACATCTGAATCTCTAACTCTCAGCTGATGATAACCTGATCTTAGATCGATCTTCGAAAAGTAAGCAGCACCTTGCAATTGGTCAAACAATTCATCTATCCTTGGCAATGGATACTTGTTCTTGATGGTAGCTTGGTTCAATTTCCGGTAATCAATACACATTCTCATGGAACCGTCTTTCTTCTTGACGAATAAAACTGGAGCTCCCCAAGGTGAGACGCTCGGTCTAATAAAACCTTTATCCAACAATTCTTGCAACTGAATCTTCAACTCTCCTAATTCCGCTGGAGCCATTCTGTATGGTGCGATAGATATCGGAGCGGTCCCTGGTAACAATTCAATGGTGAAGTCAATCTCCCTAACAGGTGGTAAACCTGGGATTTCTTCTGGAAAAATGTCTGGGAATTCGCAAACAATTGGGATCTCCTCCACCCCTTGGGACCGTTTATCCTCCGTGATAAACGCTAAATAGCATTCACATCCGCTTCTCACTAGTCTATCAGCCTTCAATGCTGAGACGAATCTTGGACAAGAATTCTTCCTCTCCCCATGGAACAAAACGCCTGCTGGGGTCTCCTCTAATTTGAACGTGAGGGTCTTATGGAAACAGTCCATCGTAGCATGGTACCCTGCTAACCAATCCATTCCTAGAATAACATCGAAATCAAACATCTCCAACAAAATGAGATTCGCCGGTAGCACCACATCTCCTATCTTAATAGCACATCTAGGATAATATTTCCTACACACAACTTGTTTGCCTACGGGAGTGGACACCGTCAACACATACTCAAGTTCTCTAGCAGGCATATCAATCAACTTAGAAAATTTTGGAGACAAGAAGGAGTGCGTAGAGCCAGGGCAAACAAAATCTTAGCTTCAAATCCACAAACTAGGAGTGTACCTTCCACCACGTTATCTGCCGCCTCTGCATCAGCTTGGTTAATTGCATAGACTTGTCCTTGCTGTTGAGGCCTGTTCTGAGCTTGTTGCTGCCTTCCTTGCTGTGCATTCCTATTCTGCTGAGGACGCTGATTCTGATTCTGTCCTTGATGACGAGCTTGCTGCTGTTGTGGAGGTCTGTACTGTTGTTGTGGAGCCTGTTGCTGGAGTGGCCTGGGCTGGTTCTGTACAGCTAATGCATTCTGAGGTGGTGCCTGGCGCTGTGTTCCTTGTTGTTGCTGATGCTGTCTGTTGTTGCCTTGTCCAGCTTGCCTTGGGCAGTCCTTGAGCTGGTGTGCCATGGATCCACATCTGAAACATGCTCCCGTAATCGTACGGCATTGAGCACTCTCATGGTTCTTACCACAGTGAACGCAAACTAGAGCATTCTGCACGTTTTGTTCATGCCTCGGTCGTTTGTTCTGATGGTTCCTTGGCTGGTGATTCTGTTGGTGAGCTGGTGCCTTTCCTTGGATCTTGAGGATCTTGTTGTTCAGGTTCTCGAATTTGTAGGCCCTTCTCACAGCCTCTTCAAAAGTGATAGGTGGTACAACACCCGTGGCATCCCTCTCAATGATCGGGTTAAGTCCTTCAAGGAACTTTGCTATCTTTTTCTCCACAGTGTCAATCGACTCGAGGGCATATCGAGACAACCTTTCGAACTTCGTGAGGTACTCTTGCACGGTCGTGCTACCTTGTACGAGCTGCTGGAATTCAATGGCCTTTTGCCTCTTCACATGTGTCGGTACATACTTGTCACCGAATTGTCTCTTGAAACTTGTCCAAGCCTCTGCGTCTGCTATGGTCCTATACTCAGCCTTGATTGTTTTCCACCATATATCTGCTAGGCCGGTGAACATGGAAGCGGTGAGTTGCACTTGCTGTCTACCGGTACATCTAAATATCTCAAAGGTGTTCTCCGTATGCTCCAACCAGTCATCTGCAGCTAATGGGTCCTCATGTCCAGTGAACTCCTTGGGACCCCTCTTCCTAAACTTTTCATACAACGCATTGGGATCATGTTCCCTATTGTTAATGACAATCTGAGTGCCTAGAGGTTGCGTTGGTGCCGGTTCAGGTCTCCTTTCCAACACTTCTAACAACCGCCTTTGCATCGTAGCCATCTCCCTAGCATGCTCTTCATCCTTTCTGGCCATTTGTTCTTGCATTCTGGCTTGATTTTCGTTGGCTTGACGTTGCTGGTCAAGCATGGCTTGCATCATCTGTTGAAATTGATTCTGCATATTGGGATCCGGAGTACCGTTTCCTAGTGGCCCGGTGTGTTCACTATTGCTTGCGGTGGGATTGTCGGTTACGGGTTTTTTTCGAGGTGGCATATCACTGTAAAACAAATTGTTAGCACATAAAGTCATATAAGGGTCACACATTGCTCACACGAGTCTAACTAACGAAAAGTCTAACAAGAAGTCTAACGGATCCTCGCCACGTCCTTAGGGTTTCTAGTTTCTTTTAATTGCCTGAAACACGTCTCGCTCTGATACCAGCCTGTCGCGACCCCGGACCGGGGGCCCCGGGACCGCGACGGGGTGGTGTGGATAATGAGCCACCCCTTGATGATAGTTATTATACATTTCTTAGTTTCCCACAGGTTTCCGCGGTGAGGATTCCTCATACACTCATAGAACATTTATATAGGTGCGGAAGCGTGTAGCAAATCAAACTCTTAATCCATTCACATCAAATAAGACTGTTAATACACAGGTATGACCTGATGTCAGAGTGAGCAATGATCTCATTAGCATTCCCAAAATCTGAAGTTAAAGTTTAAACAAAAACTCAAGTTAAATTAACATCCCCAAAAATAAAGGCCAACAAAGGCCAGTACAACCCAAAAGTATAAAACAGTAAATCAGTCTATAATCTCCCAAAATGTTCGCAGCTCAAAGCTAAACCGAATGCCTAAATGACATCGTCAGCTTGCCACTCTACTAGTCGCTGTGGTTCATCAATCGCCCCCTCTGGCTCCTCCTCAAAGGCACTAACGGGAGCTGGACCTGAGTACCACAAAAATGGGTCAGACACGACGGTCTGGCAGGTGGGTGAATAGATAATACCGAGAAAGACATCAACGCATATCATAGTTATAACGAAAACTGTCACAAAACAGGATGCATAGTTCATTTAAAGTATAAATGCAATATAAATCATGTGGGGTAATCAAGGTACAGGAACTGACTAGATGGCAACCACACTAGAGCTAAATCCTCTCCATCACTAAGGTGATGAGAGCACATTCAGTGCGTTGGGCTCGAACACACGAAGTGACGAGAACCAACATTATAACATATACATATACATATAGCTAGGCAAGACCACGGCCGCGGAACCGGGTAACGGGACAGAACGGGATCCAAGTTGCAACTGGCGGGAGCACAGGGGGAGACCCAAGTCAGTTGATCAGACTGACAAGGATGTCCAAGCTTAGTGGTGCCGACTCATAGGTTACATGATAAATCAAAACATATACAAAACTATATCAATATAGAACATACGGGCAGGCGGGGCATGGTGCTCGTAGGCACACATTTCATATCATCAACAGTTCAAGTATACAAGGGCTGGCAGGACATATCGGGTGTACAAATCGGAATTTGAGAGAAAACCAGTAGATTCGGGTTATTATACAAATAACTGAATAAAACAATGCAATGAGTCCTTATATCATTAGGGACTATGTATTGGGGCGTCCATATTCAAACGACATGTATAAGGATCTTGTATGTCTAAATTACCCTTAGTATGGTACTCGAATGATAGAGGACATACTAAGTTTCCTTATGCACGTTGATGAATATAAAAGCCTCAATACCTTTTCCGAAATGATGTTTCTTTCTATGTCAATCTCCTTATGTCATCCCCTGGGTCTTTCCAAGGTGGTAGGGCATCAGAACAACCTATCCAAACCTTTAAATACCATAACTGAAACCAACAGAAAAGACTCAGGAATTCTGGGTTAAACTCGGTCACCTGTCGGTCAGGTGGCGGTTAGCCGCCGAGGTGATCGGCGGTTAGCCGCTGTCTGACCGCGGAGCTGACCGCGGTTCACCCTGCTAAAATGTAGCATTCTGTGTTTCTAACCGCGCCTCTCGGCTACCTAGCGGTCACTGGGGTCTTTTGGGTGGCGGTTAGCCGCGAGCTGACCGCGCGGCTGACCGCGGTTCGCCTGTCAAAATGCAGCATTCTGTGTTTCTAACCACATCTGGGTCGGCTAGCCGCCGGTCACCTGTCGGCTAGCCGCCGAGGTGACCGCCCGCTGACCGCCCAGCTGCGGGAACTACACATCAGGTGCAGATTCCAGTCTATTCTTTCCCAAACCATTTCACCTCAACTCCAATCATTTCCTAACATGAAATGGGTCTATTCCTTCCATTTAACATTTAATTCTTTCCACCAACCACCATTTCATCAATGCATTTATTTCTCCTACCAATGCACATCTCATTCAATGCAAATACAAATCTCATTTAAGAAGTCATACTAACCCAAAATAAACTTTCATGAATGCATGCATATACTCTCATAGAACTACTAAGAGAAAACCATGACAATAAATACATTTCCAAAAGCATTATAAACATAATAAATCAAATGAAATAGGAATAGTAAAAATCCACATTTTCAACAAAATAAGAACTTATTCAAATCGAATCCATTCATCCACTTGCCTTGGTCTCCAGGTATGCTAATCAAGCTCTAATCACTCTATCAAGCTCAAAATCTACAATCTACACAAAATCCCCAAATACAATCATTACAACCCTAGAATGTCAAAATCAAGAAATAGATGGAGATAGCTTCCAATAATCAAGGTGAAGCACCTCCTAGGCTAGATGAACACACAATCAAGAGATGAGAAGAAGAACTTACATGGAAAGTCCTCTAATGGCAAGAGCTTGCTCAAAGGATAGCTTGGAATGGAAGGCTCTCTCTACAAAGGGTATCAAGATGAAGCTCTCATGGAGGGGAAGAAGACTACTACCTCCATTTTGCCTTTAGCAATAGATTTGAGAGAGATTGAGAGATGGAGGATCAAGGAGCAAAGACGTTGAAGAAAACCCTAGGCTGGGCTGGGATACCTTGTTCTCAGGAAATTGCAAGAAGAGGAAGAGAGAAAAGAACTCCTCCTTATATAGACAATGGCTATGGGTCCCACAACTTAAAAGTCCAATCGAGCTAAAACATCGTTCTACGGGCTTCGGACGGATTCGACGAAGAATGAAGAATTGATCGTCGAAATTTCTACTTTCCAAAAAGTATATATTTTACGAGTTTCGGAGGCATTGAAAATAGTGTCCAGATTTTGTGTAAAAAGACTGTTTTACCCCTATCAATGGCAAAGTGGGGTTTAGAGGTCTCGAATGGGAATGGAGCAAATACGAAAGTTGTAGGGAATCATAAAATACATTAGATGGAGTAATTTACCGATTTCCAGAATTATAACTAAATCCCCAAAACTAATCAAGACACACTAAAAAGGAACCCCCAAAGGGCCCCACTAGATCAAAAGAATTCTCAAAATTATTCAAAGCTATAAAAAAGGCTATTCTAATCCAGATTTAACCAATTCCCTCTAATCTCACTTATAACTAAATCACGTCTTAATTAACACTAATCGGAAACTCTCGGGGCGGGGTCTTACATCCTCCACCCCTTAGGGCATTTGGTCCACCAAATGAAATAAAATAACTAACCTCGGGTAGTAGATGCGGATACTTCTTCTGAACTTGATCCCGTAATTCCCACGTTGCCTCTTCAGGTCCGTGATTTTCCCAAAGCACTTTCACCCATTGTATAGTTCTTGTCCTCAATTCTTGTTCTTTCGTATCGATGATCTGAATAGGCTTCTCGACATAGGTGGCATCTTCTCTGATCTCTAATGGTTCATGACGGAGTACATGTGACGGGTCGGGGACGTACTTTTTCAACATAGACACATGGAACACATTGTGTACGCCGGAAAGCTCAGGTGGTAAGGCCAATCTATAAGCCACGTCACCAATCTTGCTCACGATATCATAGGGTCCAATGTATCGCCGAGATAATTTGCCTCTCTGTCCGAATCTCAAAGTTCCTCTAGTAGGGGACACCTTCAAGAAAACCTTATCTCCTTCCTTAAAATGTAAGTCCCTTCGATGAGAGTCTGCATAACTCTTCTGTCTACTCCGGGCTACTTTCAGACGTTCTTGGATCAACTTGACTTTGTCACTGGTTTCACTCACCATAGTCGGTCCATGAAAACTGCGAATACCTACTTCTTCCCAACAAACTGGAGTTCTACATCTCCTACCATACAATGCCTCAAAAGGCGCCATCCCAATGCTCGAATGATAACTGTTGTTGTAGGCGAATTCACAAAGCGGTAAGGTCTCATCCCATTGAGTCTTGAAATCTAGTACACACGCTCGAAGCATATCTTCAAGGGTCTGAATTGTCCTTTCCGACTGACCATCTGTTTGTGGGTGATACGCTGTGCTAAACTGAAGCTTTGTTCCCATAGACTTATGCAAAGTCTTCCAGAATCTCGAGACGAATCTGCTATCTCTGTCCGAAGTAATGGAGACTGGCTGCCCATGACGGCTGACAATCTCGTTGACAAACAACTCTGCGAGAGGTAACATATGCATCTTCTCTCCGGTCTTCATAGGAATAAAATGAGCTGATTTGGTGAGACGGTCCACAATGACCCATATGGAGTTGTTCCCTTTTCTGGTCCTTGGCAATCCCGAGATGAAATCCATGGTGATATGTTCCCACTTCCATTCTGGGATCTCTAATGGCTGCAATAACCCTGGAGGTCTCTGATGCTCTGCCTTCACCAACTGACACGTCATACATCGTGAAACGAAAGCTGCTATTTCTCTCTTCATGTTGTTCCACCAAAATCTGCCTTTCAAGTTCTGATACATCTTCGTGCTACCCGGATGCATAGAGTACTTCGTACTGTGCGCCTCTGTCATAATATCATTCTTCAAATCTTCAATGTTGGGCACGCATAGACGATCACGATAGAATAAGACTCCATCCACAATACGAAAATCAGGACGTTCTGCTATGTGCTCTGAAATCTTGGCCAACTCTGGATCTTGCAATTGGTTGTCCTTGATCTTCCGAATGAACGAGAGTTCAGACACTGACATATTGGCTAACATCACTCCCTCGCTTAGGGGCTGAAAATCTACCCCCAACTCTTCGAATTGCTGAAAGAAGCACGTAACTCTTAGGCTTGCCACACTTGCTGACTTCCTACTCAAGGCATCGGCTACTACATTTGCCTTTCCCGGGTGGTACTTGATCGGAAAATCATAATCTTTGATGTATTCCATCCATCTTCTTTGTCTCATATTCAACTCCTTCTGAGAGAACAAATACTGTAAGCTGCGGTGATCGGAGTGGACTTCGAATTTCTCTCCGTAGAGGTAATGTCTCCACATCTTTAGCGCAAAAACGACCGCTGCTAACTCCAGATCATGCGTTGCATAGTTCTTCTCGTGGTCCTTCAACTGACGGGATCCATAAGCAACGACTTTTCTATCTTGCATCAACACACAACCGAGTCCTATATTCGAAGCATCTGTAAAAATGGTGTAACCGCCGCTCCCGGATGGTAAAGTGAGGACGGGTGCTGAAGTTAATCTCTTTTTCAACTCTTGGAAGCTGGTCTCACATTGGTCTGTCCACACATAAGGTGCATTCTTCTTGGTCAACTTTGTCAATGAAGCTGCGATCGACGAAAATCCCTGCACAAATCTTCGATAGTAACCCGCCAATCCAAGAAAACTTCTGATTTCTGACGCGTTCTTCGGTCTTTCCCACTTCACAACTGCATCTATCTTGGCTGGGTCCACTGATAATCCTTCTTTGGAAATGATATGACTTAAAAATGCGACTTCTTCAAGCCAAAAATCGCACTTAGAGAGCTTCGCATACAATTGATTGTCTCTTAGGAGTTGCAATGCTATCCTCAAATGCTCTTCGTGTTCTTCTCTAGACTTAGAGTACACCAAAATGTCATCAATAAACACCACTGTGAATTGGTCTAAGTACTCAGCGAATATTTTATTCATCAAAGCCATGAATACTGCTGGTGCATTCGTCAGTCCAAATGGCATCACTAGAAACTCATAGTGTCCATATCTCGTCCGGAACGCCGTCTTCGATACATCTGAATCTCTAACTCTCAGCTGATGATAACCTGATCTTAGATCGATCTTCGAAAAGTAAGCAGCACCTTGCAATTGGTCAAACAATTCATCTATCCTTGGCAATGGATACTTGTTCTTGATGGTAGCTTGGTTCAATTTCCGGTAATCAATACACATTCTCATGGAACCGTCTTTCTTCTTGACGAATAAAACTGGAGCTCCCCAAGGTGAGACGCTCGGTCTAATAAAACCTTTATCCAACAATTCTTGCAACTGAATCTTCAACTCTCCTAATTCCGCTGGAGCCATTCTGTATGGTGCGATAGATATCGGAGCGGTCCCTGGTAACAATTCAATGGTGAAGTCAATCTCCCTAACAGGTGGTAAACCTGGGATTTCTTCTGGAAAAATGTCTGGGAATTCGCAAACAATTGGGATCTCCTCCACCCCTTGGGACCGTTTATCCTCCGTGATAAACGCTAAATAGCATTCACATCCGCTTCTCACTAGTCTATCAGCCTTCAATGCTGAGACGAATCTTGGACAAGAATTCTTCCTCTCCCCATGGAACAAAACGCCTGCTGGGGTCTCCTCTAATTTGAACGTGAGGGTCTTATGGAAACAGTCCATCGTAGCATGGTACCCTGCTAACCAATCCATTCCTAGAATAACATCGAAATCAAACATCTCCAACAAAATGAGATTCGCCGGTAGCACCACATCTCCTATCTTAATAGCACATCTAGGATAATATTTCCTACACACAACTTGTTTGCCTACGGGAGTGGACACCGTCAACACATACTCAAGTTCTCTAGCAGGCATATCAATCAACTTAGAAAATTTTGGAGACAAGAAGGAGTGCGTAGAGCCAGGGCAAACAAAATCTTAGCTTCAAATCCACAAACTAGGAGTGTACCTTCCACCACGTTATCTGCCGCCTCTGCATCAGCTTGGTTAATTGCATAGACTTGTCCTTGCTGTTGAGGCCTGTTCTGAGCTTGTTGCTGCCTTCCTTGCTGTGCATTCCTATTCTGCTGAGGACGCTGATTCTGATTCTGTCCTTGATGACGAGCTTGCTGCTGTTGTGGAGGTCTGTACTGTTGTTGTGGAGCCTGTTGCTGGAGTGGCCTGGGCTGGTTCTGTACAGCTAATGCATTCTGAGGTGGTGCCTGGCGCTGTGTTCCTTGTTGTTGCTGATGCTGTCTGTTGTTGCCTTGTCCAGCTTGCCTTGGGCAGTCCTTGAGCTGGTGTGCCATGGATCCACATCTGAAACATGCTCCCGTAATCGTACGGCATTGAGCACTCTCATGGTTCTTACCACAGTGAACGCAAACTAGAGCATTCTGCACGTTTTGTTCATGCCTCGGTCGTTTGTTCTGATGGTTCCTTGGCTGGTGATTCTGTTGGTGAGCTGGTGCCTTTCCTTGGATCTTGAGGATCTTGTTGTTCAGGTTCTCGAATTTGTAGGCCCTTCTCACAGCCTCTTCAAAAGTGATAGGTGGTACAACACCCGTGGCATCCCTCTCAATGATCGGGTTAAGTCCTTCAAGGAACTTTGCTATCTTTTTCTCCACAGTGTCAATCGACTCGAGGGCATATCGAGACAACCTTTCGAACTTCGTGAGGTACTCTTGCACGGTCGTGCTACCTTGTACGAGCTGCTGGAATTCAATGGCCTTTTGCCTCTTCACATGTGTCGGTACATACTTGTCACCGAATTGTCTCTTGAAACTTGTCCAAGCCTCTGCGTCTGCTATGGTCCTATACTCAGCCTTGATTGTTTTCCACCATATATCTGCTAGGCCGGTGAACATGGAAGCGGTGAGTTGCACTTGCTGTCTACCGGTACATCTAAATATCTCAAAGGTGTTCTCCGTATGCTCCAACCAGTCATCTGCAGCTAATGGGTCCTCATGTCCAGTGAACTCCTTGGGACCCCTCTTCCTAAACTTTTCATACAACGCATTGGGATCATGTTCCCTATTGTTAATGACAATCTGAGTGCCTAGAGGTTGCGTTGGTGCCGGTTCAGGTCTCCTTTCCAACACTTCTAACAACCGCCTTTGCATCGTAGCCATCTCCCTAGCATGCTCTTCATCCTTTCTGGCCATTTGTTCTTGCATTCTGGCTTGATTTTCGTTGGCTTGACGTTGCTGGTCAAGCATGGCTTGCATCATCTGTTGAAATTGATTCTGCATATTGGGATCCGGAGTACCGTTTCCTAGTGGCCCGGTGTGTTCACTATTGCTTGCGGTGGGATTGTCGGTTACGGGTTTTTTTCGAGGTGGCATATCACTGTAAAACAAATTGTTAGCACATAAAGTCATATAAGGGTCACACATTGCTCACACGAGTCTAACTAACGAAAAGTCTAACAAGAAGTCTAACGGATCCTCGCCACGTCCTTAGGGTTTCTAGTTTCTTTTAATTGCCTGAAACACGTCTCGCTCTGATACCAGCCTGTCGCGACCCCGGACCGGGGGCCCCGGGACCGCGACGGGGTGGTGTGGATAATGAGCCACCCCTTGATGATAGTTATTATACATTTCTTAGTTTCCCACAGGTTTCCGCGGTGAGGATTCCTCATACACTCATAGAACATTTATATAGGTGCGGAAGCGTGTAGCAAATCAAACTCTTAATCCATTCACATCAAATAAGACTGTTAATACACAGGTATGACCTGATGTCAGAGTGAGCAATGATCTCATTAGCATTCCCAAAATCTGAAGTTAAAGTTTAAACAAAAACTCAAGTTAAATTAACATCCCCAAAAATAAAGGCCAACAAAGGCCAGTACAACCCAAAAGTATAAAACAGTAAATCAGTCTATAATCTCCCAAAATGTTCGCAGCTCAAAGCTAAACCGAATGCCTAAATGACATCGTCAGCTTGCCACTCTACTAGTCGCTGTGGTTCATCAATCGCCCCCTCTGGCTCCTCCTCAAAGGCACTAACGGGAGCTGGACCTGAGTACCACAAAAATGGGTCAGACACGACGGTCTGGCAGGTGGGTGAATAGATAATACCGAGAAAGACATCAACGCATATCATAGTTATAACGAAAACTGTCACAAAACAGGATGCATAGTTCATTTAAAGTATAAATGCAATATAAATCATGTGGGGTAATCAAGGTACAGGAACTGACTAGATGGCAACCACACTAGAGCTAAATCCTCTCCATCACTAAGGTGATGAGAGCACATTCAGTGCGTTGGGCTCGAACACACGAAGTGACGAGAACCAACATTATAACATATACATATACATATAGCTAGGCAAGACCACGGCCGCGGAACCGGGTAACGGGACAGAACGGGATCCAAGTTGCAACTGGCGGGAGCACAGGGGGAGACCCAAGTCAGTTGATCAGACTGACAAGGATGTCCAAGCTTAGTGGTGCCGACTCATAGGTTACATGATAAATCAAAACATATACAAAACTATATCAATATAGAACATACGGGCAGGCGGGGCATGGTGCTCGTAGGCACACATTTCATATCATCAACAGTTCAAGTATACAAGGGCTGGCAGGACATATCGGGTGTACAAATCGGAATTTGAGAGAAAACCAGTAGATTCGGGTTATTATACAAATAACTGAATAAAACAATGCAATGAGTCCTTATATCATTAGGGACTATGTATTGGGGCGTCCATATTCAAACGACATGTATAAGGATCTTGTATGTCTAAATTACCCTTAGTATGGTACTCGAATGATAGAGGACATACTAAGTTTCCTTATGCACGTTGATGAATATAAAAGCCTCAATACCTTTTCCGAAATGATGTTTCTTTCTATGTCAATCTCCTTATGTCATCCCCTGGGTCTTTCCAAGGTGGTAGGGCATCAGAACAACCTATCCAAACCTTTAAATACCATAACTGAAACCAACAGAAAAGACTCAGGAATTCTGGGTTAAACTCGGTCACCTGTCGGTCAGGTGGCGGTTAGCCGCCGAGGTGATCGGCGGTTAGCCGCTGTCTGACCGCGGAGCTGACCGCGGTTCACCCTGCTAAAATGTAGCATTCTGTGTTTCTAACCGCGCCTCTCGGCTACCTAGCGGTCACTGGGGTCTTTTGGGTGGCGGTTAGCCGCGAGCTGACCGCGCGGCTGACCGCGGTTCGCCTGTCAAAATGCAGCATTCTGTGTTTCTAACCACATCTGGGTCGGCTAGCCGCCGGTCACCTGTCGGCTAGCCGCCGAGGTGACCGCCCGCTGACCGCCCAGCTGCGGGAACTACACATCAGGTGCAGATTCCAGTCTATTCTTTCCCAAACCATTTCACCTCAACTCCAATCATTTCCTAACATGAAATGGGTCTATTCCTTCCATTTAACATTTAATTCTTTCCACCAACCACCATTTCATCAATGCATTTATTTCTCCTACCAATGCACATCTCATTCAATGCAAATACAAATCTCATTTAAGAAGTCATACTAACCCAAAATAAACTTTCATGAATGCATGCATATACTCTCATAGAACTACTAAGAGAAAACCATGACAATAAATACATTTCCAAAAGCATTATAAACATAATAAATCAAATGAAATAGGAATAGTAAAAATCCACATTTTCAACAAAATAAGAACTTATTCAAATCGAATCCATTCATCCACTTGCCTTGGTCTCCAGGTATGCTAATCAAGCTCTAATCACTCTATCAAGCTCAAAATCTACAATCTACACAAAATCCCCAAATACAATCATTACAACCCTAGAATGTCAAAATCAAGAAATAGATGGAGATAGCTTCCAATAATCAAGGTGAAGCACCTCCTAGGCTAGATGAACACACAATCAAGAGATGAGAAGAAGAACTTACATGGAAAGTCCTCTAATGGCAAGAGCTTGCTCAAAGGATAGCTTGGAATGGAAGGCTCTCTCTACAAAGGGTATCAAGATGAAGCTCTCATGGAGGGGAAGAAGACTACTACCTCCATTTTGCCTTTAGCAATAGATTTGAGAGAGATTGAGAGATGGAGGAGCAAGGAGCAAAGACGTTGAAGAAAACCCTAGGCTGGGCTGGGATACCTTGTTCTCAGGAAATTGCAAGAAGAGGAAGAGAGAAAAGAACTCCTCCTTATATAGACAATGGCTATGGGTCCCACAACTTAAAAGTCCAATCGAGCTAAAACATCGTTCTACGGGCTTCGGACGGATTCGACGAAGAAGGAAGAATTGATCGTCGAAATTTCTACTTTCCAAAAAGTATATATTTTACGAGTTTCGGAGGCATTGAAAATAGTGTCCAGATTTTGTGTAAAAAGACTGTTTTACCCCTATCAATGGCAAAGTGGGGTTTAGAGGTCTCGAATGGGAATGGAGCAAATACGAAAGTTGTAGGGAATCATAAAATACATTAGACGGAGTAATTTACCGATGTCCAGAATTATAACTAAATCCCCAAAACTAATCAAGACACACTAAAAAGGAACCCCCAAAGGGCCCCACTAGATCAAAAGAATTCTCAAAATTGTTCAAAGCTATAAAAAAGGCTATTCTAATCCAGATTTAACCAATTCCCTCTAATCTCACTTATAACTAAATCACGTCTTAATTAACACTAATCGGAAACTCTCGGGGCGGGGTCTTACATCCTCCACCCCTTAGGGCATTTGGTCCACCAAATGAAATAAAATAACTAACCTCGGGTAGTAGATGCGGATACTTCTTCTGAACTTGATCCCGTAATTCCCACGTTGCCTCTTCAGGTCCGTGATTTTCCCAAAGCACTTTCACCCATTGTATAGTTCTTGTCCTCAATTCTTGTTCTTTCGTATCGATGATCTGAATAGGCTTCTCGACATAGGTGGCATCTTCTCTGATCTCTAATGGTTCATGACGGAGTACATGTGACGGGTCGGGGACGTACTTTTTCAACATAGACACATGGAACACATTGTGTACGCCGGAAAGCTCAGGTGGTAAGGCCAATCTATAAGCCACGTCACCAATCTTGCTCACGATATCATAGGGTCCAATGTATCGCCGAGATAATTTGCCTCTCTGTCCGAATCTCAAAGTTCCTCTAGTAGGGGACACCTTCAAGAAAACCTTATCTCCTTCCTTAAAATGTAAGTCCCTTCGATGAGAGTCTGCATAACTCTTCTGTCTACTCCGGGCTACTTTCAGACGTTCTTGGATCAACTTGACTTTGTCACTGGTTTCACTCACCATAGTCGGTCCATGAAAACTGCGAATACCTACTTCTTCCCAACAAACTGGAGTTCTACATCTCCTACCATACAATGCCTCAAAAGGCGCCATCCCAATGCTCGAATGATAACTGTTGTTGTAGGCGAATTCACAAAGCGGTAAGGTCTCATCCCATTGAGTCTTGAAATCTAGTACACACGCTCGAAGCATATCTTCAAGGGTCTGAATTGTCCTTTCCGACTGACCATCTGTTTGTGGGTGATACGCTGTGCTAAACTGAAGCTTTGTTCCCATAGACTTATGCAAAGTCTTCCAGAATCTCGAGACGAATCTGCTATCTCTGTCCGAAGTAATGGAGACTGGCTGCCCATGACGGCTGACAATCTCGTTGACAAACAACTCTGCGAGAGGTAACATATGCATCTTCTCTCCGGTCTTCATAGGAATAAAATGAGCTGATTTGGTGAGACGGTCCACAATGACCCATATGGAGTTGTTCCCTTTTCTGGTCCTTGGCAATCCCGAGATGAAATCCATGGTGATATGTTCCCACTTCCATTCTGGGATCTCTAATGGCTGCAATAACCCTGGAGGTCTCTGATGCTCTGCCTTCACCAACTGACACGTCATACATCGTGAAACGAAAGCTGCTATTTCTCTCTTCATGTTGTTCCACCAAAATCTGCCTTTCAAGTTCTGATACATCTTCGTGCTACCCGGATGCATAGAGTACTTCGTACTGTGCGCCTCTGTCATAATATCATTCTTCAAATCTTCAATGTTGGGCACGCATAGACGATCACGATAGAATAAGACTCCATCCACAATACGAAAATCAGGACGTTCTGCTATGTGCTCTGAAATCTTGGCCAACTCTGGATCTTGCAATTGGTTGTCCTTGATCTTCCGAATGAACGAGGGTTCAGACACTGACATATTGGCTAACATCACTCCCTCGCTTAGGGGCTGAAAATCTACCCCCAACTCTTCGAATTGCTGAAAGAAGCACGTAACTCTTAGGCTTGCCACACTTGCTGACTTCCTACTCAAGGCATCGGCTACTACATTTGCCTTTCCCGGGTGGTACTTGATCGGAAAATCATAATCTTTGATGTATTCCATCCATCTTCTTTGTCTCATATTCAACTCCTTCTGAGAGAACAAATACTGTAAGCTGCGGTGATCGGAGTGGACTTCGAATTTCTCTCCGTAGAGGTAATGTCTCCACATCTTTAGCGCAAAAACGACCGCTGCTAACTCCAGATCATGCGTTGCATAGTTCTTCTCGTGGTCCTTCAACTGACGGGATCCATAAGCAACGACTTTTCTATCTTGCATCAACACACAACCGAGTCCTATATTCGAAGCATCTGTAAAAATGGTGTAACCGCCGCTCCCGGATGGTAAAGTGAGGACGGGTGCTGAAGTTAATCTCTTTTTCAACTCTTGGAAGCTGGTCTCACATTGGTCTGTCCACACATAAGGTGCATTCTTCTTGGTCAACTTTGTCAATGAAGCTGCGATCGACGAAAATCCCTGCACAAATCTTCGATAGTAACCCGCCAATCCAAGAAAACTTCTGATTTCTGACGCGTTCTTCGGTCTTTCCCACTTCACAACTGCATCTATCTTGGCTGGGTCCACTGATAATCCTTCTTTGGAAATGATATGACTTAAAAATGCGACTTCTTCAAGCCAAAAATCGCACTTAGAGAGCTTCGCATACAATTGATTGTCTCTTAGGAGTTGCAATGCTATCCTCAAATGCTCTTCGTGTTCTTCTCTAGACTTAGAGTACACCAAAATGTCATCAATAAACACCACTGTGAATTGGTCTAAGTACTCAGCGAATATTTTATTCATCAAAGCCATGAATACTGCTGGTGCATTCGTCAGTCCAAATGGCATCACTAGAAACTCATAGTGTCCATATCTCGTCCGGAACGCCGTCTTCGATACATCTGAATCTCTAACTCTCAGCTGATGATAACCTGATCTTAGATCGATCTTCGAAAAGTAAGCAGCACCTTGCAATTGGTCAAACAATTCATCTATCCTTGGCAATGGATACTTGTTCTTGATGGTAGCTTGGTTCAATTTCCGGTAATCAATACACATTCTCATGGAACCGTCTTTCTTCTTGACGAATAAAACTGGAGCTCCCCAAGGTGAGACGCTCGGTCTAATAAAACCTTTATCCAACAATTCTTGCAACTGAATCTTCAACTCTCCTAATTCCGCTGGAGCCATTCTGTATGGTGCGATAGATATCGGAGCGGTCCCTGGTAACAATTCAATGGTGAAGTCAATCTCCCTAACAGGTGGTAAACCTGGGATTTCTTCTGGAAAAATGTCTGGGAATTCGCAAACAATTGGGATCTCCTCCACCCCTTGGGACCGTTTATCCTCCGTGATAAACGCTAAATAGCATTCACATCCGCTTCTCACTAGTCTATCAGCCTTCAATGCTGAGACGAATCTTGGACAAGAATTCTTCCTCTCCCCATGGAACAAAACGCCTGCTGGGGTCTCCTCTAATTTGAACGTGAGGGTCTTATGGAAACAGTCCATCGTAGCATGGTACCCTGCTAACCAATCCATTCCTAGAATAACATCGAAATCAAACATCTCCAACAAAATGAGATTCGGCGGTAGCACCACATCTCCTATCTTAATAGCACATCTAGGATAATATTTCCTACACACAACTTGTTTGCCTACGGGAGTGGACACCGTCAACACATACTCAAGTTCTCTAGCAGGCATATCAATCAACTTAGAAAATTTTGGAGACAAGAAGGAGTGCGTAGAGCCAGGGCAAACAAAATCTTAGCTTCAAATCCACAAACTAGGAGTGTACCTTCCACCACGTTATCTGCCGCCTCTGCATCAGCTTGGTTAATTGCATAGACTTGTCCTTGCTGTTGAGGCCTGTTCTGAGCTTGTTGCTGCCTTCCTTGTTGTGCATTCCTATTCTGCTGAGGACGCTGATTCTGATTCTGTCCTTGATGACGAGCTTGCTGCTGTTGTGGAGGTCTGTACTGTTGTTGTAGAGCCTGTTGCTGGAGTGGCCTGGGCTGGTTCTGTACAGCTAATGCATTCTGAGGTGGTGCCTGGCGCTGTGTTCCTTGTTGTTGCTGATGCTGTCTGTTGTTGCCTTGTCCAGCTTGCCTTGGGCAGTCCTTGAGCTGGTGTGCCATGGATCCACATCTGAAACATGCTCCCGTAATCGTACGGCATTGAGCACTCTCATGGTTCTTACCACAGTGAACGCAAACTAGAGCATTCTGCACGTTTTGTTCATGCCTCGGTCGTTTGTTCTGATGGTTCCTTGGCTGGTGATTCTGTTGGTGAGCTGGTGCCTTTCCTTGGATCTTGAGGATCTTGTTGTTCAGGTTCTCGAATTTGTAGGCCCTTCTCACAGCCTCTTCAAAAGTGATAGGTGGTACAACACCCGTGGCATCCCTCTCAATGATCGGGTTAAGTCCTTCAAGGAACTTTGCTATCTTTTTCTCCACAGTGTCAATCGACTCGAGGGCATATCGAGACAACCTTTCGAACTTCGTGAGGTACTCTTGCACGGTCGTGCTACCTTGTACGAGCTGCTGGAATTCAATGGCCTTTTGCCTCTTCACATGTGTCGGTACATACTTGTCACCGAATTGTCTCTTGAAACTTGTCCAAGCCTCTGCGTCTGCTATGGTCCTATACTCAGCCTTGATTGTTTTCCACCATATATCTGCTAGGCCGGTGAACATGGAAGCGGTGAGTTGCACTTGCTGTCTACCGGTACATCTAAATATCTCAAAGGTGTTCTCCGTATGCTCCAACCAGTCATCTGCAGCTAATGGGTCCTCATGTCCAGTGAACTCCTTGGGACCCCTCTTCCTAAACTTTTCATACAACGCATTGGGATCATGTTCCCTATTGTTAATGACAATCTGAGTGCCTAGAGGTTGCGTTGGTGCCGGTTCAGGTCTCCTTTCCAACACTTCTAACAACCGCCTTTGCATCGTAGCCATCTCCCTAGCATGCTCTTCATCCTTTCTGGCCATTTGTTCTTGCATTCTGGCTTGATTTTCGTTGGCTTGACGTTGCTGGTCAAGCATGGCTTGCATCATCTGTTGAAATTGATTCTGCATATTGGGATCCGGAGTACCGTTTCCTAGTGGCCCGGTGTGTTCACTATTGCTTGCGGTGGGATTGTCGGTTACGGGTTTTTTTCGAGGTGGCATATCACTGTAAAACAAATTGTTAGCACATAAAGTCATATAAGGGTCACACATTGCTCACACGAGTCTAACTAACGAAAAGTCTAACAAGAAGTCTAACGGATCCTCGCCACGTCCTTAGGGTTTCTAGTTTCTTTTAATTGCCTGAAACACGTCTCGCTCTGATACCAGCCTGTCGCGACCCCGGACCGGGGGCCCCGGGACCGCGACGGGGTGGTGTGGATAATGAGCCACCCCTTGATGATAGTTATTATACATTTCTTAGTTTCCCACAGGTTTCCGCGGTGAGGATTCCTCATACACTCATAGAACATTTATATAGGTGCGGAAGCGTGTAGCAAATCAAACTCTTAATCCATTCACATCAAATAAGACTGTTAATACACAGGTATGACCTGATGTCAGAGTGAGCAATGATCTCATTAGCATTCCCAAAATCTGAAGTTAAAGTTTAAACAAAAACTCAAGTTAAATTAACATCCCCAAAAATAAAGGCCAACAAAGGCCAGTACAACCCAAAAGTATAAAACAGTAAATCAGTCTATAATCTCCCAAAATGTTCGCAGCTCAAAGCTAAACCGAATGCCTAAATGACATCGTCAGCTTGCCACTCTACTAGTCGCTGTGGTTCATCAATCGCCCCCTCTGGCTCCTCCTCAAAGGCACTAACGGGAGCTGGACCTGAGTACCACAAAAATGGGTCAGACACGACGGTCTGGCAGGTGGGTGAATAGATAATACCGAGAAAGACATCAACGCATATCATAGTTATAACGAAAACTGTCACAAAACAGGATGCATAGTTCATTTAAAGTATAAATGCAATATAAATCATGTGGGGTAATCAAGGTACAGGAACTGACTAGATGGCAACCACACTAGAGCTAAATCCTCTCCATCACTAAGGTGATGAGAGCACATTCAGTGCGTTGGGCTCGAACACACGAAGTGACGAGAACCAACATTATAACATATACATATACATATAGCTAGGCAAGACCACGGCCGCGGAACCGGGTAACGGGACAGAACGGGATCCAAGTTGCAACTGGCGGGAGCACAGGGGGAGACCCAAGTCAGTTGATCAGACTGACAAGGATGTCCAAGCTTAGTGGTGCCGACTCATAGGTTACATGATAAATCAAAACATATACAAAACTATATCAATATAGAACATACGGGCAGGCGGGGCATGGTGCTCGTAGGCACACATTTCATATCATCAACAGTTCAAGTATACACGGGCTGGCAGGACATATCGGGTGTACAAATCGGAATTTGAGAGAAAACCAGTAGATTCGGGTTATTATACAAATAACTGAATAAAACAATGCAATGAGTCCTTATATCATTAGGGACTATGTATTGGGGCGTCCATATTCAAACGACATGTATAAGGATCTTGTATGTCTAAATTACCCTTAGTATGGTACTCGAATGATAGAGGACATACTAAGTTTCCTTATGCACGTTGATGAATATAAAAGCCTCAATACCTTTTCCGAAATGATGTTTCTTTCTATGTCAATCTCCTTATGTCATCCCCTGGGTCTTTCCAAGGTGGTAGGGCATCAGAATAACCTATCCAAACCTTTAAATACCATAACTGAAACCAACAGAAAAGACTCAGGAATTCTGGGTTAAACTCGGTCACCTGTCGGTCAGGTGGCGGTTAGCCGCCGAGGTGATCGGCGGTTAGCCGCTGTCTGACCGCGGAGCTGACCGCGGTTCACCCTGCTAAAATGTAGCATTCTGTGTTTCTAACCGCGCCTCTCGGCTACCTAGCGGTCACTGGGGTCTTTTGGGTGGCGGTTAGCCGCGAGCTGACCGCGGTTCGCCTATCAAAATGCAGCATTCTGTGTTTTTAACCGCATCTGGGTCGGCTAGCCGCCGGTCACCTGTCGGCTAGCCGCCGAGGTGACCGCCCAGCTGCGGGAACTACACATCAGGTGCAGATTCCAGTCTATTCTTTCCCAAACCATTTCACCTCAACTCCAATCATTTCCTAACATGAAATGGGTCTATTCCTTCCATTTAACATTTAATTCTTTCCACCAACCACCATTTCATCAATGCATTTATTTCTCCTACCAATGCACATCTCATTCAATGCAAATACAAATCTCATTTAAGAAGTCATACTAACCCAAAATAAACTTTCATGAATGCATGCATATACTCTCATAGAACTACTAAGAGAAAACCATGACAATAAATACATTTCCAAAAGCATTATAAACATAATAAATCAAATGAAATAGGAATAGTAAAAATCCACATTTTCAACAAAATAAGAACTTATTCAAATCGAATCCATTCATCCACTTGCCTTGGTCTCCAGGTATGCTAATCAAGCTCTAATCACTCTATCAAGCTCAAAATCTACAATCTACACAAAATCCCCAAATACAATCATTACAACCCTAGAATGTCAAAATCAAGAAATAGATGGAGATAGCTTCCAATAATCAAGGTGAAGCACCTCCTAGGCTAGATGAACACACAATCAAGAGATGAGAAGAAGAACTTACATGGAAAGTCCTCTAATGGCAAGAGCTTGCTCAAAGGATAGCTTGGAATGGAAGGCTCTCTCTACAAAGGGTATCAAGATGAAGCTCTCATGGAGGGGAAGAAGACTACTACCTCCATTTTGCCTTTAGCAATAGATTTGAGAGAGATTGAGAGATGGAGGAGCAAGGAGCAAAGACGTTGAAGAAAACCCTAGGCTGGGCTGGGATACCTTGTTCTCAGGAAATTGCAAGAAGAGGAAGAGAGAAAAGAACTCCTCCTTATATAGACAATGGCTATGGGTCCCACAACTTAAAAGTCCAATCGAGCTAAAACATCGTTCTACGGGCTTCGGACGGATTCGACGAAGAAGGAAGAATTGATCGTCGAAATTTCTACTTTCCAAAAAGTATATATTTTACGAGTTTCGGAGGCATTGAAAATAGTGTCCAGATTTTGTGTAAAAAGACTGTTTTACCCCTATCAATGGCAAAGTGGGGTTTAGAGGTCTCGAATGGGAATGGAGCAAATACGAAAGTTGTAGGGAATCATAAAATACATTAGACGGAGTAATTTACCGATTTCCAGAATTATAACTAAATCCCCAAAACTAATCAAGACACACTAAAAAGGAACCCCCAAAGGGCCCCACTAGATCAAAAGAATTCTCAAAATTATTCAAAGCTATAAAAAAGGCTATTCTAATCCAGATTTAACCAATTCCCTCTAATCTCACTTATAACTAAATCACGTCTTAATTAACACTAATCGGAAACTCTCGGGGCGGGGTCTTACAAAAGGTCTCCGCCTCTTATTGGCATAACTCTTCTGACGATCATGCGACTCCTTCATTCTCATCTGAATAGTTCTGACTTTCTCACTAGAATCAGTAATCTCTGAAGGTCCATGGAAACTTTGAACTCCTACTTCCTCCCAACATGCTAAGTCCTACATCTCCGTTCGTAGAATGACTCAAATGGTGCCATATCAATACTTGGATGATAGTTGTTATTATAGGCAAGCTCACATAGAGGCAAGCTTTCATCTTAATTCTCCTTGAAATCCAAAACACATGCTCTGAGGAGGTCTTCCAAAGTCTGGTTGGTACGATCTGACTGTCCATCCGTCTAAGGATGATAAGCTGTACTGTCAGACCCCGACCTAGGTTTAGTATTTTTAATAATTGTTTTAGCCGTGTTTAGTGTGTAAGTGGGGTTAGAGGACGATTAGCTTAGATTTATAGCTAGACTAGCATTTTTTTAATAGCTTTAGGGAATTTTGAGGGCGTTGAGTTAGGTTTGACTGGGCCTAGGGTGGCCCATGCATTGCATGCTCGTGTGGGAATCCGAATTTTTTATTTTTGAAAAAAAATATCGATTTTGATATTTTAGATTTGTATTTTTGGTTTCAACAACCTTGATAATTGCTCCGTGTGTAATTGAACCCCGAAACCATGTTATTCAGTAAAAAGAGAAAAACGGTCTTTTCACCTCAAAATCTGTGCATGAATTTCGATGTTTGCAAAATCATGTGAAAATTATATCTAGTTTGCAAAATCATGTGAAAATTATATCTAGTTTGCAAAATCATGTGAAAATTATGTCTTTGGAAACTAGATATTAAGACGATCATTTTTTCCTTTTTCATCGATCTCATCCGGGACCCACAAGAAGGAGTTTTAAACCCTTGAAGCTACATGGCCTAGTGGGACCCACACCCCACCCAACTTAAATAAGATCCCACGTGTGTTTGTTCTCCTTCGTTTTTCTTCTTCATCTCGTTCATGCCAATTGAGGACAAGAGAAAACCAGCCCTCTTCACCACTTTTTTCCCACTTGCATGTTGGACCTCCTTTGATAAAAATGAAGTATTGAGTGCGTCAAACCCTTCCCCATCTCTCAAGCTTCCCATTGATACCTTTTTCAAAGGATTTCAGCTGGGTTCATCTTCTTTTTGAAGTTCTTCTTCATTGTTAGAGCTTTAAAAGGTAAGCAATGGCTTCCTTCTTCCAACCATGCTTTTATTGAACCCTTAGGAAGCTTTCTTTCATGCATGCAAGGGTTTTCTTTGAGAACTCCTTTGATTTCGAATTTTGTGGAGTTTTGAATGGTTTTCTTTGGGGTCTTCTTGTAGATTGGAGTACAGCTGAGAGAGGTGTGTTAGGAGATCTTTCTTGAGTGCATTTGAGCCAAGGCAAGTAATTGAATGAAATGTGGTTGTGCATGCAATGTTTTATGAATTAGGAGCTTGCATCTTACTTTTAAATCTTCACTGGTTAATCTCGTTTTGCCTTGATATTTGATTCACTAAATATAGGTTTAAAATGCTCACATGTTGTGATTTATGTCATGGAATTCTGTTTTCAATTTGTTTCATTCAATTTGGAAATTTTGTATTTCAATCATTAGGATATAAACTTGGAAATTTAGTGAAGTTTGGTTGATGAATTTTGAGAGTTGAAGTGAATGGTTGTTTGATGAAAAAAGGGGAGCATGTAGGCACATTCTTGTACAAGAAAGGAGGGGTGATGAGGGGATGTGATGGAGGAAAGAAGGGACTGAAACCAGCTTCAGAAATGCATTCTCGTAGATGGTCGGTCAGCTCTCTGTCAGTGGTCGGCTAGCCGACATGCCGACCGACAAGTGACCGAGCCATCTCGGTTCCATTTCTAGAATGCTGCATTTTCCAGAACTTGGGGTCTTGGTCAACCGATAGGTGACCGAACATCCTCGGTTCCAATTCCAGAATGTTGTTTTCCTGTCCTGATGGGGCGGTTAGCTTTCGGTCAGCACTCAGCTAACCGACCTGCTCAGGGTTGGCTAGCCAACGGCCAACCGACAGGTGACCGACTTTACCCAGAATTCTGAAATAAAGAGAATAGTGGGGTTTTCAATCCCAATTTCTTTTGGACCTTTCCTAGTTGATGCATATACATTGATATCTTAAATGTCGTTAAAAACTAGGTACCATCTAAACGAAAGAATGACATGGGACCTCAAAGTGTATACTAACTCAACGGTTATGGTCCAAAGGAATTGATAGGTATCGTGAAATGAAAGTGTGGATTCTAAAACCTCATTTTGTGATTCATTGCGTGAACTATGTTTGATACATATCGTGTCGGAACTACTATTCGTGAATTCTTGTGAATCAGCGTGTGTTCTTGATATAGTGTGAGTAGTTCCCAAATTTGAACATGGCAAGCATGATTCTGAAAGTTGGTGTCTATTTATGTTCTTGTCAGCACCACTCAGCTTGGACGATCTTGTCGGTTTGATCAACCGCATTGGGTCCTTAAATATTTCGTGTCAACCGCAGTTTGGAATATCGTGCATGTTATTTAGCCCGTTCCGCTGCGGGCATGGTTCAAAATAATGGCCGTTACCGTTACATAACGACCATTATGTAATGGTAACGGCCGCGACTGCGACGATATTTTGCTCATAACGCTAACGTTAGCGTTATGGGAAAAATATCTAAAAAATAACGCCCGTTATGGCCGTTATTTTCAAATAACGACCGTTATTTTTAAAATATTGGTCGGCAGAAATTTTTTGGGGTCAAATAAAAATTCACTCCGGGATGGACCGCGACGACGACGAACCGTGACGCGATGACCGCGAACTGCGAACCGCGATGACCGCAAACGGTGATTTTGAACCATGGCTGCATGACTCATGAATGATGCCCAGCTATACTGGGTCATGATCGTGTGTGCTCCTTTCACGTTGTGTGACAGAGAATTTATATCGTGAGTGCTCTTGTTACCTCGTGTGATAGAGAATATAGCTTTGTGTGGTTGCCAAGGTTTGTTTCAAATGTTTATCATGATTTATCGCGTGATTTTATGAAGGACACTGTTTTGAATTACTCATTCCATTTGGTTCTTTCCACTGTACTTGTTTTTATCAATTGTAAATTAATGATTTATAGCATGATTATACTTGATTCAATTACCTACCAAATCGTCGTGTCTGATCCTACGTTTTGGTGCTTAGATCCAGGTAATGTTGCCCTTAAGGAGGAGCACGATGAGGTCGTAGTTGAGTAGCCCGTTGGGCAAGAGTGGCAGCCTAACGATGTCATGTAGGCATCGTGTAGGGGCAAGAGGCGTGACATTTTGGGACTTTGTTATTAGCAAATGTTGGCTTATATCTTTTGGGGAATATGTAAAACTTGATCTTGCTTTGGATGTGATGTAAACTTTAACTTAACTATGGGTATGCTAGTGATGTTCTCTCTCTCTGACATGAGTCTATGCATGCATTTATACTTTCTCTTTCTTGAAAGTGATTTGATTGACTGTTGGCTACACGTTTTCGCAAATGTATTGAAAGTGTGTGATTCCGTAGAATCCTCACCACAGAAACCAGTGGGAATTCAATCAGCGCGTGTGGGGTGGAATTTACTGGCCTGCCACGCCGCGACCCCGGACTAGGACAGGGTCCCGGTCCGGGGTCGTGACAAGACTGGTATCAGAGCGAGACACATTTCAGGCACTTAAAAAGAACCTAGAAACATAGGGACGTGCAGAGGATTCATTAGAATTTTTGTTAGCTAGTTTCGCGTGGGAATGTGGGGTTACGTTTCTTTATGTGATTTATTGTACTAGTAAGTGGTTTTGTAGTACTATGCCTCCACACAGAGACTACACTAATACAAACCCTTCCAGCAGCAATGCTCACACTCCAGGTTCCTCCGGAGATGATCAATTTCAGGATTTCATACAGAGAATGATGGAACAACAACAAAGGACCAATGAGATGATGATGGAGCAACATAGGCAAGCAAATGAGACACAAGCCATATTGCAAGAGCAAATGGCCAAAAGGGATGAAGAGTTGGCCCAAGTCCAAAGACAGTTCTTGGAAGTATTAGGGAGGAGACCAGAACCGGTACAACATCAGCATACAGGTCCTCAAATCGTCATTAACAATCGTGATAAGGATCCGAATATTTTGTTTGAGCGCTTCCGTAAGAGAGGCCCGAAGGAGTTCACAGGTAAGGAGGATCCTTTGACAGCAGACAATTGGTTTGCTCATACTGAAAATATCTTTGATCTTTTTGAGTGTACAGGCAGACAGCAAGTCCACCTAGCAGCTTCTATGTTTATTGGTTTGGCAGACATATGGTGGAAGACACTGAAAGATAGTTACTAGAACATGGCAAATGACATTGCATTGTCTACCTTCAAAGACCAGTTCACTGAAAAGTATGTGCCAGCCCATATTAAGAGACAAATGGCAATAGAATTCCAATTGCTCTAACAGGGTGACATGACAGTCTTGCAATATGTCACTAAGTTTAAAGATTGTCCCGCTATGCACCGGAGCTTGTGGATACTGGGGAAAAGAAAGTTATTAAATTTCTAGAGGGACTGAGCCCTATTTTTGAACAATATACTACCGGTGTAGTATTGTCAGCTACATTCCAAGAAGTAGTCAAGAGAGCCTACAAATTTGAAGACATCCATAAAAAGGTAATTTAATAAGCTCAGAGAAAACGTCAACAAGCATCTTCAAGACAGCAACAAAAGAAGAGGCCAAGACAAGATCAAAATACTCAGGTTCAAGGAGCATGTGCACATTGTGGCAGAGACCATAACTCCAATGAATGCCTCAAAATTACAGGAGCATGTTTCAAATGTAGATCTTTTGACCACTTGCTCCGCAACTGTCCAAGGCTTAATGACCGGGGCAACAGGCCTCCACAACAACATCAACAAGCACCTCCACAGAATCAACAAGCAGTGCAGAATCAAGCCAGACAACCCCAGCATTCAACAATAAGCAAGGCAGCCACCTCAAAACCAGAATCCTTGTCCTCAACAAAACAGAAATGGCCAACAAGGAAGGTAGAACCAAGGACAGAATAGGCCAAGGCAGCAAGGACGTGCCTATCATCTCAACCAAGTGGATGCTGATGCAGCAGGCAATGTTGTTGAAGGTAAACTTCTCGTTTGTGGCATAGAAGCTAAGATATTATTTGACCCTGGATTCACTCACTCTTTTACATCTCCTATGTTTGCTAAGTTAATTGCTATTCCTATTAGCGAACTTGCATTTGTTTTGGTTGTCACCACTCCAATAGGTAAACAAACCGTTTATAGGAACTACTATCCCAATTGTACAATTGTGGTAGGAGAGGTTAACTTGCCAGTAAATTTGATTTTGTTGGATATGCATGATTTTGATATTATTCTGGGAACGGACTGGTTAGCTGGACATCATGCAACCATGGATTGTTTCACCAAGGTTATTACCTTTAAATTGGATGCTGCACATATAGGAGTTAATTTCAGGGAGAGTTAAAGAAACCACAGGCAAAATTAATTTCATCCTTGAAGGCTTCCAAATTGTTAAGAAGTGGTTGTCAGGGATATGTAGCGTTTATCACGGAGGATAAACAGTCCCAAGGGGTAGAGGGGATTCCCGTTGTATGTGAATTTCCATGTGTTTTGCCAGAGGAGATTCAGGGTTTACCTCCAATTCGAGAGATTGACTTCACAATCGAGCTATTACAGGACTGCTCCAATTTTGATTGCACCTTACAGAATTGCTCCAGCAGAATTAGGAGAATTAAAGATACAGTTGCAAGGGTTACTTGAGAAAGGTTTTATTAGACAAAGCATCTCACCATGGGGAGCTCCAGTTTTATTTGTCAAGAAGAAAGATGGCAGTTTGAGAATGTGTATTGATTACAGGAGGTTGAACCAAGTCATAATCAAGAATAAATACCCACTGCCAAGAATAAATAAACTATTTGATTAGTTGCAAGGAGCAGCATATTTTTCAAAGATTGACTTGTGGTCCGGCTACCATCAGTTGAGAATCAGGGAATCAGATGTACTAAAGACTGCTTTCAGGACTAGATATGGGCATTATGAGTTTCTAGTTATACCCTTTGGACTGACAAATGCGCCGGCAGTGTTCATGGCTCTAATGAACAAAATCTTTGCACCACACTTGGATCAATTTATAGTAGTATTCATCGATAATATTCTGGTATACTCTAAATCCGAAGGAGAGCATGAGCAGCATCTGAGGATAGCACTACAACTTCTAAGAGATAATCAGCTTTATGCGAAGCTCGGGAAGTGCGAATTTTGGCTAGAACAAGTTACTTTTTTAGGCCACATCATTTCCAAAGAAGGTTTAGCGGTCGATCCAGCCAAGATTGAGGTAATTATTAATTGGGAAAGGCCGAAGAATATGACAGAAATCAGGAGTTTCCTACACTTGGCAGGCTACTACAGAAGGTTTGTACATGAATTTTCGTCCATTTCAGCACCCTTGACCAAGCTAACTTGGAAAAATGTTCCATTTGTGTGGAATGAGAAATGCGAAACCAGCTTTGAAGAGTTAAAAAGGAGATTGACTACAGCACCTATTCTTACATTACCATCGGCAGCGGTGTATTAGTGGTATATACCGATGCTTCGAATGTCGGACTCAGTTGTGCACTAATGCAAAATGGTAAGGTTATTGCATATGGCTCTAGGCAATTGAAGCAGCATGAGAAAACCTATGCAACTTACGACTTGGAATTAGCTGCAGTCGTCTTTGCTCTAAAAATGTGGAGACGTTATCTCTATGGAGGAAATTTTGAAGTCCATTCGAACCACCGTAGTCTCCAATGTTTGTTTTCCCAGAAGGAATTAAACATGAGGTAGAGGAGGTGGATGGAATACATCAAAGATTATGATTTCCAATCAAATACCATCCAGGAAAAGTGAACGTAGTTGCAGATGCATTGATCAGAAAGTCTGGAAGCATGGCCAGTTTACGAGGATTGGGAATTATATAGCAGTTTGAAGATTTGGGAGTTGAGTTCCAACCGTTGAGACAGGGTGTTATGCTAGCAAACATGACAGTGTTTGAACCTACTTTTATCTAGAAAATCAAGGAGACACAGTTGTAAGATCCAGACTTAGCAAGAATTGTGGAGCACATATTAGAATGTCTGGATTTCAGAATCGTGGATGGAGTGCTATATTTTCGTGACCGGCTGTGTGTTCCAAAGATTGATGACTTGAGAAATGAAATCATTACTGAGGCCCATGGCACCAAGTATTCTATGCACCCGGGGCTGTCACGACTCCGGACCGGGACCCGGTCCTAATCCAACGTCGCGGAGCGGCGGGCCAGAAAATTTCGCCCCTCACGCGCTTATTGGATTCCCGTTTATGGCAACTTATTGCGGTCATTAACTCATTATTTTGGATGGCCCAATCAAAAGCAAGCAAATGGGAGTTACAAGTCAAAGGATTCATGGCATTTAAACCATGAAACTCCTCCCATGATTGAGATTAAAAGCAATTAAAAGCTCTTAATTCTTCATCGGCCAATCAGAAGTCAAGGAAAAGGAGTTACAAAATAAATGAATTAAAACTTGTAACTCCTCCTTTTATGCTGCTTTATGACAATTAAAGCCCATAAACCCTCCTAAATGGCTACCAAAGGCCTATAAATAGGAAACCATTCCAAGAAGAACGGGTCCTGAAAATTGTTCATAAATTGTTAGAAAAAATCCATCAAAAAATCCAGAACTTCTGTAATTGCTGCAACAATTTCCTCTCCTTCGAAGAAACTTTGCTGCAACAAACACCACAAGGTGATCGAAGTCCCTTGCAGGGCCACCCCCCCAAGGTCCCCTCTCCTTTTATCAAACATAGCTAGTTGTGGCTCTTCAGCCTTTCTACTCGGTTTTTTTATTGGATATAGGACCTCCCCTTGGTCTTTATCCTCTAAAAATCTAAGGTCCAAGCCAAGCCAAGTGAATTAAAGCATCGAGTGTTCTCATCTGAAGAACGATGCGGAGTCCATACATGATTCACGACCGTCGATCTAAACTAGTCCCCACAATCTCCTAAGAAGTTAAATTCCTTTTCTTACTTTTCGGTTGTATTTTGTACTTTTTTAAAGAGACAAAAAAATTACAATTCTTGTCTTTCATTGTTGATGAGATTTATAAATTGCCTTTCACGGCAAAATCGCCTTTTACGGCACAAAATTGCCTTTCACGGCAAACAAAACAAAATCGCCTCTCACGGCATTTAAAATCTTTGTCTCTTTTCTTAAAAATATGTATACAATGGAAACTTAGAAAAAAGATTGACATCCTTTCTACTTGTGAAGGTGGATTTCTGGATCACCGTTTTTAAATTCCAAGTAGAATAGAAAATCTGTCATACCCGTACAAAAAATGTTGATGCCCGCTTTTCGTCCGCCGGACCTCGATAGACCCAGGGCGGAGGAAGGCAAGAGCTGGGTCCATCAATCCTGTGCCGATGGCTCCTGCGTAGAGATGAAAAGAGATCACCTGGGATGGAGGGGTTTGCGCATGAAGAAAGATAGGGACGAGAGGAGAGGGTTTAAGGGGAAGAGAGTCCTCAGATCTGGGACTCTGCTTCCCAAATCTCGTGGACTTTCCCTCCCTTATCCAGGTGATGGGCCATGCGATCTGGGCCATGTCTGGTTGGGTTGGTCACAGGTGAGGTATGGGTTAGATGGGTTTGGACTTGGACAAGGTTGAGGTCGGGCTAGGTTGGATGGACCTGATGGGTTTGAACTTGAATTGGGCCGAGTGGGTTTATGGTAGGATGGTTCGGGACTTGGGCCAGCTTGATCGAGCCAAATTGGGCTTGGATTAGGGTTTAGTCCATTGATCTGGATCAGAGGTTCGGGCCCAAAAAGGTGGGTTGCAACAGAGCCTGGTTTGGGCCATTATCACCAGGACCTAGGTTTCATAGATTTTGATCCGCCTGTCGGATTTTTGAAATCTGAGTATTGTTAGAAATTTCTCAATGAGTAGATCATATTGGTCTATGGGTTTGAGTAATTTGGAGGTCAGGAAAAGACCTAATTTTGTTTAGGGACCTAGGCCTAATTAATTTTGAAGAAAAAACCCTAATTTGAGATATGATCGTTGGATTTTTAAAATATGAGTACCATTGAAAATCTCTCAATGAGTAGGTCTCGATGATATATGGGTTTGGTCATTTTGAATAACTATAAAGTATTTGAATTTTTGGGTGCCCACATATATTAAATTCGTGAAATGAGTCATATCTCTTGATTCGACTGTTGGATTCTTTAAATCCATATATCATCGGGAACCTTACTAAAGGTAGATCATCATTGAAGAGTGATCCGACTCAAAACATGAGAGTTGGTGAGATCCATAAAAAAAAGGCCTATAATGATGCAACCTTCCTAAATGTGCATGATAATAAAGAATTTAATTAATTTATTTAAAATTGTCCAAATGGGGCAAAATTGGGGCATCAATAATATGAGTATTGAAATTACCCATAACGGTGCCAAAATGAGGTGTCTACACACTAACTTTCGGGCCCCGGATAAATTCAACGAAGAAGAAAAAAATGATCACCGAAAAATCTAGTTTCCAAAAAGTATAAATTTGACATATTTTTGAGATTTCGAAAATTGGGTCCAGATTTGGTGTAAAAAGTCATTTTTACCATTTTTTGCCAAAACTCGAATTTCGGGGCTCCAAACAAAGACAGATAAAATACGAAAGTTGTAAGATGAAATAAGACCATTCAATTGAGATCGAAATCATGATTAAAAATTTGAAAAACTAGAATTTCCTCCCAAGCTTACACTTACACTAAGGGCTTCCTTAAGCGTGTCTGACTAACACAAAGCGCTCTCAAAATTCTCCAAAGCTAATTCTAAGACTAAATCGAACCATATTCTAACCCAACGAATACCAAACCCGCTTAATTCTAAACACGCACTTAATTGGCACTAATCGCGCTAATCCTGGGTCGAGGTTTGACATCCTCCACTCCTTAGGTTATTTGGTCCTCCAAATAAAAGTAATTATACCTCTGGTAACAAGTGTGGATACTTCCTATGAACTTGGTCTCTCAGTTCCCATGTAGCTTCTTCTGGCTCATGATTTCCCCACTTTACCTTGACCTAGTGAATATTTCGATTTCTCAGTTCCTGCTCTTTGGTGTAAATGATTCTGACTGGCTTTTCCACATATGAAGCGTCTTCCTGGATTTCCAATGGTTCATGCTGCAGTACATGTGAAGGATTCGGAACATATTTCTTCAACATCGAAACATGAAAAGCATTGTGTACCCCAGAGAACTCCGACGATAATGCAAGCCTGCAGGCAACATCTCCAACCTTGCTCAAAATTTCATACAGACCGATGTACTTTCTTGCTAACTTGCCCTTTTGTCCGAATCTCAAGGTTCCTCTGACTGGAGATACCTTCAGGAATACCTTGTCACCCTCCTTAAAATGAAATCTCTTCTATGAGTATTAGCATAACTCTTTTGTCTGCTTCGAGCGACCTTCGGACGCTCTTAAATCAACTTGATCCTATCACTGGTTTCTCTGACTATTGTCGGTCCGTGGAAGCTGCGAACACCTACTTTTTCCTAGCAAATGGGGGCTCTGCATCTTCTGCCATAGAGTGCTTCGAAAGGTGCTGTACTGATGCTGGAGTGGTAGCTATTGTTGTACGCGAACTCACAGAGTGGCAAGTATTCATCCCATTGGACCTTAGAATCTAGCACACAAGCACGTAGCATGTCTTCCAAAGTCTGTATAGTTCGCTCTGACTGACCATCAGTCTGGGGATGATACGTTGTGCTAGATTGTAACTTGGTGCCCATAGATTCTAGCAGAGTCTTCCAAAACCTTGAAAAAAATCTACTATATCCCAATCTGAAGTAATGGAGACTGGTTGACCATGTCTACTGACAATCTCATTAACGAACAACTCTGCAAGTGGTGTCATGTACATCTTGCTTCCCGTCTTCATAGAAATGAAATGAGTAGACTTCGTGAGACGATCCACTATCACCTAGATTGCATTATTCCCCTTCTTAGTAGTAGGCGAACAGGAAACAAAATCCATTGTGATATGCTTCCATTTCCATTTTGGAATTTCTAAGGGCTGAAGCAATCCTGGAGGTTTCTGGTGTTCTGCTTTAATCAATTGACAAGTAAAGCAACGAGATACGAAAGCTGCAATCTCTCGTTTCATGTTATTCCACCAAAATTTATTCTTCAAATTGTGGTATATTTTGGTGCTACCCGGATGCATAAAGTATCTTGTGTTATGGGCTTCATCCATTATTTCGTTCTTCAGATCATCCACATTAGGCACACACAAACGGTCATGAAAATACAATACTCCATCCGCTATCTTGATGTCTAGACGTTCTGAAATATGTTCCACAATCTTGGCCAAGTCTGGGTCTTGCAACTGAATGTCTTTGATTTTCTGAATAAATGTAGGCTTAGACACGATCATATTTGCTAACATCACACCTTTCTTTAGTGGCTGCACTTCTACTCCAAGTTCCTCGAACTACTAGAAGACATTAGCACCTTTTAAACTAGCCATAACAACCGATTTTCTGCTCAAAGCATCAGCTATCACATTAACTTTGTCCCGGATGATACTTAATCAGGAAGTCATAATCTTTGATGTTCTCCATCCACCGTCTTTGCCTTATGTTCAATTCTTTCTGAGAGAATAAGTATTGCAAACTCCGGTGGTTTGAATGGACTTCAAATTTTTCTTCATATAGATAGTGTCTCCACATCTTCAAAACAAATACAACTGCTGCCAATTCCAAATTGCGAGTTACGTAGTTTTTCTCATGATCTTTTAACTGTCTTGAGCCATACGCAATCACCTTACCATTTTGCATCAATACACAGCCTAGTTCAACCTTCGATGCATCTGTAAGAACAACAAATCCGTCGCTACCCGATGGTAATGTGAGGATTGGAGCTGTGGTTAAACTCTTCTTCAATTCTTGGAAACTGTTTTCATACTGTTCAGTCCAAACAAAAGGAACACTCTTCCGAGTCAACTTCGTCAATGGTGCTGCAATAGACGGAAAACCTTGGACAAACCTCCTGTAAATGCCAGCTAGTCCCAAAAAGCTTCTGATTTCTGTCACACTGCTAGGCCTTTTCCAACTGACGACTACTTCTATTTTGGCTGGATCAACTGCTAACCTTTCTCTTGAGATAATGTGACCCAAAAAAGTCACTTGTTCTAACCAAAATTCACATTTGCTGAATTTTGCATAGAGTTGGTTGTCCCTCCAAAAGTTGTAACGATGTCCTCAGGTGTTTTTCATGCTCCTCCTTACTCTTAGAATACACAAGAACATCATCAACATATACCACCGTAAAGTGATCCAAGTATTGTGCAAAAACATTGTTCATGAGAGCCATGAAAACTACGGGTGCATTTGTTAAGCCAAAGGGCATCACTAAGAACTCGTAATCCCATATCTTATTCGAAAGATTGTTTTTGGCACATCCGACTCTCTAACCCCTGATGATACCCGGATCTCAAATCTATCTTGGAAAAATAAGTTGCTCCTTGCAACTAATCAAACAATTCATTTATCCTTGGTAACGGGTATTTATTTTTAATGGTCACTTGGTTCAATCTTCTGTAGTCAATGCACATTCTAAGGCTTCCATCCTTCTTTTTCACAAAGAGAACTGGCACTCCCCAAGGTGAAACACTTGGTCTAATAAAACCATTGCTCAACAAATCTTGCAATTGAAGTTTCAATTCACCTAATTCTGCTGGAGCCATCCTATAAGGTGCAACTGACATCGGTGTTGTCTCTGGAAGGAGCTCAATTGTGAACTCAACTTCTCTAATTGGTGGTAATCCCAGGATTTCTTCTGAAAAAACATCTGAAAATTCGCACACAACGGGGATTTCCTCCACCCCTTGGGACTGTTTATCCTCCGTGGTAAACGCAATAAATGCTTCACGGCCTTGTTGTACCAATCTACCTGCTTTTAGTGCTGAGATAAACCTACTTGATTTTTCTTCTTGTTTCCCTGAATCATCAAGTCTGTTTGTTCTCCTTTCAACTTAAATGTGATGGCCTTACTAAAACAGTCCATGGTTGCATGATATTTCTCTAACCAATCCATGCCTAAAATAACATCAAAATCATGCATATCCAAAATGATAAAATCTGCTGGAAGGTTGACCTCTCCTAATATGATTGAACAATTCGGGTAATAGGTTCTACAAATAACCTGTTTACCTACTGGTGTAGTAACTGTCAAAATAAAATCAAGTTCTCTAAATGGTATAGCAATCATCTTGGTAAACACAGGAGATAAAAATGAATGAGTGCTTCCAGGATCAAATAAAATTTGAGCTTCTACTCCACAAATGAGAAGTTTACCTTCCACTACGTCACCTACAGCATTGGCATTTACATGATTGAGATGGTATGCCCGTCTTTGTAGCTGTGGCTTGTTTTGCCTTCCTTGTGCATTTTTGTTTTGTTGCTGTGGAGGATGAGCATTCTGATTCTGGACTTGTTGTCTCCCTTGTTGTTGCTGTTGCTGAGGTGGTCTTGCCTGATTTTGAGCTGGTGCCTGATTCTGAGGGGCTGCTTGTCTTTGTTGTTGGTTTCTATTGCCTTGATTCTACAATTGTGGGCAATCTCGGATGGCATGGTCCATAGCCCCACACCTGAAATAAGCACCTATGGCCTTACGACATTGGGCAGTCTCATGGTTCTTGCCGCAGTGACCACAACCTTGTCTTGCTTGATTTTGGTCTAGCCTTGACCTCTTGTTCTGTTGCCTTTGGTTATACTGGTGGTGTTGTTGCTTCTTGTCTTGAATGATCTGGTTGTTGATATCTACGAACTTATACGCTTGTTTGACAGCTTCATCGAAGGTAGCCGGTGGAACTCCTCCGTAGCATCCCTCATAATAACCAGGTTAAGACCTTCCAAGAACTTGGTGATCTTTTTCTTCTCAGTATCAATCAACTCTCTAGCATATCTAGCTTGCCTTTCAAACTTCGTGACATATTCAAGCACTGTCATGTTGCCCTGCTTGAGCCATTGGAATTGAATGACTTTCTGTCTCTTGATATGCAAAGGGACGTACTTGTCAGTAAACTGAGTCTTGAAGGTTTCCCATGCAGTCCCATCAGCCATCGTCTGATATGGTTCCTTAACCATTTGCCACCATGTGTCAGCCAGCCCGTAGAATAAGGAAGCTGTAAGATTGACTTTCTCTTTGCCGGTACATGTGAAAACATTGAAGATCTTTTCTGTGTTCACCAACCAATCATCCGCAGCCAATGGGTCTTCTTGACCCTAAAACTCCTTGGGTCCCCTCTTTCTGAACCTCTCAAATAGTATATTAGAGTCATGATCCCTATTGTTAATGATAATATTTGGGCTCAAAGGTTGCATAGGCTGTGGTTGAGGCTAGGCTCTGTTCTGCAGAGCTTCTAGTAACTGTCTCCGCACTTGAGCCATTTCCTCATCTTTCTTAGCTAACTGCTCTTGAAACCTAGCTTGGTTCTCATTAGCCTCTCTCTGTAATCGAGCCTGATTTTCTTTTGCCTGTCTTTGTTGTTCTCGCAAAGCCTGCATAAGTTCCTAAAACTGTGTTGCTGTAGGTGGGTTCTCGAGATCTGTTTCGTTATTGTTGCTTCCAGAAGCATTCTGATTTGGTGCTTTCCTTGGAGGCATGATGCTGCAAAACAAGATGTTAGTACATAATAACAAGGGTTTAGGTAAGTTTATAGATCCCATACTAACGAGCTCACAGATCCTCGCCACGTCTCTAAGAGTTTTTAGTTTTTTTATATGCCTAAAACATGTCCCGCTTTGATACCAGTCCTGTCGCGACCCCGAACTGAGATCCCCGGGCCCGGGCCCGCGACTGAGGTGTGCGTTGTTATTATCCCACAGGTTTCCACGGTGAGGATTCCAAAGCAAGCATGGAACAATCTCACACGAACAATGGTTTTCGGAAGCGTGCAAGTAATTACAATAAAGCATATTAAGGATACATAGACCACATGAATAGCTATCAGAATAAATACTTTCAGAGGGAGAAATGTAGCATAGCATCATTATAGAGTTTAAGTTCCAAGTTTCAAATAACAAAAGTAAGTTAAAGTTTAAGTTTACATTCCCACAAAAGAAAAGGCCAACAAAGGCCATTACGTCCCAAAATAACAAAATGATAAAATCCCTATTAGGGTGCATGTATCTCAAGACCCCACCCGACGTTTGGATGACGTCGTTGGGTTACCAAAAGCCTCCTCCAGGCGCTTCTCCTCAATGGCATCGGCGCCTGCATCTGAACACCAAAACAAATGGATCAGACACGACGGTCTAACAGGTGATCAATTTAGATATAATATAAATCATTAAAATCTGAATACTATGCTTAAAAACATTAAATGAATTCGAAACAAAACTTAAATAGTATGTAAGGTAAAACTAGCATGGTTACAAGAAAACATAATGATTCGTAATCCACATAGAGCCCATCCTTTCTCCATCATTCATGATGACAAGAGCAATCAAAACAAAGCAAGACAAAGCGAAACGAAACGAAAGCCCGAGCCACACGAGGTGGGAGGGAAAACCAGCCGCGAAACCAGAACAAAAGTGTGTATAAACACACGACTAATCTGCAGATAGTCCTTATGTTTAAGGACCCCCTAATTAGTGGACCAGACGGAGAGGGCAGTCCAAGCTCAGTGGTATTCAGCGGAAACCATGAATGCACAAAACGTAAGTATACTTATACAAAACTTGATGAAAATTGGGGATACACTCATCAAGACAAAGCAAGGCAAGACTAAACAAGAGTAGCATAAGCTATAACAAAACAAGGCTGAAAAAGTGTTCCCCATTATAGTTCTTGGAACAACTCAAAAACCAAACTTATACTTATAAATCAAAATAGGTGCGAAAGCAGTATTCTTATTGTCTAAAAATCAAGATTTCAAAACAATTATATCAAGTATATGCAAAAACTCCTTATTTGATTCTTGTGAAATTGAAACCCAAATGTTGGAATTTAAAACGAATTGGTGCCCCCGAAGCTAAACAACATTTCATGTTTCAAGTGCACAACATCAAACTAAAGGCCCCTAAATATATTCTAGTTTTTCTTTCCCATCGAAACCCTTCAAAATTTCTCCTTCTGTGCACTCGGTCATCACGTGGCTACCTGGCGGCAAGCCGCCGGTTGGCTGGTCGGCTAGCCTACCATTGACCAACTGATCAGAACAATACTAACTTTTCAAATTTTTGCGCAGGTCGGCTAGCCGCCTTTTGACCGACTGCGGGCCGATCACACCCTGTGTGAAATTTGGTTGCTGTTATGCTGACCGAACTGAGGTCGGCTAGCCGAGGGTCAACTGTCGGCTGGTCGCCAGCTGATCGCCCATCTTCAACAGATTCAGTTCAGTTTCAGATTTTTTTATTTTCTTCTCCATTCCTTTTCCCATTTCACTTCCCTTCATTTCTTGTCAAAACCCCTGCATTTCCAGAGCCTACATACTCTTCCAAACAATAAATCCACTCCAATTCCACCACAACTTCTCCCTTCATCAACACATCTCCATATCACACCAACAATTCCAGTTACAAAGCAAGGCATATAATTTTTAATTCAAAACAGAAATCCTGGAGTGTAGAGGGTCATTAACATCACATGCATGTGAAGAAATGAAATCCCAAAATCATGTTTAGTTGAAAGGCAAACAATTGAAAAACATAACATGCATACACATTGTATTTTACAAACACAAATCACCAATTGAATTGCATGCATAATAAGACTAAAGAGATCACTTGCCTCTGCCCAAAAGTCAATCCAAAACTTCCTCAAGCTCACTCTCTAAAAGCTGAACCGATATCTACAAGGAACCCCAAGAAAATCCTTTAAAAATCCACCCAAATTTGAAAACAAGGAACCCATTTCGAAATGGGTATTGCATGTGTAAAAAACAAGCTCTCTAGGAGCTCAAAAGAGTCCATTGGCAAGATGAAAAGAGGTCCTTACCTGGAGCTAGTCAAACAAGAAGAAGAAAGGAAAATGGAGGGGCTATCCAACTAAAATCTCCAAGAAAATTGTATCAATGGCACCCTTGAGCTGAGAGGAAGAAGAGGATATCCTTAGATTTCCATTTGGAAATTTCTAGCTAGGCATGCAAAGGAAAAGTGAGGAAGAAGAAGAGGTTTTTCTTAGATCTATCTCTTGAAGAAGAGGTTGCAGGAACACCATGAAATACTGAACGTGGGTAATGAAGGAGAGAGTTTAAGTGAGGGAGAGTGGGCCCTATTTGGTCTGAAACTTGGAAATGCTAAAACACTGACTTGGGAGCCCCAGATAAATTCAGCGAAGAAGACAAAAATGATCACCGAAAAATCTAGTTTCCAAAAAGTATAAATTTGACATATTTTTGAGATTTCGAAAATTGGGTCCAGATTTGGTGTAAAAAGTCATTTTTACCCTTTTTGGCCAAAACACAGATTTCGGGGCTCCAAACAAAGACGGATAAAATAAGAAAGTTGTAAGATAAAATAAAACCACTCAACTAAGATTGAAATCACGATTAAAAATCGGAAAACTAGAATTTCCTCCTAAGCTTACACATACACTCAGGGCCTCCCTGAGCGTGTCTGACTAACACAAAACGCTCTCAAAATTCATCAGAATGTAAGATTCTGGATCATAGCGCTAGTACATTGGATGTATTGGAGGACCATGAGAAGCATCTTATGAACACTGTCTTTACTTTAAGGTCTGCTCTCATAATTCCCTAGCAATTGGCTCTCAATCCTGAGACATTAATGAACTCAAGTTTCTATCTATTCATTTGCTTTGAGTCACCAGTGAGTGAGGCCAATTGTAGGTCAACACCTCGATGATTTGGGTACGTGGTAGTAGAGCTGTGGGAACATTCGAAGGTCAAGATGGAATCTGTCTTTAATATCCCCTTGTACCAATTAATGGATTTATCATTGGTAAGTGCGTACCCATTCCAATTAAGAGTTGATTGGAAAGGTACCTATGATCATTATAATTAATTGGGTGTCAAGGATAATAAGATATGAATCTAAATTGGTGGGACAGTTTATCCATTTGATCCATGGATATTGATGGAGGGGGCTACTTATAGTAATAGGGACGTTTATGGTCTTCATGTAATTTATTCCTAAGACTAGAGTTCAATTGCATTTATATAGTAGAGTTATTTGCAATTAACTGTGAGCCCGGATTACACATAAAATGTGGGGTCGCAGTGTCCCAATTGGGGCTAGCTTTCTATGGAATCTCTAGTGGTCCCCACCTAGCCCAAGATTGGATCATTATTAATTCTACTTGAACTAAAAGGAAAGGAATTAGAAAGTTACTATTTCTATTTGAAGTGAGACTTCTAATAGTGGTAATAGTAGTAAAAGAGAGTTACTAATTATTATGGAAGTTGGACTTCTATTTCTAATTAGTAAGAGGAGTTTCAAAATGCTATATATAGAGGAGAATACGGGCTGGATGTCCATCCTTTTTGGAGTCCATGCCCAGCCCCCTTGTGTGCAAGTGTTGCACTTCTTTCCTCTCTTCTCTCTTCTAGTTCCTCCATTGGGTTTTTTCCCTAGAAGTTCTAGTTGGTTTTTCTCTCGGAGACCCCACTATCTTCCTTGAGGAAAGGAGAGTTTGATACGGGTCATAGTGTGGAAGATCAAGAGGTCTTGGAGATTTCTATTTGATAAGTGAAAGAGTTTCATCACCAAAGAAAGTCGCAAGTTTTCCATAGAGCACAACCGAGCTACAAAGGTATATTAAAGGACCCAAGGCAGTTGATCAGACCGACAAGGTCGTCCAAGCTGAGTGGTGCTGACAAGGAAATAAATATATACGAACTTTCAAAACAATGCTTGATACATAAGAATTTGGGCACTACTCACACAATATCATGGGCACGCACATTTGTTCGCTATAATTCACGAATTAGTAGTCCCAACACAATGTAATGAAAACACGATTCACACGATGATTCCCAATAATGGGGTTTTTTAAATAAAACCTTGGGAACATCATTTTCAAGACGGCATGAAAATCCACACAAAACTTTACAAATCCAAATTATTGTAAATCAATGCCTTTTCACATCAACCCTAAGGTTTTCACATCAAACTTTTCAAGCATATGTTAAGGCCCATCATTTGATCCCTGTGTAATTGAAACCCAAATGTTGGAATTAAAAGCGGATTGGTGCCCCTGAAGCTAAACAATATTTTAGATTTCAATTGCACAATGTCAAACTAAAAGCCCTTAATCATATTCTAGTTTTTATTCCCAAAGAAATCCCCAAAAAAATAGTCCAAATTTGAAGTTCAGTCACCTATCGGTTGGTTGTCGGTTAGCCGACCATGGTTAGGTTGGTTAGCCACGTGCTGACCGAGAGCTAGCCGACTCATCAGAAACAGGGAAAACAACTTTTGGAATTGGAACCGAAATGGTTCGGTCACCTGTCGGTTGACCAACACCTCAAGATTTGGAAAATGTAGCATTTTGGAAATGGAACCGAGCTGGTTCGGTCACCTGTCGGTCACCTGTCAGCTAGCCGACACTTGACCAACAGCTGACCGCCCAGCTGCGGGAAGGCATTTCTGAAGTTGTTTTCAACCCTTTCTTTCCTCCATCACTTCTCCTTATCACCCCTCCTTTCTTGCACGAAAGTGAGCCTACATGCTCCTCCATTTTCATCAATCAACTATTCACAATTTTACTTCAAAACTCTTCATCCAAACCTCATACAAATTCAAGTTTCACATTCTAACAATTAAAGCATAAAAATCCCAATTTAAATGAAGCAATTCAAAAACAGAATTCCATGAATTAAATCTCAGCATATGCACAATAAAACATGTGTTTAGTGAACTAAACATCCAAACAAAAATGAGATTAAACCAATGGAAAATTAAAAGTTAGAAATCAACTCATAATTCCAAAAAGCATTACATGCACAATCACATCCAATTCATCTACTTGCATGATCAATAAACCTAGATTAATCACTTGCCTTTGCCTTTAGCACTCCAAGGTTACCCAAAAATCTCACCAATTAGACATAAGCACACCTATTAAACAAAAACCCCAAAAACATACTAAAAAATGGCTCAAAATTAGAAAACTAACAAAGACATGAAATTTGATCATGCATGTTAGAATTTGTGGCTCATTTATGACATAGATCATCATGTTAAAAGAAGGGAGCAAGAGGCTTATTCTAAGATAGCCCTATAGCAACTTTAATGGTTGTTGGAGAGGTCATTGGCGACGAAATGACGAGAAAATGGCACCAATAGGAAGCTCTCAATGCATGGAGTTGAATGGTGGTGATCAATTTTCAGTTTAGTAAAGTTTGGTGGGGATTTGGGAGAGAAAAGAAGCAAGGAAGGAGAAGAGTGTAGCTCAGCTGAGGTTCTGCAACTCCATTCTCGTTTGGGCAGAAAATGAAGAAGAAAGAAAGAAGGTGGGTCTCTCTTATAGGCATGTGATGGTGGGGCCCACAACTAATAGCACTTCATGGGCTTGGAACTGGGCCTTTTGGGCCTCGGATGGACTCGACGAAAAGACAAAAATGATCCTCATAAAATCTAGCTTTCAAAAAGTATATTTTTGACATGGTTATGAAATTTCGAAATTTGGGCTCGAATTTAAATGTAAAAAGACTGTTTTGCCCCTCGGGCTGAAAAATTGATTTTCCGAGTCTCGAATGGGGTAGGTCTAAACACAAAAGTTGTTGTGGATAATTTGACCTATCAAATGGAACCAAAATTGTAATTTTTCAAAATAAAGGACAATCCCCCACGCTGACACGTACAACCCAAGGCATCCCCGGGCTGCAAGACTGGGCCCAACCGCTCTAAAAAATTCCCCAAAGCTAAAGGAAAAACATTCTAAACTACAATCTAACTCAATTAAGCTCAAATCGCACTTAGAAAACTAAACCACGGCTAAAAAATACACTAATCGCGAACATGAAGGGTCGGGATTTTACAATTCTCTCAGTTAATGAAGAAATGTGTGTACTTTGTTTGGGATGCTGAATGTGAAGCTTCATATTAAGACATCAAGTCATACCTGACCAAACCTCCAGTGTTAGCTGGCCCCACAACTGGAAAACCATTCATCTTGTACACAAGAGCTCTCGACTTTTCTTTGGGCACTCTACTTGCATAAGAAAATGATGGAGGAAAAGAAGCTGCTCTATACTACCTTAGCCGCATGTTGGTTGGTACAGAGCATCGCTACTCCCCAGTAAAAAAAGAATGCCTTGCAGTGATGTTCACTGTACAAAAGCTACGTCACTACCTATTGTCCAACACAGTATACTTGATTTCAAGGATCAATCTCTTAAAGGTCCTTGTCATAAAAGTAGGTTCCCTCAAGGCCCGACTGGCAAAATGGTCTATCCTTCTGTCACAGTTTGACATTAGATATGTACCATAAAAGGAAATCAAAGGCCAAGCTCTAGCAGACTTTCTCGCAGAGCATCCACTGTTTAAGGATTCTCTGCTTAGAGATGATCTCCCAGACGAACCTGTCTACAATGTGGAGACTTCCTCATCAAATGCTTGTTGGGATGTGTACTTTGATGGTGCAACCAGGACAAATGAAAATGGAAAGCTGATATCGGGAATTAGCATTCTCTTTGTTAGTCCTAACAAATAAATGATTCCACACGCATTCTCGCTACTGGAGCCATGTTCAAACAATGTAGTTGAGTACCAAGCCTTGATCGTAGGATTGGAACTCGCCCTTAAATCCGGTATCACCATGCTGGAAGCCTTTGGGGATTCTCAACTGATCGTCAATCAGATGAATCAGAAATATGAAATCAGGAAGCCTGATCTGTTGCCTTACTACAACAAGGCGCAATCGCTTCGTCAAAAGTTTGACATTTGTCACATCGCCCATATCCGCAGAGGTGAAAACACTTGTGCAGATGCCCTGGCTGGACTCGCTGCATCTATTGCAATCTAAGAAGGGGAAAACATGAAAATCACAGTGTGTCAAAAAAGGATTCTCCCTCCTCTCAACACACATCAAGCAGTTGTTGAATGCCACCGAGTGGTCGAAAGTCGAATTTCCATCCTTAACACTCTAATCCGGGAATGAAGGGATCCGTTCATTGATTATATTATGCTCAGAATCCTACTTGAAGATCCAAAAGAGCAGGTAAGCATTCAAAGACGAGCCCCAAACTTTCATTTGGATATTCCTTAAAAAATGCTTTACAGAAAATCCTTCAATGGAGTACTTCTACTCTGCTTGTCGCAACAAGAGGCTAAAGAAACACTCAAAGAAGTGCATGCTGGACTTTGTGGAGCCCATCAGGCTGATCCTAAACTCTACGATTAGATAAAAAAGTTAGGTTATTATTGGCCTACCATGGTAGCTGACACAATGTAATTTGCTAAGCGCTGCTAACAATGCCAAGTTCATGGAGATTATGTCCACATGCCTCTAGAATGGCTACACCCTACAACAATCTTGTGGCCTTTCAAAGCCGGGGGTATGGATATCATAGGTCCTATCTCTCCCCCATCAAGCAAAGGTTATCGCTTCATCTTCGCCACTACGGATTATTTCTCCAAGTGGTCAGAAGCATTTGCGTTCAGTGAAATGAATACCTCATCAGTCATTCAATTCTTGCGCACCAACGTCATTTGTCGCTTCGGCATACCTAAAAGATTCGTCCATGATCACGGACCATAATTTCGGGATCATAGATTCTACAGGTTCTGCGATAAATACAAAATCCAAAGTTGTCCTTCGACTCTATATAACCCGGTAGCGAATGGACTAGCCGAAGCTTTCAACAAGACACTCTGGAAAATTCTCAAGAAAATGGTCACTAGTCACAAAAGAAATTGGAGCGACAAATTGCCTGAAACTTTATGGGCCTATTGAACCATCGTTCGAGGACCAACCCATAGCACCTCCTTGGTCTATGGATGTGAAGTTGTTGTCCCTTTAGAGGTACAAATTCCTTCTTTAAGGGTATCTCTACAAAATGATATGATGCAAAAAAGCAATGTCAAATTGAGACTCCAAGAACTGGGTAATCTCGATGAAAGACGGCTCGAAGCTCTACAAAGCGTTGAGCTTTACCAAGCACGCATTATCACGCCCCGGAACCGGACTCCTTCAATAATCCAATCTCGGGGAATGTGATTTTTGGGGTTAATTAAAATCTTTGCTTCCCCCAAGATCCGCGTGTGTGAGGATGACGAAATTCCATCACAACGGAACATTTCGCGGAAGCTTACTTGATGTTCCGACCTAGAGCCCGTGGCCATCGGATTCCGTGTCTCACTCAACCAGTTAGCACAAAAGCTGTCATAATAATATTCATACTCAAACTCGAACAAATATGATATCTAAATATACAGAGCTAACAGTAACAGGAGAATTCATTTCCCACATATATTCAAGTTACAAATTATATAGAGTGCATTAATTAACACCCAAAGAAAAAGGCTAACAAAACCCATCCAAGATAACTAGCTAAACAGACTACTACCCCTAAATTACGTGACAAGCTCCAATGCCAAACTCGACGTCTATATGACATCGTCAGCACAACCAACCTACTAAAATATAAGGCTTCGAATCCACTGCACGCACTCTGACTCGGAACGAAGGTCCTGCTATCTATGGCACCAACATAAAGAATATCAGACACGATGGTCTGGCAAGTGAATAAAACAGATGAGATATACAAGTTTTATCAATAGGATATTTAAAATCATAAAGTGCATTTAAAACAAAGCATGTGCAAAGAATGAGCCAACTAAACCTTTTCTGTACAAAAAAGAAATCTCACATTTAAAGTATTTCAAACTGACTGATAAATAAGCAGAATATCAACGACCCACATATAGCAATATTCTCCTATTAGCAAAGTAACAAGAGCAATCAATCAATAACCGTCGCCATATAAATGGCCGGAACAATAACTATCGCCACAAAAATGGCCGGAATAATCAATAACCGTTGCCATAAAAATGGCCAGAACAATCAATAACCGTCGCCATGGCCAGAGCAAACAATCAATGGGGTCCAAAATACAGTTGGCAATAGTTTTAAGGATCCCAAGCTGGTGATCAACCCAACTAGGTAACCCAAGCTTAGTGGTGCCGAACAAAATCTGAATCGATAGAATCAAATCACTTCGATACATTTTCATCGATAAAGATAACTACTCTGGACAATTTACAAACGGACAATATCAAACAATTCAAATGAGTAGTTTTACCGATGTTTTCAAACGTGGCGAACCACTCAATCTATTTCAAAACGAATTTATAAAAGAAAGACAAATAAACTTTATAACTTGGAATGAATTAGTGTATAATGGTTCAATGGCTTACCACAGGTCGTCTCGATATACACTTAGGCTCCTAATGTCGATAATAAATGAGGAGCATGGTGCCACTGAAGATCTCCGACAATTAAGGATATAAAGTGTATATTAAGACTTTAATAAGTTCCCGAGTAATTCTAACATCAAGCAATTCCATCACTTTTCCCATTTAAATTTCACGATTCAAAATAATTCAATTCAATGTATTCATTCCAGACTTCCATGCGTCAATAGGGGCTAAATGCGTTTCAAACAGTGGAGGAAATGGGCTGGAAAAAGGGCCTGAAATGGGTCTGAAAATGGGCTGGAAACAGTCCTTAAATGGGCCTGAAAATGGGCTGGAAAACAAGCCTTAAATGGGCCTGAAAATGGATCTGAAAATGGGCTGGAAACAGGCCTGAAATGGGTCTGAAAATGGGATGGAAACAGGCCTGAAAATAGCCCAGAAAATGGCCCAGAAAACAGGGCCCAGGCCCGAGTTCTGCAACCTGTGCAGATTGTTTCCAGCTTTCTTATCTGCTTCATTTGCAAATTTCAGCTTCCTCCTGAATCATTCTTACCTCCTTTGGCATCAAACAACTCCATTCAATCATCAACATTAATTCTATTCTAAGTCATATGACAAAGACAAGAAAAACAAATCTCAAGATTCAATTAATTAAGCTTATAATCACCATTGAGATTCCATTCTTCTACTAAAACAAAACTGTTGTTCCATAAAACTAAATCATCACTTGCAATAAAATCAACATAAACGCATGCCAGAACTTTAAAGTTTCAAACCAGAAATTTGAAGAGAAGACAAATTTTCCAGCATGCATATTCGGATCTACTTATTCACTTGCCTCAAGTCTAAATGGTCTAAAAAACACTCCAATAACTCTCACACATCTTAGCAGCAGTCCTAAACCAAAATCCATTCAAAAAATCACTATTTTGAAAGGAGAAGGAGCTCTCAAAGAGCTTCCTTGCATGCATGAAGAAAACCAAGTGATGTAAGAAACCTATATCTACAAGGAGAGAACAAGTCCTTACCTATAGGTATAAAACCAGCAACAAAAGCTTGAAAAATGAAGTTGGTTTCAGCAGGAATTTTACACAAATGGTGTCTTTGGGTTGCTCATTGCATGAGGAAGATGATGGTAGAGTCAGAAATTCGATTTGGGTTGAGCTTCCTAGACATGCAAGAGGAAAGAGAGGTTGAGAAGAAAGAGAGAAAACTCTCCGGTTTCAGTTGTGCTTCAGAAAACGGATGAAGAGTGAAGAAGAAGAAGAAGCCATCGTGGGTTTTATTTTAAATGGGTAAGTTGTGGGTCCCATGGTCCTAAAACTTCAGGGCTTTAAAACTCTCTTTTTTGGGTCCTGGATGAAGTCGACGAAGAAGAGAAAAACGATCGTCGAAAAATCTAGTTTTAAAAAAGTATATTTTCCTCATGATTTTCAAATTTCGAAATTTATGCACAGTTTAGGTGTAAAAAGACAAACGCGATTTCTGGGGTTCGGATTTAAATGGAACGGACATGAAATTTTTTGTGCTCAAAATAAAAAATCCAAAAATTGAGAAATCAATATTTTATGAAAATCAAAGCCAAATCCCCACACAGACATGCTTCACATGGGTCAACCCAGACCCGGTCATACCAACCTTAACGCGCTCAAAATTCCCCAAAGCTATTCAAAATTCTATTCTAACAAAAAATCCAAGCTAATCATCCTCTAATCTCACTTAGAGACTAATCACAATTAAAATAATAATTAAAAAAATACTAAGCCTGGGTCTGGGCTTGACATCGTCCACCCCTTTAGAACATTTGGTCCTCCAAATGAACTAAACGAAAGCAAAATGAAACGGGGATATTATTCCCACACAAAAGTGCGAAAACTCAAAAGATTGCTCCAACTCGGTCCTCCAGAAACAACAGAACCCATAGTCATCTTTTTTCGTATCCCTAACTCTAATACTGTCTTCTGCGCTGCTGCTTGACAACTGTGATACTCACTGGTCAAACATGGTGGTGAGATGCGCCTGTGAATGACATACCTGATTCGGTTGAGGGCTTCGTACAGTCCCGCAGATCTACCCAACAACATGCTCCTCCGACGAGCCCGCTGTTCGAAAATTCCTCTAATCATCCCTTGGTGGTCCTTTGACGTCCTTGCACTGGTTCGGTTCTTTTACTTGCCTTATCAATCATGATCGGTCCAAGAAACTATAAGTTTTGCCTCCTTTTATTACTCTAGGATTCTGTACTTTATATCATACAAAGCTATACGCGATGGTACTGACACTTGCACAAAGTCGTGATTACAGACAAGCTTGCATTGAAGTAATCTCCATCCTGGAAATTCTTAGAATTCTATATACTTGCTCTTCGAAGAATCGGTGAAGCTGAAGTTCTACCACGTGCCGGTCTCTTCCATCAATGTCATTCGGAATCTTGAAACAATTCTGCCATCTCTTTCAAATTAAAACAAGAGTCCCATTTCAACTCGTTATCTTTGAAGTGAGTGACTTAGCAATATATTGATTTCTCGCATGCATCATCTGTCTTCTCCCGTGAGCAATAGACCGATTGAGTCAAGCGGTTGGGCAGTGCTCTAGACACCACATCATTACTTCCCCCTTCTGAAATCATAACTCCAAAATTCCGTAGGTCTCTTGATGTGATCAATATCAATCATAAAATACCGCAAGTGCACGAGTATCTAGGTGAGACAATGGCAAGAACGGGTCGAACCCACAAGGAGCTAATTAAAGAAACTTTTAGATTAAGGAAACTAATTAACTACAATCAAGGATAGTCTTGAGTATTTAGAAATAAAATCAAGCAACTAATTTAGAAAGTTGAAAAGCTACAAATTAATGAAAGTGATTAGAGCATAGGAATCCAATAAGCATCCGTAAATTATTTATCAAGTAATCCTAATTTGTTCCAATTTTTATTTCAAATCAAAGACAAATCACTGTTTTTAATTTGGAAAATCTAACTTTTAAAATCCCTTTTCAATCATAAAAATTCAAAACTCAAGACTTCCTTCATCTCATAAAAGAATAAAAATAATTTAAGAACTATCTATCAAAAGTAAGCATAAACCATCAAAAGATCTAAATCCTAAGCATGGCCTATCAAACCTAAGCATGAATAGTCAAAAACCAATTTTTATTTTCAGAATTTAAGAATAGAGATTTACCTAGGTCACGAAGATAAGCCTATTAATCATTAAGCACATAATCATGGAACACACATTAGAATTACTAAATAAATAAAAAGAAGTTACTCACCTTCATCCATAACTCTAATCTAGAAAATTAGCCCGCCATTGCAAAGAATGCTTCTTGATTTGTCATTAAAAGTTGCATCTTTATAACTTCTCCTTTACAAAAATTCTCCTTCAAATTAAATCCTTGGACATGGCCCAAGGCTACCAAAATAAAATAAATAAATAAAGCACTAATGGAAAACAAGAATGGAAGAAAAGAAAGATGGGAATTAGAGAGGGCTGGATGTGTGATCCTCCATCCCCTTTTGGGTTGGTTTTATAGATGTTGATGCCTTCTTTTTAGAAAAGAATCTCCTCTCTTTTATGACTTGTTTCCTTATTTGGAGAGATTTTTTGCTTAGGACTCAAGTTAGGCTTCACACTTAGAAAGAATTTGAATTGGAGATGATTTGTTGCTAAGTGTCACTACACCAAAAACGGGAAATTGGAACGGATTTCTGATCAGTGCTTAATTGTTTACAATCTAAGCCCTAATATTTGAATTATCTTATGCTAGTCATGTTTATTTTATTTGATTTTACATATTCTTTGTTAATTTGTATGCAAAGGTAAAAAGGAGTAAAAAGAGAAGATTTCATGAAGAGTGATGGGCGTAAATCATCAAGTAGGGCCAAGGTGGGTCCCATCCAAGTTATTTCAGATTTCAAGACTACTTTCTAATTCTTTGGACAACTTACAATTCTAATCAAAGAAGAAAAGTAAAAGAAAGAAGAAACCCAATCTAGGGTTATACGCCAAAAAGGGGGCCCACAGCCATTGCAAAAGTGAAATTTCAGAAATTAGAAAGTCTTCTTCAAGTACAAGTGGAGCTCAAGAATGGAGAAGAAAAAGGAGAAAAATAAGGAAAGTTTAAAGGAAGAGTCCAAGCCAAGTTAGAAGTTCAAGAAGGGGGTCCCACAATCATTGTACATGCATCATATGGGCCCACCTTTATTATAAAAGGTTCAGATTTAATCTCTTGCAATTAATCTCAGAATTGTGGGTCCATGTGAGGAACTTTCTATAAAATACAAGTAAGATCAGATTTAGAAAGTCTTGTTATTAAGAAAGAAGACTCCTATTTCATTCTAATTAAGAAGCCTACTTGTAAAGAAAGTTGGAGATCTATTTCCACAAGAGAACTACTTGCTAAAAGGGGCTGTTGCAAGACTTATAAAAGGACAAGAAGAGGTGGTCATTCAGGATATATATCCCATATAAAACCCTAGCCACGTCCATAAGAATACCAGCCACTATTTCAGCACCCTATCATCACAAAAACCATCCATCATCATCCCAAAACCCCTAGTTGCTGTACAACCACCTTTGGAGCACCTTTGGAGCATCTTGGAGAGCTTTTGGAGCTAGGAAAAGGAGAAAAAGCTGCTGGACAACTTCTTCTTCTTCTTCAATATTCAGAGTTTTTCTTATGGCTCTATTTTCTATTTTGTTTTCAATTCTAGACATGAGTAGCTAAACTTTTTAGGGCTAGGGTGTAGTTGAAACCCTAGCCTAGTTCTATGTAGTCTCTTTTGGCATCTTTTAATTCAAATTTCAGTTTTATTAGTTGAGATTCTAAACCATGTTTTCAATTGATGAGTTGTGTATATGCCATGCCAACCATGCCATGTTCAATTGATTTTAAGAGTAGCTAACTTAATTTTGATTGATCTCGATATTAAGCATCTAGGGTTTAGAACCATGAATAATCTAAGTATATGCCATGCTTAGACTCATGCATTTATCATTCCTATTGTTTTTATGCATTATGTGTGTTTTGACTAGGACATATGCCATGCTTAGTTTTTGCATCATAATGAACAATTCATGTAGTATGCCACTCATGAATTAGGTTTAGGGGAATAGTAATCTAGACGCATATGCCATGGTCTAGGTTGATAGATGTCACTAATAATTCTGATTTTTTATTAAAGGATAATAAGAGACATGCATAGGGTTGGTTAGGGGAGTAGATGAAACCCTAGTTCATTCATTATTACTATTTTTCAATTTTAATAGTAGTTGTGTGTTTTAGATTATTTTCCATTTAGCTTTTAATAGTTTAATTTACTGTTTTTAGTAGTTTAATTCAACTTGTCATCATTTAAATTGTTCTTTTAATATTCTGATTTTTAGTTGTTTTTGACATTATTTTATCACAAGTTTTCGTGGGATCGACCTCGTACTTACAATTCACTACACTACATAGTGATCTTGTGCGCTTGCGAGTTTTAATTGTGTGCATACTAGTAGCCTATTTCTAGGTTGCTTAGTGCATACCAATTTCCGTTCCTAATTCGCCCGTTCCTAATCTGTTAAACCGTTCCCAAACCGTTCCAATTTCCTATTTTTGGAACGGATTAACGGATTAGGAACGGAGAACAAGAAATTGGAACGGATTACCGTTCCTAATCCGTCCGTTCCTAATCCGTTAAACCGTTCCCAAACCGTTCCAAATTCCCGTTTTTGGTGTAGTGTGTAGTCTCTTGGGCTCCAAGTCTTGCCAAATTGAACTTCTCAAACATCTCTCTTGTTGCCAATTTTGAAAACTTCTTGTAATTCCCGCATAGAATTATAATAGGTAACTTCCCGAGGTCATATCTCCCTCAATATTGCTCTGATTTATACAATCTTGAGTCCACGGATATCTACTCGAAAAGAACTTTCCAACGATAGGTAGATTACACCAATCTGATATTGGGTTTGAGAGTTATGGTCATTTCAATTTGCTGCCCCTGAAAAATCCAGAAATAATTGGCACATATGGAAACTTCTATATTTGGCATGCTATGGGATGTGTGGGACCCATGTTGGACGTCCAAGGCATGCTTGGACTCTTTCTTTGCTTGCTTATTTGATTCCCTTTCCATCTTTGGGATTTTTCAATCTTTCCAACTCCACCAAGATGTCAAGATATGTGGGCCCACCATGAAGCGTGTCCCGCCTTTGATCTCTCTCAAATTTCATCAATGTAGGTCCCACTCTTGATTTATCCTATAAAAATAAAATTAAATGATGTCAATAATAATCAAGCATGAAGAATCTAGATGGACTATGCATGGAACCCTACATGCCTAATTAATGCACAAAAAATACCTAACTTTCCAAAAATAGCACATGGCGTCAAAATTAGAAGGTATGCATTAGTGAAGCCAAAAGAACTAATCTTTGGGTGATCAATGAGATGAAAACCCCTAATTTCACAAAAGTCATGCAATGTAATGAATTTAGACCAAATTTGACTAAGATTCCAACTTTGATGCTCAAATGCATTAAATCATGAAATTAAGTGTAATTCTATGCAATTAACCTAATTAAGTCCACAAGTGCATATAAAATGATGAATGAAAACTACAATTTTGTGGACTTATCACACCCCCAAACCAGCTTTTTGCTTGTCCTCGAGAAAAATAAGTGAAAAAGGAGAAGTTTACTATCCTAACAAATGCAGAAAAATAAAAAGAAAAATGCTACTTTCGCTGGCCCTCTCGACTGCATTTAACATATGCAGCAAGCCCTTAAACCCCTAGGTTCCTTCTAGTGGACAAGTTGTGCCTCGTGAGGGTTTGCAGTGAATCTACCCACAAAATTCATTTATCCTAAAAAAAAAAAAAAAAAGAAATTTCCCAAAAGGACATCAACTCATCTCGGATGCCACTTGTATAATCTGGAATAATCAAAATCTCAGACTTTTCAAAATTCAGTTCACCTTCCAATTTTAAAGATTTTTTTTTCTTTTCAAACTTTGTGTGCTCTATGTAGGTGTATACATCAAATCAATCCTTCAGATGTTCCGCTATAGTGCCATGAAAACAAAATTCTCTTTCAAATGCTCTGATCTTTCCTAGATTTAGTGGCTCATAAGTTTCCCTCTCAAGGCTACTATGACGGCTTTCGCACTACTATTTTTTCCAAGGCCACAATTTTTTTTCAAATACACACATGGGACTGTGCAATGCCTAGGTCCCTTAAGCTTTCTAATTAACCCATGTAACGAGCATTAGGCCAATGACTCCCAAACCAGATGGCTTTAGGGCACTAGGTATGTAAATACCCCTACGGGCTTACTGGCTTGGGTTAAAAAGGCTGCAAACCCAAACTAGTCACAAACTTTTTATTCTTTTCAAGACTTCTAAATAAAAACTTTTTTTTTTTTTGTTTTTTTTCCTTCTTCTTTTTTTTTTTTTTTTTTATTGCAAACCCCAACAATAGGCAGCCTTTTCAATTTGCCTAACTATCCCGATGAATCAGGTAGACTTACAAAGCTAAACTTCAGAAAGTCATCCTATATTTCTTGAGAAATCCCGAATTCAACACTAAAGCTTCCTATCCAAAATCTTGATAGATGTATACGTGTTTCAGTGAAAAACAAAGTTTGAAATATCCTAGAAAATTCTTGAACTTTCATTTTACTTCCTTCCAAGGATTTCAAAATTCCGAGTTTCCAAGCATCGTTGAATATTATTAATTCCTTTGAAAACTTCCATTTAAAAAAAATATAATAAAATTGCACAAACAAACAGTTTTCCTAAAATTAAAAAAAGTTAAAAGTTTGCCTAAAATTGAAAATCATCACCTAAAACTGGACAAGTGTGCTTGTTCCCACCCCCAAACCTAAACTAGACAGCGTCCTCGATGTCATAAATGTAATGCAGAAATTGACAATGGAACATGAGGAAAAATAAATAGCAAGGGGTAAAGGAAAGAAGTTACCTGATGATTTTGCATGGCGTTTCCTATCCAAAGTTAGTGAAAACAATGACGAAAGATAACCTAAACTAATAATAATATATATAAAAACAAAGAAAAAGAAACTACCCTATCTGACACCTAATATGGAATCCACCTGGATCCCAAACAAACCTACATTCCAAAATTGAGGTCAAGATCTCTCGCTTAGGTAGCCACCTATTCTTTTTCATGAATGGAGTTGTAGCTAGCAGTGCATTGACCTCTTCAATGTAGCCATCTACATCAAAGTCATTGCCAAAGTGGGCAAGACAAGCCCCTAGCGGATCTTCAAGTTTAAAATGGGGTAAGTGATTTTCCACCAATTCATGAATGTAACTAACTTAAAAAACCCCATCATCCTCATCAGGAGGTTGCTTACTGACATTAAAAATATTCACTTAAACTGTCATGGTCCCAAAAGAGATTTGCATCACTCCATTCCTACAATTGATCAAGGCATTTGAGGTGGCTAGGAATCGTCTCCCCAAGATGATTGGAATTCTAGGTTCAGCCCTAGATGTCTGCTTGGTATCCAAGACAACAAAATCGATAGGAAATACAAAGTCTCCGACTTTGATCAGAACGTCTTTAACTACCCCTTTAGGGTATCGAATCGATACATCAGCCAATTGCAAGGTCACATGTGTCCTTTTCAACTCACCGAAACCTAATTCTTCATAAACAGAGTATGGAAGAAGGTTCACACTTGCACCCAAATCTAGCAAAGCTTTCTCTATGTGATGATCCCCTATTTGACAATAAATTGTAGGACACCCCGGGTCCTTATATTTGATCAGGGTTGGACAGGAAATGATTGAGCTAGCTTGTTGGGCTAGAAAAGCTTTGTTGGGCACATTAGTAGTCCGTTTGAAGGTGCAAAGGTCTTTCAGAAATTTTGCATAAGCCAGAATCTGTTGGATAGCATCAAGTAGTGGGATATTGATCCTCACTTGTTTGAATACTTCTATCATTTTATCCAGTTGAACATTTGATTTTGCTGGGCCTAGCCTCTGTGGGTATGGTGCCTTAGGAACATAGGTCTTAGGAGACGGCTCACTAGGTGATGGGTCAGTTTTGACTGGGTTTTCTTTGATTGGCTCAGGTTCTACCATGGGTTCAGCATCTACACTTGGTCCCTCAATTTCCCTGGGTAGTTCAACCTTGTTATCAACTTGTGTACCTGACCGAAGAGTGATAATGGATTTGACTTGTTCCAGGCCTTTTCCTTTAGGATCATGAACAACTTGGCCCTTATGATTGGGTTCAAGTTGACTAGGAAATGTTCCCTTGTCTCTGGCACTGCTGGAGTTGGCCAGTTAGCTCATCTGATATTCCAGTTTTGTAAGGGTTTGGGTGTGACCATTCAAAATTTGAGTTGTGGTTTGTTGGAATTGAGCAGTATTCTAAAACAATTGGGCCGTGGTCTGAGACATAAGTTTCATGGCCTCTTCCAGGGAATCTACCCTCTGGGTCAATGGACTGGGGTTGAAGTTGGGTTTTTGGAAACCGAGTGGGGCATTGACTTGAGATTGATTGGGTTGAAATTGAGTGGACTGAGATGGGCCACCCTGAGTTGGACCCTTGGTCTAAGAAAAGTTCGGATTATCCCTCCAACCTGGATTATATGTGCTGGAGTATGGATCATACCTCTGACGATTATCAAAACGAGTGTTTTAATATAGTGCATTAACCTCCTCAACATATTCGGCCTGACCCAAAGTTGCTGGGTCAATCCCTCCATTCATGGCCTGATTATATTTCAATGACTCCACAGTGTTTGGAGTGGGTTTTTGGTTTAGCTCTAAGGCTTCTATTCTCCTCACCGGTGTGGCTAATTTGGCATCTGCCTCAAATTTGGGTTCAACCTTGAACATTCTCCCTTTTTCAAGAATGGTGGGTGTGATGGGCTCCCTCTTGATAGGGGCCCACTGTAATGTATTTTCGGTGGTTTCTTCCAAAAATGTCCATGCTTCATCCGTTGTTTTCTGTGTAAACTTTCCACTACAGAAAGATTCCACCATCTGCTTAGTAGGGTAATCCAAACCCTCATACACGATCTGGACCAATCGGATTTTTTCAAATCCATGGGGGGGACACTGGATTAAGAGGTCCTTGAACCGTTCCAAATAACTGTAAAGTGTCTCCCCTTCCATTTGATGGAATCCATTGATGGCTTGCCTAATTGAAGCGGTTTTTTGTTTGGAGTAGAATTTTTTGTAAAATTCTTCTACTAGCTTGGCCCATGTAGTGATGGACCCGGCCTGTAAGGCATAAAGCCAAGCTTTAGCCTTTTCTTTTAGGGAGAAAGGAAATAATCTAAGTTTAAGGGCCTCCTCAGTCATGTGATTGATTCTCATGGTCCCACAAATGTCCTCAAATTCCCTAACATGTTGGTATGGGTTTTCCTGGTCTAGCCCACGGAATATTGGGAGCATCTAGATCATGCCAGATTTCAGCTCAAATGTGGCATTGGTCTGAGGCAGGGTGATGCAGGACGGTTGAGTTGTCCTGGTGGGGTACATGTAATCCTTCAAAGTCATGAGTGGGTCTTCTTGATCAGCCATCCTAACAATTCCTTCAAAGATGGAAGACTTTCCTACAACGGTTAAGGCTAATTCGGGCTCTATCCCTACAAACCTTTTACTCTTGCGTACCCACAATTTTATTCTTTTAGGTTTGGATTGCATGCACCGGATCTAACCAAAAAATGTTAGCCTAATCTATATGCAGGGCCCTACTAGTTCTAGTATGATGCACAAACAAATCAAGCAGTCACACACAAGGATTGAGCACAAGAAAAGTCCTAGGGTTGGCCTAAACACTAGACAGCTCCTAAACTGGTGAAGAGAACACGTGGGCCTCCAAATCGGTCCTATGAAACCTTAGTTGACCAAGCAGCCACCAGGGAGTGGTGGGGATGAACCCTCTTAAGTACCAGTACCCTGAACAGCTAAACTGTTGCACCCGCAGGAGCAAAGGCTTTCTTAAGCATCAACTTCGATCAAAGAGCGCAATTGGTGCAACCGTCAGTGGCCTTCGTCCTCATGAGCTCGAGCCCTATGGTCTCGTTTCTACTTGATTTTAATTAATGGTTAGGTTACTATGTGAGAGGTGGTTAAACCTAATTGGGCAAGGATCTGGTGATGAAATCTAGTCCTTATCTTATTGGGGTCAATTGCCCTTAACTAAGTGTGTGAGTCCAATTAATTGGTGTGTCAAGCAAGCATTCACACTTTGCAAAAATTAAATCACCCAAGCCCCACTTGCAAGTAAAAGATTCGTGGGGTAAAGTTTAGAATCTCTTACAGTGGGTCCACGCAAATCTTTAAGCTATGCAAGCTTAACATGTATTTTTGTTTTAGCAATTTTCCAATTCTGAGAGCAATTTTAGCAATTCTGAGAGCAACTTGTTTGCTTCAAAGCAATCCCCGCAATTTCCTTCTTTTTAGAATCCTTCAAAATTCAGATTGTAACCTCACAGAAAACAACTAAAATGTTAGATCTAAATAATCTACTAAAAATAGAAAAAATTATTAATAAAATTCCTAAATTGAAAAATCAACATAATCTAAATTTCACAACCCTAAACTACTGCAATTTGAATGAAAGATGCACTTATAAAACTCCTAATGTAGTCCTAAGTTAAATGGAGACCATGCTGTCAAGTGCTGAAATAAATTCTAAGTGTTGGAATTTGTTGCACAGGCCCAAGTTTACAGATCTGTACGATCTACTCTTGTTAATCAAAAGCAGAAAACAATGAATGGGATGTAATCTCCTAATATGCAAGAATAAAAAAAAAAAAAAAAACGGTGACTAAAAAGGATAAAAAACGAAGAAGTTATGCTATCATGAAGTTGGTTACTTGAACAAGTTTTTCTGCTGATTGCAGAATCTGCCTGACTGACTGGCCCTATTTGCGGCACTAAAAGATGAACTTCCAAAACGTATTTCTTTCTGAAATTTTGATGGTTCAAAGTCAATATACCAAAGTCCAATCCAGCAAAATATCAAGTCCAGAGGAGTCCGTTTGACTGGTTTTAATAGTGTGAACTTTTGGGAGAAAAACTAGCCAAATCTGTCAAAAAATTAGTGCGAATATTTGTCTTCTATGTAACCACTTGAAATCAGCCCGAAAATTAACTAATAATCAGCAACCAAAACTTGAAAAACAGTAACCACAAATATTAAGAAACACAAAACTAAACCTAATGCAAGCTCTGAATGAAACTAACTACAAAAATATGCCATGATATGCAAAAATTAATGTTAGAAATCCTAACTAAAAGGTTCTTTTTTAATAAACTCACTGGCAACGGCGCCAAAAACTTGATGTGATCAATATCAATCATAAAATACTGCAAGTGCACGGGTGTTTAGATGAGATAATGGCAAGAACGGGTCGAACCCACAAGGAGCTAATTAAAGAAACTTTCAGATTAATTAAGGAAACTAATTAACTACAATCAAGGAAAGTTTTGAGTATTTAGAAATAAAATCAAACAACTAATTTAGAAAGATGAAAAACTACAAATTAATGAAAGTGATTAGTGCATAGGAATCCAATAAGCATTCGTAAATTATTTATCAAGTAATCCTAATTTGTTCCAATTTTTACTTCAAATCAAAGACAAATCAATGTTTTTAATTTGGAAAATCTAACTTTTAAAATCCCTTTTCAATCATAAAAATTCAAAACTCAAGACTTCCTTCATCTCATAAAAGAATAAAATAATTTAAGAACTATCCATCAAAAGTAAACATAAACCATCAAAAGATCTATATCCTAAGCATGGACTATCAAACCTAAGCATGAATAGTCAAAAACCAATATTTATTTTCAGAATTTAAGAATGGAGATTTACCTAGGGCACGAAGACAAGCCTATTAATCATTAAGCACATAATCATGAAACACACATTAAAATTTCCTTTTTACAGAAGAATCTCCTCTCTTTTAGGACTTGTTTCCTTATTTTGAGAGATTTTTTGCTTATGACTCAAGTTAGGCTTCACACTTAGAAAGAATTTGAATTGGAGATGATTTGTTGCTCAGTGTGGTCTCTTGGGCTCCAAATCTTGCCAAATTGAACTTCTCAAACATTTCTCATGTTGCCAATTTTGAAAACTTCTTGTAATTCCCGCGTAGAATTATAATAGGTAACTTCCCGAGGTCATATCTCCCTCAATATAGCTCCGATTTATAAATCTTGGGTCCGTGGATATCTACTCGAAAAGAGCTTTCCAACGATAGGTAGATTACACCAATCTGATATTGGGTTTGAGAGTTATTGTCATTTCAATTTGCTGCCCCTGAAAAAGCCGGGAATAATTGGCACACATGGAAACTTCTATATTTGGCATGCTATGGGATGTGTGGGAGCGATGTTGGACGTCCAAGGCATGCTTGGACTCTTTCTTTGCTTACTTATTTGATTCCCTTTCCATCTTTGGGATTTTTCAATCTTTCCAACTCCACCAAGATGTCAAGATATGTGGGCCCACCATGAAGCGTGTCCCGCCTTTGATCTCTCTCAAATTTCACCAATGCAGGTCCCACTCTTAATTTATCCTACAAAAATAAAATTAAATGATGTCAATAATAATCAAGCGTGAAGAATCTAGATGGACTATGCATGGAACCCTACATGCCTAATTAATGCACAAAAAATACCTAACTTTCCAAAAATAGCACATGGCGTCAAAATTAGAAGGTATGCATTAGTGAAGCCAAAAGAACTAATCTTTGGGTGATCAATGAGATGAAAACCCCTAATTTCACAAAAGTCATGCAATGTAATGAATTTAGACCAAAATTGACTAAGATTCCAACTTTGATGCTCAAATGCATTAAATCATGAAATTAAGTGTAATTCTATGCAATTAACCTAATTAAGTCCACAAGTGCATATAAAATGATGAATGAAAACTACAATTTTGTGGACTTATCATCTCTGGCCTCTAACTTGGTTTGCTACAAACCAGATGTTACGTTGTTTTGTATATCAAAACTTCATGTGGCCTTCCTCCTTTAGATCTCACCCTTCAGGTCTTCTGCCCTTGACATGTATAACCAATCTTGGAAATCCAATCTGTGTTTACACTCCTGTGGTCAAATCTTTTTTCGCTATACTCCGAAGTTCATGCTTGCTCTGATTTTATCTACTTCTTGTTCTCGATTTTCTTTTTGCACGATAATATGTTATCGATACAAACATACCTTCCACTCTGGCGTCATTCCGTGAAAAACTAAAACTTTTAATCCAAATCTCAGAACAACTCCACCACTTCTTGTTTGTCCTCCCAGGTTTACCAAAATAACAGAATCCTTGTTTGACGCATGGGTAAAGTCATTTTTCTTGAATGGTGCTTAACTAGAATTTCACAATTCAGGGTCTACCCAAACTTCTGCCTCTGTCTCATGCTCTACTTTTCCTGTAAGTGTTGGAAATAGGTGGGCCTCTAGGGTTTTCAAAAACTTTTGACCCACTTGACTCAGGGATCAACTATCCAGAATGCTACAAAACCCAATTCAGGATTCATGTCCTCTTTCTCATGATCATGTACAGTAGAAAACTCTATCAATAAGATAGAAATAGCAGCATACAAGCAACCACGAAATCCACAACATACAAGGAAGGAGATCATACCTATAGAGCTTGGTTGTGCTCTAAGGGAGGAGTTGATTTCTTTCTTTGATGATGAAACACTTTCACAAACCAAATCAGAATCTCTAAGACCTGTTGGCCTTCCACGCTATGACCCGAATCAGATCTCTTTCCTCAAGGAAGATGGTGGGATCTCTAAGAGAAAAACCAACTAGAAACTCAAGGGAAACTGGAAGAGAAACTAGAAAAAGAAGGAGAGAGAGAGGATGTGCAACTCTTGCACTTCAATGGGCTGGGCATGAATCCCTAAAAGGATATTAAGCATGGGACGTACAACCCTATTGCTCTTCTATTTATAGTTTGAAGCATCCTCCTCTTTGTTTGTTAGTAGAAGTCTCACTTCCATAATAATTAGCAATTCTCTATTCCTACTATTACCACTATTAGAAGTCTTACTTCTAATAGAAATAGTAGCTTTCCCTTTTAAGTTCAAATAGAATTAGTAATGATCCAATCTTGGGCTAGCATGGGGACCACTAGGGATTCCATAGAAAGCTGGCTCCAATTGGGACTTGCGACCCCACATCTGATGTGCAATCCGGGCCCACAGTTAATTGCAAATAACTCCACTAAATAAATGCAATTGAACTCTAATCTTAGGAATAAATTACATGAAGACCCTAGACTTCCCTATCACCACAAGTAGTCCCCTCCATCAATATCTATGGATCAATTGGACCTGTCTTCCAAACAAGATCCATATCTTATTATCCTTGAACCCCAATTAATTATAATGATCATTTGGTACCGATCGAACTAACTCTTAATTGGAATGGGTGTGTACTTACCAATGATAAATCCATTAATTGGCACAAGAAGATATTAAAGATAGATTCCATCTTGACCATCGAATGTTCCCACAACTCTACTACCACGTACCCGACCTACAATTGGCCTCACTCATTTGTGACTCAAAGCAAATGAATAGATAGAAAGTTGAGTTCATTAATGTCTCGGGATTGAGTGCCTATTGTTAGAGAATTATGAGAGCAGACCTTAAAGTAAAGACAGTATTCATAAGGTGTTTTTCATGGTCCTTCAATACATCCAATGTACCAGTACAATGATCCAGAATCTTACATTCTGATGATCGAGACAAATCACACTATCTCATAGTAATCGAAGTACTGCAACCTTGTCAGATGAGATGTCCAGTCATCATCACTGTGTGAAGATATTCAAATATAAGATTTGCTATACATGTCTTCCGTATGTGGATCTCATCCATATACATGTATTGCATCTAGTATACTTATGGACTCCGATTCATCTCATGAACCATCATGTCATTCGTATTAGTTATATACAAACAAGTAATAAAACATCATTCATCTCATGAAAGGAAAGCATGAATATATTGATAAATAAAGAAATTAATCAATTTATTTCATCAATCTTAATGGATTGAGACCATAAAACTAACAGTAAGAACGATCATCTAATCTACATCCAAATGTTTTGTCGCGAGTTATGTTCACTACCACATAGATCCGAATTTACAGTTAACTTTCTTCCACGCAACTAATGCACCTCCATCTATAGTGTAACACCCCGTACCCTAATCCCGTATTAATACTAATTAATTGCTTGGTTAGTTAATAGTTTAGTTCGTAGGTGTGTTAGAGTCTTAGCGAGTCGGGTTTGGCGTAGGGATCGCGCGTGCGAAGTTTCGTGCGAGTCCGAGTGAGTTTGGATAGAGTAGGGGGCTGGTTTGCAATTTTGGGAAGTTTTCAGGGGTTTTTATGAGATTTTGAGTTTTGTGAGTTTGGGTGCATTGGATAGGTCTCGTCATTTCATGACCTTTAGTCTTCTGTCGCGTTTCGATTCGACGCGCTGAAGAGGCCCAAATAATTCCGTTTAGCTCACCAAGGACTTAACCCAAATTTTGACAAAAATACCCTTTTGAACAAGTCATCAACCGGATGACTCATTCCCACCTTCTTATCTTCATTCATCTTTATCCCTTCTTCCCATTTCTTTGTGTCTTCTTCAAGCTCTTCCTTCTCTTCACTGTAGCCTTGCCAAAGAGAACCATGGGAGTCCATCTTCCCTAGCAAATCCATCCATCATCTTCGAGTGTGGTCAGCAGGGCCACTTGGTTAAAGACTGCCCTAAGAAACAAGGGCAAGGTGTGAGAAATGCAGCCCCACGACCACCAGTGGCAGCACAGCCTTTGAGGCAACAACAGCCTAATCAACAACAGCCTCGGGTACAGCAGCAGCAGCAGCCACTTAGACTTGCGGGACCGCAGCAGAACCGAGGACAACAGAGGCCTCAAGGACAACAGTATCGACCACAGCAGCGACAGCAGCAGAGACCCCAGCAGGAGGGCAGAGTGTATGCTTTGGATCATCAGGAGGCTGATGAAGCTGGCGGAGTCGTGGAAGGTACCCTCTCTATTTCAGATGTACCTGCTAGAGTCTTATTTGATTCCGGTTCCACGCATTCTTTTGTTTCCCCTATATTTGCTGCATGCTTGGTGGGAGACGTAGCTCCATTGCATTGTATTTTGCTTGTTAGTACCCCGGTAGGGAAGACCGTACAGTGTGAATCCTATTATCCCGATTGCAAAGTGCAGGTGGGGGAGTATATCTTAGTTGCTAATCTTATCGTTCTCGACATGAAAGATTTTGATGCTATTTTGGGGATGGATTGGTTATCCACTTACAGAGCTGTGATGGATTGCTTCAACAAGACCGTCCGATTGCACGTGTTAGATGCCAATGTTGAGATTATTGGAGAGAGGAAGCGTATGACCACTAGTGTCATTTCCGCGTTGCGGGCAGACCGGATGATCAAGAGTGGTTGTGCCGGTTATTTGGCATTTATCACTGAGGATAACTTGTCCAAAGCGGTAAGAGCAGTAGAGGACATTCCAGTTGTTTGTGAGTTCCCGGATGTTTTTCCGGAGGAGATACCTGGATTGCCACCAGTTCGAGAGATAGACTTTACGATTGAGCTTATGCCAGGGACAGCACCAATATCGAGAGCACCTTACCGCATGGCTCCAGCAGAGTTAAGGGAGTTGAAAGCTCAGCTACAGGATCTCTTGGATAGAGGATTTGTGAGACCTAGTGTATCTCCATGGGGTGCACCAGTTTTATTCATGAAAAAGAAGGATGGCTCGATGCGTATGTGCGTAGATTACAGACAGCTGAAGCAGGTTACAATCAAGAACAAGTATCCTTTACCTAGGATAGATGAGTTGTTCGATCAGCTGCAAGGAGCACAACATTTTTCAAAAATTGATTTGAGATCAGGCTACCATCAGTTGCGAGTCAGAGACCAAGATGTCCAGAAGACAGCCTTCAGAACCAGATATGGCCATTATGAATTTCTGGTTATGCCATTTGGGCTGACCAATGCACCGAGTGTCTTCATGGCTTTGATGAATAAGATCTTTGCACCATGTTTAGATCAATTTACAGTAGTATTCATAGACGATGTTTTAGTCTATTCGAGATCCAGAGATGATCATGCAGAACATTTGAGGGCTTCATTGCAGATTTTACGAGAAAATCAACTCTATGCCAAGCTTAGCAAATGTGAGTTTTGGCTAGAGCAGGTGGCTTTTCTTGGACACATCATCTCTAAGGAAGGTTTAGCAGTAGACCCAGCAAAGATTGATGCAATAACCAGTTGGGAACGTCCGAAGACAGTGGCACAGATTAGGAGTTTTCTTGGTTTAGCAGGGTATTACAGAAGATTTGTGAAGGGATTCTCCAGTATAGCAGCTCCATTGACCAAATTGACGAGGAAAGATGTTCCTTTTGTATGGACTGCGCAGTGTGAGGCGAATTTTGAAGAGTTAAAGACCAGATTGACTACAGCCCCTATCCTTACGTTACCTTCGGGGACAGGAGGATTTGTGATTTTTACAGATGCTTCAGGAGTGGGCTTGGGATGCGTGCTCATGCAGGAGGGAAAAGTAGTGGCCTACGGGTCCAGACAGTTGAAAGAGCATGAAAAGAGATACGCTACCCATGATTTGGAGCTGGCAGCGGTAGTTATGGCATTGAAGATGTGGAGGCATTACCTGTATGGAGAGAAATTTGAAGTTCATTCAGATCACAGGAGTCTTCAGTACCTATTCGGACAGAAAGATTTGAATATGAGGCAAACCAGATGGATGGAATACATCAAAGACTTCGACTTTCCGATAAAGTATCATCCCGGGAAAGCGAATGTAGTAGCAGATGCATTGAGTAGAAAATCAGCAAATACCGGATGTTTACAGACAGAGTGGTCTTTGACGGAGATATTCAGGGATCTAGCTATAGAGTTTCATCCTCAGAGTGAAAGAATCATGGTTGCAAACATGTATACGTGGGAACCTGAGATTTTAGGCAGAATCAAGAGCAGTCAGAGAGAAGATTCAGAATTAGTCAGGTTGATTGATAATATAGCAGACAGACCAGAGTTCAGACTCATAGATGGAGTGTTGTATTGCCAGGACAGATTGTGTGTTCCGGATGTGCATGACTTGAAGAACGAGATTATGGTGGAAGCACACCACTCTCGTTATGCGATCCACCCAGGGAGCACCAAGATGTACCAGAACTTGAAGAGCTTTTATTGGTGGAAGAACATGAAGAAGGACATTGCTGGTTTTGTTGCAAGATGTTTAGTGTGCCAACAAGTGAAAGTTGAACATCAGAAGCCTCCAGGGTTACTCCAACCTTTGAAAATACCGGAGTGGAAGTGGGAACACATCACCATGGACTTCGTGGCAGGCTTACCACCTACAAGGGGCAATGACAGTATTTGGGTGATCGTGGACAGACTCACCAAGTCAGCACACTTCATTCCGATGAAGATGAAAGGTTCTATGGATATCTTGGCACACAAGTACATTGACAACATAGTTAAATTACATGGTATTCCAGATTCTATTGTTTCTGACAGAGATATGAGGTTTGTGGGCAGATTTTGGGTCAGTTTGCAAGCAGCTTTAGGGACTACATTGAACTTCAGTACTGCGTATCACCCTCAGACCGATGGACAGACTGAGAGGACGAACCAGACTATGGAGGATATGTTGCGGGCATGTGTTTTAGACTTTGGAAAAGACTGGGAGAAGAGTCTTCCTTTATGCGAATTTGCCTACAACAACAGTTATCACTCCAGTATCGGGATGGCACTGTTTGAGGCGTTGTACGGACGGAAGTGCAAGACCCCGATTTGTTGGGAAGAGATTGGTGTTCGGAGTTTTCATGGACCTTCGATCATCAGCGATACCAGTGAGAAGGTGAAGCGAATCATTGATCGGCTGAAGATGTCAAGAGACCGTCAGAAGAGCTATGCAGACCTCAAGAGGAGAGATTTGGAGTTTCAAGTCGGAGACAAGGTTTTCCTGAAGGTCTCACCGACTAGAGGAACCATGAGGTTCGGTCAGAAAGGAAAATTAGCTCGGAGATATATCGGGCCGTTTGAGATTGACATGCGCGTGGGGGAAGTGGCATATCGGTTGATACTACCACCAGAGTTAGCAGGAATTCACAGAGTTTTTCATGTCTCCATGCTGCGGAAGTACATTTCAGACCCTTCACACGTGCTACATCATGAGCCGCTAGATGTTCAGCCAGATATTACCTTTGTGGAGAAACCGAAGCAGATCATCGATACCAAAGAACAGGTTTTGAGGACCAGGACCATACATTGGGTCAAGGTGCAATGGGAACATCACAGTCCGGAAGAAGCTACGTGGGAGCTCCGGGATCAGGTCAAGGAAAAGTACCCAGAGCTACTACCAGAGGTGTGTTAAGGATTTGGAAGGATTTGGAGGACCAAATAGTCCAAGGGGGGGAGAATGTAACACCCCGTACCCTAATCCCGTATTAATACTAATTAATTGCTTGGTTAGTTAATAGTTTAGTTCGTAGGTGTGTTAGAGTCTTAGCGAGTCGGGTTTGGCGTAGGGATCGCGCGTGCGAAGTTTCGTGCGAGTCCGAGTGAGTTTGGATAGAGTAGGGGGCTGGTTTGCAATTTTGGGAAGTTTTCAGGGGTTTTTATGAGATTTTGAGTTTTGTGAGTTTGGGTGCATTGGATAGGTCTCGTCATTTCATGACCTTTAGTCTTCTGTCGCGTTTCGATTCGACGCGCTGAAGAGGCCCAAATAATTCCTTTTAGCTCACCAAGGACTTAACCCAAATTTTGACAAAAATACCCTTTTGAACAAGTCATCAACCGGATGACTCATTCCCACCTTCTTATCTTCATTCATCTTTATCCCTTCTTCCCATTTCTTTGTGTCTTCTTCAAGCTCTTCCTTCTCTTCACTGTAGCCTTGCCAAAGAGAACCATGGGAGTCCATCTTCCCTAGCAAATCCATCCATCATCTTCATCAACTCTCCAAGACCTCAACCATACAATTTTCTAAAGTTTTCATCAACACATCACTCCAAGGTAAGCTCTCCAAGCTACTAGACTTAGCTAATCTTCTTCCTTTGGATTAGAAATGGATTAGGGAAACTCATAGCAAGCCTTTGCATTCATTTTTGTAGTGGAATTTTGGGTTGGAATCCTTCCTCTTTCTCTTTGAGCTTTAGTGGAGTTTCTTCATCAAATTTCTTCTTGAAATTTTCCCTAAGCTCTTCATCAAGGCAAGTTAATATGTATATTTATGATTTGATATGTTGTCTTCCTTTTGATTGATAATTGATGATGTTAGATGACCCTTTGCTCTTTAGATTTGTTTTAAATTGAAACATGATAATGGCTTGAAATTGCTAATGAAATGGATTAGGATTAGGATACTAATGACTTGATGTAAGATGGGGTTTTAGGGACTTGTTGCATCTACCTACATGTGGGTTTTTATGATGTTTAATCAGGTGAAGAAGTCCCCAAAAACCAAGTGGAACAGGACCCAGGTGCACTGCCCAGTTACAGAACTGTGTTCTGTAACTGCAGTGTACCCGGTCGACCGGCTGTGCACGCGGTCGACCGGGTACACAGCACCTGGGGTCGACCGGATGGGAACCAGGTCGACCTGGTTCCCTGTGCACGCGGTCGACCGGGTTGGGACCCGGTCGACCGGGTCAACTGCAGGGAGGGGTCTTTTTGGTTTTTTTTCCTTTTTCTTTCTTTTGTTTGAGGACCTTAGGGGGGGTCTTGGTGAACCTTTTTGAGACTTGTTTGAGGACCTTAAGGGGGATCTTGGTGAAACTTTTGAGACTTGTTTGAGGACCTTAAGGGGGATCTTGGTGAAACTTTTTGAGACTTATTTGAGGACCTTAGGGGGATCTTGGTAAACCTTTTGAGACTCATTGGACTACTTGTGAGGACGTGTTGAGCCTACGTTCTTCACGTTAATCCGGGTGTATCGGGAATCGATTTCACTCAATCCTGAACGGTACGGGACAACGGGATACCTTTTCTATATCTATGCACGAAGATCATTATTCAGGTATCGTGCACCCTAACCCTTTCGTGGACTGAGTAGAATTGTACGATGCTTCAGGTTAACCATTGACCTAGGAATTGGATCGTTTCTTGCCTTGAATTCCAGAATGTACTGTTTGGTACTGTTTACATGAGACGTTCATGTTCATTAGTTTCGTTTATTTGTTTTGTTTTGGGATCACGTTTGAGAACTTAGAATGATGAATTTAGGATTCCCTTTGATGTTTCGTTCTTTCAAAGTTTGATGGGAGTGCTGAGACTAGACGGCTTTAATTGGAAAGCTTGTTTGAGAACTACCGGTATTGATGGTTTTGACTTTGATTTGATGATGGTAGGGTAGTTCTCTTCGATCAATGAATCTTGTTCACACAAGAAAGTCTAGCTCTTCACGATGGGTTGTTTAGGACTCTGTGTGTCAGGCACCACTCGACTGTTAACGCCCAACACAGATGGGGCACCATTCTGTGTGAGGACTTTGGATGGACCGTCTGCGCAGTACGACTTTTTATATTTTGATGGCTGTACACCATCGGATACATATTGATTGACTTTGATTTCTTAGGCCTTTTGGTATCCATTTTGATTGCTTGCTTGCCGGGGTTCATCCCGTGCTACTCTACCACAGCTCAAATGTTGAGTCGGGAGGGTCATGTGGAACTATCCTGTGGTGTATTAGTTTATGTGGGTTGCCTCTTTGCTAGATGGTTATGTTAGTTAATTTTGATTCAAATGCTATGCACTTTCTACGATCAGGATGCTATGCATTTCATATGATTTTGTTTCTCGTTTACTCTTATTCGTTCTACATATCTGAATGATTCATATATATATGCTTGCCGACCTTCGTGTCTGATGATGCTACTCTTGGTGCATAGGTACCGAGCTCTACTTAGCTGAGGAGGAGTTGACGGAGGAAGTTCAGGCTGATCAGCCTGATGACTTCTTGGAGTATAGTACGGACGGCATTGTATAGCCGTACTGACCCCGTACATGAGAGCCATAATGATATCTTTTGTGTAGTTTCATCTTTTGTTCTTCATCTTTTGATTAGGCCCGAGTTTTGGATGTGGCCTATTGTTGTAATTAATACTTTTGTTTAACTGTTTCAAACTTGAACTCTAGTTAATATATGTGATCAGTCTTTGCTCGTAACTATATACTTCAAGATACCATTTGTCCTATGAAGCTTCCGCTATACGTTTTATGTATTTGAGGAAATGTTTATACCTCACAGCGATCTTCGATCCATATTGGGACATGATTAGGGCACAGTGTTATTATTAATGCTGAAAATTTTTAATTAGCCCTAATTTCACGCATAAGCCCTGGTTTCACGATCGGGGGCGTGACATATAGTGTACACAAATCTACAACCAACTTCAAGTCATGCGTCGGTGTCATTTCAATCCAGATCTTTCAACCAACTTGTCCATAAGAAATGATTCTCCGTCTTGAATCTTTACACTGTCCGATCTAGTATCCCATAAGTCGGTAAAAATACGTAAAATCTCCATTATCAGGTTATCAGGTCAGGCTCTTTTCTGCATAATACTTCTTTCTTTTACTGCTAAAAATTGGTCTTGAATATACCTAACCACCCACTTGGCATCGTCTGCTGAGTCAACTGCACCGGCATGGCTGCAACTTTACGAAAGTTCTCGAACGAACCTATGACAAAAGCTCCTTAAATTCAAGAAATTTCTAAGTTCTGGCATCCACTCTCAACCTTACTAACTGAAAAATCTTCTCACCCTTCAAAGAATCAACCACCAACTTGGCCTCCGTAGTCTTTCGTCTCAGATAAATGGTCCAAAGTCACCCAATAATCCACACTTATTTGTCTTGGTATGCAACATGATGATCCTCTATTAGCTGAAAAGAGGCACTCGGGTACTACTCACACTCTTCTCTAGCAAGTAATTGCACACATCTTCTCTCACTAACCACATTGGTGATGCTGAAAAGCTAAAAACCCATCGAAGTCCTTCAGAAACGACATGCTAAGCCCACAAAGTTTTCAATCTCTAGCGCAAATCTCTCGATATCCGGTGTAAACAGAAACGAAAGACACTAAATGTAGGTACAGAGACTTTAAATTCTCCCCCTACTAAAAGAAAAGAAACCCGAACTAAACGAAACGATATCTATTCAAACCGAACACAACGTCTAATAAAAAATCTAACGAGTCCTGACCACACGTCCTAATGTCTTTAGTGTGTTTTATTTCCTAGAAACATACAAGCTCTGATATCAGTCTGTCACGCCCTGGAACCGGAATCCTGCAGTAATCCAATCTCGGGGAATGTGATTTTTGGGGTTAATTAAAATCTTTGCTTTCCCGAAGATCCGCGTGTGTGATAATGACAAAATTTCATGACAATGGAACATTTCGTAGAAGCTTACTTGATGTTGCGACCTGGAGCCCATAGCCATTGGATTCCGTGTTGCACTCAACCAGTTAGCAAAAGCTGTCATAATAATATTCATACTCAGACTAGAACAAACATGATATCAAAATATACAGAGCTAACAGTAACAGGAGAATTCATTTCCCACATATATTCAAGTTATAAATTATACAGAGTGCATTAATTAATACCCAAAGAAAAAGGCTAACAAAAACCATCCAAGACAACTAGCTAAACAGACTACTACCCCTAAATTATGTGACGAGCTCCAATGCCAGACTCGACGTCTACATGACATCGTCAATACAACCAACCTACCAAAATATAAGGCTTCCAATCCACTTCACGCACTCTGACTCGGAACAAACGTCCTGCTCCCTATGGCACCAGCATAAAGAATATCAGACACGACGGTCTAGCCAGTGAATAAAATAGATGAGATATACAAGTTTTATCAATAAGATATTTAAAATCATAATGTGCATTTAAAAAAAGCATGTGTAAAGAATGAGCCAACTAAACCTTTTCTATACAAAAAAGAAATCTCACATTTAAAGTATTTCAAACTGACTGATAAATAAGTAGAATATCAGCAACCCACATATAGCTATATTCTCCTATAACCGAAGTAACAAGAGCAATCAATCAATAACCATCGCCATATAAATGGCCGGAACAATAACCGTCGCCATAAAAATGGCTGGAACAATCAATAACCGTTGCTAGAAAAATGGCCGGAACAATCAATAACCGTTGCCATAAAAATGGCCAGAATAATCAATAACCGTCGCCATGGCCGGAGCAAACAATCAAAGGCGTCCAAACTGCAGTAGGCAATAGTTTTAAGGATTCCAAGCCGGGTGATCAGCCCAACTAGGTAACCCAAGCTTAGTGGTGCCGAACAAAATCTGAATCGATACAATCAAATCACTTCGATACATTTTCATCGATAAAGATAACTACTTTGGACAATTTACAAACGGACAATATCAAACAATTCAAATGAGTAGTTTTACCGATGTTTTCAAACGTGGCGAACCACTCAATCTATTTCAAAACGATTTATAAAAGAAAGACAAATAAACTTTATAACTTGGAATGAATTAGTGTATAATGGTTCAATGGCTTACCACGGGTCGTCTCAATATACACTTAGGCTCCTAATGTCGATAATAAATGAGGAGCTTGGTGCCACTGAAGATCTCCGACAATTAAGGATATAAAGTGTATATTAAGACTTTAATAAGTTCCCGAGTAATTCTGACATCAAGCAATTCCATCACTTTTCCCATTTAAATTTCACGATTCAAAATAATTCAATTCAATGTATTCATTCCAGACTTCCATGCCTCAGTAGGGTCTAAATGCGCTTCAAACAATGGAGGAAATGGGCTGGAAAAAGGGCCTGAAAATGGGTTGGAAACAGGCCTTAAATGGGCTGGAAAACAGGCCTTAAATGGGCTTGAAAATGGATCTGAAAAGGGCTGGAAACAGGCGTGAAATGGGTCTGAAAATGGGATAGAAACAGGCCTGAAATGGGCCTGAAAATTGCCCAGAAAATGGCCCAGAAAATAGGGCCGAGGCCCGAGTTCTACAACCTGTGCAGATTGTTTCCAGCTTTCTTCTCTGTTTCATTTGCAAATTTCAGCTTCCTCCTGAATCATTCTAACCTCCTTTGGCATTAAACAACTCCATTCAATCATCAACATTAATTCCATTCTAAATAATATGACAAAGACAAGAAAAACAAATCTCAAGATTCAATTAATTAAGCTTATAATCACCAATGGGATTCCATTCTTCTACTAAAACAAAACTGAAGTTCCATAAAACTAAATCATCACTTGCAATAAAATCAAAATTAAACCCATACCAGAACTTTAAAGTTTCAAACCAGAAATTTAAAGAGAAGACAAAGTTTCCAGCATGCATATTCAGATCTACTTATTCACTTGCCTCAAGTCTAAATGGTCTAAAAAACACTCCAATAACTCCCACACGTCTCAGCAGCAGTCCTACACCAAAACCCATTAAAAAACTCACTATGTTGAAAGGAGAAGGAGCTCTCAAAGAGCTTCCTTGCATGCATGAAGAAAAGCCTCTAAGTGATGTAAGAAACCCATATCTACAAGAAGAGAACAAGGCCTTACCTATAGGTATAAAACCAGCAACAAAAGCTTGAAAAATGAAATTGGTTTCAGCAGGAATTTTACACAAATGGTGTCTTTGGGTTGCTCATTGCATGAGGAAGATGATGGTAGAGTCAGAAATTCGATTTGGGTTTAGCTTCCTAGACATGCAAAAGGAAAGAGAGGTTGAGAAGAAAGAGAGAAAACTCTCTGGTTTCAGTTGCTAAAGAAAACGGATGAAGAGCGAAGAAGAAGAAGAAGAAGAACCCATCGTGGGTTTTATTTTAAATGGGTAAGTTGTGGGTCCCATGGTCCTAAAACTTCAGGGCTTTAAAACCCCTTTTTCTGTGTCCCGGATGAAGTCAACGAAGAAGAGAAAAACGATCGTCGAAAAATCTAGTTTTCAAAAAGTATATTTTTCTCATGATTTTCAAATTTCAAAATTTATGCGCAGTTTGGGTGTAAAAAGACAAATTTGTCCGTTTTTCTCAGAAAAACACGATTTCTGGGGTTTGGATTCAAATGGACCGAACATGAAAATTTTTGTGCTCAAAATAACAAATCCAAAAATAGAGAAATCAATATTTTCTAAAAATCAAAGCCAAATCCCCACACGGACACGCTTCACACAGGTCACCCCGGACTCGGTCAGACCAACCTCAACTCGCTCAAAATTCCCCCAAAGCTATTCAAAATTATAATCTAACAAAAAATCCGAACTAATCATCCTCTAATCCCACTTAGAGACTAATCACAATCAAAATAATAATTAAAAAATACTAAGCCTGGGTCGGGGCCTGACACGCATGGCAGGATCTTTCGACAAAAAGGTCAAGCAACGCGCCCACAAAAAGGGTGACTTGGTTTTTGCAGTAAAAAGCCCGATGGTTTTTGCCCACAAATCCAAAGGCAAATTCGAACCAAAATGAGAGGGACCCTTTGTCATCGACAAAGTCTTCTCCAACGGTGCATACGCTCTTCTAAATATGGAGGGTGACAGATGTATGCTACCCTTCAACGACAAGTTCTTGAAGTGGTACTACCCTTGAAGACTTCCTCTATCGGGTCAGAGCGATGCCTGCATGGCCAAAGCCTATTCCTAGGTACTTGCTCGTCAAACCCACTCCTTTTGGAATTTTCATCTTTACGTTGAAGTTCCTAAAAAACCTCAAAACAATGCTTACTTTCAATGTTTCATTGTTCAAAAATCAAATCCAAAAACTCAAGTTTAGGAGCCTCTTCCCTAACTTGACCAAAATTTTCGATCCTTAAACCCAAAATTCATGGTTTGAAACAAAAATTAGGACTCAGGAATTTTCACCCTAGTTCACCTCGACTTTTACCACCAAAAATGGTTTTGAGTCAAAATTTACGACCCTCGTGTCTTTATACAAACATGGTTTTTCAAAAAAAAAAAAAAAAATCACGGGGAAACAACGTTCAGTCGATACTCATACAAAACCAAAAAATCGGAAGGATGCGAACCCCATTCGATACTTCCAAAACCTCAAATCGCAAGGAAGTGACACCTCGTTGATACTTGCAAATTTTCAAAAAACCGCGGAGACGCAACATTTCAGTTCATATCCACAACTCAAATTTCAAAACAAAAACAAAGGTTCGAAAAAAACCTAAAATTTCAAAAATTGTGGGTAAGCGACATTTCATTGATACCCGCAAAACAAAGTTTTTGAAAAAGCAGGGAGGCGACGCTTAGTCGATACTTGCACCCAAATCCGCGAGGAGGCGACGTTCCATCGATACTCATACCCGAATGAGCAAAGAGGTGACATTCCATCGATACTTGCAATACCATTTAGCAGGGAGGCAACTCTTAGTCGATACTTGTATTTTTGAAAACCAAAAACCCGGCTTTTATGCCAAAAAACCTGGATTTCACGCCAATAACCCAAAAAAAAAAGAAAAGGGCTTTTATGCCAAGGAAAACAAAACCTAGCTTTCATGCCAAATAAAACAAAACCTAGCTTTCATGCCAAAAATAAAAAATATGGCTTCCACGCCAACAAAACAAAACTTGGTTTTCAAAAAATTCGGCTTTCATGCCAAAAACTTGGCTTTCATGCCAAACAAATACAAAAATTTGGCTCTCATGCCATAAACAAAAAACGGCTCCTATGCCACAAAAAAACGGCTTCCATGCCACAAAATTTTGGCTCCTATGTCGTTCCAAACTTTTGGCTCTCATGCCATTAAACAAAAAACGGCTCCCATGCCACAAACAAAAACGGCTTCCATGCCATAAAAATTTGGCTCCTATGCCATTCCAAAATTTTGGCTCTCATGCCATCCCAGAATTCGGCTTTCATGCCATCTCAAAAAAAAATAAAAAAGGCTTCCATGCCACAAAATTTTGGCTCTCATGCCATCCCAAAATTTGGCTTTCATGCCATCTCCAAAAAAAAAAAAAAAAAAAAAAAAAAAAAAAAAAAAAAAAAAAAAAAAAACCAGGTTCCATGCCACAAAATTCTTGCTCCTATGCCACCAAAATTTGGCTTTCATGCCATCTCAAAATTCGACTTTCACGCCATTTGGCTTTCGAGCCATAAAAAAAAACACCTGGCTTTCATGCCAAAACAATCATTTGACAAAAGATTTCCACAAAATGACAACCTTTTGATCAAATTTTCAAACAAACATTCCCATTCAACTTTTGCTTATATTCATCAAAAAAGAATTTAAGTGAAATGAGCGAATATAAAAAAAAAAGAGGTACCAAAAATGTTTATACATGGAAATACCAAAGAAGAGAAGAAAAGAGTTTGTTACAAATCAAGTGCTCAGTCTGACATGGTCTTTAACCAAAGATTCAGCTCCTCAAGCAGACTTTTGGCCTTAGTCTCTAAAGCTTCCAGGCCACGCTTCTTCAAAACTTAAACATAAAATGCGGTAGAACACCGCAATCCATCTTTAGCACGAGGAAGCTCTTCTCAGAGAATTTGTCATCGCTCATATTCCTGAGTCTTCCTTCGAAGGTTGCTATCAGCTTCCTCAACCTGGTGAATGAAAGCCCCCTCTCTAGCGCGAGCTTCCACAATGGCAGCCCATTTGGCAGTAGCTTGTCCCTCCAAAAGCTCGAGACGCTGCCTGGCCTCGATGACCTCCCTATCAAGACAGTGTAGGTCCTGTGTCAGCTCAATAATAGCCAGCTCGGTGACGTTCCTCTCCCGAACGAATTGCTTCCGAGTCTGCAAAATCTCATCCACTGTAGATTTGACTTCGCCGGAAGGCTTAACAAACATATCATTGAAGAAGTTACCATTTGGAAAGCTCTTGGTCTCAATCCACTTGTTGCCCAAGGCAATGACTTCGTCAACAAAAGCCTTGGCACTTGCAATGTCCAGACCGACCTCTTCGCTTTCAGCAAGAATGTCCTGTACATGCTTGATCATGCCGAAGCCAGCCTCCAAGTAGCCATAAGAGAGAGTCTCGGTCCAAGAACTCAAGACGCTCTTCAGTACTCTCTTCGCATATTGAAGAGACGGTCTAGATGAAGTCTCACCCGCTCCATTGGCCGACCGCCTCTGTCATGCTTCATTGGAGGGATAGTCAACAAAATCTGCCCAATCGAAGATGCTGGGGAAGGAATCTTATCATGAGGTTTCATATCTGCCGCACCAAGACTGGTAGAAGTAGCCCCTATTTCAGGATCAACCGCGGGCACCCCCTGCTATGGACCTAAAGAAGATGGAGGCACTTCTCCTGTTACTTCACAACCTGCCAATAAAAGATGAAAAGGTATGAATATGATCTTGTCAAAAATCAATATCAAGATTATTACCACAAAATACCTTCTTTGACAACCAGCAGAATACTTTTTGCCTCCATGAGCTCATCCGAAGCATCGTCAAAGGTCGCATCCGTGGATGGCTCAAAATCTTCGGAATCCTCTGGCAAGTTAACTGACAAGAAAAACAGAAATATGTCAGCAAGTGGCGGCAAAAAAAAAAAAAAAAAGGCGAAAAACAAAGAAAATCATACCATGCGAGGATTCTGGAACCACTCCAGAGTCCCTTACTTTTCCTCAGATGCCACGATTGGATCCGTCACCGCCTCATCGGCCGGAACCTCGTGCGTCATCAAATCATCATCTTCTGCTGAAAAGAAAGAAAGCAGCGGATTAAAACAAAAATCTGTCACGAAAGAAAAGAAACGGGAAGAGAAAAGGGAAAAGCATACCATCATCAATGGTCTCTTTCTCTCGGCTCCTCTTTTTCGGAGGTTCATCAGCATCCCCTAACACCTCCTCAGCAATGGTAAGAGGGACTTCCAAATCAGGAGACTCTTTGTGACGTCTCTTATTTCGGCGTTGTCCTCTTTTCCTCTTGCTTCTATGGGACGGTTTGCTTGAAGTACCCACCCACTATCAAAGTCAGGTCTCTCTCTAGAGTCCTCATTGGATGGTCTGCTCTTGCCAGTAGACTCCATGGAAGCCTTTGTTCACTCTGCTTGTATCCAAGTTTCGATCTCGGCCTCCTCCTCCTCCTCTAGCTGTTTCAAGACCTCACCAGGTACCTTTTGTACGACTCCTGATCTGATGACGTCCTGTTCACTGAGAAAGCCAATCTTATGCTTCTCTCCCGAAAGGAAAGCCAATACTTCCTCTCGTTGGATGCCATCCGATTTGCCAAGACCCTTTCCAAGAGACTGCTTTACATCAAGCTCCTTCTTAGAAAGCCCCCGGTACACTGAAAAGCTCTCTACGAACAACTTCGTAAAGCCAACAGTCCGGAAAGTGGGCAACTCAGGATAGGAAATCATGGCAGTAGTGTTCCTCGCACTATAAAAAGCCCATGCATTCCTCCCATCATGCAAACCTCCAAAGTGCTTCACCTTACTCGAAGGTGCTCCAACAACGCCTAGAGAGAAGCCCAACTGCAAGGCAAAATGTGAGGGAACGTACGGCTGGATGTCAATAAATAGATGTCAACGGTACACCATCGTACCAACACGCATGTTAAAAAGCCACACCTTCTTTGCGTTGGTCAAAGAATAGTGTCTGCCTAACCCTGCCCTAGTCGAATCACGGGAGACACCAAAATCAAAAGCCTACTTCCGCAAATCCAAAGAAAAAGTGCGATCGAAGGTCGACCGAGTAGAAACAGTTCTTTCCTCACCATTAGCCGTGTAAGAGAACTGAAAACATCTCATTTGGTATGTTAAGTCGTCAGGGGCTGCATTACCAAAGAAAAAGGTAGGCTTGGACACAATGCTTTGATCGTCCATGACCCAAGGACGATTGCTTATCACAATCCTATAAAACTCCTCATCCTTGAGGGCGATCAAATGTTGTCTCATCTAATCTCGATTGAGTGAGTCACACTCTTCCAAGTTCCTCTCCACATACTGAACCTTCTCTCAGGCCTGCTGTACGGCTGCATTGGAAGATCTAGCAGACTGATGGGGCACATCGGTAACAGGACCCCTTACCCTTGTTCGATCTGGAGGAATTACCTGTAAAAGGATGGAAAAGAAGAAATCAATCATCAAAATGACAGAATTTTGCTAAAAAAAAATCCTAGCGAAATGTTGGCATGGTTCTGGGGCAGTTCCGAAGAAAATGGAAACACCCAGAAAAAGATAGGAAGCTTGAATGTGAGCTCAACATTGCTACGAGCTCATCATCAATGGAGGACTCTCAAAGAAGGCACGAACTCAAACATTGCTATGAGATCAAGCCAGTCTTCTCAAACCTCCGCAAAATTGGAAAAAGGGTTCAACATTGCTGCGATCTCCAGACTCCAAAACTTGCAAAGCTCCTCAAAACCCCCGCAAGACTAAGAAATGGCTCAACATTGCTGCGAGCTCCAAATCCCAAGACTTGCAAAAGATTTCCAAGTGTGCATTATCATGCTTTCAATTCCATTTACAAAAATCATGCATAGAAGAAAAGTTGTCATATGTTAGATGTCCAAGTCCAAATTCATGCATGAGCATCTTGAAATCCATAAAACTTCATTATCATGGTGGCAAAAAAGGGGGAAAGAAAAAAAGAGAGAACCACTTTAAAAAAAAAAAAAAAAAAAACAGAAAGAGAGAAAAAAAAGGAAAAAAAAAACGGTGAAAAGAATAAAAAAAAAAACCTGTGAGAAAAAAAAAACAAAGAAAGAAAAAGATGAAAAAGAAAAATAAAGAAAGAAAAAAAAAGAAAGAAAAGAAAAGAAAAGAAAAGAAAGAAAAAGAAAGAAAAGAAAGAAAAGGAAAGAAAGAAAAAGGAAAGAAGAATCTCTCATCATTCTACTTCTACATGGAGTTTTCTTGATGAAAAGGGAAACTTACTTGAAGTCATGGAGGAAGAAGAAGAACTTGAAGATCCTAGAAGAAAAAGGGTTCTTGATCTCGGAGCACTCTTGAAGACTTTTGCAAAAAGAAAGCAACAAGAGTAAGAGATCCAATCTCCTTTGCTTTTATAGAAGAGAGCAAACCAAAAGAGGAAACAAAGAGAAAAGCTAGGAGGTAAGTGCTACAAATTAACAACCTTCCTAAAAGAAAGGAGATTTGAGATATTCTCTCATAAAGAGAAGATTCTTGGAGAGATTCTCTCCAAAAAGAAAGGGAATGTGAGATATCTTCTCCTAAAAGAAAGATACTTTGAGAAAATCTCTCCCAAAATCAAGGAAACTTGAGAGATCCTCTCCAAGTAAAGATATTTTTAGATATTCTCTACCAAAAAGAGATATTTTTAGATATTCTTTACAAAAAATGACACCACATGAGATCTAAGAAATCTTCAAAGTTTATCCCATGGGTTAGCCCACATGAGCCAGGTTTGACCACCTAGGCACTAAAAGTGGATTTTAGTCAAAATCCCTTTTACCAAGAGCATACAAAAATGGTTTCATACCTCTTTTGAGTTGACTGGACCATACAAAAAATTCCAAGCCCCATGAGTTTCCAAAAATTCAAAACATCCAACCTCATGAACCAAATTAAGCCAAAACCTTGAAATTGACATGCCACAAAAACCCAAACTACTCCAATGGACCCAGAATTGTCACAAAGAGTGACCAAAAGCCAAACCACGATCCCCTAACTCGCCACATACAGCCTGTTAGGTCACAAGGCCAAAGCCAAAAACCAAATCCTGGTCCCCTAACTTGCCATATACAACTTGTAGGGTCACAAGGCCAAAATCAAAATCCAAAACCCGACTCCCTAACTTGCCACATACAGTTTGTTAGGTCACAAGGTCAAAAAACCAAAAAACCTTTCCTGACCGCCTAATGCACCACATAAAGCCTTTAGGTTCACAAGGTCAAAAAGAAAAATCGAAAACTCAAAAACCAAATCCAAATGTTATTTTCAAAACTTTGCCTTGAGATGGTACGTGATCTCTCTCACTGCCATAAAATCCCCTTGGAAACTCAAAAAAGCTACTCCATAAAAAACAATGCTCAAAGACTCTTGGTCAAGTTAGAAGCTCTCCTTCTAAGTTTTCTTTGAGGCACATTGACTACAAAAGCTATGCAATTCATCGTTGTACCTCAAGCGAGCATTTGTTGACACCAAAAATGTCACTTTGCCTCTTCAGCATCAAAAACTACATGGAGCCGCATCCTACTACAAATAGGCAAAGCTGCTTCAAGCATCAAATCTTGTCAGAATCAGGCAAAAACTGTAAGATCCTTCAAAATATCCAAAAGAATAGTACACATGAAGTTTCGGGCCGTTTCAACACCGTTTGGCCTAACTTCACTCCTCCAGTGGCTGAGCAAGAGCTCCTAGCGGTGACAATGTCAAAAATATCAAATCTTCGATCAAATCCTATGGATGGTCTCAAAATACCTCCAAAAGGCTCGACGCCAAATTTCAATTCAAACCGACATCGTTTGACCCTCTATCAACTCTTGAGCATCAAAATTAAGTCTCTAGGCGGCGAGAACCACCGAGGCCATCACTCATCCAACAAAGCACATGGTGGCTTCTACATGCTTCCAAAGGGCTACACGTCAAATTTTAAGTCGTTCCGACAACGTTTGACCCAACTTTGACGCTCGGAAGCAAAATCAGGCCTCCAGGCGGCGGAGCCCCTCGGGACCATGGCATCCAAATCAAAGCTAATGGATCATCTCAAAATTACTCCAATAGGCTCCCTGTCAAATTTCAGGCCAATCGGACATCGATTGACCTTATATCAAAGCTCGACATTTTCTTCGCGGCGAAATCAAGTCTAGTAGCAACGGGACCCCAAACAGCTTCAAAACTCAAACAAAAGCCTATGGTTGGTCCTATCTATTGCTCAGGAATCTTCACCCTAAATTTCAGGTCATTCCAACGTCGTTTGACCTAGTTTCGACTCTTGACGGAAAATCGGCTAGAAAGTCGCTTTTCCAAAAAATAGGAAACTTTGTGCTCCGATTTGCATGGCTTCTCATCAGGTTTTCTCCAAGAGAATCAAGCCAATAAATGAGAAAAAAAGTCAAGAAAAATACAAGAGAAGGAAGAACCAAAAAAGCTAGAAAAACGGCGACCAAAAGGGGAAAAATCCCCATGGTCGTCAGCGGCGACCATGGTGCATGGTTGCCGACGACCCTGGAAATCCGGGTTGCCGGATTTCCGCCGAAAGGGCGTTTTTCCGTCCCTTTTCGCATTTTGAGTTGTTTGGCCCCTGTGATTTTTCCAAAATCTGATTTTTTGAGCATAATATACGTTGGTCTTCGTCAACATCACGGATCCGCCGTTGAAATCATGAAATCATCTGAAGCTTCAAAATCGCCAACCAGCCAACCAAGAAAGAACACGTTCTGCCTGACCGATCGTGAAATCAACTGGACAGATGTTGCCGGCCCATTGGTGCCAACCAATGTCTGAAGTTGCATCGCCATCCGACATCAAATAACATGTGTATCCATCAGCGATTATTGCAAGAAGAATTCCAAAAGACGCGGCATGGCCCGCGACTCTTAAAGCGACTTGGCGACCACTTAGTGATGTTAATTAACCCATTTATGGCAACTTATTGCGGTCATTAACTCATTATTTTGGACGGCCAATCAGAAGCAAGCAAATGAGAGTTACAAGTCAAAGGATTCATGATATTTAAACCATGAAACTCCTCCCATGATGGAGATTAAAAGTAATTAAAAGCTCCTAACTCTTCATCGGCTAATCAGAAGCCAAGGAAAAGGAGTTACAAAATAAATGAATTAAAACTTGTAACTCCTCCCCTATGTGGCTTTATGACAATTAAAGCCCATAGACCCTCCTCAATGGCTACCAAAGGCCTATAAATAGGAGAGCATTCAAAGACGAATGGGTCCGAAAAAATCATCCTAAATCGTCCAGAAAAATACAAGAAAATTCCTGAAGAAATCTCTACGCAAAGAAGCTCCGCTACTTTGAAGAAACTCTGCTGCAATAAACACCACAATGTGATTGGAGTCCCTTGGGGGGCCACCCCCCCCCCCCCCCCCCCCAAGGTCCCCTCTCCTTCTATCCAACATGGTCAGATGTGGCTTTTCAGCCCGTCTACTCTGCTTTTTATTGGATATAGGCCCTCCCCTTGGTCTTTATCCTCTAAAAATCTGAGGTCCAAGCCAAGCCAAGTGAATCAAAGCATCAAGTGTTTTCATCTGAAGGACGATGGTGGAGTCCATACATGACTCACAACCGTCGATCTAAATGAGTCCCTACAATCTCCTGAGAAGTTAGATTCATTTTCTTACTTTTCTGTTGTATTTTGTATTTCTGAAGAGACAAAAAAATCACAATTCTTGTCTTTCATTATTGATGAGATTTGTGAATCGCCTTCTCAGGCGCAAAACCACCTTTCACGACAAACAAAACAAAATCGCCTCACGGCATTCAAAATCTTTGTCTCTTTTCTTAAAAATATGTATGCAATGAAAAGTTAGAAAAAAGATTGATTTCCTTTCTACTTGTGACGGTGGATCTCCAGACTACCATTTCTAAATTCCAAGTAGAATAGAAAATCTGGCATACCCGTTCAAAAACTATTGATGCCCGCTTTTCGTCCGCCGGACCCCAGCAGACCCAGCGCTGAGGAAGGCAAGAGCCGGGTCCATCAACATGAAATGTTGGATTTTCTTTGCACCATTGATTTAATTGAAGAAAACTTGATAAAATGGTGACATTTTATGCATCTATTTAGTGTGAATTGGACCCGCATCTTGCATCATTCCTTACCTATATGGTTAGATTATTCTCTAATCTTTACTTTTATTTTTACAGGGAATTTTAGAAATTGGGGCCCGGGGAAGAGAATTGTTGAATCAAATGCACCATGGGACCCACCTTCCTTGGGCATGGATTCTAAGGCAGGGTCCGCTCTCATATGCAAAAAAAAAATCAGATTTAATCACTTGAAGATAAATTCTAGATTTGCGGGCTATGTGATGATGTGGTGTCCTAGCTACTCTCCAAGATAAATTCTAGATTTGCTTACATGTCATGATGGATGGTTAAGATTCATTTCAAGCCAAACAAAGAAGAAAAAAATTTTTCAAAAGAAAATCAAGCCAAGGAGAGGACGTCCATGCATATTGTTTCAAGAATCACACACCCCAAGTGGGGTCCACATGCAATCAAAAATTACACATCAATCTGATTTTCAGATTTGAAATTTATTTGGAAGAGAAGTGGGGCCAAGTGGAGGAATTGGAAGTTACCAAAGAAGTTTCAACTTTTTAAGGAAGAGCACACGAAAGAGATTTGATGAGAGAAATTAACTCCTAAAAGATAGGCCTCAAATTTTGAAAGTTTGCAACCCAAATGTCAAACCCGACCCAGGATTAGCGCGATTAGTGCATAGTAAGTGCGTGTTTAGTTATAATGTGGGTTTAGTGTTCGTTGGTTAGAAATTGGTTCGATTTAGTCTGGAATTAGCTTTGGGGAATTTTGAGAGCGCTTTGTGTTAGTCAGACACACTTAGGGGTGCCTTGAGTGTACGTGTAAGATTGGGAGGAAATTTTAGTTTTCTAATTTTTAATCGTGATTTCAATCTCTTTTGAATGGTTTTATTCTATTGTTCAACTTTTGTGTCTAGCCTGTCTGTGTTTGAGGCCCAGAAACCCAAGTTTTGGCCCAAAAGGGGTAAAACAGTCATTTCACACCAAATCTGGACCCAAATTTCGAAATCTCAAAACTATGCCAAATTTATACTTTTCGGGAACTAGATTTTTCGGTGATCATTTTAGTCTTCTTCATCGATTTCATCCGGGGCTCGCAAATCAGCGTTTTAACCATCACAAGTTTTGGAGTCAATGGGGTCCACAATACCCATTTGACTTAAGTTACTTTCTCTCCCACCTCACTCATGTTTCCAAACGATTTTCCAGCAACTCCTTCTCCAAGTTCCAGCTGAGAAGAACTTCTTCTTCTTCTTCACTTCCCCTATTGCATGCCTCACTTCTAGATCCCCAAATGAAAATCTATCTTAACCCACGTTCTTTTTCCTCTCATCTCGAGCTCTCCGTTGCTGCCATTTTCTTGAGGATCCCAGCTGGATAGCCCCTTCATCTTCTTCCTTACTTCTTGTTTGACTAGCTAAAGGAAAGGGCTTCCTTCCTTGTTGTTAATGGAGTTTTCCTAGCTCCTAAGGGTACTGTTTTTCATACATGCTACATCCATTTCGAAATGGGTTCTTTGTTTCACTTTTTATGGGATTTTGAGTTGTGTTTTCGGGGTTTCCATGTAGAACTCGATTCAGCTGTAGGAAGGGGTCTTTGAAGAGTCTCTACTTTTGCATTTTGGACAGCACATTGGTCAAGGCAAGTGATGTCTTTAGCCTTATCATGCGTGTAATTGGTTTAGTACTTTGTGTTTGGAAAATGCTATGTTTATGCATGCTATATTTTCTCATTTGTTGTCTTTCAATTAAGTATGATTGAACTTTCATTTTCTTCATGAAACTTGGTGTTATGGCTCTCCATGCTTCAGAAATTTTGTTTTGAATTAAATTGATATGCCTTGAATTGTAATTGGAATGGTTTTGTGGAATGGAGAAATGTTGATGAAAAGAGAGATTGTGGTGTGAATTATGGTATGGAAATGGCCCTTGGTGAGCATGGAGGCTCAAGGGGTGTACAGATATTTGACAAAGAAGGAAAGGAAGTGGAATGGGAAGAGATTAGAGGAAGTCAGAACTGGAATTCTGACTTGAACTGGGCTGCCAAGTCCAGTCGGTCAGCTGTCGGCTAGCCGACAGGTTCACTTTAGTCAGCAGATAGCCAACCAAGTCCAGTTCGGCTCCATCTCCAATAGCCTATTTTCTAATAGGGGATTGTCGGTCAGTTGACGGTCAGCAGTCGGCTAGCCAACATGTTCAGTTCCGTCAGCCGACAGCTAATTGAGCTCCAATTTGGTTCCATTTCCAGAATGTGGTTTTTTCTTGTTAAGAGACCTGGCGGTCAGCCGTCGGTCAGCTAGCGGCTAGTAGATAGACACCTACTCGGCTAGCCGACAGGTAATCGAAAGCTGACCAAGTTTTCAAGATAACCTATTTGTGGGATTTTGTTTTGGTAATTGAAAACCAGAATAAAACTAAGGGCTTCTAGCTTGAGATTGTGCATTTGCAACTTGAATTGTCCATTAGCTTCAGGGACACCAATGTATCTTAAATCCAACAATTGGGTTTCAAATACACAAGGATCAATGAAAGGCCTTAGTGTGTACTAATTAGCTTGTTTTGAGACATTGATTTCTGATGCGATGAATATTGTAGGACTTGTTTCGTTTTGCAAGTATTGGCCTGATTTTGAAGTGTTTCAAGAAACTATAATGGGGATTACTATTTCCGTTTTATCACGCTATAACACAAGCTATCTCTGATATGTCCTGCCTTGTCCTGTTTTGACAAGTAAATCCCTCTATTTTGGTCTGCTTTGTATATGTATTATCCTGTTTTCATGCATTCATGATTTTAGGTGAATACCACAAGCTTGGACTACCCCTTCAGTCTGATCCACTATTTGGGAGGTCCTTAAACCCTGGACTATCTGCAGATTAGTCATATATTCATATATATATATATATATATATACACCTCTATCCTGCCTCCGGTTCCACGGCTGAACCCAACCTGCTTAGTGTAGCATGGGATTCTGTTCTGTCCTATTTTGTATATCCTGTTCTGTTTTGCTTACTCTGCTCATCATGTATGGTAGAGGAAGGATGAGCTCAAGGTGGTTTTTCTCACTAATCATGATAGATTTCTATATACTTATTCGATTTGTCGTGTATGCTTTTAAACATTGTTTCGCATACATGAATGGTTTTAAATACTGGACTTTTGTGATATAAATTATTTATATTTTTGTCTAAATTGATCACCTGCCAGACCAGCGTGTCTGACCCGTTTATTTTGGTGACCAGGTGTAGGTGACATTGCCTTTGAGGAGGAGCGTCAGGAGGAGGCTGTTGAGCCACCCCCAGCCCATGAGTGGCAACCCAACGACATCCTGTAGACGTTGGGTGGGGTCATGAGTTGCGTTCACATGGTTGGGTCTAGTAGTTTGTTGTTTTGGAATGTAAGGCCTTTGTTGGCCCCTTTTTGTATTTGGGAATTGTAAACTTAACCTTAACTCACTTTTGTTATCTTGAAATTTGAAGTAACTATGGATATGCTATGTTACATATCCTCTCTCTGAATGTTTATGTCCTTTGGATCATTCAACTTATGCATTTTTCAGTCATCAGTCTTGTATGGATAAGTGTGATTGTGATTACTTGCACCCTTCCGCAAATCATTGTTCATGTGAGATAAGTTCATGTCTGTTTTGGGAATCCTCACCGCGGAAACCTGTGGGTTAATCATGATTGGACACACATACGTCGCGGGCCTGGGAAGGGGACCTCGGTCCGGGGTTGCGACACCAAGATTCTTCCAAAGATGGAGTTACACGTCCAACACCTCCAAAGAAGATATCACACGTCCAAAAAGGGCGCTAGCCACATGGTTTCAAAGTTTGAATTAAATCTGAAAATTTCATATTTGCAAGTTTTTCATCAAAGTGGGGCCCAAGAGAGGACATTGCATGAGATAAGAACATGGACTTCGGCCAACCCCTTGAAACTCTCTCAAAACCCTCCTAATCCTAATCCAACTTGGACCCCACACTACTAATCCTTACCCAAATCAAAACCTTGCAACCCAAGTTACCAAAAAAATATAAAAAGACCCCAAAAAAAGCATGGACGTCCATTCCCATTCCCTCCACTTCATTGGATGACCAACAACATTAACCTCCCCATTTTCCATTATTTTTTCTCCGTCTCTCATCCTTCCATCAACATTTCATCCAAGGCCTTCCCTAAGGCACACCACCACTTGGATTTTTACGCTACCGCCATTGCTATCGTCACTCCACCATCGAACCAGCCTTTCATCATCTTCCCTTGACTGGATTTCAGATCGCGAAACGAGAGCCGGTTGGATCGCCGTTCAAGACCGCGAGTCCATCTCCTCCGTTTAGTGTTTCATGTATCTAGGGTAAGGTTGGATGCTCTTTATTTTGATTCAAAAATTTTGTAATTGTTATTTTCTTGTAATGGGTCTTTATTAATAAATTAAGTTTATGTGGTCTTGGCCTTCACCAATAGGTCAACATCGGATTTTTGGACGTAGTGACAATGCGCACTTGGTGCGATGGTCTTGATTTTTCTTCATGGCATCAAGCAAAGTAATTATTGCAAAGTTTTAGAATTAAAATCCATTTTTATTCTCTGATTTTATTTTATTTTATTTTCATTTTTATTCATCTTAACAATTATTACAATTGGTTGGACTGACAAATCTTTTGGTGGATGCAGTAGATAAGTTAGGTTTATAAATTAGGATTTTTCTTTTTATTTGGGATTAATAATTTTTAATTTGGATTTGTAATTAAATTTCAATTTCATTTTTGTAGAGATTTATTTGTATAGATTTTTTTTTAGGCTAGAACTAGCTTTTTTTCAATAGGACAGGTTTTGCAATAAATAACTCTCCGTGAATCGACCCGGTTTCACCGGTTATTACTATAATCGCGGCCTTGCACTTGGGGCTACGATCACCATACCGATGCTTGAGTGGTAGCTATTGTTGTAAGAGAACTCACAAAGTGGTAAGTACTCATCCCGCTATACCTTGAAGTTTAACACACAAGCACATAGTATATCCTTAAGAGTCTGTAAAGTCCGTTTTGATTGGCCGTCTGTCTGTGGGTGATATGATGTGTGGAATTGTAACTTGGTACCCATGGACTCTAGTAAAGTTCTCCAAAATCTTGAAACAAATCTGCTATCTATGTCCGAAATGATGGAGATGGGCTAACCATGCTGACTGACGATCTCATTGACGAACAATTCTGCAAGAGGTGCCATATGCATCATATTCCTTGTTTTCATTGGAATAAAGTGAGCAGACTTCGTGAGACGATCCACAATAATCCAAATTGCATTTTCCCCTTACGAGTATTCGGTAACTCGGAGACGAAATCCATGGTGATGTGCTCCCATTTCTACTCCGGAATCCCTAACGGTTGTAGCAAACTTGGGAGTTTCTGATATTCTACTTTAATTAACTGACAAGTCAGACAATGAGACACAAAAGCTGCAGTCTCTCATTTCATATTGTCCACCTAAATCTGTTCTTCAAATTATGGTACATCTTTGTGCTACCGAATGTGTATAGTACCTTGCGCTGTGGGCTTTAGTTATTATCTCATTATTCAATTCATCCACGTTAGTCACAAACAACCAGTCATGGAAATGCAATATTCCGTTCACAATCCTAAAGTCTAGATGCTCTGCAATATGCTCCATAATCTTTGCCAAGTCTAGGTCTTGCAACTGACTGTCCTTGATCTTCTGGATGAAAGTAGATTCAGATACTGTCATACTTGCTAACTTCACACCCTTCCTTAGTGGCTGCACTTCCACACCTAGCTCTTCAAACTCCTGAAAAACACTAACACCTCGTAGATTGGCCATAACCACTGATTTTCTGCTCAAAGCATCAGCTATTACGTTCACTTTCCCCGGATGATACTTGATTGGGAAGTCATAATCTTTGATGTACTCCATCCACTGTCTCTGCCTCATAGTCAATTCTTTCTACAAGAACAAGTATTGCAAACTTCGATGATACTTGATTGGGAAGTCATAATCTTTGATGTACTCCATCCACTGTCTCTGCCTCATAGTCAATTCTTTCTACAAGAACAAGTATTGCAAACTTCGGTGGTTTGAATGCTCTTCGAATTTCTCTCTGTAGAGGTAGTGTCTCTACATCTTCAAAGAAAAGACAACTGCTACTAACTCCAAGTCATGAGTTGCATAGTTTCTCTCATGATCTTTCAACTGTCTTGAGCCATAGGCAATCACCTTGCCATCTTGCATCAGTACACAACCCAGTCCCACATTCGATGCATCTGTATAACAATGAATCCACCACTTCCTGATGGTAGTGTGAGGATTGGTGCTGTGGTTAATCTCCTTTTCGACTCTTGGAAACTTGTTTCACATTGATCGGTCCAAACAAATGAAACACTTTTCTGGGTCAATTTTGTCAAGGGTTTGGCAATGGATGAAAAACCTTGGACAAATCATTGCCTACTAATCCTAAAAAGCTTCTGATTTCTGTTACACTGCTCGGTCTTTTCCAACTGAAAACTGTTTCTATTTTGGATGGATCAACTGCTAAGCCTTCTCTAGAGATAATGTGGCCTAGAAAAGCAACCTGCTCCAACCAAAATTCACACTTACTGAGCTTTGCATATAGCTGGTTTTCACGTAAAAGATGCAATGACGCCCTCAAGTGCTCTTCATGATCCTCCTTACTCTTGGAATACACAAGAACATCATCGATGCAAACCACTGTGGAGTGCCTAAGCGGAACTTGAGGGGCATTAACGAGGTCTTCGGGATCTCAGACGGATCAGGTCGAAGAAGAAGAATTACAAGTCTAAAGGAGGGCTTTTTGACAAGCCAATGATCAAAACTTTCTTAGATAGAGGATAGGAACTGCCATTTTCCAAATTGCGACATTTTACCTCGAAAAGTGTGCCAGGGGTCAAATTAGGCTTTCTAGGCCTTGGATGAGTTTGAGCTCAAGAGTCGCTCAATTCAGGGTTCCAAGGAAAAAGTCAACTCTTCGGTGAAAGTCTCAATTTCTGATGGGATTGGTTAATCAAAGGGTGTCAGGGTTTCAAACTGATTCGAGTTGAATACAAAAGTTGTCCGGAATGATAATCTCGATCAAATGAGCTTAGAATAACATGTGGTCAAAATTCAAGAATAATCCATCGGTTTCAATAAAAAAACACAGAAGGGTTCCAAAAACTATAATCTCCACATGGTCTGAGATTTAAAAAATCATGCACAGGTTTGTGTGTGAAATGTCAAGTTTACCCTTTTGGGCCCAAAACACGGGTTTCCGGGCTTCGAACATGGACGGACTAAATATGAAAGTTATGCATAACGACAAAACCATTCACAAGAAATGAAAATCACAATTTTATCAAAAATCCAAAATCACCCTCCCATGCTTACACGTGTACTTAGGGCATCATTGGGCATGTCTGACTAAAAAACAATGCTCTCAAAATTCTCAAAGATATGTCTAAGACTAAGTCAAAACACATTCTAACCCAACGATCACTAAACCCCCTTAAGACTAAGCACTGTCTTACAGGGGTCCATTTGCTCTCTTTGATGGGTCTATTGGTGATCTTAAAAAATAAAAAAAAAAATCAGATTTCTCACTTTTGCATTCAAAATTGAGAAACTTCGGTTCTTCCTTTTTCGGATAAAAGCTAGCAGAAATGTTTCAGTTTACATTCGGATTGGGGGTACTATTTGCTCTCTTTGATGGGTCCATTGGTGATCGTTCAAAAAACTTTTTTCTTACCTTTGGATTCTGATTTGAGAAACCTGGATCCTTTCCCTTTTCAGATAATAGCTCGCAGAAAAGTTTGAGTTGACGTTCGGACTAGGGAGTGGCCCACTTTTTCTCTTTGATGAGTCCATGAGAGATCTTTCAAAAAAAAAAAAAAAAGACCTTTCGTCACTTTTGGGTTCAGATTTAAGAAATTTTGGTTCCTTCTCTTTTGGATAAATACTCGTAGAAATGTTTGAGTTTGCGCTCGGATTGGAATACCATTTGCTCTCTTTGATGAATTCGATTTTGACCTTTTGAAAGAAGACATTCCGTCTTTTGTAGGTTTAGATTCGAGAAACTTTGGTTCCTTCCCTTTCGGATAAAAGCTCGCAGAAATGTTTGAGTTTGTGTTTGGATTGGAATACCATTTGCTTTCTTTGATGAATCCAAATCTTGACCTTTCAAAAATCCCATCTTGTGTCCATTCCATGGGTGCAATTTCCAACATTTGTGCCAGTGGTGCTAGTACACCCTTTTGGGTCTACTGTATTCACGACCGACACATTTGTACCTCTAAACTTATATTCATCTTACCTCAAGTGAGCCTTGCTTCTAAATAATTTGAATTAAGGTTTACAATTGTTCGTGGCAGTCACTGGAACGCTCATTCTCGGCCTACTATACTTGCGATTAGAATAATTGTACCTTCTATGGCTTTCTGCCTTTTCTTCTCACTTGAGTCGGGCCATGTCCCCTCGAGCGATTTGAGAAGACAAAACCATAGTTTTCCCATTTTTCATCATTACATTCTTGTGATTAGTGATCGATGTAGCCCTATTTCAAAAACTTTTTTGAAACTAACAATGGCAGCTTCTTTGACCATTACCTTCGATGAAAACAAGTACAAACTCATGCTTCAAGAGAAGCAAAACATGCGCATTCACAAGAGCCCTACCAGCTGCCAAAGTGTCAGCTCTCTCGGCAACTCTTTGAACACCGGGTCGACCTCTGCTCCCCGGGCCATTATCTTCGGGACGTTAGAACCATTCCCACTTCCAATAGAAGAATTCGTACCTGCCAGGAAGTAGAAAATCGCCTCTAGACGTGTCATTGCCCTAACACCAAAGGCGAGCACCAAGAAACCTGAAGCCCGCGGCACCCCTGCAAAGCTTCAACCAGGAACTAGGTCTATCCTAAGACTTGGTCCCCAAAACCTTCACCAAAGCAAAGAAGTTTCCAAGCATTTACAAGGCCAGCATACTTGACCCCTCTCAAGGAGAACCGGTTCTATCATCTCACCTACATGAAAGAGGATAGACCCGCCTTCCACCCGACAATGAAGTCAACTCAGCACAAGCCTGCTTGTTCCTACAAGCCCAAAATCAAATCGTGCATCACAAGGCCTCTGCAAGAACCTGCTAAGGCCTACACTTCTTCGGTTTGACCCTTCATCTCAACAGGGGCCGAACTCGAAAGATTCAAAGCTTCACTTCGACAAGCAAAGGATCGAGTCCAGATCTTGTCCATGTCAAGCTTCAAGGAAGACAAGCTAGGTAGCTGCGCTCGAAGGAGCACATCCTTCATTGCTAGATCCCAGCTAGAGTCGACCAAAGCTCAAATTGCTCGTCGTATACATCACCGCGCATTAGATCGATAACAAAGACTTGAGAAGCAAAGGACCCAGCATCCTACACTTCAGGTCTCTCAAAAATGGGTCAAAAAAGAAAGACCCAACAAAGTTACTACTGTCCATATGGTTGGGTAAACCAAAAGGCGCCAGAAGTCAGCAACTAAAATTTATGTCAGACAATTGGTGACGCGCAAAGTCACCCGGACACGAAGACATCGGGAAGAGTCTCCCGCCCCTTCAAGCCAAGGACATCGGAGTAACACTTCCTCGAGCTCCTCATCCAAAAGAATGAGATCCAGCTCAGTCACCAAGACAATATCTTCATTCAAATCCCGAGGAATTGATGCCCTGGTTACAAACTCTGAGCAACCTCGCAATCCGCCTCATGAGGATGCGGCTGTACTCATCCATCAATTGGAGAAAGGTCAACAAAAGATTAGGGCTCTAACAGAAAACCTCATTCTCACCCTTCAGCGTCAAGGAAATGATGAAGTCCCTCCGAACCATCAAAATAGCGAGGTAAATGGAGAAGATAATGAGTCACGCACCCTTACCAAAAAGGACGTGGACAATATCCTCGCTAAAGCAAGGGAAGAGGATACACTAAAGGAACATGAGATCAAGCAACTATATCCCTTATGGATGGACTCAGTCCCGTTCCCTACAAAGTTCAAGCAACCTACTCTCCAAACATATACGGGGAAAAGTTCAGCCAAACAACATGTCAACCACTTCAAAATCCAGACGAGAGCTATCGCAAATCAAGATGCCCTTAAGATTCGTCTCTTTGCAAGTACCTTAAAAGGTACGGCCTTTGATTGATACTCCACTCTGCCAAAGGACTCTATCCAAACTGGGCGATGCTAGAGACACGCTTCTGTTGACACCAAAAATGTCGCTTAGTCTCCTCAACATCAAAAGCTATATGGAGCCACATCCTACTGCAAATAGGCAAAGTTGCTTTAAGCTTTGGATTTTGTCAGAATCAAACAAAAACTGCAAGATCCCTCAAAACAGCCAAAAAAGGGGTACACGTGAAGTTTCGGGCCATTTCAACATCGTTTGGCCTAACTTCAATCCTCCAACGGCTAAGCAGGAGCTCCCGGCGGCGACAGTGTCAAAGACATCAAATCTTCGATCAGAGCCTATGGATGGTCTCAAAATACATCCAAAAGGCTCCACGCCAAATTTCAAGTCAAACCTACACCGTTTGACCCTCCATTAACTCTCGAAAGGCGAAATTAAGCCTCTCAGCAGCGAGAACCTCCGATCCCGCCACTCATCAAACAAAACACATGAGTAGCTTCTACATGCTTCCAAAGGGCTGCACGTCAAATTTCAGGTCATTCCGACGACGTTTGACCTGGCTTTGACGCTCCGAATCAAAATTAAGCCTACCAGTGGCGGAGCTCCACGGGACCATGGCATCCAAATCGGAGCCAATGGATCGTCTCAAAATGATTCCAATAGGCTCCCTGTCAAATTTCAATTCAATCAGACATCAGATGATCGTACATCAAAGCTCGACATCTTTCGCACGGTGAAATCAAGTCTAGCATCGACGGGACCCCAAACGGCTTCAAAACTCAAATAAAAGCCCATGGTTGGTCCTATCTAATGCTCAGCAAGCTTCACATCAAATTTCAGGTCATTCCGACATCATTTGACCTAGTTTCAACTCTTAGCGGAAAATCGGCTACAAAGTTTTTGGCTTTTCCAAAAATAGGAGACTTTGTGCTCTGATTTTCATGGCTTCTCGACAGGTTTTCTTCAGAGAAATCAAGCCAATAAATGAGGAGAAATGTCAAGAAAAATACAGGAGAAAAAAGAAGCAAAAAAGCCCGAAAAACGGTGAAGAAACGGCCACCAAAGAAGGGGGAAAAACCCCAGGTCGCCGGCGACCTTAGGCCATGGTCACCAGCGACCATCGGGATCCGGGCCGCCAAAGTCCGCCCGAAAACCCACTTTTTCGGGTATTTTTCGCGTTTCGCGATGTTTGGCCCCTGTGATTTTCTCAAAATCTGATTTTTGAAGCATAATATCCGTCGATTTTCGGCAACATCACAGATTTGCCATCGAAAACATTTGATCATCATCGGACACTCCGAAACCACCAACTGGCCGACCAAGAAAACACACTTTCTGCTCGACCGATCGTGAAATCCACTGGACAAATGTTGCCGGCCCATTGGTGTCAACCAATGTCTCAATTTGCATCATCATCTGACATCAAATAACATGCGGATCCATCGATGATCATCGCAAGAAGAATTCCAAAAGACACGGCACGGCCCGCGACTCTTCAAGCGACTCGGTGGCCAATTAATGAAGTTAAATGACCTTTTATGACAACTTATTAGGGTCATTAATTCATTATTTTGGACGGCCCAATCAGAAGCAAGCAAATAGAAGTTACAAGTCCAATTAATCGTGACAATTAACCATATAACTCCTATCATTATGGAGATTAATCATGGTAATTAATCATGAAACTCCTATCATCATGGAGATTAAATGCCCATTATTCTCCATCGGCCAATTAGAATCTAAGAAAAAGGAGCTACAAAATTATGAAATTAAATCTTGTAACTCCTCCCATCATTGAGCATTAATGCAATCATTGCCCATCAATCCTCCTAAATGGCCACCAAAAGCCTATAAATAGGCGGTCATTCCAAAGGGAAAGGGTCTGAAAAAATTGTCTGAAGTGGTCCGAAAAAATCATTCGAAGAGTTTTGAAGAATTCTCTGCACAAAGAAGCTCTCTTGCCCTGAAGAAACTCTGCTGCAAACACTACTAGGTGATTGAAGTCCCTTGGGGGGCCACCCCCCCAAGGTTTCCCCTCTTCTTATATCCAACATGGCCTAGATGCGGCTTTTCAGCCCGTCTGCTTGGTTTTTTATTGGATATATGACCTTCCATTGGTCTTTGTCCTCTAAAAATCTGAGGTCCAAGCCAAAAGCATCAAGTGTTTTCATCTGAAGGACGATGGCGGAGTCCATACATGACTCACCACCGTCGATCTGAACGAGTCCCCACAATCTCCTAAGAAGTCAGATCCCTCTTTCTTTCTTTTCTATTGTATTTTGTGTTTTTAAAGAGACAAAAAATTCACAATTATTGTCTTTCACTATTGATAAGATTTGTAAATCGCCTTTCATGGCAAAATCACCTTCTACGGCACAAAACCGCCTTTCACATCAAACTAAACAAAATCGCCTTTCACGGCATTAAAGAATCTTGTCTCTTTCTTTAAAATATATGTACAATGGAAAGTTAGAAAAAAAGTCCGATTTCCTTTCTACTTGTGAAGGTGAATCTCCGGATCACCATTTCAAATTCCAAGTAGAATAGAAAATCTGGCATACATGTACAAAATGTTGATGCTCGCTTTTTCTTTCTTTTTCGCCCCGCCGCACCCCGGCGGACCCCGGACGAAGGAAGGCAGGAGAGAAAAAGACGGGTCCATTAAGTTGGCATACCCGGTGGGACTCATTCATTTGAGAACACGATGCTTAGAATCCTTAGCTCCTTCGTAGTCTAGTTGGTGGCCTATGTTGGATCTTGTATCTAAAAAACATGAGATGGGATTCTTTGGAAATTTCTGTCTTTGAACTTGTTTCCATTCTTTCTCTTCTCAAACAAAAAAAAAAAAGTTTTCAAATTTCTCTCTCTTGGATTCGAATTGGAGAAACTTTGGTTCTTTCCTTTTCGTACAATGGCTCACAGAAATGTTTGAGCCAACATTCGGATTGGGAGGGGCCATTTCCTTCTCTTTGATGGGTCCATTGGTGATCTTTCAAAAAAAAAAAATTTTTTTTAAAAAGAGTTTTCAGATTTCCCTCTTTTGGATTCAAATTGAAGAAACTTTGGTTCTTTCCTTTTTATACAATGGCTCACATAAATGTTTGAGCCAATGTTCGGATTGGGAGGGGCCATTTCCTTCTGTTTGATGGGTCCATTGGTGATCTTTCAAAAAAAAAACACACATTAAGGTTGCACCAATTGCGTTCTTTAACCAAAGTGAATCTAAGAAAAGCCTTGTCCAAAGTGTGGAGGCAGCTAAATTGCTCGAGGTAAGGGTCCTTCAAACGGGTTCATTAAGTAATCCTACCCTTACGTGGGGGCTAATCTATCCACTGAGGTTTTATAAGACCGAATTGGAAGACCTATGTGCACTTTTCAAAAAAAAAAAAAAAACTCCCGTCATTATTGGATTCAAATATGAGAAATACTGGTTCCTTCCTCTTCGGACTTAAGGCTCGCGGAAATCGTTGAGCCTTCGTTCGGATTGGAATACCATTTGCTCTCTTTTGCGAATTCGATCTTGACCTTTCAAAAAAAATCTCATCTCGTGTCCTTTTCAAGGATGCGATTTACAACATTTGTGCCTAGCAGTGCTAGTACGCCCTTTCGGGTCTACTGTATTCGCGACCGACACATTTGTATCTCCAACCCTATATCATTTTACCTCGAGTGAGCTTCGCTTCTCGGTAACTTGAATTAAGGTTTACAATTGCTTCTAGCAGTCACTGGAATGCTCATTTCGAGCCGATCGTACTTTCGTTTGGAACAATTGTACCCTCTATGGCTTTTCACCTTCTTCATTACGCTCAGAATAGGCCATGCCTGCTGAGCAATTTGAAAAGACAAGACCATAGTATTTTCCATTTATGATCATTATATTCTTGTGATTACTAATGGATGTGGTCTTGTTTCAGAAGTTTTCCAAAACTAACAATGGCAGCTTCGTTGACCATCACCTTCGATGAGAACAAGTACCAAGCCATGCTTCAAGAGAAGCAAAGCAAGCACACTTTCAAGTGCCCCGCCAGCTGCCGAAGCGTCACCTCCCTCGGCAACTCCCAAAACTCTGGGTCGACTTCCACTCCCTGGACCATCGTCTTCGGGTCACTGGGACCATTCCCACTACCCGTCGAAGAGATGACTCCTGCTAAGAAGCAGAAGACCGCCCCTCAACGTGTCGCTGCCCCGACACCAAAGGCGGTCACCAAGAAACCTGAGGCTCATGGCGATTCCACGAGGCCTCAACTTACAAAAAACCAGGTCTGCCCCAAGACTTGGTCCCCGCGATCTTCACCAAAACAAAGAAGGTCCCGGACATCTGCAAAGCCAGCATACCTGGCTCCTCTCAAGGAGAACCGGTTCTATTCTCTTGTTTACATCAAAGGAGAGAAACCTACCCTCCACTGAACTACAAAACCAACCCAGCACGAGCCGGCTTGCTCATCCAAGCCCAAAATCAAGTCGTGCATCACAAGGCCTTGACAAAAACCTGCTAGGGCCTGCTCTCCTGCAACTCGACCCTTCATCTCAACAGGGGCCGAGCTTGCAAAATTTAAAGCTTCACTGCGATAGGCTAAGGACCGCGTCAAAATCCTGTCCATGCCAGTCTTCAAGGAAGACAAGCTCGGCTGCTGTGCACGAGGGACCACGTCTTTCATTGCCAGAGCACAGCCCGAGCTAACTGAAGCTCAAATCGCTCGTCGCATACGTCGCCATGCGGCATATCGACAAAAGAGATCCACATGGTTGGCAAAACCTAGAGATGCCAGAAATCAGCAACAAAAATACATGTCAGAGGGTCGGTGACTCTCAGCGTCTCCCAGACGAGAAGACATCAGGAAGACTCTCTCACTCCTTCAAGCCAAGGACACCGGAGTGATCATTCCTCGGGCTCTTCATCTAGAAGAATGAGCTCCAGCTCAGTCACTAAGACAATATCCTCATTTGATTCTCAAAGGATGAATGTCTTGGTCACAAACTCTGAGCAACCACCACCGGATGACAACATGGCTCTACACATTTAGCAGTTAGAGCAAGGACAGCAGAGAATAGAGGTTCTGATGGAAAACCTCCTTCTCACTCTCTAGCGTCCACCAAACAATGATGAAGTTCCTCCACAAGATGAGGCAAACAGTGGAGAAGATGAGCCATGCGCCCTTACTAAAAAGAACATTGACGATATCCTCGCCAAAGCAAAAGAAGAGGATACACTAAAGGAGCATGGGGTCAAGCCACCGTATCCCTTATGGATGGACTCGGTTCCGTTCCCTCCAAAGTTAAAACAACCTCTTCTCCAAACATATACGGGGAAAGGTTCAGCCAGACAGCACGTCATCCACTTCAAGATCTTAACAGGAACGATTGCGGATTAAGATGCTCTCAAGATCTGTCTCTTTGCAAGTACCCTAAAAGGTACGGCCTTTGATTGGTACTCCACTCTGCCAGAGGACTCCATTCAAAACTAAACCATGTTAGAGACACGCTTCCTGACCCACTTCAAATGTGAGGATCATCCTGTTACTATGGCTCAGCTCTGCAGCCTAAAATAGGGAGAGAATGAGTCAACATATGACTTCATTCATAAGTGGAAAGCAATGGCATGCAAATGGTCAGACGTGCTGCCACAAGCGTCGCTGGTCGACATCTGCCGAAACAACATGAGAGCAAGGATCCGCTCCATGATCATCGGCAACAAATCGAAGAATCTGGGAGAGCTCCTAGAAGCGTCTATGGAGGCTGAAACGGTGATCAAAGACCTCAACAGTCAGAAGTCATCAAAGAAGGAGCCGACCGCCATTCCAACCTCCAAGCCAAAGAAAAAGAGGTTCTCAATCTGCAAACCAAGTCATCCCCTCAGCCGCCAAAGAAAGCTAAAAACAAAGCTGCAGGTAAGAGACCTGAACTCTTTGATGCCTTCAAAGAACGAGTAGAGAAGAAATACCCGTTCAATGAAGATGTTGAAGAAATATTTGGGGCTGTAAGACCCAGCCCCGAAAGTTTTCGATTAGTGTTAATTAAGACATGCTTTAGTTATAACTTAGATTAGTGAAAATTGATTAAGTGTGGATAAGAATAGCTTTTTATAGCTTTGGATTATTTTGGGAACTCTTTTGGATTTAGTGGGACCCTTTGGGGGGTTTCTCTATCGTGTTTTGTGTGATTTTGGGATTAGTGTGATAATCGAAAAAATTTGTATTTTTCCCCATTCAACTTATTTTATGATTCCCTACAACTTTTGTATTTGTCCCGTTTCAGTCCGAGACCTCCACACCCTACGTTGCTAGTTATAGGGGTAAATCAGTCTTTTTACACAAAAATCTGGACACTATTTTCGATGTCTCCGAAATCCGTGAAATAAATACTTTTTGGAAACTAGAAATTTCGATGAATAATTCTTCCTTCTTCATCGAATCCGTCCGAAGCCCGTGAGATGATGTTTTAAGCCCAAGTAGTTGTTTAAGTTGTGGGACCCATTCATGTTGTCTAGGGTTTCTTCTTGCCCTTTTCTTGCTTCTCCATCTCTCGATCTCTCTCAAATCTATTGCTAAAGGGAAAATTGATGCTCCAACCTTCTTCCCCTCCAAGAATGCTTCCGATTGGTGTCATTTTTAGAGAAAACCCTCCACTCTAAGATCTTCTTTGAGCAAGCCTTGTGTGTTTGGAAGTCTTCCATGTAAGCTCCTCTTCTCATCTCTTAGATTTGGATTCTTCTAGTTTTGAAGATGCTTCATTTCCATTATTGGAGTTATCCCTTTCTATTTCATAGTTTTGCCATTTTAGGGCTTGTAATGAATGTATTTTGGGGATTTTTGGTGTAAATAGAGAATTTTGAGCTTGAGAGTGTGATTAGAGCTTATTAGCTTGATTGGAGGCCAAGGCAAGTGGATGAATAGCTTTCTTAAATGATTTCATATTTTAAGAAGAATTATGGATTTTTCACAATTCATCTTCTCTCATGTACAATGGTTAACTATGATTTTTGAAATGTGCATGTGGTTTAGTTATTCTTCTTATTGGAATTTTTGAGGAATGTGTACCCACTATGTTTGTAAAAGTTTGTTTTGAATCACTTGTGGTTTGTCATTAATTTGGGTACTTTTGCATTGGATGATGTTGAGAGGAGAAATGATATGTTTTTGGGTATTAATGGAGGGTTGTTGGAGAACTTGAATGGGATGGAAGTTGGTGGGTTGAGAGCCATAAATATTGTATGAAGTGTTGGCTGAAATGAAGTTTTGAAGAGAAGGGAAGATGAGGTTCGGACTACTGAAACGGATAGCTTCTGAAGTAGTTCGCTCGAGCGAACCCTTCACAGTACCTCTATCGCTTGAGCCAACCTCTTCCTTCGCTCGAGCCTTCCTGTTCTGAAACAGTTCGCTCGAGCGAACTCTTACTTGCTCGAGCGAACCCCTCACAGAACCTTGGTCGCTCGAGCCTCCCTCCTTCTTCGCTCGACCTCTCCTGACCCAGAGTAGTTCGCTCGAGCAAACTCTTACTCACTCAAGCGAACCCCTCACAGAACCTTGGTCGCTCGAGCCTCTCTCCTTCTTCGCTCGACCTCTCCTGACCCAGAGTAGTTCGCTCGAGCAAACTCTTACTCACTCAAGCGAACCCCTCACAGAACTATGTTCGTTCGAGCCTCCCCATTCTTCGCTTGAACCCTCCTGACTGGAACCAGTCCGCTCGAGCGGACTCCCTGTCCGCTCGAGCGAACTGTACAGAATTCCTGGGTCTTTTCCATTGTTTTCATATTTGATATTTTAAGGCTTGGATGGGTTGTTTTGATGCCCTACCACCTTGAAAAGACCTAGGGGATGATATAAGGAGATTGACTTGGAGAGAAACCCTACTTCGGAACTGTATTGAGAATTGTGGATTTACTAAGCTGTATAAGGAAACTTGGGATGTCTATCATCATTCAAGTACCATGCCAAGAGCAATAATGGACATACAAGGTCCTTATACATATTTCGTGAATACGGAAGTCCCAATACATAGTCCGAAATTGTATAAGGAATCATTGCACTGTTTTACTCAGATTATATTTGTCTTAATCCGATTGCTCCCGATATCACTGTTTTTATCTCAAACTATGATTCATGCACTTGACATGTCCTGCCAACTCTGTTTATACATGAAAAGATAATGATGTGAAATGTGTGCCTATGAGCACCATGCCCCGCTTGCTTGAGTGTTTTTACACCGATATAGTTTTGGTAAATGTTTTGATTTCTCTTGTAACCTATGAGTCGGCACCACTAAGCTTGGACGTCCTTGTCAGTCTGATCAACTAACTTGGGCCTCCCCCTCGTGCTCCCACCAGTTGCAACTTGGATCATGTCCTGTCCCGTTACCCGGTTTTGCGGTCATGGTCTTGTCTAGCTATGTGTATAAGTATATAATATTGGTTCTCGTCACTTCGCGTGTTCGAGCCCAATGCACCGAATGTGCTCTCATCACTTTAGTGATGGAGAGGATTTAGCTTTAGTGTGGTTACCATCTTGTTAGTTCCCTGTTCTTTGATATCCTGCATGTTTTACTTCATATATGCATTTTTACAAATGATATATCTTGTTTTATGGAAATACATGTATGGACAGAGTTTAATGTTTCTTAAACTTTATTTCTCGATTTCTCTTATTGTATTATCTATTCACCCACCTGCCAGACCGTCATGTCTGACCCATTTTTGTGGTACTCAGGTCCAGTCCCCGTTATTGCCTACGAGGAGCAGCCAGAGGAGGCGGTCGGTGAACCGCAATGATTAGTGGAGTTGCAGGCTGACAGTGTCATTTAGACATTGAGTTTAGCTTGGAGTTACGACACATATTTTAGGGGATTATTGGTTTACTTTTGATTTACATTTTGATTGTACTGGCCTTTGTTGGCCATTGTTTTGGGGAATGTTAATTTAACTCATCTTTTGTAAAACTTATAACCTTACATTTTGGGAATGCCAAGGAAATCATTGCTCATTCTGACATCATGTCATTCATATGTATTAATCCATCTTGTATTGTGAAATGGATTACCAATTTGATTCGCTACACGCTTCTGCACCAATGTAAATGTTTTGTGAGTGTACGTGAAATCCTCACCATGGAAACCTGTGGGAAATTAAGTGGAGATATAATCATTGGTAAGGGTAGTTTATCACCCCATCCCCACTCGCGGGCACGGATCTCGATCAGGGGTCGTGACAGGGCCTCTCTTGGCAAATGGGAAACTCACCTTGCCTGACCGCAAAAGACCGGGAGATATTGGCAAAACCAATGATCCCCGATATTATCCATACCACCAAATGGTCTCGCATCCTCTCAACCAATGTTTAGTTGTGAGAGAGAAGATCAACGAGATGTGGAAAAACGGAGTCATTACCTTTGACAAAAATTATGGGTCTGCCTCTGTTAACATGGTGTCATATGGACAAACATCCAAATCACCAGAGGAAAAAATCACCACTTCCTTCAAGGTGATAAAAATGACCCAGACGTCCCAAGAGTTGGTGCCTTACCCAACACCAGATGGATAGCCCATATGGGTACATCCCGATCTCCTAGAAGATGAAAATTGGGAGATCGTCAAAACAAAGCCGAACTCTCAACAGCGAAGGCAAGCCAAGAGACAACTCTGCAAACTCAAACAGCAGGAGAAGGCTCAAACAAAACAAGAGGTCCCTGAAAAGGCAGAAGCCTCCTCTACCGCTTCACTGGGGGCAACAGAGGAGTCCCTCCCCAAAGCTCCAAGAGTGGTAAGAAAATTCACCCTTAGTGATTTCATTCCACCATGGCTCAGAGATGAGACTACGTAGGGGCCATCATACTCTTGTAACTCGGTAGTTGGATTCTCCATGAATGGATACGAGTCCAGTGACACTGCCAGTGACACAGTTGAATGGGAGGAATCCCTCGAAACGGGAGAATATCTCTCCGATGAAGAATGGATCCCAGAATCCCACCTTATGCCAGTAATCTGGTATAACCCCCTCCAGCCACAAGGATCCTAGTCTAATGATGATGAAGACCAAGAGGCTGTTCAAGAAAGTGCTACAACCCAGTGCAAACAAATGCTCTAGTGGATCCCAATCAGGTTGAACCACAAGGGGCAGATGAAGAAGAAGATTTTGCTCCTATGCCCGATCTTGCAGAATATGCAAGGATCTTACAGTGTCTGGCCATAGAGCAAAAGCAGGATCGCATGAATCAGCTTCATCAAAATCCAGAACCAGAAGTCCCGGAGAATCTACAAGCATCTCCTCCAGTGACTCCGGAAAATGAAGAAAGTTGCTGGATTGATGATCCTCTTACATCGAAGGATGAGTCTGATTCCCAACAGTCCATTATGGAGGCATCTTCTATCGAAGTTGCATGCAATGTGATAGTTTAGGATGATAGTACCTCTGAAGCTTCATCTGCTGAGGCCACAGAGTCTAAAAATGCATTCGGTAGCATATCTTCTGGAGCTACATCTTCTCAGGTGACTTTCACCTGAGATAGCATCCTCTCAGCCTTCGTCTCCTGAAACTGTGACATCAGAATTCAAGCCGCTTCTTACTAATCACCATGAAGAAGCTCTGGCTGATGAAATCTTCAAAGAAAACCCAGTCAATTGGTCCTAGGTACCCAATCTCATAGATGTCTGGACCGATGAAATACTGGACAAAGAAGAAAAGTTGTTGGAAGCTGTTCAGGACTTGTTCCCGGAAAATGCTCCATGCAACGCAATAACTGAAGACGACGATGCTGCTGCAGAAGCATTTTCAGCAAATGGGGAGGATCGACCCCTTGAGCCCGAAGGGGGTCTTTCGAAAAAAGAGCCACCTCTAGAAGCGTTTGAAGTTGGGAAAGGTACCCACTCTGGCCGGGATTACCACAAAAACTATAACCAATCTTCTTCTTCTTCATATGTAAATCCTTCGGGAAAATAAGTTGTAAATGCCCCAAACGGCAATGATAATGAAAATGCAGGCCCAAAGGAGGCTTTCAAGTATGACTTGATCGAGCACTTCAAACACATACTTGCACGACTGCACATCCTAAACTTATTACGAATGTCACCACAAACTCGTGATAGTCTCATCTCAGAACTGCAAAGGCTGAATGTGGATGTCGACAAACATGCCCCACAAGTCCTACAAATTGAAATGGACTATAGGGTCAAAAAGTCAAAAACCTCCTCAAAGGGAGAAAAGAAAGAAGCTGGAGGACCTTGCACTGAATGCCTCTCGGTTCAAAAGGCCGCAAGTGCTACCATCGCCTTTAATAAGGAAGACCTCTTGCTAGGCGAGACAAAGCACAACTGACCCTTGTACTTAACAGAGTATATCAAAGAGATGCCGATACACAGAGTCCAGATCGACCCGGGGTCTGCACTCAACCTCATCTCTACTACGGCACTCGAAGTGCTGGGTATCCCACCTAGCAAGTTGAGCCACACATCTGTGTCCATCTTTGGATACAATGGGAGTGCTCAAAGGCCCATTGGCAAAATCAGGTTCAGGTTGCAGATTGGTGATCTTATCTCTGAGGTCGCCGTGTATGCAATAAAAACCCCTTCATGCAACAATATCCTTCTTGGACGCCCTTGGATACATGAGAACGGCGTCGTCCCTTCAACTCTAGATCAGTGCATCAAGTTTGTTGGCGACAGCGGCTTGATACATCGAGTGTTTGCAGACAAAAAACCCTTCAAAGGCAAAGAAGTCCATTTTGCAGACTCTCAAATGTACAAGGATGAAAAGGAAGAAAAGGAGGAGAAAATATCATCATTTGCCGGCAATCTCCAAAAAGATAAAGACAAGGCTCCTCAGCAATCATAGGAAGAAAACAAACCTTCCGGCAAACCCGAAGAGAGCAATCAGTCTCCCTTCGTTGTCTCCTTCAAATCTTCTAAACCTTTGGTAATCACTACCAAAGCAAAGAAGACAAAGCAAAAGACTGGGGGCAAGTTCGCTGTTTCCTTCGTGTCTATCATACAAGACATGGATTCAGATTCAGATTTAGATTCAGCAAGTTCGGCCTGCTCTCACTCCATTGGGACGTAGAAGATCTTGCGTCTGCTACCTTCATCGTTCCGGCAACGACAGCAGAAGAGAAACCAATCTTCTTCCATAGGTCGGACTCTTCTTCATCAAACTCCTTGCTTGAGCCTTTCCAAAATGAAGGTATGCCTCAACTATCCTTGTATAGTCCAATGGCACAAGCTATCATGAAGGAAATGGGCTACGACGCTCAAAATCCAATTGGCTTGGGAGGTGACCGTGGTATTCTCACACCATTGGAACCCACCCTGACCAAAAGTCAGCTGGAAGATTGGAACCTCCACCGTCGCATAGACAAGTCTTCATATGGGTTGGGGTATGATCCTGATTCTCCGATGAGACAGTTAACACAAAAGCTGCAAAGTCGTTTTGCCGGCCAGGCCTCAAATCTCATGTCAATGAAGACATCGATCCCCCTGGATATCTCTTTGAAGAGTTACCCGACAAGGACCCAGGAAGCTCATCAAATTGGTATGATTTCTCTGATGATGAAGAGGAATTGTCCGATGACACAGACACTTGGTTGTCTGATTCAGAAGAGCCATCGTCTCCAAAAGAAGTGCCTTACTTCGACCCAGTTTCAGCAGGTGATTGGGATCATCTCATAGCCAGTCTTGCGAAGAGTACCGATCAAGAAGATTTATGGACAAAAGCGAAGCCATAGTCTGAAAATGCCCTTGGAAATCCAGAAGGTCTTGTTGATTTGGAAGCCTCCAAAAATATTGTGGAGGAACCACCTTTAAACCTTCCAACAGAAGATTCTGTTCAAAAGATAGACTTGGGAACACCTAATAACCCACGTCCTGTATACATAAGTAAGAATATAAAGGATGATGAGTTACCCGAGTATGTCTCTTTTCTTCATGAGTTTGTTGATTGCTTTGCATGGTCTTACGCTGAAATACCTGGCTTAGATCCCAAAATAGCAGTTCACAAACTCAACCTGCAAGAAAATATTAAGCCTGTCAAACAGGGCCAAAGAAGATTTCGTCCTGATGTGATGGACAAAATTGAACAAGAAGTTCAGAAACTCAAAAACATTAGCTCCATCTGCGAAGAACAGCATCTTGAATGGTTGGCCAACATCATCCCCGTGACAAAGAAAAATGGGCAAATCAAAGTCTGTATTGACTATAGAGACCTAAATAATGCATGCCCCAAAGATGAATTCCTGCTCCTCATACCGGTGGTAATGATTGACAACACCTGCGGGTTTGAATGAATGACTTTCATGGATGGCTTCTCTGGCTACAACCAGATAAAGATGCATCCCGAAGATGAAAGGCATACATCATTTCGAACCCTATTTGGCGTGTATTGCTACACTGTCATGCCATTTGGTCTGAAGAATGCTGGTGCAACATATCAGAGGGCTATGGTGAAGATATTCCAAGATATGCAGCACAAGACGGTCGAATGTTATGTTGATGACCTCGCCGTCAAAAGCAAAAGAAAAGAAAACCATCTCCAAGATCTTCAAGAAGTCTTCCACCGACTTCGCAAACACAAATTGCGGATGAATCCCCTCAAATGCTTCTTCGGTGTCTCATCGGGTAAGTTCCTCTGATTCATAGTTCGGAAAGCTGGAATAGAACTTGACCCCATCAAAGTCAAGGCAACTCTAGAAATGCCATCTCCAAGAACCCTAAGAGAACTAAAAGGGGAAGATTGGCATACATTCAACAGTTCATTTCCAACCTATCAGGGAAGTGCCGTCCATTTTCTCGCCTAATGAAGAAAGGTGCGGACTTTGTTTGGGATGCTGAATGTGAAGCTGCATTTCAAGACATCAAGTCATACCTGACCAAAGCTCCGGTGTTGGCTGCTCCCACAACCAGAAAATCATTCATCTTGTACACAAGAGCTCTCGACTATTCTTTGGGCGCTCTACTTGCACAAGAAAATGATGGAGGAAAAGAAGCTGCTCTATACTACCTCAGTCGCATGTTGGTAGGTGCAGAGCATCGCTACTCTCCAGTTGAAAAAGAATGACTGGCAGTGATGTTCACCGTACAAAAGCTACGTCACTATTTGCTGTCAAACACAGTATACCTTATATCAATGATCAATCTCTTAAAGGTCCTTGTCACAAAAGCAGGTTCTCTCAATGCCCGGATGGCAAAATGGTCCATCATTCTGTCACAATTTGATATTAGGTATGTACCACAGAAAGTAATCAAAGGCCAAGCTCTGGCAGACTTTCTTGCAGAGCATCCACTGCCTAAGGATTCTCAGCTCAGGGATGATCTCCCAAACGAACCTGTCTACAACGTGGAGACTTCCTCACCAAATGCCTCCTAGAACATGTACTTTGATGATGCAACCAGGACAAATGAAAAAGGAAAGCCGATATCAGGAATCAGCATTCTCTTTGTTAGTCCCAACAAATACATGATCCCACACGCATTTTCGCTACTGGAACCATGTTCAAACAATGTAGTTGAGTACCAAGCTCTGATCATAGGATTGGAACTCGCCCTCGAATCCGGCATCACCATGCTAGAAGCATTTAGGGACTCCCAACTGATAGTCAACTAGATGAATTAGAAATATGAAATCAGGAAGCCTAATCTATTGCCTTACTACAACAAGGCACAGTCACTTCGACAAAAGTTTGACATCTGTCACATCACCCACATCCGTAAAAGTGAAAACATCTGTGTAGATGCCCCCTGTCTAGACTCGCTGCATCTATGGCAATCCAAAAAGGGGGAAGCATGAAAATTACAGTATGTCAAAGAATGGCTAAACGTTGCATCTATGGTAGCTGACGCGATGCAATTTGCTAAACGTTGCCAACAATGCCAAGTTCATGGAGATTATGTCCACATGCCTCCAGAATGGCTACATCCTACAGCGATCCCATGGCCCTTCGAAGCCTGGGGTATGGACATCATAGGTCCCATCTCTCCCCCGTCAAGCAAAGGTCATCGCTTCATCTTCGCCGCTACAGATTATTTCTCCAAGTGGTCAGAAGCATTTGCGTTCAGTGAAATGAAGACCTCGTCAGTCCTTCAATTCTTACGAACCAACATCATTTGTCGTTTTGGCATACCTAAAAGATTCGTCCATGATAACGGACCATAATTTCGGGATCACAGATTCTACAGGTTCTGCGACAAATACAAAATCCAAAGTTGTCCTTCGACTCCGTATAACCCGACAGCGAATGGACTAGCAAAAGCCTTCAATAAGACACTCTGCAAAATTCTCAAGAAAATGGTCTCTAGTCATAAAAGAGACTGGAGCGACAACTGCTTGAAGCTTTATGGGCCTACCGGACTACCGTTCGAGGACCAACCCATAGCACACCATTCTCCTTGGTCTATGGATGTGAAGCAGTTGTCCCTCTAGAGGTACAAATTCCTTCATTAAGGGTATCTCTACAAAATGAAATTACGCAAGAAAGCAATGTCAAATTGAGACTCCAAGAACTGGATAATCTCGATGAAAGACGGCTCGAAGCTCTACAAAGCATTGAGCTTTACCAAGCACGCATGGCAGGATCTTTTGACAAAAAGGTCAGGCAACGCGCCCACAAAAAAGGTGACTTAGTTCTTGCGATAAAAAGACCAATAGTTTTTGCCCACAAATCCAAACGCAAATTCGAACCAAAATGGGAGGACCCTTCGTCATCGACAAAGTCTTCTCCAATGGTGCATATGCTCTTCTAAACATGGAGGGTGACAGATGTATGCTGCCCATCAATGGCAAGTTCTTGAAGCAGTACTACCCTTAAAGACTTCCTGCAATGGGTCACAGCGATGCCTGCATGGCCAAAGCCTATTCCTAGGTACTTGCTCGTCAAACCCACCCCTTTTAGAGTTTTCATCCCTATGTTGAAATTTCTAAAAAAAACCTCAAAACAATGCTTACTTTCAATGTTTCATTGTTCAAAAAAAAAAACCCAAAATCCAAGTTTAGGAGCCTCTTCCCTAACTTGACCAGAACTTTCAATCCTTGAACCCAAAATTCATGGTTTGATACAAAAATCAGGACTCAGGAATTTCCACCCTAGTCCACCTTGACTTTTACCACAAAAAAAAAAAAAAAGGTTTTTGAGTCAAAATTTACGACCCTCGTGTCTTTAAAAAAAAAATGGTTTTTCAAAAAATCGTGGGGAAGCGACGTTTAGTCGATACTCACACAAAACCCAAAAATCGGAATGATGCGAACCCCATTTGATACTTCCAAAACCTCAAAATCGCAGGAAAGCGACACCTCGTCGATACTTGCAAAATTTCAAAAAGCAAATCATTGAGACACAACGTTTCAGTTGATATCCACAACCCAAATTTCAAAACAAAAACAAAGGTTCGAAAAAACCCTTAAATTTCAAAAATCGTGGGGAGGCGACATTCCAACAATACGCACAAAACAAAATTTTTGAAAAAAGGCAGGGAAGTGACATTCAGTCGATACTTGCACAAAAATCCGCGAGGAGGCGAGATTCCATCGATACTCGTAACCGAATGAGCAAGGAAACGACATTCCATCGATACTTGCAATACCATTCAGCAGGGAGGCGACTCTTGGTTGATACTTGCACTTTGAAAACCAAAAAACCTGGCTTTTATGCCAAAAACCCAAAATCTGGCTTCCACGCCAACAAAACAAAACCTGGCTTTCATGCCAAAAATAAAAAATCTAGCTTCCATGCCAACAAAACAAAACTTGGTTTTCAAAAAACTTGGCTCCCATGCTACAAAATCTGGCATTCACGTCAAACAAACAAAAAAATCGGCTTCTATGCCACAAAATTTGGCTCCCATGCCACAAAATATGGCTTTCATGCTAAAAAAATAAAATTTTGACTCTTATGCCACAAAACCAAAACTTTGCTTTCACGCCACAAAAATTGGCTCTCATGCCAAAAACCGGCTTCCATGCCACAAACAAAATTTTGGCTCCTATGCCACCAAAACTTGGATTTCAAGTCATCAAATAACCTAGCTTTTTGCCACAAAATCTGGCTTTCATGCCCAAAACAAACCTTTGACAAAAGATTTTCACAAAATGACAATCTCTTGATCAAATTTTCAAACAAACATTCCCATCCAACTTTTTACTTACTTTCATAAAAAAAAAAGAATTTAAGTGAAATGAGGGAATACAAAAAAAAGGGGTTGCCAAAAATGTTTATACAAGGAGGTACCAAAAGAAAAGAAGAAAAAGTTTGTTACAAAGTCAGGAGACTAGTCCGACACGGTCTTCAGCCAAAGGCTTAACTCCTCAAGCAAACTCTTGGCCTTAGCCTCCAAAGCTTCCAGGCCACGTTTCTTCAAGATTTTCCCATAAAATGCAGTATGCCGTCGTGACCCATCTTTTGCACGAGGAAGCTCTTCCCAGAGAATTTGCCATTGTTCATATTCCTGAGTCTTCCTCCGGTGATTGCTTTCAACCTCCTTAACTCGGTGAATGAGAGTCCTCTCTCTATCGCGAGCTTTCAAAGTAACAGCCCACTTGGCAACGGCCTGTTCTTCCAATAGCTCAAGGCGTTGTCTGGCCTCAGTGACCTCCCTGTCAAGACGATGTTGGTCCTGTGTTAGCTCGATAATAGCCAACTCGGTAACGTTCCTCTCCCGAACGAGCTGCTTCCGAGTCCGCAAGATCTCATTCGGTTCAGATTTGACCTCGCTAGAAGGCTTCAAAAACATCTCGTTGAAGAAGTCATCATTTGGAAAGCTCTTGGTCTCATTCCACTTGTTGCCTAGAGTGATAACTTCATCAACAAAAGCCTTCGCATCTATAATGTCCAAACCAACCTCTTCGCTATCAGCAAGAATGTCCTGCACATGCTTAACCATGCCGAAACCAGCCTCCAAATGGCTAGAAGAAAGAGTCTCGACCCATGAGCTCAAGACTCTCTTCAACACCTTCCTCGCAAACTGACAGGATGGCTCAGATGAAGACTCGCCATGCTCCATTGGTCAACTGCCCATGTCAGGCACCGTTGGAAGAGTAATCAATAAGCTCTTTCCAATCGGAGCCGCTGGGGAAACAATACTAGCATGCAAACTTGCCTCCGCCTCATCAAAACTGGTGGAAGAAGCCCCTACTCCTGGATCAGTCACAGGCACCCCTTGCTCTGGCTCTGAGATAGATAGAGGAACTTCTTTTGTCACCTCACAACCTGCCAATGAAAGGTGAAAAAGGTATGGATATGATCTTGTCAAAAATCAAAATATTGAGATTATCACTACAAAGTACCTTCTTCGACGACTGGCGGAATGCTTTCTGCCTCCATGAGCTCATCCGAAGCATCATCAAAAGTTGCATCCATGGATGGCTCAAAGTCGTCGGAATCTTCTAGCAAGTCAGCTGGCAAGAAACAAAAAAAAAACATATGTCAGCAAGTGGCGGTAAAGAAAAAAAAACAAAAAAAAAAGAAAGAAAGAAGTCATACCAGGAGGAGATTTTGGATCTACTTCAGAATCTTTGGGTTCTTCCTCAGATGCCACAGTCGGATCCATCACCGCCTCATCGGCCGAAACCTCAGGCATCATCAAATCATCATCTTCTGCCAAAAGAAAGAAAAGCAGTAAATAAAAAACAAAAGCCTCATGAAAAGAAAGAAACGAAAAAAGAGAAAAAGGGTCATACCATCACTACCGATCTTTTCTCCTCGGCTTCTCTTCTCTGGAGGCTCATCATCATCCCTTGATGCCTCCTCAACAATGGTGGAAGGAATTTCCAGATAAGGAGAGTTTTCGTGCCATCTCTGACTTCGGTGCTGTCCTCTTCTCCTCTTGCTCCTACGGGACGAATTGCTGGAAGTATCCGCCCCACCATTGAAATCAGGCCTCTCGCCAAAGTCCTCACTGAATGGTTTGCTCTTGCTGGTAGACTCCATGGAAGCCTTTACTCGCTCGGCTTGTATCCAAGTAGCGACCTCAGCCTCCTCCTCTGCGAGCTGTTCCAAGACCTCACCAGGTATTTCTTATGCAGCTCCCGATCTAATGACGTCCTGGTCCTCGAGAAAACTTGTTATGTGCTTTTCTCCAGAAAGGAAAGCCAGAACTTCTTCTCGGCGGACGCCATCTGACTTCCCAAGACCCTTCCCGGAAGACTGCTTTACATCGAGCTCCTTCTTAGAAAGTCCTCGGTACAATGAAAGGCTCTCCACGAACCATTTCATGAAGTCAGCAGTCCGAAAAGTGGGCAACTCAGGATAAGAAATCATGGCAGTAGTGTCTTCCGCACTATAAAATGCCCATTCATTTCTCCCATCCTGCAAACCTCCAAAACGTTTCACCTTGCTCGAAGGCGCTCCAACAACGCCTTAAGAAAAGCCCAACTACATGGCAAAATGCGAAGGAACATACGGCTGGATGTCGACGAAAAGATGTCTACGGTACACCATCGTGCCGACACGTATGTTAAAAAGCCAACTCCTCTCCGCATTTATCAAAGAATAGTGTCTCCCCAACCCTGCCCTGGCGGAATCTCGGGAGACACCAAAATCAAAAGCCTTCTTCTGTAAGCCCGGAGAAAGCTTCACTGAGGACTGCCCCATCTCAATGTCCCAAAATCGTCGGATCCTCAAGCAGGCAGATAAGAGAGATTCAGAAACAGGCTTCCCTCTAGCCAACTGAATCATAAACGGGTCATCATCCTGTGCAGCACCTAATTGGTGGAAACTGGGACAGTGGTATACATACCACGAATAAAAAATATGGGTTGAAAATACCATGTTCATGGGAAGCCCAAGCCGAACCAGGAAAGCAGCAGCCTGCAGTTAGGTGCATAAATAGGAGTAAAGAGCAAGCACCAAAGCAAGCCGCTCTCCAAACGCCATCTGACAAGCCGAAAAAATGCAGTGCGGCCTGATGTGCGTTCCATCTCCTCCAGCAAAAACAGCCTCACCCAGCCAATAAGTGAGGTAAACAGCGAGATTTCTTCGCAGTGCAATGTTAGAATGAATGGCATTTGTGCTTGCAAAGAGCTCCTTCAAACTTTCTCGCATGGCGGAGATCTTCTTCGAATCCGGGTTCTTAGCCCTGGCTTCCTGGGTCGTACTCTCAGAAGACTTCCCACTGTCAAAGAAGTTGGAAGACAAAACGCTACCACTCTTCCAACTGCTACACCAGACTTTCGAGCCCTCCTTCTCCTTCAAAAAATCGTAGAAGGCGACGAGCTGAAAGTACAAAAGCCTGAACTCCTCAGACTACTCCTCAAGGACACTGTCGATAGGCATGAACTCCTCATAGAGATTGCCGAGGATAGGCAACCTAGTGATGGCGCTCAGTTCCTTTAAAGAAAAACCAATCTCACCGTTCGTGACAACGAAGGTGTTGGTTTGTGGAAGGAACGACTCCAGTATGGCCATGAAGGCCTTATCGGAGAAAACCACGGTTTGCTGAAAAGCGCGAATCGCGTCAAAAATCTTGGCCTCCTTCATAATGGCACCGCCAACCTGCAGGATGTGATCAGTCCACGACTCCCAGCTGAGTCAGCACTGAAACGGCCGCGAAGTTGAAAAGGCTTCACCCAATTGCTGCCATCGCCCTTGAAAATGCCAAGGCCCACCGGTCTCAAATCGACCGAAGGATGGTCTGAACCTTGGTAGCCACTGGCTGGCATCAAAATGTCCATACGGGCAGGCGACTTCTCTACAAAACCAGAAGGGCCGCCAACAAAAACCCCAGTCTTGATCGCGCTTGTCCTCTTCACCCAGCTTAGAGGATCTTCCCTCTTTGAGCATGTGGAGGAAAGACTCATGATCGAGATAGTCCGATCGAAGGTTGACCGGATAGAAACAGCTCTCTTCTCACCATTAACTGTGAAAGAGAACTGAAAATATCTAATTTGCTATGTTGAATCGTCAAGGACGGCATCACCAAAAAAGAAGGTAGGCTTGGGCATAATGCTCTGATCGTCCGTGACCCAAGTACGGTTGCTTACCATAATTTTATAAAACTCCTCATCCTTGAGAGCGATCAAACATTGCCTCAACTCATCTCGGTTGAGCGAGTCACACTCTTCCAAGTTCCTTTCGACATACTAAAGCTCCTCCCAATCCTGCTGTACGGCCACATTAAAGGATCTGGTAGAACGGCGAGGCGCATCTGTGACAGGCTCCTTTCCCTTGTTCGTTCTAGAGGAACTGCCAGCAAAGGATGGAAAGAGAGAAAATCAATCATCAAAATGACAGAGTTTTGCTAAAAAAATTCTAGCAAAATTTTGGCATGGTTCCGGGGCAATTCCGAAGAAAAGGGAAACACCCCGAAAGAAATAGGAGCTTGAAGATGGGCTTAACATCGCTGCAAGCTTACAATCAATGCAAAATTCTCGAAGAAGGCTTGAACTCAAACATTGCTGCGAGATCGAACCAAAGCTTCTCAAATATTCGCAAGATTGGAAAAGGGCTCAACATTGCTGCGAGCTCTAGAATCCAAAACTTGCAAAGCTCCTCAGAAAATCCCCGCAAGACCAAGAAAGAGCTCAACATTGCTATGAGCTCCAAATCCCAAGACTTGCGAAAAGATTTCCAGGTGTGCACTATCATACTACCAATTCCATTTTCTAAAAAAAAAAATGCATAGAAGGAAAGTTGTCATGGATGCACATCTCGAAATCCAGGAAAGAAAGAAGGAAAAAGAGAGAAAAAAAAAAAAGAAGATTCTCTTTTCCAAAAAAAGAAAAAAAAAAACAGTCCACGTGGCCGTACGGTCAAAAAAAAAAAAAGAGGAAGAAACACGGTAAAAAAAACGAAGAAAAAAAAGAAGAAGAGAAAACCGTGAAAGAAAAAGAAAAAAACGTGTGAAAAAAAGAAGGAAAAAGAAAACACGTGAAAAAGAAAAAAAAACGTGTGAAAAAAAAAAGGAAAAAGAAAAGAAAAAAAAAGAACGAAAACCTTTTTCTATTTCTACATGGGGTTTCTTAAAGAAGAAACTTACTTGAAGCGTTGGAGAAAGAGGAAGAACTAGAAGATCCTTGGAGAAGAAGAAGAATTCTTGATCTTGGAGCACTCTTGGAGATTTTTGCAAAAAGAGAGCAATGGCAACAAGAGATCCAACCTTTTTGCTTTTATAAGAGAGAGCAAACCAAAAGAGGAAAGAAGGAGAAAAGAAAGGAGGTAAGTGCTACAAATTAGCAAACTTCCTAAAAGAAAAGGATCATGGGATATTCTTTCCCAATAAGGAGATCTTTTGAGAAATTCCCTCCAAAAAGAGAGGGATTATGAGAAACTTTCTCCCAAAGAAAGATATTTTGAGCAAATCTCTCCCAAAATCAAGGAAACTTAAGAGATTCTCTCTAAGTAAGAATATTGTTAGATATTCTCTACCAAAAAGAGATATTTTTAGATATTCGTTACAAAAATGACACCACATGAGATCTAAGCCATCTCTGAAGCTTAGGGTCCCATGGGCTAGCCCACATAAGCCAGGTTTGACCACCTAGGCACTAAAAGCGGCTTTTAGGCAAAATTCCTCTTACTAAGAGCATACAAAAATGGTTCCATGCCTCCTTTGAGTTGATTGAACCATAAAAAAAATCCAAGCCTCATGAGTTTCTAAAAATCCAAACCATCCCACCTCATGAACTAAATTAAGCCAAAACCTTGAAATTGACATTCCACAAAAACCCAAACCACTCCAATGGACCCAAAATTGTCCTAAAGAGTGACCAAAATCCAAACCATGGTCCCCTAACTCACCACATACAGCTTGTTGGGTTATAAGGCCAAAACCAAAAAGCAAATCCCGGTTCCCTAACTTGCCACATACAGCTTGTTAGGTTACAAGACCAAAGTCAAAATTCAAAACCCGACCCCCTAACCTGCCACATATAGCTAGTTAGGTCACAAGGTCAAAAACCAAAAACCTTCTTGACCGCCTGATGTGCCAGACAAAGCCTTTAGGTTCACAGGGTCAAAAAGAAAATCCAAAAACCAAAAACCCAATCCAAATGTCATTTTCAAAATTTTGCCTTGAGATGGTACGTGATGTGTCTCACTGTCATAAAATTCCCTTGGAAACTCAAAAGGCTATTCTATCAAAGAAAAATGCTCAAAGACTCTTGGTCAAATCAGAAGCTCTCCTTTAAAGCTTTCTTCGAGGCACATCAACTGCAAAAGCTACGCAATTCGTCACTATACCTCGAAGGGGCATTTGTTGACACCAAAAATGTCACTTAGCCTCCTCAACTTCAAAAGTGACATGGAGCCGCATCCTACTGCAAACAGGAAAAGTTGCTTCAAGCTTCAGATCTTGTCAAAATCAAACAAAAACTACAAGATTCCTCCAAACAGCAAAAAAGGGGGTACACGTGAAGTTTCGGACCATTTCAACATCGTTTGGCCTAACTTCAATCCTCCAATGGCTGAGCAGGAGCTCCCGGCGGGGACAATGTCGAAGACATCAAATCTTCGATCAAAGCCTATGGATGGTCTCAAAATACCTCCAAAAGGCTCCACGCCAAATTTCAAGTCAAACCGACACCGTTTGACCCTCCATCAACTCTCAAAAGGCAAAATGAAGCCTCTCGGCGGCGAGAACCTCCGATGCCACCACTCATCAAACAAAGCACATGAGTAGCTTATACATGCTTCCGAAGGGTTGCACGTCAAATTTCAGGTCATTCCGACAACGTTTGACCCGGCTTTGACGCTCCGAAGCAAAATCAAGCCTACCGGCGTCGGAGCTCCCCGAGACCATGGTATCCAAATTGGAGCTATTGGATCGTCTCAAAATGACTCCAATAGGCTCCCTGTCAAATTTCAGGTCAATCGAACATCGGATGACCATACATCGAAGCTTGACATCTTCCGAACGGTGAAATCAAGTCTAGCATCAACGGGACCCCAAACGGCTTCAAAATTCAAATAAAAGCCCATGGTTGGTCCTATCTAATGCTCAGGAAGCTTCACCTCAAATTTCAGGTCATTCTGACATCGTTTGTCCCAGTTTCAACTGTTGGCGGAAAATCGGCTACAAAGTCTTCGGCTTTTCCAAAAATATGAAACTTTGTGCTTTGATTTGCATGGCTTCTTGACAGGTTTTCTCCAGAGAAATCAAGCCAATAAATGAGGAGAAATGTCAAGAAAATACAGGAGAAAAAAGAAGCAAAAAAGCCCGGAAAACGGCTAAGAAACAGCTATCGAACGACGACCGAAAAAGGGGGAAAAACCCCATGGTCGCCGGCGACCATAGGGATCCGGGCCGCCAAAGTCCGCCCGAAATCACACTATCTCATAGTAATCAAAGTACTGCAACCTTGTCAGATGAGATGTCCAATCTCATCATTGGTTGTGAAGATATTCAAGTATAAGATTTGCTATACATGTCTCCGTGTTTGCCATACACATGTATTGCATCTAGTATACTTATGGACTCCGGTTTATCTCATGAACCATCATGTCATTCGTATTGGTTATGTGCATTTAAGTAATAAACACCACTCATCTCATGAAATGATAATATGAATATATTGATAAATAAAGAAATTAATCAATTTATTACATCAATCTTAATGGATTGAGACCATAAACTAACAGAAGGAGGGAGGAAAGGAATGGAAAGAGGGAGACAGGAAAGAGAAAAGAGGGAGAGAGAAGGAGGAGAGGAGGGGAGAGAGGGAGAGAGCAAAGGAAGAGAGGAAGAGCAGAAGAGGAGAGCAGGAAAGGGAGGTGCGCCGGTGGGTGCAGGCGCGGGCTCAGAGAGACGGGGGAAGAAGGAGAGAGGGAGAGGGAGGAAGGAGAGAGGAAAGAGGAAGAAGAAAGAGAGGGCAGGCGCATGCAGTAGGGGGAGATGGTGGCAGGGGAATAGGGACGAAAATAGAGAGAGAGAGAGGAGCAGGGGAGGGAGAGGAGAGGAAAAACACGAATGAGAAGGAAGAGAGAGGAGGAGGGAGGGGCGTAGGTGGCAGGCGCAAATGCAGTGAGGACGGAAGAAGAATAAAGAGAGGGAGGAAGAGGAGAAGAGAATAGAGAAGGCAGGGAGAGATGGAGAGGGAGATGCGCAGGCCGGGGAAGAGGAAGGGAAGAATAGAACAGAGAGAGAGGGAGGAAAGGTGCAGCGCAGGGTAGATGCAGAAGGAGGGAGCATGTGGGCGGACGAGGGTGCGCAGGTAGGAGAGAGAGCAAAGGGAGGGACATGGGAGGAGATGAAGAAGGAGAAGGAGAGGGAGAGAGTGAGAGAAGAAGGGGGAGAGAGATAGAGCAGGGGAAGAGGGAGAGAGGAAGATGGAAGGCAGGGCGGCAAGCGCTGGCAAGGGCGGCGGGCAACAGGAGGGAGATGATGGCAGGGGAAAAGGGAGGAAGACAGGGAGAAAGAAGAGAGGAAGAAGAGGGACCTGTGTGTAGAGTGTGGGAGGAAGGAGAAAGTCTACTAGGCGAGGGAGGCGTCCAGCGGCAAGGGGGTAGGCGCTGCAGGTGAACGGAGGGGGAGATGGACGCGAGAGGGGGAGAGAGGAAGAGAGCAAAGAGAGAAGAGATGGACGTCTGGGAGGGATGGAGAGGAAGATGGGCGTGAGATGGGTTTCTGGGAGGGATCGTTTTGTGTGTGGGCCTAAGATGGAGAAAGGGAGTGAGAGATGGAGAGTTCTTGGAGGAAAGACTGGGAGAGATGGAGAGTTTTGGGAGGAGAGTCCTGAGAGAAATAGGCGTGAGCGTGAGAAGGAGACTGGGGAGAGAGTCAGAGATGGGTTCTGATAGAGAGAGGCGTGGGAGAAAGTTGTGCATGTGAGAGGGAAGACTTGAGAGAGATAGAGACAGAGATGAGATGAGGCAGTTGGAGATGGAGAGGGAGAGAGAGATCTCCGGGGGGAGGGGAGGTCCAGATCTCCTAGACTCTCCTTTCCTATGCAGCTTACGGGCCAAGTGGGCCAGGTCGGGCCCGGGTTCAAGTCCAAGTCTAGGCTTGGGTTTAGTCTAGGCCAGGTTGGGTCCGAGCTTGGATCTGGACTTGGGTTTGGACCTAGTTTTGACCTGGTTTGGATTGGACAGCTAGGTTGAGTTCAAAAGGAACTGGTTTGGGCCCAGAAGGCGGAGTCTGGTGGAGTTTGGTTGGGTAATCACTACCCGGGCCTAGGCTTCACAGATTTCGATCCACTCGTCGGATTTCGACATTTTACACATCGGCGGAAAGCTCTCAGTGGGTAGGCCACGATGAGCCGACTTTCGAGGTAATCAGAGGTCCAGAAATGATTGGTGATTTTTCATGTGGGCATCCCAGGGGTGCGGGACCCACTACTATGATTTTTGATCCGCCCTTCGGATCTCGGGGTTCTATATATGGACGGAAAGCCCTTGACAAGTAGAATGCGACGAGCCAAGTCCTAGGGTGATTAGAGGCCTAAAAGCTATAGATAATCGGGCGGGCACCCCGTGGGGGTGTGGGACCTACTACTGTTATTTTTTATCCGCCCATCTGATCTCGGAGTTCTATATATGGACGCAAAGCTCTCAACGAGTAGATCGTGACGAGCTAACTTCCGGGGCGATCAGAGGCCTAGAAATAATAGGTGACTTTCTCAGTGGGAACCCCGGGGGTGCGGGATTTACTGTTATCATTCTAAAGTTCTAATTTTCACCCCGACAACTAATTCGGGCCTTAACTGTCCCGCCTAGCACCTTGCACACCCTGGCTACTTGATTTAGTCTCTAGGCATTTTTCAAGGAGGAAAGACGCATCCTAATTTCTTTCAATTAGCTGGTGATTTTTAATTCAAAACCTAATCGGAATGTCATTAAATGGGGTGGCCTGAATTGCCCCTCATAGAATGCCAAAATGAGGTATCCACAGTATGCCCCTCTTTGGAGGACAGCACATCTAGAGTTGTTCTCCAAAGATAAGGAGACACATACTTATGACTCTGCTTGAGCTCTTAAGCTCATGGGAGTGGTGGCCTATGAGGGTGAGGTCAAATTGGCTCGAGGGAATCGGGATGGGATCGTTCTAGGCCATTCAATTAATTTGGTCTCTTTTAGAACCGAGTCTGATCAAGTGATGCATAGGAGTATCTAGAGGATTCCCCCTCGTGCCTTTCACTATCTACCCAAAATCAAATGTCTATAAAATGAATCTTCCTGCTCGAGGGGTGTACAAAGCGTCAAAGCAAGATCCTAAAAGCATATGTCCCGATAGTGATATCAATGAAAGAGCACAAGTTTGGAAGAATACTATAAGATACCAACCCAAGTTACCGCGACTAGCACTAATTAGGTCGTGTGTTAGCTTTAAGTGGGTTTATTGGATTTTGTTTAAGTGGGATTAGAATAACTTCTATATAGCTTTGGGGAGTTTTTGAGACCCTTTTTTACTTAGTGGGACCCTTTCAGGGTTCTTTTAGTGACTCTGCGTAAGTGTGAGGCGTTATCCTTGATTTTGAAAATTCGTGTTCTAACTCCAATTGATGGATCTTGTAAGTCTCTTCAACTTTCATGCTTACTCTGTCCCCGTTCAAGACCTCAAGACCTAGTTTTTCAACTTTAAGGGCAAAACAGTCTTTTTACACAAATCTGGACACCATTTTCAATATCTCCAAATCTTGTGAAATCTGTACCTTTCAGAAACTGGAATTTTTTACGAACGTTTTTCTCTTCTTCATCGAACTCATTCAAGGCCCAGAAACCTATGTTTTAAGCCTGACAAGTCATGTTAGTTATGGGACCCACCTTCACTTTCTATATATAGTGATCTCCTCTCCCTTTCCCCTTTTTTTCCCTTTCTCATGTTTGTTAAGGGAGAGTTACCACAACCAAGCTAGGGTTTTTCTTCCCTTGCTTCTTCCTCTCCATTCCACTCTAAGTCTTGCCCAAATGGAGAATGAGATCCCATCTTCTTCTTCCTCACCATAAGAGCTCTCCATTGACACCATTGGAAGAGAAATCCAGCCATTCTAGGGTTCCCTTTGAGCAAACGTTGTCCATTTGAAGATCTTCCAAGTAAGCTATCTCTTCCCCCTTCTAGATTTGGCTTTTTCTAACCCTAGAGAGCCTTCTTCTCTCTTATTGAAAGCTCTCTCTTTCTTTCTCATTGTGTTGGCCATTTAGGATTCCAAATGGGTTTTTTTTTGGGTTTTTGGTGTCCTTGTAGGTTGGTTTTGAGAGTCATTTTTGGGAGGTTGTTTGTGCTAGTGGGGATCAAGGCAAGTGGTTGGATTGGTTTATTTTGAATGTTAACCCTTTCATGAATGATTCTAGACATTTCACCTTTCTTTTATAATGTTTTACATGGCTTTAATCACTTTGAAGTCCATGCTATGATTTTTACTTGTTTTGTAAGTACATGTTTAATAAGCTCTCCCTCTTTATCTCTCTTTCTCTTGATGAGTTTATTTGAAATGATTGAGTTTGTGGTGTTCAATATGATTTTATTACATAAATGATTCACATGTATGATGGTTGTGGAATTATGAGAAATGTTGTGATTTGTTAGGAGAAATTAGATGTTGATTATTGGGAGGCAAGGAGGCCCTTTTGTGTACAGGAAAAGTGAATTTGAGAATGAGAAGAAAGAGGCAGGGAAAGCCCTGTTCGGGCAACAGAAATGACTGCCCGCTCGAGCGGACATCGCCCCGCTCAAGCCATAGGCTTTCTGGTAGCTGCCCGGGACAGCTGAATGGCTGCCCGCTCAAGCGGACATATGGCCGCTTGAGTTATGTCCGCTTAAGTGTGCAAACCTTCAGTCTGCTACTCCCAGGCGCAGAATGACTGTCCGCTCGAGCGGACATATGGCCGCTCGAGTGAGCAAACATTCTGTCTGCTGTCCCTCTAGCACAGCATAAGTTCCCTCAAGCGCGTATATGCCCACTTGAGCGCACCCCCTCTCTAGCTTGGGTCATGGTTGGAGCCTGGGAAGAGGGTTTGATTAGTAAGAATGGATTGTTTCGAGTCTTATCGTCATGATTTGGTGTGGGAAGGACTATATGGGGTTTTAATAGAGAAAAATCCCACTACGGAAACATATTGAGGATTCTTGATTTATCAATGGAAATAGGATACTTGGAATGTCTTAGATCTTCTAGAGTACCAAGTCACAAGAATAAAACAATTGACATACAAGCTCTTATACGCATTGAACTAAGACTTGATGCCTCAATGTGTGGTTTGGCATACATGTGGAACGCCTACCGTATTTCTATTTTTATTTGAATTACATGTGTTTCATTCGAAAAATGGAAATCTGCCGTGATGATGACATGCATGGCTGAGAGGTGAAAGAGTCTTTGCAAAAGCTTCATTTCTCATTTCATCTTTCGAACATTACAAAAAGACATGGAGACAACTCAATTATAATAAAAGTCATCCCCACTTTTATTTTTACATGAGTTCTTCGCTGTTTCACCTTTTGAGTACAGGTTGTTTACATTATATGCTTCTTTTTTTTTTGTTTTACAACCCCCTCATCAGGCTTAGGAGATCAAGATGAAAGCTTGGATTGAAGGAAGGGAGGAGAAAGTTGTTGTCTTCGAGGATTTGCTAGCGGCAAGGTCGGAGAAGTCTACAATTAAGCTTCTTCAGTCAATCTTCGTAATTCATCACCATTAATGGGAGATGAGGATTAAAACGGAAAGACCCACTTCATAACAGCAGAGGTCATCTCTATCTTTCCTCCCTGGTGAGAAGAACAAAGGTCGACCTTCAGAGGCTATCTCCTAAGGGCCAGAAGAGGAGTGTCTATCACTACTTGATTATCACCTAATGAATGAATGAGAGAGTCTTCGCAGTGACAGAGCTTCTGAACTTCAGGATCCTAGAGATAGTAGCCCTTTTGTACCAAAGGTGATTTTTTGCCAACCTCCCTCCTTGGTCTTCTGAGTCTTCGTTTTATAGCCTCTATGGGGCCATAACTCCTGGAGATCATGGAGGAGTGAAAGTAGTTTTGAAACTGCTATTTGATAGGCGTGTAACCATTCCTTCTTTGCAGGTTCAGCGTCCATTAGAAGAAGTAACTGACGATAAATTGTAGGAGACGTGCGGCCTGGGAAGAAGGAGCTCGGCGGTCAATGTTTGGAGCCATGTAGCATCCAGCGGCCACTCTTGCATTGTTGGGAGAAGTTGCCTAGCGGCCAGTCCTTGTGCTGGGTTGTTTGTGTTTTGAAGAATGCAGCAGCCGATTGAATAATTCCTGTCGTAGTCGGCCAGATTCTAGCGGTCACCAAGTTGTCATCATATTTTTATGAAAATAGTACATTTGCCTTAGAAAATGTTATGCATGGGCAAGTGGATGTTTTTTTTGTGCCAACAACATGATTTTCTCCAGTCTTGTACAACATTACTAGTTTCACTACAGAACTACTGTATCATGCAACTTGAACATTCAGTTGGCCTTGGGCATACATGACAAGTTATCAACAAGTTATATATGTGGATAAGTTCCAGTTTAGCTCGTTTTGGTGTCATACACCTATATATGCCTTGATTTCATCATGTGACTTATGTGTTGGCACCACTAAGCTTGGGCAACCTTGTCGGCATGATCCACCACTTGGGGTCCTTAATAACTCGTGCCAGCTGCAATCTGGTTTCTAGCATGTCTTGTTATCTAGTTTTGCATCCGGTATTTAGCATTTTAGCTAAGTTTCTTGGCATCTAGTATATGTATTGAGTTGGTTCTCGTCACTTCGCGTGTCCGGGACCAACGACTCTAGCTTGCTCTTATCACATTAGTGATAGAGGATTTACCTCCATGTGGTTGGCATCTTACCAGTTACCTGTTCTTTGGTACCTATTCATGTTTTACATCAATTATGTGTTTTCAGATAAATTATGCATTGTGTCCAATGACAATTGATGTTTAAGCAAGTTTTAAATGTTTTTCCAAGGTAATTTTAATTTATATATCTATTTATATCTCTTCACCCACCTACCAGACCATCGTGTCTGACCCACTATTTTTGTACTTATGTCTAGATCTTGTTGCCCCTGAGGAGGAGCCAGAGGAGGTGGCTGGAGAGCCTCAAAGTGTAGGAGAATGGCAAGCTGACGATTTTGTCTAGACATTAGGTCATGCTATGAGTTGCAAAACATCTTCTTTTTTCTTTTTTCTTTTTTTTTTTTTTTTGTTGGGTGGGGGGGTGTGGTAGTCATATTTTGGGATTTTGGTTGTATTGGCCTTTATTTTTTGGGAATGTTTAATTAACTCGTCTTTTGTATAAACATTTAACTTTACTCTTTTGGGAAAGCTATGTGAATATTGCTCACTCTGATGTCATGTTATATATGCTTATGTCTCGGTCTTGATATCATGGAATGATGTTCTAGACTTGGTTTGCTACACGCTTCCGTACCCCAATCATGATTAGCTTGTGTGTGTGACATCCTCACCGCTGAAACCTGTGAAAAACTGTTGGAAGTAGGTGGGCCTCCATGGATAGGTTTCAAAAACTTTTTAACCCACTTGACTTAGGGATCAAGTATCTATAAGGCTACAAAACGCAATCCAGGATCCAAGAACCTCATACTCATGATCAAGATCATTAAATCACTATCTCCAAGATAGTAACAAGCAACCACAAAAGCCACAACATACAAGGAAGTAGATAATACCTTGGGAGCTCGGTTGTGCTCTAATGGAGAAGAAGACTAGCAAGACGAAGAACTCTTTCTTGGTAGCTAATTAGGATCTCCAAGACCTAATTGTCTTCCACGCTATGACCCATTTCAGACCTCTTTCCTCAAGGAGAATGGTGGGATCTCCAAGAGAAAACAACTAGAAGCTCTAAGGAAACTAGAAGAGAGGAGAGGGAGGAAACACGTACAACTCTTGCACTTCTCTTGGGCATGGATTCCAATGAGGAATTAGTGTGTGGGACGTCCAAGGGGTCTTCCCTATTTATAGTTTATGCAACCTCATTTACTCACTATTTCTTAGAAGCCCTACTTCCAATGCAATTAGTAACTCTCTACTTTCTAATTATTACTAGAAGTCTCACTTCCATGACAATTAGTAACTTTCTATTTCCTTTCCTTTTGAGTTCAAGTAGAATTAGTAATGATCTAATCTTGGGCTAGCGTGGGGACCACTAGGGATTCCATAGAAAGCTGGCTCCAACTAGGACACCCTGACCCCATATCTCATGTGCAATCTGGGCCCACAGTTAATTGCAAAGAACTCCACTATATAAATGCAACTATACTCTAGTCTTAGAAATTAATTACAACAAGACTATAAACTTCCCTATGGCCACAAGTAAACCCCTCCATCTATATCCATGGATCAATTGGATTAAACCTATCCCACCAACTTAGATTAACATCTTATTATACTTGAGACCTAATTAATCACAGTAATCATCAGTACCATCCAATTAACTATGAATAAGAATGGGTGTGCACTTACCAATAATAAATCCATTAATTGGCACAAAGGGATAATGAGGATAGATTTCATCTTGACCATTGAATGTTCCCACAGTCCTACTACCACGTACCCAAGACACCGAGGTGTTGACCTACAGTTGGCCTCACTCATTGGTGACTCAAAGCAAATGAATAAATAGAAACTTGAGTTCATTAATGTCTCAAGATTAAGAGCCTATTGCTAGGGAATTAAGAGAGCGGACCTTAAAGTAAAGACAACATTTCATAAGGTTCTTCTCATGGTCCTTCAATACATCCATTGTACCAGTAAGATGATACAGAGTCTTACACTCCGATGATCGAGACAAATCATACTATCTCATAGTGATCATAATACTGCAACCTTATTAGATGAGATGCCCAATCTCAGCACCGGTTGTGAATCAATTTAAGTATAAGATTTGTGACACATGTCTCCCGTATATAGATCTCATCCACACACATGTATTACTTCTAATATACTTGTGGGCTCCAATTCACCTCATGAACCATCATGTTATACGTATTGGTTATGTGCAAACAAGTAATAAAACACAATTCATCTCATGAGAAGAAAGCATGATTATATTGAAATAAATCAATTTATTACATCATCCACTGGATTGAGAGCATATAATCTAACAATCTCCCACTTGGGCTCAATGCCAGTCTGGGTTGCATCTCATGCCCATCCCACTACATGCTGCTCAAAGACTTTAGTGGTCAAAGGCTTAGTAAAGAGATCCGCGAGATTGCCGGCAGATGCTCTCTTGGTGATGGCAATATCACCTCTCTGAGCCATCTCTCTGACCAAGTGATACGTCCTCTGTATATGCTTTTGACCTTTATTGCTCCTGAGTTCCTTGGACTGAGCGACTACCCCGCTGCTGTCACAGTAAACTGTGAACGGCTGTCTCGTCAAAGGTACCACTCCAAGTTCCATAAGGAATCTTTTGAGCCACACTACTTCCTTAGCTGCTTCACAAGCCGCTACATATTCTACCTCCGAGGTGGAATCAGCGGTATATTCTTGTTTAATACTCTTCCAACTGACTGCTCCTTCGCCAAGCATAAACACATACCCAGAGGTTGATTTCCTAGAATCCTTATCTAACATGAAGTCATAATCTGTGTATCCGACCGGAATCAGCTCATCACTGCTGTAAATCAACATGTAATCTCTAATCCTTCTCAAGTATTTGAGAATACACTTTATAGCAGTCCAATGGTCAAGACTTGGGTTTGACTAATTTCTGCTGACTAGGCCCACTGCGTGACAAATGTCCAGTCTAGTACAAGGCATAGCATACATGAGGCTACCAGCAGCCGAAGCATATAGTACTTCTCTCATCTACTACTTTTCTTCAGGTGTCTTAGGACACTGATCCTTGGAAAAGTGCACTCCATGCTTGAAAGGTGTGATACCCTTCTTGGAGTCTTGCATTGCAAACCGCACTAGTACCTTATCTATGTATGCAGCTTGGGATAAGCCAATCATCCTATATTTTTGGTCTCGATGGAGTTTGATCCCTACAATGTAGCTAACTTCTCCCAAGTCCTTCATATCAAAAGCCTTAGCCAACCAAACTTTTACCGTTGACAACATTCCTATGTCTCTCCTGAGGAGAAGGATCTCATCGACATATGAAACTAGGAAAACTACCTTACCTCCTTCACTTTTCATATACACACATAACTCATCCGGATTTTGACAAAAACCAAATGATTTGATTGCCTGGTCAAAACGGAGGTCCAGCTCTGGGATGCCTGCTTTAGTCCATAAATGGGCTTCTACAGCTTGCGAACTTTTTGCTATTAGTTCTTAGCCAAAAAACCGTCTGGCTACATCATATAGGTGTCTTCCTCAAGATGGCTGTTGAAAAACATCGCCTTTATATCCATTTGCCAAATCTCATAAGCGAGATGAGCCGTAATGGACAAGAGTATCCGGATGGACTTGAGCATGGCTAGCTACGAGAAGGTTTCCTCATAATCGATACCCTCGTTCGGAGTATACCCTTTTGCAACAAGCCTGGCCTTGAAGGTCTCAACTCTTCCATCTGGTCCTCTTTTTCTCTTGTAGACCCACTAGCACCCAATAGGTTTAATATTGGCAGGCAAGTCCACAAGTGTTCAGACCTGATTGGAGTACATGGACTCCATCTTAGCTTTCATAGCATCTTGCTAATGTCCCAAATCTATATCATTGATTGCTTCATCATAGTTACAGGGATCTTGTTCCAGTTCTTCTGGGATTGCCTCGTAAGACTCTCCCAAAAACGAGAACCTGTCTGGGGCCCTAACAATTCTCCCACTACGATGAGGCACTAGTGTAACTACTGGGTTAGGTATTGGTAGATTTTCTTCAAGTTTGGTTATTCTTGGATTTGGAATTTATTTCTCTTGAATTTCTTCCAAGATAACCTTTTCTAAAGATTTCCGATCAATCACATAATCTTCCTCCAGAAAAACCGCATTGGTACAGACAAACACTTTTTGCTCTCTGGGATTATAGAATAACCAACCTTTAGTTCATTTAGGATATCCTACAAAGGTGCACACTTCCGACTTCGATTTCAACTTATCCGTCTTAAGCTTCAGCACGTGTGCCGAACAACCTCAAATATGTAAATGTTGTAGACTAGGCTTTCGCCCGGGCCACAACTCCCGGGGAGTCTTAGGTACAGACTTAGATGGTACGAGGTTTAGTATGTACGTTGCAGTATCCAAAGCATATCCCCAAAAGGATATAGGTATCCTGAGAAACTCAACATAGCCCTGATCATATCTAAAAGAGTATGGTTCCTTCTTTCTGCTACTCCGCTCTATTGAGGCATACCAAGAGCAGACAACTATGATAGAATCCCATTCTCTGATAAGTATCCCATAAATTCAACAGAGAGATTCCCCTCCCCGATCTAATTGAAGAGTCTTGATACTTTTACCTAATTTCTTTTCTGCTTCTGCCCAAAACTCTTTGAACTTTTCAAAAGCCTTGACTTGCGATGCATAAGGTATATGTATCCATATCTTGAGTAATCATCGATGAAAGTGATGAAGTACTCGTATCTGCCTCTTACTCTAACATTTATGGGTCCACACACATCAGTATGCACTAACTCCAATAAATCTTTGGCCCTATTGCCCTTAGATGAAAAGGGTCTTTTGGTCATTTTGCCTTCCAGATAGGACTCGCAAACAGGCATTGGTTCTACCACCAATGAAGGCAAGATACCATCTTTCACTAGCTTATCAATCCTGTTTAGGTTAATATGACCTAGCCTCATGTGCCAAAATTTTGTTGGATTAGACGAAGGTGAGTTCCTCTTTAATGATGGCCTATTGATTATTTCGGTGTCATGTATCTCATACATTGTGGGAGTTAACAAATAAAGTCCATTGATTACCTTGGTAGAACATATAAAAGTACCATTCCTCTTTATGACAACTTCAGCACCAGAAGTAATAGAATAACTTTTATTCACTAAACTAGAAACTAAAATTAAATTCCACCTTAAAGTCTATACATATAATGTATCTAACAAAATCAACTTAGTATCTGAAAACAACATGGTTACTACTCCCACTGACACCACTTCTGCCATGTTTCCGATCCTAGGTTAACAATGATTTCACTGTCACTAAGCCTCCTAGTTTCCCTGAACCCTTATAACGAATTACAGATGTGATTAGTTACACCGGAGTCAACACATCAGGATTCTAAAGTACTAGTTGCATAACTAACTTCAAAAATAAGTAACTCAATCATACATGAGGTCTTTTTCTTAGATAGAAAATCAGGACAATTCATCTTCAAATGTCTTGTCATACCACAGTGGAAACACTTCCCCCTTGTTCTCGTACCCTTAGCCTTGGCCACACCACCAGTAGCACCATTCTCCACCTTAGGACCCTTGGGGACCGATTTCTTCTTACCTTTCCGGCCTTTGCCTTTTGGGCTAGACCTAGCAACTAACTTTTCTGTCATGAGAGCAGTTGGCTTCTTCTTCATGATCCCCTCAGTTGCTACCAGCTAGCTAGACAGCCCAGTGTAGACACCTCGTTTTGGCACCCTATGAGGGGCAATTTAGTCCACCCTATTTAATGATGTCCTGATTAAGTCCCGAGTCAAAAGTCACCTGTCATCTCTAGACCTCTGATCGCCCCGGGAGTTGGCTCATTGTGATCTACTCATCGAGAGCTTTCCGCCCATATATAGAACTCTAAGATCTAACTGGCGGATCAAAAATCATGACAGCGGGTCCCACACCCCTCGGCGCCCGCGTGAAAAATCACCTATCATCTCTAGACCTCCGATCGCCCTGAAAATCAGTTCATCGTGATCTACTCATCGAGAGCTTTCCGCCCATGTATAGAACTCCAAGATCTGATTGGCGGATCAAAAATCATGACAGCGGGTCCCACACCCCGCGGCACCCGCATGAAAAATCACCTATCATTTATGGACCTCTGATTGCCCTGAAAATTGGCTCATCGTGACCTACTCGCCAAGAGCTTTCCCTCGATATGTAGAACGTCGAAATCCGACGAGCAGATTGAAATCTATGAAACCTGTGCCCCGGCGAAGACAACTCGACCATCCTCCACCAGGACCCCACCTTCTGGGCCAAACCTGCTTCAACCAGACCAGGCTCAGGTCAAGCCCAACCTGACCCAGCAACTCGACCCGTCCCCTTGGATAAGGGATGGAGTGTCCCAGATCCGGGAAACTCAAAACCGCCCTTGAATCTCGTCTTCCCCTCTCAATCTCCCACGCCCTTGTCCCAATCTCTAACACTCACGCATATCTCCCCCCAGGGCTCTCATCCTAGACGCCACCATCAACTTCCCATCTCAGACGACGCCCATCTCCCAGACCACCACCTTTTTTTCTTCATCACCATCACTCTCCATCATCTGCATCTCTGTCTCACGCATCTCCCTCTCAGATATCTCCTTTCCCATGCACAGGAGCCCCTGGATCCGCCTTCTCTCCCTCTCTGCCCACTCTCCCCTCTCGGTTCTCCTTTCTCCCTCTCTGTCATCCCACTCTCCCCTCTCCACCGTCTTCTCTGCTCCCTCTTAGATCTCTCTCACCCATCATTCCCTCTCATCATCTCCATCTCCCTCACGCAGCACCCCATCATCATCTCTCATCTCTCCCCTACAACCCACCATCACCAGCCTCCACCATCTTGGCCCCCATCACCATCTTCCCTCCATCTGACCTCTCACTGGCCACAACCCATCACGCATCATCTCTCATCTCTCCCTTCCATCTCACAACTCCGTCTCCCCCACAACCCATCTCAGGCGCACATCTCTCCTCACCCTGCAACCCATCTCTGCTTCTCTCCATCTCCATCTTCACACAGAACTCCTCTCTCTCCTCCTCATCTTCCCCTTGATCCCAGACCCGTCATACGCACCACCACCACCACCATCCTTTTCCCTTCTTCAAAGCCCATCTCACGCAGCATCACCGTCGTCCACTGCAGCAGCCCCTCTTCCCTTTGCGCTCTCCATCATCTCCCTGTGCAGAGACACCGCGGAAGCCCGGACCTCGACGCCAGCGCCCATCTTCGACTTCCACAGCGACTCTCTGTCCTCTCCTGCACGCAACGCCGCTAGAGACATCCCCACCAGCAGCCCCTCTTCCCTTTGCGCCCTCCATCATCTCCCTGCGCAGAGACACCGCGGAAGCCAGGACCTCGACGCCAGCACCCATCTTCGACTTCCACAGCGACTCTCCGTCCTCTCCTGCACGCAGCACCGCTGGAGACCTCCCCACCAAGTACTCGCTTCTTCCCCTCTTTGCACTACCCTGCACCCACACGCACCCACTGCGCACCGTCCCTCTCTCTCTCTGTTTCCCTCTCTCCCTCTCCCTCCCTGCAACTCTCTCTTCCGCCCTGCCCCTGTCTCCCCTCTTGTTCTCTCCTTCTCTCCATTCCCTCTCTCCCTACCTCTCTACTCTCTGTCACTCTCTCTCCTTCTCTCCATTCCCTCTACCTCTCTGCTCCCCATCTTCCTCTCCCTCATTCTCTCCCCGCACACACCTGCTCATCCTCTTTGTCTCCCCTGCTCCTTCTTCCTCTCTTCCACTCTGCAACCCATCTCCCTCTCTCCCATCCACTCTCTTTCTCACCCTCTCTCTGCTCCACCCACTACCTCCCGTTCGCTCCTTCTCCCCCTATCTCTCTCTCTCCGTGCTTTTTCTCTCTCCCCTTCCTTGTTCTCCTCTCTCCCTCTCCTTCCTCCCCTTCTCTACCACTTGCACCCGCTCACTCACACCTCTCTCCTCTCTCTCTCCTCCCTCAGCTCACATCCATCTTCCCCGTCCTCTCTCTTCTCCTCTGTTCCGTCTGTCTCTCTCCCCGTGCTTCCACTCTCCCTCTGCCCTTTCTGCTCTCCCCATCTCTTTCTCTCTCTCTCTTCCCACCTGCGTCCCCTGCCTGCTGCTACATCACTCCATCCTTTCCTTCTTCCTTTCTCTCTCTCTCTCTCTCTCTCTCTCTCTCTCTCTCCCTGCTTGAGCCCACTTCCACTATACCCACCTCGCCTACCTTCTTCTCCACTTAGCTCCTGCACCCCCACTTACTACCATACACCACCAGCACCCACACCTCTTCTTCTCCACTTAGCCCCTGCACCCCACTTACTACCATACACCATCCAGCACTCCTCGGCGTCCCCTCTTTTCCTCCTCCCTTTTCCTCTCCCCTGTGCTACACCCAACCAGGCAGACTGGGCCTAGTTGATCAACCCACTCCCCCGGACTAACCCATTTTCAGGAGCCCAAAACCCACTTTTCAAGACTAATCCCACACATGCACGTTTGAAATTTTGTTAGTTTTATTCATGAGGCTTAACTTTCTATTTATCTTATGCCTCATTATTCATATATAAATTATGCTCATGCATTTAATATGTTCATTCATGTAAATAGGCATTTTTCTTTCCTTTTGTCATGGCTCTTTTTGATTTGTTCCTAATTCAAGCATTAAAACATGCTTATACATTCAACCTTCCCATGCATTTTAACTTAGTTGCATTTTTATTTCATATCCTTTTAGGTGCAATTTAGGACTGCATAATTTATTAAAAAATAAATAAGTAAAAAATAAAAAAAACAAACAAAAACCCCAAAACAAAAACAAAACCAAATAATAAAATAAAAAAAAGTAAAGATTAAAAATAGAATTTTAGCTACCCTACTAATTAGAAATAATTAGGCTAAATCCAATAATTGACTTCTCTTCTCTTCCCCCATGTCGTTAGGATTAGGAGATCTCATTTAGGAAACTTCAAATAAATTATTAAATAAAAATTAGGAACTTATTACTCCCTCCTCACCCCATTTCATTAGGCTAAATCAGTTTAGGATTTAAGGCTTAATAAATATATAAACTCAAAAACCAAAATAAAAACAATAAAAATCAAAAAGACCAAAAACAAAGTAAAAGGTATTAAAAAAAAAAAGAAACCAAAAATATTAATAAATTGGAGTTAGAAATTATACAGTAGCCTAGACTGATTAGGTCAGACCCCGGACCTAGATCTAGGTCTCCCCCTAGCCAGCTTAGACTACCCTAATTTCTTAAATTTCAACTGATTCGGCCCCACTCTCTCTCCGGGCCCCACTAAGGGACCGGGAGAGCGGATGTGGACGGTTAGGACCTTAGGATAGGGTAGAGATCCATTAGGGAAATGGAACGGTTAGATTGAATCCAAGTAGGAACTCCCCTAGTTAGGCCCTTCTAGTCTCAATTATTAAAATCCAAAAAAAACCTATAAAACCAACAAAACCAATTCCAAAAATATCTTCTTCTCTTTTCCTCCACCTCCGGTGCCAAATATTTATCTGAACTCAATGATTAAAGGGAATAGAGGCTGATTCCGAGAACCTGAATTAATGAGGATGACGAAACGAGACGAGTGATTTCACACACCCCAATATCAGTTTATTTACTACCGGCCCATCACCGGCCACCTTCAATCAATCCCGGCCCAACATCGGCCATGCACTTTTATCACCTACGTATCGCACGCAAACCCACAGAAATCACAACTCGAAGTTTCGTCTGCATCATTCTTTCGATTCGAAGAATCAGCCTTTAAACCCTAGGTCGTCAAAGGACATTGAAGGGGGTACCCAGGAATGGGGTTGATCCTCTTCTAAATATTTGGCACATTTCCCCTTATTTTCTTAGTTTGTTTTCATTTTAATTCGCTTATCCCCTAGAATACTTGGATTTAACTTTAATTAGTCTGTTCAACCCTGGATGTTGATTTCCCCTGCCTAATTCATTATGGTCCCATCTTGAAGCCCATAATTTGACCCTTGACCCAAGTTCGACCCGAATTGAAAGACCCGAATTAATCGACAAGACAACCGTCGTGTGTCGCCGGCGGCATATTAGACGAGAGAAGAACCCACCCCATTTTCCTCCTGCATTCTTTCGGCTTTCGTCGAAGGACGGTGTTATGGCCGAATCCGTAACTGGCGATCGTGATCCGTCGATTTTGAGGGTAGTCGGAATCCTCATTTTCGATGTATTTCTTTATCTCACACTGTTGAATGGCGATTCCCCTCTCGGGGGGGGTCAAATTTCACATCCGACAGCCTGGCGATCGTGATGGGACATCTTCTGTTGTCTCGTCACGAATTTGGGTCTTTTGTAGGTCCCTCGATCTCCATGCCAACAGCCTGGCGATCATGATGGGACATCTTTCATTGTCTTATCGTTTACTTGGGTCTTTTAGAAGCTTTATTATGGAACACGAACCTTCGATCAATGACCGAATGTCCGTGTCTCGTTTATTTAAGGGTCATTATGGGTACAAATCAAATATAAACTGGCATCCGCATAACCGCCCGCTGAAGCTCACCCCTTTACAACATAAGAGCACAGCCCTATTAGTCTTTCCTCTTTCCCGCATTAATTCCATAAAACATTCTCTTCTTTCCTAAATTCTTTCCATTCTCATCTTTTCTAAAGTCTTTCTCTTCTCGCCCCCACTTTCTTACAAATGGCAAATCACCCATGGGGAATGCCGGACATTCCTCCTATTTCAACCCCAGGAGCAACTCGAGCCATCGGTGAGGCTTATTTCCCCCCATTAGATACTGAGATCTCTAGATCTCTTTCTACCCCATTATCTGAACAGCGCTATTCCCCGCGCATATCGGGCTCTCCGATTGTCGAACGGGTCCCTTCTCCCATGAACGCAGTAGTCGCGAGAAAAAGTCACTCTAGTCCTCCAACTCCAATAAGGAGGGACTCATACTCTGCCGACTCTCGAGTCACGTATAAGGATTTGGTCGGATCAAGCAAACAGACGGTAGAGCATAAGACCTATGCCAACATCACAACACAGGCTAGCCATGTGCTTCAACCGGTCACTTCATAAGTCATCCATCATTCAGCTACGGTTACCCGAACTGAACCGATTACCTCTATGGTCCCCCAATATAGAACACCTTTTGATACATCCATTGTGACCGCCACTAGACAAGCAAGACAGCAACCAGCCCCAATCCCATATGCAAGTACACGCCTCCATATAGGCCAAGAACAGGTGGGCCTGGCTCGATCACTCACGCCGAGGGTCCCGCGGTGAAGCCCTGTTGTTTACACCAGCGCACAGAACGCACCCATAACCCACCATCAATACCAGCATGAGGTCGTCCGACCCCAACTTCAAGTAATGACTCCTCTGACTGTCTCCGTAAGCCGATCAATCCCAAACTCATCTGGCCTTAGGCTAACCTATCATCAACCGACGGGATATGAAAGATCACCTCTAACGTATCAAGATCAATTGACTCCGGCTTACAAAATGTTAAACGAGGAGCAGGATCCCCCGCTCTATTATGATGAAGTTGCGGACGATGTAGACCCTCATGAGCTTCACGAGGAACATCGGCCGGACCATCCAGCCCACGAGTTCTCTCGCCAATTGACTTACGTGGGTCAACGATTAGGATTAGATCATGACCTGGATAGAACTCGAAACCAAACCCAAATTCAGGCCCCTAGAAGAACACGAGCTGAGGAAAGCTACCAATATGCGCCTTTGGGACCCCAACCGGACCCTCAACACGATCTTGTAGAACCGATTTATTATCGAACCCCAGTTGAGGCCCCGAGACATGGCCAAGCGCACGAAGATCAAAACCCTGATTCCCAGGCAATTAGAGAAATGCGGAAGGAAATAGAAAGGCTAAAGAGTGAAATTAGAAAGAAGTCGCCGTCATGACAAGGCAAAAGGTTAGGGTTCTATGACTTCACGAAGAAAGAAAAGACCAAGAAATCACCCTTCCCAGCTAAAGCCCCAAAGTTCGTAGCATATGACAGGACTACAGACCCTCAACACCATTTGGTGTCCTTTTGCAGTAAGTGCCATATAATCGCTGACGACGATGCCCTCCTCATTAATTACTTTCAAGAATCGCTAGCCGGAGATGAGCTAACTTGGTACACATCTACGCCTTCACACGAGATCAATACCTTCGAGGATGTGATAGAAAAATTTCTGGTGCGATACCAACACCTAACTAAGAACAAACCCCTGTAGCATGAGTTAGCCAACTTAAAGCAAAAAAACAATGAGGATTATGAAGAATTCGCCGTGAGATGGCTGAGTCAATTCACGAGGTCTGACTGCAATATGAAGGAGGAGGAACAAGTCAGGATAGTCATCTCGAACATGAAAGAACCGATGAGGACATTGATGACGATCGGGGAAGTCATGAATTGGAGCGGCCTACACCATCGATTGTCGAGAATGAAACAGAACCTAGACGATGGAATATTGAGTAACCTAGGCATCTCCGATCAAAAAAGGATTGTCCGTCGCGTGACCAATCAAGTGGAAAATCGCGCGACCCCGGAAGTAAACTCGACCCAAGAGGTGGTTTATCGCCCATATAATCCTGGTCAGGAAATGAATTTCAACCAACAGCGGAATCAAGGACAAAACCGGGATGTTAATTTCCAAGGGAACACACAAGGCTTCCGGAACGATCAGAGCTATCGGGATTTTCCTCGGAATGATCAAAGATATAACCAACAACCACATGACCAAAGGGGACCCGTTCATCCAAGGCAAAACATAAATCCGGCACGACAACCTGTGAATCAGCCGGTGATGCCTCAAAACCCGAATCAGAGTACTAATCCTCGGCCGAATTATAACGCAGTCTCGTTCAATTATAACGACAATTCAGGCCAAAACAATGATGGGAACAAGAGAAGGCTTGGACCGAAAAGGGCTAACTACCCGCCCCTCCCTCAACCTTGGATCACTGTTTTCTGGTCACTCATAGAACAAAACGTTATCCAGCTTCCACCAGAAAGACAACAGCAATGGCCAGACCACCTTGATCGGACGAGATTCTGTGCATACCATAGGATGCCGGGACATGACCTAACCCATTGCTATACGGCCAGAGACTTGATCTACAACCTCAGTGATGAAGGGGCGATTGAGTGGAATAGCATCAAACCCATGGGAGTCTACGGTCCGCAGAAAATGCCACAAGCCCAAGGTCCGCTTACCAGTACGACACAGCAAGTACCGAACATGCAAATCTACACAAACCCGATGCCACAACACGCTGCGTCAACCTCGACACAATCGTTGCAGGGACCGTCGGCCAATGTCGCCACCGTGTCACATCAATCAACTGATTTCCCGATCCAGCCAGCCATTAGTCAGAATCAGCCCTACTATGATGATTTTTTTTAAGATGATGACTATTGGAAATACGTCAATTGGGACGGAAAAACTAAATTTAGACTAGATAACATCAAAACCGGCATGGTAATCGACTCCCCGGACCTCTACAAGGTGTTCTTTGATGATGATATCGTGTACAAGGGGTCTCGAACCAGCACTCACTCCCAGTTTAATCACCCCCAGGATGTTGGGCCGTCATAAGCACACCTCCGATCAGGACGGATCCGCCCACCGCGGCTACCTCCGATCGCCAGTGCGCCGAATCCGGGCTTACAAATATCAACGCGCAGACCGAAGAGGTTGTCGAAGAGAGACCTCATGTTCAGGTGGAGACTGGGATAGAGTATGATCTCCTAGGGCATCTAACGAAGATACCGGCTAAGGTGGCAATCCTCGATCTGATCAGGACTTCCCCGATGCATCAAAAACAGCTGATGGACGACATCACCCACTTACAAGTTCAGGAAAATATAACCCCAGAGCAACTACGGGCGTCCATTGCGTCCTTGTCGTCTGAGACATCCTTGCCAATCCTCAACTTTACCGAGGAGGAACTAAAAGAAATACCACCTGAAGCGAGGACCTCACCCCTACATCTCACAGTTAGGATGGCCGAGAAGGAGATATCCGGCGCTTTGGTAGACACAGGGGCATCCCTAAACATCTGTCCACTGAAAACATACAAGACGCTGGATCTAACTGCTAAAGACCTAACCCCAGCTCCGTTGGTGGTGACAGGATATGACGGAAATAGGAAGAATGTTTGTGGGAAGATCATGTTATTGGTGCAAGCAGGCCCGAACTCAGTACCCGAAGAATTCTACGTCATGGATATCCCAGCGACCTTCAACTTGATATTAGGGCATCACTGGCTGAATCACATGAAGGCGGTCATGTCCACTAGGCACCAATGTATTAAGTTTCCCCACTTAGGAAAAATCGTGAAGCTAATGGGGGACCCGCCTGTGATCGAACCAGAAGGACTTCAGATACTTCCCACCGTGCGACCGGCCCCTATCCCGCCTGGAACCAAAACCCATGGATACAGGGTTGATCCCACCATTTCCCTGACGGACATCGATCCTGTCCGGAGTATGACACCAGATCCGGTCCCTCTACCTGAACCGCCATTAAGAAAAGAGTGCATACATGGCTGGAACCTCATGAGAAAACTTGGATATCAGCCCGGATTGGGGCTAGGTAGGAATGAGGATGGGATTCTTGACCCCGTTATTCTGGAAGTAAGGATAGGAACAGAAGGACTGGGATTCAACCCGTATGATCAGGTAACACTCTCCAGAAAGGATTGGAAACTAGGGGAACACTTCGTCAGGCATAGCAAGCTCTTAGACCCCAATCAACCTCCCAATAGAGAAGGAAACCATCAGATCCACCCCCAGGAAAAAGGGAAAGAACTATTGATAGAAGGTATAACTGATTCATCGTCTAACGACGAGGAGGTCGAAACTTACGAAGACATCTTTGGTACCTGGGAAGAATTCCATAAATCTTATGAAATTAGAGGTTCAAGTTCCCCCCTGGAGGAAAGTTTCCAAATGCTGTCTTATAACATGATTGGTACTAGTGATTCGGTGAAATTACCCAAAAAAAAATGCCGATTTCCGAAAAGAGAAACGACTATGAAACCCGGGAAGTCAAAGACCCTGATAGCCAAGAAGTTGTATACTGGCCAGCTGCGTGGCGACACTGGAGAGCAGGACCTTTAGAAGAAGACAGCAAAACCTGGGAGATCAAAAATCTCAAAAGAGACAAAGTGGTGTATCGCCCCGCAGTTCGGCATTGCCCGGGGCAGGGATCTTCCTCCTTAGATAGCCCCTCCTCAACCCAACCTGTACCATATCATTCTAAAAACCCAAGAAAAATCACAAAACCCCAAAATCCCAAAAAAAGTAGAAAACCAAAAACCCAAAAATGTAAGTAGTTTAGGAGTAGAGACCTTTGACTATTGTAGGGCCATAAGAAGACCTGAGCGCTGGAAAATTCCCCCGGTAGAGCAATCACGGCTAGAGGAAATCATGAGCCGAATTAGCAAGATAGGGTATGAGTCGATGCCCATTATTTCAGAGCCAGAATCATCTCCGGGAACCGAGAACGTAAAGGATGAGATGGGCGTTTACGAATTAGTAGATGCCGAAGGAGAAGACGATGAAGTCTCGGAAGAGTTCCAAAGGGTCATCAAGAGGTTTGACGAGCAAACTCAGTCGACGGCCGAGAAGACAAAGGAGATCAACTTGGGGACTAAGGAAAGGCCCAAGCTAGTCCAGATTACTGCATGCTTGGAACTCGGCGAAGAAGAAGAGATCCTTAGAGTCCTGGATGAATATCAGGACGTGTTTGCGTCAGACTACCATGACATGCCAGGACTAGACCCGCTTCTGGTAGAACATCAAATTCCATTGGAAGAGAGTGCGAGACCGGTTAAACAGAAGCTGAGAAGAATGCTCCCTGACGTCACGGTGAAGGTGAAAGAGGAAGTTGACAAACTTCTCCATGCCAAATTCATCAGGGTAGTGCTGTTTCCTCAATGGATTGCCAACATTGTCCCGGTCAAGAAGAAAGATGGACGTATCAGGGTCTGCATCGACTTCCGGAACCTGAACAAGGCCTCACCTACGGACGACTTTCCCTTACCACACATAGACGTGCTCGTCGACAACACCGCTGGGCATGCAATGCTCTCATTCATGGATGGATACTCAGGGTACAACCAGATAAAGCTTTCAGAAGAGGATCAAGAAAAGACCTCATTTACAACTCCCTGGGGGACTTATTGCTACGTTGTCATGCCCTTTGGATTGAAGAATGCAGGTGCAACCTACCAAAGAGCCATGATGGCGATATTCCACGACATGATGCACGATTGTATGGAAGTATATGTTGATGACATCTTAATTAAATCTCAAACTCGTGTAGACCATGCCGTACCTCTGAAGAGGGTCCTCCAAAGGTCAAGGCAGACAAAGTTGAGAATGAATCCGAAGAAGTGTGTCTTCGGGGTGTCGTCAGGAAAACTTTTAGGGTTCATGGTCAGCAATCGGGGAATCGAAGTCGACCCCTCGAAGGTGAAAGCTATCCTCGAAATGCCGCCCCCGAAGAACCTCAAAGAATTAAGAGGCCTCATAGGGCGACTACAGTTCATTAGAAGATTCATTTCACAGCACTCGCAAAGATGTGAGCCGTTCTACAAATTGCTAAAAGGAGGCGTGGAATACCACTGGGACGAGGACTGCCATAAGGCATTTGAGGATTTGAAGAAATATTTATTGAGTCCCCCCATTTTGAAGTCCCCTGCTAAAGATAAGCCTCTCATTTTATATGTGTCAGCGACGGAATCCGCGATAGGCATAGTCCTGGGTCAACATGATGAGACTAGCTGGAAAGAGAATGCAATTTATTACTTGAGCAAATCTCTCCTGCCATATGAGCGGAAATACTCCTCAATAGAAAAAATGTGCTTAGCGGTGGTTTAGGCTGCACAGAAACTCAGACACTACTTCTTAGCCCACTCAGTCAAACTCTTGGCCAGAATGGATCCCTTGAAATATATCTTTGAGAAACCTGTCACTTCAGGACGAGTGGCACGATGGCAGATGCTCTTGGCAGAATTCGACATAACATACGTAACTCAGAAGTCAATAAAAGGGCAAGCCATCGCTGACCACCTTGCACATCTCCCCCTACCACGGTATGAGCCGGTCAAAACCGACTTTCCAGATGAAGACGTGCTTTGTGTAGACATAGAGGAGATAAAGGACCCCGAGTCGTGGATGATGTACTTCAACGGTGCCTTGAATCAGAATGGAAAAGGGATCGGGATAGTGCTTTTGTCCCCAGAAGGAGTGGCGATACCGAAGGCCTTCAAAGTCGGATTCCGAGCCACCAATAATGAAATGGAGTACGAAGCACTCCTAACAGGTTTAAGAGAGGCCGCAAAGTTGGAAGTTAAGAAACTTTGAGTTCTCGGGGATTCAAAGGTGGTCATATCCCAAGTGGCAGGTGAATGGAAGGTGAACGCCCCTAAGCTCGCTCATTATCATGAAAAGGCCAAGAAAGCTATGGCCAAGTTCAAGAAAGTGTCCTTTCTTTATATCTCGCGAGCTTTAAACCAGCTGGCTGACTCGTTGGCCACCTTGGCCTCGATCGTGGAAGTCCCCCTCGACAAGGGATCCGAGACCTTTCACATCCAAAGGATAGACACTCCCTCGGTTGAACTAAAAGACTTGGCCCTCGGAGATCCAGATGAGATTCCATCCAAAGATGAAGGACCGAAAGTAAGGAAAGCGAAAGGGAAAGAGACAGAGGCAGAGGAACCTAATCGAGAGCGGATACTGGCCCCCCTACAACATGACGAAGAATTCACAGACGACCATCCGTGGTACTTCGATATCTGGAACTACCTGCGCAATGGATACATCCCTGAATATGCCACCAAATCCGACAAAAGGGCACTGAAAGAAATGGTTCAAAGATACGTCGTTGTCGGAGGACTATTATATCGCCGATCATTCAGTGGGATCCTCCTGCGATGCGTGACGGTTGAGGAAGGACGAGAAATAATCGAAAAGGCTCATTCCGGCATATGCGGAGGACACGTAAACGGCCTGATGCTCTCCAAGAAAATCATCCGGTTAGGATATTACTGGCCGTCATTGGAATCAAACTCCGTGGACTACGTCAAAAAGTGCAAGAAATGTCAGCTGCACGCCGACTTGATTCACGCTCCTGCATCTTCGCTGCATCCCACTACTGCTCCGTGGCCTTTTTCGACTTGGGCGTTCGATATCATAGGACCTCTGGTCCCGACCGTGGAAAACACCCAAAACAAAGCTTTCATATTAACGGCAACAGAATACTACACCAAATGGGCAGAAGTTGAGGCATTTATCCATATCAAAGCATCCACGGTGGTCAAGTTCATTCAAAAGAACATAATAGCCCGGTTTGGCGTTCCGAAAGTGTTCATAACTGACAATGGCCCCCAATTCATATCTCAGGTAATAGAGGATTTGTGCATAAAATATGGTATAGAACTACATCATTCAACCCCTTATTAGCCCCAAGCAAACGGACAAGCTGAAGCTACAAACAAGACACTACTCAAGATCATCAAGAAGACAGTGGAAACAACCAAGGGCAGTGATTGGACAGACCGTTTGGTCGAGGCATTGTGGGCATATCGAACCTCCATTAGGACTACGACAGGTGAGACCCCATATGCATTGACTTACGGGATGGAAGCAGTCCTTCCGTTCGAGCTCCTACACCCATCTTTGCGGATCCAATTAGATGAAGAGATGACAGAAGGCCAAAGACGAGAAGCATTGCAAATACAGCTAGACCTCCTCGATGAGAAAAGGATGAAAGCAGCAGAGCACGCTCAGGTGTACAAGAAGCGAATCGCAAGAGCCTACGATAAGCATGTCATAGAAAGGAAATTCAAAATAGGTGACCTTGTATTGACACGCATCACTCAATCACAACTCCCACACATTAAAGGCAAATTGCGACCTAATTGGGAAGGCCCATATGTAGTTAAAGAAGCATATTCTGGCAATGCATATAGACTAGTAAATGCAGAAGGGGAAGAGCTCCCCGATCCATGGAATGCTATGTACTTGAAAAAGTACACCACATGACCCTTCCCCACTTCTTGCAGAGTATGACCCTCGGTCTCTTGATATGGCTGTATAAATCCCATAGGGAAGACCGAGGAGAGGTGCAACAGCCAAACTTGGAAGTTAAACACACATTGGCAAAAAAAAAAAAAAAAAAAACAGAAAAAAGAAGAAAACACTAGAATAGTGAGTCTGCCCCACACAATGTTCTGCACGGTTGAAGCCATTCAACGCAAAAGTTTATAAGCGAGCTCGCCCATGTCATGAAAGCTTCCCCTTATCACTCACAAAAGAGAGAAAAGAAAAATCACGGTGGAGTTGCATGAGATGTGGGTGTGCTCCCCATGCCTGATGCTTCATAAGCCAAAACCCTAGGCACCCCTCTCCCAAACCAGTCCCAAGAGAAAAAAAAAAAGGAGTTTAGTTAGAAGTCCTGAAAAGAATAAAAATTTTGTGACTAGTTTGGGTTCGTAGCCTTTTTAACCCGAGTCAGTAAGCCCGTAGGGGTATTTACATACCTAGTGCCCTAAAGCCATTTGGTTTGGGAGTCATTGGCGTAACTCTCGTTACATGGGTTAATTAGAAAGCTTAAGGGACCCAGGCATTGCACAGTCACAAATCGGAAAAAAAAAAAAAAGAGAATAAAAAAAAAAAAGCAAAGGGCCAAAAGGCCAAAGTAATGGAATAGCATTCATAAAACCCAAGCCCGCTCGAATGACATGGGCCCTTGCCTAATGAACCAAGCGAAGAGTGGCCGGTAACCACAACACTAAGGAAGCACGGCGACTCACTGTCTCCCACACACGATACTCATGCTCACACATGAATTCTAGGGGCAACCTAGCGCTCTCCATAGTTCGACTAAAAGGACCAAAATGGCTAGAAAAGAATCATGAGGGATCGATCTCTAAAGGATAGTTAGGGAAGGTCATATCATAATCAAACTAGCAGCCATGGATCAGAGAGCTAGACCACCTTCACTCTCTCACTCCCAGCCAGAAAACACACCAGCTTCACGCTGGGGCATTTTTATATATACATATATGTACATGCGTACACACACGCATATGAGTACTTACTTATTCTGCACGGCTTCCCAATTCAGGTCCCGTCACATGCACAGTTGTCACAAACACTCACCAATCCACACACTCTCACCTCATGCATGCTTTTGTTACTAATGCCCTATGGTTGAATGCAGGATAGGTTATACATTGTTTTATTTCAGGGATCGTTCACATATGTCACCCCATATGTTGGGGCATTTTTTTTTATTTTATATATGAACCTACGTAAACATGTCTCACACCTCCCTGGTTAACCCTTGATCCAAAACCCCACGCGGATACCATGTTTTGTGCATGACTCCTCTCGAAACGAGATATACTATCGGTCGAAAAATGATCACCCCTTTGTTTCGGATTAGCCAACAATGATTTGCCTCTAGTCTTGGTATTGGATGTGTACTGTTTTATGCTATGTGTGTGCTATGGATAAGTTTTAGATATCTTTCGATCTCAATTTCCTACTCGATCTACCTACATCCAAAGGATGGGCCCCCGCTGTTTATCTTTTATTCTTTTTCCTTGCATGTGGTGGATGCATTTCTGTTATTTTCTTTTATCTCTATTGACTATCATGGTAGTGGTTGATTGATATCATGACCACAGGATGATGTCGAGGACATGCTTTGCATTAGCACTAACATTTTAAATTTAGTCTGCATCACACTTATAAGCCTTCTTAACATCATCACATGCATAACACACTTGGCACGTTTATGTACTAACTTCAACGCAAGGCGAGCCGTTGCTCCCTTCTTTCCTTCTAACCAGGATTTATTGCAGGTGAAAATGTGAGGGCCACCACACCGAAAGGAACAGAATCCAAGAGGTAAGTGTCGCTAAACTGAAAAACCCAAACTTAATCTTCCAAACTTGTGCTTTTACATTTAATAGCATTACCGTAACATGCTCTTCCAGAATCCTGCTTTGACACTTTGTGCACCCCCTGAGTAGGATGATCCACTTTGTAGGGATTTAATTTTGGATAGAAAATGGAAAGGCACGAGGTGACATCCTCATATCACGTGATCAAGCTCTGACCTAAAAGGAGACCTAATTAACTGGATGGCCTAGAACAACCTTATCCCGATTCCCTCGAGCCAGTTCGACCTCACCCTCATAGGCTGCCACTCCCTTGAGCCCAAAGGCTCAAATGGAGGCATCAGTATGCGTCTACTTATCTTTGGAGAACAACTCTATACGTGCTGTTCACCAAAGAGGGGCATACTGTAGACACCTCGTTTTGGCACCCTATGAGGGGCAATTTAGTCCACCTTATTTAATGATGTCCTTTTTCTCTCTCCCCTTCCTTGTTCTCCTCTCTCCCTCTCCTTCCTCTTCTTCCTCCCCTTCTCTACCACTTGCACCCGCTCACTCACACCTCTCTCCTCTCTCTCTCCTCCCTCAACTCACACCCATCTTCCCCGTCCTCTCTCTTCTCCTCTATTCCGCCTGTCTCTCTCCCCGTGCTTCCACTCTCCCTCTGCCCTTCCCGCTCTCCCCATCTCTTTCTCTCTCTCTCTCTTCCCACCTGCGTCCCCTGCCTGCTGCCGCATCACTCCATCCTTTCCTTCTTCCTTTCTTCCTCTCTCTCTCTCTCTCTCTCTCCCTGCTTGAGCCCACTTCCACTGTACCCACCTCGCCTACCTTCTTCTCCACTTAGCCCCTGCACCCCACTTACTACCATACACCACAACACCCACACCTTTTCTTCTCCACTTAGCCCCTGCACCCCACTTACTACCATACACCATCCAGCACTCCTCCGCCTCCCCTCTTTTCCTCCTCCCTTTTCCTCTCCCCTGTGCTACACCCAACCAGGCAGACTGGGCCTAGTTGATCAACCCACTCCCCCGGACTAACCCATTTTCAGGAGCCCAAAACCCACTTTTCAAGACTAATCCCACACATGCACGTTTGAAATTTTGTTAGTTTTATTCATGAGGCTTAACTTTCTATTTATCTTATCCTCATTATTCATATATAAATTATGCTCATGCATTTAATATGTTCATTCATGTAAATAGGCATTTTTCTTTCCTTTTGTCATGGCTTGTTTTGATTTGTTCCTGATTCATGCATTAAAACATGCTCATGCATTCAACCTGCCCATGCATTTTAACTTAGTTGCATTTTTATTTCATATCCTTTTAGGTGCAATTTAGGACTGCATAATTTATTAAAAAATAAATAAGTAAAAAATAAAAAAACAAACAAAAACCCCAAAACAAAAACAAAACCAAATAATAAAATAAAAAAAAGTAAAGATTAAAAATAGAATTTTAGCTACCCTACTAATTAGAAATAATTAGGCTAAATCCAATAATTGACTTCTCTTCTCTTCCCCCATGTCGTTAGGATTAGGAGATCTCATTTAGGAAACTTCAAATAAATTATTAAATAAAAATTAGGAACTTATTACTCCCTCCTCACCCCATTTCATTAGGCTAAATCAGTTTAGGATTTAAGGCTTAATAAATAAATAAACTCAAAAACCAAAATAAAAACAATAAAAATAAAAAAGACCAAAAACAAAGTGAAATGTATTAAAAAAAAGAAACCAAAAATATTAATAAATTGGAGTTAGAAATTATACAGTAGCCTAGATTGATTAGGTCAGACCCCGGACCTAGATCTAGGTCTCCCCCTAGCCAGCTTAGACTACCCTAATTTCTTAAATTTCAACTGATTCGGCCCCACTCTCTCTCCGGGCCCCGCTAAGGGACTGGGAGAGCGGATGTGGGCGGTTAGAACCTTAGGATAGGGTAGAGATCCATTAGGGAAATGGAACGGTTAGATTGAATCCAAGTAGGAACTCCCCTAGTTAGGCCCTTCTAGCCCCAATTATTAAAATCCAGAAAAAAACTATAAAACCAACAAAACCAATTCCAAAAATATTTTCTTCTCTTTTCCTCCACCTCCGGTGCCAAATATTTATCTGAACTCAATGATTAAAGGGAATAGAGGTTGATTCCGAGAACCTGAATTAATGAGGATGACGAAACGAGACGAGTGATTTCACACACCCCAATATTAGTTTATTTACTACCAGCCCATCATCAGCCACCTTCAATCAATCCCAGCCCAACATCGGCCATTTTTATCTTACTTCTGGCCCATCATCGGCCATGCACTGTTATCACCTGCGTATCGCACGCAAACCCACGAAAATCACAACTCGAAGTTTCGTCTACATCATTCTTTCAATTCGAAGAATCAGCTTTTAAACCCTAGGTCGTCAAAGGACATTGAAGGGGGTACCCAGGAATGGGGTTGATCCTCTTCTAAATATTTGGCACCTTTCCCCTTATTTTCTTAGTTTATTTTCATTTTAATTCGCTTATCCCCTAGAATACTTGGATTTAACTTTAATTAGTCTGTTCAACCCTGGATGTTGATTTCCCCTGCCTAATTCATTATGGTCCCATCTTGAAGCCCATAATTTGACCCTTGACCCAAGTTCGACCCGAATTAAGTGACAAGACAGCCGTCATGTGTTGCCGGCGGCACATTAGACGAGAGAAGAACCCACCCCATTTTCCTCCCGGATTCTTTCGGCTTTCGTCGAAGGACGGTGTTACGGCCGAATCCGTAACTGGCGATCGTGATCCGTTGATTTTGAGGGTAGTCGGAATCCTCATTTTCGATGTATTTTTTTATCTCACACTGTTGAATGGCGATTCCCCTCTCAGGGGGGGGGGGGCAAAATTCACATCCGACACCCAGCTAGGGTCAAATTCATTTTATTCATATTATAGTTAATCTTGAAATGGTTGAATGAATCTGGCAGCGACTCGAGGATCATGTCAATCTGCGATTATGCATCAATCGCAACACCTAGTACATCTAACTCGTTCAATGAGTTCATCATTTTCAACATGTGATCCTATACTAGGGTTCCCTCAGCCATCTTTGTGCTCATTAGTACCCTCATAGCAGCCCGCCTAGCAGGCATCCCTTGGTCCCCAAACATCTCCTTTAAGTTCATTATAATATCAGATGCAGTCTTATAGGAGCGATGCTGGTGTTGTAAAACACTAGACATGGATACTTGCATATAACACCTGGCCATCTCATCGTCTTTGATCCATTTGGTGTAAAGGTCTTTCTGGTCCTGTGGTGCATCTGACCCAAGCTCCTCAGGGCAAGGTGTGGTAAGGACATATTTATATCCTGAAGCGGTCAGGACAATGACTAGGATCCTTTTCCAATCCACGTAGTTGGATCCCACCAACTTATTCTGGTTGAGGATGGTCGCAAGTGGATTGAAAGTGGATGACTTCATGCTGAATAAACTATAGCACACAACCATACATTCAATTAAAGAATATGAATGACATTAGGTTTTAGTATTTTACGAAATTTATGTGGGCATCCTCATAACCACTAAATTCATAATACATCGGAATTCCAATCCCTTGGGATACGCCTCCTTAGGGAGTGAGAATACCACCTAGATTGGTGCAGATCAAAGTCGGTCATAATTAGGATTAAGGCTAACTATCCATGATCCCCATCATTCATTATCATCAAGGCATCTCATAACAAACAATGTATGACTCCCGATTAGCTTTGGTTTCTAAAATACATGAGGCAAATCCTTGGGGATACTATATCACTATTTTAGTTAAGTGTGACCCACAAACTAGCATTGCGTGACAACCGTTGTGCGCAGTTCCTCCTTGGGGAGTGCACACCCACCCCATCTCACCAACACTATCCTAAGGAGACCCATATCTAGTAATCAGACAAATAAAAGCCCTCCGTGGGGAACAGCCATTCTAAAAATGGAGCAAGGCTATACAATGGACCTATGGTGGAAAACCATGGGGATTTCCCAATTTAAATGCCCCACCCCCACTGAATATTTTAGAATTGAGGATTTCCTTTTACGGTCTATGGGCCAACATATATGAATATCATCTCATGATATGACCAATGATTGGTTCCAAGTCAAGTTATATTTAAGGAAAGTCTAGTTTCCAAGATTAGTGTTACCAAGGGGTCCATCTCATGGGTCCACCAACACTAATTCTAGAATTAGAACTCTTTCCAAAAATTTAATTTGATTTGACCAATTTTACAACTCCTATGTTTGGATCAGATTTGGAAACATTCTATAATAAGCAATCATCCATAAATAGAAAGTGCTAAAAATAGAAACTAATCATCTCCTCCACATGGCCAAGAGGAATAGACTTCTTGGACTTCTAGACTTCCAAAACTTTCGGTCTCCTCAAACTCCGTGGGGATTTCCAAAAGTTCTTTGGCAATCTTCAAATTCTTTGATTAGGAATCCAACTTCACTTTCCTTCTTCGTCTCGGACACCGCCAGAATTTACAAATTTGGAAAATTACATAAATTCCTATGCCTCAACTATGAGACTTACATGGTAACCTAATAATGGAAATAAAAGAGCTATAGGGAAATACATAATGCCTTGCCCTTTCACAACAAACCAAGGAAACCATAATGCCCTTTACACTTAGCCTCAAATAAACCAATAACCATAAAAGGAAACAGAAAAACTTGTGTGCCATATTGAGAGGACAAGAACACCTGCAAGTTAGCATCTCATACACAATAGGGACTAGGGTTAAGAAGCCACCATCCATCATCTCATGATGAACAAACCCGGACAGCCACAAAAAAATAAAACTACTTATAGCGGGGGCCGGAGCCGCTGGTAAAAGTGAGTTTTGGCCGCCGATTAAAGTCCAGTACCCAACTCCGATTTTTTTATAAAACTCCGATTTTACCCGAAATTGTCCCTTTTTGCATTCAGAAAACATAATATGCATAAAAATATCAAAACTGATCCTTACATAGCCTTAGGTTTATCCTCTTCACATCTCATGCAAAGATTAGATCTAGATGATTGATCTAGCATGATTAAAGATGACGTATGACTCTAATACCAATTATTGGAAGTAGGTGGGCCTCTGTGGATAGGTTTCAAAAACTTTCGTCCCATTTGACTCAGGGATCAAGTATCTATAAGGCTACAAAACACAATCCAGAATCCAAGAACCCCATACTCAAGATCAAGATCATTAAATCACTATCTCCAAGATAGTAAATAGCAACCAACAAGCAACCACAAAATCAACAACATACAAGATGATAGCTTGGGAGCTCGGTTGTGCTCTAATGGAGAATAAGACTAGCTAAATGAAGAACTCTTTCTTGGTAGCTAATTAGGATCTCTAAGACCTAATTGTCTTCCATGTTATGACCCGTTTCAGATCTCTTTGCTCGATGAGAATGGTGGGATCTCCAAGAGAAAACAACTAGAAGCTCTAACAAAACTAGAAGAGAGGAGAGGGAGGAAAAACGTGCAACTCTTGCACTTCTCTTGGGCGTAGATTCCAATGAGGAATTAGTGTGTGGGACGTCCAAGGGGTCTTCCCTATTTATAGTTTATGTAACCTCATTTACTTACTAATTCTTAGAAGCCCTTCTTCCAATGCAATTAGTAACTCTCTACTTTCTAATTATTATTAGAAGTCTCACTTCCATAACAATTAGTAACTTTCTATTTCCTTTCCTTCTGAGTTCAAGTAGAATTAGTAATGATCTAATCTTGGGCTAGCATGGGAACCACTAGGGATTCCATAGAAAGCTGGCTCCAACTGGGATACCCTAACCCCACATCCACCCACATGTATTACATATAATGTACTTGTGGGCTCTTGTTCATCTCTAGAACCATCATGTCATACGTATTGGTTATATGCAAACAAGTAATAAAACACCATTCATCTCATGAAAAGAAAGCATGATTATATTGAAATAAATCAATTTATTACATCATCCACTAGATTGAGACCATATAATCTAACAGAAACCTAGTGCACGGATGTTGTGTCTCTTCCTCATCCACATACATGTAAATAAAGAAAAATAAATATTCACTACCCTTACATTGATCGCCGATCCTAGATTAGGAGCTACCTTTGGGCGCTGACCCGGTCCGAGGTCACGACAAATACAGTTCGGGTTTTCAGTTCAGCGACACTTACCTCACAGATTCTTCTCCTTTCGGTATGGTGGCCTTTGCCTTTTCACATGTAATAAAGCCTGTCTGGAAAGAAAGAAGGGAGCAAAGCCCCACCTCGCGGCGAGATTAGTACACGAATGTCCCAAGTGGGTATGTTATGCATGTGATGACATTAAGCATGTTTATAAGTGTGATGCAAACTGAGCTAGTGCGAGGCGTGCCCTCGACATGATCCTGCTGTCGTGACATCAATCGTCCATCACCATGATAATGAATAGAGATAAAAGAAAATAAGAGAAATCCATCCAACAACATGTAAGGAAAAGAACAAAGGATAAGTAGAAGGATTCCATGCATACCTAAACTAAATACTTTTATTAATAAGTTGAAGTCATAAACAAATGAATAACATTTTTATTCCAAATCCCTAGATGCTACATCCAATCACAAATAGAAATGGATCATAAAATGAACAAATAATTTCCTAAAGAAAGTAATGAATGAATGACCTAAACATCAAATATACTAATGGAGGTAGTTGCTCTGCTACTACTATTGCTAATTCAGATGGGGGCAATCCCGTTCAGGGCCCGAAAGTTCCCAGTGACCGATTTCATCTCAACGGCGCACATTGCCAGATCTTCATGAGCTTTCACTAGGTTTCCGGGGTCCTCCCTCATGCGGTCGTAGGCATCCGGAATCTGTCCGAACATGTCTGCATAGCTGTTAGGGATGGGCGTCGTGAGGATGCACAGTGTTACGTTCTGCCCCTCGAAGTATGTCTTCATCTGACGGTGGATCCTGGCGTCAATGCCATGCTCATATGTGCAAACAAGGGGAGTTGCCTTACTCATCCTCTGCTATATGGTGTTGAAGTCTTCGATGCGAGCGGGTTCGATGCGAGCAGGTTCAATCGCCACTCTCTTCGACTCCCACTGAGTGTGCCTCGCGTTGAAGTCAACCAATTCAAGAAGTTTTGCTCTCAGTAGCTCCATCGTGAAAGATGGGAGGTCTACGACTGTGCCTTCGTAAATGAAGAGCGCGCACGGAGCTGCCTCTACAAAGGAGCAGAGACCCTTATAAAGCCTACATATACTTCTAAAAGAGTAGGTTATAGAGGGCCCACACAGTGTTTGCGAGCTTTCGGCTAATCAGCCCTTCATATTCCATGACATAAGCATAGTCCCAATCAAGTTATGCCTGGCTCTCATGCTGAACCTGAGCCTCTTCTTAGGTGTGTAATCCAATCCAGTTTGCCCTTCATTTCCTCAGGGACATTATCAAAGGCCGGCATGTAGTGGCAACATCCGGGTGGAGGAAAGTTGTAGCGTGGTTCAAACGGGTGAGCTGGGCGGCCTGGCATGTTGACTAATCATGTTTCATTTCACAAAATCAAGAATGTGAGTAGAGCGAATAGGAAATCGAGATCAAAAGATATCTACAACACATCCATAGCACACATAGCATGGAATAATACATATCCAATATAAAGACTAGAGGCACATTGTTGTTAGCTAATCCGAAATTAACAGGCGATCATTTTTTGACTAATAGTATGTCTCATTTCGAGAGGAGTCATGCACAAAATATGGTAACCGTGTGGGGTTTGGATCGAGGGTTAATCAGGGAGAAGAGTGCTGCAACCTTTTCAGATGAGATGTCCAGTCTCATCACTGGTTGTGAAGATATTCAAGTATAAGATTTGCTATACATGTCTCCCCGTATATGGATCTCATCCATACACATGTATTGCATCTAGTATAATTATAGACTCCGGTTCATTTCATGAACCATCATGTCATTCATATTGGTTATGTGCAAATAAGTAATAAAACACCATTCATCTCATAAAAGGAAAGCATGAATATATTGATAAATAAAGAAATTAATCAATTTATTTTATCAATTTTAATGGATTGAGACCATAAGACTAACAGGGCAGCCTGGTGATGGCGCTCAGTTCCTTCAAAGAAAAACCAATCTCACCATTCGTGACAACGAAGGTATTGGTTTGTGGAAGGAATGACTCCAACATGGTTATGAAGGCTTCATCGGAGAAAACCACGGTTTGCCGAAAAGCGCAGCCGCATCAAAGATCTCTGCCTCCTTCAGAATGGCTCCGCCAACCTGCAGGATGTGATCAGTCCATGACTCCCAGCTCGAGTCAGCACTAAAACATCCACAAAGTCGAAAAGGCTTCACCCAATTGTTGCCGTCGCCCTTGAAAATGCCAAGGCCCACCTGTCTCCAATTGACCGACGGATGATCCGAACTTTGGTAGCCGCTGGCAGGCATCAACATGTCCATACGGACAGGCGACTTCTCTGCATAACCAGAAGCACCATCAACAAAAACCCCGGTCTTGATCACATTGGTCCTCTTCACCCAGCTTGGAGGATCTTCTCTCTTAGAACATGTGGGAGAAAGGCTCATGATCGAGACAGTGCGATCGAAGGTCGACCAGGTAAAAATAGTTCTATCCTCACCATCAGCTATGTAAAAGAACTGAAAACATCTCATTTGGTATGTTAAGTCGTCAGGGGCTGCATCACCAAATAGAAAGGTAGGTTTGGGCACAACGCTATGATCGTCCATGACCCAAGGACGGTTGCTTACCACAATCCTGTAAAACTCCTCATCCTTGAGGGCAATCAAACGTTGCCTCATCTCATCTCGGTTGAGCGAGTCACACTCTTCCAAGTTCTTCTCCACATACTAGACTTTCTCCCAGGCCGGTTGTGCGGCCGCATTGGAAGATCTAGTAGACCGACATGGCACATCGGTAATAGGACCATGACCCTAGTTCGTTCTGGAGGAACTACCTGCAAAGGATGGAAAAGAAGAAATCAATCATCAAAATGACAGAGTTTTGCTATAAAAGATCATAGCAAAATTTTGGCATGGTTCCAAGGCAATTCCGAAGAAAAAAGAAGTACCCCGAAAAAGATAGGAAGCTTGAAGATGAGCTTAACATTGCTACGAGCTCATAATCAATGGAGAATTCTCAAAGAATGCTCGAACTCAAACATTGTTGCGAGATCAAGCCAGTCTTCTCAAACCTCCGCAAAATTGGAAAAGGGCTCAACGTTGCTGCGAGCTCCAGATTTCAAAACTTGCAAAGTTCCTCAAAATCCCCACAAGACTAATAAAGCGCTCAACATTGCTGCGAGCTCCAAATCCCAAGACTTGCAAAAGATTTCCAGGTGTGCATTATCATACTTCCAATTCCATTTACATAAAAAAAATGCGTAGAAGGAAAGTTGTCATGCATGGGCATCTTGAAATCCATGAAAAGGGGGGCCAAAAAAAAAAAAAAAGAAGAAGAAGAAAAGAACCTCATTCAAAAAAAAAAAATTTATGAGCTGGCCCACAGGCCGTGGCCCACTGCCACGTGGCAGTACGGACAGGTCCATACCAAGAAAAAAAAACAGAGAGAAAAAAAAAAGAAGAAAAAAAGAAAGAAAAAAAAATGGTGAAAATAGAAAACCGTGAGAAGAAAAAAAAGAAAAAGAAAAGAAGAAAAAAGGGCAAGTAAAAAATAAAAAAAAAAAAGAAGAGAAAACACGTGAAGAATGAAGAAAAAAAAACAGAGAGAAGGAAAAAAAAAAGGAAAAGGAAAAGAAAAGAAAGAAACTTCTTTTTCTACTTCTACATGGAGTTTCTTAAAGAGGAAGAAAACTTACTTAAAGCCATGGGGGAAGAAGAAGAATTTGAAAATCCTTGAAGAAGAAGGGTTCTTGATCTTGGAGCACTCTTGAAGACTTTTGCAAAAAAAAAGGTAATAAGAGCAAGGGATCCAACCTCCCCTTGCGTTTATAGAAGAGAGCAAACCAAAAGAGGAAAAAAGGAAAGAAGTAAGAAGGTAAGTGCTACAAATTAGCAACCTTCCTAAAAGAAAGGGATCTTGAGATATTCCCTCCCAAGGAGGAGATCCTTTGAGAAATTCTCTGCAAAAAGGAAGGGAATGTGAGAAACTTTCTCCCAGAGAAGGATGCTTTGAGCAATTCTCTCCCAAAATCAAGGAAACTTGGGAGATTCTCTCCAAGTAAGGATATTTTTAGATATTCTCTACCAAAAAAGAGATATTTTTAGATATTCTTTACAAAAATGACACCACATGAGATCTAAGTCATCTTTAAAACTTAAGGTCCCATGGGTTAGCCCATATGAACCAAGTTTGAGGCACTAAAAGTGGCTTTTAATCAAAATTCCTCTTACTAAGAGCATACAAAAATGGTACCATGCCTCTTTTGAGTCGATTGAACCATACAAAAAAAAAAATCCAAGCCTCATGAGTTTCCAAAAATCCAAACCTTCCCACCTCATAAACCAAATTAAGCCAAAACCTTGAAATTGACATTCCACAAAAACCCAAAACCACTCCAATGGACCCAAAATCATCCCAAAGAGTGACCAAAAACCAAACCATGGTCCCCTAACTTGCCACATACAGCTTGTTGGGTCACAAGGCTAAAATCAAAAACCAAATCCCGGTCCCCTAACTTGTCACATATAACTTGCTAGGTCATAAGGCCAAAATCAAAATAAAAAGCCCAACCCCCTAACCTGCCACATACAGCTTGTTAGGACACAAGGTCAAAAACCAAAAAAAAAAAAAAACCCCTTCTTGACCGCCTGATGTGCCACATAAAGCCTTTAGGTTCACAAGGTCAAAAAGAAAAATCCAAAGCCCAAAAACCCAATCCAAATGTCATTTTCAAAATTTTGCGTTGAGATGGTACGTGATCTCTCTCACTGCCATAAAATCCCCTTGGAAACTCAAAAGGCTACTCTATCAAAAGAAAAATGCCCAGAGACTCTTGGTCAAGTCAGAAGCTCTCTTTCAAAGTTTTCTTCGAGGAACATCGACTGCAAAAGCTATGCAATTCGTCGCTGTACCTCGAGGGGGCATTTGTTGACACCAAAAATGTCACTTTGCCTCTTCAACATCAAAAGCTACACGGAGTTGCATCCTACAACAAATAGGTAAAGCCGCTTCAAGCATCAGATCGTGTTAGAATCAAACAAAAACTGCAAGATTCTTCAAAATAGCTAAAAGAAGGGTACACATGAAGTCTCGGGCCATTTCAACACCATTTGGCCTAACTTCAATCCTCCAACGGCTACGCAAGAGCTCCCGGCGGCGACAGTGACGAAGACATCAAATATGCAATCAGAGCCTATGGATGGTCTCAAAATAGCTCCAAAAAGGCTCCACGTCAAATTTCAAGTCAAACCGACATTGTTTGACCCTCTATCAACTCTCGAACGGCGAAATCAAGCCTCTCGGCGGTGAAAACCACCGATGTCACCACTCATCAAACAAAGCACATGGGTAGCTTCTACATGCTCCCAAAGGGATACACATTAAATTTCAAGTCATTCCGATGACGTTTGACCCGGCTTTGACACTCGGAAACAAATCAAGCCTACCGGCGGCGGAGTTCCTCGGGACCATGGCATCCAAATTGGAGCTAATGGATCGTCTCGAAATTACTCCAATAGGCTCCCTGTCAATTTCAGGTCAATCAGACATCGGTTGACCGTACATCAAAGCTCGACATCTTCCGCACGGTGAAATCAAGTCTAGCATCGACGGGACCCAAAACGGTTTCAAAACTCAAATAAAATACCATGGTTGGTCCTATCTATTGCTCAGGAAGCTTCACATCAAATTTCAGGTCATTCTGACATCATTTGACTTAGTTTCGACTCTTGACGGAAAATCGGTTGCAAAGTCTTCGGCTTTTTAAAAAATAGGAAACTTTGTATTTTGATTTGAGCGGCTTCTCGTCAGGTTTTGCTCAAGAAAATTAAGTCAATAAGTGAGGAAAAATGTCAGGAAAAATACAGGAGAAAAAAAGACCAAAAAAGCCCGAAAAACGGCGACCGAAAGGGGGAAAGACCCAATGGTCACCAGCGACCTTGGCCCATGGTCACCAGCGGCGAACCTAGCCCATGGTCGGCGGCGACCATGGGTGCATGGTTGCCGGCGACCCTAGAAATCTGGGTCGCCGGATTTCCACCGAAATGGTACTTTTTCGATCCCTTTTCGCATTTCGAGTCTTTGACCCCTGTGATTTTTCCATAATCTGATTTTTGAGGCATGAAATCTGTCGATCTTCGTCAACATCACGGATCCGACATCAAAATCATGAAATCATCATCCGACGCTTCGGAATCACCAACCGGCCGACCAAGAAAACACACTTTCTGCCCGATCGATCAAGAAATCGACTGGACAGATATTGCCTGCCTATTGGTGTCAACCAATGTCTGGAATTGCATCGCCATCCGACATCAAACAACATGTCGATCCATCGGCGATCGTCGTAAGAAGAATTCCAAAAGATGCAGCGCGGCCCGCGACTCTTCAAGCGACTTGGCGACCAATTAATGCTGTTAATTGACCCATTTATGACAAGTTAATGCAGTCATTAACTCATTATTTTATACAGCCCAATCAGAAGCGAGGAAAAAGGAGTTACAAATCCAAGCAATCATGGCATTAAACCATGTAACTACCCTCATCATGGAGATTAAAGCGATTAAATGCTCATCATTCTCCATCAGCCAATCAAAAGCTAGGAAAAAGGAGTTACAAAATCAAGAATTAAACACTTGTAACTCCTCTTATCATGGAGCACTAATGTAATCAATGCCCATAAACTCATCTAATGGCCACCAAAATCCTATAAATAGGCCGTCATTCCCAAGGAGAAAGGATCCTGGAAAAATCCTCGAAAAATTGCTATAAAATTCTCAGAGAAATCTCTGGGCAAAGAAACTCCGCTACTGTGAAGAAAACTCTGCTGCAACAAACACCACAAAGTGATTGAAGTCCCTTGGGGGGCCCCAAGGTTTTTCCCCTCCTTCTATCCGACATGGCTAGACGTAGCTCTTCAGCCCGTCTACTCGGTTTTTTATTGGATATAGGATCTTCCCTTGGTCTTTACCCTCTAAAAATCTAAGGTCCAAGGCAAGCCAAATGAATCAAAGCATCAAGTGTTCTCATCCAAGGGACAATGGCGGAGTCCATACATGACTCGCAACCGTCGATCTGAACGAGTCCCCACAATCTCTTGATAAGTTAGATCTATTTTCTTACCTTTTCTATTGTATTTTGTATTTTTAAAGAGACAAAGAAAAATCACAACTCTTGTCTTTCTTCATTGATGAGATTTTTAAATCGCATTTTACGGCACAAAATCGCCTTTCACGGCAAACAAAAGAAAATCGTCTTTCACAGTCTTCAAAATCTGTCTCTTTTCTTAAAAATATATGTGCAATGGAAAGTTATAAAAAAGATTGATTTCCTTTTCTACTTGTGAAGGTGGATCTCCGGATCACCATTTTTAAATTCCAAGTAGAATAGAAAATCTGGCATACCCATACAAAAATGTTAATGCTCGTTTTTCCGCCCAACCGCACCCCGGCGGACCCGAGGCGAAGGAAGCCAAGAAGCCAGGTCCATCAAAGGTGTCAAGAGCTCTAGAAATCTCGGCATCTAACGGGGAGAGATAAGCCTCATCGATGGCTCGAGTTGCTCCCGGGGTTCAAATGGGAGGAATGTCTGGCATTCCCCACGGGTGGTTTGCCATTTGTAAGAAGGTGGTGATGAGAAGAGAAAGACTTTAGAAGAGATGAGAAGGGAAAGAACTTTGGAAAGAAGATAGTGTTTTTATGAAATTAATGTGAGTGATGGATGGGGGAAAGACTAATGGGAGTTGTGCTCTTATGTTGTAGTGGGGAGAGCTTCAGCGGGCAGTTATGCGGTGTTGGAAGTGGGTGGGCCTCGTGGATAAGTTTTCAAAACTTTTGACCCACTTGACTCAGGGATCAAATATCCATAAGGCCATGAAACCAAATCCAGGATCCATGTCCTCAATCTCAACCATCATGATCAGTAAATAAACCTATCAATAAGATAGAGCAGCAACCAACAAGCATCCATAAAAATCTACAACATGCAGGGAAGTAGATTATACCTTTGGAGCTCGGTTGTGCTCTAATGGAGAAGTTGTGTCTTTCTTTGATGATGAAACTCTTTCACGTATCAAATAGGAATCTCCAAGACCCAATCATCTTCCATGTTATGACCCGTATCAAATTCTCTTTTCTCAAGAAGATGGGTGGGATCTCCAAGAGAAAGCTCTTAGGGAAACTATAAGAGAACTAAAAGAAGGAAGAGAGGAGAAGGAGCATATGCAACTCTTGCACAAACAAGGCTTGGGCGTGAATCCCTAGGTGGGGATATGCATGGGACATCCAGCCCTATAATCTCCTCTATATTTATAGCCACCAAGCCTCCTCCTCTTTCTAATTGAAATAGAAGTCTCACTTCTCTAACAATTAGTAACTCTCTACTTACTAATTTAAATAGAAGTCTTACTTCCATTATAATTAGTAACTTTCTCTTTTTCTAATTAAAATAGAAGTCTCACTTCCATTAATAATTAGTAACTTACTATTACCACTATTAGAAGTCTCACTTCAAATAGAAATAGTAACTTTCTATTTCCTTTTAGAGTTCTCCTATAATTAGTATCTTTCCAATAACTTGGGCTAGCGTGGGGACCACTAGGGACTCCTTAAAAAGCTGGTTCCAACCGGGACTCGTGACCCCACATCTCATGTGCAATCCGGGCCCACAGTTAAATGCAAATAAATCCACTATATAAATGCAATTGAATTCCAGTCTTAGGAATGAATTACATTAAAGACCCTAAACTTCCTTATCACCACAAGTAGGCCCTTTCATCAACATCCATGGATCAATTGAACATGTCTTCCAGACTAGATCCATATCTTATTATCCTTGAGCCCCAATTAATTATAATGATCATAGGTACCTTTCCAATTAGCTCTTAATCGAAATGTGTGCGCACTTACCAATGATAAATCCATTAATTGGCACAAGGAGATACTAAAGATAGATTTCATCTTGACCATTAAATGTTCCCACAGTCCTACAACCACGTACCCGAATCACCATGGTATTGACCTACAATTGGCCTCACTCATTGGTGACTCAAAGCCAATGAATAGATAGAAACTTGAGTTCATTAATGTCTCAGGATTGAGAGCCTATTGCTAGGGAATTATGAGAACGGACCTTAAAGTAAAGACAGTGTCCATAAGGTGCTTCTCATGGTCCTTCAATACATCCAATACCAGTACTGTGATCCAGAATTTTCCATTCTGATGATCGAGACAAATCATACTATCTCAGAGCAATTAAAGTGTTGCAACTTGTCAGATGAGCTATCCAGTCTCATCACTGGTTGTGAAGATATTTAAGTATAAGATTTGCTATACATGTCTCCCTTATATGGATCTCATCCATACACATGTATTGCATCTAGTATACTTTTGGACTCCAGTTCATCTCATGAACCATTATGTCATTCGTATTAGTCATGTGCAAATAAGTAATAAAACACCATTCATCTCATGAAAGGAAAAGGAAAGCATGAATATATCAAGAAAGAAAGGAATTAATCAATTTATTTCATCAATCTTAATGGATTAAGACCATAAAACTAACAATGCGGACCCTAGTTCACATTTAATTTTTAGCCATAATGACCCTTGAATAGATGGGACACGGACATTTGTTCGTTGATTGAAGGTTCGTGTTCCATGACAAAACTTCTAAAAGACCCGAGTAAACAACGAGACAACGAAAGATGCCCCATCACGATCATCAGGCTTTTCGCATGGGGATCGAGGGACCTTCAAAAGACCCAAATTTTTGACAAGACAACAAACGATGTCCCATCATGATTGCATGGCTGTCGGATGTGAATTTTGATCCCTCGTGGAGGGAAATCGTCATTCAACTATATAAGATATAAAAAATAAATCGATATAAGATATAAAAAAATAAATCGAAAATGAGGATTCCGACTATCCTAAAAATCAACGGATCACGATCGCTAGCTACAGATATGGCCGTAACACCGTCCTTCGACGAAGGCCGAAGGAATGTTGGAGAAAAGTAGGGTGGGTTCTTCTCTTGTCTAATGTGCCGCCGGCGACACATGATGGTTGTCTCGTCACTTAATTTGGGTCTTTTAACTTGGGTCAAGGGTCAAATTATGGATCTCAAAGTATGATCATAGTGAACTAGGTAGGGGAGATCAACATTCATGGGCATACGAGCTAATTAAAATTAAATCCAAATATTCTACGAAATAAATGAAATAAAATATAAATGAATTGGGAAAATAAAGGGGGAAGGTGCCAAACATTCAAAAAAGGGTCAGCCCCGTTCCCAGGTACCCCCTTCAATGTCCTTTAACAACCTAAGGTTTAAAGGTTAATTCTTCGAATCGAAAGAACGATGCAAACGAGACTTCAAGTTGTGATTTCTATGGGTTTATGTGTGATAAACAAGTGATAAAAGTGAGTGGCCGATGATGGGCCGAAAGTAAATAAAAATGGCCAATGATGGGCAAGGGTTAATTAAGGGTGGCCGATGATGGGCCGGAAGTAAATAAAGTGATATTGGGGGTGTGCGAAATCACTTGTCTCGTCTCGTTATTCTCATTAATTCGGATCTTCAAAATCTACCGTGAATCCTTTTAATCATTGAGTTCAAATGAATATTTGGCACCAAAGGTGGAGGAAAAGAGAATAAAATGTTTTTGGGGTTTGATTTGTTGGTTTTATAGGTTTTTTGGATTTTTAATTGGGGCTAGAAGTGCCTAACTAGGGGATTTCCTACTTAGATTTAATCTGACTGTTCTATTTCCCTAATGGATCTCCATCCTATCCTAGGGTCCTAACCGCCCTTATCTACTCTCCCGGACCCTTAGCGGGGCCCGGAGAGACAGTGGGGCCTAAATAGTTGAAGTTAAAGAAACTAGGGTAGTCTAACCTGGCTAGGGGAGATCTAGATCTAGGTCCGAGGTATAACCTAATTAGTCTAAACTACTATTTAGTTTCTAACTCTGATTTATTCATACTTGTGGGTTTTTAACATCTCTTTTTTTTTTTTTTTTTTTTTTGGTCTTTCAGATTTTTATTATTCTTATTTTGCTTTTGTGTTTATTTATAGGGCCTAAAATCCTAAATTAATTTTTCCAATCCTAATGGAATGGGAGGAGGATGAAGGAATAAATTTCTAATTTTTATTTATTTTATAATAAACCTTAATAATCTAGAATTTTCTAAATATGGTTCTGTAACCCAAATGAGGGGAGTAGAGAAAAGAACTCAATTGCTAAATTTGGCCTAATTATTTTAATTAGTTGGGTAGATAGAACTCTATTTATTTATTTATTTTTTGGTCTTTACTTTTTACTTTTTGTTGGGTTCTTGGATTTGTTTTTTTTTTTTTTTTTTTCTCTCTTTTGAGATTCTTGGATTGGTTTTTGTTCTTTTTTTTTTTTTGTTTTTTTTTATATTTGGGTTTTTTAATTTGATTCTTTTTGTGTTTTTTCTCTTTTTTTGTTTTTTTGTTCTTTTTTCTTTGGAGATTAAGCCAACTATTTTTGTTTTTTTTTTTTGTTTCAAATTATGCAGTCCTAAATTGCACCAAAACGCTCGAGCGAACTACTTCAGAAGCTCACCATTTCAGCAGTCCGAACCTCATCTTCCCTTCTCTTCAAAACTTCATTTCAGCCAACACTTCATACAATATTTATGGCTCTCAACCCACCAACTTCCATCCCATTCAAGTCCTCTAACAACCCTCCATTAATACCCAAAAAAATGTCATTTCTAACTTTCAACATCATTCAATGCAAAAGTACCCAAATTAATGACAAACCACAAGTGATTCAAAACAAACTTTTACAAACATAGTGGGTACACATTCCTCAAAAATTCCAATAAGAAGAATAACTAAACCACATGCACATTTCAAAAATCATAGTTAACCATAGTACATGAGAGAAGATGAATAGTGAAAAATCCATAATTCTTCTTAAAACATGAAATCATTTAAGAAAATTATTCATCCACTTGCCTTGGCCTCCAATCAAGCTAATAAGCTCTAATCACACGCTCAAGATCAAAATCCTCTATCTACACAAAAGTCCCCAAAATACATTCATTACAAGCCCTAAAATGGCAAAACTATGAAATAGAAAGGGATAACTTCCAATAATGGAAATGAAGCATCTTCAAGACTAGAAGAATCCAAATCTAAGAGATGAGAAGAAGAGCTTACATGGAAGGCTTCCAAACACACAAGGCTTGCTCAAAGAAGATTTTAGAGTGGAGGGTTTTCTCTAAAAATGGCACCAATAGGAAGCATTCTTGGAGGGGAAGAAGGTTGAAGCATCCATTTTTCCTTTAGCAATAGATTGGGAGTGATTGAGAGATGGAGAAGCAAGGAGAGCAAGGAAACCCTAGGCAGCTGGACTCTTTAAGCTCTCAAGGAAAAGTTGCAAGAAAAAGAAGAAGAGAAGAAGACTCTCCCTTTTATAGACGATGGCCATGGTTCCCACAACTTACTCAATTTATAGGGCTGAAAACACCTTCTCACGGGCTTCGGATGGATTCGACAAAGAAGGAAGAATTGATCGTCAAAATTTCTAGTTTCCAAAAAGTATTTATTTCACGGGTTTCGGAGATATTGAAAATAGTGTCCAGATCTCATGCAAAAAGACTGATTTACCCCTATAACTAGCAACGTAGGGTTTAGAGGTCTCGGACTGAAGCGGGGCAAATGCGAAAGTTGTTGGGAATCATAAAAGAAGTCGAATGGGGCGAAATACAGATTTTTCCGATTATCACACAAATCCCAAAATCACACAAAACACGATAGAGAAACCCCTAAAGGGTCCCACTAAATCCAAAAGAGTTCTCAAAATAATCCAAAGCTATAAAAAGCTATTCTAATCCACAGTTAATCAATTTCCACTAATCTCTCTTATAACTAAAGCACATCTTAATTAACATTAATTGGAAACTCTCGAGGCGGGGTCTTACAATGAGTTTGCTTACAACAACAATTACCACTCAAGCATTGGAATGGCACCGTTTGAAGTGTTGTACGGTCACATATGTAGAACTCCTATTCGTTTGGAAGAAGTAGGTGTTCAAAGTTTCCATGGTCCATCAGTTGTCGGAAAGACTAGCGAGAAAGTTAAGCAGATCCAAGAGCATCTTAAAGCTTCCAGAAGCCGACAGAAAAGTTACGACGACAATCATCAAAGGGAGCTTCAGCATTAAGTCAGGAACAAAGTGTTTCTGAAAGTGTCACCAATGAGAGGAACCCTAAGATTTGGTCAGAAAGGTAAGTTGGCACGAAGATACATTGGGCCTTTCAAGGTTAAAAGTCAGATCAACGATGTTCCGTACAGGTTGACCTTACCGCTAGAGCTTTCGGGAATCCACTACGTTTTCCACGTGTCGATGTTGAAGAAGTACGTCACCGACCCCAAGCACATCATATAGCATGAACTGTTGGAGATTAGAGAAAATGCTACATATGTTGAGAAGCATGCCCGAGTGATCGACACCAAGGAGCAAGCTCTTCTGAATTGAACTATCCATTAGGTCCAAGTGTTGTGGGAGAATCACAGTCCGGAAGAAGCGATGTGGGAGTTAAGCGACCAAGTTCTGAAGACTTATCCGCGTCTACTTCCTAAGGTACATTCGTTCCATTTGAAGGACCAAATGTCTTAAGGGGTGAAGGATGTAAGAACTTAATTTTTTTTATTTTCTATGATTTACGCTAATTAATTACATTTAGTGGCTAATGACGCTTGATTAGGGGTTAATCGAGAGTTTCTTTTGGTTAGAGCTAAGTTGGGTTTTGTTCTAGAGAGGTTCGAGGAGTTTCGTGAGAATTCGACTTTTTTTGGGTTAAGTTAGAATTTTGAGGTTTTTCAGGGGTATTTTGGGAATTTTATAGAAATTGCTTCTTGAGCTCAAACGTTCGGTCTTAACTTGCCCAACAACTTCCATGTTCAGTCCAAAATTATCCGAGGTCCAAAAAGTCCAATTTGACCCCACGACACACTTTTCGAGGTTTTTTCTACAGTTTGGAAAATCACAGATTCTGCCACCAATCTCTGAGAATTCTGATGCTTTGATTGTTAGAAAGCTCTTCCCTAGACCTACAATTCTTCTTTTTTGACCCGATCCATCCAAGGTCCCGAAGATTTTCCTTAGTGCGCCCCGACCCGGCCAAGCAACTTCTCATCACTCTCTTCGTAATATAATCTATTTTGGTGCGAATCCAACTGTGGCAGCCCCTTCATCAGTCATCTTTCCTTTTTTTGACTTCTAAGAGGTAGGCCTCTCTTTTCCTCTTGAACGTCTCTTGATGTTGGAACCCATGTTCATCATTTATTCTAGTTTTTTTGGGCTTGGGTTTTGACACTTTATGGGTTTTATTTTAGGGAATTTTGGTGGGTTTTATTTGGAAGAGAAAGCCCTTTGTTTTTGGAGTTTGGAGTGCCTGTTGGTTAAGGGAGTGATTGTTCTTGATTTAGAGGCAAGTTTTTAATTTAATTAGCATATTTTGTTTGGTCATTTTGATGCTAGCTTGTCATAATGGTGTGATCATGTTCTAGTAGAAATGGTTAAGGTAAATCATGCACCTTCAGTGATTTTAACTCTTTGGGTTTTCCAAATTAGTTTTGTTAATCATACTTTAGAGACTGTTAGTTTTGGAACTGGAATTTATTAGTGTAATTAAGTTTTTAATTTGGGGCCCTAAGAAAGTGGAATTATCCTCACTTAATCAGCCCATATGGACCCCACTTCTCCCCCCTTGCTCCATCCTGAAGTAGGCCCCATTGAGGCCCCCAAACCAATTGAGAAATGCTCGGCAACAAGCTGCTAACTAGCGGCCAGCTGTTGGCAGCAGCTAGCTGCTAGACATCATTTTTGCAGCCCAGCGGCCATTGGTACCCCCCAGCAGCCCATCAGCTGATGCTAGCTCTCCCCTCCTACCTGCACACTTCCAACAACTCCTGCCAGCAGGCCAGCCAAGAGACAAGTCCACCAGTGGCCAACACTTTCTTTCCCTCTCCCCGCGGTCAATATCTCTCCATTTTCAGCAGCCAACTCCATTAGAAATTAAACAGCTGGTCACATATACAATTCAGCAGCCAACCCATTTGAAATTTCAGCGGCCACAAGTTTCCGAGGTGCCCAGCGGCCATTGGTACCTGCCTTCACCTTGGACCCTGTTGCCACCTGTTTCAGCAGCCCTTAACATCTCCACCCCCCAAAACCACCACCACCGCCCCACACCCCCGCTGCGCCCCCCACCCCGCCCCCCCCCCCCCCCCCCCGCGCCATGCATCTCCCCACCTGTCCCACCGTAAATCAGCTGCAGCCAGGCCCCATCCTCCTCATCAGTTGGGCTGCAACATGCATCAGCGGCCGCAGCACAGCTGCTGCACAAGTGCAGCGGTCCGCTACTGTACCGGCGCTCTGCCTAGCTGTTGTGCTCAGTGTTTTAGCCAATAGGGCCCATCCCTTGACCCGCAAAACCCATCCCTTTTGGCCCCGTTTAAGGACTAAGTATAACCTAAAGTTTTCCCTTTGTTTTCCTTAAATATAATTCAAATTTTCAAGGTAAAAATTGTGGCATTCAACCCTTTTCAAATACAAATTTTGGTGTATCCGTGCACTAACCTTGCCCGATATTAATTCCTATTCAAAATCAAACCGAGCATCTGTGAACGCATGTGGAGCACAGTGACTTGTAATTATACCCGAACTTAGGAATTGGATATTCCCATCTTCCGAATGCATCAAGTGTACGAAAATACACTAATATCCATCCCTTTGAGCGTGCAATCTTGGAAGTCCCCGTACATACATGTTTATGATTATTTCAAGCAAATTTTCGTACTTTTATCATGCATCTTGTAAACCTGATTTTATCATCTTGCCACACGGAACTCCAAAGGTCTTAACGCACGATTTTCGCCCTGCTTGACCATTGGATATACCCGGATCCATAAGGGTTTCTCAGTTCGTGTGCGTGCATTTATTATTTTGCCCTTCTGAGTTACCTTGATCACCGCGCTTTTCCACCACCCGTTCTGGGTCCCCTATTTCTACCCGAAAAGCTGTCCATTTTTCTGTAGAATTTTTTAGACTTAAAAAATATTGTTTTGAAACTAGTTTTAATTTAGTTTACTGTTTTAAAAGACGAATCAACACTGTTTATGATTTTAAGCATTCTTTGTCCGGTAACTCTTGTACTTGCAAATATTTCTCGTGAGTAACCGAATTACTCTTTAACTCCTAATTTAAGAATTGAACCCTGCATTTTGCATTGATTTTCAAGTCAGCACCACCAAGCTCTTATTCTAGTATATTATATATATATATATATCTCGCTCGCTGCAGTTTGAGTTCTGTTTGTGACTGGTGTCACTAAAGTACCTACCCTGCCCGAGCTACACCAAGTACCCTGTGGCAGGGCCAAAGATTTTAACAACTGTAAACTCCTGGGTGAGTTCGATGGTACCCTCAATTTAGCTCGATCGGGGCAAGCGAGAGCTCCCCCTTTCGAGGATTACGCGATGTGTTTTCTAAGTACTCCTTAGTCTGATTTTAATTCTTGTTTATGATTCGATTAATTATATTTTCTTGCATCAACTTGCCCATCTCGCTTACATTGATTTTGTGATTATTCACATGTATATATATTATGTTTTGTACCTACAAACTAGGTTTTTTTATCTTGAATACTTGCCAGACTCCCATTTGATCTATGCTTGATGCCGTTGGTAATGAGCTCATCTACGTACCCAAACCGGATCTTGCGGCAGTCCAACAGGATCCGTCAGTTATACTAGAGTGGGCAGCTGACGACATAGAGTAGCGTCCGAAGCCGCAGAGCCCGTGCTATCATCTTTTGGGTTTTTGTTATTTTGGGAAATTACATCTTTTTATCACTTTAATTGTAGGCCAATTTTTTTATATGGCCTTATTCTGCATTATAATTAAAATTAATCTTTTGTTAAACCTAAATACTAATTGGTGAAATGAATCCTTTTATGCTATCCATTCTAATAATGTCATTTTACTCTGATCTTTGTACCTTTTTTCCTGAAATGGCCCTTCGCAAGCTTCCGCCACGATGGTCCTCGCAGATCGAGGATCCCTACAGAATCTCACAGTGGAATCCTATAGGTGAAACTAAATGGTGCGCGAATCGAGGTTACACCAGTCCTCGCCTTCCGTGCTCCGTCGCGGCTCCATTGGCCCTAATCGTATCTTATTCCAGATTAGAGATTTGGGGTCGCGACAAAGGCTCTATATCAAATTCCCAAGCCATTCCGACACTGTTTGGCCCAAAAAGCAAAAGCTGTAACAAAATTAACTCTCCCGGCGGAAACAACATCAAAGGCATAAGGGCTTCGATCAGAGCCTATGGATAGTCTCAAAATACTTCGAAAAGCCTTTATGTCAAGTTTCAGGTCGAACCGATAACGTTTGACCCTACATCTCAAGTTGAAAAATCAAGCCTCTCAAGGTGGGAAGCATCGAGGCCATCACTCATCAAACAGAGCAAATGTGTGATTTCAAAATAGTTCCAAAGGGCTACATGTCAAGTTTCAAGTCATTTCGACAACATTTGACCAGACTTTGACTCCCGGAAGCTTAATTAGGCCTCCCTACGGCGGAGGCCCTCAAGAACATGATTTCCGAATTGGAGCTAGCGGATCATCTTAAAATGACTCCAATAGGTTCCCTATCAAATTTCATGTCAATCGAACATCAGTTAACCGTATATCAAAGCGCGGTATCTTCATCACTACAAAATCAAGTCTACTGGCGACAAGACCACACACGGCTTCAAAACTCAAATGAAAGCCTGTTGTTAGTCTTATTTATTCCTCAGGAGGCTTAGCCTCAGAATTCAGGTCATTCCGACATTGTTTGATCTAGTTTTGGCTTCTGATGGCAAAGCAGCAACTCTGCGCGACAAAGTCTTCGGCTTTCCCAGAAAATCAGAAACTTTGCTCTTTGATCTGCACGGCTTCTCGTTAAGTTTTCTACAAGGAAATCAGGCTAAAACATGTGCAAAAATGCCAAGAAGATTTTCAAAGAAAAAAGAACCAGAAAAAACCAGAAAACAGCCAAAAATCAGCGACCGAAAGGGACAAAAGTCCCCATCGTCACTGACGACCCTAGAAATCCGAGTCACCGGATTTCAGCCAAAAACCCTTCTTTGGGTGTCTTTTCGCGTTTCGAGATGTTCGGCCTCTGTGATTTTCCAAAAATATGATTTTCGCGGCACGAAGTCCTTCGATCTTCGTCAACATCACGGATCCGCCTTCGAAATCATGGGATCATCTTCAAATGCTTCGAAATCGCCAACTGGCTGACCAAGAAAGCACACTTTCTGCCCGACCGATTGAGAAATCGACAAGACAAATGATACCGGCCCACTAGGAGCAATTAGTGTTTGAAATTACATGATCATCCGACATCAATCGGCATGAAAATCCATTGGCGATCAAGTTTCCTACATCGTAGGTAGAATTCCAAAATACGCAGCATGACCCGGGACTCTTCAAATGCTTTGGCAGCACTTAATGTAGGTAATGACCCGTTTTATCACAAATTAATGTGGTCATTTACTCATTATTTTGGACAACCCAATCAGAAGCCAATGAATAGGAGTTAGAAGTCAAGAATGAATAGGAGTTAGAAGTCAAGTGCAATCATGGCATTAAACTATGTAACTCCTCCCATCATGGAGCTTAAAGGCAAGTAAAAGCCCATTATTCTCCATCGGCCAAATCAAAAGCAAAGAAAAAGGAGTTACAAAATTACAAATTTAAAAACTTGTAACTCCTCCCATCATGGAGCATTAATGCAATTAATGCATTTAAATCCCATAAACTCCCCTCATTGCCACCAAAAGCCTATAAAAGGAGGCCATTTCCACCATTTCAAGAATCTCCAATAACGGAATCCGAAAAATACACAAGAGAAAACTTTGCAAAAGTTGCTAAAATAACCTCTCCTCCATTGAAGAAGTTCTGCAACGACCACCACTACAAGGTGACCGAAGTCCCTTGGGGGGCCACCCCTCCAAGGCCCTCTCCTTCTGTCTCAATGGCTTAGACGTGGCTTTTCAGCCTGTCTACTTAGCTTTTTTATTGGATATAGGACCTTCTCTTGGTCTTTATCCTCTAAAATCTGAGGTTCAAGCCGAGCCAAGCAAATCAAAAGCATCCTCTATTCTCATTTGAAAGACGATGGCGAAGTCCACACACGACTTGCGACCGTCAATCTGAACGAGTCCCCACAATCTCCTGAGAAGTTAAATCCCCTTTGTCCTACTTTTCATTGTACTTTGTATTTTTTAAAGATACATAAAAATCACAACTCTTGTCTTTCCTTTTTTATAAGAATTGTAAATCGCCTTACACGACAAAAAATCTTATTTCACAGCAAAAACATGGCCTTTCACGGCAAACAAATGAAAATCGCCTTTCACGACATTCAAATAAAAACATGTCTCTTTTCCTAAATATATGTGTAATGAAAACTAGAAAAAAGTTAATTTTCTTTTCTATTTGTGAAGGTGGATCTACGGACCACCACTTGTCAATTACAAGTAGAGTAGAAAATTTGGCATACCCGTACAAAAAAAGTTGATGTTCGCTTTGTCTCTGGTCTCGAAAGGGTTGGGCCCCATGGACTCTCACGTCCGCCGACCCCAATAGTCCCGCGAGAGAAAAGGCGAGCCCATCAAGAGCGTTAGCAACCCCGTTCACGGACCACTTAATGAGAGCAGAGGAAACTTTAAGCTTGGAAGCCAATACCACTACCTCTTCGCACAAATCCGCTAGGCGCCAAGGAAGATCAAAAAAGCATAAGCCCATCTTATGGCACATAAAGAGTTCCCTTCCGCAAAGAAGTTCCTAAAACCCATCTTGTCAGCTTCTCACAAACCTGTCCGAAGAGCAAGCAACTCAACCTCGTTCACCGATCTGAAACCAGAAGGTCCCTAAAAAGAGATAAGCTTAACTCTGACACTATCTCTAAAAACACCCCCAATACTTGATTGACCTGGGTTACCAAGAGCACTCCCATCAAAATTAAGCTTTAAGGTACCCAATGGCAGAAGCGTCCAAGGAGGCATAGCCTGGGGCAAAAAGGGATAAGAGAATGCCACATCTTTTCAACATCTCATGATATCATCTATAGAGTATCCTTTAAAAATAGGAAGGATAAAGACCCAAGAAGCCACAAGGGATTTATTTAACCTTAAAAGCCAAGGCTTCTTTAGAGGAAGAAACTCCTTTAAAACACCTTGAGTTTCTTTCTTGAGGAATTTACGGGGAAAATCTCCCTAGGACCGCATACGTCCCAGCAGGAACCAGTTCCATGTCGGATACGCGAGGGGTCCTCATATGGGTTTTTTCTCTGTTTTTTTTTATTGTTTTTCAATATGGTCGATATCGACCATTCTGTCAGTTAGATTTTTTCCAACACAACATAATGGTCGATATTGACCATTCTATCAGTCAGATTTTCTTCAACATGTAACTGTCTTATTTGCTGAATGTCGTGACCTCGAACCCGGACCCTGCAGTGGCATGACCTCAGGGAGTGCGAAATTGGGGCTTAATTAACAATTATATTTCTTCCATAATTCGCATGTGTGAGGATGAAAAATTCCAACACACTCTGAATATTTTGCGGAAGCTTATATGGCGTTGCGACTCGGATTCCATGGCCATCGGATTCCGTGTCGCACTCAACCGCTAGCATATAATTATCATATCAAGGATCATATCAAATTAGAACAAACAATCACAATAAAATACAAAGCTGGCAGTAATAGGATATTTCATTCCCACATATGTTCAAGTTACAAATGTCAATGTATATTAATTAAATCAGAAGGAAAAAACTATTAAAAACCATACAAATAACAAGCTTAAAAAAAAAAGCACTACACCACATGTGACGTAACTCCGATGTCAAGCTCAATGTCTACATGAGATAGCCGACACTACAATCTGCAAACTCATGGCTCCACGGCCAACACAAGTACTCGGTTCGGGGCGAAAAAGTCTGGACTTGAGTACCAAAATAGTGGGTCAGACGCGACGGTCTGGCAAGTGGGTGAAAAGATATAAACAGTATAGCAATTTAGAAGTTACCTTGAGAAAACATTGAAAACTGCTTGAACAACGATTTTCGTGAAATAAGATGGATGATTTGTCCGAAAACACATGATCAGTGTAAAACATGAGTAGGTACCAATGAATCGGGAAGTGGTAAGATGGCAACCACACAATGTTAAATCCTCTATCACTAATGTGATGAGAGCACATTCAGGGGGCGTTGGTCTTAGACACGCGAAATAACGAGAGCCAACGAAATATATATATATATACATATAGCTAGACAAGACCACGGCCGAGGAACCGGGTAGCGGGGCAGGACAGGAGCAAGAGAAGGACCTCCAAGTCAGTGGATCAAGCCAACAAGGTTGTCCAAGCATAGTGGTGCCGATATATAGGTCACACGCAGAAATCAGAATATATATACATATCTATATCGGTGTATAACACTCAAATAGGCTGGACAGGGTGCTCATAGGCACATATATCACATTAGTATCTTGTCATGCATATACGGGGCTGGCATAACACATTCAATGTATCTATCAATAGTTCTTAAGAAAACTAACAATGACACATGAAAACAAACAAGAACATATGTAATTCGAGTGAAAGAGAATACCAATGAATTTCTACAAACTCTGGACCATACATTGAGGCCTAACGGTATAAATCCAGGTGTATGGAACACTAGTATGTCAAATTATGTTTTTGGCTTGGTACTCCTGAAGATCATCAAGGCATTCCAAGTGTTCCATACACGTTGGTAAGTCAAAGAGTCCTCAATATATCTCCATGGTGGGGTTTCGTCCTCAACCGGCTCCATTTTTCACTTCCCAGGTCTCACCATTGCATTGGGGCCTCAAATAGACCTTTCCCAAACATTAAAACATCATTTCCAAGTCCCCAACACAGCCCCAGGCCAGACAGACAGTCGGCTCGAGCGGACCAGACGTTCACTCGAGCCGGCAAGCTTCTGAGAGGGGCCTGCTTGACACACATGGGTCCGCTCGAGTAGACTGGTTCCTGTCAGGTTGGCTCGAGCGTACCTGAAGTTTGGCTCGAGCCATCCTGCTTCTGGATGGGGTCCGCTTGAGCAGACTGCTTCAGAAACTGCCCGTTTTGCATTTCGGGCTCCTTCCTTTTCTTCTTCCCAAACTCCCTTTAACCCTTTCTTTGACACCAAAATTATGGGTCTCTTTGCTCTACCAAAGCACCCTTATTCCACCATCAATCATTTCACCAAATACACAAAGAACCCCTCACATTCATCCCCATTTCATCACAAGAAAAGCCCATCATCCATAAAATCCACATGACCACATAATACAAGCTTTATCAAAAATTAAAATGCATACATCTCTAGAAGACTAAACAAATGAAAAAGACTCATCAATATGCCTTTATAACCAAGAGAAATTATAGCAAGAATGAAGATGAAAAAACCAAGAACAAATAGTAAAATCAAGGTTTTCTCACTAAACATGTTAATATTCAAAATCATCCATTCATCCACTTGCCTTTGCTTCCAAAGTAGCTAATCAAGCTCCTAATCTCACTCCCAAGCAACTAATTCCTAGCTACACGAAAACCCCCAAAATAAACTCATCTTAGAACCTTAAAATGGCAAATCAACAAAGACAAGGAATGGGTTCAAACAAAGCTAAGAAATGGGACCTAAGGGATTGCCATTACACAAAATAGAAACTGGGAAGGAGGCTCTTACCTCTAAGACCATTAATCAACAAGGGGAAGTTTGGAGAAGGGGCTGCCCACCTTGGCTTTGCACAAGGGTGATATCTATGGAGAGCTAGAAGGATGGAGAAAAAGAAGTTGAGATCTAATCTCCATTTTGGCAAGCTTGGAGGTGTATTTTGTGAGAGGGAGCAAGAAGAAGAAGAGAAAAGGGGAAAAACCCTAAGGAGTTGAGCTCCTTTCCCTCTCATTTTGCTAGAACAAATGTGGGAAGAAGGAAGGGGCTGGCCCTTTTGATCAAAAGGTGGGTGTGGGCCCCACAATCACTTAAAACTTGTCAAGGGTAAAACATCAATTTCTAGGCCCCGGATGCAATCAACAAAGAAGAGAAAAATGTTTCTCATAAAATCTAGTTTTCAAAAAATATAATTTTGACATGGTTCTAAGATTTCGAAGTTTGGTTCCATATTCAATGTGAAAAGACAGATTTGCCCCCAGGGCTGGAAGAACTGGTTTTCAGGGCTTCGAATGGGTACGGAGTGAGCATGAAAGTTGTAGGGAATGACGAGATTAGTCAAACGAAGCTGAAATGGGAATTTTTTTGGGAATCACAAAGAACCTCCCGATGCTGACCACACAAAACAAATAGAATCCTACGGTCACTAACTGGGTTCACTGACTCTCAAAATTTCCTGAAGTTAATAAAAAGTCATTCTAACTCACAAACTCAACCAAACAACCACTAATCCCACTTAGAAAATCGACCCACAAATAAATCAACACTAATCCCGGAAATTAGGAGTTGGGTTCTGACACTGAACACAGCAGAATAGTCGATATCGACTATATCGCAAAATAACAAGCAAAAAGACGAATCTAAGTTTTCACCATTGGTTGTTGGTGCTGCTCCATAGCCTGTCAAAAAAGGGCCATTGCTTCACCTGAATCTCCACACTGAGCATAACCATCTATCATTGAATTCCATGAGACCACATTCTTAACTCACATCATGTCAAATACCAACCTAGCAATCCCAATCAAGCCACATTTCGCATACGTGTCCACAAGTGCAGTAGAAACATTCACATGCAACTCAAATCCAGCCCCAACAGTATAGCCATGGATAGCCCTGCCAATCCTCAAAGACCCAACATCAGCACAAGACCTCAAAGACACTGACAAGTGTTATTGAGTCAGGCCTCTTCCCTTCTCTCTGCATCATAAAAAAAAAAAAAAACTCTAATGCTCTCTTTACAAGCCCATTATGTGCATACCCAGAAATAATTGTATTCCAAGCGACCAAATCTCTCTCAGGCATTCTATCAAACATCCTCCGCACTTCCTCAATCTACCTACATTTTGCATACATATTCACAACCGCCGTCATCGCAAAGACATTCTATCCAAACCCATGTGTAATCAACCCAGAATGAAGCTCTTTTCCCCTCCTCAACTCCACATTGTCGCTAGCATCTCTCTTTATCTCCTTCTTATTTTTATTATTATTCTTCTTCTTCTCCTCCTTCGCAAGCTATGGAGCAACACCAGCAACCAAGGGAGAAAACCCAAATTCATCTTTTTTCTTGTTATTTTGCGATGTGGTTGATATCGACCATATCGCAAAACAACAAAAAAAAAAAGAAAAAAAATGCCACATGAGGACCCCTCCCGTAACTGACATGGAACTGGGTCTTGCTGGGACATATGCGGTCCTAGGGGATTTTCCCCGTAAATTCCTCTTCTTTCTTTCCAAAGAGTCCAAATAATTGTCAAAAAAGATATTTTCCACATTATATTTTCTCTAGCAGAACCAACCCTCATAGACCATGCCTGATAAGAAGCCTTCAAAACCAGCTACAATCAAACCACGACAATGTCGAGGTCCATAAAACACAAGCCACCTCGCAATGCAAAAGCAGGTGGTGGTCTACAAATTCAACAACCCTCAAGCACATAGGACAATGATCTACAATAGTAATGTTGCGCTTGCAAAGATTATCCATCGCAAGGGTAGCATTTGAAATGCTAGCCAAGAGAAAGCCCCAACCAATGGAGGAGCTTTAGACTTTATACCTCATCAAAATGAAGTTTTGAGAGAGCACCACCTCTTAAGGCCACGAAAAAAAGAAACAAAGGCGAAATATCCACCAATTGTTCCTGTCCAGACTCTCTTTTCCTTTTTTTCGTTCACAATGAAAACACTATCTAACACAGTACGCAATGCAGCAAAATCTTCGATCTCCCCCTCACCAAGATTTCTTCTAAAGATAGGACCCCAAACTACTTGTTCACCATTTTTCAAGAAGTAGTATCTAACCATAACAGAAACGTCGTGAGCATAACGAAAGAGATTAGGGAATTGAGATGACAAGGAAGATTCCCCTACTTGGGTATTCAACCAAAATCTAATATTGTCTCATGTCCCTACTCTGTAGCGAATTATGGAATCAAAAGAAGCCCTAACAGACAACAGGTCGCTCCACAACCTCAAGTGGCTAGGTTTTCATCCTCTGGGCATCCCACCCATCTCTGATGACATTATACTTGACCGTCACAATTTGCTTCCATAAACCATCTTGACCATCACCAAGCTGCCACAGCCATTTTCCAAGAAAGGCTTCATTGAACAAATTCAAGGGCCTAATACCTACATCTACTTCCTATTTTAGATGTACAAATTTTACTCCAACTAAGAAGATGTATTCTATTACTTTCAGTCGCACCACTCCAAAGAAAATCACGTTGGAGTCTTTCAATATGCTTAGTAACTATCACCGGACATTTAAAGATCGACATAAAATAGATATGCAGATTAGATATCATTGATTTAATGAGAGTTATCCTTCCTCCCAAGGATAACTAATTGGCTTTCCACAGTGCTAGTTTACTACTAACCCTTTCAATAATCACCTCTAGCAACTTCGAAACCTTTAATCAGATTGGCAAAAATTTTAGCCTCTATCATCCGGCTAAGAGCTTCACCCACACTAACAAAAAGGAAAGGGATAGGGGATCACCATGCCTAATACCCCTTCTCAACTTTGAAAAAACTTATGGGAGATCCATTGATGGGAATAGAAAAAATGTACCCAAGACACACATGCCTTCATCTATCTCTACCATCTATTACTGAAACCCATGCGGCCCAGCAAGTGTGGCAGGAAATCCCAATCAGCCATGTCTAAAGCTCTTTCAAAGTCTAATTCGCAAATCAAACCCGGCTTCTGGGAGAGATGCCTCGAATGAAGACATTCATTAGCCATTAACACACTAACTTGGTTCTTCGAGAATATTCAAGGCAATACCTTTTGAAGTCTACCAGCGAAGACTTTGGCAATGACTTAATAAAGATTACCGATCAAGCTTATACGGCGGAAATCTTTAATTCTTACTGCATCCATCTTTTTAGGGATTAAGGCAAAATAAAAGAAGCACCTTATATCTTTTGAGAGATCACCCATATTGAAGAATTCAAACACAAAGCCCATGACATCAACCTTGACAACCTCCCAAAAACTCAAAATTTAATTTTCCAAATCATTCCAGGGGTTTATGGGGTATTAAAAAATGCCTTCATTAAATATTGCTAACTACTTTGTCCAAAAACTAAATAAATAAATAACAGATTTATTCAAATGAGAACTAGTTCTCAACTATTATATGAGAACTTTCGGTGGGGCCCATTTGGGGATGGGACCAGGGGGTGGAAAGATCTATGTGAGACCACTCCAAGTATCAAGTTTAACCCCAACCCCATGCCCCTAACCCCTTCATCTTCGGCCCACAAGTTTAATGGCTTCATATTAAAAAAAAAAATCCAACCCTCGATTCAACGGTTTAGTCCAATCAATTGCGTGCCAATCCTTAGGATCAGTGAATATCAGGGGGTCCCTATTTTCCATGGTTGGATGGGTTGCTAGGTGGGCCCCACCAATAGTTCTCACTGAAGCACGGTGAGAACTAGTTCTCACCTGAATATTCCCAATAGGGAGCCCTGCCCTAAAGAGTGCCACATAAGTGCTGACACTCAGCATCACAAATTAAATCCCTTAAATCTCTCTAAAAACATCAATTGTGGGTCACTTCATAAAATCCTAAATCTTCTCCAAACCTCTCCCCTAAAAGTGCTCTCATTCAATTTTAGATTTTCCAATCTTTAAGCAATCAATCTTTATCCCTTACCCCTGAAATCTATCAAATTTAGAGTCCTTTAATATTTTAAATATCCAACTATGTAACTGACAATAATTAGTGGGTCATATGCCATGCAATCAATTCCAAATTTTATCTATGATTCTATCGAATTGGGACCCACTCAATCCCATTAGAGCACCGAGTTTGGACCCACTCAATACCGTTAGAGCAATCTTTGCAACATTGTCTCCGTAGTTTCCTGTTTTAGCTCTTATACTCCTAATGCCTTTCAAAAGTATACATCCTCAAAATATTGACCACATCATTATTGGGTCCCACAAATATCATACCTTTCAAATATATACTAGCAAAACATGCCCGCGCTTAGCACAGGCAATCTAATTCATATAATAAAAATCTATAAAATTTCAAAAAATTATAAAGAAAATTAAAAATATGAAAGCATCAAAGATTATTTAACCAACTTGGTCCAACTGTAGTATATATACTTAATCTCACTTATTTGTCTCTACATTAAGAAACAACGTAAATCAGATTAAATGAAAGATTTAAGATTTTAATTGTTTAGATGGACCACATGTGAAGTATTAAATACAAGGGTTTTTCAATCTTGGTAAGACATTGGCTGGGTTATCCCTTCACGGGTGTTTTGTGAATTGTAATCTCTTTAAGAAATTAAAAGGTAAGGTAAAATTTTAAATTCACCTAAAAAAACTCATTTTAACTTGGCTAGATAGAGTTATTGAGTAAGGTGGAGTTCTCACATCAATCAAACTCTTTAATCTTCTAACCACAATGGATCAAACTAAACTCATTTTAACTTGGCTAGATAGAATTATTGAGTAAGGTGGAGTTATTACATCATTCGGACTCTTTAATCTTCTAACCATAAGAAATATATTAAAATTTCAAATTCACCTAAAGAATGTTAACAAAAGTGGACTCTTGGTCTAAATTCGAAGCAAACTTTAAATTTCTCCCCGATCAAAATTGAAATTGAAACTGGACTGCAAAATTGGACTCCAATTAGTCCAATTTCAAAGTTGAAGTCCGGGCCGTAGTTAATAAACAATTTAGTGGTCCATGAGAGACTATGATAGGAAAGGATTCGAATTTGATTTTAAATCAATTGAAAACATTGTCATATGTTTAAATCCAATAATAAATGAAATGACAATGACATGAAGTTTAAGTAAAACTACTATAAATTAGTATTATTCTTAAAAAATTCAAATTCAAATTCCTTCAGCACTTTTATATGATCAATTCTTTGATTTTCTTTTGTTAAAAAAAAAAAAAAAACACATGCAATAGCCAAACCACTAACAAATGTAGTCATGAACCTTAGCTCCTAGTAGGACCTAAGACCGATCCTTGATCCTCACATACTATGCAATGGATGGGATCGCGCCCCACTTTAGAAGGAGTCAATAAACAACACGAAATCCAAAAAAGGAATTTTATATCATTTTTACAAGAAAAAAGGAATATAAAACAACTGTAGATGCCTCCTTGTGAATCAAGACCACTCACTCATTACTCCTTTCATAAAAGTTGGATCCAATCACTTTCTCCTTCAAAAACAACAACAAATCATCATGAATAATAGTAAATAAACAGGTTAATATCAAGAGCACAGACTTTGGCATGAAGAAAAAAAACTTACAACAAATCACACAAAAGCTCAGAAAAACTTCTAAAATCTAAAACCTAGACAACAACTTTACTGATTCCATATATATATATATATATATAAAAACAGATACATTTCAAATAAAAAAAACATCTAAATAGTGAGTTTGATTCCACATCAAATCATACAACAAATCAAACTAAACACAAAAATTCACCAAATAACAAATCAAGAGACTACAAAAAGAAAAAATAAAAAATAAAAAGAACCAAAGCATCAAATTAAATATCACCCTAGTCAAATTTTTATGCACGTTGATTAATCCAATAGCTTATAATAATTCACTGAATGTTGGGTTGAAAAAAAAAAAAAAAAACTACTTGATAGGTCATCACAAGATTGAGGTGATTTGATCCTAAAGTGCATATATTGCCATTTTAGAATCTGTAGGTAAAGATTTTAGAGTTCAGACCATATTGTTAGTGGAGTTGACACTTGTATGATTGTATCACATTGGAAGGCTCAAAATCACAAGAATGTGATCACTGACTTTTAGATCTACAAAAGAAAAAAAAAACCAAAAGAGATAAAGAAAGAAATAGTTACTACCATGGGAAAATGTTTAAGAATGCAAATATTGTTTTATCATTATGTAGAGAGACTGACTAACATCATACTTCCATAAACTACAAGAGAGCTTATGTTGGCACCGGACTTTTTGCTTTCCCCACTGCACCAAAAAACAAAAAAAAGAGTTTTTTTTCCTAAACTACCCCTGCTCCTTCTCCCTCTCTCCCTCCACCCTCTTCCCTCATCCTCTCCTTGGCCCCCACCCCACCCAACCCTCCCAGTCTCCGGTGGGGTGGGATCCAATCTGCCAGCCAGCTAGCTTCCGTCCCCCCTCTCCCTATAACGCCCCAATTCTGAATGTCGAGTTTACTTCTAAGGTACCCAAAATTGGCATACTACTTCGCGGAAAATCTGAGAACTTCCAAGATCATAGTCTACAGTGAAGTCCAATTTAAAACTTTTGAAACAATATAATGATCAACGATTAATTGCGGAAGCATAAAGAATAACAGAAGTAAAATCATATAATAGCGGAAGCCATAAAAGGTATCGCAACTATAAAGCAAATGTAGTAGGGCTAAGGTCAAGCCTAAATCTCAAATGTGAAAAAAAGGTACATAACAGTCTAACTCCCTACTCACAACAAAAACACTAAATCCCAAAAAATGAGTGCACTCAAACCCCCTGTGCAGGCACTCCAGTCTCCAGCTCGACATCCTGGTCAGTCGGTCCCCATCTGTAGTCTGCTATTACGGGTGCCTCAACAATCGCGTCGTCCTCGAGATCGGGGTCAATACTGTTGACACCAAAAATGCCACTTTGCCTCATCAACATCAAAAGCTACATGGAGCCACATCCTACCACAAACAGACAAAGGCCGCTTCAAGCATTAGATCATGTCAGAATCAAACAAAGACTGCAAGATCCTTCAAAATAGGTAAAACAAGGGTACATATGAAGTTTCGGGCCATTTCAACACCGTTTGGCTTCTTCACTACTCCAGCGGCTAAGCAGGAGCTCCCGATGGCGACAGTGTCGAATATATCAAATCTTCGATCAGCGCCTATGGATGGTCTTAAAATACTTCCAAAAGGCTCCACGTCAAATTTCAAGTCAAACCGACACCGTTTGACCCTCCATCAACTCTCGAGCAACAAAATCAAGCCTCTCGGCGACGAGAACCATCGTCACTCATCAAACAAAGCACATGGGTGGCTTCTACATGTTTTCAAAGAACTGCACGTCAAATTTCAGGTCATTCCAACAACGTTTGACCTAACTTTGACGCTTGGAAGCACAATCAAGCCTCCTACCGGCGGAGCTCCCCGGGACCATGGCATCCAAATCGGAGCTAATGGATCGTCTCAAAATGACTCCAATAGGCTCCCCGTCAAATTTTAGGTCAATCGAACAACGGTTGACTGTACATTAAAGCTCGATATCTTCCTCGCGGTGAAATCAAGTCTAGCATCAACGGGACCCCAAATGGCTTTCAAACTCAAACAAAAGCCCATGGTTGGTCCTATCTACTGCTCAGGAAGCTTCACGTCAAATTTCAGGTCATTCCGACATCATTTGACCTAGTTTCGACCCTTGACGGAAAATTAGCTACAAAGTCTTTGACTTTTCCAAAAAAAATAGGAAACTTTGTGCTCCGATTTGCATGGCTTCCCATCAGGTTTTCTCCATGACAATCAAGCCAATAAATGAGGAAAAATATCAAGAGAAATACAGGAAAAGAAGAACAAGAAAAGCCCAAAAAACGGCTGAGAAACGGCGACCGAAAGGGGAAAAGTCCCCATGGTCGCCGGCGACCCTAGAACTCTAGGTTGCTGGATTTCCGCTAAAAGGGCACTTTTTCGGTCCCTTTTCACATTTTGAGTCGTTTGGCCCCTGTGATTTTTCCAGAAGCTGATTTTTAAGGCATGAAATCTGTCGATCTTCGTCAACATCACGGATCCACCGTCGAAATCATGAAATCATCATCCGACACTCTGGAATCGCCAATCGGCCGACCATGAAAACACACTTTCTATCCAATCGATAGAGAAATCGACTTGACAGGTATTGCTGGCCCATTGATGTCAACCAATGTCTAAAATTGCATCACTATCTGACATCAAATAGCATGAAAATCCATCGATGATCATCACCAGAAGAATTCCAAAAGACGCGGTGTGGTTCGCGACTCTTCAAGCGACTTGGCAACTACTTAATGCTGTTAATTGACCCGTTTATGATAGGTTAATGCGGTCATTAACTCATTATTTTGGACGGCCCAATCAGAAGCAAGGAAAAAGGAGTTACAAATCCAAGCAATCATGGCATTAAACCATGTAACTCCCCTCATCATGGAGATTAAAGGCAGTTAAATGCCCATCATCCTCCATCGGCCAATCAGAAGCCAAGAAAAAGGAGTTACAAAATCAAGAATTAAATACTTGTAACTCCTCCTATCATGGAGCATTAATGAAATCAATGCTCATAAACTCATCTAATGGCCACCAAAAGCCTATAAAAGGCGGCCATTCTAAAGAGAAAGCCCCCGGAAAAAATTGCTAGAAAATTGTCCAGAAATTTCTTGGAGAAATCTCTACACAAAGAAGCTCGGCTACTCTGAAGAAACTCTGATACAAGAAAACACCATAAAGTGATCAAAGTCCCTTAGGGGGCCACCCCCCAAGGTCCCCTCTTCTTCTATCTAACATGGCCTAGATGTGGTTTTTCAGCCCGTCTACCCGGCTTTTTATTGGATATAGAACCTCCCCTTGGTCTTTATCCTCTAAAAATCTGAGGTCCAAGCCAAGCCAAAAGAATCAAAGTATCAAGTGTTCTCATCTAAAGGATGATGGCGGAGTCTATACATGACTCGTGACCGTCGATCTAAACGAGTCCCCACAATCTCCTGAGAAGTTAGATTCATTTCTTACTTTTCTATTGTACTTTGTATTTTTTTAAGAGATAAAAAAATCACAATTCTTGTCTTTCATTATTGATGAGATTTGTAAATCGCCTTTCATGGCAAAATCACCTTCTACGGCACAAAACTGCCTTTCATGGCAAACAAAAGAAAATTGCCTCTCATGGCATTCCAAATCTGTCTCTTTTCTTAAAATATATGTGCAATGGAAAGTTAGAAAAAAGTTTGATTTCCTTTCTACTTATGAAGGTGGATCTTCGGATCACCATTTCTAAATTCCAAGTAGAATAGAAAATCTGGCATACCGATACAAAAATGTTGATGCTCGCTTTTCGCCCCGCCGTACCCCGGCAGACCCGGGGCGGAGGAAGGCGAGAGCCGGGTCCATCAAATACATGAGCACCAAATGAAGGGTCGGATCTAAGGATCTGATAAGGCAAGGTATTTAAGTAATATATGATATATGCATCAAAGAGAATAGATACGATCATAGCATCATAAGGGTAGCAACGGTACAAATGCTTGGCAATTAAGTAAGATATAACAAATAGAATGAGAATAAAAGTAAATTATCTATTCTAACCATACATCAACATGGCACATTCACACGAGCTGGACACCGCAGGATATTATGTTGCGGTCCTTTCATACTGTAAACAGTCGCGGCGGGGAAAGTAAAGTAACAATGAAAGGGATGACGAACCCCGCCAATAATAACAACATCAATATGAACACCCTCACACTCAATAGACTGGAACCGGAAAACACACCGTTCGTCTAACCATAGCTCATCATGATAGCTCTAATCCATAACCAATACAGCTCTCACCAATGATGATCAGTCCAAATGCTAAGCTTATAATAACTGAGTAAATGTTAATGCTGACTCAAGGAAACAAGTAAAGGTCTGTGTCTGTCCAGGCTTGCCTTGCGCGAGCAAGGTTCTATCAAGTCCATAAGAGGTCCAGGGTATAGGTCCAATCCATAAATACAACCTGTCACGCCCCCGAACCCAGATCCCTACATAGATCCGACCGCGGGGACGCAAATTGGGAAGTAAGTGATAATAATATCTCTCCCCAGGATCCGCATGTGTGAGGAAGACAAAATTTCCAAACACATCAAGAACATTTCGCGGAAGCTTACGTCGTGTTGCGACCAGGAGCCCGTGGCCATCGGATTCCGTATCGCACTCAACCTGTCAGTATAAAATTATCATAGCAATACTCATACTCAGTCCGGAACAAAACATGATATTAAAAAATATAGAGCTGACAGTAACAGGCTTATCATCGCCCAAGCATATTCAAGTTATAATTTAACAAGTGCATTAATTACAATCTCAAGAAAAAAAAGGCTAACAAAATCCTCACAAAACAATAAGCTAAGAACAAATACTACCCAGGTGTGTAATGAATCTCTGGAGTTAAGGACGACGTCTATAAGACATCACTGACACAACCATCCTGCAAAACTCATGGCTCTATAGCCAACATAAGTACTCGGCTCAGAGTGAAGAACCTGCTACCTAGAGCACCAAACAAACAAGGTCAGACACGACGGTCTGGCAGGTGATCAATTTAGACATGAGTATAAAACATTTAAAGTTTAAAAAAAAACAATGTTTAAAACCATTTACTGAATTTAAAAACAAATTACAGAATTTAAAACAATGCTTGAACTATGTACTTATCAAGAAAACAAAAGTTCATGAATGATATGCGAAACAAGGCTAGCATGAGTATAATTCATTTTGAAGTCTAAAATAAACAAAGCATAAAACCAATTGATGAATCCAAAACAGTGCTTGAACAATGTCCAAACCAAATCTTGCAGGAGTATAGAAATATATCATGATTCGTAGATCCACATTGATCTTATCCTTTCTCCATCATACATGATGAAAAGAGGAAGCAAAGACAAAGCAAAGCAAAGTGAAACAAAGCAAAGGCCATAGCCACACAAGGTGGGCGGAAAGACCGGCCGCAGAACTGGGACAAAACAAAGGTGTGTATAATTACACGACTAATCTGCAGATAGTTCATATGTTTAAGGACCCCTTAACTAGTGGATCAGATTGGAAGGGCAGTCCAAGCTCAGTGGTATTCAATGGAAATCATGAATGCACAAAATGAAAATATATTTACGAGACAAATCACACAAAAAGGGGAACTACTTGTCAAGACAAGACAAGATATCCTCCGCCACGCGAGGTGGACGGAGCAAGCAACCTGAAAATTTCCGAGGAGGGCTAGTAGAGACTCGTCATTTGAAGCATGTGGTTGACACGCTACGCCCCGTGGTTAAAGGTGCCGGCCGGACCAAATTCTCACATTTCCCTCATTGACCACATGTCAACCCCCAACCCAAGATTAGCGCGATTAGTGTCAGCTAAGTGTGTGTTTAGTTATTATGTGGGTTTAGTGTTCGTGGGTTAGAAATTGGTTCCATTTAGTCTAGAATGAGCTTTGGGGAATTTTGAGAGCGTTTATGCTATTCAATGACACTCAGGGGTGCCTTGAGTGTACGCGTAAGCTTGGAAGAAAATTCTAATTTCTCGATTTTTTATCGTGATTTCGATCTCTTTTGAATGGTTTTATTTTATTGTTCAACTTTTGTATTCAGCATGTCTGTGTTTGAGGCCCAGAAACTCAAGTTTTGGCCCAAAAGGGTAAAACAATCATTTCACACCAAATTTGGATCCAAATTTCAAAATCTCAAAACTATGCCAAAGTTATACTTTTTGGAAACTAGATTTTTCAACGATCATTTTTGTCTTCTTCGTCGTTTCTATCCGGGGCCCGTAAATCAACGTTTTAATCGTCGCAAGTTTTGAGTATAGTGGGGCCCACACATACACTTGACTCAAGTCCCTCTTCTTCCCCATTCCCACTCACGTTCTAGGCCCATTTTCTGCAATTTTCTTCAACCCAACTGAGAGGAACTCCTTCATCTTCTCCCCTTTCCCTCTTGCATGTCTAGGCTAGAGACCTCCAAAGTGAAATCTGAGGCCATCTTCTTCTTCCTCTCAACTCAAGGATTTCGTTGCTACCATTTTCTTAAAGAACCTAGCTGGATAGCCCTTTCATCTTCTCCCTTGCTTCTTGTTTGACTAGCTGAAGGTAAGGGTTTCCCTCTTAGTTGTTAATGGAGTTTTCCTAGCTCCTAAGGATACTATTTTTCACACATGCAGCACCCATTTCGAAATGGGTCTTTGTTTTCACAATTTTAGTGGATTTTTAAGGTTCTTGTCATGGGGTTCTTGTAGAAATTCGTGGCTCAGCTGTGGGGTAGGATTTTGAGAAGTTTTTGGCTTACCATTGTCAAGGCAAGTGATCAATCTAGTCTTCCTTGGATGCATGCTATGGTTTTACATCTTTTAGCTACAAATGATTTGATTTCCTTGTTTTAGATGATGCAAATAGTTGATATAAGTATTTGGAATGATTGAAATCTTTCATTAGTTAAAAATGCACAGGTTAATTACTATATTTCTAATGTTCCGGTCAAGTAAAATTTTTCCTAGCATGGTTCAATGTTATTGATGAATTGGGGAATGATTGAAAAGATATGGGATGCACTTTGATTAGAAATGGATGTCTATTTAGAATTGGATTGAATGGAAATATTATGCAGGATTGGAAGTGGTTTATGAACCTCTTATTGTGTTGGAAATGTTGGAAGGAAGGAACACTCAGAAAGTGCAAAGGGGAACAGGTTCTGCACTGAACGTCTAAGCCAGCAGCCTGTTCACTCGAGCGAGCAAGCTACTGTCTGGCGAAAACACCTTCTGGGACCCGTCCGCTCGAGCGGACAATGGGTGGGCTCGAGCTAACAAACTTCTGGATGCTGTCACTTAAGCGAACCCTGTGGAAGCTCGAGCGAACGAAGTTGTGGATGTGTCCGCTCGAGTGAGCTGCTCATTGCTCGAGCGAACCTGATGCTACCTGCAATTTTGAATTTGAAAGAGACAAAGGAGTTTTGAGGGAATTTTTAGAAGGATGAAAAACCAGAATACACTTAAGAACTTCTAATTTGAGATTGTGCATTTGGAACCTGAATTGTCCATCATCTTCTGGGGCACCAAAAATAAATTAATTCCCACAATTAGGGTTCAAATACACAAAAGTCAATGTAAGGTCTTAATGTGAACCGATTAGCTTGTTTTGGGACCCCGATTTCTGATATGATGATTATTGTAGGACTTGTTTTGTGTTGCAAGTATTGTCCTGATTTTTGAAATGTTTCCAGAAATTATAATGGGGATTACTATTTTTGTTTTATCATGTTATAGCACGCATTATCTCTGATATGCTCTACCTTGTCCTGTTTTGATAAGTAAATTTCCCCTATTTTGGTCGGCTTGTATATGTATTATCCTGTTTTCGTGCATACATGATTTTAGGTGAATACCACTGAGCTTAGACTGCCCTCTCAGTCTGATCCACTGTTTGGGAGGTCCTTAAACCCTGGACAATATGCAGATTAGTCATATATTCATATATATACACCTCCTATCCTATTTTTTGGTTCCACGGATGGACCCCACCTACCTAGTGTAACATGGGATTCTGCTCTGTCCTGTTTTGTATATCATGTTCTGTTCTGCTTGCTATGCTCATCATGTATGGTAGAGAAAGGATGAGCTCAAGGTGGTTTTTCTCACTAATCATGATATATTTCTATATGCTTGCTCGATTTGTCTTGTATACTTCCCAGCACTGTTTCACATTCATAAATGGTTTTAAATACTAAAAAATTTTCATGGTCTAAATGATTTATGTTTGTCTAAATTGATCACTTGCCAGACCGTCATGTCTGACCCGTTTATTTTGGTGACCAGGTGCAGATGACGTTGCCTTTGAGGAGGAGCGTCAGGAGGAGGCTGTTGAGCCACCCCCAGCCCTTGAGTGACAACCCGACGACGTCCTTTAGACGTCGGGTGGGGTCATGAGTTCCTTTTACATGGTTGGGTGTAGCATTTTGTTATGTTGGGATGTATGGCCTTTGTTGGCCCTTTTCATATTTTTTCACTTGGGATATATAATCTTAAACTTAACATACTTTTGTAGTCTTGAAACTTGAAAAAATCCTGAAATGCCATGCTTATGTTTCCTCCTTTGAATATTTGTCTCGGTGATGATTTAACTTATCCAAGATGATAATATGTCACATGTATTGTATAGATAAGATTACTTGCACGCTTCCGCAAACCATCGTTCATGTGAGATAAATTCCAAGTTTGTTTTGGGAATCCTCACCGCAGAAACCTGTAGGCTAATCATAGTTGGTTAGACATCGCGGGCTGGACCGAGGATCTCGGCTCGGGGTTGCAACACCACACGTGTTGACACCAAAAATGTCACTTTGCCTCCTCAACATCAAAAGCTACATGGAGCCGCATCCTACTACAAATAGGCAAAGCTGCTTCAAGCATAAGATCTTGTCAAAATCAAACAAAAACTGCAAGATCCTTCAAAATATCCAAAAGAGAGGTACACATGAAGTTTCGAGCCATTTCGACACCATTTGGCCAAACTTCAATCCTCCAACAGCTGAGCAGGAGCTCCCGGCGGCGACAGTGTCAAATACATCAAATCTTCGATCAAAGCCTATGGATGGTCTCAAAATACCTCCAAAAGGTTCCACGTCAAATTTCAAGTCAAACCGACACCGTTTGATACTCCATCAACTCTCGAACAGCAAAATCAAGCCTCCCGGCAGTGAAGCTCCCCAAGACCATGGCATCCAAATCGGAGCTAATTGATCATCTTAAAATGACTCCAATAGGCTCCCTGTCAAATTTCAGGTCAATCGGACATCGGATGACCGTACATCAAAGCTCGACATCTTCCGCACGGTGAAATCAAGTCAAGCATCGACGGGACCCCAAACGGCTTCAGAACTCAAATAAAAGCCCATGGTTGGTCCTATCTAATGCTCAAGAAGCTTCATCTCAAATTTCAAGTCATTCCGACATCATTTGACCTAGTTTCAACTCTTGGCAGAAAATCGGCTACGGAGTCTTCGACTTTTCCAAAAATAGGAAACTTTGTGCTCTGATTTGCATGACTTCTCGATGGGTTTTCTTCAGTGGAATCAAGCCAATAAATGAAAAGAAATGTCAAAGAAAAATACAGGAGAAAACAGAAGCGAAAAAGCCCGAGAAATGGCCAAGAAACGGCGACCAGACGGCGATCGAAAAATGGGCAAAAACCCCATGGTCGCCGGCGACCATGGGTGCATGGTCACAAGCGACCATAGGGATCCGGGTAGCCAGATTTTCCTCAGAAACCCACTTTTTCCGATCCTTCTCGCATTTCGCGACGTTTGGCCCCTGTGATTTTCTCAAATTCTGATTTTTGGAGCATGATATCCGTCGATCTTCGTCAACATCACGGATCCGACGTCGAAATCATTCGATCATCATTGGACACTCCAAAACTTCCAATTAGCCGACCAAGAAAGTACACTTTCTGCCCGACCGATCGAGAAATCGACTGGACAGATGATGCCGGCCCATTGGTGTCAGCTAATGTCTGAATTTGCATCGTCATCCGACATCAAACAACGTGCGGATCCATCAATGATCATCACAAGAAGAATTCCAAAAGACGCGGCGTGGCCCGCGACTCTTCAAGCGACTCGACGACCAATTAATAAGGTTAAATGACCTGTTTATGACAACTTATTAGGGTTATTAACTCATTATTTTGGACGACCCAATCAGAAGCAAGCAAATGGGAGTTACAAGTCCAATTAATAATGACAATTAACCATGTAACTCCTATCATTATGGAGATTAATCATGGTAATTAATCATAAAACTCCCATCATCATGGAGATTAAATACCCATTATTCTCCATCGGCCAATCAAAATCCAAGAAAAAGGAGTTACAAAATTATGAAATTAAATCTTGTAACTCCTCCCATCATGGAGCATTAATACCATTAATGCCCATAAAACCCTCCTAATAGCCACCAAAAGCCTATAAATAGGCGGTCATTCCAAAGGGAAAGGGTCCGAAAAAATCATCTGAAGGATCCAGAAAAATCGCCTGAAAATTATCCTGAACAATTCTCTGTAAAAAGAAGCTCTCCTGCCTTGAAGAAACCTTGCTGCAAGAACTATAAGGTGATCAAAAGTCCCTTGGGGGGCCACCCCCCCAAGGTTTCTCGTCTTCTATCAAACATGGCCTAGATGTGGCTTTTCAGCCCGTCTACCCGTTTTTTTTATTGGATATAGGACCTTCCCGTGGTCTTTGTTCTCTAAAAATCTGGGGTCCAAGCCAAGTGAACTAAAGCATCAAGCGTTCTCATCTGAAGGACGATGGCGGAGTCCATACATGACTCGCGACTGTCGATCTGAACGAGTCCCCACAATCGCTTGAGAAGTCAGATCCATTTTTCTTCCCTTTCTATTGTATTTTGTATTTTTTTAAAGAGACAAAAAATCACAATTCTTGCCTTTCACTATTGATAAGATTTGTAAAATCGCCTTCTACGGCACAAAACTGCCTTTCATGGAAAACTAAAAAAATCGCCTTTCACGGCATTCTAAATCTGTCTCTTTCTTTAAAATATATTTGCAATGGAAAGTTAAAAAAAATGTTTGATTTCCTTTCTACTTGTGAAGGTGAATCTCCGGATCACCATTTCAAATTCCAAGTAGAATAGAAAATCTGGCATACCCGTACAAAAAAAATGTTGATACTTGCTCTTTTCTTTCTCTTCGCCCCCGCCGCACCCCGACGGACCCGGGATGGAGGAAGGCAAGAAAGAAAGAGACAGGTCCATCAACACGAGGTAGACGGTGCACGCAAGACAAGACAAGGTAGCATAAGCTATAAGCATATCGAAGCATAAGAAGCGATCCTCTTTTTGGTTCTTGAAACCATCAAAACAAAATTGATACTTATAAGTCAAAACAAGTGCAAACCGATACCTAAGGCAAAACTGATACTTATAAATAAAACATGTGCAAAACAATATTCTTCGTGTCAAAACTAAGTTTTCAAAAAAAACTCTCAAGTATATGCTAAGACCCTTCATTTGATTCTTGTGTAATTGAAACCCAAATGTTGGAATTAAAAGTAGATTGGTGCTCCTGAAGCTAAACAACATTTTAGATTTCCAAGTGCACAATATCAAATTGAAAACCCTTAAACATATTCTAGTTTTCATTGATATAAATATCTACTTTCTTTCCCAACCTTTGATCACTAAGATAAGTATACCATTGGATTCCTTGCTTCGAGACCTTTCCAATGGTATATAGAACTCGAAAATCCGACGAACGGTTCAAAAGTTATGTTAGTTTAAAAATCTACCAAAATTTTGGTTAAGTACCAAGAGTTCGAACTTCCAGTCAAGAGTTCGAACTCTCTAGAGCAGAGATCGAACGTTCAGTCCACACCAATAACCTAATAGACTAAGAGTTCGAACTCTTCAAAGCGGAGTTTGAACGTTCAAGTGCAGAATTGTCCGTTTGCAGGATTTTTGAGTTCCATCCATTCCCAAACCCTGTCTATCCATTCTAAACCATTCCAAGGGCTAAAACCTGCACAAAAATGATGAGCCACCATGCTCTCCTCCTATAATAATGATTTCCAAATTATTTCAATAATTCTCCATTCACAACCACCTCCCCATATCACATTAAACAAGACAATTTGAACAAAATAAAGAGAACTTAATTGAATTGAAAACCATCAAAATAAAACTAGAAGCATGTGCATTTCAAACTATTTCACCACATTCATATCAATTCCTTGCTCAAACTACGATGTGAAATCAAACAATTTGTAGCTAAAAGATGTCCAAATATTGCATGCATCAAAGAGGACTAAAATGATCACTTACCTTTGCCCAAATGCTAATCCAAATGTGAATCAAAGACTCATCCAAGGTCCTTTCCTATGCCTGAACCGAAATCTACAAGAAACCCCAAGAAATTCCTTCAAAAATCCCAACAAATTTGAAAACAAGAACCCATTTCAAAATAGGGTTTGCATGTTTGAAAAACATCATCCTTAGGAGCTAGGAGAACTCCATTAATAACATGGAAGAAAGTCCTTACCTATAGCTAGCCAAACAAGGAAGAAATAGCTGGATAGAGAAGATGGAGTCGCAGGATTTTAGTACAAAGACACCCAGCTGGAGCTTGAAGGAAGAAGAAGATGAAGATGTGCTCAGATTTCTATTCTAAGGCCAAATGGGCTGGCATGCAAGAGGAGACAATGGAGGGGAAAATGAGTTCCCTGCTAGTTCTAAATTTCAGAAATTTTTGCAACTGAATGGGGTTTGAGAAGAAAGAATGTGAGTGAGGGAGAGGTGACTTAAGTGAGTTGAGTTGTGGGCCCCATTAGGTCCAAAACTTCCAATGGCTAAAACATCAACGTATGGGCCCCAGATGAAATCGACGAAGAAGACTAAAATGATCCTCACAAAATATAGTTTTCAAAAAGTATATTTTTGATGTGGTTCTGAAATTTCGAAATATGGGCTCATATTTAAATGTGAAAAGGTTGTTTTGCCCCTAAGGCTGAAAAGTTGATTTTTTTGGGCTTCGAATGGGTTCGGTGCGAATACAAAAGTAGTTGGGACTAATTTGACCTATCAAAAGAAACCAAAATTAAAAATTTTCAAAATCGAAAACAATCATCCCCACGCTAACACTTACAACCCAAGGCATCCCTGGGCTGCCAGATTGGGTCCAACCACTCTCAAAATTCCCCAAAGTTATCGAAAAAATATTCTAAACCACAATCTAACTTAATTAGGCTCAAAATACACATAGAGAACTAACGCACAGCTAAAAACACGCTAATCACGAAAATGAGGGGTCGGGGTCTCACACAACCCAAGTCTAAGTCCATCATCTAATCCATGTTAAGGCCCACCAACGCCATGGCCTTAATCTCAAAATAGTCCACGTATAATATCCAAGTTCAATCCAATAGTATTCAGTCAATTCCCATTCATAAATGGGTTAGAAGTCCACAATATCAGTCCTCTTCACTCTAAGGTATCACAACCATCCATTCTTAGGTTATATGATGGCCTGCCTAGCCAAAGACATGGGTCATTAGTCACCAATCCATAATACCGGGTCACCACTAGGTAATCCTAGGGTCAGGTCATTCAATTTCTATTTAATTAACAAGCATTAACAATAGAAAATGTGCAAGAGTGATAGTTATGATTAAATTCTAGTAAATCTCCGAAACCTTCAATCAACGGGAAGAATCAAAGGTCCAACCTAAGTAATAACCCCCTTTTTAAGTCGGTCCATGTCAATCAATTTGATTCCTAAATTGAGTTTCAAATGCCAATGATACTGTATTTTGGTGCTCCAGAAGTTACAGGCATCTTCGACAATGTTTAAGGATCAAATCGAAATCCAATTAATATACTAGATCCTACTTTGGTGCCCCCATGAGTCAAGGTTGAGCGACACCATTGACTCATGCTTGACACATCAATAGAAGTCTATTTGGATGGTCAATAGGCCCCACAACATATCAAAATCTCAGAGAATGCAAAATTGGAAATCCTCAACCTACAGTGTATCCAGTCGACATCCTCCCAGGGGCAGTTGATCGGTGTAACACCCTGTCCCGAGTTAATCAAGACTAACTCTAATTAATCTGGATTAATGCTAATTGAATGTGTTTTAAGGGATTAATGTGGTTTAAAGGCCAAATTGGAGTGAAATTGTCTCAAATGAGCAATTTGAGCTTAATGATAAGGTAATGAATGTATTGAAGTGATTTTAGACTTAGCTTAAAGGATTCGATGACTTTTTTGTAAATACGAATTTCCTCGTATTTCGTCGAATACGGAAACTCTTGACGTACGTTAACTTCCATAACTGTAGCAAGTCCATTCGACGTGAATTGGTTCAAATGACCCTTCATTTGACTTGAATTGGAGTTAATCAAATCAAAAGGGGGTTAAATGCAAAAATGGATTTATAAGAAGATGATGATGAACTTGGGTTCATTTCATCCATCTCCCAGCACAGCTCTCTCGCTCTCTTTCTTTCTTCCTTTTTTCTTCCAATTTCTCTCCATTGAGTGGTGATTTGGAGGCTTGACAAGTTGGTTGAAGATTCACTCCATCTTCACCATCATCTTCTCCATCTTGTTCTTTGATTTCTTGGAGTTTAAGCTTGAGAAGATCTCAAGATTTCCACCAAGAGGCTACAAGTAAGTGTTTTGGACTTGGTTTCAGAACTCCAAGCTTTTTTAGTGAGTTGTTAATGTTTCTTACATAAGAAACTAATTGGAATTCTCTTTTGTGGGTTGGTTTTGATTTAGATTCAAAAGAGGGTTTCAAGTTGAGATTTTTCATCTCAAATTCAAACTAGAAAAGGAGATTCTTGTTAGTAAATCTCAAAGCAAGGCAAGTGTACTCAATTTTAGTGATTTCATATGCTAGTAGACTTGTTTGAACTCAAGGAGTTCAATCCCAGAATTTTTCCAGTTCAAAAATTCTGAACTTCTGGGAGCAACTCGGTCAGCTGACAGGCTGACCGACAATTTGACTGACGTGTTTTGCACTGAGTTTTTGCAGGACATGCAGTTCCTGTCATGCTGACCGAATTGAGTTCGGTCAGCCGACAATGAGGGCTCCGTCGACCGACAGTCGACCGAACCACCTAACCGAGTTCTCTGAGATTGCTTGTGAACTCTCTGGAATTGGAACCGAGAGACAGTCAAACCGAGTTCGGTTAGCCGACACTGTAGGTTCGGTCAACCAACGCCTGACCAAAGGGGTGACCGAATTCCTTTGGGAAATGTCAGGAAATTGTATCAGTAGACTGAGCTTCTGGAAAACCGACTGACAGAGTTCGATCAGCCGAAATCCAGAGTTAGGTCAACCGACAGGTGACCGACAAGGTGACCGACGTTGTAGTTTATTCTAAAAGTTTCCTAAACCTTCATGGGTGTTAGCTAAACTTATGCGAATGTAAATTTCACTAAAACATGATGTCATCTAGAATAACACGTACATTGCATAATGAACGTTTCACCCGAATGTTGTTTTAGGAAAATTTATTTGTTTAATTGTTTAATTGTTTAAGTCTTTCAGACTTGAGTTGGCTTGTCTGCTCACGTCTAGTACTCTTATGTTCCTTGTTGAGCTACCATTGAATAACGTATCGAATTAATAAAATGAAATGCAATGAAATGAAAAGACATGAACTGAAATGAATAACCACTGTAATGAATTAAAGAATAAGTCTACTACAGTAGATGGAGCGTTTCGGAGCTCTGTGGGACCGGTGATCTCTTATCAAGACACTAGTGCACCCACACATTTGACAAGCCACTTAATGAAATGAGTCATTCTTAAGGCTGGGTCATGAATGGTGTGCACTTCCACCCATGCCCTTGAGGACAATGAAAAAGCACTTGATGAAGTGTACTAAATGAAATTGAATGCTTCATTCAAGGAAGAACTAAATGAACTGTACTGATTTGATTTGAATTGAATTGTTTATAATTGCTAAACATATTGTTATCATAGAATTGTATATACATTGTTGAACCATCGTGTTTACAGTATTATTGATGACATTACAGGCCAATTTGTCAGTCCCAATACTGCAAGGACCGCGCCGCCAGCAGAGGAGGCCAATCCGGTTCCCCCAGGAGGATTAAATGAGTGGACGTAACTTGGAGGGCATTAATTAGAACATTTTGAAATGTTTTGAATATAGATTCATTTTGATGTGAATAGTAGTCACCTGCATTGTAATTGAATATGCATGGTGGACTTGAACTTGATAGGAAATGAAATGTGTAAGTAAACTTTACTGTTATGTAAAGAACTTGTACGGTTTCAATTGATGTCAAGGTATATATGTATTTCCGCAAATTTGTACATTTAACAGGTACATGTAAAATCCCTTGTGAATTTCCTATTGACTGCGGTAATACGATGTTTACGGGAGTAAGTATGACAGTCGCGACTCTGGGTTTGGCCGTAGTAACCCTTATCTCGGGTCCGGGTCGTGACAATCGGGTACACTGGGAAGTCAGGATTCCAACTCCCAGGTCGACATCCAGTGCAAAGTATTTGGTCGACATCGTGGCCATGATGTCGACCGGGTATACATAAAATCCTAGACAGTCACCTGGCAGGTAGTGTCCTATTCCTGAAATTCCACAGTGTGTTTGGTCGACCTCCTGGCTTGGATGTCGACCAGGTACACTAGATTTCTGAGCCAAAGAGTCATTCCAGTCCCCAGTTGAATTCCTGCAAATCCTTTGTATCCAGTTGACATCCAGCAGGGCTGCTCGACCGGGTATACTGACATTCTAGGACTATGGGAGAATTCAACTCCCAATTATTTTCCTAAAATCCCTTTCTATCCGGTCGACACCCAGCATGGCCGGTCGATCGGGTACACTAAGGATCCAAATTTTCAGATTTCTGAAACTTTTACCATCCAACCCAATTCCCATCAAAATCACATCCAATCTCTTCCATTCATCATGGAAACATACAAGAACACCAAATACACTTCAATCATCCTCAAACCATCCACAGTTGGGCCATTGATCTTCTAAATGAGAAATCTCATCCATCAATGGCCAATAACCATGACAACAACCTCAAAAGGTAGATTATGCAATCAATCATCGATTGAATTGAAATTACAGAGTCAAAAGAAAGAAAATATGCATTCTAAGCTAAATAGGTATATTGCACTTGCCTCTAATCTAATAGCAATGAAAATGACAAGTAGAAGAGAAATCCAAGCTCTAAGATAGGAAATAAGCAACTAAGGTCTTCCAATCACTCAATCAATACCCAAATCTAGATCTGAAGAGATTTCTAACACCTAATCCCAACACCACAAGAGAATTGCAATAAGGAAAGAATCTAGAGAGAAAGATTTCTAGGGAAATTGAACTAGAAGAAGATAAATACCTTGATTTGTAAAGAGAGAAAAGATCTGTAAGATAGAAGAGATCCTTCGGGAAGAAGAGATCCTTAGGGAAGATGATAGCTAAAACTTGTAGTAGATCTCCTTCTTCTTTTTGCAAAGAGTTTAGATCTAGGGTTTCTATAGAGAGAAATGGAGGAAAATGATAGAATTGGAGGGAAAATGAGAGAAAGGAGAGAAAATAGAGGGAAATGGGAGAGAGAGCATGGAGTTCGTTCGACATGAGGGAGGGGTAGTTTTATAGTTGTGTTGGGGGAAGCAATTACTAAAAGGTCCTTCATAGTTTAATAGAAATGGAGATAAGTATATGAGAATTTAGGTTTTTTAGAATATTCTCATGTGGAAACCATTTCTATTAGATCTAATTACTAGCTAGGGCCTCTAACTAACTAAAAAACTCCTATAATTACAATTGACACCCTATAGAACCTATGAAACATAAAAAGAGACTAAATCCTAGAAAATAGGCTAATAGCCTAGGAAAACACCTTTATACCTGTACTAAACCCTACTAATTAGCATAATTAGATAATCCATACTATAATAGTAAGTACTATTCAACTCAAAGTGAGGGTCCACAGGGGGTAGGGCCTCACACTTCCTCCCTCCCTCTCCCTCTTTCTCCCGCTCTCCCCCCTCCTCTATTTCTCTCCCTCTCTCCCTTCCTCTCCTATTTTCTCTCCCTCTCCCTTCCTCTTCTTCTCTCTCCTTCCCTCCCCGCCCCCTTAATCTCCCTCCCTCCCCCTCCCCCTCCCCACCCGGCTAATTATATATACGAATTTACCTGGCGGGGGAGGGAGGGAGAGGAAGGGAGAGGGAGGGAAAATAGAGGAGAGGAAGGCAGAGAGGAGAGGGAGGAAGAAAGGAGAGGGGGGAGGGAGGCCGGTTGGCTGCCGTCGTAGGCTGCCCGTCGGGGATCCCTCCCATCCGGGGACTAAGGGGTGAGGGATGGGGGAAGAGGGTGGACGGAGAGAGGGAGGAGGAGCGGTTTAGGATTTATTTTTTTTTGCTGTGGGAAAAGACATTTTCGCAGTGCCAATAGAAGCTCTCAAACTACAACCCAGTCATGCAACCCATGCATATAGGTTGGTGTTTGTTTTTTTTTTTTTTTTTCCAATTAGAAAATCTCAAGCATAAGAGAAACCAAAGTAGGACATGGATAATGTTACATTTACAAATAATGAACTTATCTTTCTGTAAAAAGCTTGAGGAAAGTAATGTTTAATTAATGTGAAGAAAAGCTCCTATAATATCTCTATATATATATATGCATACACACACACACATGCAACCCATCCAAACCATGAAAAAATAAGAACCCCCTGATAGTCACTGATCCCAATGATTGGCACACATCCGAATGGACTAAACCGTTAGATCGATGATTGAATCTTTTTTTTTTTAATATGAAGCCATTAAACTTGTGGGTCACGGATGAAAGGGTTATGGGGCATGGGAAACTGGATACTTAGGGTGGTCTCACATAGATCTTTCCATCCCCCCTTGTCCCATCTCCAAATGAGACCCACAGTTGGACTCCACTGAAAGTTCTCATATAATAGGTGAGAACTAGTTCTCACCTGAATAAATTCGTATATATATATATATATAATTAGCCTACTCTAGATAGATGTGATAACATGCCATTCGAAGGGATAGACGAGAGAGCAAGTTTTTTTATTTAGGCTGCTTAGTGAAGGGTAATGCTAAAATGCTGATATATCCTCCCATAACAAAAGGATACAAAATTCTCTATATGCACATGCTGGTCTTAGCTCATGTTTGTCATCTCTATTTTCAACATCTACTTGTTTAAAGCGGGTAGAAGATTAAAAAATAAGACCGTTTGGCATATAGATTTACTTTCGGGATGGATTTACACAGAGGTCGGGAGGGACAATTGTCCCTCCTCAGCCTGTTCGAAAATTTCACTTGGGTTAAGGTATTTTAAAAAACTTGATATGGTAGTATTGTCTTTTTCTACTTTTACCCTTCCTAACTTTTTGCTACAACCAAATAATAAAATTGTAAGATAACGTTGGTAGAACTATCTTTTTATTTCTTCAAAAGCAAGCCATATTTGGACAAGATGTTGGTTCTCCTTTAACAACAAGTTTATATCCTCTTTCCTCACCTTTTTCCTTGATTTCTAAGTACTCATTTGCATTGGTTCTCAAATCTAGCCATATGGGTAATTTCTCGGCTCATTTGTTTTTTGTTTATTTTTTCTTTCCTTTTTTTTTCGTTTTACTTGAGTGCAACGGATGCCTCTTTGATGAGTATATTTAAACATATATATTAATTTTTCTTCATGTTTTGTGTATTTTTATAAAATCTAGTTACTTCTTTATGTTATTTATTTTTTCTTTTTTTTATGTTGTGAGGTTTTTTTTAATGCCATGTTATTTAAATCTATCAAAATTATTAATTTGGATTAGATTGATTTGAAAACATAGGACTATGTAAATGAATAGATTAGATTGGCAAGAATGATAACCCACTAAATCAAATGAGGGTAATCTTTATGATACCCAGTCTGTTTACTTATCAGTCTCATTACTTATAACTTTTGGCTCGTTGTCTTATTATAGGTTAGAATTATCAACAAAAGAGTGTTGCATATCCAAAAATCACTATTATATATTAACTTATAGGTCTCCAAAAATCCCTTGTAGGGCCCACATAATTATAATGCAAATAGTTCAGAATTTATACCATCATCTCTATTGATATATCCTAAAATTTCATATCAACAGGAGTAGGTGTAGACACCTCATTTGGCCCCTATGATAGCCTTAAATACCTATCATATATAGCGATGCCCCCGTTTCACCCATAATTGAATGATTAATGACATAATTCAGATTAATTAACGACGATGAAGATGCTTGTTGATAATTTTAGACTTAGTTCGACGATTTCTAGAAATTAGTGAGAGAGAAGCCAAGTCGCGTCAAGACCTTGAGTCCAATTCACTACTCACACAAGGAGTGAACCATGACACCACTCAAACCCTTTCCAAACCACTTAAGACATGCTTAGGCCAATCCCTCTAAAGACCATACTTAGTTTGCCAAAATGTCACCCGATTAGCCTAAGTTAGGAAATCGAATCCATTGGTCCAGAGATCCCCCATATTTTTCAGCCCCTATTTGTCAAGACATTTAGACCATTGAATTCCTCACTTCGAGAGCTTTCCGGTGATATGTAGAACGTCCAAATCCGATAAGCGAGTCAAAAGTTATGAGCTTCCAAAGTTTGTTCTAAGAAAAGATCACCTAGGCACCACCCATGTGGCGCCCACCCTATGGAAATCCATCTAGGCGCCCCATGCTGGGCGCCCACATAGCCCAGGACCACCTAACACCCCATGGTGGGCGCCCAGCCTCCAAATTTCAGTAGTTAGCCTAAAAGTGGCCCGGGACCACTCAACGTAGGGACTGAACTCCGAAAACGAATCGACTCCACCTAAGGCACCACCCATGTGGCGCCTACACTCCTAAGTTCCACATAGGCACCAGCCCTGTGGTGCCCACACTGTCCAAGACTACATAGGCACCACCTCATGGGTGCCCACCTCCAAATTTCACTAACTGGCTTGAGATTAGACCGGGACCACTCATACGTAGAGACCAAGCACCGAAGACGAACTGAACCACCTAGGCACCACCCATGTGGCGCCCAGCCTATTAATGATAGTGTAGGTCCCCTAGCCGAAGAGCTAGCTATTCAATCCCGACTACAAATGGGACCAAAGTCCAAAAACGCGAAACACAAATCATCTGAGCACCACCCTGTGGGCGCCCACTCTCTCCAGGACCACTTGGGCGCCCACAGGCTGTGCAAGCCATGTGGGCGCCACCCCATGGGCTCCCATCTTTTCGCAAACCCTAATTCACCCCAAAATAGCTCAAGCCACCTAGGGATGCGTGAAACCTTCTAGAAACACGAATTAATAAAGCCCTAGCACTTCTAAACTCGTCCCAAACCTATATAACCCCTCTTAACTTCATTTACAAGGGGAGGCTACCCAAAAACCCTAAGAAAAGAGACAAAAAGAGAGAATAAGCAAGAAAAAGAGAGGTAGCCACCATTAGAGAGAACTTCAGATCTAGAGAAGAAGAAAGGGAAATGGAGGGGAAGACTTTCATATCTTCAACAAGAACTATGGGTCTTTGCAAAAGCTTCGCTTTAGGAACTTGAGAAACGCGTCATATACCGGTATTCCTAGATCTCTCCTTTCTTTTTCTACATTCTATTACCATTCATGCTTAGAAATATGCTTAGGACCATTTGAGCATCGTAGATCTACATTAACTTGTGATAAATCTGATATTAGCATCTCATGATATTAGGAAGATGTTTAGGTTCATTCTAACATAGTAGATTTGCTTTGATTTCGTAGTTCTAATTGCATAGCTAGATTAGATCTCACATTAGCATCATCATTATCATCATTTATACCAAAGAGGTAGCGAGAAGCCCTTGGCAGAAAGGCTGGGCGCCACCCCCTGGGCGCCTGCCCTCACCCGAACCACCTGGGCGCCTGCCCTCTCCCGAACCACCTGGGCGCTACCCCCTGGGCGCCTACCCTTCTGAAACAGGGACCGGGTTCTAGATCTCCGCCCGTTGCATCGTTTCCTCGTAGGTTCGTTAGTTGCATCGCTAGTAGTTCGAATTAATACATTCGCATTAGTCGCTGAATATCGGAAGTGGTCTTAAAAATACTGAGATTCTTGTGTATTCCTTGTGTTCCGTTGAAAACTCTGACTGAGCAGGGTAGGCACTACAGGTGTGGCGCTCAAGTGGATTCCTCCACTTTTGTGCACAACTTTCGATCTTCCGCATTTAGTTCATTTACAAACTACATGATAATGATATGTTTGATTAGTTCTAAACTTTGAATTACCATTTTGTCACACTTCGCATCATATCATTTAAATCACACAACCATAGAAAAACCTAAAAAAAAATCATAAAAGCATAAAATCCCTTCTTCTCTTTCCTTACTCTCTAGTAAATTAGAGGAGAAACCAAAAACAAATTAAAAGATATCCATAAAACCCAAAAATAATAATTAGATAGTCTAGGTTATTGAGTTTAGCGCCTAAGTAGGATAAATCATAAGATTAATTAAAACATCATAATTAGCTAACTTAAGAAACATCAAATCATTAAGAACCCTAAAACCTTAAGACCCTAATTAATTCGGATTTAGAAGTAATTAAGAACTTTAAAAAAACACAAAAAACCAAAACCCAAAAAAAACAGCCACCGGGGCCCCACCCCCGGGCGCCCATCCTTCCACAGCCACCTGGGCACCTCCCTCTAGGCGCCCAGCCTACTCATTCCCTAAGACACCCCGATTAAAGCTTAAGTTAATTAGTAAGACCTTAAACTAATCCGAATCAACATAGTAAAACATTTTAAACCTAGAATAAGTAAACCTTAATCAACTTAATCTCTAATTAACTCAAAAACTCAAAACTAACAAAACTCCAAAAAGTCCACTGGGCGCCACCCCCTGGGCGCCCAGCCTGCACTGCCACCTGGGCACCACCCTCCTGGCGCCCATCCTATTCCATCACTAAAGAACCTTAATTAAAACTTCTAATTAATCACAACTTGAATTTAATCCTAGTTAACATAATAAAACACTTTTAAATTCAAGAAACCTAAAACCTCAATTAATTTAGACTTGAACCGGCCTAAGAACGCAAAAGCAACACGAAACCACAAAACAGACACCTGGGCGCCACCCCCTGGGCGCCCAGCCTGCCTATATATCTGGGCACCACCCTCCTGGCGCCTATCCTATCCCATTCCCTTAGAAACCACCACTTAATTAAACTTAATTGATTAAACCCTAATTAAGACCTTAAAACATTCTTAACCTAAAAGACTTGAAACCACAATCGATTTGGACTCAAACCAATTTAGAAAATACAAAACGAATAAACCACAAAATATCCACTTGGGCGCCACCCCCTTGGTGCCTATCCTTCCGCATCCACTTGGGCACCACCCTCCTGGCTCCCATCCTACCCAATCATTAAGAAACCCCCACGTGAAATTAAACCCGAATTCAATCATAATCAACACACCAGAATACCCTTGAAGTTTAAAACAATTGAAACCATGAGCCCGAATTAACTTAAAACATCAAACCAACTCGGACACACAAGACAGACACCTGGGCGCCACCCCCAGGCGCCCATCCTGTCACATCCACCTGGGCACCACTCTCCGGGCGCCCAGCCTCTCCCGTCACTAAAGCCAAATTAATTGAAACGAAATTTAATCTTAATCATCGCAACAGAACATTTTTAATTTAAAATACATCAAACCATAAAGCTCAACCGCAAATCAACCTAAAAAATACTGAACCGACCCGAACCACAGAATAGTTCACCTGGGCGCCACACTCTTGGCGCCCATCCGTCGAATTCACCTGGGCACCACACCCTGGGCGCCCAGCTTCCCTGTTTTCGGAAAAACTCGATTCACAACTTAGCCCAATTAATTGGCGTTTAAATAAATCCCAATTGAATATGAATAGCATCCCACACCCAAACACACTAAGCCCTTAAATCAATTTAAACTTAAGTTGACCTAAGAGTCACCAAACCGACCGAACCTCAACACAATCACTTGGGCGCCACCCCTTTGGCGCCCATCCTGCAAATCCACCTGGGCACCACACCCTGGGCGCCCAGCCTATCCGTTTTCATAAAAATCCCAGTCAACAACTTAACACAATTAATTAGCATTCGAACCAATCCCGATCAACATATTAAAACACTTTTAACTTAAAACACTTGAAACTTTAATCGATTTGGACTTAGCACCCAAAGCCCTTATGAACCAACAAACAACCACCTAGGCACCACCCCTGTGGCACCTATCCTACACTCTAACCTTGGTTCACAATTTCAATTTAAAACGAATAGCTAAACACCTTACCACTTAAATCAACTAAAACCAGAACCTAAAATAGTCTCTAAATGCGAAAACCAATATCAAATCCCATCCGGAATACCTAAAAATCTCAAGCTATCTACCTGGGCACCACCTCCTTGGCACCCATCCTCTCATTTGCACTAAAACGCGAATTCTAGATTTTGTTTCAAAATTTGGATCTAAATCCCTTTGGCATTTGAATATCGGAGAATAAAAACAATTTGAAACATTAAAACTCACCAAGTAAGAACCCCTTGGATTTCGAAAACAATATCGATATCATCGTCACTAGCCAAATCACCCAAAAGCTGCCACTTGGGCGCCACTGCGTGGGCACCCAAGTCACCAGAGTAACCTGGGCACCACCCCTCTGGCGCCTAAGTCCTTTGTCAACCCCGTTTCGCTGATTTCGACATCGTTTCACGTTTTAAAGTAAACCATAAATTCCAGAACCTTAAACAACTTAAATAGATCCCCAAAATATATTTAATCCACCTCTTAATCAATCTTCAACTCAAAACAAACCGAACCAATTAGAACTCACAATCAATAAGTTGCTTAGGCGCTGAACCATCAAACTCAGGCTATTCATACCCTAGGATTAGATCGGATTTCCTCGTTTGGTAGCTTAGCGCATTAGGCTTCGCCCCATCACTTTTCCTGTTTCGTTAGGGGACTGGGAGAGCTGATGTGGGCTGTCTAGGACCTTAAGTTAGGGTTAATCCGATGATCAGTAATAGAGCACTAATCATGTAAGTCCAAGTAAAAATCCCTTAGTTAGGCCCTTCTAGCCCCCATGTTGAAAAGCCATAAAAACTATAAAACCAACAAAATAAACCCAAAAAGATTTTCCTTTTATTTTTTCCTCCACCTCAGGTGCCAGATATTTAATCAAACTTAATGATAAAAGGGAATAAAGAACTAATTTCTAAAATTGAATAAATGAGAATAACGAGATGAGATGAGTGATTTCACACACACTTTTAATCAATCACGGCCCATCGGCCACCCTAAAACAAACACTGGCCCATCGGCCATTTCCAATCAATCCTGGCCCATCGGCCACCTTCAACCAATTACGGCCCATCGGCCTTTTACTTTTATCACTCGTGTATCGCATATGAAAAACACAGAAATCACAAGTCAAAGTCTCATTTGCATCATCATTTTGGTTTGAAAAATCAGCCTTTAAACCCTATTTTGCCAAGGGATCAGAAGGGGGTACCCGGGAACAGGGCCGATCCTATTCTCAAATATTTGGCACCTCCCCCTCTTTTATTTTATTTTCTTTATTTTAGTTATTTTATTTTACTTGGATATACTACGATTATGCTATGTGAGGATTAACCTTTATTCAGACTTTAACTCATGACCCTTAATTGACTCAAAATTAAAAAGACCCAAAGATACCCAAATTAATGTGACAGGACAATCGTCGTGTGTTGCCGGCAGCACATTAGACGAGAGGAAGAACCCACCTTATTATTTTTCTCCCTATATTTCTTCGACTTTTGTCGAAGAACGGTGTTACGACCGTACCGTAGCTGGCGATCGTGATCCATCGATTTTGAGGGTAGTCGGAATCCTCATTTTCGATGTAAAATTTAAATAGCATATATAAACGAATGGAAATTTCCCCAAACCATGCCTCTCTTGGAGAGGAAAATGAGGGGGGGTCGAAATTCACGTCCGACAGTAGGGTCCACCATCTAATTGAGCACATAATTGATGTGTCTGTACAACTTTGTACAAAAATTATAATTTTACAAAAGATAAAGATAAAAAAGGCTAATTGATGTACAAGTGTTTATATTAATCCAACTCATTATTTTATTATATATTTTTATTTACTTAAAATTTTAATTGTTTTTCCCTATGGAGAAAATCCTGGCTCGTCAGTGTTAAATCACCCTCTACCCGCTTTTAAGTATGGGCAAACATGCTCCTTTTCGACACCCGATCCTCATATTCCTTCGTGTTGGTTGAACACATCTCCGTTGAACACGCCCTGATCAAAAAAAAGGAGAGGGAGAGAAAAGAGGTGAGAGAGAACCTTTCCTTCCTTGAACACGGTATGTCGTCTGTTTTTTCTTTTTTTTTGGTTCTTCTTCCCATCTCTTTGCTGGTATGTCAAGTTGTGGTTATGGGAGACAGAAATGGGGAAATATGATTAAACGGTGGGAAAGGCAGAAGATTGGGAGATTGGGCAGAGGCTGCGAACGAGAGAGAGGGAAGACGATCGAATGGGGCTCGAACTTCGGATGTGTGTTCGAATGGGGTTTTGAATGTGTGGGGTTCGAATCTGTATGTTCAAATGGGGTTTTCTCTCTGTATGTGCGTGTGTTCGAATGGGTTTTGAAGTGAATGATGAAAGTTCTCTTCATTCAAAAGGTTTAGATCGATGATCGGATGTAGCAGAGGGCAGCAGTTTGGCTGGGTAGGTTTGGATCTGCGTCTGGGCTGAGCAAATCATGAGGAGCCAGTTGCCATTCTCCATCTTCTTCTCCTATTCTTCTCCACCCACCAATCCCCTGGGATCACACACTCATTCTTAAAAATCACTAGACTTGCTCACAAGAGCAATTCTCCTTTTCACGTGCAATCCAAACTCCCCCTCCTCATTCCAACCCGCAATCACATGTAGTAGAGCTTGAAGCTTGTGCCAGTTACTTTTTGCCCCTGCTCATCTTTGTACAAAGACACCAGCTCTTTTATTTTAGATAGGCAATGCTGTCCAGCAGTCGATTTGGCGAAGGGGGACTTGGGGTCATCCTGGGTGATGGGGTCTTTGGTGTTGGTGTCTTCACTGTTGTGGAAAGCCTTGAGATTTTTGGTGGGGACAGTGATGAGGTCTTTGGTGGTGGAATGGCTAGGTCTATGCAGATTTTAGATTTTAGATTTTAGAAGTGGGTAGTGATGAGGTTCTAGTGCAGGACAATGGTCTGATTTAATTATGCAGAGGATGGTTGGTGGGGGTGTTGGGTGTTTTAATTAACATCTTTGATTACCCTTCATTGGAGGTCATGTGATTTGAATCAATAGTAGAAAGTTAATATTCAGCCTAGATGTTAATTTGTCTCACAGATACTCTAAGAAATTACCCCTCTAACAAGAGGCAAACTCTTCTAATAAAACGAAAATAGAGGGCGTACCAATTGGCCTATTTATAGATCCATGCCATACCAATCACGTTTTCTGTGTTCAACTTCTCCTTTTAATGGCTCTTTTTTTATAACTCTATTTTGGATGGCTTTGTGACAGTAAGAGTAGAGATACCAAACGAGTCCTTAGTTAGTTACATCTCTAAATTTATTGATTATTTAATGTCAGGTTAACTAATTCTTGGACAACAGAATAACATGCAGTGCAATCTGATCCCGTCTCCATCAAAACTTTGAAGCCGCATTTAGTTCGTCTGAGTTCTTTCTTTGCTCGGGGGATATCACGCTGGTGCCTGCTGAAAGTAAGATGGATCCAGAAGAAACTTATTTGGGAAGAATGTTAGTGGAAGAAATAACCCCTGCGGTCATGGTTCTCTTAACTCCTATGGTGGAAGAAGCTTGTCAGAAGAATGGGCTGAACTTTGTTCAGATGCTTAGCCCATTCTGCCTATTTAATAAAATTGACGGTGATTATCTCCTTTTATTTTCTTCTTTCAAGAATGAGTTGAGTTGTTTTAAACAACTTGAGTTGATTTGGGAGGGATCTTGTTTGTTCAGTACCTGTACGTACCGCAAGTGATCAACCCTATAGATTGCAGATGTTCAAGTTGCGGCTAGTTTATGCCTCTGACATACGTCAGGAAAATGTTATGGTATTGTTTACTGGACTACTCTTCTTTGATTGCGGAGCAAATTCTTTATTTCCTTATTGTAGTTTGAGATTTGATAGTTTACTATTTCTTAATCAACTTATTTTCCTTGTGATGCTCTTGTGGTCTATGATTATGCGACCAAGTACAAGATATGATCTCCAGATTTCAAATTTTTCCATCTGTTATTGATGTTTTGATTTTGATCATGGAATTAGAGTCTCTTTGTATTAGTTTTACAACTTTCTAACTATTTGCTAATGATAGTTTAAGCCTATGTTGATGTCAGATTAATTTTTCTTTTTTTGTTCTGTAACAACAAATGCTTTATTAAAGACCGGACAAATTACGACACCCAAAAAGAAACGAGAGCTGGGTACGAGAATTATGCCCCCAAAAAGCTTACAAGATAGAAGCTACCCAAGGAGTGACTCTATCCAACCCTTGTAGCTGAAACATCCGCCATACCCAACCGCATGATATAAAATACATCTACATGAGAGAGCAACTCTTTAATCTCATTCAAAAGAAACTGAAGTCTCCAAGGCTTTACTCCACTATGCAAAACCCACCCCACGTCCTCATTGCATTAGCCGAATCACTCTCAACCATAGTTGTCAATTCCGTTCTGGTTTGGCCTTTTAGTGAAATGTTCTGCTGTACTGGTCAAATCTATTATTCCATCTCGGTCAATTTCCGCAGCTGCTGGTGGTCTTCTGGTGTTGCCCATGAAAATCTGCTGCTGTTGCAGGTTGCCTGCTGTGGAGATCTGATGTCGGGTGCTCTTTCTCTTCTCTTTATATTTTTATCTTTTTTTTTTTGGCTTCAGAAATCTTGTGATGCTCTATTGATTTTCTCCTCTTTTTCTTCTTTTTCAACAGTCGGCTGGGACTGTATTAGATAGAACGCTAGGGTTTTCTCCTCTAATACTAGGAGAAGACCATTTTAAGGGGTAGTTGGAACTAACTTGACAGAATAGCTGAAAAAGAGTTTTTTTATTTATTTTAAGATACCGGCTTGAAGAGGCCATATTCGTTCGTTCTGATTCACCAACTAATTTTTGGCTAGAACTGGCCGGCATGATTGACCGGAAATATGTTTTTTGGGTAGATCCATTCCGTCCCAAGCCAAACCTGGCATGTTCTCTGGAATTGGCCGAAACGGAAGGGAATTGACAACTATGCTCTCAATAATCAACTTGTCTTGGAAAGAAGCTGAAAAAATACGAGGAGCTTCTACACTGGCATTCGCTGCTTTGTTAGACTTCTTGGTACTTGCATTCTTGGAAAACATAAGCATTATGTTCCCCTTGTGATTACGAAGGACTCCAATTCTAGCCAGCCTTGATTTAACTCTAGCCACCCCATATATGTTAAACTTAAGAACACCAACTGTAGGGGGAATCCAATGAACCAAAGTACCAAACTCCTAACCCTCTTCAACTTGCACACCATGTAGTTGAAATCATTCAAAAAAAAAAAAAAACCCGAAAAAAGTAAGCCTCCTAGTTGAACATGGTATCATTCGTATTGATATTGCCGAATTCCTTCCTATTGGATGCCCACTTTGCAATCATAAGAGTTGCCACTGATATAAGCGATTCCATTGAAAATGAAGAGCCCCTAAAAACTCTTTCATTTCTTTTTTCCCAAATAGCCCACAGAATATCAAAAGGAATGAGTCTCCAAAGAGTAAGCCTGCATCCATGAAAATTCTCCCATCCCCAACACTGCACCTACTCTGAGATCGAACCTGGAGAGCACCAAAGCAAGTCACATATGAAAAGGAAATGACACCATAAAAGGGATGCCACTCAGTAATGGAGAAAAAGATGATCAATTGATTTTGCCTCCCTTCTACACATTGAACCAAGGATGTGCATATGTACCATATTGACCTTGGAATCAATTTGCGCGTGCTATGGGCTTTGAGATTGTGCAGACATTCATGCAAAGAGAATCCTAATGATGTCCAAAGGCTTTTTTTTTTTTTTTTAATAACACCGATGACCAAAGGCTTTATGATGGACACTAGAATTTCAGCCCCGAATTTGCTTTTTTGACAGCATAAGCAATTAGATGCCACTTAGTAGAAGATGCATGCTTTGGAGATAGGCAAAGAATGCGTATGCATTTTTATCTGGAGAGAGAGAGAGAGAGAGAGAGAGAGAGAGAGAGAGAGAGAGAGAGAGAGAGAGAGAGTTTTTCGTTTTGGTAAAACGAGGTTGAAGTCCTCATTATTGTGATGAGGCATCCTGAAATATGTGATATGGATATATGCAGTTTTATTTGATATGTATTTTTCATGTAGCATTCGAGTGTTTTATATCAGACCTCCTCAAGCCGTCGCCATTTACTGGATAAATCACATTTGATGATTAGATGATTGTTCATATAGTGAAAAATTAGGTCCTTGCTATACTGATAGACATGTTATTGCAAATTCCTTCACATGTCTAGATAAAATTAACTATGTGGGGGCCTTACCAAACATTTCTATTCATAAATGTACTAATCTCTTTGTTATTTTCAAGATAATGCATTTAAGTGGTGTAACCAAATTGGCCTTAAGAGAAAAGTGCATCTGATATCATTGCCACTGTGCTTGTGAGGTCTGGAGATCAATTAGTATATGTGTTATGTTGGTTGAATGGGAGAAGCAAACTTCACAATCTACTTGTGAGGCTGGGCACAATGGACAAATATGCGTTTCATTTAATATGAGGTTTTATATATTACTTTCGACAAGGGCGCGATAATGTTAATGGATAATTTTGGGAGGATATGAATGGTTTAATATGAGAAATTCCAATTAGTGAATTTTTTCCCCTAGAAGTGGACTTAAATGAGCATGTAGGAAATGATTGTAGAGGGTATGAGAGACTGGATGAAGTACAGGGATTTGGAGACAAGAATGAATAAAGAGACACTATCTTGGAATTTGCATCAACATTTTATCTTGTAATAGCAAACCCCTGCTTTAAAGAGTGAAATGCATTTAATTAGCTATTGGAGTGGTATTTGTAGGAGCTAGATAGACCTTTCGTTTAGAGAACATGGTTGACTGGCTTGTGTAGACTACGAGGTTATTTTTGGAGAGAGTTTGATCATACAACATAGGATAGTAGTGTTAGATGTGGGCATTAGAAGTAGAGGAAAGAGAGGTAGTAATAAAAGGTGCCTTGAAACAAGGTGGGGGATTTGAAAAGGCAAAGGGCAACAATTATTAAACATGAACTGATCGAGGAAGGAGAACAAAATTTGGAGGGAGAAACTACGGTGATGTGGAACCGAATGATTACTTGTATTATTAGCATGGTTACGAAAGAGGTGCTTGGGAGAGTTGAAAGGGAAATGACACTTTGATAAAGAAACTTGTTGGTGGAGCATAGTGGTTTAGGAAGCTATTCAAGAGAAAAAGCATTGCTACAAAGTTAGATAGGTAACTAGGAATATAGAAAATTATGAAATGTATAAGAAGGCATAAGAAAGAATAAGATAGCAGTGAAGGATTCAAAGTCCAGTCCAAATCACATGATCACCTATATAATATGTTAGGTACAAGAGGATGAGAGAGATTTTCAAGCTTACAAGAATGAGGGAAAGGAAAAGTAGGGAGTTAGATAATGTCAGATGTAGAAAGAGCGACAACCAAAAGGTTTTAGTATTGGGCAATGTGGCAATGATATTAAAGACAAGGTGGAGAGAATATTTTAAATAACTTTTAGATGATTCTATAAGGGGCTTAAGAGTGAGAGATGGAAGCTTTGGTTAGAGAGAAATGATAGATTGTTCTGGAATAAAAGTAGCTTTGTGTATGAGGTTGTTCAGTCCATTGTTGGGTCCATTTAGGAGTGGGTGATAAAAAATGAGGAGTATGAAGGTGTGTTGAACTGAATAATCTCGATAGATCTTGGGTGGCAATTTTGATTGGAGCTTGATGTGGTAAACCTGTGAATAGAGTTTCTAGATGAATCCTCCTATGAATATCCGAAAGCTAATTTTTTATGGAAGTTTTGTTCAATCAATTAGAAGAGGTTGTATTGGAGGTGTTTTTAGAGATTGGTTTGGCATGGTTGTTAGAAGCTATTCAGGGCCTTTGGAGTCGTTGGATTCTAACAAAGCTGAAGTATTTGCTTCTTTGTTGGGTTACCGTGAGTTGTGTAGGATGGGCTCTTTCAATGCAATTCTTGAATGTGATTCCTTTTCATCTATTCAGTGGGGTTCTCTTCTTATCCTTCGGGCGTGTTTGGATGGATGGTGAATTGAAGTAAAGTGAGGTGAAGCATCAAATCAAGAGAGAATAAAATATAGGGGGTTATAATGGTCTTTTGTTTTTTACTTTTTGTGTAAAAAGATGATTTTTTTTTGTCATTTAGTGGAGAAAGGAGGTTTTTGAAAAAGGAGGGAATTTTGAATTTGTGTACTTTTGATATGACCCCTTGTCTTATGTTGTCCGGATAATGGAGGCTTTACCTCACTTTACTTCATTTCACCATACATCCAAACACGCCCTCAATTTGGTGGAGGAGGTGCAGGATATTTTTCATTAGCTAGGTGCCTGCTTCACTTGTATTTTAAGAGGGGCTAATGTCGTCAAATGTCTTTGCAAGGGAAGGAGGTTTTCATTTCTTCCTTTTCTTTTGAATTTTGATGTATAGTATTATTTTTGCTTTTTAGGCCTTTTGTTTTGGTGGTTGCCGTTTTGGGCTCGGCTGTTTGCGGCTTAGTCCTTCTATATATATATATATATTTTTGGAGGAAATGGGAGTTGGTGGACAAGGTGTGGGTTTGTTCCCACACAAATTTTTTTATTATTAAAAAAGATGGGATAATTCGTTTGGAGGAAATAGGAGTTGGTGGACAAGGTGTGAGTTTGTTCCTCATGTCTTGTGTTCGAAACCGCCTCAGATTTGCACGGTGTGTGTTTGTGCGGGTTTAGCGGGCTCCACTGGGGGATTTTAGTCCTGTTGGGTTGAAGACCTCTAGGATACCCACATCATCAACAACAAAAAAAAAAGCCATCTACCACAGAATGTGTAGCATAAATGAGGAAAGCATTGGCAAGAATAAAGACAAAAAAGGCTATGGGGCTAGATGAATTCTGCGAGAGGTTTGGAAATGCTTAGAAAAAATTGGATGGGCTTGGTTAACTAGGCTTTTCAATAAGATGTCGAGGACCCAAAAAAAGGCCTTCTACCACAGAATTAGGGTAGCATAATTGAAGAACGTATTGGCAAAAATGAAGACAAAAAAGGTTACGGGGCTAGATGACATTTTGATAGAGATTTGGAAATGCTTAGGAAAAATTGGATGGGTTTAGTTTACTAGGCTTTTTAATAAGATGTTGAGGACAAATAAAATGCTGGATGATTAAAGAAGTGTTGTAGTAACTATATACAAGAACAAAGGAGATAAACATAAACCAATAATTGTGGGAAGGAGATAAACATAAACCAATTATTGTGGGATTAAGCTTATGAGTCACACTATGAGAGAGAATAATGGGGCAGTGTGATGCAGTATGAAAGGTTAAAAGAGCCCTGGGCCCACATGATGGACCCAGCCATCCAACCCAGTCCATTGGGTTCAGCTCACATGCCCAATTGGCTGACGGTGGCTTATTGTTCATACCGGAGTTTTCTAGCAACAACTATTAGTATTGGGAATCTTGATCGCTCAGGCAGTTTTTGATCCCTTGGTGGACCTAAGATTCTAAAAAAACTGTGGGGTTTCAAATTTGTTGGCCACATGATGCAATCCTAGGGTTAGGATGCAAGTGCTGGAGCACAATCAGGGTTTCAAAGAACAATCACTCAGAAGAAAAGTCTCCAACGATAAACCCACAAGGGAAAATTCTATTAACTCCAAATCTGTAATTTGAGATCATTGATCTCTACAATGCTCTATTTATAAGAAAATACTTAGCCCCAGAAACAATCCTAATCAAGCTAGGAAACCAATAATAAATTAGAAACTAATCCTAATTATACTCTTTGCTAAAAATAAAACTAATAATAATTAAAATTAGAATTTCATGGGTCCCACATGTGGCCCACGAGTCTTGTTGCAATGACGTCGTATTGCTGCTGCATCACCACAGTAAAGGCTATCGCAAGATTTCAGACCTCGTTCGCAACATGTGCATCATACAGCACTGGAGAGTTCACAGACAATAACATATCACAAATGAAATTAAGAGATGCCATATCAGTCCATGCTAGAATTTGGCTCACATAGATGCACATTCCCCCTAGCAAACTCTCTATCCTAGATACGTTAAGTATCTTTATCAGAATCTCCTTTTTCAATGGTAAATGTGCTCCTAAAATATTCCTAATCTCTGCAGCCTTAGCCTGAGTTGAGATCGCTAAAGGTTGATCTGCACTTTGTGATACCCCTGTCAATACTCTCAAGTGCAGAAATTCTCCTCTCCATGAAATTGGAGTATCCTAGAGTTGAAATAATTTTGAATGGAATAAGAAGCTGTCCAAGCATTACTAAGCAAACTGAAAAATCTAAAGGCTGATCCATTTCGATTACATTAGATTCAGCTTGGGATGGAAGTTTAACTTCTCTTACATTGTAACCCAAATGACTAAAAGAAAGTTTAAATTTGCTTAGCAACTCTCTAAAAAATGCACTCACTGCAGAAACAAAGTATGCACAAATACAGTGTGGATCTGGGTCCATAGCTAGTAGGTGAAGAGAAGTGCAGAAGACTACATCAGCCTCATTAGGTGTGTCAGGAATAAAAAATTCAACTGTCCTTCGAGGAGCTGGAATGTTGACAATGTTTCCAGGATCTTGGACCCTCCTAGTAGTGTATTCCCAAAGTTCACGGTATTTTGCCATAGGGTGTCGCTGCTGTGACCCAAAGTTCACGGTATCTTGCCAAAAGTTGTCTAATTTTTCTGTGAGTCCCAGAACGCTCAACTGCAGGTGCCATACCAATTTCTTCATCATTGGGAAGTTCCTGCCTTTCTAGGTTTAACATACCTGGGACTGGGGTGAAAACACAATCAGTCATACTGAGTGAATAGAATTCAACATATACAAGATTGTGTGCAACAATAAAGAAACATATAAATCAGATAATAAGGAAACATGTGTTTGCATTAATTCAATTAGGTTTCTTATTCTAACTGCGGGATCACTGCCTGACCACCACCTCAAGGGTGCCTCAGAAACACAAGAGTGTGCTATAGTCAGTCGAACGGCTGACCTATAGCCACCAAGTGCAACTGACCTATAGTCAGGATAATTATGCTGCTCTTGAAACAGAAGGGACAACAGAGTGCAACTGACCTAAAAGTCGGGACAATTACGCAGCTCTTGAAACAGAAAGGACAACTATAGTCAGACAAGGCTGACCCATAGCCAAACAAAGTGCAATTGACCTAAGAGTCAGAACAATTACTCAAATGGCCTGGAAGCCATGTCAGAAGGATCCATCTCTTAGTTCGCGCTGGTGCATCTAGGCTGTCCATTGGTATTTCGAAAACAATTTTCATTATTATTTCCCAATTTAGTCTTCACAATAATTTGAGATTTTTGTCCTTAAGGTTGTCTTCAGATTTCATCAGCCCCAGCCCCCTTGTCAGGACAATATCCCCAAATGATCTTAATAAGATAAGCTACTTCATCAGAATTTTATATAGTGCAGAATTAATTACTCATACCATTATCTTACAACAGTAATAAGAAAATATCCACATCATAGATTTAACCATGTTAGAGAACAATATAATCAACAGCACCATTCAATTCATGTCATGAGTTCAATCAGGATTATTAAAAACAACTAAGCATAAATATGCATGTATCAATAAGAAAACACAAATACTCCATACAATTAAGTGGTGCAGAATTCATATGCTTAGAACAGTAATCAGCGAATGTTACTAAAATTCCAGAATCTAACATACTCCTTCAGGTAATCATGTTCCCCATTGCATAATATGGTTTAAACTGAAATTCAACAATTAGATATATCATGTCAGAGTCATCCGTTGGAAAAACTCTAACATACATGGTCCATAATATGCAAGGGAACTTGTAATTAAAACTTTCAGGGGTTTCATTGTAATTTGTATGAAGACAGTAGGATTTATATGCAATTTAAGAAAGCTACAGAAGCAAAACAGAGGCTCGATAGATCCCCTGCATGGTCTCACGCTTCGTGTTTTTGAAACAGTCAGATGGTGGGCCAGACGGGGCCCACTCCACCTGGGTCCATCACTACCTGGGTTGCCCCTGGGTCCCTTACCAGATGTGGGGACCTGATCCTTGATCAGGTGGTCCCTGTGGTCCCACCAAGGCTGTCGTCCAACAGCCCCTTTTCTACATCAACCCACGCTTCCTAGTTTTTTAATATTTGGAATTTTGGACACCTCACATGGGTCCTGGTCCTCCTTGGCCGACCATGGGTCCCCTACCAGATCCATGGTCGGGATCTCCGATCAGGTGTGCCACGGGGGCCCACAATCACTGTCGACCTCAACCTATCAACCACGACCTGAATCTGGAAATCCCTGATTTCTGGTTTGTTACAAACTGTTAGGTGATCCCTTCACATCAGAAAATTGTACTCACTTCTGGGAATCAATTCCCGATGTTCTTCAATCTGTAGCTTGGGTTTTGTGCCACCACAGCCATGATCTAGGCTGTCGACACCCATATTCTGGTTCTGCAACATTCAACTGATCATGCAACTTGAAGGTATCATTGTCTAAAAGACTAAAACAGTGCTGGAATAATCTTTGTAATGCAGATTTACAAGATAATTACATGCCTATTTAACAGTCGATTGACTTCCTACAAATATAATAAGAATCCTACTCAATTGGTAAAGAATTTATGGGCCTTTTTAACTTGGGGGCAGACGTATGGCATTCACAAGGCTTACACTTGGTGGCCTTCTCTTCCTACTTCAAAACTACTCTCTGCTCTACGACGAAGAAGACTGGTTATGTATGAGGGGAGGACTAGAATGGAGAGAGCTAATAAATAATTATCCGGGTCAAGTTCCATCAGGACTCTGTTTTGCAAGGCTCTACTAGGATTTAGAGTCCTATTCCTACCAAGACTCCTACAAGCATGTGCAGACCTCCTACATGAGCAAGAAGTTGGGTCCCATCTGAACTAAGGAGCCTACCTTATAGTGAGTGCTACAGGCCCTAGGGTTAGGGCTTGTGTAGATGCCGAAGCACATGTGAACAGACACCTCAAATTATCTCCACAGAGATTTCTAATACGAAAATAGTGGAGAAAATGAATGACAGTAAAAACATTCATGAGGCATATTGGGAAGCAATTCGTGTGGAGCGGATGCTTAAAAGGTCTCATCTAGTGGACGTTACGCCTAAAGAAGAATAGTCGCCACACATAACAGTCCGTGTTGAGGAACCAATGCCAGCGGATATGCAGACTGATCAGCCAGAGTTAGACACAGAAGATTCCACATCTACAGTTGGCCTTGAAATTTCTCCTATGAGCACTAATAATCCCCAAGTGCAAACACCAAGTGATGAAGAGCAAATTGTTGATATTCCCCACATAAACTCTCAAATTGATTGTCTTTGGGGATCAACAAAGGAAATCGGGAGATCAAGAACGGCTAATCAAAGATTGCAATTTGATGGTGCGAATTCCACATGTGACGTCCCTAATGGTTCACGTGTACCTCCAAGCATACTTCAACCGTCAAATCAAAGGATGTGTCATGTTCAATATTTTCAAGATCTATGTACAATCTCAAGATCAGCCAACTAATAGAAAGTTCGTTCGATTGATTTTTGATCCAGGCGGACACTTACCGAACTCGAGATCGAGTTCTTTCCAACCTGGGGAGAATGATGCAGTGTAGACCTCATGGCCACGTGTAGGGCCCATGTAGATTTAGGAATTTAATTATTTCTTATGTCATTAGTTTCTTTAAATATTGTAATTAGGATTAGGTTTCCATTTTATTTAGTTTCCTAGATTAATTAGATTTCTTAGGCCCTAAGTTATCTTTTTTATTCATATTGCATTGTAGTGCAGGATTATTCAGAGTTGATTAATGAAAGTTGGGTTTTCCCCCATTGAGGTACGTCCTCATTTATTGTCTCTATGGAGATATATTGTGTCTTCGGACTTGTGCTTTGGCACCCATTGTGTTTTGAGCACATCCACGCAAGTCCTAACCCTGGGTCTGCATCATATAGTAATTATAAATCATTAATAACATAAATATACCTTATTATTACTACCTTATAGTAATTATAAATCATTAATAACATAAATATACCTTATTATTCTAGCCCCTATATCAGAGTATGGGTATTACAATATAAAGGGTAACCTATACAATACATCCATCTTGCAAGAAGGCACATCCACGTAAGCTAGCACCGCAGGAAATTATGTCGTTGCTCTCCCATACTTTGTAGAGTTGTGGTGGGGATGCACGGGATAACAAGCCCGGCTAAGAACAAGATTTGCACGGGAAAAGCCGGCCAAGAGTAGTACCAAGTGTCAACAGGTCTAGTGGCATGTTGTCAACCTCAAGTCCCAGTCTATAGATGGCAAGAAGATTTGTCCCTACCATAGGTGATCACCCATGGCTACACTTACTCAACTGAGAGGTGCATTGACTCAAAGAATTACAAGAATAGTGTCTGGCTAGGCCCCTCTTTCGTGAATAAGAATCCAGTCAGGCTGAAGGAACTACTTCCAGTTGTTCATTCCATCCATCAAGAATTATCCCGAGATTTTCAAAGTAGCCCAGTTCATTCCAAGATAATCATCAATATACAATCCAGTCCAAGAGATAGTTCCTTCCATCCAAGCCCATTGAATAGCCAGCCTAGGCGAAGACACGGCCAATCCACAACCTCCATCCATATACACAATCCACATCTAGGTAACCCTTCATCATTTAATTACAATTAAGGTATCAAGTACACAATATGTACCAAGAGATAAGAGGTCAATAATAAAGAGACAATGTATAGATCAATTCATCAATATCGATCAATAAACAAATGTAAGTAGTCAAGCCAAACCTAGGTACAAGGTTGCTATTTAGGTATAGGTGTTAGGTCAGTCAGCACAATGTTTTAACTAGGGCTTCAGATGTTGTAGCATTAGTTCTTGGTGCCTTGAAGGTCATTGGCATCCCAAAATCCCTAATCCACCACTCTCTTGATTTAACTGCACCTCCCATACTCTACTTTGAACAATGGGTGAATGTTAAGCGCAACCATCCACGCATCATAAGTCCTCCATATACAAGCCTTTAGATGGGTTTACCAGGTCCAAAGGTCAAAAGATACAATTTCTGCATTATGGGGAACCCAGGCTTACGGCGATCTGTTGTCCTGTTTCGATTAACCGTGAGTGTACTATGGTTGCTCCATGGTTAGCCATAGTCAATCCTACCGTTAGCTGTGAGGTAACTGCTGAGCAAACCCTGAAAAATGCATAGTTCTGCAACAGTAACCCTAGAGATGTTAGGTCACCACTGTTAACCATAAGGTGACTGTAGTACCTAAACCTGAAATTTATACAGTTCTGGGTAAGCAACCGTGAGCATTCATGGTTACCTGCTGGGATCTCATGGCTAACCGTGAGTGATGCATGGCTAACCGTTGACTTCCCAAAGATCACAACTAATGATCTGAATTTCCTAAAGCATTCCAACTCTCCTCCAAATCAATCCAAACACCTGAAATGTATTGTTCCTTATATGCTATACCATAATTCAACATCAAATTACCTAAAATTAGGGCCATTCATCATCAAATGTGTTTCCAAAATGCCATAGACTATCAATTCTTGAAATAGAGCTTAAACAACATGGATTTCTATAAGAATGATTAGAACTCAATGCATTTCAATGAAAGAGTTACAGAAAACTCATCCACGCAATGAATCATATATATTGCACTTGCCTTGCATCCAAGCTATGGGAATTCTCTCCAAATCCAACCCTTTAGCCAAGAAAACTCAAAATCTCACCAAAAACCCCAATTCTCCAAGATCTACTGCTCCTACACTCAATTCCAAGGGAGAAACATGCATTAGGGTTGGAATTCAATAAGAAAAACCCTAGAGAAGGCTAGAGATGGAATTAGGGTTTGAAACTCACCTTGATAGAGAGAGGAGAGAGATTTAACAAGAGATGAGATATGAGATGAGATTTGAGAGAAGAGGGATGGAATCCTTGTCTTTGATGCAAATCCTCAATCAAATCCACCTAGGTTTTCTGGTCCTAGAAGCTTGGAGAGATGTTGGGGTCCGGGGGGGGGGGGGGGGGGGGTGTGTCTTGTTGAAGAGAGGAGTGAAATGTCGTTGGAATGGGGCTGGGGTAGTTGTGTTCCCTTATAATGAATGTCGGGGGGGGGGGGGGGGGGGGGCAGTTTGTTGAAGAGAGGAGAGAGAAATAGGAGTGAAGAGAGGAATGAAATGTTGTTGGAATGGGGCTGGGGTAGTTGTGTTCCCTTATAATGAATGTCAGATGACCAAAATGCCCCACTTAAAAGTAGTGTAATAAAGGGCTATTAAGGGTATTTTTGGAAATACTCATGGACAACATTATTTCTTCCAAGGACCCTAGAATCTATCAAACTACAACAACGGGCCCTACTCCCTACACTTTCTAAAATTACAAAACACCCCCTACACTCAAAATTACAAACAACCCCCTTAAACTCCCAAACTAAGCCCAAAACCACTCTAAACTCCTATAATTAAGCATCTAACCTCTCTAATTACCCACAGAATCACATAAGAATGCAAAATTAACATAAATACAGTTAGGAAAAGCTGGGATCTCATGGAAGCCATTGAAAAGGAGCCATCCAACGAGCATGTCCAAATCCTTCTATCAACTCCCTCCTCCGATATATAAAGATGCCCATGAAGATCTTGAACTTCCTCCAAGTTTGATAGATTCCTTCTAAAAATTGGACCTTAAAGAATCTTATCATTCATATGTATGACTTTAGCTTGATGATCCTGTGCATATCTGTAAAGATCCGGAAATTCGTTCGTCAACGGGTTATCTCCAACCTAAGTATCAAGCCATAGGATCTTCTCACCTGAACGAACATGATACTTGACCTTTTCTTGGAAAGCATCTTTGATTCATATAATACCTCTCCACATAGCCGAATGACGGTACGTAGCCTCTTGAATGTCCTAACCATCTTGGAATACACCATACTTAACCTTTAGCATGTTTCTCCATAGACAATTAGGTGGTTCTTCTAATCTCCACAACCATTTACCCAAAAGGGCCTGATTCGTTTACCTCTACGACCCAAAACGCAAACCACCTTTTTTTGTCTTACATGCTGAAGCTCAGTCTACCACGTGGCATTTATTTTTTTTCTCAACTCCCTTGCCAAAGGAAGTCTCTGTAGTTTTTATATTTTGTCAATAACTGACATTGGGCATCTATGGACATGATGTACATTGGGAGATTCGAGTAGTCTGAATAAGGGTGATGCGCCTCATAAAGAAAGTTCTCTTGCTTTCCAAGTTGCCAGCTTCATCTCCGTTCTCTCAATCATCGCCGGGGTCCATAAGTATTTGGCAGCATTACCAAGGCATAAAGGAACACCCAAGTAGGATGCCAGAAGTTGATCTGCTCTACAACATGACATATCTGCAAGATGATGAAGCTGGACGTTGTCCACCCTCACAACCCAATGAGTTCACTATTGAAGAACCTCACCAGAAGACCCGAAACTGCTTCAAAGCATAGTAAAGTAGCTTTAATGCTTTTAATTTGGTCTTCTTTGGTGTTGCTTATATGCAATTTGAACTGAAGCTGGTCTTCTTTCGCGTTGTCTTTAAACTCCTGTGATTTGCATCTCAAATCCTATGATTAAAATCGAATCCCATGGTAAAAAGACTCATTCTTTTTATAGCGAATCCCATTTGTGTGTAAATCTTAGGATTCGTTTGTGAACCTTATGATTTGATAATTGCTTTATCAAATCTTAGGACGCAAACGATTCATAACCCTGGTAATAGCCAATAGCCGAATGGCTGATTTTAATAACTTCTTACTTTTTTAATAGTTGTAGTTTCAAGAGATTATTTAGTGATTAATGAAAATTTTAAAGTTTATGGGGAGGTTTTAAATATCAATAAGCAATAAGCATGTGCTTGGCGTATTTGGTTGTACGTATGGTTTTGTCTGACATTTTGTTTTAATTTTTTCCCCATTCTATTTTTTCTTATGAACCATGTTCTTAACTTCAGGAGGTAGATTACATCCCAATCATGTAACGATGATGATTTGGGTTTTATTTTATGTTTTGGTTGAAGAGGGAAAAAATGCATCTTGTTTATTTTTCCTAGTAACATTGAGTCGTCGATATCTTAAACACATCCAATTATTCATACAGATGTCATTTATGATATATTGAAATGGTAACTTGTATTAATAAAAAGCTTTACAGTATAAAAGAATTATACTGAGAAACAGCAAACGGAAACCTCCCAAAAAATACAGCCACCACTCAAAAGAGAAGCAAAACTATACCAAAATAATAAATAAAATAAAAACAGTTGTGTTCAAAATCTATAAGTTACGTATGCTATATACCCTGATTTAAGCATTTACAAAAATAGTGTCAGTCAGCATGCCCACTGCCAACATATAGATGATCTAAGAAACAAGGTAATATTGAAACTAAGCATACTGATCAAGGTTTAATTGAATGTAGGGCATGGTTAAACACCTGTCATTATCCATCTATGAAATTGTTCCTCTTTCTTTCTTTGAATGTATGATGATATTTTTTCCTATACAGGCTGATCAAGGTTTAATTGAATGTAGGGCATGGTTAAACACCTGTCATTATCCATCTATGAAATTGTTCCTCTTTCTTTCTTTGAATGTATGATGATATTTTTTCCTATACAGGCTGCAAATGAACATTTGAAGCAGGTGGTCAGTAATGCAAGTGAGGAAGCATTTTCTGATTCGCAATCCGATTCACCCCAGACTGAAACTATGCTTGACTGTAAGGTTTACTCCTTTGTTTTTGATGTTGGTAGACCTTTGTAGTTCCAAAATTTATTGATTCTAAATGTTGCTTCATGTTGGTGGCAGAACCTTAAAGTGCAAGGTTGTATTTAGCTCCTTGCCATTTGGAGGCCATTAAAAATTTCCTTATTTTGGGAATTTTACTAGTGAGGCTGTTTTAAGTGCCAAAAACTAAACAAATATCTTCTCTGCTCCAAAAAGCAATAGGGAAATGCAAGACTCAGTTAAATCACTTCACTTTTTGTTTAAGCTGCTTTTTAGCTACCTGTATAGGTTTCCGTGACTCTGATATTTAGGAATGTCTTATCTTGTCCTGCAATTTTTGTAGAAACTTTACCTTCGTGGCTCTCCATTATTCAGTAGTAGACCAATGAAACATTATATTTTCATTGCGCACAAGTTAAATGGTTGGACCAAAATGCCTACACTCAATGGGCTTTTTAAATGCTATGTTTTTTTTTTTTTTAATTACTTTTGTCTGATCTCGTAATTTCATTGTACAGTTGCTGAATCCAAGCCTCAGCCATCGTGGTTCCAAAACTTCAATAAAGAGCTTTTACACTCATTATCCTTTTCAGATCATGAAGCTTTTGACCATCCCGTGGCATGTAAGCTTTGAAGAACTTATTTTGTTATCAATATCAAATTGATCATTTTTCTATGTAATTAGGTTTCATCATGAGTGCTAATTACATTGTTTAATGTACCATGCATGGCACTTATTTGTCTCTTTTCGTGTTTAAATTGATGTGCAGGCCTTTTGGTTGTGTCATCAAAGGATGAACACCCTATCAACAAATTCGTTGATCTTTTTAATACAGATCAGCTTCCTTCTCTTCTGAATGAAGGTGCCATGGACCCAAAGATTTTGAAATATTATCTGCTTGTGCATGATAATCAAGATGGTAATTCTGAGAAGTATGTCGACTTATTCCCTTATATATTGTGGAATATATCATTGGTTTCCTTTTCTTGTTTGGTCCTACTTTGCAGTTGTTAATTTTTCTAGGCACAATTTGCTTGTTCTCTTGTACGAGACTTGGTTCTGGCATTGGAGTTGAGTTTCACATATTTGGAAAAAAAAAAAAAAATTACATGTGTCCCACATTTAGTACTCACTAGTCACCACTGGTTGAATGAATTATGATATATTGACATGTATGACTTACAGAATCATTGAGAGCCAAAAAATAAATAATGTTGATATTTTTTTCCTGCAATTGCAATCCAGATATTGGAGGAACTTCAGACTCCTTTTTATTTTGTCTCTGTTCAAATCCAATGATTGCCCTTTTCCTTTCCTTTTTTTTTTTCGTCCATTTATTATTCCATGTGCTTTTCTCGCCTAAAATTTTGGAAAACGAGCATTGCCTACAATTTTGGAAAACGAGCATTGCATTTATGATATCGAGGACTGACAATTAAAATTTCAGTAATAGGATAAACAAAGGGATCTAGCAAACATCATGGAATCAAAATTGGATTGGCTTGGTTTGACATGGATGGTGGACCACATGTCTAGCCAGCGATTGGCTCTTTATTGGAAAGTAGCCGGGGAATGGGATTTGTCCTTTCATTTTCTATATTTTGTGTGTAATTAGTAATTTCAGGATTTACCTACAGGCTACAGATATAGCTTATGTCTTTCCTCTTCCCCTCCTCCCTTTTTCACTTATCAAGCATCCATTAGAGGTGGGTGTGCGCCTGTAAGTGCTACCCAATTGAGGTCTCTATGGTGCCTTGGTTTTGTAGAAATGAGGGTCATGGAGGAGTTATTTGCACATTTGTAATTAATTGAGGTATTTCAGTCATTTCATGTCATGTTCACTTGATGAAAAAAGATATTTGGGTTGGTTGTGTGAGATTATTCACTTAATTCAACTGCCTCCCTTCTCTTTTCTTTGTTACCTCTCTCTCTCTCTCTCTCTCTCTCTCTCTCTCTCTCTCTCTCGCTCTCTCTCTCTCTTCCCTTTTAATCTCTTTTCTCAATCAAAACCTAGAACTCTATAGTCTTTACTTGGTACTTGGTAGTATAGCCATAGTTGAAAGTTGCGGTCACATTGTGCTTCGCACTTAACTTTGAAAACTGTAATGTGATAGTTCGTTGCCCATTGTTGCATGAATTTTTTTTGTCCCCAATCCAAGTTTTTTCACCATTAGGGCACAATATAAAATAATTTATCGGTCAGATTGTGCTTCCCACTCAACTTTGAAAACTGTAATGTCATAGTTCATTGCCCATTGTTGCATGAATTTTTTTGTCCCCAATCCAAGTTTTTTCACCCTTAGGTCACAATATAAAGCAATGTATCAGTCCCCCAAAGTCATATACATCTTGTATCACCGTTTCATCAAAAACTGTTCAATTGATTGCCAAAAGTTGTAGGGATATTTATATAAAAATCATTTATCACGCATACTTTAACCAATAGCCATTTCAACAACTAAAATAAAAAAAATAAAGGATTACTAAATCTCCATAGATTTGGTTTCTGGGCGATTCTCCAAAGTCAGGTATTTCCCCTATTCCCTCCTGCATGTGTAGTCATTATTATTTGGATCTGAGCTTGACTTCCCTATTGCTCTTCGCAAAGGTAAGAAAGTTTACAAAACATCTTATCGAAAAACTTGTCTTATAATGCTGGGTCTCCATTTATAGTCATTTTCTAGAGGCCTCATTTATAGTTGAACTTTCTTCATCAATTCTGCAATGGACCAACACAATGTCTGAAGAAATGGATGCTCTTGGAAAAATTGGAACTTGTGAATTAGCCAGGTTGCTGAAGGGAAAGATGGTCGTCGGTTTTAGATTGGAGAACCAAACCTTAACCGTAACCCCAAATCTCAGCAACCAAAGCAAGAAACAAGCAGAATCAACACATTTTCTGACCTGTAATCACAAACCCAATGAAAATAACACTTCAATCTTTGGGATAACTCAATACTAAAGAAAAGAGTAGTAAAAGGGGAGCAACTAACAACCTTTTAATTGAATACAATGAGAGAAAACCAGTCTAGGGACTTCCGACTAAGGATGAAAATAGCGGTTGCCAGAGGAGGGCATGGCGGTTACGATGAGTCGATGACATGTAGTGGTGTGAATTTTTAAAGTGGTAAAAAAAATTGAATCTTGTATAGTGGCCTATCTTGTGTTTTTGTGAAAGTGATTTGGAACTAGATAAGGGTATAGACAACTTTGGAAAAGGCTTTTGGGGAGAAGAAATCAGGAAAATAACGTTGGAAATGAAAATTTCTTGGCTTGACTGCGTTTTAAACCTGCTGAGTCAAAGCGGCGATAATTTCTATTTAGCAGAGCGGCCATGACTGCTACACCTGATATATTGGCCGCTACGCTATACAGCAGCCGATATTTTGTTCCATGCTGCCGGCCCTCATATGTGACATATATTTATTTAGTACTTCACAAAACCCTAAAGATCCTATGATTAATTCACATCCATTCATCTCTGGTTCAGAACTAATAGGAAATTACCTAAAGAACCCTACTGGTGCCAAGTATAGAAAGTAAATCAAACTAGAAAACTTAACCCAAAGAAAGAGGTGTCATGCACGTCTTGTCATGGTAATAGAGATATCCCGCTTTTATTTATTTTTCTTGATCAAATGGAGCCTACTCATGGAAGTACTGAAGGAAGGCATGCTTCTTGAATGTGAATCCAATACTCTGCAGGTCGTCGGGCACTATTTGCGCATTTGAACCTTTGGGTCCCCCTGGATGGCCCTGTGCAATGAAGGTCTGGAGGGGTCACCGGTCTTGGGTGACCCTGCTGGGCTGGGCCTGGTTCAGCTGGGTCAAGGCCAGGTCCTGAGCTATATATTGGATAGTCTAAGTGGACCTTTTAGGGGCTCATGTAGATCTCCATCATTTATCAATGGATTTGGAATGTATTTTAGGCCCATTTAAAATGTCCAATTTATCATTTGATTGATTCCATTTAATCGGGCTCTTATGTAAACGGATCATTTTCCTGTTAAATTGATCAAATTTGATCTAAATAACTGTGAAACATGAGATGGGTGAGTGAAAATCCTGTCTCACTCCCACCCACAGTGCCAGGGACCGATCCCTAGCACTGCCAGGGCACGGGGAGAAGAGCACACTGTGGTGAAGTGGCACAGATGAGAATACATTGCTGGATCACAGGAATAGGATAGTTTACAGTCCCTCCCATGTACAAGCAATAAAAAAACATAAAAATGATCTAAATAACCAAGGGCCTGATTTATGGCCAGATCTTCTCTGATGTGGTCACATGCTCCTGCATTAATATTCACTGTTAAGTATAGAATTGATGGCTCCAGTTAAGGTTGCAACTTGGATGGCTGGGCCAAGCATTCACTTAGCACCATTTTGACCTGATTTTTGGCCTGAGATCAAGTTGAAAGTTAGGGCCTGAGTCTTTTTTGGGCAAGTCGGCCCAACTGAATTTAGGGAGTTAAACCATGCAATTTTATGCAATAATCAAAACCCCTTAATTCCTATCATGATCTAAACTCCATCCTCAAAAAATATCCCAACCTGCTCCCCATTTTTTCCCATTCCCATAAATTACTTAATATTTGTATGCATGATAGTCCAAAATGTCTTTTAGTAGGATTCTCAAATATACATTTACATTGGTAGTTCCATACACATTAGTTGTAATTCCCCATTCAGATACTATCCATTGTTTGTAGAGGATGTTTATATATTTTTTAAAATTTCCTTGAATGCATTGGTAAAAATATATTGTTGGGTTATATACTTATAATTGTTACTTAAATTTATATATTTTCCTTTTGAAGGGCGACTAATATTTTAGCAGAAATGAGGAGCACGTTTGGCTCGAGTGACTGTGGATTACTGTGCATTAACTCTGTTAATGGTGTGGTTGAAAGAACCGATAATCTGTGGGCTCCCTATGTAAGTTGAATCTTTTGTCCGTAATTTTCTTCAATACCAGCTATCTGCTCGGAGGCTTAATTTAAAAGTATTAATCACCACTGAAAATTCATGTATCGTGTTGTCTCAGAAAAATGACAGTTCACTGCATTCAGATATTGGTTGTTTTCTCAGCCTTGATGATCACAATGAGGTAATATTCTGGTGACACCTGCGATTTATATAAGAATGTGTTGGCTGGTTACTTCCCTCAATTAGCCATTAATCCTCTGTGCATATTATATTTAGAGTCTTATGCCTTCAGCAACCATTTTCAAGTGAATATTTTGATGGGTGTAAATTTTGATAAGCAGATGAAGGATTTCATGCAAGATCTGTCTTCCAAGCATATCATTCCTCATATGGAGCAAAAAGTACGAGTGCTTAATCAACAGGTTAGTTTAACCTAATTTAACGTAGTTGGTTCTCACTTTTGTGGGCCCTGGATATGTCCTATTTTCAGTGCATTATTCCTCCTGTTCTGTTCTCATTGCTCCCGCTACTCTGTCTTCTCTTTAGGTTTCTGCAACAAGGAGGGGTTTTCGAAACCAGATAAAGAATTTGTGGTGGAGAAAAGGGAAAGATGACACTCCTGATGCCCCTACTGGCCCTATGTATTTTTTGTTTCTCCGTCTGTTGAATTTACATTTTGTAGCACAGAAAATGTCTTCAGGTTCTGTTACCTTTTCTTTATCTTTTTTTTCTAATTCATTATTTTAATTGTGCAAGGTATACATTTAGCTCTGTAGAATCTCAAATAAGAGTTCTTGGTGACTATGCTTTCATGCTGCGTGACTATGAATTAGCATTGTCAAATTATCGATTACTTTCCACTGACTACAAGCTTGACAAAGCCTGGAAACGCTACGCGGGTGTTCAGGTGCTTGCAATTGTTTGTCTTGTCATGTGTGCCATGCTGAGGGTCTCTTTTGATGAGATACTGTAACCTTATAACTCATACTTCTGGTGCCTTAAATTCTGATTTTTTTCCTTTTGTTTCATTTACTGTTTCTTGAATTTGTTCCTGATAGGCCTTCTTATGTTGCTGGTTGAGATTCATATTTTCATAGGATTTAGCCAGATAGCATGGTTTAGCGCTCTCTCTCTCTCTCTCTCTCTCTCTCTCTCTAATAGAAAATATACTAGGAGGAGAAAATGCTTAAACAAGGGAAAAGATAAAACTAGAGATGAAAGGGTTTATGAGAAAACGCCCTCTAAACATTGAAAAGCAACGAACTCCAAGGAAAGAAAGCATCACAAAGAACTACTCTGAAGCCCTTCTTTTACCCAACACATTCGCCTCATCTGCAGAACGAAGAATGTGCCTAAACTTCAACTCCAAATCCTAAGACAAAAACGTGATTTCATTGAGATGGAAGTTCTAGCAGAATTAGACACCCAATAGGGAGCATGGAGAGAGAATCACTTTCCATGATCAAAGGCTGATTAAATGAAACTTTGGATGGCTTTAGCGCTTGAAGGATGGCTAAAATCCCAGCTTCATTTGAACTTTAACTCCAATGAAAGAAGAAAATGATACCAGAATAAGACCTTTGTGGGTGCCCGGTTTGTCTCTATCTACTCCATCCACATTATGCTTCAAAATTCCAACAGGTGGAGATGACCACCAATTGTGCTTTCTATCTTTAAAGGAAATAGGAATCACTAACCACACACACTTCCAATTGTTAAGAAACCAGTCAATACTGAAATTCTTGTAATCTTTTTTATGCATCACCCATTTTTCAATCCTCATCTTTACCTAGTTTTAGTGTCACAAAAAGTAGCTTTTTTTTTTTTCTTAAATTGTAAATCCATCTATCTCTCTGTTTCCAAATGGACTGTAGGTTATAGCATAGACAACAATCTTCCAAAGAATCCTGCTGCATCTAGAAAAAGCCCCATCCTCCATGGGGTAAAAATAAACACTTGTCTTTAAGAACGAGGCATGCACCAAGAAACCCCACACCCTACTAGAAAGATGTTCCAAATGCCATATGAAAAATCACATTGTAAAAAGCAAAATGACAGATTAATTCATTCTCGTTCCCACATAATGCATGGATGTTAGACAAATTTTAAGAGAAGCCCGTCCTTAGGTTGCCCATTGTAGACCCTTTCCTGGCTGGCCACCAACCAATGACCTCCATGAGTGGTGGAACCACACCCCCCTCCCCCGCAAAAAAAAGGATTCACATCTACATTAGAAGAATCTAATACAGAGTAAAAAGTCTTAATGAAGAAAAGATGGGATGGGTTTGGCTTCCAAATGCGAACAACAGCATCATCCCTGCACAAAAATATGTTAGAAAGAAAACTCAATGAAGACTCAGACTCCTCAAACTGTTGCAACCTTCTCCTAAATGACAACCTGAACAACTCTACTCCCTTCCACAACATAGCACTCTTTGACCGACAATACTTTATTAGAGATTTCGCCACGCCGTTTTGTAATTTTACTTTTAAAATCAAGTGAAATGAAGTGAAGTAAAGCATCAAAATAAGAGGGAATAAAAAATAAGTGGGTTATAATGGTATTTTGTTTTTAGTTGTTGGGTATGGAATCTTTTTGACTTTTTTTTTTTAATTTTTATAGAAAAGTGGAGTTTTTTTGTCTTTTAGTGGATAAAGTTGGTTTCTTTTTGACTTTTTTTTGAAAAAGATGGAGGGAATTTTGAATTAAAGTGCTTTTGATGTGACCTTTTGTCTGAAAAATGGAGACTTTACTTGCCTTTTACTATTCTTGTAAGGGCCCGTTTGGTAGTTTTACTGTAAAATAAAGATGAAGTAAAACATCAAATCAAGAGAAAATAAAGTATGAGTAGGTTATGATGGTATTTTGTTTTTAGTTGTTTGATATGGAATATTTTTTACTTTTTGTTTAGGAAAGTGGAGTTCTTTTGTCTTTTAGTGGAGAAAGGAGGTTGCTTTTTTACTTTTTTTTGAAAAAGGAGGGAATTTTGAATGAGTGTACTTTTGATGTGACCCCTTGTCTAAAAAATGGAGGCTTTACTTGACTTTTACTAAACTAGTAAAGTGCCAAATGGGCCCTAAGCAGTGTTCTCTTTCTCCACACACACACACACACACACACACACACACACACACGTATTATATATGACAAGTTTAATAAGCCAATTCTGATCCTTTTGGTGCTCTATTAAGCGTCTTAGATTTATTATAGTAAGATGATATATTCTTTCCACAATCTCCAGAGTTCATTTCCTAACCTTTCTCCAGAAATATAATCAACTTTTCGAAGAATGTATGTTCCTTAGCTTTTCCAAATGCACAAAAGGATGGAAATGAATGATCTGTTTGGCGTCTCAGTACTTAGAAGTCACCATGACCAAAAAACTCACGAGAACTAAGGAGTTCCATACATGGTTAGGGCAACATAATTAAGGAAGAAAGTTATTCTTTCTCCCAAAATCCATATTTTAGAACTTAAGCCTTCCCCATTGGATCTATTGGCAGTAGGAAGATAAAGAAAAAAAGAATTTTGCCTTTTCTTTTCTGGTCCTTTTTGTACAAAACAAAGTACTGATTTTTGTTTTTGTGGGTTTTGAGTAACATAATTGGTTCTGGCCAAAATTTTCTTTTGGGGCTATGCTGGCCTAAACCAGCGTCTTTTGGATGGAATAAGTGGAAACTTAGGTCCAAAAATTCTTCTGTTATTTTCCTAGAAAAGAGGAAATGTGTCGGCCTGAGTTTTGCCTGCTCTAGGATATTGATTTGGGTTTTGGAATGAGTTTATAGCCTATAGTCTGGAACTTGCCTGCATTAAATGGGCCAGTCCTGGGCAAATATTTTCCTGATGGCTTGTCTAATGGGCTGGCACATCTAACACAAATGAGCTTTTAATTCCTGAAGTTCTGGGTGCTGTCCTGACTGTCAGGCACATGGGCTGGGTTTGGGCCTATATATTATGCTCAATAATTAAATGGGCTGAACTAGGACAAGCTTAGGTGTCTGGTTCATTTGCTACCCTAGCTGACACTCAATTAAATGAAAAATTGAACATAATTTTAAACAATGCTGATGACTCCCAAGTTTCTAATGTTGTCTGTGTCATGGTTTGGTTGTTTTCCAATTTTACTGACTATATGTCTTCCATCTGCTTGCTTTATTTAAAGGAATGAGCCTTTTCCAATTCTATAAATATTTCAGAACTATTATAGTTGTTTTATGTGGTTGTCATTCAGGAAATGATTGGACTTTCCTACTTCATGCTTGATCAATCAAGAAAGGAAGCCGAGTATTGCATGGAAAACGCCTTCAATACTTATTTGGTATGCTTCTTTCCTACTTGCTGCTTGCAGATAAGCTTGGGTAGCATATGATGGTATAATGATATCAATTTATCTCCATAATATACATTCTTCTTTGTTATCTCTAGTTTTCCATATTGCGACATCATTTTGATTATTCCATGTTTTAAGTCTTTCTTGAACCAGATCTTTGAAACTTGAGATCTATGCCATGCTCTCTTTGGTTGTTGCCAGCATAGTATAGAAGTTAGTTGTGATCATTGGGCTATCACATGCGATAAACTTTCTTAAAGTTGTGATAACTAGGAACCAGGAAGAGATTGTGGCTAGTACTGTTGAAAAGGGATTAGATTACCACGTGGTTTTGGCTAACTCATGGGGTTTTAAAGCTCATTTTTGTTAGAAATGCAATGTGCACTAGTTGCATGGGCATGTTAGATGTTTGAAGAAATTGGTAGAGTAACTTGATAAATGTTCTTGCCTGGTTAAACCGACAGATGTAAATGGAACCAAAGCTTGGGTTCTTACAGAATGGTTAGGAGTTTTCTTTGCACACTTCTTTAACCCTCACCATTAAATGTGATTTGAGAAATGTATTATGTGACATAGGGAAACAAATCTCTTCACTTCTAAGATAGAACTGTAACACCTGTCTTTTCACTTCAACAAGATGATTAACATCTTGTCACATACACTCATGATTTGCTTATATTCCTAGGGAATCAAATTTTGTCCCTAACAATATTACCAAGGTTCCTTTCTGTGATGTCACAGTAGTGACGGCATTGGTTGGGTTGGTTCGAGTTTGGGTCGGGTTGAGCACTATAGTTAATGCGTTTAGGCTACTAAAAAATGATGATGGGTTACCAAAAGAAAGCTGTATGAAATAGATTCTAGCAGAAAAGAGATCACAAATCGGTTTAATTCCCGTACCTTTTTTTTTTTTTAAAAATCAAAAGATCTGGCAGACTGGGTGGAGGAGGTGCATGATATTTTGAGTAAGTTGGGCACCTCCTTGTCATGTTTTAAGGGCAGCAAATATGTTGGTGGATGGCCTTGCGAATGGAAAGAATCGATTGTCAGTTTCTACTCCTTGAGCTGTGTTTCTAACTTTTCACTCTCCTCCATTTCTAGTTTTAGCCCAAGGATTTCTGTTATTGATAGCCCCATAGGAATCGTCCATGACCGAGTCTAAGTTGACTCAGACTCGTAAGAGTTTCAAAGCACTGCTCCTGCTGTACCAGCTGGGCCTGTTAGGCCTGCCGTGGACCCAATGGACCTGGCGTGGCTCATGAGTCTTTGGCTGCATTAAGAACTTAAATATCCATCAGAACAGATGGGAAGCATTTCAAAAGTTCGGTGCCTAAGAATAGTTACCAAATGCAGAGAAGTACTTACCAATGTGCAAAAAATAAGTGCACAATAAACCTTGGTACAAATGGAAATATGTAAATCCCAAACTGAGGACATGTTTGTACAACACCGACAATTCCTCGGCAGCACAAAAAAGGGTGCATTTTCTGCCTTTTTTTTCCTTCTGCTGTTTGGTAGAATGTTTTTCTGCCTAGGAAGAGGAAAAACTTGAATTATGTTTCCATGGGGAAAACTATTTTCTATGGGACTAGGAATCGCATCTCCATGGCACCCCGGAAAGGGAATCTGCAGTGCCACAGAATTCCATTGCACTAACGCGTCCTAAATTTGCATTGCTAGACTATATCTCAAAAGGGCTTTGGCATGGGATGTATCTGGAAAAACCCACCTTCACAGTCTAGCAAAAGAGCTGTGGAGATTTGGTATGCACTAAGCAACCTAGAAATAGGCTACTAGTATGCACATAATTAAAACTCGCAAGCGCACAAGATCACTATATAGTGTAGTGAATTGTAAGTACGAGGTTGATCCCACGAAGACTAGTGATAAAATAATGGAAAAAAAAAACTAAAAATCAGAATATTAAAAGAACAATTAAATTATGACAGGTTGAATTAAACTACTAAAAACAGTAAATTAAACTATTAAAAGCTAAATGGAAAATAATCTAAAACACACAACTAGTATTAAAATTGAAAAATAGTAATAATGATGAACTAGGGTTTCATCTACTCCCCTAACTAACCCTATGCATGTCCCTTAGTACCCTTTAATCAAAAATCAGAATTATTAGTGACATCTATCAACCTAGACCATGGCATATGAGTCTAGATTACTATTCCCCTAAACCTAATTCATGAGTGGCATGCTACATGAATTGTTCATTATATTGTAAAAACTAAGCATGGCATATGTCCTAGTCAAAACACACATAATGCATAAAAACAATGGGAATGATAAATGCATGAGTCTAAGCATGGCATATACTTAGATTATTCATGGTTCTAAACCCTAGATGCTTAACATCAAGATCAATCAAAATTAAGTTGGCTACTCTTAAAATTAATTGAACATGGCATGGTTGGCATGGCATATACACAACTCATCAATTGAAAAAATGGTTTAGAATCTCAACTAATAAAACTGAAATTTGAATTAAAAGATGCCAAAAGAGACTACATAGAACTAGGCTAGGGTTTCAACTACACCCTAGCCCTAAAAAGTTTAGCTACTCATGTCTAGAATTGAAAACAAAATAGAAAATAGAGCCATAAGAAAAACTCTGAATAGTGAAGAAGAAGAAGAAGTTGTCCAGCAGCTTTTTCTCCTTTTCCTCGCTCCAAAAGCTCTCCAAGATGCTCCAAAGAATGCTCCAAAGGTGGCTGTACAGCAACTAGGGGTTTTGGGATGATGATGGATGGTTTTTGTGATGATAGGGTGCTGAAATAGTGGCTGGTATTCTTATGGACGTGGCTAGGGTTTTATATGGGATATATATGCTGGATGACCACCTCTTCTTGTCCTTTTATAAGTCTTGCAACAGCCCCTTTTAGCAAGTAGTTCTCTTGTGGAAATAGATCTCCAACTTTCTTTACAAGTAGGCTTCTTAATTGGAATGAAATAGGAGTCTTCTTTCTTAATAACAAGACTTTCTAAATCTGATCTTACTTGTATTTTATAGAAAGTTCTTCACATGGACCCACAATTCTGAGATTAATTGCAAGAGATTAAATCTGAACCTTTTATAATAAAGGTGGGCCCATATGATGCATGTATAATGATTGTGGGACCCCCTTCTTGAACTTCTAACTTGGCTTGGACTCTTCCTTTAAACTTTCCTTATTTTTCTCCATTTTCTTCTCCATTCTTGAGCTCCACTTGTACTTGAAGAAGACTTTCTAATTTCTGAAATTTCACTTTTGCAATGGCTGTGGGCCCCCTTTTTGGCGTATAACCCTAGATTGGGTTTCTTCTTTCTTTTACTTTTCTTCTTTGATTAGAATTGTAAGTTGTCCAAAGAATTAGAAAGTGGTCTTGAAATCTGAAATAACTTGGATGGGGCCCACCTTGGCCCTACTTGATGATTTACGCCCATCACTCTTCATGAAATCTTCTCTTTTTGCTCCTTTTTACCTTTGCATACAAATTAACAAAGAATATGTAAAATCAAATAAAATAAACATGACTAGCATAAGATAAATCAAATATTAGGGCTTAGATTGTAAACAATTAAGCACTTATCAAGATTGAAGGCTTGGCCAATCTCAAACCAAGGCCACAGATGGTGTTCTGTATTTCAGAAAGTTATTGTATGAAGGGCTCTGCTAGAAGAAGGATAAGCTCCAGACGAAACTATACTTTGCAAGAGGCAGATTCCAAACTATACTTGGCGAAATGGATCTCTGTAGAAATTTTGACTATGAACAGATATCTGTGTAACAGATCTTTGTAGAATGGATCTGTGTAGGCTCAAAAGGATTAACTATTCAAGAAGGCTAAGATTCCCAATCCGTGCAAAAGAATTAACTGCACTGTGCACAATAAGGGTTATGAGCCACCAAAGTCAAGAAAGCTGTTCTTTGGTCAGGCTCAGTTAGATGTGTGGCTCTAATACCGGGTGAATTCTACATAAATATTCCTCATTGTGATAAACTCCTCTTATACTAACTATGGAAGAATAATCCCCACATAATTAGGGATGATTACAATCTTCTGGATTAAATATTTCGTTATTTTATATGGTAAATAAGGCATGTATTTTGCAAATGAGCTGGTCCTGGACTGACTTCCAGGACATGGGCTGGATGGAGGCCTGAATATTAGACCTGATCACTAAATGAGTTGGTATTTGTGACAGCGGCTGCAAGGGAGTTGAATGTATCCTTTTCGATTTAGCAATTTTATTTTTCTGAGTATCAAACAATTTGGCTAGTACTTGATTGTCTCTAATAGATTGATTTTGTTAAATTATTTTAGACCAATTTCTATGCAGAAAATTGGTTCGTCTGGTAAGAGATATGCTACTAGGTGTGGCCTATGGTGGGCAGAAATGCTCAAGGCATGGGGCCTGTATAGAGAGGCTGCCAGCGTATATTTCTGTATTTCCAATGAGGTAACCTTCAAGCTTAACCCATAATTTGCCAATGTTGTCGAGCAGGTTATGACATAATGGATAACTTGTTAAAAGAGGGAATCTCTTGGTTGTTTCTTAGGACTCGTTTCCTCTATAGCTCGGTGTAATTTCCATTTTTTCTTTAATATGTATTGTTATTCATTTTAAAAAAACATTCACCTCTATTAATTCATAGGTGATGAGATTATGGATATTTCCATCCTTTGAACATGTTTTCTTTTTTCAGGAACCTCGTTTGCATGCGGCTGTATTTCTTGAGCAGTCATCTTACTGCTATTTGTTCTCCAAACCTCCTATGTTGCGCAAGTATGGCTTTCATCTTGTTCTGGCAGGTAGCCGTTATGATTTGTCTGATCAGGTACTTATATATTGAGTATCATGTAATTCATATCTTCATATTGAGTATTGTAAGACACTTAGGAACACTTTTGACTTTGTCCACTGCAGAGAAAACATGCAATTCGGACTTACAAAAATGCCCTCTCTGTTTATAAAGGAAGTGCTTGGAATTATATCAATGATATTGTCCATTTTAACATTGGAAGGTAAGCTATAAGAATTAATACCATCAAGTTGCAAGCTACACCTTTTGTTGCCTGCTACATTAAGTATTTATGTATATCTTATCTGTGAATTCTAATATATGATTCAGGTGGCATTCTTTTCTTGGGGTATATGATGTGGCAATTAAACATATGCTTGAGGTTCTGGCATGTGCTCATCAGCCCCTTCCAACACAACAGTTGTTTCTAAGTGAATTTCTTCATACTGTTCAGGTAGATACTACCTTTGTTTTTGTTTATTTTTCTGGATCAATGTTTGAGATTCATTTCAATCACTTCTGCATTTTCTGAACTTTAACTATTCTCATGGGCAAGTCAGAGCATGGGGAAAACATACGAGGTGCATGGACTTCAGCTGCCCGTTATCGACATGCTTTCACTGAAAGTTATATATGAAGATCATCGGACTTATGCATCATCTACTGCTGTAAGTTGGTAAATTTTTATTTTTATTTTTTAATTATAACATTATGTTTTGATCAGTAACCAGTTTGTTGAAACTGAGAAAGGTGAGAATGAGTTCTCTGCGGTATATGTTTTACCAAATGCTCCATGAGGAGGTTAGCACATACTTGTTTTGATATAGCACATACTTCTTTTGATGGTTGTCCTAGCATGCTATTGGGAGCCATTGCTTTGATGATCATGTCTATTTTTATATCCATTGACGCCATCTAGGTAGTTACATTTTCTTGAGACTGGAGCTCATATACTCCTTGCTTCTTACCCATCTGTCTGGTCCTACAAGAAAATTGTTGTGAGTTTTCACTAAGAGTTTCAAAAAGTTCATATGCTTCCTCACTATTTTTCTCCATCAGGGCTCCTCCACATGTAGAGTCCTATTCCCTTGTTTAGCTCATTCAATCCTTTATAGAAAGCTTGAACTTGATCATCTTTGGTGAGGTTGTGATGTGGGCACTTCAATAATAAATCCTTAAAATGCTCCCACGCTTCCCAGAACCGATCTCCATCTTTTTGCTGAAATGTTTGGATTTCTCTTCTTAACTGCCTTGTCTTCTGACCAAGGAAAAATTTCTTTAGAAACTTACTAGCTAGCTGCAGCCAAGAGGTGATAGAACTTGCATCCAAGGAGTTTAACCACAATTTAGCTTTATCCTTGAGAGAAAAGGGAAATAAACGTAGCCTGACGCCCTCTGGGGTAACTCCTTGTATTTGTTGTGTCGCGCATAGCTCAAAGAATTCCTTAATATGAAGATAAGGATCCTCATTAGGTTACCCATGATAGTGTGGCACCATATTCAGCAGTTGTGCAGTGAGGGTGAAATTTCCAGCCGTGTTAGGGGGATAAAGAATGGTGGACGGCTGTTCAGTGTGTAAGAGAATGTAAGACTCCTTCATTGGTCTCTTTTGATTGTTCACTACCACTTCTTCTGTGCCAACCATCTTTCTCTTAGGACTTTCATTTTCGTTAACACGTATTTCTTCAAGTTCTGAGTCAGATGAGGGCTGTGTATTGGATCTTGCCCTCTCAGCTTGCCTTCACTGTCGTCTAAAGGTTCGTTCGATTTTTGGATAGTAGACAATGATAGCTAAGTCCTGAGATCGCCTACCTTGCATATACAGACTTTAAGGCTGCAAGAAAACACCTGCTTCGATCAATCCATTTGCTTCCGTGTTGGTAACGGGGAGATAATATCCTTTTGGCATGATGTTTGGGCCGGGGATTCCCCTCTAGCGCTCCAGTTCCCGAATCTCTACAGATTCGCTAGAAATTGCAATGTTAAGGTTATTGATTATCTTCATCATGATCCTAATAGTAGTCAGTGGTGGCCAATCTTTAAAAGGAACCTAAATGAGGTAGAAGAAGCTCATCTGTTTAAACTCTGAGGTTCTCAATGGGACAAACATCTCCGGTGAAGGGCAAGACAGTAGGCTTTGGGCCCCTTCTCGCGATGGCATCTTCTCGGTCTCCTCCCTCTTTTTCACCTTATCAGTTGACTCTGCCCCTTCTGGATTTTGGCACTCCCTTTGGAAGATCAAGGCTCGACCAAGAGTCACCACTTTTGCATGGCTAGCTCTTCGGAAGAAAATCTTAACTATGGATAATCTTCGTCGCCGGAACATGGTTGTGGTCAATACTTGTCCTCTTTGCTTAGTTGACGAGGAAATGGTCGACCACCTTCTTCTTCATTGCAAAATGACTAAAGCTCTATGGTCTTCGATTCTTAAGGATTTCAACTGTTGTTGGGTCCTTCCGAAATCTTTACCCGATTTATTCCAAGAGTGGATAAGCCCGATCAATACCTCCAAAGGGAAGACCATGTGGCGCCTATCCTTTTTGGCTTGTATCTGGACAATTTGGAAAGAGAGAAACAGGAGATGCTTCGAAGGGTCCACTTTGTCCCAAGAAGACTTAATCCTCAAAATGAAGTTTTTCGTTGCCTCTTGGGTCTCCTTCCTTCCAGATTTCTGGGGTTTAGCCACCGATGCTATTATGTTTAATTGGAGGGAAGTCATTGCTGGTTGATTTTTTCATTTTCTTCTCTTTTGCTTTGAGGCATCTTGTCTCCTTGTAAAGCTCCCCTTGCTCTTGGGTGGTGGCTGTTTTTTTGGGATTTTTTCTAGCTGCTTCTCAGTATAGTTCTTGTATACTGTAAAGCTTTTTTCAATACAAATTACCATTTAAAAAAAAAAAAAAAAAAAAAAAAGTAATGTGCTGAAAGTAAGAAAAGATAGAAAACTGAAAATAACATAGTTGAACTAGAAGAATACTCTGATAAAACAGTAAATAACAGCACTTTAAAACTTAAAGCAACTGAACTAAGGAGTAAACTAGACTATGACACTACACTAAACTCAAGTTTTGACACTATTCTATGCAAACCAGTCCCCGGCAATGGCGCCAAAACTTGGTATGCACTAAGCAACCTAGAAATAGGCTACTAGTTTGCATGCAATTAAAACTCGTAAGTGCACAAGATCACTATGTAATATAATGATTGTAAGTACTGGTCGATCCCACGAACACTTGTGAGAAAATAATGTCAAAGGCAACTAAAAATCAAAATATTTAAAAGAAACAATTGAATGATGAAAGGTTGACTTAAACTACTAAAAACAGTAAATTAAACTATCAAAATCTAGATGAAAAATAATCTAAAACACACAACTAGTACTAGAATTGAAAAACAGTAATAATAACTGAACTAGGGTTTCATCTACTCCCCTAACCAATCTTATGTATGTCCCTTATTACCCTTTAATAAAAAATCAGAATTATTAGTGACATCTATCAACCTAGACCATGGCATATGAGTCTAGATTACTATTCCCCTAAACCTAATTCATGAGTGGCATGCTACATGAATTGTTCATTATATTGTAAAAACTAAGCATGGCATATGTCCTAGTCAAAACACACATAATGTATAAAAACAATGGGAATGATAAATGCATGAGTCTAAGCATGGCATATACTTAGATTATTCATGGTTCTAAACCCTAGATGCTTAACATCAAGATCAATCAAAATTAAGTTGGCTACTCTTAAAATTAATTGAACATAACATGGTTGCTATGGCATATACACAACTCATCAATTAAAAACATGGTTTAGAATCGTAACTAATAAAACTGAATTCTTAATTAAAAGATGCGAAAAAAAGAGACTACATATGACTAGGCTAGGGTTTCAACTACACCCTAGCCCTAAAAAAATTAGCTACTCATGTTTGGAATTGAAAATAACATGAGAAATAAAGTCATAAAAAGAACTCTGAAGATTGAAGAAGAATAATTCAGCCAGCAGCTTGTTCCCCTTTTTTTTCCTTGTCAAAAGCTTTCCAAGATGGCTTCAAAAGTGGCTGTACGGCTGCTGTATGTATGCTGGTCGTGGCTGGGATAATATGAGTTGATGATGCTGGTATATGGCTGGTTGTGGCTGGGATGATGGTGGCTAAATGAATGCTGGACGTCCACTCCCTTCTTCTTTATATAATTATTGCAACAGCCCCTTTTAGCAAGTAGTTCCCTTGTATGATTAGATCTCCACCTTACTTTACAAGTAAGCTTCCTAATTAAAATAGAATAGGAGTCTTCTTTCTTGATAAACAAGACTTTCTAAATCTGATCCTACTTGTATTTTCTACAAAGTTCCTCACATGTGGCCCACAAATCTGAATTTTAATTGCAAGGAATTAAATCTGAAACTTCAGACATAAAAGTGGGCCCGTATGGTGCGTGTACATTGATTGTGGGACCCCTTTTTAAGACTTCTAATTTGGCTTGAATTCTTTAAACTTTCCTTTTTTTTTTTTTTTTTTTCTTGTTTTTCTTCTTCATTCTTGGTCTCCACTTTTATTTGAATAAGACTTTCTAAATTCTGAAATTCAGCTCTTAGCAATGGATGTGGACCCCCCTTGGGCCTGTGACACACTTTGTAGTTGTCTTCTTTTTTTTTTTTTCTTCTTTCCTTCTCTTTCCTTTTTGATTTATGACATGAGTCTCCAACACTTTCCTTCTAGTTTGAATTGTAAGTTGTCCAAAAAAATTAGAAGTTAATCTTTGAAATCTGAAACAACTTGGATGGGACCCACCATGGCCCTTCTTAGTGATTCACTCCCATCACTCTTCATGAATTCTTCTCTTTTTAACTCCTTTTGACCTTCTCATAAAATTAACAAAAACTATGTAAAATCAAATAAAATAACCATGACTAGCACAAGATAAATCAAATATTAGGGCTGTAATTGCAAACAATTAAGCACTTATCAGTATCATGTCCCATCGGTGTACCAAAATCAGTGCTCTCTTCACAATGTTTAACTTGAAATACTGGCCTTTGAGATTTGCTGATATGAAAGTGGCCCAAAAGAAGTTATTGCTAGATATATCTTCCTTAAAGTTGCTCATAGGCCAGGCAAATATTCAAAGCTGTCCTTGATGCAATCCAACTCCAATTGAGAACTCAATCTTCTCCCTACATCAAGGTTTGAAATGTCAGCATCCCGAGGGATTGTTTGTCAAAAAAAAAAAAAAAAAAAAAAAAAAAAAAAAAAAAAACAAAGAGAGAGAGAGAGAGAGAAAAGAAATTCAGAATATTTATGATAAGAAATGTTAGATTTTTGTATTTATTTTCATTATCGTCTAGTATATGCATATTTCTAACCCTTGCAAGTCATATAGTTCCTGTTTCTCTGTATGAACAGAACTGTTTAATATCTTGAGCTGTAGTCATGTGACTTAGTGTCCTTGAATTTAAAACCCATTAAAATACTTGTTGACAAACAGTTGAAGCATTAGGATAGCTTGCTGAAAATCTCACCATTTGGAAAACTTGGGCTCGGTGGGTGACTTGGTTGCCCTCAATTCATATTGACTGGCCGAATCTCACTCCTATAGCGCAAAAACTCTAAAATCATGAAAATTGATAAAATCTAAAAAAATAGTAAATAATTTCCAACGCATTTGGTCCTATGATTCTACAAATTATGCTTGTTGGTTTTGGTTTTCTATTGAAATTACTGTTTTTCAAGTTTCATTTTGATATAATCAGTTGATCATGCCGTCAAGACACAGGTCAAGTTACTCCACATGACCTGTTGGGTTGACCCAACCCATTGTCTTGGGCTTGACCTGTGTCTTGAAATATGCAATGTTACTCCTTACCATTGAATCTGACTTATACATCCAGTTTAGTGATTAACATTTTCTTTTTGCCATCGTCACAACGTAGAAATTCTAATAATCAATATTCTTAAATTTTCTTAGGTCCTATCATAACATTTTTTTGCAATGGTAAATGACATACTATGATAGTTAGACTGACATAATCTACCATATGTCAATGGTTATTTTCAATTAACGAAGTTGTGTCTCTTTGATAACAGGTGCATATTAAAGAAAGCTTATGGCAATCTTTAGAGGAGGATATGGTTCCAGTGGTACCTACAACTAGGACTAATTGGTTGGAATCATTGCCAAAGTCGTCAAAGAAATACAGTGATTTTTGCATTTGTGTGACAGGAGGTATGATATAGAATTAGAGATGTAAAATGGTATTCGCCATTGGAGCTAATACCATCCTGTTCTTCTGTTAAACACGTCTTCCATCTAGATCAACTTAATCATGAAAATCTCTTTGTTTGATCACAGCTTTGTGCTATGTATTGGTGTGCATTCAGAACTGTATTCACCTTTGATTTAGTTTTGCCCTTTGGTGTGTTTGAAGGCCTGACTCAATCCATTGGTCATTATCACTGACGCAGCATGGGGTAGGGAGAGTAGCCAATGGACTATTCTCCAAGCCAATGGCTTTGGGATAGGGATCCATAGGTATCAAGATTGTCTTGGTCTCACACCACAGGCAAACCACTGAGAGAGAAATTCTCAATCAGAGAAAATTTTATTAATCAATGAGCTTATTGCAAGGGAGGGATTACAATCCTTTCATATAGACCAGTCGATACTTTAGTTTGGAAACAATTCCAATAAAAAATAAATTCTAAATGTTTTCTGCTTGATAATGCTGAATGAAGTGGCAAACTACATACAACTTCTAGATGGCCTGGATTTGACTCACCGGATTTGGCCTGCAAACAAGTCAGGGACAGAGTATGGGCCTGCTGGATACGGCCTGTGACTGAAGCTTCTGGTCTTCATTTTTTTTTTCTCTGTTTTTCTTGGGCGGATCTAACTCGGACGTAAGCCTTGTTGATGGGCTTATCTTGTGTCACATGAAGTGGGACACGTGCGGCGGCGCTCTTTCAGTCCGTTTCGGGCTTGTCGCATGGAGAGAAACAAGAGGGTTTCAATCTCCTTTCTCTATATTTCTGTCATCGATTAGTAGATCTGGAGAGGAGAGGCGATGGGCGATGGGATCTCTGCTGCTGCTAGAGTTGATGATGGTGAAAGTGATAAAGTTGGGAGATGGCAGGGGTGATGGTGATGGGTGGCGGTCCTGCTGCGAGCAGTTGCTGTGATGGTGGTGGAGCTTGATTGCACAGAAGGTGACGACTGTAGTGATGCAAGGTGCCGGTGGAGATGTGACTGCTTGCTGTTGGTGGGCGATGGTGAAGGCTTTGGTTACAGGTATGTTCTCTTCATCATCATCATATCTCTCTCTCTCTTCCTGAGATTAGGGATGGGGCTTGACTGAGAAGGCGTCTATGGGTATGGCAGATGGATCAGGGTTGGGTATGTGTGAGGCGGTGGTGATGGGTTTTGCGGTCAAGGGGTTGTTGGTGAAATGGTTCTGGGGTACTGTTAGGGTTGGATGGATGGATTTCGGGTTGGATTAGAGGGTTTGGGTTTTGACTGGGCTTTGGTTTCTGGGAATGGGCATGGAAGAAGGGGTTTGGATTGGTTCAGTGATTGGGTTTTTGGGTTTTCGAATATGGGGATTTGGGGGTTGGTAGTAGGGTTTGATTGGGTTTTGGGATTAGGGAAATTTGGGGAAGTGAGTGGGCGAGGTTTGTTGAAGATCGGGACCGGCTTGAGGTGAAATGTTTGGATGGTTTGGCTGTGCTGATGGGTGAATAGGTATGGTGGATATGGATGGTTAGATGTATGTGCAATTTTGGTGATGTATGGGGAAATTGTGGATTGGGTTCAGTTAGATTGGGTTTCAGGAGTGGGTTTAGGGTTTCAACTTGGGTAATGGTTACGGACAGTGGGTTGGGCGAGGTTTTGGGAATTGGGTATTTGGGTTTAATTAGGGTTTGTTTTGGAGGGGAAGGTGGGTGTTCAGATGGGCTGAATTTGGGTTCTGTGATGGTGGGGAATCTGGAATGGATTGCTGTTGGGTGGTTGATGCAGTTAGGCTGAGATGATGGATCGATTGGGTGGGCTGGGAGGAATGGGATAAGATGATGATAATGATGATAATTGATTGACAGAGATAGGATACTGGGTTTCCTCGGCTCGGCGATCGGAATGGCGATCTGAGATGGATTTTCGCTTTGATACCAATTGACGCAACATGGGTGGAGAAGAATAACCAACGAGTTATACTTCAAGCCAAATGCTTAGGGATAGGGATCCATAGGATCGAACCGTCTTGGTCTCACCCCATAAACACATAATCGAGAGAAAACTCTACAGAGAAACTTTATTAATCAATAGAACTTGTCCCTAAAGAGGGATTAGAGTCCTTTATGTAGATTCATTCCCTAATCTATTTTTGGAAACAATTCTAATTGAAATAAATCTCTAAACGAAAAAAGATAAAACTTGTTAATGACTCATAATTTTCCCTAAAATTCATCTACCACTAGAAAATAGGAAATTTAGACTTGGATGAAAATCTTCTAGAAAGATATGGAAATCATCTTTAATGGGCTTGGGCCCAGTGGCTGGCCGATCATGTATCTGGCCTGCATCAATCACTTGGATGGCCAGGTGTCTGTATAGTAGTACATGCAGGCTATGATCCCACAGTTTGTTGTCATGAAGCGACGACCTGATTGTAAAAAATTCCTTTGTGTGTGTGATGCATAGATATTAAGCTGTAAATAAGCCAAGCAGTTTTACGCTATATTACATATATATATATATTGTGTGTATGTATTAACCTATTAATGCATGTGCACACACATGCACTTAAGAAAATGTGCACATGCACTTAAGAAAATGTTCCCCCGAGAGATGTTGCTCATAAACTAAGTGAGCCATACCTTAAAATCACTCTACACAAGAGGCTGATTTTCTAGTGTACAATCCATGCATTGACATTGGCCTTTCATCCTTGTCTCCTTGATTAGTGGTGGTCCAGGGTGGGCCCCACTAGGTGTCATCCCAGTGTCTATAAATAATATGCGTTTGTTTGTTACAAAATATACATTTTTCTTAAAAACAGTTTAATAGGATATAATACAAAATATATTTAATACATAATATATTGAAACAAGACAATTGTAAGCGGGGTTAGTTATGGGCGTGAGAATAGTTTATGGGATTACATCTGAGTTTCAGGTTGGAGTTGATTTGCACCAATGGTTAACTTCAAGCTCATATTTGGTCCCCTTGATTATAGAGAACATTAGATACCCATGATGGAGGTTTGTGGTATATGTTGTTTGCAAATGATTTGGTTTTTACTAGTCAAGCAAGAAATCATGTAATTGATAACGGTGTTTGAGTTAATGAGTTAAAAATTAGTAGGACTAAGAAAAATATGTGGAGTGAGAGTTCAATGGATAAGAGTGGAGAAGTTGAGATGGTCAAAATGAGAAATGATCTAGTACCATATTGTGCTAGATTTCATTGTTGTGGAGCTATTGCACAGAAAAATGGATGTAGGAGTTAGATGTAGCTAGTAGAATTTGTATAGCATGGGCTAAGTCTAGGCTAGCTAACAGAGTGTTGTTTGATTGTCCAGTGATGCTCAAATTAAAGGGTCATCTTCATAAAGGCGTAAGTTAGGCCTAGTATGTTTGTATAGAGCTAACCATGGATCAAAATAGCTACGTAGCGGCCGCTATTCACTGCTACGCTAAATGGCATTTAGTGCCGTTCACATCCGTAGCGGCTGCTATGGAGCCGCTATACCTGCTACGCCCGCTACGGGGCTGTTACGGAGTGTGAAAATTTCCTACTTTTCAAAAAAATTCAAAATGTATAATAATGCTTATTTCTTTTCTTTTTCTCTCCAAATAACATTTTTATGCAACTCTTCTACCCTTTTATGTTTAAAGAACACCAAAAAGCACATGATCTTGCCGAATTACAGTGGATAAGGAGAGTTCTTCTCAAGGTTTCTTCTTTAGGTACATCCTATCAGACACCCCCTTTGGTAGAGGTATTCTTTTCTCTAGTTACTCTTAGGTCTTAAGTCTTGACTTCATGATATATATATATATATATATATTTTATGAGCCTTTCAATAGTTTCTAAGTCGGCATGACTAAGCAACATGAATACATGTGAAAAAAATGATCATTACTATTATTTTCTATATATATAGCGATACAGGACCTCATACAATGAGGGGACCGCTACGCCCCCCTTACCTTAGTTTCTTTTGCAAAAAAAGGACATTTTCTCTCATTTTCTAGTATTATAGATTTTCTACAAAAATTTTCAGATTTTTGTGATGGTCTTTTCAAATCGCACCGCTACGCTGCTACATAGCCCCGCTACACTGCGTAGGGTTTTGGCGGAGGGCCGCTATGCCTGCTGCTACCGCTATTTTCATCATTGGAGCTAACCAAAAAAAGAGAAAAGAAAAGAGTTGCAGGTGCATGCTTACATTGATGTTTTGAGTTAGTAGGAATGACGTAATTAGAAACAATTACATTATAGGAAATCTACAAATGGTTGCAATTGAAGATAAAATGAAGGAAATCATATGAGATGGTTTAGGCACATTTGGATAGGTGTTGGAAGGTACTTTGGAAAGCAGAAGGCCAGTTAAGATCTTAGGGTAGTGAGGAAAGTGTCACGACCCGAAGTATGGGGCTCTATTGGTTTCCAAATCGTGACTCATGGACAACACACACCATGGATAGGTTAAATAAAAAATCATATAAAGTATCAGACATTTACTTGCTTAAACCAATCTTTCTTTAAAGAGTCCAATCTAATGATAGAGAAAACATTATCCCAAATAAAACTAATAAGAAGTATGGGGCTCTATTGGATTCCAAATCGTGACTCATGGACAACACACACCATGCATAGGTTAAATAAAAAATCATATAAAGTATCAGACATTTACTTGCTTAAACCAATCTTTCTTTAAAGAGTCCAATCTAATGATAGAGAAAACATTATCCCAAATAAAACTAATAAAAATCCCATACATGACCATCAAGTTTAATTTTACTAAAATAAATCAACTAAAAACTTTAGCGGGCTAATCCCTTGAAGCTAATAAGTCTTGAGCCGCTCTCTCTGTTACGAATGTTGAAAGCCTATGGGTTGATCGTCCCCATACTCTTGTTCACGCATGTCCTGGTTACCTGAAGGGGCAACCCACACTTGGAACCCTAGATTCAAGTAGATCTAGGGTTTTAACTTAGAACCTCTTAGAAACCAACGAACAGAAAAAAGAAGAAAACGATGAAGAAAGAGGGAATTTGAGGGGGAAACAATAGTGTGTTATGAATAGACTCTAAGTTCGGTACACTCTTAAGTTCAGTACAAGCAACCCTAACTCTTACTAATTATGTTGACAAGTTATACAAGTGTGTTAGGAATAGAGTGTACAAGGAATGTATAAACTCCGGATATTCGATTACAAGTCAAGGGTGAAGATATAAGCCAAACCTAGGTCAAGGGTTGCCCATTGTGTAGGGTACGCGTCCTTGACTGAGTCTGTATGAAAATTGAGGTATCTGTGCCCAATTTGGTGAGCCCTTGGTGTTCCGAAGTTGATGGGCACCAATGGTCTCCGTTCCATGCGCATTCTATTAAGGAACGAACCTCACATAGAATCCTTGGACAACCGACGAAGCACACCAAGCTCATCGTGCCTCGTTTTCATTTCCTCATAATGGTCATGTGAAGGTTCAAGGGGTCCCAAACATAAGGCCTTGACCTAGGTTAGAAGTCCCTTTTCAAAAAGAGAACAACAGTCCTTACGGTTGCCTGTAGGTTAGCCCATGACTAGCCGTAAGTGGCCTACGGCTACTAGCCTTGAGGCCAACCATAGAACAAACCAAGTTCTACTCTTAGCTCCGAAATCGGCCAGATAGAACCTTGCCCGGTTCTGTTTGGAGTCACGGCTAGCTGTGAGGTAACTGTAGTACAATTCGAATTAAGGGCTCTCAGGTTTCTGAATATAAACCTAACATGCAGAACTTATCTTGACTTATGGCTAGTCACGCAGCTCACCGTAAGCCTGCTGCTGGTTGCATTTTCTGAAGCCAATTCGATTCAGATTTTCTCTCAAGGCTTCAGAACTCCTTTTCCATAGTACATTGAGGCATCCAATTGAAGATATTTAAGCCAACCCAACCCTCATTTAGGTCCAATTAACATTAACACCTAAACTAACATATTAATTCAATCCAAATCCATGATCAAGGTCAGAATTCTCAAGTGTCTCGACATTTAAACCTTCAATGAATCAAGTAATCGCACATGCATGTCAATTAGACAAAGCAAATCTACTTGACTCGTGCTGGAAGATGAAAACTTGGGGAAGAAAGCACTCCAACTCACACTCTCTAGCTCCACTCAAATCCACTCTCAAATCTCAAAACCTCACTCCTACAACACAAGGAAAGGAAAATGAATGGAATCTAAGGACATGCAAAACCCTAAAGGTGCTGGAGAATGAAATTGAATTAGAGGGAAGGGTGGAAAACTTATGAAATTAGAGTTAGGAGAAGGAGAAGGAAAGAGGAAGATGAAGGTGAGCTTGGATTGCCTTGTTTTGAGCTCTCTTGGATGAATTTTGGGTTGGAGGCAAGAAGAAGAAGAGGTTCTAGCAGCTCATGCAAGTGAAGAAGTGGAAATGAGTTGGTGAACGACGGTTATAAGAGGGATATTTCTGAAAAATTGCAATTAGGCCCAACTGAGTGAAACGATAGAAACAACGATATTTGACTGACTTAGAGATGTCGGATTGCGACGCTCCAAGAACGGAAAATGATGAGGGCGATGGGAGCTTTCCAACTAAACCAAAATCGGCGAAAACTTAATTTTTGGAAAAATCCACTCAATTTTCTCTAAGAGGTTTTTTGGTTGCACCATTTTACATATGTAAATGACACATGCGTAAGTGTTGCACACCATCATGTTCGGTTGCACTATATTTACGCTTCACGTATGTAAATTACATTTGAAAATGGTGTGAAAATGTGCTCATTTTTTCACATAATTTTTCACACCTCCATAGATGGTAAAAGGAATCACCTCTAAAATGGTGTATAATGAAACCACACCAAAAAGGCACCAATTGTGGAGTTTTTCGTTCCATCGCAGGCACATCCTGGGTTTGAACGTGCAAACCCGGGATTTTGAGGGCCATATTTTCTCTCCAACACAAGTACCAGAACATCCTCAGAAAAAAACGTCTCCTCTTCCTCTCCAACGTTCCAAACCCTACCAATGCATGCAGTATGCTTCTTCTCTCTCTCTCTCTCTCTCTCTCTCTCTCTTTCTCTCTCTCTCCCCTTTTACTTCTCTAATGTTGCCTCTGTCTCTCTCACCCCACCATTCACTTTCTCCCCTTTCATGTCTCTCCCCCTTGTCCGTTCTCTCTCTCTAAATGAGTAAAAGGGCGTGTTTGGCATTGTTGCTCTGCTATGTTCTGGCGTTCCCGCGGGCTACTCGAAATGGGCTTTCAATCGTGGCAGCGACGAACGAAGGAATCGAAACCCAAAACCCCTTTTCCAATTTCTGATGCTATACATCAACCCAGACGACCCAGGCCCCTCTAACTTCTTCACAATACCATCAAACTTATGTTTTTTATGATGCAATACATCTACTTACATCTCTGATGCTATACATCAACCCAGACCATAAATACCAGGCCCCTCTAACTTCTAACCTCTAACGTCTGGTATTATATTCTATAAGACCCAGGCGCCACATTTCTGATGCTATATATCTACTCACATCAGCTAGATCCATGGTTGTTGTTGCCTTATTCTGTCTTCAAGTGCGTGGCATCCACTGATAGAATCAAAGGCTCCAATACCAATTGAAACAGTCTATGATTGCTTCATACCACAAATGTTGACAACCATATAAACTAGATACAAGAGCAATCTCATCGAAGGGAAATTGAAACCTTTGAACTCAGTAGAAAGAGTGCTTGTCTCCTACTCTGGTTAGAAAGCATGATATTATTCATTGCAAAATAATGGTTGTGCAAAATAAATGATTACTATTTCACAACCATTATTTATACCAACTGCTTCTACTTAGCCATATGGCAGGACACCCACAATCCCCCTCAATCAAGCAGCTAACGATAGAGTGAATCCAAGAAATAAAAATACGACTAAAGAGAATCCTTCCCAGATAAAGAAGATTATGATAACTCTAAATCACCTCTAAATTGGCTCCTTCCAAAATAACAAGATTATCTCTAATTTACCTCTGTCCCAAAGAAGAAGATTCATGGACAAGAGTATCATTATAGTGGGTAATCTTGTGGGTAAATGCAGAGAATCTTTGAAACCTTGTTGTATGTTTGCAGATGTAACACTTATTAGTGAATTTCTGACTGTAGTACTAGGATTCAAAACAAATGCCCCTGGAGTGTGTACCCTCTAGTTTCAATCTCTCTAATATATATTTCTGTTTCAATTTCTCTAATTTAGTTCTCTCTTTAAATCTCTCTAATTTTAAATATAAACACCAAATTTCTTTCATGCATTTACACGTCTCTACGAAACAAACGTGGTAAAATGATTCACATTCGTAAATCATGTGGAAATGTTGGTAATTGCCAAACATCGTAAACAGAAACCCATGCGTAAAGCTTACATACTCACCATTTACATATTAAATGTTTACATTTGTAATTTGCATTTACGCATCCTATGCGTAAATGCCAAACATCCCCTAAATTGCAAACTACCCTAAATTTGCTGCTAGGGATAATAGTACTCAAATAGAAGTCAATTTTGCAACAGGGGAAAAACTTTCGAAGTAATCTACCCCATAGTGTAAATCCCTGAACAACAAGTCTTGCTTTATATCTACTAATTGTACCATTCGGATTATACTTTAAGGTGAACACCCACTTGCACCGAGCAATACGTTTTCCTTCAGGAAGAGTAGTCACCTCCCAAGTACGATTCTTTTATAAAGCATTCATTTCCTCCGTTGCTTCTCTCCACTTGGGATGAGTCAAGGCGTTTGGCACATGCTTGGTTATACATTTGGAGGCTAATTAGAAATAAAGGTTTGATATACAGGTGACAAAAGATTGTATGAAACAACATTATGAATAGGATGATGAGTAACACAAGATCTGGTTCCTTTGCATGATGCAACAGGAATATCTAAGTCTGGGAAAATACCTGTATGGGGAACAACTTCAGATGAGGAGGTAAAAGGACATGGATCCGGATTCGGAGCATTAGACAATGATATAGATGAGAGCAATGGTCCATTTCCCGTTTTCTTCCGCGAATATACTTGCAGTGGTTTCTGGAGCTTCTCTGTTACCTCACTTTCTCTGGAGTGGAGGACTTTGTACGTGTTTCATTTGGTGATCTTGGGTACAACGGGGGAGAGAGATTCAACAAGACGTACAATCTCCTTTTCTCTTCCTTCTGGTTGTAATTCCTTACTTTTGGAGGAGAAAAAAGGAATATCTTCATGAAAGCTAACAACCATCGTCACCAACAGGCGACTAGTACTCCAAGGAGCATAGCACTTGTATCCCCTTTGTGAGCTAGGATATCTAATAAAGATGCATTTGGCAGCCTTTGGATCCAATTTATCTCGTTGATGCTTTGGAATGTGAACAAAGCATGTGCATCCGAACACTTTAGGTGGAACCTGGAACAATCGTGTACTGGGACACAATACTTCCACATGACTCTTTCCTCCAATTGTGCTGATGTTAGAACTCCATCTGACCAAAAAGTCTTCGGAACATTCATCTCGAAAAGAAGAGCCCTAGTAACCATTAACGTGTAATCATTCTTACGCTTTGCAACACCATTATGCTGTGGTGTATATTCAGATGACGATGCCACAAAGACACTTGACTCTCATTAACAACTTCTGTCTGTAATGCTCGACTCTAATTGCTTCAAGTCGAAGGTGTAAAGATCATTACTCTAACTGCCACCAACAATCTTCAGCCCCGTCCTTAGGTTTTGAAAAACATAGTAAGAAGGATAAAAGGTAATGCAACAATTAAGGCTCTTGGTAAATACACTACCAGACAAAAGATTGAATGAAAAATTGGGAACATGAAGAACAGATGATACGGATAGGTTAGGTAAGGTGCGTACGGTTCCTTTCCCAGCTAGTTGGGTATATAGGAGCCCCCAACAATTTCCACCCTCCCATCTGTAGCAGAAGTGTAGGACTGAAACACAGAACGTATTACCTATCATATTGTCGGTGGCCCTTGAATCAATGACCCAAGTAGAAGAAGCAGAGGAGGCAAATGCAGTAGGATTATGACAAAAAGCCACACCAACTGTAGAGTCTTGAGTTGCAGCCTCTAATCCAGCCAATCTCTGATGAAGAATTGTGAGGTCATCTTTCCAATTCTGTGCATCAACCTTAAAACTTGCATCTTTTTCATTAGAACAACTAGGGTGTTCGACCTCTGTTGGTGCTGCAGATACATTTATTGGCTTACCATGTAAGTCCCAACAACTTTCCCGAGTATGTCTATATCTCCCACAATGAGTGTAGAAAGGCTTGTCACGATTAGGATTTTGTTGTCCATCATTACCCTATCCAGCATTAGGTGGTGGTCCTCGACCACTACCACTATTACCACCCATACATCTACCTTTGTGACGCCCCATCCTGGGGCACCTAATTAGGAAATAATGGGGTGATTAGTGCATTTGTTTTCCCAAGTCCGTGGCTCTTGGATTCCGTCACAAACATGAATATTTCGTGGAAGCTTACATGGCCTTGCGACCTGAAGCCCGTGGCTCTTGGATTCCGTTTCGCAACCCAACGCTTTATACATGCTTACCATAAGCACAAGGTACAAAGTAAGACAATAACTAGGATGTTTCGTTACCAAACATGTTAAAATCACAATGTGAAAAGCGCATTAATTACAACCCAGAAATAAAAGGCCAACAAAGGCCCGTACAACTGAAATAAACTAAAACACATAAGATACCCCCCAATGTTATGGCCGCTCAATGCAACACCCGATGTCTAATTGACACCGTAAACACAACTCTCACCTAAGTACTACAACTCTACATCCATCTCCGTGAGAGCTTCCTACAAGCTAGGTGGAAACCTACAACACCAAGGTTAACAAGTATCAGGCACGACGACTTGGCATGTGTTTAAAATGAACAATAATAACATGTTTGCTGTAATATAGTGAAGACAATAAGTAGATTACGGAATTCCAATAAAGTGGGACAAACACAATTCCAATAAAGTGGTACAACTAGGCAATGTCATGCATGAGTACATAATTTGAATAACATCATAAAGAATCATCCTGTAACAGTACCACTAATATACTTGTGGTAACAAGATGGCAGTCCACATGTAGCTATACCCTCTCCTACACACATGGTGAAGGGAGCACGGTAACACGACACGCCTCAAGGGCGATATAAGCACGATAATATCCCAGCCTCACGAGGAGGGGGCCACGCATGACATCGGCCATGGATCTAGGCAAAACAAGCACGACTAATCCGCAACTGGTAAAACATGGTTTAAAGGACATCCAAAACGGCTGATCCGACCGAGAACGAACTCCAATGTTATTGGTGCCGAGTCATGGGATCATAACACTACTTATCGGGCATGTTTGAAAATAACAAGGTGAGGGGTAACTTTCGGCAAGCCTACACATTCACGGTCATATACGCTGGATCGAGTACCCTCACAGTCAAACAAGGCATGACGTGCAAGCATGAAGTGGAAAACATAAGACTATCTTGTGTTAACGGAAACAAGGGTGACAACATGTCAAGTTACAATCAGGAAATGGACAAGGCCTACTGTCTCTAGAAAGTCGGCTTAACCTGAAATTGGTAAGCAAAGGGCAGATCCAGATGTTCTGGAAGGAGCGGGGCAAATAAATGCTCGCTTCACAACCCAAGACATCACAACCATGGATCCTGTCTAAAAAGGGTAAGCAGGCCAAATAAATGCTCGCTAAAACCCCATGTGCAAGTGACAAGTGATACATGATATGTGAAGGTCAGGTGTGGAAGGCGTACAGAGGAATCATGCACTTTCAAGAACAGCATACACCATGTACAAGGAAATGGTAACTTAGTGGTTAGAAAATATCAGTTTGTATAACAGTCAAGGATCCATTACAAACTGTTAATCCTAAGCTACGGGTTGCCATTGACATGTCGAGGTATTAGGATTTGGCATCACGCACACTTAGGGTCTGGTCGCCGGTTGATTAGTCCCTTAGTGCTGAATTGCGATGTTCGGCTTACCAAAACCCTAATCATGCGCATCCCCAAGTCCCTAGTACACCTACATGCCTCCGGAGAACCTATTGGGGTGAGGACCAAGTTCAAAGAACACCCCCGGAGTCGAACATTTTCATTTTGGTCATGTATGGTTCATGGGTTCCAAAACTAGCCCCTACGGTTCATGGTTCACACCAAGGAACAGCGCTTTGTGTGCGTAATTCTTAGGGTTAAGGAAGATTAAATCCACCTAAAAATGGTTAGGAAAAGGTTGGAGGTCAATTGGGGTTGAAACAGGGTTAAAACGGGTCAAAATAGTACAAAACGGGGCCAACCAGGTGGCTTGAGCGGCACAACCGGGCCACCTGCACCCCACAACTGGGGGCTGTACAGCTAGCCATATGGGTCCTACGGCTAGCTGTGGACCCACCCACGGCTAGCCGTGGACCCACCCACGGCTAGCCGTGGACCTTGCAGCGGACAATTGGGAAAAATGGAAAATTTCCCCAGAAATCCACTGTTGTGCACAGTGTTGGGGTCCGTGGCTTGGGGGATTTTTGGGGAATTTGGGCCAATCTTTCACCACTAGTTAACACTAAAATTAGCACCCCCAAACCTCATGAAAACACAATTAAACACTTAGGAAAGAAAGCAGTAATATGGATGTATATACACTATGGTTTAAAAAATCAGCCAAGACCGAGTCGAGTCTCATGCTGATGGGACTCGACTCACCTGCAGCATTGGAAGGGGGAAAAAATCAAGGGAAAGGAAGGGGGAGGCCTGCATCATTGGAGGGGAGAAAGGAAGAAGGAAAGAAATGGGGAGTACAGGAGGAAAAGGACAAAAGAAAAGAAGAAATGAAAAAGGTGAACAGCTGGATGACAGACTAGAGAGAGAGAGAGCAACGTGTAAAAAAAAAAAAAAAAAAGGCAAAGGTATACGTACCTGGGCTCTCTGCATGACTGCTGACTGATGTTGCTGCTAGCCTGCAACGGCTACTGCCTACTGCTGCTCCTACTGTCTGCTGCAGCTGCAGACTTCTTTTGCTGCTTACTGCTGACTGCTTCTGCTGTTGCTAGCTTAGGTGCCTGGTACGCTCTCCTTTTTTTTTTTTTTGTCCCTTTGTCCAGCCAACCCACCTCTCTCCGTTTTCCATCCACTCCAAACTCACCTATCTTCTTCTTCTTCTTCATTTATCTTTCCCCTTCTTTTCTTTATCACTTGGCTGGGTCTCTTTGTTTTTTTTTTTTTTTTTTTCTCGAGCACAAGATGGAGCTTCACCGGACTCGGCCGAGTCTGGTGCGACTTGGCCGAGTTGGGCGAGTTGACTCGGACTCGGCCCTTGCTGAGTTGAGTCCGATTCCGCTTTTTTAATCCTTGATATACACCAACACATATACAAGAATAGAATTTGATTTTCAATGAAATTGTGCGTGCATGTCTAATTAATCAAATCAAACACTTGCCTTAGGTCCAAGGTACCCCAAAATCACTTCCCAAACCTTCCTATAGCTGCTGAAAATCCTAGAACAAAAATTCCCAATAAATACCCTAAAAAATCACCCCTAAATGGAAAATGAATAAAGGCTTGGAGATAGGTCATGCATGCTGGAATTTGTGGCTCATCTGGGGTCTTAAACAACATACTAAAAGATGAGAGAAAGACTCTTACCCTAAAGTCTTACCCTAAAGATGCCCTACAGCACTGCTATGGCCTGTTTGATGGGTTGTTGGCGGTGGAATTCTGTGAAAAAGACATAGATCGGAAGCTCACAACACGTGGGATGCAATGACGGTGATGAATCTTCTATTTGGGAAAAGCTCCCCTTTGGTTTGAGATGAAGAAGCAAGAAGGGGAAGGAGAGGAGAGCTTGAAGTTGCAGAGAATTGTTGGAATGAAATGAAAAAGGGAGAGGCAGGCCGGTTCACTTTATATAGTTAGTGGGGTGTGGGCCCCACCACTAGTAGAACTTGGTTGGCTTAAAACTTGATCTTCCGGGCCTTGGATGGGTTTGACGAAGAAGAGAGATATTCGTAAAATTAAATCAAGTTTCTAATTAGTATAAATTTGACATGGTTTGGGGACATCGAATTTTTGGGCTTAGATTTTCATGCGAAAGACTTTTTTGCCCCTACACTGGCTCTCAAAACTTCCTAAAGCTATTAAAAAATTATTCTAACCCACAAAATTAAATAACGTCTAAAACCATTGAGAGAGTTAACATCACAATTAATTAAAACTAATTGCGCGATTTGCGGGTCGGGGTCTTACAACCTCCACGGTTATTTCCACGGCCACGCCCTCGGCACCACTATAACCACCATATCCTGTATTTTGCATTCTGTTGCCAACATTATTGCTTATAAGTACGACATCAGGTTTGGAGTTCATAACCAGCCGACGACTCTCCTCTCCTTGTAGCAGAGCAAAAACTGTACCAATGGGAGGCAACATATCCTTACTTGTTACTTGTGTGCGAATAGATTCATACTTTGGGTTAACACCACCCAAGAGTTCAAATATATGTTAGTCTTCCAATAATTTTGGCTGCTTAGCACAACAAGGTTTAAGGCTCATGTAAGACTAACTCTATCCACAATGCCCGGAATCGAGAGTAATAGTCTCCTATTGAGAGAGTTCCTTGTTTAGAACCGGCAATCTCCATTTTCAATCCTAGAATCATGTCATTATTCCTCTTTTGGGCATAAGCTACCTAAATCGACTCCCATTGTTCTTTTGCATTTGTAGAATCTTTAAAACTATTGTCAATTCCTTCCTCCATTAAAATAAGAATCCAGTTCATTATCAACATATTTTCTGCAACCTAATCTGAATATTTAGATTCTTCATTTGCAGGCTCCTTGATACTCCCATCAATATAACCGAGTCTTTTCGATCCTCCAATGGCCATTCTGGCTGAATAGGCCCAATCCTTATCATTAGAACCGTTGAATAGAGTCGGTGTTACCCTTGTATTTAGATTACAACATTAGGAAGAAGTTGTTGACTAGATCCCATGGAACCTTCACCCTTCGACTCCATTGAAATTGATGTCTCAATTAATCTCCAATTTGATTAATCCGATGACAATGAAACAAAAAAATAAAATAAAATAAAAAAATCTGTCAATAAGTATGAATGTTACCTGTCCACATGATCCACCAATACAACTCCTGTCAGCACACACCAGAACATATACCAAAGAGGCCTTGTTGCCACGCTTAGAAACTTGTCACCGCTCTTACTTGGAATATACTTTTTCACCAAACAACAGCCCACAAACGACTACTTGAATCACACTTTTTCACCGAACAGCAGCACTAACAAACTCACTAGAACCACAAACGACTACTTGAACCACACTTTTTCACCAAACAGCAGCATTGACAAGCCCTTTTTTCATCCAACAGCTGCATTAAACATCTTTGTTTATTCTTCTAACCCTTGTCCAGCCTTCAAATACACATCAGAATTAAGTCTACATGCTTCAGCCCACCGTCGACACACGGATGACTCTCGCCTACCCAGACCAACATGTATATTTGTGTTCGGCTGGGGTTGAATCAATCCAAACGGGCGATCAACGTCAGGACCAGTAGATCTCTTCGTATGCGAGTCTTCTACCTTATTCAAGGCTCTTATACCCAATTGGAACCCTAGATTCAAGTAGATCTAGGGTTTTAACATAGTACCTCTTAGAAGCCAACGAACAAAAAAAGAAGAAAGGATGAAGAAAGAGAGGGAACTTGAGGGTGAAACAATAGAATGATCTCCTCTATACATTAGGTCGACAGTTCTTATGCCATTAAGTCATAGTTTCTGAAAATTAAAAAATAGTCCCTCGGTTTCCTGCTATTTGCACCAAGGTCCCTAGCATGATATAAATTATAAATATAGGTCCTATTCTCTAACTTATAACAGCCACTTGTCGCTACATTTACTGGTGAATGAATTTTCTACTCTAGCATGCATATAAATAAAAGATAACACAGAGTAGAAAATTAATCATAAAAAAAAAGTAACGAAGGCCGCCAAAATACCTGTTCAGATATTTGTGGATTATGAGAGTGATTATTATATTTTCCCATGGTATATCCCTTAGCTACATCTTGGCACCGGTCGACATAACCTTGTCATAAAGGCGCAATTCATACTTTAGGTGCCATCGTGGCTCATAATCCATAAAGTCTAACAAAGATCCTTCTGCATAACAACTAGCAACGGTCCATATACAAAGCCTATCGTAAATTTGTATCCACATCATAGCTTGACCCCAAGTGTCCATAAAAATCAAATCCACATAAGTCCCGAGTACAAGGTCATCACCCCTTACCATGCTAGTAGTTACCATGGTTCCTTTTTAACGTATTTTCATTGTTTTATTGATTCCTCATGCCATATAATCATACATATTCTTAACCATAACTCAATTTTTTCCTTCAAAGTTGCTATACATGCTGATCACAAAGCATTCTAGAAGCAAGTCTTCGGTTCAACCATCACACTCTTATCCTATATTCGACATCTTCTTCAACATCTTCCCCAACCTCTGCATCCTTACTAATTATTGAACCAGGGTATCAGAATGAATCCTTGTTGTATCTCTTGAGCTTCAATTCTCATGCATTTTGTAATGACCTGGGCCCACTGTCCACATGATATTGTCCGCTTTGGCTCATGGGATTTCAACCCAATCTTGCCTCACAGTTTTAAACGGCCTCATGTGGAATTAGGCCAGGTCTCACACATATATACCCAAGATTAGGACTAGTGTGTTTCCGATGTGGGACTTCACCATTACATACCCAGTCCTTTAGAGTTTTCCCTTACTCTAGGTGGATGCTCGTTGGACCCAATGCCCTTCTATAGGGGGCCACAGGCATGACATACTCTCCCACTGAAAAACACAGTTGCCCTCGGCTTTGATACCATCTGCAACGACTCGTACTCACTGTCCACATGATATTGTCTGCTTTGGCTCTTGGGATTTCAACCCAATCTTGCCTCACGATTTTAAAAGGCCTCATGTGGAGTCAAGGCTAGGTCACACATGTATATACCCAAGATCAGTACTAGTGTGTTTTCGATGTGGGACTTCACCACTGCATACCCAGTCCTCTAGAGTTTCCCCTGCCCTTTCACTCTAGGCAGATACTTGCAAGACCCGACGCCCTTCTACAGGGGGGCACGAGCTTGACACATTTCAACCTTATACACATTCTTATTGATGTCGCAACTATTTTTGTTCGACTTATTTAAAGCCATTGGATTCTAAAGCCTCCCAACATTTCTTAAATTTTGCATCCATGCCATCTCTTGATTCATCCACGAACACTGTATCATCTACAAACAACAGACACCAAGTTGCCACCTATTGAATAGAGTAGTTAACTTGTCAATAATCAGTGCAAAGAGATAAAGTGTCAAGCCCCCGCATCCGATTAGGAGATAAACTGGGTCTGAGGTTGTGAGATTAGGGGCCAATTAAAGTTTTTCCCAAAATAAGTGAATGTCCCCCAATTGAGGCCCCGAAGGATCGAGGTCCGCGGTGAGGATGGTGTGTTTTTAATTCCTCAAATAACATGCGGAAACTCTTTTAATAATTAAATAGACTAGCATTAAAGGAGCATGTTTAAAGAAACAATGCATAGCTTTCCATTTCTATAATTGAGTTTATACAAAATACATATAAAGTTCATGCACAATGGCCGACCCAAAACTTAGGCCATAAACAAGAGATGTACAAACGATAGACAAAATGAGAAAGGTAAACATATGTGGAAGAGATGTACAAAAGATAGACAAAATGAGAAAGGTAAACATCTCTCCACAGAACATGCCCCCCCACCCCACCAACTGACCTATGATGCACGGATACTTCAAAATGGGCGACGTATTGTATCCGATACTTCACTTTTTATATGTAAAATCCGTGTCTATGGCGTGTCCTTACTGCATCCATGCCGTATCTGTGCATCATAGCCAGTGACGTGCTTGGGTGCCAGGCAACGATGAAGCTGCTCTATGTAATCGGCACTCCACTCGTGGAATCCTACCGGTTGTGGATCCTCTAGGATGGCCTTGACTTCCAGCTCATAGGTAGTGGCGTCCTCTGCACCCTAAGGTCAGCATCATCAGACATAAAGCCAGGCCAGTGAATAAGCAATATAGAAAAGATACAATGCTTCAATACAGAATGTAAGACAACTACAATGATCATATATGATTTCAAGGAAAGTAAGCTAGGCATTTAAAGCAAGATTAGCATAATAAATAGAATCATCTGGAAATGAAGTCATATAGAATCAACTAGCAATAAGGCATCCATATAGGCTACGTCACCGTGATGACAATTAGAATGACAAAAGGCTCCGAGGAAGTCCTAGCCATCTCCTGGGAGTACCAACGACGTCCAAGCCGCCTGCCAATACCCAAAGTCTTGCTCCGATGATGTCCAAGTTACCCGCCACTATTCTACTCATATTGAGTAGTGAAGGACATCCAAGCCACCTGCCCACAATCTCATTCTGCGGAAGGTAATGAAGGCGGTCCCCCTATTGTGGTTGGACGAAATACAGTTGAGTGGTGCCTGACTCGAGAATACAAGACAACCTTGTTGGGCTAGGTTTCCATGTCCGTAATACCATATACACTGTTGCACTACTCCAGGTCATTCATGCTATTAAAACCCAGTCACTAAGATCAATAGTGAGTAGCCCTTGTCCATTAACGTTCCATTTCCACGTCATTAGCCTAGAAACAACCATCAAGCGTACAGTAACCATAGGGATCCTAGGTACACCTAGGTCCTCACTTTTGACTCACAATTGGTACAAATACAATTCAAAGGTGAACATGCTTAAAACACATAAAGAGTGCTCAAGGGAATGTGAATAACGACGGATAGTCAATTCATAAGTCCAATCCTAGATCATTGATTGTCAAATATGTACGGGGTGCAGTATCGTTCAATTCTGCCCAATCCCTGAAGTGTTGATGCTCTCAGGATACATCCTTGGTGTTTCTGAAGTTGATAGGCACCACTAACCCAAGGTTTTGTGCACCTTTGACTGACTCAATATCGGACTCCATACACTTTCCCGGACAATCCGTAAGGGCACGTCATGCTCCAACGTCCCATACTCAATATTCCCCAATTGGTCATCATTGGGTAGGGTCAAGGGTCGCACAAGTAAGGTCAATGACTAGGTTTAAGTCTCCTTTTTTTAAAGGATACACAGGGCTCTTACGGTTAGCCGTATGGCTACCTGTAGAACAAATGAGATTCTGGCGACTAACAGGATGAAGAATAAATCGTCAATCAAATTTGCATTTCGGTTCTGGATGGGTATGGCGAGCCGTTGATTGCTCTATTGCTCTATGGTTGCCGTATGGCTAGCCGTGTACTAACTGTAGGACACTCTGTCAGTCAGGTGTTCCCAAGTTGGCTCTCAGCTTCCTTCCAGAACTGAAAGCTGTAGAGCTACGGCTAGCCATGGTAGTGTTACAGCTAGCTTTAAGCTCCCAAAAGTGAGATGTCTAAAGCCAATTTCATTCAGAATTGGGGGAAATTTAACCCAACTTCAGAACCCACTTGTAACATACATAAACATGGTTCATTTCTCAGCATTTACACCCCCACCCAACAACATTGAAGTCCTTTACATTAATGCCCTATTTCTAACATGTGAATCCAATAAACAATATAATTGAACTACATATTGGGTAGCTAGAAGCATATAATTGCAAGAACCAAAACAGTAGATATCAAATGCATATCCAATTCATAAAGCTTGTTCACTTTCTGTGAAGTATGGAGAAAGAAAAAGAAGAGAACTCAAGCTCGCACATTCTGAACGCACTACAACACAACTCCTGTGACACCATGGAAGAAGAAAAACCAGGTCTAAGCTACATGCACCACCCTAGAAAGCAAGGAAATGGAAATTGGGATGGAATCCATGGGTGAAAACTTACTAAATTGAAGCGCTATTGAGCAAAGGAAGTCCAAGGAAGAAGGAGGTGATCTCTTGGCTTGAGTTTGAGAAATCCTAGCTTGATTGGCCTCTTAATTAAAGAAGGGAGAAGGAATTGGAAGTAATGGCTGCAGCATGCAATGAAGAAGGAAAAAATGATGGAAAGGGCAATCGGTTGGTTTTTGAGCGAGAAAATTTGGAAAATTGCAACAAGGCCCTTTTAGTCATGGTTTAGCAAAATGATGGAAATTGACGGGCTTTGAGGCATCGGATTGCGACGAGTCAAGAATAAAAAGTTCGGGAAACACGAAGATCTTTCCAACAAGCCCGAATCGGCGAACACTGAATTTTCGGAAAAAACCCTAATTGCAAACACCCCCTCCTTCTCCTGCGACCAAACGCACTCTGATTTGCACGAAACTTCGTGAACACCTTCCTAACCCTAAACAAACTCGCTCAACCACTAATCCTGCTTAATTAGCTAACAAAACAATTTATTAAATAAAACACACAATTAAGTCAGGCACTTACGTAAGGGCTTATTGCTGACCCTAGATGCAAGAGTTTTTGGCAAAACCCTAATTGCAAACACCCCCTCCTTCTCCTGCGACCAAACGCACTCCGATTTGCCCGAAACTTCGTGAACACGTTCCTAACCCTAAACAATCTCGCTCAACCACTAATCCTGCTTAATTAGCTAACAAACCAATTTATTAAATAAAACATACAATTAAGTCAGGAACTTACATAAGGGGCTTATTGCCAACCCTAGATGCAAATCTGTGTTCACTGGAAAGTCACTTACCTCTCAAGTAGTTCTTATGCTCGTTACTGCTCCCTCATACTTGTCATCATGATGAACCCTAGCAAAGCAGAAAAAGAAATGTTTTACGTGATGAAGATAAAATAAACATCCTCTTATCGACCTGGTGCTAGTAGGGGGTAGGAGAGTCTTAAAGAAGTGAAACTTTTGTTGGTTAGAGAAGTTGTAAGGGGGATAGATTGTTATTCGCTAAATGCCTTGTCGTGTATGGGGAATGAGTGAACATTTGGAATTTGCACATTTTGAGGGAGATCAATGATATTGGTTCTTTACCTGTCAAGTTTGTTAAATGTCATGGGAAGTTCAAAGTATTTAAAAATTTATGGTAAATTTAGGGTGAGATAGGAATGAATTGTAGTAAGAACTTTACTTTTGATATAATTTCTTTCATTTTCAAGTGTGGCTTTTTATAATTTATACTTTTGTGTCCATACAATATACTTTTCATATAGTATGTAGCCCCTGTAATTATTTTCTTTTTAATGACATTTGAACCCTACTGAATTGTGGTAACGGAAACTATACTTAATATTGTGCATGAATTTTAAAAATAAAACTCATTGATAAAAATTTTCCTTATTCATTGATACAGGAAAAAAAAAGTTAAAATAGGGATGCAGCCTTTTTGAACGTTAAATTTTTTTATATTTCTGCTGTAAGCATGCTATACATTTATTTGCTAGGATTTCTAAAGTCACTTCTGTCATTTATTCCATTGCAGAAGCAATAAAAGTACATTTAGAATTCAAAAATCCTCTTCGAACCGCAATTTCTTTATCCAGTGTTTCTCTAGTTTGTGAGCTTTCGGCAAGATCTACAGGAATGCAATCTGGTATGCCATTTCTTGTGTTTGATTTGCTTGTTACCAGTTCAAAACTTTTATCTTTATGGAATTCAATCTATGCATAAGAATTAGGCAATCAATCTGGCCATGATTTGGATGGGCATAGATCTACAACTGATCATCAGGACAATGAGGAGCTCTTCATTAGCAATAGGTATAAACATAGTTTATGATTCCATCATTTAAATGTCGAATCTTTCTGTAGAATTTTTTTTTAAATTGCTTTGTATCATGCTTGTGGATGCTAAAGAGCCAGTTGCGTGATGATTGCAGTGAGCAGTACTCCAGCAAGTCCTCATTTGTATTATCAGAGATTGATTTTGCACTACAAGGTGGTGAGGCCATGATGGTATGTCTTCCATGATAGATGTCTTGCCCTGAATTTTAAGTTACCAGCATATTTACTTGTAAGGATTAAGGACTTTCCGTCATGATTGCGGTGAGCAGAACACCAGCAAGTCCTCACTGTATTTGCCCGCAGAACTTGCGGAGCCTATTTTCTAATTTTTATTGAAGTAATTTGATAATTAGATGTCATGCCCATTGGAGAACTTGTAATAATTAGAGTAGAATGTAATTGTCATGTAGGGAAGGAAGAAGATGGTTATCACAACACACATGCAACAGTTGGTTTTGGTCAAAAGAATCAGATAGGGGAAGTTATCATTGATTTGTAGTGGGTTTGATCTTGTAAAGGCTATTATCAAACTTTGAGAAGGAAGATGACTTTATGACAATTAAAAGTGGATCTATTATGGATAGGAGTAGACTACTTTTAATAACAAGAAATTTGCTCTAAAATGCAGGAATGGCCAATCTACATGGATTGCCAAATTATCTTGTGGAGAGTTTTATAGCATATTATAGGTTACTGATTGTGGGTTCTCTTTAAGAGGCATAATGGATTACCCACAGCACAATGTGCTCAAACTCAAAACAGTTGGAAAAATTAGTTTTTTCAGACGGGTTGTGTTTGGGCTTTGAGTCTAATCAACTAAAGGTTCAAATGACAGGTTATTTTGTTAAGGTCATAAAAAAACGTGCTTGGAGACTCAAGGAGGAAGAATTTATACATAGGCTTAACTAGGAACTTTGCTGAGTTCACTTGATATGGTCTAACAATGGGTGATTGGGTCTGGTTGAACTCAGCATAAATGAACTTGGTTGAAACCTAGCTGACCCATCCGGTTGAGTTATTACCCAGCTTGACCCAACTTGGTACATAGCAGGCGTAAGCATCCTTTTCCCCTTTGTTTCCCCCTTTTTCCTTCCTCCATTCTCTTTCTTTCTTTTCTTCTTCATTTCAGCCTAGCCATTACCTGCTAGATCCCGGTTTGACAACCCATTCCTAGTTTAGCCACAAGACCACAACCTATCAAGTCCTACTCCAGCAGCAAGTGCATCTTTTTCCAGGACCTATGCATATTCCGTATCATCTTCGCACTTGTTTTGGGTAGTTTGATAGTTCTGTGGAAGAAGTTTTGAAATCGCCCATCCTCTGTTCATATGCGATAAACATGATCTAAGATCGTTGGTTTGGGTTCCATGTGTTCCCAATAATTTGTTGGAGTTGAAATATTGGTTCAAGTTCCAGTGCTGGAAGGTTTTGTTGAAAACATTTTAGAGGGGCAAGAAGTATTTTTCTGTAGTATAAAGGGTGCTTTTGGGACTACTATGCATAGTAGTTAATACAAAATTTGAGAGCCTGCTATGTACTAGCTTTCCAAGATTCAAGACGACTGTGTACAAGTCTACTGCTTGTTACTTTATATTTCTCTTTCAATAAAGATACTTATTTGGTTTGGCACCAGTGCCTGGTTGGTTTCTCCAAGATTTGCTGGGTCTTTTAGGGCTTCATGGAGCATACGGAGGTTTCATAATTTGCATATCTGATGTATTAACTATTAAGAGAAGGTTAATCTTGTTGTTTCCTAGTTGGATTAGTGGTACCAAGTGGTTTTTTTGGTGTTTTAAATGGTCCTGTGTAACACAATAATTATGGTTGCTATGTAGCTTGTCCTGTTGGGCCAAAGATCATCGCAGATTAGTGGATGTTTTGCTGATTAAGTTTCAAATACCAGCGTTGCTGGTTCTGCAGTATTTCTATTTGTTTTTCCAGTTTATTTTCCTTTATAATTTGGGCCCCTTCACAAGCTTTCTGATTTACAGTGGTGGCGTGAGTTGTTGCTGTTTCAGCACAAATAGTGGACTGGTCCTGTGCATTCAGTGGGATGTTTTGATGCATACTTATCACTTATGTTTATTTTATGTTTTAAAGCGTACACAGGGTGGCTATCTAAAGAAAACAAGGCTACTGTTCAAGTGTTGTTCTTCATGTTCTTAGACATGCATGTTGCATAATTGGGAACATGAAACATGGTGTCCTTATTTAATTGTGAAGTAGGTATTTTATTTAGAATGAGCCATTACCATCACAGAGCTCAAGTTAATCAAATCTAGATTTTATGATGGAGTTCAAATGAAGAGGAGAAAGTTCTATGAGTAACCCACAATTATTTGGCAGTCTGAATTCAGGCAATTGCTGAATTATGGTTAACTGGTCATCCATAGGTGAGATTCTAGTTCATTGGGTAAATATTCATCCTCAGTTTCATATGAGAAGTTGAAAGCTTTTGTGGAAAACCTAGCTGACTCCTAAGACGGACTGTTTTATGTAGCTGGTAATGTTGTATGATTTTGTGGCCTCTTTGTTTATGATGCTGTAGAGCATGTATTGGTGCTGTGTGTCAATGGTGCTGATTGTGCAGTTTATGCTGTGGAGCATATAAGGTTTTGCTGGTGGGTCTGCGAATATTTCAGAAGGTTGTTTGCTAAGTGTCGTGTGCACAAAGAAAGACGGCTGTTGCTGGTTGTTCAATTTAGTAGTACAAGTTGCTGGTGGCTAAGTATAGTAAGCTTTTTCACTTCAGTGTGGGAGGTTTTAAAATAGATTGAAGTTCCACCACTTGTCACAGGTACAGAGGATCAGTTAGTAGAATTTCTAGTTGTATGATGTTTATTCCAAGCTGGGCATAGTAGATGTCTATGCACTAGCTTGAAGGGAAGTGTTAGCAAACAGCTAGGGACGGACTTGTTTTTTCTTAGGAATTCGGGACTAATTTGTAATTGTAGAAAAACTTTGGTGGGAAAGGGCTTTCTATAATTTCTAAAAATAGTGAATAATACATATAAAGTATTAAGGTGGTCATAAAGTAGGAGTTGGAGAAACCCCGAGGGGTCCCTAGGGGTAGCTCAGTTGGACTATAGGACCACGGTTTACACCGGGAGGTTGAGGGTTCGAAACTGCACTACCACACTGGGGCCACAGGGGATTTACCCGGCTCCCCTTGAGCTTGTAGGGATTATTCTCGCCCAAAGGGCTAAGACAACCCCCGTTATAAAAAGAAAGAAAAGTAGGAGTTGGAGAACTTGTCTTCGTTCTCTCTACAATTCCTCCTCCTCTATAACCTAATCTCATTTTTGGACTTCTTGGTTTCTAACCGAATTTTCTTGTAAATTAAAAGTTTTTACTATATTAACACATTGAGATCTAGGGTTAGAGTTAGTATTCTCTCTTCCCTTCTGTCTCAAGGTTTAAATTACTGTTCATTCTTACCGTTTCTTGTTGCCGAGTCATATGTAGTGATTTTTTGGATTTCATTTCAGATTCAATGAATTTCATTTCCCTAAACCCTGAAGGGAAAATAAAATGAAAAGCAAGATGGTTGCCCCAGTGAGGTTGGGTGGCCATCGCTCATCATTATCATCAAAGCCTCGTCCCAACTAAGATTCGAACATGAATCTTGGATCGCCATTTTAGTCTTTGCGACTCCAGACCGGATTAGAAAAAAGACGGTCTGTAATCCGGGATAGCGTCTGTGCATGCGGGATGCTATAGTAAATTTCACCTGTGCGAACGCTTTCCCACAGGTTTCCATGGTGAGGATTCCACAAAACCTCTTAATACAAAATGATATAATTCAGTGGAAGCTTGTAGCAAGTCATTACCTAAATAAACATCACCTAACGGTAAAAAACAAAATATCATAGACATATATTAGAATATGACAGAAATATAAATTGGCATTCCCATAGCATCAAGTTAAATATTTACACAAACGTAGAATTTTAATTACGAGATTCCCACAAAATAAGGGCCAACACTGGCCGATACAACTGAAATCGCAAAATACATAACACACCCAAAATGTGATCGGCCACTCTGGTGTAGGACTCGACGTCTAGATGACATTGTCGGTGCACCACTCACCTACATCCTGCGGCTCCTCAGTTGCCTCTGCTGGCTCCTCATAGATAACAGTGGTAATACCTAGAACACCTCGGTTAACAAGAATCAGGCACCACGACTTGGCATGTGTTTAAAATGAATAAAATCACATTTTGCTGCAAGTAAGAGTATATGACGGGTAATTATGGCAGAATTCCATAAAAAATAAACAACTAGGTAGAATAGTGCTTGAATAATAGAACTGAATAATGATAACATGGAATCAATATTAGACAAATCTATCACACATATCCTAGCAAAATGGAAAAACCACACGTCCCTATATCCTCTTCATCACTCATGGTGATGGAGCACACGAGCAAGCGAAACATACATATAATAATAGTAAGCCATTCAATAGATGGCCATCACACTGGGCACCGGCCTAGGTTTTAGGCGAAATAACACACGCAAGAGCCAATCTGCAAATGGTGATCACAGATAAGGTCTCTAAGCATCCGGATCCAGGCTAAAAGGAAGCCCAAGCTTTGTGGTGCCAACTCGCAGATTCATGATGAACAAGCAGCTTGGGTACTACCTAAAAAATGATAGGTATGGGTGAGGAATGAACTCCAAGACAAGCTAACACACGCGAATGCATATACGCTATTAGATATCCCTCATCGGTTTAAAACAAACTAGAACGAATACACACATAGCGGAGTTGGCAAACTGGTGTAAAATGGGGAAATTCGGATTAATTTGACAAAATAGAGTCTAGAATGTTGATTGGGTCAAGGCCTACGGTCTCCAGACCATTGGACAACATTTCAACATGATATGGTCCAACCCAAAATGGGTAGAGAAGCACAAGTCGAATCTGGTTGACTGGGGAGGTGGCAGGGCAATGAATGCGCACATAACGACCAGATACATCACAATCGTGGATCCTGTCACCATAGGGGATTTACAGGAAAAAAACTGCTCTCTAAACCCCAAAGCGTGACTCATAATCCAACTACTATGCTAAGGTCGGGGGTAACAAAAGGTTTACAACTAACTCGGATAAGATGTGTATGCCATGTACGCAAGTAGACGGGCACCAAGGCATTGGACAATGTAAAATATACAGATGTAATTAAGGATCCATTACGAATTCACGAATCTAATTGTTAGGTTGCCACCGACATGTTGGGTTAGTAAGATTCGGCATAATGCATGCTTAAGGTCGGGATGCTGGGATTGGGACTCCTTGGTACTGAGAATAGTATTCGGCACCTCTTTACAAAAGAAGATTGGCATTGCCGACCTACCCTTGATAACCTGGAGTTTCTGAAGATATGCGCAGCGGATGTGGATCAGTTGGAAAAAGATTCCAAAGAGGAGGTCAAACAGGTAGTTTTCACTTTTGGGAGAGATAAAGCACCCGGCCCCGATGGCTTCTTCCAGATTTTTTGGGAGGTTATTAAAGTGGACGTGATGACTTTTATGAAGGAGTTTCATGATAGAGGCAAACTCTCAAAGCATTTTTGTGCCTCCTTCATAATCCTAATTGCTAAGGAAAACTGGTGCGGAGAGCATTAAAGATTTTCGTCCCATTAGCCTCATTGGCTCCATCTACAAAATTTTGGCTAAGGTGTTAGCTACTAGACTACAAAAGGTATTGCCTGACATAATCTCTAATGCCCAAGGTGCTTTCGTTCAGGGTGGTCAAATTTTAGATGGTGTTCTCCTTGCTAATGAATGCTTTCACTCAAGATTTATATAAAGGACCCCGTGTCTCATCTGCAAGATGGACTTAGAGAGGGCTTACGATAGAGGGTGGACTGGGAGTTCTTGCAATACTTACTTAGAAGAATGGGCTTCGGTATTAAATGGCGAGGGTGGATCTCCAAATGCTTGAGTTCAGCTACTTTCTCCATTTGTATCAATGGATCTCCGTTTAGTTTCTTCTCAGCCTCTAGAGGGCTTCGTCTAGGTGACCTGCTTTCCCCCTTCCTTTTCGCCGTCATTGGTGAAGCCCTTGGCCGAATGCTGCAAGCAGCAAATAATGCTAACCTTAGCAAAGGTGTCTGCCCATCTAACGATGATCAGGTCGTTTCCACCACCAGTTTGCTCATGATACACTCTAATTCTGTGGTGCTAATGAGAATCAACTTTGTAATGTCAAGGCCATCCTTTTATGCTTCGAAGCGGTGTCAAGTCTTAGAGTTAACTTCTTTAAAAGTGAAATGATTGGTGTTAGGGTGGAGGATACTCAATTGGCGATGCTAGCTGACTTCTTTGGTTGCAAAGTTGGATCTCTTCCTAAGTCCTATTTGGGCCTTCCTCTGTGCGTTGGAATGGCTTCAAAAGCCTTATGGTCCCTTGTGGAAAGAATGAAGAAAAGGTTGGCTTTATGGAAGGCCAATTATTTGTCTCTTGGTGGCAGAATTACCTTAATTAAAGCTACTCTAGCGAACTTGCCGATTTACTTCACATCCATGTTCAAATGCCCACTGGAGGTGGTTAAGCGTATTGAGAGGTTGCAGCGGGACTTTCTTTGGCATGGCAATGATAAGAAAAAATTCCTCCTGATAAAGTGGTCTAAAGTTTGCAGGCCCAAAAACAAAGGGTGGATTGGGTATTAAGCTGTTGAAGGAAATGAACCTTGCAATCTTTGGGCAAATGGCTATGGAGAATTGGGGATGAGTCCGATGGCTTATGGAAGCAAGACATTTACTCAAAGTATGACATTTCTAGGGATGGTTGGTTAGTTCGCGACGCTCTTCCTCGCTTTTTTGCCATTTGGAAAGGAATCCTTGCATCTAAGGAGGCTTTCTTTCGGCAGGTGAGATATCGTGTCGGGAAAGGAGACAATCTATTTTTGGACGGACCCATGGGTGGGAGAAGTCCCCTTGGCATCCTTATTCCCCGATTTATTTTGTTGTGCTAGCAACCAAGAAGCCAAAGTAATGGACTACATGGAAAGGAGAGGAGACGCAATCATTCGGGGACCCATTTTCAAAAGAAACTTAAGCAGTAGAGGAGGATCAATTTCAATCTTTGTTAACCATCATCGGCACTGTCTTCATTCCAAGAGATGGGCATGATAGAATGAGTTGGATGGCCTCTGGCGATGACATTTTCTTGGTGGCCGCCTTCTTTCTTCTTTGACTGGAAATGCGGAGCTAAATCATCATCATTGGGCCAGTCTTTGGAGCATGAAAGCTCCCCCAAGGGTGATAGCCTTTGGGTGGACTGCAATTGTAGGAGGGATCCTAACTATCGACAACTTGCGGCGCCATCCGGCCATCATAGTTAATGCTTGTCCAGTGTGCTTGATAGAGGGGGAGGAAACCATTGATCACTTATTGTTGAATTGCTTTGTTGCTCACCACCTGTGGAAGTCTATCCTCAATTGGTTTCATGTGGCCAGCTCCCTCCCCTATTCCACCTCTTCTCTATTCGAGTTTTGGAGGTTTGGTGTGGGACCTAGGAGGGGAAGAATGATGTGGAATCTCTCTTTCTCGGCAAACATGTGGACTATTTGGAAAGAGAGAAACTTGAGGTGTTTGGAAGGCAAATCTTCTGAAGTCGATAAGTTACCTGAAAAAGTTAAGTATTTAGTGGCAACCTGGGTCTCTCCCCTTTTTATTTTCAAAGGCATCTCGGTGAATACCATTATGCACAACTGGAAGGAAGTAGCCTTTTGCAAAGCTCACCACTAGCGGATCTCTCGTAGATGTTGTGCTACACCTACAAGTGCTCCCAAACTCAATTTTGATGGTAGTGTTGCTGGAAATCCTGGTCTGGCAGGTCTGGGGGGTGTTATTCGGAATGAGGAAGGAACCATCCTTTCCTACTCGGGTCCAGCTGGTGTTTGTTCGGTTAACAAAGCCAAACTTCTTGCTCTTAACATTGGCCTTCAACAAGCTTCGAGCCTTCAACCCCAAAGATTAATTGTGGAAGGGGATTCTTACTGTGTCATTCAATGGGCAACCAAGTCTTCTACCTCCCCTTGGTAACTTTTAGATGTTTTTGAAGAGGTGATACAAATCTCCGGTGCTTTGAATGTCTCTTTCCACAATATAAAGCAATTGGCAACTAAAGTAGCTGATAAACTTGCCAAAGGGGTCAGGAAAAATGCTCTGACCATTGGTCCTTAGTGGTTGGGGCTAGCTTCTGTCCTGTTTTTCAGTCTTGTTTGCTCTCCACTTTCGTGGTTTTTTTGTATACAGTATACCCCTCTTATTCTGTACTGTTTCTTTGAGCAATGAATTTCAGTCATCATTTAAAAAAAAAAGGCGTTCGGCACCTCAAAACCCTAATTACACGAATCCCCGATTTCAAAATACACTACTATGCCTCTGGACAACCTTCGGAGGTGAGTGTGGGCTTAAACAATCACCCACCAAGGTCTCCAATCCAATTAATTGGGGTGGGTCCAAGTTCTAAGTTGTGTATCGGCAAGAGGGGTATGGTTGTAGAAGATAACAGGATGTAAGATAACAGGCCCTACGCCTAGCCTAACAAGGCCCATGTACAGCCTCCCACACGTGGGATTTAGTCAAGATTGTATAGCTGATTTTCTAATTCTCATTCCATGTATAGACTAGGATATATTCTTTCTATTCTTTCTTTATGCTGATTTGTACTCTTAACATATTTAGAGCCTTGATTAAGGCATAATGATATTATAAATAGAACAGTCAATCCTCTATGGAGGCAAGACCTTCTCTCCAACTCTCTTCTTCTTCTTCTTTCTCTCCTTCCACATATTATAACATGGTATCATAGCCATAAAATCTTGAAGGTCTCATCTACATCATCAAAACATCTTGGAAGAAACACAGATCAAGAATCTGTGATTTTGGAAGCAAATCGTGGGTGCCAACCTACTGTTTTCTCATCATGATCAATAGTGGCCCACCTGCGATCATCACAAAATCCCCACAAACCTCACCTTACTGCTGCTTTGCGCATACTCCGTTATGTTAAAGGCACTCGTAACCATGGTCTCTTCAACCCTTCTGGTACTTCTCTGTGCTTATCATCTTATGCAGATGTCGACTGGGCTGGTTGCCCAGACTCTTGGCGATCTACCACTGGCTGGTGCATGTTTGTTGGGGAATCTCTAGTTTCGTGAAAGTGTAAGAAGCAAACCACCGTTTCAAAGTCTTCTGCTGAGGCCGAATATTGGGTGATGTTATTTGCTAGTGCTGAAATCATCTGGCTACGCCGTCTTCTCTGTGAATTCGGTGTCATTGTTGGTAGTTCTACACCTCTTCATGGGGACAACACCAGTGCTATTAGAATTGCCAATAGTCCGGTCTTTCATGAAAGGATGAAGCACATTGAGATTGATTGTCACTTCTTCCGTCAGCATGTTGTTACTGAGAAGATAACTTTGCCTCATGTCTCTACTCTAAACCAGTTAGCGGATATATTCACAAAAGCTCTTCCCAAAACGCGCCATCATGATGTCACTAGCAAATTGATGTTTTCTGCCTTACCACATCAATTTGAGGGGGAATGTAGAAGATAACAGGGCTGTAAGATAACAGGCCCTAGGCCCAGCCTAACAAGGCCCATGTACAGTCGTATAGCTGATTTCTCTCATCCTCATTCCATGTATAGACTAGGAAATATTCTTTCTATTATTTCTTTATTCTGATTTGTACTCAACATATTTAGCGTTTTGATTAAGGCATAATGATATTATGAATAGAATAGTCGATCCTCTATAGAGGCAAGACCTTCTTTCCAGCTCTCTTCTTCTTATTCTCTCTCCTTCCACATATTATAACAATTGTAAACTCCACAATGGATTTTTCAATCAGGTTTCATGAGGGTCTTAGGTGAAAATTCAAAGGGGAGGGTCAAGATCCTAAGGAAATCCAAATTCTATGGTCTAAGGTTCATGGTTCTGTCCCAAAGGAACTGGCCTTTGACCCACCAAATGGATCAATTAAGGAGTCCATTTAAAGTCCAAAAGATGTGGCATAAATCCCTAAATTGATGTGGAGGGGTGGCCCAAAAACCCAAATCAAACAAACATCAAATGGGGCCCAAAAATCCAGGACTGCATTTAGTCGGTGGTTTGGCAGATAATCAGCCGACTGCATAATGGTGCGCTCGGCGGCTTGCCCCTGGCCAATCGGCGGTTCATTGCATGGGCCGCTTGGCAGTTCTACCAGGCTGGTTGGTGGTTCACCTAACATGCAAGCCACCGACCAGCTTGGTTCAACAGCCTAACGATTGCTGAATCCACTGTTTGGCCATTTTCCTCCCTTATCTTTTGGGAATTTTGGCACAAAAATGGGGCATCAAATAAACTATCAAACTACGTCATTTGCAAGCCTAATCACCTAGCCTCAATCACAATTAACATGAGTTGAACGTGGTTATCAAGTAAAGAGTAGAATATGGAAATCATGAAAAACAAGGCATGCATACTTGACTCATTTTTCTAGGCTTCCAAACACCCTTTCTAAGCTCACCACATGCGTCGGAACTCCCTATGACAAAACCCCAAAAATTACCATGCAAATACCCCGAAAATAGAAAAATAGGAAGGAGATGATGGAATGACTTGCATGCTGAGATTTGGGATAGGGCTGATTTCAGTCACCGTGGTTTCTTATGAAAATGGTGTGCACGCGAAGGAAAGAACGAGGAGAGAACAATGGGGTCCTCCGTTTGGTGAACGACACTCTGGATTTGCACTTGGAAGCAGGAAAATGAGAGCTGTGTAACGAGGTGGTTTGGAGTTGAAAGAAGGAGATGAGGGGAGGGCCGATCCTGAGCCTGTTTGGTAACTTTACTTGTAGAGTGAAGTGAGGGGAACCCTCAAATCAAGAGAGAAATAAAATATGAGGAGGTCTGATCATAATGTGATGGCCTTGTCTTTAGTGGCTTCATAAGGAGTCTTTTTGACTTATGTAAAAAGTAGATGGTTTTTTGTCATTCAATGGCTTGAGAATGCTGCTTTTTGAACTTTATTTTTTTTTTAAAGTAGGGGGAATTTTGAATTTTGTACTTTTGATATGAACCCCCGAGCTTTTCATGCCTCATGCCTCTTAAATGGAGGCTTCACCTCACTTTACTTTTATAGTGAAGTTAGGGGCCCATTGCTTAAACCAAATTTTTGTTTAAAATGGGCTTCCTTCTGAACCTTGGATCAACAAAGTGCAAGAACGAAAGTTATCCAAAATTAAATCTAGTTTCTAACAAGCACATGAACGACATATTTTGGAATTTCAGGGAAAACCCAACTTCTTTTTTAGAAATGACGATTATACCCCTACTCATCATGGAATCATGTAATGAAGGGTTTCAAGGCTCCAAGTGGCTACGAGATGGACATGTAAGTTGTCCAAAAGGATTTCCTCTATGTAGTGAGCTCAAGAACATGATTGTTAGGATTTGCCAATACCCCCAATCTTACTCGAAAATTACAAATAGGACCCTATAGGCCTCCAACTAGGTTCAAAAGCTCTCTAAACTCCCCAAAGCAGTTCGAATTCATTTTAACCCTCAAACTAAGTTAATTAAACACTAAACCCATTTAGTGAACTAATAATAGAATTAATTAATACTATTGATGCGATTAACGGGTTGGGGTCTGTTTTCAATTATCACAGCCCCATCCAACTTAGCATGATATTGTTTGCTTTATCCCACGTGCATGCGTGAGGACTTCCTGACGGTAACATGGTAGTTTCCTACTTAGGTCATAGGTAAAGAACAAAGCTAGGAATAAAGCATTTGAACGAGTTATAGGGCAAAAGGGAAGCGCATACTTGACAATAAAATGAGAGGTACGAACAATAGATAGACCATTCCAAAGATCACAATCTACTATGAAACAAGGGAAAGTAGCGCTGGGGTGGTTCGAGTCCGCATCGTGGTGACGGCTAATCGAGAAAGCTTTGCATACGCTAGCAAGCTCATGGCATTGCTCCCACCCGAGCACGCTTAATTTCGGAGTTGTTATGAGATCCGAGGCCGCAAGACTTTAAAACACATCATGTTGTGTTAAGATGGGGTTTGCCTTATAAGCCCAAGGATCTGGGCGGCCATATCTAATGTTGGACTAGCGGAGACTCTCCTTTGGAAGTCCGTGGTTGATACGCTACGGCCCAGGGTTAAGGGTGCCGCCCCGAACTGAGTTCTCTCACTCACCCCAATTGGAATAAGAGCCATCCTCAGCTCTAATACCAATTGTCACTAACAGGATCAATGCAGATTAGGCAAAGTGGAGCCAAGCTATTTGATCAGGAAGCACCACTTCAATTGAAAAGGCATTTTTATTTATTGACAGTTAGACCCGCTTTTTCTGTGGAGGCGAATGTTGGACGATGAAAAGACAAGAAGGTAAAGTATGTGTGGCTGACATGCATCATGCTCAGATAGATGTGCACATTAAATGGATAAAACTAGGAATGAGTTCATCATGGGATGATTACAAGTAGCTCCAATAAAAGAGGATCAAAGAATGCAGTTTGAGATGTTTTTGGCATGTGCATAGAAGACTAGGAACAGTCAGTATCCTATAAGTTGAGAGGTTACAAGTTCAAGGAACCTACAGAATGGGGAGACTAAAAAAGACCTGATTGGAGCAACAAGGAAAGGCATGATGACTACATAGTTACAGAGAATATGGCTTTAAATAGCATTGAGTGGACACGTAGTCACCTTGGATGGATGGGATGGGGCTTCGAAGATGACTGATAAATCTCAATCACCACAATTGCTTTTTTGTAGTCACTCTGTAACACCGCAGGACCTGGGCCCACAACTGTTGAGCTGTATGGCAAATGTATATCAATCCACATCATTAATCAAATCAAATATAAATGGGACAATTTAGGGCATTCATTTAATTGAACTAATTCTTTAATTCTACAAAGTTTATTAGCAATGATAAAATACTAATGCATCAACTAACAATATATATATAACAAGTTTGACATAAACGTCTTATTGCTCAGATAAATATAAGCAAAATCTTATTGGAAATAGGCTAGTCTTATGTTGATAGTATTTGCCACTTAGTTGCATCAGTCGAAGTTTATCTCTTGTTTATCTCAGTCTACTTCAGCCTCCAGATTCCGGTTACCTGACGGGGGTAAACTGAGGATTAGTATAACTGAGCGACAGAGACTCCTTTCAGTTTAAATTTAAAGTAAATAAAACATTTAAACATGAACATGAACAAATGTGTAATGCAATAATAATGATTGCATGAGTTAAATTTTGTTATAAATATATCATATTTTAAACACTTTTGAGGGGCCTCAATATGATTTGAGATCTCCACAGGGGTGATCGCAGATAAAATAAGAACGATATCGAGGGCTTTCACAGGCAAATATGAGGTTTGAGTTCAGTTCGAGTTCAGGTCCAAGATCGAAACCAAGATTTGCGGTTTTGTTCAAAATATTAAATTGAGTTCTCCATTCATGGAATGTCTCCATTGCCGTCATTTAAGTTTTAATGATGCCCAAGTCATAGTTCTCACTTTAGATTGCACACTTTTAATGTCTTGCGTTCCAAGTGTTCATCATCTGAAGTTCGAATTTCAACATTTTCTCACCACTTCCACAACTATAGTAAGTTGAATGTGAAACAGCCCCTTACATCTTAAGGATAATAAGGGGCCTGCTTGGCAAATCTTATTCGCTTGAAACAGATCTGACTCAAATAGATCTGATTGAAATAGATCTATTACAAATAGACTCATTTACAAATAGACTGTTTTGTAACAAGCTATATATCTGATTTAGATAGATCTATTTAAGAAAAATTGCTGAGCTAACATACAAATAAGATCTTATTACAAGAGCATTTCTTGTCTTTTCTAAAAAAATGTAATTTATTATAAAAATTCAATGTGGCATCCATTATATATATGTTTTTAATTTCAATAAAACCATATAAAACTCATAAAATGACTTGGTAGCTTAATCAAAATTGGTGTGTCCAAATTAGATGCTTTTTTCATTTTTGTTTTAAATGGTGGAAGGTATTTTATCCATTGATCACAATTTTGTATTTCTCTATTCTCATACTGATTGAACTCTTTTCTTAAGACAAGATTCAATTTATAGAAAATGACCATTCAGTGTTGTCCATACCACACAACATTTAATTAATTGATTCTGTGTCCCACATTTGTCAAATTAAAATTCTACAAAAAAAAAGCCACAAAATAGCTGACCATATGATAGAAGCATTTGTCAAACTGGTTTCCATCCTGGTGGATTACATGAGCATGATACTTGCCCTTCATGCATTGTCTGTTGATTGTTGATTGGGCAACACATCCATTTGCTAGAAGGTCAATCGTGCCCTTACATACAATGTCTTATAGAAACACTTAGCATTCGAATTGAATACTAAGGAAAGGTTGGCTGATTTCAAACTAGTTAATTGTGTGATTATCTTATCCTTGGTGACCCATATGCATCTATGGCCTTCCCATATGCATCGATGGCCTTTCTCTCAGTTTGTCCCTCCATCAGCCTTTTTTACTCCTTTGCATATGGTAGCCCACCCAATGATGGCCTCCTCCCCAACCATGTTCATGTTCCCTGCAAAATAGCTACAAGTTGGCTGGTGGAGACTAGTTAGCCCACCTCTCCACCTTGGCATTGCTCATCTTCTCTTGCAAAAGTGCATAAACATCAAACCCTAAACCACAACCAACAGTACTACATGTTCTCAACAACCATCAGTATGAAGCCCTAAACCCCCAAATCACAAGCCTTAATCCCCCAATGAAGATGAGATTAGAAAAAAAATGAGAGGGGCATACAGAGAGAAATAGAGATTGATTTAGAGAGATGGAATGGGAGGGAGAAGTTTGGCGAAGGAGAGATTGAGAAAGAAATAGTAGAAATCGCCGGATTTCGAAGGAGAGGTGAGGCGAATGGAAGAGGTATTTCATTTGCTCGGGTTGCTGAATGGAGAGCCGACAAGGAAAATGAGAGGAATGGCTTCTTTATATTTGGGCAAAATTGTCATTTTAAAAAGATTATGAGGGAAAACTTGTCCAAATAAAATTGGGAGTGGTCTGCTCGCTTCAGACGTCTACGTTTGTTTGAATTCTCTGCGTTTTGGGTCCTTTTTGAAACAGAGGCAATATCGCTTGTGACGAACTGATATAGACATTCAAGATTATGCATCCAAATAGGCTAAAAGCCTTTTAAAACCGTGTTTAGTGAAATAGAGGCTGAAAGTAGACTTGCCAAACTGAACCTAAATCCAGTCCCCATCTCATTAAAAATTGGTATTCCGTTCAGATGTAAGGAAACGTTCATACCCAGCCATGGTTTAAAATTGTGGTTGCGGTCACCATCGCAGTCAACGTGAAAACCGTTATGACACGGCATCGCGTCGTGGTTCGTGGTCCTCACGGAAATGTTACGAAATTCGGTTCGTTTCGGCCGAAATTTCCAAATAATTTCAGTTCATTCACTCTGCCGAAACAAACAGGATCCTTTAATTATATTTGTCCCAAAATTCATTCCAATTAGATTGATAATGTCTGAATTTTATGATTTCGGTTGATGCGTCCAATTATTCGTCCCAGCATTTTAGGTTGGCTTTAAAAATAGAAAAATTGAAAATTGAAGGTGCCAAAACATAGTTTTTTAACTTGAAAAAGTAAAATTACCTTTTTGGCCTTTTGGCTGAGAGAAATTAGTTGGCTCCAATGTGGAGCTACTCATCTATTAAAATCTAAATAACTATATGGGCCCTATCGCCCTAATCAAAGTCTGTTCCAATAAAAAAAGCTTTTTATTATGAATAAGCTAGTCAAGTTTCACTCTAATTTGAAATAGCCCATCATATATAAATCAAGATATTGCATTGATCTGGTAGAAAAAATTAAATGTATCATATAATATTTTTTTATTTGAATTTATATAATATTTATCCCAAAATATTTCACCAAAATCTCCGAATCGGCCGAAAATTTTTATTTGGAGGGAAAACCAAAATGGCATCTGAACCAAATTTCGTAACCCTGCTTCATGTTCTATCACGGTGCGAATTTTTATTTTACCAAAAAAAAATCCGAAAAGTATCCCAAAATACCAATATATTATAAAATGCTAGAAAACAATGCTTTTTTCTATTACCAAACATCCTGTATCACCGTCTTATATGAAACTTGTAATGTCTGTTCTAAATTAAATATATTTACATATATATATTAAAATAAGTTGAAATATCACAAATTTTACACTATGCTAGCAGCAGTATAAAAACAAGATTAATTTCACCAATTAATATCACATATCATCCTCATTAAAGATTATGAACACTTAACCATGACCATAATCACAATACAAATAGAAGTATGTATTTAACCACCAAAATGTGTATAACACTTAAACAGTCTGCCTATTATATATATATATATATATATATATATGCTCCCAGTTGGGCCACTATGGTTTATGACAACCATGGAATACCGCTGGATGGAATAATCTAGATGAGATCTACCTATGTGAAGAATTACAATGCCATTAGATTATCCTAGTCCCCTAATCCATGGCCCCAAAGTTTAATGGTTTAAGAGGCATTGCTTTCTTGTGATTTCAATCGAACGGTGAGTAAAAGTTGGATCAGTGTCAAATTTGGACTTTTAATTTGATGTGGTGTGGTAGGCATGAAATGATTGGATTGGCGCAAGGTGGGCTCCATGCCCTAAAAACATAGGGGAGCAAAAGGGGAAGTTTTTGAGAATTCCACTCTCTCTCTCTCTCTCTATATATATATATATATAATGTCGAACATCAGATCATCAAACATATGAAAACATCAGCAGAAACTTTGTTCAATTTTTAGATAGAATGATTCAGATTAAACCCTAAATATAAGGGTCCGGCCAGGCCATATTCCGAAAATGGGGTTTGGCCATACCCAAATCCCCTCGGTTGGGGTTCGACTAACCCTAGACGACTCTAATGGAGATCAGTCAAGGGGTTGTCACCCCATAATGACCAGTCGACCACCATAGAATGAGGATTTGGACCATCAGTTATCATTTTCCTTACCTTCAACTAATTTACTTGCAACAAAGAGGTAAACTGTAACATAGAGTAATAGATTTCTATAGTCAAATCCCTAGACTCTCATATGAACCCTAGATAATGCTAATTTAGTTTGAAATGTAAGTAGAAAGGATTCTCCACTCACCCTGTGTAGGCCCTCTTCGCTCGATTGAGTTGCAGAAGGCTATAGACCATCAAGAAGCCTTGGATCTGCTGTCCCTTTCTTCCACTTCTTGATTTTTACTTGGCAATCCTCTATTCCTTCCCTCTAAGTGCTCTATGATTAGGGTTCCAAGTTGTAAGAGAGTACAAGGAAGAGAAAGGAAAGAAATAAAAAGAAAAATATGGCTGCCGAAGAATGAAAGGAATATTGGGGGTTGTGTGGACACCCTTTGTGGTCTTAGGTGTGCATACATCCCAAAGCACCTCCGGTCCCCAAAAGAACTTTCTTTTAATTATATAAAATGGACCCCACCAAAATCCTAGAATCATTTAATCCCTATTGGTTCATAAGCGTGGTCGCTACTAAGTTTAATTTAATTACTCAAACATAAAAGAAAAGTGTCCCACAAGGGTTTCTTTCAAATTTGAAAAAATATGGGTTTGACGCCGTGAGCCCATCCAAGGATGGTACCCACTAATATTAAATCTTAATTTCTTTCAGTTGTCCATTTGGAAATAATTATTAATATTCAAAACATTTTAATTCTAAAAATCAGATTGTCATACCAAAATAATTATTTAAATTCAAAAATTTGGATTCAAGAACTTTAATTAGTTTGAAAACAAATCCAAGAGATAATTAAATTTCTATAACTGAAGTTATTATTAATTACTCAAATTCCTACCAGGGGTTCAGGGATATTACACAATCAATGCCTTTGTTCTAAGTTGAATGTTAGAAGATTATGAAAGTCTGATTCCTTTTTACTTTTAAACCATTAACAGTTGACTGTAACTGATTTTAGCTTTATCTTGGTTCATTAGCTCTAAATAAGAAATCCCAGCAGACATCTATTTTTAAGTAAAATTTCCATTTACAGAATTGAGCTATTATTATTAGTTGAAAACATATTGAGTCAGTTCAGCTTCTTTTATTATCAGGCGTGCTACTTCTTAGTTGCTCTTTGCTTTCAGGTAGAACTCAGTGTAACACCGAAAATGGAGGGTATCCTAAACATACTTGGAGTGAGGTGGACGCTGTCGGGCTCTGTAGTTGGTTATCATAATTTCAAACCTGATCTGAATAGGAAGAAACACAAAAAAGGAAGGAATTTGAGTTCTTCAAGCCGCTGCCTGAAGTTTGTTGTGATTAAGGTGCATAGTTGTCTCTCTCTCTCTCTCTCTCTCTCTCTCTCTAACAAAGTGTCCATATCGCTTGCTTCCACTTTTTAACTGTGAGCAGGCTCCTCTTCAAAACTTCGTGAATCTAAGCCGCCCATATCACCCAATCAGAGTGAAAGCCATTATTAGATTATTCTCATAATAAAATGCTTGATTAACTCCAAGGGAGTCTTATTAGAGTGAATTTTTGATGTGTGAATTGATTTGCACATTAAAAAAAAAAACTCATGTGGTATGAGCAGGTTAGATTTATGCTCAGATTTTTAGTAGCATGCTCCCACTTTCAAAGTGGTAGACAAAATTGGTCCTGATTAGTAAAGTCATGTTTTATATGTCCAGAGCCTGCCGAAGCTTGATGGTTGTCTCCAGCACATACCCAAGAAAGCATATGCAGGGGATCTTCGGCTACTAGTTTTAGAGTTGAAGAACCAATCCAAATTTTCTGTGAAGGTAAAATTCATGTCATTTTGTCTCTTCACCTATTGTGACAATCTTTTATTTGCATTATGTTTCATCCAGCTGTTTTGTATGTGAAATGAGGATGACCTGATCTATAACCATATGGAAAATAAAATTTTGTTTGTACTGTATAGTCTATGTATGGCAGCACATGGCTGTATAATGTCAGTATTAATACACAATTTATTCATTTGGAGTGACATAAGCCGTCATTTTCTTCGTCATTGGCAGAATTTGAAAATGAAAATCAGTCATCCGAGAGTTTTAATTCCAGGGAGACTGAAAGACATGGATGTGGAATTTCCAGCTTGTCTACAGAAGCAGATAAGTCGTGACTGCAGTGATGCGCAGACCAATATTGTAGAGAAGCCCAATGGCCTCTTATTTTCATTTCCTGAGGTAAGGATCATTCCATGAAAGAGTTTATATCTGCAGGCATATTTTTTCAATTTATTGGTTTTTTATTTTTATTTTATTATTATTATTATTATTTTTTTGCTCTTTGTATTTTATTTTATGTTGCAGGATGCTACAATTCAAGGGGGAACAACCTTTTTCTGGCCTCTTTGGCTGCATGCTGGATCTTCTGGAAGCACTTCCTTATATTTATCTATATATTATGAAATGGAGAATTCTTCAAGTGATATGAGTCACCGTACACTTCGAATGCATTACAATTTGGAGGTAAGCTTGGCAATATGATAGCAGGTCTATACTTGTTTTGGTAATCTTGTGTGTTAATGGTTACAACTTACAGTAAATGGATCAGTATCCAAATCTGATTTAGTTGCTTGTTGAAATTGGAGAGCAACTCTTCTAATGGAAAATGTTCAAAGAATAGCTAGTTCTATGCCATTTACGCTTTTTTTGTTTATTACACTGAACTATTTCAGTGAGATAATTTTATCTATTGCATACCATGCCTTCAAAGCAGAACTTAAAGGAGCACATGACAGTTCATAAAACCTTCCAGCAACAAAAGAGTATCTAGAGGTTGGTAGAAGCAGTGTACATAGTTGGATGTAGAAAGAACAGCATAATTCTGCACACTCCCTTTGACCAGTAATATAATATGTATGGGGGAACAACCTTGTTTTAAGGTCAAAGTATAAGGAATGGATTTTTTTTCCCATAAAATGTCGTCTAGTATAAACAACGAAAGCAGAATAGGCTTACAAACTGATGCTGGTGAAGTAATTATCTTCTTGCTCTTTAGTCGCAAAGGGTGATCTTAGGCCAAAATATTGGTTGTGGTACCTAAAATTTATTGTTATCCTTGGAGCTAATTGTCTATGAAGTTATGATCATCTTTCTCCTTAAGCCACTAGAGTGATAATTGGCTAAAAACTTTTTATGCTATCTAAAATCTGCTTAGAATCCTTCTTAACCCACCCAGTTTCTCTTCATCAGAAAACAATTTATAGCTTGAAGCTTTATCCAAGTGTGGTTTCAACAGTACAACTCGTTACTCGTTACTGTTTGCGTGTTTCATGCAACCATGCTAGCTCCTCCATTATTTGTACTTATAATGTGCTAGCTCCTTCATTTGTACTTATAATGGAGTTAAGGTGACCTAGCATTTAGTTTGTGTGTTGATCTTGTCAAATAAAAGAGAAATATGAATTTAGTGATTTAACAAGAGAGTGAGAGAGAGGCAGAATGAATTGGTTGAAACCATAGTTATCAAAATCCTACGATTTGGATCCCGAATCTTAAGGAAAATGATTCCTATCTATGGAACATATCCCATTAACAGGAGAATCTTAAGATTCAGGTGTGAATCCTATAATTTGATAGTCGTTTCAAGCGATTCGACTAAGCGAGAATAGGTACAACCATTAAGTTAATATTAATAATATTTTACCTTTTTCTTTCTTTCTTTTAGCGCTTTTTTTTTTTAAAAGTTATTTAGTAGTTAACGAGGCCTCCTAAGAGATATATATATATATATATATTTTTTTTTTCTGTTTTGATGAGGTTTTAAAGATGAATAAAGAACACGCATTTAATTCAAGCGTTTGACTGTACGTACAGGGTGCTTGTCTATATGTTCTTCGTTTTTTTAACCTATTTTGGTTTTTTTCTATGAACACTTTCTTTAACTTCGAGAGATATCCTACCGTGTAAGATTGATGGCTTGAGTTTTATTTTAAAATTTATATTATGATTGAAAAATAATAATTTATATTGATACTTTAAACTTATTTAACTATTTACACCATTTATTGCGCGCGTGCACACATGGTAGTATGTCATGATGTTCTTGATATGATTGTATGATAGACTTAGTTGTTATTGTATTTATACTGCTATAAATGGGAAAATGGATGGTTATGAATAATTATTATTTTTTTTTAATTTAAATTTTAAGTTTTTTCATTTTTATTAGAAAAATAAAAAATCCCCAGATTCACAATTTGATTCGATTTATGGGTATGAACGATTTGCGAGACAATTCTGATTTGGAAAACTATGGTTGAAACAGCCACCCGTGGTCTTCTCTCACACAAATTATGGGGAGGTCTTGTTCCAATTCATTTGTTTGGGGGAGGTATTAGTGAGTCTGAACTCAGAAGGGGTTTGATCATGGGGATCCAACGTGCTCAAAAACGGTGGCTTGCATGATGTCTCCCACGAGAAATGTCCTTAGGTGACCCTGGCTGTATCTATGAGAATCCTCTCATGCGGATGCCTGCATGGAGCAGATCCTTGCTGTCTCCGAAGGAATGTTAGGTCGAAATCATAAAAATATGATGCTTCTAAAGCTATCAAATTTTGACGGCCATGGGTCAAGGGGTTAGTTAGGCCATTAGGGTGATATGATGGACTTGAAATTCTGCACACACAGGTGGATCCGATCCAGATCTTTGTACCTCCCACCTTCCCCATGACTATCGTGAGCCCCACAAGGGAGGCCGCATGGGGCTCGCACAAAAAGGATGCACAGGAGAGGGCCCCATATATATATATTTATATAAAGTCCCTTTAGGTGTGCGCATGGTCATGTACAAAATTTGCATAGAACCTTATTGGCCCCACGCAGAGCTGCTTCAATTCATGGGAAGGTGGGAATCGAAAGATCTGGATGCGACCCACTTGTGTCCAAAATCTCATGGCCATCAAATCATCCTCACCCCTTAATTTGTGCACCTCAAGTTGAATGGTTTTCGAATGCATCATTTTTAAAAATTTTTTTACCAATCCAATGGTCAACCCATTGGATCGGTGCGGGCAGGTTGGGTCCGGGATGAAGCCATGTTGTTTACGGATCCGGATCCGGTTCCAGCTGCAGAACCTGGTTCTGGAGAGAAAGCATACCTTGGACAAGAGGAAGGATGATGCAGGATTCTATTAAGTATCTAGTTTCCTATTTGCTTTAGTTTCAAGTTTACTATTTGCTTTATTATTTTGATTAGTAAGTTTTCTTGTTGATTAGGAAGTTTAATCTTTAGCAAGTACTAGTGAGAAGGAGCGGCACTCCTTTTTCTATAAATATGTAAATTTCCCTTTGGGATCGACCCCTCTTAACATTGTATAGAAGACTTCCAGTAATGGCATTGATTTGTGTTTGTTTAATCTGCTCATGTGTTCTTGTGTGCTTTTGAATCCATCTAGATTTGGTCAAATCCCATCTGTGGGTTTGGTCCTTCGATCTTAGATCCTAGGCTGCATCAAAGGAGAGGGAGGGGGGGGGGGGGGGGGGGGGGGGGGTGTGGGGTGTGTTGTTTACTTAACCCTTGGCCCTAGGCTAAATTACTGAAATGCTCATGTTGGTGGTGGGTCTGGGTCCAGATCCTTTGTTTAGAACTTGTTTGGATCCAGAATTGGACCCAATTTCTTTCGGATCGGAAAATAGGTTCTGGGTCCAGATCTGATTTTCTCTCAGAGCTAAATTTAGGTTCCAAATGGGATATTTTTCGGGTCGGACATATCGGATGATCAGATAATCAAGTATTCAATTGCAGCCCTAGGTTGGTGCCATTCAAGGGGTGGTTGTGTGTGTACCATTCGGATTGATCGTAGAAGGTCTTTCAAGTGGGCTATGTGCATCTTATCTATTTGCACATGAGCTCCCCTGAAAATTCCTCTATATATGTTTGTTGTTGCCTGTAATGTATTTCTGTATCAAATCCTCCAATAGGAACTAATTAACATATCCTAGTTGCATTTTCAATCCCTAACATAAGTAACTTCCTATATATGGTGTACGATGCTCTTATACGAATACGGTAGTGGAAATGGAAACGGGGATTGGGGTTATGACTGCACTTTTAGAAATTTGGGACATGAATAATGCAATTATCCTAATGTTTTTCTTTAGAACACTTTTGAATTAATGAGATTATCATTGTTTATATTCCTCACTAAGATTTTTCATGTTGAGAAGAGGGTAAAAAAAGAGGTAAAATGAAATAATGGAATTGGTAAGGTGGGATATGCTGAAGTTGTATTCTAGAATTATTGGTGCTGTATTGGGCACTGATCCAAGTATCGTATCTGTCTGACATGGATACATTGGGTTTGTAGAAGTATCCAGGTATCATAGGATATTGCACAATTATAGTAGTCCCTTGTGTTCCAAAGTATTGTGGACCCGAGATTTGTTATAGTGGGTAGTAGAAGACTATCATTTCATACTCACCCTCAAATTGATGTGGAAGGATTGAATAAAACCAATTTGCAAATGGGAAAATGATGTATAACTTGATCATGATGATATTATTGCACTAGCTGAATCTTACATGGCAGAATTTGAGCATCCCAAGATGGCCTGCAAGGGTAGCTTGGGTTCAAACACCTTGGAATTATACATCAGGGGCTGTTTGGAGAATAATACAGAAATCAGGGACTGTTTTCAAATTTTCATAAATTCTGAAGGCCCAAATAAAGGTTTCATGTGCAGTATGCTTGCGCAGCAGGTTGGTGGGTCAAGCCCAACCCAACCCACATGGACTGCAGAACCAGAAGTCCCCCTTCAATTACTTGCAGTCTCTACATGATCAAGTGGGCCACTTGGGCCCCACAGCCAGATTTGCAAAGAAGGCACATGATGACCAGATCTTAGAAATCTCTAGATTTTGATCAATTTTCTTAGTGAATTTTCGTTGTTTTACTTTGGAAACACTATCTAATATTCCTAATTGTAATAGGAAAGTAATTGCTATGGCTTTTCTAGGGTTTTATGAGTCTTATGCGCCATATAAAGGCATGCATGGGTTGTCGGCACTGTTCATACTACGGTACCATTATTTGTTTTTAAATGAAAACACGGCACTTTGTGTCTCTCTTTTCCTCTCCCTTGGTCATGTGGACTATAGGTGATTGAAAAGGCTCTATAAGGTCAGTTTTTTGGGTTATTTGATGCATTGTTCCTTGCTTTATTAATAATGGGATTTCTATTATTCTTTGCAATCAGTAGTAGTTGGGAATTTTTCCTTTTTTTGGTTTGATTGGGTGGATAGTGCTTCTGCTTACTGCGTCAGAAAATGATGATGATCTTGCACCATGGCCTTGGTATAGATTTCAATTTTTAAAATTGAAGTACAAGGGAAGAGTAATGGTCTTGTGTTTCATTTCATCCCTGACAGATGGCAATTAACTTCTATATGCTTCATGGAAGGCCACGTTGGAAGCTATGTGAATAGCCTGCTATTATAGTTAGGATAAAGAGGTGGACTGGGGGAGATCCTGGACAAGAGGAGCCACAGTCAGAAGGTGCTTCATGTTGCAACCGCAAGGTTGTGGGTTTGAGTCGTGTTAGAGGGAGGGAGGGAGAAGAATGTAGAGGACATTGGCTGGCATTATGCTTTTGTTTATGATTTTGAAATCTTGCTTCTTACAGTTCCAAGTGATTGATGCATTGCCTTGAGACATACACCATTTTCTGTTGGAGCAAACACGTATCACTGGACAGCCAACATAATCTAAATCAGCATATGCAGAGAGGACAGGAGGAATCTGTGGGGAAAACAATCTACAATATGATCCCCAAGGATAGCGAATAATAGAATGGTGGTCAGAGAGGTTGTCATCATCATCATTTGAGCCTTATCTCATCAATTCAAGGTCAATTTTAAGAATTTCACCTTTTTAAGTCTAAAAAAAAAGGCGAATAGAACTTTGTCTAACTTCCTAACGACAGTGCTCATATGAAGATATCGGGGATTATTCATGAATTAGCTAGCCATGTGATAAGCATGCAGGATACCTGCTTTTGTCACAGTGGACAGATCATGCTCCTAACTGTAATAACTTGATGGATTCTTAGGTAAAGAAATAAAACTGTGTTGTGAAGATGTGCTTAAATCAATTGGAAGAGAGGTTTCTCTGTTCAATTTAGCGCCTTTAAAATGGGGCACATGACAACTACTACATGCGCTGTACACAATCTCTGATGATTACAATCCAATAGAATCAAGGCTAATTAAATCCTCAAGGTTTTGAGATGGCATGAAAAGTAAAATAAAGCGTATCTAGCAGTCCTGGCTGACCGTCTTCTCCTCCTTGCCTTCTCCTCCACCCCTCTTCTTGTTCTCCTCTCTTGACTTTTTGAGAATAATGAATGATTAAGGTTCATATTGATATTCTTTCTTGTAAAATTTCACCTTTTCCCTTATATACATACACTGTTTTTCTACGCTAACTAGTGTGGCTAATCATAACATGCCTGCCTATTGCCTTGTTAAGGCGCTACTGTGAAAGAGCTTTGAGGGGTAGTCTTCTTCATTTGAATGGTAGTAATCTTCATTTCACACATATTTCATCATAATCTAGGTCATGCTCTTCTTTGTTTCCGAGAGTCACAAGTCTAGCCTTGTAATTGCCTAAGGACCTGGCTACTTTGATTTCATTGAATACCATTTGCAAATGAAGATCAGATGGACACTGAACAGATCTCAAGTCTTATTTTCTGCCAAGTCATTTCGCTAATCCATAGCCATTCATCACAGCTTGTTTGTAGGAATGCTGAATAGTAACAGCATGAGGGACTGGAAAACGGATCAGAGCTGTAACCATAATAATCAGGAGACAATGGAAAAATTGGGTGGTGATGAAGGATGGTATTGGAAAGATTGTTGTCAGGAACTGGCATAGACCTGCTTCAGATGGAGGAGATGGACGACATGGATTAACTGCTCTATTTTCTTTGGTATATGCTTCCTATCAACGCTTGTCAAGTACAGGGCAGAGAGAATGCCAAGCTTGCATGAAAGAAATGGGTTCGGTCAGTTCGAATAGCATATTTTGGACATTATTGTACTTTTAGGCTTAAAAATAGTGTAGATATGGGGCCAAAGCTAATTAATCAGCCTTCTTGCCAATGTATGTCAGCTTTTGTCTGGATGATTTTGCAAATTGCAATTATAAGAGCCTGTGGCATAGTGGAAGGTGCTCACTATTGCAACCTTGAGGTTGGGGGATCAAGTAATGTTAGCAATCAAAAGAGAAGAAGAAGAAGAAAATGCAAATGGTAATGCTTTCTTGTTCCTAGTATTTATGATGAAGCAAAGAATGTATATTTGCCAATTATATAGAGTAGATTCCAACTACTTCATGACCTGTGTTGTCTTCTTTTGCGACTTAATCAGATAATGAATGTCTAAAATATTCAGTAGACTTTTGCATACTATGGTGGACATCTGTTTGGATTGGACTTGCACCGAAATGTCAAGACACATCGAAAGTGTTTTTGAAGCGAAACTGCATATCATCATGCAAATAAAATTGGAAATATTACTCTGCAGTAAGATGACTCAAAACTACATTTTTGTTTGTTTTATCTTTAGTTTTTATAATTAAAGTCATGAACTTTAAAAGTTGTCAGATCTCAGAGAGTTTATTTAACCAACATCAATGGTAAAAACACTAAACTTGGTGATTCTGTACCAGATGTTGGGTCGTTGCACTCGTAGAAGTCCCAGTTTTATTAACCCAAGTCAGTAGTATCTAGTCAACTTGGTTAGCGATTTGCCAATGCTAATCCGGTCGTATGCTTCTTCTTTAACTGTTTTGTATTTACTATGTTAATTCATTTGGAAAAGAAAGAAAGAAGTGATCTATGATGCCCAGATACGGCATGGATACAACAGGGACACGTTGTGGGCATAGCAGGGAAACGGATTTAACACAAAATGTGGAGTATCGGATACGATACGACATGATACGTTGCCCATTTTGAAGTATCCGTGCATTATAGGAAGTGATTAGTTTGCATCTATGTAGTAGAATCGTAGATTCTAACTGTAGCAATTCCATTCTATCTATTAGATGCGTTTTTGCTTTGACTATTTTGATTGCTTATGCTAGGCTTATGTTCTTTCTAGGTATTGCCGTCACTTGATGTGGCAGTACAAATTACTCCTTGTTCATCAAGATTGCAAGATTTCCTTGTGCGCATGGACATTACCAACAGAACCAATTCAGAATGCTTCTGGCTTCGGCAATTATCATCCGTTGGTTATCAATGGAAGATTTCATCTCTGTCACCAGACGTTTCCATCTGTCCCTCACAATTGTTACTTGCTGGTCAAGCATTATCATGCTTCTTTAAGCTCAAGGTTTGTTCTACAAAGTCAATTCTTTAAAAGTAGTGGTACCTCATATAACAGAATATGTAACATTGAAGTAGGAGCAAAACCTTTTATTGCCGGATGTGTCTTCCTCTAACAAACTTTTGCTTAGTCATGCAAGACTGAAAACTAGCTTTAAGAATTTCAATTGCTTTTCTGTTTGGCTAAAGAGTTCATGTGGAGCGTGGTTATTGTCCGTGATTAATATTGCTTCTTGTTCATTCTCTTTCATGTTCGCCGATTTTATATTTAATTATTTATTGCTTTCACGATTGCAGTAAGTTCTGTACTGTTTCATGTTCACCTATTTTATCTTTATTTTTTTCAGGATCATGTCAAGTCCGTAACTACTGAAGGTACAGACGCTGCTCCTGACATGGACCCAGAAAATGATGCGAGTCTGGGTTCTCAGGGCAACCATGAATCATTACTTGACATAACAAGGTCGCCCCTGACAGATTTCCACCGCCATGAAAGATCACACTTTGAGAAGTCAATTCAGGTCAATTCATGTCACTCGATGATTTGGTCACTTGATGATTTACTAGTTCAGTTTTATCATCTCACTGATACCCTGGATTATTTTAAGCCTATAGCGTGAAGCATTCACTAACCACATGCTGGAAATAGTTCAACATGACTATCTGTGGATGCCAGAAACTAGGCAAGATGGAGAGGGGATAACACAAAAACAAACAAGTTTTGATGTCTGTTCATTTAAATGTTTTTCACCAAAAAGAAGGTTCTTCAATATCTAGGGTTTTGTTTTGGGGATCTTTATGAAATATATTGAGTGCAATTTGTGTCTGATGCTTCATTGCCCCACACTGTTGTGTTTATTAATTTTCAGTTCAGTCAGTCTGCTGCTTCTGTTTCTTTAGACGAGCATCTTATGGCTGATATACTTTTTTTTTTCTTTTTCTTTTTTCTTTTGCCTAGACTGATACTTTCATTTGATCGTATGCTTTCATGCATCAGAATTGTCTTAGTACAGTGGACTTCATCCTGCTCTCTCAGCCACAAGAGGATGAGACGAACATAGAGCCTAGACGCTTATTAGGTTCCCCACGGCTGTATTCTCATCATACATGTCTCTGCAGGCAAGATAAGAGAGACATGAGTAGCGTTGGTGATGGGTTTTGAATGGATTCTATGTGTGCTAACTTAGTTTCTGTCTGGTGTCTCCTGCAGTATTGGTGGTGTCAGTCCAATATTGTGGCTAATGAATGGTCCTCGAACTGTAGAGCATGATTTCTCTGTTTCTTTCTGTGAGATTAGGCTTCATATGACCATCCGCAGCTGCTCAGATGTCGCTGCTATCGTGAAGATCCATGCCTTTGATAGTGTTGAAACAAACCAAGAGCTAAGCAATGGGGTTCAGTCATACACTTCAGGAAATCAACCGGGGTGGCACAGCATATCCCTATCAAATGACTTAAAAGTACTCACCAATTTCCAAGAGACCCAATCTGGCCAGCCACCCTCCCAAAGCATCTCTTCTTTTGTTTGGTCTGCATCGAGCTCCACTCAAGTTTTATTGAAGCCAATGTCCACAGCTGAAATTCCTCTTCAGATTTGCATTTTTTCACCGGGGACCTATGATCTATCCAATTATGCAGTGCATTGGAGCTTACAACTCTCTGATGCTGAAGGATCCTCTGCCATTGGTGCTACAAGACAGTCCTCTGGGACAGGCCCCGGGCATCCATATTATCTCACCGCATTGCAATCCCCTTGATCGAAAGTACCCGATCTATTGAGGACACTTCTCTGTATCTTCTGCTACGTGCTTTGTCAAATCATCAGCATTTATGTGATTGTGCAATCTCTCTTTTATGATGTCTTCCCATTTGTAAATTTGTGCTTTGAACTGTGTGAGAGAGGTGCAAGTATAATCGAAAATGCACATGGGAGGCTGATGCTTAGGGCTTGTTTGGGGCAATCTTTGGATCCTATAAACCAAATAGCGGTAATGTGGTTTGCACTTAAATGATGGTTCATGTGTTTGGACAACTGTTGACAGTTTTATGCTCTGAAATAACAAACTACATTGATTGGAAAAGAGTCACAGGTTATTTCACTACATTGGAAAAGAGTCACAGGTTATTTAATTTACGAGTAGATTGAGTGTGAGGCAACTGAACTCCAAGTTGTTAGTGGATTTGAAGGTTTACAGCATTAGTCGGGTGTTTCAAAAGGGGCTCTACAAATTTGCATACCTTGTGGGTCCCACTTTGATGCATGTTAATTTGTCTAGGTAAGCAATGAAAACGTTTCAAGATCTTGACTTAACTTTTGATTGGAGGGCACAAAAGTTGGAACGGTTTGGAACAAGTGGTTCACAAATTTGTTTATCCATGCTGAAAAAACATGAGAAAAAGAATAAATCTCAACTGGGACTGCCCCTTTTTTCAATTTAAGGAATTAGAGAACACTCATCTTTCCAAAATTTTACATCTTTTTTCTGTCCATTCCTGAAAACCACTAATTTATCTTCTATGCATCCAAATCAATGAGAAACATTGAATCTTCAAATGGATTGTCAAAAAACACTATCAATACAAATATGGAAACTGATATTATGAGAATGGGTTCTATTTTGTGCATCTCTTTAGCTTGAAGCAAGAAAAGTTGGATAATTTTGATGAATGTACCCACCAACTTCAGGAATTGTAATATTTCTGTGAACACATGGGAAGCGATGTGAAAAGACAGACTTGTAGCATGGACTTGTAGCATATATCAAGCTGTGTCTAATTGGTATGTTTCTGATTTACTTTAGTTTATGTTGGTGACTTTGGAAATTCATAAATTGTTAGTCTGTTAGTTTGGGCATTGGACTTTGGAAATTCACACTATGAACAACTAGGCCTATGGATTTTTGGATTTAGACTTTGGCTTAGACCATTGAATCCATGTTGTCAGCACTATGCCCGCACTGGTGGGGGCTATTGGACATGTCTGTTTTGCTTATGCCTTATTTGGATATTTGGACGGCCCAACAGATGGGATTTAGGCCTTTGAGCCACTGATGCCAGAAAGTAGGCTCTTTCCAATGGGAGAATAAATACACTTGAAACTTAGCTCACCTTGAGGAGAATAAATGCGAGGATTTGCCAGTGTATTATTGTTTGGGCTTCTTATTGATGTAAATCATATTGGTCTCCAACATTGTTATCAAAATCCTCCAATTTATATCCCAAATCCTTCATAATACTATTCTTATATCCAATGGATTCCATTTACATATGAATTATAGTATTTAGTGTGAATCTTATGATTCAATACTGTTTCATTGAGTCTTATTATTAAAAAATTAAAATTACTCAGATAAGCGAAATAGCTACAATCAATAAGTTCATATTAATAATATTTTATCCTTTTTTTTTCTTTTAGTATTTGTACTTTTAAAATGGGTACTTAGTAGTTAATGAAATCTCTTAAGAATTTTTGCAGCTTTAGAGAGGTTTTACAGATGAATAAAGAATATGTGTTTGATTAAAGTTTTTGATTGTATGTATGAGGCTTATATATATAATTTTTTTTTTCTTTGTGGATACTTTCTTAACCTTAAGGGATATCCAACTGATGCAGGACAGACCTATGGTCCCCATGGGTCGACTAGCTAATTGGCCCAACCCATTTATTTTATGATCTTTAGAGTTTAACAATGTTTTAAGTTGGTTTAAGTTCATATATTAGAGTTTAATCGTAACCATCAAGGTAATCCAAGACTTAGGATGATATTAGTAATGGTTTCTCGAATGCTATCTAATTTGATTTATGTGGGTCCTCATGAGACTTAGCGAGCAGTGTACGACGTGCTTCTTCCCAAGACAGATCGAATCATTGATGGGTTTCTTCAATTGGCTAGCATGCATTCGTTGCACGGATGCCTTCGAACTACCCGGATCCAAATCTACTCATTCTTCTTGGACCTTCCTTTTTATACTTAAATGCATTCCAAATCGGGTTAGACTTCGGTGTTGGTAAGTTGTTGATCTGAAGAGTTATTTTCATTTGTTAGCGTTGTTTAGTCCGTTGACTACCGTTGTGACATTGGTCACCGAATACCTGTTTCGGTATATGGTCTATTCCCTCCATTCAGTCCATAATTAGTTGATTGGAGACAAGTGGATGTCATTTCAGTAATTAGCTTGTTAGAAAGTTTCATTTATAGCTTGCTTGAGAGCTCCTTTTTTTATAGCTTGTTGGAGAGATTTATTTTTGAGATTTGATCTATATACTTTGAATAGTTCCCTTTTGTCATACCATGTTGTCATGGCAATCAGAGTCGGCACCACTTAGCTTCAATCCCTCAAGGCTATGTTAAGCTGAGTGTGGATTTAGTAGACTCATTGCATTGTAGTATTTGAGGTGTCTTGGAGCTTACCTTAGTATTAGTGTACCTTCTGTCTGCTCCCATTGTCACGTTGGAGTCACCATTGGGAGAATGAGCGATGTGGTTTACCAAATTTGATGGATAAATGTATGAGGCTCCCTACCAGGGTCACACTAGGGTACTTTGATGTTGGGAGAAGATTACTATGATTCTCTTACATAGTTTTGTTTATTATGAAACTATGCTTTTATTGTGATTCGCGCATGATTTGCTCAGCTCATTCTTTATTTGATTTTATTATGATGTGCTGTCATTATTAGTCTATTTTGATATAGTTATTGATGTTATATTATTTTGATCACATTGCTTAGTCTATCTTTACACTAATACTACACTTAGTGTTGTCGGTGGCATCCACGCTCCCTTTGAACAAGAATTGAGGCAGTTCAAGAGAAACTATAAGGTTATATAGATTGGAGCACTGACGAAGCTGAGTGAGGTATTGAGTTGGCGCGAGAGGGAACATCACACTCTTTTGGGCTTTCTTCTTATGGGGAAAAACAATTTTATGTTCTTTTGTTATTTTAGATCTAGGCCTTGTTTCTTTATTGGCATGGGCATTGTAATTAACTATAAATTTTATTTTCTCTTAACAATTTTAATATTAATGTTATTTTGGAAATTTTGCATATTTTCTGATATTTTTCTTATTATTTCTTATCTGTTGACGGGGAATTTTTTTTAATTGCCCCTATTTTCCCAACCATCTCGTGCTTTGATATGCAAGTATCGGCATAATTGGGGATTGTCCCAGCAACTTGTTCCAGGGGTGTGAGATTTTGCATATTGTCGTTTTCCTCCTCTTTGTGAAAACTCACTGCGAATCCATGGGACAAGCTGGATTTTTGCAAACTCAACCCAGAACATAGCCGATCAGACATTACATTTTGGGTTTGGCTAAGTCGTGCATTTTCTCATCTTTGTACTGTTTCTATTGTAGAATCATTATAGACATGCTTCTAGGATTGAATTGAAGGTTTTTTCCATGAATATTCTATTCTTTGATGAAGTTTTCTGTAAATCTGTCTTGATGAATGATTTACTAAAATCGAAGTAAGGACATTGTTGTTTGCCAATATTTACACCCCAAGTTTCTAGGGAACTTTTTGAAAACTGGTTTCAAGAATTGAAGTTGAAGTCTCCCCTCAAAGAATTCTCCATCTTGATTGATTTCTTCAAAGAATGGAATTAATATTCGATTGGACCTAATTGCATTGTCTGACTACTTCTGTTTGTTCGAACAACAACATAGTTTACCTATTTTCAGAATTTCTAAGCCCCTGCATCTTTCCTGAGTTTTTGACACTAAACTCATGCTATTTTTGACACATTATTTCACATACTTGGAGAAGATTTGCCTTTGTTGCCATGGAGGTCTAGGCGTGCAACTATGCATTGTAATGACTAGCTAGGAACCTTAGTTATGGGATCTTAGTGTTCGACAAATGCCAATGCTTTGACTCAGAGTTGAGTAATCATTTTTGTGTGGGAGCAATCCCGTAACACCGAGATTATGTTGAGCTTCGGTAACATTACCGGCTCGGTTTGTCTTGATCTCAGCTATATGCAGCTCGGTGGGTGACAATAGTGTTCACTCTGCAGCTCGGTAAGGGTGTCGGCTTGGTAACTCGGTAAGAGTGTCAGCTAGCGAGGCTACTCTTAGCTCGGTAACAATACCGCTGCTCTCAGCTCGGCAACGGTGCCAACTATGTGCGTCTCGGCAACAGTGCCAGGGCGCATCCCTCTCATGGCTACTTCCGATCTCGGTACGGGTATGGAGTGTCAGCCATATACAACCATGCTCCTATAAAAAGTGCGGATAAGTGTTGTCAGATAGGGTGGCGCGTGATAGAGATAAGGGGTTGACTCAATCAGGCGGTCACGTCAGCAGTCCTAGGGAGAATGGGAAGCTGTCCGATGGGACATTTTCTTTTTACCTACCATCAATTGCCAGGGTAAGGTCCGATGGGACCTTACCCCCACCTACCTCCACTCACCAAGAAGCTTGATTGGACTTTTGCCTATATATGCATGGGATTAGTCCCAGTGAGGTACGTGTACATACACCAACACACCCAATCTTACCTTTCCCCTCTCCACTCATCCTTTACTTAGTTGCAGAACTAACTTAGGCATCAAAGTGCCTTCGGCTGACAGCAGCCAGGGCCTCTGACCTCTATTTCTCTCCTTCCCTTTTAGGTCACAGGCGTTTGGTCTTTCCCTGAAGAGTTCTACATTCACCTAATTAAGTTCGTGTCATTTTTGGCACCTACAATTTGGTGTCGTCCGTGGGGAACAATCGAACGAAACTCACAAACACCATGCCTCCAAAGACCAGAAACGGTGAGGGATCCTCGAAGGCCCCATCACTGCCACTAGCATTCCCAAACAAAACTGCAACCGGTCCCTCGTCAGAGGAAATCCGGAGCAAGATCTGGTGCGACAAGGATGGAGGGACCCATAACTCAGACGAGCTCATCTTCAAAGGAGGCGACAGCACCTTCTCGCCAGAAAGTTCATCCGTCGGAGCATCCCCAACAGAGCGTTCCTTTACAGGAGCACACTCAACGAGATGACACGCCGATGCCAACCAAATCACAATCCTATCACCGGGCCGATTCAGATGGTGATGATGATCCACTCATCGCGGATATCAAGGCCCAAAGCCTTATTATCCAAGAGCAGAAAGAACTGATCAGTCAAATCCAGCGGCAACTCTGGGAGAAGAATAAGGCTCCAGTTCGACCTCCCAGACGCAACCGAACCCCCTTTGCCAAATAGGACTTGCGGCAAGTCCTGAACAATAAGAGGCGCGACCGAGCTTATTATGAGGGCTTGAGCAGCAGCCATTTGAATGAAGATTCGAAGAAGCCGCACCAAAGGCCGGAAGATAAGAACGACCTAAGGGAATGGCTTGACCGACAAGTCAAATCGACAGTCTAATAGAATATGGAAATTGTCGGCTTCACCCGAGATTGGCTCAATGCCTATGATATATGAAGGATCTCGGCACATCTCCTTTCTCTCAGGAAATAAGGAGTTTATCTCTTCTAGAGAAGTTTTGCATCCTGAGGTTCGTCCTTTATGACGGGACCTCAGATCCTGCAGTGCACCTCCGACACTTCACGCAGAGAATGTTGGTCTAGGGCGACATCGGTCCCTTGAACTGTCAAATCTTCTCCTCCAGTTTGGGAGACCTCCCCTTGAGATGGTTTTGCACACTTCTGGAAGGCTCAGTTTCGAGTTGGCGGCAGCTCCAAAACTCCTTCCTGGAGAAATTTCAAGCTCATAGGGTCATCCCTAAGAAGGACGAAGACCTTATGGCTATTAGAATGAGGCGGACCGAGAATGTCACCCAGTTCGCCAAAACATTCTGGATGGTCTATAGCCAGATCGAAGATGCCACTGACAAGATGGCCATCAAGTCCTTTAAGCAGGCTCTACTGTCAGGCAACGAACTTCGCAAGGATCTGGTGCGGTTCCGCGTGGTCATAATGAAAGCATTGATGGCCCAGGTAAATCAATTCATTGAACAAGAAGAAGACGAGGCCCGAGCTCGGGAAAGCTTTGGCCTCTGGCAGGAGGATAGGCCCTCCAAGAAAGACAAGAAATTGTCTTGGAGGGAAGAGGTGGATCGAAACAAGGCCTCGTCAAACTTAGCAGTGGCCCCGGTTCCTACCTCGGGGGGCAGCAAGAAGTCCAAGCCAGCAGCTACCTCCTATAAGGTTGTGAACACGATCTTCAAGGAGTCGACCTATAAGCTCCTTAGCAGGATCAAGACGCGGCCCTTCTTCAAAATGGCCGCAGCAGATGAATGGTGACCCTTCCACCCAAGACAAAAGCAAGTTCTGTGCCTATTTTAAGCAAAATGGGCACAGAATCGAAGACTGCAAGGCCTTCAAAGCCCTCATCAAGAAGCTCGTCAAGGACGAACACTTGAGAGACTACATCAAAGAGGAGGACAGAGACAATAGCCAAGCTCAGCGCCGAAACGATAATGATCAAGACAGCGATGAGCCGGAGGGCATTATCAACGTCATCCTCCTCGCTCTTGCTCCGAAGGGTAGCAACCAAGCTAGTGCCGAGGCCAGGAGGGCCTCCCACCAGAAGCAGGTGATGACTGCCGAGCTAGAACCTGCTACTAAGAGAGCTCGGACAGAAAGGCCTAAGATCTGGTTCTCAGATAAGGACCTAAATGGAGTCCAGCTCCCCTACAATGATCCTCTGGTCCTAACCTTGAAGTTAAATAACTTCTTGGTACAGAGAGTCCTTGTGGACCTTGGAGTTCGTCAGAGATCCTCTACTACGACTGCTTCAAGAAGATGGGTCTCAAAGAGGAAAATCTCCAAGCAGCATGCACCCCCTTGGTGGGTTTTAGCTCGAAGCCTGTCTATATCCTAAGGGGAGAATCTCCCTGAAAGTCCAACTCGGAGGCGCCTCCATGTTAGCTGACTTCCTAGTGGTGGATGCACTATCCCCTTACAATGCAATAATGGGGAGGACTTGGCTGGACAGTATGGAGGCGGTACCCTCCACTCGTCACCAGAAACTCAAGTGCCCATTAGAGAATAAGAACGACAAAGTTGAGGTAATCACGGTTAGGGGCGATCAGCACATGGCAAAACGGTGCTTGATGGCCGTAGTGCCTAGCGAAGCCGAGACAACGCAAGTTCACATGGTAGAGCTGGACAAGGAAGCTGAACTCCAAGACGTCGGCAGAGCTCCAGAACAAAAAAACGTTAAGGATATGACTGAGATCAACATCGATCCCAACGATCCTGAGAGATACTTCCTACTGGGGAGTCGACTTCCTGAAGCTGAGAAGACCGAGCTGCTAGACTTCTTGTTACGGAACAAGGAGGTTTTTGCATCGACTCCCTACGAAATGCCTGGCATCAGTCCCAAGGTCATGTGCTACAAGCTAAACGTAGACCCCAAGCACAAGCCCGTGATCCAGAAAGCTCGCAGGATGGGGGTCCCGCAGACCGAGGCCGTGATCGAGGAAGTTCAAAAGCTTCTAGAAGCCCAGGCGATCAGGGAGGTCCATTACTCGGAGTGGTTGGCCAACACAATGGTGGTAAAAAAAAAAAGTGGGAAGTGGAGGGTTTGTGTGGATTTCACCGACTTCAACAAAGCCTACCCCAAGGACAACTTCCCACTGCCGAAGATTGACCAGATGATCGACGCCACTGCCGGGCACGACATGATGAATTTCCTAGACCCTTATCGAGGTTACCATCAAATTCCAATGTACAAGCCTGATGAAGAGAACACCGCGTTCATAACACCCCGAGGTATCTACTGTTACGAAATGATGCCATTTGGGTTAAAAAATGCAGAAGCGACTTAGCAGAGACTGATAACCAAAATGTTCCAGGCCCAACTCGGCAAGACGATGAAAGTCTATATTGACGACATGGTTGTCAAGTCTAAAAGGTCACAAAACCACTTAACAGACCTAAGTCAAACGTTTGACATCCTCATAAGGTTCTAGTTAAAACTGAATGCATCTAAATGTGCGTTCGGTGTCGGCTCCGTTAAATTCCTGTGAAGCCTGGTCACCAGAAGAGGGATTGAAGCAAACCCATACCAGATTTTAGCGATCCAAGAAATACAGAGTCCAACTATGGCAAAACAAGTTCAGAGGCTCACCGGGATGGTTACCGCGCTCAACCACTTCATCAGTCGAGCTTCTAACAGATGCCGACCCTTCTTTCAGCTTTTAAGGAAAAGCTCAAAATTTTAGTGGACTCTGGAGTGCGACCGAGCTTTACAGGAGCTCAAACATTATTTGTCTTCACCACCCCTGCTGTCAATGCAGAAGCAAAGAGAAGTGTTGTACTTGTACCTGGCGGTCTCGAATCATGCAGTGAGCTCGATACTCATCAGGGAAGAGAATGGGCAGCAAAAGCCCATTTACTACACGAGCAAGATCCTCCTCGATGCCGAGACCAGGTACTTGTAGCTGGAGAAACTTGCATTAGCGCTCGTCAGTGCTTTTCGTAAACTCTCCCACTACTTCCAAACATACACCATAGTGATTGTTACAGAACATCCACTCAAGTCCCTTTTCAGAAAGGCAGACTTCTCTAGAAGGATCTCAAGATGGGCCGTCGAGTGGGGGCAGTATGATATCAAGTTTCAACCCGGGACAACAATCAAAGCCTAAGTTTTGGCAGATTTCATCGTGAAATTCGTTTCTCCTAGTTCGGCACCGAGAAAGCTCGATACTGAACTGGGGGGGGGGGGGGGGGGGGGCAATAAAGATGAGGAAAAAGTCACCGAGATAGAGCAAGAACGATCTTGGAAGCAGTTCCTTGACTCGGCTTGGAAGGTTTTCGTCAATTGATCATCAACATCCAAAATGGCTGGTGCTGGCATAGTTTTCCAATCTCCGGAGGGCCTTGTCATCAAACAAGCCTTAATGCTTGGCTTCAAGGCGTCCGATAATGAAGCGGAGTACAAAGCACTTATTGTAGGGCTCAACAGCGCCAAAATCCTTGAAGTCGGCAGCTAGTGGTCTTCAGTGATTCCCAACTGGTGACGAGCCAGCTAAATGGAGACTACCAAGCTCGCAACGAAAGGATGGCAGCCTACTTGGCTCATGCGAAACAACTCATCTCTCAGTTTGAAAGAGTCGAAGTCCAAGAGATCGGGAGGGACTCCAATTCTCACGCTGAAGCTCTTGCCAACCTAGCCTCTGCCGTCGAGGCTGGGAATAAGAGAACTGTCGAGGTAGAGACGCTGGAGAGACCAAGTATAGATCTCCAGCCACGTCGACAAGTTATATGTGTTGATCTCAGTCTGAAATGGATGGACCCAATCATTGCCTACCTAAGGGATGACTGGCTTCCTGAAGACAAGAATGAGGCTCACAAAATCAGGCTGAAAGCAGCTCGGTTTTGGTTGTCTCCTAATGGCAAGCTATATAGGAAGTCGTACACAGGCCCCTACCTCCAGTGCGTTCACTCGAGCAAAGTCGAAGATTTCTTTATGAAATTCATGAGGGAGTCTGTGGAAGCCACATCGGAGGTCGGTCACTGGCATACCGAGCTATCAGTCAAGGCTACTGGTGGCCTTACATGCAGAAGGATGCTCAGTTGTACGCCAGAAAATGCGAGAAGTGGTAGAAGTTCTCACATTCCCTTCACCAGCCAGCACAGGATATGAGCCCACCCTCCATCCCATGGCCCTTTGCTTAGTGGGGCTTAGACATCGTGGGACCACTCCAACGAACTCCAGGGAATAAGAGGTGGCTACTATTATTTCACCAAGTGGATCGAAGCCGAACCGTTGTCCTCCATCACTGAACAGGACACTAGGAACTTTGTATGGAAAAACATCATCACGAGATTTGGGATCCCACGAACTTTGGTCTCGGACAACGGGACTCAGTTCGATTCCAACTTCTTTAGAAACTTTTGCTAGGAGCTTGACATTAGGAATGTCTACTCCACCCTGGCATACCCACAAAGGAACGACTAGGCAGAAATCTTGAATAAGGTGGTGCTCGATGGACTCAAGAAGGGACTTGATCGAGCTAAGGGGAGATGGGCGGTAGAACTTCCGAGTGTCCTATGTGATGGACCCGTCTTTTTCTTTCTCGCCTTCCTCCGTCCCGGGTCCGCCGGGGTGCGGCGGGGCGAAGAGAAAAAAAAAGAGCAAGCATCAATATATATTTTTTTTGTACGGGTATGCCAGATTTTCTATTCTACTTGGAATTTGAAGTGGTGATCCGGAGATTCACCTTCACAAGTAGAAAAGGAAATCAACTTTTTTCTAACTTTCCATTGCACATATATTTTAAAGAAAGAGACAAGGTTTTAAAATGCCGTGAGAGGCGATTTTGTTTAATTTGCCGTGAAAGGCAGTTTTGTGCCATAGAAGGCGATTTTGTGCCGTAAAAGGCAGTTTACAAATCTCATCAAAATGTAAAGACAAGAAATGTGATTTTTATGTCTCTTTAAAAAAAAAATACAATACAATATAGAAGAAAGAAAAGGAATCTAACTTCTCAAGCGATTGTGGGGACTCGTTCAGATCGACGGTCGCGAGTCATGTATGGACTCCGCCATCGTCCTTTAGATGAGAACACTTGATGCTTTGATTCACTTGACTTGGCTTGGACCTCAGATTTTTAGAGGACAAAGACCAAGGGAAGGTCTTATATCCAATAAAAAACCAAGTAGACGGGCTGAAAAGCCGCATCTAGGCCATGTTGGATAGAAGAAGAGAGGAGATCTTGGGGGGGGGGGGGGGGGTGGCCCCCCAAGGGACTTCGATCACCTTGTAGTGCTTGCAGCAGAGTTTCTTTAAGATGAGAGAGCTTCTTTTTTGCAGAGAATTCTTCAGGATAGTTTTCAGACAATTTTTCTTTGGATCTCTAACAATTTTTTCTGGACCCCATTTTCAAGACCCCTTCCCTTTGGAATGACCGCCTATTTATAGGCTTTTGGTGGCCATTAGGAAGGTCTTATGGGCATTAATGATATTAATGCTCCATGATGGGAGGAGTTACAAGATTTAATTTCATAATTTTGTAACTCCTTTTTCTTGGATTTTGATTGGCCGATGGAGAGTAATGGGCATTTAATCTCCATGATGATGGGAGTTTCATGATTAATTACCATGATTAATCTCCATAATGATAGGAGTTACATGGTTAATTGTCGTCATGATTAATTGGACTTGTAACTCCCATTTCTTGGCTTCTGATTGGGCCGTTCAAAATAATGAGTTAATGACCCTAATAAATTGCCATAAAAGGGTCATTTAACTTCATTAATTGGCTGCCGAGTCGCTTGAAGAGTCGCGGGCCGCGCCGCGTCATTTGGAATTCTTCTTGCGATGATCATCGATGGATCCGTACGTTGCTTGATGTCGGATGACGACGAAAATTCAGACATTGGTTGCCACTAATGGGCCGACAATATCTGTCGAGTCGATTTCTTGATCGGTCGGGCAGAAAGTGTGCTTTCTTGGTCGGCCGGTTGGCAATTTCGGAGTGTCCGATGATGATCAAATGATTTTGACGGCGGATCCGTGATGTTGACGAAGATCGACGGATATCATGCCTCAAAAATCATATTTTAAGAAAATCACAGGGGCCAATAATCGCGAAACGAGAAAAGAATCGAAAAAACGGACGTTTCGGCGGAAATCAGGTGACCCGGATTTCCAGGGTCGCCGGCGACCATGCACCCATGGTCGCCGGCGACCATGGGGCGGGCGACCTTGGACTTTGGTCCATTTTTCAGCCGCCTTCCGGTCGCCGTTTCTTGGTCGTTTCTCTGGCTTTTTCGCTTCTGTTTTCTCCTATATTTTTCTTTGACATTTCTCTTCATTTATTGGCTTGATTCCTCTGAAGAAAACCCATCGAAAGGCTGTGCAAATCAGAGCACAAAGTGTCCTATTTTTTTGGAAAAGCCGAAAACTCTGTAGCCGATTTTCCGCCAAGAGTTGAAACTAGGTCAAATGATGTCGGAATGACCTGAAATTTGAGGTGAAGCTTCTTGGGCATTAGATAGGACCAACCATGGGCTTTTATTTGAGTTTTGAAGCCGTTTGGGGTCCCGTCGATGCTTGACTTGATTTCACCGTGTAGAAGATGTCGAGCTTTAATGTACGGTCATCCGATGTCCGATTAACCTGAAATTTGACGGGGAGCCTATTGGAGTCATTTTGAGATGATCCATTAGCTCTGATTTGGGTGCCATGGTCCCGGGGAGCTTCGCCGCCGGTAGGCCTGATTTTGCTTCGGAGCATCAAAACCGAGTCAAACGTTGTCGGAATGACCTGAAATTTGACGTGCAGCCCTTTGGAAGCATGCAGAAGCTACTCATGTATTTTGTTTGATGAGTGGTGGCATCAGAGGTTCTCGCCACCGGGAGGTTTGATTTCGCCGTTCGAGAGTTGATGGAGGGTCAAACGGTGTCGGTTTGACTTGAAATTTGACATGGAGCCTTTTGGAGGTATTTTGAGACCATCCATAGACTCTGATCGAAGATTTGATGTATTTGACATTGTCGCTGTCGGGAGCTCCCGCTCAGCTGTTGAAGGATTGAAGTTAGGCCAAATGGTGTCGAAATGGCCCGAAACTTCATGTGTACCCTTCTTTTGGCTATTTTGAAGGATCTTGCAGTTTTTGTTTGATTCTGACAAGATCTGATGCTTGAAGCAGCTTTGCCTGTTTGTAGTAGGATGCGGCTCCATATAGCTTTTGATGTTGAGGAGGCTAAGTAACATTTTTGGTGTCAACACTATGGGCATACAGGACCACTCCAAGACGCTCCACTTCGGCAACACCCTTCTCTTTGGCGTATGGAATGGAAGCCATGATCCCGCTTGAGGTTGGCCTCCCGACCTTGAGGTCCGAGCTCTACTATCAAGGCCAAAACGATGTGAATCTGGCCCCAGAGCTAGACCTATCCGAGGAGCAAAGAGATGCAGCAATTGGCCGCCTACCTGCCTACCAGCAACAACTGGCTAGGGGCTACAACTAGAAAGTCAAAGAGAGAAGATTCTCGGTTGGAGAACTAGTCTTGAAGAAGGTGCTCCCTGGGGATAAAAACCCAAATGAAGGCAAGCTGGCACCAAACTGGCATGGGCCATTCAAGGTGATCTTGGCTGTAGAGCGATCCGCATACAGACTTGAGGACATGGAGGGTAAAGAGTTACTGCGGCCATGGAATGCAATGCACCTCAAGAAATATTATTTCTAAATTGTATTCAATTTTGGAAATCAATAAAAATCATTCTTCTGAAAAGATCGCTCTCTCAATTTGCACCAAGTTATCGGGCTCGGTAATAGTACCAGCTATACCAACTCGATGATGGAACCAACTATAACTCGGCAAGAGTGCCAGCTATATCCGGGCTCGGTAAGAGTACCAGCCATATTTAGCTCGGTGATGGCACCAGCTATAGCTCGGCAAGAGTGCCAGTTATATCCGGCTCGGTAAGAGTACCAGCCATATTCAGCTTAATGACGGCATCAGCTACAGCTCGGCAAGAGTACCAGCTATATCCGGCTTGATAATAGTGCCAGCCATATTCAACTTGGTGACTACACCAGCAACGCCAAAATTCGGGAGTATGCTTGGTTGCAAAACCAAGTACACTACCTACCCAATTGCCAGGGGTACTGAGGAAACGATCAAAAGCCTTAAACGGTTAAGGCACATCAAGTTACAGAACTCAGTATCGTCCTCAGCGTCCAAGAACATCTTAGGTTGCAGAACTGAGGTGAATATCTTACATTCCGATAAAGAATTTAGTCTAATTTGTTCCCATTAAGTTTGGTTGCGAACTAAGCTATGCTATCGGCGGATTTGGTTATAAGTCTCTGGGTTCCGGTTATTGAACCGAACTTGAATACTTAAATAAGAGTTCTTATCTTGAGTACATGGGGAGCTTGGTCAGAGAACTGAGATCAACTACTTAAGAAAAATGGGGACACCGTTTGAGACAAGCATGAAGGAAAATGTAATTTCATTGATGAAGAAAATTGTACAAAGCCCAAAGAAAACCAAAAATTAAAGATACAAAAGAATTTTTCAAGCAGCAGGGTCAGTGGCGGCATCAGCCTCTCTCGGCGTGGTGTTGGCTTCTGGGCAAACCTCGGGCTCGAACTGCGTAGCATCGACTTTTGAGCAGGCTTCGGGTGTGGTGGAAGGGCCATGGGCAGAAGACGATCTAGGATCCGAACTTGGGAACTTGGGTGGGTTTATGTATGCAGGGTGGTCCTCGGGGACTCTCGCCTCCTTCAAGGTAGCCATCCACCCGAGCTCCCAAACCCTTTGGCTTATCCTGTGGACCTGCGCCTAATATGACGCCGTCACCTCCTCCACCCCCTCATCACAGGCAGCGTCAAACTCAACCTGGGATTTTTCCTCAAGCTTGGCCTTCTGCCTCTCCAGAGCAGACTCAAACTCAGCCTTTTGCCCCTCCAAGGTAGACTTGGACTCAGCCCTCTGCTGATTAAGAGTGGAGATAAGGTCGATTACTAGCCTTGCTTGCTTATCCACCTCGCCATTCAGCCTGTTGATCTCAGCCGTCGCTCTTTCAAGGTCGGCGACAAGGTCGGGGTTCTTGTGCACCTCTTCCTTCAACTGTTCGTCTTTGGCGCCCAAGGCTGCTTGAAGACTTTTCTTCTCTTCCTCCATCTCGGTAACCTTGGTGTGAGCGTTCCCGAGTCTTTCCAAGCCGACTTGGCATTTTTGGACCACCTGCAAAGGGAACAAGTATCAGAAAGTTGTAACCGAAATCAGACACTTACTAAATTTTTTGGAGAACTTACCGTGAAGGCTGACTGCATTACCGACATAGCCAAAGTCGCGTCGTCCAACCTCCTCCACCTCTCCATATCCCAGGGCAAGGCACATGCTCACCCCACCGTGGCAACAACATAAGGGCTGCTAGCTAAGCAGTCTTCCACCTTCAGTGGCCTTTTGGTCTCAACCTTGAGGTTAAGCTTCCAAGGAGCCTGCCCGGTGGACCGGGATGAAGTCACTCTTGATGACGGCACGGCCTGGGAAGTTGCCGTACTCGATGAAGGCATGGACTGGGATGCTGCCGCGCTTGATGACGATGTAACCGGAGGGTTGGGCGGTTCCTCGATTTGGATTCTTTTCTCCGGCCGACCCCCCTCCCTTGGAATCTCAGGAGACTACTGCTGAGCTCCTTCACTTGGAGAAGTCGCAAGAGTAGGAGCGCTGACGACGACAACGGAGGGAGAAGTGAAAGCAAAGACCAGAGGCAGAGCAGAGGCATCGCCAGTAGACGTGGGGGCATCTAGGGCCCAGTCCTCAAACACCTGAGCCTCCAAGTTTGCGATTGGCACACGGAGTCGACGCTTCAGCACCATCCCTTCTTCTTTTTCTTCCTTTTCTTCTGAGCTCAAGGACTCGACGATTGGACTCCCTAGCCGTGGAGAAGTCTCGGCTTCCGCAGCGGCTGCACTGGTCTCGGCGGGCTCTGAGACGGAGCAAGACGCAGAAGTCCCATCACCGGAGTCAATCCACTGCTCGGCAGGGATTGCGACTGTCACTTGCTTTGCTCCTTCTTCCTCTTCGAAGGCTTAACACCCTCCCTCAAGTACCTTCCTCTTGTGAAAGAGCGGTACTTCAGTTCGTAGCCGAGGAGCGCTCAGGCAGAGCGACCTTTGTGACCCTGGTAATTGTACAAGGCCCGAAACCATGCTTCGTTCCTCGCCCAACCAACCCGCTTGGCTTCTTGTCTTCTTTGATGGGCGTCTGCACCACAAACGGAGGGCGTCAGTTCAGTAGAAACAAAAGGAGAAAAATAAAGAAAGGCTAGGGGCTCAGTGTTTCCTAGGTTTGGAGAAACTAGGAAAGGAAAAAAGGGAAGACGCAGAAAACCCTAAACTAAGTAGGGTAAAGGAAAAACCCTAGAGGAGATGCAGAAGCAAGAAAACAAAAACAAAGAAGGACGAGAAGGAAGAAGAGCTTACAAAATGGACGACGACTACGATTTGGTCTCGGATGGACTTATCTCCCGCAGAACCTCCTCTCTTTGATGAACGCAAAGGTGTAGAACAAGGGCGCAATACACCTATATATAACGAAAAGGGAAGTGTCGTTCCGGATTTCGAGGAATGCATGTGCGAGGCATCGCTAGGGCACTCCACACGTCTCCTTGAAGAGACGGGACGCTCGATCAGATGGGGACACGTGGCGCCAACGGTACTGTTAGAAAAGAGTTTCCGCCAGGAACCCTAGATATTGCGTACAGATCAATGCGGAAATAACTTTAAATGAAGATGATCAAAGATCATACCTGCGAGATCTCTCTGATTTGATCTTGGTCTTTCTGGTCTGATCTTGGTCTTACAGCAGCCCAAAAATCTTAAGATCTTCTACTGTATTCCTCTATGCTCGAATTCGCACCAGAGAGTGGGCCTTTTCTGTGAATTCTCTCTGCTCTCTAAAACAAGATTTTTCTTCTTCTTTTACCTAGAGAGCAATAGCGCATATTTATAGGCTACAATAGGGACCTTAAGAAGTAAATAAGGATAGGCTCCTTATGGAAGCAGGAAACCCTAATTCGGCCTAAATTAGAATCCTAGTTCCATAAATTACAATTCAGTCCACTAGAGAATTATAATTGCACTCCTGTCCTTATTCTCAAAATTAATATTTCAAGCTTCATGTCATTAAATGCTTATTAATCTCCCCATGTTAAAATTTCAAATATCCATCGATTAAATAATTACCGACATCTATATTTAATCGATATCTTTATAATTCCTTGAGACCTTACACTTAACTTATTTGATATGTCGGACACAAAGTCCACCTGCAGGGTTTGACATAATCAAAACTTAAAAGCTTCATCAAGTGGATATCATCAATCCCAATTATGGGACGTGGATTCCGTCAATAAACTAATATGCACTACACACGTAGTGTAGTCATCCAATTTACTGAGATTATTGACCCATAAAAGATCTCACTCCTTTGTAGATCAAAATGGCAAGTACTAAATATATGTGACTATTATTTATGTCATGATTAAGAGTACAAGTACTCATAATAACCATTTGGATGTTAATCATCTTATATAGTCAGTATAAAGATAATAAACCCAAAAGCGGTCCTGTTCAATACACACAAAGCATACTAACATGATAAGTCGAAACTATATCGTTTCCCGCAACCAAGACAAGCCTGCTGAAACATCATGTTACAATCGTACCGATGGTGTATCCAAGTCCATCTAGATTGTGAACAAAAAATTATATTTTATAAGAACCGACAGATAAGTCCTCCGTATATAAGTAAAACTTTATACACCAACTTGTCTACTTTATAGAATAAAAGACACACATGTATAATCATAAATAATGCAACCATTTGTCCATACAAAATCTCATTTAGATGAAAAGATAAAATATACTAATTAGTCGATGAAAAATACATAAAAGTATGCTTTTAGTATAAATTTCCAACAATCTCTCACTTAGACTCAAAGCCATGCTGACATGTATTTCAACCTCATGCCTTCCACATGTCTATCAAAGCTCTTTGCTGGTAAGCTCTTTGTAAAAGGATCTGCCAGGTTGTCCGCCGATGCAATCTTGGTCACAATTATATCACCCCTCTGTACGACTTCTCGTATGAGATGATACTTACGCTGGATGTGCTTACCCTTCTTATGCATCCTGGGCTCCTTTGCATTAGCAACCACACCGGCATTATCACAATAAAGTATTATAGGTGATTTTACCTAATGTATCACTTCTAGCTCCATCAAGAAGTTTCTGAGAAGCAGCCACATATTTGGCTTTCATGGTAGAGTCAGCAGTACATGATTGCTTGACACTCCTCCAACTTATAGCTCCACCTCCCAATGTAAATACAAATCATGAGGTCGACTTTCTAGCATCATTATTTGACTGGAAGTTTGAGTCTATGTACCCAATGGGTATCAAACTCTTTGCCTGGTAAATCAGCATATAATTTCTAGTCCTCTTACAGTACTTAAGTATATGCTTAACCGCAGTCCAATGTTCTCTCCTTGAATTAGACTGGTATCTGCTAACCATGCCAATGGCAAAACAAATATCAGGTCTAGTACATAGCATTGCATACATGAGGCTTCCCACCGCCGAAGCATAAGGTACTTCCTTCATTTTTTCTATCTCATCAGGTGTCTTATGACACTGATCCTTGGATAAAGTGATTCCATGCCTGAAAGGAAGAAGTCCTTTCTTGGAATCCAGCATGCTAAAATGGGCAAGAATCGCATCAATATAAACCGCTTGAGACAAGCCCAACATTCTTTGTTTCCGATCTCGTAAGAGCTTAATCCTTAGAATGTGACTAGCTTCTCCTAAGTCCTTCATATCGAACTGACTGCTCAACCATACTTTGACCGAAGACAACACCCCGACATCGTTTCCAACGAGTAGGATGTCATCTACATAAAGTACTAAGAAAATCACTACATTGCCGTTGCACCTCTTATACACACATGATTCATCTGGGTCCTGCTCGAAACCATAAGATTTAATGGCTTGATCAAAACGAATGTTCCAAGATCTAGATGCTTGCTTAAGTCCATAAATGGACTGCTTAAGCTTGCACAACATGTGCTCACGACCTTCAGCTATGAATCTGTCTGGTTGTACCATATAGATACATTCATCAAGATTTCCATTAAGGAATGCTGTCTTGACATCAATTTGCCAAATTTCTTAATCAAAATAAGCCGCAATGGATAAAAGAATTCGGATGGATTTCAGCATGACTACTGGCGAGAAAGTCTCCTCATAATCGATACCTTCTTTTTGAGTAAACCCTTTCGCAACAAGCCTAGCTTTGAAGGTTTCAACCTTTCCATCCACCCCTCTTTTCTACTTGTAGACCCACTTACAACCGATAAGTTTTATCCCCTCTAGTGGTTCTACGAGATCCCAGACTTGATTATGGTACATAGAATCCATTTCTGATTGCATAGCTTGTTGCCACAGTTCTGCATATTTGTCTCAGATTGCTTCATTATAGTTACAGGGTTCGGTATCTAGCTCATCAGGGACTCTGTCGTATGACTCTCCCAAGAACATATACCTCTCGGGTGGACGAACAACCCTCCCACTACGACGAGGCACATCCTGTGTCTGTGTATGAGTAGTGTCACGTTGTGCCAAAACTAATCTTGGTGTGCCATCATCGACATGCTGATTCGGCTCATCACCGATCATGTTGATGGTTTCACCTGGAATATCATTAGCTGAAGACTCGCAATCCTCCCACTACGACGTGGTAATGGAATGCCGAGTTCTCCATCTTTTAGTGCCTCTTCTTGTGCTATTGGCGATGGAAAAGTTTGGGTGGGTCTTTCTCCTCTTAACTCCTCTAGAACAATTTTGCTTTTGGATTTATGGTTCATGATATAGTCCTCTTCTAAGAATCAAGCATTGGTGTTAACAATGACTTTTCGATCTTGAGGGTTATAGAACAAGCCACCTTTTGTTCCTCTGGGATAGCCAACGAAAATAGAAACTTCTGTTCTTGATTCCAACTTATCTGTGTTCCCTTTCAGCACATGTGCTGGACTACCCCAAATCCAAACATGCTTTAAACTGGGTTTGCGCCCAGTCCATAGTTCTGTGGGTGTAGTAGGTATTGACTTAGATGGAACTAAGTTTATGAATATATGCAGCCGTTTCTAGAGTATGCCCCCAGAACGAATTAGGTAAATCCGAATAACTCATCATTGACCTTACCATATCCATAAGAGTCCTATTTCTTCTTTATACGATACCATTTTGTTGAGGTGTACCTGGTGCAGAAAGCTGGGATGTAATCCCCTCTTGTGCTAAGTAATCCCTAAATTCTCCAAAAAGGTACTCACCACCACGATCAGATCGTAGTGTCTTGATACTCTTACTTAAACGCTTCTCCGTTTCCGTCCTTTACTCCTTGAATTTCTCAAAGCATTCGGATTTACGGCGCATTAAGTAAATGTACCCATACCTTGAATAGTCATCAATGAAAGTAATGAAATACTCAAAGCCACCTCTTGCCTGGACATTGAAGGGCCCACACAGGTCAAAGTGAACCAATTCCAACGGTTCTTTGGCCCTATAGCCTTTTGCCGAGAAAGGGCGCTTGGTCATTTTCCCCTCTAAACAAGATTCGCAGACTGGAAGGGCCTCGACTGCCAATGACTGTAATGGTCCATTTGCAACCAGTCTTGATATCCGATGTAGATTAATATGACCCAGGCATAAATGCCAAAGATACGTTTGGTTCATTTGCGATGGTTCCTTTCTCTTACATGGTAGGGTAATTGTGTTATTCAATTCAGTCAGTTGCAGTTTAGGAGAGATAGGATTAATAATATAAAAATCATCCACCAATGAACCAGAATAGATAAAACGCTTATTGTACTTAATAACCACAAATTTATTAAAATAAACAGAATGGCTGTCTTTAACCAACTTGAAAACAGAAATTAAATTCCTCCTAATGGAGGGAACATAAAGACAATCTCTTAAAATTAAAGTCCTATCTCTACTAAAACTTAGACTGACATCTCCTACTGCAACTGTTGCCACTCTTATAGCATCACCCATAAGCAAATAAATCTCCCCATCACTTAGCAGCCTGGTTTCCTGGAATCTCTGCAAAGAATTGCAAACATGATTAGTGGCTCCCGTATCTACACACCAGGTACCGGTAAATATATCTGCCAAACATGATTCAACAACTAGTGAATGAAATTTACCTTTATTGTTCACTTTGTTGAGATAAGTTGGACATTGCTTTTTACAGTGCCCTACTTCCTTGCAATGAAAACACTTGCCCTTGGGCTTTTTCACTCCTCCCTGAGGTCCATTCCCCCCTTTAGGAACTGTATTACGATTCTGACATTTTTTCTGTTTCTTCTTGCCTTTCTACTTAGAAGCAGAACCTTTTTCAGCAACGTAAACACTAGGTGGCTTTTTAAGAAGGCCCTTAGCAGCCTGAAGTTCCTTGAGTAATTCTGCCAGGGAAAAATTGAGCTTGTTCATGTTGTAATTTAGGCAAAAATTCTCAAAGGGATCAGTCAAGGATTGGAGAATGATATCGATCTGGGTCTCTCCATCAATTTCAACTCCAAGGACTTGAAGTTTATTGAGGTGTCCCATCATTTTCAGAACATGATCCCTCACAGGGATACCTTCAATCATCTTAGTGTTAAACAGTTCTTTCATAGCAACCTGTCTAGCTGCCCGATCTTGATCACCAAACATCTCCTTGAGACTGTACATGATGTCATAGGCAGTATCATAAGGCTGATGTTGCTGTTGGAAAACATTTGACATGGATGCCAAAATGTAACATCGCGCCATCTCATCAGCCTTATTCCATTTTTTGTATGCCTTGATGGCTACCACATCGGTACATCCATCCACAGGTTTCTCTGGGCACACCTCAGTGAGCACATATTTGTACTCTTCAGCAGTTAGCACAATATCCAAATTTCTTTTCCAGTCAATGTAATTAGGTCCAGTGAGTTTGTGTTCTTTGAGAATAACAGCAAGTGGATTGAAAGCACCCATCTTAAAACCTGAGATTTACATAATTAACAAATTGTGATGGGCAAGATTAAATCTTTGGATTCAAATAAAAGGAAAATTGGCTCCCTCTGCCAATTAACAAAAGAATTCGACAGCAATCTGAAACACCAATGCATAGTATGCCTCGATGTGAGGACAAGTACCATACTTATATTGTTCAGATAGGACATAACCTTTTAGTTCTACTGTCAAGGCAACAACCATGCCAAGTAAAACCAAACAGCTGCCATGACTTTGGTCTTATAAATAATAGAAGAGGCTCAGATAGAGAGCATACTGTTATTTATAGCTAAGTGTATACCATCATTTAAGTCAGGGTCCATTATTCTGTATTAAGTCCCATCAGATGGAGAAGAGACATATACTAATAATTACCCTAAATCATCCATATAGAACTTTGTACTGAAGATTCCATAATTAATTCATCCGATTAGGAGGAACACTCCAAGGTCAACCCATAAATCAATTACATCTCCTACAAAACTATGATGGAGACCATGGGAGCTAACTTAGTTCCCTCTCCCACTTAGTTATTTAACAATGAGGGTTCTTATAAAACAGTTTAATTAAGACCAGTTTAAAATCTAGTAGTAATGGGTAACCATATCTATACTACTATATCATTCCAAACATAATTAAACAAGTATAATATCATAGGTAGCAAGTTATGATAATAATAGACATCCAAGCACATAAAAGGAAAGACAACCAGTATAAGGAACCTAGTTATTATGGTCAAGTAGGATCCTTTTGTCTTTATAATTGCCACTTCGTTAAAACATGCGCTTCGCAGAGGGGGTCCAGGGGTGTCCCCCGGCGGGGATCGAGCTGCCCGGTCAGCTCGCCGGGGCCCAGGGTGCAGCGCCCCAGGCGGGGTCCGGGGGCAGCGCCCCCAGATCAATTTTTTTTTATCAAGTTCTTCTTTCGAAAGCAAATTTCTGCCTTCAGAACCTGCGCCTTTACATGAAAAATTACATCGAATCCTAAGCCTCCTTACGAACAGAGTTCACATGCTATCTCAATATAATTAGATCTCCATGAAAAATTACATTGAACTCTAAGCCTCCTGACGAACAGAGTTCACACGCTATGTCAATATAATTACATCTCCATGAAAAATTACATTGAACCCTAAGCCTCCTGACGAACGGAGTTCACATGCTATGTCAATATAATTACATCACCATAAAACTTGTAAAATACGTAAAACAGTAACCACGAATCTGATTCGTGGGATCCATTCGCATAACATACACACATGGTGACCATGATTGCCAGATCAATCGCTGCAAAACAGAGGTTAGATAGTTCGCTGCAAAACAAGGGTTACAGACAACAAAGGCAAACCATCTATTTTACAACAACATATAATCTTACTATGTTTTCTTCAATCCATATGCAGTATTGGCAAATGGTTGCATTATTTATGATTATGCATGTGTGTCTTTTATTCTATAAAGTAGACAAGTTAGTGTATAGAGTTTTACTTATATACGGAGAACTTATCTGTCGGTTCTTATAGAATATAAGTTTTTGTTCACAATCTAGATGGACTTGGATACACCATCAGTATGATTGTAACATGATGTTTCAGCAGGCTTGTCTTGGATGCGGGAAATGGTATAGTTTCGACTCATCATGTTAGTACGCTTTGTGTATTGAACATGACCGCTTTTGAGTTTATTATCTTTATACTGACTATATAAGATGATTAACATCCAAATGGTTATTATGAGTGCTTGTACTCTTAATCCTGACATAAATAATAGTCACATACATTTAGTGTTTGCCATTTTGATCTACAAAGGAGCGAGATCTTTTATGGGTCAATAATCTCAGTAAATTGGATGACTACACTACGTGTATGGTACATATTAGTTTATTGACAGAATCCACATCCCATAATTGGGATTGATGATATCCACTTGATGAAGCTTTTGAGTTTTGATTATATCAAACCCTGCAGGTGGACTTTGTGTCCGACATATCAAATAAGTTAAATGTAAGGTCTCAAGGAATTATAAAGATATCGATTAAATATAGATATTGGTAATTATTTAATCGATGGATATCTGAAATCTTAACATGGGGAGATTAATAAGCATTTAATGACATGAAGCTCGAAATATTAATTTTGAGAATAAGGACAGGAGTGCAATTATAATTCTATAGTGGACTGAATTGTAATTTATGGAACTAGGATTCTAATTTGGGTCGAATTAGGGTTTCCTTCTTCCATAAGGAGCATATCCTTATTTACTTCTTAAGGTCCCTATTATAGCTTATAAATATGCGTTATTGCTCTCTAGGTAAAAGAAGAAGAAAAATCTCGTTTTAGAGAGCAGAGAGAATTCGCAGAAGAGGTTCACTCCCTGGTGCGAATTCGAGCATAGAGGAATACAGTAGAAGATCTTAAGATTTTCGGGCTGCTGCAAAACCAAGATCAGGCCAGAAAGACCGAGATCAAATCAGAGAGATCTCGCAGGTATGGTCTTTGATCATCTTCGTTTAAAGTTATTTCCACATTGATCTGTACGCAATATCTAGGGTTCCTGGCGTAAACTCTTTTCTAACAGGTACGTCTCCCGCAGGCTCTTAATTACCTCGGGCAGACGGAATGACATCTTGATAAGGATCAGACGTCAGTCACCGGCACTGAGATAAAAACGGGCATTTACTCCAGACTCATTACTCGGAAGACTCCACCATCACAAAGTTTAGCTTCCATGCTTGGATAATGGTACTAGGTCGGCAACTACATCCAGCTCGGTAACTGTACCAGCTCGAAAATAGTACTTAGCTTCCAATCTCCAAGAGTTGGGGAACTCTAAAAGGTCAAAAGCCAGGGGCAATTGTGTGGGAGCAATCCCATAACACCAAGATTATGCTGAGCTTCAGTAACAATACCAACTCGGTTTGTCTTGATCTTGACTATGTGCAGCTCGGCGGGTGACAATAGTGTTTGCTCGGAAGCTCAACAGTGTCAGCTCGGCAGCTCGGTGAGGGTGTCAGCTAGGCAGCTCGGTAAGAGTGTCAGCTAGCGAGGCTACTCTTAGCTCAGTAACAGTACCGCTGCTCTCAGCTCGGCAACGGTGCCAACTATGTATGTCTCAGCAACGGTGCCATGGCTCATCCCTCTCATGGCTACTTGCGATCTCAGTACGGGTACGGAATGTCAACCATAGACAACCATGCTCCTGTGAAAGGTGCGGACAAGTGCTGTCAGATGGGGTAGCGTGTGATAGAGATAAGGGGTTGACTGAATCAGGCGGTCACATCAGCAGTCCTAGGGAGAATGGGAAGCCGTCCGATAGGACATTCCTGTTTTACCTACCACCAAGTGACCTTACCCCCACCTACCTCCACTCACCAAGAAGCTTGATCGGTCTTTCGCCTATATATGCATGGGATTAGTCCCAGTGAGGTACGCGTACATACACCAACACACCCAATCTTACCTTTCCCCTCTCTGTGAGAACCCGACCCCTAATTTCTGGGATTAGTGTCTTCTTAATTTTTGGACTAGTTTTCTAAAGTGGGATTAGTGGAATTTGGTTAAATCTGGATTAGAATAGCTTTTTATAGCTTTGATTGATTTTGAGAACTCTTTTGATTGAGTGAACCTTTGGGGGTTTCCCTTGTGAGTTTTGTGTGATTTTGGGGGTTCGTTTATTATGTTTTGATTAGCTTTGGGATTTGTGCAATAATTTCGGATATCGGTAATTTGTTTCGTTGAATGTATTTTATTATTCCCGACAACTTTTGTATTTGCTCCGTTTCCGTTCGAGACCTCTAAACCCTACTTTCCTAATGATAGGGGTAAAACAGTCTTTTTACACGAAAATCTGGACCCAAATCCCGAGATCTCAAAACCATGCCAAAACTATACTTTTTGAAAAATAGATTTTATGAGGAACATTTTTCTCTTCTTCGTCGATCGCATCCGGAGCCCAGAAACCGATGTTTTAATCCCGACAAGTTTGAGTGATGGTGGGACCCACACCCACCCTTTTTACAAAGAGGCCAACCCATCTCCTTCTTCCCCATTCGTTCCAGCAGCATGAGAGGAGCTTCTGCCTGGGGTTTTTCCCCTTTCTTCTTCTTCTTCTTGTTTTCTCACAAGACCCACCTCCAAGCTTGCCAAAATGAGAGATTTGTGCCCATCTCCTTCTTCCCCTCATCTCAAGTTCTCTATGGATGCCATTAGAAGAGAAATCCAGCCACATTGAGGTTCTCCTTGAGCTAGTTTTCTTCATTTGAAGCACTTCCAAGTAAGCAATCCTTTCAATCTCCTAGATTTGTGTTTTCCTAGCCCTAGAGAGTCTCCACCTTCTCTATGGGGAGCTCTCTTCTTCTTGTTCTTTGGTTTGCCATTTTAGGGTTCTAAGATGGGTTTATTTTGGGGTTTTTGTATAGATTGGAGATTTGTGGCTTGAGAGGGTGACTAGAGCTTGATTAGCTACTTTGGAAACCGAGGCAAGTGAATGAATGGATTTGACTTGAATGAGCTTTCGGTTTTATTGAAAATGTGGATTTACTATTCATCCTCCTCTAGTTTCCTATGCTTCATAATGCTTTTGGAAATATGTTTATTGATAAGATTTTCTCCTAGCCAATTTCATGAGAATGTATGCATTCATCTACTAAAGTTGTTTTGCCATTATGGATTTCATGAATGAGATTGTACTTGCATTGAATGAAGTTTGTTTTGGAATGAGAATTAATGCCTTAATAGAATGGTGATTGGAGGAAAGAATGAGATGAGAAATGGAAGAGAATAGACCCATCTCATGTTAGGAAATGGGTGAAGTTGAGGTGAAAGGGGATGGGAAGGAAAGAGCTGAAATCTGCACCTGATGCAGAGTTTCCGCAGCTGGGCGGTCAGCGGGCGGTCACCTTGGCGGCTAGCCGACAGGTGACCGGCGGCTAGCCGACCCAGATGCGGTTACAAACACAGAATGCTTCGTTTTGACAGGTGAACCGCGGTCAGCCGCGCGGTCAGCTCGCGGCTAACCGCCAACCCCAAACCCAGTGACCGCCAGGTAGCCGAAATGCGCGGTTAGAAACACAGAATGCTACATTCTAGCAGGGTGAGCCGCGGTCAGCTCCGCGGTCAGCCAGCGGCTAACCGCTGATCACTTCGGCGGCTAACCGCCAGCTGACCGACAGGTGACCGAGTTCACCCAGAATTCCTGAGTCTTTCCTATAGTTTTCAAATATGGTATTTAAAGGTTTGGATGGGATGTTCTGATGCCCTACCACCTTGGAAAGACCCAGGGGATGACATAAGGAGATTGACTCAGAAAGAAACACCATCTCGGAAATGTATTGGGACTTTTGGATTTATCAACTTGCATAAGGAAACTTGGTATGTCCTCAATCATTCGAGTACCATACTAAGGGTAATAATAGACATACAAGATCCTTATACATGTTGTTTTAATATAGGAGCCCCAATATATAATCCGTAGCTGTATAAGGATTCATTTTCATCGTTTTGCTCAGATTAGACGTATCCTTACCCGATATCACTGGTTTTATCGCAAACTCTGATTTATGCACCTGACATGTCCTGCCAGTCCCGTTTATGCATGAAAAGATAGTGATATGAAATACGTGCCTATGAGCACCGTATCCCGCCTGCCCGAATGTTTTATACCGATATAGTTTTGTACATGTTTTGATTTCTCATGTTCCTTTGAGTCGGCACCACTAAGCTTGGACGTCCTTGTCAGTCTGATCAACTGACTTGGGCCTCCCCCATCGTGCTCCCGCCAGCTGCAGCTTGGATCCCGTCCCGATTACCCGGTTCCGCGGCCGTGGTCTTGTCTAGCTATATGTATATGTATGTATAATGTTGGTTCTCGTCACTTCGCGTGTTAGAGACCAACGCCCGATCTTGCTCTCGTCACATTAGTGATAGAGAGGACTTAGCTTTAGTGTGGTTGCCAATCTGTTCCCCACGATTGTGGCTCCCCTGAAGAAGGGCAATTTGCAGGGTCCGCCTATGGACTGGGTTTGCAATGTGAGGAATACATGTTTTACAGTCATGTTAAAGGAATGCATGTTTTACCAGATATTTATGCTTTTACTCATGCTTTAAAATGATTACATGTTTTGCCAGATATACATGTTTACACTGGTTTTAGATCTATGAAACTCTTGATCGAATAGCATGATTTACCATATGTTTTATTATTTAGATTATCGTTTATATCTTTTCATCCACCTGCCAGACCGTCGTGTCTGACCCACTCTTTTGGTACTCAGGTCCAGATTTCTTTGCTCCGAGCTGAGTGCATGTGTTGGCTGTGGAGCCATGAGTTGCAGATTTGTAGAGTCGACTATGTCACGTAGACATTTAGCTCGACACCTGAGTTACGTCACATGTGGGGTAGTGTTTATTTAGCTTGTTATTTGTATGGCTTCTATTAGCCTGTTCTCCGGGATTTTTAATTAATGCACATTGTTATTTGTAACTTGAACATATGTGGGAATGAAATATCCTGTTACTGTCAGCTCTGTATTTTTAATATGATGGTTTGTTCCAGTCTGATATGACTCTTGATACAATAGCTATATGCTAGCGGTTAGGTGCGAAGCGGAATCCGATGGCCACGGAATCCGAGTCGCAACGCCACGTAAGCTTCCGCAAAATATTCAGAATGAGTGGAATTGTCATCCTCACTCACGCGGATCCTGGGAGGAATATAATTATTATTTAAATCCCAAGTTCGCGCCCCCCGAGGTCGGGCCGCTGTGGGGTCCGGGTTTGGGGGCGTGACAGACTGGTATCAGAGCGGGCAGGTTCCTAGGAAATAAAACACTCTAGCAACCTTAAGACGTGTGGTGAGGACTCTTTAGTCTATGTGTGTTTTCTTTTGGCTAACTGTCGTTTCTACGAGTTTGGGTTTGTTTCTTCTAGTGGGGGAGACTATATTTGTCCCGCCTTCTTGTCCTTGTTGTTAGAGAATTTGGGGGACCAAATTCTTTCTAGTGGGGGAGGATTTAATGTCTTCGCACCCACATTTAGTGCTCTTTTCTTGTTTTCGCACTAGAGAGTCAGAGTTTTGAAGGCTTAGCATGTGGATCTCGAAGGACCTTGGCAGAAATTTCAGCTTCCCGATGTCACAGATGGAGTCAGTGAAAGAATTTGTGAGCAGTTGTTAGTCAGCAAGGAATGTGAACAGCTTATCGAGACCCAATTACGGTTGATCGTGCACCGTCAGATAGTGCGTCAGGCAGGTAAGTATGGATTTTTGGATAAACGTGGAGTATTTTCATATGTCAGAAGGCTCCAGAACCCAGAGAAAGAGTGGATTTTTGGAAGTTTAAGGTGATTTTCAGTTGATAGAACTTTAAGTGGATGCCAACAGCTAGAAACTTCTCAAATTTGATGAACTTTTGTCAGAAAAGTGTTAGATGATTCTCGACATATCCAGAATGATGGTGAAGTCAAATCGACAGGATGCTTCGGTGTGTGGTTAGATCATAGGAAGTAAGCTTTCAGCGGTGGTCTAAAGAACTGTATACAGAATGGATGGTTGCTTGGTCTTATAATAGAGGGGATTTTGCGGACTCTACTGACTTTTGGAATGTCAGTTTGGACACTGTGCAGATGCAAACTGGAGAATCTTAACCTATGGGCAAGGCCAGTTGAAAGATCTAGAGAAGAATGACACACGTACAGGACTTGAGGATGATGAACCTGAGATAGAGATACAACCTACAGAGATGAGAACTTTGTGATTCCAACGAGTGGATGGAGATTGGTGAAGTATCCAGATGACCGTCCGAACATTTGATTGAGCCAACTTAACATGTGAAGAATTGATATATTTCCAAGTTATCTACGTCAAAGATTGTGTGTTGACAAGTGACCTGATTTTGACAACCTTGATAGAGATTACCTGATTTTGACAACCTTGATAGAGATTACTTCTATTCGAGCCCGTCCATGATGACAACTTTCATGCAAGCATCGAAGGACACTATGTACAGCATTTTACGACAGAGATAGAGTTACAGTACGTCGGAATGAGTCAGAACTTTCATTTTCTTGGACCGACATCGATGGACAAGACAAGTAGCAGATTCGAGGTAATGTAAGAAGAACTGAGGGGTGTCAGGGGTTGATGGAAGAATTCTTTGAATATTGATTGTGTAAGAGGAACAGGTTGTTAAGTAAAAGTTTGGACAGTTTAAGATCTTTAACCAAATCAGAGACCTTGACCACAGACGCGTATCACCACCATGTTTGACCGAGGATAGTACAGTTGTACAGGAGCAGTGCAGATCATCAATGTTTAGAGACAATTTTCAAAAAAAAAAAAAAAAAAAAAAAAAAACTCCAAAGAGATGTCCAGAGCTAGAGATTTCTAAGATTTGATGAGTTTTGTCAGAGAAGTATTCGAGAATTTTCAACAAATGCAGCCATGTGGAGGAGTAGACCCGACAAGACGTTAGAAGCATTTGAAGTCAAATTTCAACAATTAGCAAAGTGGTCGACTACAGAAAGGATCTCTACTTGATCGCCGACAACGAAGATTTTCTCAGATTTTTATGAACAAGAGGAACGTCGAATTTCAAAGTACAGAAACATGGAGCAGGAAATCAGTTATTTTGGATTTTGAGGAAGGAAGCAAATTTGGCAGAATAGCTACGAACAATTACAAAGGCAAGTGTAGAGCTTCAAATGTTGAAGAATGGTGAAAGAACAAGCAGGTTAGTGCCAGAAACCGACTATGGTGCAGAGGATTAAGAGCAATGATCTGAAAGAGTTAGAGCTAGCAAGAGTTCACCTTGAAGATTGTGCATTTGATACGAGACTTAGGTTCGACAGTTGTAAGGAAGTGACAAAATTGTTCCAAGGGTTTCTTGATCAAGGTGGTTAGAAGCGATAGACTTGGTGGAACTGAGAAGAAGTCAGAGTTGGTAGATTTCGTGAGCAGTCAGGTTGGCAGGACAGTAATAGATTCAAGCCAGTGGAGGAATGTTTGATGACTATTGATAAATGGACCGAAGAGTTCTGCAGCATGGATGACCCAGCGAGTTCAGGAGCTCCCGAGAGGGCCGATTTAGAGCATCCGTTTGAGGTTTTGTGTTCGGAGTGTGGGACTAATATCTCCACTTGTTGTTTTGGGTTGTTTAGTTCATTTGGAGGACCAAATGTTCTAAGGGGGGGAGGATGTGAGAACCCGACCCCTAATTTCTGGGATTAGTGTCGTCTTAATTTTTGGACTAGTTTTCTAAAGTGGGATTAGTGGAATTTGGTTAAATCTGGATTAGAATAGCTTTTTATAGCTTTGATTGATTTTGAGAACTCTTTTGATTGAGTGAACCTTTGGGGGTTTCCCTTGTGAGTTTTGTGTGATTTTGGGGGTTCGTTTATTATGTTTTGATTAGCTTTGGGATTTGTGCAATAATTTCGGATATCGGTAATTTGTTTCGTTGAATGTATTTTATTATTCCCGACAACTTTTGTATTTGCTCCGTTTCCGTTCGAGACCTCTAAACCCTACTTTCCTAATGATAGGGGTAAAACAGTCTTTTTACACGAAAATCTGGACCCAAATCCCGAGATCTCAAAACCATGCCAAAACTATACTTTTTGAAAAATAGATTTTATGAGGAACATTTTTCTCTTCTTCGTCGATCGCATCCGGAGCCCAGAAACCGATGTTTTAATCCCGACAAGTTTGAGTGATGGTGGGACCCACACCCACCCTTTTTACAAAGAGGCCAACCCATCTCCTTCTTCCCCATTCGTTCCAGCAGCATGAGAGGAGCTTCTGCCTGGGGTTTTTCCCCTTTCTTCTTCTTCTTCTTGTTTTCTCACAAGACCCACCTCCAAGCTTGCCAAAATGAGAGATTTGTGCCCATCTCCTTCTTCCCCTCATCTCAAGTTCTCTATGGATGCCATTAGAAGAGAAATCCGCCACATTGAGGTTCTCCTTGAGCTAGTTTTCTTCATTTGAAGCACTTCCAAGTAAGCAATCCTTTCAATCTCCTAGATTTGTGTTTTCCTAGCCCTAGAGAGTCTCCACCTTCTCTATGGGGAGCTCTCTTCTTCTTGTTCTTTGGTTTGCCATTTTAGGGTTCTAAGATGGGTTTATTTTGGGGTTTTTGTATAGATTGGAGATTTGTGGCTTGAGAGGGTGACTAGAGCTTGATTAGCTACTTTGGAAACCGAGGCAAGTGAATGAATGGATTTGACTTGAATGAGCTTTCGGTTTTATTGAAAATGTGGATTTACTATTCATCCTCCTCTAGTTTCCTATGCTTCATAATGCTTTTGGAAATATGTTTATTGATAAGATTTTCTCCTAGCCAATTTCATGAGAATGTATGCATTCATCTACTAAAGTTGTTTTGCCATTATGGATTTCATGAATGAGATTGTACTTGCATTGAATGAAGTTTGTTTTGGAATGAGAATTAATGCCTTAATAGAATGGTGATTGGAGGAAAGAATGAGATGAGAAATGGAAGAGAATAGACCCATCTCATGTTAGGAAATGGGTGAAGTTGAGGTGAAAGGGGATGGGAAGGAAAGAGCTGAAATCTGCACCTGATGCAGAGTTTCCGCAGCTGGGCGGTCAGCGGGCGGTCACCTTGGCGGCTAGCCGACAGGTGACCGGCGGCTAGCCGACCCAGATGCGGTTACAAACACAGAATGCTTCGTTTTGACAGGTGAACCGCGGTCAGCCGCGCGGTCAGCTCGCGGCTAACCGCCAACCCCAAACCCAGTGACCGCCAGGTAGCCGAAATGCGCGGTTAGAAACACAGAATGCTACATTCTAGCAGGGTGAGCCGCGGTCAGCTCCGCGGTCAGCCAGCGGCTAACCGCTGATCACTTCGGCGGCTAACCGCCAGCTGACCGACAGGTGACCGAGTTCACCCAGAATTCCTGAGTCTTTCCTATAGTTTTCAAATATGGTATTTAAAGGTTTGGATGGGATGTTCTGATGCCCTACCACCTTGGAAAGACCCAGGGGATGACATAAGGAGATTGACTCAGAAAGAAACACCATCTCGGAAATGTATTGGGACTTTTGGATTTATCAACTTGCATAAGGAAACTTGGTATGTCCTCAATCATTCGAGTACCATACTAAGGGTAATAATAGACATACAAGATCCTTATACATGTTGTTTTAATATAGGAGCCCCAATATATAATCCGTAGCTGTATAAGGATTCATTTTCATCGTTTTGCTCAGATTAGACGTATCCTTACCCGATATCACTGGTTTTATCGCAAACTCTGATTTATGCACCTGACATGTCCTGCCAGTCCCGTTTATGCATGAAAAGATAGTGATATGAAATACGTGCCTATGAGCACCGTATCCCGCCTGCCCGAATGTTTTATACCGATATAGTTTTGTACATGTTTTGATTTCTCATGTTCCTTTGAGTCGGCACCACTAAGCTTGGACGTCCTTGTCAGTCTGATCAACTGACTTGGGCCTCCCCCATCGTGCTCCCGCCAGCTGCAGCTTGGATCCCGTCCCGATTACCCGGTTCCGCGGCCGTGGTCTTGTCTAGCTATATGTATATGTATGTATAATGTTGGTTCTCGTCACTTCGCGTGTTAGAGACCAACGCCCGATCTTGCTCTCGTCACATTAGTGATAGAGAGGACTTAGCTTTAGTGTGGTTGCCAATCTGTTCCCCACGATTGTGGCTCCCCTGAAGAAGGGCAATTTGCAGGGTCCGCCTATGGACTGGGTTTGCAATGTGAGGAATACATGTTTTACAGTCATGTTAAAGGAATGCATGTTTTACCAGATATTTATGCTTTTACTCATGCTTTAAAATGATTACATGTTTTGCCAGATATACATGTTTACACTGGTTTTAGATCTATGAAACTCTTGATCGAATAGCATGATTTACCATATGTTTTATTATTTAGATTATCGTTTATATCTTTTCATCCACCTGCCAGACCGTCGTGTCTGACCCACTCTTTTGGTACTCAGGTCCAGATTTCTTTGCTCCGAGCTGAGTGCATGTGTTGGCTGTGGAGCCATGAGTTGCAGATTTGTAGAGTCGACTATGTCACGTAGACATTTAGCTCGACACCTGAGTTACGTCACATGTGGGGTAGTGTTTATTTAGCTTGTTATTTGTATGGCTTCTATTAGCCTGTTCTCCGGGATTTTTAATTAATGCACATTGTTATTTGTAACTTGAACATATGTGGGAATGAAATATCCTGTTACTGTCAGCTCTGTATTTTTAATATGATGGTTTGTTCCAGTCTGATATGACTCTTGATACAATAGCTATATGCTAGCGGTTAGGTGCGAAGCAGAATCCGATGGCCACGGAATCCGAGTCGCAACGCCACGTAAGCTTCCGCAAAATATTCAGAATGAGTGGAATTGTCATCCTCACTCACGCGGATCCTGGGAGGAATATAATTATTATTTAAATCCCAAGTTCGCGCCCCTCGAGGTCGGGCCGCTGTGGGGTCCGGGTTTGGGGGCGTGACACTCTCCACTCATCATTTGCTTAGTTGCAGAACTAACTTAGGCATCGAAGTGCCTTTGGCTGACAGCAGCCGGGCCTTCGACCTCTGTTTCTCTCATTCCCTTTCAGGTCCCAGGCGTTCGGTCTTTCCATGAAGAGTTCTACATTCACCTAATGAAGTTTGTGTCATTTTTGGCACCTACAATACAATTTCTTTCTTGGGTTTTGTTCCAACCCCAGTTGTCATGTTAGAAGAGCACTTGTTTATGTTCGCCTAGAGGGAGGAGACTACTTTTTGCTCTTTTGCATGAATGTCTTATATTATTTCGTCTAAGACTTGAATTTCCCAGCTGGGTCTAAGAAAAGTAAGAGCCAAGCTGCTAAGGCTTCTACTTCTGCACCTTTATCTCCTAGAGAACTTTGGAAGGTAACCAGAGCGAAAGTCGAGGCGTATATGAATAATGTAGAGGATAATACTGAGTTATCTTGCAATCTTTTGAGAGAGGATATTCTGGTAATCCGGAACAGGTACACATACCAGTGTCTTTTAAGTAAAGTGGAATGGGTGGATAATAAATAAGTGTCCATGTTTAAGCCTAGGTATATTTTTGGAGATGCCACGTCGGTTCCTATAAAATAGCCAGTTGATTATATTACCTTCTCTTACACGAATTTAACAGGTAAAGATGTTGAAGTCTCAACAAGATGGCAGTTCAAGAGGTATCCTCATATAATGGACAATTCGATCCATTCCTTGTAGAAAGGATGATGTCAACTGGGTGACCATGTTGATAAATACAAAGTTTTTATCCGCAATTCTCCATACTATCAAGAAGGTGATTTGGCTCATATCATAAGCATGGATGTTATAGAACCAAGCCATTTTCAAGCAGTTCAAGATTCACTGATTAACCAGCTAAGAATTGTTGGGTTAGGAGTTCTAACTAATGATGGCAGTGGATGGGTGGACAAAAAGCATGTGCTCTGTGGTTGGTTTTCCTTACTCTTGACTGGAATAACTAGACTTTGTAGATTCTTAATGAGGCCGAGTCTTATTTAGATGTAGCTAAAGTTTTGATGTAGTTGTAGTGATGAAGTCCAAAATGGAGCGTGATAATAAGGATATCTGTAGGGCTATTCCAGAGAGTTTCTATCCAGTGATTTACACGTTCATAACCCCTAATGCTGAATTTCCTTGAGAGATATGAAGAAAATATTTAGACTACCCATTTCGAGAGAGCTGTATGAAGAGACGATCTCATTTGATGAAGATTTAGCACAAATACCTCATGAGTTCAGGACTCTTTATTTCCAACTCTTTGCCCTTTTTGACTTCTGCAGAGATAAAAGGGAAGGGTAAAATTTATTGACTTGGTACATAATGCCAAGAAATTGGATGATCCTTGTTATATTGGAGGTAAATCTATTGTCAAAAAGGAGTTGAAGCCGGATGCTAAGGGCACTGATGCCACTTGTTATAACTCTACTTCTTGTTCTTATTTCTTTGAAAGCATCAATAAAATGTATCCTCACTTGGATATGAGGAGATTCATTTCCTTGTATTTAACGGTGTTTGTTTTTGAAGTAGTCTTTGGCTGAAGCGCCAACAAGATTAGAAACGATTTTATCTATCCTGCATGTCAAATGGCATTTGGCAAGAAATTGACTTTGGCTCCAACACTTGTGAGTTACTTGATTACAGAAGAGAAATCTGCATCTTTCATGGTCAGAGAGTAACGCTTACTATATGCACGGTTTCAATACCATTGCAACGACATTCATCTTTTGGCAGACTAACCTAGCAGACCCTTTTATTCTTGTGTTGCAGGGGGTTCTAGTATAAATATGAGTGTGTAGTAAGAAGGCCTCTTCGGCTCTAAGCTAATTTTGTCATCTATAGATTACCAGTTTTGGAAATTAAGATACCAAAGAGAATTGGAGTAGGTTTGATAAATCCATAGAAGTGCGTTGCATTCGGATTATTTCATTTAGATTTATGGACTGATTAATGTAGGGTAATTTATTGAATTTCATTTGATTTCATAAAATCATGCATTTATTTCACATAATTGGATGGTCTTATCAAAATTATTCCTTTTGAGTTATCCTACTATCGCATTGATCATCTTTTGGTTCACTTGTAAATATGCATGATTTCTTTGCATCACTGCGTAGTTCAGAAAATCTCGATCATCGTGATATATTTATAGGCATACATACATGTTGAAATGGGTCCCATTCATCGCATTATTATTTTTCTCATGAAAAACTATTCTTCTTGATTATTCTTTATTCTTGTGTAGGAAAATTACTATTTTGGGGCCCACATTGAGAGAAATTGAGACAGAAGAAAACGCAAAAAAAAATTAAAAAAGCCACTGCCATATGGACCCACCACACTTGGATGTGATTCCCAAGGATGGGGAGAGACACGGTGGTCCCACATATGTTGCAAGATTCAAAAATTCTTTCTCTTAATTGTTTGAAGATTCTTGAAAATTCAAATCCGAATTTCAAGCCAAGAAAGGAAGGAGAACAAGGAAACTTTAGGAGTAAGGAAATAACTAAGGAAAGAGACAAAAGAAAGAAAAGAAAGCCAAAAAATTTGCAAACGCACAGAAGCCCAAGTACGACCCACACTCTAGTGCTAGTTTGAAAAAAAATGCAAATTTCAGAATTTTGGAAAATTTCTCAATAAGAAAGTGGGCCCGTGCATAGAGATATCCAAGCAAAGAGGAGTTCTAAAATCAAAAGGAGCTTGCTAGCCAAGAGACTGTTTGGTATTACTCCAAAAAAGGGATTTTCATTCTTAAAAATAAAAAAAACTAAGAAAATATGTTTGAAAACAAAGTCTCATGTATTCTGTAATAAATGGTGTGAAGTGTTTCCTATATCTCTATCGATGTAATGAGAAAAAAAATTAAATTTAAATCATGTTTTATGGAAAGCTTTGGAAAGTGGACAGAAGAGGGTCGTCAGTTCCGTCAAACACCGATTTTCCTGGGTTCAATACCCAACAACTCAGATCCCAATCAAAAATTTTAACTATGCACATGTGCGGTTCCCAAGAGTACATATTTGGCAAGTCAATCGTGCATTGGATGACCGAGATATCCTAAAGACATTGTTATAAACAAAAAACAAGACAAAAGACTCCCGAAGACAAGTTCGAAGAAAACTTCCGACTTATAAAGCCAGTAGTGCTCATTAAGCCACTGATACTGTGTGGGTAAAACACCGTAATGACGAAGTTAAGCAGAGATTACAGCTAGACTCGCCGATCACCTCGGCCTCTGTGGTAATAGCCCGTCAGCTCGGCAGCTCGGTAGATCGGCACCACGGTTCGGCAGCTCGGCATAGTTGCCAGCTCAGTACAAAGGCACACCACGACCAAGCCATCCTTGGTCCCAGACCAGAATGATAGAGTCATAGTGGGCCGCCACCTTCCTCCTGGAAATATGGCGCGCCCAGACAGATATGAGCAGTCATTTATGACGATAGGATCGCTCATTTATGGCGATAAGAAGTTCGCTTTATCAGCCCTGTACGTCAACTGACTGAAGGCGTGGAAAGAGAGGGTGGGGTGTTGCCCATTTTACCTACTGCTGCCAATCAGGGTAAGGATCAATGGGACCTCACCTCACCTACCCCCACTCACAGAGAGAATGAACGAGGAACGCTCACTTATATATACACATGGGATCAGTCCCATGAGAGGTACGCAATACACAACTCACATTACTCCACATCGTCTCATTCCCATTTTCCTCCTCCTGTTTAGTTTTCTCAGAACCAACTCAGACATCGGAGTGCCTTCGGCTCACAGCAGCCAGAGGCTCTGACTCTAGCCTTTTTCCTTCCTTTTCAGGTTCTTGGCGCTCAACATTCCCCGTCCTAAGAAGTTTACCTCGATCTCATCTCAATCTAAGTAGGTGTCGTTTTTACCGCCTACAGTTTGGCGCCGTCTGTGGGAAACTGAACAAAAAGCTTGTAAACACAATGCCTCCAAAAACCAGAAATGGCGAAGGACCCTCCAAAGGCAAGGCTTTGTCCATATAGCCTACGCTGGCGCAGAATCTTCCACCTCCACCCCCTCAGCAAAGGAGGTCTGGGGGGAGGTCTCCCATGGTCCAAACACAGTCACGGTCTAGGGGAGTGACCATGCTTTCCCTTCGCGACGTCCCACCTCCGGAACAGCCCCGCCATAGCCATGAGCGGGCCAAGCAAGGCGACAAGTCGGTCACCAAGCCACACGAGAAGTCAGCGCGGGCTGGATCGCAGTCACACCATCAAGCCAGCCTCGATCAAAACGAATACCCCCGCCTGGATGACATCAGGGCTCAGAACCGCCTCATCCAGGAGCAGCATGAGCTTATCCAACGGCTCAAGCAACAACTCGACGACAAGAAGGGTCAGAGTCCGCCACCCAGGCGCCTGGACCGCGGGCGAGACCTGAGGCACGTCCTCAACAATAAGAGGCGCGACCGAGACCAAGGGGAAGAAGGCTCCAGCAGCAGTCACATGTATGAAGGGCCGAAGAAGCAGCGCCAGGTTTCGGAAAATGAAGAGCTAAAGCAGTGGATCGACCAGCGGGTGAAGCAGACGATCCGCCAGAATATAGAGACTGCTGGTATCGTCCGAGACCAGTTTAGCGCCTTCGAAGCCGAGGACACTGGCGCGTCTCCTTTCTCTAGGGAGATAAGAAAATACAAGCTCCCCGAGAAGTTCAGCGTCCCGAGGTTCGCTCTGTATGACGGAACCTCGGACCCTGCGGCTCATCTCCGACAATACGACCAGAGGATGTCGGTCTGGGGGGATGACGACTCCCTAAACTGTCGAGTTTTCTCCTCCAGTTTGGCGGACCTCCCCCTGTGATGGTTTTGCTCGCTTCCTGAAGACTCCATTTCCAGTTGGCGGCAGCTTCCGACCTCCTTCCTGGGAAAATTCCAGGCTCATCGCGTCGTCCCGAAGACCGATGCTGACCTGATGGCCCTCCGAATGCAGGAGGACGAGAGCGTCACCCAGTTCGCTCGTCGGTTCTGGACTGTCTACAACCAGATCGAGTGCACTTCTGAGGAGTTGGCAGTGAAGTCCTTCTAGCTGGCTATTCGATCGGGCATCCCGCTGCGGGCACAGCTGGTCATGTACCCTGTGACCACCATGAAGGAGCTGATGACCCGAGCAGATCGGTTCATATTGGCGGAGGAAGACGAGGTGCGAGGTCGCGAAAACTTCGGCCTCACCAAGAAGAGCCCACCAGCTAAGGGAGATAGCAGGTCCTCCCGAAGGGAGGATCGTCGCAGAGATCCATCCCCGGATCGGCGCAAGGCCCGGCCTTTGAAGCAGCACCGAACCCCCTCTACTTCGGCAGCGGGATCGGGGAACGGCAGAAGGTCAGGCCACGAGCCGGCCTCCCACGTGGCAGTAAATACCATATTTAAGGAGCCGATCTATAGGCTCCTCAATAAAATAAAAGCGCAGCCTTTCTTCAAGTGGCCGCGGCCGATGACAACTGACCCCTCCTCTTGGGACCAGAGTAAGTTCTGTGCTTACCACAAGCAAAATGGGCACAGAACCGACGAATGCAGGAGCTACAAGTTCCACCTGGAGAACCTCGTGAAGGAGGGGCATCTTAGGGATTATATCAAGGAGGGCCGAGGTGACGACCGACGTCCGCGGCGAGACGCTGTCAACCACGACAGCGAGCCAGAAGGCATCATCAACGTCATTCACCTCGCCACCCCACCCAAGAAGAGCTCTCAGGCTCCCACCGAGGCCAGGCGCGCCTCCCATCAAAAGCAGGTGCTGACCGCGGCACCAGAGCCGGCCGCGAAGAAAGCCAAAACGGAGGGGGTCAAAATATGGTTTTCTGACAAGGACTTGGAAGACGTCGAGCTCCCACATAACGACGCTCTAGTGCTCACCATGAAGCTGCAGAACTTCTTGGTTCAGAGAGCCCTTGTCGACCCTGGCAGTTCGTCCGAAGTCCTCTACTACGATTGCTTCAAGAAGTTGAAACTGAAGGACGAGGACCTCCAGGCTGCCCGTACCCCTTTGGTCGGCTTCAGCTCCAAGCCTGTTTATCGCAAGGGTAAGATCTCCCTCAGAGTCCAAATGGGTGGCGCCTGCAGGCAAGTTGACTTCCTAGTAGTCGATGTCCCCTCCCCGTACAATGTTATAATGGGGAGGACGTGGCTGCATAGCATGGAGGCGGTGCCCTCCACCCGTCATCAGAAGCTCAAGTTCCCTTTGGAAAACCGGTCGGGCCGAATGGATGTGATCACCGTTAGAGGCGACCAGCACATGGCCAGGCAATGCCTGCTGGCCGTGCTGCCTGGCGAGGCTGAGCCATCCCAAGTCAATGTAGCCGAACTGGATAGAGAGGCCGAGCTCGGGGACGTCGGCAGGGCTCCGGTGTCAGAAAAGCATCGAGGACCTCACCAAGGTCAACATTGATCCCGCCGACCCCGACAGATTCTTTCTCGTTGGAAGCCAGCTCCCCGAGTCCGAGAAGACAGAACTGCTTGACCTCCTCGTGGAGAATAAGGCGGTCTTTGCCTGGACACCCTATGAAATGCCCGGCATTGACCCGACAGTCATCTGCCAAGAACTGAAGGTGGATCCCAACCATAAGCCCGTGCTTCAAAAACCGCGCCGAACTGGGGTCCCGCAGACTGAGGCCGTGGTCGAGGAAGTTCAGAAACTCCTCGAGGCAGGCGCAATAAAGGAGGTCCACTATCCGCAATGGCTAGCCAACACCGTAGTGGTAAAAAAGAAGACGGAAAAATGGAGGGTCTGCGTGGACTTCACCGACCTCAATAAGGCCTGTCCCAAAGACAGCTTCACTCTTCCGAAGATAGACCAGCTCATCGACACCACTGCCGGACATGACCAGATGAGTTTCCTGGACGCCTACCGGGGGTACCATCAGATCCCCCTATATGCGGCAGACCAGGACAAGACAGCTTTCATCACTCCCAGGGGCACCTATTGTTACAAGGTGATGCCCTTCGGGTTAAAGAATGCGGGAGCGACGTACCAGCGGTTGGTGACAAAGATGTTCCAGGCCCAACTCGGCAAGACGGTGGAGGTCTACATCGATGATATGGTCGTCAAATCTAAGAGGTCGCAGGACCACTTGACCGACCTCCGCCAGATTTTTGACATCATTCGCCAGTTCCAGTTGAAGCTGAATGCATCTAAGTGCGCCTTTGGTGTCGGTTCCGGCAAGTTCCTAGGGAGCCTGGTCACAAGAAGGGGGATCGAAGCGAACCCTGACCAGATCACCGCGATCCAGGAGCTCCAGTGTCCGACCTCGGCAAAACAAGTTCAGCGGCTGACCGGAATGGCTGCCGCCCTGAACCGATTTATCAGCCGAGCTTCGGACAAGTGCAGACCTTTCTTCCAACTCTTGCGAAAGGGCTCCAAGTTCTAATGGACGTCGGATTGCTCTCAGGCGCTGCAACAGCTGAAACAATACCTTTCTTCCCCACCGCTGTTGTCCACCCCGACTTTTGGAGAGGCACTGTTCTTGTACCTATCGGTCTCGGACCATGCAGTGAGCTCGGTGCTCATCAGAGAGGACAACGGCCAGCAAAGGCCTATCTATTACACGAGCAAAACCCTGCTGGACGCCGAGACCCGGTATTTGCAGCTCGAAAAGCTCGCCTTGGCGCTCGTTAGCGCCTCTCGAAAGCTCTCCCACTACTTCCAAACCTTTACAATAGTGGTCGTAACAGAATACCCACTGAAGGCTCTCCTCCGGAAGGTAGATTTCTCTGGACGGATCTCCAAATGGGCTGTCGAACTGGGGCAATATGACATCAGCTATCAGCACAGAACGGCCATCAAAGCTCAAGTCCTAACGGACTTCATTGTGGAATTTACTCCTCAGAGTTCGGCACCGACCTCGCTCGACACCGAACTAGGGGGCGATAGGGGTGCAGAGGTTGTCATCGAGACCGAGCAAGAACAGTCCTGGAGAGAGCTCCTAAACTCGTCCTAGAAAGTCTTTGTCGACGGATCCTCCACGTCCAAAAGAGCTGGCGCTGGCATAGTCCTCCAGTCTCTCGAAGGCCTCGTCATCGAACATGCTCTGACACTTGGTTTCAAGGCATCTAATAACGAGGCCGAGTATGAAGCGCTCATTGCCGAACTTAACAGTGCCAAAATCTTGGAAGCTCGATCCATAGTAGTTTTCAGCGATTCTCAGCTGGTGGCAAGCCAGCTCAGCGGAGACTACCAAGCTCGGGATGATAGGATGGCGGCCTACCTTGCCTGCGCCAGGGGACTTCTCTCCCAATTCGAAAGGGCCGAGGTCCGGCAGATCGGCAGAGAATCCAACTCCTATGCAGACGCCCTCGCCAGCCTCGCCTCGGCTGTCGAAGCCGGTAATAAAAGAACTATCGAAGTAGAAACGCTGCGGGAGCCCAGCATTGACCTCTAGCGACCTCGGCAGCTCATGTGCCTTGATCTCGGCCTGAGCTGGATGGACCCCATCATTGCATACCTGAAGGACGACCAGCTACCCGAGGACAGGACTGAAGCTTGTAAGGTCAGGTTGAAGGCGACCCGGTTCTGGCTCTCCCCAGACTGCAAGCTCTACAGGAAGTCATTCACAGGGCCCTACCTCCAATGCGTTCACCCCAGCAAAGTCGACGATTTCCTCTACGAGATTCACGAAGGAATCTGCGGTAGTAATTTAGGAGGTCGGTCTCTTGCGTACCGAGCTATCAGCCAAGGTTACTGGTGGCCGTACATGCAGAAGGATGCCCAACTCTATGCCAGAAAATGCGAAAAGTGCCAGAAGTTCTCTCACTCTCTCCACCAGCCAGCCCTGGACCTGAGCCCCCTCTCCAGTCTGTGGCCTTTCGCCCAGTGGGGCCTGGACATCGTCGGACCACTTCACCGAACTCCAGGGAACAAAAGATGGTTGATAGTGGCCACGGACTACTTCACGAAATGGGTCGAGGCCGAACCCTTGTCCTCCATCACCAAATTAGACACGAAGAACTTTGTGTGGAAGAACATTATCACAAGATTTGGAATTCCCCGTACTCTCATTTCCGACAACGGAACGCAGTTCGATTCCAACTTCTTCAAAAGCTTCTGCCAAGAGTACGGCATTCGCAATGTCTACTCCACCCCGGCGTATCCTCAAAGCAACGGTCAGGCCGAGATCTCGAACAAAGTGCTCCTCGACGGAATTAAAAAAAGACTCGACCAAGCCAAAGGTCAATGGGCAGAGGAGCTGCCAAGTGTTCTATGGGCCTACCGAACTACTCCGAGGCGTTCCACCTCGGCTACCCCGTTCTCCCTTGCCTACGGCATGGAAGCAGTTATTCCCCTTGAGGTCGGAACTCTGTGACCAGGGTCTGAATGATCTGAACGTAGCGCGAGAGCTGGACTTGGCTGAAGAACGAAGAGAGACGGCAGCTATCTGCCTGGCCGCCTATCAACAACAGTTGGCCAGGGGATACAACCCGAAGGTCAAGGAAAGAAAATTCGCGATGGGAGAGTTGCTCTTAAAGAAAACCCTGCCTGGCGACCGAGATCCAAACGAAGGCAAGCTGGCGCCCAACTGGCAGGGACCGTTCAGAATAACCTCAACAGCTGGGAGATCTGCCTACCGACTCGAAGACATGGAGGGGAAGGCGCTCCCGCGACCATGGAATGCGACGCATCTCAAAAAATTCTACTTCTGAAAAATGTATTAAAGAAATCAAATATCAATAAAAGGCGATTTTTCTGGAATGAGTCTTTGCATTGCTTAGAGATTCCCCGCGGCTCGACGCCTTTGTTCGGAGTATCAACTGTCAGCTCGGTGCCATCGCCAGCTTCGACAGAACCATACACATCAGGGTCCGGTACCAGTACCACCCTCGCAGCTCGGCGCCTCTGTTCAGAGGGCCAACCGCCCTCAGCTCGGTGCCTGCACCAGCCTGGGCGGCACAACCATATGCACATCAGGGTCCGGTAGCAGTACCACCCTCGCGACTCGGCACCTCTGCTCAGAGGGCCAACCGCCCTCAGACTCGATGCCTGCACCAGCCAGGGCGGCACAGCCATATGCACATCAGGGTCCGGTACCAGTACCACCCTCGTGGCTTGGCGCCTCTGTTTAGAGGGCCAACCGCCCTCAGCTCGGTGCCTGCACCAGCCTAGGCGGCACAGCCATATGCACATCAGGGTCCGGTACCAGTACCACCCTCGAGGCTCGGCGCCTCTGTCCAGAGGGCCAACCGCCCTCAGCTCGGTGCCTGCACCAGCCTGGGCGGCACAGGCATACACACATCAGGGTCCGGTAGCAGTACCTCCCTCGCGGCTCGGCGCCTCTGTTCAGAGGGCCGACCGCCCTCAGTTAGTACCTATTAAACTACTTGGCAAACTACCGGTGTCGACACCCATTCCACCACAAACAAGACACAAATCATGCACAGAACGTGTGGAAAGAATGCTGTTTTATTACATAAGAACCTGCCGGAATACAATGAAAAAAGAAAAGAAAAGTACAAAATTCAGGGAGCCGCAGCATCCTTATTACGATCGGTCCCGGTAGCGCTCTCACTGGGAACGACCGAGGCAGTCTCGGGAACCACCAGGGGAGCGGGGGCGACTTCCAGTGTGGAGGGAGCTGGGGCGACCTCCGAGAAGAAGGGAACTGGGGCGAATTCAGAGACGGTGCGCAGCTCCGAGTCCGAGCAAGGGAACCTGGGCAGATTCCAGAAAATGGGGCTGTCCATGGAAAGCCCAACCCTTTTTAAGGCCGCTTTCCACCCAAGTGTCCATGCCCGATCTCGGATTCCTGGCAACTGCGCCTTGTAGTCAGCTGCCAGTTTGTCGACCTCTTCATTCATCACGGCGTCGTGCTCGGCTTGGTACTCTTCCTTGAGTTTGGCTTCCTGCCCTCTCAGAGCCAGCTCAAGCTTGGCCGCCTTCCCCTCTAGAGCCATCTCCAGCTTTCTTTCAGCTAGCCTTCTCTCGGAGGTGAGCCTCTTGTTCGTCCCCCGCAACATCTGCATATCTTCCTCCTGCCGCGACAACGCAAGCCGGACCTCGTCTAGCTCATAGGAAAGGTGGGCGTTTTGATCCGCCTCCTCCTTTGCTTTCTCTTTGAGGTGCTCGGCCAAGGCCCGTGCTGCGTCGAGCTCAGCAAAAAGATCCGCATTCCTACTCGCCTCCTCCTCCAGCGTCGCATCCTTTGCAGCCAGGGACTTCAGCAGCTCCTCTTTCTCCGCCGCCCAGACCGCTGCCCTGGCCTCGGCTGCGTCTAGCCTCCCCATGCCAGTTTGACACTTTTGCAAGAGCTACAGTAAGAACAGAGTGTCAGCTGAGAGAACGCAGCAGAAAAAGAGAGGAATATGAAGAATAAGGTTACATACCGCTACCAACGACCTCATTGAGGAGAGCAGCAGCGACTCATTGTCCATCCGCGCCCACCTCGCCATGTCCTGGGGAAGGGCGCAAGCTCATCCCAGTGCGGCAACCACTTCAGGGTTGACCGCTCGGTTCGACTCGGCTAACTGCCTCCCCAGCACGCCCTCGATGTTCGGTCTCCAAGGGACAAACTCGGAAGGAGTGGCGGATTCCCCGACCGACATAGGCGGTTCAGGGGCAAGTGGGAGATCGACCCTCGCCCTCTTTTCCGGCCTGCGCGCCTCGACGACCTCGGCGGGACCCTCTCTGCCTGAGTCGGAGGGCGATTCGTCAGCGACTATGGCCGGAAGATCAGTGCCGACCTCGACCGCGGCGGGAGGGCTGGCTTCGACCCCGTCAACGGCTCCTGGACCCGTCTCGGCCGCGGGAGCGAGAACCTTTGCAACAGCCACGGGCGTCGTAGTCGGGGCGACGCTGGCGGCCCGAAAAGGGTCCGAGGTCTTGCCCCCTATGTCCCCAAAGGCTGCGGCGGACAGGTCCTCAGCCACGAAGCGCTGGCCACAACTGCGCAACATCTCAACTTCGGATTCTTCCGAGCTGGATGAGCTCCGAGACGCGCTGGAAACGACAAATTTCTGCCTTTGCCGCTTGCGCCCGGTCTCGGCTCTCACAGTCCCCGCGGGTTTACGGCCCGGAGACTGTTCGCCCGATTCTGCCGGAATCCCGCTGGGAATCGCGACAGTCACCGTCTCCGAGATGGGGACCTCGGTCTGTACGGTGTTCGAGCTGATGTTTTCCCCGGCAGCACGGAGTCAATCCCGGTCACCCGCCTCGAGGTGATGAAAGACTTGTAATGAGGCGTATACCCCAGAAGCGAGAACGCGGCTCGGCAGTGATGGTCGCGGTACTTTCGCACCTTCTCGTGCCAATCTCTGTTCACCTTCCACCGGTTTCTTCTGGCGAACTCGCTTCTCTGCCGAAAACCTGCAGAAACAGAGCAATGTTAACAGAAGGAAAGAGACAAATAAGGTTAAACTACAAAACCCAGGGGGCCTCGGTTTTTTACTTGGGGGGACTCCTATTCTTCGTGGGATCCGGGCTGTGGTGCTGGACTCCGCCTCGCCGAACTCCCGTGCCCATCTGACAAAGACACGGTCCTCCCCCGCGTATTTATTGGAATCTTCCAGCGCGGTCACGAAGGCAGTTCGGTGGACCCTTAGCCGGAGGTAATACGTATTCCCTTCTGCGGATTTGCAGAGGTCATACGCCTCCTCGATGTCCGGAACACCGAGGTTGATTTTGAGAATCTCGTTTAGCCGTACTACTCCCATGATGATTTTATACCCATTGGGAAGTAGCTGGCAGGGGCTTAACTCCCACTCCTGGAGACAATCCCTGAGAAGTGGGTGAAGGGGGAACCGGATTCCTCCCTCCACGACAGACACGAGCCAAAATGGCATCCAACCGTCGCTGTATGAGATACCATCGTCAGGGCCGTCTGGCCAAACTTCTACGTTCGCAGGGATCTTGTATGCCTCCCTGAACAAGCCTATGGTCAGTGGGTCCCCCAGCCAATGCCTGTAAATGCCCATTCTCTACCCTAAACGGAGAATTGCCTACTAGAAAGGGAGAAGAGGGAAGGACGAAATCCTACGATGGAAGGCCGTGCAAACAGGAGCGCTCACAGGCAGTATTGTTCTTCAACAGAATGCGACAGGAGCTCCGGAAAATCGAAAAGAGGGAAGACAGAGAAGGTGCCCTAATTTATAAGGGATGGGGGCGCCGTTTCAGATTTCAAGAGAAGCCTTTAATGTGTCACTACCTCGAATAGCCCTAACGCCGTCTCAGGCAGCCCAGGCGTCCTGCAGATATGATTGCGTGCCCTTCGGAGAAGCGACACGTGGCACCGGCGCCGCATTTCCAGAGGACTATTAAATGCCTCGACATACGAGAGAATAAATGCCTCGACGGACGAAAGGGCAACTGCCTCGACGGGCGAAGAGAACTTAATGAGGCACTCCACGTCAGCGAAAGGTGATAAGGAGGAACCCTCCCTGAACCGAGACTCCGCCGTCTCGGCAACGCTTCACACTCCGGGTACTCTTAAAGATCAGCGGCAGTGCCGGCCTGACAAAGCCACTCAGCTTCCGACCTACTCGAATGAGCTCACAGGTCAAAAGCTCGAGGGGAGATTGTGGGTGCACGGCAGACCGAGACCACGGTTCATACACCGGGTCTCGGTCATGGGCGGATGTCCCAATTTTGAGAATGGCCGGGAGTTCGGCTATCCGGACCAACAACTCAAACAGAGAGAAGCATTGCGACATAAGGTCGACCACACCCATTTCATCAGAGACAAGGAGAAAGGAAGCCAGAGTGCGAAGAAAGTTTTCATTAATCGAAGACTCTGATTACAAGGTAAATGGAGATGCATTAAAAGAAAAATTACAAAAAGCCTCAGAGGGCTGCAGCTTCCACATTGCAGTCAATCTCTGGAGGGACCTCGGCCACGACCGCGCTGGCCTCGGGAGCGGTCGGGGTAGCTTCAGAAACAACCGCGCTCGCTTCAGGAACACTAGCCTCGGGAGCGACAGCTTCAGGAGGGGCCTCGACGACCGCGGGCACTTGGGAGCCCTCGGGATCAGCGCTGGCAGCTGGAGCCTCTTGAGGCCCCCCGGGGGCGACGCTCGCCTCCGGACAGGCTTGCGAAGGAGGGTTAGAGGAAACCCGAGACACGGCCGCGAGTTCCGAGTCCGAGCAAGAGAATTTTGGGGGATTTAGGAAGAGAGGGCTATCCTCAGGGACCCCAGCCTTGTTCAAGGCTGCTTTCCACCCAAGCTCCCAGGCTCGGTCCCGAATGCCTGGCAGCTGAGCCTTGTAGTCAGCAGACAGCCTGCCGACCTCCTCCCCCATGATGGAGTTATGCTCAGCGAGGAACTCCTCCTTGAGCCTGGCCTCTTGTTTTGCCAGAGCAGACTCAATCTCGGCCGCCTTCTCCCTCAGCGCCGTCTCCAGGGAACCTTGCGCCTGGTTCCGCTGAGAGAGGAGCCTCCTGTTTGTCCCCTTCACACTCTGCAGGTCGTCTTCCAGTCGCTTAGCCGCTATCCGGAGATCGTCAAGCTCAGAGGCAAGGTGGAGGTTCTGGGTCTTCTCGTCCGCCAGCTCGTCCTTGAGGCGCTCGACCTCAACCTTTGACTCCTCGAAATCAAAGACGAGGCCGGCGTTCCTGGCCGCTACCTCTGCCAGCGTCGCGTCCTTAGACGCCAAGGACGCCCGCAGCTCGTCCCTCTCAACCACCCATTCCGCCTCCCCCGCCTCGGCTGCATCGAGCCTCTCAATGCCCATTTGGCACCTCTGCAACAGCTGCAACATGAGAACCCGAAGTCAATAAAACGACACCGGACTAAAAGCTGAGGGAAGAATATTGCACTTACCGACACCAGAGATCGCATCGAGGAGAGCAGGAGTGACTCGTTGTCCATCCCGGCCCACCTCACCATGTCTTGAGGAAGGGCGCAGGCTCGTCCTAACTCTGCGACCACTTGGGGATCGGTTGCGCGGTCTGTCTCGGCCAGCTGCCTCCCCAGAACCTCCTCGATGGCCGGCCTCCACGGAGCCAGAGGAGGAGGCAAGATCGTCCCACCAGCAGGCGGAGGCGAGGAGGGGCCAGGCGAGGCCTCAACCCTTGCCCTCTTCTCGGGTCGCCCGCCCTCAGCGACCTCGGCGGAGCGAGCCCGACCTCCAGCCCCCACAGCATGTTCAAGGGGTGAGTCATCCACGACGACGACCGGAGGCGGAGCTGAGACGACCTCTGCCTCGTCGGGCCGAGCAACCCCGGTCGTGGCGGTACCAACCGTCTCGGCGTCTGGGGCAGGAGTGCCACCCGGGAATGCCGGAGGCGTCGCAGCCACTGCCTGAGGGGGATCCCGGACCCCCGCCTCCGATGTCCCCGAAGGCCGCCGCGGACAGGGTTTCTGCATCGTAGCGTCACCCATGCTGGCGTAGCATCTCCTCTTCCTCTTCCTCTTCCTCCGAGCTGGAAGCTACTAGCCTCCTTCGGGAAGGCCGGGGCTTGGCTCTCGAGGTCCCGATAGGCTCCGCGGCGGAGATTGCTGGAGCACGGTCTCCCGACTCAATCAGACGTCCGGTGGGAATCGCGACGGTCACCGCCGCCGAGCCGGGCACCACGGTCGTCGCTGTTCCTTGACTGGCGCCTTCCCCGCTCAGCACGGAGTCTATTTCCAATAGCTTTCTGGAGGTGTTGAAGGACCTGTAGTGGGGCACATACCCCAGGAGAGACCACGCAGTACGACAGTTGTGGCCGCGGTAGTTTCTCACCTGCTCGTGCCACACGCTGTTCACCCTCCAGCGGTTCCTCCTCGCAAGCTCCCTCTTTTCGCGGAAATCTGCATAGACAAAATCGTGTCAGGAGCCAGACAGAGAAAGGAAGGAAAGAACTACAAACCGAAAGGACTTCGGTCTTTACTTGGAGGAGTTCCTATTTTTCGAGGAACCCGGACCGTGGCGGCAGGCTCCGCTTCACCAAACTCCCATCCTCCTCTGACGAGTACTCGGTCTTCGCCCGTGTACTTATTGGAGTCCTCCAGCGCGGTCACGAACCCAGTCCGGCGGACTCTCAGCCAGAGGTAATAAGTGTCCCCTCTGCGGATTTGCAGAGGTCATACGTGTCCTCGATGTCCGGGACACCGAGGCCGATTTTCAGAATCTGTTGAGCCGCACTACTCCCATTATGATTTTGTATCCATTGGGAAGTAGTTGGCATGGGCACAACCTCCACTCCCAGAGGTAGTCCCGGACCAGTGGGTGCAGGGGGAAGCGGATCCCCCCTTCCACTACAGAGACCAGCCAGAACGGCATCCAGCCATCACGATAGGTGAGGCCGTCATCAGGGTCATCCGGTCTGACCTCCACATTGGCGAGGACCTTGTATAAATCCCTAAAATGATCTATGGAACCTGGGTCTCCTAACAAATGTCTATAGACCCCCATTCTCGACTCAAACGAGGGCCTATCTAAAAGAAAAGACGAGGAAAACGAAAAGGTGTCCTACGAATGGGGACTGCACAAGCAGGATCGTCGGAAGTTCGCAGGCGCCGGAGAAGTTCTCTTGCAGAGCGCAGTAGAAATTTGAAGAAAGCAGAGGAAAGTGAAGACGAAGGAGGCGCCCTGATTTATAAGGCCTAGGGGCGTCGATTCGACTTTCAAGGAGAGCCTTTAAGAGGCGTCCCCTCAATCGGCCCTAACGTCCCATCTCGCAGCCCTAACGTCTCCTCCAAGTAATTGCGAGACAGCCAAAAGAAGCGACACGTGCCACCATTAGCGCGATATCCGAGGGCTATTAATTATCCAGGACAGACGAAGGGACATCTCGAAGGGGGCCACACGTTAGCAACGACCACCAGGCCTGAGGGGACCCTCCTGATCCGAAGCTCCCTCGTCCCGGTGTTTCTCTCATATGACAATAACCCTCACTCGAGCTCGGTAACGGAGCCAGCTATACGGTCATCAAGCTTCTGACCTCCTCGAGCTGGAAGGCTCTCAGAAGTCAAAAGCTAGGGGGCAATTGTGTGGGTAAAACACCGTAATGACGAAGTTAAGCAGAGATTACAGCTAGACTGCCGATCACCTCGGCCTCTGTGGTAATAGCCCGTCAGCTCGGCAGCTCGGTCAATAGCTCGGTAGCTCAGCACCACGGTTCGGCAGCTCGGCATAGTTGCCAGCTCAGTACAAAGGCACACCACGGCCAAGCCATCCTTGGTCCCAGACCAGAATGCTAGAGTCAGAGTGGGCCGCCACCTTCCTCCTGGAAATACGGCGCGCCCAGACAGATATGAGCAGTCATTTATGACGATAGGATCGCTCATTTATGGCGATAAGAAGTTCGCTTTATCAGCCCTGTACGTCAACTGACCGAAGGCGTGGAAAGAGAGGGTGGGGTGTTGCCCATTTTACCTACTGCTGCCAGTCAGGGTAAGGATCGATGGGACCTCACCTCACCTACCCCCACTCACAGAGAGAATGAACGAGGAACGCTCACTTATATATACACATGGGATCAGTCCCATGAGAGGTACGCAATACACAACTCACAATACTCCACATCGTCTCATTCCCATTTTCCTCCTCCTGTTTAGTTTTCTCAGAACTAACTCAGGCATCGGAGTGCCTTCGGCTCACGGCAGCCAGGGGCTCTGACTCTAGCCTTTTTCCTTCCTTTTCAGGTTCTTGGCGTTCAGCATTCCCCGTCCTAAGAAGTTTACCTCGATCTCATCTCAATCTAAGTAGGTGTCGTTTTTACCGCCTACAGATACTTACCCACAAAAAGTGGGGCCCTCCAGTATCCCGAAAATCCACCAACACACACTGATATCATTAGTAAAATGTAAGGCCGGCCATGTTTGGCAATTGGGTGATACAGTTCCCAAGATCCCATCAATGCATTGACTAGGTTAATATCTCGTGTACCAAAAAAAAACACAGGATTCTATTATTGTCTTTACACTTTTTGGCATTTGACCGTCCCTCTCCTACTTTTTACCCAAAAAGAAAATCCCTTCCCCTCTTGGGCTCTACCGCTTCAAACCCCCTTCTTCTTTCTCTCTATACTCTTTACTATTCTTTTCTTCTTCAAATCTAAGACCAATCCCTGGTGCTCCTCTCTTTTTAATGGTCTTTGACTCTGATGAGAGTCTAAATGTACTATTTAGGCCCCTAAGTTTAAACTTTGGTATACCTTTCGATGAGATTAATTAGTCTAATTAAGTTATGTTTATGTTTACAGGTGCCATAGGTGCATTGAGACGAAAGTGGCATAAAACAAAGAAAATGAAATAGATTCTGAAAAACACAGAAACGACCCGGAGGTTCTGCCTCCGGGCGTTCGGACGCCTGGCCACAGAAGACCCCTGGAGGCTACTGCCTCCGGGCGTCCGGACGCCCGGATCGGGTGGAGTCCACCTCCAGTGCGTGTTTGACAAGTTTTTCGACCACAAAACCTATAAATATGGTTCCAAACTCTTTTTAGAAAAGTTTACATCTGGGGAGAAGATCTAGAGGCTGGTTTGGGAGCTTTGGAAGAGCGCCAATGGGGATTTCATCAAAGATTATTCGCTAATCGTCTTCCATGAGTAACTAAACTTTCATCTTAGGGTTGCGATGAAGCCTTAATCTTGTGTTTATGGTGATGTATAGGTTCTAGGGTTTTTCTTTAAATGTTGTTGGTTATATGACATGATATTATCCATTAATTGGATTTTGTTTCTTTATTGCAATATCTGGTTCTTTGGTATTTTAATCTTGTAGATTTGAATACTAGTCATATAATGGTGCTTGAATGGATATGAAAGTGGGGCTGAATGCTTTTAGGGTTTCTCATCAACCTCCAAACTAGGATAACTGATTTGCTGTTGATTTTGTTGATGAGCTCGTGACAGATGATACTCTTCAACCTGAGGATACATTGCCAGTTATCATTGCTCTTGATTTGTCTAACGATCAAGAAGATCAAGTACTGGATGTGTTGATTGAGCACAAGAGTACACTCAGCTGGTCCATTGCCGAATTGAAAGCTATAAATCCCTCCACCTGCATACCCTGCATTCCTTGCATTGATAATTTTACACCTTATCGGGGAATGCAACGGTTTTTTGTTCCTAACCTGGAGGAGGTAAATATGAAGGAAGTACTGAGTCATGTCTTTTTGCAGGTTTGGATTGTTCTTCGTTGGTTTTATTTCTTTTTGTTTATTGTTCTTGCCGCTAACATTCCGCAAGTACTTTGGTCTGAGTTGGGGGGTGTCCTCCCCGTTTTCCTCCGTTCCACCTTATGTTAAGTTGTACTTAGGTGATATCCTTCCTTTTCCTTTACTTTCCTTATCCTTTATATATCTATATATATATATATATATGTTCTTGTGCTTTACATTGTGGACAATGTTAGGTTAAGTTGGGGGGTAGGGTATTAACATTTCGGGTAGTCTTTAGCAATTTCAGTTCTTTTTAGTTATAGTTCTTTTCCTTTAGTTTTAATTTAATTAAAAAATTTTTTGCTATTTTTGTTAGTTTTTTGGGGGATTTCAAAAAGGATTTTTATGAAACGAAGATACCTTGGTTTTTGGAACATTTTATTTTGTGAGGAAAAAGAGAAAAACAGTTCACTATCTTATTTTAGGAAAGAGTTTTGAGAAATTGTTGAATTGTTGATCCATCACTTAACATGTATTGTATAGAAACTTTGAAATGTGAAGCTATGATTTCCATACTTGTGATAACTTAAAAAAAATGATGGAAAACCAATCCTCAGTAATACCGAATTCGAGCAAATGGAAAGGGCTACCTATTGTTGTGGACTGTCCTTAGAAAAAAAAAGTTGTGTGACTAGTTTGGGTTCATAGCCTTTTTAACCCAAGCCAGTTAGCCCATAGGGGTATTTTCATACCTAGTGCCCTGAAGACATCTGTTGTGGGAGTCATTGGCTAAATGCTTTTTACATGGGTTAATTAGAAAGCTTAAGGGACCTAAGCATTGCACAGTCACGTGTGAATAAAAAAAAATCAAAATAGTGTTATTACGGCCTTTGAAAAACAATAGTGTGAAAGCCACCACAGTTGCCTTGAGAGGAGTCATGTTATCTTTTACTCAGGTTAGGTGGCCCAGAATTTTGGAAAGAAAAAGAAGATGTGTTTTCACGGAGATTTGTAGTGGATCATTTTATGCTGTCATGCTTATATGTACACAATTTTCACCGTGCACAATCACTGTTTCCAGTAGGATTTTGAGGATATCTGACTTATAGATAGGATTTGTGAACCAACTTTGTGATGTGTGTTCCCATAATCAAGAATATTCGGTGTTCGTAGATTTCATTTTTTTTTTTTCTGAAAAGACCCCCAGTTTTTTCTTTTTATGTTTTAGGAATTTTGTGGGTAGATTCACTGCAAACCCACACTAGATTATAACTCGTCCTCTAGGGGGAATTTAGAGGTTTAAAGGCTTGTTGTACATACTAAGTGCAGCCGTGCTCCCTACGAAAGTGGCCTTAGTTAGTCTTGCATTTTGTTTTAGCTTTGCTCGAGGTCTAGCAAAGTGTAAGTTGGGGGTGTGATAAGAGCCTAAAATGTACCATTTAGGCCCCTCAGTTTAGAGTTTGGTATACCTTTCGATGAGATTAATTAGTCTAATCATATTATTTTTATGTTTACAGGTGCCATACGTGCATTGAGAAGAGATTGGCGCAAAACAGAGAAAATGGAATAGATTCAGAAAAACCCGGAAACGACCAGGAGTTCTTCCTCCGGGTGTCCGGACGCCTAGCCATAGAAGACACCCGAAGGCTACTGCCTCCCGGTGTCCCGACGCCAATACCTGGCGTCCAGACGCCCGGACCGGGTGGAGTCCGCCTCCAGCGCGTGTTTGACAAGTATTTCAACCATAAAACCTATAAATATGGTTCCAAACTCGTTTTAGAAAAGTTCACATCCGGGGAGAAGATCTCGAGGCTGGTTTGGAAGCTTTGGAAGAGCGCCAATGGGGATTTCGTTAGAGATTCTTCGCCAATCATCTTCCAAGAGTAACTAAACTTTCATCTTAGGGTTGCGATGAAGCCTTAATCTTGTGTTTATGGTGATATATAGGTTCTAGGGTTTTTCTTTAAATGTTGTTGGTTATATGACATGATATTATCCATCAATTGGATTTTGTTTCTTTAGTGCAATATCTAGTTCTTTGGTATTTTAATTTTGTAGATTTGAATGCTAGTCATATAATGGTGCTTGAATGAGTGTGATGTTAGATATAAGATAATTTATGCCTTAGAAATAGGTTATGCCCTGATCTGCATCCACATCATTTATTTGTTGACTTTGTGAAGGTTTGTAAGCAGAATGAGTCTGTTTAGCATTGATAGTGAGACCCTAGGTTTATACTTGCCATTGTACGAGGTTAGAGTGGATTCGTACCCTGGAATCTTTTCTCTGATTGGAATCAAAACTTTGTCTTTTAATTTGTTAATTTATAAATCAAACCCCTTCAAACCAATATTACGTTTTCTAATAAGATTAGTTTAGGGATCATCACTTTGTCTTAATAAGATTAGTTTAGGAATTTAAGAATTAACACAACTTAGCCGTTTTGTCTTAGTGGATACGACACCCGGTTAATATATTTGCTTTTGCGAGTAGAGATAGTAGCAGGGAAAATTTATATTTGCAAACCCTGTTTTAGGACAGATCAGACTCCAACCAAGTATCTTCCCCAACCTCTCCTTGTCTCTTTTTTCCTCATTTTAAATAAGATTTTGTATTATTTAAAGAATGGTTGCTTGGATGTTTTTTATTATCTATTCTGAAACTCGGTGTACATCAAAGGTTTTTACATGGGCTGCATCATAGAACTCCCAATGAGTACAAGAAAATTAAATTGATCTACAGTCTTGTCCAGTATGTCATTGGGCAACAGTGACTAATATGCCAATACTTTTAGAGATCAACATGAATAAAGCCTGTTCAGGCATACACGCATGGTGATAAATAAATATCTAGGGACAATTACCATACAACAGGTGTTAAATCTGACAATCACCCATAATTGTCGAAGAATGTATATTTACCGTAGAACTGTTCGTCTGTAGGATATCGCAAGCCGAGATATCCTAGGGATGTAGGATATCGCATTATCTGAAGCGGGAAGACTTGAACAGTCCGTTTTTTTATTTTTCCTTAACCGTAGGACCACCAAACCACCATCCAAACTATTGGATAGCTGTATGAGTGTAAGAACTAATATTGTACCAAATTTGAACCGTTGATCTATCACGGACGTAAAGAAATTTTTAAAAAACCGTGGCTTATCATTTGTTCTTATAATTTGCAAAATAACGTGACTTTTTTTGTAAATTTCTCGATAACCGTGATAGATCAATGGTTCAAATTTGGGGCCATGTTAGTTCTTACACTCATACAACTATCCAACGGTTTGGATGGTGGTTTGCTAGTCCCACAATCAAGGAAAAAAATAAAAAACCAAGCTATTCAAGTTTCATTTATTCTACTATGATAATGTCACATTTGAAATCAACAGTTCTAAGGTTTTTCTTCATTTTTGATAGCTATACATTAAATCGGAGGTTGAAAATTTTATTGCTACCTGTTGCTAGCAGTTTTCATTATTTCAATGAAGTTTAACGATATTGATTGTGGTTATGGGGCCTACAAAAGTTCAAAAAAAATAGATGTGTGGTTATTCAGTTTTTATCAAATATCTCGAGATCCGAGACAGATCAATGGTTGAAATTTGGTATATGGGCCGTGTTTGACCGTATAAATGCTTCCAATGGTTTGGATCATCATTAATGGTCACATAATTTAACAAAAATTAAATAAAGCGTTGAGTGGAGCATTACCATCCATGGCACTGTAGCTCTGTGCGTGTTCCCGCTTCAAATAGTGCGATATCCCTAGGATATCGCATACGAACAGTTGTGCGGTAAATATATATATTTTTAACCTGGGATGATTGTCAAATTTAACACTTATTGTACGGTGATCGTAGCCCCAAGTGCAAGGCCGCGATTGTAGTAATAACCGGTGAAACCGGATCGATACACGGAGAGTTTATTTATCGCAAAACCTGTCCTAATAAAAAAAACTAGTTCTAGCCTAAAAAAAACTATACAAATCAAATTTTCTAATTGAATTAAAAATTAATTACAAATCTGAAATATTAATTACAACCAAAGAAAATTAAAATCCTAATCTAGAAACCTAATCTAACCACTGCATCACCATAAGATTTATTAGCCCAACCAATTGCAATAATTGTTAAGGTGCATAAAATAAAGAATAAAATAAAATAAAATAAAATCAGAGAATAAAGAAATTAGATTTTAATTCTAAAACTTTGCAATAATTACTTTGCTTAATGCCATCAAGAAAAATCAAGACCACCGCACCAAGTGCGCACTGTCACTACGCACAAAAATTCAATGTTGACTCATTGGTGAAGACCAAGACCCCATAAACTTGATTTATTAATGAAAGACCCATTACAAGCAAACAACCATTACAAAATTCTTTTAATAAAAATAAAGTGCATCCAACCTTACCATAGACACAAGAAACACTAAACGGAGGAGAGGGACTCGCGGTCTTGAACGGCGATCCAACCGGCTCTCGTTTCGCGATCTGAAATCCAAGCAAGGGAAGATGATTTCAAGGATGATCCGATGGTGGAGTGACGATAGCAACGGCGGCGGCACTACGTCGTAGAAACCCAAGTGGTGGTGTGCCTTAGGGAAGGCCTTGGATGAAATATTGATGGAAGGAGGAGAGATGAAGAAAAATTAATGGAAAAGGGGAAATAAGAAGTTGCTGGTCGTCCAAGATAGATTGGAGAGATGCTACCCACGTCCAGCCCTCTTTTTGGGCTCTTTTTATATCTTTTTGATAGCTTGGGTTGCAAGGTTTTGGTTGGGTAAGGATTAGTAGTGTGGGGTCCAAGTTGGATTAGGATTAGGAGGGTTTTTGAGAGATTTTCTAGGGGTTGGCTCACAATCCTAGTAAAAATAGGATTGTTCTTATCTCATGCAACTCCCTCTCTTGGATCCCACTTTGGTTAAGAATCAATTCAAATCTGAAATTTCAGATTTGAAACAAATTTTAAAACCATGTGGCCCCCCTCATGGACGTGTAAAACTTCTTGGGAAGATATTGGGTTGCAAAATTCAAATCTTTGAGGCCAATCTTTTAGGAGATAAATCCAACAACTTAGTGCAAATCTTGGCCTCTTTGAATTTGTTTTCAACTTGAATTGCTAACCAAGATCTCCAATCTTTTGAACTCTTCATGGCTGGAAAAGTATCCTTAGATGGGCCCACTTCCTCTCTTGAAAAGATCCCTTCAAATCTGAAATTAATTTCAAACATGGAATAGAAGTAGGCCCCACTTGAAAATATGTAACATTTTAACTCCACACCATGCATGGACGTCCTCTCCTTGGCTTGATTTTCTTTTGCAATTTTTCTTCTTCTTTGTTTGGCTTGAATTGATCTTAGCCATCCATCATGACATGTAAGCAATATTTGTTGGAGAGTAGATAAGACACCTCATCATCTCATGGCCCACAAATTTGGAACTTATCTTCAAAAGATTAAATCTGATTTTTTTTTTCTTGCATATGAGAGCGGACCCTACCATGGCCGCCCCTACCTTGGAATCCATGCCAAAGGAAGATGGGTCCATGGTGCATTTGATTCATCAATTCTCTTCCGTGGGCCCCGATTTCCGAAATTCCCTACAAAAATAAAAGCAAAGATCAAAGAATAATCTAATCATATAGGTAAGGAATTATGCAAGATGCGGTCCCAATTCACACCAAATAAATGCATAAAATGTCACAATTTTATCAAGTTTTCTTCAATTAAATTAAAGGTTCAAAGAAAATTCATCATTTCATGTGTGATTAAAAAGCTATTAGAAATTTTTGACTTTCAATGCCAAAAATAGAGAAATTCATGATTTTATGTGAAAATGCAATTTTTTTGATGAATTTTGACTCAACTTTAGACTTTGATGCTCAAAAACATAAAATCATAATTTTTTATTAAAATGGTCCATGATTTGATGATTAAGTCCTTAATTACTCTAAAATGATGAGGAAATTCTACATTTTTAAGGACTCATCACACCCCCCAACCAGCTTTTTGCTAGTCCCGAGCAAAATATGCAAACTATGGTAGGTCTTCTGGCCTAATCTAATCTAAACTAAATGCAAAGACAAAAAGAAAAACGCCGCTTTCGCTGGCACTCTCGGCTGCATTTAGCGTATGCAGCAAGCCCTTAAACCCCTAGGTTACCCCTAGTGGACGAGTTGTGCCTCGTGAGGGTTTGCAGTGAATATGCCCACAAAATTCATTTACCTAAAAGTGAAAGAAATTCAATGGAAGGTTTTTCAAAAGAAGAGTGAGTCAAATTGGATGCCTCGAATCCTCGAATAATCAAGATTTCGGACTTTTCAAAATCCGGTTCACGTTTTTTTTTTTTTTTTTTTTTTTTTAATTATACCAAAACTTTGAGTGCCCTGTGCAAATGTATACATCAAAACAAATATTTTAAATGTTCTACGATAATGCCATGAAAACAGAATTCTCCTTCGGAATTTCCAACTTTCCTAGATTCGGCCAAAATACAAGTCTCCTCTCAAGGCTACTATGATGGCTTTCGCACTGCTGTTTTTTCAAAGGCCGCGAGATGCATCCTTTTTTTGTTTTTTTTTTTTTTTTTTTTTTAAACACACACATGTGACTGTGCAATGCCTAGGTCCCTTAAGCTTTCTAATTAACCCATATAATGAGCATTAGGCCAATGACTCCCAAGACAGATGTCTTTAGGGCACTAGGTATATAAATACCCCTACGGGCTTACTGGCTCGGGTTAAAAAGGCTACGAACCCAAACTAGTCACATAACTTTTTATTCTTTTCAAGAGTTATAACTAAACTCTTTTTTTTTTTTTTTAAACACTTATTTGTGCATCCCTTAGCAATTTTTTTTCTTTTTAAACGGTCCCCAACAATAGGCAGCCCTTTTCAATTCACCTGAATTAATTCACTGGTTTTGGTTGGCCTAACCATGCCGATGAACCAGGAGAACTCATATGGCCAAATTTCAGAAAGTCGTCTCTTTTTCTCTCTTGAAAGAACTCTGAAAATGACACTTAAATCTTTTTGTCCAAAACTTTTGAAATGATGTACACGTGGTACTGTGAAAAACAAAGTTCGGTATTCTTTTTATTTTTTAGAAAATAATGAGCCTTCATTTTACTTCCTTCCAAAAAAATTCTGAAATTCCAGATTTCTAAGCATCTTCGAATCGTCAAGTTCTTTTGAAAACACTCTTTTTTTTTTTTTTTTTTGAAACGGCTACTCAGAAACGAAAAGAAATTTGTCTAAAATTGGACAAGTGTGCTTGTTCCCACCCCCCAACCTAAACTAGACAACGTCCTCGATGTCATACATGAAATGCGAAATGAAATGTAACATGAGGTGAAAATGTAAAAGGAGGAAAAAGGGTAGAAAGCACCTGGAGTAATGAAGCTTTTGTGTAGAAACCTGTCCAATGTAAGACAAATAACACACAAAGAAAATAGAAAATATATGCATAATATACAAAGGTATGGGCCACTGTCAGATCCAGTGCCCGTCAATCCTGATAGTTAGGATCGATCAGAGGAATTACATTTTCCTCTGGAGGAATAGTCTCCAAGAATGGTTTTAAACGTTGTCCATTGACTTTAAAAGAGGTACCATTCGATGGATCAATGAGGGTCACTGCCCCATATGGAAATACTTCTTGAACAATGTAGGGGCCTATCCAACGAGATCTTAACTTTCCAGGGAAAAGATGAAGTCGAGAATTGTACAAGAGGACTTTTTGAGACGGATGGAATGATTTTCTTAATATCCGTTTATCATGAAAGGCCTTAGTCCTGTCCTTGTAAATTCTTGAGTTCATATAAGCCTCGTTTCTCAATTCTTCTAATTCATTTAGATCAAGGGCTCTTTTCTCCCCAACCTTGTCTAAGTCAAAGTTCAGTTGTTTTATGGCCCAATAAGCTTTATGTTCCAGCTCCACCGGAAGGTGGCAAGCTTTCCCATATATAAGCCGGTATGGAGACATCCCAATTGGGGTCTTATACGCAGTGCAATAGGCCCACAATGCATCATTTAACCGCATGGACCAATCCGTACGATTCGGTTTTACCGTGGTCTCCAAAATTCTTTTAATTTCCCTATTTGAGACCTCTACCTGCCCACTTGTTTGAGGATGATAGGGGGTAGCCACTTTATGTGTAACACCGTAATTTTGAAACAAACTCTCAATAATGCGGTTACAAAAGTGAGTGCCCCCATCACTAATGATGGCACGCGGAGTTCCAAAACAGGAAAAGATATTGTCCAAGATAAACTTTTTTACCGTTTTAGCATCATTGTTCCTACATGGGATTGCTTCAATCCATTTGGAAACATAATCAACTGCAACGAGGATATAATGAAAACCAAAGCTCGGGGGAAATGGTCCCATAAAGTCTATACCCCATACATCGAATAACTCGACGACCAAAATTGGGTTTAAAGGCATCATGTTCCTTTTGGAAATTGAACCCAATTTTTGGCACCGCTCACATACTTTACAGAAATCATATGCATCTTTAAATATAGTGGGCCAGTAAAAACCAGATTGCAAAATTTTGTGAGCGGTCTTTTTAGCAGAAAAATGGCCACCACAAGCTTGAGAATGGCAAAATGATATAACACTGTTCATTTCATGGTCTGGAATGCATCTCCTAATGATTTGGTCTGGGCAGTATTTGAAAAGGTATGGTTCATCCCAGAAAAACTGTTTCACCTCAGTGAAAAACTTATTTTTATCTTGTTAAACTTATTTTTATCTTGTTGGGTCCATTCTTTTGGAATTTCACCTGAAGCTAGATAATTGGCAATGTCAGCATACCATGGAGAATGGGAAAATGTGGCAAACAAGTGCTCATCAGGGAAAGTGTCCTGGATTGGAAAGGGTTCTAAAGCGTTGGAAAGGACAATCCTAGAAAGATGATCAGCCACCACATTTTCTACTCCTTTCTTATCCTTGATTTCGATATTGAACTCTTGGAGTAGAAGGATCCATCTGATCAGTCTGGGCTTGGCATCTTTCTTAGAAAGCAAGTACTTCAGCGCAGAATGGTCAGTAAAGATCACAGTTTTGGATCCAATTAAGTAGGAACGGAATTTATCCAGTGCATAGACCACAGCCAATAGTTCTTTCTCTATTGTAGAATAATTAATCTGTGCACTGCTTAAAGTCCTGCTAGCATAGTAAATTACATATGGCTTTTTGTCCCTACGTTGCCCAAGAACTGCCCCAACTGCATAATCGCTAGCATCGCACATGATTTCAAAGGGTAGGCTCCAATCTGGAGTTGCATAATTGGAGCAGTCGTCAACATGTCCTTAAGCTTGGTAAAAGCCACTTGACATGCCTCCGTCCACTCAAATTCTGCTTCCTTTAGCAGAAGGTTGCATAATGGTCTAGAAATGACACTAAAATCTTTTATGAACCTTCTGTAGAATCCAGCATGCCCTAAGAAAGATCTTACATCTCTTACGGTTTTTGGGGCGGGCAAATTGGAAATTAGATCTATTTTGGCTTTGTCCACTTCCAATCCTTTAGATGATACGATGTGGCCAAGGACAATCCCTTGTCGTACCATAAAATGACATTTTTCCCAATTCAGTAATAAGTTCTTTTCTTCACACCTAGAGAGGACCTTAGTTACGTGGCTCAAACAATCTTGGAAAGAATCTCCAAAAACGAAGAAATCGTCCATGAAGACTTCGAGGAAACGTTCCACCATATCACTAAAAATACTCAGCATGCACCTTTGAAAGGTTGCAGGAGCATTACACAGCCCAAAGGGCATCCGTCGGTAAGCAAAGGTGCCAAAGGGGCATGTGAAAGTTGTTTTCTCTTGGTCTTCCGGGGCGATCTCTATTTGATTGTATCCAGAATATCCATCCAAGAAACAATAATACTCGTGGCCAGCTACCCGTTCTAAAATTTGGTCCAAGAAGGGTAGGGGGAAATGATCCTTTCGTGTGACAGCATTTAACTTTCTGTAGTCGATACAAACTCGCCAACCTGTGGGTACGCGGGTTGGGATGAGCTCATCGTTAGCATTACGGACTACAGTTACACCGGCCTTTTTAGGTACAACTTAGGTAGGGCTGACCCATTGGCTATCCGAAATTGGATAAATGATACCCACATCTAGAAGTTTCAAAACTTCCGCCCTAACCACTTCCTGCATGGTGGGGTTTAACCGGCGTTACATCTGACGGGAGGGTTTTGCATTCTCCTCCAAATAGATATGATGTGTACACACGAGGGGATTAATTCCCTTAATGTCAGCCACGGTCCAAGTAATTGCACCTTTGTGCAGTTTGAGCACTTCTAAGAGTTGGACTTCTTGGTCCTTGTCAGGGTGTGCAGAAATTACTACAGGGAATGTTTCATTTTCTCCAAGGTATGCATATTTCAGGTGAGAGGGCAAGGGTTTCAACTCAGGTTTGGGCGGCCTCACCTGAGATGGAAGAGACAGAGTACCAGTTGGTAATAGCTCTTCAAAAGAGGGTTTGCCTATAGTGTTAACCATTTGAACAGTGTTATCAAGTGTTTCTTCACAGAGGGTCAGGCCCTCAATTGACTCAATGGAATCAGAGATTGATTTTTTAAAAGTTTCTGCTGTAAGAACACTGATCAAATCTACTTCTTCAAGGTCAATGTTATCATCCCGTGGTTGTTTGCAAAGGTCAAAAACATTTAGCTCTAATGTCATGTTACCAAAAGATAGCATCATTTTTCCATTCCGGCAATTGATCAATGCATTGGATGTGGCTAAGAATGGTCTCCCCAGAATTACCGGAATCTGAGCATGAGGATCTGCCACAGGATGAGTGTCTAGCACAATGAAGTCTACTGGAAAGTAGAACTTGTCAACTTGCACAAGCACATCCTCTTCTATCCCTCTCGGTCTTTTGACTAATCGGTCTGCAAGCTGCAAAGTAATCTGGGTGGGTTTGAGTTCGCCTAACCCCAATTTTACATAGACCGAGTAAGGTAGTAAGTTGACACTCGCCCCAAGATCAAGCAGTGCTTGTTCAATTTGACAATTTCCAATAATGCACGAAATCGTGGGGCATCCTGGATCTTTGAATTTAGGGGGAGCGTCATGCTTTAAAATTGCACTAGCTTGCTCAGTGAGGATCGCTTTCTTTTGTACATGTATCTTACACTTCAACGTGCACAAGTCCTTAAGAAACTTTGCGTAAGATGGGACTTGTTCGATTGCGTCTAACAACGGGATGTTAATTTTAACCTCTTTAAGTACATCAAAGATTTCCTGGTTCTGTATAGATGGCTTGGCAGGAGCTAATCGGTTGGGAAAAGGTGGTAAGGGCTTGGATCCTGGAGGAACTTGGCTTTTTTCCTTGATAGGAGGGACTTCATTTTCTTTCCCTTCCGGATCTGAGGATGCAGGTTGTTTATTTTTTTCCAGATCAGGCTTTGCAATCTCTTTACCACTACGTAGAGTAGTAACAGCTTGAACCTGCTCCTTTGAATTTGACGGACCACCTTGATGAACCTCAAATTGCCCTTTTGGATTGGGCTGTGGTTGGGCTGGAAAAACCCCCTTATTTTGTGATTCAATCAATTTGCAGAGGTTCTGCATGGTGTTCTGTAAATTCTCAAAGTTCTGATCATGTTTTTTATTGATGGACTCTTGATTCACCATAAACTTAGCCACAAGTTCATCCCAAGGTGTCGTTTGTGTTGTAGGGGGTACCATTTGCTGTGTGTTTTGAGCATATGTACTAGGAGTACCCCCAAATTGATTTGACATTTGGTTGAAATTGGGCTGAGTAGCATTTGGGCCATTCCTCCAACTAAAGTTGGGGTGATTCCTCCAATTAGGGTTGTATGTGTTACCCAAAGAATTGTTAAACTGCCGGTTGTATGTGTTAGTGGCATTTGCTTGCTCGTGAAACGCTTCTTGAAAAGCAGGGAGTGTTGGGCACTCCGAAGAAATGTGTTTATCACTAGCGCAGATGCCACAAACTATAGCAGGTTCCTTATTCTTCACAAATTTCAAGGACTCAACTTCTCTTGTAAGATAGGCAATTTTTGCTTGAAGATCATCGCTTTCTTTTAATACATATAACCCCCCTCCTTTGGCCTGACTCGATTGCTTTACGGGGTCTATACCTTCAGATGTGTCCCAATTTTGTGCACTATCTGCCAAAAACTGAAGGTAGGTCCATGCTTGATTTGGGTTTTTTGCCATGAACTCCCCATTGCACATCATCTCCACGAATTGACGTGTTTCTGGACTAAGTCCATCATAAAAGTGACCAATTGTATTGTGCAATTCAAATCCGTGGGGGGGACATGCAAGGAGTAGTTCATTAAAGCGTTCCCAACACCTATAATAAGACTCCTTGTCTTTTTGTTTAAAATTCATAATATTCCTCCGTAAGGTGTTGGTCTTATGTAATGGGAAAAATTTCTTTAAAAATTCACGGACCATGTCGGACCATAGAGCAATCAAATTGGGTTGTAAGGAGTGAAGCCATGCCTTAGCCTTATCTTTGAGGGAAAATGGAAATAAACGAAATTTGATAAGGTCTTCCCTCACATTATTGAAGTGTAGTGTTGCACACACTTCTTCAAACTCTTTAATGTGCAAATATGCACTTTCTGATTCAAGTCCATGAAATTTGGGGAGAAGTTGGACTACTCCCGGTTTGATATCAAATTGACCCGCACCTGTGGGTATAACCATGCATGACGGTGTGGCTTGTCGTGTAGGGTGAAGGTAATCACGTAAACTCCTAAGAGGTTGATTCACCTCCCCATTATTATTGGGTCCATTCCCATTACCGTTCTCCTCGTTATCACTATGCTCATCAGCCATATTGGAAATCCTAAGAGAACCAGGAGATCTAGATTCGTAGAATTTAATCAAGCTCTTGACAGGTGATTCCTTCCTTACTAACCGATTTGATGAGTCCCTCTGCCAAGAAGATGGGGTTCTTTCCTTCTTTTTTGGAATTTTGAAAAGTTTTTATTTATTTATTTATTTTTTTGTTTTTTATAAAGAAACCTAGAAAGAAAAACTACCTAAGGTCCGTTCTTAGATTTAAAAGAAGATTCTCAAATTCTTGCAAAGTCCTAATCTTAGAGAGTTTAATATCTCTAAGGAAAGTTCCCAAACTCAAATCTATGAAACTGGCCCGACCAGGTAAGTCCCCAGATCAGTGGTGGGGTCACGATGCGTTGCAAGGGTCCCGCTTAAAAACCACCTTCTAGAACAAGAGACTTGTCTCCCTTATCTATTGGGACAAGACTTGCCTAGACATCGAACCAATTAAGAAAGGCAGTTTGTTCGGCTTCCCAAAGAAATAACTAACCTTCTTAAAAAAAAATTCCAGCAAGTTTTTAAGAGTCCTTTTAAATTTAAAAACAACTATAAAACTGAGTTTCCAATGAAAGTTCTGAAATTTTCAGATTTTTGCAAGTTTGGTGGCCAAAAAGTCGAATTTATGCGATCTACAACTTGCCTTTGTGAGGGAAAGTTCCAGAATTTTTTTGGAAACTTTAAAGACCTAAAAATATGAAAAACAACTGAATTTAACAGACTTTAATTAGTCCTAACCAGCAACAGAAAAAAATGAAAAAAAAATGACCTAAACTAGTCCAAATTAGAACAAGTAAACTAGGCAATTTTCAGAAATTGGATGTGATTTTTGAAAAATCAGAAAAAATAATTTTTTCAGATCTGAAATAGTTCCAATTTTATCAAAAATCAGAGATTAAAAATCTACTTTTTAATGCAATAGGGCTGGTTCAAACATTTCATGCATGCTACCCTTAGATCTAGAATGATTGCGGAATAGTAAAGGCACACCCACAAAGCAATTAAAAAGATAGGTTGGAAAAAATACCTTAAGCGAAGAAAAACTCCCCGGCAACGGCGCCAAAAACTTGATCGTAGCCCCAAGTGCAAGGCCGCGATTGTAGTAATAACCGGTGAAACCGAATCGATCCACGGAGAGTTTATTTATCGCAAAACCTGTCCTAATAAAAAAAACTAGTTCTAGCCTAAAAAAAACTATACAAATCAAATTTTCTAATTGAATTAAAAATTTATTACAAATCTGAAATATTAATTACAACCAAAAAAAATTAAAATCCTAATCTAGAAACCTAATCTAACCACTGCATCACCATAAGATTTATTAGCCCAACCAATTGCAATAATTGTTAAGGTGCATAAAATAAAGAATAAAATAAAATAAAATCAGAGAATAAAGAAATTAGATTTTAATTCTAAAACTTTGCAATAATTACTTTGCTTAATGCCATCAAGAAAAATCAAGACCACCGCACCAAGTGCGCACTGTCACTACGCACAAAAATTCAATGTTGACTCATTGGTGAAGACCAAGACCCCATAAACTTGATTTATTAATGAAAGACCCATTACAAGCAAACAACCATTACAAAATTCTTTTAATAAAAATAAAGTGCATCCAACCTTACCATAGACACAAGAAACACTAAACGGAGGAGAGGGACTCGCGGTCTTGAACGGCGATCCAACCGGCTCTCGTTTCGCGATCTGAAATCCAAGCAAGGGAAGATGATTTCAAGGATGATCCGATGGTGGAGTGACGATAGCAACGGCGGCGGCACTACGTCGTAGAAACCCAAGTGGTGGTGTGCCTTAGGGAAGGCCTTGGATGAAATATTGATGGAAGGAGGAGAGATGAAGAAAAATTAATGGAAAAGGGGAAATAAGAAGTTGCTGGTCGTCCAAGATAGATTGGAGAGATGCTACCCACGTCCAGCCCTCTTTTTGGGCTCTTTTTATATCTTTTTGATAGCTTGGGTTGCAAGGTTTTGGTTGGGTAAGGATTAGTAGTGTGGGGTCCAAGTTGGATTAGGATTAGGAGGGTTTTTGAGAGATTTTCTAGGGGTTGGCTCACAATCCTAGTAAAAATAGGATTGTTCTTATCTCATGCAACTCCCTCTCTTGGATCCCACTTTGGTTAAGAATCAATTCAAATCTGAAATTTCAGATTTGAAACAAATTTTAAAACCATGTGGCCCCCCTCATGGACGTGTAAAACTTCTTGGGAAGATATTGGGTTGCAAAATTCAAATCTTTGAGGCCTATCTTTTAGGAGATAAATCCAACAACTTAGTGCAAATCTTGGCCTCTTTGAATTTGTTTTCAACTTGAATTGCTAACCAAGATCTCCAATCTTTTGAACTCTTCATGGCTGGAAAAATATCCTTAGATGGGCCCACTTCCTCTCTTGAAAAGATCCCTTCAAATCTGAAATTAATTTCAAACATGGAATAGAAGTAGGCCCCACTTGAAAATATGTAACATTTTAACTCCACACCATGCATGGACGTCCTCTCCTTGGCTTGATTTTCTTTTGCAATTTTTCTTCTTCTTTGTTTGGCTTGAATTGAATCTTAGCCATCCATCATGACATGTAAGCAATATTTGTTGGAGAGTAGATAAGACACCTCACCATCTCATGGCCCACAAATTTGGAACTTATCTTCAAAAGATTAAATCTGATTTTTTTTTCTTGCATATGAGAGCGGACCCTACCATGGCCGCCCCTACCTTGGAATCCATGCCAAAGGAAGATGGGTCCATGGTGCATTTGATTCATCAATTCTCTTCCGTGGGCCCCGATTTCTGAAATTCCCTACAAAAATAAAAGCAAAGATCAAAGAATAATCTAATCATATAGGTAAGGAATTATGCAAGATGCGGTCCCAATTCACACCAAATAAATGCATAAAATGTCACAATTTTATCAAGTTTTCTTCAATTAAATTAAAGGTTCAAAGAAAATTCATCATTTCATGTGTGATTAAAAAGTTATGAGAAATTTTTGACTTTCAATGCCAAAAATAGAGAAATTCATGATTTTATGTGAAAATGCAAATTTTTTGATGAATTTTGACTCAACTTTAGACTTTGATGCTCAAAAACATAAAATCATAATTTTTTACTAAAATGGTCCATGATTTGATGATTAAGTCCTTAATTACTCCAAAATGATGAGAAAATTCTACATTTTTAAGGACTCATCATACGGTAATTGTCCCAAATATCTATTTATTGGAACAAGCATTATTATTGATGTTGTCTTTTACCTAGGGAGTTGTGCTTTGAAAAGCTGGGTGAAAGGTTATGGGCACGTGACTTTTATTTATTCATTGTCCTTTCATGTGGAGAAGAAAAGCCAAGACTTGACGTTTAGTCCTTTATATAGAAACTACGTTGAATTGAGAATAATAAGAGAGAAAAAGTTGGGGTATTACCAAGTTGATTGAGTCATGACATAGTTGTAGCATTGTCAAGTCTTTTGATACTGGTTTTCTAACCGATCATAATCACACCTTCAAATGTGTCATTTAACATTAGAGTCAATCTACAGAGCAATAAATTGAAAAAAAAATTGTCTTCACTCCCGCAACATGTGAATGGTTCAATGGTGTGGTGAAGATGGTAGGAGTTGATATTTACCCCAAGTTGATACTCATGCAACCCATCTATATTTACTATTTATCTGAATCTCAAGAAAAAAAAAAAACATGGTTACAGAAACAAGAGTACCATTGATTGTAAGAAGATCCTATCATAAAAGTTAAGTTGCATGCGTATCGATGTGGTGATATTAGGGGTGCATTGCAAACTTCCGAACAATGTGTGTCATGGTTGCAGTTGAGGGTCATATAACAACGTTTCCCATTGATTTAGGGGTTACTTGCACCTGAATCTTAAATCATGAATTCTAGTGCTTCATTAGATCATTCATTTGTTGGTTTTATATGAATGAAATTTTAATCCATTTTATTTCTGTACTTTTGAACTAATGCACCTTCTGTCAATTTATGGAATTTCATAATCTCTCTTTAACCAAGGAAAATGCTATAGGCTAACGATTTAACTTTGAACACAGCAACGAAGTATTGACGGCCACCCATTGATTTCCCCTTCCAAGAAATACTACTTTATATGAATATCCTTAATTTTTTTTATATTTTCATACTAATTGGATGAGACAGGTCTTATTTCTTTCTCCTTCCATGTCAATATTTTCTTATATATTAGATGGCTACAGATGATAAAAGAGAAAAGAGAGTTTTGGCCGCGGCAAAATGGACTGCCAGAGAGGAAAATTATTTTATGGAAATTATGGTTGAACAAGTGAAGAAAGGTAACAGGCCAACTACGACCTTCTCCAAAAAGGCATGGACTGAAATCATTGAAGGCTTATACAGAAGGACAGGCAATAGGTATACAGAGACCCAATTGATAAATAAATTTAATAAATTGAGGACAGTTTATACGGAGTTTAAAAAACTCTATGATATTCCGAATGGATTTAGCTGGGACCCCGTTACAAAGACCGCTACGGCACCACAAGATGTATGGGATGAATATTTAACGGTATTACAAATGATTTTACTTATCATCATATTATCAATTTATTGCAAAGTTTGTTAATCATTGCATGTTTTACACTTAATATTTTTAGGCAAACAATGATGCAAAGCAAGTTTGATTCAAAGGATGTCCAATGTTTGAAGAGATTGAAATAATATATGGTGACACAACTGTGAAGGGCGAAAATGCCGCGGTTCAACACAAGGAGTAGAAGATACTAATGATGATAATGTGGTTCCACGAACTTAGGGTCAAGACAGTAAAGTTAAAGATATTGTAATTGATCTTTATGATGACACAAATTTTCTTGACGAAATAAATGATTGGTCTAATTCTAAACGTAAACGAGCTTCCAATTTGCACTACAACAATTTTTACTTTGACCGCAGCTAAAAGTCTGATTTCCGCCTCTATAGGTATTAGCGACGGAAAAAGTTCATCTCAAGGTCTGCCGCTAAAAGTTAGCTTCGCTGATACTTATAGCGGCGGAATATAAAATGAGTCGCTGCACCAATAGCGGCGGTTGTTATTAACCGCCGCTAAAAGCTCGTTTTTTTTTAAACTATATGTGAATATTCCCAAATCAACATTTCTTTCTTACTATTGTATTTTGTATGTTGTATGCTATGATAGGATGGATGGATGGATAGAGCGTGGAAATGGGGGAAAACGGAAACCGAGAAAATCCTACCCTCCTTCCCTTGTTCTTTTCACTCAATCTCACTCGAATCTTGGAATCAAGGAACGAGGCCTTCTTAGCCTTTTAAGTACATACCACACAAAAAAGTCCTGGAGAGTTGTCTGCCGTCTTTGTAGCATTAGCATTAGCAACTTTGTGCATCTATCCTGTTGTGTCATATTTTAAAAGACCGCAAAAGAACATTAGGTCGAGTTGCATGATTTGTAAGGCTATCTGTTACAAAATTATTTATATACTGAGAGGGATACGAACAACCTCAGCTAACTTGCAAAGGAAATCACCTTGGCTTGATTAGGCTCCAACTCAAGGTTCATTTGTAGTTGTTGAAAGTGGGTGGGCCTCTAGAATAGATTTCAAAAACTTTTGACTAATTAGAAGTAGTGATCATCTATCCAAAAGACAACAAGACTCAATCCAAGATGCATGTCCTCAATCTCAGTCATCACGGTCAGCAAATAAACCTATCAAGAAGATAGAAACAGCACCTAACAAGCAACCACGAAATTCTACAACATGCAAGGAGTAGATAATACCTATGGAGCTCGGTTGTGCTATAATGGAGAATTTGATTAAACTCTTTGGTGAAGAGCTCTTTCACAGAGCAAATTAGAATCTCCAATGCCCAATTGTCTTCTACGCTATGACCCGCTTCAGATCTATTTTTTCAAGAAAGATGGTGGAATCTCCAAGAGAAAGACTAACTAGAATCTCTAAGGAAATTAGAAGAGAACTAGAAGAGAGAGAGAGAGAGAGGGAGGAGAGAGGTGCAACTCTTGCACTAAGGGGAGGTGGGCGTGAACTCCAAGGGGAATTAGAGCATGGACATCCAAGGCCTCCTCTCCTCTCCTATTTATAGTTTTTGCAACTCCTCTCTTTCTTTATTATTAGAAGTCCAACTTCCACAATAATTAGTAACTCTCTATACCTACTATTACCACTATTAGAAGTCTTACTTCAAATAGAAATAGTAGCTTTCTTTTGTGAGTTCAAATAGAATTAGTAAAGATTCAATCTTGGGCTAGCGTGGGGACCATTAGGGATTCCATAGAAAGCTGGCTCCAACTGGGACACCGCGACCTCACACCTCATGTGCAATCCGGGCCCGCAGTTAATTGCAAATAACTCCACTAAATAAATGCAATTGAACTCCAGTCTTAGGAATAAATTACATGAAGACCCTAAACTTTCCTATCACTACAAGTAAGCCCCTCCATCAATATCCATGGATCAATTGGATAAACTGTCCAACCAATTTAGATCCATATCTTATTATCCATGGGACCCAATTAATTATAGTAATCATTAGTATCATCCAATTAACTCTTAATTGAGATGGGTCTACACTTACCAATGATAAATCCATTAATTGGCACAAGGGGATACGATAGATTCCATCTTGAGCATTAAATGTTTCCACGGTCCTACTACCACGTACCCAAGACACCGAGGTGTTGACCTACAGTTGACCTCACTCATTGGTAACTCAAAGCAAATGAATAGATAGAAACTTGAATCCATCAATGTCTCAGGGTTGAGAGCCCATTATTAGGGAATTATAAAAGTAGACCATAAAGTAAAGACATTATTCTTGAGGTGCTTCTCATGGTCCTTCAATACATTCAATGTACCAGTATAATGTTCTAGAATCTTACATTCCTATGATAGAGACAGATCACACTATTTCATAGTGATCATAATACTGCAACCTTGTCAGATGAGATGCCCAATCTCATCACTGGTTGTGAATCAATTCAAGTATAAGATTTGTGACACATGTCTCCTGTATGTGGATCTCATCCACACACATGTGTCACATCTAATACACTTGTGGACTCCGGTTCATCTTATGAGCCAGTATGTCATTTGTATTGGTTATGTGCATTTAAGTAATAAAACACCATTTATCTCATGAAAGGAAAACATGAATGTATTGATAAATAAAGAAATTAATCAATTTATTACATCAATCTTAATGGATTGAGACCATAAAACTAACAATCTCCCACTTAGGCTCAATGCCAGTCAAGGTTGCATCTCATGCCCATCCCATCCACATGTTGCTCAAAGTCTTTGGTAGTTGAAGGATTAGTAAAGGGATCTGCGAGATTATCCACAGATGTTATCTTGGTGATGGCAATGTCACCTCTCTGCACAATCTCTCTAACCAAATGATATTTCCTCTATACATGTTTTTGGCTTTTATGGCTTCTGGGTTCCTTGGACTTTGCGACTGCCTCGCTGTTGTCACAGTAAACTATGAGCGGCTGTTACGCCAAAGGTACCACTCCAAGTTCCATAAGGAATCTTTTGAGCCAAACTGCTTCCTTAGCTGCTTCACAAGCCGCCACATATTCAATTTCCGAGGTGGAATCAGCGGTACATTCCTGTTTAATACTCCTCCAGCTGTTAGCTCCGCCACTAAGCATAAACAAATACCTAGAGGTTGATCTCCTGGAATCCTTATCTAATATGAAGTCAAAATCTGTGTAACCGACTGGAAGCAACTCATCACTGCAATAAATTAAGCATGAATTTGATTTCTCTCGGCTTTCCATACATTGGTGTTAACTACTCTTTAAGATGTTGGATTATGTTTTGCTTTGGAATTCTATTTTTTATTTTGTAAATTCAATGGTTTTGATGAAATATGGAGTTGAATTGAAATGGTGAATGTGGTGGAGTGATGGGATTTTTGGCTTTGGAAGAGCTTGTAGGCTCTGTAACAGCAGGAGATTTGACAAGGAATGGAAAAAAAGGGTAGTGTGAAGGAGAATGAAGAAAACTCACCTGAATTGCAGCTGGCCACAGAGGGTCGGTTAGCTGTCGGTTAGCCAACAACCTCGCTTCGGTCGACCGACTCCCAACCAAACTCTGTCTGTTCCTATTCCAAAAGGTTGCATTGCGTCAGGCGAATCGTCGGTTAGCCAACAACACATTTTCGGTCGACCGACAGCCAACCGAACTCCAGTTCGGTTCCATTTCAAGAATGATGATTTTCCTGACCTGAGACTAGGCGGTCAGCCGTCGGTCAGCTGGCGGCTAGCCGATAGTCTATCGGCTAGCCGGCAGCTGACCGACCGCTGACCGCCTAGTGACTGTCGGCTAGCCAACAGGTGATCGAGTTTGATGACAGACTTATTTGGTTAGATTTTTGGGGGACATAAAAACCCGAATATGATTAGAAACTTTTAGCTTAAGATTGTGCGTTTGGAACCTTGAAATGCCTTTAACTTCTAGGACACCAATCCTTTTTAAATTTCGACATTTGGGTTTCAAGCACGCGAAGATCAAATGAAAGGTCTTAACGTATACTTGACTGATTTTGCTTTGAGATCATGATTTTGATACAACGAATATCGTGTAGCACTTGTTTTGTCTTGCAAGTATGAGCTTCGTTTTGAATTATTCAAGAACTATAATGGGGAACACTATTTCAGCCTTGTTTTGTTATAGCTTATGCTACTTTTGTTTAATCTTGCCATGCTTTGTCTCGATGAGTGTATCCCCCTATTTTCGGTAAGTTTTGTATAAGTATCACTATGTTTTGTGCATTCATGAATATCTTTGAATACCGCTGAGCTTGGACTGCCCTGTCACTCTGATTCACTAGTTAGGGGGTCCTTAAACATAAGAACTATCTGCAAATTAGTCGTGTAATTATACACACTTTTGTTCCGGTTCCGCGGCCGGTTTTCCCCACCCACCTTGTGTGGCTCGGGCTTTCGTTTTGTTTCGCTTTGTTTCGTTTTGTCTTTGCTTGCTCTTGTCATCACGTATGACGGAGAAAGGATGAGCTCTATGTGGATTAATGAATCATGATGTTTTCTTGTAACCATGTTAGTTTTGCCTTGCATACTATTTAAGTTTTGTCCTGAAATCATTTGATGATTTTTAAGCATTGTTTTCATATTTTAATGATTTATATTATGTCTAAATTGATCACCTGCTAGACCGTCGTGTCTGATCCATTTGTTTTGGTGTTTAGATGCAGGCGCCGATGTCATTGCGGAGAGCACCAGGAGGAGGCTTTTGAGCCAGCCCCAGCCCGTTGGTGGCAACCCGACGACGTCATCTAGACGTTGGGTGGGGTCTTGAGATACGATGCACTTGGATAGGGATTTTATCATTTTATCATTTTGTCATTTTGGGATGTAATGGCCTTTGTTGGCCCTTTTTTTTGTGGGATGTAAACTTAAACTTTAACTTACTTTTGTTACTTGAAACTTGGAACTTAAACTCTATGATGATGCTATGCTACATTTCTCCCTTTGAAAGTATTTATTCTGATAACTATTCATGTGGTCTATGTATCCTTGATATGCTCTATTGTAATTACTTGCACGCTTCCGCAAACCATTGTCCGTCTAAGATTGTTCCGTGTTTGTTGTAAGACCCCGCCCCGAGAGTTTCCTTTTAGTGTTAATTAAGACGTGTTTTAGCTATAAGTGAGATTAGAGGAAATGGGTTAAATCTGGATTAGAATAGGTTTTTATAGCTTTGAATAATTTTGGGAACTCTTTTGATCTAGTGGGGCCCTTTGGGGGTTCATTTTAGTGTGTCTTGATTAGTTTTGGGATTTATTTGATAATTCTGAAAATCTGTAATTTGCTCCGTTTAATGTATTTTATGATTCCCAACAACTTTCGTATTTGTTCCGTTCCCATTCGAGACCTCTAAACCCTACTTTGCCATTGATAGGGGTAAAACAGTCTTTTTACACAAAATCTGGACACTAATTTCAATGTCTCCGAAACTCGTAAAATATATACTTTTTGGAAAGTAGAAATTTCGATGATCAATTCTTCCTTCTTCGTCGAATCCGTCCGAAGCCCGTAAAACGATGTTTTAGCTCGATTGGACTTTTAAGTTGTGGGACCCATTGCCATTTTCAATATAAGGCTCTTCTTGCAACTTCTTGAGAAAAAGAGGGAATTCCAGCCCAGCCTAGGGTTTTCTTCAAGCTATCTTGCTCCTTGCTTCTCCATCTCTCAATCTCTCTCAAATCTATTGCTAAAGGCAAAATGGAGGTGGTAATCTTCTTCCCCTCCATGAGAGCTTCCTCTTGATATCCTTTTTTTTTTAGAGAACCTTCCATTCCAAGCTACCTTTTGAGCAAACTCTTGCCATTAGAGGACTCTTCATGTAAGTTCCTCTTCTCATCTCTTGGTTGTGTATTCTTCTAGCCATGGAGGTGCTTCACCTTGATTATTGGAAGCTATCTCCATCTATTTCTTGATTTTGTCATTCTAGGGTTGTAATGAATGTATTTTGGGGATTTTTGTGTAGATTGTAGATTTTGAGCTTGATAGAAGGATTAGAGCTTGACTAGCATACTTGGAGACCAAGGCAAGTGGATGAATGGATTTGATTTGAACAAGTCCTTATTTCATTGAAAATGTGGAATTTTTACCATTCCTATTTCCTTTGGTTCATTATGTTTCATAATGTTTTTGGAAATGTACTTATTGATATGATTTTCTCTTAGTTAGTTGTATGAGAATATTTGCATTCATTCATTAAAGCTTATTTGGTCATTATAAACTTCTTAAATGATATTTGTACTTGCATTGAATGAGATTGGCATTGGTGGGAGGATTAATGCATTGATGGAATGGTGGTTGGTGGAAAGAATTAAATGTTAAATGGAAGGGAATAGACCCATTCCACGTTAGGAAATGGTTTGGGAAAGAAAGCACTGAAATCTGCACCTGATGTGTAGTTCCCGCAGCTGGGCGGTCAGCGGGCGGTCACCTTGGCAGCTAGCCGACAGGTGACCGGCGGCTAGCCGACCCAGATGCGGTTAGAAACACAGAATGCTGTGTTTTGACAGGCGAACCGGGGTCAGCCGCGCGGTCAGCTCGCGGCTAACCGCTAATCAAAAACCCTGTGACCGCTAGGTAGTCGAGATGCGCGGTTAGAAACACAGAATGCTATATTTTAGCAGGGTGAACCGCGGTCAGCCCCGCGGTCAGCCAGCGGCTAACCGCCGATCACATCGGCGGCTAACCGCCAGCTGACCGACAGGTGACCGAGTTTCACCCAGAATTCCTGAGTCTTTTCTATTGGTTTCAGATATGGTATTTAAAGGTTTGGATGGGTTGTTCTGATGCCCTACCACCTTGGAAAGACCCAGGGGATGACATAAGGAGATTGACATAGGAAGAGACACCATTTCGGAAAGGTATTAGGACTTTTAGATTCATCAACGTGCATAAGGAAACTTAGTATGTCCTCTATCATTCGAGTACCATACTAAGGGTAATATAGACATACAAGATCCTTATACATGTCGTTTGAATATGGATGCCCCAATATATAGTCCCTAATGATATAAGGTTTCATTACATTGTTTTACTCAGGTTTTATGTATAATTACCCGATCCTACTGGTTTTATCTCAAATTCTGATTTATACGCCTGATATGTCCTGCCAGCCCCGTCTATGCATGAACAGATGATAACATGAAATGTGTGCCTACGAGCACCATGCCCCGCCTTGTTTTATACTGATATGTTTTGTATACGTTTGGATTTCTCATGTAACCTATGAGTCGGCACCACTAAGCTTGGACGTCCTTGTCAGTCTGATCAACTGACTTGGGCCTCCCCCTTGTGCTCCCGCCAGTTGCAACTTAGATCCCGTCCTGTCCCGTTACCCGGTTCCGCGGCCGTGGTCTTGCCTAGCTATATGTATATGTATATGTATATAATGTTGGTTCTCGTCACTTCGTGTGCTCGAGCCCAATGCACTGAATGTGCTCTCATCACCTTAGTGATAGAGAGGATTTAGCTTTAGTGTGGTTGCCATCTAGTCAGTTCCTGTACCTTGAATACCCCCCCATGATTTATATTGGATCTGTACTTTAAATGAACTATGCATCCTGTTTTATGATAGTTTTCGTTATGTCTATGATATGCTTTGATTTCTTTCTTGGTATTATCTATTCACCCACCTGCCAGACCGTCGTGTCTGACCCATTTTTGTGGTACTCAGGTCCAGCTCCCATTATTGCCTTTGAGGAGGAGCCAGCGGGGGCGGTTGATGAACCGCAACGATTAGTGGAGTGGCAAGCTGACGATGTCATGTAGACATTCGGTTTAGCTTTGAGCTGCGAACATTTTGGGAGATTATAGACTGATTTATGATTTATACTTTTGGTTGTACTGGCCTTTGTTGGCCATTATTTTTGGGGAATGTTAATTTAACTTGATCTTTTGTTTAAACTTTAACTTCATATTTTGGGAATGCTAATGAGATCATTGCTCACTCTGACATCATGTCATACTTGTGTATCATCAGTCTTATTTGATGGGAATGGATTAAGAGTTTGATTTGCTACACGCTTCCGCACCAATATAAATGTTCTATGAGTGTATGTGGAATCCTCACCGCGGAAACCTGTGGGAAATTAAGGAAATGTATAATTATTATTAAGGAGTAGTTCATTATCCACACCACCCGTCGCGGTCCCGGGCCCCGGTAACTGTGGGATAATTATATCACACATCAATCGCGGGCCCGGATCGGGGACCTCGGTCCGGGGTTGCGACAACATGGAAGGAATAAGAGAGAGAGAGTGGTTGGGAGAAGAATAGGAAGAAGAAGAAAGTCAGAAACCCATTAAGGATTTGGGAGAGGAGAAAAAATTTACAGTGGTTGGTTGGTAATTGTGCCCTATTATCAAATTATATCAAAGAGAATGGCCCACAAGTCAACATTGTTCTAAGTAGATGGTATAATGATCCTAATTTATCGAATAATATAACCTCCTGTTCTATCCATCATTCAAGTTTCTTCCATTTTTTGACCGTCGTGCCGATCATAATGATCATAATTTACTAGCAAAGGAGGCCCATACTAAGCCCGGGCAAAGAAAAAAAAAACTTTCTCCATGATTATATTTTTTTACTCTAAATGAAAAATAAATAAAATTTTAAATCAAATACAAAGTAAATTTTAAAATTACCCAAAAAATGTAAAATGAAAATTAGTATAAATTAGAGTGAATTTCTCATATTTGCTTCAAGATTTTAATACTATTAAATGTTCAAATTTCAATGAAATGAAAATATCAATGAAAAAGAAAATTATTTTTAAAATTTTAAATTAAATTATAACTTCTTAGCCGGTACATAAAAATATTTCTATACAATAGTTTACAATTAGCCGGTACATTTGTTAGCATAATCACATCTCTCCATTCCTTGTTCCTTAGATCATGAATGACTTGATTATATATGAAGTACAATCCTAAACTCAAGCTCTTTTTGTTATGTGTGTGTCCATGGAACCAAACGCCATTCTACATTTAATATGGCTGCATAAAATTAGATTTAGCTGTATATATCTTTATAGACAAATGCCTATATGTGTAGTTCCACCTATAAGAAAATTTTTAAATGAGAACCAGACCATATAAACCTCGATGTTGAGCTAGCTTATGATCATTTGCGGGGCAAACCAATGATTAAATAGGTAATAATAAGTTTTACTTTTAAGCTTTCTATATAGACTACTTTGATGTCTGCACTGTTCATGATGCTATGGAACATTTAGCATATTGTGTTTTCTATCAAATATAAAAACTCTATCTTAGAAAATATTAATGTCGATTCTAAGAAACAATTAACATAACATAGTACTTATGCCTACCAATAAGAGCGAAAAATGCAGTATTCATGTCAAGGAAGCCAAGTAGACAACAACAACAGGGCAACATTTTTTGTAAGTAACAGTAAGTATTTGGCAAGGAAGGCAAGTTGCAAAAAGTTATTGTAACGGATATACCAATGGAGAAACTACAGTTTAAATTTTTATCATCCGCTAAGTCAATCAAACCATGTATATATTATATTTTAGATGGAGAAGCAAAATTTATTGCTGTAGTATCCAGTGGCTTAACATGTATAAATTATATGTTAGATGTACATTTTTGCTAGATTAAAAAAGAAATGAACTCCCTAGCATCCTTGTTATATGACTATAGATGAGCTCACACATGCAAACACACAAACTACAGTTTTTCATCTACAAATGAGGATTTCAAAGTGAAGGCTAGCAAGCTATGATGCCCAGATACAGGCCGGATAAGGAATCTTAGAGAAAGACATGCCATCAATACATCAGGGACGCTGATTTTACATTTAAAAAATGAAATATCAGATAGAATATAGAAGGACTGTAACCTATTTTGAAGCATCATGGTATCATAAGAAAGCAAGACAAGAAATCAAAAAAGAGAATATTATAGTATAAACATGTTAAATCTCAATTTTCAAAGGCAATCAAGTGAATCTTAAGAACTCAGCTTCAATCTCCAATGGCTCAGTGATCTCACTGTAATATTTGGGGAAAAGATACAAAATCAAACTTTCATTTCATTGCCAATAAAATTACATTGAACCTTAGAGACTCAAACACATACCAAATCATCAAGAAGTACATGTGCTAATCAGATTAGAAGGAAAAAGAAACACCCAAAACAACTAACATCATTAATTTTTGGAAGAAATAATGAAAAGAGAGCATGGATTAAGTAGAAATTATACCATGTGCTTCCTTCCCCAAGTTGTATTGTTTTGGCTTCATTGAGTAATCAATTTAATCTAGTCCTAACATACAACGTACCACCATCCAAAATACGGGTAACCCAAAAATGATTTTGAGATCCAAACACTCTAATGTCTAAAAGCATTCTGATTTTGATTTAGGGATTTAAAGTTCTAACCTTTAAATAAGGTTCTTTTTTTCTGGATATAAAGCTTTATATTAGTCCCATTGACTTGGAAAAGATAAAAAATCAAACTTACATTTTATTGCCAACCAAATTACATTGAACCTTAGACACGCAAACACATACCAAATCATCAAGAAGAACATGTGCTAATCAGATTAGAAGGAAACAAAACACCCAAAACAACTAACATCATTATTTCGGGGAAAAATAATGAAAAGAAGGCATGTATTAAGTAGAAATTAAACCACGTGATTCCTTCCCCCAGGTTGTATCGTTTTGGCTTAATTGAGCAATCAATTTAATCTATTCCTAACATACAACTTTGTACCACCATCCAAATTACGGGTAATCCAAAAATGATTTTGAGATTAAAACATTCTAATGTCCAAAAGCATTCTGATTTTGATGTAGGGATTTAAAGTTCTAACCTTTAAATAAGGTTCTTTTTTCTTGGACAAAAAGCTTTATATTAGTCCCATTGATTTGGAAAAGATAAAGAATTAAAAGCCATAGTACTGAATCTAGGCGGCCAGAACCCACATCAAGCAGCCACCTTTCTGTCGTTTTCTTGATGAAAAGCCAGGCCGATAGCCAGCGTTTCTCCCCTTTTCCAACCCCAACTGTGGGGCCTGCAAAGGGGGCCCTGCCTCCTGAAATCCAAACCAACAACAGCTGGGAACTGCCCCCACCCTAGTTTGCCAGCCAGCAGGCTTTGCAGCCAAATTATGTACCAGTTTTTCCTCCTTCTTCCCTTGAACCAAAGGAGGAGCAGTAGCTACCAGCTGCCCCTGGACATTCACTCCCAGTGGCTAGAAATTTTTTCGATGCTTCCAGCGGCCACTTCCTCCCCGGATTTCCAGCGGCCAATAGCCCCACACACCAGGGATATAAGCGGCCAAAATAATTTCCCCCTATTCCTGGCGGCCAACACCCCTTTCCCTGCCCCACCTTCGATCCAGTCAGCCTGCAGCTGGGTCCCACCGTGCAACAACAGTCAGTTGCTATGTGCAACGACCGTGTCACGACCCCAAATCCCTAATATGGATTAAGATGCGACTAAAGCTAATGGAGCTGTGACGGCACATAGAAGACGAGGACTGGTGTAACCCCGATCCGCGCGTCAATTAGTTTCACCCGCAGGATTCCGCTATGTGAGATTCTGCAGGGTCCTCGATCCACGAGGAACATCATGGCGGACACTTACAGGGACCATTTCAGGAAACAAGCATAGAAATCAGAGTGTAATGGCATTATCAAACTGGATAGCAGAAATGAATTCATTTAATCAGTTAGTATTCAGGTTTAACAAATGATTAATTACATTCCAGAATAAGGCCGTACAAAAACACAGGCCAATGATTACAATGATTAAAGAAGAAATTCCCCAAAATGACAAAAACTCAAAAGATAATGTTACGAGCTCTGCAGCTTTGGACGCTACTCTATGTCGTCAGCTGCCCACTCTCGAATAACTGGCGGATCTTGTTGGACCACCGCATAGTCCGATTCGGGCGCGTAGATGGGCTCATTACCTACGGCATCAAGCATAGATCAGACAGGAGTCTAGCAAATATTCAAGAGAAAAAGCATATTTTACAGGTACAAAACATAATATAAATACATGTGATTAATCAAGAAAATAAGGTGAGTGAGCTGGGCAAGTTGACATAAGAAAATATGATTAACAGAATCATGAACATGAATTAAAATCAGACCAGTGACTACTTGGCAACTACTTCGCATAATCCTCGAAAGGGGGAGCAATTGCCAGCCCATAACAAGCAGGCAAGAGGCACCTCAAAACTCGTCCAGGAGTCCCTGTCACGGGGATATGTGGTCCTCGTATATAAGTGACACCGGTCACATACATGACTCAAACTGCAGCGAGCAATATATATATACTAGAATGACAGCTTGGTGGTGCCGACTCGAAAATCAATGCAGAATGCAGGATTCAGTGCTTAAATCATGAATTATTAAGTAATTCGATTACTCACGAGATACATTTGCAAGTACAGGGGTTACTGGATAATAAGAATGCTTGAAATCATACGCTTTTAAAATAGTAAACCGAATTAAAAACTGGTTTCAAAATAATATTTTCCAAGTTTGAAAAATTCTACAAAAAAACGGGCAGCATTTCGCGTAGGAATAGGGGACCCAAAACGGGTGGTTGAAAAGCAAGGTAATCCAAGTAACTTGGAAGGACGGGGCAATAAATGCACGCGCACAGACCGAGAACCTTTATGGATTCGGGTACACCCAATAGTTAAGTAGGGCGAGAATCGAGCGTTAAGACCTTTGGAGTCCCATGTGGCAAGATGATAAAATCAGGCTTACAAGATGCATGCTAAAAGTACAAAAGTTTGATTGAAATAATTATAGATGTATATGTATGGTGATTTCCAAGATTATACGCTCAAAGGAATGGATATTAGTGTATTTTAGTATACTTGATACATTCGGAAGGTAGGGAATATCCAATCCCTAAGTTCGGTTAAAATTACAGGTCACCATGCTATACATGCTTTTATAATTATTTGGGTTTGATTTTTAATTAAAAAACTTGTATCGGGCAAGGTTAAGGTGCAGGGTACACCCAAATTTCTAAGGAAAGGAGGCCCGTACTTTGGACTCTAAAAATTTGTATTTGGAAGGGGTTGAAGTGACATAATTTTCATGTTGAAAACTTGACACATATTTAAGGGAAACAGGGGAAAATTTTCAGGTTACATTTAGTCATAAAATAGAGCCTTAAAGAGAGGGGTTCTGCGGGTCGCGGCGTGGAGCCCACTGGCCAAAACACTGCGCGCAACAGCTGGACGCTGTGCATGTACAGCAGCTGGCCGCTGCAATGTGCAGCCCATCACTACTGAACGCGGGCCCGGCTATAGAGATCAAAGGTGGGGCAGGGGGTAGCATTTTGGCTGGAAGAAAAGAGCCTCGGCTGCCCAGGTTCAACAGCTACCAGCTGTTGCAATCGCTCAAGGGGAAAGAAAGGTAGATGTGGCAAGTGTGGACTGGCCTCTGGGAATTGATGAAGGGCTAGCCGCTGGAATTGATGAAGGGCTGGCCGTTGAATGGGGGTACAGGGGCAGCTGGTCACTTGGGAAACTTGTGGCCGCTGGATGGGGGTGCAGGTGGCTGGCTGCTAGGGGCGTGCAGGGCAGCTGGCAGCAGCTCCAAGGAAGAAAGAAGGAAGGGCAGATTGGAAAAGGGAATGGGCGCTGGCCTGCTGTGGTGAGGGGAGGGGGGTGGGGGAACCAGCCGCTGGGCAGCACCTGCTGCTTGCTTGCTAGGTTTGCTGCCTAGCAGCTGGGCAGCTGGCTGCTGCAGTGCTGCCTAGCTGGTCTGATTCTCAAGAAGGGCTGTGGGGTCCCACAAGGTATTTCAGCTGGGATCCACTAACAAAATGGGTGTGATCAACTAATTGATTTAAATACCCAAAAACTAATTTAACAAACAAATCAATAGACCCATTCAAACCCCAAAGTGAAGCTCAGAAATTCTAATCATTGAAAGATATGAAATCATTTGAAAGCTTATGGCTGAAATCCAACATTTGTCTCTAAGATTTGTAGAATAGCACGGTCATTAAGAATCTAATGACATGAAACATTAATTAACAAAAATCAAGCATTAAACCATTGTGATTAACATGAATTCCTACTAACATAGTCATGATTAACTTTAATCATGGCTAACCAAACAAGGTATGCAATTAATTTTAAACACTTGCATCAAATCAAGAACAATCACACTTTTAATCAACGGTCACTCCAAGCTCCAAATCAAGGGCTTCTCTTCCAAACAACTCACCAAATATCTCACTAAAATAAAACCCAAATACTGTCAAAAACCCAACCCAAAAACAGTAACACCATGGTGCAAAAGATGGGTTCTATACTAAGAGGGAAGAGGGCCTGCCTCTTTGAAGGTCAAAGAATAGAAGGTGACTGATGAAAGGGCTGCCACAATTGGATTTGCTCCAATATAGATTATGTTGCGAAGAAAGTGATGAGGAATTGCTTGGCCGGTTTGGATTTGCAAGAGGAGCCTCCACTGTGAAGTTCTTCAAGATGACATGGAAGGAGAGGAGAGGAGAAGAATAAGAGAGAAAGAGAGTATTCTCTTTTGTTATGGCCGGTGGAATGGGAGAGCTAAATGGTTAGTAGTGGTGGTAGGTGAGGCATTGAATGTGGTTGGTGGGGTAGTTTGGATAGTTTGCGAGGCTTATGTTGTGAGTTTATTACATTCTAGCTTGACTTGGGGTGCGCTAACGAAAATCTTCGGGACCTCGGACATACTTGGTCGAAGAAAAAGAATTGTAGGCCTAGGGAAGAGCTTTCCAACAAGATAAGAATCATAATTTTCAGAGATCGGTGACAGAATCTGTGATTTTCCAAACTGCAATAAAAACCTCACTGTGCCGGGAGTTAAATTGGAATTTTTGGACATCGTATGTGTTTAGACTGAACATAAAAGTTGCTGGGCAGGTCGACACCGAACTTTTGAGCTCAAGAAGAAATTTTTATAAAATTCCCAAAATACTCCTGAAAAACCTTAGAATTTTAACTTAACTCGGAAAAAGTCGAATTCTCACGAAACTCCTTGAAATTCTCTGGAACTAATCACAACTAATCTCTAACCAAAAGAAACCCTCGATTAACCTCTAATCAAGTGTTATTAGCCACTAAATGTAATTAATTAGTGTTAATCACAGTAATTAAAAATCGAGTTCTTGCAGGCTGGGTTGCTGCGCATTGCTTTGGTAGGCCAGCCGCCTCTGGGACCTGCGAAAAATTGATTTTTTTAATTGGACTTTTGGCCTTGTTTGAACTTGTTTTTAACCCAATTATCCTCATAGGAATTTATTATGTTTATTAACTAAAAACTTGGAAATTTTAATCAAGGTATAAAGGAAATTAAAAATTGCCACTAACTTCAAAATAGGGGCTTTTAACTTAAAAACTTGGGTAATGAGAAGAGACTCTCTTTCTCGAAAAAGAAACCGAGACCTAGGCTATGAAGAACCCAGTACCATGACTTGCCTGATATAAATTTTAACTCAATACTTAAAGCCGAATAATTATGGATAAAAGAGCACGGTAACTCGTATTTTTATCCGGACTTCGGGGTTGGATATTCTCACCTTCCGAATGCATTAAGTGTACAAAAATACATTAATATCCATTCCTTTGAGCGTATAATTTTGAGAATCGCCGTACTTGCATGATTATAACTTTTCATACTTTTATCATGTACCTTGTAAACTTGACTTTAGCATCTTGCCACAAGGGAGTCCTAAGGTCTTAGCGCACAATCCTCATTCTGCTTGACCATTGGATGTACTCGGATCTTCAAAGGTTTTCTTGGCCATGTGTGAGCATTTGGTTGCCCTACCCTTCCTTGATAACCGGATCGGCTTTCCTTTCTGCCACCCGTTTTGGGTCCCTTACTCCTACCCGAAAAGCTGCTCGTTTCTCTGTACAATTTTCTAGACTTAGAAATTATTGTTTAAAAACTAGTTTTTTATTCGGTTTACTATTTTAAAAGCCGAATCAACATTGTTTATGATTTTTAGCATTCTAATTGTCCGTTAATCCCTGTACTTGCAAATATATCTCATGAGTAACCCCCTCATTAATTCCTTATTTAAGCACCGAACTCTGCATTCTGTATTGATTCTCAAGTCGGCACCACCAAGCTGTAATTCTAGTATTTATTGTATATATATATTTATATATATATATATATTGCTCGTTGCAGTTTGAGTCCTGTATATGATCAGTGTCACTTAAGTACCCATCCTATCTGAGGCAGACCAAGTGCCACTGTGACAGGGAATCTAGGACGAGTTCAGAGGTACCCCCTGCCTGCTTGTTAGGCGCTAGTAATTGCTCTCTCTTTCGAGAAATTTTTGAAGTGGTTGCCAAGTAATCATTGGTTTGAATTAAATTCATGCTTATGATTCTGTTAATCATATTTTCTTGCATCAACTTGCCCAGCTCACTGACACTAATTTCCTAAATAATCACATGTATTTATATTCTGCTTTGTATATGCAAACTATGCTCTTTATCTTGGATATCTGCCAGACCCCTGTCTGATCTATGCTTGATGCCGTAGGTATGTTTCGCTGACTTGTTCCCTGGTGCGGTTTCTAAGGAGACGGTTGCTAAGCTGCGAATGACGTGTGATTGAGGTGTAGAGGTTGTCATGTAGACTTCGTTCCTTGCACATGAGACATGAAATACCTGAGAGTATTATTTATTTTTTATATTCTATTTTACTGGCCTCTGTTGGCTATTTCTTTTGAGAATGTAATTAATACATCTTTTGTAATTTCTAACTTGAAATATGGGAATAAAATCTCATGTTTGCTTGTCTAGCTCTGCTTATAGCTTGTTTATGACATACCAGTCTGATGATGTATTGGATAATATGATTATGCTCGTAAGCCATTAGTGGTGCAACATGGAACTCGATGAGCTTCGGACTTCGGGTTGCACCGCAATGCAAGCTTCCGCTAAATATTCCATAACGGTGATGAATCTTGTATCCTCACTCGTGTGGATCCTGGGGGCAAAGAAAGATTATGCTACAGTAATTCCCTAATCACAGCTCTTAATCCTACCCCCATTTTGGGGTCATGACAGACTGGTTTTGGAGCGGGACGAGTTTCTAGGAATATAAAACACTTTCGAAACTTAGACGCGTGGTGAGAAGTCGTGAGTCTTTTGATAGACATCGTTCTCCTGGGTTTGGGTAGTTAGTACCGATTGTACTCTTTTGCTCTAGTGGGGGAGACATTTCCTACCATCTCTCCTCTTCCTTGTGTTAGAGAATTTGGAGGAAAAAATTTCCCGAGTGGGGTAGAATTTAGTGTCTCCGTACCCACTTTGTAGTGTTTCGTGCTGATTTTGTTGTCAGAGACGGGGGTTTTCCCAGAGTAGACGCTCAATTTTCGAAAGACGTCAACATATTTTTGATTGCCCAGCGCATTTGTTGGTGCTATTGGCAGAAGATATGAAGTTTTGTTGCTCCATGAAGAGGTTAAAGCAACATTTAAAGACCCTTTGCAGCTGTTGAGGATCGTCACGCGGTACGCTAAGGTGAGCAAGCGCGTTATTTTGGTTGATTTGGGCCATTTTTTCTAAGTCATAACAATTTCAAAGTTAGATTTTGGTTGATTTTACAAAGAATGGGGTGAGGATTGATCCGAAAAGTTTGTAGAAGTGCCAGAAGTCTGGAGTTTCTTGAGATTTACAAGCTACCATCGAAATTTTCTAGAGGATTTTCAACTATAGTGTTTTTGTTTGCAAGGTTCATCCAGATGGAAGTGTTATTTGTGTGGATTATATGTACGCGAAGCCAGTTTCAACAACCGGAGGAGTAGTTAACTACAAATTTGATCCCTACCTTACTATTTGATAGTGAAGATTATGTGATTGACATAGCCCCTTTGGAAGAAGAGATTGTCTTTAGAACCGGGTGATTGATGGATTTTGTGAAGACATAAGATCTTATAAGCTAGAAAAGCCGTGAAGTGTGCCAGAAGTGAGGAATTTTATGAAGTAAAGCTCAAAGTTTTGTAGAGTTTTTGAGTTATTTGTAAGATTTTGCTGCAAGATTTCCGTGTAGTACTGCTGATTCGACAAAGTTGACATGGATTTTATGTTATCTGAGTGGTTAAAAGGAGTAAGAATTGGGATAAATGTGTGAGAATTCGTTTACAACCAAGCCTTCCTATGACAAGCATGAGACTGATAATGCTAGAAGTGGCGGACTGTAGAGATTTTTGAGTCCGAGGCTTAAGGAAGTAGGATTCGAAGTCTTCATAAGTATGTTGGTTGTCAACGGATAGAGTATTAAGGTGATTAAAGTGGCTCTTCGGACGGTTTTGTTTCAGAACATTCAAGGCAGAAAAGACTAAGATGTGACCGGTTAACCGAAGTCCAGCAATTAAGGTAGTTGAAAATGTAGTGGAGATTATAGTCAGTTCAGTGTGAGGACAGATACTTCATTTCAGAAACCTATGGATATAAGATATTGGTGACAACTATACTTTCTTGGACCAAGTGCAACTCTGCTGACAATACTGACAGAAGATTGGACTCGAATGGGACGGACGACAGAAGGAAACATTGGCTAGGAGTAATGTGGACCAAAGGTTTTCAGTGTAGAAGATGTCGTACACCGACAACTAGTGATAGAAATTAAGAGCCCTAATTTTGAGGTAATGATCTTTGGAAGCTGCAACATTAAAGAGATCCGACATATTACGAGTTGAAGTTAGTTACGAACAACTTGCTAGAGTTGTACCCATTCTTTTCGCTTAGTTGTGCGTAGTTGCATTTAGAGGACCAAATGTTTTTAAGTGGGGGAGAATGTAAGAACCCGACCTCTTAACCCTATGATCACCACTAATTAATTTTGTGTTTAGGTTTTCTAAGTGGGATTAGAGGCCAATCATGGTATATTCTGTGTTAGAATAGTCTTCGAACAACTTTCGGTAGTTTTGAGAGCCTCTGAGTCTAGTTCGACCCCCGTTTGGAAGCCTGTATGTAATTTTGAGAAAGACTGGAGGGTTACTCGTAAATTCTGACAAAATGTTATTCTAAGTTCATTTGATCGAGATTATCATTCCGGACAGCTTTTGTATTCAATTCGAATCAATTTGAGGCCCTAAAACTCTTCAATTGACCAATTCCGTCATAAATTGATAGGCTTGAACCGGACAGTCGACTTCTCCCTAGGAGCCTCGAAATGCATGAAATTATAAGTTTTATCAAATGTTGAGCACGCATAAAATTTATGGTGACAAGAACGGTATAGGTTTTGAATGTTCCTCTAATAGTAAGAAGAATGGCTTTCAACATATTATTAGGACTCTTCACAAACCTATAGATCAGAAATTTTTTACTCCTAGATGGACTTGTCATTTTTGCAACCGTAGTGGACATTTAGTCCTTAATTGCCCATACAAAATTAGATTATTTCTCAAAAATCCCCTTAGAGTGCCTTTTAAGTTTGTTCCCAAGATCATCTCTTCTAAATCTCTGATGCCTAGTTGGATTATAAAGGAGAAAACTGTTAAGAGTCTTTTAGTTCAAACCGCATTAAAAGCTAAGGAAAACCTTACATGGTTTTTAGATAGTGGTTGTTCCAACCATATGACGGGAGACCGATCTAGATTTATCTCTCTTGTGGATTATGATGGAGGAAATGTATCCTTTGAAAACAGAAGTAAGGCTCAAATCATTGGCAAAGGATGTGTGAAAAGAGATCAAATGCCCAACTTGAGTGATGTATTTCTTGTGAAAGGATTGAAGCATAATCTTCTAAGTATAAGTCAATTGTGTGACAAAGGAAACAAAGTAGTTTTTTATAGCTAGTCATGCAAAGTGGTAAATGATAAATCCAACTGAGTCATTCTCACTGGTACTAGGACAAAATGGAATATTTACATCATAGAAGAATGTGGTGAGAATGAATCTAGTTGCTTAATAACAAAAGATCAAGAAAGTTACCTATGGCACCAAAGGATGGGACATATAAACCACAAACTAATGAAAACTTTGTCAAAGAATAAAATTGTGAGAGGGATTCCCAAGTTAAGTTATGAAAAATTTGAAATTTGCAAGGCATGTCAATTAGGAAAACAGATCAAGAAGGGTTTTAAAGGATTAAAGGATATATCATATGCTCATCCCCTTGAATTAATTCATATGGACTTGATTGGGCCTGCACCTGTGCAGAGTATCGGAGGAAGAAAATATATATTGGTGATGGTAGACGATTATTCTCACTTTGGATGGATTGTTTTCCTTCATGCAAAATCAGATGTTGTAGATAATAGCATAAGAATTTGCACCAAGATTCAGGTTGAGAAAAATTGCAAAATTCGGAAGATTAGAAGTGATCATGGAGGAGAGTTTGAAAATGAAAAACTTGCTAAATTTTGTGATAGTCATGGTATTAATCACCGATTTTCAGCTCCGAAAACACCTCAACAAAATAGAGTGGCAGAAAAAAGGAATAGAGTGATTCAAGAAACGGATAAGACTATGCTTAATGAAAAGTATCTTGCTCGCAACCTATGGGCTGAAGCAATTAACATTGCCTGCTATCTTATAAACAGAGTTTATCTGACAAAGAATACCAACAAAACTCCTTATGAACTATATTTTGAAAGAAAACTCAATTTGGGGTATTTAAAAGTATTTGGGAGTAAATGTTATATTCTAAGAGAGAGAGAGCAGTTGGAAAAATTCGAGCCCAAGTCTGAAAAAGGGATATTTTTAGGTTATTATGAAAGAAGCAAAGCTTACAGAGTCTTTAATCACAGATGCTTGACTGTCATGGAGTCGGTACATGTTGTTATTAATGAAACTAATCAAATTGGAAGATATCTGTAAGAAGATTGGTGAAGCTGAAACAATTAGCGAACAGTTAACCCCTAAAGAAAATGAAGATGTCACTCCAACTACATCAATTATACCATCCAGATTAATGAAGCATCACAACTTGGATAATGTCATTGGAGACATCAAAAGTGGGGTCATGACAAGGAGACAAGTTCAAAATCTGTGTGCTCATTATTCGTTTGTCTCTCAAATTGAGCCCAAGAATTTTTCTGAGGCTGAAACAGAATTTGAATGGATTGAGGCAATGCAAGAGGAGTTGAATCAATTTAAAAAGAATGATGTTTGGGACCTTGTTCCTCTACCTAAAGAGAAAAATCCGATTGGCACAAAATGGATTTTTAAGAAAAAATTGGATGAATCTTGAAATGTTGTAAGGAACAAGGCAAGACTTGTAGCCAAAGGATATGCTGAAATAGAAGGAAGTGACTTTGAAAAAACCTTTGCTCCAGTAGCCTGTTTGGAGTCCCTATGTATATTATTGGGATATGTTAGTAGTATGGGAATCAAATCGCTTCAAATTGATGTTAAAAGTGCATTCTTGAATGATGAGATTGAGGAAGATGTGTATGTGACACAACCAAACAGCTTTGAAGATCCTCATCATCCAGAATACGTTTTCAAATTTAAGAAAGCACTTTATGGTTTAAAACAAGCACCAAGGGCCTAGTATCAAACGCTTACAAGTTACTTGATTGAAAATGAGTTTGATTGTGGGAAAGTAGATAAGACTTTTTTTATCAAAAAGATTGATCAAGACATCCCCGTTGCTTAGATTTACGTAGAAGATATAGTTTTTGGATCTACTTTAGTAAACCTTGCTCAAGGATTTTCAGAGTTGATGAGTTCCACATTTGAGATGAGTCTGGTTGGTCCCCTGCAATTTTTCCTTGGACTTCAGGTTAATCAAACTTAGAAGGGAATTTTCCTTAATCAGTCCAAATTTGCTTTAGAAATTTGTTAAGAAGTTTGGTTTAAGAGACTCTAAGGCTAGTTGCAATCCCATGGGATCTTTTACAAAACTTTTTAGTAATCCTCAAGATAAAAAGGTAGATCAAAAACTCTACAGAAGCATGATAGGAAGCCTCATTTACCTTTCAGCTAGCAGACTAGATCTCTCTTCTAGTGTTGGGATATGTGCTAGGTACCAATTTGACCCTCGTGAGTCCCATCTTACGGGTGCCAAGCGTATCATAAAATATATTCATGGGACTTCTCATTATGGTATTTGGTATCCCCATGACTCAATATTGCAATTGATTTGATAAAGTGATGCATATTGGGCAGAATCCATAGGTGATAGGAAGAGCATTAGTGGTTGCTACTACTTCATAGGAAAACTGTTTAGTAGCTTGGCATAGTAGAAAGAAGAATTCAATATCATTGTCTATTGCAAAAGCTAAATATATTGCTGCAAGAAGTTACTGTGCTCAACTGTTGTGGATGAAACAAACTCTTTTAGATTATATTATTCCACAACAATGTATGCCTATCATGTGTGATAATTTTAGTGCCATTAGCATCTCTAAGAATCCTGTTCAGCACTCACGCACAAAGCACATTGACATTCGATATCATTTTGTACGTGATCATGCTAATCAAGGCATAATTAAGTTACTTTTGTTCCCATTGATGCTCAGCTGGCTAATTTCTTTACTAAACCCCTTGGAAATGAACGGTTTATCAATTTACGACATCAATTGGGTATTAGTCCATGCCCTAATTACTAAGTCCTTGTTGTTCGACTCACCTATTCCTACATTTCATTTTTATCATTATATTATAAATAGGTTGTAACGCCCCCGGACCAAGACCAAGCCAACCAAGTCCCTAATCCGGGGTCACGACGCGGTGAGCCAGAATATTTCGCCCGCGCGCGCTCGTTATTTTCCTACAGGTTTCCGCGGTGAGGATTTCCAAAGTGATCCATCACAATTTAACAATCAAATTCATGATGAACATATAAATATACGCGGAAGCATGTAGCAAACACATAATCAAATAGAGGGTGTAAAAAGACATTAAAGCCTTGCATCAAAATGAGAAATATATACATAAGCAAACCCCAAGTTAATTCAAGTTTTAAGACTACCCTTTGAAACTATACAATTCCCAACAAAGGCTAGTGACACAAGAGTCCCAAAAGAAAACATCAACCCCAAATTGTTATACGAGTCCCAAAACCCCACCCGATGTCTAAATGACATCGTTGGGCTGCCACTCTTGTTCAACTGGCGGGTCTACCGCCTCCTCTGCTTGCTCCGCCTCAAGGGCAGTGGGTTCGATATTAGACACCAAACAAAAGAGTATCAGGCATGACGGTCTGGCAGGTGAATAAAGCGGATAAGGTACACAAGTGTTTACCAAGTCATATTTAAAATCATAGAAGTGTATTTGAAAGCTAAACATAAGTAAAGATGAATTAAAGTAAAGAATTCCTAAATTCAAAGGATTAACATTGAAAACATTTCAAAGAAAACTGAGAGCCGACTAAAATAATGGCAACCCACATTGAGCTCTGTTATCTTATTACTGAAGTAACAAGGGCAATCAATAACCGTTACTATATAAAATGGTCGGGACAAACAAATGACACAATAATAGCCCAATATAGATAGGGTAACAATCAAAGTCCGCCGCGGAGTGGATAGCAATCAAACAAAATGTCCAAGCTATAGTTGGCGAAATATTCGAGGATCCCAAGCCGGGTGACCAGCCTGACTAGGCGACCCAAGCTTAATCGTGCCGACCAAAATCTGAACCGATACAAATCAAATCATCGAAATATATTTCAATCGATAAAAGGACCACTCTGAACAGAGCACAAACAGATAAGTACAAAGAGAACCAAATGAGTAGCCTTACCGATATTTTTCAAACGTGGCAAAGCACTCAAATCCATTTCAAATCGATTTATAAGAGAGACTTATAAATCTTCTAACTTGGAATGAGGTAATGCATAGTGGTTGATTGGCTTACCTAGGATCGTCTCATTACACACTTAGTCTCCCAACATCAGTGTTTGAATGAAGAATTTGGTGCCTCTGAAGATCTCCGAAATTTGAGACACAAAGTATATATTGAGGCTTATAAAAATTCCCCGGTAATTGTAATATCGAACCTTCCTCCTATTTCTCTTTGAATTTCCATAATACACAATGTTTTGCAATCAAAATTTCCATTCCCAAGCTCTCATGAATCCTTAGGGCACCTACACACTCAAATAAGAGCAAACAGGATGCAGGAAACCACCCTGGGACAGAGCCCAGGTCCGCTCGAGCGAGTGAACATCTGCTCAAGCGGACTACTCCTAGAAGCTTGTTTTCTCGAGCTGATGAGCTTCTACCAGTCCCAAAATTTGCTCGCTAGAGCGAACAGGCCTTCTGCCTTCTTCCTAGCCATCACACAAAGATTTATAGTGGTTCGGCCTCAATGCTTACATCCACTACCGGCTTGTGATCCTACACCCCACCGGATTTCCACTATCTATGCTTTTCAATAGGCTAAGCAATAACCTTTACAAAATGCTTTTTAATGCTAAGCAATAACCTTACAACATGCTTTCCAAGGCTAAGCAATAACCTCTTGAGTTTTATGGTTCACCCCTAACCATACACTTATGGTTTTCTAAGGCTAAGCAATAACCTATAACCCTAAGATTGGTTGCCTCAAAGAAGTGTCTACACAACACTTAAAGAGATACAAATTTAAGCTCAAATACAATGCCTCTTAATTAGGCGGATATGAAAGTGAAAATCTAATTCACACACACACACGCGCGCGCGCGCGCACACTATGAATGCAAAGATGAATGCACAATGTGTATGTATGATGTCCTCAATCAATTTGAAAATAAAAGCTCATAAATGTATGCCAAAGGATTTTAAAAGTTTTAGCTCATAAAAACATTTATGATTGAGGAAAGAATGCAAATCACATGTTAAAAATAACTTGTAAAAGATATACCTATGTATTCCAAACAAGTTGTGAAATTCTAAGAACAAAACATGTGATGCATAAGGATTTCAATCAAATTAACAATGTAGCGCAAGATATGTATGCTAAAAGCATTTGAAAGTGTAAAACACAAAAATAGATTTGATTGAAGTTAAGGGACAAATCACATGTAATTAAAATCTCAACTTGAAAATGATATACCTATCAATGCTAAGCAAGTTGTGAAACTTTAAAACAAAAGTACATATGATTTGTGAAGTTGTTGAATCCAAAACATAAGATAGATTTGAATGTGATTTTCTTATGATGAAAAACAACAACCAAAGATTCAACCAAGTATAAGAATCATGTTACATATGATTTCAAAGATGATTTCAAAACATGATTCACTTAGATATAACAATTTGAGTCCTACTTGGTTTGAATCAAGGTAATGCATCCAAAACAATAAATCAATTCAAAACATATACATGTTAAGGATACAATAAATTATAGTTTATCATACTAGAAAAGATTTACCAATTATTAAAACAAAGCATGAAAACATATGATAGGGAAAACCAAGCTTACTTAGATGATTTACTCAAGATTCCAAGCTTTAGATTCCCTTTATGACCCCCTAACCTCCCTTAGCTCATTCCCCTTTGTTTGGCCTCAAAACACCTCAAGGAGGGCCTCTTGGATCCTCAAATTTAGCCTAGGAATGATTTCTTTATATACAAAAAATTGCCCAACGGCTAGATTGTCGGTTAACCGACTTCAGGTTCAGTTAACCGAACTCCCAACGGTAAAAAAACGGCTAGTTTTGACCATTCTAGAATGCGAACACAAAGTGGGTTTGGTCAGGGTTCGGTTGACCGACAACACTGTTGCAAAATTACTGTAGCATAAGAAAGTTTTTTCTTTTGAAAAAGATTAAGCAAAGAGCTACTCCAAAGTAATTTGCTAGAGGGAGTTCTGGGTCATGGAAATCATGCTTAGACTCATGTTTTAATCAATCTAAAAATATTTTCCAAAACATGAACCTATCAATGCCTATGATGATTTTAAAAACTCTAGGTCCAAAGGCTTGCATGATTCGAAAATATTCTTTCCAAAACTTAATGCATCCAAGTTTAAAATCCAAAACATGCATGTAACATAAGTTTAAAAAGCTTTAAAACAATGCATGTGAAAATCAAGATTTCAAGTTTTTCTAAATTAATGCTCATGTGAAAATTCGAATGATGCTAATAATGATAATGCATCCATCAAATTGCAAAACACAAAAACCCTAGCAACTGGCTGAACTCGAAGATGGGAGGAAAATCCCTATCTGTTGCAAGTTTCTGATTCCCTCTCTCTTCCAACATCTCCCTCTTCCTACACATACCATCTGAGCTTCCCATAGCTTCACACTAAGCTACAATCAACCTCCAACCATTATAACCCATTCCAAGGCACATCAAAACAAAATTTCAGAATTTAAACAAGAGTAAATACAACAATCCTTAACTAAGTTTCTAACAATTTTCAACCAAAGTAAATTTGAATGTCATGCTTCTGAAACAAGTCCTGTAGAAAGTTGAGTATAGGTCAAACATTAGAACTCATCCTGAAATTCCAACTTCCATAGCCAAACAAACCATTGAAGAACATAACAATTTCCAATCAAAAATTCAAGAAGGAGTTAGATCTTATATAGCATGCATTCTCAAATCTGATTATTCACTTGTCTTGACTCCAAATGCGTCCTAAATCACTCCAAGAATACTCCTCCATGGCCCAACCTCCAATCTACACAAAAAAAAACCCCATGAAAACACTTCTCAAAACTCAACATTTCTGAAAAAGAAAAGGCTTCTCCATAGAAGACCTTGCATGCATGATAAAGGGGCTCTAAACAATTCAACAAAGCTAAGGTTGCAAGAGGGAAGCCATTGCTTACTTCTAGAAGCTCTAAACAAGAGAAGAAGCTTGAAGAAGAAGATGGGTCCAGCTGAAATCCTTCAAAAACAGTATATTTGGAAAGCTTAGGAGATGAGGAAGAAGATAGTGAAATCAAATCCCTCTTTGGACCAAAAAAACCCAAGCATGCAGAGGAGAGAAGGATGAAAGAGAAGAGATACTTTTCTCTCAGGTCTGGAACAGCAACATGAAATGGGGAAGAAGATACAGACATGGGTTTTTAGTTGGGTTTGAGTAGGTTGTGGGCCCCAATGGCCCCAAAACTTCAAGTCGCTAAAACTATCATTTGTGGTTCCGGATGAGATCGACGAAGAAAGGAAAATCGATAGTCGAAATATCTAGTTTCCAAAAAGTATATTTTCCTCATGATTTGCAAATATCAAAATTCATGCACATATTTGATATGAAAAGTCAGTTTTGCCCTTTTTCTCGAAAAACGGAATTTTTGAGGTTCGAACACATACGGAGCAAACATAAAAGTTGTAGAGTCGGATGTAACAAACCAAAAGAAGCCAAAATCAGAATTTTTTGAAATAAAAGATTAATTCCCATACGGACACGTGTCACACGGGCCACCCTAGACCCGGTCAAACCAACCTCAACGGCTCTCAAAATTCCCCAAAGCTATTCAAAATTCTAATCTAGCTAAAACCTAAGCTAATCGTGCTCCAATCCCACTTAGAGACTAATCATCGACTAAAACCATATAAATCATACTAAACCTGGGTTAGGTTCTGACACAGGTGCTACTGACAAGGTGCGTGCTTCTTTATTTTTGATGGGCAGACTTCTTTACAATTAGATGTCAAAGGGGGAGAGAAATAGAGAAGTGGAATTTCTATCTTTGGTTGAGGGGGAGAAGAGTCATGGTCTTCTAACTAAGGGGGAGGAAAGCTTTATTGGTACATTTGCAAAGACATGCGTATGTTGAGGGGGAGAAGCTAAGCCTTATAATTTTCAAGCCAATGCTCCAGCAAGAAAAATCCGAAGCTCCCCAATCTTCAAATGCTCCCTAATATCCAAAGCTCCTTAATATCCAAAGAAGAAGATGTCCAAGTATATTTGAAGAGAGAGAGAGAGAGAGAGAGAGAGAGAGAGAGTGTTGCCATCAAGTTGCAAAGGGGAGATTGTTAGGGTTTTCATTTGTTTGCAATTTGATTGGATGCATTCATTTTAAATAGCTTGATCTCTCATGAACTCGTACTTCTTAAAATATTGGAATCTTCATGCATTATTAGTTTTTAATGCGAGCATCAAAAGCATTTTGAAAAGGCATGCATAAACATGTTTTAAATCGCATTTTAAAACTCATTTTTCAAACATGTTAGCCGCTATTCAAGCCTAATTCTCCATGGCCAAGTTTCCTTTCATGAAATCATTTTCACAACTTTTTATCGAGGAAAGTTCGGTCAACCAACCCTTAGTTCGGTTAGCTCTCGGTTCCTATTCCAGAATGTGAGAAATGTCAAATCCAAGAATTTCGGTCAGCTGTCAGTCAACCAACCTCAGTTCGGTAAACCGACATGAGGAAGTTCGGTCAGCTAGTTTTAAATTTTATGATCGTTGAAATGTGACCGTTGAGTTCGGTTAACTAAACCCAAATTTCAGTTAACCAACTAGAGGGCCGTTGGAGACATTTTTACTATAAAAATGAACATTTCCTTAGGATTTGTGCCAACACTTTTGAGGGCCAAGGAATGTAGGACATCCATGCTAGGGTAGAAGAAAGCTAGGAGGGCAAATCAATGATTTCAAACCTTTGATTCTTCAAATGGTTTTGCTCATCTTATCTCATATTAATTCATGCTTGTCTTTGAAGCCGTGCTTTCATTAAAAGGCATGATTTAGTGATCAAAGTGTTCAAATGTTGGTTGTTTAAACATGATTATCATTTTAACTTCATCATTTGAATACTTTTACACACGTTAGTCAATTAATGTTTTAAACAAACTTGATAGATTTAAGTTACACTTTCCAAAACAAGTTTGTTCATCATTTCAAAAACTTGTTTGCATCATTTAATTACTCTATCTCTTATCATAGTTTTTACCTTTGTATCATTTATGAGCATTCGGTTTCAAAAAGAGATAGAGAGTTTCAAACATATGCTTCGTTTATAGATCTTTGCATTCATCATGCATATGTCTTAGAGTGGTTTCACTTTCATTATCAGTTTATGTTAAGAGGCATCAACATGTACTTAATTGCATCCCATCTTATGCTTACTTAGGCATAAACAACTGAGATAAAAATATGTTGTTAGAAAGGTTATTACTAAGCCTTAGAAAAGCATGTGTGGTTGTAAAGGTTAATGCTTAGCCCATTGAAAAGCATGTAGTTGTAAGGTTAGAGGTTAACTTAAATCTCAAGTTGATATAGTAGAAAATCCGGTAGGAAAAGCGGGAGTGGATGTAGGCATGATTGGCCGAACCACTGTAAATTTCCCTATTATGGTGATTGATATTTGAATGTGTGGATGTTGCTCATATGATTAATGTGTCTTTATTAGTGCCAATGTTAAATGATTAAATAGTTTCTTTAATTGTTCATGTATGATTTAGAAACTTCACTTGTCATCAAGGTAATCAATTTCCAAAGCATAAATGGCATTAGAAAATCTAAATAGTTCTAGTTTTTTGCACTCACCCTATTCACCCACCACCCCCCCTCTAGGGTTTGGGTCTTGGACTTTCAGAGGAAATGGAAGAAAAAAGGGAAAGACCTGGGCAACCAAAAAGACATTCTCCACACCACCATACCCTAGCAGCCCTAAACTAACGATTTTTCTTGTTGTTGCTAATCTGCCCCGAGACATTCATTCAACGTGGCTTCGAACTCCTTCAACTCATTCTCAGTAAGTGATAGGCAATACTGACAGGCCTGCATCCTTGAGGATTGCTCCTCCAGCCTCTTTTGTTGAAAGTCACACTGCTGCTCTAGATCAGCAAGAACCAGGCGAGTCCTATCAATACTCCCCTAAAGTACTGCCAAGGCAGCAAGAGTCTCACCCTGACGAGTTACAGGAGGATCCATGACGTATGGCTTCTAGCTGTGTTTGAAGACTAGCCAGCCTCTCTTCCACTTCTTGTTCAAACAAGGCAGTGGGACTCAAACCGCGAAGCTCCTACAAGCTTCTTTTGCCCTAGTGGGAATCCACCGAAAAGTCACTCTTACCGCATCAAGCACCCCTGCATCCGCAAGAATGCAACCACACTATTCCACAACTTCTTTAGTCCACAACTCTTAATCATGGGAAAGGGTGAACCATCCCTCTAGGGTTATGCTTCTTGCAAGCGCAAGCACTGTCATCCCATGCTAGAACTCCAAAGCCAATAGTTCTGAGCTATGGCACGTTACACCCGACAGGAAAAACCACACTGCACGGAGTCAACATCTCAAACTTCGCTATAGCATACTCCTTAAAGTCGGGCCCATCATACTGGAAGATACTGATCTTAAAAGTATGTTTGCCGGTCCCCCAAGCATTCTTGGTGTCATCCCTGGCTGGTATGGTAGGCTTGAGGGTCAAACAGAAGAACCTTTCGTATAAGTATGCTCGGTTGAGACTGTGATAGTCTCTCCAGTAGTATGGACAAACGAAAAGGTGATGTGCTCAGTGGAATGGCGCTCATCACAATCATTGTTGTCACCTAAGATGTAATTGGGCTTCCTCAAAGATCCCTGACACTCGTCACTCCAAATAGCATTTATCAAGGTATCTCTATATAACTGTTTGATCGTGGGAGAAGCTAGAAGCCTGGTCTTGAACCTCTCCATCTCAACCTGGACGATATTGTCCACATTTCGAGAGGTATTCTCCATTCTGATATGGCCTTCTCGCATTATGCAGCAGGGAGAAGGAGGAGCTTGTGCAATTTTTGCAGTCAAGACTTGCAAAGTCTCAACAGCAGGGTGTTTGCCTTTAGAAATGGCAGCAGTGTCAGCAGCACATGAAGAAGAAGCAGTGTTCTTGTCTTCTACAATGAAAAAGAAGATGTTAATATGAGGTGTTCGATAATTAAAAATCTATAGAGATTTCGGCAGCATCTCCCCATGCTTTGAGAGTGGGCCAAAAAAAATCCTAGAGAAAAGAAAGTTACTTGATTCTCAACCCCGGCAGTGCAACCAAGTGCGCACTCAGAAAGTTTCGAACCAAGGTCTTCGGTTAAGCAGGGGAACTGAATGCTCACTAAAACCATATGGAGACATGAATTAAATGCAGAATGCATGAAGATGACAGAACACATCTTCAGAAAACCAAGAGCGGCCGCTGTCAGCCACTATGTTAGCTTACAGCAGTCACTGCCTTGACTTTTGGCATTCAGCGGCCATAGTCTATTATTTTGATGCCCAACTGCCATTGCTCTGCTACATCAGCGCCCAGCAGCTAAGGCCAGAACTTTTCAACACTTAGCGGCTAAAATCAGAATCTCAACGATCACTGGCCAATGACTAAATCGTCAAAATCCCAAATAGCCACTACTTGCCCCTTGAAATTCGGCACCCAGTTCTCAAAGATTTTAGCGGCCAATGATTACCAGCCATCGTTTAGCTTCTCAAAATATTTTTATTTTATTTCTCAAAAAGATAAAGAAGCAAAGTCCTAAAAACCCTATGTCTAGAGAAAGAGAAAAAAGAGAGCCACTGTCTATTCATCTTCCGCATATTACACTTAAAATGGAACAGTAAAGAAAAAGGAGGGAGGGAAAGAAGTGTTATAGAACGAAGGCTGCAACTCCTCTCGCCTCAACCTCTGTCAACACCAAAACTCGAGGTCCATTTAGCCAAGAGCAAACTTCATCATTGCTAAAGCCAAACCCTAAACAAAACACAAAATACTATTCGAGGATCCTCGGCTAGAATTATGGGTGTTCAAATGGGCATCAAAACGAAAGCATGAGAGCACAGTAAGAAGAGGTAAGGAAGAGAAAACTTACCAGCCATTATCTTGATGCAAGAAAGAAAAAATCACAGAAAGGAAGATCAGAAAAACTGAAAGAACCTGAAGAATCACTGAACACAGAAAATCCGGGAAACCTTAGAGGCTCTGAGAAACCGAAAATGCAAGGTGAGAGAGGAAAGAAACAGATTGCCTTTTTATAAACTATCTGGCGCCTCGATTTTCACAAGAGGCGCCAACTAGGTAATTAAGTGCTGAACTGTCACTCCAGAGGTGAATCAGCGCCTAGCAGTCACTTTGAAAACACCTCAGCGGCCAGCGTATAAAAAGACCAAACTCTGGCGAGTCAACGCGCAAGTTGAGGAGGCACTGTTTTGACTTTCAACTTCTTTTCGAAGTCCGTGGATCCGCCAAAATTAAAAAATGATGTCATCATAATGGTCTATTTGAAAATATCTTCAAATAGACTGGTCATATGCTCAGTTTTGAGTCTATTTGCCTACCCAACCCTCCAATTTCATCAAAAAAACACCAATGCAACAAATCCTAACTCTTTTCATTCATTTTTCTTGCTGAATTCGGATCTAACCTTCACAAAATCATCATTTATCATCATCCAAAAGAGAATTATTCGAAGAGTTGTTCTATACCACTGAGGTTCTTCCTTGAGCATTCCCCATAATCCCCACAGAGAGGCATACACTTGATATCTGCGACAAAGTAGGGCATGAACAACCCCAAAATTGAGTTTTTTTATACCTTTTCCATCGAAATCTAGGTTTCCATGAAGAGAATTGAAATTCTCGAGGCACAATTGATCGTAGCCCCAAGTGCAAGGCCGCGATTGTAGTAATAACCGGTGAAACCTGATCGATCCACGGAGAGTTTATTTATCGCAAAACCTGTCCTAATAAAAAAAACTAGTTCTAGCCTAAAAAAAAACTATACAAATCAAACTTTCTAATTGAATTAAAAATTAATTACAAATCTGAAATATTAATTACAACCAAAGAAAATTAAAATCCTAATCTAGAAACCTAATCTAACCACTGCATCACCATAAGATTCATTAGCTCAACCAATTGCAATAATTGTTAAGGTGCATAAAATAAAGAATAAAATAAAATCAAATCAAATCAAATCAAATAAAATCAGAGAATAAAGAAATTAGATTTTAATTCTAAAACTTTGCAATAATTACTTTGCTTAATGCCATCAAGAAAAATCAAGACCACCGCACCAAGTGCGCACTGTCACTACGCACAAAAATTCAATGTTGACTCATTGGTGAAGACCAAGACCCCATAAACTTGATTTATTAATGAAAGACCCATTACAAGCAAATAACCATTACAAAATTCTTTTAATAAAAATAAAGTGCATCCAACCTTACCATAGACACAAGAAACACTAAACGGAGGAGAGGGACTCGCGGTCTTGAACGGCGATCCAACCGGCTCTCGTTTCGCGATCTGAAATCCAAGCAAGGGAAGATGTTTTCAAGGATGATCTGATGGTGGAGTGACGATAGCAACGGTGGCGGCGCGATGGCGTAGAAATCCAAGTGGTAGTGTGCCGTAGGGAAGGCCTTGGATGAAATATTGATGGAAGGAGGAGAGATGAAGAAGAATTAATGGAAAAGGGGGGAATTATTGTTGCTGGTCGTCCAAGGGGAATGGAGAGATGGGGGCTCCACGTCCAGTCCTCTTTTGGCTCTATTTATATATTTTTGATAGCTTGGGTTGCAGGGTTTTTGATTTGGGTAAGGATTAGTAGTGTGTGGTCCAAGTTGGATTAGGATTAGGAGGTTTTTTGAGAGATTTTCTAGGGGTTGGCTCACAATCCTAGTAAAATTAGGATTGTTCTTATCTCATGCAACTCCCTCTCTTGGGTCCCACTTGGGTTAAGGATCAGTTCAAATCTGAATTTCAGATTTGATGTACAATTCTTGAATGCATGTGGACCCCACTTGGGTGTACACAACATGGAACGTCCCATGCCTTGGCTTGACTTTCTTTTGCAAATTTTTTTCTTCTTTGTTTGGCTTGAATTGAATCTTAGCCATCCATCTTGACATGTAAGCAATATTTGTTGGAGAGTAGATATGACACCTCATCATCTCATGGCCCGCAAATTTGGAACTTATCTTCAAGAGATTAAATCTGATTTTTTTCTTGCATATGAGAGCGGACCCTACCATGGCCGCCCCTACCTTAGATTCCATGCCAAAGGAAGGTGGGTCCATGGTGCATTTGATTCATCAATTCTCTTCCGTGGGCCCCGATTTCTGAAATTCCCTACAAAAATAGAAGCAAAGATCAAAGAATAATCTAATCATATAGGTAAGGAATTATGCAAGATGCGGTCCCAATTCACACCAAATAAATGCATAAAATGTCACAATTTTATCAAGTTTTCTTCAATTAAATTAAAGGTTCAAAGAAAATTCATCATTTCATGTGTGATTAAAAAGCTATTAGAAATTTTTGACTTTCAATGCCAAAAATAGAGAAATTCATGATTTTATGTGAAAATGCAATTTTTTTGATGAATTTTGACTCAACTTTAGACTTTGATGCTCAAAAACATAAAATCATAATTTTTTATTGAAATGGTCCATGATTTGATGATTAAGTCCTTAATTACTCTAAAATGATGAGGAAATTCTACATTTTTAAGGACTCATCACACCCCCCAACCAGCTTTTTGCTAGTCCCGAGCAAAATATGCAAACTATGGTAGGTCTTCTGGCCTAATCTAATCTAAACTAAATGCAAAGACAAAAAGAAAAACGCCGCTTTCGCTGGCACTCTCGGCTGCATTTAGCGTATGCAGCAAGCCCTTAAACCCCTAGGTTACCCCTAGTGGACGAGTTGTGCCTCGTGAGGGTTTGCAGTGAATATGCCCACAAAATTCATTTACCTAAAAGTGAAAGAAATTCAATGGAAGGTTTTTCAAAAGAAGAGTGAGTCAAATCGGATGCCTCGAATCCTCGAATAATCAAGATTTCAGACTTTTCAAAATCCGGTTCACATTTTTTTTTTTTTTCTAAATTATACCAAAACTTTGAGTGCCTTGTGCAAGTGTATACATCAAAACAAAAATTTTAAATGTTCTTCGATAATGCCATGAAAACAGAATTCTCCCTCGGAATTTCCAACTTTCCTAGATTCGGGCAAAATACAAGTCTCCTCTCAAGGCTACTATGATGGCTTTCGCACTGTTGTTTTTCAAAGGCCGCGAGATGCATCTTGTTTTTTTTTTTTTTTTTTTTTTTTTTTTTTTTTTGAACACACACATGTGACTGTGCAATTTTTAGGTCCCTTAAGCTTTCTAATTAACCCATATAATGAGCATTAGGCCAATGACTCCCAAAACAGATGTCTTTAGGGCACTAGGTATATAAATACCCCTACGGGCTTACTGGCTCGGGTTAAAAAGGCTACGAACCCAAACTAGTCACATAACTTTTTATTCTTTTCAAGATTTATAACTAAACTCTTTTTTTTTTTTTTTGAACACTTATTTGTGCATCCCTTGGCAATTTTTTTTTTTTTCTTTTTAAACGGTCCCCAACAATAGGCAGCCCTTTTCAATTCACCCGAATTAATTCACTGGTTTTGGTTGGCCTAACCATGCCGATGAACCAGGAGAACTCATATGGCCAAATTTCAGAAAGTCGTCTCTTTTTCTCTCTTGAAAGAACTCTGAAAATGACACTTAAATCTTTTTGTCCAAAACTTTTGAAATGATGTACACGTGGTACTGTGAAAAACAAAGTTCGGTATTCATTTTATTTTTTTGAAAATAATGAACCTTCATTTTACTTCCTTCCAAAAAAATTCTGAAATTCCAGATTTCTAAGCATCTTCAAATCGTCAAGTTCTTTTGAAAACCCCCTTTTTTTTTTTTTTTTTTTTTTTTTTTTGAAAAAAAACGGCTACTCAGAAATGAATTTTTTTTTTTTTTTTTTTGTTTTTTCTAAAATTGGACAAGTGTGCTTGTTCCCACCCCCCAACCTAAACTAGACAACGTCCTCGATGTCATACATGAAATGCGAAATGAAATGTAACATGAGGTGAAAATGTAAAAGGAGGAAAAAGGGTAGAAAGCACCTGGAGGAATGAAGCTTTTGCGTAGTATCCTGTCCAATGTGAGACAAAGAACACACAAAGAAAATAGAAAAATATATGCATAATATACAAAGGTATGGGCCACTGTCAGATCTAGTGCCCATCAATCCTGATAGATAGGATCGATCAGAGGAATTACATTTTCCTCTGGAGGAATAGTCTCCAAGAATGGTTTTAAACGTTGGCCATTAACTTTAAAAGAGGTACCATTCGATGGATCAATGAGGGTCACTGCCCCATATGGAAATACTTCTTGAACAATGTAGGGGCCTGTCCAACGAGATCTTAACTTTCCAGGGAAAAGATGAAGTCGAGAATTGTACAAGAGGACTTTTTGAGACGGATGGAATGATTTTCTTAATATCCGTTTATCATGAAAGGCCTTAGTCCTGTCCTTGTAAATTCGTGAGTTCATATAAGCCTCGTTTCTCAATTCTTCTAATTCATTTAGATCAAGAGCTCTTTTCTCCCCAGCCTTGTCTAAGTCAAAGTTCAGTTGTTTTATGGCCCAATAAGCTTTATGTTCCAGCTCCACCGGAAGGTGGCAAGCTTTCCCATATATAAGCCGGTATGGAGACATTCCAATTGGGGTCTTATATGCAGTGAGATAGGCCCACAATGCATCATTTAACCGCATGGACCAATCCTTACGATTCGGTTTTACCGTGGTCTCCAAAATTCTTTTAATTTCCCTATTTGAGACCTCTACCTGCCCACTTGTTTGAGGATGATAGGGGGTAGCCACTTTATGTGTAACACCGTAATTTTGAAACAAACTCTCAATAATGCGGTTACAAAAGTGAGTGCCCCCATCACTAATGATGGCACGCGGAGTTCCAAAACGGGAAAAGATACTGTCCAAGATAAACTTTTTTACCGTTTTAGCATCATTGTTCCTACATGGGATTGCTTCAATCCATTTGGAAACATAATCAACTGCAACGAGGATATAATGAAAACCAAAGCTCGGGGGAAATGGTCCCATAAAGTCTATACCCCATACATCGAATAACTCGACGACCAAAATTGGGTTTAAAGGCATCATGTTCCTTTTGGAAATTGAACCCAATTTTTGGCACCGCTCACATACTTTACAGAAATCATATGCATCTTTAAATATAGTGGGCCAGTAAAAACCAGATTGCAAAATTTTGTGAGCGGTCTTTTTAGCAGAGAAATGGCCACCACAAGCTTGAGAATGGCAAAACGATATAACACTGTTCATTTCATGGTCTGGAATGCATCTCCTAATGATTTGGTCTGGGCAGTATTTGAAAAGGTATGGGTCATCCCAGAAAAACTGTTTTACCTCAGTGAAAAACTTGTTTTTATCTTGTTGGGTCCATTCTTTTGGAATTTCACCCGAAGCTAGATAATTAGCAATGTCAGCATACCATGGAGAATGGGAAAATGTGGAAAACAAGTGCTCATCAGTGAAAGTGTCCTGGATTGGCAAGGGTTCTAAAGCGTTGGAAAGGACAATCCTAGAAAGATGATCAGCCACCACATTTTCTACTCCTTTCTTATCCTTGATTTCGATATTGAACTCTTGGAGTAGAAGGATCCATCTAATCAGTCTGGGCTTGGCATCTTTCTTAGAAAGCAAGTACTTCAGCGCAGAATGGTCAGTAAAGATCACAATTTTGGATCCAATTAAGTAGGAACGAAATTTATCCAGTGCATAGACCACAGCCAATAGTTCTTTCTCTGTTGTAGAATAATTAATCTGTGCACTGTTTAAAGTCCTGCTAGCATAGTAAATTACATATGGCTTTTTGTCCCTACGTTGCCCAAGAACTGCCCCAACTGCATAATCGCTAGCATCGCACATGATTTCAAAGGGTAGGCTCCAATCTGGAGGTTGCATAATTGGAGCAGTCGTCAACATGTCCTTAAGCTTGGTAAAAGCCACTTGACATGCCTCCGTCCACTCAAATTCTGCTTCCTTTAGCAGAAGGTTGCATAGTGGTCGAGAAATGACACTAAAATCTTTTATGAACCTTCTGTAGAATCCAGTATGCCCTAAGAAAGATCTTACATCTCTTACGATTTTTGGGGCGGGCAAATTGGAAATTAGATCTATTTTGGCTTTGTCCACTTCCAATCCTTTAGATGATACAATGTGGCCAAGGACAATCCCTTGTCGTACCATAAAATGACATTTTTCCCAATTCAGTACTAAGTTCTTTTCTTCACACCTAGAGAGGACCTTAGTTAAGTTGCTCAAACAATCTTGGAAAGAATCTCCAAAAACGGAGAAATCGTCCATGAAGACTTCGAGAAAACGTTCCACCATATCACTAAAAATACTCAGCATGCACCTTTGAAAGGTTGCAGGAGCATTACACAGCCCAAAGGGCATCCATCGATAAGCAAAGGTGCCAAAGGGGCATGTGAAAGTTGTTTTCTCTTGGTCTTCCGGGGCGATCTCTATTTGATTGTATCCAGAATATCCATCCAAGAAACAATAATACTCGTGGCCAGCTACCCGTTCTAAAATTTGGTCCAAGAAGGGTAGGGGGAAATGATCCTTTCGTGTGACATCATTTAACTTTCTGTAGTCGATGCAAACTCGCCAACCTGTGGGTATGCGGGTTGGGATGAGCTCATCATTAGCATTACGGACTACAGTTACGCCGGCCTTTTTAGGTACAACTTGGGTAGGGCTGACCCATTGGCTATCCGAAATTGGATAAATGATACCTACATCTAGAAGTTTCAAAACTTCCGCCCTAACCACTTCCTGCATGGTGGGGTTTAACCAGCGTTGCATCTGACGGGAGGGTTTTGCATTCTCCTCCAAATAGATATGATGTGTACACACGAGGGGATTAATTCCCTTAATGTCAGCCACGGTCCAAGCAATTGCACCTTTGTGCAGTTTGAGCACTTCTAAGAGTTGGACTTCTTGGTCCTTGTCAAGGTGTGCAGAAATTACTACAGGAAATGTTTCATTTTCTCCAAGGTATGCATATTTCAGGTGAGAGGGCAAGGGTTTCAACTCAGATTTGGGCGGCCTCACCTGAGATGGAAGAGACAGAGTACCAATTGGTAATAGCTCTTCAAAAGAGGGTTTGCCTATAGTGTTGACCATTTCAACAGTGTTATCAAGTGTTTCTTCACAGAGGGTCAGGCCCTCAATTGACTCAATGGAATCAGAGATTGATTTTTTAAAAGTTTCTGCTGTAAGAACACTGATCAAATCTACTTCTTCAAGGTCAATGTTATCATCCCGTGGTTGTTTGCAAAGGTCAAAAACATTTAGCTCTAATGTCATGTTACCAAAAGATAGCGTCATTTTTCCATTCCGGCAATTGATTAATGCATTGGATGTGGCTAAGAATGGTCTCCCCAGAATTACCGGAATCTGAGCATGAGGATCTGCCACAGGATGAGTGTCTAGCACAATGAAGTCTACTGGAAAGTAGAACTTGTCAACTTGCACAAGCACATCCTCTACTATCCCTCTTGGTCTTTTGACTGATCGGTCTGCGAGCTGCAAAGTAATCTGGGTGGGTTTGAGTTCGCCTAACCCCAATTTTACATAGACCGAGTAGGGTAGTAAGTTGACACTTGCCCCAAGATCAAGCAGCGCTTGTTCAATTTGACAATTTCCAATAATGCACGAAATCGTGGGGCATCCTGGATCTTTGAATTTAGGGGGAGCGTCATGCTTTAAAATTGCACTAGCTTGCTCAGTGAGGAACGCTTTCTTTTGTACAGGTATCTTACGCTTCAACGTGCACAAGTCCTTAAGAAACTTTGCGTAAGATGGGACTTGTTTGATTGCGTCTAACAACGGGATGTTAATTTTAACCTCTTTAAGTACATCAAAGATTTCCTGGTTCTGTATAGATGGCTTGGCAGGAGCTAATCGGTTGGGAAAAGGCAGTAAAGGCTTGAATCCCGGAGGAACTGGGCTTTTTTCCTTGATAGAAGGGACTTCATTTTCTTTCCCTTCCTGATCTGAGGATGCAGGTTGTTTATTTTTTTCCAGATCAGGCTTTGCAATCTCTTTACCACTACGTAGAGTAGTAACAGCTTGAACCTGCTCCTTTGAATTTGACGGACCACCTTGATGAACCTCAAATTGCCCTTTTGGATTGGGCTGTGGTTGGGCTAGAAAAGCCCCCTTATTTTGTGATTCAATCAATTTACAGAGGTTCTGCATGGTGTTCTGTAAATTCTCAAAGTTCTGATCATGTTTTTTATTGATGGACTCTTGATTCACCATAAACTTAGCCACAAGTTCATCCCAAGGTGTCGTTTGTGTTGTAGGGGGTACCATTTGCTGTGTGTTTTGAGCATATGTACTAGGAGTACCCCCAAATGGATTTGACATTTGGTTGAAATTGGGTTGAGTAGTATTTGGGCCATTCCTCCAACTAAAGTTGGGGTGATTCCTCCAATTAGGGTTGTATGTGTTACCCAAAGAATTGTTAAACTGCCGGTTGTATGTGTTAGTGGCATTTGCTTGCTCGTGAAACGCTTCTTGAAAAGCAGGGAGTGTTGGGCACTCCGAAGAAATGTGTTTATCACTAGCGCAGATGCCACAAACTATAGCAGGTTCCTTATTCTTCACAAATTTCAAGGACTCAACTTCTCTTGTAAGATAGGCAATTTTTGCTTGAAGATCATCGCTTTCTTTTAATACATATAACCCCCCTCCTTTGGCCTGACTCGATTGCTTTACGGGGTCTATACCTTCAGATGTGTCCCAATTTTGTGCACTATCTGCCAAAAACTGAAGGTAGGTCCATGCTTGATTTGGGTTTTTCGCCATGAACTCCCCATTGCACATCATCTCCACGAATTGACGTGTTTCTGGACTAAGTCCATCATAGAAGTGACCAATTGTATTGTGCAATTCAAATCCGTGGTGGGGACATGCAAGGAGTAGTTCATTAAAGCGTTCCCAACACCTATAATAAGACTCCTTGTCTTTTTGTTTAAAATTCATAATATTCCTCCGTAAGGTGTTGGTCTTATGTAATGGGAAAAATTTCTTTAAAAATTCCCGGACCATGTCGGACCATAGAGCAATCGAATTGGGTTGTAAGGAGTGAAGCCATGCCTTAGCCTTATCTTTGAGGGAAAATGGAAATAAACGAAATTTGATAAGGTCTTCCCTCACATTATTGAAGTGTCGTGTTGCACACACTTCTTCAAACTCTTTAATGTGCAAATATGCACTTTCTGATTCAAGTCCATGAAATTTGGGGAGAAGTTGGATTACTCCCGGTTTGATATCAAATTGACCCGCACCTGCGGGTATGACCATGCACGACGGTGTGGCTTGTCGTGTAGGGTGAAGGTAATCACGTAAACTCCTAAGAGGTTGATTCACTTCCCCATTATTATTGGGTCCATTCCCATTACCGTTCTCCTCGTTATCACTCTGCTCATCAGCCATATTGGAAATCCTAAGAGAACCAGGAGATCTAGATTCGTAGAATTTAATCAAGCTCTTGACAGGTGATTCCTTCCTTACTAACCGATTTGAGGAGTCCCTCTGCCAAGAAGATGGGGGTCTTTCCTTCTTTTTTGGAATTTTGAAAAGTTTTTATTTCTTTTTTTTTTTTTTTTTTATAAAGAAACCTAGAAAGAAAAACTACTTAAGGTCCGTTCTTAGATTTAAAAGAAGATTCTCAAATTCTTGCAAAGTCCTAATCTTAGAGAGTTTAATATCTCTAAGGAAAGTTTCCAAACTCAAATCTATGAAACTAGCCCGACCAGGTAAGTCTCCAGATCAGTGGTGGGGTCACGATGCGTTGCAAGGGTCCCGCTTAAAAACCACTTTCTAGAACAAGAGACTTGTCTCCCTTATCTATTGGGACAAGACTTGCCTAGACATCGAACCAATTAAGAAAGGCAGTTTGTTCGGCTTCCCAAAGAAATAACTAACCTTCTTAAAAAAAATTCCAGCAAGTTTTTAAGAGTCCTTTTAAATTCAAAAACAACTAATAAAACTGAGTTTCCAATGAAAGTTCTGAAATTTTCAGATTTTTGCAAGTTTGGTGGCCAAAAAGCCGAATTTGTGCGATCTACGACTTGCCTTTGTGAGGGAAAGTTCCAGAATTTTTTTGGAAACTTTAAAAACCTAAAAATATGAAAAATAACTGAATTTAACAGACCCTAATTAATCCTAACCAGCAACAAAAAAAACGAAAATAAATGACCTAAACTAGTCCAAATTAGAACAAGTAAACTAGGCAATTTTCAGAAATTGGATGTGATTTTTGAAAAATCAGAAAAAAATAATTTTCAGATCTGAAATAGTTCCAATTTTATCAAAAATCAGAGATTAAAAATCCACTTTTTAATGCAATAGGGCTGGTCCAAACATTCCATGCATACTACCCTTAGATCTAGAATGACTGCGGAATAGTAAAGGCACACCCACAAAGCAATTAAAAAGATAGGTTGGAAAAAATACCTTAAGCGAAGAAAAACTCACCGGCAACGGCGCCAAAAACTTGATCGTAGCCCCAAGTGCAAGGCCGCGATTGTAGTAATAACCGGTGAAACCGGATCGATCCACGGAGAGTTTATTTATCGCAAAACCTGTCCTAATAAAAAAAACTAGTTCTAGCCTAAAAAAAAACTATACAAATCAAACTTTCTAATTGAATTAAAAATTAATTACAAATCTGAAATATTAATTACAACCAAAGAAAATTAAAATCCTAATCTAGAAACCTAATCTAACCACTGCATCACCATAAGATTCATTCGCTCAACCAATTGCAATAATTGTTAAGGTGCATAAAATAAAGAATAAAATAAAATAAAATAAAATCAAATCAAATAAAATCAGAGAATAAAGAAATTAGATTTTAATTCTAAAACTTTTCAATAATTACTTTGCTTAATGCCATCAAGAAAAATCAAGACCACCGCACCAAGTGCGCACTGTCACTACGCACAAAAATTCAATGTTGACTCATTGGTGAAGACCAAGACCTCATAAACTTGATTTATTAATGAAAGACCCATTACAAGCAAATAACCATTACAAAATTCTTTTAATAAAAATAAAGTGCATCCAACCTTACCATAGACACAAGAAACACTAAACGGAGGAGAGGGACTCGCGGTCTTGAACGGCGATCCAACCGGCTCTCGTTTCGCGATCTGAAATCCAAGCAAGGGAAGATGTTTTCAAGGATGATCCGATGGTGGAGTGACGATAGCAACGGTGGCGGCGCGATGGCGTAGAAATCCAAGTGGTAGTGTGCCTTAGGGAAGGCCTTGGATGAAATATTGATGGAAGGAGGAGAGATGAAGAAGAATTAATGGAAAAAGGGGGAATTATTGTTGCTGGTCGTCCAAGGGGAATGGAGAGATGGGGGCTCCACGTCCAGTCCTCTTTTGGCTCTATTTATATATTTTTGATAGCTTGGGTTGCAGGGTTTTTGATTTGGGTAAGGATTAGTAGTGTGTGGTCCAAGTTGGATTAGGATTAGGAGGTTTTTTGAGAGATTTTCTAGGGGTTGGCTCACAATCCTAGTAAAATTAGGATTGTTCTTATCTCATGCAACTCCCTCTCTTGGGTCCCACTTGGGTTAAGGATCAATTCAAATCTGAATTTCAGATTTGATGTACAATTCTTGAATGCATGTGGACCCCACTTGGGTGTACACAACATGGAACGTCCCATGCCTTGGCTTGACTTTCTTTTGCAAATTTTTTTCTTCTTTGTTTGGCTTGAATTGAATCTTAGCCATCCATCTTGACATGTAAGCAATATTTGTTGGAGAGTAGATATGACACCTCATCATCTCATGGCCCGCAAATTTGGAACTTATCTTCAAGAGATTAAATCTGATTTTTTTCTTGCATATGAGAGCGGACCCTACCATGGCCGCCCCTACCTTAGATTCCATGCCAAAGGAAGGTGGGTCCATGGTGCATTTGATTCATCAATTCTCTTCCGTGGGCCCCGATTTCTGAAATTCCCTACAAAAATAGAAGCAAAGATCAAAGAATAATCTAATCATATAGGTAAGGAATTATACAAGATGCGGTCCCAATTCACACCAAATAAATGCATAAAATGTCACCATTTTATCAAGTTTTCTTTAATTAAATCAATGGTACAAAGAAAATTCATCATTTCATGTGTGAATAAAAAGTTATGGGAAATTTGTGACTTTCAATGTAAAAAATAGAGAAATTCATGATTTTATGTGAAAATACAATTTTTGGATGAATTTTGACTCAAATTTAGACTTTGATGCTCAAAAACATAAAATCATAATTTTTTTTACTAAAATGGTTCATGATTTGATGATTAAGTCCTTAATTACTCTAAAATGATAAGAAAATATTGCATTTTTAAGGACTTATCAACAATGATTGCAACACATATTCTCAATCATTGTGCCTCGAGGGGGCATTTGTTAGCATACAAAAAATTCATTCAACTATGCCTCACATTTTCCAAGGCAAAACACTCATTTCTAAAGAGAAAAATATCATTTTTATGACCGCTAGAACATGATCGGCCGTGATGACAACATCTTAGCGGCCATTATATGCCAAGCTCCACTGGCCGCTTTAACCTTCAATAAACTAGCCGCTCAGCGCAATAATGTGGCCGCTGCTCCTCACTAAGACAACGATTGCTGGACGCTAAAGGAATACAAAAATATTGGTGCCGAACTTCTTCACCTGTGGCCCTGAGCAGTTATGACCCAGGATTTGGGCAGTTACACCTTCCGACGGCCGCTGGATCTGCAAAAGGAATAGTTACAACTTCTATTAAATTACAAATTTCCAAACCGCTCCACTCCTCCATGATTTCCGACAATCATGGCTTCTCAAAGGCTATAAAAAAGGAGACCTAAGCAGGCAGCAAGGACCCCTGATCCTACGCAAAAAAAAAAAAAAAAAAAAAGATGACTTGGAACTCTGCCAATTTCAAGACAAAAGACTCTCTTCCTTCCTCGAGGTGAGAACCAGGCAGAAAGTTTTGAATGGGGTGATAGTTTCCAAAAAACCAGTCTTTGTTCCTCTCACCAAATAAGAAAAAATAGGGATTGTCTTTGCCATTTTGAGGAAGACATCCCTATCAATTCTTCTTCCATATAAAGGTGATGAATTACAAAGATTGGCAGAGGAAACTTTGGGGCAGCTTTCTCCAACTTCATCTCAGGCAACTTTTCTCTTTCTCTTGCTATCATCTCTCTTTTATTTTGATTCCTAAGCCTAATGAGGGGGTTGTAAAAAATATTGTAAACAATCTGCACTTAAAAAGTGAGATAGAAAAACCCATGTAAACAAAAGTGGAGATAATTCCTCAAAGTACAATAAAAAACATGTGCAGGTCATCTTCATATCTTTCTATAAAATTCGTGAATGAATAAAAGTTTCCCCTTTTCATTTCTTTTTTGAACGAAACAGATGAGTTCAACGAAGTAACAGGAACCAAAGGTTGAAAAGCTTGTTCAATCTAGGATTGGGTCAATTCCTCAAGTGTTGCTAGACTTCCAGGGACTTGAAGATAATGTGACAGATTGTTTAAAGGAAAAGGAATTGGAAGAGGAGGAGAATGATCGGTTTGGGGCTAGATCGGATTCTCAAGGGATAGATAGTGAAACAGTTTTGGAAGTTGTTCCCTACAATGTTTTAGAGACTCATGCAATTGCATAACCGACTTTTATTTGAAACTGCGCAAGAGAGTAAGGAGTGGCAAGACGCGTTGGGCGGGGAGATCTTCGCCTTGATTGAGAGTGGGACATGGGAGTTCATGCCGTGTCCAAACTTTGTGAAGACGGTTGGATGTAAGTGGTGATTTGTTACTAAGGTTCAAACTTGATCTTAACAAGACCTTTTGGGCTTGTGGCGAAGATCAATAACTTCCAGATGAGAATTAGCATCGCAACTAACGAAGGGTGAAATCTTAAGCTGATAAATGTCAATGAAGACTTTCGGCATGAAAATTTTGATAAGAAGATCTACATGAAGCAGCCGTATCGTTTTGAGCACAATAGAAGCTAGCAACGCGAGTTTGGAAAAAAATTTCAAATTTCCGACGGAGGCTTGGCATAATGAAACTGGGAGTATGCGCTAAGGGAGAGTGTTGAAGTCATTGCTGACTTAGCACGTGCACCGCAGGGAATAGATCAGTGATGATAATTAGATTAGGACTATATGTAGTTTCTTTATTTTATTAGGGTTCCTTTATTTATTATGGCTGTATTTCCTATGTAGGTCAGGACTCTATGTACCAGGTCTGCTTTGGTTATTTTATATATTGATGAATGTAATAAAATACAATAGATTGCAATATAGGAGTTTGCTTTTTGCTTCCCTTTCCTCTCCTTCCTTCTCCCTCGACGCGTTGGATGCAAAATGTGAAGGCTTTTTTTTTTTTTCAATTGTAAACTGTGATTCTTAGTTTGCTTACGTGGGTTTTCATCCAAAATTTGTTTGATATTCTACATGTTACTTTTGTATATGTAAAATGGATGTCGTCCAAAGCTTATGCGAGATGAGGCCTTTAACCGATGGTTGCCAATATTTGAACTAGGGCTGAAAGCAAATCGAACTCATGAGGGTCTTGGTCTAGGTCAGGGTCAGGGTCATGACAGGTGAATTGAACCCCACAGCGACATATGATTAACACTTACAATTCTTATGTAGACTAATAATACCAAATGTCATGGTTCAGTTCAACACGTTGTATTCAGTTCTACCCAGGGGAAAAAAAAAACATGTTGTATTCAGTAAATTCATCAATTAAGTTATCTGGAATGAGGTTAGGATTCAATGGTTTGTCATGATGCAAAGATTTGACCTAGAAAAAAAATCATTCATTTTAATTTATTAAGTAGGAGAATTTGTCCATGTAGATGACTGAATGGACATATTTTTTCATGTTTTCTCCTGTTAATTTGCAGTGGGGCATTTTAGCCGTTCCAGCCCATCATGTTGCATTCTCTCTCATGAAAATATAGGATAAAGTTCATCCTCTTGAAATTACGCACACAATTAAATTGATTAAAGTTTATAAATAATCTTGAATATAGTTAATCTAAATTCCCATTTGACACTCTGATTATTAAAGTGAAATCTTAATGCAATCAATGGGATTGTGTCACGTAAACACTTAGGTCAAGCAGAAGTGAGAGCCTATTCTTTTTAGGAAAAACCGTTACAGCCGGTGGCATGGGTAGGGATCCACTGATAGAAATCTAATTGAAAAAAGTCTTGAAAACTTTCATGCGTTTGTGAAATATTCTATTTTTTTGAATCCTTTTCTGAAAACGGCAAAAAGCTTAGGACTGTTTTGAGGATTTTCCGTGATCTATGTCGCCATTGGAGATTTGCGAGTAAACGTCCTAGCTGTCGACAGACATACTAAAAGGTTCATTCATCTCACTTGGCTTCCAACTTTGGTCTCCAACTATTTCACAAATATTTCGATCGTCTTTTTAGGTTAATTTGGTAATAACAATCATGTTTCATCCACATGCGACCACTTTGTACATATAGTGTTTTTTTTTTTTTTACCCCAGCCTTAGTGGCTGGGACCATTATTTTTTTTATAATAATTATATAAAACCCGGTACAGCCGGGAAGGAAGCCCACCGAAGTGGGAAGAAAGCCCGACACACCTGGGAAGGAAGCCCGCCGAAGTGGGAAGAAAGCCCGCATATACACATGCAGGAATATATAAGGAGGAGGTGGGGGTTAAACCCCTGACCTCCCCAATAAGAACCCAACTCCTTACCAGTGGGGTAAGGAGTGGTTCTTTGTACACATAGTGTTGGTGGTTTTCAGCATTAACCTAAGGAACTTGGGTAGATAAGGTAGTGCGTTCCACCTTTACCGCAACTAATTCAGTGCATTTTTATTTATTTTAAAAGTTGTATACCTTAAATTTGATATGATGCCATCCAAACGGGGCAAGTTCTGTATCACATACCAATGACCCGTCACTAGGGCAAACCCAAGCACAACCACATTTAAATCACAGTGCGCTTCAATAAAAATTGTGGATTCACCCTCCAAATCTACGTGAAAATCCTTTGTTTGCCCCCAAGATCAAACTACCTATTAAGGTTTGCACCCCTCAAACGAAGATCTTAAGTCCGCCATGCCCATCACAGAGCATCTCGGGTTTGAATGAGATAAATTTGAGGCAGGCATGTTTGGCTTTACTCTAACTTGTACCAAACCCGCCCGTTGCCATCCCTATGTAGAAATGGGACCAATCTAGTAAAGTACTATTTTAAGGGTCTCAAAGTTGTTTAAGTTTTATCCAATAGATAAAGAGAAATGGGTGTCAAATTTTCTTGATTAATTAGGGCTCTACAAAACTTGGGTGTCACATTTGGGCGTAGACACGACCACTCGCACACTAACCATATTCCTGCCAACATCATGTGCTCGCTGAATCATTGATGTATCTACTATCTTCACAGAAGTATGGCTATCAATCAGGCTTTTGCAGGTTTTTTCCCCCTTAAAAATGTCCCAAGGCCATGCTTGGACAAATTTTTTGCAGGCCTGGCACAACTGAACCTTCTTATCTGATAGGATTTTCAATCCACATGGCATTATTCATAATCTGCCCTATCCTGAAGACATCTTCTGAATCTCTATCAATTTGTAAATGCAAAAGCATGTTTCTCATCCTCACGCTTGCTCTCAAAAAACTTTGGGTGTGAGAGTGGTTTTAATGGTATTAATCATATATACGTTTAGGTCATTTCTTTTAGAAATTTCACTTGTAAACAAGATGTCTTCCATTTTCACCTTTTATGGCTATCCTAGTGTGTGCTCAATCAGGTCCCCTATATAGATGCCAAGAAATGGTTGAGTCCTCTAGAACAATCAATGGAGTAACTTAGCTGACAATCTGAACGTTGATTTCAATCCAGAAAAGGGAGAAAAATAGGATCATGACAGGTGTTCCATGGCAATATAAAGTGAAAAAAAAAGTTCAAAATTTTGATTTTCTTCTCTTCCGGCACTAACCCACAAGGGCTGAGAAAAGGCTTGACAACCCCAGGCCGGCCCCGCCGTTAAGACAGCCCTACCTACATAGGAGTGACTACTCACCAGTTACTGTATGGGCAACATACAATGTGCAAGCATTTTCTTTTTTCCTCCCTTCAAACTTCATAAAAATATACGGCATCTGACTTTTTCTGACAATGGGAAATTGCTTAACTAAAAACAAAGAAGTTCCCATCGAGAAATCCACAGTCGCACCAAACATAAGAAACACCGTTTCACATAAGAGAAAAAGATTCAAACCAAATTTGGATTTTCACCACCCGCAAAAGTCAATTATCATGATATCCATTCACCACGGATTTTGATGATCAGGCAATTTAAGTAAATAAATAAAGAAGCCACAAAGGAGACGAATTCAGAGGATGTATAAATAAGCCTATCACATCTGATGACGATAAAGGCAGTGGGGCATAAGGAAAACCAGTGAAGCCTTCTCCTTCACCCTGTTTAACACAACAATGGGGACAGGAGAAAATTGCAACAAGCAAAGAGAAAAAGGACCAAGGAAGAAATCAACTAATCAACTTTCCTGTTAGCGCCATTTTTCGATGACTTCCTCTTCATCCGGCTGAAAGGCCCCACTGTTCGGTCCATGATATACATGTAAATTACCTGGCTCCATGACTTGTATGACTCGAAATCATTGTAGAATTCAGGTGCTATCTCCTTCACCTTGTAGAGCTTGCTCCCTGGGATCCTCGGAAAATCGTGGTGTTCATTGTGGTACCCAACGCTCCATGTCAGGAGATTGAGGGGGCCGTAATATGAATATGTTTCCTGATCTGGGTGAAAAACATAGTGTTCAGATATGAAATGGCCTGCCATTGGATGCATGCCGCCTCCTACAAATGTCGAGAGAATGAGATAGGCAAGTGACTTCCAGCCCCAGAAATAGACCATGGCAGCATCAAGGGATAGCTGGATGATCAAGTTGGTGAATTCCCATAGCCCGGGGGGCTTGGGGTTGAGAAAAAGAGGGCGGAGAGCATAAAAGAAGAGTTGGAGGACAACCCATATGGCTTTGGTGATGCTGTTGGTGACCACATGACCTTCAGTGTGGCAGGGGATGTCCATGTCAATGCCATCAACACCTTGGAAGCGATGGTGCTCCAAATGGTACTTTTGGAAAGTGACCGACATAGGAACACCGACAGGCAGGTTGGCAAAGATTCCTAACCACCGGTTGTAGACAGGTGTTGAGAATGCAAGGTTGTGGCTGAGTTCATGGATGGCGAGAAAGAGGTTGTGGTTGAGGATAGAACCGAAAAAGTAGGCAACAGTTAGAATCTTCAGCCAACCAGCATTGCAGAGGAAAGTTGCAGTCCATAGCTGAAGCAAAACAGCTATAGTAATCTGCACCACAGTCCACAAAGGGGGAAAAAGAAGGATCAGTAATAGAATTTGTAGACAGTGCATAGTATGTAACATGACCAAACAAGTCACATATCAATACCACTCAGCCTATGATGCCTAGATACGGCATGGATACGGATATGATACGCCATAGACACGGAAAGGACATGGATTTTACACATAAAAAGTGAAGTATCGGATACGATACTTCACGATACGTTGCCCATTTCGAAGTATCCGTGCATCATAGCACTCAGTAAATAATAAAGAACATTTCACGACATGTGATCTAAGATCCAGCTTGTGGGGGCTACCTAGATGCATGCTTATCAATGGGTAAGAGAATGGAAAGTTCTCGTCACGGATAAGGATTAGGAAAAAGTCAGCCTCATCAGATTATCCCAACTTTTATTAGATAGCCTCAAGGTACTTTTAACTACATTCGTTTGAGGCTAAATATGGTGGAGAATAAAGGTGAGATGAGTGCCAAATTGGACCAGGTACCACTTCACGAGGGGAATGTGTGAAGGGAGTAGGGTGTAGACAGATCAATGATTTTGTCTACAGAATGGTATGCATTGGCTAATGCCACCAGTGCTAATGTAACTTTCCATTAAAAAAATATTAACATATACATTAAAAGTAAATGGGGCAATATTCATATGTTATCAAAAAATATAAATATTCATAAAGATTTTTTAAATTTCTTCTAAATTTTAAAAAAATTTGTATTTATTTTTTATATTATGTATTATATTGCCTGTGCTAAGCATGGGCATGTTTTGCTAGTCTTACAGATCTCAGTTGATAGGCAAAATGTTCTCATTATGAAAGAGAAAAAGGAGATAATTAAAGCCTTCTTTCTACAAATAACTAAAATAAGACAGAGAAGTGAAACTTGTAATCTACATTTGAGATGATATATTCGAGGAAACATTAAAACGAATTGAATATCTACGTTTCTACACAAACAACAGGCACAAATCGATTGCTATAGGACTTGAAAAAACATCGAAAGGACAGAATTCATAAATTATTACAGGGAAAAAAATGGTGTAAATGTACACATGAAAAGGTCACAAAAAGTATACCAGCACGGGAGTAAGAGAAATGCAGTCATCGCAACTGGAGTAAAGAATTAGGTTTGAACAATGAGAAAGATTCAAAATAAATTGAATATGAATCATGGAAGATCCAATAAATAATAATAATAATAACAATAATAATAATAATAAATCCATTAAAAAATGAATCATGGCAACAGATTTTTGTAAGTGCAAACTCTTTCTCTTGTATATATATATATATATATATATCTATGATACTAGGATACTTGTACAAACCCAACATATCCTTATCGGACCGATACAATACTTGTGTTGGTACTTGATACTGCATCGATACTTCTAGGGAACAAGTTTAACATATCGTACTAACCAAATCCTTTATTTCATGTAGTTTTTAAAATTTTTCTTCTCACCATAAAAATTGCCAAAAAGGGACGAAAGCAATGATAATTTCATTGATTCAAAAGTGATCTAAAAATAAAAAAAATAAATACACACTCATATCCGTATCAGTGTCCTAGATTCTCAAAAGTAAGGAGTATATCCCCGATCCCCGTATCAATGTTCGTATCCATATCCGTATCTGAGTGTAAGAACCTGATTTTTAATTACTTCGATTTACGCTAATTTATTACGTTTAGTGGATAATGACGCTTGATTAGAGGTCAATCGAGAGTTTCTTGGGATTAGAACTAAGTCTGTTTTGGTTTCGGAGAGTTTCAATGAGTTTTGTGAGAATTCGACTTTTTTCGGGTTAAGTTAGAATTGTGGGGTTTTTCAAGGGTATAAAAAAAAATGCTTTTTGAGCTCAAAAGTTCGGCCTCGACTGGCCCAACAACTTTCATGTTCAGTCCAAACTCATCCGAGATCCAAAAAGTCCAATTTGACCTCGCCACACTTTTTGAGCTTTTTAATGCAGTTTGGAAAATCACAGATTCTGACACCGATCTCCGAAAATTCGGATTCTTGTCTTGTTGGAAAGCTCTTCCCTAGAACTACAATTCTTTTTCTTTGACTAAATCTATCCGGAGTTCCTAAGACCTTCGTTAGAGCGCCCCAAGCTCGGCTAAGGTGGTAACAAACTCACAAACTAAGACTTGCATAATATCCCAACTACCACCACCTACTTTATTAATGCCCACCTACCACATTCAATGTTTCCACCTACCACCACTACAACCCATTTAACACTCTCATTTCTACCGGCCATAGTAAAAGAGAAGGCTCTGCTCTCTCTTTCTCTCTTCTTCTCTCCTCTCATCTCCTTCCATGACAACTTGAAGAACTTCACAGTGGAGATTGCTCTTGCAAATCTGACCCGACCAAGCAACTTCTCATCACCCTTTTCGCAACATAATCTCTTTTGCTGCGAATCCGACTGTGGCAGCCCCTTCATCAGTCATCTCTCCTTTCTTTGATCTTCATAGAGGTAGGCCCTCCTCCCCCCTTAGTTTAGAACACATCTTTTGCATTAGGGTTTACTGTTTTGGGTTGGATTTTTGACAGTTGTGGGTTTTATTTTTGGGAGATTTTGGTGGGCTTGGTTTGGAAGGGAAAGCTCTTAGAGGAGCTCGGATTGACTGTAAGATTTAGACTGTGTACTGTTCTTGGTTTCGACCCAAGTGTTTAAAATTAGTTGCATACTTTGTTTGGTTAGTCTTGATTAAAGTTAATCATGACTATGTTAGTAGTGATTTATGCTAATCACAATGGTTTTAGTGCTTGGTTCCTGTTAATTAATGTTTCATGTACTTAGAATCTTAATGACTATGGTAATCCAAAAATTTTATAGGCAAATGATGGATTTCCGTCCTAAGTTTTCAACTGATTTCATGTTAATGAATAATTAGGATTTCTAGTTTTCATCGTGGGCACCTTAATTTAGTGGTTTTAACCCCGTTTTAACCTCGTTTAAGAATTATGTAAACCCCTCTTTTTTTCCCTTTTGCTCGAATCACGAGGTGGGCCGCCCCTAATCTGCAGGCCAGCAAGCTACCCCTGCCCAGCGGCCAGCTGCCCATTGCAGCAGTCCATATGCCATTTCTGGCGGCCAGCAGCACCTGCCAGCTGCCCTCTCCCCAGCCACCTGCACATCACTCTCTAACGGCCAGAAGTTAGCAATGCTACCCAGCGGCTGCAGCACAAAAGTTTTCAGTGGTTAGCTGCCACCTGCAATTGCTGCCAGCGGCCAAGATCTTGATTCCAGCGACCCTACATCTCAGTGGCCAAAACCTGATTCCAGCGGCCATAAAATTCTATTCCCAGCGGCCACTAATTTTCATCCTGATTTCAACGGCCATTATCCTCCCTTTCCCTGCCCTGCCACCTGTCCCCACCGTATATTAGGCTGGGCCCAATCCTCCTTATCAGTTGGGATACAACCTGCAGCAGCAGCTGCTGCCGTGCACAGTGCTGTGGCCAGTAGACTCCACCCCGGGACCCGCAGACCCATCCTTTTTGGCCCCGCTTTAGGATTAAATGCAACCTGAGATTTTCCCCCTTGTTTTCCTCAAATGTATTTTAAATTTTCAAGGAAAAAAAAAAATTCGTATTACTTAAACCCTCTTCAAATACAAATTTTGGTGTACCCGTACCCTACCCCTGCCTGGCATTAATTTATATTCAAAATCAAACCCCAGCATTTGTGACGCATGTGGAGCACGGTGACTTGTAATTTTTACCCGAACTTAGGGATTGGATATTTCCAACTTCCGAATGCATCAAGTGTACGAAAACACTCTAATATCTATCCCTTTGAGCGTGTAATCTTGGAAATCACCGTAATTGCATGCGTAGGATTATTTCAATCAAACTTTCGTACTTTTATCATGCATCTTGCAAACCTGATTTGTATCATCTTGCCACACGGGGACTCCGAAGGTCTTAGCACGCGATTTCGCCCTGCTTGATCATTGGATGTACCCTGGATCCATAAAGGGTTTCTCGGTTAGAGTGCGCGCATTTATTGCCCTGCCCTTCCAAGTTACCTGGATCACCTTGCTTTTCTGACACCCGTTTTGGGTCCCACAGTTCTACCCTAAATGCTGCCCGTTTTTCCGTAGAATTTTCTAGATTTAGAAAATATTGTTTTGAAACTAGTTTTAATTCGGTTTAGTGTTTTAAAAGTCGAATCAACACTGTTCGTGATTTTAGGCATTCTTTTGTCCGGTAACTCCTGTACTTGCAAATATCTCTCGTGGGTAACCGAATTACTCTTTAATCCCTGATTTAAGTATTGGATCTTACATTTTGCCTCGATTTTTGAGTCGGCACCACCAAGCTGTTTTTCCAGTATATATTATATATATCTATATCTTGCTTGCTGCAATTTGAGTTCAGTATGTGATCGGTGTCACTAAAATACCTACCATGCCCGGGGCACACCAAGTACCCTGTGGCAGGGCCAAAGATTTTTTATGGGCGTAAATTCCCAGGTGAGTTCCAAGGTACTCTCAGTTTAGCTCGGTTGGGGCAAGCGGAAGCTCCCCCTTTCGAGGATTATGCGATGTGGTCGCCAAGTACTCATTAGTCTGATTTTAATTCTTGTTTATGATTCTGTTAATCATATTTTCTTGCATCAACTTGTCCAACTCGGTTACATTAATTTCTTGATTAATCACATGTATTTATATTATGTTTTGTATCTGCAAACTATGCTTTTTATCTTGAATACTTGCCAGACTCCCGTCTGACCTACGCTTAATGCCGTAGGTAACAAGCTCGTCTATGCGCCCAAACTGGACCTTGCGGCTGTCCAACCAGATCCATCAGTTATTCGAGAGTGGGTAGTTGACGACATAGAATAGCGTCCAAAGCTGCAGAGCTTGTAACACTACCTTTTGGGTTTTTATTATTTTTGAGGAATTCCATCTTTTGCTAATTGTAATTATTGGCCAGTGTTTTGTACGGCCTTATTCTGGGTTGTAATTAAACTTAATCTTTTGTTAAACCTGAATACTAATGAATGAAATGAATTCCTTCTGTTATCCAGTTTGATAATGCCATTGTACTCTGATCTCTGTGCATTCTTCCTGAAATGGCCCTCCGTAAGCTTCAGCCATGATGATCCTCGAGGATCGAGGACCCTACAGAATCTCACAACAGAATCTCACATAGTGGAATCCTATGGGTGAAATTATATGGCGCGGATTGGGGTCACGCCCGTCCTCTTCTTCCATGCACTGTCACGGCTCCATTAACCCTGATCGCATCTTAATCCATATTAGGGACTTGGGGTCGTGACACTAAGCATCATATATATATATATATATATATATAAAGCAAGGCTCTCCTAAGCTCAAGCTTAGTATAAAATCTCGTAAGCTCACACTTATGGGGCCCACCCTTGGTCCATCCAAATGGACCAAACACAAGACCCCCATGAATTGCACATGTCCACCAACTTTCGATCAGATTCGAATTTACTGGACCGTTTGATCAACCGTGTACCGATCCGAATGGACTATTGACCATTAAACTTTTGGGGCACAGATGGAGATGATAGAAATCATGGTTGGGGCTGTTGTTTTGCAGAGAGGAGGGTCACAAGGAGTCCTTGAAGTGGCCCCATCCCCATCCCCATGTGGGCCCCACCACACACTTGAGCTTACCTTGTCCCCTAGGCTTGAGCTTAGGTGCCCATATATATATATGGGAGATGCTCCTACGAAAGCATCTCTCACCTTACTATGAAGGATAAGGTGGAGGCCCTCACATTTAAGTTGTTGGCATTGGATATGGATGTGAGGGCCCTCTCATAATAAGGTGAGAGATGATCTCATAGGAGCATCTCCCTATATATATATTTATATATATATAACAAGTCAAAATCATGCAACAGTTCATGAGATTCATATCATCCATTAGGTCTGTTCTCCATTCGAAAGACTAGTTTCTGCTTAAAACTGATTGGAAGGTTGTTTGATTAGTGCGATTTCTCAGCTATAAGCCACCAATAAGAAGAGAGTGCCCAAATATTTAACATTCAAGATCTATAAGTATCAATACTTAATCCTTATTTCATTGTGTGGTAAATTCTTAATCCTTACTCCATTGTTTACAAAAACCACTGTTATCAGTGGAAGGTAGCTGTGTTTATAGGAACAGCATTTGTACATGGGATCTGAGTCATTCATAAAGCAACCGAACCTCAGAGTAGCTAGAGCCAAACAAATTTTATCAAAATAATCATTTATATCCAACTGGGAGATTTCCAATCTAAGAAACTATGATCAAGACAACTCATCATCATGATAATAAAAGAGTATTAACAGTAATAACCTATGATACCTAGATATTTGTATGAGCCCAACATATCCGTAATCGGACTGATGCGACACCTGTATTGGTACCTGATACTGCACCGATACTTCCAAGGAACAAGTTCAACATATCATACTTATAAAGTCATTTATTTCATATAGTTCTTTTAACATTTTTACTTCTCACTATAAAACATATTAGAAACAGACGAAAACAAAGATAGTTTCATTGATTCAAAAGTGATCTAAAGAAAAAATCAGGACACCCGAATCCGTATCCGTGTCCTAAGTTTTCAAAAGTGAGGAGTTGTATCCCCAATCCCCGTATCAGTGTCCGTATCCATAACCGTATCTGGGCATCATAGGTACTAACAATAATAATTTATATTATCATCATAATCATTTGTATTGACTTCCATATGGCTTTTCCTCTAGTAATGATTAATAAATTACATTAACAAGAGGAAACACGCACTAATGTGGATAGAGATTAAGGAAAACCAACAACCTATCTTCACAGACATATGAAAATGACCAAAGTCATGTCAAAACGTTGATGTCAAAACTCCAACTATGACCTATGGAGTAGAATGTTTAATCTCTAATTAGGAAACAACACATGCAAAAATGAGTGTAACAAAGATGAGAACGTTGGAATGGATGTGTGGTAAAGTAGAAAATAATCAGAAATGAGCACATTTGAGAACATCTAGGGATAACATCAAGAGATAATAAATTAAGAAATACTCATTTGAGATGATTTGGACATTTCAATACAGGCAAACAACGGCAACGACGAGGAAAAGCTTTTCGATGTAGGTTGATGGCCCCTCAAGGAAAATGGGTAAGTTGAAGAGGACATGGATGGAAGAAGTAATGATAGACCTAAACAAAGGCTATCCAAGGGTTTTTCCCATGATAGACTGGAATGGGAAAAAAAAAAAAAAAATTAAAGTAGCTGACCCCAATACAATTGAGACAAGGCTTTTATGATGAATGATAATCCAAATCTGATTCCCAAGATAAACTAGAATGGTGAAACAAAATTCATGTAGAAGACCCCAACATAGTAGGGACAGGGCTTCTATGATGGTGATGAAATCCAGATTGATAGCACAAATAAAATTCACGCAACTAACCCAACAAAGTTGAGACAAGGATTTTATGTTTGTGATGAAATCCATAGAGTGGGATGGCGAAATAATATTCATGTAGCTGACCCCAACATAGCTAGGACAGGGCTTCTATGATGATGATGAATTCCAGATTCATGGCACAAAGAATGATATAAGTGTCAACTAAAACAATATCTGCAAAACCAAAAACTAGGTATTTCTGAAGAATTAGAGCAAAAGAAATAAAGCCCAAAAGAAATTTTAGAAAAGATAAACCGTAATCGACGAATATGAGAAATCTGACAAGAGTATTAACGAAGAAAAAAGGATTAGAACTCACTTAAGGCATGATTCTTCCACAAATTTTTATAGAACAGTAAACAATCCGCATCAATTACAGCCCACATGGAATTTGAAAATGGCAATGCCGACATTACATTGGTACAAACAGAAAACAGATCCAAAATATTCTCTCTCTGAATGGTAAGTTGGTAACTAGGTCCAAAATATTAAAATTTCAAAATATCACTTTCTTCAAACTCACATAGAAAGACCAAAAAAGCCCGCAAGGGCCCATTTGACTGCTTCATATTGAATTCTCATTTCTTAGGGATTCATAGTAAAGTGGGGTCTAATGCAGGAGTACCCAAAAAAAAATGGAAGGGCTATAATGCCGATATTCAGATCAGAACCTCCATTTCATAAGATTTGATTTACTAGGGTGATTAACAGTTAACACCTCACCTTTTAAAAGAGGAACTACTTGATAATTGATGGCACCTTTACTCCTTTACTGGCCCTTATGGGTTGAATTCACAGGAATTCAAAACTGACCAAACAAATGGGCCCCAAATGAAAATCGAATCAAGGAAATAAGGAGATCCTACAAGGGTATCAATAACAACAATATCCTCCCAGAAAACAATAGTTTGAAACGAGGACAAAAGTGAGAAAACACCCATATTGGAATTGATGTAAAACCATGATACCATGATAGAGAGATGCAAGGAAAATTGACTCTTCTGAAGATTTAAGATAAAGCAGAAGAAACCCATATATGGGACCCACTGCAAACCAAACAGAATAGAACCCAGTCCCAGATGTGAATTAGAGTTAACACGCATCAAAGATGCAATAAAAATCGATTCTTACGCAGATATACGGTAAAACAGAAAAGCCGAGATAGAACCTGAATAGGATCTATGAGGTCAGCCAAAGCAACCCAAATCTGAATTGATGTAAAACGGATCAGAGAGCAGTAAACAACCATTCTTCTGCAGATTTACGGTAACACGGGTGAAACCTGGATGTCAATTAAAGTAAAACCAATAGAGCATACAATGAAAATTTACTCTTTATGAAAATTCACGGTATAACAGAAGAAACGCTTATAGAAACTAACACGGAATTAGCGGATCCAGCCGAAAGCAAAACTGATGTAAAACGAATCAGAGATACAATAAAATCCGATTCATCAGCCGATTTAATGTAAAACGGAAGAAGCCCTGAAGTGAATCTGATGTAAACGAATCGGAAATCAACTAAAATCACCCAGATTCACGAAAATCAAAAGAAACCCAGATAGAATCTAATACAGATTTAGCGAATCTGCGATCTACACAAAAACAGAAGCAACCCAGATGTGAATTTGTCGTAAACAGATCAGATATCAACTAAAATCGATTCTCCTACTAATTAACGGTAAAACAAAAGAGCCCCAGACAAAATGTGATACGAATTTAGTGAATCTGCAGATTTACACAAAAACAGAAGAAAAGAAACCCAGATAGAATCTGATAGGGAAATGCGGATTAACCCAAAACCACATTCAATAATCCAGACCAACCCCAAAGAACAATGCTGCATTCTTCATCAGAAAAACAAAGAGAGAACTCAATTACCTTGAGAAACGCCCATGGATCTGGACCAAAGAGCTCTTTGATTTTGGGGTATTGAGAGAGGATCTGACGCCTCCGAGAAGCGTGCGGTTCATCCGTGTACGACCAGAAGAAGTCTGTCGCCATTACACCTTCCTCTCCGTCTTCTCTTCCTCCCATTTCTCTCACTCTCTCTCTCTCTCCGTTTGAGTAAAAGAAGAAGAGAAGAGAAAGGAGAAGACGAAGAAAACACAAGGCCAAAACAAAAAAAAGAATGTGCAGGGTATATACAGAATCGTAGACCGTCGATTCTGATCCAACGGCTAGATTTGTATGGTATTGGAAAACCCGAGGAAACGTTTGAAGATTTGCAGGGTGTATACAGAATCTTAGACCGTTGATTCTGATCCAACGGCTACATTTGTATTGTGGCGGTCGCAGCATCCGAAATCCAGGCCGTGTCTAAGGAGTAGCGACAGAAACGGACAGAGAGAGTCAGCCTCAAATCTGCTGTCTGGTTTTGCCCTGCTGTTCCGCACTTTTTTAGGGCCCAGGGTGTGGTGGGACCCACTTTAATCTGTTTTTGTGGGCCAATTATTTAGTATTTTTAGGGCCTTATTGAAATAGGCTGGGTTGGGCTAGTTTGGAGTTGTCTAATCCTGGCCCAATTATTCATTGCACTGTTTTTTTTTTTTTCTTTTTCTTTTTTTTTCTTTTTTTTGCCTTGCTTGTACATGGATGGGAGAGAATGGTAAATTATCGTATTCCTAAACTAACTAGGCTAATTTGGTGGAGCTGATTTGTTGCTCCCCCTCTTCTATAAGGAGACATTTCAATTTGCCCTTGTCATGTTGACAGGCATTCACCTACGTAGGCCCAACAAGCTGATAGCAAATATGTCACGCCTGTGGCCCCCTGTAGAAGGGTGTTGGGTTTGGCGAGCATCCGCCTAAAGAGAGAGTGCGGGGAGACTCTAAAGGACTGGATATATAGTGGTGCATACATCTCATAACTGAAACATGCCGGTCCTGATCCTAGATATATATGTGTGTGACATGGCCTTAACACCACATGAAGACTTTTAAAACCGTGCGGAAAGATTGGGTTGAAATCTCATTAGCCAAAGCAGAGAATATCATGCGAAAAACGGGCCCGAAACGTTACAATATAATAATGTTGTTTATTTTTTCTTCAAGGGAAGTTTCTTTACAAGAATCTCTTATGGGATTTCTATTAGATTGGATGTCCTCAATCCAGTGGATGATATAAATAAATTGATTTATTTTAATAATTGATTAATAATTTCATTCTTTATTAATGTAATGCATGGGATTTTATTCTGTGATTGCACATAACAAATACAAAATGACATAATGGTTCATGAGAAGAACCAGAGCCCACAAGTATATGATGGACCCGGCTTTTTCTTCGGTCCCGGGACTACCGGGGTCAGCGGACATGAGAGTTTGTGGGGCCAAACCCTTCCGTACTCGGGGGCAGAGAAAAGTGAGCATCAACATTTTTTGTATGGGTATGCCAGATTTTTTTACTCTATTTAGAATTTAAAAGTGGTGGTCTGGAGATCCACCTTCACAAGTAAACAAGGAAATCAACTTTTTTTCTAGTTTTTCATTGCACATATATTTAAGAAAAGAGACATGTTTTTTTTTTTTTTTTTTTTTGAATGCCGTGAAAGGCGAATTCATGTTGTTTTGCTGTGAAAGGCAATGTTTGCCGTAGAAGGCGATTTTTTCCATAAAATGCGATTTACAATTCTTATCAATAATGAAAAACAAGAGTTGTGATTTTTTTATCTCTTTAGAAAATACAAAATACAACGAAAAGCAAGAAAAGGAAATCTAACTTCTCAGTCGATTGCGGGGACTCGTTCAGATTGATGGTCGCAAGCCATGTGTGGACTTTGCCATCATCTTTAAGATGGGAACAGATGATGCTTTGATTTGCCTGGCTCGGTTTGGACCTCAGATTTTTAGAGGATAAAGACCAAGGGGAGGTCCTATATCCAATAAAAAACTGAGTATACGGGCTAAAAAGCCACATCTAAGCCATGTGGATAGGAGGAGAGGGCCTTATGAGGGTGCCCCCCCCCCCCCCCCACACACACAAAAATAAGTCCTTAAAAATGAATAATTTCCTCATCATTTTAAAGTAATTAAGGACTTAATCATCAAATCATAGACCATATTAATATAAAAAAATCATGATTTTATGTTTGTGAGCATCAAATTCTAAATTCATGTCAAAATTAATCCAAAAATTGCATTTTCACATAAAATCATGAATTTCTCTATTTTTGGCATTGAAAGTCACAAATTTCTCATAACTTTTTATTCACACATGAAATGATGAATTTTCTTTGTACCATTTATTTAATTGAAGAAGACTTGATAAAATGGTGACATTTAATGCACTTATTTAGTGTGAATTGGGCCCGCATCTTGCATAATTCCTTACCTATATGATTAGATTATTCTTTGATCTTTGCTTTTATTTTTGTAGGGAATTTCAGAAATTGGGGCCCGCGGAAGAGAATTGATGAATCAAATGCGCCATAGACCCACCTTCCTTTGGCATAGATTCTAAGGTAGGGGCGGCCATGGTAGGGTCCGCTCTCATATGCAAGAAAAAAAAATCAAACTCAATATCTTGAAGATAAGTTCCAAATTTGCGGGCCATAAGATGATGAGGTGTCCTATATACTCTCCAACAAATATTGGTTACATGTCATGATGGATGGCTAAGATTCAATTCAAGCCAAACAAGGAAGAAGAAAAATTTGCAAAAGAAAATCAAGCTAAGGAGAGGACGTCCATTCATTTTGTTTCAAGATTCACACACCCCAAGTGGGGTCCACATGCATACAAAAATTGCACATCAGATCTGATTTTTAGATTTGAAATTTATTTGGAAGAGAAGTGGGGCCAAGTGGACGAATGGGAAGCTACCAAAGGAGTTTGAATATTTTAAAGAATGGTGCACAAAGAGATTTCATGAGAGAATCTAGGAAGATAGCCCTCAAATTTTGAAAGTTTGCAACCCAAGACTCCTCCACTCCAAAGCTACACGTCCAAGCCTCTCCATTTACAAGAATCACATGTCCACGAGGGGGACCACAAGCAACCAAGACTTGTTTCAAATCTGAAATTTGAGATTTTAATTGATTCTTAACCAAAGTGGGACCCAAGAGAGGAAGTTGCATGGGATAAGAACAATCCTATTTTCACTAGGATTGTGGGCCAACCCCTAGAAACTCTCTCAATACCCTCCTAATCTTAATCCAACTTGGACCACACACTACTAATCCTTACCCAAATCAAAATCTTGCAACCCAAGCTACCAAAAAAATATAAAAAGACCTAAAAAGTGGCTGAATGAAAATTCCATCTCCCCCTGTTCCCCTTGGACGACCAGCAACTCCTAATCTCCCCTTTTTCCATTAATTTTTCTCCATCTCTCATCCTTCCATCAATATTTCATCCAAGGTCTTCCCTAAGGCACACCACCACTTGGATTTCTACGCCGTCACGCCGCCGCCATTGCTATCGTCACTCCACCATCGGACTAGCCTTTCATCATCTTTCCTTGCTTGGATTTCAGATCGCGAAACTAGAGCCGGTTGGATCGCTGTTCGAGACTGCGAGTCCCTCTCCTCCGTTTAGTGTTTCATGTGTCTATGGTAAGGTTGGATGCACTTTATTTTTATTAAAAGAACTTTGTAAGGGTTAGTTGCTTGTAATGGGTCTTTCATTAATAAATCAAGTTTGTAGGGTCTTGATCTTCACCAATGGGTCAACATCGAATTTTTGTGAGTAGTGACAGTGCGCACTTGGTGCGGTGGTTTTGATTTTTCTTGATGGCATCAAGCAAAGTAACTATTGCAATATTTTAGAATTAAAATCCATTTTTTTTATTCTCTAATTTTATTTTATTTTATTTTTATGCACCTTATACAATTATTGCAATTTGTTAGACTAATAATTCTTATGGTGATACAGTAGTTAGATTAGGCTTCTAGATTAGGATTTTTCTTTTTCTTTAGTTGTATTTAATTTTTTAGACTTGTAATTAATTTTTTTTATTAAAGTAGGACATTTGACTTGTATAGTTTTTTTTAGGCTAGAACTAGTTTTTTTTTTTAATAGGACAGGTTTTGTGATAAATAACTCTTCGTGGATCGACCTGATTTCACTGGTTATTACTACAATCGCGACCTTGCACTTGGGGCTACGATCAAGTTTTTGGCGCCGTTGCCGGGGAGTTTTTCTTCGCTTAAGGTAATTTTTCCGACCTATCTTTTTAATTGCTTTGTGGGTGTGCCTTTACTATTCCGCAATCATTCTAGATCTAAGGGTAGCATGCATGGAATGTTTGGACCAGCCCTATTGCATTAAAAAGTGGATTTTTTAATATCTGATTTTTGATAAAATTGGAACTATTTCAGATCTGGAAAATTATTTTTTCTGATTTTTCAAAAATCACATCCAGTTTCGGAAAATTGCCTAGTTTACTTGTTCTAATTTGGACTAGTTTAGGTCATTTTTTTTAGTTGCTGGTTAGGATTAATTAAGGTCTGTTAAAATCAGTTATTTTTCATATTTTTAGGTTTTTAAAGTTTCCAAAAGTTTCTAGAACTTTCCCTCACAAAGGCAAGTCGTAGATCGTGCAAATTCGGCTTTTTGGCCACCAAACTTGCCAAAATCTGAAAATTTCAGAACTTTCATTGGAAACTCAATTATTTTAGTTGTTTTTAAATTTAAAAGGACTCTTAAAAACTTGCTGGAATTTTTTCTAAGAAGGTTAATTATTTTTTTGGAAAGCCGAACAAACTACCTTTCTTGATTGGTTCGATGTCTAGGCAAGTCTTGTCCCATTAGATAAGGGAGACAAGCCTCTTGTTCTAGAAGGTGGTTTTTAAGCGGGACCCTTGCAACGCATCGCAACCCCACCACTAATCTAAGGGCTTACCTGGTTGGGCCAGTTTCATAGACTTGAGTTTGGGAGCTTTCCTTAAAGATATCAAACTTTCTAAGACTAGGACTTTGCAAGAATTTGAGAATTTTCTTTTAAATCTAAAAACAGACCTTAGGTAGTTTTTCTTTCTAGGTTTAAAAAAATAAAAAATAAAAAATAAAAACTTTTCAAAATTCTAAAAAAGAAGGAAATAACCCCATCTTCTTGGCAGAGGGACACCTCAAATCAGTTAGAAAGGAAGGAATCACCTGTTAAGAGCTTGATTAAATTCTACGAATCTAGATCTCCTGGTTCTCTTGGGATTTCCAATATGGCTGATGAGCATAGTGATAATGATGAAATTAGGAATGAGAACGGTAATGGGAATGGACCCAATAATAATGGGGAGGTTAATCAACCTCTTAGGAGTCTACGTGATTACCTTCACCCTACATGACAAGCCACACCGTCGTGCATGGTTATACCCACAGGTACGGGTCAATTTGATATCAAACCGGGAGTAATCCAACTTCTCCCTAAATTTCATGGACTTGAATCAGAAAGTGCATATTTGCACATAAAAGAGTTTGAAGAAGTGTGTGCAACACTACACTTCAATAATGTGAGGGAAGACCTTATCAAATTTCGTTTATTTCCATTTTCCCTCAAAGATAAGGCCAAGGCATGGCTTCACTCCTTACAACCCAATTCGATTGCTCTATGGTCCGACATGGTCTGGGAAATTTTAAAGAAAATTTTTCCATTACATAAGACCAACACCTTACGGAGAAATATTATGAATTTTAAACAAAAAGACAAGGAGTCTTATTATAGGTGTTAGGAACGCTTTAATGAACTACTCCTTGCATGTCCCTACCACGGATTTGAATTGCACAATACAATTGGTCACTTCTATGATAAACTTAGTCCAGAAACACGTCAATTCGTGGAGATGATGTGCAATGGGAGTTCATAGCGAAGAACCCAATCAAGCATGGACCTACCTTCGGTTTTTGGCAGATAGTGCACAAAATTGGGACACATCTGGAGGTATAGACCCCGTAAAGCAATTGAATCAGGCCAAAGGAGGGGGGTTATATGTATTAAAAGAAAATGATGATCTTCAAGCAAAAATTGCCTATCTTACCAGAGAAGTTGAGGCCTTGAAATTTGTGAAGAACAAGAAACCTACTATAGTTTGTGGTATCTGCGCTAGTGATAAAAATATTTCTTCGGAGTGCCTAACACTCCATGCTTTTCAAGAAGTGTTTCACGAGCAAGCAAATGCCACTAACACATACAACCGGCAGTTTAACAATTCTTTGGGTAACACGTACAACCCTAATTGGAGGAATCACCCCAACTTTAGTTGGAGGAATGGCCCAAATGCTACTCAGCCCAATTTCAACCAAATGTCAAATCAATATGGGGGTACTCCTAGTACATATGCTCAAAACACACAGCAAATGGTACCCCCTACAACTCAAACGACGCCTTGGGATGAACTTGTGGCTAAGTTTATGGTGAATCAAGAGTCCATCAATAAGAAACATGATCGGAACTTTGAAAATTTACAGAACACCATGTAGAACCTCTGCAAATTGATTGAAGCACAAAATAAAGGGGCTTTTCCAGCCCAACCATAGCCCAATCCAAAAGGGCAATATGAGGTTCATCAGGGTGGTCCGTCAAATTCAAAGGAGCAGGTTCAAGCTGTTACTACTTTACGTAGTGGCAAAGAGATTGACATGCCTTATCTAGAAAAAGATAAACAACCTGCATCCTCAGATCAAGAAGGGAAAGAAAATGAAGTCCCTCTTATCAAGGAAAAAAGCCCAGTTCCTCCGGGATTCAAGCCTTTACCGCCTTTTTCCAACTGATTAGCCCCTGCCAAGCCATCTATACAGAACCAGGAAATCTTGGATGTACTTAAAGAGGTCAAAATTAACATCCTGTTGTTAGATGCAATCAAACAAATCCCATCTTACGCAAAGTTTCTTAAGGAATTGTGCACGTTGAAGCATAAGATACATGTACAAAAGAAAGCGTTTCTCACTGAGCAAGCTAGTGCAATTCTAAAGCATGACGCTCCCCCTAAATTCAAAGATCCAGGATGCCCCACAATTTCGTGCATTATTGGAAATTATCAAATTGAACAAGCGCTGCTTGATCTTGGGGCGAGTGTCAACTTACTACCTTACTTGGTCTATGTAAAATTGGGGTTGGGCGAACTCAAACCCACCCAAGTTACTTTACAGCTCGCAGATCGATCAGGCAAAAGACCGAAAGGGATAGTAGAGAATGTGCTTGTGCAAGTTGACAAGTTCTACTTTTCAGTAGACTTCATTGTGCTAGACACTCATCATGTGGCAGATCCTCATGCTCGGATTCTGGTAATGTTGGGGAGACCATTCTTAGCCACATCTACTGCATTGATTAATTGCCGGAATGGAAAAATAACACTATCTTTTGGTAACATGACATTAGAGCTCGATATATTTGATCTTTGCAAACAACCATGGGATGATAATGTAGACTTTGACAGAGTGGATTTCATTGATAGTTTTGAAGAGCCGATTACTTTTGCACCTGTGCTAAATAATACTAGGGAGAACTGTTCTAAGGAATGGCTGGCACGGGCTGACCATGGACCACCCCACCCCGATATGACACCTCTCCCTTCGAACATAAATTATTCATGCTTAACAATGGAAGAGAGCTTTTCGGTGGTCACCTCTTCACATATGGGCAAAGAACATGTAGTCCAAATGTTACCTACACTTAATGAAGTCATTAATGAAAATACCAATAGAGTTCTTGTCTATTGTGGAGAGAAAGATTTTGTTTGGGATCAAGGTGGATCAACACTTGTACATCGTTAGATTAGATCTCTTTTAGTTTTTTGTCTTTTGTCTCACCTTGGACAAGATCACGGGAGATTTACAGTATTCCAGGTGCCGTCTTCCCCTTTATCTCTTGCAATTTACTTTACCTCATGTTAGGTCTTATTCTTTTGCATTTCATTTATGACATCGAGGACGTTGTCTAGTTTAGGTTGGGGGTTGGGAACAAGTGAAAGTCCAGGATCCGAACCCTAGAGGGACGGGGGGGAGGGGGGGGGGTGGTAAATAGGGTGAGCTGCAAATTAGTGACCAATTATGACCAATTTTAAATTCTTTAAATTAAATTAGCCACTAGTGATGATTATCAAACTAAATGCGGAAGCTAATAAAAACAATCACCACAACTCAAAGATTTATAGTGGTTCGGCCTCAACGCCTACATCCACTACCGTCTTGTGATCCTACACCCTGCCGGATTTCCACTATCTATGCTTTTCAATAAGCTAAGCAATAACCTTTACAAAATATTTTTCAATGCTAAGCAATAACCTTACAATATGCTTTCCAAGGCTAAGCAATAACCTATTGGGTTTTATGGTTCACCCCTAACCATACACTTATGCTTTTCTAAGGCTAAGCAATAACCTATGCAACCAAAAGGTTGGTTCTCTCTCTAACCAGTGTCTAGAATACACTTGATGGAGATACAATTTTAGCTCAATTACAATGCCTCTTAATTAGGCGAATATGAAAGTGAAAATCTAATTCACACACACACACACTGTGAATGCAAAGATGAATGCACAATGTGTATGTATGATATCCTCAATCAATTTGAAAATAAAAGCTCATCAATGTATGCCAAAGGCTTTTAAAAGTTTTATTTCATAAAAACATTTATGATTGAGGAAATAATGCTAATCACATGTTAAAAACAACTTGTAAAAGATATACTTATTCATTCCAAACAAGTTGTGAAGTTTTAAGAACAAAACATGTGATGCATGAGGTCTTCAATCAAATTTAACAATCTAGCTCAATACATGTATGCTAAAAGCATTTGAAAGTGTAAAACACTAAAAGGTATTTGATTGAAGTGAAGAGACAAATCATTAGTATTTAAAAATTCAACTTGAAAATGATATACCTATCAATGCTAAGCAAGTTGTGAAACTTTAAAGCAAAAGTACATATGATTTGTGAAGTTGTTGAATCCAAAACATAAGATAGATTTGAAAGTGATTTTCTTATGATGAAAAACAACAACCAAAGATTCAACCAAGTATAGGAATCATATTACATATGATTCCAAAGATGATTCCAAAACATGATTCACTTGGATATACCAATTTGAGTACTACTTGGTTTGAATCAAGGTGATGCATCCAAAATAATAAATCAATTCAAAACGTATACATGTTAAGGACACAACAAATCATAGTTATCATGCTAGAAAAGATTTACCAATAATTAAAGCAAAGCATGAAAACATATGATAGGGAAAACTAAGCTTACTTAGATGATTTACTCAAGATTCCAAACTTTAGCTTCTCTTTATGACCCTCTTGTTAGTTTTATGGTCTCAATCCATTAAGATTAATGTAATAAATTGACTAATTTCTTTATTTATCAATATATCCATGCTTTCCTTTCATTAGATGAATGGTGTTTATTACTTAAATGCACATAACCAATACGAATGACATGATGGTTCATGAGATGAACCGAAGTCCATAAGTACACTAGATGCAATACATGTGTATGGATGAGATCCACATACGGGAGACATGTATAGCAAATCTTATACTTGAATATCTTCACAACCAGTGATGAGACTGGACATCTCATCTGACAAGGTTGCAGTACTTTGATTACTATGAGATAGTGTGATTTGTCTCGATCATCAGAATGTAAGACTCTGGATCATAGTGCTCGTACATTGGATGTATTAAAGGACCATGAGAAGCACCTTATGAACACCGTCGTTACTATAAGGTAGGCTCTCAAAATTCCCTAGCAATAGGCTCTCAACCCTGAGACATTGATGAACTCAAGTTTCTATCTATTCATTTGCTTTGAGTCACAAATGAGTGAGGCCAACTGTAGGTCAACACCTCGGTGTCTTCGATACGTGGTAGTAGGACCGTGGGAACATTTAATGGTCAAGATGGAATCTATCTCTATTATCCCCTTGTGCCAATTAATGGATTTATCATTGGTAAGTGTACACCCATCTCAATTAGGAGTTAATTGGATGGTACTGATGATTGCTATAATTAATTGGGGCTCAAGGATAATAAGATATGGATCTAAATTGGTGGGACAGTCTGTCCAATTGATCCATGGATAATGATAGAGGGGCCCACTTATAGTGATAGGGAAGTTTAGGGTCTTCATGTAATTTATTCCTAAGACTAGAGTTCAATTGCATTTATATAGTGGAGTTATTTGCAATTAACTGTGGGCCCGGATTGCACATGAGATGTGGGGTCCGGGTGTCCCAGTTGGAGCCAGCTTTCTATGGAATCCCTAGTGGTCCCCACGCTAGCCCAAGATTGGATCTTTACTAATTCTATTTGAACTAAAAAAGGAAAGCTACTATTTTTATTTGAAGTGAGACTTCTAATAGTGGTAATAGTAGAGCAAAGGGTTACTAAGTGTAATGAAAGTTGGACTTCTAATTATACACTAAGAGAGAAGGTTGAAAAGCTATAAAAGGAAGAGGAGGGAGCCCCCTTGGACGTCCATGCCCTATTCCAAGGAGTTGTGCACGCCCACCTCCTCTTGAGTTTGCAAGAGTTGCATTCTTCTTCCCCTCTTTCTCTTCTAGTTCCCTTCTAGTTTCCTTGGAGATTCTAGATAGTCATTCTCTTTGAGATTCCACCATATCTCTTGTGGAAAAAGATCTGAAGCGGGTCATAGCGTGGAAGACGATGGGGCATTGGAGATTCTAATCTTAGAAGAGCTCTTCATCAAAGAGTTGAATCAAGTTCTCCATTAGAGCACAACCAACCTCCATAGGTATTTTCTATGCCTTGTATGTTGTGGAATTTCGTGATTGCATGTTTAGTGCTGTTTCTATCCTTTTGATAGGTTTGTTTGCTGATCATGATGACTGAGTTTGAGGACATGCATCCTGGATTGGGTTTTGATGGCCTTTGGATAGGTGTTCATCACTTCTAGTTGGTGAAAAGTTTTTGAAACCTATCCAAGAGGTCCATCCACTTCTAGCTCAAACCCCGCCGGGGGACACCCTTGGACCCCCTTTGCGGAGTGCATAATTTCAAAAGGATGACAACTTTTGGCATCTTGATTTTCCATTGTTGTTTGGTAACCCGGTTTTGTAAGTTGCTTGGTTGTATGAGATACTAACTTGCAGGTGATCTTGTCCTCTCCATATGGCCCACAAGTCTTTTACTTTCTTAGTATGGTTGTTGGTTTATTTAAGGCTAAGTGTAAAGGGCATCATGGTTTCCTTAGTTTTCCATGAAAGGGCAAGGCATGGTGGTTTCCCTATAGCCCATTTATTTCCATGTTTAGATTACCATGTAAGTCTCATTGTAGAGCTATAGGAATTTATGTAATTTTCTAAATTTGTAAATTCCGGCGATGTCCGAAACGAAGAAGGAAAGTGAAGTTGGACTCCTAATGAAAGAGTTTGAAGATTACCAAAAGGTGTTTGGAGATGCCTAAAGAGTTTGTGGAATCCCAAAGTTTTGGAAAGTCTAGAAGTCCAAGAAGTCTATTCCGCTTGGGCCATGTGGAGGAGAGGACTAGTTACTATTTTTAGCATTTTCTATAATTGGATGAATGCTTGATTTAGAATGTTTCCAAATCTGATCCAAACATAGCAAGTTACTAAAATTGGTCAAATCAAATTAATTTTTGGAAAGATTTCTAATTAGTGTTGATGACCCATGAGACGGGCACATTGGTAACTCTAATTTAAGAAACTAGACTTTCCTTAAAATAACTTGACTTGGAATCAATATTTGATCATGTCATGAGATGATTTGATGTTTCATATGTGTATATATGTGGGCCCTAATACCTTAAAAGGAAAATCATCAATCCTAAAATATTAAGTGGGAGCGGGGCATTAAATTGAGAAATCCCCATGGTTTTCCACCATAAGTCCATTGTAAGGAAAGTATTAGCCTCGCGCCATCTTGAGAATGGCCGTTCCCCAAGGAGGGCTTTTATTTATCTGGATACTAGATATGGATCTCCCAAAAGGATAGGGTTGGTGAGACGGGGTGGGGGTTCACTCCCAAAGGAGGGGTTGCCCACAACAGTTGTCATTCAATGTTACTTGGTGGGTCACACTTAACTAAAATAGTGATGTAGTATCCCCAAGGATTTGCCTCATGTATTTTAGAAACCAAAGTTATTCGGGAGTCATACATTATTTGGTATAAGATACCTAGATAATAATGAATGATAGGAGATCATTAGTCTTAATTTTAACTTACTTTGATCCGCACCAATCTAAGTGATATTCGCACTCCCCAAGGAGGCATATCCTAGGGATTGGAATTCCGAAGTATTCTAAATTTTAGTGGTTATGAGGATTACCACATAAATTTGGTAGAATGCTAAACCCTAATGTCATTAATATTCATTAATTGAATGTATGGTTATGTGCTACAGTTTTTTCAACATGAATTCAAGTACTTTCAATCCACTTGCCACCATTCTCAACCATAATAAGTTGATGGGATCCAATTATATAGACTGAAAATGGAACCTGGATATTGTCCTGACTGCATCAGGATACAAATATGTCCTTACCAAGCCCCCCCTTGATGAGCCTGTGCCAGATGCACCACAGGAAGAGAAAGACCATTATGCCAAATGGGCAAAAGACGATGACATGGCCAGATGTTATATACAGGCATCTATGTCTAGTGTTTTACAACACCAACATCAATCCTATAAGACTGCATACGATATTATATCGAACTTAAAGGAGATGTTTGCGGACCAGGGCAGGCCTGCCAAGCAGGCTGCTATGAGGGTGCTCATAAGCACCAAGATGGCTAAGGGTACACCAGTACAGGACCACATGTTGAAGATGATGGACTCATTGAATGAGTTAGATGTACCGGGTGCCGCGATTGATGCAGAATCGCAGATTGACATAATCCTCGAGTCACTACCAGATTCATTCAACCATTTTAAGATCAATTATAATATGAATAAAATGAATCTGACCCTAGCTGAGCTGTCTAGCCAGCTGGTAGAAACTGAGGGGATTATGAAGAAAAGGCCAACTGCCCTGATGACAGAAAAGTCAAATGCCAGGCCCAAGCCGAAAGGCAAAGGCCGGAAAGGCAAAAAGAACTCCGTCCCCAAGGGTCCTAAGGCAGAAAATGGTCCTGATGGTGGTGTGGCAAAGCCTAAGGGTTCAGGGACTAAGGGAAAGTGTTTCCACTGTGGTAAGACATGACATTGGAAGAGGAATTATCCAGATTTTTTGTCCAAGAAAAGGGCCTCAGGTATGATTGAGTCACTTGTTTCTGAAGTTAGTTTTGCAATTGGTACTTCAGAATCCTGGTGTGTTGACTCCGGTGCAACTAATCACATTTGTAATTCGTTGCAGGGGTTTCGGGAAACCAGGAGGCTCAGTGACGGCGAAATCATTGTCAACCTAGGATCTGATGCTATAGCAGAAGCGGTTTCAGTGGGAGTCATTACTTTATGTTTTTCAAATAATAAATTGATTTTGTTAGACACTTTATATGTACCGTCTTTAAGGCGGAATTTAATTTCAGTTTCTAGTTTGGTGAATAAAAGTTATTCCATTACTTTTGATACTGAAGTTGTCATAAAGAAGAATGGTACTTTCATATGTTCTGGCAAGGTAATCAATGGACTTTATTTGTTAACTCCCATAATGTATGAGACACATGATACTGAGATAAATAATAAACCATCATTAAAGAGAAAATCACCTTCATCTAATCCAACAAAGCTTTGGCACCTGAGGCTAGGTCACATTAACCTAAACATGATTGATAGGCTAGTGAAAGATGGTATCTTGCCTTCACTGGTGGTAGAACCAATGCCTGTTTGCGAATCCTGTCTGGAAGGCAAAATGACCAAAAGACCCTTTTCATCTAATGGCAATAGGGCCAAAGATTTATTGGAATTAGTGCATACTGATGTGTGTGGACCCATAAATATTAGAGCGAGAGGAGGATATGAGTACTTCATCACTTTCACAGATGACTATTCAAGACATGAATACATATACCTTATGCACCGCAAGTCTAAGACTTATGAAAAGTTCAAAGTGTTTCAAGCGGAAGCGGAAAAGCATTTAGGTAAAAGTATAAATACTCTTCGATGAGATCGAGGAAGAGAACATCTCTCCGCTGATTTTATGAGATACTTATCAGAAAATGGGATTCTATCCCAGTTGTCTACTCCTGGTATGCCTCAACATAACGGAGTGGCAGAAATAAGGAACCGAACTCTTTTGGATATGATAAGGTCTATGATGAGTTTCTCAAGATTACCTATATCCTTTTGGGGATATGCTTTAGATACTGCAATGTACATACTAAACCTCGTACCATCTAAGTCTGTACCTCAGACTCCCCGGGAGTTGTGGTCTGGGCGAAAGCCTAGTCTACAACATTTACATATTTGCGGTTGTCCAGCACATGTGTTGAAGGTAAAGATAGATAAGTTGGAATCGAAGTCGGAAGTGTGCACCTTTGTAGGATATCCTAAAGGAACGAAAGGTTGGATATTCTATAATCCCAGAGAGCAGAAAGTGCTTGTTAGCACCAATGCGGTTTTTCTGGAGGAAGATTATATGATTGACCGGAAATCTTTAGAAAAGGTTATCTTAGATGAGATTCAAGAGAAGTCAATTCCAAATCCTACTATAGCCGAACTTGAAAAGAATCCGCCCATACCTAACCCAGTAGTTACACCAGTGCCTCGTCGTAGTGGGAGGATTGTCAAACCCCCTGACAAGTTCTCGTTCTTGGGAGAGTCTTACGAGACAATCTTGGAAGAACTGGAACAGGATCCCTGTAACTATAATGAAGCAATAAATGACATAGACTCGGGACGTTGGCAAGAAGCTATGAAAGCTGAGATGGAGTTGATGTACTCTAATAAGGTCTGGACACTTGTGGACTTGCCTGCCAATATTAAACCTATTGGGTGCAAGTGGGTCTACAAGAGGAAGAGAGGACCGGATGGAAGCGTTGAGACCTTTAAGGCCAGGCTTGTTGCGAAAGGGTATACTCAGAAAGAAGGTATCGACTATGAGGAAACCTTCTCGCCGGTAGCCATGCTCAAGTCTATCCGGATGCTCTTATCCATTGCGGCTCATCTCAATTATGAGATTTGGCAAATGGATGTCAAGACGGCGTTTCTAAACGGCCATCTTGAGGAAGATATCTATATGATGCAACCAAACGGTTTTGTGGCTAAAAACCAAGAGCAAAGAGTTTGCAAGCTGCAGAAATCCATTTATGGATTAAAGCAGGCATCCCGAAGCTGGAACATCCATTTTGACCAGGCAATCAAGGCATTTGGTTTTTGTCAAAATCCGGATGAGTCATGTGTGTATATGAAAAGTGAAGGAGATAGGGTAGTTTTTCTGGTATTATATGTCAATGACATTTTCTCATCGGGAGAGACATAGGAATGATGTCAACATTAAAAGTTTGGTTAGCTAAGACTTTTGATATGAAAGACTTGGGAGAAGCTAGCTACATCCTAGGGATCAAGCTCCATTGAAACCGAAAAAATATGATGATTGGCTTATCTCAAGCTGCGTACATAGATAAGGTATTAGTGCGGTTTGCAATGCAGGACTCCAAGAAGGGTATCACACCTTTCAGGCATGGAGTGCACTTTTCCAAAGATCAGTCTCCCAAGACACCTCAGGAAAAGGAGCAGATGAGAGAAGTGCCATACGCCTCGGCTGTTGGCAGCCTCATGTATGTTATGCTTTGTACTAGACCAGATATCTGTCATGCAGTAGGCTTAGTCAGCAGATATCAGTCTAACCCAGGTCCTGACCATTAGACTGCTGTGAAGTGTATTCTCAAATACTTGAGAAGGACTAGAGATTACATGTTAATTTATGGCAGTGATGAGTTGATTCCAGTCGGTTATACAGATTCTGACTTCATGTTAGATAAGGATTCTAGGAAATCAACTTCTGGGTATGTGTTTATGCTTGGCGGCGGAGCTATCAGCTGGAGGAGTATTAAACAAGAATGTACCGCTGATTCCACCTTAGAAGCTGAATATGTAGTAGCTTGTGAAGCGGCTAAGGAAGCAGTTTGGCTCAAAAGATTCCTTACGGAACTTGGAGTGGTAACTTTGGCGACAGCCGCTCACAGTTCACTGTGATAGTAGCGGGGCATTCGCATAGTCCAAGGAACCCAGAAGCCATAAAAGCCAAAAACATGGGTAGATGAAATATCACTTGGTCAGAGAGATTGTGCAGAGAGGTGACATTGCCATCACCAAGATAGCATCTGCGGATAATCTCGCAGATCCCGTCACTAAGCCTTTGACTACCAAAGTCTTTGAGCAGCATGTGGATGGGATGGGCATGATATGCAACCTTGACTGGCATTGAGCCCAAGTGGGAGATTGTTAGTTTTATGGTCACAATCCATTAAGATTGATGTAATAAATTGATTAATTTCTTTATTTATCAATATATTCATGCTTTCCTTTCATGAGATAAATGATGTTTATTACTTAAATGCACATAACCAATACGAATGACATGATGATTCATGAGATGAACCGAAGTCCATAAGTACACTAGATGCAATACATGTGTATGGATGAGATCCACATACGGGAGACATGTATAGCAAATCTTATACTTGAATATCTTCACAACCAATGATGAGACTGGACATCTCATCTGACAAGGTTGCAGTACTTTGATTACTATGAGATAGTGTGATTTGTCTCGATCATCAGAATGTAAGATTCTGGATCATAGTGCTCGTACATTGGATGTATTGAAGGACCATGAGAAGCACCTTATGAACACCATCGTTACTATAAGGTAGGCTCTCAAAATTCCCTAGCAATAGGCTCTCAACCCTGAGACATTGATGAACTCAAGTTTCTATCTATTCATTTGCTTTGAGTCACAAATGAGTGAGGCCAACTGTAGGTCAACACCTCGGTGTCTTAGATACGTGGTAGTAGGACCGTGGGAACATTTAATGGTCAAGATGGAATCTATCTCTATTATCCCCTTGTGCCAATTAATGGATTTATCATTGGTAAGTGTACACCCATCTCAATTAGGAGTTAATTGGATGGTACTGATGATTGCTATAATTAATTGGGGCTCAAGGATAATAAGATATGGATCTAAATTGGTGGGACAGTCTGTCCAATTGATCCATGGATAATGATAGAGGGGCCCACTTATAGTGATAGGGAAGTTTAGGGTCTTCATGTAATTTATTCCTAAGACTAGAGTTCAATTGCATTTATATAGTGGAGTTATTTGCAATTAACTGTGGGCCCGGATTGCACATGAGATGTGGGGTCGGGGTGTCCCAGTTGGAGCCAGCTTTCTATGGAATCCCTAGTGGTCCCCACGCTAGCCCAAGATTGGATCTTTACTAATTCTATTTGAACTAAAAAAGGAAAGCTACTATTTTTATTTGAAGTGAGACTTCTAATAGTGGTAATAGTAGAGCAAAAGGTTACTAAGTGTAATGAAAGTTGGACTTCTAATTATACACTAAGAGAGAAGGTTGAAAAGCTATAAAAGGAAGAGGAGGGAGCCCCCTTGGACGTCCATGCCCTATTCCAAGGAGTTGTGCACGCCCACCTCCTCTTGAGTTTGCAAGAGTTGCATTCTTCTTCCCCTCTTTCTCTTCTAGTTCCCTGCTAGTTTCCTTGGAGATTCTAGATAGTCTTTCTCTTCGAGATTCCACCATCTCTCTTGTGGAAAAAGATCTGAAGCGGGTCATAGCGTGGAAGACGATCGGGCATTGGAGATTCTGATCTTAGAAAAGCTCTTCATCAAAGAGTGGAATCAAGTTCTCCATTAGAGCACAACCAACCTCCATAGGTATTTTCTATGCCTTGTATGTTGTGGAATTTCGTGGTTGCATGTTTAGTGCTGTTTCTATCCTTTTGATAGGTTTGTTTGCTGATCATGATGGCTGAGTTTGAGGACATGCATCCTGGATTGGGTTTTGATGGCTTTTGGATAGGTGTTCATCACTTTTAGTCGGTGAAATTTTTTTGAAACTTATCCAAGTGGTCGACCCACTTCCAACAATCCTCTAGCCTTCTTTAGGTTATTCCCCTTTATTTGTCCTCAAACCACCTCTAGAAGGGCCTCTTGGTTCCTCTCATTTGGCCTATGAATGATTTCTTTATATAGAAAAAATGCTCCAACGGCTAGCTTGTCGGTTAACCGACTTTAGGTTTGGTTAACCGAACTCCCAACGGTAAAAAAAAGGCTAGTTTTGACCATTCTGGAACGTGAACCAAAGTGGGTTCGGTCAGGGCTCGGTCAGCCGACATCTATAATTCGATTGACCGACATCCAGTTCAGTTGACCGACATCACTGTAGCAAAATTACTACGGCAAAAACACTATAGCAAATCACTGTAGCATAAAAAAGTTTTGCCTTCTAAAAAGATTAAGTAAAAAGCTACTCCAAAGTAATTTTGCTAGCGGGAGTTCTGGGTCATGGAAATCATGCTTAGACTCATGTTTTAATCAATCTAAAAGTGTTTTCCAAAACATGAAACTAAAGCCTAAGATGATTTAAAACTCTATTTCCAAAGGCTTGAATGATTCGAAAATCTTCTTTTCCAAAACACAATCGTCCAAGTTTCAGATCCAGATCATGCATGTAACATAAGCTCTAAAAGGTTTTAAAACAATGCATGTGTAAATCAAGATTTCAAGATTTTCTAAATCGATGCATGTGTGAAAATTCGAATGATGCTAAAATGATAATGCATCCATCAAATTGCAATATACAAAATCCCTAACAACAAGCACACTTGTCCAATTTTAGACAAATTTTTTCGTATTTTTTTGTTTCTGTGTAGTCTTTTGAAAAAAAAAAGAAGAAGAAGAAAAAACCCAAAAAAAATAGAAAAGAAAAAAAAAGAGGTTTTCAAAAGAACTTGGCGATTCAAAGATGCTTAGGAATCTAGAATTTCAGAATTTTTGGAAGGAAGTAAAATGAAGGTCCACTATTTTCTGAAAAATAAAAAGAAAACCAAACTTTGTTTTTCACTGTAACACGTGTACATCATTTCGAAAGTCTTGGATAAAAAGATTTAAGTGTCATTTTCAGTGTTCTTTCAAGAGAGTAAACGAGACGACATTCTGAATTTTGGCCATATGAATTCTCCTGGTTCATTGATAAGGTTAGGCTAACCAAAACCAGTGAATTAATTTGGGCGAATTGAAAAGGGCTGCCTATTGTTGGGGACCATTTAAAAAAAAAATGCTAAGGGATGCACAAATAGGTGTTGCAAAAAAAAAAAAAAAAAAGAAAGAAAAAGTGTTTAGTCTTGAAAAGAATAAAAAGTTGTGTGACTAGTTTGGGTTTGTAGCATTTTTAGCCTGAGCTAGTAAGCCCGTAGGGGTGTTTCTATACCTAGTGCCCTAAAGACATCTGTTTTGGGAGTCATTGGCCTAACGCTCATTACGTGGGTTAATTAGAAAGCTCAAGGGACCTAGACATTGCACAGTCATATGTGTGTGTGCAAAAAAAAAAAAAAAAAGATGCATCTCGCGGCCTTTGAAAAAACAATAGTGCGAAAGCCGTCATAGTAGCCTTGAGAGGAGACCTGTATTTTCCATGAATCGAGGAAAGTTGGAAATTATGAGGTAGAACACTAATTTCATGGCACTATCATAGAACATTAAATTTTTTTTTTTTTTTTGATGTATACACTTGCACAAGGCACCCAAAGTTTTGGTATAATTTAACCAAAAAAAAAAAAAAAAAAAAACGTGAACCAGATTTTGAAAAGTCTGAAATCTTGATTATTTGAGGATTCGATGCATCAGATTTGACTCAATCGCCTTCTGAAAAACCTTCCGTTGACTTTCTTTCAATTTTAGGTAAATGAATTTTGTGGGCATATTCACTGCAAACCCTCACGAGGCATAACTCGTCCACTAGGGGGAACCTAGGGGTTTAAGGGCTTGTTGCATACGCTAAATGCAGCCGAGAGTGCCAGCGAAAGTGGTGTTTTTTTTTTTTACATTTAGTTTATATCAGATTAGGCTAGAAGACCTTCCCTAGTTCGCATAATTTGCTTGGGACTAGCAAAATGCTGGTTAGGGGGTGTGATAAGTCCTTAAAAATGCATAATTTCCTCATCATTTTATAGTAATTAAGGACTTAATCATCAAATCATGGACCATTTTAATAAAAAAAATCATGATTTTTGATGGACCCGGCTCTTGCCTTCCTTTGCCCCGGGTCGGCCGGGGTACGGCGGGGCGAAAAGCGGGCATCAACATTTTTGCACGGGTATGCCAGATTTTCTATTCTACTTGGAATTTTAGAAACGGTGACCCAGAGATCCACCTTCACAAGTAGAAAGGAAATCAAACTTTTTTCTAACCTTCCATTACATATATATTTTTTAAGAAAAGAGACAGACTTTGGGTGTCGTGAAAGGCGATTTTCTTTTGTTTGCTGTGAAAGGCGGTTTTGTGCCGTAGAAGGCGGTTTTGTGCCGTGAAAGGCGATTTACAAATCTCATCAATAATGAAAGATAAGAGTTGTGATTTTGTTATCTCTTTAAAAAAAATACAAAATACAACTGAAAAAGTAAGAAAAGGGATCTAACTTCTCAGGAGATTAGTGGAATTCATTCAGATCGACAGTCGCGAGTCATGTATGGACTCCGCCATCGTCCTTCAGATGAGAACATTTGATACTTTGATTCATTTGGTTTGATTTGGACCTCAGATTTTTAGAGGATAAAGACCAAGGGAAGGTCCTATATACAATAAAAAACCGAGTAGACGGGCTGAAGAGCCGCATCTAGCCATGTTGAATAGAATGAGAGGGGACCTTGGTGGTGGTGGGGGGGGGGGGGGGGGGTGGGGGGGGGTTGGCCCCCGAAGGGACTTTGATCACCTTGTGGTGTTTTCCTGCAGCAGAGTTTCTTTAGAGTAGCCGAGCTTCTTTGAGGAGAGATTTCTCTGAGAATTTTCTGGACAATTTTTTCAGGGGTTTTCCGGACCCTTTCTCCTTGGAATGACCGCCTTTTATAGGCTTTTGGTGGCCATTAGAAGGGCGTATGAGCATTGATTACATTAATGCTCCATGATGGAAGGAGTTACAAGCATTTAATTCTGATGGAGAATGATCGGCATTTAATTGCCTTTAATCTCCATGATGAGGGGAGTTACATGGTTTAATGCCATGATTGCTTGGATTTGTAACTCCTTTTTCTTTACTTCTAATTGGACCGTCCAAAATAATGAGTTAATGACCGCATTAACTTATCATAAACGGGTCAATTAACAGCATTAAGTGGTCACCAAGTCGCTTAAAGACTCGCGGGCAACGCCGCGTCTTTCGGAATTCTTCTGGCGATGATCATCGATGGATTTTCATGCGGATCAACATCAGATGACTATGCAATTTCAGACATTGATTGATTCCAATGGGCCAACAACATCTGTCCAGTCGATTTCTCAATCGGTCGGGCAGAAAGTGTGCTTTCTTGGTCGGCCGATTAGCGATTTTCAAGCATTGGATGATGATTCCATGATTCTGACAGCGAATTCGTGATGTTGATGAAGATCGATGAATATCATTCTCCAAAAGTCAGATTCCGAAAAAATCACAGGGGCCAAACGACTCGAAATGCGAAAAGGGACCGAAAAAATGCCCTTTTGGTGGAAATCTGGCAACCCGGATTTCCAAGGTCGCCGGAGACCATGCACCCATGGTCGCCGGCGGTGACCATGGGGACTTTTCCCTTTTTGGCCGCCGTTTCTCAGCCGTTTTTCAGGCTTTTTTGGTTCTTCTTTCTCATGTATTTTTCTTGAAAATTTTCCTCATTTATTGGCTTGATTCTCTTGGAGAAAACATGATGAGAAGCAATGCAAATCGGAGCACAAAGTTTCCTAATTTTTTTGAAAAGCCGAAGACTTTGTAGCCGATTTTCCGTCAAGAGTCGAAACTAGGTCAAACGTGTCGGAATGACCTGAAATTTGAGGTGAAGCTTCCTGAGCAGTAGATAGGACCAACCATGGGCATTTGTTTGAGTTTTGAAGCCGTTTAGGGTCCCGTCGATGCTAGACTTGATTTCACCGCGAGGAAGATGTCGAGCTTTAATGTAAGGTCAACCGTTGTCCGATTGACCTGGAATTTGATAGGGAGCCTATTGGAATAATTTTGAGACGATCCATTAGCTTCGATTTAAATGCCATAGTCCTAGAGAGCTCCGCCGCTGGGAGGCTTGATTTTGCTTCTGAGCGTCAAAGTTAGGTCAAACGATGTCGGAATGACCTGAAATTTGACGTGCAACTCTTTGAAAACATGTAGAAGCCACCCATGTACTTTGTTTGATGAGTGATGACCTCGATGGCTCTCGCTGCCGAGAGGCTTGATTTTACTGCTCGAGAGTTGATGGAGGGTCAAACGGTGTCGGTTTGACTTGAAATTTGACGTGAAGCCTTTTGGAGCTATTTTGAGTCCAGTCATAGGCTCTGATCGAAGATTTGATATCTTCGACACTGTCGCCGCCAGGAGCTCCTGCTCAGCCACTGGAGGAGTGAAGTTACGCCAAACGGTGTTGAAACGGCTCGAAACTTCATGTGTACCCTTCTTTTGTCTATTTTGAAGGATCCCGTAGCTTTTGTTTGATTCTGACAAAATCTGATGTTTGAAGTAGCTTTGCCTGTTTGTAGTAGGATGTGGCTCCATGTAGCTTTTGACGTTGAAGAGGCAAAGTGACATTTTTGGTGTCAACAAATGCCCCCTCGAGGTACAGCGACGAATTGCATAGCTTTTGCAGTCAATGTGCCTTGAAGAAAACTTTAAAAGAGAGTTTCTGACTTGACCAAGAGCCTCTGAGCACTTTTTTTTTTTGATAGAGTAGCCTTTTGAATTTCCAAGGGGATTTTATGGCAGTGAGAGAGATCACGTACCATCTCAAGGCAAAATTTTGAAAATGACATTTGGATTTGGTTTTTGGGTTTTGGATTTTTCCTTTTGACCTTGTGAACCTAAAGGCTTTATGTGGCGCATTAGGCGGTCAAGAAGGGTTTTTGGGTTTTTTGACCTTGTGACCTAACAAGCTGTATGTGGCAGGTTAGGGGGTCAGGTTTTGGATTTTGATTTTGGCCTTGTGACCTAACAAGCTGTATATGGCAAGTTAGGGGACCGGGATTTGGTTTTTGGTTTTGGCCTTGTGACCTAACAAGCTGTATGTGGCAAGTTAGGGGACGATGGTTTGGTTTTTGGTCACTCTTTGGGATAATTTTGGATCTATTGGAGTGGTTTGGGTTTTTGTGGAATGTCAATTTCAAGGTTTTGGCTTAATTTGGTTTATGAGGTGGGATGGTTTGGATTTTTGGAAACTCACGAGGCTTGGATTTTTCTTTGTATTGGTCCAATCGACTCAAAAGAGGCATGGAACAATTTTTGTACGCTCGTGGTAAGAGGGATTTTGACTAAAAGCCACTTTTAGTGCCTAGGTGGTCAAACCTAGCTTACGTGGGTTAACCCATGGGACCTTAAGTTTTAAAGATGGCTTAGATCTCATATGGTGTCATTTTTGTGAAGAATATCTAAAAATATCTCTTTTTGGTAGAGAATATCTAAAAATATCCTTACTTGGAGAGAATCTCTCAAGTTTCCTTGATTTTGAGAGAGATTTTCTCAAAGCATCTTTCTTTGGAAGAAAGTTTCTCACATTCCCTTTCATTTTGGAGAGAATTTCTCAAAGGATCTCTTTCTTGGGAGAGAATATCTCAAGATCCCTTTCTTTTAGGAAGGTTGCTAATTTGTAGCACTTACCTTCTTACTTCTTTCCTTCTTTCCTCTTTTGGTTTGCTCTATTCTATAAAAGCAAGGGGAGGTTGGATCTCTTGCTCTTATTGCTTTCTTTTTGCAAAAGTCTTCAAGAGTGCTCCAAGATCAAGTACCCTTATTCTTCAAGGATCTTCAAGTTTTTCTTCTTCCTCCATGGCTTTAAGTAAGTTCTCTTCCTTCCGAAGAAACTCCATGTAGAAGTAGAAAACCTTTCTTCATTTCTTTTCTTTTTTTTTTTTTATTCTCTGTTTTTTTCTTTTTGCCCCTTTTTTTATTGTTTTTCTTTATCTTTTTCTCTGTTTTTTTTTTTTTTTTTGTGTGGCCACTCAACCATTCTTCTGCCTTTCCTATTTTTCTTTTTCTCTTTTTTTTTTTGGCATTTCTTTTCCTCACAATGCAAATGATGTTTTTATGCAAGACAATATGCATATGCATTTTTGAGTAAATGATATCAAGAAAAAGAGGCTAAGGCTCGATGTTCAATCAACATGGACTTTGATTTAAACAAAGTTTGATTTTGACCAAATTTGGGTTGGCATTGGTCAGATTTTGGAAAAGGCTTCCTAATTCCAAATGCTTGAAGATTTATGTAAATGCATGAGTTTTTTATGGAAAGGAATTGGACGGTATGGAATGACATACCTGCAAGGTTGCAGCCTTTGGATTTTGAAGCTTGTTGACACCAAAAATGTCACTTTGCCTCCTCAACATCAAAAGCTACATGGAGCTGCATCCTAATACAAATAGGCAAAGCTGCTTCAAGCATCAGATCTTGTCAAAATCAAACAAAAACTGCAAGATCCTCCAAAATAGCCAAAAAAGAGGTACACATGAAGTTTCGGGCCATTTCGACAACATTTGGCCTAACTTCAATCCTCTAACAACTGAGCAGGAGCTCCCGGCGGCGACAGTGTCAAATATATCAAATCTTCGATCAAAGCCTATGGACGGTCTCAAAATACTTCCAAAAGGTTCCACGTCGAATTTCAAGTCAAACCGACACCGTTTGACCCTCCATCAACTTCGAAAGGTGAAATCAAGCCTCCCGGTGGCGAGAACCCCCGATGCCACCACTCATCAAAAGAAACACATGAGTAGCTTCTACATGCTTCCAAAAGGTTGCACGTCAAATTTCAGGTCATTCCGACAACGTTTGACCCGGTTTTGACGCTCCAAAGCAAAATCAAGCCTACGGCGGCGAAGCTCCCCAGGACCATGGCATCCAAATCAGAGCTAATGGATCATCTCAAAATGACTCCAATAGGCTTCCTGTCAAATTTCAGGTCAATCGGACATCAGATGACCGCACATCAAAGCTCGACATCTTCCGCACAGTGAAATCAAGTTAAGCATCGATGGGACCCCAAACGGCTTCAAAACTCAAATAAAAGCCCATGGTTGGTCCTATCTAATGCTCAAGAAGCTTCACCTCGAATTCCAGGTCATTCCGACATCGTTTGACCTAGTTTCAACTCTTGGCGGAAAATCGGCTACGGAGTCTTCGGCTTTTCCAAAAATAGGAAACTTTGTGCTCTGATTTGCATGACTTCTCGATGGGTTTTCTTCAGTGGAATCAAGCCAATAAATGAGGAGAAATTTCAAAGAAAAATACAGGAGAAAACAGAAGTGAAAAAGCCAGAGAAACGGCCAAGAAACAGCGACCGGACGGTGACCGAAAAATGGGCAAAAACCCCATGGTCGCCGGCCACCATGGGTGCATGGTCGCCGGCGACCATAGGGATCCGGGTCACCGGATTTTCCCCGAAAACCCACTTTTTCCAATCCTTCTCGCATTTCGCGACGTTTGGCCCCTGTGATTTTCTCAAATTCTGATTTTTGGAGCATGATATCCGTCGATCTTCGTCAACATCACGGCTCCGACGTCGAAATCATTCGATTATCATTGGACACTCCAAAACCGCCAACTGGCCGACCAAGAAAGTACACTTTTTGCCTGACCGATCGAGAAATTGAATGGACAGATGTCGCCGGCCCATTGGTGTCAACCAATGTCTGAATTTGCATTGTCATCCGACATCAAACAATGTGCGGATCCAGCGATGATCATCGCAAGAAGAATCCCAAAAGATGCGGCGCGGCCCGCGACTCTTCAAGCGACTGGGTGACCAATTAATGCTGTTAATTGACCCATTTATGACAACTTATTAGGGTCATTAACTCATTATTTTGAACGGCCCAATCAGAAGCAAGCAAATGGGAGTTACAAGTCCAATTAATCATGACAATTAACCATGTAACTCCTATCATTATGGAGATTAATCATGGTAATTAACCATGAAACTCCCATCATCATGGAGATTAAATGCCCATTATTCTCCATTGGCCAATCAAATTCCAAGAAAAAGGAGTTACGAAATTCTGAAATTAAATCTTGTAACTCCTCCCATCATGGGGCATTAATATCATTAATGCCCATAAAACCCTCCTAATGGCCACCAAAAGCCTATAAATAGGCGGTCATTCCAAAGGGAAAGGGTCCAGAAAAATTGTCTGAAGTGATCCGGAAAAATCGCCTGAAAATTGTCCTGAAGAATTCTCTGAAAAAAGAAACTCTCCTGCCTTGAAGAAACCCTGCTGCAAGAAATACAAGGTGATCAAAAGTCCCTTGGAGGGCCACCCCCCCAAGGTTTCTCTTCTTTTATCCAACATGGCCTAGATGTGGCTTTTCAGCCCGTCTACCTGTTTTTTTATTGGATATAGGACCTTCCCTTGGTCTTTGTCCTCTAAAAATCTGGGGTCCAAGCCAAGCCAAGTGAACTAAAGCATCAAGTGTTCTCATCTGAAGGACGATGTCCGAGTCCATACATGACTCGCGACCGTCGATCTGAACGAGTCCCCGCAATCGCTTGAGAAATCAGATCCCTCTTTCTTCCCTTTCTATTGTATCTTGTATTTTTTAAAGAGACAAAAAAAATCACAATTCTTGTCTTTCACTATTGATGAGATTTGTAAATCGCCTTCCATGGAAAAATCGTCTTCTACAACACAAAACCGCCTTTTACGGCAAACTAAACAAAATCGCCTCTCACGGCATTTTAAAATCTTGTCTCTTTCTTTAAATATATATGCAATGGAAAGATAGAAAAAAAGTTTGATTTCCTTTCTAATTGTGAAGGTGAATCTCCGGATCACCATTTCAAATTCCAAGTAGAATAGAAAATCTGGCATACCTGTACAAAAAAAAAATGTTGATGCTTGCTCTTTTTTTTCTCTTCGCCCCGCCGCACCCCGGCAGACCCGAGACGGAGGAAGGTAAGAAAGAAAAAGACGGGTCCATCAAGTTGGCATACCCGGTGGGACTCGTTCATTTGAGAACACGATGCTTAGAATCCTTGGCTCCTTCCTAGTTGGTGGCCTATGTTGGATCTTGTATCTAAAAGAAAAACATGAGATGGGATTCTTTGGAAACTTCTTTCTTTGGACTTGTTTCCATTCTTTCTTTTCTCAACCAAAAAAAGAAGGTTTTTTTTCTTTTGGATTCAAATTGGAGAAAACTTTGGTTCTTTCCTTTTCGTACAATGGCTCGCAGAAATGTTTGAGCCAACTTTTGGATTGAGAGGGGCCATTTTCCTCTCTTTGATGGGTCCATTGGAAATCTTTCAAAAACAAAAAGTTAAAAAAAAATCTTTTCAAATTCCTTTCATTGGATTCAAATTGGAGAAACTTTGGTTCTTTCCTTTTCGTACAATGGCTCGCAGAAATGTTTGAGCCAACGTTCGGATTGGGAGGGGCCATTTTCCTCTATTTGATGGGTCCATTGGAAATCTTTCAAAAAAAAAAAAAAATTAAAAAAAAAAAACTTTTCAAGTTTTTTTCCATTAGGTTCAAATTGGAGAAACTTTGGTTCTTTCCTTTTCGTATAATGACTCGCAGAAATGTTTGAGCCAACGTTCGGATTGGAAGGGGCCATTTCCTTCTCTTTGATGGGTCCATTGGAAATCTTCCAAAAAAAAAAAAAAAAAGTTAAAAAAAAAAGTTTTCAAATTTCTTTCTTTTGGATTCAAATTGGAGAAACTTTGGTTCTTTCCTTTTTGCACAATGGCTTGCAGAAATGTTTGAGCCAACGTTCGGATTGGGAGGGGCCATTTTCCTCTCTTTGATGGGTCCAATGGAGATCTTTTAAAAAAATAAAATAAAGAAAAACCACCAAGGTTGCACCAATTGCTTTCTTTGACCAAAGTGGATCTAAGAAAAGTCTTGTCCAGAGTGTGGAGGCAGCTAGACTGTTCGAGGTAAGGGTCCTTCAAACGGGTTCATTAAGTAATCCTACCCTTACCTGGGGGCTAATCTATCCATTAAGGTTTCATAAGACTGAATTCGAAGACCTATGTGCACTCTTCATAAAAAAAAAAAATCTTAAAAAAAAAAAAACCTTCTGTCATTATTGTGTTCAAATTGGAGGAATTTTGGTTCTTTCCTTTTCGGATTTAGGCTCGCAGAAATGTTTGAGCCTGTATTCGAATTGGAATGCCATTTGCCATCTTTTGTGAATTCAATCTTGACTTTTAAAAAAAAACTCCCGTCAATATTGGATTCAAATATGAGAAATCCTGGTTCTTTCCTTTTTCGGATTTAGGCTTGCAGAAATGTTTGAGCCTGTATTTGGATTGGAATACCATTTGCTCTCTTTTGTGAACCCAATCTTGACATTTCAAAAAAAAAAATCCCATCTCATGTCCTTTTTCAAGGATGCAATTTACAACATTTGTGCCTAACGGTGCTAGTATGCCCTTTCGGGTCTACTGTATTCGCGACCGACACATTTGTATCTCTAACCTTATATCATTTTACCTCGAGTGAGCTTCCCTTCTCGGTAATTTGAATTAAGGTTTACAATTGCTTCTAGCTGTCATTGGAATGCTCATTTCGAGCTGACCATGCTTGCGTTCAGAACAATTGTACCCTCTATGGCCTTTTGCCTTCCTCATTACGCTCAGAACGGGCCATGCCCTTGAGCGATTTGAAAAGACAAAACCATAGTATAACCCATTTATGATCACCATATTCTTGTGATTACTAATGGATGTGGTCTTGTTTTAGAAGTTTTCAAAAACTAACAATGGCAACCTCATTGACCATTACCTTCGACGAGAACAAGTACCAAGTCATGCTTTAAGAGAAGCAAAGCAAGGGCACTTTCAAGCGCCCCGCCAGCTGCCGAAGCGTCACATCCCTCGGCAACTCCCAAAGCACCGGGTCGACCTCCACTCCCCGGACCATCGTCTTCGGGTCACTGGGACCATTCCCAGTACCAGCAGAAGAGACGGTGCTTGCTAAGAAGCAGAAGACCGCCCCTCAACGTGTCGCTGCCCTGACATCAAAGGCGGTCACCAAGAAACCTGAGGCCCGTGGCAATCCCACGAAGCCTCAACCTACAAAAAGCCAGGTCCGCCCCAAGACTTGGTCCCTGCGATCTTCGCCAAAACAAAAAAGGTCCCAGACATCTGCAAAGCTAGCATACCTGGCTCCTCTCAAGGAGAACCGGTTCTATCCTCTCACCTACATTAAAAGAGAAAAACCTACCCTCCACCGAACAACCAAAACAACTCAGCACGAGCCGGCTTGTTCATACAAGCCCAAAATCAAGTCGTGCATCACAAGGCCTTGACAAGAACCTGCCAGGGCCTCCTCTCCTACAACTCGACCCTTCATCTCAACAGGGGACGAGCTTGCAAAATTTAAAGCTTCGCTGCAACAGGCTAAGGACCGCGTCCAAATCCTGTCCATGCCGGTCTTCAAGGAAGACAAGATCGGTTGCTGCGCACGAGGGACCACATCCTTCATTCCCAGAGCACAACTCGAGTTAACCGAAGCTCAAATTGCTCATCGTATACGTCACCGTGCAGCATATCGACAAAAGAGATTAGAGAAGCAAAGAACCTAGCATTCCGAGCTTCAAATCTCCCAAAAATGGGTCGAAAAAGAAAGACCCAACCAAGTTACTGCTGCCCACATGGTTGGCAAAACCAAAAGACGCCAGAAGTCGGCGACGAAAATACTTGTCAGACGGCCGGTGACTCGCAGCGTCTCCCGAACGAGAAGACATCAGGAAGACTCTCCTACCCCTTCGAGCCAAGGACATCAGAGTGATCATTCCTCGGGTTCTTCATCTAGAAGAATGAGTTCCAGTTCAATCACAAAGACAGTATCCTCTTTTGACTCACGAAGGATGAATGTCTTGGTCACAAACTCTGAACAGCCTCCACCACATGATGACATGACTCTACGCATTCAGCAGCTAGGGCAAGGACAGCAGAGAATAGAGGTTCTGATGGAAAACCTCCTTCTCACTCTCCAGCGTCCACCAAACAATGAGGAAGCTCCTCCACAAGATGAGACAAATGGTGGAGAAGATGAGTCACACGCCCTTACTAAGAAGGACGTTGACAATATCCTCGCCAAAGCAAAAGAAGAGAATACACTGAAGGAGCATGGGATCAAGCCACCGTATCCCTTATGGATGGACTCGGTTCCGTTCCCCCCAAAGTTCAAACAACCTCTTCTCCAAATATACACGGGGAAAGGTTCAGTTAGACAGCACGTCATCCGCTTCAAGATCCTGATAGGAACGATTGCGGATCAAGATGCTCTCAAGATCCGTCTCTTTTCAAGTACCCTAAAAGGTACGGCCTTTGATTGGTACTCCACTCTGCCAGAGGACTCCATTCAAAACTGGACCATGCTAGAGACACGTTTCCTAACCCACTTCAAAGGTGAGGATCATCCTGTTACTATGGCTCAGCTCTGCAGCCTTAAACAGGGAGAGAATGAGTCGACATATGACTTCATTCACAAATGGAAAGCAATGGCATACAAATGCTCAAATGTGCTACCGTAAGCGTCGCTAGTCGACATTTGCTGAAACAACATGAGAGCAAGGATCCGCTCCATGATCATCGGCAACAAATCAAAGAACTTGGGAGAACTCCTAGAAGCGTCTATGGAGGCTGAAACGGTGATCAAAGACCTCAACAGTCAAAAGTCATCAAAGAAGGAGCAGACTGCCACTCCAACCTCCAAGCCAAAGAAAAAGGAGGTTCTCAATGTGCAAACCAAGTCAGCCCCTCAGCTGCCAAAGAAAGCTGAAAACAAAGCTGCAGGTAAGAGACCTGAACTCTCTGATGCCTTCAAAGAACGAGTAGAGAATAAATACCCGTTCGATGAAGATGTTGAAGAAATATTTGGGGCTCTCTTGGCAAATGGCAAACTCACCTCGCCTGACCCCAAAAGACCGGGAGATGTTGGCAAAACCAACTATCCCCGCTATTGTCCATACCACCAAATGGTCTCAATTCCTCTCAACCAATGTTTCGTTGTGAGAGAGAAGATGAACGAGATGTAGAAAAATGGAGTCATCACCTTTGACAAAAACTATGGGTCTGCCTCCGTTAACATGGTGTCATATGGACAAACATCCAAATCACCAAAGGAAAAAGTCACTACTTCCTTCAAGGTGATAAAAATGACCCAGACGTCGCAAGAGCTGGTGCCTTATCCAACACCAGATGGACAACCCAAATGGGTGCATCCCGATCTCCTGGAATATGAAAATTGGGAGATCGTCAAAACAAAGCCGACCGCTCAATAGCGAAGGCAAGCCAAGAGACAACTCCGCAAGCTCAAACAGCAGGAGACGGCTCAAACAAAACAAGAGGTCCTTGAAAAGGCAGAAACCTCCTCTACCGCTTCACTGGGGGCAACAGAGGAGTCCCTCCCTAAAGCTTCAAGAGTGGTAGGAAAATTCACCCTCGGTGATTTCATGCCACCGCAACTCAGAGATGAGACTATGCAGGGGGCATCATACTCTTGTAACTCGGTAGTTGGATTCTCCATGAATGGATACGAGTCCAGTGACACTGCCAGTGATACAGATGAATGGGAGGAATCCCTTGAAACCAGAGAATATCTCTCCGACGAAGAATGGATCCCGGAATCCCACCATATGCCAGTAATCTGGTATAACCCCTTCCAGCCACAAGGATACTGGTCCGATGATGATGAAGACCAAGAGGCTGCCCAAAATGTTGTTGACACAGCACAAACAAATGCTCTAGTGGATCCCAATTAGGTTGAACCACAAAGAGCAGATGAAGAAGAAAATCTAGCTTCTATGCCCGATCTTGAAGAATATGTGAGGATCTTGCAGCGTCTCGCCATAGAGCAGGAACAGGATCACATCAACCAGCTTCATCAAAATTTAGAACCGGAAGTCATGGAAAATCTACAAGCATCTCCTCCAGTGACTCTAGAAAATGAAGAAAGTTGCTGGATTGATGATCCTCTTACATCGGAGGATGAGTCTGATTCCCAACAGTCCATTGTGGAGGCATCTTCTATCGAAGTTGCTTGCAATGTGATAGTTCAAGATGATAGTGCCTCTGAAGCTTCATCTACTGAGGCCACGGACTCTCAGAATGCATCCAGTAGCATATCTTCTGGAGCTATATATTCTCGGTTGACTTCCACTGAGATAGCATCTTCTCAGCCGTCGTCTCCTGAAACGGTGACGTCAGAATTTAAGCCTCTTCCGATTGATCACCAGGAAGAAGCTTTGGCTGATGAAGTCTTCAAAGAAAACCCAATCAATTGGTCCCAGGTACCCAACCTCATTGGAGATGTCTGGACCGATGAAATACTGGATAAAGAAGAAAAGTTGTCTGAAGCTGTTCAGGAGTTGTTCTCGGAAAATGCTACATGCAACGCAATAACTGAAGACGGTAATGCTGCTGCAGAGGCGTTTTCAGCAAATGGGGAGGATCGGCCCCCTGAGCCCGAAGGGGGTCTTCCGAAAGCAGAACCACCTCTAGAAGCTTTTGAAGTTGGGAAAGGTACCCGCTCTGGCCGGGATTACCACAAAAACTACAACCAACCTTCTTCTTCTTTTTATGTAAATCCTTTGGGAAACCAAGCTGTAAATGCCCCAAGTGGCAACAATAATGAAAATGTAGGCCCCAAGGAGGCTTTCAAGTATGACTTGATCGAGCACTTCAAACACATACCTGCACGACTGCACATCCTAGACTTATTACGAATGTCACCACAAACTCGTGATAGTCTCATTTCAGAACTTCAAAGGCTGAATATGGATGTCGACAAACATGCCCCACAAGTCCTACAAATTGAAATGGACTATAGGGTCAAAAAATCAAAAACCTCCTCAAAGGGAGAAAAGAAAGAAGCTGGAGGACCTTGCACTGAATGCCTCTCGGTCCAAAAAGCCACAAGTGCTACCATTGCCTTCAATAAGGAAGACCTCCTGCTAGGTGAGACGAAGCACAACCGACCCTTGTACTTCACAGGGTACATCAAAGAGATGCCGATACATAGAGTCCAGATCGACCCGGGTGTAGACACCTCATTTGGCCCCTATGATAGCTTTAAATACCTATCATATATAGCGATGCCCCCATTTCACCCATAATTGAATGATTAATGACATAATTCAGATTAATTAACGACGATAAAGATGCTTGTTGCTAATTTTAGACTTTGTTCGACGATTTCTAGAAATTTGCAAAAGAAAAGCCAAGTCGCGTCAAGACCTTGAGTCCAATTCACTACTCACACAAGGAGTGAACCATGACACTACTCAAACCCTTTCCGGACCACTTAAGACATGCTTAGGCCAATCCCTCTAAAGACCATACTTAGTTTGCCAAAATGTCACCCGATTAGCCTAAGTTAGGAAATCGAATCATTGGTCCATAGACTCCCCATATTTTTCAACCCCTATTTGTCAAGACATTTAGACCATTGAATTCCTCACTTCGAGAGCTTTCCGGCGATATGTAGAATGTTCGAATCCGATGAGCGAGTCAAAAGTTATGAGCTTCCGAAGTTTGCCTTAGAAAAAATGATGAAACTCCATCTGGGCACCACCCATGTGGCGCCCATCCCACTAAAATTCATCTAGGCGCCCCATGCTGGGAGCCCACACAGCCCAGGACCACCTAGGCGCCCCATGGTGGGCGCCCAGCCTCTACATTTCACTAGTTGGCCTAAAAATAGCCCGGGACCACTCAACGTAGGGACCGAACTCCGAAAATGAATCGACTCCACCTAGGCACCACCCATGTGGCGCCTACCCTACTAAGTTCCACATAGGCACCAACCCTGTGGCGCCCACAATTCCTAGAATCACCTAGGCACCCCATGGTGGACGCCCACCTTAAAATTTACTTGTTTGGTTCGAGATTAGACCGGGATCACTCATACGTAGAGACCAAGCACCGAAGACGAACTGAACCACCTAGGCACCACCCATGTGGCGCCCAGCCTATTAATGCTAGTGTAGGTCCCCCAGCTGAAGATAAATCCATTCAATCTCGACTCCAAATGGGACCAAGGACCAAAAGCGAAGCACAAACCACCTGGGCACCACCCTATGGGCGCCCACTCTCTCCAGGACAACCTGGGCGCCACTCTGTGGGCGCCCAGACTACACAGGCCATGTGGGCACCACCCCATTGGCGCACATCCTCCCTCAAACCCTAATTCGCTCTAAAATAGCTTAAGCCGCCTAGGGATGTGTGAGACCTTCTAGAAACACGAAATAATGAAGCCCTAGCCCTTTTAAACTCGTCCCAAACCTATATAATTTCTCTTAACTTCATTTACAAGAGGAGGCTACCTAAAAACCCTAAGAAAAGAGGCAAAAAGAGAGAATAAGTAAGAAGAAGAGAGGTAGCCACCATTAGAGAGAGAACTTTAAATCTAGAGAAGAAGAAAGGGAAATAGAAGGGGAGACTTCCATATCTTCAACTAGAACTATGAGTCTTTGCGAAAGCTTCGCTTTAGAAACTTGAGGAACGCGTCATATACCGGTATTCCTAGATCTCTCCTTTCTTTTTCTACATTCCATTACCATTCATGCTTAGAAATATGCTTAGGACCACTTGAGCATCGTTGATCTACATTAACTTGTGATAAATCTGATATTAGCATCTCATCATATTAGGAACATGTTTAGGTTCATTCTAACATAGTAGATTTGCTTTGATTTCGTAGTTCTAATTGCATAGCTAGATTAGATCTCGCATTAGCATCATCATTATCATCATTTATACCAAAGAGGTCGCGAGAAGCCCTTAGCAGAAAGGCTGGGCGCCACCCACTGGGCACCTGCCCTTTCCCGAACCACCTGGGCGCCACCCACTGGGCGCCTGCCCTCTCTCGAACCACCTGGGCGCCATCCCCTGGGCACCTACCCTTCTGAGACAAGGTCCGGGTTCTAGATCTCCGCCCGTTGCATCGTTTGCTCGTAGGTTTGTTAGTTGCATCGCTAGTAGTTCGAATTAATACATTCGCATTAGTCGCTGAATATAGGAAGTTGTCTTAAAAATACTGAGATTCTTGTGCATTCGTTGTGTTCCGTTGAAAACCCTGACTGAGCAGGGTGGGCGCCACAAAGTGGATTTCTCCACTTTTGTGCACCACTTCAAATCTTCCGCATTTAGTTCATTTAGAAACTACATATTAATGATATGTTAGGTTGTTTGGTCTGTTTTGAGCTTTGAATTACCATTTTTGTCACACTTCACATCATATCATTTGAACTACACATCCATAGAAAATCCAAAAAATCATAAAACATAAAACCCCTTCTTCTCTTTTCTTACTCTCTAGTAAATTAGAGAAGAAACCAAAAACAAATTAAAAGATATCCAAAAAACCCAAAAAAATAATAATTAGATAGTCTAGGTTATTGAATTTAGCGCCTAAGTAGGATAAATCATAAGATTAATTAAAACATCATAATTAGCTAACTTAAGAAACATCAAATCATTAAGAACCCTAAAACCTTAAGACCCTAATTAATTCGGATTTAGAAGTAATTAAGAACTTTAAAAACACGAAAAACATAAAACCCCAAAAGACAGCTACCTGGGCGCCACCCCTTGGGTGCCCATCTTTCCACAGCCACCTGGGAGCCACCCTCTGGGCGCCCAGCCTACTCATTCCCTAAGACACCCCGGTTAAAGCGTAAGTTAATTAGTTAAGACCTTAAACTAATCCGAATCAACACAGTAAAATATTTTAAACCTAGAATAAGTAAACCTTAATTAACTTAATCTCTAATTAACTCAAAAACTCAAAACCAATAAACTCCAAAATAGTCCACCTGGGCGCCACCCCCTAGGTGCCCAGCCTGCACTGCCACCTGGGCACCACCCTCTTGGCGCCCATCCTATCCCATCTCTAAAGAACCCCTAATTAAAACTTCTAATTAATCACAACCCAAATTTGCTCCAAATTAACATAACAAAACACTTTTAAATTTAAGAAAACCTGAAACTTCAATCAATTTAGACTTAAACCGGCCTAAGAACGCAAAAGCAACACGAAACCACAAAACAGACACCTGGGCGCCCAGCCTGCCTTTACACTTGGGCACCACCCTCCTGGCGCCTATCTTATCCCATTCCCTTAGAAACCACCACTTAATTAAACTTAATTGATTAAACCCGAATTAACACCTTAAAACACTATTAACCTAAACAACTCGAAACCTTAATCAATTTGGACTCAAACCAACTTAGAAAATACAAAACGAATAAACCACAAAACATCCACTTGGGCGCCACCCCCTTGGTGCCTATCCTGCCGCATCTACTTGGGCGCCACCCCCTTGGTGCCTATCCTACCGCATCCACTTGGGCACCACCCTCCTAGCGCCCATCCCACCCAATCACTAGGAAACCCCACTTGAAATTAAATTTGAATTCAACCGCGATCAACACACTGAAACACCCATGAAATCTAAAACAATCGAAACCATAAGCCCAAATAGACTTAAAACATCGAACCAGCTCAAACGCACAAGACAGACACTTGGGCGCCACCCCCTGGGCGCCCATCCTGTCACCTCCACCTGGGCACCACTCTCTGGGCGCCCAGCCTCTCCCGTCACTAAAGCCAAATTAATTGAAACGAAATTTAATCTTAATCATTGCAACAGAACATTTTTAATTTAAAATACATCAAACCATAAAGCTTAACTGCAAATCAACCTAAAAAATACTGAACCGACCCGAACCACAGAATAATTCACCTAGGCGCCACACCCTTGGCGCCCATCTGTCAAATCCACCTGGGCACCACACCCTGGGCGCCCATCTTCCCTGTTTTCAGAAAAACCCGATTCACAACTTAGCCCAATTAATTGGCGTTTAAATAAATCCCAATTGAATACGAATAACATCCCACACCCAAACACACTAAGCCCTTAAATCAATTTAAACTTAAATTGACCTAAGAGTCACCAAACCGACCGAACCTCAACACAATCACCTAGGCGCCACCCCTTTGGCGCCCATCCTGCAAATCCACCTGGGCACCACACATTGGGCGCCCAGCCTACCAGTTTGCATAAAAATCCCAACCGACAACTTAACACAATTAATTAGCATTCAAACCAATCCCGATCAACATATTAAAACACTTTTAACTTAAAACACTTGAAACTTTAATCGATTTGGACTTAGCACCCAAAGCCCTTACGAACCAACAAACAACCACCTAGGCACCACCCCTATGGCGCCTATCCTACACTCTAACCTTGGTTCGCAACTTCAATTTAAAACGAATAGCTAAAAACCTTACCACTTAAATTAACTAAAACCAGAACCTAAAATAGTCTCTAAACCCGAAAACCAATATCAAATCCCATCTGGAATACTTGAAAACCACAAGCCATCCACCTGGGCGCCACCCCCTTGGCGCCTATCCTCTCATTTGCACTAAAACGCGAATTCTAGATTTTGTCTCAAAATCTGGATCCAAACCCCTTTGACATTTGAACATCAGAGAAATAAAATAATTTGAGACATTAAAACTCACCAGGTAAGAACCCCTTGGATTCCAAAAATAGCAACGATACCATCACCACTAGCCAAAACCACCCAGAAGCAGCCACTTGGGCGCCACTGCCCGGGCGCCCAAGTCACCAGAGTATCCTAGGCGCCACCCCCTGGGTGCCCAAGTCCCCTGCAAACCCCGTTTCGCTGATTTCAACATTATTTCACCCTTTAAATTAAACCCTAAATTCCAGAACCTTAAATAACTTAGATAGAACCTCAAAATACATTTAATCCACTTCTTAATCAATCTTCAACTCAAAACAAACCGAACCAATTAAAAATCACAATTAATAAATTGCTTAGGCGCTGAACCATCAAACTCAGGTTATTCACACCTAGAGATAGATCGGATTGCCTGGTTAGGTAGCTTAGAGCATTAGGCTTCGCCCCGTCACTTTTCCTGTTCCGTTAGGGAACTGGGAGAGCTAATGTGGGCGGTCTAGGACCTTAGGTTAGGGTTAATCCGATGATCAGTAATAAAGCATTAATCACATCGATCCAAGTAAAATCCCTTAGTTAGGCCCTTCTAGCCCCATATAAAAAAACCATAAAAACTATAAAACCAGCAAAATAAACCCAAAAAAGATTTTCCTTTTGTTTCTTCCTCCACCTCAGGTGCCAGATATTAAATTGAACTTAATGATAAAAGGGGATAAAGAACTGATTTCTAAAATTGAATAAATGAGAATAACGAGATGAGATGAGTGATTTCGCACACACTTTTAGTAATCACAGCCCATCGGCCATCCTAAAACAAACACTGGCCCATCAGCCATTTCCAATCAATCTTGGCCCATCGGCCACCTTCAATCAATTACGGCCCATTGGCCTTTTACTTTTATCACTTGTGTATCACACACGAAAAACACAGAAATCACAAGTCAAAGTCTCATTTGCATCATCATTTTGGTTTGAAAAATCAGCCTTTAAACCCTATTTTGCCAAGGGATCAGAAGGGGGTACCCGGGAACAGGGCCGATCCTCTTCTTAAATATTTGGCACCTCCCCCTCTTTTAGTTTATTTTCTTTATTCTAGCTATTTTATTTTACTTGGGTATACTACGATTATGCTATGTGAGGATTAACCTTTATTCGGACTTTAACTCATGACCCTTAATTGACCCAAAATTAAAGAGACCCAAAGAGACCCAAATTAATGTGACAGGACAACCGTCGTGTGTTGCTGGCAGCACATTAGACGAGAGGAAGAACCCACCTTATTATTTTTCTCCCCATATTTCTTCGATTTTCGTCGAAGAACGGTGTTACGGCCGAATCCGTAGCTAGCGATCGTGATCCGTCAATTTTGAGGGTAGTCAGAATCCTCATTTTCGATGTAAAATTTAAATAGCATATATAGACGAATGGAGATTTCCCCAAACCATGCCTCTCTTGGAGAGGAAAAGGGGGGGGGGGTCGAAATTCACATTCGACATCGGGTTCTGCACTCAACCTCATCTTTACTTCGGCACTCGAAGAGCTGGGTATCCCACCAAGCAAACTAAGCCATACATCTGTGTCCATCTTTGGATACGATGGGAGTGCTCAAAGGTCCATTGGCAAAATCCGGTTCAGGTTGTAAATCGGTGATCTTATCTCTGAGGTTACTGTATATGCAATAAAAACCCCTTCATGCTACAACATCCTTCTCGGACGCCCTTAGATACACGAGAACGGTGTTGTCCCTTCAACTCTACATCAGTGCATCAAGTTTGTTGATGACGACGGCTTGATACATCGAGTGTTTGTAGACAACAAGTCCTTTAAAGGGAAAGAAGTTCATTTTGCAGACTCTCAGATGTACAAGGATGAGAAAGAAAAGGAGGAGGAGAAAATAGCATCCTTTGCAGGCAATCTCCAAAAAGACAAAGGCAAGGCTCCTCAGCAATCATCGGAAGAAAACAAACCTTCTGGCAAACTCAAAGAGAGCAATCAGTCTCCCTTCGTTATCTCCTTCAAATCTTCCAAACCTTTGGTAATCACTACTAAAGCAAAGAAGACAAAGCAAAAGACAGGGGGCAAGTTTGTTGTTTCCTTCGTGTCTATCATACAAGACACGGATTCGGACTCAGAGACAGAAGATGATGCATCATCAAGCCAAGCTGATACTCAACAAGTTCGGCCTGCTCTCACTCCATTGGAGACTCCTGCTGACGTAGAAGATCCAGCGTCTGCTACCTTCATCGTTCCGGCAACATCGGCAGAAGAGAAACCAATCGTCTTCCATAGATCAGACGCTTCTTCATCAAATTCCTTGCTTGAGCCTTTCCAAAATGAAGGTATGCCTTAACCATCCTTGTATAGTCCAATGGCGCAAGCTATCACGAAGAAAATGGGCTATGACGCTCAAAATCCAATTGGTTTAGGAGGTGGCCGTGGTATTCTTATACCATTGGAACCCACCCTGACCAAAAGTCAGCTGGAAGATTGGAAACTCCACCGTCGCATAGACAAGTCTTCATACGGATTGGAGTATGATCCTGACACTCCGATGAGACAGCTGACACAAAGGCTGCAAAGTCATTTTGCTGACCAGGCCTCAACATCTCGTGTCAATGAAGACATCGATCTCCCTAGGTATCTCTTTGAAGAGTTACCCGACAAGGACCCAGGAAGCTCATCAAATTGGTATAATTTCTCTGATGATGAAGAAGAATTGTCCGATGACACAGACGCACGGTTCTCTGATTCAGAAGAGCCATCGTCTCCAAAAGAAGTGCCTTACTTCGACCCAATTTCAGCTGGTGATTGGGATCATCTCATAGCAAGTCTTGAGAATAATACCGATCAAGAAGATTTATGGACAGAAGCGGAGCCATGGTCTGAAAATGCCCTTTGAAATCCAGAAGGTCTAGTTGAGCTGGAAGCCTCTGAAAATATTGTGGAGGAACCACTTTCAAACCTTCCAACAGGAGATTCTGTTCAAAAGATAGACTTAGGAACACCAGATAACCCACATCCTGTATTCATAAGCAAGAATATAAAGGATGATGAGTTACCCGAGTATGTCTCTTTTCTTCGTGAGTTTGTTGATTGTTTTGCATGGTCTTACGCTGAAATGCCTGGCTTAGATCCCAAAATAGCAGTTCACAAACTCAACTTGCAAGAAAATGTCAAGCCTGTAAAACAAGGCCAAAGAAGATTCTGTCCTGATGTGATGGACAAAATTGAACAAGAAGTTTGGAAACTCAAAAACGTTGGCTTCATCTGCAAGGAACAACATCCTGAATGGTTGGCCAACATCGTCCCCGTGACAAAGAAAAATGGGCAAATCAGAGTTTGTATTGACTATAGAAACCTGAATAATGCTTGCCCCAAAGATGAATTCCCGCTCCCCATACCGGAGGTAATGATTGACAACACCTGCGGGTTTGAGCGAATGACTTTCATGGACGGCTTCTCTGGATACAACTAGATAAAGATGCATCCCGAAGATGAAAGGCATACATCCTTTCGGACCCCATTTGGCGTATATTACTACACTGTCATGCCATTTGGTCTGAAAAATGCCGGTGCAACATATCAAAGGGCTATGATGAAGATATTCCAAGATACGCAACATAAGACGGTCGAATGTTATGTTGATGACCTCGCCGTCAAAAGCAAAAGAAAAGAAGACCGTCTCCAAGATCTTCGAGAAGTCTTCCTCCGGCTTCGCAAACACAAACTGTGAATGAGTCCCCTCAAATGCTTCTTTGGTGTCTCATCGGGTAAGTTCCTTGGATTCATAGTTTGGAAAGCTGGAATAGAACTTGACCCCATCAAAGTCAAGGCAATTCTAGAAATGCCATCTCCAAGAACCCTGAGAGAACTGAAAGGGCTTCAAGGAAGGTTGGCATACATCCGAAGGTTCATTTCCAATCTATCAGGAAAATGCCGTCCATTTTCTCGCCTGATGAAGAAAGGTGTAGACTTTGTTTGGGATGCTGAATGTGAAGCTGCATTTCAAGACATCAAGTCATACCTGACCAAACCTCTGGTGTTGGCTGCTCCCACAACCGGAAAACCATTTATCTTGTACACAAGAGCTCTCGACTATTCGTTGGGCGCTCTACTTGCACAAGAAAATGATGGAGGAAAAGAAGCTGCTCTATACTACCTCAATCGCATGTTGGTAGGTGCAAAGCATCGCTCCTCTCCAGTCGAAAAAGAATGCCTGGCAGTGATGTTCGCTGTACAAAAGCTGCATCACTATTTGTTGTTAAACACAGTATACCTGATATCGAGGATCAATCTCTTAAAAGTCCTTGTCACAGAAGCAGGTTCTCTCAATGCCCGGCTGGCAAAATGGTCCATCCTTCTGTTACAATTTGATACTAGGTATGTACCACAGAAAGCAATCAAAGGTCAAGCTCTGGCAGATTTTCTCGCAGGGCATCCACTGCCTAAGGATTCTCCACTCAGGGATGATCTCCCAGACGAACCTGTCTACAGCGTGGAGATTTCCTCACCAAATGCTTCCTGGAACAAGTACTTCGATGGTGCAATCAGGACAAATGAAAAAGGAAAGCTGATATCATGAATCGACATTCTCTTTGTCACGCATTTTCGTGCATTTTCGCTACTGGAACCATGTTCAAATAATGCAGCTGAGTACCGAGCTCTGATTATAGGATTTGAACTCGCCCTCGAATCTGGCATCACCATGCTGGAAGCATTTGGGGATTCTCAACTGATCGTCAACCAGATGAATCAGGAATATGAAATCAGGAAGCCTGATCTGTTGCCTTACTACAACAAGGCGCAATCGCTTCGTCAAAACTTTGACATCTGTCACATCACCCACATCCGCAGAGGTGAAAACATCCGTGCAGATGCCCTGGCTGGACTTGCTGCATCCATGGCAACCCAAGAAGGGGAAAACATGCAAATTACAGTGTGTCAAAGAAGGATTCTCCCTCCTCTCAACACACACCAAGCAGTTGCTGAATGCCATCGAGTGGTCGGAGGTCGGATTTCCATCCTTAAACCTCCGATAGGCGACTGGAGGGATCCGTTCATTGATTATATTATGTTCGGAATCCTACCTGAAGATCCAAAAGAGTGGGTAAGTATCCAAAGACGAGCCCTAAACTTTCATTTGGATATTCCCTCCAAAATGCTTTATAGAAAACCCTTCAATGGAGTACTTCTACGCTGCTTGTCACAACAAGAGGCAGAAGAAACTCTAAAAGAAGTTCATGCTGGTCTTTGTGGAGCCCATCAGGCTGGTCCCAAGCTCTACGATCAGAAAAAAAGGTTAGGTTATTATTGGCCTACCATGGTGGCTGACGCAATACAATTTGCTAAACGTTGCCAACACTGCCAAGTTCATGGAGATTATGTACACATGCCTCCAGAATGGCTACATCCTACAGCGATCTCATGGCCCTTCGAAGCCTGGGGTATGGACATCATAGGTCCTATCTCTCCCCCGTCAAGCAAAGGTCACTGCTTCATCTTCGCCACTACGGATTATTTCTCCAGGTGGTCAAAAGCATTTGTATTCAGTGAAATGAAGACCTCATCAGTCATTCAATTCTTTCAAACCAACATCATTTGTTGCTTCGGCATACCTAAAAGATTCATCCATGATAACGGACCACAATTCCGGGATCACAGATTCTACAGGTTCTGCGACAAATGCAAAATCCAAAGTTGTCTTTCAACTCCGTATAACCAGGTAGCGAATGGACTAGCAGAAGCTTTCAACAAGACGCTCTGCAAAATTCTTAAGAAAATGGTCTCTAGTCACAAAAGAGACTGGAGCGACAAACTGCCTGAAGCTTTATAAGCGTACTGGACTACCGTTCGAGGACCAACCCATAGCACACCATTCTCCTTGGTCTATGGATGTGAAGCAGTTGTTCCCCTAGAGGTACAAATTCCTTCCTTAAGGGTATCTTTACAAAATGAAATGATGCAAGAAAGCAATGTCAAATTGAGACTCCAAGAATCGGATAATCTCGATGAAAGGCGACTCGAAGCTCTACAAAGCGTTGAGCTTTACCAAGCACGCATGGCAGGATCTTTTGACAAAAAGGTCAGGCAACGCGCCCACAAAAAGGTTGACTTGGTTCTTGCGGTGAAAAGGCCAATGGTTTTTGCCCACAAATCCAAAGGCAAATTCGAACCAAAATGGGAGGGACCCTTCGTCATCGACAAAGTCTTCTCCAATGGCGCATATGCTCTTCTAAACATGGAAGGTGACAGATGTATGCTACCCATCAATGGCAAGTTCTTGAAGCGGTACTACCCTTGAAGACTTCCTACATCGGGTCAGAGCGATGCCTGCATGGCCAAAGCCTATTCCTAGGTACTTGCCCGTCAAACCCACCCCTTTTAGAGTTTTCATCCCTATGTTGAAATTTCTAAAAAACCCAAGACAATGCTTACTTTCAATGTTTCATTGTTCAAAAAAAAAAAAAAAAAAAAAAACAAAGCCAAACCCAAAATCCAAGTTTAGGATCCTCTTCCCTAACTTGGCCAAAACTTTCAATCCTTGAACCCAAAATTCATGGTTTGAAACAAAAAGCAGGATTTAGGAATTTCCACCCTAGTCGACCCTGACTTTTACCACCAAAGATGGTTTTGAGTCAAAATTTACGACCCTTGTGTCTTTAAACAAAAAAAAAAAAAAAGGTTTTTCAAAAAACTGTGGGGAAGCGATGTTTAGTCGATACTCACAGAAAACCTAAAAATCGGAAGGATGCGAACCCCATTCGATACTTCCAAAACCTCAAAATCGTAAGAAAGCGACACCTCGTCGATACTTGTGAAATTTCAAAAAAATCGTGGAGACACAACACTTCAGTTGATATCCACAACTCAAATCTCAAAACAAAAACAAAGGTTCGAAAAAACCTCAAAATTCAAAAATCGTGGGGAGGCGACATTCCATCAATACCCACAAAACCAAAATTTTGAGAAAAAAGCAAGGAAGCGACATTCAGTCAATACTTGCACCCAAATCCGCGAGGAAGCGACGTTCCATCGATACTCGCAACCGAATGAGCAAGGAAGCAACATTCCATCGATACTTGTAATACCATTCAGCAGGGAGGCGACTCTTAGTCGATACTTGCATTTTTGAAAACCAAAAACCCGGCTTTCACGCCAAAACCCGGCTTTCATGCCAAAACCCGGCTTTCAGGCAAAAAAATAAAAAATCCGGCTTCCATGCCGACAAAACAAAACTTGGTTTCCAAAAAACTTGGCTTCCATGCCAAAAACCGGCTTTCATGCTACAAACAAAATTTCGACTTTCACGCCACCCAAAATTCGGCTTTCATGCCATCTCAAAAATTAGGCTTTCACGCCACAAAAAACGGCTCTCATGCCAAAAACCGGCTTTCATGCCACAAACAAAATTTCGGCTTTCACGCCATCCAAAATTCAGCTTTCAAGCCATCGAAAAACCAGGCTTTTTGCCACAAAATCTGGCTTTCATGCCTAAAAACAACCATTTGACAAAAGATTTTCACAAAATGACAACCTTTTGATCAGATTTTCAAACAAACCATTCCCATTCAATTTTTGCTTATGTTTTCGTCAAAAGTGAATTTAAGTGAAATAAGGGGATAAAAAAAAAAAAAGAGTGCCAAAAATGTTTATACATGGAGGTATCAAAAGAAAAGAAGAAAAAGCTTGATACAAATCAGGAGGCTAGTTTGACATGGTCTTCAGCCAAAGGCTTAAATCCTCAAGTAAACTCTTGGCCTTAGCCTCCAAAGCTTCCAGGCCGCGTTTCTTCAAAATCTTCACATAAAAAGCAGTAGGCCGTCGCGATCCATCCTCAGCACGAGGAAGCTCTTCCCAGAGAATCTGCCATTGTTCATATTCTTGAGTCTTCCTCCGGAGATTGCTTTCGACCTCCTCAACTTGGCGAATGAGGGTCCACTCTCTATCGCGAGCTTTCAAAGTGGCAGTCCACTTGGCAGCAGCTTGTTCTTCGAATAGCTCAAGGCGCTGTCTGGCTTCGGTGACCTCCCTATCAAGACGGTGCTGGTCCTGTGTCAGCTCAATAATAGCCAACTCGGTGACGTTCCTCTCCCAAACGAGCTGCTTCCGAGTCCGCAAGATCTCATTCAGTTTAGATTTGACCTCATTGGAAGTCATCATTTGGAAAGCTCTTGGTCTCAGTCCACTTGTTACCTAGAGTGATGACTTCATCAACAAAAGCCTTGGCATCTGTAATATCCAGACCGACTTCTTCGCTATCGGCAAGAATTTCCTGCACATGCTTCACCATGCCGAAACCAGCCTCCAAATGGCCAGAAGAAAGAGTCTCGGCCCATGAGCTCAAGACTCTCTTCAACACCTTCCTTGCAAACTGACGGGATGGCTCAGATGAAGACTCGCCATGCTCCGTTGGTCGACTACGCATGTCAGGCACCGTTGGAAGAGTAATCAAGTAGCTCTTTCCAACCGGAGCCGCTGGGGAAGGGATATCAGTAGGCGGACTCGCCTCTGCCTCATCAAAACTGGTGGAAGAAGCCCCTACTCCTGGATCGGTCACAGGTACTCCCTGCTCTGGTTCTGAAAAAGATAGAAGAACTTCTTCTGTCACCTCACAACCTACCAATGAAAGATGAAAAGGTATGAATATGATCTTGTCAAAAATCAAAATATCAAGATTATCACTAGAAAGTACCTTCTTCGACGACTGGCGGAATGCTTTCTGCCTCCATGAGCTTATCCGAAGCATCATCAAAAGTTGCATCCATGGATGGCTCAAAGTTGTCAGAATCTTCTGGCAAATCAGCTAGCAAGAAACAAAAATGCATGTCAGCAAGCAGCGGTAGAGAAAAACAAAAAAAAAAAAAAAAAAAAAAACAAGTCATACCAAGAGGAGATTATGGGTCTACTTCAGAATCTCTAAGTTCTTCCTCAAATGCCACGATAGGATCCGTCATCGCCTCATCGGCCGGAACCTTAGGCATCATCAAACCATCATCTTCTGCCAAAAGAAAGAAAGCAGTAGATCAAAACAAAAGCTCTCATGAAAGAAAAGAAACGGAAAGAGAAAAGGGAAATGCATACCATCATCAATGGTCTCTTTCCCTCGGCTTCTCTTCTCTGGAGGCTCATCATCATCCCTTGATGCCTCTTCAACAATGTTGGAAGGAATTTCCAGATCAGGAGAGCTTTCGTGCCGCCTCTGACTTCGGCGCTGTCCTTTTCTCCTCTTGCTCCTACGGGACGAACTGCTGGAAGCACCCTCCCCACGATCGAAATCGGGCCTCTCGCCAGAGTCCTCACTGGATGGTCTGCTCCTGCCAGTAGACTCCATGGAAGCCTTTGCTGGCTCTGCTTGTATCCAAGCAGCAACCTCAGCTTCCTCCTCGGCAAGCTGTTCCAAGACCTCATCAGGTATCTCTTGTGCAGCTCCCGATCTGATGACGTCCTGGTCCTCGAGGAAACCTGTTATGTGCTTTTCTCCAGAAAGGAAAGCCAGAAAATCTTTTTTTCGGCGGACGCCATCTGACTTCCCAAGGCCCTTCCCGGAGGATTGCTTTACATCAAGCTCTTTCTTGGAAAGCCCCCGGTATGCTGAAAAGCTCTCCACAAACCATTGTGTGAAGCCAGCGGTCTGGAAAGCAGGCAACTCAGGATAAGGAATCATGGCAGCAGTGTCTTCCACGCTATAGAAAGCCCATGCATTCCTCCCATCCTGCAGACCTCCAAAACACTTCACCTTATTTGAAGGCGCTCCAACAACGCCTTGAGAGAAGCCCAATTGCTTGGCAAAACACGAGGGAACATATGGCTGGATGTCGATGAAAAGATGTCTGCGGTACACAATCGTGCCGACACGTATGTTAAATAGCCAACTCCTCTCTGCATTTGTCAAAGATAGTGTCTCCCCGACCCTGCCCTGGTCGAATCACGGGAGACATTAAAATCAAAAGCCTTCTTCCGTAAGCCCGAAGAAAGCTTCACTGAAGACTGCCCCATCTCGACATCCCAGAATCGTCTGATCCTCAAGCGGGCAGATAAAAGAGATTCGGAAACAGGTTTCCCTCTAGCTAACCGAATCATGAAAGGATCATCGTCTTGAGCAGCACCCAATCGGTGGAAACTGGGACAGTGGTATACATACCACGAATAGAAAATATGGGTTGAAAATACCCTGTTCATGGGAAGCCCAAGTAAAACCAGAAAAGCAACAGCCTGCAGTTCGGTGCACAAGTAAGAATAAAGAGCAGGCACCAAAGCAAGCCGCTCTCCAAACGCCATCTGACAAGCTGAAAAAATGCAATGCGGCTGTTGACACCAAAAATGTCACTTTGCCTCATCAACATCAAAAGCTATATGGAGCCGCATCCTACTATAAATAGGCAAAGCTGCTTCAAGCATCAGATCTTGGCAAAACCAAACAAAAACTACAAGATCTTTCAAAGTAGCCAAAAAAAGGGTACACATGAAGTTTCGAGCCATTACGACACTATTTGGCCTAACATCAATCCTCCGACAGCTGAGCGGGAGCTCTCGACGGGGACAGTGTCAAATACATCAAATCTTCGATCAGAGTCTATGGATGGTCTCAAAATACCTCCAAAAGGCTCCATGTCGAATTTCAAGTCAAACCGACACCGTTTGACCCTCCATCAACTCTCGAACGGCGAAATCAAGCCTCCCGGCTGCGAGAACCTCTGATGCCACCACTCATGAAACAAAACACATGAGTAGCTTCTGCATGCTTCCAAAGGGCTGCACGTCAAATTTCAGGTCATTCCGACAACGTTTGACCCGGTTTTGATGCTCCGAAGCGAAATCAAGCCTACCGGCGGCGAAGCTCCCTGGGACCATGGCACCCAAATCGGAGCTAATGGATCATCTCAAAATGACTCCAATAGGCTCCCCATCAAATTTCAGGTCAATCGGACATCGGATGACCGTACATCAAAGCTCGACATCCTCCGCACGGTGAAATCAAGTCAAGCATCGACGGGACCCCAAACGGCTTCAAAACTCAAATAAAAGCCCATGGTTGGTCTTATCTAATGCCCAAGAAGCTTCACCTCAAATTTCAGGTTATTCCGACATCGTTTGACCCAATTTCAACTCTTAGCGGAAAATCGGCTACAGAGTCTTAGGCTTTTCCAAAAAATAGAAAACTTTGTGCTCTGATTTGCACAGCCTTTCGACGGGTTTTCTTTAGAGGAATCATGCCAATAAATGAGGAGAAATGTCAAGAAAAACACAGGAGAAAACAAAAGCGAAAAAGCCAGAGAAACGACCAAGAAACGGCGACCGGAAGGCGATCGGAAAATGGACCAAAGTCCAAGTTCGCCGGCGACCTTGGCCCATGGTCACCGGCGACCATGGCCCAGGGTCGCCAGCCCCATGGTCGCTGGCGACCATGGGTGCATGGTCGCCGGCGACCCTGGAAATCCGGGTCGCCGGATTTCCGCCGAAACGTCCGTTTTTCTGATTCTTTTCGCGTTTCACAATGTTTGGCCCCTGTGATTTTCTTAAAATCTAATTTTTGAGGCATGATATCCGTCGATCTTCATCAACATCACGGATCCGCCATCAAAATCATTTAATCATCATCGGACACTCCGAAACCGCCAACCGGCCGACCAAGAAAGCACACTTTCTGCCTGATCGATCAAGAAATTGACTGGACAGATGTTGCCGGCCCATTGGTGGCAACCAATGCCTGAATTTTTATCGTCATCCGATATCAAGCAACGTACGGATCCTTCGATGATCATCGTAAGAAGAATTCCAAAAGACGCGGCGCGGCCCGCAACTCTTCAAGCGACTCGGCAGGCAATTAATGAAGTTAAATGACCCTTTTATGGAAACTTATTAGGGTCATTAACTCATTATTTTGAATGGCCCAATCAGAAGCCAAGAAATGGGAGTTACAAGTCCAATTAATCATGACAATTAACCATGTAACTCCTATCATTATGGAGATTAATCATGGTAATTAATCATGAAACTCCCATCATCATGGAGATTAAATGCCCATTATTCTCCATCGGCCAATCAAAATCCAAGAAAAAGGAGTTACAATATAAAGAATTAAATCTTGTAACTCCTCCCATCATGGAGCATTAATACCATTAATGCCCATAAAACCCTCCTATTGGCCACCAAAAGCCTATAAATAGGCGGTCATTCCAAGGAGAAAAGAGCAAAAATAAAAAATTGTTAGAGATCCTGAAAAATTGTCTGAAAACTATCTTGAAGAATTCTCTGCAAAAAGAAGCTTTCTCACTTTGAAGAAACTCTGCTGCAAATTCTATAAGGTGATCGAACTCCCTTGGGGGGCCAGCCCCCCAAGATCTCCTCTCTTCTTCTATCCAACATGGCCTAGATGCAGCTTTTCAGCCCGTCTACTTGGTTTTTTATTGGATATAAGACATTCTCTTGGTCTTTATCCTCTAAAAATCTGAGGTCCAAGCCAAGCTAAGTGAATCAAAGCATCAAGTGTTCTCATCTGAAGGACGATGGCGGAGTCCATACATGACTCGCGACCGTCGATCTGAACGAGTCCCCACAATCTCTTGAAAAGTCAGATTCCTTTTCTTACTTTTCTGTTGTATTGTGTATTTTTTTAAAAGAGACATAAAAATCACATTTCTTGTCTTTATATTTTGATGAGACTTGTAAACTGCCTTTTAGGGCACAAAATGGCCTTCTATGGCACAAAACTGTCTTTCACGGCAAATTAAACAAAATCGTCTTTCACGGCATTTTAAAATCTTATCTCTTTCTTTAAAATATATGTGCAATGGAAAGTTAGAAAAAAGTTGATTTCCTTTTCTACTTGTGAAGGTGAATCTCCGGACAACATTTCAAATTCCAAGTAGAATAGAAAATCTGGCATACCCGTACAAAAAAATGTTGATGCTTGCTCTTTTTTTTCTCTTCACCCCGCTGCACCCCGGCGGACCCGGGACGGAGGAAGGCGATAAAGAAAAAGACGGGTCCATCAAGTTGGCACACCCGGTGGGACTTGTTCAATTGAGAACACGATGCTTAGAATCCTTGGCTCCCTTCTAGTTGGTGGCCTATGTTGGATCTTGTATCTAAAAAAAAACATGAGATGAGATTCTTTGGAAACTTCTTTCTTTGAACTTGTTTCCATTCTTTCTTTTCTCAACAAAAAAAGGGTTTTCTCTCTTTTGGATTCAAATTAGAGAAACTTTGCTCTTTCCCTTTTCGTGCAATGGCTCGCAGAAATGTTTGAGCCAACATTCAGATTGGGAGGGGCCATTTTCCTCTCTTTGATGGGTCCATTGGAGATCTTTAAAAAAAAAATAGAAAAGTAAAAAAAAAAAAGCTTTTCAAATTTCTCTCTTTTGGATTCAAATTAGAGAAACTTTGGTCTTTCCTTTTCGTGCAATGGCTCGCAGAAATGTTTGAGCCAACGTTCGGATTGGGACGGGCCATTTTCCTCTCTTTGATGGGTCCATTGGAGATCTTTAAAAAAAAAAGAAGTAAAAAAAAAAAAAAAACTTTTCAGATTTCTCTCTTTTGGATTCAAATTAGAGAAACTTTGGTTCTTTTCTTTTCGTACAATGGCTTGAAAAAATGTTTGAGCCAACTTTCGGATTGGGAGGGGCCATTTTCCTCTCTTTGATGGGTCCATTGGAGATCTTTCAAAAAAAAAAAAAGTTAAAAAAAAAAACTTTTCAAATTTCTCTCTTTTGGATTCAAATTAGAGAAACTTTGGTTCATTCCTTTTCGTGCAATGGCTCGCAGAAATGTTTGAGCCAACGTTCGGATTGGGAGGGGCCATTTCCCTCTCTTTGATGGGTCCATCGGACATCTTTCAAAAAAAAAAAGTTAAAAAAAAAAAATATATTTCAAATTTCTCTCTTTTGGATTCAAATTAGAGAAACTTTGGTTGTTTCCTTTTCGTACAATGGCTCGCAGAAATGTTTGAGCCAACGTTCGGATCGGGAGGGGCCATTTCCCTCTCTTTGATGGGTCCATCGGAGATCTTTCACAAAAAAAAAAGTTAATTTTTTTTTTCAAATTTCTCTTTTGGATTCAATTTAGAGAAACTTTGGTCTTTTCCTTTTTGTACAATGGCTCGCAGAAATGTTTGAGCCAACGTTCGGATTGGGAAGGGCCATTTTCCTCTCTTTGATGAGTCCATTGGAGGTCTTTCAAAAAAAAAAAGAGAGAGCATTAAGGTTGCACCAATTGCGTTCTTTGACCAAAGTGGATCTAAGAAAAGCCTTGTCCAGAGTGTGGAGGCAGCTAGACTGTTCGAGGTAAGGGTCCTTCAAACGGGTTCATTAAGTAATCCTACCCTTACCTGGGGGCTAATCTATCCACTAAGGTTTCATAAGACCGAATTGGAAGACCTATGTGCACTGTAAAAAAAAAAAATTAAAAAAAAAAAAACTTCTGTCACTATTGTGTTCAAATTCGAGGAATTTTGGTTCTTTCCTTTTCGGATTTAGGCTCGCAGAAATGTTTGAACCTGTATTCGGATTGGAATACCATTTGCCCTCTTTTATGAATTCAATCTTGACTTTTCAAAAAAAAAAAACTCTCGTCACTATTGGATTCAAATATGAGAAATCCTGGTTCTTCCCTTTTTCGGATATAGGCTCGCAGAAATGTTTGAACCCGTATTCGGATTGGAATACCAGTTGCTCTCTTTTGCGAATCCACTCTTGACATTTCAAAAAAATCCCATCTCGTGTCCTTCAAGGATGTGATTTACAACATTTGTATCTAGCGGTGCTAGTACGCACTTTCAGGTCTACTGTATTCGCGACCGATACATTTGTATCTCTAACCTTATATCATTTTACCTCGAGTGAGATTCGCTTCTCGGTAATTTGAATTAAGGTTTACAATTGCTTCTAGCGGTCCCTGGAACGCTCATTTTGAGCCGACCGTACTTGCGTTTAGAACAATTGTACCCTCTATGGCTTTTTGGCCTTCTTCATTACGCTCAGAACGGGCCATGCCCCTGAGCGATTTGAAAAGACAAAACCAAAGTATAGCCCATTTATGATCACCATATTCTTGTGATTACTAATGGATGTGGTCTTGTTTCAGAAAAGTTTTTCAAAACTAACAATGGCAGCTTCGTTGACCATCACCTTCGATGAGAACAAGTACCAAGTCATGCTTCAAGAGAAGCAAAGCAAGGACACTTTCAAGCGCCCCGTCAGCTGCCGAAGCATCACCTCCCTCGGCAACTCCCAAAACACCGGGTCGACCTCCACTCCCCGGACCATCGTCTTCGGGTCACTGGGACCATTCCCACTACTCGCAGAAGAGACGGTGCCTACTAAGGAGCAGAAGACCGCCCCCCAACGTGTCGCTACCCCGACACCAAAGGCGGTCACCAAGAAACCTGAGGCTCGTGGCAATCCCATGAGGCCTTAACCTACAAAAAACCAAGTCTATCCCAAGACTTGGTCCCCGCGATCTTCACCAAAACAAAGAAGGTCCCGGACATCTGCAAAGCCAGAATACCTGCCTCCTCTCAAGGAGAACCGGTTATATCCTCTTGCTTACATCAAAGGAGAGAAACCTACCCTCCACCGAACAACAAAAACTACTCTGCACGAGCCGGCTTGCTCATACAAGCCCAAAATCAAGTCGTGCATCACAAGGCCTCAATAAGAACTTGCTAGGGCCTGCTCTCCTGCAACTCGACCCTTCATCTCAACAGGGGACGAGCTTGGAAAATTTAAAGCTTCGCTGCGACAGGCTAAGGACCGCGTCCAAATCCTGTCCATGCCAGTCTTCAAGGAAGACAAGCTCGGTTGCTACGCATGAGGGACCACGTCCTTCATTGCCAGAGCACAGCCCGAACTAACCGAAGCTCAAATTGCTCGTCGCATACGTCGCCGCGCTGCATATCGACAAAAGAGATTAGAGAAGCAAAGAACCTAGCATTCTGAGCTTCAAATCTCCCAAAAATGGGTCGAAAAAGAAAGACCCAACCAAGTTGCTGCTGTCCACATGGTTGGCAAAACCAAAAGACGCCAGAAGTCAGCGACGAAAATACATGTCAGGCGACCAGTGACTCGCAGCGTCTCCCGGACGAGAAGACATCAGGAAGACTCTCCCACTCCTTCAAGCCAAGGACATCGAAGTGATCATTCCTCGGACTCTTCATCTAAAAGAATGAGCTCCAGCTCAGTCACTAAGACGGGATCCTCTTTCGACTCACGAAGGATGAATGTCTTGGTCACAAACTCTGAGCAACCTCCACCACATGATGACATGGCTCTACGCATTCAGCAGCTAGAGCAAGGACAGCAGAGAATAGAGGTTATGATGGAAAACCTCCTTCTCACTCTCCAGCGTCCACCAAACAATGAGGAAGTTCCTCCACAAGATGAGGCAAACGGAGGAGAAGATGAGTCACGCGCCCTTACTAAAAAGGACGTGCACAATATCCTCGCCAAAGCAAAAGAAGAGGATACAATGAAGGAGCATGGGATCAAGCCACCATATCCCTTATGGATGGACTCGGTTCCGTTTCCCCCAAAGTTCAAACAACCTCTTCTCCAAACATATACGGGGAAAGGTTCAGCTAGACAACATGTCATCCACTTTAAGATCCTAACAGGAACAACTGCGGATCAAGATGCACTCAAGATCCGGCTCTTTGCAAGTACCCTAAAAGGTACGACCTTTGATTGGTATTCCACTCTGCCAGAGGACTCCATTCAAAATTGGACTATGCTAGAGACACGTTTCCTGACCCACTTCAAAGGTGAGGATCATCCTGTCATTATAGCTCAGCTCTGCAGCCTTAAACAGGGAGAGAATGAGTCGACATATGACTTCATTCACAAGTGGAAAGCAATGGCCTATAAACGCTCAGATGTGCTGCCACAAGCGTCGCTAGTCGACATTTGCCGAAACAACATGAGAGCAAGGATCCGCTCCATGATCATCGGCAATAAATCAAAAAACTTGGGAGAACTCCTAGAAGCGTCTATGGAGGCTGAAATGGTGATCAAAGACCTCAACAGTCAGAAGTCATCAAAGAAGGAGCAGACCGCCATTCCAACCTCCAAGCCAAAGAAAAAGGAGGTTCTCAATGTGCAAACCAAGTCAGCTCCTCAGCCACCAAAGAAAGCTGAAAATAAAGCTGCAGGTAAGAGACCTGAACTCTCTGATGCCTTCAAAGAACGAGTAGAAAAGAAATACCCGTTCGATGAAGATGTTGAAGAAATATTTGGGGCTCTCTTGACAAATGGCAAACTCACCTTACCTGACCCCAAAAGACCGGGAGATGTTGGAAAAACCAACGATCCCCGATATTGTCCATACCACCAAATGGTCTCGCATCCTCTCAACCAATGTTTCGTTGTGAGAAAGAAGATCAACGAGATGTGGAAAAATGGAGTCATCACCTTGGACAAAAACTACGGGTTTGCCTCCGTTAACATGGTGTCATATGGACAAACATCCAAATCACCAAAGGAAAAAGTCACTACTTCCTTCAAGGTGATAAAAATGACCCAAACGTCCCAAGAGCTGGTGCCTTACCCAACATCAGAAGGACAGCCCATATGGGTACATCCCGATCTCCTCGAAGATGAAAATTGGGAGATCGTCAAAACAAAGCCGACCGCTCAACAGCGAAGGCAAGCCAAGAGACAACTCCGCAAGCTCAAACAGCAGGAGAAGGCTCAAACAAAACTAGAGGTCCCTGAAAAAGCAGAAACCTCCTCTACCGCTTCACTGGGGGCAATAGAGGGGTCTCTCCCCAAAGTTTCAAGAGTGATAAGAAAATTCACTCTCAGTGATTTCATGCCACCACGGCTTAGAGATGAGGCTACGTAGGGGGCATCATACTCTTGTAACTCGGGAGTTGGATTCTCCATGAATGGATACGAATCCAGTGACACTGCCAGTGACACCGATGAGTGGGAGGAATCCCTTGAAACCGGAGAATATCTCTCCGACGAAGAATGGATCCCGGAATCCCACCTTATGCCAGTAATCTGGTATAACCCCTTCGAGCCACAAGGATCCTGGTCTGATGACGATGAAGACCAAGAGGCTGCCCAAATTGCTGTTAAAGCAGCACAAACAAATGCTCTAGTAGATCCCAACCAGGTCGAACCACAAGGGGCAGATGAAGAAAAATATTTGGCTCTTATGCCCGATCTTGAAGAATATGCGAGGATCTTGCAGCGTCTAGCCATAGAACATGAGCAGGATCGCATCAACCAACTTCATCAAAATCCAGAACCGGAAGTCCCGGAAAATCTACAAGCATCTCCTCCAGTGACTCCGAAAAATGAAGAAAGTTGCTGGATTGATGATCCTCTTACATCGGAGGATGAGTCTGATTCCCAACGGTCCATTATGGAGGCATCTTCTATCAAAGTTGCCTGTAATGTGATAGTTTAGGATGATAATGCCTCTGAAGCTCCATCTGCTGAGTTCACGGACTCTCAAAATGTATCCAGTAGCATATCTTCTGGAGCTACATATTCTCGGGTGACTTCCACTGAGATAGCACCTTCTCAGCCATCGTCTCCTGAAACAGTGACATCAGAATTCAAGCCTCTTCCGACTGATCACCATGAAGAAGCTCTAGCTGATGAAGTCTTCAAAGAAAACCCAGTCAATTGGTCCCAGGTACCCAACCTCATAGGAGATGTCTGGACCGATGCAATACTGGACAAAGAAGAAAAGTTGTTGGAAGCTGTTCAGGACTTGTTCCCGAAAAATGCTCCATGCAACGCAATAACTGAAGACGGCAATGCTGCTGTAGAGGCGTTTTCAGCAAATGGGGAAGATCAGCCCCTTGAGCCCGAAGGGGGTCTTCCGAAAAAAGAACCACCTCTAGAAGCTTTTGAAGTTGGGAAAGGTACCCGCTCTGGCCGAGATTACCACAAAAACTATAACCAACCTTCTTCTTCTTCTTATGTAAATCCTTCGGGAAAAGAAGTTGTAAATGCCCCAAGCAGCGGTGATAATGAAAATGCAGGCCTAAAGGAGGCTTTCAAGTATGACTTGATCGAGCACTTCAAACACATACCTGCACGATTGCACATCCTAGACTTATTACGAATGTCACCACAAACTCGTGATAGTCTCATTTCAGAACTGCAAAGGCTGAATCTGGATGTCGACAAACATGCCCCGCAAGTCCTGCAAATTGAAATGGACTATAGGGTCACAAAATCAAAAACCTCCTCAAAGGGAGAAAAGAAAGAAGCTGGAGGACCTTGCACTGAATGCCTCTCAGTCCAAAAAGCCGCAAGTGCTACCATTGCCTTCAATAAGGAAGACCTCCTGCTAGGCGAGACGAAGCACAACCGACCCTTGTACTTCACAGGGTACATTAAAGAGATGCCGATACACAGGGTCCAGATCGACCCGGGTTCTGCACTCAACCTCATCTCTACTTCGGCACTCGAAGAGCTGGGTATCCCACCTAGCAAACTAAGCCACACATCTGTGTCCATCTTTGGATACGATGGGAGTGCTCAAAGGCCCATTGGCAAAATCCGGTTCAGGTTGAAAATCGGCGATCTTATCTCTGAGGTCACCGTATATGTAATAAAAACCCCTTCATGCTACAACATCCTTCTTGGACGCCCTTGGATACACGAGAACGGTGTCGTTCCTTCGACTCTACATCAGTGCATCAAGTTTGTTGGCGACGACGGCTTGATACATCGAGTGTTTGCAGACAAAAAGCCCTTCAAAGGCAAGGAAGTCCATTTTGCAGACTCTCAGATGTACAAGGATGAAAAAGAAGAAAAGGAGGAGAAAACAACATCCTTTGTCGACAATCTCCAAAAAGATAAAGGCAAGGCTCCTCAGCAATCATCGGAAGAAAACAAACCTTCTGGCAAACTCAAAGAGAGCAATCAGTCTCCCTTTGTCATCTCCTTCAAATCTTCCAAACCTTTGGTAATCACTACTAAAGCAAAGAAGACAGAGCAAAAGACAGGGGGCAAGTTTGTTGTCTCCTTCGTGTCTATCATACAAGACACGGATTCGGATTCAGAAACTGAAGACGATACATCGTCAAGCCAAGCTGATACTCAGTAAGTTTGGCCTGCTCTCATTCCATTGGAGACCCCTGCTGACGTAGAAGATCCTGCGTCTGCTACCTTCGTCGTTCCGGAAACGTCGGCAGAAGATAAACCAATTTTCTTCCATAGATCGGACGCTTTCAACTCCGTATAACCCGGTAGCGAATGGACTAGCAGAAGCTTTCAACAAGACACTCTGCAAAATTCTTAAGAAAATGGTCTCTAGTCACAAAAGAGACTGGAGCGACAAACTGCCTGAAGCTTTATAGGCGTACCGGACTACCGTTCAAGGACCAACCCATAGCACACCATTCTCCTTGGTCTATGGATGTGAAGCAGTTGTTCCCCTAGAGGTACAAATTCCTTCCTTAAGGGTATCTCTACAAATTGAAATGACGCAAGAAAGCAATGTCAAATTGAGACTCCAAGAATCGGATAATCTCGATGAAAGACGACTCGAAGCTCTACAAAACGTTGAGCTTTACCAAGCACGCATGGCAGGATCTTTTGACAAAAGAGTCAGGCAACGCGCCCACAAAAAGGGTGACTTGGTTCTTGCGGTGAAAAGGCCAATGGTTTTTGCCCACAAATCCAAAGGCAAATTCGAACCAAAATGGGAGGGACCCTTCGTCATCGACAAAGTCTTCTCCAATGGCGCATATGCTCTTCTAAACATGGAAGGTGACAGATGTATGCTGCCCATCAATGGCAAGTTCTTGAAGCGGTACTACCCTTGAAGACTTCCTACATCGGGTCAGAGTGATGCCTGCATGGCCAAAGCCTATTCTTAGATACTTGCTCGTCAAACCCACCCCTTTTAGAGTTTTCATCCCTATGTTGACATTTCTAAAAAGCCAAAAACAATGCTTACTTTCAATGTTTCATTGTTCAAAAAAAAAAATTTTCAAAATCAAACCCAAAATCCAAGTTTAGGAGCCTCTTCCCGAACTTGACCAAAACTTTCAATCCTTGAACCCAAAATTCATGGTTTGAAACAAAAATCAGGACTTAGGAATTTCCACCCTAGTCGAGCCTGACTTTTACCACCAAAAATGGGTTTTAGTCAAAATTTACGACCCTCGTGTCTTTAAACAAAAAATGGTTTTTCAAAAAACCGTGGGGAAGCGACATTTAGTCGATACTCACACAAAACCCAAAAATCGGAAGGATGCGAACCCCATTCGATACTTCCAAAACCTCAAAATCGCAAGAAAGCGACACCTCGTCGATACTTACAAAATCTCAAAAAAAAAAAAGAAAAAAAATCGTGGAGACACAACGTCTCAGTTGATATCCACAACCCAAATTTCAAAACAAAAAAAACAAAGGTTCGAAAAAACCTCAAATTTCAAAAATCGTGGGGATGCGACATTCCATCGATACCCACAAAACCAATTTTTTGAGAAAAAAGCAAGGAGGCGACATTCAGACGATACTTGCACCCAAATCCGCGAGGAAGCGACATTCCATCGATACTCACAACCGAATGAGCAAGGAAGCGACATTCCATCGATACTTGCAATACCATTCAGCAGGGAGGCGACTCTTAGTCGATACTTGCATTTTTGAAAACCAAAAACCTGGCTTTCACGCCAAAACCCGGCTTTCACGCCAAAACCCGGCTTTAATGCAAAAAACCTGGCTTTCATGCCAAAAACCAAAATTTGCCTTCCATGCCAACAAAACAAAAACCTGGCTTTCATGCCAAAAATAAAAAAAATCTGGCTTCCATGCCAACAAAACGAAACTTGGTTTTAAAAAAATACTTGGCTTCTATGCCACAAAATCTGGCTTTCAAGCCAAACAAACAAAAAATCGGCTTCCATGCCACAAAACAAAATTTGGCTCCCATGCCAAAAAATCTTTGGCTTCCATGCCACAAAACCAAAACTTGGCTTTCACGCCACAAAATCATTGGCTTCCACACCACAAAACCAAAACTTGGCTTTCACGCCACAAAAATCGGCTCTCATGCCAAAAACCGGCTTCCATGCCACAAAACCAAAACTTGGCTTTTACGCCACAAAAATCGGCTTTCATGCAAAAAACCGGCGTTCATGCCAAACAAAATTTTGGCTTTCACGCCATCCAAAATTCGGCTTTCAAGCCATCAAAAAACCAGGTTTTTTGCCACAAAATTTGGCTTACATGCCTAAAAACAACCATTTGACAAAAGATTTTCACAAAATGACAACATTTTGATCAAATTTTCAAACAAACCATTCCCATTCAATTTTTGCTTATATTCATCAAAAGTGAATTTAAGTGAAATAAGGGGATACAAAAAAAAAAGTGCCAAAAATGCTTATACATGGAGGTACCAAAAGAAAAAAAGAAAAAGTTTGTTACAAATCAGGAGGCTAGTCCGACATGGACTTCAGCCATAGGCTTAACTCCTCAAGCAAACACTTGGCCTTAGCCTCCAAAGCTTCTAGGCCGCGTTTCTTCAGAATCTTCCCATAAAAACCAGTAGGCCGTCGCGATCCATCCTCGGCACGAGGAAGCTCCTCCCAGAGAATCTGCCATTGTTCATATTCTTGAGTCTTCCTCCGGAGATTGCTTTCGATCTCCTCAACTTGGCAAATGAGAGTCCTCTCTCTATCGCGAGCTTTCAAAGTGGCAGTCCACTTGGCAGCGGCTTGTTCTTCCAATAGCTCAAGGCGCTGTCTGGCTTCGGTGACCTCCCTATCAAGGCGGTGCTGGTCCTATGTCAGCTCAATAATAGCCAACTCGGTGACGTTCCTCTCCCGAACGAGCTGCTTCCGAGTCCGCGAGATCTCCTTCAAATCAGATTTGACCTCACTGGAAGGCTTCAAAAACATCTCGTTGAAGAAATCATCATTCGGAAAGCTCTTGGTCTCAATCCACTTGTTGCCTGGAGCGATGACTTCATCAACAAAAGCCTTGGCATCTGTAATGTCCAGACCGACTTCTTCGCTATCGGCAAGAATGTCCTGCACATGCTTCACCATGTCAAAACCAGCCTCCAAATGGCCAGAGGAAAGAGTCTCGACCCATGAGCTTAAGACTCTCTTCAACACCTTCCTCGCAAACTGACGGGATGGCTCAGATGAAGACTCGCCACGCTCCGTTGGTCGACTACCCATGTCAGGCACCGTTGGAAGAGTAATCAAGAAGCTCTTTCCAACCGGGTCCGCTGGGGAAGGAATATCAGTAGGCGGACTCGCCTCTGCCTCATCAAAATCGGTGGAAGAAGCACCAACTCCTGGATCGGTCACAGGTACCCCCTGCTCTGGTTCTGAAAAAGATAGAGGAACTTCTTCTGTCACCTCACAACCTGCCAATGAAAAATGAAAAAGGTATGAATATAATCTTTTCAAAAATCAAAATATGAAGATTATCATTACAAAGTACCTTCTTCGACGACTGGTGGAATGCTTTCTGCCTCCATGAGCTCATCCGAAGCATCATCAAAAGTTGTGTCCATGGATGGCTCAAAGTCGTCGGAATCCTCTGGCAAGTCAGCTGGCAAAAATATATATATATATATGTCAGCAAGTAGCGGTGTAAAAAAAAAAAAAAAAAAAAGAGAAAAAATCATACCAGGAGGAGATTCTGGATGTACTTCAGAATCTCTGGGTTCTTCCTCAGATGCCACGATAGGATCCCTCACCGCCTCATCGGTCGGAACCTCGGGCATCATCAAACCATCATCTTCTGCCAAAAGAAAGAAAGCAGTAGATCAAAACAAAAGCTCTCATGAAAGAAAAGAAAAGGAAAGAGAAAAGGGAAAAGCATACCATCATCAATGGTCTCTTCCCCTCGGCTTCTCTTCTCTGGAGGCTCGTCATCATCCCCTGATGCCTCCTCAACAATGGTGGAAGGAATTTCCAGATCAGGAGAACTTTCGTGCCGCCTCTGACTTTGGCGGTGTCCCCTTCTCCTCTTGCCCCTACGGGACGAACTGCTGGAAGCACCCTCCCCACCATCAAAATCAGGCCTCTCGCCAGAGTCCTCACTGGACAGTCTGCTCTTGCCAGTAGACTCCATGGAAGCCTTTGCTCGCTCGGCTTGTATCCAAGCAGCAACCTCAGCCTCCTCCTCAGCAAGCTGTTCCAAGACCTCACCAGGTATCTCTTGTGCAGCTCCCAGTCTGATGACGTCCTATTCCTCGAGAAAACCTGTTCTGTGCCTTTCTCTAGAAAGGAAAGCCAGGACTTCTTCTCGGCGGACGCCGTCTGACTTCCCAAGGCCTTTCCCGGAAGACTGCTTTACATCAAGCTCTTTCTTGGAAAGCCCCCTGTATGCTAAAAAGCTCTCCACAAACCATTTTGTGAAGCCAACCGTCCGGAAGGTAGGCAACTCAGGATAAGAAATTAGGGCAGTAGTGTCTTCCGCGCTATAAAAGGCCCATGCATTTCTCCCGTCCTGCAGACCTCCAAAACACTTCACCTTGCTTGAAGGCGCTCCAACAACGCCTTGAGAGAAGCCCAACTGCATGGCAAAACGCGAGGGAACATACGGCTGGATGTCGACAAAAAGATGCCTGCGGTACACCATCGTGCCGACACGTATGTTAAAAAGCCAACTCCTCTCAGCATTTGTCAAAGAATAGTGTCTCCCAGACCCTGCCCTGGTCGAATCACGGGAGACACCAAAATCAAAAGCCTTCTTCCTCAAACCCGGAGAAAGCTTCACTGAAGACTGCCCTATCTCGACGTCCCAGAATCGTCGGATCCTCAAGCGGGCAGATAAAAGAGATTCGGAAACAGGTTTCCCTCTAGCCAACCGAATCATAAACGGATCATCGTCCTGAGCAGCGCCCAATCGGTGGAAACTGGGACAGTGGTATACATACCACGAATAGAAAATGTGGGCAGAAAATACGCTATTCATGGGAAGCCCAAGCCGAACCAGGAAAGCAGCAGCCTGCAATTCGGTACACAAATAGGAGTAAAGAGCAGGCACCAAAGCAAGCCGCTCTCCAAACGCTATCTGACAAGCCGGAAAAATGCAATGAGGCCTGATGTGCGTTCCATCTCCTCCAGCAAAAACGGCCTCACCCAGCCAATAAGTGAGGTAGACAGCGAGATCTCTCCTCAGCACAATGTCAAAATGAATGGCGTCTGTGCTTGCGAAGAATACCTTCAAATTCTCTCGCATGACGGAGATCTTCTTCGAATCTGGGTTCTTAGCCCTGGCTTCCTGGGTCGTACTCTCAGAAGACTCCCCGCTGTCAAAGAAGTTGGAAGACAAAAAGCTACCACTCCTCCAACTGCTACACTGAACTTTCGAGCCCTCCTTCTCCTTCAAAAACTCATAGAAGGCAACGAGCTGAAAGTACAAAAGCCTGAACTCCTCAGACTGCTCCTCAAGGACGCTCTCGATAGGCATAAACTCCTCATAGAGATTTCCGAGGATAGGCAGCCCAGTGATGGCACTCAGTTCCTTTAAAGAAAAACCAATCTCACCATTCGTAATAACAAAGGTGTCGGTTTGTAGAAGGAACAACTCCAGCATGGCCATAAAAGCCTCATCGGAGAAAACCATGGTTTGCCGAAAAGCGCGAACCGCATCAAAAATCTCGGCCTCCTTCAAAATGGCACCGCCAACCTGCAGGATGTGATCAGTCCACGACTCCCAGCTCGAGTCAGCACTGAAACGGCCACGAAGTCGAAAAGGCTTCACCGAATTGCTGCCATCGCCCTTGAAAATGCCAAGGCCCACCGGTCTCAACTCGACCGAAGAATGGTCTGAACCTTGGTAGCCGCTGGCCGGCATCAAAATGTCCATACGGGCAGGCGACTTCTCTACAAAACCAGAAGAGCCGCCAACAAAAACCCCGGTCTTGATCACATTTGTCCTCTTCACCCAGCTTGGAGGATCTTCCCTCTTCGAGCATGTTGAGGAAAGGCTCATGATCGAGATTGTCCGATCGAAGGACGACCGGGTAGAAACAGTTCTCTTCTCACCATCAACTGTGGAAGAGAACTGAAAACATCTCCTTTGGTATGTTGAATCATCGGGGACGGCATCACCAAAGAAGAAGGTAGGCTTGGGCACAATGCTCTGATCATCTGTGACCCAGGGACGGTTGCTTACCATAATCTTATAATTCTCCTCATCCTTGAGGGCAATCAAACGTTGCCTCATCTCATCTCAGTTGAGCGAGTCACACTCTTCCAAGTTCCTTTCAACATATTGAACCTCCTCCCAGGCTTGCTGTACGGCCGCATTAGAGGATCTGGTAGAACGGCAAGGCGCATTAGTGACCGGCTCCTTACCCTTGTTCGTTCTGGAGGAACTACCTGCAAAGGATGGAAAGAAAAAAAAAATCAATCATCAAAATGACAGAATTTTGATAAAAAATCTGGCGAAATTTTGGCATGATTCCGGGGCAATTCCGAAGAAAAGGGAAACACCCCGAATGAAATAAGAGCTTGAAGATGGGCTCAACATCGCTGCAAGCCCATAATCATGGAAAATTCTCGAAGAAGGCTCGAACTCAAACATTGCTGCAAGATCAAGCCAAAGCTTATCAAATATCCGCAAGATCGGAAAAGGGCTCAACATTGCTGCGAGCTCCAGAATCCAAAACTTGCAAATCTCCTCAGAAAATCCCCGCAAGACCAAGAAAGGGCTCAACATTGCTGCGAGCTCCAAATCCCAAGACTTGCAAAAAAGATTTCCAGCTGTGCACTATCATACTTCCAATTCCATTTTCTAAAAAAAAATGCATAGAAGGAAAGTTGTCATGCATGCGCATCGAAAAAAAAAGAGAAAATCTCTTTTCAAAAAAAAGAGAAAGAAGAAAAAAAAAATTTCCCACAGGCCACGTGGCCGTACGGCCATGACCGTACGGTCTTGTCCGTACGGCCACAAAAAAAAAAAAAAAAAACACACGGTAAAAAAGAGAGAGAGAGAGAAAACTGTGCAAAAAAAAAGAGGAAAAAGAAGAAAAACATGTAAAAATAAATAAAATGAAGAATACACGTGAAATAAAAAAGAGGAAAAGAAAGAAAAAGAAAAGAAAAGAAAAGAAAGAAAACCTTTTTCTATTCCTACATGGGGTTTCTTAAGGAAAAAGAAGAAACTTACTTGAAGCCATTAATGGAGAAGAAGAAGAAAAAGCTTGAAGATCCTTGAAGAAGAAGAATTCTTGATCTTGGAGCACTCTTAAAAGTTCTTGCAAAAAGAAGGCAATAGGAGCAAGAGATCCAACCTCCCCTTGCTTTTATAAGAAGAGAGCAAACCAAAAGAGGAAAGGAGGAGAAAAGAAAGGAGGTAAGTGCTACAAATTAGCAAACTTCCTAAAAGAAAGGAATTATGGGATATTCTTTCCCAATAAGAAGATCTTTTGAGAAATTCTTTCCAAAAAGAGAGGGATTATGAGAAACTTTCTCCCAAAGAAAGATACTTTGAGAAAATCTCTCCCAAATTCAAGGAAACTTGAGAGATTCTCTCCAAGTAAGAATATTTTTAGATATTCTCTACCAAAAGGAGATATTTTTAGGTATTCTTAACAAAATGACACCACATGAGATCTAAGCCATCTTTAAAGCTTAAGGTCCCATAGGTTAGCCCACATGAGCCAGGTTTGACCACCTAGGCACTAAAAGTGGTTTTTAGTCAAAATTCCTCTTACCAGGAGCATACAAAAATGGTTCCATGCCTCCTTTGAGTTGATTGGACCATACAAAAAAAAATAAAAATTCAAGCCTCATGAGTTTCCAAAAATCCAAACCATCCCACCTCATGAACCAAATTAAGCCAAAACCTTGAAATTGACATTCCACAAAAACCCAAACCACTCCAACGGACCCAAAATTGTCCCAAAGAGTGACCAAAATCCAAACCATGGTCTCCTAACTCGCCACATACAGCTTGTTGGGTCGCAAGGCCAAAACCAAAACCAAATCCTGGTCTCCTAACTTGCCACATACGGCTTGTTAGATCACAAGACCAAAATCAAAATTCAAAACCCGACCCCCTAACCTGCCACATACAGCTTGTTAGGTCACAAGGTCAAAAACCAAAAACCTTCTTGACCGCCTGATGCGCAACACAAAGCCTTTAGGTTCACAAGGTCAAAAAGAAAATCTAAAACCCAAAAACCCAACCCAAATGTCATTTTCAAAATTTTGCCTTGAGATGGTACGTGATGTCTCTCACTGCCATAAAATTCCCTTGGAAACTCAAAAGGCTACACTATCAAGAAAAATGCTCAGAAACTCTTGGTCAAGTCAGAAGTTCTCCTTTAAAGTTTTCTTCCAGGCACATCGACTGCAAAGGCTATCCAATTCATCGTTGTACCTCGAGGGGGCATTTGTTGACACCAAAAATGTCACTTTGCCTCATCAACATCAAAAGCTATATGGAGCCTTATCCTACTACAAACAGGCAAAGCTGCTTCAAGCATCAGATCTTGGCAAAACCAAACAAAAACTACAAGATCTTTCAGAGTAGCCAAAAGAAGGGTACACATGAAGTTTCGGGCCATTACGACACTATTTGGCCTAACTTCAATCCTCCGACAGCTGAGCGGGAGCTCCCGACGGCGACAGTGTCAAATACATCAAATCTTCGATCAGAGTCTATGGATGGTCTCAAAATACCTCCAAAAGGCTCCATGTCGAATTTCAAGTCAAACCGACACCGTTTGACCCTCCATCAACTCTCGAACGGCGAAATCAAGCCTCCCGGCGGCGAGAACCTCTGATGCCGCCACTCATCAAACAAAACACATGAGTAGCTTCTGCATGCTTCCAAAGGGCTGCACGTCAAATTTCAGGTCATTCCGACAACGTTTGACCCGGTTTTGATGCTTCGAAGCGAAATCAAGCCTACCGGCGGCGAAGCTCCCCGGGACCATGGCACCCAAATTGGAGCTAATGGATCATCTCAAAATGACTCCAATAGGCTCCTCGTCAAATTTCAGGTCAATGGGACATCGGATGACCGTACATCAAAGCTCGACATCTTCCGCACGGCGAAATCAAGTCAAGCATCGATGGGACCCCAAACGGCTTCAAAACTCAAATAAAAGCCCATGGTTGGTCCTATCTAATGCCCAAGAAGCTTCACCTCAAATTTCAAGTCATTCTGACATCGTTTGTCCCAGTTTCAACTCTTGGCGGAAAATCGGCTACATAGTCTTCGGCTTTTCCAAAAAATAGAAAACTTTGTGCTCTGATTATGGAGTTTAATCATGGTAATTAATCATGAAACCCCCATCATCATGGAGATTAAATGCTCATTATTCTCCATCGGCCAATCAAAATCCAAGAAAAAGGAGTTACAAAATTATGAAATTAAATCTTGTAACTCCTCCCATCATGGAGCATTAATACCATTAATGCCCATAAAACCCTCCTAATGGCCACCAAAAGCCTATAAATAGGCGGTCATTCGAAGGAGAAAAGAGCAAAAAGAAAAAATTGTTAGAGATCCTGAAAAATTTTCTGAAAACTATCCTGAAGAATTCTCTGCAAAAAGAAGCTCTCTCACTTTGAAGAAACTCTGCTGCAAATTCTACAAGGTGATCGAACTCCCTTGGGGGGCCACCCCCCCAAGATCTCCTCTCTTCTTCTATCCAACATGGCCTAGATGCGGCTTTTCAGCCCGTCTACTTGGTTTTTTATTGGATATAAGACCTTCTCTTGGTCTTTATCCTCTAAAAATCTGAGGTCCAAGCCAAGCCAAGTGAATCAAAGCATCAAGTGTTCTCATCTGAAGGACGATGGTGGAGTCCATACATGACTCGCGACCGTCGATCTGAACGAGTCCCCACAATCTCTTGAGAAGTCAGATTCCTTTTCTTACTTTTCTGTTGTATTGCGTATTTTTTTAAAAGAGACATAAAAATCACATTTCTTGTCTTTACATTTTGATGAGACTTGTAAACTGCCTTTCACGGCACAAAATGGCCTTCTACAGCACAAAACTCCCTTTCACGGCAAATTAAACAAAATCGCCTTTCACGGCATTTTAAAATCTTGTCTCTTTCTTTAAAATATATGTGCAATGGAAAGTTAGAAAAAAGTTGATTTCCTTTTCTACTTGTGAAGGTGAATCTCCGGATCACCATTTCAAATTCCAAGTAGAATAGAAAATCTGGCATACCCGTACAAAAAAATGTTGATGCTTGCTCTTTTTTTTCTCTTCGCCCCGCCGCACCCCGGTGGACCCGGGACGGAGGAAGGCGAGAAAGAAAAAGACGGGTCCATCAGCGGCCTGATGTGCGTTCCATCTCCTCCAGCAAAAACGACCTCACCGAGCCAATAAGTGAGGAAGACAGCGAGCTCTCTCCGCAGCGCAATGTCAGAATGAATGGCATCTGTGCTTGCGAAGAGTTCCTTCAAACTCTCTCGCATGACGGAGATCTTCTTCGAATCCGGGTTCTTAGCCCTGGCTTCCTGGGTCATACTCTCAGAAGACTCCCCGCTGTCAAAGAAGTTGGAAGACCAAAAGCTACCACTCCTTTAACTCCTACACCGGACTTTCGAGCCCTCCTTCTCCTTCAAAAAAATGTAGAAGGCGACGAGCTGAAAGTACAAAAGCCTGAACTCCTTAGACTGCTCCTCAAGGACGCTCTCGATAGGCATAAACTCCTCATAGAGATTGCCGAGGATAGGCAGCCCAGAAATGGCGCTCAGTTCCTTTAAAGAAAAACCAATCTCACCGTTTGTGACGACGAAGGTGTTGGTTTGTGGAAGGAACGACTCCAGCATGGCCATGAAGGCCTCATCGGAGAAAACCACGGTTTGTCGAAAAGCGCAAACCGCATCAAAAATCTCGGCCTCCTTCAGAACGGCACCGCCAACTTGCAGGATGTGATCAGTCCACGACTCCCAGCTCGAGTCAGCACTGAAATGGCCACGAAGTCGAAAAGGCTTCACCCAATTGCTGCCATCGCCCTTGAAAATGCCAAGGCCCACCAGTCTCAAATCGATCGAAGAATGGTCTGAACCTTGGTAGCCGCTGGCCAGCATCAAAATGTCCATACGGGCAGGCGACTTCTCTGTAAAACCAGAAGAGCCGCCAACAAAAAACCCCAGTCTTGATCACATTTGTCCTCTTCACCCAGCTTAGAGGATCTTCCCTCTTCAAGCATGTTGAGGAAAGGCTCATGATCGAGATTGTCCGATCGAAGGACGACCGGGTAGAAACAGTTCTCTTCTCACCATCAACTGTGAAAGAGAACTGAAAACATCTCCTTTGGTATGTTGAATCGTCGGGGACGGCATCACCAAAGAAGAAGGTAGGCTTGGGCACAATGCTCTGATCATCTGTGACTCAGGGACGGTTGCTTACCATAATCTTATAAAACTCCTCACCCTTGAGGGCAATCAAACGTTGCCTCATCCCATCTCGGTTGAGCGAGTCACACTCTTCCAAGCTCCTTTCAACATACTGGACCTCTTTCCAGGCCTGCTGTACGGCAACATTAGAGGATCTGGTAGAACGACGAGGCGCATTAGTGACGAGCTCCTTACCCTTGTTCGTTCTGGAGGAACTACCTCAAAATGACAGAGTTTTGCTAAAAAAATTCTAGCGAAATTTTGGCATGGTTCCGGGGCAATTTCGAAGAAAAGGAAAACACCCCGAAAGAAATAGGAGCTTGAAGATGGGCTCAACATCGCTGCAAGCTCATAATCATGGAAAATTCTCGAAGAAGGGTTGAACTCAAACATTGCTGCGAGATCAAACCAAAGCTTCTCAAATATCCGCAAGATTGGAAAAGGGCTCAACATTGCTACGAGCTCCAGAATCCAAAACTTGCAAAGCTCCTCAGAAAATCCCCGCAAGACCAAGAAAGGGCTCAACATTGCTGAGAGCTCCAAATCCCAAGACTTGCGAAAAGATTTCCAGGTGTGCACTATCATACTTCCAATTCTATTTTCTAAAGAAAAAAATGCATAGAAGGAAAGTTGTCATGCATGCGCGTCTCGAAATCCAGGAAAGAAAGAAGGAAAAAGAGAATCTCTTTTAAAAAAAAAAAAAAAGAAGAAAAAGAAAATGCCCACAGGCCACGTGGCTGTACGGCCATGACCGTACGGTCTTGTCCGTATGGCCACAACAAAAAAAGAAGAGAAAAAAAAAAAAGAAAAGGAAGAAGAAAAAAAACACACGGTAAAAAAAAAAAGAAACCGTGAGAAAAAAAAAGAAAAAAAGCCACGGTAAAAAAAAAGAAAAGAGAAACTGTGAAAGAAAAGAGATAAAAAGAGAGAAAGAGAGAAGAAGAAAAAAAAAGAAAGAAAAAAAAAAACGTGTGAAAAAAAGGATGTACCTGAAAAAAAAAAGAGAAAGAAAAAGAAAAGAAAAGGAAAGAATGAAAACTCTTTTCTATTTTCTACATGGGGTTTCTTAAGAAAAAAAGAAACTTACTTGAAGCCATTGATGGAGAAGAAGAAGAAAAAGCTTGAAGATCCTTGAAGAAGAAGGAGAATTCTTGATCTTGGAGAACACTTTAAGACTTTTGCAAAAAGAAGGCAATAGGAGCAAGAGATCCAACCTCCCCTTGCTTTTATAGAAGAGAGGAAACCAAAAGAGGAAAGGAGGAGAAAAGAAAGGAGGTAAGTGCTACAAATTAGCAAACTTCCTAAAAGAAAGGAATTATGGAATATTCTTTCCCAATGAGGAGATCTTTTGAGAAATTCTTTCCAAAAAGAGAGGGATTATGAGAAACTTTCTCCCAAAGAAAGATATTTTGAGAAGATCTCTCCCAAAATCAAGGAAACTTGAGAGATTCTTTCCAAGTAAGAATATTTTTAGATATTCTCTACTAAAAAGAGATATTTTTAGATATTCTTTACAAAATGATACCACATGAGATCTAAGCCATTTTTAAAGCTTAAGGTCCCATGGGTTAGCCCACATGAGCTAGGTTTGACAACCTAAGCACCAAAAGTGACTTTTAGTCAAAATTCCTCTTACCAAGAGCATACAAAAATGGTTCCATACCTCGTTTGAGTTGATTGGACCATACAAAAAAATCCAAGCCTCATGAGTTTCCAAAAATCCAAATCACCCCACCTCATGAACCAAATTAAGCCAAAACCTTGAAATTGACATTCTACAAAAAACAAAACCACTCCAATGGACCCAAAATTGTCCCAAAGAGTGACCAAAATCCAAGCCATGGTCCCCTAACTTGCCACATACAGCTTGTTGGGTCACAAGGCCAAAGCAAAAAACAAATCCCAGTCCCCTAACTTGCCACATACAGCTTATTAGGTCACAAGACCAAAATCAAAATAAAAAATCCGACCCCCTAACTCGCCACATACAGCTTGTTAGGTCACAAGGTCAAAAAACAAAAAAAAAAAAAAAAACCCTTTCTTGACCGCTTGATGTGCCACACAAAGCCTATTGGTCCACAAGGTCAAAAAGAAAAAATTCCAAAACCCAAAAAACCAATCCAAATGTCATTTTCAAAATTTTTCCTTGAGATGGTACATGATCTCTCTCACTGCCATAAAATCCCCTTGGAAACTCAAAAGGCTACTCTATCAAGAAAAATGCTCAGAGACTCTTGGTCAAAGTTATAAGTTTTCCTTCAAAATTTTCTTCGAGGCACATCGACTACAAAAGCTATCTGATTCGTCGCTGTACCTCGAGGGGGCATTTGTTGACACAAAAAATGTCACTTTGCCTCCTCAACATCAAAAGCTACATGGAGCCGCATCCTACTACAAATAGGCAAAGCTGCTTCAAGCATCAAATCTTGTCAAAATTAAACAAAAACTGCAAAATCGTCCAAAATAGCTAAAAAAGAGGTACACATGAAGTTTCGGGCCATTTCGACACCATTTGGCCTAACTTTAATCCTCCAACAGTTGAGTAGGAGCTCCCGGCGGCGGCGGTATCAAATATGTCAAATCTTCGATCAGAGCCTATGGATGGTCTCAAAATACCTCCGAAAGGTTCCACGTCGAATTTCAAGTCAAACCGACACCGTTTGACCCTCCATCAACTCTCGAAAGGTGAAATAAAGCCTCCCGGCGGCGAGAACCCTCGATGCCGCCACTCATCAAACAAAACACATGCGTAACTACTACATGCTTCCAAAAGGCTGCACGTCAAATTTCAGGTCATTCCGACAACGTTTGACCCGGTTTTGACTTTTCGAAGAAAAATCAAGCCTATCGGTGGCGAAGCTCCCCAGGACCATGGCATCCAAATCGAAGCTAATGGATCATCTCAAAATGACTCCAATAGGCTCCCTGTCAAATTTCAAGTCAATCGAACATCAGATGACCGCACATCAAAGCTCGACATCTTCCGCACGGTGAAATCAAGTCAAGCATCGACGGGACCCCAAACGGCTTCAAAACTCAAATAAAAGTGCATGGTTGGTCCTATCTAATGCTCAAGAAGCTTCACCTCAAATTTCAGGTCATTCCGACATTGTTTGACCTAGTTTCAACTCTTGGCGAAAAATAGGCTACGGAGTCTTTGGCTTTTCCAAAAATAGGAAACTTTGTGCTCTGATTTGCACTACTTCTTGACGGGTTTTCTTTAGTGGAATCAAGCCAATAAATGAGGAGAAATTTCAAAGAAAAATACAGGAGAAAATAGAAGCAAAAAAGCCCGAGAAACAGCAAAAAAAGGCGACCGGACGGCGACCGAAAAATGGGCAAAAACCCCATGGTCGCCGGCGACCATGGCCCAGGGTCGCCGGCCCCATGGTCACCTGCGATCATAGGGATCCGGGTCGCCGGATTTTCCCTGGAAACCCACTTTTTCCCATCCTTCTCGCATTTCGCGACGTTTGGCACCTGTGATTTTCTCAAATTCTGATTTTTGGAGCATGATATCCGTCGATCTTCATCAACATCACGGATCCGACGTCGAAATCATTCGATTATCATTGGACACTCCAAAACCACGAACTAGCCGACCAAGAAAGTACACTTTCTGTCCGATCGATCGAGAAATCGACTGGACAGATGTTGCCGGCCCATTGGTGTCAACCAATGTCTGAATTTGCATCGTCATCCGACATCAAACAACATGCGGATCCAGCGATGATCATCGCAAGAAGAATTCCAAAAGACGCGGCATGGTCCGTGACTCTTCAAGCAACTCGGCGACCAATTAATGCTGTTAGTTGAGCCGTTTATGACAACTTATTAGGGTCATTAACTCATTATTTTGAATGGCCCAATCAGAAGAAAGCAAATAGGAGTTACAAGTCCAATTAATCATGGCAATTAACCATGTAACTCCTATCATTATGGAGATTAATCATGGTAATTAACCATGAAACTCCCATCATCATGGAGATTAAATGCCCATTATTCTCCATTGGCCAATCAAAATCCAAGAAAAAGGAGTTACAAAATTCTAAAATTAAATCTTGTAACTCCTCCCATCATGGAGCATTGATATCATTAATGCCCATAAAACCCTCCTAATGGCCACCAAAAGCCTATAAATAGGCGGTCATTCCAAAGGGAAAGGGTCCAGAAAAATTGTCTGAAGTGATCCGGAAAAATCGCCTGAAAATTGTCCTGAAGAACTCTCTGCAAAAAGAAACTCTCCTGCATTGAAGAAACCCTGCTGCAAGTACTACAAGGTGATCAAAAGTCCCTTGGGGGGCCACCCCCCCCAAGGTTTCTCTTCTTCTATCCAACATGGCCTAGATGTGGCTTTTCAGCCCGTCTACCCGTTTTTTTATTAGATATAGGACCTTCCATTGGGCTTTGTCCTCTAAAAATCTGGGGTCCAAGCCAAGCCAAGTGAACTAAATCATCAAGTGTGCTCATCTGAAGGACGATGGCAGAGTCCATACATGACTCGCGACTGTTGATCTGAACGAGTCCCCACAATCGCTTGAGAAGTCAGATCCCTCTTTCTTCCCTTTCTACTGTATCTTGTATTTTTTAAAGAGACAAAAAAAATCACAATTCTCGTCTTTCACTATTGATGAGATTTGTAAATCGCCTTCCATGGCAAAATCGCCTTCTACGGCACAAAACCGCCTTTCACGGCAAACTAAACAAAATTGCCTCTCACGGCATTTTAAAATCTTGTCTCTTTCTTTAAATATATATGCAATGGAAAGCTAGAAAAAAAGTTTGATTTCCTTTCTACTTGTGAAGTTGAATCTCCGGATCACCATTTCAAATTCCAAGTAGAATAGAAAATCTGGCATACCCGTACAAAAAAAAAAATGTTGATGCTTGCTCTTTTTTTTCTCTTTGCTCCGCCGCACCCCGGCGGACCCGGGACGGAGGAAGGCAAGAAAGAAAAAGACGGGTCTATCAAAGCTCACATCAGGAGACAGCAAGAGTCATCTTTTAATGTTGGAATTATGCCAGTTTCAATTTTGATGCCAACAGCAGGAGATGATGACTTGTCGACGCCCGAGGTTCCGGCCAATGAGGCGGTCAAGGATCCGATCGTAGCATCTGAAGAAGAGCGGAGGAGAAGAGACCACTGGTGATGGTATGATTCTTCCTCTTTCTCTTTCCGTTTCTTTTCTTTCATGGAGAGATTTTTTTTTGTTTTGATCCGCTGCTTTCTTTTTTTTTTGTTTTATAGCAGAAGAAGATGATTTGATGACACCCGAGGTTCCGGCCGATGAGGCGGTGACGGATTCGATCGCGGCATCTGAGGAAGCACCAAGGGACTCTGGAGTGGTTCCAGAATCTTCCATGGTATGATTTCCTTTGCTTTTTCACCTTTTTGTTTTATTTTTCCGCCACTTGCTGACATATTTTTGTTTTATAGTCAGCTATCCTGTTAGAGGATTCAGACAATTTTGAACCATCCATGGACGCAACTTTTGATGATGCTCTGGATGAGTTCATGAAGGCAGAGAGTTCTCCGCCGGTTGTTGAAGAACGTATTTTGTAGTAATAATCATGATATTGATTTTTGACAAGATCATATTCATACCTTTTCGTCTTTTATTGGCAAGTTGTGAAGCAACAGGAGAAGTCCCTCCATCTTCTTCGGGTCCAGAGTAGGGGGTACCCATGGTTGACCCAGAAGTAGGGGCTACTTCTAGTTTTGGTGCGGCAGAGATGAAACCTCATGATGAGATTCCTTCATCAGCATCTTTGACCATCCTTCCAATGAAGCATGACAGAGGCAGCCGGCCGATGGAGCGGGGTGAGACTTCATCCGGACCGTCTATTCAATATGCGAAGAGAGTGCTGAAGAGTGTCTTGAGTTCTTGAATCGAGACTCTCTCTTCTGGCCATTTGGAAGCTGGCTTCGGCATGATCAAGCATGTATAGGACATTCTTGCTGACAGCAAAGAGGTCGGTCTGGATGTAGCAAGTGCCAAGGCTTTCGTTGAAGAAGTCATTGCTTTGGGCAACAAGTGGACTGAGACCAAGAGCTTTCCAAATGGTGACTTCTTCAACGAGATGTTTGGCAAGCCTTCTAGCGAAGTAAAATCTGAAGTGGATGAGATTTCGCTGACTCGAAAGCAGTTTGTTCGGGAGAGGAACGTCACCGAATTGGCTATCATTGAGCTGACACAGGACCTACACCGTCTTGATAGGGAGGTCACTGAGGCCAGGCAGCGTCTCGAGCTTTTGGAGGAACAAGCTGCTGCTAAATGGGCTGCCATTACGGAATCTGCTCTCATTCGCCAGGTTGAGGAAGCTGATAGCAACCTTCGGAGGAAGACTCAGGAATATGAGCGATGGCAAATTCTCTGGGAAGGGCTTCCTCGTGTTGAAGATGGGTCGCGGTGTTCTGCCGCATTTTATGGTAAAGTTTTGAAGAAATGTGGCCTGGAAGCTTTAGAGGCTATTGATGGACCCGGCTTCTTGCCTTCCTTCGCCTCGAGTTTGCCGGGGTCCGATGGGGCGAAAAAGCCAGTATCAACATTTTTTGTATGAGTATGCCAGATTTTCTATTCTACTTGGAATCTAGAAATGGTGATCCGGAGATCCACCTTCACAAGTAGAAAGGAAATCAAACTTTTTTTCTAACTTTCCATTGCATATATATTTTTAAGAAAAGAGACAGATTTTGAATGTCGTGAGAGGCGATTTTTTTTTTGTTTGCCGTGAAAGGCAGTTTTGTGCCGTACGAGGCGATTTTGTACCGTGAAAGGCGATTTACAAATCTCATCAATAAAGAAAGACAAGAATTGTGATTTTTTTGTCTCTTGAAAAAAAACAAAGTACAATAAAAAAGTAAGGAAAGGAATCTAACTTCTCAAGAGAATGTGGGTACTTGTTCAGATCGACGGTTGCGAGTCATGTATGGACTCCGCCATCGTCCTTCAGATGAGAACACTTGATGCTTTGATTCTTTTGGCTTGGCTTGGACCTCATATTTTTAAAGGATAAAGACCAAGGGGAGGTCCTATATCCAATAAACTAGGGTAGACGGGCTGAAAAGCCACATCTAGGCCATGTTGAATAGAAGGAGAGGAGACCTTGGGGGGGTGGCCCCCCAAGGGACTTCGATCACCTTGTGGTGTTTCTTGCAGCAGGGTTCCTTCAAAGTAGGGGAGCTTCTTTGCGTAGAGATGTCTTCGGGAATCTTCTTGTATTTTTCTGGACAATTTCGGATGAATTTTTCGGACCCTTTCTCCTTGGAATGACCGCCTTTTATAGGCTTTCAGTGGCCATTACAAGGGTTTATGAGCATTAATTACATTAATGCTCTATGATGGGAGGAGTTACAAGTATTTAATTCTTGATTTTGTAACTCCTTTTTCTTGGCTTCTGATTGGCCGATGGAGGATGATGGGCATTTAATTGCCTTTAATCTCCATGATGAGGGGAGTTGCATGGTTTAATGCCATGATTGTTTGGATTTATAACTCCTTTTTCCTTGCTTCTGATTGGGCCATCCAAAATAATGAGTTAATGACCGCATTAACCTATCATAAACGGGTCAATTAACAACATTAAGTGGTCGCCAAGTCGTTTGAAGAGTCGCGGGTTGCGCCGCGTCTTTTGGAATTCTTCTTACGATGATCGCCGATGGAATCACATGTTGTTTGATGTCAGATGGTGATGCAATTTTAGACATTGGTTGACACTAATGGGCCGGCAACATCTGTCCAATTGATTTCTCGATCAATCGGGCAGAAAGTGTGCTTTCTTGGTCGGCCGGTTGGCGATTCCGAAGCGTCGAATGATGATTTCATGATTTCGACGGCAGATCCATGATGTTGAAGAAGATCGACGGATTTCATGCTCCAAAAATCAGATTCCAGAAAAATGACGGGGTCCAATCATCTCCAAACGCGAAAAATACCCGGAAAAGTGGGTTTTCTGGCGAAATCCGGCGACCATGGGACTTTTGTCCCTTTTCAGTCGCCGTTTCTTCATCGTTTTCATTTCTTCTTTCTCCTGTATTTTTCTTGACATCTTTCCTCATTTATTGACTTGATTTTCTTGAGGAAAACTTAACGAGAAGCCGCACAAATCAGAGCACAAAGTTTCCTATTTTTTGGACAAATCGAAGACTTTGTAGCCGATTTTCCGTCAAGAGTCGAAACTAGGTCAAACGATGTCAGAATGACCTGAAATTTGAGGTGAAGCTTCCTGAGCAATAGATAGGACCAACCATGGGCTTTTGTTTGAGTTTTGAAGACGTTTGGGGCTCCGTCGATGCTAGACTTGATTTCACCGTGAGGAAGATATCGAGCTTTGATGTCCGGTCAACCGTTATCCGATTGACCTGAAATTTGACAGGGAGCCTATTGGAGCCATTTTGAGACAATCCATTAGCTCTTATTTGGATGCCATGGTCCAGGGGAATTCCGCCGCCGAGAGGCTTGATTTTGCTTCCGAGTGTCAAAGTTAGGTTAAACGTTGTCGGAATGACCTGAAATTTGACGTGCAACTCTTTGAAAATATGTAGAAGCCACCCATGTGCTTTGTTTGATGAGTGATGGTCTCGATGGTTTTCGCCTCTGAAAGGCTTGATTTTTCTACTCGAGAGTTGATGGAGGGTCAAACGGTGTTGGTTTGACTTGAAATTTGACGTGGAGCCTTTTGGAGGTATTCTGAGTCCATCCATAGGCTTTGATCAAAGATTTGATATCTTTGACACTGTCGCTGCCGGGAGCTCCTGCTTAGCCACTGGAGGAGTGAAGATAGGCCAAACGGTGTTGAAATGGCCCGAAACTTCATGTGTACCCTTCTTTTGGCTATTTGAAGGACCTTGCAGTTTTTGTTTGATTCTTGTGGCAAGTTTGGTCTTAGCCTTGTCACCTAGCAAACTGTATGTGGCGAGTTAGGGGACCATGGTTTGGTTTTGGGTCACTCTTTGGGACAATTTTGGGTCCATTGGAGTGGTTTGGGTTTTTGTGGAATGTCAATTTCAAGGTTTTGGCTTAATTTGGTTTATGAAGTTGGATGGTTTGGATTTTTGAAAACTCATGAGGCTTGGATTTTTCTTTGTATTGATCCAATCGACTCAAAAGAGGCATGGAACCATTTTTGTATGCTCTTGGTAAGAGGGATTTTGACTAAAAGCCTCTTTTAGTGCCTAGGTGGTCAAACATGGCTCATGTAGGCTAACCCATGGGACCTTAAGCTTTAAAGATGGCTTAAATCTCATGTGGTGTCATTTTTGTGAAGAATATCTAAAAATATCTCTTCTAGGTAGAGAATATCTAAAAATATCCTTACTTGGAGAGGATCACTCAAGTTTCCTTGATTTTGGGAGAGATTTTCTCAAAGTATCTTTCTTTTGAGAGAGAATATCTCACATTCCCTTTCTTTTTGGAGAGAATTTCTCAAAGGATCTTCTCCTTGGGAGAGAATATCTCAAGATCCTTTTCTTTTAGGAAGGTTGCTAATTTGTAGCACTTACCTTTTTACTTCTTTCCTTCTTTCCTCTTTTGGTTTGCTCTCTTCTATAAAAGCAAGGGGAGGTTGGATCTCTTGCTCTTATTGCTTTCTTTTAGCAAAAGTCTTCAAGAGTGCTCCAAGATCAAGAACCCTTCTTCTTCAAGGATCTTCAAGTTCTTCTTCTTCCTCCATAGCTTCAAGTAAGTTTTCTTCCTCCTTAAGAAATTCCATATAGAAGTAGGAAAAAGAAAGTTCCTTTCTTTTCCTTTCGTTTTATTTTCTTTTTTTTTTTCTTTCTTCCTTTTTCACGTGTTTTCTCTTTTTATTTTTTACACGCTTTTTTTTCTCACGGTTTTTTTTCTCTGTTTTTTTTCACTGTTTTTTGTTCTTTTTTTTTCTTCCTTATCTTTTTTTTTTCTTATGTTTTTTTTCTTTTCTTCTCTCTTTTTTCTTGGCTGTACGGACAGATCCGTACGGACCTAGCCGTACTGCCACGTGGCAGTGGGCCACGGCCTGTGGGCCAGTTCAGATTTTTTTTTTATAGAGGTTATCTTTTTCTCTCTTTTTTTTTTCTCTTTCCCCCCCTTTTTTTTGCTCACCATGATAATGAAGTTTATGGATTTCAAGATGCCCATGCATGACAACTTTCCTTCTATGCATGTTTTTTTTTGTAATTGGAATTAGAAGTATGATAATGCACACCTGGAAATCTTTTGTAAGTCTTGGGATTTGTAGCTCGCAGCAATGTTGAGCCCTTTCTTTAGTCTTACGGGGGTTTTGAGGAGCTTTGCGAGTTTTGGAGTTTGGAGCTCGCAACAATGTTGAGCCATTTTCCGATTTTGTGGAGGTTTGAGAAGACTTGCTTGATCTCGCAGCAATGTTTGAGTTCGAGCCTTCTTTGTGAATCCTCCATTGATTATGAGCTCGCAGCAATGTTGAGCTCATCTTCAAGCTTCCTATCTTTTTCGGGGTGTTTCCTTTTTTTCTTCGGAATTGCCCTGGAACCATGCCAAAATTTCGCTATGATTTTTTTAGCAAAATTCTGTCATTTTGAGGATTGATTACTTCTTTTCCAACCTTTGCAGGTAGTTCCTCCAGAGCGAACAAGGGTAAGGGCCCTGTTACCGATGCACCTCGTCAGTCTGTTGGATCTTCCAATGCGGCCATACAGCAGGCCTGGGAGACGGTCCAGTATGTGCAGAGGACCTTGGAAGAGTGTGACTCGCTCAACCGAGATAAGATGAGGCAACGTTTGATTGCCCTCAAGGAAGACCGTAGGTTCGCGCTTTTCGAAAGACCGTAGTTTTCTCCGATGAAGCCTTTATGGCCATGTTGGAGTCATTCCTTCCACAAACCAATACCCTCGTTGTCACGAACGGTGAGATTGGTTTTTCTTTGAAGGAACTGAGCGCCATCACCAGGCTGCCTATCCTCGGCAAACTCTATGAGGAGCTTATGCCTATTGACAGTGTCCTTGAGGAGCAGTCTGAGGAGTTCAAGCTTTTATACTTTCAGCTCGTCGCCTTCTACAATTTTTTGAAGGAGAAGGAGGGCTCAAAAGTCAGGTGCAGCAGTTTGAAGATGTCAAACTCCAACCCAAGATTAGCGCGATTTGTGCCTAGTAAATGCGTGCTTAGTTATAATGTGGGTTTAGTGTTCGTGGGTTAGAAATTGGTTCAATTTAGTCTGGAATTAGCTTTAGGGAATTTTAAGAGTGTTTTATGCTATTCAGTTACACTCAGGGGTGCCTTGAGTGTACGTGTAAGCTTGGGAGGAAATTATAGTTTTTTCGATTTTTAATCGTGATTTTGATCTCTTTTGAATGGTTTTATTCTATTGTTCAGATTTTGTTTTCAGCCTGTCTGTATTTGAGGCCTAGAAACCCAAGTTTTGGCCCAAAATGTTAAAACAATCATTTCACACCAAATCTGGACCCAAATTTCGAGATCTCAAAACTATGCCAAATTTATACTTTTTGAAAACTAGATTTTTTTATGATCATTTTTTTCTTCTTTGTCGTTTCCATCCGGGGCCCGTAATTTGATGTTTTTCCCATCACAAGTTTTGAACATAGTGGGGCCCACAAATCCACTTGACTCAAGTCTCTCTTCTCCTTCCCATTCACACTCACGTTCTAGAGTCATTCCTGCAATTTTCCCCTTCATACCAGCTGAGAAGAGACTCTCCTTCCCCTTCACTTTCTCTCTTGCATGTCTAGGCTAGAGACCTCCAAAGTGAAAATTTGAGCATACCCTCTTCTTCCTCTCAACCCGAGCTCTCTTTTGGTACAATTTCCTTGGAGATTCTTGTTGGAAGGGACTCCCATTTTCTTCTCTTCTCCTTGTTTGGCAAGATTCAGGTGAGCTCTCCCTTTCTCCTCTTCAAAGTGGTCTTTTGAGTACCTTAGGAGCCCATTTTCCATGCATGCAACACCCATTTTGAAATGGGTCCTTGTCTTCACATTTTGATGGATTTTGAGGTTCTTTTCATGGGGTTCTTGTAAAAATTAGTGGCTCAGCTTGGGGTAGGATTTTTGAGAAGTTTTTGGCTTACCATTGTCGAGGCAAGTGATCAATCTAGTTTTCTTTTGATGCATGCTATGGTTTTACATCTTTAGCTACAAATGGGTTGTTCTTCTTGTTTTAGTATTAAAAGGAATTGATCTTCTCATGGTGAATGGTTTGAAATGTTACTTGAGTTTGAAATGCATATGTTGTTTGATTTATATTGAAGCTTTCCCATTCAATTAAGTTATGTTTGTTGTTCAAAGGTTTTTGGATGGATGAAAGATTGGAAGAGCTAGAAGTGTGAATTGTTGAATGAGTTCTGATTGATTTAATGGGAGGTTGAAATGTTTAGAATGTCATGAGAAGTATTGAAATGTTGTAAGTTTTGTAAAGGAATGCTAGAGAGAAGGAGCCAGAAATGTTTCATGAAGAATGCAGTTTCTACACTGGACGGATTCTGGCAGGAGCTTGTTCGCTCAAGCGGAACGAGGGTCGCTCGAGCGAGCAAGCTTCTGTCTGTGAGGATCGCTGCCAGAAACTTGTCCGCTCGAGCCGACAATGGGTGGGCTCGAGTGACAAGCTTTTGGATGCTGTCGCTCGAGCAAACCTGGCGGAAGCTCGAGCGAACAAAGTTCTGGATGCGTCCGCTCAAGCGAACTTCTCATCACTCGAGCAAACCTGATGCTGCCTGCAATTTTTGAATTTAAAAGAGAAAAGGAGTTTTGAGGGAATTTCTAGAGGGATGAAAAACCAGAATATAATTAAAAACTTCTAGCTTGAGATTGTGCATTTGGAACTCAAATTGTCCACTAACTTCAGGGACACCAATGTATCTTATTTTCGACAATTGGGTTTCAAATACACAAAAGTCAATGTAAGGTTTTAATGTGGACTGATTAGCTTGTTTTGGAGCCCTGATTTCGGATACGATGATTATTGTAGGACTTGTTTCGTTTTGCAAGTATTGGCCTGATTTTTTAAGTGTTTCAAGAAACTATAATGGGGACTACTATTTCTGTTTTATCATGCTACAGCACATGCAATCCTTGATATGCTCTGCCTTGTCCTGTTTTGATAAGTAAATTCCCCTAATTTGGTCGGCTTGTATATGTATTATCCTGTTTTCGTGCATACATGATTTTAGATGAATACCACTGAGCTTGGACTACCCTCTCAATCTAATCCACTGTTTGGGTCCTTAAACCCTGGACAATCTGCAGATTAGTCGTATATTCATATATATACACCCTCCTGTCCTGCTTCCGATTCCGCGGCCAGACCCCACCTACCTAGTGTAGCATGGGATTCTGTTATGTCCTGTCTTGTATATCCTGTTATGTTATGCTTACTCTGCTCATCATGTATGGTAGAGAAAGGATGAGCTCAAGGTGGTTTTCCTCATTAATCATGGTATATTTTTATATGATTGCCCGATTTGTCTTATATACTTTTTCAACACTGTTTCGCGGTCATGCATGGTTTTAAATACTGAACTATTTCTTGATCTAAATGATCTAAATTGATCACTTGCCGGACCATCCTGTCTGACCCATTTATTTTGGTGACCAGGTGCAGGTGACGTTGCCTTTGAGGAGGAGTGTTAGGAGGAGACTGTTGAGCCACCCCCAGCCCGTGAGTGGTAACCCGACGACGTCCTCTAGACGTCGATGTCGGATGTGAATTTCAACCCCCCCCCCCCTCTCCAAGAGATACAAGGTTTGGGGAAATCTCCATTCATTTTTATATGCTATTTAAATTTTACATTGAAAATGAGGATTCCGACTGCCCTCAAAATCGACAGATCATGATTGCCGGCTACGGTATGGCCGTAACACCATTCTTCGACGAAAGCCGAAGAAATATGGGGAGAAAAATAATAAGGTGGGTTCTTCCTCTCGTCTAATGTGCCGCTGGCAACACACGACGGTTGTCTTGTCACAATAATTTAGGTCTCTTTAATTTTGGGTCAATTAAGGGTCACGAGTTAAAGTCCGAATAAAGGTTAATCCTCACATAGAATAATCATAATATATCCAAGTAGAATAGAATAAATAAAATAAAAGAGGGGGGAGGTGCCAAATATTTAAGAAGAGGATCGGCCCCGTTCCCGGGTACCCCCTTTAAATCCCTTGGCAAAATAGGGTTTAAAGGCTGATTTTTCAAACCAAAATGATGATGCAAATGAGACTTTGATTTGCGATTTCTGTGTGTTTCGTGTGCAATACACCAGTGATAAAAGTGAAAGGCCGATGGGCTGTAATTGATTGGAAGTGGCCGATGGCCCAGTGTTCTTTTTAGGGTGGCCGATGGGCCGTAATTGATTAAAAGTGTTTGCGAAATCACTCATCTCATCTCGTTATTCTCATTTATTTAATTTTAGAAATCATTTCTTTATTCCCTTTTATCATTAAGTTCGATTAAATATCTGGCACCTGAGGTGGAGGAAGAAACAAAGGAAAAATCTTTTTGGGTTTATTTTGTTGGTTTTATAGTTTTAATGGATTTTTGATATGGGGCTAGAAGGGCCTAACTAAGGGATTTTACTTGGATCTATGTGATTAACGTTTTATTACTGATCATCAGATTAACCCTAACCTAAGGTCCTAGACCTCCCACATCAGCTCTCCCAATCCCCTAAAGGAATAGGAAGAGTGGTGGGGCAGAGCCTAATGCTCTAAGCTACCTAACTAGGTAATCCGATCTAATCCTAGGGTATGTGCAACCTAAGCTTGGTGGTTTCAACACCTAAGCAACTTGTTGGGTGTGACTTTAATTGGTTCGGTTTATTTTAAGTTATGAGTTGATTAGGAATGATTTAGAGATGGATTAGGAGTGTCTTAGAGTTCTGATTAGTGTGTTTTTAAATACTTTAGGGTTCTAGAATTTAAGGTTTGAATTTAAAAGGTGAAATGATGTTGAAATCGGCTGAACGGGACTGACGGAGGACTTGGGCGCACACACAGTGGCGCCTAGGCCACTCTGGTGACTTGGGCGCACCTACAGTGGCGCCCAAGTGTCTGGTTCTGTGTGGCTGCACTAGTGATGATGGTATCGATGTTAATTTTGGAATTCGGGGAGTTTCTACTTAGGGTAGGTCTGTGTTCTGGTATTGTTTTAGCTCTTGGTTGATTTTATTATAGTGACTTTAAGTCCAGAACTCGAAATGCAACTGAAGTTCACAACCCAGGCGAGACAGAGGACTTGGGCGCACCTGTGTGTGCACCTAAGTGGTTCAGTGTACTTGGGCGCACCAGCAGTGGCTCCCAAGTCTTAATTTGATGCTCTTTGGTCCTCTGACTTCGGTTCGAAGTTCCGGATGGATTCAAGTTGATTAAAATTTTAATTCTGAGGCTGCTATCGGTTCTGTAAAGGTTTTGGGATGTCAATCAAGTTAGGTTCGTGTTCTCTTAGGTTGATTTGAGGTTGAACTTTTATGGTTTGACGTTCTTTAAATTATATGTGATTTATATGTTGTGTTGATTAGGATTAAGTTAGATTTCAGTAATTAGGTTTCTTAATGATTAAGGGAGGATGGGTGCCAAGAGAGTGGTGCCCAATTGGATGTTTTCGTGATTTGAGTTGGTTCGACGTTTTAGGTTAATTCGGGCTTCTGGTTTTAATTGTTTCAAATCGTAAGGGTGTTCTAGTGTGCTGATTTGAGACAAGATTAATAAGGATTCGGTGGTCTCGGGGGTAAAATGTGACTTGGGCGCAGCTGTGGTGGCACCTAAGTCCTTTTGGTGTACTTGGGCGCACCTGTGGTGGCGTCCAAGTGTCTGTCTACTAGTGTGGCTCTTAGTTCAATGGTTTCTAGGATATTTCTGATTTGGCTTCGGGTATTTGACTCTGGTTTTGGTTGGGAGATGTTTTTATTTTCGGAATGTGATTGGGCTATCGTTTTAATTAGGTCTTGATTAGGGTTTAAATTAAGAGTTGGTAATTAAGGTTTGATTAAAGTTTGGTTAAGGTTTGAATTTGGGGTTGTTAATTAGATTTCGTTGATTAGGGTCTTAATAGATTAGAGCTTATTGATGAGGTTTATTGTTTAGGATCTTAATTGGGACTTGTTGATTAGGGTTTTGATTAATTAGGGGTTTTATTTAATTTGATTTTTGTTTAATTAGGATTTATTAAATTAGGGATTATTAATTAGGGATTATTGATTAAGTTTTACTAAGTGGGGCTTTGATCAATTGGAGTTTTTATTAGGGATTGTTAATCAGGCTCTAAGGGTTTGATTAATTAAAGTTTGATTAGTTAGGTCGATGGATTTTAATTGGACGCTCTTAGTTAGGTGTTTTGAGTGAAGTGTTTTAGATTGGAGTTGATTGAGTTTAATTAGTTTACTTAGGCACGAGTGCAATAACTTAGGATCACCTAATGAACATCTACTCTATTTTTGTTTGGATTTTTCTATTTCTTTTTGTTCTTTTTTTGTTCTCTTCTCTAATTACTAAAGAGTAAGAAGAGAAGGGAAGAGTTTTATGATTTTTTTTTATTTTTTTGGTTTTTTATGCAAAAGTAATGCAACCTAGCCTAAAGTGATGATTCAACAATTCAGAGTTTGGAAGTTCAGCAATAATTCATATTCATCACAGAGATTCATTAGCAAGCTAAATAAAAAATGCAAAACTTGGAAAACGCAACCGGAAAATGAACTGGGCACTTGGGCACACCCACAGTGGCGCCCAAGTGTCTCCCTGCGAATTGGGATGCACTTGTAACTTTCGATGATACTTCGACGCAATTTCTAACACTTTATGACTAAATGCGGGGTCCTAATGTTAACTACTAATGTCAGAGACTTCGGATCTAAGAGTGATGACACGAGGATCCAAATTAAAGGGGTGAATACCCTTGGCAGAGACTTGGGCGCACCCACAGTGGCGCCCAAGTGCACTGTCTGTTTTTCTCTTCTTTTACTTCCCTTTTGGTAACGTATTCGCTTATCTTTTCAATTCTTTTCACGATTTAGAATATAAATGTATAGATCCGAGGGCTCTGATATCTACTTATACGAAGAAAGAACCGTATTTGAGAAATAAAATGAAAATAATACAAAAAACGGGGTCGAAACCTAACTCCTGGGACTTCGGCGCACACACAGTGGCGCCTAAGTGCTTTTCTGCACTTTTTCCCTTCTTTTCTTCTTTTGTAATATTTTTATGTATTCTTATGATGCCTTTTATGCAATTTAGAATGTGAAGTTACAGATCTGAAGGCCCTGATATCAACGTACATGAAGAAGAACCCGAATTTAAGAGACAAAATATATGTATGACGGAAAACGGGGTCGAAACCCTGCACTTGGGACTTGGGCGCAACTGTACGTGTGCCCAAGTGCTTTTTTGCACTTTTCTCTTTCAAGTTTGGATTTTTCTTAAGGAGGATGATATGGATGCAAGATCTAACCTAATCACGAGTTCGGGATGATGAAAATGATGCAAATCTATTACTTATGATTGATCCTAGGCATGTTCCTAATAATGGATGATTACTGAAAATCAGATCTACAGTGAAACTATTATTATTAATGAAGATCTACTATGTATGAATGATCCTAAACATATTTCTAAGCATATATAGCAATGTAATGCAATAAAAGAGGAGAGATCTAGGAATACCGGTTTTGTGAAGTGTTTATCAAGTTCCTAGAATGAAGCTTTTGCAAAGTTCCATAGCTCTAATTGAAGACATGAAAGCCTCCTCCTTTATTTCATCTTCTTTTTCTCTAGATCTGAAGCTCTCTCTAATGGTGGCTACCTTTCTTCTTCTTCTTCTTCTTTATTCTCTCATTTCTCTCCTTTCTAAGGGTTTTTTGGGTAGCCTCTTCTGCAAATAGGATTAAGAGATCCTTAAATAAGGGTTTAGGGCGTGCAAGAGCGATTAGGGCTGCTGTTTGCACGAATTTCTAAAAGGTTTTCACACTACAAGGCAGATCTAGGGTTTCTCTGGAGTTGGGCGCACCTGTGGTGGCGCCCAAGTGGGTCCCAAGAGTTGGGTGCCCACATGGTGGTGCCCATGTCCAACTTTAAAGCCTAATGGGTCTCGGGTTCGGTTTCGGGTTATTTTTTGGTCTAAACTGAGTCAGAACTACGAAGAGTAGAGTGGGATATACCTAAGTATATACCGAAGTACATTTTTAACATTACTAGGGACCTGGGCGCACCTGTGTGTGCGCCCAAGTACATGGGCGCACCTGTGGTGGCGCCCATGTGTGTCTTGAGCGGGGGCCGCTAGGGCAATCTTCCGAGGGTCATATCTTTTGATCCAATGGTCGGATTTGGACGTTCTATGTATCGTCGGAAAGCTCTCAAAGTGAGGAATCCAAAGGTTCAATTGTCTTGATGATTAGGGGTTAGGAAAAGTGAGGGATATCTGGATCAATGGATTTAGTTTCCTAACTTAGGCTAATCGGGTGACATTTTGGCAAACTAAGCACGGTCTTTGTAGGAATTGGCCTAAGCATGTCTTAAGTGGTCTGGAAAAAGGTTTGAATAGTATCACGGTTCACTACTTGTGTAAGTAGTGGGGTTGGAATCGAGATCTCGACGCGACTTGGCTTTTCTCTCATGAATATTTATAAAATCATCGAACTAAGTCTAGAATTATCAACAAGCATCTTCTTCGTCATTAATTAATCTGAATTATTTTATTAACCATTTAATTTTGGGTGAAATGGGGGCACCGCTATATATGATAGATATTTAAGGCTATCATGGGGGCCAAATGAGGCGTCTATAGTCGGGTGGGGTCATGAGTTACATTCACAGGGTTGGGTCTAGTATTTTGTTGTTTTGGGGTGTATAGCCTTTGTTGGCTCTTTTTACACTTTGGAATATGTAAACTTAATTCAAACTTACTTTTGTCATCTTGAAACTTGGAACTAAACTTGGTTATGCTATGTTATATTTTCCCCCTCTGAATGTTTATTTCCTTTGAATTACTTAACTTATGTAATATGGAATTCTTGATGTGTACTGACAAGTGTGATTGAGATTACTTGCACGCTTTCTCAAACCATCGTTCATGTGAGATAGTTCTATGATTGCTTTGGGAATCCTCACTGCGGAAACCTATGGGTTAATCATAGATGGATAAATGTAAGACCCTGCCCCGAGAGTTTCCGATTAGTGTTAATTAAGACGTGCTTTAGTTATAAGTGTGATTAGTGAGTTTTGGTGAAGTGTGGATTGGAATAGCTTTTATGTAATTTTAGTTTAGTTGGGAACTCTTTCAATTTAGTGGGACCCTTTGGGGGTTCCTTTACCTTGTCTTGTGTGATTTTTGGGAGTTAGTTGATATTCAGAAAAATATGTATTTTGCCCCATTGGACTTATTTTATTGTTCCCGACAACTTTCGTATTTTCCCCGTTTCCGTTCGAGACCTCTAAACTCTACTTTGCTATTTATAGGGGTAAAACAATCTTTTTGCACAAAATTTGGGCACTATTCTCAATGTCTCCGAAACTCGTAAAATATATACTTTTTGGAAACTAGAAATTTCGACATACAAGTCTTCCTTCTTCGTCGAATCCATCTGAAGCCCGGAAAACGATGTGTTTAGCGCAATTAGAATCTTAAGTGGTGGGACCCATCCCCACTTTCTTTATAAGAAGGAGTCTTCTTCTCTTCTTCCTTTTTCTTGCAACTTTTCCTTGAGAGATACTGAGTTCCAGCCCTAGGGTTTTCTTGCACTTTCTCCTTGCTTCTTCATCTCCAAGCTCTCTCAAACTATTGCTAAAAGATAAATGGAGGTTGCCATCTTCTTCCCCTCCATGGGAGCTTCTTCTTGATACCATGTTTAGAGAGAACCCTCCATTCTAAGATCCTCTTTGAACAAGCCTTGTGTATTTGAAGGCCTTCCATGTAAGCTCTTCCTCTCATCTCTTAAATTTGTGTTCTTTTAGTCCTTAAGATGCTCCATTTTGATTATTGGAAGTTATCTCCCCCTATTTCTCGATTTTGACATTCTAGGGTTATGATGGGTATTATTTTGGGGATTTTTGTGTAGATTGTGGATTTTGGGCTTGAGGGTGTGCTTAGAGCTTAATTAGCATATTTGGAGACCAAGGCAAGTGGATGAATGGGTTGATTTTAATGCTTTCTTATTTTGTGGAAAAACATGGGTCTTATGAGTTATTTCTTTCTTATGTCTTCCTATGGATTTAATGCTTTAGAAATGTGCATTGCATGAACTCATGTTTCTTGAGGTTTATGTATTAGTACTTGCATCTTTGTCATTTATGACTCTTCATTTATGAGGATGTTCTTTGCTTTGAATGAGGTTGGACATTTTTATGGTTTTAATGGTTTGAATGCATGGTTGTTGGAGGAATTTAAATGGTGATTTGGGTAGATGGAAAGGCCATCAATGTTTTGCCAAGGGAATGGCTTAAATGAAGTTTTGAGGAAAAGAGAAAATGAGGTTCGAACTACTGAAACGGAGAGTTTCTGAAGCAGTTCGCTCGAGCGAACCTCTATTCACTCAAGCGAACCCCTCACAGAACTTCTATCGCTCGAGCTAACCACCTTCTTCGCTCGAGCCTTCCTGTTCCGGAGCAGTTCGCTGGAGCGAACTCATACTCGCTCGAGCGAACCCCTCACAAAACCTTGGTCGTTCGAGCCTCCTTCCTTCTTCGCTCGACCTCTCCTATTCCAGAGTAGTTTGCTTGAGCGAACTCATACTCGCTCGAGCGAACCCCTCACAAAACCTTGGTCGTTCGAGCCTCCTTTCTTCTTCGCTCGACCTCTCCTATTCCAGAGTAGTTTGCTCGAGCGAACTCATACTCGCTCGAGCGAACCCCTCACAGAACTATGTTCGCTCGAGCCTCCCCATTATTCGCTTGAGCCCTCCTGACTGGAACCAGTCTGCTCGAGCGAACTGTACAGAGTTCCTGGGTCTTTTCTATTGCTTTCAGATTTGGTAATTTAAGGTCTGGATGGTGTGTTTTGCTGCCCTACCACCTTGGAAAGACCTAGGGGATGACATAAGGAGATTTACTTGGAAAGAAATACCACTTCGAAAATGTATTGAGAATTGTGGATTTACCAAACTGTACGATGAATCTTGGGATGTCTAACATCATTCAAGCACCACGCCAAGAGCAATAGTAGGCATACAAGGTCCTTATACATATTGTGTGAATACAGAAGTCCCAATACATAGTACGTAATTATATAAGGAACCATCATACTGTTTTACTCAGATTATACTTGTCTTAACCCGATTTCTCGTGATATCACTGGTTTCATCTCAAACTATGATTTGTGCACCTGACATGTCCTGCCAGCCCCATTTATACTTGAAAAGATAATGCCATGAAATGTGTGCCTATGAGCACCATGCCCCGCCTGCTTGAGAGTTTTTACACCGATATGGTTTTGTGCATGTTTCGATTCCTCGTATAACCTATGAGTCAGCACCACTAAGCTTGGACGTCCTTGTTAGTCTGATCAACTGACTTGGGCCTCCCCCTCGTGCTCCCGCAAGTTGTAACTTGGATCCTGTCCTGTCCGGTTACCCGGTTCTGCAGCCGTGGTCTTGTCTAGCTATATTTATATGTATATATTATTGGGTCTCATCACTTCGCGTGTTCAAGCCCAATGCACTGAATGTGCTCTCCTCACATTAGTGATGGAGAGGATTTAGCTGTAGTGTGGTTGCCATCTTGCTAGTTCCCTATTCTTTGATATCCTGCATGTTTTATCTTATATATGCATTTTGACAAATGATATATCTTGTTTTATGGAAATACATGTTGGACAGATTTCAATGTCTCTTAAATTTTATCTTTCGATTTCTCTTATTGTATTATCTATTCACCCACCTGCCAGACCGTCGTATCTGACCCATCTTTGTGGTACTCAGGTCCAGTCCCCGTCATTGCCTACAAGGAGGAGCCAGAGGAGGCGGTCGGTGAACCGCAACGATTAGTGGAGTGGCAAGCTGACATTGTCATTTAGACATTTGGTTAAGCTTTGAGCTGCGTAACATTTTGGGAGATTATAGAGTGATCTTTGATTCATACTTTTGGGTTATACTGGCATTTGTTGGCCATTATTTTTGGGGAATGTTAATTTAACTAGTCTTTTGTTAAGTTTCTAACTTCATATTTTGGTTATGTCAAGGAAATCATTGCTCATTCTTACATCATGTCATTTTTCTGTACTTATCACTCTTGTGTTGAGAATGAATTAAGAATTTGATTTGCTACACGCTTCCGCACCAATGTAAATGTTTTGTGAGTGTTTGTGAAATCCTCACCGCGGAAACCTGTGGGAAATTAAGTGAATGTATATTCAAAGTATTTATGGTTGTAATCACACATCAACCCCATAGTCATCATTTGCGGGCCCGGATCCCGGTCCGGGGTTGCGACAGACTGGCATCAGAGCGAGACGTGTTTCAAGTAATTAAAAGAAACTAGAAATCCCAAGGACGTGGCGAGGATTCATTAGACTTTGCGTTAGTTAGACTCGTGTGAGCAGTGTGTGACCCTTATATGATTTTCATGTGCTAACAACTTGTTTTGCAGTAATATGCCACCTTAAAAAAGACCCGTAATCGACAACTCCACCGTAAGCAATAGTGAACATACCGGGCCAATTGAGAACAGAACTCCCGATCCAACCATGCAGAACCAATTTCAACAAATGACGCAAGCCATGCTAGACCAGCAACGTCAAGCTAATGAGAATCAAGCTAGACTACAAGAGCAAATGGGTAAGAAAGATGAAGACCATGCAAGGGAGATGACACAAATGCAAAGACAATTGTTGGAAGTCTTAGAGAGGAGACCTGCACCGGTAGCTCAACCTGCAGGTGCTCAATTCATCTTCAACAATAGAGGGCATGACCCTAATGATTTATATGAGAGATTCCGGAAGAGAGGTCCAAAGGAATTTACTGGACAAGAGGACCCTCTAGTTGCAGACGATTGGCTCGAATACACGGAGAACATCTACGAGATATTTCAATGCACCGGTAAGCAACGAGTAGATCTTGCAGCATCTATGTTCACCGATCTAGCTGACATATGGTGGAAGATGGTTAAGGCAGGATACCAGACTATGGCAGATGCAGAAGTTTGGGGTAATTTCAAGACCCAGTTTAGTGACAAATACGTGCCTACTCATGTTAAGAGGCAAAAGGCCATTGAGTTCCGGCAACTTGTGCAACCCAACATGACGGTCCAAGAGTACCTCACGAAGTTCGAAAGATTGTCTCGATACGCCCCCGAATTGATCAATACCATGGAGAAGAAGATAGCAAAGTTCCTTGAGGGACTTAACCTGATCATCGAGAGGGATGCCACAGGTGTTGTGCCACCAGTCACCTTTGAAGAGGCTGTAAGAAGGGCATACAAGTTTGAGAATTTAAACAACAAGATCCTCAAAATCAAAGGAAAGGCACCAGCTCACCAACAGAATCACCCACCAAGGAACCAACAGAACAAGCGACCGAGGTAAGAACAAAATGTGCAAAATGCACTAGTTTGCATTCATTGTGGTAAGAATCATGAGAGTGCTCAATGCCGTACGATTACGGGAGCATGTTTCAGATGCGGCTCCATGGTGCACTAGCTTAAGGATTGCCCAAGGCTCGTTGGGCAAGGCAACAGACAAAATCAGCAACAACAAGGGGCTCAGCGTCCAGTACCACCTCAGAATGCACTAGCCGTACAGAACCAGCCAAGGCCACTCCAGCAGCAGGCTCCTCAGCAGTAGTATAGACCTCAACAGTAGCAACAAGCCCGTCAGCAAGGGCAAAACCGTCCTCAGCAGAATAGGAATGCACAGCAAGGAAGGCAGCAGCAAGCTCCTAATAGGACACAGCAGCGAGGACAAGTGTATGCAATCAACCAAGTTGATGCAGAGGCTGCAGATAACGTGGTGGAAGGTACACTCCTTGTTTGTGGATTTGAAGCTAAGATATTGTTTGACCCTGGCTCTACACATTCTTTCATGTCTCCAAATTTTTCTAAGTAGATTGATATGCCAACTAGAGAACTTGAGTTTGTTTTGACGGTGTCCACCCCAGTAGGCAAACAAGTTGTGTGTAGAAAATATTATCCAAGATGTGTTATTAAGATAGGGGATGTAGTGTTACCAGTGAATCTTATTTTGTTGGAGATGTATGATTTTGATGTCATACTAGGGATGGATTGGTTAGCAGGGTATCATGCTACTATAGACTATTTTCATAAGACCCTCACGTTCAAGTTAGAGGAGACCCCAATAGGAGTATTGTTTCAAGGAGAGAGAAGGAATTCTTATCCAAGGTTTATTTCAGCGTTGAAGGCTGATAGACTTGTTAGAGGTGGATGCGAAGGCTATTTAGTGTTTATCATGGAGGATAAACGGTCCCGAGGGGTGGAGGAGATCTCAATTGTTTGTGAGTTTCCAGACATTTTTCCAGAAGAAATCCCAGGTTTACCACCTGTTAGAGAAATTGACTTCACCATTGAGTTGTTACCGGGGACCGCTCCGATATCTATTGCACCATACGGAATGGCTCCAGCAGAATTAGGAGAATTTAAGATACAATTGCAAGAATTATTGGACAAGGGTTTTGTTAGACCTAGCGTCTCACCGTGGGGAGCTCCAGTTTTATTCGTCAAGAAGAAAGATGGCTCTATGAGAATGTGCATTGATTACCGGAGATTGAACCAAGCTACCATCAAGAACAAGTATCCATTGCCAAGGATAGATGAACTGTTTGACCAATTGCAAGGTGCTGCCTACTTTTCGAAGATTGATTTAAGGTCCGGTTACCATCAACTGAGAGTTAGAGACTCAGATGTATTGAAGACAACTTTCTGGACAAGATATGGACACTATGAGTTCCTAGTGATGCCATTTGGACTGACAAATGCACTGGCAGTGTTCATGGCCTTGATGAACAAGATATTCGCGGAGTACTTAGACCAATTCACAGTAGTGTTTATTGATGACATTTTGGTGTACTCCAAGTCCAAAGAAGAACATGAAGAACATTTGAGGATAGCACTACAACTTCTAAGAGACAATTAATTGTACGCGAAGCTCAGCAAGTGCGAATTTTTGCTTGAAGAAATCGCATTTTTGGGTCATATCATCTCCAAAGAAGGATTATCAGTGGATCCAGCTAAGATAGATGCAGTTTTGAAGTGGGAAAGACCGAAGAATGCGTCAAAAATCAGAAGTTTTCTTGGATTGGCAGGTTATTACCGGAGGTTTGTGCAAGGATTTTCGTCGATTGTAGCGTCTTTAACGAAGTTGACCAAAAAGAATGCACCATTTGTGTGGACAGATCAGTGTGATACCAGCTTCCAAGAGTTGAAAACGAGATTGACTTCGGCACCAATCCTCACCTTACCGTCCGGGAGCGGCGGTTACACCATTTTTACCGATGCTTTGAATATAGGACTCGGTTGCATGTTGATGCAAGATGGAAAAGTCATTGCTTACGGATCCTGTCAATTGAAGGACCACGAGAAGAACTATGCAACGCATGATCTTGAGTTAGCAGCGGTCGTTTTTGCTTTAAAGATATGGAGACATTACCTCTACGAAGAGAAGTTCGAAGTCCACTCCGACCACCGCAGCTTACAGTACTTGTTTTCTCAGAAGGAATTGAACATGAGGCAGAGGAAATGGATGGAATATATCAAAGACTACGATTTTCCGATCAAATACCGCCCGGGGAAAGCAAATGTAGTAGCCGATGCCTTGAGTAGGAAGTCAGTAAGCGTGGCAAGCCTTAGAGTTACTTGCATATTTCAGCAATTCGAAGAATTGGGTGTAGAGTTTCAACCTCTTAGGAAGGGAGTGATGTTAGCTATCATGTCAGTGTCTGAACCCTCGTTCATTCAGAAGATCAAGGATGACCAATTGCAGGATCCAAAGTTGGCCAAGATTTCAGAACTTATAGCAGAACGTCCTGATTTTCGTATAGTAGATGGAATTTTATACTATCGAGATCATTTATGCGTGCCCAACATTGAAGATTTGAAGAATGACATCATGACAGAGGTGCATAGTACGAAATATTCTATGTACCCGGGTAGCACGAAGATGTACCAGAACTTGAAGGGCAGATTTTGGTGGAACAACATGAAGAGGGAAATAGCAGCTTTCGTTTCTCGTTGTATGACGTGTCAGTTGGTGAAGGCAGAGCATTAGAGACCTGCAGGGTTGTTACAACCATTAGAGATCCCGGAATGGAAGTGGGAACATGTCACCATGGATTTTATCTCGGGATTACCAAGAACCAGAAAAGGGAATAAAGCCATATGGATCATTGTGGACCGCCTTACCAAATCAACGCACTTTATCCCCATGAAGACTGGAGAGAAGATGCATATGTTACCTCTCGCGGAGTTGTTTGTCAACGAGATTGTCAGCCATCATGGACAGCCAATATCTATTACTTCGAATAGAGATAGTAGATTCGTCTCAAGATTTTGGAAGACATTGCATGAGTCTATGGGTACGAAGCTACAGTTTAGCACAGCGTATCACCTACAAACAGATGGTCAGTTAGAAAGGACAATTCAGACCCTTGAGGATATGCTTCGAGCTTGTGTGTTAGATTTCAAGACCCAATGGGATGAGACTCTACCACTTTGCGAGTTTGCCTACAACAACAGTTATCATTCGAGCTAGGGATGGCGCCTTTTGAGGCATTGTGTCAAACCCCGACCCAGGATTAGCGCGATTAGTGTCAATTAAGTGCGTGTTTAGTTGTAATGTAAAGTTTAGTGTTCGTGGGATTAGAAATTGGTTCGATTTAGTCTAGAATTAGCTTTGGGGAATTTTGAGAGCGTTTTGTGCTTTTTGGTCACACTTAAGGGTGCCTTGAGTGTACGTGTAAGCTTGGGAGGAAATTCCAGTTTTCTGATTTTAATCGTAATTTCGATCTCTTTTGAATGATTTTATTTTATTGATAAACTTTTGTGTTCAGCTTGTCTGTGTTTTAGGCCCAGAAACCCAAGTTTTGGCCCAAAGGGGTAAATCAGTCATTTCACACCAAATCTGGACTCAAATTTTGAAATCTCAAAACTATGCCAAATTTATACTTTTTGGAAACTAGATTTTTCGACGATCATTTTAGTCTTCTTCGTCGTTTTCATCTGGGGCCCACAAGTCAGTGTTTTAAACATTTCAAGTTTTGAGCAATGGGGCCCACAAGAACCCATTTGAATTAAGTCTTCTTCTCCCTCATTTTTCACTCACGATTCTAAACTCATTCCCTGCAACTCTCTTCAACTCAGCTGAGACTTCTTCTTCTTCCCCTCCCCTCTTCTCCATGCATGCCTAAGCTAGAAAGCCTTAAGTAAAAAACTGATCATACCTTCTTCTTCCTCTCAAGTCAAAGCCTTAAGTAAAAAACTGATCATACCTTCTTCTTCCTCTCAACTCAAGGAATCCATTGCCATTTTCTTGGAGATCCCAGCTGTGTTTCCACTCCATTTTCTTCTCCTCTTCTTGTTTAGTAAGCTTCAGGTAATGGATCTCTTTCTCCTCTTCAATGTAGTCTTTTGAGTTCCTTAGGAGCCCATTTTTCAAACATGCAACACCCATTTCGAAATGGGTCATTGTCTTCACTTTTTGGTGGATTTTTGAAGTTCTTTTCATGGGTTTTCTTGTAGATTTCATGGAGTACAATTGGTAGGATTTTTCTGAGATTGTTGAGCTTGGATTTTGGTAAAGGCAAGTGATCAACTCAGCTCCATGATGCATGCAATGTTTGATTGTTTTAGCTTTCATGGTTTGATTCTTTTTTTTCATTCTAATTTGGGCAATGTATTGTTTCAAAGATGTGTTATAGTTTGAAATCTTGTTTTAATTGAAATGCATATGCTAATGGTTTGTCTTAATGGTTTTCATTCATTTGAAGTTGCTTTTATCTTGCCAAAATGGTTTATAAATGGATGAAAGAATGGAGGAGTATGTTGTGAAATGATTTAAGTGATGATGGTTAACATTTGAATGGAAATTACCCCTTGGAAAGCATGGAGGCTCAGGGGATGTGCAGGGTTTTGACAAAGGAATGAAATGGTGGAAAAGAGGTGTGAAATCTGAATCGAATTGAAGCTGCCGCAGATCGGCGGTCAGCCGTCCGCTAGCCGACTGTTGACCCACGGCTAACCGCCCCTGTGTCGGTCAGAATAACAGTAACCCAGTTTCTGCACAGGACGTGGTCGGCCAGCTGGCGGTCAGTAGGCAGCTAGCTGACCTGCGCAAGAAAACTGAAAAGTAGTATTGCTCCTGATCAGTCGGTCAGCAGTCGGTCAGTTGGTCGGCCAGCCGACCAGCCAACCGGCGGCTAGCCGCCAGGTAGCCGCGTGGTGACCGAGTGTACAGAAGGAGAATTTTGAAGGGGCTTCAATGGGAGAAAAAAAACTAGAATATGTTAAGGGGTCTTTAGCTTGATGTTGTGCAACTGGAACATGAAATGTTGTCTAGCTTCGGGGACACCAATTCATTTTAAACTCCAACATTTGGGTTTCAACTTCACAAGAATCAAATAAAGAGTCTTAGCATATACTTGACATAATTGTTTCGAAATCTTGAATTTTGACACGAAGAATACCGTTTTGTACCTGTTTTGATTTACAAGCATGTGTTTAACTTTTGAGTTGTTTCAAGAACTATAATGGGGACACTTTTCCAGCCTTGCTTGTTATAGCTTATGCTATTCTTCTTTAGTCTCGTCTTGCATTGTTTTGATAAGTGTTTTTACCCATTTTTTGCTAAGTTTGGTACAAGTATTAATATGTTTTATGCATACATGGATATCATAGAATACCGCTGAGCTTGGACTGCCCTCTCAGTCTGATCCACTAGTTAGGGGGTCCTTAAACATAAGGGCAATCTGCAGATTAGTCGTGTATTTATACACATCTTTGTTTTGTCCGGTTCCGCGGCCGGTTCTTTCCGCCCACCTTGTGTGGCTCGGACTTTTGTTTCGTTTCGTCTCGTTTTGTTTCGTTTCGCTTGCTCTTGTCATCATGTATGGCGGAGAAAGGATGAGCTCAATGTGGATTCGTGAATCCTGATGTTTTATTGAAAAGCATATTAGTTTTGAATTGCACCTTATACATGTCTTGTTCAGAACTCATGTCATATTTTAAGTGCTGATTACTTTCATGTTAACTGACTTGTATTATGTCTAAACTGATCACCTGCCAGACCGTCGTGTCTGATCCCTTTTTGTTTTGGTGTTTAGATGCAGGCGCCGTTGCTATTGCGGAGGAGCGCCCGGAGGAGGCTTTTGAGCCATTCCCAGCCCGTGAGTGGCAACCCGACGACGTCCTCTAGACGTTGGGCGGGGTCTTGAGTACGAACACGTAGATGGGATTATTTTGTTAACTTGGGATGTATGGCTTTTGTTGGCCTTTTCATACTTTTGGGGTTATGTAACTTAACACTTTTTGTTATCTTGAAACTTGAACTAAACTTGGTAATGCTATGCTTACGTTTCCTCTGATTATTGTCTTAATGATGATTTAACTTATGCAATTTGGAATCGTAAGGTTTATGTTATTAGACTGTGATGAGATTACTTGCACGCTTCCGCAAATCATTGTTCGTGTGAGATTGTTACATGTTCGTTTTTGGGAATCCTCACCGCGGAAACCTGTGGGTTAATCATAGTTGGATGGACATCACCGTCGCAGGGCCCGAACTGGGGGAAACTCGGTCCGGGGTCGCGACACATTGTATGGAAGGAGGTGCAGAACTCCAGTTTGTTGGGAAGAGGTAGGTGTTCGCAGTTTTCATGGACCGACTATAGTGAGTGAGACTAGTGACAAAGTCAAGTTGATCCAGGAACGTTTGAAGGTAGCCCGGAGTAGACAAAAGAGTTATGTAGACTCTCACCAAAGAGACTTGCAGTTCAAGGAATGAGATAAGGTTTTCCTGAAAGTGTCACCTACTAGAGAAACTCTGAGATTCGGGCAGAAAGGAAAGTTATCTCGGAGATACATTGGACCCTATGATATCGTGAGCAAGATTGGTGACGTGGCTTATAGATTAGCCTTACCACCTGAGCTTTCCGGCGTACACAATGTATTCCATGTGTCAACTTTGAAGAAGTATGTTCCCGACCCGTCGCATGTACTTTGCCACGAACCGTTAGAAATCAGAGAAGATGCTACCTATGTTAAAAAGCCGATTCAAATCATTGAGACAAAAACAAGAGCTGAGAACAAGGACTATTCACTGGGTGAAAGTGCTTTAGGAGAATCATGGACTTGAAGATGCAACGTGGGAATTACGGGATCAAGTTCAAAGGAAGTATCCGCATCTACTACCCAAGGTTAGTAATTATGTTTCATTTGGTGGACCAAATGCCCTAAGGGGTGGAGGATGTAAGACCCCGCCCCGAGAGTTTTCGATTAGTGTTAATTAAGACGTGCTTTAGTTATAAGTGTGATTAGTGAGTTTTGGTGAAGTGTGGATTGGAATAGCTTTTATGTAGTTTTAGTTTAGTTGGGAACCCTTTCGATTTAGTGGGACCTTTTGGGGGTTCCTTTACCTTGTCTTGTGTGATTTTTTAGAGTTAGTTGATATTCAAAAAAATCTGTATTTTGCCCCATTGGACTTATTTTATTGTTCCCGACAGCTTTCGTATTTGCCCCGTTTCCGTTCGAGACCTTTAAACTCTACTCTGCTATTTATAGGGGTAAAATAGTCTTTTTGCAGAAAACCTGGGCACTATTCTCAATGTCTCCGAAACTCGTAAAATATATAATTTTTAGATACTAGAAATTTCGACAAACAATTCTTCCTTCTTTATAAGGAGGAGTCTTCTTCTCTTCTTCCTTTTTCTTGCAACTTTTCCTTGAGAGATACTGAGTTCCAGCCCTAGGGTTTTCTTACACTTTCTCCTTGCTTCTTCATCTCCAAGCTCTCTCAAACTATTGCTAAAGGATAAATGGAGGTTGCCATCTTCTTCCCCTCCATGGGAGCTTCTTCTTGATACCATTTTTAGAGAGACCCCTCCATTCTAAGATCCTCTTTGAGCAAGCCTTGTGTATTTGAAGGCCTTCCATGTAAGCTCTTCCTTTCATCTCTTAAATTTGTGTTCTTTTAGTCCTTGAGATGCTCCATCTTAATTATTGGAAGTTATCTCCCCCTATTTCTTGATTTTGACATTCTAGGGTTATGATGGGTATTATTTTGGGGATTTTTGTGTAGATTGTGGATTTTGGGCTTGAGGGTGTGCTTAGAGCTTAATTAGCATATTTGGAGACCAAGGCAAGTGGATGAATGGGTTGATTTTAATGCTTTCTTATTTTGTGGGAAAACATGGGTCTTATGAGTTATTTCTTTCTTATGTCTTCCTATGGATTTAATGCTTTAGAAATGTGCATTGCATGAACTCATGTTTCTTGAGGTTTATGTATTAGTACTTGCATCTTTGTCATTTATGACTCTTCATTTATGAGGATGTTATTTGCTTTGAATGAGGTTGGACATTTTTATAGTTTTAATGGTTTGAATGCATGGTTGTTGGAGGAATTTAAATGGTGATTTGGGTAGATGGAAAGGCCATAAATGTTTTGCCAAGGGAATGGCTTAAATGAAGTTTTGAGGAAAAGGGAAAATGAGGTTCGGACTGCTGAAACGGAGAGTTTCTAAAGCAGTTTGCTCGAACGAACCTCTATTCGCTCGAGCGAACCCCTCATAGAACTTCTATCGCTTGAGCTAACCACCTTCTTCGCTCGAGCCTTCCTGTTCCGGAGCAGTTGGCTGGAGCGAACTCATACTCGCTCGAGCGAACCCCTCACAAAACCTTGGTCGCTCGAGCCTCCTTGCTTCTTCTCTCGAGCAAACTCATACTCGCTCGAGCGAACCTCTCACAGAACTATGTTCGCTCGAGCCTCCCCATTCTTCGCTTGAGCCCTCCTGACTGGAACCAGTCTGCTCGAGCGAACTTCCTGTTCGCTCGAGTGAACTATACAAAATTCCTGGGTCTTTTCTATTGCTTTTAGATTTGGTAATTTTAGGTCTGGATGGGGTGTTTTGCTGCCCTACCACCTTGGAAAGACCTAGGAGATGACATAAGGAGATTTACTTGGAAAGAAATGCCACTTCGGAAATGTATTAAGAATTGTGGATTTACCAAACTGTATGAGAAATCTTTGAATGTCTAACATCATTCGAGGACCACGCCAAGAGCAATAGTAGGCATACAAGGTCCTTACACATATTGTGTGAATACGGAAGTCCCAATACATAGTCCGTAATTGTATAAGGAACCATCGTACTATTTTACTCAGATTATACTTGTCTAAACCCAATTTCTCCCGATATCACTGGTTTCATCTCAAACTATGATTTATGCACCGACATGTCCTGCCAGCCCCGTTTATACATGAAAAGATAATGCCATGAAATGTGTGCTTATGAGCACCATGCCCCGCTGCTTGAGAGTTTTTACACCGATATAGTTTTGTGCATGTTTCGATTTCTCGTATAACCTATGAGTCAGCACCACTAAGCTTGGACGTCCTTGTCAGTCTGATCAACTGACTTGGGCCTCCCCCTCGTTCTCCCGCCAGTTGCAACTTGGATCATGTCCTGTCCCGTTACCCAGTTCCGCGGCCGTAGTCTTGTCTAGTTATATGTATATGTATATATTATTGGGTCTCGTCACTTCGTGTGTTCCAGCCCAATGCACTGAATGTGCTCTCATCACATTAGTGATGGAGAGGATTTAGCAGTAGTGTGGTTGCCATCTTGCTAGTTCCCTGTTCTTTGATATCCTGCATGTTTTATCTTATATATGCATTTTGACAAATGATATATCTTGTTTTATGGAAATACATGTTGGACAAATTTCAATGTCTCTTAAATTTTATCTTTCAATTTCTCTTATTGTATTATCTATTCACCCACATGCCAGACCGTCATGTCTGACCCATCTTTGTGGTACTCAGGTCCAGTCCTCGTCATTGCCTACGAGGAGGAGCCAGAGGAGGCGGTCGGTGAAGCGCAACGATTAGTGGAGTGGCAAGCTGACAATGTCATTTAGACATTTGGTTAAACTTTGAGCTGCGTAACATTTTGGGAGATTATAGAGTGATCTTTGATTCATACTTTTGGGTTGTACTGGCCTTTCTTGGCCATTATTTTTGGGGAATGTTAATTTAACTAATCTTTTGTTAAGTTTCTAACTTCATATTTTGGGAATGCCAAGGAAATCATTGCTCATTCTTACATCATATCATTTATCTATACTTATCAGTCTTGTGTTGAGAATGGATTAAGAATTTGATTTGCTACACGCTTCCGCACCAATGTAAATGTTTTGTGAGTGTGTGTGAAATCTTCACCGTGGAAACCTGTAGGAAATTAAGTGAATGTATATTCAAAGTATTTATGGTTGTAATCACACATCAACCCCATAATCATCGTTCGCGGGCCCGGATCCCTGTCCGGGGTCGCGACAATACACACACCACAGTCACGGGCCCAGGTCGGATAGAATAACCTCAGTCCGGGGTCGCGACAAAACTGGTATCAGAGCGGGACATGTTTCAGGCATTTAAAAGAAACTAGCAACTCTTAGGGACGTGGCGAGGATTCGTGAGCAGGTTAGATCGTTAGGACGGACCTAGAAGCCGAACTCGAACTTGTTATTATGTACTAACATCTTGTTTTACAGCATCATGCCTCCAAGAAAAGCTCTGAATCAGAATGCTTCCTGGAGCAATACCAATAACAATAACAATGAAACAGATCACGAGCAGCCACCCATAGTGACACAGTTTCAGGCACTCATGCAGGCAATGTTAGAACAGCAGAGGCAGGCCAATGAAAGTCAGACTAGATTGCAGAGGGAAGCCAATGAAGTTCAAGCTAGGCTACAAAAAGAGGCCAATGAGAACCAAGCTAGGTTCCAATAATAGCTAGCTAAGAAGGACGAGGAGATGGCCCAAGTATAGAGACATTTATTAGAAGCTTTACAGAACTGGCCCCAACCTCAGCCTAGGCAACCTGGGGGCCCGAACATAATCATCAACAACAGAGACCAAGATCCTAACATATTGTTTGAGAGGTTTAGAAAGAGAGGACCCACCCTTTGGCTGCAGACGATTGGTTGGTCAATACAGAGAAGATTTTTGGTGTCTTTCCATGTAACGTTGTACAGAAGGTCAACCTCACAGCTTCCCTATTTTATGGATTGGCGTACACTTGGTGGCAGACGGTTAAGGAACTGTATTAGGCCATGGCAGATGAGACTGCATGGGAGACTTTCAAGAACCATTTCACCGACAAGTATGTCCCTTAACATATCAAGAGACAGAAGGCCATCGAATTTCAGCAACTCAAGCAGGGTAATATGACCGTCTTAGAATATGTCACGAAGTTTGAAAGGCTAGCTAGATATGCTAAAGCGTTGATTGACACTGAACAAAAGAAAATCACGAAATTCTTAAAAGGGCTGAACCCCATCATTATGAGAGATGTTACGGGAGTATTCCCACCAGCTACCTTTGATGAAGCAGTCAAGAGAGCCTATAAGTTTGAGGACATCAACAATCAGATTATCAGGGATAGAAAACAACACTACCAGCTGAATCAGAGACAACAGAGTAACAAGAAGCCAAGGCAAGAACAACAACAAGCGAGACAAGGTTGTGGTCACTGTGGCAAGAACCATGAAACCGTCGTATGTTGTAAGTGGGTGGACCTCTTGGATAGGTTTCAAAACTTTTCACCAACTAGAAGTAGAGAAAACCTATCCAAAAACCAATGAAACCCAATCCAGGATGCATGTCCTCAATCTCAGCCATCATGATCAACAAAACAAACTTATCAAGAAGATAGAAATAGCACTAAACATGCAACCACGAAATTCCACAACATACAAGGAGTAGAAAATACCTATGGAGCTTGGTTGTGCTCTAATGGAGAACTTGATTCAACTCTTTAATGAAGAGCTCTTCTAAGATCAGAATCTCCAATGCCCAATCGTCTTCCACGCTATGACCCGCTTCAGATCTCTTTCCTCAAGAGAGATGGTGGAATCTCCAAGAGAAAGACTATCTAGAATCACTAAGGAAACTAGAAGGGAACTAGAAGAGAGAGAGGGGAAGGAGAAGGAGTGTAACTCTTGCACAAAAGGGAGGTGGGCGTCAACTCCTAGGGATAGACCAAGCATGGACGTCCAATGCCTCCCCTAGTCTCCTTTATATAGATTTTCAACTCTTCTCTTTGTGTATAATTAGAAGTCCAACTTCCATTATACTTAGTAACCCTTTGTACTACTATTACCACTATTAGAAGTCTCACTTCAAATAGAAATAGTATCTTTCCTTTTTTAGTTCAAATAGAATTAGTAAAGATCCAATCTTGGGCTAGCGTGGGGACCACTAGGGATTCCATAGAAAGCTGGCTCCAACTGGGACACTGCGACCCCACATCTCATGTGCAATCTGGGCCCACAGTTAATTGCAAATAACTCCACTATATAAATGCAATTGAACTCCAGTCTTAGGAATAAATTACATGAAGACCCTAAACTTCCCTATCACTACAAGTAGGCCCCTCTATCAATATCCATGGATCAATTGGTCAAACTGTCCCACCAATTTAGATCCATATCTTATATCCTTGAGACCCAATTAATTATAGTAATCATTAGTACCATCCAATTAACTCTTAATTGAGATGGGTGTACACTTACCAATGATAGATCCATTAATTGGCATAAGGGGAAAAAGATAGATTCCATCTTGTCCATTAAATGTTCCCACTGTCCTACTATCACGTACCCAAGACACCGAGGTGTTGACCTACAGTTGACCTCACTCATTGGTGAATCAAAGCAAATGAATAGATAAAAACTTGAGTTCATCAATGTCTCAGGGTTGAGGGCCCATTGCTAGGAAATTATGAGAGCAAACCTTTTAAAGAAAAGACAGTATCCTTGAGGTGCTTCTCATGGTCCTTCAATACATCTAATGTACCAGTATAATGATCTAGAATCTTACATTCCTATGATCGAGACAGATTATACTATTTCATAGTAATCATAATACTGCAACCTTATCAGATAAGATGCCCAATCTCATTACTGGTTGTAAAACAATTTAAGTGTAAGATTTGTGACACATGTCTCCTGTATGTGGATCTCATCCATACACATGTGTTACATCTAATACACTTATGGAATCCGGTTCATCTCATGAGCCAGTATGTCATTTGTATTGGTTATGTGCATTTAAGTAATAAAACACCATTCATCTCATGAAAGAAAAACATGAATATATTAATGAATAAAGAATTTAATCAATTTATTACATCAACCTTAATGGATTGAGACCATAAAACTAACAGTAAGGCCACAGATGCTTGTTTCGGTGTGGGGCACTGGATCATGCAGTTAGGGACTGCCCACAATTACAAAACCAAGGCAATAGAAATCAGCAACAGAGGCAAGCAGCCCCTTAGGCACCAGCTCAGAACCAAGCTAGACAACCTCAACAGCAGCAGCAGTAGCAAGCAAGACAATAAGCACAGAACCATAATGCTCGTCCTCCACAGCAGCAGCAGAACAGAAATGCACAAGGGAGACAGAATAGGCCACGCAGCAAGGGCATGCATATCATCTAAACCGTGTCGATGCAGATGCTGCGGGCGATGTTGTGAAAGGTAAACTCCTCATCTGTGAAATAGAAGCTCCAATTTTATTTGATCCTGGAGTCACTCATTCATTTTTATCTCCTGTGATTGCAAAGATGATTGCTATGCCATGTAGAGAACTTGATTATATCTTGACTGTCACCACACCAGTAGGTAAATAGGTTGTTTGTAGAACCTATTACCCAAGTTGTTCGCTCCTGATTCAGGGGGAAAAAGAAAAAAGAAGAAGTTACGTGCCTACTTATTTGATTAGAAATCCGAGATCTGTGCCTCGGTGCCCGCGGTATTGCCACGTGGCAGGTTAGGAACTGTGCCCCGGTTGCTTAATTTGGATTGATGGTGGGAACTGTGCCCCGGTGGTCTGAATCAGAAGTCGATCTTTTGATTGGCTAAGTCACTATTAGAGTTTCATTTGTTCTTGCAATAGAGTTCATTTCAAGTTGTCATATATAGCGTCTTTTAACTTTCATCCACAGTTGAATGTTTAAGGCATAGTTGAAACTAACTAGCAATAATGGGGATCTTGAAGGCAATCACAAACATAGTTCAAGCAATAGTGTGAGGTACATGTGAGAATGAGATGCATTTTTTTTTAAATGTATGATTTTGAAGCTCAGGTATGCATCGAAAAAGCTAAATCAATGGAAGACATTCACCGGAATGACCGTCACTCTCTAGGGACCTTGGTCTTCACCCAAGCTTAAATGAGAACCTGGAATAGATTCGATCATTTTTTTTTTTTTTGTGCTTATCATGGAGAGTTTCGAGTTACACGGTTTCCATCTTCCAATGTTAAGACTTAAGTCGGCGAACACACAATTCGTGAGAACACGGTATCATGGTTGCCGTACCGATCATAAGCACTTAAGGGAGGCCTACGGAGACTCATTTTCTAGACGTGAGGTAAAATCATGAAAATCATAGTCAATGGTACTTACCTAGAGAGCTTTCCGTAAATCCAATGTTGGGGATCATTGCCAGTACTTCCTTTCATCATTTGTTTGCCGAAGTTTAAGTCATCTGCCTCCATCAGTGTACTTGAAGGTCCTTCACCTTTGGTGTTTTTGTTTTTTCTTTGGGAACCTGTATTGAACAAACACTAAAAGATTCTGTACTTCTCATTGTTAGTGCTCTGTTGTTCAAATTTCATCGATGGAGATGACATGGGATGCAATGCACAATGTCAGATGTATGCGTGATGGGACTAATGTGCATGTGACGGGACCTTATGTGATGGGACAATGTTTGATTTGACAATGTGCGCCATTTCTTTCTGCCTCTCTTAACTTCCTTTCTCTCTCTCTTTTTAGTTATTTTTTTTTGTTATTTTTTTTTTTTTGGTTTCTGTTTTTTTGTTTATATTATGATTATCATTATTATTTTTTTATCATCGATCATTATCAATTCTTGTTCGGGTTCAACTTTTCAGAATTCTAGGACAATTCGGCTCAAAGAGGCCTCCGGTTCTCTAAGGTGACGGATAGGCGCCACAGGGTGGTGCCTAGCCTATTTGGGCTTTGGTTCAGGGATTATGAAAGTAGACAGCTTGGGTACCTAGGGGATGGTGCCCATGCGGATTGCATAGACAGAGTTCGTCTTGAAGTAAAATGGTGGATTTGGAAGACCAGTCACCTAAATGTCCAAGGAGTGGTGCCCGAGATGCAGTCCTAGTCCGTCTTAAAATGGAGTTTTGACTTCAAGGAAGTAGGTTGCATTTCAAGTTGGTTTCGAAGTAGAATTTCGAATTCAGATTAATATGTGATATGGGCGCCCAAGGAGTGGTGCCTAGACTGCATTTTGAGTTGGTCTCGAAGTAAAACTTCGAATTCAGGGAAACATGTGACCTGGGCACCCAAGGGGTGGCGCCCAGATTGAATTTTGAGTTAGTCTCGGAGTAGGATTTGTATATAGCCTATCGCACTAAGAGTCCTCGTCGGAATGCAAGCCTGATTTTTTAAGAATAGATGATCTGGGCGCCCAGGGTGTGGTGCCTATGTGGAACTGCATATTCAGCGATTAGAGTCCTTCTCAAAGAGAAGCCCTGAATTTTAAGAAAAACAGGTGACCTAGGCGCCCAGGGAGTGGCGCCCACGATGCATTTCGAGTTCTTTTAATATCCTCCTGGGGCTCGAACTCTAATCTATATAAGTGAATCAAGGATGTGAATTTCCCACAACTCCTGCTCTTTCAGACTTTGAATTTCAGAATTCTCAAGCTCTTCCTTGCTTCCAAGTAAGTGTTTCTTTTGTTTAAGTCAATTGTGTAGGTTTGATTAATTAGTTTGTTTTAGATTAGTTGTTTTGGGATGTGTGTTGGTGGCTTTTATCATATTTATATTCAGGTTTAAGTTCCTTAAACTTTTTTATTATTATTATTTGAGTGTTATTTTAAATTGGTTTGTGATTTTTTGATTGATGGTGTTTTTGTTCTTGAATTGAACATCATCCCCTCCTTTCTTTTCACTTTTCATAATTATTATTTTTTTTTTTTGCCTAAAAATGTATCAACCCAAGTGTTCTAGTCCTAACTTTGTAAGGTGGGTAGTTATTGATCAAAGATAGCTAATAGGAGTGGGCCATGGGTTAGGCTTGATCAGATTCTATGGCATAGGCCTCCAAGTTTTCCATCCTCGTTTTTTTTTAGTTCTAAGATGTGTAATGAGGTTCGACCATCGGTTGTGATGGTTGTAGAGGTGATGGATCTTCATAAAAATGGTGGGGGATGTTCGTTGCAACTCGGGATTGGGGAGATCAAGACCTAGCTGGATTTGGGCGAACTTTGGGGAAAAAAGGGGATTCTATGCAATTTGTGGAAATTAATGAAATCAGTTGGTGTGATTGGGTTTGTTGAGTGTTTTAGTTAATTTAGATTCAGTTTTTGGTGAATTTTTATTTATTTATGTTTTTTTACTGTTCTTGTGGATTTAAAGGGGGTAGTTTCAATTCATTTATTTTTTTATGTTTATGTGTGATGTGTGGTGGTTGATGAGTGGTGTATTATGGATGTGGGCATGGTGTAATGGAGTAAAACGTAGTGGTAAAGATTGTGAAGTGGAGTGTTAACATAGTGAAGTGAAGTATGGAATGAAGTGATGTGTGAAGGAGTGGTAACATTTTATTTCCAATAAATGATGCATGCATGCAAACCATTGAAAATCGGACTTAAGTGTGGTTATGTTGAGTTGGATTAAAAATGTGTGTTTTATTATTATCTCCTTTTGATTGTGTTTATAAGGTGTATTTCAACTTTGCCTTTTAGCTTAGTTGTGGATTAATTGAATTTTAAAATTGGTTTTGTTTAGTTTTATTCGCTTTTGTTGGTTTCATTTTATTAGCTTGGTTTTAAATGTTGATTTAGGTTTAATTTAATTTTTTGATTATTATTTTGACTTCTTTATGTTGTTTCAAGTTTGTCTTGGTTTGTTTTGGTTTGGTTGTGAGTTAATTGGTCTTTTTTTTTTTTTTAATCTTTGGTTAAGTTTTGTTGTTTATGTTCTAGGTTGATGAGTTGTTGTTTTTTTTTTTTTTTTCCTTAAATGTGGTTTTAGTTAGTTGGTTTATTTGCTAGTTGAATCATTGCTTCTTTTTTTTTTTCTCTTTTTTGTCGGGTTTTCTTTTATTTTTTCATTAGTCATTTTGTGAGCTGTTTTTTTTTTTTTTTTTTTTGGTTATGTTCATTTCTGTTATGTCTCGTCGTTTTTAAATTAAGTTCATTATCATTGGCTGGTTGATGAATTTTATTGATTATCAATCTTTTATTTTTGCAGAGTAAAAGAAGAGTGGAGGACGTCCTATGAAAATCCTAATTGATCTCGGCATGGAAGGGCGAGGAGTGTAGTAAGGCCACCAGTTCATCTTGAATAAGCTTGGGAAACACGAGGTGTACGTCCTCCTGCTCTGCTTAATTGGGTTGAGTTTTTCTTTTAGGTTTAAGTTTAAGCTTAATTTTAATTTTAAGTCTTTTAGTTTTGATTTAAAGTTTGGTTTTAATTTTTAATTTGAGTTTGGTTTTAGTTCTTCACTAATTGAGTGGATTTCTTTTATGGAATTTAATTTGGCGGGTCACTTGGCATCCTTATCAAGGTGGCTCAGATGACAAGTTGATTGCAATGCAGGAGAGGCGTGAATTATTTGAGACGGGCATATGGCTCCACGCACCACAAATTACTATTAGGCATGTTGTTAACAGGGTCGCATGATAGCTAGGGCGTTATAATGTTATTTCGGTTGATGAGGCTATCATCAGTCAATTGTATTTGGGATGGATCCTTTAAAGATTTAAGAACGAATTCGGAGCATCGGGGAATTATGTTAGATGTTGGAGGGATTTTCCATACCGATACATACTCTCAGAGTCATACTCTTGCGAGGCCCCCTATTCTATTGGAAATTGTGTAGAGACGATCGAGGCTCTATGTTGTTGTTGCAGTAGTTATGATTGGTGTTGATTATTAGTTGTTGATCATTAGTGTTATACCTATGATGGAGGGATGTTATTTTTAGGCTGATTTTGCATTTTATATATGTAAGATGATGTATATGATGTGCATAGGTGCATTTGACATCCATGATGTGAACATGTGATTCATGACTTGATTGTGGTTGTGATGATTGACCTAAGAGTGCCATGGTTGTGTATGATGATGAAATGATGCTTCTGAGGGGTACCGAGGATTTAAATGGTGTATTTCTCTCCTTACAGCCGACTTGTTTTGTACCCGATGATTTTTCAAGATATAAAAAATAAGGGAGACTTTGGCGAAACCTTTCTAGAGTCTTGAAGTTTGTGCCTAAGCATAGGAGTCTCATGAAGGAAGCATCAGTAGTTCGGAGTTAATGAAGTGAGATTCATATAATAAAAATCAAATAGGCACTGTCTCACATCTGTCTAAACTTGATAAGCAACATAGAATTGGGTTCTCAAACAACAAGGACTGCCTGAGTGTGTGGCGTTTGTAACCTAGGCAATTCTATGTTTCAAGGCATTCACAATATCAGCTATAGATGTGAAGGCATATGCTAACAATCATCATATTTTATCATGAAATCCCATGGCAGACATCGTCCATGGTATATAAATAGCAGTCAAATCCAATCTATGCCAGCAAACAGACATGATCCACAATTCCCATTAATTATTATCATATTTCAAGTTATAGGGAGTTGTCCACAAAATAGTACCCTTGATGTGATCCCAAAGAGAATAAATAAAAATGCCACAACTTGAGGGGTGTTTTGAACATGATCGGGGTTGGTTTTCCTGCAAAGGTCTCAAAACAAGCATTTAGTACCGTACTTTTGGTCCCCCGCATGGTTTGTTTGAAGCAAGGTTTTTCTTTCTCGGTAAAAATGTCAGGGGGTTGTTTTAGCATTCAAGCCTTGAGAAAAAAAAAACAAAAAACAAAACATGATTAGGAATGGGACCTTAGGGATATGTGCTTTTCTTGCATTCAACCAAAAGTCATTAGTAATGAAAGCATGAATGAGGTGAGTGTGTGTGCAACCTAGTGAGTGCTCGTGGCAGTTGTGTATGCGATGAGGACCCAGATTGAGAAGCCGTGTGAGATAAATAGATATTCATATATACATATATAAATATATAAAAAAAATGCCCCAGCATGAGACTAGTGTTTACTTTGGCCATGGGCAAGAATGTACCCTCGTTCCATGATTGTCACCTTGGCGGTAACGTGATCTTCCCTAACTATCATTTGAAGGTCGAGCCCTCACAAGCCCCTTTTGGTAGCTGCTTAGTCTTTTCAGTTGAACTTTAGAAAGCACTTGACTGCCCTTGGGGCTCGTTCGTGAATTGTGTTTGTGTGTGGGGCGGTAAGTCACCGTGCCTCCTTAGTGTTGTGGTTTTCGACCACCTTCTGCTTAGTTTGCCTGACGAATACCCATGTCACTCCAGCTGGCCTAGTTTTAATATTTCTTTTTCTTTTTATTTTTTATTTATTTTTTATTTATTTTGTAATGGGGTCGAAAGGAAATGGGATCCTAGGGTAATGGCTTCTGAAGCATTAGCCATGGGGGAGCATACCCACACCTTGTGCGACTCCACCGTGTCTTCTCTCCTCTCTTTTCTCTTTGGTTTTTTTTTTTCCGAACACGTAACCATGCAATGTCTAGGTTCTTTAAGCTTTCTAATTAACCCATGTAACAAGCATTAGGCCAATGACTCCCAAACCAGACGGTTTTAGGGCACTAGGTACATAAATACCCATACGGGCTTACTGGCTCGAGTTAAAAAGGCTATGAACCCAAACTAGTCACGAATTTTTTTTAGGGCTTTCTAATTAAGCGCTTTTTTTTAACAAACGGTCGAGAAGCTTTCATGACATGGGCGACTCACCTACAAAACTTCACATCGGGTGACTTTAACCGTGCGGAATTTGTGTGGGGCAGACTCACCTCATTGTGTTTTTTTTTAAGTGCCAATGTGTGTTTGAGTTCCAAGTTCGACCAGAGTGTACCACTTCGGTCCTCCTACGGGATTTCCACAACCACGCCAAGAGGCAAGGAGGGTCATATTCTGCAAGAAGTAAGGAAGGGTTATACTGTATACCTTTTCAGGTATATAGCGTCCCATGGATTGAGGAGGTCTTCCCCCTCTGCGTTTACTAGTCTATATGCATTTCCAAGATATACTTCTTTGATTACATAAGGGCCTTCCCAATTGGGTCATAACTTACCTCTAGGATGTGAAAGCTAAGATGGAGTGATGCGTTTCAGCACGAAGTCACTGACTTTGAATTTTCTTTCTTTAACATGTTTGTCATAGGCTCTTGTAATTCGCTTCTGGTATACTTGTGCATGCTCTACTACTTTAATTCTTTTCTCATTAGGTAGATCTAGCTGAAGTAGCGACACTTCTTGCCTTTGGTCCTCTGTCATTTCTTCATCTAGCTGGATGCGCAGCAACGGGTGAAGGATTTCGAGGGGAAGGACTACTTCCATTCCGTAAGTCAAAGAGTATTGGGTTTCCCTTGTAGGAGTTCTTATTTGTCGCGACCCCGGACCGAGGTTCCCCCAAGTCCGGGCCCCGCGACGGTTATGTCCATCCAACAATGATTAACCCACAGGTTTCCGCGGTGAGGATTTCCAAAGACGAAGATGTAACAATCTCACTCGAGCAATGATTGGCGGAAGCGTGCAAGTAATCTCATCACAACTTAATCACATAAACCTTGTGATTCCGAATTGTATAAGTTAAGTCATCATTAAGACAATAATCAGAGGAGAAAATGTAAGCATAGCATTACCAAATTCAGTTCAAGTTTCAAAATAACAAAGTGTTAAGTTACATAACCCCAAAAGTGAAAAAGGCCAACAAAGGCCATACATTCCCTAAATAGCAAAATAATCCCATCTATGTGCATCGTACTCAAGACACCGCCCGACGTCTAGAGGACGTCGTCGGGCTGCCACTCACGGGCTGGGGGTGGCTCAAAAGCCTCCTCCGGGCGCTCCTCCGCAATGCCAACGGCGCCTGCATCTAAACACCAAAACAAAGGGGTCAGACACGCCGGTCTGATAGGTGAACAGTTTAGACATAATACAAGTCAGTTAATATGAAAGTAATCAGCACTTAAAACATGGCATGAGTTCTGAACAAAACATGTTTAAAGTGTAATTCAAAACTAATATGCTTTTCAATAAAATAACATGATTCACGAATTCACATTGAGCTCATCCTTTCTCCGTCATACGCAATGACAAGAGCAAGCAAAACGAAACAGAACGAGACAAAGCAAAACAGAAGTCCGAGCCACACATGGTGGGCGGAAAACCGGCCGCGGAACCGGACAGAACAAAGATGTGTATAAATACACGGCTAATCTGCAGATTGCCCTTATGTTTAAGGACCCCCGAACTAGTGGATCAGACTGAAAGGGCAGTCCAAGCTCAGTGGTATTCTATGATATCCATGTATGCATAAAACATATCAATGCTCGTACAAAACTTAACGAAAAATGGGGAAAAACACTTGTCAAAACAATGCAAGACGAGACTAAACGAGAATAGCAAAAGCTATAACATCAAAGCTGGAAAAGTGTCCCCAATATAGTCCTTGAAACAAATCAAAAGTTAAATACATGCTTGTAAATCAAAACAGGTACAGAACGTATTCTTCGTGTCAAAATTCAAGATTTCGAAACAATTATGTCAAGTATATGCTAAGGTTCTTTGTTTGATTCTCGTGAAGTTGAAACCCAAATGTTGGAGTTTATAATGAATTGGTGTCCCCGAAGCTAGACAACATTCCATGTTTCAATTACACAACATCAAGCCAAAGATCCCTTAACATATTCTAGTTTTTCTTTTCCATCTAAACCCCTTCAAAATTCTACTTCTGTGCACTCGGTCACCTCGCGGCTACCTGGCGGCTGGCCGCCGGGTGCTGGTCGGCTGACCGACCAACCGACCGACCGCTGACCGACTGATCAGGAGAAATACTACTTTCAGATTTCTTGCGCAGGTCGGCTAGCCGCCTGCTGACCGCCCGCGGGCCGACCACGCCCTGTGCAGAAATTGAGTTACTGTAATTCTAACCGACACAGGGTCGGTTAGCCGTGGGTCAACAGTTGGCTAGCCGACTGCTGGCCGACTGCTAACCGCCTGTCTGCGGCAGCTTCAGCTGAATTCAGAATTCACACTCCCTTTTCACCATTTCTTTCCTTTGTCAAATCCCTGCATATCCCCTGAGCCTCATGCCCTCCAAGGGCAATTTCCATTCAATTTATACAATCCACACTTCCAAATCACCTCACAACATTGCCTCCATTCTTTCATCCATTTATAAAACACATTGGCAAGATAAAAGCAACTTCAAATGAATGAAAAAACCATTAACTCAAACCATTAGTATATGCATTTCAATTAAAACAAAATTTCAGACTATAACACCTTTGGAAACATACATGCCCAAATTATCATGGAAGAGAAATCAAATCCTAAAAGCTAAAGAAATCAAACATTGCATGCATCATGAGTCTAAGTTGTTCACTTGCCTTTACCAAAGTCCTAGCCCAACAATCTCAGAACAAGGCCTACCAAAAGTACTCCACGAAATCTACAAGAGACCCATGAAAAGAACTTCAAAAATCCACCAAAAAGAGAAGACAATGACCCATTTCGAAATGGGTGTTGCATGCTTGAAAAATGGGTTCCTAAGGAACTCAAAAGACTACATTGAAGAGGAGGAAGAGATCCATTACCTGAAGCTTGCTAAACAAGAAGAGGAGAAGAAAATGGAGTGAAAACACAGCTGGGATCTCCAAGAAAATGGTAGCAATGGATTCCTTGAGTGGAGAGGAAGAAGATGGTAGGGTTGGTTTGTGCTTTGAAGCTCTCTAGCTTAGGCATGCAATGAGAAGAAAGGAAGGGAAGAAGAAGAGTCTTCAGCTGGGTTCAGAAGTTGCAGGGAGAGCTTGACTCGTGAGTGAAGAAAAATGAGGGAGAAGGAGATTTGCTTCAAGTGGGTTTTTGTGGGCCCCATTGCTCAGAACTTGCAATGGTTAAAACACTGACTTGTGGGCCCCGGATGAAAACGACGAAGAAGACTAAAATGATCGCCGAAAAATCTAGTTTCCAAAAAGTATAAATTTGGCATAGTTTTGAGATTTCGAAATTTGAGTCCAGATTTGGTGTGAAAAGACTGATTTACCCCTTTGGGCCAAAACTTGGGTTTCTGAGCCTAAAACACAAACAAGCTGAACACAAAAGTTTATCAATAAAATAAAACCATTCAGAAGAGATCGAAATCACGATTAAAAATCAGAAAACTAAAATTTCCTCCCAAGCTTACACGTACTCTCAAGGCACCCTGAAGTGTGACAAAATAGCACAACACGCTCTCAAAATTCCCCAAAGCTAATTCTAGACTAAATCGGACCAATTTCTAATCTCACGCACACTAAACTCACATTACAACTAAACACGCACTTAGTTAACACTAATCGCGTTAATCCTGGGTCGGGGTTTGACATTATTGAAGTCCGATACTCCTACAACGCCTCGACCAAACGGTCTGGCCAATCACTACCTTTGGGGGTAATATGGGGTTGAATAATGTAGTTCTATGTCATATTTTGTGCAGAACTCGTTTATTTGTTGGGATGTAGATTGTGGACCATTGTCTGTTATGAACACCTTGGGGATGCCAAATCAAGCTATTATGTTTTTATTTTTTAATGAATTTGACTATCGTATTACCTTTGATGTTGACATATACCCCAACTATTGTTGTTGTTAATATGAATGCTTCTATTGCAGTTAAACAAATTGCTAGCTTTCGTACCCACTAATTTATAAAGATCCATCCATCATCAACAATCGGGGTTCTTAAGGCAGTCAAACGAAACACCTTGCACTGCTCTAGTTCACCTACGCCTTTTATGATGATCAGGCAATTGAGTTTTTATATTGTTTATACTTTTTTTTTTTTTTTTTGGGTTTATGATTTATTTTTTTTGGGTCTTTTAGGGTTTCCTTATTTTTATGGTTTTTTTTTTTTTTTTTTGTAATAATCCTAAGTAATAGCTAATTTATGTGGGCTAGCTTGAATTTGCAACCGTTCATTGGCATGAAGCCGGAGATTTGTCTAGCATGCTTATGATTTTCCATTATGTGTAGTGCTAGTGATGTGGTGCGCACTTTGAATATTTTGACTATTCGAAAGCGTGATCGTTTAAGACCTCTCGACTTGCGTTTTTTTATCTGTAGGTGTTTAGCCTGGGTCTTATTTTGCTCTCTTCGGAAACGAGAGCGTTGAAACATTTTCAACCTCCGCCATTTGGGCCTTGATCTGATGATAATATATCTCATTTTCATTTTATTATGGTATGTTCTTTGATAGCTTTGGTATTTTCTTTGTTGTTGAGATGTTAGGATAATTTGTGTCGCGACCCCGGACTGAGGGTTCGGGCCAGCGAACGAGTGGATGATGGTTTAACAACCTTTAACTACGATCGTACATCCACTTAATTTCCCACAGGTTTCCGCGGTGAGGATCTCACACACACTCACAAAACATTTATATTGGTGCGGAAGCGTGTAGCAAATCAATTCATACTCCATTCCACGATACGAGACTGATAAAAACATACAAGTGACATGATGTCAGAATGAGCAATGATTTCCTTGGCATTCCCAAAATGTAAAGTTATAAGTTTAACGAAAGATTAGTTAAATTAACATTTCCCAAAAATAATGACCAACAAAGGCCAGTACAACCCAAAAGTGTAAATCAAAACGTTCTATAGATTTCCCCCATAATGTTTTGCAACTCGAAGCTCTTACCAATATCTACATGACATTGTCAGCTTGCTATTCCACTAATCACTGCGGTTCACCGACCGCCTCCTCATGCTCCTCCTCATAGGCGATGACGGGAACTGGACCTCAGTATCACAAAAATGGGTCAGACAGGACGGTCTGGCAGGCGGGTGAATAGATAATACAATAAGAGAAATCAAAAGATAACATTTAAAAGACGTTGAAATCTATCTACATAAGATATATCATTTGTCACAATGTATATATGAAGTAAAACATGCTGCATATCAAGATGGCAACCACACTAAAGCTAAATCCGCTCCATCACTAAAGTGATGAGAGCACATTCAGTGCATTAGGCTCGAACACGCGAAGTGACGAGAACCAATCATATATACATATACATATACTAGACAAGACCACGGCCGCGGAACCGGGTAACGGGACAGGACACGAACCAAGTTGCAACTGGCGGGAGCACAAGGGGGAGGCCCAAGTCAGTTGATCAGACTGACAGGGGCGTCCAAGCTTAGTAGTGCCGACTCATAGGTTACATGAGAAAGAAAACATTTACCAAAACAATGTCAGTATAAAACACTCAAGTAAACGGGACATGTTGCTCATAGGCACATATTTCATATCACTATCTTTTCATGTATAAACGGAGCTGGCAGGACATGTCAGGTGCATAAATCATAGTTTGAGATAAAACTAGTGATATCGGTAGAAATTGGGTTAAGACAAGTATAATCCGAATAAAACAGTGCAATGAGTCCTTATATGATTACGGACTATGTATTGGGACTTCCGTATTTACACGATATGTATAAAGACCTTGTATGTCTATTATTGCCCTTGGCATGGTACTCGAATGTTGATAGACATCCCAAGATTCCTTGTACAGTTTGATAAATACACAACTCTCAATACATTTCCGAAGTGGGATTTCTTTCCAGGTAAATCTCCTTATGTCATCCCCTAGGTCTTCCCAAGGTGGTAGGGCATCAAAACAACCCATCCCAGCTTAGAACATCATGTCTGGAAACAATAGAAAAGACCTAGGAATTCTGTACAGTTCGCTCGAGCGGACTAGTTCAGTTCAGGAGGGCTCAAGTGAAGAATGGGGAGGCTCGAGCGAACATAGTTCTGTGAGGGGTTCGCTTGAGCGAGTATAAGTTTGCTCGAGCGAACTACTCTGAATCAGGAAGGGTCGAGTGAAGAACTAGGGTGGCTCAAGCGAACAACTCTTTGGAAGGGGTTCGCTCGAGCAGACTACTTTGAGTCAGAAAGGGTCGAGCGAAGAAAGGTGGAGGCTCGAGCGACCAATGTTCTGTGAGGGGTTCACTCGAGCGATTATGGGGTCGCTCGAGCGAGCTGCTGCGGAACAGGAAGGCTCGAGCGAATGAACAGGTTGGCTCAAGCGATGGAGGTTTTGAAAAGGTTTCGCTCAAGCAAATAGAGGTTCGCTCGAGCGAACTGCTTCAGAAACATTCCGTTTCAGCAGTCCGAACCTCAACTTCTCTTCCACTCAAAACCTCATTCAAGCCTACTAATAACACAACATTTATGGCTCTCCTACCATTCCCTTCATCCACCATAAATCCTCCAACAACCATCCACATAAGATCAAGAATCACATTAATTCCCCTTACAAATCACATTCAATGCAAGAGTACCAAATGGCAACTACATATGATCCAAAAAAAAACTTTTCTAAACATAATGCATGTACATTCTTCAAAATTCTCATTAATGGGAAATAACTTACCAAGATGCTCAAATAAAAAATCATTATCAACCATGGTACATAAGAGAAGATGAATAGTGAAAAATCCATAAAATCTTATTAAAACATGGAATTATTCAAGAAAGCTATTCATCCACTTGCCTTGGTCTCTAATCAAGCTAATAAGCTCTAATCACACTCTCAAGCTCAAAATCCTCTATCTACACAAAAATCCCCAAAATACATTCATTACAAGCCCTAAAATGGCAAAACTATGAAATAGAAAGGGATAGCTTCCAATAACCAAGATGGAGCATCTCAAGGACTAGAAGAACACATAACCAAGAGAGGAGAAGAAGAGCTTACATGCAAGGTCCTCTAATGGCCCAAACTTGATCAAAGAGTAGCTTGGAATGGAGGGCTTCTTCTAAAATGACTATCAATAGAGAGCTTAGAAGGAGAGGAAAAAGGTTCCAACCTCCATTTATCCCTTAGCACTAGCTTGGGAGAGATTGAGAGATGGAGGAGCAAGAAGACATGCAAGAAAACCCTAGGGGCCGGAACTCCTCTTCTTCTATTGAAAGTTGCAAGAAAAAGTGAGAAGGAAAAAGATTCTTCTTTATATAGACAATAGCCATGGGTCCCACAACTTAAGAATCCAATTGGGCTAAAACATCGCTCTACGGTCTTCAGACGGATTCGACGAAGAAGGAAGAATCGATCGTCTAAATTTCTAGTTTCCAAAAGGTATATATTTCACGAGTTTCGGAGACATTAAAATTAGTGTCCAGATTTCATGCAAAAAGACTGATTTACCACTATAAATAGCAAGATAGGGTTTAGAGATCTCGAACGGAGACGGAGCAAATATGAAAGTTGTCGGGAATCATAAGATACATTAAACGGGGCAAACTACAAATTTCCAGAATTAATAAATAAATCCCAAAACTAATCAAAACACAAATAAAGGAACCCCCAAAGGGCCCCACTAAATCAAAAAAATTTCCAAAATTAATCTAAAGCTATGAAAAGCTATTCTAATATAGATTTAACCAAATTCCACTAATCTCACTTATAGCTAAAGCACGTCTTAATTAACGCTAATCGAAAACTCTCGGGGCAGGGTCTTACATCCTCCACCCCTTAGGGCATTTGGTCCACCAAATGAAACAAAATAACTAACATCGGGTAGTAGATGCAGATACTTCTTCTGAACTTAATCCCGTAACTCTCACGTTGCCTCTTCTGGTCCATGATTCTCCCAAAGCACTTTCACTCAGTGAATAGTCCTTGTTCTCAACTCTTGTTCCTCTGTGTCAACGATCCGAATCGGCTTCTCCACGTAGGTAGCATCTTCTTTGATCTCCAACGGCTCATGACGGAGTACATGTGACGGATCGGGAACGTACTTCTTCAACATAGACACATGGAATACATTGTGTACGCCGGAAAGCTCAGGTGGTAAGGCCAATTTATAAGCCACATCACCAATCTTGCTCACGATATCATATGGTCCAATATATCTCCATGATAACTTGCCTTTCTGCCCAAATCTCAGAGTTCCTATAGTAGGTGACACTTTCAGGAACACCTTATCTCCTTCCTTGAAATTTAAATCTCTTCAGTGTGAGTCTGCATAACTCTTCTGTCTACTCCGGGCTACCTTCAGACGTTCTTGGATCAACTTGACTTTGTCACTGGTCTCACTCACTATAGTCGGTCCATGAAAACTGTGAACACCTACCTCTTCCCAACAGACGGGAGTTCTACACCTCTTGCCATACAGTGCCTCGAAAGGCGCCATTCCAATGCTAGAATGATAACTGTTGTTGTAGGCGAACTCGCAAAGCGGTAGGGTCTCATCCCATTGAGTTTTGAAATCTAACACATAAGCTCGAAGCTTGTCCTCAAGGGTCTGAATTGTCCTTTTCGACCGACCATCTGTTTGTGGGTGATACGCTGTGCTGAACTGAAACTTCGTTCCCACAGACTCATGCTATGTCTTCCAAAATCTTGAGACGAATCTGCTATCTCTGTCCGAAGTAATAGAGACTGACTGCCCATGACGGCTTACTATCTCGTTAACAAACAACTCCAAGAGAGGTAACATATGCATTTTCTCTCCGGTCTTCATAGGGATAAAGTGCGCTGACTTGGTAAGGCGGTCCACAATGACCCATATGGCATTATTCCCTTTTCTGGTCCTTGGTAATCCCGAGATGAAATCCACGGTGATATGTTCCCACTTCCACTATGGGATCTCTAATGGTTGCAACAACCCTGGAGGTCTCTGATGCTCTGCCTTCACCAACTGACACGTCATACAACGGGACACGAATGCTACTATTTCTCTCTTCATGTTGTTCCACCAAAATCTGCCCTTCAAGTTCTGGTACATCTTCGTGCTACCCGGATGCATAGAGTACTTCGTACTATGCGCCTCTGTCATGATGTTATTCTTTAAATCCTCAATGTTGGGCACGCATAGATGATCACGATAGTATAAGATTCCATCTACAATACGAAAGTTAGGACGTTCTGCAATATGCTCTGAAATCCTGGCCAACTCTGGATCTTGCAATTGGTCATCCTTGATCTTCCGAATGAACGAGGGCTCAGACACTGACATGTTGGCTAACATCACTCCCTCGCTTAGGTGCTGAAATTCTACACCCAACTCTTCAAACTGCTGAAAGAAACAAGTAACTCTCAGGCTTGCCACGCTTGTTGACTTCCTACTCAAGGCATCGGTTACTACATTTGCCTTCCCCGGGTGATACTTAATCGGAAAATCATAATCTTTAATATATTCCATCCATCTTCTTTGCCTCATATTTAACTCCTTCTGAGAGAACAAGTACTGTAAGATGCGGTGGTCGAAGTGGACTTCGAACTTCTCTCCGTAGAGGTAATGTCTCCACATCTTTAGTGCAAAAATGACCGCTGCTAACTCCAGATCATGCGTTGCATAGTTCTTCTCGTGGTCCTTCAACTGACGGGATCCATAAGCAACTACTTTTCCATCTTGCATCAACACACAACCGAGTCCTATATTCGAAGCATCAGTAAAAACGGTGTAACCGCCGCTCCCGGATGGTAAGGTGAGACTGGTGCTGAAGTCAATCTCTTTTTCAACTCTTGGAAACTTGTCTCACATTAGTCTGTCCACACGTAAGGTGCATTTCTCTTGGTCAACTTCGTCAAAGACGCTGCAATCGACGAAAATCCCTACTCAAATCTTCGATAGTAACTTGCCAATCCTAGAAAACTTTTGATTTCTAACGCATTCTTCGGTCTTTCCCACTTCACAACTGCATCTATCTTAGATGGATCCACTGATAATCCTTCTTTGGAAATGATATGACCCAAAAACGCGACTTCTTCAAGCCAAAATTCGCACTTGGTGAGCCTCGCATACAATTGATTGTCTCTTAGAAGTTGCAATGCTATCCTCAAATGCTCTTCATGCTTTTCTCTAGACTTAGAGTACACCAAAATTGTTGGAAGTGGGTGGACCTCTTGGATAGGTTTCAAAAACTTTTCACCAACTAGAAGTGCTGAACACCTATCCAAAAGCCATCAAAACCCAATCCAGGATGCATGTCCTCAAACTCAGCCATCATGATCAGCAAACAAACCTATGAAGGAGAAAGAAACAGCAGTAAACATGCAACCACGAAATTCCACAACATACAAGGAGTAGAAGATACCTATGGAGCTTGGTTGTGCTCTAATGGAGAACTTGATTCAACTCTTTGATGAAGAGTTCTTCTAAGATCAGAATCTCCAATGCCCAATCGTCTTCCACGCTATGACTTGCTTTAGATCTCTTTCCTCAAGAGAGATGGTGAAATCTCCAAGAGAAAGACTAACTAGAAGCACTAAGGAAACTAGAAGGGAACTAGAAGAGAGAGAGGGGAAGGAGAAGAAGTGCAACTCTTGCACAAGGGGATGATGGGCGTGAATCCCTAGGAGGAATTGTGCATGGACGTCCAAGGGTGCTCCCTTCTCTTCCTTTTATAGCTTTTCAACCTTCTCTCTTAGTGTATAATTAGAAGTCCAACTTCCATTACACTTAGTAACCCTTTGCTCTACTATTACCACTATTAGAAGTCTCACTTCAAATAGAAATAGTAGCTTTCCCTTTTGAATTCAAATAGAATTAGTAAAGATCCAATCTTGGGCTAGCGTGGGGACTACTAGGGATTCCATAGAAAACTGGCTCCAACTGGGACACCGCGACCCCACATCTCATGTGCAATCCGGGCCCACAGTTAATTGCAAATAACTCTACTATATAAATGCAATTGGACTCCAGTCTTATTAATAAATTACATGAAGACCCTAAACTTCCTTATTACTACAAGTGGGCCCCTCTATCATTATCCTTGGATCAATTGGACAGACTGACCCACCAATTTTGATCCATATCTTATTATCCTTGTGACCCAATTAATTATAGTAATCATTAGTACCATCCAATTAACTCTTAATTGAGATGGGCGTACACTTACCAATGATAAATCCACTAATTGGCACAAGGGGATAATAGAGATATATTCCATCTTGACCATTACATGTTCCCACAGTCCTACTACCACATACCCAAGACACCGAGATGTTGACCTGCAGTTGACCTCACTCATTGGTGACTCAAAGTAAATGAATAGATAGAAACTTGAGTTCATAAATGTCTCAGGATTGAGAGCCTATTGCTAAAGAATTATGAGAGCAGACCTTAAAGTAAAGATAGTATTCATAAGGTGCTTCTCATGGTCCTTCAATACATCCAATGTACCGGCATTATGATCCAGAATCTTACATTCTAATGATCGAGACAAATCACACTATCTCACAGTAATCAAAGTACTGCAACCTTGTCAGATGAGATGTCCAGTCTCATCACTGGTTGTGAAGATATTCAAGTATAAGATTTTCTATACATGTCTCCCGTATGTGGATCTCATCCATACACATGTATTGCATCTAGTATACTTATGGACTCCGGTTAATCTCATGAACCATCATGTCATTCGTATTGGTTATGTGCATTTACGTAATAAACACCATTCATCTCATGAAAGGAAAGCATGAATATATTGATAAATAAAGAAATTAATCAATTTATTACATCAATCTTAATGGATTGAGACCATAAAACTAACAATCTCCCACTTGGGCTCAATGCCATTCTGGGTTGCATCTTATGCTCATCGCATTTACATACTGCACAAAGACTTTGGTGGTCAAAGGCTTAGTAAAGTGATCTCCTAGATTGTCTGCAGAGTTTATCTTGGTGATTGCAGTATGACCTCTCTACACAATCTCTCTGACCATGTGAATTCCCCTCTGTATGTGTTTTTGGCTTTTATGTTCCTTGGACTTAGTGACTGCCCTGTTGTTATCACAATAAACTGTGAGCGGCTGTCCTGCCAAAGGTACTACTCCAAGTTCCATAAGGAATCTTTTAAGCCAAACTGCTTCCTTAACTGCTTCTCAAGCGGTTACAGCATAAACACATACCCAGCAGTTGATTTCTTGGAATCCTTATCTGACATGAAGTCAGTATCTATGTTACTGACTGGAATCAACTCATCACTGTTCAACATGTGATCTCTAGTTCTTCTCAAGTATTAGAGAACACATCTTACAGCAGTCCAATGGTTAGGACCTGGGTTAGACTAATATCTGCTGACTAGGCACTCAGCGTGACAGATATCCGGTCTAGTACAAAGCATAGCTAACCGTACCAGTACCTCATCTATGTACGCATCATGGGATAAGCCTATCATCCTATTTTTCCAGTCTCAATGGTAATTGATCCCTAGGATGTAGCTGGCTTCTCCCAAGTCCTTCATATAAAAAATCTTAGCCAACTAAACTTTTCATTGTTGACAACATCCCTATAGCAGTCCCTAGGAGAAGGATGTCGTCAACAGAAAAACTACCCTACCTCCTGCAGTTTCATGTACACTCATGACTCATCCAGATTTTGACAAAAATCAAATGACTTGATTGCCTATTCAAAACGGATGTTCCAAGTTCGGGATGCATGCTTCAGTCTATAAATGGACTTCTACAACTTGCAAACTCTTTGCTCTTGGTTGTTTAGCCATAAGACCATCTAGCTGCATCATATAGATGTCTTCCTCAAGATGGCTGTTGAGAAAACGCCGTCTTGACATCCATTTGCAAAATCTCATAAACGAGATGAACCGCAATGGATAAGAGTATCTGGATAGATTTGAGCATGACTACCGGCGAGATAGTTTCCTCATAATCGATATCTTCTTTCTGAGTGTATCCTTTTGCAATAAGCCTGACCTTAAAGGTCTCAACTCGTCCATCTGGTCCTCTCTTTCTCTTGTAGATTCACTTGCACCCAATAGGTATAATATTGGCAAGCAAGTCCACAAGTGTCCAGACCTGATTAGAGTACATAGACTCCATCTCAGCTTTCATAGCATCTTGCCAACTTCCCGGATCTATGTCATTGATTGCTTCATCATAGTTACAGGGATCTTGTTCCAGTTCTTCCGGGATTGGCTCGTAAGACTCTCCCAAAAACCGAGAACCTGTCAGGGGTCCTAACAATGGTCCCACTACGACAAGGCACTGGTGTAATTACTGGGTTAGGTATGGGTGAATTTTCTTCAAGTTCAGTTATATTTGGATTTGGAATTGATCTCTCTTGGAATTTCTTCCAAGATAACCTTTTCTAAAGATTTCCAGTCAATCATATAATCTTCCTCCAGAAAAAACCGCATTGGTGCTGATAAGCACTTTCTGCTCTCTCTGGGATTATAGAATAACCAACCTTTAGTTCCTTTGGGATATTCTATAAAAGTGTATACTTCCTACTTCAATTCCAAATTATCCATCTTAACCGTCGACACGAGTGCCGGACAACCCTTATGTTGTAGACTAGGCTTTCGCCCGGACCATAACTCCCAAGGAGTCTTAGGTACATACTTAAATGGAACGACGTTTAGTAAAACATATTTCTATAGGTAACCATGAGAAACTCAAACATAGACCTGATCATATCTAAAAAAAAAATCTAGTTCCTTCTTTCTGCTACTCCGTTCTGTTGAGGCATACCAGGAGCAGACAACTGGGATAAAATCCCATTTTCTGATAAGTATCCCATAAAATCAGCGGAGAGAAGTTCTCTTCCTCGATCTCATCGAAGAGTATTTATACTTTTACCTAAATGCTTTTCCGCTTCCGCTCGAAACTCTTTGAACTTTTCATAAGTCTCAGACTTGCGGTGCATAAGGTATATGTATTCATGTCTTGAGTCATCATCGGTGAAAGTGATGAAAAGCTTGTATCAATCTCTCGCTCTAAATTTAAGGGTCCATTTATATCAGTGTACACTAATTCCAATAAATCTTTGGCCCTTCCGCCCTTAGATGAAAAGGGTCTTTTGGTCATTATGCCTTCCAGATAGGATTCGCAGACATGCTTTGGTTCTACCACCAATAAAGGTAAGATACCATCTTTCACTAGCTTGTCAATCCTGTTTAGGTTTATATGACCTAGCCTCTGGTGCCAAAGTTTCATTAGATTAGATGAAGGTGACTTCCTCTTTAATGATAGTCTATTATTTTCAGTGTCATGTATCTCATACATTGTGGGATTTAACAAATAAAAGCCATTGATTACCTTGTCAGAATATTTATAAATATCATATCTCTTTAAGACAATTTCAGTAACAAAAGTAATAGAATAACTTTTATTCATCATACTAGAAACTGAAATCCAAAATCCGTCTTAAAACGGTACATATAATGTATCTGACAAAATCAACTTAATATCTGAAAAATAACGAAGTTACTACTCCCACTATCACTGCATCTGTCTTGGCTTCCAATCCCAGGTTAGCAATGATTTCTCCGCCAATAATCCTTTTGGTTACCTGTAACTCCTGCAACGTATTACATATGTGATTAGTCGCACCGGAGTCTACACACCAGGATTCTGAAGTACCAGATGCAAAACTAACTTCAGAAACAAGTGACTCAATCATACATGAGGTCCTTTTCTTAGACAGAAGATTTGGACAATTCCTTTTCCAATGTCCTGTCATACCACAGTGGAAACACTTTCCCTTTACTCTCGTACCCTTAGCCTTGGCCATACCACAAGTAGAACCATTCTCCACCTTAGGACCCTTGATGACTGATTTCTACTAGAGCCATTCGGTATAGTGCAATAGATATCGGAGCGATCCCCGGTAACAACTCGATGGTGAAGTCAATCTCCCTAACCGATGGTAAACCTGGGATTTCTTCTAGAAAAATGTCTGGAAACTCACAAACAATTGGGATCTCCTCCACCCCTTGGGGCCGTTTATCCTCCGTGATAAACGCCAAATACCCCCTGCATCCACTTCTCACTAGTCTATCAGCCTTCAACACTGAGATAAACCTTGGGCCATGATTACTTCTCTCTCCTTGGAACAATACTCCTGCTGGAGTCTCCTCTAACTTGAACGTGAGGGTCTTATGGAAACAGTCTATAGTGGCATGGTATCCGGCTAACCAATTCCGCCCTAGGATAACGTCAAAATTGTACATCTCCAACAAAATCATATTCGCTGGTAACACCACATCTCCTATCTTAATAGCACATCTAGGATAATATTTTCTACACACAACTTATTTGCCTACTGGGGTGGACACTGTTAACAAATACTCAAGTTCTCTAGCAGGCATATCAATCAACTTAGAACAATTTGGAGACATGAAAGAGTGCGTAGAGCCAGGGTCAAACAAAATCTTAGCTTCAAATCCACAAACTAGGAGTGTACCTTCCACCACATTATTTGCAGCCTCTGCATCTGCTTGGTTGATGGTGTACACTTGTCCTCGCTGCTGTGGCCTGTTTTGAGCTTGCTGCTGCCTTCCTTGCTGTGCATACCTATTTTCTTGAGGACAGTTTTGTCCTTGCTGATGGGCTTGTTGCTGCTGTGGAGGTCTATACTGCTGCTGAGGAGCCTGCTGCTGGAGTGGCCTGGGCTGGTTCTATACAGCTAGTGCGTTTTGGGGTGGTGCCTGACGCTGTGCTCCTTGTTATTGTTGGTTCCATCTGTTGGCTTGCCCAGCGAGCCTTGGGCAATCCTTGAGCTGGTGCGCCATGGAGTCACATCCATGGTATAAAATATCGGCCGATACCGGTTCATATCGGCCGATATGAACCGGTATTGGCCCATACCGGTCCGATATTTTGGTGAAATATCGGTCCCGGTATCGCAGACCAAAATATCCCCAAAATATCGGTCCATCTCGGCCGATATTTTGAAAATATCGGTTTAATCGATATATCGGTCCATAAAATCTTATTAAAACATGAAATTATTCAAGAAAGATATTCATCCACTTACCTTGGTCTCCAATCAAGCTAATAAGCTGTAATCACACTCTCAAGCTCAAAATCCTCTATCTACACAAAAGTCCCCAAAATGCATTCATTACAAGCCCTAAAATGGCAAAACTATGAAATAGAAAGGGATACCTTCCAATAACCAAGATGGAGCATCTCAAGGACTAGAAGAACACATAACCAAGAGATGAGAAGAAGAGCTTACATGGAAGGTCCTCTAATGGCCAAAACTTGATCAAAGAGTAGCTTGGAATGGAGGGCTTCTTCTAAAATGACTATCAATAGAGAGCTTAGAAGGAGAGGAAAAAGGTTCCAACCTCCATTTATCCCTTAGCACTAGCTTGAGAGAGATTGAGAGATGGAGGAGCAAGAAGACATGCAAGAAAACCTTAGGGGCCGGAACTCCTCTTCTTCTATTGAAAGTTGCAAGAAAAAGTGAGAAGGAAAGAGATTCTTCTTTATATAGACAATAGCCATGGGTCCCACAACTTAAGAATCCAATTGGGCTAAAACATTGCTCTACGGGCTTCGGACGGATTCGACGAAGAAGGAAGAATCGATCGTCTAAATTTCTAGTTTCCAAAAGGTATATATTTCATGAGTTTCGGAGACATTAAAATTAGTGTCCAGATTTCATGCAAAAAGACTGATTTACCCCTATAAATGGAAAGGTAGGGTTTAGAGGTCTCGAACGGAGACGGAGCAAATATGAAAGTTTTCGGGAATCATAAGATACATTAAATGGGGCAAACTACAAATTTCCAAAATTAATAAATAAATCCCAAAACTAATCAAAATACAAATAAAGGAACCCCCAAAGGGCCCCACTAAATCAAAAGAGTCTCCAAAATTAATCCAAAGCTATGAAAAGCTATTCTAATCTAAATTTAACCAAATTCCACTAATCTCACTTATAGCTAAAGCACGTCTTAATTAACGCTAATCGAAAACTCTCGGGGCGGGGTCTTACATCCTCCACCCCTTAGGGCATTTGGTCCACCAAATGAAACAAAATAACTAACCTCGGGTAGTAGATGCAGATACTTCCTCTGAACTTGATCCCGTAACTCCCACATTGCCTCTTCTGGTCCATGATTCTCCCAAAGCATTTTCACTCAGTGAATAGTCCTTGTTCTCTACTCTTGTTCCTTTGTGTCAACGATCCGAATCGGCTTCTCCACGTAGGTAGCATCTTCTCTGATCTCCAACGGCTCATGACGGAGTACATGTGACGAATCGGGAACGTGCTTCTTCAACATAGATACGTGGAATACATTGTGTACGCCGGAAAGCTCAGGTGGTAAGGCCAATCTATAAGCCACATCACCAATCTTGCTCACGATATCATATGGTCCAATATATCTCCATGATAACTTGCCTTTCTGCCCGAATCTCAGAGTTCCTATAGTAGGTGACACTTTCAGGAAAACTTTATCTCCTTCCTTGAAATGTAAATCTCTTCGGTGTGAGTCTGCATAACTCTTTTGTCTACTCCGGATTACCTTCAGACGTTCTTGGATCAACTTGACTTTGTCACTGGTATCACTCACTATAGTCGTTCCATGAAAACTGCAAACACCTACCTCTTCCCAACAGACTGGAGTTCTACACCTCTTGCCATACAATGCCTACCAGCTACAATACGGCAGTAATACCGTTCTTTGACGAAAGCCGAAGAAATATGGGGAGAAAAATAATAAGGTGGGTTCTTCCTCTCGTCTAATGTGCTGTCGACAACACACGACGGTTGTCTTGTCACATTAATTTGGGTCTCTTTAATTTTGGGTCAATTAAGGGTCACAAGTTAAAGTCCGAATAAAGGTTAATCCTCACATAGCATAATCATAATATATCCAAGTAGAATAGAATATCTAAAATAAAGAAAAATAAAATAAAAGAGGGGGTAGGTTCCAAATATTTAAGAAGAGGATCGGCCCCATTCCCGGGTACCCCCTTCAAATCCCTTGGCAAAATAGGATTTAAAGGCTAATTTTTCAAACCAAAATGATGATGCAAATGAGACTTTGATTTGTGATTTCTGTGTGTTTCGTGTGCGGTACATGAGTGATAAAAGTGAAAGGCCGATGGGCCGTAATTGATTGGAAGTGGCCGGTGGGCCAGGATTGATTGGAAATGGCCGATGGGCCAGTGTTTATTTTAGGGTGGCCGATCGGCCGTAATTGATTAAAAGTGTGTACGAAATCACTCATCTCATCTCGTTATTCTCATTTATTTAATTTTAGAAATCAGTTCTTTATTCCCTTTTATCATTAAGTTCGATTAAATATCCGGCACCTGAGGTGGAGGAAGAAACAGATGAAAGATCTTTTTGGGTTTATTTTGTTGGTTTTATAGTTTTTATGGATTTTTTATATGGGGCTAGAAGGGCCTAACTAAGGGATTTTACTTGGATCTATGTGATTAATGCTTTATTACTGATCATCGGATTAACCCTAACCTAAGGTCCTAGACAGCCTACATTAGCTCTCCCGATCCCCTAAAGGAACAGGAAGAGTGGTGGGGCGGAGCCTAATGCTCTAAGCTACCTAACTAGGTAATCCGATCTAATCCTAGGGTATGTGCAACCTAAGCTTGGTGGTTTCAGCGCCTAAGCAACTTGTTGGGTGTGACTTTAATTGGTTCGTTTTATTTTAAGTTATGAGTTGATTAAGAATGATTTAGAGATGGATTAGGAGTGTCTTAGAGTTCTGATTAGTGTGTTTTTAAATACTTTAGGGTTCTGGAATTTAAGGTTTGAATTTAAAAAGTGAAATGATGTCGAAATCGGCTAAATGGGACTGACGGAGGACTTGGGCTCACACACAGTGGCGCCCAAGTGTCTGGTTCTGTGTGGCTGAGCTAGTGATGATGATATCGATGTTAATTTTGGAATTCGGGGAGTTTCTACTTAGGGTAGGTCTATGTTCTGGTATTGTTTTAGGTCTTGGTTGATTTTATTGTAGTGACTTTAAGTTCGGAACTCGAAATGCAGCTGAAGTTAACAACCCAGGTGAGACAAAGGATTTAGGCGCATCCGTGTGTGCGCCTAAGTGGTTCAGTGTACTTGGGTGCACTAGCAGTGGCGCCTAAGTCTTAATTTGATGCTCTTTGGTCTTTTGACTTCGGTTTGAAGTTCCATATGGGTTCAAGTTGATTAAATTTTTAATTCTGAGGCTGTTGTCGGTTCTGTAAAGGTTTTGGGATGTCAATCAAGTTAGTTTCGTGTTCTTTAAGGTTGATTTAAGGTTGAACTTTTATGGTTTGACGTTCTTTAAATTATATGTGATTTACTATGTTGTGTTGATTAGGATTAAGTTAGATTTCAGTTAATTAGGTTTCTTAATGATTAAGGGATGATGGGCGCCAAGAGAGTGGTGCCCAATTGGATATTTTCGTGATTTGAGTTGGTTCGATGTTTTAGGTTAATTCGGGCTTCTGGTTTTGATTGTCTCAAATCGTAAGGGTGTTCTAGTGTGCTGATTTGGGACAAGATTAATAGGGATTCAGTGGTCCCGGGGGTAAAATGTGACTTGGGAGCACCTGTGGTGGCGCCTAAGTCCTTCTGGTGTACTTGGGCACACCTGTGGTGGCACCCAAGTGTCTGTCTACTAGTGTAGCTCTTAGTTCAATGGTTTCTAGGGTATTTTTAATTTGGCTACGGTATTTGACTCTGGTTTCGGTTGGGAGATGTTTTTATTTTCGGAATGTGATTGGGCTCTCGTTTTAATTAGGTCTTGATTAGGGTTTAAATTAAGAGTTGGTAATTAAGGTTTGATTAAAGTTTGGTTAAGGTTTGAATTTGGGGTTGTTAATTAGATTTCGTTGATTAGGGTCTTAATAGATTAGAGCTTATTGATGAGGTTTGTTGTTTAGGATCTTAATTGGGACTTGTTGATTACGGTTTTGATTAATTAGGGGTTTTATTTTATTTAATTTTTTTTAATTAGGATTTATTAAATTAGGGATTATTAATTAGGGATTATTAATTAAGTTTTACTAAGTGGGGTTTTGATCAATTGGAGTTTTATTAGGGATTGTTAATCAGGCTTTAAGGGTTTGATTAATTAAAGTTTGATTAGTTAGGTCTATGGATTTTTATTGGACTTTCTTACTTAGGTGTTTTGAGTCAAGTGTTTTAGATTGGAGTTGATTGAGTTTAATTAGTTTACTTAGGCACGAGTGCAATAACTTAGGATCACCTAATGAACATCTACTCTATTTTTGTTTGGATTTTTCTATTTCTTTTTGTTCTTTTTTTGTTCTCTTCTCTAATTACTAAAGAGTAAGATGAGAAGGGAAGAGTTTTATGATTTTTTTGATTTTTTTGGTTTTTTTATGCAAAAGTAATGCAACCTAGCCTAAAGTGTGATGATTCAGCAATTCAGAGTTCGGAAGTTCAACAATAATTCATATTCATCACAGAGATTCATTAACAAGCTAAATAAAAATGCAAAACATGGAAAACGCAACCGGAAAATGAACTGGGGACTTGGGCGCACCCACAGTGGCGTCCAAGTGTCCCCCTGTGAATTGGGATGCACTTGTAACTTTTGACGATACTTCGACGCAATTTCTAACACTTTATGACTAAATGCGGGGTCCTAATGTTAACTACTGATGTCAGAGACTTCGGATCTAAGAGTGATGACACGAGGATCTAAATTAAAGGGGTGAATACCCTTGGCAGAGACTTGGGCGCACCCACAATGGCGCCCAAGTGCACTGTCTATTTTTCTCTTCTTTTACTTCCCTTTTGGTAATGTATTTGCTTATCTTTTCGATTCTTTTCACGATTTAGAATGTAAATGTACAGATCTGAGAGCTCTGATATCTACTTAGATGAAGAAAGAACCGTATTTAAGAAATAAAATGCAAATAATACGAAAAACAGGGTCGAAACCCAACTCCTGGGACTTGGGCGCACACACAGTGGCACCCAACTGCTTTTCTGCACTTTTTCCCTTCTTTTCTTCCTTTGTAATATTTTTATGTATTCTTATAATGCCTTTTATGCAATTTAGAATGCAAAGTTACAGATCTGAAGGCCCTAATATCAACTTACATGAAGAAGAACCCGAATTTAAGAGATAAAATATATGTATGACGGAAAACGGGGTCGAAACCGAGCACTTGGGACTTGGGCGCAACTGTATGTGTGCCCAAGTGCTTTTTTGCACTTTTCTCTTTCAAGTTCGGATTTTTCTTAATGAGGATGATATGGATGCAAGATCTAACCTAATCACGAGTTCAGGATGATGAAAATGATGCAAATCTATTACTTATGATTGATCCTAGGCATGTTCCTAAAATGGATGATTACTGAAAATCAGATCTACTGTGAAACTATTATTATTAATGAAGATCTACTATGTATGAATGATCCTAAACATATTTCTAAGCATGTATAGCAATGAAATGCAATAAAAGAGGAGAGATATAGGAATACCGGTTTTGTGAAGTGTTTATCAAGTTCATAGAATGAAGCTTTTGCAAAGTTCCATAGCTCTAATTGAAGACATGAATGTTGACACCAAAAATGTCACTTAGCCTCCTCAACATCAAAAGCTATATGGAGCCGCATCCTACTGCAAACAGGCAAAGCTGCTTCAGGCTTCAGATCTTGTCAGAATCAAACAAAAACTGCAAGACCCTTCAAAATAGCCAAAAAGGAGGTACATATGAAGTTTCAGGCCATTTCGACACCATTTGGCCTAACTTCAATCCTTCAACAGCTAAGCGGGAGCTCCCGGCGGCGACAGTAACGAAGACATCAAATCTTCGATCAGGGCCTATGGATGGTCTCAAAATACCTCAAAAAGGCTCCTCCTCAAATTTCAAGTCAAACCGACATCGTTTGACTGGCCATTAACTCTCGAACGGCGAAGTCAAGCCTCTCGGCGGTGAGATCCTCCGATGCCGCCACTCGTCAAACAAAGTACATGAATAGCTTCTACATGCTTCCAAAAGGCTCCACATCAAATTTCAGGTCATTCCGATGACGTTTGACCCGGCTTTGACGCTCCGAAGCAAAATCAAGCCTACCGGCGGCGGAGTTCCCCAGAACCATGGCATCTAAATCGGAGCTAATGGATCATCTGAAAATGACTCCAATAGGCTCCCTGTCAAATTTCAGGTCAATCGGATATCGGATGACCGTACATCGAAGCTCGACATCTTCCGCACGGTGAAATCAAGTCTGGCATCGACGGGACCCCAAACGGGTTCAAAACTCAAATAAAAGCCCATGGTTGGTCCTATCTAATGCTCAGGAGGCTTCACCTCAAATTTCAAGTCCTTCCAACATTGTTTGACCTAGTTTCAACTCTTTGCGGAAAATCGACTATAAAGTCTTTGGCTTTTCCAAAAATAGGAAACTTCGTGCCCTGATTTGCAAGACTTCTCGACAGGTTTTCTTCAGTGGAATCAAGCCAATAAATAAGGAGAAATGTCAAGAAAAATACAGGAGAAAAAAGAAGCAATAAAGCCTGAAAAACGGCGACCAGAAAAGGGGCAAAACCCCCATGGTCGCCGGCGACCATGCACCTATGGTCGCTGGAGACGATGGGTGCATGGTCATCGGCGACCCTGGAAGTCCGGGTCGCCGAATTTTCGCCGAAAGTGTCGTTTTTCCGATTCTTTTTGCGTTTCGCGATGTTTGGCCCTTGTGATTTTTTTAAAATCTGAATTTTGAGGCATGATATCTGTCGATCTTCGTCAACATCACGGATCCGCCATCGAAATCATTCGATCATCATTGGACACTCCAAAATCGCCAACCGGCTAACCAAGAAAGCACACTTTTTGCTCGACCGATCGTGAAATCGATTGGACAGATGTTGCTGGCCCATTGGTGCCAACCAATGTCTGAATTTGCATCGTCATCCGACATAAAAAAACATGCGGATCCATCGATGATCATTGCAAGAAGAATTCCAAAAGACACAGCGCGGCCCGCGACTCTTCAAGCGACTTGGCGACCAATTAATGTTGTTAATTGACCCGTTTATGACAAGTTAATACGGTTATTAACTCATTATTCTGGACGGCCCAATCAGAAGCAAGCAAATGGGAGTTACAAGTCCAATTAATCATGGCAATTAACCATGTAACTCCTATCACTACGGAGTTTAATCATAGTAATTAATCATGAAACCCCCATCATCATGGAGATTAAATGCCCAATATTCTCCATCGACCAATCAGATTCAAGGAAAAAGGAGTTACAAAATTATGAAATTAAATCTTGTAACTCCTCCCATCATGGAGCATTAATGCCCATAAACCTTCCTAATGGCTACCAAAAGCCCATAAATAGGCGGTCATTCCAAAGGGAAAGGGTCCTGAAAATTATCCTGAAGAATTCTCTGCACAAAGAAGCTCTCCTGCCCTGAAGAAACTCTGCTGCAAACACTACAAGGTGATTGAAGTCCCTTGGGGGGCCACCCCCCCCCCCAAGGTTTCCCCTCTTCTTCTATCCAACATGGCTTAGATGCGGCTTTTCAGCTCGTCTACTTGGTTTTTTATTGGATGTAGGACCTTCCCTTGGTCTTTGTCCTCTAAAAATCTGTAAGACCCCGCCCCGAGAGTTTCCGATTAGTGTTAATTAAGACGCGTTTGAGCTATAAGTGAGATTAGTGGAGATGGGTTAAATCTGGATTAGAATAGCTTTTCATAGCTTTGAATAATTTTGAGAATTCTTTTGATCTAGTGGGGCCCTTTGGGGGTTCCTTTTTAGTGTGTCTTGATTAGTTTTGGGGATTTAGTTATAATTCTGGAAATCTGTAAATTACTCCGTCTAATGTATTTTATGATTCCCTACAACTTTCGTATTTGCTCCGTTTCCATTCGAGACCTCTAAACCCTACTTTGCCATTGATAGGGGTAAAACAGTCTTTTTACACCAAAATCTGGACACTATTTTCAATGTCTCCGAAACTTGTAAAATATATACTTTTTGGAAAGTAGAAATTTCGACGATCAATTCTTCCTTCTTCGTCGAATCCGTCCGAAGCCCGTAGAACGATGTTTTAGCCCATTTTGGACTTTTAAGTTGTGGGACCCATTCAGATTTCTATATAAGGGGGAGCCCTTCTCCCTCTCTTCCTCTTCTTGCAACTTCCTTGAGAACAAGAAATCCCAGCCCAGCCTAGGGTTCTCTTCAACTTCCATTGCTTCTTGCTTCTTCTTCTCTCAATCTCTCTCAAATCTCTTGCTAAAGGAAGAATGGATGCTTCAATCTTCTTCCCCTCCATGAGAGCTCCTTCTTGGTACCATTTTTAGAGAGAAACCACCATTCTAGGACCCTTTTTGAGCAAGCCTTGTGTATTTGGAGAACTTCCATGTAAGCTCTCCTTCTCGTCTTTTAGATTTGGATTCTTCTAGTCTTGAAGATGCTTCATTTCCATTATTGGAAGTTATTCCTTTCTATTTCATAGTTTTGCCATTTTAGGGCTTGTAATGAATGTATTTTTTGGGGATTTTGTGTAGATTGTAGATTTTGAGCTTGATAGTGGATTAGAGCTTGATTAGCATACTTTGGAGACCAAGGCAAGTGGATGAATGGATTTAATTTGAATAAGTTCTTACTTTGTCAAAAATGTGGATTTTTACTACTCATATGTCATTTGATTTATCATGTTCCATAATGTTTTAGAAATGTATTTATTGACATGGTTTTTCCCTTAGTTAGTTTTATGTGAATATATGCATTCCTCATCAAAGTTTATTTTGGGTCATTATAAGCTTCTTAAATGGTATTGTACTTGCATTAAATGAGATTTGGATTGGTAGGTGAACAAATGCATTGATGAAATGGTGGTTGGTGGAAAGAAATAAATGTTAAATGGAAGGAATAGACCCATTTCATGTTAGGAAATGATTGGAGTTGAGGTGAAATGGTTTGGGAAAGAATAGACTGAAATCTGCACCTGATGTGTAGTTCTCGCAGCTGGGCGGTCAGCGGGCGGTCACCTCGGCGGCTAGCCAGATGCGGTTAGAAACACAGAATGCTGCATTTTGACAGGCGAACCGCGGTCAGCCGAGCGGTCAGCTCGCGGCTAACCGCCACCCCAAAAACCCCAGTGACCGCTAGGTAGCTGAGAGGCGCGGTTAGAAACACAGAATACTACATTTTAGCAGGGTGAACCGCGGTCAGCCCCGCGGTCAGTCAGCGGCTAACCGCCGATCACATCGGCGGCTAACCGCCAGCTGACCGACAGGTGACCGAGTTTAACCCAGAATTCCTGAGTCTTTTCTATTGGTTTCAGTTATGGTATTCAAAGGTTTGGATGGGTTGTTCTGATACCCTACCACCTTGGAAAGAACCAGGGGATGACATAAGGAGATTGACATAGAAAGAAACATCATTTCGGAAAAGGTATTGAGACTTTTATATTCATCAACGTGCATAAGGAAACTTAGTATGTCCTCTATCATTCGAGTACCATACTAAGGGTAATTTAGACATACAAGATCCTTATACATGTCGTTTGAATATGGACCCCCCAATACATAGTCCCTAATGATATAAGGACTCATTGCATTGTTTTACTCCGATCACATGTATAATTACCCGACCCTACTAGTTTGATTTCAAATTCTGATTCATACTCTGAATATGTCCCGCTAGCCTCGTTTATGCATGAACTGTTAATGATATGAAATGTGTGCCTACGAGCACCATGCCCCGCCTGCCCGTACGTTTTATATTGATATAGTTTTGTATATGTTTTGATTTATCATGTAACCTATGAGTCGGCACCACTAAGCTTGGACATCCTTGTCAGTCTGATCAACTGACTTGGGTCTCCCCCTGTGCTCCCTCCAGTTGCAACTTGGATTCTGTCCCGTCCCGTTACCCGGTTCCGCGGCCGTGGTCTTGCCTAGCTATATGTATATGTATATGTTATAATGTTGGTTCTCGTCACTTCGTGTGCTCGAGCCCAACGCACTGAATGTGCTCTCATCACCTTAGTGATGGAGAGGATTTAGCTCTAGTGTGGTTGCCATCTAGTCAGCTCCTGTACCTTGAATACCCCGCATGATTTATATTGCATCTGTACTTTAAATGAACTATGCACCCTGCTTTTCGGACAGTTATTGTTTTAACAAGATTTCATTATGTTTAGAAAGCGTTTTGATTTCTTTCATGGTATTATCTATTCACCCACCTGCCAGACCGTCGTGTCTGACCCATTTTTGTGGTACTCAGGTCCAGCTCCCGTCTTTGCCCTTGAGGAGGAGCCAGAGGAGGCGGTCGGTGAACCGCAACGATTAGTAGAGTGGCAAGCTGACGATGTCATGTAGACATTGGGTTTAGCTTCGAGCTGCGAACATTTTGGGAGATTGTAGACTGATTACTGATTTTATACTTTGGTTGTACTGGCCTCTGTTGGCCATTATTTTTGGGGAATGTTAATTAACTTGTTCTTTTGTTTAAACTTTAACTTAATATTTTGGGAATGCTAATGAGATCATTGCTCACTCTGACATCATGTCATACCTGTGTATTAACAGTCTTATTTGATGTGATTGGATTAAGAGTTTGATTTGCTACACGCTTCCGCACCTATATAAATGTTCTATGAGTGTATGTGGATTCCTCACCGCGGAAACCTGTGGGAAATTAAGGAAATGTATAATCAATAATCATCACCAAGGGGTGGTTCTTTATCCACACCACCCCGTCGCGGTCCCGGGGCCCCCGGTCCGGGGTCGCGACAGAGTGGTATCAGAGCGAGACGTGTTTCAGGCAATTAAAAGAAACTAGAAATCCTAAGGACGTGGCGAGGATCCGTTAGACTTTCTGTTAGACTTTTCGTTAGTTAGACTCGTGTGAGCAATGTGTAACCCTTATATGATTTTATGTGCTAACAATTTGTTTTACAGTGATATGCCACCTCGAAAAAGACCCGTAACCGACAATCCCACCGCAAGCAATAGTGAACACACTGGGCCACTAGGAAACAGTACTCCAGATCCAAATATGCAGAATCAATTTCAACAGATGATGCAAGCCATGCTTGACCAGCAACGTCAAGCCAACGAAAATCAAGCCAGAATGCAAGAACAAATGGCCAGAAAGGATGAAGAGCATGCTAGAGAGATGGCTACGATGCAAAGGCAGTTGCTAGAAGTGTTGGAAAGGAGACCTGAACCACCACCAGCGCAACCTTTAGGCACTCAAATCGTCATTAACAATAGGGAACACGATCCCAATGCACTGTATGAAAAGTTTAGGAAGAGGGGTCCCAAGGAATTCACTGGGCATGAGGACCCATTAGCTGCAGACGACTGGTTGGAGCATACAGAGAACATCTTTGAGATATTTAGATGTACCGGTAGACAGCAAGTGCAACTCACCGCTTCCATGTTCACCGGCCTAGCGGACATATGGTGGAAGACAATCAAGGCTGAGTATAGGACCATAGCAGACGCAGAGGCTTGGGCAAGTTTCAAGAGACAATTCAGTGACAAATATGTACCGACGCATGTGAAGAGGCAAAAGGCCATTGAATTCCAGCAGCTCGTACAAGGTAACACAACTGTGCAAGAGTACCTCACGAAGTTTGAGAGGTTGTCTCGATATGCCCCCGAGTTAATTGACACTGTGGAGAAGAAGATAATGCGGTTCCTTGAAGGACTTAACCCGATCATTGAAAGGGATGCCACGGGCGTTGTACCACCTATCACTTTTGAAGAGGCTGTGAGGAGAGCTTATAAATTCGAGAACCTGAACAACAAGATCCTCAAGATCCAAGGAAAGGCACTAGCTCACCAACAGAATCACCAGCCAAGGAACCATCAGAACAAACGACCGAGGCAAGAACAAAACGTGCAGAATGCTCTAGTTTGCGTTCACTGTGGTAAGAACCATGAGAGTGCTCAATGCCGTACGATTACGGGAGCATGTTTCAGATGTGGATCCGTGGCACACCAGCTCAAAGACTGCCCAAGGCAAGCTGGGCAAGGTAACAACAGACAGCATCAGCAACATCAAGGAACACAGCGCCAGGCACCACCTCAGAATGCACTAGCCGTACAGAACCAGCCCAGGCCACTCCAGTAGCAGGCTCCACAGCAACAATATAGACCTCCACAGCAGCATCAAGCTCGTCAGCAAGGACAGAATCAGAATCAGCGTCCTCCTCAGCAGAATAGGAATGCACAGCAAGGAAGGCAGCAACAAGCTCAGAACAGGCCTCAACAGCGAGGACAAGTCTATGCAATTAACCAAGCTGATGCAGAGGCGGCAGATAACGTGGTGGAAGGTACACTCCTAGTTTGTGGATTTGAAGCTAAGATTTTGTTTGACCCTGGCTCTACGCACTCCTTCTTGTCTCCAAAATTTTCTAAGTTGATTGATATGCCTGCTAGAGAACTTGAGTATGTGTTGACGGTGTCCACTCCCGTAGGCAAACAAGTTGTGTGTAGGAAATATTATCCTAGATGTGCTATTAAGATAGGAGATGTGGTGTTACCGGCGAATCTTATTTTGTTGGAGATGTTTGATTTTGATGTCATTCTAGGAATGGATTGGTTAGCAGGGTACCATGCTACGATGGACTGTTTCCATAAGACCCTCACGTTCAAATTAGAGGAGACCCCAGCAGGAGTATTGTTCCATGGGGAGAGGAGAAATTCTTGTCCAAGATTCGTCTCAGCATTGAAGGCTGATAGACTAGTGAGAAGTGGATGTGAATGCTATTTAGCGTTTATCACGGAGGATAAACGGTCCCAAGGGGTGGAGGAGATCCCAATTGTTTGCCAATTCCCAGACATTTTTCCAGAAGAAATCCCAGGTTTACCACCTGTTAGGGAGATTGACTTCACCATCGAGTTATTACCAGGGACCGCTCCGATATCTATCGCACCATACAGAATGGCTCCAGCGGAATTAGGAGAGTTGAAGATTCAGTTGCAAGAATTGTTGGATAAAGGTTTTATTAGACCGAGCGTCTCACCTTGGGGAGCTCCAGTTTTATTCGTCAAGAAGAAAGACGGTTCCATGAGAATGTGTATTGATTATCGGAAATTGAACCAAGCTACCATCAAGAACAAATATCCATTGCCAAGGATAGACGAATTGTTTGACCAATTGCAAGGTGCTGCTTACTTTTCGAAGATCGATCTAAGATCAGGTTATCATCAGCTGAGAGTTAGAGATTCAGATGTATCGAAGACGGCGTTCCGGACGAGATATGGACATTATGAGTTTCTAGTGATGCCATTTGGACTGACGAATGCACCAGCAGTATTCATGGCTTTGATGAATAAAATATTCGCTGAGTACTTAGACCAATTCACAGTGGTGTTTATTGATGACATTTTGGTGTACTCTAAGTCTAGAGAAGAACATGAAGAGCATTTGAGGATAGCATTGCAACTCCTAAGAGACAATCAATTGTATGCGAAGCTCTCTAAGTGCGATTTTTGGCTTGAAGAAGTCGCATTTTTAGGTCATATCATTTCCAAAGAAGGATTATCAGTGGACCCAGCCAAGATAGATGCAGTTGTGAAGTGGGAAAGACCGAAGAACGCGTCAGAAATCCGAAGTTTTCTTGGTTTGGCGGGTTACTATCGAAGATTTGTGCAGGGATTTTCGTCGATCGCAGCTTCATTGACAAAGTTGACCAAGAAGAATGCACCTTATGTGTGGACAGACCAATGCGAGACCAGCTTCCAAGAGTTGAAAAAGAGATTAACATCAGCACCCGTCCTCACTTTACCATCCGGGAGCGGCAGTTACACCATTTTTACAGATGCTTCGAATATAGGACTCGGTTGTGTGTTGATGCAAGATAGAAAAGTCGTTGCGTATGGATCCCGTCAGCTGAAGGACCACGAGAAGAACTATGCAACGCATGATCTGGAGTTAGCAGCGGTCGTTTTTGCGCTAAAGATGTGGAGACATTACCTCTACGGAGAGAAATTCGAAGTCCACTCCGATCACCGCAGCTTACAGTATTTGTTCTCTCAGAAGGAGTTGAATATGAGACAAAGAAGATGGATGGAATACATCAAAGATTATGATTTTCCGATCAAGTACCACCCGGGAAAGGCAAATGTAGTAGCCGATGCCTTGAGTAGGAAGTCAGCAAGTGTGGCAAGCCTAAGAGTTACGTGCTTCTTTCAGCAATTTGAAGAGTTAGGGGTAGATTTTCAGCCCCTAAGCAAGGGAGTGATGTTAGCCAATATGTCAGTGTCTGAACCCTCGTTCATTCGGAAGATCAAGGACAACCAATTGCAAGATCCAGAGTTGGCCAAGATTTCAGAGCATATAGCAGAACGTCCTGATTTTCGTATTGTGGATGGAGTCTTATTCTATCGTGATCGTCTATGCGTGCCCAACATTGAAGATTTGAAGAATGATATTATGACAGAGGCGCACAGTACGAAGTACTCTATGCATCCGGGTAGCGCGAAGATGTATCAGAACTTGAAGGGCAGATTTTGGTGGAACAACATGAAGAGGGAAATAGCAGCTTTCGTTTCCCGATGTATGACGTGTCAGTTGGTGAAGGCAGAGCATCAGAGTCCCCCAGGATTGTTGCAGCCATTAGAGATCCCAGAGTGGAAGTGGGAACATATCACCATGGATTTCATCTCGGGATTGCCAAGGACCAGAAAAGGAAACAACTCCATATGGGTCATTGTGGACCGTCTTACCAAATCAGCTCATTTTATTCCTATGAAGACCGGAGAGAAAATGCATATGTTACCTCTCGCAGAGTTGTTTGTCAACGAGATTGTCAGCCGTCATGGGCAGCCAGTCTCCATTACTTCGGACAGAGATAGCAGATTCGTCTCGAGATTCTGGAAGACTTTGCATGAGGCTATGGGAACAAAGCTTCAGTTCAGCACAGCGTATCACCCACAAACAGATGGTCAGTCGGAAAGAACAATTCAGACCCTTGAAGATATGCTTCGAGCGTGTGTACTAGATTTCAAGACCCAATGGGATGAGACCCTACCTCTTTACGAATTCGCCTACAACAACAGTTATCATTCGAGCATTGGGATGGTGCCTTTTGAGGCATTGTATGGTAGGAGGTGTAGAACTCCAGTTTGTTGGGAAGAAGTAGGTATTCGCAGTTTTCATGGACCGACTATGGTGAGTGAAACCAGCGACAAAGTCAAGTTGATCCAAGAACATTTGAAAGTAGCCCGGAGTAGACAGAAGAGTTATGCAGACTCTCATCGAAGGGACTTACATTTTAAGGAAGGAGATAAGGTTTTCTTGAAGGTGTCACCTACTAGAGGAACTTTGAGATTCGGACAGAGAGGCAAATTATCTCGGCGATACATTGGACCCTATGATATCGTGAGCAAGATTGGTGACGTGGCTTATAGATTGGCCTTACCACCTGAGCTTTCCAGCGTACACAATGTGTTCCATGTGTCTATGTTGAAAAAGTACGTCCCCGACCCGTCACATGTACTCCGTCATGAACCATTAGAGATCAGAGAAGATGCCACCTATGTCGAGAAGCCTATTCAGATCATCGATACGAAAGAACAGGAACTGAGGACAAGGACTATTCAATGGGTGAAAGTGCTCTGGGAAAATCACGGACCTGAAGAGGCAACGTGGGAATTACGGGATCAAGTTCAGAAGAAGTATCCGCATCTACTACCCGAGGTTAGTTATTTTATTTCATTTGGTGGACCAAATGCCCTAAGGGGTGGAGGATGTAAGACCCCGCCCCGAGAGTTTCCGATTAGTGTTAATTAAGACGCGTTTGAGCTATAAGTGAGATTAGTGGAGATGGGTTAAATCTGGATTAGAATAGCTTTTCATAGCTTTGAATAATTTTGAGAATTCTTTTGATCTAGTGGGGCCCTTTGGGGGTTCCTTTTTAGTATATCTTGATTAGTTTTGGGGATTTAGTTATAATTCTGGAAATCTGTAAATTACTCCGTCTAATGTATTTTATGATTCCCTACAACTTTCGTATTTGCTCCGTTTCCATTCGAGACCTCTAAACCCTACTTTGCCATTGATAGGGGTAAAACAGTCTTTTTACACCAAAATCTGGACACTATTTTCAATGTCTCCGAAACTTGTAAAATATATACTTTCTGGAAAGTAGAAATTTCGACGATCAATTCTTCCTTCTTCGTCGAATCCGTCCGAAGCCCGTAGAACGATGTTTTAGCCCATTTTGGACTTTTAAGTTGTGGGACCCATTCAGATTTCTATATAAGGGGGAGCCCTTCTCCCTCTCTTCCTCTTCTTGCAACTTCCTTGAGAACAAGAAATCCCAGCCCAGCCTAGGGTTCTCTTCAACTTCCATTGCTTCTTGCTTCTTCTTCTCTCAATCTCTCTCAAATCTCTTGCTAAAGGAAGAATGGATGCTTCAATCTTCTTCCCCTCCATGAGAGCTCCTTCTTGGTACCATTTTTAGAGAGAAACCACCATTCTAGGACCCTTTTTGAGCAAGCCTTGTGTATTTGGAGAACTTCCATGTAAGCTCTCCTTCTCGTCTTTTAGATTTGGATTCTTCTAGTCTTGAAGATGCTTCATTTCCATTATTGGAAGTTATTCCTTTCTATTTCATAGTTTTGCCATTTTAGGGCTTGTAATGAATGTATTTTTTGGGGATTTTGTGTAGATTGTAGATTTTGAGCTTGATAGTGGATTAGAGCTTGATTAGCATACTTTGGAGACCAAGGCAAGTGGATGAATGGATTTAATTTGAATAAGTTCTTACTTTGTCAAAAATGTGGATTTTTACTACTCATATGTCATTTGATTTATCATGTTCCATAATGTTTTAGAAATGTATTTATTGACATGGTTTTTCCCTTAGTTAGTTTTATGTGAATATATGCATTCCTCATCAAAGTTTATTTTGGGTCATTATAAGCTTCTTAAATGGTATTGTACTTGCATTAAATGAGATTTGGATTGGTAGGTGAACAAATGCATTGATGAAATGGTGGTTGGTGGAAAGAAATAAATGTTAAATGGAAGGAATAGACCCATTTCATGTTAGGAAATGATTGGAGTTGAGGTGAAATGGTTTGGGAAAGAATAGACTGAAATCTGCACCTGATGTGTAGTTCTCGCAGCTGGGCGGTCAGCGGGCGGTCACCTCGGCGGCTAGCCAGATGCGGTTAGAAACACAGAATGCTGCATTTTGACAGGCGAACCGCGGTCAGCCGAGCGGTCAGCTCGCGGCTAACCGCCACCCCAAAAACCCCAGTGACCGCTAGGTAGCTGAGAGGCGCGGTTAGAAACACAGAATGCTACATTTTAGCAGGGTGAACCGCGGTCAGCCCCGCGGTCAGTCAGCGGCTAACCGCCGATCACATCGGCGGCTAACCGCCAGCTGACCGACAGGTGACCGAGTTTAACCCAGAATTCCTGAGTCTTTTCTATTGGTTTCAGTTATGGTATTCAAAGGTTTGGATGGGTTGTTCTGATACCCTACCACCTTGGAAAGAACCAGGGGATGACATAAGGAGATTGACATAGAAAGAAACATCATTTCGGAAAAGGTATTGAGACTTTTATATTCATCAACGTGCATAAGGAAACTTAGTATGTCCTCTATCATTCGAGTACCATACTAAGGGTAATTTAGACATACAAGATCCTTATACATGTCGTTTGAATATGGACCCCCCAATACATAGTCCCTAATGATATAAGGACTCATTGCATTGTTTTACTCCGATCACATGTATAATTACCCGACCCTACTAGTTTGATTTCAAATTCTGATTCATACTCTGAATATGTCCCGCTAGCCTCGTTTATGCATGAACTGTTAATGATATGAAATGTGTGCCTACGAGCACCATGCCCCGCCTGCCCGTACGTTTTATATTGATATAGTTTTGTATATGTTTTGATTTATCATGTAACCTATGAGTCGGCACCACTAAGCTTGGACATCCTTGTCAGTCTGATCAACTGACTTGGGTCTCCCCCTGTGCTCCCTCCAGTTGCAACTTGGATTCTGTCCCGTCCCGTTACCCGGTTCCGCGGCCGTGGTCTTGCCTAGCTATATGTATATGTATATGTTATAATGTTGGTTCTCGTCACTTCGTGTGCTCGAGCCCAACGCACTGAATGTGCTCTCATCACCTTAGTGATGGAGAGGATTTAGCTCTAGTGTGGTTGCCATCTAGTCAGCTCCTGTACCTTGAATACCCCGCATGATTTATATTGCATCTGTACTTTAAATGAACTATGCACCCTGCTTTTCAGACAGTTATTGTTTTAACAAGATTTCATTATGTTTAGAAAGCGTTTTGATTTCTTTCATGGTATTATCTATTCACCCACCTGCCAGACCGTCGTGTCTGACCCATTTTTGTGGTACTCAGGTCCAGCTCCCGTCTTTGCCCTTGAGGAGGAGCCAGAGGAGGCGGTCGGTGAACCGCAACGATTAGTAGAGTGGCAAGCTGACGATGTCATGTAGACATTGGGTTTAGCTTCGAGCTGCGAACATTTTGGGAGATTGTAGACTGATTACTGATTTTATACTTTGGTTGTACTGGCCTCTGTTGGCCATTATTTTTGGGGAATGTTAATTAACTTGTTCTTTTGTTTAAACTTTAACTTAATATTTTGGGAATGCTAATGAGATCATTGCTCACTCTGACATCATGTCATACCTGTGTATTAACAGTCTTATTTGATGTGATTGGATTAAGAGTTTGATTTGCTACACGCTTCCGCACCTATATAAATGTTCTATGAGTGTATGTGGATTCCTCACCGCGGAAACCTGTGGGAAATTAAGGAAATGTATAATCAATAATCATCACCAAGGGGTGGTTCTTTATCCACACCACCCCGTCGCGGTCCCGGGGCCCCCGGTCCGGGGTCGCGACAGATCCGAGGTCCAAGTCAAGCCAAGTGAATCAAAAGCATCAAAGTGTTCCCATCTGAAGGACGATGGCGGAGTCCATACATGACTCGCAACCGTCGATCTGAACGAGTCCCCACAATCTCCTGAGATGTCAGATCCCTTTTTCTTCCTCTTCTATTGTATTTTGTATTTTTAAAGAGACAAAAAAATCACAACTCTTGTCTTTTACTATTGATAAGATTTGTAAATCGCCTTCCCTGGCAAAATTGCCTTCTACGGCACAAAACTGCCTTTCACAGCAAACTAAACAAAATCGCCTTTCACGGCATTAAAAATCTTGTCTCTTTCTTTAAAATATATGTGCAATGGAAAGTTAGAAAAAAAGTTTGATTTCCTTTCTACTTGTGAAGGTGAATCTCCGGATCACCATTTCAAATTCCAAGTAGAATAGAAAATCAGGCATACCAGTACAAAATGTTGATGCTCTCTTTCTTTTTTGCCCCGCTGCACCTCGGCGGACCCGGGACGGAGGAAGGCAAGAGAAAAGCCAGGACCATCAAGTTGGCATACCCGGTGGGACACGTTCATTTGAGAACACGATGCTTAGAATCCTTGGCTCCTTCCTAGTTGGTGGCCTATGTTGGATCTTGTATCTAAAAAAAAACATGAGATGAGATTCTTTGGAAACTTCTTTCTTTGAACTTGTTTCCATTCTTTCTTTTCTCAACCAAAAAAAAAAGTTTTTTTCCATTGGGTTCAAATTTGAGAAATCTTGGTTTCTTCCCTTTCGGTCTTAGGGCTCGCGGAAATCACTAAGCCTTTGTTCGGATTTGAATACCATTTCTTCTCTTTTGAGAATCCAATCTTAACTTTAAAAAAAAAAAAAGGAGTTTCAGATTTCTCTCTTTTGGATTCAAATTGGAGAAACTTTGGTTCTTTCATTTTCGTACAATGGCTCGCATAAATGTTTGAGCCAACGTTCGGATTGGGAGGGGTCATTTCCCTCTCTTTGATGGGTCCATTGGTGATCTTTCAAAAAAAAATTAAAAAAAATAGTTTTCAAATTTCTTTCTTTTGGATTCAAATTGGAGAAACTCTGGTTCTTTCCTTTTCGTACAATAGCTCGCAAAAATGTTTGAGCCAACGTTCGGATTGGGAGGGGCCATTTTCCCCTCTTTGATGGGTCCATTGGAGATCTTTTAAAGAAAAAACACATATTAAGGTTGCACCAATTGCATTATTTAACCAAAGTGAATCTAAGAAAAGCTTTGTCCAAAGTGTGGAGGCAACTAAACTGTTCGAGGTAAGGGTCCTTCAAACGAGTTCATTAAGTAATCCTACCCTTACCTGAGGATTAATCTATCTACTGAGGTTTCATAAGACCGAATTGGAAGACCTATGTGCACTCTTCAAAAAAAAATCTTTATAAAAAAATAACTTCTGTCATTATTGTGTTCAAATTCGAGAAATCGTGGTTCATTCCTTTTCGGATTTAGTGCTCGCATAAATGTTTGAGCCTTTGTTCGGATTGGAATACCATTTGCTCTCTTTTATGAATTCAATCTCGACCTTTAAAAAAAAAAACTCCCGTCATTATTGGATTCAAATATGAGAAATCTGGTTCCTTCCTCTTCGGACTTAGGGCTCGCGGAAATCGCTGAGCCTTTGTTCGGATTGAAATACCATTTGCTCTCTTTTGCGAATTCGATCTTGACCTTTCAAAAAATATCCCATCTCGTGTCCTTTTCAAGGATGCAATTTACAACATTTGTGCCTAGCGGTGCTAGTACGCCCTTTTGGGTCAACTGTATTCGCGATTGACACATTTGTACCTCCAACCTTATATCATTTTACCTCGAATGAGCTTCGCTTCTCGGTAACCTGAATTAAGGTTTACAATTGCTTCTAGCAATCACTGGAATGCTCATTTCGAGCCGACCATACTTGCGTTCAGAACAATTGTACCCTCTATGGCTTTTTGCCTTCTTCATTACGCTCAGAATGGGCCATGCCCGCTAAGCGATTTGAAAAGACAAAACCATAGTATTTTCCATTTATGATCACCATATTCTTGTGATTACTAATGGATGTAGTCTTGTTTCAGAAGTTTTCCAAAACTAACAATGGCAGCTTCTGTCACGCCCCCAAACCCGGACCCTACAATGGCCCGACCTCGGGGGGCGTGAAATTGGGATTTAAGTAACAATTATATTTCTCCCAGGATCCGCGTGAGTGAGGATGACAATCTCAACACATTCTGAATATTTTGCGGAAGCTTACGTGGCGTTGCGACTCGGATTCCATGGCCATCGGATTCCGCATCGCACTCAACCGCTAGCATATAGCTATTGTATCAAGAATCATATCAGACTGGAACAAACCATCACATTAAAAATACAGAGCTGACAGTAACAGGACATTTCATTCCCACATATGTTCAAGTTACAAGTATCAATGTGCATTAATTAAAAAATCCCGGAGAACAGGCTAATAAAAGCCATACAAACAACAAGCTAGATAAACACTACCCCACATGTGACGTAACTCAGATGTCGAGCTAAATGTCTACATGACATAGTCGAGGCTACAAATCGGCAACTCATGGCTCCACAGCCAACACGTGCACTCAGCTCGGAGCAGAGAAATCTGGACCTGAGTACCAAAAGAGTGGGTCAGACACGACGGTCTGGCAGGTGGATGAAAAGATATAAACGATAATCTGAATAATAAAACATATGGTAAATCATGGTATTCGATCAAGAGTTGCATAGATTTAAAACCAGTGTAAACATGTATATCTGACAAAACATGTATTCATTTTAAAACGACTGTAAAACATGTAATCCTCACATTGCAAACCCAGTCTATAGGCGGACCCTGCAAATTGCCCTTCTTCAGGGGAGCCACAATCGTGGGGAACAGATTGGCAACCACACTAAAGCTAAATCCTCTCTATCACTAATGTGATGAGAGCACGATCGGGCGTTGGTCTCTAACACGCGAAGTGACGAGAACCAACATTATACATACATATACATATAGCTAGACAAGACCACGGCCGCGGAACCGGGTAATCGGGACAGGATCCAAGCTGCAGCTGGCGGGAGCACGAGGGGGAGGCCCAAGTCAGTTGATCAGACTGACAAGGACGTCCAAGCTTAGTGGTGCCGACTCATAGGTGACATGAGAAATCAAAACATGTACAAAACTATATCAGTATAAAACATTCGGGCAGGAGGGATACGGTGCTCGTAGGCACACATTTCATATCACTATCTTTTCATGCATAAACGGGGTTGGCAGGACATATCAGGTGTATAAATCAAAATTTGAGATAAAACCAGTAGGATCGGGTAATTATACATATAATCTGAGTGAAACAATGCAATGAATCCTTATACCATTAGGGACTATATATTGGGGCATCCATATTCAAACAACATGTGTAAGGATCTTGTATGTCTATTATTACCCTTAGTATGGTACTCGAATGATAGAGGACATACTAAGTTTCCTTATGCAAGTTGATGAATCCAAGAGTCCCAATACATTTCCTAAATGGTGTTTCTTTCTAAGTCAATCTCCTTATGTCATCCCCTGGGTCTTTCCAAGGTGGTAGGGCATCAGAACAACCCATCCAAACCTTTAAATACCATCTTTGAAAACTATAGAAAAGACTCAGGAATTCTGGGTGAAATTCGGTCACCTGTCGGTTAGCTGGCGGTTAGCCGCCGGGGTGTTCGGCGGTTAGCCGCTGGCTGACCGCGGGGCTGACCGCGGTTCACCCTGCTAAAATATAGCATTCTGTGTTTCTAACCGCGCATTTCGGCTACCTGGCGGTCCCAGGGTTTTGGGGTGGCGGTTAGCCGCTAGCTGACCGCGGGGCTGACCGCGGTTCACCTGTCAAGACACAGCATTCTGTGTTTGTAACCGAATCTGGGTCGGCTAGCCGCCGGTCACCTGTCGGCTAGCCGCCAAGGCGACCGCCCGCTGACCGCCCAGCTGCGGGAACTCTGCATCAGGTGCAGATTTCAGCTCTTTCCTTCCCATCCCTTTTCACCTCAACTTCACCCATTTCCTAACATGAAATGGGTCTGTTCTCTTCCATTCCACATCTCATTCTTTTCTCCAACCACCATTCCATCAATGCATTGATTCTCCTTCCGATACAAACCTCATTCAATGCAAGTACAAATCTCATTCATGAAATCCATAATGGCAAAACAGCTTTAGTAGATGAATGCATACATTCTCATGAAAATTGACTAAGAGAAAATCTTATCAATAAGCATATTTCCAAAAGCATTATGAAACATAGGAAACTAGAGGAAGATGAATAGTAAAATCCACATTTTCAATAAAACAAGAACCCATTCAAATCAAATCCATTCATTCACTTGCCTTGGTTTCCAAAGTAGCTAATCAAGCTCCTAATCACCCTCTCAAGCAACAATTCTCCACTCTATACAAAAACCCCAAAATAAACCCATCTTAGAACCCTAAAATGGCAAACTAAAGAACAAGAAGAAGAGAGCTCCCAATAGAGAAGGTGGAGACTCTCTAGAGCTAGGAAAACACAAATCTAGGAGATTGAAAGGATTGCTTACTTGGAAGTGCTTCAAATGAAGAAGACTAGCTCAAGGAGAACCTCAATGTGGCTGGATTTCTCTTCTAATGGCATCCATAGAGAGCTTGAGATGAGGGGAAGAAGGAGATGGGCACAAATCTCTCATTTTGGCAAGCTTGGAGGTGGGTCTTGTGAGAAAACAAGAAGAAGAAGAGGAAAGGGGAAAAAACCCTAAGGAGAGGCTCCTCTCACCCTCTCATTCTGCTGGAACCGAATGGGGAAGGAGATGGGCTGGCCTTTTTTTGTAAAAAGGGTGGGTGTGGGTCCCACCATCACTTAAACTTGTCGGGATTAAAACATCGGTTTCTGGGCCCCGGATGCGATCGACGAAGAAGAGAAAAATGTTCCTCAAAAAATCTATTTTTCAAAAAGTATAATTTTGGCATGGTTTTGAGATCTCGGAATTTGGGTTCAGATTTTTGTGTAAAAAGACTGTTTTACCCTTATCATTAGCAAAGTAGGGTTTAGAGGTCTCGAATGGAAACGGAGCAAATACAAAAGTTGTCGGGAATGATAAAATACATTAAACGAAGCAAATTACCGATTTCCAGAATTATTGCATAAATCCCAAAATTAATCAAAACACAATAAACGAACCCCCAAAATCACACAAAACTCACAAAGGAAACCCCCAAAGGTTCCACTCAATCAAAGGAGTTCTCAAAATCATTCAAAGTTATAAAAAGCTATTCTAATCCAGATTTAACCAAATTCCACTAATCCCACTTTAGAAAACTAGTCCAAAATTAAGAAGACACTAATCCCAGAAATTAGGGGTCGGGTTATCACAGCTTCGTTAACCATCACCTTCGATGAGAACATGTACCAAGTCATGCTTCAAGAGAAGTAAACCAAGGGCACTTTCAAGCGCCCCGCCAGCTGCCGAAGCGTCACCTCCCTCGGTAACTCCCAAAACACCGGGTCGACCTCCACTCCCCGGACCATCGTCTTCCGGTCACTGGGACCATTCCCACTACCCGTAGAAGAGACGGTGCCTGCTAAGAAGCAGAAGACTGCCCCTCAACGTGTCACGGCCCCGACACCAAAGGTCGTCACCAGGAAACCTGAGGCTCGTGGCAATCCCACGAGGCCTCCACCTACAAAAAACCAAGTCTGCCCCTGGACTTGGTCCCCGTGATCTTCACCAAAACAAAGAAGGTCCCGGACATCTGCAAAGCTAGCATACCTGGCTCCTCTCAAGGAAAACCGGTCCTATCCTCTTGCTTACATCAAAGGAGAGAAACCTACCCTCCACTGAACTACAAAACCAACCCAGCACGAGCCGGCTTGCTCATACAAGCTCAAATCAAGTCGTGCATCACAAGGCCTCTACAAGAACCTGCCAGGGTCTGCTCTCCTGCAACTCGACCCTTCATCTCAACAGAGGCCAAGCTTGCAAAACTTAAAGCTTCGCTGAGACAGGCTAAGGACCACGTCTAGATATTGTCCATGCCAGTCTTCAAGGAAGACAAGCTCGGTTGCTGCGCGCGAGGGACCATATCCTTCATTGGCAGAGCGTAGCTTAAGCTAACTGAAGCTCAAATCGCTCGTCGTATACGTCGCCGCGCGGCATATCAACAAAAGAGATTAGAAAAGCAAAGAACCCAGCATTATGAGCTTCAGATCTCCCAAAAATGGGTCGACCCGACCAAGTTGCTGCTGTCCACATGGTTGGCAAAACCAAGAGACGCCGGAAATCAGTAACAAAAATACATGTCAGACAGCCGGTGACTCGCAGCGTCTCCCGGACGAGAAGACATCAGGAAGACTCTCCCACTCCTTCAAGCAAAGGACATCGGAGTGATCATTCCTCAGGCTCTTCATCCAGAAGAATGAGCTCCAGCTCAGTCACTAAGACAATATCCTCTTTCGACTCACTAAGAGTGAATGTCCTAATCACAAACTCTGAGCAACCTCCGCCGGACGATAACATGGCTCTACACATTCAGCAGCTAGAGCAAGGACAGTAGAGAATAGAGGTCCTGATGGAAAATCTCCTTCTCACTCTCCAACGTCCACCAAACAATGATGAAGTTCCTCCATAAGATGAGGTAACCGGTGGAGAAAATGAGTCACGCGCCCTTACTAAAAAGGACGTTGACGATATCCTCGCCAAAGCAAAAGAAGATGATATACTAAAGGAGCATGGAATCAAGCCACCATATCCCTTATGGATGGACTCGGTTCCGTTCCCTCCAAAGCTCAAACAACCTCTTCTCCAAACATATACGGGGAAAGGTTCAGTTAGACAGCATGTCATCCACTTCAAGATCCTAACGGGAACTATTGCGGATCAAGATGCTCTCAAGATCCGCCTCTTTGCAAGCACCCTGAAAGGTACGACCTTTGATTGGTATTCCACTCTGCCAGAGGACTCCATTCAAAATTGGACCATGCTAGAGATACGCTTCCTAACCCACTTCAAAGGTGAGGATCATCCTCTTACTATGGCTCAACTCTGCAGCCTTAAAAAGGGAGAGAATGAGTCGACATACGACTTCATTCACAAGTGGAAAGCAATGCCATACAAATGCTCAAATGTGCTGCCACAAGCGTCGCTGGTGGACATCTGCTAAAAAAACATGAGAGCAAGGATCCTGGAAGCGTCTATGGAGGCTGAAACGGTGATCAAAGACCTTAACAGTCAGAAGTCATCAAAGAAGGAGCCGACTGCCATTCCTACCTCCAAGCCAAAGAAAAAGGAGGTTCTCAATGTGCAAACCAAGTCAACTCCTCAGCCGCCAAAGAAAGCTGAAAACAAAGCTCCAAGTAAGAGACCTGAACTCTCTGATGCCTTCAAAGAACGAGTAGAGAAAAAATACCCATTCGATGAAGATGTTGAACAAATATTTGGGGCTCTCTTGGCAAATGGGAAACTCACCTTGCCTGACCCCAAATGACCGGGAGATGTTGGCAAAACCAATGATCCCCGATATTGTCCATACCACCAAATGGTCTCGCATCCTCTCAACCAATGTTTCGTTGTGAGAGAGAAGATCAACGAGATGTGGAAAAACGGAGTCATTACCTTTGACAAAAACTATGGGTCTGCCTCCCTTAACATGGTGTCATTTGGACAAACATCCAAATCACCAAAGGAAGAAATCACTACTTCCTTCAAGGTGATAAAAATGACCCAGACATCCCAAGAGCTGGTGCCTTACCCAACACCAGAAGGACACCCCATATGGGTGCATCCCGATCTCCTAGAAGATGAAAATTGGGAGATCGTCAAAACAAAGTCGACCGCTCAACAACGAAGGCAAGCCAAGAGACAACTCCGCAAGCTTAAACAGCAGGAGAAGGCTCAAACCAAGCAAGAGGTCCCTGAAAAGGTAGAAACCTCCTCTACCGCTTCACAAGGGGCAACAGAGGAGTCTCTTCCCAAGGCCTCAAGAGTGGCAAGAAAATTTACCCTCGGTGATTTCATGCCACCTCGACTCAGAGATGAGACTACGCAGGGGGCATCATACTCTTGTAACTCGGTAGTTGGATTCTCCATGAATGAATACGAGTCCAGTGACACTGCCAGTGACACAGATGAATGGGAGGAATCTCTTGAAACCGGAGAATATCTCTTCGATGAAGAATGGATCCCGGAATCCCACCTTATGCCAGTAATCTGGTATAACCCCTTCCAGCCACAAGGATCCTGGTCTGATGATGATGAAGACCAAGAAGCTGTTTAAGAAAATGCTGTCAATCCAGCACTGGCCAATGCTCTAGTGGATCCCAACAAGGTTGAACCACAATGAGCAGATGAAGAAGAAGACTTGGCTCCTATGCTAGATCTTGAAGAATATGCAAGGATCTTGCAAGTCTTGCCATAGAATAAGAGCAGGATCACATCAATCAACTTTATCAAAATCCAGAACCGGAAGTCCCGGAGAATCTACAAGCATCTCCTACAGTGACTCCAGAAAATGAAGAAAGTTACTGGATTGATGATCCTCTTACATCGGAAGATGAGTCTGATTCCCAATAGTCCATTATGGAGGCATCTTTTATCGAAGTTGCCTGCAATGTGATAGTTCAGGATGATAATGCCTCTGAAGCTTCATCTGCTGAGGCCACAGACTCTCTAAACGCATCCGGTAGCATTTCTTCTCAGGTGCCTTCCACTGAGATAGCATCTTCTCAGTCGTCGTCTCCTGAAACGGTGACATCAGAATTCAAGCCTCTTCCGACTGATCATCCTGAGGAGGCTCTGGCTGATGAAGTCTTCAAAGAAAACCCAATCAATTGGCCTCAGATGCCCAACCTCATAGGAGATGTCTGGACCGATGAAATACTGGACAAAAAAGAAAAGTTGTTGGAAGTTGTTCAGGACTTGTTCCCGGAAAATGCTCCATGCAACGTAATAACTGAAGACGGCAATGCTGCTGCAGAAGCGTTTTCAGCAAATCAGGAGGATCAGCCCCTTGAGCCCGAAGGGGGTCTTCCAAAAAAAGAACCACCTCTAGAAGCTTTTGAAGTCGAGAAAGGTACACGCTCTGGCCGGGATTACCACAAAAACTACAACCAACCTTCTTTTTTTTCTTATGTAAATCCTTCGGGAAAACAAGTTGTAAATGCCTCAAGCGGCAATGATAATGAAAATGCAGGCCCCAAGGAGGCTTTCAAGTATGACTTGATCGAGCACTTCAAACACATACCTGCACGATTGCACATCCTAGACTTATTACGAATGTCACCACAAACTCGTGATAGTCTCATTTTGGAACTGCAAAGGCTGAATCTGGATGTCGACAAACATGCCCCACAATTCCTACAAATTGAAATGGATTATAGGGTCAAAAAATCAAAAACCTCCTCAAAGGGAGAAAAGAAAGAAGCTGGAGGACCTTGCACTGAATGCCTCTCGGTCCAAAAAGCCGCAAGTGCTACCATTGCCTTTAATAAGGAAGACCTCCTGCTAGGTGAGACAAAGCACAACCGATCCCTGTACTTCACACGGTACATCAAAGAGATGCCGATACACAGAGTCTAGATCGACCCGGGTTCTGCACTTAACCTCATCTCTACTGCGGCACTCGAAGAGCTGGGTATCCCACGTAGCAAACTGAGCCACACATCTGTGTCCATGTTTGGATACGATGGGAGTGCTTAAAGGCCCATTGGCAAAAACAGGTTCAGGTTGCAAATCGGCAATCTTATCTCTGAGGTCACAGTGTATGCAATAAAAACCCCTTCATGCTATAACATCCTTCTCGGACGCCCTTGGATACATGAGAATGGTGTCGTTCCTTCAACTCTACATCAGTGCATCAAGTTTGTTGGCAACGACGGCTTGATACATCGAGTGTTTGCAGACAAAAAGCCCTTCAAAGGCAAAGAAGTTCATTTCGCAGACTCTCATATGTACAGGGACGAAAAAGAAGAAAAGGAGGAGAAAATAGCATCCTTCGCCAGTAATCTCCAAAAAGATAAAGGCAAGGCTCCTCAGCAATCATCGGAAGAAAACAAACCTTCTGGCAAACCCGAAGAGAGCAATCAGTCTCCCTTCGTTATCTCCTTCAAATCTTCCAAACCTTTGGTAATCACTACCAAAGCAAAGAAGACAAAGCAAAAGTCTGGGGGAAAGTTCATTGTTTCCTTCGTGTCTATCATACAAGACACGGATTCAGATTTAGGGACAGAAGACGATACATCGTCAAGGCAAGCTGATACTCAGCAAGTTCAGCCTGCCCTCACTCCATTGGAGACTCCTAGTGACATAGAAAATCCTACGTCTGCTACCTTTATCGTTCCGGCAACAATGGCAGAAGAGAAACCAATCTTTTTCCATAGATCAGATGCTTCTCCATCAAACTCCTTGCTTGAACCTTTCCAAAATGAAGGTCTGCCTCAACTATCCTTGTATAGTCCAATGGCATAAGCTATTATGAAGAAAATGGGCTACGACGCTCAAAATCCAGTTGGTTTGGGAGGTGGCCGTGGTATTCTCACACCATTGGAACCCACCCTGACCAGAAGTCAGCTGGAAAATTGGAAACTCCACCGTCGCATAGACAAGTCTTCATACAGGTTGGGGTATGATCCCAACACTCCGATGAGACAGTTGACACAAAGGTTGCAGAGTCATTTTGCCGACCAGGCCTCAACATCTCGTGCAGATGAAGACATCGATCTCTCTGGATATCTCTTTGAAGAGTTACCCAACAAGAACCCAGGAAGCTCATCAAATTGGTACGACTTCTCTGATGATGAAGAGGAATTGTCCGATGATACAGACGCACGGTTCTCTGATTCAGAGAAGCCATCATCTCCAAAAAAAGTGCCTTACTCTGACCCAGTTTCAGCAGGTGATTGGGATCATCTCATAGCAAGTCTTAAGAAGAGTACCGATCAAGAAGATTTATGGACAGAAGCGGAGCCATGGTCTGAAAATGCCCTTGGATATCCAGAAGGTCTTGTTGAGTTAGAAGCCTCCAAAAATATTGTGGAGGAACCACCTTCAAACCTTCCAACAGAAGATTCTACTCAAAAGATAGACTTGGGAACACCTGATAATCCACGTCCTATATTCATAAGTAAGAATATAAAGGACGATGAGTTACCCGAGTATGTCTCGTTTCTTCGTGAGTTTGTTGACTGTTTTGCATGGTCTTACGCTGAAATGCCTGTCTTAGATCCCAAAATAGCAGTTCACAAACTCAACCTGCAAGAAAATATCAAGCCTGTCAAACAAGGCCAAAGAAGATTCCGTTCTGATGTGCTGGACAAAATTAAACAAGAAGTTCAAAAACTCAAAAATGTTGGCTTCATCCGCGAGGAACAGCACCCTGAATGGTTGGCCAACATTGTCCCCGTGACAAAGAAAAATGGCCAAATCAGAGTCTGTATTGACTATAAAGATCTGAATAATGCATGCCCCAAAGATGAATTCCTGCTCCCCATACCGAAGGCAATGATTGACAACTCTTGCGGGTTTGAGCGAATGACTTTCATGGATGGCTTCTCTGGCTACAACCAGATAAAGATGCATCCCAAAGATGAAAGGCATACATCGTTTCGGACCCCATTTGGCTTGTATTGCTACACTGTCATGCCATTTGGTCTGAAAAATGCCGGTGCAACATATCAGAGGGCTATGATGAAGATATTCCAAGATATGCAGCATAAGACGGTCGAATGTTATGTTGATGACCTCGCTGTCAAAAGCAAAAGAAAAGAAGACCATCTCAAAGATCTTTGAGAAGTCTTCCTCCAGCTTCGTAAACACAAACTGTGAATGAATCCCCTCAAATGCTTCTTCGATGTCTCATTGGGTAAGTTCCTTGGATTCATAGTTCGGAAAGCTGGAATAGAGCTGGACCCCATCAAAGTCAAGGCTATCCTAGAAATGCCATCTCCAAGAACCCTGAGAGAACTGAAAGGGCTTCAAGGAAGGTTGAAGTACATCCGACGGTTCATTTCCAACCGATCAGGGAAGTGCCGTCCATTTTCTCGCCTAATGAAAAAAGGTGTAGACTTTGTCTGGGGTGCAGAAGTGAAGCTGCATTTCAAGACATCAAGTCGTACCTTAACAAACCTCCGATGTTGGCTACTCCCACAACCAGAAAACCATTCATCTTGTACACAAATGCTCGCGACTATTCTTTGGGCGCTCTACTTGCACAAGAAAATAATGGAGGAAAAGAAGCTGCTCTATACTACCTCAGTCACAAGTTGGTAGGTGCAAAGCATCACTACTCTCCAGTAGAAAAAGAATGCCTGGCAGTGATGTTCGCCATACAAAAGCTACGTCGCTATTTGCTGTCAAACACAGTATACCTGATTTCGAGGATCAATATCTTAAAGGTCCTTGCCACAAAAGCAGGTTCTCTCAATGCCCGGCTGGCGAAATGGTCCGTCCTTCTGTCACAATTTGATATTAGGCATGTACCACAAAAAGCGATCAAAGGCTAAGCTCTGGTAGATTTTCTTACAGAGCATCCACTGCCTAAGGATTCTCCGCTCAGAGATGATCTCCCAGATGAACCTGTCTACAATGTGGAGACTTCCTCACCAAATGCCTCTTGGAACATGTACTTCGATGGTGCAACCATGACAAATGAAAAAGGAAAGCCGATATCGGGAATTGGCATTCTCTTTGTTAGTCCTGACAAGTACATGATTCCACACGCATTCTCGCTACTGGAACCATGTTCAAACAATGCAGCTGAGTACCAAGCTCTGATCATAGGATTGGAACTCGCCCTTGAATCCGGCATCACCATGCTGGAAGCATTTAAGGATTCTCAGCTGATCGTCAATCAGATGAATCAGAAATATGAAATCAGGAAACCTGATCTGTTCCCTTCCTACAACAAGGCACAATCACTTCGACAAAAGTTTGACATCTGTCACATCTCCTACATCTGTAGAGGTGAAAACATCCGTACAGATGCCCTGGCTGGACTTTTTGCATCTATGGCAATCCAAGAAGGGGAAAACATGAAAATTACAGTGTGTCAAAGGAGGATTCTCCCTCCTCTCAACACACACCAAGCAGTCGTTGAATGCCATCGAGTGGTTGGAAGTCGGATTTCCATCCTTAAACCTCCAATTGGAGACTGGAGGGATCCGTTCATTGATTACATTATGTTCGGAATCCTACCTGAAGATCCAAAAGAGCGGATAAGCATTCAAAGACGAGCCCCAAACTTTCATTTGGACCTTCCCTCCAAAATGCTTTACAGAAAATCCTTCAATGGAGTACTCCTACATTGCTTGTCACAACAAGAGGCGGAAGAGACTCTAAAAGAAGTTCATGCTGGTCTTTGTGGAGCCCATCAGGCTGGTCCTAATCTCTATGATTAGATAAAAAGGTTAGGTTACTATTGGCCTACTATGGTAGATGACGCGATGCAATTTGCTAAATGTTACCAACAATGCCAAGTTCATGGAGATTATGTTCACATGCCTCCAGAATGGCTACACCCTATAGCGATCTCATGGGCCTTCAAAGCCTGGGGTATGGACATCATAGGTCCTATCTCTCCCCCCGTCAAGCAAAGGTCATTGCTTCATTTTCGCCGCTACGGATTATTTCTCCAAGTGGTCAGAAGCATTTGCGTTCAGTGAAATGAAGACCTCATCAGTCATTCAAATCTTGCGAACCAACATCATTTGTCACTTCGGCATACCTAAAAGATTCATCCATGATAACGGACCACAATTCCGAGATCACAGATTCTATAGGTTCTGCGACAAATACAAAATCCAAAGTTGTCCTTTGACTCCGTATAACCCAACAGCGAATGGACTAGCAGAAGTCTTCAACAAGACACTCTGCAAAACTCTCAAGAAAATGGTCTCTAGTCACAAAAGGGACTGGAGCGACAAACTGCCTGAAGCTTTATGGGCCTACCGGACTACCGTTCAAGGACCAACCCATAGCACACCATTCTCCTTGGTCTATGGATGTGAAGCAGTTGTCCCTTTAGAGGTACAAATTCCTTCTTTAAGGGTATCTCTACAAAATGAAATGATGTAAGAAAGCAACGTCAAATTGAGACTCCAAGAATTGGATAATCTCGATGAAAGACGGCTCGAAGCTCTGCAAAGCGTTGAGCTTTACCAAGCATGCATGGCATGATCTTTTGATAAGAAGGTCAGGCAACGAGCCCACAAAAAGGTTGACTTGGTTCTTGCGGTAAAAAGGCCAATGTTTTTTGCCCACAAATCCAAAGGCAAATTCGAACCAAAATGGGAGGGACCCTTCGTCATCGACAAAGTCTTCTCCAATGGCGCACATGCTCTTCTAAACATGGAGGGTGACAGATGTATGTTACCCATCAATGGCAAGTTCTGGAAGCGGTACTACCCTTGAAGAATTCCTACAATAGGTCAGAGCGATGCCTGCATGGCCAAAGCCTATTCCTAGATACTTGCTCGTCAAACCCACCCCTTTTAGAATTTTCATCCCTATGTTGAAATTTCTAAAAAAAAAGAAAAAAAACAATGTTTACTTTCAATATTTCATTGTTAAAAAAAAAAAAGTCAAACCCAAAACCCAAGTTTAGGAGCCTCTTCCCTAACTTGACCAAAACTTTCGATCCTTGAACCCAAAATTCGTGGTTTGAAACGAAAATCAGGACTCAGGGATTTCCACCCTAGTCCACCCCGACTTTTACCATCAAAAATGGTTTTGAGTCAAAATTTACGACCCTCTCGTCTTTAAACAAAAATGGTTTTTCAAACAAAAAAAAAAAAAAAACCCGTGGGGAAGCGACGTTTAGTCGATACTCACACAAAACCCAAAAATCGGAAGGATGCGAACCCAATTCGATACTTCCAAAACCTCAAATTGTAAGGAAGTGACACCTCATCAATACTTCCAAGATTTCAAAAATCATGGAGACACAATGTTTCAGTTGATATCCACAACCCAAATTTCAAAACAAAAACAAAGGTTCGAAAAAACCTCAAATTTCAAAAATCGTGGGGAGGCGATATTCCATCGATACCCACAAAACAAAATTTTTGAGAAAAAAGCAGGGAAGCGACATTCAGTCGATACTTGCACCAAAATCCGCGATGAGGCGACATTCCATCGATACTCGCAACCGAATGAGCGAGGAAGCAACATTCCATCGATACTTGCAATACCATTCAGCAGGGAGGCGACTCTTAGTCGATACTTTCACTTTGAAAACCAAAAAAAAAAGAAATTGGCTTTCACGCCAAAACCCGGCTTTCATGCCAAAAATAAAAAATCTAGCTTACATGCCGACAAAACAAAACATGGTTTTAAAAAACTCAGCTCTCATGCCACAAACAAAATTTGGCTCTCATGCCACAAACAAAATCTGGCTCCCATGCCACAAAATTTTGGCGCTCATGCCACAAAACCAAAACTTGGCTTTCACGCCACAAAAATCGGCTCTCATGCCAAAAACCTGATTCCATGCCACAAACAAAATTTTAGCTCTCATGCCACCAAAATCTAGCTTTCATGCCCAAAACAACCATTTGACAAAAGATTTTCACAAAATGACAACCTTTTGATCAAATTTTCAAAAAAACATTCCCATCCAACTTTTAATTACTTTCATCAAAAAGAATTTAAGTGAAACGAGGGAATACAAAAAAAGAAGGTGCCAAAAAAAATGTTTATACATGGAGGTACCAGAAAAAAGGGAGAAAGTTTGTTACAAAGTCAGGAGACTAGTCCGACATGGTCTTCAGCCAAAGGCTTAACTCCTCAAGCAAACTCTTGGCCTTAGCCTCCAAAGCTTCCAGGCCACGTTTCTTCAGGATTTTTCCATAAAAAGCAGTATGCCGTCGTGACCCATCTTCAGCACGAGGAAGCTCTTCCCAGAGAATCTGCTGATGGACTCGTCTTTTTCTCTCTCTGCCTTCCTCCGTCCCGGGTCCACCGGGATGCGGCGGGGTGAAGAAAAAAAGAGGCGAGCATCAACATTTTTTTCTTTTTGTACGGGTATGCCAGATTTTCTATTCTACTTGGAATCTGAAGTGGTGATCCGGAGATTCACCTTCACAAGTAGAAAGGAAATCAAACTTTTTTTTCTAACTTTCCATTGCATGCGTATTTAAAGAAAGAGACAAGGTTTTAAAATGCCGTGAGAGGCGATTTTGTTTAGTTTGCCGTGAAAGGTAGTTTTGTGTCGTAGAAGGCGATTTTGCCATGGAAGGCGATTTACAAATCTTATCAATGATGAAAGACAAGAATTGTGATTTTTGTCTCTTTTAAAAAATATAAAATACAATAGAGAAGAAAGAGAAAGGGGATCTGACTTCTCAAGCGATTGTGGGGACTCGTTCAGATCGAGGGTCGCGAGTAATGTATGACTCTGCCATCGTCCTTCAGATGAGAACACTTGATGCTTTGATTCACTTGGCTTGGCTTGGACCTCGGATTTTTAGAGGACAAAGACCAAGGTAAGGTCTTATATCCAATAAAAAAACCAAGTAGACGGGCTGAAAAGCCGCATCTAGGCCATGTTGGATAGAAGAAGAGAGGAGATCTTGGGGGGGAGGGGGGGGGGTGGCCCCCCAAGGTACTTTGATCACCTTGTGGCGTTTTCTTGCAGCAGAGTTTCTTCAGAGTAGCTGAGCTTCTTTGCGCAGAGATTTCTCCTAGAGTTTTTAGCAATTTTTTGGGGATTTTTCAGGACGACTTTCTGGCGATTTCTCATGACCCTTTCTCCTTGGAATGACCTCCTATTTATAAGCTTTTGGTGGCCATTAGGAGGGTTTTATGGGCATTAATGGTATTAATGCTCCATGATGGAAGGAGTTACAAGTATTTAATTCTTTATATTGTAACTCATTTTTCTTGGATTTTGATTGGCCGATGGAGAATAATGGGCATTTAATCTCCATGATGATGGGAATTTTATGATTAATTACCATGATTAATCTCCATAACGATAGGAGTTACATGGTTAATTGTCATGATTAATTGGACTTGTAACTCTCATTTCTTGGCTTCTGATTGGGCCGTTCAAAGTAATGAGTTAATGACCCTAATAAATTGCCATAAAAAGGTCATTTAACTTCATTAATTGGCTGCCGAGTCGCTTGAAGAGTCGCGGGCCGCGCCGCGTCTTTTGGAATTCTTCTTGCGATGATCATCGATGGATCCGTACGTTGCTTGATGTCGGATGACGATGAAAATTCAGACATTAGTTGACACCAATGGGCTGGCAACATCTGTCCAGTCGATTTCTTGATCGGTCGGGCAGAAAGTTTGCTTTCTTGGTCGGCCAGTTGGCAGTTTCGGAATGTCCGATGATGATCAAATGATTTTGCAAGACCCCGCCCCGAGAGTTTCCGATTAGTGTTAATTAAGACGTGACTTATTTATAAGTGAGATTAGTGGAAATTGGTTAAATCTGGATTAGAATAGTTTTTATAGCTTTGAATAATTCTGGGAACTCTTTTGATCTAGCGGGGCCCTTTGGGGGTTCCTTTTATTGTGTCTTGATTAGTTTTGGGATTTATTTAATAATTCTGGAAATCTGTAATTTGCTCCGTTTAATGTATTTTATTATTCCCGACAACTTTTGTATTTGCCCCGTTTCCGTTCGAGACCTCTAAACCCTAATTTGCCATTGATAGGGGTAAAATAGTCTTTTTACACAAAATCTGGACACTATTTTCAATGTCCCCGAAACTCGTAAAATATATACTTTTTGGAAAGTAGAAATTCCGACGATCGATTCTTCCTTCTTCGTCGAATCCATCCGAGGCCCGTAGAGCGATGTTTTAGCCCAATTTGATTTTTAAGTTGTGAGACCCATTCAGATTTTCTATATAAGGAGGAGTTCATTCCTTCTTCCCCCTTTTCCCTGCAACTTTCCCTTGAGAGCATAGAGAAGTTCCAGCCCAGCCCTAGGGTTCTCTTCAAGTTACCTTGCTTCTTGCTTCTCCCAATCTCTCTCAAATCTATTGCTAAAGGTTAAATGGAGGTGGTAATCTTCTTCCCCTCCATGAGAGCTTCATCTTGATATCATTTTTAGAGAGAGCCTTCCATTCCAAGCTACCTTTTGAGCAAGCTCTTGCCATTAGAGGACCTTCCATGTAAGCTCTTCTTCTCATCTCTTGGTTGTGTGTTCTTCTAGCCATGGAGGTGCTTCACATTGATTATTGGAAGCTATCTCCATCTATTTCTTGATTTTGACATTCTAGGGTTGTAATGAATGTATTTTGGGGATTTTTGTGTAGATTGTAGATTTGGAGCTTGATAAGAGGGATTAGAGCTTGACTAGCATATTTGGAGATCAAGGCAAGTGAATGAATGGATTTGTTTTGAATGAGTTCTTGTTTTATTGAAAATGTGGATTTTTACTATTCCTATTCCGTTAGTTTATTATGTTTCATAATGCTTTTGGGAAATGTACTTATTGATATGATTTTTCTCTTAGTTAGTTTTATGAGAATGTATGCATTCATTCATTAAAGTTATTTTGGTCATTATGAACTTCTTACATGATATTTGTACTTGCATTGAATGAGATTTGTATTGGTAGGAGAATAAATGCATTGATGGAATGGTGGTTGGTGGAAAGGATTAAATGTTAAATGAAAGGGAATAGGCCCATTTCATGTTAGGAACTGGTTGGAGTTGAGGTGAAAGGGTTTGGGAAAGAAAGAACTGAAATCTGCACCTGATGTGTAGTTCCCGCAGCTGGGCGGTCAGCGGGCGGTCACCTTGGCGGCTAGCCGACAGGTGACCGGCGGCTAGCCGACCCAGATGCGGTTAGAAACACAGAATGTTGTGTTTTGACAGGCGAACCGTGGTCAACCCTGCGGTCAGCTCGAGGCTAACCGCTAACCAAAAACCCTGTGACTGCCAGGTAGCCGAGATGCGCGGTCAGAAACACAGAATGCTATATTTTAGCAGGGTGAACCGCGGTCAGCCCCGCGGTCAGCCAGCGGCTAACCGCCTATCACCTTGGCGGCTAACCGCCAGCTAACCGACTAGTGACCGAATTTCACCCAGAATTCCTGAGTCTTTTCTATTGTTTTCGGATATGGTATTTAAAGGTTTGGATGGGTTGTTTTGATGCCCTACCACCTTGGAAAGACCCAGGGGATGACATAAGGAGACTGACTTAGAAAGAAATTCCATTTCGGAAAGGTATTGGGAATTTTGGATTCGTCAACTTGTATAAGGAAACTTGATATGTCATCTATCATTCGAGTACCATACTAAGGGCAATAATAGACATACAAGATCTTTATACATGTTGTATGAATACGGAAGCCCCAATATATATAGTCCGTAACTGTATAAGAACTTATTTCATTGTTTTTAACTCTGATTTATGCACCTGACATGTCCTGCCAGCCCCGTTTACGCATGAAAAGATAATGATATGAAATGTGTGCCTATGAGCACCCTGCCCCGCCTGCCCGAGTGTTTTGTACCGATATAGTTTTGTACACGTTTTGATTTCTCGTGTAACCTATGAGTCGGCACCACTAAGCTTGGACGTCCTTGTTAGTCTGATCAACTGACTTGGGTCTCCCCCTTGTGCTCCCGCCAGTTGCAACTTGGATCCTGTCCTGTCCCGTTACCCGGTTCCGCGGCCGTGGTCTTGCCTAGCTATATGTATATGTATATAATGTTGGTTTTCGTCACTTCGTGTGCTCGAGCCCAACGCACTGAATGTGCTCTCATCACATTAGTGATAGAGAGGATTTAGCTTTAGTGTGGTTGCCATTTAGTCAGTTCTTGTACCTTGAATACCCTACATGATTTATATTGCATCTGTACTTTAAATGAACCATGCATCATGTTTTATGACAGTTATTGTTTTAACAAGATTTCGTTATGTTTAAGATGTGCTTTGATTTCTTTCTTGGTATTATCTATTCACCCACCTGCCAGACCGTCGTGTCTGACCCATTTTTGTGGTACTCAGGTCCAGCTCCCGTTATTGCCTTCGAGGACGAGCCAGAGGAGGCGGTCGATGAACCGCAACGATTAGTGGAGTGGCAAGCTGACAATGTCATGTAGACATTTGGTTTAGCTTTGAGCTGCGAACATTTTGGGGAGATTATAGAATGATACATGATTTATTCTTTTGGTTGTACTGGCCTTTGTTGGCCATTATTTTTGGGGAATGTTAATTTAACTTGATCTTTTGTTTAAACTCTAACTTCGAATTTTGGGAATGCTAATGAGATCATTGCTCACTCTGACATCATGTCATGCTTGTATATTATCAGTCTCATATAATGAGAATGGATTAAGAGTTTGATTTGCTACACGCTTCCGCACCAATGTAAATATTCTATGAGTGTGAGTGGAATCCTCACCGCGGAAACCTGTGGGAAATTAAGGAAATGTATATTCATTGTTAAGGGTAGTTCATTACCCCATCCACACCACCGTCGCGGTCCCGGGTCCCGGTTTGGGGTCGTGACAGATTTCGATGGTGGATCCGTGATGTTAACAAAGATCGACGGATATCATGCCTCAAAAATCAGATTTTAAGAAAATCACAGGGGCCAAACATCGCGAAACGCGAAAAAGAACAGAAAAATGACACTTTTGGCGGAAATCCGACGACCCGGATTTTCAGGGTTGCCGGCGACCATGCACCCATGGTCGCCGGCGACCATGGGCCAAGGTCGCCGGCGACCATGGGCCAAGGTCGCCGGCGACCTTGGACTTTAGACCATTTTCCGGTCGCCTTCCGATCGCCGTTTCTTGGTCGTTTCTCAGGCTTTTTTGCTTCTGTTTTCTCCCGTATTTTTCTTTGACATTTCTCCTCATTTATTGGCCTAATTCCTCTGAAGAAAACCTGTCAAAAGGCTGTGTAAATCAGAGCACAAAGTTTCCTATTTTTGGAAAAGCCGAAGACTTGTAGCTGATTTTCCGCCAAGAGTTGAAACTGGGTCAAACGATGTCGGAATGACCTGAAATTTGAGGTGAAGCCTCTTGGGCATTAGATAGGACCAACCATGGGCTTTTATTTGAGTTTTGAAGCCGTCTTGGGTCCCGTCGATGCTTGACTTGATTTCACCGTGCAGAGGATGTCGGGCTTTGATGTACGGTCATCCGATGTCCGATTGACCTGAAATTTGACGGGGAGCCTATTGGAGTCATTTTGAGATGATCCATTAGCTCCGATTTGGGTGCCATGGTCCCGGGGAACTTCGCCTCCGGTAGCCTTAATTTTGCTTCGGAGCATCAAAACCGGGTCAAACGTTGTCGGAATGACCTGAAATTTGACGTGCAGCCCTTTGGAAGCATGCAGAAGCTACTCATGTGTTTTGTTTGATGAGTGGCGGCATCAGAGGTTCTCACCGGCGGGAGGCTTGATTTCGCCGTTCGAGAGTTGATGGAGGGTCAAACGGTGTCGGTTTGACTTGAAATTCGACATGGAGCCTTTTGGAGGTATTTTGAGACCATCCATAGACTCTAATCGAAGATTTGATGTATTTGACATTGTCGCCGTCGGGAGCTCCCGCTCAGCTGTTGGAGGATTAAAGTTAGGCCAAATGGTGTCGAAATAGCCCGAAACTTCATGTGTACCCTTCTTTTGGCTACTTTGAAAGATCTTGTAGTTTTTGTTTGGTTTTGCCAAGATCTGATGCTTAAAGCAGTTTTGCTTGTTTGTAGTAGGATGCGGCTCCATATAGCTTTTGATGTTGATGGGGCAAAGTGACATTTTTGGTGTCTACAAATGCCCCCTCGAGGTACAGCGATGAATTGGATAGCCTTTGCAGTCGATGTGCCCCGAAGAAAACTTTGAAGGAGAACTTCTGACTTGACCAAGAGTCTTTGAGCATTTTTCTTGATAGTGTAGCCTTTTTGAGTTTCCAAGGGAATTTTATGGCAGTGAGAGACATCACGTACCATCTCAAAGAAAAATTTTGAAAATGACATTTGGATTGTGTTTTTGGGTTTTGGTTTTTCTTTTTGACCTTGTGAACTTAAAGGCTTTGTGTTGCGCATCAGGCGGTCAAGAAGGTTTTTGGTTTTTGACCTTGTGACCCAACAAGCTGTATGTGGCAAGTTAGGGGGTCAGGTTTTGAATTTTGATTTTGGTCTTGTGACCTAACAAGCTGTATGTGGCAAGTTAGGGGACCGGGATTTGGTTTTGGTTTTGGCCTTGCGACCCAACAAGCTGTATGTGGCGAGTTAGGAGACCATGGTTTGGATTTTGGTCACTCTTTGGGACAACTTTAGGTCCGTTGGAGTGGTTTGGGTTTTTGTGGAATGTCAATTTCAAGGTTTTGGCTTAATTTGGTTCATGAGGTGGGATGCTTTGGATTTTTGGAAACTCATGAGGCTTGAATTTTTTTGTATGGTCCAATCAACTCAAAGGAGGCATGGAACCATTTTTGTATCCTCTTGGTAAGAGGAATTTTGACTAAAAGCCACTTTTAGCGCCTAGGTGGTTAAACCTGGATCATGTGGGCTAACCCATGGGACCTTAAGCTTTAAAGATGGCTTAGATCTCATGTGGCGTCATTTTTGTTAAGAATATCTAAGAATATTCTTACTTGGAGAGAATCTCTCAAGTTTCCTTGATTTTTGGAGAGATTTTCTCAAAGTATCTTTCTCTGGGAGAAAGTTTCTCATAATCCCTCTCTTTTTGGAGAGAATTTCTCAAAAGATCTCCTCATTGGGAAAGAATATCCCATAATTCCTTTCTTTTAGGAAGTTTGCTAATTTGTAGCACTTACCTCCTCCTTTTCTCCTCCTTTCCTCTTTTGGTTTGCTCTCTTCTATAAAAGCAAGGGGAGGTTGGATCTCTTGCTCCTATTGCCTTCTTTTTTGCAAAAGTCTTCAAGAGTGCTCCAAGATCAAGAATTCTTCTTCTTCAAGGAGCTTCAAGCTTTTTCTTCTTCTTCTCCATCAATGGCTTCAAGTAAGTTTCTTTTTTTTTTCTAAAGAAACCCCATGTAGGAATAGAAAAAGGTTTTCATTATTTCCTTTTCTTTTCTTTTGTGTTTCTTTCTCTTCTTTTTTTTTTTTTTCACGTGCATCTCTTTTTTTTTTTTTACACGTTTTTTCTTTTTTTTTTCTTTCCCTTTTTTTTTCTTTTTCTTGCACGGTTTTCTCTCTCTTTCTCTCTGTTTTTTTTTTTTACCGTGGCTCCTTTTTTTTTCTCACGGTTTCTCTTTTTTTTTTTTTACCGTGTGTTTTCTTTTCTTTTTTTTTTATCTTCTTTTTTTTTTTTTTTTTGTGGCCGTACGGACAAGAATTTTTCTTTCTTTTTTTTTCTTTTTTTTTTTAAAGAGATTTTCTTCTCTTTTTTTTTTTTGAATTCTGAGATGTGCATGCATGACAAGTTTCCTTCTATGCATTTTTTTTAGAAACTGAAATTGGAAGTATGATAGTGCACACCTGGAAATCTTTTCGCAAGTCTTGGGATTTGGAGCTCGCAGCAATGTTGAGCCCTTTCTTGGTCTTGCGGGGATTTTCTGAGGAGCTTTGCAAGTTTTGGATTCTGGAGCTCGCAGCAATGTTGAGCCTTTTTCTGATCTTGCGGATATTTGAGAAGCTTTGGCTTGATCTCGCAGCAATGTTTGAGTTCGAGCCTTCTTCGAGAATTTTCCATGATTATGGGCTTGCAGCGATGTTGAGCCCATCTTCAAGCTCCTATTTCTTTCGGGGTGTTTTCCTTTTCTTCGGAATTGCCCCGGAACCATGCCAAAATTTCGCTAGATTTTTTTAGCAAAATTCTGTCATTTTGATGATTGATTTTTTTTTCTTTCCATCCTTTGCAAGTAGTTCCTCCAGAACGAACAAGGGTAAGGAGCCTGTCACTAATGCACCTCGCCGTTCTACCAGATCCTCTAATGTGGCCGTACAGCAGGCCTGGGAGGAGGTCCAGCATGTTGAAAGGAACTTGGAAGAGTGTGACTCGCTCAATCGAGATGAGATGAGGCAACGTTTGATTGCCCTCAAAGATGAGGAGTATTATAAGATTATGGTAAGCAACCGTCCCTGGGTCACGGACGATCAGAGCAATGTGCCCAAGCCTACCTTCTTCTTTGGTGATGCTGTCCCCGACGATTCAACATACCAAAGGAGATGTTTTCAGTTCTCTTTCACAGTTGATGGTGAAAAGAGAACTGTTTCTACCCGGTCGTCCTTCGATCGGACAATCTCGATCATGAGCCTTTCCTCCACATGCTCGAAGAGGGAAGATCCTCTAAGCTGGGTGAAGAGGACAAATGTGATCAAGACCAGGGTTTTTGTTGGCGGCCCTTCTGGTTTTGCAGAGAAGTCGCCTGCCCGTATAGACATTTTGATGCCGGCCAGCGGCTACCAAGGTTCAGACCATTCTTCAGTCGATTTGAGACCGGTGGGCCTTGGCATTTTCAAGGGCGATGGCAGCAATTGGGTGAAACCTTTTCGACTTCGTGGCCGTTTCCATGCTGACTCGAGCTTGGAGTCGTGGACTGATCACATCCTGCAGGTTGGCGGTGCCATTCTGAAGGAGGCCGAGGTTTTTTATGCGGTTCGCGCTTTTCAGAAAACCATGGTTTTCTCCGATGAAGCCTTTATGGCCATGCTAGAGTCGTTCCTTCCACAAACCAACACCTTCGTTGTCACGAATGGTGAGATTGATTTTTCTTTAAAGGAACTGAGTGCCATCATTGGGCTGCCTATCCTCGGCAATCTCTATGAGGAGTTTATGCCTATCGACAGCGTCCTTAAGGAGCAGTCTGAGGAGTTCAGGCTTTTTTATTTTCAGCTCGTCGCCTTCTATGATTTTTTTTAAGGAGAAGGAGGGCTCGAAAGTCCGGTGTAGCAGTTGCAGGAGTGGTAGCTTTTTTTCTTCCAACTTCTTTGATAGTGGGGAGTCTTCTTAGAGTACGACCCTGGAAGCCAGGGCTAAGAACCCGGATTCGAAGAAGATCTCCGTCATGCGAGAGAATTTGAGGGTATTCTTCGCAAGCACAGACGCCATTCATTCTGACATTGCGCTGCGGAGAGATCTCGCTGTCTACCTCACTTATTGGCTGGGTGAGGCTGTATTTGCTGGAGGAGACGGAACGCACATCAAGCCGCATTGCATTTTTCTGGCTTCTCAGATGGCTTTCGGAGAGCGGCTTGCTTTGGTGCCTGCTCTTTACTCCTATTTGTGTACCGAACTGCAGGCTGCTGCTTTCCTGGTTCGGCTTGGGCTTCCCATGAATAGGGTATTTTCAGCCCACATTTTCTATTCGTGGTATGTATACCACTGTCCCAGTTTCCACCGATTGGGTGCTGCTCAGGACGATGACCCGTTTATGATTCGGTTGGCTAGAGGGAAGCCTGTTTCCGAATCTCTTTTATCTGCCCGCTTGAGGATCCGACGATTCTGGGACGTCGAGATGGGGCAGTCTTCAGTGAAGCTTTCTCCGGGTTTGAGGAAAAAGGCTTTTGGTTTTGGTGTCTCTCGTGATTCGACCAGGGCAGGGTCTGGGAGACACTATTCTTTGACAAATGCAGAGAGGAGTTGGCTTTTTAACATACGTGTCGGCACGATGGTGTACCGCAGACATCTTTTTGTCGACATCCAGTCGTATGTTCCCTCGCGTTTTGCCATGCAGTTGGGCTTTTCTCAAGGCGTTGTTGGAGCGCCTTCGAGCGAGGTGAAACGTTTTGGAGGTCTGCAGGATGGGAGAAATGCATGGGCCTTTTATAGCGCGGAAGACACTACTACCCTGATTTCTTATCCTGAGTTGCCTACTTTCCGAACTGCTGGCTTCACAAAATGGTTTGTGGAGAGCTTTTCAGCGTACCGGGGGCTTTCCAAGAAAGAGCTTGATGTAAAACAGTCTTCCGGGAAGGGCCTTGGGAAGTCAGACGGCGTCCGCCTAGAAGAAGTTCTGGCTTTCCCTTATGGAGAAAGGCACAGAACAGGTTTTCTCGAGGAACAGGACGTCATCAGACTGGGAGCTGCACAAGAGATACCTGGTGAGGTCTTGGAACAGCTTGCCGAGGAGGAGGCTGAGGTTGCTGTCGCGAGCCAGGACCGGGGGCCCCGGGACCGCGACGGGGTGGTGTGGATAATGAACCACCCCTTGTTGATATTTAATGATTATACATTTCCTTAATTTCCCACAGGTTTCCGCGGTGAGGATTCCACATACACTCATAGAACATTTATATTGGTGCGGAAGCGTGTAGCAAATCAAACTCTTAATCCAATCACATCAAATAAGACTGTTAATAAACAAGTATGACATGATGTCAGAGTGAGCAATGATCTCATTAGCATTCCCAAAATATTAGGTTAAAGTTTAAACAAAAGAACAAGTTAATTAACATTCCCCAAAAATAATGGCCAACAAAGGCCAGTACAACCAAAGTATAAATCAATAACATCCCAAAATGTTCGCAGCTCAAAGCTAAACCCAATGTCTACATGACATCGTCAGCTTGCCACTCCACTAGACGTTGCGGTTCACCGACCGCCTCCTCTGGCTCTTCCTCAAGGGCAAAGACGGGAGCTGGACCTGAGTACCACAAAAATGGGTCAGACACGACGGTCTGGCAGGTGGGTGAATAGATAATACCATGAAAGAAATCAAAACGCTTTCTAAACATAATGAAATCTTGTTAAAACAATAACTGTCTGAAAACAGGGTGCATAGTTCATTTAAAGTACAGATGCAATATAAATCATGCGGGGTATCCAAGGTACAGGAACTGACTAGATGGCAACCACACTAGAGCTAAATCCTCTCCATCACTAATGTGATGAGAGCACATTCAGTGCGTTGGGCTCGAGCACACTAAGTGACGAGAACCAACATTATATACAGATACATATACATATAACTAGGCAAGACCACGGCCGCGGAACCGGGTAACGGGACAGTACGGGATCCAAGTTGCAACTGGCGGGAGCACAAGGGGGAGACCCAAGTCAGTTGATCAGACTGACAAGGATGTCCAAGCTTAGTGGTGCCGACTCATAGGTTACATGATAAATCAAAACATATACAAAACTATATCAATATAAAACATACGGGCAGGCGGGGCATGGTGCTCGTAGGCACACATTTCATATCCTTATCGGTTCATGCATAACGAAACTGGCGGAACATATCCGGTGTATAAATCCGAGTTTGAGATAGAACCAGTGGCATCGGGTAATGATACATATAAACTAAATAAAACAATGCAATGAATCCTTATGTCATTAGGGACTATGTATTGGGGCGTCCATATTCAAACGACATGTATAAGGATCTTGTATGTCTAAATTACCCTTAGTATGGTACTCGAATGATAGAGGACATACTAAGTTTCCTTATGCACGTTGATGAATATAAAAGTCTCAATACCTTTTCCGAAATGATGTTTCTTTCTATGTCAATCTCCTTATGTCATCCCCTGGGTCTTTCCAAGGTGGTAGGGCATCAGAACAACCCATCCAAACCTTTAAATACCATAACTGAAACCAATAGAAAAGACTCAGGAATTCTGGGTTAAACTCGGTCACCTGTCGGTCAGGTGGCGGTTAGCCGCCGAGGTGATCGGCGGTTAGCCGCTGACTGACCGCGGGGCTGACCGCGGTTCACCCTGCTAAAATGTAGCATTCTGTGTTTCTAACCGCGCCTCTCGGCTACCTAGTGGTTACTGGGGTTTTTGGGGTGGCGGTTAGCCGCGAGCTGACCGCTCGGCTGACCGCGGTTCGCCTGTCAAAATGCAGCATTCTGTGTTTCTAACCGCATCTGGGTCGGCTAGCCGCCGGTCACCCGTCGGCTAGCCGCCAAGGTGACCGCCCGCTGACCGCCCAGCTGCGGGGACTACACATCAGGTGCAGATTTCAGTGCTTTCTTTCCCAACCATTTCACCTCAACTCCAAACCATTTCCCAACGTGGAGTGGGTCTATTCCCTTCCATTTAACATTTACTTCTTCCCACCAACCACCATTCCACCAATGCATTAATTCATCTACCAATCCAAATTTCATTTAATGCAAGTACAATACCATTTAATAAGCTTATAATGACCCAAGATAAACTTTGGTGAGGAATGCATATATTCACATAAAACTACTAAGGGAGAAACCATGTCAATAAATACCTTTCTAAAACATTATGGAACATAATGAATCAAATGAAATATGAATAGTAGAAATCCACATTTTTGACAAAGTAAGAACTTATTCAAGTTAAATCCATTCATCCACTTGCCTTGGTCTCCAAGTATGCTAATCAAGCTCTAATCCACTATCAAGCTCAAAATCTACAATCTACACAAAAATCCCCAAAATACAATCATTACAACCCTAGAATGTCAAAATCAAGCAATAGATGGAAATAGCTCCCAATAATCAAGGTGAAGCACCTCCTAGGCTAGATGAACACAAAAATCAAGAGATGAGAAGAAGAACTTACATGAAGAGTCCTCTAATGGCAAGAGTTCGCTCAAAAGATAGCTTGGAATGGGAGGCTCTCTCTACGAATGGTATCAAGACGAAGCTCTCATAGAGGGGAAGAAGATTACCACCTCCATTTTGCCTTTAGCAATAGATTTGAGAGAGGTTGAGAGATGGAGGAGCAAGGAGCAAGAAGAAGAAGAAGAACCTAGGGCTGGGCTGGAACCTTCCTTTTTCTCAAGAAGTTGCAAGAAGAGGAGGAGGGAAAAGAACTCCTCCTTATATAGACATTGGATATGGGTCCCACAACTTAAAAGTCTAAAATGGGCTAGAACGTCAATCTACGGGCTTCGGACGGATTCGACGAAGAAGGAAGAATTGATCGTCGAAATTTCTACTTTCCAAAAAGTATATATTTTATAAGTTTCGGAGACATTGAAAATAGTGTCCAGATTTTGTGTAAAAAGACTGTTTTACCCCTATCAATGGCAAAGTAGGGTTTAGAGGTCTCGAATGGGAACGGAGCAAATACGAAAGTTGTCGGGAATCATAAAATACATTCAACGGAGCAATTTACCGATTTCCAGAATTATAACTAAATCCCAAAACTAATCGAGACTCAATAAAAAGGAACCCCCAAAGGGCCCCACTAGATCAAAAGAGTTCCCAAAATTATTCAAAGCTATACAAAGCTATTCTAATCCAGATTTAACCCATTTCCACTAATCTCACTTATAGCTAAAACACGTCTTAATTAACACTAGAAGGAAACTCTCGGGGCGGGGTCTTACATCCTCCACCCCTTAGGGCATTTGGTCCACCAAATGAAATAAAATAAGTAACCTCGGGTAGTAGATGCGGATACTTCTTCTGAACTTGATTCCGTAATTCCCACGTTGCCTCTTCGGGTCCGTGATTTTCCCAGAGCACTTTCACCCATTGTATAGTCCTTGTCCTCAGTTCTTGTTCCTTCGTATCGATGATCTGAATAGGCTTCTCGACATAGGTGGCATCTTCTCTGATCTCTAATGGTTCATGACGGAGTACATGTGACGGGTCGGGGACGTACTTTTTCAACATAGACACATGGAAGACATTGTGCACGCCGGAAAGCTCAGGTGGTAAGGCCAATCTGTAAGCCACGTCACCAATCTTGCTCACGATATCATAGGGTCCAATGTATCTCCGAGATAATTTGCCTCTCTGTCCGAATCTCAAAGTTCCTCTAGTAGGTGACACCTTCAAGAAAACCTTATCTCCTTCCTTAAAATGTAAGTCCCTTCGATGAGAGTCTGCATAACTCTTCTGTCTACTCCGGGCTACTTTCAGACGTTCTTGGATCAACTTGACTTTGTCGCTGGTTTCACTCACCATAGTCGGTCCATGAAAACTGCGAATACCTACTTCTTCCCAACAAACTGGAGTTCTACATCTCCTACCATACAATGCCTCAAAAGGCGCCATTCCAATGCTCGAATGATAACTGTTGTTGTAGGCGAATTCGCAAAGCGGTAGGGTCTCATCCCATTGAGTCTTGAAATCTAGTACACACGCTCGAAGCATATCCTCAAGGGTCTGAATTGTTCTTTCCGACTGACCATCTGTTTGTGGGTGATACGCTGTGCTGAACTGAAGCTTCGTTCCCATAGACTCATGCAAAGTCTTCCAGAATCTCGAGACGAATCTGCTATCTCTGTCCGAAGTAATGGAGACTGGCTGCCCATGACGGCTGACAATCTCGTTGACAAACAACTCTGCGAGAGGTAACATATGCATTTTCTCTCCGGTCTTCATAGGAATAAAATGAGCTGATTTGGTAAGACGGTCCACAATGACCCATATGGAGTTGTTCCCTTTTCTGGTCCTTGGCAATCCCGAGATGAAATCCATGGTGATATGTTCCCACTTCCACTCTGGGATCTCTAATGGCTGCAATAACCCTGGAGGTCTCTGATGCTCTGCCTTCACCAACTGACACGTCATACATCGTGAAACGAAAGCTGCTATTTCCCTCTTCATGTTGTTCCACCAAAATCTGCCTTTCAAGTTCTGATACATCTTCGTGCTACCCGGATGCATAGAGTACTTCGTACTGTGCGCCTCTGTCATAATGTCATTCTTCAAATCTTCAATATTGGGCACGCATAGACGATCACGATAGAATAAGACTCCATCCACAAAACGAAAATCAGGGCGTTCTGCTATATGCTCTGAAATCTTGGCCAACTCTGGATCTTGCAATTGGTTGTCCTTGATCTTCCGAATGAACGAGGGTTCAGACACTGACATGTTGGCTAACATTACACCCTCGCTTAGGGGCTGAAAATCTACGCCCAACTCTTCAAATTGCTGAAAGAAGCACGTAACTCTTAGGCTTGCCACACTTGCTGACTTCCTACTCAAGGCATCGGCTACTACATTTGCCTTTCCCGGGTGGTACTTGATCGGAAAATCATAATCTTTGATATATTCCATCCATCTTCTTTGTCTCATATTCAACTCCTTCTGAGAGAACAAATACTGTAAGCTGCGGTGATCGGAGTGGACTTCAAATTTCTCTCCGTAGAGGTAATGTCTCCACATCTTTAGCGCAAAAACGACCGCTGCTAACTCCAGATCATGCGTTGCATAGTTCTTCTCGTGGTCCTTCAACTGCCGGGATCCATACGCAACGACTTTTCTATCTTGCATCAACACACAACCGAGTCCTATATTCGACGCATCTGTAAAAATGGTGTAACCTCCGCTCCCGGATGGTAAAGTGAGGACGAGTGCTGACGTTAATCTCTTTTTCAACTCTTGGAAGCTGGCCTCGCATTGGTCTGTCCACACATAGGGTGTATTCTTCTTGGTCAACTTCGTCAATGAAGCTGCAATCGACGAAAATCCTTGCACAAATCTTCGATAGTAACCCGCCAATCCAAGAAAACTTCTGATTTCTGACGCTTTCTTCGGTCTTTCCCACTTGACAACTGCATCTATCTTGGCTGGGTCCACTGATAATCCTTCTTTGGAAATGATATGACCTAAAAATGCGACTTCTTCAAGCCAAAAATCGCACTTAGAGAGCTTCGCATACAATTGATTGTCTCTTAGGAGTTGCAATGCTATCCTCAAATGCTCTTCATGTTCTTCTCTAGACTTAGAGTACACCAAAATGTCATCAATAAACACCACTGTGAATTGGTCTAAGTACTCAGCGAATATTTTGTTCATCAAAGCCATAAATACTGCTGGTGCATTCGTCAGTCCAAATGGCATCACTAGAAACTCATAGTGTCCATATCTCGTCCGGAACGCCGTCTTCGATACATCTGAATCTCTAACTCTCAGCTGATGATAACCGGATCTTAGATCGATCTTCGAAAAGTAAGCAGCACCTTGCAATTGGTCAAATAATTCATCTATCCTTGGCAATGGATACTTGTTCTTGATGGTAGCTTGGTTCAATTTCCGGTAGTCAATACACATTCTCATGGAACCGTCTTTCTTCTTGACGAATAACACTGGAGCTCCCCAAGGTGAGACACTTGGTCTAATAAAACCTTTGTCCAACAATTCTTGCAACTGAATCTTCAACTCACCTAATTCAGCTGGAGCCATTCTGTATGGTGCGATAGATATCGGAGCGGTCCCCGGTAACAATTCGATGGTGAAGTCGATCTCCCTAACAGGTGGTAAACCTGGGATTTCTTCTGGAAAGATGTCTGGGAATTCGCAAACAATTGGGATCTCCTCCACCCCTTGGGACCGTTTATCCTCCGTGATAAACGCTAAATAGCATTCACATCCACTTCTCACTAGTCTATCAGCCTTCAATGCTGAGACGAATCTTGGACAAGAATTCTTCCTCTCCCCATGGAACAATACTCCTGCTGGGGTTTCCTCTAATTTGAACGTGAGGGTCTTATGGAAACAGTCCATCGTAGCATGGTATCCGGCTAACCAATCCATTCCTAGAATAACATCGAAATCATACATCTCCAACAAAATGAGATTCGTCGGTAACACCACATCTCCTATCTTAATAGCACATCTAGGATAATACTTCCTACACACAACTTGTTTGCCTACGGGGGTGGACACCGTCAATACATACTCAAGTTCTCTAGCAGGCATATCAATCAACTTAGAAAATTTTGGAGACAAGAAGGAGTGCGTAGAGCCAGGGTCAAACAAAATCTTAGCTTCAAATCCACAAACTAGGAGTGTACCTTCCACCACGTTATCTGCCGCCTCTACATCAGCTTGGTTAATTGCATACACTTGTCCTCGCTGCTGAGGCCTGTTCTGAGCCTGTTGCTGCCTTCCTTGTTGTGCATTCCTATTCTGCTGAGGAGGACGCTGATTCTGATTCTGTCCTTGCTGACGAGCTTGATGCTGTTGTGGAGGTCTGTACTATTGCTGCGGAGCTTGCTGCTGGAGTGGCCTGGGCTGGTTCTACACGGCTAGTGCGTTCTGAGGTGGTGCCTGGCGCTGTGTCCCTTGTTGTTGCTGATTCTGTCTGTTGTTACCTTGTCCAGCTTGCCTTGGGCAGTCTTTAAGCTGGTGTGCCATGGATCCACATCTGAAGCATGCTCCCGTAATCGTACGGCATTGAGCACTCTCATGGTTCTTACCACAGTGAACGCAAACTAGAGCATTCTGCACGTTTTGTTCATGCCTCGGTCGTTTGTTCTGATGGTTCCTTGGTGGGTGATTCTGTTGGTGAGCTGGTGCCTTTCCTTGGATCTTGAGGATCTTGTTGTTCAGGTTCTCGAATTTGTAGGCCCTTCTCACAGCCTCTTCAAAAGTGATAGGTGGTACAACACCCGTGGCATCCCTTTCAATGATCGGGTTAAGTCCTTCAAGGAACCGCGTTATCTTCTTCTCCACAGTGTCAATTAATTCGGGGGCATATCGAGACAACCTCTCAAACTTCGTGAGGTACTCTTGCACAGTTGTGTTACCTTGTACGAGCTGCTGGAATTCAATGGCCTTTTGCCTCTTCACATGTGTCGGTACAAACTTATCACTGAATTGCCTCTTGAAACTTGCCCAAGCCTCTGCGTCTGCTATGGTCCTATACTCAGCCTTGATTGTCTTCCACCATATGTCCGCTAGGCCGGTGAACATGGAAGCGGTGAGCTGCACTTGCTGTCTACCGGTACATCTGAATATCTCGAAGATGTTCTCTGTCTGCTCCAACCAGTCGTCTGCAGCTAGTGGGTCCTCATGCCCAGTGAACTCCTTGGGACCCCTCTTCCTAAACTTTTCGTATAGCGCATTGGGATCATGTTCCCTATTGTTGATGACAATCTGAGTGCCTAGAGGTTGCGCTGGTGCCGGTTCAGGTCTCCTTTCCAACACTTCTAACAACTGCCTTTGCATTGTAGCCATCTCCCTAGCATGCTCTTCATCCTTTCTGGCCATTTGTTCTTGCATTCTGGCTTGATTTTCGTTGGCTTGACGTTGCTGGTCAAGCATGGCTTGCATCATCTGTTGGAATTGATTCTGCATGTTTGGGTCCGGAATACCGTTTCCTAGTGGCCCGGTGTGTTCACTATTGCTTGCGGTGGGATTGTCGGTTACGGGTCTTTTTCGAGGTGGCATATCACTGTAAAACAAATTGTTAGCACATAAAATCATATAAGGGTTACACATTGCTCACACGAGTCTAACTAACGAAAAGTCTAACAAAAGTCTAACGGATCCTCGCCACGTCCTTAGGATTTCTAGTTTCTTTTAATTGCCTGAAACACGTCTGGCTCTGATACCAGTCTGTCGCGACCCAGGACCGGGGGCCCCGGGACCGCGACGGGGTGGTGTGGATAATGAACCACCCCTTGTTGATATTTAATGATTATACATTTCCTTAATTTCCCACAGGTTTCCGCGGTGAGGATTCCACATACACTCATAGAACATTTATATTGGTGCGGAAGCGTGTAGCAAATCAAACTCTTAATCCAATCACATCAAATAAGACTGTTAATAAACAAGTATGACATGATGTCAGAGTGAGCAATGATCTCATTAGCATTCCCAAAATATTAGGTTAAAGTTTAAACAAAAGAACAAGTTAATTAACATTCCCCAAAAATAATGGCCAACAAAGGCCAGTACAACCAAAGTATAAATCAATAACATCCCAAAATGTTCGCAGCTCAAAGCTAAACCCAATGTCTACATGACATCGTCAGCTTGCCACTCCACTAGACGTTGCGGTTCACCGACCGCCTCCTCTGGCTCTTCCTCAAGGGCAAAGACGGGAGCTGGACCTGAGTACCACAAAAATGGGTCAGACACGACGGTCTGGCAGGTGGGTGAATAGATAATACCATGAAAGAAATCAAAACGCTTTCTAAACATAATGAAATCTTGTTAAAACAATAACTGTCTGAAAACAGGGTGCATAGTTCATTTAAAGTACAGATGCAATATAAATCATGCGGGGTATCCAAGGTACAGGAACTGACTAGATGGCAACCACACTAGAGCTAAATCCTCTCCATCACTAATGTGATGAGAGCACATTCAGTGCGTTGGGCTCGAGCACACGAAGTGACGAGAACCAACATTATATACAGATACATATACATATAACTAGGCAAGACCACGGCCGCGGAACCGGGTAACGGGACAGTACGGGATCCAAGTTGCAACTGGCGGGAGCACAAGGGGGAGACCCAAGTCAGTTGATCAGACTGACAAGGATGTCCAAGCTTAGTGGTGCCGACTCATAGGTTACATGATAAATCAAAACATATACAAAACTATATCAATATAAAACATACGGGCAGGCGGGGCATGGTGCTCGTAGGCACACATTTCATATCCTTATCGGTTCATGCATAACGAAACTGGCGGAACATATCCGGTGTATAAATCCGAGTTTGAGATAGAACCAGTGGAATCGGGTAATGATACATATAAACTAAATAAAACAATGCAATGAATCCTTATGTCATTAGGGACTATGTATTGGGGCGTCCATATTCAAACGACATGTATAAGGATCTTGTATGTCTAAATTACCCTTAGTATGGTACTCGAATGATAGAGGACATACTAAGTTTCCTTATGCACGTTGATGAATATAAAAGTCTCAATACCTTTTCCGAAATGATGTTTCTTTCTATGTCATCCCCTGGGTCTTTCCAAGGTGGTAGGGCATCAGAACAACCCATCCAAACCTTTAAATACCATAACTGAAACCAATAGAAAAGACTCAGGAATTCTGGGTTAAACTCGGTCACCTGTCGGTCAGGTGGCGGTTAGCCGCCGAGGTGATCGGCGGTTAGCCGCTGACTGACCGCGGGGCTGACCGCGGTTCACCCTGCTAAAATGTAGCATTCTGTGTTTCTAACCGCGCCTCTCGGCTACCTAGCGGTTACTGGGGTTTTTGGGGTGGCGGTTAGCCGCGAGCTGACCGCTCGGCTGACCGCGGTTCGCCTGTCAAAATGCAGCATTCTGTGTTTCTAACCGCATCTGGGTCGGCTAGCCGCCGGTCACCCGTCGGCTAGCCGCCAAGGTGACCGCCCGCTGACCGCCCAGCTGCGGGGACTACACATCAGGTGCAGATTTCATTGCTTTCTTTCCCAACCATTTCACCTCAACTCCAAACCATTTCCCAACGTGGAGTGGGTCTATTCCCTTCCATTTAACATTTACTTCTTCCCACCAACCACCATTCCACCAATGCATTAATTCATCTACCAATCCAAATTTCATTTAATGCAAGTACAATACCATTTAATAAGCTTATAATGACCCAAGATAAACTTTGGTGAGGAATGCATATATTCACATAAAACTACTAAGGGAGAAACCATGTCAATAAATACCTTTCTAAAACATTATGGAACATAATGAATCAAATGAAATATGAATAGTAGAAATCCACATTTTTGACAAAGTAAGAACTTATTCAAGTTAAATCCATTCATCCACTTGCCTTGGTCTCCAAGTATGCTAATCAAGCTCTAATCCACTATCAAGCTCAAAATCTACAATCTACACAAAAATCCCCAAAATACAATCATTACAACCCTAGAATGTCAAAATCAAGCAATAGATGGAAATAGCTCCCAATAATCAAGGTGAAGCACCTCCTAGGCTAGATGAACACAAAAATCAAGAGATGAGAAGAAGAACTTACATGAAGAGTCCTCTAATGGCAAGAGTTCGCTCAAAAGATAGCTTGGAATGGGAGGCTCTCTCTACGAATGGTATCAAGACGAAGCTCTCATAGAGGGGAAGAAGATTACCACCTCCATTTTGCCTTTAGCAATAGATTTGAGAGAGGTTGAGAGATGGAGGAGCAAGGAGCAAGAAGAAGAAGAAGAACCTAGGGCTGGGCTGGAACCTTCCTTTTTCTCAAGAAGTTGCAAGAAGAGGAGGAGGGAAAAGAACTCCTCCTTATATAGACATTGGATATGGGTCCCACAACTTAAAAGTCTAAAATGGGCTAGAACGTCAATCTACGGGCTTCGGACGGATTCGACGAAGAAGGAAGAATTGATCGTCGAAATTTCTACTTTCCAAAAAGTATATATTTTATAAGTTTCGGAGACATTGAAAATAGTGTCCAGATTTTGTGTAAAAAGACTGTTTTACCCCTATCAATGGCAAAGTAGGGTTTAGAGGTCTCGAATGGGAACGGAGCAAATACGAAAGTTGTCGGGAATCATAAAATACATTCAACGGAGCAATTTACCGATTTCCAGAATTATAACTAAATCCCAAAACTAATCGAGACTCAATAAAAAGGAACCCCCAAAGGGCCCCACTAGATCAAAAGAGTTCCCAAAATTATTCAAAGCTATACAAAGCTATTCTAATCCAGATTTAACCCATTTCCACTAATCTCACTTATAGCTAAAACACGTCTTAATTAACACTAGAAGGAAACTCTCGGGGCGGGGTCTTACAGTTGCTGCTTGGATACAAGCAGAACGATCAAAGGCTTCCATGGAGTCTACTGGTAAGAGCAGACCGTCCAGTGAGGACTCTGGCTAGAGGCTTGATTTTGATGGTGGGGAGGGTGCTTCCAGCAGTTCGTCCCGTAGGGGCAAGAGGAGAAGGGGACACCGCCGAAGTCAGAGGCGGCACGAAAGTTCTCCTAATCTAGAAATTTCTTCCACCATTGTTGAGGAGGCATCAGGGGATGATGACGAGCCTCCAGAGAAGAGAAGCCGAGGGGAAGAGACCATTGATGATGGTATGCTTTTCCCTTTTCTCTTTCCGTTTCTTTTCTTTCATGAAAGCTTTTGTTTTGATTTACTGCTTTCTTTCTTTTGGCAGAAGATGATGGTTTGATGATGCCCGAGGTTCCGACCGATAAGGCGGTGACGGATCCTATCGTGGCATCTGAGGAAGAACCCAGAGATTCTGAAGTAGATCCAGAATCTCCTCCTGGTATGATTTTTCCTTCTTTTTTTTTCTTTACCGCCACTTCCTGACATATATATATATATATATATTTTTGCCAGCTGACTTGCTAGAGGATTCCGACGACCTTGAACCATCCATGGACACAACTTTTGATGATGTTTCGGATGAGCTCATGGAGGTAGAAAGCATTCCACCAGTCGTCGAAGAAGGTACTTTGTAATGATAATCTTGATATTTTGATTTTTGACAAGATCATATTCATACCTTTTTCATTTTTCATTGGCAGGTTGTGAGGTGACGGAAGAAGTTCCTCTATCTTTTCAGAACAGGAGCAGGGGGTACCTATGACCGATCCAGGAGTAGGGGCTTCTTCCACCAATTTTGATGAGGCAGAGGCGAGTCTGCCTACTGATATTCCTTCCCCAGCGGCTCCGATTGGAAAGAGCTTCTTGACTACTCTTCCAACGGTGCCTGACACGGGTAGTCGACCAACGAAGCATGGAGACTCTTCATCTGATCCATCCCGTCAGTTTGCGAGGAAGGTGTTGAAGAGAGTCTTGAGCTCATGTGTTGAGACTCTTTCTTCTGGCCATTTGGAGGCTGGTTTTGGCATGGTGAAGCATGTGCAAGACATTCTTGTCGATAGCGAAGAAGTCGGTCTGGACATTACAGATGCCAAGGCTTTTGTTGATGAAGTCATCGCTCTAGGCAACAAGTGGACTGAGACCAAGAGCTTTCCTAATGATGATTTCTTCAATGAGATGTTTTTGAAGCCTTCCAGCGAGGTCAAATCTGATTTGAAGGAGATCTCGCGGACTCGGAAGCAGCTCGTTCGGGAGAGGAACGTCACCGAGTTGGCTATTATTGAGTTGACACAGGACCAGCACCGCCTTGATAGGGAGGTCACCGAAGCCAGACAGCGCCTTGAGCTATTGGAAGAACAAGCCGCTGCCAAGTGGACTGCCACTTTGAAAGCTCGCGATAGAGAGAGGACTCTCATTCGCCAAGTTGAGAAGGTCGAAAGCAATCTCCGGAGGAAGACTCAAGAATATAAACAATGGCAGATTCTCTGGGAAGAGCTTCCTCATGCTGAGGATGGATCGCGACGGCCTACTGCTTTTTATGGGAAGATTCTGAAGAAACGCGGCCTGGAAGCTTTGGAGGCTAAGGCCAAGTGTTTGCTTGAGGAGTTAAGCCTATGGCTGAAGACCATGTCGGACTAGCCTCCTGATTCGTAACAAACTTTTTCTTCTTTTCTTTTGGTATCTCCATGTATAAACATTTTTGGCACTTCTTTTTTTGTATCCCCTTTTTTCACGTAAATTCACTTTTGATGAAAACATAAGCAAAAATTGAATGGGAATGGTTTGTTTGAAAATTTGATCAAAAGGTTGTCATTTTGTGAAAATCTTTTGTCAAATGGTTGTTTTTAGGCATGAAAGCCAGATTTTGTGGCAAAAAGCCTGATTTTTGAGATGGCTTAAAGGCCGAATTTTGGATGGCGTGAAAGCCAGAATTTTGTTTGGCATGAAAGCCGGTTTTTGGCATGAGAGCCGGCTTTTGTGGCGTGAAAGCCAAGTTTTGGTTTTGTGGCATGGAAGCCAAAGATTTTGTGGCGTGGGAGCCAAATTTTGTTTTGTGGCATGGAAGCCGATTTTTGTTTGTTTGGCATGAAAGCCAGATTTTGTGGCATAGAAGCCAAGTTTTTTGAAAACCAAGTTTTGTTTTGTTGTCATGGAAGCCAGATTTTTTGATTTTTGGCATGAAATCCAAGTTTTTGTTTTGTTAACATGGAAGCCAGATTTTGGTTTTTGGCATGAAAGCCAGGTTTTTGGCATAAAAGCCGGGTTTTTGCGTGAAAGCCAGGTTTTTGGTTTTCAAAAATGCAAGTATCGACTAAGAGTCGCCTCCCTGCTAAATGGTATTGCAAGTATCGATGGAATGTCGCTTCCTTGCTCATTCGGTTGTGAGTATCAATGGAATGTCGCTTCCTCGCGGATTTGGGTGCAAGTATCGACTGAATGTCGCTTCCTTGTTTTTTTCTCAAAAATTTGGTTTTGTGGGTATCGATGGAATGTCGCCTCCCCACGATTTTTGAAAATTGAGGCTTTTTCGAACCTTTGTTTTTTGTTTTGAAATTTGGGTTGTGGATATCAACTGAAACGTTGTGACTCCACGATTTTTTTTGAAATTTTGCAAGTATCGACGAGGTGTCGCTTTCTTGCGATTTTGAGGTTTTGGAAGTATCGAATGGGGTTCGCATCCTTCCGATTTTTGGGTTTTGTGTGAGTATCGACTAAACATCGCTTCCCCACGGTTTTTTTTTTTTTTTGAAAAACCATTTTTTGTTTGAAGACACGAGGGTCGTAAATTTTGACTCAAAACCATCTTTGGTGGTAAAAGTCAGGGTGGACTAGGGTGGAAATTCCTAAGTCCTGATTTTTGTTTCAAACCATGAATTTTGGCTTCAAGGATTGAAAGTTTTGGTCAAGTTAGGGAAGAGGCTCCTAAACTTGGATTTCGGGTTTAGTTTAGTTGTTTTTTTTTTTTTAACAATGAAACATTGAAAGTAAGCATTGTTTTTGGCTTTTTAGAAATTTCAACATAAGGATGAAAACTCTAAAAGGGGTGGGTTTGACGAGCAAGTACCTAGGAATAGGCTTTGGCCATGCAGGCACCATCTGACCCGATGTAGGAAGTCTTCAAGGGGAGTACCGCTTCAAGAACTTGCCATTGATGGGTAACATACATCTGTCACCTTCCATGTTTAGAAGAGCATATGCGCCATTGGAGAAGGGTCCCTCCATTTTGGTTCGAATTTGCCTTTGGATTTGTGGGCAAAAACCATTGGCCTTTTCACCTCAAGAACCAAGTCACCCTTTTTGTGGGCGCGTTGCCTGACCCTTTTGTCAAAAGATCCTGCCATGCATGCTTGGTAAAGCTCAACGCTTTGTAGAGCTTCGAGTTGTCTTTCATCGAGATTATCCAGTTCTTGGAGTCTGAATTTGACGTTGCTTTCTTGTGTCATTTCATTTTATAGAGATACCCTTAAAGAACGAATTTGTACCTCTTGGGGGACAACTGCTTCACATCCATAGACCAAGGAGAATGGTGTGCTATGGGTTGGTCCTCGAACGGTAGTCTGGTAGGCCCATAAAGCTTCAGGCAGTTTGTCGCTCCAGTCTCTTTTGTGCGTAGAGACCATTTTCTTGAGAATTTTGCAGAGTGTCTTGTTGAAGGCTTATGCTAGTCCATTCGCTACCGGGTTATACGGAGTCGAAGGACAACTTTGGATTTTGTATTTGTCGCAGAACCTGTAGAATCTGTGATCCCGGAATTGTGGTCCGTTATCATGGACGAATCTTTTAGGTATGCCAAAGAGACAAATGATGTTGGTTCGTAAGAATTGAATGACTGACGAGGTCTTCATTTCACTGAACACAAATGCTTCTGACCACTTGGAGAAATAATCCGTAGCGGCGAAGATGAAGCGATGACCTTTGCTTGACGGGGGAGAGATAGGACCTATGATGTCCATACCCCAGGCTTTGAAGGGCCATGAGTTCGTTGTAGGATGTAGCCATTCTGGAGGCATGTGTACATAACCTCCATGAACTTGGCATTGTTGGCAACGTTTAGCAAATTGTATTGCGTCAGCCACCATAGTAGGCCAATAATAACATAACCTTTTTATCTGATCGTAGAGCTTGGGACCAGCCTGATGGGCTCCACAAAGACCAGCATGAACTTCTTTTAGAGTTTCTTCCGCCTCTTGTTGTGACAAGCAGCAAAGAAGTACTCCACTGAAGGATTTTCTGTAAAGCATTTTGGAGGGAATATCCAAATGAAAGTTTGGGGCTCATCTTTGGATATTTACCCGCTCTTTTGGATCTTCAGGTAGGATTTCGAACATAATATAATCAATGAACGGATCCCTCCAGTCGCCAACCGGAGGTTTAAGGATGGAAATCCAACCTCCGACCACTCGGTGGCATTCAGCAACTGCTCGGTGTGTGTTGAGAGGAGGGAGAATCTTTCTTTGACACACTGTAATTTGCATGTTTTCCCCTTCTTGGGTTGCCATGGATGCAGCAAGTCCAGCCAGGGCATCTGCACAGATGTTTTCACCTCTGCAGATGTGGGTGATGTGACAGATGTCAAAGTTTTGACGAAGCGACTGCGCCTTGTTGTAGTTAGGCAACAGATCAGGCTTCCTGATTTCATATTCTTGATTCATCTGGTTGACGATCAGTTGAGAATCCCCAAATGCTTCCAGCATGGTGATGCCAGATTCGAAGGCGAGTTCCAATCCTATAATTAGAGCTTGGTACTTAGCTGCATTATTTGAACATGGTTCCAGTAGCGAAAATGCGTGTGGAATCATGGATTTATTGGGGCTAACAAAGAGAATGTCGATTCCCGATATCGGCTTTCCTTTTTCATTTGTCCTGGTTGCACCATCGAAGTACATGTTCCAGGAGGCATTTGGTGAGGAAGTCTCCACGCTGCAGACAGGTTCGTCTGGGAGATCATCCCTGAGCGGAGAATCCTTAGGCAGTGGATGCTCTGCGAGAAAGTCTGCCAGAGCTTGACCTTTGATTGCTTTCTATGGTACATACCTAATATCAAATTGTGACAGAAGGATGGACCATTTTGCCAGCCGGGCATTGAGAGAACCTGCTTTTGTGACAAGGACCTTTAAGAGATTGATCCTCGATATCAAGTATACTGTGTTTGACAGCAAATAGTGACGCAGCTTTTGTACAGCGAACATCACTGCCAAGCATTCTTTTTCGACTGGAGAGTAGCGATGCTCTGCACCTACCAACATGCGACTGAGGTAGTATAGAGCAGCTTCTTTTCCTCCATCATTTTCTTGTGCAAGTAGAGCGCCCAAAGAATAGTCGAGAGCTCTTGTGTACAAGATGAATGGTTTTCCGGTTGTGGGAACAGCCAACACCGGAGGTTTGGTCAGGTATGACTTGATGTCTTGAAATGCAGCTTCACATTCAGCATCCCAAACAAAGTCTGCACCTTTCTTCATCAGGCGAGAAAATGGACGGCATTTTCCTGATAGATTGGAAATGAACCGTCAGATGTATGCCAATCTTCCTTGAAGCCATTTTAGTTCTCTTAGGGTCCTTGGAGATGGCATTTCTAGAATTGCCTTGACTTTGATGGGGTAAAGTTCTATTCCAGCTTTCCGAACTATGAATCCGAGGAACTTACCCTATGAGACACCGAAGAAGCATTTGAGGGGATTCATTCGCAGTTTGTGTTTGCGAAGCCGGAGGAAGACTTCTCGAAGATCTTGGAGATGGTCTTCTTTCCTTTTGCATTTGACGGCGAGGTCATCAACATAACATTCGACCGTCTTGTGCTGCATATCTTGGAATATCTTCATCATAGCCCTTTGATATGTTGCACCAGCATTTTTCAGACCAAATGGCATGACAGTGTAGCAATACACGCCAAATGGGGTCCGAAAGGATGTATGCCTTTCATCTTCGGGATGCATCTTTATCTGGTTGTAGCCAGAGAAGCCGTCCATGAAAGTCATTCGCTCAAACCCGCAGGTGTTGTCAATCATTACCTCCGGTATGGGGAGCGGGAATTCATCTTTGGGGCATGCATTATTTAGGTCTTTATAGTCAATACAGATTCTGATTTGCCCATTTTTCTTTGTCACAGGGACGATGTTGGCCAACCATTCAGGATGTTGTTCCTCGCGAATGAAGCCAACGTTTTTGAGTTTCTGAACTTCTTGTTCAATTTTGTCCATCACATCAGGACGAAATCTTCTTTGGCCTTGTTTTACAGGCCTGACATTTTCTTGCAGGTTGAGTTTGTGAACTGCTATTTTGGGATCTAAGTCAGGTATTTCAGCGTAAGACCATGCAAAACAATCAACAAACTCACGAAGAAAAGAGACGTACTCGGGTAACTCCTCATCCTTTATATTCTTGCTTATGAATACAGGACGTGGGTTATCTGGTGTTCCCAAGTCTATCTTTTGAACAGAATCTTCTATCGGAAGGTTTGAAGGTGGTTCCTCCACAATATTTTCGGAGGCTTCCAGCTCAACAAGACCTTCTGGATTTCCAAGGGCGTTTTCAGACCATGGCTTCGCTTCTGTCCATAAATCTTCTTGATCGGTATTCTTCTCAAGACTTGCTATGAGATGATCCCAATCACCAGCTGAAACCGGGTCGAAGTAAGGCACTTCTTTTGGAGACGATGGCTCTTCTGAATCAGAGAACCGTGCGCCTGTGTCCTCGGACAATTCCTCTCCGTCATCAGAGAAATCATACCAATTTGATGAGCTTCCTGGGTCCTTGTCGGGTAACTCTTCAAAGAGATATCCAGGGAGATCAATGTCTTCATTGACATGAGATGTTGAGGCATGGTCGGCAAAACGACTCTGCAGCCTTTGTGTCAGCTGTCTCATTAGAGTGTCAGGATCATACCCCAATCCGTATGAAGACTTGTCTATGCGACGGTGGAGTTTCCAATCTTCCAGCTGACTTTTGGTCAGGGTGGGTTCCAATGGTGTGAGAATACCACGACCACCTCCCAAACCAATTGGATTTTGAGCGTCATAGCCCATTTTCTTCATGATAGCTTGTGCCATTGGACTATACAAGGATAGTTGACGCATACCTTCATTTCGGAAAGGCTCAAGCAGGCAGTTTGATGAAGAAGCGTTTGATCTATGGAAGAAGATTGGTTTATCTTCTGCCAACTTTTCCGGAACGATGAAGGTAGCAGACGCAGGATCTTCTACGTCAGCAGGGGTCTCCAATGGAGTGAGAGCAGGCCGAACTTGCTGAGTATCAGCTTGGCTTGACGATGTATCGTCTTCAGTCTCTAAATCCGAATCCGTGTCTTGTATGATAGACACGAAGGAGACAGCAAGCTTGCCCCTGTCTTTTGCTTTGTCTTCTTTGCTTTAGTAGTGATTATCAAAGGTTTGGAAGATTTGAAGGAGATGATGAAGGGAGACTGATTGCTCTCTTTGAGTTTGCCGGAAGGTTTGTTTTCTTCCGATGATTGCTGAAGAGCCTTGCCTTTATCTTTTTGGAGATTGCCGGTAAAGGATGTTGTTTTCTCCTCCTTTTCTTCTTTTTCATCCTTGTACATCTGAGAGTCTGCAAAATGGACTTCCTTGCCTTTGAAGGGCTTTTTGTCTGCAAACACTCGATGTATCAAGCCTTCGTCGCCAACAATCTTGATGCACTGATGTAGAGTCGAAGGAACGACACCGTTCTCGTGTATCCAAGGGCGTCCAAGAAGGATGTTGTAGCATGAAGGGGTTTTTATTACATATACGGTGACCTCAGAGATAAGATAGCCGATTTGCAACCTGAACCGGATTTTGGCAATGGGCCTTTGAGCACTCCCATCGTATCCAAAGATGGACACAGATGTGTGGCTTAGTTTGCTAGGTGGGATACCCAGCTCTTCGAGTGCCGAAGTAGAGATGAGGTTGAGTGCAGAACCCGGGTCGATCTGGACTCTGAGTATCGGCATCTCTTTGATGTACCCTGTGAAGTACAAGGGTCGGTTGTGCTTCGTCTCGCCTAGCAGGAGGTCTTCCTTATTGAAGGCGATGGTAGCACATGCGGTTTTTTGGACCGAGAGGCATTCAGTGCAAGGTCCTCCTGCTTCTTTCTATTCTCCCTTTGAGGAGGTTTTTGATTTTGTGACCCTATAGTCTATTTCAATTTGCAGGACTTGCGGGGCATGTTTGTCGACATCCAAATTCAGCCTTTGCAGTTCTGAAATGAGACTATTACGAGTTTGTGGTGACATTTGTAATAAGTCTATGATGTGCAGTCGTGCAGGTATGTGTTTGAAGTGCTCGATCAAGTCATACTCGAAAGCCTCCTTTAGGCCTGCATTTTCATTATCACCGCCGCTTGGGGCATTTACAGCTTGTTTTCCCGAAGGATTTACATAAGAAGAAGAAGAAGGTTGGTTGTAGTTTTTGTGGTAATCCCGGCCAGAGCGGGTACCTTTCCCAACTTCAAAGACTTCTAGAGGTGGTTCTTCTTTCGGAAGACTCCCTTCGGGCTCAAGGGGCTGATTTTCCCCATTTGCTGAAAACGCCTCTGTAGCAGCATTGCCGTCTTCAGTTTTTGTGTTGCATGGAGCATTTTCCGGAAACAAGTCCTGAACAGCTTCTAACAACTTTTCTTCTTTGTCCAGTATTTCATCGGTCCAGACATCTCCTATGAGGTTGGGTACCTGGGACCAATTGACTGCGTTTTCTTTGAAGACTTCATCAGCCAGAGCTTCTTCATGGTGATCAGTCGGAAGAGGCTTGAATTCTGATGTCACCGTTTCAGGAGACGATGGCCGAGAAGGTGCTATCTCAATGGAAGTCACCCGAGAATATGTAGCTCCAGAAGATATGCTACTGGATACATTTTGAGAGCCCGTGGCCTCAGCAGATGGAGCTTCAGAGGCACTATCATCCTGAACTATCACATTACAGGCAACTTCGATAAAAGATGCCTCCATAATGGACCGTTGGGAATCAGACTCATCCTCCGATGCAAGCGGATCATCAATCCAGCAACTTTCTTCATTTTCCGAAGTCACTGGAGGAGATGCTTGTAGATTTTCCGGGACTTCCGGTTCTGGATTTTGATGAAGTTAGTTGATGCGATCCTGCTCCTGCTCTATGGCTAGACGCTGCAAGATCCTCGCATATTCTTCAAGATCGGGCATAGGAGCCAAATCTTTTTCTTCATCTGTCCCTTGTGGTTCGACCTGGTTGGGATCCACTAGAGCATTTGTTTGTGCTGTGTTAACAGCAATTTGGGCAGCCTCTTGGTCTTCATCATCAACAGACCAGGATCCTTGTGGCTGGAAGGGGTTATACCAGATTATTGGCATAAGGTGGGATTCCAGGATCCATTCTTCGTCGGAGAGATATTCTCCGGTTTCAAGGGATTCCTCCCACTCATTGGTGTCACTGGCAATGTCACTGGACTCGTATCCATTCATGGAGAACCCAACTACCGAGTTACAAGAGTATGATGCCCCCTGCATAGTCTCATCTCTGAGCCGTGGTGGCATGAAATCACTGAGAGTGAATTTTCTTATCACTCTTGGAACTTTGGGGAGAGACCCCTTTGTTGCCCCCAGTGAAGCGGTAGAGGAGGTTTCTGCTTTTTCAGGAACCTCTTGTTTTGTTTAAGCCTTCTCCTGCTGTTTGAGCTTGCGGAGTTGTCTCTTGGCTTGCCTTCGCTGTTGAGCGGTCGGCTTTGTTTTGATGATCTCCCGATTTTCATCTTCTAGGAGATCGGGATGTACCCATATGGGTTGTCCTTCTGGTGTTGGGTAAGGCACCAGCTCTTGGGACGTTTGGGTCATTTTTATCACCTTGAAGGAAGTAGTGACTTTTTCCTTTGATGATTTGGATGTTTGTCCATATGACACCATGTTAACGGAGGCAGACCCATAGTTTTTGTCAAAGGTGATGACTCCGTTTTTTCACATCTCGTTGATCTTCTCTCTCACAACGAAACATTGGTTGAGAGGATGCGAGACCATTTGGTGGTATGGACAATATCGGGGATCGTTGGTTTTGCCAACATCTCCCGGTCTTTTGGGGTCAGGCAAGGTGAGTTTGCCATTTGCCAAGAGAGCCCCAAATATTTTTCAACATCTTCATCGAACGGGTATTTCTTTTCTACACGTTCTTTGAAGGCATCAGAGAGTTCAGGTCTCTTACCTGCAACTTTATTTTCAGCTTTCTTTGGTAGCTGAGGAGCTGACTTGGTTTGCACATTGAGAACCTCCTTTTTCTTTGGCTTGGAGGTCGGAATGGCGGTTTGCTCCTTCTTTGATGACTTCTGACTGTTGAGGTCTTTGATCACCGTTTCATCCTCCATAGACGCTTCTAGGAGTTCTCCCAAGTTTTTTGATTTGTTGCCGATGATCATGGAGCGGATCCTTGCTCTCATGTTGTTTCGGCAAATGTCGACTAGCGACGCTTGTGGCAGCACATCTGAGCATTTGTATGCCATTGCTTTCCACTTGTGAATGAAGTCGTATGTCGACTCATTCTCTCCCTGTTTAAGGCTGCAGAGCGGAGCCATAGTAATGGGATGATCCTCACCTTTGAAGTGGGTCAGGAAACGTGTCTCTAGCATGGTTCAATTTTGAATGGAGTCCTATGGCAGAGTGGAATACCAATCAAAGGTCGTACCTTTTAGGGTACTTGCAAAGAGCCGGATCTTGAGAGCATCTCCACAATCGTTCCTGTCAGGATCTTGAAGTGGATGACATGCTGTCTGGATGAACCTTTCCCCGTATACGTTTGGAGAAGAGGTTGTTTGAACTTTGGGGAAAACGGAACCGAGTCCATCCATAAGGGATATGGTGGCTTGATCCCATGCTCCTTCAGTGTATCCTCTTCTTTTGCTTTGGCGAGGATATTGTCCACTTCCTTTTTAGTAAGGGCGCGTGACTCATCTTCTCCACCGTTTGCCTCATCTTGTGGAGGAACTTCCTCATTGTTTGGTGGACGCTGGAGAGTGAAAAGGAGGTTTTCCATCAGAACCTCTATTCTCTGATGTCCTTGCTCTAGTTGCTGAATGCATAGAGCCATGTCGTCATGTGGTGGAGGTTGCTCAGAGTTTGTGACCAAGACATTCATCCTTCGTGAGTCGAAAGAGGATACTGTCTTAGTGACTGAGCTGGAGCTCATTCTTCTAGATGAAGAGCCCGAGGAATGATCACTCCGGTGTCCCTGGCTTGAAGGAGTGGGAGAGTCTTCCTGATGTCTTCTCGTCCAGGAGACGCTGCGAGTCACCGGTCGTCTGACATGTATTTTCGTTGCTGACTTCTGGCGTCTTTTGGTTTTGCCAACCATGTGGACAGCAGCAACTTGGTTGGGTCTTTCTTTTTCGACCCATTTTTGGGAGATTTGAAGCTCAGAATGCTGGGTTCTTTGCTTCTCTAATCTTTTTTGTCGATATGTCGCGCGGCGATGTATGCGACGAGCAATTTGAGCATCGGTTAGGTCGGGCTGTGCTCTAGCAATGAAGGACGTGGTCCCTTGTGCGCAGCAACCGAGCTTGTCTTCCTTGAAGACTGGCATGGACAGGATTTGGACGCGGTCCTTAGCCTGTCGCAGCGAAGCTTTAAATTTTGCAAGCTCGTCCCCTGTTGAGATGAAGGGTCGAGTTGCAGGAGAGCAGGCCTTGGCAAGTTCTTGTTAAGGCCTTGTGATGCACGACTTGATTTTGGGCTTGTATGAGCAAGCCGGCTCGTGCTGAGTAGTTTTTGTAGTTCGGTGGAGGGTAGGTTTCTCTCCTTTGATGTAAGCAAGAGGATAAAACCGGTTCTCCTTGAGAGGAGCTAGGTATGCTGGCTTTGCAGATGTCCGGGACCTTCTTTGTTTTGGTGAAGATCGCGGGGACCAAGTCTTGGGACAGACTTGGTTTTTCGTAGGTTGAGGCCTCATGGGATTGCCATGAGCCTCAGGTTTCTTGGTGACCGCCTTTGGTGTCGGGGTAGTGACACATTGGGGGGTGGTCTTCTGCTTCTTAGCAGGCACCGTCTCTTCTGCGGGTAGTGGGAATGGTCCCAGTGACCCGAAGATGATGGTCCGAAGAGTGGAGGTCGACCCGGTGTTTTGGGAGTTGCGGAGGGAGGTGATGCTTCTGCAGCTAACGGGGCGCTTGAAAGTGCCCTTGCTTTGCTTCTCTTAAAGCATGACTTGGTACTTGTTCTCATCGAAGGTGATGGTCAACGAAGCTGCCATTGTTAGTTTTGAAAAACTTTTCTGAAACAAGACCACATCCATTAGTAATCACAAGAATATGGTGATCATAAATGGGCTATACTATGGTTTTGTCTTTTCAAATCGCTCAGGGGCATGGCCCGTTCTGAGCGTAATGAAGAAGGACAAAAGCCATAGATGGTACCATTGTTCTAAACGCAAGTATGGTCGGCTCGAAATGAGCGTTCCAGGGACCGCTAGAAGCAATTGTAAACCTTAATTCAAATTACCGAGAAGCGAAGCTCACTCAAGGTAAAATGATATAAGGTTAGAGATACAAATGTGTCGGTCGCGAATACAGTAGACCCGAAAGGGCTTACTAGCACCGCTAGACACAAATGTTGTAAATCACATCCTTGAAGGACACGAGATGGGATTTTTTGAAATGTCAATATTGGATTCACAAAAGAGAGCAAATGGTATTCCAATCCGAATACAGGTTCAAACATTTCTGCGAGCCTATATCCGAAAAAGCAAAGAACCAGAATTTCTCATATTTGAATCCAATAGTGACAAGAGTTTTTTTTTTTGAAAAGTCAAGATTGAATTCATAAAAGAGGGCAAATGGTATTCCAATCCGAATACAGGTTCAAACATTTCTGCGAGCCTAAATCCGAAAAGGAAAGAACCAGGATTTCTCATATTTGAATCCAATAGTGACGAGATTTATTTTTTTTTAAAAGTCAAGATTGAATTCATAAAAGAGGGCAAATGGTATTCCAATTCGAATACAGGTTCAAACATTTCTGCGAGCCTATATCCGAAAAAGAAAAGAACCAAAATTCCTCCAATTTGAGCACAATAGTGACAGAAGTTTTTTTTTTTAAAAGTCAAGATTGAATTCATAAAAGAGGGCAAATGGTATTCTAATCCGAATACAGGTTCAAACATTTCTGCGAGCCTAAATCCGAAAAGGAAAGAGCCAAAATTCCTCCACTTTGAACATAATAGTGATAGAAGTTTTTTTTTTTTTTTTTTTTTTTTTTTTTGTGAGAGTGCACATAGGTCTTCCAATTCGGTCTTATGAAACCTTAGTGGATAGATTAGCCCCCAGGTAAGGGTAGGATTACTTAATGAACCCGTTTGAAGGACCCTTACCTCGAACAGTCTAACTGCCTTCACACTCTGGACAAGGCTTTTCTTACATCCACATTGGTCAAAGAACGCACTTGGTGCGACCTTAATGCTCTCTCTTTTTTTTTGAAAGACCTCTAATGGACCCATCAAAGAGAGGGAAATGGCCCCTCCCCATCCGAACGTTGGCTCAAACATTTCTGTGAGCCATTGTACGAAAAGGAAAGAATCAAAGTTTCTCTAATTTGAATCCAAAAGAGAGAAATTTGAAATGGTTTTTTTTTTTAAAACTTTTTTTTTTTTTAAAGATCTCCGATGGATCCATCAAAGAGAGGGAAATGGCCCCTCCCCATCCGAACATTGGCTCAAACATTTCTGCGAGCCACTGCACGAAAAGGGAAAGACCAAAGTTTCTTTAATTTGAATCCAAAAGAGAGAAATTTGAAAAGTTTTTTTTTTTTTTGAACTTTTCTTATTTTTTTTTGTGAAAGATCTCCAATGGACCCATCAAAGAGAGGAAAATGGCCCCTCACAATCCGAACGTTGGCTCAAACATTTCTACGAGCCATTGTACGAAAAGGAAAGAACCAAAGTTTCTCTAATTTGAATCCAAAAGAGAGAAATTTGAAAAGTTTTTTTTTTGAAAGATCTCCGATGGACCCATCAAAGAGAGGGAAATGGCCCCTCCCAATCTGAACGTTGGCTCAAACATTTCTGCGAGCCATTGCACGAAAAGGAAAAGACCAAAGTTTCTCTAATTTGAATCCAAAAGAGAGAAAACCTTTTTTTTTTTTTTGAGAAAAGAAAGAATGGAAACAAGTTCAAAGAAAGAAGTTTCCAAAGAATCCCATCTCATTTTTTTTTTTTAGATACAAGATCCAACATAGGCCACCAACTAGAAGAGAGTCAAGGATTCTAAGCATCGTGTTCTCAATTGAACAAGTCCCACCGGGTATGCCAACTTGATGGACCCGTCTTTTTCTTTCTCTGCCTTCCTCCGTCCTGGCTCCGCCGGGGTGCGGCGAGGTGAAGAAAAAAAGAGGCGAGCATCGACATTTTTTTCTTTTTGTACGGGTATGCCAATTTTTCTATTCTACTTGGAATCTAAAGTGGTGATCCGGAGATTCACCTTCACAAGTAGAAAGGAAATCAGACTTTTTTGCTAACTTTCCATTGCATGCATATTTAAAGAAAGAGACAAGGTTTTAAAATGCCGTGAGAGGCGATTTTGTTTAGTTTGCCGTGAAAGGCAGTTTTGTGCCGTAGAAGGCGATTTTGCCATGGAAGGCGATTTACAAATCTTATCAATGATGAAAGACAAGAATTGTGATTTTTGTCTCTTTTAAAAAATATAAAATACAATAGAGAAGAAAGAGAAAGGGATCTGACTTCTCAAGCGATTGTGGGGACTCGTTCAGATCGACGGTCGCGAGTCATGTATGGACTCCGCTATCGTCCTTCAGATGAGAACACTTGATGCTTTGATTCACTTGGCTTGGCTTGGTCCTCGGATTTTTAGAGGACAAAGACCAAGGGAAGGTCTTATATCCAATAAAAAACCAAGTAGACGGGCTGAAAAGCCGCATCTAGGCCATGTTGGATAGAAGAAAAGAGGAGATCTTGGGGGGTGGGGGGGGGGGGGGGTGGCCCCCCAAGGGACTTTGATCACCTTGTGGCGTTTTCTTGCAGCAGAGTTTCTTCAGAGTAGCTGAGCTTCTTTGAGCAGAGATTTCTCCGAGAGTTTTTAGCAATTTTTTGGGGATTTTTCAGGACGATTTTCCGGCGATTTCTCAGGACCCTTTCTCCTTGGAATGACCGCCTAATTATCGGCTTTTGGTGGCCATTAGGAGGGTTTTATGGGCATTAATGGTATTAATGCTCCATGATGGGAGGAGTTACAAGTATTTAATTCTTTATATTGTAACTCCTTTTTTTTGGATTTTGGTTGGCCGATGGAGAATAATGGGTATTTAATCTCCAGGATGATGGGAGTTTCATGATTAATTACCATGATTAATCTCCATAATGATAGGAGTTACATGGTTAATTGTCATGATTAATTGGACTTGTAACTCCCATTTCTTGGCTTCTGATTGGGCCGTTCAAAGTAATGAGTTAATGACCCTAATAAATTGCCATAAAAGGGTCATTTAACTTCATTAATTGGCTGCCGAGTCGCTTGAAGAGTCGCGGGCCGCGCCGCGTCTTTTGGAATTCTTCTTGCGATGATCATCGATGGATCCGTACGTTGCTTGATGTCGGATGACGATGAAAATTCAGACATTAGTTGACACCAATGGGCCGGCAACATCTGTCCAGTCGATTTCTTGATCAGTCGGGCAGAAAGTGTGCTTTCTTGGTCGGCCAGTTGGCAGTTTTGAAATGTTCGATGATGATCAAATGATTTCGATGGCGGATCCATGATGTTGACGAAGATCGGCAGATATCATGCCTCAAAAATCAGATTTTAAGAAAATCACAGGGGCTAAACATCGAGAAACGCAAAAAAGAACAGAAAAACGACACTTTTGGCGGAAATCCGGCGACCTGGATTTCCAGGGTCGCCGGCGACCATGCACTCATGGTCACCGGCGACCATGGGGCTGGCGACCTTGGACTTTGGTCCATTTTCCGGTCGCCGTTTCTTGGTTGTTTATAGGGCTTTTTCGCTTTTGTTTTCTCCCGTATTTTTCTTTGACATTTCTCCTCATTTATTGGCTTAATTCCTCTGAAGAAAACCGGTCGAAAGGCTGTGCAAATCAGAGCACAAAGTTTCCTATTTTTGGAAAAGCCGAAGACTCTGTAGCCGATTTTCCGCCAAGAGTTGAAACTGGGTCAAACGATGTCGGAATGACCTGAAATTTGAGGTGAAGCTTCTTGGGCATTAGATAGGACCAACCATGGGCTTTTATTTGAGTTTTGAAGCCATTTGGAGTCCCGTCGATGCTTGACTTGATTTCACCGTGCGGAAGATGTCGAGCTTTGATGTACGGTCATCCGATGTTCGATTGACCTGAAATTTGACGGGGAGCCTATTGGAGTCATTTTGAGATGATCCATTAGCTCCGATTTGGGTGCCATGGTCCCGGGGAGCTTCGCCGCCGGTAGGCTTGATTTTGCTTCGGAGCATCAAAACCGGGTCAAATGTTGTCGGAATGACCTGAAATTTGACGTGCAGCCCTTTGGAAGCATGCAGAAGCTACTCATGTGTTTTGTTTGATGGGTGGCGGCATAAGAGGTTCTCACCGCCGGGAGGCTTGATTTCGCCGTTCGAGAGTTGATGGAGGGTCAAACGGTGTCGGTTTGACTTGAAATTCGACATGGAGCCTTTTGAAGGTATTTTGAGACCATCCATAGACTCTGATCGAAGATCTGATGTATTTGACATTGTTTCCGTCGGGAGCTCCCGCTCAGTTGTTGAAGGTTGAAGTTAGGACAAATGGTGTCGAAATGGCCCGAAACTTCATGTGTACCCTTCTTTTGGTTACTTTGAAAGATCATGTAGTTTTTGATTGGTTTTGCCAAGATCTGATGCTTGAAGCAGCTTTGCTTGTTTGTAGTAGGATGCGGCTCCATATAGCTTTTGATGTTGATGAGGCAAAGTGACATTTTTGGTGTCAACATTTGCCACTGTTCATATTCCCGAGTCTTCCTCCGGAGATTGCTTTCAACCTCCTCAACTTGGCGAATGAGAGTCCTCTCTCTATCGCAAGCTTTCAAAGTAGTAACCCACTTGGCAGCGGCCTGTTCTTCCAATAGCTCAAGGTGCTGTCTGGCCTCAATGACCTCCCTATCGAGACGGTGCTGGTCCTGTGTCAGCTCAATAATAGCCAACTGGGTGACTTTTGTGACGCCCCGGAGTCCCACATCGACTATAGAGAGGAAAGTGAATAAGTTTATATATAGAGCCTACACCCTTATCTTGCATAAGGCCTTTTGATGGGTTTTGGCTCATCAGAAACAAAACCGTGAGGCCCGTGGGCCAAAGCGGACAATATCATGCATACGTGTAGGGTGGGGCATTACAAATGGTATCAGAGCCGACTCTCGACTAGTTCGAGTGTGGGTCCCCTGCCGTGGTCTGGTGTAAGTGGGCGGGTTACCATGTGGGCTGGCCAAGAGGGCTGGCAGGCTACAGGGACTGGCAGGCTACTGCACAGGGACATGCAGCCTTAAGGGGGGTGGATTGTGACGCCCCGGAGTCCCACATCGACTATAGAGAGGAAAGTGAATGGGTTTATATATAGAGCCTACACCCTTACCTTGCGTGAGGCCTTTTGATGGGTTTTGGCCCATCAGAAACAAAACCGTGAGGCCCGTGGGCCAAAGCGGACAATATCATGCATGCGTGTAGGGTGGGGCGTTACAACTTTCCTCTCCCGAACGAGCTGCTTCCGAGTTCGCGAGATCTCATTCAGTTCAGATTTGACCTCGTGGAAGGCTTCAAAAACATCTCGTTAAAGAAGTCATCATTTGGAAAGCTCTTGGTCTCATTCCACTTGTTGCCTAGAGTAATGACTTCATCAACAAAAGCCTTGGCATCTGTAATGTCCAGACCGACTTCTTCGCTATCGGCAAGAATGTCCTGCACATGCTTAACCATGCCGAAACCAGCCTCCAAATGGCCAAAAGAAAGAGTCTCGACCCATGAGCTCAAGACTCTCTTCAACACCTTCCTCAGAAACTGACGAGATGGCTCAGATGAAGACTCGCCATGCTCTGTTGATCGACTACCCATGTCAGGCACCGTTGGAAGAGTAATCAAGAAGCTCTTTTCAATCGGAGCCGCTGGGGAAGGAATATAAGCATGTGGACTCTCCTCTGCCTCATCAAAACTGGTAGAAGAAACCCCTACTCCTGGATAAGTCACAGGCACCCCCTACTCTGGCTCTGAGAAAGATAGAGGAACTTCTTATGTCACCTCACAACCTGCCAATGAAAGATGAAAAATGTATGAATATGATCTTGTCAAAAATCAAAATATCAAGATTATCAGTACAAAGTACCTTCTTCGACGACTGGCGGAATGCTTTTTGCCTCCATGAGCTCATCCGAAGCATCATCAAAAGTTGCATCCATGGATGGCTCAAAGTCTTCGGAATCTTCTGGCAAGTCAGCTGGCAAGAAACAAAAAAAATATATGTCAGCAAGTGGCGGTAAAGAAAAAAAAAAGAAAAAAGAAGTCATACTAGGTGGAGATTCTGGATCTACTTCAGAATCTCCCGATCTGATGACATCCTGGTCCTCGAGAAAACTTGTTTTGTGTTTTTCTCCAGAAAGGAAAACCAGAACATCTTCTCGGTGGACGCCATCTGACTTCCCAAGACCCTTCTCGGAAGGCTGCTTTACATCGAGCTCCTTCTTGGAAAGTCCCCGATACACTAAAAGGCTCTCCACGAGCCATTTTGTGAAGCCAGCAGTCCGAAAAGTGGACAACTCAAGATAAGAAATCATGGCAGTAGTGTCTTCCGCACTATAAAAGGCCCATGCATTCCTCCCGTCCTGCAGAGAAGCTCCAACGACGCCTTGAGAGAAGCCCAACTGCATGGCAAAACGCGAAGGAACAAACGGCTGGATGTCGATGAAAAGATGTCTGCGGTACACCATCGTGCCAACACGTATGTTTAAAAGCCAACTCCTCTCCGCATTTGTCAAAGAATAGTGTCTCCCCGACCCTGCCCTGGTGGAATCTCGGGAGACACCAAAATCAAAAGCCTTCTTCCGTAAGCCCGGAGAAAACTTCACTAAGGACTGCCCCATCTCGACGTCCCAGAATCATCGGATCCTCAAACAGGCAGATAAGAGAGATTCGGAAATAGGCTTCCCTTTAGCCAACCGAATCATAAATGGGTTATCGTCCTGTGCGGCACCCAGTCGGTGGAAACTGGGACAATGGTATACATACTATGAATAGAAAATGTGGGCAGAAAATACCCTATTCATGGGAAGCCCAAGCCGAACCAGGAAAGCAGCAGCCTGCAGTTCGGTGTATAAATAGGAGTAAAGAGCAGGCACCAAAGCAAGCCGCTCTCCAAAAGCCATCTGACAAGTCGGAAAAATGCAGTGCGACCTGATGTACGTACCATCTCCTCCAGCAAAAACAGCCTCACCCAGCCAATAAGTGAGGTAAATAACAAGATCTCTCCGTAGCGCAATGTCAGAAAGAATGGCGTCTGTGTTTGCGAAGAATTTCTTCAAATTTTCTCGCAGGGCGGAGATCTTCTTCGAATCCGGGTTCTTAGCCCTGGCTTCCTGGGTCGTACTCTCAGAAAACTCCCCACTGTCAAAGAAGTTGGAAGACAAAAAGCTACCACTCCTCCAACTGCTACACCGGACCTTCGAGACCTCCTTCTCCTTAAAAAAATCGTAGAAGGCGATGAGCTGAAAGTACAAAAGCCTAAACTCCTTAGACTGCTCCTCAAGGACGCTGTCGATAGGCATGAACTCCTAATAGAGATTGCCGAGGATAGGCAGCCAGTGATGGCGCTCAGTTCCTTTAAAGAAAAACCAATCTCACCGTTCATGACAACGAAGGTGTTGGTTTGTGGAAGGAACGACTCCAGCATGGCCATGAAGGCCTCATCAAAGAAAACCAAGGTTTGCCGAAAAGCGCGAACCGCGTCAAAAAGCTCGGCCTCCTTTAGAATGGCACCGCCAACCTGCAGGATGTGATCAGTCCACGACTCCCAGCTCGAGTCAGTACTAAAACGGCCGCGAAGTCGAAAAGGCTTCACCCAATTGCTGCCATCGCCCTTGAAAATGCCAAGGCCCACCGGTCTCAAATCAACCGAAGGATGGTCTAAACCTTGGTAGCCGCTGGCCGGCATCAAAATATCCATACGGGTAGGCAACTTCTCTGCAAAACTAGAAGGGCCGCCAACAAAAACCCCGGTCTTGATCACATTTGTCCTCTTCACCCAACTTGGAGGATCTTCCCTCTTCGAGCATGTGGAGGAAAGGCTCATGATCGAGATAGTCCGATCGAAGGTCGACCGGGTAGAAAAAGTTCTCTTCTCACCATCAACTGTGTAAGAGAACTGAAAACATCTCCTTTGGTATGTCGAATCATCAGGGACTGCATCACCAAAGAAGAAGGTAGGCTTGGGCACAATGCTCTAATCGTCCGTGACCCAAGGACGATTGCTTACCATAATCTTGTAAAACTCCTCATCCTTGAGGGTGATCAAACGTTGCCTCATCTCATCTCGGTTGAGCGAGTCACACTCTTCTAAGTTCCTTTCGACATACTGAACCTCCTCTCAGGCCTGCTGTACGGCCACATTAGAGGATCTGGTAGAACGGTGAGGCGCATCAATGACAGGCTCCTTACCCTTGTTTGTTCTGGAGGAACTACCTGCAAAAGATGGAAAGAGATCAAATCAACCATCAAAATGACAGAATTTTGCTAAAAAAATTCTAGCGAAATTTTGGCATGGTTCCGGGGCAATTCCAAAGAAAAAGGAAACACCCTGAAAGAAATAGGGAGCTTGAAGATGGGCTCAACATCGCTGCAAGCTCATAATCAATGGAAAATTCTCGAAGAAGGGTTGAACTCAAACATTGCGGCGAGATCAAGCTAAATCTCCTCAAATATCCGCAAGACTGGAAAAGGGCTCAACATTGCTGCGAGCTCCAGAATCCAAAACTTGCAAAGCTCCTTAAAAATCCCCACAAGACCAAGAAAGGGCTCAACATTGCTGCGAGCTCCAAATCCCAAGACTTGCGAAAAGATTTCCAGGTGTACACTATCATCCTTCCAATTTCATAAAAAAAATTGCATAGAAGGAAAGTTATCATGCTTGCGCGTCTCAAAATCCAGGAAAGAAAGAAAAAAAGAGAAGAAAATAATCTCTTTCAAAAAAAAAAATATATATATATATATATAGTCCATCTGGCCGTATGGCCATGACCCTACGGTCTTGTCCGTACGGTCAAAAAAAAGGAAAAAAAAAGAAAAAAAAAGGAAAAAAAAAACACGGTAAAAATATATAAAAAAAGAAGAGAAACCATGAAAGAAAAAGAAAAGGTGAAAGAAAAATAAAAAAAGAAAGAATTAAAAAAAAAAGTGTGAAAAAAAAAGGAAAAAGAAAACACGTGAAAAAGAAAAAAAAGAGAGACAGAAAAAGAAAAGAAAAGGAAAGAAAGAAAACCTTTTTCTATTTCTACATGGGGTTTCTTAAGGAAAAAGAAGAAACTTACTTGAAGCCATGGAGAAAGAGGAAGAACTAGAAGATCCCTGAAGAAGAAGAAGAATCCTTGACCTTGGAGCACTCTTGAAGATTTTTTTTGCAAAAAGACAGCAATAAGCAACAAGAGATCCAACCTCCTTGCTTTTATAGAAGAAAGCAAACCAAAAGAAGAAAGAAGGAGAAAAGAAAGGAGGTAAGTGCTACAAATTAGCAAACTTCCTAAAAGAAAGGGATCATGGGATATTCTTTCCCAATGAGGAGATCTTTTGAGAAATTCTCTCCAAAAAGAGAGGGATTATGAGAAACTTTCTCCCAAAAAAGGATATTTTGAGAAAATCTCTCCCAAAATCAAGGAAACTTGAGAGATTCTCTCCAAGTAAGAATATTTTTAGATATTCTCTACCAAAAAGAGATATTTTTAGATATTCTTTACAAAAATAAAACCACATGAGATCTAAGCCATTTTTAAAGCTTAGGGTCCCATGGGCTAGCCCACATGAGCCAGGTTTGACCACCTAGGCACTAAAAGTGGCTTTTAGTCAAAATCCTTCTTACCAAGAGCATACAAAAATGGTTCATACAAAAAAAATCCAAGCCTCATGAGTTTCCAAAAATCCAAACCATCCCACCTCATGAACCAAATTAAGCCAAAACCTTGAAATTGAGATTCCACAAAAACCCAAACCACTCCAATGGACCCAAAATTGTCCCAAAGAGTGACAAAAAATCAAATCCTGGTTCCCTAACTTGCCACATACAGCTTATTAGGTCACAAGGCCAAAACCAAAAACCAAAATCCGACCCCCTAACTTGCCATGTACAACTTGTTAGGTCACAAGGTGAAAAACCAAAAACCTTCTTGACCGCCTGATGCACCACACAAAGCCTTTAGGTTCACAAGGTCAAAAAGGAAAATCCAAAACCCAAAAACCCAATCCAAATGTCATTTTCAAAATTTTTCCTTGAGATGTACGTGATCTCTCTCACTACCATAAAATCCCCTTGGAAACTCAAAAGGCTATTCTATCAAAGAAAAATGCTTAGAAACTCTTGGTCAAGTCAGAAGTTCTCCTTCAAAGTTTTCTTCGAGGCACATCGACTGCAAAAGCTACGCGATTCTTCGCTGTACCTCGAGGGGGCATTTGTTGACATAGAAAATGTCACTTAGCCTCCGCAACATCAAAAGCTCCTACTGCAAACAGGAAAAGCTGCTTCAGGCTTGAGATCTTGTTAGAACCAAACAAAAACTGCAAGATCTTTCAAAATAGCCAAAAAGGAGGTACACATGACGTTTCGGGCCATTTCGACACCATTTGACCGAATTTCAATCCTTCAACAGCTAAGTAGGAGCTCCCGGCGGCAACAGTGATGAAGACATCATATCTTCGATCAGGGCCTATGGATGGTCTCAAAATACCTCCAAAAGGCTCCACGTCGAATTTCAAGTCAAACCGACACCGTTTAACCCGCCATCAACTCTCGAACGGCAAAATCAAGCCTCTCGGCGGCGAGAAGCTCCAATGCTGCTATTCATCAAAGAAAGCATATGAGTAGCTTCTACATGCTTCCAAAAGGCTGCACGTCAAATTTCAGATCATTCCGACGACGTTTGACCCGGCTTTGACGCTCCGAAGCAAAATCAAACCTACAGGCGGCGGAGCTCCCCGGGACCATGGCATCCAAATAAGAGCTAATGGATCATCTCAAAATGACTCCAATAGGCTCCCTGTCAAATTTCAGGTCAATCGGACATCGGATGACCGTACATCGAAGCGCGACATCTTCCGCACGGTGAAATCAAGTCTCGCATCGACGGGACCCCAAACAGGTTCAAAACTCAAATAAAAGCCCATGGTTGGTCCTATCTAATGCTCAGGAAGCTTCACCTCAAATTTTTTGTCATTCCGACATCGTTTGACCAAGTTTCAACTCTTGGTGGAAAATTGGCTACAAAGTCTTCGGCTTTTCCAAAAATAGGAAACTTTGTGCCCTGATTTGCACGACTTCTCGACAAGTTTTCATCAGTCGAATCAAACCAATAAATGAGGAGAAATGTCAAGAAAAATACAGGAGAAAAAAAAAAGAAGCAAAAAAGCCCGAAAGATGGCTGAGAAACGGCGACCGAACTGCGACCGTAAAAGGGGCAAAACCCCCATGGTCGCCAGCGACCCTGGAAGTCCGGGTCGCTAGATTTTCGCCGAAAGTTCCATTTTTCCGATTCTTTTCGCGTTTCGCGATGTTTGGCCCCTGTGATTTTTTTAAAATCTGATTTTTTAGGCATGATATCCGTCAATCTTTGTCAACATCACGGATCCGCCATCGAAATCATTCGATCATCATTGGACACTCCAAAATCGCCAACCGGCCGACCAAGAAAGAACACTTTTTGTCCAACTGATCGTGAAATCGACTGGACAAATGTTGCTGGCTCATTGGTACCAACTAGTATCTGAATTTGCATCGTCATCTGACATCAAACAACATGTGGATCCATCAATGGTCATTGCAAGAAGAATTCCAAAAGATGCGGCGCGGCCCGCGACTCTTCAAGCGACTTGGCGACCAATTAATGCTGTTAATTGACCCGTTTATGACAAGTTAATACGGTCATTAACTCATTATTCTGGACGGCCCAATCAGAAGCAAGCAAATGGGAGTTACAAGTCCAATTAATCATGGCAATTAACCATGTAACTCTTATCATTATGGAGTTTAATCATAGTAATTCATCATGGAACCCCCATCATCATGCAGATTAAATGCCCATTATTCTCCATCGACCAATCATATTCAAGGAAAAAGGAGTTACAAAATTATGAAATTAAATCTTGTAACGCCTCCCATCATGGAGCCTTAATGCCATTAATGCCCATAAACCTTCCTAATGGCTACCAAAAGCCTATAAATAGGCGGTCATTCCAAAGGGAAAGGGTCCTGAAAATTATCCTGAAGAATTCTCTGCACAAAGAAGCTCTCCTGCCCAGAAGTAACTCTGCTGCAAACACTACAAAGTGATTGAAGTCCCTTGGGGGGCCACCCCCCCAAGGTTTTCCCTCTTCTTCTATCCAACATGGCATAGATGCTGGTTTTCAGCCCGTCTACTTGGTTTTTTCTTAAATATAGGACCTTCTCGGCGGACCCAGAACGGAGGAAGGCAAGAGAAAAGTCGGGACCAACAGGGGGGGAGTGTCTCGTATGCTTCCCTTTGGTTCCTTTTATAATTCCTGGTTATCTTACAGATATATTGAATCTGAACACCTTCTTTGCAGATTTGATTTATCTTCATTGATAAGGTATATCTCTTTATCCTTTTTGAATTTGAATGAGACGAAAGCTTCTGGAAACTTCTAGATGGCTTGGCTAATCTTTAGATGGGGTCCCACAAGGGATATGCAGCAATGGATTATCAACGGTGTGGATTTTATTGCAATCCCGTCTAAAAATAAATATGAAAATCTCGGGGCCCATAACTTTGTCAATTTAGCTTCGTTTTGCACAATCTTAGGCTCCACGGACATCTACTTTGGATAGGCTTTCCAATGGTAGGTACATTCCATTGATCCAACGATCAGATTGAAAGTTATAGCCATTTGAAGGTGAGTTATATTGAGAAAAAAGGGATTAACTTTTAAATTTTGATTTGCATTGAACTCTATCTCTGCACAACTTTCATTTTTGAAAGGATATCAGATGTGGATGATTCAAACTCTTCTTCTTTTATTTCAATCAAACTTTTACTCTTTGAATTATCCATTAATAGTTTCAAATCTGCAACTATTGCGGACCCTGCCATGTGGGACATTTCATCTGCTTGGACAGTGGGCCTTATGAGAAGTCTTCTACTGTAGTTAGGACTCTTCAATTGACATGATGAGTGGACCCCTCCTTTCATTGATTTGCACATGGCTTGTATGTGGGGTCCACGTGGTGAATTCTTCAATTTACTTCTTTTCAAGGCTCAATTTAGCAATGTAGGGCCCATGATGACTATGTATGCTTGAAAGTGAGTTCCATGACAGAGGCCTGCAATTCTCATTTTCTGCACATTCTAATTCAATACATCAAACACTGAAGAGCCCATATTAAAGTGGGACCCATCCGGATAGAGTTCTACTCCAACTGGGACTCTTCGAAGAAAAATTGCATAATATTCTAAGTTAATGCAGAAAATATATGAAAAATATGAAAGTTCAGGTTTCTAGGTGAAAATGCATGAAATGATGGAATTAAATGAATAATGATGCAATTCACCAAATAAAACCCCTAATTCATCTTAAAATGATGCATAAATATGAAAATTCATGAACTCAACACACCCCCCAACTACTATTTTGCTAGTCCCTTAGCAGAAGTTGTGAGCAAAAAGATTTGAAGTTCTCTGACCGAATCTAAGAAAAACAAGTAAATATGAAAACAAAACCACTTTCGCTGGTACTCTCAGTTGCATTTAGTGTATGCAACAAGCCCTTAAACCCCTAGGTTCCCCCTAGTGGACGAGTTGTGCCTCGTGAGGGTTTGCAATGAATTTACCCACAAAATTCCCTTATTATTTTTTTTTTGAAAGAAAAAGATTAAAACCTAACAAAATTCAGGGAAACTTCTTCTAAGATAAAATTTATAGACACCGACCATTCTTAGTTCTCAGAATTCTCAAAGACAAATCTTAAATTCAGTTCACCAATCCCATCTTTTGGTCAGAAATTCTCGAAATCATGCTAAATTGATCGTGCACAGTGATTAGCATCAAATGATCCACCAAGAATTTCCGTGAAAATTATTTTATTTTATTTTATTTTATTTTTATTCTGGGCCGCCTAACTTTAGCAAAGAAAAACAGTCTTCCTCTTAAGGCGATAATGACGGCTTTTGCACTACTGTTTTTTCAAAGGCCGCATTTTGTTTTCAAGCCCATACATGTGACTGTGCAATGCCTTGGTCCCTTAAGCTTTCTAATTAACCCATGTAATAAGCATTAGGCCAATGACTCCCAAACCAGATGGCTTTAGGGCACTAGGTATGCAAATACCCCTACGGGCTTACTAGCTCGGGTTAAAAAGGCTATGAACCCAAACTAGTCACAAACGTTTTACTCTTTTCAAGACTTCTAACGAAACACTTTTTTTTTTTTGCAATCCCCAACAATAGGCAGCCCTTTCCATGTATCCACCCGTTGAACCAGGGTTACACTGTAACATTAAGGGTCGGGGTCAATTTTTTTTTTCAATTATCAAAGAAAAACAGAAATTATAGCTTCACATTCAAAACCTTAAAAATGTATACAACCTGTGTAAAAGTGAGGGATCAAAATTCAGTACTTTTCCAAAAACCCTTTCCATAAATAAAACAGTGAACCATTGTTTTCCTTTGTCCCAAAATAAATATCTTCATTCAATAAAAATTCTCTCGAAAGTTTCCCTCTATCCTAATAATAACAATTTTGTTTTTAAATCTCCTAAAAACCTACAAAAAGAAAAAGAAAAAAATGAAAAAGAAAAATGTATAATGAAAATGAACAAATGATCACATGTCAAGTTCTAACTCACACCCCTAAACCTAAATCCAACATTGTCCTCAATGTTATGAATGCACATGTAATGAACAAGAAGAAAAATTGGAACGTCTTACCAGATGGGGTGATTGCAAAAGAATGTGATCAACTAGCTCAATTATCTTCCAAAATTTGGTTGCCTCCCAAACAGCCCTAAGTTTAATGTCGTCAACCCGACGTGACCAAAAATGATTAGTCCTGGTAAATTGGGTCTTCTAGAAGGATTTCCTCAATGTTTTTATCCTTCAGTTCCAGAAAAGGTTTCAGCCTTTGACCATTAACGTTGAAATTGTCCCCGTTTTTGGGGTTCTCAATTTCCACTGCCCGATGAGAATAAACAGTACGCACAATGAATGGGCCAGACCATCGAGATCTCAATTTCCCTGGAAACAAGTGTAACAGGGAATTGTAGAGGAGAACTTTCATTCCAGGTTCGAATGACTTCCTAAGGATTGATTTGTCATGGTTCAACTTCATCTGTTCCCTGTAAATTTTGGCATTTTCATAAGCATCATTTCTCAATTCATCAAGCTCATTGAGTTGCAATTTACGATGGTTACCTGCCAAGGGCAAATTAAAATTGAAAGTTTTGATGGCCCAGTAAGCCCTATGTTCTAACTCAACAGGCAGATGGCAAGCATTACCATAGACCAACCTATAAGGGGACATCCCAATAGGAGTCTTATAAGCGGTTCGATAGGCCCATCATGCATCCAATAGTCGTAAAGACTAGTCTTTCCGATTTGGATTGACCATCTTCTCCAAAATTTGTTTAATCTGCCTATTCGAAACTTCTACGTGGTATGAGTAACAAAGTACTTTTTCATTAGATGGTCAAAGGTGCTATTGCAGAAATGGGTTCCACCATCACTGAGAATTGCCCTAGGTCTACCAAACCTAGAAAATATGTATTCCTTCACAAATTTGATCACCACATGGCGATCATTCTTTTTAGTAGGTATTGCTTCCGCCCACTTTGAAACATAGTCCACTGCAAGTAAAATATACAAATTTCCAAAGGAACTTGGAAATGGTCCCATAAAATCGATCCCCCACACATCAAAGATTTCCACTATCAAGATTGGATTCAAGGGCATCACATTCCTACGATTGATTTTTCCAAGCTTGACACTTAACGCAACTCAACCAAAACACATGACAATCCTTAAAGATTGTGGGCCAATAGAAACCACACTGTAAAACTTTTGCAGCAGTTTTTTTGGAGCTAAAATGGCCCCCACATGCATGATCATGACAGAATGAAATGACACTTTGATGGTCTTCATCAGGAATGCACCTCCTGATTATCTAGTCTAGACAGTACTTAAAAGGATATGGGTCATCCCAGAAAAAATACTTGACCTCAGCTAGAAATTTTGATCGATCCTATTTGGACCAACGGTTAGGCATCTCCCCTATAACAAGGTAATTGATTATATCTGCAAACCAGGGGATTTGAGAAATATTGAGCAATTGTTCATCAGGAAAATTTTTATTCAGTGGGACCTCATCTAATGGCTCTAAGGGTAACCTCGAAAGATGGTCTGCTACAACATTCTCACATCCTTTTTTATCTTTTATTTCCAAATCAAACTCTTGTAGCAGAAGGATCCACCGGATCAATTGGGCTTTTGCATCCTTTTTGGATAGAAGGTATCTCAGAGCTGCATGGTCCGTGTAGACGATGACTTTAGACCCTATCAAGTAGGACCGAAACTTCTCCAAGGCAAAAATCACAGCTAGCAATTCTTTTTCAGTGGTTGTGTAATTTAGCTGTGCATCGTTGAGGGTCCTACTTGCATAGTAAATCACATGAGGTAACTTCCCAACCTGTTGACCCAAAACAGCTCCAATAGCAGTATCGGATGCATCACACATTAGCTCAAATGGAATGGTCCAGTCAGGTGGCTGAATTATAGGAGTTGAAGTTAGTTCCTTTTTCAGTCTCTCAAAAGGCTTTAGACACTTTTCATCACATTCAAACGGGGCAGCTTTTGTCAGCAATTGGCACAAAGGTTTAGCAATTTTACTAAAATCCTTGATGAATCTACGATAAAAACCAGCATGGCCAAGGAATGATCGAATCTGCTTAACTGATTTTGGTGGTGGCAATTTGGAGATCAAATCAATTTTTGCTTTATCCACCTCAATTCCTTATTGAGATATAATGTGTCCTAGGACTATCCCTCTCTTCACCATGAAATGACATTTCTCCGAATTTAAGACTAGATTCTTTTCTTTGCATCTTTCGAGCACAAGGGACAAATGATGTAAGCACTCCTCAAAAGAATTGCCAAAGACTGAAAAATCATCAATAAAAACCTCAATGAATCTTTCTACCATGTCAGAAAATACGCTCAACATGCACCTTTGAAAGGTGGCCAGTGCATTGCATAGCCCAAAGGGCATGCGTCTGTAAGCAAAAGTTCCAAAAGGATAGGTGAAGGTGGTCTTCTCCTGGTCCTCGGGTGCAATTGGAATTTGATTGTAACCAGAATAACCATCAAGAAAACAATAATATGCATGACCGGCTAGCCTTTCGAGCATTTGATCCATGAATGGGAGGGGGAAATGATCTTTCTGAGTGACTGAGTTCAACTTCCTATAATCAATGCATACCCTCTATCCAATCTGTATTCGAGTGGGTACCAATTCATTGCCTTCATTTTGAACCACTGTTATTCCAGATTTCTTTGGTACCACTTGAATCGGGCTCACCCATGCACTATCAGATATGGGGTAAAGCACCCCTGCATCAAGTAATTTCAAGACTTCCGACCTAATCAATTCCTTCACTGTAGGGTTTAGTCGCCTTTATGGTTCACGAGAAGTTTTTCCATTTTCTTCTAAATGGATTCTATGTTGGACCACAGATGGGCTTATTTCTTTAATATCTGCAATGGACCATCCAATAGCTTCCTTGTGTTCCTCCAAAATTTTTATGAGTTTTTCCTCTTGGACTGGGTCCAAGTCTGAAGCTATAATCACTGGAAAGGTTTCTAGTGGGCCTAAAAACACATATTTCAAGGTATCTGGCAATGGCTTGAGTTCTAACTTAGGGGGCTTTACAATCGATGGAATAGGTGGGGAAGCAGATGGAGTTAAAATCTCCTGCTTTGGTTGCCATTTGGAGCAGTCCATGGATGGGGTGGAGTCTAATAGTGCATTGACTTCCTCAATATGTCCATCTACATCAAAATCACTTCTAAAGTAGGCCAGACAAGCCTCTAGTGGATCTTCAAGTTTCAATTGGGGTAAGTGATTTTTCACCAATTCATGAATGTAACTAATTTCTAAAACCCCATCATCATCCTCAGGAGGTTGCTTACTGACATTAAAAATGTTCACTTGAACTATCATGGTCCCAAAAAAATTTTGCATTATTCCATTCCTACAATTGATCAAGGCATTTGAGGTTGCTAGAAATGGTCTCCCCAAGATTACTGGAAATTTGGGTCCAGCCCCAGATGTCTGTTTGGTATCTAAGACAATAAAATTGTCAGGAAACACAAAGTCTCCGACTTTAATCAGAACGTCTTCGACTACCCCTTTGGGGTATCGAATCGATGCATCAGCCAATTGCAAGGTCACATTGGTCTTTTTCAAATCCCAAAAAACCTAATTCTTCATAAATAGAGTACGAAAGAGGGTTCACACTTGTACCCAAATCTAGCAAAGCTTTCTCTATGTGATGGTCCCCTATTTGACAAGAAATTGTAGGACACCCCGGGTCCTTGTATTTGATCGGGGTTGGACAGGAAATAATTAAGCTAGCTTGTTGGGCTAGAAATGCCTTATTGGGCACATTGGTAGTCCTTTTGAAGGTGCAAAGGTCTTTTAGAAATTTTGCATAGGCAGGAATGTGCTGGATGTGGGATATTGAACCTCACTTGTTTGAATACTTCTAACATTTTATCCAATTGAATAGTTGATTTTGCTAGGCCTAGCCTCTGTGGGTATGGTGCCTTAGGAACATAAGTCTTAGGAGATGGATCACTAGGTGATGGATCAGTTTTGACTGGGTTTTCTTTGACTGACTCAGGTTCTACCATAGGTTTGGCATTTACAATTTGTTCCTTACTTTCCACATCCTCACTTGGTGTTTTCTTAGATTCTTTGGGTAGTTCAACATTGTTATCAATTTGTGTACCCGGCCTAAGAGTAATGATGGACTTAACTTGTTCTTGGCCTTTTCCTTTTATATCATGAACGACTTGGCCCTTGGGATTGGGTTCAGGTTGACTAGGAAATGTTCCCTTCTCTCTAGCACTCAATGAATTGGCCAGTTGGCCCATTTGGTATTCCAATTTTGCAAGGGTTTGAGTGTGGCCATTTAAAAGTTGAGTAGTGGTCTGCTGGAATTAAGCAGTACTCTGAGACAATTGGGCTGTGGTTTGAAACATGAGTTTCCTGGCCTTTTCTAAAGAATCTACCCTCTGGGTCAATGGATTGGGATTGAAGTTGGGTTTTTGGAAACCGGGTGGGGCATTGACTTGAGATTGATTGGGTTGAAATTGAGTGGACTGAGATGGGCCATCCTGAGTTGGGCCTTTGGTCCAAGAAAAGTTCGAGTTATCCCTCCAACCTGAATTGTATATGTTAGAGTATGGGTCATACCTCTGACGATTATCAAAATGAGTGTTTTGATGTAGTGCATTAACCTCCTCAACAGATTCGGCTTGACCCAAAGTTGTTGGGTCAATCCCTCCATTCATGGCCTGGTTATATTTCAATTGACTCTAAAGTGTTTGGAGTGGGCTTTTGGTTCAGCTCTAAGGCCTCTATTCTCCTCATCAGTGTGGCCATTTTGGCCTCTGCCTCAATTTTAGGTTCAACCTTGAACATCCCCCCTTTTTCAGGAAGGGTGATTTTAGTGGGCTCCCTATTGATAGGGGCCCACTGCAATGTATTCTCAGCGGTATCTTCCAAAAATGTCCAAGCTTCTTCCGTTTTTTTCTGTGTAAATTTTCCACTACAGAAAGATTCCACCATTTGTTTGGTTGGGTAATCCATGCCTTCATACACAATTTGCACTAATCAAATTTTTTCAAATCCATGGTGGAGGCTTTGGATTAAGAGGTCTTTAAAATGTTCCAAATAACTATAAAGTCTCTCCCCTTCCATTTGATGGAATCCATTTATGGCCTGCCTAATGGAAGCGGTTTTCTGCTTGGAGTAGAATTTTTTGTAAAATTGTTCGACTAACTTGGCCCATGTAGTGATGGACCCAGCCTGTAAGGAATAAAGCCAAGCTTTAGCCTTTTCTTTTAAGGAAAAGGGAAATAATCTAAGTTTAAGAGCCTCCTCAGTCATGTGATTGATTCTCATGGTCCCACAAATGTCCTCAAATTCTCGAACATGTTGATATGGGTTTTCCTGGTCTAACCCATGGAATACTGGGAGCATCTGGATCATGCCAGATTTCAGCTCAAATGTGGCATTGGTCTGAAGTAGGGTGATGCAGGACGGTTGAGTTGTCTTGGTGGGGTACATGTAATCCTTCAAAGTCATGGGTGGGTCTTCTTGATCAGCCATCCTAACAATTTCTTCAAAGATGGAAGACTTTCCTACAGCGGGTAAGGCTAATTCGGGCTCTATCCTTACTAACCTTTTACTCTTGCGTACCCACGATTTCTCTCTCTCAAGTCTAGAGCGCATGCATCGGGTTCAACCTTAAAGAAATGCAAGCCTAATCTATATGCATGGCCCTAATGGTCTTATTAGATGATGCACAAGCAGTCAAGCACAAAGATTGAGCACAAGAAATTATACTAGGGTTAACCTAACTCACCAGACAGCTCCTAACAGGTTTGAAGAGTGCACTAAGGCCTCCAATCTGGTCTTATGAAGCCAAATCGACTAGGTAAGTCCCCAGGATGAGTGGTGGGGTCACAATGCACTTGGCAAGGGTCCCGCTTAAGAACCAAACTCCTAGAACAGAGACTGCCACCCTTTGGAGGGACAGGACTTACCTAGACATCGACTGGACCAAAGAACGCAATTGGTGCAACCTTTTGTGGTCTTCGTCCTAATGAGCTCGAGCCCTATGGTCTCATTTCTACTTGATTTTAATTAATGGTTAAGTTACTATGTGAGAGGTGGTTAAACCTAATTAGGCAAGGATCTGGTGATGAAATCCAGTCCTTATCTTATTGGGGTCAATTGCCCTTAACTAAGTGTGTGGGTCCAATTAATTGGTGTGTCAAGCAAGCAGTCACACTTTGCAAAAATTAAATCACCCAAGCCCCACTTGCAAGTAAAAGATTTGTGGGGTAAAGTTTAGAAACTCTTACAGCGGGTCCACGCTAATCTTTAAACTGTGCAAGCTTAACCTGTATTTTTTTATAGCAATTTTGCAATTCTGAGAGCAACTTGTTTTAAGCAATTCTAAGAGCAACTTGTTTGCTTAAGAGCAAATCCACGTAGTTTCCTATTTTTGTGCAACTCTCCTCTTAGCAAGGTCACCTATCCAGAAGAAACTCTTGTTAGTAAATTCTAAGTTAACAAACCAACTCAAATTCTTATCGTATCCTAAAAATTCTATCTTATCCTAATTTCAAACAAAAGACAACCAAGTTAATCAATACTTTATCCAAAGTAGACTCTAAGTTATTGAAACAAATAAAAAAAACCCCTATCTAAAAAAATTCAGAAATTCTAAATTATCCAAACAAGTGTCCAGATATGGTTAGAGTTTTCAAAAAGTTTCAAATTATCATAAATCCAATCTTATCCAATTCAAATTTCAGATTTTAAAACTTCAAGTAATCTAGACAACTTAAGGGATAGAATTTTAAAATTTCTAACTACCTAATTTCAGAATTTAAAGGTTAGTTATTAATCAAAACAACCTAATCCTAAAGATTTTAAGCTCTACCTTACCAATCCTAATCTAATCCAAGCAACATATTAGTAAAACAAATCAAAAATAAATTTTCTTTTTTTCTATTTTCTGAAATTCGGAATTAAAAGAAATCCTTCAAAAAAAATTTTGGTTTTTTTTAATTATTAATTAATTATTCCGAAAATTCAGTTAATTATATAAAAAAATATCAGAAAAATCCGAAAAATCATAAAAATCAGCAAAGTGAAATAATAACTAATACTAATTGCAAATAACACTACTAATGCAAATTAGATGACTAAATAACTAATGCAACCAAAATATGAGCATGCATATGAATCTAATAAAAAAATTCAGATTTTTAACAAAAACTCAAATTTGGCTCCTCGGCAACGGCACCAAAAACTATTAGTTTTATGGTCTCAATCCATTAAAATTGATGTAATAAATTGATTAAATTCTTTATTTATTAATATATTCATGTTTTCCTTTCATGAGATGAATGGTGTTTTATTACTTAAATGCACATAACCGATACAAATGACATACTGGCTCATGAGATGAACCGGAGCCCATAAGTGTATTAGATGTAACACATATGTATGGATGAGTTCCACATACAGGAGACATGTGTCACAAGTCTTATACTTAAATTGATTTACAACCAGTGATGAGATTGGGCATCTCATCTGACAAGGTTGCAGTATTATGATCACTATGAAATAGTATGATCTGTCTCGATCATAGGAATGTAAGATTCTAGATCATTATACTGGTACATTATATGTATTGAAGGACCATGAGAAGCACCTCAAGGATACTGTCTTTTCTTTAAAGGTTTGCTCTCATAATTCCCTCGCAATGGGATCTCAACCTTGAGACATTGATGAACTCAAGTTTCTGTCTATTCATTTACTTTGAGTCACCAATGAGTGAGGCCATCTGTAGGTCAACACTTCGGTGTCTTGGGTACATGATAGTAGGACCGTGGGAACATTTAATGGTCAAGATGGAATCTATCTTTTTCCCCTTATGCCAATTAATGGATCTATCATTGGTAAGTGTACACTCATCTCAATTAAGAGTTAATTGGATGGTACTAATGATTACTATAATTAATTGGGTCTCAAGGATATAAGATATGGATCTAAATTGGTGGGATAGTTTGACCAATTGATCCATGGATATGGATAGAGGGGCCTATTTGTAGTGATAGGGAAGTTTAGGGTCTTCATGTAATTTATTCCTAAGACTGGAGTTCAATTGCATTTATATAGTGGAGTTATTTGCAATTAACTGTGGGCCCGGATTGCACATGAGATGTGGGGTCGGTGTGTCCTAGTTTGAGCCAGCTTTCTATGGAATCCCTAGTGGTCCCCACGCTAGCCCAAGATTGGATCTTTACTAATTCTATTTGAACACAAAAAAAGGAAAGCTATTATTTCTATTTGAAGTGAGACTTTTAATAGTGGTAATAGTAGAACAAAGGGTTACTAAGTATAATGGAAGTTGGACTTCTAATAATATAAAAAGAGAAGAGTTGAAAAACTATAAAAGCAAAAGGAGGGAGCCCCCTTGGACGTCCAACACTTTATCCCTTGAAGTACACGCCCCTCTCCTCTTGAGTTTGCAAGAGTTGCATTCTTCTTCCTCCCCTCTCTCTCTCTTCTAGTTCCCCTCTAGTTTCCTTAGTGATTCTAGTTAGTCTTTCTCTTGGAGATTTCACAATCTCTCTTGAGGAAAGAGATCTGAAGCGGGTCATAGCGTGGAAGACGATTGGGCATTGGAGATTCTGATCCTAGAAGAGTTTTTCATCAAAGAGTTGAATCAAGTTCTCCATTAGAGCACAACCAAGCTCCATAGGTATTTTCTACTCCTTGTATGTTGTGGAATTTCGTGGTTGCATGTTTAGTGTTGTTTCTATCTTCTTGATAGGTTTGTTTGCTGATCATGATGACTGAGATTGAGGACATGCATCCTAGATTGGGTTATATTGGTTTTTGGATAGGTGTTCATCACTTCTAGATGATAAAAAGTTTTTGAAACTTATCCAAGAGGTCCACCCACTTCCAACAAAAACTTGATGTGAATTTAAATTCAATTCTTTAATACTGCAAGTGCACAGCTGTCTTGTTTAGACAATGGCAATTACAGGTCGATCCCACAGGGAGCACTACTAAGTTCAAACTTAAAATCTAATTTTTTTAATCAATGATAATGACAAGAGAGATAATAAGAAACAATAATAAAATTAAGAAAATTATAGATCTAAAGTGCAGAAATAAGATATGAGAAAAGGCAGATCAAAACATCATGAATCCATTAAGTATTCTCACCATCATTCTATGCAATTGATAAAATAAATTTTTCCCAAAAATCCTTCAAATCAGAAACAAATCAATGTTTCTGATTCGGATAATTTGTCTATCAAAGAGCACAATTTTCCACAATTTATTTAAGGCAAAAATCTCCTTCACCTAATGAAATTATTGACTTAACTAAATATCACATATTAATCAAAGATAGATTATCAAAGAATTTCAATCTAAGAATAATCTATTAAGAAAACATACATGATTAAAGCATTGTTCAAATAAAAAAATTAAATAACATAGGTTGTCAATGACAGAAGGCAGATTTATTATTATAATCAATACGCAAGAAACAAAAATATCACATAGATTAATAATAAGAAATACTTAACTTCATCTGATACTCTGATCCAGGGATCTACTCCTCCATTGCAAAAGATGTGAATTTCATTGAGAACTTCATGGCAATTACAATTTTCTCTCACACTCTTTCAACCTACTTCTGGAATAGGGCTCCAGAATACCCAAAAATAAAAATTAAATTCTCTTAATTAGGATAAGAAGAGAAAGAGAAAGAGGAGAATGTAGTGGATGTCCAAAGGGGGGGAGGGTCTCATATGCTTCCCTTTGGTTCCTTTTATAATTCCTGATTATCTTACAGATACATTGAATCTGGACACTGTAAGGTCCTCGACCTTAATAGGGTGTTTAATTTCTTAATATCGGCAGTTAGCCTAATTAATTGTGATTTTAGCTAATTAGGCGGGTTTAGTGGCTAAGCAAGTTTCTTTTATCATTAGAAAGATGTTCCCGAAGTTTCATTCGGTTTCGAGTGCGATTAGTCTTAATAGGGGGTTAGGTTGTCATTAATAGGAAAATTGGGTATTTTTCCAAAAAGTCTCGTTTTCGCCGAATTTGGGCTCATTGGAAAGATCTCATCGCGCTCATCATCTTTCGTTTTTGGCTTGTCATGATTTGACGCCCCGAAGTTCCTTAAATAATTGATTTTCTCTCATTTCACTCAAAGGGGCATTTTGGACTTTTCTCATCCAACCCTCATTTTTAAACCCTAAACCCAGCCCTACCATTTGTCCCTTTCTTCATTGCAACTACTGGAGCTTCTTCTTCTTCCTCCTTCTTCATTTCTTTCCTTGCAAGTGTGGATTGAAAGCATCCCAAGAGAAACCAAGCACATAATCTTCTTCCTCTCTTCTTCCTCAACCTCTTGATCTAAATTTGGTGAGTTTTCCCCTTCTCCTTCCCTCCCCATTTCGTTTTTCATGGCTGTAAATGGGTAGCATGTTCATGGCTTACCTCTTTTCTTCTTCCTTGGTATTCATTGGGTGTAGGAGAAGAGTTTTGGAAGGTGGGTTTGGCTAGAGTGTGTAGGGAGCTCTCCTCCTCAAGTTTCTCTCTCTAATCTCCATCTCTTCCATCCCCTTTGGTGAAGGCAAGTTGATTAGCTCTATGTATTGTTCATGCATGTATGTTTACTTCATTCTTGGCAATGCAATTGATAGAAGTCCCTAAATTCCAAGCTTGTTATATGTTTCATTGGATTTCACATGTTAATTAAGTAAATAATGTTAATGGACTTAGATGGAATGGATGGGTGCTTTAATTGCATGATATGGATGGTTTACAGGTATGAATGTGAGGTTTCTGAAGCTAGTAATGTATGTCTCGAAATATGATTGAAAGGCTTCAGAAACTCCATGTTTTGCACGGGCGATCACCACGCGGTCAGCCAGCGGCTGACCGCTTACCCAGAAACTAGAGGCAGCTGTTCACGCAGCTGCCCCCACGGTCAGCTCTCGGCTGACCGCCTAATCAGAACAGAACCCCTCCAGGTTCTGTCTTGCCCGCAGTGACCCAGCGGTCCTCGCGCGGCTGGCCGACCTGACGAAATTTCAACCGAGTAGTGTCTGCATTACACGCGGTGACCCGTCGGTCACCACTCGACGACCTAGTGGTCAGCCGACCACCCCCAGGCGGCTAGCCGCCAGCTCAGAAAACTGCCATTGAAATGCCCTAGGTCTTGACTTTATATGTGGGACCCCTTGACCCTACCCTTACATGACTAATTGAAAAATATGGAAACGGGGCACGATTGGCTTGGTGTGCTTCGTTGGATGTCCGGGATTCCGTATATTGACGTTACTTGGCTGAATGCGTGTGGTATTGAGTTAATTGGTGCCCAATAACTTCTGTACACCATGGGCCCGCCAAATTAGGACACCAATGACTCATTCTCCATACGTCCTCCGTTGGGGATACGTTTAATACACGGTTGACAGCCCTTGACCTAGGTTTGGCTTGTCCTTCATTCTTGACTCTTGAATCTCATATCCGTAGCACGTCGTACCTTGTACATTCTATCTTGAATACTTGTATAATTGTAATTTAACTTGTAGAATTAGGGTTGGACCGGACTTAGAGTGTATCCGTAGGTACCTTGCCTTGTATTGACGGACACGTTTGGATAGACTTGAAAGAGGACTACTCATGGAACTTGGACTCGACTTGTATCTTGGCTTGACTTGGAGTAGCCCTCAGCTTATTATCTTGTACTTGGAAACCTATCCACGTGTAATTGTCTTGGAACTTGTGTCGTATACAAACCATCACCATCATCTTGCATTCATACCAGCTGCAGTCTGACGATTCTTGAGTGGGCCGGATACCGGACACTAGGGTGGGCAGTCGGCTTTGGACGGCGTCCATGGCGTGAATAGCTGGGAGCGGGCTAGGACCGTGCTGCTATTCCTAGGACCGGGAGCTAGGATTCCCCTAGAGCTGGACTTTGGGTATTTGTAGTCGGCTCGAACGTCACTTATACCCCCGGGAGATGGCATTGGACATCCTCGGAGTCTCCTCTTGCTTGCATTGCATTTCATGGATGGTTATTCTTATTTATCTTGCTAGGACTTATCTTATTTCTTGATTCTTGTATTATTCATGCTTATTGCCTAGCTTGTACCTTGTTATCTTATGATCATGTATTTGTCTTTACTCTCCTTTGAAGCATGTTATGAATAATGTATATTGCCTATCTTCTTGCCAACATGTTGTTGATCTTTATTCCATGGTGTGCAGAGGACACCTATTACTACCCTCACGCCAACCCGGATGCCGAGGCAATCCCAGAGGATCCTCAACCGGGGGAGGAGGACGAGGTACGAGAGTGGGGTGCCGATGACGTAGCTTAACGTCATCACTTCCGGCACTAGCGCGCGTAACACGGGGATATTTCTCACCGTGCCACCTCGTTTCATCTTTGGGTCTAGATATTTTGTAACTACCATACTTTTGTATATCTTTTGTACCAGGGCCTAAGTTTTTGGGGTGGTCCTGATGTTTATAAACTTTATATGTTTTTATTTTGAAACTTGAAAATATAATGGAATGAAATCCATACTTGCTTCGATATCCCTACAGGTCTGATGAATGCATTTACCGGACAAGCCCTGTTGACTAAACTGATAATGAGGCAACTATATAATCCTCACAGCGGACTTCGATCCTTGGGCATTAAGGGCAAAAATTTTAATTAGCCATAAATTTCACACCCCGGATCCAGTTTAATTACTAATCGGGTTCGGGGGCGTGACAGACACCTTCTCTGCAGATTTGATTTATCTTCATTGATAAGGTATATCTCTTTATCATTTTTTAATTTGAATAAGATGAAAGCTTCTGGAAACTTCTAGATGACTTGGCTAATCTTCAGATGGGGTCCCACAAGGGATATGCAGCAATGGATTATCAACGGTTTGGATTTTATTGCAATCCCGTCTAAAAATAAATATGAAAATCTCGGGGCCCATAACTTTGTCAATTTAGCTCCATTTTGCACAATCTTAGGCTCCACGAACATCTACTTTGAATAAACTTTCCAACGGTAGGTACATTACATCGATCCGATGATCAGATTGAAAGTTATGGCCATTTGAAGGTGAGTTATCCTGAGAAAAACGGGATTAACTTTTAAATTTTGATTTGCAATTAACTCTATCTCTGTACAACTTTCATTTTTGAAAGGATATCCGATGTGGATGATTCAAACTCTTCTTATTTTATTTCAATCAACCTTTTACTCTTTGAATTATCCATTACTAGTTTCAAATCTTCAACTACTGCGGACCCTGCTATGTGCGACATTTCATCTGCTTGAACAGTGGGCCCTATGAGAAGTTTTCTACTGTAGTTAGGACTCTTCAATTGACATGATGAGTGGACCCCTCCTTTCATTGATTTGCACATGGCTTGTATGTGGGGTCCACGTGGTGAATTCTTCAGTTTACTTCTTTTCAAGGTTCAATTTAGCAATGTAGGGCCCATGATGACTATGTATGCTTGAAAGTGAGTTCCATGACAGAGGCCTGCAATTCTCATTTTCTGCACATTCTAATTCAATACATCAAACATTGAAGAGCCCATATTGAAGTGGGACCTATCCGGATAGAGTTCTACTCCAACTAGGACTCTCCAGAGAAAAGTTGCATAATATTCTAAGTTAATGCAGAAAATATGTGAAAAATATGAAAGTTCAGGTTTCTAGGTGAAAATGCATGAAATGATGGAATAAAATGAATAATGACGCAATTCACTAAATAAAACCCCTAATTCATCCGAAAATGATGCATAAATATGCAAATTCATGAACTCAACAGCACACAAACGGTCACGAAAATACAACACTCCATGTACTACCCTAAAGTCTGGACGTTCGGAAATGTGCTCCACAATCTTGGCCAAGTCCGGGCCTTGCATCTGACTGCCTTTAATCTTCTGGATGAAGGTAGGCTCAGACACTATCATACTTGCCAACATCACACCCTTCCTTAACGGTCGCACTTCTACCCCAAGTTCTTCAAACTGGTGTAAGACACCAACTCCTCTCAAGCTGGCTATAACTACTGATTTCCTACTCAATGCATCAGATACTACATTCACTTTGCCCGGATGATACTTAATTGGAAAGTCATAGTCTTTAATGTACTCCATCCACCGTCTCTACCTCATATTCAATTCCTTCTGTGAAAACAAATACTGTACGCTCCGGTGATCTGAGTGGACTTCAAGGTTTTCTCCGTATAGATAATGTCTCCACATCTTCAAGGCAAATACAACCGTTGGTAACTCCAAATCATGAGTTGCATAATTCTTTACATGATCCTTCAACTGCCTTGAGCTATAAGCAATAACTTTGTCATTCTGCATCAATACACAACCCAATCCTACATTCGAAGCATCTATATAGATAACGAATCCTCCACTTCCCGACAGTAAAGTGAGGATTGGAGCGGTAGTCAATCTTCTTTTCAGCTCTTGAAAACTTTCTTTACACTGGTCTGTCCATACAAAAGGCACACTCTTCCTAGTTAATTTTGTCAAAAGTGCTACAATGGATGAAAACGCTTGAACAAACCTCATGTAATATACTGCTAGTCCCAAAAAGCTTCTGATCTCTGTCACACTGCTTGGCCTTTTCCAGCTGACAACTGCTTCGACTTTGGACGGATCCACTGCAAAGCCTTCTTTTGATATAACATGGCCTAAAAAAGCCACTTGCTCTAACCAAAATTCACATTTACTTAATTTTGCATAGAGCTGGTTGTCCCTCAAAAGCTGTAACGACGTCCTCAAGTGCTTTTCATGCTCCTCCTTATACTTAGAATACACGAAAACATCATCGATAAACACCACAGTGAATTGATCTAGATACTGTGCAAAGACCTTGTTCATGAGAGCCATAAATACTGCGGGTGCATTAGTCAACCCGAATGGCATCACCAAAAACTCGTAGTGCCCATATCTTGTTTGGAAAGCTGTTTTAGGCACGACTGACTCTCTAACCCGCAACTGATAATACCCAGACCTTAAGTCTATCTTGGAAAAATACACTGCTCCTTGCAATTGATCCAACAATTCATCTATTCTCGGCAACGGATACTTGTTCTTGACAGTCATATGGTTCAATCTCCTGTAGTCTATGCACATTCTCAAACTTCCATCTTTCCTTTTCACAAATAAAATTGGTGCTCCCCAAGGTGAAACGCTTGGTCTAATGAAAGCTTTGCTCAACAAATCTTGCAATTGGACTTTTAGTTCACCTAATTCTACTGGATCCATCCTGTAAGGTGCAATTGAGATCGAAGCTATTCCTAGAAGGAGCTCAATTGTGAACTCAACATCTCTAATTGGTGGCAATCCCAGGATTTTTTTTCAGGAAAAACATTCGGAAATTTGCACACAACGGGGATTTCCTCCACCCCTTGGGACCGTTTATCATCCGTGATAAACGCTATAAAAGCTTCACACCCACTTTGTACCATTCTGCCTGCTTTTAGTGCTGAAATAATTCCTACTTCGTTTTTCTTCCTGTTTCCCTGAATCAACAAATCTGCTTGATCTCCTTTCACCATAAAAGTGATGGTCTTGCTAAAGCAAGCCATGGTTGCATGACACTTTTCTAACCAATCCATGTCTAAGATGACATCAAAATCATGCATGTCTAAACTGATAAGATCTACTGGAAGGTTGACCTCTCCTAATATGACCGAACAACTTGGGTAATAGGTTCTACAAACAACCTATTTACCTACTGGTGTGGTGACAGTCAAGATATAATCAAGTTCTCTAAATGGCATAGTAATCATCTTGGCAAATATAGGAGATAAAAATGAATGAGTGCTTCTAGGATCAAATAAAATTTGAGCTTCTACTCCACAAATGAGAAGTTTACCTTCCACTACATCGTCCGCAGCATTGGCATCGACCCGATTGAGATGGTATGCTCGTCCTTGCTGTTGTGGCCTATTTTGTCTCCCTTGTGCGTTTATGTTGTGTTGCTGCTGTGGAGGACGAGCATTCTAATTATGTGCTTGTTGTCTGCCTTGCTGCTGTTGCTGCTAAGGTGCTCTTGCTTGATTCTGAGCTGGTGCCTGAGGGGCTGCTTGCCTTTGTTGCTGGTTTCTATTGCCTTGATTCTGCAATTGTGGGCAATCTTTAACTACATGGTCCATTGCCCCACACCGGAAACAAGCACCTCTGGCCTTACGACATTGTACAGTTTCATGGTTCTTGCCACAGTGACCACAACCTTGTCTTGCTTGTTGTTGTTCTTGCCTTGGCTTCTTGTTACTCTGTTGTCTCTGATTCTGCTGGTAGTGTTGTTTCCAATCCCGAATGATCTGATTATTGATATCATCAAACTTGTATGCCCTTTTTGACTGCTTCATCGAAGGTGGCTGGTGGAACTACCCCGATAGCATCCCTCTTAATGATGGGGTTCAGCCCTTCTAAGAATTTCATGATCTTCTTCTGCTCAGTGTCAATCAATTCTCGGGCATATCTAGCAAGTCGTTCAAACTTTGTGACATATTCCAATACTGTCATGTTACCCTGCTTGAGCTGCTGAAACTCTATGGCTTTCTATCTCTTGATATGTGAAGGGACATACTTGTCGGTGAATTGGTTCTTGAAAGTCTCCCATGCAGTCTCATCTGCCATGGTCTGATACGGTTCTTTAACCATTTGCCACCAAGTGTCTGCCAGTTCATAAAATAGGGAAGTTGTGAGGTTAACCTTCTGCATGCCGGTGCAAGTGAATACGTCAAAGATCTTCTCCGTGTTTACTAACCAGTCGTTCGTAGCCAGTGGGTCTTCTTGACCTGAGAACTCCTTGGGTACTCTTTTCCTAAACCTCTCAAACAATATGTTAGGGTCTTGTTCCCTATTGTTGATAATAATATTCGGGCCCAAAGGTTGTCTGGGCTGAGGTTGCGGTTGGGGTCTGTTCTGTAAGACTTCTAACAACTGTCTCTGTACTTAGGCCATTTCTTCATCCTTCTTAGCTAGCTGTTATTGGAACCTTGCTTGGTTCTCATTGGCCTCTCTTTGTAGCCTAGCTTGGACTTCATTGGCTTCCCTCTGCAATCTAGTCTGGTTTTCATTGGCTTGTCTCTGCAGTTCTAACATGGCCTGCATGAGTGCCTGAAACTGTGTGACTGTAGGTGGTTGCTCGTGATCTGTTTCATTGTTATTACTTGCGGAAGCATTTTGATTCGGAGCTTTTCTTGGAGGCATGATGCTGTAAAAAAAAATGTTAGTACATAATAACAAGGTTTGGGTTAGGTTTCTAGGTCCATACTAACGATCTAACGAACTCGCGGATCCTTGCCACGTCCCTAAGAGTTTCTAGTTTCTTTTATATGCCTGAAACATGTCCCACTTTGATACCAGTTGTCGCGACCCCGGACCGGGGGCCCCGGGACCGCGACGGGGGCGGTGTGGAAGAATAACGAACCGCCCCCTCTTTAAAATAATGATTGATTATACGTTTATTTAATTTCCCACAGGTTTCCGCGGTGAGGATTCCTCATACACTCATAGAACATTTATATTGGTGCGGAAGCGTGTAGCAAATCAAACTCTTAATCCGATCACATCAAATAAGACTGTTAATACGCAGGTATGACATGATGTCAGAGTGAGCAATGATCTCTTAGCATTCCCAAAATATTAAGTTAAAGTTTAACAAAGAACAAGTTAATTTACATTTCCCAAAAATAAAGACCAACAAAGGCCAATACAACCCAAAAGTATAAAACAGTATCATTCTCAAAATTCCCCAAAATGTTCGCAGCTCAAAGCTAAACCCAATGTCTACATGACATGGTCAGCTTGCCACTCTACTAGTCGTTGCGGTTCAACAACCGCCTCCTCTGACTCCTCCTCAAGGGCAAAGACGGGAGCTGGACCTGAGTACCACAAAAATGGGTCAGACACGACGGTCTGGCAGGTGGGTGAATAGATAAACCAAGAAAGAAATCAAAACATATCATAGTTATAACGAAAACTGTCATAAAACAGGATGCATAATTCATTTAAAGTAAGGATGCAATACAAATCATGCGGGGTAGTCAAGGTACAGGAACTGACTAGGTGGCAACCACACTAAAGCTACATCCTCTCTATCACTAAAGTGATGAGAGCACATTGCGTGCATTGGGCTCAATCACATGAAGTGACGAGAACCAATATTATAAACATATACATATACATATACATATACATATAGCTAGGCAAGACCACGGCCGCGGACCGGGTAACGGGACAGTACGGGATCCAAGTTGCAACTGGCGGGAGCACAGGGGGAGACCCAAGTCAGTTGATCAGACCGACAAGGATGTCCAAGCTTAGTGGTGCCGACTCTTAGGTTACATGATAATTCAAAACATATACAAAACTATATCAATATGAAACATACGGGCAAACGGGGCATTGTGCTCATAGGCACACATGTCATATTATTATCCATACATGCATAAACGGGGCTGGGGAAACATATCGGTGTATAAATCGGAATCTGAGATAAAAACCATTGAGATCGGGTAATTACATATATAATTTGAGTAAAACAAAGCAATAGTTTCTAATATCATTAGGGACTAGATATTGAGGCTTCCGTATTCAAGCAACATGTATAAGGATCTTGTATGTCCACATTACCCTAATTATGGTACTCGAATGATAGAGGACATACTAAGCTTCCTTATGCACGTTGATGAATCTAGAAGTCCCAATACCTTTTCCGAAATGGTGTTTCTATCTATGTCAATCTCCTTATGTCCTCCCCTGGGTCTTTCCAAGGTGGTAGGGCATCAGAACAACCCATCCAAACCTTTAAATACCATAACTGAAACCAATAGAAAAGACTCAGGAATTCTGGGTTAAACTCGGTCACCTGTCCGTCAGATGGCGGTTAGCCGCCGAGGTGATCGGCGGTTAGCCGCTGGCTGACCGCGGAGCTGACCGCGACTCACCCTGCTAAAATGTAGCATTCTGTATTTCTAACCGCGCCTCGCGGCTACCTAGCGGTCACTGGGGTTTTTGGGGTGGCGGTTAGCCGTGAGCTGACCGCGCGGCTGACCGCGGTTCGCCTGTCAAAATGCAGCATTCTGTGTTTCTAACCGTATCTGGGTCGGCTAGCCGCCGAGGTGACCGCCCGCTGACCGCCCAGCTGCGGGAACTACACATCAGGTGCAGATTTCAGTCATTTCTCACCCAAACTATTTCTCATCATCTCCAACCCTTTCCTAACATGAAATAGATCCATTCCCTACCTTTTAACATTTACTTCTTCCCACCAACTATCATTCCATCAATGCATTTAATTCTTCTACCAACCCACTTCTCATTCAATGCATGTACCATTATAATAATTAAAATACACTTTGATGCTGAATGCTTATATTCACATAAAACTAACTAAGAGATAAACCAAGCAATAAATACATTTCCAGAACATTATGGAACATGATAGATCAAATGACATATGCATAGTAAAAATCCACATTTTTGACAAAGTAAGAACTTATTCAAATTAAATCCATTCATCCACTTGCCTTGGTCTCCACGAATGCTAATCAATCTCTAATCCTTCAATCAAGCTCACAAACTACAATCTACACAAAATCCCCAAAAATACCTTCATTACAAGCCCTAAAAAGGCAAAACTATGAAATAGAAAGGGATAACTTCCAATAATGGAAATGAAGCATCCTCAAGACTAGAATAATCCAAATCTAAAAGACAAGAAGAAAAGCTTACATGGAAGTCCTTCAAATACACAAGGCTTGTTCAAAGAGGGTCCTTGAATGGTGGTTTCTTTCTAAAAAATGGTACCAAGAAGGAGCTCTCATGGAGGGGAAGAAGATTGTAGCATTCACTTAGCCTTTAGCAAGAGATTTGAGAGAGGTTGAGAGATGGGGAAGCAAGAAGCAAGAAGAATGGTCTAGGGCTGGGCTGGGATACCTTCTTTCTCAAGGAGTTGCAAGAAGAGGAAGAAGAAGAAGACTTCCCCTTATATAGAAATCTGAATGGGTCCCACAACTTAAAAGTCTAAAATGGGCTAGAACATCAATCTACGGGCTTCGGATGGATTCGACGAAGAAGGAAGAATTGCTCGTCGAAATTTCTACTTTCCAAAAAGTATATATTTTACTAGTTTCGGAGACATTGAAAATGGTGTCCAGATTTTGTGTAAAAAGACTGTTTTACCCCTATCAATGGCAAAGTAGGGTTTAGAGGTCTCGAATGGAAACGGAGCAAATACGAAAGTTGTCGGGAGTCATAAAATACATTCAACGGAGCAATTTACAGATTTCCAGAATTATCAAATAAATCCCAAAACTAATCAAGACACACTAAAAAGGAACCCCCAAAGGGCCCCACTAGATCAAAAGAGTTCCCAAAATTATCCAAAGCTATAAAAAGCTATTCTAATCCAGATTTAACCAATTTCCACTAATCTCACTTATAACTAAAACACGTCTTAATTAACACTAAGCGGAAACTCTCGGGGCGGGGTCTTACACCAGTCCTGTCGCGATCCCAGACCGAGGTCCCTGATCCGGGCCCACGACGAGTGTGTCCAACTATGATTAACCCACGGGTTTCCGCGGTGAGGATTCCCAAAACACACATGGAATTATCTCACATGAACAACGATTTGCGGAAGCATGCAAGTAAACACTATCACAACTTATCAATGTAAAACAGATGATTCCAAGATGCATAAGTTAAATAGTTCAAGGGACATAAACATTCAGAGAGAGAATGTGTAACATAGCATATCCATATATTATACCTCAAGTTTTAAGTGACCAAAAGTAAATTAAGGTTAAGTTTACATTTCTCAAGTGTATAAAAGGGCCAACAAAGGCCTCACATCCCAAAACAACAAAATACTAGACCCAACCATGTGAATGCAACTCATGTCCCCACCCGGCGTCTAGAGGATGTCGTCGAGTTGCTACTCACGAGCTGGGGGTGGCTCAACAGCCTCCTCCTGACGCTCCTCCTCAAAGGCAACGTCACCTACACCTAGTCACCAAAATAAACGGGTCAGACGTGACGGTCTGGCTGGTGATCAATTTAGATAAAAATATAAATCATTTAGAGTATAAAAGGGCAGTATTTAAAACCATTCATGAATGCAGAACAGTGTTTAAAAAGTATACAAGACATGTCAAACCATGAATGTAAAATACATATATCATGATTAGTAGAAAAACCACATTGAGCCCATCCTTTCTCTACCATACATGATGAGCGGAACAAGCAGAACAGAACATGATATAACAGGGCAAAACAAAACAGAATCCCATGCTACACTAGGTAGGTGGGGTCCGGCCGCGGAACTGGAAACAGGACAAAGGTGTATATATGAATATACGACTAATCTGTAGATAGTCCAAGGTTTAAGGACCTCCCAAACAGTGGATCAGACTGAAAGGGTAGTCCAAGCTCAATGGTATTCACCTAAAATTATGAATGCACGAAAACAGGATAATACATATACAAAGCCGACCAAATTAGGGGGATTTACACATCAAAACAGGCCAAGGCAAAACCTATCAGGGATAACACATGCTATAGCAAAATAAAGCAAGAGTAGTAATCCCCATTAGAAATTTCTTGAAATACTTCAAACTCAGGCTAGTACTTGCAAAACAAAACAAATCCTACGATATTCATCACATCAGAAATCGGGTCTCAAAACAAGTTAGTCACTACACATTAAGACCTTGCATTGACTTTTGTGTATTTGGAACCCAATTGTCGGAATTAATCTATTTTTGGTGCCCTTGAAGCTAATGGACAATTCAGGTTACAAATGCACAACCTCAAGCTAGAAGCTCCTAATAGTATTCTGGTTTTCAGTTCCAAAGAAAATCTCATAAAAAAGGTCTGGTTCAGAACTCGGTTAGCTCTCGGTCACCTGTCGGCTAGCCGAGTTGGTGATTGTTGGATAGCCGCCAGTTGACCGACGGCTGACCGCCAGAACTCCTGATAGGAAAACACCATTCTAGAAAAGGAATCGAATTGGAGCTCGGTTGGCTGTCAGCTGACCGAAGTGAACATATCGGCTAGCCGCCAGCTGACCGACAATCCATTGTTGGAAAACAGGCTACTAGAAATGGAACCGAACTGAATTCGGTTGGCTGTTGGCTGACCGAACTGAACATGTCGGCTAGCCGACGGCTAACTGCCGCCTGACCGACTGTGCTTGGCAGCCCAGTTCAAGTCAGATTTTTCAGTTCCTTCTTCCTCCATTCTCTTCCCATTCCATTTCCTTTCACTATTTGTCAAATCCCTGCACATCCCCTGAGCCTCCATGCTCTCCAAGGGTCATTCCCAAACAATAATTCACACCACAATTTCTCCTTTCATCAACATTTCTCCATTTCATACAACCATTCCAGTTACAACCCAAGTCATATCAATATAATTCAAAACAAAAATTCTGAAGTATGGAGAGTCATTACATCAATTTCATGAAGAAAAATGAAAGCTCAAATCATGCTTAATTGAAAAACAACAAATGGGAAAACATAGCATGCATAAAACATTGCATTTTTCAAACACAAGGTACTAAACCAATTGCATGCATGATGAGGCTAAAGAGATCACTTGCCTTGACAATAGCTAAGCCCAACTTCTCTAAAAAATCCTACCCCAAAGCTGAGCCACGAATTTCTACAAGAAACCCCATGAAAAGAACCTCAAAGTCCACGAAAATGTGAAATCATAGACCCATTTCAAAATGGGTGTTGCATGTATGAAAAACAGTACCCTTAGGAGCTAGGAAAACTCTATTAACAATAAGGAAGGAAGCCCTTACCTCTAGCTAACCAAACAAGAAGCAAGGAAGAAGATGAAGGGGCTATCCAACTGGGATCTTCAAGAAAATGGTAGCAATGGAATCCTTGAGTTGAGAGGAAGAAGAGGATACTCTCAGATTTTGAGTTGGAGGTCTCTAACTATGGCATGCAAAGAGAGAAAGAAGAGAAGAAGAAGCTTTTCTCAGCTAGTCTTGAAGAAAGTTGCAGGAAACAAGAGGAGGTTCTGAATGTGAGTGGGAATGAGGGAGAAGAGGGACTTAAGTCAAATGGGTTTGTGGGCCCCCATTGACTCCAAAGCTTGCAACAATTAAAACATCAATTTACGGGCCCCGGATGAAAACAACGAAGAAGACTAAAATGGTCACAAAAAAAATCTAGTTTCCAAAAAGTATAAATTTGGCATAGTTTTGAGATTTCGAAATTTGGGTCCAGATTTGGTGTGAAAGGACTGTTTTACCCTTTTGGGGCCAAAACTTGGGTTTCTGGGCCTCAAACACAGACAGGCTGAACACAAAAGTTGAACAATAACATAAAACCATTCAAAAGAGATCAAAATCACGATAAAAATAAAAAAACTAGAATTTCCTCCCCATCTTACACGTACACTCAGGGCACCCCTGAGCGTGTCTGACTAACATAAAGCGTTCTCAAAATTCCCAAAGCTAATTCCAGAACTAAATCGAATCCATTTCTAACCCAACGAACACTAAACCCACATTATGACTAAACACGCACTTAAGTGGTACTAATCGTGCTAATCCTAGGTCGGGGTTCGACATTGTGAAATGTCAATTTCAAGATTTTATCTTAATTTGATTCATGAGGTTGGATGGTTTGGATTTTGCGATACTCATGAGGCTTGGAATTTTTATTTTTATTTTTGTATGGTCCAATCAACTCAAAAGAGGCATGGAACCATTTTTGTATGCTCTTGGTACGAGGGATGTTTTACTAAAAGCCACTTTTAGTGCCTACATGGTCAAACCAAGCTCATATGGGTTAACCCATGGGACCTAAGCTTTTAAAGATGGCTTAGATCTCATGTGGTGTCTCTTTTTGTAAAGAATGTCTAAAAATATCTCCTTTTTGGTAGAGAATATCTAAAAATATCCTTACTTGGAGAGAATCTCTCAAGTTTCCTTTCTTTTAGGAGAGAATATCTCAAAGCATCTGTCTTTTGGGAAGGTTGCTAATTTGTAGCACTTACCTCCTTGCTTTTCTCCTTGTTTCTTCTTTGGCTTGCTCTCTTCTATAAAAGCAAGGGGAGGTTGGATCTCTTGCTCTTATTGCTTTCTTTTTGCAAAGGCTTCAAGAGTGCTTCAAAAGCTTTTCTTCTTCAAGGATCTTCAAACTTTTCTTCTTCTTTTCCATCAATGGCTTCAAGTAAGTCTTCATTTTCAAGAAAACTCCATGTGGAATTAGGGATCAAGAAAAGTTTCTTTTCTCTTTTTTTCTTTCTTTCTTTTTTTTTTCTTTTTTTCCTTCTTTTCTCTTTTCTCTTCTTTTTTTTCTTTCTTCTCTCTCTTTTTTTCCACGTTTTTTCTCTTTTTTTTCACACGTATTTTTTTCCTTTTTTTCTTCACTTGTTTTCTCCATGTTTTCTTATACGTTGTTTTTTTCTTTTTTTTTCACGTGTTTTCTCTCTTTTTTTTGTGACTGTACGGATAGAGTCGTACGGCCACGTGGCCTGTAGGCCACTGCTTGTGGGCCAGCCCTTTTTTTTAAGGGGTTTCTTTCTCTTCTTCTCTTTTTTTCTCTCCCCCCCCCCCCTTTTGTAGGAGGTCCCTCTCTTTTTTTTTGTACTCACTATGATAATGAGGTTTTATGCAAATCAAGATGTTCATGCATTTTTTTTATGTATCAAATAATAGGCTAGGGTTTCTAGGTCAAGTCAACACAAATTTTGACTTGAACAAAGTTTGATTGGTTTTGACCAAGTTGGGTTGGAATTGGTTAAAATTTTGCTAAGGTTTTCCTAGCATTTAATGCATGATACTTTCCTTTCTATGCATGATTTTTTTTTTTTGAAATATGATAATGCTGGAAATCTTTTGCAAGTTTTGGGATTTGGAGCTCACAGCAATGTTGAGCCCTTTCCTAGTCTTATGGGGTTTTGAGGAGCTTCGCAAGTTTTGGAGTTTGGAGCTCGCAGTAATATTGAGCCCTTTTTCCGATCTTGCGGAGATTTGAGAAGATTCACTTGATCTCACAGCAATGTTAGAGTTTGAGCCTTCTTTAAGAATTCTCCATTGACTATGAGCATGCAGTGATGTTAAGCTCATCTTCAAGCTTCTTATCTTTTTCGGTGTGTTTCCCTTTTCTTCGGAATTGACTCGAAACCATGCCAAAATTTCGCTAGGATTTTTTTAGCAAAATTCTGTCGTTTTGATCATTGATCTTTTCTTTTCCAACCTTTGCAAGTGGTTCCTCCAGAACGAACAAGGGTAAGGGGTCTGTTACTGACGCACCTCATCGGTCTGCTAGATCTTCCAATGCGGCCGTACAGCAGGCCTAGGAGAAGGTCCAATATGTGGAAAGGAACTTAGAAAGTGTGACTCCCTCAACCAAGATGAGATGAGGCAGCGATTGATCACCCTCAAGGATGAGGAGTTTTCTAAGATCATGGCAAGCAACCGTCTTTGGGTCATGGACGATTAGAGCATCGTACCCAAGCCTACCTTTTCCTTTGGTGATGCAGTTCCTGATGACTTACATACCAAAGGAGATGTTTCCAGTTCTCTTACACAGCTGATGGTGAGGAGAGAATTGTTGCTACCCTATCGACTTTTGATCGATCATGAGTCTTTCTCCCACATTCTCCAAGAGATAAGATCTTCCAAGCTGGGTGAAGAGGACCAATGTGATCAAGACCGGGATTTTGTTGGCAGTCCTTCCGGATATACGGAGAAGTCGCTTGCCTGCATGGACATGCTGATGCCGGCCAACGGCTACTAAGGTTCAGATTATCCGTCAGTTGATTTAAGACCGGCGGGCTTTGGCATTTTTCGGGGTGACGGCAGCAATTGGGTGAAGCCCTTTCGACTTCATAGCCATTTTAGTGCTGACTCAAGTTGGGAGTCATGGACTAATCACATTCTACAGATTGGTGGCGCCATTTTGAAGGAGGCCAAGATCTTCGACGCGGTTTGTGCTTTTAGGAAAACCGTGGTTTTCTCCGACGAAGCGTCCATGGCCATGTTAGAGCCAGTCCTTCCACAAACCAACACTTTCGTTGTCATGAATGGTGAGGTTGGTTTCTCTTTGAAGGAACTGAGCGCCATCACAGGGCTGCCTATCCTCGGCAAACTCTATGAGGAGTTCGTGCCTACTAACAGCGTCCTTTAGGAGCAGTCTGAGGAGTTTCGGCTTCTGTACTTTCAGCTTGTTGCCTTCTACGATTTTTTGAAGGAGAAGGAGGGCTCGAAAGTCAAGTCCAACAGTTGGAAGAGTTTCAGCTCTTTGTCCCTCAACTTTTTTGACAGGGGGGAGTCTTCTGATAGCATGACCCAGGAAGCCAGGGCTAAAAATCCGGGTTCAAAGAAGATCTCCGTCATGCGAGAAAATTTGAAGAACTTCTTTATGAGCACAGATGCCATTTATTCTGACATTGCGCTATGGAGAGATCTCGCTGTTTTCCTCACTTATTGGCTGGGTGAGGCTGTTTTTGTTGGTGGAGATGGAACGCACATCAGGTCACACTGCATTTATCCGGCTTGTTAGATGGCGTTCGGAGAACGGCTTGCTTTGGTGTCTGCTCTTTACTCCTATTTGTGCACCAAACTATAGGCTGCTGCCTTTCTAGTTCGGCTTGGGCTTCCCATGAATAGGGTATTTTAAGCCATTATTTTCTATTCGTGGTATGTGTACCACTGTCCTGGCTTCCACCGATTGGGCGTTGCACAAGATGAAGACCCAATTATGATTCGTTTGGCTAGAGGGACAGCCGTTTCTGAATCACTTTTATCTGCCCGTTTGAGGATCCGACGGTTCAGGGACGCCAAGATAGGGTAGTCTTTGGTGAAGCTTTCTTTGGATTTGCGGAATAAGGCTTTTGATTCTGGTGTCTCCCGTGATTCCACCCAGGCAGGGTTGGGAAGACATTACCTCTTGACCAACGCAGAGAAGGGGTGGCTTTTCAACATAAGTGTTGGTACGATGCTGTACTGTAGACAGCTTTTTGTCGACATCCAGCCGTATGTCCCTTCGTGTTTCGTGCTGCAGCTGGGCTTCTCTCAAGGTATTGTTGGAGTGCCTTCGAGCTGTTAGTTTTATGCTCTCAATCCATTAAGATTGATGTAATAAATTGATTAATTTCTTTATTTATCAATATATTCATGCTTTCCTTTCATGAGATGAATGATGTTTATTACTTAAATGCACATAACCAATACGAATGACATGATAGTTCATGAGATGAACCAGAGTCCATAAGTATACTAGATGCAATACATGTGTATGGATGAGATCCACATACGGGAGACATGTATAGTAAATCTTATACTTGAATATTTTCACAACCAGTGATGAGACTGGACATCTCATCTGACAAGGTTGCAGTACTTTGATTACTATGAAATAGTGTGATTTGTCTCGATCATCAGAATGTAAGATTCTGGATCATAGTGCTGGTACATTGGATGTATTGAAGGACCATGAGAAGCACCTTATGAACATTGTCTTTACTTTAAGGTCTGCTCTCATAATTCCCTAGCAATAGGCTCTCAATCCTGAGACATTAATGAACTCAAGTTTCTATCTATTCAGTTGCTTTGAGTCACCAATGAGTGAGGCCAATTGTAGGTCAACACCTCGGTGATTTGGGTACGTGGTAGTAGAGCTGTGGGAACATTCGATGGTCAAGATGGAATCTATCTTTAATATCCCCTTGTGCTAATTAATGGATTTATCATTGGTAAGTGCACACCCATTCCGATTAAGAGTTAATTGGATCGGTACCAAATGATCATTATAATTAATTGGGGCTCGATGATAATAAGATATGGATCTAAGTTTGGAAGACAGGTCCAATTGATCCATGGATATTGATGGAGGGGCCTACTTGTGAACATTGGGAAGTTTAGGGTCTTCATGTAATTTATTCCTAAGGCTGGAGTTCAATTGCATTTATATAGTGGAGTTATTTGCAATTAACTGCGGGCCCAAATTGCACATGAGATGTGGGGTCACGGTGTCCCAGTTGAAGCAAGCTTTCTATGGAATCCCTAGTGGTCCCCACGCTAACCCAAGATTGGATCATTACTAATTCTATTTGAACTCAAAAGGGAAAACTACTATTTTTATTTGAAGTGAGACTTCTAATAGTGGTAATAGTAGGAATAGAGAATTGCTAATTATTATGGAAGTAGGACTTCTAATAATAAACAGAGAGGAGTTGCTTAAAGCTATAAATAGGAGAGGAGAGGAGGCCCTTGGACGTCCATGCACTAAATCCTTCTAGGGATTCATGCCCAGCCCATTGAAGTGCAAGAGTTGCACATCCTCTCTCTCTCTCTCTCTCTCTCTCCCCTACTTTTTCTAGTTTCTCTTCCGGTTTCCCTTGAGTTTCTAGTTAGTTTTCCCTTGGAGATTCCACCATCTTCTTGAGGAAAAGGGATCTGAGAGGGGTCATAGCGTGGAAGATCAAAAGGTTTTGGAGATTCCTATTTGATACGAGAAAGAATTTCATCATCAAAGAAAGGAACAACTTCTCCATTAGAGCACAACTAAGGTCCATAGGTATGATCTACTTCCTTGTATGTTGTGGATTTCGTGGTTGGTTGTTTACTGCTATTTAAATATTCTAGATAGAGTTTTTCTATTGTATATGATCATGATAAAAAGGCCATGGATCTTGGATTGAGTTTTGTAGCCTTCTGGATAGTTGATCCCTGAGTCAAGTGGGTCAAAAGTTTTGAAAACCTATCCTAGAGGCCCACCTATTCCCAACAATTGGTATCAGAGCCATACCTCATCTCTAATCATGTTAGATCAGTAGGCTTATTCTGATCTTTACATGAGATGTGAAGAAGATAGAGCAAGGGTTGTGTTTGGATCAATTTTTTTTTATGAATTTGCTTGGTTATTAGTAGATTCATGTTTGGATAGTCACAAAAGGGTTTAACAATGATGGAAGGATGGTAGGAAGCCATTGGGAAACTTCAGAAGTGTTTTGGAGTTGTTTGGACATGAAACAGAGAAAACCCAAAAATCTGGTTCGTCTGTCCGGTCGACCGAGTAGTTGCAATCCCGTCGACTGGGCCTTCTTGCCGGTCGACCGGGGACACTATATCAGCAGACTACAAATTGTAGGTGCAGTCGATCGAGCCATCTGCCCGGTCGACCAGGTGCATTGACACAGAACTGGGTTGTTTCAGTTTCGAGTCTGTTATGTTTTTCTTTTCCCGGGGGACACCCTCAGACCCCCTTTGCGGGGTGCATAATTTCAAAAGGATGACAACTTTTGGCATCTTGGTTTTCCATTGTTGTTTGGTAACCCGGTTTTGTGAGTTGCTTGGTTGTATGAGATACTAACTTGCAGGTGATCTTGTCCTCTCCATATGGCCCACAAGTCTTTTACTTTCTTTATATGGTTATTGGTTTATTTGAGGCTAAGTGTAAAGGGCATCATGGTTTCCTTGGTTTCCCATGAAAGGGCAAGGCATGATGGCTTCCCTATAGCCCTTTTATTTCAATGTTTAGATTACCATGTAAGTCTCATTGTAGAGACATAGGAATTTATGTAATTTTCTGAAATTTGCAAATTCTGGCGATGTCCGATACAAAGAAGGAAAGTGAAGTTGGACTCATAATCAAAGAGTTTGAAGATTACCAAAAGATGTTTTGGAGTTGCCCAAAGAGTTTGAGGAATTCCAAAGTTTTGGAAAGTCTAGAAGTCCAAGAAGTCTATTCCGCTAGGGCCATGTGGAGGAGAGGACTATTTACTATTTTTAGCATTTTCTATTTATGGATGAATGCTTGATTTAGAATGTTTTCAAATCTGATCCAAACATAGCAAGTTACTAAAATTGGTCAAATCAAATTAATTTTTGGAAAGAGTTCTAATTAGTGTTGATGACCCATGAGATGGATACATTGGTGACACTAATTTAAGAAACTGGACTTTCCTTAAAATAACTTGACTTGGAACCAATCTTTGATCACATCATGAGATGATTTGATGTTCATATATACATATATATATATATATATATGTGGGCCCTAATACCATAAAAGGAAAATCCTCAATTCTAAGATATTAAGTGGGAGCGGGGCATTTAAAATTGAGAAATCGCCATGGTTTTCCACCATAGGTCCATTGTAGGGAAAGTATTAGCCTCGCACCATCTTGAGAATGGCCGTTCCCCATGGAGGGCTTTTATTTGTCTAGTCACTAGACATGGATCTCCCAAAAGGATAGTGTTGGTGAGACGGGGTGGGGGTTCACTCCCAAAGGAGGAGCTGCCCACAACGGTTGTCATACAATGCTAGTTGGTGGGTCACACTTAACTAAAATAGTGATGTAGTATCCCCAAGGATTTGCCTCATGTATTTTAGAAACCAAAGCTAATCGGGAGTCATACATTATTTGGTATGAGATACCTAGATAATAATGAATGATAGGGGGTCATGAATAGTTAGTCTTAATCCTAATTTTGACTCACTTTGATCCGCACCAATCTAGGTGATATTAGCACTCCCCAAGGAGGCATACCCCAGAGATTGGAATTCCAATGTATTCTGAATTTAGTGGTTATGAGGATTCCCACATAAATTTGGTAGAAAACTAAACCCTAATGTCATTAATATTCTTTAATTGAATGTATGGTTATGTGCTACAGTTAATTCAACATGAATTCAAATACTTTCAATCCACTTGCGACCATCCTCGACCGGAATAAGTTGATGGAATCCAACTTTATAGACTGGAAAAGGACCTTGGATATTGTCCTGACAACTTCTGTAGATATGTCCTTACCATACCCTCTCTTCCTGAGCCTGAGCTTGATGCACCACAGTTTAAGAAGGACCTTTACACCAAGTGGAACAAAGACAATGAGATGGCCAGATGTTTTATACATGCATCCATGTCTACTGGTTTACAACACCAACATCAATCCTATAAGTCAGCATACGATATTATATCGAACTTAAAGGAGATGTTTGCGAACTAGGTTAGACCTGCTAGGCAAGCTGTTATGAAGGTGCTGATAAACACTAAGATGGCTGAGGGAACCCCAGTACAAAAACATTTTTTGAAAATGAGTTTCGTACTGAATGAGTTAGATGTACTGGGTGTTAAGATTGATAGAGAATCATAGATAGACATGATCCTTCAGTCACTGCCGGATTCTTTCAATCATTTCGAGTTCAATTATAATAAATTGGAAATGACTATAGCTGAGTTGTCTCGCCTGTTGATAATGACTGAGGAAATCATGAAGAAAGAGCAAAATCCCCTCATGACAGAAAAGTCATTTGCTAGGACCAAGCCGAAAGGCAAAGACCGAGATAGCAAAAGGAAATCGGTCATCAAGGGTCCTAAGGTGGAGAATGGATCTACTTGTGATATGGCCAAGGCTAAGGGTACGAGAGTAAAGGGAAAGTGTTTCCACTGTGGTATGACAGGACATTGGAAAAGGAACTGTCCAGATCTTTTGTCTAAGAAAAGGACCTCAGGTATGATTGAGTCACTTATTTCTGAAGTTGGTTTTGCAACTGGTACTTCAGAATCCTGGTGTGTAGACTCCGGTGCAACTAATCACATATGTAATGCGTTACAGGAGTTACAGGTAACCAGAAGGATTAGAGGCGGAGAAATCATTGCTAACTTGGAATTGGAAGCCAAGGCAGATACAATGACAGTGGGAGTAGTAACTTCGTTATTTTCAGATATTAAGTTGATTTTGTCAGATACATTATATGTACCGTTTTAAGACGGATTTTGAATTTCAGTTTCTAGTATGATGAATAAGAGTTATTCTATTACTTTTGGTACTGAAATTGTCTTAAAGAGACACGATACTTTTATATATTCTGACAAGGAAATCAATGGCTTTTATTTGTTAACTCCCACAATGTATGAGAAACATGTCGCTGAAATTAATAATAGACTATCATTAAAGAGGAAATCACCTTTATCTAATCCAACGAAACTTTGGCACTAGAGGCTAGGTCATATAAACCTAAATAGGATTGACAGGCTAGTGAAAGATGGTATCTTGCCTTTATTGGTGGTAGAACTAATGCCTGTCTGCGAATCCTGTCTGGAAGGCATAATGACCAAAAGACCCTTTTCATCTAAGGGCGGAAGGGCCAAAGATTTATTGGAATTAGTGTACACTGATATGTATGGACCCATAAATTTAGAGCGAGAGTTGATACAAGTATTTCATCACTTTCATCGATGATGACTTAAGACATGAATACATATAGCTTATGCACCGCAAGTCTGAGACTTATGAAAAGTTCAAAGAGTTTCGAGCGGAAACGGAAAAGCATTTAGGTAAAAGTACAAATACTCTTCAATGAGATCAAGGAAGAGAACATCTCTCCGCTAATTTTATGGGATACTTATCAAAAAATGGGATTTTATCCCAGTTGTCTGCTCCTGGTATGCCTCAACAGAACGGAGTAGTAGAAAGAAGGAACTAGACTCTTTTAGATATGATCAGGTCTATGTTTGAGTTTCTCATGGTTACCTATAGGGATATGTTTTACTAAACCTTGTTCCATTTAAGTCTGTACCTAAGACTCCTTGGGAGTGTCGAATGTGAATTTTGACCCCCCCATTTTCCTCTCCAAGAGAGGCATGGTTTGGGGAAATCTCCATTCATCTATATATATGCTATTTAAATTTTACATTGAAAACGAGGATTCCGACTACCCTCAAAATCGATGGATCACGATCGCCAGCTACGGTACGGCCGTAACACCGTTCTTCGACAAAAGTCGAAGAAATATGGGGAGAAAAATAATAAGGTGGGTTCTTCCTCTCATCTAATGTGCTGCCAGTAACACAAGACGGTTGTCCTGTCACATTAATTTGGGTCTCTTTGGGTCTCTTTAATTTTGGGTCAATTCAGGGTCATGAGTTAAAGTCCGAATAAAGGTTAATCCTCACATAACATAATCATAATATATCCAAGTAAGATAAAATGACTAAAATAAAGAAAATAAAATAAAAAAGGGGGAGGTGCCAAATATTTAAGAAGAGGATCGGCCCCGTTCCCGGGTACCCCCTTCTGATCCCTTGGCAAAATAGGGTTTAAAGGTTGATTTTTCAAACCAAAATGATGATGCAAATGAGACTTTGATTTTTGATTTCTGTGTTTTTCGTGTGCGATACACGAGTGATAAAAGTAAAAGGCCGATGGGCCGTAATTAATTGAAGGTGGCCCATGGGCCAGGATTGATTGGAAATGGCCGATGGGCCAGTGTCTGTTTTAGGATGGCCGATGGGCCGTGATTGATTAAAAGTGTGTGCGAAATCACTCATCTCATCTCATTATTCTTATTTATTCAATTTTAGAAATCAGTTCTTTATTCCCTTTATCATTAAGTTTGATTAAATATCTGGCACCTGAGGTGGAGGAGGAAATAAAAAGGAAAATCTTTTTGGGTTTATTTTGTTGGTTTTATTGTTTTTATGGCTTTTTTATATTGGGCTAGAAGGGCCTAACTAGGGGATTTTTACTTGGACTCACATGATTAGTGCTTTACTACTGACCATCGAATTAACACTAACCTAAGGTCCTAGACCGCCCACATCAGCTCTCCCAGTCCCCTAACGGAACAAGAAAAGTGACGGGACAAAGCCTAATGCTTTAATCTATCTAATGGGGAAATTCCGATCTAATCCTAGGATATCAATAAGCTGAGTTTGATGGTTCAGCGCCTAAGCAGCTTATTAATTGTGATTTTTAATTGGTTCGGTTTGTTTTGAGTTGAAGATTGATTAAGAAGTGGATTAAATGTATTTTAGGGTTCTATCTAAGTGGTTTAAGGTTCTGGAATTTAGGGTTTTAATTTAAAACGTGAAGCTATGTCGAAATTAGCGAAATGGGGTTGTCAGAGGACTTGGGCGCCAGGGGGATGGCGCCTAGGTCACTCTGGTGACTTGGGCGCCCAGGCAGTGGCGCCCAAGTGGCAGCTTCTGGGTGGTTTGGCTAGTGACGATGGTATCGATTTTGTTTTCGAAATCCAAGGGGTTCTTACTTTGTGTGTTTTAATGTTTCAAATTGTTTTAATTCTCTGGTGTTCAAATGTCAAAGGGATTCGGATTCGGATTTTGAGAAGAAACCAAGAGTTCGTGTTTTAGTGCAAATGAGAGGATGGGCGCCAAGGAGGTGGCGCCCAGGTGGATGGCTTGAGATTTTCAGGTATTCTGGATGGGATTTGATATTAGCCTTTGGGTCCAGGGGTTGTTTTAGGTTCTGGTTTTAATTAATTTAAGTTATAAGATGTTTAATTACTCGTTTTAAATTGAAGTTGGGAACCAAGGTTATAGTGTAGGCTAGGCGCCACAGGGGTGGTGCCTAGGTGGTTGTTTGCTTGTTCGTAAAGGCTTTGGGTGCTAAGTCCGATTTGATTAAAGTTTCAAGTGTTTTAAGTTAAAAGTATTTTAATTTGTTGATTCGGATTGGTTCGAATGTTAATTAATTATGTTAAGTTGTTCGCTAGGGTTTTTATGAAAACAGGTAGGCTGGGCGCCTAGGGTGTGGTGCCCAGGTGGATTTGGAGGATGGGTGCCCAAGGGGTGACGCCCAGGTGACCGTGTTGAGGTTCGGTCGGTTTGGTATTTTTTAGGTTGATTTACGGGTGAGCATTTACGGTTTGATGTATTTTAAATTAATAGTGTTCTGTTGCGTTGATTAAGATTAAATTCTGTTTCAATTAATTAGGCTTTAGTGACTGGGGAGGCTGGGCGCCCAGAGGGTGGTGCCCAGGTGGATGTGACAGGATGGGCGCCCAGGGGGTGGCGCCCAAGTGTCTGTCTTGTGTGTTTGAGTTGGTTCGATGTTTTAAGTCTATTCGGGCTTATTGTTTCGATTGTTTTAGATTTCAAGGGTGTTCCGGTGTGTTGATCGTGATTGAATTCAAATTTAATTTCAAGTGGCGTTTCCTAGTGATTGGGTAGAATGGGCGCCAGGAGGGTGGTGCCCAAGTGGATGCGGAAGGATAGGCACCAAGGGGGTGGCGCCCAAGTGGATAATCTTGTGGTTTATTCGTTTTGTATTTTCTAAATTGGTTTGAGTCCAAATTGGTTAAGGTTTCAAGCCTTTTAGGTTAACAATGTTTTAAGGTGTTAATTCGGGTTTAATCAATTAAGTTTAATTAAGTGGTGATTTCTATAGGAATGGTATAGGATAGGCGCCAGGAGGGTGGTGCCCAGGTGTATAGGCAGGCTGGGCGCCCAAGGGGTGGCGCCCAGGTGTATGTTTTGTGGTTTCGTGTTGCTTTTCCGTTCTTAGGCCGGTTTAAGTCTAAATTGATTGAAGTTTCAGGTTTTCTTAAATTTAAAAGTGTTTTGGTATGTTAATTTGGAGCAAATTTGGGTTGTGATTAATTAGAAGTTTTAATTAGGGGTTCTTTAGAGATGGGATAGGATGGGCACCAAGAGGGTGGTGCCCAGGTGGCAGTGCAGGCTGGGCACCCAGGGGGTGGCACCCAGGTGGACTGTTTTGGGGTTTTGTTGGTTTTGAGTTTTTGAGTTAATTCGAGGTTAAGTTAATTAAGGTTTACTTATTCTAGATTTAAAATGTTTTACTGTGTTGATTCGGATTAGTTTAAGGTCTTAACTAATTAATTTAAGCTTTAACCGGGGTGTCTTAGGGAATGGGTAGGTTGGGCGCCCAGAGGGTGGCGCCCAGATGGCTGTGGAAGGATGGGCGCCCAGGGGGTGGCGCCCAGGTGACAGTTTTTTGGGGTTTTGGTTTTTCTTGTGTTTTTAAAGTTCTTAGTTACTTCTAAATCCGAATTAATTAGGGTCTTAAGGTTTTAGGGTTCTTAATGATTTAATGTTTCTTAAGTTAGCTAATTATGATGTTTTAATTAATCTTATGATTTATCCTACTTAGGCGCTAAACTCAATAACCTAGACTATCTAATTATTATTTTTGGGTTTTCTGGATATCTTTTAATTTGTTTTTGGTTTCTCCTCTAATTTACTAGAGAGTAAGGAAAGAGAAGAAGGGATTTTATGCTTTTATGATTTTTTGTTAGGTTTTTCTATGGATGCGTAGTTCAGATGATATGATGTGGAGTGTGGCAAAAATGGTAATTCGAAGTTCAGAACATGTCAAACAAACATACATATCATCATCATGCAGTTTCTAAATGAACTAAATGTAGAAGATCAGAAGTTGTGCACAAAAGTGGAGAAATCCACTTGGGCGCCACACCTGTGGTTCCTAACCTACTCAGTCAGGGTTTTCAATGGAACACAACGAATGCACAAGAATCTTAGTATTTTTAAGACAACTTCCAATATTTAGCGACTGATGTGAATGTATTAATTCAAACTACTAGCGATGCAACTAACGAACCTACGAGCAAACGATGCAACGGGCGGAGATCTAGAACCTGGACCCTGTCGTAGAAAGGTAGGCGCCCAGGGGGTGGCGTCCAGGTGGTTCTGGAGAAGGCAGGCGCCCAGCCTTTCTGCCGAAGGCTGTTTGCAATCTTTTCGATATAAATGATGAGGATGATGATGCTAATGCAAGATCTGATCTAACTATGTAATTAGAACTACAAAATCAAAGCGAATCTACTATATTAGAATGAACCTAAACATGTTACTAACATGATAATGCACTAATACTATTTTTATCACAAGCTAATGTAGATCTACGATGCTCAAATGGTCCTAAGCATATTTCTAAGCATGAATGGTAATGGAGTGTAGTAAAAGAAGGGAGATCTAGGAATACCGGTATGACGAAACGTTTCTCAAGTTCCTAGATTGAAGCCTTCGCAAGGATCCATAGGTCCAGTTGAAGATATGGAAGCCTCCTCCTCTCTTTCTCCTTCTTCTACTATAGATCTGAAGTTCTTCTCTAATGGTGGCTACCTTTCTTTTTCTTTTTCTATTCTCTCCTTTTTGTTTCTTTTCTTAGGGTTTTTGGGTAGCCTCCTCTTGTAAATGAAGTTAAGAGGGATTATATAGGTTTGGGACGAGTTTAAAAGGGCTAGGGCTTCATTAATTCGTGTTTTTAGAAGGTTTCACGCATCCCTAGGCGGCTTAAGTTATTTTAGAGTGAACTAGGGTTTGGGGGAGGATGGGCACCCATGGGGTGGTGCCCACATGGCCTGCACAGTCTGGGCGCCCACAGGGTGGCGCCCAGGTGATCCTGGAGAGAGTGGGCGCCCACAGGGTGGTGCCCAGCTGGTTCGTGGTTCGCTTTTGGTCCTTGGTCCCATTTGGAGTCGAGATTGAACGGATATGTCTTCAACTGGGGGGACCTACATTAGCACTTAATAGGTTGGGCGCCACATGGGTGGTGCCCAGATGGATTTCAAGGCTGGGCGCCACATGAGTGGTGCCCAGGTGAATTTAAAGGCTGGGCGCCACATGGGTGGTGCCTAGGTGGTTCGGTTCGTCTTCGATGCTTGGTCCTTATGTATGAGTGGTCCCGGTCTAATCTCGAACCAAACTAGTAAATTTTAAGGTCGGCCCCCACCATGGGGTGCCTAGGTGATTCTAGGAAGTGTGGGCGCCACAGGGTTGGTGCCTATATGGAACTTAGTAGGGTAGGCACCACATGGGTGGTGCCTAGGTGGAGTCGATTCATTTTCGAAGTTTGGTCCCTACGTTGAGTGGTCCCGGGCAATTTTTAGGCCAACTAGTGAAATGTGGAGGCTGGACGCCCACCATGGGGCCCCTAGGTGGTCCTGGGCTGTGTGGACGCCTAGCATGGGGCGCCTAGATGAATTCTAGTAGGGTGGGCGCCACATGGGTGGTGCCTAGGTGATCTCTTCTTAGGACAAACTTCAGAAGCTCATAACTTTTGACTCGCTTATCGGATTTGGACGTTCTACATATCACCGGAAAGCTCTCGAAGTGAGGAATTCAATGGTCTGAATGTCTTGACAAATAGGGGCTGAAAAATATGAGGGATCTCTGGACCAATGGATTCGATTTCCTAACTTAGGCTAATCGGGTGACATTTTGGCAAACTAAGTATGGTCTTTAGAGGGATTGGCCTAAGCATGTCTTAAGTGGTCCGGAAAGGGTTTGAGTAGTGTCATGGTTCACTCCTTGTGTGAGTAGTGGGTTGGGCTCAAGATCTCGACGCGACTTGGCTTTTCTCTCGCGAATTTCTAGAAATCGTCGAACCAAGTCTAAAATTAGCAACAAGCATCTTCATCGTCATTAATTAATCTGAATTATGTCATTAATCATTCAATTATGGGTGAAATGGGGGCATCGCTATATATGATAGGTATTTAAGGCTATCATAGGGGCCAAATGAGGTGTCTACAGTATGCCCCTCTTTGGAGAGCAACACGTGGAGAGTTGTGCTCCAAAGAAAGTAGACACACCACTCATGACTCACGGGAGCTTTTGAGCTCGCGGGAGTGGCCATCTATGAATGTATGCAATTGCAAATTTATTCTAAAGATGAGGTTCACTTTTCTAGGATCGGTCCTGATTCAGGGGGAAAAAAAGAAAAAAGAAGGAGTTACGTGCCTACTGATTTGATTGGAAACCCGAGATCTGTGCCTCGGTGCCCGTGGTATTGCCACGTGGCGGGTTGGGAACTGTGCCCCGGTTGCTGAAATTTAAAATGATGGTGGGAACTGTGCCCCGGTGGTCTGAATCAGAAGTCGATCTTTCGATTGGCTAAGTCACTATTAGAGTTTCATTTGTTCATGCAATAGAGTTTAATTCAAATGGTTATATATAGCGTCTTTTAACTTTCGTCCACAGTTGAATGTTCAAGGCATAATTAAAACTAACTAGCAAAAATGGGGATCTTGAAGGCAATTACAAACACAGCTCAAGCAATAGTGTGAGGTGCATATGAGAATGAGATGCATTTTTTTTTTTTAAAGATGTTTGATTTTAAAACTCAGGTATGCATCGAAAAAGCTAAATCAACGGAAGACGGTCACCGGAAAAGCCATCACTCTCTAGGGATCTTGGTCTTCACCCAAGCTTAAATGAGAACCTAGGATAGATTCGATCATCTTTTTGGTGCTTATCATGGAGAGTTTCAAGTTACACAGTTTCCATCTTCCAACGTAAAGATTTGAGTCGGCGAACGCACAATTCGTGAAAACACGATATTATGGTTGCCATACCGATTATAAGCGCTTAGGGGAGGCCTACGGCGACTCAGTTTCCAGACATGAAGTAAAATCATGAAAATCACAGTCAAGGGTACTTACCTCCAGAGCTTTCCGTAAGTCCAACGTTGGGGACCACTGCCACTTCCTTTCATCATTGGTTTGCCGAAATTTGAGTCATCTGCCTCCATCAGTGTACTTGAAGGTCCTTCACCTTTGGAGTCTTCATTTTTTTTTTTTTTTTGGGACCTGTATTGAACAAACACTAAAAGATTATGCATTTCTCATTGTTAGTGCTCTGTAGTTCAAATTTCATTGATGGAGATGACATGGGATGCAATGCACAATGTCACATGTATGCGTGATAGGACTAATGTGCATGTGACAGGACCTTATGTGATGGGACAATGTTTGGTTGACAATGTGCACCGTGTCCTTGTCCCACTCTTAACTTGCTTTCACTCTCTCTCTTTTTTTCTCTCTCTTTTTTTTGGTTATTTATTTATTTTTTTATTTTTTTATTATTTATTTTTTTTGTTTTTTTTTTGTTCTTTTTTGTTTGTTTTGTTTTGTTTTGTTTTTTTGGTTTTTTTTTTTTTGCCTTTTTTTTTTTTTGTTTTTGTTTTTGTTTGTTCTTTTTTTTTTCTTTTTTTTATCATTATTATTATTTTTATCATTGATCATCATCAATTCTTGTTTGGTTTCAACTTCTTGGAATTTTAGGACAATTTAGCTCAAAGAGGCCTCCAATTCTCTAAGGTGACAGATAGGCGCCATAGGGGTGGTGCCCAGCTTATTTGGACTTTGGTTCGAGGATTACGAAACCAAACAGCTTGGGTGCCCAGGGGATGGCGCCTAAGCGGATTGCATAGAAAAAGTTTGTCTCGAAGTAGAATGGTGGATTTGGAAGACAAGTCACCTAAACGTCCAAGAAGTGGTGCCCAAGATGCAGTCCTAGTCCGTCTTAGAATGTAGTTTTAACTTCAAGGAAGTAGGTTGAATTTCAGGTTGGTTTCGAAGTAGAATTTGAATTCAACGCGATGTGTGACCTGGGCACCCAAGGGGTGGCGCCCAGACTGCATTTTGAGTTAGTCTTGAAGTAGGATTCGGGTTCAAGGCAATGTGTGACCTGGGCGCCAAAGGGGTGGCGCCCAGACTGCATTTTGAGTTAGTGTCGAAGTAGGATTCGTGTTCAGCCTATCGTACCAAGAGTCCTTGTCGGAGTACAAGCTTGACCTTTAGAGAATAAGTGATCTGGGCGCCCGGGGTGTGGCGCCTACGTGGAATTGCATGTTCAGCACTTAGAGTCCCTGTCAAAGAGAAGTTCGAGTTTTAGGGAGAACAGGTGACCTGGGCGCCCAGGGAGTGGCGCCCAAGCTGCTGTTCGTGTTCTTTTAAAATTCTCATGGGGTTCAGACTCTAATCTATGTAAGTGGATCAAGGCTACGAATTTCCCACAACTCCTGCTCTTTCAGACTTCGAATTTCATAGCCTTCAAGCTCTTCCTTGCTCCCAAGTAAGTTTTCTCTTCTCCTTTTCCTCTTTAAGATGAATGGCATGTCTCATGTATATACTTCTAATTGTATGATTTTTTAGTTGATCAACTTAGTATATGATTTCAGATTAAAGCATCCTTTTTTTTATTTGTTTTGTATGTTCTCTTTTTTTTTTCTCTCTTTTTTTTTTAATTCGCTTTTGTCCTCTTTGGGTTATGTGGTTGATCATTTTTTTTTAAAATCCTTTTGATCATGTGTTTGCCTTTTTGTTTCTTTTTGTGTTTGGTGATTTTACGTCTGATATTTCAAGATTATGTTCAGCTTGTTGTTTCTCTTAACTTGTAGTTATCGTCATGCACACGTACAATCTTCGATTTGAATTTGAGTCTAGTTTTATGCTCTTGCTTACATGTTGGCTTTTGTTTTGGTTGTGATGATGTCTTGTCCCACGTTTTCTTTATTTAATTCGTCAAGACTGTTTTATAGCATAGGCGAGTCTGTCATGGTCAGATTTGGGGTACCCTAGTTGAAAAACACCAGCAGGGAAGGCTAGGCGCCACCCTGGTGGTGCCTATCTTTCCGATTCGCACTAAGGGCTTGTGAACCTGAATTTTGGGGCATCTTTTCATATTCTAGTTCTCTCCGGCTTCATAGTATGTTATGAAAACATGACTCAGGGACACTAAAGTCTTTAACTTGGCGAAATAATGATGTCCTTATGGGAGATATTTCAAGGCTGGGGTGCACGCCACCCCTGTGGTGCCTAGCCGACTCTCTGTTTTTTTTTTTTTTTTTTTTTACATGTGTTAAGATGTTGTATTGTATGGGCATGTAGCTTGGACTTCTTCTTGGCTCTCGAGAGGGTTTAGGACAGCCTAGCAGTATCTCTGGAAGTATCTCCCACGGATTTGAGAAGGCCTAATAAAATTATCATGGCTAAACCCGTACCTTTTGCGATGAATTCCTCAAAACAAGCCTGGGCGCCACCCCTGGGGCGCCCAAGTGACCCTTTTTTTTTTTGTGTTGTTTTGGATTTCCTCTAATTATGAACTTTTCTGGGTTGTTTTTATTCTGTAAAGGGTTTCTAAAGCCTTGTGCGTATGCCTACAGGTCTTTTCTTATTCCAATGGCCGGCTCTCCGATCTTCTCATTCGTTGTTAATGGTGTTGAGGGCTCTTCCGCTTGCAAGCCCTACTCGCCAGGGGATGAATATTGGTCCCCTAGAGCTGACAAAATAGGGTATTATGACTCTGAGGAACGGGCAGAATTCTACCTCAAACATGAATCCTCCCTACCTGTTACCTATGACTGCATTTTCCAGTTTGAAGAAACGATTGACAAGCGCATTGTGGAGATTAGGCGTAGCAGGTATAATTTACTGGCTATGAAGTACAAAGGTATCTATAGGTTGTATGGGGATTTGTGTATTGTGGGCAGGACTGCTCTAAATAGGCTGAATGGTTATGATGGGCTTCTGGAAGACTTGCCATCTTTTGTCAACAGCGTGCTCCAATCTCTCTTATGGAGCATGTTGGATGTTAGGGGGATGTTTGAAGTTTGGGAGGCTATGAAGTACAAAGGTATCTATAGGTTGTATGGGGATTTGTGTATTGTGGGCAGGACTGCTCTAAATAGGCTGAATGGTTATGATGGGCTTCTGGAAGACTTGCCATCTTTTGTCAACAGCGTGCTCCAATCTCTCTTATGGAGCATGTTGGATGTTAGGGGGATGTTTGAAGTTTGGGAGGCTATGAAGTCTACCAACGAACGAGCTCCTATTGATGACTTTAACACCCTACACAGGCGGATGGATCAACTGGAACTCATGGTCATGTCTTGCCCTCACAAAGCTGAATCATCTGTTCCTAGGCGCTATAGGAAGTACTTCGAGATGCAAAACACTAGCCTCTCGGCGCTTATTCATCCAGTATACACGGCTTATCTAAATGACTTCCAGCGAGTTCGGGATATTTGCGGTGTCTTGAGGAATCCACCGGATAACTTGAAAGAAGTGCAAGGGCAACTCGAAGTTCATATCGTCGAAATGGAGGCACAGATAGCGCGCTTTCCTACTTTCAACGGGATGGTCCATCCATCCTAGGGGACTCACTAAAAGTTTTTCTATCTTAGGCTAGGATTTTCTTTTAATAAGAGGTCAGGTCATTAGGACCATCTTAGTTAGTTATAAGCTCCACCTAGGGTATTGGGGGCAAAGGTTGTGACCTCTGTTTTAGTTCATGTTTAGGATTCAATCGATTCAATTAATTGCTATAGTTATTGTTTTAAGACTCTTATTGGAGTTCAATAAAAGTTGATTTAGATTTTATTTTTTTTTGTTTTATTATTATTATTATTATTATTTTTTATGTGGGGATGTTTATTATTGAATGATGATGATATCCATTATGATGATGTTAATGATGACGAGGTATGAGATTTGATTATGAATTGTGATGGTGAATTATGATAGTTCATTAATTATTATAGGTGCTTGATGATGGTGATAATTATGTGCATTTTAATTGACATATAATGAGGTGGATTATGTTTTAACTTCATCTCCATTGATGTCTACATTAATGTGAAGTTTGATCCCTATCTTCTTTTTTTTTTTTTTTTTTTTTCAGTTTAGTTGGTCTCTTTTTTTTTTTTTTTTAGGTGCATCCGCCCCCTTAAAGAGGGCCCCACCACATGATGGTGCTGGGCCACTATGCGCCCAGCACTGGGCGTTAGGTCATAAGGGTTGGGATCTTCCCCCCTTTCTTTCATTTCTCTGTTTCCCTCTCTCCCTCTTCTTTTGTTTCTTTCTTTCGGTTCTTGCTTCAGGTGAAGTACAGGGAAGAGTGAGTAGGGTGGTAGCTGTGTGGAGAGAGAGAACGAGCAGCAATGCACAGGTCTGCCGTCGCCCAGGTAAGTGGGTCTCAACCTCCTTTTCTACTTCTTCTTCTTTCTATTTTTTTTTTCGTTTCCCATGGTTGCTGTGGTAGTTTCAGGTGAAGTTCCAGTGAGCAGCAGTGGAAAAGAGGTAGGAGAGAGAAGGCCAGGTATGTGGTTTCATCTCCCTTCCATTTTCTATTTCCATTCTCTTTCTTTTCTCTTCTCTCTGTTTTTTTTTTTTTTTTTAAGAATCTGTTTCTGCCATTTCAGGTGGAGGCCGAATGCATTGAGGAGAAAGGGAGGAGAGAGAGATTCAGGTATGTGGTTTTCCATCTTCTTTCCATTTTATTTCTATGCTCTTTGTTTTCTCTTCTATCTGTTTTTTTTTTTTTTTTTTTTTTTTTTTTTTTTGTTTTAGAATCTGTTTCTGCAAGCTACAGGTGAAGGCCGAGTAAGTTGAAGAGAAAAAGGAGGAGAGAGAGATTCAGGTATGTGGTTTCATCTTCTTTCCATTTTCCATTTTTCTCTTTCTTTTCTCTTCTCTCTTATTATTTTTTTTTTTTAGAATCCGGTGCTGCCGTTTCAGGTGGAGTGTTCGATTGGGCGACAGTGGAGACCGGCAACAGAGTGAGGGGACGAGGAAAGAAAGGGAGAAGAGAGAAGGGGTGTTTGACAGCTTCGTGGCCCAGGTATGTGGGTCCCATCCTCTTCCATTCATTTCTTCTTTCTCTCTTTTATTTATTATCATTATTATTATCATTTTGGACCATGGCTGCAACATGGGGTTTTAGGACTTGATTTTGGCTATTGGCAGCCATGGGTGTGCTGGATTTTGGAGAGGGAAAAAGGAATGGAGTTGTCCTAGCTATGATGTTGGCAATCCCAGCCCCCTTGACTAAAATTTGAAAGGTTGCAGAGTGAAAATACCTTGGTAAAAAAAAAAAAAATCAGTTTGGGTGGAAGAATGGGCATCCATTGTGGCTAGTTGAGATTGATGGGATGAGGAAGAATGAGGTTTGGTGTGGTCCATGGAGGCTAATTGGTGTAGTGGAGATTGTTGGGCTCATTGAGCATTTCCATTGGCTTTAAATGAGAGTGTGGTGAACATGATTTTGGACTCTTGGCACAGATCTTGGCCATTGTAGGAGGCGGCTTGGGCTCTCTTCTTTTTTTTTTTTTTTTTCTTTTTTTTTTCTTTCTTATGTTATTCAGGGACTTGTTTAAATTTGTGGTGCACTGGTTTTGACTTGTTTCTTACACCATGGTGTGTTTTATGCTCACTTCCATATTTGTAATTATGTTGGGAACCTTCTGCTCTTTTGCCTCTATCTTTTTTATTTGTTTATTTTATTATGTAGAAGAGTAAGCTTGGTAATTGAGGGGTGTGGTGGTGATGGCTAGGGTGAGTTGGTTATGATGTGATGGGACAAAGGTTATGGGTGTTATTTTAGTTTAAATTGTGATTCGGTTATTCATTTTTTATTTTTTTATTTTTTTATATCTTTATATACTTCTCGTTGTTGTGGTTGTCATTGTTTCCCTTTTCCCTTTTTATTTTATTCTTGTTATATGACGTGATTGTGGGGTTGGGTGCGATTCAGCCTAATGCATATGTTGAGACGATATGGTGGTGACATGGCTGCACAGGGGGTGTGGAATTAGGGCTAAGTTGGAGGAGTTGGATTGGAATGAATGTGATTTTACTTCTTTGCAGGCCTGTAAAATGTGTCTTAATGAGGCTAGTTCAATAAATGGGATTCATTTTTTTTTAGTCTCCTGGTTGGATCAACAGTCATGGTTTTTTGGCTCTTCTTCCTTCTATCACTTGATTGATGAGGGTCATCACTTCTAAATTGGAGACACTAGTCATCATCTTTAGACTAGTTTGTCTCTTATGCTTACGTGGACTAACATTATGCTCTCATGCTCAACTTCTCGTTTTGGCTTTGGGTACAGGTTTTTCGGATGGCTAGGACTAAGGAGACTTGTAAGCGCGCTCCTATGTCATCGGACACTGTGGAAGGGGCCGGGGTAGAGCAAATCATTGCTCCCCAGAAAAAGAAACAGAAGGGTGAGGATAAATCGGAGAAGAAGCCTCACCTTTCAGACGAGATATGAGCTGGCCGGGTAAACTCTTAGTTGTCTTTATAAATCTCATACTTTGTTGGCTTCCATTATTATTGACATTCTTTCCTTTGATGTTTGTGTTGCAGCCTATTCCTTTTGCTCGGGCTAGGGTGAGTTGGTTACATATGAGGGACTGGTGGACCGAGCTCCCTGATCACTTAAAAGATCGGGTCCGAGCGATGGAGTTCGGGGATTTCATGTCTATTGTCGCCTTTCGCACCGACCGTGCTCTCATTTGTGCTCTTTCCGAGAGATGGAGGGACGAGACGCACACTTTCCATTTCCCACCCGGGGAAATGACGATTACACTTGAGGACATTGCGCGTTGCTGGGGGCTGAGGGTGACAAGCCTCCTTGTTTTCTCCATGGCGAATGATGCCAAGGCTTCTATCACTCGATTATGCTTGCATAGGATGTTCGGGGCTAGCCCCCAGTCCGGTGTGGGTCAGATTGATGCTGAGTGGCTGAGGGAGGCGTACAGCCCAGAGAGGAGGAGGATCCTAAATAGTAAGTATTCCATTGTCGCCTTTGTAGCATCATATCTTTCTCTTCTGCTATTCCTACTAATCATTCCTCCCTGCTTCATTTTAGAGTGGGCTCGGAACCAGGCGGACTTTCTCGCCAAGTTGAGGGCAAGGGTACCGGATTTCGGAGGCTTGCCGGTTAGAGGATGTGAGGGAGGTCCTGTCCCCACAATGGCCGGGGCTCGGGCCGATGCTGGTAACATTTTGTCCCCTCTCCTTTAGATTGATTCAGAGTAGAAAAATACCCATGAGACTTGCATATTCGATATTTATCATTTATTAACAATAATCATAATTCCTTTGACAGGTGAGGGCCCTTCTTCTGGCAGATCCTGATCTAAGGCCGGCCCTACTGATGACGATGTAGCAGTGGTAGACGGCATTGAGAGTGATGATGAGGTGGACGGGGGTTATGATGATGCGGGGGAGTCTGAGGACGCAGATTTTGATGAGTTGGAGGGTGAGTTTATTGCGTCTGACGATGGAGACGAAGAGATTGATGATGGGGATAGTGAGGATGAGGGGGTGAGACCTCGCCGAGTTGTTTCTGCCGGCTTTGATGAGGGGAGCGGTGGAGGTGCTGCTAGAGGTGACGAGGTCGATGTCACCGAACCTTCTAAGCGTAAGCACTCGATCCAGTTTCTTTTAACCGATCTCTGGCGTCTTGTATGCTTCTCATCCTTGTTTCTTACATTCTTTCTCTTTTGCTGCAGGGTATGAATGGCGGGAAGTGCCGGTTGATGGGTACGCTCGCCGAAAGAGAGTAGGGATACCTTGCGAGGTTTTCCCGGTCACGAGTGAGTACCGAAACGTTTGGTAGCTACTTTGCTCTCTATTTTGATTATCTAATGAATTTCTCATGTCAACTTGGTATTGTGCAGAGAAAGAGCATGAAAGGAAGTTTGAGGTTCATTTGAGGAGACCTAGGCTGATTTCGGCACGGTTGGGTGATGATGAGCAGCTCATGGCTTTTCTTCTGTTCTTTTTGGGGAGGTGTCTCTTCGCCAACGCCACTGGCAATAGAGCGCCCGGTACTCTCATTCGGTTTGTGCAGGACCTGGATAAGGTCGGCGACTACGCTTGGGGCGCGGCCACCCTTGCCTTTCTATTCCATAGTCTGGACTCGAGGTGCCGACTCCAGCCTGGATGTAAGAGCCTTCGAGGGTTCGTGCCAATCCTACAGGTTTAAACCCTATCCCCAAGTGTGATGACCTATTGTAGTCCACCTTTTCTTATCACGGGTCATTTTTTATCTTTTGTAATAACCAAGCTTTGATTGTGTGTAGGTATGGGTTTGGGAGCATATCATCCAGTGTCGCCCTGAGCGCTTGCCTGTCAGGTTGAGTTGTACTCCCCGGGCTTCGCAGTGGTATCCTAATGCCAATTTACGGAGTTTTGCCGACATTTTGCCTCCTGAGATGGTTGAGCGTATTAAAGCTCTAGGAATGAGACCGGGTGAGCAAGGTTACCGGTTCATTTTAAATGAATTGAAAAATCACGAGGTATGCTCATTTTCTCCTTTTGTTTGTTATGTTAAATGTCTGCCTCTCTCTGTTCTCATTTGCTACACATCATGACTTGTCAGGTGATCTGGCAGCCCTACCGGGGTGGTCTGGATGATGAGGTGGCTGTTGTGCAGGAGGGGCATATTCTATTTGAGAGGGACATTTGGCTCCACGCTCCCCAGGTGGCGGTCAGGTTGGTTGTCAGCCGAGTTGCGCGCCAATTGGGACACCATCAAGTTGTCCCTGCAGAAAAGTCCGTCATGCATCGGTCGTATCCAGGGTGGGGTTTGAAAGCGTTCAAACGCCGCCATCCGTGTCGGAAAGAAATAAAAAATTGGAGAAGGAAAGGGAGGAAGGCCACCTTCAGTGTAGATGCTAGTGCCTGGAGTGACTATGAGGTATATTGGAGGACAGCTTTGCATCGGTATATACTCCCGGAGTCGTATTCTTGTGGGGCTTCGTATTCTGTTAGTAATTGCGCGGAAGCGGCTGAAGCTTCGTCGTTGGCTCGGGTGAGCATTGAAATTTTGTTCGCTCTGATGTTGTCTTCCTTTTTTTATCATGGCTAACATTGTTTCTTCCTTTACTTTTCAGGAGGAGATACCGGCTGCAGCAAGGCATTGGCAGGCACGTCCATCATCCAAAGGACGGGGCGAGGTGAGGGCTTATAAGGTTTCCAACTTCAATTATGGGCCTTACAATCTCAACTATTCATGCTCTTCCCATCCTCTAACCGTGGCTCTCATGTGTGACAGGGGACGTCTGGGTGCATAGTGTCCGATGTGGAGTCCATCCTCAGGGGAGAAACACTTCGACTGTCTCACCTAGTGGAGAAAAAGGTATGACTTCTTGATTTAGTGTTTGAATCCAATGGTGCTTATCTCCATAGTAATGTTGATCATTCTTGATGTAACGGCATGGTTTATATTTCATAGGATACGGAGATCGTGAGACTGAGGGCACTATTGACAGCTGAGAGGGTATGAAAATTGTTAAACCTAATTAGCCACGTGCTACCTTATTTATACTTTTTTTACTAAAAATGCTTTGGTAACAGGAGCGCCGCCGGGAAAATGAAGCGATCATCGAAGCATTGGCGGATTCTCACGAGGAATGTGGTCATGGAGTTACTTGTTCATTTTGAATTTGTGTTTATGACCTTTGGTTACTATGCAGAGCAACAGAGAGCAGGACATGTCCGAGGTCACGAGAATTCGATTGGAGAGCGATCTTCTCACTCTACAAGCAGAGGTGGACCGACTGCGGACTAGCGAGGTTTGCGTTTCGTTTTATCGTTCTCGTGTTCAAGACATATAATGACTGACTCCTAGCCCTTTCTATTCGTGATCCTTAGGTAGAGGCTCGTGGTGAGCGCGACGGAGCGTTTGCAGAGAGAGCTGCTTCTACGGCATAGGTATGAGCGCTTCTCATGTGATATTTCAATCTTGATTCCTCATCCATTGTTGATGTTGTTTATAATTTTGCTGTGTGCAGGTTGACGAGTTACGTGCCAGGCTTAGGAGCTTTGAGGCCCCTGTGCAGGTAAAGGTCTTTTCTTCCTTTTAAATTCCATGTTTAATGCTACAAGGTTTGTTGAACGTAATGTTTCTATAAACGTTGTCCTGTAGAGCGGTGCTATCGTTGCTTCTATTCCTCCACCTCTTAGCTTGGGCGAGGAAAAGGCCATTATTCATGATCATTACGCTCAGTGCATGGATCGCATGGAGCGACAACATGATGAGGTGGTTGTTGATTTGCGGGGGCGTCTCGCTAGACTTCATCGGAGGGCGGAGGAGAGAGGTTATGCATTCTCGGACTCGACCCGCACTCCTTCTCAGCATGTTCCTGGTCCGACCTCATTTGCTTCGTCGGCTCGCCGTGATGGAGCCGCTCAGTAGAGTCATCGTTCTTTGATCGATCTCCCTAGGTTGCATCATTAGTGTATCCTTGTTCCATGTATCCATATTTGCTAGTCATGTATTTATGTTGTTTCGCCCCATCTTTGGCTTATGGTGAGAGCTAATATGTATCTGATGTATGTTGTGCATACGTGTATTATGTATGTGTAGTTGAGATAGTGTGCTTGATGCTTTAGAAGTGCCATGGGAATATGTTTGATTGATAAGGAGTTGTTTTGGGGTACCGGGGAATATATGAAGTGTTTTTCTTTCACAGGTAAAAGGTTCTGTGTATCCGGAAATTTTCCAGGGTCCAAAAAACAAGGGGAAGTGCTGCCGAAATTTTTCTAAAATTTCTCGAATTTCATGCCTCAGCAAAAATCTCATGGAATAAGAATAATAGCAATCCGAGATAGACAAGAATAATAGCAATCCCCTACCAATTTTGATGCGGAGGGGCAACATGGCCACAAAGTTCTCAAACAATGAGTGCCTAAGTGTGTGACATTTGTGGCCTAAGCAATTCTATGTTTTTAAAGGCATTCACATTGTCAGCAATAAGCATTAAGGCAAAAGCTCAAAATATTTGCATTTTCAAATCAAATATGATATCATAAAGGGTGTGCATAGCATACATCTATAATCAAATTCATCATTATATATCATAACAACCATAATTCATACTTCCCAAGTTTGGTCATCAGCATTTTGACCTTTTCTAGTTATGAGGAGTTGTGTGCAAAATAATACCCGTAGATAATAAAAAAAAATGCCCCAGCTTGTGGGATGTTATGAATGTAATCAGGGTTGGTCTCCCTGCAAGGTCTCAAAGAAAATTTGTTAGTTTAATATTTTTAAGCCCCCTGCATAATTCAGCTAACGTGGCATCTTTCTTTCTCGGTAAAAATGTCAGGGGACCATTTTGGCATTCAAGCTTTGGGAAAAGAGATGGAATTAGTACCTTAGTGTATGTGTTATTTCCTGCATTCAATCGGAGATGGTTAGCAACAAAAGCATGCATGAGGTGAGGGTGTGTGCAGTCCAGTGAGTGTTCGTGGCAATCGTGTATGCAATGAGGGCCCATATTGGGAAGTCGTGCAAAACAAATAGATAGATATATACATATATATATAAAATGCCCCAGCATAAGACTAGTGTTCATTTTGGCTGTGGGCAAGAAAGTACCCTCGTTCCATGATTGTCACCTTGGCAGTAACGTGATACTCCCTAACCATCATTTGGAGGTCGAGCCCTCACAAGCCCTCCTCTTGTAGCTGCTTAGTCTTTTCAGTTAAACTTCAGAAAGCACCTGACTGTCCTTGGGGCTCGTTCGTGACTTCTGTTTGTGTGTGGGGTGGTAAATCACCATGCCTCCTTAGTGCTATGGCTTTCGACCACCTTCTGCTCAGTTCATGCGATGAGTACCCATGTCACCCCGGCTGGGCCTAATTCTAATAGAATTTTTTTTTTTAAACACGTAATTGTGCAATGTATAGGTTCTTTAAGCTTTCTAATTAACCCATGTAACGAGCTTTAGTCCAGTGACTCCCAAACCAGACGGCTTTAGGGCACTAGGTACACAAATACCCCTACGGGCTTACTGGCTCGAGTTAAAAAGGCTACGAACCCAAACTAATCACCTTTTTTTTTTTTTTTAGCATGTAACTGTGCAATGTCTAGGTCCTTTAAGCTTTCTAATTGGCCCATGTAATGAGCATTAGGCCAATGACTCCCAAACCAGCCGGCTTTAGGGCACTAGGTATGCAAATACCCCTACGGGCTTACTGGCTCGGGTTAAAAAGGCTACGAACCCAAACTAGTTACGAGTATATATATATTTATTCATTTCTTATATATATATTTTAGCAAACGGTCGAAAGGCTTTCATGACATGGGGGAACTCACCTTCAAACCTTCACATCGAGTGACTTTAACCGTGCGGAATTTGTGCGGGGTAGATCCACCTTATTTGTGTATTTTTAAGTGTTAGTGTGTGTCCGAGTTCTAAATTTGATCAGAGTGCATTTCTTCGGTCCTCCTATGGGATTTCTACAACTACGCAAAAGGGCAAGGACGGTCATATTCTACAAGAAGTGAGGAAGGGTCATACTGTGTACCATTTCAGGTACATAGCGTTCCATGGATCGGAGAGATCTTCCCCCTCTGCATTTACTAGTCTGTATGAATTTATAGGATATATTTCTTTAATTACATAAGGGCCTTCCCAATTGGGTCGTAACTTACCTCGGGGATGCGGAAGCTGAGAAGGAGTGATGCGTTTCAGCAAGAAATCGCCAACTTTGAATTTTCTTTCTTTGACATGTTTGTCGTAGGCTTTGGCAATCCGCTTCCGGTATACCTGTGCGTGCTCTGCTGCTTTCATTCTCCTTTCGTCAAGTAGGTTCAGCTGAAGTATCAATGCTTCTCTCCTCTTATCTTCTGTCATGTCTTCATCTAGCTGGATGCGCAGCGACGGGTGAAGGACTTCAAGGGGAAGGATTGCTTCCACTCCGTAAGTCAAAGAGTATGGGGTTTCTCCTGTGGGAGTTCTTATTGAGGCTCGATACGCCCACAACGCTTCGACCAAACGGTCTGGCCAATCACTACCTTTGGTGGTTTGCACAGTCTTCTTGATGATCTTTAGTAGGGTCTTGTTGGTTGCTTCGGCTTGACCATTTGCTTGGGGATAGTATGGGGGTTGAATGATGCAGTTCTATGTTATATTTTGTGCACAACTCATTCACTTGTTGGGATATGAATTGCAAACCATTGTCTGTTATGAATGCCTTAGGGATGCCGAACCTAGCTATTATATTCTTTTTAATGAATTTGACTACAGAGGCTGCCTTAATATTAACATATGCTTCTGCTTCTGCCCACTTAGTGTAATATTCTGTTGCTGTTAATATGAATGCCTTATTTTGTGTGTTCTCTACAGTAGAGGCCAGGGGTCCTATAATATCAAAAGCCTAGGTCGAGAAAGGCCATGGAGTGGTGGTAGGGTGAAGGGATGATGCGGGAGCATGAATTAGGTCAGCGTGCAGCTGACATTCTTTGCATCTTTTGACAGAATTGACTGAATCCGACTCTAGGGACGGCCAATAGTAACCTAAACGGATGATCTTCTTAGCTAACATCTGGCCGTTGACATGTCCTCCGTACTCTCCTGAATGTGCCTCTTTAACTATCTCTTTCCCTTCTTCTATGGTCATGCATCATAAGAGAACTCCACTAAATGATCTACGGTACAGTAGCCCTGCAACTATGACATATCTCTGAACCATCTCTCTTAATGCTCTTTTATCCGACGGGTGGCGTAGTCGGGGATGTAGCCATCATGCAGGTAATTCCAAATATCATAGTACCACGGGTGGTCATCTTCCAGGTCATCATCATGTTGTATGCGAGCTAAAATCCCTTCTTTAGGTTTAGAATTTTTTTCCTGATCGAACTCTTCGGCCTTAGCTTTCTTACTCCTATTTTTCGAGACTTTCAGTAGGATTTCGGCGAGGTTCCCCTTGGTCAGGTCTATTGGTTTGACGGACGGAGAATCTAGCCTTCTAATCAGAAATTCTTTGGAATCCTTATCATCAGGCATCTCTATGATTGAGGCTAAAATCGCTAATGAGTCAGCCAATCGGTTCAAGGCGCGGGGGATGTAGAGAAATGGAATCTTCTTGAATTTAGACATCAACTCTTTGGCTTTCTCATGGTAGTGCGCAAGCTTAAGGGCGCTAACCTTCCATTCTCCGGCTATTTGGGAAATAACGACCTTAGAATCACCAAAGACTCTTAGCTTTTCAGCACCTAGGTCTTGGGCTTCTCTTGATCCTGCTAATAAGGCTTCGTACTCCATCGTATTATTGGTTGCTGGAAATCCGATTTTATAGGCCATTGGGATGACAACTCCTTCCGGGGATAATAACACTACACCAACTCCTTTTCCATTCCGATTCAAAGCTCCATCAAAGTACATGGTCCATAAATCATCATCCTTTGCTTCTTCAACGTCTGCAAACAAGATACTTTCGTCGGGGAAATCAGTTCTAACCGGTTCATACCGTGGCAGAGGGAGGTGTGCCAGATGGTCGGCAATTGCTTGTCCCTTTACAGACTTCTAGGTAATATAGGTTATGTCAAACTCTGCCAAGAGCATTTGCCATCGCGCGACTCTTCCCGAAGTAACGAGTTTCTCAAAAATGTATTTTAAAGGGTCCATTCTTGCTAAGAGTTTGACCTGGTGAGCTAGAAAGTAGTGTCTCAATTTCTGGGCTGCCCAAACTACGGCTAAGCAAGTTCTCTCCATTGCGGAGTATTTCCTTTCGTAGGGTAGGAGAGATTTACTCAGGTAATAAACTGCGTACTCTTTCCTCCCGGTCTCATCATGTTGACCCAAGACCATGCCTATCGCAGACTCTGTCGCTGACACATACGAAATGAGGGGCCTATGTTTAGTAGGGGGCTTCAGGACAGGAGGACTTAATAGATATTTCTTTAGATCTTCAAATGCCTTCTAGCAGTCGTCGTCCCAGTGATATTCCATGCCTCCTTTTAACAACTTGTAGAATGGCTCACATCTTTGCGAATGCTGCGAAATAAATATTCTGATGAACTGTAGTCACCCTATTAGGCCTCTTAACTCTTTAAGGTTCTTCGGGGGCGACATTTCAAGAATGGCCTTTACCTTAGAAGGATCGACTTTGATTCCTCGATTACTTACCATAAAGCTTAGGAGTTTTCCAAAGGATACTCCGAAAACACATTTCTTCAGATTCATCTTTAGTTGGGTGTCCCGGGATAGTTGAAGGACTCTCCTGAGAGCCCTGACATGTGTTTCACGTGTTCTAGATTTGATCAGAATATCATCTACGTAAACCTCCACACAGTCGTGTATCATATCATGAAATATTGCCATCATGGCCCTCTGATAAGTGGCACCGGCATTCTTCAAGCCGAAGGGCAGAACAATGTAACAGTAAGTCCCCCAGGGCGTGGTGAACGAGGTTTTCTCCTGACCCTCTGGTGATAGTCTGATTTGGTTGTACCCTGAGTAACCATCCATGAATGATAGCATAGCGTGCCCTGCGGTATTATCAATAAGCACGTCAATGTGAGGTAAAGGGAAATCGTCTTTGGGAGATGCCTTGTTCAAATTTCGGAAATCAATACAGACTCGGACGCGTCCGTCTTTCTTCTTCAACGGGACTATATTGGCGACCCATTGAGGAAACAACACGACCCTGATGAACTTCGCCTGGTGGAGTTTGTCAACCTCCTCTTTCACTTTCAGTGCAACATCAGGGAGCATTCTTCTCAATTTCTGTTTAATCGGTCTAGCATTTTCCTCCAATGGAATCCTGTGTTCCAGTAGGTCGGGCGCGAGTCCGGGCATGTCATTATAATCCGATGCAAACACGTCTTGATATTCTCTTAGGACCTCAAGGATCTCGTTCTCTTCATCGGGTTCTAGGCATGCGCTGATTTGGACCTGCTTGGGTCTTTCGTCCGTTCCCAGGTTTATCTCTTTCGTCTTTTCAGCAGCCGCTTGTATTTCTTCGTCAAACTTCTTAATTACTCTCCTAAATTCATCAGAAACTTCATCATCCCCTTCTTCAGTGTCTACTAATTCGTAAACACCCATTCCATCATTGATGTTCACATGTTGCACGGAAGGTTCAGGTTCTGGAACGACAGGCAAAGATTCGTAGCCTAACTTCTCGATGTTTGTCATAATTTCTTCTAGTCGAGACTGCTCCACTGTGGGTATCTTCCATTGCCTTAGGTTGCCCATATTTAGATGATGACCACAGTCTTCTACTCCTACGGTTCCTATGTTTTTGGGTTTTCTATTTTCTAATTTTTTTGGATTTTTGGGGTTTTCTAATTTTTTGGAATTTTTGGGATTTTCTAATTTTTTGGGATTTTTTGAATGATATGGTACAGGTGAGGTCAAAGATGGGCTATCTATCGAGGAGGATCCTCCTCGCTGGCGTAGCCAGGCGGTGGGGCGGTACACCACTTCATGATCATTGAGGTCATCGGTTTCCCAAACTTTGTGGTTCTCTCGAGAGGAGTCTTCTCGCCAATGGCGCCAGGCAACGGGCCAATATACCACTTCTTCGCTAGTAGGGTTTTCGATTTCCAACGTCTCGCGACTTTCTTGGACTTCGGCGATTGGCATTTTTTTTTTTGGGTAGATGAGTTAACTCACTCGCATTGAGCATGTTACAAGATAGGGTCTGGAATCTTGGATCGATAGTGTGGTCTATATTGTTCACTCCTTTTGGTGGATGGAGCTCTTTCCAAGTGCCGAAGATTTCCTCGTGAGTCTCACTTCCAGATGAAGTCGAATCTTCCCAATCTTCTACTAAAACGGTCTTGCCTTTATCATTTGGATCCAAATTGTGGCATCCCCTTCCGAACAATGGTGCGTTGGGATCCAAGGTTTTGTCATGCTTCATGAAATGTTCATTTAAGGTCCAGTCCTCTTGTTTATACCTTATGTCATTGTGTGTGTCGTACCCTAATCCTTCTGCTCTCGCTCTAGGGTCCGGTATGTAAGGGTCGGTAATGCCTTCTCCATTCTTTCCTAGACCAAATCCAGGTTGATACCCCATCTTCTTCATCAGAGTCCATCCTCGAGCTTGACCTTCGTTGTCAAACATCAGATTTTGCAGGGAGGATAATTCGGAAAACATATTCTGCGTAGGGTCCATATCCATCAAAGAGATGAGAGGATCGACCTTGTACCCATGAATCTTGACCTCTAGCGTAATAGGAGCGGGTTGTAAGGTCGGGAGTATTTGAAGTTCTTCCGGTTCAATGACAGGCGGGTCTCCCATCAATTTCATGATCTTACCCAAGTGGGGAAACTTGATGCATTGGTGTCGACTTGACATAACGGCATTCATATGGTTCAACCATCGGCGTCCTAAGATCAAGTTAAAAGTGGCGGGGATGTCCATAATGTAAAATTCTTCTGGCATTGAAATTGGGCTCGCTTGGACTAATAACATAATTTTTCCACAAACCGTTTTCTTATTCCCGTCGTAACCAGTTACAACCATAGGGGCTGGAGTTAGGTCCTTTACTGTAAGCCCTAAAGCTTTGTAGGTTTTCAACGGACAAATATTCAGTGATGCACCAGTGTCGACTAAAGCTCCTGACATTTCCTTCCCTGCTATCTTGACTGTTAGATGTAGGGGAGAGGTTCTCGCCTCAGGTGGTATTTCCTTCAATTCTTCCTCAGTAAAGGTAATGGCAGGGAACGAAGCCCCCGGGGCCAAGGCTGAAATAGATGTTCTCTATTCTTCTGGAGTTATGCCTACCGGGACTTGTAAGCGTGTAATAGCCTCAAGTAATTGTTGCTGATGTTTGGGGGAGGTTTTAATCAGATCAAGGACAGATACTTTAGCTGGGATCTTTGTGAAGTGCCCTAAGAGGTCATATTCTATCCCTATTTCTATCGAACTATAAGCTCTTTCATCAACTATCTCCTCAACCTGAATATTGGGATTTTGCGAATCTAAGTTCTGAGAAACAGGGTGAGGGGGTAGTCGGGGAGGATGGATCCGTCCAGATCGTGAGTGGGTCTGAGACGCATTTGTGTCCGGGTAAGGATCTGGTTGGAAATTCGTGATGATCGGCGATTCTCGGTGGTTTGGCTCATCAAAATTTACCTTGTAAAGGTCAGGGGAGTCAACGATCGTATCCATCCCTAAATTGAAGATTTTGAATTTGGTCTTCCCATCCCATGGCGTAATGTATTTTCGATAATCCTCTTCTTCAAAGAAATCACCATGACACGGTTGGCTATGGTTTACACTCCCTTGAGCCAGGGCATCAATGTGTTGGTGCTCTATTACGGCGATGTTTATTAATTGGGTCTGTGGGCCCTGTCCAGAGGCTGATGCTCCATGCTGAGGTAAAGGGTTTGTATAAATCTGCATGTTGGGAATATTTTGTGCGGGATTGGTGGTTGGATTTTGATTGGGAGGGGCATTCCGTGGATCATTCCCACCTATTGGCCTAATGTTACTCCAATCAATTCTACCTTCATCATTGAGATCATAGATCAAATCTCTAACCGTGTAGCATTGGGTGAGGTCATGACCTGGCATCCTATGGTAGGCGCAAAACTTAGTCTTGTCTAGGTGATCGGACCATGCCTGCGGTCGTTCCTGCGGAAGTTAGAGGGCATTCTGATTTAAAAGAGACCAGAAGACAGCAGTCCATGGTTGAGGAAGGGACGGGTAGTTTGCCCTTTTAGGTCCGAATCTTCTTCTATTTCCATTGTTCAGGTTATTCTAGTTGCCATTGTTGTCTCTATTGTAATTGAAGGGGACGGTACCATAGTTGGGTTGAGGATTCGCGTTCTGGTTTTGCGGCGGAGCTATCGGGTTCGAGACCGGCTGTATGGGATTAGGATTCTGGTTTTAATTCACTGGAGGCCCTTGGTTTCTTGGTGGTTGGTCATAACTTTGATTATTTCTCAGAGGGTTTCGGTAGTTCTGATTGTTCCGCTGATAGTTTTGATTATTCCTCTGATAATTCGGGTTACCACCTTGAAAATTGGGATTGCCATTTTGCCCTAGGTTTTGGTGTTGGTTAAAGCTAACACTGGTACGCTCTTGGTACGGTCGGTAGACCTCTTCCTAATTCAAGCTGACTTCAGGAGTCGTGCAGCTCTCTGGTTGGGTGGTTGTACCTACCCTACGGGTGTTCTTTTTATGGTCAATGATGGTGTTCAATACCCCTTCATCTAGATTTTGCTTCATCCTAGATAACCTACGGTACAGGCCACTCCAACTAACGACCTCCCCAATTGTCATCAGGGCTCTCATGGGATCCTTCATGTTCGATATGGCCATTCTTACTTGTTCTTCCTCTTGCATGTTGCAATCTGACGCGAATTGGTTTTGCCATCTCACTGCAAATTCCTCATAGTCTTCATTGTTCTTCTGTTTGAGATTAGCTAAGTCATGCCATAAGGGTTTGTTTTTAGTTAGATGCTGGTATCTCGCTAGGAATTTCTCTACTACATCCTCGAGGTATTGATCTCATGGGAAGGCACGGATGTATACCAAGTCAATGCATCTTCGATTAACGATTCCTGAAAATAATTTATGAGCATGGAGTCATTGTCTGCGATGGCACGACACTTGTTGCAAAATGAGACTAGGTGATGCTGAGGGTCAGTAGTCCCATCGTAAGGTACGAACTTAGGGGCTCTAACAGGGAAAGGTGACCTCTCTTTTTCCTCCTTTTTGGTAAAGTCGTAGAATCCTAGTTTCTTGCCAGTTGAGCTCGAGGATTTCTTTTTAATTTCGTTCTTATGTTCTTCCACGTTTTTCTGCAATTCTTTGAATGCTAGAGGATCTAAGTATTGAATTGTCTGTGGCTGACATTCTCTTTGTGGTTCTAATGAAGTAGGGGCGTAGGCCGGTTCTTGGCATTGACCTTGGAAATATGGTTGTGAGATAGGCTGATAGCTTTGGTTCAACGGAATTCCTCCGTGTGTAATCGGTTGTCCCCTATATGGGTCAACTATTGGGCTTAAAGTGGGTGGTTGATATGCTTGCTGATAGTGCGACTCATTCGCTTGGTGTGTTTGATAAGGATTTCCAACGCTCGTGGGGTTAGTAACTTGCACGCTCTGGATTGGGAGATTCTGGTTCGCATTGGGCATTTGATAGATCGGGACTGTTTGATTTTGATAAGTGAGAGGGCCCCCCTCGTATTGAGTCGGTTGGGGATATAACATACCAGCGCCAACCGTCACAGGATTGTAACGAACTTGATCCGTTGGTGGAGGAACCATTGCTTGGAATTAGGGCCGAGCCATCTCGTGTTGCCGGTAGGCATCTAGCGCTCCCATATGTGTCGAAGGGTTTTGGTGCGAGATGCTGGATGTCGCCAATTGACCTATGCTTATTAAACTATGACTCATCGGGTGATATGGATTTTCATTTATCACAAGAGTCTGGGAAGGCGCGATGGCCCTAACCGGGGTTATGATAGGTGCGGTGCGTCAGTAGGCATCCCATACTGCGGGATAGAGGACGTGATTGGCTCGGTTTGGCTGATCAGGGAAGAATAGGGTATAGCCTGCGAGACAACAGGACCACTTGCATGAAGAGGGTTGTCTCTTGATGAAACGTTATCATGGACCCTATATCTTATAACTTGGCCGGTGGGACTGACCAAATCTGTGTAAGTCACCCTTGAAGGCGAGGAAAACTGATCCTCTCTTGATGTAGGAGATGGGGTGGATGTATTAGAATAATTCCTTCCCATTGTTATGGTATTAACTGGTAGCGGGCCTCCTTCGAAGAGGGACCTTCTTATCTGTTGTGGGTCATGGCTTGAAGCTGCCAAGGATCCATCTAATACCCTAAAGGGTTCTACACTTTGCGTGGTTTGGTGTGACCCGCCAGTGGTGCGGATCAATAGTGGGGGTGAGAGGGGTTGAAAGTCAGACATTCCGAACGTCTGACCCTCCATTTGTGAAGAAATGTTTAGATGAGAAGAGAGAGAAGGAGAGAAAGAGAAAAGCACTTGTTATGTAGTTTTGTTGGTGAATGTTTGTTTCTTATGGTCTAATGGGGGAAAGCTTAGTGGACGGTGCATTCGGACCTTTGGTTTAATTTTTAGACTACTCATAACAACCCTAAACCGAATGGGACACGGATATCAGATCATTGATTGGATGTTCGTGCCTTAGAATATTATTCCAGGAAGACCCAAATAAGTGACAGGAAAACATAAGAGGTCCCATCACGATCGCTAGGCTATCGGATGTGAATTTCGACCCCCCCCCCCCCCCATTTTCCTCTCCAAGAGAGGCATGGTTTGGGGAAATCTCCATTCATCTATATATGTGCTATTTAAATTTTTCATCGAAAATGAGGATTCCGACTACCCTCAAAATCGATGGATCACGATCGCCAACCACGGTACGGCCATAACACTGTTCTTCGACAAAAGTCAAAGAAATATGGGGAGAAAAATAATAAGGTGGGTTCTTCCTCTCGTCTAATGTGCTGCCGGCAACACACGACGATTGTCCTGTCACATTAATTTGGGTCTCTTTGGGTCTCTTTAATTTTGGGGCAATTCAGGGTCATGAGTTAAAGTCCGAATAAAGGTTAATCCTCACATAACAAAATCATAATATATCCAAGTAAGATAAAATGACTAAAATAAAGAAAATAAAATAAATGAGGGGGAGGTGCCAAATATTTAAGAAGAGGATCGGCCCCATTCCCAGGTACCCCCTTCTGATCCCTTGGCAAAATAGGGTTTAAAGGCTGATTTTTCAAACCAAAATGATGATGCAAATGCGATTTTGATTTTTTATTTCTGTGTTTTTCGTGTGGGATACACGAGTAATAAAAGTAAAAGGCCGATGGGCCGTAATTAATTGAAGGTGGCCCATGGGCCAGGATTGATTGGAAACGGCCGATGGGCCAGTGTCTGTTTTAGGATGGCCGATGGGCCATGATTGACTCATCTCATCTCGTTATTCTTATTTATTCAATTTTAGAAATCAGTTCTTTATTCCCTTTATCATTAAGTTCGATTAAATATCTGGCATTTGAGGTGGAGGAGGAAATAAAAGAAAACTCTTTTTGGGTTTATTTTGTTGATTTTATAGTTTTTATGGCTTTTTTATATTGGGCTAGAAGGGCCTAACTGGGGGATTTTTACTTGGACTTACATGATTAGTGCTTTACTACTGATCATCGGATTAACCCTAACCTAAGGTCCTAGACCGCCCACATCAGCTCTCCCAGTCCCCTAATGGAACAAGAAAAGTGACGGGACGAAGCCTAATGCTTTAATCTATCTAATGGGGAAATTCCGATCTAATCCTAGGATATGAATAGGCTGACTTTGATGGTTCAGCGCCTGAGCAGCTTATTAATTGTGATTTCTAACTGGTTCGGTTTGTTTTGAGTTGAAGATTGATTAAGAAGTTGATTAAATGTATTTTAGGGTTCTATCTAAGTGGTTTAAGGTTCTGGAATTTAGGGTTTTAATTTAAAACGTGAAGCGATGTCGAAATTAGCGAAATGGGGTTGTCAGAGGACTTGGGCGCTAGGGGGATGGTGCCTAGGTCACTCTGGTGACTTGGGCGCCCAGGCAATGGCGCCCAAGTGGCAGCTTCTGGGTGGTTTGGCTAGTGACGATGGTATCGATATTGTTTTCGAAATCCAAGGGGTTCTTACTGGGTGTGTTTTAATGTTTCAAATTGTTTTAATTCTCTGGTGTTCAAATGTCAAAGGGATTCGGATTCAGATTTTGAGACGAAACCAAGAGTTCGCGTTTTAGTGCAAATGAGAGGATGGGCGCCAAGGAGGTGGCGCCCAGGTGGATGGCTTGAGATTTTCAAGTATTCTGGATGGGATTTGATATTAGCCTTTGGGTCCGGGGGTTGTTTTAGGTTCTGGTTTTAATTAATTTAAGTTATAAGATGTTTAATTACTCGTTTTAAATTGAAGTTGCGAACCAAGGTTATCGTGTAGGCTAGGCGCCACAGGGGTGGTGCCTAGGTGGTTGTTTGTTTGTTCGTAAAGTCTTTGGGTGCTAAGTCCGATTTGATTAAAGTTTCAAGTGTTTTAAGTTAAAAGTATTTTAATATGTTGATTCGGATTGGTTCGAATGTTAATTACTTAAGTTGTTCGCTAGGGTTTTTATGAAAACAGGTAGGCTGGGCGCCTAGGGTGTGGTGCCCAGGTGGATTTGGAGGATGGGCGCCCAAGGGGTGGCGCCCAGGTGACTGTGTTGTGGTTCGGTCGGTTTGGTATTTTTTAGGTTGATTTACGGGTGAGCATTTATGGTTTGATGTATTTTAAAGTAATAGTGTTCTGTTGCGTTGATTAAGATTAAATTTCGCTTCAATTAATTAGGCTTTAGTGACTAGGGAGGCTGGGCGCCCAGAGGGTGGTGCCCAGGTGGATGTGACAGGATGGGCGCCCAGTGGGTGGCGCCCAAGTGTCTGTCTTGTGTGTTTGAGTTGGTTCGATGTTTTAAGTCTATTCGGGCTTATGGTTTCAATTGTTTTAGATTTCAAGGGTGTTCCAGTGTGTTGATCGTGATTGAATTCGAATTTAATTTCAAGTGGGGTTTCCTAGTGATTGGGTAGGATGGGCGCCAGGAGGGTGGTGCCCAAGTGGATGCAGAAGGATAGGCACCAAGGGGGTGGCGCCCAAGTGGATAATTTTGTGGTTTATTCGTTTTGTATTTTCTAAATTAGTTTGAGTCCAAATTGGTTAAGGTTTCAAGCCTTTTAGGTTAACAATGTTTTAAGGTGTTAATTCGGGTTTAATCAATTAAGTTTAATTAAGTGGTGATTTCTAAGGGAATGGGATAGGATAGGCGCCAGGAGGGTGGTGCCCAGGTGTATAGCCAGGCTGGGCGCCCAGGGGGTGGCGCCCAGGTGTCTGTTTTGTGGTTTCGTGTTGCTTTTGCGTTCTTAGGACGATTTAAGTCTAAATTGATTGAAGTTTCAGGTTTTCTTAAATTAAAAAGTGTTTTGGTATGTTAATTTGGAGCAAATTTGGGTTGTGATTAATTAGAAGTTTTAATTAGGGGTTCTTTAGAGATGGGATAGGATGGGCGCCAAGAGGGTGGTGCCCATGTGGCAGTGCAGGCTGGGCACCCAGGGGGTGGCGCCCAGGTGGACTGTTTTGGAGTTTTGTTGGTTTTGAGTTTTTGAGTTAATTCGAGGTTAAGTTAATTAAGGTTTACTTATTCTAGGTTTAAAATGTTTTACTGTGTTGATTCGGATTAGTTTAAAGTCTTAACTAATTAACTTAAGCTTTAACCGGGATGTCTTAGGGAATGGGTAGGCTGGGCGCCCAGATGGCTGTGGAAGGATGGGCGCCCACGGGGTGGCACCCAGGTGACTGTTTTTTGGGGTTTTTGTTTTTCTTGTGTTTTTAAAGTTCTTAATTACTTCTAAATCCGAATTAATTAGGGTCTTAAGGTTTTAGGGTTCTTAATGATTTGATGTTCCTTAAGTTAGCTAATTATGATGTTTTAATTAATCTTATGATTTATCCTACTTAGGCGCTAAACTCAATAACCTAGACTATCTAATTATTATTTTTGGGTTTTCTGGATATCCTTTAATTTGTTTTTGGTTTCTCCTCTAATTTACTAGAGAGTAAGGAAAGAGAAGAAGGGATTTTATGCTTTTATGATTTTTTGTTAGGTTTTTCTATAGATGCGTGGTTCAAATGATATGATGTGGAGTGTGACAAAAAGGGTAATTCGAAGTTCAGAACATGTCAAATAAACATACATATCATCATCATGCAGTTTCTAAATGAACTAAATGCGGAAGATCGGAAGTTGCGCATAAAAGTGGAGAAATCCACTTGGGTGCCACACCTGTGGTGCCTAACCTGCTCAGTCAGGGTTTTCAACGGAACACAACGAATGCACAAGAATCTTAGTATTTTTAAGACAACTTCCAATATTCAGCGACTGATGTGAATGTACTAATTCGAACTACTAGCGATGCAACTAACGAACCTACGAGCAAACGATGCAACGGGTGGAGATCTAGAACCTGGACCCTGTCGCAGAAAGGTAGGCGCCCAGGGGGTGGCGCCCAGGTGGTTCTGGAGAGGGCAGGCGCCCAGTGGGTGGCGCCCAGCCTTTCTGCCAAAGGTTGTTCGTGATCTTTTTTATATAAATGATGAGGATGATAATGCTAATGTGAGATCTGATCTAACTATGTAATTAGAACTACAAAATCAAAGCGAATCTACTATATTAGAATGAACCTAAACATGTTACTAACATGATAATGCACTAATACTATTTTTATCACAAGCTAATGTAGATCTACGATGCTCAAATGGTCCTAAGCATATTTCTAAGCATGAATGGTAATGGAGTGTAGTAAAAGAAGGGAGATCTAGGAATACCGGTATGACGAAACGTTTCTCAAGTTTCTAGATTGAAGCCTTCGCAAGGATCCTTAGGTCCAGTTGAAGATATGGAAGCCTCCTCCTCTCTTTCTCCTTATTCTACTATAGATCTGAAGTTCTTCTCTAATTGTGGCTACCTTTCTTCTTCTTTTTCTATTCTCTCCTTTTTTGTTTCTTTTCTTAGGGTTTTTTGGTAGCCTCCTCTTGTAAATGAAGTTAAGAGGGATTATATAGGTTTGGGACGAGTTTAGAAGGGCTAGGGCTTCATTAATTCGCGTTTCTAGAACGTTTCACGCATCCCTAGGCGGCTTAAGTTATTTTAGAGTGAACTAGGGTTTGAGGGAGGATGGGAGCCCATGGGGTGGCACCCACATGGCCTGCACAGTCTGGGCGCCCACAGGGTGGCGCCCAGGTGATCCTGGAGAGAGTGGGCGCCCACAGGGTGGTGCCCAGCTGGTTCGTTCTTCGCTTTTGGTCCTTGGTCCCTTTTGGAGTCGAGATTGAACGGATATGTCTTCAGCTGGGGGGACTTACATTAGCACTTAATAGGCTGGGCGCCACATGGGTGGTGCCTAGATGGATTTCAAGCCTGGGCGCCACATGGGTAGTGCCTAGGTGGTTCGGTTCGTCTTCGATGCTTGGTCCTTATGTATGAGTGGTTGATGGACCCATCTTTTTCTTTCTCGCCTTCCTCCGTCCCGGGTCCGCCGGGGTGCGGTGGGGCGAAGAGAAAAAAAAGAGCAAGCATCAACATTTTTTTGTACGGGTATGCCGGATTTTCTATTCTACTTGGAATTTGAAGTGGTGATCCGGAGATTCACCTTCACAAGTAGAAAAGGAAATCAACTTTTTTCTAACTTTCCATTGCACATATATTTTAAAGAAAGAGACAAAAAATTTTAATGCCATGAAAGGCGATTTTCATTTGTTTGCCGTGAAAGGCAGTTTTGCCGTGATAGGCGATTTTGTGCCGTAGAAGGCAGTTTACAAATCTCATCAAAATGTAAAGACAAGAAATGTGATTTTTATGTCTCTTTTAAAAAAAATACACAATACAACAGAAAAGTAAGAAAAGGAATCTGACTTCTCAAGAGATTGTGGGGACTCGTTCAGATCGACAGTCGCGAGTCATGTATGGACTCCGCCATCGTCCTTAAGATGAGAACACTTGATGCTTTGATTCACTTGGCTTGGCTTGGACCTCAGATTTTTAGAGGATAAAGACCAAGAGAAGGTCTTATATCCAATAAAAAACCAAGTAGACGGGCTGAAAAGCCGCATCTAGGCCATGTTGGATAGAAGAAGAGAGGAGATCTTGGGGGGGTGGCCCCCCAAGGGAGTTCGATCACCTTGTAGAATTTGCAGCAGAGTTTCTTCAAAGTGAGAGAGCTTCTTTTTGCAAAGAATTCTTCAAGATAGTTTTCAGACAATTTTTCAGGATCTCTAACAATTTTTTTCTGCTCCTTTCTCCTTGGAATGACCGCCTATTTATAGGCTTTTGGTGGCCATTAGGAGGGTTTTATGGGCATTAATGGTATTAATGCTCCATGATGGGAGGAGTTACAAGATTTAATTCTTTATATTGTAACTCCTTTTTCTTAGATTTTGATTGGCCGATGGAGAATAATGGGCATTTAATCTCTATGATGATGGGAGTTTCATGAATAATTACCATGATTAATCTCCATAATGATAGGAGTTACATCGTTAATTGTCATGATTAATTGGACTTGTAACTCCCATTTCTTGGCTTCTGATTGGGCCGTTCAAAATAATGAGTTAATGACCCTAATAAATTTCCATAAAAGGGTCATTTAACTTCATTAATTGGCTGCCGAGTCCTTTGAAGAGTTGCGGGCCGCGCCGTGTCTTTTGGAATTCTTCTTACAATGATCATCGAAGGATCTGTACGTTGCTTGATATCGGATGACGATGAAAATTCAGACATTGGTTGCCACCAATGGGCCGGCAACATCTGTCCAGTCAATTTCTTGATCGGTCGGGCAGAAAGTGTGCTTTCTTGGTCGGCCGGTTGGCGATTTCGGAGTGTCCGATGATGATCAAATGATTTTGATGGCAGATCCGTGATGTTGATGAAGATCGATGGATATCATGCCTCAAAAATCAGATTTTAAGAAAATCACAGGGGCCAAACATCGCGAAACGCGAAAAGAATCAGAAAAACGGACGTTTCGACCAAAATCCGGCGACCCGGATTTCCAGGGTCGCGGGCGACCATGGGCCAAGGTCGCCGGCGACCTTGAACTTTGGTCCATTTTCCGGTCGCCTTCCGGTCGCCGTTTCTTGGTCGTTTCTCGGGCTTTTCCACTTCTTTTTTCTCCCGTATTTTTCTCTGACATTTCTCCTCATTTATTGGCTTGATTCCTCTGAAGAAAACCCGTCGAGAGGCTGTGCAAATCAGAGCACAAAGTTTTCTATTTTTTGGAAAAGCTGAAGACTCTGTAGCCGATTTTCCGCCAAGAGTTGAAACTAGGTCAAACGATGTCGGAATGACCTGAAATTTGAGGTGAAGCTTCTTAGGCATTAGATAGGACCAACCATGGGCTTTTATTTGAGTTTTGAAGCCGTTTGGGGTCCCGTCGATGCTTGACTTGATTTCACCGGGCGGAAGATGTCGAGCTTTGATGTACGGTCATTCAATGTCCGATTGACCTGAAATTTGACGGGGAGCCTATTGGAGTCATTTTGAGATGATCCATTAGCTCCGATTTGGGTGCCATGGTCCCAGGGAGCTTCGCCGCCGGTAGGCTTGATTTTGCTTCGGAGCATCAAAACCGGGTCAAACGTTGTCGGAATGACTTGAAATTCGACGTGCAGCCCTTTGGAAGCATGCAGAAGCTACTCATGTGTTTTGTTTGATGAGTGGCGGCATCAGAGGTTCTCGCCGCCGGGAGGCTTGATTTCTCCGTTCGAGAGTTGATGGAGGGTCAAACGGTGTTGGTTTGACTTGAAATTCGACATGGAGCCTTTTGGAGGTATTTTGAGACCATCCATAGACTCTGATCGAAGATTTGATGTATTTGACACTGTCGCCGTCAGGAGTTCCCGCTCAGCTGTTGGAGGATTGAAGTTAGGCCAAATAGTGTCGTAATGGCCCGAAACTTCATGTGTACCCTTCTTTTGGCTACTTTGAAAGATCTTGTAGTTTTTGTTTGGTTTTGCCAAGATCTGATGCTTGAAGCAGCTTTGCCTGTTTGTAGTAGGATGCGGCTCCATATAGCTTTTGATGTTGATGAGGCAAAGTGACATTTTTTGTGTCAACAAATGCCCCTCGAGGTACAGCGACGAATTGGATAGCCTTTGCAGTCGATGTGCCTCGAAGAAAACTTTGAAGGAGAACTTCTGACTTGATCAAGAGTTTCTGAGCATTTTTCTTGATAGTGTAGCCTTTTGAGTTTCCTATGGAATTTTATGGCTGTGAGAGACATCACGTACCATTTCAAGGCAAAATTTTGAAAATGACATTTGGGTTGGGTTTTTGGGTTTTGGATTTTCTTTTTGACCTTGTGAACCTAAAGGCTTTGTGTTGTACATCAGGCGGTCAAGAAGGTTTTTAGTTTTTGACCTTGTGACCTAACAAGCTGTATGTGGCAGGTTAGGGGGTCGGGTTTTGAATTTTGATTTTGGTCTTGTGACCTAACAAGCTGTATGTGGCAAGTTAGGGGACCGGGATTTGGTTTTGGTTTTGGCCTTATGACCCAACAAGCTGTATGTGGCAAGTTAGGAGACCATGGTTTGAATTTTGGTCACTCTTTGGGACAACTTTGGGTCCGTTGGAGTGGTTTGGGTTTTTGCGGAATGTCAATTTCAAGGTTTTGGCTTAATTCAATTCATGAGGTGGGATGGTTTTGGATTTTTGGAAACTCATGAGGCTTGGATTTTTTGTATGATCCAATCAACTCAAAGGAGGCATGGAACCATTTTTGTATGCTCCTGGTAGGAGGAATTTTGACTAAAAGCCACTTTTAGTGCCTAGGTGGTCAAACCTGACTCATGTGGGCTAACCCATGGGACCTTAAGCTTTCAAGATGGCTTAGATCTCATGTGGTGTCATTTTGTTAAAAATATCTAAAAATATCTCCTTTTGGTAGAGAATATCTAAAAATATTCTTACTTGGAGAGAATCTCTCAAGTTTCCTTGATTTTGGGAGAGATTTTCTCAAAGTATCTTTCTTTGGGAGAAAGTTTCTCATAATCCCTCTCTTTTTGGAGAGAATTTCTCAAAAGATCTTCTTATTGGGAAAGAATATCCCATAATTCCTTTCTTTTAGGAAGTTTGCTAATTTGTAGCACTTACCTCCTTTCTTTTCTCCTCCTTTCCTCTTTTGGTTTGCTCTCTTCTTATAAAAGCAAGGGGAGGTTGGATCTCTTGCTCCTATTGCCTTCTTTTTGCAAAAGTCTTCAAGAGCGCTTTAAGATTAATAATTCTCCTTCTTCTTCAAAGATCTTCAAGCTTTTTCTTCTTCTTCTCCATCAATGGCTTCAAGTAAGTTTCTTTTTCTTTTCTTTTTCTTAAGAAACCCCATGTAGGAATAGAAAAAGGTTTTCATTCTTTCTTTTCTTTTCTTTTCTTTTCTTTTTCTTTCTCTTCTTTTTTTTTTCCACGTGCATCTCTTTCTTTTCTTTTTTTTTTGCACATCCTTTTTTTTTCTTTCTTCTTTTATTTTTCTATCTTTCTTTCTTTTTCTTTTTTCTTTTTCTTGCACGGTTTTCTCTCTTTTTTTTTTTTTTTACTGTGGCTCTTTTTTTTTTCTCACGGTTTCTTTTTTTTTTTACCGTGTGTTTTTTTTTTCTTTTTTTTTTATCTCTTTTTTTTTTTTGGCCGTACGGACATGGCCGTGCGGCCACGTGGCCTGTGGGCAAAAAAAAAAAAAAACTTTTTTCTTCTTTCTCTTTTTTTTGAAAAGAGATTCTCTTTTTTTTTTTGAGATGCGCATGCATGACAACTTTCCTTCTATGCATTTTTTTTTAGAAAATGGAATTGGAAGTATGATAGTGCACACCTGGAAATCTTTTTCGCAAGTCTTGGGATTTGGAGCTCGCAGCAATGTTGAGCCCTTTCTTGGTCTTGCAGGGATTTTCTGAGGAGCTTTGCAAATTTGGATTCTGGAGCTCGCATCAATGTTGAGCCCTTTTCCGATCTTGCTGATATTTGAGAAGCTTTGGCTTGATCTCGCAGCAATGTTTGAGTTCGAGCCTTCTTCGAGAATTTTCCATGATTATGGGCTTGCAGCGGTGTTGAGCCCATCTTCAAGCTCCTATTTCTTTCGGGGTGTTTCCCTTTTCTTCAGAATTGCCCTGGAATCATGCCAAAATTTCGCTAGATTTTTTTTTAGCAAAATTCTGTCATTTTGATGATTGATTTTTTTTTCTTTCCACCCTTTGCAGGTAGTTCCTCCAGAACGAACAAGGGTAATGAGCTGGTCACTGATGCGCCTCGCCGTTCTACCAGATCCTTTAATGCGGCCGTACAGCAGGCCTGGGAGGAGGTTCAGTATGTTGAAAGGAACTTGGAAGAGTGTGACTCGCTCAACCGAGATGAGATGAGGCAACGTTTGATTGCCCTCAAGGATGAGGAGTATTATAAGATTATGGTTAGCAACCGTCCCAGGGTCACGGACGATCAGAGCATTGTGCCCAAGCCTACCTTCTTCTTTGGTGATGCCGTCCCCGACGATTCAACATACCAAAGGAAATGTTTTCAGTTCTCTTTCATAGTTGATGGTGAGAAGAGAACAGTTTCTACCCGGTCGTCCTTCGGTCGGACAATCTCGATCATGAGCCTTTCCTCCACGTGCTCGAAGAGGGAAGATCCTCCAAGCTGGGTGAAGAGGACAAATGTGATCAAGACCGGGGTTTTTGTTGGCGGCTCTTCTGGTTTTGCAGAGAAGTCGCCTGCTCGTATGGACATTTTGATGTCGGCCAGCGGCTACCAAGGTTCAGACCATTCTTCGGTCGATTTGAGACCGGTGGGCCTTGGCATTTTCAAGGGCGATGGCAGCAATTGGGTGAAGCCTTTTCAACTTCGTGGCCGTTTCAGTGCTGACTCGAGCTGGGAGTCATGGACTGATCACATCCTGCAGGTTAGCGGTGCCATTCTGAAGGAGGCCGAGATTTTTGATGCGGTTCGCGCTTTTCGGCAAACCGTGGTTTTCTCCGATGAGGCTTTTATGACCATGCTAGAGTCGTTCCTTCCACAAACCAATACCTTCGTTGTCACGAATGGTGAGATTGGTTTTTCTTTAAAGGAACTGAGTGCCATCACTGGGCTGCCTATCCTCGGCAATCTCTATGAAGAGTTTATGCCTATCGACAGCGTCCTTGAGGAGCAGTCTGAGGAGTTCAGGCTTCTGTACTTTCAGCTCATCACCTTCTATGATTTTTTGAAGGAGAAGGAGGGCTCGAAAGTTCGGTGTAGCAGTTGGAGGAGTGGTAGCTTTTTGTCTTCCAACTTCTTTGACAGCGGGGAGTCTTCTGAGAGTACGACCCAGGAAGCCAAGGCTAAGAACCCAGATTCGAAGAAGATCTCCGTCATGCGAGAGAATTTGAGGGTATTCTTCGCAAGCACAGACGCCATTCATTCTGACATTGTGCTGAGGAGAGATCTCACTGTCTACCTCACTTATTGGCTGGGTGAGGCTGTTTTTGCTGGAGGAGATGGAACGCACATCAGGCCGCATTGCATTTTTCTGGCTTGTCAGATAGCGTTTGGAGAGCGGCTTGCTTTGGTGCCTGCTCTTTACTCCTATTTGTGTACCGAACTACAGGCTGCTGCTTTCCTGGTTCGGCTTGGGTTTCCCATGAATAGGGTATTTTCTGCCCACATTTTCTATTCGTGGTATGTATACCACTGTCCCAGTTTCCACCAATTGGGTGCTGCTCAGGACGATGATCCGTTCATGATTCGGTTGGCTAGAGGGAAGCCTGTTTCCGAATATCTTTTATCTGCCTGCTTGAGGATCCGACGATTCTGGGACGTCGAGATGGGGCAGTCTTCAGTGAAGCTTTCTCCGGGTTTGAGGAAGAAGGCTTTTGATTTTGGTGTCCCCCGTGATTCGACCAGGGCAGGGTCTGGGAGACACTATTCTTTGACAAATGCCGAGAGGAGTAGGTTTTTTAACATACGTGTCGGCACGATGGTGTACCGCAGACATCTTTTCGTCGACATCCAGCCGTATGTTCCCTCGCGTTTTGCCATGCAGTTAGGCTTCTCTCAAGGCGTTGTTGGAACGCCTTCGAGCAAGGTGAAGCGTTTTGGAGGTCTGGAGGACGGGAGAAATGCATGGGCCTTTTATAACGCGGAAGACACTACTACCCTGATTTCTTATCCTGAGTTGCCTACTTTCCGGACAGCTGGCTTCACAAAATGGTTTGTGGAGAGCTTTTCAGTGTACCGGGGTCTTTCCAAGAAAGAGCTTGATGTAAAGCAATCTTCCGGGAAGGGCCTTGGGAAGTCAGACGGCGTCCGTCGGGAAAAAGTTCTGGCTTTCCTTTCTGGAGAAAGGTACAGAACAGGTTTTCTCGAGGAACAGGACGTCATCAGACTGGGAGCTGCACAAGAGATACCTGGTGAGGTCTTGGAACAGCTTGCTGAGGAGGAGGCTGAGGTTGCTGCTTGGATACAAGTCGAGCGAGCAAAGGCTTCCATGGAGTCTACTGGCAAGAGCAGACTGTCCGGTGAGGACTCTGGCGAGAGGCCTGATTTTGATGGTGTGGAGGGTGCTTCCAGCTGTTCGTCCCGTAGGGGCAAGAGGAGAAGGGGCCACCGCCGAAGTCAGAGGCGGCACGAAAGTTCTCCTGATCTGGAAATTCCTTCCACCATTGTTGAGGAGGCATCAGGGGATGATGATGAGCCTCCAGAGAAGAGAAGCCGAGGGGAAGAGACCATTGATGATGGTATGCTCTTCCCTTTTCTCTTTCTGGTTCTTTTCTTTTCATGAGAGCTTTTGTTTTGATCTACTGCTTTCTTTCTTTTGGTAGAAGATGATGGTTTGATGATGCCCGAGGTTCCGACCGATGAGGCGGTGACGGATCCTATCGTGGCATCTAAGGAAGAACCCAGAGATTCTGAAGTAGATCCAAAATCTCCTCCTGGTATGATTTTTTTCTTCTTTTTTTTTTCTTTACTGCCACTTGCTGACATAGATATATATTTTTTTGCCAGCTGACTTACCAGAGGATTCCGACGACTTTGAGCCATCCATGGACACAACTTTTGATGATGTTTCGGATGAGCTCATGGAGGCAGAAAGCATTCTACCAGTCGTCGAAGAAGGTACTTTGTAATGATAATCTTGATATTTTGATTTTTGACAAGATCATATTCATACCTTTTTCATTTTTCATTGGCAGATTGTGAGGTGACAGAAGAAGTTCCTCTATCTTTTTCAGAACCAGAGCAGGGGGTACCTGTGACTGATCCAGGAGTAGGGGCATCTTCCACCAATTTTGATGAGGCAGAGGCGAGTCCGCCTACTAATATTCCTTCCCCAGCGGCTCCGGTTGGAAAGAGCTTCTTGATTACTCTTCCAACGGTGCCTGACACGGGTAGTCGACCAACGGAGCATGGCGAGTCTTCATCTGAGCCATCCCTTCAGTTTGCGAGGAAGGTGTTGAAGAGAGTCTTGAGCTCATGGGTCGAGACTCTTTCTTCTAGCCATTTGGAGGCTAGTTTTGGCATGGTGAAGCATGTGCAGGACATTCTTGCCGATAGCGAAGAAGTCGGTCTGGACATTACAGATGCCAAGGCGTTTGTTGATGAAGTCATCGCTCTAGGCAACAAGTGGACTGAGACCAAGAGCTTTCCGAATGATGATTTCTTCAACGAGATGTTTTTGAAGCCTTCCAGCGAGGTCAAATCTGATTTGAAGGAGATCTCGCGGACTCGGAAGCAGCTCGTTCGGGAGAGGAACGTCACCGAGTTGCTATTATTGAGCTGACACAGGACCAGCACTGCCTTGATAGGGAGGTCACCGAAACCAGATAGCGCCTTGAGCTATTGGAAGAACAAGCCACTGCCAAGTGGACTGCCACTTTGAAAGCTCGCGATAGAGAGAGGACTCTCATTCGCCAAGTTGAGGAGGTCGAAAGAAATCTCCGGAGGAAGACTCAAGAATATGAACAATGGCAGATTCTCTGGGAGGAGCTTCCTCGTGCCGAGGATGGATCGCGACGGCCTACTGCTTTTTGTGGGAAGATTCTGAAGAAACGAGGCCTGGAAGCTTTGGAGGCTAAGGCCAAGTGTTTGCTTGGGGAGTTAAGCCTATGGCTGAAGACCATGTCGGACTAGCCTCCTGGTTTGTAACAAACTTTTTCTTCTTTTCTTTTGGTACCTCCATGTATAAACATTTTTGGCACTTTTTTTTTTGTATCCCCTTATTTCACTTAAATTCACTTTTGATGAAATATAAGCAAAAATTGAATGGGAATGGTTTGTTTGAAAATTTGATCAAAAGGTTGTCATTTTGTGAAAATCTTTTGTCAAATGGTTGTTTTTAGGCATGAAAGCCAAATTTTGTGGCAAAAAGCCTGGTTTTTTTATGGCTTGGAAGCCGAATTTTGGATGGCGTGAAAGCCAAAATTTTGTTTGGCGTGAAAGCCGGTTTTTGGCATGAAAGCCGATTTTTGTGGCGTGAAAGCCAAGTTTTGGTTTTGTGGCATGGAAGCCAAAGATTTTGTGGCGTGAAAGCCAAGTTTTGGTTTTGTGGCATGGAAGCCAAAGTTTTTGTGGCATGGGAGCCAAATTTTGTTTTGTGGCATGGAAGCCGATTTTTTGTTTGTTTGGCATGAAAGCCAGATTTTGTGGCATAGAAGCCAAGTTTTTTTTGAAAACCAAGTTTCCTTTTGTTGGCATGGAAGCCAGATTTTTTTGATTTTTGGCATGAAAGCCAAGTTTTTGTTTTGTTGGCATGGAAGCCAGATTTTGGTTTTTGGCATAAAAGCCGAGTTTTGGCGTGAAAGCCGGGTTTTGGCGTGAAAGCCGAGTTTTTGGTTTTCAAAAATGCAAGTATCGACTAAGAGTCGCCTCCCTGCTGAATGGTATTGCAAGTATCGATGGAATGTTGCTTCCTTGCTCATTCGGTTGCGAGTATCGATGGAATGTCGCTTCCTCGCGGATTTGGTTGCAAGTATCGACTGAATGTCACCTCCTTGTTTTTTTCTCAAAAATTTGGTTTTGTGGGTATTGATGGAATGTCGCATCCCCACGATTTTTGAAATTTGAGGTTTTTTTGAACCTTTGTTTTTTTGTTTTGAAATTTGGGTTGTGGATATCAACTGAGACGTTGTGTCTCCACGATTTTTTTTTTTTTTTTTTTTTTGAGATTTTGCAAGTATCTACGAGGTGTCACTTTCTTGGGATTTTGAGGTTTTGGAAGTATCGAATGGGGTTCGCATCCTTCCGATTTTTGGGTTTTGTGTGAGTATCGACTAAATGTCGCTTCCCCACGGTTTTTCGAAAAACCATTTTTTGTTTAAAGACACGAGGGTCGTAAATTTTGACTAAAAACCATTTTTGGTGGTAAAAGTCAGGGTGGACTAGGGTGGAAATTCCTAAGTCCTGATTTTTGTTTCAAACCATGAATTTTGGGTTCAAGGATTGAAAGTTTTGGTCAAGTTCGGGAAGAGGCTCCTAAACTTGGATTTTGGGTTTGATTTTGAATTTTTTTTTTTTTTTAAACAATGAAACATTGAAAGTAAGCATTGTTTTTGGCTTTTTAGAAATTTCAACATAGGGATGAAAACTCTAAAAGGGGTGGGTTTGACGAGCAAGTACCTAAGAATAGGCTTTGGCCATGCAGGCATCACTCTGACCCGATGTAGGGAGTCTTCAAGGGTAGTACCGCTTCAAGAACTTGCCATTGATGGGCAGCATCTGTCACCTTCCATGTTTAGAAGAGCATATGCGCCATTGGAGAAGACTTTATCGATGACGAAGGGTCCCTCCCATTTTGGTTCGAATTTGCCTTTGGATTTGTGGGCAAAAACCATTGGCTTTTTCACCGCAAGAACCAAGTCACCCTTTCTGTGGGCGCGTTGCCTGACCCTTTTGTCAAAAGATCCTGCCATGCGTGCTTGGTAAAGCTCAACGCTTTGTAGAGCTTCGAGTCGTCTTTCATCGAGATTATCCAGTTCTTGGAGTCTCAATTTGACGTTGCTTTCTTGCGTCATTTCATTTTGTAGAGATACTCTTAAAGAAGGAATTTGTACCTCTAGGGGGACAATTGCTTCACATCCATAGACCAAGGAGAATGGTGTGCTATGGGTTGTTGGTCCTCGAACGGTAGTCCGGTAGGCCCATAAAGCTTCAGGCAGTTTGTCGCTCCAGTCTCTTTTGTGAGTAGAGACCATTTTCTTGAGAATTTTGCAGAGCGTCTTGTTGAAGGCTTCTGCTAGTCCATTTGCTGCCGGGTTAGACGGAGTCGAAGGACAACTTTGGATTTTGTATTTGTCGCAGAACCTGTAGAATCTGTGATCCCAGAATTGTGGTCCGTTATCATGGACAAATCTTTTAGGTATGCCGAAGCGACAAATGATGTTGGTTCGTAAGAATTGAAGGACTGACGAGGTCTTCATTTCACTGAACGCAAATGCTTCTGACCACTTGGAGAAATAATACGTAGCGGCGAAGATAAAACGATGACCTTTGCTTGACGGGGGAGAGATAGGACCTATGATGTCCATACCCCAGGCTTCGAAGGGCCATGAGATCGCTGTAGGATGTAGCCATTCTAGAGGCATGTGTACATAATCTCCATGAACTTGGCATTGTTGGCAACGTTTAGCAAATTGTATTGTGTCAGCCACCATGGTAGGCCAATAATAACCTAACCTTTTTATCTGATCGTAGAGCTTGGGACCAGCCTGATGGGCTCCACAAAGACCAGCATGAACTTCTTTTATAGTTTCTTCTGCCTCTTGTTGTGACAAGCAGCGTAGAAGTACTCCATTGAAGGATTTTCTGTAAAGCATTTTGGAGGGAATATCCAAATGAAAGTTTGGGGCTCGTCTTTGGATACTTACCCGCTCTTTTGGATCTTCGGGTAGGATTCCGAACATAATATAATCAATGAACGGATCCCTCCAGTCGCCTATCGGAGGTTTAAGGATGGAAATCCGACCTCCGACCACTCGATGGCATTCAGCAACTGCTTGGTGTGTGTTGAGAGGAGGGAGAATCCTTCTTTGACACACTGTAATTTGCATGTTTTCCCCTTCTTGGGTTGCCATGGATGCAGCAAGTCCAGCCAAGGCATCTACACGGATGTTTTCACCTCTGCGGATGTGGGTGATGTGACAAATGTCGAAGTTTTGACGGAGCGATTGCGCCTTGTTGTAGTAAGGCAACAGATCAGGCTTCCTGATTTCATATTCCTAATTCATCTGGTTGACGATCAGTTGAGAATCCCCAAAAGGTTCCAGCATGGTGATGCCAGATTCGAGGGCGAGTTCCAATCCTATAATCGAGCTTGGTACTCAGCTGCATTATTTAAACATGGTTCCAGTAGCGAAAATGCGTGTGGAATCATGTATTTATCGGGGCTAACAAAGAGAATGTCAATTCCCGATATCAGCTTTCCTTTTTCATTTGTCCTGGTTGCACCATCGAAGTACATGTTCCAGGAGGCATTTGGTGAGGAAGTCTCCACGCTGTAGACAGGTTCGTCTGGGAGATCATCCCTGAGCGGAGAATCCTTAGGCAGTGGATGCTCTGTAAGAAAGTCTGCCAGAGCTTGACCTTTGATTGCTTTCTGTGGTACATACCTAATATCAAATTGTGACAGAAGGATGGACCATTTTGCCAGCCGGGCATTGAGAGAACCTGCTTTTGTGACAATGACCTTTAAGAGATTGATCCTCGATATCAAGTATACTGTGTTTGATAGCAAATAGTGACGCAGCTTTTGTACGGCGAACATCACTGCCAAGCATTCTTTTTCGACTGGAGAGTAGCGATGCTCTGCACCTACCAACATGCGACTGAGGTAGTATAGAGCAGCTTCTTTTCCTCCATCATTTTCTTGTGCAAATAGAGCGCCCAAAGAATAGTCGAGAGCTCTTGTGTACAAGATGAATGGTTTTCCGGTTGTGGGAACAGCCAACACCGGAGGCTTGGTCAGGTATGACTTGATGTCTTGAAATGCAGCTTCACATTCAGCATCCCAACCAAAGTCTACACCTTTCTTCATTAGGCGAGAAAATGGACGGCATTTTCCTGACAGATTGGAAATGAACCGTCGGATGTACGCCAACCTTCCTTGAAGCCCTTTCAGTCCTCTCAGGGTTCTTGGAGATGGCATTTCTAGAATTGCCTTGACTTTGATGGGGTCAAGTTCTGTTCCTGCTTTCCGACCTATGAATCCGAGGAACTTACCCGATGAAACACCGAAGAAGCATTTGAGGGGATTCATTTGCAGTTTGTGTTTGCGAAGCCGGAGGAAGACTTCTCGAAGATCTTGGAGATGGTCTTCTTTCCTTTTGCTTTTGATGGCGAGGTCATCAACATAACATTCGACCGTCTTGTGCTGCATATCTTGGAATATCTTCATCATAGCCCTTTGATATGTTGCACCCGCATTTTTCAGACCAAATGGCATGACAGTGTAGCAATACACGCCAAATGGGGTCTGAAAGGATGTATGCCTTTCATCTTCGGGATGCATCTTTATTTGATTGTAGCCAAAGAAGCCGTCCATGAAAGTCATTCGCTCAAACCCGCAGGTGTTGTCAATCATTACCTCTGGTATGGGGAGCGGGAATTCATCTTTGGGGCATGCATTATTCAGGTCTCTATAGTCAATACAGACTCTGATTTGCCCATTTTTTATCACAGGGACGATGTTGGCCAACCATTCAGGATGCTATTCCTCGCGGATGAAGCCAACGTTTTTGAGTTTCTGAACTTCTTGTTCAATTTTGTCCATCACATCAGGACGGAATCTTCTTTGGCCTTGTTTGACAGGCTTGATATTTTCTTGCAGGTTGAGTTTGTGAACTACTATTTTGGGATCTAAGTCAGGCATTTCAGCGTAAGACCATGCAAAACAATCAACAAACTCACGAAGAAAAGAGACATACTCGGGTAACTCCTCATCCTATATATTCTTGGTTATGAATACAGGACGTGGGTTATCTGGTGTTCCCAAGTCTATCTTTTGAACAGAATCTTCTGTCGGAAGGTTTGAAGGTGGTTCCTCCACAACATTTTCGGAGGTTTCCAAGTCAACAAGACCTTGTGGATTTCCAAGGGCATTTTCAGACCATGGCTCCGCTTCTGTCCATAAATCTTCTTGATCGGTATTCTTCTCAAAACTTGCTATGAGATGATCCCAATCACCAGCTGAAACTGGGTCGAAGTAAGGCACTTCTTTTGGAGACGATGGCTCTTCTGAATCAGAGAACCGTGTGTCTGTGTCATCGAACTATTCCTCTTCATCATCAGAGAAATCATACCAATTTGATGAGCTTCCTGGAACCGTGCGGATCCGTGATGTTGACGAAGATCGACGGATATCATGTCTTAAAAATCAGATTTTAAGAAAATCACAGGGGCCAAACATCGCGAAACGCGAAAAGAATCAGAAAAACGGACGTTTCGACCAAAATCCGGCGACCCGGATTTCCAGGGTCGCCGGCGACCATGGGCCAAGGTCGCCGGCGACCTTGGACTTTGGTCCATTTTCCGGTCGCCTTCCGGTCGCCGTTTCTTGGTCGTTTCTCGGGCTTTTCCACTTCTTTTTTCTCCCGTATTTTTCTCTGACATTTCTCCTCATTTATTGGCTTGATTCCTCTGAAGAAAACCCGTCGAGAGGCTGTGCAAATCAGAGCACAAAGTTTTCTATTTTTTGGAAAAGCTGAAGACTCTGTAGCCGATTTTCCGCCAAGAGTTGAAACTAGGTCAAACGATGTCGGAATGACCTGAAATTTGAGGTGAAGCTTCTTAGGCATTAGATAGGACCAACCATGGGCTTTTATTTGAGTTTTGAAGCCGTTTGGGGTCCCGTCGATGCTTGACTTGATTTCACCGTGCGGAAGATGTCGAGCTTTGATGTACGGTCATCCGATGTCCGATTGACCTGAAATTTGACGGGGAGCCTATTGGAGTCATTTTGAGATGATCCATTAGATCCGATTTGGGTGCCATGGTCCTGGGGAGCTTCGCCGCCAGTAGGCTTGATTTTGCTTCGGAGCATCAAAACCGGGTCAAACGTTATCGGAATGACCTGAAATTTGACGTGCAGCCCTTTGGAAGCATGCAGAAGCTACTCATGTATTTTGTTTGATGAGTGGCAACATCAAAGGTTCTCGCCGCCGGGAGGCTTGATTTCTCCGTTCGAGAGTTGATGGAGGGTCAAACGGTGTCGGTTTGACTTGAAATTCGACATGGAGCCTTTTGGAGGTATTTTGAGACCATCCATAGACTCTGATCGAAGATTTGATGTATTTGACACTGTCGCCGTCGGGAGTTCCCGCTCAGCTGTTGGAGGATTGAAGTTGGGCCAAATAGTGTCGTAATGGCCCGAAACTTCATGCGTACCCTTCTTTTGGCTACTTTGAAAGATCTTGTAGTTTTTGTTTGGTTTTTCCAAGATCTGATGCTTGAAGCAGCTTTGCCTGTTTGTAGTAGGATGCGGCTCCATATGGCCTTTGATGTTGATGAGGCAAAGTGACATTTTTGGTGTCAACAGTGGTCCCGGTCTAATCTCGAACCAAACTAGTAAATTTTAAGGTCGGCGCCCACCATGGGGTGCCTAGGTGATTCTAGGAAGTGTGGGCACCACAGGGTTGATGCCTATGTGGAACTTAGTAGGGTAGGCGCCACATGGGTGGTGCCCAGGTGGAGTCGATTCATTTTCGAAGTTTGGTCCCTACGTTGAGTGGTCCCGGGCTATTTTTAGGCCAACTAGTGAAATGTGGAGGCTGGACGCCCACCATGGGGCGCCTAGGTGGTCCTGGCCTGTGTGGGCGCCTAGCATGGGGCGCCTAGATGGATTCTCATAGGGTGGGCACCACATGGGTGGTGCCTAGGTGATCTCTTCTTAGGACAAACTTCGGAAGCTCATAACTTTTGACTCGCTTATCGGATTTGGACGTTCTACATATCACCGGAAAGCTCTCGAAGTGAGGAATTCAATGGTCTAATGTCTTGACAAATAGGGGCTGAAAAATATGAGGGATCTCTGGACCAATGGATTCGATTTCCTAACTTAGGCTAATCAGGTGACATTTAGCAAACTAAGTATGGTCTTTAGAGGGATTGGCCTAAGCATGTCTTAAGTGGTCCGGAAAGGGTTTGAGTCATGTCATGGTTCGCTCCGTGTGTGAGTAGTGGGTTGGGCTCGAGATCTCGACGCGACTTGGCTTTTCTCTCGCGAATTTCTAGAAATCGTCGAACTAAGTCTAAAATTAGCAACAAGCATCTTCATCGTCATTAATTAATCTGAATTATGTCATTAATCATTCAATTATGGGTGAAATGGGGGCATCGCTATATATGATAGGTATTTAAGGCTATCATAGGGGCCAAATGAGGTGTCTACTGGGAGTTGTGGTCTGGGCGAAAGCCTAGTCTACAACATAAGGGTTGTCCGGCATTTGTGCTGAAGGTTAAGATGGATAATTTGGAATAGAAGTCGGAAGTATACACTTTTATAGAATATCCTAAAGGAACTAAAGGTTGGTTATTCTATAATCCTAGAGAGAGCAGAAAGTGCTTAATGGCACCAATGCGGTTTTTCTGGAGGAAGATTATATGATTGACTGGAAATCTTTAGAAAAGGTTATCTTGGAAGAAATTAAAAGTGAGATCAATTCCAAATCCAAATATGACTGAATTTGAAGAAACTTCACCCATACCTAACCTAGTAATCACACCAGCGCCTTGTTGTAGTGGGAGCATTGTCAGGACCCCTGACAGGTTCTCGATTTTTGGGAGAGTCTTACGAGGCAATCCCAGAAGAACTGGAACAAGATCCCTGTAACTATGATGAAGCAATCAATGACATAGATTCGGAAAGTTGGCAAGATGCTATGAAAGCTGAGATGGAGTCTATGTACTTTAATCAAGTCTGGACACTTTGTAGACACCTCATTTGGCCCCTATGATAGCCTTAAATACCTATCATATATAACGATGCCCCATTTCACCCATAATTGAATGATTAATGACATAATTCAGATTAATTAACGACGATGAAGATGCTTGTTGCTAATTTTAGACTTAGTTCGACGATTTCTAGAAATTGGTGAGAGAGAAGCCGAGTCGCATCAAGATCTTGAGCCCAACCCACTACTCACACAAGGAGCGAACCATGACACCATCAAACACTTTCCGGACCACTTAAGACATGCTTAGGCCAATCCCTCTAAAGACCATACTTAGTTTGCCAAAATGTCACCCGATTAGCCTAAGTTAGGAAATCGAATCCATTGATCCAGAGATCCCTCATATTTTTCAGCCCCTATTTGTCAAGACATTAGACCATTGAATTCCTCACTTCGAGAGCTTTCCGGTGATATGTAGAACGTCCAAATCCGATAAGCGATTCAAAAGTTATGAGCTTCCGAAGTTTGTCCTAAGAAGAGATCACCTAGGCACCACCCATGTGGTGCCCACCCTATGAGAATCCATCTAGGCGCCCCATGCTAGGCGCCCACACAGCCCAGGACCACCTAGGCGCCCCATGGTGGGCGCCCAGCCTCCACATTTCACTAGTTCGCCTAAAAGAAGCCCGGGACCACTCAACGTAGGGGCCGAACTCCGAAAATAAATCGACTCCACCTAGGCACCACCCATGTGGCGCCCACCCTACTAAGTTCCACATAGGCACCAACCCTGTGGCGCCCACACTTCCTAGAATCACCTAGGCACCTCATGGTGGGCGCCCACCTTGAAATTTACTTGTTTGGTTCGAGATTAGACCGGGACCACTCATACATAAGGACCAATCATCGAAGACGAACTGAACCACCTAGGCACCACCCATGTGGCACCCAGCCTTGAAACCTGTCTAGGCACCACCCATGTGGCGCCAAGCCTATTAATGATAGTGTAGGTCCCCTAACTGAAGAGCTAGCCGTTCAATCCCGACTACAAATGGGACCAAAGTCCATAAAGCGAAGCACAAACCAGCTGGCCACCACCCTGTGGGCGCCCACTCTCTCCAGGATCACCTGGGTGCCACCCTGTGGGTGCCCAGATTGCACAGACACTTGGGCGCCACCCCATGGGCGCCCATCCTCCCTCAAACCCTAATTCAGCCCAAAATAGCTTAAGCCGCCTAGGGATGCGTGAGACCTTCTAGAAACACGAATTAATGAAGCCGTAGCCCTTCTAAACTCGTCTCAAACCTATATAATCCCTCTTAACTTCATTTACAAAAGGAGAGGCTACCCAAAAACCCTAAGAAAATAGGCAAAAGGAGAGAATAGAAAAAGAAGAAGAAAGGTAGCCACCATTAGAGAAGAACTTCAAATCTAGAGAAGAAGAAAGGGAAATAGAAGGGGAGACTTCCATATCTTCAACTAGAACTATGGGTCTTTGCGAAAGCTTTGCTTTAGGAACTTGAGGAACACGTCATATACCTGTATTCCTAGATCTCTCCTTTCTTTTTCTACATTCCATTACCATTCATGCTTAGAAATATGCTTAGGACCATTTGAGCATCGTGGACCTACATTAACTTGTGATAAATCTGATATTAGCATCTCATCATATTAGGAACATGTTTAGGTTCATTCTAACATAGTAGATTTGCTTTGATTTCATAGTTCTAATTGCATGGCTAGATTAGATCTCGCATTAGCATCATCATTATCATCATTTATACCAAAGAGGTCGCAAGAAGCCCTTGGCAGAAAGGCTGGGCGCCACCCACTGGGCGCCTGCGCTTTCCCGAACCACCTGGGCGCCACCCACTGAGCGCCTGCCCTCTCTCGAATCACCTGGGCGCCACCCCCTGGGCGCCTACCCTTCTAAGACAGGGTCCGGGTTCTAGATTTCCGCCTGTTGCATTGTTTGCTCGTAGGTTCGTTAGTTGCATCATTAGTAGTCCGAATTAAAACATTCGCATCAGTCGCTGAATTTTTGAAGTTGTGTTGAAAACACTAAGATTCTTGTGCATTCGTTGTGTTCTGTTGAAAACCCTGACTGAGCAGAGTAGGCACCACAAGGGGTTGCGCCCAAGTGGATTTCTCCACTTTTGTGCACAACTTTCGATCTTCCGCATTTAGTTCATTTACAAACTGCATGATAATGATATGTTTGTTTGTTTGATTAGTTCTGAACTTTGAATTACCATTTTGTCACACTTCGCATCATATCATTTGAATCACACAACCATAGAAAAACCTAACAAAAAATCATAAAAGCATAAATCCCTTCTTCTCTTTCCTTACTCTCTAGTAAATTAGAGGAGAAACCAAAAACAAATTAAAAGATATCCATAAAACCCAAAAATAATAATTAGATAGTCTAGGTTATTGAGTTTAGCGCCTAAGTAGGATAAATCATAAGATTAATTAAAACATCATAATTAGCTAACTTAAGAAACATCAAATCATTAAGAACCCTAAAACCTTAAGACCCTAATTAATTCGGATTTAGAAGTGATTAAGAACTTTAAAAACACAAAAAAACCAAAACCCCAAAAAACAGCCACCTAGGTGCCACCCTCTGGACGCCCATCCTTCCACAGCCACCTGGGCACCACCCTCTGGGCGCCCAGCCTACTCATTCCCTAAGACAACCCGGTTAAAGCTTAAGTTAATTAGTTAAAAGTTTAAACTAATCCGAATCAACACAGTAAAACATTTTAAACCTAGAATAAGTAAACCTTAATCAACTTAATCTCTAATTAACTCAAAAACTCAAAACCAACAAAACTCTAAAAGTCCACCTGGGCGCCACCCCCTGGGTGCCCAGCCTGCACTGCCACCTGGGCACCACCCTCTTGGCGCCCATCCTATCCCGTCTCTAAAGAACCCCTAATTAAGACTTCTAATTAATCACAACCCAAATTTAAACCTAGTTAACATAACAAAACACTTTTAAGTTTAAGAAACCTAAAACCTCAATCAATTTAGACTTGAACCAACCTAAAAACGTAAAAGCAACCCGAAACCACAAAACAGACACCTGGGTGCCACCCCCTGGGCGCCCAGCCTGCCTTTACACTTGGGCACCACCCTCCTGGCGCCTATCTTATCCCATTCCCTTAGAAACCACCACTTAATTAAACTTAATTGATTAAACCTGAATTAACACCTTAAAACACTATTAACCTAAAAGACTCGAAACCTTAATCAATTTGGACTCAAACCAACTTAGAAAGTACAAAACGAATAAACCACAAAACATCCACTTGGGCGCCACCCCCTTGGTGCCTATCCTTTCGCATCGACTTGGGCGCCATCCCCTTGGTGCCTATCCTGCCGCATCCACTTGGGCGCCACCCCCTTGGTGCCTATCCTTCCGCATCCACTTGGGCGCCACCCCCTTGGTGCCTATCCTGCCGCATCCACTTGGGCGCCACCCCCCTTGGTGCCTATCCTTCCGCATCCACTTGGGCACCACCCTCCTAGCGCCCATCCTACCCAATCACTAGGTAACTCCACTTGAAATTAAATTCGAATTCAATCACGATCAACACACCGGAAAACCATTGAAATCTAAAACAATCGAAACCATAAGCCCGAATAGACTTAAAACATCGAACCAACTCAAACATACAAGACAGACACTTAGGCGCCACCCCCTGGGTGCCCATCCTGTCACCTCCACCTGGGCACCACTCTTTGGGCGCCCAGCCTCTCCCGTCACTAAAGCCAAATTAATTGAAACGAAATTTAATCTTAATCATCGCAACAGAACATTTTTAATTTAAAATACATCAAACCATAAAGCTCAACCGCAAATCAACCTAAAAAATATGAAACCCACCCGAACCACAGAATAGTTCACCTGGGCGCCACACCCTTGGCGCCCATCTGTCAAATCCACCTGGGCACCACACCCTGGGCGCCCAGCTTTCCTATTTTTAGAAAAACTCAGTTCACAACTTAGCCCAATTAATTGACATTTAAACAAATCCCAATTGACTACGAATAGCATCCCACATCCAAACACACAAAATCCTTTAATCAATTTAAACTTAAATTGACCTAAGAATCACCAAACCGACCGAACCTCAACACTGTCACCTGGGCGCCACACCCTGGGCGCCCAGCCTATCTGTTTTCATAAAAAAAAACCCCAACCAACAACTTAATACAATTAATTAGCATTCGAACCAATCCCGATCAACATATTAAAACACTTTTAACTTAAAACACTTGAAACTTTAATCGATTTGGACTTAGCACCCAAAGCCCTTACGAACCAACAAACAACCACCTAGGCACCACCCCTGTGGCGCCTATCCTACACTCTAACCTTGGTTCACAACTTCAATTTAAAACGAATAGCTAAACACCTTACCACTTAAATTAACTAAAACCAGAACCTAAAATAGTCTCTAAACCCGAAAACCAATATCAAATCCCATCCGGAACACCTGAAAACCACATGCCATCCACCTGGGCGCCACCCCCTTGGCGCCTATCCTCTCATTTGCACTAAAACGCGAATTCTAGATTTTGTCTCAAAATCCGGATCCAAACACCCCTTTGACATTTGAACATCAGAGAAATAAAATAATTTGAGACACTAAAACTCACCAGGTAAGAACCCCTTGGATTCCAAAAATAGCAACGATACCATCACCACTAGCCAAAACCACCCCGAAGCAGCCACTTGGGCGCCACTGCTTGGGCGCCCAAGTCACCAAAGTAACCTAGGCGCCACCCCCCTGGCGCCCAAGTCCTCTGACAACCCCATTTCGCTAATTTCGACATCGCTTCACGTTTTAAATTAAAACCCTAAATTCCAGAACCTTAAACCACTTAAATAGAACCCCAAAATACATTTAATCCACCTCTTAATCAATCTCCAACTCAAAACAAACAGAACCAATTAAAAATCACAATTAATAAGTTGCTTAGGCGCTGAACCATCAAACTCAGGCTATTCATACCCTAGGATTAGACCGGATTTCCCCGTTAGGTAGCTTAGCGCATTAGGCTTCGCCCCATCACTTTTCCTGTTCTGTTAGGGGGCTGGGAGAGCTGATGTGGGCGATCTAGGACCTTAGGTTAGGGTTAATCCGATTATCAGTAGTAAAGCACTAATCACATAGATCCAAGTAAAATCCCTAGTTAGGCCCTTCTAGCCCCATATAAAAAAGCCATAAAAACTATAAAATCAACAAAATAAACCCAAAAAGATTTTTCTTTTATTTCCTCCTCCACCTCAGGTGCCAGATATTTAATCGAACTTAATGAAAAAGGGAATAAAGAACTGATTTCTAAAATTGAATAAATGAGAATAACGAGATGAGATGAGTGATTTCGCACACACTTTTAATCAATCACGGCCCATTGGCCACCCTAAAATAAACACTGGCCCATCGGCCATTTCCAATCAATCCTGGCCCATCGGCCACCTTCAATCAATTACGGCCCATCGGCCTTTTACTTTTATCACTCGTGTATCGCACACGAAAAAAAACACAGAAATCACAAGTCAAAGTCTCATTTGCATCATCATCTTGGTTTGAAAAATCAACCTTTAAACCCTATTTTGCCAAGAGATCAGAAAGGGGTACCCGGGAACGGGGCCGATCCTCTTCTTAAATATTTGGCACCTCCCCACTCTTTTATTTTATTTTTTTTTATTCTAGTTATTTTATTTTACTTGGATATATTATGATTATGCTATGTGAGGATTAACCTTTATTTGGACTTTAACTCATAACCCTTAATTGACCCAAAATTAAAAAGACCCAAAGAGACCCAAATTAATGTGACAGGACAACCGTCGTGTGTTGCCAACAGCACATTAGACGAGAGGAAGAACCCACCTTATTATTTTTCTCCCCATATTTCTTCGACTTTTGTCGAAGAACGGTGTTACGGCCGTACCGTAGCTGGCGATCGTGATCCATCGATTTTGAGGGTAGTCGGAATCCTCATTTTCGATGTAAAATTTAAATAGCATATATATAGATGAATGGAGATTTCCCCAAATCATGCCTCTCTTGGAGAGGAAAATGGGGGGGGTCAAAATTCACATCCGACACACTTGTGGACTTGCTTGCCAATATTAGACCTATTGGGTACAAGTGAATCTACAAGAGAAATAGAGGACCAGATGGACGAGTTGAGACCTTTAAGGTCAGGCTTATTGCAAAAGGATACACTCAGAAAGAAGATATCGATTATGAGGAAACCTTCTCGCCGGTAGCCATGCTTAAATCTATCCAGATACTCTTATCCATTACGGTTCATCTCATTTACGAGATTTGGCAAATGGATGTCAAGATGGCGTTTTCTCAACGACCATCTTGAGGAAGACATCTATATGATGCAGCCAGACGATTTTATGGCTAACAACCAAGAGCAAAGAGTTTGCAAGTTGCAAAAGTCCATTTATGGACTGAAGCAGGCATCCCGAACTTGGAACATCCGTTTTGACTAGGCAATCAAGTCATTTGATTTTTGTCAAAATCTGGATGAGTCATGAGTGTACATGAAACTGGAGGAGGCAGGGTAGTTTTTCTGTCGACGACATCCTTCTCCTAGGGAGTGCTATAGGGATGTTGTCAACAATGAAAAGTTTAGTTGGCTAAGTTTTTTGATATAAAGGACTTGGGAGAAGCCAGCTACATCCTAGGGATCAATTACCATTGAGACCGGAAAAATAGGATGATAGGCTTATCCCATGATGCGTACATAGATAAGGTACTGGTACGGTTAGCTATGCTTTGTACTAGACCGGATATCTGTCACGCTGGGTGCCTAATCAGCAGATATCAGTCTAACCCAGGTCCTAACCATTGGACTGCTGTAAGATGTGTTCTCTAATACTTGAGAAGAACTAAAGATCACATGTTGATTTGCAACAGTGATGAGTTAATTCCAGTCGGTAACACAGATACTGACTTCATGTCAGATAAGGATTCCAAGAAATCAACTACTGGGTATGTGTTTATGCTGTAACCGCTTGAGAAGCAGTTAAGGAAGCAGTTTGGCTTAAAAGATTCCTTATGGAACTTGGAGTAGTACTTTTGGTAGGACAGCCGCTCACAGTTTACTGTGATAACAGCAGGGCAGTCACTAAGTCCAAGGAACTCAAAGCCAAAAACACATACAGAGGGGAAAAACACATGGTCATAGAGATTGTGCAGAGAGGTGATACAACAATCACCAAGATAAACTCTGCAGACAATCTAGGAGATCACTTTACTAAGCCTTTGACCACCAAAGTCTTTGTGCAGTATGTAAATGCGAATAGCATGAGATGCAACCCTGAATGGCATTGAGCCCAAGTGGGTGATTGTTAGTTTTATGCTATCAATCCATTGATTAATTTCTTTATTTATCAATATATTCATGCTTTCCTTTCATGAGATGAATGGTGTTTATTACTTAAATGCACATAACCAATACGAATGACATGATGGTTCATGAGATGAACCGGGAGTCCATGAGTATACTAGATGCAATATATGTGTATGGACGAGATCCACATACGGAAGACATGTATAGAAAATCTTATACTTAAATATCTTCACAACCAGTGATGAGACTGGACATCTCATCTAACAAGGTTGCAGTACTTTGATTACTATGAGATAGTGTGATTTGTCTCGATCATCAGAATGTAGGATTCTGGATTATAGTGCCGGTACATTGGATGTATTGAAGGAGGATGAGAAGCACCTTATGAGCATTATCTTTACTTTAAGGTCTGCTCTCATAATTCCCTAGCAATAGGCTCTCAATCCTGAAACATTAATGAACTCAAGTTTCTATCTATTCATTTGCTTTGAGTCACCAATGAGTGAGTCCAATTGTAGGTCAACACCTCGGTGATTTGGGTACGTGGTAGTAAAGCTATGGGAACATTCGATGGTCAAAATGAAATCTATCTTTAATATCCCCTTGTGCTAATTAATGGATTTATCATTGGTAAGTGCACACCCATTCCGATTAAGAGTTAATTGGATCGGTACCAAATGATCATTATAATTAATTGGGGCTCAAGGATAATAAGATATGGATCTAAGTTTAGAAGATAGGTCCAATTGATCCATGGATATTGATGGAGGGGCCTACTTGTGGACATTGGGAAGTTTAGGGTCTTCATGTAATTTATTCCTAAGACTGGAATTCAATTGCATTTATATAGTGGAGTTATTTGCAATTAACTGCGGGCCCAGATTGCACATGAGATGTGGGGTCACAGTGTCCTAGTTGGAGCCAGCTTTCTATGGAATCCGTAGTGGTCCCCACGCTAGCCCAAGATTGGATCATTACTAATTCTATTTGAACTCAAAAGGGAAAACTACTATTTCTATTTGAAGTGAGACTTCTAATAGTGGTAATAGTAGGAATAGAGAATTGCTAATTATTATGGAAGTAGGACTTCTAATAACAAACAGAGAGGAGTTGCTTAAAGCTATAAATAGGAGAGGAGAGGAGGCCCTTAGACGTCCATGCGCTAAATCCTTCTAGGGATTCACGCCCCAGCACATTGAAGTGCAAGAGTTGCACATCCTCTCTCTCTCTCCTTCTTCTTCTAGTTTCTCTTCCGGTTTCCCTTGAGTTTCTAGTTAGTTTTCTCTTGGAGATTCCACCATCTTCTTGAGGAAAAGGGATCTGAGAGGGGTCATTGCGTGGAAGATCAAAAGGTCTTGGAGATTCCTATTTGATACGAGAAAGAGTTTCATCATCAAAGAAAGGAACAACTTCTCCATTAGAGCACAACTGAGCTCCATAGGTATGATCTACTTCCTTGTATGTTGTGGATTTCGTGGTTAGTTGTTTGCTGCTATTTCTATCTTCTAGATAGAGTTTTTCTATTGTATATCATCATGAGAAAGAGGCCATGGATCCTGGATTGGGTTTTGTAGCCTTCTGGATAGTTGATCCCTGAGTCAAGTGGGTCAAAAGTTTTGAAAACCTATCCTAAAGGCACACCTATTTCCAACACGAGCATGGTGAAGCGCTTTGGAGGTTTGTAGGATGGGAGAAATGCATGGGCTTTTTATAGTGCGGAGGACACTGCTGCCATGATTTCTTATCCTGAGTTGCCCACTTTCCGGAATGCTGGCTTCACGAAATGGTTCGTGGAGAGTTTTTCGGTATACCATGGGCTTTCCAAGAAGGAGCTCGATGTCAAGCAGTCTTTTGGGATGGGTCTCGTAAGATCAGATGGAGTCCGTCGAGAGGAAGTTTTGATTTTCCTTTCTAGAGAGAAGCATAGGATAGGCTTTCTCGATGAATAGGACATCATTAGCTGAAGCAGTGCAAGAAGTTCCTGGTGAGGTCTTGAAACAGTTGGAGGAGGAGGAGGTGACCGAGATTGAGGCTTGGATGCAAGCAAAGCGAATAAAGGCTTCCATGGAGTCCACTGGCAAGAGCACACCATCCAGTGAGGGATCAAGTGAGAGACCTGACTTTGACAGTGGGGTAGGTAATTCAAGCAAACCGGCCCACAGAGGCAAGAGGAAAAGGGGACAGCGTCATGGTAAGAGATGGCAAGAAAGTTCTCCGATCCAAAAGTCCCTTTAACCATTGCTGAGGAGGTGTCAAAGGATGTTAACGAGCCTCCGGAAAAGAGGACTAAGAAGAGGAGACCACCGATGATGGTATGATTTTCCCTTTTCTCTTTCCATTTCATTTCTTTCATGGAGATTTTTTTGATCCGCTGCTTTCTTTCTTTTTAGCAGAAGATGATGACTTGGTGATGCCCGAGGTTCCGGCTGATGAAGCGGTGACGGATCCAGTCGCGGCATCTAAAGAACCAAGGGACTCTAGAGTAGTTCCAGAACCTTCACCTGGTATGATTTCTTTTGATTTTTCCCCTTTTTGTTTTTCTTTGCCACCATTTACTGACATATTTTTTGTTTTCTTACCAACTAACATGCCACAAAATTTCGATGATTTCGAACCATCCATGGATGCAACTTTTGATGATGCTTCGGATAAGTTCATGGAGGCAGAGAGTATTTCGCCGATCGACGAAGAATGTAGTTTGTAGTGATAACCTTGATGATAATGACTTTTCAACAAGGTCATATTCATTCCTTTTTGTGTTTTATCGGCAGGTTGTGAGGCGACAGGAGAAGTTCCTTTGTCTTCTTCAGGGCCAGAGCAGGGGATGCCTGCAGCTGATCCAGACATAGGGACTTCTTCTACCAGTTTTGATGTAGCAGAGGTGAAACCTCGTGATGAGATTCCTTCGCCAGTGTCTTCAATTGGAAAGAGCTTATTGATTACTCCTCCAATGAGGCATGACATAGGCAATCGGCCGATGGCTTCATTTGGGCCCTCTCTTCAATATGCGAAGAGGGTGTTGAAGAGCGTCTTGAGTTCATGGATCGAGACTCTCACTTCTGGTCATTTGGAAGCTGGGTTCGGCATGATCAAGCATGTGAAAAAGATACTAGCCAAGAGTGAAAAGGTTGGTCTAGATGTCACATGTGCCAGAACTTTTGTTGATGAGATCATCGCACTGGGCAACAAGTGGTCTGAGACCAAGAGCTTTACAAATGGTGACTTCTTTGGGGAGATATTTTTGAAGCCTTCCGGCAAGGTCAAATCTGAATTGAATGAGATCTCGCGAACTCGGAAGCAATTTGTTCGGGAGAGGAGAGTCACCGAGTTAGCTATCATTGAGCTGACACAGGACCTGCACTGTATTAAGCTATTGAAGAAACAAGTTGCTGCTAAGTGTAGTACCATAGTGGAAGCTCGTGCTAGAAAGGGGACTCTGATTCGCCAGGTTGAAGAAGCCAATAGCAATCTCCGGAGGAAGACTCATGAATATGAGCGATGGCAAATTTGCTGAAGATGGTGTTAGTTTTATGGTCTCAATCCATTAAGATAGATGTAATAAATTGATTAATTTCTTTATTTATCAATATATTCATGCTTTCCTTTCATGAGATGAATGGTGTTTTATTACTTGTTTGCACATAACCAATACGAATGACATGACGGTTCATGAGATGAACCGGGAGTCCATGAGTATACTAGATGCAATATATGTGTATGGACGAGATCCACATACGGAAGACATGTATAGCAAATCTTATACTTAAATATCTTCACAACCAGTGATGAGACTGGACATCTCATCTAACAAGGTTGCAGTACTTTGATTACTATGAGATAGTGTGATTTGTCTTGATCATCAGAATGTAAGATTCTGGATTATAGTGCCGGTACATTGGATGTATTGAAGGACCATGAGAAGCACCTTATGAGCATTGTCTTTACTTTAAGGTCTGCTCTCATAATTCCCTAGCAATAGGCTCTCAATCCTGAAACATTAATGAACTCAAGTTTCTATCTATTCATTTGCTTTGAGTCACCAATGAGTGAGTCCAATTGTAGGTCAACACCTCGGTGATTTGGGTACGTGGTAGTAAAGCTATGGGAACATTCGATGGTCAAAATGAAATCTATCTTTAATATCCCCTTGTGCTAATTAATGGATTTATCATTGGTAAGTGCACACCCATTCCGATTAAGAGTTAATTGGATCGGTACCAAATGATCATTATAATTAATTGGGGCTCAAGGATAATAAGATATGGATCTAAGTTTAGAAGATAGGTCCAATTGATCCATGGATATTGATGGAGGGGCCTACTTGTGGACATTGGGAAGTTTAGGGTCTTCATGTAATTTATTCCTAAGACTGGAATTCAATTGCATTTATATAGTGGAGTTATTTGCAATTAACTGTGGGCCCGGATTGCACATGAGATGTAGGGTTGTGGTGTCCCAGTTGGAGCCAACTTTCTATGGAATCCCTAGTGGTCCCCACGCTAGCCCAAGATTGGATCATTATTAATTCTATTTAAAGTGAGACTTCTAATAGTAGTAATAGTAGGAATAAAGACTAATTATTATGGAAGTGGGACTTCTTATAATAAACAAAGAAAAGGTGGCTTTGAGCTATATATAAGAGAGGAAGGAGGGCTGGACGTCCCATGCATAATTCCTCCTTGGAATCCACGCCCAGCCTAGCCCTTTTGTGCAATAGTTGCACATCTCTCTCTCTCTCTCTCTCTCTCTCTCTCTCTCTCTCTCTCTCTCTCTCTCCTTCTTCTTCTTCTAGTTTCTCTTTCGGTTTCCCTTGAGTTTCTAGTTGGTTTTTCTCTTAGAGATCGCACCATCTTCCATGAGGAAAGAGATCTGATACGAGTTATAGCGTGGAAGATCAAGAGGTCTTGGAGATTCCTATTTGATAAGTGAAAGATTTTTATCATCAAAGAAAGACACAACTTCTCCATTAGAGCACACCCGAGCTCCATAGGTATAAGCTATTCCTTGTATGTTGTAAATTTTTGTAGCCCGCATGGTGATGTTTCTATCTTCTAGATAGATTGTTTTACTAATCATGATGGCTGACATTGAGGACCGGGATCCTAGATTGGGTTTTGCAGCCTTCTGGATAGTTGATCACTGCATCAAGTTGGTCAAATGTTTTGAAACCTATCCACGAGGCCCACCCACTTCCAACAATTGGTATTAGAGCCTTACCTCTTCACTAATCATGTTAGATCAGTAAGCTTGTTCTAATCTTTGCATGAGATGCGAAAAGGATAGAGCAAGGGCTATGTACATATCAGTTTTGATGGATTTGCTTGGATTATTAGTGAATCCATATTTGGAATGTCACAAAAAGGTTTAACAATGATAGAAAGATGGTAGGAAGCCATTGGGAGACTTCAGAAGAGTTTTGGAGTCGTTTGGACATGAAATAGAAAGTTGCAGGTTTTCGTCAGCTCAAGGTCAAGACGATCGAGACCGAGGCCAAGACGATCGAGACCGAGGTCAAGACGATCGAGATCGAGGTTAAGACGACTGAGACCGAGGTCAAGGAGGTCGAGGGCAAGGTCAAGGAGGTCGAGGCCGAGACCGAGGTCAGGTAGACCGAGACCGAGGTCAAGGAGGTCGAGACCGAGACCGACTTCATGGAGACCGAGACCGAGACCGAGCACAGGCAGGTCGATCGACTGTTTACACTGTTTCAGTTTCGAGTCTGTTTTGCAATTTTTGTTTCGGGGGAGCTACCCCCTGGGCCCCCGCAGGGGGACACCCCCAGACCCCCTTTGCGAAGCGCATGTTTTAAAGAAGTGGCGACTTTTGGCATCTTGTTTTTCCATTGTTTTTTGGTAACCCAGTTTTCTTAGTTGCTTAGTTGTATGAGATAGTAACTTGCAAGTTATCTTGTCCTCTCCATATGGCCCACAAGTCTTTTACTTTCTATTTATGTGGTAGTTGGCTTATTTGAGACTAAATGTAAAAGGGCATCAGGGTTTGCTTGGTTTCCCGTGAAAGGGCAAGGCATGGTGGTTTCCCTATAGATCTTCTATTTCCATGTTTAGATTACCACATAATTCTTATCGTAGAGACATAGGAATTTATGTAATTTTCTAAATTTGTAAATTTTAGCAATGTCTGAGACGAAGAAGGAAAGTGAAGTTGGACTCCTAATCAAAGAGTTTGAAGATTACCAAAAGTGTTTTGGAGTTGCACAAAGAGTCTGAGAAATTCCAAAATTTTGGAAAGTCTGGAAGTCCAAGAAGACCATTCCGCTAGGGCCATGTGGAGGAGAGGACTAGTATCTATTTTTACACTTTCTTTTTATAGATGAATGCTTGATTTTGAATGTTTCCAAATCTAATCCAAACATAGCAATTACTAAAAATTGGTCAAATCAAATTAATTTTGGAAAGAGTTCTATTAGTGTTGGTGGACCCATGAGATGGACCCATTGGCAATACTAATTTTAGAAACTGGACTTTCCTTAAATATAACTTAACTTGGAACCACTATTTGGTCATATCATGAGATGATTTGATGTTTATATGGTGGGCCCATTGACCTTAAAAGGAAATCCTCGGTTCTAAAATATTAAGTGGGAGCGGGGCATTTAAATTGAGAAATCCCCATGGTTTTCCACCATAGGTCCATTGTAAGGAAAGTATTAGCCTCGCGCCATCTTGAGAATGGCCGTTCCCCACGGAGGGCTTTTATTTGTCTGGTTACTAGATATGGATCTCCTAAAAGGATAGTGTTTGTGAGACAGGGTGGGGGTTCCCTCCCCAAGGAAGAGCTACTCACAACGGTTGTCATGCAATGCTAGTTGGTGGGTCACACTTAACTAAAATAGTGATATAGTATCCCCAAGGATTTGCCCCATGTATTTTAGAAACCAAAGCTAATCGGGAGTCATACATTATTTGGTATGAGATACCTAGATAATAATGAATGATGGAGTTCATAGATAGTTAGTCCTAATCCTAATTTTGACTCACTTTGGTCCGCACCAATCTAGGTGGTATTCGCACTCCCCAAGGAGGCATATCCCAAGGGATTGGAATTCCGATGTATTCTGAATTTAGTAGTTATAAGGATTCCTACATAAATTTGGTACAATACTAAACCCTAATGTCATTAATATTCTTTAATTGAATGTATGGTTATGTGCTACAGTTTATTCAACATGAATTCAAATACTTTCAATCCACTTGCGACCATTCTCAACCAAAATAAGTTGATGGGATCTAACTATGTAGACTGTAAACAGAACCTAGATAATGTCCTGACTGCATCAGGATATAAATATGTCCTTATCATACCCCCCTTGATGAGCCTAGGCCAAATGCACCATAGGATGAGAAAGACCTTTATGCCAAATGGACAAAAGATGATGAGATGGCCAGATGTTATATACAGGCATCCATGTCTAGTGTTTTGCAACACTAACATCAATCGTATAAGACTGCATACGATATTATATCGAACTTAAAGGAGATGTTTGCAGACCAGGGCAGGCCTGCTAGGCAGGCTGCTAAGATGGCTGAGGGAACACCAGTACATGACCACATGCTCAAGATGATGGACTCTTTGAATGAGTTAGATGTACTGGGTGCTGCGATTGATGCAGAATCGCAAATTGACATAATCCTCGAGTCGCTACCAGATTCATTCAACCATTTTAAGATCAATTATAATATGAATAAAATGGATATGATGTTAGTTAAGCTGTCTAGCCAGCTGATAGCAACTTAGGGGATTATGAAGAAAAAGCCAACTGCCCTAATGATAGAAAAGTTAGTTGCCAGGTCCAAGCCGAAAGGCAAAAAGAAATCGGTCCCTAAGGGTCCTAAGGTGGTGAATGTCCTACTGGTGGTGTGGCCAAGGCTAAGGTTTCGGGATCAAAGGGAAAGTGTTTCCACTATGGTAAGACAGGACATTGGAAGAGGAATTGTCCAAATTTTCTGTCTAAGAAGAAGACCTTAGGTATGATTGAGTCACTTGTTTCTGAAGTTAGTTTTGCAACTGGTACTTCAGAATCCTGATGTGTTGACTCAGGTGTAACTAATCACATCTGTAATTCGTTGCAGGGGTTTTGGGAAGCTAGGAGGCTTAGTGACGGGGAAATCATTGTCAACCTAAGACCTAATGCTAAGGCGGAGGCAGTTCCAGTGGGAGTTATTACTTTATGTTTTTCAGATAATAAATTGATTTTGTCAGACACATTATATGTACCATCTTTAAGACGGAATTTAATTTTAGTTTCTAGTTTGGTGAATAAAAGTTATTCTATTACTTTTGGTACTGAAGTTGTCATGAAGAGAAATGGTACTTTTATATGTTCTGGCAAGGTAATCAATGGACTTTATTTGTTAACTTCCACAATGTATGACATACATGACACCGAAATAATTAATAGACCAACATTAAAGAGGAAGTCACCTTCATCTAATCCAACGAAACTTTGGCACCTGAGACTAGGTCATATAAACCTAAATAGGATTGACAGGCTAGTGAAAGATGGTGTCTTTCCTTCATCGGTGGTAGAACCAATGCCTGTCTGCGAATCCTGTCTGGAAGGCAAAATGACCAAAAGATCCTTCTCCTCCAAGGGCAATAGGGCCATAGATTTATTGGAATTAGTGCTTACTGATGTGTGTGGGCCCATAAATGTAAGAGCGAGAGGAGGATATGAGTATTTCATCGCTTTCACAGATGATTACTCAAGATATGGATACATATACCATATGCACCGCAAGTCCGAGGCTTTTGAAAAGTTCGAGTTTCGAGCGGAAGCGGATAAGCAATTAGGTAAAAGTATCAAGACTCTTCGATCAAATTGAGGAGGGGAATATCTCTCAGTTGATTTTATGAGATACTTATCAGAGAATGAGATTTTATCCCAGTTGTCTGCTCCTGGTATGCCTCAACAGAACAGAGTAGCAGAAAAAAGAAACCGGACTCTTTTAGATATGATCAGGTCTATGATGAGTTTCTCAGGATTACCTATATCCTTTTGGGGTATGCCTTGGATACTGCAATGTACATACTAAACCTCGTATAATCTAAGTCTATACCTAAGACTCCCTGGGAGTTGTGGTCCAGGCGAAAGCCTAGTCTACAACAATTGCATATTTAGGGTTGTCTAGCACACATGCTGAAGGTTAAGACGGATAAGTTGGAATCGAAGTCGGAAGTGTGCACCTTTATAGGATATCCTAAAGGAACCAAAGGTTGGCTATTCTATAATCCCACAGAGCAGAAAGTGCTTGTCAGTACCAATGCGGTTTTTCTGGAGGAAGATTATATGATTGACAGGAAATCTTTAGAAAAGGTTATCTTGGAAGAGATTCAAGAAAATCCAATTCCAAATCCAAACATGATCGAACTTATAGAAGATCCGCCCATACCTGACCCAGTAGTTACACCAGTGCCTCGTCATAGTAGGAGGATTGTCAGGCCCCTGACAGGTTCTCATTTTTGGGAGAGTCTTACGAGGCAATCCCGAAAGAACTGGAACAAGATCCCTGTAACTATGATGAAGCAATAAATGACATAGATTCGGGACGTTGGCAAGAAGCTATGAAAGCTGAGATGGAGTCCATGTACTCTAATCAGGTCTGGACACTTGTGGACTTGCTTGCCAATATTAAACCTATTGGGTGCAAGTGGGTCTACAAGAGAAAGGGAGGATCGGACGAAAGAGTTGAGACCTTTAAAGCTAGACTTGTTGCAAAAGGATATACCTTTAAGTCCATGCTCAAGTCTATCTGGATACTCTTATCCATTGTGGCTCATCTCACTTACGAGATTTGGCAAATGAATGTCAAGACGGCGTTTCTCAAAGGCCATCTTGAGGAAGACATCTATATGATGCAGCCAGACGGTTTTGTGGCCAATAACCAAGAGCAAAGAGTTTGCACGATGTAGAAGTCCATTTATGGACTGAAGCAGGCATCCTGAACCTGGAACACCTGTTTTGACTAGGCAATCAAGTCATTTGGTTTTTGTCAAAATCCGGATGAGTCATGTGTGTATATGAAAAGTGAAGGAGACATGGTAGTTTTTCTGGTATTATATGTCGATGACATCCTTCTCCTCGGGAGAGACATAGGAATGTTGTCAACGGTAAAAGTTTGGTTGGCTAAGACTTTTGCTATGAAAGACTTGGGAGAAGCTAGTTACATCCTAGGGATCAAACTCCATTGAGACCGAAAAATAGGATGATTGGCTTATCTCAAGCTGCGTACATAGATAAATTACTAGTGCAGTTTGCAATGCAAGACTCCAAGAAGGGTATCACACCTATTAGGCATGGAGTGCACTTTTCCAAGGATCAGTGTCCTAAGACACTTCAGGAAAAGGAGCAGATGAGAGAAGTGCCATATGCTTCGGCTGTTGCCAGCCTCATGTATGCTATACTTTGTACTAGACTGGATATCTGTCATGCAGTGGGCTTAGTCAGCAAATATCAATCTAATCCAGGACCTGACCATTGGACTGCTGTAAAATGTATTCTAAAATACTTGAGAATGACTAGATATTACATGTTAATTTATGGCAGTGATGAGTTGATTCCAGTTGGTTACATAGATTCTGACTTCATGTCAGATAAGGATTTCAGGAAATCAACCTCTGGGTATGTGTTTATGCTTGGCAGTGGAGCTATCAGCTGGAGGAGTATTAAACAGGAATGTACCGCTGATTCCACCTCGAAGGCTGAATATGTAGTGGCTTGTGAAGCAGCTAAGGAAGCCGTTTGGCTCAAAAGATTCCTCATGGAACTTGGAGTGGTATCTTTTGGCGTGATAGCCGCTCACAGTTTACTATGACAGAGCGGGGCAGTCGCACAGTCCAAGGAACTCAGAAGCCATAAAAGCCAAAAGCATGTACAGAGGAAATATCATTTGGTCAGAGAAATTGTGCAAAGACGTGACATTGCCATCACCAAGATAGCATCTCCGGATAATCTGGCAGATCCCTTTACTAAGCCTTTGACTACCAAAGCCTTTGAGCAGCATGTTGATGGGATGGGCATGAAATGAAACCCTGACTAGCATTGAGCCCAAATGGGAAATTGTTAGTTTTATGGTCTCAATCCATTAAGATAGATGTAATAAATTGATTAATTTCTTTATTTATCAATATATTCATGCTTTCCTTTCATGAGATGAATGGTGTTTCATTACTTGTGTGCACATAACCAACACGAATGACATGATGGTTTATGAGATGAACAGGGAGTCCATGAGTATACTAGATGCAATATATGTGTATGGACGAGATCCACATAAGGAAGACATGTATAGAAAATCTTATACTTAAATATCTTCACAACCAGTGATGAGACTGGACATCTCATTTGACAAGGTTGCAGTACTTTGATTACTATGAGATAGTGTGATTTGTCTCGATCATCAAAATGAAAGATTCTGGATCATAGTGCTGGTACATTGGATGTATTAAAGGACCATGAGAAGCACCTTATGAGCATTGTCTTTACTTTAAGGTCTGCTCTTATAATTCCCTAGCAATAGGCTCTCAATCCTGTGACGTTAATGAACTCAAGTTTCTATCTATTCATTTGCTCTGAGTCACCAATGAGTGAGGCCAACTGTAGGTCAACACCTCGGTGTCTTGGGTACGTGATAGTAGGACTGTGGGAACATTTAATTGCCAAAATGGAATCTATCCTAATTATCCCCTTGTGCCAATTAATGGATTTATCATTGGTAATTGTCCACCCATCTCAATTAAGAGTTAATTGGATGGTACTAATGATCACTGTGATTCATTGGGTCTCAAGGATAATAAGATATGGATCTAAGTTTGGAAGATAGGTCCAATTGATCCATGGATATTGATGGAGGGGCCTACTTGTGGTGATAAGGAAGTTTAGGGTCTCACTACAACAAAATACAGTTTTGCCAACGCAGTCATCGCGTCTGGAGAAATCCGAATTGCATCGGCAAAGGATTTTCCAACGCAATTCAGTGCATCGACTACGCGTCGACAAATTGATGTAGCCAAATCCATAGCCGACGCTATTTTAACTGCATCGGCAGATCTCAATACGATTACCAACGTACTGCAGCGTCGGCCAATACGTCGGCAAAAGAGATGTGCGTCAGCAAAAGTCCAATTTTCTTAATTCGAAAACCATATTTGCCAACGCAATACCAGCGTCAGCAAAATAAACGCCGACGCTGACAGTGCGTCGGGATTTCCTAGTATTGGCCGACGCTAGCAGTGCGTCTGGAATTCATGGTAATGGTCGACACTGACAGTGTGTCGAGATTTCCTAGTATTGGCCGACGTTGGCAGTGTGTCTGGAATTCATGGTAATGGCCGACACTGACAGTGCGTCGGGAATTCATGGTAATGGCCGATATTGACAGTGCGTCGGGAATTCATGGTAATGGCCGATGCTTGCAGTGCGTTGGGAATTCATAGTAATGGGCTTTAGGAATTCATGAAATAAGCGTTGCTACCAATGCATTGGGAATGCATGAAATAGCCGACGCTATGAACGCATTGGGAATTCATGAATCAGCCGACGCTATGAACGCGTTAGGAATGCGCTATATATTTGGGCTAATAAATCGGGAAGTGCAATTTCGCCGACGCACAAATCATATTGGTAAATGTTGTAATACCTATTCTTTTTTACAACGCTTGATATTATTTTTTTCAAATTAAATTCTCATTTCTCCATGTATACCACAAATAAAAATCTAAATAATTTTCAAACCAACAAACTTGATGCACAACCCAATTTAAAATAAGTTCATCAATAAATCAAGAATAACATCTACGACCAAATATCCGACATCCATAAAGCAAAATAAACCCACAAATCTCTAAAATACACAAATATTACTACTTTATCATTTCCAAAAATCTCTAACATCCACAAATGTCTTTGATCAAAATAAAAAAGCTAATCCCTAAGAGCCCACAGCCAGTACAATAAAATCCTAAACCAATCTGCAAAACAAAAAAAGAACACTATCAGAATACAAGTAGCAATGCAAAGGATCCTTTTCAAAGAATAGGTAGAAATTTTCATTATCATTTCTAATGTTATATCCATTCGCAAACATCAGATGGCTGATTAATATCTAGGTTAAAATGATAAGACATATTCACGACATCATACAACATCAAAATTATAAGACATGACCATGCCGTCCTTCTCTCTTACGCTTGAAATATCCTGGCATATTCACCACACCATACAACATCAGAATTATTCACTTATAAATTGTAACTTTTAAATACTGGTAACTCACAGCAAATTGAAATGACATGAAATCAAGAGTTTTTTTTTTTTTTTTTTGGTAAAAAATGAGAGTTGGTATAGAAGGAATGTTACTTACTGTAACACTTTAATGGTAGTTAATCATCATTGATTCCTAGAATCACATCCCATTGGACTAAGTTTGGTCAAGTGCAATATATTTGAAATTTGGTTTTGCAAGTTTAAAGAGGCTGATTATTTGTTTGATGTTAACACTCTTGGTTTTTTTTTTTTTTTTGGCTTTTCACTTGGGGTTCTTTCTTGTATGTCACTAGTGAAAACTTGCATGTTAGTACATAGCCACTTATTCAAAATTCCTAGAGCAAGACTCATAGCAAGAACCAAGAGGTTAGAAAAAGGGAGCTTTTGTTTCTTGAACAGCATATGCAAGAAATCAGAGTGGTTTTAATGCAGAATTTGTCAAAGTTCAATAGTTATTCAATAGTTCTTTTTGAAGGGAACTAAAAGCCGAAGATCCTAATCAGATATATACTTCAGGTAGGCTGTAAATTAAATGAGGAAAAGTCGACTAAAAAGACTTTCATAATCTGAAATGTTCGAGACTCATAATATATTCCTGCTATTGCATTTCACATTATTTGTGACTGTATTGCTCATTCGTATTGAGCTTGCACTGATATTAGTGAGGAAGAAAAGGAGAGAGCTAACCTCATAGGCAAGGGCTCATTGGAAGTTCACAGGAGTAGCTGCAAAAGCATACAAAAGGAAAACTTTGCAGCTTAGAAGTTAATAACCAAAGTGCAGGAGACTCAATGTAGGCATAAATCTGAGTTCATGCATTTGGCTTGCCCAAGTTATACCTATAAGTGACCGCTGTTTTGTAATTTGTCATAACCAATAATAGGTAGGTAAACAGAGTAACTGGTAATAGATTTATGACTAACTTGAGTGCAACATAAGTTCTGAGGATCCAAACACTCTGTAAATCTCAAGTTAAGAATCCATGCTTTAGTCTCAACACAATTTTTTATACAAAACATGCTGTCTTGTGGCACAATTGACCCTTTAAGTAAGGAGTAATTTTTTAAACTAGTGAGACAGACTTGTGAAACATATATGTATAATAAAAATTCAAGTAGGCTCATCACCCTTGATAATTTGAATCTTCAAAGTTGAGGTTTAAACACCCACTTAAATCTGATGCATGACTTCAAACTGCACTAACATCAATTCTTGGTTCTACCAAGGTCGGAAGTTAGTCATGGGGGGGGGGGGGGGGGGGGGGGGCGGGGGTGAGGGAGCTGAAATTTTGAAAGCCCACACTATAGTTCATAGAAATTTTTTTATTTTTTATCTATGGAACCCCCCCTGTCCCCAAAACAAAGAAACTGCTATTTTTATATGGAGGGCACCCCCAAGCAAAATTTCCTGGTTTCGACACTGTCCACAACCTGTAAATGAATCCAAAAATTTAATGAAGCCACCCAGCGACATATATACAAGAACAACAACATATTTGCAAGAGTTTTGATACAATCATAATAAGAAACCAGCACACACCATCAAGTTTCTTGCGTGCTCATTTAAACAAACTATGTTTGTGTGTGTGAGATAGAGCGACCGCAAATTGATACTTGATAAAATAAGGCAAAGACGACAACAATCATGATGATGATTATAATCATGTATGCAACTCCCAACATTCCTCATTCATTTTTTTATTTTTTTTAAATGGTTGGAATTGCTGAGTTGGAATCATCTCTCATTTGTTCAGGGTTTAATCTTTTGTCCTTTTTTTTAACTAAAGAGTTCAGTTAACTACAAGAGGTAGAGAATAAGAAGAAACACGGGGTTGATAAACTTACTGCTGCAACAATTTCATAAAGAGGAGCAATAACTTGATTGAGAAGCATATACTCCATTTTGAGAATTACAGCTATTGGCTGGCTGTGCAATTTCCTGCTGCATAATCACCTCTAATTCCCTTACCATCTGCACGTTTCAGATGATAGCTCAAGATTTTGTTTTTTACTTTCAAAAACATAGCTAAAACATTTAGAGAGAGAAAGATGAGCTTATCTTAGCTAAGATGGTGATGATGAGCTTAGCAAAGACATATTAAGACATATTAAGCGAATATCAAGGAATATGCTAATTTACAAAAATACTAATATAGGACAGGACTCCAACTAAAGAATGTTGTGTTCATAAAAGCACATCAGTACAGTTCTCAATTGATAATTTTACCTTAGATTTACATCGATAATTGGTACAATCAAGGAATACTCGCATGCACACAAGCACATCAGCTTCTCTACCCATTACTTACTCTGATTTTACCTTAGAAGCACATCAATTCTCCATTCTCAGGGAAAGAAGAACAGTATGGAAAAAATTGAGAACTAAAAACAAAAAATTGATTTTTTTTTTCTCCGGTTTAATATATAAAGAAGATTTTCTGAAGATTGACCTGTGAGAAATACTTGGATTTAACTATATCATTTGATCATTTCTCCTTTTCTTTTTTGGTACAACAGCTGGTGGAGGCCATAAATCTAAGTTCTAATATTATGTATACCTCTACTTGGACATTTGGGGCCACATGTTTATAATTTAAGTAATTTGTTTATATCCAATAACCTACGACTCCTAGCTTTTAGACAGTACAAGTCTATTGGCAAGTAGAGTTTTTATTTATAATAAAATAAAAATCTTGCAGGGGACAATGTAAAAAACAAAAGGTGAAATTTCCTACAATATGTCGGTGCTTTTGTAACTCTACCTTTCTGCTACATGTATGTGTGGGTACAATATAAATTTAATGTTGAATCATATATCCTTGTGAATAAACCTATACTTTGGTATCACTTATATATGTAGATTAGCAGACGGTGGGTGTATTTCAAACATGAAGATCTAAACACATAATTGATGTGAACAGGGTTTTACAGACTTGCTAAATATGAATTGTGAGCAATTGGATAGAAGACTTATATAAAGCAGAAGGTATCAAATCCGAATCATATTTTTAAATGTTATCATCACTGATAATCGCTAGTTGTACTCACCTCAACAAATCTCTAGTTGCCCGTGGAGCCTGAACCACCCAAGCCGGCTCGCTGGAGCAGTATCTGAATTTGACTCGCCTGTGTAGCTGCTTGATCTTGCATCACTTCTTGTTGTCGTCGCAAATCCTCCTATCCCTTCTGTGCCTCTTCACACTGTCGCCGCAACTCCTCGTCCCTTCTGCGCCTCTTAACATTGTCGCCGCAACTCCTCTTGTGCTCTTTGCGACTCAACTAGTTGCTGCCGTAAGCTGCTCACCTTAGTTGTGGCCACAGTACTGCTGGGTATTGATGCCGGGCCCCTCAAGCGGTACCCTTGCCTCCTCGCAACGCTCTTCCCTAGCACCCCCTATATCAATTGTTGCTGCACCACTGGGGAACCACTCACCTCAGGCTGCAACAGTCCCAAGTCCAACCTTTGCTGCATTCTCAAAGCGTTTATATAATTGAATAATAAATGTAAATACCACTATATAAAGTATGACATACTAATGAATTTTCAATAACTCACATATGTCGCTTCAGCATGAGGTGTGATCCACTTGTTCATCTTCTTACTCCAGTGTTGTTGTCGGCATAATCCCGCTTGGGTCGAAGGAACTTCCTCAGTAGGCGTGATTGACAACCGCTGTGCAAACGGCTGAGAGCCAGAGGTATGAGTCGTCTTCACTTGCTTCCGGCTCATTGAATTCCTATGTGATTGTTGCTGCAAATTATAAGTAAAAAAGAATGTAGTTAGCTTATTTAGAAAAGAGGTCGAGGGAACATAACAATGGATTTACTTACCTTCCACTCAGGTGTCTCCCATTTATGCTCTATCATCGATATCCACTGGGCCGCCCTCTACGGATCCGGTGGGTACTGCCTCGGATCATGTCCCTCTCCCAACAACTGCTTATATTTCTTGTGAAGCTCGGACCTGAACTCCCTATATATATGCATGGCGAGTTTGTGGACGGCCACTTGCATGGCCTGGTCGGTCTTCCAATCACCGAAGTCATACTTTTGCTGTCATTTCAAACTCCATAAGTTGAGTAATAAACAATGATGCATTTAAAACGCAACAAAACAAATCAATTTCCACATCCATCTGATAATTTTAAGTAATTATCTACATAAGTGCCGAAAGAGAAGCAACTAAAAAATTCAAAACAAAGGGAATAGGAAATCAAAGTTCATTTTATTACCGACGCTGCCATGTAAACTGGCTCCCTAGTCCCATCATCAACCACTGACCACGTTGGTTTGTCATAAGGTGCAATCCTCCAAATATGACTGCCTAGCTCAATCGCGAATGTGGAGGCATTTACACCCTCGAATGGCCCCGACATTTCACCTAATGGAACATTCAACTTAACACCAAGAGCCTTCATCCTCTTCTCCGCCGCTGAGCCCACCACCTTGCCCCGTACACGTCGAGAGGTTGACACGACAACCATAAAAAATAAATCTAGGTGTTAATTCAAACATAAACAATGAAGTTTGGAATATAATAGGGTCCAATATTACTTACCAACGCTACTATCCGCACTAGGAGGGCTAGACAAATCGGGATCTGTGACCGCGCTCTCTCTGGCACCAATTTCTGCAGACTAACTGGCAACATGCTCTGGGACCGTAGACTGACTGGCAGCACGCTCTGGGACTGTAGACTGACTGGCCATACGCTGTAACCGACTAACTGCACTGCAGTGTCTCTGTCTCCCCTGACCAGCCATGTTTGCGAACTGAATAACACAATCAATGAGCATATATAAAAATACAATAAGTCACATAATTGAAAGATGTTTGATAACCCATATATTAACATGTAACATTAATGATTTACCACACTCACAGTACCATTACCTCATCTTCCAAGTCATCTTCACCAGAGGAACTCAACTCTTCCTCACTCCTGGATGGCCTGTACTCCATGTTGACCTCATCATCTTCGTCTTCAGGTGAGACCCTGCGTCGAGCTGGACCTTCAAGTGCCCGTTCCAATGTTCGTGCTCCCAGATCATTTAATCTGGGGATTTTCCTTTGAATGTTACTATTTCTATTTGCTTCGTAAGAATTTTTCTTCTGGGTCAATGCTCCGGGCTTGACATATAGTTTTCTTTTGGGAAGCATTTTTGATTGCTATGATTAATAAATTGACATAAAATAAAACATATATGCTTAGAACACATGTGGGAGGAACAACATAAAAATATAAATAAACACATTAAATGGCCGACTAAAAGGTAAATTAATGTTTTCGTAGCATTACAATACTTGTCAACACATGAAAAAAAGTTTACATATCATATTCCATATCAGAATCAATATCAGCCTCGGACTGATCAGTTTCATCTTCATTTAAGTATTCTGCCAATGTATCATCCTCATTATCACCATTATCGGCAATGGGTTCATCACGGCTGGCTGTTGGTTCATCAACATCAAGGATGATCTGTGGTTCAATGTCATCCCTAGTGTAAGGAAAGGAAAAATCCTCTTGAACAGGGACTGAGACACTTTCATTGGTTTCTTCCTATTGATATGGCTTATTTGTCACATTTTGTCCACTATCTTCATCTCTCTTTGGCACATCCCAAATTCCTCGATGCTTGACACATTCCACGACTTTCCAATTTGGGCCTAATTTGGTATCGTTGACGTAGAAGACCTGATTTACCTGATTTGGCAATGCAAATGGATCCTCCTCATACCACCGACCCCTAACGTCAACAGTTGTGACATGTGCATCGATATGTATTCTATCTTTACGCCCAGTATTATACCACTCACATTTGAACAAAACCACTTTAGAACCATTAATGTATGTCAATTCATATATGATGGACACGTAACCAAAAAAGTCAATTATTTGGCCATCGTGTTCCCCCTCAACGACCAACCCACTATTCTGGCTCTTGTGACGGTTGTCACGATCTCTAGTGAGGAAACGCACACCATTGACCATACAACCCGAATGTTGATGCACTAGATAATTAGGACCATTTGCCACTGCCCACAGTTCATCGAATGCATATCGAGACCCTTGAGATCTCAGTTGATTCATCTGCATTAATTAATAGAGCATGAAACATATAAATTAGGTTACACAAGTGCTTAATGTTACGGGTTGACAACATTTACTGTGAATTTATCCTACGTACATGATTTTTGAACCAGCTAGAGAACTCTTCCCGTTGTATATTAGTGATGTTGTGTCCCCCAGGCACGTGCACTTGCCTCTTGTGCTCCCTATTCAGGGGATTAGTGACAAACAGTGATACTAGTGACAGAGGGAGATAAAAAAAATTTACACGTTATGATTAGTTAAACTGAACCACTTACTCTAGAAAAGGTATGACCTCAGGAGTATTATACAACACAAACCAATGGGCCAGGTTGCGTTCCCTATGTGACACGTTGGGAGCCCTCGTGATAGGTGCAAAGGGACGGACGCATTGGGTGAAGACATCCAACCCTAGGCCTCGTTCGCCCCCATCGTCATTCCGTTCTTCAAGAAATTCTCCTTTAGGTACCTCTTGATAAAATTAACACTCTCTTTAGCAATGTATGCCTCGGCGATCGAACCTTCTGGCCGAGCTCGATTGGTTACATATCTCTTAAGGGCTCCAAGAAACCTATAGACACAGCGATCAACAATTAAGATTAAAAAACTAAAATGACGTTACACGTCAACAATATAAAGATGGGTAATGCAATCACCTCTCAATTGGATACATCCATCGATATTGCACCAGTCCGGCAAGCATGGCCTCGCGCGGCAAGTGAATTGCCAAATGGACCATCACATCAAAAAATGCAGGAGGAAAAATCCTCTCCAACTTACACAATATGAGTACTATCTTTTTCTCAAGTACTTCCAAGTGGCTCCGTCTTAATGTCTTCGAGCAAATGTCCTCGAAAAAGCCGCCCAGTTCAAATAGCGTTGTGCATATCTCATTGTTCGCATACCCACGCATGCCAATCGGAAGAAGACGCTGCAGAAGAACATGGCAGTCATGGCTTTTCAGGCCTACTAATTTCCCATTCTTTGAGGTCACACACCTCGATAGATTCAAAGCATACCCATCTCGGTACTTGATCGATTTCAAATATTCATAAAAACCATCTCTCTCCTTTGGGGCTAATGTGTATGACGCAGGGGGCTTCTCATATCCCCGTCCATTGCTTCTACTTCGAAGATGCAATTCTAGCCTAATATTCATATCTACCAAATCCAGACGGGCATACTCAGTGTCCTTTGTTCCTCTTGTCCATGCCCAACATTCTGCCAAGGTGACTTTCACATATATTCTTCTCTACGTGCATGACATCAATGTTGTGTCGAACCTTTAGTTTCTTAAAATAATGAAGCTCATAAAAAATGCTTTTTTCCTTCCAGTTCAAGTCTTTAGGATCATGAGGTCTTTTCTTGTTGCTAGAGTGCTTCCCAAATCTTGTATCCGGCAACCGAGCCAATTGTGCTTGTACCTTTTCAATCGACGGCAACTCCAATGACTTCACCCGATTCTCATTCTTACCGTTAAAGGCCTTAAGGCGTTGCCATGTGTGCTTCTTTGGCAAGTAAGCTCGATGGCCAGTGTAACCAACCTTCCTTTTCAACTTAACCGCTAAGAAATGATCATTACAAGGGGGACAAGCCATGTAACCTTTCGTGCTCCACCCAGACAAGTTACCATATGCAGGAAAGTCGTTTATAGTCCACAACAGAGACACACGCATATTGAAGGTTTCTTTGCTGTAGGCATCATAAGTTTCAACACCTTTCTCCCACAACTCCTTCAACTCATCTATCATGGGTCAGAGATAAACATCGATATCATTCCCAGGTTGACGCGGCCCAGAAATAAGCAATGACATCATGAAGAATGGCTCCTTCATGCACATCCAGGGTGGCAAGTTGTACGGCATAAGTATGACAGGCCACATGCTGTAAGAAGTGCCCATGTCCCCGAAAGGGTTGAACCCATTGGAGGCTAGCCCCAGCCTTATGTTAAGAGTCTCCACGGCAAAATCCGGATTCTCCTTGTCAAAATCCTTCTATTCATCACAATCGGCTGGATGCCTACATATCCCGTCATCTCTGCGTTTGTCACTATGCCATCTCATGTGCTCAGCAGTCTTTCGGGACATGTATAGTCTCCGTAACCTCGGTATCAATGGGAAGTACCGCAACACTTTATGAGGTATCTTCTTGCCCTTCCCAACATTGACTCTATATCTAGACTCCCTGCATACCGGACATTTATCCAGACCCGCATTCTCCTTCCAAAACAGGGTGCAGTCATTCTCACAAGCATCAATGTGCTCGTATCCCAATCCCAAGTCACGCAATATCTTCTTCGCAGCATAAATAGACTCAGGAACCAAATTACCATCCGGCAGAACGGCTATCTGTATCTACATCAAATTGTTGAACGACTTGTTGTTCCACTTTCCCTCAACCTTTTGCTCTATCATATTAACAACAAAGTCTAGCAAAGTGTTATCTAGAGAGCAGCCCGGGTACAGAGGGCACTGAGAAGCATCCAAAATCCTTTCGAAGGGACATATAGCGTTACCGTGGATGGTCTCAGCCTCAGCATAAGTTCCCATGTAATGGTCATGCATCATTTCTAGATATTCATCCCGATCCTCATAGTCACTATCAATATCCTCTTCAAACGATTCGACTACTTCATTCACTGGAGGTGTTGTTTCTCCATGGTAGATCCAGGTCGTGTAGGATGCTTGCATACCCTTATGGATAATATGAAATTTCACAGTGGCAAAGTCATACCTACGACTGTTCAAGCAAACCGTACACATGCAATAAATCTGAGTAGCATCCCCCGCATTCGCCTTTGCAAAATCAATAAATGACTTCACCCCTCTCTGATGTTCCTGACCAAGTCTTGCCATCTTATTTTTACTATCCAGTGTCATCCAAGTCTTGTCCATATCTAGTCTTTTTAATAGAGAAATCTAAACAAGATATCCATACAAATTAAAAGCATGCTTTCATCAAACCAATAGAAAAGGGAAGAAGATCATATGCAGCAAAAGATTAACGTAGTAATCATTAAACCAAAACCACCAAAAAACCATATGCAAAATACTTGTATTTAATAGCAACAACCATAAAACAGCCTACATCAACTATGAGAGTTTCAAAGGGCATGTCTATCATATTGAGGGATATACATGGAGAGGGGATATGAAGATGATCTTTATCATCACTTGCTCCAATAGTTTTGCTTGTGCGCAATTTGGGACACACATCAAAAGCACCCAGATAATACCTTGGCCCAGTGGTTAAACAATAGCAAAAAAGGAATTGAAGGAATAAAAGCAATTATCTCATACAGTGATATCAAGAAAGTAACTGGCAACCATAGCGAAAAAGGAACGATATAAAGAGAATGAAATTCTTAGAAGAACTGAAGGTTATACATCTTCACCAAAGAAGAAAAGATATTCAATTGAAAGAAAGGATAGAAGTTCAAGGAAATAGATTTTTGATTAATTTGAAGATGTTAGGAACTGTGAAATAAAACATTCTAAAGAACATCAAAAAAAAATTCTTCAAACCACATAAAAAAGTGCTAATTAGTGCCCTCCACAATGACAACTTTCTAATCCAACAGTCTAATCTAATCCAACAGTCTAATCTAATGAAAAAAAAGAGTTGTATGATATTATTCTGTTACATAATATTGACTGTTTTATATAGATTTAATAAAAAAAATGTGACCACTTCCTGAAATTAATTTGAAAGATGCTCAATTATGCTTTCAAAATATCTCAGATATTTCCCATCATTGATTCAAGGCGACGACCCAACTCATGGATGTTATTATTAGTGTAAGCTCAGACTATATATGTGTAGGCATGTGTGTAAATAGGAACACACATATAGAGATACATGTGAGAGCATGGTGGATATTTGGAGAAGGTTTGGAGGTATTTAAAGGATTGTAGCTGTGTGCACATACAGTCCACACATTTTGGTGGTGACAAATGCATGAGGGAATGAGATTCCCTCATGTTTTGCTGTCCCATCTAGCACGGATAGCAGGTTTGGCCATCTAAGCCTCCTCCTACTAGTGGAGTCAATGGATGCTGAGAAACCTTTGAAGTGTGTGGTATAGTAAAGGTGAAGTGAATGTGAATTTATGAAAAAGATAAATGTAAGATTTAATGAAGTAAAAGCAGATGTGCTGGGACCAGAAGAAGAGGTGCTAAATGAACACCTATCCTTTATGGGCCCATCAAGTAAGCAATAGGAAGAATGGAAAGAAGCAGGAGGTGGATTGCACAACGAAGCAGCAGGGAAGCAGGAGGAGTCGACGTCAAGCAGGTAAAACTGCTGCTTTTATATATACTAGGTAGTTAGTTTAGAGCCTGCTTGACTTATATAGGCTAGAAAGGTCAAGCTACAAGATCTAAGAAGACATGAGCTCATGATATGTAATAAGATCCAAAGTGGCATTTTGAACTGAACAAATAATACTCACGAATGGAATGTGTAGTGAAAGCAATCAGGACTGCGCACTTGGAAGACCAACACCAACAATTTAGGGACCGATGGCAATCCCACCCATCACATCAGATCAGTACCCTGCAAATTACAAACTGCTAACCAAACCCCAACTGATCAATAAACCCGGAGCCTAAAAGTGAAACTTAAAAAAACCAAATGGACAAAATTTGTTTGGAGGGTTCATGATAGTGGTCTGCAGAAAACCAAGATTGTTAGCAAAATAAGATGGGTATTGTGCTAAAAAATAGCACGCAATAAGCGGAAAAGGAGACAAGGGATTGGTTGTTGGGAATAGAACTAATCCAAAATAGGATGTACAAAATCAATGGAATGTTATGCTATGTGATAAGTACTATAGATGTAGGAATAGTGCCCCTGAATCAAAATGGAAAAAATTTATAGCAACAGAAACAATGAAAGAAATTTATGAGACATAGCTCTGTAGCCAAAAGTATAGAGAACAGTGTAAAACAACTACCTCCTTTACATTAATTATCAAAAAACAACTACCAACTCGTACGAATGGACTCAAAGATCTTTAACTTTTCTGACCCAACAGACCAAAAAAGGAGGGGGGAAAAACATTTTCATTATAACCAATCCATATAATGAATATAACAATTGCTTACACAAAAGGCCTCAGTTTTTCTTTTCTTTTCTTTTTTGTCAGCAAAATGCCTACCTAATATGTTCAGTCCACAACAAATCAATATATATCCATCGATGTCACAGAGTCAACCCCATGTTCTATCACCACGGATTCCATGAGGGAGGAAACACGTTACAATGGAAGAGAAATTCTATAAAATTCCCAGGGAGAAAGGCCACATATAAGTCAGTGCTTCATGTGCGTTAGTAACATCAATGATTTAAAAAAGAAAAATCAATGATTTAGGAACCATAAAATGAAAATTTATTGAATCTATCAATGATGATGATGATGATAATAAGAAGAATAAGCTGTATACAAGGACATATATGAAATATAATGAAATGGCATCACTAACTCCCAACCTCGATCAAGAACACACCATACAAAAACTTCCATAACTCCTCAGAAAGAATGAAGTTACAGATACGAGAAAAGAGAACCAAATCATTGACAATGCCTAACTGTTGTAACAATGCCTTATATGAAAATGCCTAACTGTTGTAACAAGTTAAAACATATTGAAATGATTGAAAAACCTCATTAGTGCTTATTCCCATACACACTTTCATCCTATAGTTTAACAGATAATTTGGGCTCTAGCTGACATGACTTCAAAACTGTGAGCTCTATAACCTGAAATAACATTTTTTGATAAATCATTCACTAAACCATCTGGCTATTTATAATTTTGGAACCAAATGAATGATCAAAACTTTTTTAAATTGTAGCTGTTGGCGGGTCCATTCTGGCCTACAAAAACTCTTTACTCCCAGTTCTAGCAAGTCAGTTAACTCTCCTCAATATTTCCTTTCCCTTTGAAAGTTCCCTCTTCACCTCTGTTTTAAGTGAACCAGTTAACATAGAGCATCAATTTTACTTAAATAGTCATTGCTTGAAGGCAAGCAAGTTGTCCTCCAAACCATTCTCTTGTCTAAGCTTCTTTCTATGACAATCAGCTTCTAGTTATAATAGAAATAATCATAAATAGATATCTTGTGGTAGATTCATATAAATATCAATTAAATGTATCTGATGAAGTGCAGATCGAAGCGGATGGATGCATGGATGCATTGGATCGAAATAAGGCCCAGCGTGCAGGGCCCAAATAGTATTGGGCCTTAAATTCGGGTATCGGAGTCAGAATCGCGAACAAAGCCCCATTCTGGAACGGAAACGGCGAGATCTTCAAAATCCATCTTTGCAATGGACTCCTTGCTTTTAGGCCAAATTCCATCGTTTAGGCCTCAAAAAAGGCATTTTTTTATTTTTGGAATAAGTCAAGATTATTGAAGTTAGAATCGCATCCCATCAATTCTGCCTTCAATCCAGCATTCAGTAGTAGTAGTTTCTATGATTGGTAGGATTTTGCTAATTTTTTTGTAAATCTCGAGATCTGTGAGATTTGGAGATAATCCCCTATTTATTTGATTGTAAGCAAGACAGGGGGAAGATTATTGAAGGAGAAATAATATTGAAGTTTTTTTTTCTATTGTTTCGGCATTCAGTTGAATCAACAAAACATTAGGTGTTCATTGTTCATTCCTGGTATTATTCTTTGAGAATAATCAACAGGTTTCGTCAAATATTGTGCTTCTGGAATCACCCTATCATGTTAGTTGCATCAGTATCTCTAAACAAGTTCTGTCACTATTACAAACAATGTTAGATACCAGTAAATTCTTTATGTAACAAACTAACTACATTTCTTTGTTCAACCCAATAAATTCTGCACAAACAAAACTACTTTTTCACTAACAAGATTGACTTGGGTTGAATTTACTTTCTCGTAGTTCGTGTCGAGCCCCTGGACAGTGCTACTAAACCCCCAATAATGCTCCCTTCTTATAAGCATTTTATCAAACATGTAACATGCAAAAAAATCTACCAACAACCCAGAAGAACTCACGGCCCATTTCACCATTTTAATATCAAATGAATGATACAACAGCACCTAGAAAAAGGAAAGAAAATTTTGTATTTTTCTATAGAAAAAACAGATACAAAAATGTAAATCAGCCATAGATAGAGATAGAGTAAGAGGGAATGAGGGAATCAAATCCCTTAGATTCATTGACGTCAATCTGGTTTCCCTCATCCCCATCCACGGAAATCGAATATAAAAAAAATAAGGCAAAAATCTTTTTTTGTGCAAGCATCTTCCTTTCTACATTCTCCCAGAGGGTCTGGGCGGGAGGGTTGTTGGCAGACAAAAGGTCTGGGCGGGCTGGTTGCTGGGTGGGTGGAGGCAAGGACGGTGGGGGAAGATGGCGGATGCTAGGGTGGGTGGAGACAGGGCCGAGTGGAAGCACTTCTGGTGGGGAAGGGGGAGGAGGCTAGGGAGGGTGGAGACAAGGCCGGGTGGAAGCACTTTCAGCGGGGAAGGGGTCGCTGGCTGGCATAAAGAGAGATGCAGAGAGAGATCATACCTTGGCTTGCTGCAGTTGCAAGAAGAAGACAACTCGGAAGAAGGCTGCAGTTGCAAGAAGAAAATGATTCAGAAGAAAGCCTTGGCTTGCTGCAGTTACAAGAAGAACAGGATTTTGCTAGAAGACACTAGGAAGAAGGGTTTACTTACAGAGGGAGTATACAGTCGTCGTGGTTTTATAATGCTGGAAATTTTAGCGGGAGATCCTATGGCCCACCAAAAACTAGGTTTAGTTCACCCAATATAATACTAGCTGCTAAAAATATATCTTTAGCCCTAAAAGCATAGGCCGGCGCAAAAAGTTAGACGCTAAAAACTAAAAAAAATTAATTTCTACCAGAATTTGGCATCATTACAGTGGGATTTATATAGGCGGCCACTGCTACGGGTGTCACTAAAAGTTAATTAAAATTGACTTCCAGTGATGGCAAATTGGGATTTGTATTAACTTTTTAAGTGATGCTTACTGGCTCAAAATACAGGCCTTTTGTGTTTTTTTCAAGTTGAGCTGGGGCTTTTCTTATATATGAGTCCAATCCTCGATGAATAACCACCATATATTTATAATGTATCGTCAATTTTCATTTTGAATGGAGGTCATCTCATCGTACAATTGAACACAAAAAAAAAAAAAAAGTTAATAAAACAATATTTTTTTAGCCATGGTTTTTTGTTTGGTCAATCTTACAGTGGTTCCAACTCAATTCTAAACTAAAAATTGGGATACCCCATGAATAAATGTGTTTGGCAATTTTGAACGACTCTGATTATCTATATATGGGCACGAGTGGGACACATCCAAATAAATTCCCAGCATACTCCGCTAGAAGCTATTGTAAGTGCCCCCAGAATAAAAAAAAATAAAATGAAAAAGGCATAGAGTAGCAATTCTTTGTGACTTTTGCCAATGTAGTTCAAATATGCATCGGAAATAAGACTTTTGCCAACGCCAGTTTTCACTGCTTCGGCAAATAGTGTCGAGAAAGGTTTTCCACAGCTTTTGCCAACGCGGTCTTATTTGCATCTGTAAAAGTAGCAATTCTCCGTGACTTTTGCCGACGCAAATTTTTACTGCGGAAAATAGTGTTGGGAAATGTAAGTTTGTCATAGATGGGGCTTTGCTGACGCAACTCATGCGTTGGCATTGGTGCGAATAAAAACTCAGAGCTTTCCCAACGCACAACTATGCGTCGCCAATAGGCAAGATAATTGCCAACGCATTATTGCATAGCCATCAGAAACAAACGCGTTGGCAAAACTTTCCCTCTCTTTTTGGAGGATTCTTTGTTGGCGCCAATGTGTTTTCCATAGCCTTTGCCAACGCGGTCTTACTTGCATAAGTAAAAGTAGCAATTTTTGTGACTTTTGCCAACGCAGTCCAAATTTGCGTCGGAAATAAGACTTTTGCGAACGCAAATTTTCACTGTGTCGGGAAAAGTGCAGTTTGTTGTAGTGTCTTCATGTAATTTATTCCTAAGACTGGAGTTTAGTTGCATTTATATAGTGGAGTTATGTGCAATTAAATATGGGCACGGATTGCACATGAGATGTAGGGTCGCGGTGTCCCAGTTGGAGCCAGCTTTCTTTGGAATCCCTAGTGGTCCCCACGCTAGCCCAAGATTGGATCATTACTAATTCCATTTGAAGTGAGACTTCTAATAGTGGTAATAGTAGGAATAGAGAGTTACTAGTTATTATGGAAGTGGGACTTCTTATAATAAACAAAAAAGAGGTGGCTTTGAGTTATATATAAGAGAGGAAGGAGGGCTGGATGTCCCATGCATAATTCCTCCTTGGAATCCACGCCTAGCCCAACCCTTTTGTGCAATAGTTGCACATCTCTCTCTCTCTTTCTTCATCTAGTTTCTCTTCCGGTTTCCTTTCAGTTTCTAGTTGGTTTTTCTCTTGGAGATTCCACCATCTTCCTTGAGGAAAGAGATCTGATACGGGTCATCGAGTGGAAGATCAAAAGGTCTTGGAGATTCCTATTTGATAAGTAAAAGAGTTTCATCATCAAAGAAAGACACAACTTCTCCATTAGTGCAAAACCGAGCTCCATAGGTATAAGCTACTCCTTGTATGTTGTAGATTTTTGTAGCCTGCATGGTGCTGTTTCTATCTTCTAGATAGATTGTTTTACTGATCATGATAGCTGAGATTGAAGACCGGGATCCTAGATTGGGTTTTGCAGCCTTCTGGATAGTTGATCACTGCATCAAGTTGGTCAAAAGTTTTGAAACCTATCCACGAGGCTCACCCACTTCCAACAAATGGGTCGCGGCGTTCTGCCACATTTTATGGCAAGCTTTTGAAGAAGCATGGCCTGGAAGTTTTGGAGGCTAAGGCCAAGAGTTTACTTGAGGAGTTGGATCTTTGGCTGAAGACCATGTTAAACTGAGCTCCTGATTTCTTTTGTAACAAACTCTTTTCTTCTCTTCTTTGGTACCTCCATGTATAAATATTTTTGGTAGCTTTTTTTTCTGTATTCCCTCGTTTCACTTAAATTATTTTTTGATGAAAGCAAATTTAAGCAAGAGTTGAATGGGAATGTTTGTTTAAAAATTTGACCAAAAGGTTATCATTTTGTGAAAATCTTTTGTCAAATGTTTTGGGCATTAAAGCCAGATTTTGTGGCAAAAAGCCTGGTTTTTTACGGCTTGGAATCCGAATTTTGAGATGGAATGAAAGCCAAAAAAGGTTTTGTTTATGGCATGGAAGCCAAATTTGTGTTTTTATAGCATGAGAGCCAAAATTTTGTGGCATGGAAGCCGATTTTTATTTTTTACATAAAAGCCAAAAATTTGTGGCATGGAAGCCGGTTTTGATTTTTGGCATGAAAGCCAAAATTTTATGGCATGGAAGCCGGTTTTGTTTGTGGCATCGAAGCCAAATTTTTTTATTTTTAGCGTGAAAGTCAAGTTTTTGGCATGAAAGCCAAATTTTTTGAAAACCAGGTTTTGTTTTGTTGGCGTGAAAGCTAGATTTTTTCATTTTTTTGCATGAAAACCGGATTTTTGGCATGAAAGCCTAGTTTTTGGCATGAAAACCGAGTTTTGGTTTGTTGGTGTAAAAGACGGATTTTTTTATTTTTGGCAAGAAAGCCGGGTTGTTGGTTTTCAAAAATACAAGTATCAACTAAAAGTCGCCTCCCTCCTGAATGGTGTTGCAAGTATTGATGGAATGTCGCCTATTTGCTCATTTGGTTACGAGTATCGATTGAATGTCGCCTCCTCGCGAATTTGGGTGCAAGTATCGACTGAGCGTCGCATCCCTACTGAATGGCTTTACAAGTATCGATGGAATGTCGTTTCGTTGCTCATTCAGTTGTAAGTATCGATGGAATGTCGCCTCTGTTAGAAAAGAGTTTCCACCAAGAACCCTAGATATTGTGTACAGATCAATGAGGAAATAGCTTTAAACGAAGATGATCAAAGACCATGCCTGCGAGATCTCTCTGATTTGATCTCAGTCTTTCTGATCTGATCTCGGTCTTGCAGCAGCCTAAAAATCTCAAGATCTTCTACTGTATTCCTCTATGCTCGAACTCGCACCAGGGAGTGGGACTCTTCTGCAAATTCTCTCTGCTCTCTAAAACGAGATTTTTCTTCCTATTGACCTAGAAAGCAATAACGCATATTTATAGGCTATAATAGGGACCTTAAAAAGTAAATAGGGATAGGCTCCTTATGGAAGCAGGAAACCCTAAATCGACCCAAATTAGAATCCTAGTTCCATAAATTATAATTCAGTCCACTAAAGAATTATAATTGCACTCCTGTCCTTATTCTCAAAATAATGTTTTGAGCTTCATGTTATTAAATGCTTATTAATATCCCCACGTTAAGATTTTAGATATCCATCAATTAAATAATTACTTGAGACCTTACACTTAACTTATTTGATATGTTGGACACAAAGTCCACCTGCAAGGTTTGACTTAATCAAAACTTAAAAGCTTCATCAAGGGGATATCATCAATCCCAATTATGGGATGTGGATTCCATCAATAAACAAATATACACCATATACATAGTGTAGTCATCCAATTTACTGAGATTATTAACCCATAAAAGATCTCACTCCTTTGTAAATCAAAATGACAAATACTAAATGCATGTGTCTATTAATTATGTCAGGATTAAGAGTACAAGCATTCATAATAATCATTCGGATGTTAATCATCTTATATAGTCAGTATAAAGATAATAAACCCAAAAGCGGTCATGTTCAATACACACAAAGCGTACTAGCATAATGAGTCGAAACTATACCATTTCCCGCAACCAAGACAAGCCTGCTGAAACATCATGCTACAATCGTACCGATGGTGTGTCCAAGTCCATCTAGATTGTGAATAAAAACTTATATTCTATAAGAACCAACAAATAAGTCATCAGTGTATAAGTAGAACTCTACACACCAACTTGTCTACTTTATAGAATAAAAGACACACACATGCATAATCATAAATAATGCAACCATTTACCCATATAAAATCTCATTTAGATGAAAAGACAAAATATACTAATTAATGAATTAGTCAAAGACAAATACATAAAAGTATGCTTTTAGTATAAATTTCCAACAGCCTCCTCGCTGATTAGGGTGCAAGTATCGACTAAGCGTCGCCTCCTTGCTTTTCAAAAGCTTTTTTTTGTGGGTATCGACTGAATGTCGCTTCGCCACTACTTTTAAAAATTGAGGTTTTTTGAAATTTGGGTTGTAGATATCAACTAGATTGTTGTATCTCCACGATTTTCTTGAAATTTTGTAAGTATCGACGAGGTGTCATTTCCTTGCAATTCTGAGGTTTTGGAAGTATCGAATGTGGTTCACATCCTTCTGATTTTTTAGTTTTGAGAGTATCAACTGAACGTCGCTTCCCTGCAGTTTTTTGAATAAACATTTTTTGAAAGATACGAGGGTCGTAAAATTTGACCTAAAACCATTTTTGGTGGTAAAAGTCAGGGTGGAAATCCCTGAGTCCTTATTTTTTGTTTCAAACCATGAATTTTGGGTTTAAGGATCAAAAAATTTGGTCAAGTTAGGGAAGAAGCTCCTAAACTTGGATTTTTGGATTTGATTTTCTTTTTGAACAATGAAACGATGAAAGTAAGCATTGTTTTGAGTTTTTTTATTTTATTTTTTATTTACATAAGGAAAAAAATTCCAAAAGGAGTGGGTTTGACGAGCAAGTACCTAGGAATAGGCTTTGGCCATGCAGGCATTGCTATAACCCGGTGGAGGAAGTCTTCAAGGGTAATACCGCTTCAAGAACTTGCCGCTAATGGGCAGCATATATCTGTCACCCTCCATGTTTAGAAGAGCATAGCGCCGTTAGAGAAGACTTTGTCGACGACGAAGGGTCCCTCCCATTTTGGTTCAAATTTGCCTTTGGATTTATTGGCGAAAACCATTGGCCTTTCTACTGCAAGAACCAAGTCACCCTTTTTGTGGGGGGCCTAACTTTCTTGTTGAAAGATCCCACCATGCATACTTGGTAAAGTTTAATGCTTTGTAGAGCTTCGAGCTGTCTTTCATCGAGATTATCCAACTCTTGAAGTCTCAATTTAACATTGCTTTCTTGCATCATGTCATTTTGCAGAGATACCCTTAACGAAGGAATTTGTACTTCCAAAGGGACAACAACTTCACATCCATAGACCAAGGAGAATGGTGTGCTATGGGTCGGTCCTCGAACGGTGGTTCGATAGGCCCATAAAGCTTCAGGCAATTTGTCACCCCACTCTTTTGTGACTAGAGACCATTTTCTTGAGGATTTTGCAAGGTGTATTGTTGAAGGCTTTTACTAGTCCGTTTGCTGTCGAATTATATGGAGTCGAAGGACAACTTTGGATTTTGTATTTGTCACAAAACCTATAGAATCTGTGATTTTGGAATTATGGTCCGTTATCATGGACGAATCTTTTAGGTATGCCGAATTAACAAATAATGTTGGTGCGTAAGAATTGAAGGACCGATGATGTCTTCATTTCACTGAACGGAAATGCTTCTGACCACCTGGAGAAATAATCCATAGCGGCAAAGATAAAGCGATGGCCTTTGCTTGATGGGGGAGAGATAGGACCTATGATGTCCATACCCCAGGCTTCGAAAGGCCATGAGATCGCTATAGGATGTATCCATTCTGGAGGAGTGTGGACATAATCTCCATGAACTTGGCATTGTTGGCAGCGCTTAGCAAATTGCATTGCGTCAGCTACCATTGTAGGCCAATAATAAACTAACTTTTTTATCTGATCGTAGAGCTTAGGACCAGCCTAATGGGCTCCACAAAGACCAGTGTGAACTTCCTTGAGAGTTTCTTCGGCCTTTTGTTGTGACAAGCAGCGTAGAAGTACTCCGTTGGAGAATTTTTTGTAAAGCATTTTTGAAGGAATATCCAAATGAAAGTTTGGGGCTCGTCTTTGGATGCTTACCTGCTCTTTTGGATCTTTAGGTAGGATTCCGAACATAATGTAATCACTGGACGGATCCCTCCAGTTGCTGATCGGTGGTTTGAGGATGGAAATCCGACTTCCAACTACTCGGTGGCATTCAGCATCTGCTTGGTGTGTGTTGAAAGGATGGAAGATCCTTCTTTCACACACTGTACTTTACATGTTTTCCCCTTCTTGAATTGCCATAAATGCAACAAGTCCAGCCAGGGTATCTGCACGAACGTTGTCACCTTTAAGGATGTGGGTGATGTGACAGATGTCAAACTTTAGTCGAAGTGATTGTGCCTTGTTGTAGTAAGGCAACAAATCAGGCTTCCTGACTTCGTATTTCTGATTCATCTGGTCGATGATCAGTTGAGAGTCCCAAAAGGCTTCTAGCATGGTGATGCCGGATTTGAGGGCGAGTTCCAATCCTACGATTAGAGCTTGGTATTCAGCTGCATTGTTTGAACATGGTTCCAGTAGCGAGAATGCATGTGGAATCATGTATTTGTCAGGGCTAACAAAGAGGATGCTAATTCCTGATATCAGCTTTCGTCTTTCATTTGTCCTAGTTGTGCCATTGAAGTACATGTCCTAGGAAGCATTTGATGAGGAAGTCTCCACATTGTAGACAGATTCGGCTGGGAGATCATCCCTGAGTGGAGAATCTTTAGGCAATGGATGCTCTGCAAGAAAGTCTGCTAGAGCTTAGCCTTTGATTGCTTTTTGTGTATATACCTAATGTCAAACTGTGACAAAAGGATGGACCATTTTTCCAATCGGGCATTGAGGGAACCTACTTTTGTGACAAGGACCTTTAAGAGATTGATCCTCGAGATCAGGTAGACTGTGCTGGACAGAAGGTACTGACGTAGCTTTTGTACAGCGAACATCACTGCGAGGCATTATTTTTCGACTGGAGAGTAGTGATACTCTGTACCTACCAACATGCAGCTGAGGTAATATAAAGCAGCTTCTTTTCCTCTGTCATTTTCTTGTGCGAGTAGAGCGCTCAAAGAATGGTCGAGGGCTCTTATGTACATGATGAATGGTCTTTCAGTTGTGGGAGCAGCCAACACTGGAGGTTTGGTCAGGAACGACTTGATATCTTGAAATGCAGCTTCACATTCAGCATCCCAAATAAAGTCCACACCTTTCTTCATCAACCGAGAGAATGGACGGCACTTCCCGGATTGGTTGGAGATGAACCGTCGGATGTATACCAGTTTTCCTTAAAGTCCTTTTAGTTCTCTTAAGGTTCTTGGAGATGCAATTTCTAGGATAACCTTAACTTTAATGGTGTCAAATTCTATTCCAGCTTTCTGAACTATGAATCCGAGGAACATACCCGATGAAACACAGAAGAAGCATTTCAGGGGATTCATTCACAATTTGTGTTTGCGAAGTTGAAGGGAGACTTTGCTAACACCAAAAATGTCACTTTGCCTCTTCAACATCAAAAGCTACATGGAGCCACATTCTACTACAAACAGGTAATGTTGCTTCAAGCATCAGATCTTGTCAGAATCAAACAAAAACTGCAAGATCCTTCAAAATAGCCAAAAGAAGGGTACACATGAAGTTTCAGGCCATTTCAACACCATTTGGCCTAACTTCACTCCTCAGCGGCTGAGCAAAAGCTCCAGGCGGCGATAGTGTTGAAGATATCAAATCTTCGATTAGAGCCTAAGGATGGTCTCAAAATACCTTCAAAAGGCTCCACGTCAAATTTCAAGTCAAACCGACACCGTTTGGCCCTCCATCAACTCTCGAGCAACAAAATCAAGCCTCTCGGTGGCGAGAACCACCGAGGCCATCACTCATTAAACAAAGTACATGGGTGGCTTCTACATGGTTCGAAAGCGCTACACATCAAATTTCAGGTCATTCAGACAACGTTTGACCCAACTGACGCTCAAAAGTAAAATAAGGCCTCCCTGCGGCCGGGCTCCTCGGGACCATGGCATCCAAATCGGAGCTAATGGATCGTCTCAAAATGACTCCAATAGGCTCCCTATCAAATTTTAGGTCAATCAGACATCAGTTGACCGTATATCTAAGCTCGACATTTTCCTCGCGATGAAATCAAGGCTAGCAACAACGGGACCCCAAATGGCTTCAAAACTCAAACAAAAGTCCATGGTTGGTCCTATGTATTGCTCAAGAAGCTTCACCTCAAATTTTAGGTCATTCCGACATCGTTTGACCTAGTTTTGATTCTTGACGGAAAATCAGCAAACTCCGCACAACCAGGTCTTCGGCTTTTTCAGAAAATCATAGACTTTTGCACTCTGATATGCAAGGATTCTCATCAAGTTTTCTCCTGGAAAATTAGACCAAAAAATGTACAAAAATATTAAAAAAAAGAATAAAAAAACCGCAAAAAAGGCCAAAAGCCGGCGACCAAAGGGACAAAAGTCCCCACTCCGGTTCGCCGAGTTTTCGCCAATAGGGCCGTTTTTCCGTCCCTTTTCGCGTTTCGAGTTATTTGCCCCTGTGATTTTCCTAAAATTTGATTTTTGAGCATGATATCCGTCGATCTTCATCAGCATCACGGATCCGCTGTCAAAATCATGAAATCATCATACGATGCTTCAAAATCACCAACAGGCCGACTAAGAAAGCACACTTTCTGCCCGACCGATCGTGAAATTGAATGGAAAGATGTTGCCGGCCCATTGGTGTCAACCAATTTCTGAAGTTGCATTGCCATCCAACATCAAACAACATGTGGATCCATCGGCGATCAACACAAGAAGAATTCCAAAAGACGCGGCGCGGCCCACGACTCTTCAAGTGACTTGGCGACCACTTAATGCTGTTAATTGACCCGTTTATGACAACTTATTGAGGTCATTAACTTATTATTTTGGACGGCCCAATCAGAAGCGAGTAAATGGGAGTTACAAGTCAAAGGATTCATGGCACTTAAACCATGAAACTCCTCCCATGATGGAGATTAAAAGCAATTAAAAGCTCTTAATTCTTCACCGGCCAATCAGAAGCCAAGGAAAAGGAGTTACAGAATAAATGAATTAAAACTTATAACTCCTCCCTTTATGTGACTTTATGACAATTAAAGCCCATAAACCCTCCTAAATGGCTACCAAAGGCCTATAAATAGGAGAGCATTGCAAGAAGAACGGGTCGGGAAAAATCCATCAGAAAAGTCCAGAAAAATCAGAGAATCCAAAACTTTTGTAACTGCAGCAACAATTTCCTCTCCTTCGAAGAAACTCTGCTGCAACAAACACTATAAGGTGATCGAAGTCCCTTGGGGGGCCACCCTCTCAAGGTCCCCTCTCCTTCTATCCAACATGGCCAGATGTTGCTCTTCAGCTCATCTACTCGGATTTTTATTGGATATAGGACTTCCTCTTGGTCTTTATCCTCTAAGAATCTGAGGCCCAAGCCAAGCTAAGTAAATCAAAGCATCATGTGTTCTCATCTGAAGGATGATGGTGGAGTTCATACATGACTCGCGACCGTCGATCTGAACGAGTCCCCACAATCTCCTAAGAAGTTAGATTCATTTTCTTACTTTTCTGTTGCGTTTTGTATTTTTTAAAGAGACAAAAAAAATTCACAATTCTTGTCTTTCATTATTGATGAGATTTGTAAATTGCCTTCTATAGCACAAAACCGCCTTTCACGGCAAACAAAATAAAACCGCCTCCCACGATATTCAAAATCTTTGTCTCTTTTCTTAAAAATATGTATGCAATGGAAAGTTAGAAAAAAGATTGACTTCCTTCCTACTTGTGAAGGTAGATCTTCGGATCACCATTTCTAAATTCCAAGTAGAATAGAAAATCTGGCATACCCGTACAAAAAACATTGATGCCCACTTTTCGTCCGCCAGACCCCGGCAGACCCGAGGAGGAGGAAGGCAAGAGCCCAGGTCCATCAAGTTGGCATACCCAGTGGGATACATTCATTTGAGAACTTGATGTTTAGATTCTTTGGCTCCTTTCTAGCTGGTGGCCTATGTTGGATCTTGCATCTAAAAAAAACATGAGATGGGATTCTTAGAAATTTCTTTCTTTGAAGTTTATTTCCAGTCTTTCTCTTGTCAAAAAAAAATCTAATTTCTCTCTTTTGGATTCAAATTGGAGAAACTTTGGTTCTTTCCTTTTCAGACAATAGCTTGCGGAAATCGCTGAGCTGACGTTCGGATTGGGAGGAGCCATTTTCAATCTTTGATGGGTCCATTAGTGATCTTTCAAAACAAAAAAAAAATTCAAATTTCTCTCTTTTGGATTCAAATTGGAGAAACTTTCGTTCTTTCCTTTTCGGACAATAGCTTGCGGAAATCGCGGAGCTGATATTCGGATTGGGAGGGGCTATTTTCACTCTTTGATGGGTCCATTAGTGATCTTTCAAAACCAAAAAAAAATTAAAATTTTCAGATTTCTCTCTTTTGGATTCAAATTGGGGAAACTTTGGTTCTTTCCTTTTCGGAAAATAGCTCGCGGAAATCGCTGAGCTGGCGTTCGGATTGGGAGGGGCCATTTGCTCTCTTTGATGGGTCCATTAGTGATCTTTCAAAACAATAAAAACAAAAAAAAAAAAAATCTGATTTCTCATTTTTGGACTCAATTTTGAGAAACTTTGATCATTTCCTCTTCGAACTTGATAGCTCGCAGAAATGTTTGTAGCTATTGTTCGTATCGGGGAATGGGCCATCTTTTCTATTTGATGAGTCAGATAGGGATCTTAAAAAAAATCTGATTTCAAACTTTTCAGATTTTGAAAACAAAAAAAAAAGGGATTTCATTTTTTCCTTTTGGACTCAAATTTGAGAAACTTTGGTTTCTTTCTTTTCGGACAATGGCTCGCGGAAATCGTTTGTAGCCAGCGTTCGGATTTGGAGGGGCCATTTGCTCTCTTTGATGGGTTCATTAGTGATCTTTCAAAAAAAAAGTCCCAAAAAAAAAAAAAAAAAGAGTTCAAAAACCACTAAGGTTACACCAATTGCGTTCTTTGACCAAAGTGGATTCAAGAAAAGCCTTGTCCAGAGTGTGGAGGCAGCTAGACTGTTCGAGGCAAGGGTCCTTCAAACGGATTCATTAAGTAATCCTACCCTTACCTGGGGGCCGATCTGCCTGCTAAGGTTTCATAAGACCGAACTAAAGACCTATGTGTACTCTAAAAAAAATCTTCAAAAAAAAATCTCTTCAAAAAAAAAAGAAACTTCTGTCATTTTTTAGTTCAGATTTGAGAAATCTTGGTTCCTTCCTTTTTGGATTCAGTGCTCGCAGAAATGTTTGAGCCTGTATTCGGATTGGAATACCATTTGCTCTCTTCGATGAACTTGATTTTGACCATTCCAAAAAAAAAAAAAAAACTTTTGTCAGTTTTGTGTTCACATTCGAGAAATTCTGGTTCCTTTCCTTTTGGACTCAGTGCTCGCAGAAATGTTTGAGCCTGTGTTCGGATTGGAATACCATTTACTCTCCTTTATGAATCCAATCTTGACCTTTCAAAAATCCCATCTCGTGTCCATTCCAAGGATGCGATTTACAACATTTGTGCCTAACGGTGCTTGTACGCCCCTCCGAGTCTACTGTATTCGCGACCAACACATTTGTAACTCCAACCTTATATCATCTTACCTCGAAACCGCTCTATGGCAAGAACCATGAAACCGCTCTATGTCGTAAAGCAACAGGTGCTTGTTTCTGGTGTGGGGCAATGGACCACGCCGTTAAGGATTGCCCACAATTGCAAAATCAGGGTAATAGAAATCAGCAGCAGAGGCAAGCAGCTCCTCAGAATCAGGCATAAGCTCAAAACCAAGCTAGACCACCTCAGCAGCAACAGCAGCAGGGCAGACAACAAGCTCAAAATCAGAATGCTCGTCCTCCACAGCAACAGCAGAACAAAAATGCACAAGGGATGCAAAATAGGCCACAGCAGCAAGGACGAGCATATCATCTCAATAGTGTCGATGCCAATGCTGCGGGCGATGTAGTGGAAGGTAAACTTCTCATTTGTGGAGTAGGAGCTCAAATTTTATTTGATCCTGGAAGCACTCATTCATTTTTATCTCCTGTGTTTGCAAAGATGATTGATATGCCGTTTAGAGAACTTGGTTTTATCTTGACTGTCACCACTCCAGTAGGTAAACAGGTTGTTTGTAAAACCTATTACCCAAATTGTTCGGTCCTATTCGGAGAGGTCAACCTTCCGGCAGATCTTATCATTTTAGACATGCATGATTTTGATGTCATCTTAGGCATGGATTGGTTAGAGAAGTATCATGCAACCATGGATTGCTTTACTAAGACCATCACTTTTAAGTTGAAAGGAGATCAGGCAGACTTGATGATTCAGGGAAACAGGAAGAAGAACCAAGTAGGAATTATTTAAGCACTCAAGGTAGGAAGAATGGTACAAAGTGGGTGTGAACCTTTTATAGTGTTTATCACGGACGATAAACGGTCCCAAGGGGTGGAGGAAATCCCCGTTGTGTGCGAATTTCCGGATGTTTTTCCTGAAAAAATCCCGGGATTGCCACCGATTCGAGAAGTTGAGTTCACAATTGAGCTCCTTCCAGGGACAGCTCCGATTTCAATTGCACCTTACAGGATGGCTCCAGTAGAATTAGGTGAACTAAAACTCCAATTGCAAGAACTTTTGAGCAAAGGTTTCATCAGACCAAGTGTTTCACGTTGGAGAGCACCAGATCTATTTGTGAAAAAGAAAGATGGAAGTCTAAGAATGTGCATAGATTACAAAAGATTGAACCATATGACTGTCAAGAACAAGTATCTGTTGCCGAGAATAGATGAATTGTTCGACCAATTGCAAGGAGCAGCGTATTTTTCCAAGATAGACTTGAGGTCTGGGTATTATCAGTTGCGGGTTAGAGAGTCAAACTTGCCTAAAAAAGCTTTTCGAACAAGATATGGGCACTACGAGTTTTTGGTGATGCCATTCGGGTTGACTAATGCACCCGCAGTATTTATGGCTCTCATGAACAAGGTCTTCGCACAGTACTTGGATCACTTTACAGTGGTATTTATTGATGATGTTCTCGTGTAGTCTAAGAGTAAGGAGGAGCATGAGGAACACTTGAGGACGTCATTGCAACTTTTAAGGGACAACCAATTCTATGCAAAACTAAGTAAATGTGAATTTTGGCTAGAGCAAGTGGCTTTTCTAGGCCATGTTATTTCAAAAGAAGGCTTAGCAATGGACCCGTCTAAGGTCAAAGCAGTTGTCAGTTGGAAAAGGCCAAGCATTGTGACAGAGATCAGAAGCTTTTTAGGACTAGCAGGATATTACAGGAGGTCTGTACAAGGATTTTCATCTATTGCAATACCATTGACAAAGTTAACCAGGAAAAGTATGCCTTTTGTATGGACAGACAAGTGTGAAGAAAGTTTCCAAGAGCTGAAAAGAAGATTGACTACAGCTCCGATCCTCACTTTACCGTCGGGAAGTGGAGGATTCGTTATCTATACAGATGCTTCGAATGTAGGATTGGGTTGTGTACAGATGCAGAATGAAAAAGTTATTGCTTATGACTCAAGGCAATTGAAAGATCATGAAAAGAATTATGCCACTCATGATTTGGAATTAGCAGCGGTTGTATTTGCCTTGAAGATGTGGAGACATTATCTGTATGGGGAGAAATTTTGAAGTCCACTAAGACCACCAGAGTTTACAGTATTTGTTCTCGCAGAAAGAATTGAATATGAGGCAAAGACGGTGGATGGAGTACATTAAAGACTATGACTTTCCAATCAAGTATCATCTGGGCAAAGTGAATGTAGTAGCTGATGCTTTGAGCAGAAAATCAGTAGTTATGGCCAGCTTGAGAGGAGTCGGTGTCTTACACTAGTTTGAAGAACTCGGAGTAGAAGTGCAACTATTAAGGAAGGGTGTGATGTTGGCTAGTATGACAGTGTCTGAGCCTACCTTCATCCAGATGATCAAAGACAATCAGTTGCAAGACCCGGACTTGGCCAAGATTATGGAGCACATTTCCGAACGTCCAAATTTCAGGATAGTGGATGGATTGTTGTATTTTCATGACCGTTTGTATGTACCTAATATTGAAGACTTGAATAATGAAATAATGACTAAAGCCCAAAGCACGAGATACTCTATGCATCCAAGTAGCACAAAAATGTACCACAATTTGAAGAATAGATTCTGGTGGAATAACATGAAATGGGAGATAGCAGCGTTTGTATCTCAATGCTTCACTTGTCAGCAGATTAAGGCAGAACACCAGAAGCCTCCAGGGTTGTTACAGCCTTTGGAAATTCCGGAGTGGAAATAGGAGCACATCACTATGGATTTCGTCTCCGGTTTGCCTACTACTAAGAAGGGGAACAATGCCATTTGGGTCATTGTAGATCGTCTCACGAAATCTGCTCACTTCATTCCTATGAAGACAGGAAGTAAGATGCACATGGCACCGCTTGCAGATTTATTCGTGAATGAGATTGTCAATCGACATGGACAGCCCGTCTCCATCACTTCAGACAGAGATAGTAGATTTGTTTCGAGGTTTTGGAAGGCCCTATTCGAATCTATGGGCACCAAGTTACAATTCAGCACTGCATACCATCCTCGGACCGATGGCCAGTCAAAGCGAACTATACAGACTTTGGAGGACATGCTACGTGCTTGTGTGCTAGATTTCAAGGTTCAATGGGATGAGTACTTGCCACTCTGTGAGTTCGCGTACAATAATAGCTACCATTCCAGCATTGGTATGGGACCTTTCAAAGCACTTTATGGTAAGAAATGCATAACCATGTTTGCTGGGAAGAAGTCGGTGTTCGAAGCTTCCATGGACCGACAATAGTTGGAGAAACAAGTGATAAGATCAAGTTGATACAAGAACGGTTAAAGGTCGCCCGAAGCAGACAGAAGAGTTATGCTGATACTCGTAGAAGGGATTTACAGTTTAAAGAAGGTGACAAAGTATTTTTGAAGGTATCTCCGGTCAGAGGAACTCTAAGATTTGGACAGAAGGGGAAGCTTGCAAGAAGGTACATCGGTCCGTATGAGATTTTGAGCAAGGTTGGAGACGTTGCCTATAGACTTGAGTTACCGCCGGAACTTTCCAGGGTACACAATGTTCTTCACGTCTCAATGTTGAAGAGATATGTCCCAAATCCTTCACACGTATTGTAGCATGAACTAATGGAAATTCGAGAAGATGCTTCGTATGTGGAAAAACCAGTCAGAATTGTGGACACCAAAGAGCAAGAACTGAGAAATCGGACAATTCACTGGGTCAAGGTACAGTGGGAAAATCATGAACCAGAAGAAGCAACATGGGAATTAAGAGATCAGGTCCAGAGAAAGTATACTGATCTATTACCAGAGGTATAACTATTTCTATTTAGAGGACCAAATAACCTAAGGGGTGGAGGATGTCAAACCCCGACCAAGGATTAGTGTGATTAGTACCAATTAAGTGCATGTTTAGTTATAATGTGGGTTTAGCGTTCGTTGGGTTAGAAATTGGTTCGATTTAGTTTGGAATTAGCTTTGGGGAATTTGGAGAGCACATTATGTTATTCAGACAGCTCAGGGGTGCCCTGAGTGTACGTGTAAGATTGGGAGGAAATTCTAGTTTTTCGATTTTAATCGTGATTTCGATCTCCTTTGAATGGTTTCATTTTATTTTTAAACTTTCGTTTTAGACCCGTTTGTGTTTGAGGCCCAGAAACCCAAGTTTTGACCCAAAAGGGGTAAAACAGTCATTTCACACCAAATCTGGACCCAAATTTCGAAATCTCAAAACTATGTCAAATTTATACTTTTTGGAAACTATATTTCTCGGCAACCAATTTTGTCTTCTTCATCAATTTCATCCGGGGCCCGCAAACCAGTGTTTTAACCATCACAAGTTTTGAGCACATGGGGCCCACAAAACCCATTTGACTTAAGTTGCCTTCTCTCCCACCTCACTCACGTTTCAGACATTTGTTTCCTGCAACTACTCTCTTCAAGCCCAGCTAAGAAGAAACTCCTCTTTCCCTTTACTTTCTCTCTTTGCATGCCAAGGCTAAGGAGCTCCAAATTGAAATCAGGGCATACCCTCTTCTTCCTCTTACTTCAAGCTTCCTTTTGGTACAATTTTCTTGGAGATTCTTGTTGGAAGGAACCATCATTTTCGTCCTTGCTCCTTGTTTAGCAAGCTTCAAGTGAGGCTTCTTCTTCTCCTCTTCAATGTAGTCTTTTGAGCTCCTTCGCAACTCATTTCTCTAACATGCAAACCCATTTTCGAAATGGGGGTTTTATTGACCAAAAATGGTGATTTTTGAATGGTTTCTTGGGGCTTCTTGTGTAGATTTCGTGGCTCGGCTTAGGGTAGGACTTTGAGAGATCTTTGGGCTTAGCTATTGTCAAGGCAAGTGATCATTTTAGCTTTTCTTGATGCATGCATATTTGAACATTTTATCTTCAATGGTTTGGTTTTTCTCCCATTTTAGTTTGAGCAAGGTGTTGTTTCAAATATGTGTTATGGTTTGAAATTTGGTCTTAGTTGAAATGCATGTGTTAATGGTTTTAATTTGATGGTTTTTATTCAATTTAAGTGATTTCTTTCTTGTCTAAATGTCTGAGGAATGGATGAAAATTTTGAAGAGCATGTAGTGAAATGTATGAATGTTTGATTATTGGAATTGTATGGAAATGCCCCTTGGAGAGTATGGAGGCTCAGGGGATGTGTAGGGATTTGACAAAGAAGGAGAGGAAGTGGAATGGGAAGAGAATGGAGAAAGAAAGAACTGAAATTCTGACTTGAACTGGGCTGCCGCGCACAGTCGATCAACTGGCGGTCAGCTGTCGGCTAGCCGACATATTCACTTCAGTCGGCCGACAGCCAACCAAGTCCAGTTCGGTTCCATTTCCAATAACCTGTTTTCCAACAGGGGATTTTCGGTCAGCTGGCTGTCAGCTGTCGGCTAGCCGACATGTTCACTTCGGTCAGCCGACATCTAACCGAGCTCCAGTTCGGTTCCATTTCCAGAATGGTGTTTTTCCTGTCAGGAGACCTGGCTGTCAGCCGTCGGTCAGCTGGCGGCTAGCCGACAGTCACCTACTCGGCTAGCCGACAGGTGACCAAGTCCTAACCGAGTTTTTGAACCATACCTGTTTTATGAGGATTTCTTGGGAATTGAAAACCAGAATACAATTAAGAGCTTCTAGCTTGAGATAGTGCATTTGGAACTTGAATTGTCCATTAGCTTCAGGGACACCAAATATACTTTAATTCCGACAATTGAGTTTCAAATACACAAAAGTCAATTAAAGGTCTTAAAGTGTACTGATTAGCTTATTTTGAGACCTCGGTTTCTGATACGATGAACGTCGTAAGACTTGTTTTGTTTTGCAAGTATTAGCCTGATTTTTTAAGTGTTTCAAGAGATTTTTAATGGGGATTACTACTTCCGTGTTATTTTGCTATAGCATATGTTATCCCTGATATGTCCTGCTTTGTTCTGTTTTGATTATTAGATCCCCCTAATTTGGTCGGCTTTGTACATGTATTATCCTGTTTTTGTCATTCATGATTTTAGACGAATACTATGAGCTTGGACTACCCTTTCAGTCTGATCCACTGTTTGGGCGGTCCTTAAACCCTGGACTATCTGCAAATTAGTCGTATATTCATATATATACACCTCTGTCCTATTTCTGGTTCCACGGCCGGACCCCACCTACCTAGTGTAGCATGGGATTCTGTTCTATTCTGTATATCCTGTTCTGTTCTGCTTACTCTGCTCATCATGTATGGTAGATGAAGGATGGGCTCAAGGTGGTTTTTCTAACTAATCATGATATATATTTCTACATTCTTGCCCGATTTGTCTTATATACTTTCTAAGCATTGTTCTGCATTCATGAATGGATTTAAATACTGCACTCTTTTCGTAATCTAAATGATTTATATTTTTGTCTAAATTGATCACCTACCAGACCGTCGGGTCTGACCCATTTATTTTGGTGACCGGGTGCAGGTGACGTTGCCTTTGAGGAGGAGCGTCAAGAGGAGGCTATTGAGCCACCCCCAACCCGTGAGTGGCAACCCGATGATGTCATCTAGACGTCAGGTGGGGACATGAGCTACGTACACATGGCTGAGTTTAGTGATTTGTCATTTTGGGTTGTATGGCCTTTGTTGGCCCTTTTTCTTACTTTGGGAATTGTAAACTTAAACTTAATCTACTTTTGTCATCTTGAAACTCGAAACTAAATTTGGTTATGCTATGTTACATTCTCCCTATGAATGTTTATGTCCTTTGAGCTATTTAACTTATGCATCTTGGAATCATCAATTTTGTAATGATAAGTTGTGAATGAGATTACTTGCAGGCTTTCACAAATCATCGTTCATGTGAGATAGTTCCATATTTGTTTTGGAAATCCTCACCGCGGGATCCTGTAGGATAATCATAGTTCGACACACTAGTTGCGGGCCCGGATCGGGGACCTTGGTCCAGGGTCGCGACACTTAGAAAGCTGGCTCTAACTGGGACTAGCGACCCCACATCTCATGTGCAATCCGGGCCCACGGTTAATTGCAAATAACTCCACTATATAAATGCAATTGAACTCTAGTCTTATGAATAAATTACATTGAAGACCCTAAACTTCCATATGTCCACAAGTAGGCCCTTCCATCAATATTCATGGATCAATTGGACCTGTCTTCCAAACTAGATCCATATCTTATTATCCTTGAGCCCCAATTAATTATAATGATCATAGGTACCTTTCCAATTAACTCTTAATCGGAATGGGTGTGCACTTATAAATGATAAATCCATTAATTGGCACAAGGGGATATTAAAGTTAGATTCCATCTTGACCATTGAATGTTCCCACGGTCTTACACCACGCACCCAAATCACCGAGGTGTTGCCCTACAATTGGCCTCACTCATTGGTGACTCAAAGCAAATGAATAGATAGAAACTTGAGTTCATTAATGTCTCAGGATTGAGAGCCTATTGCTAGGGAATTATGAGAGCGGACCTGAAAGTAAAAACAATGTTCATAAGGTACTTCTCATGGTCCTTCAATACATCCAATGTCTAGCACTATGATCCAAAATCTTACATTCTGATGATCGAGACAAATCACACTATCTCATAGTAATCAAAGTACTGCAACCTCGTCAGATGAGCTATCCAGTCTTATCACTGGTTGTGAAGATATTTAAGTATAAGATTTGTTATACATGTCTCCCATATGTAGATCTCATCCATACACATGTATTGCATCTAGTATACTTATGGACTCCCGGTTCATCTCATGAACCATCATGTCATTCGTATTGGTTATGTGTAAACAAGTAATAAAACACCATTCATCTCATGAAAGGAAAGCATGAATATATTGATAAATAAAGAAATTAATCAATTTATTTCATCAATCTTAATGGATTGAGACCATAAAACTAACACTTTCAGGTGTGCACAAAGTGTTTTATGTCTCAATGTTGAAGAAATATGTTTCAGAACCCTCACATGTGCTAAGACATGAACCATTGGAGATTCGGGAAGATGCCACTTATGTCGAGAAACTGGTTAGAATCATTGATACAAAAGAGCAAGAATTAAGGAACCGGACAATTCATTGGGTAAAGGTGCTTTGGGAGAACCACGAACCGGAAGAAGCTACTTAGGAGTTGTGTGATCAGGTTCAGAAGAAGTACCCGCACTTGTTACCAGAGGTTAGTGATCATTTGGAGGACCAAATGCCTCTAAGGGGTGGAGGATGTCAGACCCCGACCCAGATTTAATATTTTCAATAATTTTTTTAACCGTGATTAGTCTCTAAGTGGGAGTAGAGGACAATTAGCTTAGACTTTTAGTTAGATTAAAATTCTGAATAGCTTTAGAAAATTTTGAACGCGTTGAGTCTGGTTTGACCTGGTCCAGGGTGACCCGCGCGACGCACGTTAGTGTGGGGATTTGATTATGATTTCAAAGTAATATTGATTTCGATATTTTGGATTTATTATTTTGATCCCAACAACTTTCATGTTTGTCCTATTTGAATCCGAACCGTAGAAATCGCATTTTTCGAGAAAAATGGGCAAATCTGTCTTTTTACACTCGATATGTGCATAAATTTTGAAAATTGAAAATCATGAGGAAAATATACTTTTTTAAAACTAGATTTTTCAAAGATCATTTTTCTCTTCTTCGCCGACTTCATCCGGGACCCATAGATAGGAGTTTTGAGCCCTTGAAGTTAGTGGCCTAATGGGACCCACAACTTACCTCTTACAAAACCCAAACCACATTGATTCATTTCCTTCTTCCCATTCGTTTTCCTGCAACTAAAACCAGGAAGTGCTCTCTTATCCTCTCTTTCTTGTCTTTGCATGTTCCCCTTTTGATGCTCAAATTGAAAAACAAATTGCACCAATCTCCTCCTTACCTTCCAAGCTGCCATTGATTCCATTTTTGTGAGATTTCAGCTGGGATCACCTTCTTCCTCAAGCTTCTCTCCTTGTTTGGGAGCTCTAGAGGTAAGCCACTGCTACCCTCTTGTAACCATGGGTACTCTAAACCCTTGGGAAGCTTTCCTTCATGCATGCAAGGAAGCTCTTTGAGAGCTCCTCCTCTTTTCTAAAATGTGGATTTTGAGTGGGATTCCATGGGACTTTTGGTGTAGGTTGGAGTTTAGCTTTGTAGAGGAGTATTTGGAGAGTGTTTGGTGCCCATTTCAGTTAAGGCAAGTGAATACTCAGACTTAGGAATGCATGCTTTGAATTAAAATCAGTTTCTTCCTAAAGGAACTCTTAGTTGGAAATTTTAATACTCTATCTTGGTTCTTTTATATGAATGGTTGAACATTTAAAATGTTTTTAGAGATATGGTTTGTATTACATTCCCTACAAGCTGTTCTTTTTATATTCAGGTGGATTCCTTATATTTGTTTAATTACAATGTTATTGGAATCACATTCCAGAATTTCTATACCCTTGTGATTTGGTTATGTTTTATGATTTTGGATGGATGATTGGAATGAGTGTGATGTTGGGGGATGAATGAAGTTGTTTGGAGGTGTGTTGAATGAAGTTTTGAGTGATTGGGAGGAAGACTGAAATCTGAATGCAGGAAGAAGAAGTAGAAAACTCTACATAGAACGGGCTAGGCAGAAGCCCAGCCCGCTCGAGCGAGCCTAGGCTCGCTCTACCGGGACTGGCTTCTATGACAGCCCGCTCAAGCGAGCCTGGGCCAGCTCAAGCGGGCCTGGAACCTAGCCCAGACTCGTCCCTTGTGCAATTTGGGGCTCTGTTGTGCAATTTGGGGCCCTGTTTGAGTATAAAAACTTCCCAATAACTTAGGAATCAGTGGGAATTGAGATTTCGAGTCCGAAACACTTCGTTTGCCTAGAATTAATGGAGAAAGTTTAGTATTTGAATTACCGGGGATTTCTATAAGTCTCAATATACACTTTGTGCCATCGAATGTCGGATACCTTCAGAGACACCAACTTCTTCACTCATGAACTGACATGGAGACATTAAGTATGTAAAAAGACGGCCATCGGTAAGCCCATCAAACACTACAAAAGTACCTCATTTCAAGTTAGACTAATTATATATTTTCTCATAAATTAATTTGAAATGAAGTTGAGTGGTTCCACATTTGAAAAACATCGATAAGGCTACTCGTCTAATTTGTTCTGAAATCTATCCGACTGTTTTGATATAGAGTAGTCCTTTCATCAGTTTGAGTTGTAATTAGTGATTTAAATTGTATCGTTTTGAATTTTAGATCGGCACCACTAAGCTTGGGTCACTTTATCGGATTGATCACCCAGCTTAGGATCCTTAAATACTTTGCCAACTGCAATTTGGACCCTCTGTTTGTTTACTTCGGCCATGGCGATGGTTATTTGTTTGTTCCGGCCATCTTGTATGGCAACGGTTTTTGCTCCAGCCATTTTGCATGGCAACAGTTTTGTTCCGGCCATTTTGTATGGCAATGATTTATGTTTGTGTGCTCTTGTTAATTCGGTAATAGGAGAATATAGCTAAATGTGGGTTGCCAATGTTTCAATTATTTATCAGTCAATTTGAAATGTTTTAAATGTGAATTTCCTTTATGAACAGAAATTGTTATTTTTAACTCATCTTTATTTATGCTTTGTTATAACTGCACTTTATGATTTTAAATGAGATATTGATAAAACTGTATATCTTATCTGTTTTATTCACCTGCCAGACCATCGTGTCTGATATTCTTTTGTTTGGTGTCAGACGTCGGACCCGCAAATGTTGAGGCGGAGCGCGCGGTTAAGGCAGTAGGGCCGCCAGTGGAGCATGAGTGGTAGCCAAACGATGTCATGTAGACGTCGTGTTGGGTTATGAGTTTGGATGACATCTTTTGGGGAGTGATATTTATTTTGGGAACTTTATTTTAGCCTATGTTGGCTTTTATGGGTTGTATAACTTTAATACACTTTTCTGTAATCCTCACAACTTTAACTAACTTTGGGTTATGCTATGAATATATTTCTCCTTTTGATACAAAGCTTGCTTATTTATTATTATGATTCGTTGGATTTTGTTTAGCTACATGCTTCTGCACTTTAATATTTGTTGTGAAATTGATTAATTAGTTATGATGGATCGTCTGGAATCCTCACCGTGGAATCCTGTGGGTAAATAATTAGCGCATGCAGGCGGAAATTTTCTGCCTCGCTGCGCCGCAGCCCCAGAACAAGGACTTGATTGTCAGGACCTCGGTCCGGGAGCATGACACATGGGCCCCTGCATGTTTATGTTGGAAGTGGGTGGGCCTCGTGGATAGGTTTTCAAAACTTTTGACCCACTTGACTCAGGGATCAAGTATCTATAAGGCAATAAAACTCAATCCAGGATCCATGGCCTCTTTCTCATGATCATGGACAGTAGAGAACTCTATCTAGAAGATAGAAATAGCAGCATACAAGCAACCACGAAATCCACAACATACAAGGAAGTAGATTATACCTTCAGAGCTCAGTAGTGCTTTAATGGAGAATTTGATTAATCCCTTTGATAAAGAACTCTTTTACAAAGCAAATCAGAATCTCCAATACCTAATTGTCTTCCACGCTATGACCTGTCTCAGATCTCTTTTCTCAAAGAAGATGGTGGAATCTCCAAGATAAAAAACTAACTAGAACCTCAAAGGGAAACCAAAAGAGAAACTAGAAGAGAGAAGGAGAAGAAGGGAGTGCAACTCTTGCACAAGGGGGTCTTGGGCTTGAATCCCTAGGATGAAGCAAGCATGGGACGTCTAAGCCCTATTGCTCCTCTATATATAGCTTGAGCATCCTCCTCTTTGTTTACTATTAGAAGTCTCACTTCCATAATAATTAGTAACTCTCTATTCATACTATTACCACTATTAGAAGTCTCACTTCAAATAAAAATAGTAGCTTTCCCTTTTGAGTTCAAATAGAATTAGTAATGATCCAATCTTGGGCTAACGTGGGGACCACTAGGGATTCCATAGAAAGATGGCTCCAACTGGGACAACGCGACCCCACATCTCATGCGCAATCCAGGCCCACAGTTAATTGCAAATAACTCCACTAAATAAATGCAATTGAACTCCAGTCTTAAGAATAAATTACATAAAGACCCTAAACTTCCCTATCACTACAAGTAGGCCCCTCCATCAATATCCATGGATCAATTGCATAAACTGTCCCACCAACTTAGATCCATATCTTATTATCCTTGAGACCCAATTAATCACAGTGATCATTAGTATCATCCAATTAACTTTTAATTGTAATGGGTGTACACTTACCAATGATAAATCCATTAATTGGCACAAGGGGATAATTATGATAGATTCTATCTTAATCATTAAGTGTTCCCACAGTCCTACTACCACGTACCCAAGACACCGAGGTGTTACCTACAATCGGCCTCACTCATTGGTGACTCAAAGCAAATGAATAGATAGAAACTTGAGTTCATCAATATCTCAGAATTAAGAGCTTATTGCTAGGGAACTGTGAGAGCAGACCTTAAAGTAAAGACAGTGTTCATAAGGTGTTTCTCATGGTCCTTTAATACATCCAATGTACCAGTATGATGATCCAGAATCTTACATTCCGATGATCGAGACAGATCACACTATCTCATAGTAATCATAATACTGCAACTTTGTCAGATGAGATGCCCAATCTCATCACCGGTTGTGAATCAATTTAAGTATAAGATTTGTGACACATGTTTCCTATATGTGGATCTTATCCACACACATGTGTTACATCTAATACACTTGTGGACTCCGGTTCATCTCATGAACCATCATGTTATTCGTATTGGTTATGTGCAATTAAGTAAATAAAACACCATTCATCTCATGATGAAAGGAAAGCATGATTATATTGATAAATAAATCAATTTATTACATCAATCTTAATGGATTAAGACCATAAAACTAACAGTTTAGCCAATTTGTATAGAATGTTGAATAATATTTGATCTGGGATTAAGAAGGTTGAGGGTAAAGAAGAGGAATAGCCAATGGGACTTGACCAAACCGATGACAGTGATGTGCTTGACAAAAAGTTCAAAACACTTTCGGGCCCACTTCAGCTTCTAGAGGTGAGCGATTTTGGTATGGACATTGTGTTTTCATCATGTACTAAATATGGCATGTGTATGTATCATTTGTACGTCCTAATTTTTTGTTTAACAGATCTGGGCTTATTATAGAATGGTTGTAGGAAGAGCATTGAAGCCTTTTGTATTTTGCATTTTGGAGTCTAGAGATGCTAGCTTAAAGATGTGACTGCCTGAATTCTTCATGTATAGTTCGACCAGCAGCCTTATAAACGAGTTGGAATGGATTTCTTGAATTTAGTGGCAAAGGCCAATCGAAAACTATTCATGACCACCTCCCCCCTTACATGCTATTGGGTGCTTGAGCATCACAACACCCATAAAGTTATGAAACAGTTTGGGTTGAGGTAGGTCGTGCCTCTGCAGTTTGACATGTCCTTCTCAAGGAAGGAACAAATTGGAGGAATGATAATCGACTACAAGATAGTGTACTCTGCGGAGATAAAGTCGTGGGCAGCGAGGTCGAGTAGCATGCTTAGAAAGGCTAAGAAAACAAAGGATGGGAGCATGCCGATTAGTACATGAATTGCTATGAGGCGAATACCATCATGCATATTGGCTGGATTAGGCGTCCAGAAGCCCCATAGAGAGACTGTCCACAATAGCCCAAAGATCGTTCTCGGAATGTCTCCCAAAAACAAGTATGAAGTTCACAATCTTTGATTCATTATTTACAATCGCCAGAACTTAAGTTTCTCTATTGCTAACGAAGTGTTTTTATTGCGTCAAACGCAGGTGTCAAACTTTCTTGATCACATCGTTAGGTCATGTGATGCCAACAACATGGCAACATGGGATGCCAACTACCTCCCATTTGTGACACAAACATGATCTGCGTTTGAGGTTGACAGCATCGACGTACTCTGCAGATTGCACTTGAAACTCAGTCAAGCCAGCTATGCGTACATGTAGCATGCGGGATTCTTCCATCTCATTGCCGAGGTACTTCTCAGTGTAAGGAGTAAGACGTGATGTAATGGTTTGTGTTTGAGCGATACATCTTTGGAAGAATTCCATCAGTTTTGCATGTATCTCTTCCACTTGCTTTGCAATTGGGAGCACCCGGGTGTCTTTAAGAAGATTATCTTTGCACTCTACAGCGTTTGCTAGTAAGCATGTCATACCTGCGTCCATGAGCAAATGTCGTTGCCCAGCATTGACGTCTGATTGTGTCAATGTAATTATATTCACGCTCATCTATAAACCTAACGTCGTTCATGTAAACATTGTGCTTGTAAGGTCTGTATGCCCACGCAGCTTTTGAAAACTTTCTTATAATGCCATGATCGTTGAAAGCTGCCTTTATATTTTTAGCTATATAATGGCAACAGAAGCAGTGTCATGCACTTGGCATGATGGATTGAACTATAGGAATAAGGCCCTTCTAACGGTACAATTGTGAGACTATTTGGCTCACCCAATGCCATCGACAAGTCTGTAAGAAAGCACTCCCAACTATCACGCCACTCTGCTTCGGCAAAGGCAAATGCTATGGGAAATAGTTGATGATTTCCATTTTGTGTGATGGTTACTAGTAGCACTCTAGGATATTTGTCACAAAGGTGTGACCCATCCACCACTATCAACGGCCTTTGAGAATTTTGGAATGACTGTAAACATGGATCAAAGGACCAGAAGAAATGTCTGAACCGGACATCTGTTGTGATGTCGATCTTCGTGTAAGACCCGGGGTTGGTCCTTTGCAGCTCATTCCAGTATAGTGGTAATATCTGAAATTACTCCTCATACGATCCTCTCACTTTGCGCAATCCCATCTCCCTTGCCATGTGTGCTTTTTTATACGTAAGCGGGTTTCAAACTCGATTTTGATATTCATTGATGACCTACTTTGGTTTGAGGTTGTTATTGCATCGTAGCTTCTCTTCCATGAACTCCGATATTAGCTTCACAGATGTTGCCGTTGTGCCATCCCCATCATTAGTTTAGAGTAACAGTGTTGTACTTTCGAACTTGGAAATGTGGACCTGAATCAATCATAGACATATGTATACGCAAAGGGCGATTCGCATCTTCATGTTAGTCCTTTCATGTTAGAAGGTGAAGTTGTTGTATATCGCATATTTTGCTATGGCTCTTCTAAAAGCGTCACGATCGGGAAACTCCCAACCTAGCCACATCTCCCTTGTTGAGCTGTATCCTTCTTCAGGTACAACAACTTTAGGGACCATCTCATCCACGTACAGAGAACCTGGAATGCTATCTGGTTGATTCATACTTGTCATTCCCTTTTTGACACCTGCTTCAATCAGTTACACATCAGCTAAACTTCCTTTCATATACCCAAAACTTGGGGGAGCACTTATGAAGCTGTGCACACTTTTAGATACATTAACATCCAGCAGTTCTACATTGCTTTCCTCGTACATGGATTGATACTCATCTGTCATGACATTCATTGCTGTTAGGGAATTAACATCATTATCCTCCTGTAGGTCAATGGTGGGAAACTATTTATGAGGTGATGGTGGTATCACTTCTATTAATTTAGTCTCAGCCTTCTTAGTGCTCCTAGTGTCTCAAATGCTTTGATTAATTTCCTTCAGTACAACCTGCAATATCGAGTTGAGAAACAACAATTTGGTTATGATTTATAGTTACTCCAAAGGTGCAATAAATATTCATAGTCTCACAAACCTATTTCCACGAGAGTGTTGAACACTTTCTTCCTTGCCTTGCCTTCTTCAGACAAATAAGAATATCTCATTTGCTTCACTTCTTGAAGCTTTGAACAATCCCTTGATATCATTGTCATCATCAATGTTTATCATCGAAAAAAAGCTTCCATTGTGTAGAAGGTACTTTAAAGTTATGTATTTGAAAGATGTTGCCCAATTTGATGCTTCTAGTGCAATGTTGGACATGTCACTATACGTGACGTTACTCGAGAGATATCTCATCTTTTGACTTTCGTCCTTGTATTAAGGATGATTAACGACGTCAAATTCAAACTCACCATCATAGTGAAAGATTATTAAATATTCAACGTCTGACATGCTATTACAACATCAAAAAAACTTAAATTAGTGCAATCCAAACACGTTTTATATGTATTAAAGAGAAAGTGATGTGGGTCAGAAATCAACTATGAACTTCATTATAAAATTAAAAATAGATCACGTGATGTGAAGTGGATGTGTAGGAGGTTATCCGTACATTTTGCTTGTGCGATGTGAACATTTCCAAACTTAATATAAAGAATTTAGGTTCTTGACACTTACAAAAACCATGTGTATTAGCATGCACATTACTGCTTAATCAATATGGCTCATATGCAATATATGCCAGGGTCCACGCATTTAATAGCGCCATAAATATGAGAGCATGTGAATAGAAAATGAAAGACAATTCTATGGTAGAGAATGTAAAGAGAAATGGACCTACCTCCTCTTTAATGCCCAACAACAAAGATACACAGTAACGCCCTCCTTTTTAGAAACAAATGATCGCAAGGGGTGGAAGGAAACGATAAATATTGCCTTTTGGAAAGCTCTTAACTGCTCTTGTGCTTTGGTGTTTATGATTTTGGGGAAATAGGAAGAATGAAGAACCAACTCACAATATACATAGGGTTTACACACAAAGTCGATATCGACCATCAACACATGAAATTTTGGTCGATATCGACTCAAATGCACTAAAATGATGGTTGATATCGACAATAGAAAAAAAAATGGTAAAAAAAAAAAAAAACAAAAAAAGGGATTTCTCCGACGAATTGCCCTAGTTGGTGCAACTTCTTCTAGATTGTCCGATTCGGTCCTATGGGCACATTAAGTCTTTTTTCAGGTAAAATTCTCTCTTTTTTTGCTTTTTCTCCTTCTGTTCATTTTCTTGTTTTCTCCTTCTTTCTCCCTCTTTACAATGTAGACCAACCTTTATAGGAATTATGTGGCACACCCTTTATTATAACCTTTGTAATTGAGCACATGGGCATACCGTCTAGAAATACGATGTGGCTCAACCTTTAAGGATTGCAATGTGGCCCCACCTTTAGGAATTGTTTTATGCCTCCTTTAGAAATTACAACATGGGTTCCACATGAATTACAAAATGAGTGCTCCTTTAGGAACTGTGTCGTACGTAGGGCCCATCTTTAGTAATTGCAATGTGAGACCACCCTTAGAAGTTACAACATGGGGCCCAACTTTAGAGGAATTACATGTGGGCCCACCTTTCGTGATTGTAAATATGGTACCACTATTAGAAATCACACATGAGTCTACATTTAGGAATTACAATGTGGCTCTCACCCTTTGGAATTATTGCACGTGGGGCCTACCTTTAGAAATTACATGAGATTCACCTCTATGAACTAGGACATGGAGCCTACCTTTAGAAATGTTGCGGCATGTAGGACCCACATTTAAAAATCACCATATGAATCCCACCTCTAGAGATTGCGGTACTTGTGGGTACTTGTGGCCACTTCTAAAAATACAACATGGAATCCATCTAATAGAATTACAAATGTAAGGCCCACCTTTTAAAAATATTGGTATGTGGGCCTGCCTTTAGAAATTGAGTGTGCCAGAGCTTCATCGAAAGTTACCAGAATCCTGAAATTCATACATGCTAGAGACTAAAGTGGGTATTGCAAATGCTTTTTCTGAACATTTGGAAATTTTGAAATTCCAAAGTTCTTCAAATTGTTCTTAAGGAACAAAAAGCTCCTAACCAAGATAATGGAACTTGATGAAGGCTAAAATCCCAAGCCCTTTAAGGTGTGTTTGTGCAACGAGAGGAATCTGCAATAGATAAGAAACTTTTCTTGATTTTTCACGTAACTCCTTTACAATCATTTGTTACGATATAATTTCTCAAACCACCTAAAGCGCACCCTCCCCCCCCCCCCCCCCCCCCCAACACCCCCGCAGGCCCTTTAAGGTGTGTTTGTGCGACGAGAGGAATCTGCAATAGATAAGAAACTTTTCTTGATTTTTCGCGTAACTCCTTTACAATCATTTGGTACGATGTAATTTCTCCAAACACCCCCCCGCACACAAAAACAAATAAAACACACTTTAAGGGCACGTTTGCGGAACGCTTTACCCCCTACCACCAAAAACAATTTAGTGTGGTTAGTTCATTTTTTTGTTTTCCTTGCGGAGCAAACATGAGACTTTTTGCAACGTAAAAGAGTTTTTTTTTTTCTTTCAATGCGGCCGCACAAAGCATACCTCTAAGTTGTTTGTCAATTTCACAAGTGATGTGAAAATGGTTTACATATGTAAAGGACTTACATGCAAATGAGTCACATGTAAACTACAATTCATTCTTTGTCATTTCCACCTTTTCAAATGTGAATCTAATTATATCCAACCCTCATTGTCTTTCACTGTTTTTGAAAAATCCATGATGAATCGATTGATGAGATTCAACCCGATAGACATTGTTGGCCTTTTAAAGAGGATTAACAGGTCAGATAAACAAAAAAGAGGCTCCCAGAAATCCAAATTGAAGATCAAGCTTTCTTACAAATACCTCACAATCCAAGTTTTAGGGACATCAATCGTTGAAATTTGAGCCACAAACCATTTTTGGGCTTGTGAAGAGGGTCTATGGTTCAAATCTTGCATTAGATGCACAGATGATCCAAGAATTGGAAAAAGGCCTTTTAAAGATGATTAATGGTTCAAATCTTGAAAATGGACCCCACAAAAGTGTAGAAATGAAAATCAACTATCAAGACTTTTTCATAAATATCGTACAATTTATGATGATCCAACAGCTGAAATTTGTTACCATAACCGCTTTTGGTGGTTTGGATAATTATTTAGGGGCTACAAAAATAAAAAAATATGAAAAAGGAATGATGGGTGAAATGTCACTGTAGCACCGCAAAAGCAAAGTGGGTGCGATTCCGTTTCATGTAAGGGCCCTTTTGCACGTGATTTACACACCAAAATCACATATAATTTACACACCACAGGTGTAATGGTATGGAACCATTTCACATTTGGGATGGTTACGTATGTAAATGGGGCAAAACAAACGACCCCTAAGGTCTTGGCTTTAGGCCCCAAAATACAACTGATATCGGTGAGAATTCAAACTCTCAAACCATATCTCAAGAAATATAAAAACAACTCCTTACTAGTACTAGAGTGGCAGTCCTTATTTGGCTGCCCAACCCCGAGTACCGTACCTCTTCGTGCTTGTGCGGGTCTCCTTCCCGCTTGAGTGGGCTAGTTTTCCGTATATTTGTAGGCTCTTTCTTAGATTCCAGCCCCCTCGATAGGGTACCAAAAAAAATATCTCAAGAAACACGACTCCTTTCCTCCCCGCCGGACACGAAATATCTGTTTGTGTATCGGGGTCGAACAATACAATTTTTCATTTTTCTTGGGTCCGTTTCTTGTTGTCAACGTAACTGAGCACCAGATTGGGCTTCAGGGTGCTATGAACTACCTTTTCGAATAAATATTCGTTTTAGCATCTGGTAATATTGTCAACTTAACTGTGCCTAAGAACCAAAACACAGCTGGTCATCGGGAAACATCCGAAGACACATTTGTAATATTGCCACCAAGAGGGCACTTTCCAACTGGGAACACCTCAGCTCATTGAGCGTTGTAGTGGATGAAGCTAATTTTGGACGAATTTTCAACGTTCTTGAAAAGCCTGTTGATAATTTAGATCTATAGATACTGTCACAACTTCTTCTATCCACAGAACTGCGGTTGCTTTTATCCAGTTAGATACCAAATTACCAATATTTGAAACAGAACTTGAAGTGGTGGATCTTTTAGCGCCTTGCCATCACGAGTGACGGACTATTTGTGGGAGTTGAGGTGGGTAAAATAATACTTACTCATCATGGACTTGATCAACAAAATTGCCAAAGCTCATGGAGGAGTATCTGCATTTGGCAGAGAGGTGTCTACTTGGATCCCTCTAGGCTTTGCAAGTAGTCCAGGCCAGTCCATGTCCGGCCCACTTCCTATTAGATCTGGTCTTTAAAACATGGGCCGCAACTGGACCCATGCCTCCTCGTATAAACATAGAACCCAAGGTGGCATTGTCGATTATAAAAGGACTGGTAGTAAGAAGAAATGGTGCAACCAACACATGGACCCCAAAACTAGATGATAATCCTAGGCAAGGAAATCAGGGCTTTCAATGGCTTGACCTCACCAGTCACGCAACTCTAAGGCAAAGATAACTCTGTATCTGCCTGTAAACAAGTACGTGGTTTCACCCCCATTGTTTTAAAACTGGACCACTGGATTTGATTTGATAGGTCATAGTCAGGCTAGTCCAGCATGTTTAATCCAGCTTGACCAAAAGCTCATTAAGACAGACTCCGCCAAGCTACTTGATTGGGTTTGGGATGAGTCTGAATTTTGGGTTTTAAAACACGGCCACAACCAAGAGATGTGGCCGCTTCTCTGCAGGGTCCAATGATCTAAATAGTACAATCTGGTAGCAACCTGCCTTGGATAAGAAAAATTGCAGAATTACCTATAACTTGCACAGAAATAAATTTAACTTGCAAGCAATCTTATTGGTCTTCTTGTGTCCTTACAGATGGGAACAGCAATGGTCCACCATCCAAACTCAGACCAGAAAAATAAGGAGGCTAAGATCATCTCCATGACTCGCATATCACCACCCACCACACAAATTCGGACAAGTGGGCAGAGCCAACCAGATGAACTATCCCAGTCGCACGGAAAAAGTGACAGTACTCAGGCATGATTAGAGCATAATGCCCACCCAAACTACATAAAAGCTTACAAATGGACCACTTAACTCCCCTAGTAATGGGAGATAAGTCTGGGAAAGAAACATAGCTCTTATCCATCTTAGAAGCATCAGAATAAAATTACAACGAAGTTTCCTTTAAACAAGTAGATCATAATGATTCTTACCACTGTATAGTAGCCTCACAGTTTGCCTTGGTTTACCTTTCTTCGATGCCTTACGAAACTCAGATCCATACTCCGCAATAGGTATAAAACCACCACCACCCCATGCCCCCACTCTATGCTGTTCATTCATCAGAAATGTAGTGTTCATATTTACATGTAAATCAATTTTAAACGTCCTCTAAGCACTAAAATGGATGCAGACATGTTGAATGGTAACTAAAGCAACAACTTCTGGGACAGCAGATATAGCCAAGGGCAGATGATAATAAGTGGATCCTCAATTTCATCACTTAAGTGCATTCAACCACAAAACAGGGAATTTCTTTTCATTCTAATACCACCGTATCAAGTATGTCGATGATCCTTTGAAAATCCAACTGATTGTGTTTATTTTTTCTTTGTATCATTTTCATATTAAATCTTGAGTGTCTTAAGAGTTAAGCTGGTGTTCAATCCCAAAAATTAGTTTCACTTCCCCGATGTTATTTCCAAAATGGATCCAACATGTTCTATATTCAAGGAGGTCCATTCCTACAATGCTAGTGAGAATTAACCTTAGAAAAGTACAGCATTAGCACTAGAAGAGAAGAAAACCAAAATTACTGATGTGGATTGCGATGAAGATCATATAGTAGGCCATGAACTAACGTTTCTAGAGGCTTTTGTTCGAGCACATGGGGTCTGAACTCAAAACCCATGTGCGAAAGGTTCAGTACAGTTGGGAAGCCATAACAGCTCTAATGTTGTCATCTATATTGTTAAAAGGGTGCAGTTTAAATTTTATGAAATTGCAGGGGCGTTCTACAATTTGCAGAAACCCAGTTTGGGGAAAATGAACAGCGGTCATGCCCTTTATTCGAGCCTGAATAAATGGGCTAAAGAGGACCCAGCCCACTAGAGGCCTATACCTTTTGGGCCACCCATGGGTGACCTCTAAATTAGGTGGAACCAACATCTCTAGAAGGTGGGCCATGCGGGGCCCACAGCCCCAGTCGTCCAGAATGTTCTAGACAATCCAGCCAGCAAAACTCATTGCTTTTTCTTGATTTTCTATCCTTTTTGAACTTCTAATTAGATCATCTAGTATATCCATGTTTGGAAATAACTGTAGTGTGAGTAGGAAGGAGGATTTGGTGGCTTCTCATTATATTCTAGGATTTGAGTGTTATATGTGTCAGTTGACAGTGTTGAGCACACAATTGACAGTCTGAAAAATAAATAAAATATTGAGATTTGTTACTCTCTTTCATTGTTTGTCTCTTCCTCAATTGTCCTCCATTGTGAATGTAATAATGGTGCTTGAGACTAAAGCAGATTAATTTGATCTCTTTATCCTCGTTTGTGTCGCAACAATGGAAAGAGCAACCCATAGATCAGCTGAATAGCAATTACAGGTTTGTTTATACCCGTGACTGCATCAATTCCTTCATATGCAACTTCATTTCTAGCCTAATGGGTCTTAAGGTAAACTAAAACCATTATAAATCACACGCTTCGAAGTTCGAACTGTGAAGTATATAGGAGGACAACAGTTAAATTTACAAACAGGAATCAGATATTGTTCATTTTGACTTTTGGATAATACAACAAACTGTGAAAAGATGCCATTCAAAAAAAAAAAAAAAAATGTGAAGAGACATGTATAAATCTCTTGATAACTTATTTCACATAAATTATTGCAGGATAGAAATCTTGGAAAAATAGATAGAAAAAAAAAAAATACTGCAGCTGCTGGGATGGTTAGGGAGAAAGAATACCTCATGTTCTGGAATGTAAACAAGGATTGGCAGTCGACATAACCTTGACAACACCTGAAGTAGATTTTATAGTCATCAATTTTTTTATATTTAAAATTTCCATCCATGGTAAAAATTCGAAAGTACAAGATAGCATCATGTAAGCATGCTACAAAAAACAAAAAACAAAAAAAAAAAAATCACAATTGATAGTACTATGAAAAATTTTAAATCCCACACTTATGTCACTTTCAGAATTATATAAAGTATACTTTAGAGCTACAGATGTCATTGTACCTCTTATTTCCCAGTAACCTCAAGTACCCAACAAGAAAAACCCATGCATGGACCCTCCTTTTGGAGCCAGATTGATAATTGTGTCCAGGTCCGGGTCTAGGTCCAACAGATGAAGAGTCCATAACAGAATACCCACTGATAAGTATAAAAATTAAATATCATATAAAACAATATAATAAATTTATCTTAGTATATCTTTAAACAAGAAGCATGCTCAAAAAAATTTTGGCCTAAATGGTAGTTGTGCCTTATGACAAACATAAGGTCATGAGTTCAATTCCTGTACCTATCTCATGTATTTGTATATACATATGCAGATGTGATTCTTGCTCGCAGTTGGGTCTGGGCCAGGGTGGTGGTCATCATCAACATCATCAAAGCCTTATCCCAACTATGTTGAGGTCAGTTACATGTATTCTATTTCTCCATTCCGATCTATCTTGTGCCAAATCCTCAAATAAGTTGCACTTCTTCAGATCTATTTTTAATACCTCCATCCACATACTGTTAGGTCTACCCCTTCCCCTTGGTGGGCCTTCAACCTGCATAGCCAAACTTTTACTTACCAGCACCATTATCGTCCAGTGTTGGACATGTCCAAGCCATTTCAAACAGGTTTCTCTATTTTTATCTCCTATTGATGCTACCCATAAATGCACTCAAAAGCAATCATTTCTAATTTTATCCTTCCTAGTTTTACCACACATCCACCTCAATATCCACATCTCCGCTGCATCCATTTTGAGCATATGTTGCTTCTTAATTGGCCAACATTATGCTCCATAGGTCATAGCTGGTCTAATCGTTGTCCTTTAAAAATTCTCATTCAATCTTGTTGGCATTCGTCAGTCACAAAGCACTCCAGAAGCAAGTCTCCACTTCAACCATCTCACTTTTATCCTATGTTCAACATCTTCATCAATCTCCCCATCTTTACTAATTATTGAGCCAAGGTAACATAATGAATCTCTTTGTGGTATCTCCTGGTCTTTAATTCTCATAGTAGTTTCAGCCCCTTGTATATGCCCACTGAAGTTGCAATCCATATATATTCTATCTTTATACGATTTATTTCAAAGCATTTGGATTCTAAAGGCTCTCACCATCTCTCGAGTTTTGCATTCACACCATCTATTGATTCATCCACCAACACTATATCATCTGCAAAAAACAGACATCAAGGTACCTCCTCTTGAATATAAGCAGTTAACTCATCCATAACTAATGCAAAAAAACAAAAGATTAGGGTTGAATGCAAACCTATGGTCGCTACAAACTCACCTCTCTCCACAAGTAGTTCTTATACTCATTACCACTCCTTTATATATGTACTTAATAATTTCAATATAGCCTCTTGAAACATTCCTATTATTTAAAACCCACCAAGCTAAATTTCTAGGTGTCCTGTCATAAGCCTTTTCTAGATCAATGAAGATCATATGAGAATTTTTCCTCTTCGGTCGACATTTTTTCATTAATTGCCCAAGTGAGAAGATAACTTCCATAGTTGACCTTCCTGGGATAAAACCAAATTGATTTTTAGATATCTTGGTCTTCTATCTACGTCTTTGCTCCGTTATTCTCTCATAAGTTCATAGTATGACTCATAAGTTTAATCCCACGATAGTTAGTACAGTTTTGTATATCTCCCTTGTTTTTATATATAAGTACTACAACACTTCTTCTCCATTCATCCGACATTTTCTCTGTCATTAATATCTTATTGAAGAGCCTAGTTAACCAAATCTCCCCAAGTTCTCCAAAGCATTTTCAAGCCTCCATTGGAATATCATTTGGACCGGTAGCCTTTTTTGTCTTTATTTGTTTCAATGCATTCCATGCTTCCACTACACTAATTATGTGGAAAAAAGTATGTTCTGCTAACGAAGTATACTCTTTTGTTCTTATATCTCCAACGTAGCCTTTATTTAAAAGCTTGCTAAAATATTTCCTTCACCTTTCTTTGATATTGCTGTCCTTCGCTAGAACCTTTTGGTCATTGCTCGTAATAAAAAAAACCTTTTGGTAATTGCTATTAATACATTTGACATGGTCTAAGTCTTTCTTTCCTTTATTTTTAAAAGCTTAAAAATATCCTTTTCTCATTCTATTGTTCCCAACCTATCATATAGGTCATCATATGTTTTGAACTTTGCATCACTTACCACTTTCTAAACTTCTTTCTTTGCTTTCTTACACGTCTCATATTTTTCCATATTCCTAGTCCTCTACCAAACTCTGTAACATCTTTTCTCTCGAACAACTTCCTGAACCTCTACACTCCGCCACTAGGTTTCTTTATTATGATGCATTTTCCCTTTTGACTCTCCAAGCACCTCTTTTGCAACCTTCCTAGATCCTAGTACAGCTAGCCATTTGACTCCACATTGTTGTAGTTGCTCCCTCAAAATTCCATTCTCCCTCCTCAAGCTCTGTATCCTTAAATATTATTGATCGCTCAACTTTGTTTTAGGGCACATTTTATTTACTTTCCCTCTTTCTACTTCTAATGCAAATATCTAAAACTACTAGCCTATATTGTGTGGTCAAACTCTCTATTGGAATAACCTAACAATCTTTACAAGCCAATCGGTCATGTTTCCTACTCAAAAAAAAGTATATTTCCTACTAGTTCCACTTTTATAGGTAAATAAATGTTCTTTCTTTTTAAAGCAGGTGTTTGTTATTACAAGGTCAAATGCTAATGCAAAATCCAAGGTAGTGGCTCCTAAATCATTCTTTTCTCTAAATCCTTGTCCTCTATGCACTCTCTCATACCCTCTATTTTCCATTCCTACACGCCCATTTAAGTCCCCTCTTAGGAAAATCTTTTTACTAGTTGGAATTTCTTATAGTAAACTATCCATCTTCTCCCAAAATTGTCTCTTGGCACTTTCATCTGATCTTGCTTGGGGAGCATATGCACTATGATATGAATTATTTCTTCCTCTAATGTGAGTTTAATTGCTATAATTCCATCACCCAACCTCTTTACCCCCACAATTTTCTCTTTCAAATCCTTATCTACAATTATACCCACTCCATTTCTTATATTGTTTTTTCCTGCATAAAAAAGTTTATAGATTATAACCATCATTGAGTTCCTTAGCTTTATCCCATTTCCACTGTCTCCTGTAGACAGGGTCACAGGCTCCAGTAGCTCTTCTTCTTTTCATTACCTCGACCAACTCCATGCTCTTGCCTGTCAAGGCTCCTATATTCCAAGTAGTAAGTTGAATCTTCCTATTCTTCTAGACTAATTTCTTTAGCCACACTCGTCCAGAATGGTGCAGTAGCCCTTACCTACTTTCCACTGCAACCAAGTGGCGTTGTGGTGTGTCGCTTCAAGCAGGAAACGTCCTAGCATGATCTTGAAATGTTCTTATCTCAGACTTCATGTTTGGACTGTGACAATTTTACGCTGGCTGTCAACCTACCTAATGCAACCCTCCTCCTTTACCCGGGCTTGGGACTGGCAATACAAACTAGCGTTGTTGGGTCTGGGCCCAGGGTATTTAAACTAAATCGATATACCTAACAAGACCTATTTACATTCCTACATAGACAAATCACAATCAATCATACTAAAAGGAAAAAACTATGGAATATATACTCCGAGGTTAGATTTGGTAACCATAGACATGATATCAGCTCACATAGATCATACTAAAAAAAAAGTGACAACTATGGGTGCTTGCTGAACACAGATAGATGGGATAAGGCTATAATGATGATAACGATGTTGAAAGATGATCAGTTAATAACAATGTTAGGTGCCAAGAGAAATTTGTCTGGATTTCAGCTTGGAACAGATGGTGTCTCATTTCAGATAAGCCTTTGAATAAACATAGCATCAGTTTTGGCACATTTCAATTTCCAAATGGCCACTGGCATGTCACTGTATTAATTGAGGTTCATTTGACCCCAAATCTACCAAAGCTGCGACTAGCGAGCACACACAACGCGCCATAAAATAATAAGGAGAACATCCATAAGAATCTTATTAATCCTATCTTGGCAGCATTTTGAGTATCATAAATTTATGTCAACCGGCAAATCCACTTGGAAGTTAGGATGCAACAAGCAAGCACACCAGTCTATCACAAGGGCAATTGATCAAACTCGTTGGTCCATGCTCAAACCTCAGAGAAAGGAAATAAATCCATAGTGGTTTTTAGCCTTTTACACATGATAGGAAAGTGAGTTTTACATATGTAACATTTGCACATGGACATGTTACATATGCAAGTGCGACACATGTGAAACACATTACCAGGTTTGTCAAAATCATCATTTTCACATGAGTAAATGAGTATATCCAATAGTTATTTTGATTTTTTTGGATGCTATTCACCAAGTTCTCAACATCAATGCAGATATTACAATTTCTCAACATCCAATTTCTCAACATCCATGAAGAATTAAGATGCAATATTACATCTTGATGTAAACCATTAATACAAACAGTTTGGATCATAAATTGGGGACCCACAGAATTCTAGAAATTTATATCTATAGGTTGGGGCTTTTTCACATATTACTCAAAATCTATGAAAATATAAGATAATAGGCTTCGAGGTCTTGGGAATTATTAGTTCAATAAACAAATTGAATGGTTTGGATTACACATATGAGGCCCATAGGGATTAAAAAGTTAAAGGACTTCGATGTCCCACAAGTGAAAAAAGCACCATGTAACTCACTGTACTAGCACCTTTTTGGTTTGAGTCGCGAATCACTTTCACACCTACACAAGTGTGAAAATTTTGGTGTGTAAATGGCCGTATTTAGATACCATTTTCACACAACATTTATGCACCGCATGCGTAAATCGGTGAAACGAATGTGACATTGCGTAACCATTATGCATGGGAATTATTTATATATATAAATGAGTGTAAACAAACGACCCCTAAGGATAAAAATACAAGAAACTTTCAAACGGAGAAAGATAAAGATAAGAAAGGAATTTTACGTTTCAAGAAGAAGAAACCATGTGGTGGAAGAGTACATACCAACAATTCTGATTCTCCACCCCAGAAATCAGATCGCTCAATGCGTTGGCAGTATCTGCAACAAGTCATTATCATAATTCTTATTATTATTTAAAAAAAAAATAAGTAAAAAACCTTTTTTTCCTGTGGTAATTACTGGCGAATACCTGATACACCCTAAGGACAACTAGCACAGTAAAATTACCTTTTCAGAGACTCATCAACAGTTATAGCAATTAGTGCTTCTTCATATTGAAGTCGCTCATTATTACTTCCACAAATAATTTCTTTGACAGCCATCCGTAGTTCATCTGCATCATCTCAGAAACCATTGTGAACAAATTGTGATATTTTTAAGATACAATGCATTTCAGCCAGAAAAAATTACAGAAAGATCCAGTAATTTCAAGATTCAGCAATATGTGATAATTGTAAGAAGGAAACAGGACGCTTTAAAACATTATTTTTTAATTCCCAATTCTGTGGAAGGGATCAAATTCAAACCACAGTCCAGTTCCTCACCATTTAAACATATATAAGTTACTGAGCAACTATTTTCCGCATATCAGCAACACAACTTGAAACTGACATCTTTTCTTATTGAATATCTGAATGCAACTAACTAATGGAAGCTGTGACACCAACTTGATGCATGAAAAGAAAACACATCAAATAGAAGGAAAATTAATGACCGATTCATATCTTATCACATATATTAATTGAGAAGTGTAAATATATATCGAACTGAAGCTTAGGACTGGTCAGACACACGAGGCCTGTCTCTAGCTATTCTACATATGGTGTAGAAATTTATATTCTTTTTGGAAGCTGTAACAACATGTGTCCCAGTGGACTGCTCAACGGGATCTACATCCAGAGCGTTAGTGTTGAAGTTGAGAAGAAAGTGCATCTTGGAGAGCTTCAACTGTTGGATTCTGTCAAGTTTCTCATTCATCTAGTTCGTTATGCAAAATCAAGAATGGGAACTAAACAAAATTATCAGGTTGGATGCTTCTGCAGTTCTGCTGCTTGGCACAAGGGTCAGACGTAATTCTGTTGAAGTACAGGTTTGAATATGAGGTAGGTTGTGCATGTACTCTCTATATGCAGTCCCATTGCCACTAGAGTAGCAAATTAAATACACACACCCCTACATACAAGCATATGTACATATGCATACACATATCAGACTGGATTAATGGAAGTGCGAGATTAAGAGTTGAATTGAAATTGTTTGACTGCTGCAGTCAATGTTACAGTCTTTCATTATTGAGTTTGAGAGCCATCCCTTGGACATATAGTAAGACAGAGATATCCCCTCACAGAAGATACTGCTCTCCATTTATCAGATGCTCGCGACATGCTACTTTCCAACTGGTATTTAACAAAATTATACTTCTGAATAAGGATATACCACCACAATCCATGAGACCATGCTGCTCTTTGCCAATCAGCCATAGCCATTTAGCCAAAAGAGCACATTTTTGTCCAAATTGACAGAATGGAGCATATCTGTATGTCATGATTAAAGTGAGTGAGAGATTGGAGTGTTTACACTAAGGTCACTTAAACTAGTGCCATTTAGAAGGCCAAGAATGCTGCAAAGGTCGTGGAAGAAACCAAGTTAAGAATACCCTTGTGAAGTTGCCATGCTAGACATCTTTGATCCAGTTAGAGGGGGAATGTTGGTGAATATCAGACATTCTTCTCAGTCATCATCATCAACATTGAAGCCTTATTTATCTATCTGTTTGAGCTTGGCTCTTCTCAGCATCTATGTAATTCCTACAAATCTTGAGAGCATTATTTATTCCCTACATGGTAACATTGGGTTAAAAACGAACTAATTGTGTCCCAGGTGAGAACAGCTGAATAGAAAGATTTCTGGCTGTTATCCCATCCATGCTGTTGCAAGAGAGTCTGAAAGCATCTGCATTCTAGCTGATTGTAATCTGATTTGCCAATCTATGCTTGACCCAAACCACTCTCCTTGGAGAAGTGGGTTCCAAGTTAAAGAGTTACAAATCCAATAAAAGACCTAAACTACACAGTATGCAGGTGTCACAAGATAATGAAGCTAATTTTCTGGTTAAGTATCACTCCCAGTTTGTGACTCCTGAATCAAATTAGCTGATCCTACTTTGTTTTGCCTGCCCAGGCTGTGGGCCTAGTTTTATTTGCATTTTGCCTTAACCTGGGTTGTGGGTCCCTTTGTTCCTTTTTTTTGGCTGGCCCAGGCCCGTGGGCCCTGAAATATTTTGTATAACTCCTTTAATTATTTTGTGCTTTTGCTCCTTGTGTGCCTCTCCTGCAATGGGGAGTAGCAAATGGATTGGGCGCCCCCCCCGCCCCCTCCCAAAATAATAATAATAATAAATAAAAAATAATAAAAAATAAAATAAATAAAAACCACATGCACACACAAAACCAGGAAAAAAATTTTTCATTACCATTCTGGTTAACGAGTCATAATTCTTCTTACGCTCAATCAATTGACCGGCTACATTTGTGACTCGTTAACCAGAATGGTAATGAAATTTTTTTTTTCTGGTTTTGTGTGTGCATGTGGTTTTTTTTTTTTTTTTTTTTTGATAACTTGACCGGCTACATTGTTACAATCCAAATCACACAACTTTATAAACCAGATGGAGCTGCAAGAGGAAAACTAGGTCCAACGAGTATTGTAGAAGAGCTTCATAATAACAGAGGGGTGCTGATGACGTTCCCCAAGAATATTGGAGTTGAAGATTCAAATGAAGAGGAAGGCCATGTTTGGTATCTCTGCTCTTCTTCTGACAGATCCGGTCAAAATAGAGCCATTAAAAAAAGAGCCATACAAAGAAGAGGCTAAAATAAGAAAACATGTTTGGTAATGCACAAATCTATTTTCAATAGACTGTTTGGTACGCCCTTTATTTGCCTCTTTTTAGAAGGATTTGCCACTTATTAGAAGGGTATTTATGTCATTATCTAATACACTTGATGCATGCTTGGGCACCTGCATATGTTTACTGCAGCCCATACATCTGCCAAAAGCCTGAAGCCGTGCAAAAGAACCTCATATCTTGAAGTGAAACAGAGCAAGGGCTAATAAATCATATTATATATAATCTGAATGCCCACAAATGGGATCTAACCTAAATATCTCAACAATAAATTCCAGCCCTCTGATAGTTGTCCTGTGAACATATACATGGATCCTCCAATTTCAGAAACTCTATGGGCATTCATTCCGGTCATTGGACAAGCACCATACAAAGCTGAAATTACTTTTCAACACAACAGGATTTTATTACCAATACAAGACACACTACAAATGATTCCAAAGTACACACTACAAATATCTAGCATACTCTCTGTGTGTGTCCGCAGGGCGATCCCAGCCTGAAATGCAACTGTGGCCCCTACAGTAACAGCTAATTTATCTCCAACATTTGTTCCCTTTCGTATATATACACACACAACTACATAAATCTGTTAAGTACATAATTTGTAAGCATTCTCATTTATCTCCAATTGAAAGACTAAAAAACAAAACAAAAAAAGGGCTTCAGGCACGCCATCCATTGTCGGAGCCCATTTATCATCCCCACTTATACTTTTCCCGCATGTTACAATGTCATGTTCATTGTGTTTGGCTGGAGGTGCAACAGTGTTTGGCTGGATCGATTCGGTACTGTGCTGTTGGGGTTGTAGCTATGTTGGAGTTGAGTGAGGATTGGATGAAATGTTCAAAATCACTTCCAACGTCTAAGCCTAAATCGATGAAATGTTCAGAATCACTTCCAAAACGAGCTTTCAAGTCCCAATCACAAAACATAGAAGCATATAAAACCAAAACAGTTTGAAACGTAAGATATACAATCTACAGTTGCAATCGGAAGAGCCCTTTCAACCATTAGAAAAAATTGCAATAGAGAAACAGAAACCCTAACTAAAACTAAAAAAACCCCTTTCAAATAAATTTCACTTCTAGCAATTCAAAGGGGAAACAGAACAATCCAATGAATGAGAATCAAAACCCTAATTGGAAACAAAAGGACAGAGAGAACTCACTGCTTCTGACAATCTCACTGCTTGAGACGATCCTCCACGAGCGCGAGCACAGCTGTCTGAGGGGGAACGGAGAGGCTCCCAACTGGCGACGGCTAGGAATGAGAGGAAGGAGGAAGGGAAAAGAAGAAGGGCGTTTGGGAGTCTCACAGCAACCATCAAACCATTTTTGTAGCAGGGGTTTTCGGTGGAAATAAAACATCGTCTGAGGGCATTTTAGTCCAAAAAAATATCTCCACCTTTATAATTTTAAGGGCTACAGCCTCTACTTTCCAAGTGCACCGTTTTGGAGCATTCCAAAATTAGAGGGTTTGCCTCTAAAAGTCTAAAGTTGGTAGAGGTAAAAATGCCATGCCAAACGCCTCTAATTTTTTAATCCTCTGGCCGTTTTAGACATTTAGAGGAATAGAGCCTTGAAATAGACCTCCCAAACATGGGCGAAGTGAGGGAAATCTTAGAGGCTCTTAGAATGTTTGTGTTATTCTTAATCATGGAGAGTGATTCACCTAATGCTATAGCATGGGTTTCATCCTTTGATGAAGGTCCTTGGAAGTTTCATTTCCTTTAAATGAAATCAAGGTGTTTTCTTCTTGGATCCAGGTTGGCTTCAAAAATGCAGTGTGACCAGCTGATGGGTTGGCAGGCTCTATGGACAAAGAAGGGGTGGATCGTTCTTCCCTTTTTATGTAATTTTCTTTGTCATCCTCTTTTGTTTTCCTTGGTATAATGCTTTTATACCTGTATTGTCAATCTTTACTTGGATTGATTGTGTTAGTGTTTTTAATAACTTTTCTTTTATAGAAGTTTGGTAACCTACCCGAAAAGAAAAAGGAAAAAAAAAAAAAAAAACCAACAATCACCACCACCTTATAAACCATCAACTTGCCTGTTTTTTTCAAATTCAACAAAAGAAGTGCACCTTCATTTTTCTAACTGAACACAATTTCTAGAGGGAAAAAGGCTGCAGACCCGGTCTCTCTTGTGCATCAAAACAACATTTTAAAATGAACAACATTGCAGTCCAAACGGAAAAATGTTCACAATTTTTCTTATGAGCAAATGATCAAATAGCAACTAGAATGGCACAGCCCGGATCTACAATCAAGACGATAGATCAATCTTCTGAAGGATTGATTGAATCCAAAAATGAATTCAGCCACTAGGGCACCCTCACAGGAGGAGAAAACACCAAAACTGGAGAGAAAACTATCATAACTCAAACTCAAAGATTAATTGATAATAAGCATTCTATTACAACTTAGGCGTGTCCTCTATATACAGGACTGAACATCTTTCTAATGCACTAAGACTTTCCAAATAATTAAAGAAACCTAATTAAAAGAGGAAACTACTTGCATAACAATCCAAATCAAATAAACTCCTAATTTAAAGGCTTCTAAATAAATCAAACTCTAAATATAATTCCTAATTAAATGGATGTCCCATTGGGCCTATGGAATGAGCTCAATAGGTTGGCCGACCTATTGTCTGGCCTACATCATAGAATCAGATCTTAATTACCAGAAGTAGGACAAGCAAACGCTTGTGAACATGCAGTGATAAGAAGAAAAGAAAATATAATATTTTTTATGATGTGAAGAATTTAAAAAGATACAAGAGAAGGCATGGGACCGTCAGTAGAAGACCTAGTTTTTCGTTTGGTCATAGATGCTTCATTGATTACCTGCATCATCTTTTTCTTGTTGTGGGCTAAGAGCAGATCCTTTGTTTTTTGCCATCCCTTTCACCTATAGGTTCCATTTGTATAACATGAATCAGAACTTAACATATTTTTACAATCGAGAAATATCATATAAGCATAGATACTAAGTTGCAGCCTGGAAAATCCATACTTGAAGAAACAATGCGAGGTGAGAGAGAGAGAGAGAGAGAGAGAGAGAGAGAGAGAGCTCTACTGCCTCCGAAGGCATCTCCATGTGATAACTCATGCAATGGGCCTTTCACAAAGGATCCCCACATTCCCCTAGCTCCTTATTTAACTTCAATTTCTGTAGTTGCATATGAAGGCTTCTTTTGTTCCTTTGTGTGCATGACTAAACCATCTCTAGTAATATGCCTTGGTTTTTTGTATCATCAGAGCCACCCCAAGTTTCTTCTAATGTATTCATTCTTGATTTAGTCTCATCTCATTACCCCAACTGAAGGAGTCAAATGGATTAGCGTCCACGTGGGATCCACCATAAGTGCACACTAAAGAAGCCAAAGGGATTGGCACAAAGAACACAACTTTGCAAATTGTTTCATGTGGCAGGCTCTTTCCTATTATTATCATTTTTTTCTACGTTGGGCTAGTGGTCTAGGAGTGATAATTTCAGTTGAAGATGAAGGGATCAATTCCTAGGCATATGTGAAACTAAAGTGCCAACACCACTCAACCATGAGTGTCTATTATTTGGTTGTATTAGGACTTTATTAGAAAGTACATTAATAATTTAGTGGGGGATGAGATAATACCTCATTAAATCAATGACCAATATTTAATTACAGTACAGTCTACATGAATAGTAGACCTTGCAGCCATTCTTGTTTTTAAGGATTTCATCATTTATCAAATTTGAATCATGTTTGATGCCGATCCAACCCCAAGAGGAAGATCTACAACCAATAAGTGGATGTTGTAAATCTAGTATGTGTTGACAACCACTTACTCTCAAAGCTTAAGCTTATAGAGATCAAGGTTACAACCCTACCCCTGGCACATGCGGGCCCCTTCATGCGAATTACAACCTGCATGGGAGAACACAGGGGCTCCGCACGGGAATCACACCCTCCGTGGAGCACAACAGCCCTAGGGATTCGAACACTCGAGCTTCCGCTCTAATACTATGTTGACAACCACTTACTCTAAAAGCTTAAGCTTATGGAGAACGGTGTAACAATGTATGTCAAGGTTACAACAGCATGTAGCAATGGCATACAATAGCTGATGACCGGTGCACTGTGGAAGGCACATAACATACCATGCCCCATAGTTTTCAAAATCGGAATCGTATCGTAAATCGTTTATACCCATGAATCGAATCAAATCGCAAATCGGGTATTGTGAATCGTAGGATTTTTTATTTTTCTAATAAAAATAAAAAATAATTAAAAAACTAAAAGAAAAGGACAAAAATAATTATTCATAATCATCCATTTTTCCATTTTTAGTAGTATAAATATAATAACAAGTCAGTCCATCATACAATCATATCAATAACATCATGACATATATATATATATATGAAATAAATGATGTGTAAATAGTTAAATAAGTTTAAAATATCAATATATATTTTTTATTATCTTTAAATCAAAATATAAAAATAAAATAAAATCCAAACCATTGATCTTACACGGTAGGATATCTCTTAAAGTTAAGAAAGTGTTCATGAAGAAAAAAAACCAAAATAGATTAAAAAAAGAAGAAGATATAAATAAGCACCATACGTACAGTTGACGCTTTAGTTAAATGCATGTTCTTTATTCATCTTTAAAATCTTATCAAAGCTGTAAAAAATTCTTACAAGGTTTCGTTAACTACTAAATAACCTTCTGAAAATACAAGCGAGAGAGAATAAAGAAAGAAAAAAGGTAAAAGATTAATAATATTAGCTTATTGGCTATAGTCATTCTCGCTTAGTCGAATCGCTTGAATCGTAAGATTCAATGAAACGAGTATCGAATCGTAGGATTCACACATGAATCCTAAGATTCATTTGTAAATGAGATTCATTACTTAGATACGAATCATTTTCCTTAAGATTCGGGATACGAATAGGAATTCAGGATACGAATCGTAGGATTCTGATAACTATGCCATGCCCCTTGTTGACCTTGGTGTGCCGGCACACCAAGGGTGGTGCCCTTAAGTAATAGGTGGGGAGCATGTTTCAAAAAGAAACTTCCCAATTCAAGTTTTTTGAACAATTGGGCAACCGAACTCATCCCAGACCATATAAATATGGGTGGCAAGCACAACCAAGGCACTATATCAACTCCTACAAGTACTCTCAGAGAATTCTATGGCATTCCGAAGGATCCAAAGAACTTGAGGATTTGAAGATCTAGAATGGGAACTTGATGTTTCACCTTATAGTTCTTGAAGATCCTTGCGCCATTCAATTGAGACTGTAGAAGGGGCATTAGGAATTCCTGATTCTCAAATTAGAGGTCCACAGAAAGTCTAGTGACTATTGTACCCAAATTCAAAAATATTAATAAAATCTTCCCATTCCTCTCTTTCTTTTTTTTTTCCTTTTATTTTCTTTTCTATGTTGACACTAAAAAGGATTGCAAGTAAACTAAGAGGAAGGAAACTCCAAGGATCTAAACAGAGGGGCGTTTCTAGCTCTATTTTATCAATAGAATTTTTTTTCAACAGATAAATAAAGTAGCTATTATTTCCTTTACACTTGCAAGGATCAACTGCATTATTATTCAACTGCAGTTCAATTTATCATCCAGAACATCCATATCTGAAATCGATGAGAACTCACACATGCCCGCACGCAAGCACCAATGCCCACACACACACACACACACACAGATATATCCTATCTTTATGCAAAAAGAAGGATTTTCAAGAAAATTTGGGAAAGAGAAAAAAGAAAATCAGATTGTTACCAGTGCGCGAAACAAACATCGCCCATCTCCTGTAACTTTCTGGACGGAGTAATGCTCCAATTTCCTCATCGCTGAAGAACTTCCACCCCTACAACAGAAAGTTCAAATTAAAAAATAAAATAAAATTTCTTCTCTCTTTTTTTCTTTTTTGTTCTTTTTACTTATCAAATAGATGAATTTTGAGCTGGATCCCAAGAATCCTGGTAGGGTCCACTGACCCTTTCAAATAGATCGATTGGCAGTGCATTAGAGGCTATAAAAAAAACCAACCCACAGGATGCTTCCCCTGCATGATCAAAGTCTCTAATTTCCTTTCCCTGATCCCAGCAAGTGTACACATGCATTTCTCGCTTTCCTTGGTTTTAATTGAAAAAAAACAATTGTTATTAACTTTTCTACTTGGCCTTTTTCTTGTGCTTGGAAGGACATGAACTTGTATGCTCTCCCTCTCCCCTGAGAGGAGCTTTTGGTGTCCCTAACTAGCTGAGCTACACCCGAGAACTTTGCTCGGCTTTACCTACCACTTTCTTAACCCCACTTTTTGCTAACTTGTACCTTTTAGGTCTTCTGGACTTCTCATCCACTGTGAATCCTAGAAGCCTAGAACAATGGTTTTTTATTCATCAGTAGCATTTTAGACTCCCACACTGCCCCCCATCCCAACACTCATTTGTCAGCTTGTTTAATGCAGCAATCCATTTAAACCCCATTTCACTAAAATTCATCACCCACTTCCAATTGCCTCGCCTCAAAAATCATTCCACGCTAATTTTTCTCCTTTTTAAAACAAGCTTTCTATAAAGACTGCCCTGTGGGAGAATTTCTAGCAACCAAATCTAAAGTGATTAAATGAACAATAAAAATCTCAATGGCTACAAACATCTACCGTCATTTATTTTTTTAAACCCTAATCCACATCCCATCAATGTAGAACCAGTACACCGACAAAGATACTAAAATTCATTTGTCCTGCGAATGCACAGCTTTCATCTGTTTAGCTTTACGAAATCAAAGAAAGATTGCAATGAGAAAATGGGGGAAAAGATAGAAATTCCACGCGAACAAAGCTCACAGAGATGATCCGATTCTGGCGAAGAACCGATGACTGGTGCAATCAGGGAAGGATGATTGATAAAATCCATGAGATTTTGATGGTAGAAGGAGAGGAGTGGGAGAAGATGCAAGCTCGAGTTTTGCAGTTCCGTCTCTTAGCTGCTCCAGAAGAATCTCTGAGAGAGAAATGCGAGTGATTGTGAGCGAAATCTAGGGTTTTAGTTCAGGAACGATTATAAAAAAAAAAAAAGGGAAGGCAGTTGAGAGAGAGGGAAAGGGAGAGAGAGAGAGGGCTGATATTACTACCGTTTGAAGGCTCGGGAAGAGTCGCCATGGAAATAAAGTGGGTGAGATGAAAACGGAAATGGAAGGCGTGTGTGGATATGTTTCGGCGGTTATTTGCAAGGGATGCGTATGGCTTTTGTAGGGTCCGGGTCTTCCGGCGGATTCTCGAACTCTCAGGAGTGGGCCCACATAGATGATCCGGACCGTTCAAGATATTTCATCCCCTAATCATATGTGATTTGATAGGACGAAATAGAAACTCCTTGTTTCAGCGATACAGGATCCGTACTCATGTTTAGGTCTCAGTTCAAAAGGAGTGGACCCACTGAATGATTGACCACTATAATGAGAACTTGATTAATACCTTCTAATCTGTGATGCCTTTGTGATGGTGCTCAATCAGGTTGTGGAGCCACCTTTTTTTACCTTGAAGGAACCACTTACTTTGAGTTGAAACTTAACAAAGTATTAGCGGTGGGGATGAGATTCATCATGAACGGTCTAGATTATTTCCATGTGGGCCCGAAACGTTGCTTGTGTGGAGTTTAGGAAAGTTTTCAGGAAAGAGATTAAGGGTGTTTCTTTTGAATTATCAATTTTAGAAAGATAGTGTTTTTAGTCATTTTCGAATAGGCCCACTTAGGAATTAACTCCTTGAGTTTCTTTCCCATTTTTTCCCCAAAACAATTGAAATGTGCTTCCTTCACAAGTTGGTGTCAATAGCATGACTATATGATGTAGAACAAGTCACAGAAGAATTTATAGAACAAGAATATCGCAAGGAAACGGCACAATAATAGTTTTATGGTGAGGGCGAGGGCTCAACCACAATTATGACCAATCAAGAGCGAGGGCAATCCCTCCCTCAACGGCACACCCGTCGCGACTCCTGCTGCAAACTCACAAAATGCGTGTCTCGTGACTCGAACACCCGACCTTCCAGGCTTTGATACCACTTGTAGGATTTTACACTCCATCGAAGTACCACTTATCTCAAAACCAATTGGTGATAGGAAACGGCACAACAATAGTTTTATGGTGAGGACGAGGGTTCGACCACAATTATGACCGCTCAAGAGCAAGGGTGAACATTGACCACAACAAATCGGAAGATAAAATCTACAGTGCTGACTTCAAACGACCATAACTTTTGATCTGGGTATCGTCATGGGGCCCATGACCATGCGTTTCGAAGCTATAGACGATCTCTATACGCAGGATAACTACCAAAGGTGGTTGGAGTTGTCGGAGGCCAAATTACGTCGTTTCGAAGGTCAAATTACACAGGAAAAGGGACATCACTAGTAACCCAAGAACAACAACAACCCACAAAACTAATGAAAAAGAAGCAACATCCTTCTAGTTTAACAGAATTCGGTCCACCGGAAGTCCATGGAAGAGTGGGTTGGCCGATGCTTCAGTAGCTACTAAAAACTTTATCTTGACTATCAAACTCTGTTAGTGATTGAACCCCTTCAAAACACCTAACATTCCTCTTTTTCCATAGAAGCCAGACAATAGCAAGGAACGACATCTTCCATATTTCTATTTCTTTGCCTCGAGGAGAAAGAAGGGGAGAAAGGCATGCTAGAAAAAGATCTGGAATGGATCCTGAAAAGACCCAACTACATCCAAACCAATCAATCACTGCACTCCACATCGTCCGAGCAAACTTGCACTTAAGAAAAGATGGTCAACCGACTCCTCCTCACTTAAGCACATGGGGCAAGCATTCGCTACAATCATACCTCTTCGTCTTAAGCTATCCATGCTAAAAATTCTTGATGGACCCGTCTTTTTCTCTCTCTGCCTTCCTCCGTCCCGGGTCCGCCGGGGTGCGGCGGGGTGAAGAAAAAAAGAGGCGAGCATCAACATTTTTTTCTTTTTGTACGGGTATGCCAGATTTTCTATTCTACTTAGAACCTGAAGTGGTGATCCAGAGATTCACCTTCACAAGTAAAAAGGAAATCAAACTTTTTTTCTAACTTTCTATTGCATACATATTTAAAGAAAGAGACAAGATTTTAAAATGCCGTGAGAGACGATTTTGTTTAGTTTGCCGTGAAAGGCAGTTTTGTGCCGTAGAAGGCGATTTTGCCATGGAAGGCGATTTACAAATCTTATCAATGATGAAAGACAAGAATTGTGATTTTTGTCTCTTTTAAAAATATAAAATACAATAGAGAAGAAAGAAAAAGGGATCTGATTTCTCAAGTGATTGTGGGGACTCGTTCAGATCGATGGTCGCGAGTCATGTATGGACTCCGCCATCGTCCTTCAAATGAGAACACTTGATGCTTTAGTTCACTTGGCTTGGCTTGGATCTCAGATTTTTAGAGAACAAAAACCAAGGGAAGGTCTTATATCCAATAAAAAAACCAAGTAGACGGGCTGAAAAGCCGCATCTAGGCCATGTTGGATAGAAGAAGAGAGGAGATCTTGGGGGGGGGGGGGGGGGTTGGCCCCCCAAGGGACTTCGATCACCTTGTAGAATTTGCAGCAGAGTTTCTTCAAAGTGAGAGAGCTTCTTTTTGCAGAGAATTCTTCAGGATAGTTTTCAGACAATTTTTCAGGATCCTTCAGATGATTTCTTCTTCTTCTTCGGGTTTCAAATGATTTTTTCTTCTTCTTCAGGTTTCAGATGATTTTTTCTTCGGGGCTTTTCCCTTTTGAATGACCGCCTATTTATAGGCTTTTGGTGGCCATTAGGAGGGTTTTATGGGCATTAATGGTAATAATGCTCCATGATGGGAGGAGTTACAAGTATTTAATTCTTTATATTGTAACTCCTTTTTCTTGGATTTTGATTGGCCGATGGAGAATAATGGGCATTTAATCTCCATGATGATGGGAGTTTCATGATTAATTACCATGATTAATCTCCATAATGATAGGAGTTACATGGTTAATTGTCATGATTAATTGGACTTGTAACTCCCATTTCTTGGCTTCTGATTGGGTCGTTCAAAATAATGAGTTAATGACCCTAATAAATTGCCATAAAAGGGTCATTTAACTTCATTAATTGGCTGCCGAGTCGCTTGAAGAGTCGCGGGCCGCGCCGCGTCTTTTGAAATTCTTCTTGCGATGATCATCGATGGATCCGTATGTTGCTTGATGTCGGATGACGATGAAAATTCAGACATTGGTTGCCATTAATGGGCAGGCAACATCTGTCCAGTCGATTTCTTAATCGGTCGGGCAGAAAGTGTGCTTTCTTGGTCTGCCAGTCGGTAGTTTTGGAGTGTCCGATGATGATCAAATGATTTCGATGGCGGATCCGTGATGTTGACGAAGATCGACGGATATCATGCCTCAAAAATCAGATTTTAAGAAAATCACAGGGGCCAAACATCGCGAAACGCGAAAAAGAAGGGAAAAACGGCGCTTTTGGCGGAAATCCGGCGACTTGGATTTCCATGGTCGCCGGCGACCATGCACCCATGGTCGCCGGCGACCATGGGGCTGGCGACCATGGACTTTGGTCCACTTTCCGGTCGCCTTCCGGTCGCCGTTTCTTGGTCGTTTCTCGAGCTTTTTCTCTTCTATTTTCTCCTTTATTTTTCTTTGATATTTCTCCTCATTTATTGGCTTAATTCCTCTGAAGAAAACTTGTCGAAAGGCCGTGCAAATCAGAGCACAAAGTTTCCTATTTTTTGGAAAAGCCGAAGACTCCGCAGCCGATTTTCCGCCAAGAGTTTAAACTGGGTCAAACGATGTCGGAATGACCTGAAATTTGAGGTGAAGCTTCTTGGGCATTAGATAGGACCAACCATGGGCTTTTATTTGAGTTTTGAAGCCGTTTGGGGTCCCGTCGATGCTTGACTTGATTTCACCGTGCGGAAGATGTCGAGCTTTGATGTACAGTCATCCGATGTCCGATTGACCTGAAATTTGACGGGGAGCCTATTGGAGTCATTTTGAGATGATCCATTAGCTCCGATTTGGGTGCCATGGTCCCGGGGAGCTTCGCCGCCAGTAGGCTTGATTTTGCTTCGGAGCATCAAAACCTGGTCAAACGTTGTCGGAATGACCTGAAATTTGACGTGCAGCCCTTTGGAAGCATGCAGAAGCTACTCATGTGTTTTGTTTGATGAGTGGCAACATCAGAGGTTCTCGCCGCCGGGAGGCTTGATTTCACCGTTCGAGAGTTGATGGAGGGTCAAACGGTGTCGGTTTGACTTGAAATTCGATATAGAGCCTTTTGGAGGTATTTTGAGACCATCCATAGACTCTGATCGAATATTTGATGTATTTGACATTGTCGCCGTCGGGAGCTCCCGCTCAGCTGTTGGAGGATTGAAGTTAGGCCAAATGGTGTCGAAATGGCCCGAAACTTCATGTGTACCCTTCTTTTGGCTACTTTGAAAGATCTTGTAGTTTTTTGTTTGGTTTGGTCAAGATCTGATGCTTGAAGCAGCTTTGCCTGTTTGTAGTAGGATGCGGCTCCATATAGCTTTTGATGTTGATGAGGCAAAGTGACATTTTTGGTGTCAACAAATGCCCCCTCGAGGTACAGCGACGAATTGGATAGCCTTTGCAGTCGATGTGCCTCGAAGAAAACTTTGAAGGAGAACTTCTGACTTGACCAAGAGTCTCTGAGCATTTTTCTTGATAGTGTATCCTTTTGAGTTTCCAAGGGAATTTTATGGCAGTGAGAAACATCACGTACCATCTCAAAGCAAAATTTTGAAAATGACATTTGGATTGGGTTTTTGGGTTTTGGATTTTCTTTTTGACCTTGTGAACCTAAAGGCTTTGTGTTGCGCATCAGGCGGTCAAGAAGGTTTTTGGTTTTTGACCTTGTGACCTAACAAGCTGTATGCGGCAGGTTAGGGGGTCGGGTTTTGAATTTTGATTTTGGTCTTGTGACCTAACAAGCTGTATGTGGCAAGTTAGGGGACCGGGATTTGGTTTTGGTTTTGGCCTTGTGACCCAACAAGCTGTATGTGGCGAGTTAGGAGACCATGGTTTGGATTTTGGTAACTCTTTGGGACAACTTTGGGTCCGTTGGAGTGGTTTGGGTTTTTGTGGAATGTCAATTTCAAGGTTTTGGCTTAATTTGGTTCATGAGGTGGGATGGTTTGGATTTTTTGAAACTCATGAGGCTTGGATTTTTTGTATCGTCCAATCAACTCCAAGGAGGCATAGAACCATTTTTGTATGCTCTTGGTAAGAGGAATTTTGACTAAAAGCCACTTTTAGTGCCTAGGTGGTCAAACCTGGCTCATGTGGCCTAACCCATAGGACCTTAAGCTTTAAAGATGGCTTAGATCTCATGTGGTGTCATTTTTGTTAAGAATATCTAAAAATATCTCTTTTTGGTAGAGAATATCTAAAAATATTCTTACTAAGAGAGAATCTCTTAAGTTTCTTTGATTTTGGGAGAGATTTTCACAAAGTATCTTTCTTTGGGAGAAAGTTTCTCATAATCCCTCTCTTTTTGGAGAGAATTTCTCAAAAGATCTCCTCATTGGGAAAGCATATCCCATAATTCCTTTCTTTTAGGAAGTTTGCTAACTTGTAGCACTTACCTCCTTCCTTTTCTCCTCCTTTCCTCTTTTGGTTTGCTCTCTTCTATAAAAGCAAGGGGAGGTTGGATCTCTTGCTCCTATTGCCTTCTTTTTTGCAAAAGTCTTCAAGAGTGCTCCAAGATCAAGAGTTCTCCTTATTCTTCAAAGATCTTCAAGCTTTTTCTTCTTCTTCTCCATCAATGGCTTCAAGTAAGTTTCTTTTTTTTCTTAAGAAACCCCATGTAGGAATAGAAAAAGGTTTTCATTCTTTCCTTTTCTTTTCTTTTCTTTTTCTTTCTCTCTCTCTCTTTTTTCTTTTTCACGTGCATCTTTTTTTTTTACACGTTTTTTTTTCTTTTTTCTTTTTCTCTTTCTTCTTTTTTTTTTTTTGTTCTTTTTCTTGCACGGTTTCTCTTTTTTTTTTTGTGTGGGGCCGTACGGGCAAGAATTTTTCTTTCTTTTTTTTTTAATTCTGAGATGCGCATGCATGACAACTTTCCTTCTATGCATTTTTTTTTAGAAAATGGAATTGGAAGTATGATAGTGCACACCTGGAAATCTTTTCGCAAGTCTTAGGATTTGGAGCTCGTAGCAATGTTGAGCCCTTTCTTGGTCTTACGGGGATTTTCTGAGGAGCTTTGCAAGTTTTGGATTCTGGAGCTCGCAGCAATGTTGAGCCCTTTTCCGATCTTGCGGATATTTGAGAAGCTTTGGCTTGACCTCGCAGCAATGTTTGAGTTCGAGCCTTCTTCGAGAATTTTCCATGATTATGGGCTTGCAGCGATGTTGAGCCCATCTTCAAGCTCCTATTTCTTTCGGGGTGTTTTCCTTTTCTTCGGAATTGCCCCGGAATCATGCCAAAACTTCGCTAGATTTTTTTAGCAAAATTCTGTCATTTTGATGATTGAATTTTTTTTTCCTTTCCATCCTTTGCAGGTAGTTCCTCCAGAACGAACAAGGGTAAGGAGCCGGTCACTGATGCGCTTCGCCGTTCTACCAGATCCTCTAATGCGGCCGTACAGCAGACCTGGGAGGAGGTTCAGTATGTTGAAAGGAACTTGGAAGAGTGTGACTCGCTCAACCGAGATGAGATGAGGCAACGTTTGATTGCCCTCAAGGATGAGGAGTATTATAAGATTATGGTAAGCAACCGTCCCTGGGTCACTGACGATCAGAGCATTGTGCCCAAGCCTACCTTCTTCTTTGGTGATGCCGTCCCCGATGATTCAACATACCAAAGGAGATGTTTTCAGTTCTCTTTCACAGTTGATGGTGAGAAGAGAACTGTTTCTACCCGGTCATCCTTCGATCGGACAATCTCAATCATGAGCCTTTCCTCCACATGCTCGAAGAGGGAAGATCCTCCAAGCTGGGTGAAGAGGACAAATGTGATCAAGACCGGGGTTTTTGTTGGCGGCCCTTCTGGTGTTGCAGAGAAGTCGCCTGCCCGTATGGACATTTTGATGCCGGCCAGCGGCTACCAAGGTTCAGACCATTCTTCGGTCGATTTGAGACCGGTGGGCCTTGGCATTTTCAAGGGCGATGGCAGCAATTGGGTGAAGCCTTTTCGACTTTGTGTCCGTTTCAATGCTGACTCAAGCTGGGAGTCGTGGACTGATCACATCCTGCAGGTTGGCGGTGCCATTCTAAAGGAGGCCGAGATTTTTGATGCGGTTCGCGCTTTTCGGCAAACCGTGGTTTTCTCCGATGAGGCCTTTATGGCCATGCTGGAGTCGTTCCTTCCACAAACCAACACCTTCGTTTTCACGAATGGTAAGATTGGTTTTTCTTTAAAGGAACTGAGTGCCATCACTGGGCTGCCTATCCTCGGCAATCTCTATGAGGAGTTTATGCCTATCGACAGCGTCCTTGAGGAGCAGTCTGAGGAGTTCAGGCTTTTGTACTTTCAGCTCGTCGCCTTCTATGATTTTTTTAAGGAGAAGGAGGGCTCGAAAGTTCGGTGTAGCAGTTGGAGGAGTGGTAGCTTTTTGTCTTCCAACTTCTTTGACAGCAGGGAGTCTTCTGAGAGTACGACCCAGGAAGCTAGGGCTAAGAACCCGGATTCGAAGAAAATCTCCGTCATGCGAGAGAATTTGAGGGTATTCTTCGCAAGCACAGACGCCATTCATTCTGACATTGCGCTGCGGAGAGATCTCGCTGTCTACCTCACTTATTGGCTGGGTGAGGCTGTTTTTGCTGGAGGAGATGGAATGCACATCAGGCCGCATTGCATTTTTCCGGCTTGTCAGATGGCTTTCGGAGAGCGGCTTGCTTTGGTGCCTACTCTTTACTCCTATTTGTGTACCGAATTGCAAGCTGCTGCTTTCCTGGTTCGGCTTGGGCTTCCCATGAATAGGGTATTTTCTGCCCACATTTTCTATTCGTGGTATGTATACCACTGTCTCAGTTTCCACCGATTTGGGTGCTGCTCAGGACGATGACCCGTTTATGATTCGGTTGGCTAGAGGGAAGCCTGTTTCCGAATCTCTTTTATCTGCCAGCTTGAGGATCCGACGATTCTGGGACGTCGAGATGGGGCAGTCTTCAGTGAAGCTTTCTCTGGGTTTGAGGAAGAAGGCTTTTGATTTTGGTGTCTCCCGTGATTCGACCAGGGCAGGGTCTGGGAGACACTATTCTTTGACAAATGCAGAGAGGAGTTGGCCTTTTAACATACGTGTCGGCACGATGGTGTACGCAGACATCTTTTCGTCAACATCCAGCCGTATGTTCCCTCGTGTTTTGCCATGCAGTTGGGCTTCTCTCAAGGCGTTGTTGGAGCGCCTTCGAGCAAGGTGAAGCGTTTTGGAGGTCTGCAGGACGGGAGAAATGCATGGGCGTTTTATAGTGCGGAAGACACTACTGCCCTGATTTCTTATCCTGAGTTGCCTACTTTCCGGATTGCTGGCTTCACAAAATGGTTTGTAGAGAGCTTTTCAGCATACCGGGGCTTTCCAAGAAAGAGCTTGATGTAAAGCAGTCTTCCGGGAAGGGCCTTGGGAAGTCAGACGGCGTCCGCCGAGAAGAAGTTCTGGCTTTCCTTTCTGGAGAAAGGCACAGAATAGGTTTTCTCGAGGAACAGGACGTCATCAGACTGGGAGCTGCATAAGAGATACCTGGTGAGGTCTTAGAACAGCTTGCCGAGGAGGAGGCTGAGGTTGCTGCTTGGATACAAGCAGAGCGAACAAAGGCTTCCATGGAGTCTATTGGCAAGAGCAGACCGTCCAGTGAGGACTTCGGTGAGAGGCCTGATTTTGATGGTGGGGAGGGTGCTTCCAGCAGTTCGTCCCGTAGGAGCAAGAGGAGAAGGGGACACCGCCGAAGTCAGAGGCGGCACGAAAGTTCTCCTGATCTGGAAATTCCTTCCACGATTGTTGAGGAGGCATCAGGGGATGATGACGAGCCTCCAGAGAAGAAGAGCCGAGGGGAAGAGACCATTGATGATGGTATGCTTTTCCCTTTTCTCTTTCCGTTTCTTTTCTTTCATGATAGCTTTTGTTTTGATTCTACTGCTTTCTTTCTTTTGGCAGAAAATGATGGTTTGATGATGCCCGAGGTTCCGACCGATGAGGCGGTGACGGATCCTATCGTGGCATCTGAGGAAGAACTCAGAGATTCTGAAGTAGATCCAGAATCTCCTCCTGGTATGATTTTTTTCTCTTTTTTTTTCTTTTTTCTTTTTTTTTTTTACCGCCACTTGCTGACATATATTTTTTTTTGCCAGCTGACTTGCCAGAGGATTCCGACGACTTTGAGCCATCCATGGACACAACTTTTGATGATGCTTCAGATGAGCTCATGGAGGCAGAAAGCATTCCATCAGTCGTCGAAGAAGGTACTTTATAATGATAATCTTGATATTTTGATTTTTGACAATATCATATTCATACCTTTTTCATTTTTCATTGGCAGGTTGTGAGGTGACAGAAGAAGTTCCTCTATCTTTTTTAGAACCAGAGCAGGGGGTACCTATGACCGATCCTGGAGTAGGGGCTTCTTTCACCAATTTTGATGAGGTAGAGGCGAGTACGCCTACTGATATTCCTTCCCCAGCGACTCCGATTGGAAAGAGCTTCTTGATTACTCTTCCAACGGTGCCTGACACGGGTAGTCGACCAACGGAACATGGCGAGTCTTCATCTGAGCCATCCCGTCAGTTTGCGAGGAAGGTGTTGAAGAGAGTCTTGAGCTCATGGGTCGAGACTCTTTCTTCTGGCCATTTGGAGGCTGGTTTTGGCATGGTGAAGCATGTGCAGGACATTCTTGCCGATAGCGAAGAAATCGGTCTGGACATTACAGATGCCAAGGCTTTTGTTGATGAAGTCATCCCTCTAGGCAACAAGTGGAATGAGACCAAGAGCTTTCCAAATGATGTCTTCTTCAACGAGGTGTTTTTGAAACCTTCCAGCGAGGTCAAATCTGAACTGAATGAGATCTCGCGGACTCGGAAGCAGCTCATTCGGGAGAGGAATGTCACCGAGTTGGCTATTATTGAGCTGACACAGGACCAGCACCGCCTTGATAGGGAGGTCACCGAAGCCAGACAGCGCCTTGAGCTATTGGAAGAACAAGCCGCTGCCAAGTGGACTGCCACTTTGAAAGCTCGTAATAAAGAGAGGACCCTCATTCGCCAAGTTGAGGAGGTCGAAAGCAATCTCCGGAGGAAGACTCAAGAATATGAACAATGGCAGATTCTCTGGGAAGAGCTTCCTCGTGCTGAGGATGGATCGCGACGGCCTACTGCTTTTTATGGGAAGATTCTGAAGAAACGCGGCCTGGAAGCTTTGGAGGCTAAGGCCAAGTGTTTGCTTAAGGAGTTAAGCCTATGGCTGAAGACCATGTCGGACTAGCCTCTTGATTTGTAACAAACTTTTTCTTTTTTTCTTTTGGTACCTCCATGTATAAACATTTTTGGCACTTCCTTTTTTTGTATCCCCTTATTTCACTTAAATTCACTTTTGATGAAAACATAAGCAAAAATTGAATGGGAATGCTTCTTTTTTTTGTATCCCCTTATTTCACTTAAATTCACTTTTGATGAAAACATAAGCAAAAATTGAATGGGAATGGTTTGTTTGAAAATTTGATCAAAAGGTTGTCATTTTGTGAAAATCTTTTGTCAAATGGTTGTTTTTAGGCATTAAAGCCAGATTTTGTGGCAAAAAGCCTGATTTTTGAGATGGCTTGAAGGTCGAATTTTGGATGGCGTGAAAGCCAAAATTTTGTTTGGCATGAAAGCCGGTTTTTGGCATGAGAGCCGATTTTTGTGGCGTGAAAGCCAAGTTTTGTTTGGCATGAAAGCCGGTTTTTGGCATGAGAGCCGATTTTTGTGGCGTGAAAGCCAAGTTTTGTTTTGTGGCATGGAAGCCGATTTTTGTTTGTTTGGCGTGAAAGCCAGATTTTGTGGCATAGAAGCCAAGTTTTTTGAAAACCAAGTTTTGTTTTGTTGGCATGGAAGCCAGATTTTTTTATTTTTGGCATGAAAGCCAGGTTTTTGTTTTGTTGGCATGGAAGCCGGATTTTGGTTTTTGGCATGAAAGCCAGGTTTTTGGCATAAAAGCCAGGTTTTGGCGGGAAAGCCGGGTTTTGGCGTGAAAACCGGGTTGTTGGTTTTCAAAAATGCAAGTATCGACTAAGAGTCACCTCCCTGCTGAATGGTATTGCAAGTATCGATGGAATGTCGCTTCCTTGCTCATTCGGTTGCGAGTATCGATGGAATGTCGCTTCTTTGCGGATTTGGGTGCAAGTATCGACTGAATGTCGCCTCCTTGCTTTTTTCTCAAAAATTTGGTTTTGTGGGTATCGATGGAATGTCGCCTCCCCACAATTTTTGAAATTTGAGGTTTTTTCGAACCTTTGTTTTTTTGTTTTGAAATTTGGGTTGTGGATATCAACTGAAACGTTGTGTCTCCACGATTTTTTTGAAATTTTGCAAGTATCGACGAGGTGTCGCTTTATTGCGATTTTGAGGTCTTGGAAGTATCGAATGGGGTTTGCATCCTTCCGATTTTTGGGTTTTGTGTGAGTATTGACTAAACGTCGCTTCCCCACGGTTTTTTTTTTTTTTTTTGAAAAATCATTTTTTGTTTAAAGACACGAGGGTCGTAAATTTTGACTCAAAACCATCTTTGGTGGTAAAAGTCAGGGTGGACTAGGGTGGAAATTCCTAAGTCTTGATTTTTGTTTCAAACCATGAATTTTGGGTTCAAGGATTGAAAGTTTTGGTCAAGTTAGGGAAGAGGCTCCTAAACTTGGATTTCGGGTTTGGTTTTGTTTTTTTTTTTTTTTTTTTTTTGAACAATGAAACATTGAAAGTAAGCATTGTTTTTGGCTTTTTAGAAATTTCAACATAGGAATGAAAACTCTAAAAAGGGTGGGTTTGACGAGCAAGTACCTAGGAATAGGCTTTGGCCATACAGGCATCACTCTGACCCGATGTAGGAAGTCTTCAAGGTTAGTACCGCTTCAAGAACTTACCATTGATGGGCAGCATACATCTGTCACCTTCCATGTTTAGAAGAGCATATGCACCATTGGAGAAGACTTTGTCGATGACGAAGGGTCCCTCCCATTTTGGTTCGAATTTGCCTTTGGATTTGTGGGCAAAAACCATTGGCTTTTTCACCGCAAGAACCAAGTCACCCTTTTTGTGGGCGCGTTGCCTGACCCTTTTGTCAAAAGATCCTGCCATGCATGCTTGGTAAAGCTCAACGCTTTGTAGAGCTTCGAGTCGTCTTTCATCGAGATTATCCAGTTCTTGGAGTCTCAATTTGACGTTGCTTTCTTGCGTCATTTCATTTTGTAGAGCTACCCTTAAAGAAAGAATTTGTACCTCTAGGGGGACAACTGCTTCACATCCATAGACCAAGGAGAATGGTGTGCTATGGGTTGGTCCTCGAACGGTAGTCCGGTAGGCCCATAAAGCTTCAGGCAGCTTGTCGCTCCAGTCTTTTTTGTGAGTAGAGACCATTTTCTTGAGAATTTTGCAGAGTGTCTTGTTGAAGGCTTCTGCTAGTCCATTCGCTGTCGGGTTATACGGAGTCGAATGACAACTTTGGATTTTGTATTTGTCGCAGAACCTATAGAATCTGTGATCCCGGAATTGTGGTCCGTTATCATGGACGAATCTTTTAGGTATGCCGAAGTGACAAATGATGTTGGTTCATAAGAATTGAATGACTGACGAGGTCTTCATTTCACTGAACGTAAATGCTTTTGACCACTTGGAGAAATAATCCGTAACGGCGAAGATGAAACGATTATCTTTGCTTGACGGGGGAGAGATAGGACCTATGATGTCCATACCCCAGGCTTCGAAGGGCCATGAGATCGCTGTAGGATGTAGCCATTCTGGAGGCATGTGTACATAATCTCCATGAACTTGGCATTGTTGGTAACGTTTAGCAAATTGTATTGCGTCAGCCACCATGGTAGGCCAATAATAACCTAACCTTTTTATCTGATCGTAGAGCTTGGGACCAGCCTGATGGACTCCACAAAGACCAGCATAAACTTCTTTTAGAGTTTCTTCCGCCTCTTGTTGTGACAAGCAGCGTAGAAGTACTCCATTGAAGGATTTTCTGTAAAGCATTTTGGAGGGAATATCCAAATGAAAGTTTGGGGCTCGTCTTTGGATACTTACCCGCTCTTTTAGATCTTCAGGTAGGATTCCGAACATAATATAATCAATGAACGGATCCCTCCAGTCGCCTATCGGAGGTTTAAGGATGGAAATCATACCTCCGATCACTCGATGGCATTCAGCAACTGCTTGGTGTGCCATGGATGCAGCAAGTCCAGCCAGGGCATTTGCACGGATGTTTTCACCTCTGCGGATGTGGGTGATGTGACAGATGTCAAAGTTTTGACAAAGCGATTGCGCCTTGTTGTAGTAAGGCAACAGATCAGGCTTCTTGATTTCATATTCTTGATTCATCTAGTTGACGATCAGTTGAGAATCCCCAAATGCTTCCAGCATGGTGATGCCAGATTCGAGGGCGAGTTCCAGTCCTATAATCAGAGCTTGGTACTCAGCTGCATTGTTTGAACATAGTTCCAGTAGCAAAAATGAGTGTGGAATCATGTATTTATCGGGGCTAACAAAAAGAATGCCAATTCCCGATATCGGCTTTCCTTTTTCATTTGTCCTGGTTGCACCATCGAAGTACATGTTCCAGGAGGCATTTGGTGAGTAAGTCTCCACGTTGTAGACAGGTTCGTCTGGGAGATCATCCCTGAGCGGAGAATCCTTAGGCAGTGGATGCTCTGCGAGAAAGTCTACCAGAGCTTGACCTTTTATTGCTTTCTGTGGTACATACCTAATATCAAATTGTGACAGAAGGATGGACCATTTTGCCAGCCGGGCATTGAGAGAACCTGCTTTTGTAACAAGGACCTTCAAGAGATTGATCCTCGATATCAGGTATACTGTGTTTGACAGCAAATAGTGACGCAGCTTTTGTACGGCGAACATCACTGTCAAGCATTCTTTTTCGACTGGAGAGTAGCGATGCTCTGCACCTACCAACATGCGACTGAGGTAGTATAGAGCAGCTTCTTTTCCTCCATCATTTTCTTGTGCAAGTAGAGCGCCCAAAGAATAGTCAAGAGCTCTTGTGTACAAGATGAATGGTTTTCCGGTTGTGGGAACAGCCAACACCGGAGGCTTGGTCAGGTATGACTTGATGTCTTGAAATGCAACTTCACATTCAGCATCCCAAACAAAGTCTACACCTTTCTTCATCAGGCGAGAAAATGGACGGAATTTTCCTGATAGATTGGAAATGAACCGTCGGATGTACGCCAACCTTCCTTGAAGCCCTTTCAGTCCTCTCAGGGTTCTTGGAGATGGCATTTCTAGAATTGCCTTGACTTTGATGGGGTCAAGTTCTATTCTTGCTTTCCGAACTATGAATCCGAGGAACTTACCCGATGAAACACCGAAGAAGCATTTGAGGGGATTCATTCGCAGTTTGTGTTTGTGAAGCCGGAGGAAGACTTCTCGAAGATCTTGGAGATGGTCTTCTTTCCTTTTGCTTTTGACGGCGAGGTCATCAACATAACATTCGACCGTCTTGTGCTGCATATCTTGGAATATCTTCATCATAGCCCTTTGATATGTTGCACCCGCATTTTTCAGACCAAATGGCATGACAGTGTAGCAATACACGCCAAATGGGGTCCGAAAGGATGTATGCCTTTCATCTTCGGGATGCATCTTTATCTGGTTGTAGCCAGAGAAGCCGTCCATGAAAGTCATTCGCTCAAACCCGCAGGTGTTGTCAATCATTACCTCCGGTATGGGGAGCGGGAATTCATCTTTGGGGCATGCATTATTCAGGTCTCTATAGTCAATACAGACTCTGATTTGCCCATTTTTCTTTATCACATGGACGATGTTGGCCAACCATTCAGGATGTTGTTCCTCGCGGATGAAGCCAACGTTTTTGAGTTTCTGAACTTCTTGTTCAATTTTTTCCATCACATCAGGACGGAATCTTCTTTGGCCTTGTTTGACAGGCTTGATATTTTCTTGCAGGTTGAGTTTGTGAACTGCTATTTTGGGATATAAACCAGGCATTTCAGCGTAAGACCATGCAAAAGAATCAACAAACTCACGAAGAAAAGAGACATACTCGGGTAACTCCTCATCCTTTATATTCTTGCTTATGAATACAGGACGTGGGTTATCTGGTGTTCCCAAGTCTATCTTTTGAACAGAATCTTCTGTCGGAAGGTTTGAAGGTGTTTCCTCCACAACATTTTCGGAGGTTTCCAAGTCAACAAGACCTTGCGGATTTCCAAGGGCATTTTCAGACCATGGCTCCGCTTCTGTCCATAAATCTTCTTGATCGGTATTCTTCTCAAGACTTGCTATGAGATGATCCCAATCACCAGCTGAAACTGGGTCGAAGTAAGGCACTTCTTTTGGAGACGATGGCTCTTCTGAATCAGAGAACCGTGCGTCTGTGTCATCGGACAATTCCTCTTCATCATCAGAGAAATCATACCAATTTGATGAGCTTCCTGGGTCCTTGTCGGGTAACTCTTCAAAGAGATATCCAAGGAGATCGATGTCTTCATCGACATGAGATGTTGAGGCTTGGTCGGCAAAACGACTTTGCAGCCTTTGTGTCGGCTGTCTCATTGGAGTGTCAAGATCATACCCCAATCCGTATGAAGACTTGTCTATGTGACGGTGGAGTTTCCAATCTTCCAGCTGACTTTTGGTCAGAGTGGGTCCCAATGGTGTGAGAATACCATGGCCACCTCCCAAACCAATTGGATTTTGAGCGTCATAGCCCATTTTCTTCATGATAGCTTGTGCCATTGGACTATACAAGGATAGTTGAGGCATACCTTCATTTTGGAAAGGCTCAAGCTGGCAGTTTGATGAAGAAGCTTTTGATCTATAGAAGAAGATTGGTTTATCTTCTGCCGACGTTTTCGGAACGACGAAGGTAGCAGACGCAGGATCTTCTACGTCAGCAGGGGTCTCCAATGGAGTGAGAGCAGGCCGAACTTGCTGAATATCAGCTTGGCTTGATGATGTATCATCTTCAGTCTCTGAATCCAAATCCGTGTCTTGTATGATAGACACGAAGGAGACAGCAAACTTGCCCCCTGTCTTTTGCTTTGTCTTCTTTGCTTTAGTAGTGATTACCAAAGGTTTGGAAGATTTGAAGGAGATGACGAAGGGAGACTGATTGCTCTCTTTGAGTTTGCCGGAAGGTTTGTTTTCTTCCGATGATTGCTGAGGAGCCTTGCCTTTATCTTTTTGGAGATTGCCGGCAAAGGATGCTGTTTTCTCCTCATTTTCTTCTTTTTCATCCTTGTACATCTGAGAGTCTGCAAAATGGACTTCCTTGCCTTTGAAGGGCTTTTTGTCTACAAACACTCGATGTATCAAGCCGTCGTCGCCAACAAACTTGATGCACTGATGTAGAGTCGAAGGAACGACACCGTTCTCGTGTATCCAAGGGCGTCCAAGAAGGATGTTGTAGCATGAAGGGGTTTTTATTGCATATACGGTGACCTCAGAGATGAGATCGCCGATTTGCAACCTGAACCGGATTTTGCCAATTGGCCTTTGAGCACTCCCATCGTATCCAAAGATGGACACAGATGTGTGGCTTAGTTTGCTAGGTGGGTGTCGCGACCCCGAACCGGGGCCCGAGGACCGCGACGGTGTGGTGTGAGTAAAGAACTACTCCTTAATAATAATTATACATTTCCTTAATTTCCCACAGGTTTCCGCGGTGAGGATTCCACATACACTCTTAGAACATTTATATTGGTGCGGAAGCGTGTAGCAAATCAAACTCTTAATTCATTCTCATCAATGAGACTGATGATACACAAGTATGACACGATGTCAGAGTGAGCAATGATCTCATTAGCATTCCCAAAATATGAAGTTAAAGTTTAAACAAAAGATCAAGTTAAATTAACATTCCCCAAAAATAATGGCCAACAAAGGCCAGTACAACCAAAAGTATAAATCAGTAATCAGTCTATAATCTCCCAAAATGTTCGCAGCTCAAAGCTAAACCGAATGTCTACATGACATCGTCAGCTTGCCACTCTACTAATCGTTGCGGTTCATCAACCGCCTCCTCTGGCTCCTCCTCAAAGGCAATAACGGGAGCTGGACCTGAGTACCACAAAAATGGGTCAGACACGACGGTCTGGCAGGTGGGTGAATAGATAATACCAAGAAAGAAATCAAAGCATATCATAGACATAACGAAAACTGTCATAAAACAGGATGCATGGTTCATTTAAAGTACAGATGCAATATAAATCATGTGGGGTATTCAAGGTACAGAAACTGACTAGATGGCAACCACACTAGAGCTAAATCCTCTCCATCACTAAGGTGATGAGAGCACATTCAGTGCGTTGGGCTCGAGCACAAGAAGTGACGAGAACCAAAATTATATACATATACATATAGCTAGGCAAGACCACGGCCGCGGAACCGAGTAACGGGACAGGACAGGATCCAAGTTGCAACTGGCGGGAGCACAAGGGGGAGGCCCAAGTCAGTTGATCAGACTGACAAGGACGTCCAAGCTTAGTGGTGCCGACTCATAGGTTACATGAGAAATCAAAACGTATACAAAACATATCAGTATAAAACATTCGGGTAAGCGGGGCATGGTGCTCGTAGGCACACATTTCAGGTTATTATCTGTTCATGCATAAACGGGGCTGGCAGGACATATCAGGCGTATAAATCAAAATTTGAGTAAAACAATGCAATGAATCCTTATATCATTAGGGATTATATATTGGGGCATCCATATTCAAACGACATGTATAAGGATCTTGTATGTCTATAATACCCTTAGTATGGTACTCGAATGATAGAGGACATACTATAAAAAGCTATTCTAATCCAGATTTAACCAATTTCCACTAATCTCACTTATAGCTCAAACGCGTCTTAATTAACACTAAAAGGAAACTCTCGGGGCGGGGTCTTACATCCTCCACCCCTTAGTCCACCAAATGAAATAAAATAACTAACCTCGGGTAGTAGATGCGGATACTTCTTCTGAACTTGATCCCGTAATTCCCACGTTGCCTCTTCAGGTCCGTGATTTTCCCAAAGCACTTTCACCCATTGTATAGTCCTTGTCCTCAGTTCTTGTTCTTTCGTATCGATGATCTGAATAGGCTTCTCGACATAGGTGGCATCTTCTCTGATCTCTAATGGTTCATGACGGAGTACATGTGACGGGTCGGGGACGTACTTTTTCAACATAGACACATGGAACACATTGTGCACGCCGGAAAGCTCAGGTGGTAAGGCCAATCTGTAAGCCACGTCGCCAATCTTGCTCACGATATCATAGGGTCCAATGTATCTCCGAGATAATTTGCCTCTCTGTCCGAATCTCAAAGTTCCTCTAGTAGGTGACACCTTCAAGAAAACCTTATCTCCTTCCTTAAAGTGTAAGTCCCTTCGATGAGAGTCTGCATAACTCTTCTGTCTACTCCGGGCTACTTTCAGACGTTCTTGGATCAACTTGACTTTGTCACTGGTTTCACTCACCATAGTCGGTCCATGAAAACTGCGAATACCTACTTCTTCCCAACAAACTGGAGTTCTACATCTCCTACCATACAATGCCTCAAAAGGCGCCATCCCAATGCTCGAATGATAACTGTTGTTGTAGGCGAATTCGCAAAGCGGTAGGGTCTCATCCCATTGAGTCTTGAAATCTAGTACACACGCTCGAAGCATATCTTCAAGGGTCTGAATTGTTCTTTCCGACTGACCATCTGTTTGTGGGTGATACGCTGTGCTGAACTGAAGCTTCGTTCCCATAGACTCATGCAAAGTCTTCCAAAATCTCGAGACGAATCTGCTATCTCTGTCCGAAGTAATGGAGATTGGCTGCCCATGACGGCTGACAATCTCGTTAACAAACAACTCTGCAAGAGGTAGCATATGCATTTTCTCTCCGGTCTTCATAGGAATAAAATGAGCTGATTTGGTAAGACGGTCCACAATGACCCATATGGAGTTGTTCCCTTTTCTGATCCTTGGCAATCCCGAGATGAAATCCATGGTGATATGTTCCCACTTCCACTCCGGGATCTCTAATGGCTGCAATAACCCTGGAGGTCTCTGATGCTCTGCCTTCACCAACTGACACGTCATACATCGGGAAACGAAAGCTGCTATTTCCCTCTTCATGTTGTTCCACCAAAATCTGCCCTTCAAGTTCTGATACATCTTCGTGCTACCCGGATGCATAGAGTACTCCGTACTGTGCGCCTCTGTCATAATATCATTCTTCAAATCTTCAATGTTGGGCACGCATAGACGATCACGATAGAATAAGACTCCATCCACAATACGAAAATCAGGACGTTCTGCTATATGCTCTGAAATCTTGGCCAACTCTGGATCTTGCAATTGGTTGTCCTTGATCTTCCGAATGAACGAGGGTTCAGACACTGACATGTTGGCTAACATCACTCCCTCGCTTAGGGGCTGAAAATCTACCCCCAACTCTTCAAATTGCTGAAAGAAGCACGTAACTCTTAGGCTTGCCACACTTGCTGACTTCCTACTCAAGGCATCGGCTACTACATTTGCCTTTCCCGGGTGGTACTTGATCGGAAAATCATAATCTTTGATATATTCCATCCATCTTCTTTGTCTCATATTCAACTCCTTCTGAGAGAACAAATACTGTAAGCTGCGGTGATCGGAGTGGACTTCGAATTTCTCTCCGTAGAGGTAATGTCTCCACATCTTTAGTGCAAAAACGACCGCTGCTAACTCCAGATCATGCGTTGCATAGTTCTTCTCGTGGTCCTTCAACTGACGGGATCCATAAGCAACGACTTTTCTATCTTGCATCAACACACAACCGAGTCCTATATTCGACGCATCTGTAAAAATGGTGTAACCGCCGCTCCCGGATGGTAGAGTGAGGACGGGTGCTAATGTTAATCTCTTTTTTAACTCTTGGAAGCTGGCCTCGCATTGGTCTGTCCACACATAAGGTGCATTCTTCTTGGTCAACTTCGTCAATGAAGCTGCAATCGACGAAAATCCTTGCACAAATCTTCGATAGTAACCCGCCAATCCAAGAAAACTTCTGATTTCTGACGCGTTCTTCGGTCTTTCCCACTTCACAACTGCATCTATCTTGGCTGAGTCCACAGATAATCCTTCTTTGGAAATGACATGACCTAAAAATGCGACTTCTTCAAGCCAAAAATCGCACTTAGAGAGCTTCGCATACAATTGATTGTCTCTTAGGAGTTGCAATGCTATCCTCAAATGCTCTTCATGTTCTTCTCTAGACTTAGAGTACACCAAAATGTCATCAATAAACACCACTGTGAATTGGTCTAAGTACTCAGCGAATATTTTGTTCATCAAAGCCATGAATACTGCTGGTGCATTCGTCAGTCCAAATGGCATCACTAGAAACTCATAGTGTCCATATCTCGTCCGAAACGCCGTCTTCGATACATCTGAATCTCTAACTCTCAGCTGATGATAACCGGATCTTAGATCGATCTTCGAAAAGTAAGCAGCACCTTGCAATTGGTCAAACAATTCATCTATCCTTGGCAACGGATACTTGTTCTTGATGGTAGCTTGGTTCAATTTCCGATAATCAATACACATTCTCATGGAACCGTCTTTCTTCTTGACGAATAAAACTGGAGCTCCCCAAGGTGAGACGCTCGGTCTAATAAAACCTTTATCCAACAATTCTTGCAACTGAATCTTCAACTCTCCTAATTCAGCTGGAGCCATTCTGTATGGTGTGATAGATATCGGAGCGGTCCCTGGTAACAATTCGATGGTGAAGTCAATCTCCCTAACAGGTGGTAAACCTGGGATTTCTTCTGGAAAAATGTCTGGGAATTCGCAAACAATTGGGATCTCCTCCACCCCTTGGGACCGTTTATCCTCCGTGATAAACGCTAAATAGCATTCACATCCACTTCTCACTAGTCGATCAGCCTTCAATGCTGAGACGAATCTTGGACAAGAATTCTTCTTCTCCCCATGGAACAAAACGCCTGCTGGGGTCTCCTCTAATTTGAACGTGAGGGTCTTATGGAAACAGTCCATCGTAGCATGGTACCCTGCTAACCAATCCATTCCTAGAATGATATCAAAATCATACATCTCCAACAAAATGAGATTCGCCGGTAACACCACATCTCCTATCTTAATAGCACATCTAGGATAATATTTCCTACACACAACTTGTTTGCCTACGGGGGTGGACACCGTCAATACATACTCAAGTTCTCTAGCAGGCATATCAATCAACTTAGAAAATTTTGGAGACAAGAAGGAGTGCGTAGAGCCAGGGTCAAACAAAATCTTAGCTTCAAATCCACAAACTAGGAGTGTACCTTCCACCACGTTATCTGCCGCCTCTGCATCAGCTTGGTTAATTGCATACACTTGTCCTCGCTGCTGAGGCCTGTTCTGAGCCTGTTGCTGCCTTCCTTGCTGTGCGTTCCTATGCTGCTGAGGGGGACGCTGATTCTGATTCTGTCCTTGCTGACGAGCTGGATGCTGCTGTGGAGGTCTATATTGTTGCTGTGGAGCCTGCTGCTGGAGTGGCCTGGGCTAGTTCTGTACGGCTAGTGCGTTCTGAGGTGGTGCCTGGCGCTGTGTTCCTTGTTGTTGCTGATTCTGTCTGTTGTTACCTTGTCCAGCTTGCCTTGGGCAGTCCTTGAGCTGGTGTGCCATGGATCCACATCTGAAACATGCTCCCGTAATCGTACAGCATTGAGCACTCTCGTGGTTCTTACCACAGTGAACGCAAACTAGAGCATTCTGCACGTTTTGTTCATGCCTCGGTCGTTTGTTCTGATGGTTCCTTGGTTGGTGATTCTGTTGGTGAGCTGGTGCCTTTCCTTGGATCTTGAGGATCTTGTTGTTCAGGTTCTCGAATTTATAGGCCCTTCTCACAGCCTCTTCAAAAGTGATAGGTGGTACAACACCCGTGGCATCCCTCTCAATGATCGGGTTAAGTCCTTCAAGGAACTTCGCTATCTTTTTCTCCACAGTGTCAATCGACTCGAGGGCATATCGAGACAACCTTTCGAACTTCGTGAGGTACTCTTGAACGGTCGTGTTACCTTGTACGAGCTGCTGGAATTCAATGGCCTTCTGCCTCTTCACATGTGTCGGTACATACTTGTCACTGAATTGTCTCTTGAAACTTGTCCAAGCCTCTGCGTCTGCTATGGTCCTATACTCAGCCTTGATTGTTTTCCACCATATTTCTGCTAGGCCGGTGAACATGGAAGCGGTGAGTTGCACTTGTTGTCTACCGGTACATCTAAATATCTCAAAGATGTTCTCCGTATGCTCCAACCAGTCGTCTGCAGCTAGTGGGTCCTCATGTCCCGTGAACTCCTTGGGACCCCTCTTCCTAAACTTTTCATACAACGCATTGGGATCATGTTCCCTATTGTTAATGACAATCTGAGTGCCTAGAGGTTGCGCTGGTGCCGGTTCAGGTCTCCTTTCTAACACTTCTAACAACTGCCTTTGCATCGTAGCCATCTCCCTAGCATGCTCTTCATCCTTCCTGGCCATTTGCTCTTGCAATCTGGCTTGATTTTCATTGGCTTGACGTTGCTGGTCAAGCATGGCTTGCATCATCTGTTGAAATTGATTCTGCATGTTTGGATCCGGAGTGCCGTTTCCTAGTGGCCCGGTGTGTTCACTATTGCTTGCGGTGGGATTGTCGGTTACGGGTCTTTTTCGAGGTGGCATGTCACTGTAAAACAAATTGTTAGCACATAAAGTCATATAAGGGTTACACATTGCTCACACGAGTCTAACTAACGAAAAGACTAACGAAAAGTCTAACGGATCCTCGCCACGTCCTTAGGATTTCTAGTTTCTTTTAATTGCCTGAACCACGTCTCGCTCTGATACCAGTCTGTCGCGACCCCGAACCGGGGCCCGAGGACCGCGACGGTGTGGTGTGAATAAAGAACTACTCCTTAATAATAATTATACATTTCCTTAATTTCCCACAAGTTTCCGCGGTGAGGATTCCACATACACTCATAGAACATTTATATTGGTGCGGAAGCGTGTAGCAAATCAAACTCTTAATCCATTCTCATCAATGAGACTGATGATACACAAGTATGACACGATGTCAGAGTGAGCAATGATCTCATTAGCATTCCCAAAATATGAAGTTAAAGTTTAAACAAAAGATCAAGTTAAATTAACATTCCCCAAAAATAATGGCCAACAAAGGCCAGTACAACCAAAAGTATAAATCAGTAATCAGTCTATAATCTCCCAAAATGTTCGCAGCTCAAAGCTAAACCGAATGTCTACATGATATCGTCAGCTTGCCACTCTACTAATCGTTGCGGTTCATCAACCGCCTCCTCTGGCTCCTCCTCAAAGGCAATAACGGGAGCTGGACCTGAGTACCACAAAAATGGGTCAGACACGACGGTCTGGCAGGTGGGTGAATAGATAATACCAAGAAAGAAATCAAAGCATATCATAGACATAACGAAAACTGTCATAAAACAGGATGCATGGTTCATTTAAAGTACAGATGCAATATAAATCATGTGGGGTATTCAAGGTACAGAAACTGACTAGATGGCAACCACACTAGAGCTAAATCCTCTCCATCACTAAGGTGATGAGAGCACATTCAGTGCGTTGGGCTCGAGCACACGAAGTGACGAGAACCAACATTATATACATATACATATACATATAGCTAGGCAAGACCACGGCCGCGGAACCGGGTAACGGGAAAGGACAGGATCCAAGTTGCAACTGGCGGGAGCACAAGGGGGAGGCCCAAGTCAGTTGATCAGACTGACAAGGACGTCCAAGCTTAGTGGTGCCGACTCATAGGTTACATGAGAAATCAAAACGTATACAAAACATATCAGTATAAAACATTCGGGTAAGCGGGGCATGGTGCTCGTAGGCACACATTTCACGTTATTATCTGTTCATGCATAAACGGGGCTGGCAGGACATATCAGGCGTATAAATCAAAATTTGAGTAAAACAATGCAATGAATCCTTATATCATTAGGGATTATATATTGGGGCATCCATATTCAAACGACATGTATAAGGATCTTGTATGTCTATAATACCCTTAGTATGGTACTCGAATGATAGAGGACATACTAAGTTTCCTTATGCACGTTGATGAATCTAAAAGTCCCAATACCTTTTCCGAATTGGTGTTTCTTTCTATGTCAATCTCCTTATGTCATCCCCTGGGTCTTTCCAAGGTGGTAGGGCATCAGAACAACCCATCCAAACCTTTAAATACCATATCTGAAACCAATAGAAAAGACTCAGGAATTCTGGGTAAAACTCGGTCACCTGTCGGTCAGCTGGCGGTTAGCCGCCGATGTGATCGGCGGCTAGCCGCTGACTGACCGCGGGGCTGACCGCGGTTCACCCTGCTAAAATGTAGCATTCTGTGTTTCTAACCGCACATCTCGGCTACCTTGCGGTCACAGGGTTTTTGACTGGCGGTTAGCCGCGAGCTGACCGCGCGGCTGACCGCGGTTCGCCTGTCAAAACACAGCATTCTGTGTTTCTAACTGCATCTGGGTCGGCTAGCCGCCGGTCACCTGTCGGCTAGCCGCCAAGGTGACCGCCCGCTGACCGCCCAGCTGCGGGAACTACCCATCAGGTGCAAATTTCAGTCCTTTCTTTCCCAAACCATTTCACCTCAACTCCAACCATTTCCGAACATGAAATGGGTCTATTCCCTCCCATTTAACATTTAATTCTTTCCACCAACCACCATTCCATCTATGCATTTAATTCTCCTACCAATACAAATCTCATTCAATGCAAGTACAAATATCATTTAAGAGGTTTATAATGGCCAAAATAAACTTGATGATGAATGCATTTATTCTCATAAAACTAACTAAGGGAGAAACCATGTCAATAAATACATTTCTAAAAGCATTATGAAACATAATGAACCAAATGAAATAGGAATTGTAAAAATTCCACATTTTCAATAAAATAAGAACTTATTCAAATCGAATCCATTCATCCACTTGCCTTGGTCTCCAAAGTATGCTAGTCAAGCTCTAATCCACTATCAAGCTCAAAATCTACAATCTACACAAAAATCCCCAAAATACAATCATTACAACCCTAGAATGTCAAAATCAAGAAATAGATGGAGATAGCTTCCAATAATCATGGTGAAGCACCTCCATGGCTAGAAGACTACACAACCAAGAGATGAGAAGAAGAACTTACATGAAGAGTCCTCTAATGGAAAGAGTTTGCTCAAAAGATAGCTTGGAATGGAAGGTTCTCTAAAAAAAAAGATATCAAGAGGAAGCTCTCATGGAGGGGAAGAAGATTACCACCTCCATTTTGCCTTTAGCAATAGATTTGAAAGAGATTGAGAGATGGAGAAGCAAGGAGCAAGGTAAGTTGAAGAGAACCCTAGGGCTGGGCTGGGATTTCTTGTTCTCAAGAAAGTTGCAAGAAGAGGAAGAGAGGGAAAAGGACTCCTCCTTATATAGATAATGGCAAGGGGTCCCACAACTTAAGAATCCAATTGAGCTAAAACATCGTTCTACGGGCTTCGGACGGATTCGACGAAGAAGGAAAAATTGATCGTCGAAATTTCTACCTTCCAAAAAGTATATATTTTACGAGTTTCGGAGACATTGAAATTAGTGTCCAGATTTTGTGTAAAAAGACTGTTTTACCCCTATCAATGGCAAAGTAGGGTTTAGAGGTCTCGAATGGAAACGGAGCAAATACAAAAGTTGTCGGGAATCATAAAACACATTGAACGGAGTAATTTACAGATTTCCAGAATTATTAAATAGATCCTAAAACTAATCGAGACACAATAAAAGGAACCCCCAAAGGGCCCCACTAGATCAAAAGAGTTCCCAAAATTATTCAAAGCTATAAAAAGCTATTCTAATCCAGATTTAACCAATTTCCACTAATCTCACTTATAGCTCAAACGCGTCTTAATTAACACTAAAAGGAAACTCTCGGGGCGGGGTCTTACAGTGGGATACCCAGCTCTTCGAGTGCCGAAGTAGAGATGAGGTTGAGTGCAGAACCCGGGTCGATCTGGACTCTGTGTATCGGCATCTCTTTGATGTACCCTGTGAAGTACAAAGGTCGGTTGTGCTTCGTCTTGCCCAGCAGGAGGTCTTCCTTATTGAAGGCGATGGTAGCACTTGCGGCTTTTTGGACCGAGAGGCATTCAGTGCAAGGTCCTCCAGCTTCTTTCCTTTCTCCCTTTGAGGAGGTTTTTGATTTTGTGACCCTATAGTCCATTTCAATTTGCAGGACTTGCGGGGCATGTTTATCGACATCCAGATTCAGCCTTTGCAGTTCTGAAATGAGACTATCACGAGTTTGTGGTGACATTCGTAATAAGTCTAGGATGTGCAGTCGTGCAAGTATGTGTTTGAAGTGCTCGATCAAGTCATACTTGAAAGCCTCCTTTAGGCCTTCATTTTCATTATTACCGCCGCTTGGGGCATTTACAGCTTGTTTTCCCGAAGGATTTACATAAGAAGAAGAAGAAGGTTGGTTATAGTTTTTGTGGTAATCCCGGCCAGAGCGGGTACCTTTCCCAACTTCAAAAGCTTCTAGAGGTGGTTCTTCTTTCGAAAGACCCCCTTCGGGCTCAAGGGGTTGATCTTCCCCATTTGCTGAAAACACTTCTGCAACAGCATTGCCGTCTTCAGTTATTGCGTTGCATGGAGCATTTTCAGGGAACAAGTCCTGAACAGCTTCCAACAACTTTTCTTCTTTGTCCAGTATTTCATCGGTCCAGACATCTCCTATGAGGTTGGGTACCTGGGACCAATTGATTGGGTTTTCTTTGAAGACTTCATCAGCCAGAGCTTCTTCATGGTGATCAGTCGGAAGAGGCTTGAATTCTGATGTCACTATTTCAGGAGACGATGGCTGAGAAGGTGTTATCTCAGTGGAAGTCACCCGAGAATATGTAGCTCCAGAAGATATGCTACCAGATACATTTTGAGAGTCCGTGGCCTCAGCAGATGGAGCTTCAGAGGCACTATCATCCTGAACTATCACATTACAGGCAACTTTGATAGAAGATGCCTCCATAATGGACCGTTGGGAATCAGACTCATCCTCCGATGTAAGAGGATCATCAATCCAGCAACTTTCTTCATTTTCCGGAGTCACTGGAGGGGATGCTTGTAGATTTTCCGGGACTTCCGGGTCTGGATTTTGATGAAGTTGGTTGATGCGATCCTGCTCCTGCTCTATGGCTAGACGCTGCAAGATCCTCGCATATTCTTCAAGATCGGGCATAGGAGCCAAATCTTCTTCTTCATCTGCCCCTTGTCGTTCGACCTGGTTGGGATCCACTAGAGCATTTGTTTGTGCTATGTTAACAGCATTTTGGGCAGCCTCTTGATCTTCATCATCATCAGATCAGGATCCTTGTGGCTGGAAGGGGTTATACCAGATTACTGGCATAAGGTGGGATTCCGGGATCCATTCTTCGTCGGAGAGATATTCTCCGGTTTCAAGGGATTCCTCCCACTCATCGGTGTCACTGGCAGTGTCACTGGACTCGTATCCATTCATGGAGAATCCAACTACCGAGTTACAAGAGTATGATGCCCCCTGCGTAGTCTCATCTCTGAGCCGTGGTGGCATGAAATCACTGAGAGTGAATTTTCTTATCACTCTTGGAACTTTGGGGAGAGACCCCTCTGTTGCCCCCAGTGAAGCGGTAGAGGAGGTTTCTGCTTTTTCAGGGACCTCTTGTTTTGTTTGAGCCTTCTCCTGCTGTTTGAGCTTGCGGAGTTGTCTCTTGGCTTGCCTTCGCTGTTGAGCGGTCGGCTTTGTTTTGACGATCTCCCAATTTTCATCTTCTAGGAGATCAGGATTTACCCATATGGGTTGTCCTTCTGGTGTTGGGTAAGGCACCAGCTCTTGGGACGTTTGGGTCATTTTTATCACCTTGAAGGAAGTAGTGACTTTTTCCTTTGATGGTTTGGATGTTTGTCTATATGACACCATGTTAACGGAGGCAAACCCATAGTTTTTGTCAAAGGTGATGACTCTGTTTTTCCACATCTCGTTAATCTTCTCTCTCACAACGAAACATTGGTTGAGAGGATGCCAGACCATTTGGTGGTATGGACAATATCGGGGATCATTGGTTTTGCCAACATCTCCCGGTCTTTTGGGGTCAGGCAAGGTGAGTTTGCCATTTGCCAAGAGAGCCCCAAATATTTCTTCAACTTCTTCATCGAACGAGTATTTCTTTTATACTCGTTCTTTGAAGGCATCAGAGAGTTCAGGTCTCTTACCTGCAGCTTTATTTTCAGCTTTCTTTGGTGGCTGAGGAGCTGACTTGGTTTGCACATTGAGAACCTCCTTTTTCTTAGGCTTGGAGGTCGGAATGGCGGTCTGCTCCTTCTTTGATGACTTCTGACTGTTGAGGTCTTTGATCACCGTTTCAGCCTCCATAGACGCTTCTAGGAGTTCTCCCAAGTTTTTTGATTTGTTGCCGATGATCATGGAGCGGATCCTTGCTCTCATGTTGTTTCGGCAAATGTCGACTAGCGACGCTTGTGGCAGCACATCTTAGCATTTGTATGCCATTGCTTTCCACTTGTGAATGAAGTCGTATGTCAACTCATTCTTTCCCTGTTTAAGGCTGCAGAGTTGAGCCATAGTAACAGGATGATCCTCACCTTTGAAGTGGGTCAGGAAACGTGTCTCTAGCATGGTCCAATTTTGAATGGAGTCCTCTGGCAGAGTGGAATACCAATCAAAGGCCGTACCTTTTAGGGTACTTGCAAATAGCCAGATCTTGAGTGCATCTTGATCCACAATCGTTCCTGTCAGGATCTTGAAGTGGATGACATGCTGTCTGGCTGAACCTTTCCCCGTATACGTTTGGAGAAGAGGTTGTTTGAACTTTGAGGGAAACGGAACCGAGTCCATCCATAAGGGATATGGTGGCTTGATCCCATGCTCCTTCAGTGTATCCTCTTCTTTTGCTTTGGCAAAGATATTGTCCACGTCCTTTTTAGTAAGGGCGTGTGACTCATCTTCTCCACCGTTTGCCTCATCTTGTGGAGGAACTTCCTCATTGTTTGGTGGACGCTGGAGAGTGAGAAAAAGGTTTTCCATCAGAACCTCTATTCTTTGCTGTCCTTGCTCTAGCTGCTGAATGCGTAGAGCCATATCGTCATGTGGTGGAGGTTGCTCTGAGTTTGTGACCAAGACATTCATCCTTCGTGAGTCGAAAGAGGATACCGTCTTAGTGACTGAGCTGGAGCTCATTCTTTTAGATGAAGAGCCTGAGGAATGATCACTCCGATGTCCCTGGCTTGAAGGAGTGGGAGAGTCTTCCTGATGTCTTCTCGTCCGGGAGACGCTACGTGTCACCAATCGTCTGACATGTATTTTCGTTGCTGACTTCTGGCGTCTTTTGGTTTTGCCAACTATGTGGACAGCAGCAACTTGGTCGGGTCTTTCTTTTTCGACCCATTTTTGGGAGATTTGAAGCTCAGAATGCTGGGTTCTTTGCTTCTTTAATCTCTTTTGTCGATATGCCGCACGGCGACGTATGCGACGAGCAATTTGAGCATCGGTTAGCTCGGGCTGTGCTCGGCAATGAAGGACGTGGTCCCTCGTGCGCAGCAACCGAGCTTGTCTTCCTTGAAGACTGGCATGGACAGGATTTGGACGCGGTCCTTAGCCTGTCGCAGCGAAGCTTTAAATTTTGCAAGCTCGTCCCCTGTTGAGATGAAGGGTCGAGTTGCAGGAGAGCAGGCCCTGGCAAGTTCTTGTTGAGGCCTTGTGATGCACGACTTGATTTTGGGATTGTATGAGCAAGCCGGCTCGTGCTGAGTAGTTTTTGTAGTTCGGTGGAGGGTAGGTTTCTCTCCTTTGATGTAAGCAAGAGGATAAAACCGGTTCTCCTTGAGAGGAGCCAGGTATGCTGGCTTTGCAGATGTCCGGGACCTTCTTTGTTTTGGTGAAGATCGCGGGGACCAAGTCTTGGGACAGACTTGGTTTTTTGTAGGTTGAGGCCTCATGGGATTGCCACGAACCTCAGGTTTCTTGGTGACCGCCTTTGGTGTCGGGGTAGTGACACGTTGGGGGGCGGTCTTCTGCTTCTTAGCAGGCACCGTCTCTTCTGCGGGTAGTGGGAATGGTCCCTGTGACCCGAAGACGATGGTCCAGGGAGTGGAGGTCGACCCGGTGTTTTGGGAGTTGCTGAGGGAGGTGATGCTTCGGCAACTGGCGGGGCGCTTGAAAGTGCCCTTGCTTTGCTTCTCTTGAAGCATGACTTGGTACTTATTCTCATCGAAGGTGATGGTCAACGAAGCTGCCATTGTTAGTTTTGAAAAACTTTTCTGAAACAAGACCACATCCATTAGTAATCACAAAAATATGGTGATCATAAATGGGCTATACTATGGTTTTGTCTTTTCAAATCGCTCAGGGGCATGGCCCGTTCTGAGCGTAATGAAGAAGGCCAAAAGCCATAGATGGTACAATTGTTCTAAACGCAAGTATGGTCGGCTCGAAATGAGCGTTCCAGGGACTGCTAGAAGCAATTGTAAACCTTAATTCAAATTACCGAGAAGCGAAGCTCACTCGAGGTAAAATGATATAAGGTTAGAGATACAAATGTGTCGGTCGCGAATACAGTAGACCCGAAAGGGCGTACTAACACCGCTAGACACAAATGTTGTAAATCGCATCCTTGAAGGACACGAGATGGGATTTTTTGAAATGTGAAGATTGGATTTGTAAAAGAGAGCAAATGGTATTCCAATCCGAATACAGGTTCAAACATTTTTGCGAGCCTATATCCGAAAAAGGAAAGAACCAGGATTTCTCAGATTTGAATACAATAGTAACGAGAGTTTTTTTTTTTTTTTTTTTGAAAAGTCAAGATTGAATTCATAAAAGAGGGCAAATGGTATTCCAATCCGAATACAGGTTCAAACATTTCTGCGAGCCTACATCCGAAAAAGGAAAGAACCAGGATTTCACAGATTTGAATAAATAGTGACAGAAGTTTTTGGTTTTTTTTTTTTTTGAAGAGTGCACATAGGTCTTCCAATTCGATCTTATGAAACCTTAGTGGATAGATTAGCCCCCAGGTAAGGGTAGGATTACATAATGAACCCGTTTGAAGGACCCTTACCTCGAACAGTCTAGCTGCCTCCACACTCTGGACAAGGCTTTTCTTAGATCCACTTTGGTCAAAGAACGCAATTGGTGCAACCTTAATGCTCTCTCTTTTTTTTTTGAAAGACCTCCAATTGACCCATCAAAGAGAGGAAAATGGCCCCTCCCAATCCGAACGTTGGCTCAAACATTTCTGCGAGCCATTGTACGAAAAGGAAAGAACCAAAGTTTCTCTAATTTGAATCCAAAAGAGAGAAATTTGAAAAGTTTTTTTTTTTTTGAACTTTTTTTTTTTTTTTTGTTGAAAGATCTACGATGGACCCATCAAAGAGAGGAAAATGGCCCCTCCCAATCCGAAGGTTGGCTCAAACACTTCTGCGAGCCATTGTACAAAAAGGAAAGAACCAAAGTTTCTCTAATTTGAATCCAAAAGAGAGAAATTTGAAAAAAAAAATTTCTTGAACTTTTTTTTTTTTTTTTTCAAAGATCTCCGATGGACCCATCAAAGAGAGGGAAATGGCCCCTCCCCATTCGAACGTTGGATCAAACATTTCTACGAGCCGTTGTACGAAAAGGAAAGAACCAAAGTTTCTCTAATTTGAATCCAAAAGAGAGAAATTTGAAAAGTTTTTTTTTCTAGAACTTTTCTCCATAATGATAGGAGTTACATGGTTAATTATCATGATTAATTGGACTTGTAACTCCCATTTCTTGGCTTCTGATTGGGCCGTTCAAAATAATGAGTTAATGACCTTAATAAATTGCCATAAAAGGGTCATTTAACTTCATTAATTGGCTGCCGAGTCGCTTGAAGAGTCGCGGGCCGCGCCGCGTCTTTTGGAATTCTTCTTGCGATGATCATCGATGGATCCGTACGATGCTTGATGTCGGATGACAATGAAAATTCAGACATTGGTTGCCACTAATGGGCAGGCAACATCTGTCCAGTCGATTTCTTGATCGGTCGGGCAGAAAGTGTGCTTTCTTGGTCGGCCAGTTGGCAGTTTTGGAGTGTCCGATGATGATCAAATGATTTCGATGGAGGATCCATGATGTTGACGAAGATCGACGGATATCATGCCTCAAAAATCAGATTTTAAGAAAATCATAGGGGCCAAACATCGCGAAATGCGAAAAAGAAGGGAAAAACGGTTCTTTTGGCGGAAATCCGGCTACCCGGATTTCCAGGGTCGCCGGCGACCATGGGGCTGGCGACCTTGGGCCATGGTCCACTTTCCGGTCGCCTTCCGGTTGCCGTTTCTTGGTCGTTTCTCGGGCTTTTTCGCTTCTGCTTTCTCCTGTATTTTTCTTTGACATTTCTCCTCATTTATTGGCTTAATTCCTCTGAAGAAAACCTGTCGAAAGGCTGTGCAAATCAGAGCACAAAGTTTCCTATTTTTTGGAAAAGCCGAAGACTCCGTAGCCGATTTTCCGCCAAGAGTTGAAACTGGGTCAAACGATGTCGGAATGACCTGAAATTTGAGGTGAAGCTTCTTGGGCATTAGATAGGACCACCCATGGGCTTTTATTTGAGTTTTGAAGCCGTTTGGGGTCCCGTCGATGCTTGACTTGATTTCACCGTGCGAAAGATGTCGAGCTTTGATGTACGGTCATCCGATGTTCGATTGACCTGAAATTTGACGGGGAGCCTATTGGCGTCATTTTGAGATGATCCATTAGCTCCGATTTGGTTGCCATGGTCCCGGGGAGCTTCGCCGCCGGTAGGCTTGATTTTGCTTCGGAGCATCAAAATCTGGTCAAATGTTGTCAGAATGACCTGAAATTTGACGTGCAGCCCTTTGGAAGCATGCAGAAGCTACTCATGTGTTTTGTTTGATGAGTGGCGACATCAGAGGTTCTCGCAGCCGGGAGGCTTGATTTCGCCGTTCGAAGGTTGATGGAGGGTCAAACGGTGTCGGTTTGACTTGAAATTCGATATGGAGCCTTTTGGAGGTATTTTGAGACCATCCATAGACTCTGATCGAAAATTTGATGTATTTGACATTGTCGCCGTCGGGAGCTCCCGCTCAGCTGTTAGAGGATTGAAGTTAGGCCAAATGGTGTCGAAATGGCCCGAAACTTCATGTGTACCCTTCTTTTGGCTACTTTAAAAGATCTTGTAGTTTTTTGTTTGGTTTTGTCAAGATCTGATGCTTGAAGCAGCTTTGCCTGTTTGTAGTAGGATGCGGCTCTATATAGCTTTTGATGTTGATGAGGCAAAGTGATATTTTTTATGTCAACAATTCTATTCCAGAGGGTAAGCCACCCAAACACCATAACTCCACATGGATTTTTAATTCCATATCTTAGCCATAAGGCTCCTCATAGAGGATCTCCCTGATAATGCCATGAAGGAAGAAGAAATAGAGAACCCACCATCTTTAGAGGCACTCCAAACTCTATAATCTTGCTGTTCTTCTGGAATATAAACAGCTTGTAGGAGATTTAAGAGAGAAATAGCCTAATTCTCCTTTTCTTTTTTAAGATAGGACTCTAACACAATTGACCCCCTGTCTAAGATCTCTCCAGGTTGTTGGAAACAATTGCTCTCTTTTCCAATGCACAATTCACCAATTCTGGAAATTGAGGTTCCAACGGACGATCCTAGCAAAAGTTAGAAAAAGGTAGAGTTTTCCATGGAAGTGTAGGCCATGCATTTACTAACATGGATCATGGATGTCACTAGAGCATCACTACATTGGTTGACATGATTGTCTTCAAAGCAAGGGCTTAAACTTATTACTCAAGGTTTGAAGTTTATTTTACGATTATTGTGATTGTAACAATGCTTACTTTCAAATGTCAATTTTAATAAGCATTTAAAGGGAAATTGAGCTAGTAAGGATGCCAATTTGAATTTGAGAACGGGTGCTAATGACTATCAATTCATAAGAGACTCATATTATTAAATTCAGTGGCCGGCCTATACTATGAGGACCTAGGGCGAGATTCAGAAATTGCTAAATAGATGAATGGGGCCCTAGCCCATGCCCTACTTAGGTGACAACCATTGCCCCCACCTTTTTTTTTAAAGAAACCCCCTTCCTTCCTCTTATTTCTTCTCTTTTCTTGTAAAAAGGCACGAGACCTCTTTGGCGCTGATTGGGCTTATTTCTTTCCGCGACCAAGTACTCCAAATAAACCCTTCTCGGTTCCACAACAAGTCAACTCCGTAAATATGACATTTGGACAGAACCCTAATTCATTTTTATTCTTTCTCCTCTCCCGATTTCTAATAGATTTTGAAGCGACTAGATTGGAGGATCTGTTGACCATATTTCGATATTCCTATTAAATATGATATGATTGATTCCTACATTTCTTCAATAAATTGAAATATAATAGGGGAGTGACAGTAGGAGAGACCTTAATTGAACCCTAGTTCTCTCTCCCCTCCCCAAATCTAGTATAATCCTAATCACTATATACACAAGTTCGAACCCTTAATCTCCAAATCCTAGTTCTAAACCCTAAATCCTCGAGTCCTAATCCAAACCCTAAGCCCTAAATCACCAAATTCTAAATGGAAGCCTTAAGCCTTAACTCCCCAAATTCCCTTGATTCATAAGTGTTGATTCCCAAAGACCCTAAATCCAAATTAAAAGCATTGAAACCCAAATCCCTATATTGCTATCTCGTTAAGCTTTGGCATCTGAGTTACTTAATTTTTAATATGCATGTCTGTATAATTTTCTGCTTCATTGAGCCTTTGCTTGCATTTTGGTTTAAGTTTGACTTCTTGTTTGTTTTTCAATCTTTCTTTTCCTTTTCTCCATGAAGCACCCTTGTGAATTTTCTGTGAGAGTAAGCTTTTGGAGCTTTAGCATTCTTCTTGCAAAGAAAGTAAATAGCAACAAAATCATATGACTTTTTCTTATTACAAAGACAAGTGGTCTCATTTGAATTGTTATGATAGGAATCAACCTACCCAATTCAACCTGTTTAACAATGAGGTCTGGCCATTTCAAATCCATTATGATGGGCCAATAAAATTAAAAGGAATGGCCCATTTCCATAAAAAAAATCATCATCAATTCATGAACCCAATCGAGAAATGATCATGAAGATCCAGATGAATCGAAAGAACTACTTCTGACAGCAAAGGCGAAGAGCAGGAATTTGTCAATTTTTTTTTTATTCTCCTGTGTTTTCTTTGTAAATTTTATTGAGTCAATGTCTTGATAATCAGAGGTTTTCCATTGAAGATGTAATTAACGATCGATGAGTTCTCACGATCGGGAGTATGATGTACCAACAAGATTAAATGTAAAACCTCCCATTAAATGGAGGGAGATTTGTAATCAATGAATTTTGATGCATTTCTTTATTTATGCACGAATTTATTGTGTACACATAGTTTGAGAATTCTTTTGGTTGTGCTGGCCTTTATTGGCCATTATTTTTGGGGAATGCTAAATGAACTTACATTTTGTATAAACTTTTAACTTTATATTTTGGGAATGCCAAAGGATCATTACTCACTCTCACATCTTGTTATTTATATACGTGTGTTATCAGTTTTGAAATATGGAATGGATTACGAATTTGGTTTGCTACACGCTTCGGCATCAATGTAAATGATTTGCGAGTATGTGTGATATCTTCACCGCGGAAACCTGTGGAAAATTAAATGAGTGTATACTTATGTTTGTTGTTGTAACCATCACATCACCACTCACTCATCAGCTCACCGATCCCGGATTAGGAGTACCTTGGCACGCTAACCCTGTCTGGTGCTGCGACAAAATAAATGATTAATCTATACCTTTGGTGCTTGGTTGTGCTCTAATCGAGAATTTGATCTCTATAAAAACCTTTTTCGCAAACTTTGATCTCTCTTGCCTTTGTGTTTTTCCACGCTATGACCCTCTTAGAGAACTTCTAAAGGAGAATGGCGGGATCTCTAAGTAGAAGAAAACGTAGATCTCTAGTAGGAAACTAGAGGAGAGAGAGGAGGAAGAGAGAGAGGAACTTAAGAGATTATTGTATTTAAAAATCTCTAACCCTCACCTCTTATTATAGTTTATGGCACACCTCCTCTTAGACTAAAATTAGAAGTCTCACTTCTATTCTTAGTATCATACTCCTCCTTTCTTTTAGAGTTCTAATGAGATTAGTAACCTTCTCTTAATAGGGCTAGCATGGGGACCACTGTGGATTCCTTAGAATCTGACTCCAACTAAGAATCTGGACTCTACATCTCATGCGAGCTCCGGACCCATAGTTAATTGCAAATAAGTCCACTAATTAAATGCAATTGTACTCCAGTCTTTAGAATAATTACAAGAAGACCCTAAACTTCCCAATTACTACAAGTAGGCCCCTCCATCAATTATAACCATGGATCTATTGGAATTAATCTGTCCAACCAAATTGGATCTATCTCTTATTATCCTTGTGACCCAATTAATTACAGTAATCATCAGTACCATCCAATTAACTCTTAATTGAGATGGGTGCGCACTCACTAATGATAAAATCCATTAATTGGCACAAGGGGATATTTGTGATGATAGATTCCATCTTGAGAATTATATGTTCCCACAGCCCCACCACCACATACCCAAGACATCGAGGTGTTGACCTGCAATTGGCCTCGCTCATTGATGACTCAAAGTAAATGTATAGTAGAAACTTGAGTCCATTATCTCTCAGGATTAAAAGCTTATTGCTTAGGAATTATGATAGCAGTCCTTTGATCAAAAGACAGATTTGTACAAGGTGCTACTCATGGTCCTTCAGTACATCCAATGTACCAGCACAATAATCTAGAGTCTTACACTCTGATGATCGAGACATATCACACTATCTCATAGTGATCACAGTGCTGCACTCTCATCTAATGAGATGCCCAATTTCATCACTGGCTGTGAATCAATTTAAGTATAAGATTTGTAATTTATGTCTCCTGTATGTGGATCTCATCCAAATACATGGATCACATATAATATACTTGTGGGCTCCGGTTTATCTTATGAACCATCATGTCATTTTGTATTGGTCATATGTACAAACATAGAATAAAATACTATTCATCTTATGAATAAAGCATGAGAATATAAATTAATTAATGGAACGAATCAATTTATTTGAATCATCCACTAGATTAAGGTCATACAATCTAACAACAACCATTAAAAGCTTAAGGAAGGGATAATGCTAGAGAGGTATTAATTTTTATATGATAATTCTCTAGAGTTTCTTTATTATTGTTGGAGCGGTGTTGCTAATTGATGCGCTAATTTCTTGAGGAATTGTGATTTGAATGTTATAGTTTAAAAACTTATTTACAAATTGTGTGTTAGTAGTAGTATTCCCTACAAAAAAAAGAACTTTTTATTGAAAATCATGTCTTTAACCTATGCTATAAATAGAGATTATTGTTTATTGGTGATGATTTTTATGTAATTGACTTTTTCTTTGAATTAGATATGAATTAAAAATAAAAATCAGCGGCCAATCTATCGTCTCATTCTCTGGAGAATGATGAAAACGATCATATGTCCATCTACCATCCACACCACCCAAATGAAAATCCTGGGAATGCCACTGATTAAACTCTTCCAATGTCCGGATCTCAACTGCGTTATCCGAGCCTAAGTTTGACGACTTAAGTTGGAGCTTTACTTTTCTAGCTTGAGCACAAGCTTAAGCTTAATTATAAACAAGTTAGCTTGACCTTAGGCCATAATCAATTTGCCTTCCTCATACAAATGGTTTCTGTTGTATATTAATTGATTGAGCTTGGCTCATTTACAATCTCAGCTTCAACGAGTTGAGCTCAAGCCAAACCCTCAATTAAGTCGAGTAAAACCTGCGTCGAAAAGAAAGACCATAAATTGTATCCTTACTGTAGGCGGTAAAAACGACACCTACTTAGATTGAGATGAGATCGAGGTAAAACTCCTTAGGACAGGGAATGCTGAACGCCAAGAACCTGAAAAGGAAGGAGAAAGGCTAGAGTCAGAGCCCCTGGCTGCCGTGAGCCGAAGGCACTCCGATGCCTGAGTTAGTTCTGAGAAAACTAAACAGGAGGAGGAGGGGAATGAAACGATGTGGAGTATTGTGAGCTGTTTCTTGCGTACCTCTCATGGGACTGATCCCATGTGTATATAAGTGAGCGTTCCTCGTTCATTCTCTCTGTGAGTGGGGGTAGGTGAGGTGAGGTCCCATCGATCCTTACCCTGACTGGCGGCAGTAGGCAGGATGGACAACACCCCTCCCTCTCTTTCCACGCCTTCAGCCAGTTGGCGTACAGGGTTGATAAAGTGCACCTCTTATCGCCATAAATGTCTGCTCATATCTCTCTGGGCGCGCCGTATTTCCAGGAGGAAGGTGGCGGCCCACTCTGACTCTAGTACTGTGGTATGAGACCAAGGACGGCTTGGCCGTGGCGTGCCTTTGTTCTGAGCTGGCATTTATGCCGAGCTGCCGAACCGTGGTGCTGAGCTACCGAGCTACTGACCGAGCTAACGGGCTATTGACCGAGCTCACGAGCTCACGAGCTCCTACCACAGAGGCTGAGGTGTTCAGCGAGTTTAGCTGTAATCTTTGCTTAACTTCGTCATTACGGTGTTTTACCCACACAATTGCCCCCTAGCTTTTGACTTCTGAGAGCCTCCCAGCTCGAGGAGGTCAGAAGCTTGATGACCGTATAGCTGGCTCCGCTACCGAGCTCAAGTGAGGGTTATCGTCATATGAGGGTAGTACCGGGACGAGGGGAGCTTCGGATCAGGAGGGTCCACTGGGGCCTGGAGGTCGCTGCTATCGTGCGGTCCCCTTCGAGATGTCTCTTCGCCTGTCCTGGATATTCAATAGTCCTCGGATATCGCACTAGTGGTGACACGTGTCGCTTCTTTTGGCTGTCTTGCAATTACTTCGAGGAGACGTTAGGGCTGCGAGATGGGACGTTAGGGTTGATTGAGGGGACGCCTCTTAAAGGCTCTCCTCGAAAGTCGAATCGACGCCCCTAGGCCTTATAAATCAGGGCGCCTCCTCCGTCTTCACTTTCCTCTGCTTTCTTCAGATTTCTACTGCGCTTTGCAAGAGAACTTTCTCCGGCGCCTGCGGACTTCCGACGATCTTGATTGTGCAGTCCCTATTCGTAGGACTCCTCTCCGTTTTCCTCGTCTTTTCTTTTAGATAGGTCCTCGTCTGAGTCGAGAATGGGAGTCTATAGACATTTGTTAGGAGACCCAGGTTCCATAGATCATTTTAGGGATTTATACAAGGTCCCCTCCAATGTGGAGGTCAGACCGGATGGCCCCGATGACGGCCTCACCTATCGTGACGGCTGGATGCCGTTTTGGCTGGTCTCTGTAGTGGAAGGGGGGGTCCGCTTCCCCCTGCATCCACTGGTCCGGGATTGCCTCTGGGAGTGGAGGTTGTGCCCATGCCAGCTACTCCCCAACGGATACAAAATCATAATGGGGGTAGTGCGGCTCAACCAGATCCTGAAAATCAGCCTCGGTGTCCCGGACATCGAGGACACGTATGACCTCTGCAAATCCGCAGAAGGGGACACTTACTACCTCCGGCTGAGGGTCCGCCGGACTGGGTTCGTGACCGCGCTGGAGGACTCCAATAGGTACGCGGGTGAAGACCGAGTACTCGTCAGAGGAGGATGGGAGTTCGGTGAAGCAGAGCCTGCCACCATGGTCCGGGTCCCTCAAAAAATAGGAATTCCTCCAAGTAAAGACCGAAGTTCTTTCGGTTTGTAGTTCTTTCCTTACTTTCTCTGTCCAGCTCCTGACACGATCTTGTCTATGCAGATTTCCGCAAAAAGAAGGAGCTTGCCAGGAGGAACCGCTGGAAGGTGAACAGCGCGTGGCACGAGCAGGTGAGGAACTACCGCGGCCACAACTGTCGTGCCGCGTGGTCTCTCCTGGGGTACGTGCCCCACTACAGGTCCTTCAAGACCTCCAGAAAGGTATCGGGAATAGACTCCGTGCTGAGCGGGGAAGGCGTTAGTCACGGAACAGCGACGACCGCGGTGCCTGGCTTGGCGGCGGTGACCGTTGCGATTCCCACCGGACGTCTGGTTGAGTCGGTAGACCGTGCTCCAGCAGTTTCCGCCGCGAAGCCTGTCGGGACTTCGAGAGCCAACCCCCGGCCTTCCCGAAGTAGGCTAGTAGCTTCCAGCTCGGAGGAAGAGGGAGAGGAAGAGGAAGAGGAAATGTTACGTCAGCGCGGGCGACGCTAAGCTGCGGAAGACCTGTCCGCGGCGGCTTTCGGGGATATCGAAGGCGGGGTCCGGGATCCTCCTCAGACAGTGGCTGCGACGCCTCCGGCATTCTCGGGTGGCAATCCTGCCCCAGACGCCAAGACGGTTGGTACCGCCGTGATTGGGGCTGCTCGGCCCGACGAGGCAGAGGTCGTCTTAGCTCCGCCTCCGGCAGTCGTCGCGGATGGCTCACCCTCTGATCATGTCGTGGGGGCCGGAGGTCGGGCTCACCCCACCGAGGTCGCTGAGGGCGGGCGACCCGAGAAGAGGGCAAGGATCGAGGCTTCGCCTGGCCCCTCCTTGCCTCCGCCTGCTGGTGGGACAATCCTGCCTCCTCCTCCGGCTCCGTGGAGGCCGGCCATCGAGGAGGTTCTGGGGAGGCCGCTGGCCGAGACAGACCGCGCCACCGATCCCCAAGTGGTCGCAGCGCTAGGACGAGCCTGCGCCCTTCCTCAAGACATGGCAAGGTGGGCCGAGATGGACAACGAGTCACTCCTGCTGTCCTCGATGCGATCCCTGGTGTCGGTAAGTGCAGTATTTTTCCCTCAGTTTTTAGTCCGGTGTCGTTTTATTGACTTCGGGTTCTCATCTTGCAGCTGTTGCAGAGGTGCCAAATGAGCATTGAGAGGCTCGATGCGGCCGAGGCGCGGGAGGCGGAATGGGTCGTTGAGAGGGACGAGCTGACGCTGGCAGAGGTGGCGGCCAGGAACGCCGGCCTCGTCTTTGATTTCGAGGAGTCAAAGGTCGAGGTCGAGCGCCTCAAGGACGAGCTAGAGGACGAGAAGAGCCAGAACCTCCACCTCACCTCTGAGCTCGACGATCTCCGGATTGCTGCAAAGCGGCTGGAAGACGACCTGGAGAGCGCGAAGGGGACAAACAGGAGGCTCATCTCTCAGCGGAACCAGGCGCAAGGTTCTCTAGAGATGGCGCTGAGGGGGAAGGCGGCCGAGATTGAGTCTGCCCTGGCAAAACAAGAGGCCAGGCTCAAGGAGGAGTTCCTCACCGAGCACGACTCCATCATGGGGGAGGAGGTTGGCAGGCTGTCTGCTGATTACAAGGCTCAGCTGCCGGCGGGACCGAGCCTGGGAGCTTGGGTGGAAGGCAGCCTTGCACAAAGCTGGGGTCCCCGAGGATAGCCCTCTTTTCCTAAATCCCCCAAATTTCTCCTGCTCGGACTCGGGACTCGTGGCCGTGTCTCAGGTTTTTAACCTTCCTTCGCAAGCGTGTCCGGAGGCGAACGCCGCTCCCGGGGCGCCTCAAGAGGCTCCAGCTGCTAGCGCTGATCCTGAGGGCTACCAAGTGGCAGCGGTCGTCGAGGCTGCTCCAGAAGCTGTCGCTTCCGAGGCTAGTATTCCTGAAGCGAGCGCGGCCGTTCCTGAAGCTACCCCGACCGCTCCCTAGGCCAGTGCGGTCGTGGCCGAGGTCCCTCCAGAGATTGACTGTAATGTGGAGGCTGCTGCCCTCTGAGGCTTTTGTAATTTTTCTTTTAATGTATCTCCATTTATCCTGTAATCAGGACCTTTGATTAATGAAAACCTTCTTCACATTCTGGCTTCCTTTCTCCTTATCTTTGATGAAATGTGTGTGGTCGACCTTATATCGCATTGCTTTTCTGTTTGAGTTGTTGGTCCGAATAGCCGAACTCCTGGCCATTCTCAGAATTGAGACATCCGCCAATGACCGAGACCCGGTGCATGAACCGTGGTCTCAGTCTGCTGCATACCTCTAATCTCCCCCCCAGCTTTTGACCTGTGAGCTCCTTGGAGCAGGTCGGAAGCTGAGTGGCTTTGTCAGGCCGGGACTGCCGCTAATCTTTAAGAGTAGCCGGTTTGTGATGCATTGTCGAGATGGCGGAGTCTCGGTTCGGGGGGGGGGGGGGGGGTTCCTCCTTATCACCTTTTGCTGACGTGGAGTGCCTCATTGAATTTTCTTCGCCAGTCGAGGCATTTGCCCGCTCGTCTGTCGAGGCACTTGCCCGTTCGTCTGTCGAGGCATTTATTCTCTCGTATGTCGCGGCATTTAATAGCCCTCTGGAAATGCGGCGCCGATGCCACGTGTCGCCTCTTCGAAGGGAACGCAATCATATCTGCAGGAGGCCTGGGCTGCCCGAGACGACGTTAGGGCTATTCGAGGTAGGGCCACATTAAAGGCTTCTCTCGAAATCTGAAACGGCACCTCCATCCCTTATAAATTAGGGCACCTCCTCCATCTTCCCTCTTTTCGATCCTCAGAATCCCTGTTGCACTCTGCTGAAGAACAGTACTACCTGCGAGCACTCTCGTTTGCACAGCCTTTCATCGTAGGATTTCTTCCCTCTGTCTTCTCCCTTTCTAGTAGGTAGTTCTCCGTCTATGGTAGAAAATGGGCATTTACAGGCACTGGCTGGGTGACCCACTGTCCATAGGTTTGTTCAGGGAGGCATACAAAGTCCTTGCGAACGTAGAAGTTAGGCCAGACGGCCCTGACGACGGTATCACATACAGCGATGGCTGGATGCCATTTTGGCTAGTGTCCGTCGTGGAGGGAGGAATCCGGTTCCCCCTTCACCCACTCCTCAGGGATTGTCTCCGGGAGTGGGAGTTAAGCCCCTGCCAGCTACTTCCCAATGGGTATAAAATCATCATGGGAGTAGTGCGGCTAAACGAGATTCTCCAAATCAACCTCGGTGTTCCGGACATCGAGGAGGCGTATGACCTCTGGAAATCCGCAGAAGGGAATACGTATTACCTCCGGCTAAGGGTTCACCGAACTGCCTTCGTGACCGCGCTGGAAGACTCCAACAAATACGCGGGGGAGGACCGTGTCTTTGTCAGAGGGGCATGGGAGTTCGGCGAGGCGGAGTCCAGCACCACAGCCCGGATCCCACGAAGAATAGAAGTCCCCCCAAGTAAATAACCGAGGCCCCCTGGGTTTTGCAGTTTAATCTCTCTTTCCTTCTGTTAACATCGCTCTGTTACTGCAGGTTTTCGGCAGAGAAGGGAGTTTGCGAAAAGGAACCGGTGGAGGGTGAACAAAGACTGGCACGAGAAGGTGCGGAAGTACCGCAGCCATCACTGCCGAGCCGCTTTCTCGCTCCTGGGGTACACGCCCCACTACAAGTCTTTCATCACACCGAGGCGGGTGGCCGGGATTGACTCCGTGCTGCACGGGGAAAACATCGGCCCGAACACCGTACAGACCGAGGTCCCTATCCCGGAGACGGTGACTGTCGCGATTCCCAGCGGGATTCCGGTAAAATCGGGCGGACAGTCTCCTGTCCGTGAACCAGCGGCGACCGAGAGAGCCGAGACCGGGCGCAAGCGGCAGAGACAGAAATTTGTCGTTTCCAGCGAGTCCCGGAGCACATCCAGCTCGGAAGAATCCGAAGTCGAGATGTTGTGCAGTCGCCGCCAGCGCTTCGTGGCCGAAGACCTCTCCGCCGCAGCCTTTGGGGACATAGGGGGCGAGACCTCGGACCCCTTTCGAGGCGCCGATGTCGCCCCAACTACGACGTCCGCGGCTGCTGCAGAGGTTCTCGTTCCCGAGACCGAGACGGTTCCAGAAGCCATCGACGGGGCCCAAACAGGACGGCCTGGCGCGGCCGAGGTCGGCGCTGATCCTCCGGCCATTGTCGTTGACGAGTCGCCCTCCGACTCAGGCAGAGAGTGTACTGCCGAGGTCGTCGAGGCGCGCAGGCCGGAGAAGAGGCCGAGGGTCGAACTCCCACCTGCCCCGGAACCTCCTGTGTCGGTCGGGGGATCCGCCACTCCCTCCGATTTTGTCCCTTGGAGACCGGACATCGAGGGAGTGCTGGGGAGGCAACTAGCCGAGTCGGACCGAGCGGTCAACCCTGAAGTGGTTGCCGCTCTGGGACGAGCTTGCGCCCTCCCCCAGGACATGGCAAGGTGGGCGCAGATGGATAATGAATCGCTGTTGCTTTCCTCGATGCGGTCGTTGGTGGCGGTATGTACACTTATTCATGTTCTTCTCTTTTTCTGCTGCATTTCTTTAGGTGACACTCTGTTCTTACTGCAGCTCTTGCAAAAGTGCCAAACTGGCATGGGAAGGCTGGATGCAGCCGAGGCCAGGGCAGCAGTCTGGGCAGCGGAGAAAGAGGAGCTGCTGAAGTCCCTGGCGGCAAAGGACGCGACCTTGGAGGAGGAGGCGAGTAAGAATGCGGATCTTCTTGCCGAGCTCGACGCAGCACGGGCCTTGGCCAAGCACCTCAAAGAGGAAGCAAAGGAGGCGGCGGATCAAAACGTCCACCTTTCCTGGGAGCTAGACGAGGTCCGGCTCGCGTCGTCGCGGAAGGAGGAAGATATGCAGATGCTGCGGGGGACAAACAAGAGGCTCATTTCCGAGAGAAAGCTCGCTGAAAGAAAACTAGAGATGGCTCTGGAGGGGAAGGCGACCGAGCTCGAGCTGGCTCTGAGAGGGCAGGAAGCCAAACTCAAGGAAGAGTATCGAGCCGAGCACGACGCCGTGATGAACGAGGAGATCAGGAGACTGACAGCTGACTATAAGGCGCAGCTGCCAGGAATCCGAGACCGGGGATGGATACTTGGGTGGAAGGCGGCCTTAAAAAGGGTTGGGGCTTCTATGGACAGCCCCCTTTTCAAGAATCCGCCCAGGTTCCCTCGCTCGGATTCGGAGTTGCGTGCCGTCTCGCAATACGTCCCAGTTCCCTCCGCCTCGGAGGTCGCCCCAGCATCTTCCTTATTGGAAGTCGCCCCTGCTCCCCCAGTGGTTCCCGAGACTGCCTCGGCTGTTCCCAGCGAGAGCGTTACCGGGACCAATTGTAATAAGGGAGCTACAGCTCCCTGAATTTTGTATTCTTTTTTCTTTTTCCATACATTGTATTCAGGCAGATCTTTTCGTAATAAAACAGCATTTTCTTTTTCCACATGTTCTGTGCATAATCCTCGTCTTGTCTGTGGTGGAATTAGTATCGACACAAGTAGTCTGCCGAATAGTTTAGTAGGTACCAAGCGAGGGCGGTACTGGTACCGGACCTTGATGCTTTTGGCTGTGCCGCCCAGGCTGGTGTATGCACCGAGCTGAGGGCGGTTGGCCCTTTGAACAGAGGCGCTGAGCCGCGAGGGTGGTATTGATACCGGACCCTGATGCTTTTGGCTGTGCCGCCCAGGCTGGTGCATGCACCGAGCTGAGGGCGGTTGGCCCTCTGAACAGAGGCGCCAAAACGCGAGGGTGGTACTGATACCGGACCCTGATGCTTTTGGCTGTGCCGCCCAGGCTGGTGCATGCACCGAGCTGAGGGCGGTTGGCCCTCTGAAAAGAGGCGCCGAGCCTCGAGGGTGGTACTGATACCGGACCCTGATGCATATGGCTGTGCCGCCCAGGCTGGTGCATGCACCGAGCTGAGGGCGGTTGGCCCTCTGAACAGAGGCGCCGAGCCGCGAGGGTGGTACTGTTACCGGACCCTGATGTGCATATGGCTGTGCCGCCCAAGCTGGTGGAGGCACCGAGCTGAGGGCGGTTGGCCCTCTGAACAGAGGGGCCGAGCCGCGAGGGTGGTACTGATACCGGACCCTGATGTGCATATGGCTGTGCCGCCCAAGCTGGTGGAGGCACCGAGTTGAGGGCGGTTGGCCCTCTGAACAGAGGGGCCGAGCCGCGAGGGTGGTACTGTTACCGGACCCTGATGCTTTTGGCTGTGCCGCCCAGGCTGGTGCATGCACCGAGCTGAGGGCGGTTGGCCCTCTGAACAGAGGGGCCGAGCCGCGAGGGTGGTACTGATACTGGACCCCTAATGCGTATGGTTCTGTCGAAGCTGGCGATGGCGCCGAGCTGACAGTTGATACTCCAAACAGAGGGGTCGAGCCGCCGTGAATCTTGAAGTAATGCAAAAACTCATTCCAGAAAAATCGCCTTTTATTGATCTTTGATTTCTTTAATACATTTTTCAGAAGTAGAATTTTTTGAGATGCGACGCATTCCATGGTCGCCGGAGTGCCTTCCCCTCCATATCTTCGAGTCGGTAGGCAGATCTCCCGGCTGTAGAGGTTATTCTAAATGGTCACTGCCAATTGGGCGCCAGCTTGCCATCGTTTGGATCTCGGTCGCCAGGAAGGGTTTTCTTTAAGACCAACTCTCCTATCGCGAATCTTCTTTCCTTGACCTTCGGGTTATATCCCCTGACCAGGCGGATAGCTGCCGCCTCTCTTCGTTCTTCAGCCAAGTCCAGCTCCCGTGCCACGTTCAGATCGTTCAGACCCTGTTCGCAGAGTTCCGACCTCAAGGTCGGGAGGCCGACCTCAAGGGGAATGACTGCTTCCATGCCGTAGGCAAGGGAGAACGGGGTAGCCGAGGTGGAACGCCTCGGAGTAGTCCGGTAGGCCCATAGAACACTTGGCAGCTCCTCTGCCCATCGACCTTTGGCTCGGTCGAGTCTCTTTTTAATTCCATCGAGGAGTACTTTGTTCGAGATCTCGGCCTGACCGTTGCTCTGGGGATACGCCGGGGTGGAGTAGATATTGCGAATGCCGTACTCTTGGCAGAAGCTTTTGAAGAGGTTGGAATCAAACTGCGTTCCGTTGTCGGAAATGAGAGTACGGGGAATTCCAAATCTCGTGATGATATTCTTCCACACAAAGTTCTTCGTGTCTAATTCGGTGATGGAGGACAAGGGTTCAGCTTCGACCCATTTCGTGAAGTAGTCCGTGGCCACCATCAACCACCTTTTGTTCCCTGGAGTTCGGTGAAGCGGTCCGACGATGTCCAGGCCCCACTGGGCGAAAGGCCACGGACTGGAGAGGGGGCTCAGGTCCTGGGCTGGCTGGTGGAGAGAGTGAGAGAACTTCTGGCACTTCTCGCATTTTCTGGCATAGAGCTGGGCGTCCTTTTGCATGTAGGGCCACCAGTAACCCTGGCTGATAGCCCGGTAAGCAAGAGACCGACCTCCTATATGACTGCCGCAGATTCCTTCGTGAATTTCGTAGAGGAAGTCGTCGACTTTGCAGGGGTGAACGCATTGGAGGTAGGGCCCTGTGAATGACTTTCTGTAGAGCTTGCTGTCTGGGGAGAGCCAGAACCAGGTCGCCTTCAGTCTGACCTTTCGAGCTTCAGTCCTGTCCTCGGGTAGCTGGTCGTCCTTCAGGTATGCAATGATGGGGTTCATCCAGCTCGGGCCGAGATCGAGGCACATGAGCTGCCGGGGTTGCTGGAGGTCAATGCTGGGCTCCCGCAGTGTTTTTACTTCGATAGTTCTCTTTTCACCGGCCTCCACAGCCGAGGCGAGGCTGGCGAGGGCGTCTGCATGGGAGTTGGATTCTCTGCCGATCTGCCGGACCTCGGCCCTTTCGAACTGGGAGAGAAGTCCCCGGGCGTGGGCAAGGTAAGCTGCCATCCTCTCATCCCGAGCTTGGTAGTCTCCGCTGAGCTGGCTTGTCACCAACTGGGAATCGCTGAAAACTACAACGGACCGGGCTTCCAAGATTTTGGCACTGTTAAGTCCGGCAATGAGCGCTTCATACTCAGCCTCGTTATTAGATGCCTTGAAACCAAGTGTCAGAGCTTGTTCGATTACGAGGCCTTCGGGAGACTGGAGAACTACGCCAGCGCCAGCTCTTTTGGATGTGGAGGATCCGTCGACAAAGACCTTCCAGGACGAGTCTAGGAGTTCTCTCCAGGACTGTTCTTGCTCGGTCTCGGTGACAACCTCTGCACCCCGATCGCCCCCCAGTTCGGTGTCGAGCGTGGTCAGCGCCGAACTCTGAGGAGTAAACTCCACAATGAAGTCCGCTAGGACTTGAGCTTTGATGGCCGTTCTGGGCTGATAGCTGATGTCATACTGCCCCAGTTCGACAGCCCATTTGGAGATCCGTCCGGAGAAATCGGCCTTCCGGAGGAGAGCCTTCAGTGGGTATTCTGTTACGACCACTATTGTGAAGGTTTGGAAGTAGTGGGAGAGCTTTCGAGAGGCGCTAACGAGCGCCAAGGCGAGCTTTTCGAGCTGCAAATACCGGGTCTCGGCGTCCAACAGGGTTTTGCTCGTGTAATAGATAGGCCTTTGCTGGCCGCTGTCCTCTCTGAGGAGCACCGAGCTCACTGCATGGTCAGAGACTGACAGGTACAAGAACAGTGCTTCTTCAAAAGTCGGGGTGGAGAGCAACGGTGGAGAAGAAAGGTATTGTTTTAGCTGTTGCAGTGCTTGAGAGCAATCCGATGTCCACTGGAACTTGGAGCCCTTGCGCAAGAGTTGAAAGAAAGGTCTGCACTTGTCTGAAGCTCGGCTGATAAATCGGTTCAGGGCGGCACCCATTCCGGTCAGCCGTTGAACTTGTTTTGCCGAGGTCGGACACTGGAGCTCTTGGATTGCGGTGATCTGGTCAGGGTTCGCTTCGATCCCCCTTCTTGTGACCAGGCTCCCTAGGAACTTGCCGGAACCGACACCAAAGGCGCACTTGGATGCATTCAGCTTCAACTAGTACTGGTGAAGGGTGCCAAAAATCTGGCGGAGGTCGGTCAAGTGGTCCTGCGACTTCTTGGATTTGACGACCATATCATCGATGTAGACCTCCACCGTCTTCCCGAGCTGGGCCTGGAACATCTTCGTCACCAACCGCTGGTACGTCGCTCCCGCATTCTTTAGCCCGAAGGGCATCACCTTATAGCAATAGGTGCCCCTGGGAGTGATGAAAGCTGTCTTCTCCTGGTCTGCCGTGTACAGGGGGATCTGATGGTACCCTCGGTAGGCATCCAGGAAACTCATCCGGCAGTGGCGTCTATGAGCTGGTCGATCTTCGGGAGAGGGAAGCTGTCTTTGGGACAGGCCTTATTGAGGTCGGTGAAGTCCACGCAGACCCTCCATTTTCCCGTCTTCTTTTTTACCACCACGGTGTTGGCTAGCCACTGCGGATAGTGGACCTCTTTTATTGCGCCTGCCTCGAGGAGTTTCTGAACTTCCTCAACCACGGCCTCAGTCTGCGGGATCCCAGTCCGGCGCGGTTTTTGAAGCACGGGCTTATGGTTGGGATTCACCTTCAGTTCATGGCAGATGACTGCCGGGTCAATGCCGGGCATCTCATAGGGTGTCCAGGCAAAGACCGCCTTATTCTCCACGAGGAGGTCAAACAGTTCTGTCTTCTCGGGCTCGGGGAGCTGGCTTCCAACGAGAAAGAATCTGTCGGGGTCGGCGGGATCAATGTGGACCTTGGTGAGGTCCTCGATGCTTTTCTGCGCCGGAGCCCTGCCGACGTCCCCGAGCTCGGCCTCTCTATCCAGCTCGGCCACATTGACTTGGGATGGCTCAGCCTCGCCAGGCAGCACGGCCAGCAGGCATTGCCTGGCCATGTGCTGGTCGCCTCTAACAGTGATCACATCCGTTCGGCCCGACCGGTTTTCCAAAGGGAACTTGAGTTTCTGATGTCGGGTGGAGGGCACTGCCTCCATGCTATGCAGCCATGTCCTTCCCATTATAACATTGTACGGGGAGGGGACATCGACTACTAGGAACTCCACTTGCCTGCAGGCGCCACCTATTTGGACTCTGAGGGAGACCTTACCCTTGGGATAAACAGGCTCGGAGCTGAAGCCGACCAGAGGGGTGCGGGCAGCCTGGAGGTCCTCGTCCTTGAGTTTTAACTTCTTGAAGCAGTCGTAGTAGAGGACTTCGGACGAACTGCCAGGATCGACAAGGGCTCTCTGAACCAAGAAGTTCTGCAGCTTCTGGGTGAGCACTAGAGCGTCGTTGTGTGGGAGCTCGACGTCTTCCAAGTCCTTGTCAGAAAACCATATTCTGACCCCCTCCGTTTTGGCCTTCTTCGCGGCCGGCTCTGGTGCCGCGGTCAGCACCTGTTTTTGATGGGAGGCGCGCCTGGCCTCGGCGCGAGCCTGAGAGCTCTTCTTGGGTGGGGCGGCGAGGTGAATGACGTTGATGATGCCTTCTGGCTCGCTGTCCTAGTTGTCAGCGTCCCGCCGCGGAGGTCGGTCATCACCTCGGCCCTCCTGCTTGATGTACTCCCTTAGGTGCCCCTCCTTCACGAGGTTTTCCAGGTGGAACTTGTAGCTCTTACATTCGTCGGTCCTGTGCCCATTCTGCTTGTGGTAGGCACAGAACCTACTCTGGTCCCGGGAGGAGGGGTCGGTCGTCATTGGCCGCGGCCATTTGAAGAAAGGCTGCGCTTTTATTTTGTTGAGGAGCCTATAGATCGGCTCCTTAAAGATGGTATTTACTGCCACGTAGGAGGTCGGCTCGTGGCCTGACCTTCTGCCATTCCCTGATCCCGCCGCCGAAGTAGATCCGGGGATGGATCTCTGAGGACCGGGCCTTGCGTCGATCCGGGGATGGATCTCTGCGACGATCCTCCCTCCGGGAGGACCTGCTGTCTCCCTTGGCCGGTTGGCTCTTCTTAGTGAGGCCGAAGTTCTCTCGACCTCGCACCTCGTCTTCTTCTGCCAGGATGAACCGATTTGCTCGGGTCATCAGTTCCTTCATGATGGTCACGGGGTACATGACCAGCTGTGCCCGAAGCGGGATGCCTGGCTGCAGAGCCAGCTGGAAGGACCTCACTGCTAGCTCCTCAGAAGCGCACTCGATCTGGCTGTAGACAGTCCAGAACCGGCGAGCGAACTGGGTGACGTTCTCGTTCTCCTGCATTCGGAGGGCCATCAGGTCGGCATCGGTCTTTGGGATGACGCGATGAGCCTGGAATTTTCCCAGGAAGGAGGTCCGGAGCTGCCGCCAACTGGAGATGGAATCTTCAGGAAGCGAGCAAAACCACCGCAGGAGGAGATCCGCCAAACTGGAGGAGAAAACTCGACAGTTTAGGGAATCGTCATCCCCCCAGACCGACATCCTCTGGACGTAATGTCGGAGGTGGGCAGCAGGGTCCGAGGTTCCGTCATACAGGGTGAACCTCGGGATGCTGAACTTTTCGGGGAGTGTGTACTTTCTTATCTCGCTAGAGAAAGGAGACGCGCCAGTGTCCTCAGCTTCAAAGGCGGTATACTGGTCTCGGTCGATACCAGTAGTCTCCATATTCTGGCGGATCGTCTGCCTCACCTGCTGGTCGATCCACTTCTTCAGCTCTTCATCCTCCGAAACCTGGCGCTGCTTCTTCGGCCCTTCGTGCATGTGACTGCTGCTGGAGCCTTCTTCCCCTTGGCCTCGGTCACGCCTCTTACTGTTGAGGACGTACCTCAGGTCTCGCCCGTGGCCCAGGCGCCTGGGCGGCGGGCTCTGACCCTTCTTGTCGTCGAGCTGTTGCCTGAGCTGTTGGATAAGCTCATGCTGTTCCTGGATGAGGCGGTTCTGGGCCCTGATGTCATCCAGGCGGGGGTCTTCGTTTTGATCGAGGCTGGCTTGATGGTGTGACTGCGATTCAGCCCGTACTGACTTCTCGTGTGGCTTGGTGACTGACTTGTCGCCTTGCACGACCCGCTTATGGCTATGGCGGGGTTGCTCCGGAGGTGGGACGTCGCGAAGGGAGAGCATGGTCACTCCCCTAGACCGCGACTGTGTCTGGACCGTGGGAGACCTCCCGCCTGACCTCCTCTGCTGAGGGGGTGGCGGTGGAAGATTCTGCGCCAGCGGAGGCTGTAAGGACAAAGCCTTGCCTTTGGAGGGTCCTTCGCCATTTCTGGTTTTCGGAGGCATGGTGTTTACAAGCTTTTTGTTCAGTTTCCCACAGACGGCGCTAAACTGTAGGCGGTAAAAACGACACCTACTTAGATTGAGATGAGATCGAGGTAAAACTCCTTAGGACAGGGAATGCTGAACGCCAAGAACCTGAAAAGGAAGGAGAAAGGCTAGAGTCAGAGCCCCTGGCTGCCGTGAGCCGAAGGCACTCCGATGCCTGAGTTAGTTCTGAGAAAACTAAACAGGAGGAGGAGGGGAATGAAACGATGTGGAGTATTGTGAGTTGTTTCTTGCGTACCTCTCATGGGACTGATCCCATGTGTATATAAGTGAGCGTTCCTCGTTCATTCTCTCTGTGAGTGGGGGTAGGTGAGGTGAGGTCCCATCGATCCTTACCCTGACTGGCGGCAGTAGGCAGGATGGACAACACCCCTCCCTCTCTTTCCACGCCTTCAGCCAGTTGGCGTACAGGGTTGATAAAGTGCACCTCTTATCGCCATAAATGAGCGATCCTATCGCCATAAATGTCTGCTCATATCTCTCTGGGCGCGCCGTATTTCCAGGAGGAAGGTGGCGGCCCACTCTGACTCTAGTACTGTGGTATGAGACCAAGGACGGCTTGGCCGTGGCGTGCCTTTGTTCTGAGCTGGCATTTATGCCGAGCTGCCGAACCGTGGTGCTGAGCTACCGAGCTACTGACCGAGCTACCGAGCTAACGGGCTATTGACCGAGCTCACGAGCTCACGAGCTCCTACCACAGAGGCTGAGGTGTTCGGCGAGTTTAGCTGTAATCTTTGCTTAACTTCGTCATTACGGTGTTTTACCCACACACTTACCTATATGCACTCACCTCTCCCTGCGAAGGTTTATCTCTACTGTTTCCAGACTGTCTTGGTTCTTGATTCATTATGCTAAGGCTTTAGCCTGATTTGGGAGTGGTGGTGAAATTACTGGTCTTATTTGTTTGTTGATTCATGGTTGCCGGGTTGGTTTTTTTGTTTTTCCTCTGTGAGTCACCTTTGGGCTATGTGTAGTTGGTTTTTCTTGGATTAAGTATTGGTGTGAGCCATGGAGAAGGTGCTAGACTAAGAAAAAAAGAGGCAGGCAGATTAGCGGGGCTTGGTAATAGAGGAGGCTGCTTTGTTGCTGACGACCGGTGGAAATATCAGGATGAGCAAGAAGGATTTGTATACACAGAATTTCCACATAATTAGAAATAAAGATCAAAGGTTAATTTAAAAAAAAATAGCATCAAATAATCATTACCTTTTAGGAAATAGAATAAAAAAGATAAGAAATAAACTACTAAGGTGATGGTTGTCCATTCATTTCCCATCCTCTTCTGATTTTATTTCTCTAAGAAGAAATGTTATTTGATGCCCTTTTCTAGAATTGGCATTTGATCTTTATTTTTAACCACATACGGTATCATATCTATATATTTCAATGCAAACAAACTGGCCCATGTAATAATGAGGAATATAGAATTGTAAAATGCAATGATGAGGATGAACTTGTGGAATCAATGTGAATTTTGTGATGGTGGGCTATACCTAGGCATCTTAATCTGGTCTTCAGACAAAGGGGCCCAGTCCGGCTCCCAAAAAGCCCTTAAACTAAGGGCTTTTGTTTTTAAGGAAAAGCCTTAGGGCGGGGCTTGAACAATTTTTTGCGGATCCTGAATTTGAGGGCTAGGCTTGAGCAGTACTGACCCACCCCAGTCGTGGCCCTCTCCCTCCTACTTTTGTTTATTTTATATAATATATGTATTTATATATGTAAATATATACTAAAATGCCCTTATCATAGTTGCTTAGCAGTAATAAAATGAGGATATAAAGCCCACATACCCATTACAAAACGCTCTAAAAATTCATACACACATACTTAGTTCATTTCTTCTATATTTAATTACTTAAGTTATGTATTTTACTTAAATACATAAGCAACAAGTTTTGCACAAAGTTGCTTCTGATCCCTTTTTTCTAGTTTTATTAATTTTTATTTAGGCTTTTTATATTTTTTATATATTCTTGTTAGTGCAAAAGGGGGTGTACTCCTTCTTGTTAATAAGGATACACTTTTTCCTCTATAGAGTTACTTGAGATGCTAACCAATTTATAGAGTTAGTTTTTCTGTGTATGGAAAACTCTTCCAGTTTTTTTTACTGCCGGTCCCACGCCTGGGTAAAGGAGGAAGGTTGTGTTAGGTAGATTGATAGCCAGCGTAAAAATTTGTCACAGCCCAAACATGAATTCTTAGATAACAACATTTCGAGATCATGCTATGGCATTCCCCACTTTAATTGATGCAGTGCGGCGTCACCAACTGTAGTGGAAAGTGGGGAAGGGCTACCGAACTATTCTGGATGAGTGTGTCTAAAGAAGTTAGTCCAGCATCAGAAGAAGAGGAAGATTTGACTTGCTAGTTGGAATATAGGAACCTTGACAAGTAAGAGCATGGAGTTAATTGAAGTTATAAAAAGAAAAAGAATTTGTGTAGTCTATCTACATGAGACAAAGTGGAAGAAGGACAAAGCTAAGGAGCTTGTTGATAGTTATAAAGTTTTTAATGTAGGAAAGAACAACACAAGAAATTGAGTGGGTATAGTTGTAGATAGATAAGGATTTGAAAGAGAAAATTGTGGGGGTAAAGAGACTGGGTGATAGAATTATAGCAATTAAATTAGTATTAGAGGAAAATATAATTCATATCATTAGTATATATGCTTCCCAAGCAATATTAGATGAAAGTGTCAAGAGACAATTTTGGGAGGAGATGGATGGTTTCCTATGAGAAATTACAACTAGTGAAAAGATTTTCCTTGGAGGGGACTTAAATGGGGACATAGGAAAGGATAATAAAGGTTATGAGATAGTGCATAAAGAACAAGGATTTGAAGAAAAGAATAGTTATGAGACACTATCTTGGACTTCGCTTTCACATTTGACCTTGTAACAGCAAACCCTTGCTTTAAAAAGAGAGATGAGAATTTGATTACTTAGAAAAGTGGAACTAACAGGAGCCAGAGACTTTTTTCTAGTTAGAAAACATGACTGATTAGATTGTAAAGATTGTAAGGTTATTCCGGGAGAGAGTTTGATCACGCAACATAGGCTAATAGTTTTAGATATTTGCATTAGAAGTAGAAAGAGAGAGGTAGTAAATAAAATAGGGAGAATTTAAAAAAAGTCCTTAAGTTTCGGCCTTATTTAAAAAAAGGACATGAGTTTCAAAACTTTTCAAATTAGTCCCTAAGTTTTTCAGGAAGTTTTCAATTAAGGACATCCATCTATTTAAAATTATTTTTCAGCATCTTTTTCCCTTTTTTTTAAATACCAAAATTACCCTTCATTATAATAAAACTCTCATTCACTTCTTCTACTCCTCATTTCCCTCGCCGGTGTCCTCACGTTAATCAAGGACACCCAATATTCCCACAACGTTTGGCTGCATGTAGTGGTTGCCAAAACCATATCATGGCTTTAAATGAAGGGTAATTTGAGTATTTTTAAAATATTGAGAGAAAAAGTCACAAAAAAATACCTTTAAATGGCCGGATGTCCTTAATTGAAAATTTACTAGAAAGCTTAGGGACTAATTTGAAAAGTTTCAAAACTTATGTCCTTTTTTGAAATAAGGCAAAAACTTAAGGCCATATTTGAAATTTTCCCAATAAAATATGCCTTAAAACAAGGTGGAGGGATTTGAAAGGACAAAGGGTGGCAATATTTAAGGGCAAAATAACAAATGAGGCAGAATAGAATTCTGAAGGAAAAACTACAGCGATGTGGAATCAAATGACTAATTGTATTATGAAGGTTGCTAAAGCAGTGCTTGGAGAGTAGAAAGAGAAAAGACACGATAATAAAGAAACCTGGTGGTGAAGTGTAGATGTTCAAGAAGTTGTTCGGTAAAAGAGATGTTGTTACAAAGTTTGGTAAGGTACTAGGAATATGGAAAAACTATGAAATGTACAAGAAGGCAAAAGAAAGAAGCTAAGAAAGTATTAAGTGATGCAAAGTGCAAAGCATATGATGACCTATATAATAAGTTGGGAATAAGAGAAGGAGAAAACGATATTTTTAATCTTGCAAAACTAAGAGAAATGAAAAGTAGGGACTTAGATCATGTCAAACGTATTAAGAGCAATGACCAAAAGTTTCTAGTGAAGGACAACGATATCAAAGAAAGGTGGAGTGAATATTTTTGCATACTTTTAAATGAAGACTATATCAAAGACCTAAGAACAAAAGAGGATCCTTCAGTAGCAAAGCATACTTTTTTTTCTTAAAATTAGGGCAGTGGAAGTGAAAAAAATATTTAAACAAATGAAGATGGGAAAGGCTACAGGCCCAAATGACATCGCAATTGAGGCTTGGAAATGCTTAGGAGAAGCAGGGGAGATTTGGCTAATTAGATTTTTCAATAAGATATTAATGACAAAGAAAATGCCGGATGAATGGAGAAGTGTTGTAGTTCCTATATATAAGGACAAGGGAGATATACAAAACTGTACCAACTATCGTGGGATTAAACTTATGAGTCATACATGAAGCTATGAGAGAGAGTAATGGAGCAAAGACTTAAACAGAAAACTAAAATATCTGAAAATCAAATTCGTTTTATGCCAGGGAGGTCAACAATAGAAGCTATCTTCTCACTTAAGCAATTAATGGAAAAATATCGAGCAAAGAGAAAAAAATTTCATATTGTCTTCATCGATCTAGAAAAAGCCTACAATAGGGTACTTAGAGATTTAATTTGGTGCATTTTAAATAAAAAGGAATGTTCTACAAGGTTGTATTGAAATTATTAAAGACATCTATGAATGAGCGGTAACGAGTGTGTGAACTACTTGTGGAGGACATGGGAGTTCCTAATTACCATAGGTTTACATGAGGGGTCAGCTCTAAGCCCCTATCTCTTTGCACTAATTATGGATGAGCTAACTACTCATATTAAAAAAGAGGTACCTTGGTGTATGTTATTTACAAATAATATTATATTGGTGGATGAATCAAGAGATGGTGTGATTGAAAAACTCGAAAGATGGCAAGAAGTTTTAGAATCCAAATGCTTTAAAATAATGCATACAAAGACGAAATATATAGATTGTAATTTCAGTGGGCATACAAAAAGTTCAGAAGTTATTGTTAGAATCAAAGACCATGAGATACCACAAAGTGATTCTTTCCGCTACCTTGGCTTTATAATTAGTAAGGATAGGGTGATTGATGAAGATGTCAAACATAGGATAAAAGCGTGAAGATTGAAGTAGAGGCTTGCTTCTAGAGTGATCTGTGACCGACGAATGCTTACAAGATTGAAGGAAAAAAATTTACAGGACAACAATTAGACCAACTATGACCTATGGAGCAGAATGTTGGCCAATCAAGAAACAACATATGAACAAAAAATGGGTGAAGCAGAGATGAGAATGTTGAGGTGGATGTGTGGTAAAACTAGGAAGGATAAAATTAGAAATGAACACTTTCGAGAGCATTTAGGATAGCAATAGTAGGGGATAAAATTAGATAAAACCGTTTTAGATGGTTTGGGCATGTCCAACGTAGGCCGGTAATGACACCGGTAAGGAAAAGTTTAGCCATGAATGTTGATGGCCCACCAAGGGCAAAGGGTAGGCCAAAGAGAACGTGGATAGTGGTGGTAAAAATGGATATGAAGAAGTGTAACTTATCTGAGGATTTGGCTCAAGATAGAAAAAGGATATGAGGTGATTCAAATATCATTTTAATTAGATAATTATAACTCTTAGTTTTTAAAAGTCTAAACGAATAGTATTTTCTAAGTGCAATTATTTTTATGTGCGAATCCAACGAAGCTTAATATAGTCAAATCAGTGTTAAATTGAAAATAATGCCAACTGATAAAAGGTATGTAATGAATGTAAATAGTTTAAAATTCTCAAAAATAAGAGACTGCTAGAATGATTTCATACATAGAAATTTTTGTGAAAGGTGTGAAATAGATCAGTCTCTTTAACCATTTTTTGACTTTTCCTAATAAATTTTTTTTCATAGACAACTTATATTTTTTAAATGTTTTCATAGTAGTTTCTTCGCGATTGATGTTAGATAAGATAACGCTCGATCGACACTCAATTCTTGGTAACAATGTAAAAAAATAAAATAAAATGGTTTTCTTATTTTGAGGCTTTGAGCCCTGCCCTGACCCTCAAGGGTAGGGTAAGGGCCTAAGTAGTGCGGGCCCTTCCGAGGGCTTTTGGCCTGCCTAGGCCCGATGGTGCATATATTGAGTGTAGGGTTAGTACAACCCCGGGCCTGGCTAGCTTGGACCTTGACAGCTCTAGCCATACCCTCTTTGCAAAGATTAAGTGCACGAAGGGATGCAAAGAATTGCAAATATTTACGAGGAGAGAATCTCTAATCCCACAGTGACCCAGTCGTCTCAAACTCAATTGGGTAGTGGTGGACAAACGGTTTGTCACCTTGAAGGCGAATCATTTCTTGCAAATATAAGGGAGATTCTACAGGCACACATAATTTTTCTTTTCCCACACAAATTCTGTTTACAGACATCACTATAATTTAAAATTTATATTACTTCTTTCCACACACACAAAAAATCCCCAAATTACCCATCCTTTCATTTCTTCTTTCTTCCCATACACATCCTCTTCCCTTTCTTCCCACACACAAATCATAACCGGACCTCTCCACGTCTCCGGCATCTCGGTCTCTTCGGCGTTCCCAGTCCTCTACAGCAACTCATCTTCTAAAGGTAAATTTTTCTCTCCACCATTACGATTTCGTTCTTCTTCCCTATTTCTTCTTTACCATTTCATCCACCTTAGATTACCTGTTTTTTCATGAGAACTTGTTATGGGGGATAGATTATCATTCAATGTAAGATTTTACAAACAATGATAGTGTTTTTTCATGCATTTAGGCTGATTTTAATGTCTCATCACAAGGGTTTTTCATGCAGGAATCGTGACTGTTCGGTCTTTGTGTGGCCAAACAGATGTTATATGTCCGAAAGTTATCAACCGAACATAATGGTTTCGTTCGAATGTTAGTGTCCGAACACTAGAGTTTTGTTTGGATGTAAGTGTCCGAACTGTAGATTTTTGTTCGGAACTACAGGTCTGAACAGTCTATTGAGCGCTTACTTATTTTATTCTACAAACACTTTTATTCTATATTTTAGATATGAACCGACCAAGCTCTTCTAGAGTGCGACCTACCGCTTCAAATAGGAGGTGCCGCCACCGAGTGGAAGAGGTCGTAGAAGAACCGGAGGTCTCTGAGGAGGATGTTGAAGAACAACCTGACATGGAAGAGCAACCAACTCTGGGGCCACAAGATAGGTCTTTATTGACCAGCTTCGATACACATATAGCTGGGTACATTTGGAATCAACAGGTGTGTTTTATTTATTTCATATCAAGATTGAATTATTTGTTAATTTCTTCAATAATGTATCATTGGTTGAATGCGGGACCGATGAGCACTGAAGTGTCTAAGTCATGGCCAGAAAGTGCCATTGTGGCAATTGAATGAGTCGGATAGGTTTAGAGAGTTGGTATCCATGTTGAGATTGGCTCCCTTAGTGACTGCATCATATCGCTCCGTCAATAAGATAATTGTGTCGGGTTTTGTGGAAAGGTGGCAACCTGAGACTAAATATCTACAATAAACAAATTAAATACGAATTTAGTAATGAATAATTGTAATTTAAGTAATAAATTTCCTGTAGGTCTTACCTCTTGAGTTATAAACTCACTGGTATAATCCATCACAAAGTCCGATCCAACTTGACTTTCCTATGTAGAGACCTTCAGAATGTATAATAAATATTAATATGTTCGGAATCAAACTTCCAAACGTAATAATATTGTTCGATCTTATATGTCCGGACAAAATCCAATTGTTTGGTTACTGACTTCTGAACATACAACACATGTTCAGTACTGTACATCCGAACATGTGCATTCGGTTCAACTTGAAAGATCGTACATATTGGGACCTACAACTCATTCCAAGTGAGAAAAAATTAAAAAAAATTGGCAAAAACACGAAAAAACAAAGAAACTGATCTTTCCACTGCTACTTTGATTGAAAGGCCCCATTTGATTGTTGTTTTCTTCCTTCATTACACTAAAAGGCCTTAGAGATGGAATGAAAAAAAGATATAGTACAAGAAGAAATTAAGAAAGATGGAGGAAGATGAGTTGCCCAAAACCGTTGTGTGAGCGAAGTGGAGAGTGAGATGGGCGGGAGAATGAGATAAGGAAGAAGATGAGCTTGTGTGTGAAAAGAGAAAATATGTTTTGAGTTTTTGTGGGATAATGGATATTTTGGTCATTTCATAAATGGATAAAAATGTAATAAAAAAAACAAATTTCTTGTGTGGGAATAGTAAAAGTTTGTGTGCCAATAGAATGACACCAAATATAATGGATTAGAGAGAAATCTAATGGAAGTGGGTCTTTCTTGGCAAACGAGAGTTAAAGAAGACTTTATAAATAATAGTCATTTTAGAAAGCATATCATTAATCCTACTCACGAGGATTCAAGCCCTCCTATCTCGATGGTGGGTCCAGTCCACACTAGATGAGAAAAATAGCGATGGAGAGAGGGTAGCATAGATCCATATTTCTAAAAGTACAGGTAAGCATTTGCAAATGCATAAATATGTGGGCCAACCTAGTGCGCTTGACAAAGGGCCAGCCCTTGTCAAAGATATGCTTGGAAGGCAAATAGGAATCAACAAATAGATGGCTCATGTCATTGCCTCTTTCTTAAAAAAAAAGAAAAAGAAAACAAACCTCTTGAATTGGATCAACTCAAAACAAATATACATAATTTACCATTCATATTCGAGGATTTTACTGAAAAAATCCTCTTACATTTACTATAGACCAAAAAAGACAAAAAATGGTTCTAGAAAAGCAGAGATGTCCCCACTGATTTATGCAATTGAGTGGGCCCCACTCTACAAAAGAATAAAAGAAATAAACTAGGACCACTTCGGTGGATAAATATGTTTTGGGTCATTTTTGGTTTACAATAGCTCTAAAATGATTTTTTTTCTATAAAATCCTCTTGATATTTCATTCTAATAAAAGATTAAATATTATACAAAAAAAAAAAAAATCAATCCAACGGTGGGCTCAACCCATATTAGAATAAAGGGGCATTTGGTCGGAGGTCACACAATATTGGTTTTATTGCAAATGGTCCACGAATTAATTTCGTAGAGGCAAAGGTCTCTTCCACCGTTTCATATACTTGAAAGGACAATAATGCCCTCATAATCTCTTATCTCTTTATTAAAAAACAGTAAGCCTAAAATCGCGATAACTTGCCAAAGAAGGAAAGCGAGAAATTATGGGTTTTGAACATCGGGTGCAAGGATAAGGAGGAAAGTGAATCGGGGAAGGAAATTGTTCATCAGGCGGATCCCACCCTGGATGGGCATCGATCAACAAATCCAATTAACCAGACCTTCATTACTGTCAAATTGGTGAAAAACATCCCAACCAAAATTGACAGTACCAAACATAAAGATTTACCATCCATTTGTCGGGCATCAATCAGGTGGCTAACATTGCCCAATCAAAGCTAATGTCCCCCAACATGCCCTATTCATAGTGGGGCACACAAGATGAACGGCCTTGATTGGAAGCATCTGTGCCTCGTATCCAATTAAATTGATCCAGAACTCAGATAAATTTGTTTAAGAACTTAGATAAATTGTTCCAAACTCAGATAAATTTGTCCAGAACTCAGATACATTTGTGGAAAACTCAGATAAATTCATACAATTCATACCAAACTTTGATACATTCACTCGAAACTCAGATAAATTCATACCAAACTCAGATAAATTTAGAGAAGGATAGATCAAATCCAGAGTCTCATAAAAAAAACAACCCCACTCTCCACCCTTCAAATCTAGTCACGCTAAAAAAAACTCAAGACCCCAACTAAAATTTCACAAGAAAAAATTCCCTCCCATTTGTAATACGATTAAGTTCCCCTCGTGAGAACTTCTCATCTTAAGAACATTTCATAATATACATGTAGTCAACTAGCGTAAGACCAAGTCCAAGCTCATCCCAATTAACATTTGCATAGTTAGCATACCCCCCGATACATTTCCACTAAATGCAATTAGTTTTCTTATTATATTTGGCATTTCTAAACCATGAATCTATGAAATCAAGGGAAATAAATGATGAGAAAAAAAAAAAAAAAAACCAGAGGAAAGATAGCATGGTCATGATCTCATAGGATGATGCGTAAAATTCCTTTGAGTGGGTTGAAACACATCAAATGCAATTTCTCCCCCTCTTTTGGAGAATTACCTGAATAATTGTAATACGCATGTATCTCGGTCCTTCTAGTAAAAAAACTTTAGATAAATGGAGAATTACTTGAATAATTGTACCATGCATGTGGTTCGATCCTTCTAGTACAAAAACTTTAGATAAAACCATTTACTAGATACACAAAAATAGTTTGCTAATTTATCCTAGAATAAATTTGGGGATTTAATTGGAAAAACCCTCATAAACAGGTATTCCTTTAATTTGGCCCCAATAAAAAACGGACGACGGATGCGGGCAGTTTCTTCTTTTTTTTTTTTTTTTTGTCTTTTAGCGCTATAGTCGATATCGACTATTCTTGCGCCATACAAAAGGCCCACCAAACCGCTTTCAATATCACTGTCTTCATCTCCTTTTTCCCTTGTTCCCTTTTCTTCTCATTGGCGACCATTATCTCCTCGAGGTGATCCCAGGCGGTGGTCCCAGGGTAACATTTTGCGCCAATTTTTGAAAGAATCTTTACATTTTGATGCACATGGAGGTATGTTTGTTTTCTTTGTCGTATTATTGCCTTAAATTTGGCGTGGGATTTAAAGGTTTTGGATGGGTTTGATCTTTCGGAAGGGAGTGAGGTCGCAATCTTCTTCACACTGTTTAGTTTGCCCATTTAGAATGAGAGATTACTCGCTAAATCTGAATACACAAACTACAATCACTTTGAATGCCGTGTCACTATCGCTCAAACCCAATAGGCCGATGCCTTGAAATGAAAGTGGGTTGAGACGGTTGGCTGTTGCCGTTGTTCATCCGCTTGGACTTTGAGCATCAATGGCCTTTAGATGGCCTGATTGATGGTATGCAGTTGCCCTGCAAATCCCTTTTCACCAGGACTGCATCACCACTTGGCTAAAACAATGCAATTCCTACCCACCGTTCATATTTAGGCTATAGGATTGATTTTGGATTGCTACTTTTTGTAATTGTGATGTTCTTAAAGGATTTGAATATGTGTTATATATGGAATCACTGTTTTCAATTAAGTGGGAGAATGTACACATTTTTCTTTTTATCAAACTATGTTGGCAACAATGACAATTTGATCTTTAGCCTACAATAATGTTCTTTTCCTGAAAAGGACTATTCCCTTGGGCACACCACTCACCCATGAAATACACACACATGTACACCACTTAAGTTTGGGGACAAGATTCAAGCACACGACGTCAGGAGCAAATCCAAGGCTCATTTGAGTTACCCAATTTTCATAAATTCAGAGGGCCCTCAAGAAGATAATGGATCTTTCTAGAGTTTGGCTTTTACATTTCAAGATTGATTGTTGAAGCTAGTTGTGTAAAATAACCTTATCCTTTAATTGGGTTAATTAAATTTTCTTTTAAAACCCTAATTAACTGTAATATTGGATCTGTGTGAGGTTCAACTCTGCTTCATCAAAACCCTTCATCACAAAAACTCCTCTTAATAAAATGTAACCATGCATTTTGCATGTGATGGATGAAGTGGTAAGTTTTGCTTTAACGAAATGTGAGCCAATACCTATACATAGGGAGGCGTCTGGCAATTATACATAGGGGTTATAGCCAACCTCAACACCATACATACAAAAGAGAAATGAAATAACCCAATTGGTTGGATATCCCATTTCTCACTCTATTTTATAGGGTTTGATCCTTGCATTCTCTCCCTGCATGTGTGGCATCATCTCCCACCGTGAGTAGGTTTCTCTTCTTGCTATAACAATTGGTAAAAAAAAAAAAAAATGTACAAATCTCACATCAAAACCATTTCAAGCTGGGTTTGCAACCCATCTAAAACCCCTATTTGGATTTGTTCTGCACTCATTTGGAGTCATTTTTCAGGTTGTCTAAAAAAAAACGTTGATCTTTTGCATGTCAATGAAGAGAAACCCGTTGAAACTCCAAACAAGCTCCTCTTCAACCAAAACAATCATATCTCGGAGGGCATCGATCGCGGAGAGGTATACCGAAAATTGAATTCAATTTTGTATTTAAAATCGCAATTTCTTAGTTTTGTTATATTGTCCATGGAGTCACCTCAATAGTTGTTGTTATTACAAGAAACTTGGACGGATGAGATGCATCCCAACAAATCCTGATAAAGATATATGGGTGCTTAAAGATGTGCAAAAGTAATATGTACGGCAAATGGGGCTACACCACTTGGCTGACATAGATCGTATGGTCATAGACCATGCCTTGATAACAGCTTTGATTGAGAGGTGGCGCCCACAAACAAATTCACTCCATTTGCCATCCGGGAAAGCAACTATAACACTCGAAGACATTGCTTATATCTATAGCTTGCCAGTCGATGGCCCGGTGGTAACCGGACGAACTTTCCCTGGCAGATTCGTAGAGCCAGTCTGTCAAGAGTTGCTTGGGATCATGCCACAGAAGAAGCTAGACTATGTTGGCATAACAATTAAATTTAAGTGGATTGAAGACAACTTCAAACCTTCCGTCTGGTAGAATAAGAAAAAGAAGAAGAACAAAGATGATGATATAAGAGCCACTCAGGCATATGTGTTCTTTTTGGTGGCCGGGTAGATATTCACACAGAATTTTGGTACAAGGGGGCCTGCTTACCTGCTTGAATTGTCTAAAGAATTCAAGCCTTATGCGTGGGCCCCTGCATGCCTTGCAAATCTTTATAGAATGTTGGCAAAGGCAACTTGGTGGGGCCAGGATATGAAAGGGGCTGAAGAAAGGGGAAAGATCAAGAGGATGAGTACAGTAAGTCCTGTAGGACACCCACAGGGCCTTTGCAGCTGCTATAGGTGGATAATTCACATGCTCCACATTTTTTGGGTGCACCATACTCAATTGCTAACTAACAACCTCCATTTTGATGCCTTCCGTCGCAGATATGGGCTTATTTGAGAATGTCTATTGGCCGGTGTCCTCAGCCAGATCCTAGTTGGAAAAAGGACATACAATTTCCACTGTTCAAACATGGCATAAAAAGGTTAGTGGATCATCCCTAAGCCCTCGCATCGGTCAAGGAAGTCAGGCACCAACTAAACAACCTGCCGGCTGATGGGGTAAATGTACATGTGTTATCTAATAAAATCATGGACAAAGGTTTAACTTACGTTACCTGTAGATAATGTTTTAGTTTCTTTTTATGTGTGACTCTATGCAGTTCAATTGGCAACCGTACTCTGACTGCGGCAAGAAATTTCGAATGAGCATACCCAAAGGGGATCGCGATCTGTTTGCCTCATCAACTGTCCTAGTTTAGGACTGGATCGTCGAGCGGCATAACACGTGGCGAGTCATAAAGCAGTTTGGGCTCAAGCAACTGGTCCCCCCCCCCCTCTTCAGTATGCCATACGTGAGAAGAGAACGTATAGAGAGAGTGGTAGTTGATTACAGTTTGCATATGGATGAAAAGATAGCAGCACTCTGGGCTGTAAGAAGCCAGCTGGGATTAAAAGGCGAGAAGTGCACTTAGCCTGCCCAATCTAAAGAGTACTTCGTATGGTATCTTGCTAACACAGTCCGACACATTGGCAGGGTTGAGCAAAGGGAGAGTAGCGAGGCAGAAGACCCCACTCAACAGGCTAACCCATTGGTCCCTCAGAAATATGTAAAAATCTAATGCACTAGCGCCGTGTTTTCATTTATATGGTAGTAATATTGCTTAATTGGGCTGACATAGATTCTGCTGTAATCAAGTTGACGAACTTCTTGCTCGCTTAGAGCGGTCGTGTGATCGAGCCGACAGGAGGAAGAAAAGCATGTCAAGTTTGGCGGAGTCAATTCGGAAAAAACTTAAGACCTTTAAGGCAACAGTTGGTACCAGGTTCGAAAACTTCTCTATGGAAGGGTGCAATAGCTCACAATCTAATGAGGATGTAGAAAAGGTAAACTGCCCGGCCCACACTTAAATTTACTCTTGTGCAATCTGACCCTATCCTTACTGTTTTCCATCAGACACGGAGTGGGACCTCTCACAGTGGGCCATCTCACACCGATCTCAATACTCAAGCTAGTCCATCTCAAACTCTTCCCCCTCAGGATGTTCGCGATGCTCAAGCTGGTCCATCTCAAACTGTTCCCCCTCAAACTGAGTCCGATACTGATGCTGGTCCATCTCACACTATTCCCCCCAAGACTGTTCCCAAGACCTTAGTCAAGACATCTCACACTGGGCCCCCTCACATGAGAGTGAAGAAAGCTGTGCTTATAACGTTTGAAAGCGAAAACTTACCGGAGAAAGGGGACTAAGCACCACGGTGATGTTCCAAGCAACAAGCAGCTAGCCGATGACGGTCCATTGTTTACTCCGCAGCCAGCTGACTTACCACCATTTGAAGAAGTGCTCAACACCCCCCCCCCCCACCAATAGTCAGGGCATTGTTTGACACTCCTCTGTCAGTTCAAAGTGATTCCGCAATAGTGTCTGTAGCACCGATGGCTACTGTAGTGTCTTTGATTTGGAGAATCAAGCGATTGCCTTGTATGCGTAAAGTACCCGTAAAGTTCTCCGATTACTCTCATTCTATGGTGCATTCGAGCTACATATTAAATGATTAGGAGCAATTCTAGGTTTAGGGTTTCAAGGAATACTATGCAACAAAGTAAGTGTGGATGTTTCCGAATGAATTCCAATGTAAAAACTCTCCTTCATTAATATGCATCGCATTGTGTTTATTAATTAACAATTTGTTCGTAACAGAGCGAATGAACTGGCCAGCATCTGTACCATGGTCTCTAGCAAAGATTTAAAGAAAGCACTTGAGGAGGAAACTTGGCTGGACACCAATTTAATGTACTATTGCTTTGAGATCATGCGAGAAGGATGTCCAACCGCTTTCATCGCCGATCCAAGCATATTTGTAAGTCTGGCCTGAATTGTACTGAACTTTCATTTTAACAAACAATGCAATGAATACATTAATTATCTGTTAACCATTCATGTTGTGGTGGGATTTTCTGTATGCAGAGCTGGTGGCAGGATGGTTCTAATGCCAGTGTTGAAGCTGACTTCAGTAAGCAAGGCCAGAGAGTCTAGGAAGCTAGGGAGTGCAATACACTGGTGTTTGTCTTACACTACAAGAACCATTTCACGTTGTTGTGGGCTACGTTGCTGAAAGGAGGTGGGGATTCTATAACAGTTTGGCAGGTGATCGATTGACACGGAGTAAAGCAGGGCAGTTTGTAAGTATGGTTTACGATCCTAAATTGCATTCCACATTGCAATCCTAAGTATTATAATAATTGTTGCCCTTCCTTTGTCATTGTTGCAGATTGGCCAGTTGAATGCTATGTATATGCATTATGGATAGACGGATCCTTTTTTATAGACTATCCTGATCAAGGAAGACATTCCTCATCAAAACAATGGTAACGACTGTGGAGTATTCGCTGTGGCATTCGCCGAGCATTGTGTTCACCGCCGTCCTATCACATTTACACAAGCTGACATCCCTTACTTCCGTAACAAAATTGTCATTGATTTATTCAAGACGAGTTGGCAGGTGAATGCTAATAGGCTGAACCTTCCTGAGTTGTTGAAGCTACCTCGTTGATGTAATTTTTTCGTGTCTAAAAGAAAATTTTGTACTCATTGCTTATGGGCATCAACCAATTAGGAGTTGTGAACTTTGATTCATTTTCTTTGTTGCTGTTCAATTGTGGTACATGTCTCTTAGTGGTTCTGGAACTTGTATATAACTGTGGAACCGCTATGGTTTAGGGATTAGCATACATTTTTTTTTTTTTTGTGGATCCTCATTCACATTATCTGAAATTGAATGGTTTGTGGAACTGCTATGGGTTCATTGTATGGTTTGTTGATTTAGCAAGGAAGAAATGTCCATTGAATGTATTGTCATTTTATGGTTTGTTATGCAGGATTGATCAAGGAACTGCTATGGTTGGATATATTGTCATTGTATGGTTTAAATGGTTGAATGTATTGTCATTGACAGGTCTCTTGTGCAGGATGTGTGCACTGTATGAGGATGGATTGCTGAATGCATAGAATGGAATGTATTCAGATTGATTGTATTGAATCTATATGGTTGTGCATGATGAATCGAAACAGTTGACCAACAATCAACATGAACTATTTGAATGGTTCACAGTAAATAGTCTATATCGACTATTATAATAGTTGATATCAACTATTTAACAGTAATGTGAAAAACACAGTTATAGTCGATATCGACTATTTAATAGTAACGTGAAAAACACAGTCATAGTCGATATCGACTATATAACTGAAAAGTAAAAAACACAGTCACAGTCGATATCGATTATTTAACTATAATGTAAAAAAACACAGTCATAGTCGATATCGACTATTTAACTATAATGTAAAAAACACAGTCATAGTCGATATCGATTATATAACTGTAATGTAAAAAACGCAGAAATAGTCGATATCGACTATTTAACCGGAACATAAAAAACACAGTCATAGTCGATGTCGACTATATAACTGGAACTTAAAAAACACAATCATAGTCGATATCGACTATTGTCCTGCACAATGTTTTGTTAAGTGTAGCAGATGGGGTTAGCTCATCATTCTCACTATAGAAAAATTTGAAAAAAGGAAAAAAAATCAATATTTTAACAATTATAACAAACAACCATTATATTATCATCATAGAAAAGTTTTCAACATATATATACCCCAACAACCATTCTCACGTACAAAAGGGAAGTATTTCCAAGGAACACTTATATATGCTCCTCCAAGAAAGCTTCAGCAAAATGTACAAGGTAGCAAAATAACACTTATAAACTCTGTACATTAAACCCTAAACCAAAAAGGAGCCTACATTAACTCATGCATCTCCCTTCCAAAAAATGCTTCTAAAAATACACCGTACACTGTCCAGACGACTGCATCTCCTACCACATTCACACCAAATATTAACACTAACCAAAAAGGAGCCCACATTAACTTGTGTATCTCCCTTCCAAAAAATCCTTCATAATACTCTGTACACTGTCCAGACAGTTGCATCTCCTACCACATTCACACCAAATATTAACACCAACAAAAAAGGAGCCCATATTAACTCGTGCATCTCCCTCCCAAAAAATGCTTCAGAGTACTCTGTACACTATCCAGACGGCTGCATCTCCTACCACATTCACACCAAATATTAACACCAACAAAAAAGGAACCCACATTAACTTGTGCATCTCCCTTCCAAAAAATGCTTCAGAATACTCTGTACACTGTCCAGACGGTTGCATCTCCTGCCACATTCACCCCAAATATTAGCACAAACCCAAAAGGAGCCCACATTAACTCGTGCATCTCCCTCCCAAAAAATGCATCTCCTATCACATTCCCAAAAAAATATTAAATTTACAAGATCTGAATGGCTGCATCTTCAGGTTTGCGGTGGTGGATTGCGACAACTTTACCGGTTATGCCCCCTCTCCTTGCGGTTACCACAGGTGACTATCCACCATTGGCGGCCATGATCCTCTGTCCTCAACCTATTCTTCTTTGGCCGGCCCGGCTGTTTAGTAGCTCGTGGTGGCAAAACTCGTTCATCAGAAATGTGCTTCCATTGTTTACTATCATGGGTAGCATGCAACACTTCATTATATGTCGTACGATACACACTTGATTGGTACCATTGTTTGCAGGATTCATATGGATCATAGTTTCTAACTCTCATTAAAGACAATGCATGAGCACACAGGATCCCCAAAATCTCCCATTTTCGACATGCGCAAGTCTTGCGTTCAAGATTGACGACGTCCACGTACTCCGTAGATTGAACCTGAAACTCGACTAGGCTAGCCACACGAACATGCAATCGTCGAGCTTCTTCCGTTTCTTTTTCCAAAACTTTCTCCGCATACGGTGTTAGATGACTTGTAACCGCTGTGATTCAAGATGGCGCTTCTGGTAGAAATCCATTAGCTTGGCCCGTAGTTCCTCGACCTGTTTTGTAATAGGGAGGACTCTCGTGTCCTTTAAGAGGCCATTTGTGCATTCTGCTGTGTTACTGGTGAGCATGTCATACCGCCGTCCATCTACATATGCATTAGCCCAACGTTGCCTTCCGATTGAATCAATGTAAGTGAATGCCTCTTGGCTGACTGCCCGTATATCGGTCATATATGCATCATACTGAAACGGCCTGTTTGGCGGCACCCCAAAATTTCGCCACAATTGCCGCATCACTAAAGGCCACCCTAATATTCTCGGCAATGTGATGGCAATAATAACAATGCTTTGCAGAGGGTATGGTGTTCAAGAGCGCCGGAATAAGACCCTTTTGGCGGTCCGACACAATAGTCAAATTGTTAGGCTCACCCAGCGCTATATGCAAGTTTGCAAGGAACCACTCCCAACTGTCACGTCGCTCTACTTCCGCAAAGGCAAAAGTGATGGGGAGGAGCTTATGATTGACATTGTGTGTAACAGCAACGAGCAAAACACCAGGGTACTTCCCTCGGAGATGTGTCCCGTCTACAGTAAGCATTGGTCTGCAAGTATTAATGAAAGACCTTAGACAAACTCTGAATACCCAAAAGAATCTCCTGAAACGGTCCTCGGATGTGGTGTCTATATTTGTTACTATGCCTGGATTGGTCATCTGCAGTTCAATACAGTAACTAGGCAGCATTTGGAAGGACTCCTCATAAGATCCTCGCATTGCATGCAGGGCTATCTCCTTTGCTACATGTGCCTTTCTGTAGGTAATATTTGTTCCAAATTCCATTTGGTAGTCGTTCATGATCTCTTTTGGTTTCAGATTGACATTTTGTCGGACTCTTTCCATGATGAAATCCGCAATTAGCAATGCTGACGCCTGTTTATGTGCCATCCCCATCACTGGCTTCGAGCATTTATGGATAGGATTATACGTACGCACTTTGAATTGTGGTCCTGATTCCACGATAGAGGCATGAATGTGCCAAGGGCAACTCTGATCTTTACAACATGCTGTCACCTTGTACGAGTTGGTCCTTAAGTGCTTCAGAGTAAAGTTTCCATAAATTGCAAACTTCGCCAATGTCTTCCGGAATGTGTCACGATCAGGGAATTCACGGCCAATCCATATTTCACGTTCTGAATTATTTCCAACATCTACATTCAATTCTCTAGGTACCATGTTGTCGACTAAATTAACACCTGAATGTTCACTTGAAGGACATGCATTGTTGACTGGATTAGCCCCGATGATGTTGCTTCTGTGCGAGCCCATCATAATCATTGGAATTTGTCCGGTGATATTATTTTCATCAAACTGATTCTCATCACCGTAGTCTTTAAAATCCTCTATATTATCAACACATGCATTGTTCACTGGATTAGCACCGGCGACGTTGCATCTGTCTCTGCCCCATCACAATCACTGGAATTTGTCTGCTGAAATTAGTTTCATCAAAATGATTCTCATCACCATAGTCTGCCCCATCTTCTATATTATCAACATCGATTTCTAGACCTAAGGTAGGATGCGGACTTGTAATGTTTCGAACACTTGAAAAATGCATGTCATTATCTTTTTAGAGATCAACTGTAGGAAGCTCTGGAACGGTTGTCCTATCTTTCACTTCTTTTCCCTTGCAATTAATCAAAACACTCCTTGATTTTTCAAGAAAAGATCGATGCTTGTCATTCCTCTGAAACCTACAGTGCATCAACAATATAACAAAATTCAAGTAAGGGATTGGGATTAATATTTTATAAAGTATTATGTAGAATACAACAAATTTACATACGTAGATTCTCCTCTACATTGTCCATTGTTCCAACTGTTAGAAACATATAAGTATATCCCATTTGTATCCTGACCTGATGCTTTGATCATCCTGTTGACATCGTTATCATCTTCAATGCTAGCGAGTGAAAATGCATGTCCATTGTGATGAAGGTATTGTATGCTTAAACTTTCGGCAGATGAATCCCAATTAGATGCTTCAATTGCTTCGACAACCAATGACCCATATGTTATGTCGGTTGATAAATACCTCATCTTCTGCTTTCCTCCATTATAGACGGGATGCATAATATCAAATTCAAAGTTTCCATCGTAGTGGAATATGATTAGGACCTCGCAATCTGACATGCTATATACAAATAAAAAATCAGTTTATAATAGTGATAGGAACAGAAGGTAAATATGCATGCATAAACAATACCCATGGTGAAAGGGCAAGTGCATGTTTAAAGTAAATGCATTGTGATAATCAAAGGGTTGTACTAATGGTATTGTTAAACAATGCCATAAAGAGACTATGCACATTTTAAACCCTAAACCAAAATGGGAACGTGAAAACTATTTGGATAGTGTAACTGTAGGAGCATATCCACCTTTTATAACAATTTCACGGGACAAGGCCCATATGCTGTTAAAATTTCAGAATATCTTGTAAAAGGAAATAGATGAAGAAGAATTAATATGGGGTATGAATGTTGTGTTTTAGTTTAGGGTAAATAATATAGTGAAGAAGAGAAGTGATGTTTGTATTGTCAAATACAAGCACATTTAAAACCCTAAACCCAAAAATGTATGAAAATTAAAGATGGTAGTGTCACTTTAGGAGAAAATATCCACCATTCAAAAATCTAGATGCACTAAGGTGCCATTTTTTGGGACAGATCAAGGTCGTTGAAAGCTTGTATAGGGCTGGTAACAACCAAAAAGGGAGAATACGAATCAACAAGTTGGGTGAATGTCCCTTTTTGGGGAAACTATCAAATTTAGAGTAAATATTCATATGTGTACCTACCTCTTAAAGGAGTGCAACCACCGCCCTTAATGGAGTGAAGATTTTCGTCGCCAGCAGCGTTGCAGACAGCAGACGAGACGAGTTGGGTAAAGGGGAAAAGTAGATGCGAAACTGGGTATATATTGTAGTTACGATGAGCGTCGATATCGACTATAGCGCTAAAAGACAAAAAAAAAGAAGAAGAAACTGCCTGCATCTGTCGTCCGTTTTTTATTAGGGCCAAATTGAAGAAATACCTTTGCATGAGGGTTTTTCCAGTTAAGTCCCCAAAACAAATTTCTATAACAATCCATATAAAAGGGCCATTATTTTTTTTTTCTTTAAGTGGTTTAAAATTTCCTATTCTAGTAATTGGTCCCATCAAAAGTGCCTCTCCAATTTCATGACGGTGGGAATGGGTCAGCGATCAAAGCTTCTAAACACAAGAATGAAGATGACAGGATTCTCCTTAATTCGCCAGCTTAGTTCCATTTAAAATTTAAATGCAGAGTTGGGCGGTGGCAAGTTTTAAGATCATTCCACCTCTCTTTCTCCCTGTTTCTAGATCAACCTCTTCCACAGAGTTTAAACGGAGCCCGATGATCGCGTTAAGGAGCAACTCCCCCCAAACCCCCTCCTTCTTCGCGATCCTAATCGCCCTTTCCTCTCCTCCCTCTCTTCTCTCTCTTCTCTTCCAATCTCGTTCTCTTTCACTTCCATTCTCCTCCTGTATTCCATCATATCTCAACAGTCATACAAGAAAATCACTTCATTTCTCATATCCAGGTGAGCAGAATCTCTCTCTCTGCTTGATATATATATATATATATGTATATGTATTCTTGTTTCTCTTCTGCTGTATTGTGGGAATTGAATTGGGAAGAGATTGTAAGCAATGCCTTATTATCAAAGGGGTGCTGGATATATATGCATCTTTTTTCTATTGTTTGGTGATGGGAAATGTTTTCTAAGGTCAAATCCGTTGATATCTCTTGTGGAAGACTGGGTAATAAATGATTCTCTACCTCTTATGTCTGAGTTTGATTTCCATATAATTGTGGGAAATGCTTTCACTCCTCATAAAAGGATAGCTGCAGAAAATGTTCGGTTGGAACAGCAGAAAATGTTGTTCTTTTTCGGGAATGATTGCGTTCCAAATACCATTTTAACTGAAAATGGTTTCAGGTGAGAATGATTTTTCGTTGTTCCATGTTAAAATTTCTTGTAGTTTTGTGAGGTGAAAGCATTTTCTGCAATTCTTGCAGAGATCATAAGAGGACACCAAGAGGTAGGAAACGATTTTTTGACAGAGTAGAACCTGCATTTCATCTTTGAAAATGATGCGCCACACTAAGGGCACATTTGTGGAATTGCCTTTTTCTTATGGGCAATGGGGTGGGTTTTGTATGGGTTGGGGTAAACCCAAACCCACTCGTCTTAAGTTCATCTCATCCAAGCTCAACCCACGCAGTGACGGGTCACTGACATGTGATATCAAACGCGGGTCACTGACATGTGATGCCAAACGCGCCCCACTTGAGTTGGGGTAAGATCGAATTTAAAGCTTAAAACTTTTAAAATATATAAACTCATGGGAATGAGTGATAGAAATCAAACACACCACATTTCTTCCCACATGCCTTAATTTGATTCCCAACACCACTTGCACAACATGAGTTTTGTTTATACCTTAAACGATAAATAAATATATATTATAGATACGGGCAGGGTGGGATAGAATAACATAACCCAAACCCACCTTGAACCAAGAAAACCAGTACCAAACCCACCCCAAATCGGAGTGGGACAGGGTGGGTCCCTGTTTAAACCTGACCCATTGCCATCCGTACTTTCTGTGGAAATGCTGCAAAAAAGTGGGATGTCTTTCTATGAGAAAGTTTTCCAACACGGAAATATTTTTTCTGCGAGGAAAAACTTAAAACCAGTGCAATTTTCCATGAGTCCATGGAAAAGCGTTTCCGACACGGTCACATGGGGGTGGGGGAGGATAGGTGGTTTAGAGCCTCGTATTTGTGTGTGACCGTTTTTTCACAGTGAACTCATATATTTTTTTCAAGCTGACATCTGAAAACTTCATTTTTCACAATTTCAATTGATGTTTGGTGTGGCAAAACATTTTCCATGGTGAGATATGTTTCTACATCTTTGGTCTGAAACTACTTTCCAGAAACTCTCACTTTGGAAAATGAAGACCTTACCTTGGAAACCATTTAAAGGTTCCATGGAAAATTCTCCGCTCAAACATGCCCTTAAAAGTTCAAATACATACCCTTAAAAGTTCAAAGAACTACTAACTCAAATTTGAATTTTATTTTCTACCTCCAGATGAATTTGCTTTCTTTCCAAAGTTGAGTTTTGTCTTAATTCTAGAAGGATGGACAAACACTATTGCCTCTAATATTGTTTATCAAAGGAGAGGTTTGCCCCATGGAATGGGTCAGTTGAGAAGGTTTTCCAACAATGCTGCATTGCTTGAAAGATCTGTGCTGCGGGTCATCGAGGTATTGTTCTTCGTTGAGGAGATTCCTTATCTCCATTGATAAAAGCACATGGCTTTCTCTGCTGTATGCAGGGTGTTCTAGTGAGAAACCTAATGTGGATTGCATCGTCTTGACGATAGCACAATGAGTTCTCCGTCTGGATTGCATGTGAGAGGTCAAGAATCGAATAGCTCGAATGCGGTCAGTGGTAGCAAACCTATTGGAGAAAATGTTGGTGAGGAAATCTCTCTCTCTCTCTCTCTCTCTCTCTCTCTCTCTCTCTATCTATCTATACAGACACATGCATATATTCTTTCATTTAGTAATCTTTTAAAAAAACATGGAATTATAATGATTCTGATATGTTTGACAGCAAAACGGTTGGCAGTTGTGGAGTGGCTAAACTCAATTTTTCCACGTCCAAAACTGTCTTTGGAAGCCACGGAAGAGGAGCTGAAGGCATTCTTGAAAGATGGGACGATCTTTTATATCATTTTGTATAATCTCCGTCCTGGTCTCATACCCGAGGTTGACTAATTGGCATCTCATTCTTACAGATATACAGTCCTTTTTATTTTGTTGATCAGCTAGCCTCTTTAATTTTTTTTTTATTGATTATTGAAATTGAACTTGAAACTTAGTTTGAGTTACTATGAATTTCGTCTTCGTATCTTTGTTGTGATTGCAGAATCAAGGAGTTTCTTCAGGGAAGTCTTTTGATATTGTTAATAAGTTTCTATCAGTTATGGAAGAAATGAGGTTGCCTGGGTTTGATGCATTGGACTTAGAAAAGGTAGTAGTACTATCTGGTCAAGTTCTTTTTATAAATTTTCTCAAGGAAACTTTTTAGTAATCAAGAAAATCCTTTTCTTTTGATGTTAAAAGTTTTTTTTTCTTTTTCTTTTTAAAAGTTTTTTGGCTTAAGAAATTATGTTTTACTTCGGGTTGAAACTACCTTTTTGTGTTGGGAATTTGGAAGAGATGTACTAGGGGCATTTTTGGTGTATGCATTAGGACAGACTAAACTTCAACACATGTAGATAAAATTAGAGATGTCTGCTGGTTTTATTTCGCTCGAACTTCAAATTGCTAGTGCCCTGCAAGATCCTGCAAGATAAAATTCCCATGCTGGCAAGGACTAGTGTGAGTTGGTGTGCTATGCAGCTCCAACTCTTGTTGTTGTCTTGAATAAATTAGACATTCTTGTTGTTTGTAATGTTGGCACACCGTTCAACACTTCAAGTAGATGCTTAATGGATTTTCCTAATTATTAGATACTGATGAATCAATAATCAATTAATGAAAACAAAGTACTATGAATTAATCAAACTGGATTGGCTGAGCCCCATGGTTTTGGGGCTCTAATGCATTTATTACTTATTTGTTCTATCGGAAATGCTGAGGGAGGCTTTACGGACATGTCTGCAATGATTCTAGAAGATCAAAACCACATCTTTTGAAGATCCAAGCATTTGAAGATCAATGGTACCTAATTAACTTGAAATACTATAAGTCCTAAAATTACAAATTCATGGGTCTATATTTTCTATTTTTAGATTTCTTATGCTGCTTTTTCATGTTCTTCAAAATATATTGAGCCTAGGGCACGACTCGGCTGATTTGATTCCACCAAAGGGTGTCCAAGGCGCCCCTGAGTCTGATTTTTTAAGCCTTGTTTAGGCATGTTTGTATCTATCCAAGATACTCATATTTCATACTATTAAAAGACACACACACACACACCAGAAAAAAAAAAAGAACCAGTCACACGCACACAAGATATCCATATGAATATACTAAATTATGAGACTCCCCCACCTAAGCCCACGTGCGGAACACAGATGAATGCATGCACACACTTTCCATTACACTTGAAACAATGCTGCTATGAAATCAGTCTCAATGATCGGACCAAAGAGCTGTAAACCAACATTGTTAAGGCTATGAATTGGAAAAAAAGATGGCTGATGTTGGATGTTTTACAATCTAGGTATTGGTCACAGAACAATTGAGCTATCTGTTTGAGTGTTAGAGATAAAGATATTAGAGATAGAGATTAGTTAGGATGGTTAGAGATAAGCATTGTTTAAATTTGAATTATGTTCTTTCTTGTATAAAAAGAGAAGGATGTCTCAATAAAATACACGGTGAATTGTGGCAAAGCAATCCTCTTTTAAATTTCCACATTGAGACCATAAGAATTTAGAATGTGAATCAATGACAAAATTTGCGGATCCATGATATATACAATTTGTTGGCATATTGGATAGGAGTCTGAATCCTTGAAATAAAATGAGGAAAGCAATCAATCAATATGGAATTTTAACTTGATATTATTTTTTCAAGAGCAAGACTGAAGAAATGTAAAGCCAAAGGATGTGGATTTCTAGCAATTATCACCCTAAAAAAAAGTAAACCCGAAGGAGGTGGAGTTCTAGCAATTATCACCCTAAAACCTGGTTTCTCTGATACCAAATGTTAGTTTTCCCATTGCTGGATCTTAGAATCAATAATCATGAAAAAAAAAATCCAAACTACAGAAGGATTTAGGCATACTTGTATCTGTCCTTGAACTTGAACTACAAGTGGATTGGATATTCAAGATAATGGTTTGATCTTCTCCTAAGTGCCTCCCTGTTATTGCAAGAATAGCTTCTAATGACCCACCAATCATATTTATAAGAAATTCTTATGGGCTTGTTTAGGTGATTTTCTTGTATAGTGTTCTGAAGTAAAGGGTCAAATCAAGAGAGAATATTATATTCTTTCGTATATTATTTTCGTATTCTTTTTTCTGCATTCAAATGTGCCCTTTTTTTCTCTATGGTGTTCAGTTCTACTCATTTGTTAATACTTAATAGTTCCTCTCTCTATCTCTCTCTCTCTCTCTCTCTCTCTATCTATCTATCTATCTATACACACAAATATATTTGCAATGGTTTGATCTTCTCCTAAGTGCCTCCCTGTGATTGCAAGGATAGCTTCCTCTGACCCACCAATCATATTTATAAGAAATTCTTAAGGGCTTGTTTAGGTGATTTTCTTGTATAGTGTTGTGAAGTGAAGGGTCAAATCAAGAGAGAATATTATATTCTTTCATATATTATTTTCGTATCCGTTTTTCTGCATTCAAATGTGCCCCTTTTTTTTTCTATGGTGTTCAGTGCTACACATTTGTTAATACTTAATAGTTCCTCTCTCTCTCTATCTATCTATCTATACACAAATATATTTGCACAGGGATCTACATGCACACATATATAAATATATTGTTCATAGTCACAAAAATATATTTGCGCAGGGATCTATGTCAGCAGTTGTGGAGTGCCTTCTTGCCCTTAGAGATCACATGGATTCTAAGATCCGTGATACCAGGTCAGCAACTAAATTTGGAAGTCAACTGAGAAGGTGGAGACTTCCAGAAGTCGAAAATCTGGAGGGTACCAGTGGTGCTCGATGGGACCTGGATAAGAATTCTCCTGGATCAGGAGAAGAAAGGCGCAAGAGTCTTTTGGATGCAAAATCCCAGCGTGTTTTGCGAAGCCCTGTTGCTTCAGGTAGAGTTGTAATTGTTAATGGTTAAAATGGAATATCTGATCACAATATGCAAGTTAGAACAATGAATTTGGTAGAATGTATTACATTTAAAATATTAGTAGTTGTGGAAGATATTGAAGAATTGTAAAACGTACTGTCAAATGCCTATAGCAAACAATTCCGTTGCTATTGCATCAAAGGAGAAGGCAAATGACTGCAGTAACCTTTTTCTCTTTATTGTAAAGTGGTCTTCAAAGGTGGCATTTTTATCCAGTGAAAATCTATAAATTGGCCATGTCAATAGCTCACACCAAGTTTTCATCTTCCAAATGATTATAAATGTTTTTGTTGTATATGAAATGGTTAGTTCTGCAGAGAACATGAGCCAACACTTTTTTCACTCTTCAATGAACTAGTTAATTTTCAAGAACATATTTCTAGTCTGTAGCAAAGCAGAATAGATTGGTTCTAGTGAGTCATTCATGAATATTCTTTTTTTTTTTTTTTTGGCTTCGCATGCCACTTGCCATACACTAAAAGCCTTTTCTTCCATTGCTAGGGATCTAACCCTGGTTGACCCCATGACAAGGCTAATGCAACATTGGCGCGTCATTTATGAATTAGCTCATCATTAATATTCATCATTAGGTCACATCTACGATACTGAAACACAATGTTATAAGTTCTCAGTTTATTTTGCTCTTCTTTTAAACATAATTTCTCCTTTATTGAGTTCTTTCCTTATTTATAACATTCAGACAGTGATCTTTTTCTTACAAATAGTTGATATTTTTCTTACAAATAGCTGATATTTTTCTTTATCATTTTTCAGAGCCACTAACTGCATTGTCCAATCATGGTGGGCATACTTTCCATGAGGTTTTCCAACTGAAACAAGGACGCTATTCAGATATTCCTGCTGCAAAGATCTCAGAAATGATGAAGTCAAACAGCTTAGATGTAAATTCTTGGAACTAATTTATACGATTTAATTGGTATACTTTTTATTACTAGTTCTGCTCTGGGGACTTCTCTCTGGATATTTTTTCATGTTCCTTTTAGTATCTCTCTTTTGCAGAATGCCCCGACTCAATCACTTTTGAGTGTTGTGAATGGAGTTTTGGATGAAAGCATCGAACGGAAGAATGGTGAAATACCTCAGGTATGCTAGTGAAAGAAAACATGGACTACCTCAAGCTTGGATTCATTTGTTTTTCATAAGATGATATTCATTAATGTCATGTGTACCTAACGTTTCTTTTTTTTTTTTTTTGAGTGAGCATCCATTAATTTCTTTTAAATGTGATCTAAAATGAGAAATAATTTAATAGTTGTCTTTTTTCTTAGCGTGTAGCATGCTTATTACGAAGAGTGGTGCAAGAGATTGAGCGGCGGATTTCAACCCAAGCGGAACACATAAGAAATGTAAGATGTATATGGGCATTCAATCCCTCTTCAAAAACATTTGTGGTGCTCACTAGTCTCTCTATGTTGATGGATATTTGCAGCAAAATAATGTCATTAAAGCGCGTGAAGAGAAGTATCAGTCAAGAATTAGAGTACTCGAAACACTTGCAATGGGCACAAGTGAGGAAAGCCAGGTATTTGTTTAGTTGTTAGTCTATGCAAGGCAATTTTTGTTTGTCCCTAATCCCTATAGAGCCCTTTCTGTTCCCCATCCATTGATTAGTAGGCCCCACAACAGTACTTACAAAGTAGCATCATGTGATGTTTGGTGAACAACCTAATGAGTTTGATATTCAGGACCATCACCGACCAAGGAGGGAGGTTGAGATCTAACAATTTGCTACCTTGAATGAGAAGCCAGACTTTTTGAGTTTCAAAAGAAAAAATAGGCTTGATGAGGTAGTTGGTAGTGTAAGCTCCTCTTTCTTTCTAGAGGTTTTCTCAAATTACCCCTTTTACATTTAAGCCCTTATTTTGTTCCTCTTTGTTTTGTATCATGTGGCCCACCTTTGACAAATCCAGCTTGTCCACATTTGCCCACCTCCAGAAAAAAACCTAGTTTGACATTGTCTGACCATTAACCACAATATGAAACAAAGGGATAAAAAAAGGGGCTAATCTCACCCCAATTTGATACTGATTCAACCATTAACTACCATTGATCCAATTATAAATGAAACTTATCTCAGAAAACTGTTAAATTTGAGGTTTTAAAATTGCTGATTAGGATTATCTAATCAAAGTGGCACGTGGTCTACTCTCTCTCCTCAATGCCCTATGCATATCATCTACCTTCATGAATTGGATGTGTTCTAGGCAAGGATTTAAGAAGTGGACTCAAGATCCAACTCTCCCATGGCCGGGTCCAAGTTGACTTGGCCTACCTAGGCGAGTTGCCTGGGACTCTGGTATGCACTAAGCAACCTAGAAATAGGCTACTAGTATGCACACAATTAAAACTCGCAAGCGCACAAGATCACTATGTAGTGTAGTGAATTGTAAGTACGAGTTCGATCCCACGAAGACTTGTGATAAAATAATGTCAAAAACAACTAAAAATCAGAATATTAAAAGAACAATTTAAATGATGACAAGTTGAATTAAACTACTAAAAACAGTAAATTAAACTATTAAAAGCTAAATGGAAAATAATCTAAAACACACAACTAATATTAAAATTGAAAAATAGTAATAATGAATGAACTAGGGTTTCATCTACTCCCCTAACCAACCCTATGCATGTCCCTTATTATCCTTTAATAAAAAATCAGAATTATTAGTGACATCTATCAACCTAGACCATGGCATATGCGTCTAGATTACTATTCCCCTAAACCTAATTCATGAGTGGCATACTACATGAATTGTTCATTATGATGCAAAAACTAAGCATGGCATATGTCCTAGTCAAAACACACATAATGCATAAAAACAATAGGAATGATAAATGCATGAGTCTAAGCATGGCATATACTTAGATTATTCATGGTTCTAAACCCTAGATGCTTAACATCAAGATCAATCAAAATTAAGTTAGCTACTCTTAAAATTAATTGAACATGGCATAGTTGGCATGGCATATACACAACTCATCAATTGAAAACATGGTTTAGAATCTCAACTAATAAAACTGAAATTTGAATTAAAAGATGCCAAAAGAGACTACATAGAACTAGGCTAGGGTTTCAACTACACCCTAGCCCTACAAAGTTTAGCTACTCATGTCTAGAATTAAAAACAAAATAGAAAATAGAGCCATAAGAAAAACTCTGAATATTGAAGAAGAAGAAGAAGTTGTCCAGCAGCTTTTTCTCCTTTTCCTAGCTCCAAAAACTCTCCAAGATGCTCCAAAGAATGCTCCAAAGGTGGCTGTACAGCAACTAGGGGTTTTGGGATGATGATGGATGGTTTTTGTGATGATAGGGTGCTGAAATAGTGGCTGGTATTCTTATGGACGTGGCTAGGGTTTTATATGGGATATATATGCTGGATGACCACCTCTTCTTGTCCTTTTATAAGTCTTGCAACAGCCCCTTTTAGCAAGTAGTTCTCTTGTGGAAATAGATCTCCAACTTTCTTTACAAGTAGGCTTCTTAATTAGAATGAAATAGGAGTCTTCTTTCTTAATAACAAGACTTTCTAAATCTGATCTTACTTGTATTTTATAGAAAGTTCCTCACATGGACCCACAATTCTGAGATTAATTGCAAGAGATTAAATCTGAACCTTTTTATAATAAAGGTGGGCCCATATGATGCATGTACAATGATTGTGGGACCCCCTTCTTGAACTTCTAACTTGGCTTGGATTCTTCCTTTAAACTTTCCTTATTTTTCTCCTTTTTCTTCTCCATTCTTGAGCTCCACTTGTACTTGAAGAAGACTTTCTAATTTCTGAAATTTCACTTTTGCAATGGCTGTGGGCCCCCTTTTTGGCGTATAACCCTAGATTGGGTTTCTTCTTTCTTTTACTTTTCTTCTTTGATTAGAATTGTAAGTTGTCCAAAGAATTAGAAAGTAGTCTTGAAATCTGAAATAACTTGGATGGGACCCACCTTGGCCCTACTTGATGATTTACGCCCATCACTCTTCATGAAATCTTCTCTTTTTGCTCATTTTTACCTTTGCATACAAATTAACAAAAAATATGTAAAATCAAATAAAATAAACATGACTAGCATAAGATAATTCAAATATTAGGGCTTAGATTGTAAACAATTAAGCACTGATCAAATTCCCCCAAACTTACCTTTTGCTAGTCCTCGAGCAAAACAATAAAGTAAACAAGTAAGAAATTTAAAACACCAAAAAAAAAAATAAAAAAATATGAAACCTATCCTTCCACCATTAGTCTCAGAGATGTCTGATCAATACATGATTCAAAGAAGCTTGAGTCTCAACCTGTTCTAAAGATTACCCGAATAATAAGTTAGCTCATATCCACATGCTCAAAGGGTCGTGTGTAAAACAATACCAACATAACTTTCAGTTTAGGCTTTCACGCAACCAAACAATCATTTGCATATTAGTTTAACTTCAATCCTCACCATGGATACACTCACAATAAAACACTCAATAATTTTCTACGAATGAACAGACAATGCTCTCATGAAAAATACCACATGTTTGAAGTGAAATCATACACCATAGGCTCCCATTCCATCTCATCTCCACAATGGGACTACACTTCACCTAGGATCAATTAGGACTTTTACAAATGGGTTATCATGGGGCTAGGGTGAAGAGCTAAGAATGAGAGGAAATGGATAACAAGATCTAAGGAATTTGCATAGAATCACACTTCTGGTTCCTTTATACACTACTGAATTTGGCGGCTAAGGCTTGCATTTTGAATTTTCACCTTGTTGAGTCACACGTGTACCCTCCTTTTTCTTTTTTTCTTTTCTTTTCTTTTTTTTATTATTATTTATATATAAAACTGAAACTATGGAGTGGCAGGGTAACAGCAACCTTTCTTTTATTTTCTTTTTCTCTTTTTTTTTTTTTTTTTTTTTTTTCTCAAGCCTTGCACACATTTTGTAGTGAACCTTGAATCCATCTTTATACTTCCTTAGATATAGGTAAGGCTATGCATACGGTAAGGTTACTCCCCCAAACTTCGGAGTTGGTATGGGTGCACGAAACGGCTTAATTAAGGCTCAACATGGATAACTAGTGATAAACATCAAAGGGCATGGATAGAAAAGCACAAAACTAGTCAAACATGGCCTAAAATCATATCCTATGGTTCGTGCAGTCGAAATATGCCTCGATCGGATAAAAATGAGAGTTCTAGCGTGTTATTCCATATAAAATCAGAACATGTGATCAAAGAATGATAATGAATTCAATTGCATCGTATAGATCAAGAAATGGAAGATCAAATCACTCAGCATATAACCCTCTCAAGAATAAGCATTTAGGCTCAAAGCTCCCTAGGTTATACAAGTTTCCACCAAAAGCATCTAATCATTCAATTATGCAGAGGCTTTCAACCTCAACCATATCGGTATTGTAATCCACATAGTGATAGTTCAAACATGATTAAACGAGATTTACAACAATTGAATAATATAAAGAACCAGCATAATTAAGTTCAATGAACCATGCAAGACAAATCATCATTTCTCATCATTGTGGTAGGAAGGAACTATGACTCAAAGGAAAACAAATAAAAACAAATATTTTTGTGATTTTCTAAATTTTTTAAATTTTTATGCATTTTTGGACTATAATGACTCTATTAATGACTCTATCTTAACTAAGACTCTTCCCCCAAACTTAAAGTAAACATTGTCCCTAATGTTGTAAAATAAAGCAGGGAGGAAACACTAAAAGCATAAACAGAAAAGTAATTAGAAAGACAAAGAAAAGGGTAAAAGAACTCAGCTGGATATGGAGTACATCTCCAGCTCTCAATCGCCATCTTCACTTTTCTTTGTAAAGATCTGGGCTACCTCCCAGTAGTGCTTGCTTTATAGTCTGCAGCCAGACTGTGCTTTTCTATCAAGCTGAAGGGGAATCTGTGAATGTAAGCACATCCACATCCTTGTCAAAATTCTGCTCCCAATAGGGCTTGAGCCTATGTCCATTGACTTTGAACTTGTTTCCATTCTTTGGATTATAGATCTCAATAGCCCCATGCTCAAATACCCGAGTGACCTCAAAGGGGCCACACCATCTAGACTTTAGCTTCCCTGGAAATAATTTGAGTCTTGAATCGAAGAGTAGTACCTTCTGTGCCACCTCAAACGCCTTTCTCACTAGTTTCTTATCATGGAACACTTTAGTCCTCTCTTTATACAGCTTAGCATTCTCATAAGCATCATATCGTAGCTCCTCAAGCTCGTTCAACTGTAACTTCCTCTTCTCACCTGCAGCTTTCATATCAAAATTAAACTTCTTGATTGCCCAGAATGCCCTGTGCTCTAATTCCACCGGCAGATGACATGCTTTCCCATAGACCAACCGATATGGAGACATGCCTATAGGAGTCTTGTAGGCTGTCCTATATGCCCAAAGTGCATCATTCAGCCGTAAATACCAATCTTTCCTGTTGGGCTGCACTGTCTTCTCTAATATCTGCTTGATCTCTCTATTACTCACTTCAACCTGACCACTTGTCTGAGGATGGTATGGAGTAGCTATCTTGTGAGTTATCCCATATTTCTTCATTAATGCTTCAAAGGATCTGTTTTTGAAGTGACTGCCGCCATCGCTGATGATTGCTCTGGGTGTCCCAAATCTAGCAAATATCATGTTCTTCAAAAATTCCAAAGCCACCTTGTGGTCGTTTGTCTTACTCGGGATAGCCTCCACCCACTTGGATACATAGTCGACTCCTACTAGAATGTAGAGATACCCATAGGATGATGGGAATGGTCCCATAAAATCAATCCCCCACACGTCAAATAGCTCCACCTCTTGTATGCCTTTTAGTGGCATCTGATTCCTTGAGGAAATGTTCCACATTCTTTGGCACCTATCGCAACTTAAACAAAAAGCATGTGCATCTTTAAATATAGAGGGCCAAAAGAAACCAGATTGAAGTACCTTAGCAGCTGTCTTCTTCCCCCCAAAGTGTCCTCCACACTCTTTGCTATGGCAATGTGCTAAGATGCTCTGAACTTCTTCTTCTGGTACACATTTTCTGATAATCTGATCCGAACAGTACTTGAACAAATATGGGTCATCCCAATAATAGAAACGTGCCATGTGCATCAACCTCTTCTTGTCTTGATTAGTAAAATGCATTGGGAACTCACCACAAACCTTGTAATTCACCAAGTCTGCAAACCATGGAAGCTTTGTAATCTGAAATAATTGCTCATCTGGAAAAGATTCATTGAGTGGAATTTCGTCCCCCCTGCTTGCCTCCTCATTCAGCAATCTGGATAAGTGGTCTGCCACTACATTCTCGCTTCCCTTCTTATCTTTGATCTCTAGGTCAAATTCTTGTAGTAACAGGACCCATCTGATTAGCCTTGGCTTTGCATCTTTCTTGCTCAGTAGATACTTCAGTGCTGCATGATCTGTGTAGATTATTACCTTAGACCCAACCAGGTAAGATCTGAATTTTTCTAGTGCAAAAATTACAGCAAGAAGTTCCTTCTCAGTAGTAGAATAGTTCAGTTGTGCATCATTTAGAGTCCTGGATGCGTAGTAAATCACATGCGGAAGCTTTCCTACTCTTTGTCCAAGCACAGCCCCTAGAGCATAGTCACTGGCATCACACATGAGCTCAAATGGCAAATTCCAATCAGGTGCCATAATAATAGGGGCTGATGTCAAAAGCTTCTTCAGCAGCTCAAATGCTCGTAAGCAATCCTCATCAAAAACAAATTCCACTTCTTTTTGTAACAAAGCACATAGTGGGCGTGCAATCTTGGAGACGTCTTTAATGAATCTGCGATAAAATCCTGCATGCCCCAGGAAACTCCGTACTCCTTTCACTGATGTAGGTGTGGAAGCTTGCTGATCAAGTCTATCTTAGCTTTATCCACCTGTATCCCCTTGCTTGTCACCACATGTCCAAGTACAATGCCATGTTTGACCATGAAGTGGCATTTTTCCCAATTCAACACCAAATTACACTCTACACATCTCTTTAGCACAACCTCCAGATGATACAAACAGTTATCAAATGATGATCCAAAGACAGAGAAATCGTCCATGAATACCTCAATAAAGTGCTCCACCATATCAGAGAATATACTCATCATGCATCTCTGGAAAGTTGCTGGTGCATTGCATAGTCCGAAAGGCATCCTCCTATAGGCAAATGTCCCAAATGGACAAGTAAAAGTGGTTTTCTCTTGGTCCTCTGGAGCAATAGGAATCTGATTGTACCCACTGTACCCATCTAGAAAACAATAATGTGAATGCCCAGCTAGCCTCTCTAACATCTGGTCAATGAATGGTAGTGGGAAGTGATCCTTTCTGGTGGTTGTGTTAAGCTTTCGGTAGTCTATACATACCCTCCATCCAGTGGTAACTCTAGTAGGAATCAGCTCATCATGTTCGTTCTTTACCACTGTCATACCACTCTTCTTGGGAACAACTTGCACTGGGCTGACCCACTTGCTATCGGAGATTGGGTAGATGATCCCAACGTCTAATAGCTTCAGTATTTCTGCCTTGACAACCTCTTTCATATGTGGGTTGAGTCTCCTCTGTGCTTCTCTTGTAGGTTTAGAATCTTTTTCTAACAAGATTCGGTGCATACACATGGTTGGGCTTATACCTTTGATATCTGCAATGCTCCACCCCAATGCTGTCTTGTGAGCCTTTAACACTTTTAACAACTTGCTCTCCTCATTAGAACTCAAATCACTGGCTATGATACATGGCAAGGTCTCATGCTCTCCCAAATAGGCATACTTGAGATGTTCAGGTAATGGCTTCAATTCTAACTCTGGTGCTTTTATAACCGAACGAATGGGTGGCTTTGTGGAAGAACCCAGAATTTCATAAGAATTAGAATATTTGCTTGGGATGGAGGGAAGTACTTCTAGTTGATTTACAATCTCCATAAGTGTTGCCTCAAATTCATCACTATCTCTCACGATTTCAGATTTGATGAGGCCTTGCTGAATGCATGTGTCCAACTCCTCCTTGCACCCATGTGCTCTTGGAAACACCTCTCCTATAGCCTGCTCAATCACTTCAATCTGGAAGCAATCTTCATCTCTTGGCATTTTCATAGCTTCGAACACTTTAAACTCAATCTTCTGCCCATTGACCTTCATTTCAATTGTGCCTTTCTGTACATCTATCTTTGAACCCGCAGTGGCCATGAAAGGTCGGCCCAGTATAATAGAAAGGTGGTGTGGCATTGATACACTCTCCATGTCTAGTACCACAAAGTCAGCAGGTAATATGAACTCTCCTACCTTCACCAAAATGTCCTCCAGAATGCCCCTTGGGTGTTTCACACTCCTGTCTGCCAATTGCAATGTAATTGAAGTTGGTTTGAGCTCTCCCAAACCCAGATACTCATAGACTGAAAATGGCAGCAAATTGATACTAGAACCTAAATCCAGTAAGGCTCTCTCAAACATATGATCTCCTATCTTGCAAGGTATAGTAAAGCTCCCAGGATCCTTAAGTTTGGGAGGAAGCTTTCTTGACAGAACTGCACTAACTTCCTCGGTTAACTTAACCTCTTCATGATCTTTGAATCTCCTCTTGTTTGTACATAATTCCTTGATAAATTTTGCATAAGAGGGTATCTGCTTGATAGCATCAATAAGTGGGATGTTAATCTCTACCTTCCTCAGTGTTTCAAAGATGTCCTGTGTAAACTGACTCTTCTTTTCCTGTCTCAGCCTCTGAGGGTAAGGTGGGACTGGTTTATACACTCTCTCTGGCTCTTTAGAAGTTGTGACCTGAATAGGAGTGGCTGCAATGTCTGTGCTTTTCTTGTCACTCTTCCGGTTCACATCAATCTCATTTTGCCCTGCGCTGACCTGTGGCTCAATGTCTACAATTTTAGGATTTTCATACGCCCATTCATGCTGGTGTCTATGACTGTACCATGCTGCCTCATTCTCCTGTAGACCTTCTCTGGCTCTTTAGTGAGGGTAGTTATGGCCTTCAAATGCTCATGATTTTTAGGGTTTATTTCAGTTTGACTTGGGAACTTACCGTCCTCCCTCTTGCTCAAGGCATTAGCTATTTGACCCATCTGTGCTTTCAGCTTTGCCAAACTCTGCTGAGTGTTTGTAATTGCTTGACTATGCTGCTGGAAATTAGCCTGAGATGATTGAATAAACTGTGTCACCAAACTTTTGAACTCATCTTCTGGTGGCTTTTGTGCACTGTTCTGAGAAAAGTTATTCTGGGGGTGTTGGTAGTTTCTCTGTTGTCCTTGATACTGCTGCTGATTACCTTGATTGTTTTGATTGTTCTGATTGCTTCCCCAAGAAAAGTTTGGATGGTTCTTCCATCCAGGATTGTAAGTATTGCTGTAGGGATTGTTCTGCTTAGGGAATGTGTTACCAACATAATTGGCATGCTCTTGATCTGTAAAAGATGACATGGGACAGCATTCAGTAGTATGGTTAGTGTGAGAACATATAGCACATACTTCTTTTGATGTTTGTCCGAGCATGCTATTGGAAGCCATTGCTTTGATGATCATGTCTATCTTTTTATCCATGGCCGCCATTTGGGTAGTTACATTTCCTTGAGACTGCACCTCATATACTCCTTGCTTCTTACCCATTTGTCTGGTCCTACAAGAGAATTGTTGTGAGTTTTCACTAAGAGTTTCAAAAAGTTCATATGCTTCCTCACTATTTTTCTCCATCAGGGCTCCTCCACATGCTGAGTCTACTATTCCTTTATTTAGCTCATTTAGTCCTTCATAGAAAGCTTGAACCTGATCATCTTTGGTGAGGTTATGATGTGGGCACTTCCATAATAAATCTTTAAAATGCTCCCACGCTTCCCAGAACTGATCTCCATCTTTCTGCTGAAATGTTTGGATTTCTCTTCTTAATTGCCTTGTCTTCTGAGCAGGGAAAAATTTCTTAAGAAACTTGCTAGCTAGCTGCTCCCAAGAGGTGATAGAACCAGCATCCAAGGAGTTTAACCACAATTTAGCTTTATCCTTGAGAGAAAAAGGAAATAAACGTAACCTGATGCCCTCTGGGGTAACTCCTTGTATTTGTTGTGTCGCGCACAGCTCAAAGAATTCCTTAATATGAAGATAAGGATCCTCATTAGGTAACCCATGATAGTGTGGCACCATATTCAGCAGTTGTGCAGTGAGGGTGAAATTGCCAGCCGTATTAGGTGGATAAAGGATGGTGGACGGCTGGTCGGTGTGCAAGGGAATGTAAGACTCCTTCATTGGTCTCTTTTGATTGTTCACTACTTCTTTTTCTGCGCCAGCCATCTTTTTTTTTTTAGGACTTTGATTTCCGTTAACAATTATTTCTTTAAGTTCTGAGTTAGATGAGAGCTGTGTATTGGATCTTGCCCTCTCAGCTTGCCTTCGCTGTTGTCTAAAGGTTCGTTCGATTTCTGGATCGTAGACAATGATCGCTAAGTTCTGAGATCGCCTACCTTGCATATACAAACTTTAAGGCTCCAAGAAAACACCTACTAAATAAGCAATGTGTTAAAAGTAAGAAAAGATAGAAAACTGAAAATAAAATAGTTGAATTAAAAGAATACTACGATAAAACAATAAATAACAGCACTTTAAAACTTCAAGCAACTGAACTAAAGACTAAACTAGACTATGACACTACACTAAACTCAAGTTTTGACACTATTCTATGCCAACAAGTCCCCGGCAACGGCGCCAAAAACTTGGTATGCACTAAGCAACCTAGAAATAGGCTACTAGTATGCACACAATTAAAACTCGCAAGCGCACAAGATCACTATGTAGTGTAGTGAATTGTAAGTACGAGTTCGATCCCACGAAGACTTGTGATAAAATAATGTCAAAAACAACTAAAAATCAGAATATTAAAAGAACAATTTAAATGATGACAAGTTGAATTAAACTTCTAAAAACAGTAAATTAAACTATTAAAAGCTAAATGGAAAATAATCTAAAACACACAACTAATATTAAAATTGAAAAATAGTAATAATGAATGAACTAGGGTTTCATCTACTCCCCTAACCAACCCTATGCATGTCCCTTATTATCCTTTAATAAAAAATCAGAATTATTAGTGACATCTATCAACCTAGACCATGGCATATGCGTCTAGATTACTATTCCCCTAAACCTAATTCATGAGTGGCATACTACATGAATTGTTCATTATGATGCAAAAACTAAGCATGGCATATGTCCTAGTCAAAACACACATAATGCATAAAAACAATAGGAATGATAAATGCATGAGTCTAAGCATGGCATATACTTAGATTATTCATGGTTCTAAACCCTAGATGCTTAACATCAAGATCAATCAAAATTAAGTTAGCTACTCTTAAAATTAATTGAACATGGCATAGTTGGCATGGCATATACACAACTCATCAATTGAAAACATGGTTTAGAATCTCAACTAATAAAACTGAAATTTGAATTAAAAGATGCCAAAAGAGACTACATAGAACTAGGCTAGGGTTTCAACTACACCCTAGCCCTACAAAGTTTAGCTACTCATGTCTAGAATTAAAAACAAAATAGAAAATAGAGCCATAAGAAAAACTCTGAATATTGAAGAAGAAGAAGAAGTTGTCCAGCAGCTTTTTCTCCTTTTCCTAGCTCCAAAAACTCTCCAAGATGCTCCAAAGAATGCTCCAAAGGTGGCTGTACAGCAACTAGGGGTTTTGGGATGATGATGGATGGTTTTTGTGATGATAGGGTGCTGAAATAGTGGCTGGTATTCTTATGGACGTGGCTAGGGTTTTATATGGGATATATATGCTGGATGACCACCTCTTCTTGTCCTTTTATAAGTCTTGCAACAGCCCCTTTTAGCAAGTAGTTCTCTTGTGGAAATAGATCTCCAACTTTCTTTACAAGTAGGCTTCTTAATTAGAATGAAATAGGAGTCTTCTTTCTTAATAACAAGACTTTCTAAATCTGATCTTACTTGTATTTTATAGAAAGTTCCTCACATGGACCCACAATTCTGAGATTAATTGCAAGAGATTAAATCTGAACCTTTTTATAATAAAGGTGGGCCCATATGATGCATGTACAATGATTGTGGGACCCCCTTCTTGAACTTCTAACTTGGCTTGGATTCTTCCTTTAAACTTTCCTTATTTTTCTCCTTTTTCTTCTCCATTCTTGAGCTCCACTTGTACTTGAAGAAGACTTTCTAATTTCTGAAATTTCACTTTTGCAATGGCTGTGGGCCCCCTTTTTGGCGTATAACCCTAGATTGGGTTTCTTCTTTCTTTTACTTTTCTTCTTTGATTAGAATTGTAAGTTGTCCAAAGAATTAGAAAGTAGTCTTGAAATCTGAAATAACTTGGATGGGACCCACCTTGGCCCTACTTGATGATTTACGCCCATCACTCTTCATGAAATCTTCTCTTTTTGCTCATTTTTACCTTTGCATACAAATTAACAAAAAATATGTAAAATCAAATAAAATAAACATGACTAGCATAAGATAATTCAAATATTAGGGCTTAGATTGTAAACAATTAAGCACTGATCAGACTCGGCCAAGTTAGGTTGAGTCCCAGAAAAAATTACAAAAATTAAAAAAAAAAAGTCCTAGGAGGTTCTCCATCTATTTGGATTTTTTTTTTATTTTTATGAAACAAGACATTTTTAATGAATAGGTTCCCTTAATCTTTCCTATTTTGCAATTACTTAGTTGTTTTCACTTATTAACTATAAAATTATATTAACACTCGAGAAGACAGTAAATACAAGTACAACAAATAAGCTTATGAGTAACATAATGCATATTCATATGAATTAGGAAATCATAGTCTACTATTACTACTTACTACTTACTACAGTAGTATGAATAATTACGTATTAACTATATATCCACACCCAGAATCACAACTACATGAATCAATCATGATGAATTAACTTTTAACTATTAAGAGTCATAAATTATTCAATTGCAAATGAATGAAAAATCAAGCATGAGGTATGAATTTTCAAGTAGCAACTAGCAACCATACCTTAACTCATTTTAATACCATAATTAATGCTTTCTTAGCTGGATGTTGCTTTCTTCATCGCATGGTTTGAAAAATCGGCCGACTCTGAGTTGACTCGGACTCAGTAGTCACTGAGTCGGGTCCCATGAGACCCGGACTCGTTTGATTCACATGCTTTGTTTAAAAAGAAAAAAAAAAGGAAAATGAAGAAAGGGGGTGTGAGGAAAAAGACAAAAATAAAAAGTAAAAAGGTGGTCCAGGTGGATAGTCCCCAACCATTATTCAATTTCAATTAAAAAGAAAAGAAAAGAAAAGAAAAAGGGGGTGGGAGGAAAAAGACAGACATAAAAAGTAAAGAGAGGGGGTGGGTTGTCGGATTCTTGTTGCTTCCTGCTAGTGGACCAAAGAGGGAGAGAGATATGCTTGCTGGAGAAAGTTGGCCTTGCTGCATCCTACAGGCGCTTGCTAGTGTTGTTGGAGAAAGCTATAACACTGGTGCGCTCTTCCTCTCCTCTCTTTCTCTCTCTCTCTTTTTTTTTCTTCTTTTCCCTGCTCTCAATCTTAGCCGAGCCAACTCTGAACTCACCTGGCACCTTAACCCACCACCCACCATCTCCCTCTCCCCTCTGCTCTGCTATGTTTTCTTGGCTGGGGACCCGTCTCGACTCGGCCTAGTCGACTCGAATTCGACCAAGACCAAGTCACGTTTCGATTTTGGGTTTTTAAACCACGCTTCATCGTCATCGTTGTCATTTTGAGTTTGACTATAGTATTGTTCAATACTAAAGTCAAAGAAGCCTTCCCCCCCTCTTTGTTGACCTTGTCCATATCCATGACCCGTAGGTAGGGGTGTAAATTGGGCGGCCCGGCATGGCACAATTCAAGGATGGGCCATGTTGGACCAGGGAGCTCTAGGCCGTGGCACAGCACGACACGACCCAGGGTCTTGGTCGAGTCATGCTGGGCAAAGGCATGGCACGACACATCCCAGCACGGCCCAACACGACATTTATAGAAAAGGCTGATTCTTTTATATAAATAAAGTATAAAACTTAAAATAATTAAACTTTTATTTTTCATTTATAAATTAGTATTAATGTTTGTGCATTTATTTAATGGTTTCAACTTTATTTCAAGTTGAGAATCCTAAAAGTCCATAAAGTCCTTTTCGATTTATATAAAAAAAATTAGGAGGCATGTGGGCCGGCCCAGCCCAGTTGGGGCACTACCCAGCATGGCACGACTTAGGTCGTGCTGTGGGCAGTGCTGGGCCGACCCCCAGCCAATCTGGGCACGACACAACAGGACCCGTGGGCCGTGCATGCCATGCTTTGCAGGCTTACCGGTAGGCATTAGGTGTTCTTGTCCATATGTTGGATTAGGATAACCATAAACCGCTGGTGGTAGTTTCTACTCTTGCACGAATATCCAAACCCCATATTCCTGCTGCCCATACCCATAAGAAGGATCATGGTACTACTACCCATATGAAGGATCACGGTACTACTACCCATAACCATATGAAGAATCACTGTACCGCCTAAACTACTGCCCATACTTGTATGAACTGTCAGAATCTGTGGGCTAAGAACTTGACGCCATTTGTTGCAGAATAGAATACTCTCCTGGTGGCTCTCCTCCATTTTTGACCCACCACCAGTAGGCTCTTATTGATCACCATGTAAGGTGTCATTGGTGCGAACATTGTCCTCATACTCTCCATCACCACAGTTACCACCACCTTGTAATTGCTTCTGATCTTGTGGTAAGCCGCTTTTGCTGGAAGACTATGTCTTGTGCTGCTATTGTTGTTCTTCTTCATGTGCGGGCAACCTCTGGCTTTGAGTTCGAGTGCTCTTGCTACCTTTCGTCTTCCATTTATAGTAGAGAGTTGGGTCCTTAAGCCATTGCTTTGCTTTAGAGAGGGTTGAACGTGAGGCCGATTGATCATTACCCCTGGTCACATGTTCTAATCTAGAATGTATAACCTCTGGCTCACGGCTACGCTGACAGTGACGTTGTGAGCCTTGCGACGATGACACTACTACACTGTTTTCCTTTTTCTCTCGTAGTAGTAGATTTGCGAAGGGGAGGTGCGGATGGGAAATACGTTTTGGGATTGATGATGGTATTACTTCATTTTCTCCATCACCATCACCGCGATTACCTGATAGACCTGACTCATCAATATTAGGCGTAACTTCATTTGGGAAATCTGTATTGGGCAATAATGGATGCTCCCTCTCAGCGACAGCCAACCATTCATCTAAAGGGTCATCTTCTTTGAATATTTAATCCAAACTAATTGGTTCATTGTCTCCATTTTCTTTTCTTTGGAGGTTTCTTGCTCTTAACCTCATATTATAACGCACATAAACTAACTTCTCCAATTTCATCATTGCTAGACGACTTTGGCTTTTTGTGTGGATCAAACTGAATGTGCTCTAGTTTCTCTCACATCCGGATGATGATGCTGTTTTGATCAAATCTTTCCTTGCCAAATCTCTAAGACTGGGAGCCTCATCACCATAGTTGTTCCACCATTTAGCTATTTTAAAAAAATTAGTTTAAAGCCATCAAACTTTTCTCTTAAGTTATAGTCATAAGAAAGAAATAAATGATAATAGAAATTTACCTGAGTCCATCTTCGTACTAGCTAATCTACAAATGTCGGACCGAAAGCTGCCAAAAGTGCCTCTATAATTCCTCAACTATAAAAGTTAGAATTGAAAATTTAGTAACTAATAACCAGTACCTAATAAAATAAGACTATGACAATCAATTAATTTAAACCTACCTGATTAAGGATATCAATTTGTTTATATGTGTTTCTAACCATCATCTCTTAATGTTTTGAATCCTTGAAATAATTCTTCATGGTTAGAGAAGTTCTTTGCTATAGTAGCATGATGGGTTCAAGAAGTATGCTGCATAATGTCATAATCGAGTGATAATTAATATCAATCTAGTAATACATTAAATTCTAAAATAAATAATTGGTTCAAAATGTACCTGCGGCAGGTATATCTTGATGTAATTGGTTCTCCCATCTATGTTTAATAATTTTGCACAAAATCTTATAATAAGCCCCATATTTTGCTTTACATCTTTGTTCTATAGCAAGCTTTGCTTGATCGAGGGCATCATACGCATAGCCCATTCTGGGTTTCGTATCAGCATCTACTAAGTTCAACACCTTCACAAGAGGCTTGAGTAAGTGTGTAATTCTATCAACCCTATACTAGAAAGCTCTACCAAGAGTAATTTCTAAACCACGTCGTGCTAAACGCTGGTTAGAAAAGTTTGAGTTCGCTTATTTTGTACTTGTGAAAATCTGCATTAGATTTGCCTTGTAATGACAAATCTAGGGCCATAAAATGTGTAGCAAATCTTGTAATACCCGTACTCAGAAGCTCACGACCCTGATTGAGTTGTCTCAGAAGATCATAAGCTGATGGTTATAAATCAAGCCCGTGACCATCTTTCCTTCCTCGATTGTGTTTTTGGACATCTTCCAATTTACCAATGTCCTCTAACACAAGATCAATACAATATGCCGCACATGGCACCTAAATAATATGCGGCTTCTCCTCATGTAACATTTTCCCGCTGTCTTAAAAATTGTCGTATTGTCTGTCATGACTTGGACAACATACTCTTCCCATCCCGCAATTCCATGTAGCATTTCTTTTATCAAGCTATGCAAATATTGGGCATCCTTACAATGTCTGGATGTATTGACTAACCTAATAAAAATGGTTCCTATGACAAAATAAGCCATGAAGTTAACTATGTGCCACCCGTTATTGCTTGTCCATCCATCGCACATAAGCGTGCGCCCATACCCTTTCCATGTTGCGAAATGGTCTCTGACGTATCTATGGTAATCCTCAACTTCCATTTAAAGGTATTTTCTGCTTATCTCATAAGCGGAAGGAGGTTTAACTCCTGGGCCTACCTTGGCCTGATACTATGGTGAATTCACCACATTTGGTGGAATTTGATTTTAGTGAAAAGAACTTAGAAATTGCACGACCGATTTGCAAAGCTCTATTCTTCATATCACCCATTAGAGAAATCTTGGGCTGTTTGTTGCTTTGGGTCCTATGCAGCAAAGGATCCAAGGACCCCTGAGTAGCTAGGTTTTACGATTTTTGGTCTGTAGGTTGGAAAGAACCGGCTCCACCTTGCAGCTTATCCAAATAAGCCTATTTAGCTGTATAGGCCTCACGGCTTGCTTTGAACCCCCTCCTTAATTCCTCCTCCTCCTCCTCATCATCATCATCAACTTGCTCCATTACGGCCACCCTCTCTTTTTTTTTCTTTTATTCTTTTTTTGCTTCTTATCAAGTGAAGTTTTCCCCATTTGTTTCCTCACTTCAATGGGGACATTTGGATAACCTTTTGCATCCCTGATACCTGTCCAAGCTGTTGGTTAAATCTATGAATGCCTTCACTCACTACTCTTTGACACCATTTATATTTCACCTTATGACAGTCTCAACCGACCATCTCTCCATGTTCCCATCCTGGATCGACTTCCTTTTTTTTTTTTTTTGGGTGCCATTTTGATCTAACTTCTAAGAAATATAATATGCAAAATTATAGGAACAATAGAATAAACGAAGCTATTTAACATGCTTATAAGTGAGTTAAATGACTCAGATCTCTTAATATCATATCATTTATATAACATACCTAACATAGATAACTCTAATATCCTTTCTAATCATACTTTAAAACAAATAAATAATAAATTGAAAGAAATTAGTAATTTACATTCTTAGAAATAAGTGAAAAGATTGACTTTTAACATGGCAATGTGTAGATCTAGGTGAGAAAATCAGAAAACATAGATCTACACCCTACATCACTTATGTAGTTATGTTTTTAAATTGAAAAAAAATTAAAATGAAAAAAATATTTTTACATATTTTGAATAATATTTTTAAGTAAAAAAATATTATTTTTTGGTGTACATGCATAGATCTAGGCTTAGAACCATAGATCGATCTGGCAGACACTTAAAATCTTTAACTTCTCAAAAAACCAAAAAAATGAAAAAAAAAAAAAAAAATCAAATTTCCATATTTTCTCAAAAAAGTTCAAAAAAATCAATGAAATTTGATTGTTTTCAACAAATCAAGGGTGGAAAAATCATCTCTAGGCTAAATATACGTCATTTCATATATTCTAAAGACTCTAACCAAGTAGAAACAAAAATTAAAATTTTTTTTTAACATATTTTGAATAATATTTTTAAGTTAAAAATTACTATTTTTGGTTGTACATGCATAGATCTAGGCTTAGAACCATATGTTACACCCTGTCCCGAACTAATCATGATTAAGGCTAATTGAATTGAGATTGATGCTAATTAAGCATGTTTAATTAGACTAATTATGGTTAATGACCAAAATGGGATAAATTAGTCTCAAATGATTGAATTAAGCTTAGTGAAGTGAAATTGAATGAAGCTAAGTCAGTATAGTTGATTTTAGGCCCAAACAAGAGAGAACAAGGACTTTTCTGTAAATACGGATTTTCTTGTATTTCGAAGAATACAGTAACTCTTGATACCATCGCGTGTATATCAAAGAGTACGTTAACTCTCATAATGGACTTGATTCCATTTGACTTGAAGTGGATCAAATGAGCTTTTATTTGACTTGAATTGTAAATAGAGGAAATGAAGGAGGACTTGTATGCAAAAGAGGAGTTGGTAAGGAGGAGATGAACTCAAATGAGTTCATTCACTCATTTTACAGCCTTAAGTGTTGGAGAGCAAAACCCTAGACTCCTTTTCTTCTTTCTTCTCCCATTCTCTCTATCAAGTGTCAAAGTTTGAAGTGATTCAAGTGGTTTAAAGAAGAGTTTCATCTTCTTCATTTTCTTCCTCAAGTTGTTTTCAATTCTTGGAGTAAAAGTGGAGAGAAAACTCAACTTCTCCTTTCCTTTGAGTTGCAAGTAAGTGTCTAAGGTCTTTTAGAGAACTATGAAGTACTATTGGATGGTTTGAAGTGGTTTCTAGCACAAATAGCTCATAGAAATCTATTTTTGAATGTTTTCATGGAATTAGGGCTTGAAGTTGAGAAGTTTCCGTCTCAAATTGAGCTATCAAAGAGGGATTTTGGTTATAAGCTTCAAACAAAGGCAAGTATATACCTTTCTAGTGATTGAGGATGCTAAAAGCGGGGATTGAACTCTTGGAGTTCAAAATCAGAAAATTCTGTGTGCACCTGGGCACCGTTTGGCCAGCCGAAAGGTGGCCGAACGTTTCTGCACTGAGTTTTGCAGAAATATTGAGTTATTAGCAAGTTCGGCGAGCCGAAGTCAGGAGTTTGGCTAGCCGAAAGGTGGCCGAATGTGACTGTGTCACATTTTTGAGAAAAGTTGAGCCACGGATAACTTGGCCGAATGGTGGCCAAAGGCTATAGTTCGGCCAGCCGAAAGGTGGCTGAATGTAGAGAATTTCTATGCTGGAAATTCTGAATTTCCAGTTTTTAGACCTATTGACTTAGAAAATTCTTGAGGCTATTAAATGGATAGTTTTAAGACTAATTGTGCGAACTTAGTTTTCATAATTGAATTGAAGTTCGTGACAAGTTCTGTCATTCCCACAATTGCAAGATACAGATGAACGAGAGTTTTTGGGAAGCCAGGTAAAGACACTAAAGAGGAGTCCGGAGGGTCAAGATGTTGTTGAAAAAAATACTGTTGTTAAAAAAAAAAAAAGACATTCCGAGAGGTCCGTACACGACGAATGTGAGGATCGTAGCAAAGGTACCCTTTCTGGAAGGGGGCATAACCTAAAAACACACACTTAGCTGATTGTGCAGTTAGTTTGGTTCGCTCAGAAGGAGGCAAGTGCACAAAGCAAATGGAGCCGAAAACATGAAGATCATCATAAGATGGAGAGGTCTGCTACAATCGGTAATATGGACTCTGATTTTGGAGAGAGGCAGAAGGCAGATGACTTATGAGATGAGTTGCCGTAGCCAGTGCCTCAACCCAAAACCGAGTAGGAACGGATGATTCAATAAGGAGGGAGTGAGTGACATCGAGCAGATGTCTATTTTTCCGTTCAGCAACTCCATTCTGCTGGGTAGTATAGGGACAGGTTCGCTGAGAAATAATGCCTTTGTGTTGTAAAAACTTTTGAAAATCAAAGGACACATATTCTCCGCCTGAATCAGATCGCAAGATTTTGATGCAGGTGGAAAATTGATTCTCAACATAAGCTAAATTTTTTTTAAAAACAGTGAAAACATCAGATTTGGAATACAGAAAGTAAATCCATGTGAAACGACTGAAATCATTAATAAAAGTCACAAAATATTTGTAGTGAGCATGAGAAAAAGCTGCAGCAATTCCCCATACATCGCTATGAACTAAATCAAAACACCTAGTGCTGTGTGAAGTGGAAATAGGAAAAGGAAGAATTTTGCTTTTTCCCATTTTACAAGCATCACAATCAAAAGGGACACAAGAAGATAAGCCAATAGATTTATTTAATAAACCAGAATTTAACATAAGGGACAAAGCCCTGAAATTAGGGTGTCCAAGTCTTTTATGCCACAATTGGCAGTTATCTCTAATAGAAAAACAAAACACATCATTGGCAACTCTAGTCCTAGGAATTTGAAAAAAATCCAGCGGAAACGGGCGTCCGCACTTAGGTCCCCTCGCGATCTCCTTCCCGGACATCTGGTCCTGCACAACACAACCAGAAGAAGAAAAAGAGATGTCATAATTATTTTCAACAAGTTGCCCAATTGACAATAGATTAGAAGTTAAATTGGGACAAAGGAAGACATTTTTCAAGGGGATGGGGCCAGGAATGTCTCCAAGGGCAGTAATGGGAACAGTACCTTCGTTGGCAGTTTGTATTTGAAGATTACCATTGTATTTTTTCACATTGGAGACAGGATTCCGGGAATATGTCATATGATTAGATGCCCTGGAATCAAGAAACCAAGTAGAAGATGGAGGCGAGGTACCTGAGAGACCTAAAGCAGAAAGGGCATTGACAATCATTTGTTGAACTAATTCAGGAGTCAGAGAGGATGAGGGCCCAGGCTGTGAGGATGCAGAGGTAGGAGCAGGCATATCTGAAGAAGCAACATAAGCAGGCGGAGTCAGAGACTGAGTCTGATATAGCGGAGCCTGATACTGTGGAGCCTGATGCTGTGGTGCTGGACGTTGAGGGCGGTGGTGACATTCAGAGATGATATGTCCCGGCTTTTTACAGTAACTACATACTTTCTGTTTGCATTGAGATGCAAGATGCCCAAATTTTTGACAACTGTAGCATTGTGTTTTGCTCAAGTCACGAGATGAAGGCTGAGAAGCCTTATTGGTTGAAAACGCGATTGAATAGGTCTCAGTCTTTTGTTGAGCCAGATGGGCTGAGGTCGACATGCGCTGTTCCTCTCGTAAGAGTTCATTGAGGCAGACATCCAAGGATGGTAAAGGCGTCCTATTCATTAGGGCAGATCGAATACTTTCGTATTCATTCCGTAATTTCATCAAAAATTGATCCCGCTGACTAGAGGCCTAAAGATTGCGTATTACGATCAGAACGTCGGCAGTCACATCTTCATACTTAATACTATCATATTCCGACCAAAGGGTTTGGAATCCTGAATAGTAGTCTTGGATTGATAAGTTCCCTTGTGCATATTCAGCAATTGCACATTCAAGATGGAATTGACATGCTGAGTTATCTTGATGGTACACTTGCTTCAGATACCCCCGCATGTCTTTAGAAGTGGGATAAGGTTTAAGGTTCATTATCAGATGGGGCTCCACTGAACCCAGTATCCAAGCTTTTTATCTTTGCATCTTTAGTAAGCCAAGTGGATATCTTCTTATCATCTTCCGTGGGTTTAGGATTAGATCCAGAAATATAGCCCCTCAATTCCTTAGCTTCAAGGTAAATCTGGAACTGAAACGACCAAGCGGGGTAATTTTTTCCCGTGAATCGGATCAAGGTAACCTCAGATTTTTCCATCGTTTAGTAAGATTGTCCCAAAAAAAAACTGAGTGAAACAGTGAACAAACAGTGGAAGATCTAGCAATCAGAGAAGCAATGAAGTCTCAAAGTTGATCTGACCAACCAGTGAACACAGAACAAAAAATCAGGCCAAAGAAACACCCCAGACGTCCTAAAAAAATAGTGTTGATCCTTGACGTGGGCCCCACTGGTAGATCTGAACAATGATCAGATCACTGATCTGAGGAACCACAATATTCTGGCTTCTAATGGAAGAAGAATGATCCAATTCTATCACAGATCCAAGATTCTGGATGGTCTAGATGAAGACAATATTAAAAATTTGGAAAATCTCTAAAATGGGTAAATCACCAACCTGGAAGTACTGAAAAAATCTCCAATATTCCTAGACAATCCAGGCGACCAAGACTGGATAGATCTCTGATGGTGATTTGATGATCAGAGGTGGGCCACCATGAAGAGGATAATGCTGCAACGTCTGGATTCCTTGAAACAAATTTTTGATCTGTCGATCTTCACAAGAGAGATCAATTCCTCTCTATCCTTAATGCCTTAATGATATATAAGATCACAAGACAAGATTTCCTTGAACAAGGCTCTGATACCATGTCATTCCCACAATTGCAAGATACAGATGAACGAGAGTTTTTGGGAAAACTACTTTGTATTGTCGTGTGTTCTCTTGGAGAAACAACCACCAATATATAGAAATATTCATGCCTCAATCAAGGGCCTTACAAAGGAAACTATGTAATTACAGCAATCACTAATCTAAGTTAGGAAAGCAATCAATTATGAAATATGTATAGCTATCTTAATATTTGACCAAATCAATCCACGTAAGGTGAAGCTTTGCTGGACCGGATTGACTGATGGGCCTTGGACTCCTTCATGGGTCATGGGCCAAACTTAACAAGTTCGAGTCTCGAATTTGATTAAATGAAGGGTAAAAATGTTATGAAAATTGAACAAAAACCTTCATAGGTGCTAACTAAGGGAATTCTGATGTACAAATCATAAATAATGTGAGGTTCATAAAAAATAACACGTACATTAGTTAACCGAACGTTTCACCTAAATGATTGTTTTGAAATAATAGAAATGAATAGAAATGTAAATTGTTAGATTGCATCCATATTGTTAATCTCCATTCTAATGTAGATTTTATCATTGTTATTCCCTTCAATTGTTGAGTGGAATTTATGGAGTTGAGTTGAAAACCCAAAGGGGTGGAACCCTGACTTAGGGTGTCTATTGCATTGAATTGATTCCTGAGTCTGGCACTACATAGCTATTTTATTAAAACTCATGAAAGAGTTAAAATGAATTAATGAATAAATATTCCTACCGCAGTAGATGGATTGGGGTGTTATGAAGCTCCGTGGTGATGCCGGTTTTCCCTAGCCTGGGCACTGGTAGATCTCACAGTTTTGAATGAATGACAATGAATAAATGATTCATTCCTTTTGGAAGATAGTAAATGAAATGAAATGAATGCTATTGTAGTTGCCAATTAGTTATGTTCATTATTGACTCTAAATGTATGAATTGGATGAATTGTCTAGAATTGTCTAGAAATGGAATTGAATTGAGAGATTGTTTAATTGATAAATTGAACAGGTTTAGTATATGTATTAGTATGTACTATCATAGATTTGTATATACATTATTGAACCGTCGTGTTCACTAGTGTTATTGATGACATTACAGGCCCGATTGCCAATACCGGTCCAACAGCGGCCCCAGCGGCAGCCGAGGAATCCGTCACGGTTCCTCCAGGAGGATTTGCTGAATGGAATGGACAGGATATCATTTGATATGGATATCTAAGTGCGAAATGAATTGGGAAGTTTGGAAGGAATGCTTTGAAAACTTGATAGTAATCATCTTGCATTGTATTTGAATATGCAGATGTTTGACAAGAGATAGGAAATGATAGGTCTATACATATATAAGGAACTTTACTTTTGTATAGAAGTTGTACAATTGTGAATTGATATCGTTGAATATATTTCCGCAAAAATTGTATATTTGACAGGTGTGAAAGAATGTTTATCCCTTGTGGATTTTGTTTTAACTTCAGTTAATTTGGAATTTACGGGAGTAAGTATGCACGTTACTCGGGATTCGCTCGGAGGTAATCGGATCTCGGGCCCGGGTCGTGACACCATAGATCTACGTGATACATGCTCAAAATCTTTAACTTCTAAAACAAAATGAAAAAAATCGGTTTTTTTTTTAAAAGACGAAAAAAATCAAAGAAAATACAAATTTTTTTGACAAATCAAGAGTGGAAAAATTATCTCTAAGCAAAACATACTTCCTAGCCTCCATTCTAAACAATTTAAGCGAGTAGAAAGAAAAAAATATACCTCAAGCTCAAAGAATAAAAGATCTCTCTTTTGGATGAATAGTAGATTTGGTCTTTGGTTGGCTAAATCTCACGAAATACAAAGATTTGTTCTCCAATCTTGTAAGAATTGGCCTTACCACACTTGAAAATCCTACAGAGAAGTGTTTCTAACAAGTGGCTCATTTCTTGAGTTCTATAGTTGGTCAAGTCCATCACCGTGCGGACTAGGCCGACTTGACTTGCTTGAGTCACATGGACTTAGGCGTGTCCCACACATTCGATCTTGAGTCCCTATGGACCTGACTCGGTATGTGCCGAGTCAGAGTTGATTTAGACACGGTTGATTTTTCAAACATGGTTCTAGGTGGGTCCACACAGGAGGGGACACCTTTTAGAAAACACACATAAGCTGCCAAACAAAAAACTCCATGTGTGTCTGGGTATATATATCTACACACCAAGAATAGTCACTAAATTCTTGAAAATTATGAATCGGTTCTGGAAATGTGCTGATTCCCTCCAAAATAACCGGTCTTGGAAATATGTAGAAACTAACTTGTGCCCCTCCTTGATTTCTATAATATCTCCTTTATTTGAGCCCTTGACACTCATTAGACTGGAAAATGACAACACCTCTCTCCAGTTAATCTTTGATCATTATCTGTTCACTAACCTAAGATACTTGAGGCATGTTTGGCACCTCTATTTTCAACCTTCACTTGTCTAAATGTCTAAAGTGGGTAGAGGTTTGGAAAATAAGAGTGTTTGGCACACAATTCTGCCCTCAACCTGCTTTAGAGAAGTATAGGCAAATCCTCTTAAAATGAGAAGTGCCAATTCAAGGCTTCTGAATATAAGGGCCATGGGCTCTCAAAAAAGTAGAGGGCGGAAGGTTTTTTTCTTTTAGACTAAACACTTTTTCTGATTTGAGCCTCTTTTGTTTTTTTTTGGATTAGATAGATTAGGAAATAGATGGAAGATAGAAGAGATTTTAAGTAGGTAATGGAAGAATAGTTTTAGAGTCTCAATAGGTATGCCCTTTCTAATTTACTCAAATTCCATAGGTATTTGAGACTGATTGATGCTAGATTTGAAAATTGCAATGACCATCTTTGGTCCCTTGGGTGCCGTCAACTTTCCTTGGATTTTTTTTATCATGGGGCTTTCTACTGCATGACTTGTGATTTCTCTCTCTTACATATTTGTTATTCTCCCTCTGTTAAGGTGACTATGCATACTCTTGGTGTCTCTCCTTTATTGGTAGCTACCGTTGGCTCCGTTTCTTATGAATCTCTCTTTGTCCAACCTATTATGCGTACCCGATCGTTCATTTACTTTGATTTCTATATGCCAATTAACATCTTTCAGTGTACATTGCCCCGTTCTCTTCCACTAGTTGCTCTGTGTAGGATCCACACACCAGGAAGCAGAATGGGACAAGAGATAGGTCAGGGGGCCTTTATTATCTGATATTTTTGCAACTTCCTATATTTACTTCGTTAGTAGGTTTTAGTGACTTCTGTAGCCCCATTCGAACTCAGGCATTCTCGTTTGGGGCATTTATCCTTGAATAAAATGAGACTCTTTACGTTCTAGTGGTAGTTTTGGGAATAATAATCATGGATGAAAATAGCGGTAGCGGCGGGCGTAGCGGCCCGCCGCCAAACCGCTACGAAGCGGGCGATACGTAGCGTAGCGGGGATACGTAGCGGCGTAGCGGTGCGATTTGAAAAAATCGCCAAAAAAATATGAAAAAATTCCAGAAAATCCAGAAAATTGTGAAATGAAAGAAAATGTGGTTCTTTTGCAAAAGTAAGTAAGAAAAGTGGGCGTAGCGGTGCTCTCAAGATATGAGGTCCTGTATCGCTGTATAAATAGAAAATAATAGTAATGATTAGTTTTTTTACATGTATTCATGTTTCTTAGTCATGCTAACCTAGAAAGTAATGTAAAGCTTGTAAAAAAAAAATTAGAACATGAAATAAAGGCATAAGACTTAAGAGCTAGGTCATTACTCATTACTCATTACTCATTAGAACATTGAACAATCAAATATCAATACTTCAACATTCAAGGTTCAAATTCAATGAAGTGAATGAACTATGAAGTGATCAACAATCAACATTCAACAATCAACACCAATTTAGAAATGACAAAGAGTAGAGACTAGAGAGTTAGTGAAGGAAATAGGAATACCTTAATCACCACCAAAAGGAATGTCTACCAAGATTCAAGGCGCCATGGTCATCCTCATCCCCATCATTGTTATCATTTCTGTTGGCACCATATTGAATTTGATATTGATGAGAATTGGGATCAACAAATCCAAACAAGGCAGCCGCATCATAGGAACTTACAGGAGGTGGAGGTGGATTTCTTTGCATTTCACCATAGTCACCATATGGTCCATATCCATATGAGTAGGACCCTGAAGTTGAAGACTCTTCTTCTCCTTGTTGCGCTTGACCATATGGAAAATATTGTGAGAGTCCTTGTCCACCGTACCTAGGGTCCCACGAATCAGTCCATGATGCTACTTGTTGTCCACCAACATCTCCACCCATATTTCCTTGCTCACTACTACCTCCAGCCCCAGGTGGTGAGTCTCTTCGGCGCCGTTGATAACCACGGCTTGGATCAAATCTTCCAGATGGAGGTAACTCATGTACTTCCTCTACAGGAATGTCATCGTCTTCATCATGTTGATAGTATTCACTAGTACCACCTGTCCCACTGTCTCCTCCTCCTCCAATTCCCCCATGGCTACTCGAAGAGACGGTGGTGGAACTAGCTTTCTCAAAAGATCCAATATGAGCAGGTTCTTTCCCACTCCTCCTAGTCCTACTGGTACCTTCTCCTTGAGGTGGCTGACCTCCTGCAGGTGCCTCACCCATATCCTCATCTATCAACTCTTGAACCGTTCCCTGAAAAGCCGGATCTGAATCTAGCAGTGGATCCTCTATCTCGGCTAGCCATGGGAGTAAGGGATCGTCATCTCTGAATATGTGATCCAGATTAATAGGACAATAAGCAGGATCATCCCTTGCCCTTCTCTCCCTAGTTCTGTTTCTCAACTTCAGATTGTAATGACAGTATACAAGCTTGTTGAGTTTGTGCATGGTAAGCCGATTTCTGGCCTTCGTGTGGATCAAGGAGAAAGTGCTCCAATTTCTCTCACAGTTGGAAGATGTTGTAGTCTGACTAAGGATGCGAACAGCCGCTTTCCTTAGATGTGGAGCACTCTCTCCATAATTCATCCACCAATCAGCTGAAATGCAAAAAATAAATAAAGAAAATTAGATATTCGTAACCCTCAAATCCTTCTAATCAATTAAGATATAAAGATCAAGACTATTGGGTGGGTTCTTTTGTTCATAGTCATACCAGGTGGCATCCTTCCAATCGATCGTTGCACAAGAGGGTCAGCAAAGGTTCCTCTCCTTTGTGTATATATAGATATCTACGATGTGAAAATTAAAAATAAATCAGTAAACCCCTACTGCATGTATGACAATTGGCACTTGGCAGCATTATTAAATTCTCTTAAGTAACCACCCACTCACCTCTTGTATGGCATCAATTTGATCATCTAGGTTTAACAATCTCTTTAATACCTCCCGTAATCCTACGCGCAAGTCCGTATCTATTGCTTCGGTATGTAGTTCGGCATTGCGGTAATAGAATTCGGGATTCAAAAAATAACCTACATTAAAAATATGCAGAATGTACTGTGAGCAAACAAGATAATAAATACATTAGTTAGGAAAATAAAAGGTATTAAAGATATATATTAATTACCTGCAGCATGCAATGGATGGTGCAACTGATCGTTCCAACGGGCATCGATAATTTTGATATATTTATCGTGATATTTAACATTTTCCATAATGGCTTGCTTTGCCCGATCCATTGCCTCATATATAAAGCCCATTGTCGGCTTGTCATCACCATCTACAAGCCTCAACACTTTAACTAAAGGCTCAAAAACCTTTAATACCTTCCTCACTTTCTTCCAAAATTTATTGTCTCTCATAAGGTTTGGGACTTCAAACCCCGGACCACTAGTTGCATTGCCCCATTTCGAAAGAAGCCATTCTTCTGATGCAAACATCTGAATCAGCTCTGTTCTAAACCTTACAAGGCTTTCCATAGCCAGAAAATGGGTTGCAAACCTAGTTAATCCTGGACGCACCAAGGCATGGTTATTTGTGTATCTTTTCATCAAGCCTAACACCCATGAATGATCATATATAAATCTTGTAATTCCTCTACATGCCTTGATCAGTGAAGCCACTTTTGTCTTCCTTCCAATTTCTTCCAAGATGAGATCTATGCAGTGTGCTGCACATGGGGTCCAGAATAAATGGGTCCTCTTGTCCATTAATAACTGACCTGCCTTCTTGAAATTGGCGCCATTGTCTGTAACAATCTGTACAATGTGCTCCTCTCCCACACTTTCTACAACTCTATCCATAAGAGTGTATATATATGTGGCCGTCCGTCTATGTTCAGTTGCATCAACGGACTTCACAAAGACGGTCCCAGCAACTGAATACACCAAAAAGTTTATTAATTGTGTTTGGGTGCCGCTGGTCCACCCGTCACACATGATGGTAACACCATTTTGTTGCCACATGGGCTTAAACTGTTCCACCCAAGCTTTTATTTCTCTATATTCTTCTTCAAGGTATTTAGTGCCCACATCATATACGGAGGGCGCTTGTATACCCCGCCCAGCTTCGGCGGCAACATCAAGAATAGTTTGGAAATATGGGGAATCTACTGCTGTAGGTGGTATGTTCTTATGAATTAGCCATTTTGCTGTAGCTTTGGCTAACCTATCTCTTGCAGACTTCATTACCCCTTTCATAACACTCGATATTTTTGGTTGTTTATCTCCCTCTTTTCTATGTGCTAGAGGATCAACAGGGGGAGGAACTGCTCTTCTAGAGATAATTTCTACATCAACATCCCGTTCCCGGGTGCTAAATGCCCTACGCATGGCCCCCCGCAATGCCCTTGCCCTTGCTTGGCTGCTGTGGCACAGTAGATGAGCCCCCTGCATCATAATATTTGCTTGCAGCAAATGTACGACGTTCCTGTTCTTCTTGTTGACTCATCATGGACTCTCGGCGTGCAGCCTCCATCTGTGCATCTTCCTCATCAAAGTATTCATCCCCAAATACTTCATAACGGGCAGCATCAACATCTTGCCGCCTCTTTTCTTTTATCTCTACTTTTCTAACTTTGTTTTGGCCAACCAAAGCTTTCATTTGTTCCCTGACTTCCCTTGGTACTTCAGTACAGCCAGCAACATTACCAGAAATGTGGCCCAAGTGGTGCTTGAATCTTGTAATGCCTCCATTGGTCACTTTCCCACAAAATTTGCATTTGATTTTCAACCTGTTATTATCAACTGCCTCACCAAAGCTCCATGCGGGATCAATATTACGAGGCATTTTAAGTTATCAATAGAAGACTCAATACCTGGCTATAAATAATTAAACATGAACAAGTAGTATGTTAAAAATTAAAAAAACAAAGAAACATGTTAGAGGAAACATATATCTAATGCTTAGGAATCATTCTCTTGACATTTAAGTGGTATTTCATTACTTAAATTACAATTTTTTTTCAAAAATTTTAAAAATCCAAAAATAAGAAAATAAAATAGAATTAGGAAATGACAAACATATGTTGGATTGATCTATGCCAAACATAGATATAACATTTAGGAGCATTTTTCAATACATTTGATTGGCATTCCATTATTAAAAATAAATTTTTTTCCAAAAAATAACAAAAATCCGAAATTAAAAAATTTAAAAAGTCAAAAAAACAAGCAATATATGTTGGAATAATCTATGGAAAACATAAATCTCAAATCAAGGGACCATTTTCAAGACATTTGATTGGTATTCAAATATTAAAAATTATTTTTTCTCATAAAATAAATAAATCCGAAAAGAAAAAATAGAGAAAAATCAATGAACATTCAAAATGTGATGGATTGATCTATGTGAAACATAGATCTATCATTTAGAATGCATTTCCAAGTGGTTTCATGGGTTGTCCATGAGTATTCACATTTTTTTTTTCAAAAAATTAATAAATCCGAAAATAAAAAATAGAGAAAAATCAATAAACATTCAAAATGTGATGGATTGATCTATGTGAAACATAGATCTATCATTTAGAATGCATTTCCAAGTGGTTTCATGGGTTGTCCATGAGTATTCACATTTTTTTTTTCAAAAAATTAATAAATCCGAAAATAAAAAATAGAGAAAAATCAATAAACATTCAAAATGTGATGGATTGATCTATGTGAAACATAGATCTATCATGTAGAATGCATTTCCAAGTGGTTTCATGGGTTGTCCATGAGTATTCACATTTTTTTTTTCAAAAAATTAATAAATCCGAAAATAAAAAATAGAGAAAAATCAATGAACATTCAAAATGTGATGGATTGATCTATGTGAAACATAGATCTATCATGTAGAATGCATTTCCAAGTGGTTTCATGGGTTGTCCATGAGTATTCACATTTTTTTTTTCAAAAAATTAATAAATCCGAAAATAAAAAATAGAGAAAAATCAATAAACATTCAAAATGTGATGGATTGATCTATGTGAAACATAGATCTATCATGTAGAATGCATTTCCAAGTGGTTTCATGGGTTGTCCATGAGTATTCACATTTTTTTTTTCAAAAAATTAATAAATCCGAAAATAAAAAATAGAGAAAAATCAATAAACATTCAAAATGTGATGGATTGATCTATGTGAAACATAGATCTATCATGTAGAATGCATTTCCAAGTGGTTTCATGGGTTGTCCATGAGTATTCACATTTTTTTTTTCAAAAAATTAATAAATCCGAAAATAAAAAATAGCAAAAAAAAAAGAGTACATACCTAGAATCTTGATTACCTTGTTTTGATGTTTGTTTTTCACTTTGTTGTGCTCCTTCTGGAATTTGTGGGCTTAAAATTGTAAAATCTTGAAACTACCTCACTTTGGGAGGTTTCAAAGCAAGGAGAAGAAGAAAAAAGTGAAAGAAGTGAACAAGTGAAGGGGAAAGTGAGGAAGAGAGACGAATTGGGGGGGTTTTAAAACCCCCCGCTACGTGGCGGTATGTATCGGCCGCTACGCATGCATAGCGGCCGATACGGCACGTTGGCCGATAATTCCAAAATAGCGTGGCGGCATTGGCCGCCACGCCCGATATATCGGCCGCTACGCTTTGTAGCGGCCGATATTTTTATCTATGATAATAATAACATATCGGTCTGAATGTGTTGGGTATAGACTTGAAAAAAAACATGCATTTCCTTATAATAAATGCACAACTTTTACACATGCATAGTTTGATTTAATCGACTCTGATGTTTGGGGCCCTGCCTCACAACCCAGAAAAGGTGGATCTTTGTATTGTGTTTTATTTGTTGATGATTTTACTGGTTATACTTGGCTTTACATGTTAAAACAGAAGTCTGATTTCTTTTCTGTATATGCCTGTTTTTCATGATTGCTGCTTAGGTTCAAAAGAGAATAATAGTGTTCAGGTTTGATTCTGGAAGACAGTACATTTCTCACAAATGTAAAACCTTTCTTGCCGATCAATGCACCTGTAACGACCTGAATCACCCAATATGATGTTGTGCTCTTTGGCTCAGGGCGGAAGGGCACACCATTCATGACCCAGGCCATAAGGTTTTGTTCTCGGAGCCCATTAAGCTCCAAAACGGGACATTCTAAGCATAGACGGCATCGTACAAATAGCCCAGTCTCTGGACAGCCTCATAAGCGATGTGGGACTTTATATCCCCCCACCCTTAGAGGAGAGCCGCCCTCTGCTCTGATGCCATTTCTGTAACGACCCGAATCACCCAGTATGATATTGTCCTCTTTGGCTTAGGGCGGAAGGGCGCACCATTCATGACCCAAGCCTCAGGTTTTTGTTCTCTAGCCCATTAAGCTCCAAAACGTGTCATACTAAGCATAGACGGCATCGCACATATAGCACAGTCTCTGGGCAGCCTCATAAGCAATGTGGGACTTTACAGCACCCTACTCGGTTATCTTGTCTAGCAACACCACAACAAAATGGTGTTGCCAAAAGGAAATACAGACATATCATTGAAAACAACAAGTTCATTGATTTATTTCTTTTGTGTTCCACTTAGTTTTTGGGGTGAATCTATCTTAATGACGGCTTATCTAATAAACAAAATTCCATTCATTGTTCTATATTGCATTTCTCCCTATGAAAAACTATTCCATCTCAAACTTGATCTCTTTTCTTATAGTTTTTGGCTGCACATGTTTTGTCCTCTTACCTAAACATGAAAGAGGAAATTTGTTTCGCAGATCCTCAATTTGGTATTTTTAGGATATGATATTGAACAGAGCGGATACCAATGCTATGATCCTAATGCCAACAGATTGTGAATTTCACACAGTGTTACATTCTTTGATAACATTCCTTAATCATCATTTCCAGCTTCTTCCTCCAGACAGGCCTACACTTTTTCCTCTTTATCCTTTTCTTGATCTTTTTCATATAGATCCTACTCCATCCACTCCTACTTCTCCCAATCCCCCTCTTGAAGTCAATCATCATCATTCCAAAAATCCATCCTTCCTTCTCCGGATGCAAGTGATCAAGCCCTATCTCGATGATATCCCTTGTGTGACAGAAAGCCGATTTCTTGCTATGACTTTGTTTGAATAGGATCTACTTTTCTCCTTTATATCAGTCTGAGGTAGGCCCTAGGGTTAGGGCTTGTGGGGAAGTGCCAAAGCACAAAACTGGTGCTGAAGCATGTGTCCACAGACACTACACATCTCTGCATAGACCATAAATGAGGACACACCTCAGATGGAAACCCCAATTCTATTTATCAACTCTGAAAATCCATGTTTACAATGCCATATAAATGAGAAAGAAAACTTGTACACTAAGAAAATTAATTAAATAGGAAACTAACGAAACTGGAAACCTAATCCTAATTACAACTCTTTAAATAAAATTAGAAGCTAATGGCAGATAATTAGTGAAATAAAAAGTCCTAAATTGACTTGGGCCCTACACATATGACCTGAGGTCTATCCTACGTCACAGTCATTCCTTGCAATTATATATTCTTTGTCTGAACCTCAGTCTTACAAAGATGCAATTACATCTATTCATAGGCAGTTCCCTATAGTAGAAGAGCTTGCTGCAATCCCAGAAAAACAACACATCGGATCTAGTTCCTCTACCTTTAGGAAAACATGCTATTAGATGCAAGTGGATCTTGAAAATCAAAACCAAGTCAGATGCTTCCATTGATCGTTATAAAGATAGACTGGTAGAAAGGGCTGCAATCAAGAATATGTGATTGTTTGTGAAGAGACCTTTGCTCTGGTTGCCAAACTGACAACTGTGCGGGCATATATTTGGAAGTAGCTATTCAGCAGTGGACTATCTATTAACTTGACATCAAGAATGCCTTCCTCAGTGGCTTTCTTACTAAGAAATTTATATGCATCCCCCACTCGGACTTGTTCGGTCTACACTTTATGTTTCAAACTCAAATGGGCTTTATATGGTCTTAAGTAGGGTCCTTGAGCTTGGTTAAATGGTTTAGAACTTGTGTTCTAAGTTTGAGATTCAATCAAGTGCTCGTGATACTGCACTCTTCACATTGAATTCTTTGGTTGGTTGTCTTTTTTCTCTCGTATGTTTGATGATATCTTTATCATTGGTAGTGATGTCACAGGCACCAACAAACTTAAGAATTTCTACATCAACACCTTGAAATGAAAGACCTTGCCATCTTCGATATTGTTTTGGAATTGAAGTAGCTTATTCCCCAAAAGGGTGTCTCCTATGTCAATTAAGTATTGCAATGATCTGATCTTGTGTCACGACCTGAGCCCAAGATTTAATTACATCTGGGTAAATCTTGAGTCGCGGCCACACGTACTCCTGTGAACTCCGAATTAACCGAAGTTAAAACTAAATCCACAAGGGATATACATACTTCACGTGGATATACATACTTCACGCAAGTGAGACATTTCGATTTACATCTGTCATACACATAACAGTGCGGAAGATATATGCAATATTATATCATATACCGATGTACACATTTACAAATGTACAAAGTTCTTTATACAAAATAATCAAATTCTCATTTCTCTAATCATGTCATCCATCTGCATATTTAAAATACAATGCATGATGACATATATCAAAAGTTTCCAAAAATCATTCCAACATGACTTCCATATCATTTTTGCACTCTGATATCAAGATCAAATGATATCCTGGCCATTCCACTCTAGTAGTCCTCTTGGAGGAACTGGAGCGGCCTCTGCAGGATCGGCATTGGCAACTGGGCCTGTAACGCCATCAATAACACTAGTGAATACGATGATTCAGCAATATATTAACATATCTATGATAGTACATGCTATTACATATACTCAATCCGTTCAAGTCTAACATTAAACAATTCTCACATTTAATAACAATTGTAAACAATCCGTACAATGACAATAATATATGCATTCAGAGTCAAATGAGGATCATACACTAATTGGCAACTACTATAACATTTCATTTCATTTCATTTCTTCCAAATGGAAGTATTCATTCAGTTTTCCAATTACAAATATTGTGAGATCTACCAGTGTCCGGGCTAAGGACAACTAGCATTGCCACGGAGCTCCGGAATGCCCCCAAATCCATTTACTGCAGTAGGAATAATCATTTAACCAGTTCAGCTTTACAACGAGCTTTAACAGAACAACTAAGTAGTGCCAGACTCAAGGAGTCAATTCAAATCAAACATAGCTCAAGTCAACATTTTATTCATTCTGGATTTCAACTTCAATTCCATACATTCCATTCATAATAATTGAAAGGAATACAGACTATTGTAAATCACATTTTAGACTTGAGATTAAAAATATGAATGCAATTCTATTAGAGAACTTAGACAATTCACATTTCAATTCCTCTCTAGATTCGAACCATCCATTTAGGTGAAACATTCGGTTATCTAATGTATGTTTTATTCTCGATGGACATCACATTATATATTTTGTACATTAGAGTCCCCTTAATTAACACCTATGGAGGTATAAACATCTTCTTGTAATCTTAAAACAAATCCTTCAATTCAATAAGCTTTTAAAAGGAAAAATCAGAATTCAAATATGAAATTTCCCAATTTCGGTTACCTGTTCGGACACACCTATTCGGTTGACCGAAATCTGGAAGTCGGCTAGCCGAACCATTATTCGGCTACCTACGGTTAGCTTTCCAGTAACTTCAATTTTCTGAAAAGTTTATTTGTGTATTCAGTTACCTATTCGGTCATGTGTTAGGCTGATTGAAAATCTACGCTCGGCTAACCGAACACTAATTCGGCTAACCGAAAATCTATATTCGGCTAACCGAACATCAATTCGGCTACCTACGGTTAGCTTTCCAGCAACTTTGATTTTCACTCAAATCTCATCCTTATGTTCGGTCACCAATTCGGTTACCTGTTCAGTTAACCGAACTGTGCCCAATTCTTCAGAATTTCTGAAGCGAAATTCTGAAACTTGAACTCCAAGAGTTCAATCACTATTAATAACCTCTTAAATCAAAGAAATTGAGTATACTTGCCTTTGTTTGGAGTTAATCCACAAAAACCCTCTCTTGTTAGCTCAATTAAGACAATTTCCTCCAATTCCAAACCCTAACTCCATTAAACAATTCAAAACAGAATTTTCATGAGTTATTGAGCTAAACAACTATTCCAATTCACCTAATATAACTTGGAAGTTCTGTAAAGAACCATTGAACACTTACTTGTAGTTTGAAGAAAGGAAAAATTGAAAATTTCCCTCAAACTCTAGCTCCAAGAAAGAATTATGAGGAAGAAGATGAAGTTGTCACAAATCTCCTTCCCAAAATCACTTGTACAGCTTTTTCTTGGACAACTGATGAAAAAGAGATAAAGAAGAAGGGAAAATGAACCTAGGGTTTGGCCTCAATGCCTTATGAAAATTTCCCTCAAACTCTAGCTCCAAGAAAGAATTATGAGGAAGAAGATGAAGTTGTCACAAATCTCCTTCCCAAAATCACTTGTACAGCTTTTTCTTGGACAACTGATGAAAAAGAGATAAAGAAGAAGGGAAAATGAACCTAGGGTTTGGCCTCAATGCCTTATGCCGGAAAAACAATCGAATGGAATGAAGTTGAGTTCTTTTAAACCTTATACAAGCTAAATTTGCACATAAACCCCCCTCTCCTCTTCTTATTTACTTTTTGAGTCAAATGACGACTCCCTTGATCCACATGAGATCAAATGCATAGTCTATTATGAAAATTGATGTACTCTTCGAGATACACGCGATGGTATCAAGAGTTACCGTATTCGACAAAATGAGCGAAAACCCGTATTTACTAAAAAATCCTTATTCTCTCTTGTTTGAGTCTAAAACGAACTCAATTAACTTTGTCTCATCTATACTCATTCCATTAAGCTTAATTCAACTATTTGAGACTAACTTAACTTAATTTGATCATTTACCACAATTAGCTTAATTAAACACAATTAATTAGTGTTAATCCTGTTTAACTCGGGACGGGGTGTAACATCTAAAGGGCATGTTTAATAGATAAAATATCAGTTACTACTCCAATTGAAACAAATTGAAAGCTTTCGACCACTGATGTTGTTCCTCTTTCTGATCCTACTCGTTATTGTCCTTGTTAGGTTTTTGGAAGTTTAGGGCTTGTTTATTTACTGGAATTTCTGACAAGAATTTGGGATGTTTGGGAATTCATGACATGATGTGATGGCTTGTCCCCTTGCATTTGCAAATGCCATGTTTCTTTACCAGAAATTTAAAATTCCTGCCACCTAAATGGTCTCATTTTGGAAATCCTAGAATTCCAGCCCCTTTGATTTTTGGTGGAATTTCTAGATGCTCAATTACACAGGAGAATTCTGGAATTCTTCCATGTCCATGAATTTAGAGGTCTCTGAATCCAAGTATAGAAGCAGGCCCTTAGTCTTTCTTACAATTATCAGACCAAATATCGCCTATGCCATACTTGTAGTTAGTCAATTCGTTGCTCACTCTACTCTAGTTCATGGGGCCGTAGTTCTTCGGATGTTCATTGGGCCGCAGTTCTTTGGATTCTAAATTACCTGCAAGCTACTACTGATCGTGCCCTTCTATCAACGAGCAGCTCAGAAACTCTAGATGGTTTGTTTGACTCAGATTGGGCAGGTGATGTATATGATCGAAGATCAACCGCTAGATTCTCCCTCTTTCTTGTTAACTCTCTCATATAGAAGCATGAAGTTGTTTCTTGTTCATCCATGGAAGCAGAATATCGAGCCCTTGTTAACACAACTTTCGAGATTATTTGGCTCCTCTAGTTGCTCAATGATTTGAGAGTTTTGATTGCAACACCAACTCCTCTTCACTTTGATAGTGATCGTGGCATTAAAGTTACCCACAATGACATTTTTCATGAACATGCTTAGTGTATTGAGATTGATTGTCATTTGTTCTTCCCATGTTTGTCATGGTACTATGAAACTTTCTTTTTATCCCCTTTAAGGAACAAGTTGAAAACTTCTTCACCAAGAGTCATCCTATGCGGTGATTCCTTAGACTAGTCTCCTCTTGATGCTCACCTTTTCACATAATGAACTTGGGAGGAGAGGGGAGGAGGATGAGGGAAGGCAAGCTCAATGATGGATCATGAATCCATGGGTCCAGTAGTAGCTGTACTATATTTGTATCATATCTTTTCTGATTATAGTTCCGTTCTTTAATTCTTACATTAGATTACAATGACTGTAATTACTCATTAAGAATAGAAAGACTTCTACTATAAAATGAGAGCTTCAAATAGATGAAACAATACTGTTCCTCTTTCATTTTGTTTAGAATTCTAACAGGCACATTTTATTATCCTATGGCATAGGATGATGGATGCTTTCGAAGTTGTACATGTAGACTGCCCCATTCTTTGATCTGGACCTTCAATTCAGTCTATCCTTGTACAATGCTCCTGTTGAGAAATTACATGAATTGGTTGTTCCTAAGCATTTGAATGGTGCCCATACTTTTATAGACCATTTTATGGGTCCATTTCAGAATCTATTGATTTGTAGTTAGTATTGTTCATCAATGTGAATTGCAAATTGTGGTTTGCGTGTGTTTGTTTGATTTGAACTTACTTTCTTCGTTTTCCTTTTTCTCAGATTGTCATGAACCAGCTCCGACAAATACAGGTCTACTTCTGATCTTTGACTTGGCACTTTTCGTTGTTAAATATACATAGATATTTTTTTGCTAGGAAAGACTTGAGCTTTTCCTTATGAATTTTATAATGGGCTGCTATTTCAGACTGAGAAGTTAAAGTTGGAAGAAGGAAAGAAACCTGGTGAACAAGATGTCATTAGACTAATGAAGGAGAAGGAAAATAGTGATCTTGCAATTTCAGCATTGAAAGAAGAATTAGAAAAAACAAAAATCATATACGAAGAGCGTTGCTCACAGTTGGAAAAAGAGGTTAGGGAAGCTAAAATGGAGCTGAAAGAAAAGTTGAAAGAAAACAATGATCTTGCTACTTCAGCATTGAAGGAAGAACTAAAAACAACAGAAAAGACATATGAAGAAAGGTTCTTGCAATTGGAAAAACAGACTAAGGAATCTAATGATTCTAAACTGGTGTTGGAGGCGAAGTTGAAAGAAGTTGAGTGCCTTCTTACAGAGTCAAGGAACAAGACCAAGGAACTTGAGGCAGCTTCAGCATCTAAAATTCTAACCTGGAATAGAAAAGAGCAAAGCTACCAGAATCTCATAAGTCTTGAGGTCCAAGCCCTGCAGGTACACAATGTGTTAGTTGTGTTTCCTATCTTTTAGTCACTATGTTAAAACAAGGGCGTATGAACTAATAAAGTTATTTAGGAATTGAGGGTGGCTTCAGGGTCCATCAAGAAGACAATCAGCAATGCACAAAGTAACTGGCAGCAGGAATTCAATATGTTGGGTAGGAATAATTATGCATTGCTTCTTATTTTACTGTTTGGAACTACTTTTGGCATGTTTTCATATGTCAGTTTATTGGACCTTCTGCAGGAAAAAAGCTTCACGGAATAACAAATGCAGTTGAAAATTATCATACAATTCTTTCTGAAAATCGAAGGCTGTATAATGAGGTTCAAGATTTGAAAGGTGCTACTGTGTGGTATTGCAGTATATACTTAAATTATTGATGTTCTTCTTCTTAATAATTAATGATGTTCCTCTTCTTAATACACTTTCTTTTTGGCGATGGGCTTTCTTTGATAGGAAAGATAAGAGTATACTGTCGGATAAGGCCATTCCTTCCTGGACAAACTGGAAAACAGTCAACTATAGAACATATCGGTGATGATGGGGAATTGGTTGTTGCAAACCCCTCCAAACAGGGAAAAGAAGGACATCGAATGTTCAAATTTAACAAGGTCTTTGGCCAAGCAGCTTCTCAAGGTTTTTGTCCTTTTATGTGTTATTTATGTATTTATTTATTTCCCTGCTTCTTCTATCTTAAGTTGCATGTGTACAGGTACATCTTTCTGAATTCATCACTGGTAGATTGGTCAATTTGGCAGATTCTAATTATAGGATTTGTGACAGTTAAATTTATTGAATTAAATCCCTGTTTTTCAGAAAAAAAAAAAAAAAACAAAAACAATAAGAGCTAATATGAAAATCTACTTTACATAACCAAGTAATAAACAATACAAAACAGTGTTTTAAAATCCAGTGAAAGGACCGATGAGAGGGCAGGAGGACCGGCAAATGACAGACTATATCTTAGAAGTTAGATGTGCTCAGTTTCGTAAGCATAGATTGGCTGATTCCTTTACCAAATCATACTTTACTACTAGGTTTTTCAGTACTCAAGAAGCTTTGAATGCCTTCATTCAATTGGTGCTACCATATCTTGTGCTCATTTGGACAACCATATAGGTGCACTATTCATGAACTTAAAGTCGTACATGTGCTGTATCTTCTATTTACGATTTACACCCTTGTACTATTCACTATTCGAAGTTGTAAAGCGGCATTGTAGTAATCTTGTACATAAAAATAATCTACACACACACATCCACATATACTCCAGTTGAAAAATCTACACAAATCTATGATCTTTATGTCGATTTCGTACTTACTCGATGAGATGAAACCAACAAATTAAAGATTACTGAATTCTGGTATTGTTTGACCCAGGAAAGGTGGGCCACATGCATGCTGCCTGGTGCAGGAAATTCCAGATTTGACCCGTTTAAGAACCCAAATACCCCATTGCCCCCAAAACATACATGGAATCAATCCCAATCAGAAACTATGGTTTCTAGATGTATCTAGGGTTATTCAAAACAAACCAACTCAAACGGTCACATCACCTGTGAGGATATTGAATTAGAAACTCAATTCTAAAATCACAAATCGGGATTCTTAATGAAATACACTAGGGCAGTAGGTAAAGATGATTAAAACAAACTGGAACAAGTAGATTTGATCAATGAGGGATAGTCAAGTACACAAAAAAGGCCTAACTCAATGCATCAATTACAAGTGTTGGAACCTTAAAACACAAGCACAGTGATGCCAAAAATGCTAATTTCACCATGGATTTTTGAATCCATGGTGGATGACCAACCTAGACCTCCCAATAGGCCACGACCATCCCATAAGTCCTTCCTTTTATCATATTTGGTGAATTTAGGGCAAGTAGACATCATCCCCTTTGGTTTCATGGTATTCTATGATAGCATGGTATAACCTTTAGAAGAAGAGAAAACTCTTTGTGGAAAAGTCCTTATCTCGTGTTTGGATGTATGGTGAATTGAAGTAAAGTATCAAATCAAGAGAGAATAAAATATAGGGGATTATGATGGTCTTTTGTTTTTAGTTGTTTGATAGGGAATCTTTTTGACTGTTTTTTTGTAAAAAGAGGATTTTTCTTTTTTTGTCATTTAGTGAAGAAATGAGGTTGCTTTTTTACTTTTTTTTTTTTTTGAAAAAGAAAGAGAGAATTTTGAAATTTTTTATTTTTGATATGACCCCTTATCTTTTCTTTTATGGATAATGGATGCTTTAATTCACTTTAACTTTACTAGTAAAGTGCCAAACACGCCTAGGGATCGATTGGCATTATATAGAAATCAATTGATTATAATTACAATCGAAGTACCATCAAAGAATGAATTTACTTGCTCATTACAACACTCTTAGAATCTCCTAGAATAGTAATATACAATCACGATACAATCACCCATGTTGAGGATATATCTGTCATAACTGGATTGGATCCTAAGTGGATAATGGACCTGGGATATTAACTTGGGTCCTATGGGTCACTTTGACACCCCCACCACCCCCACCTCCTCTTGGGTCACTTAGACGCCCCCAACCACTCCCACCCCCACTCCCCCTCCTAGGAAATCATGCCGTGGACAAGGCAAAGCTTTAGTGAAGATATCTGCGTATTGAAGCTCAGATGATACATGAGTTAGATGAAGGCTAGTGACTAGATGCTGATGAAAAAAATGGAAGTCCACTTCAGTGTGCTTGGTTCTCTCATGGAAGATAGGATTGTTGGATGTAATATCTTGGGCCGGTTAGGGCCCAGATTCGTCCAACCCATAGAATTAATGGGTTGGGCTGGGTTGTTTTATTGTTATTATTTTTGGGCCTAAAACAGGCTGGATTAAGAAAAGCGATTAATGTTGGGCCAATTTGTTGTGTCCCTATGGTTATCCAGGAACGGAGATGGAGTTGTTGAGAAACGGCTCCAGCCTTGGGAGGGGGATTTTGTTCGTTTCCCAAGGGGGGAGTTCCAATGGATGGGAATCTGGAGTTATCCTCAAACCCAACTGATTGGATAAAAACTTTTCTCTTTACTCCTATGATGAATCATCGATATCGGTTGAGGTATAGAAGAGAGGAAGAGAAATAGCCTCTATTTGAAGTGCGGGATTTGCGAGGAGGACAAGGAAGATCAACCTTGGGAAGTGTAGCGAATGCGATATTCAAGACCCCATATTGAGCGACCCACAATCAGCTACTCGAGGTGAGTTATTTTTCTAAATTGAGGAACATAATAATTGGGATAATCCAATTCGAGACCCTATATTGAGCGAGCCACATTCAGTTACTAGAGGTGAGTTATTTTTCTAAATTGAGAAACATGATAATTGGGATAATCCATTTAATTTTATTCATAGTAGGATTGCTACCAGCCTGTTGACGTGTTTTGGGGATGGAAAATCGGGAATCTCAAATCTCTGGCAATAGGAACCAGTATAGGTTGATTTTTTGGGATATGGGAGTAGGGCTTAGGTTGGTTTTTGGGATTTGGTAGTAGGGCCCACATACGCTACTTGATGGTGGGTAAGTTGATCAATGAGGGCCAACCCCTCTTTGAATAAGACCCTAACATGTTTCATATCCCACTCCATTTTTAATGTCTGACATGGGCCAATTATGCCTTTAGAGTTGGAAAACCCCATTTTGGATATTGGAAACCTGGGGATTTGAATTCCTAAATATGATAATTTGGTAGTGATTTTGCCTCGAAACAGTGAGGAAATCCCAACTAGAAGTTGGATTTCTAGATTTCCATCGGTAATGGCATGGTTTGGTCAACATGGATCGTGGGCTCACATACCCCACTTGATGGGTAATCTGATCCGATGATCAGGAAGAGGACAATTGCTCGACCATAGAAGAGCAGTCCCTTTGTGTAGGGCCCTATCACCCTACAGACCCAAGTCCAGAACTCTGATCAGGAAAAAGGAACATTGTCGACATGGCCAAATCATGCTATTTTAAGGGATGGAAATCCCAATTTCAGATCCTGGAAATTTGAGGAATTGATTTCCTGAAGATAATTGATCCTAAGGTACTGTTTTGCCTTTGACTTGAAGAGGAAAACCAAGCCAAAAGGTAAAAAACCAGAATTCCAACTTTGTTAGTGCCGGCCGACAGCCCTTGTGGGACCGCCTGGCCCACCTGATCAATGATCAGGGCCAGCCATCAGACAGGACAATTGTGGGCCTGGTCCCAGGTGGGACGGAACGTTGAGGGCCCACCATCCAGTGGGCTTATTTGGCACTGATGTGAGTCACTTCTGGCATGGACGATAGTGCTGAAGAGTGTTACAGTTCCTCTTTGTTTCTAGTTTTTGAAATTTTAATATAAACGCTGGTCTAGTGTATATTCACAGATACACCTTTATGGCTATTTATTTAGAGAACCCAATCCATTGAATACTAGATGTGTAGACTTTCTTTTTATAGCGATTGTTGTTAAGTTGGCTCATATGTTAGTTGGCCCATGAAGGGACCCAAGACCCATCAATCCAGTCCAGCTAGCTATATCTCACGTGGGATTTGATTTGGTCAACAATTAGATAGCTGTACATATTCTGTTTTGATTGTTTTCCTATTTTGGATTAGTGATTAATGTAATTAGCTAGTTTCCTATGTAAGAGCCTTGATTAAGGCATGTGTATTCCTATATATTAGTGTTCATTCTCTAAGAGAAGGACTCAATATACAATACAATCAGTTATTCCAGAATTCTCAGACGTTCTGTATGGTTTAGAATTATGAGAATGACATGGTATCAGAGCCTTGTCCAGAGAAATCTTGTCTTGTGATCTTAGAGAGCATTAACACATTAAGGATAAAGAGAAATTGTTCTCTCTTGTGAAGATCGTCAGATCAGATCGTTGTTTCAAGAAACCCAGACGTTGCAACAGTGTGATCTGCATGGTGGCCCACCCCTGATCATCAAATCTCCATCAAAAATCTGTCCAGTCTTGGTCGCCTGGATTTTCTAGGAATATTGGAGATTTTTTCAGAATTTTTCAAAGCTTCCAGGTTGGTGTTTTACTCATTCTAGAGATTTTCCAGATTTTAATATTGATTTCATCTAGACCGTCCAAAATCTTGGATCTGTGGTGGAATTGGACAATTCTTCTTCCATTAGAAACCAGGATATTGTGCATCCTCAGATCAGTAATCTGATCATTGTTCAGATCTACCAGTGGGGCCCACGTCAAGGATCAACAGCACAATTTCTGGTCGCCTGGGGTCCTTTTGTGCTGATTTCCTGTTCTGTCATCATTGGCTGGTCCGATCTTGGTACTGCTCAATCATAAGATTGATAACAACCTTTGAGACTTCCTCTCTTTGCTGGACCTGTTCCTATTTTTACTGTTTCACTCAGTGTGTTTGACAAATCTTTATTAAAAATGGAGAAATCTGAGGTTACTTTAGTCAGATTCACAGGAAAAAATTACCCCGCTTGGTCATTTCAGTTCCAGATTTATCTTGAAGCCAAGGAATTGTGGGGCTATATTTCTGGATCTGACCCTAAACCCACTGAAGATGAGAAAAAGATATCCACTTGGCTTACTAAAGATGCCAAAATCAAATCTTGGATACTGGGTTCAGTGGAGCCCCATCTAATAATGAATCTTAAACCTTATTCTACTTCTAAAGAGATGTGGAGGTATCTGCAGCAAGTGTACCATCAAGATAACTCAGCACGTCAATTCCATCTTGAATGTGCGATTGCTGAATATGCACAAGGGAACTTGTCAATCCAAGACTACTATTCCGGATTCCAAAACCTTTGGTCCGAATATGATAGTATTAAGTATGCAGATGTGGCTGCCGATGTTCTGATAGTTATCCGCGATCTTCAGGCCTCTAGTCAGAGGGATCAATTTTTGATGAAATTACGGCATGAATTTGACAGTATTCGCTCTTCCCTAATGAATCGGATGCCTTTACCATCCTTGGATGTCTGTCTCAATGAACTCTTGCGAGAGGAACAACGCCTGTCTACCTCAGCACATCTGGCTCAACAAACCACTGAGACTTACTCAGTCGCTTTTTCGGCCAATAAGGCTCCTCAGCCTTCCTCTCGCGACTGGAGCAAAACTCAATGCTACAGCTGTCACAAATTTGGGCATCTTGCATCTCAATGCAAACAGAAGGTCTGTAGTTACTGTAAAAAGCCGGGACATATTATCTCTGAGTGTCGTCGCCGCCCACAACGTCCGGCACCACAGTATCCAGCTCCACAGCATCAGGCTCCGCTATATCAGCCTCAGTCTCCGACTCCGCATGCTTATGTTGCTTCTTCAGAACTGCCTGTTCCACCATCTGTATCCTCACAGCCTGGGCCCTCCTCTTCTCTGACTCCTGAATTGGTTCAGCAAATGATTGTCAATGCCCTTTCTGCATTAGGTCTCTCAGGTACATCCCTTCCATCTTCTACTTGGTTTCTTGATTCCGGGGCCTCTAATCATATGACATATTCCCGGAACCCTCTCTCCAATGTGAAAAAATACACTGGTAATCTTCAAATACAAACTGCCAATGGAGGTACTGTTCCCATTACTGCCCTTGGAGACATTCCTGGTCCCATCCCCTTGAAAAATGTCTTCCTTTGTCCCAATTTAACTTCCAATCTATTGTCAGTTGGGCAACTTGTTGAAAATAACTGTAACATATCTTTTTCTTCTTCTGGTTGTGTTGTGCAGGACCAGATGTCCGGGCAGGAGATCGCGAGGGGACCTAAGTGTGGACGCCTGTTTCCATTGGATTTTTCTCATATTCCTAGGACTAGAGTTGCCAATGATATGTTTTGTTTTTCTGTTAGAGATAATTGCCAATTGTGGCATAAAAGACTCGGACACCCTAATTCCAAGGCTTTGTCCCTCCTGTTAAATTCTGGTTTATTCAATAATTCTCTTGGCTTCTCTTCTTGTGTGCCTTTTGATTGTGCTACTTGTAAAATGGGAAAAAGCAAAACTCTTCCTTTTCCTCTCTCCACTTCACACAGCACTAGGTGTTTTGATTTAGTTCATAGCGATGTATGGGGCATTGCTCCCGCTCTTTCTCATGCTCACTACAAATATTTTGTCACTTTTATTGATGATTTCAGTCGGTTCACATGGATTTACTTTCTGCATTCCAAATCTGATGTTTTCCCTGTTTTTAAAATTTTCTTAGCTTATGTTGAGAATCAATTCTCCACATGCATCAAAATATTGCGCTCTGATTCGGGTGGAGAATATGTATCCTCTGATTTTCAAACGTTTTTACAACACAAAGGCATTATTTCTCAGCATACTTGTCCTTATACTCCCCAGCAGAATGGAGTTGCTGAACGGAAAAATGGACATCTACTAGATGTCACTCGCTCCCTACTGCTTGAATCATCGGTTCCTACCCGTTTTTGGGTTGAGGCACTGGCTACTGCAGCACATCTCATTAATCGTCTGCCTTCTGCCTCACTTCAAAATCAGAGCCCATATTATCGATTGTACCAGACATCTCCATCTTATGATGCTCTGCATGTTTTCGGCTCTGTTTGCTTTGTGCACTTGCCTCCTTCTGAACGAACCAAATTAACTGCACAATCAGCTAAGTGTGTGTTTTTAGGGTATGCCCCCTTCCAGAAAGGGTACCTTTGCTACGACCCTCTCATTCATCGCTTCCGGACCTCTAGGAATGTTGTTTTTTTTTAACACTAGTATTTTTTTCAACAGCACCTTGACCCTCCTAACTCATCTTTAGTGTCCTTACTTGGTTTTTCTGACACCACTTCCGTTGTTCGTTTCAATCCTAACTATGTGTACCACAGACGACATACAGACGCGCCTCCCCGGGATCCCCCTCCTGATCTTCCTCCAGCATCTGGTCCACCTCCGGCAGTTGGTTCTTCTGGGCTTCCTACATTGCGTCGCTCCACCCGCATTTCGGTACCCCCTGACCGCTATGGGTTTTCCCATACTTCTTTAATGGCCACTTTGTCCTCTTCTTCCATTCCCCGCTCCTACTCTCAGGCCGTGCAGGACAAATGTTGGACCCAGGCTATGCACGATGAGTTGGAAGCTTTAGAGAAAAATCATACATGGGATATTGTCCCCTCTCCTTTGGGTGTCAAACCTATTGGCTGCAAGTGGATTTTTTCTCTCAAGTTAAAACCAGATGGCACTCTCGATCGATATAAGGCTCGCCTCGTTGCTCTCGGAAATCGGCAGGAATATGGCATTGATTATGATGAAACATTTGCTCCTGTCGCGAAGATGACCACTGTCCGCACAATCCTTGCTGCTGCGGCATCTCAATCCTGGCCTCTCTATCAAATGGACGTAAAAAATGCGTTTCTTCATGGTGATCTCAAAGAAGACGTCTATATGCGTCTGCCTCCTGGGTCCTCCTCTAGCCCGGGCATGGTTGCTAAGCTCCGTCGCTCTCTTTATGGTCTGAAGCAAGCTCCTCGCGCATGGTTTGAGAAATTTCAAGAGGCTCTTTTTCACTTGGATTTTCATCCGAGCCAGTATGATCCTTCTATGTTCTTACATCATGCTTCCTCAGGCATTACTGTTCTACTGGTCTACGTTGATGACATTGTCATTACAGGTCCAAATGCAAAAATGATTCATGACCTTCAAGCATCTCTTCATCAGACATTTCAAATGAAGGATCTCGGCCCCTTACACTATTTCCTCGGTCTTGAAGTTCATCAATCCCCTACTGGTATCGTTCTAAATCAGCACAAATACACGGTTGACCTCATTGACTTGGCTGGCCTTACTGATTCCGCTCCGGTTGATACGCCGATCGAACTGAATGTCAAACTCAGTAAAGAGGAGGGTGATCTTCTTCCCGATCCTACCGCCTATCGCCAGTTAGTAGGTAGCTTGATCTATCTCACCATCACTCGTCCTGATATCTCCTTTGCGGTCAACCTCATGAGTCAGTTCATGACTGCTCCTCGTCATCTTCATCTGGTTGCTGTGCGACGCATCATTCGGTACCTTATTCGCACTACGACTCGCGGGTTGTTTTTTCCATCCAACAATCCTCTATCTCTCACAGCTTATTCCGATGCTGATTGGGCTGGTTGTCCAGATACTCGCCGCTCAACGACAGGATGGTGCATGTTTTTGGGAAATAGTCTGATTTCCTGGAAATGCAAGAAACATGACAAAGTTTCAAAATCGTCTACTGAGGCTGAATACCGCGTTATGTCTGCTGCGTGCTCCGAAATTCTTTGGCTCCGAGGCCTACTATCTGACGTTGGCTTCCCTGCAGAAGGCGCTACCCCCCTCTATGCTGACAATACTAGTGCAATTCGGATTACTGAAAATCCGATTTTTCATGAACGCACTAAACACATCGAGGTTGATTGTCACTTCATCCGGGATGAGCTTAAACGTGATGTCATCAGTCTTCCGCATGTCTCCACTGAGCTTCAATTTGCTGATATTCTTACTAAAGGTCTTCCTCGACCCCGGCATCAATTCTTGGTTAGCAAATTGATGCTCATTGATTCTCCCGCATCAATTTGAGGGGGGGTGTTAAGTTGGCTCATATGTTAGTTGGCCCATGAAGGGACCCAAGGCCCATCAATCCAGTCCAGCTAGCTATATCTCACGTGGGATTTGATTTGGTCAACAATTAGATAGCTGTACATATTCTGTTTTGATTGTTTTCCTATTTTGGATTAGTGATTAATGTAATTAGCTAGTTTCCTATGTAAGAGCCTTGATTAAGGCATGTGTATTCCTATATATTAGTGTTCATTCTCTAAGAGAAGGACTCAATATACAATACAATCAGTTATTCCAGAATTCTCAGATGTTCTGTATGGTTTAGAATTATGAGAATGACAATTGTTTGGGACCCAATGCATTCTTGTATGGCCAAGTCCTTATTATGGACACATGAATAATATTTCTGTGTTTAGTCCAGCCATTAGGATGTGAAATTAAAGACTCAAAGGAATTATGGAACCCACCTTCTGTGGACAAAAATTTTATGTAGGACCCCTCATTGACTAAGTAGATGATGTGGTTAATTATAATGACCATATGAATGATAAATTGGGAATTTCCATGGGTGTTAGTCCACTTATTAGTTATATAAGGGTTAAGCATGCAAGAAAAACTAGAATTCAAAGATATATGAGCAATGCAACATAGGAGGGCACCAATTTCGAATAAGAGTAGGGCATGGATGAACCCCGGTTTATGTGGGACTAGTCGTATATCAAAAGTGGATGGTGTTGCAATTTTCCTATATTAATTCATCGAACTCCTAGTGGACATAGAAGAATTAAAAGAACTACCCTATGCTGTAAAAGGAATGAATTTAGAATGCTTATACCGCTAGCACGGTACAGGTTAACATCACCGTACTTGGGCTGACTTTGAGTAGTGAACTCTTATGGGTGCGGAGTGATAAAGTTGGACATGGACTGAATTGGTAATGGCTATTGAACCACACTCCTTGATGGGAGAGCATGACTGACTTGTGGAAATGACTTCCTTCTTGGAAGAGACTGAACCACTAAATCTCTCTTACAAGAGAGTCCTAATGAATATTAGAATCCTCGCCTAGGGATATTTGACTTGACCAGTGCAATGACATGGTTGGAAATTCCATTTAGGAAAACTTGTAAGACCATAAGAAACCCCATAAGACACATCCATTCATCTTATATCAACACATGAATCTCTTCTTATCCTTGCATCAATGAATTATCTGCTATTAATTTGATTTATTTAGTCACATCAATCTCGAAACATTGCTGCTTACCAGTTTTGGTGACAAGTGCTTCACCTCACTTCAGCTACCGACCACATGGGGGAGTTGGGTGACGATAAAAATCAGCCTCTGAACTTCAATATGCGTGGCTGATTGAGAGAGCACCCACACTTTTCTAATAATGGCAGTCGAATTAGACTTGAGAAATAAACATCTTTAGTGAAATTGGACTCGTAAGATATATTTCATGTAGAAAACTTATGTTGATATTGATTCATCTCCTTTGTTATTTTGACTTTAAATGATACTTTAAATCTTTTAGAGGAATTGCCTTATTTTTTGTTATGCAGAACTTGACTTACAATGTGACTATGATTTATAAATTGTAACGTTCTAGGAAATTTGAAGAGCTACAGATTCCAAGGCGTTACATCAGCGATTTATATCGCACTAGTATTGTTAGCATTAAGCGAAGTCAAACCAATAACAGGAGCACCGAGTTCACGGAGGAGATTTCGAACCAAAGTTACCTCATTACTTGCAGACGACATGATCTATATTCTGCTTTTGCAGAGGATATTTGCACTTCAAAGAAATAAGGGATGTCCCAATGAACACACACCATCCAGTAGTCAAACATTGTGAATTTGGACATCCAGCTTAGTCCTCTTTTGCGTACCCATGAAGGTCCATAGAGGAATTGGAGTAGAAAAGCCCTCGTTCAAGAGTACCGCGAAGATAGCGAAGAATTCGGTGGACTGCACTAAGATGTGGTTTGCAAGGGTTACTTACAAATTGACCGACAGTCTGTATTGCATGAGAGATATTAAGACGAGTCATGGTAAGATATATTAGACTCCCAACAAGACGCCAGAATAATGTGGGATCAGGAAGAAGAATGCCTTCGTCATTCCAAAGTTTGGCAATTGAGCTCTAATGGAGTGTCAGAGACCTTAGTCAATAAGGTGAGTTAAGGAAATGAGATCCATTGCATATTTCTTTTGACAAATGTGAATCCCAGACTTGGAGCGAGTGATCTCAAGCCCAAGAAAATACGTGATGGCTCCAAGGTCTTTCATTTAAAATGATTCGTAAGATATGTTTTGAGAGCTGAAATTCTAGAGGCATCATTTCCACTAATAATCATGTAATCCACATAAATAAGTAAGAGAGTTCAACCACCTGAAGTCTGTCAAAAAACACGAGTTGTCATTTGGACTTTGGTATAATCCAGCTTAAAGAATTACACCTTGAAATTTATCAAACCATGCACGGGGAGCTTGCTTGAGACCATAAAAGGATTTTCGTAGTCGAAAGACATGATGTGGAGGAGAAGCATATCCTTGTAGGGGTTTCATGAAGACAGTCTCCCGGAGATCACCATGTAAGAACAAACTTTTAACATCCATTTGTCACAAAGGCCAACCCCTAATTGCTACAATTGCAAGCAAGACCTAGACTGTAGTCATTTTGGCTACTGGAGAAAATGTTTCTTCATATTCGATTATGTATTCCTGTTTATATCCTTGAGGAATTAGACGAGCTTTGTATTGGTCAAGGTTGCCGTCAGATTTCAATTTGAGTGAATATACCCATTACCCATTTACTGCCACTGACTTGAGCACCAGCTAGGGGGGCGGGGGACTAGATCCTAAGTTTGATTAGATTCAAGAGCAATCAATTCCTTGATCATAGCATCTTGCCAACAGGGTGTTTCTTTGGCCTGTGACAATGAAGAGGGAACAAAAGCATAATCCAAGCTTAAAAAAAAGACAGAGCTGGTTAGGTGTACGAGTGGAACGACCCAAAACTGGAGTTTAGGAGAAACATTACCTTGAGAGAGAGGACCTAGCATGGGTGAGGGAGCAGGAATAGGTGCAACGCCCTGGAATCTGGAGCTCTTCAGATTCCTAGAACGTTACTATATATAAATAGTAGTCACATTGTAAGTCAAATTATGCATAACAAAGGATTAGGCAATTCTCTAACAAATTTAAAATATCACTTAAAAGTCAAAATAACAAAGGAAATGAATCAATACCAACATAAGTTTTGTACATGAAAGAAATCTCATAGTCCAATTTCACCGAAGATGTTTAGTTTTTAAATCCAATTCTCCTGCCGCTATTAGAATAGTGTGGGCGCTCTCTCCATCAGCCACGTAGATTGAAGTTCAGAGGCTGATCTTCATCGTCACCCTACTCCCTCATGTGGACCGTACCTGAAGTCGGGTGAGCCACTTGTTAGTAAAACCGATAAGCAATGTTTCGAAATTGATGTAACTAAATAAATCAAAATTAATAGCACATACTTCAATAATGCATCAGTAAGGAGAGGTTCATGTGTTGATATGAGACGAGAAGATGTGTCTCATGGGTTTTTTTTAATGGTCTTATAGCTTTTCTAATGGAATTTCCAACCAAGTCATTGCACTAGTCAAGTAAAATATCCCTTGACAAGGATTCTAATGGTTCATTAAGACTCTCTCGTAAGAGTGGTTCAGTGATCCAGTCTCTTCCAAGAAGGCAGTCATTTCCAGAACACAACTCAAAGTCAATATCAGAACAATTTTCATTTTTGGTGACCCAAGTACAGTGTCATTAACCTGTACCGCGCTAACGCTACCAATGTTCAAATTCATTTTCTTTTACAACGCAGGGGGAGTAATTCTTTTAATTCTTCTATGTCCACTAGGAGTTTCAATGAATCAACATAGGAAAAATACAACGCTATTCACGTTTGATATACGTCTAGTCCCACATAAGCCGAGATTCATCTATGCCTCACTTCGATTCGAAATTGGTGCCCATCTATGTAGCATTGCCCATATATAGTTAAATTCTAAGTTTTATTGCAAGCTAAACCCCTTGTATAATTAGTAGGTGGACTAACACCAATGAAAATTTCCAATTATCATTCTTATGGTCATTGTAACCAATCATATTATCTATTTAATCATTGAGGGGTCCTATACACTCCTTGAGTCTTTAATTTCATGCCCTAAATGTTGGATTTGAAAATAGTATATTATTCATGGGTACAACAAGTTCATAATATAGGTCTAGGCCATTCAATTAATGCATTGGGCCCAAACATCCACTGTAAGAGAAAGTCTGGACACCTACAATTTAATAAATTGAGGTTTTATAAATAATAAACCATATAAAGGGAATTTATGAATTATGTAATAAAGTGGGGTCCAATTTGCAATATCAGAACTTCTACCCAAAAGATGTTTGATACAGTGCACTGCATTGTCGTGCATTGCTAAGAAAAAAGATTCACGCCCTTGGCTCACAAGTCCACTGGATGGTGGGTCCCCAACGGTCTGGACCACCTGGGACCAAATGCACATCGATCACCCATTAGGGCCTAGTCAAATTGATGGCCCTGATCATTGATCGGTGGGCTAGGGGATCCCACAAGGTCTGTCGACCTTAATCCCTTTCAAAAGATGGGAATCTGGGATTTTTTCCCATTGGGGTTGGATTCCTCATAAATCAACATCAAACAATACCCATGATTAATCATCCTTAAGAGATCACATCCACAAATTTTCGAAGTCTGTAATTGAGTTTTCTATCTCCCAGTACATAATCTAGCCGTGTCGACGGTGTACATGTTCAAGAAGAGAGTGCTGGACTTGGATCTGAGGTGTGTTCGGGTCCTAAACCATCAGGGACAAATCCATTATGGTTGACCATGGGCCCTCTTCCTGATCTTCGGACCAGATTACCGATCAGGTGGGGCATGTGGGCCCACCATCCATGTCAACCAAACCTTGCATTTACTGATAAGAAACTGGAAATCCTTTTACCAAAAAGAAAAAAAACAAAAAAAACTGGAAATCCAGTTTCTGAGTTGGATTTCCTCACCGTTTCAAGGCTAGGTCATATCAAATGATCAAATACCTGTAAGAATTCAAATCCTCAGATTTCTAATATCCAAAATGGGGTTTTCCATCTCCTAGGGCATAATTGGGCTAGGTCGGCAGTGCTTCTTATTTTTAACCAGAATGCAATAGTTGAAACTGAAACATTTTAGGGCCTTAAAAAAAGAGGGGCTGGCTCACTACAATCAACTTTGTGTCTTCTCCCTGATCATTGGATCAGATTACCCATCAAGTGGGGTATGTGGGCCCTACTACTAGATCCCAAAAATCAACCTGTCTTGGTTCCTATGGCCAGAGATTTGAGATTTCCAATTTTCCATCGAGCATGGCAGTACTGGTAACAATCCTACTATAAATAAAATCAAATGGATCATCCCAATTATCATGTTCCTCAATTTAGGAAAATAACTCACCTCGAATAGTTGATTGGGTCTCGAATATTGGACTTGCTACGCTTCCCAAGGTTGATCTTCCTCGCAAATCCTGTCGTTCCTTGTTGTTCCCAAAGAAGACTTGAAATCGGGGTTCTTTCTCCTCTCCTCTATACCTCAAAAGCAGTTGATGACTCATCAAAAGAGTAAATAAAGAGGAAAGTTTTTGTCCTAATCTATTAGGTCTGGGGATAACACAGAGTTCTATTTTGTTGGAACTCCCTCCTTGGGATCCAAACAAATCCCTCCCCGAATAACTCCATTCCTGCATAACTAATTGTATATAACAAAATGTGCTCAACAATAATCTCTTTTCTTAATCTAGTCTATCCTAGGCCCAAAAAAAAAATAAAAAATAAAAAATAAAACAAACCCTGCCCAACCCATTAATCCTATGGGTTGGATGAATCCGGGCCCTTACTTGCCTAGGATATTACACACTCCCCACTTTAGGAAATTTGTTCCTCCAAATTTAATTCATGCTCGGTTGAAAAAGGTGGGGATACTTCTTCTTGACCTCGTCCGTCGTCTCCCATGTGGACTCCATTTGATCGTGGTGTTCCCACAATACTTTGACGAGTCTCACTATCCTATTATGCAAGGCTTTTTCTTTAGTCTCTAGGATAGCCAGAGGTCTCTCCTCATAAGATAAGTCTTGCTGCATCTGAATTGACTCAAAATTTATCACGTGAGAGGGTTCAGATTCATATTTCTTGAGCATAGATATGTGAAACACATTATGTACTCTAGCTAGCTGTGGCGGCAGTGCAAGTGCATAACCACTACCATTGTTGATGCGTCTAGTAATTTCAAACAGTCCAACCTACCTCTTCCCAACAAATATGAGATCAACAATTTCGGCCATATCGTGCTTCAAAAGGTGCCATTTGATACTTGAATAATAATTGTTGTTGTATGCAAACTCGATACGCGGCAACTGCTCATCCCAACTATCCTTGAAGTCTAATGCGCAAGCTCTCAACATAGCTTCAAGGGTCTAGTTTGTTCTCTCCGTTTGACCATCGGTCTTCGAATGATAGGCCGTACTAAAACTCAATCTTGTACCCATAGCAGCCCGTAACTTCTACTAGAAATTCGGCACAAATTTTAGATCCCTGTTCGATACCATATAAGCCGGTACCCTGTGCAGTCTCACAATTTCCCTTACATATTTTCATGCTAACTACTCCATGGTTGTTCTATTCCTGAGAGGGAATGAAGTGTGCCGATTTTGTCAACTTGTCCACAATTACCCAAATCACTTCGTTACTCTTGGTGGTCCTTGGAAATCCTGAAAGAAAGTCTATTGAGATGTGCTCCCATTTCCATTCAGGTACCGGCAATGGTTGAAGCAATCCTCCTGGCTTCCTGTGATTGACTTTCACTTGTTAACATGTGAGGCACCTACCCACAAATTCAACAACATCGTTTTTCATACCAATCCACGAAAATCATATCTTCAAGTTTTTGTACATGTTTGCACTCCCGGGGTGGATGGTGTAGCGAGTATGATGTGGCTCTCTCAAAATCTCATCTCTAATCTCTTGGATATTTGGGACACAAAGCCTATTCTAGTAATTATGTGCAGTTGATGATAGAGAAATCTTGTTTATTTTCCATTCTATTGTGTAGCGAGTATGATGTGGCTCTCTCAAAATCTCATCTCTAATCTCTTGGATATTTGGGACACAAAGCCTATTCTAGTAATTATGTGCAGTTGATGATAGAGAAATCTTATTTATTATCCATTCTATTGAAGATCTCCATCAATGCTTTATCGTCCCTTTGGTGATATTTGATCCTTTGAATCAACTCATCCTGGACCTTAAAGCTTCCGAACAACACTTTATTGCTGATCGGCCACAGATTCACACCCAAGTCTTAGATCGTCTCCATCCATCTCTTCTGTCGTAGATTCGGGACCTTCTTTGAGAAAACATATTTCAAACTTTTATGATCTGTATAGACTTCGAATTCCTCCCCATACAAATAATGTTGCCAAATCTTGAGTGCAAAAACTACTGCAGCCAATTCTAGATCATGCATGGCATAATTCTGTTCATGTGCCTTTAATTGTCTGGATGCGTAAGCAATCACCTTGCCATGTTACATAGCACATATCCCAAACTGTGCAGCGATGCATCGCAAAATATCACAAAACCTCCTTTGCCAGAAGGAAGGGCTAGTACAGGAGCTGAGGTGAATTTGTCCTTCAATGTCTGAAAACTGGCTTCACATTTGTCATCCCATGAAAAGGCCACATTTTTCCTAGTGAGCCTAGGCAACGGTCCTACTATGGAGGAAAATCCCCGTATGAATCTTCCGTGGTAGCCAGCTAACCCCATGAAGCTACGAATCTTAGACACAGTCGTGGGTCTCTTCCAATTTGTAATGGATTTGATCTTGGTAGGATCTAGCGACAAAATGTTACCTGAGAAGATATGACTCAAGAAGCTCACCTATTCTAACCAGAAGTCACATTTACTCAGTTTGGCATAAAGCTGATTATCTTTCAATGGATTAAGTGAAGTGTGCAGATGGTCCCTATGATTTTCCTTAGGCTTAGAATAAATGAGTATATCATCAATGAATACCACAACAAACTGGTCTAGATAGGGTTTGAAGATCTGATTCATAAGCACCGTGAACACCGTTGACGCATTGGTTAGCCCAAAACGCATTACCAAGAACTCATGAAGTCCATACCTGGTCTGAAAGGCTGTCTTAGGTGTGTCCTCTTCCCTCACCCTTAGCCGATGATATCCAAACCTTCCATTTGGTGGGCAAGTCAGGCTTCCAATCCTCCTTGGAATCTAGTAGATATCATTGAAGAGGCGATCCATCTTTCAAGGGAGTTAAATAGCTCTTTCTACCATTTTAAGAGATCAACTAATTAGGAAGTGGATAAGCTAGCCAAAGAGGGAATTCTAAAACCCCCCTTGTGTTGGTAAAGTAAAGCCTCACATCCCATATTGCCTAAGTAATGCCTTTGGCAAGGCTTCATATATTCCTGTTTGGGGCTTCAACCTATGAGCTTAAGCTTTTGGTTGGTATATGGTTTCTTACATGGTATCAGAGCAGGTTTCGATCCCGTCGTTTTTGTGTAGCCCACGTGGTAGGCCCATCCATGAAATTTGTTGGGCTTGCACGTGAGGGGGAGTGTTGATAAAGTAAAGCCTCAAATCCTACGTCGCCTAAGTAATGCCTTTGGCAAGGCTTCACACCTATGAGCTTAAATGTCATGCCCCCAAAAGTGGAACTACGGTTATGCGTGAGATTAGGGCCAATTAAAATTTTTTCCAACATAAATGAAATGTAACTTGGCCCCAATCATGTCCCATCTGGATCGAAGACCGCTATGAGGTATAGACATTTCCTTGAATACAATAACAATTAGCGGAAGCTTTATAAATATAGATGGTATCTGAAAAATGTATAGTTAAGAGCCAATGCTGAAATATATTAACTAAAGTTCAAGTTTCATACAGTTAACAAAAGTATTATTTACAAAAAGAAGGCTACGCTAAAACTGGGCCTAATCAAAAGATAACAGAAACCAAAAGATGGAGCAAATCCAGAAATGTCATGAAGGCTCTCGGTACGGGGTCGTTACGGCTATACAATGCTATCTGTACTGTACTCTAAGGGGTCATCAGACTGATCTGTCCAAATCGCCTCTGCCGTCTCCTCCTCCTCTAGGTAGAAGGGCTCGGTACCTATGCACCAAGAGTAGTAACATTAGACACCAAGGTCGGCAAGCAGTATATATAAAAATCAATAGATATGCAGAACGAATTAGAGTAGACATGCAAACCAGATCATAAGAAATGCAAGGCATCGAGATCAAGATCAAACTAACATAATTCTATCCAAATAGGCGGTCCACGTGTGCTAATTACCACGGGATAGTGTCATTGCCCTCCCTACTCGCATTGAGTTGTGGTGGAGATATAAATAGTTGGGATCATACCCTATTTAATTAGAGTGTTTAGAGTCGATACTCCATTGGCATCTATTGGTGTCCATTACACCAACCCGAACTGTAGATGGTCCAGAATTCAGAGCCCTAACTGTGGTGCCCCAGCTGTGTTGAACGCTAAAAGTTGAGTGGTGCCTGACACAAAGAGTCCTAAACAAACATCAGTGTGGGGCTAGGCTTTCTTGCACGAACAAGATTCATCAAATCATAGAGAAACTACTTTACTTCAGATCAGATCAAACTTCAAACAAACTTCAATAGTAGTTCTCCTCAAGCCTTACAATCAAAGCCACCTAGCCTCAACACCTCATACAAACTTTAGAATAAACGGAACATCAAAGGGGATCCTAAGTCCATCCTGTAAGTTCTTCGAGTGATCCCAAAACCAAAACAAAGTAAACGAAGCTAATGAACATGGACATTGCATGTGGAGAAGTACCGAACAGTACCATTCGGAATAAGAGGCAATAAACAATCCGATCCTAACTCAATTGTTATTCCGGAAGTCTCGTACAACCCTACTGAGTCTATGAAAGGAAACAAGGTTCGCGATACCCGAACGAAGCATCCTCGTGCATAGATATAAAGAAGGGTATCTCGTTGTCCCGTGCCGTTCAAGATTGAGGTGGGTGGAAACTTGACATGACCAAAATAACCATGAGGAACATCGGCCCAAAACGTCCTCACGTACAGTCAAATGAGTCCTCAAAAGTGTAGCTAAAGTCCATCCAACTAAGTCTAAGAAATCCCCTTTCCAAAGGGATTCAAACTAAAAATAACAGTACTGGCGGTTAACCGACCAATTCGGCTAGCCGCGGAGGTGACCGCTAGGTAACCGCCTGTGCAAAAGGCCCAAAATGACGCTCTCTGGAAAAGTGACCGCCAGGTCATCGAATAGAAGGTCGGTTACCGCGAGCTGGCCGTGAGCTAACCGTGGACCAAAAACATGAAGGCAGAACCTCCACGGTTACCTCGCGGTTAGCCGCGCGGGACATTCATTGCTAGCCAAAACCAATTTCGGCTAACCGCCCGATTACAGAATTCGCCATTAGAATTCTGTTTTAGGTTCAGGTTTTGGGAAAAATTCTTCCCTCATCATCCACACCTGCTGACAACAAAAGTAGGGCCTTGCCCTCTATACATAAAACATCCAATCTCTTCCAAATCCATCCAAACTAGTTCCAACCCATTTCATTTAATCCATTATATCCATTAAAGCCTAATTATCATGTTTTCATCAAACGAACTAAAATGAGCAAGAGGTCGTCTAAACATCATCAATCATCAAGTCAAGGAGAAACAACATATCCAACGTAATTATATAGATTAACTTGCCTTGGTGAAGAGCTAAAACCAAAACCCAAGAGAAAATTGGGGAAAATCCTCTTTTGAGCTCAAAGTCGTGCAAATGGCATCCAAACCCAAAATCTCACTACAAATGAAATACAAAGGAAGGGGATAAACTACTAAATCCATTTCTAATCAAGAGGAAGGAGATTTACTAAGCTTACAAGCTTTAGGAGCTTACCTAGTCAAGGGTATTGAGTGAAAAGCTTGGCAAAGGAGATGAGTGAGGTCTTGAGAGCTTGGGGAAGAAGATTGGAAGTTTCATCGGCGACGTCGGAGCTCCGGTGACCGTCGGCAGTGAGGAGGTAGTGAAGGGGCTGAGTTTGGAGAAAATAAATACTTAAATGAGAGAAGAGATGAAGATGAGAGATGTGTTGGGTTATTTTAGGTTAGGTTATTGGATAATTTGGGTTTAGTCCTTGGTTTCACTAGGGATGATCTTTGGGCCTCTTCGATGCTCGAATCGAAACGCGATTGAAGACTAAAGTTCATGAAATGCCGAGACCTAACCGATGCACCCAAACTCACAAAACTCATAATCTCATAAAAACCCCTGAAAACTTTCCAAAATTACAAACCACCCCCTATTGTACCCAAACGAGTTTGGACTCGTGCGAGACTTCGTACGCGTGATCCACATGTCCAACCCGACTCGCTAAGACTCTAAACACACTTACTAAATAATCAAGCAATTAACTATAATTAAAATGGGTTAAGGGACGGGCGTTACATTAAGCTTTTGGGTTGATATATGGTTCTTTACACCTTGACCGTGTCTATATAATTTTTTTGCTAGCTCTTTTCAGGTGCTATTGCCTGTTTTTGTTATGGGGTTATGCCTTTTTTTGGGGTTTAATCCATTTCCTCTTTCAGTTTTTGGTTGCTCTTCCCCTTTGTTGTGGGGTTTTTTGAGTCATTATATTTCTCTTATACTGTACAGTTTCTTTTGAGCAATATATCGTCATTCTTAAAAAAAAAAAGAAAAGACATCCAGACCTTATGTCGATCTTCGAGAAATATCTTGCGCCTTGTAGCTGATTGAAGAGCTCATCGATACATGGAAGTGGGTACTTATTCTGAATGGTGACCTGATTTAATTGGCCATAATCAATGCACATCCGTAAAGACCCGTCCTTCTTGACAAACAGAATCGGCTCTCCCCACGGGAAAACAGTGGGTCTAATAATCCCTTTCTCCATTAATTCCTATAATTGCTCCTTGAGTTCTTTTAATTCTACAGGCGCCATACGGTAGGGGGCTTTGGAAATTGGCACAGTTCCCTATACCAATTCTATGGTAAAGTCTACTTCCCAAACTGATCGTCATACTAAAATATGCGACAGAATTCTCTGGCTATGGGAATATCTTCTTGATTAGGTTTCTGGTTTTTTTTTTTTTTTTTTTAAACAAAAGCTGGGTATCCATCACATATACTCCTTAATAATTTAAGGCCCTTGATTGCCGATATAATAACTCCAGTTGCCACTGGCCTTCTCTTCCCTACCATACACACATGAGACATGACTGTACCCTTCTAAATTAAAATGGACCCATTTATTAAAACAATCCAACACTGCTATATATTTAGTGAGTCAATCCATACCTAAGCAGAGCAACGATCGAGCAATCCTCTTCTTCTTTCTTCCTTTTCTGTTCTTCCTTTTTATATATTTACTTAAGTTTAGCGCACTCCAAAAACCCATTCACATCAGTCTCTAAAACCAACCAAAAACCCTCACAGCCAAGTCGAAAACCTCTCAACCCATAAACTCTATGAATCCCTTATGCATTCCCATTGAACTTGCACCCCTTTGAACCTTAAATTGCTTTTAAAAACCAATCATAATGTTAATACCTGAAATTCTCTCTGTAATTCCATTCGCTTGAGGATTGTTTGTTTCCCTTTGTACGATTGACTGGGGGCTATTTTTTTTTTTGTTGAGGTACAGTTCTTCGAAGTCCTCAAGGATATGGATTATTTTTGAAGATCTACCGAAAATTTTCTAACCTGTGAAGGTCACTTTAAAAGCTCAAGATTGTGGATCATTTTTACAGATTTAGTTCCCGAAATCTAGCTTGATTGCTGCTGCTGTCCAGATTTTTGTTCAGGTTTCTGGTTTTGTTTGAAGGCCTGCTCCTTGTATAAACTATAACAGCATGCTGGTAATTGTTCAGTTCAAAATTTGCAGAGGTTGTGGGGCCGCTTTTTAGCAGAAACTGGTATTTATTGGCTGTTTTGGTGGACAACTGGTTGCTGATTTGACAGGTGCAGTTGGGTGCTAGAAAGTCTGTTGTGTAACAGTAGTTGCTGGTTGAAGGCATGTTCAAGTTTATTTGATATATTTATGCTTAGTTTGGGATGAAAAGTTGAAACTTGAAAGGGTCTTGGGGAAAACCTAGCTGACCATTCAGAGCTACTGTTTTATGTCATTGGTAAATGCTATATAACATTGTGGCTTCTCCGAGTATGCTGTGGAGCATATATAAGTGCAGTTTATATCAGCATTGTTGGTGATTGTGGAGATATACATGAAGATACTTAAGGACTACATCTTAACAAATTCTCTTTGTTATTTTATTGAGAAAAGCCAATGGCTATTTGTGGAGTACAATTAACATAGCCTAATCACATCATAATTCCATCCTAATATAGTCCTACTCACATTAGAAATAGATAACTTGCTTACATCACAAATTGAAAATAATCCTAAACCTAATATAATTTGAACTTATCATTATCGTAACGTATCCAAACTTTAATGTAATTCTTCTCTAATATCACCCCGCATTCACACGAACCTTTTTAAGAAGGATCTTGTGGTTTGTTATCTGTTAATGTCTTGCTAAAATGATAGTCATGCTTATCTTGATCATCGTTTGTTTGTGGAGGCCATCATTATTGCATCTGCTCTTTGAGTTTTTCGAAGCTAGCCCACTAGATCAGCTCCGTTGTGATTTCTTCTAGCAGTACACGGATCATATAGCTTGATGAAAAATACAAGATTGTGAGTCTTGATGAATGTGCGGCTGCGAAAAAATTTAGATGGAGATAAGAATAGTTGTCTTGATTGTCCTTCCAATGCATAGATCTTGTCACCATGAGCCTAATCAAATTGACGATTAGAGTCCTGATGGGTCTAGAAAGCTCAAACTAGAGAATCAAGCTCGATAAGAGAGCCAGGTCATAGATCTACCTTATCCAATTTCTTGAAGGACCACGGGAAATCATGGTGGTGCTACACTGGATGCATCTTTCTTTCTCTCTTTGTGCAAGAAGGTATGGCTTCTTTTGTTGAATTCCTTGGAACTTGGGACAGTGAAGGAACTTGAAAGGAAGATGAGGTAAAGATTGGTTGATTGATCAACAAGATGCAACAGGAAAAGGATAGTGCTCTACCATGGGGAAAGAAGCTAATCCAAATAGATGCCCCTTTCTAAGAATGGTTCTTCTAACTGATTAAAAAAGAAGGGTTCTTCTACAGATGCTCTTCCAGCCGCCCGATGCTCCTGCAGGCCATGGAAGGCTCAAGACTGGGCTCTGGTTCCTGCACTTGAACGGTGATGATCAGTGGTAGAATTATAGAAGAGCTGTTGAAATCGTTGAATTGCCACCGCTAAAAATGCTTGAGTGTCCCGATTATTTTGTTGAATACTCAGTCCTGGGTGAGAGAGTCTGCTATTGATTTGGCTTCTGGGCACCATTGTAGACAAAGGTCACTTGTAGTTGGATGATGAAGACAAATACACATTTCATGTTGCGTAGACGCTACTTGAAGGTCTTAGCGTAAAGCACTGATCATCACCTAACTGTGGCCCTTTTTTAGCAGAGAAACGAAAGACAAAAGACATGGTGAAGCGAAAGAGGACCATGCCAGCCCGATTGCACAATTGCTAACAACCAGGGCTCTAATGCCACAAAAAAAATTAGGACTCCATCTTGACAAATCCCATGTTTTTTTTTATTGAGAATAGCAAATGGCTATATTGAGTACAATTGATAGACTGATGCCTTCGTCACAGGCCTATCTGTTAAATTCAAGGGGGTTGTCCTGCCTTATGGAGGGTCTAGATGGGAACCCTCGCATCCTGTTTTTTTTTAGGAGAAAATTCTCCTTAGCATCATAATTCTATTGTTATATAATCCTAATCACATTAGGAATAGATAACCTACATACATCATGGACCTAAAATAATCCTAATCCTAATATAATCTGAACATCATTATTATAACATACCCAACCTTCTTAATGTAATTATTCTCGATTAATAATAAGATTAATGTTGTTGAATAGGTTGTTTTATGTTGGAGGATTCAATTTCTAAATTCTCATTATATTTTTCTGTAAAATCTTTTTGACTAGTGTGACACTTTTAGGTTTTAATAATATTGGCCTCATGATTATCCTTTTGAAACTTTCACAGAGGAGGTGTTTTTGGACACTCAGCCGTTAATAAGGTCTGTACTAGATGGCTACAATGTCTGCATCTTTGCGTATGGTCAAACTGGCTCAGGGAAAACATACACAATGGTATACACTCCTTTCAAAGTGCAAGCGCTTTACCAATGACTTCTGGTTGCACTGCTCTGGTGTTCTTTAAAGTATATTCTTAGGACTTTTAGGTTGTAACTTATGCACTGAAATTGTGTTTTGCCAGACTGGACCAGATGTACAATCAAAAGAGACCTGGGGGGTCAACTACCGAGCTCTAAATGACCTTTTCTATATTTCTCAGAATAGGAAATCTACCTTCTTGTATGAAGTTGGAGTTCAAATGGTAGAGATATATAATGAACAAGTGCGAGATTTACTTGGAAATGGTTGCGCACAAAAGAGATATCCTTTATGTCATTTCTTTCTTTATTCTCCACCTTGACAGTAGTGTTTTGTGCTTGGGGATATAGTTGGCTTTTGCTACTGGCTGGGCACCGAAGTTTCCTATCTGATTACTATACCTTTTTTGATAGTAGTGATATGTTTCTAGTCCATTATCCTTTTTCATCTTTCCAATTTCTGTGTTTGTGTTGACTAATTTCTTTTTTGTCCTCATTCCCTGCTGTAGCATCTTGACTAGCTTGCTTACATCATTTTTGTACAATGAATTTGTTTCCCATGACTACTAGCACACACTTGGAATTTGCAGTACCACTCAACCCAATGGACTTGCTGTCCCTGATGCTAGTATGCACCCTGTCAATTCAACGACAGATGTCTTGGAACTAATGCAGATTGGACATATGAATAGGACTGTTGGTTCCACTGCTCTCAACGTACGAAGTAGCCGCTCACACAGGTTTTACATTTCTTATTGATGTGTTCAACCATCTCAGATATTTCTTTTTAGGACATTTCTTGAGGTTCATGTCTACAGTGTTCTTACTGTTCATGTTCGGAGTACAAACATGGAGAGTGGTGCTGGTTTGCGCGGTTCTCTTCATTTAGTAGATCTTGCTGGGAGTGAAAGAGCAGATCGCTCTGAAGCAACTGGAGAGAGGCTTAAGGAAGCACAGCATATCAACAAATCCTTATCTGCTCTTGGTGATGTCATCTTTGCTCTGGCCCAAAAGAGTTCTCATGTACCATACAGGAACAGCAAATTAACTCAAGTCCTTCAAAGCTCTCTAGGTATTAAAGATTTTTGCCTTGAGAATTCTCATATGCTGGATTCTTAGTTCATTGCATTTTTGTTTTCTACTGTTTCAATCTGCAGGTGGTCAAGCAAAGACACTTATGTTTGTCCAGCTTAACCCTGATTTGGACTCATATTCTGAGACCGTAAGTACCTTGAAGTTTGCTGAAAGAGTCTCTGGTATCGAGCTGGGAGCTTCACGAAGCAACAAAGAAGGCAAGGATGTTAGAGAACTGATGGATCAGGTCCTTTTCAACATTATTTCCTGTGTTTTCTAGTTTATGTGGAATTCTTGCCAGATGGGGCAGGGGAATAATGAATTTATGTTTACCGATGAGAAGACTATAAGAACACAAAAATCTATAAACAGAGATGGAGTTCCATGATCTCTCTCTGAGATTTGATTCTAACACAGAATTTTTTAAGTCAAAGACATTCACTAGGTTTTATATTTTGATCTAATGTTACTGCCTTTTAGTATTAAATACTACTGCTAATCTTTACAATAACCAGATCTTTAATCAATCATTCTTAACTTTAAAAAAGACCAGGATGATGCAAATGAGACCCCAAAGAAATATGCTGTCATGACCCCGGACTGGGTCAAGGAAAAGGGGGCGATGATCCGGAGTCACGAGCTGCATGCGGGGATGGTGATGCTGCTAATTGAAAATTTCCCTGCACGCTAATTTCCCCAGAGGACTCCACTTGTGGGATTTAACTTGCATTTTCCTCTTATTCAAAGAGGACTTACAAGCGGAATCTTGCGTGGATGAAAACAAATGAGAACATAAGCTTAGATATAATAACAAGATTTCAGAGTAGTACAAACCTCAAATACATTGATGTTCAACTTGCATTAACAAAGTAATTTTATTACAACCCAGAAAGAGAGTAAAGGCTTGAAACAACGGCCATTTATTACTATTCAATACTAAAACAATACTTAAAGATAGTCCCCAAAATTGTCCCCCCCAAAGCTAGCCCGATGCTTTAAACGACATCATCTATGCTCCACTCTACTGGATCACGGCTTCTTCAGTTCTTCTGCAACCGCCGTCTCCTCCTTGGCAAAAGTAAGGGGTTCGTCACTTACAGCACCGAGTGCAAGATCAGACAAAAGCCTGGCAAGTTCATGTTGCATAATTATAATTAAATGACAAGTTAATAATAAATAACAAGAGTAAGACATGAAAACTAGATAAGCTGTGCATGATTGATCTACTGGATAAAGAAGATAAACAATACTCTGGCATTGCAAGCTAGACAAGTGTTGATAATGCAAGACAGTAATAACAATGTGAGCATAATAATAAATGCAAGACAAGTAATGATAAGCATGAGACTCTGGCAAGTGTGATAAATGCGAGCAACAGGTAATAACTGTGGCAAGTACAATAGATGCAAGACAAGTAATGAACTTCGGCAGCCACATGGCTAAATTCTCCTAGCCAAATGCGTCCGCGTTTCCCATTGCCATGAGTGAGCGAGTAGTACCACAAGAATTCCCTCGAGTTAATATGGCCATCTGTCAATGTGAGAGACGGGATAGAGAAAGTAATTGCTGAATGCTGTATCCCTTTGAGGGTTGATTCCTTTCATATATGTAGGGGTTGAATGCCCTAATTACATTCAATTAACCATATCTAATAATATCTCAGATCCTAAAGATTAGCTAACAAACTAAGTATGTACATGTGTGCATTGACTAAAATACAATGAATGGGCCTAACTGGGCCTGCGAATTTGGGCCTCATTAACACCCCCCCCCCCTCAAATTGATGCCAATGAATCAACTAGCATCAATTTGTCCGTCAAGAATTGATGACGTGGTCGAGGAAGTGCTTTGGTAAAAATATCAGCAACTTGGAGGCTTGAGGAGATGAACGGTAGAGAAATAACATCGCGTAGGTATTCATCCCGGATAAAATGGCGAGCAACCTCGATGTGTATAGTTCTCTCATGAAACACTGGATTTTCAGTAATCCGAATGGCACTGGTGTTATCCGCATGTAATAGTGTGGGAGAGGTTTGGGAGAAGCGAAGTTCCGCAAGAAGTCCATGAAGCCATTTAATTTCGGAGCATGCGGCAGACATTGCCCAGTATTCTGCCTCAGTGGATGATTTAGACACTTTGCCCTGTTTTTTCACTTTCCATGAAATAAGAGCATCACCTAAGAACATGCACCAGCCCGTTGTGGAGAGACGAGTATCAGGGCAACCTGCCCAATCAGCATCAGAATAGGCAGTCGATGTCATTGGAGAGCCGACAGGAAAAAACAAGCCTCTGTGAGATGTGCCAAGAAGATAACGAAGAATGCGTCGAACAGCTGCCAAATGGAGATGATGGGGCTTGGTCATATACTGACTCATCAAGTTGACTGCATAACTGATGTCAGACCGAGTAGTAGTTAAATATACAAGACTACTAACAAGTTGTCGATAATATGACGGATCAGAGAGGGGTTCACCATTGTCACTATGGAGTTTAAGATTCAGTTCCAGAGGGGTATCCACGGGTGTGGAGGTTGACAGGCCTACAGATTCAATTAAATCCATAGTATACTTTTGTTGATGTAAAACCAACCCATTTTCAGAGTGATGAACTTCCAATCCCAAAAAATATTGCAGAGGACCCAGATCCTTCATTTGAAAAGATTGATGTAGAGAAGATTGGAGATCTTGAATCATGGCTGTATCTGTGCCAGTGATAATGATATCATCTACATAGACAAGAATAATGGTGATTCCTGTAGATTTCTGATGTAGAAACAATGATGGATCATAAGGACTCTGTTGAAACTGCAACTTGAGTAAAGCCTCCTTGAATTTGTCAAACAATGCTTGTGGTGCTTGTTTTAGCCCATACAAAGACCGTTTCAAAAGAGCAACGTGTCCGTCAGATGGTTTGGGGAAACCTTGAGGCAGTCGCATGTAAACTTCCTCTTTAAGATCACCATGAAGAAAGGCATTTTTCACATCAAATTGGAAAAGGGGCCAAGATTGAGATGTAGCTATGGCAAGAATGGTATGAACTGTGGTCATCTTTGCGACAGGCGCAAAAGTTTCGTCGTAGTCGATGCCATATTCCTGTCTGTTGCCAAGGGCCACAAGTCTTGCCTTGTATCTATCCAAAGTACCATCGGCCTTAAATTTGATAGAGTAAACCCATTTACTCCCAATAGGTTTAACCGAGGCTGGGCAGGGAACAACAACCCATGTGTGGTTCTGCTGTAAAGCACTAAGTTCTTCTTCCACAGCCTGTCTCCAGCATTCCTGCTGTGCTGCTTGAGAATAAGAAGTAGGAATGGAAACAGAGAATAAAGTAGCAAAATATGAAGAATGAGAAAAACCATATCGATCTGGTGGGTGAGAGATACGAGAAGAGCGACGAATAGCAAGTTGAGGGGAATCTGATGTTGGAGCAGGATTCGGGGCCGGTTCTTGCAGAAGAGGCAAAGTGGTGATGAGATGGTAGTGAGCCATAAAGCTTGAAAAGTTCTTCAGAAAGAAGTAGAGAAGCAGACGACCAAGATGGGCTGAGTCCACTGATATGGTGATGATGATCGCAGGTGGGCCACGTCTGATCTGAGTGGATCAGGGATGATCACAGCGATCAGGTGGAACAAAAAAAATCTTTGAATGGCTTCCAGATCGTGGAAGATGATTGGATCTTGAAGGGAAAAAAAAACTGAAGCACTAGTTGTAACCTGTCTCTGATACCATGTCAATGTGAGAGACGGGACAGAGAAAGTAATTGCTGAATGCTGTACCCCTTTGAGGGTTGATTCCTTTCATATATGTAGGGGCTGAATGCCCTAATTACATTCAATTAACCATATCTAATAATATCTCAGATCCTAAAGATTAGCTAACAAACTAAGTATTTACATGTGTGCATTGACTAAAATACAATGAATGGGCCTAACTGGGCCTGCGAATTTGGGCCTCATTAACACCATCAAGTATGATTTGCCTTACCACAAGTACGTCCGCTTTTCCCTAGCAAGGTTGGTACTGAAGGCTGAAGTGACACCCTTAACACTTATGTGTCACTTATTGAGGTTACACTGTAGTGAGCTATACAATATACACACAATAATAATACCAGCAAGGGGGTGCCAACTTGAGAATGCCACAAGATCAAGAAATACCACAAGAAATGAAATACTCTGTGCACCAAGCAAGATGGGCTAAGTCATGACCTTTGTGAGTAGCCTTAATGAAATCTCAAGTGACCAGCTAGGCATAAAACCGTGCAAGATTAGACAAGCTAGAATGATAGATAAGCAAGACAAGATGATGGAAGTTAGATTAAACTGAGTATGGGCATTGCACAAGAGTTCCGGGCAAACAAGTAGCATACCGACATGAAATGATTGGCCCCAAAATGGGTAAGAAAGGTTTCTCAGATCTAGACAATTTTGGAAGGTTGCGGGGGCAATGAATGTGCACTCACCGACCGAGTATGTCGTACCAGAGATCCCGTCAGACTAAAGGAAGAAGTAGGGCAACTCAATGCTCGCTACGACCTCGAGAATGACTTACACAGGTCCAACGAGTAGGGTACAACTACTATCCAAATTGAGGTCTACTAAGTCCATTCTAGGTCAAACATGGTTAAGCATGGAAATTAGGTAGTTGGGCATGATCTCAAACAATACTATGCATTATGACAGACAAGCGGTGCATGCAATGAAACCGACACCACATGAACATGATAAGGGCATGAATAGATGCAAGGTCAAGGAATAATTGAAAACACTAAATCCTAAGTCTTAGATTGCATAAGCCAAGTTGTACAATGTCATTCAACCCTATGCTAAGCCTAGGACCCCGAATGTCTAAATTTACAAGTTACTTGGTTTTCTGATGGTATCGACATTTAAGATCGTAAGTAACCACGCTCTTGACCTACCATTGTACGACATGAGTCTCCGGACAATCCCGGGAGTGTATGTCAGCCCACACATCACTCTGCATTGGTCTCCAGTTAAAGCATCTAAGCGAGTCCAAGTTTTAACGTACTTACCGACAAGAGGGGTACAGTAAACTTTGCAAACGCGGGTCTAGCTTTGCGGTGAGCTTGCTACGGTTGCAAGGACAGCACGCCCTTGTTGTGGTTTTGGGGTCGGCGCGCCCCTGTTTCCCCCGAAACCTAGGCACATTTGTCAAAGGTTTCTTTGAGGGTCTTAAGTGGGATTTCAAGGTAAGTCCTAATTCCAGTCCATTGTCCAAGTTCTAAGGTCTAAGGTATTCCCCATGAAAACTGGGTTTAAAAATCATTCCTTGGTAAAAAAGGTAGGTCAAAGAGGGCCCACAATTAACCAAATGGGGGTCGTAAGTCATCAAGGAAGGAAAGGGCCGAGAAATAGGTCAAATGGACTCATGCAGGTCCAATGCCTAAGTGAACACTTTGGTTAGTCGGCGGTTTGCCTACTCAGGCAAACCCCTGAGTGTGCTCTTCAATGCAGTCGGTGGTATGCCTGAGCAGGCAAACCACCAAGTGCACTGCCTTGTGCATTTGGCGATTTGCCTGCACAGGCAAGCCTTGGAGTGCAATGTAACACTCAGTTGGGGCCGATTTCGAGGGATGTTTTGGGGTTTTCCTTATCCAATTTCCTAGGGAATCCAGAGGCAATTCTATCATGTAATTAGGGTCTCACATTAGCATAAAATCCCCATCTAATTACCACAATTAAACTTCTCATATGGTCAATCTATCATAGAGTATAATTTAGGCAATTAATCACCATTTCAAGCATTCATGTAGGAAATCGAAATTGAGCACTTGCCTTGGTTTCTCACGATCTAGGAACGAAATGGAATTCAAACTTGCATGTTGGAATTCTTGGACGAAATCCACTCCTAAACACGAATCTAATAGGAAAGAAAGAGAGATCTTGTAGAAGATAACTCATCAAATAAAAGGTCTAGGTCTAGAGCTCAACTAAACTAGGCCCATGAATAACTTGTATAATATCCCACGTGTGGGACTTAGTCAAACACTATACAAGCAGATTTTGTGTACTTATTTCCTTGTATAGAGATTAGGATATATTCTTCAATATTCTGATTGTAATTATAGCATGATTACAGCCTGTGATTAGGCACAACGATGATATAAAACTGGATAGTCGATCCTCTATTGGGATACGACCTTTTCCTCCAACTAATCTTCCCTTATACTTCTTTCTATACTCTAACATGGTATCAGAGCTCTGTGGGATTTCTTCATATCAGCTTTCTCTATGTTACAAGTCCTTCTCAAGGACCTGAAAAGAAGACTGGGGGATTTCTTCATGCTAGTAGATTCAGGAAGATAGTGGCCGTGTCGACATTCTGCAGGTTGTGTATCAACAGAGGGGTAGAGTCGATCGTCAAGACATCAAAAACAAGCACCACCACAAGGGTCACCCCTATTTTCTATTATTTATGGTGATTTTTGCAGAATTTTTGGCAAATATGAGGTAGGCTATTTTCTGCATTTCGTGATTCCCCAGTTTTTCTGTATAGTTTTCGTCAGATCTGTCCCATCTTCCGGATTTTCAATCTTTTTCTATGCAATCTGATCTAGAAGATAGTAGGAAGTGTAACGAAGAGAACTACACCTACTGATCAGAGATCTGATCTCATTGTGGGCCCCACGCATGGTTAAAAAAACCGGACTCGGGACCCGACTTGGCCATGGCCGAGTCCGAGTCGACTCGGCCGACTCGCCGAGTCGGCTGGGACTCGGCCGAGTCAGGTCCAGTCCACTGGAATGCCTAGAAAAAAGAAGAAGAAGAAGAAGAAGAAGAAGAAGTGTACCAAGCACACCTGCAGGCACCATCAGCCATCAACAGTGGCAACACTGCAACAGCAGCCCTCACAAGTCACAGTGACACTGCAACGACAGCTCTCACAGCTGACAGCACTGCAAGTCTGCAACAGCAGCCCTCACAGCACTGGGACACTGCACCACTGCAACAACAGCAGCAACAATGACCTTTTCTTTTCTTTTTTTGGGAGAAGACAGCAACATTGACTTTAGTCAGCTGTACAGAAATTTGGTTTCTTTTTTCTATCCACAGTCCTGTCCTTTCCTCTTGTCCCCTTCTTTTTCTTTTTTTCTTTTTTTTTTCTTTTTTCTCATTGACTACTGAGTCCACGAAGAAGAAGAAGAGGAGGGTTTAGAGCTACAGCTACACAACACAGCTAGCACAGCTACAGCTACAGCAGCACAGGTACAGGTACAGCCACAACACAGCTATAGGTACAGCACAGCTACATGTACAGCTACAACACAGCTATAGGTACAGCTACAGGCATGCTTTTGGCAACACCTTTTGAGTTTTGACAGACTTTATACAGTGACATAGAGATAAGCATGCAACTTTCTGGCAAGCAAGGTATGCTTTTTTTTTTTTTTTTTTTTTTTTTTATAAGGGATGTCCCCCCCCCTCCCTCTTCTCTCTCTCCTTTTTCTCTATTTCTTTTTTCCAATGTTCTACACCGATACCGAGTCGGGCCGACCCGACTCGGCAGGTACTAATAATTCCCAGTACACTAGTAATCATTCCATACATACCACATTAAATATAATACAAAACATCTACAAAATCAACTTAAGTAATATGAAACCAGCCTCATACAAACCCCCACTAGATTTATTGCCCCACTTCTGATCATAACGGGTAGGGGGTAGTGTGTAAATGGCCCACATCCATAGAAATTTACACAAAGTGGCTAAAACACATCAATATTCCAATTAGTCCATTCAATTTATTATAAACCACACAGGAACTCAATTATTTGGATGGAAGGGTAAAAGGGTAATTACATATCAAGTCTAAGACTATTTTCCCCAATTACAGAACCCACATGACCCTGTGACTATACACAAAATAAAGACAGCAAGTGACTCACGCCTGAAGCTATTCCAATATAACATCCAGTGGGTCCCACTGGATCTAATCCAATATCAGTCTTAGCCACATAGTCGCCCAGGGCTAAACTTCCATTCTACTGGTTTGGATTCACCATCCAACCTTATCCTGGGGTCCACAATGTCAAACAAGTTTCAAAAGAATTGGTATAGGTCAGTCACACATGAAATTATATGGTCAAAAGATGGACCACCAGATGGGTCCCACTTCCCTTGGGTCCACCAGTACTGGGGTTGCCCAGGGGTCCCTTTCGAGATGTGTGGTCCTGATTTCTGATCAGATCCACTAGTGGGTCCCATAACCCATGTCGACATGCTGCCCTGTTTTCCTCAAATTCACGACTGGGACTCCTTGAGTCTATTGGACAGTGGGTCCCACTAGTCCAAATCCCAGATGCCATCATCCTTAGGGTCGCCCAAGAGTCCCACATCAGATGGCCAGTCCCGATTTTCAATCAGGTAACCAGGTGGGTCCCAGAAAGCCCTGACGACAAGAGGTTGTAGTAATAGTAATAGTGCCTGGGTTGCATCATAGCAGCTAGATGAGAGCCCAGATGGGGTCCACTCCTCATGGGTCCAAGTCCTTAAGGGTCGACCATGAGTCCCCTTCTGGATCCATGGTCCAGATTTTCCATCTGGTGGGCCATGGGGTCCCACAGCCCTCCAATGTCAAAATACTACTTGACGACAGTCTCTGTCTCGACCAAATTTCAAACTCGACAGTCTCTGTTTCATCCAATTTCCAAACCTGTTACACGAATCTACATCCCCTTCTGTTTGTATCATTACCGTAGCCATTAACAAATGATTTCTTGACCAACAGATCTTATTAATACAAAATATCCAAATCACATAACAATAACAATCATCTAGCTTAATCAAATAATTAATTAGGAAGATCCACTCACCTTTGATAAGAGATGGTTGCCTTTGCAATGTGTGGACGCGAATAGGACATCCGTTGATCGTTTCTCCTCTAATTGCCTTCTTCCTCTTCTTCTCCTGAATTCCAGCACACAAGACTCTCTCTTTCTCAGAATATCTCCCAAAGGAAAAATAGAATCCATCTATGGGTCGTTGGTTTCTTTAAATACATAAGGTAGAGTCCTATTCCTTCCCATATATTGTCTCTTCCTCTTTCTAATTAGAGTTGAAATACAACTCCTTTCCCTTCCTTTCTAAAAGCCATTCACGTGAGGCAAATTCTAATTCCAACATAAATAATCAACTAAGGTTCCTACCTAGGCCAAACTTGTCCTGGGGCCCAGGTACTCAAGATATTACAGTTGGGCTAGCGGGTCGGGTGAAATTCTGCCACCTCTAAGTCAATATAAGCCATCGAAGATCTCTTTAGCCCCAAATTTTCTAGTCAACATCTTCTATTCCCCTTTCTAGTCAACAAGTTTGGGGCTGGCCAAACAAGAATTGGGATTTTTAGGGGCATAGCTGAACTCCCCTTTGGGAGTTCTATAGTGGCCGAACCCAGAGTGGGGTTTGGGCTGGAGTCTAGGGTGTGGTCGAATCCTATTCATGGTTTAGACCTAAGCTGAAAGTTGATAGGTATCTGTTGTCATTAAGTTTATGTTGTTTACAGAATTTCATTCTAGTATTATGCATTGATGAATCTGATATGGGAATACATTTGTGTTGGCTGAATTCTAGATGTAAATATGGATCTTTTCCACCCAGCTGAACTCCAAACTTAGAGATCCAGGCTAATTGAACCCCATCCTGGTTCTTCGTGTTGGCCGAACCAACCTTGGGATTGTATCCTTTGGTTTTGTTACAATTGGGCAGGCTAGATATGAAGATTCTTTCATGATGATGATCCTATGATCTCTTATTCTGGTTGGTTCTAACTGTAATGATGTTCAAATTACAAGAGCATGATGTGCGATTGGAACCTGTATTATATGAACTTAATGCGATAATATATGTGCGTAATTCAGGTATGAATTAGGAATCAAATCTAATCCATGTTAATGCTGGCCGAGCCCAAACGTGGAGTTTGAGTTTCAGCCAAACCCAAGGATGTGGGTTTGGTCTTTGGTTGAGTCCCAATTGTGAGTTATAGATATACAATGGTGAATGAAAAGTAATGACTTTCTACATTTTAATAATTAGTTGATGAATGAATTAACATTTGGTGAGTGATATCTAATTGTTCGTTCGTAACATGTTGCCTATGATATGAATGTGCATAGCTGATTCCATGTTATATTCTTGCAACTAAATATATGTTTCATTATATGATTATGACATGTCATTATAAAATCTATGAATTGTATTGCATCTATAAAAGGGTGGATATGTAATTATCATCAGCACATTGGATACCAATACCCAATCAGATAGGGGCAGATTAAATTTGGAATTAGTGTGTGGGGCTGATTACAGAAACCAACCCAATTATAGGTATTGAAATTGATCGAGGAACAAACTTGAACCCTAAGCGCATAGTAAAATATGAAGGACTAGGAGATAATCTTGAATTATCCCTTGGACACCTCTAGACTGCTAGCACGGTACGAAGAAGACGACAAGACATCCTTTGTACATAGGACCTGTTATGATGATGTTGTCTGACTTAGGTCAGCGGCGTCAGCCTGTAAGATTATTGTCTGACTTTAGGTCAACCTTGGGATAGTTTACTTCTCTGGTACTGCCTTGATGATGTGGGCCCTAGTTGGTCATTTGGAGTGTGCTTACCTAAGTTTTAATGAAGGTACCCTGTTTGATCTTGCACTCTTGTGGTAATGGCCTTGAATACCATTATATTAGTTCTTATGCCCTAATTTTCTTGAAATCTGTTTTAAAGTAAAACGATGACATCGAATTTTCTAGAGAGCGCGTCTTTCAACTGTGAAATGCATGAAACACGGTTTACACCCAACATTTTCCCAGACTTGCCTAAAATCCCCTACGAACTGTCCGAATCACGACTTTCAGTCTCATACAACCCTAAATCCTATTCAAAGCGTTCCAAACCCTACAATCGCCTGAAACCAATTTTAAATAGAAAAGTATCTCAAGATATCTAAAATGTAAGTTTCAGCATAGAATCCCATGAAATGCATTTCAAAGCAAAATACTAGACCAGACTACCCTAAAATGTCCTAGAATCATCCAGCACGCGGTTTTATCTACTTATAGGCTATTGATCGCACGAAATAGCGGTTTACCCCTAACATTTTTGCAGAGACGGCTAGGAAATCCCCTTCAAATTGCCCGAAGCACGGGTTTCAGTCTCAAACAACCCCGATCCCCTGCAACACGGTCCTAACCCTATAATCACGCGAAACCCATTTGAAAGAAAAACGTATCTCAGAATATCCTAAAATATATATTTCAACCAAGAATCGTAAAAAAATGCAATTCAAAGTAAAAAACTAAACCATAATTCCCCGACATGCTCTATAATCACCCTGGACTCAAAACAGCCCTAAATCCCATGTAAAGCATACCTACCCTGGACTCGCTTGAAACCCATTTTAAACAGAGCAGTATCACAAAATATACTAAAATGTGTATTTCAGTTAGAAACGGCTCAGAATCCCATGCGATTAGTTCTTCCCCATGAATTTACCAAAATCTTGATTGAAAAGGAAAAAGATATCCCAGAATTTTCTAGAGCGCATCTGTTAACCGTGAATTGTGTGAAATGCGATTTAGAGCCAACATATTCCCAGAGCTGTTTGGAATCCCCTACTACCTGCCCGTTGTACGAGTTTCAGTCTTAAACAACCCTTAATCCCATGTAATGCGTCCCTAACCTTAGTATCGCCTGTGAATCCCATTTTAAATGCACAAGTATCTCGAAATATCCAAAAATGCGTATTTCAGCATAGAATCGCACGAATGCATCTCAATGCAAAAGACTAGTCGAGAATACCCTAAAATGCCCTAGAATCATTAAGCATGCTTATTCACTCAGTTGTACTGATTTCTAGTTTGCCCCTACCAGGTAACCAGAATGTTAGTTTTACATGATGATATGGATGATCAAGAAGGGATGGGATTTGGCATGTGCAATTGAGCGGCGGATTCACATAGAAGATAAAGAGGATTAGCCTCATCAGATTTGTTTAGTTTATGTCAGTTAGACAATTAAGGACATTGTTTTTATTCATTATTTAGTTGATTTGGTTTGGATGTTTAACTTTGATTCATACTTTAATTATACATTCAACTTTATTTAATGAATGCCTGAATTCTTATCTGGCATATTTGATTAACAATTTACTAATGACACGAAATTCGAAGGGCCCCGAGTTCTGGATCGTGACACTGACCGGGTGATTTAGGAAATATTACATGCATAATTAAAATGTCTTGAATGGAGATCATAATATTAGATTCTTACATTCACAATGCATATTCAAATATCAAAAACTTTAGTTCATTGACCTTTTTTTATATAGTTGTGCAGGCCCTCCTTATTGGCCCTCCTTATTAATTGTTTTTCAAATTTTCTTCATCCCACAGGTGGCCTCCCTTAAGGACACAATTGCGAAGAAAGATGAGGAGATTGAACAGTTGCAACTGCTCAAGGATCTTAAAACCCAGTCACACACTGTAAATGGTGAAAAGCGTGCTACGAAATTATTGAGTCATGCATCCTCATCTCCTAGCCTGCCCTCCTCCCCTGCCGGGCCCACCCGCAGAAGCCGAAGCCTGTCAAGCGGAAGAGGCACAAGACCTATTGACAAACCAGCTTCTGATCAAGACAATTTCTCTGAGCACAGTGATAAGCACTCTGAGTCCAGTTCTCAGCATTCTTTGGATGACTTTAGGCATGAAAAGGAAATTTTGGGCCAGTCAAAACTCACCGGCGCAGAAACTGGTCCTTTTCCTGTAGATATTGAGGCCATGGGATTCAGCAATGTAGATTCTGAGGAGAGATTAAGTGACACATCTGATGGCCACATTTCCACAGGAGCGGAGCCTGATGGTTCAGCTGAGTTAACCCTTTCCACTCAAGGTGTAAAACCTGCAGAGACCACAGAAAAAATGTAAGTAGTTTCATACTTCAGTTGCATAGATACTTTATTTATTTGATTGATTCATAGTCACATAAATCATTGATACTTCCCAAACTCTGTTAAACATTCCTAGAAAGTCTGGTCCACTTGGATAACCTTTACCTGAGATGCCAATTTTTGGAACAAGTGCAGCTCATTATCCTGCTTTTTATGTGCCCAGGAGCATCCTTTTCAGTTACATTGATTGATGGTTGAACCATTTATAATACCCAAAAAGGCTCTTCATATTGTAAACTTAAAGTCTGATCACTGGCCTACAATAGGCTACTAAGAAAAAAATAAATAAATAAATAAAACCAGTGGTCCAAATGTCACATCCCAAATCAAGGGCCCATTCGGATTGCAAACCATGACTCATGAACATAACGAACAACATAAATCAAATCCACAACATAAGCATAAAACTGGGCATTTATTGAATTATTTAATAACCAGCACCAAAGTTGATAAATAAATAAAAGAACAATCCAAATACATCTTCTAAATAAAATTCGTAACTTAAAATCTATCAAATGAAAATTTAAATTGAATTAAACGAGGCCAATCCTTGATACGACTCTCAACTGCAGATGTCAAAGATCAGCTCTTGATCATCACAGCCCGCACTACAATCTGGTTACTGGGCAAGGGCAAACTAGGAATCAGTACATACTAACTGAAAATAAATTCTAATATAATTGTGAGCTTGTACATGTATTTTACATAAGCTAAAAGATACATCTGCAATTTACAGAAATAAAATTCAGACATTAATAATGGTTTAACAATGATTTAGGAGGCTCCAATTGACATCTTTCCAGCCTTTGACCAGCTCGGGCCTACAATAGATTTTCACATAATTACTACCCAGCATGCGCAACATAGCTGTTACCACGTGCGTAGCACAACTGTTACATCCCACATTCGTAACACAACTGATACCACCTCGATACAATGTAAAAGACTCCTGCACCATCTACATGACATCAGTCCTCCCTTATCCTTATGAACTCAGGACAAATCTCATATCACAACAGAATGCTCCCACAACATCAAAATCACCACAACCACCCATGACACAACACCAGATAACACAACAAATCATAGCACACCCTCACAACACATACACCACATTATGTCAATGTCTGAATTAGAAATGAACTTCCAACTTAGCCCTCGTATAAGAGTATTTCTTATACTGTGCCCAGCAACCAAGAGTGCCCAAACAGGGGAATCTCAATCAGCCAAGAACTTGAACATATTTTCTCATTTATTAGTCCATTGGATGGTCATCTCTAACATAGGCATCATAATGATCACTACACTTATTTGGGGTTTCTGTAGTCAGACCACACACCTTTTCCTGGTTTTAATTTCCCTTGCCAATAGTGAAATAGGTCGTTGTCAGAAGTAGACACATGGAAAGAAGAATAAAGTGTTTTGTGTAAAACGTGGTCCCATTAGGGTTCATTCATTCTCATTATATAAGGGTTGATGACCCTATTATTAGTATCCTAATACAATCAAGATCTTAAGTTATAGCTACTTAATATAGAAAGTGTACATGTATTACGACTATACTAATTCCTAAATTATAGCTAACTAATGATACATGGGCTGGATTGACACACCCCTCAAATTGATGCGGGGGAGTCATAAAGCAGTAATGTGGAAACCAGAAACTGATGTCGAGGCCGAGAAAGTCATTTGGTGAAGATATCAGTAAACTGAAGTTCAGTAGGTACATGAGGTAAAGAAATGACATCACGTTTCAATTCATCCTGAATAAAGTGGCAGTCCACTTCAATCTGTTTGGTGCGTTCATGAAAGACAGGATTTTCAATGATCCCGATAGCCCCAGTATTATCCGCATGCAAGGAAGTAGGAGATGTTTGAGCAAATCTGAGTTCCGAAAGGAGTCCCCATATCCGTAAGATTTCAGAACAGGCGGAAGACATTGCCCTATATTCAGCCTTTGTAGAAGATCTAGAAACACTCTCTTGTTTCTTGCATTTCCAAGAAATTAGAGAATTGTTGAGGTACATGTACCAACTAGTAGTAGACCGATGAGTATCTTGACAACCTGCCCAATCAGTGTCTGCATAAGCGGTCAATTGAAGATGATTATCCTTGGGATAATATAAGCCACGAGTGACGGTGCCCAACAAATATCGGATAATGCGCTTGATAGCGGTCAGTTGAAGGTGTCTAGGAGATGTCATGAATTGGCTCACAAGATTGACAGCATAGGATATGTCTGGTCAATTGGTGGTGAAATAGAAAAGGCTGCCTACCAGGCACCTGTAAGTATGTGGATAAGGAAGGAGATCGCCATCATCTTTACTCAACTTTAGGTTGACCTCTACAGGTATATCAACTGGCGAAGAATCATGTTGATCGGCAAGCTCAATAAGATCTGATGTGTATTTGTGTTGATTAAGAAACAGTCCTTTGGGAGATTGATGCACTTCTAAGCCCAAAAAATAATGTAAAGGGGCCAAATCCTTCAATTGGAAATAATCCTGGAGAGAAGCTTGAATAGACTTGATCATACTATCATCAGTGCCAGTGATAATAATATCGTCAACATACACAAGGAAAACAGTAACACCAGTAGATGTAGTGTGTATGAATAGAGATGGATCGTATGGGCTTTGAGTAAAGCCACTTGTGCATAAGCGCCTCCTAAAAGTTTTGAACCATGCCCGAGGAGCTTGCTTTAGACCATAAAGAGATTTTCAGAGGATACAGACAGATATTTTAGATGGAGAGGTGACGCCCTATGATGTCCTCATATAGACCTCTTCTTTTAAATCCCCATGGAGAGGGGCATTTTTTTACATCCATTTGGTATAATGGCCAAGATTTAGAGGCAGCAATGGCGAGAAGCAACCGAACAGATGTCATTTTTGCCACGGGCGCAAACGTTTCCGCGTAGTCAATTCCATATTCTTGCCTGTTTCTAAGTGCCACAAGTCTAGCTTTGTGTCTATCCAAGGAGCCATCGGATTTAAGTTTGATGGAGAAGATCCATTTGCAACTGATCGATTTAACTGTTGAAGTTAAATCCACAATGCCCCATGTGTGATTCTGATCTAATGCATCTAATTCAGCCTTCATAGCCTGGTTCCAACTTGCATCTTGTGCAGCTTGCAAATAAGAACTTGGTATAGAAACAGAGGAAAGAGTTGTCATTAAGGAAGTGTGGGTGAATCCATACCGCTCAAGTGGTCTAGAAGTTCTGGAGGAGCGATGTAGGAGATGAGGAGCTGTGGAACCAGTTGTTGGCGGAGGATCAGGAGGACGGGCATTTGCAGTGGTAGATTTTGCCCGACGATGATAAACAAAGTCAGGATGAAACCTGTTAACAGTTGTTTTATCTGAAAAACCCGGTAAGATAGCAGGAGAAGATGGAAGAGGACAATCCAAGTGGGTTTGGAAAAAATACTAATTTTCGAAGAAAATAACATTGTGAGAAACCCTAATGCAACGATCAATGGGATCATAACAAACAAAACCTTCTTGATTAGCGGCTAACCCAGAAATGCACACCGGCGAGATTGTGTGGTTAATTTTGTTCATTCTGTGGGGGCTAGATGAACGAAGCAAACACAACCAAAGGTATGTAGATGATCAAACACAGGATGATGCCCAAACAATTTAAAATGTGGTGTTAATTGAGCAATGGTAGGTGATGGAAGCCGGTTTATTAGATGTACTGTAGTGGTGAGAGCTTCTGCCAAAAAACGAGGTGGAATTGATGATTCAATCAGTAGTGTTCGAGGAACATCAAGGAGATGCCTGTTTTTTCGTTCCGCAACTCCATTTTGTTAAGAAGTATTCGGACAGGTACGTTGAGAAATGATTCCTTTAGTTTTTAGAAAAGGTTGAAAATTATTGGAAACATACTCCCCCCCTGAATTTGAGTACAAAGTTTTAATGCATTTTGAAAATTGGATTTCAACGTAGCTAAGAAAAAATTGAAAAGCATTAAGAACATCAGACTTAGAATGCAATAAATAAACCCGAGTAAACCGGCTATAGCCATCAATGAACGTAACAAAGTACTTGAAATGACCATGGGAAATGTGAGGGGCAATGCCAAACATCACTGTGAATTAAGTCAAAACATTCAGTGCTCCGTGTTGTGGAGTGAGGAAAATATGAAGTTTTACTTTTTCCTAATTTACAAGCATCACATTCAAAAGAAACATAATCAAAAGGTTTATTTAATAATACATATTTGAATAAAGTAGACTTTGTAGATGCATTCGGATGACCAAGTTTATTATGCCACAACCGAGAACTATTCTGAAGAAAATAACAAAACAACTGGTGTAAAAATTTGTTCAGAGTAAATGTAGAAACCAGAAGGGAAAATAGTATGCCACGCTTAGGCTCCCTCGCGATCACTTCCCCCGACTCCTAGTCCTGCACAACACAACCAAAAGAAGAAAATGAAACATTGTAATTATTCTTAACAAGTTGACCCACAGAAATCAAATTTGTAGCAAGATGAGGAGACACTAAAACATTGGCTAATAATGGTAAGGGGCCGGACGTATCACCAATAGAGGTGATGGGAAGATGGTCTCCATTTGCAGTTTGAACCGAAAGATTACCAGTGTAAGGAACAACATTTTGCAATTTGGTGGGTGAAGAGGTCATATGATTACTTGTTCCAGAATCTAAGTACCATGTATGAGACATAGACAAATTAGTACCTGAGATGTTCATGGATGCCAAGGCATTGATAATCATTTGATTTACCATTTCAGGAGTGAGAGAAACTGGGGATGTAGATTGTGATGTGGAACCAGGCTGTGATTAAGACTCAGAGTGGAGGGAACTACTGAAGCCAGAGGGTGCATATTGTTGAGAGGTCGTTGTGTAAGCACTTGGAGCGGACTAGACTGTGTAAGTACCAGGAGCTGACGGCATATAGTTGTGGGAAGTAGAATTGCGACACTTCTTCCGACATTCTTCAGTAACATGGCCAATGGCTTTACAATACTTGCAGATTTTTGCTTTGCATTAGTTTGCATAATGACTATATTTTTTACTGTTATAGCACTGAACTTTACTGATGTCCCTGGGAGGTGGTCTGGTGGTAGTAGCATAGGCAAGTGGAGCCCCAGCAGATCTCAGTTGTGCTATAGAAGTTTTGTTAACAAGACGTTGTTCTTCCCGCAAAAGTTCCTGAAAATTGTCATTAAGCGGGGAAGAAAAGCCCAGCTCATCAAGTTTGATCTAACAGTCTCATACTCCGGACGAACTTTCATGAGAAACTGATCCCGATGACTATTTTGCTGTAACGGAAGGAGTTCCGGTAAAAGTGCTTCAGACACAGTGGCAAACTTAATCTCATCATATTCAGACCATAGTCTTCGAAACCCATTATAATATTCTTTGATAGATAGGGTGCCTTGGGTAAACTGAGAGATGTCAAGCTCCAATTGAAATTGGCAAGCAGCATTGCCTTGCTGATAAATCTTTTTAAGGTAGTCCCACAACTCATGGGCAGTTTTGTAAGGTTTTTGGTTGAGGATAAAATGCGGTTCAACAGAGCCCAGTAACCAAGTTTTAATTTTAGCATCCTTAGTTTTCCAGGATGAAATCTTTTTGTCATCATCCTCCGGTTTACTTTCAGACCCATCAATATATCCCCACAGTTCTTTTCCTTCTAAGTAAATTTGAAATTGGAAGGCCCACAATGTGTAATTTTGTCCATCAAAATGGACTAGGGCAATTTCAGACTTTTCCATAATAGCAGACTAGTAAGTAATTATGGATGCAGTATGTGGGCCCTGCCAAGTGATAACAAGGAGGAAGAGTAGCAGTAGTGGCACGTATTCGAAACAGCAGCAAGTAGCAAAAACAGAAGCAGTAGCCTCAAGACACCCAGACGACCAAGTTCGTCAGTATAGGATAAAAAAATCTACTCAGAATAGGACCAGAACTGTTCCCAGAACAGTTGCGTGAGACAGAAACTGTGAAGAGTGCAAAGAACAGCCCAAAACAGCCAGAACAGTGCCCGACAACCCTGCACAGATGTTGGGTTTTGTTTGTGGGCCCCACCAGATGATCAGAGTACAGATCTGAGGCCGGGGATGAGGGCACAAAATGTTTACGCAAGTGATGGAAGCAGTTTCAGCCAAAAACAATCAAGATCCTTGATTTTGTACGGCTAAGATGAAATCAGAGGGAGAAAATTGAATTTCCACAGATTGTGATTGAAGACCTACCTCGGATGGGAAAAAATTCCTGAAAAATCACCACAATTACTAAGAAGTCCAGTCGACCAACATGGGCTGGTTCCGCAGAGGTGCTGAAGATTATCTCAGGTGGGCCGCACCTGATCTGAGAGGATCTAAGATGATCAGAGATGCATCAAAGGCTTCCAGATGTGGAAGATGTCAGGAAGGATCTACAGATCCTTGTAATTTGAAGAAGCTAGAGCACTACATGAACTGTCAACTATAGGCTTTGATACCATGTCAGAAGTAGACGTATGGAAAGAAGAATAAAGTGTTTTGTGTAAAACGTGTTCCCCTTTGGGTTCAATTGTTCTCATTATATAAGGGTTGATGACCCTATTATTAGTATCCTAATACAATCAAGATCGTAAGTTACAGCTACTTAATATAGAAAGTGTTCATGTATTATGACTATACTAATTCCTAAATTATAGCTAAATAATGATACATAGGCTGGATTGACAGTCGTTATCCTGTGTGTGCGATATTACTGCATCTCGCCCACTAATCGTGTAGAATATATCTTAGTTGATCCAGCATGTCCGAAAACATTATTGCTCTGTTGTGGCTTACCATTTAGAATGTACAAATTCAGATTTATCCCTAATAACAATTCTGTGCATACATGAAATGTGTGCCATTTTCTATCTTTATTTTCAGAATTGAATTCAGGAAGGGGTTTACAATGAATAACAGAACTCATGTTACAGGAATTAGAAACTAATGGTTAATACAATTGGCCTCCATCATGAGTAGAGTTAATCTCATTCATAGATCTTCAATTTAAGTTTCAGCTTCAGAAAAGGTAGCAAAAGAAGCTACAGCCATGATGTCAAATATTACGCAACACAACAGTACCCAAAATTAAATTATAAACATGCTAAGGATCCTTAAAACAGGGTCGGCCAGCCCTAGATCTCATGATCTAGGGTTTGACCGGTAGTAGGACTTAATGCATTTTTATAATGGTTTGAAGGAGGTCCCATACATATACCTTATAAGTGTAACACTTAACTTAAACCACTGGGCCCTCCCAAAGCTACTTTAGTTTTAACTTAAGCCCAAAATGAAATAACACAAATACTATCATACAAAATAATTAATTAAAACCTTCAACTAATTAACTCCAAAAGAAAAAAATTTCGGACATTACACCAAAAAGCATAAAAAAATTGGATGGATAGGATCTTTCGAGCTGGTCTTGGGACATTATAAAATGACTGTAAATCTGATTTAATTGGATAATGCAAGATGAAAGAGAAGTATAGAGAATAGAAATAGAGAAGAAAAGAATAAGAGATCTAGGCTTTTAGGTAAAAGATGGAAGAAGAAGAAGAACCTTATTGTGGAATACATGGTGGATGTGTGCACAATGCCTAGGGCACGCACATCCCCTCACTTCCAGTGGCGGACCCAAGATTTTTGTTTGGGTGGGGCTAAAAGTAGACTTTGCTACACTTTTTCACGTTAACAATAGCAAAAGAGAAAATATATTGCATTCAAATTGACATAGTATTAAGGATACATTACTCACAACAAAAACTAAAAACTCACATTGAATATAACATACAAATAAAAAAAAATCTACAGAGAGAGAGAAATCGAAGAGAGGAAGGATACCTACCCTGCACTGCCAGAGAGGGAGAGATAAGCCCGCCAGTGTAAGTTGCAGAATCGCTAGTTAGATCAACAGGAAACAGCTAAACTGTTGCCTCTATACATTGCTACCACCTGATCGACAAGTGAGGTGGCCCATCCCTAGCACCTGATTCAGCACCCTTTAATGATGCAAAACAAGGGCTGTACTCTCCCACTATTAATTGAAATAGCACAAAGAAAGAGAAGGTTTACATTTAGATTTCTTCTTGAGATGATAAATGCATGTAGGGGATAGGGAAAGAGAGATGACAAAGGGAACTGAAAAAGAACATGAAAACACATGATTGAATGACTAAATAAAAAAATAAAAAAAATAAAAAAAAAACTCTTCAACTTCTTTCTGCAATTTGGAGGTTTTCTCTAAAGAGATGGCTGGATGGAGAGATTTGGGGGGTTTTTCTGCCACAGAGAGTAATGGCAGGACGAAGAGATTTGGGGGTTTTTCTGCCAGAGAGAGAGAATGACTAGACGAAGAGATGTGGGAGTTTTATGCCAGAGAAAGAGATGGCCGGACGGAGAGAGTGAGCCATCGCTGCTGAGATTTGGAGGTTTTTTTGCGGTGTTGGATTGCGATTTGAGAGTTTTCTACTGCAGAGAGAAATAGATAAAAAAAGAGATTGTCAGACGGAGAGGAGAGGAGTGAATGCTGCTACCGATAAAATTACACTATTATTATCTTCTCACGAATGAAATGGCACCAACTCGATATGTTTAGTCATTTCATGAGACACTGGTTTTTTTTTTTTTTTTTTTTTGAAATATCTATCTCTGCTTGATTGTCACCATACAAACACAACTGTACTTTTTCTCAATACCAAGATCAATTAGAAGCGATATTAACTATAAAGTTTCACAAGTACCGTGAGCTATAGCCCTATAACTTTCTTTGGCACTTGATCTTGCAGCAACATGTCTCTTTATACTTTTCCATATGAACAGATTTCCTCCAACAAATGTACAGTACCCTATGGTGGATCTCCTGTCATCCATGCTGCCTACCTAATTTTCATCTGTCAATAGCGTCGCTTTGATTTTCATGTTTAATGGTACAGTAATCCTTTCCCTGTTTCTGAGTTAGGATCCCTCAAAATCTTGTAAACTGCATCCAGTTGAGCTTTTCGACGTGAATGCATGAATCTACTTACTACATGTCACGACCCCAAAATTAGGGTTTAATTAAGGGGCCGTGATTATGGGGATTACTGTAGCATAATCTTTCTTTTCCCCAGGATCCGCACTGATGAGAATACATTATCCATCACCGTTATGGAACATTTAGCGGAAGTTTGCACTGCAGTGCAACCCGTAGTTCAGAGCTCATCAGATTCTACGTTGCATCACCAATGTCTTACTAGTTGCATCATACTGTATCATACATCATCAGACCGGCATAACATAAACAGAATATAAGCAAAGATAGACAAGTAAACTGGAGATTATATTCCCATAATTCAAGTTAGAGAGTTACAAAAGATGTGCTGATTACAATCCCAAAATAAAAGGCCAACAGAGGCTAGTACAATGTAATACAAAACCTAAATAAAGACTCCCCGGTGTTAGCGCCTCATGTGCAAGAAGTGGAGTCTATGAGACAACCTCAGCCCCTCAATCACTCACCTCTTGCGGCTCTGCAGCCGCCTCCTCCGGATACCACTCTAGGGCAAGGGTCGGGGAAACCCTACCTACAGCACCAAGTGTAGGGTCAGACACGAATGTCTGGCAGGTATTCAATATAAATATCATAGCACGCAGTATTATTTAGAATTAAAGGCAGTTAAATTAATTGAAACAGAGTACAGTCTACTTGGACAATTATACCGAATTAATACGGTGTTCGGTCAAGAGAATGGTGTAATGTCATGTGTACAACTTACCAGTACAGGATAATACAGAACCCTACAGAGCAGTACAGTAACATAATCTATCGGTGTGTCCAGGTGGGTGGGTGTCGCCAGGATTTCCCCTGAGTGCATCAGCCTGAGCATGGGGTACCGTGACAGAACATGATCGTTAGTATGAGTGCATACGCATGTCCCATAGCAGCCGGAACAGAATCATCAATACGGGCCAACCGTGGTCATGTAGCGGTCAGAATGTACAGTACCAAAGCTCTACCGGAGACCATAATACAAGAAATACAGGGGGTGGTACTGCACTAATATGCAAATGCGATGATCATGATGATGTTATTAAATGCAGACACAGTAAGCACAATGATTGCAGAAATGATAATAGTAATAATAATTATAATAATAAAGTGTTGTGGTTATGGCTCGTGATCCCAATACAAAGGGTCAGGGTCCTTTCTATCTTTATCTTCTCACGTACTCTAGAATTCGAAGTTCCCATTGGGTATTAGAAGTACCTTGCGGGTTCAAGGCCTATTTGTGGCCTCAATCCTGATAAGGGCACTTCATAACCCAATCGGGCTCACAAATTCACTTGGGTCACCAAGTCCATGGTTATCTCACTCTTTTGTGTCTCTTAGGGTTACCTATTTTAACAGAATCAATGAAAATATAAAAGATTACAGATTGAATGGATCAGTCGGACATAAATTGGTTACCCCAACCTGGGTACCATCTGAGAGCCTTAGCATAAAGAATTGAGTCATTACTGAGCCTGATCAATAGTCGAAAAAAATATTAGATTGAATCGATTCAATCGGAGTTTGAGCAGTCAGAGCCGTAAAAAGAATTGACCTAAAAACTCTAACGATAAATGGGCAGCATTTCGGCTAGAAATAAGGGCCCCAAATGGGTGGGGAAGGGATAAGGTGATCCAAGTAACTCAGGAAGGGGCAGGGCAACTGAATGCTCGCACGCTGACGGGGAAACCACCTAAGGATCCGGGTACGTCCAGGGTCAAAGCAGGGCGAAGACCGCTCGCTAATTCCCAAGGAGTCCCATTGGCCACAATGCTAGGGCCGGGTATGTCCGGGTACGACAAAGCGCATAAAATACGATAACAAGAAGAAATACGCACCATGTGTATGAATGCGAAAATACTGATAAAGTGCAGTCAAGGATCCATTACAATGCAGTCTTTTAGATATTGATTACCCTTGACATGAAAGTACAATAATACCCATAACTATATGCTCCAAGGGTCGGATATCATATTAAGTTCTACGCTTGGTGCATTCGAAAGGTGGGGATATCCAAGCCCCAAGTCCGGATAGAACGATAATCACCACACTCCACCTGCCTTCGGATTATGCTAGAAGTGTGAAAGAAATTAAAACATCCATTCCCGTAAGTTTATAGGTGAAAACCAAGTTAGACAATGTTCGGGTATAGGATGCCTCCTAATCCTCCGCTACTTCCTTGGTACTCCTCACCGTGAGTTATGTTTTTCCTAATGGATCTTCTTTCACATTGACTGCCTATTCTGATGCTGATTGGGATGGATGCCTAGACACTCGCCGCTTGACGACAGGCATGGTTTAAAATCTCAGTTTCGGTCGCGGTATCGGCCGGGCCGAAAAACCGATATGATATCGGTATCGGTCGCGGATATCGGTCTGTCGCGGTCGTCACGGTGTGAATTTTTTTTTTAATCCAAAAAAAAATCGCAAAAATATCCAAAAAATCCAGAATATTAGAAAATGCTGGAAAATAATATTTTTTTGGCATTAGTAACAGCAATAAATCAAAATATCGGTCACCTTAAGTTATGAGTCCTTTCTGTATCGCAGTTCGTGTCTTCTCCAGTATTTCATATAATACAACCATTATTGATGCTCATAATCAATTTATTAGTGTAAAATATAAGAAAATAAAGATAACATATCAATCATCATTTAATACTAACTCAATCAGCAAATATGTTGTGAAATTCAAGACCATGAAGATAACATATTAAGATATGAAATATGATAGTGAGATGGATAAATCAAAAAGGCACTTGGGCATGAAAAGGTTCATGGTCTACCTGAAATTAGAGAGGACTAGAGAGTAGAGACTAGAGACTAGGAGAGAGACTGATGATTATGAGTGTATGATAGATTGATAAATGTTATAATTCAAATATTAAAAAATCCAAAAAAAAAAAATGGAAAAAAAAAATCAAAATCATGTGTATGAGTGGATCTAGCATGAAAGTATGTAGATCTAACTTCTAAGTGAAGAACACAACCAAAGTGACAAACCCAATGATTTCTATGCTTCATCTAAAAATAAAAAAACAAAAAACACATAATAAAATGCTTTAAGTTGATTTTCTCTTACCTTGAATAGTATTTTCTTTAAGAAATAGATGTAGGATTTGAAAAGATGCAAGAGGGATGTGTGATGAAGTGTGGCTACTACCCTAAGGAGTACGGAGATGAAAGGAGAGGAGAAGAAGAGGAAGATTGGGGAAAATTTTAGAAAAAGTAAGGTTTTATTCATTTTAAATCATCTCGGCCGATATTTTGGAAAATATCGGCCGATATATCGGTTCTCCCAAGATGAAGTTCATCTCGGCCGCTATATCCCGATATTTTGGGGATATTTTCCCTGCGATACCGATACCGGTATCGCAACGAATATATTGGCTCGGTATGGGCCGATACCGGTTCATATCGGCCGATATGAACCGGTATCCGCCGATATTTTGCACCATGACGACAAGATGGTGCATGTATCTTAGGGAAGCATTAATTTCATGGAAATGTAAATGTAAGAACAAGGCAAAGTTTCAAAATCTACCACTGAAGCAGAATATGGGGCTATGTTGGCTGCTTCCTTCAAAATACTTTGGCTTCGTGGATTGCTCCTTGATCTTGGTTTTCCTTAAGCCCATCCAACTCCACTTTATTGGGCTAAGACAAGTGCCATCTGGATTACTAAAAATCATGTCTTTCACGAGAGAACCAAGCATATAGAGGTCGATTGCCATTTTATCCGAGATGTTTTTCTGCGTACCGTCATCAGTCTTCCATTCATCTCTTTAGTTGTATAGATTGCGGATATTTTTACCAAAGGACTCCCTCGCCCTCAACGTCAGTTCTTGACTGCCAAATTGATGCTTGTTGACTCCCCCCCATCAATTTGAAGGGGGGTGTTAACAAGGCCCATTTGGTCACTACAAGGGCTCTAGCCCATTGATAATCACACCTGGGCCGAGACCCACTTACTACATTATTATTCTTCATGAGTGGTCAAACATTCAGTCATGTAAAATTATATATTTCCTTGTTAGGAGATTTTATTACATAGACATTCAATCATTATATATATTTCCTTGTTAGGAGATTTAATTACATTGCCATTAATTGTAATTGCCTTATCAAAGGGATTGTAAATTTATAGAACTTACTGTATATAGAAATAGAATACTCTATATAAGAAGATGAAATCTCACAATGAGATCATCGAATATCATTCATAGAAATCCTATGTTAAGCAGTTTCCATGAAAATGACACAGATTGGAGACAGGCCTAACCTTTGGCAGTTTTGCACAAAGTGGATGCTTGCATGTCTCAAACCTAAGTTATCACGCATGGCACCTGAGACTTTCACCATTGCACCAAAGCAATGACCCCTAGTTGCTTCACACCTAAGTAGTCCTATTGTAACGACCCGGAATCTGGGGCCCTTCTAATTCCGTGCCGAGACTCGTAAGCATTACACACATAGGTTAAATCAAAGATCACATAATAATTCAGGCATTACCAATTTAAACCAACTTGTATTAAAAACCTAAATCTAATAAACAAATGTAACATTGACCAATAAAATAAAATAATTGCAATGTCTTTCAAATGAAATGATCTAAACAATCTATTAAATATAATTCTTCTTCATCTGTGTGGCTTCGACGCTCAAGTACGCATCCCAAAGTCTATCTCCCGGTCTCCAAGATCTTCCTGAGTCACTAAGTTTTGGTTACCTGGATTGGGGCAAATCCACAAAATATCAGTACAACTGAGTGAATAGATATTCTAATCTATTTGTGCATTTAATCATATACTTAGATAATATTACACAATAAATTAAAGTAACGTCCAAAGTCTCAGTCAAGCCAAGGTTGGAATCGGGTCAAACAAACGACAACCTCCTAGTCACCTGAAAGCACCAGCCCAAAGTTCATGTTCCACAAAGATATCACATGTACAAAGAGTTCCCAAAACTCATTCCTGCATATCTCAAAATCATCCTTTCCTGTTCCAAACAAAATCGACCACCAAGGTTCAAAATGAAACCGACCACCAAAGTCCAAAATGCAACCGACCACCAAGGTCCAAAATCAGCTGCTGATACGACAAAATCGACCTTTCCCAAAAAGGTCCAACATCAACAATCCTCACAAAATCAGCCATACATGCTCGTGGTCTAGGGGTGTCCAAAAAGTTCCTCCAAACAAACAAAGTCATCGCATCTCAGTTTTCCAATCAAATAGCAAATATGTCTCATCAAAAATATGATACTTAGCATGTCCTCAACATTAGTAATGGGAAAATTCCATAATCAACCACTTCTTAAATTATGTGGATTTCATCTGCCCCAGTCCAAATCAAAATTGGTGTACGAGGTGAGAGAGGTCAATTACATAACTCACCCTTTACAGTTTTGAGGGAATTATTCAATTACCAAATTAAGCACAAAATATATATACAAACCACACAATCTACCGTGTGAGATCCCCAAATAATAACGGTACACAACAGGTATCATAATCCACAGTATGTTTCAAACCAAAATTACTCAAGTTACGAAATAAAGAAAACAACTCCAACAATAAATATAATAACCACAATTGAACATTCCTTATTTGTAATTTCATAAGGTCTGAAATCCAAGGAATGGTCCCAAATTAATCAAAACAGGCCCAGCCATGACAACCAATAAATATCAGGCCCTTATTCAAAATTTTTAGAACTCTAAAACTTTAGTAGATAGTCCATAAAGAGGTCCTAATTATTATGATCATCAGGGATTAAGTTGTAATTCCAAACACTTGTAGACTCAAGGAGATAAAAGAAAAGACTTGTATGTAATTATTAAAAAAACATATTGGACTTAGCTCTAAACAAGAAAGGCAAGCTGTTGGATGTAGCCCAGACATCGACAGTTGCAGAAAAGGATCTCATGCTTCCTAACCTTGAGTTTTCTGGATGATGGACCAGGTGGGGCCCACTCCACATGGGTCCTCCACCACTATTGTCGCCCTTGGGTCCCCTAACAGATGACTGGATTTGATCTTTGATCAGGTGGGCCAGGGGGTTCCACTAGGGCTTGTCGATATTCAGCCCAAAACCTGTAATTTACCGGCTTCCTTCCATCAAACCAACTGGATGGTGGGCCAGATGGGACCCACTCCACATGGGTCCTAGACCCCCAAGGTCGCCCAGGGGTCCAGTTTCAGATACATGGTCCTGATCTTTGATCGGATGGACCAGATGGGCCCCACAGTCAAGTCGACCAAACTGTTCCAAATACTTCTGAGATTTGAAAAAAAAAAACCGATATTCTGATCTGAACTCTTTGCTGAATTTCAGTCTTTTGATATTGAAGTCATCATCTAAGATACATGTTATCCACAAAAAATCAATTCATCAAATTCTCAAATCCTAAAGTTGAGAATATAGCATCAAACCCTCTTGCCTGGGTTTTCGACATGGGGTTTATGGTACTGTAGCAGACACTCAGTTGAGGGAAACTCCATCATTAAACATCTAAGGCCTCTATCAAATTTGGTATAAAATCAAACAACAAATAATAAAGGTCTGAAACCATGATCATGGATAGCAATCGACTACAAAATTACCACATTATCAACAAGTAGATAAGGAATTCTACTCACCATAAAATAGAGAAATAAAAATATACACAAGAGCAAAGCCAAAACCACACAATTAGATCAGAGTTTCTACTCACCTGATATGGCTTGATGGAAAAGAAAGTAGAAAAGAGAGAGAGAATAGCTTGAGAGAGGCTTGGGTCGATCAATATATAAAAGCTAGAAGTTTGAAATCCTTCCCAAAGTCCTCTTTCTAATTTTATTATTTCCTTCTCACATGCCAATCCTATTCCTAACATTACTAGGAGTCTATGGTATAACCAACACAAGTCCCACTCCAAGTCCTCCATCAAACTATGGGTCCCAATAATTTTAAGTAAAATCAAGATAATTAAATATTAAATATAGAAAAAACAATCTAGCCCTTATACTGGGCCCGGGGTATTACATCTATATCATTCAACAAATCAAGAACATACTTCCTTTGGGAAATTACAATCCCTTATTAGACTGCGCTATCTCTGTACTGAGGAAGTACTTTTAGGGAGACCCAAGTCTTTAATTTCGAATACCTTTGATAAGTATCCTTTTACTTTGGTTACTGGTACATGCTGTCACCTGTGGCTGTGATAATAATATTGTCAACATAGATAATAATAGCAATACTTCCGAAGTGTTTTCTCAAAGATACTCTATGATCAACATTACTCTTGTATCCCAAAGGCATTACAACTTGCTAAATCTTGAAAACCATACACGAGAAGATTGTTTGAATGTAGTGTTTTTTTTTTTTTTTCCAATTTATAGACCATTCCTGTCTCCCCCTAAGCTGTAAAAACTGGAGGATTTACCATACATACCTCCTGATGAAGGTCACCATGTAGCAAAGGCATTCTTAAAATCTAGCACAAATAAGGTCCAATTTCTATTAGCTGCTACAGAAAGTAGAACTCTGATAGATTTCAACTTTTCTACTAGTGCACGTGTTTCATGAAAGTCCAACCCTACTGAGTGAGCCTCTTGGCCACTAGCCTTGCTTTATACCTTTCAATTGACTCTGAACATCCATTTGCATCCAACAACCTCCTTTCCTTTTGGTAACTCTTAAGTACCCATGCATTGTGTTTTTTCTTTTTTCTACAAGGGATTTCATTTCTTCATTTACCCCATCTTTGCAATGAGGAATCAATAAGGCTTATGTGACATTGGAAGGAATTGAAACAATAGACATCATAGCCAAATAGCAATTTCAAGAAGAGTATGACATGATATGAAACAAACAATTGAATAGGATGCTCAGTATAAGAATGTTTACCTTTGGATTAGGCAATAGGTAGGTAAATCAATATCATCCGAATTAATAGGTGATGAATCATTAGGAGAGAACATTACCGACTTCTTTGTCGATCACTAATGTGATGATCACTTTCAACTTATGGTTGCATCTTTTTCCTTCACCAGGGAAGTCTTGACATCCTAAGATTTTTCAGGTGTTTCACCAATGGGTTAAGAGATAGAAGTTTTTTCAGGGGTTTCACCACTTGATTGAGGGATAAGAATTTGGGGGCTTAGTGACAGAGTTGCTAGCCAGTAATCCCAGAACCAATTGGTGATAGGAAACTGTAGAAACAACTATTTAACCCCAACACCCCCCCCCCCCCCCCCCCCCCCCCCCCCCCCCCCCAATTAGGCTGGACACCGCTTGGATCCGAAGCACACGCTTGCACAAGACTACAATGGGGCATGGGGCCTTCTTGCCCTGCACACTTGTACCCGCACAAACACACAACGCGGCATTGGGCATTTTTGCCCTGTGTGGTTTTAAACTCAAGACCTCTAGCTCTTATGCCATAACAGAGTTGCTAGTCAGTAATCTCAGAACCAATTGGTAATAGGATAGGAAACTGCACAAACAACTACTTAACACTTAGAATGGCTAAGACTAACCACCATAGGAGGTAGAACCTTTTCTTTGTCATTTTCCTTTCCCCATGGTCAATCATCTCCTTTCAATGGGAAATATGAACAATTTAAAAAAAAAATGTAACATCCATTGGAACAAATTTTTTCTTTTTGATGGGATCACAACACTTATTTACAACCCTTTTGATTAGGAGGATACCCAAAAAAAGAACTAAAAGAAAAAAAAAAAGCACTTAACAGCCTTTTGATCGAGTTTATCTCATTTAGGTCCGAGAACATGTACAAGACAAGTACAACAAAAAACCTTAGAAGGGACTAAAAATTAATTGGGTTTGTGACTAAGAGCTTTTGAAGGGGTGACTTCCCACCCAGAAGACGGCTAGGGAGTCCATTAATGATATATGTAGCTGTTGAAATTGATATTGAATATTTCTTCTAAACATTCATACCAAGCAAGAGAATCCTAGATATTTCAAGGAGATGCATATTCTTCCTATTTTGTTGAGGTGTATGGTGACATTCAGAAACATATGCCAAAATGAGAGAGAGAGAGTCTGTGAATTGCTTTCATTCGATCCCCCAGTCATCTTGGATTTCTTATCTTTAAATAGACTTTACAATGCCTAAGATTAGGCTACAAATCAAGGAATTAAAACTAATTAGATCAATTAGATCCCTAAAAAAGGGAAAGACAACTTGGTATACACGGTTTTGCCTTGCTGTACATATTATGACTAAGTCTCCTCTTTATAAGTGGGCTGGGCTTTATTATCATACAAGTGGGCTGGGCCCCTGGGCCTATTATGATACAATATTACACTTTAACATATGGGAGCAACAGGTTCGAAGATCAATTACTTCGTCATATAGATAGGTTCACATTCTTTTGAAGTATGTTCGCCTCCATTATTAGAATGTAAGGCTCTCATTTTGGTTTTGTACATACTTTTGGCTTTTTATGAAATGATTTGAAGATGTCTAGCACTTCATCTTTGTTTTTGCATAAGATCTGGTCATTCTGGTGCATTCATCAATAGAAGTCATAAAATATTCATATCCAAAAACATATTTTTTAGGAGCGGGCCCTTGCACATCAGAACATATAACCGAAAAAGGAACATCACTTCATTATTCCTGTAGGGAGTCTGATCCAATTCAGATTGGCTTCAGGACAGGTCCCTATAAATTTTCGTATCTGTAGTTCTTTATTTACTAAACATGTTGCTATTTTTACTGGTAGACAACTCCTGATTCTTTGCTTCTCCACTTCCAAGCTTCTTTACATCTGTTGCTCTTGCTCTGTCCGATAATGTCTGGTTGCAGGACTTTTAAATAATGGGATGCTAATGAGAGATTAGCTGTCTTCCCAATGACACAAGCTGCTTGGCATTCAGAAGTTGCATTATGTGTATGATCACAAGTTAATGCTGTGGATCTAGTCATTAATTTGTTCTCATAATTAATTATGCAATCCTTTTTAGCTGAAGTTCTCACACTGTCATCTAGTAACCTATTTTCTTGTTCTTGTATAAATCAAGCTGTATTCTTGAAAACTAGTTCATCCATCTTTCATCTTGTAGTTCCCTTTTGTACTGTGGTGCAAAACTTTTGTCTAATAGGGTGTGAAAACCATTAAAAATGATACTGGACACCACTTTCTCATCTTTGATGCATGAGAGCTCTTGGATAGGAAGCGCACATCATGAATGGGTTAGTGAGCTAGCTATCATGATGTTTCAATGATCCAAGCAATAACCTCTAGAATGGTTGTATGATGTTTAGTGGAAGCATCCAGTTTGCAGCCTCTTGGTGATTTACTAGGTACGAACTGGTGAGTTTTCACAGAAATAACCTTGTGTTATATGGTAGATTGTTCCTGTCCACTTATCCACCCATTCTGAATGTGGGTCTCACTGTCTAGAGTAAAAGGCGTTTGCATCATATATTTGAGTAGACCAATCCAGTCATGCATTTTCTTTCTATATATAGTGATCAGTAGACTCTTGTGAAATTGCAAAACTACTGCATGCAGGACAAAAGTTTCATCACAGATTCCTCGACCAACACAAAAGTCCACACAAACAACTTCAACACGAGTGGCAACAAAAGTCCCTTCTAAGGGGCCAACGGGTACGTATCTTCCATTCTAACTACTATTTCTTTCTGAGTGAACCCTGAACCTGATTTAAATCTGACCCAAACCCGACTTCAATCCAACTTGACTCAAGTTGCTTCCCCGGCTTGTATTATATTTTGTAAAGTACTCCTGACAAGAACTTACCCAAACTGAACTGAAAGTCAACCCAAACCATGATACAAATCGAGTTCTAATATTCAGGCCCATGTCTGACCACATTTGAGTGCCCTACCTGAATTTGTTTTGTTTTGTTTGGACTTTGGACAGTTTGGTGTGGGAGGCCAGAACCATCAACCCTGGATCTTGATTGAACAGTTTCTTGATGCAGTGTTCCTCATATTCTATGGCCTAGTGCTCCTTACACTAGACCATTCCATTATTTACTTCAGTGAAATGCACCAATATAAGTTTTCACTGTTATGGGTAGTAATTGCAGTGCATGATCTTTCACATCTTCTAATTTGTTTTAACACAGGTTTGAGAAAAGCTGCAGCAACCAGTGCAACTACATCTTCAACCAAGGCCTCGTCGAGACGTTTTCAGTAGAGTAATCATTTTGGGCAGGATCAACCTTTGTACCAATGTAATTTAGGCAATTGGTTTCTGTATGACCATTTAGCCTCTATTTGCAATTTGCATCAAGCTTCCTCCATGTCTTGCACCCGGCACGTCCCTATCGGTGGAAGCTAATTTGTAACGTCGAGCATGTAATGTATGTTGGTTGAGTTACTTTGCATCTGCTGGCTGTGATTTGGAAGATGATTCAGAGAGGGTGCACTGCCACCACAAAGCAATCTGGGCAGTCATCTGGGTATGATTATGAATGGAAATTTATCTTCAAATTGAAGGCTTGGGTATTTCTGTAACTATTTGCTTGTGTGAGGAAGATTTCAGGCAATGTACAGTTCAACCAATTCGTATCCTGTGAATCAGAATGTAACAGAGTTCTCTCTGATTTGAGTAGTACTCATTCTTATATTGCATCCATGTTGAAACTGTTATCTTTTTGAACCATTATATTGATTCGAAATGACCCCATGCTTCGGTTTGATGCCGCCTCTTAAAACTGTGGTAGCTCATCTGAAGCTCACCTTTGCTTCATCCAATCTGCTCATATGACACATCCCTGCCTCTTCAGAGGCACTGGCCAGAATTTTAGCTCTTTAGTCACGGTGAATGCGTTGTTGGAGTCATCATGTGTGAAACATGTTGTTTATGTTTTCATCAGGTTCAATCCATGTATGTACCTCCAATTGGAGTGGCATTTGGGCCAGTTCCTATAGAGCAGCCCGTGTTATGATATCTATAAGTGGGGTCTGATCAAGCAAAGAGGTTGACTGCACACAGGTTAGAAAATAATTAAATTTTTATTTATTTTTAAGCTACACACATATTCCTAAGTTGACTCAAGTAATAGCAATTTGCATCAATTTTATGTGTGATGAACTGAGCTTATTTCTGTTTTTTTCTTGAACTCACCACCTCCCAATCTCCACATTTAATCACGAGCTTATGTCTGCTAGACTTGCTATTAGCCTATTAACAGCCATAGGTGTAAGGAGGTCATTAACATGACTCCCTGTTCCTTGAGGATCTCTCTCTCTCTCTCTCTCTCTCTCTCTCTCTCTCTCTCTCCATGTGGAACAAAGTCGTCTTCTATAGGAAGAGATCTCTCCCAGCCATGGGAAAGAAGTCTCCTCCCTAGAGCAAAGGAACTTAGGGATCGAATCCTAGGCAGTTAGGTGAGAAGCAGAATACCCAACCAATTGGGCAACCCCTGGTTCTCAAGTCATCCCTTGAAGTTCCTTAGATCCAGACTGTTCATCGAGCTTTCTCATCATGGAAGGGCCATTTCCAATAATGACATGGCTCTTATTTGGTACTAGGGATGCTTCATGATCAAAGTCAAGGTTAAGAATTGGGCCTCGTTGTCCTGTTGCTCTCTGATTTTGGTTGGTAATGATGGGATCTTGCAAATTGGTTGTAGCGATTAGAGAAAGACCAAGGACCTAATTATAGACCTAATAGTGTCTTTATATCAACAAATCTCCATAATTAGGAAGAACTCCCAGAAGTGTCTCTTGGAGTTTTCTAGGAGATTCCTTTGGACCTCCTCTTCACATAGATTGGGATGCTTGATAGACGGGCAACATGAACCTTAAATTTGGAGGGAAAAAAAAAAGACACACAACTAGTTCCTGATCATTTAAGGCCCCCTGATGAATGATTCACAATGCCTACAATTCTGAAGTTGTTGAGGATATTAAAGAGCAGATAGAAGAGCTTTTAGAATATCAGAAGCTAATGCAACAGTCACATGTAGGTGGTGGGGAGAGTTGTCTTGGTTATGTTTATTTTAGCTTTTTGGGTTTAATAACTTAGGGGAATGACAAAACTCTGTTTATATGTCTGTGGTGCACATGATGAATGATATCTTCATCTTCTGTGGAAACTCCACTGTGTAAAATGAGTGATCGATCTATCAGTGGCAGCTATTAAAATTGTCTTGAGGAATGGGAGGATACCAACATCAGCAGGTGCAGAAATTTAGGGACTACATCTTGTCAAATTCTCCATATGTTTTCATTGAGAGTAGCAAATGGCTATTTGTAGAGTATAATAGATCTATAACTTAATCGAATCATGTTTTTACTTTCAAGAAAACCTAATCACATTATAAATCTAATACATCAATGTGACCTAATCTTTTTTAATCACATCATCACCGTAAATAATCGTGTTCTAAAATGAACTCATTCTTTTCTTAACATTCTCAACCTTCTTAATATTCATTACCAGCAGAAATTAGTTTGTGAGATGGTTGGACTTGTTGGAAGTGAGACACATTCATGGGCTATGGCCTAGGACGATGCTCTTTATTAAAACCTCATATTCAGATTGGATATTCATATAGATCCAAGCTTGTTTTTCTTTAAACCACAACCTAAAACAAAATAGGTATAAATATTGGACACAGAATTTAATTTTTGATTTTTTACTTTTCACAAATTTATAGAAAAATTAAACTTCTCAAAAGTGGAGAAGAAGAGTCCCAAACAAGTGACCTTCCTTCTTAAATTAGTCTGGATCATTCAAACTTCCTACAAATGAGAGAAGTGAAACTCCAAAGAGGCCCCATCTATAAAATAAAAAAAAATCTAAACCATTAAAAATAAACGCCCTACTCGTTTACAGATTTGTCTTCGTTTTACTCCAATATGAGTGCCCCACCATAACATTGAGGATATAGCTGATTATGTATAAAAGAAATGATTTTTTAAATAATTCTTTTAGTTTTTTTTATATAAGCTCAATCTCATGGAAGGGCTAACTCATATTAAATAAAGTAAGATTTGACCATATCCCATAAAAGAAGACGTCTTGTATTTTGAGCGGATTAGATTCCTTGATAGGTAGGGGCTATTATAGGTTTTTATATGTTCCCCTGTTTGGTAAATTAGAGAAGTCGGGTGAATTGTCATTTCAAAAGATAATAAAACAAAGGGACATTTACTAAAAAAAATCCCACTAAACATGGTAACCAAAATCGAGGACCCCAAATTTTTATAATATTAGCAGAGGCCCTCCCACGCAAATCTTAACTTTTCATTCCCATTTTGCCCCTGTTTTGTTGATGTCAATTCTTGTTAGGATTACATCTCACACGCATCACATCCATATGCCACTTAAAGACTTGGATGGTCAAAGGCTTAGTAAAAAGATCTACAAGATTATCAGCAGATGTAATCTTGGTAATAGCAATGTCACTCTGTTGCACAATCTCTTTGACTAGATGATACTTCCTCTCTACGTGTTTTCGACTTTTATGGCTTCTTGGTTTCTTGAATTGAGCAACTACCCCGCTACTGTCACAAAAGACTGTGAGCGGCTGTCGCGCTAATGGTACCATGCCAAGTCCAAGAGAAACCTCTTGAGCCATACTTCTTCCTTATCTGCTTCACAAGCCGCAACATTGTTGACACCAAAAATGATATTTTGCCTCTTCATACACTTTCAAAATCAAAGAAGTTACATGAAGCTGCATCAGGCCATGAATGGTGAAGCTGCTTCAAGCATCAGATTTTGTCAAAACCATCTGAAAACCTCAAAATCCTTTAAAACAATCATGAGAAGTGTACGCATGAAGTTTTGAGCCATTTTGACATCATTTGGCCTGACTTTAGTCTTCCAGCAGCTAAATAGGAGCTCTTGGTGGCGGTGAAGCTGTGGACATTATTTCAAAAAATGGAGCACATAGTTGATCTTAAAATCCCACTAGAAGGCTCCACATCAAATTCCAGGCCATTCCAACATCGTTTGGCCCAAAATGCGAAAGTTGCATTCTCCACACGATAAATTCTAATGGGCTCGCTTATTCGCTCGTGGGACTACTGGAGTCAGCGGACGTGAGAATCCGTGGGGTCCAACCCTTTCGTGACCGAAGACAAAGCGAACATCAACTTTTTTTGTACGGGTATGCCAAATTTTGTAGTCTCTTTGGAATTAACAAGTGGTGGTCCGTAGATCCACCTTCACAAGTAGAAAATAAAAATAACTTTTTTCTAACTTTCATTGCACATGTGTTAAGAAAAGAGACATGATTTGATTTGAATACCATAAAAGGCGATTTTCATTTGTTTGCCGTGAAAGGCGATGTTTTTTCCGTGAGAGGCGATTTTTTTGTCGTGAAAGGCGATTTACAATTCTTATCGAAAAGGAAAGACAACAATTGTGATTTTTATGTCTCTTTAAGCAATACAAAATATAATGAAAAGGAAGAAAGGGGGATCTAACTTCTCAGGAGATTGAGGGGACTCATTCAAATTGACGATCGTAAGTCGTGTTTGGACTTCGCCGTCATCCTTCAGTTGATAACAGAAAATGCCTTCGATTCTCTTGGCTCGGCTTGACCCTCAGATTTTTAGAGAATAAGGACCAATAGGAGGCCATATATCCAATAAATCTAAGTAGATGGACTGAAAAAGCCACGTCTAAGCCCTGGAGACAGAGGGAGAAGGCCTTAGGGGGAGTGGCCCCCCAAAGGACTTTGGTCACCTTGTAGTGGTGGTCCCTGCAGAACTTCTTCAATGGAGGAGAGGTCGTCGTAGCAACTTTGCAGAGTTTTTCCGTCATTTTTTCTATTTGTTGTTTGGAATGGTGGAAATGACCTCCTTTTATGGACTTTTGGTGGCCATGATGGGAGTTTATGGGCTTTAAATGCATTAATTGCATTAATGCTCCATGATGGGAGGAGTTATAAGTTTTTAAATTTGTATTTTTGTAACTCCTTTTCCTTGGATTTTGATTAGCCGTTGAAGAATAATGGGCTATTAATTGCATTTAAACTCCATGAAGGGAGGAATTAAATGGTTTGTGTTTGACTTGTAACTCCCATTCCTTGGCTTCTAATTGGGCTGTCCACAATAATGAGCAATCAACCACATTAATTTGTCATAAAATGGGTCATTAACAACATTAAGTGGCCGCCAAAGTACTTGAAGAGTCACGGGTTATGCCACGTCTTTTGGAATTCTACCCACAAAGTAGGAAGCCTTGATCGCTGGTGGATCTTTCATGCCGATTGTTGTCAAATGATTATGCAGTTTTAAACATCAATAGATACCAGTGGGCCGGTACCATCTATCCTATCCACTTCTAGATCGGTCGAGCAAAAAGTGTGCTTTTTTAGTCGGCCGGTTGGCGATTTCAAAGCATTCGATGACGAACCCATGATTTCGATGGCAAATCCGAGATGTTGTCGAAGATCGATGGATTTCATGCGCCGAAAATCAAATTTTTGAAAAATCAAAAAGGCCAAATAGCTCGGAATGTGAAAAGACACCCAGAATGGGTTTTCAACGAAAATCCAGCGACCTGGATTTCTAGGGTCGCTAGTGACCATGGGGCCTTTTGCACCTTTTTGTCGTTGTTTTTCAGCTGTCTTCTGGCTTTTTCCGCTTTTTTCTTCTTTGACATTTTTCTTGGTATTTTTGCACATATTTTGGCATGATTTCCCGGCAGAAAAATTGATGAGAAGCCATGAAGATCAGAGAGCAAAGTCTCTGATTTTCCAGGGAAAGTCGAAGACTTTGTCTCGCAGAGTTGTCCGTCAAAAGCCAAAACTATGTCAAACAATGTCAGAATGACTTGAAATTTGAGGTGAAGCCTCTTAGGCAATAAATAAGACCAACCACATGCTTTCATTTGAGTCTTGAAGCCGTGTGTGGTCCATTGTTCGTAGACTTGATTTTATCGCGAGGAAGATGCCGCACTTTGATGTATGGTCAAATGATGTCCGATTGACCTGAAATTTGACAGCGGGCCTCTTGGCTTCCAGGATGTTAGGCTTTTCAATTGTTTGCAATTTGATTGGATGCATTCATTTTAAATAGCTTGATCTCTCATACACTCATACTTCTTAAAATATTGGAATCTTCATTCATTATTAGTTTTTAATGTTAGCATAAAAAGCATTTTCAAAAGGCATGCATAAACATGTTTTGAATCGCACTTTAAAACACATTTTTCAAACATGTTAGCCTCTATTCAAGCCTAGTTCTCCATTGCCAAGTTTCCCTTCATGAAATCACTTTCACAACTTTTTATCAAGGAAAGTTCAGTCAACCGACCCTCAGTTCTGTCAGCTTTAGGTTCTTATTCCAGAATGTGAGAAATGTCAAATACAGGAATTTCGGTCAGCTGTCGGTTAACCTACATGAGGAAGTTTGGTTAGCCAATTTCAAATTTTAGGACCACTGAGTTCGGTTAGCCGAACCCGAATTTCGGTTAACCGACCAAAGATCCGCTGGAGACATTTTTACTATAAAAATGAACCATTCCTTGGTAAAATGTTGGGTGTAAACCACGTTTCCCGCACTTCATGATTGAAAGTGCGCTCTAGAAAATTGTCTATCATTGTTTTACTTTGGAACGGGTTTCTGGCAAATTTGGGCTGAAGAACTAATCTAGCGGGATTCAAGGCCTTTTCTGGCCGACAAACAACCTATATTGTGCAATCAATAGCCTGTATTTCGATAAGAAAGCATACTGAATGATTCTAAGGCATTTTATGGTATTCTAGACTAGTCTTTTGCACTGAAATGCATTCGTGCGACTCTATGCTGAAACACGCATTTTAGGATATTTTGAGATAGTTTTCCATTTAAAATAGATTTCTCATGCGATAACAGGGTCAGAAACGGAGTACATGAGATTAAGGGTTGTTTAAGACTTGAACTAGTGCTGGAAGATTCTAACATTTCAGGGCATTCCGGTACAGTCTTTTCCTTTGAAATGCGTTTCATCCGATTATATGGTTGAATACGCATTTTAGATATCGTGAGATGCTTTTCTCTTTTAAAGTAGGTTTCAGGCAATTGTAGGGTGAGGAACGCTTTAAATGGGGGTTTAGGGCTGTTTAAGACTAAAAGTTGTGCTTCGGGCATTTAGTAGTGGATCCCAGAAGGCTTCACAAAAATGTTCGTTCTAAACTGCATTTCACTCAATTTGAGATTGAAAGACGTGCTCTAGAAAATTATGTAATATCGTTTTCCCTTAAAATGGGTTGTAGGAAAATTCGGGCTTAAGAACTAATCTCGTGGGATCCTGAGCCGTTTCCGACTTAGAGCCTTATTTAGTGCGATCAATAACCTGCATTACAATAAAAACGCGTGCCAGATGATTCTATGGAATTTCATTGCATTATGGCCTAGTCTTTTGCTTTGAAATGCATTTCGTACGATTTTGGGCTGAAATATGAATTTTTGAATATTATGAGATCCTATTTGCTTTAAAATGGTTTTCGAGTGTTTCTAGGCTTAGGAATGCATTACAGGGGATTCCAGGCTGTTTAGGACTGAAACCCATGCTTCGGCCAATTCGATGGGGATTCTAGGCGGCTATGCGGAATTGTGTGTTGTGAACCGCGTCTCATGAAATTCATGGTTAAAGGACTCGCCCTAGAGAATCATGTGATATTGTTTTGCTTTAGGCCGTGCTTCATGCAAATGAGGGCTTAAGAACTAATCTCATGGGATTTTGTCCCGTTTCTAACTTTCAGTCGTATTTTGTGTTTTTAATAGCATGTACTTGTCTAAAAACGCATGATGGATGATTATAAGGCATTTCAGGGTATTATGGTCGAGTATTTTGCTTTGAAATACATTTAGTAAAATTCTATGCCGATATACGTATTTCAAGGTATTCTGAGATGCTTTTCTCTTTAATATGGGTTCTACGCTATTCTAGGGTCATGAACTAATTACATGAGATCTAGGGTTATTTAAGAGTAAAACTAGGGCTTCGTGCTGTCACGCCCCCGAACCCGGACTCTACAGCGGCCCGACGTCAGGGAGAATGAGTTTAGGGTTTAAGCAACAATTATATTTTTCTCCCAGAATCCACGTGTGAGCGTGAGTTCAGGGTTTAAGCAACAATTATATTTTTCTCCCAGAATCCGCGTGTGTGAGGATGAAAAATTCCAACACTTTGAATATTTTGCAGAAGCTCACGTAGCGTTGCGACTAGAATTCCATGGCCATCGGATTCCGTGTTGCACTCAACCGCTAGCATATAGTTATCATATCAAGGATCATATCAGACTGGGACAAACCATCACAATAAAATACAGAGTCAACAGTAACAGGATATTTCATTCCCACATGTTCAAGCTACAAATATCAATATGTATTAATTAAAAATCTCAAAGAAAAGGCTAATAAAAGCCATACAAATAATAAGCTAAATAAGCACTACCCCACATGTGACGTAGCTCCGATGTCCTGCTCAATGTCTACATGACATATCCAACACTAAAATCCGCAAACTCATGGCTCCATAGCCAACACAAGCACTCGGTTCGGGGCAAAGAAAGCTGGACCTGAGTACCAAAATAGTGGGTCAGACACAATGGTCTGGCAAATGGGTGAAAAGATATAAACAATACGATAAAATTACAATTTACCTTGGAAAACATTGAAACCTACTTAATAATAATTTTCATGAAATAAGATGCATGATTTGTTCGAAAATACATGATCAGTGTAAAACATGAATAGGTACCAATGAATCGGGAACTGACAAGATGGAAACCACATGAAGCTAAATCCTCCATCACTAATGTGATGAGAGCACATTCGGGGCGTTAGCCTCACACACGCCAAGTGACGAGAGCCAACGAAATAAATATATATACATATAGCTAGACAAGACCACGGCCGCGGAACCGGATAGCGGGGCAGGACAGGACCCAAGACTGAAGCTGGCAGGAGCAAGAGGGGGACCTCCAAGTCGGTGGATCAAGCCGACAAGGTTGTCCAAGCTTAGTGGTGCCGATACATAGGTCATACGAAGAAATCAGGACATATGCCTATCTATATCGGTGTATAACACCCAAACAGGCTGGACATGGTGCTCATATGCACATATATCACATCAATATCTTATCATGCATGTACGGGGCTGGCAGAACATATTCAGTGCATGTATCAATAGTTTTTAAGAAAAACTGGCAATGACACAGGAAAACAGATAAGAACATATGTAATTCGAGTGAAAGAGAATACCAATGGATTCTTGCAAATTCCGGACCATACATTGAGGCCTAACAGTATAAATCAAGGTGTATAGGACACTCATATGTCAAATTATGTTTTCGGCTTAGCACTCCTGAAGATCAAGGCATTCCAAGTGTTCCATACACTTTGGTAAGTCAAACGGGGGTCCTCAAGATATCTCCGTGACGGGGTTTCTTTCTCAACCGGACTCCATTTATCACTTTCCGGGTCTCATCATCGCATTGGAGCCTCAAACAGACCTTTCCCAAACATTAAAACATCATTTCTATGTCCCCAACATAGCCCCAAGCCTGGCAGACAGTCTGGTCCGCTCGAGCCGACAAGCTTCTGGGAGGGGTCCGCTCGAGCGGACTGGTCCTTGTCTGGTTGGCTCAAAGGAACCTTGTCAGGATGGCTCGAGCCATCCAGCTTCTGGATGGGGTCCGCTTGAGCGGACTGGCCTCTGGGAGGGTTGGCTAGAACGAACCTAGAGGTTGGTTCGAGCCAACTAGCTTCTAGATGGGTCCGTTCGAGCGCACTTAGGTCCGCTCGAGTGGACTGCTTCAGAAACAGCCCGTTTTATGCATTTCCGGCTCTTTCCTTCTCTTCTTCCAAATCTTCTTTGAACCCCACCTCTGACCCCAAAATTGTGGGTCTCTTTGCTTTATCAAAGCACCCTTATTCCACCATCAATCATTTCACCAAATACATCAAGAACCCCTCACATTCATCCCCATTTCATCACAAGAAAAGCCCATCATCCATAGAATCCATATGAACACACAATACAAGCTTTATCAAAATAAAAATGCATACATCTCCAAGAGACTAAATAAATGGAAAAGACTCATCAATATGCCTTTATAACCAAGAGAAATTATAGCAAGAATGTAGTTGAAAACACCAGGAACAAATAGTGAAAATCAAGGTTTTCTCACAAAACATGTTAATATTCAAAATCATCCATTCATCCACTTGCCTTGGTCTCCAAGATGACTAAACAAGCTCCTAATATTACTCCCAAGCCACAAATCTCCAATCTGCATAAAACCCTCAAAATAAACCCATCTTAGAACCCTAAAATGACAAATCATCAAAGACAAGGAATGGGTTCAAACAAAGCTAAGAAATGGGACCTAAGGGGTTGCCATTACACAAAATAGAAGATGGTAAGGAAGCTCATACCTCTAAGACCAACAACCAGCAAGAAGAAGCTTGGAGAAGGGGCTGCCCACCTTGCCTTTGCACAAAAATAGTGTCTAAAGAGAGCTAGAGAGATGGGGAAGAAAATGGCATGGTTGGGTTTCCAAATGACAAGGATTTCCTCCAAGAATAGGGACGAGAAAAAAAGAAGAAAGGAAGAGGAGAGCTCAGTTGCAGAGCCCTCCCTTGGGCTGCAATGAATGAGGGAGAAAGAGAGGAGGGTGGTACTTTTTATAATGGGTGGGTGTGGGCCCCACCACACTTAAAACTTGTCAAGGGTAGAACATCAATTTCTGGGCCTCGGATGCAATCAACGAAGAAGAGAAAAATGTTTCTCATAAAATCTAGTTTTCAAAAAGTATAATTTTGGCATGGTTCTGAGATTTCAAAATTTGGGTCCATATTCAATGTGAAAAGACCGATTTGCCCCGAGGGTTGGAAAAATTGATTTTTGAAGCTTCAAATGGCTATGGAGTGAACGTGAAAGTTGTAGGGAATGACAAGACTAGTCGAACGAAGCTGAAATGGGGATTTTCGGGAATCACAAAGAACCTCCCCATGCTAACCACAGAAAACAAATAGGGCCCTACGGTCATAAATCAGGTTTACTCGCTCTCAAAACTCTCCAAAACTAATGAAAAGTCATTCTAACTCACAAACTCAACCAATCAACCACTAATACCACTTAGAAAACTAATCTACAAATAAATCAACACTAATCCCGAAAATTAGGGGTCGAGTTCCCCCTCCCCGCCCAATTAAAACATTTGATCCTCCAAATGAACTAAACAAACCCAGAACAAGTGGGGATATTGATCCCACACTTCGAACGCAAAACCTCAAATGGACGTTCGAAATCGGTCCTCTCCGAAGCACCTGAACTCGCTGGGTCATCCTAGCTATAGAACTCTTCGATCAACTATCAATCGTCGTCAAACATTCTTCAGCTGGCTCAAATCTGTTACTGCCCTACCAATCTGACTGCTCAAGAAATTTACCAACTCTGGCTCCTCATCAGTTTCACCAAGTCTCTCACTTCTAGCCACCTTGATAAAGAAAATTCTTGGAACAATTCTGTCAACTTCATCACAACTGTCGAAGCTAGGGTCACATATCAAATGCACAATCTTCAAGGTGAATTCTTACTAGCTCTAACTCTTTCTACTCATTGCTCTTGATCCTCTGCACAACAGTCGGTTTCTGACACTAACATGCTCGTCCCTTCACCATTCTTCAACATTTGAAGCTCTGCACTCGCTTTTGCAACTGTTCTGCCAAATCTACTTCCCTCCGCAAAAATCCAAAATAACTGACTTCACGCTCCATATATCTGTACGTTGTAATCCGATGTTCCTCATGTCGATAAAATCCGTAAAAATCTTCTTTTTCAGGCGATCAAGTAGAAATCCTTTCTTCAATCACTCCTTCATTAGCTGCTAAAATTTGACTTCAGTTGCTTCTAGCCACACAAACGATGCATCCTGCTGGGTCCACTCTGCCACATGGCTGCACTTGTTGAAAATCCCCAAATAATTCTCTGACAAAACTCATCATATTCTAGAAATCTCTAACCCCTTACATATCCTTGGAGCTTTACCAATTGAAAATTGTCTCTAAACATTGATGATCTGTACTGCTTCTACACAACTGTAATATCCCCGATTAAACATGGCGATGAGATGAGTCTGTGGTCGAGGTCTCTGATTCAGTTAAAGATCTCAAACGGTCCAAGGTTTTTACTCGGCAAACATTTTTTTTTTCCTCAGACACAATCAATATTCTAAGAATCCTTCCATCAAACCCCTGACACCCATCAGATTTTCTTACATAACCTCAAATCTGCTACTCGTCTTGTCCATCAATGTCGGTCCAAGAAAATAAAAGTTCTGACTCATTCCAATATACTGTAACTCTATCTCTGTCGTAGAACACTGTACACAGCGTCCTTCAATGCTTGCATGAAAGCTATCATCATGGGCGGACTCAAATAGGAACAATCTCTATCAAAGTTGCTGAAATTAGGTCACTCGTCAGCACACAATCTTTGAGGTGAATAACTTAGAAATCTGTCACTTCTTCATATGCTAAGCTTACTCGATCAATTGTTTGGACGATCATCTGGATACTTCACCAATCTCCATCTGCTCGTTGAAATCACAAGGTTCACAACTCTGTAGGTTGTACCTCCATCAAAACTCACTCTTCCGATCTTATACCATTTCTGCCCAATTGAACTTGGTCCTTTGTACGACGATTGGTTCCTAACCATATGTGTTTGTTTACTACACATCACACCTTAAACGGTTACAACTCAACATTCAAATCTTCGAACTGTTCCAATCAAACTTCATTTGTTCACTCTTCTACTTCTATCTCAGGTTCATCATCCTCAAGTCTTGCACATGTGTTATTCTTCTCTGGATCTTTCAACTGGCCTTGTCCAGAGCTTACGATTCTCCGGTTTGCATCTGCACAGTGTCCAAATTCCTATGATTTTAACAACACACTGATGCAACCCGCTGAGTCAACTTCACCATCATTCTAGAATCGTTGAAAATCCTCTAACACTTCTCAGACAAAAGTTCATCAAATTTGAGAAATTTCTAACTTTTGGCATCCACTTGAAGCTCTATTAACTGAGAATCGCCTCAAACTTCCCGAAATCCACCATTTCTTTGGTTTCTGGAATCTTTTGACTTAGGAAAATATTCTAAGTTTATCCAAAAATCCACACTTACTTGCCTAACGCACCATCTAACGGTATACGATCAACTGTAATTGGGTCTCGATATGCTGTTCACATTCTTTGCTGACTAACAACTGCTCACAAATTCCTTCGTTAACTCCATCTGTGACATCGAAAAGCTGAAAATTCTACCAAAATTTTGACTCTCTGACACGAAAACAAGAAAAATGTACTAAATGTCGGTACGAAGACATTAGATTTTCGCCCACTAAAAAAGAATTTGGTCCCAAAATTCCCTAACAACAAGGACAAGAAGGCAAGACAAAGAGAGTCTCTCCCACTAGAAGAAAAACAAACCCGAACTCACAGAAACCAAAAGAAAACCCACACGGTCTAACGAGTCCTCACTACACGTCTTAAGGTTCCTAGAGTGTTATATTTCCTAGAAATCTACCCGCTCTGATACCAGTCTATCACGCCCCCGAACCCGGAATCTACAGCGGCCCGACCTCGGGGAGCGTGAGTTTGAGGTTTAAGTAACAATTATATTTTTCTCCCAGGATCCGTGTGTGTGAGGATGACGAATTCCAACACACTCTAAATTTTTTGCGGAAGCTTACGTGGCATTGCCACTCGGATTTCGTGTTGCACTCAACCACTAGCATATAGTTATCATATCAAGGATAATATCAAACAAGGACAACCCATCACAATAAAATACAGAGCTGACAATAACAAGATATTTCATTGCTGCATATGTTCAAATTACAAATATCAATGTGTATTAATTAAAAATCCCAAAGCAAAGGCTAATAAAAGCCATATAAATAACAAGCTAAATAAGCACTATCCCACATGTGACGTAGCTCCGATGTCCAGCTCAATGTCTACATGACATAGCCAACACTAAAATCCACAAACTCATGGCTCCATAGCCAACACAAGTGCTCGGTTCGGGGTGAAGAAGGCTGGACTTGAGTACCAAAATAGTGGGTCAAACGCGACGGTCTGGCAGGTGGGTGAAAAGATATAAACAATATGATAAAATTACAATTTACCTTGGAAAACATTGAAACCTGCTTAATAATAATTTTCATGAAACAAGATGCATGATTTGTCCGAAAACACATGATCAGTGTAAAACATGAATAGGTACCAATGAATCAGGAACTGGCAAGATGGCAACCAAACAAAGCTAAATCCTCCATCACTAATGTGATGAGAGCGCATTAGGGGCGTTGGTCTCAGACACGCGAGGTGACGAGAGCCAACGAAATATATATATACATATAGCTATTCAAGACCATGGTTGCGGAACCGGGTAGTGGGGCAGGACAGGACCCAGATTGCAGCTAGCAGGAGCAAGAGGGGGACCTCCAATTCCGTGGATCAAACCGACAAAGTTGTCCAAGCTTAGTGGTGCCGATACATAGGTCACACGAAGAAATCAGGACATATACATATCTTTATCGATGTATAACACCCAAACAAGCTGGACAGGGTGCTCATATGCACATATATCACATCAGTATCTTGTCATACATGTACGGGGCTGGCAAAACACATTCAGTGCATGTATTAATAGTTTTTAAGAAAAACTGGCAATGACACAGGAAAACAGACAAGAACATATGTAATTCGAGTGAAAGAGAATACCCAATGGATTTCTGCAAATTCCGGACCATACATTGAGGCCTAACGGTCTAAATCAAGGCGTATAGGACACTCGTATGTCAAATTATGTTTTTGGCTTGGCACTCCTGAAGATTAAGGCATTCCAAGTGTTCCATACACTTCGGTAAGTCAAATGGGGGTCCTCAATATATCTCTGTGACGGGGTTTTCTTTATCAACCAGGCTCCATTTATCACTTCCTAAGTCTCACCATTGCATTAGAGCCTTAAACAGACATTTCCCAAACATTAAAACATCATTTCCAAGTCCCCAACACAGCCCCAAGCCTGATAGACAGTTGGCTCGAGCGGACCAGAGGTTTGCTTGAGCTGCAAGCTTCTGGGAGGGGTCCGCTCGAGTGCACATGGGTCCGCTCAAGCGGACTGGTCCTTGTCAAGTTGGCTCGAGCGAACCTGAAGGATGGTTCGAGCCATCCAGCTTCTGGATGGGGTCCGCTCTAGCGCACAAGGGTCCGCTCGAGCGGACTTGCCTCTGGGAGGGTTGTCTCGAGCTAACATGAAGGTTGGTTCGAGCCAACTAGCTTCAGATGGGTCCGCTCGAGCGCACTTAGGTTCGCTCGAGCGGACTGCTTCAAAAACAGCCCGTTTTGTGCATTTCGGGCTCTTTCCTTCCCTTCTTCCAAATCTCCTTTGAACCCCTCCTTTGACCCCAAAATTGTGGGTCTCTTTGCTCTATCAAAGTACCCTTATTCCAAGATCAATCATTTCACCAAATACATCAGGAACCCCTCACATTCATCCCCATTTCATCACAAGAAAAGCCCATCATCCATAGAATCCATATGAACACATAATACAAGCTTTATCACAATAAAAATGCATACATCTCCAAGAGACTAAACAAATGGAAAAGACTCATCAATATGCCTTTATAACCAAGAGAAATTATAGCAAGAATGTAGATGAAAACACCAAGAACAAATAGTGAAATGTTAAAGACTTTATTTAACATGGTTTTGACTCTAAAAAAAATAAAATGAAAATATTGCTGATTTTGAGAAAAATTTAGAATGAAAAAATGGAAAGGAAACTTGAGGAAAAAAAATGAAGAGAAGGAGAACAAATAACTAAGGTTTGATGGAGTTTTGAGAAGAGATTTCTTAATCTTCATTCTAACTTATCTACACTTGCCCCAAATCTTATGATCCAAGAGAGGAGAGGAAAAATCACGTATTCTTGTTGGAGTCCTTGAAAGGAGTTATAAATTACAGACTTGCAGAGGCTTTAAGGTATGAATAAAGAAGAAAAATGACCAACCCATTTTCTCTTTTACAATTTTTTTTACATTGCATAGATGTACTGATTTCACTACATGTCATTATGTATTTTCAATCTTTATGGCTTATATTGAAATCTAATATGCTTAAAACCAATGTCTATTTGCTATTACATTAATTTTTAGCTCAATCGGAGTTTATCCATCATAGATAAATAAATATAGTTGTATTTTTTAATTTTGATTATTATTATCCATGTCAGAGAAATGCGGTTAAAGAAATTTATTTTAAGGAGATAACAACTAGTGGAACCATGCTTTTTGAATGATTTAGATTTTAAATATGGGTTGCTGTTATTACTCTTCTTTAAGGTTTTAAATAATAATATTTTAAATTGTGATTTACAGGTTACATGCATAGGAAAAGATCGGTACCCATATTGTTAATTTTTGTACTTTAGTCTATATATATACGTGTGGTAGATATACTAACGCAATGCATTCTTAACCACGAAGATTGTTAAAGCTGCACTTCACAACATAATGGATGACAATTTTTTATTGGGTTTTGCAAACTATATGTGCAAATGACCAATTTTGATTCCCCTAGATAGATATTATGGTATACATCTCAAGTTTTTTACGATTTATTGCTAATATCAGTCCACTTTTGATTATAAGTAAACCTTTTCAAATTTTGAAAACTAGTAGCGTTTATAAACTTGCAGACCATTTTGGAATTAATCCACTTGCATCTGTAACGAAGGACAAATGGTTTTTTTTTGTAAAACAATGATTTTTATGATGTACCCAGTTTTTTATGCAAGAATTGCTTTTTATCTATACTTGTACCAAAAACAACTCTGGTCTATATGTTTATGAAAAATCTAGAAAGTTTCTTTAATATAATGAGTTTATAACTGTTGCAGTGGGAGATGATCCATACTCTATACCTCGCATGCCAAAAGATATGATCAACCTTCCTCATAGTAGAAAATATAATATATTCTTTATAGATATATTGGAAAAAAAAGCAACTGATTTATAAAGAGAAAGCCATGAAAGGAAATTTTGTGTCATAAGAGGCAGTTTATATATATTTGTCGTGAAAGACGAATTCTTATGTCATGAAAGATAATTTTTGAGATTTCTTCTCTTCATTTCAAGAGAAAAAAAAATAAAAAATTACATATCAATAGATATTGGGGCAAGATGTTTGGATTGACAGAAGAAAACTATTGGTTTTTTGCTCCTCTTACGTTCTTCCAATGGCACCATGATGCTGGTGTTGGAAGTAGGTGGGCCTTTTAGATGGGTTTTAATAACTTCGGACCCACTAAAAACAGGGGTCAATCATCCAAACTGCTAAGAACCCAACGTCAAGATCTAAAACCCTAATTTCATGCATTAAGATCAAAGATCTATCAAGAAGACAGATCAAGAAAAAACAAACAACCACAAACTAGAAGAGCTACTAAAAAAACTAGATGGTAGATCTATACCTTAAGAGCTTGGCTATGTTTAAATCGAGAACTTGAAAACTTGATTCTCTACGAAAATCCTTTTCACAAATTTGATCTCCTTAGCCTTTTTGTTCTTCCACGTTATGACTCTCTTATAGAGAACTTCCCAAAGAGAATAGTGGGATCTCTAATGAGAATAAAACCCTAGCATTCTAGAAGAGAACCAAAGGAGAAAAGAGGAGGAAAGAGAGAGAGAGGCTTATGATATTGTGTGTAGAGATCTCATCAGTGTATGGTTTCAAAACACTGCACAATCTCTTCATGTCCGTCTCTTTTCCCGGACATGATTTTATGTTGTCGTTATTTTCCAAACTCTATCACGTGTCCTATTTTAAAAAGTTCATGCTTCTAAAGTTGTAGCGCATCCAACACATCGGTGGACAACATGATGAAACAGTGAAATCAAAGGTGAATTCAACATGATCGAACTCACTAGTTTTGCCGTTGGAGGTTCCACATTCCACCCAATCATACGCCTTGACATGCACCTATCCATACAAAACTTTGCTCAGCACAGTCATTCTAGGATGGTCATGTAAAGGAAATTTCATTCCAGCTGGAAAGCAAAACACTCCAATCTGCATACATCAAAACATATAGAACATATAAGAATGACATATCTTCATAGAAAAAAAAAATGATCAGCATTCATTCACATATGTTCATAGATTAGTCAACACATATACTCTCAGAGAACTCCTCGCATTCGAAAATATGTATACAAGTCATATGGCAAACCCGGGGCCGGCTCGAGACAATTTGAGGCCTAAAGCGACAATCCTAAATGAGGCCTCAAATTATCTATTCTTTCTTCTCTCTTTTTTTTAAAAAGTTTTAAGCATCTAGGTTCGTATTTTCTAATAGATACATTTATCATTTATAAATTATAACTAATAATATTTATAAATAAAACGAACACTAACTATAATAAATATACAATGCGAGCATGGAATTAAAAAAAACTTAAAATTATAAAACAATAGAACCTGATTTAGTGATTTGTCATTATTGGCCATAAAGATTGTAGATATGGGTGAATTTCGAATTTGATCCATCTTTTTCATTATGAAAAAAATGGATTATATTTGAGTTAGTGGGTTATGATTAACATATGTTATAAAAAAGACTCATATATATTATCAGAATACATTCACATATATTATTAAAAAAGAAGACAAAACCAGATCAAAAAATCTTTTAAGAAAACTGCTGTAGAAATAATAAAAAGTAATTATAGAGAAAGGCAAACTATGAGAAAGATAGAGGGTGAGAGAGTAAAGAGTACGTGAGATGGAAAATTATTGGTGGTGAAACGTTCATTTGAAAAACCTCACTGGTGAGGTCAAGGAGGTTGCGTTGAGATTTGTTGGGATTTAAAAAGACACTATGTAGAGAAAAAGAGGGATCACACTTGCTTTAATGCTTTGTTTGAATGTGAAAAGATGGCTTTAATGAAAAAGAAGGATCACACTTGCTTTAATGCTTTGTTTAAATGTGAAAAGATGGCTTTAATGAGATGTGATACTAATTACTATCATGGGGCCTTGGGAGAAAAAAAAAAAAAAAAAACTATGACAGTAGCTTGAATGTTTTTTTTTTAATTTGAAAAAATGATTTTTATGGGGCCTTATTTTTTGGGGCCCAAAGCAAAGGCTTTTCTTACCCGATGGTTGAGCCGCCCTGGGCAAACCCCAACTTTATCCATCAATCTCTAACATGAAAACTCATCGATTCCAACGTCATTAGCTTCCACGGTGCCTGCAAGTCGTGAAGAGAAATGATTCGAGATCAAGCAGAGAGAGAGAGAGAGAAGAAGAAGACTGCAAAATACAGAAGAGCAAACACAAATTAATTAGAGAGACTGTTATTTGATTACTTAAGAGATTCCGCAACCATTGAATGTCTTGGAAGGTTGGGCCTTTTTCCTTAGAGAAGATGACATTGCATGCATCATAGAGAAGTTGTATTTTGCGCATTCTCTCCATTGTAGTTCATGGGTAGGAATTAGATATGGGGCTTGGCCTTTAAATAAACCTGTGATTCTATACTTCAGCAGGGTACATGAGGAAGAGGGAATTCTAAGAATGTCAACGAAACCAGGGGCTGTATTGACTTTACCATGGGCCAAACTTTATTGCCATTCCAGATTTTTTGAGCGTTGATGTCTTTCATCCACGGAGCCCACATTTTAAATCAACCCGTTAAATACCACTACCCCACCATGAACTATCATTCAGTAAAATTTTATTCCCTACCATCAAATTGACTATGTGAAAAATATGTGATTTGAATTTTTAATCATGTCTTTTATATGTAATTTCATATGTGATCAATATTACAATGGGTGTGACAATCAGGGGCGGGCCCAGGGAATTCTGCTTGGGGGGCCTTTATGTAAAAAAGAAAATGTGGGAAGGGGCAAATGTAAAAACAACGGTATATTAATTTTCAGTATCTGTAGGGGGCTTTTTAAGATTTTAAACTTTTTTCAAATTTGGGAGGGGGCTTCAGCCCCCAGAGTCTTATACTTGGGTCCACCCCCGGTGACAATGATTGGAGTAGAACTTTACTCCATTTTATTAAGGTTGGTGGTTTGGGTTTCAAGAGTGAGTCCCACCTACAGATGTGGAGTGATGGGTTCTGAGAACTGGGGGCTTGGGACTTGGTAATAAACAAGTTGCATGAGAGATGACACCTATGGTGTACCTATGGAACATTTGTTTATTTTATTGGTTTGGAAGAAAATTTACCTGAATGTCTTTTGAAACTGTGGGTTGGGTTTGGGGCTGTCAAGTGTCGACAGAAAAGAGAAAAAGCACTTGTTTTGCACGAAAACAGTGGTCAGTGACATACTGACATGTGAAAAGGTAGCTTCTATTACTTTATACCAATTCTCCAATCTTTCCTTTGCACATTAGGAAATAAAACCATAGAGTTATCTTCACAGTGAGATCTGAATATATGATCCCATGTAGCTGGATTAAATCACAGATCACAGGTGGGCGTTCATCTTATCAAACCAAAGGCTAGATCAGGTGTTGCCCTGAGTGATCATGCGCTCTGGCCATTGGATTGGATTTGTTCTCCCAAAAGTTAGTTCCTTACTGCCTCTGTTCTAATGACCACAATTCTAGGTATGCTGATGGGCCGGGCCATCTCTAAAACTCTCCAACCCGGGCCCTCAAAGGGCTCAATTTGAGCATTATATTCAGTCCCGTGGGCCATAGCTGGCCTAACTTTCTGGTAGGAGTGTTAAATTGGCATGGGCTGCTTAAAGGTCCGTCCTGGCCCAATATATAAACACATTGCTATTATATTCGCAAACAGGCTGAGTCTGGGTCGGACTTCCAGATCTGTGAAATGGACTGAAGGCCTGAATTCCAGGCCCAATAACTGAATGGGCCAAGCCTATGGAGTACCGGACCATCCCATGAATAACCCCAACACAAGTCAGAATTCAATGTGCAATAAATGGAAAGAATGAACTACTTTGTTATATGTAAGGAAGGGAGAGAACATCAGATTCCTTTTTCACAGTATCGATGGTGCTTATAGGTAGGATTGCAAACGAGTATCCGGTTCTCCGATTATCTGGAAGTTCCGATCCGAGACCCGGCATATGAGTTGTTGATATTGTAGATTGTACCTCAAAGTTAACTTTTTTGGACGTTTTTATGTATAATTCCGGAGGTATAGATTTAATACACTGTTATAAGTTCAAAGATATGTTTATTTTAAGAAAAATGAAGAATAAAGAAAAATTAGAATCAATTTTGGAGCAAGATTCCAATTCTCTTGGTGGACCCGGTTCCGGGACCGGATCCTGGTTTTTCTATGAAAACCGGGTCCGAAACCAACAAAACAGGTTTGGAGTCAAAATTGGATTCAGAACGGGAACCGCTATTTAGAAATGGGTCCGGGTCCACTATGGTTCCGATCCGGAACCGTCCCGTTTGCAACACTACTTGTAGGGTTGTTTTCTGCTTTTGGCTGCATGATTTCCATGAAATGTTTTGCAGATGGTTAGTGTCATTCTCCATCCTCTAGCCAAATGACTTCCCCAGGGTGGGTAATTCCGTTGTTTTAGTTTTTTAATTGCCTCCGACAGAAAACTTTTTCTTTCAAGAAAAAGGAATTTTTAGGTTTTTTTTTTTTTGTTCACAAGATGTCCCACTATGAAAATTTTCCTGCCTCCACCCTTGGGTATATCAACCTAACAATTATTTTCTAACAAAAAAAAATAAAAAACCTAACAATTATTGAGGCTAATAGCTACAAATGAGAAAAATGGGGAGAATTTTAGGAAACAACTGACCACTAACATGATAGTAACCAATTTTCTGTAGGTCAAATCGATCCCAAAGATATGAATGTCAGCCTTTTTTATTAGAAAAAATAACTTTAATGAATTTAAGTCACAAATATCAGCGATGTTTTAAAAATGTCACTACATAATCCTGAAACGGTATTTTTTAGATAACATCACACCATTATTTAATTATCACCAGAAAAAATAATATTGCAATAATCACAAAGAGAGTAAAAGCATAAATAAAATAAGAAAATATATAAATATATATATATATATATATATTCTTAACAGCGTTATATGTTTACTTTGTCTATTTTACTATTTAACAGTTAATTTATTTTTCAACATTTTCAAGAGTGGTCTCAAGAAAACTTCAAATTCGGAATAAGTCAAATTTTTTGAGATAATAATTTCTTGAAAATGATATTTGTGAAAAATAGTGTGAACTATATATTTATTAACTTGTGTCAGATGTTATTTAAAAATTTAAAAATATTTTAAAAAGTAAAAATTGTTCTAAAGAAGTGTAACATATTCGAGGACTTGGCTCGGAAGAGATCGAAATGGAGAAATCGAATTCACGTAGACGGCCCCAATGTAGTTGGGACAACGTTTGATGATGATGATTTAAAAAAATATCCAAACTCAATGTCAATTAAAATCCAAACTCTATCTCAAGTGAAGTCTATTTGTCACCCACACCTTGGGCGTTGGATGGCTAGCATAAGGTGTGGATTTGCTCCTTACGTCAAGTGTGAATTTTGTTTTTGCACCCGGGGGAAGAGTCCTGTGAAAGGGGAACCTTGTTGTAAAAATATATATATATATATATATTTATATATATGTCAATGTTTAAATGAAAAAAGGGAGACTAATCTATTCTTTCAATCAAATCAGTTAGTCACTACTTCACACTGGTTTCAACCCTTGAAAAGAGACTGATCCATGTAAGTTTTCAAAGAGCATTTTGAAGTGGACATGTGCTCACTCTTTCCAAAAGCAAAATTCAACAACTGTATCAGCCACGCATGTTAGTGCCTTATGAATCCAAAAACCATGATATAATTGTCATTCATCATTTCTGTGGTCCCTTTTCCATCTAGCATGATGGTCAGCTCCCAGGTTTAAAATCTCTGTTTAGGTTGCGTTAGAGAATCATAAGCTGTTGGAAAAGTTGTCAACAAACCTCTTAGAAATAGGCGCGTGAATGAGGCAATCCTGAAGGAGCTTCACAGGAGGTCGCCCATCCTGATACTGGTCCATTCAAGATCAAGAACGAAGCCTCTTTGCATTTTGGAGTTCTTTAGATGGGATCCAATGCTTCAGACCAAAATATCTAGTTTTCTTGTACTATTTTCATCAACTAAAAAACCTAACCCTGCAAAACCATTTCTTTTCAGGCCATGCAAATTAAAAAGGACACTAAAAATCAGTCATATCAGACTATATCCTAATTAGAAACAACAAAAGACTAGTCAGTTTCTCCAAATCAAAGAACCATGTAATCCTACAAATAAAAATATTACATTGCATGATATTCAAACTGAATTCATTATATTCCTACTAAAACATCAAATTTTGGGAACACATTCTTGAAACAAAGCTTAAGCACCCACTTCCTCAGGCTCCCCGATTAGAAGATACTCATCAAAAACTCATCAAAAGAATAGGGAAAAAAAACTAAACATTTCCGCTTCATCATTAAAACAGAAAAATGATTCCAGAGCATTTAAGCAATTTCTGAATCGACCCATTAGAAAAAATTGATGTGCGAAAAAGAAACTGACAAACACCAAGAAATCAACGGGTCTTCGCGAAGAAGGGTCTGTTGTCTTCATTTTTCTTGTTCTATCTTTTCACTTTTTCCAGTTACATCGCATTCAAATTCTAAAAACCATGTAAAATCTAGTAGCAATCCTTTCCTTTCCTCTAATCCGGTTCATTTACTATGATTTTGCTCAGTTCTTTTTTTCGATCATTTACTTGTATAATGTCAATAGAAAACAAAAACATTGATACAAATTCAAAGGTTATATGAAATCTAAGAGAATAGAAGGAGATCCCACAATAGAATGGCTTTGCATATGCTACTTAAGATACGCGGGTTTTTTGAAGCTCGCACTGCATTCCTTGCAATCATAAGATCTAGGCCGCTCATCATCACATTCCTTTTCTTTATCTTATATTTCATCCTGAGTTCTACAAAACATACACATTCATACAAGTTCAACTCGCAAATCAAGAAAAAGAAGATCGAAAGAAAAGAGAAGGGATAACTTAAAACCCTAGATGATTCGATTTGACTACTGTATACCTTGTGTTGGGATTGGATATGGGAAGATATGAGAGATTTCTTTGATCTGCAAATACTGCAGTAATCATAGTAGTAGCGTCTTATGTCTCTGAAAATGGGCGATGGAGGAGTAGTTCCTACTTCTTCTTCTTATTCTTCCTCTCTTCTTCTCAGTGGATTTGGATCAGAATCCATATCGGCCAAACAGAGAGAGAGCGACGTAGGTTGCGTGGGGAGGGAGGGTTGGTTTTTTAGGGTTAGGGTTTTTGTAGTATGTTGGAATGGATGCTCGGATTTTGGTTAGGGCTACAAGGTGTGAAAGTAATTTCATTTCATACCCCCATGGCCCCAGTGTAAGAAAAGTAAGTGCGCCCGGCCCTTAAATTGATAGCCCTAAAGAAGAGCTTTCTATATAAGACCGGTCCTCAAATTGGCAAGCATGCCCATAATAAAACTTTTGTACAAAGCTCAACCATCTCAAATTGGCAGGCCTAGAATAAAACTTTTGTATACTTTCAAATAACTGCCTCTATTAATATGATGATCTCCCTCAGATACTTTGAAGGAATGGAATTGGATTCTGAACCAAGATTCGGATAGCTCAAAGTTGGGCATTGATTGACAAACCCTTTAGAATTCTACTCTCTAATAGCTAAAATACCAAAAAGAGAAATTGCATTCTACGCTCAGGAAGAACCTGGCCAATGGCCAATTGGCCATGCAATTAAATAGCACATTTTAATTTATATTAAACCGGAAGGTTTTAGATCTGATTTTGACTTTACTTTTTAATTTTGACCAAAAGTTATTTTCGATTTATACAACTGCAAACATACTCTCCCTCCACTTTTCACTAATATGCTGCTCCTACTTATTGACTCCAAACTTCCCCCTTTCTAACAGACATCGAATTCTATCTCTTCATGCATATCCATGATTAGCACGGGTTTTTGTTTTAACATACATAGAATCCTATATCTTCATACAATCCTACATATTCATCCATATCCGTGATTAGCATGGGTTTTTGTGCCAGTATATTATTATTGTCATCATTAATATTACTACTGAAAGCACATGTATTCTATTTGGAAAATGTAAGCACACTTTAGTTTTGAACCCACGAAAAATTTGCTTCCCTTTGCCTTAAAAAGAGTCCCCCTCCTCTTTTATGAAGAACTTCTATACAAGTTTGGCCTAAAATGGGCGTCTTTGAGGCTGACCACCGAATATCACAAGGGCCTGAATCGAAAAGAAATAAGATAAGGTTCGCAGATTCTACCAATTTTAATTTTGGGGTTGGCAATCACACCCACCCAACTGAAAATAGCATTATGGGTTAGCTTGGCAATGTAACATCAATGACTGGGAATTGAAAAGATTAGTTAGAATCTATGTACAACATATATACAGAGTAGAGACAAAAGGAGCTTTGCTATCACTTGGCGCGAAGCAGTAACGCTGGCACAAGGTTTAATAAAATCAGGTAGGGTATTCAAGGGGCGCATTTAAAGAAAGAAAAATGTGTATTTTGGCCTACTAATTTTTATAATTTCAATAATGTACTGTTTTAGCAGGAAAAGCAGAAACAGAGTACTGTATTTTCATCCATCAGAAACATTAGTGAATCAAGAATGAAATGAATCAGGTTTGGTTAGCTTTACGGTGTAATCACACCTGACTAGACGCTTTAGGAGCCAGGAGTGGACCTGAGCCAACGCCGGAAAAAGGAACCAACTTGGACCCGATCCGTTTACATCCTTGTCAGGTGCACTGATGGCAGATACTAATAAAAACATCACAATTTTATATGAAAATTTAATGAGAAAACCAATAAGCCAGATATCACAAATTTTTTTTTTTAAATCTCACTGGAAACTGAAAAAGGAGAATACGTTCTGGTTGATAAAAATGGAAATCAATGTTTGTATTAAAAAGGATAAAAGAACAATAGTTCACTTATATCAGTACAGAAAATAGTTGAGTATACTGGATCTCCTTCATATCTTCATTCTCTCTATTCTCATTTTCTTTGAGTAAAATGAATTTTTTCCTATTAGCGATTCTTTAAAAAATAGAAGGAAAGAAAAATAGAGCTCCTAGTCCTTGCTGCCAATGACTTGATGCACTGCAACATTACACTGATCTTTAAGTTCCAAGAATATAGAAATCCTGGTGATTTTTAGAGGGAGCTTATCAAGCACACCCTACAAAACAGAAAGTAGCAGAAGAAAAACTTGCACCTCTAACTTACTACTTTAGCATCAGCTTCCTCATATAAATATATATATATATATATATAAATATATATATATATAAATATATATATATATATAAATATAAATATATATATATATATAAATATATTTATATATGTGCCATATAGATGCTTTTATTGGGGTACGTTGGCATTAGCTTCTTCACCTATAGCTTTGTTTTGATGCATCAATTCAGGTAAGCTTGTGTTAGCCTCCTCATCTACTCCATTTTGATGCTGTGTTGGAGGTACTTAAGCATTGGGCTCCTCTACTCCAGTTTGATCCTCCAATTGAAGTACTCGACCACTCGCTTGATGCCCAGCTCTTCCATGTCAGCAAACACCTAGGGGATCCAAATTTCAGGTTAGAAAGTCTTCTGCAGCATCTAGCCAAGTAAATGAACAAACATCAAAACCATTAATTAATGCAGTGTATGGAGCTTTCAAATAAAGCTATAAAGAACTTGCTTAAAACATGCAGTTCAAGAAGGGGAATAAAATGTGAAATGAAACCTGTTAATAATTTAGAACAGTTTCCATTTCATTTATAACTTTTTGGTAAGCAATATTTCCAAATTACATATACATATTCTGCTTCCCTTTTCCTCATCCATTTCAGGCCATGAGAATGATACGAAGGACCACCATGGAAAGAGGGAGAGAAGCATCTAGGAAAGAAAGAAAGAAAGAAACAGAAGGAATAAACACATAGCTGGCTAGAGTGCTCATTTTTCATTGAAAAATAGAAGCATGGTTAACCCATTAGCCCAAATATGTCTAAAATGACATATTCAATGAACACCACTGCAAATGGTACTGTAATCTGTATGGCCACATTAATGCTTGTCTATGCTCATGGACAGTACAAAACTACAAATTGATCAATTTTTTGGAGTTACCTACTGATGAAATTTTTCTCTGTTTTTTCCCGAATATATGAAAGGGAAGCTCTATATGCACGGCCTAAATGACCCTACTTCTGCGTCGACCAAGCATTCTGTAAGGGCATTCTTAAAGAGATCATTCATCTGTCAGGTCTTAGGAGGTAGTATTGATAGGCAATGGAATAGATATTACCACGTCCAAGCAATCCTACCCATCCCATGATAACTTGCAAGTGGACGGTGGGGCTTGGAAAAGATCCATAGCCAACAGTCCATATTGCATGAAGTGACCTGTTGATTGACTTTCAAGCTCTATTGAACGACATGGATAGCTGAATTTGGGGACCAATTGATTGAATACTTGACAGCTGTTCATCTTCACAAGCAGTGCATTGTATAGCGCATCAAATGTGGAACACTGCTTCTAAAACCGCCCATCAGCTTTCATGGAAAGTACAAGCTTAAGATTATGGATGGTAATGGGCAGATGATAATGTGGATGGGAAAATTTTATTATTTCATAACACTATGTCAGAATTTAACATAAACGACGGCCATTGGGAAGCCCAAATTTCACATTGTCCCCTGCATCATAGAACCCTCCTACTAGATCAACCTGAAAAATGTCAACAAAGGGCTGCATCATCAGCTCTCTCTCTCTCTCTCTCTCTCTCTCTCTCTCTCTCTCAAGAACAATGCTAATCTCAGGACCAGTCTGGCGCTCAACAAGTAACTGAGTTAGGAAGCAAACAAGTCTCAACTAAATGCATATCAAGACTTTAATTTTTCATTGATTACATTTGGAGGTCATCATTCATCCAGAATTATCCATAACCCAAAACTAACATTAACACCTGATGCTTAGGGAACATTTATATAACTAAAAACAAGTGCCAGCACAGACACACGATAAAAACATATAGGAAAATGAGTGGATACCACACCTTCATTGGATACCAATCAATTATGGGGCAGTAGTATTAATTGTAAGTGTCACAGTGGTTCACATAGACCATCAAAAGCAGTAGCAGGCTTGCTTTTTTTTTTTTTTTTTTTTAAGATCATTTGGTTCACAAGTTTGTTACAAGTGCAAGAGGGAATGCTCTTTTCCATTCATCATCAACTCTAATCTTTTTACATTAGAGCAGGTCACAGTATTTTCACATAGAGATCATCAAAAGCAATTGACTAACAACCCCTCATGAAATGAAATGTGCATACATTTCTTTCCCAAATATCATCATCAACCCAGGGCACCAATGAGGATAAAATTGGGGTCAGCTTAAATTGGGGTCAGCTTAAAGAGTCATACAATTTATCTAAACAATAATTGCAACAATGAAAAACTCAAAAAAGAAAACGAATTCCCCACAAAGGAAAAAATAGTTGGAGAAACCCAAGATTCCAATTAAAAATTCCCAACGCACCAATCAATATGTTGAACTAGTATTTACCAACTACACTACTCAAGAGATAAATCGGTTACCTATGGTGGACTTGTATCTACCAACTACACTACTTAAAAATCTCTTTTAAGTGTCCTATAACAATAGAAAGAGCTGTTGATGTGAGAATTACCTCAACAACACTCAAGCAAATGCAATTGGCAATGAAGCAGGACCCCTTTATGTTGCGTCTGAAGCCTTTGAGCTCCTAAAATCCCTCTTCAACTCGGCAACCCTTTTCATACAACAGGCCTTTGATTTTCCAGGGACTGCCGCGGCGATCTTCTCCCACCTCATTGGAACGTCCTTGGGAAAAGCCTTGAGTGCATTAATTAGATCCATGTAGGTAGTTTCAATTCCCAATTGGTGAGAAACATAAGTATCAAAGAAGAACAACATTAACATGTATGAGACAGTGCATTTGGCCTAGGAAATCCAAAATGTGTTAAAAAGAATGTGTACAACAGCAAATCCAATGTTCACAAACATGATGGATGTCACGACCCAAATTCCGGGGCCCTGTCGGACTCTGGATCGTAATTTATTTAGTAAATATTCACCATACATTCATCAAATGTTTTTCACAAGGAATCAGGCATTTAGATAAAAATATAACTTTAATTAAATTATGAATGTTTGAACAAAATTAATATCTCTGAGTAAACCAAATTCCATATTCTAAAACGTTTAAAACATATAATAAAATCCCTAAACAAGGTTAATCCCTTCATCAATTATTTGAATATTTCTCGTTCTCTCTCGTCAGCCACGCATGCCAAAATTTACGTGCTGAACGTCGTTTTGCTCTGCCCCACCCGCAACGTGATTACCTGAAGGGGCAACACAACATCAGTATTACTGGTGAATGAATTTTCCTAATTACATAAACGGCATAAACATAATGTCATATACACAACAAAGCTGAATACATTAATCAATTACTATTAAGAAGTACATTCATAAATATATTCGTGCCCATGCACATTACCACGCCTCCAAGGCTCACTGTATACATGTATACCGGTCACCATGACCCTGTCTCATCTGACACGTCCACAAGGACCAGCCGCTATAACGGCCCGGACACTAAGTCCAACATCCCACGTCTGGGACCCAGTGCACAATATTTCATTACCATGTTCATCTTTCTAGACATGTTAAAACATTACAATAACCAGAGTTCAATTAAATATCCATAACTTGCACAAATCAACAGTGTGGACCAGCCCCCTACACAATTTACATGTCGCTGCCCCACTTCTAGTCATAACTGGTATTGTTAGGTGTAGGGCTGACCCACTCTATCTTATAAACAGAATATTACACAAGATTACAGAATCATGCCCAATTCCAACCAAACTGCCCATACAATTTATCATAATTCACATAAAACCTTAATTTACCTAAGTAAAATGGTGATGTTATAATTACATACAAAATCCAGGGGCTGTCCCAGCTGACAGATTCCATCCGGTCCTCATCTACATACAACCTGAAAATAGGTATTCCACGTCTGAAATATCTTGCTGTAGAATACAGTGGGTCCCACTGGCCTAAATCATAATCAGGTCTACTTTCTAGTGTCGCCCAGGGCCTCACAAGAGATCCCATGGTTCTGATTCAACATTAGGTAGCCCTACTGGGTCCCACAGCCTTAGCAATTACCAACCAGTCCATGCTTGGGCCTCACGATTCCTAGATTTGAAGTTTTTGGATGGTGGGGCAGATGGGGCCCACTCCACATGGGACCACCACCAGCTAGGTCGCCCATGGGTCCCCTTCAAGATGTGGGGACCTGATCTCTGATCAAGTCAGGTAATGGGTCCCACAATAGTTGTCGACCTTCAACCCTGTTTCCGTCAAATTCAAGCCAGAAACTTAAAAATCCAGTGGATGATGGCCCAAACGAGATCTTCTTCACATGGGTCCAAGTCCACCTTGGTCGACCATGGGTTCACTACAAGATCTGTGGACCGGATCTAGTATCTAGTGGGCCATGGGGTCCCACAAACCCAACTACTATTTTCTAGCACTCTCGTCAGGCCTCTGTTCCCTTCAATTTCATGCCCAAACAATGGGTATTTTGGATTTGGACTTCATACTGGCAAAATACCACACTAATAAAAAATTTAGCAATTCAAGACTTGATTTACGCCAGGCCAATGACTTCTGGTTGTCATCCTCTACCTTTCTATCACACAGCACTCAACAGTCCTTAATACCAAACATCCAAAACATCTATAGACAATATCCAGGAAGATTCACTCACCGTTTGTACGTTATCGTTGCGTTTGCAATGTGTGGATGCGAATAGGACATCCGATGATCGTCGCCTTCTTCTTCTTCTCCTGGATTGCAATCAAGAAGATCCTCCTCACTTTCTCTCAAAGGAAAGAATAACAGAAGCCTATTTAAGGGTCGTTGGTTACTTATATATACAAGGTAGAGTCCTATTCCTTCTTTTGTATTGTCTCTTCCTCTTTTTTAGTTAGAGTTAAAATACAACTCCTCTCCCTTCCTTTCTAAAAACCATTCACGTGAGGCAAATACTAGTTAGAGTTGAAATACAACTCCTCTCCCTTCCTTTCTAAAAACCACTCACGTGAGGCAATTACTAGTCCAATTATAATCAATCAACTAAAGGTCCTACCTGGGCCAAGCTAGTCTTGGGGCCCAGGTACTCAGGATATTACATACTCCCCTCCTTGGAAAATTTGGTCCTCCAAATTTAAAACATACCTTTGATGAAAAGATGTGGGTATTTCTTTTGGACCTCGTCCTCGAGCTCCCAAGTAGCTTCCTTTTGATCTTGATGCTTCCATAGTATTTTGACTAGACGAACTGTTCGTCTTCGTAGCACCCTTTCCTTTGTGTCTAAAATTGCAACTGGTCTCTCCTCATACGATAAATCTGGTTGTAAGTCGATCGGCTCGAGATCTAGCACATGAGACGGGTCTGGCTCGTACTTTTTCAACATTGAAACATGAAACACCTTATGTACTCCAGCGAGTTGTGACGGTAGTTCCAGTTCGTAAGCGTTCCCATCACTCACACGCCCTGTAACTTTGAATGGTCCAATGTATCTCGGGCTTAGCTTCCCCTTTTTGCCAAATCGCATAACTCCTCTTGTTGGTGAAACTTTGAGGAATACCGAGTCACCCACCTCAAATTTTAATTCTCTTCGACGCTTATCTGCATAACTTTTTTGGCGACTCTGAGCAGTCTTCAATCTGTCCCTGATTTTCTTAATATTTTCAGTAGAAGTTTGCACCCATTCAGGGCCTAATATCCGCCGATCACCCACTTCTTCCCAACAAATCGGAGAACGACAGCTCCTGCCATACAAAGCCTCAAAAGGAGCCATCTGGATACTTGAATGATAGCTATTATTATAAGCAAACTCAGCCAATGGTAGTTGCTCGTCCCAACTGTCGCTGAAATCGATAGCACAAGCTCTAAGCATGTCCTCCAGTGTTTGATTCGTTCTCTCAGTCTGCCCATCTGTCTGAGGGTGATACGCTGTGCTAAAATTCAGTTTGGTACCCATAGCCCTTTGCAAGCTCTTCCAAAATTGTGAAACAAATCTAGTATCCCTGTCAGATACGATAGATGCTGGGACGCCATGTAACCTCACAATCTCTCGAACATATGTCTTGGCCAGGTGTTCCATTGTAGTTTTTCCTTTCAACGGTATGAAGTGCGCCGACTTGGTTAACCGATCCACAATTACCCAAATTATCTCATTATGCCTTGAGGTTCTAGGAAACCCTGATATGAAATCCATAGTGATATGTTCCCATTTCCATTCTGGTATGGGTAGTGGCTGCAGTAGTCCCCCCGGCTTCCTATGATCTGCTTTTACTTGCTGACAGGTAAAACAACGTCCAACAAACTCAGTAACATCATTTTTCATGCCGATCCACCAAAATCTGATTTTTAAGTTCTGATACATCTTGGTGCTCCCCGGATGGATAGTATATCTTGTATGATGTGCTTCCTTCAAAATTTCATCTTTAATTTCTTGGACATTTGGAACACAAAGTCTGCCTCTGAAATACAATATGCCACTAACAATTGAGAAGTCCGGTTTATTGTCCATTTTATCCAAGATTTCCACTAGTGCCTTGTCGTCTCGCTGATGGTCCTTTATCCTTTGGATCAACTCGGGTTGAACCTTGAAGCTTCCCAATAGTACTTTTTCACCAATAGGCCATAAATCAACATCCAAGTCCTTGATCTCTTCTAGTAGTCTCCACTCGGCGGTCAAACAAGCCATCTGTGCTGATTTTCTGCTTAAGGCATCGGCTACAACATTTGCCTTTCCTGGATGATAAAATATAGAGAAGTCATAGTCCTTTAAAAATTCCATCCATCGACGCTGTCTCAAATTCAACTCCTTTTGTGAAAACACATACTTGAGGCTCTTGTGATCTGTATATACCTCGAATTCTTCACCGTATAGGTAGTGTCTCCAAATTTTTAATGCAAAGACTACAGCTGCTAACTCCAGGTCGTGCGTCGCATAATTCTGTTCATGGACCTTTAGTTGTCTAGAAGCGTAGGCAATCACTTTTCCATGTTGCATGAGAACACACCCTAACCCTTGCAATGACGCATCACAGTAAATAACAAATCCCCCACTCCCAGCGGGCAGGGTGAGTATCGGTGCCGATGTTAGTTTTCCTTTCAAAGTTCGGAAACTATCTTCACATTTCTCATCCCAAGTGAACGGAACATCCTTTCTTGTGAGTCTGGTTAACGGTCCAGCAATAGTAGAAAATCCTTGTACGAATCTTCGGTAATATCCCGCTAGGCCTAAGAAACTTCTTACTTCTGAAACATTCGCAGGTCGTTTCCAATTCGTAACTGCGTCAATTTTGGTAGGGTCTACAGATAATCCTTCACCTGAAATAATGTGACCCAAGAAGGTGACTTGTCCTAGCCAAAAATCACACTTGCTTAGCTTAGCATAAAGCTGGTTGTCTCTCAATAGTTGCAAGGAGGTACGCAGATGTTCTCCATGTTCTTGCCTTTCCTTAGAGTAAATGAGAATATCATCAATAAATACCACCACAAATTTATCCAGATATGGTTGAAAAACTTTGTTCATTAATGCCATGAATGCGGCGGGGGCATTGGTCAAACCGAATGGCATGACTAAAAACTCATAGTGCCCGTATCGTGTCCGGAACGCCGTCTTAGGAATGTCCTCCTCTCTCACTCTTAGCTGATGGTAGCCAAACCTTAAATCAATCTTGGAAAAGTATTTCGCACCTTGCAGCTGATCAAACAATTCATCAATGCGAGGCAGAGGATACTTGTTCTTGATGGTCACCTGGTTTAACTGCCTATAATCAATGCACATTCTCAGGGTCCCATCCTTCTTTTTCACAAACAGAACCGGTGCTCCCCATGGGGAAACGCTAGGTCGGATGAATCCCTTATCCAGTAATTCTTCTAACTGATCCTTGAGTTCCTTCAGTTCCGCAGGAGCCATCCGATAAGGTGCTTTGGAAATCGGGGCCGTACCCGGTATCAATTCAATAGTAAAATCGACCTCCCTAATTGGGGGTAATCCAGGCAAGTCATCCAAAAACACATCGGGAAATTCCCTAACAACGGGAATATCATCTATACTTGGTTTCTGTTTATCCTCTGTAATGAAAGCTAAAAAGCCTTTGCACCCACTCCTCAATAGCTCACCGGCTTTGATGGCTGAGATAACCATTGACCTAACAGGTCTCCTCTTCCCCACCAAACTAGCATGAGTAAAACCCTCCAGGTTAAACCGAACAACTTTGTTAAAGCAATCTAAAACAGCCCGATACCTAGCAAGCCAATCCATTCCCAGAATGACATCAAAGTCGTCCATTCGTAACAATACCAGGTCGGCCGGCATCCGGGTTTGCCCAATTTCTATCATACAATTGTAAAATATGGTTCTAGTACATATTTGTTCACCCGTGGGTGTTGACACTACTAATGCATTAGTCAAAGTCGAGGGAGAGTTTCCTATCTTAGCAGCAAAAGCATGAGAAATGAAAGAATGCGTTGAACCAGAATCAAGTAAAGTACTCGCTTCAAGATTGGAAATTAAAAGCGTACCCTCGACCACATGGTTGGCCGCCTCCACATCCTGATGAGTTATGGCGAAGACTCTCCCGTTCTGCTGTTGCCCAGCTTGATTCCCTCCCTGATTGTTTCTGCCATGGTTGTAATGCTGTCCTTGGGGTGGGTTCTGCTGATTTCCCCGAGACTGATATGTCTGGTTCTGTTGATAATGACTCTGATTTTGCGGACGCTCTTGCTGGCGGTCCTGTTGATTTTGCCTGGGTGGTTGTCCGTGCGTCTGAGTCTGGTTTCTACCTTGTTTTCTGGGGCAGTCTCTAACGTAGTGCCCTTCTTGTCCACAACCATGACATCCGCCCTTCCGTTTGGCCTGATTCCTTTCCCTAGCCTCTGGACAATCTTTTACCTTATGACCTTCTTTCCCACAGCCAAAACACACTCCAGACCTCTTCCTACATTGATTGATATCGTGGGATCCCCCACAGTGATTGCAGACTGATTTAGCTCCAGTTTTCTGTTTCTTATTGGAGGACTGGTATCTGAGGTTATCAGCTTTACTTTCAGTGGACATCATTTGGGTCTCCCTCTTTATATCTTCAATGGCTTCCTCTGAAACGAAAGCTTTTCTTAGGGCTTCTGCATAAGTCTTTGGTTCGTGTAGCTTTACGTCCTTTTTAATATCAAACCTAAGTCCATTAACAAATCTTTCCATCTTTTCTTCCTCAGTAGCCACTAAAGTTTCAGCAAAATGTGACAATTCGGTGAACTTGAGGGCATACTTGGCTATTGTCAGGTTGCCTTGTACCAAGGTTTCAAACTCCCTCTTCTTCTGAGCCCTAATATGATCCGGTATGAACTTCTTTATAAATTCTCGTTTGAAGTAAGCCCAAGTGATCTCTGTTTCTTGCCCATTGAATGACCTTTTAGCGGCTTTCCACCATTCCTTTGCATCACCCTCCAATTTAAATGCAGCGAGTATAGCCTTCTGATGTTCTGTACATCCCATGACTTCGAAAATGCCTTCCATATGTTCTGCCCATTTATTAGCATCCCAAGGATTAGTGGTTTCTTCAAAGCTCTTGGGGCGGAATTCATTGAATCTTTTGTATAAGGTATCCCTCTCACGATTCCTGCTCCCATTATTGCTACCTTCACCCGAACCATCTCTGTTATTGCTATGTCCCTCACCATTCTCACTTTGATGGTGATAAATAGCGGAGATCTGCTCTTGAACCTGTGCGTACGCCTTCATAAAACTTTCAAACATTTGCCGGGCATATTCAGGCATTTCGCCGTTCGGCTGAACATTATTGTTCTCATTTCCAATAGCATTGTTCATCGTCTTAGTCCCTCTGCAGAAGGAAAAAGTTGTGAGCCAAAAGAACAACGACAACATACTATACCCCACGTATACCGTTGATACCCCAACGTCCTCACCACGTGGCCTATGTGTTACTATTTCTTTTAATTGCCCAAAACCTTAAGCTCTGATACCACTTTGTCACGACCCAAATTCCGGGGCCCTGTCGGACTCTGGATCGTGATTTATTTAGTAAATATTCACCATACATTCATCAAATGTTTTTCACAAGGAATCAGGCATTTAGATAAAAATATAACTTTAATTAAATTATGAATGTTTGAACAAAATTAATATCTCTGAGTAAACCAAATTCCATATTCTAAAACGTTTAAAACATATAATAAAATCCCTAAACAAGGTTAATCCCTTCATCAATTATTTGAATATTTCTCGTTCTCTCTCGTCAGCCACGCATGCCAAAATTTACGTGCTGAACGTCGTTTTGCTCTGCCCCACCCGCAACGTGATTACCTGAAGGGGCAACACAACATCAGTATTACTGGTGAATGAATTTTCCTAATTACATAAACGGCATAAACATAATGTCATATACACAACAAAGCTGAATACATTAATCAATTACTATTAAGAAGTACATTCATAAATATATTCGTGCCCATGCACATTACCACGCCTCCAAGGCTCACTGTATACATGTATACCGGTCACCATGACCCTGTCTCATCTGACACGTCCACAAGGACCAGCCGCTATAACGGCCCGGACACTAAGTCCAACATCCCACGTCTGGGACCCAGTGCACAATATTTCATTACCATGTTCATCTTTCTAGACATGTTAAAACATTACAATAACCAGAGTTCAATTAAATATCCATAACTTGCACAAATCAACAGTGTGGACCAGCCCCCTACACAATTTACATGTCGCTGCCCCACTTCTAGTCATAACTGGTATTGTTAGGTGTAGGGCTGACCCACTCTATCTTATAAACAGAATATTACACAAGATTACAGAATCATGCCCAATTCCAACCAAACTGCCCATACAATTTATCATAATTCACATAAAACCTTAATTTACCTAAGTAAAATGGTGATGTTATAATTACATACAAAATCCAGGGGCTGTCCCAGCTGACAGATTCCATCCGGTCCTCATCTACATACAACCTGAAAATAGGTATTCCACGTCTGAAATATCTTGCTGTAGAATACAGTGGGTCCCACTGGCCTAAATCATAATCAGGTCTACTTTCTAGTGTCGCCCAGGGCCTCACAAGAGATCCCATGGTTCTGATTCAACATTAGGTAGCCCTACTGGGTCCCACAGCCTTAGCAATTACCAACCAGTCCATGCTTGGGCCTCACGATTCCTAGATTTGAAGTTTTTGGATGGTGGGGCAGATGGGGCCCACTCCACATGGGACCACCACCAGCTAGGTCGCCCATGGGTCCCCTTCAAGATGTGGGGACCTGATCTCTGATCAAGTCAGGTAATGGGTCCCACAATAGTTGTCGACCTTCAACCCTGTTTCCGTCAAATTCAAGCCAGAAACTTAAAAATCCAGTGGATGATGGCCCAAACGAGATCTTCTTCACATGGGTCCAAGTCCACCTTGGTCGACCATGGGTTCACTACAAGATCTGTGGACCGGATCTAGTATCTAGTGGGCCATGGGGTCCCACAACCCCAACTACTATTTTCTAGCACTCTCGTCAGGCCTCTGTTCCCTTCAATTTCATGCCCAAACAATGGGTATTTTGGATTTGGACTTCATACTGGCAAAATACCACACTAATAAAAAATTTAGCAATTCAAGACTTGATTTACGCCAGGCCAATGACTTCTGGTTGTCATCCTCTACCTTTCTATCACACAGCACTCAACAGTCCTTAATACCAAACATCCAAAACATCTATAGACAATATCCAGGAAGATTCACTCACCGTTTGTACGTTATCGTTGCGTTTGCAATGTGTGGATGCGAATAGGACATCCGATGATCGTCGCCTTCTTCTTCTTCTCCTGGATTGCAATCAAGAAGATCCTCCTCACTTTCTCTCAAAGGAAAGAATAACAGAAGCCTATTTAAGGGTCGTTGGTTACTTATATATACAAGGTAGAGTCCTATTCCTTCTTTTGTATTGTCTCTTCCTCTTTTTTAGTTAGAGTTAAAATACAACTCCTCTCCCTTCCTTTCTAAAAACCATTCACGTGAGGCAAATACTAGTTAGAGTTGAAATACAACTCCTCTCCCTTCCTTTCTAAAAACCACTCACGTGAGGCAATTACTAGTCCAATTATAATCAATCAACTAAAGGTCCTACCTGGGCCAAGCTAGTCTTGGGGCCCAGGTACTCAGGATATTACAATGGAAAAGTGCAAATAAATGTAACTATCATCCATCCACTATCACTAGTACATCAGCAAAATTCACAGCATGTAAAACAGCACATAGGCATATCACTAAGAACTAAACGAATGTAGTCCTAAAGATGAGCCAATCAACAATATCGCCGAGAGTAAGATCTTGAAATGATTTTCCTCCACCAATCAACTCCACACTTCCCTCGATGATTTCATCTACAATGACCTTATATCATTCTTCGTCCATGGTTGAAAGACCCCTCACTCTGCCATAAGCGATACACGTAGACTTCCGTGTAAGATGCATCAACCTACAGGATCGTGCGTCTTGAGGTGGGAGGTCACGCCTTACCTACAAACATTAGCAACACATGAATTTAGTCATTTCTAGATCCAAACACTTAAATAAGTTAAGTTATCTACTATTTATAGAAAATAAAGATTTTTACTTGAGAAGAACTGCCGTTATCAGTAGAAGGTTGCATCACTATCTGACCCTGGGAAAGACATGAAAGGATCCGCTTCTCCATCCGCTTGCGTTCTCTACACTCCTCTTCCAGTCATTCCCTCAACTGAATGTTTTGCTCTTTGAGCTCATCCACAACGGTTTTAATGGCTGCCTGTGATGCCATCTCATATCTCCTACACGGAGTAGAATGATGGACAGCCGTTTTGGACACACCCATTCCTAGGCCCCGTACAAGGCCTCGATTATCACGACCAAGAGCCTATTAAAAAAAATCAGAGACAATCTTCAAGGTAAATGAAAGGAGAATATTGCCTAAAATGCCTAAACATTTTCTGTGACTAGAAAACAAGATCACATATTGGAAAGAAATGAAACTTTAGCTCATTGATCCAATGGAAGTCTTTTGGAAAGATCTCTGTTTTTATGATCATGTAATTGACAAAGCCGAGGCCAAGTTGGAAACAAAAGTTGATTATTAACAGAAGCAATATGTCATACAATTACTTCAAAAGTTTTGACATGTCAAATGCATGGTTATTATGAAATCATTCCCAGCCATAAAATGAAGTCCAGTATATATATATATATATATATAATCCATAAATCAAATAGAACTTGGAACATCCCTGGTTTTTTTCCCTTTTCTCTTTTTTTTTTCTTTTAATGTAAATCTCAAAATTCCATGGTTCTTTCACCAGAAATCCGACCTATGTATGTACAAAAACAGAATTTCAACCAGGAATTGGCATTATATAGCGACCACTTCCGCCCATAGCACCTTGATAATCACCACCACTTCCATCCATCCACTTGCGCCTTCTAGCTGGAAATAAATCACTAAAAAAAACATTATCTCCTTCAAGTGGAAAAAAGAAAATGGAACGGCCATCGTCTCAATTCTCACTGATTAGTGTTTACCACCCCCCCGCCCCACCCCCCCACAATTCAAGGGTTTGGTGTAGTAGCAGGAATGGATTTGATGCCCTCTTCAGTTTCAATTTCAGTTCTCCTTCATAGTTTTCTGTTATTTGTGAAAGTTGGAATATGCTATAATGCTTTACAATTCCTGATCCAGGTGCAGAGCACCAGAAAAGCAAACAAGCTGGCCTTTCTGGACAAATCAGTCCCACTGAAACATGTTACTTCAAATTCAAACTATTTCAAGTGCATGATAATGATGATGATGATGATGGACCCATGTTTCCACTTAAATGAAATCATCAAACGCATTTTGTACGTAAATATTTATGATCAACAAAAAACGTAAATAAGAGTATTAAGATAATTCACCTACCAATGCGACCGGATCATGGTTAAGGTCTTTTTCCACAATGGTGGGGTCACGCTGAATCAGATTATCGATTTCATCCTGAAAAGAATTCAACTCCTTCCAATCAAGAGTTCTAGAGAAGAGTACCAAAAGGCAAATGGCATGAAACTTATGATGACTATTCTACATTATATTATGAAAACAGCCAATATACATTTGTATACATGTACAACATGTATGAAAACTTCTTACTAAGTAAAAAAAAAAAAAACAATGAAGTAACTTAAATTCTATATACAGAACCCAAATCCAACAATAAAGTAACTTAAAATCTTGAGCTCAATTCTAGTTTTCAGAATAAAAACTGTCATTGTAGGGTAAAATGAGATGCCAAAAGCCTCCGTGTTGAATAAAAATAGGATTCATGGTCTCAAAAGATAAAAACTCAAACCTGTGTGTGATCTATCTATTTTGGGGTTTGGGTTATCAAAGGAACACCCCGCGGATTAATTATGATGACTATTCTGCATTATATTATGAAAACAACCAGTGGCAAACTTCTTACCAAATATTGATTCCCAGTAGCACCATCCTTCCTACCATGAGTGGCGAGATATACTTGCGTTCGAGTGACCAAACCGTTAGGATTTTGCTGCGACTATAAAAAGAAATAACAAAATATGGAGCTTAAAACATATTATAATAGTAAAGTAACATCAATTAAAGTCAACAATACTTACCAACTCCGCTGCCACCCGTGCTTGTCCCTTTCTACCAGAAGTATGTGAGCATTTCAGTGCTTTTCTAGCAGCCTTTCCCTTTTGTCTAAGAGAATGGGCATGGGACGTCGAGTTGAGTTCAACAAAACTCTCCCAATCTTCTTTCTTGACACCCTCAGGTATGTTGGACTTTCTCTCCACATCCGTTTGGTATTTGTCTAAAACTTTCAGCCAGAGTTTGGACTTCCAATCTTTCCATGAATTGTTGGCTTTCTTAAGTATAAACCTTTTGGAGTATTCTGGGACTTCAAATGAGTGCTGCAATAAGAAAAATCAAGACATAAGTCATAATTAAAAAATTCAAATTACTATGTAAAATTAAATGAAGTAAATGAACAAGCACTTACACTAACAATCTCCCAAACTAGCTCCTTGAGCTCATTAGGCACATCAGACCGTTTGAGGTAAATGGGAGACACATAGGTCCTCACAACCTCCCCTATCTTAGAGGACAACCGCACTGAGTTGTCTCCAATAGGTTGCCCATTTTCCCCAAATGTGACTGGGGGAAGTCCACCTGTTGCAATAGGCCATTATTAGAAAATTTTCAAGTTCAGATACTACAAGTGCTGCAATCAAATTATAGGAAATTTGTAGGGTCTTTGAAGAATTCCCCAAATATAAATGAGGTCCATGTCTGTGATGGATCCTAAGAAAACTAGGCCTAGACCAAATGCCAGTGCTCCACATCAAGATTGCAGTGGGTGGTTTCTTATCATTTCCTTTCCTAATTTTCTTATGCATTCTTTTGTCAAGACATCAAAAGCATAAAATGATTCTTTACATTTGTGGAACAAAAATTATATTAGCATAATCAGATGGAATTAGTAAGATGAAAGGCTCTGTTGTTAGTAGTTAAATAATTCTGGACTTTCTTGTATGAACTTGAAAACATATGGAAAAGAATTTAAATGGCTACATTAATGAGCCCTAAAATTAATGAGCTCTAAATGAACTTTTGAATAAAGACTAGTCTTCCGTTAATGAACATGTGACAGACTACTCTGTAAAAAAAGGTAAAATCAAATTAAAATCAACACATCTCAGTCATACTGATCAAATCAGATCAAACAACAATAACTTATCAAATTAAATGAGTAGTAGTGCTAGAGTAGAGAGACGAAGTTGTTTTTATACGGATAAAACAAATGACTCCTATTGGCTTATACTTTGTTTGGTTGTGCATTTTCAGTGATTACAAAGTATGAAACGGATGAAACAATACATACCCTCATGAGAGCTACCATGAACAGTAGATGCAGAAGAAGACGATGAGGTATAATGCGACATAGCACCTACAATCTCAACAGCACAGAGACTGTTGGTACTCTACATCATAGAGAAAGTTACTAAACCATAAATCAACAGATCTACCAAAGAAATTGAAAATGAATTAAATCCACAAAAAATGAATTAAATCCACAAACCAAACAACATAACATAACTCAACAGAACCCAAATGAATCAATGAAAAAAGTATTAAAATCACACTGAGATACTCTTCATTTACACAATAGAGTCAAGATCAAACCAATCTGACGAATAAAATCCAAAGAAGATGCTGATTTGAGAGGAAAACACCAAACAAGTGAGCCCAAACAGAAAAGAACACACAACGATAGTCTCTTCTACAGAAATCCCCTCAATAAGATAGTAAATAACCAGTCCATCCAAACTGCACGAAAACAAACATTTCATTCTACCTGTGTAGTTGTCCCTGATTTCTGCCTCAAACTAACATCAAAGTCTGATAAAATCCATCATTATATTATGGATCAGTCCAAACAAGAGCAAAGCCTAGCCAAAACAGAGCCCTAGATATACCTTAATATTTGCCCACAAAAGGACCAAAGCCATCCTTATATCAAGTGTAATGATAGAAATAACATAGTACCAAGTGTTTCGTATTTTTTCAGAATTTATTATTCAATTGCAAACAGAATTTTGTTAGTCTTCCAAAGCTGTGGTCTCAGAGACATCAGACACATGGATGCCTACTTATTTTGCTTGCCAATTGTGACAGCTCAGATTTTTCAGATAAGTACTAAGTGGTAAACAGTTCTTCTATGTTCGAAAAAATTCATGCGGTAATGTCACAAATCCATAAGCAACAAATTGCTTAGCTACAGAAGACAGGCATCTGTCCTAGATGATTACTTTCAGAACAACAAAACACACCCACCCTTAGATAAACTAAAGGAAAAGCAGCAAGCAGGAAAAAACACTTAAATATGTAAAAATGCATATATATTATACATCCCCATTGGTAATTAATAAGCCGTAATTTCGCAAATATCAAGATTCTACAAGCAATAGCAAGTTAAAACACATTTTTTCCCTTATACAAAAGAGAAATAATATATATCTAACTGATTGAAGAATCAATTAGCCTTTGTCACAACAGACACTGCAGTCGATCGAAACCACTTATAATTCTTTCTACTCAACATTCAAAATCTAATTACAAAAACAGCTTATAATTCTTTCTACCAAAAAAAATCTTTCCTTGATAAAAAATAAAAAATAAAAAAAAAAACTTTGAATAGGAAGAACACAGTAAAACAAAAAGAAGCAATCTTCTAACTGAAAGTTGGAGATATCAATAATTCCCATTAAAATAGATAGTGATGAGACCTTTGAGCTTCAAAAGGCTTCAAATCATCCATTAAAACTCAAATATCAATAATTCCCATTAAAATAGATAGTGGAGGATGCAGTGAGTGGAGACATCTCTCGTATGGGTGCACACATGCAAGTAATTAAAGCTACGTCTCTTAAAACTATTGCCAACTGTATCTTTATGTATTGACTATGGATTATGGATCATTGATTCGGAAATTCGCGCGGAGCCAGCTTATTTGATTCTTGAATTCCAATAGATGTTGGAAATTTTACTTTTCATGGATCTTATACAAGTGATTGAATCAAATACATTATGTGAGATCAATGCTGCATCACTGATGTAGAAAAATACAACAAATGGGCACTCAATTATACCAAAATCAGAGTTAGTATCTATTACCCAGTTGCCAAAACTGCTGAAATTCTACTACATTTAGAAAATACCCTATTGGGTGATGCATATAAAAGGATTTCAATATTTCATGAAAACCCACTGAGGAAATGAGACTGCTACATAGATTTTTACAAACCCCATTCGAGTCTTCTTGCTCCCCCCATCAATCAAAAGCTAAATGCTGTCATTTGAGTGAATCTAAGACCATAAACAAAAGCACCACTCTCACGAATCTGTTAGAAAAGAAATCCACCAGTCCATACCATAAATCCATCCAAACAGGAAAGCGAGAGAGAGAGAGAGAGAGAGATTAGGGCAACTTATGGAGTAGGAATCATAATTTTTTTTTCATAAAAATACGCAAGCACAGATCATTCAACCGATTTATTTGGCATACTTGCAGCATTAAAATCTACAAACTCAAGCAGGCAAAATCATGAAAAGAGCAGTGCAGATCATGAAAAAAAGAAGCGATCTACATCATCAGAACCATCTAAACCCTAAATCGACAGATCTACCAAAAAATCAAAAGTAAAGATCAAAACTACAAAAAAAAAGGGACAGTATTTACACATGCAAAACCGAAATCAAGTAGTAGGAGAGGATCGTAAACCGCCATCCATACCTGCAAACCGCTTCAAAAACCACTCTTCGTCGTACAGTTGAAGATAAGCGGTTTCAAAGAGAGAAAAACCACCGCACTTGGGGAGTGAAAGATAGGCCGACTTCAAAGTGAGAATAAAGAGGGTATGGAGAGATCAGATATGGGTTTTTCTTTGGGGATTTGGAGAGAGAGGTAGAACAATGAAGAGGCGTCGTTTGTGTGTTAAGATTCAAAAGGGCATGCAAACGAAATAGGGTTGTAAAGGACGTCCCGCGGCAACATCGGCTACACCATCACTAGGAGACCCACTTAAGGACGAATGATCAACGGCTGACAACCATCAAAATCTAAACGACGGATGATCAACGGCTGAGAACCATCAAAATCTAATCGACAGCCACAGCCGTCGTTTTTCCCTAATCTTTAATGTCGGATATTTGTGTTTTTGACGTAGTGTAAGACAGCATTTAGACCAACTATGGCCGATCGAGTAGATAAGTGCCAATCAAGAAATTGCTCATACAAAAAATGAGTGTAGACAAGATAAGTGTTAGTAAGAAAAGAACAAAAGATGCAAGCAAATCACACAGAGATTTACGTGGTTCACTCGATCTTGAGGTATGTCCACGGATCACACCGATTCCCACTATGCTCAAAAGCAGAAGATGAGAATACAAGATACAACTTCTCTGGCGGCTATGCTAGGGTTACATAATAGCACATGGTAATATTACGAAAATACCCCTACAAGGTACCCGCGACAGTGGACCTGAATTAACAGTCTTGAAATCGGGCTCCATAACTCAATGGGGTGTAAGATCCTACAAGTGGTGTTAGAGCCTAGTAGGTTGGGTGTTTGAGTCACAAGACACGCGTTTTGCGAGTTACGCAGCAAGAGTCGCTGCGAGTGTGCCGTTGAGGGAGGGATTGTTGAGGTCAATGTCCACCCTCGTCCCGGAGCGGTCATAATTGAGGTTGAGCCCCCGCCCTCATCATAAAACCATTGTTATGCCATCTCCTATCGCCAATTGGTTTTGGGATAAGTGGTAGCTCAATGGGGTATAAGATCCTATAATAAGAATGTTGAGATGGATGTGTGGTAAAATTAGGAAAGATAATAAAAATGAGAGCATTCAGTAGCATTATGGTAGCATCAATAGGTGAAAAATTAGGAGAGACTCGTTTGAGATGGTTAGGACACGTGCAAAGCAAGCCAACAACAATGCTGGTGAGAAAATCTTTCCGTGCAGGTTGTGCCACCTCAAGCAAAAGGCTAAAGAGGACATGAATGAAATTAGTAACGATAGATGTGAAGAAGTACAACCTATCCAAAGATTTGGCTAAGGATAGACTGGAATAATGAAACATAATTCATGTAGGTACCTCAACATAGATGATGAATGAGCAGATGAAACATGTGACCTCAAGATAGATGATGAATGAGCAGATGAAACATGTGATGATACAATTCTTTTGATATGTCATGTGAGAAGAAACAAAAGTCATGAACCATGTATATCTATTGAAATGTAAAACAATGAGATAATAGAGTACACCTCAAACATCTTCTCATGCATGCCCCTGTTATAGTAAATTGAAATCATTTTACAAAAGAACTCACGAGGCAAGTGTTCCCAACTTTCAGAAAATATCATCGTCCAAAGTTCTTCAGCTTCTTCAAGTCTACCATCCTCTGCTAAAGCATTTAGTAATGTATAATAGCTCCCCTTGGTTTTCCCTTGACCTTTGCTTAACATCCACTTTGTCACCTACCCCACCAGAGTTCTTATTGGATGACAAGAATTTTTTTTAAAGTAGATTAGGAACAAAAGTGACAAAATTGAACCTAAACAGCCTTTGTTAATACCTGAATTACCCTCCTCCATTCTTCTTCGTTCTCAAGAGTCTTCAGAGCTTTCTTCACTGTAATTAAAGGAAACTCTAACTCCCAAGTAACGAAAGAATCAAGAGCCACATAAACTTCCTCCTTGACATTTGACAATCCTTTTATCTAAGAGAGCATGGAGAAGGAAAGATTCCCATGTAAAAGTCAAAAAAAGAATGCAGCAGTAGCAACCAAATAAAACAATGACATAATAAAAAAAAATCTAAATTAAATAAATGTTAAAAAAAGAAAAATTATTATGCATGCATAAGTAGGAGATTCCTCTTCCTAAAGATGCACACCAAATCATGAGTTGAGGCTCAATAGTTCCTCAACTTGGTTGCTAGTAGTCTTTTCGGCACATTTCTATAGCCCTATTTACATTGAAGAGGAATGGAAAATCTTCTGCTTTTCTGCAACTGTTCCTCTCCCCACATCCGGTGCAACGACAGTTCCTCAAGGAAGACCCTCAAAAACCAACATTTTTTCCCTGCAAGGAAACGCAAGTCCAACCCCCTCTATAGGAAAAGTATTTCCTCTTCTGCGGCATTACACAAAGGTGTCCTTTATGTTGCTATCATGTTGGATGTTGAACATTCTTGACCTCATCAAACTTGTTCTAGTTGTCAAGAGTCCAAGGATATGTTTAACTTCATCATGGAACACTAGAAGTATCAGATTTTTGCCCATAGTAAGAGTTATAGAACTCAACACACCCAAAAGTGTACAGGAAAAAAAAAAAAAAACTAAATCGAATAATTTCAAGCAATGGATGGTGATTAAATCTGGAGTGATTAGACCTTGAACCTGACAAATTTGAATCACTTCGGCATGGTTCATAGCTCATTGCAGATAAATAGCCAATTTAGGCCTTGGGTTTCTAGGTCCAACAAAAGGAATTAGAAAGTGATGTACCAGTAATTAGCCAACTACGTGCAAATGATTTGCTTCCCATTCCGAAGGCACGAACGAAATGACATTTAGGATTTAGCATCATTCTTTACAGGGCTGAACCAGGTCTGGAATTAATTTCGGCCGAAATCATATTGCAGGATGATGAACTGAATCAGCTTAGTACAGTTGATCTAAAATCATGCAACAATACTTAAATGGGGGTACGCTCCTTGCATGCCGTCCACAAGGTAAACCTTCATAATTCGCAACTCCCATATGCTAAAATAGCGAGCATCATACAAATGACAGATTGACATCAACATCACATTCGAAAGTCCAAACCATCCAATTGACAGGCACTAAATGGTCGAGTTTAGGAGAAAATGCTTAGTGAAGCATACTTAGGGGAATTATGTCTGCAAACCTCTTTTATCCATCATGCTTTATAGATACTCTAACGTCTTCCTGGCTAAAGTGGTTTGATGAACTTAGAAAAGTTGGTCATACTAAACAACAATACAATAAAACCTTACACATTCAATAAGCTTTGCTGCCTTAGAAATGGTGCCTATTCTCTTTCTGGATTTCCAAACGCGAGGATATCTTGGTCTTGGGCCTTTTAAAGCACATCTCTGCAACACAGCAAAAACACTCTATGTGAACACAATTGAACATAATCCAAAATATAAAAAATGTAACAATGCAAAAGCATAATAATTTTTTTTCTATATATAAACACAAAAGCTTCAATGAAAGATAAGATCAGACAAAACCAGCACCCAAAATAAAAAATGACACCCACACAAAATCACAAAAGACTCCCATCACCCAATTCCTCTTTTTGCATTCAAAGCAATAACAAAACAAGCTAAGGGGGGTGTTTTACTTAAAAATGGATGATGCCATGAAAAGAAAACCGTAGAATGCCAGAAGAACATGTTTCACTAAAAAAACAGGTACGAGATTATAAACAGAAAATGCCCTGACTGTTGTCAAGATCTAAGAACTGGTGAAGTAGTGCTTACATCAATCAATAACATAATTATAGAAGGGCTAAAAAGAAGCTCACCACAGAAGAACCATTCAATCTCCTTGAAGTGTAAGTTAATACCAAACTACTGGCAACAGTAGCTGGAGGAAATCTCAAACCGAGCATCTTGGGAAGGACGATGTTTAATTCATTAAGCATCACCTGAGGACAATAATAAGAAGAAAAATGAGAAGTAGATAATCTCTTTCAAACCAAATGCAAGCTCTGAAAAATCAAGAGAAGAAGAAGAAGAAGAGGCATTTGATTTGGCGATCGACGGACCTACAACTGCGAGAAGAGACACTGAAAAGTGGAAGAAGACCCAAGCGTCAGAGGGCGAGCTGCTGCAGCTACAGCCTGTATTTGGTCCGTAAGTATTATCGTCATATTATTATCAGGGACTTTTACCAAAATCATCCTCGGATGCGTATCTTTTCTAAATCAAATATAGGAAAAAGTTGATTTTTTTGTAATTATATTAAATAATATATATTTTCGTATTTACGTATGTATTCAATTTCATGTAAATAAATAAATTCATTTAACAATGAATTACTATATATTCCAATTTCAATTTAGGACAAACAAACGAGCAGCCGCATTTGAATCAACCACATATCATTATTCTATGGCATGAAGGCCTAGGTTCGAGGGCTTTGACTTGCCTTAATAGGGCCTAACCGGCATATATTGAGGGTAGGGTAGGGTAAGCACAAATATTAGACATTGGACAAATATTAATTTGATCAAATCAACCTAGCCTTTGTTTTTAGAGGTTCGAACTTTACTGTTTTTAAATATATATTTTTCTTGTCATGCGATTCCAAATTGTAAAATCACGCAAAATGGAAAAGGGAGTGGCCCTTTTAAAATCGAACTCTTTTTCTAATCTTTTGCCAAGGAGACATTCTTAGTCTTTTTTAGTCTGGCCGTTAATTGAAAAATAAAACAAATTCCAATTAAGAGAACTGTGTATAGTTTCCTCTTACAACAACAACAAGAACAATAGCGGCAACCGGGAAAGTTTGAAAGTGAGTCCTGCCAAGATTACTAAAGCCAGCAGATGAACTAGGCTCCACATTCCTAACAGGCAGGCTATAGGCTAGGCCTCAATTCGTTTATCAAGAAAAAAATACAGACCACCTGTTTAACCATGCAGTCCTCACAATTACTAGGTAGGCACCGGCCGAATTGCACCCAAACCAGGGAGATTGATTTACCTGTAAAACATTTTAACTACATATTTTACAAATTTGTTGCTGTAGTGAAAGATGAATGCTGGATAAATGAAAAAGTACATTGACCCGTGAACATTCACATCCCATCGACCAAGATTTTGCAAGAACTACACTATAAAATCAGACCCCCATGGTCTTTTCTTTTTCCTTTTTTTATCCCCAGCTCAAGTCTCTTGGCTTTCCATATTAAGTTCCATTTCTTCCATCCATTTGTGCTGCCACAATGAACACACCGAAGTTGGCTTTTAATAATGGAGCGACAACACATATATCAAAGCCACTACTTTGTAACAGATGGGTGGTTTGCACGCCCGCACACAGTGCAAAATAGATTTAATACAAGATCTGTGCATAAAAATGTGGGAATATACTGATCTGACATTAGGATATGGAACGAATACATCATGTTTCTTCTTGCTACGTAGGGGACTGGAACACACGCTCACCCCACTCATGCACCAATGTCCCAACCATCTGGGCTATACAGCTTGGGATGAATAGCTCAAAATTCATTATATACAAAGACTTATGACCTGACCTCTACTACTCACAGTATGACTTCAAAATAATAGCATGCTCATGACCCCTACGGTTCATTGCTATCATCAGAAAGTAACCAATTCAGATACTCTGATCCGTTATCTAATATGGAACTCTGACCAGGTGGAACAACCCTCTTTCTCAGTAATGTTTCAACAGTAATGGACTTCCTTTTCCGCCCACCACGTGCCCTAGACCTAAACTGCTCATCAGATTCCAAAAAGTCACCCTGCAATCAAGAAACAAGAAGGAATTGTTCATAAGGGCTTGACATTAATAAGTCAGCAGTGTTCAATTATCTTCATGGCTATAGAGTATAAAACTAGAGAGAGAAGAAAATGATCATCAATTCCAAGAAAATGAAACAAATCAAGCTCATTAGAGGCAGATCAATGCCACTGGCATAATATAAATTGCTTCAGCCAGCCGCCAACATGAAGCAAGTTCAATGTATGGTATAGACTGATATTTTTGGTGACACAGCATATCTGCTGTTTCAACAAGATACATACATATTTTATACCTGTACATTGTCAGTGGCTGACATGACATCTCATCTTATAACCAATGTTGAGACAAATACATGAAAACAAGAGTAAAATAGAAACCTTGATGCACCGAGAAAGATGGGACTTCTTTCTTTTGAAAAAAAAAAGAAGAAGAAAGAAAGAAAAAGGTTCTGCTGATCTGAAGATAAATGGCATAAGAGATAACAGGTTAAGGTCATGAAAGGCAACACACACTGGAAAGGATAACACAATAAGAACATATGGCTCCATGCTATGAGTAACAAGGATAAGATTGCATAAGATAAAAAATAATTTGAACATGTAAATTTTAGTACACATGTAATTGTAAGCAACTTAGCATGGCAAATTGTCTCCTCCGCATTGAAAACCAGAAGGCATCAAACTTACATGCATATAGACATGAGCAGCAGATCTCTCATGATTATCCCTCACATGCTTGAATGGGAATTTCTTCCGGCACCCAGAGACATGACATGTAAATGGTCGGAGGCCAAGGTGAACAGCCTTTATGTGCTGCTTAAGGTTAGAAGTCTGCAAATGATACATTTGTCAGGTAAACTTCTACTGGCATCATATAAGTTTTTTTATGACATACTATCATTCTCTCAACAAGCTCAACACAAACAGTAAAAGAAGGATTATAACATAAGAAAGGTAATAGAACCTTACAGTTGAAAATGAAAGACTGCAATCTTGAAAACTGCACTTTATACTCTCAGTAGCATCTTTATCTTCATGGGTACGGAGGTGTCGTTTGATATTTTTCTTGAGCTGTTGGGTCCCACAAACCTCACAGGGAACATATTGGTGGCATAATCTTAGATGATCCTTAAGGCATTCAGTGTTCGAGAAAACCTTCATACAGCCAGGTTCACAGCAGATTGCCTCCACAGAATCCAGTTTAACTGTGATGGACAGGTGAATAGGGGAAGAATTATAATACTGTCACTTGAAAGCTTCATACAAGAGAATAGTTTCGACTTGCGGATAGATTGACGAAAATGAATACTTTCTTAGACCAGCAAATATAAATGTGTGTGCGTACACCTATACAGCACATTATCTTCCATTGGCTTTGCCTGTTTTCCACATTATATTAAATTGGGATTTTCTTAATAAATAAAACACTGAACTCCAATATTTCATCATATACCCAGAATTACACCAAAAAAGCCTCAACTGACTCAATGATAGTGGCACTTGTAGCTTTTGGTAGAACAAAATTGGAAACGAGAGTTGTTAGAGCTTTTTTCCATCAGTAAATAAAACTTCAAGCCCAAGCACTCAATAGCTTAGTGGTGTCAGCAGACGGCACCTCAGTTTCAGTGAATTGCCCATGGATCAGTCCTTGGGCCTGTGGGTCCTAGTGCCCCACCTCCACCAGCAGTCCAATGTATCGGAAATAATAATAATAATAATAAAACTTCACCTAAGCAAAGGATCTTATAGAAAACAAATTGACTGCCTAGGTCGCTTACCGTGTGAATCTTCATGCTTCCTCAACTTTGATGCAAACTTAAATTTCTTTCCACATTCCTGGCATATGTGCTGCTTTTGCACGTCAGTGTCATGAGAGTCCTCATCATGAAATTCCTTCACATGCCGTTTCATGTTTCCCTGGAAAGCAAACTTCCGGTTGCAGTTCTCAGTGGGACATATGAAGAGTTTTCCTTGGTGCCGGAGCAAGTGGCGAGTCAAATGATCTTTCCTTCTATAGCTAGAATTGCAGTCATCTATCGAGCATGTAAATGACCTCTACACCAAGTAGAAAAAGGATAACCAGCTGAAGTTAAACTAATGAAAACACGTAAGCAAATGACACGTACAAAAACCAAGTTACCATGATCTTTAAATCATGGTATAGTAGTGATACAAGTAACAGACAATCAAATGACAAGGTGGGGGAGAAACAGGATCAAAATCATGCAATAGTGATGATACAAATTACCTAAATTCCAAGAAAAATAGATCAAGTGATCATTCAATAGCTAATATCTGTACAGAGCTTCATAATTATCACTTAGAGAATCATAAACGCTGTTGGAAAAGTTGTCAACAAACCTCTTAGAAATAGGTGCGTGAATGAGGCAATCCTGAAGGAGCTTCACAGGAGGTCACCCATCCTGATACTAGTCCATTCAAGATCAAGAACGAAGCCACTTCGCATTTTGGAGTTCTTTAGATGGGATCCAATGCTTCACGCCAAAATATCCAGTTTTCTTGTACTATTTTCATCAACTAAAAAACCTAACCCTGCAAAACCATTTCCTTTCAGGCCATGCAAATTAAAAAGGACACTAAAAATCAGTCATATCAGACTATGTCCTATTTAGAAACAACAAAAGACTAGTCAGTTTCTCCAAATCAAAGAACCATGTAATCCTACAAATAAAAATATAACATTGCATGGTATTCAAACTTCATTATATTCCTACTAAAACATCAAATTTTGGGAACGCATTCTTGAAACAAAGCTTAAGCAACCACTTCCTCAGGCTCCCCGATTAGAAGATACTCATCAAAAGAATAGGAAAAAAAAAACTAAACATTTCCCCTTCATCATTAAAACAGAAAAATGATTCCAAAGCATTTAAGCAATTTCTGAATCGACCCACTAGAAAAAATTGATGTGCGAAGAAGAAACTGACAAACACCAAGAAATCAACGGGTCTTCGCGAAGAAGGGTCTGTTTTCTTCATTTTTCTCGTTCTATCTTTTTCACTTTTTCCAGTTACATTGCTTTCAAATTCTAAAAACCATGTAAAATCCAGTAGCAATTCTTTCCTTTCCTCTAATCCAGTTCATATACTATGATTTTGCTCGGTTCTTTTCGATCGTTTACTTGTATAATGTCAATAGAAAACAAAAACATTGATACAAATTCGAGTGTTATATGAAATCTAAGAGAATAGAGGGAGATACCACAATGGAATGGCTTTGCATATGCTGCTTAAGATACGAGGGTTTTTTGAAGCTCGCACCGCATTCCTTGCAATCATAAGATCTAGGCCGCTCATCATCACATTCCTTTTCTTTATCTTTGATTTCATCCTGAGTTAGACAAAACATACACATTCATACAAGTTCAACTTGCAAATCAAGAAGAAGAAGATCGAAAGAAAAGAGAAGGGATAACTTAAAACCCTAGATGATTCGATTCGATTCGACTGCTGTATACCTTGTGTTGGGATTGGATATGGGAAGATATGAGAGATTTCTTTGATCTGCAAATACCGCAGTAATCGCAGTAGTAGCGTCTTATGTCTCTGAAGATGGGCGATGGAGGAGTAGTTCCTACTTCTTCTTCTTCTTCTTCTTCTTCTTCTTCTTCTTCCTCTCTTCTTCTCATTGGATTTGGATCAGAATCCATATCGGCCAAAGAGAGAGAAAGCGATGTAGGTTGCGTGGGAGGGAGGGTTGGTTTTTCAGGGTTAGGGTTTTTGTAGTATGTTGGAATAGATGCTCAGATTTTGGTTAGGGCTACAAGGAAAACAAAATTCTCAATTTTGCAGTGCACTGGAAACGGAGAAGACATAGGATCCAAAATCGCTAACCTATGAGAAACATAGTGGGGCTTGGACTGGACGACTTCGTCGTCGTCAGAGGAGGCCAAGGAATACGGCCGGGTTCGGTTGCTTGGTTTCTCTTGCAGAGCGGAGCAGAAACGGAGGAGGAAGAACAGATCTAGTTTTCCAGGCCAGAGCGACGGACTCTCTCGATCCGGTTCCTGTTTTTTTTTTAATTTATTGAGTTTTCCATTTGAGTTTTTGTGTAATTCATTTGACAAATTTATCTCATTTTTTTAAATTTAACTTAGGTCTTTGAACAAATCTTTCTTTGTTGTTGGTAAATTTATTCGAGTTTTTTTTTAATTTATTTGAGTTTTTTATAAAATCTATTTGAGTATTTTAGCAAATTTATTTGCTTTTTTTGAAATCTATTTGTGTTTTTAAATTTTTTTTTGTGTATTTTGAAATGGTAGTCGACCATTGTTAATGATATATCTCACTAATCATTGGATATGATTTATCTTTAAATAAATAAGAACTTGTAAAGAAAGAGTAACTTGGACATTTTAGGTCTTCAATTTTGGAAAAATGACCTACCACACTATGAAAAAAGATTGTGGGGCTAAGGCCAAAAAGTGAAATGTTTAGGGACCTATCGCCGAATGCCCCAACAAGATTATTGACCGTACAACCGTTGCTGTAATGTTGACGTCCACTTATTTGCTGCTTGAATGGGCTGGACTTCTGCACGCAGGTCAGGTCGAACCAACCCAAACCTGGAACTAACCTCCCTTGGCAAAAAACCCAGTTGGTTGTTCTTCGGCTTCTCTATTTCTGTGCAACAAAAACCTGCGACTTAGGTTCTGTTACAGTTCTTCTCCCTTCTATTCTAGTTTGGTTTTGCAATTAGAACCGTAGAGATCTAGACAAGTCGAGACCCTGCGATCTCTTTCCTGTCAAGAAATGGCACAATAGTGACTGGTAATCTGGCGATGGGAAACGCATGGCTCCGGCGACGGCAGGGATCCAATCCCCTCTCTTTGTCTTTGACGACTGTCTTCTCTAGTTTCAATGATCAAGAAATTCCTCTATTTTTCTCTATTTGGATGCAGCAGCCAGACCGGATCATTACGAGGCAATCCCAGAGGAATAAGAACAAGATCCATGTAACTATGATGAAGTTATAAATGATAAGGATTCAGGATGTTGGGAAAAGGCTATGAAATCTAAGACGGAGTCCATGTACTCCAATTAGGTCCGGAAACTTGTGGACTTACCTGCCAACATTAAATTTATTGGGTGCAAGCGGGTCTACAAAAGAAAAGGAGGATCAGACGGAAGAGTTAAAACCTTTAAGGCCAGGCTTGTTGCGAGAGAGTATACTAAAAAAGAGGGCATCGATTATGAGGAGACTTTTTCGCCAGTAGCCATGCTCAAGTCTATTCGAATACTCTTATCCATTACGGCCCATTTCGACTACGAAATTTGGCAAATGGGTGCCAAGACGGCATTTCTCAATGGCCATTTTAAGGAAAACATCTATATGATGCAGCCAGATGGTTTTATAGTAAATGATCAAAAGCAAAAAGTTTGCAAACTGCAGAAGTCCATTTATGGATCAAAGCAAACGTCTCGAAGTTGGAACATCCATTTTGACCAGGCAGTCAAATTGTTTGGTTTTTGTCAGAATCTGGATGGGTCGTGTGTCTATGAAAAGTGAAGGAGGCATGGTAGTTTTTCTCGTATTATATGTCGATGACATCATTCTCATTGGAAGTGACATAGGGATGTTGTCAACGGTCAAAGTTTGGTTGGCAAAAACATTTGATATGAAGGATTTGGGAGAAGCCAGCTACATCCTAGAGATCAAGCTTTATCGAGATCAAAAAAATAGGATGATTGACTTATCTCAACCTACGTATTAGATAGGCTACTAGTACAATTTGCTGTGCAAAACTCCAAGAAATGTATCACACCTATTAGGTATGGAGTGCACCTTTCCAAGGATCAGTGTCGAAGACAATTGAAGAAAAGGAATAGATGAAGGCAGTACCATATGCTTCTATTGTTTGTAGCGTCATTTATGCTATGCTTTGTACTGGACCGGATATCTATCACGCAATGGGCCTAGTCAACAAATATCAATCAAACTCAGGTCCTGACCATTGGACTGTTGTAAAGTGTATTCTCAATTACTTGAGAAGGACTACATATTACATGTTAATTTGCGGCAACAATGAGTTAATTCCAATTGGATACACAGACTCTGACTTTATGTAAGATAAGGTTTCAAGGAAATCTACCTCTGGATATGTGTTTATGCTTGGTGGCGGAGCCATCAGTTGGTAAAGTGTCAAATAGGATTGCACCGCTGATTCCGCCTCGGAGGCTGACTATGCTGCGGCTTGTGAAGCAACTAAAGAAGCAGTATGGCTAAAGAGATTCCATTTGGAGCTTGGAGTGGTACCATTGGCGCGATAGCCCCTCATAGTCTTCTGTGACAGTAGCGGGCAGTTGCCTAATCCAAGGAAACTAAGGAGCTATTGAAGCCAAAAACACGTAGAGATGAAATATCATCTAGTCAGAGAGATTGCGAAGAAAGGTGACATCATTGTTACCAATATAGCATTTGCGGATAGTCTTACAGATCCCTTTACTAAGCCATTGACTACCAAAGTCTTTGATCAGCTGTGAATGTGATGGGTGTGAGATGTAACCCTGACTGAAATTGAGTCTAAGTGGAAGATTGTTGGATTGTATGTCCTCAATTCAGTGGATGATGTAAATAAATTGATTTATTCCCCTAATTAAATTTATAGTTTTCATGCTTTATTCATGTAATGAATTGTATTTAATTATGATTGCACAATAACTAATACAAAATGACATGATGGTTCATGAGATAAACAAAAGCCTACAAGTATATTAAATGTAATCCATATACAGGAGATATGGATCGCAAATCTTATACTTGAAAGAAGTTTCACAACCAGTGATGAGATTGGGCTTCTCATCTGTACATGGTTGTAGCACCTCAGTCACTATGAGATAGTGTGGTTTGTCTCAACCATTAGAGTGTAAGACCCTGGATTGTTGTGCTAGTACATTGGATGTACTGAAGGACCATGAATAAAACGTTATACAAATCTGTTTTTGATTAAGGACTGCTCTCATAATTCCCAAGTAATGGGCTCTTAATCCTGAGAGATTAATGGACTAAAGTTTCTACTATACATTTACTTTGAGTCACCAACGAGTGACGCCCATTGTAGGTCAACACATCGGTGTCTTAGGTACGTAGTAGTGGGGCTGTGGGAACATATAATTTCTAAGAGGGGATCTATCTTCTAAAAGAGAAATCTCCTCTTGCCAATTAATGAAATTTATCATTGATAAATGCGAACCCGTCTTGATTAAGAGTTAATCAAATGGACAGATGAGTACTGTGATTAATTGGGTCATAAGGATAATAAGAGATGAATCCAATTTGGTTTGACAGATTAATTCTAATACGTCCATGGATATAATTGATGGAGGGGCCTACTTGCAGTAATTGAGAAAATAATGATCTTCTTGTTAATATTCCTACGAATAGAGTTCATTTGCATTTATATAATGGACTTTTTTGCAATTAACTGTAGGTCCGAAGCTCACATGAGATGTGGGATCTGGATTTTCTGTTGGAGCCAAATTCTAAGGAATCTCTAGTGGTCCCTATGCTAGCCTAATAAGAGAAGGTTACTAATCCAGTTGGAACTCTTAAAGAAATGAGGAGTATGACATATACTAAGAATAGAAGTGAGACTTATAATTCTGGACAAAGAGGGGGTGCTCCATAAACTATAAATAAGAGGAGAGGCTTAAAGATCTCTACACACAATATCATAAGCCTCTCTCTCTCTCTCTCTTTCCTCCTCTTTTCTCCTCTGGTTCTCTTCAAGAGTGTTAGGGTTTTATTCTCGTTAGAGAACCCACCATTTTCTTTGGGAAGTCCTCTATAAGAGGATCATAACGTGGAAGAACAAAAAGGCTAAGGAGATCAAATTTGCGAAAAGGGTTTTCGTAGATAATCAAGTTTTCAAGTTCTCGATTTAAACACAGCCAAACTCCTAAGGTATAGATCTACCATCTAGCTTCTTTTAGTAGGTCTTATAGTTTGTGGTTGTTTGTTTTTTCATGATTTGTCTTCTTGATAGATCTTTGATTTTAATGCATGAGATTAAGGGTTTTAGATCTTGAAGTTGGGTTTGTAGCATTTTGGATAATTGACCCCGGTTTTAAGTGGGTCAGAAGTTATTAAAACTCATCTAAAAGGCCCACCTACTTCCAACACCAGCATCATGGTGCCATTGGAAGAACGTAAGAGGAGCAAAAAATCAATAGTTTTCATCTGTCAATCCAAACATCTTGCCCCAATATCTCTTGATATGTAATTTTTTATTTTTTATTTCTCTTGAAATGAAGAGAGAAAATCTCAAAAATTATCTTTCATGACATAAAAATTCGTCTTTCAGGACAGATATATATAAGCTACCTCTTATGACACAAAATTTTCTTTCATGGCTTTCTGTTTATAAATCAGTTGCTTTTTTTTTTCCCAACATATCTGTAAAGAATATATTATATTTTCTACCATGAGGAAGGTTGATCATATCTTTTGGGATGCAAGGCATGGAGTATGGATCATCTCCCGCTGCAGCAGTTTATAGACTCATTATATTAAAGAAACTTTCTAGATTTTTCAGAGATATATAGACCAGAGTTGTTTTTGGTACAAGTATATATAAAAAGCAATTCTTGCATAAAAAACTGGGTACATCATAAAAATCATTGTTTTACAAAAAAAAAAAAACCATTTATCCTTCGTTACAGATGCAAGTGGATTAATTCCAAATTGGTCTGCAAGTTTATAAACTCTACTAGTTTTCAAAATTTATTAACAATTATATCAGATACCTAGATTGGTGAGACTTAAGAAGATAAAAATGAGGAGATAAAACACATACAACAAAACTACCAAGTTACCATACTTAAAACATAGTACCTTAGAATGGCACAATCTCTTACTAACTGCGAAGAAATGTTTAAATTCGAAATAGAAGCATGTCCTACATTTGTACATTGCTCATTCCAAAGAATTCATGTAACCCAGCCTAGCACTAATGTCTTTTTTTGTCTTAAAAATATCGGCCTTCTCAAATTGAATACCAAATGATGTAGCAATTTTTAGGATTCTTAGTTACTGTTGGCTCTTAAGTTTTTTTTGTTACACTGTGGAAACATTACATTGAAACTTTGTTTTATATTAATAACGTACCTAACTAATCTACTTGCCCACCTGGACCGTCCAATCCTTGGGGGGCCACCAATGATGTGCTGGAAATTGCACAGATCAACCCTATCATATTATGTATGCATTTGTTTTCCCTCACAATGTCATAGAAGCTACAACTGCTAAACCCATCATTTCGATGAGGTGGGCCGGTTCAAGATGCATATTACTTGTTTACCGGTCTATGCTCTCTAAATAATCATTACTGTATTGTACAACATTTTTTTAGTAGTACACCTTTTGCATTCATGGTAGGTAAATCATTATACGTTTTCCCAACTGTCACAATTTTTTTTTCCAGGTATTGGAGGAGAACGTTGACTGGGAAGATGTGCAGTGGTCGCAAACTGGCGTTTTTGCAGGAAAGGAGTACCAACTTGCAAGAGTGCATTTTCTTTCCCAAAATTGATTTTTCTCTAACACCTGATCCGAGCATTCAGGGTTTCCTAACTTGCGTAATATTATGCATCGGGCATTTGCCTATATCTATTTGTAAAGATATCTCTATTTGTGGTCTCAGGAAGTTTAACGTGTAATTTCTTCCATCCAAAGTAAAATATTTTTGCCTTTGCTTTTTCAACATTTCATAGACAAGTTTTGCCATAAGAATAGAACAAATAAAAATTGATGGAGGGTCAATATATTGTTATGTTGAATCAAGTTTTTATTTGATTGGACTGTAAAAAGATGGTTAAAGACAACGGCGGGCATTCGATGGTTAAAAAATCATTTGGACCCCCAAAATTAAAATTGGTAGAATCTGCGACCCTTATCTGATTTCTTTTCGATTCAGGCCCTTGTGATATTGGGTGGTCAACCTCAGAGACGCCCATTTTAGGCCAAACTTGTATAGAAGTTCTTCATAAAAGAGGAGGGGGACTCTCTTTTTTAAGGCGAAGGGGAGCAAATTTTTCGTGGGTTCAAAACTAAAGTGTGCTTACATTTGCCAAATAGAATACAAGTGCTTTCAGTAGTAATATTAATGATGACAATAATAATATACTAGCACAAAAACCCGTGCTAATCACGGATATGCATGAATAGATAGGATTGTATGAAGATATAGGATTCTATGTATGTTAGAGCAAAAACCCGTGCTAATCATGGATATGCAAGAAGAGATAAGATTCTATGTATGTTAGAAAGGGGGAAGATTGGAGTCCAAAAGTCGGAGAAGCATATTAGTGAAAAGTGGAGGGAGAGTACATTTGCAGTTGTATAAATCAAAAATAACTTTTGGTCAAAATTAAAAAGTAAAGTCAAAATCAGATCTAAAACCTTCCGGTTTAATATAAATTAAAATGTGCTATTTAATTGCATGCCCAATTGGCCATTGGCCAAGTTCTTTCTGAGCGTAGAATGCAATTTCCTTCTTGGTATTTTAGCTATTAGAGGGTAGAATTCTGAAAGGTTTGTCGATCAATGCCCAACTTTGAGCTATCCGAATCTTGGTTCAGAATCCAATTCCGTTCCTTCAAAGTATCTGAGGGAGATCATCATATTAATAGAGGCAGTTATTTGAAAGTATACAAAAGTTTTATTCTAGGCCTGCCAATTTGAGATGGTTAAGCTTTGTACAAAAGTTTTATTATGGGCCTGCCTGCCAATTTGAGGACCGGGCTTATACAGAAAGCGCTTTTTTATGGCTACCAATTTAAGGGCCAGGCGCACTTACTTTTCTTACACTGGGGCCCTGGGGTATGAAATGAAATTACTTTCATACCTTGTAGCCCAAACCAAAATCCGAGCATCCATTCCAACATACTACAAAAACCCTAACCCTAAAAAACCAACCCTCCCTCCCACGCAACCTACATCGCTCTCTTTCTTTGGCCGATATGGATTTTTATCCAAATCCAATGAGAAGAAGAGAGGAAGAGGAAGAAGAAGCAGAAAAAGAAGGAACTACTCCTCCATCGCCCATCTTCAGAGACATAAGACACTACTACTGCGATTACTGTGGTATTTGCAGATCAAAGAAATCTCTCATATCTTCCAATATCCAATCCCAACACAAGGGATACAGCAGTCGAATCGAATCGAATCGAATTGAATCATCTAGGGTTTTAAGTTATCCCTTCTCTTTTCCTTCGATCTTCTTCTTCTTGATTTGCAAGTTGAACTTGTATGAATGTGTATGTTTTGTCTAACTCGGGATGAAATCAAAGATAAAGAAAAGGAATGTGATGATGAGCGGCCTAGATCTTATAATTGCAAGGAATGCGGTGCGTGCTTCAAAAAACCCGCGTATCTTAAGCAGCATATGCAAAGCCATTCTATTGTGGTATCTCCCTCTATTCTCTTAGATTTCATATAACCCCGAATTTGTATCAATGTTTTTGTTTTCTATTGACATTAAACAAGTAAATGATTGAAAAGAACTGAGCAAAATCATAGTAAATGAACTGGATTAGAGGAAAGGAAATAATTGCTACTAGATTTTACATGGTTTTTAGAATTTGAATGCGATGTAACTGATATTAATACATGGGAAGTTCATTTACTTAAGAGATTATTTAAAATGACCTTGGGCTCTTAGCATTTTGAATAATTATTTATAAATGTTATGTCCAGGACGGGCCCAACTTTGAAGACCATATATTGATAATATCCTATTCTATACATTTGACCTTCGACACTAATATCCTATTCTTATATGACCTTGGCTCTCATATAAGATTAAAAAGACCTTGGGCTCTCATATCCAATTACTTAAGAGACTGCTGTATACCTTGTGTTGGGATTGGATACGGGAAGATATTAGAGATTTCTTTGATCTGCAAATACCGCAGTAATCACAGTAGTAGCATCTTATGTCTCTGAAGATGGGCGATGGAGGAGTAGTTCCTACTTCTCCTTCTTCTTCTTTTTCCTCTCTTATTCTCATTGGATTTGGATCAGAATCCATATTGGCCAGAGAGAGAGAGAGAGAGAGAGAGAGAGAGAGAGCGATGTAGGTTGCGTGGGACGGAGGGTTGATTTTTTAGGGTTAGGATTTCCACAGAGTGTAAGAAAAAAGACTAAAGAGCCAACAGTAACTAAGAATCCTAAAAATTGCTACATCGTTTGGTTTTCTATTTGAGAAGGCTGATATTTTTAAGACAAAAAAAGACATTAGTGCTAGGCTAGGTTACATGAGTTCTTTGGAATGAGCAATGTACAAATGTAGGACATGCTTCTATTTCGAATTTAAACATTTCTTCGCAGTTAATAAGAGATTGTGTCAGTCTAAGGTACTATTTTTTAAGTATGGTAACTTGGTAGTTTTGTTGTATGTGTTTTATCTCCTTAAGTCTCACCAATCTAGGTATCTGATATAATTGTTGATAAATTTTGAAAACTAGTAGAGTTTATAAACTTGCAGACCATTTTGGAATTAATCCACTTGCATCTGTAACGAAGGACAAATGGTGTTTTTTTTTTTTTTTTTTTGTAAAACAATGATTTTTATGATGTACCCGATTTTTATGCAAGAATTGCTTTTTATCTATACTTGTACCAAAAACAACTCTGTTTTATATGTCTCTGAAAAATCTAGAAAGTTTCTTTAATATAATGAGATTATAAACTGTTGCAGCGGGAGATGATCCATACTCCATGCCTTGCATGCCAAAAGGTATGATCAACCTTCCTCATAGTAGAAAATATAATATATTCTTTACAGATATGTTGGAAAAAAAAAAGCAACTGATTTATAAAGAGAAAGCCATGAAAGGAAATTTTGTGTCATAAGAGGTAGTTTATATATATCTATCCTGAAAGAAGAATTTTTATGTCATGAAAGATAATTTTTGAGATTTTCTCTCTTCATTTCAAGAGAAATAAAAAATAAAAAATTACATATCAAGAGATATTGGGGCAAGATGTTTGGATTGACAGATGAAAACTATTGGTTTTTTGCTCCTCTTACGTTCTTCCAATGGCACCATGATGCTGGTGTTGGAAGTAGGTGGGCCTTTTAGATGAGTTTTAATAACTTCTGACCCATTTAAAACCGGGGTCAATTATCCAAAATGCTAAGAACCTAACTTCAAGATCTAAAACCCTTAATCTCATGCATTAAAATCAAAGATCTATCAAGAAGACAGATCATGAAAAAACAAACAACCACATACTATAAGATCTACTAAAAGAAGCTAGACGGTAGATCTATACCTCAGGAGCTTGGCTGTGTTTAAATCGAGAACTTGAAAACTTGATTCTCTACGAAAACCCTTTTCGCAGATTTGATCTCCTTAGCCTTTTTTTTCTTCCTCGTTATGACCCTCTTATAGAGAACTTCCCAAAGAGAATGGTGGGATCTCTAATGAGAATAAAACCCTAACACTCTAGAAGAGAACCAGAGGAGAAAATGGGAGGAAAGAGAGAGAGAGAGGCTTTATGATATTGTGTGTAGATATCTCATCGGTGTGTGGTTTCAAAACACTGCACAATCTCTTCATGTCCGTCTCTTTTCCTAGTCATGATTTTATGTTGTCGTTATTTTCCAAACTCTATCATGTGTCCTATTTTAAAAAGTTCATGCTTCTAAAGCTGTAGCGCATGTATGACCCCGACCCCTAATTTTCGTGATTAGTGTGCTTTTAGCTATGGTTTAGTTCTCTAAGTGATATTTGAGCCTAATTGAGTTAGATTGTGGTTAGAATATTTTTCCTTTAGCTTTGGGGAATTTTGAGAGTGGTTGGACTCAGTTTGGCGGCTTGGAGATGCCTTGGGTTGTACGTGTCAGCGTGGGGGATTGTTCTTGATTTTGAATAATTACAATTTTGGTTTCTTTTGATAGGCCAAATTAGACCCAACAACTTTTGTGTTTAAACCTACCCCATTCGAAACTCAGAAAATCAGTTTTTCAGCCCGAGGGGCAAAACAGTCTTTTTACATTAAATCTGGACCCGAATTTCAAAATTTCAAAACTAGGCCAAATTTATACTTTTTCGAAACTAGATATTTCGACGATCGATTTTGTCTTCTTCGTCGATCTCGTCCGGGGCCCGCAAGACCATGATTTAGCCATTTTAAGTTTCAGTTGTATTGGGCCCCATAATGCACTTACTTAAGTCTTCATCTCCCTCACTCCCTCACTCACCCACGTTTTGAACCCATTTTATGTTTTCCTGCAACTGTTGCAATACTCAAGGAGAGAACCACCTTCCTCCCTCATCTCTTCATCTTGCATGCCATAGATAGAGGGTTCCAAAGGAAAATCTGAGCACATCTTCTTCTTCCTCATCCTTCAAGCTTCAGCTGGACCTTCTTTGTGCAAAAATCCAGCAACTCTACCTTCTCCATCTAGCTATTTCTTCCTTGTTTGGCTAGCTATAGGTAAGGACTTTCTTCCATGTTGTTAATGGAGTTCTCCTAGCTCCTAAGGATGAGGTTTTTCAAGCATGCAAACCCCATTTCAAAATGGGTTCTTGTTTCCAAATTTATTGGGATTTTTGAAGGAATTTCTTGGGGTTTCCTGTAGATTTTGGTTCAGCCATAGGAGAGTACCTTGAAGGAGTTTTTGATTTGCATTTGGATTAGCTCTTGGTTGAGGCAAGTGATCTTTTTAGCCTTCCCTAATGCATGTTGAGTATGGATGTTCTCTTGATTTTTAAATGGTTGTTTTCCATTCCTAGTTTTCTCTTGTGTTATATTAACATGCTTGGGATTAATTGAAATGCATTTTTATGCTTTCATGAATGAGTTTTAGTATGGTTCACAATGTTGTATTTAGTCAAGTTTGATTTCTATTTTTAGTTGTAATTTACTTGTTTTGAATGGTTGGGTTTGTTGATGGGAGGAATGGAATGGATGTGGAGAGGGCAGGAGGCTCTTTTTCTTGCAGGGATGGTCTTGGAGGAGATGGGATTTGATTCCCCAAGGTTTGGGATTTGATTCCTCAAGGGTAGGACTCAAAATGGGTCATTTTCTGCAATTCTGGGGCACTTGGCTCGAGCCAACCTTCAGTTCGCTCGAGCCAAGGAAGTTCTGTGACCAGTTCGCTCGAGCTAACTGTTCCGGGCTCGGAAGGACCATCTTCTGGAAGCCATAGCTTTTGAACCGTTTGTCGGAATTTGGAGTTCTATATACCGTTGGAAAGCTCTCGAAGCGAGGAATCCAATGGTATACTATGCTTAATGATCAAAGTCTGGCAAAGAAAGTGAATATTTTGATCAACGAAAAACTAGAATATGTTGAGGGGCTTTTGTCTTGATATTGTGTACTTGGAAATCTGAAATGTTGTTTACCTTCAAGGGCACCAATCCGCTTTTAACTCCAACATTTGGATTTCAATTACATAAGAATCGAATGAAGGGTCTTAGCATATACTTGAAAGTCTGTTTTGAGAAACTTAGCCTTAACATGAAGAATATCATTCTGTACTTGTTTTGAATTACAAGCATTTGTTTTGTCTTGATTCTCGTTTTGCACTTGTTTGACTTACAAGCATTGGGTTTTGTTTCGGGTATCGTTTTGCATTGTTTTGATCTACAAGTATCAGTTTTGTTTCGGGTATTAATTTACACTTGTTTTGACTTACAAGTATCAGCTTTGTTACAAATTGTTTCAAGAACTTTATTGGGGAACACTTTTCAATTTTATTTCGCTATGGCTGATGCCACTTTTGTTCAGTTTTGCTTTGCATTGTTTGATAAGTGTTTTCCCCCATTTTCGATAAGTTTTGTACAATTATCGATGTGTTTTGTGCATACATGAATATCATAGAATACTTCTGAGCTTGGACTGCCCTCTCAGTCTGATCCACTAGGTAGGGGGTCCTTAAACATAAGGATAATCTGTAGATTAGTCGTGTATTTATACACATTCTTGTTTTGTCCGGTTCTACGGCCGGTTTTCCCACCCACCTTGTGTGGCTCGGGCTTTTGTTTTGTTTTGTTTCGTTTCATTTTGCTTGCTCTTGTCATCACTTATGACAGAGAAAGGATGAGCTCAATGTGGATTCATGAATCATGATGTTTTCTCGTAATCATGCTAGCTTTGTCTTGCTTTTGTTCCTGTACTGTTTTAAATTCATTAAATTGCTTTAAACACTAGATTATATGTACTTATGCTAATTTTACCTCATATCTCGTTCGTGGACTTTTGTTTTCTTGACATGTATATTCGTTCAAGCATCGTTTCAAGTTTTGTAAACTGTTTTAAATTCAGTATCTGGTTTCTTATAAATTTTAAAATGATTCATACTTATGCCTAAATTGATCACCTGCCAGACCGTCGTGTTTGACCCTATTTGTTTGGTGCCTTAGGTAGCAGGTTCTCGTCTTGAGCTAGTACGTATGCCGATGGCTGTAGAGCCACGAGTTTTACAGGGTGTTGTGTCAGTGATGTCATTCAGTCGTCGTGCGTGACTCTGAAGATTCGTTAAACACCTGGGTAGTATTTGTTGTTAGCTTGTTGTTTTATAAGGCTTTTGTTAGCCTCTTTTTTTCTTGGGATTGTAATTAATGCACTTGCTAAATTATAACTTGAATAGACTTAGGTAAGGATAAGCCTGGCACTGTCAGCTCTGTATATTTTGATATCATGTTTTGTTCCAATCTGAGTATGAGTATTATTATGACAGCTTTATGCTGAAGGGTTGTGTGCGACACGGAATCTGATGACTACGGGCTTGTTGACACAAAAAATGTCACTTTGCCTCATCAACATCAAAACCTATATGAAGCCGCATCCTATTACAAACAGGCAAAGCTGCTTCAAGCATCAGATCTTGACAAAACCAAACAAAAACTACAAGATCTTTCAAAGTAGCCAAAAGAAGGGTACACATGAAGTTTCGGGCCATTTCGACACCATTTGGCCTAACTTCAAACCTCCAACAGCTGAGCGGGAGCTCTCGACGGCGACAGTGTCAAAAACATCAAATCTTCGATCAGAGCCTATGGATGGTCTCAAAATACCTCCAAAAGGCTCCATGTCGAATTTCAAGTCAAACCGACACCTTTTGACCCTCCATCAACTCTCGAACGGCGAAATCAAGCCTCCCGGCGGCGAGAACCTCTGATGATGCCACTCATCAAACAAAACACATGAGTAGCTTCTGCATGCTTCCAAAGAGCTGCACATCAAATTCCAAGTCATTTCGACAACGTTTGACCCGGTTTTGATGCTCCGAAGCAAAATCAAGCCTACCGGCGGCAAAGCTCCCCGGGACCATGGCACCCAAATCGGAGCTAATGGATCATCTCAAAATGACTCCAATAGGCTCCCTGTCAAATTTCAGGTCAATCGGACATCGGATGATCGTACATCAAAGCTCGACATCTTCCACACGGTGAAATCAAGTCAAGCATTGACGAGACCCCAAATGGCTTCAAAACTCAAATAAAAGCCCATGGTTGGTCCTATCTAATGCCCAAGAAGCTCCATGTCAGATTTCAGGTCATTCCGACATCGTTTGACCCTGTTTCAACTCTTGGCGGAAAATCGGCTACAGAGTCTTCGACTTTTCCAAAAATAGGAAACTTTGTGCTCTAATTTGCACAGCCTTTTGACAGGTTTTCTTCAGAGGAATTCAGCCAATAAATGAGGAGAAATGTCAAAGAAAAATACAGGAGAAAACAGAAGCGAAAAAACCCGAGAAACGACAAAGAAACGGCGACCAGAAGGCGACTGGAAAGTGGACCAAAGTCCAAGGTCGCCGGCGACCTAGGCCCATGGTCGCCAGCCCGGCGACCATGGGTGCATGGTCGCCGGCGACCCTGGAAATCCGGGTCGCCGGATTTCCACCAAAAGAGTCGTTTTTCCGTTCTTTTTTGCGTTTCGCGATGTTTGGCCCCTGTGATTTTTTTAAAATCTGATTTTTGAGGCATGATATCCGTCGATCTTCGTCAACATCACGGATCCGCCATCGAAATCATTTGATCATTATCGGACACTCCGAAACTGCCAACTGGCCGACCAAGAAAGCACACTTTCTGCCCGACCGATCAAGAAATCGACTGGACAGATGTTGCCGGCCCATTGGTGGCAACCAATGTCTTAATTTTCATCGTCATCCGACATCAAACAACGTACAGATCCATCGATGATCATCGCAAGAAGAATTAAGAAAGACGCGGCGCGGCCCGCGACTCTTCAAGCGACTCGGCGGCCAATTAATGAAGTTAAATGACCCTTTTATGGCAATTTATTAGGGTCATTAACTCATTATTTTGAACGGCCCAATCATAAGCCAAGAAATGAGAGTTATAAGTCTAAGCCAAGAAATGGGAGTTATAAGTCCAATTAATCATGACAATTAACCATGTAACTCCTATCATTATGGAGATTAATCTTGGTAATTAATCATGAAACTCCCATCATCATAGAGATTAAATGCCCATTATTCTCCATCGGCCAATCAAAATCCAAGAAAAAGGAGTTACAATATAAAGAATTAAATACTTGTAACTCCTCCCATCATGGAGCATTAATACCATTAATGCCCATAAAACCCTCCTAATGGCCACCAAAAGCCTATAAATAGGTGGTCATTCCAAAGGGAAAAGCCCTGAAGAAAAAATCATCTGAAGGATCCTGAAAAATTGTCTGAAAACTATCCTGAAGAATTCTCTGCAAAAAGAAGCTCTCTCTGAAGAAACTCTGCTGCAAATTCTACAAGGTGATCGAAGTCCCTTGGGGGGCCACCCCCCCAAGATCTCCTCTCTTCTTCTATCTAACATGGCCTAGATGTGGCTTTTTAGCCCGTCTACTTGGTTTTTTATTGGATATAAGACCTTCCCTTGGTCTTTGTCCTCTAAAAATCCGAGGTCCAAGCCAAGCCAAGTGAACTAAAGCATCAAGTGTTCTCATCTGAATGACGATGGCGGAGTCCATACATGACTCGCGACCGTCGATCTGAACGAATCCCCACAATCGCTTGAGAAGTCAGATCCCTTTTTCTTTCTTCTCTATTGTATTTTATATTTTTAAAAGAGACAAAAATCACAATTCTTGTCTTTCTTTATTGATAAGAATTGTAAATCGCCTTCCATGGCAAAATCGCCTTATACGGCACAAAACTGCCTTTCACAGCAAACTAAACAAAATCGTCTCTCACGGCATTTTAAAACCTTGTCTCTTTCTTTAAATATGCATGCAATGGAAAGTTAGAAAAAAAAGTTTGATTTCCTTTCTACTTGTGAAGGTGAATCTGTGGATCACCATTTCAATTTCCAAGTAGAATAGAAAATCTGGCATACCTGTACAAAAAGAAAAAAATGTTGATGCTCGCCTCTTTTTTTCTTCACCCCGCCGCACCCCGGCGGACCCGGGACGGAGGAATTCAGAGAGAGAAAAAGACGGGTCCATTAAGTTGGCACACCCGGTGGGACTCGTTCAATTGAGAACACGATGCTTAGAATCCTTGGCTCCCTTCTAGTTGGTGGCCTATGTTGGATCTTGTATCTAAAAAAAAAAACATGAGATGGGATTCTTTGGAAACTTCTTTCTTTGAACTTGTTTCCATTCTTTCTTTTTTCAACAAAAAAAAAATGGTTTTCTCTCTTTTGGATTCAAATTAGAGAAACTTTGGTTCTTTTCCTTTTCGTACAATGGCTCGTAGAAATGTTTGAGCCAATGTTTGGATTGGGAGGGGCCATTTCCCTCTCTTTGATGGGTCCATTGGAGATCTTTCAAAAAAAAAAAAGTTTTAAAAAAAAAACGTTTCAAATTTCTCTCTTTTGGATTTAAATTAGAGAAACTTTGGTTCTTTTCCTTTTCGTACAATGGCTCGCAGAAATGTTTGAGCCAATGTTCGGATTAGGAGGGGCCATTTTCCTCTCTTTGATGGGTCCATTGGAGGTCTTTCAAAAAAAAAAGAGAGAGCATTAAGGTCGCACCAATTGCGTTCTTTGACCAAAGTGGATCTAAGAAAAGCCTTGTCTAGAGTGTGGAGGCAGCTAAACTGTTCGAGGTAAGGGTCCTTCAAACGGGTTCATTAAGTAATCCTACCCTTACCTGGGGGCTAATCTATCCACAAAGGTTTCATAAGACCGAATTGGAAGACCTATGTGCACTCTCCAAAAAAAACAAAAACAAAAATTAAAAAAAAAAAAAAAACTTCTGTCACGATTATGTTCAAATTGGAGGAATTTTGGTTCTTTCCTTTTCGGATTTAGGCTCGCAGAAATGTTTGAACTTGTATTCGGATTGGAATACCATTTGCCCTCTTTTATGAATTCAATCTTGACTTTTCAAAAAAAAAAAACTCTCGTCACTATTGGATTCAAATATGATAAATCATGGTTCTTTCCTTTTTCGGATATAGGCTCACAGAAATGTTTGAACCTGTATTCGGATTGGAATACTATTTGCTCTCTTTTTCGAATCCAATCTTGACATTTCAAAAAATCCCATCTCGTGTCCTTCAAGGATGCGATTTACAACATTTATGTCTAGCGGTGCTAGTACGCCCTTTCGGGTCTACTGTATTCACGACCGACACATTTGTATCTCTAACCTTATATCATTTTACCTCGAGTGAGCTTCGCTTCTCGGTAATTTGAATAAAAGTTTACAATTGCTTCTAGCGGTCCCTGGAACGCTCATTTCGAGCCGACCATACTTGCGTTTAGAACAATTGTACCATCTATGGCTTTTGGCCTTCTTCATTATGCTCAGAACGGGCCATGCTCCTGAGCGATTTGAAAAGACAAAACCATAGTATAGCCCATTTATTATCACCATATTCTTGTGATTACTAATGGATGTGGTCTTGTTTCAGAAAAGTTTTTCAAAACTAACAATGGTAGCTTCGTTGACCATCACTTTCGATGAGAACAAGTACCAAGTCATGCTTCAAGAGAAGCAAAGCAAGGGCACTTTCAAGCACTCCGTCAGCTACCGAAGCATCACCTCCCTCGGCAACTCCTAAAACACCGGGTCAACCTCCACTCCCCAGACCATCGTCTTCGGGTCACTGGGACTATTCCCACTACCCGTAGAAGAGACGGTGCCTGCTAAAAAGCAGAGGACCGCCCCCCAACGTGTCACTTCCCCGACACCAAGGGCGGTCACCAAGAAACCTGAGGTTCGTGGTAATCCCATGAGGCCTCAACCTACAAAAAACCAAGTCTGTCCCAAGACTTGGTCCCCGCGATCTTCACCAAAACAAAGAATGTCCCGGACATCTGCAAAGCCAGCATACCTGGCTCCTCTCAAGGAGAACCTGCTTTATCCTCTTGTTTACATCAAAGGAGAGAAACCTACCCTCCACCGAACTACAAAAACTACTCAGCACGAGCCGGCTTGCTCATATAAGCCCAAAATCAAGTCGTGCATCACAAGGCCTCGACAAGAACTTGCTAGGGCCTGCTTTCCTGCAACTCGACCCTTCATCTCAACAGGGGACGAGCTTGCAAAATTTAAAGCTTCACTGCGACAGGCTAAGGACCGCGTCCAAATCCTGTCCATGCCAGTCTTCAAGGAAGACAAGCTCGGTTGCTGCGCACGAGGGACCACGTCCTTCATTGCCAGAGCACAGCCCGAGCTAACCGAAGCTCAAATTGCTCGTCGCATACGTCGCTGCGAGGCATATCGACAAAAGAGATTAGAGAAGCAAAGAACCTAGCATTCTGAGCTTCAAATCTCCCAAAAATGGGTCGAAAAAGAAAGACCCGACCAAGTTGCTGCTGTCCACATGGTTGGCAAAACCAAAAGACGCCAGAAGTCAGCGACGAAAATACATGTCAGACGACCGGTGACTCGCAGCGTCTCCCGGATGAGAAGACATCAGGAAGACTCTCCCACTCCTTCATGCCAGGGACATCGGAGTGATCATTCCTCGGGCTCTTCATCTAAAAGAATGAGCTCCAGCTCAGTCACTAAGACAGTATCCTCTTTCAACTCACGAAGGATGAATGTCTTGGTCACAAACTCTGAGCAACCTCCACCACATGACGACATGGCTCTATGCATTCAGCAGCTGAGCAAGGACAGCAGAGAATAGAGGTTCTGATGGAAAACCTTCTTCTCACTCTCCAGCGCCCACCAAACAATGAGGAAGTTCCTCCACAAGATGAGGCAAACGGTGGAGAAGATGAGTCACGCGCCCTTACTAAAAAGGACATGGACAATATCCTTGCCAAAGCAAAAGAAGAGGATACACTGAAGGAGCATGGGATCAAGCCACCATATCCCTTATGGATGGACTCGGTTCCGTTTCCCCCAAAGTTCAAACAACCTCTTCTCCAAACATATACGGGGAAAGGTTTAGCTAGACAGCATGTCATCCGCTTCAAGATCCTGACAGGAACGATTGCGGATCAAGATGCACTCAAGATCCGGCTCTTTGCAAGTACCCTAAAAGGTACTGCCTTTGATTGGTATTCCACTCTGCCAGAGGACTCCATTCAAAATTGGACCATGCTAGAAACCCGTTTCCTGACCCACTTTAAAGGTGAGGATCATTCTGTTACTATGGCTTAGCTCTGCAGCCTTAAACAGGGAGAGAATGAGTCGACATACGACTTCATTCACAAGTGGAAAGCAATGGCATACAAATGCTCAGATGTGCTGCCACAAGCGTCGCTAGTCGACATTTGCTGAAACAACATGAGAGCAAGGATCCGCTCCATGATCATCGGCAACAAATCAAAAAACTTGGGAGAACTCCTAGAAGCTTCTATGGAGGCTGAAACGGTGATCAAAGACCTCAACAGTCAGAAGTCATCAAAGAAGGAGCAGACCGCCATTCCGACCTCCAAGCCAAAGAAAAAGGAGGTTCTCAATGTGCAAACCAAGTCAGCTCCTCAGCCACCAAAGAAAGCTGAAAATAAAGCTGCAGGTAAGAGACCTGAACTCTCTGATGCCTTCAAAGAACGAGTAGAAAAGAAATACCCGTTTGATGAAGATGTTGAAGAAATATTTGGGGCTCTCTTGGTAAATGGCAAACTCACCTTACTGACCCCAAAAGACCGGGAGATGTTGGCAAAACCAACGATCCCCGATATTGTCCATACCACCAAATGGTCTCGCATCCTCTCAACCAATGTTTCATTGTGAGAGAGAAGATTAACGAGATGTGGAAAAACGAAGTCATCACCTTTGACAAAAACTATGGGTCTGCCTCCGTTAACATGGTGTCATATGGACAAACATCCAAATCATCAAAGGAAAAAGTCACTACTTCCCTCAAGGTGATAAAAATGACCCAAACGTCCCAAGAGCTGGTGCCTTACCCAACACCAGAGGAACAACCCATATGGGTACATCCCGATCTCCTAGAAGATGAAAATTGGGAGATTATCAAAACAAAGCAGACCGCTCAACAGCGAAGGCAAGCCAAGAGACAACTCCGCAAGCTCAAACAGCAGGAGAAGGCTCAAACAAAACAAGAGGTCCCTAAAAAAGCAGAAACCTCCTCTACCGCTTCACTGGGGGCAACAGAGGGGTCTCTCCCCAAAGTTCCAAGAGTGACAAGAAAATTCACTCTCAGTGATTTCATGCCACCACGGCTCAGAGATGAGACTACGCAGGGGGCATCATACTCTTATAACTCGGTAGTTGGATTCTGCATGAATGGTCCAGTGACACTGCCAGTGACACCGATGAGTGGGAGGAATCCCTTGAAACCGGAGAATATCTCTCCGACGAAGAATGGATCCCGGAATCCCACCTTATGCCAGTAATCTGGTATAACCCCTTCCAGCCACAAGGATCCTGGTCTGATGATGATGGAGACCAAGAGGCTGCCCAAAATGCTATTAACACAGTACAAACAAATGCTCTAGTGGATCCCAACCAGGTCGAACCACAAGGGGCAGACGAAGAAGAAGATTTGGCTCCTATGCCCGATCTTGAAGAATATGTGAGGATCTTGCAGCGTCTAGCCATAGAGCAGGAGCAGGATTGCATCAACCAACTTCATCAAAATCCAGAACCGGAAGTCTCGGAAAATCTACAAGCATCTCCTTCAGTGACTCCGGAAAATGAAGAAAGTTGCTGGATTGATGATCCTCTTACATCGGAGGATGAGTCTGATTCCCAACGGTCCATTATGGAGGCATCTTCTATCGAAGTTGCTTGTAATGTGATAGTTCAGGATGATAGTGCCTCTGAAGCTCCATCTGTTGAGGCCACGGACTCTCAAAACGTATCCGGTAGCATATCTTCTGGAGCTACATATTCTCGGGTGACTTCCACTAAGATAGCACCTTCTTAGCCATTGTCTCCTGAAACGGTGACATCAGAATTCAAGCCTCTTCCGACTGATCACCAGGAAGAAGCTCTGGCTGATGAAGTCTTCAAAGAAAAACTCAGTCAATTGGTCCCAGGTACCCAACCTCATAGGAGATGTCTGGACCGATGAAATACTGGACAAAGAAGAAAACTTGTTGGAAGCTGTTCAGGACTTGTTCCCGTAAAATGCTCCATGCAACGCAATAACTGAAGACAGCAATGCTGCTGCAGAGGCGTTTTCAGCAAATGGGGAAGATCAGCCCCTTGAGCCCGAAGGGGGTCTTTCGAAAGTAGAACCACCTCTAGAAGCTTTTGAAGTTGGGAAAGGTACCCGCTCTGGCCGGGATTACCACAAAAACTATAACCAACCTTCTTCTTCTTCTTATGTAAATCCTTCGGGAAAACAAGCTGTAAATGCCCCAAGCGGCGGTGATAATGAAAATACAAGCCTAAAGGAGGCTTTCAAGTATGACTTGATCGAGCACTTCAAACACATACCTGCACGACTGCATATCCTAGACTTATTACAAATGTCATCACAAACTCTTGATAGTCTCATTTCAGAACTGCAAAGGCTGAATCTGGATGTTGATAAACATGCCCCGCAAGTCCTGCAAATTGAAATGGACTATAGGGTCACAAAATCAAAAACCTCCTCAAAGGGAGAAAATAAAGAAGCTGGAGGACCTTGCACTGAATGCCTCTCGGTCCAAAAAGCCGCAAGTGCTACCATCGCCTTCAATAAGGAAGACCTCCTGCTGGGCGAGACGAAGCACAACCGACCTTTGTACTTCACATGGTACATCAAAGAGATGCCGATACATAGAGTCCAGATCGACCCGGGTTCTGCACTCAACCTCATCTCTACTTCGGCACTCGAAGAGCTGGGTATCCCGCCTAGCAAACTGTGCCACACATCTGTGTCCATCTTTGGATACGATGGGAGTGCTCAAAGGCCCATTGGCAAAATCCGGTTCAGGTTGCAAATCGGTGATCTTATTTCTAAGGTCACCGTATATGCAATAAAAACCCCTTCATGCTACAACATCCTTCTTGGACGCCCTTGGATACATGAGAACGGTGTCATTCCTTCGACTCTACATCAGTGCATCAAGTTTGTTGGCGATGACGGCTTGATACATCGAGTGTTTGCAGACAAAAAGCCCTTCAAAGGCAAGGAAGTCCATTTTGCAGACTCTCAGATGTACAAGGATGAAAAAGAAGAAAAGGAGGAGAAAATAACATCCTTTGCCGGCAATCTCCAAAAAGATAAAGACAAGGCTCCTTAGTAATCATCGGAAGAAAACAAACCTTCTGGCAAACTCAAAGAGAGCAATTAGTCTCCCTTCGTCATCTCCTTCAAATCTTCCAAACCTTTGGTAATCACTACTAAAGCAAAGAAGACAAAGCAAAAGACAGGGGGCAAGTTTGCTGTCTCCTTCGTGTCTATCATACAAGACACGGATTCGGATTCAGAGACTGAAGACGATACATCGTCAAGCCAAGCTGATACTCAGCAAGTTCGACTTGCTCTCACTCCATTGGAGACCCCTGCTGACGTAGAAGATCCTGCGTCTACTACCTTCGTCGTTCCGGAAACGTCGGCAGAAGAGAAACCAATCTTATTCCATAGATCGGACGCTTCTTCATCAAACTGCCTGCTTGAGCCTTTCCAAAATGAAGGTATGCCTCAACTATCCTTGTATAGTCCGATGGCACAAGCTATCATGAAGAAAATGGGCTATGACGCTCAAAATCTAATTGGTTTGGGAAGTGGCCGTGGTATTCTCACACCATTGGAACCCACCCTGACCAAAAGTCAGCTGGAAGATTGGAAACTCCACCGTCGCATAGACAAGTCTTCATACGGATTGGGGTATGATCCTGACACTCCAATGAGACAGCTGACACAAAGGCTGCAGAGTCATTTTGCTGACCAAGCCTCAACATCTCATGTCGATGAAGACATCGATCTCCCTGGATATCTCTTTAAAGAGTTACCCGACAAGGACCCAGGAAGCTCATCAAATTGGTATGATTTCTCTGATGATGAAGAGGAATTGTCCGATGACACAGACGCACGATTCTCTGATTCAGAAGAGCCATCGTCTCCAAAAGAAGTGCCTTACTTCGACCCAGTTTCAGCTGGTGAATGGGATCATCTCATAGCAAGTCTTGAGAAGAATACCGATCAAGAAGATTTATGGACAGAAACGGAGCCATGGTCTGAAAATGCCCTTGGAAATCCAGAAGGTCTTGTTGAGCTGGAAGCCTCCGAAAATATTGTGGAGGAACCACCTTCAAACCTTCCGACAGAAGATTCTGTTCAAAAGATAGACTTGGGAACACCAAATAACCCACGTCCTGTATTCATAAGCAAGAATATAAAGGATGAGGAGTTACCCGAGTATGTCTATTTTCTTCGTGAGTTTGTTGACTGTTTTGCATGGTCTTACGCTGAAATGCCTGGCTTAGATCCCAAAATAGCAGTACACAAACTCAACCTGCAAGAAAATATCAAGCATGTCAAACAAGGCCAAAGAAGATACCGTCCTGATGTGATGGACAAAATTGAACAAGAAGTTCAGAAACTCAAAAACGTTGGCTTCATCCGCGAGGAACAGCATCCTGAATGGTTGGCCAACATCGTCCCTATGACAAGAAAAATGGGCGAATCAGAGTCTGTATTGACTATAGAGACCTAAATAATGCATGCCCCAAAGATGAATTCCCGCTCCCCATACCGGAGGTAATGATTGACAACACCTGCGGGTTTGAGCGAATGACTTTCATGGACGGCTTCTCTGGCTACAACCAGAAAAAGATGCATCCCAAAGATGAAAGGCATACATCCTTTCGGACCCCATTTGGCGTGTATTGCTACACTGTCATGCCATTTGGTCTGAAAAATGCGGGTGCAACATATCAAAGGGCTATGATGAAGATATTCCAAGATATGCAGCACAAGACGGTCGAATGTTATGTTGATGACCTCGCCGTCAAAAGCAAAAGGAAAGAAGACCATCTCCAAGATCTTCGAGAAGTCTTCCTCTGGCTTCGCAAACACAAACTGCGAATGAATCCCCTCAAATGCTTCTTCGGTGTCTCATCGGGTAAGTTCCTCGAATTCATAGTTCGGAAAGCTGGAATAGAACTTGACCCCATCAAAGTCAAGGCAATTCTAGAAATGCCATCTCCAAGAACCCTAAGAGAACTAAAAGGACTTAAAGGAAGATTGGCATACATCCGACGGTTCATTTCCAATCTATCAGGAAAATGCCGTCCATTTTCTCGCCTGATGAAGAAAAGTGTAGACTTTGTTTGGGATGCTAAATGTGAAGCTGCATTTCAAGACATCAAGTCATACCTGACCAAGCCTCCGGTGTTGGTTGTTCCCACAACCGGAAAACCATTCATCTTGTACACAAGAGCTCTCGACTATTCTTTGGGCACTCTACTTGCACAAGAAAGTGATGGAGGAAAAAGAAGCTGCTCTGTACTACCTCAGTCGCATATTGGTAGGTGCAGAGCATCGCTACTCTCCAGTCGAAAAAGAATGCTTGGCAGTGATGTTCGCCGTACAAAAGCTGCATCACTATTTGCTGTCAAAACACAGTATACCTGATATCGAGGATCAATCTTTTAAAGGTCCTTGTCACAAAAGCAGGTTCTCTCAATGCCCGGCTGGCAAAATGGTCCATCTTTCTGTTACAATTTGATATTAGATGAGTACCAAGCTCTGATTATAGGATTGGAACTCGCCCTCAAATCTGGCATCACCATGCTGGAAGCATTTGGGGATTCTCAACTGATCGTCAACCAGATGAATCAGGAATATGAAATCAGGAAGCTAGATCTGTTGCCTTACTACAACAAGGCGCAATCGCTTCGTCAAAACTTTGACATCTGTCACATCACCCACATCCGCAGAGGTGAAAACATCCGTGCAGATGCCCTGGCTGGACTTGCTGCATCCATGGCAACCCAAGAAGGGGAAAATATGCAAATTACAATGTGTCAAAGATGGATTCTCCCTCCTCTCAACACACACCAAGCAGTTGCTGAATGCCACCGAGTGGTCGGAGGTCGGATTTCCATCCTTAAACCTCCGATAGGCGACTGGAGGGATCCGTTCATTGATTATATTATGTTCGGAATCCTACCTGAAGATCCAAAAGGGCGGATAAGTATCCAAAGACGAGCCCCAAACTTTCATTTGGATATTCCCTCCAAAATGCTTTACAGAAAATCCTTCAATGGAGTACTTCTACGCTGCTTGTCACAACAAGAGGCGGAAGAAACTCTAAAAGAAGTTCATGCTGGTCTTTGTGGAGCCCATCAGGCTGGTCCCAAGCTCTACGATCAGATAAAAAGGTTAGGTTATTATTGGCCTACCATGGTGGCTGACGCAATACAATTTGCTGAACGTTGCCAACAATGCCAAGTTCATGGAGATTATGTACACATGCCTCCAGAATGGACATCATAGGTCCTATCTCTCCCCCGTCAAGCAAAGGTAGGTCATCGCTTCATCTTCGTCGCTACGGATTATTTCTCCAAGTGGTCAGAAGCATTTGTGTTCAGTGAAATGAAGACCTCGTCAGTCCTTTAATTCTTACGAACCAACATCATTTGTCGCTTCGGCATACCTAAAAGATTCGTCCATGATAACGGACCACAACTCCGGGATCACAGATTCTACAGGTTCTGCGACAAATATAAAATCCAAAGTTGTCCTTCGACTCCGTATAACCCGACAGCGAATGGACTAGCAGAAGCCTTCAACAAGACACTCTGCAAAATTCTCAAGAAAATGGTCTCTACTCACAAAAGAGACTGGAGCGACAAACTGCCTGAAGCTTTATGGGCCTACCGGACTACCGTTCGAGGACCAACCCATAGCACACCATTCTCCTTGGTCTATGGATGTGAAGCAGTTGTCCCCCTAGAGGTACAAATTCTTTCCTAGAGGTACAAATTCTTTCTTTAAGGGTATCTCTACAAAATGAAATGACGCAAGAAAGCAACGTCAAATTGAGACTCCAAGAACTGGATAATCTTGATGAAAGATGACTCAAAGCTATATAAAGCGTTGAGCTTTACCAAGCACGCATGGCAGGATCTTTTGACAAAAGGGTCAGGCAACACGCCCACAAAAAGGGTGACTTGGTTCTTGCGGTGAAAAGGCCAATGGTTTTTGCCCACAAATCCAAAGGCAAATTCGAACCAAAATGGGAGGGACCCTTCGTCATCGACGAAGTCTTCTACAATGGCGCATATGCTCTTCTAAACATGGAAGGTGACAGATGTATGCTGCCCATCAATGGCAAGTTCTTGAAGCGGTACTACCCTTGAAGACTTCCTATATTGGGTCAGAGCGATGCCTGCATGGCCAAAGCCTATTCTTAGGTACTTGGTTGTCAAACCCACCCCTTTTTAGAGTTTTCATCCCTATGTTGAAATTTCTAAAAATCCAAAAACAATGCTTACTTTCAATGTTTCATTGTTCAAAAAAAAAAAAAAAAAACAAAATCAAACCCAAAATCCAAGTTTCGGAGCCTCTTCCCTAACTTGACCAAAACTTTCAATCCTTGAACCCAAAATTCATGGTTTGAAACAAAAATTAGGACTTAGGAATTTCCACCCTAGTCCACCCTGACGTTTACCACCAAAGATGGTTTTGAGTCAAAATTTACGACCCTCGTGTCTTTAAACAAAAAATGGGTTTTCAAAAAAAAACCATGGGGAAGCGACGTTTAGTCGATACTCACACAAAACCCAAAAATCGGAAGGATGCTAACCCCATTCAATACTTCCAAAACCTCAAAATCGCAAGAAAGTGACACCTCATCGATACTTGCAAAATTTCAAAAAAAATCGTGGAGACACAACGTTTCAGTTGATATTCACAACCCAAATTTCAAAACAAAAAAACAAAGGTTCGAAAAAACCTCAAATTTCAAAAATCGTGGGGAGGCGACATTCCATCGATACCCACAAAACCAAATTTTTGAGAAAAAAGCAAGGAGGCGACATTCAGTCGATACTTGCACCCAAGTCCGCGAGGAAGCGACATTCCATCGATACTTGCAATACCATTCAGCAGGGAGGCGACTCTTAGTCGATACTTGCATTTTTGAAAACTAAAAACCTGGCTTTCACGCCAAAACCCGGCTTTCATGCCAAAAACCAAAATCTGGCTTCCATGCCAGCAAAACAAAAACCTGGCTTTCATGCCAAAAATCAAAACATCTGGCTTCCATGCCAACAAAACAAAACTTGGTTTTAAAAAAAACTTGGCTTCTATGCCACAAAATCTGGCTTTCACGCCAAACAAAAAAAAATCGGCTTCTATGCCACAAAATTTGGCTTCCACGCCACAAAAATCGGCTCCCATGCCAAAAACCGGCTTCCATGCCATAAAACCAAAACTTGGCTTTCACGCCAAAAAAATCGGCTTTCATGCCAAAAACCGGCTTCCATGCCACAAACAAAATTTTGGCTTTCACGCCATCCAAAATTCGGCCTTCAAGCCATCTCAAAAATCAGGCTTTTTGCTACAAAATCTGGCTTTCATGCCTAAAAAACCATTTGACAAAAGATTTTCACAAAATGACAACCTTTTGATCAAATTTTCAAACAAACCATTCCCATTCAATTTTTGCTTATATTTCATCAAAAGTGAATTTAAGTGAAATAAGTGGATACAAAAAAAGAAGTGCCAAAAATGTTTATACATGGAGGTACCAAAAGAAAAGAAGAAAAAGTTTGTTACAAATCAGGAGGCTAGTCCGACATGGTCTTCAGCCATAGGCTTAACTCCTCAAGCAAACACTTGGCCTTAGCCTCCAAAGCTTTCAGGCCGCGTTTCTTCAGAATCTTCACATAAAAAGCAGTAGGCCGTCGCGATCCATCCTCAGCACGAGGAAGCTCTTCCCAGAGAATCTGCCATTGTTCATATTCTTGAGTCTTCCTCCGGAGATTGCTTTCGACCTCCTCAACTTGGCGAATGAGAGTCCTCTCTCTATCACGAGCTTTCAAAGTGGCAGTCCACTTGGCAGCGGCTTGTTCTTCCAATAGCTCAAGACGCTGTCTGGCTTCGGTGACCTCCCTATCAAGGCGGTGCTGGTCCTGTGTCAGCTCAATAATAGCCAACTCGGTGACGTTCCTTTCCCGAACGAGCTGCTTCCGAGTCCGCGAGATCTCATTCAGTTCAGATTTGACCTTGCTGGAAGGCTTCAAAAACATCTCGTTGAAGAAATCATCATTCGGAAAGCTCTTGGTCTCAATCCACTTGTTGCCTAGAGCGATGACTTCATTAACAAAAGCCTTGGCATCTGTAATGTCCAGACCGACTTCTTCGCTATCGGCAAGAATGTCCTGCACATGCTTCACCATGCCAAAACCAGCCTCCAAATGGCCAGAAGAAAGAGTCTCGACCCATGAGCTCAAGACTCTCTTCAACACCTTCCTCGCAAACTGACGGGATGGCTCAGATGAAGACTTGCCATGCTCCGTTGGTCGACTACCCGTGTCAGGCACCGTTGGAAAAGTAATCAAGAAGCTCTTTCCAATCGGAGCCGCTGGGGAAGGAATATCAGTAGGCGAACTCGCCTCAGCCTCATCAAAACTGGTGGAAGAAGCCCCTACTCCTGGACCGGTCACAGGTACCCCCTGCTCTGGTTCTGAAAAAGATAGGGGAACTTCTTTTGTCACCTCACAACCTGCCAATGAAAAATGAAAAAAGTATGAATATGATCTTGTCAAAAATCAAAATATCAAGATTATCATTACAAAGTACCTTCTTCGACGACTGGTGGAATGCTTTCTGCCTCCATGAGCTCATCCGAAACATCATCAAAAGTTGTGTCCATGGATGGCTCAAAGTCGTCGGAATCCTCTGGCAAGTCAGCTGGCAAAATATATATATATGTCAGCAAGTGGCGGTAAAGACAAAAAAAAAAAAAAAAAGGAAGAAAAAAAATCATACAAGGAGGAGATTCTGGATCTACTTCAGAATCTCTGGGTTCTTCCTTAGATGCCACGATAGGATCCGTCACCGCCTCATCGGTCGGAACCTCGGGCATCATCAAACCATCATCTTCCGCCAAAAGAAAGAAAGCAGTAGATCAAAACAAAAGCTCTCATGAAAGAAAAGAAACGGAAAGAGAAAAGGGAAAAGCATACCATCATCAATGGTCTCTTCCCCTCCGCTTCTCTTCTCTGGAGGCTCGTCATCATCCCTTGATGCCTCCTCAACAATGGTGGAAGGAATTTTCAGATCAGGAGAACTTTCGTGCCGCCTCTGACTTCGGCGGTGTCCCCTTCTCCTCTTGCCCCTACGGGACAAACTGCTGGAAGCACCCTCCCCACCATCAAAATCAGGCCTCTCACCAGAGTCCTCACTGGACGGTCTGCTCTTGCCAGTAGACTCCATGGAAGCCTTTGCTTGCTCGGCTTGTATCCAAGCAGCAACCTCAGCCTCCTCCTTGGCAAGCTGTTCCAAGACCTCACCAGGTATCTCTTATGCAGCTCCCAGTCTAATGACGTCCTGTTCTTCGAGAAAACCTGTTCTGTGCCTTTCTCCAGCAAGGAAAGCCAGAACTTCTTCTCGGCGGACGCCGTCTAACTTCCCAAGGCCTTTCCCGGAAGACTGCTTTACATCAAGCTCTTTCTTGGAAAGCCCCCGGTATGCTGAAAAGCTCTCCATAAACCATTTTGTGAAGCCAGCAGTCCGGAAAGTAGGCAACTCAGGATAAGAAATCAGGGCAGTAGTGTCTTCCGCGCTATTCCACGAATAGAAAATGTTGGTTGAAAATACCCTGTTCATGGGAAGCCCAAGCCGAACCAGGAAAGCAACAGCCTGCAGTTCAATACACAAATAGGAGTAAAAAGCAGGCACCAAAGCAAGCCGCTCTCCAAACGCCATCTGACAAGCTGGAAAAATGCAATGCGGCCTGATGTGCGTTTCATCTCCTCCAGCAAAAACAGCCTCACCCAGCCAATAAGTGAGGTAGACAGCGAGATCTCTCCGCAGTGCAATGTAAAGATGAATGGCGTCTGTGCTTGCGAAGAATACCCTCAAATTCTCTCGCATGACAGAGATCTTCTTCGAATCCGGGTTCTTAGCCCTGGCTTCCTAGGTCGTACTCTCAGGAAACTCCCCGCTGTCAAAGAAGTTGGAAGACAAAAAGCTACCACTCCTCTAACTTCTACACCGGACTTTCGAGCCCTCCTTCTCCTTCAAAAAATCATAGAAGGCGACGAGCTGAAAGTACAAAAGCCTGAACTCCTCAGACTGCTCCTCAAGGACGTTGTCGATAGGCATAAACTCCTCATAGAGATTGCCGAGGATAGGCAGCCCAGTGATGGCACTCAGTTCCTTTAAAGAAAAACCAATCTCACCGTTCGCGACAACGAAGGTGTTGGTTTGAGGAAGGAACGACTCCAGCATGGCCATAAAGGCCTCATCGGAGAAAACCATGGTTTACCGAAAAGCGCGAACAGCATCAAAAATCTCGGCCTCCTTCAGAATGGCACCGCCAACCTACAGGATGTGATCAATCTACGACTCCCAGCTCGAGTCAGCACTGAAACGGCCACGAAGTCGAAAAGGCTTCACCCAATTGCTGCCATCGCCCTTGAAAATGCCAAGGCCCACCGGTCTCAAATCGACCGAAGAATGGTCTGAACCTTGGTAGCCGCTGGCCGGCATCAAAATGTCCATACGGGCAGGCGACTTCTCTGCAAAACCAGAAGGGCCGCCAACAAAAACCCCGGTCTTGATCACATTTGTCCTCTTCACCCAGCTTGGAGGATCTTCCCTCTTCGAGCATGTGGAGGAAAGGCACATGATCGAGATTGTCCGATCGAAGGACGACCGGGTAGAAACAGTTCTCTTCTCACCATCAACTGTGAAAGAGAACTGAAAACATCTCCTTTGGTATGTTGAATCGTGAGGGATGACATCACCAAAGAAGAAGGTAGGCTTGGGCACATTGCTCTGATCATCCGTGACCCAGGGACGGTTGCTTACCGTAATCTTATAATACTCCTCATCCTTGAGGGCAATCAAACGTTGCCTCATCTCATCTCAGTTGAGCGAGTCACACTCTTCCAAGTTCCTTTCAACATACTGAACCTCCTCCCAAGCCTGCTGTACCACCGCGTTAGAGGATCTAGTAGAACGGCGAGGCGCATCAGTGACCGGCTTCTTACCCTTGTTCGTTCTGGAGGAACTACCTGTAAAGGATGGAAAGAAAAAAAAAATCAATCATCAAAATGACAGAATTTTGCTAAAAAAATCTAGCGAAATTTTGGCATGATTCCGGGGCAATTCTGAAGAAAAGGGAAACACTCCGAAAGAAATAGGAGCTTGAAGATGGGCTCAACATCGCTGCAAGCCCATAATCATGGAAAATTCTCGAAGAAGGCTCGAACTCAAACATTGCTGCGAGATCAAGCCAAAGCTTCTCAAATATCCGCAAGATCGGAAAAGGGCTCAACATTGCTGCGAGCTCCAAAATCCAAAACTTGCAAAGCTCCTCAGAAAATCCCCGCAAAACCAAGAAAGGGCTCAACATTGCTGCGAGCTCCAAATCCTAAGACTTGCGAAAAGATTCCCAGGTGTGCACTATCATACTTCCAATTCCATTTTCTAAAAAATAAAAAACAAAAAAATGCATAGAAGGAAAGTTATCATGCATGCGCATCTCAGAATTAAAAAAAAAAGAAAGAAAAATTCTTGCCCGTACGGCCCCACACAAAAAAAAGAGATAAGAAAAAGAAAAAAAAACACACGGTAAAAAAAAAATAGAGAAACCGTGAGAAAAAAAAAAGAGCCACGGTAAAAAAAAACAGAGAGAGAGAAAACCGTGCAAGAAAAAGAAAAAAAAGAGAAAAAGAAGAAAAAGAAAAAGAAGAAAGAAAAAAAAAAAGAAAGAAAGAAAAAAAAACGTGTAAAAAAAAAGATGCAAAAAAGAAAAAAAAAGAAGAGAAAGAAAAAGAAAAGAAAAGAAAAGGAAAGAATGAAAACCTTTTTCTATTCCTACATGGGGTTTCTTAAGAAAAAAAAGAAACTTACTTGAAGCCATTGATGGAGAAGAAGAAGAAAAAGCTTGAAGATCTTTGAAGAAGAAGGAGAATTCTTGATCTTGGAGCACTCTTGAAGACTTTTGCAAAAAAGAAGGCAATAGGAGCAAGAGATCCAACCTCCCCTTGCTTTTATAGAAGAGAGCAAACCAAAAGAGGAAAGGAGGAGAAAAGGAAGGAGGTAAGCTATAAATTAGCAAACTTCCTAAAAGAAAGGAATTATGGGATATTCTTTCCCAATGAGGAGATCTTTTGAGAAATTCTCTCCAAAAAGAGAGGGATTATGAGAAACTTTCTCCCAAAGAAAGATACTTTGAGAAAATCTCTCCCAAAATCAAGAAAACTTGAGAGATTCTCTCCAAGTAAGAATATTTTTAGATATTCTCTACCAAAAAGAGATATTTTTAGATATTCTTAACAAAAATGACAACACATGAGATCTAAGCCATCTTTAAAAGCTTAAAGTCCCATGGGCTAGCCCACATGAGCCAAGTTTGACCACCTAGGCGCTAAAAGTGGCTTTTAGTCAAAATCCCTCTTACCAAGAGCATACAAAAATGGTTCCATGCCTCCTTTGAGTTGATTGGACCCTACAAAAAAATTCAAGCCTCATGAGTTTCCAAATATCCAAACCATCCCACCTTATGAACCAAATTAAGCCAAAACCTTGAAATTGACATTCCACAAAAACCCAAACCACTCCAACGGACCCAAAGTTGTCCCAAATAGTGACCAAAATCCAAATCATGGTCTCCTAACTCGCCACATATAGCTTGTTGGGTCACAAGGCCAAAACCAAAACCAAATCCCGGTCCCCTAACTTGCCACATACAGCTTGTTAGGTCACAAGACCAAAATCAAAATTCAAAACCCGACCCCCTAACCTGCCACATACAGCTTGTTAGGCCACAAGGTCAAAAACCAAAAACCTTCTTGACCGCCTGATGCGTAACACAAAGCCTTTAGGTTCACAAGGTAAAAAAGAAATTCCAAAACCCAAAAACCCAATCCAAATGTCATTTTCAAAATTTTGCCTTGAGATGGTACGTGATGTCTCTCACTGCTATAAAATTCCCTTGGAAACTCAAAAGGCTATACTATCAAGAAAAATGCTCAGAGACTCTTGGTCAAGTCAGAAGTTCTCCTTCGAATTTTCCTTCGAGGCACATCGACTGCAAAGGCTATCCAATTCATCGCTGTACCTCGAGGGGGCATTTGTTGACACCAAAAATGTCACTTTGCCTCATCAACATCAAAACCTATATGGAGCCGCATCCTACTATCAGTGCCACATTTCCATGAGCACATATATTGTCGATTCCGTGTCAAAGAATTCAAGACCATGCCTCTCAGAGTTTCACGAGGAAGATCAAGTTTGAAGTCAAAAGATCAAGTCTGGTAAGGCTTGAATTCATCAAGGAAGACCTCCATATGAGTGACAACCTAGTCAGGTAAATGGGACCCCAAACCAACCAAGAGATGGCCCTAAAAACCCTCAGTTTAATGGCTTATTTAATAGGTTTTTAAAAAAATAAAATTGAGCCTTTTCAAGACTCAAAACTGGTCCTAGAGGTCAGCTAACCGCCATGTCTCACGGTCACCTCGCGGTTACTTTTCCAGAAGCTTAATGTACATTTTTATGTGAAAAATCGGTTACCTTACGGTTACCTAGCGGCTAGCCTCTTTGAAATTCGGCTAGCCTCTTTGCCCACCGACAGCTTACCTAAAACTAGCCGTTTATGACCGTTGGGGTAGCGGCTAACCGCGGATTTGAAGGGGGCTAGACGCCAAGAGCCGTTAGAGAGCCGTTTGAGGATTGTTTATAAATAGAAAAGGCCCCAAATCATTCCAAGGCGATCCAAGATCATGAGAGCTAATGTCCTAACCATGGTATATCATAGTTGAGCTCTCATAGATCATTCCACACACACTATGAGCTTGTATTGACAAATCTAAGAGCTTCATTAGCTCAAGGAAAGTGTGATGTGTGAAAACCATATCATCTAGGGAAGAACTTGAGCCATCAAAAGTTAAAATCCATATCCCTAGATCAAAGACCTCTTCCCTTGATTGAGCACAACATTGGAGCATCATCATCAATATCAAAGAAGCATTGCAAGAGGCATAAAAGCTTGGAGCTATGGCGACAAGCTTCGAAGAGCATCCTCTGGACTTCAACAAAGGGGTAAGTGGCAACCTCCAGATTTTGTCAAAAGAGGCAAGTGTTCTTCTCCCTCACTTCATTCAATTCAGAGCATTGTAAGAGTGGCTTATTTCTTTGTGATTTAACCACTATAAAAATTGTAGAGGGGAGTAGATCTTTGTGATCGAACCTCGTGAACAAAAAGGGGATTAGATCTTTGTGATCGAACCTCGATAACAAAATTGATGTAGAATCATTACTTGTGTAGTTTGATTCTTCATAATGGAACCAGGGGACTGTGTGGCCCTTGAGAGTGGATGTAGGTCTGTGTGACCGAACCACTATAAATCCCTTGTGTCAATTTCTCTATCTCTATCACCTGTACATGATTTACATATCTATATGTTGTGGAGATTGATAAGGATACTATTTCATCATTGAGTTTTATTGACATACATGCACTTGTGCGAAAACAACATTGAACATATTGGTAAATCATATATTGTTTAGCACACACTCTTTTACATACATTCACTTGAGCACCTTGGTTACATAGTTATTTTTACATTGATGTGAATCACAAGTGAATTTGTGAAGAGTGTCTTACACGCGCTCGTGCTTATTGACATGAAACTAATTGTCATATCTTTGATTGTTTAAGCATTCACACATTGAACACATATTCCGTATAAGTTGTATTCTTAAATGTGTTCATTGTGTTCTTTGTCCTAATTGGGATTAAAATTGGACTGAGATATTTTTAATTGGAAAAGAATTTTAATTAGTCCTATTCACCCCCCCTCTAGGACTTGTTCATTGGCCCTAGCTACACTTTCACCTACTACAAACAGGCAAAGCTGCTTCAAACATTAGATCTTGACAAAACCAAACAAAAACTACAAGATCTTTCAAAGTAGCTAAAAGAAGGGAACACATGAAGTTTCGGGCCTAACTTCAAACCTCCAACAGCTGAGCGGGAGCTCCCGACGGCGACAGTGTCAAAAACATCAAATCTTCGATCAGAGCCTATGGATGGTCTCAAAATACCTCTAAAAGGCTCCATGTTGAATTTCAAGTCAAACCGACACCGTTTGACCCTCCATCAACTCTCGAACGGCGAAATCAAGCCTCCCGGCAGCGAGAACCTCTGATGCTGCCACTCATAAAAAAAAACACATGAGTAGCTTCTGCATGCTTCCAAAGGGTTGCACGTCAAATTTCAGGTCATTTCAACAACGTTTGACCCGGTTTTGATGCTCCGAAGCAAAATCATGCCTATCGGCGGCGAAGCTCCCTAGGACCATGGCACCCAAATCGGAGCGAATGGATCATCTCAAAATGACTCCAATAGGCTCCCTGTCAAATTTCAGGTCAATCAGACATCGGATGACCGTACATCAAAGCTCGACATCTTCCGCACGGTGAAATCAAGTCAAGCATCGATGGGACCCCAAACGGCTTCAAAACTCAAATAAAAGCCCATGGTTGGTCCTATCTAATGCCCAAGAAGCTCTATGTCAAATTTCAGGTCATTCCGACATCGTTTGACCCTGTTTCAACTCTTGGCGGAAAATCGGCTACAGAGTCTTCGGCTTTTCCAAAAATAGGAAACTTTGTGCTCTGATTTGCACAGCCTTTCGACAGGTTTTCTTCAGTGGAATTAAGCCAATAAATGAGGAGAAATTTCAAAGAAAAATACAGAAGAAAATAGAAGCGAAAAAGCCCGAGAAACGACCAAGAAACGACGACCGGAAGGCGGACCAAAGTCCAAGGTCGCCGGCGACCCTGGAAATCCAGGTCGTCAGATTTCAGCCAAAAGCGCCGTTTTTCCGTTCTTTTTCGTGTTTCACGATGTTTGGCCCCTATGATTTTCTTGAAATCTGATTTTTGAGGCATGATATCCGTCGATCTTCGTCAACATCACGGATCCGCCATCGAAATCATTTGATCATCATTGGACACTCCGAAACTGCCAACTGGCCGACCAAGAAAGCACACTTTCTGCCCGACCGATCAAGAAATCGACTGGATAGATGTTGCCGGCCCATTGGTGGCAACCAATGTCTGAATTTTCATCGTCATCCGACATCAAGCAACGTACGAATCCATCGATGATCATCGCAAAAAGAATTCCAAAAGACGCGGCACAGCACACGACTTTTCAAGCGACTCGGCGGCCAATTAATGAAGTTAAATGACCTTTTTATGGCAATTTATTAGGGTCATTAACTCATTATTTTGAACGGCCAATCAGAAGCCAAGAAATGGGAGTTACAAGTCCAATTAATCATGACAATTAACCATGTAACTCCTATCATTATGGAGATTAATCATGGTAATTAATCATGAAACTCCCATCATCATGGAGATTAAATGTCCATTATTCTCCATCGGCCAATCAAAATCCAAGAAAAAGGAGTTACAAAATTCTGAAATTAATACTTGTAACTCCTCCCATCATGGAGCATTAATACCATTAATGCCCATAAAACCCTCCTAATGGCCACCAAAAGCCTATAAATAGGCGGTCATTCCGAAGGGAAAAGCCCTGAAGAAAAAATCATCTGAAGGATCCTGAAAAATTGTCTGAAAACTATCCTGAAGAATTCTCTGCAAAAAGAAGCTCTCTCACTTTGAAGAAACTCTGCTGCAAATTCTACAAGGTGATCGAAGTCCCTTAGGGGGCCACCCCCCCCCCCCCCCCCAAGATCTCCTCTCTTCTTCTATCCAAATGGCCTAGATGTGGCTTTTTAGCCCGTCTACTTGGTTTTTTATTGGATATAAGACCTTCCCTTGGTCTTTGTCCTCTAAAAATCCGAGGTCCAAGCCAAGCCAAGTGAACTAAAGCATCAAGTGTTCTCATCTGAAGGACGATGGCGGAGTCCATACATGACTCGCGACTGTCGATCTGAATGAGTCCCCACAATCGCTTAAGAAGTCAGATCCCTTTTTCTTTCTTCTCTATTGTATTTTATATTTTTAAAAGAGACAAAAATCACAATTCTTGTCTTTCTTCATTGATAAGATTTGTAAATCGCCTTCCATGGCAAAATCAGCTTCTACGGCACAAAACTGCCTTTCACGACAAACTAAACAAAATCGCCTCTCACGGCATTTTAAAACCTTGTCTCTTTCTTTAAATATGCATGCAATGGAAAGTTAGAAAAAAAAGTTTGATTTCCTTTCTACTTGTGAAGGTGAATCTCCGGATCACCACTTCAAATTCCAAGTAGAATAGAAAATCTGGCATACCCGTACAAAAAGAAAAAAAATGTTGATGCTCGCCTCTTTTTTTCTTCACCCCGCCGCACCCCGATGGACCCGGGACGGACGAAGGCAGAGAGAGAAAAAGACGGGTCCATCAGGGCTCCAGGTCGCAACACCACGTAAGCTTCCGCGAAATGTTCTTGATGTGTTTGGAATTTTTGTCTTCCTCACACACGCGGATCCTTGGGGAGAAATATACTTATCACTTACTCTCCTTTCGCGTCCCTGAGGTCGGACCACTGCGGGGATCCGAGTTCGGAGGCGTGACAGCGCATCCAACACATCGGTGGACAACATGATGAAACATTGAAATCAAAGGTGAATTCAACATGATCGAACTCACCAGTTTTGCCTTTGGAGGTTCCACATTCCACCGAATCATTCGCCTTGACATGCACCTATCCATACAACACTTTGCTCAGCATAGTCATTCCAGGATGGTCATGTAAAGGAAATTTCATTCCAACTGGAAAGCAAAATGCTCCAATCTGCATACATCAAACATATAGAACAGATCAAAATGACATATCTTCATAGAAAAAAAAATGATCAGCATTCATGTACATATGTTCATAGATTAGTCAACACATATACTCACAGAGAACTCCTCGCATTCGAAAATATTTATATAAGTCATATGGCAAACCCTAACTTTATCCATCAATCTCTGACATGTGAGAATTTTGCAGGACCCACTACTAATTTAACCAAACAATGCAGCGGAAATAACCAATCAGACAATATAGAACTAGCTATCTATCAATCACATACCACAAGAAGGCAGACACAGTATTTAGCGTGGAATCCCTTTCCAAAGAGAAAAACCACGAACTAGAAATTAAGAGTTCATGAACAGTTACAAGATATACTCACAGCTCCTTTACCTCAGTCTGTATCTCGACCTAAGGACCTTAGTTGTTCTTGCACAAAATTCACTAACACGACTTCCACTGTGCACCGTTCTCCTTACTTGATCTCCTCGCACCTTGTCAAACAAGATGATCAATTTTCTACAAGAGAGTAGAAGCAGCACAACCTTTTAGAGTAGCCCTTCAGAATGACCTCTCAATGGCTCTAGAGAAACAAGGAAATCTCTCTTAGGATATTCTAACCTCAGATCAAGAGAGAGAATTAACTTCTTGTGTTGTATCTTTGGGTTGAGAGAATCACCCAATTTATAGCTCCAAATCCGTGCATGAGTATTCTAATTAAACTCCAATCAAAACATCACTCATATTCAAACTCTTCCATAGAGTCCGGATCGGACTGGTCTTTCCCGCCCACGCTCGCTATAGCGAGACCCTCTTCTGGAAGCGAAATGCGAAATGCATGAAGTTCCAAAAAAAATCAATCCATTCATTAGCATATGATAGGAACATGCATTAAGAACAAATTATGTTAGACTTTGAAAGTTCAATTCTAAAACTCAAAATGATACCAATGAAAATAAAATCCAAAACCATAACATTCAGTCTTTAGAAAAATTTAACTTACAAAGGCATGATGAATGTCATGAGAATGAATGCAATCATATCCACAAGTGCATATATATATATATATGACTATGAACGCAAGTAAGTAGATATGATAATGGTGATAAATAAAATATAACTAAAGAAAATATCACCAAATGTATTCAATCATCAAACTAAGCGATTATAATCCAAATGATGAATTGGGTACATTGCATTCCAAACAAGTCATCAAGTTAGGAGATTTACAAATAGAAAAGCATATGACTTGCAAAATCATCACACAAAAAAAAATAAAAAAAATAAATAAATAAATCACATCACAAAGCATAGTGATGATCATAAGTAAAAACATCCATATTTTAGAAAAATACCAAAACTCAAAGCTCATGGATGTGGCAATATGAGAAATACATAAAGATGTACCTATAAAAGTTAATGCATTCTCAAGTAAAAATTGTTTTGTTTTCAAAATACTTAAAAATAAATATTCATTCTATCCATATATGTATCTCCATGATCCTCAAAATATAAACTCACATTTGATCATCTTAGAGATGTCTACACTCCCCATCAACATCATTCTCTTCTTTTGTCAATATGATGACAATGAATATACCTATGTAGTGCATGGAGAAGATGTAAGGCATGAAACTAGGGAGTTACTTCTCAAATATAACTATTAAAGCTCACATTGATCAAATTTGTCAAGATGTTGCTAATCATGGAAAGATATGATGATGAATAGATGAGTGCCAATTAAAATTTTCATTTTAAAAGTATGTAACTTAACAAAACCCAAAATGAAAATCAATTGCATAATTTTCCATTGAAGTAAAAAAGAAAAAAAAAACTTAAAATCCATGGAAAATTCATTTTTCAAATCATATTTATTTTCAAAATGACAAAGCAACTGATTTGAAAAATATGAGATGGAACATCAATTGAAAAAACTTTTTAACTCATTACATCTCATTCAAATTTGCATTTCAAAATATGTACCTAACAAGAACATATGCAAAATGAATTTCCACACAACTTAACTATCAGACTAATATAACAATAAAGAGCACAAGGCTTGGTCAATGTGGGTTTCTAGTAAAGTTTAGATTTTTGACAACAAATTCTTTTGAAATAAATGAATTGTTGATTCCAAAACATAGACAAGATCGAAAGAGATTTACATATAATGGAGGACAACAACTTGAAATTCAACCAAATATATGAATCATGAGGAGAGCTCCCCTGAGCTGCAGCTTAGGGGACCATCAGCTGAAGCGTGTGGTCTCCACGTGTGACAAACCAAAAAACGTGAGCTTTCAAGGCCCTTTCGGCTTCTAGCTAAACCTATTCGAAAACTTTTGCTGGAACTCCCTCTCTTGCTGCAACTCTCCCTCTCTCGTCTTTGCCTCTCAACTCGTGTCATCTCTACCGGGCATCATCCCTCTCGCTGCAGATCTCCCACTCGACGCCATCTTTGTCAAGCTACAATCTTTGTGTCCTCTCGCAATCTTTGTGTCCTCACTGCAATCTTCATCTTCCTCCTTTTATCATTTCGATTTTTCTGCTCTTTCTTTTTGAATCGCATGAAACCCTAGTTTTGATGATAAGATTGTAAGATTCTCTGCTTTCCTCCTTGTACGCAAAACCTAGGAAGTGGATTTGGTGGCATTTTTTAGGGTTTTGTTTCAGTTTAATCCCACAAGGCTTTGTGGTTTCCGTTTAGCAATAGTTGTTTTCTGTGATTTCAGTTTACCAATAGGTAGAGCCAGTTGATGGGAAGGGAACTCTCATGAAGCTTCGCTTCATACAAGTGACGGGAAGAGATGGAAACATGGGCCATGCATGTTCGGTTGTAGCTAGAGACTTCTCATGACCCTGTTTCGATCTTTTGCCATTACCCACCATCTCATGCTTTAGATGGTGGATTTTGGTCCCTGTCACAACTATGTGGGTTTTGGTCCCTGTCAAAGCTAGTATTGACGACTCTCTCTCTCTCTCTCTCTGTGACAATCGATGGAGGCACATAATGGGAAGATTTGAATGTGGATTAGGAGAATTTGAGATGTTAAGCTATCAAATGATCATATTAATTTTAATTCCGCAAATCTTAAACACTATACTTTATGTAGGTTTTCGGTGATGAAATCCTATTAATCACTCTCTCTTGTTTGTCCCCTAATATCTTAATTTGAACTTCTCAGTGTTAATGGGCTTAAATCATATATCAGAAAGAAGATGGTTTCATCTTAGAATGGAAGGAGATATTATACCCAGATAGCAAAATGTAGTGGTTGTCCTATTATTCATGTTAACTGGGCTGAACCTTCATATAAAATGATTTTTTGGAGGGGGGAGTCTTTGCAGTCTCAACCAATTTCTTTGCTCCAATAGTATAATCCAACTAAGAATGTCACTATCGTTTAAAAAAAAAAAAAAAAAAAACCTAGAATGTCATTCTCCACTAAACGTGGAGGCCACATGCTTCAGCTGATGGTCCCCTAAGCTGCAACTTAGGGGAGCCTTCCTCATGAATCATGCTTCATGTGGTGAGGATAAAAGCATCAGAGTAGTGTTTTACATGATCACACAGAATTACGGGTCTTTTCCACAGTTACCCCTAAGGATTTACGCTTGGCGCCACAGCTATCACACACTGGAATTATGTTTGGCGAACCCAACATGTGAGGGGTCTCCTCCCACCCTCCTAGCCATCCTCTTTTAATCATTAAAGTTCCAAAGATTTAAACAGATATACCAATAAGAGTGCAACTTGGAATGAATCAAGGTGTAGTATCCAAAGTATTAAATCAATTCCACAATGATGAACATGTTAAGGATACAACTAATCATATTAAAATCATGGATTGTAAAATATTTTTAAAACAACAAAAACTCTAAAATGGTTTTGAAATCATGTAACTAAGTAACTTTTGAAAACAAAATCAATTGATTACAAAGAACATTGCATTTAAAGAATGTAATTCTATAAGAACAGAAATGCAAATTGTTTGTAATAAACATATATTTCCAAAAAGATATACATAGAAAGACAAGGAAATGTTTATATGGACAATGCTTTTATAACTCAAAACATATTAGAGCATTTCCATTTAGTAAATCTTCAAATCATTTTAATAACCAAAAACTAACAAGGCGCATAAGAAAAATGATTTTGAAGAAAAGACATTATCAAATTTCAATTTGTATTCATAGATATTTATACAAATTGATCTTATCACACATTTTTCAAAAAAAAAAATGAAACTTTTTAAATTAATGAAAAACGCATTTGTCATTTGATCATCGAAAATACAATGATTATACAATCTAGAAAAAAAATCAAATGGATTTCGAAAAATATGAAATGATCTAAAAATAATTTTTCATTTTGTAAAATCACATTTTCAAAATATAACTAGATAGCAATTGGAATATACGTTTACTCAAAAACACATTTATTTTGACAAATATAACTATAGGTCGTTAACCGATTGAGTTTCGAGTATATTACAAGAATTGAATTTCTCATACAAGAGTTGAAACATAAAAAGAGAAACAAATTCAATTCTCATAACTTTCAACTTGCATTTTTAAACAATATAACTATTTGAAGCAAACACAAGTTGAGAATAATTTTCCATTTGAAAACAAGAACTATGGAAAATTCATTTTCAATAATATCTAAATTTTCAAAATGATATAACTTATGAAATTCATTAATTTTTGAAAAACAAGGGATGTAACATCAATTGATCATGGATAATTTAATTCTTTTTAAGTCCATAATTAATTGAAGCACATTAAAAAAAGCATTGAAATGCATTTTCATAAATATAACAATATGAGAACAAAATGCACATCAATATGCTACAATCAAGTGATTTTGTGAACCAAAAGATATAACCATAAAAGTTCATGAAAACAAAATCAATTGACTACAAATGCTTTTGCATTAAAAAAATGTCACGATATAAGCTCATAATGCAAATACACATAGACCAACAGTATGAAATAACTAAAAGGAATAGGTTGGTCCAAAAGGGTTCAAGACCTAAGATCTCTCTAACGATCTTCCTTTGAAAATCATCCTAAGGTCTTGGTAGGTTTGTCCTTGAGGTCCCTCCAATACTTGAAGTCTCTCTAAGGTATTGGCACTAACAATGAAAGAAGATCAACTCTGGGTTGTTATGCCTTTATGGAGTAACCTTGCTATGATACCAATTGAAAGTGCAGCTGAGGCCAATGAAAATGTCCTGGGGCGGGGGGGGGGGGGGGGTGTGGTGTTAGGACTGATGGAATTTTTCGCCAATAAAAACATCTTAGTCCAATTTAAATCCCAACTAGGACAAGAATACAATGTACACAAATAAGAATACAACTTATACGGAATATGTGTTCAATGTGTGAGTGCTTAAACAATCAAAGATAAGACAATTAGTTTGATGTTAATAAGCTCAAGTGTTTGTAAAACACTCTTCACAAATTCACTTGTGATTTACGTCAATGTAAATATAACTATGTAACCGATGTGCTCAAGTGAATATATGTTAAAGAGTGTGTGCTAAACAAGCTATGATTTACCAATATGTTCAATGTTGTTTTCGCACAAGTGCGTGTGTATCAATTAAACTCAATGATGAAATATCATTTGTATCAATCTCCATAACATATAGATATGTAAATCATGCACAAGAGATGGAGATAGAGAAATTGACACAGGGGATTTATAGTGGTTCGGACACACAAACCTACATCCACTCTTAAGGGCCATACAGTCCCCTGGTTCCACTATGAAGAATCAAACTACATAAGTATTGATTCTATATTAATTTTGTTAATGAGGTTCGATCACAAAGATCTAATCCCCCTTTTTGTTCACGAGGTTCGATCACAAAGATATACTCCCCTCTACAATTTTTATAGTGGTTAAATCACAAAGAAATAAGCCACTCTTACAATGCTCTGAATTGAATGAAGTGAGGGAAGAACACTTGCCTCTTTTGACAAAGTCTGGAGGTTACCACTTGCCTCTTTAACGAAGTCCAGAGGATGCTCTTCGAAGCTTGTCGCCCTAGCTCCAAGCTTTGATGCCTCTTGCAATACTTCCTTGATGTTGATGATGATGCTCCAATGTTGTGCTCAATCAAGGGAAGAGGTCTTTGATCTAGGGATATGGATTTTAACTTTTGATGGCTCAAGTTCTTCACTAGATAATATGGTTTCCACACATCACACTTTCCTTGAGCTAATGAAGCTCTTAGATTTGCCAATACAAGCTCATAGTGTGTGTGGAATGATCTATGAAAGCTCTAATATGATGCACCATGGTTAGGACATGAGCTCTCATGATCTTGGAGAGCACTAGGGATGATTTGGGGCTTTTTCTATTTATAAGCAACCCTCAAACGGCTCTCTAACGGCTTTTGGCGGCTAGCCTCCTTCAAATCCGCAATTAGCCGCCACCCCAACTGTCATAAACGGCTAGTTTTAGGTAAGTTGTCGGTGAGCAAAGAGGCTAGCCGAATTTCAAATAGGCTAGCCGAATTTTTCAAAGAGGCTAGTAGCAAGGTAACCGCTAGGTAACCAATTTTTCATAAAAAAAATTGTACATTAAGCTTCTGCAAAGTAACCGCGAGGTGATCGTGAGACATGGCGGTTAGTTGACCTTTGGGACCAGTTTTGAGTCTTGAAAAGGCTCAAAAATATTTTCTAAAAACCTATTAAATAAGCCATTAAACTAAGGGTTTTTAGGGCCATCTCTTGGTTGGTTTGGGGTCCCATTTACCTGAATAGGTTGTCGCTCATATGGAGGTCTTCCTTGATGAATCTGAGCCTTCCAAAACTTGATCTTCTACCTTCAAACTTGATCTTCCTTGTGAAACTCTGAGAGGCAATGTCTTGGATTCTTTGACACGGAATCGACAAAATAAGTGCTCATGGAAACGTGGCACTAACAACAACTACTCGATTGGAGATAACGATAGGTTTTGTTAATCAGAACCATTTTGTTTAGGTATTGAATTCAAAATTTATTATTTGTTCACAATTGTGTATTTTTAGATTATATGTTAACATGTTGCCTTCTATTTTTAGGTATTCATGATCCCAGAGCATCCTGTTCCACCTATTACCAATAAGTGGGAACAATTCCATCTTTCTTGTGCGAACGGTTGGGAATTAGAAAAGATCGAATCAGGCGTTTTAAAGAGATTATAAGTCCAAATGTAGCTAGATGTGAGACCGTCTCATTGGATTGAGGAGATTGTATTTTTTGTTCGAACGTTCATTTAGCCACATGGATGGCGAGTTCATGTATTATCCTGATGTTTGATTCCATGTATGAAAAACAATTTGAACTAGAAATGCAATTGGGTTCTTTTTTAAAATTGTAATACACCCGCAACTCCAAAATTCACTGGCAATGCCAAGCGATACAACCCATAAAATCCATATCACCAAAATGTATGGCAATGTCAACTTCCACAATTCCATGATACCAAAACACTATTACATTAAAGTCATTTTTCACAACCAATGCAATTAGAAATCAACTACTATCCTTGCGGGGCCTGTGTGCGTAACCACGAGAAGTCATGCTAGGGTGTTGGATGGTGCGCTTCACCTCTTCAATAAACATTCCACGCATAACATGTGTTGCCTGCTCGACATGAGTGTATAGACCATGGGGGTCTTCAATCCACCCCTCCGTACCCCTCTCGAGGACTCCATCATGGATGCTAAGGGCACCCACATTGCACTGCAAGTACATGATTAATCAATGAGTTCACTGAAACATTTAAGTAAAAACTTGAATATCTATCCGGACTTTCAGGATCGAACATATCACGGTGAAAAAAGTTAAATTCAAGAACTCAACACCAGTGTAAATACACATCAAATAAATTCATTATGTGATAACTATCAAAGCATATGTATCCCTTTAACATATTTTTATACAAAATAGTTGCTATAATGACCTATTTACAAAAATAAGATAATGAGAATGGTGAAGAGGGAAGGTGAGCTAACCCTTGATGAAAATGGATGCTTCGGTGACAGAAGAGGTCGCTTAAGAAGTCTGTGTTTCGGTCCCTTCACTTGGCTGAGTGTAAAAGATGAATGCCGGTCCCTGGGAGTGTTTCATAATTAACTAGTTAAGTTAGAGTGAAGTGCATCCAGACAAAAAAAAAAAAAAAAAGACAATGGGTCATATTATAAGTACACATTTTAAAAATTCCCACCATTTTTTTCAAAAAAAGTAAAAAAAACATCCTTTCTCCACTAAAAGACAAAAAAACTCCACCCTTTTATATAAAAAGTAAAAAAGATTTTATACTAAACAACTAAAAATAAAATACCATCATAACCTTTTATATTTTATGCTTTTTTGATTTGACGCTTCACTTCACTTTACTTCAATTCACCGTACATCCAAACATGCCCAAAGCTTAGTGTTTGTAGAAGAGGCACCGGTGAAGGAAGAGAGTTGTGGGTAAAGGGGAGATGAGGTCTAATTAACAAGGGGTAGTTTGGATATATTAGTGGGTGCGGAAAGTAAAATATCAAAAATTTAAAATTTATACATCAATATCGAGAAAATTCGGTAGGAATAGCAAAAATTGTGGTGCCAACGGAAGAACTCTCAATAAAATTAGTTTGCCTTTGAAGCGAAAAGTCACCTACTGTCCAGATTATGAACATTGTGTGGGTAAAACACCGTAATGACGAAATTAAGCAAAGATTACAGCAGGACTCGCTGATCACCTCGGCCTTTGTGGTCATAGCCCGTCAGCTCGGCAGCTCGGTCAAGAGTACCAGCACGGCAGCACGGTTAGGCAGCTCGGCGTGAATACCAGCCCAGTACAAAAGCACACCACGGCCAAGCCATTCTTGGTCTCGGACTAAAATGCTGAGGGCAGAGTGGGCCGCCACCTTCCTCCTGGAAATACGGCGCGCCCTGACAGATATGAGCATTCATTTATGACGATAGGATCGCTCATTTATGGCGATAAGAAGTTCGCTTTATCAGCCCTGTACGTCAACTGGCTGAATGCATGGAAAGTGAGGATGGGATGTTGCCCATTTTACCTACTGCTGCCAGTCAGGGTAAGGATCGATGGGACCTCACTTCACCTACCCCTACTCACAGAGAGAATGAACGAGGAACGCTCACTTATATATACACATGGGATCAGTCCCATAAAAGGTACGCAATACACAACTCACAATACTCCACATCGTCTCATTCCCTTCTTCCTCCTCCTGTTTAGTTTTCTCAGAACTAACTCAGGCATCGGAGTGCCTTCGGCTCACGGCAGCCAGGGGCTCTGACTCTAGCCTTTTTCCTTCCTTTTCAGGTTCTTGGCGTTCAGCATTCCCCGTCCTAAGAAGTTTACCTCGATCTCATCTCAATCTAAGTAGGTGTCGTTTTTACCGCCTACAGTTTGGCGCCGTCTGTGGGAAACTGAACAAAAAGCTTGCAAACACCATGCCTCCAAAAACCAGAAATGGCGAAGGACCCTCCAAAGGCAAGGCTTTGTCCATACAGCCTACGCTGGCGCAGAATCTTCCACCTCCGCCCCCTCAGCAAAGGAGGTTAGGGGGGAGGTCTCCCACGGTCCAGACACAGTCACGGTCTAGGGGAGTGACCATGCTTTCCCTTCGCGACGTCCCACCTCCGGAACAGCCCCGCCATAGCCATGAGCGGGCCAGGCAAGGCGACAAGTCGGTCACCAAGCCACGCGAGAAGTCAGCGCGGGCTGGATCGCAGTCACACCATCAAGCCAGCCTCGATCAAAATGAAGACCCCCGCCTGGATGACATCAGGGCTCAGAACCGCCTCATCCAGGAGCAGCATGAGCTTATCCAGCGGCTCAAGTAACAGCTCGACGACAAGAAGGGTCAGAGTCCGCCACCCAGGCGCCTGGACCACGGGCGAGACCTGAGGCACGTCCTCAATAATAAGAGGCGCGACCAAGACCACGGAGAAGAAGGCTCCAGCAACAGTCACATGCATGAAGGGCCGAAGAAACAACACCAGGTTTCGGAAGATGAAGAGCTAAAGCAGTGGATCGACCAGCGGGTGAAGCAGACGATCCGCCAGAATATGGAGACTGCTGGTATCGTCCGAGACCAGTATAGCGCCTTTGAAGCTGAGGACACTGGCGCGTCTCCTTTCTTTAGGGAGATAAGAAAATACTCACTCCCCGAGAAGTTCAACGTCCCGAGGTTCGCCCTGTATGACAGAACCTCGGACCCTGCGGCTCATCTCCGACATTACGTCCAGAGGATGTCGGTCTGGGGGGATGACGACTCCCTAAACTGTCGAGTTTTCTCCTCCAGTTTGGCGGATCTCCCCCTGCGATGGTTTTGCTCGCTTCCTGAAGACTCCATCTCCAGTTGGCGGCAGCTCCGGACCTCCTTCCTGGGAAAATTCCAGGCTCATCGCGTCGTCCCGAAGACCGATGCTGACCTAATGGCCCTCCGGATGCAGGAAGACGAGAGCGTCACCCAATTCGCTCGTCGGTTCTGGATTGTCTACAGCCAGATCGAGTGCGCTTCTGAAGAGTTAGCAATAAAGTCCTTCCAGCTGGCTCTGCGGCCGGGCATCCAGCTTCGGGCACAGTTGGTCATGTACCCCGTGACCACCATGAAGGAGCTGATGACCCGAGCGAATCGGTTCATATTGGCGGAAGAAGACGAGGTGCGAGGTCGCGAAAACTTCGGCCTCACCAAGAAGAGCCAACCAGCCAAAGGAGATAGCAGGTCCTCCAGGAGGGAGGATCGTCGCAGAGATCCGTCCCCGGATCGGCGCAAGGCCCGGTCCTCGGAGCAGCGCCGAACCCCCTCTACTTCGGCAGCGGCATCGGGGAACTGCAGAAGGTCAGGCCACGAGGTGGCCTCCCACGTGGCAGTAAATACCATCTTTAAGGAGCCAATCTATAAGCTCCTCAATAAAATAAAAGCGCAGCCTTTCTTCAAGTGGCCGCGGTCGATAATGACTGACCCCTCCTCTAGGGACCAGAGTAAGTTCTGTGCATACCACAAGAAAAATGGGCACAGAACCGACGAATGCAGGAGCTACAAATTCCACCTGGAGAACCTTGTGAAGGAGGGGCACCTCAGGGATTACATCAAGGAGGAGGGTCGAGGTGATGACCGACCTCCGCGGCGAGACGCTGACAACCAGGACAGCGAGCCAGAAGGCATCATCAACGTCATTCACCTCGCCGCCCCACCGAAGAAGAGCTCTCAGGCTCGCGCCGAGGCTAGGCGCACCTCCCATCAGAAGCAGGTGCTGACCGAAGCACCAGAGCCGGCCGCGAAGAAAGCCAAAACGGAGGGGGTCAGAATATGGTTTTCTGACAAGGACTTGGAAGACGTCGAGCTCCCACATAACGACGCTCTAGTGCTCACCTTGAAGCTGCAGAACTTCTTGGTTCAGAGAGCCCTTGTCGACCCTGGCAGTTCGTCCGAAGTCCTGTACTACGATTGCTTCAAGAAGTTGAAACTCAAGGACGAGGACCTCCAGGCTGCCCGTACCCCTCTGGTCGGCTTCAGCTCCAAGCCTGTTTATCCCAAGGGTAAGATCTCCCTCAGAGTCCAAGTGGGTGGCGCCTGCAGGCAAGTCGACTTCCTAGTAGTCGATGTCCCCTCCCCATACAATGTTATAATGGGGAGGATGTGGCTACATAGCATGGAGGCAGTGCCCTCCACCCGTCATCAGAAGCTCAAATTCCCTTTGGAAAACCGGTCGGGCCGAACGGATGTGATCACCGTCAGAGGCGACCAGCACTTGGCCAGGCAATGCCTGCTGGCCGTGCTGCCTGGCGAGGCCGAGCCATCCCAAGTCAATGTGGCCGAACTGGATAGAGAGGCCGAGCTCGGGGACGTCGGCAGGGCTCCGGCGCAGAAAAGCATCGAGGACCTCACCAAGGTCAACATTGATCCCGCCGACCCCGACAGATTCTTCCTCGTTGGAAGCCAGCTCCCCGAGTCCGAGAAGACAGAACTGCTTGACCTCCTCGTGGAGAATAAGGCGGTCTTTGCCTGGACACCTTATGAGATGCCCGGCATTGACCCGACAGTCATCTGCCATAAACTAAAGGTGGATCCCAGCCATAAGCCCGTGCTTCAAAAACCGCGCCGGACTGGGGTCCCACAGACTGAGGCCTTGATTGAGGAAGTTCAGAAACTCCTCGAGGCAGGCGCAATAAAGGAGGTCCACTATCCGCAGTGGCTAGCCAACACCGTGGTGGTAAAAAAGAAGACGGGAAAATGGAGGGTCTACGTGGACTTCACCGACCTCAATAAGGCCTGTCCCAAAGACAGCTTCCCTCTTCCGAAGATAGACCAGCTCATCGACGCCACTGCCGGACACGACCGGATGAGTTTCCTGGATGCCTACCGGGGGTACCATCAGATCCCCCTGTATGCGGCAGACCAGGACATGACAGCTTTCATCACTCCCAGGGGCACCTATTGTTACGAGGTGATGCCCTTCGGGTTAAAGAATGCGGGAGCGACGTACCAGCGGTTGGTGACAAAGATGTTCCAGGCCTAGCTCGGCAAGACGGTGGAGGTCTACATCGATGATATGGTCGTCAAATCCAAAAGGTCGCAGGACCACTTGATCGACCTCCGCCAGATTTTTGACATCCTTCGCCAGTTCTAGTTGAAGCTGAATGCATCCAAGTGCGCCTTTGGTGTCGGCTCCGGCAAGTTCTTAGGGAGCCTGGTCCCAAGAAGGGGGATCGAAGCGAACCCTGACCAGATCACCGCGATCCAGGAGCTCCAGTGTCCGACCTCGGCAAAACAAGTTCAGCGGCTGACTGGAATGGCTGCCGCCCTGAACCGATTTATCAGCCGAGCTTCGGACAAGTGCAGACCGTTCTTCCAACTCTTGCGAAAGGGCTCCAGGTTCCAATGGACGTCGGATTGTTCTCAGGCGTTGCAACAGCTTAAACACTACCTTTCTTCTCCACCGCTGCTGTCAACCCCGACTATTGGAGAGACACTGTTCTTGTACCTGTCGGTCTCGGACCATGCAGTGAGCTCGGTGCTCATCAGAGAGGACAACGGCCAGCAAAGGCCTATCTATTACACGAGCAAAACCCTGCTGGATGCCGAGACCCGGTACTTGCAGCTTGAAAAGCTCGCCTTGGCGCTCGTTAGCGCCTCTCGAAAGCTCTCCCACTACTTCCAAACCTTCACAATAGTGGTCATAACAGAATACCCACTGAAGGCTTTCCTCCGGAAGGCAGATTTCTCCGGACGGATCTCCAAATGGGCTGTCGAACTGGGGCAATATGACATCAGCTATCAGCCCAGAACGGCCATCAAAGCTCAAGTCCTAGCGGACTTCATCGTGGAATTTACTCCCCAGAGTTCGGCACCGACCTCGCTCGACACCGAACTAGGGGGCGATAGGGGTGCAGAGGTTGTCACCGAGACCGAGCAAGAGCAGTCCTGGAGAGAGCTCCTAGACTCGTCCTGGAAAGTCTTTGTCGACGGATCTTCAACATCCAAAAGAGCTGGCGCTGGCATAGTCCTCCAGTCCCCAGAAGGCCTCACCATCGAACAAACTCTGACACTTGGTTTCAAGGCATCTAATAACGAGGCCGAGTATGAAGCGCTCATTGCCGGACTTAACAGTGCCAAAATCTTGGAAGCTCGATCCATAGTGGTTTTCAACGATTCTCAGCTGGTGGCAAGCCAGCTCAACGGAGACTACTAAGTTCGGGATGACAGGATGGCGGCCTACCTTGCCCACGCCAGGGGACTTCTCTCCCGGTTCGAAAGGGCCGAGGTCCAGCAGATCGGCAAAGAATACAACTCCCATGCAGACGCCCTCGCCAGCCTCTCATCGGCTGTCGAAGCCGGTAATAAAAGAACTATTGAAGTAGAAACGCTGCGGGAGCCCAGCATCGACCTCCAGCAACCTCGGCAGCTCATGTGCCTTGATCTCGGCCCGAGCTGGATGGACCCCATCATTGCATACCTGAAGGACGATCAGCTACCCGAGGACAGGACTGAGGCTCGTAAGGTCAGGTTGAAGGCGACCCGGTTCTGGCTCTCCCCAGACGGCAAGCTCTACAGGAAGTCATTCACAGGGCCCTACCTCCAGTGCGTTCACCCCAGCAAAGTCGACGATTTCCTCTACGAGATTCAAGAAGGAATCTGCGGCAGTCATATAGGAGGTCGGTCTCTTGCATACCGAGCTATCAACCAAGGTTACTGGTGGCCGTACATGCAGAAGGACGCCCAGCTCTATGCCAGAAAATGCGAAAAGTGCCAGAAGTTCTCTCACTCTCTCCACCAGCCAGCCAAGGACTTGAGCCCCCTCTCCAGTTCGTGGCCTTTCGCCCAGTGGGGCCTGGACATCGTCGGACCACTCCACCGAACTCCAGGGAACAAAAGATGGTTGATAGTGGCCACGGACTACTTCACAAAATGGGTCGAAGCTGAGACCTTGTCCTCCATCACCGAATTAGACACGAAGAACCTTGTGTGGAAGAACGTCATCACGAGATTTGGAATTCCCCGTACTCTCGTTTCCGACAACAGAACGCAGTTCGATTCCAACTTCTTCAAAAGCTTCTGCCAAGAGTACGGCATTCGAAATGTCTACTCCACCCCGGCGTATCCTCAAAGCAACGGTCAGGCCGAGATCTCGAACAAAGTGCTCCTCGACTGAATTAAAAAGAAACTCGACCGAGCCAAAGGTCGATGGGCAGAGCAGCTGCCAAGTGTTCTATGGGCCTACCGAACTACTCCAAGGCGTTCCACCTCGGCTACCCCGTTCTCCCTTGCCTACTGCATGGAAGCAGTTATTCCCCTTGAGGTCGGCCTCCTGACCTTGAGGTCGGAACTCTGTGACCAGGGCCTGAATGATCTGAACGTAGCGCGAGACCTGGACTTGGCTGAAGAACGAAGAGAGGCGGCAGCTATCCGCCTAACCGCCTATTAACAACAGTTGGCCAGGGGATACAACCCGAAGGTCAAGGAAAGAAAATTCGCGATGGGAGAGTTAGTCCTAAAGAAAATACGTCCTGGCGACCGAGATCCAAACGAAGGCAAGCTGGCGCCCAACTGGCAGGGACCGTTCAGAATAACATCAACAGCTGGGAGATCTGCCTACCGACTTGAAGACATGGAGGGGAAGGCGCTCCCGCGACCATGGAATGCGATGCATCTCAAAAAGTTCTACTTCTGAAAAATGTATTAAAGAATTTAAATATCAATAAAAGGCGATTTTTCTTGAATGAGTCTTTACATTGCTTCGAGATCCCCCGCGGCTCGACGCCTCTGTTCGGAGTGTCAATTGTCAGCTCGGTGCTATCGCCAGCTTCGACAGAACCATACACATCAGGGTCCGGTAGCATTACCACCCTCGCGGTTCGGCGCCTCTGTTCAGAGAGCCAACCGCTCTCAGCTCAGTGCCTGCACCAGCTTGGGCGGCACAGCCATATACACATCAGGGTCTGGTAGCAGTACCACCCTCGCGGCTCGGTGCCTCTGTTCAGAGAGCCAACCGCCCTCAACTAGGTGCCTGCACCAGCTTGGGCGGCACAGCCATATGCACATTAGGGTCCGGTAGCAGTACCACCCTCGCGGCTCGACGCCTCTGTTCAGAGAGCCAACCGCCCTCAGCTCGGTGCCTGCACCAGCTTGGGCGGCACAGCCATATGCACATCAGGGTCCGGTAGCAGTACCACCCTCGCGGCTCGGCGCCTCTGTTCAGAGAGCCAACCGCCCTCAGCTCGGTGCCTGCACCAGCTGGGGCGGCACAGCCATATGAACATCAGGGTCCGGTAGCATTACCACCCCTCGCGGCTCGGCGCCTCTGTTCAGAGAGCCAACCGCCCTCAGCTCGGTACCTGCACTAGCTTGGGCGGTACAGCCATATGCGCATCAGGGTCCGGTAGCATTACCACCCTCGCGGCTCGGCGCCTCTGTTCAGAGAGCCAACCGCCCTCAGCTCGGTGCCTGCACCAGCTTGGGCGGCACAGCGATATGCACATCAGGGTCCGGTAGCAGTACCACCCCCGCGGCTCGGCGCCTCTGTTCAGAGAGCCAACCGCCCCCCAGCTCGGTTCCTGCACCAGCTTGGGCGGCACAGTCATAAGCACCTCAGGGTTCGGTAGCAGTACCTCCCCCGCGGCACGACGCCTCTGGTCAAGAGCTAACCGTCAGCTCGGTGCCAGAACCGACTTCGACGACAGCCACCGGCGTCTGGGTCCGGTGACAGCACCACCCCCGGCTCATCAGCACAGTCGGGGCCACAGTTTGAAAGGCCAGATCAACGTCCGATTTTAGTGCCTATTAAACTACTTGGCAAACTACCTGTATCGACACCCATTCCACCACAAACAAGACACAAATAATACACAGGAGAATATGTGGAAAGAATGCTGTTTTATTACTAAAGAACCTGTCGGAATACAATGTGAAAAGAAAAAAAGTACAAAATTCAAGGAGCTCCAGCTTCCTTATTACAATCAGTCCCGGTAGCGCTCTCGCTAGGGACGGCCGAGGCAGTCTCGGGAAGCCCTAGGGGAGCGGGGGCGACTTCCAATGCGGAGGGAGCCGGGGCGACTTCCGAGGCGGAGGGAGCTGAGGCGATTTCCGAGGCGGAGGGAGCTGGGGCGAATTCCGAGACGGCACGCAGCTCTGAGTCCGAGCGAGGGAACCTGGGTGGATCCCTGAAAATGGGGCTATCCACAGAAACCCCAATCCTTTTCAAGGCCGCCTTCCACCCAAGCGCCCATGCCCGATCTCGGATTCCTGGCAACTGCGCCTTATAGTCAGCTGCCAGTTTGCCGACCTCTTCGTTCATCACGGCGTCGTGCTCGGCTTGGTACTCCTCCTTGAGTTTGGCTTCCTACCCTCTCAGAGCTAACTAAAGCTTGGCCGCCTTCCCCTCCAGGGCCATCTCCAGTTTTCTTTCGGCTAGCCTTCTCTCGGAGGTGAGCCTCTTGTTTGTCCCCCGCAGCACTTGCATGTCCTCCTCCTGCCGCGACAGCGCAAGCCGGACCTCGTCTAGCTCATAGGAAAGGTGGGCGTTCTGGTCCGCCTCTTCCTTTGCTTTTTCTTTGAGGTGCTCGGCCAAGGCCCGCGCTGCATCGAGCTCGGCAAAAAGGTCAGCATTCCTATTCGCCTCCTCCGCCAGTGTCTCATCCTTTGCCGCCAGAGACTTCAGCAGCTCCTCCTTTTCCGCCGCCCAGACAGCTGCCCTAGCCTCGGCTGCATCCAGCCTCCCCATGCCAGTTTGACATTTTTGCAAGAGCTGCAGAAAGGAAAGAATGTCAGCTGAAAGAACACAGCAGAAAAAGATAGGAATATGAAGAATTGAGGTTACATACTGCTACCAACGACCGCATTGAGGAGAGCAGCAGCGACTCGTTGTCCATCCGCGCCCACCTCGCCATGTCCTGGGGAAGGGCGCAAGCTCGTCCCAGTGCGGCAACCACTTCAAGGTTGACCGCTTGGTCCGATTCGGCTAACTGCCTCCCCAGCACACCCTCGATGTCAGGCCTCCAAGGGACAAACTCAGAAGGGGTGGCGGTTTCCCCTACCGACATAGGCGGTTCAGGGGCAGGTGGGAGATCGACCCTCGCCCTCTTTTCTGGCCTGCGCACCTCGATGACCTCAGCAGGGCCCTCTCTGCCTACTGAGTCGGAGGGCGATTCGTAGACGACTATGGCCGGAAGTTCAGTGCCGACCTCGACCGCGGCGGGAGGTCCGGCCTCGGCCCCGTCAACGGCTCCTGGACCCGTTTCGGCCGCGGGAGCGAGAACCTCTGCAGCAGCCACGGGCGTCGTAGTCGGGGTGACGCTGGCGGCCGGAAGAGGGTCCGAGGTCTCGCCCCCAATGTCCCCAAAGGCTGCGGCAGACAGGTCCTCGGCCACGAAGCGCTGGCCGCGACTGCGCAACATCTCAACTTCGGATTCTTCCGAGCTGGATGAGCTCCGAGACGCGCTGGAAACGACGAATTTCTACCTCTGCCGCTTGCGCCTGGTCTCGGCTCTCACAGTCCCTGCAGGTTCACGACCTGGAAACTGTTCGCCCGATTCTGCCGGAAGCCCGCTGGGAATCGCGACAGTCACCGTCTCCAAGATGGGGACCTCGGTCTGTACGGTCTCCGAGCTGAAGCTTTCTCCGTGCAGCACGGAGTCAATCCCGGTCACCCGCCTCGAGGTGGTGAAAGACTTGTAATGAGAAGTATACCCCAGAAGCGAGAACGCAGCTCGACAGTGGTGGCCGCGGTACTTTCGCACCTTCTCGTGCCAGTCTCTGTTCACCTTCCACCGGTTTCTTCTGGCCAACTCCCTTCTCTGCCGAAAACCTGCACAAACAGAACAATGTTAACAGAAGGAAAGAAACAAATAGGGTTAAACTACGAACCGAAAGGACCTTGGCCTTTACTTGGGGGGACTCCTATTCTTCGTGGGATCCGGGCTGTGGTGCCGGACTCCGCCTCGCCGAACTCCCATGCCCCTCTGACAAAGACACGGTCCTCTCCAGCATATTTATTGGAGTCTTCCAGCGCGGTCACGAAGGCAGTTCGGTGGACCCTTAGCCGGAGGTAATAGGTATTCCCTTCTGCGGATTTGCAGAGGTCATACGCCTCCTCAATGTCCGGAACACCGAGGTTGATTTCGAGAATCTCGCTTACCCGCACTACTCCCATGATGATTTTATACCCATTGGGAAGTAGCTGGCAGGGGCTTAACTCCTACTCCCGGAGACAATCCCTAAGGAGTGGGTGAAGGGGGAACCGGATTCCTCCCTCCACGACGGACACTAGCCAAAATGGCATCCAGCCGTCGTTGTATGAGATGCCATCGTCAGGGTCGTCTGGCCTAACTTCTACGTTCGCAGGGATCTTGTATGTCTCCCTGAACAAGCCTATGGACAGTGGGTCCCCCAGCCAGTGCCTGTAAATGCCCATTCTCTACCCTAAACGAAGAACTGCCTACTAGAAAGGGAGAAGATGGAAGGAAGAAGTCCTACGATGGAAGGCCGTGCAAACAGAAACGCTCGCAGGAAGTACTGTTCTCCAGCAGAATACAACAGAGGCTCTGGAAGATCGAAAAGAATGGAGACGGAGAAGGTGCCCTAATTTATAAGGGTTGGGGGCACCGTTCCGGGTTTCGAGAGAAGCCCTTAATGAGGCCTTACCTCGAACAGCCTTAATGCTGTCTCGGGCAGCCCAGGCGTCCTACGGATACGTGCGTGCCCTTCGGAGAAGCGACACATGGCACCAGCGGCGCATTTCCTGAGGACTATTAAATGCCTCGATAGACGAAACTATTAAATGCCTCGACAGACGAAGGGATAAATGCCTTGACAGACGAATGGATAAATGCCTCGACAGACGAAAGGACAAATGCCTCGATAGGCGAAAAGACACCTCAATGAGCCGCCCCACGTCAGCAAAAGATAAGGAGGAACCCTCCCTGAACCGAGACTCCACCATCTCGGCAATGCTTCACACTCTTCAGATCAGTGGCAGCGCCGGCCTGGCAAAGCTACTCAGCTTCCGACCTACTCGAATGAGCTCATAGGTCAAAAGCTAGGGGGAGATTGTGTGGGTCCACAGCCAACCGAGACCACGGTTCATACACCAAGTCTCGGCCGTGGGCGGATGTCCAATTTTGTGAATGACAAAGAGTTCGGTTATTCGGACCAACAACTTAAACAGAGAAAGCATTGCGACATGAAGTCGACCACACCCATTTCATCAGGGACAAGGAGAAAGGAAGCCAGAATGCGAAGAAAGTTTTCATTAATCGAAGACCCTGATTACAAGATAAATGGAGATACAATAAAAGCAAAATTACAAAAAGCCTCAGAGGGCTGCAGCTTCCACATTGCAGTCAATCTCTGGAGGGACCTCGGCCACGACCGCGCTGGCCTCGGGAGCGGTCGGGGAAGCTGCAGAAACGACCGCGCTCGCTGCAGGAACACTAGCCTCGGGAGCGACGGCTTCAGGAGGGGCCTCGACAACCGCGGGCGCTTGGGAACCCTCGGGATCGGCGCTGGCAGCTGGAGCCTCTTCAGGCGCCCCGGGGGCGGCGCTCGCCTCCGGACAGGCTGGCGGAGGAAGGTTAGAGGAAGCCTGAGACACGGCTACGAGTTCCGAGTTCGAGCAGGAGAATTTTGGGGGATTTAGGAAAAGAGGGCTATCTTCGGGGACCCTAGCCTTGTTCAAGGCTGCTTTCCACCCAAGCTCCCAGTCTCGGTCCCGGATCCCTGGCAGCTGAGCCTTGTAGTCAACGGACAGCCTGCCGACCTCCTCCCCCATGATGGAGTTATGCTCAGCGAGGAACTCCTCCTTGAGCCTGGCCTCTTGTTTTGCCAGAACAGACTCAATCTCTGCCGCCTTCCCCCTCAGCGCCATCTCCAGGGAACCTTGCGCCTGGTTCCGCTGAGAGAGGAGCCTCCTGTTTGTCCCCTTCGCACTCTGCAGGTCGTCTTCCAGTCGCTTTGCCGCAATCCGGAGATCGTCAAGCTCAGAAGAAAGGTGGAGGTTCTGGGTCCTTTCGTCCGCCAGCTCGTCCTTGAGGCGCTCGACCTCAACCTTAGACTCCTCGGAATCGAAGATGAGGCCGGCGTTTCTGGCCACCTCTTCTGCTAGCATCGCGTCCTTAGACGCCAACAACGCCCGCAGCTCGTCCCTCTCAACCACCCATTCCGCCTCCCGCGCCTCGGCTGCATCGAGCCTCTCAATGCCCATTTGGCATCTCTGCAACAACTGCAAGATAAGAACCCGAAGTCAATAAAATGACACCGGACTAAAAGCTGAGGGAAGAATATTGCACTTACCGACACCAGAGATCGCATCGAGGAGAGCAGGAGTGACTCGTTGTCCATCCCATCCCACCTCGCCATGTCTTGAGGGAGGGCGCAGGCTCGTCCCAGCGCTGCGACCACTTGGGGATCGGTTGCGCGGTCTGTCTCGGCCAGCTGCCTCCCTAGAACCTCCTCGATGGCAGGCCTTCACGGAGCCAGAGGAGGAGGCAAGATCGTCCCACCAGCAGGCGGAGGCGAGGAGGGGCCAGGCGAGGCCTTAACCCTTGCTCTCTTCTCGGGTTGCCCGCCCTCAGCGACCTCGGCGGAGCGAGCCCGACCTCCAGCCCCCACAGCATGTTCAGGGGGTGACTCATCCACGACGATGGCCGGAGGCGGAGCTGAGGCAACCTCTGCCGCGTCAGGCTGTGCAGCCCCGGTTGCGGCCGTACGGACCGTCTCGGCATCTGGGGCAGGAGTTCCACCCGCGGATGCCAGAGTCGTCGCAGCCACTGCCTGTGGGGGATCCCGGACCTCGCCTCCGATGTCCCAGAAGGCCGCCGCAGACAGATTTTCTGCAGCGTAACGCCGCCCGCGTTGGCGTAGCATTCCTTCCTCTTCTTCCTCTTCCTCGGAGCTCGAGGCTACTAGCCACCTCCTTTTAGAGGGCCGGGGCTCGGCTCCTGAGGTCCCGACAGGCTCCGCGACTGAGATTGCCGGAGCACGATCTCCAGACTCAATCGGACGACCGGTAGGAATCGCGACGGTCACCGCCGCCGAGCCGGGTGCCGCGGTCGTCGCTAGTCCTTGGCTGACGCCTTCTCCGCTAAGCACGGAATCTATTCCCGACACCTTTCTGGAGGTGTTGAAGGACCTGTAGTGGGGCACGTACCCCAGGAGAGACCACGTAGCACGACAGTTGTGGCCGCGGTAATTTCTCACCTTCTCGTGCCACGCGCTGTTCACCCTCCAGCGGTTCCTCCTCGCAAGCTCCCTCTTTTCGCAGAAATCTGCATAGACAAAACCGTGTCAGGAGCCAGACATAGAAAGAAAGGAGAGAACTGCAAACCGAAAGGACTTCGGTCTTTACTTGGAGGAGTTCCTATTTTTCGAGGAACCCGTACCGTGGTGGCAGGCTCCGCTTCACCAAACTCCCATCCTCCTCTGACGAGTACTCGGTCTTCGCCCGCATACTTATTGGAGTCCTCCAGCGCGGTCATGAACCCAGTCCGGCGGACCCTCAGCCGGAGGTAATAAGTGTCCCCTTCTGCGGATTTGCAGAGGTCATACGTGTCCTCGATGTCCGGGACACCGAGGCCGATTTTTAGAATCTGGTTGAGCCGCACTACCCCCATTATGATTTTGTATCAATTGGGAAGTAGTTGGCATGGGCACAACCTCCACTCCCGGAGGCAGTCCCGGATCAGTGGGTGCAGGGGGAAGCGGACCCCTCCTTCCACTACAGAGACCAGCCAGAACGGCATCCAGCCATTACGATAGGCGAGGCCATCATCAGGGTCATCCGGTCTGACCTCCACATTGGCGGGGACCTTGTATACATCCCTAAAATGATCTATGGAACCTGGGTCTCCTAACAGATGTCTATAGACCCCCATTCTCAACTCAGACGAGGGTCTACCTAAAAGAAAAAACGAGGAAAACGGAAAGGAGTCCTACGAAAGGGGACTGCACAAGCAGGATCGTCGGAAGTTCGCAGGCGTCGGAGAAGTTCTCTTGTAGATCGTAGTAGAAATTTGAAGAAAGCAGAGGAAAGTGAAGACGAAGGAGGCGCCCTGATTTATAAGGCCTAGGGGCGTCGTTTCGACTTTCGAGAAGAGCCTTTAAGAGGCGTCCCCTCAATCAGCCTTAACGTCCCATCTCGCAGCCCTAACGTCTCCTCGAAGTAATTGCGAGACAGCCAAAGGAGGCGACACGTGCCACCATTGGCGCGATGTCAGAGGGCTATTAAATATCCTGGACAGGCGAAGGGACATTTCGAAGGTGACCGTACGTTAGCGATGGCCACCAGGCCTAGGGGGACCCTCCTGATCCGAAGCTCCCCCGTCCCGGTATCTCCCTCACATGACGGTAACCCTCACTCGAGCTCGGTAGCGGAGCCACCTATACAGTCATCAAGCTTCCGACCTCCTCGAGCTGGAAGGCTCTTAGAAGTCAAAAGCTAGGGGGCAAATGTGTGGGTAAAACACCGTAATGAAGAAATTAAGCAAAGATTACAGCAGGACTCGCTGATCACCTCGGCCTCTGTGGTCATAGCCCGTCAGCTCGGCAGCTCGGTAAAGAGTACTAGCACGGCAGCACGGTTAGGCAGCTCGGCGTGAATACCAGCCCAGTACAAAAGCACACCACGGCCAAGCCATTCTTGGTCTCGGACCAAAATGCTGAGGGCAGAGTGGGCCGCCACCTTCCTCCTGAAAATACGGCGCGCCCTGACAGATATGAGCATTCATTTATGACGATAGGATCGCTCATTTATGGCGATAAGAAGTTCGCTTTATCAGACCTGTACGTCAACTGGCTGAATGCATGGAAAGTGAGGATGGGATGTTGCCCATTTTACCTACTGTTGCCAGTCATGGTAAGGATCGATGGGACCTCACTTCACCTACCCCCACTCACAGAGAGAATGAACGAGGAACGCTCACTTATATATACACATGGGATCAGTCCCATAAAAGGTACGCAATACACAACTCACAATACTCCACATCGTCTCATTCCCTTCTTCCTCATCCTGTTTAGTTTTCTCAGAACTAACTCAGGCATTGAAGTGCCTTCGGCTCACGGCAGCCAGGGGCTCTAACTCTAGCCTTTTTCCTTCCTTTTCAGGTTCTTGGCGTTCAGCATTCCCCGTCCTAAAAAGTTTACCTCGATCTCATCTCAATTTAGGTAGGTGTCGATTTTACCGCCTACAAACATGTTTCATTCTCTTCGTGCCTTTGGAAACCCATTGGCTTGGAGATCCATGTAGAATGCGTTTAAAATCTCCTAATTTAGGATCCTCATGCTTCGGATTTTCTGCAACGGTTTCCAGAGAGATTCAAAACTCGTTAGTTAGCATGCCAGACCCTCTACGCGAATCAAACTCTCACCTCCCTCTCTTTCTCCGCTCTCCCCTCTTCTTCTTTATTCTTCTTCCCTACACACACACACACAAAACAAAAAAGACACCCAAAACTAAGAGCGAGCGATCTCAGAAACCCTGACATTGTCTCTCCACTGCGAAAAAGAGCAAAAAATCCCAAACCCTAATCACATCTTCTCTGCTCGAGATGTCGTGGAACTCCGAGCCTTCAGGAAAGACTCTGATGGATCTGATATCATCTAATTCCTCCTCCACCCCCCAACCTCACGCCGTTCCGACCACTCTCGGAAAGCCGGTCCAAACCGACAAGAAATCGAAGAAGAAGATCATCAGCTTGACACAGATCCAGAACGACACCATCTCCGTCGCCAAGGCGCTCAATCCTGTCCGAGCAAGCAGGAGACAGCCCAAGGAGAATAAGAGGGTATAATATATTCTTACCCCCTGACCTCGCCGCCTATCAGGAATCTGGACCTTTGCACGCGGACCTGCAACCTTGAATTGCTATGTAACCAATTTTGATGTCAATCTGAGACTTATTGGCCGTCGGATTGAATCATGGTACAATGGATGGAACTAGCTGAAAAAAGCCACTGCAAATCCTGGGCCCTAAAATAAATCAGCATGTCTTATAAGTTTTAGAAATTAGTTAATGATGACTAATATAATAAAATGCAGGAACAGAATGATGTGACTGATTCATGCTGTGATAATAGAAAAAATGATAGATCTATCTTTTTTCAATCATACCAACAAGCACCCGAGAGGCTGTAACCTTCGATGGTTAAAAAAGCATCCCAAAAAGCATCAACGGGGGTGTGACACTAAAAGACCTTATTAAAGTGGGAATCTTCAAGTGTTTTTTTTTCTTGCTCTGGTAAATACTCAGGCACCCTCACTAACACAATCTGGACAATTCCCTAACCAACATAGCTACAACTGGGGATTGATCTCTGGTTGTTTGTAGAGGGAGATGCACCACCATTGAGCTATCAGTAGATTGCAACTCTCTCTCTCTCTTCGCTAAAAGTGGTTTTCCTAATATCTTTTCATTAACTGATTCTTGGGAGTCTCTTTCCTTTTTTTCATTTTGTTTGTTCTTGGGAGACTTAGAATGCAAGTGACCATTTCCTGCACTAGTTAAAAGTGGTTTTCCCAATATCTCTTCATTAACTGATTCTTGGGAGTCTCTTTCCTTTTTTTTCATTTTATTGGTTCTTGGGAGACTTAGATGCAAACAGTTTCAGTTACCTTTGTTGTGCATCTGGTGTACTAAAAAATTCTTTATTTCGTCTATGCAGCCAGTCTCATATGCCCAACTTGCACGTAATATTCATGAACTTTCTGCAATGTCGGATCAGGTATTGGTTAATACTTAATAGCCTCCTACACTCCCAATCCTTCTTTTTAATACATTATAATGTCATTTTTACTGTTTCTCATGTAGAAAAGTTCCCAGAAGCAGTTGGTACATCATGTATTTCCAAAACTTGCTGTCTATAATTCAGTGGATCCTTCCTTGGCTCCATCTCTTCTCATGGTATGATTTTGTGGACCTTTTGTCCATCTCTCTCTCTCTCTCTCTACACGCACACACACTATCATTACCACAGTACTGTTATATACATTCTTCTTGACTAGAATGGAGAATTGGGCTATAAATGAATCTTGGGTCTTTGTTATATAGATGCCTATTGATAACTGAGAAAAAGAATTTTATTATTTTTTTGTTAAAAGAGAGAAAGACAATTAAGTTATTTGCTAGGTGAGTGTGCTCAGCCACGTGTTGCATTTCATGTGCTCCAGGCGAGGTTAATTGTTAGATTGGAAATTGTGATGTAGATGTTTTCTACATATTATATTTGAAATTTTGAATGTACAAATTTACATGGTTCCTATAGTTGATTCATGAGCAAATTGAACGCTCCAGCCACATACACTGGATATAAATTGATTTGTTCTTCCAGACTCTGTTTAATACATAGTAGGGGGATGCACAATGCTCTATGGAGTATGACAAAAGCTTTACTATGCTTTTGTTTTACATATCTTCATTCTAGAAATGACTTTGAATAGATAAATTATAGATTTTTCCCCTTGATTGGAGGGCATATTTGGGTAGAGGATTGGATGGTAATTTGGTGTTTCTCCGAAAAAGTTATGAGATGGCATTTCGTGAACGATGAGAAGCTAGAACACTTAGGAATGAGGGAAGAAAAGGAATTTCACATGATTCTAGAATTTATTCTTATATGCTATCCACTAAACATGGAATCTCAAACAGGAAAAATTGAAATGACTTGACAAAATTGATTCCTGTCGGAAACTAATATACCAAACGGATCCTTATATGACATATTTCAGAAGAATAGGAGGATTCAATATGCTTTTTCAGATTATGTAAAATTTTTATTTTGAATGATATTCTATTTACTATTATCTACAATTCTCACACATGGGAAGTGACTTTGTTGTACCAATACAATGGACTATGTACAATTCTGATATACACTTCATTCAGGAAAAGGTGTCATCTGAGATTGTTTCTACAGTATATTGGAGATTTGAAGGCCAATTTGTTGATTGTTTTACCAAGTCTCACACTAGGGAAATGCTTCAGTTGGCTAGCTTGACATGATCAATATCTATGCATGAGCTTGACAGAAGTCGATATTATTCATGCCAATTGCGTAATGTGGCATTGTGTATTATTTGATAGGTCGAGGGGGCATACTTGTAATTTTCTTTTATTCAATATAGTAAGCCTTAAGCTGCAACATTTTTGTGACCTTATGACAACCGCTTTCTGTATTTCGTGTCTTTCCAATCTCTCTTTTATTCTTCCTTTGTTCTTTTAATTTTGTCTCAGCTGATTCCTTTTTTCTTGTTAAATTTTTATGAAAGAAACTATAAAAGAACCCTATTTCTCATCTTGACTCCTGCTTTAAGAATATTTGATCTCAACCATTCATTATCTTTTTAACTCAAGAGACCTAATTATGGAAATATAGAAAAATGATGGAAATGGAGAGACTTGAGCAAGTCCCTTTTTGGAGTTATCCTTTGCACAAGGCATCTGGTGGGTCCCACATGATACCCTCTTCTATTATACTCATCATTTTTCTTCAATTTATTCATTCTTCTTAAAGGTGATAGAGTATTTTTAATGATATAAGAAAAGTTATCTTTAACTTTGGATCTGCAGACATCAATGTGGATTTCCTCATTATTGAATAGCTTGGTTATTTTTTATTGGATTGAGCGTGGAAGACTAACTATGTCTTTTCTCTAATTTTTCTTTATATTTGGCTTATCCAAAGTTAATTAATAGCTTAGGTATCTTTTTGCATGAATGTCTATTTGTCATGAGGATAGTAGGTGTAATGTCATAAGTCGATATGTATGTGGAACTTGTTACTTTTGCAGCTTCACCAACAATGCGAGGATAGGAGTGTCCTACGCTATGTTTACTACTACCTGGCTAGAATTTTGTCAGATGGTGGTTCCCAATCTTTAAGTCAAGGTGGCGGTATCCCCACACCAAACTGGGATGCTCTTGCTGACATTGATGCCATTGGAGGTGTGACCAGGGCAGATGTTGTACCCCGAATAGTAGAGCAGCTTACTCTAGAGGCCTCAAATGCTGATGTTGAAAGTATGCTAGATCCTTTGTTCAACTTGTATTTATTTATTGTTTTAGTTGATTACCTTTCAGTCTTGTTTTTTGGTTATATATTTGTGAATTTTCAGCTTTTCTATATCGGTTCCATTTGCAATAGTTAGATGTTGTAACCTGCCCAAAGAGAACATAGGATACCATTTGAGAACTTTAATGTTTGAAGAAAGGTTATTTTAAAAAAAGAATAATATAGAAATTTTGAAGAAAAGTTGAGATCTTGAATTGAAGTCAAACTTCTCTTGGGTTTTTGGCTTAGTTCAGACAGTATTCTCACTTAACTATTCTTTTGAGCTTTTCCAGTTTGGATTTTTTTACTCAAAATCGCTATAAGTATTACTCTTTTTCTTGCTTTTATTTTTTTGTTACTGTGTGCACAAAGAGAATTAGTTTCAATATGAATTCCCATAAGAGATTGTCACCATAATTCCCTGTTTGATTTCTGGATTTCCCTGTAGTTGCTGGAATTCACTTTTGTGAATTGCCACTTTAGCCCTTCGGAATCAAGATTTCAGCAAGACAACATTTGGGGGCCCATTTGTTTGCGTGGAATTGAATTCAAAGAAATTCGTGGATTAATGGGCTCTAACAAAGGAATATTAAAAGGGTGAGGGGTTAAGGTTGGATATAAGGTGGAGATGTAAATATCCTTGACTTTCCTAGGACTTGAATATCTAGGTTGATGGATGGGTATTCATTTCCCATCTCCCCTTCATTTATTTGCCATTAAAGGGGGAGATTCCTTGATGTTTATTTTTTGGTATTCACCTTTGTTTCTTCAATTTTAATCACTTAAAGCAATCCGAGTCTTAGAATGTCTAGGAATTCAATTACATGAAACAAATAGGCCCTTAGGGAGTTCTCCAAATTTTACTAACATGTATTCTCCACATTCTTTAAATCAAACAGGCCCTAAAATTTGCATAAAACGTATTAACACTTTATATAGCTTGAAAAAAAGGAAAAAGCCAGGCTTGCGAATTTTTATGCAGATGATCCCACGTCCATTGATAAAGACCAGAAGATCCTGTAGAGGGCCTTGCTTTGACATTTTTGGAAGTGTTTGATTGTGCATGTGGGATCCGGTGCATATTTAGAAGTTTCGGGATCAGTTGGAGCAGTTGGATGTTCTTGGCTGTGGGGCCCATATGGCCCATGATTGAAGAGGTGGCCTCTACCATAGGTCCCTAAAATGTAGGAGTCCTGAACAGAAAGAAAATAAATCAAATAAGCCAAGAAAATGACTGCTACTAATCATTTTCAGAGCAGTTGGGGTGTTATTGTCTGTGGGGCCTATATGGTCCACGATTGCAGAGGTGGGCTCTACCATTGGTTGCTACACTCATTGGCAATGCCCATGGTGTTTTTTCTATGGCAAGTCTTGGTCCATATTGGCCCACTTGTGAGGATCCAGAAACAGCCCAGTTTCAGTTCTATTTTACAGGAAATTTTCTGTCATTTACGAAAACATCCCTGCAGCTTTTTTAATCCTAATCAAACAGTCCCAAGCTTTGTAATTCAATGAACTTAGGGAACTGCTTGGGTCCTTTCTTCGGTCTGAACCCTTATACATGGGCTCGAACCCCATGTGCTTGATCAAATGCCTCCATGTATGCTGAGGGCTGCCTAACTACATGATCTTCCTTTTCTCCGTTGCCATCCACATCATGTGACTAATCACAGTATCGTAAGTCAGAACCCTACTTAAAAGACAACAGCGTAGAAAAACCAGCTTAAGTTTAAATTTCAATTAAGGAGGTCAAATATGAGATGCTAAATTGTCATGAAATTTCACTTCTTTGCCTTTTGTGTTTCATGATCCTATTTGTGTGGTATGAATGTATGTCTAATTAGCAACTAGATGCCATTTGGCTGTATGATTGTGGACTCTTCAACTTGAACAATCTGAGTTAGTCTTCAGTGGCTTTGAAACACATTGTTGATCATGTTATGTTTGAAGATGGAGAATGTTTATCATGTTATGTTTGAAGAAGGAGAAACGAGAAAGAGATGAAGAATATAAAGAAGTTAGGGCCAAAAGAGTAGTTAAGATTATTATCACATTTCCTAATATTAGCAGAAAATTTAAGAAGGCAGCAAAGCCCTTGATGCTTATTTAGTACCCTCAAGTACAATTTGCCATGAATAACCTAAAAACGTTTGTACCCTATGACAAAAAGTTGAAATTTAATTTTACGTACCCATTGCATACCTTTTTTTAAAAAGTTTTGTTCAATTGCCAATTAGCTTCGGTAATTGTAGACTAACTGTAAGATCTTTGTATGGGTTCTTACTTGCTGGACATGAATAGTGTCTGACTTTGATATAATTGTGTTTTGAAGTCCATGCACGAAGAATTGCAGCTTTGAAGGCACTTACTTTCGCTCCGGCAAGCAATTCACAAATCTTGGCTAAAATGTATGAGATTGTGTTTGGAATTCTCGACAAGGTTAGTTCTTGCTATTTATGTTGTGTGGTTTTAGTGAAACAATTTACAAAGCTTCTTTGCTAATTTTTTATATTACAATGTAATGGAATAATTTTTTCTCGCTGGCTTCTACTGTTTCAAATTTGAGTTCTTTTAGAGGAATTTTTTTTTTTGAGGTATCATGATTTTCTTTATTATTATTATTATTATTAATTTCAGGTTGCTGATGGGAAAAAACAGAAGAAAGGGGTATTTGGTAGGCCGGGCGGTGATAAGGAGGTAGTTTGATTAAATCGTTTTTGTGATGAAAAGGAATTATTGTTTCCAAACATTTCAGTTCTATGAATTAATGTTAGCTTGTTTGAAAGTTTGTTCTAGTGATGACTCGTTGGCATTGAATATGAATCATAGGCACGAAGAGCATTACTCCTTTTGTACTTTCTCTTTTATGTGATTAACATGTGCATCCATGATGGACTAAATTTGATTTTCTAAAACTCTCATGTGAAGATTAGTTCAGTAACGATCTTGCATTCTTAAGTGAATTCATGGATGTTTAGATCAAGTTTTTTAATGTGGTTTGTGAAGAGACAGTCTTCTTCCTTGATTTTGATGTATGTGGATATCCAAAGTTGTTGAATCTGATTTTTAGGACAACTAGTCATCCAAATTAGATTGTTGCCCTTTTGTTTTTGTATTTTTTTTTTTTGTTTTCGTTTGTTTTTTTTTTTTTTTTGGTGTTATTTGGTGGTAGAGTGGATTGTTTTCAAATAAATGGTGACTGAGTCCAGGGTTTCTATGGAACCCATGCAAGGCAGTGTGGCTCACCCTCATTATTAGGGAACATTACCCAATGCAACTTATAGTTGACTTGTTCAACGGAAAAACTGTAGTGTGGTCCCATTCAGCTCAGTTAGCTCTTGGTGGCTCTCTAAGACTTGGGTATATTGATGGGGCTATCCTTGAACCAAGAGTGGCCCTAAACATGCTGAGTGGAAAGCTGAAAATATGCTGATTATGATATGGATTTTGAAAGTATTGTTGCAGGGAGTTTTTGCTAGTGTAAAACAATGAAAGAATTACGGAATTCAATTGCTAGGTCCTATGCATATTAAAAAGAATCATGCTAGGGATTTGACTTCTTTAGTCAATAAGATATGTTACTTGGAGATTATTATGTGAAAATCTAATGGATGTGGGGAGAACTAGATTTGTATAAACCAGTACCAAAAGGTCAAGAGGACATAGTGGACTAATAGTTACACATATATGAACTTCTAAGAGGAGCTAACCCATGATATGAATCAGCTCAATTCCAAGTCTTAGGTTAGGATCCACCACCACCAACTGGGACAATATTTGCTTTACTACAAGAAGAAGAAAGTTGTAGCAAGGTTATGCTGTGCCATGCCATCACACTGTATCTGTGAAAAGAAATGTTATTTAAGTTGCTATACTAGTTGTATGAGTGGTTGATAATGTTGTCACAGGAAATAATGAAGAAGAAATCAAAGGGATAAAAACTATCTTGGTACATAGTTTAAAATCAAGGATCGTAGAGACCTTAAGTACTTTCTTAGGATTGAATTTGTGAGATCCAAGAGTGGAACTGTTATTTCACAATGCTAGAACATATTTTACTTGAAGAAGAAGGAAAGTTGAGTGCAATGCTAGTCAATATTCATATGGAACAAAACTGTGGCTTATGTATTGAAAGTGGTGAGTTGCTCCACATCTCCAAGATCAGAAAGCATATTAGAGGCTTGTGGGGAGATTTATCACACAACCAGATATCTTGTATGCTGTTAGTGTGATAATTTAGTTTAACTGCCTTCTATCCATTTCAAACCCCCCAGACAATTGTACTTTGACAGTATGAAAACTTGATTGCCAATGATGCAAGGAAAGAAAGCAGGAAGGAAGAGTCAAGAAGCGAGAGACCTTGAAGGAGGCAGGAGATAGTTTCACAAAGAGCCTCTTCCAGCACAGATTAGGAAGATCAGGGAGGAGACCTTCTTAGTCTTTGTATCAAATCTTCCTCATCAGATATCCAAAGCTGAGATAGAAGCAATCCTCTGGATAGCAGGGAGGATACAAGATGTGTTTATCCCTAGATATGAGGGACAACAGCAATGGGGGTTTTGCATTTGTCAAATTTGCAACCCTAAGAGAAGCAGAGAAAGCGGTTGAAATGGAAGAAGGCAGAGTCTGGGGAGAAAGGAAGATACAGGCCAATTTGGCTCAGTTCTGCCCAAAATCAGAAAGAGTAGGGGTGAGGAAAGCTCAGAGTGGGACTGAGATTCCTTTAGGCAGTCCTCTTTCTGTCCTGGGGAGCACCAAATAGGAGAAGCCCAAGATCAGAGGAGTAAGAAAGGAGAAGTAGAAAGGACTGACAGACCAGGCTTAGGAGTTGCTGGTTGGATAGTGGAAGAAGGCACGGGTAAAGGTGTGAAGGTAGCACAGTGGGTAGTCAAGGAGCAGAAGAGATCTGTCTTCAATAGCCTGGTGGGATTCTTGAAAGCAAAATCAGTAAGCATCGACAAATAGAATCTTGGATCCGTATGTGCTGTGGTCAGCTACCTCTCAAGTTGCAGAAGTTGGATGAACAAGTGGTCTGGCTACAGCTATCTTCCTCGATGAACAAGTGGTCTGGCTACAGCTATCTTCCTCTAGTGAGGTAGATGAGTTTCTCCTCAATTTTGCAGCAATGGGAGGCTCATCTCCATTCTCAATGATCGAAAGATGGGTGGAAGTGTTGGGTACGCCACCAAGCCCCATCTGGGTTAAAGTTAAAGGAGTTTTCTTCAGGCTTGGCATGAAGGAGTGTTCAGGCTTATAGGTGATTGTGTTGGTAAAACAGTGGAGGTGGATGCAAGAACCCGAGAGAAGGAGGTACTCAAAGAAGGGAGGGTGCAGGTACTGCTCAACAGTTCAACCACACTGCCTATACTGGTGCCAATCTGGTTGGATGATTTGAAATTTATGGTGACTGTGGAGATGAAGGGGGAAGTAGACAAACTGATGGGGAAATAGGTAAGAAATGGGATAAGGTTGAAGGAGCAGAAGGAGGTTAGAAGGTGCAGTTGCAGAGTTCAACAGGGAAAGAGGGAGGGAGAAGATGACGTCAGCTGCCCAATTTCATATTTCAAATCGTTTGCCTTTTTGATGGATATGGATGGGCCAGTTTCAAATCTGGATGTAATGGGTCAAGATAGCCATCTGGGCTGTAAGTCACTTAAAGCCCGTGGTCTGTTCCATGTTGGGCCTGGAGAATCCGAAACGAAAGTTAAATGTTTTAAAGGGCTAGGGCTCCATTCAAGGCCTTATGTTGAAGAGAAACACAGAGCAAAGACGTAGATGGAGAGCTGAAGCTTTTGCCAAGCCGAGCGAAAGGACTTCAGGAGCCAGTGAGCGAGCCAGAAGAGGAGAACCTCTCTGACGTAGAGGTGGCTAGCAGCCAGGGAAGCTCCTACGATGAAGAGAGTGAGCAGACAGTTGGGGACTCAAGGGCTTTGGTAGAAATCGTAAAATGCTCGCTGGAGAGGGAGAAACCAGGGGGGTGGGCCACAACACCAGGATCCACCTTCAGGACAGGAGTAGCAAAATGGGAACACAAAGAAGGAGAAACCAGAGAGGGACTGGAGAAGGGAGCCAGTGAAAGGAGCTGGCGATTTGCAACAGTAACGCCAGGGAAGGGAGAAGGCTACAGAGCTAGGGAAGGGGGCTGCTGATCTGTTATAACGATGCCAGGGAAGGGGGAAGGCAACAGAGCCCTAGTCAAATCCCATACTAGAGACTCACAGGTGTGGATCTCCTACCAACTCCTTGTTGCGAAATGGGGATCCAGGTCATCTCCTCCTCTGGGTTGAGGATCAAAGACGCTGCAAGCACAACAAACTCGGGGGAGAGGAAAGGGCGTTCACCTTCAGTCAAGAGCGACGACATGTTGATGATACAGGCCCGGGTATGTTCGATCTTGGAGTGTTTTTTGGGGCAGGCGATGATCTCAACAGTCACGAGGGGAGTTCCTATGGGAGAGAGGAGGCTGGCGAGAGAGGAAAGGGCGTTCACCTTCAGTCAAGAGCGACGACATGTTGATGATACAGGCCCGGGTATGTTCGATCTTGGAGTGTTTTTTGGGGCAGGCGATGATCTCAACAGTCACGAGGGGAGACAGAGGAGAAGGCTACCCAGAAGAAAGGGGGGGGGGGGGGGGAAATTCAAGTTGTTCAAGCCCTAAATGAAGGTGCGCTCATGGAATGTCCGAGGGCTTGGGGGAGTCTCGCGTAGATTGGTGGTGAAAAAGATGGTTAGAAGTTTCAAATAGTCATCCTGCAAGAATCAAAATTGAAAGATGTCTCTGAAAGGGTAGTGAAAGAGATCTGAGGAAGGATGCAAGTAGATTGGGTAGTGGTAGATGCAGTGGGTGCTGCTGACTCTAGGGACACAAGGACAGTGACAGTGGTAAGAAGTTGGGTGGATGTTTTCTCCCTCTCAGTTCTGTTGGAGGACCTTTTGAACAATAAAAAATGGCTCCTCACCTCAGTGTATGGTCCAAATAGCAGCCGAGAAGGAACGAGTTGGATATGATTAGGGGGAGATGGACTGGGGCGTGATTTATTGGTGGGGATTGGAGTATCATTAGATTCTCAAGTGAAAAATGAGGAGGTAATAAACAAATAGGAGAAATGAGGCACTGCTTTGATTGGATCAACTCACACTCTTTGGTGGACTTGCAAATGGGTGGAGTGTCGTTTACTTGGTCTAACCATCAGAGCAATCCTGCTATGTCCAAGCTGGATAGATTCTTGGTCTCCACAGACTGTTTGGAAACCTACTCAGAGGTTACTCAGATTGCTTTGCCTAAGCCGGTTTCAGATCATTGCCCAGTTCTGATCAACTTGGATTGTGAAAGATGGGGGCCTTCTTCCTTCCGCTTCGAACTTATGTGGCTAGAGGAAGAGCAATTCCCTAAATTGGTTCAAGAGTGGTGGGTGGAGATTAGGGTGAAGGGATGGCGGGTCATAGGCTGGTTACAAAACTGAAGCTGCTGAAAATCAAAATGAAGGAGTGGGCAAAGGAATACTTTGGGATGTGAAGCTCCAATGGTCAATAATTCCAGCAGAACTCCAAGCTTTAGAAGGGAAGGAGGAGAGCGATCAGCTGTCTCGTGAAGAAGAAAATAAGAGGATGGAGTTAAAAGAAGAGTTACAAAAAAACTGAGGGAGGAGGAGATAAGATGGAAACAAAGATCGAGATGCAATTGGTTAAAAGAAGGGGATAAAAATTCAACGTTTTTTCATGGAATGGCATCCTCGAGAAGAAGGGCTAATAGGATCATAAGCATAATGGATGGGGGAAAAAGGCTGGAGAAAAAAGAGGAGATAACATCCCACATAATAGACTATTTCTAGTCTCTTTACACTGATGAAGGTTGGGAGAGACCCTATCTGTGGAATTTAGCCTTCAAAGAAGAGGCGAAGTGGCTAGAGAGGAATTTTGAAGAGGAGGAAGTTCGTCAGGCGGTCTTTGATCTTGCAGGAGATAAGACTCTAGGCCCAGGTGGGTTTCCGATAGCCTTCTTTCGACGCTACTGGAAGATGTTGCAAAAAGAAGTTATGGATTTTGTGGAGGAATTCTCCCAAAGGGGTAAATTGTCCAAAGGATTGGGGGCTTCTTTCATCGCGTTAGTCCCGAAGAAGGTAGGAGACCATGGCATTAAGGACTACAGACCCATTAGTCTCCTGGAAAGTCTTTATAAAATTCTCACCAAAGTTCTAGTAGGGAGAATTAAAAGGTTCTGCCGAAGATTATTTCCAATGAGCAAGAGGCTTTTGTAGAGGGGAGGCAAATCTTAGATGACATCTTGGTGGCCAATGAGTGTGTGTATTCAAGACTCAAGGAGAGGATTCCGGGGATCATCTGCAAGTTAAGATCTCAAGAAAGCATTTGATAGGGTGGATTGGAAATTTCTTCAATACATGTTAGGAAGAATAGGGTTTGGGGAAAAATGGAGGATGTGGATTCAGGAGAGTGTCTCATCAGCTTGGTTCTCTATTTTGGTAAATGGGTCGCCAAAGGGCTACTTCCAGGCTGGAAGGGGGCTAAGACAAGGGGAGCCCCTCACCCCTTTTCTCTTCCTAATTGTAGCTGAAGCAGTAGGAAAAATGATAAAAAAGGTAGTGATCGCAGGACTGTTCAAAGGCTTCAGAGTGGCTAGAAATTCCCCAGCAATCAGCCACTTGCAGTATGTTGATGATACTCTCATTTTCTGTGGAGCAGAAAAAGATCTTGTTAGAAATGTTAAAGCCACAATCCTATGTTTTGAAGTAGTGTCAGGTCTAAAAGTCAACTTCTTCAAGAGCGAGGTGATTGGACTAAGAACTGAGAAGTTACTGCTCCTTAAATGTTCATAAATTATGGGTTGCAAAATTGGGGAACTACCAGTTTCGTACTTAGGCATGTTGCTGTGCTCGGGGTGGGTTACTACATCTATATGGAACCCAGTCGTGGAAAGGGTAGAGAGAGGAAGTTGTCTACTTGGAACGCAAATTACCTATCTATAGGAGGAAGGGTAACCCTGATCAAATCTATTCTTTTGAATCTACCAGTCTACTACTTCTCCATCTTTAGATGCTCGATCTCAATTATAAAGAGGCTCGAAAAGCTGCAGAGAGAGTTCTTATGGCATGGCACAAGGTCCCAGAAGAAGCTTCACTTTGTAGATTGGGACTCCATCTGTAAACTGAAGGAAGGAGGCCTGGGAATTAGGCTCCTAAAGAAGATGAATCAAGCTCTTCTGGGTAAATGGTTGTGGAGGATTGGAGATGGCTCACAAGGCCTTTGGAGATAGGTGCTGGAAAGGAAATACAGCCTTCCAAGGCATGGTTGGGACGTTTAGGACCCCCCTTAGAATTCATCTGCTATATGGAAAGGAATCCTCTCGTTAAAGAGACTCTTCATGGAGAACATTAGGTACCAAATTGGATCGGAGGAGAGGACCCTTTTTTGGAAAGATATGTGGGCAGGTGAAAGGGCATTGTGTGCTCAATTCCCATACCTGTTTAGGTGTGCACAAGACAAGGAAGCAACGGTCAGCTCTCATATGAGCACAATTGGAGGCCGGGTGGTTTGGGGTCCCACTTTTAGAAGGAACCTAAAGGACAATGAAGAATCCCAGTTCATTGCTCTCCTTAATTCCTTGAACAGTTTAATCATTCAAAGCAGTAGGCAGATGCTAGGGTGTGGATGGCCTCTAAGAATGGATCCTTTTCAGTGTCCTCTTTCTTTAAGGCTATCCTAAACAATCCCAAGGAGAGGAGTGGGGTGTATAGTATTTGGAAGTTGAAAGCTCCACCAAGGGTGCTAGTATTTGGGCGGTTGGCTCTTAGGAAAAGGATCCCTACTATGGATCTTTTAAGGAGGAGAGGGATGACGATGGCGAATGGAAGCCCTATGTGCTTGAGGGATGAAGAATCTGTGGACCATCTCTTGCTAAATTGTAAAACGGCTCAGGCAATTTGGATGACTATAATAGGAGGGTTTGGCTGCTATTGGGTCCTTCCTCACACTCTCCCCGAGCTTTTCCAAGCTTGGAAGGCCCCAGTCGGGGACCCTAGAGGCAAAGTCATGTGGCGTTGTTATTTTTGGTGGTGATTTGGATGATTTGGAAGGAAAGAAACCCAAGATGTTTTGAACGAATTGCATCTAGCGAGAGTAGACTACTGGAGAAATCAAAGTTTTTAGTAACTGTTTGGGTGTCTATTCTCCCCTCCTTTAGAGGATACTTCTTAGATCAAATTGTGTATCATTGGAAAGAGTTGGCCTATTCTTATGTAGGGCCTTAGATCGCTGGTTTTAGGTTTCTTTTTGCTGTCTTTTGCTTTCAGTACTTATCTCTTGTACTGTTTGCTTTATTTAATGAAAGTAATCATTCAAAAAAGAAAGTGATAGTTTAGTTTATGCATGGTCCGAGGATTGAACATCTAGCTGCAGTTCATAGAATTTTAAGATATTTGAAGGGATCTCCAGTACTAGGTATGGACAATTGAAGGTGGACACATATACAGATGCCGATTGGGCAGTTTTAGGCGTTTGATCGAGCACTGGGGGGCTGAACCCATGTTTGAAAGGTCCATCTCAATTGAGAGGCCCTAACAGCCTTTGCTGTCAGGTTTACTGTAAAAAAGGGACTGTTTAAATTTTTCTGTAACTGCTGCGCGGGGGGTGGGGGTGGTTTGGTTTGGGTTTGTTATGTAGTTTGCAGAAACCCAGTTTTTCAGAAACCAAACAGAAAACAGGCTGTTTGATAGTAATAGGGCTTTAACAAATGGGCCAAACTGGGCCCAAACCAGTGGGTCACCCATGGTGGCCTTGAAATGGCTGGGCCCCACTTCTCCAGAAGATGGGCCATGTGGGGCCCACTGCTTAATTCTTAATTCATGCCAAGTGTTCTGGACTACCCAGCCGTCACAACTTGTGCTCTGTATTCCCTTCCTTTTTTAAACCCTTAATTGACCGATCTAGCATTATTTTGTTAGCAAATAATTGTAATCAGAGTGGGAAAGGGTATTTGATTTTCTTTTCAAGAGTATTCCGTGGATTTTATAAATGTAATAGTCAACCATGTAGAGATCCAACAGGTCCACAGGCCCAGGCCCAGCATGACAGGCTCATAACCAAAGGCCCAGGCCCAACATGACAGGCTCATCATAACAGGCCAATGCGGATCTTTATGAGATTTGGTCAATATTCTGTACATAATTATAGGATTGTAATTTCTCCAATCATATCTAGATCTTCCTTATTAGCTTGTAATAAATTATAATAAGATATAAATTAGATTGTAATTAGAGCCTAATCAAAGGCAACAACCAATATAAATATACATGGTCGATCCCATCTTGGGTAAGACAGAATTCACAATTTCTTTCTCCCTTTTGGTTCTTCTTCTCTTTCTAGTTCATACAAGGATCTATAGATCCTTTTCATGGTATCAGAGCTACTACAACTCTGTCTCTGTGGACCTTCTTGTTCAGTCGATTAAGTAATCAACAGAGGACATTCTATCTGTTCATCTCCATTCTCTGAATCGAAGAAAGATCATCTCAGCAGTGCTTCTGATCAGCAGAAGAATCATCTCAGCCTTCCAGAACCACATTCTGTGGAAGGAGATATCTCTGGCAATATTCTGTAACCAGTTGACAGCCATCTGTATATCTGATCAAGCAGTGGGCCCCACCTCCAGATTGTCAAATCTGCAGAAAACTATAGCATCAGATTCACCCATTGTTACTTGGATTTCTCCACATTTTTCTGGCATTTTATCATCCCAATAGGTCAGTGCCTTGACTGGTTTCTTGGTTTGACAGTTTTCTGAAACATTTCCTTGTGGTTCTGTCCATATTTCCCTTGAAATATCTGGGCACCCGATGGACAAAGTTGAGATTATTCCTGTAAAATTTGACGGAACAAACTACATGTCTTTGGTCATTCCATCTTTAGAACTTCATTGAAGGACGAGGGATGTTGGGTTATCTAGATGGAACAAATCCAAAACCAGTTGCAGGCCCCACTGGGACAACAACTGTGGATGATAAAGCTATCGCCACCTGAACCAATGTAATGCCAAAGTTGTCACTGGAATCCTTAACTCTGTCGATCCTTCCATTTCAATGGCACTTCAAGCTTTCACAAAAGCTTCTGACATGTGGACACGCATGAAGAAAATTTATCATCAACAGAATAAAGCCTGAAGTTTTCATTTGGATACGGAATTGGCCAAATACTGCCAAAATGACAAGACCATTTAGGAATACTAAAATGGTTTTCTGGCCTTATGGACAGAAGGGATCAGATGCTCCTCCAATCTGTCTCAGCATAATTCCTTCCCCAGGCCATTAAACTTCAAGAAGAACTCCATGGTAGTAAGTTTCTGATGAATCTTCGTCCGGAATTTGAGCCTGTGCGGGCTGCACTGATGAATCGGGAAATCTCTCCTAATCTAGATACATGTATCCAGGAGGTCCTTTGAGAGGAAACATGCCTTTTCTCTCATCATTCTCTCCCTAAGGAATCAAAGGCACTCCTTACACCACTAGCCCCAACACAAGCTGATGAGACAACTTTTTTCACCACCCGTGGTCAGAAACCTCAGTGCTTTGAATGTAAGAAGTATGGACATGTAGCCCATGAGTGCAGGAGGAAATTATTTTGCAACTACTACAAACGTAACGGACATCTTATTTCAAACTGCACACGAAAGCCTGAGAAGAAACCAGAACAATCTCAAAAGCACGGTCCAATTGCTCTACAAGCTCAAAATAGCAATCAGCTTGACATGGCTTCTTCAGATACTGGTTTAGTTACATTGACTACAGCTCACATTCAAGAAATGATTAATTCCGCTGTGGCATCTGCATTCACCTCCATGGGTATTCGTGGTCTATCCTCTTCCTCTATTGCATTCACTACATTTCATTCATCCACTTCACTATCTACATCCATCACACCCTCCGCATGGTTCCTAGACTTAGGTGCCTCAAACCATATGACATCTGTAGAACAAACCTGCACAATTGGAAACCTTAGGATGGCCATGATTCCATCACTACTTCGAATGGTCATCAATTGCCAATCTCTGGTACAGGAACTATCTCCATAGGAACCCTTACCCTACCTAATGTTTATTTTGTTCCAAATTTGATTGCAAATCTGATTTCCATTGGACAACTTATTGATTGTGGATATTCTTGTTAATTTCTCCCCTTTTGGTTGTGTCATACAGGACCGGCAAACTAGGAAGGTGATCGGGACGGGGAGTAAGCATGGCAGGCTTTTCTCTTGGAAATGGGACGAAAATCATTTTTTGCTTCTTCTATGGGTGTTCTAAATAATGTGTGGACCACTTGGCATAAATGCCCTGGTCATTTGAATAATGCTAATTTGATCTCTTTGTTTAAACTTGGATATTTAGATGAATCTATTACTAGTACCATCTACTTTTGGAAACTCAAAATGTGAATCTTGTTGCTTGAGCAAAAGTCATGTGTTACATTTTCCCATTCATTATTCACTTGCTGCTGCTTCTTTTGATGTTATTAACACAGATGTTTGGGGTATTGCCCCTCACTTGAGTAGACTTGGATAGAAATACTATGTTAGTTTTATAGATGATCATTGTCGTTACACATGGACATATTTCTTAAAATCCAAATCTGAAGTTTTTCTTATGTTTCAAAATTTTTATAATATGGTAAGTACTCAATTTCAGAAATCCATTAAGTTTCGACATTCAGGCCTATGGGGAGAATACAGATCCACTGAATTCAACTCTAATCTAGCTGAAAAAGGAATCCTTCATAAAAAATCTTGCCCCCACACACCACAACAAAATGGGATTGCAGAAAGAAAGAATCGCCATCTTTTAGAAATTGTTAGAACTCCTCCTTGTTGAATCCATGGTTCCCCATAAGTTTTGGTGTGAAGTAGCCCATACAGCAACCCATATAATCAATAGATTACCTAGCTCTGTCTTGGGTAAAGTCTCCCCTTATGAGCGCTTATTTGGTCATCCTCCTTCCTACTCTCATTTGAGGGTATTTGGGTGTCTGTGCTTTGTCCACCTCCCATCCTTTGAACGTAACAAGCTGTCACCTCAAGCAGCTCACTGCATGTTTCTTGGATACAGTGATGAACACAAAGGCTTTCAGTGTTATGATCCCAAAGAACGGCGACTATGGACTTCACAGAATGTTGTTTTCTTAGAACATGTTCCGTTTCATTCGTCTTTTCCCAAGACAAATGATATCCAAGTGTCTTATCTACCTCGCTTTACAACACCCGATCTCCCTCCAGCAATTACACTAGTCTATACCCATCATCCAAAACAGCTGCCTGCTACTGCTTCTCCTCCCGATACCCTGACCATGCCAGTTCCTGCAATCAATGATACTACTACTGAAGGTAATGATTCTGCACCTCTATTACGACGATCCACTCGTATTTCAGGTCCACCAGATAGATATGGCTTTCAAGTGCTTTTTTCTTCTTCAGATCCCATTCCCATCCCAACCTCCAATTCACAAGCTGCTAATATACCATGTTGCCAAGCTACAATGACGGATGAATTACTTGCTCTCGAAGGAAACAAAACTTGGGACTTGGTGCCACGTCCACTAAATACATCTATTATTGGAAGCAAATGGGTCTACTCCATCAAAGTTCGCTCAAATGGCAGCATTGATGGATACAAGGCTCGACTGGTTGCACAAGGTTATAACAGGAGTACGGCATTGACTATGAGGAAACCTTTGCACCCGTCGCCAAAATGACTACAGTGTGCTGTTTATTAGGTGTAGCCGCGACCCGCAATTGGCCCCTTTGGCAAATGGATGTCATGAACGCTTTTCTACATGGGGATCTCAAAGAAATTGTGTATATGCGTCCACCACCAGGCTATGCATGTCCACCTCAGCACATCTACAAGTTAAACAAACCCCCCATGCCTGGTTTGATAAGTTTCGCTCTGCCATTATCAAAGCCCTGATGATAGCTCACTCTTCATTTGTAAAACGTCATGTGGTTGTACCATTCTATTGATATATGTTGATGACATTGATAATCAACGGAAACGATGTGGTTGGCGTCTCTGAACTCAAAACTCATCTTATGCGTACTTTTAAAATGAGGTACCGTAGTCCCTTAACTTATTTTCTGGGTCTGGAAGTTTCACCGAACAAAGATGGCATTTGGGTTACTCAATCCAAATATGCTGCTGACTTAATACAATCTGCGTGACTTGGTGATGCCAAAACTTTTGCTACTCCCATCGAGCTTAATGTTAAAATCAGCAAAGATGATGGTCATCCTCTTGCAGATGCAACCCTATTTCACCAATTGGTAGGTAGCCTTCTCTATTTAACTATGACATGGCCTGATATCTCTCATGCGGTTCAGATTGTAAGTCAATTTATCAGCAATCCTCATAAACCGCATCTTCTTGCTGCTTATCGAATTCTTCGGTATATCAAGGGCACTTGTAATCGAGGTCTTTTTTACCCTTTCGCATCCTTATTCAAATTGCAAGCATATGCTGATGCTGATTGGGCAGGGTGTTCTGACACTCGTCGATCGACAACAGGTTGGTGTATGTTTCTGGGACCCTCTCTCATCTCATGGAAAAGTAATAAACAAAGCATTATTTCCAAATCAACCGCTGAGGCCGAATATCGATCCATGTCATTTGCAAGTAGCGAGATTATATGGCTTCGTCATCTTCTCCAAGAGTTTGGTGTCTTCCTCAAAGACCCCACGCCACTTTATGCTGATAACACTAGTGCCATACGTATTGTGAAAAATACGGTCTTCCATGACCGCACTAAGCATATTGAGATTGATTGCCGTTTCATTCGTCAACATGTTGTCTCAAATGCAATCTATCCGCCTTACATCTCTTCACATGATCAACTGGCAGATATTTCCACCAAAGGCCTTCCCCAGGATTGTCATGATTATCTTCTTTCCAAATTGATGCTATGTTGTTCCCCGCATCAATTTTTGGGGGAGTGTAGAGATCCAACAGATCCACAGGCCTAGGCCCAACATGATAGGCTCATAACCAAAGGCCCAAGCCCAACATGACAGGTTCATCATAACAGGCCAATGCAAAATATCTCACGTGTGGATCTTTATGAGATTTGGTCAGCATTCTGTAAATAATTATAGGATTGTAATTTCTCCAATCATATCTAGATATTCCTTATTTGCTTGTAATCAATTATAATGACATAAATTAGATTGTAATTAGAGCCTAATCAAAGGCAACAACCAATATAAATACATGGTCGATCCCATCTTGGGTAAGACAGAATTCACAATTTCTTCCTCCCTTTTGGTTCTTCTTCTCTTTCTGGTTAATACAAGGATCTGTAGATCCTTTTCAAACCATGCGTAGGAACACAGTTGACAGTTGGCAAGTGAATAAAATACTAAGGGTCTGTTTGGCAAATCTGATTTGTTTGAAATAGATCTTTTTCAAATGGAGCTATTTGAAACATACATTTTTACAAATAGATCGTTTGGCAATACTCAATTTCATGTCTTATTCGATTGGATCTATTTGGAAAATCTTGTTTGGTAAGCATAAAAATAAGAGCTTATTACAGGGGCATTTAGTGTCATTTTGCTAAAAGAAAGCATGAAATACATTTCTTAAAATACCCCCATTGGAACATGTAAAAATAAGGATCAAATAAATCCTCTAAAATCCATTTAAGTCCCAATTGTGCTTAACCCTATCCTTTATACTTGTTTGAGATAACAATTTTAACTAATGGCATTTGACAAATATAATTCATATCTTCTCTCTCTCTCTCTTTTATATTCTCAATATACTTAACAATGTTAGGAAATTTAAACCAAAACCAAATGAAGAAAAAGAAATTATCTTCAATAATCATTTTAAAATAGTCATTCTACTAACCCAAACAAAAAAAAGGAAAAAAAAATCAATAACAACATCATGAATGAGAAAGGGCATCTGCAATTTTATCTTTGATGGCTGACATCTCCATCGCTTGTTCAATATTGACAGTTGCATCTGTTTCAGCGGTACTACTATCCCCACCGTTACTCGCCTCTAGAGCTAATTCTTCAGACTCATATTGATGAAAAAGTTCATTTGCAATAGCTTCTTTCCTGATGAAGTTGTGCACTGTCATTGTAGCAACTACTATACTTCTTTGTATGGGGAATGGGTATGGAGGCATCTTCTTCAAAATTGGAAAACGAGCCTTTAATACTCCGAAAGATCGTTCTATCACATTTCTTAGTGATGAATGAACATAATTGAAAATCTCTTTTCTATTACAGGGACGAGCACCTCCTCCAAAGTCTGGTAACCAATACCGAACATTACAATAAGGAGCAAGAAAGCCATGCATATTTGTAAATCTGGCATTAACAACATCATATTTTCTTGTAAGATATTTTTTTATTATAATATGTTAATATGAAATGAGTTATAATAAATTGTTCACTGTTTACTTGGAGGGACATTTGGAAACTTTAACTCTGGTCTATAAATAGTATCAAGTAAAATGCGTGATTCATGTGCGGTGCCTTCCCAGCCAGCTAGAACAAATGTGAATAACAGATCGAATGAGCAAGCTGGCAGAACATTTTGCATGCACTCTCCTTTTCTTCCTCTATAAGCCACCTGATTTTCTATAGGTACCATGGCGATTATGAGGGTACCATCTATTGCTCCAACACAACCCTTAAAAAAAGCGATAATTTTTTTAAGCATAATTGATATTTTTTTATGTATCTCTTGTTTCTAGAAAAGTACATGTGAACAAGTATTACCTTAAAATATGGATAAAATCAAGGGTTGTGCAATATCTCTTTCGGGATTTGATGGTATGAGGGCGGCTTTATGAACTCCATAGAGAACTGAATCATTGCTACTAAAAACCATCATGGAAATGTTGATGGATAGTTTCTCCTGAATGTTGAAATCTATCCTGCAAAATTCTATTTCTATGATTTTGCCCAATTGTCATGAGAAATATAGCAATTTTCTCCTCTACAAAGACATATCTACTGTCTTGAAGCAACCTCTTCTCTCTAAACACAGCACATAATCTAAAAAAAACATGTTTCTCCATACGAAGCAATTCCAAACATTGTATTGGGTTCCTACGCAAAATTTCTTGAACAAAAACATGGCCCGAGAGAATTGAAGTTCTACATGGTTCTCTAGAGATGCTCATACATCGTTTCCTTTTAAGCGATAAAGCTATTAGAGCAAGCAATTTCCGCCTTCTTGGTGTCGTAGCTATTAACAAAAATGCAATAACTCACATTAACATAAAATTCATAAAAATAAAAGTAAAGCACTATTTCCATTGAACAATATTAAAAAAATATATGATTCCATTCTATAATATTAAACTTTTGAACATCCAACTTAAAATATCCAATCTAAAACGCCCAACAATTTTTTTTTCTTATCTAAAACATGTAATATAACTAAAACCCAATTTAAAACATCCAAAAAAACTAATTCCATAATATTAAAAAACGACATCCATCTGAAATCTACTGCATAAATTTAGGACTCCTTTGCCATCAACGTCTTCAAAACTTCAATGCAAACATCATTATTGTCTATTGACATCCACAGTTCTCTATTCTCCTTCACTCGAAAAATTGTGAGAGCAAACATGAGCAATCGAGAGGTTGGCCCAATATTCGGTATTTTCTTTAAACACGTAATATAGTCAGCAATTGCGGGACCTTTTTCCTCATGCTCTCGATTCTTTTCCTCAAGTTCACGATTCTTTTCCTCACGTTCTCGAATCTTCTCCTCACGTTCTCAACTATTCTCACGTTCTTGATTTTTGTCTGCTTCAAGTGCAACAACTAGGCGCTCAAAACTATCGTCAAATTTCTTATTCTCAGCTTCGTTCCTACTTTGTGAAGGACAACGACGCTTTCTCCTCACATTTGCCATGAGCTCCTCCTCTCCACACTCTTCAGGTGTCTCAAGTGGTGCCATCACTTGGGTATTTACCACGTTAGGTGATGGTGAGCTTTGATCATTGTTGAAGTCCTTTGGAAAAGAACCACTAGATGGTGTCCAAATATCTTCTCCTCTAGCTTGGGTTTCAAATACAAGATGGCTCAGGCCCATCAGGCCCACTTGTAAGGGTCGACTCAAATTCAAGACCAAAATGGTGCTATCCAATCATGTTTGATTTGGTCAAACAATTGTACAGTTTTCTTCCTTCTTTAAATATTCTTTCATTAGTATTAGATTGTAATTAGATTGATGAGCCATATTTGTAGCCTTTGATAAGGCAATTGTACTCAATATAATGGGAGAGAATCCCCAAAGGAAAGGAACGAATTTTCAATCCAAAAGTCTCTTTGTTGCATGGTACGAATGTTATGGTATTAGAGCAGAGTTCTGATTTCCGGTCTTAGAAATCATCCAAGGAGTTAATCAGAGAGAAACCATTCTCTCGTGAAGAAAAACAGATCGAGGATCTGTTTCCAGAGATTGACATCCATTCAGGATCTACGATAGCCTCAGATCTATTGTGGCCTACCTGTGATCATCACAACATCTTCAACGACCATTCCAGCCAAGGTCAACTGGGTCTTCTGAGGTTTTTGGTGATTTTTTCAGAATTTTTCGGAATTGCCAGTTAGGTTTTTCGATCATTCTCGTGATTTTTCAAAATCTTACACAAGTTTTGATCAAGACCGTCCAAAATCTTGGATCTACACTGGATTTAGATCAAACTTGTTTAGTGGAAGAAGGAATAGGGATATTGATTATTGTTCAGATCCATAAGTGGGGCCCACGTTAAGGATTTTGTGTCAAATTCTAGGTCATATGAAGCTTTTTTTGGGGTTTTTTTTATTATGTCTTGGATTTCAATCACTAATCTGTGTATCACATCATCGGATCATTGCATCCTTGCTTTTATATGTTGAAAAAGCCTCATTTTTGTCATTGTACATCATCACTTTGACTGGTTTTAGAGTTTTTTTTTTTTTTTTTTTTTTTTTTTGCAGTCACAGTTGCTGGATATTTCTAATTTAGTACATTTTTGCCACTGCCATATTAAAAATGGAGAAGTCAAAAGTTAATTTGATTCGATTTAATGGTAAAAATTATCCAACATGGGCTTTTCAATTCCAATTATATCTTGAGGCCGAGGAATTATGGGGATTTATTTCAGGTTCTGATCCAAAGCCTACAGAGGATGAAAAAAAGATTTCTACTTGGAATACAAAAGGATGCAAAAATTAAAACATGGATTCTTGGGTCTGTGGAACCTCATCTAATTCTGAACCTCAAGCCCTATACGACCTCCAAGGAGATGTGGGGTTACTTAAAGACAGTTTATCATCAAGATAATTCTGCACGACAATTTCAACTTGAGTGTGAAATTGCAGAATACAGTCAAGGCACCTTGTCCATTCAAGAGTACTATTCAGGTTTCCGCAATTTGTGGTGTAAATACGACATAATTAAATATGCTTCTGTTCCTAATGATGTTCTTAAAACTATACAAGGCCTTCAATCCTCAAGTCACAGGGACCAGTTTTTTATGAAATTACGTCCTGAATATGAGACTATTACATCGTCTCTGTTGAGTTGGAACCCATTACCATCCTTGGATGTTTGTTTGAACGAGCTTTTGCGAGAAGAACAACGTATTCACACAAAAGCCCATCTGGAACAACGGCACACTGAGACTTATACTGTTGCATCCTTTGCTAAAGGAAACACTCAGTCTCTTCAGACTTCTCAGTCTTCTTTGACCACTCAGTCTTCTCCGACTCCTCAGACTTGGGATATGAGCAAAGTCCAATGCTACTGTTGCAAAAAATATGGACACCTCGCAACACAATGCAACCAAAAATTTTGTAATTATTACAAGAAGAAGGGACACATCATTTTTGAATGTCAGCGCCGTCTACAACCTCGGACTCCCAATGCCTATGTTGCCAAGATAGACTATTCTACTGCTGATGCTACATCCACATCTGTGCCTCCACAGCCTGGTTCTTCTTCAACTCCTCTCACTTGTGAATTAGTTCAACAAATGATCGTCAATGTATTTTCTGCACTTGGCATCACTGGTAAATCTAAAACCCCCTTTTCCATTTGGTATCTTGATTCTGGAGCATCAAATCACATGACTCATTCCAGTGCACAACTTTCAAGGTTGAAAAAATATACGGGCAATAATAATGCTCAAGCAGCCGATGGCGGACAACTTACTATCACTGCCATTGAAGATATTTCTAGTGCCGTGCCCTTAAAGAATGTTTATCACTGCCCCAATTTAACTTAAAACCTTCTTTCAGTTGGACAAGTCGTTGGAAGCAATTGTAATGTTTCATTTTCTTCCTCTGGTTGTGTTGTGTAGGACCATATGTCAGGGAAGGAGATTGCGAGGGGGCCTAAATATGGACGCTTATTTCCTCTTGATCTATCTACTCTAATTAGGAATAAATCAGCAAATGATTTTTGTTTTTCTGCTCAAAATAATTGTCAATTGTGGCATAGTAGGCTTGGACATCCTAATTTTAAAACTATGTCGCACATGGTTAATTCTGGATTGTTGAACTCAATAGGCTTTTCTAAGTTTATTTCTTTTGATTGTGCTACATGTAAGATGGGAAAAAGTAAGACTTTTCCTTTTTCTATCTCTACCTCTAATAGCATTCAGTGTTTTGATTTAGTTCATAGTGATGTTTGGGGTATTGCTGCTCATCTGTCTCATGCTCATTATAAATATTTTGTGACATTTATTGATGATTTTATCGATTTACGTGGGTCCATTTTCTGCATTCTAAAGCTGATGTCTTTAATGTTTTCATGATGTTTTTAGCATATGTTGAGAATCAATTTTCCACTTGCGTTAAAGTTTTACGTTATGATTCGGGAGGTGAATATGGTTCAATAGAGTTTCAAACTTTTTTACAACAAAAATGAATAATTTCTCAAAAATATTTTCCTTATACTCCTCAACAAAATGGGGTTGCTGAAAGGAAAAATAGGCATTTACTTGATGTTACTCGATCTCTTTTTATTGAATCCTCTATTCCTACACGTTTTTGGACAGAAGCTCTCAGCACTGCTGTCCATCTTATAAATCGATTACCCTCTTTCTCTTTAGAAAATGAAAGTCCTTTTTACCGATTATACAAAACTACACCGTCTTATGATGATCTACATGTTTTTGGATCGGTGTGTTTTGTTCATTTACCTCCTTCTGAGAGCAACAAACTTACTGCACAATCTACCAAATGCGCATTTCTGGGATATGCTTGTCATCAAAAGTGGTTTCTTTGTTATGATCCTCAAATACGGCTCATTCGTGTCATTGTAAAAGAATGGAAGCAGTTTTGAGAGAATGCTCAATACAGTGCCCTTTGAGGGTCGACTGTTCTTCATATATGTAAGGGCTCAATGCCCTAATTACAATCAATTAAGTATTTCAGATCCTAAACTGTAGCAACAACTAAGTCTTCTCCTTTGACTAAGTACAATACAATAAATGGGCCTGCTGAGATTGGGCTTGGATTGACACCCCCCCCTCAAATTGATGCTGGGGAGTCATAAAGCAGCAATTTGGAGACAAGAAGTTGATGTTGAGGCTGAGGAAGTCCCTTCGTGAAGATATATTCAAACTGAAACTCTATAGGGACGTGAGGTAGAGTAATGATATCACGTTTATATTCATCTCAAATAAAGTGGCAGTCAACATTGATATGTTTGGTGCGTTCATGGTAGATGGGATTTTCAGTGATTCGGATAGCTCCAATATTGTCGGCATGCAATGAAGTAGGAGAGGTTTGAGCGAACCTGACTTCTGAAAGAAGTCCCCGTAGCCATAAGATCTCAGAACAAGCAGAAGACATTGCCTTATATTCAGCTTTCGTGGAAGATCTGGACACCCGTTCTTGTTTCTTGCATTTCCAAGAAATGAGAGAATTTCCAAGGTACATGCACCAACCAGTAGTAGAACGGCATGTGTTTTGACAGCTTGCCCAGTCAGCATCCGCATAAGTGGTCAGATGAAGAGGATTATCCTTTGGATAATATAAACCACGAGTGACAGTTCTTAGCAGATAGGGGATAATGCGCTTCACAGCTGTCAAATGAAGGTGTCGAGGAGCTGTCATGAACTGGCTCACAAGATTAACAGCATAGGATATGTTAGGTTTAGTGATGGTGAGATAGACAAGACTTCCCACTAGGCACCGGTAGGTATGAGGATCAGGAAAAAGATCGCCGTCATCTTTACTCAACTTGAGATTTACCTCTACAGGCGTATCAACAGGCGAAGAATCATCGAGGTTAGCCAACTCAATAAGATCTGATGTGTATTTCTGTTGATTAACAAATATTCCTTTGGTAGATTGATGCACCTCTAAGCCCAAAAAATATTGTACTGGGCCCAAATCCTTCATATGGAAGGAATCCCTGAGAGAAGCCTTGGAGAGATTTGATCATACCATCATCCGTGCCCGTGATAATGATATCGTCAACATACATGAAAAGCACCGTAACACTAGTAGATGTGTGGCATAGAAAGAGAGATGGGTCATAAGGACTCTGAGTAAAGCCAGTCTCGCATAAGTGACCCTTGAAGGTTTCGAACCATGCCCTTAGAGCTTGCTTCAGACCATAAAGTGATTTTCACAAGCGACAAATAGACCTCTTTGAGGGAGAGGGGACGCCTTGTGGCATCCACATATAGACTTCTTTTTTCAAATCCCGATGGAGAAAAGCATTTTTGACATCAATTTGGTATAATGGCCAGGAGTTAGATGCAGCAATGGCGAGAAGTAACCGAACAGATGTCATTTTTGCCACAGGTGCAAACGTTTCCTCATAGTCAATGCCATACTCCTATCTGTTTCCGAGTGCCACAAGTCGAGCTTTGTGTCTATCCAATGACCCATTAGATTTAAGTTTAATCGAGTAGATTCATTTGCAACCAATGGGTTTAACTGCTGAAGGACACTCCACAATATCCCAGGTGTGATTCTGATCCAATGCATCCAATTCCTCCTTCACGGCCTGGTTCCAAGAATCTTGTTGTACAGCCTGCAAATAAGAACTTTGGATAGAGATAGAAGATAGGGTTCTCATCAAAGAAGTATGGGTAAATCCATACCGCGTAGGAGGTCTAGAACTTCTGGAGGAGTGACGCAAGGCATTAGTAGGCGGGGAACCATTTGCCGGTGGAGGATCAGGAGGACGGCCATCTGCAGTGGTAGGTTTTTCCCGTTGGTGATATACAAAATTAGGATTAAACCTAGTAACGGTTGTCTGATCTGAAAAACCAGGTAAGAGAGCTGGTGAAGATGGTTGAGGACAATCCATGTGAGTTTGGAAGAAATATTGATTTTCAATTTTCAAAGAAAATAACATTTCGAGAAATCCTGATACGACGACCAATGAGATCATAACAAACAAGACCTTTTTGATTAGTAGCATAATCCAAAAAAGCACACCTGCGAGATTGTGCTGTTAGTTTCATTCTTTCTGTGAGTGGTAGATGATCGAAGCAAATACATCCAAAGGTAAGTAGGTGATCAAATACAGGATGATGACCTAACAGTTTCAAATGAGGCGTGGAATGATCAATGGTAGGAGATGGAAGGCGGTTTATGAGATAAACCGCCGTGGTGAGAGCTTCAGTCCAAAAACGAGGGGGAATGGATGATTCAATCAGAAGTGTTCTGGTTACATCAAGGAGATGTTTAGTTTCCCGTTCCGCAACTCCATTTTGTTGTGGAGTATACGGACAGGTACGTTGAGAAATGATTCCTTTATTGTTTAGAAAATATTGAAAATGATTGGAAACATACTCCCCCCCTGAGTCTGAGCGCAAAGTTTTAATGCATTTGGAGAATTGGGTTTCAACATGGCTAACAAAAAATTTAAATGCATTAAGAACATCAGACTTCGAATGCAATAAATAAATCCAAGTAAATCTGCTGTAGTCATCAATGAAGGTTACAAAGTACTTGAAATGACTGTGAAAGGGTCGGAGCAATGCCCCAAAGATCACTGTGAATTAAGTCAAATCATGCAGTGCTTCGTGTTTTAGAGTGTGGAAAAGGTAAAGTTTTACTCTTTCCTAATTTACAAGCATCACATTCAAAAGAAACAGAGTCAATAGGTTTATTTAATAATCTAGATCGAAATAAAGTAGACATTGTAGAGGCATTCGGATGACCAAGTCTATTATGCCACAACCGAGAATTATTCCGAATGAAAAAACAAAATAACTGATGTAAAGTTTTATCTTGAATAAATGAAGACACTGGTAAGGAAAAAAGTCTTCCACGCTTAGGCCCCCTTGCGATCACTTTCCCCGACTCCTGGTCCTACACAACACAACCAGTAGAAGAAAAGGAGACATTGTAATTATTTTCAACAAGTTGACCCACAGATACCAAATTGGTAGCAAGATGAGGAGAAACTAAAACATTGGTTAAGGGTAAGGGGCTAGGGGTATCACCAATAGATGTGATGGGAAGATGATCTCCGTTGGCAGCTTGAACAGAAAGACGACCAGTGTAAGGAATGACTTTTGTAATTTTATGGGTGAAAAGGTCATATGGTTACTTGCACCAGAATCTAAGTACCATGTATTAGAAAGAAATGAATCAGTACCTGCAATGTTTATGGATGCTAAGGCATTGATAATCATTTGGTTTACCATCTTAGGGGTGAGAGGAGTTGGTGACACAGATTGTGTGGAGGAACCAGGTTGTGAGGAAGAATCATACTGCAGAGAACCACTGAACTCAGTGGATGCATATCGTGGAGTGGTCACTGTGTAAGCACTAGGAGCTGACGGCACTGTGTAAGTACCAGGGGCTGACTGCACAGTTGCGGGAAGTAGAATTGTGACCCTTCTTCTGACAATCGTCAATAACATGACCAGTGGCCTTACAATATCTGCAGATCTTTGCCTTGCATTGATTTGCATAGTGACCATATTTCTTACAGTTATGGCACTGAACTTTACTGTTTTCCCGGGGAGGTGGTCTGGTGGTCGCAACATAGGCAAGCGGAGCTTCAGCAGATCCTTGTTGTTCCAAAGTAGTTTTAGTGACCAGACGTTCTTCCCGCAGAAGTTCCTGAAGACAGTCATCCAAGCTGGGAAGAGAAGCCCTGCTCATCAAGTTAGATCGGACTGTCTCAAACTCCAGATGAAGTTTCATGAGAAACAGATCCCGATGGCTACTTTGCTGTAAGGGAAGTAGTTCCAGTAGGAGTGCTTCAAACACCGTGGCAAACTTAATCTCATCATATTCTGACCACAGTCTGTGAAAGCTATTGTAATACTCCCGAATAGACTGTGTGCCTTGAGTAAATTGAGAAATGTCAAGTTCCAATTGAAATTGGCGTGTTGAATTACCTTGTTGATAGATCTTTTTAAGATAGTCCCACATTTCTCGGGCAGTTTTGCAAGGTCTGAGGTTGAGGATAAAATGTGGGTGAATCGAGCCCAGCAACCGGGTTTTGATTTTAGCATCCTTAGTCTTCCAAGCTAAAATCTTCTTGTCATCTTCCTCAGATTTAGGTTCAGATCCATCAATGTGTGCCCAGAGTTCCTTTCCTTCTAAGTAAATTTGAAATTGGAAGGCCCATGAGGTATAATTTTTACCATCAAACCGAACCAGGGTAATTTCAGATTTTTCCATGACGAGCATACGAGTAAAAAGTACCAGTACCCAGAACAAGCAAGCAACCCAAACAGTAAGAACTATATCAACAACAGTAATTTGATGATGAGTTACAGTTACTAGCAGAATGATGAACAAGAAATCAACAGCAAGAAAACTGAACAGTAACAGCAATAAAACTTAGGCAAACCAAATCTTGAGTAGAACTGTTCCCAAAACAGTCAATGGACGTTTCTAGTACTGTTCCCAGAACAGTTACTAATGGCAGAGATGAGCTTTGATGGGTGCTACTGGAGGAAGCAGAGATGCAGAGATCCACAGAATGCAAGAGAATGTCACAACCCCAATATAATGAAGAATATGCACAAATAGGGACTGTGCAATCGAAACAGTGCACAGAACTGCACTAAAAATGACTGACGACCCTCTCGTCAGTGTGATTTCATACACGGGGGCCCCACCGATCATCATAGGACACATCAGAGGAGGGGTGAAGGCACAACATATTTTCGTAAGTGATGGAAGAAGTTTCAGCCAAAAATAATCAAGATCCTTGATTTTGGATGGCCGAGATGAAATTAGAGGGAGAGAATTGAATTACCACAAATGGTGACGGAAGACCTACTTCGGATGGGAAAAAAATTCCTGAAAAATCACCACAAATACCAGCAAGTCCAGTCGACCAACATAGGCTGGTTCTGCAGAGTTGTTGAAGAAGATCTCAGGTGGGCCACACATGATCTGAGATGATCTGGGATGATCGTAGACACACCGAGGGCTTCCAGATGTGGAAGATGTCTTGGAGGATCTACAGATCCTTGTAAAGAAGGCTTTGATACCATGTCATTGTAAAAGAATGGAAGCAATTTTGAGAGAATGCTCAATACAATGCCCTTTGAGGGTCGACTGTTCTTCATATATGTAGGGGCTCAATGCCCTAATTACAATCAATTAAGTATTTTAGATCCTAAACTGTAGCAACAACTAAGTCTTCTCCTTTGACTAAGTACAATACAATAAATGGGCCTAAATGGGCCTGCTGAGATTGGGCTTGGATTGACAATTCATACCTCCCATAATGTTGCCTTTTTCGAAAATAAATATTTTTTCCAGCTACAACTTGATTTTGTAGAGTCCCCATATGTTGTTTCCTTACCTGATTTTTCTGACAAAATACCATTTGTTAAATTTGATCCTAATTTCGTGTATCATAGGCGGGGTAATGCTGCAACCACAGATAGTCCCCTTAGCGATCCCCCGACTGCATCTGGTCCAACTGGAAACCCTCCCTTGTGCCGTTCATCTTGGATTTCAGTGCCTCCAACTCGTTATGGATTTACCCACACTTCCTTGATGGCCACCATGTCTTCTACATCTATTCCAAACTCATATTCTCAGGCTGTGTAGCATGAGTGTTGGAATAAAGCTATGCAGGATGAATTGGATCCTCTTGCGCAAAATCATACATGGGATGTGGTTTCGTGTGCTTCTGTTAAGCCAATAGGTTGCAAGTGGATCTATTCTATCTAGCTTAAACCTGATGGAACTTTGGATCGGTATAAGGCTCGTCTTGTCGCTTTGGGTAATCGGCAGGAATATCGTATTGATCATGAGGAGACTTTTGCTCTTGTAGCAAAGATGACAACTGTTAAGACTATTCTTGCCATTGCAGCATCCCAATCCTGGCTTCTCTACCAAATGGATGTCAAGAACGCATTAGTTCATGATGATCTCAAAGAAGATGTCTATATGCGCCTTCCTCAGGGGGTTTCATCTATCATCACTGATGTGGTTGCCAAACTACGCCATTCTCTTTATGGCCTCAAACAAGCCCCATTGGTATGGTTTGAATAGTTTCAACATGCTCTTCGCCACTTGGAGTTCCATCCTAGTCCATACGATCCATCCATGTTTCTCCATCATGCTTCCGCAGGGATTATTAGTCTTCTTGTTTATGTGGATGACATCATCATTACTGGTTCCGATGCAGCTATGATTAAACAACTTCAAGCCTCTCTTCATGAATCTTTCCACATGAAAGATCTTGGCCCTCTAACCTAGTTTTTAGGTCTCGAAGTTCATCAATCTGATAGAGGCATAGTACTCCATCAACATAAATATGCTCTTGAATTAATGGAAATGGCAGGACTTCAAGGTTCTACTCCAGTCGATACTCCAGTAGAAGTGACGCAGTCCCGATTTGAGCCAATCGGACCGTCTAGGGCCCAAGTAACCAAAACCAGAAAATATCCAGCCACAACACTGATGTGCAATGAAAACAGAAATCCAGAAATTTAATGGTGAAGGAAAAATGCTGAAAAAAAAAAAAAACTGACCTGTATGAGCCTTCTCAATCACCATGCATCAACAAGGCACTAGGGAGAGGAAAACAAAGCAAGCAGTGCTTTATTGAATAAATTTCTGAAAATTGTACTGTAACATTAACAGTATTGACGACCCAAACATCCTTTATATAATGCTTAAAACCACAAAAAAACCCTAGTAATCCTACTATAATTGGTTGCCAACAATAATTAGAAGTCCTAGGAAGAGTTTCCTGCTGAAACATGCCAGAGATTAGAAAAGAAATGAAATAAATTAGCAACTTTCCATGCCCAGATCGTCGTGGATGCCTTGCAGCAGATCTGATGTGGGGCCCAGATGGGCCATCCTTTGATGGACGCAACTGCACCATTTGAAAGAGCCCTCATGGTCGACCCTGCTGGTGGTTTCCTTTCTTGGATTGGGTCCAGTTTGACCCACCAAACTGTTGGCTTGAAAACAGTGCACATGAGACCCCTTTTATGTTCTGAGTTTTTCTGTAAAATTGTAAAACCGTCCCTGTACTTCTCCACATTCCCAAAACAGTCCCTGTTGTATAATTTTAAACTAAAATCTGACCTGTTTGGGCCCAAGTTTTCAATCAAAACTTGTCGGGACCCTTGCGGGCCATCGTGGGATGCTCCCACTGTTGCAAATATTATTCAGCCATAACAAAAATTAGATCATCATCAATTTCTGCATCATTCTCCCTCGGTTGAGAAGAACTTGTCCTCGAGTTTGCATCTTTGTGTTGCCATTTGTGTCGGCGCTTTCGGGTCTTGCGGCACTTTCGGGGAGGAGCTTGAAGTTCTGTCCGTCGCTTTAAATTGTCTTCATGATGCTGCACACTGATTATAGCTGTTATGGGAATTGAACTTGGAATCTGATTTGCTACTTCACAAACCTGCTGGGATGCTTCTTGTTGCCATTCTATTGCTTCCCAAAATGGATCAACATATTCAGTTTTAAAACGATCTTCAAGAGTCACAACCTGCAGTCTGCATTCTTGGGTGGGAACAATTTCTGGTACGACATTTATCGTTGGCAGAATGCACTTTGGCTTTTGCACAAATTCTATCACAACTTGATTTTCAGCTACATCTACTTGTTGATCTTGGCCTTTATCAAAAATCTGATTTTCTAAATTCACTTCTTGAAAATCATCTTTCACATATTCATCAAATATAGGAGGTGAATTTAAATCATCTTCAACATTCTCAACATCAGTATGTTCCATAATTTCTTCTTTTTAAATTTCCGCATCACATATGACACCCGAGAAATTACTTACGTCCCGTAACAAAGTAGGTTTCGTATTAATTTTCTCACGAGTAGGCCCAAGGGCAATTTTCGCATTGTCTTTGTAGAAGGTGTATGCATTTTTATAACCATCGTGAAGTGTTCTACGGTCATACTGCCATGGCCTACCCAATAACATGTGAGTGACATCCATAGGGGCTACATCACACCATACATCCTCATGGTATCTACCACCAATAGAAAAAGAAACTAATGCCTTACGAGTTACGGGTACCTCATTACCGCGCTTGAACCATGAAAGCTTGTGCGGTGCCGGATGCTTTTCTGTCGGGAGCTTGAGCTTGTCGACGACTTCCCGTGATACCACAGTCTTGCAACTACCCCCATCCACGATCAAGTGGCATTTGTAGTCCTTGATAGTACATGTAGTGCGGAAGATGCTAGTGCGAAGCCAATCATCTTTGGTAGGCATTTTTGGAGAAAACAATGTTTTATGGATCATCAAAGATTGACCTCCATCACCATAGATAGTGTTGTTGTCGGACTCGGATTTATCAAATTCAGGCCATCATCATTTGCTACATAGGATGGTGTGTTTGATTCTTCTTCACGTTCAGCCACATGAATTTCTCTCTTCCGACATTCTGATGATATGTGACCATATTCGTTGCACTTAAAGCAAAGGACAGTCGCTTTGCCTTTGCCCTTATCATCCACATTAGTATCTCTTCTGCCCGTCTGAGTTGGCTGATTTGAAGGACCACTTGCGGTGTCTTCTTTATGTTGCTGCCCAAATTTCTTTGATGAACCCTCGTCTTTAGAAGATTGCGGAATTGATGTCCTAGACCGCGGAATCTCAATGGCATGTGATTCTTCAATGGCGGTTGCTTGTTGAATGGCTTCTGTCAAAGTGTAGCAAGGAAGGTAAGCCATCACCTTCCGTATGGATGGTCGTAATCCGCCCTTATATATCTTCCCACCAATTGATCCTCATCTTCCATAACATCATTACGGGCCACTAAGTATTGAAATTCCTCCGTGTAGTCATCTACAGAGCGATTTCCTTGTTGGAGATTCTGTAGCCGCATAAAAAGTGTTTGCTTGTATGTGGGAGGAAGAAAATACCCATTCATATATTTCTTCATCTTCTCCCATGAAGTGATCGGCGGCTTTCCCATGCGTTGACGGGACTTCTGAAGTTGTTCCCAACACGCATCGGCTTTTCCACGAAGTTTATGATAGCCACCAACTTGACTTTCTTGTGATTGGCCAAATCTTTGTATGCAAATACCTTTTCGACTGTGTTCAGCCAATCATAGAACTCATCCCCTTTCATGTTGCCATTATACTCAGGAATTTCCAATTTACTATTTAAATCCCGATCAGTGTCTTCATGACGTTCCATATGCCATCGTCTTGTCACTGGAGATCGACTATGGAATGGGTTGATAAATTCTCTGGCATCCGTGTCATCGTTGTAATCCTCACGATGATTCGGATGCTCCAGATGCTCCAGGCGTTGGGTCAGCCGTTCAACTTGCTGCCTTAAATTCTGAATCTCAATATCTCTTGGATCTGGTTCATTGCCCACGTCGCTCTCAACCTCTGGCCTATGACCACGAGCTTTTCGGGGAGCATTGATAGGGAGATGGATTCACAACACAAATCGTAGGATCGATTCATGCTCTGATACCAATTGACGCAGTCCCGATTTGAGGCAATCAGACCGTCTAGGGCCCAAGTAACTAAAACCAGAAAAATCCAGCCACCACACTGATATGCAATGAAAATAGAAATCCAGGAATTTAATGGTGAAGGAACAATGCTGAAAAAACCAAAAAAAACTGACCTGTATGAGCCTTCTCATTCTCAATCACCATGCATCAACAAGACACAAGGGAGAGGAAAACAAAGCAAGCAGTGCTTTATTGAATAAATTTTTGAAAACTGTACTGTAACATTAACAGTACTGATGACGCAAACATCCCTTATATAATGCTTAAAACCACAAAAAAAAAAACCCTAGTAATCCTACGATAATTGGTTGCCAACAATAATTAGAAGTCCTAGGAAATGTTTCCTTCTGAAACATGATAGGGAGTAGAAAAGAAATCAAATAAAATAGCAACTTTCCATGCCCAGATCGTCATGGATGCCTTGCAGCAGATCTGATGTGGGGCCCAGATGGGCCATCCTTTGATGAAAGCAACTGCACCATTTGAAAGAGCCCTCATGGTCAACCCTGCTGGTGGTTTCCTTTCTTGGATTGGGTCCAGTTTGACCCACCAAATCGTGGGGTTGAAAACAGTGCATGTGAGACCCCTTTTATGTTCTGAGTTTTTTTGTGAAATTTTAAAACAGTCCCTGTACTTCTCCACATTCCCAAAACAATTCTTGTTTTATAATTTTAAACTAAAATCTGAATTGTTTGGGCCCAAGTTTTCAATCAAAACTTGTCGGGACCCTTGCGGGGCATCTTGGGATGCTCCCACTGTTGCAAATAGTATTCAGCCATAACAAAAATTAGATCATTATCAATTTTTGCATCAAGAAGTCAATGTTAAACTTCAGTAAGACTGTGGGGATCATCTCTCTGATCCTACTCTCTATCGTCGCCTACTTGGCAGCTTGATCTACTTGACGATAACTTGTCCTGATATTTCTTATGCAATCAATTTAGTCAGTCAAGTCATGATTGATCCTAGACATCTTCATTTGGCTGCGGTTCGACGCATAATTAAATATCTCATTCGGACACTAACCCGTGGATTATTTTATCCGGCCAACAACTCCCTTACACTCAAAGCATACTCAGATGCTGATTAGGCTAGTTGTCCGGACACTCATCGATCTACAACATGATGGTGCATGTATCTGGGTGATAACTTGATTTCGTGGAAATGTAAGAAACAAGATAAGGTCTCCAAATCTTCCACCGAAGCTGAGTATCATGCCATGTCTGTTGCTTGTTTAGAAATTCTTTGGCTTCGCGGTTTGCTTTCGGATCTCAGATTTCTTGCTGATAGTGCCACACCACTCCATGCAGACAATACTAGTGCAATTCGTATTACCGCCAATCCAGTTTTCCACGAACGCACCAAACACGTGGAGATTGATTGTCATTTTATATGAGATGAATACAAGCGTGATGTGATTAGCCTTCCTCTCATTTCTTCTAATCTTCAAAATGCCGATATCCTTACAAAGGGGTTTCCGCGACCTCGCCATCAGCTCTTGGTTAGCAAATTGATGCTTGTGGATTCCCCAGCATCAATTTGAGGGGGGGTGTCAAATAAAAGATGGCTCAGGCCCATTAGGTTCACTTGTAAGGGTCGACTCAAATTCAGGCCCAAAATGGTGCTATCCAATCACGTTTGATTTGGTCAAACAATTGTACAGTTTTCTTCCTTCTTTAAATATTCTTTCATTAGTATTGGATTGTAATTAGATTGATGAGCCAGATTTGCAGCCTTTGATAAGGCAACTGTACTCAATATAATGGGAGAGAATCTCCAAAGGAAAGGAACGAATTTTCAATCCAAAAGTCTCTTGCCTGCATGGTACGAATGTTAGGGTTCCACTAAAAAGAATTTTCATTTCCTCCGCAAATGATATAGGTCTCGTCTTGAATACTTTTGCATCTGGGTGTCCCTGCATGAGTTGGTTTAATTTTAAATAATATAAAAAAGATGAATTACTAAATAAAAAATAAAATTTACCTTTACATACTCATCCCATCTCTCAGGTTCCGTTGTAACTATGTGAGGAACTTATCATATCCTAAACCGGTTTGCCCACACAATGTTACCCAGGCGTTGTATTGTTTTCTCATAAGATCCCATTGATTTTTTAATTGCTTTTGAACATATAAGATCTAGGTCATCTCCTTGAAACCATCTATAATTCTCTTCCATGATTGCGCTTTCAAATTTGTTCCGGGTCTTCCTCCTTATAACACCTCTTGAGGGCGTAGGTTTAAAAAGACCTTTTGTTTGTCTGACCATACGGCCCTACTTGATTCAGCCTTCTTCTTACTTTTCTGAGATATGAAAATTCATCAATTTCAATAGTCAATATATATTTACATTAAAATGCTCTCGTGTATTTTTTCTACATGTCATAAAAAAATTCATATATAATTTCTACGCATACAAATATATTATGATATATGTTACCATCGATCACGTCATAGAAAAACAAAAACCATTTAAATCGTGCCAATAATTTTTATTTCTGAATATTTTTATGCTTCTACATGGTATTTCTTTAATAAAAAATTGGGAAAACACATCACACATAGATAGCCATAGCTTGACCCATCACTCACTTGAGCATTACAAAGTTCTTTTAGCATAAAATTAACATATAAAGCATAGTATGATGAAGCATATAGTTGTGCATCTCTATCAATGTTTTTATTTTTTGTGCATAAATGTCCTATATGGAAGGCTTCGTGTGCGAACATGTCTGCTTGTTGATTTTCCATAACCATTATAAGCCACACATGTACATATACATGCCAAAATCTGATCACAAAGGGCCTTTTTGTTTGTATGGAATATACAGTAAATGAACATATATGAATTCATGATCAATTGAGATCCATCAAAGGATTGTATAAAAGAGGTGAGGGGTGGAACGGGAGGTTATCTAATGGTCAATTTTGGACATGCACCTTTGATTTGGCATTTTTAACTAATATAAAAGTACTAGTCTCAGATTTCATATGAATTCAACTGCATGAAACAAACAGGATGAAAACTATGAATTTTTACATGAAGAATGACAACACATGCATGCATTAGAGCCATATTAAGATGACATGTTATAGTGTAGTGATGTCTCTAATTTTGGCCCTCATGCCCACCTTCAATGCAAACAAATTGCTAGATATATGACTGCCTCTCCACCTTTTGAGTCGGACAATGCAATCTCTCTAACCAACATGATTCAAAGTTATATAATAGTCGAGCGGAAGGTTCATTTCCAACAACTTCCACCGTCAAAGATGACCCACACAATCCAGATCAAGTTCACAATATTGTATAGCACCATGGAAAACTATGCAACCCTCTTATTCATTTATTAGCTGAGAAGAATATTTGTTGGAAAATATATGGAAAACTTTCCTCAACTGAAAGATAAAGTAGCGAAGAAATTAGCAACCATATTTGGTGGACTGCCATTCATGACCAGCCTAAAAAAAAAAATTCGGCATATATATGTATATATTTTATAAGTGTTGTTGATTGGGAGGGACACCATATGGATGGGGTGTGTGATATGGGTTTGGATGGTGAGAGGTGGGACTTGGCTGGGATACAGGTGGGCTTGGTTTGGGTACTGTAAGTCATGGGTGCAAGTGAAGTGATGGTTGATCATAGACGATGAAAAGGTGGGCCTGGGTCAAGTTGTTGGTGATTTATGGTGGGAGACTATGGGTTTCTTTTGATGGGAGGATAGAAATGGTGTTGGGCAGTATGAGAACAGTGGGTTATTTGTTTCACAGGTTGTTGTGTAGTGGAGGTGTAATGAATGTATGGTTTGGGTGGAGAAGGTTGTTGTGGATAGATGAAGATGAGTGTCTGCTATGCTTGCTTGGTTTGGTTGGCAAGTGGGAGATGAGAGACGGTGTTGTGGAGTGTTTGGTTGTGGGATGAAGAGGGTTGATGTGAAAACGAAGTCCACACAACCCAAGCTCATGGCCAAAACTTCCAATCTCCTGTCTCTCTCTCTCTCTCTCAGACACGCATAGTGAACCCAAGCCATAGCCAAAACCTCCAATGTCTCTCTCTCTCTCTCATGTAACTAGCGTGTAGAAAATCAACACGGAATGCTACACATGGTAGGGTTTAAACACAAGTGGGGCAAGGCCCTTGAAACTTAAAAACACCCTGATCTATCTGCATTTACTCCAGATAGATCATCTGTTGTGAAACATAGCCCATTAGTTCATTCACAAAATCTCTCTCCATCCCATCCATTAATTCATGGAATGCAACTTGTTTTCACCGCCTCTGCTATTCCTAAAAACAGTAATAACTCTCACTCAATCCACCCACCGATCGCTATATGTTCCCTAGGCTCGTGGAGCAAAACACATGGATGTGAGAGTTGAGACTCACAATTTTTCAAAACCAGCACGCGAGATGGGGAAAGAGAAAGGGACGCACGCCATGACTCTTCTGCACCCACCAAACAGTACCTGTTCAATTTTTCTCACCCTTCCAAACGTCATGGTCAAGTCAGGCAGCCTCTTCTTTGATCGCCCACCTTCTCCTTTCTCACACTCTCTTTCTCTACCCCAAACGTCTCTCCCATACACCCATACACCGACTGCTATCCATCACCCATCTCTCCATCTGGTGCACCACCTATCCAGACCATTGAACCCAACCTGGAAACATCACTACAACACAGTCCCACACCTCTCATCATCTCCACCACACTCAACACCCGCATAAACCTACAAACTAAAACAAAAGACAAAAACACAACCCACTTGGTTGCAACTGTAGAAGATAATGGGCCATGTAGAAGATAATGGGCTTAAGCCCACTAGGCCCAGCCCAGCCCATCAAGACTCATACACTGTTGTATATAATATCCCACGTGTGAGATCTATGTGCTGAATTCCTTCCTTTTACTTACTGTACAGATTTGGAGATTGATTGTATAGATTAGGAGATTGATTTAATTCTGATTCTGATTGTATTGGTTGACATATTTAGAGCCCTTGATTAGGGTATTATAACTTTATAAATAGTCAGACGATCCTCAATGGAGTGATCCAGTATTCTCTCCAAACTCTCGTCTCTTTCTTCCTTATCTTATTTCATATTATAACAGCAACTAGCCTAAAACAAAAGAAAGCCAGCAACGATAATGTTAACACACAAGGAAAGAGAGAGAGAGAGGGAGAGAGATACCTCAACGGTGAAGGTTTCAAAAAGAGCGCTTTCGTGGTGGCCGGGAAGAAGAGAAGATGGCTATGGATTTTCGTAGGGAGGAGAGGTTCTTGCATTATATACTCTATACATGGGCAAGAGTGTCATTATGTGAAATAAACATGGGTAGACTTGTAACCAAATGACGGAACGATGTCTACCCGCAAAAGAACTCCGAGCTCTATTTGAAATCTTGTCCCATGCGCTCCCATTTCAAACAGAGGAATTTTATCTTAATTCTGAATCAATTATGCATGGACTTATATGTTTCCCAAACAGTCTAATATGTATTTGAATTGTAATTAAGTGAAATAGACCCTCCAATTAGACATGCCAAACAGCACCTAAGATTTTTTTGGTCTTTTTACATTTTGTTTCTTTCTTCCCCACTTGATCTCCATTGTGAATATGGTGATTGTGTTTGAGATTAAAGTTCAGAGCAGTTTTTAATCTCATTTATCCCTGTTTCTGTCACCAACACCATTAAGGAAGTGCTGGCCCTCTGCAGTTACAACAGATTTTATTGCGTTTGGTTGCTGTCTAAGGGTTTTGTTCATACCCGTGACTGGATAAATAGGTTATTGTACATTTGTTAGTGGAAATTTGGTTTCATGGAAAAGCATGAAATAAGTAATGGTTGCATGATCGAATTTTGAGGCTAAGTATGGAGCAATGTTACATGGAAGTTGTGAGTTACTTTGGTGGAAGATCTTATTACATAAATTGGCCTTTAAGCAAAAGGGCCTATGGTCTTGTATTGTGGCTGTTCTTCAGCTATAAATATTGCCTAAAAAATCCAGTTTATTGCAAGCAGATAAAGCACAGTGCTGATTGTCATTTTATCATAAGAGAAGATCGTGAAGAAAGAGATCAAGTTGGCATATGAGAATACTTGATGATCTTCTTGCTGATTTTCTAGTTTCTTCGCTGTGTCTTACAAGAGACCCTACTAGAAAATCGCTTCTTCTTCCAGGATTCCATCCTCAGCCTCTATGGTTGCGAATGGTTATCTGATATTCTGATTATCCAAGTATCTAGAGTCCGGTTCCGAACAAAGCGGGTATGGAACCAATTCTTGGATCGGGAAGAAATTTGGATCCAGATTTGAATCCAAGGATATAGGATCCACAATGTACGGATCCAGATCGGGACCTTGTATGTTCCGACCCAAGGATCCAAATCCAAGATGAGACATGAGTGCATCCACATTAAAATTAGATGTAGGTTTATTGGGCCTACCAGCCTACATAGATTGATTCATATTGATATGAGAGTTTACTCATTTAATAGCCCAGACCTAGTTATATTATATATTAGAAAATGTATTTTGGAGCTGTTTTATCCGATTATACTAATACACCACAGCTTCTGTTGGATCTGGATCTGGTCTCGATCTGATTTTTTCAATTGGTGTCAGATCTGGATGTGTCATATATATCCTGGTCTAGATTTGGCCTATTAAGACTGATCTAGGGTCTGAACCCACCATGGTTTTGGCCCAGATCCGACTCATTTGCATCATTAATACCTCCTCCCCCCTTCTCATTCTTGATCTTTTAATCGAAACCCTTCTCCCAAATTCCAGTAATGATAACCCATCTCTCAAAAATAAAAACCCATTTTCCCCTCCTCCAATCTCCTTTTCTCCTCCACTCCCTTCTGCGAGAGAGAGAGAGAGAGAGAGAGAGAGAGAGAGAGAGAATTGGTCGAACCGACTTGGCTGAGCTGACTCGACTCGACTCGACCCAACCCGACCTTTGCTTAGTCTGATTTTTAAATCATTGGGTAAAAGTACCACGTAGATGAGCATCAAGTAAGCGGGGAATCAAGAAGAGGGAGAAGGAAAATGGAGGGAAGGATCTCAGAGCTCTCTCGCTAACTCTATTACACCCTCAACCTTAACTCTATTACATCCTCAAATAGTTTATGATGTTTTACCAACCTTAACTCTATTACATCCTCAACTATTTTATGATGTTTTATCATTTCCTATTATTTGTATATGAACTTAGAAGTTGTCTTTGATGGTAGACTTCTCTGGTATTTATTATAATTAAAAATAAAAAAAAATCGATGGGTACATTTCTTTTTCATGGTAGTTAACCATCCTTATTGTTCTATTGAAATATACTTTTATGTTATGCTTCTTCTACAGTCTGTTATCAGGAGCAATTTGCAATATGCCGCACTTAGTGCTTTGAGAAGGCTGCCTCCGGATTCAGGAAATCCAGCTTTCCTCCATCGAGCTGTACAAGGGTAAGTAGATCTTTAATTTATTTGATTATAGGTTATGTTCACGCTCAGATACTATTTGCCAATCATTGTTGCATAGTTTCTGATGCAGATTGGACAATGACCGGTTCTGTGGCACAGCCTCAAATCCGCGATCGACGAATAGATCAAACTCCCGGGGGATTGATCGAATCCAATGATGGATTCAGCCACTAGGGCACACTCATGATGTGGAGAAACAACATAACTGAGGAGAACACTCTCATAACTCAAGGATTAATTGATAATAAGCATTGCATCACAATGAGGCCTAACATCCTTATATAGATGTGTTATCTTGATCCCTAAGAAACAATACTTTCTAATATTTGAATAATGCCTAAACAACATAGGAAACTCACTAATATTAATCTTAATCAAACCAAACTACTTATTAAGATTCCTAAATAACTAGATGTCCCGTTGTGCCTACAGACTGGACCCAATGGGTTGGCCGACCTATTGTCCAGCCTGCATCATTGTGCCAACCTGGCGACTTGCAAGGGGGTTCAATTCTGTCGAATAACAAATCCACTATTGATTAGTTTGATGCCATATGACGATCTTTTTAAAGATGTCATCAACAAGCCATGACCCGGAAATCCTCAGCTGAGCCAAGCCAAATGCTTGACTGAGGAGAGAGGAAAACCAACCTACCATTCCAAAAAAAATAAAAAAGCTGGCAGCAATCTTTATGAGAGAATTTAAAATTTTTTTAACAATTTTTTTGAATGATAATTTTTCTAAAAACTAACTAATTCCTACGTGATTTTTCTTAGAAAAACATAATCCAAAAGGGAAACAAATTTTAAAAGACTTCAACTATTGTAAGAAAAATTAAATAGATACCGAAAAATAAGCAATGGCGTCCATAATTCAGAGTCAGAAGGGGCAGAATAAGAGCAGGCAATGAAATCTAGTGTTAGCAGCGAATGCTAGGGACAACAGAGTAAGTGCAGGCATAGTCAGCCAGGAGGAAGTGGGAAATATGTTGCCTTTTTTTATTTTTTCTGTTGGGGTGGTTTTTCTTTCTTTTTCTTGTGAGTGGGTTTTTTTTTTTTTTTTTGTTTTTGTTTGGGCTGTGGGGGGTCCAAGCTTTTCAATTTTTGGATGCGTATGATCAAATTTAGGAGCTCCTAGAATTAATTGGCCCCCAAAAACAGTCACCAAATATTTACTTATACAGCAAAGCAATAAGCAACAGGAGGTTTTCCACAAAATCCAGCAGGTTTGAGGTAATCGTCTATTCCTGACCTGAACCCAACCTGGCCCAGTTATAAAGTATTACCTTACTGGCCTTTGCAGCAAGCCCCTGTTGGCACCACAGCAGACCCACTGGCTCACTGCCGTGAGCACAGTTGTGCAAGTAGGATATCGCGACATCTTTTTTTTTTTCATTTTGTTCCTTCCTTTCTTAAGTAATTTAGTCATCTTAGGATTCTTCGTCTTTCGAAATCTAGGTATTGTGGGAACTTTATACTATTATAGATCAGGGTTCTAGTTTTTCTAGAAACAAGAAGTATATATAATTTTTTGCTGTGTTTGTTGGATCCTTAATCAAAGACAGAGGTTGCAACTTTTGATTTGCTTTAGTTGAGAATGACTGCACCACAATGTTATGGTTTGGCTTGTTTTGTTCTGTTAAAGTGAGTTGGGAGATGGAGGAGGGATTGAGAAAGGAATATGAGAAGAGGAAGATGGTTTAAAAAATCAGCCGAGTCTGAGTTGACTCACCCCTGAGTCACCTAGTTGGCTATATCCTGTAACTTTTGGGCCCTAAACGCACTTTGGGAAGCACTTATGGACATTTACACTAATTAGAGAAGATTCCTCATATTTTTAAAGATCCAAGCATTTGAAGATTGGCACAAATGCTCGGCAGGACTATTCATCCAATTGAATAAAATAAAATGTGGGCACCTATATCAACTTAAGTTCATTACTAGCAGAAAAACCCGTGCTAATCACGGGTATGCATGAAGAGATAGGACTCTATGTATGTTAGAAAGGGGGAAGATGAGAGTCCATTAGTAGGGGAAGTATATTAGTGGAAAGTGGAGGGATAGTATTTAGCAGTTGTAGAAACCGAAAATAACTTGCTAGTAGTTGTAGAAACTGAAAATAACTTCTGGTCAAAATTAAAATGCGAAGTCAAAATTAGATCCAGAACCTTCGAGCTTAATATATTATAATTGGTTAATGAAACGCATCAAATCCTAAAGTTCTAGATTTCTATCTTTTAGATTATTTGTTCCTTTTCTTCATATTAAATGTTATTCGGCCTTGGGGTGACTCAGTCCTATTTAGCTTAGTCCCATTTGACTTGGTCAAGTTGTCTCGTCTAAAGGGCGACAAGAGTCTCTAAAGTAGGATTCTTAAAACCTTGAGTTGCAATAAAGATTGTGAAGGAACATAGATTGGTATGTCCTCCAAGAGCACCATACTGTAAATTAGTGTATAACATGTACTCACCTTTGCAGCATTATACCATTGTATCTTGGGAGATTTTATGATTGATTTTGATTGATTATAACTCCCTAAATAAAGGGATTGTAATGTCCTAAAAAGGATTAATAAAAATTATATGGGGGGGAGGACAATCAATGCAAAAGACCACTTCATTCACTTTATTGGCTTCCTTTGTTCTCCTTGTCATGGTATCAGAGAAACGGGCTCTTTGATTGTGGCCCACTTTCATCATCTGTGGGACTCGAGGTTCTTCTACTGCTAGTTCTTTATCAAGCAGGGCAGTCCTTTTCATCTTGTTTTCAGACTCCATTCAAGCAACAATACTTATGCTGGATCTCTGGCATGCAAAAGACAAGATCTGGGAGATTTTTCTAGTTCATGCTTTGAAGATTTCTTTGGGTGATCTTAACTGGTGGAGTTCACTGTATTTGGTTGCAGATTTCGATCTACTATATTCTTTTTCTCAGTTCGCTCCACATCTGTTGCAGAATCCTCTCCATCAAGATTTAAATCAGGCCATCGCTATATTAGGAGGAAGAAACTACTCCGGTATTTTGGAGTCTCATCTCAGATGACAGGCAGATTTGTCGATCAGATTGTGGGGTCCACCTGGGCTCGAAATTAGATCAGTGTTTCAGAATAGCTTTGGTAGCCTGATCCTTGGGGGTTTAGAAATAATTTTTTCAGAATCTTGTGCATTGACTTGTTTGACTTATTTTTAGGGCATTTATCTAATTCTGTTGTTCAAGGGATCTATTTACATCAGTCATCCAACTTCCAAGATCTATATCTGATCCAATTTAAACTTTGGTCACAAGTAGTTTTAACTGATCCATAAACACAACTTGGAAAATTGATTAGAGATATCTTTTGCTGATCTACAACCATTTGAAAAGGTCACCCACACCTCCTATGAAGCTATCCCTCCTATGAAATTATTTAAGACAGGTATATCATCAAGAAAATGATGCTTGCCAATTTCAATTGGAATTAGAATATAATCAAGGGAATAAAAATGTCCAAGAGCATTATTAGAATTCATTCGCTTGAGTATGCATCCTTTATTTATGCTACCATTCAAGATGATTTTATTCAACAGATCCATGAATCCACTCAACACCATCAATTTTTGATGAAATTACGACATGCTTTTAAACCTGTACATGCAAGCTTGTTGAATCGAAGCCCCACCCTGTCTTTAAATTCTTGTTTTCAATAATTGCTTTGTCACGAAGATACAGTGCAAGTTCCAAGCTGTATTAGATTTTCACAAGTCCGATCCACTTGGCACACCTAGTGCCAGCATTGATATGGCAAAAGATAAGCAAGACTTGTTCAGAACCCAATGATTTTGGTGCAGAGAAACGACACGTTGCCAATAACTGTGAAAAAAGGGGAACTCTGCAATTACTGGAAGAAGCCAGGGTATTTGATCTCTGAATGTCGTAAATGATCCCATAACCAGTCAACTTATGCTTACCATACTGTTGCCTCCCCACATGCAACATCATCTCCTTGTCTAGCCTGACTTCGTTTTCCAGAACAGTGTAGCAATTGTTCAAAGCTCTCTTATATCTACTTTTTCCGCCATGGGATTCTTAGGTAAATCTAAACCTTCTTCTGTTTGGTATGTGGATTCTGGTGCCAGCCATCACATGACTCATTCATGCTCACCCTTGGAAACATTCTCCTGGTTCTCTTTTCCTGCATAATGTTCTTTTCTTTCCAAAATTAGCTGTCAATCTGATTTCAATAAGTAAGTCGGTTGATAACAATTACAGTTGTTTCTTTTTCCCATGACGGATGTGTTGTGCGGGACCAGGAAATTGGGAAGCAGATCGTGAGAGGGTATAGGGTTGACAACCTTTTGGTTGTAGCTGGGAGTCTCTCTAACATCATTTTTTTTCCAGTCTTACTTATTCTAGGCAGCAGTTTCTTCATTTATGGCAATAGCAAACTAAAAATATTTACATTTCAAACAATTGATTTCCATGTTAAACACTTGATTGATTGATAATAATTTTTTTATTTTCATCTAATAATTCCATATGTGATGGTTGTGGCATGGCTAAAAGAAAACTTTGGTTTTTCTTCTTCTTTATACTCATTCTATTGCTTTGATTCGCTGCACACTGACGTCTGGGGACCCACTCCACTTTTCTCTCCACATGGGTGTAAATACTTTATTATCATGTTGATCGATGGCTATAGTCGTTGTATTTAAGCTGTTTTTTTAATGCTTGTGCTGCTGTTTTCATATCTCTATAGAGTTTGTTGCTTTGGTTGAAAATAAGTTCTCCACATGTACAATTTTGAAATTATTCAGGGGAAGGAAATATGTTTCATCAGTTTCAAGATTTTCTTAAAAAATAAGGGAATTAAATTGCAACGTTCCTATCCCTACATAACTCAACAAAATGGGATTGCTGAAAGAAAAAATTAACGGGTTCTTGCTACTGTATGTGTGTTGCTCATTGATTCATTTGTTCTATTCATTTTTTGGACTGAAGCTATTCCTACTGTAATATAGTTTGTTAGTCATCAGTTTATTTCTGTCCTGCAAAATCATTTTCATGCATTTGGATGCACTTTTATGTTCTTTTGTGTCTACATGAGCAAAATAAACTCACTTCTTGAGAAAGAAAATGTGGCTTTCTGGATTATGGAGATACCTAGAAAGGTTTCTCTTCATAGAAAAACCTACTGCATAAGATTTTTTTTTTGTTATGGAGATACCCGAAAGGGGTTCATTTGTTACTACTCTTCATGGAAAAACCTGTCTCTCGCAATGTTGGTTTGTTGAACACATTCCATTTTTGTTTTTTTTTTTTTACTTTTTCTTTCTCCTCGTTTCTTTCATTTATCCCTATATTTCCTCATCTCAAAACCTCCTGTGTTTGAAAAATTCTTGAGGGCCTATGTACCTGTGGCCTTGTCTACAAGCAGCGGCCACAGACAATTATTCCTTCTTCTAAACCCCTCAATTAGATAGCTCCTTGTCTTTCTCCTGAAAATGCCACTGCTACTCCCACACTTCATCGCCATACTCTTGTTTCTGAGCTAGCTTATAGTGTGTTACCATACCTCTATTTTGCAAAAACGCAATCCTTCATGAGTGTTGAAAAGCAACAATGTAGGAAGAGCTTAAAGCATTGGATGAGAATCATGTGTGGGATCTTATTCCCTGTCCACCTGATGTCACTCCAATCGGCTGTAAATGGACGTGCATTGTTGAACATAAGGTTGATGCATCTCTTGATAGATACAAAGCTCATCTTGTCGCTTCAACAAACATAGAGGAATATGGACTGGATTATGATGAGACCTTTGCACCAGTGACTTAGATGATTACAGTTTGCACTCCGATGGCTGTTCTAATTATTAAGTCATGGCCCATTTTTCAAATGGCTGTGAAGAAAGCATTCCTTTATGGGGATCTTAACGAGATTGTCTACATGTGTGTCCTAGATGGCCTTGATGTACACATAACTTATGTGTCTCTTAAGTTGATCTCTCTATGGACTTAAACATGCTCTCTCGAGCCTGGTATGAAAAATTCTGCAAAAACCATCATCAATTCAGGGTTCAAATAAAGTCATTAGGATCATTCATTTTTTCTTCAACGGACATTTAGAAGCATTACCATTATCTTAGTACATGTGGATGATATTTGTATATCTGGAATTGATACTATCTATATTTAGAAGTTCCAACACTCTCCGGAAGTCTTTTCATATGAAAGATCTTGATGCACTTACTTTCTCAGACTGGAGGCCAATCATTTCGATCGTGGATATTATGCGCTTACCCAAACAAAGTATACTATGGACTTGATTGATATGGCACAACTTGCTGATTCCAAGCCTATAGATACAACCATGGAAGTCGATGTTAAATATCAAAAGAATTATGGTGATCCATGTTTGATCCCATTATATTGGAAGTTAGTTGGCAGCCTTATCATTTATTTCTCAACGACTTGGCCTAATGTCGTGAATATTGTTATATAGTACATGTCTGACCCCAAGACATCATCATTTAGTTGCTGCCTTTCGCATCATGTTTTTTTTTTTTGAATGGTGCTGCCTTTCGCATCATCAGATTGGAGGATCCTGGGACAAGGGCTGTTCTTCTCGTTTAACATCCCCATTGCAACTCACTGCTATACTGATGCCGACTGTGCTGGATATCTTGACACTCGTTGCCCTAATACTGGTTTTTGCATGTTTTCATGAAGTTCAATTACTTCGTAGAAATGAAATAAGTGAGATCAGGTTTCCAAATCAACCATTGAAGCTGAATACTGTCCCATGTCTTCTACATTTTCTTAAATCATATGGCTTGTTACACTACTCAATGAACTTGGCATCAAAGTTCCTACACCCATTCCTCTTAATGACTGTAACACTAGTGCTATTTAAATTGCATTAAATCCTCTCTTTTATGAGCAAAGAAAGAAAGAAAAAAAAATAAAAAATGGAAGTCAATTGTCATTTTATTTGAGAGAAGCTTTTAGAAAATCTGCTATCACTTCCTCATGTGTCATCCTTGAGTCAAATTGCAGATCTTCATTAAATCTATGACTCAAGACTGGCATCGCTTTCTCTGATCTCAAATTGGTGGTGCTTAACCTCATCAAGGGTGTGGGGGAACATAGATTGGTATTTCCACTAGGAGCACCACTTTGTAAATCAGTCTATAATTTGTATACAACTTAGGAGCACTATACCATTAGATAGCTTGACCGCTAAACCAGCTCTAACTTGGAAAGAGTGGGTTATCTATTTCTATGCATTCATTTCGTCTTTATGAATGCGAAGAAAAAAAGAAACAACTTTGCTGACAATGACAGATTTTTTGTCTGGTCGGAAGAGTCCTCCAAATATTCTGGTCTTGTAGCAGTAATGGTTGGAGATTGTGTGATTCATATTGATTGATTATAATTCCCTTAAGAAAGGGAATGTAATTCCTAAACAAGGATTAATAGAGCTTATGTAAGGGGGATGCAAGACACTACTCCATTCACTCTATTGGTTGCCTCTGTTCTCTTGTCAAAGATATAGGCCAAAAGATAGAACAGGGAAAAGACAGACTGGATGAATGGCACCATAATGTCAACGCAATGGATCGTTGCATTCTTCCCTTGGATTGATCGTGCTCTAGTACCAAATGATGTAGATTGTGCAGCTCGTGACTCTTGCAAAACCGCTGAAGAAGAGGAATGCTATCGAATTGTAAATCCACCATTGATTTGGTTGATGTCATTTGTTAATGTCACTAGAGATGTGGATATCTGGTAACTCAAGAAACCACGACTGATCCAAGCCAAATGCTTGATTGAGGAAAAGAGAAAATCTAACTCAGAGAGATAATTAATATTCAATAATAATAATCCCAAAAGTCAGTTTTGTTATTGCTGATTTTTGCGAGGAATAGTCCAAAAAGAAAGAAAAAAATTAAAAGATTCCAATAATCTAAAATAAGTGAAGTGATGAAATCTAATAACAAAAGTAAAAATAAAATAACTAGATTATCAGGTAGGGTAGGCCTATTAGATGAAGCGGACTTGGTCTTGGACTGTGGCTTCCAAGGCGGGCTCCTGCCTTTGTTGCTCCAGTTTCCCATGTCAGTGGGTTGACTAGGTCGTGCAAGTTAACTTAGTCACATAAGTTTAAAGGTGACTCAAAACCCAGGGCCCATAGGCTCGACTTTGGGCCTTAGTCATGCTTATAGGACCTTGGGTTGGCTTTATACGTTACCACGTGATGTACCCAAATTCAGGTCAAAACAGGTATAATCGCCTAACCTAGCATTTTTAAGTATATTAAAAATATATTAAAGATCTCTCTTGTGTGACACTTGCACAAAACTCTGCACGGCCCATGGTAGGCCACCCCACTAATCAAAGGGATGTGGATCATGGAGAAAGGATAAACCAAAAGGCAACCTAATATCTCAATGGTGATCATTAATGCAACGAGTATCAAGTTATGGTTAGTGTTGATTCATACTTCATAGGAGGGATAGCTTAGTCAAGTGTGAGGGGTTTGCTTGATCATAAGGGAGCCTTTGGGGGCTGCATGAGAGTGTATCGCACTTAGTTTTTATGACTAAAATGACTTAGGTGAATATTTTGGAAAATATATTAAACATATTAAGTGGTGATCATATATGATGGGAAGAAAGGATGGGAATGGTCTTTGTTGGGCCTTAATCCGTTTTAATGATCGATGGGACCAGGGTAGTGGACCTAGTTGTCTATTGCTCCTAATAATGGGTCTATACCTGGATTTTTTGGGTTAGTCCTTCGGTAAATAGGTAAACGAATGTCTGTCGACACCTAAGTTGAGAATTTCTTTTCAGATCCTCTTTTGGTTTGGACTCCAAACTGTAATGTTTCAGTGAACATGGATATTTGGTCAAATATTTTGAAGTTACATTTGGGAAAAATAGGAAAAAACAGATATATAGAAAAATATAAAACAACACATTAGAATTTAAAGTAAAATTTGGTTTCGCTCCGTTTCTTATTTGAGTGAAATTTGGCTAGGTCGCTAGGGCCCTATTTCCCACCACAGTGAAATTTGGCTTGGTCCAGTTCCTATTAGTTAGATTTTGCCAGGGCCTTATTTCATATTTAGAGTGAAACTTGGTTAGGGTCTTATGAAAACTTGGTTAGGGCCCATTACTGTTAGGTTGAAGTTTGGCTACTAGAGCCTTATTTCCTTCTAGACTGATATTTGGCTAGGGCTCATTTTCTTTTGGAGGGAAATTTGGCTAGGGCTCAACTATGAGTGAGACATTTATTTCAAGTTGTTTTGATTTTTAATAAGTGGGCCCCACTATGGAGCTTATGAATTTGACATGAGCCCATTAATCAAATGGGCACTAGTGAAAGGAAGACTCCTTTAAAAGCATTTCCCCCTCTTCAAAGAGGCAATTTCCCCATTTCCTTTAGACAGAGAAAATGAAGAGGGAAAGAAAAAGAAAGATGAAAAGAGAAGAATTAAGTGTGGTTCCTCTTTTTCTTGATTTATTTTTTTTTATGTTATTTTTTTCTTTCTTCTTCCGAGTTTCCTTTTTCTGTTCTTCTTCTCACATGAGACGGTCGCAATTTCTGAGAAAAGAAAAGGACAAAATCCCAGATTTAAGACAAAATGGTTTGAAACCTGGGACTATTTTTTTTTTTTTTTTTGGGTGGGGGTGTAGTTCTGTCTGATACCTATAATAGACACCCTTAGTCATACATGGAGTGATTCGGTCGAGTTGTCCTCGGTTTGGACAAGTTTGGGTTGAAACTTGGTCACTAGCCTGGTCTATTTGCAACAAGTCTTTTTTTTTTTTTTGGTCCTAATTTGTACTTCATAAAGGGCATTTTGTACTTTAAAAACATAAAAATAGAATCATATATAGGCCTAACATATGCCAAATGAAGCTTTACTCATCTTGGTTTCTCCAAGTCAATTGCGTTGACTGAGAATGTTTTCATCAATACATACTAAAGAAATGAAAACCGTGTAGCTCTAAATCAATTGAATGCATAAACTTGAATAAAATTTGAAATTTTAAGTCATTAAAATTTTTGTAAAGTTAGAATGATGTATATTCTATATTTTCTTTCATATTTTTTTCATATTTGTCTCTTTAGGGGAATTAGACCCCTAAAGAAGATGAATCGAGCTCTTTCGGGCAAATGGTTGTGGAGGATTGGAGACGGTTCACAAGGCCTTTGGAGACAGGTGCTGGAAAGGAAATACAACCTTCCAAGGCATGGTTGGGATGTTCAGGGCCCCCCTTGGAATTCATCTGCTATATGGAAAGGAATCCTCTTGGTAAAGAGACTCTTCATGGAGAACATTAGGTACCAAATTGGATCGGGGGAGAGGACCCTTTTATGGAAAGATAGGTGGGCAAGTGAAAGGGAGTTGTGTGCTCAATTCCCAGACTTGTTTAGGTGTGCACAAGACAAGGAAGCAACGGTCAGCTCTCATGTGAGCGCAATTGGAGGTCGGGTGGTTTGGGGTCCCACTTTTAGAAGGAACCTGAAGGACAATGAAGAATTCCAGTTCATTGGTCTCCTTAATTCCCTGGACAGTTTAATAATTCAAAATAGTAGGGCAGATGCTAGGGTGTGGATAGCCTCTAAGAATGGATCCTTTTCAGTGTCCTCTTTCTTTAAGGCTATCCTAAGCAATCCCAGGGAGAGGAGTGGGGTGTATAGTATTTGGAAGTTGTAAGCTCCACCAAGGGTGCTACTATTCGGGTGGTTGGCTCTTAGGAAAAGGATCCCTACTATGGATCTTTTAAGGAGGAGAGGGATGACGATAGCAAATGGCTGCACTATATGCTCGAGGGGTGAAGAATCCGTGGACTATATCTTGCTAAATTGTAAAACAGCTCAGGCAATTTGGATGACTATAATAGGAGGGTTTGGCTGTTGCAAGGTCCTTCCTCACTCTCTCCCCGAGCTTGGAAAAGCTCGGAAGGCCCCAATTGGGGACCCTAGAGGCAAAGTGATGTGGTGGTTGTCATTTTTTATGGTGATTTGAACGATTTGGAAGGGAAGGAACTCGAGATGTTTTGAAGGAATTGCATCTAGCGAGAGTAGACTGGTGGAGGAATCAAAGTTTTTAGTAGATCTTTGGGTGTCTATTTTCCCTTCTTTTAGAGGATACTCCTTAGATCAAATTGTGTATCATTGGAAAGAATTGGTCTATTCTTATGCAATGGGTTAGTTTGCTGGTTTTAGGGTTCTTTTTGGTTTTCCTGCTTTGCTATCTTCTGCTTTCAGTACTTATGTCTTGTACTGTTTGCATTATTTAATGAAAGTAACCATTAAAAAAATATATATATTTTAATATTTTACTTATGAGATTTGTCTTTGTTCATAATAAATAAAAAAATTAGGTTTAATTTGGCCTTAGTGACCATTACTTTATGATTTATTGGGTTGACTGATGTTTGGGTTTAAGCATATTTTTTTTACAAGTTTGGGATAAAGCCTAGTTGACTTGCTTTTTGACAAGCTACTTTGGTTAATTCATCGTAGTTTTGCTTGAGTAGGCTCGGTCATCCCAGTGAATTTTCATCCTTATGTATTAAAAGAAGTATAAAATATGTAAGCCATGCATGAGCAAAATGATAGTAGTTATAGGATACCCACTTGAGAATTGAAAATTAATTTTTTTTTTTAAATTATGAAATATGCTTAACTGTGTATGAATTTAATATTTTTCTATATTATAGTAATTTTAAGTGCAATTTATATTAAAAATATTTAAAACCCAGTTTATTATCTGAGGTGGTAGAAAACTTTTGGTTTTTTTCTGAGTGAACTGGTTTTCATGATTGACTCGAATAGGGAACTAGCTGAGTCTATTGACCCATCGATTAAACTTGCAATTAGTTGCGTCTGGTCAGCCCTTCAAATAGAAACATTGTGATTAATTGTTTGTTACTTTAATTTTAGTTGGTCAATTGGTTTAACTTAAAGTTGAGCTTGCTTCTCGCTGTAGGGTTTCATTTTCTGATTCAATTGCTGTGAGGCATGCACTGGCACTTCTTTTGGATTTGGCTTCAAGAGATCCCTATTCTGTTGCAGTGGCATTAGGTAATTTTACTGTCTATACTCATTTGATTCTCTTAAAGTTAACTGTTTTCTGATGCCATCCTTGTTGGTTTGTGCACCCCCAATACATGCATGCCAATACAAAATTTGGCCGTATGTGTGTATGCATGCTTGGGTAAAGTTCAAAGCTATTGCATAGTAAAACATGATACAGTTGTTACTGGTTTGGACGGAAAGAGGAGAGCGGAGAAGATAAAGTGGAGAGTCAACTTGAATTAATAGGAAAAAAGGACGGAATAGACATGGGATATCATGAGGGGACTTGGTTACAGTGATCATGGACAACTTGTTGGAGTTCACGACTAATGAATGGTTGAGAATTATTTTTTTTCTTCCTATTCAAAATAGTGGATGCTTTCACTGCTTCATCTAGTTGGAGAGGGGAAGGTAAATGCTTCGGATTTGTGTGGTTCATGTAAAAAGATTGGCGATTAAGACCATCGAAGTTACAAACAAAAGTAGTTACTACAAGAGAAGTTACTTGTTAACATTTCAAAATATAGGTGGAATCATACAAGAAGAGTTCAGTAGGATGCTTTATTGGGCATGGTAGAGTATATAGGATAGAGTATTGTGTCCATCGCCAGCATCTTTCTCATGCTTTGGGTTTGGTGGGGGGGGGGGGGGGGGGGGGGGGGGGGGGTGGGGGGGGTTGGGGGTGTGTGGGGAGGGGGATCTATCTTGTAATTAAGGCAGTGGGAGGGTAGATAGTTATGCAGATACTGTTGTCTTAAATGAAGTGGGTGGTGCAATGGCTAATGAAATCATTGTGAAGGAGACTATTAGTATCAATATGAAATAGTTGACTAGCCTTGTTGGGGTTGTAATGGGATAGTCTCATACTTTCCATTGCAGGCGGCAAAGGTTGGGGTTAATAACATCTTGTTTTTTTCCTCAACTCAGATGAAGCTCTGCTTGTGATTAAAGAATCTAGAGTTTGAATTTGACCGGCTGTTTACATCCCTTGGACATTGGATGCCAAGACCTTTCTGCTCCAGCTGGGTTGTTTGGGTGAGGTGCCTGAAAGTTCGGGATCCGAACCCGCGGGAAGGGGGAGGGGGGGGGACCCATGAATTTTTCCTGGCAGCGGGGGGGCGGTGGGGTGTGGCACTACATAGAAACAAAATCTTGAGTGGGTCACATATAAAAAAGTGCATATAATTTTCAAAATATATAGAGTTTTTTGAAAATTTTGGGGGGGCCATATGTAAAAAAAAATGATAAATTTTCAAAAAACGTAAGCGGTTTTCTGAAATTTTGGGGGGGCCATGGCACTTGCCAGCCCCTCGCTCGTTCCGCCAGGGGGGTTGGGGTTTTCTAGAAGCATATTACATGATATGCTTTGGCAATGTTCTATTAAGTTGAATACAAGTAATGCTTTGAAGATGTAATTGAACATGTAATATAGATATCAATCATATCATCAATAACCATGATCATCAACCATAAACATAAATTAAAAGCATGTGATCATCCACCATAACACAAGAAATTTATTGTGGTTCAGCTAAAATGGCTGCATCCACTCCCAGCTTCCCTACCTGATTTTCCACTATCTCTATTTGAGGTTTTAGGTTCACCTCTATTACAATCCACTCCTTATGCTTTTCAAGGTTTAGCAATAACCTTTACAACCACTAATGCTTTTCTAAAGCTTAGCAATAACCTATTCAACAATGAAAATTCTCTCTCTAAATTGTGTCTATCAATACACTTGGAGAGATAACATTTGAGTACAATTTTTGTGCCTCTTAACATAGGCTGATAGAAAAGAGTAATCTCAACTCAAAGGATACGCATGATGATTACAAAGATCTATGGATGATGCATATATATGAAACTCTCTATCTCTTTTCAAATTGAATGCTCATAAATGATGCAAAAATGAAAACCATAAATGTGAGATAGAAGTATTAAATGATGCACAAATGTTTGAAATGATGAACTTACTAGATTTGGAAAATGCAACCTGAGTCTAGCAAGTTTGTTCAAAACATGAAATTAACAACATGTGTAAACCAAGCCAAATGTTAAAAACATATTGCTAAGCATGTTTAAAGTCCTAAGCATGTTATGCAAACAACATTTAAACAAGTTAAAAAAACATTTAAATCATGCCATTAGATGAAACAAAGATTTAAAGCAAAGCATGAATTAACTTTGAGAAAAGGGAGCAAACCCATTCGAAGATTCAAAGGTTGAAAGCCGTGGATTAGCCCTCTAAGCCCTCCTCTAGCCTAGCCTAGTTATTTCTCCTTCCTTGGCCCACAAAAGATTCAAAAGTTCAGGCACACATCCCAAGGAGAGAGCTGGATTTTATGAGAAAAAGGTTGCTAACAGCTAGTTTGTCGGCTAACCCACCAACGGTTTGGTTAACCGAAGTATCAACAGTCTCATCTAACGGCTAGTTTGACCACAATCAAAAAGCAGATTTTTCAAATTCGGATGTCGGTTAACTGATAGGTCACCGAATTGCAGAAATGGACATTTTTATCATCCATCTATTGTGACCGTGGGGTAACCGACATTAAGGTCGGTTAACTGAAATTTCCCAGAGAATTTGATTTTAAAATGATTTTCAGAAGGGGAATTTTGGTCAAGGAAAACAAGACTTGAATTGATTAATTACCATGTTTGAAATTGAGATTGAAAATGTGGTTCAAAACATTTTTATGCATGAATTTTCAAATTTTTAGGTTATAAAACGTTTAAAGCCAATTGGTAAAGTTCAAAACATGCATAAATTGTCAAGCCTTAAAAACATGATGCTATGAATGAAATTGTACGCAATATGCATGAAGATTTCCAAGATTCAAAGATTGAGATTTTATGAGAGATCAAGCTTTCATGAAAATGTGAATGCATCCAGTCAAATTGCAAACAAATGGAAACCCTAACAGTGCCATGATATTCCACTTCGTGGGTGGGATGTTAGTGTTTTTGAAGACATTGACAAAAGATTGGGCAAGTTTTTTTGGGTTGCCTAAAGAGCTTGGAGAAATCTTCATTGGAGTATGCTAGGGCTTGTGTTCATATCGAAGATGACAGATTCATTAATGGGATTTTCTCCCTCAAGATATTCATCATACTTTATAGGGCATGGGTGAGAAAGGAGGCAAATTAAGTTTCAGAAGACAAGAACTTTGGAGAAAGGCTAACCAGGATCTGGACTGCTTATGGAAGATTGGGTCTAAAGAGGAGGAGGTTGGGGTTTTGTGGGGGGGCGGGGGATGGGAGGGTGGGTTTGTGTAGATCGAGGACCAACGCATATAAACAATCTAGACTACTTAGTAAGGGACATCCAAAGCATATAATGACCTACATAATAAGTTAGGAACAAGAGAAGGATAGATATATTTTCAAGCTCACAAGAATGAGGGAAAGGAAAGTAAGGACTTAGATCATGTTAGATGTATAAACTATAAAGAGCTACGGTCAAAGGATTCTAATGAAGGAAATGTTATTAAAAAAAGGTGGAGAGGAGATTTTTATGAACTTTTAAATGAGCATTCTGTAGGAAGCATACGAACGAAATGGGATATGTTAGAAGAAAATACCATCCATAGTAGAATTAGAGTAACAAAAATGAAGAAAGTATTGGCAAGAATAAAGATGAAAAACGGCTATGGGGCCAGATGGAATTTTGATAGGGGCTTGGAAATGCTTAGGCGTTGTTTGTGTGCAGTCATTTACATATGTAAATGATTGATGCAGAGTTGATTTTTAATCATAAGTTTGAATTGGTTTGAATCCTTCATGGAACAATTCAAGCATCCCAAGATGGCCAGCAAGGGTCCCGACAAGTTTTGATGTAAAAATTGGACGCAAACAGTCCAGATTCTGTTTAAATTTGAATATCAGGGACTGTTTTGGGAATTAACAGAAGCAGAGGGGCTTATTTGCAAAATTCCAGCAACTACTTCTGATTGCAAAGAATAATAGAGACCCCAGAATTAATAGAGCACAAGGAACAATGCAAAAAAACCCAAAACTAACCTTAAAGAACTTCTCAATCACCTATAGTTCACATGACCAAGGGAGCGGGAAAGAGAAACACAAAGTGTAGTGTTTTCATTGAAACATATATACGGTTACTGTAGTATGCTACAGTGATGACGACCACTATTCCTTATATAATGCTACCAAGAACACATAAAACCCTAAAACTCTTACCATTACAGATCCTTAACGCAAATAGAAGTCTTAATCTTTGTTTCTAATCCAAAAAAAAATCACCAACTACTAAAAAGGAAAAGAGAAAAGAGAGCAGCTACCTGCACACTAGAAAATGCTCTCCACACACTGCATTTAAAAAAATAAAAATAAAAATAAAAAATCCCTAAACTACCCCTGTCCCTGATTCGTTCGGCCACACGGGACTGAACAAATAAAAAATGTTCGGCCCTGTGTGGCCGAACAAACTCGATTTGTTCAGCCCTGTGTCTCCGAACAAACCCACGAGAGATCAAAATCGCAGAAACACACTAAAAATGGTGAAAATTGACGGTCTGGTATTTGATTAACCTTTGTACAAGAGAATGAGTGAGGGGGAGAGAGGAAGAGAGAGGGAAAGAAAGGAGGAAATGGGAAGAGGGATGAGGTTGCAGAAAAGGAGGAGATGGGGAAAGGGAGAAGGAAAGGGCGGGGAGATGGGTTGGCGTAGGGCGGAGGTGGCGGGGTCGGCGGCTAGCGTGGGAGAGAGATAGGGAGAGGAAGAGAGCGGGAGTGATAGGAAGAGGAAGAGAGCAAGAGGGAGAGAGACGGGAGAGGGAGAGGGGTAGTTTAGGAATTTTTTATTTTTTTATTATTATTTTTAAATGCAGTGTGTGGAGAGTATTTTGCAGTGTGCAGGTAGCAGCTCTCAAGAGAAAATTGGATTTGATCTTAAATCTAACATCTCAGCAGCACTTTGCAAATCAATTTGTGGGTCCCACATGGCCCACCTTTTCATGAAACAAATCACACGATCTGAAGGTACACTCTTGGTCGTACCCGTTTGTCCTTGCTTTGTTTGATTTGGTTCAGATATGGCCCACCATGCTGTAGTTCAAAAACAGCTGCACGTGAGTTATTTATTTCAGCTATGAGTTCCTGGAATTTTTCAAATAAACCCCTGTGCTTCTGTTAATTCCCAAAACAGTCCCTGATATTCAAATTTAAACAGAATCTGGACTATTTGGGTCCAAATTTTCCATTAAAACTTGTCAGGACCCTTGCTGGCCATCCTGGGATGCTTGAATTGCTCCATGAAGGACTCAACCAATTCAAAGTTATAATTAAAAATCAACTCTGCATCATTCTCCCTCGGTTGGAAAGAACTCGTGATAAGTGCTTAATTGTTTATAATTTGAGCCCTAATAATTGGTTTATCTTGTGCTAGCTAGTTCATTGTTATTTTATTTGTTTTTACATTGTCTTTTTATTTTTTTATGAAAAGGCCAGAAGGAGCCAAAAGAGAAGAAATTTTAGTAGTTGATTAATTGAGAGATTCAGGTGGGCCCTCCCTATTCTTTTTGCGGATTTGAAATTCGAAATTAAAGTGGATCCCTAGAAGGAAAGTGTTGGAGACTCATAGCATAAACCAGAAAGGAAAGAAAAGGAGAGAAGAAAAAGAAGAAAACAGCCCTACTATGTGTTACACGCCCAAAGCGGGCCCCACATCTATTGCAAAGAGTTGAAATTTAGAATTTGGAAATTCTTTCTCAAGTCCAAGTGGCGCCCAAGCATACAGAAGAAAAAGGAGAAAAAGAAGGAAGTACCAAGCAAGAGTCCAAGCTAAGTTTAGAAGTTCAACAAAGGGGTCCCACACTCCATGTTACACGCCCCATATGGGCCCACTCTCATGTCAAAGATTCAGATTTAGTCCCTTCAAAATAAATCTCAGATTTGTGGGTCCAAGTAAAGAACTTTCAAGAAGGTAAAAGTGGGACCAGAATTAGAAAGTCTTGCACATCAAGAAAAGAGACTTATATTCTAATATAATTAGGAAACCTACTTGTAAAGCAAGCAAGAGATCTAATCAAAAAAGGAAACTAAGCCTAAAAAGAAGAAAACTCCTTGCTAAAGATTACTTTTGCAAAAGTATAAAAGGGAAGCAAGGCATGGACGACCAACAACCCATCCACAGCCCTAGCAGCCGTATACCATCAGATTTGGGAGCTTTTTGAAGCCAAGGAAGGAGCAAGCAGCTGCTGGCCGTGCCTCCTTCTTCATCAATCTTCTAGTTTTTTTCTTATGACTTTATTTTCTATGTTATTTTCAATTCCAAACATGAGTAGCTAAACTTTTTAGGGTTATGGTGTAATTGAAACCCTAGCCTAATTTTATGCAGTCCCTTTTGGCATTCTGTAATTCAGATTTCAGTTTTGTTGGTTGAGTTTCTAAACCATGCTTTTAAATTGATGAGTTGTGTATATGCCATGCCAACCATGCCATGTTCAATTAAATTTAAGATTAGCTGACTTATCTTTGATTGATCTTGATGTTAAGCATCTAGGGTTTAGAACCATGAATAATTTAGGTATATGCCATGCTTAGACTCATGTATTTATCATTCCCATTGTTTTTATGCATCATGCATGTACTGACTAGGACATATGCCATGCTTAGTTTTTGCAACTTGATGAACAATTCATGTAGTATGCCACTTATGAATTAGGTTTAGGGGAATCATAATCTAGATACATATGCCATGATCTAGGTTGATAAATGTCACCAATAATTCTGATTTTTGATTAAGGGATAATAAGGGACATGCATAAGATAGGTTAGATGAAACCCTAGTTCATTCATTATTACTGTTTTTCAATTCTAGTACTAGTTGTGTGCTTTAGGTTACTTTACATTTAGCTTTTGATAGTTTAATTTACTGTTTTTAGTAGTTTAATTCAACCTTTCATCATTCAATTGTTTCTTTTAATATTCTGATTTTTAGTTGCTTTTAACATTATTTTATCACGAGTCTCCATGGGATCAATCTTGTACTTACAATCATTATATTACATAGTGATCTTGTGCACTTGCGAGTTTTAATTGTGTGCATACTAGTAGCTTATTTCTAGGTTGCTTGGTGCATACCAACTTGTCCTCAAGTTTGCATGTTTGTATTGCTATTTGGGTCGAGGCTTTCGCTTCTTATGACGATTCTGTTGTGGCTGCAAATCGCACGTTAAATACACTTGGATATGTGCAAATATATTAAGGCTTGGCTTAGATGATGGCTTGTTACACTCTCTGTGGGCCTGCAACTCAATCTTCAATAGGTCTCATCATTGGATCCCTTCCCAAAAGGGATCAACATTTGCAGAATTAAGACGATCTTCAAGAGTCACAACTTGTGGTCTGTATCCTTTCTTGGGAACAAATTATGATGTGACATTCACCAATGGCGGAATGCACTCTGGCTTTGGCACAAATTCTATTGCAACTTGATTTTCAACTACAACCATTTGTTCATCTTGCCCTTTCTCAGAAATATGATTTTTTGAATTCACTTCTTGACAATCATCTTCCACATATTTGTCAAATATAGGAGGTGAATTTAGATAATCTCCAACATCCTCATCATCAATATGTTCCATAATTTCTTCCTTTTGAGTTACCTCATCGCATATATCACTCGAGAAATTACTTACGTCCCCTAACAAAGGAGGTTTCATATTAATTTTTTTACGAGTAGATCCAAGGACAATTTTTGCATCATCTTTGTAGAAGGTGTACGTATTTTTATAACCATCATGAAGCGTCCGATGGTCATACTGCCTTGGCCTACTCAACTGTATGTGAATAACATCCAGGGGGGCTACATCACACTATACAGCCTCATGGTATCTACCACCAATAGAAAAAGAAACTAATGCTTTATGAGTTACTGGTACCTCATTACCGCTCTTGAACCATGAAAGCTTGTACGGTGCCGGGTGCTTTTCTGTTGGGAGCTTGAGCTTGTCGACGACTTCCCGTGAAACCACATTCTCACAACTAGCCCCATCCACGATCAAGTGGCATTTGCGGTCCTTGACAGTGCATGTAGTGCGGAAGATGCTAGTGCGAAGCCAATCATCTTCAGTAGGTGTTTCGGAGAAAACAATGTTTTATGGATCATCAAAGATTGACCTCCATCACCGTAGAGTGTCGTTGTCGGTCTCAGATTTGTCAAATTCAGTCCTATCATCATCCGCTACATAGGATAGTGTCTGATTCTTCTTCTCATTCAGCCACAAGAATTTCTCTCTTCTGACATTATGAGGATATGTGACCATACTCATTGCACTTAAAGCAATGGACGGTCGCTTTACCTTTGCCCTTATCATCCGCATTAGTAGCTCGTCGACCCATCTAAGTTGGTTGATTGTAGTGTCTTCTTTATGTTGCTGCCTAAATTTCTTTGATACACCCTCGCCTTTAGAAAATTGTGGAATTGATTTCCTAGACCTCGGAATCTCAATGGCATGTGATTCTTCAATGGAAGTCACTCGCTGAATGGCTTCTGTCAAAGTGCAGCAAGGATGGTAAGCTATCACCTTTCGTATGGATGACCGTAATCCTCCCTTATATATCCCCACTAACTGATCCTCATCTTCCGGGCCACTAAATATTGAAATTCCTCCGTGTAGTCCAGAGCTATTTCCTTGTTGGAAACTCTGTAGCCACATAAAAAGTGGTTGCTTGTATGTGGTAGGAAGAAAATACCCCTTCATATGTTTCTTCATCTTCTCCCATGAAGTGATCGGTTCTTTACCCATGCGTTGGCGAATGACGAGACTTTTGCTGCTGTTCCTACCATGCATCGGCTTTTCCACGAAGTTTAATAGGCACCGATTTGACTATTTTTTGATTGGCAAATCCTTTTATGCAAATACTTTCTCAATTGCATTCAACCAATCATATAAAACCGTCGCCTTTCATGTTGTCATTGTACTCAAGAATTTCCAGTTTAATATTTAGACTATGATCAGTGTCCTCATGACAGTCCATATGCCGTCGTCTACTCATGGGAGACCGACCATGGAACTGGTTGATAAATTCCTCGGCATCCATATCTTCGTTATAATCCTCACAATGATTCGAACGCTCCAAACGCTCCAGGCATTGGGTTCGCCTTTTAACTTGCATTCTTATTTTCTGAATCTCAATTTTTCTTGGTTCTAGTTCATGATCTATGTCACTCTCAACTTTTGGCCTTTTGGTGATTTGCGCTCTAATATTGACTGACGCAGTTCCGATTTGACACAATCAAACTTGCGAAGGGCCCAATTGGTGAAACAATTAATAAATGATTCATATGCATAATGGTTATGCATCATCATCACGTTTGTGAGTCATTTAGGCATGGTATAAATAAGTGGGGTGTGAAAATGGTGTAAATGGGGCCATTTGCACAAAAATTTTCAAATCCAAATAGGTTTGAAAATCAATTTTCACGCCTCTTGCAAAATGGCGCTAGTACAGTGTTTCACATTGTGATTGCATTCTTGTGGGCCCCATTAATCTCTTCTTTTTTTTTTTTTTTTTTCCAGTATTCCTATGGGCCTCATTTTTGTAATCCAAACCATTCAATCTGTTTATTGAACTAATTGCAAAGACCTTGGAGCTGATTATCTTAAATCTTGAGTTTTAGTAATTTGTGAAAATGTCCCAACCCATAGATCTAATTTTCTACACTTTTATGGGAACCAATTCACAATTTGAACCGTTCAATCTTCTCATATTAATGATTAGCATCAAGAGGTTTATTTTCATATCTTAAGTCTTCATTGATTTTGAGAAACTTGTGAGAAACTTCCAAACATCCACACATCTAAAACCGTTGGTCATTTACTCATGTGAAATGGTAATTTTGATAAACATGGTAATGTGTTTCACATGTAACATTTGCATATGTGAGTAACATTTACATGATGTGGGACGGTGTGAGATCTAATCTAATATGAGTTGATGAGATCAAAATAAGAATTAATAATTAATGAAAATTATAAATATGCCATTCATAATGCATAACATTGAAAATCAATTGAACAACAAGCCATAGATCTAGGGCAATCTCACAAATCCTTCAGTAAACACCCCTCTAGTATGAGAGGGTAGGATCCCAAATGAAGATAGAACTTCCAAAAGCATAGGGCTGGTTGGATGATTGAGATCTAATGGACTGGATGAAGGTATCGGGTAACTAATTGTCTAGATCTAATGGTTAGGGGTTGTTCAATGGTGGGGATGGTGTAGATCTAAGGTATAGAAATCTAGGGCTAGGTTTTGGGTTTGAGAAAGGGTTATAGGTATGGGATGGAGTGTTGACTGGTCATTATGAAATATTGTTTGTGCCTATAGGTTTAGGTTTGAGGGAAAGGGAGCTCTTACAAAAAGAAAAATGAAAGAGGGAGGAAGATACCTTTTATTGGGCTCTCACCAAACTCCGATCCAGAGGCTTTACGTTCCCGTGAGCAAGGTAGAACTCAAGAGACTCAAGAAGGAAGTTTTAGTCCTTTCATTAATTAAGTTTCATAACATAACATGAAAAGAGAAGAAGACAATACAATGTCTCTTAATACTAACAAACCTATAGTGATGACATCATCACACTTAAAAATAACAAAAGAAATAAAAGAAATGAAAGGAAACGAAAGGAAGAGAGGGGAGGGCTGCGAGCACGTCCTCGGGATTCGTGCGCAAGGGGACGTGCGCATGAATCTCCAAAATCCTTTTGTTTTTAGTTGTGGCCCCCCTTCTTTTATTCTTTTCTTTAAAGAAAAAATTGGGCCCCTTTTCTCTTCTACTTTTCTTTAAATGACTTAGGCCCCTCTCAACTTTTAGGACTCTTTTATTTTAACCCGTGTGGCGCTTCCCAAAGTGGGGCCTTCAAGATGATTGCACACATGGGGCCTTCTCTCCTTCAAAAAGTAGATCTAGCAAGATCCAACCATCGGATGTCCTCGTGATGGTAATCCAATGATGGATTTGTGAAATCTTGGCGATCATAGTCAGGGTATGCGCCATCCATCCATAACATAGCTTGATCTGCAACTCTACGCTTCCTCCTTTGGTAGATTTTGTGTGGAGTGGGGGAATTAGGCATGATGTCCCCATCATATGTAAGTAACATATACATATGTAAAATCCTTTTCCTATCTCATGCATAAGAGCCAAACGTTAGGAGAATATGGATGAGTTAGGTTAACTAGGCACTTCATTAAGACATCAATTACAAAGAAAATGCCAGATGAATGAAGAAGTAGTGTTGTACGTATATACAAGAACAAAGGAGATGTTTAAAGAATTATCGTGGGATTAATTTTATGAATCAAACTGTTAAAATCTTGAAGAGAATAAAGTGGTGAAGACTTAGAAAAGAGACCAAGATATCTAAAAATAAATTTGGTATCTTGTTTGGGAGTTCAACTTTGGAAGCTATCTTTTCACTTAGGCAATTAATGGAAAAATATCGAGAGAAGGGGAAAATCTTCACATGGTCTTTGTTGATCTAGAAAAAGCCTACTCTAAGGTACTAGAGATTTAATATCGTAGGCTTTAGTTAGAAGGAGTGTCCCAAGAGGTCAACATCAATAAAGACATGTATGAGAGAGTGATAATGAGTGTGATAAATACCCGTGGACAAAAAAGTGAGTTTCCAGTGACCATAGGTTTGCATCAGGGGTCAGCTTTAAGCTCTTATGGCTTTGTACTAATTATGGATGAGTTAACTACTCATATTCAAGAGTGATGTATCTTGCTGTATGTTGTTTGTAGATGATATAGTGTTGGTGGATGAATCGAAAAATGGCATGAATAAAACTTGAGAGATGGTGGTAGGCTTTAGAATCTAAGGGATTTTAAAATAAGTCCTATAAATATAGAATATATGAATTGAAGCTATAGTGGGGACCCCTCCCTACGTCCTACTTGGATTTAGCATGTTGCAGGGGTGGTGCATCTAAAGGTTTGTGGATCCAAGTTATTGAGAGAGTTCGTAATAAACTTGCCCTTTCAAAGGCAAATTATTTATCCTTTGGAGGTCGGATAACTCTTATTAAATTGGTGCTCTCTAATTTGCCAATCTATATCATGTCCATTTACAAATGCCGAGTCGTGGTAACTCAGTGAATTGAATGTCTCCAATGAGAATTACTTTGGAGGGTGAGGGTTGAATTCAAAAGATTTCATCTTCTTAGATGGAATAAAATCTGTAGTCCTCAAACGGAGGGAGGTCTTGCTATTAGACCTTTGAACTCGTTGAATGAAGTCCTTCTAGGTAAATGAATGTGGCGGATGGGAAATGATCACGAGGGTTTGTGGAGACAGATAGTGATGGCTAAATACACAGTTTATAGATATGGTTGGGATTTTTAGAGATCTAGTTCGCATTAGTCGCCTTTGTGGAGGGGATTTTCGTCAGTCAGCCAATTTTTTAGCCTATGGTTTGATAAAGAGTTGGAACGGGAGACAAGATCAGATTCTGGCTCGATACTTGCGTGGGGGAGGCTCATCTGGCTTCTCTATTCCCAAACCTCTTCTGTTGTGCTGGAGATTGTTTGGTCTTGGTTAGGGATTGTTTCTCTAAAAATGGGGAGCATGTTGTTTGGGGTCCTATTTTCAGAAGAGATCTTAATGAGGGGGAAATTGTAGTTTTTGCTGCTTTGCTATCTATTTTGAATATTGTTTACATCGTGGATCGGAGAAAGGATAGGTTTTTACATTGCGTATTGGAAAAAGGATAGGAGAATATGGATTGGGACTGTAGATGGTTCTTTCTCCGTGGTTTCTTTCTTTGAGGCCTTGAGGGGTGATCGTGTTTGGAACTCTAAAGCTCCTAATGAAGTTTTAGATTTTTCCTGGTTGGTTATTTCAGGTGCCATTCTTACTATGGACAATCTTCATAAGCACAACATCATTATTGTGAATGATTTTCCAATGTGTTTACGGGATGCTGAATCTGTGGACTGTTAATAACCAGTTATGCCAAAAGATCGAGATTTTAGTGAACGGCATAATAATGTGTATCAACAACACCTTCGAACGGGAAGCCGTTCGAATTCGGAACCCAACAAACAGACCAGACCAGACAGAACAGACAAATGGAGGTAACATGTTACATGCCTCTCAGGGGTTTCGAACTCATGACTTCTGGCTTTGATATAATGTTAATAACCAGTTACACCAAAAGCTCGAGCTTTTAGTGAACTGCATAACAATGTATATCAATTGTATGATCATAAGGCAACTCAGACAATCTTTTGAGTTATGGGATGACCCATTAGGTTGAGTTAATCTATATCTTTACATGGACCACTTGTTTCTTCACTGTGACGTAGCTTATTTTTTGTGGCTCTCGGTTTTAAAGTGGTTTGATGTCAGCTGGGTTATGCAAAACTCTGTGGAAGAGCTTTTTTCAAGCATGGATGATGGGGGTTGGTTCATCTAGAGGAAGGATAATGTGGAAAACTGCTTTTCTTGTAGTTATTTGGACTATATGGAAAGAGAGGAATTCTGGCTATTTTAAGGGGGTTTCTTCTTCTAGGGAAGCCCTTCAGCATACTGTTAAGCTCATGGTTGCCTCTTAGGTTTCTATCCTAACTATTTTCAAGGGTTGTCCGTCTGATCTTCTCATGAGATATTGGAGATGTTAGAATATCCAGAACACAAACCAGAAGCATACAAGAGAGAGAGTTTGCAAGAGAGTTGCAGGAAAATTTCGTGTATTGATTGAATGGACGAATGATACATTTATACACTGTGGCCTAGATTAGTGGATCTCATTAGAGATCTGATTACATGATTATAGGCTTAAGTAAGGAAACTAATATCTATCTAATCTATTGACAACTCATACATGGGCTGACTCAATACATGGGTTGTTGACCCATTAGGTCGAGCTGACCTGATGGCCTATTTCTTTACACCCCCTCTCAAGCTTTGGATGGGAAAATGTGACCATCGAGAGCTTGGAAACTAGCTCCGAAAAACGAGAAGTGGAGTGGCTTTTGGTGAAAAAATCTGCTATCTGAGCAGCTGATGAGATTTGAAAAAGCTTTATAGTTACCACTCTGAACATGTTGATGAATGAAATGACAGTTAATTTTAAGATGTTTGGTTTGTTCATGGAAGACATCATTTGTTGCCAGTTTCCGTGCACTTTCACTATCCGTAAAGAGAGGGGTAGATTTAGGAACTAGAACTCCTAAATCCCGAAGTAACCAGCGAAGCCAAATAAGTTCAGTAGTGGTGTGAGAGACAGCACGATACTCAGCTTCAGTGGAAGATCGTGAGACAACTTCCTGTTTCTTGCTTTTCTAAGAGATAAGAGAGGAGCCAAGAAAAAATGGAGAAACTTGTTGTAGAGTGCCGATCATTGACATCTCCTGCCCAGTCGGAATCAGAATAGCCATACAGGGTAAGATTTTGACTGGAGGAAAGAAGAAGGGCACGGTTGGAACTTCCTTGTAAGTATCTCAGTATGCGCAGTACAGCAGCCCAGTGAATATGAGTTGGTGGCGCAACAAATTGGCTTACCACATGTACCGCAAAGGCAATATCTAGTATGGTAATCGTAAGATAAACCAAGCTGCCAACCACCTCGCGATAACGAGTTGGATCAGAAAGTAGTTCTCCATCAATAGGTCTGAGCTTCAGATTATGTTCAATTGGAGTAGAGACAGGCTTAAGATCTGTGAGTCCGGCTCTTTGGAGAACTTCATTGCAGTATTTCGTTTGGGATAAAAGATATCTTGTGGGCGAGTAGGCAACCTCAATGCCCAGAAAGTACCGTAGAGTTCCCAAGTCTTTCATCTCAAATTGTCGATGAAGAAAACGCTTCAAGGAAAGAATACCAGGAGCATCATTGCCAGTAATAATCATATCATCAACATAGAGTAACAGGAAAACACAGCCAGCTTGCGAATAATGAGTGAAGAGAGCAGAGTCATGAGCACTCTGAGAATAACCAATGCTGATAATGCTGGTGCTAAACTGTTCAAACCAAGCACGAGGGGCTTGTTTGAGTCCATATAAAGCGTGTTTGAGACGACACACAAAATGAGGAGGTCTCACAACGCCCGGAGGAGGATGCATATAGATTTCTTCTTGAAGGAATCCATTCAAAAATGCATTCTTGACATCAAGCTGATAGGGGGGCCAATGTCTAATAGCGGCAACAGAGATAAAAGTACGGACTGTTGTCATCTTAGCAACCGGAGCAAGTCTCCTCATAATCGACCCCATATTCTTGTGTGTAGCCTTTTGCAACCAAGCGAGCCTTGTAACGATCAACAGAACCATCAGATTTGGTCTTGATCTTAAAAATCCATTTGCATCCGATAGCTCGTTTCCTGGAGGGAAGAGGAACAAGGTCCCATGTGTGAGTTTTCTGTAGAGCTGCAAGTTCTTCGGCAATAGCTGATCTCCAGTGCGGATAAGTAATGGCCTCCTTATAGGATTGTGGTTCTGCCAAAGTATGAATTGCTGCAAGGAAGGACTTATACAATGGAGAAAAATGATCAGTACAAACAAAGCCAAAATGGGATGGAGGAACTCTGGTGCGCAAGGGGTATCTTTGAGTTTGAGGAGGATCCTGCACATCTGGAGCAGAGGAGAGAGGCCCATGGTCAGAAAGAGGAGGTGGGGCTGCAGATTCCGGAGGAGCAGATGGAGGTTTGGGTCGACGATGATATACCTGCAGAGGTGGAGGAGAAGGGGTATCGGATGGAAACAGGTCCGGAAAGGGATCAAGAGGATAGACCGTAGGTTGCTCAGGAGAAGGGGATTGTGTAGGTAATGTATAAAAAGGTATATGTTCCAAGAAGGTGACATTACGAGAAGATGACATTACGAGAGACCCGTAACCTATTGGTTTTAGGATCATAGCAGTGATAGCCTTTTTGTTCGATGCCATACCCTAGAAAGACACAGACAGTGGATTTTGGGGAAAGTTTGGTTCTCTCATTATCATGTAACAGAACAAAACAGGTGCAACCAAAAACTTTCAGATAGGACAAGTCAGGTTTACAGGAAAATAATTTTTCATACGGAGATGTGCCAGATAAAACAAAGGATGGTGTTCTGTTAATCAGATAGATTGCAGTCAGGACTACTTCCCCCCAGAATTGCAGAGGAACATGTGAGGAATAATCAAGGATCTAGCAGTCTCTAGGATATGTCTGTGTTTCCGTTCAGCTACACCATTCTGCTGTGGTATGGCAGGACAGGATAATTGAGCTAGAGTCCCATGACTGGTTAGGTATGAACGAAATTTGTGGGACATGTATTCTCCCCCGGAGTCAGACCTGAATATTTTAATCTGTGTCAAATTGAGTGGAAACCATGGTGGAGAAAGCAGTGTAGATAGTGTATAACTTAGAACAGTTTTTCGTTAAATACAACCATGTATATCTAGTGAAATCATCAATAAACAACACATAATAAATGGAACCACCTTTTGTTGGCTGAGAGGCAGGTCCCCAGACATCAGAATGTATCAAAGCGAAAGGAGCATTAGTAAAAGAAGTGCTTTTATTATAAGGGAATGCATGTTGTTTACCAAATTGGCAACCAAAACAAGTAGAAATGTCTGATACAGAAATATTTCCAAAGACACCACTAGTAAATAAAAACTTCATTTTATTCAAAGATAAATGTCCTAAACGAGGGTGCCAAAGGGCAAAGGGTGATGTAGATGAAACGAGTGCTGCAGGGAATATGCTGGATGATGGAAGATGCAGCGAGTGGAGATAGTAAAGTCCTCCTGACCTAAGGCTGGTCCCAATCTGTCTCCCGGTGTGCGGATCCTGCACAGAACAGCCAGTGGAAGAAAATGAGACAAGAAATCCAGAAGATGTCAATTGACTAACAGAGATTAAGTTGATGGACAGGTGAGGAACACACAAAACATTAGTGAGAGACATCAACTTATTTGAAAAGAAGCCAATAAGGGAGACTGGTAGAGGAGTGGCATCAGCTGTATGGATGGTGAGAGAGCTAGCAGGGGTATAACAATTATGAAGTTTGGAAACATCATTTGTCATATGATAGCGGTTGCTGACCCATTAGGTCGAGCTAACCTGATGGCCTATTTCTTTACAGGAGAGAGGTGGCTTTCTCTACTACGTACAGCCCCCAGGTTCTGCCTCGTTGGGTGCCCCCTCTGCCGAAGCCTCATAAGATCAATTTTGATGGGAGTGCGCTTGGTATCCTGGGGCAATCTGGTATTGGGGGGTGTTTTTACAGATAATGGAGGTTCATATTCTATCATTCTCCGGCCCTTCTGGCTTCAGATTGGTGAACGAGGCTAAGTTGCTAGCCCTTTGTAAAGGTCTTCGAGAAGGTGCCTGGATGTGTTTTTGAAATTTCATTATGGAGGGGGACTCCTATTGTGCAAATGGGTGGGCCTCTGGTTCTTCTAAACCCCCTTGGCCTTTGGCGGATTTGTGTGACGAGGTGTTTGATTTGGCCTTTAGGCTCAATGTCTTCTTTGCTCTAGTTAAGTGTTGGCAAAAAGGGTTGTAGGGAGTGAAAGTCTGGTAATTTAGAATGTTTCTTCTGTAGCAGTTTGTGCCTTTGTTAAGGGGTTTTTTGTATTCTTTTCCTTCTGTTTGGTTTCCCCTTGTTGCTTTTCAATGCATGTCTCTTTTGCTGCTTAGCTCTTAATAAAATTGCGTTACCGTTCTAAAAAAAAATATGCTTCAGCGGGGATTTGCAAAGAACTAGAACTCCAATGAGGATTGAAGCCCAAGAGATACCACAAAGAGATTCATTCTGATACCTTCGCTCAATAATTAGCAAGGTTGGAGATTGAGTAAGATGTTGAACATAGGACAAGAGCGAGATGGTTGAAGTGGAGACTTTCTTTTGAAGTCTTTTGGTTGGTGCATACCAACAAGATTAAAAAGGAAAATTTTACAGGACAACATTAGACCAACTATGACCTATGGACCCAAATGTTGTCCAATTAGGAGGCAACACATTCACAAAATGAGGTAGTAGAGATGAGAATGTTGAGATAGATGTAAAACTGGGAAAGATAGGGTCAAAATGAGAGCATTTGGGAACATTTAGGGGTAGCATCAATAGGTGTTACGACTTAGTTACAGCTTACGAGATACTTTTTTTATATGATTTGGACATGTCTAACTTAGGCTAGTTGCGATGCTGTTGTGTAGAAATTCTTCTTTGAAGGATGATGGCCCATCAAGGAAAAGGGTACACTGAAGACGACATGGATGGAAGTAGTAAGGATAGATTTGGAAAAGTGCTACCTATTCGATGATTTGTCATGGGATAGACTGGAATGGAGAAACAAAATTCATATAGTTGAACCCAACATAGTTGTAATAGGCTTTGATGATGATGATGAGATAGTGGAAGTATTGTCTAAGTGTGGAGGGTCCCAATGGCTTCAACTTTGCGTTTAAGGTAGCTAGGATTTCCTTAAAGGACAATTATCATGAGATGCTTCATGGGTCCATCGTAGAGAGAGACTTGATAAGAAGTTTTGTGTTAATTTTCTTGCGCTAATTGAACCTTGAATTTGATGGAAATTGGAATATGGATTTGTTTTTTTTTACTTTTAATTGTCATTAACTTGTTTGTCTGTCTCATTAGTCAATATGTTACTTAAAGTTATCAACTATTTCATCAAAATGCCAAAATCTATCATTAACATAAAGAATAAAAAGATTCAAACTATCTACAAGGATGGAGGGACCACTAGGCCATCCCATTTTAGTTTTTGTAGTTTTTTTTCTTATTTTTCCCTTTTTTTATTTTTTTTATTTTTTTGAGGGTTATAATGGGACTCACCCCGACTCGGCCAAGTCGGGTCCCAAGTCCGTCTTTTAAAACCATGCACTGAACCTAGTAGATTCGTGTGATTTCTTGCTCGTTAGTCTCATGGTATGTGCCTATGTGGTGCTGGCTAATCGCTAGAATTGGTCCCTTCCTCTCATTATTAGCCTTACTCAAGGGACTTACGGTGGCAATAGGTGGATTATGGATGTGGTTATAATTGGGAATGGACTTATTTGATTCAAGGAAAAAGTCACACAAAGGTGTACTAATGCAGGTTAACTTTGAAAAATCTTATGATCATGTTGAGTGGGATTTTATGGACTACATGCTCGGTAGATTAGGATATGATCTAAAATGGAGATTGGATTTAGGATTGTTTTTCATCTTCCTTGTTCCGAGTGTTAGTTAATGGTTCCCTTTCTCATTTGTTCAAGGCATTTAGGGCCCTGAGTCAAGGTGATCTCTTATCACCTTTCCTCTTTATGATGTTGGCTAAGGCATTGAGAGCTATGTTGTGGAAGGCTAAAGATCTCGGCTTTATTGGTAGCTTTGACATGGGTAGGAATAGGGAGGCTATCACTTGCAGTTTGCATATGACTCCATCTTGTTCAACTTAGTCAACAGGTAGGAGATTATTAAATTGGAAATGATTTTAAAATTTTTTTAATTATCATTTTGCTTGAAGGGTACTATGTCAAAAACAATGTGTGTGGTGGTTGGGTGCTTGGAGCAGGATATCAAGATGTCGGCAGATTGTATTTCATTGGAGAGTGGAGAGGCTCCCTATTTAGTACCTTGGTTTGCCAATTTTGTTTAGAGTTTGGACCTCCTTCCAAGCTCTATGGGATCCAATCATATGGAAGTTTGAGAGGATATTATCCATGTGGAAAAGTTATTTTATCTTTGGAGGGGAAACTACTTTGGTTAAACCCACCATGTCCAATCTTCTAGTCTACCTTATGTCTATCTTCAAGATGCCAAATGCCATGGGTGAAAGGTTGGATCACATTAAAAGGAACTTTCTGTGGAAGGGGCAAGGAGACAAATAAAAAGGCTTATTTAGTAAAATGGAGTTAGTTGATTAAAGCAAATGATGTTGGGGATTTGGGTCTTAGTAGCTTGGAATAAAAGAAGTGGGATGTACTTGCAAAACGGAGGTTTGTGGAGGAAAAAGCTTTTTGAAGGAAAATTATTGTTTATAAATATGGGAAGGACAATGGGGTTGGGTGCCTACGTTTTGTAGGGTACTATTGTTAGTGTTGGGGATGAGTTCAAGGTGTGCGAAAGGGTCTCTAGTGTGTTAATGTTTGCTGTTGTTTTTTTTTTTTGGGTGGCGGGGTTGGGGGTTTAGGGTTTACAGTTTAAGGTTGGAGATGGAAGGGATGTTCTTTTTTTTATATGAGGATTGGGTGGGCCTTGGTCCTTTATGTAGTCTATTTCCAAGAGTCTGTAGGATGGTGTCAAATAAGGATTGTCAGTTAGTCAATACCGAGTGGTAAAGGGGAAATCTATATGTTTGGAAGTGCCCTTTATGGGTGGTTTGCATTAGTGTGAGGGGTTTTAGTAAGGGGAGCTTTTGCATTTTTCTTTGTGGGGAAGATAAGCACATATGTATTTGGAAACCATCTACATTTGGAGCATTCTCGACAAAAGGCTTTCTACCTAACTCTCTAGGGGCCTCCCAAATCTAGACCTTGTGTCGTTGGGTTTCACCTCCCCAAGAATGGAGGCTTTTTGCCGGCTAGGGGCTGCGGGCAGGATATCGACGGTGGACATATTGAGAAGGAGAGGTACAACATCAAGTAACATTTTGGATATGTGCGTCTATGTAAAAAGTGAAGAGAATCAATTGATCATTTATTCTTGCACTATGAGGTTGCCTATCATATTTGGGGTTCTCTTATTTGTAGGTGTGGCTAGCTTGGTGTCTTCCAAGTTCCTTAGTGGCTTTGGTGGAGGCTTGGAGATGGGGGGCTTCAAGGGGTGCGGTCTTTTTATTTGGAGGATCATTCCTTTAGCAGTTCTTTGGACTTTCTGGAAGGAAATGAATGGCATAATTTTTAAAGATATCTCATCGTATTGGGAGGAGTCAATTGTGGTGGTAAGATTTAGTCTTGCGAAATTGGCCTTGACGAGGATGGAGTTTATTTGTTTAATTGGGAAGCATGCATTTCATGTGGTTGGGTAAAGGAAAGGAAGGTTATCCGTTGGTTCGCACCTTCGGAAGGTTTGCTAAAATTTTATGTGAAAGGAGTTGCAAGGTAAGCCAAGTCCTGTACGTATTGGAGGGATCCCTAACAATTGTCAGGGGGTGCCTTATTCATAATAAAAGGTCATTCCCATGCGGGTCCCGCCGAAGCAGGGTCCTGGGAGGGTCTAGATTAGAGATAGACCTAACCTTTGGCAATTTTGCACAAAGTGGCTACTTGTAGGTCTCGAACTTGCATTATCATGCACGGCACCCGAGACTTTTACCATTGCACTAAAAATTTAGGAGTTACAAATGCGAATGAGGCACAAGCTATATGAATATTAGCAGGTTTTTTCTAAGGTTTGCTGAATTGGGAAGTGATTCCTAGAAGGCCATCTCCTCGGTAACCCATAGCACTGCTGGACCATGAAGGCTTTAGTTCCTATTTGATGAGATTAGAGTGTTATCATTTCATAGTTGGGAAAAGACAAGGCTTCATGATGATTATGATGTGTCATCATCTCCTCTTCAGTTATACTTCACTCGTGTCAGTAGATCGGCAAATTCAATGGTTGTTTGCTCCTCTTTTTTTTTTTTTATTGCGTTGTATACAATGCTCATGTACTGTCTTTTGTTGTTTTGTATGGAACTCTTTCATCCTAAAATTTTTTAGTTACCGATCAGGAAAAAAAAGAAAAAGAACCATGCTTGGGTACTTTGCAGTGGCATTTGAAAGGCACTTGCACTTCACATTAACATATTGTCTCTCATGATACCAACAAAGTACATGCATATGACATAATAGAGTTACATATATCTCAAATATTTTATATAAATTTCATTATTAGAGTTACCATGGAGTCGAAAGGAAAAAACTTATCCTTTTATCACTAGGTTGTGTTGATTGAAAGCATCCTACAGAGCTTAGGGGTTCATAGATTGGTATACACTGTCTTCATTAGAAAAGAAACAACAAATATTTGTTCCCACTGTAAGCATAGTAAATTTTTATTTTTGCCCAGATTACTCTTTTTCTTTCTTTATTCCCCTTCCCCGCCCCCGGCACAACCCCACGCCCCCCCACCCCCCCCCCCCCCCCCACCTCTAATTTGTATGGTTTTCCTGCATTAGTTGAAGTTGGCTTCTGGGCTCTCCATTAATTTCTTGTTTCATTTCCTTTTTGTCTGTAGGAAGGCTTGTGCTTCATGAAGGTATGTCTGGATCATATTCGCTTCACTCTCTGCTGTATCAGATGTGTCTGTTTCCTAGTTTTATGCAATGGGAACAACAGTAGTAGTATTTTTATTAGATGCATACATGTGCAGATGATATCTGCTTCTTGCCTTCTTTCACTTCTTTTTTTTTTTTTTTATGCTACAAATTATTTGATTACACAGTGTTTTTTCTTTATTTAATTTAATTTGAAGATGAAGGATATCTTTTCAATCCTTTAGATGTTTTGGGCTGTGAAAAGCAGTTTAACAATCTTAAGTGGAAATGCTGAAGTGAGACCGGTGGGCCATAGCTTTAGCTTTATACACCCTGTTGATCTGCTGTTAATGTCAGTTCCTACCAATCCAGTTTAACAGCCTACTTCCAAGATTTCAAGATCTTAAATCTACATGGGTAGAGTAGTTTTTTATATTATTTGATTTTTTTTGATAAACCATGGTCTCCAAAGATTTTTTTTTTGAAAATTATAGTATTTACAGTTTATGTATATTTCCCAATGCCTAAATATGACCTATGTCTTTTTTTTTTCTTTTGCAAGATTTTTAGCTTTCCCATTTCAAAGTATATTGCAGGACCTAAGAGTCTATTATTTCCTGAATCTCATCAATGGCATGTGCTAAATCTTAATGTCTTATATTGTCTACGTGCCAATGCCTACCAAATCGACTTCCTCAGTGAAATTTCTTTCTGACAGATTGAGAGTTTTCAAATCTTGTAGTGGATCTTCCACCTTCACTTTGTTTGAATCCTTATAAACTGTTATAATGAGGAAGAGAGTGCCAAGACTCTTGCTTCCTTGGATGACATTAGTTGCGTACTAGGGTAAATTTTGCTCGTACTGTATTTTCAGTTTAATTTTTATGTTTTCACAATGCACAACTTGATGTTGTGTTGGCAATGGCCAAGTATATGGAGAAATTGGAGAGATTGCAGTAGTTCTGAACGTGTCAGCTGCCATTAGTTGGATGTGTGGCATCATTACCGTCATTGGGCACATTTGCGATTATACATTTTTTCCCATCACTTGCTTTGGGAAACTTAAAATAAGTATGGGTAGTACAGGGTTTTATTTATTGAGTTAACAACGGTTGGGTTTGACATGACAGCAAGGATTAAGTATATGGCTTCCTTTTGGAGCATGACAGGCCTGGACGACCATCCCCTATGCATTATGTTAGATTTTATGAATTGCTTTCATCTCCACTCTTGGGTTTAATTTGTGAAGCTATTTTTGGAGTGATGTGAGGCCTTGAATCAACATTGGTAAGTGGTATTTGCTCTTGAATTTTCTGGAATTCCCTTTTCTCCCTTTATTTGAGGACTTGGGCACCAATCTTGACATCCTTATAGTCAGGTTGTGTCCATCAGTGTACGAGCCATAAAGTTCTGTAAATTAGTTTTTAATTAGTTCTTGACTTCATTTTCTGTTGGGATATGTATCATGATAATGTGTGATGCTGACATAGTTGTTGTAGATGTTTGTTGCATATTATTGTGTCGGTGCTGGCAATATGATCATGGTGCTAAAAGCCATGGCTGGATCAACTTACTAACCTTTGTGAAGGACAATGGAATGGTGATGATTGGGCCTTTTGAGGAAGAAAAATTTAATGAATCCCATGTTGATTGGGGTGACAGTTTCCGCTCTATGACAATTCATGAAAGAAGCGTAGATGAAATGTGAGATTTATGTTGTAAGGAGATGGAGAAAGACATTACTGTTCTATGTTGTTTACCATATACTATGAATAATCATGTTTGTATTTGTCATATTTGTGCATTCATTGCTAAGCAGAGACAGGCCTTATGTGAATCAGGTGCACTGCATGATGTTCTCTATTTGCATGATGTTCTTGGTAGGGTCTCCCTTGCTAGATTGTGTCATACATTATCTACAGCTCGGGCATTAGATGGTGAGTATACCACTAGAAATTTCTTTAAAGTCGAACTAAGTTAATATATTTGCATATGGTGTTTGATGTAGTTAATATATTTGCATATGGTGTTTGATGTCTGATATGTCTTAAAAGTTAAGTGCAGAAATGCCTGACGTTAAATCTCAGTTCACCCATCTTCTATATCAACTTCTTCTTGATCCTAGTGAAAGAGTTTGTTTTGAGGCAATACTCTGCTTATTGGGAAAATTTGATAACACAGAAAGGTGAATGTTTTATGCATCCTGAATCAATCAGGATTTATCTTGATTGATATTGTTTTGTTTAATTGTTTTCATGCTTGCACATGTGGTGACCTGTTTACTCTGACCTGTGTCTACTGTAGGACTGAAGATCGGGCTGCTGGGTGGATTCTATTGACGAGAGAAATTCTCAAGTTACCTGAGACATCGTCTGTGTCAGGGAAGGAATATCAAACAAAAGATACCCTCCCACCGAAGCCCACCAAAGACAAACGATCCTCAAAACTCAAGCGTCCGCAGCCTCTTATTAAACTTGTAATGAGAAGGTTCATCAATATAACTATTTACTGTTCTGCAGTTTCAATTCTCTGATCAGGTTCTTGCATATATCGTTGTCAGGGTTGTGCAAGAGTCATCCTTGTTAAAATTATCAATCGCCTGCGATTGTGGCTTTCTTTCATCATCTAGTTATTCTTACACTTTCTTTTCTTCATAGACTGGAAAGTTCTTTTCGAAGTTCCTCCAGGCCTTTGCTTCATTCCGCGGCAAGAATTGTGCTCGAGATGGGGAAAAGTAGGGCTGCTGCATTTGCTTTAGGTGTCTATGAAGACGAAGGAGCTGATCTTCAAGCATATGATGTTGAGTCATCTGATCTGGATCTCAATGAAAGCTCACAGCGTAAAGGTAGTCTCTTTTAGATGTGATACCAACTTATCATGCAACATATCCTGTGTAAAGGAGTTTTGTCTTTGAATTTCTCATATTGATATTTATCCCACTATAGCTTGCTAATGACTAATGAGGTATGATAGGTTTACAATTACCAGTGCTTGATTAAAATTGTAGTGTGTCGTAGTGCGGTAAAAGTTGCTCCCCAAACTGACCATTCTTTATGTACTATTAATGTAGTGTTCTACCTAGTCTTTCAAACTACTTCAGCCATGGACTTTTCCTCAAGAAATGAAGGATAAAGAGATATGGTTAGAAATCACCCAAAATCACCATTCATTATGTACTATTAATGCAACATTTTACCTACTCGTCCAAACTACTTCACCCAAAATCACCATTCATTTATTCTTTATGTACATTCCGATTGATGGTTGAAAATGCTTAGGAGAAGTTGGGGAGATATGGTTAACTAGACTCTTTAATAAGATATTAATGACAAAGAAATTGCCGGATGTATGGAGAATAAGTGTGTAGTACCTACATATAAGAATAAGGAAGATATACAAAATTGTACCAACTATTGTGGAATTAAACTTATGAGTCATACTATGAAGCTGTGGGATATAGTAATGGAGCAAGGACTTAAACAGAAGAGAAAGATATCTGAAAATGAATTTGGTTTTCTGCCAGATAGCTCAACTGCTGTAGCTATCTTCCCACTTAGGCAATTAATGAAAAAATATCGAGCAAATAGGAAAAATCTGCATACGGTCTTCATCGATCTAGAAAAAGCTTACGATAGGGTACCTAGAGATTTAATTTGGTGGGTTTTAAATAAAATGAATATTCCAAGTTAAATACATGTATTAAGGAGCAGTGACGAGTGACCAATGAACTACTTGTGGAGAGACAGGTGAGTTCCTACTGACCATAGGTTTGCATCAGGAGTCAACCCCAAGCCCTCATCTCTTTGCACTGATTATGGATGAGTTATATGGATGAGTTAACTGCTCACATTCAAGAAGAGGTATCTTATTGTATGTAATTTGCAGATGATATAGTGTTGGTAGATGAATCAAGAGATGGTGTGAGGCTTTAGAATATGAAGGCTTTAAAATAAGTCATACAAAGACAAATAATATATGGATTGTAACTTTAGTGGGCATATAAAAAGAGCTGAAACTACTTTGAGAATTGAGGACTATGAGATGCCACGGAGATTCTTTTTGTTAACTTGGCTCTATAATTGGTAAGTATGGGGGGAGATTGAAGAAGATGTCATAGGATAAAAACGAGATGGTTGAAATGGAGACCTGCTTCTGGAGTGCTTTGTGATCGACAAATGCCAACAAGATTTAAGGAAATTTTTTACAGGACAACGATTAGACCAGCTATGATCTACAGAGCAGAATGTTGGCCAATCAAGAAGCAACATATGTACAAAATGGATGTAGGGGAGATGAGAATGTTGAGGGGGATGTGTCCTAAAACTAGGAAGAATAAAATTAGAAATGAGCGCTTTTTAAAGTATTTAAGGGTAGCATCAATAGAGGATAAAATTAGAGAAACCCATTTGAGATGTTTTTGGTATGTCCAACGTAGGCTGGCAAAGGCGCTGGTGGAAGTGATAGGTCAAAGAGGAGGTGGATGGAGGTAGTAAGAATAGATTTGAAGAAGTGCAACTTACCTGAGGATTTGGCTCAAGATAGATCGGAATGGAGAAACAAAATTCGTGTGCCGGATTGACCCCAACATAGTTGGGACAAGGCTTTGATGATGATGATGATAATGATGATTAATTACGGCTAAATCAAACATAAAACTCAATAGTGGAATGGACTTGATTTTGCTTTCAAATTAGAAAATAAAAATGTTGAATTGAATGTGGGCTTATGGAAAACCCAAAGGAGTCCTAACCGAGCCCATAATGTACATGATGGTTGGCCCAATGAGTGAGTGCACTTTTTTACTTGGCTCTACATTAGTGTTACGAAATTCGGTTCATTTCGTTTGAATTTTCCAAAAAATTTTGGTTCGGTCCCTTTACTGAAACGAACACCACGCCTAGAAAATTTCGTTTCAAAATTCGGCCAAATTCCGTACTTGGCATTTAAAATAGAAAAAAAAAAGATGGGGAAAAACATTTTTTTTTTTAATTAAAAGTAAAAAGACGCAAAGTCCTTAACCCAACCCCCTTTCATTCGCCCTTTTCGTTCGTCAAGGAAGAAACAAAAAACGAGAAAAACAAGAAGAAGAAAATGAGAGAAAGAAAAGGCAGAGGCAGCAACCGAACCCTCTGACTGTTGCTCAGCTCGTTTGATAGAGAAGAAAACAAAAATAAATAAATCAAGAAGATGAAGAAGAAGAAGAAAAGGAAGAAGAACCTGTTAGGATTGACCCATTGCTACCGTTGCTGCTCAACTAGAGTGCACCATCAGTTGCTGCCCAATCCAGTTGTTGTTGGGGCTGCTGGTGCTACTCAGGTTCTTCTTCTTCTTCTTAATGCTTTTTTTTTTTATATTAGTTTTCCTGTTCCAAATACTTCGGCAGCTGGCCTTTTATCTTGAAAACTGAAATAGCTGGCCTTTTTTTTCACCTACTGCTGCTTCTTTAATGCTCGAACCAGGTACTGCTTTTTTAACTTTTTCATTTTTCCTTTTTCCTTTCATTTTCCACCTACTTCTGCCAACGCCTGCTTTTTTTATTTTGTTTCTTTTTGTCACGCCCCGAAACCGGACTCCTGCAGTGGTCCGACCTAGGGGAAGTGTGATTTGGGATTAATTAAAAACTATATTTCTCCACAGGATCCGCATGTGTGAGGATAACAAATTCCAACACAACCTGAATATTTTCGCGGAAGCTTATATGGCTTTGCGACCCGGAGCCCGTGGCCATCGGATTTTGTGTCGCACTCAACCACTAGCATACATCTATCATATCAAGGCCCATATTAGACTGGAACAAACCATCACAACAGAGTACAGAGCTGACAGTAACAAGATGTATCTTGTTCCCACATATGTTCAAGTTACAAATTATAAAAGTGCATTAATTATAATCCCAAAGGAAGGCTAATAAAAGCCACACAAATGACAAGCTAAATAAAATACTACCCCAAATGTGACGTAGCTCTGGTATCAAGCTCAATGTCTACATGACATCGCCGACATTACAAACCTGCAAAGCTCGTGGCTCCACAACCAACACAATCACTCTGCTCGGGTCGAAGAACCTGCTACCTAGAGCACCAAACGAAGAGGGTCAAACACGACGATCTGGCAGGTGACTAAGATGAGTAATAATTATGTGGCCAAATATTGATTAGCAAAAAATGTGATAAATCATGTTATTTGACTTAAGGTTGCATGTATTTAAAACAAGTATAAAACAGGATAATCTGGCAAACAGGTATTTAAATAAATGCTACGAGTAAATATGAAGTACATGTAAAACATGGTGTGGTCTCAAACTGAAATATCCTAGTAAAAACAGATATAAATCGGGCCAACACAGCAGAACATAAATCGGGTGATAAAATGGGCTAGAAAACGAAGTTGGGCCGATAGCAAAGCACACTGACAGATTGGCAACCACACAAAGCTAAATTCTCCATCACCGAAGTGACAGAGCACATTAAGCATATATATATATATATATATATAGTCTCCAACACGAGGTGACAGGAGCACACTAAGGAAACCCAAGTTGCAGTTGGCTAACAGATTGATTAGAGCCCCAAGCCAGTGGTCCAAGTCACGAGGTGGCCCAAGTTGAGTGGTGTTGACTCACAAATCAAACAGGCGAACGAACACAAAATATGATGAGGAACTACTCAAACAAATCAAGTCAAATGCACAAACACTAACGTAAAGAGTAGTTCTCCCGAGCTACACATAAAGGCTCACTGGAACACACGAGCTTGCAAAACTGATCGGTTTTTGCTAAAACAAATTAAATAATGAAGTTGATTATTTTTAGTCAAGACAAGCTAAATAGCCTAAAGCTGATTATTTTTAGTCAAAATGAACCAAATAACTCAAAATTGATTGTTTTAGTAAAAAACGAGTACAATAATCCAAAAATGATTATTTTTAGGCAAAGACGAGCAAAATGGCTAAAACTGATTGTTTTTAGGCAAAACGAGTAAAATAAGGTGATAATTAGCCAAACGGGAAAGACCGACGGGTCATAAATCAAACGAGCTTGAAACGAAGTTGGATGAGCAAAACTGAACAATGCAAATGAAATAATGTTTTCGAGCGAATCCAAGTTTAACGATCAGTTTCCAAACACACGACCCATGAACATGTTGAGACCGCAACATTGGGCATAGCGTGCACATAGACCCTGAATGCCGGATTTTGTATTATTTGGTGCACCGTGCTCCCGAAGTTTGGCGGCAATTCCGAAAATCTGTTGCACGTTATCCAATCGACGGAGTCTTAACTTGTTCCAGGTTGGAGTCCCACATGGGTGCATCCTTTCTCTCGTTTCTCCCTCCTTACAACCATCCGTGGTCCATATGTGAGGTGAGGATCCAAAACAATCCACCTCCCCATGATTAAAACCAATTCTAGGCACCACACAAGACCCAGGGCAGCAAGTGGGTTCACTCGAGCGGGCCAAGGTTCGCTCAAGTGAGCAAAGCCAACAGCATTCTGCCTGGCTTTTCTCCTTTCTACTTGGCCATTTCCTTTAATCCTTTTGGGCCACTTTCCAATAGAATTCCCTGCAGAAAATTTGGGCCTCCAGTGCTCCTCTAAACCAACATTCATTCTCCACTATTCAGACCCATTCCAACATATAAAATACACTACATCAAACCCATGAATCTCAACCCATTACCATTAAAGAAGCACCCTCAGTTATATGAACAAAATCCGAGAAAAAACCGAGAGAAAATCACACAAATAGGAGAAAGCCCAACATACTAAAATTGTAAAATTATTTTACAGATCACCATGAGTCCAAGAGCTATCAAACATGAAATCCATGCAATATATATAGCAAGAAATCTGGAAAAATCCCAAAGTTATTGGCATGCTTAAAAAAAAGAAGCCTTTTAGTCACTTGCCTTGGTCGTCCAAGCTCCCAAACAAGCCTCTAATGCATCCTATTCCAAGAGAAATTAATTAACACCAAAAAAACCCCCCAAAAGAAACCCATCTTAGAACCCTAAAAATGGACAATTCTTAAAGAGAAGGAATGGGGCTACAAGAAGAGAGAAAAAAACTCTCCAAGGTTCGTAAAGACCAAATCTAGAAGATAGAAGGAACTTCTTACTTGTAGGGGCTTCAAATGAGGGTTGCTAAATGGAAATCTTGTCCCAGCTGGATTTCCTCAAGAACATAAATGGAAAGCTTGAAAGATGGGGGAGAAGAAGATGAGATCAATTCCTCCCTTTTGGCATGATTTGGGGGTGGATTGGAGGAGAGAAACAAGGAAGGAGAAAGTAGAAAAATGCCCTAATTTTTGGCTGGAGCTGCTCTCTCTCCCACAACTAACATGAGAAGAAGAAGAGAGCGGGAAGCTTGTTCATATAGAGGATGGGTGTGTCCCACTACTAACTAAGCTTGTCGGGCTTAAACCATCGGTTTCCAGGCCTTGGATGGATTCGACGAAGAAAAGAAAAATGATCCTTAAAAAATCTAGTTTCTAGAAAGTATAATTTTGACTTGGTTCTGAGTTCTCAAAATTTGGGTCCAGATTCAATGTGAAAAGACTGTTTTGCCCCCAGGGCTGGAAAAATTGGTTTTTGGAGCTTCGGATGGGCACGGAGTGAATACGAAAGTCGTAGGGAATGATGAGACCAGTCAAATGAAGCCGAAATTGGAAGTTTTGGGAATCGTAAAGAACCTCCCTACTTTGACCACGCAGAACATATAGGACCCTATAGCCACAAACAAGGTTCATTGGCTCTCAAAACTCTCCAAAGCTATGAAAAGCTATGCTAACTCACAAACTCAGCCAAACAACCTCTAATCTCCCTTAGAGAGCTAACCCATAGCTTAATTAGTACTAATCCCTGAAATTGGGGGTCGGGTTCTCATACTTTCCCCTTTTGTTCTTCTCGACAGCTGTGAAGTGAGGTTGACACCTGCTGAGTGCTGTTGCCTTTTCGCTCCTTTTTCTTTCTTTTTTTTAGATTCAACACTGACAAGATGACGATCACAGAGAAGAGATTTGAGTTCTCTTGAGAATGTAATATTCATTGGTGTATCTTTCTATGGAGATTGTACATCATTATATAGATATTTACATGCCTTTAATCTAGGCTCTAAGAAAGGAAAACCATCTAATTGTATCAATCACTAATCTAAGTTAAGAAGGTAACTAATTACAACCATTGTTATTCTAAGAAAGGAAATCTGAAGCTGTCTTAATATTGACCAAATCAATTCCACGTGAGATATAACATTGATGGGCTTTGGGCCTTGGGCCTGTGATGGGCTTTGGGCCTTGGACCTGTTTAACACCCCCCCTCAAATTGATGCGGGAGAATCAACAAGCATCAATTTGTTAACCAAGAACTGATGGCGTGGTCGTGGAAGGCCTTTGGTGAGAATATCAGCAAGTTGAAGTGCAGTGGAGACATGTGGCAAGCTGATGACATCACGTTTAAGCTCATCACGGATGAAGTGACAATCAACCTCGATTTGTTTAGTACGTTCGTGAAAAATCGGATTTTCAGTAATCCGAATAGCACTAGTATTATCCGCATAAAGGGGGGTAGCACCTGCTGCTGGAAAACCAATGTCAGAAAGCAAACCACGGAGCCAAAGAATTTCAGAGCATGCAGCAGACATGGCTCGATACTCTGCCTCGGTAGAGGATTTGGAAACTTTTTCATGTTTCTTGCATTTCCAAGAAATAAGACTATCACCCAAAAACATGCACCATCCAGTCGTCGATCTGCGAGTATCCGGACAACCAGCCCAATCAGCATCAGAATAAGCTTTTAGAGTCAGAGGATTGTTGGATGAAAAAAACAACCCACGAGTCGGTGTGCGAATAAGGTACCGAATGATGCGGCGAACAGCAGCCAGATGAAGGTGACGAGGAGCAGTCATGAACTGACTCATCAGGTTGACCGCATAAGAGATATCGGGTCGAGTGATTGTGAGGTAGATTAAGCTGCCAACCAACTGGCGATAGACAGTAGGATCGGAAAGAAGATCACCGTCTTCGCGACTAAGTTTGACATTCAGTTCTACTGGCGTATCAACAGGAGCAGAAGCAGTAAGACCAGCCAAGGCGATGAGATCAATAGTGTATTTGTGCTGATTGAGAACGATACCTTTAGGCGATTGATGAACTTCAAGACCGAGGAAATAGTGGAGAGGGCCAAGATCCTTCATTTTAAAGGACTGACGAAGAGACGCTTGGAGCTCCTGAATCATTCCAGCATTAGGACCGGTAATGACGATGTCATCAACATAGACAAGGAGTATAGTGATCCCGGATGGAGCATGATGTAAAAACATAGAAGGATCATACGGGCTTGGATGAAAATCCAAGTAGAGAAGAGCAGCTTGAAATTTCTCAAACCATGCGCGAGGAGCTTGTTTCAGACCATAGAGGGAGCGACGAAGTTTAGCAACCATACCGGGGCCAGAGGAGCATCCCTGAGGCAATCGCATATAAACATCTTCTTTAAGATCACCATGGAGAAACGCATTTTTGACATCCATTTGATAGAGAGGCCAAGAGTGAGATGCAGCAACAGCAAGAATAGTGCGGACGGTGGTCATCTTGGCAACCGGAGCAAAAGTCTCATCATAATCAATGCCATATTCCTGCCTATTTCCAAGAGTAACAAGACGTGCCTTATAGCGATCTAGAGATCCATCAGATTTTAACTTGAGAGAAAAAACCCACTTACAGCGAATAGGTTTGACACCCACAGGAGAGGGTACAATATCCCACGTATGATTTTGCGCTAACGCATCCAATTCATCTTGCATAGCCTTGTTCCAACACGGATCCTGCACAGCCTGAGAATATGATTGTGGAATAGAAGAAGAAGACAAAGTGGCCATTAAAGAAGTATGTGAGAACCCATAACGGTCTGGCGGTACCGAAATCCGAGTGGAGCGACGCAGTGAAGTTTGGCCGGAACCGGACACCGGAGGAAGATCAGGAGGGGGATCCCTGGTAGGCGCTGTGTGGTTCCGTCTGTGATACACAAAATTAGGATTAAAACGAACAACGGACGAGTCGTCAGAAAAACCAGGTAAGGACACAAAAGAGCAGTCAGGAGGGTCAATGTGTTTTTGGAAAAAGTACTGATGTTCAAAGAAAACGACATTCCTAGAGGTACGGAAACGGCGAATGTGAGGATCATAACAAAGGAACCCTTTCTGGAAGGGTGCATATCCTAAGAACACACACTGAGCGGATTGTGCTGTGAGTTTTGTCCGCTCAGATGGAGGCAAGTGCACAAAACAAGTGGAGCCAAAAACATGAAGATCCTCATAGGATGGATGGGTCTGGTACAAACGGTAATATGGGCTTTGATTCTCAATGGAGGTCGAAGGCATACGATTGATAAGATGAGCTGCTGTAGCCAGTGCCTCAACCCAAAAACGCGTAAGAACCGAGGATTCCAGAAGAAGGGAACGAGTGACATCAAGGAGATGTCTATTTTTCCTTTCAGCGACACCATTCTGCTGTGGAGTATAAGGACAAGTTCTTTGAGAAATAATGCCTTTGTTTTGCAAAAACTGTTGAAAATTAGAGGACATATATTCCCCGCCTGAATCAGATCGCAGGATTTTAATGCAGGTGGAAAACTGAGTTTCAACATAAGCCAGAAAAATTTTAAAAACATGGAAAACATCAGATTTGGAATGCAGAAAATAAATCCATGTAAACCGACTGAAATCATCAATAAAAGTCACAAAGTATTTATAGTGAGCATGAGAAAGAGCTGGAGCAATTCCCCATACATCGCTATGAACCAAATCAAAACACTGAGTGCTGTGTGAAGTGGAAATAGGAAAAGGAAGAGATTTGCTCTTTCCCATTTTGCAAGTCGCACAATCAAAAGACACACAAGAAGAAGATAAACCAGTAGTTTTATTTAATAATCCAGAATTGAACAAAGTGGACAAAGTTTTTGAATTCGGGTGTCCAAGTCTTTTATGCCACAATTGGCTGGAATCACTAATGGAAAAACAAAACCCATTATTGTCAAATTTATTCCTAGAATGCGTAGAAAAATCCAGCGGAAACAAGCGTCCACACTTAGGCCCCCTCGCGATCTCCTTCCCGGTTATCTGGTCCTGCACAACACAACCAGAAGAAGAAAAAAAGATGTGACAATCATTTTCAACAAGCTGCCCAACTGACAAAAGGTTGGAAGTTAAAGTTGGACACAAATAAATATTTTTCAAAGGAATAGGACTAGGGATGTCACCGACAGCAGTAATGGGAACATGGCCCCCGTTAGCAGTTTGTATTTGAATAGGGCCAGTGTATCTTTGCACATTGGTGAGTGGGGCGCAGGAAGAGGTCATATGATTAGACGCCCCGGAATCAAGGAACCAAGTAGAAGATGGAGGGGAGGTACCTGAGAGACCAAAAGCAGAAAGGGCAGTGACGATCATCTGTTGAACCAATTCAGGAGTGAGAGGGGTTGAGGGCCCAGGCTGTGAGGGTGCAGAAGTAGGAGAAGGCATAACCGAAGACGCAACATACGCAGGTGGCGGCTGATACGGGGAAGTCTGAGGCTGAGATGACGGACGTTGTGGGCGGCGGCGACATTCAGAGATGATATGTCCCGACTTTTTACAGTAATTGCAGACCTTCTGTTTGCATTGAGTGGCAATGTGGCCAAATTTTTGACAACTGTAACATTGCGTTTTGCTCAAGTCGCGTGGCTGAGGCTGAGAAGTTTTATTAGCTGATAATGCGACGGAATAGGTCTCAGTCGTTTGATGCGCTAGATGAGCTGAGGTCGCAATGCGCTGTTCTTCACGTAGGAGTTCATTCAAGCACACATCCAATGAAGGTAAGGGCGTCCGATTCATCAGACCAGAGCGGACACTTTCAAATTCATTCCGCAGTTTCATCAAAAATTGATCTCGCTGACTAGATGCCTGAAGGTCTTGAATTACTGTCAACACATTGTCAGCCACATCCGCATACTTAATACTATCATATTCTGACCACAGTGTACGGAAACCGGAATAGTAATCTTGTACCGACAAAGTCCCTTGGGTATATTCAGCAATAGCACATTCAAGATGGAACTGTCGTGCAGAGTTATCTTGATGGTAGACTTTCTTCAAATATCCCCACATGGCTTTAGAAGTGGGGTAAGGCTTGAGATTCATTATCAGATGAGGCTCAACAGATCCTAGAATCCAGGATTTGATTTTGGCATCTTTTGTATGCCAAGAAGAGATCTTTTTTTCATCCCCAGTGGGTTTAGGGTCAGCACCAGAAACAAAACCCCACAATTCCTTAGCTTCGAGGTAGGTTTGGAATTGAAAAGACCACGCAGGGTAATTTTGTCCAGTGAATTTGATCAAAGTAACATCAGATTTGTCCATCGCAATTTAAGAATTTAGTTGGGCCAAAGGAGAACAACAGGAAAGCAGCACGTCCTTGATTCCAGCAAACAGTAGCAAAAGATGGAAGAAAACAGCAGCAAAAAAACCAACAGGAAAAAAACGTCCTTGATTTCAGGGGAAAAAGTAGCACGTGGACCCCACCAAATGATCTCTAGACAGATCAAAGACAGGGGATGGAAAGGTAGTCAAATTTCGCTACTGCTGGAAGAGGTCTCACTCAAAACGGATCAAAATCCACAATTTTGAACGGCTGAGATGAAATCTGTTGGACAAAACTGAAATACCAAAAAAAATGGTAGATGGCCTACCTCTGATGATCGGAAAAATCTGAAAATATGTCCAAGAATTCCAGGATGAGTGGTCGACCAGGATGGGAGGGTCTGGTGATACTGCAGTGTTGATCAGAGGTGGGCCCCTGATGACTTGCTCCAAGTTGCTGACGTGAATGGTTCCCAGAACCTAAATCTGTCTTCTGATTTCTCTGCTGAGTCAAACGTCCACAAGGCTCTGAATCAACTGTCGATCAAGATAGAATGATGTCTGTGATGAACTTGGGCTGATCTGTGGTGGGCCGCAACGATCAGATTTCAAGATGTAGATGAAAAACTATGTTAATCATGCACGAACAATCAATGACAGGATGCCAATGACTGTTATTACCAAGATTTGACAACCCAGTTGAAGAAGAAGACTAGAAGAGAAGAGGACTGTAGATCATAGCTCTGATACCATGACAAGATGACGATCACAGAGAAGAGATTTGAGTTCTCTTGAGAAGGTAATATTCATTGGTGTATCTTTCTATGGAGATTGTACATCATTATATAGATATTTACATGCCTTTAATCTAGGCTCTAAGAAAGGAAAACCATCTAATTGTATCAATCACTAATCTAAGTTAAGAAGGTAACTAATTACAACCATTGTTATTCTAAGAAAGGAAATCTGAAGCTGTCTTAATATTGACCAAATCAATTCCACGTGAGATATAACATTGATGGGCTTTGGGCCTTGGGCCTGTGATGGGCTTTGGGCCTTGGACCTGTTTAACAAACACATGCTGCTTTTTATCTACTGGTTTTTCCCCCTTTCGATGCTTTCTACTGTTGGCAAGGCTGGGTTGGGCTACGCCAGCTTAGCCGTTTTGTTTTGCTACTGGGCTGGGCTGGGTCATCTCAGCTGTTGTTTCATTTTGCTAAGCTTGCAATTTGCTGGTTTTTTTTTACCAAGCCGGCTGCGCCCCCGCCCCCCGCCCTCCTTCTGTTTACAAGTTGGCTAGTTTTTTTTTTCACAACCTGGCTGCCACTATTTTTAATTTTTAATATTATCCATAAATTCTTTTATATGTGTATATATATATATATTTAATTTTTATATTTCTCTGAAACATTATTCCGAAACGTTTCCCCAAAATCCCGAATCAAAAAAAATATTTCGATTTGGAGACCAAACCGAAATGGCGAACGAAACGCATTTCTCAACATTGCTCTACATGTTCTACAAGTAGGACCCAGGGCCTTTTTAAATATGCTTAACAAGTAGGACCTATATCCTTCTTGGAGTGGGACACCCAATGACCAAGGTTTAAAAACCAGGACTCGAGACCTGACTCGCCCAAGCTCGAGTCCGAGTCGACTCGGACGACTCAGGCGAGTTGGGTGGGATAAAAGAAGAAGGAAGAAGAAGAAGAATAGGAGGCCTACTAGGCTAGAACCCGCAGCAGCACTGCACTGGAGCCAGCACAGTAGCTTTTTTCTCTTCACTGCATGATGCCCAAAAAATCCTTTCCCCTTTTCTTTTATACTGTTTTTTTCTCTCCCTCTCCCTTTATTTAAAGTACTGTTACAAAAACAGTCATTTTGTTTCATTTTTTTTTATTTTCTACTTTAAGTGAAATACAAGCAAGGATGAAAATAGCGGTAGCGGCGGGCGTAGCGGCCCGGCTCCAAACCGCTATGAAGTGAGCACTGTGTAGCGGCATAGCGATGCGATTTGAAAAAATCGCCCAAAAAATATGAAAAAAGTTCTAGAAAATCCAGAAAATTGTAAAATGAAAGAAAATGTGGTTCTTTTGCAAAAGTAAGTAAGAAAAGGGGGCGTAGTGGTGCCCTCAATATATGAGGTCCTGTGTCGCTGTATAAATAGAAAATAATAGTAATGATTAGTTTTTTCACATGTATTCATGTTTTTTAGTCATGCTAACTTAGAAAGTAATGGAAAGGTCGTAAAAAAAAAAAAAAACCTAGAACATGAAATAAAGGCATAAGACTTAAGAGTTAGGTCATTAGCGAACATTGAACAATCAAATATCAATAGTTCAACATTCAAGGTTCAAGTTCAATCAAGTGAATGAACTATGAAGTGATCAACAATCAACATTCAACACCAATTTAGAAATGACAAAGAGTAAAGAGTTAGTGAAGGAAATAGGAATACCTTAATCACGACCAAAAGGAATGTCTACCAAGATTCAAGGCATAGTTATCCTCATCCCCATCAGTGTTACAATTTATATTGGCACCATATTGAATTTTATATTGATGAGAATTGGGATCCACAAATCCACAGAAGGCAGCCGCATCATAGGAACTTGGAGGAGGTGGAGGTGGATATCTACTATATTGCATTTCACCATAGTCACCATATGAGTAGGACCCTGAAGTCGAAGATTGTTTTTCTCCTTATTGCATTGGACCATATGGAAAATGCTGTGAGGGTCGTTGTCCACTGTAATTAGGGTTCCACAAATCAGTCCATGATGCCGCTTGTTGTCCTCCAACATTTCCACCCATATTTCCGTGCTCATTACTACCTCCAGCCTCAGGTGGTGAGTCTCTTTGGCGCTGTTGATAAACACGGCTTGGATCAAATCTTCCAGATGGCGGTAACTCCTGTACTAACTTTACAGGAACGACATCGTCTTCATCATGTTGATAGTATTCACTAGTACCACCTGTCCCATTGTCTCCATCTCCTCCACCATGGCTACTCGAAGAGACGGTGGTGGACTAGCTTTCTCAAAAGATCCAATATGAGCAGGTTCTTTCCCACTCCTCCTAGTCATACTGGTACCTTGTCCTGGAGGTGGCTGATCTTCTGTAGGTGCCTCACCCATAGCCTCATCTATCAACTCTTGCACCATTCCCTGAAAGTCTGGATCTGAATCCTAGCAGTGGATCCTTTATTTCGGCTATCCATGGGAGTAAGGGATCGTCCTCTCTAAATATGTGATCCGAATTAATAGGACAATAAGCAGGATCATCCCTTAACCTTCTCTCCCTAGTTCTGTTTCTCAACTTCAAGTTGTAATGACAGTATACAAACTTGTTGAGTTTGTGCATGGTAAGCCGATTCCTGGCCTTCGTGTGGATCAAGAAGAAAGTGCTCCAATTTCTCTCATAGTTGGAAGATTTTGTAGTTTAACTAAGGATGCGAACAGCCGCTCTCCTTAGATGTGGAGCACTATCTCCATAATTCATCTACCAATCAACTGAAATGCAAAAAATAAATAAAGAAAATTAGATATTCGTAACCCTCAAGTCCTTCTAATCAATTAAGATAAATAGATCAAGATTCAAGACTATTGGGAGGGTAGGTGGGGTCTTTTGTTCATAGTCATACCAGATGGCATCCTTCCAATTGATCGTTGCACAAGAGGGTCAGCAAAGGTTCCTCTCCTTTGTGTATATATAGATTTCTACAATGTGAAAATTAGAGATAAGTCAGTAAACCCCTACAGCCTGTATGACAATTGGCACTTGGCAGTATAATTAAATTATCTTAAGTAACCACCCACTCACCTCTTGTATGGCATCAATTTGATCATCTAGGCTTAACAATCTCTTCAATACCTCCCGTAATCCTACCCGCAAGTCCGTATCTATTGCTTCAGTGTGCTGTTCAGCATTGCGGTAATAGAATTCAGGATTCAAAAAATAACCTACATTAAAAATATGTAGAATGTACTGTGAGCAAACAAGAGAATAAATACATTAGTTAGGAAAACAAAAAAAGTATCAGAGATATATATTAATTACTTACAGCATCCAATGGATGGTGCAACTGATTGTTCCAGCGGGCATCAATAATGTTTATATATTTCTCGTAATATCTAACATTTTCCATAATGGATTGCTTCGCCCGATCCATTGCTTCATATACAAAGCCCATTGTCGGCTTGTCATCACCATCTGCAAGCCTCAACACTTTAACTAAAGGCTTAAAAACCTTTAATACCTTCCTCACTTTCTTCCAAAATTTATTATCCCTCATCGGGTTTGGGACTTCAAACTCCGGACCACTAGTTATATTGCCCCATTTCGAACGAAGCTATTCTTCTAATGCAAACATCTGAATCAGCTCCTTTCTAAACCTTACAAGGCTTTCCATAGCCAGCAAATGGGTTGCATACCTAGTTAATATTGGACGCAACGAGGCATGGTTATTTGTATATCTTTTCATCAAGCCTAACACCCATGAATGATCATATATAAATCTTGTAATTCCTCTACATGCCTTGATCAATGAAGCCACTTTTGTCTTCCTTCCGATCTCTTCCAAGATGAGATCTACGCAGTGTGCTGCACTTGGGGTCCAGAACAAATGGGTCATCTTCTCCATTAACTTCTTACCTACTGTCTTGAAATTGGCGCCATTATCTGTAACAATCTGTACAATATGCTCCTCTCCCACACTCTCTACAACTTTATCCATAAGAGTATATATATGTGGCTGTCCGTCTATGTTCAGTTGCATCAACGGACTTCACAAAGACGATCCCAGCGACTGAATACACCAAAAAGTTTATTCATTGTGTTTGGGTGCCGCTGGTCCACCCGTCACACATGATGGTAACACCATTTTGTTGCCACATGGGCCTAAACTTTTCCACCCAAGCCTTTATTTCTGTATATTCTTCTTGAAGGTATTTAGTGCCCACATCATATATGGAGGGCGCCTGTATACCCCGCCCGGCTTCAGCAGCAATATCAAGAATAGTCTGGAAATATGGGGAATCTATTGTTGTAGGTGGTATGTTCTTGTGAATTAGCCATTTTGCTGTAGTTTTGGCTAACCTATCTCTTGCAACTTTCATTACCCCTTTCACAACACTCTATATTTTTTGTTGTTTAGCTCCATCTTTTCTATGTGCTAGAGGATCAACAGGGGTAGGAACTGCTCTTCTAGTAGAGATAATTTCTACATCAACATCCTGTTCCCGGGTGCTAAATGCCCTACGCATGGCCCCTGCTTGGCACTGTAGATGAGCCCCCTACATCATAATATTTGCTTCCAGCAAATGCATGACGTTCATGTTCTTCTTGTTAACTCATGATGGACTCGGCGTGCAGCATCCATCTGTGCATCTTCCTCATCAAAGAATTCATCCCCCAAATACATCATAACGGGCAGCATCAACATCTTGCTGCCTCTTTTCTTTTATCTCTACCTTTCTAGCTTTGTTTTGGCCAACCAAAGCTTTTATTTGTTCCCTGACTTCCCTTGGTACTTCGGTACAGCCAGCAACACTGCCAGAAATGTGGCCCAAGTGGTGCTTGAATCTTGTAATGCCCCCATTGGTCACTTTCCCACAAAACTTGCCTTTGATTTTCACCCTGTTATTCTCAACTGCCTCACCAAAGCTCCATGTGGGATCAATATCACGAGGCATTTTAAGTTATAAATTGGCAAACACAAATACACAATAGAAGATTGAATACCTGGCTATAAATATGAACAAGTAGTATGTTAAAAATTAAAAAAACAACGAAACATGTTAAATGAAACATATATCTAATGCGTAGGAATCATTCTCTTGCCATTTAATTGGTATTACATTACTTAAAATAAAACTTTTTCCAAAAATTTAAAAAACCCGAAAATAAGAAAATAAAATAGAATTAGGAAAAGAAAAAGGATTTGTTGGATTGATCTATGCCAAACATAGATATAACATTTAGGAGTATTTTTCAATACATTTGATTGGCATTCCATTATTAAAAATATTCTTTTTTCAAAAAATAACAAATATCCGAAATTAAAAAAATCAAAAAAGTAAAAAAACAAGCAATATATGTTGGAATGATCTGTGGAAAACTTAAATCTCAAATCTAGGAACCATTTTCAAGACATTTGATTGGTATTCAAGTATTGAAAATTTTTTCAAAAAATAAATAAATCCGAAAATAAAAAATAGAGAAAAATCAATAAACATTCAAAATGTGATGGATTGATCTATAGGAAACATGGATCTATCATTTACAAGAAATTTCCAAGTTGTTTCATTGGTTGTCCATGAGTATTCGCATTTTTTTTTCAAAAAATAAATAAATCAGAAAATAAAAAATAGAGAAAAATCAATAAACATTTCAAATATGATGGATTGATCTATGGGAAACATAGATCTATCATTTAGAAGGCATTTCCAAGTGGTTTTATGGTTTGTCCGTGGGTATTCACATTTTTTTTCAAAAAATAAATAAAAAAAAAGAAAAATCAATAAACATTTAAAATGTGATGGATTGATCTATGGGAAACATAGATCTATCATTTAGAATGCATTTCCAAGTGGTTTTATGGGTTGTCAATGAGTATTCACTTTTTTTTTTCAAAAATAAATAAATCCAAAAATAAAGTGGTAAAAAATAAAAAAACATTCAAAATGTGATGGATTGATCTATGGGTAACATAGATCTATCATTTACAAGGAATTTCCAAGTTGTTTCATTGGTTGTCCATGAGTATTCAAATTTTTTTTTCAAAAAATAAATAAATCTGAAAATAAAAAATAGAGAAAAATCAATAAACATTTATAATGTGATGGATTGATCTGTGGGAAACATAGATCTATCATTTAGAATGCATTTCCAAGTGGTTTCATGGGTTGTCCATGAGTATTCACAGTTTTTTTTCAAAAAATAAATAAATCCGAAAATAAAAAATAGCAAAAAAAAAAAAAAAAAAAACCAACATAGATCTAACAATATTACAAGACAAGGATGCATTTATAGTAGTTAGAGAGAGATTAATTGAATGTGATCTCAAAAGTCAACTACAAAAAATCTAAAAGAAAAAACATACCTGGAATCTTGAATCTTGATGAAGATGGAATGGATTTAATGGAAGCTCTTGGATCTTGTAGTTGTGTAACTTGTGTTTGATTATTTCCTTTTTTTGATGTTTATCACTTTGTTGTGGATCTTGTGGTAAAATCTTGAAAATACTGCACTTGGGAGGTTTCACAGCAAGAAGCATAGGTGAAAAGTGAAAGGGAAAGTGAAAAGGGTCGGATTGGGGGGGTTTTTAAACCCTCCCGCTACGTGGCCCCCGCCACGCAGCGTGGTAGTATGTATCGGCTGCTACACATGCGGTGCGATGCCCGCTATTATCCAAATAGCGTGGTGGCCGATATTTTCATCCCTGAATACATACTGTCTGGAATAGTGTGGTGGACGATATTTTCATCCCTGAATACATACTGTCTGAATACATATCCGATAGTGTCTGGCCGGGTCCGAGTCACTGTAGACTTGACTCGGTGATGGCTGAGTCGGAGTCGACTCGGACTCCACCGATGTTTTAAACCTTGCCAATGACTTCCAAGGCAAGCAATGTGAAATTTGCAACTTTACAAAGCGAGGATCCAATTGGAGAAGGCTACTTTGAATCAAGGAGTAATTCAAGGAAAAATGTTACAAAAAGGAAAAAGGAGAAAGAAGTTCTCCAAAAGGGGTCGTTTAAGTGACTTTTGAATCCTAGACACTTTCTATTTTTTTTGTTTCCTTTTCAAGCAAATGGTTGAGTATCATGAGGGATTTATCTAGTAAGTCCCTTAATAAGATAGGATAGATGGATGGCTAGGAATAAATCCACAGATTAGGGTGTTTTGTTAGGATTACTACAAAAGTATATAGCATGGGACCTACAACCCATTTCAGTTATAATTATTTTCAAACTTAAATGAAAGTGTTGCAGGTTTGTGCCTTTTCCACTTCTCCATTGATATGATAGTGTGTCCCCCAAGGATTGAATCCATTCATTGTGGGCCTAGTGACCATTGGTAAGCGGATTACTAAAAAAGTATATAGCACGGAACCCACAACCCATTTCAGTTATAATTATTTTCAAACTTAACTGAAACTGTTACATGTTTGTGCCTTTTCCACTTCTCCATTTATATGATAGTATGTCCCCCAAGGATTGAAAGCATTGACGGTGGGCCTAGTGACCATTGGTAAGCGGATTACTATCTCTGGTCTTGATTTACACTTGATTAATTGTTGATCAAAAACTGAAGTTTATTGGGCTTTATAAATGATCAGATTTGGTTTCCCTTGAGTCCTTGACTGTGTCAACATCTGTCACATATTGCTAGGAAGACTGGCAATATGTCCATTGCACCATATGTGATGATTATAAAAGTGCATTTACTTTTGTCAAAATAATGACAAAATTGTGTGGGGACGCTCATTGGAGAAAATTCCTAAGAAACCCTTTTTGTTGGGAGGCATGAATAGTCTCAGATATGATTTATGTTGAGGAAACTTTAGTTAGGGGCGAATTTTTGGATGCGCCTCACACAATGCAGTACCACCATTGTCTGCGGAAGATTTGGGGCATGTTATAATTTTAGGAAATCAGATTTATGATATATGAAAAGGAACAATCGGATAGCGTGGTCCAGGCTCAAATCAAGCCAAAAACTGAGCCATTGGCAGAATGCAAGTCCTCTCATAAGAGATTATGTTGATCGTTTTTGGAAGTGATACACCGGCAACAAGCAGCATCAGAACTCAGAAGAGGTCTGCGAATTTACAAGTCAGATTTGGCATTCACCTACAATGTTCTCGACATTGCCTTCCTAACAAGAAGGCAGCTTGAAGAGTAATCAACAGAAGTATCATAAGAGACGATAGTGGCGGCACAAATTATGACACAAATGAAGCTTAATCAATGTTGACTTCTTCCCAAGCAAGGGAGGATGATGGGATCGATCTGTATCTACTAACATTGATAAAAAAAAATGAACTCAAATTATGGATTGAGCTTTCAAGAATTTAGATGGTTGGGTCTACAAGATCTGGATGCCCTTCTAAGTGGATCTAGGATCTAATGAGCCCCAAAAGGCCCAAATAATTCATAGAAGTTAAGTCATTGGGGCTAGTTTGATCAAGCAGACCGCAAGAGGGGTTTTCTGTAAAGAGCAGGAAAATCATAGAGAAAATACAGCAAACAGTGGATTTCTTGGGCCACATTCATATGGGCCAAGATAATTCCAAATTCAAAGAGGATTTATGCCAACTGGTCACCCAAGGAGTGGTGGGACCACTACATCAGATGGTGGGCCATCTAGGCCTCAAAGCAGGAAACATAGAGGAAGGCCTGGCCGGCCAGCTGAATCATGTCTTTGAGTTTTGAGTTCTTATCACTAGTTCTCATGATATTAGGAGTCCTAGTTCTTAGGAATGTTAGTAGGAGTTTGATTTGGATTGATTTAGGACTGTTTTAGATTTTTTTTGTATCCAGTTCTCTCCATTGGACCGAATACAGCTTCTCCTTGGACCAATATCTTCTGCATCTGTAATCTTTTATTTTGGCATCCTATTCTTTAATTTTCGAGATTTTATGGATTTATCGGTTTTGGAAATCATATGACTGTGATTTTTAATTGGGATTGCATCAATAATTCACAATGATATCTTTCATTTTATTTATTTATTTTTGCTTGGGAGGACTCGAACTTAGGCACTCTCACCCCCCTACTGGGGGTTTTGTGTCCTGAACGAGCTGAGCTTTAGCTTTTTGACTTTATTATTATTATTTTTTAATCTATTCCGACTTGCTTTTTGGTCTGTATATGCATCAATAGAAAGAAAAGTGCTACTGTAATCCAATGTCAAGTTAACTATCTTTTTTTTATTTTAAAGTACTGGTTGCAAAGAAGGAAGCTTTGGATGCTCTCATATCTTGCAATGTTAGAATTCAATTCAGAGCCATAACATGGTTGTTGATGTTAAATGATGTCTTTCAAATTATATATTTGGATAAAGGAATTTCAGTAGTCCATGGAAGTTTAACAATCATTGATATTTCTATTTGACATTCATCACTATCACTGTTGTTTCTTATTATTTATGTCTTTACTGTGAAGAATTGTAGGGGACTACTATGCATGATATTTGAAGGATATTAAAGTGTTTTAACTTGGATATAACTCCCATGGTTCTTTCCTCTTATTTTGCAGTTGCTAGAAGAAAGACTTCTTCACTACCGTTATCCGATGGAACAGGTGGAAAAGATACAGTTGCAAGTTTATTGGCTTCTCTATTGGAAGCCGTCCGTACAACTGTAGCTTGTGAATGTGTTTTTGTTCGAGCAATGGTTATGAAGGCTTTGATATGGATGCAAAGCCCACACGAATCATTTGACGAATTAGAATCTATGATTGCTAGTGAGCTTTCTGATCCAACTTGGCCATCTGCATTGTTGAATGATGTCTTGCTCACTTTGCATGCGCGATTTAAGGTATCTATCATGCGACTCCCTTTTTAGTGTTTCCTACTGTTTTCCTTTCTCAAAAAATCCCTTAGCATAATGCATTTTCTTTTGCATCTGTTTCTTCAGTTGTCATAACTTCTTTTCTATTGATAGTGTTGTTGTTGTTGTTGTCTGTATTATCATAATTATGAGAAGAAATAATGATCATGCAATAGGGTGGGGTTCCGCATGTTGCCCCAACCCACTTGGGGCAAGTATTGGGATGACATTTGTGGCTAATTGCTATGGATTGAGCAAATCCCCTTGTTTCAGGCCCATGTGGCACTCAATTTCACCTGTGTGCTATTGAGCCAACCTAAAGGTTTTGTACACTGACAAACTATGAAGGGAGGATGCTTAGAGAAATGAGTGCTTTTTGATTAATTTATTTTTCTTGTCACAAATTAATGTAGGGACCCCTATTATACTCTACACTAGACAACAAGTATATAAGATTTATCCACACCAGTCATCCAACTGATAAGAACATTCTAGATTCTTCTCTAGAAACTTCTATCTTGTTCCTAATAATTATTTGACTATTCAAGAATACTTCATAGATCTCTACAAATTTTCTTAATTTTGAAGAACAACCTTGATATTTCTACATTGTTCAAGACTATACTTGAGTATTCTAAACAATTTTGGACCCTGTGAGATTTTTCCACCAATCAATCTATATCTTTCCGCCCATCTGAGTGCATGCATGTCCCACTTGTCATGCCTTGAAAAACCCAAATTCCTTGAATTTAGCCGCGTGGGTTCATCAACAAGTGAGAATCGGTCAAATAATTATAGTGTTAGGTTAAGTTGGGGTGGGGGGGTGGTTATTAACTATTGGGTTTCCCTTGTTCGTTGTAGCTGTTGTTGTCTTTGTTTTTATCTGGTTTCCGATGGAATAAAATTTTATAATTTATAAAATAAATAAAAAAGTGAGAATAGGTCCAATAATTATAGTGGGAAATTTTTTATTTTTAAAATTTTTTTCTTCACAGCACATGATAATTAAAGCATAATATAATATAGCAAGTCTGTATTAGAATTAGACAATTATTGTCTAGGGTCTAGCGAATTGAACTGACTCAAATATTGTTGTATTACATAACAAATGTTCACACCAAACTTGTGCCTGGCCCATTGTTGAGTCTTTTTATTTCCATGTTTGTAGCCCATTTGTTGGGGGTGGGGGGTGGGGGGGTGGCATGGCGTGGTGCATTTTAGTCTTTTCATGTCTTGTGAGTTTTAGGGTTTTCTTAGCCTATGTAAGGGCTGAGAATGGGGGAGGAATGAAGTTTTTGGGATATTTGAAGAAGAAATAGGCTCCATACCTTGGGAGGTTGGATTTTTGTTGCAACAGATTTGCCATTTGGCAATCTGATTTGCATCAGTTGGTATCACTGATGCAGAGAAAAAACTTGGGCCTGGCCCATTGTTGAGTATTTTTATTTTAATGTTTGTAGCCCATTTGTGGGGGGCATTTTAATCTTTTCATGTCTTGTGAGTTTTGGGGTTTTTTGTGCCTATGTAAGGGCTGAGAATGGGGGAGGAATGGAGCTTTTGGATATTTTGAAGAAGAAATAGTCTCCATACCTTGAGAGGTTGGATTCTTGTTGCAACAGATTTGCCCCTTGGGCAATCTGGTTTGCATTAGTTGATATCGGAGCATCGAGGTTTGGATTGCTCAGGTTCGATCTTGATCGACGGATTGAATCTCAAAGTTTGGGTTGCTCAGGTTTGATCTCGATCGACGGATTGAATCTCAAAGGTTGGGAATCTCAAAGATTGATCTTTGTTTCAAGAGCGAAACAGAGAAGGAGGTCAAGCGCAGTTGATTTTGGTGGGCCACTTGCATTGCAGCAGAGAAGAGAACGAAGGAGAAAGGGCTCCGTTTTGCCCACTGTCTTCGCCGACGAAGAAGACCAGCATGCTTGCAGCGTTTCGGCCCTGACCTGATTGCAGAAGATTTGAAGTCTGCAGAAGAGAGGCCATCACAGCGCAGAGAACCAGAAGATCCGAGTTCCATCTGCACCACTATGGTCGCCAGTGAGAACGAAGGAGGAGAGAAGCATCGCTGCTGTGGCTCAGTTCTGCCTGAACAGAGAAGAATACGAAGAACAATGACTGAGTTTCGCAACAGGTCAGGTCATCTTCTGCCGTTTGGGTTGGATTTTGCAGAGGTAAGTCTCTGTCTCGGGTTGCAGACAAGGAGAGGATCTGGATAACAGAGCTCAAAGAAACAGACGATCGTGACTCTGCTCCACCTCACTGCACCGGAAAAGAAGGAGATCGTTGTTTCTAATCTCAGGGTGGGTCATGCTGATTGACTCGCAGAGGGCCTGGGTTTTGCCCAGTTGCAGTCCGGAATCATCGTCGTACTGATTTGTGCAGTGAAGAAGAAAAAGAGGCAGCACTGTTGCCTTGCCACCACTTCGCTCTGCGCCGCACCGTCATAACAATGATGCTACCAGCCGGAAATGACGACATTGCCTCTGTACCGGACTGAGGCTGCAATCTCTCAACACTGAGACTCTTAACGTCAATGCCATCAGCAACGGTTGGTCAACGGCCAGTTTCTGTTTTCTGTTTGTGGTTGTCCCCAATACCCAAACCCAACCAGTGTGAAACACAGCAACAAGTTGCTATTGTTTCTGTGGGACTGTCAGCACAGTTGAAACAGAGTTGTTACATGTTCTGACAGCCAGCAGTGCAGCAATTTAAGCACTGGACCAACAGGCAGATCATAAAAGGGGGAGTTGAAGAAGAGAATGTGCTGCCAATAGTGTTTTGGCATTGTAGGATTGCACAAGTTGTGCTGTTGAGGTCCTATTTTATTCTTGAGCATTCGGACTTTGATCAACAATCAGTTTTTGTGAAATCTTCATAGCTGGTCAGTCCTATATTTTGTAGAGTATTTTATTTTTATATCCTTGCATCCAAGTGAAAATGAGACAGGTGGAATTTTATATAAATCTGGTCGAATATGGGGATCAATATTATGGAAAAGAGTTTTACTTTGGGCGGTTCATTGGTTTAAAGCAAAAGCAATTAACCGTTGATGAATACACGGATCGATTCCAAGAATTGCATATCTTATGTGTCCTAGATAAAAACCGAACACGTGATTTACCTCGTTATACTAGAGGTTTGATGGCATGTTGCGTGGAGATGATCTGAAACTTGCTGGGACTTCCTAATGGGGTGATTGTGTAATATCCTGAGTACCTGGGCCCCAAGACTAGCTTGGCCCAGGTAGGACCTTTAGTTGCTTATTTATAATTGGACTTAGTATTTACCTCACGTGAATGGTTTTTAGAAAGGAAGGGAGAGGAGTTCTATTTCAACTCTAATTAGAAAGAGGAAGAGACAAAACAAAAGAAGGAATAGGACTCTACCTTGTATATATAAGTATACAACGACCCTTAGATAGGCTTATGTTATTCTTTCCTTTGAGAGAAAGTGAGGAGGATCTTCTTGATTGCAATCCAGGAGAAGAAGAAGAAGGCGACGATCATCGGATGTCCTATTCGCGTCCACACATTGCAAACGCAACCGTCACGTATAAACGGTGAGTGAATCTTCTTAATTACTCTCTAATGGTGCTCTAGATGATTGATAACGTTGAATTGGATACATAGCAGCAACTAAAATCTATGGATTGGAGAGAAATCTATTTTGGAGGCAAAGGAAGTATGTTATATGGCTGCTAGAATGATATAATTGATGATGGAATGCAAATCCAGGGGAATCCATCGAATAGGCATGGATTTGTGGCACTCAGAGGCATGTCGTTACTTGATATAATTCTGTTTTTGGGATTGTGGGGCCCCTGGCCCACTGTTTGGATGATCAAGACCATAGATCCTAAGGAGGATCCATGGTCGACCAAGGTGGACTTGGACCCATGTGAAGAAGATCTCGTTTGGGCCATCATCCACTGGATTTTTAAGTTTCTGGCTTGAATTTGATGGAAACAGGGTTGAAGGTCGACAACTATTGTGGGACCCATTACCTGACTTGATCAGAGATCAGGTCCCCACATCTTGAAGGGGACCCATGGGCGACCTAGCTGGTGGTGGTCCCATGTGGAGTGGGCCCCATCTGCCCCACCATCCAAAAACTTCAAATCTAGGAATCGTGAGGCCCATGCATGGACTGGTTTGTAATTGCTAAGGCTGTGGGACCCAGTAGGGCTACCTAATGTTGAATCAGAACCATGGGATCTCTTGTGAGGCCCTGGGCGACCCTAGTACTACTAGACCCAAGGGAAGTGGGACCCATCTGGTGGACCATCTTATAATCATGTTATCTGTTACGTGACTCATTTTTTGTAAGATCTATGAAACTGTTTGGACTTGTGGGCTACAAGATATAATCGGATGATGAATCCAATCCAGTAGAATGAGAGTTTAACCATGGGCGATCCTGTTGCCAAGATTGATGTTGGAATAGATCCAGTGGGACCCATTGGATGACATATGGGAATACCTTCAGACGTGGACAAACTAGTGTTCTAGTTTCTGTTTGTTTGGGTGTGGATGTGTGACACCTGTAATGGGGTTTAGCCCTATATTGATCTTATAAACTTTCATACAGTTAACTTAAAGATTAGATGATTAAGTGATTGTGATTTATTAACTGTGATTAATTATATGCACTATGATTAATTAATGTTATGTTTTATAATGTGGGTCACCTCTACACCATCAATTACCAGTTACGTCTAGATAGGGGCAATGAGAAATCTGATGGTGTTAGGGTTGGACCCACGTTGCTGTACATGTGTGTTTAAGTTGTTATTGTTCATGTTATATTGTTATGAGATTATGAGATATTGTGCACTTGGTCCCAGACGTGGGATGTTGGACTTAGTGTCCGGGCCATTATAGTGGCTGGTCCTTGTGGACGTGTCAGATGAGACAGGGTCATGGTGACCGGTATACATGTATACAATGAGCCTTGGAGGCGTGGTAAGGTGCATGGGCACGAATATATTTATGTATGTACTTCTTAATAGTAATTGATTCAGGTATTCAGTTTTGTTGTGTATATGACATTATGTTCTGCTGTTTATGTAATTAGGAAAATTCATTCACCAGTAATACTGATGTTGTGTTGCCCCCTTCAGGTAATCATGTTGCGGGTGGGGCAGAGCAGAACGACGTTCAGCACGTAAATTTTGGCATGCGTGGCTGACGAGAGAGAACGAGGAATATTCAAATAGTTGATGAAGGGATTAACCTAGTTTAGGAATTTTATATTATGTTTTGAACGTTTAGAACTGAATTAGAATATGGAATTTGGTTTACTCAGAGATATTGATTTCAAACATTCATAATTTAATTAAGTTATATTTTGATCTAAATGCCTGATCCCTTGTGGAAAACATTTGATGAATGTATGGTGAATATTTACTAAATAAATCACGATCCAGAGTCCGACAGGGCCCCGGAATTTGGGTCGTGACAGATTGTGATGGTGATGGTTCGGCAGGGATGATGGATTGCCGATTTCCGAAACCAACTGTTGCGGAATGGAGGGGAGTGTAGGGTGGGCAATGGAAGATGACATGGAAGGGATAAGGGAATCGGGGATGACCTGAAAATTGTCCTCTCGCCAAACTCTAATGCATGAGGGGCAAAGAGAACTTGGGGAAGATCCAAAAGCACTAAAAACTCAGTTTCATTATTTTTAAAAATATGCCCTAAGCCATGAGGCTTTACATCCTTATATAGGAAAAAGAGTAACCCTAAAACTAATTTGGGTCATCTAAACATATTGATGGCCAGGATTAACACAAATAAAACCTATGGACCGGACCATACTTGCATAACTCAATAAAGACTTGCAAACTCTACTTATGACTCAATTAATAAAATAAACAAAACCGTATATAAATGGCTGGGTTGGACTAACCCCAAATGTGTCGAGTCGGTCGACCCATGGGGACCATGGGTCCATCCTGCATTAGTATAATTCCTTCCTCCCATTTCCTTCTCTTTTTAAAGGTATTTTTCTTTCTCTTGTTCTAGGGTTTTTCAGATCTTTGCTAAAGAAACCTTAGATCTATGTAAAAAACTCAAACCTGACCGGTATAAACTTCTTTATGAATTCCCGCTTAAAGAAAGTCCAGGTGATTTTTGTTTCTTGCCCATCGAACGACTTCTTAGCCGCTTTCCACCATTCCTTCGCGTTGCCTTCAAGTTTGAATGTTACAAGTGTAGCCTTTTGATGATCCGAACATCCCATAACCTCGAAGATGCCTTCCATATGCTCTGCCCATTTGTTTGTATCCCAAGGATTAGTAGTTTCTTCAAAGCATTTGGGGCGGAATTCGTTGAATCTCTTATATAGGGTATCTCTTTCACGATCCCTTCCTCTACTATTACTACCGCTGCCTGAGCCATCTCTACTATTGCTGTGTCCTTCGCCATTCTTACTTTGGCAGTTATGAATAGCTGTGATCTGCTCTTGGACCTGCACATATGCCTTCATAAAATTCTCAAACCTCAAACGGGCATATTTTGGCATTTCAACAAGTCCTCCATTCTAATTGGGTTTACCATTACCACTATCATTGACCATCCTTCATTTTTTCTGCAAAAGGGTACACATGTAACTTTACAAAAACAACAAAATGATTCTCATCTAAGCAAGTTCTATACCCCACTCTAGCGTCCTCACCACGTATCCTAGGGTTTGCTAATTCTTTTAATCGCCCAGATCTTATGCTCTGATACCACTTTGTAACAACCCGGAATCCGGGGCTCTTTGAATTCCCTGTCGAGACTCGTAAGCATCACAGACATATCAAAGATCACATAAAGATTCAGGCATTGACCAGTTTAAACCAACTTGTATTAAAAATCCAAATCTAATAAACAAATGTGACATTGACCAATAAAATAAAATAATTGCAATGTTTTTCAAATGAATTAATCTAAACAATTTATTAAATCTAATTCTTCATCATCTATGTGGCTTCGGCGCTCAAGTACGCATCCCAAAGTTTATCTCCCGGTCACCAAGATTTTCCTGAGTCGCTAAGTCCTGATCATAGATCAAAATATCGGCCGCTACGAAGCGTAGCGGCCGATATATCGGGCGTGGCGGCATTATGAATTTATCGGCAACCTTGTCGTATCGGCCGCTACGCATGCGTAGCGGCCGATACATACCGCCACGCAACGTGGCGGCCGCCACGTAGTGGGGGGTTTTAAAACCCCCCCAATTCGTCTTTCTTGCTCACTTTCCCCTTCACTTGTTCACTTCTCTCACTTTTTACATCTTCTCCTTGCTGTGAAACCTCCCAAAGTGCTGTAGTTTCAAGATTTTACAATTTTAAGCCCACAAAATCCACAAAGACCACAACAAAGTGACAAACAAACATCAAAACAAGGTAATCAAGATTCTAGGTATGTACTTTTTTCTTTTAGATTTTTTTTAGTAAGTTGACATTTGAGATCACATTCAAATAATCTCTTTCTAACTACTATAAATGGTTCCTTGTCTTGTAATATTGTTAGATCTATGTTTTCCTTTGATGATGCACACATACTTTTCGTTTTTTTTTTTTTTTTTTGCTATTTTTTATTTTCAGATTTATTAATTTTTTGAAAAAAAAAATGTGAATACTCATGGACAACTCATGAAACCACTTGGAAATGCATTCTACATGATAGATCTATGTTTCACATAGATCAATCCATCACATTTTGAATGTTTATTGATTTTTCTCTATTTTTTATTTTCGGATTTATTTATTTTTTGAAAAAAAAAATGTGAATACTCATGGACGACCCATGAAACCACTTGGAAATGCATTCTACATGATAGATCTATGTTTCACATAGATCAATCCATCACATTTTGAATGTTCATTGATTTTTCTCTATTTTTTATTTTCGGATTTATTTATTTTTTGAAAAAAAAAAAGTGAATACTCATGGACGACCCATGAAACCACTTGGAAATGCATTCTACATGATAGATCTATGTTTCACATAGATCAATCCATCACATTTTGAATGTTCATTGATTTTTCTCTATTTTTTATTTTCGGATTTATTTATTTTTTGAAAAAAAAAATGTGAATACTCATGGACGACCCATGAAACCACTTGGAAATGCATTCTACATGATAGATCTATGTTTCACATAGATCAATCCATCACATTTTGAATGTTCATTGATTTTTCTCTATTTTTTATTTTCGGATTTATTTATTTTTTGAAAAAAAAAATGTGAATACTCATGGACGACTCATGAAACCACTTGGAAATGCATTCTACATGATAGATCTATGTTTCACATAGATCAATCCATCACATTTTGAATGTTCATTGATTTTTCTCTATTTTTTATTTTCGGATTTATTTATTTTTTGAAAAAAAAAAATGTGAATACTCATGGACGACCCATGAAACCACTTGGAAATGCATTCTACATGATAGATCTATGTTTCACATAGATCAATCCATCACATTTTGAATGTTCATTGATTTTTCTCTATTTTTTATTTTCGGATTTATTTATTTTTTTCGGATTTATTTATTTTTTGAAAAAAAAAATGTGAATACTCATGGACAACCCATGAAACCACTTGGAAATGCATTCTAAATGATAGATCTATGTTTCACATAGATCAATCCATCACATTTTGAATGTTCATTGATTTTTCTCTATTTTTTATTTTCGGATTTATTTATTTTTTGAAAAAAAAAATGTGAATACTCATGGACAACCCATGAAACCACTTGGAAATGCATTCTACATGATAGATCTATGTTTCACATAGGTCAATCCATCACATTTTGAATGTTCATTCATTTTTCTCTATTTTTTATTTTCGGATTTATTTATTTTTTGAAAAAAAAAATGTGAATACTCATGGACAACCCATGAAACCACTTGGAAATGCATTCTAAATGATAGATCTATGTTTCACATAGATCAATCCATCACATTTTGAATGTTCATTCATTTTTCTCTATTTTTTATTTTCGGATTTATTTATTTTTTGAAAAAAAAAATGTGAATACTCATGGACGACCCATGAAACCACTTGGAAATGCATTCTAAATGATAGATCTATGTTTCACATAGATCAATCCATCACATTTTGAATGTTCATTGATTTTTCTCTATTTTTTATTTTCGGATTTATTTATTTTTTGAAAAAAAATAATTTTTAATATTTGAATACCAATCAAATGTCTTGAAAATGGTCCCTTGATTTGAGATTTATGTTTTCCATAGATTATTCCAACATATATTGCTTGTTTTTTTTACTTTTAAAATTTTTTAATTTCGGATTTTTGTTATTTTTTGGAAAAAAATTTATTTTTAATAATGGAATGCCAATCAAATGTATTGAAAAATGCTCCTAAATGTTATATCTATGTTTGGCATAGAACAATCCAACATATGTTTGTCATTTCCTAATTCTATTTTATTTTCTTATTTTCGGATTTTTAAAATTTTTGAAAAAAAATTGTAATTTAAGTAATGAAATACCACTTAAATGTCAAGAGAATGATTCCTAAGCATTAGATATATGTTTCCTCTAACATGTTTCTTTGTTTTTTTAATTTTTAACATACTACTTGTTCATGTTTAATTATTTATAGCCAGGTAGTCAGTCTTCTATTGATAACTTAAAATGTCTCGTAATATTGATCCCGCATGGAGCTTTGGTGAGGCAGTTGATAATAACAGGTTGAAAATCAAATGTAAATTTTGTGGGAAAGCGACCAATGGGGGCATTACAAGATTCAAGCACCACTTGGGCCACATTTCTGGCAATGTTGCTGGCTGTACTGAAGTACCAAGAGAAGTCAGGGAACAAATGAAAGCTTTGGTTGGCCAAAACAAAGCTAGAAAAGTAGAGAAAAAAGAAAAGAGGCGGCAAGATGTTGATGCTGCCCGTTATGAAGTATTTGGGGATGAATACTTTGATGAGGAAGATGCACAGATGGAGGCTGCACGCCGAGAGTCCATCATGAGTCAACAAGAAGAACAGGAACGTCGTGCATTTGCTGCAAGCAAATATTATGATGCAGGGGGCTCATCTACTGTGCCACAGCAGCCAAGCAAGGGCAAGGGCATTGCGGGGGTCATGCGTAGGGCATTTAGCACCCGGGAACGGGATGTTGATGTAGAAATTATCTCTAGAAGAGCAGTTCCTCCCCCTGTTGATCCTCTAGCACATAGAAAAGAGGAAGATAAACAACCAAAAATATCGAGTGTTATGAAAGGGGTAATGAAGGCTGCAAGAGATAGGTTAGCCAAAGCTACAGCAAAATGGCTAATTCATAAGAACATAACACCTACAGCAGTAGATTCCCCATATTTCCAGACTATTCTTGATGTTGCCGCCGAAGCTGGGCGGGGTATACAGGCGCCCCCCGTATATGATGTGGGCACTAAATACCTTGAAGAAGAATATAGAGAAATAAAAGCTTGGGTGGAACAGTTTAAGCCCATGTGGCAACAAAATGGTGTTACCATCATGTGTGACGGGTGGACCAGCGGCACCCAAACACAATTAATAAACTTTTTGGTGTATTCAGTTGCTGGGGCCGTCTTTGTGAAGTCCGTTGATGCAGCTGAACATAGACGGACGGCCACACATATATACACTCTTATGGATAGAGTTGTAGAAAGTGTGGGAGAGGAGCACATTGTACAGATTGTTACAGACAATGGCGCCAATTTCAAAAAGGCAGGTCAGTTATTAATGGACAAGAGGACCCATTTATTCTGGACCCCATGTGCAGCACACTGCATAGATCTCATCTTGGAAGAAATTGGAAGGAAGACAAAAGTGGCTTCACTGATCAAGGCATGTAGAGGAATTACAAGATTTATATATGATCATTCATGGGTGTTAGGCTTGATGAAAAGATACACAAATAACCATGCCTTGGTGCGTCCAGGATTAACTAGGTTTGCAACCCATTTTCTGGCTATGGAAAGCCTTGTAAGGTTTAGAACAGAGCTGATTCAGATGTTTGCATCAGAAGAATGGCTTCTTTCGAAATGGGGCAATGCAACTAGTGGTCCGGGGTTTGAAGTCCCAAACCTTATGAGAGACAATAAATTTTGGAAGAAAGTGAGGAAGGTATTAAAGGTTTTTGAGCCTTTAGTTAAAGTGTTGAGGCTTGTAGATGGTGATGACAAGCCGACAATGGGCTTTATATATGAGGCAATGGATCGGGCAAAGCAAGCCATTATGGAAAATGTTAAATATCACGATAAATATATCAAAATTATTGATGCCCGTTGGAACGATCAGTTGCACCATCCATTGCATGCTGCAGGTAATTAATATATATCTTTAATAACTTTTATTTTCCTAACTAATGTATTTATTATCTTGTTTGCTCACAGTACATTCTGCATATTTTTAATGTAGGTTATTTTTTAAATCCCGAATTCTATTACCGCAATGCCGAACTACATACCGAAGCAATAGATACGGACTTGTGCGTAGGATTACGGGAGGTATTAAAGAGATTGTTAAACCTAGATGATCAAATTGATGCCATACAAGAGGTGAGTGGGTGGTTACTTAAGAGAATTTAATTATGCTGCCAAGTGCCAATTGCCATACATGCAGTAGGGGTTTACTGATTTATTTTTAATTTTCACATCGTAGATATCTATATGTACACAAAGGAGAGGAACCTTTGCTGACCCTCTTGTGCAACGATCGATTGGAAGGATGCCACCTGGTATGACTATGAACAAAAGAACCCACCCAATAGTCTTGATCTTTATATCTTAATTGATTAGAAGGATTTGAGGGTTACGAATATCTAATTTTCTTTATTTATTTTTTGCATTTCAGCTGATTGGTGGATGAATTATGGAGAGAGTGCTCCACATCTAAGGAAAGCGGCTGTTCGCATCCTTAGTCAGACTACAACATCTTTCAACTGTGAGAGAAATTGGAGCACTTTCTCCTTGATCCACACGAAGGCCAGAAATCGGCTTACCATGCACAAACTTAACAAGCTTGTATACTGTCATTACAATCTGAAGTTGAGAAACATAACTAGGGAGAGAAGGGCAAGGGATGATCCTGCTTATTGTCCTATTAATTTGGATCACATATTCAGAGATGACGATCCCTTACTCCCATGGCTAGCCGAGATAGAGGATCCACTGCTAGATTCAGATCCGGCTTTTCAGGGAACGGTTCAAGAGTTTATAGATGAGGATATGGGTGAGGCACCTGCAGGAGGTCAGCCACCTCAAGGAGAAGGTACCAGTAGGACTAGGAGGAGTGGGAAAAAACCTGCTCATATTGGATCTTCTGAGAAAGCTAGTTCCACCACCGTCTCTTCGAGTAGCCATGGGGGAATTGGAGGATGAGGAGACAGTGGGACAGGTGGTACTAGTGAATACTATCAACATGATGAAGACGATGACATTCCTGTAGAGGAAGTACATGAGTTACCTCCATCTGGAAGATTTGATCCAAGCCGTGGTTATCAACGGCGCCGAAGAGACTCACCACCTAGGGCTGGAGGTAGTAGTGAGCAAGGAAATATGGGTGGAGATGTTGGTGGACAACAAGTAGCATCATGGACTGATTCGTGGGACCCTAGGTACGGTGGACAAGGACTCTCACAATATTTTCCATATGGTCAAGCGCAACAAGGAGAAGAAGAGTCTTCAACTTCAGGGTCCTACTCATATGGATATGGACCATATGGTGACTATGGTGAAATGCAAAGAAATCCACCTCCACCTCCTGTAAGTTCCTATGATGCGGCTGCCTTGTTTGGATTTGTTGATCCCAATTCTCATCAATATCAAATTCAATATGGTGCCAACAGTAATGATAACAATGATGGGGATGAGGATGACCATGGCGCCTTGAATCTTGGTAGACATTCCTTTTGGTGGTGATTAAGGTATTCCTATTTCCTTCACTAACTCTCTAGTCTCTACTCTTTGTCATTTCTAAATTGGTGTTGATTGTTGAATGTTGATTGTTGATCACTTCATAGTTCATTCACTTCATTGAATTTGAACCTTGAATGTTGAAGTATTGATATTTGATTGTTCAATGTTCTAATGAGTAATGAGTAATGACCTAGCTCTTAAGTCTTATGCCTTTATTTCATGTTCTAATTTTTTTTTTACAAGCTTTACATTACTTTCTAGGTTAGCATGACTAAGAAACATGAATACATGTAAAAAAACTAATCATTTCTATTATTTTCTATTTATACAACGATACAGGACCTTATATCTTGAGAGCACCGCTACGCCCACTTTTCTTACTTACTTTTGCAAAAGAACCACATTTTCTTTCATTTCACAATTTTCTAGATTTTCTGGAATTTTCTCATATTTTTTTGGCGATTTTTTCAAATCGCACCGCTACGCCGCTACGTATTCCCGCTACGCTACGTATCGTCCGCTTCGTAGCGGTTTGGCGGCGGGCCGCTACGCCCGCCGCTACCGCTATTTTCATCCATGGTCCTGATTACCTGGATTGGGGCAAATCCACAAAATATCAGTACAACTGAGTGAATAGATATTCTAATTTATTTGTGCAGTTAAACATACACTTAGATAAGATTACACAACAAATTAAAGTAACATCCCAAAGTCTCATTTAAGCCAAGGTTGGAATCGGGTCAAAGAAACGACAACCTCCTAGCCAACTGATCGCACTAGCCCAAAGTTCATGTTCCACAAAGATATCACATGTACAAAGAGTTCCCAAATCTCATTCCTGGACACCTCAAAATCATTTTTTTCTGTCCCAAAACAAAATCGACCACGAAGGTCCAAAATGCAACCGACCACTAGGGTCCAAAATGAAACCGACCACCATGGTCTAAAATGAAACCAACCTCCAAGGTCCAAAGTGAGATCGACCACCCATGGTCCAAAACCAACAAACTGGTACCACAAAATCGACATTTCCCAAAAAGATCCAACATCAACAATCTTCACAAAATCAGCCATACATGCTCGTGGTCTAGGGGTGTCCAAAAGGTTCCTCCAAACAAACAAGGTCATCGTATCTCAGTTTTCCAATTCAAATAGCAAATATATGTCTCATCAAAAATTTGATATTTAGCATGTCCTCAACGTTAGTAATGGGCAAATTCCATAATCAACCCCTTCTTAAATTATGTGGATTTAACCTGCCCCATTCCGAATCAAAATTGGTATACAAGGTGAGAAAGGTCAATTACATAACTCACCCTTTACAGTTTTGAGGGAAATATTCAATTACCAAATTAATCACAACATATACATATACAAACCACACAATCTACCATGTGAGATCCTCAAATAACAATGTTACACAACAGGTATCATAATCCACAATATCTTTCGAATCATAATTACTCAAGTTATGAAATAAAGAAAACAACTTCAACAATAAATATAGCAGCAACAATTGAACAGCCTTATTTGTAATTTCTTAAAGTTTGAAATCCAAGGAATGGTCTCAAATTAATCAAAACAGGCCCAGCTATGAAGAATAATAAATATCAGGCCCTTAATTGTAATTTCAGAAGTCCATCATTAGAGAAATATCTCAAAACAGTTTCAAGTTATAATAAGGAACAATAACAGGGACCATAATGTAAGTTTCCAAGCTTCTGAAATTCAACAGGAATTTGGCACGATGGCAGTCATGTTCAGGGTTTCTGGGTCAGTTGATTGTGGGCCCTACTGGGCCCGGTCCCCAAAAGATCCTCCCCACTATGGTCGCCCAACACTACCCTGCCCAATTAATGGACCAGATCCTTGATCAGGTCAGCCAAGAGGTCCCACTAAGGCCTGTCGACAAAGCAGCCCAAAACTACAAACTTCCGCCTCCCTTCTTCCAACCAACTGGATGGTGGGCCAGATGGGACCCACTCCACATGGGTCTACCATCCTAGAGGTCGTCCATGGGTCCACAAATAGATCCATGGATCAGATTAATCATCAAGTGGGCCATGGGGTCCCACAACTTCAATCGACCAAAACATGCCATAAACATGTAGAAACCAGAAATTCCAGTTTCTGGGTGGATTTTCTTGCTGATTTGCCCTTCTTTGATCATGAAAACATTGCTTAGAAACCTACAATTCATAACGAATCAATTCCTCAAATCATAGCATCTGAAAAAAAGATTTTATCTCATCAATCCTATCAACTAGTGTGTCGATTGTGTAAATTCTGTAATGTAAGTCTCTAGTTAGGGAGCAACAATCAAACCATCATATGTGCTGATTAGATTTGAAGTTTTGAAGAATCTTATGGTGAAAACATAGCATCCTTATACCAATACAGTCTTCTACTGTGTTGCCTACAACCAACCATAAAGTCCAATACAAGTATATGCAGATATCTACTCACCATAAAATAGAGGAAAAATACACAAGAGCAAGCCAGGAATTCAGAACCATACAATTAGATCAGAATCTCTACTCACCTGTTATAGCTAATTAGAATTGGTTCTTCCTCCTATTTTCTCAAGGCTAATACTAAACTAGGCTTTGGCTTGATGGAAAAGAAAGTGGAAAAGAGAGAGAATGGCCTGAGAGAAGCTTGGGGTCGATCAATATATAAACTTAGAAGTTAGAATCCTTCCCAAAGCCCTCTTTCTAATTTTATTATTTCCTTCTCATATGCCAATCCTATTCCTAACATTACTAGGAGTCTATGGTATAACCAATACAAGTCCCACTTCGAATTCCTCCATCAAACTATGGGTCCCACTAATTAAAATAAAATCAAGATAATTAAATATTAAATATCAGAAAATAATCTAGCCCTAATACTGGGCCCGGGGTATTACATTCACTCTCCTTTCTGTTTGATTTCGTTGAACAGTAAGATGAGCTTGCTCTCGTGTCTAGTCTCATAGCATTAAGCATTAATAGCTGTTTATAACATTGTTTAATACAATACTTCAAGCAAGTTCACCCCATTCTATAACTCTTTAAACTTCAGAATGCTCTGATATTTTCTTTCTTTTTATATTCCTAGGAAATTCTCTCTTCATACAAACACACATTAAGTTTTTTTATTTTTTTTTATTTTTATGAATATAATAGCTATTTAAATTGAAACTTTGTGTTCCATAAATGAAATGTCTTCAAAATGCGTTTCCACTTCTTGGGATGCTTTCCATATGCTTAAATTGCTTTGATATTGTGATAGAGCGTCTTACTGTAGTTCCTAAGTTTGTTTCATTGTTGCCTTATTAGGCGTCGCCAGATATGGCAATCACACTTCTTGAAATTGCAAGAATTTTTGCAACTAAAGCTCCTGGAAAGATTGATGCTGACGTGTTGCAACTATTGTGGAAAGTAGGTTCACGCTTTGTGCTCTTTTTGGCAATCACATGATAAGTCTTGCTGCTTGAATGATTTTACTTATCAGTTTGTTATTTCTCATGGGTATAGCATGAATATTTTATTTTGTTATTCAAAGATTTGGGTTTTATTTTTTCTCCCTTTTCTTTGTGAACTTAAGATAGTTTCCAAAAATTGTGTTATGTCATGATGTTGATGTGGAAAATATGATGTGATGCTAGAAGACCACGTGGTGGCCCAGGCTTTTAAGTATTTAGAGGTGTATGATAGAAGCCCATGGGACTGATGTGGTTGGACCAATTTGAGAGTCAAATCCGCCCCTTAAACATACTGATTTTAGGCTGTTACATTGAACAGTCCTTTATTGGGACTGTTCTGCTCATCTGGTGGGCTGTGGAGTGAAATTATTCATTCAGAACTTATTTCTAAATATATAATGCTGTTAAATAAAGGGTTTTTTTTTGTGATTATGTTTTTTAATAACTTATTAACAAATGCACATACCCATCTCATGCAGTTCTTTTGTTAAATGGTATCTGAGAAGCTTTCCTGCTACACCTGTCTATGCTCATTTTCCCTTCCCCTTTCTTCTTCTCCTCTTTCCTTCATCAGCATAGTAGTTTGTCCGAGACCATTGGCCAAATGAAAAGGCAGCAGTGGGTTGTCGGTTGATTTTAATTGGGGAAAGAGAAACGATCCTCATCTAGATTTAATTTTCAAATTTCTTAATTAAATTTGAAGCTCGTCTCATCTATCTCCTATCTCTTATTCTTTATCCCTTAGGAGTAGAACTGTAGAAACCTATAAATGAATTGAAGAATGTTTGCAAGGCATGTAGAAAGAGTTTTGATTAGTTGAATAATAAAATAGGAAGTTTCAAGTGTAGAAAACTTTTTGATTAGTTGAATAATAGAATAGGAAGTCTCAAGTTACCATGAATGATCCAACATGAGGTTTCGGTTCCCTTGGACTACTTGAGCATCATTTTATTTTTTTATTTTTCTGAAAGTGGACAATTAGATTGGTATCAGAGCCAACTTCTGGCCCACCTAATTTCGGCTGAAGGTTGGAGTTTATGGTTGTCGATCGGTGTTGCAAGATCACAAGAGGCATTGCCCCTTCCATCTCAGGCTGTCAGCATTTTCGTCAGTTAGTGAGCCTCCATTGCACAAGGCTCTCCACTACCCTTCTTCTCTTCCTATCTTTGCATAAGTGAAAGAAAGAAGAGCCGAAGTAGTAGTTGGGTTAAGTTAAGAAGAAGAAAAAGTATAAAAAAAAAAAAAAAAAAAAAAAGGGAAACCCATTGTCACAATCTTTCAAATTTTGACCATCATCCAAGGTGCAAGCAATCCTCTCTTTCTATTTTGTGGAAAAAAGGCCCTATAAGTTTTGTGAAACTTATCACAGTCCCATGCAGAAAGGGGTAGCTACACCAAGGGGCAAAAAGTCTCCTCTATGTACAATATTACTTGTCTACCATTTTGGTCAAAAAGGTTTTAATTACAGAATTGCCATTTAGAATGAATGCCAAAGATGCAAATTATTTACAGGACTGTACTTTAACCAAAAAAAAAAAAAAAACACATTTGCATAGCATAATGCACCACTCAATTTAGTGCTCCCTCGCAACACCACGAACTTCATTGGTCCCTTAAGGTTGTCAACCCACTTTAGGCCTAACAAGCCCAAACATAGGGATCTTACCATTCCCTGCATGGCTCGCACCTGTCATCAACATCATCATTGAACATAGGGAATTAGGGATCAATCGGTGAACTAATGGCTATGTCATAGTTAGCAGTGCCCATTGATAGTTTGGCAGAAGTGGCATTATCAATGCGAACTTTGATAATAGAGCTTCGAAATAAGGTTGTATCCATGAAAATGGAAAACGTCCAAACCTTCGGTCCCACCACATGGTGTGAATCACATGCCCACATTGTAAGGGATGCTAGTATTGCAATAGTAGTGTCTGAGTTTTGATGGAACTGCACCTGAGCTTTGGCTCAACAAAGGGGTGAATTACATGAACTTTCACCATTTTCCTAAAGATCAATGGGTCACTATCACAGTGTTTTATTTGGAAAATGACACTGGACAGTGGTATGGGGGGTTACAAATGCAGACAACACACATCACTTCATTGGCACTGAAGGAAAGGCTACTTACCTGCTTTGGAACATTTGAAGATTATTTTCTATAATTGATGCAAATTAGGCAAACTGGTTCACTTTGAGAATATTAGGCAGACTTTGAGCTCATTTCTACTAGTACCAGAATCATAGATATTCAGCAACACAGATTGGTAAGTGCATTTGCCGAAGGCCTCAAGAGTGGATTGCACATTGATATGCAAAGTCAACAACCAAGAGAGACCTCTTCAATTCCATGTTTTTCTTTTTGTTATTTGGTGAAAGATTTTCTTTGATAAGTTGGTTTACAAAAGGGCTTCCTTGAAAGATGAAATTAGCACCACTCCTAACGATTGCATACCAAGTTTCAGTCCTACGGATTTCTTTTGGTGAGTGTTTTTTGGGGCGGGTGGGTTTGGTTTGCTCCGCTTTTCTCTCGTGAGTAAACAGCATTTAATATCTCTTGGTTTTTTGTGGAGATTTATGCTGCACTGAACAAAGGAGTATACCACAGAATGGAAATGGGGGTTCCACTTCCATTTCTAACTCCCTTCCACAAACTTGTCCTAATACAATTGCTATTCTTTAATGCCTAATGCCCCAACATTCCCACAGCTCGATCCTGATCTAAATTTTAGAATTTGATTTTAAAGCATATAAATGAGTTTCGCAGGCATCAATTATTTCATATGGAAGGCAATCTAATAGAGAGATGAAATTTATCCTGGAGAAGAGAAAATTTTAGAGGAACCAGCTATTGATGCTGTCAAATCTGAACCTATTTTTTGATCTTGGAGAAATTTCGATCCGGATCTGAATCCAAGCATATAAGATCTGGCACATTCAGATTCAGATCTGAACCCATGTAGGCTTCGACTCTAGGATCCGGATCCTGAATAATTACATCTACATATTTAAAATGCGTATAATTTTTAATGCCCCTATAGCTTTGGCAATGTTGATGTTTGAAGATCTACTTAGATTTAATCATTTTCCATTTAATAGCCCCACTTTATATTTAATTTTTTAAAGCCCTTTTATCCAATGATACTAATGCATTCTACATCTTATTTGGGATTCGGAATCTAGAACCAAATCCGTTATTTTAGTTGATGTCAGATCTTGATACAACACTTATGTTTCATGTCTGATCTGGAATCGGATCCGGATCTATGAAGACGAATATGAATTAGCATCAACCATGATTCCGCCCCGGATGCGACCCGTTTACATCTCTAGTCTAATCTCGTCAAATGCCCTAAAAAACCACTTCTAGCCAACTAATGTCAAATTGGTGTATTCAAGCATCATTTATATATTGAAAGTGCAACTTGCTACATCCTTAGATTATTCAATTTGAACCAACTAAAACTTTCGTTCTATGATTACAAATGTTGAGATCCCACCAAGCTTGATAGAATTTGATCAGTCTTTATATGGATGATGAAGCACTCAAGGAATTATTGAAACCATTTGTCTTGGTCCTTTGGTATTTGATTCAGGAGGCAATGTTCAGTTGTTGTTTGCCACTCCTAGATCTAATAAATTTGTTTTTTTCTTCTAATTTTCAACCTTAAGGAACAAAGTTGATTTGATTCAAGGTGCACTGTAAAGTCTGTAATGATTCTCATTTAGATTTTAAATTTCAAAATCCATCCTTAAGTTTCAATCTCATCTCATCTATTCCTTATCTCTTATTCCATAGGAGTAGAAACCCTATAAAGGAATGGAAGGATTTGTTGCTAGGCATGTAGAATGATTTTCAATTATCTGTATCATAAAATAGGAGGTTTCAGGTTCCCTTAACAATCTGAGCAGAGGTTTTGGTTCCTTTGGATGATCCAAACATCATCTTATTTTCTTTTTTATTTTTTCTAGGAGTGGCCCGCTACAAAAAAGTTAGTCAGACGCCATTGTCATCACAAGAAGACAGCAAGACAGTATCACTAGACCTCCCAGCCGAAGGATAAACAATCGTAAGTCTTGTATTCACCTTTGTTTGGACCCTTCTGTCAGTTCAGGAAGTATCAGGCCCTTCTTGATGTGAATGGCCATGATTCACTTGAAGACCATGGAATTGGACGAGCATTGGCATTTATGGAGGTGTATGATCGAGCATATGGGGTGTGGACCCATGTGTGAGTGTGAGGGCTCTATTGAGTTAGGGAACCCAAACAGCTCCAAACCACTGAGATTATACAATTTCAGAGGGTGTTTACACATTTCAGAACATGATGGGAGAATTTGTAATTTTCTGAAACTAAATTTATAGAAGGGCAGTAATGAGCTGTATTTTGGACCCTTTATAAGTGGACCTTAAAAATCTTAATGGACACAAACCCAATTGGGTCCAGCACCCTCTGAGTTACATAGGTGTGGGTTACAAGTTGGAGGGCCTCGCTCTCTCAAAGGGTGAGCCATGTGGGGCCCAAGAGTACAAACTTTCAGACTTCTCTGGATGTCACTAACAGCAAGGACGCTTGAGTTTTTGACCTTTTTCCTTCCACTTAAACCTCTAATTATACCCAATTATTGTAAGAGTTTTAGAAGAGAGGAGAGTGGTTGACTTTCTAGAGTATTCTACACTTCTCAATATATTATATCAATCGACCGTGCATTTACGCAGTCAACAGTCTGTTTATGAAATAAACATTATAATTTTTCTCTGGTACTTGTGTTTTCTCCATTATTCTTATTTTCGAATGTGGTGATCGAGCATGGTATTTAGATCCTAGTTGGGTCACCCTCCCCCCTTTCATTGTTTATTTCATTGAAAGGATCAGTCCTTGTGTACTGCTGTTGCAGCAGTATTCAGACAGTTTACATACTGTCTTGGGTTCTTTTGGTATCTGTAACTGCATCATTTCTCCCAGGTTTCTTTTAGGGCCTCTCGTTCAAGGAAAAAAGTCGCAATCTCTCCTCTCAGCCCTATTGAAGTTCTTTATTTGTCCAGAAGAAGTTGCTTCCTTGCTCCTCTCGCCAGTTTGTTAAGTCTTGTTTAAGAGTTGCAGTTTCAAATGACTAGAATCACAGTTCCCTGAAGAATTTCCGGTTCGTTGAAGTTGTTTCACCACAGTTGCAGGCCACTCGCTTCTCTGCCAGCTGCATTCCGAGTTTGCAGAAAGGATTTCCATTGGTTAAGGAGCAGTGGCAGTCCCTTTAGGTCAAAAGCCTGAGTCACATGTGCAATTTCATTAAAGTCTCTATTTTGTTGAGGCCCTTTATGTCAAAACACAAAGTTCCATTTGCGGTTTCGTTGGCTGTGCAGTCCTTTAGGGGCAGGGAAAAAAGCTGAACAGCGTGTGCTTTCCACTCAAGATGGACTATCAGTCCTTTCATTTAACCTGTGGAGTTTGCAGCAGGTTTGGGACTTTTTTTCCCTAAAAGGAGAAGGTTGAATAGAACATTGTTTGATTGATAAAGTTCAAATTTTTACGAGTTTAAAATGATGGAGTCGTCATCTGTTATGCCCATTGGTGGCTGCAATAATGACAATCCCTGTCTTGTTATTACTTCTATTAAACTCAAGGCCACAAACTTCTAGGTGGACTAAGGGTTACATAAATGAAAAAGTGAATGAGCTCCCACATGAATACCCTAAATATTCAGTTTGGAAAGCCAATAATATGCTTGTAGTGTCTTCTCAATTGTGTGGAACCTGACATTGGTGAAGGATTGTATAGTTTGAATATGGCCAAGAAGATTTGGAATACTCTTTATGAACTACATGGATAAGTACTATGTGGCTAGAATATATGGATTAAATCAGATGATGGCATCCCATTGATGAGGAGATAAAGCAGTCACTAAATATTACTATAAATATGAAGCTCCTGGCGAAAGTTAGCCATCTTGATAGTGTGGCTTTTGACTTTCAGAAAAATGCAGATCTCAGGAAAGGAAAATTGAAAATCACCAAATATTTGAGTTGAAAATTGAAGCTACTGGCAATAGTTAGCCCTTTACTTGTTGAGTGTTTGTATATTCCAACCTGTTTAACTCATAAATTTGAAAGTATTCTTTCATAATGATGACATGTGACTATGTAAGGGGTTCCAAGTGCTGCTGAAGGGCTGATCTGCCATTGAGAAGGGTTGTTTTCATCAGACAATCCAAGTTAACAAATCTAGGGTGTTTGATAGAGTTTAAGTCAGGAATAGAGTTATAGGTACCCACAATTACCTTGCATTTTGTACCAAAGTAATTGGTGTATTATAGGCACGTTCATCCATAAAGTGTGATCAAGTTTGTTGGGTAAAGTATTCATCCTTAGTTTGTATGACAAGTTGAACAGTTCTGTTGAAAACCTAGCCAATTACTAAGAAGATTGTTTTACTTCATCGGTACTGCCATATAGCATTATCGCATCTTCGAAAATGCTGTGGGTCAATTCTACCTATTGTCTATATTGGCAGTGCTGCTGAATGTGCAATTTATGCTATGAAGCATAAATTGACTGGGGTATTTTCTAATGATCATTGACTTTCAAAAAGATAATAAAAATGACTGCATGTTTGTAAATATGATGCATGAAAGTGAGACTCTCTCTCCCCCCGAAGGCACAGATGAATGTGAATGAGCACACATAAGACATTTTTATGACAACTAGGAAGTAATACAATTATAAGAGAGACTTGAAGATAGTACTCCAAAGGAAAATGAGACATCCTGCAACACATTATTATATATATATTCTTCTGCATGGACTATTAATAATGTGATTCAATAATAAATCATTCTTCCTGTGTTAATGTTGATGTATATCTCATATTTTTTTTATTGTTTGTTTGTTTGTTTTAGACATGCCTTGTTGGAGCTGGACAAGATGGAAAACACACAGCTCTGGAAGCAGTTACAATAGTTCTTGACTTACCACCACCACAACCTTGGTCGATGTTGTGGCCTACATCAGTAGATAGAGTATCTGCTTCTGATCCAAAGTCTGCATTGGCACTACAAAGACTGGTGCAGGCAGCAGTAAGCATGATGTTTGTTAGATTCTTATTGTTCCAAGGGTACCTGTCAATTGTTTTCTTCTGTTAACCTAACACTATCATGAGATGAAAGATTTCAAGTTAGAAATTAATGATGCTTCCAGGTGTGGTTCCTTGGAGAAAATGCAAACTATGCCGCATCTGAATTTGCTTGGGAATCTGCAACACCTCCTGGTACTGCATTGATGATGTTAGATGCAGATAAAATGGTGGCTGCCGCATGTTCTCGAAACCCTACACTTGCTGGTGCTCTGACACGGCTTCAAAGGTGTGCTTTTAGTGGGAGCTGGGAGGTATGAAACTTTCATGTGGCTTCTCTTTCGTTGTGCTTAGTTTGTTAAATGCTTTTTTCATTTATTAAGTGACTCTTGGTTGTGCTTGATCTCTATAAATCACCAATCCAGGTCAGAATAATTGCTGCTCAAGCTCTTACAACTATGGCAATCAGGTCTGGGGAGCCTTTCAGGCTGCAGATTTATGAATTTTTACATGCTTTAGCACAAGGGGGTGTGCATTTTCAATCTTTTGAGATGCAATTTAGTAATGGGGAAGATCAAGGTGCCAGTGGGACTGGCCTTGGATCTTTAATTAATCCCATGTTAAAGGTTCTCGATGAAATCTATGAAGCACAAGATAATCTAATCAGGTATGACTTCAAACTTAAACTTGACCTCCTTGCCAAATCTGGATTCTCTTTCTGATTTTGATTTTTTTTTTTTTTTTTTTGCATGTGGATATGAAGAGATATACGAGACCACGACAACAGCAAAAAAGAATGGTCCAATGAAGAACTCAAGAAACTGTATGAAACCCATGAAATGCTTCTTGATAAGGTTTCCTTGTTCTGTTATGTTCCAAGGGCATTATATTTACCCTTGGGGCCCACAAGGTACACATTCCAACAAAATATTTTCTGCTGTTAGTATATCCTTGAGTTTTGGAAGGGAATAGAAGATCAACATTGATAAAATAAAACTTACTTTTTATTGTGATTGATGAAAAATTCTATTGAGAGCAAGGGAGATAATGCAATGAAGTGTTAGTATGCAAGATTAAACTTAATGGAAAGAAGATAAAAACAGATGTTTGATCATTCAATGTTTTCATGGAAATATATAAGCAACTTGTGTAGTTCCTCGTAACTCACAATCTATCATGTCTTTTTTTTTTCTTTCTTTTATCTGTACAATTTTTCATTTTTTTCCTTTCTACTTCATTCATGGTTTTTATCTATTTCCTCCTCCCAATTGATCAAAATTTTAATTCACCAACCAAGGTTCAAAATAGCGGCTGCTACACACATTATTAGCCATAGTGGTTAAGGCTGCTACGCTATTTTGAAAATAGAGGTGCTATGGTCTAAAACGTAGTAGAGCCAAGAAGTTTTAATTTAAGATATTGGTTTTCTATTTTTTCTCCTCAATAGCCTTTCCTAAAGTTATCTCTACTCTTATATGGTTCCAAATCACTAAAAAAACACAACATTGTGCCGCTACACAAGGTTCTAATTTTTTTTACCACTGAAAAATTCACACCACTACGCTGCTATGTATCACCCGCTACATAGCGTTTTGGCCACTTGCAGCTACCTATGATAACCGGATATGGTGTTTTACCTTTGATGACCGTACCAATGCGGTTCAATATGGATTTGGTAGGGGATACGGCAAGATACGGTTGTGATACGGCATAAATTTCTAAGGATACGACAAACCCTAACCCTTTACCCTTTCCCTTTTGTGCGACCTAAAGAAAGAAGAAATGGGTTCTCTGTTCTTAAAATAAAATTTAAGGGAAGGTGGAGACGAGAAGGAAGAGGAGAAGAAGAAGAAAGAAAAATGGAAAAAAAAAAAAAGAAAAAGAAAAAGGACGGAGCTACCTGCTATCGTCACCGCTCAAATCTGCTGCCGCCCGCCATTCACGACCGCTGCAGCCACCACCCACCGCTCACATCCGATGCCGTTGCCGCTCGCCCCACTCCTCTTCTTCTCCTCCTACTCCCCCTCCTTTCTCTCTTCCTTGCTTTGTTTCTTTTCTTTCTTCTTTTTTTCCTTTCGTTGGAAAGAGGGAGAACTGAGAAGTCTTTTATTTCTTCTTTTTGTTCTTTCGTTGGAAAGAGGGAGAACCGAGAACCCTCTCAAGAAAAGAGGTCTTTCAAAGCAATTATCAGGAAATGACATTCTTAAAGGGCAGGGGAGGAATTGGCTCTAGGGCAGATTTGCTTAAATAGGCCAAACTCTAGGCCCAGGGAAGGTTTTATAAAATTATTCTAGGGCCTGAGGCAAATCTTATAAATGGGAAGAGCTAGGCACAAACTTTAATTTTAAAAATTTCTATGTTTATTTTTTATTTTTTATTATTTATATATGTATATATTATAAATATAACTTGTGATGTCGTTCCCGTATCTATGTCCTAACTTTTTTAAGTTGGCGTGTCGAACCCCCATTTCCCGCTACTCCTGCTACAACCGATAGTTTGATCCTTGTCGTCAACATCTCATGCCATAGGCCCATAACTTTTTTTTTTAATCTTCTTCACAATACTAGCACCATCACAATCAACATTTGATTTTCTTTTCTAATCGTGCTGCCTATGAGTTTCCTATATGTTCTCATTCATGAATCGGTCCTTTTCTTTGACTCCAAACATCCATCATGGATCGCCATTTCTTTTCTTTTTTCTGATAACCCAGGGTATCTCCTGCCCAACCTAGCCCAGGAGCCTTTGGCCCTGAGCCCGAGGGACACTCGATTCTAGACAGCCGAGAACTAATCCCTAGGGGCACATGCAAACCCTCCTATCCACATGCACCGGGTAAAACTATGGGGGGTGGTCAATGAAGGTAAGTGTCGAACACAAGACCTCTCCGCTTCCTGAGGCGCAAAGTCCTTGGCCATTTCATTTGAAGTTTGATATCATGAAATGCGTTGTCCATTCAATGAACAAGGTATAATGCATCTCATCAATATAGACCCAAGACTACAGTACAAGGCACATCGTTCATTTCTTATTTAGTCCATCGCTCTTTGCTTTCATCCTATGGAATATATCTTGTACACCCTTGCTGTAACTCTTCCTTTATATAATACAGATTCTTGTTGTCTATCCCAAAGAAAAAACAAGGAAAAATAGATAGATCCAAGATGCATCGTTTGGGGCACGAATTCCATGATAAGCTCATCACATTCTTCGAGTTCCATTCAACTATAGGGCTCCCCATTGTGAAACTCAACAAAGATGAAAGTTGTTCTTCAGTGCCTTCTTCTACTTAGGTATTTTCCAATCATGCAGACCCAGAAAGGCAACTTATCCTTCTTAAATGAAGTCATGAAAGAAGATGATTTGTTTGCACCACCAATTAGTTACTGAAAATCCGTGGAATTCTGCTTGAAGCCAATCCTTCTTTATTCTTGAAAGACTGATTGGTAGTGCAATCTAAGCCTCCTAATCTTACTGATCATTTGGACCTCAAAATTCCCTAGTCCCTTCACTTTAATGTGCAGAAAATGAAAACTGTTAAGTTCCTCGGATATGCTCATACCATGGGTGATGCAGTCAGGGAAGCACTAATCCCAATTGATGGTGAACCCACAATATCCCAATCTTCAATCAACAAGAATCAAACATCAATGAAGGAGAAAAGAAGGATTCGCTTACCAGAGGTCGTGAAATCCACAGTATAGATCTTCAATCCAATGGGACTTGCTCAACCAATGGAGAAGAAATAGAAAAATTGCAAAAAAGCAATTTTATTTGAATAATAAAAATATCATCAACAACCCCTTGTATCGTCCCTTACAATGATATATAAAGCTTAAACATAGAACCCTAATGAAATCATCCTAGCCAACCATCAAGATCTTTAAGAATAATGAACATCCTAAAGAATAGGAAAAAGACAAATTAAAGAAAGAAAGATGTTAAGCTCTTGGACGTCCTTGTTTGGGTGGGCATGGGCTCCACTTGATGGCTTGAGAGAATCCAACTGTTCTTGCTAATGGAAATAACCAAGTAGGAAAATGCACAATCGTATCAATCTTCATGCACTATTGTAGGGTCTAAAGATTATCTTTGATATGCTGGCAATTTATCCTCCTTATTCATAGCAACTCCTTACTATCTCAAGCTACTAAAATATGGGTCAATATTGATAAAGAAGGAAAACCGAATCAGGTACAAAGTTTGGGCAGATTCAGTGCACGAGCTGTGCTTTAGAGGGACCAACCAGTTGCTGAAATCTGGCCCTCAGATCTCAGTGACTTGGGCTGCTTGCTGCCTTTGGTGGACTGAACATGGCCCAGGCCCCGATTCAATGGTTCCAAACCTCCTGACTTGCTGTCCACAATTTTAGGCCTGCTTGATGTACATGGGCTTATAATAAGTTGATTGATTGATTCAAATGGGCCAAGGTTGACTTGATTTGATCCCCCAATTAATTCAAAAGAATTACAATTAATTTTGACATTTATTTCAAACCCATCTTGACCATCCGATTTCCCATGTAAAGTTAGATTTGAATCTTTTTCTCGATTGGGCCTTGATTGAGGATCCAAAAATCCTTGCAATCGATCAAATTGATCCAAATAAGCAAGGCCTGATCAATCACATCATCTATTGACTTTAGGCCATATGCTCCTGCATCAAAGGGTTTAGGAACCTTTTTGTTTTCATTGATTTGGAAGTTGGTAGTCTTGGTTGTTGAGTACCTTGCCAGATGGTCCAAATGTCACGCCCAAATTCTGGGCCCTGTCGGATCCCTGCTGGTGACTAATAGGCAATATTCACCATGCATAAATCAAATAAGTTCACATAAGGCATTAGGAATTTCCTAGTAAATAACTCGAACATGTATTAAAGTAAAAATCCACCTTTTACTCATCAAAACAATTCTTCATCTTTAAATAAAATAGACCATTACAATCTTTATGTAATCTATCTTAACTAACTAAATCAATGAAGAAAATTATTGCTCTTCATTCTTCTAGATGATCCCGTCCTCTCTAGTACGCATTCCAAAGCCTACCTTCTGGTCATCATTATATTCCTTGGTCTCTAAGTTCTTGTTACCTGGAAGGGGCAATCCAGGAGTCAGTGGATACTCAGTGATAAACATTCAAGTCCAGTTGAATAATAAACACAATAAATTTAATAACACAAAAACTTTAATAAGTTATGCAAGTCGAGTAACATAGCATCTCACAATATTACCAGTATCATGAATTCATGTTCATCATCTTTTGTTACAACCACCTAACCATCTGCAGCACCAGCCAACACGGGATCAAGTACCACACGGACAAGATCACACACGGGTAGCTCAAATACATATGTGCACATTATCACTGTGGTCCGTCCAAACACCACGGTAGTACCAGAGGATCAAGTCTTCCCACAGCTGATTCATAGTCAGAAAATCCATATACACGGCTGTCATAAGGCCAGGCAATCATCCACGGCTGGCACAAAGTCAAACGACATATCCACGGCTGACATGAAGTCAGACAAAACATAAATACACAAGCTGTTTGTACGAATGACATCATCTTCACATAGTGCTAGTGGTCTAGGGGTCCACAGTAAGTCCAGACTAACTCTGCGTACATGGATATTACACAATATTCTCTCTTTTTTTTATAGCATCAACTTCACATCAGGTTTGCCACTTATTCTCTTCCAAAATCTTTAACCGAGATGGTTATGTAATCATCCATACACATATCCCGGAATCTCCCTTCCCCTTTCCTTTACGGTATTGGTATCCGTTGTGTGTGGACAATCACATAAACATCAATTTTATAGGTGACAAAATAATTTTAATTGACGTACAAGAACTCATAATTAATTACAAGATCTAATGTAGGAATCATGTGGTCTCTGTATAAACACATGTTTCAGGAACCACTATGTATCTTTAATCACACAGGTAACCATTAGTCAATCAACACTGTCATGTAAAAGGTCATCATGTCAATTCAACATCCACTTTTGACATTCACAATTTCAGACAATGTACAACATGCCAACCAATCGGCCATCAACAATTACATGAAAAAGAAACATAAACGCAGATAACACTAATGTATGTCAATAAGAATGGCACTAAATCATTACACAATAGGCTCAATCATGGCTAATACCCAAATAAAAAGGGGATGCGGCTAGAACCTAGGTTTCAGATTGGATGCATTAAGGTCAAAATTGTCAAGTATATTCTTTATTATCAAAGATAGGAGATTCCAGCAGAATATATGTATCCTAGAGTGTAACCATGTCAGCCACCACAGATCTATGATTCAGTCAGCCCAAACCTTGGCCAGCTTAGAAGCTAATACATGGGGTTCCAAAAATTTTCATTCCATCAATGATCAATTCATCAAACAGATACCCTGTTAGATGTAGTAACAAAGAGCGCAATTCAATAATTGGAAAGGTTTAATTGTATTCAACCATAACCCGAACTCTATGTGGGGCTCAGCCAAGGTCAGTTTTTCCCCATTTTTGAGATTCGATTATGTTCAACTGTCACATCTTATTCATTGTCTACATGCTAAACCTGAATTTCAACATAGGAAAATCAATTAGAGAGGTGAAAAGTCATTCAGACAATTCCACAAACACCTTGCATGGTTTAGCCTGCTTGAAGAGTCCAAGTTAAGGGTTGGCTAATGTTAGTTCCATATTAGTATGAATAGTCCCAATCATACACATCAACAGCCATGATTTGCATGTCTACATTCCGTCAGAAATTTTCCCTTTAACTAGAATTCATATAAATATCATCACAAACAACACAACCCAATCCATTCTGTAGCAGTCGACCTTAGCCCCATCCTATATAGAGTACAGCCAAGGTAAAAACCTAAGTGAGGGCGTTCAGTCTGCGAAAAAAACCCAAACTGAAAATCAGATTCATAGTTATCATGAAAAGAAAAGATCGACCAGTGGTTAGGGTCTCCTACAATCCATATTCGTCAATCTCTCCAATAACCCTCTTATCCCAGCATGCATACACATCAATTATTCCAAAGATCAATCAATTAAGGTTTCCACTAACCCCCTTTAGAGAAAATACTGTGGAATCTCACGTAGATTTGAATGCTTACTCAACTCAAATACACTAACGTCGCCTTATTGATCTTGAGGGAAAGAATATTTCATCCACGAGATTAAACCCTTGGTAAGAGAGTGAAGTGGAGGTGAGGAAAGATGAGAACGGTAAGAAGGTAAGAGAGTTTTATAAGAAAAAGGGCTACCGACATAGAGAGGAGGGGATTGAGTCGTGTGCTGGTTTTCTAAGGGCTTGTTTGGAAAATCTTATCTATATGAATTAGATCTGTTTCAAATGGGGCGGTTTGAAATAGATGTTTAAAAAATAACCTGTTTGGCTGGACCAAGACTGTTTGAAATTGATTTTTTAAAATCCAATGGTTCAAAAATTTACATTAATTTTTCGAGATCTACAATGAATCAGGGACTGAAATTTGTATCCATGATTTTTTTCAGTATACCAAAGAAGATCAATGGTTAGGATTATGATTATGGGACCGACATGACTTCATAAATGCAAATCTATGGTACTGTGTTTTTCGCTTGTGTCTGATCATGTGAAGAGTTTCAATGGTTCAGATCATCATTTAATCTCCTAGAAGTTCAAAAAGAAAAATAAAAATGGACTGTGAAAGGTCACTTGGAATGCAGGTTTTTTAACCTAACCAAATCCAACTACTCAAAGTGTTTTGCATTTTTCTCAAGATATAAACCTAATCACTGATTGTGCACAAAGCACAACTCTTCCCTTATTCCATGCGAACTAGTTATGGTCCCCTTTATTTCTCTAATAAACTGCAACCCAATGGGTCCCATCTCTTATAAACATAATACTACAACTTATTGCTTAAGCCAAAGGGGTCCTTCCAAGAAGTCTTTTAAACCTCTGTTAAAGCCCACCAAAAGATCACTACAAAAAGGGCCCACTTAATACCACTAAGTTTCTAATAAGAAAGGGTCCCATAAAGGTTCCTATTAGATAAATGTGTGACAGGCCTGTGGGCCCAATCCAGGAGTGGTACCCATTAAAATCTGATTTTGTCAGTAGTCCAATGGCTCAGTTGGTTCTACCCAAGGGAACCAGAATATCCATATCATTACCATCAATATAATAATAACCATCCAAAATAAATAATACTTATAAGACCATAATATATATATATATATGTATCTCTCTCCAGGAGATATCTAATAATATCCAATCATTATAGGAAATCAAGGAAATTAAATATATAAGTATTAGAAAATATTTTAGCCCTTAAATCAGGATTTGGGGTATTACACCAAAAAAAAGACCCCGCGGATTAGTTTGTAAAAAATTTATCCTTCTTTTAGATTCTCGGTCCTGTCTGCTGCAGGTTTTAGGGAATTGAATCCAACAATGAGCAATCCTAGGGTCTGTTTGGCTTCACTCTTGGAATGTTTCATTCCGAGAATGAATGAAGAAAATCTTGTTTAACAGGTATTTGTCTCCATTTCTGCACATGTATAAGATCTCTCCCTCTCGATCTCCCTCCTCGCTCTATATCTCTGGATTCTCTCTTGCATAATGCCTGCTAAACAAGACTTTCTTCATTCATTCTTCGAATGAAACACTCCCAAAACGATGCCAAACGAGCCCTAAGCATGCATCCACAAGTCTTTTTTCCAGTTTATAGTTCATGAGAATGGTCAACATTTTCATTGGTGAAGCTGATTCTGAAAACCCAACCTCATCAACATTTAGGATGGTCTAGGTGAGGATTTATTGGCACTACTCAACCAACCAAAGCCCCTGCCACAGTAGAGCCCCTCCATGCTCCCACAAGAATTAGGAGTCAGCAATGAAAGAAGCTAAAAGACTCCATGCTCCCAACAAGAATTAGGAGCTGTTATGCTGTTCAGCAATGAAAGAAGCTCAAAGAAAGATGAGCTGAAAAAAATACCATACACAGATCATTTCCATGCACTTTTCAACCACTCAGCACAAGATCATGCAACTAATCCTAGTAAAAACAGCATATTATCCTGGTTTTTCCATTCTTTCAATTTATGGTTCAAGTCATCTAATTAATATTGATCCATGATGCATGGACACTTCAAAATGGGCAATATGTCATGCCATATCGTATCCAATACTTCACTTTTTATGTGTAAAATACATTTTCCTGTCATGGCTATGGCTTGTTTTTGCTGTATCCATGTCACATCCGTGTGTCATAGATATAGATCTGTATGGTTTTCATTCTAGTTTTTACTCAAAGTTATCGCTATGGGTTGCCAAAAAGTGTATTTGCTTTATTTTCTTAATTTTTACATCATGAGAAACTTTACGTTAAAGTACATAATCTGTGTGAACCAAAATATGTAGTTTCTCCGGCAAGCCCTCACCCTAGGGTGCCAAGGCAGTTGTTGGCATTACTAATGCTGATGTTAGCTCTAGGCTAGGAGCATTGATGCTCTGATAGCAGGTTGAAATTTGGGTTTTTTTACATCACCACCACCACCATCATCATCAAAGTCTTGTCCCGACTATGTTAGGGCCGGCTACATGAATTTGTTTCTACATTCCGATCTATCCTGAGCCAAATCCTCAACTAAGTTGCGCATCTTCAGATCTATTTATAATAATTTGGGTTTTATTATATCACTTACGTAAAAATTATAGAATGACAACCGCCTCCCTGTATTAAAATAGAAACTACAAATGAGTTATTTTTATTAAAATATAAAATACAAATGAACTCATATATTCTTATCATCCTATAGAATATAGGTAGTAATTTTTTCCTAGGAAAATGGCTCCTCACTTTCCCCTCTAAAAATAAATCTCATGTTGGAGAAAATTTGATGGTCCTTCACCATTCACCTTTCGCCATCATCCAGTCCTTCCATTTCCCATGAAAATCCCACTTACAAACAAATCCTCCCTTGGGATGCTTTTTCCTTCAATGTTTGCAAGCTGCACTGCCTCAATATCGTAACCTATGTTATTAGAATAAAAAATAACCATATGTAAATATTTCATCTTCTCACAAACTTATTTCGTGAGTATTAATCAGAAAATTGCTTCACCTTTTACCTTTCATCATTTTCTATTGTCCAGCTAATCCCACTTGGAAAGTGCTACTTGCAAACAAAGCATATGTTAGGGATTCATTTTTCCTTCAGCGTTAGCCAGATTAACTGCTTCAGTAACTTACCATGCATCTTAAATTCAGCCAAAACATTCTTATGCTTTTCATATTTTTCCAAATCCTTTTCTTTGGTTGTTGCATTAGGATAATTCATTTTGTTGTGGATCTGCGTAGGATAAGCCCAAACTGGTTCTCATAAATACTAGATTGTTGTCTTGAATATTGTTCAATTGCCATATCCCATAGTTTATTTTTATGAAAAATAATTAATAAATGCTATAGGTCACTAGTCGTACAATTTCCTTTTTATCTGCAGAAGGGACCTCGACGCTTTTTCTTCATTCTTTGGGTAATATTCCAGTACTCAATCTTTGTTGGATAATCGTGGGAAATTAAACTTGTTATAAAAAGAAATGGGTAATTAAAATGACCACTCCAAGTCCAGCTTCCTATATAATCATAGTCTGACTCATATTTACCTAAGAAAAGTGGTTTTGGAGAAACTGTGCTCCATAGATATGACAAGAGGCTTCCTTTGGATGTGTGGGTTGATGATTATCCAGTTTCCCAAAAAACCTAGTTTTGTACATTAGAATGCAGTTGCATTATTCCTGCAGTTATCATTTTTGTGGCATTTTTCTTTGTAACGCTGTTATTTTGAAACCCACCAGTTAGGTTGGGTGTTCAGAATTCTGGGTTCTGTGGGCCACTTTTTCAAATTGGGAGCCAAACTGTATGTAGGTAGCATCTGTGTGAGTCTCTCTTAGCTATTGAAGGAACTGTTTGCGGTTAATCAGTGTCCATGAAAGCCTAAACGCACTTATTTTTGAAGTTGCAAATGTGTTCACAGTGTTGCAATTATTCTTCTTCCGTTTGTACACCGGTTCTGTCCTGTTCTTTTAATTAAAAACTGGATTCTTATCAGCGATTTTCCATGAGAAAGTTGCAAAAACAGATTCTGGAAAAAGATAAAGAAAACGAAAATTAAGGAAAAATAGGGATGAGAGAAATCTCTTTCTGGTCATCTCACTTAGAGTTGGCCAATCATCACTGTATCCTTTTTATATAAAAATAATAATTTTCTCTAAATCTCCAAAACCTCCCAGGACACAATCCTCAAGTTGATGCATTTATGTTTGTCCAGCTTGGACGAAGCATCACACAATTGCTTCTTCATAACTGCCTTTCTGAGAAATTCTGCCCTCTGATCTTCTGTATAACAATAGCCCAAATGAATTTCTTTCCTTGTGACCTTTCTAATAAATTGACAATCAACCTCAATCTGCTTCCTATGCACATGATACCCTAGATTTCAAGTGATATAAAGCCCAAAAGTACTGTCACACTGTAAAGTCATTGGTCCATTTTGATTGAATAAAATTCGTGCAACAATAATTTCTCACGTTGACAATTCACAGCATTAGTTCTATATTCTGACTCAGAACATGAATGAGCAAACAACAGGCTGCTTCTTGCTCTTCCATGAGACCAAATTCTATCAACAGTTGTTAAGCATCCTGTTATTGATCTATTATCTGTCTTTGGAATCTACCCAATCACCATTCATATATGCTTCCATATCTAAATGACAATTAAAAGTACACAAAATACATTGATAAAAAAAATACAAAATACCTTGCTTTAGTGTTCTATCTCAAAATTTTGTGAACGTGAACAGCAACTAAGTGTTTAGTTCTTGAAGCACGCATAAACTGAGCCATAACACTTACCGCAATTAATATATCTGGCTGGATTATAATCAAATAAATTAACTTTCTAACCAATCTCTGGTATGCACATGGGTCATGCAATAACTCATCACCTTTATAATGTGGTACTTGATTGATTCTACTCAATTGGTGTACCCACCAATTTTTCACTCGACTTTCCTGTTTTGCCAAGCTAGCCCAAGGTGTACGAGGTGACGATTCCGTTCTCTGATCTTACGACTTTCAACCCCCAAAAAAATATTTTTTCCCCATGATTTTTCACTTCAAACTCTTTTCCAAGATGCCTTTAGTTTCCTGGTTTTTTGCTTCATCACTGCCACTTACCACAATAACGTCTACATATATGAATGAGATTAGTAGCTCTCCCATGAACATGGTGATCTGCATGACATCTTTTACACTCGTGCACCAATCCAAGAATGAAAACGTCAATGAAAGTCCGGGATCCGAACCCTAAAGGGGGGCGGGGGGGGCAGGGTGTGAATAGGGCAAGCTTGAGATAATGACCAATTATGAAAAATTTTAAAAAAACTAATATTTTGGATCTTTTAAAAAAAAGCTGTTATTTTTCCTATTTACAAAGCAGCCCCTGAATTTTCTGAAATTACGGAAAAGTTCATTATGCCTGCGACAACTTTCTTCTTCTAATTGCTGGTTTTAGCTTTTAAACTAAGTTTTAGTGAAGAATCTGTATTTCTATGGTGCTTTTGTGGGATGTATACTGCACTTTGTGTGTTCTAGTTCTCATTTCTGATTTCATGTCTCTTCTGTTCTGATACTAGTGCTAAACTTATTGACATCTACCGAAAACGACACAACATAAGTCCATCAGCTGGTTTGAATGATCCAGCTGTTGCTACGGGGATTTCTGAGCTCATATATGAGTCTAAAGACACACATGAAGGACAAGGAACAATTGATTCTGATTTGGCAAATGCATGGGCAGCACAGCTAGATGATGGCATGTGGGAAACCAATGCGCCAGCAGTAAATAGGGTTAGTAGTTGACCACTCAATGTGTTTAATCATGAATGTTTTCTTCATCAAAATCAAATTGATTCTTCGAGGTAGTAATTATACTTTTTGCAACTGAACACTTTATGACCAATTTTGTGTTAATTTAGACAAAAACATGTCTCAGAGGAATCAATCCTGACCGTAAGAGTCTTACAAAAGATGGCACTTGACCTTGTTTGGGATAGTATAGAGTGCCCTCTAAAAATGTTGGTTTAATGCAATGTGTGCATAGCTCCTAGGTGTAATCAGTAGCTTTTCTTGCTATGTAATTTCCTTTCACAGCTGTCGATGGTTTTCTTTCATTTCTTATGCTGATGATTGGAGTGATGCACCGTATGTTTTGTGGTAGGTAAATGAATTTCTTACTGGTGCTGGACCTGATGCTCCCGATGTCGAAGAGGTTAATGTGACTTCTAGACTATCAGTTAGTTACAATGACATGTGGGCCAAGACGCTCTTAGAAACATCAGAATTAGAGGTATAGATATCAAGTTTCTCTTGGTAATAGGTATTTAAATTTAAGGTATAACTATAAAGTATCTCTTGGTGATAGGTATTTAAAGAGAATTTTGAAGACTTGAGCATGGAACTCTGTTGTTCTTGAGCTAGAACTTAGAAGATAAGACACTAGATTATTCTTTTTTGCAGGAAGATGATGCAAGGTCTTATGGATCATCTTCTCCAGAGTCGGCAAGATCTATTGACTCTACCACATCATCTCATTTTGGCGGAATGAGCTACCCATCCTTATTCAATTCCCACTCTTCGGGCTATGCGACAGCACCACAATTGGTATCCATGTCAAAACTCTTTAAAATTTCTGTCCTGCTCTCAATTTCTTAATCCGCTTGACCATTCTACATATAAACATGAATAGTTTTATTTGATCTTTTACTGTTTACATTTAGAATCAATTCTCAGTGCATTGAAAGATTCCTTATTTCGTAGCATCATCAAAATGCTTGGTCTGGTCACTAAATTGAAATGTTTTACAACACACAAAAGATGAGAAAAGAAAAACATTAGTTGGACAACACCTCTCAATGCAAAGATGCTTGTATCTTTAGCCTCGCAAATTCAAGTAGGCCCCTAACCAGAAGTCCTCAACAATTTGATGTAGCCCCAATGGATTGACATCTTATATCCAATTCCAAGCTCATACCAAATCAGGCTACGTCATATGGTTTATCCCATAAGCAATTTGTATCTTTGAGTGACCTTTATAAGTATGAACATTTTGGTGAGTAGATGCAGACCATGTCATATGGTTGGAAGCCCCAAAATCAAGATAACTGTGCTATTAGAAAAGTTAACTTTTTCCCTAAAACTTGAAAATGCTAGCTAGAGACCAGTGCAAGTCCTAGAAGGAGGGGAAAACAGGAGGGGGAGGGGGTTGTTTATGGGATTAATTAAAACTTTAAACTAATACAAGCTAAAGTGCAATCCACAACAATCCAAATAAAGATATGCCAACAGAAAGCTCAAAGCAATATTGCACATTCAAATAAATCAAGACATTCCAATCTCACACATGCACCATATAATCATATAGAATGTAAAAGCAAAGCAAAAGAGATAGAGACACACTTGATTTATAGTGGTTTGGTCAATATGACCTACGTCCACTCCTGAATCAACCTATCCTTCGGTCTTTAGTATTCACTATGTGAGGTTTCCAGTAGGCTCACCTCGAACCTTATACACCTACAATTTTTTAATACAGTGGTTCGATCACACAGGTCTAATCCATTTCACAATATGATTTTAGAAATAAATAACAAAATAAGAACGCTTGCCTCTTATAGATGAATCTAATTTGATGCCTTCTTGTAGCTTGAAATTGAAACCCCAAGCTTGACTCCTGGCTTAGGCTTCTTGCTGATTGAGATGCTCTAATTGTGTGCACAACAAAGGGAGGTAGGAGATGATGGCCTCAGGAAGGTTTAGGTATTATTTTGAAAGTAATCCCAGCCCTAGAAGAGGTGTATCCACTAATCACACTCAAAATGAGCCTTGAATGCTCTTAGATTTTGCTATGTGGAGTGGAAGAGGATCTTGAGGTCTCTAGAAGTGTTTGCCTTAGTGGTGGTTTGTGCTCAGAGAGTTCTCTAAGAATAACATTAGTTTCAGCCTTTGAAATGAACTTTGTTTATATAGAGGAGCTCACAATGGGTAGTCTTCAGTTAGCTGAAGTCATTGTTTGGCTAGCCGAAGGTCCCCAATAGGCACCTTTGACCTTGCAATGGCTAGTCTGACCTTAAGAAAAATTTGACAAAGTGTTCATCGGTTACAGAAATTGGGTCTCGGTTAACCAAGAGCTCACCACATTCTTTTGAGCTGAAAAACGGCTCTCGAGAAATGTAGCCAATGAAGTATGCTCGGTTAGCCACAGGACCTCATTGGTTAGCCAAACCCCTCTGTCGATTAGCTGATGAGTCTGGAACTTGAACAATTAAATTGTTCAGTTCAGCCATTTTAACCCTAACAAATTTACCAGTTTCATTGAGGGTTCTAAGGGCCTTTCTTGGTAACCCTAACAACCTGATGGAGCTTGTCCTTCCAAGACTGGAACTTCTAGGATTGATCTTGATCTTCCTTGATTTAGCTTTGAGAGGCAAGGTCTCAGACTTGTCACAAAATTGACTAACCAAGGGGAAGAGCAAATTTAACTATGACACTAACAAAACTCGGGCAGAAGGGAAACTTGAATCATTTGTTGAACATCAGGAGTAAGAGAAGAAGCAGCAGGTTGGCTGGCGGAAGCAGAACTCAACACAGCTGAAGATGTATCTTCCACAGTTTCTTGATATTGCTTTGTTCATCCAATTATGTGGCCTTCTTCTGCACTCAGCAATAGGATATCTATATCCCTTAACACTAATTGAAAATTTTTCTTTGACCCTAATCTTCTATGTGGTCTAACTCTTTGCAAGAGTAGCATTAAGTTTTACCGGGATCTCTTCCACGCGGTTTATTTTGAACAGCGTAACCCACTTTTTACAGTCCCGATGTTGATTGTTTATGTTGAATAGCAGCTAGTGGTTGAAACCTTCATTCCTCTAAACAGTTCTTATAAATACGTCTAAGCTAGGAACTAGGAAGACAAGATATATTCATTAAATTTCTCTAGTGGTCTCAAAATCAGGATGATTTGTTGAACCACAATGATAGCATCATTAGGAACTATTGCATATGTCAACAATGTGTATTCTATCCATAATAAATTCTTGAAACCAGAATAGTACTCTTGAATTGATTTCTCCTTGATGTTATTCTCCTAGTTTGAACTTAAGTCAAAATAATCAGGCTGAGTGTTCTTGGTTATAAACACGCTTCAAATAATTCCACTTGGCCTTGGAAGTTTGGTAGGGTCGCAGACTATTGGCAATGTGAAGCTCTTTAGAATTCAGCATCCTACTCATCACACTTGCATTAGCAGTAACCCGTGGATCGATTTTCAATATCTGTGAGTTTTGGGATGAAGCCATCAACATATCCCCGCATGTCCTCCCCTTGTACAAAGAGACGGAATGGGAATTCCCAAAGGAAGTATTTGTTTCCATCAAATTTAACATACAGAATTTCCAATATGTCCAATAAAGCCATAGTATTCAAAAACCAAAAAACAAAAAAAAAAGCCCAAAGAACGGATTTAATTTCTTCAATAAGACTGTTTATCTGTAATGCAAAGAATCACAATCAAATTTGCACCTGATTGTAAAATTTCCAGAAAATCATTCAGGCTCAGGCAACCTTCATTGTGCTTTCTTCTTTTCTAAAAGCCGTTTATGTCCTTTCTCCTTTCAATGATCAAATTCTGTAATCTGATAAGGCTCAGCATGATACAGTTCTCCACGAAGTTTTGATGAAATCAGATAAAGTCAAAAATCATCAACAACTGTGATTAAATTCCCTTCAGGTTTTATCCAAAAAAAGAATCTGCAAAAATTCTTGTTAATACCCAGGAAAATGAACTTGAGATCACTGTAGCTTTTTCCTGAGTCGTTGATCACAGTTGGTGGCCCCGTAGCCCATAGTATATCGCATATACATGCAAATTGTCATTCCAGCAATATTGTGCTCACTGAGACCAGAAAAATATTCCAGCAAGACGAATCTGTTAAAGTGATCACCAAATTCTTCTCTGATTACAGAAGACGGATCAAAGGTTCTACAATTCATCAGATCACGCAAGTGGTTTGATTCCATTTTCTGGAACCAAAGAACCCAGGTCTAGATCTAGATTGTACTAACGAGAAAAGAAAAGAAAAAAAGTGGGCCAGAACCTTCCTGAAAAAATGTTTTAAAATGAGGGCCTCTCTCTCTCTCTCTCTCTCAACCGAAGGTTGGGTAAAGTCCGACTTGCAATCTGTCACCAAGCACTCTGCTACCATCACAGAACATAACAATAGCGAATTTTGAGAGAATTCGCATGCCTTATATTGTAGCATTCTAATGCAGACCAGTCCCCAGGTCAGCCTGCCCATTGGGCACGTACGGCAGGCCCAAAAGTTTCAGCAGAAGGCCCAAGCCCATTGAAGATATAAATCTCAACATCGTTCAAGCCTAGGATTCTTTCCTGTTTTTTCCATTTATTTTAGTGATGAGTAGCTATAATTTAGGGATAGAAATTTAATTTTATTAGAAAGTTTACTTTAGGATTTAGACTTTGATTTTAATTGGAATTGTTTTCAGATTAGGATTAGGACTCTAAAGTCTATATAAAGGATTGTAATCCCTCTTATTTAGTAGTTCATTGATTATTAAAATTTTCTGTCTTTGAGTTTCTCTCTCGGTTGTTTGTCTTTGCTGTGAGCCGTGAGACCAAGACTGATGCGTTCTATCCCTAAGCTCTGGCTTTGAGAGTAGTCAGTGGTTTCTCTTTCCTTACCCATATTGCTCCGATCGCTGATTGAGGTAACCTAAGACTTAATCTCTGTTTTGAATTCTCATCGTCCTATTAGCATCGTCGACGTCGTTGTCAGGCCAACCATCGATGCCCATCACCAAAATACATCTTCAACATCCATATCCCACGCTCACCAAATCCTAAATCCCTAACCCAATCTTAAACCCGTAAAACTCCTTCTACCCATGAAAACCTTCAAACCCTATTCCCAATCCAAGGAGGACATTTACAAAACTCGATGTAGAGTTCTCTCCAAAAAAGGGAGAACCAATGCAGGGCCGACCCAAGGACGACCAGCCCATTGGGCCCATACCACAGACCCAAAAGTTTCAGCAGAAGGCCCAAGCCCATTAAAGATATAATTGTCAAAGCTAGCAAGAAGAAGAGAGAATTATTGATGTGAATTCGATGATCCCTTTTGAGGGTCACGATGCTTCAATATATAGAGTTCATGTTTCCATATGAGTTACAGTGATTGATGTAATTAACTAAATTACAGTCATCCTAATCTAATTATCATCTAATCATATCTCCTAATAAGGCAAAGAATCAATTACATAGCTGTACATATGAGACTTGTTTTGACCCACAAGTTGGGCTTTATTTGTCATGGGCTGTGACCCACTAACCCATTTGACACCCCCCCCCCCCCCCCCCTCAAATTGATGTGGGTGAATCTACGAGCATCAATTTGCCAACTAAGAATTAGTGCCGTGGCCGAGGAAGTCCTTTGGTAAATATATCTGCAATCTGGAGTCCGGTAGGAACATGAGGAAGAGTAATTGCTTTACGCACAAATTCATCACGTATGTAATGACAAGCCACTCCAATATGTTTTGTGCGTTCATGGAAGGCAGGATTTTCAGCAATCCGGATGGCACTAGTATTGTCGGCATAGAGAGGTGTAGGGCCAGATTGTGGAAAGCCAAGCTCAGAAATAAGACCCCGAAGCCAGACAATTTCAGAGGTGGCAGCAGACATAGCACGATATTCTGCTTCTGTGGATGATTTGGAGACTTTATCTTGTTTCTTACACTTCCAGGAGATCAACGAGTCCCCTAAGAACATGCACCAACCCGTGGTAGATCGGCGACTATCAGGACAACCAACCCAGTCAGAATCTGAGTAAGCAATGAGAGAAGTCAAATTACCCACAGGAAAGAAAAGGCCACGAGAAGGTGTATGAAGAACATATCGAAGAATGCGCCGAACGGCAACAAGGTGGAGATGGCGCGGTTGTGTCATGAACTGACTAACCAGATTCACCGCATATGAGATATCAAGCCGTGTGATAGTCAAGTAGATCAAGCTTCTGACTAAACGGCGATACAGTGTTGCATTAGGAAGAAAATCACCTGTATCATGTGCGAGTTGAAGATTGGCCTCAATGGGTGTATTGACAGGGGTGGAGTTTTGAAGACCAGTCATCTCAATGAGATCCATAACATATTTGTGTTGATCGAGGATGAGCCCTTACTCTGTCTGATGAACCTCAAGGCCTAAGAAGTATGTGAGGGGTCATAAATCTTTCAGATGAAAAGATTCATGTAAGGAAGCTTGGAGGTGGGTGATCATGTCAGAATCTGTTCCAAAGATGATGATATCATCCACGTAAACCAAGAGGACAGTAATCCCATTCGAGGAGCGATGAAGGAACATAGAAGGATCTTAGGCGCTTTGAGTGAAATGAAGATGAAGAAGAGCGTCCCGAAATTTTTCAAACCAAGCACGTGGGGCTTGCTTAAGACCATATAAAGAGCGTCGTAAGCGCGCACAGTCACCTGTCGAGGCACCTGTAATGCCTTGGGGAAGTCGCATATAGACTTCTTCCTTGAGATCACCATGAAGGAAAGCAGCAATGAGTGAGAAGCAGCAATGGCCAAAACAGTACGGATAGTTGTCATTTTTGCAACGGGGGCAAACGTTTCTTCATAGTCGATACCATATTCCTGGCAGTTACCCAAAGCTACTAACCGTGCTTTATAGCGATCCAACGAGCCATCAGCTTTCAGTTTCACTGAAAAAACCCATTTGCAGCCGATAGGTTTTGCTGAAGAGGGACATGGAACTATATCCCATGTATGATTATCCTGTAGGGCGGCTAACTCTTCGCGCATAGCCTTTTGCCAACAGTTATGCTTCACCGCTAGTAAGTAAGAAGGAGGAATAACAATGGAGGAGAGGGTAGCAAGCAAAGATGTGTGAGTGAACCCATATTTTTCTAGAGGCTTGGAGAGACGAGAAGAACGTCAAAGCTGAACCGGAGGGGAGGCAGCAGGTGAGGAGGCAAATGCAAGATCAGGTGTCAACGAGGAGGGATCCGATGGGGGAGGCAGTAGTGGAACATCCTTATGACAACGTCGTTCATAAACAATGAGTGGAGAAGAGATTGTGTCAGAAAAATTTGGTAGATGAGAAAAAGAAGGAGAAGGCGAGGAATGGGTAGAAAAAAAACCGCTGGTTTTCGAAAAAAATGACATTTCGAGAGATGCAAAGGCGGTTGAGTACAGGATCATAGCAGAGATACCCCTTTTGATGAGATGCGTAGCCAAGGAATGCACGTCGGGCGGGCTAAGCGGTTAATTTGGTATGTTCAGTAGGAGGAAGATGAACAAAACAGGCACGTCCAAAAATGCGCAGGTGGGTATAAGTAGGATCTTTATGAAAGAGATGAAAGTATGGTGTTTGATTGGAGAGGCTATGGGATGGTAAGCGATTGATTAAGTGAACCGCAGTGGCTAATGCTTCGGGCCAAAATTTCGCAGGAACTGATGATTCTAAGTGAAGAGAACGGACAATATCGAGGAGATGTCTGTTTTTTCGTTCAGCAACTCCGTTCTGTTGAGGAGTGTAAGGGCACGATCGCTGCGATAAAATCCCGTATTTTTCCAAATAAGTTTGAAATTTATGGGACATATATTCCCCTCCGGAATCAGAGCGGAAAACTTTTATGTGAGTAGAAAATTGATTTTCAACATATGCCATAAATTTTTGGAAAGCGTCAAAGACTTCAGATTTAGAATGCAAGAAATAAACCATGTGAATCTACTATGATCATCAATAAATGTGAAAAAATATTTAAAATTTGTATGAGAGATGACAGGAGTAATCCCCCAGACGTCACTATGAATAATGTCAAAGCAGTTTGAAGCCATAGTAGATTTTGAAGAAAAGGGAAGGACTTTGCTTTTTCCAAGTTTGCAAACAGAACACTCATCAGGAATGTGACTAAAACAGGTTTTATTTTCGTTAATACTACCATTGTTCAACATCAAAAATAACAATTTGGAATGAGGATGGCCTAATCTATTATGCCAGAGCCTCCAAACCTCTTGAGGAGAAAACCAAGAGAAAGTAGAGATCTGGTTATTCGGAGAGGGAGGCAGAACAAGAGGAAACAAGCGTCCACACTTAGGCCCCGTCGCGATCACCATCCCCTACACTTGATCCTGCACAACATAACCAGAGCGAGAAAAGGAAACATTACAATTATCATCAATCAATTGGCCAACAGACAGAAGATTTGTAGTTAGATGAGGAGAGAGAAAGACATTTGTGAGAGGTAATGGATGAATAATATCACCAGTGGCTGTTATAGGAAGCTTTTGACCATCAGTAGTATGGACTTGCAAACTTCCATTGTATGGTTGTAGGTTAGAGAGATGAGTGGTGGAGGAGGTCATGTGATTTGAAGCTCCAGAATCAATAAACCAAAGGGAGGAAGAGGATTGGTTTTTACCTGAAATGCCAAGTGCAGAGAAGGCATTAATGATCATTTGTTGAATAAGCTCAGGGGTGATCCGAGGAGGATTATTGAAGGCAAGAGGTGGTGAAGGCATGACCGGTGCTGAAGGACTATTGCTAGAAGTAGTAGCATCTGCAGTATTGACATGATATGCTCGTGGAGTGCGATTTTGTGGCCGCTTTTTGCGATCAGTAATAACATGTCCATTTGATTTGCAGTAATTACAGAACTTGGTCTTACACTGTGAGGCATAGTGGCCATAACTCTTGCAGCCAAAGCACTGGATTTTGCTGAGATCTCTTGCAGGGGGTTGTCCTTTAGCAGCAGAAGTGTTATGATGAATGATCCCTCCCGGACCGTGAGAGACACCAGGGGTATAATTAGTAGTTGCAACATATGTTACATCATGAGAGTTTCCTGAGGACTGCTGCTTCAGAACATGCTGAGTGAGCTGACTTTGTTCCTCGCGCAAGAGTTCATTAAGACACTCATTCAAAGATGGAGAAGGAACCCTGCTCATCAAATTGGAACAAATGATCTCATATTCAGATCTCAATTTCATGAGGAACTGGTCTCTGTGAGAAGTTGCGTGTAATTTTTGAATCTCAGAAAGAGCTGCCTCAGATACATTGAGGTATTTGATGTCATCATATTCTGCTCATAAATTGAGAAAACCTGTATAATAGTCCTGGATGGATGAGGTGCCTTGGGAATATTGAGCAATCTCCAGTTCAAGTTGGTATTGACGGGCAGAGTTCCCTTGGTGATACACTTGTTTCAGATATTCCCACATCTCCTTGGAGGTCTTATAAGGTTTGAGATTTAGGATATATTGTGGTTCAACAGAACCAAGAATCCAGGTTTTTATCTTGGCATCCTTCGTATTCCAAGAGAGTATTTTTTTCTCATCTTCCTTAGGTCGTGGATCCCCTCCTGAAACAAATAGGACCAGGAAGTGTAATTCTTGCCATTAAATTTTATCAAGGCAGTTTCATGCTTTTCCATTTTAGTAAGCAGTAGATCTATTAAACTGTGCAAGAAAATTCAATTGTACTTAAATCAAACTGAGAAGGAATGCTAATCAGATATGAGAAGACGTCCAATATTTCCAGGGATGACAGCAATGAAAAAAATAATTTTTCACAAAAAAAATGCCCCAGGCGAGCAAGATTTTCCAGACAGAATGGAGTGCAGCAAACAATAGGTGTGATGTATGAGCAATCAGAGATCATAGAGTGATGAAGAGACAAAATTCGCACCAAACAAGCTAGATTGCTCGCCAAACAGAGCTAGATCCAAAAACTTGGACGGTTGTGATGAAAAGATACTGCAGAATCTGAAATTTCTCTAGAAGGGGTAGAAAGCCTACCTCTGTGATGCCAAAAATCCTCAAAAAATGTCCACAAATACCAAAAGAAGTAGACGAGCAGAGTGTTTGCAATCTCTAGATACAGGAGTGCCGATCTGTGGTGGGCCGCGTATGATCACACCTTGATCAGACCAACGGATGAAGATTTCTTGAGGTAGGGAAGACACTGAATGACTTCCAGTGCTTGGTAGATGGAGAAGATCACTCAGAAAACTCTGTATAGAGTTTTGTTTACTCAAAGCTCTGATACCATGTCAAAGCTAGCAAGTAGAAGAGAGAAATATTGATGTGAATTCGATGATCCCCTTTGAGGGTCACGATGCTTCAATATATAGAGCTCATGTTTCCATATGAGCTACAGTGATTGATGTAATTAACTAAATTACAGTCATCCTAATCTAATTATCATCTAATCATATCTCCTAATAAGGCAAAGAATCAATTACATAGCTGTACATACGAGACTTGTTTTGACCCACAAGTTGGGCTTTATTTGTCATGGGCTGTGACCCACTAACCCATTTGACAATAATCTCATGATCGTTCAAGCAGAGGATTTAGGGATAGATATTTGATTTTATTAAAAAGTTTACTTTACGATTGAGACTTTGATTTTAATAGAATTGTTTTTAGATTAGGATTAGGACTCTAAAATCCATATGAAGGATTGTAATCCATCTTATTCATTTGTTCATTGATTAATTTAATTTTCTCTCATTGAGTTTCTCTCTCAGTTGTTGTGAGACTAAGGTTGGTGTGTTCAATCCCTAAGCTTTGGCTTGCAGAGTAGTCCTTGGCTACTCTTCCCCTACCTATGTTTCGTTACATTTGCCTGTATCTATATTCTATATAGAAAATGTAAAGAATTCTATGGAAGCTAAATTAGATCCAATCTTAGGGCTGTGATTGGGCTGTAGCTATATCTGTATCTGGTAGGCTATGGGACTAATTATTTGCACTATACTTCTCCCTATTATAACTGTCAATGTCAGCCAACTATTTGCAAATCTGTTATATGGTCTGAATCGTCAATAAGAACTCAATTCAAACTCTCACAGCTAGCTCTCTTTGGGTGGTGAAAGGATGCAAAAGCTCTTCAAGGATAATGCTGTACACTGAGTTGGTGTGATTCATGATGCCTTTCTCTGTCAGGATCTATGATGCCCAGATACGGTACGGATACGGCAAGGACACGGATTTTACATGTAAAAATTGAAGTATCGGATATGATATGACACAATACGTTGCCCATTTTGAAGTATCAGTGCAGGCGTGCATCATAGTCAGGGATGGCTTTGGAAATTTTTCTACTAGTTTTGATTTAGGACCATCACCTATTTTATAGGTATGACTCTTGAATATGTTTGGAATGCAGCATTAAAATGCTTGAATTCTCTCCTCGACGGCTTGCATCAGAGGAGCTTTTTTTTTTTTTTCCTTTTTTTTTTCCGGATAAGGATCGGTTGAGGTAAAATGGCATGAAAAATAGGAATACTGTCCACCTATGGTACATGGTGCACAGCCAACTGAAGTGACCTGACAAAATTGTGGAGAACCATGATACCCGAATATTCAAAATAGGCAACATGTCGTTGTATTCGATACTTTAGTTTTTATGTTTAAAATCCATGTCCTTGCCATATCCATGGCGTGTCTCTGCCATATCCATGCTGTATTTGGGCATCATCGGTGGACATTTTACATCCCAACCCTTTTCCAAATACCAAACATAGATTGTGTAACTGCATGATGGATCCACCACAACCATCTGTTTGGCTGGATGTTCACAATTTTTCTAGGGCTGGATAATGTTATAGTGGTTCTCGTGTTGCTTAGATATAACATTGCAGAAATATCATTCTAGTAACTTTGTGAAAATTTAAAATTAATAGTCTAGGCTAATCCTGTCTTGTGCCTATATAGATTAATGCTGTATCTGGATCAGGATAGAATTCTTATATAACTTGACTTTGGCAGGAGAGCCAGGCAGCAGCTGCCAGAAGAAAGTTAAGCAACACTTCTATTGGTTCTTCAACAAGTTACGAGGGGCTTGGTTCTCCGGTTGGTTTATACTGTAGAAAATGGGAAATTCAATTGATTTATTCACTTAGATCTGGTCAAACTTGAGTTCTAATAGTTGGTCCCTTTTCAGGTCAGAGAAGAGCCTCCATCATATTCAGGATCTATTTTGCAGGGGTTTGAGTCATTTGAGAACCCTTTAGCTGGTCAAAGGGATCAGAGTTTTGGCTCCCATGATCACGAGGAAACAGCTGCTGAAAACCCTCAGTTTGGAAAAGCACTTTATGATTTCAGTGCAGGTGGCGATGATGAGGTAATTATATTTCCATTGAATGACAGGAATGTGGCCTTTGCAAGAAAACATTCAATTTAACATAGAACTGGCCCATGTACTAAGAGAATATAATTAATGCTTGAACGTTTTTTCATAAATTTATAGGACATGCCAATTAATTAACCCCATTGATCTACTTGTATGATTCCTTTGTATTTGATTGAGTTCTTTTTGGAGGCAGCACAACAGCAAGAAATTATTGTCACAAAATACTGGATACTTTCAGGAAAAACTGATACAAGTACCAGTACCAGTACCAGATGCTTTGTTGTAGGTGAAAATAATGCTTTAAATATATTATGATTGTTATATTTGAACACAATGGTTTTGTTACTCCTAAATCAATAATGAAAATATGAAAGTGAATAATATAAAAAGGTTTTTTTGGAGCAACTTTACAAGTACCAGTTCCAGATGCTTTGTTGTAGGCGGAAATAATGCTTTAAATATATTAAGATTGTTTTATTTGAACACAAGGGTTTTGTTACTCCTAAATCGATAATGAAAATATAAAAGTGAATAATATAAAAAGATTTTTTTGTAGCAACTTTACAGGTTCTTCTTTAACTTGTTATCATGGTTAAGGACTAATTTATTTAGTAACATTAAATAAAAAATAATCTTCATCATCAGAATTCAGTGCCTTGTCCCTAACAGTTTGTCGTAGTTTCTCCGATTCAGTCATTCATCCTTGTAAAAGAAAAACTGGTAAACCTAATTCGTCATATATCTGGAATGACACTAATTGATTAATGTCCATCGATCAAGACCACAAAGATTACAAATGGTTCAAGCTTTGAAGTTTATGGGTGCATATGATAGAGCATATAGGGTTTACACGCATTATTTTTTCCAGTCCAAGCCCATGTAAGAGCCCAAATCAGTGACCAGGAAGATAACATATGGTTTGAGCTTTCAAGTTTATGGGTGCATATGATCAAGCATTTGGTGTTTGCACCATAGTTATTAATTTCGTTTCGGACCCCATTTCAGTGTGGCCTCCAAAATGAAATGTGTCAGCCGATTTGGAATTTCAGTGAAACATTTTGGAGTTACGATTCAGAAAAATAAATAAAATCAAAAAATATATATGCTTGAAAAAATAAAGAATAAAATATAAAATATAATTTTTGCTTTTAATTCATTATGATAGAACAACATTTAACCTTTAAGTATAAAATTTAAGGACATTCTTACCATAATAAATTTTAAGCACAATTTTCATAACCATAAAAGTTAACAACCTTTAAAATTGAAGTTTGGAAACATTCTCCAATTTTGCCCGCTTTGGAAATTTTGGATATTTCGGTCAATTTCGGTCAAAATCCATGTTTTCAACCGAAATTGACCGAAAGTCAGACCAAAAAGTTATGCCAGTCATTTCGTTTCAGCTTCATGGCCAAAATGAAAATTTTCGGCCGAAACAAAACGAAATTGATAATTATGGTTTAGACACATTTCTATAAGGTTCTTGCCCCAAGCCCATGTAAGAGCCCAATCAGTTTATAGCCCTAGAAGGACCAAAACCAATCGATGGGCTTAAACAACACCTAACTTAGACTCATCATTATCAAAGCCTTGTCCCATCTTTGTTAGGGTTAGCTTAATTACGTTTCTTCATTCTGATCTATCCTGAGATAAATCCTGGGATAGGTTGCACTTATTCAAATCTATCTTTATCACTTCCATCCACGTCCTCTTCAGCTTGCCCCTTTCCCTTTATAGGTCATCAAGCCGCATAGAAAAACATTTCCCCACCGATGTCAAGCCATCTCAAATGGGTTTCTCTTATTTTATTATCTATTGAAGCGAACCCCTAAATGCTGTCAAAAGCGTTTATTTCTAATTCTATTCTTCCTATTTTTACCACACATCCACCTCAACATTCTCATCTTTGGTACACTCATTTTGTGCATGTGTTACTTCTTGATTGGCCAACATCCTACTCCATCAGTTATAGCTGGTCTAATCGCATTTCTATAAAGTTTTTCCTTCAGTCTTATTGGTATACGCTGATCACAAAGCACTCCAGAAGAAAGTCTTCACTTCAACCATCCCGCTCTTATCCTATATTCAACATCTTCCTCAATCTCTCCACCCTTCTAATTATTGAGCCAATGTATGGGAAAGATTCCTTTGTGGTAATATCTCTTGGGCTTCAACTCTCACTATTTCTGCTCTCTGCACATGCCCACAGAAGTTATAATCCATATATTTTGTCTTTGTATGAATTATTTTAAAGCACTTAGATTCTAAAGCCTCCCGCCATCCCGCGATTCGTTATTCACACCATCTCTGAATTCATTACCAACACTACATCATCCGCAAACAACATACACCAATGTACCTCTTCTTAAATATGAGCAGTTAACTCATGGCACAATTAGTGTAAACAAGAAAGAGATTAAAGTGGACCCTTGCTTCTAAATTGTCATTGGGAACTCACTTATCCCTCCACAGGTAGCTCTCACACTCGTTGCAGCTTCCTTATACATGTCTTTAATGATTTTAATATAACCTCTTGGAACACTCCTTTTATTTAAAACCCACTAAATTAAATCTCTATGTAACCTATCATACGCTTTCTCATGACGACCATATGCAGAATTTTTCTCTACGCTCCGTATTTTCCCATTAATTACCTAAGGGAGAAGATAGCTTCTATAGTTGACCTCCTTTGCATGAAACCAAGCTGATTTTTAGATATCATGGTCGTTTGTCCAAGTCTTAGATCCATTGCTCTCTCGCAAAGTTTTAATGTGTAACTCATAAGGTTAGTCCAACAATAGTTTGTACAATTTTGTACATCACTTCCGTTCTTGTATGTAGGTACTATAACACTTCTTCTCCATTTATGCGGCATTTTCTTTGTTATTAATATCTTATTGAAGAGCTTAGTTAACTAAATCCACCCAATTTCTCGTAAGCATTTTCAAGCCTCTATTGGATTGTCAAATGGTCTTTTTGTTTTCTTTTTATAACCCAGGGTATCTCCTGCCCATCCTAGCTCAAGAGCCTTTGGCCCTTAGCCCCAGGGACACTCGATTCTGTACAGTCAGGAACTAATCCCTAGGGGCACATGCAAACCCTCCTATCCACATACATCGTGTAAAACTATGGGAGGTGGTCAACAAAGGTAAATGTCAAACAAAAGACCTCTCTGCTTCCTAAGGCGCAAAGTCTTTAGCCAACTGAGCTACCGCTAGTTGGTAAGTGTCATCTGACCCTATGGTCTTTCATGTCTTCATTTGCCTCAATGCTTTCTTCACTTCTGCTACCCTTATTCTGCAATAAAAGGCATGTTGCATTCTACTTATGAAGTATCCTCCCTTATTCTTAGGCCTCCTATATAATCTTTCTTTAAAAGTTTGTTAAAATATTCTCGCCACCTTTCTTTAATATCGGTGTCCTTCACTAAAACCTTTTGGTCGTCATTCTTTATACATTTGATTTGATCCAAGTTCGTACTTTTCCTCTCCCTTATTTGTTTAGGCTTAAAAATAGTCTTTTCTCCTTTCCTTGTTCACAACTTATTAGATAGGTCATCATATGCTTTGAACTTTGCATCACGTACTACTTTCTTAACTTCTATCTTTTCCTTTTTATACATTTCATAATTTTCCATATTCCTTGTCTCCAACCAAATTTTGTAACGTTTTTTCCCTCGAATTACTTCATGAACCTTTACACTCCACTACCAAGTTTTTTTTTTACTTTTTATCATAGTATATTTTCCCTTTCAACTCTCCAAGCACCTCTTTTACTGCCGTCCTATTACAATCAAACATTTGATTCCACATCACCATAGTTTCTCCTTCCGAATTCCATTTTCCCTCTCTATCATTTTATCCTTAAATATTATTGCTCTTTCTCGTTTCAAGTCCCTCCACCTTCTTTTAGAGCATGTTTTGTTTACTACTCTCTTTTTACTTATAATGCAAATATTTAAAACTATTGCCCTATATTATGCGGTCAAACTCTCTCTTGGAATAACTTTATTGTCTTTACAAGCCAATCAATCATGTTTCTTAATCAGAAAAATGTCTATTTGGCTCCTCCTACTAGTTCCACTTTTATAGGTAATTAAATGCTCCTTTCTTTTAAAGCGGGTGTTTGCTTTTACAAGGTCAAATGCTAATGCAAAATCCAAGATAGTGATTCCTAAATCATTCTTTTCTCCAAATCCTTGTCCTCCATGCACTCTCTCATACCTTCTATTATCCTTTCCTACATGCCCATTTAAGTCCACTCTTAAGAAAGTCTTTTCATTTGTTGGAATTTCTTGTATTAAATCATTCATCTCCTCCCAAAATTGTCTCGTAACACTTCTTTCTAATCTTGCTTGGAGTGCATAGGTACTAATGATATGCATTAGATCTTCCTCTAACACTAGTTTAATCATGATAATTCTATCACCCAACCTCTTTACCCCGCGTAATCTTTTCTTACAAATTCTTATCTACTACTATACCTACTTCATTTCTTGCTTTGTTCTTTTTTACATAGTAGAGTTTATAACCTTGAGCGAGTTTCTTAGCTTTATCCCCTGACCGAGACTGTTGGGCCAAAATCTGTGGACTGTAGGATCACTGCAGATCCGCATTTGGACTGTAGTGATCACCATAAGGTGTTCCAGGCCTTTTGGAGCCATTGGCCTTCCACATCTGGGGACAAGCCCATTTGCACCTTGCTAATCACCCATAACAGGCCTAAGCACTGGTCCAACTTGCTTATGCACAGACTTGTTCAACTTTTCTGTCTTTAATCCTTGAATGTTTGTAGTTTACTCCTTGTTTTGATTAAATGTAGGATCATTCCTAGGGTTTAAAACTCATTAATGCTACCACTAATTATAATATTACGGCTGACACTGTATTTTGTTGTTATTGGACACTTTTCAGAAATCAGTCCTCTTTGGGCCCTGTGCATGTGAAGTAGCCTAGGGTTTGGATTCCAAACTCTTTCTTCCTTTTGCAAAATCATTGCGCTGAGTTTTATTCTTTCTGTTTTTATTGGAGCTCCTATCACAAACTACTGTCACATAGTCCATTGAGTTGCAATCCCTTTTGAAACGAGAGACTCTTAGATTGCTCTGTGTGATAATCATCTTCTCTTTATAATATATGATCCTTAATCAAATTACTAATTAAGGGATAATCTCAATAGATCAGAGTCTTTCATAAGTGTATTTAATATAGTAATTCTCAGGCAGCGACTGTATGTTACTAAGATTTGCCAAAATGGAGTCCTTTATTCTCTACAATTATATATATTAAAACAGCAGCCCTCGTCGCAAAGGAGCGACTTGTGGCTTGCAGCAAATTCTTCTCGAAATTTCACGTAGTTGCACCTCCATCAAGAAGTGTCCAACAGTCTCCAACAATCCTCTTCTAATCCTCTCTTAAATTTAAATTTTCCTAAAATCTCTCGATGAAAATCCCTTCCCTATCTATTCTCTCCCTAATTTCTCCCTCTCATTACAATCCCTCTTACCAATGAGACTTTTTTCCCCAAAGGAGGCTACTACATATCTTCTACACATTTTTGTTTAGAATTTTGTTTTATTTTCAATTTTTTTCCTTTTTATCATCTGTGCACCCAGTGGACATTTGACTTTAGTAAGTTAAAGACTGGCCACCAAATTGAATTTTTCCCCTTTTTTTACAATCAGTCGGCCCACTATGTATTGGATTCCAAACTCTTTCTTCCTTCGCAATCTCATTGCGCTGAGTTTTATTCTTGCTGTTTTTATTGGAGCTTCTATCACAAACTACTGTCACATAGTACATTGAGTTGCGATCCCTTTCAAAACAAGAGACTCTTAGATTGCTCTGTGTGATAATCATCTCCTCTATATAATATATGATCCTTAATCAAATTACTTATTAAGGGACAATCTTAATAGATCAGAGTCTTTCATAAGTGTATTAATATAATAATTCTCAGGCAGCGACTACGTGTTACTAAGATTTTCCAAAATGGAGTCCTTCATTCTCTACAATTATATATATTAAAACAGCAGCCCTTTTTGCAAAGGAGCGACTTGTGGCTTGCAGCAAAGTCTTCTCGAAATTTCACATAGGAGTGTCCAACGGTCTCCAACAATCCTCTTCTAATCCTCTCTTAAATTTAAATTTTCATAAAATCTCTTCATGAAAATCCCTTCCCAATCTAATCTCTCCTCCTAATTTCTCCCTCTCATTACAATCCCTCTTACCAACGTGACTTTTTCCCCCAAGGAGGCCACTACATATCTTCTACACGTTTTTTTTTTGAATTTTTTATTCTTTTCAATTTTTTCTTTTTTATCACCCGTGGGCCCAATGGACATTTGACTTTAGTAAGTTACAAACTGGCCACCAAATTGAGTTTTTTCCCCTTTTTTACAATCAGTCGGCCCACTATGTATTTGACCAGTTTGGATTTGAGAGGTTGGCCTCGCTGACAGATCTCCTGCAAGGTTTTCCCTTGCCATTCTCTCTTTTTTCTTCATCCAGTAATGGGTGTCATCATTGATTTTTATGATAGATGGGCATGATGTGTAGGTTAAATTTTGCTGCTGATCAATTTGTGGGACTCTCATGTCAAATGCAAGCTGCAGAAATTTGGGGCCCACTATAGATCATTGTCAGCTTCATCTTTGTTACTTTTTATCAATCTATGGGGCCCACTATAGATCATTGTCAGCTTCATCTTTGTTACTTTTTATCAATCTATGGGGTCCACTATCAAAGCCAGACTTTCTCTTTTTTTTATTCCAAGTTCAAACAATATGTGGGTCTTGCATGATCCATTTTCTCATACTAATAATAATTCCATTCCAATCTCTCTATCCTTTTACTAAAGAAAAAAAATTTCCCACATCTTAAACACTATCTCTACTAGGAAAGATTGTATAGAGAGCTGGTTGTTTCCAAAGAATGATATACCGTGTAATGATGCCTTTTTCCAATCCTTCCCCTAGATCTATTTTTTATTTTAGGTTTTTTTTTTTTATCAAATCATTTCCAATGCCTTTGTTTCCATCAGTAATTTCTTCTGCTGAGTAGCAAGTCTATATTATGTTTTTTGTTTTTTTTTCTTAGTGATGATATGGTTTAAACTCTCTAATTCAAGGTTGCAAATATAAGCAGAAATCATATATTTTGTAATGGGATAAAAGTTGACTAGAATGAGATTTGATCAAACCCTATTGCATATGGGAATCAAGATTCTTTGAGTTTTTTAAAGATTTGACGTGGTCTCTACTATAAAATAAGAGGTCATCCGTATGATTTTATCTTCCCTTTCTTCTTTTGGATTAATTCACCCTGTGTACCATGAACAATTCGAATTGACTATTCTTTTTTATGTTTTCTTCTTTATCATATGTTATATTTTTCATAATTAATAATCCATTTTTTTCATTTTTTGGCTCCTTATTTTATGTAATTGAGCCATTCTTCCAATACCACATACTAGATAAATTGATTTGATCATTTTACTTATTTTTTCTTTTAAACCTTTGGTTTTTGAAGTTTAATTTTAATTGTATTTGTGTTATGAATTATATGTTAATATTCATTTAAATATTTATAAATACTTCAATTTAAAATTTTAATTTTTTTTTATCATGGCCCACAGTAGTATATGCTTATTTAGATTCTCTCAATATCCCATGCACTAGGTATCTCATCTTTGCATGCATCTTTTATTTACGTTCCATCCCAAATACATTGTTATTTTTATTTTTCAACCTCTTTGCATGTTCTTTTTTTGTCCTTGAGCATACTTTACAGATAAATAGAACCATAATATTATGTTGGTATTTCTGTTGTCCCTGTGAGTATGGATACCAGACAAGGTGCAGATAGCGCACTAGACCAACTTCATAGGTTATGGTGGTTACTGATTTATTGATTGAAAATATTTTCCTTTCAGTTAAACTTGGTAGCAGGAGAAGAAGTTGAAATTGATTATGAGGTTGATGGCTGGTACTATGTAAGTCCACGGACCCATGCCTTCTCAAAATTGAACCTTGTATCCCGACTAAGTGGTGCAAATCAAAATAGCATCTTACTGGTGCCTTGTCATCCTTTTTGACATTTGTTACAGGTGAAGAAGAAACGGCCAGGGAGGGATGGGAAGATGGCGGGTTTGGTCCCTGTACTCTACGTTAGTTCATTATAACAATCCATGTTAGAAGATGAGTCTTTTTTCTGCTTCAAACTGCCAGTGTCACGCTTGATCTGTCCCTTGAACCTCCAAGCTTTTCCACAGCCTTTTTAGCTATCTTTCAGTAACCACTAACAAGATAAGCATTCGCACACCCATTATCTTTCAGTAACCCTTACATTCACTTTCTCCAGATGCTTAGGAGCTTCCATTCATCCATTTCTTTGGGCAGTTTATATCTGAAACGTAAGGTCCAATCTGTTCACCTTATTCGTCATTTTCTATAGAGCTTTGCCCAATAAAAGGAAGCTATTTGGATGCATGGTCTTTCTAGTCGAGTAAGCTTTAGGCCTGATTCTTTTTTGGCATGTAATATGCGCACTTACCTGTTGAAAATTGGCATTTGATTCCCTATGAAAAGAGCTATTCCATGTGATTTTTTTTTTTTTTGCATGAGTTACATGCAAAATGGTGAACAGAGTTGACAGGATACTGTTTAATGACCGACGCGGAAGTAAAGTTTAAATAATTGTTTTCTGAATGCATCTCGATGCCTTTACTATAAGAAATATACTTTATGACCAGTCTAAATGTTTGACTGAAACTTGAAATTTTTTTAAAGTTTTTAAAACTGTGTTATAGCCTCAGAAGACAGAAAGTAGGGATGTAACTGTACTATATGCATCATCACCGGAGCCCTCCCTGTTTGGTTTGGGGAGCATCTAACAGCAGATTCCCCACAGTTGGGGACTGCCCACAGCATGTCAGGTGCTGTCCAAATGCATTCAATGTTTGTTTTGAGAGAGTTTAATTTCAAAGAAGAGTATGTACTTTTCAGTTGGCCTTTCAATTTCAAAGAAGAGTATGTACTTTTCAGTTGGCCTTTCAAAATCTCCAAATTCTGGAATCCCAAATGCCTACTTGTACATGAGCACTCGGAGTATTTGGAGGAGTCTCATTTGGAGAAATGATGAAAACCAAGTTCATGCACTAAAGCAACTTAATCCCAATTTCTGATTTGTGCACCTTTGTGGGCTCCAAATTCATTATCTGAACCGTTCATTGTGTTTGAGATTCATTTGTCTTTTTCTGTGAGAAATTAGGGTTCTTCCTGCATTAATTCCCTAGATTTGGACCATTCAAACAGATCAGCCACAATGCGCCAAAAACATGTTTATACATTATTATAATATATGAGTATACGACAACATATATCATGTATGATAATATGATGGTCATTTTCAGAATGGCCAGCCCATCCCTAAGCACGGAACAACTGGCTTAGTTGTAGCATGGTCCCATATGTCAGGTTGCATCACTCTTTGGGTCTGCCTAGTCGTCCTTGAAAACTTTACTAATATCATGTCCTTGCATTAAAAATGATATATTATATCAAATATGCTTATACAAAATAATAGAGAATAATCTTTTACAAGTTGGATCGTGTTGGGTTAAATTAGGAGGTATGTGAGGTCCATTTCCAAAATGGGCCTATTGGTTACATCTCGGCCCGTTTGGATCAAGGAACTCTGGACTGAAAGACATCTCTTATTTTGAGAGAACATAAAATCCTTCTAATACTGAGATTCTTTTAAATATCTGCTGCTTGGATGGACAGTTCAACATTCGAAACAAAAATTGAGGATTTTATGAAGAGGTTTTCAGAGGCCTGTTACTCTTTTGGGCATTGAATTCCTAGGATTTCAACTTTGATTTGTTTTCGAGCTTGGGTCATCGAGTGCTCAGCTCGCTGGTTTTTGTTTTTTTAATATCTATATTATTTAGATTATAGATGTTGAATCATAACCACACACAGATATCATGTGGGTCTCAGATAGAGTGAAAGTACTTATAATGCTTTCTTTATATAAGTTTTATATGCATGAATCATATGTTTTATTACTTGAGGGAAAAAATCAAGCTCCAATTGGCTCAGCTCATTTATGATCGAGATTAGTTCAAGTTGAGGTTCTCAAGCTTTTGACTTGAACTTAAGCTTGAGCTGAGCTCGACACTTGGGTAATTGATCAAGCTCGAGGGAAAGATTTCTCTGTTAGGCTTGGGTCAGCTTGTATAAATCTCTATGTAGGAATACTAACGAGGGGTTTGTGCAAGGAGAGGATTCTACTCTACTGATTTTTATTTCTATTAGAGAGGAATCTTGTATTCCTAGTGCTTGCATAGGAAATCGAAATGGAGTCTGGTTTGTGCAATAATAGGATCTTGCCCTTGGGGGTGTTTGCTTCAACATGAGAGGAGTCACATTCCTTAACGCATTTTATAGGAAATTAGGATTCTTTCTATCAGAAAAATCAGCTTATTTTTTTCTTTTCTTCGAGGAAAATATGCCGCACCGAGCAACAAAATAATTAGCAACACAATAAATTAAAACAATTTTCCTTTTTATCACAGATGTCACACAATCACCGCCCTAAAATCTTTTTTTCATGTTAATTGGGTAATTATTCTCCTATGAGGGGAGAGACTATGGGATGACCATTTTTTGATTTTCTTGAGTTTTGGCCCTAGATTGAAAAGGGCATTTCCTAGAATTTCTAGAAATTTAATTGCAAGCAGAAAACAGACTCAAAGTTCCAAAAATGAAATCATGAGCATCTAGAATCCCTAGGTTGTGTTTGGCAATCAAAACCTCAGGGATTCCTTGCCAGTTTTCCCTAAAAATCCATATTTGGCAATTGTAAATCCTTAAGGATTTGAGCTAGTGGAAATCGTTTTGAGGATTTTCAAGTCCGACCACCCCTCATATAATTTGGTAATCCTCGATTTTCTAGATTTTTGCCGTGACAACAATTTTTCTTGACCATATTCATCGATATTAGGATATAAAAGACTACCTTGTTCTTTGATTATCTTGTGGTTCCGACATGCAAAAAACCAAGTTTAGAATTTATTTTAGGTTCTCATTCATAAGTGTGTCTTGGTCCAAAACTCATTTAGGTTCTGATTAGGGATGTAAATGGATATTCGATTCTTCGATTATTTAGAGGTTCCAACCCATAAAAAAATTGGGTTAGGCACTTGTCTTAGGTTCCAATTCATAAACATGTCACTAGAACCCAATTTAGGTCCCAATTAATAAACGGGTATGCATTTGGATCCATATAGGTTTCTACACGTGTACTTGGGACCCAACATACAAGTCTTTAATTGTATAATGTAGCGCAAAATCAACTTTTGTTGGTCATTCTTATGTTTAATCTTGGAGCAGTAGACTTGATGCACTATTATAAATTGCGTGAATATTTTCCATATATATACACACACACAACGATCTTTAAAAAAGTGAGAGCCAGCTTTAGAACTAGATCTCAAATCTCATAGTCGGAATTGGTTCCGAAACAGAATTTAGGTCCTCTTATTAGAACGGGCTCTGGAACCAAGGTTCCAAGTTGGAATCGGAATTAGAGTCTTCATTTATAAATGGCTTCGAGCAAAGTATGGATTCGGCCCTTTATTGGCCCGTTTATATCCTTCGTTCCAATTGATAAATGGGTCCAACTCCGGATCTATACAGGCTCCAACCAATGGACTTGGGGCTCAACATAAAAGCCTTTAGTATTATAACATGTGGCTTAATATCAGTGTTGGTTGGTCATTTTTATATACACTCTTGATGCACTGTTTTACAGGTTTAATGATTTATTTTTAAGCAAAAGATAAAATTAAAAAAAAAAAAAAAAAAGTAGGAACCGGTTTTGGAACTAGATCCAGATCTAGATCTTCTTATTAGAACCGGGCCTAGAACAAACAAAATAGGTTCCAAGTTGGTTTTGGATCCAGAACTGGAACCATCATTTAGAAATAATTTCAGTTCTAGGTCCAATGTGGTTATGGCCCATAACCAACTTGTTTACATCCCTACCCGATATGCGTTAAAATCAATGTAAATCCACAGCGACACAAATCATCAATGAGGAATCTTGAAGCCTGAGGTATTGAGGAATTCTCAAATCTGCAGTTACCTGGTACCAAACATGGTCTAGCTTTTCTTCATGCAACCATAGCACACTATAAAATTTCCTTTGCATTTTTTTCATTTTCTTCGTGCAACCATAGACTTGATGGACTGTTTTACAAGTTTAATGATATCCTTATTCTTAAGCAAAAGATAAAAATTAAGAATAAAAAATGTAGGAATAGGTTTTGGAGCTGGATCTCAATCCCTCGGTCAGAACCAGATCTAGGTCTTCATATTAGAGCTGGGCCTAGAACCAACAAAATAAGTTCCGAGTTGGTACTAGATCCAAAACCAGAAACGGTTCCATTCTGGTTCTAATTCCAATATGGTTATGGCCCGAAACCAAGTTGTTTACATCCCTAACTGACATGCTTTAATATCAATATAAATTCGCAGCTATACATCATCAATGTGGAATCTTGAAGTATACGATATTGAGGAATTCTCAAGCCTACAAATTCCTGACAGATTTCTTGCCTGGCACCTGGTATCAAACATGGTCTAGCTTTTCTTCGTGCAACCATTGCACTGTAACACCTCCTTTGCAAATGTCTGCATTTTTATTTTATTTTTTTGAACTTTTAAATTGCAGAATATGCCTGACAATCCTAGTGCATCTTTTTCACTAATTCATAAGGTGGAATCCGTATCATCATTTCTCTTAACCTATATCTATCAATTAGAAAGACACTGGAAGGGCTAAATTTAAACTGGAAGGGCTAAATTTAAAATCTTTTCCTTTGGATTAAAATAAAAATCATCTTTCAATATAACTTTACAGAATGAAAAGATGGTTATTTTCTTCTTCCTTTATCCCTCAGTCTAAAAAGAAAATGTCATCTATCAAGGCTATTTGACAATAATGAGAAAATGGTTATTTTTAGCCTGTTGTCTTTTCCTCCATGTATGCAAAACTATTGAATTACTTGTTATGAAACTTAGTGGATTTATCAAGTTAGATAGTAGTGCATAACAAGTGCCGCTTAAAAAACCCTTGAGATACTCAAAATATGAAAACATGGATGGGGGGGCATTGTCAGTGATAGATTCACAATGGATACAAACAACCCTTAATTGAATTGATATTGATTTCATTATCAGCAGAACCACGCTAATGGTTCTTATCTTTGACTATCCTCATTGTGTTTTTGTCCATGGCTGGACCCACTTTGATTCAATCATTTAGATGGACTACATTTAGTCTTCGGGCCTAACTTGATTACATCATTTTGTTAATGTAGAGTTCGGATACATCCAGGAGGAATGATATTGCTTCTCTATCAAAATAATAATAAAAATGAAAAACGTCCTATGATATGTTAAGTCATGGGATGCCTTCACAGAACCCTCCTCCAACCGGTCTGGTATGAGTTGTGTGCATGGTGAAACCTTTTTTTTTTTTCTCTCTAAAGCAGGCAGGGGTTGACTTAGTTTATAAGCGTAGGCTTATTCCGACACAAGACCTAAGATATTTACTGATAATAATAGCTCCTCAACTGTAGCTCAAGTGATTATAAACATGGGTGAGTGAATAGAGTGCATGAATTTGAATCTCTATTGTAGCAAATAATAATAAAAATAATAAAATATATTTGCATATTAGCAACAGTTTAGATTTTGAGACCTGGTTTCAAAGGTGAACCTCGTATGCATGAGCTGTTGTCAAGTCTATTATCATGTAAAATAATTTTAATACATTTTCACAAATATATATATAGAAAAATATTCATGCACATCTATAACTCACCATATTACGATGAGGGCAATATAGTGGGGCCAACTTTATGATCCATCATAACTTTCCACATACATGGGACCCCTTGAATAACACTGAATTCATCAAGTTTTCATTGATATGAATGGATTGGATCAAAGGTTAAATTCTTTCTTTAATATAAATTTATTTAATTTGTGAGCCACGGATGAAGGGATTAGAGGCATAAAACTGACCCCAAACGTGTTAAATGGATTCATCATCTAAGATGTCTCTTTCCATCCCCCCAAATCCCATGATTAGTAAAAGGCCCTTGTGGGCACTATTCCAATACACTGTTTTTTATGTGCATGGCACACACACAAGTGGGGCCAACTTAAATACCATCCAAATGGACGACACACATGAGACAACCATGAGTTACACCAGTCCCTTTTTTCTACACCCATCCAAATGGACCGTACTGTTGGGTCGGTGGGTCAATTCTTAAATGAGCAAAACTTGTTAGCCATTGATGAAGGGGTTAGAATGATAAGATGGGGCCATGGTTTAAAATCGTGGTATTAGTCGCGATATCGGTCAACCCCAAGCATTGAAACGATCATCATCATCATCATCAAAGCATTGTCCTAAAAACTAATACGGTATCAAGTATTATTATCAATTGCGATATGTGGTTTGCCGTACTTGCCGCAATGAGTTTTTTTTTTTTACCCCAAAAAGTTTTAAAAATATAGAGAATCTAAAATATTATAAAATAATGTAAAGCAATTTGTTTTTTCCTTTAGTAACAACTATACATTAAAATATCAGTCCCCCTTAGTCCTGACATCCTCTATTGCTATCTTATCTTAATTCTATATAATTTTTTTTTACAATTAAATATATTTATATGTATATACTAAAATAGGTTGAAATATCACAAATTCTATGAAATGCAACCATATTTATGACTTATGAGCTATCTATTAGTTTTAAATTTAATAAACTAAAGCTTGTATTCATTAGTCAATATATCTATACCAACCTAAGAAGCGATAAATATTTTAAACACATTCCAAACAAATTCGAGCAACTATTTCACGAAGATGTACTAGATTCCAAAAAAAAAAAAAACAATTTTCAAAACCCCAAATAGTAGATCTACCCTCGAAATGTGTAGATCTAAAAGAATGAAAGGTATATCCGCACACACAAAAAAATAAGGAGCATGCAATCCTCAAATCTAAGATATTTCTAAACAGAATTTACAAAGAATCTCATAATACTCATCTTGGTAGAGTTATATATGATTTTTTCGGATAAAATCCAACAAAAAATAAGATTTTTTGATGGCTTAGAAGTGAGATAATTGTTAGGGAAGAAGGGTTGCAGCTGATATATATGGGAGGAAGAAATGATTTAAAGAGGATAAAAGAAAAAATATAATTTTAAATATTGTCCGTCGATATTTTCAAAATATCAGCTTTTGTAACAACCAAAGTAGATATTCCGAAATATCGACCGATAAATCAGAGATTTTTTACCAAACCAAGTCTCTGACCAATTTACAAGCCGATGTCGAAGAACTAGTATAGACCAGCATCGCTATGTACAGGCCAAAACGAACCGGTCTCAACCAAGATTTTGAACTTTTTGGCGGACACATGGGCCAGAATTCAGTTGACAATGGGTCCCAAAATAACCATGGGACCTGACCTGGAAAATCCAGTAAGGGTCTGTAATTAGATGGCCGTCTGAGTCCATTGGAAGGATCCCGATACAAAACTCGGGTTCAAGTTATGGTCATGAGTGTGTGTATCTATATAAATATAAATATAAATATATATATATATATATACGGGTTTTCATAAATAGAATCTTAAACAAAAATTTAGTGTATTTAAATACATCATCGTTATTATCATTATCATTATCATTTACATAATTCCTTATCATCACATTTTGTTACAATAAATTTGCCACATGTTTGGGTTGTGTCAAGAGCGGATTTAGCACAAGTTCGTGCGTGCAAGTTATGGGTGCGCATGTTTAGTCATGGGTATTGGTCTGCCTCAGTACTCTTTACTTTATCCTAAGTATACTTTCTTATCATGATCGTCTGTTTTCATTTTCCTCAAGAGTACTGGAATCATTTACACAAATATTTTTTTTTATATTTTACGTTATGATTCATTTTAAAATTACATTTTCCAAAAAAAATCAGAAAACTTGAAAACTATCCTGTATTATATCCATGAGAACTATAGTTATGAAACTTCCTCAGTCCTCATTTACTCGTGAAGTTGGAAACGAACTCACAAGTTCGAGCCTTAGTTGCTAAGTAAGGGAAGATATCAGGCATATGCATGTGAATCAAGTATCGATTACTAAGAAAATAATATTCTATACGCAAATAAAGTTGGATCTGTCATTATCTAGAACTATGTTTGTAATAGGTTGAAGATATACATATAACCTTGCATTTATGTGGGGTATGTAATCCTCGACTATGCATAAGAAAGTAATTAATAGGTCAAAAAGCATCACTATCCATGATAATAGGACCTCATTATTACATGGCTTTTTTTAAAAATAAGGGCTCATAACAAATTGGATAATATAAAAAAAAATCTTGATAATAAGAAAATGACAAATTTAGAGGAGAAAGTGAAAACAATGGCTCCCCCAATTTACCAAATTTGTCATGCATCAATCATCATCTTAGACTTAACCCACCCATCCGTGTATTATGATCACTGGTCAGCTAAAACACATCCTACAAAAACAGCAAAGTGAATCTTCAATGAGAAAAAAAAGAAACAAATAACTCAATATGCATAGAACTAGAGGTATACATGGCCAAAAATAAATGAATTAGGCATTTTTAACCAAAGAAATTATAAAGATACCCACTAAAAAAATCAAAGATAAGGATTTGAATTTATACCAAATAGGGATAACAAAAAAAGTGGGATATTATTTTGACGAAACTACCCATAAGGTGAAATATGTGACTAAACCCTTTGAACTCCGGCATCCTTCGTTTTCCATTTCCAAATAATAAAGAAACTGGATGAAAATGCTCAGTGCAGAAAGTTAGAGTTCCGGTAAACTTAGTGCTGAAAACATACTTCTACTCCTTTTTTAGCATTTCCAAAATAGAGAAGGACCATCGACATTTGGAAGTTGAGGGGGGCACACAGCTGATATTCAGCAAGAAGGATCGAATCTTGAAGTGAAACACTTATTAAAAAAGCATGGGATGGAAGAATTATAATGGAAACTGAGTACAGCATCCAAATGAGCCTCAAGGTTGAAATACCCTTGGCAGATAATGGGAACAGGAAATTTAAAGCAACCAGGAAACATGGATTTTAATGCAAAACTCTCACAAGAGGTACTTGTAAAACATCTAAAAAAAGGTTAAAAATCACTAGTGATGGATATACGAAATAGGAAAATTGGATTCAGCAGGATAAACGGGATTTGAACAAAACTAACGAAAAGATAAGAAACTTGAAGCAAACAGGAAAGATGAGATTCTGGAGCGAAATTCCCGAGTGGGGTGTAAAACAAAAAATACATCAGAAATGAAGATTACAACACAGACAGATTGCAGAAAAGGGGTTTCGGATGCAAAATTCTCACAGGATCGAAACAGAAAGACAAAAAAAGGCATGACAGGCAATAAAATCATATAATATAATGGAATAAACACCCATCAGAAAGAGAGACAGATGCTCGGATCAAGAAAATCACAAAGAGCGTACAAAAATAGAGATTCATAAGTGAATTTCTTTGTTGTGCATCGACAGAAACAGAGGAAAAAATGCATATGAACAAAGAATATTACCATAGAAAGATACGATAGAAGAAACTCCAGAGTTACCCGTCCTATATTTGTCTTCAGTACCAAAAACAAGAGATCCAGAGATTAAAGAAAGACAGAGAGAGTACATAGGGCACAATATGGCAACCCATGGGCAACATTTCAGTAAAAAATATCTCAGTTTTTCAATTATCCCTCTTTGGTATTAATTTAAGTCCTAATCATTAATTGCTTATAAGTAGATTTCTTTATAATTTTTGGGTAAAAACACCAATAAATTATTTAGGAAAACATTTACCAAATAATACAGAATCAAGAAAATGATGGTTGGACAGTTCCAGCCTAATAAGTTGACTAGACAGTTCAGTAAATTATATAAAATATGAAGATTCTTTTTTTATTGTAACATGAATTAAAATCCACAACCTCAATGTTGCAATATAGGAATATAAATATTTACAGTAACTAAAATGTACAAGATTTTGTAAAATTTCAAATACATATATTCAAATAAATCTCAGTGGAGGTCTAATTTCAACTTTCTGTTTTCTTATAACTTCTTCCATCTTAGTAATGGAATACTGATATTTGAATTTCATTTGTTTCCTAATGAGCAAGGATAAAATGCGTAACGAATTACGATCCAGCTGACTCAGCCAGATCATGACTAGTCAAACCAAGTTGTGAGTTGACCAACAAGGGTCTACCAGCTTCCAACCAAAATGCATTCAAATCAAGTTTAACCTGACCCTTACCTAGTAAGTGATCAGGATGAGTCAACTTGGCCAAGTTCCTAGTTGACCCAGCAGAAAGAAAAACTATTATTTCTACTATTCTTCTTACCAATTATTACTTTGCATCTAATTGGCATTAAAGAGCAGCAATTTCTGAAGGGTAACACTAGCACTGCATTTGGATCAACTAGTATAAGCGCTATACAATAACTGTTCTTGCAAAAACCTGTTCCTGTTTGAGGATTCAGGAAGAACCATTTTGCATCATCTTGGAGGTTTAAGATTAACATTAGCAATGCTGCAGATAGGGGTATTTCACAAACAGGAACAGTAAACAAGTTATTTTAGGCTTCAAAAATTAGGTCTATTTTGTAATACATTTTCAACCATATCCTTCTGAAAGCTCAACTGCTAAAATCCACACAGAATTTGTAAAATAATGAAATTGATGCATAGCTTCATCCATCTTAAAGAAATGGTAGAAGAACTCACATTAGGTAAGATTGCGGCCATGAGTGAGCTCAACTCTTGACACGTCTTGTTTCAAATCACCTTCTTTTAGGTTCTCTTTGAAATTTAATGCAATATCCTCTGATTCCTGCGTTCTCACGATCTCCTGCTTCACCTTTTCATGTTTCTGTACCAACACCGGAGAACTCAGAACCTCTGCAAGGCTTTGCTTGATTTGCTGCCTCAAGGTGTTGATTCTGTTCTCTGAATCTGGGTCTGGTGATTTTCCTGTCTTTGCCACCTCCAATTTCAGCATCTCCATTTTGATCTTCAAGTCTGATGAATTCATGGCATCCGCAATCCTCTCATTAATATCATCATTCAACTCTTCAATCTTGGTCTTCAAATCAGAGTTCAATGGTTGCTCACTGAAGTCATTTGCCATTAACCCCTCTTGTTTTGATGACACAACCTCAACATCCAGATGGAGGGACTTCAGTACATCACACATTTTTAGTTCCATCTCCTTTTTCAGCACTATAAGTTTCTCCCTCAGACCAAGATCTATGTCCCCATCTGCTGAAGCAGTGCTTTCCATTTCCGCCTCTATTGCCTTCATCTTTTCCTCTAGTGGCTCTAGTACCTCTTTCAGCCTCTTATTGATTTCCTGCTTTAGTGAAGCAGCTTTAACATTCCGCTCCGAGAGTTCTTTCGCTTTAGATATCTCCTTAAGCATATCAAGTTTATAACTCAAGCTCACAAAATTGGGAGCCTCAGATAGCCTCTGATTGAACTCCCCCTTTATCTTCTCAATCTTGTCTCTCAAACCCGATTCCACGAGTTGGTCTGGAGTACCCCTTGCTTTCGCAAACTCCTTTCGCAGTGTTTCCAACTGGTCCTTTAAGCCTAAGGATTTGACAGCCTCAGAAAATTCCAGGTCAACCTCTCTTTTCAGTTTCTCAATCATATCATGTAGGCCTAACTCAGGAAGTGGAGAAGATGACTCCTTCGATTTGAGAATTTGCTGTTTCAGATTTTCAACCTCATCCTCCAAGTCACGAGAAAGAGTTGCACTGAGCTCTCCCTTTTGAACTAATGGCTCCTCTTTCTTTTTCATGTTGATTTTCTTTTCAGGGTCTTGTGGGATTCCTTCTTGAAATCCACCCATAGCACGGAATTTAAGCATGCGATGTTCTAGAAGCTTTGGTGTGTCCATTTCCAGTAGCTCCTGTACACACGTAGGGCAAATTTCATGAGAGAATTTTCAATAGGAAAACTTGGTTAACGTGCAAAGAATACTATAGCTGGTGCATACATTCATTGTTTCCACAACTGCAATCTTTATCTGTTGTGAGGTCCAAGATGGATCTGTGTGAGCACCACCAAGAGGTTCCTGTCAGAAGGGTAGAAATTCTTTAGAAAAATATACATCAGAGTCCTTAAAAAGAATAAAATTCAATGAACAGAAAGCTAATGCAACTTGCTTGAACCTAGCCACCCTAGATGTTTCAACCAGATAATATAGACAATAAGACCAAATGGTTCACAAACCCTGATGATGCCTCAGATCTTCAGTCACCTTTTGGCCACCAACCACCCCACCCCGCCCACAAAGCATGTGTATACTCTTTTGCAAGTCACTCTACTTGCCCCTCCTCCAACAACCCAACCCCCAATCTTCCCAATCTCCCAAGCATAATCCATCTGCATCAAACCCACTGAATCCCATTCCAACATAGCAAATGAAAATCCCAAATTGAAGAGATGATTAACGGATACTCTATGTTCAGGGGGTGCTAAATACCATACAGCATATACATGAATTAGCCACAAATCTATCAACTACATATTTTCTCATATTTGTCAACCAACTTGACTGACACAATAGCCTTTGCTCTCAAGATATCCAACTCCAAGTATATTTTTGGTAGCTTGGATATGTTGGGAAAAAAGGAAAATAAGTACAATGCCCACTTTACAAACTTTCTAGGATTTGACTCAAGATAGATCGGAATGGATAAAATCTGAGAATTTGACTCAAGATAGATCGGAATGGAGAAACAGAATTTGAGTAGCCGACCCCAACATAGTTGGGACAAGGCTTTGATGATGATGATGGATCGGAATGGATAAAGCGAATTCATGCTGCCAACCCCAGCATAGTTGGGACAAGGCTTTGCTACATTGCCCACTCGCCGATAGAGAAAAAGTACACTAACCACTTGCAAGAGGATAAACATCCATCCACGCACTCTCACACAAGTGAGTGTGATAAGAAAGTACTTGGTGAAGCAGCAGATCCATAAATTTTAGAGACGTCATATAAAATTAAATCAACTAATGACTGTTTTAAGAAACATTCTAGTTTGATATACAAATTGCGGAAACAATTAGAGGAAAAGGAAGGCAGTCCTGACATGAAGGCAACCTTGACAAGATTGTGAAGACAGTGTAACACACGTGGGAGTGGGGGTGGGGAAGCAAAGGGATCCTCTTTAACTTCCATCCAAACTGCTGCAATCTAAATTTTGAGTCTATCCACTTGCTAGTTGTGCTTATGTAATACCCAATTCATATCCTCTACCCGATAACAAGGGCGGACCCAGGAAATTCAACTTTGGGGTGCGGGGGCAGGCGGCTCTATGTAAAAGAAATAATGGGGGAAGGGGCAAAAGTAAAAATACACATTAATTCTCAGGATATGAAGGGGGGTTTTAAAAAATTTTAACTGTTTTCAGGTATGGGTGGGGTTTCAGCCCCCAGACCCTTGTACCTGGGACCGCACCTGCCTGGTAATATGGTTCAAGTTACATAAGGCTAGCATCTCTGCCTAGCATCTTTCTAGTAGACCCTTTAAAAGCAATTCAATTCCAATGCCATTAAAGTAATAGTAAATGTGAACTCAAAAAAGACTATGGGATAAAGAGCATATTACAGGAATGATCCCATCAGCAATTTTAAGCTTGCACAACTCTGTAGCAGTTATCTTCAACTTCTCAGCTGCCTGCACAAATAAGTATTTGTAAGTAAGCTACAACTACATAAGCAGCTTACATGAACAAATGCAAAGGAAAGAGGAATGAGCAAAACCTTCGGAGAAGCTTTGGCACTTTTCCATAAGATAGCAGCACATGCTTCTGGGCTGTTGACATGAAAGGAGATAAAGTGAAAATTGTAGAACAATGCATGCAGCTTATCAAAATGATGGCAAGCTACAGAAATGAAAATTGTTTGGTAATAACGGTTACAAAACATACTAGGCGAAAAGATTTAAAGAAAAGAGAAGACCAGATGAAACTGAACCAAGATAATAAAACAGAGCTGGTGAGAGAAATAAACTAGACAATCATATTTCTGCAAATCAAAGAAAATAATATCATGAAGACAAAGTAAGAAAATTGAACAGAATTATAAGGTATAAGGAATAAGAAAAGTTTCAAAGCTTGAGCCAGACTAAATATAAAGATATGACTAGAGAATCCATCCAGAATAAGACCTCTCCCTAGATTGCTAGGCAGCCAGGAATTCCCACCATTTCATGGATGTGTGATGGTCAGACCAATCACTTGGTGAGGTTAGAATTGTAGCCAAATCAATAGAACAATTGAATGTGCCCAAAGCGTGACAATGGAATGTCCAAGCAACTGACATACATAAAAGTAAAAGGAACTCGTATTTCATGGCAGAAAAAAAGATCAGGGTTTTCATAATACTTGTCCTCAGTCCACCCCAAAAGGAGAATTAAATTGAAGTAATTTATTTTTAAGAAGTAAATTTTGTATAATAACCTATGTGGAAAAATATACTGGCAAAAATGAATGCTAAGAATGAATTCAACCAAACTCACTTTTGTTACTGTCCAAACAAACAGCATGATTGAAATTCTATTAATTATTCAGCAAAGTTCAATGAACAGTTGGGATTTTAGGGCTACAAGACTGAATTCTGTAATTACCAAAACATAAAAGAAAAGACTGAATTCTTTGATCTATTTTAGTGAGCACAAACCAAAGAGATTAGGCCCAACTAGGAAACCTAATCATAACTTTACTAGGCAACCTATTACATCACAATAGGAAATCCGAATCTCATTATACCCCTAGCCTAAAATAACTCAAATCGAATCTAATCCTAATCTACGGAACTTACTCCCAAAATTACAAATTAACCCATGAAACCAAAATTACAAATAAACCCAAACTATTTTTCAACACTCCCTCTTAAGCTAGTAGATAGTTAACATGACCAGCTTGTAATAAATACCATATATCCACTTTGTAACTGCTTTCATAAGGAAATTTATCAACTTGATCTTCGGCACACATAAACTTTAAAGGATCTTCGGTCCATTTTTACAGCTTGACTGATGAAGGGACGCAAACTTCATGTGCTGCCACAATGTAAACTAGACACTCAGCAACACTGTTGATTTGTACTGCACCTCGATATGCTATACAGCTTATCCAAAGAGGTTGAATGCTACATAGTATTGTCATACAAAAACAATAACTTACCGATTACTTGGATTCACACGAACAACTGTGGAATATTCATAGAGTTTTCACCCCCTACCTTGAATAACCCCATAAACTTAACTTTGGTGATGAAAAAACAACCTGATATTTGATATTGCAGATCCAAAGTCCTAAAAAATCTCTACTAGACCACTTTTATTTGTTTACAATATATATAATCTCTTTGATCTAGGTTAAACTTTCCAAAGTGTCTGCGTGCTTTGCTGGTGGTGATCGTCAGTCTGTAGAGTCCATCTTAGCCACATCCCACTCTTTTTGAGGATGTTGGTGGCCTACTAGATCATATCTACTGTGATCTCTGCCAACAGCATACAGATCATGCAGATTGTTGAGAATTTTGAGATTGAGAGGATAGATTAATATGCAGATGATTATGGTCAACGGTAAAGTCTGGACTTGCTCACATGGAGCCCCTGCTGACAAGACATTGACTTCTAGATAGAACAGTAGGTCAGGTTAGCTTGAAACTGACCTGGCCTGGACAGGTAAACTCAAATCTCACCTGGGCCAAGTCATGGCCCAACAGGGCACTATTGCAAGGGAATCAAAGTTTCTCCCAGATCCTGATTCCGTTTATTATATGATATCAGAAGATCTCTTTCCTCTCTTTTTATCACTTTCTTTGTCACAGAAAGATAGACAAATGAGAAGAGAGAAGAATGCAAGGGGATTTCGATTCCTTCAATTGCAGGGGCTTGTCTTCCCTTGGCCAGACGAACTCAATGATAAGGGCAGAAATCAAGGATGTGAGACCTACGAGGCCTGGCATGTTGAGGAAGAAAGCCGATTGCATGGAGAGCAACATGTGTCTCTTAATGCACCGAAATACATCTTTTTTTCTTTGCTTTGCCGTGCTCTCTCTCTCTCTCTCTCTCTCTCTCTCTCTCTCAGTGTGAGAATAAGGCGGAATGTGTGGAGGCCCTGAGTTTTCTCTTCAGTAGAACGGTCTTCCCAAACCTCTATCCACAAGGGAAAGTTGATGGAGAGAAAAGGGGAAAAGATAACACGCGAAAACACTCTGAGAGAAAAAGACAAGAAAAGAGATTACCTAAATCTAAGACCTAAACCTAAGCTCTTATACCAAGTTACTTAAGGCTACATCTTGACTAAATTCTTTGATCTATTTTATTGAGAATAGTAAATGGCTATTTATAGGTACAATGAAAGATGTGGAAAACTAATCTAACTGTACTAGGTAACCTAATTACATCACAATAAGAAATCCCAATCTCATTACAACCGTAGCCTAAATATCTCATATTGAATCTAATCATAATCTAGGAAGCTGACTACCAAAATTACAAATAAACCCATTAACCCAAAACCACCAATAAACCCCAACTAGTTCTCAACTTGAACAACAACATTGATAGTACAGAGGTGTAATCCTTAGGACGTTGGAATGTTTTAACAAGTAGAAAGGGTGCAATCCTATGTTTTCTGAAATGACTAAACACTATTGGTACAAATGGGGATCATCCTTCATTTGTAGAGATATTCAAGCTGGATCGCAGCAATGGTCACAAATCTATAAGCATTCCAGTGTTCGTGTCTTTTCTTTTTCTTTTCTTTTTTTTCCTGAAAGATAATGAAAAACTTGGTTGATAAGGAAAGAAAAGAATAGCATATTTTCAAACAAACTTTACAGCACTGGTCCATAGAGATTAGAACATTACAAAAAACCTAAGTCATTTGCAAATTTCACAATCTCACATGACAACCACTTTGGCAAGGGCATATGCTTCTGCATTTAGCCCCTACAGCACAGTTCTACAGCCTCTCTCATCACCAATATTGCCCTTATGTCAATGAAAATCCATACTTGTCTCTTGTGAAGCTCACCTCATTAGGGGTTCAAAACACTCTTATTGCTGCTCATGAACATAGGCATGTGCCACTGGAAGTAAAGAGTAAGAACGATATATGTACACTCTCTAGAATTACCATATCCATTATAAAGTGAGAATCTACGTTCTATGATGAAAATGAAAGAAATCATTTCACTCATCCTTTTCGAAACGTGACAAAACTGTGAAGAAAGAAACCAATGCGACTTGCTTCATCCAACAAAGGATAGCCCATATCATAGGTGCAGGTATATGAAATCCAATTCACCTCTAAAATCTTTCATTCTATCACTGATTAGCATGTTTACAAGTTTTAAGCAGTGGACAATTATTGAGACTATAATTTTGTTGTGTCAAATGAGCAGCTAATTCAGACACGGAAGATAAATAAGTAAATAGAAAAATCACCTTGCAACAAAAAAAACTGCATTTTCCAACATCAGTAGTTTATTAGCGCATCCAATGGCAAGGGCACCACCAGATCCACCTTCCCCAATGACAATAGAAATAATTGGAACCTTTAGACCGTACATAGTCCTCAGATTGTGTGCTATGGCCTCACCCTGCATGCAAGTGTAAGCAGTCATATATCATGTCTTTAAATGTTTATTAAAAACAACTAGATCATAAGTAAAATCAGACACATACTTGACCCAATTCCTCTGATTTAAGGTCTGCATAAGCCCCTGGTGTGTCGATGAACGTAACAATCGGAAACCCATGGTGATCAGCATAATACATCATGCGCAATGCCTTGCGGTAACTGTTTAAAAGCAGTGTTATGGTCAGAAAAAAACTTGATTAAGTTTCTTGGTTAGAGAGTGAAAAATTAACAGCGGGCGGGGACCATACCCATGGGGGGTAGGCATCCCAAAGTTGCGTTGAATGTTCTCCTTGGTATTTCTACCCTTCTGATGACCAATGAACATGTAACTTCTACCTTCTATGCTTCCTATGCCTGTAACAATGGCAGGATCATCGTAACCCGCACGATCTCCATGAAGCTCGACCCACTGAATAAATTGAGAAGGAAAAAGAAATGGTATGAGAAAAGTCCCTTCCATCAAAGTCAAACACCTGAACCAGTGGAGATGTTAAAACTAAAATTGTGGAATCTAACAATCCATTGAAAACTAATTAGCAAACCTTGTCGGTAATCTTTAACACGTGGTCAAGAAATGTCGGTCGGTTAGGATGTCTTGCAATATTCAGGCGTTGTATGGGAGTAAGATGTGTATACAGATCTTTCAGAGCCTGGAATCAACAATTTCAAAAACCAATACAATCATTTCATCCGCAAGTAGGAGCTCATCAAGTTAAATATGAAGCACATTCCCATTGAAGCAAGCAAAATATGATAGATGAACAAAATTTCAGAAATGACATGGGAAGAATGAAAAGAGCCAGTAACAGTAGCATGCTGATCAATTTCAAAAGAAAAGAAAAAAAAAAAAAAAAAAAAAAGAAAACAGTAGCATGCTGCTCGGCAGGGCGGGGTTGGAAAGAACGAGGCTGAGCAATGAGGTGCAGTATACCCAAGAAACAGTGTAGCAAAAGACTAAAAGGCCATCATCATGGTCATCAACATAGCCTTATCTGAGGTTTGCTTCATGAGTTCTACCAAAAACTCGTAATATAAAGGTAATATATTAATACAAAGTAAGACCCCAACATATAGAATTAGTTTCTAAACAAAATGAACAGAACACTAATAACAGTCTTCTTTGGATATATCTTTGGGTTTGAATCTATGACGCCCGTATACAGCAAGGATACATGATGTGCACTGCAGGAAAACAGATTTTACATGCAAAACCGAACCACCTCGTATGGTGATACAAATACATTGCCCATTTTGAAGCACCCAGGTATGATAGCTTTGGCGGTTTAAGTCACTCAACATAAACTTCATATGCTATGATACCTGGATACTTTAAAAATAGGCAACACATCGTGTCATATCAAATCTGATACTTCACTTTTATGTGTAAAACCTATGGCCTGGCCATATCCATGGTGTGTCCGACTTATCTGGGCATCATAGTTTACATGTAAGTTATAACAAGGAAAATAAGCCACACTGATATGGAAAAAGGTACAATTGATATAAAAATTTAAAAGGAGACAGGTATTGGCTCCACTGCCCACGTGAACTCTCTCTCTCTCTCTCTCTCTCTCTCAAAATCCTGATGTTATTATAATCATTCTCAATTTATGATGCAAATCCAAACTCCGCCCTCACTTCATTAGAGGCATCAAACACTTCAAACCATTCGATTTTATAAGTGAGCTGGACATAAATAATTCATCTTGTAGCAGTATACGAGATAAGACTTCAGGTCAATTAACCAATATAAAAAAGAAAAAGAGACATTTCTCAATGACCAATAAGGAAAAGATAAGCCTTTAAAGTAGTAAAGAAAGGGCCATCCAACCACAACAAGAGCAATACCTGCTGGTACTTAGTCTCCAAAGAAGTTATCTGATCACTGAAATCAAGCCCAGTTTCATCAGCCATTTTTCGCACCTGCAAGTATATCGGGTGTCAGCAGTGGATTGATTGACAAAGGCCCAGAGTAAAACCCATCCTCTCAGACCCACTTCATATTTCTGAAATTCTAGTCAAAATTTTAACAGCAAAAGTACATTCTGACATTCTCCAATCAAGTTCATCACAATCATGCACAGAAAATGATTATCCGCACAACCTGTTCCTTAAGATATCTAAACATTCTGCAACATCAATCCGTGTACAAACTCATGTGCATTTGAGTCCAGTCCAGTAGAATTTGATCATGTCACACGCACTTAAGCAGGAATGAACAAAACCAACTCCACATCCTAACATATCTTTAATTACTTCCAAAGACAATCCATTGCAACAATAACAAAAACATTTAAAAATAAAATAAAGAAAATCCAATTGAATTTTATGATATCCATGTACACAAGTGTATAAATTAAAATTGCCATGGAATACAATCTAATATCCATCCACTGATACAAATTCAATGAATTCGATTCAAACACAATCAAAACAGGCACATACGCACACACGAAGTCCAGCCGGGGATAAAATCAAATATGGGGAAAAAACGCAAACATAAATCCACAACCGATTTTTGAACCCAAATACTAAACTGAAATATATTCTAAGACATTGGCAAGATATGAATGATGAAGGCTTACATCCATAATCTTTTTCTCCAGATCTCTGAGCGGTTTCTCAAAAGCCAAGGTCACCGGCTTCGGCTTCTCCTTCAAAGGCTTGAAATGCGAGAGATAACTGAGATTCCCGCCCTTCACATTGGGATCAAGATCGATCCCATCGGGCCACGGAGATTCATTCTTCTTCCACTTCTTGATCTTTGCTACGATAGCAGAATCCCTAGGCCTCACCATCTCCTGTCTCCTCCCCAAAAATCTCAAAGGAACGCCATTGACACCATTAAATGAGCTCCGGAGAAGATCCGAAGCACAGGTATTAGAAATTGTAGCAGGAGAATGAGGCAGCGAAGCCATATTCAATCTCCTCTCCTGATTCAGCTCAGCAAAAACCCCTCCAAAACGAAGTCGAAAGACCTTAAAACCAAAAAAAAAAAAACAAATACACTTAGAAATGAATCGAGATTGCGGCAATTCAAAGGAAATGGCTTTACAGTACCGAAAATGACGGAGAAAACAGGACTTTCCGAATCCCGAAGAAAAGAGCAGAAAAGGACAGAAACTTTGACTTTTCGTCAAAACTGGAGTGGAAAATCTTAGAATCACGAAGAACTAATTCATGAAAAACGACTACAGATTATGGGAAAACTGACTTTTTTCAAACAGCAAGAAGAGTCGGAAACTTCGATTTGTCTTTCAAATAAGAACAAAATCTCAGAATCGAATCGAACAGACTGACACAAACAGCTCAGAAAGAGAAGAAAAAGTTCACAAAAAGATCTCAAGAAAGAACGAGAGCTCGAGATGTCAAGATGCAAAAACAAATTCAACAAGATCCGAAAAGAACAGCTCAAAAATTCACCAAGACAGAGCTCCAGATCTCCAGAAAGCGCATAAGATCTGAAAGAAGAAGAAAAAACAAGAACAGAGAGAGATTGCCGAAGCGAAATTACCTAACAAACGCAGAGATCGTAGGAAGAGCTATCGATCTTTTGGTAATGGCGAAGGAGATGATGATTGTGATCCGGACGAGGGAAACCCTAGGAGGAGGAGGAGGAGAAGCAATTGGGGAATGAATAGAAGCAGCTGAAGAGAGAGAGTATAAATATAAAAGGAGAGAGGAGTTGCTGAGAGAGCATCGATGAGATCGTCAGAAGCCTCGTTTTTGAAGGGGAAGAAAGAGATCAAAGGTAGGTGTTTCGATACTTCTTATGCGACAGATTTCGTTTCTGTCTGGGCGCTGTTCTTGGCTCACCTAAGGCTCGGGATGTAAATGAGTCCCCAATTCTGTGAGCACACAGGAGGTTCTGCCCATTAAAAATTGGGTCTGAGTTCTTATTTAGGCTTTGATAAATAAATGGGTCCGGGTCCGGGTCCACCTTGGTTCGGACCCATGGACCCGAGACCCGATATATTACCTTAATTTTTGAAAATATCTCTTAAAAACCACATTTTTTTAATATCATTCTCTTTTTAGACCCGGATCCGGATCCAGACCCATCCCATATATGGTTTTGGTTCTGGTTTCAGAGCCAAGAAACCGGTTCCGAAATGATTTCGGGTCCAAATCCGGTTCCACCTTCTCTTTAATGGTTCCAGTTCCGGGTCCATGGTACTAGAACCGACCTGTTTACAACCCTACCTACACCGCGACAGCACTTGCCTTTACCGGATCTCACTCATTATATTATATTATATATATTAAAGCAAAGGGAGAGGAGGGATGTGGAGAGTGCCATGTCATCACTCATATGAGTTCTCCTTTTAAATAAACAAGCGCTTCAGGGCCCGCGCCCAACGCGAGCCTTTAATTCATCGAAGGAAAACCCAATTTAAATTGAAAGTAGACTCCGAGTAAACAAAAAACCTACATTAATACATATATATATATATATAGGAAATTCAAGATTGGTCACCATCTTTTGGAGAACCACATATACCTTTATGCCTCATGGAGCGTGGATATTTGATAGAGAGAGATGTTAGTTGAAAGTAAATTTAAATATAAATAGGAAGTAATTGTTGGTCAAATGCATATGAGAGGCATGATTTTTTTTATAAAGACAAATATTTTAAAAGAATCTTATATCTAATTCTAAATCAATCGTCAAAAGGAAAACATCGAATCATGTTCAAGTCAAGCTTACCATGTTCTTCATGGTATCAGTGGTGACGATGATAAAGTTGTCTCTGCTATGTAACATATCATGGGATGCATTTGGAGAGGATGATGATATTGACGCTCCATCCTGCAATGGAATAACTAAAATTTCTACTTTCATATACCATGCATGAATGTTATATGAACCTTCTAAGAATGAAAATGAGAAAGAAAAATGGCGAGCAGAAATAAGAAATAAAATTATTTAAAAGCAAATATTTTAAAGATTTAGTAAATAGAATGAGTATATAAAAAAACATATAAAAGAACTACTATATGAAGGGCCAATGCATTAAAATAAAACAAGAATAATGTTTATAAATCTCCATTATTGAACCAGATAATTTTGTAGTTTAATGTATTGAAACCTGGACTGGCAGACTGGTTGTATCATTTAGTCCTGTAGGTTTTAATTTTGTGAAAAAAAAAAATCTCTTCAAAGGACTTGACCAGGTCATAGTTAGAGCTAAGAGTGTAGCTACCACTGCAAATGCATGCAGTACTTTAATAAGCAAACAAACCAATGTGTTTTTTTTTCACCGGTAACCAACCATACTATTGGACATTCATATCCAAACTAACCACTTGACATTACAAGGTGTACGTAAATTTTTGGGTTTCAAGACTTCTGCCTATGATGGGGGCCAATGTACTCCACTAATATCGAACCCAAAGCAAGCTCAAAAGGTCCAGTTGCAACTCAACTTGGTTTACAAAACTTAAAAGGGTCCATGGATGTGCGTGTCTTTTCACTCTTTATGATGCCATGCATTCCTTAGATAGATTTGAATGGTGGGCAGGGGGAGAGAGTTTAGGAGGAAAAAGTTTGAATAAAATTTGGGTCATAGAAAATGGAAATTTTAAAGAGTAATTATGAATAATATAATGTATGATGAAGAATAAAGCATATATAATCGGTTTGAATAAAATTGGAGTCCATAGAAATAAATCACAGATAATAGATTTTTTCGAAATTGGGGTCCATTAAATAAAATTTTATATTTCTTAACATGGAATGAAAATATTAAAAAGATACATTTAGAAAGATACAACAAAGGATAGTGGATCTAGAAATTAAAAAAAATAAAAAATCAACACCTCATCTTGTATTCTAATATTCTGATATTCTTGTATGAAGTAGGAGCATAGATTACCTTATTATGTGAAGATGATGCGTTCGCTGCTCCTCTTTTTGCAAATAGGAATGCAAATAGGATTACAGATCCAACCCGTTTCCAACTTCTCCTATGAGGTCTGAGATCCTCTTTTTCTTTGATCTTTGATATTCTGATGATAGTTAATAGTAGATCTGGAAATTAAAAAAATAAAAAATTAATGCCTCATCTTGTATTCTGATATTTTGATCTTCTTGTATGAAGTAGGAGAATATATTACCTTATTCTGTGAAGATTAAAAAAATTTGATGAGCTTCTCCAACCGCCTCAAATAGAAATGTGACCAATATACAACTACATGTCTTAGAACTCATATCAATAGATCACACTCTAAAAAAAAAAAACTTGAACCCCAAAATGTGGAGCCGCTCTTTTCCATTTACGGTGGGTGGGCCCCAAACGTCTATCGGGACTCTTTTTACTACCGCCGCCTCAACGTCTTGTTTTCCCTCCACGCCTCCACTATATAAAACATAACCTACAACTACAACTCTACAAGTCCTTTCATTTCTATTTCCTCTCTTTATGCCCTTAGTCTCTCTCAATTCTCTCTATATCAATCAAAATCAAAGATCAAAGAAGATTTTCTTCGCTGCTCTCTCTCCCTCGATCAATCAAAGATTAAAGAAAATTTTCTTCGTTGTAGTGATATCTCTCATATTAGGTTTGCTATTTGTTCCTTGTGTGTAATTCTTCATTTTTGTTTGTTTTTGCTTGCAGGGTTCTGTTCTCTCTTGTGAACTTGGCTCATTTACAATGCCTGGCCGTGGCCGTTATTACGTAAGTAGAGGAATTTCATTGTTGAGTTTTGTTCTTCTGTTCTGTTCGTTATTTTAATTGTTATGTTTTTCTTTAACAACAATTTATAGGGAGACAGATTCATTCCCGTGCGATCGTCGATGAATCTTGATGTTGCTAATTACCTGTTGGTGGGTTTTAGAAGAGGAGGAGATAACATGCAGCAATAGCCCACTTCTCTCTCCACAGAGGATTATAGGTATAGGAGCCAAAAACGACACCCACTTAATTAGGAGGAAGTAGAACTTGATTACGGGAAAGACCAAATGCCGGAGACTTGAAAGGGAAGGAGAGAAACTGAGGTTAGAGGCCCTGGCTGCCGTCAGCCGAAGGCACTCCGATGCCTGAGTTAGTTCTCAAAACTAAGTAGCGGATGAGTGGAGAAGAGAAGTCAGTTTGTGCATGTATTTGCGCGTACCTTCATAGGACTGACCCCCATGTGTATTAGTAGATGGAATTCTCCTTGGTGAGTGGAGGTAGGTGGGGTAAGGTCCCATCAGGCCTTACCCTGACACCCAATGGTAGGTAAAAAGGGAACATCCAATCGGAAGTTTCCATTCCCCTTGGACAGCTGACGTGATGGGATGATAGAGCCAACTTCTTATCTCCATAATGCGCCACCCTATCTGTCAGAGCATGCCCGTACTTCTCATAAGAGTGCGATGGCCCACTTCCGGCCTTCAGTGCTTTTACCGAGACCAGAAGTGGTCATGCCGAGCTGCAAGCCGATACTCTTTGCCGAGCTGACACTCTTGCTAAGCTGCCGAGCTGTGATTATCGAGACCAAGGCGATTAGCTGGTACTGTTACCGAGGTTTAGCTCAATCTCGGTATTATGGTGTTTTCCCACACAATTGCCCCCTAGTTTTTGACGTCTTAGAGTTCTCAAATTCTTCGAGGTCGGAAGCTAAGTGGTCTTGCTGATCTGGTACCGCTACCGAGCTGAAGATGGTTACCGAGCTAAAGCTGTCGTGCTGGCATCGTTGCCGAAGCACAAAAGTGGTGTACCGTGATGGTGGAGCCTTCCTGAGTGATAAGTTCAGAGCGAAAGCTCTTCCTTATCCTGATGATGGTTGCTGACGCCTGGTCCTTATCAAGATGCACACCTTCGTCTGCCCAAGTCATTTAATAGCCTTGGGGGAATGCGTCGCCGGTGCCACGCGTCATCTCCTCGACTGCCGCCCAATCGCTTCGAGGTAGCGTTAGAGTTGCTCGAGGTGATGCCTCGTACAGGCGTTCTTGAAAGTTGAAACGACGCCTCTGTCCCTTATAAATCAGGGCGTTTTCTTCATCTTGGTCTTCTTCTTCTTCTACGTCTATTTGGAGAGAAAATTTTCTTGCTGTTTCAAGAAGACATCGTCGTTTTCAAGTTTTTCTTTCATTCGTAAGTCGTCTTCTTGTGCGCATTCCCCTCTCTAGGGTTTCTCTGCTTTCTTTCTTTCCCTGCGTCTTTTCTGAACCTTGAAAATAGGGGTTTACAGATACTGGCTAGAGAACCCACAATCTGTAGTTGACTTTAGGGTTAGATACAGGATCCCGGACAACGTAGAGGTAAGGCTGGATAACCCCGAGAACCCTTTTGATGGTATGGTCTTCCACAACGGCTGGATGCCGTTCTGGTTAGTCACCATGATAGAAGGTGGGGTCCGGTTCCCCCTTCATCCGCTCTTGAGGGACTGCCTCAGGGAGTGGAACCTCTGCCCCTGCCAACTAATGCCGAACGGCTTCAAAATAATCATGGGGGTGGTAGAGCTGAATAGGATTTTAGGGATCAACCTCGGTGTCTCGGACATCGAGGATTTGTATGACCTGTGCAAGTCCGAAGACGAGAACGTCTACTACCTCCGAGTGAGGGCAAGACGGTCCGGCTTTGTCACAGCCTTGGAGAACTCCAATCGGTACGCGGGAGACAATCGAGTGTTCGTCTTGGGTGAGTGGGAGTTCGGCGAGTAAGAAACGTCAAGATTAGTCCGGATCCCTCGTCACCTTGGGACCCCTCTAAGTAAAGAACAAGATCTTTTTTCGGCTTTCCTTTTCTTTTCTGCCTTTATATCTGCCGGGCTGATCTTTCTGTTTGCTGTGCAGGTTTCCGTCAAAGAAGACTAAGGGCCAAGAGGAACGGCTGGGTGAGAAACGACGCCTGGCTCTAGCAGTGAAGAGCTACCACGAACATAACACCCGAGCTGCGTGGTTGCTCCTCTGGTACGAACCGAGGTACCGTTCTTTCAACAAGAGGAGAGTGATCGGGATAGATTCCCTACTTGTTGAAGAAGGAACGAGCGCGGAGTAGGTGATTGTCGCAATTCCTGCCGGGCGTTTGATCGAGTCCGATGACCGGGCTTCAACGCCTCGCTCAGACTTCGAGCCTGCCGAGACCGCCGTAGCCGCAGCCGAAGCCTCCTTGCGGCTGAGGAGACTAGTTATGGCATCGTCAAGCTCGGAAGAAAAAGAGGGAAAAATGATGCGCCGACGTCGCCTGCGCGTTGTAGTGGAGGACCTGGAATCCTTGCCTTTCGGGGACCAGGCCTCAGATGCCCCCCAGCATGCCGGTGATGCTCCGACTTTGCCTCCTCCTGCTGCTGCTGCAGAGACCACCTCTGCCCCCTGTCTCCGGCTGCTATCGTGGTGATTGATTCCCCCCTGCGTTTTCTCCTAGTGCAGGAGGCCAGGAGCACCCCGCCAAGGTCTTGGAGGAAGGGGGCCGTCCAAAGAAGAGGCCTAGAATCGAGGCCTCGTCCAGTCCTCCTGCATCGTCGCCACCCATTGAGGAAGCACCCCAGTCTCCTCCGCCAGAAATATGTGTCGGATGTGAATTTCGACCCCCCCAATTTTCCTCTCCAAGAGAGGCATGGTTTGGGGAAATCTCCATTCATCTATATATATATGCTATTTAAATTTTACATCGAAAATGAGGATTCCGACTACCCTCAAAATCGATGGATCACGATCGCCAGCTACGGTACGGCCGTAACACCGTTCTTCGACAAAAGTCGAAGAAATATGGGGAGAAAATTAATAAGGTGGGTTCTTCCTCTCGTCTAATGTGCTGCCGGCAACACACGATGGTTGTCCTGTCACATTAATTTGGGTCTCTTTAATTTTGGGTCAATTAAGGGTCATGAGTTAAAGTCCGAATAAAGGTTAATCCTCACATAGCATAATCATAGTATATCCAAGTAAAATAAAATAACTAGAATAAAGAAAATAAACTAAAAGAGGGGGAGGTGCCAAATATTTAAGAAGAGGATCGGCCCCATTCCCGGGTACCCCCTTCTGATCCCTTGGCAAAATAGGGTTTAAAGGTTGATTTTTCAAACCAAAATGATGATGCAAATGAGACTTTGACTTGTGATTTCTGTGTTTTTCGTGTGCGATACACGAGTGATAAAAGTAAAAGGCCGATGGGCCGAAATTAATTGAAGGTGGCCGATGGGCCATGATTGATTGAAAATGGCCGATGGGCCAGTGTTTGTTTTAGGGTGGCCGATGGGCCGTGATTGATTAAAAGTGTGTGCGAAATCACTCATCTCATCTCGTTATTCTCATTTATTCAATTTTAGAAATCAGTTCTTTATTCCCTTTATCATTAAGTTCGATTAAATATCTAGCACCTGAGGTGGAGGAAGAAATAAAAGGAAAATCTTTTTTATTTTATTTTGTTGGTTTTATGGTTTTTATGGCTTTTCAATATGGGGGCTAGGAGGGCCTAACTAAGGGATTTTACTTGGATTTACGTGATTAGTGCTTTACTACTGATCATCGGATTAACCCTAACCTAAGGTCCTAGACCGCCCACATCAGCTCTCCCAGTCCCCTAACGGAACAGGAAAAGTGATAGGGCGAAGCCTAATGCGCTAAGCTACCTAACGGGGAAATCCGATCTAATCCTAGGGTATGAATAGCCTGAGTTTGATGGTTCAGCGCCTAAGCAACTTATTAATTGTGATTTTTAATTGGTTCGGTTTGTTTTGAGTTGAAGATTGATTAAGAGGTGGATTAAATGTATTTTGGGGTTCTGTTTAAGTTGTTTAAGGTTCTGGAATTTATGGTTTTAATTTAAAACGTGAAATGATGTCGAAATCCGTGAAACGGGGTTGGCAGAAGACTTGGGCGCCAGGGGGGTGGCGCCTAGGATATTCTGGTGACTTGGGCGCCCAGGCAGTGGCGCCTAAGTGGCTGTTTCTGGGTGGGTTGGCTAGCAACGATGGTATCGATGTGATTTTCGGAATCCAAGGAGTTCTTACTTGGTGAATTTTAATGTTTCAACTTGTTCTAATTCTCTGATGTTCGAATGTCAAAGGGATTCGGATCCGGATTTTGAAACAAAATTTAGAATTCGCGTTTTAGTGCAAATGAGAGGATAGGCGCCAAGAGGGTGGCGCCTAGGTTGATGGCTTGTGAATTTAAGTATTCCGTTGGGACTTAGTTATTGGTTTTCGGATCTAGAGACTATTTTAGATTCTGGTCTTAATTAATTTAAGTGGTAAGGTGTTTAGTTACTCGTTTTAAATTGAAGTTGTGAACCAAGGTTAGAGTGTAGGATAGGCGCCACAGGGGTGGTGCCTAGGTGGTTGTTTGTCGGTTCGTAAGGGCTTTGAATGCTACGTCTGAATCGATTAAAGTTTCAAACGTTTTAAGTTAAAAGTGTTTTAATATGTTGATTCGGATTGGTTTAAATGTTAATTAATTATGTTAAGTTGTCGGTTGGGGTACTTTATGAAGACAGGTAGGCTGGGCGCCCAAGGAGTGGCGCCTAGGTTGATTTGGCAGGATGGGCGCCCAAGGGGTGGCGCCCAGGTGACTGTGCTAAGGTTCGGTCGGTTCGGTATTTTTTTAGGTCAATTTAAGTTTAAATTGGTTTAAGGGCTTAGTGTGTTTGGGTGTGGGATGCTATTTGTATTCAATTGGGATTCATTTAAACGCCAATTAATTGGGCTAAGTTGTGAATCGGGTTTTTCCGAAAACAGGGAAGCTGGGCGCCCAGGGTGTGGTGCCCAGGTGGACTTTGATAGATGGGCGCCAAGGGTGTGGCGCCCAGGTGAATTATTCTGTGGTTCGGGTCGGTTCATTTTTTTTTAGGTTGATTTGCAGTTGAGCTTTATAGTTTGATGTATTTTAAATTAAAAATGTCATGTTGCGATGATTACGATTAAATTTTGTTTCAATTAACTTGGCTTTAGTGACGGGAGAGGTTGGGCGCCTAGAGAGCGGTACCCAGGTGGAGGTGACAGGATGGGCGCCCAGGGGTGGCGCCCAAGTGTCTGTCTTGTGTGTCCGAGTTGGTTCGATGTTTTAAGTCTATTCGGGTTTATGGTTCGATTGTTTTAGAATTCAAGGGTGTTCTGGTGTGTTGATCGTGATTGACTTCGAATTTAATTTCAAGTAGGGTTTCCTAGTGATTGGGTAGGATGGGCGCCAGGAGGGTGGTGCCCAAGTGGATGCGGAAGGATAGACACCAAGGGGGTGGCGCCCAAGTGGATGCGGCAGGATAGGCACCAAGGGGGTGGCGCCCAAGTGGATGCGGCAGGATAGGCACCAAGGGGGTGGCGCCCAAGTGGATGTTTTGTGGTTTATTCGTTTTGTACTTTCTAAGTTGGTTTGAGTCCAAATTGATTAAGGTTTCGAGTCTTTTAGGTTAATAGTGTTTTAAGGTGTTAATTCGGGTTTAATCAATTAAGTTTAATTAAGTGGTGGTTTCTAAGGGAATGGGATAAGATAGGCGCCAGGAGAGTGGTGCCCAAGTGTAAAGGCAAGCTGGGCGCCCAGGGGGGTGGCGCCCAGGTGTCTGTTTTGTGGTTTCGGGTGGCTTTTGCGTTTTTAGGTTGGTTCAAGTCTAAGTTGATTGAGGTTTTAGATTTCTTAAATTTAAAAGTGTTTTGTTATGTTAACTAGGATTAAATTTGGGTTGTGTTTAATTAGAAATTTTAATTAGGGGTTCTTTAGAAACGGGATAGGATGGGCGCCAAGAGGGTGGTGCCCAGGTGGCAGTGCAGGCTGGGCACCCAGAGGGTGGCGCCCAGGTGGACTTTTTAAAGTTTATTGGTTTTGAGTTTTTTGAGTTAACTAGAGATTAAGTTAATTAAGGTTTACTTATTCTAGGTTTAAAATATTTTACTGTGTTGATTCGGATTAGTTTAAGGTCTTAACTAATTATCTTATGCTTTAATCGGGGTGTTTTGGAGAATGAATAGGCTGGGCACCCAGAGGGTGGCGCCCAGGTGGCTGTGGAAGGATGGGCGCCCAGAGGGTGGCGCCCAGGTGGCTGTGGAAGGATGGGCGCCCAGGGGGTGGCGCCCAGGTGGCTGTCTTTTGGGGTTTTAGGTTTTTTGTGTTTTTAAAGTTCTTAATTACTTCTAAATCCAAATTAATTAGGGTCTTAAGGTTTTAGGGTTCTTAATGATTTGATGTTTCTTAAGTTAGCTAATTATGGTGTTTTAATTAATCTTATGATTTATCCTACTTAGGCGCTAAACTCAATAACCTAGACTATCTAATTATTATTTTTGGGTTTTCTGGATATCTTTTAATTTGTTTTTGGTTTCTCCTCTAATTTACTAGAGAGTAAGGAAAGAGAAGAAGGGATTTTATGTTTTATGATTTTTTTTTTGGGATTTTCTATGGTTATGCAATTTAAATGATATGATGTGAAGTGTGACAAAGATGGTAATTCAAAGTTCAGAACAGATCATACAACCAAACATATCATCATTATGCAGTTTCTAAATGAACTAAATGCGGAAGATTTGAAGTTGTGCCCAAAAGTGGAGAAATCCACTTGGGCGCCACCCCTGTGGCGCCTACCCTGCTCAGTCAGGGTTTTCAACGGAACACAACGAACGCACAAGAATCTTGGTGTTTTCAACACAACTTCCAATATTCAGCGACTGATGCGAATGTATTAATTCGAACTACTAGCGATGCAACTAACGAAATTATAAGCAAACGATGCAACGGGCGGAGATCAAGAACCTGGACCCTGTCGCAGAAGGGTAGGCGCCCAGGGGGTGGCGCCCAGGTGATTCAAGATGGGCAGGCGCCCAGTGTGTGGCGCCCAGGTGGTTCCGGAGATAGCAGGCGCCCAGTGGGTGGCGCCCAGCCTTTCTGCCAAAGGCTGTTCGCGATCTTTTCAATATAAATGATGATGGTGATGATGCTAATGCGAGATCTGATCTAACTATGCAATTAAAACTACAAAATCAAGACGAATCTACTATATTAGAATGAACCTAAACATATTACTAACATGATGATGCACTAATACTATTTTTATCACAAGCTAATGTAGATCTATGATGCTCAAATGATCCTAAGCATATTTCTAAGAATGAATGGTAATGGAATATAGAAAAAGAAAGAAGAGATCTAGGAATACCGGTATACGACGCGTTCCTCAAGTTCCTAAAACGAAGCTTTTGCAAAGATCCATAGCTCCAGTTGAAGATATGGAAGCCTCCTCCTCTCTTTCTCCTTCCTCTACTATAGATCTGAAGTTCTTCTCCAATGGTGGCTACCTTTCTTCTTCTTTTTCTATTCTCTCCTTTTGCCTCTTTTCTTAGGGTTTTTGGGTAGCCTCCTCTTGTAAATGAAGTTAAAAGGGATTATATAGGTTTGGGACGAGTTTAGAAGGGGCTAGGGCTTCATTAATTCGTGTTTCTAGAAGGTCTCACGCATCCCTAGGCGGCTTAAGTTGTTTTAGGGTGAACTAGGGTTTGGAGGGAGGATGGGCGCCCATGGGGTGGCGCCCACATGGCCTGCGTATGCTGGGCGCCCACAGGGTGGCGCCCAGGTGATCCTGGAGAGAGTGGGCGCCCACAGGGTGGTGCCCAGCTGGTTCATGCTTCGCTTTTGATCTTTGGTCCCATTTGGAGTAGAGACTGAACGGATATGTCTTCACCTGGGGGGAGGGACCTACATTAGCACTTAATAGGCTGGGCGCCACATGGGTGGTGCCCAGATGGATTTCAAGGCTGGGCGCCACATGGGTGGTGCCCAGATGGTTCGGTTCGTCTTCGACGCTTGGTCCTATGTATGAGTGGTCCCAGTCTAATCTCGAACCAAACAAATAAATTTTAAGGTGGACGCCCACCATGGGGTGCCTAGGTGGTCCTGGGCTGTGTGGGCGCCACAGGATTGGTGCCTATGTGGAACTTAGGAGGGTAGGCGCCACATGGGTGGTGCCTAGGTGGAGTCGGTTCATTTTCGGAGTTCGGCCCCTACGTTAAGTGGTCTCGGGCTACTTTTAGGCTAACTAGTGAAATTTGGAGGCTGGGCGCCCACCATGGGGCGCCTAGGTGGTCCCGGGCTGTGTGGGCGCCCACCATGGGGCGCCTAGATGGTTTTCCATAGGGTGGGCGCCACATGGGTGGTGCCTAGGTGATCTCTTCTTAGGACAAACTTCGGAAGCTCATAACTTTTGACTCGCTTATCGGATTTGGACGTTCTACATACCTCCGGAAAGCTCTCGAAGTGAGGAATTCAATGGTCTAAATTTCTTGACAAATAGGAGCTGAAAAATATGGGGGATCTCTGGACCAATGAACTCGATTTCCTAACTTAGGCTAATCGGGTGATATTTTGGCAAACTAAGTATGGTCTTTGGAGGGATTGGCCTAAGCATGTCTTAAGTGGTCCGGAAAAGGTTTGAGTGGTGTCATGGTTCACTCCTTGTGTGAGTAGTGGGTTGGGCTCAAGATCTTGACGCGACTCGGCTTCTCTCTCACGAACTTCTAGAAATCGTTGAACTAAGTCTAAAATTAACAACAAGCATCTTCATCGTCGTTAATTAATCTGAATTATGTCATTAATCATTCAATTATGGGTGAAATGGGGGCATCGCTATATATGATAGGTATTTAAGGCTATCATAGGGGCCAAATGAGGTGTCTACAGTAAGCCCCTCTTTGGAGAGCAACACGTGGAGAGTTGTGCTCCAAAGAAAGTAGACACACCACTCATGACTCACGGGAGCTTTTAAGCTCGCGGGAGTGGCCATCTATGGATGTATGCAATTGCAAATTCATTCTAAAGATGAGGTTCACTTTTCTAGGATTGATCCTGATTCAGGGGGAAAAAGAAAAAGAAGAAGTTACGTGCCTACTGATTTGATTGGAAACCCGAGATCTGTGCCTCGGTGCCCGTGGTATTGCCACGTGGCGGGTTGGGAACTGTGCCCCGATTGCTGAAATTTAAAATGATGGCGGGAACTGTGCCCCGGTGGTCTGAATCAGAAGTCGATCTTTCGATTGGTTAAGTCACTATTAGAATTTCATTTGTTCATGCAATAGAGTTTAATTCAAATGGTCATATATAGCGTCTTTTAACTTTCATCCACAGTTGAATGTTCAAGGCATAGTTAAAATTAACTAGCAAAATTGGGGATCTTGAAGGCAATTACAAACATAGTTCAAGCAATAGTGTGAGGTGCACATGAGAATGAGATGCATTTTTTATTTTTTTTTTAAAAGATGTTTGATTTTAAAACTCAGGTATGCATTGAAAAAGCTAAATCAATGGAAGACGGTCACCGGAATAACTGTCACTCTCTAGGGATCTTGGTCTTCACCCAAGCTTAAATGAGAACCTAGGATAGATTCGATCATCTTTTTGGTGCTTATCATGGAGAGTTTCAAGTTACACGGTTTCCATCTTCCAATGTCAAGATTTGAGTCGGCGAACGCACAATTCATGAGAACATGATATTATGGTTGCCATACCGATTATAAGCGCTTAAGGGAGGCCTACGGCGACTCAATTTCCAGACATGAAGTAAAATCATGAAAATCACAGTCAAGGGTACTTACCTCCAGAGCTTTCCGTAGGTCCAACGTTGGGGACCACTGCCATTTCCTTTCATCATTTGTTTGCCGAAGTTTGAGTCATCTACCTCCATCTGTGTACTTGAATGTCTTTCACCTTTGGTGTCTTCGTTTTTGCTTTGGGAACCTGTATTGAACAAACACTAAAAGATTCTGCACTTCTCATTGTTAGTGCTCTGTAGTTCAAATTTCATTGATGGAGATGACATGCAATGCACAATGTCAGATGTATGCGTGATGGGACTAATGTGCCTGTGACGGGATCTTATGTGACGGGACAATGTTTGATTGACAATGTGCACCATTTCTTTGTGCCTCTCTTAACTTTCTTTCTCTCTCTCTCTTTTGGTTATTTATTTATTTATTCTTTTTTTTTTGCTTGTTTTTTTTTTTTGTTTTTTGTTTTGTTTTGTTTTTATTTTGTTTTTATTTTTTTTTATTTTTTTCTTTCTCTTGTTTTTTTTTTTTATCATTATTATTTAATCATCGATCATCATTAATTCTTGTTTGGGTTCAACTTCTCAAAATTCTAGGACAATTTGGCTCAAAGAAGCCTTTGGTTCTCTAAGGTGATAGATAGGCACCACAGGGGTGGTGCCCAGCCTGTTCGAGCTTTGGTTCAAGGATTATGAAAAGAGACAGCTTGGGCGCCCAGGGGATAGTGCCTAGGCGGAATGCATGGATGAAGTTTGTCTCGAAGTAGAATGGTGGATTTGGAAGACAAGTCACCTAAACGTCCAAGAAGTGGTGCCCGAGATGCAGTCCTAGTCCGTTTTAGAATGTAGTTTTAACTTCAAGGAAGTAGGTTGCATTTCAGGTTCGTTTCGAAGTAGAATTCGAATTTGAGGCAATGTGTGACCTGGGTGCCCAAGGAGTGGCGCCCAGACTGCATTTTGAGTTAGTCTTGAAGTGGGATTCGGGTTCAAGGCAATGTGTGACCTGGGCGCCAAAGGGGTGGCGCCCAGACTACATTTTGAGTTAGTCTCGAAGTAGGATTCGTGTTTAGCCTATCGTACCAAGAGTCCTCGTCGGAGTAGAAGCCTGACCTTTAGAGAATAGGTGATTTGGGCACCCGGGGTGTGGCGCCTACGTGGAATTGCATGTACAACACTTAGAGTCCCTGTCAAAGAGAAGCCCTGAATTCTAGGAAGAATGGGTGACCTGGGCGCCCAGAGGGTGGCGCCCAAGCTGCAGTTCGTGTACTTTTAAAATTCTCATGGGGTTCAGACTCTAATCTATATAAGTGTATCAAGGCCACGAATTCCCCACAACTCCTACTCTTTCAGACTTCGAATTTCAAAGCCTTCAAGCTCTTCCTTGCTCCCAAGTAAGTTTTCTCTTCTCCTTTTCTTTTTCTTTTTTTAAGATGAATGGCATGTCTCATGTATATACTTCTAATTGTATGATTTTTTTTTAGTTGATCAACTTGGTATATGATTTCAGATTAAAGCATCCTTTTTTATTTGTTTTGTATGTTCTCTTTTTCTCTTTTTAAATTCGCTTTTATCCTCTTTGGGTTATGTGGTTGATCATTTATTTATTTATTTTTTTTAAATCCTTTTGATCATGTGTTGGCCTTTTTGTTTCTTTTTGTGTTTAGTGATTTTTACATCTGATATTTCAAGATTATGTTCAGTTTTCGTCACGCACATGCACGATCTTTGATTTGAATTTGAGCCTAGTCTTATGCTCTTGCGTACATGTTGGCTTTTGTTTTGGTTGTGGTGATGTCTTGTCCTACGTTTTCTTTATTTAATTCTTCAAGACTGTTTTATGGCATAGGCGAGTCTATCATGGTAAAATTTGGGGTGCCCTAGTTGAAAAACACCAACAGAGAAGGCTAGGCGCCACCCCGGTGGTGCCTATCTTTCCGATTCGCACTAATGGCTTGTGAACCTAACTTTTGGGGCATCTTTTCATATTCCGGTTCTCTCCGGCTTCACAGTATGTTATGAAAACATGACTCAGGGACACTAAAGTCTTTAACTTGGCGAAATAATGATGTCCTTATGGGAGATATTTCAAGGCTGGGGTGGGCGCCACCCCTGTGGTGCCTAGCTAACTCTCTGTTTTTTTTTTCTTTTTCTTTTTCTTTTTTTTTTATGAATGTTAAGATGTTGTATTGTATGGGCATGTAGCTTGGACTTCTTGGCTCTCGAGAGGGTTTAGGACAACCTAGCAGTACCTTTGGAAGTATCTCCCACGGATTTGAGAAGGCTTAATAAAATTATCATGGCTAAACCCGTACCTTTTGCGGTGAATTCCTCAAACAGACCTGGGCGCCACCCCTGGGGCGCCCAAGTGACACTTTTTTTTTTTATTTATGTTTTATGTTGTTTTGGATTTCCTCTAATTATGAACTTTTCTGGGTTGTTTTTATTCTGTAAAGGGTTTCTAAAGCCTTGTGCATATGCCTACAGGTCTTTTCTTATTCCAATGGCCGGCTCTCCGATCTTCTCATTCGTTGTTGATGGTGTTGAGGGTTCTTCCGCTTGCAAGCCCTACTCGCCAGGGGATGAATATTGGTCCCCTGAAGCTGACAAAATAGGGTATTATGACTCTGAGGAACGGGCAGAATTCTACCTCAAGCATGAATCCTCCCTGCCTGTTACCTATGACTGCGTTTTCCAATTTGAAGAAACTATGGACCAGCGCATTGTGGAGATTAGGCGCAGCAGGTATGATTTACTGGCTATGAAGTACAAAGGTATCTGCAGGTTGTATGGGGATTTGTGTATTGTGGGCAGGACTGCTCTAAATAGGCTGAATGGTTATGATGGGCTTCTGGAAGACTTGCCATCTTTTGTTAACAGCGTGCTCCAATTTCTCTTATGGAGCATGTTGGATGTCAGGGGGATGTTTGAAGTTTGGGAGGCTATGAAGTCTACCAACGAACGAGCTCCTATTGATGACTTTAACACCCTACACAGGCGGATGGATCAACTAGAACTCATGGTCATGTCTTGCCCTCACGAAGCTGAATCATCCGTTCCTAGGCGCTACAGGAAGTACTTCGAGATGCAAAACACTAGCCTCTCGGCGCTTATTCATCCGGTATACACGGCTTATCTAAATGACTTCCAGCGAATTCGGGATATTTGCGGTGTCTTGAGGAATCCACCGGATAACTTGAAAGAAGTGCAAGGGCAACTCGAAGTTCATATCGTCGAAATGGAGGCACAGATGGTGCGCTTTCCTACTTTCAATGGGATGGTCCATCCATCCTAGGGGACTCACTAAAACTTATTCTATCTTAGGCTAGGATTTTCTTTCAATAAGAGGTCAGGTCATTAGGACCATCTTAGTTAGTTATAAGCTCCACCTAGGGTATTGGGGGCAAAGGTTGTGACCTCTATTTTAATTCATGTTTAGGATTCAGTCGATTCAATTAATTGCTATAGTTATTGTTTTAAGACTCTTATTGGAGTTTAATAAAAGTTGATTTAAACTTTATTTTCTTTTCCCCTTTTTTTTATATATATATTATTTTATGTGGTGATGCTTATTATTGAATGATGATATTTATTATGATGAGGTTAATGATGAGTTATGAGATTCGATGAGTCCAATTTTGTTAAGACTGGATCATAGTCATTAATAAAATTGATTTTTAGCCTAACCCGAGAGTGGATTATGTCTTAACTTCATCTCCATTGATGTTTAAATTAATGTCAGGTTTGATCTTTTTTTTTTTTTTTTTTTTTTTTTTTCAGTTGAGTTGTTCCTTTTTTTTTTTTTTTTATATATATATAGGTGGATCTCCCCCCTTGAAGAGGGCCCCACCACGTGATGGTGCTGGGCCACTATGCGCCCAGCACTGGGCGTTTGGTCACAAGGGTGGGGCTGCCCCAATCTTTCCCCCTCTTTTCATTTTTTATTCTTTCTTTCCCTCTCTTCCTTTCTTTCGTTTCTTTCTTTGGGTTCTTGCTTTAGGTGAGGCGCAGGGGAGAGTGATCAGGGAGAGCTGAGTGGAGAAAGAGGAGAGGAGGAAAGGAAGAGCAGCGGCGCAAGAGTTTGCTGTCGCCCAGGTAGGTGGGTCTCAACCTCCTTTTCTACTTCTTCTTCTTTCTATTTTTTTTTTTTCGTTTCCCATGGTTGCTGTGGTAGTTTCAGGTGAAGTCTCAGTGGGCAGCAGTGGAAAAAAAAACGAGCATTGAGAACTGAGTGGAGAAAAAGAAGAGGAGGAAAGGAAGGGCAGCAGCGCGTGGCTGGCTGCTGTTTCAAGTGGAGTGTTCAATTTCTTTTTTTTTTTTTTTTGTTTCTCTTGTTTCTATTTTTTTTTTCATGGCTGTTGTGGCTGTCATTGTTTCAGGTGGAGGCTGAATACATTGAGGAGAAAGGGAGGAGAGAGAGATTCAGGTATGCATTTTCCATCTCCTTTCCATTTCATTTCTGTTTTCTTTCTTTTCTCTTCTCTCTATTTTTTTTTTTTTTTAGACTCTGTTTCTGCCACTTCAGGTGGGAGACGAATGCATTGAGGAGAAAGGGAGGAGAGAGAGATTCAGGTATGCATTTTCCATCTCCTTTCCATTCTCTTTCTTTTATCTTCTTTCTGTTTTTTTTTTTTTAGAATCTGTTTATGGCAGCTATAGGTGAAGACCGAATACATTTGAGGAGAAAAGGAGGAGAGAGAGGTTCAGGTATGTGTCTTCATCTTCCTTCCATTTATTTATTTCTATTCTCTTTCTTTTCTCTTCTCTTTTGTTTTTTTTTTTTTTTAGAATCTGTTTAGGGCAGCTGCAGGTGAAGACCGAGTAAGCTGAAGAGAAAGAGAGGAGAGAGAGATTCAGGTATGTGTTTTTTTTTTTTTTTTATCTTCCTTCCATTTATTTCTATTCTCTTTCTTTTCTCTTCTCTCTGTTGTCTTTTTTTTTTTTTTTTTAGACTCTGTTTCTGCCAGTTATAGGTGAAGGCCGAGTAAGCTGAAGAGAAAAGGGAGGAGAGAAAGATTCAAGTATGTGAGTTCCATCCTCCTTTTTTTTTTTTTTTTTTCATTCTCTTTCTTTTCTCTTCTCTCTGTTTTTTTTTTTTTTTTTTTAGAATCTGTTTGCTGCTGCCGTTTCAGGTGGTGTTTGACTGGGCTGAACAAGGAGATCGACAACAGAGTGAGGGGACGAGGAAGGAAAGGGAGAAGAGGGAAGGGGCATTTGCAGAGCTTGGTAACCCAGGTATGTGGGTCTCATTCTTCCTTCTTTTTTTTTTTTTTTCATTCTCTTTCTTTTCTCTTCTCTCTGTTTTTTTTTTTTTTAGAATCTGTTTATGTTTGCTGCTGCCGTTTCAGGTTGTGTGTGACTGGGCTGAACAAGGAGACCAGCAACAGAGTGAGGGGAAGAAGAAGGAAAGGGAGAAGAGAAAAAGGGGGTGTTTGACAACTTGGTGGCCCAGGTATGTGGGTCCCATCCTCTTTCATTCATTTCTTCTTTCTCTCTTTTATTTATTATCATTATTATTATCATTTTGGACGATGGCTGCAACATGGGGTTTTAGGACTTGATTTTGGCTATTGGCAGCCATGGGTGTGGTGGATTTTGGTGAGGGAAGAAGGAATGGAGTTGTCCCAGTTGTGGTGTTGACAATCCTAGCCCCCTTGACTAAAATTTGAAAGATTGCATAGTGGGGGTTCCTTGGCAGAATCAGTTTGGATGGAAAATGGGCATTTTCTGTGGCTAGTTAGGATTGGTGGGATGATGAGTGAGATTTGGTGTGATCCATGGAGGCTAACTAGTGTATCGGATATTGTTAAGTTCATTGAGCATTTCCATGGGCTTTAAATGAGAGTGTGGTGAACATGATTTGGACTCCTAACATAGATCTCAGTCATTATGGGGAAGTGGTTTGGGCTTTCTTCTTTATTTTTTATTTTTATTTTATTTTATTTTATTTTTCCTTTTTTTTTCTTTTTCTTTCTTATGTTATTCAGGGACTTGTTTAAACTTGTGGTGCACTGGTTTTGACTTGTTTCTTACACCATGATGTGTTTTATGCTCACTTCCATATTTGTAATTATGTCGGGAACCTTCTGCTCTTTTGTCTCTATCTTTTTTTTTTTATTTGTTTGTTTATTTTATTATGTAGAAGAGTAAGCTTGGTAATTGAGGGGTGTGGTGGTGATGGCTAGGGTGAGTTGGTTATGATGTGATGGGACAAAGGTTATGGGTGCTGTTTTGGTTTAAATTGTGGTTCAGTTATTCATTTTTTGTTTTTTATTTTTATTTTTATTTTTTTATATCTTTATATATTTCTCGTTGTTGTGGTTGTCATTGTTTCCCTTCCTCCCTTTTTCTTATTTGTATGATGTGATTGTGGGACGGGATGTGATTCAGCCTAATGTGTATGTCGAAATGATATAGTGGTGATGAGGCAGAATGAGAGGCGTGAAGTTTGAGCTAAGTTGGAAGAGTTGGGTTGGAATGAATGTGTTTTCATTTCTTTTCAGGCTTGTAAAATGTATTTTAATGAGGGCAGTTTAATAAATGGGATTCGTTTTGTCTTAATCTTTTGGTTAGATCAATGGTCATGGTCTCTTATGCTTATGTGGACTAACATTATGCCCTCATGCTCAACTTCTCATTTTGGCTTTGGGTACAGGTTTGTCAGATGGCTAGGACTAAGGAGACTTGTAAGCGCACTCCTATGTCATCGGACACTGTGGAAGGGGCCGGGGTAGATCAAATCATTACTCCCCCGAAAAAGAAACAGAAGTGTGAGGACAAATCGGAGAAGAAGCCTCACCTTTCAGACGAGATACGAGCTGGCCGGGTAAACTCTTAGCTGTCTTTATAAATCTCATACTTTGTTGGCTTTCATTATTGTTGACATCCTTTCCTGTGATGTTTATGTTGCAGCCTGTCCCTTTTGCTCGGGCTAGGGTGAGTTGGTTACAGATGAGGGACTGGTGGACCGAGCTCCCTGATCACTTAAAAGATCGGGTCCGAGCGATGGGGTTCAGGGATTTCATGTCTATTGTTGCCTTCCGCACCGACCGTGCTCTCATTTGTGCTCTTTCAGAGAGATGGAGGGATGAGACGCACACTTTCCATTTCCCGCCCGGGGAAATGACGATTACACTTGAGGACATTGCGCGTTGCTGGGGGCTGAGGGTGACAGGCCTCCCTGTTTTCTCTAGGGCGAATGATGCCAAGGCTTCTATCACTCGATTACGTCTGCATAGGATGTTCGGGGCTCGTCCCCAGTCCGGTGTGGGTCAGATTGACGCCGAGTGGCTGAGGGAGGCGTACAGCCCAGAGAGGAAGAGAATCTTAAATAGTAAGTATTCCATTGTTGCCTTTGTAGCATCATATCTTTCTCTTCTGCTATTCCTACTAATCATTCCTCCCTGCTTCATTTTAGAGTGGGCTCGGAACCAGGCGGACTTTCTCTCCAAGTTGAGGGCAAGGGTACCAGACTTCGAAGGCTTGCCGGTTAGAGGATGTGAGGGAGGTCCTGTCCCCACAAAGGCCGGGGCTCGGGCCGATGCTGGTAACATTTTGTCCCCTCTCCTTTAGATTGATTCAGAGTAGAAAAATACCCGTGAGACCTGCATATTCGATATTTATCCTTTATTAACAGTGTTCATAATTCCTTTAACAGGTGAGGGCCCTTCTTCTGGTGGATCCCGATCTGCGGCTGGCCCTGCTGATGATGATGTAGCAGTGGTGGATGCGATTGAGAGTGATGATGAGGTGGACGGGAGTTATGATGAGGATGCAGATTATGATGAGTTGGAGGGTGAGTTTATCGTATCTGATGATGGAGACGACGAGATTGATGATGGGGACAGTGAGGATGAGGGGGTGAGGCCTCGCCGAGTTGTTTCTGTTGACTTTGATGAGAGGAGAGATGGAGGTGCGGGTAAAGGTGACGAGGGCGACGACGTCGGACCCTCTGAGCGTAAACACTCGATCTAGTTTCTTTTAAGTGATCTCTAGCGTCTTGTATGCTTCTCATCCTTGTTTCTTACGTTCTTTCTTTCTTGCTGCAGGGTATGAATGGCGGGAAGTGCCGGTTGATGGGTACGCACGCCGAAAGAGGGTAGGGATACCTTGTGAGGTTTTCCCGGTCACGAGTGAGTACTGAAGCATTTGGTAGCTACTTTGTTCCTTATTATGATTATATAATGAATTTCTTATGTCAATTTGGTATTGTGCAGAGAAAAAACAAGGGAGGCAGTCTGAGGTTCGTTTGAGGAGACCCAGGCTGGTTTCGGCACGATTGGGTGATGATGAGCATCTCCGGGCTTTCCTTCTGTTCTTTTTAGGGAGGTGTCTCTTTGCCAACACGACTGGCAATAGAGCATCCGGTACTCTCATTCGGTTTGTGCAGGACCTGGATAAGGTCGGCGACTATGCTTAGGGCGCGGCCACCCTTGCCTTTCTTTTCCATAGTCTAGACTCAAGGTGCCGCCTCCAGCCCGGATGTAAGAGCCTTCGAGGGTTCATGCCGATCCTACAGGTTTAAACCCTATCCCCAAATGTGGTGACCTATTGTAGTTCACCTTTTCTTATCATGGGTCATTTTTCGTCTTTTGTGATAACTAAGCTTTGGTTGTGTATAGGTATGGGTTTGGGAGCATATCATCCAGTGTCGGCCTGAGCGCTTGCCTGCGAGGTTGAGCTGTACTCCCCGGGCTTCGCAGTGGTATCCTAATGCCAATTTGCGGAGTTTTGCCGACATTCTGCCTCCTGAGATGGCTGAGCGTATTAAGGCTCTAGGAATGAGACCGGGCGAGCAAGGTTACCGGTTTATCTTAAATGAATTGAAAAATCACAAGGTATGCTCCTTTTCTCATTTTATTTGTCATGTTAAATGTCTGCCTTTCTTTGTTCTCATTTGCTACACATCATGACTTGTCAGGTGATCTGGCAGCCCTACCGGGGTGGTCCGGATGATGAGATGGCTGTTGTGCAGGAGGGGCGTACGCTATTTGAGAGGGACATTTGGCTCCACGCTCCCCAAGTGGCGGTCAGGTTGGTTGTCAGCCGAGTTGCGCGCCAACTGGGACACCATCAAGTTGTCCCTGCAGAAAAGTCTATCATACATCGGTCGTATCCAGGGTCGGGTTTGAAAGCGTTCAAACGCCACCATCCGTGTCGGAAAGAGATAAAAAATTGGAGAAGGAAAGGGAGGAAGGCCACCTTCGGTGTAGATGCTAGTGCCTGGAGTGACTATGAGGTATATTAGAGGACAGCTTTGCATCGGTATATACTCCCAGAGTCGTATTCTTGTGGGGCTTCATATTCTATTAGTAATTGCGCGGTAGCAGCTGAGGCCTCGTCATTGGCTCGGGTGAGCATTGAAATTTTGTTTGCTCTAATGTTGTCTTCCTTTTTTATCATTGCTAACATCATTTCTTCTTTTACTTTTCTGGAGGAGATACTGGCTGTAGCAAGGGATTGGCAGGCACGTCCATCATCCGAAGGACGGGGCGAGGTGAGGGCTTATGAGGTTTCCAACTTCAATTATGAGCCTTACAATCTCAACGATTCATGCTCTTCCCATCCTCTAACCGTGGCTCTCATGTGTGACAGGGGACGTCTGGGTGTGTAGCGTCCGATGCGGAGTCCATCCTTAGGGGAGAAACACTTCGACTGTCTCACCTAGTGGAGAAGAAGGTATGACTTCTTGATTTAGTGTTTGAATCCAATGGTGCTTATCTCCATAGTAATGTTGATCATTCTCGATGTAACGGCATGGTTTATATTTCATAGGATACGGAGATCGTGAGACTGAGGGCACTATTGACAGCTGAGAGGGTACGAAAATTGTTAAACCTAATTAGCCACGTGCTACCTTATTTATACTTTCCTTACTAAAAATGCTTTGGTAACAGGAGCGCCGCCGAGAAAACGAAGCGATCATCGAAGCGTTGGCGGATTCTCGCGAGGTATGAGGTCATGGAGTTATTTGTTCATTTTGAATTTGTGTTTATGACCTTTGGTTACTATGCAGAGCAATAGAGAGCATGACATGTCCGAGGTCACGAGAATTCGATTGGAGAGCGATCTTTTCACTCTACAGGCGGAGGTGGACCGACTGCGGACTAGCGAGGTTTGCGTTTTGTTTCATCGCTCTTGTGTTCAAGATGTATAATGACAACTCTTAACCCTTTCTATTCGTGATCCTCAGGCAGAGGCTCGTGGCGAGCGCGACGGAGCGTTTGCAGAGAGAGCTGCTTCTATGGCACAGGTATGAGCGCTTCTCATGTGATATTTCAATCTTAATTCCTCATCCATTGTTGATGTTGTTTATAATTTTGCTGTGTGCAGGTTGACGAGTTACGTGCCAGGCTTAGGAGCTTTGAGGCCCCTGCGCAGGTAAAGGTCTTTTCTTCTTTTAAAATTCCATGTTTGATGCTACAAGGTTTGTTGAACGTAATGTTTCTATAAACGTTGTACTGTAGAGCGGTGCTATCGTTGCTTCTATTCCTCCACCTCCTAGCTGGGGCGAGAAGAAGGCCATTATTCATGATCATTACGCTCGGCGCATGGATCGCATGGAGCGACAACATGATGAAGTGGTTACTGATTTGCGGGGGCGTCTCGCTGGACTTCATCGGAGGGCAGAGGAGAGAGGTTATGCATTCTCAGACTCGACCCGCACTCCTTCTCAGCGTGCTCCTGGTCCGACCTCATTCGCTTCGTCGGCTCGCCGTGATGGAGCCGTTCCGTAGAGTCATCGTTCTTTGATCGATCTCCCCAGGCTGCATCATTAGTGTATCCTTATTCCATGTATCCATATTTGCTAGTCATGTATTTATGTTGTTTCGCCCCATCTTTGGCTTATGGTGAGAGCTAATATGTATTTGATGTATGTTGTGCATACGTGTATTATGTATGTGTAGTTGAGATAGTGTGCTTGATGCTTTAGAAGTGCCATGGGAATGTGTTTGATTGATAAGGAGTTGTTGTGGGGTATCGGGGAATATATGAAGTGTTTTTCTTTCATAGGTAACAGGTTTTGTGTATCCGGAAATTTTCCGGGGTCCAAAAAACAAGGGGAAATGCTGCCGAAATTTTTCTAAAATTTCTCGAACTTCGTGCCTCAGCAAAGAAATCTCATGGAATAAAAATAATAGCAATCCGGGATAGACAAGATGAGATATAATAAACCAAATGAATGCAATCCCATGCCAATTTTGACCTGAAGAGGCAACATGGCCACAAGGTTCTCAAACAATGAGGAGTGCCTGAGTGTGTGACATTTGTGGCCTAAGCAATTCTATGTTTTTAAAGGCATTCACATCGTCAGCAATAAACATTAAGGCAAAAGCTCAAAATATTTGCATTTTCAAATCAAACATGATATCATAAAGGGTGTGCATAGCATACATCTATAATCAAATTCATCATTATATATCATAACAACCATAATTCATACTTCCCAAGTTTGGTCATCAGCATTTTGACCTTTTTTAGTTATGAGGAGTTGTGTGCAAAATAATACCCGTAGATAATATATAAAAAAATGCCCCAGCTTGTGGGATGTTATGAATGTAATCGGGGTTGGTTTCCCTGCAAGGTCTCAAAGCGAATTTGTTAGTTTAATATTTTTAGGCCCCCTGCATAATTTAGCTAAGGTGGCATCTTTCTTTCTCGGTAAAAAAATGTCAGGGGGCCATTTTGGCATTCAAGCTTCGGGAAAAGAGATGGAATTAGTACCTTAGTGTATGGGTTCTTTCCTGCATTCACTCGGAAATGATTAGCAACAAAAGCATGCATGAGGTGAGGGTGTGTGCAGTCCAGTGAGTGTTTGTGGCAATCGTGTATGCGATGAGGGCCGATATTGGGAAGCTGTGCAAGATAGATAGATAGATATATACATATATATAAAAATAAAAATGCCTCAGCATAAGACTAGTGTTCATTTTGGCTGTAGGAAAGAAAGTACCCTCGTTCCATGATTGTCACTTTGGTGGTAATGTGATACTCCCTAACCATCATTTGGAGGTCGAGCCCTCACAAGCCCTCCCCTTGTAGCTGCTTAGTCTTTTCGGTTGAACTTCAGAAAGCACTTGACTGTCCTTGGGGCTCGTTCGTGAGTTGTGTTTGTGTGTGGGGTGGTAAGTCACCGTGCCTCCTTAGTGCTGTGGCTTCCGACCACCTTCTACTCAGTTCATGCAATGAGTACCCATGTCACTCCAGCAGGCCTAATTCTAATAGAGATTTTTTTTTTAAGCATGTAACTGTGCAATGTCTAGGTCCTTTAAGCTTTCTAACTAACCCATGTAACGAGCTTTAGGCCAGTGACTCCCAAATCGGACGGCTTTAGGGCACTAGGTATGCAAATACCCCTACGGGCTTATTGGCTCGGGTTAAAAAGGCCATGAACCCAAACTAGCTATGTCTTTTTTTTTTTTTTTTTTTTAGCATGTAACTGTGCAATGTCTAGGTCCTTTAAGCTTTCTAACTAACCCATGTAACGAGCTTTAGGCCAGTGACTCCCAAACCGGACGGCTTTAGGGCACTAGGTATGCAAATACCCCTACGGGCTTACTGGCTCTGGTTAAAAAGGCCACGAACCCAAACTAGTTACGACTATATATATATATTTTTAGCAAACGGTCGAAAGGCTTTCATGACATGGGCGAACTCACCTTCAGACTTTCACATCGAATGGCTTTAGTCGTGCCGAATTTGTGCGGGGCAGACTCACCTATTTGTGTATTTTTAAGTGTTAGTGTGTGTCCGAGTTCCAAATTTGATCAGAGTGCATTTCTTCGGTCCTCCTATGAGATTTCTACAACTACACAAAAGGGCAAGGAGGGTCATATTCTATAAGAAGTGAGTAAGGGTCATACTGTGTACCTTTTTAGGTACATAGCGTTCCATGGATCGGAGAGATCTTCCCCCTTTGCATTTACTAGTCTGTATGCATTTCCAGGATATACTTCTTTAATTACATAAGGGCCTACCCAATTGGGTCGTAACTTACCTCGGGGATGCGGAAGCTGAGAAGGAGCGATGCGTTTCAGCATGAAATCGCCAACTTTGAATTTTCTTTCTTTGACATGTTTGTCGTAGGCTCTGGCAATCCGCTTCCGGTATACCTGTGCGTGCTCTGCCGCTTTCATTCTCCTTTCGTCAAGTAGGTCCAGCTGAAGTAGTAATGCTTCTCTCCTCTGGTCCTCTGTCATGTCTTCATCTAGCTGGATGCGCAGCGATGGATGAAGGACTTCAAGGGGAAGGACTGCTTCCATTCCGTAAGTCAAAGAGTATGGGGTTTCTCCTGTGGGAGTTCTTATTGAGGTTCGATACGCCCACAACGCTTCACCAAACGGTCTGGCCAATCACTACCTTTGGTGGTTTGCACAGTCTTTTTGATGATCTTTAGTAGGGTCTTGTTGGTTGCTTCGGCTTGACCATTTGCTTGGGGATAGTATGGGGTTGAATGATGCAGTTCTATGTTATATTTTGTGCACAACTCGTTCATTTGTTGGGATATGAATTGTGGACCATTGTCTGTTATGCTTGCTTTAGGGATGCCAAACCTAGCTATTATATTCTTTTTAATGAATTTGACTACGGAGGTTGCCTTAATATTAACATATGCTTCTGCTTCTGCCCATTTAGTGTAATATTCTGTTGCTGTTAATATGAATGCCTTATTTTGTGTGTTCTCTACAGTAGAGGTCAGGGGTCCTATGATATCAAAAGCCCAGGTCGAGAAAGGCCATGGAGCGGTGGTAGGGTGAAGGGATGATGCGGGGGCATGAATTAGGTCAGCATGCAGCTGACATTCTTTGCATCTTTTGACATAATTGGCTGAATCTGATTCTAGGGACGGCCAATAGTAACCTAAACGGATGATCTTCTTAGCTAACATCTGGCCGTTGACATGTCCTCCGCACTCTCCCGAATGTGCCTCTTTAACTATCTCTTGCCCTTCTTCTATGGTCATGCATCGTAAGAGAACTCCACTAAATGATCTACGGTACAGTAGCCCTGCGACTATGACATATCTCTGAACCATCTCTCTTAATGCTCTTTTATCCGAACGGGTGGCGTAGTCAGGGATGTAGCCATCATGCAGGTAATTCCAAATATCATAGTACCACGGGTGGTCATCTTCCAGGTCATCATCATGTTGTATGCGAGCTAAGATTCCTTCTTTAGGTTTAGAATCTTCTTCCTGATCGGACTCTTCGGTCTTAGCTTTCTTACTCCTATTTTTCGAAACTTTCAGCAGGATTTCGGCGGGGTTCCCCTTGGTCAGGTTTATTGGTTTGACGGACGGAGAATCTAGCCTTCTAATCAGAAATTCTTTGGAATCCTTATCATCAGGCATCTCTATGATTGAGGCTAAAATCGCTAATGAGTCAGCCAATCGGTTCAAGGCGCGGGGGATGTAGAGAAATGAAATCTTCTTGAATTTTGACATCAGTTCTTTGGCTTTCTCGTGGTAGTGCGCAAGCTTAAGGGCGCTAACCTTCCATTCTCCAGCTATTTGGGAAATAACGACTTTAGAATCACCGAAGACTCTTAGCTTATCAACACCCTAGGGCCTGGGCTTCTCTCAACCCTGCTAATAAGGCTTCGTACTCCATCGTATTATTGGTTGCTGGAAATCCGATTTTATAGGCCATTGGGATGACAACTCCTTCCGGGGATAATAACACTACACCAACTCCTTTTCCATTTTGATTCAAAGCCCCATCAAAGTACATGGTCCATAAATCATCATCCTTTGCTTCTTCAACGTCTGCAAATAAGATACTTTCGTCGGGGAAATCAGTTCTAACCGGTTCATACCGTGGCAGAGGGAGGTGTGCCAGATGGTCGGCAATTGCTTGTCTCTTTATAGACTTCTGAGTAACATAGGTTATGTCAAACTCTGCCAAGAGCATTTGCCATCACGCGACTCTTCCCGAAGTAACGGGTTTCTCGAAGATGTATTTTACGGGGTCCATTCTGGCTAAGAGTTTGACCTGGTGAGCTAGAAAGTAGTGTCTCAGTTTCTGGGCGGCCCAAACTACGGCTAAGCAAGTTCTCTCCATTGGGGAGTATTTCCTTTCGTAGGGTAGGAGAGATTTACTTAGGTAATAAACCGCGTTTTCTTTCCTCCCAGTCTCATCATGTTGACCTAAGACCATGCCTATTGCAGATTCTGTTGCTGACACATACAAAATGAGGGGCCTATGTTTAGCAGGGGGCTTCAGGACAGGAGGACTCAATAGATATTTCTTTAGATCTTCAAATGTCTTTTGGCAGTCGTCATCCCAATGATATTCTACGCCTCCTTTTAACAATTTATAGAACGGCTCACACCTTTGTGAATGCTGCGAAATGAATCTTCTGATGAATTGTAGTCGCCCTATTAGGCCTCTTAACTCTTTAAGGTTCTTTGGAGGCGGCATTTCAAGAATGGCCTTTACCTTAGAAGGATCGACTTCGATTCCTTGATTACTTACCGTAAAGCCTAGGAGTTTTCCAGAGGATACTCCGAAAACACATTTCTTCGGATTCATCTTTAGTTGGGTGTCCCTGGATCGCTGAAGAACTCTCCTGAGAGCCGTGACATGTGTTTCACGTGTTCTAGATTTGATCAGAATATCATCTACGTAAACCTCCACACAGTCGTGTATCATATCATGAAATATTGCCATCATGGCCCTCTGATAGGTAGCACCGGCATTCTTCAAGCCGAAAGGCATAACAATGTAACAGTAAGTCCCCCAGGGTGTGGTGAACAAGGTTTTCTCCTGATCCTCTGGTGATAGTCTGATTTGGTTGTACCCTGAGTAACCATCCATGAATGATAGCATAGCATGCCCTGCGGTATTATCAATAAGCACGTCGATGTGAGGTAAAGGGAAATCATCTTTGGGAGATGCCTTGTTCAAGTTTTGGAAATCAATACAGACTCGGACGCGTCTGTCTTTCTTCTTCACCGGGACTATATTGGCAACCCATTGAGGAAACAACACAACCCTGATGAACTTCGCCCGGTGGAGTTTGTCAACCTCCTCTTTTACTTTCAGTGCAACATCAGGGAGCATTCTTCTCAATTTCCGTTTAACCGGTCTAGCATTTTCCTCCAATGGGATCCTGTGTTCCACTAGGTCTGGCGCTAGTCCGGGCACGTCATTATAATCCGATGCGAACACGTCTTGATATTCTCTTAGGACCTTAAGGATCTCGTTCTCTTCGTCAGGTTTTAGGCATGCACTGATTTGGACCTGCTTGGGTCTTTCGTCCGTTCCCAGATTTATCTCTTTTGTCTTTTCGGCAGCCGCTTGTGTTTCTTTGTCAAACTTCTTAATTACTCTCCTAAATTCATCTGAAATTTCATCATCCCCTTCTTCAGTGTCTACTAATTCGTAAACACCCATTCCATCATTGATGTTCGCATGTTGCACGGAAGGTTCGGGTTCTGGAATGACAGGCAGAGATTCGCAGCCTAACTTCTCGATGTTTGTCATAATTTCTTCTAGTCGAGACTGCTCCACTGTGGGTATCTTCCATCGCCTTAGGTTGCCCATATTTAGATGATGATCACAGTCTTTTGCTCCTACGGTTCCTATGTTTTTGGGTTTTCTATTTCCTAATTTTTTTGAGTTTTTGGGGTTTTCTAATTTTTTTGGATTTTCGGGGTTTTCTAATTTTTTGGGGTTTTTGGGATTTTCTAATTTTTTAGGATTTTCGAGGTTTTCTAATATTTTGGGATTTTTCGGATTTTCTAATTTTTTAGGATTTTTGGAATTTTCTAATTTTTTGGGATTTTTGGGATTTTCTAATTTTTTGGGATTTTTGGAATGATATGGTACAGGTGAGGTTGAAGATGGGCTATCTACTGAGGAGGATCCTCCCCGCTGGCGTGGCCAGGCGGTGGGGCGGTATACCACTTCGTGATCATTGAGGTCATCAGTTTCCCAAACTTCGTGGTTCTCTCGAGAGGAGTCTTCTCGCCAATGGCGCCAGGCAACGGGCCAATATACCACTTCTTCGCTAGTAGGGTTTTCGATTTCCCACGTCTCGCGACTTTCTCGGACTTCGGCGATCGACGTTTTTTTTTGGGTAGATGAGTTAATTCACTCGCATTCAGCATGTTACAAGATAGGGTCTGGAATCTCGGATCGATAGTGTGGTCTATATTGTTCACTCCTTTTGGTGAATGGAGCTCTTTCCAAGTGCCGAAGATTTCCTCGTGAGTCTCACTTTCAGATGAAGTCGAATCTTCCCAATCTTCTACTAAAACGGTCTTGCCTTTATCATTTGGATCCAAATTGTAGCATCCCCTTTCGAATGGAGGTGTGTTGGGGTCCAAGGTTTTGTCATGCTTCATGAAATGTTCATTTAAGGTCCAGTCCTCTTGTTTATACCTTATGTCATTGTATGTGTCGTACCCTAATCCTTCTGCTCTCGCCCTAGGGTCCGGTATGTAAGGGTCGGTAATGCCTTCTCCATTCTTTCCTAGCCCAAATCCGGGTTGATACCCCATCTTCTTCATTAGAGTCCATCCTCGAGCTTGACCTTCGTTGTTAAACATCTGATTTTGCGGGGACGATAATTCAGAAAACATATTTTGCACAGGGTCCATATCCATCAAAGAAATGAGAGGATCGACCTTGTACCCATGAATCTTGACCTCTGGTGTAATGGGAGCAGGTTGTAAGGTCGGGAGCATTTGAAGTTCTTCCGGTTCAATGACAGGCGGGTCTCCCATCAATTTCATGATCTTACCCAAATGGGGGAATTTGACGCATTGGTGTCGGCTTGACATAATGGCATTCATGTGGTTCAACCATCGGCGTCCCAAGATCAAATTAAAAGTGGCAGGGATGTCCATAATATAAAATTCTTTTGGCATTGAAATTGGGCCCGCTTGGACTAATAACATAATTTTTCCACAAACAGTTTTCTTGTTTCCGTCATAACCAGTTACGACCATAGGGGCTGGAATTAAGTCCTTTATTATGAGCCCTAAGGTTTTGTAGGTTTTCAATGGACAAATATTCAGTGATGCACCAGTGTCAACCAAAGCTCCTGACATTTCCTTCCTTGCTATCTTGACTGTTAGATGTAGGGGAGAGGTTCTCGCCTCAGGTGGTATTTCCTTTAATTCTTCCTCAGTAAAAGTAATGGCAGGGAACGAAGCTCCCGGGGCCAAGGCTGAAATAGACGTTCTCAATTCTTCTGGAGTTATGCCTACCGGGACTTGTAAGTGTGTAATAGCCTCAAGTAATTGTTGCTGATGTTTGGGGGAGGTTTTAATCAGATCAAGGACAGATACTTTAGCTGGGATCTTTGTGAGGTGCCCTAAAAGGTCATATTCTATCCCTATTTCTATCGAACTATAGGCTCTTTCATCAACTATCTCCTCAACCTGAATATTAGGATTTTGCGAATCTAAGTTCTGAGAAACAGGGTGAGGGGGTAGTCGGGGAGGACGGATCCGTCCAGATCGTAAGTGGGCCTGAGACGCATTTGTGTCTGGGTAAGGATCTGGTTGGGAATTCGTGATGATCGGTGATTCTCGGTCGTTTGGCTCATCAAAATTTACCTTGTAAAGGTCAGGGGAGTCAACGATCGTATCCATCCCTGAATTGAAGATTTTGAATTTGGTCTTCCAATCCCATGGCGTGATGTATTTTCGATAATCCTCTTCTTCAAAGAAATCACCATGACATGATTGGCTATGGTTTACACTCCCTTGGGCCGGGGCATTAATGTGTTGGTGCTCTATTACGGCGATGTTTATTAATTGGGTCTGTGGGCCCTGTCCAGAGGTTGACGCTCCATGCTGAGGTAAAGGGTTTGTATAAATCTGCATGTTGGGATTATTTTGTGCGGGATTTGTGGTTGGATTTTGATTGGGAGGGGCATTCCGTGGATCATTCCCACCTATTGACCTAATGTTACTCCAATCAATTCTACCTTCATCATTGAGATCATAGATCAAATCTCTAACCGTATAGCATTGGGTGAGGTCATGACCTGGCATCCTATGGTAGGCGCAAAACTTAGTCTTGTCTAGGTGTTCGGACCATGCCTGCGGTCGTTCTGGCGGAAGTTGGAGGGCATTCTGATTTAAGAGAGACCAGAAGACAGCAGTCCATGGTTGAGGAAGGGACGGGTAGTTTGCCCTTTTAGGTCCGAACTTCTTCTATTTCCGTTGTTCGGGTTATTCTGGTTGCCATTGTTGTCTCTATTGTAATTGAAGGGGACTGTACTATAGTTGGGTTGAGGATTCGCGTTCTGGTTTTGCAGCGGAGCTATCGGGTTTGAGACTGGCTGTATGGGATTAGGACTCTGGTTTTGATTCACTGGAGGCCCTTGGTTTCTTGATGGTTGGTCATAACTTTGATTATTTCTCGGAGGGTTTCGGTAGTTCTGATTGTTCCGCTGATAGTTTTGATTATTTCTCTGATAATTCGGGTTACCACCTTGGAAGTTGGGATTGCCATTTTGCCCTGAGTTTTGGTGTTGGTTAAAGCTAACGCTGGTACGCTCCTGATACGGTCGGTAGACCTCTTCCTGATTCAAGCTAACTTCAGGGGTCGTGCGGATCTCTGGTTGGGTGGTTGTGCCTACCCTACGCGTGTTCTTTTTATGGTCAATGATGGTGTTCAATACCCCTTCATCTAGATTTTGCTTCATCCTAGATAACCTACGGTACAGGCCACTCCAACTAACGACCTCCCCAATTGTCATCAGGGCTCTCATGGGATCCTTCATGTTCGATATGGCCATTCTTACTTGTTCTTCCTCTTGCATGTTGCAATCTGACCGTGCGAATTGGTTTTACCATCTCACTGCAAATTCCTCATAGTCTTCATTGTTCTTTTGTTTGAGATTAGCTAAGTCATGCCACAAGGGTTTGTTTTTAGTTAGATGCTGGTATCGCGCTAGAAACTTCTCTACTACATCCTCGAAGGTATTGATTTCATGGGAAGGCACGGATGTATACCAAGTCAATGCATCTCCAGTTAACGATTCCTGAAAATAATTTATGAGCATGGAGTCATTGTCTGCGATGGCACGACACTTGTTGCAAAACGAGACTAGGTGATGCTGAGGATCAGTAGTCCCATCATAAGGTACGAACTTAGGGGCTCTAACAGGGAAATGTGACCTCTCTTTTTCCTCCTTTTTGGTAAAGTCGTAGAATCCTAGTTTCTTGCCAGTTGAGCTCGAGGATTTCTTTTTAATTTCATTCTTGAGTTCCTCCACATTTTTCTGCAACTCCTTGAATGCTAGAGGATCTAGATATTGAATTGTCTGTGGTTGACATTCTCTTTGTGGTTCTAGCGAAGTAGGGGCATAGGCCGGTTCTTGGCATTGGCCTTGGAAATACGGTTGCGAGATAGGCTGATAGCTTTGGTTCAACTGAATTCCCCCATGTGTAATCGGTTGTCCCCTATATGGGTCAACTATTGGGCTTAATGTGGGTGGTTGATATGCTTGCTGATAGCGCGACTCATTCGCTTGGTGTGTTTGATAAGGATTTCCAATGCTCGTGGGGTTAGTAACTTGCACGTTCTGGATTGGGAGATTCTGGTTCGCATTGGGCATTTGATAGATCGGGACTATTTGATTTTGATAAGTGATAGGCCCCCTCTCGTATTGAGCTGATTTGGGATATAACATACTAGCGCCAACCGTCACAGGATTGTAACGAACTTGATCCGTTGGTGGAGGAATCATTGCTTGGAATTGGGGCCGAGCCATCTCGTGTTGCCTGTAGGCATCTAGCGCTCCTATATGTATCGAAGGGTTTTGGTGCGAGATGTTGGATGTTGCCAATCGACCCATGTTCATTGGACTATGACTTGTCTGGTGATATGCGTTTTCATTTATCACAAGAGTCTGGGAAGGTGCGATGGCCTTAACCGGGGTTATGATAGGTGCGTCAGTAGGCATCCCATACTGCGGGATAGAAGACGTGATTGGCTCGGTTTGGCTGATCATGGAAGAATAGGGTATAACCTGTGAGACAACAGGATCACTTGAGTGAAGAGGGTAGTCTGTTGATGAAACGTTATCATGGACCCTATATCTTATAACTTGGCCGGTAGGACTGACCAGATCTGTGTAAGTTACCCCTGAATGCGAGGAGAAATGATTCTCTCTCGATGAAGGAGATGGGGTGGATGTATTGGAATGATTCCTTCCCATTGTTATGGTATTGACTGGTAACGGGCTTCCTTCGAAAAGGGACCGTCTTATCTGTTGTGGTCATGGCTTGAAGCTGCCAAGGATCCATCTAATACCCTAAAGGGTTCTACACTTTGCGTGGTTTGGTGTGACTCGCCAGTGGTGCGGATCAATAGTGGGGGTGAGAGGGGTTGAAAGTCGGACATTCCGAACGTCTGACCCTCCATTTGTAAAGAAATGCTTAGATGAGAAGAGAGAGAATGAGAGGAAGAGAAGAGCACTTGTTATGTAGCTTTGTTGGTGAAGGTTTGTTTCTTATGGTGTAATGGGGGAAAGCTTAGTGGACGGTGCATTCGGATCTTTGGTTTAATGTTTAGACTACTCATAACAACCCTAAACTGAATGGGACACGGACATCAGATCATTGATTGGATGTTCGTGTCTTAGAATATTACTCTAGGAAGACTCAAATAGGTGACAGGAAAACATAAGAGGTCCCATCACGATCGCCAGGCTGTCGGATGTGAATTTCGACCCCCCCAATTTTCCTCTTCAAGAGAGGCATGGTTTGGGGAAATCTCCATTCATTTATATATATGCTATTTAAATTTTACATCGAAAATGAGGATTCCGACTACCCTCAAAATCGATGGATCACGATCGCTAGCTACGGTACGGCTGTAACACCGTTCTTCGACAAAATCGAAGAAATATGGGGAGAAAATTAATAAGGTGGGTTCTTCCTCTCGTCTAATGTGCTGCCGGCAACACACGACGGTTGTCCTGTCACATTAATTTGGGTCTCTTTAATTTTGGGTCAATTAAGGGTCATGAGTTAAAGTCCGAATAAAGGTTAATCCTCACATAGCATAATCATAGTATATCCAAGTAAAATAAAATAACTAGAATAAAGAAAATAAACTAAAAGAGGGGGAGGTGCCAAATATTTAAGAAGAGGATCGGCCCCATTCCCGGGTACCCCCTTCTGATCCCTTGGCAAAATAGGGTTTAAAGGTTGATTTTTCAAACCAAAATGATGATGCAAATGAGACTTTGACTTGTGATTTCTGTGTTTTTCGTGTGCGATACACGAGTGATAAAAGTAAAAGGCCGATGGGCCGAAATTAATTGAAGGTGGCCGATGGGCCAGGATTGATTGAAAATGGCCGATGGGCCGTGATTGATTAAAAGTGTGTGTGAAATCACTCATCTCATCTCGTTATTCTCATTTATTCAATTTTAGAAATCAGTTCTTTATTCCCTTTATCATTAAGTTCGATTAAATATCTAGCACCTGAGGTGGAGGAAGAAATAAAAGGAAAATCTTTTTTATTTTATTTTGTTGGTTTTATGGTTTTTATGGCTTTTCAATATGGGGGCTAGGAGGGCCTAACTAAGGGATTTTACTTGGATTTACGTGATTAGTGCTTTACTACTGATCATCGGATTAACCCTAACCTAAGGTCCTAGACCGCCCACATCAGCTCTCCCAGTCCCCTAACGGAACAGGAAAAGTGATGGGGCGAAGCCTAATGCGCTAAGCTACCTAACGGGGAAATCCGATCTAATCCTAGGGTATGAATAGCCTGAGTTTGATGGTTCAGCGCCTAAGCAACTTATTAATTGTGATTTTTAATTGGTTCGGTTTGTTTTGAGTTGAAGATTGATTAAGAGGTGGATTAAATGTATTTTGGGGTTCTGTTTAAGTTGTTTAAGGTTCTGGAATTTATGGTTTTAATTTAAAACGTGAAATGATGTCGAAATCCGTGAAACGGGGTTGGCAGAAGACTTGGGCGCCAGGGGGGTGGCGCCTAGGATATTCTTGTGACTTGGGCGCCCAGGCAGTGGCGCCTAAGTGGCTGTTTCTGGGTGGGTTGGCTACCAACGATGGTATCGATGTGATTTTCGGAATCCAAGGAGTTCTTACTTGGTGAATTTTAATGTTTCAACTTGTTCTAATTCTCTGATGTTCGAATGTCAAAGGGATTCGGATCCGGATTTTGAAACAAAATTTAGAATTCGCGTTTTAGTGCAAATGAGAGGATAGGCGCCAAGAGGGTGGCGCCTAGGTTGATGGCTTGTGAATTTAAGTATTCCGTTGGGACTTAGTTATTGGTTTTCGGATCTAGAGACTATTTTAGATTCTGGTCTTAATTAATTTAAGTGGTAAGGTGTTTAGTTACTCGTTTTAAATTGAAGTTGTGAACCAAGGTTAGAGTGTAGGATAGGCGCCACAGGGGTGGTGCCTAGGTGGTTGTTTGTCGGTTCGTAAGGGCTTTGAATGCTACGTCTGAATCGATTAAAGTTTCAAACGTTTTAAGTTAAAAATGTTTTAATATGTTGATTCGGATTGGTTTAAATGTTAATTAATTATGTTAAGTTGTCGGTTGGGGTACTTTATGAAGACAGGTAGGCTGGGCGCCCAGGGAGTGGCGCCTAGGTTGATTTGGCAGGATGGGCGCCCAAGGGGTGGCGCCCAGGTGACTGTGCTAAGGTTCGGTCGGTTCGGTATTTTTTTAGGTCAATTTAAGTTTAAATTGGTTTAAGGGCTTAGTGTGTTTGGGTGTGGGATGCTATTTGTATTCAATTGAGATTCATTTAAACGCCAATTAATTGGGCTAAGTTGTGAATCGGGTTTTTCCGAAAACAGGGAAGCTGGGCGCCCAGGGTGTGGTGCCCAGGTGGACTTTGATAGATGGGCGCCAAGGGTGTGGCGCCCAGGTGAATTATTCTGTGGTTCGGGTCGGTTCATTATTTTTTAGGTTGATTTGCAGTTGAGCTTTATGGTTTGATGTATTTTAAATTAAAAATGTCATGTTGCGATGATTACGATTAAATTTTGTTTCAATTAACTTGGCTTTAGTGACGGGAGAGGTTGGGCGCCCAGAGAGCGGTACCCAGGTGGAGGTGACAGGATGGGCGCCCAGGGGTGGCTCCCAAGTGTCTGTCTTGTGTGTCCGAGTTGGTTCGATGTTTTAAGTCTATTCGGGTTTATGGTTCGATTGTTTTAGAATTCAAGGGTGTTCTGGTGTGTTGATCGTGATTGACTTCGAATTTAATTTCAAGTAGGGTTTCCTAGTGATTGGGTAGGATGGGCGCCAGGAGGGTGGTGCCCAAGTGGATGCGGAAGGATAGACACCAAGGGGGTGGCGCCCAAGTGGATGCGGCAGGATAGGCACCAAGGGGGTGGCGCCCAAGTGGATGCGGCAGGATAGGCACCAAGGGGGTGGCGCCCAAGTGGATGTTTTGTGGTTTATTCGTTTTGTACTTTCTAAGTTGGTTTGAGTCCAAATTGATTAAGGTTTCGAGTCTTTTAGGTTAATAGTGTTTTAAGGTGTTAATTCGGGTTTAATCAATTAAGTTTAATTAAGTGGTGGTTTCTAAGGGAATGGGATAAGATAGGCGCCAGGAGGGTCGTGCCCAAGTGTAAAGGCAAGCTGGGCGCCCAGGGGGTGGCGCCCAGGTGTCTGTTTTGTGGTTTCGGGTGGCTTTTGCGTTTTTAGGTTGGTTCAAGTCTAAGTTGATTGAGGTTTTAGATTTCTTAAATTTAAAAGTGTTTTGTTATGTTAACTAGGATTAAATTTGGGTTGTGTTTAATTAGAAATTTTAATTAGGGGTTCTTTAGAAACGGGATAGGATGGGCGCCAAGAGGGTGGTGCCCAGGTGGCAGTGCAGGCTGGGCACCCAGAGGGTGGCGCCCAGGTGGACTTTTTAAAGTTTATTGGTTTTGAGTCTTTTGAGTTAACTAGAGATTAAGTTAATTAAGGTTTACTTATTCTAGGTTTAAAATATTTTACTGTGTTGATTCGGATTAGTTTAAGGTCTTAACTAATTATCTTAAGCTTTAATCGGGGTGTTTTGGAGAATGAATAGGCTGGGCGCCCAAAGGGTGGCGCCCAGGTGGCTGTGGAAGGATGGGCGCCCAGAGGGTGGCGCCCAGGTGGCTGTGGAAGGATGGGCGCCCAGGGGGTGGCGCCCAGGTGGCTGTCTTTTGGGGTTTTAGGTTTTTTGTGTTTTTAAAGTTCTTAATTACTTCTAAATCCAAATTAATTAGGGTCTTAAGGTTTTAGGGTTCTTAATGATTTGATGTTTCTTAAGTTAGCTAATTATGGTGTTTTAATTAATCTTATGATTTATCCTACTTAGGCGCTAAACTCAATAACCTAGACTATCTAATTATTATTTTTGGGTTTTCTGGATATCTTTTAATTTGTTTTTGGTTTCTCCTCTAATTTACTAGAGAGTAAGGAAAGAGAAGAAGGGATTTTATGTTTTATGATTTTTTTTTTGGGATTTTCTATGGTTATGCAATTCAAATGATATGATGTGAAGTGTGACAAAGATGGTAATTCAAAGTTCAGAACAGATCATACAACCAAACATATCATCATTATGCAGTTTCTAAATGAACTAAATGCGGAAGATTTGAAGTTGTGCCCAAAAGTGGAGAAATCCACTTGGGCGCCACCCCTGTGGCGCCTACCCTGCTCAGTTAGGGTTTTCAACGGAACACAACGAACGCACAAGAATCTTGGTGTTTTCAACACAACTTCCAATATTCAGCGACTGATGCGAATGTATTAATTCGAACTACTAGCGATGCAACTAACGAAATTATAAGCAAACAATGCAACGGGCGGAGATCAAGAACCTGGACCTGTCGCAGAAGGGTAGGCGCCCAGGGGGTGGCGCCCAGGTGATTCAAGATGGGCAGGCGCCTAGTGTGTGGCGCCCAGGTGGTTTCGGAGATAGCAGGCGCCCAGTGGGTGGCGCCCAGCCTTTCTGCCAAAGGCTGTTCGCGATCTTTTCAATATAAATGATGATGGTGATGATGCTAATGCGAGATCTGATCTAACTATGCAATTAAAACTACAAAATCAAGACGAATCTACTATATTAGAATGAACCTAAACATATTACTAACATGATGATGCACTAATACTATTTTTATCACAAGCTAATGTAGATCTATGATGCTCAAATGATCCTAAGCATATTTCTAAGAATGAATGGTAATGGAATATAGAAAAAGAAAGAAGAGATCTAGGAATACCGGTATACGACGCGTTCCTCAAGTTCCTAAAACGAAGCTTTTGCAAAGATCCATAGCTCTAGTTGAAGATATGGAAGCCTCCTCCTCTCTTTCTCCTTCCTCTACTATAGATCTGAAGTTCTTCTCCAATGGTGGCTACCTTTCTTCTTCTTTTTCTATTCTCTCCTTTTGCCTCTTTTCTTAGGGTTTTTGGGTAGCCTCCTCTTGTAAATGAAGTTAAAAGGGATTATATAGGTTTGGGACGAGTTTAGAAGGGGCTAGGGCTTCATTAATTCGTGTTTCTAGAAGGTCTCACGCATCCCTAGGCGGTTTAAGTTGTTTTAGGGTGAACTAGGGTTTGGAGGGAGGATGGGCGCCCATGGGGTGGCGCCCACATGGCCTGCGTATGCTGGGCGCCCACAGGGTGGCGCCCAGGTGATCCTGGAGAGAGTGGGCGCCCACAGGGTGGTGCCCAGCTGGTTCGTGCTTCGCTTTTGATCTTTGGTCCCATTTGGAGTCGAGACTGAACGGATATGTCTTCACCTGGGGGTGGGGGGGGGGGGGGGGGGGGGGGACCTACATTAGCCCTTAATAGGCTGGGCGCCACATGGGTGGTGCCTAGGTGGTTCGGTTCGTCTTCGACGCTTGGTCCTACGTATGAGTGGTCCCGGTCTAATCTCGAACCAAACAAATAAATTTTAAGGTGGATGCCCACCATGGGGTGCCTAGGTGGTCCTGGGCTGTGTGGGCGCCACAGGATTGGTGCCTATGTGGAACTTAGGAGGGTAGGCGCCACATGGGTGGTGCCTAGGTGGAGTCGGTTCATTTTCAGAGTTCGGCCCCTATGTTGAGTGGTCTCGGGCTACTTTTAGGCTAACTAGTGAAATTTGGAGGTTGGGCGCCCACCATGGGGCGCCTAGGTGGTTTTCCATAGGGAGGGCGCCACATGGGTGGTGCCTAGGTGATCTCTTCTTAGGACAAACTTCGGAAGCTCATAACTTTTGACTCGCTTATCGGATTTGGACGTTCTACATACCGCCGGAAAGCTCTCGAAGTGAGGATATCAATGGTCTAAATTTCTTGACAAATAGGAGCTGAAAAATATGGGGGATCTCTGGACCAATGAATTCGATTTCCTAACTTAGGCTAATCGGGTGATATTTTGGCAAACTAAGTATGGTCTTTGGAGGGATTGGCCTAAGCATGTCTTAAGTGGTCCGGAAAGGGTTTGAGTGGTGTCATGGTTCATTCCTTGTGTGAGTCGTGGGTTGGGCTCAAGATCTTGACACGACTCGGCTTCTCTCTCACGAACTTCTAGAAATCGTTGAACTAAGTCTAAAATTAACAACAAGCATCTTCATCGTCATTAATTAATCTGAATTATGTCATTAATCATTCAATTATGGGTGAAATGGGGGCATCGCTATATATGATAGGTATTTAAGGCTATCATAGGGGCCAAATGAGGTGTCTACAGTATACCCCTCTTTGGAGAGCAACACGTGGAGAGTTGTGCTCCAAAGAAAGTAGACACACCACTCATGACTCACGGGAGCTTTTAAGCTCGCGGGAGTGGCCATCTATGGATGTATGCAATTGCAAATTCATTCTAAAGATGAGGTTCACTTTTCTAGGATTGATCCTGATTCAGGGGGAAAAAGAAAAAGAAGAAGTTACGTGCCTACTGATTTGATTGGAAACCCGAGATCTGTGCCTTGGTGCCCGTGGTATTGCCACGTGGCGGGTTGGGAACTGTGCCCCGATTGCTGAAATTTAAAATGATGGCGGGAACTGTGCCCCGGTGGTCTGAATCAGAAGTCGATCTTTCGATTGGTTAAGTCACTATTAGAATTTCATTTGTTCATGCAATAGAGTTTAATTCAAATGGTCATATATAGCGTCTTTTAACTTTCATCCACAGTTGAATGTTCAAGGCATAGTTAAAATTAACTAGCAAAATTGGGGATCTTGAAGGCAATTACAAACATAGTTCAAGCAATAGTGTGAGGTGCACATGAGAATGAGATGCATTTTTTATTTTTTATTTAAAAGATGTTTGATTTTAAAACTCAGGTATGCATTGAAAAAGCTAAATCAATGGAAGACGGTCACCGGAATAACTGTCACTCTCTAGGGATCTTGGTCTTCACCCAAGCTAAAATGAGAACCTAGGATAGATTCGATCATCTTTTTGGTGCTTATCATGGAGAGTTTCAAGTTACACGGTTTCCATCTTCCAATGTCAAGATTTGAGTCGGCGAACGCACAATTCATGAGAACATGATATTATGGTTGCCATACCGATTATAAGCGCTTAAGGGAGGCCTACGACGACTCAATTTCCAGACATGAAGTAAAATCATTAAAATCACAGTCAAGGGTACTTACCTCCAGAGCTTTCTGTAGGTCCAACGTTGGGGACCACTGCCATTTCCTTTCATCATTTGTTTGCCGAAGTTTGAGTCATCTACCTCCATCTGTGTACTTGAATGTCTTTCACCTTTGGTGTCTTCGTTTTTGCTTTGGGAACCTGTATTGAACAAACACTAAAAGATTATGCACTTCTCATTGTTAGTGCTTTGTAGTTCAAATTTCATTGATGGAGATGACATGCAATGCACAATGTCAGATGTATGCGTGATGGGACTAATGTGCCGGTGACGGGATCTTATGTGACGGGACAATGTTTGATTGACAATGTGCACCATTTCTTTGTGCCTTTCTTAACTTGCTTTCTCTCTCTCTCTTTTGGTTATTTATTTATTTATTCTTTTTTTTTTTGCTTGTTTTTTTTTTTTTGTTTTTTGTTTTGTTTTGTTTTTATTTTGTTTTTATTTTGGCACAGTTGCAGAGGATCCGCGAGCGAGCCTAGGAGCTTGGATGGAAAGCTGCCTTGAAGAAGGTTGGGGTTCCTGAGGATGATCCTGCTTTCAGGAATCCTCCCAAGTTTCCGAGCTCGGGCTTTGTCCTCTCCTCCACTACCGATCCGCCTTCCACCCCTGGCCCGTCCTCCGAGGCTCCTCCAATGGTGGATGTTGCTCCCGAAGCCTTTCCGGCCATCTCTGAAGCCACTCCAGCCGACCCTGAAGCCCTTCTGGAGGCCGCAGCTGCATAGATGGAAATCGACTGCAATGCTGCAGCTGCTACTCCTTGAGCTCTTCTTTTTGTATTTCCTCCTTTGTATCTCTTTTTTGTTTTGATGTAATGAAATTTCTTATTCAATGAAACAACATTTTTCTCATATCCCGGTTGCTATGGTGCGTATGGTATTTCTGTTTTCTGCTTAAGTAGTTGGTCTCGGTAACCAAACTCCTTGTATGCCTAAAATTTAGCTTAAGTAACTAAGCTTGGTTCAGCAACCGGAATCCCAGGAACTTGCACACATAACTATTGGGAGAATGAGTTGGGCCAGACTCTTGACTTGACGTAAGAAATCCACCTCGGTTCTTTAACCCAAGGTGTTTTTGAACGCCGAGGTCAATGTCTTGAACGTTTTAAGTCTTTTCTCTTCGCTGAAGGAGAGTACTTAGTTCTGCAACCGAGCATTACTCCGAGTGGCGGCACTGTAGCTCGTGCTATCGCCGAGTTGAATATGGCTGGTACTGTTACCGAGTTGGGACTGGTACTATTACAAAGCCGGATATAGCTGGCATTATTGCCGAGCTGTAGCTGGTGCCGTCACCGAGCTGAATATGGCTGGTACTGTTACCGAGTCAGATATAGCTGACACTATTGCTGAGCTGTAGCTGGTGCTGTCATCGAGCTAAATGTGGCTGGTACTGTTACCGAGCCGGATATAGTTGGCACTGTTGCCGAGCTGTAACTGGTGCTGTCACCGAGTTGAGGACGGCTGGTACTATTACCGAGCCGAATAACTTGAAACATTTTGAGAGAGACAGATCCGTTTCAAAAGAATGTTTTTTCATTTATATCCAAACTTTGAATACATTTTCAGAAATAGTACTTCTTGAGGTGCATTGCATTCCATGGCCGTGGTAACTCTTTACCTTCCATGTCCTCGAGTCTGTACGCGGATCGTCCTGCAGCCGAGAGCGCTTCGAATGGTCCGTGCCAGTTAGGTGCCAGCTTGCCTTTGTTCAGGTTTCTGTCTCTAGGGAGCGTTTTCTTCAGGACCAGTTCTCCAACCGAGAACCATCTTTCTTTGACCTTTTGGTTGTAGCCCCTGGCCAGCTGTTGCTGATAGGCAGCTAGACGGATAGCTACCGCTTCTCTTCGTTCCCCGGCGAGGTCCAGCTCTCGGGCCAGGTTTACATCGTTCAGTCCTTGATCGCAGAGCTTAGATCTCAAGGTCGGGAGGCTGACCTCAAGAGGAATGACTGCTTCCATGCCGTAGGCCAAGGAGAACGGTGTAGCCGAGGTGGAGCGTCTAAGAGTTGTCCTGTACGCCCATAGAACACTCGGGAGTTCTTTTGCCTATCTTCCTTTAGCTCAGTTGAGTCTCTTCTTAAGCCCATCGAGGATCACCTTGTTCGAGATTTCAGCCTGGCCGTTACTCTGTGGGTACGCCAGGGTGGAGTAGACGTTTCTGATGCCGAGCTTTTGGCAGAAGTTTTTGAAGATGTTGGAATCGACCTGAGTCCCGTTATCTGAGATTAGAGTTCGTGGGATCCCAAATCTTGTAATGATGTTCTTCCACACAAAGTTCTTCGTGTCTTGCTCGGTGATGGAGGACAGAGATTCGGCTTCGATCCACTTGGTGAAATAATCGATGGCTACTATTAGCCACCTCTTATTCCCTAGAGCTCGATGGAGTGGTCCCACGATATCCAAGCCCCACTGAGCGAAGGGCCACGGACTGGAGAGTGGGCTTAGGTCCTGTGCTGGCTGGTGAAGGGAGTGTGAGAACTTCTTGCACTTCTTGCATTTTCTAGCGGAGAGCTGGGCGTCCTTTTGCATGTAGGGCCACAAATAGCCTTGGCTGATAGCTCGGTATCCCAGTGACCAGCCTCCAATATGACTGTCGTAGATTCCTTCGTGAATTTCATAAAGGAAGTCTTCAACCTTACTCAGATGGACGCACTGGAGGTAGGGTCCCGTGTATGACTTCCTGTAGAGCCTGCCATCTGGGGATAGCCAAAACCAGGCTGCTTCCAGCCTGATCTTGTGAGCTTCGTTCTTGTCTTCAAGCAGTTGGTCGTCTTTTAGGTAAGCATTGATTGGGTCCATCCAACTTGGACCGAGATCAACACACATGAGCTGCCGAGGTGGCTGAAGTTCTATGCTTGGCTTTCCGAGTGTCTTCACTTCGATAGTTCTCCTGTTCCCGGCCTAAACAGCAGAGGCGAGGCTGGCGAGGGCATCAGCATGAGAATTGGACTCTCTGACGATCTGCCGGACTTCAGCTCTTTGAAACTGAGAGAGGAGTTCTTTTGCATGAGCTAGGTAGGCTGTCATCCTGTCGTCGCGACCTTGGTAGTCTCCGCTAAGCTGGCTCGTCACTAGCTGGGAGTCGCTGAAGACCACCAGTTGCCAAGCCTCCAGGATTTTGGCGCTGTTCAATCTGGCGATGAGTGCTTCGTACTCAGCTTCGTTATTGGATGCCTTGAAGCCAAGTGTCCGGGCTTGCTCGATGATAAGGCCCTCCGGGGATTGGAAAACTATGCCGGCGCTAGCCCTTTTGGATGTTGATGATCCGTCGACGAAGACCTTCCAAGTCAAGTCAATGAACTGTTTCCAAGACTGCTCTTGCTCTGTTTCAATGACTTCTTCATTGTCCTTATTGCCCCCAGTTCGGTGTCGAGCAGTCTCGGTGCCGAACTCGGAGAGGTGAACTCTACAATGAAATTTGCCAAAACCTGTGCTTTGATGGCCGTTTTGGGTCGATACTTGATATCATATTGTCCCAGTTCGACAGCCCATTTTGAGATTCTGCCAGAGAAGTCTGCCTTCTTGAAGAGCGTCTTGAGTGGATGTTCTGTAACAACCACTATAGTGTATGCCTAGAAGTAGTGGGAGAGCTTGCGAGAAGCACTGACGAGTGCTAAAGCAAGTTTCTCTAACTGTAAGTACCTGGTCTCGACATCGAGGAGGATCTTGCTCGTGTAATAAATAGGCCTTTGCTGCCCATTTTCTTCTCTGATGAGTACTGAGCTCACTGCATGATCCGAGACCGCTAGGTACAAGTACAGCTCTTTGCCTTGCGTTGGTGTTGACAACAGGGGTGCGCGAAGATAGGTAATGTTTGAGCTGCTATAGAGCTTGGTCGCAGTCTGGCGTCCATTGGAACGTGGAGCTCTTGCGCAAAAGCTGAAAGAAGGGTCGGCACTTATCGGAAGCTCAGCTGATGAAGCGATTGAATGCTGCAGCCATGCCGGTCAGTCTCTGAACTTGCTTTGCCGAGGTTGGACTCTGTACTTTCTGGATTGCCGAGATCTGGTCTGGATTTGCTTCAATCCCTCTTCTTGTGACAAGGCTTCCCAAGAATTTGCCAGAGCTGAAGCCAAAGGTACATTTGGAGGCTTTCAGCTTCAGTTGGAACTGCCGAAGGATGTCAAACGTTTGATTTAGGTCTGCCAAGTGGTTCTGTGACCTTTTAGACTTGACAACCATGTCGTCAATATAAACCTCCACCGTTTTGCCAAGCGAGGCCTGAAACATCTTCGTGACTAGCCACTGGTACGTCGCTCCCGTGTTCTTCAACCCAAAGGGCATGACTTTGTACCAGTAAATGCCTCGAGGTGTGATGAAGGCGATTTTCTCCTGGTCGGGCCCAGACATCGGGATCTGATGGTAACCTCGGTAAGCATCGAGGAAACTCATCTGGTCGTGCCCGGTAGTGGTGTCAATGAGCTTGTCAACTTTTGGAAGGGGGAAGCTATCATTGGGGCAGGCTTTTTGTTGAGGTCGGTGAAGTCTACGCAGACCCTTCACTTCCCAATCTTCTTCTTAACCACCACTGTGTTGGCCAACCATTCCGGGTAGTGGACTTCCTTGATCGCCTAGGCTTCTTGCAGCTTCTGGACCTCCTCGATCACGGCCCCAGTTTGTGGGATCCCCGTTCTGTGAGCCTTCTGGATCACAGGTTTGTGTTTGGGGTCCACGTTTAGCTTGTGGCACATGACCTCGGGACTGATGCCAGGCATCTCATAGGGAGTTCATGCAAAGACCTCTTTGTTATACAACAAGAGGTTCAGCAACTCGGTCTTTTCGGGCTCGGGAAGCTGACTCCCCAGCAAAAAAAATCTGTTAGGGTCGTTAGGGTCGATCCTGATTTCTGTGAGGTCTTCGATGCTCTTTTGTGCTAGGGCCCGGCTGACATCCTTGAGCTCGGTTCTCTGTCCAGCTCGACCATGTGAATTTGTGATGACTAGGCTTCACCAGGCAGCACGGCCATCAGCACTATTTGGCCATGTGCTGGTCGCCTCTGATTGTAATCACTTCTATTCAGCCGGACTGGCTTTCTAGTGGAAATTTGAGCTTTTGGTAGTGGGTGGAGGGCACAGGTTCCATTCTGTGCAGCCAAGTCCTCCCCATTATCACATTGTATGGCGATGGTATATCGACCACCAGGAAGTCAGCTTGCATGAGGCACCCCCGACTTGGACTCTGAGGGAGATTCTGCCCTTAGGGTACACGGGCTTCAAATTGAAACCAACCAGAGGGGTGCGGGCTGCCTGGAGATCCTCATCCTTGAGGCCCATCTTCTTGAAGCAATCATAGTAGAGGATCTCCGACGAGCTCCCGAGATCCACCAGTACTCTCTGAACCAGGAAGTTATTTAACTTCAAGGTGAGAACTAGAGGATCGTTGTAGGGGAGCTGGACGCCATCTAGGTCTGTATCTGATAACCAGATTTTGGGCCTTTCTGTTCGCGCCTTCTTTGTGGCAGGCTCTAGCTCGGCAGTCATCACCTGCTTTTGGTGGGAGGCCCTCCTTGCCTCAACACGGGCTTGAGAACTCCCCTTTAGCGGAGGGACGAGGTGGATGACATTGATGATGCCCTCTGGTTCATCGCTGTCATGGCCGTCGTCATCTTGGTGGTGAGATCCGCTATTGTCCCTGCTTTCCTCCTTGACGTAGTCCCGCAAGTGTTGTCCTTTACGAGCTTTTCAAGGTGGGCCTTAAAAGCCTTGCAGTCCTCGGTTCTGTGCCCATTCTGTTTGTGGTAGGCACAGAACTTGTTCTGATCTCGAGAGGACTGGTTACCCTTCATTGGTTGCGGCCACTTGAAGAAAGGCCGTGTCCTGATCTTGCTAAAGAGTTTGTAAATCGGTTCCTTGGAGATCGTGTTTACAGCTTTGTAGGCAGTAGCTTCAGGCTTGAACTTCCTGCCGCCCCCCCGAGGTGGGGACAGAGGCCACAGCCGAGGTGGACGGGGCCCTGTGTCGGTCCGACTCCTCCCTCCTGGAGGATCTCTTGTCCTTCTTGGACGGCTTGTCGTCCTAGTAGAGGCCAAAGTTCTCCCGGCCTCGAGCCTCGTCTTCTTCTGCTTTGATGAACTGGTTTGCCCGGGCCATTAGAGCTTTCATTGTGACCACGTGGAACCACACCAGATCCTTCCGCAGCTCGATGCCTAGCAGCAAAGCCTGCTGGAAGGATTTGACAGCTACCTCGTCAGAAGCGCCTTCGATCTGGCTGTAGACTGTCCAAAACCTTTTGGCGAACTGGGTAACGTTCTCGTTCTGCCGCTTCTTGAGAGCCATGAGGTCGGCGTCCGTTTTGGGGATTATCCTATGAGCCTGGAACTTCTCCAGGAAGGAATTTTGGAGCTGCCGCTAGCTTGAGATGGAGCCCTCGGGAAGTGAACAGAACCATCTCAGGGGGAGGTCTCCCAAACTGGAGGAAAAGACTCGACAGTTCAGGTAATCCTCGTCACCCCATACCGACATCCTCTGGATGAAGTGTCGGAGATGCGCTGCAGGGTTCGAGGTTCCATTATAGAGGACGAACCTTGGGACGTTGAACTTCTCTGGGAGAGAAAAATTTCTGACCTCCTAAGAGAAGGGAGACGCGCCGAGATCCTCTGCTTTGAAGGTGCTGAACCGATCTCGGGAGATGCCAGCAATCTCCATACTTTGCCGAATCGTCTGCTTGATTTGATGGTCAAGCCATTCCTTCAAGTCGCCATTGTCCTCCGTCTTTTGGCGCAGCTTCTTGGATCCGTCATTCAGATGGCTATTGCTCGAGCCTTCATCATAAACGCGGTCACGCCTCTTGTTATTTAGGACGTGTCTTAAATCCCGCTCGGCCTGGCTGCATCTGGGAGGTGGACTTGGAGCCTGCCGGCGTATGGGAGGTCGACTTGGAGCCTTCCTTTTCTCCCGGAGTTACTGTCGAAGTTGACGAATGAGCTCGTCCTTCTCTTGGATAACAAGGTTCTAGGCCCTGATATCCTCCAGGAGCAAGTCATCGTCGTCGTCGGGATTGGCTTGATGATGGGATTGAGACTTGGCCAGTGCTGACCCCTCACCTTGCTTGGTGGCTGATTTCTCACCTCACTTGGTGTGTTTCTTGCTCTGGTGGGGTTGTTCTTATGGTGGAACATCTCGACGGGGAGGTGCTGTCACCCCCCTTGACGACGAGCCTGATTGGGTCACCATAAATCCTTCGATGCTTGCAGCGCCAGATCGCCCCTCGGACCTCCTCTGGCGAGGGACCGGCGGTGGTTGTAGCTTCTTTGATGTCACAGGCTGTCTTTGGGTCACCACAAATCAGCAATAACTGAGTTAGTTCTCAAAACTAAGCAGCGGATGAGTGGAGAAGAGAAGTCAGTTTGTGCATGTATTTGCGCGTACCTTCATGGGACTGACCTCCTATGTGTATTAGTAGATGGAATTCTCCTTGGTGAGTGGAGGTAGGTGGGGGTAAGGTCCCATTAGGCCTTACCCTGACACCCAGTGGTAGGTAAAAAGGGAACATCCCATCGGAAGTTTCCATTCCCCTTGGAGAGCTGACGTGATGGGATGATAGAGCCAACTTCTTATCTCCATAATGCGTCACCCTATCTGTCAGAGCATGCCCGTACTTCTCAAAGGAGTGCGATGACCCACTTCCGGCCTTCAATGCTTTTATCGAGACCAGGAGTGGTCTTTCCGAGCTGACATTCTTGCCGAGCTGCAAGCTGATACTCTTTGTCGAGCTGACACTCTTGCCGAGACACTCTTGCCGAGCTACCGAGTTGTGATTACCGAGATCAAGGCGATTAGCCGGTACTGTTACCGAGGTTTAGCTCAATCTCGGTATTATGGTATTTTCCCACACAATAGGAATCGACTCTCAGAGGCTTTGATGATCAACACACGGAGAGTTCTCTCATTTTGGTGGAGCAAACCAACTACGGATAATTTTGAACAAGAGTTGTATAAGGGCCAAGGAAAACGGAGGAAAAGAAGATTCATCTCCAAGGTAGGTTTTGGGCTTTCCCTTTTTCTACCCGCATAAGCTTATTAATTTTGTGATTGCTTGTATTTTTGTTTTTATCTACTTTCTATTGTTTTCTATTACTGTTTGATTCATTTTCAAGTGTTAATTTTTTTTTTAACCTTGCAACACCTATAGATCAAATACCTTCATACCCGACCTCAATTCCAATGGAAAACCACTCCTATTTACCTTACCGCACGCAGAAGAAGACCTTCAAACTTCTACCATTCAATACATCTCAAACAAAATTAGAACCCTTAATTGCATTTCTCAAACCGAGATACATGGCTTGTGCAAATGGGTTTATCCAGGGCAGCATTTTGCAAAGTATCGAAACAGTTCCCTAAAACTGAAGCCCCATCCTAAATTTAAATGCTTTTTAATATTGGCATTATAGACCCTATCCTTTCCCATCAAATCAGGACCACAATCAGCCCTTATCTTTGTGCAAATCTTTCTTAATGTAGTGAAGCTTGTGGTCGTCCAAAAGACCACTTAAAAAAACTAAAACAATCCCTAGTTCCGCAAAATCCTAATATCAAACCAATCCCACCTTTTAGATAGGGGCTTGCTATTGGCACAAAAAAAAAAAAAAAACCTTTTCCCACACAAATTCTCTCCACACACATCACAAAAAATTAAAAATTACATTATTTCTTTCCACACACATAAAAAATCCCCATTTTACCCATCTCTCCATTTCCCTCTTTCTTCCCACACACATCTCCTTCCCTTTCTCTCCACACACAGATCAAAACTCCCAAAGGCCATCTCCACTTCGAACAGCGTCTGTACCTCTGGCATCGTTCTCCACTTGTTCGGCGTCTTTGTCTCTCCGGCGTTCCTCTACACCACCTCCTCTTCCTTTCCAAAGGTACCATTGTCATTTCATTTTTCTTCACCATTTATTCTTTACCATTTTCTCCATCTTTGATAACTTTTTTTTTCATAAAAACTTTTAATGGAGGATAGATTCTCATTCAATGTAAGATTTTACAAATAATAGTAGAGTTTTTTCATGCATTGGGGCTGGTTTTCATCCATAATCGCAAAGTTTTTTTGCCTAGAAATCGCGAACTGTTCGGATCTGAACTTTCGAACACAATGACTTTGTTTGGAAGTTCAGGTCCAAACAAAGTCAGAATGTTCGGACCTTAACATCCGAACTTTTGTTCGGATGTTAAGGTCCGAACATTCTGACTTTGTTCGGACCTGAACTTCCGAACAGAATTACAAAAATAGATACATTTGTCTGTCCATGCAGAGACAAATCTTTCCTTGTATGCATCCAACCAAGTATTTTTCATGTAATTTAGTGCACCGGGATACGTATTGAATTCTTGATTTAGCTTACAGAGTTGTTCACCAAACTCCTCTTTTGTGGATGAAGACACCGGCATATTCCAGCTCATACTAAGCATATCCCATTTTTCTTTCATTTCGAACAATTTCTTGCATCTCACCAATACGTTTCTATTAATGTGCCATTTGCATAATAAATGAGTAGCACCAGGGAATACAGTGCTAATGGCTTTTATAAGTGACAATTCTCTGTCCGTCACAATCACATCGGGGAGAATACCATCACCAATAATAGAACGCGAAACACCCAGTGCCCATGCATAATTCTCTTCACGTTTAGCCTGAAGGTATGCAAAGCATACAGAAAATGTCATGTCTGTGGATGTGACTCCAACAATCTCCAACAGAGGCATGCGATAACGATTGGTCTTGTAAGTACAATCCATTATTAACACATGTGGAAATGCATGCAACAAATTTATACTGCTTGGGTGCGTCCAAATCAAGTCAGTTATAGTCTCGCTATTCTCACAATTCTTATGCCATTCTATGTAATTGTGCTCTGCCAACTTCCCAAGCAGTTGTTGCATTTCACTTCTTCCACCCCGCTCATTAACTTTATATCTGTAACGTGCATTGTATATTGTCTTCATTGGGGTTACGTTTAATTCACTTCTTTGTTTCAACTTAACCAAAAATTCTTTCTGTCTAACCATGCTCTTTGACATACCAACTAGCAACTTTGTTTACTCCTCTGATAATCTGCCTGCAAAAGAAAACCCCCTCTAAATGTTCCGCTGCCGAGTGATTATGCACGCCACATATGACCTCCAACATCCAATCATCATTTGAGTCTAACTTTTTGCCCCTCAATGCAAAAGGGCATCCACAGTTTTTGGAACCTGTTTGTTTGATCCTTTTTCGCTTCTCGCCATGTTCATGCTTATATTGTCCGCTTCTCTCGCATGCAAGGAGCACTCTAGCTTTGACACCTACCCGAGCGACATTTGAAACATTTATGACAATGACAAAACTGTTTTTCCTTCCTACACCACGAGCACAACTAATCAACGAATCCCTACTATGAAATATCTACAATAAAAAAATTTATTATGAATTTAGTAATGAACAATTGTAATTTGAGTAATAAACTCACAATAGGTCTTACCTCTTAAGTTATGAACTCACTGGTATAATCATGACAAAGTCCGATCCAACCTGACTTTCCTGTGTAGATACCTGCAGAATAAATATTCGAAGTCAAACTTACGGATTACATAATATTGTTCGGATATACAGCTCCGAACAAATACATTATGTTCGGATCTGTAAGTCCGAACAAAATGTTTATGTTCGGATCTTTAAGTTCGAACAAAGACATTATGTTCGAACTTAAAGATCCGAATATAATCATTTTGTTCGGACTTACAGATCCGAACATAACGCCTTTGTTCGGACTGGAATTTTCGTACACATCGGGAACTCTACTCTTTCTCGGGTGAGAAAATTTTCAAAAAAATGGCAAAAAAAATGAAAAAAATAACATAGAAACATACCTTTCCACTGCTGCTGTGATTGAAAGGCACCATTTCATTGTTCTTTTCTTCCTTCATTGCACTAGAGAGATCTAATAAAAAAAAGTTAAGTACAAGAAGAAGGAAAGATGAAGGAGATGGAGGAAAATGAGTTGGCTAAGAACATCAAGTGCATGGATGAGTTGCCCCAAACAACAATGAAGTGGAGAATGAGAAGTGGAATGAGAAGTGGAGAGTGAGATGGGTGGGAGTTTGTTTAGGGAAGAAGGCACGTTGTGTGTGAGAAGAACAAAAATTTTGAGTTTTGGTGGGAGATTGGCTATTTTGGTCATTTCATGAAGGGGTTAAAGTGTATTAAAAAAAAAGTTAAAATCCTTGTGTGGGAAAACTTTTTTTTTGTGTGCCAATAGCAGCACTGTTTAGATAAGCCCAATTTTACCCAAACCAATACCTTTGCTTAGTTCTACTTTTACTTTAATAATGCAACCTATGTTCACCATTAGATACAAGCACTAGACAATCTCTAATCCCTATGACAACAAACCAAAGTTTCAACCACTCAACTCCATTACCCCATGTCCACCCAAACTGAACCGGTCCCCAAGATCTGATCAACTGTATCCACTCCATGCAGAAACCTGTTAAGTTGTTGCCCCTTGATCCAAACAGTCCCTTTCCGTCCTAAAATCTATTACATCTTAATCCTTACTTATAAGTTATAACCGTATCTTGCTATAGCACCCTGATGCCATCATCCCTGCAACACTCTAACTGAGCCCAAAACATTTCCCCATGTTCTCTTAGGTCATATTGAATGTACATCTTAGTCAATTAAGGGTGAGTGTAGGTTTGTTTTAGTCCATTTTTCACTGCTTGTACTTTATTCTCTGTTTTGGTTTTGTAATCATAGTCCATTTTTCACTGCTTGTACTTTATTCTCTGTTTTGGTTTTGTAATCATGTATACCCATAGGGTTTGTCATTATCAATGGAGACTTGATGAAGAAGAGAGTTAAAAATGAGAGTATTTCGATTGGATGTTGCTTAAGATCTTGTTGTTATTTTGTGTACATTGCATTCAGGCTTTCCATATAAGTAGAGTACTCTCTCTATCTCTCTCTTAATACATAATTTTGTATTATGAATATTTCTCTTTGTGGCATTTTGCTTACATTGTATCTTATGCTTTCCAATGTACTAGATGAATCCTCTTTTTCTAATTTTTTTTCATTTTAATAAAATTTTGTTATATGTAGAAAGAAAGTTCTTGACTTGACTTTTTTTTTTCGCTTGATAATATTACAGTCTGCAAAGAAGACATTAGATGCTCCAAAGATTTTAGATGACCACCATTTAAACTTGATTGATTGGAGTAGTGGCAACAATGTCCTGGCAATTGCTCTAAGAGATAGGGTGTGTCTATGGGATTCTTCAAATGGATCTTGATTCAGAGCTTTTTAGCATGGATGAAGAGATGGGACCTGTTACCAGTGTTAGTTGGGCTCCCAATGGGCAACATATAGCTGTCGGGATGAACAATTCCATTGTTGAGCTATGGGACATGACTTCCAATCAAAAGGCGCATGCTTTGAATTTTTCTAATTACATGAATTTAATTGTCTTAAGATAATTTTACTTTCTATATATATTTTTTTCTTAATCAATGGGTGGGAATAGTTTCATTCAATGGAAATGATTTACATAGTGTGCTTTAGTCAAATCATTGAAACATTGGCAAAAGACTATGGTCATGGGTTTGAAAGGAGGTTGTTATAGTCATTAGATAGGATTCATGCAATGCTTTGTGCTAACAAGAAGGATCTAAATAGAACTATCTTTGAATTTTAGGGATGATTTTATAAATACTTTTATCTTAGGAACTTTTTCGAAAACATATGGTTGTTTTTCTTAAAGAAAAGTTGAAAAATTGTAATAGGATCTGTTTTCTCTTAACTGATTTTTTTGTTATGTATGTTTTCTTATATGTTAACTTATTTGAATTCACTTCCCCAATGTTGTTACCATTTATTCCTACAGTTGAGAACTCTGCAAGGTGGGCATCGGGCTCGAGTTGGCTCGCTTTCTTGGAACGAACATATTTTAACAAAAGGAGGAAAAGATTCTATGATAATTGACAACGATGTGAGAATAAGGTCCCACCATGTCCGGACATACATGGGACACAAAGAAGAAGTTTGTCAGCTAAAATGGTCTAACTCTGGAAAGCAGTTGGCAAGTGGGGGGAACGATAGTCTCCTCTATATATGGGACCGGTCCATGGCCTCATTGAGTTCACAAACTAGATGCCTTCACAAATTTGAAGATCACGTGTCAACAGTGAAAGCAATCGCTTGGTGTCCACACAAAAGCAATTTACTTGCTTCTAGTGGCGGTACTGGAGATCAGTTTATAAGGTTTCGGAACACTCAAACAGGGGTTTGTTTGAATTCCATTAATACAGGATCAGAAGTCTGCTCGTTATTGTGGAGTAAGCATGAGAAAGAATTGTTGAGCTCTCATGGTCCTACTCAAAACCAACTCACATTGTGGAAGTACCCATCAATGGTAAAGATTGTAGAGCTTCTTGGTCATACTTCTAGAGTTTTGTTCCTGACTCAGGTATTGAAGCAAGTTCTCTTGGTACTAAATCTGAAGATAATTGAGATTGGTTCTATTCATTTTTATTGATTTTGATTGGTTTGTGATATTTTACTGAATTTTTCAGAGCCCAAATAGCTGTATGGTAGCATCTGCAGCAGGTGATGAAACATTGAGGATCTGGAATGTCTTCGAGACTCCTGAGGTCACTAAGCTTACAACGGGAACAACATGTGCAGGGCCATTTAGCTATTTGAACAACATTAGATGAACAAGTTGAGAAAATGAAACTTTGGAGTTTCCATGAAGGTATCTTCTAACATTAGTCACCTTTTACTTTCGCCATGTTGAATGGATCAAGTTATTGTATTATTTGGCATCTAATTATGTTTAGTGAACATCTTCATGCATTGCAGATAAAAATGTCCTGCTGGTCATTTTGGGAGCCCTCTCAAATAAGTAACTGTGTTTTTATTTCTAATGTAATGCTTAAAATATTTTATTCAACTTTTTTTTTTTTAACTTTATTTTCCTTCTTATTTTGGTTATAGGCATGTGCTTTTTGTTTAAATTCTCTTGCTCTAGATGGTAGCTTACACCACATTTTTTCTAATGATTCTTATTTTTTATCTACATATTTTGGAATTCTCATTGAATTTTAACAAGAAAACATCCATAACTACATATATAACACCAGTTTTTATAATATTTAAGTATCATGCATTTTGTAGCTTAGTATTTGCAAAATTATTCGTGTATAAACAAAATATTTTTTTCTTTTTTCTTTTTGTTTACCATATTAGTTTATTTGATTCCTCATCAATTTCAAAACCTAAAGTTACTATGTTAGAAACACATGCAACAAGTATTTCATTTGATGAGGGGGACAAACAAACAAACCCTTTGAAGTTTTATATGTTGAAATAGTTGCTTGTGTTCTTCAATCGTACACTTTTAAATATTTCCAAGGAATGGATTGTCCGCTTTGTTGAAACTAAGGAGTAAGGATGGTGATTAGTAGTAATCCTGTTCCTGTTGTTTAGCGGAATGGATTAATGGAGAAGCAGAGCCAATTTAGGAGATTAAGTACCACCAAAAAATTTGGGAAGAAGCAAGGAAGAAGCAAAGGTAGTTCTAAAAGGAGACAACTAAATAAAAGTTTCAGAATCTCTCAATGTCAGTGTATGTAGACTTGCGAGGGGAACTTATGTAGTTCTCGAAGTACTACCAAAGTTCTCACTCCAAAGCTAAAACAAACAGAATGAAAGGGGGGCTTATCTTTGTAAGATTTTATAAAAAGAAGGAAGCCATGGAGGTCAAGAAAGCTTTGAATGGACACTCGGCACAAGGTCATAAATTGGAGATTAATCTGATTAAATTCGCCTATATGGATAATAAACTTATGAAAGACAGTCACTGGAGAACAAAAAGGGCATGCAGTAATGAGGCACATCCATACTACAATCTAGTCATGATCAAAATCCCACATGGTTTGATGTTATGATTGAGATCCATAAAGCTTTTTATCTAGTTCTTGAATCTAGGAACCTTAGGGCACAGAGATCTCAGTTTTGAAATCATTTTAAAATTGCTATAAAGTTGTATATATCCAACACTTGTTATACTCTTAAGTGAACTATATAACCGATACTTGTTCATCTACAGTCGACTTTGGCAGAATTGGACCAGCATAAGAGCTTGAACAATATTGAATTTTGCTATTTGTAATCCTTTAGCTATTGACTACTAAAAGCAACGTCTGCAAATACTTGGCTGCACAGACAAACCCACTAAACTAGTTCCTAAAAATGTTGAGTACTTATTAGCTGGAACAATTAGTTAGAAGTCCTAAGCATCTTCATGTTCAAATTAATGTCACCAAACCTATTTATGTTAAACTGTGAAAAGAAGTCCAATCAACGTGATCATAAGCTATTTTCATGTCCACTAAATATACCAATACGGGTACCCCAATCTTTAATCTTGACTCAACATTCACCGGTTATGAAATATTACCTAAAATTTGTCTTTCATCGACAAAAGCACCTTTGTAAGGAGAAATTGTCTGTTTAATAACCTCCCTTACCCTGAATGTAGATATTTTTCAACTATTTCTTTTAAACATAGTTTCTTCTCCCTATTTTCCATTATAACTAATCATTGATGGGCTATAGCCTTCCCTCTGCCTTTCACAAACTTCTAAGATGACTTCAAACTTTTTAATTCCCCTTTGCTACAATTAAATGCTAAGAACATTTCTTTTTTCGTTTCTTCCACACCTTATGGCACCTTCCAAAAAGGAATTGCTAAAAAAGCTAAGGCCCAAATGCTTTGACACCAACATTATTTATCTTGCTCTTACTTTGCTTCAGCTTTATATACTTTATAGAACACCTCATCTTCTCTCCATGAAGACTATGCAACCAAATAGCTCTCTAGCTTTGGGAAAATCTAACTCCAAAAGTCACAGCAAAAGGATATGCATTAGGTCAAAGGTTAAGAAAGCATCATTGTCAGCTTTGTTGTTTCATATTCAATGACGGGCAAAACAGAGAGTTCGCTTCAACATCACAGTACTCATCACAATTGGAATTTTCATTGTCCTCTTCTTGAAATTGTTTACAAATAGCTTCAATAGGTAATCGATCATGTAATCCTATTGATACCCACTTTCTCCTCCACCATGTTAGAATTTCCTTTTGATAGAAGTTTAATTTCTTTTTTCTTTCTTCTCTTTTTTTTTTTTTTTGTTGAACAGTTTAGTCAAACCTTCATAAGTTCTCTATTCTAGTCCTTTGGGTTGCTTAACCTCCTTAGTTTGGTTCTTATATCCATTAATTGTTTCTGATGAGATTTATTCAAAGTGTGAAATTCTTAGGCAAGGCATGAGTCATGACTACTTCCAACAGCATTTGATCCACTATGCAATATAATGGTTCCACCTCCCATTACTAGCACAATTGTAATCTCACCCCTTAATCTCACAAAAAAATGTCATTCTTAGAGGAGACAATAATGCCAAGCTCGATACTTCATTATAAATATCGATCATGGCATGCATAACATCGAGATTCCTGCATCTAATTAGTTTGTTTATCCCCATGCATCTTATCTCATCTTAAAAAATAGAAAGCCAAGGAGACCATATTAATTTTTGCCTCAAAACCCCTCCTATTTTCGTGCTCTCAAGTGATTCAAAATTTGGTTCCTTTAACTTGACATGGAAACCCAACTCTCCTAATTGACCACATCAGCATTGCTCATTATAGGGTAACCTGGTTGACTCACTTTCTTTTGTTGATACCCATCAAACATATGGTTCCCTATGTAACTACGGATCTAACATTATAAACTAGTAACGCTACTTTTCATTTTCCTACATCCGCCAGACTGCCCCTACGACATGACTCCACGACTGGATCAACCATCTCATTTCCATCGATGGAAGAATCAATCTCTACAACTCCTCCGAATTGTAAGTACATATTCGAACAACCTAATATCCCCGTGACAAAATAGGAATACTGCTAATAACTTTGACCAAACAGAATGCCCTGTTCATCCATACAGTCATACCAAGATGGAAGATCACATGCAATACCCCACTTACATAGTCATTTTTTTTTTAACTTGAATGTTGAATTCATTCCATGCCTATTTCCCTACCCTCAACTAAATAGTAAGATGACATGTTTATAAACATCAACAAAGGTTTCCCACTCATCCTACACTTCTCTGACAATTAATATTTTCAGCTAACTCCTCCTTTCGTTCAAAACTTTATTATCAGGTATCATGAAACATATCCCTTGGCCCTTTGAACATAAAACCATTTCCCTCAAAGAATTTTTCATTTCTTATTTTTGTTAGGCATAATAAGCACATCTTTGAATGACTTATGTGAATCCTCTTTCACCGCCCACTACTACAATTTAGCTTTTCTGCGACACCAAAAAAGCATCGTAGATATTGAAAAATGCGTCGCAATAAGTGCGACGCAAAAAGCTAAGCATCGCAAAGGGGTCGCAAATAATACGGTCGTAGAAAGATTAGCGACGTTAAGGACGACAGCGTAGCAATATGATAGACTATTTGCAACAGTTTAAAAGAGCCGCTAATAAGTATCATTCACGACGTTTCCTCACCATTGCAAATAATGAGTTATTTGCAGTGGTAAAATTGCATCACCAATAATTCTTATTTGCGACGATTCAAAAGCGTCGTTAATAAATCATTAAGGGCGTTGCTCTTATATATTTGCAAATAACCTTTTTTTGCAACGCTTCTGTGGTGTCGTAAATAATCTTTATCTTGTTACATTTGATTATTTGCAACGCAATAAAAGCGCCGCAAATAATAATTTTTCAAAAAAAAATATTTTTTAATATTTTCAAAAAATATATATTTTTCCTATTTTGATACCCTATCAATACAAATATAATCTCATCATCCATTCACAATCCATCCATTCACAAATCTTTAATGCAAAGTCATCCTTGGGTCATCACAAGCGTGTATCTCTAAGTAGCAATTGAGGTATGAAAATAACACTCCATCGATGTAAAAATATAAACTAAATTAATTCATTGAATTTGAGTGCAATGAAACAATTGTCCTCATCACAAATTCTTATTGAAGATAATGATAAAATTCTGTTAAACATAAATCTATATGGAATGTTGGTCTTAATATAAACATAGAAACAATAATTGAAAGGCGGTCTTCGATATGTATCACGGAGAGACAATGAACAATTTCCACGATAAAATATAGCATCCTCAAATTGATCTGCGCCATCCAAACGGGTCCAAAAAATGTTGCTTGTTCTTATTTTCTCTTCATCTCCCATTTCGATCTGTAATAAATAAAACAAGATAGATTTTAAAATCTACAAAAAAAATTCTATAAAACACAACTATATATATTTACCATTATAACTAGTCATATTAACATCACCTAGGATGAGAAGCAAGTGAAATTGCCAACACTAGATGTGTAAGTGATGAGATCATTTCTAAGTACCATGTGAAGGAAAAACCAACTGAACAATGTGTATTGCCCCATATATGGTGATAAGGAAACACCAAAAATGAAAAAAGAAAGAAAGCAATTCATAGCATAGAGAAGGGCAATATATATTATCATTAAATGACACTTCATTAATCATTGAAAAATAAAAAACTCTGTTATAAAATTACTTTATAGGGAAGGAGTGCATCTAATCACTTCATAATTGCCAAGGAGAGGCTTCACATCCATGTCCTAGCAAAGACCAAAAACACCATTAGCAGTAATCAAATCTGAAATGGGACTTCCTACGTTGCACCCTATAAGCTTTTGGTTTTGCTACATCTTTCACTGATGTATTACGACATGTACTCGGTGCTCAATTAAGGTGTGAATTAATGGTGCACTCACAGATCCTTTCTCGGCTGGACCCCTTAATCCCCATACCTTCACATAATTCGTGGTGGGAGGCTCTTTCATTAGGCATGAGGTAGATGGAGAGAGACAATCAAATTAAACTTTTCCAAAATTCGCTTCCCACATACAGGGTACCCCTCCAGTTTGATGATGACTTACTGTACATCAAACAATGAATACACTCCGTTTCTTACCCCTCCACCTTCAAGCCTACTGAACAGGCCAACCAATCCATTAACCAGAGGAAATTCCAGTTAATGTTTATGCATTCATCTTCCCCTTGCCTCGAAACAAGATTCCAAGGTCATTCTTCACATTAAGAACACAAAGTAATGCCATCCAATACCTTGGAGCAACACTCACCCAAACAAGAGGCCACGCAGCAGAACAAAACCACCCACTCCCATGCATGCATTCCTGCACCAAAACCTGGTTTGCCCATGTCCTTTCACCTGCAGGTTGGAAAGTCCTCATCCAATCAGTTTGTAGCTCAATTCCCATACCATGACTTTCAACCAAAATATGCAAATCAGTAACAACATGGGCAAGCACCTTCTCATTGATGGGTCTGCTTGCATGTACGCTGTCACTAGTGGTATATTAGGCATTCGGGACTTATCCACACCGGCAACAGAGTTTCTAGCACATAGGGTTTGGCGATTCATTTGACACCCAGAACAATTCTAGTTTACACTCATCTCTTTCCATTGATTCACCCTTATGGAAACCCTTCTTATGACATGAACATCATACTTGACAAACTGGCATGGGTATTAGAAGACTCACTGCACATAAACGCATTCTGTGATCGGTGCATTATGGGTGAAGCAGCTACCGTATCGCCCGATGTCTTTTGTCAAAGCCATTGATAGCCTAAAGACACTCATTTTTCTTCAACATCATATAAAATTGAGTCAATTAGATGAAAGAGAGCCATTAAACAAAGAAACTTTAATGTTACAACAAAAGTAGCTCCATAGTTCTATTTTTCCTATATAATTTGTAGGGAGGAAGTATAACTTCACTAACATAGAAAATGAGATAGAGGAGACACCCACTCTATACCAGAGGGACAAGGGTCACCCCTAGAAATACCTTTAATGATCAACTTCATTAAACCCAATGTCGGTTTCCAGTACTTTGATTTATCTTTATTTTAGTTTTCAATCATCCACCACGATGGTCCTCTACTCCCTCTTCATGTAGGAAAACATAAACATTCATTTTCTTCACTTACTAGGAAGGATTAAAAACCCAGACTTGGAACCCTTTGAGTCGGTCCAACTTGGCTGAGCCACAGTGAGTTTCTTCCCGAGTCTTTAAAAGAAGTCATAAAAAAATAGAGAAAATCCCCCTTGTGTAAATTTTGCTGAGTGCTTTTATTTTAATATATTTTTCATAATTGTGACCCTAACTTTTTTTTTTCTTTGTTTTTTCATTTTTCGATTGGTCTCATCACTTGTCAAGTATCAACAGTTAAATATTATTAAGAGCTATAGCTAGTTAGGGCTAAATACCATTCACAAGAAATCTACTAAAGTACTAGATATTACCTAAATAACAAGTCCCAAGACTTGGCTTGGTGGAGTCCTGGTCCGACTAGTCCGAGTTACATGGGAGTCGGCTAAGTCATGTAAGACTCGCCCAAATGTTTTGGGACTTGGCCAAGTCCTATGTCGTCAGATCCAAGTCCCATGGGACCTGACTCAGTCAAGGCCGATTTCGAGTTGACTCAGACTATACTGAATTTTAAATCTTTGCTTATTAGAGCCCATTCCATCTACTAAATTCTATATATGTCGGAGATGGAGGACTTTCCAAAGGGATTTGCAATCTTATTGTTCCTAAATGCTTCCTTCCAAATCATATTTCATTAATTGGGTTCTACTGATCGAACAATGGGATGGTGGACGTTTAGAGTTGTTAAAGACCCATTGTTCTTTGCCTCCAATATTCCGCCGATTCTCTTGCAAAAGTTATCACCCCAATCTTGAAGCAACTTCACGAAAAAAGAAAATATAGAACACCTAAGCGGTCCCAAGTAGGTAAGAGAACCCACAACCATTTAGCCACTTCTGCAATCAACAGTAAGTGAACTATCTACTTCTAAAAAATAATGCCCCTATTCAGCAAGTGATGTATTTGTCATTTTCTTTCTTTCACCTTTTCTACCGCATGGTGGAATTCATGTTAAGAGTATATTTATATGGTGATAACTGTGTATGAATGCTTCCTTCCAAAGTCTTTAGCTGGTAAAGGGTTTGAGTTAAAAACATCATCATATCATCAGTAATAATGATGATGATGATGCCGATGACAATGACAATGTTGATTGTAAGAATAAAGTACATAAAAACAAGCACTTCCTTTACATTGATAGTTCATCAAAAGAGAATGTCATTGAGTCTCACCAACTCACTGTGCTTAATCCATTTTACCTACAACAAGTCTTCAAATTGGCAAATTGAAGCTTCATTATGATATTATTAACCAAAACCTTATATAGTTGTACAAGAGTGATCCGCTCTCTCATAAGGGTTTCGTTGTTCATCACAGTATTTATCTTCAAATTCCAATTATAATGATAAAATCATTCTTTCTGTTTTAATCTAAAATATGCATAATACTTTTAGATACCTTGGGCATAACTTTTAACAGATGAACAAGTGTCAATACAGTGTAGCTACAGTCATTAAACACAATGATCAGAATTATATCAGAGCATACAAATCATCTAGATAGCAATTGGAGAAGGTCAATCCATTAAAGAAAAGATTATGTGAAACAAACAATAAAGACGACAAGGTTTAGAAAGATTGAAAGTATTTACCTGCACAGCCCATCTTAATAAATTCCCATGGGATGGAATTGAGCAACCCAAATCCTGTTGAAGTTCCTTGAATATATTGACGAGGCTGGAAGGAACCTTGATTCCTTCTGGCACTGAAAAGGCAAGGCCCATTACTTGACCAGGTCCATGATAAGGATCCTGACAAAAGAATGCATATTAATTTATTTATTTTATAAAAAAGAGAAAAAAGGAACACCTAAACTGTTGAATTTATCTTCATTGCCTTCTCATCTCTAATTTTTGGAACATCATCTAAACAGAGGAGGTGGGGCATAATGCTTGATCAAAAGAAAGGCATGTTTGTTCAAAGTAGCAATTCAAGAGGTGGGGACCACACTTTGGAGACTTTGACACCATTGTTGATGGAAGGGGATCTTACCAAAAAAATGTTTCATCCAATGACAATCCTTAACAGTCAGATTAGTGGGACTAAAATGGACGGTTTAGCCATTATAAAAGAAAATCTTGCCATGATTATGGATTGTGAAGAATTCCTATTGGGTGTAAAGCTTCAGGGCAAAACCCAAGAAGACACCCATCATATGAACAGAAACTATAGATCACCAAAGGGGAGGGACTGTCATACTTGTTCCAAACTAACTGAAAACACATGGAGATTCCTCACAAGTCACAGCATGCATTGTACATTTTCCTCTATAAAAGAGTCCATACAGATTTACAATTGGAAGAAGACATTACCTGACCAAGAATTACCACCTTCACTCTCTCAAACGGCGTCGAATTAAGAGCATTAAAAACGAAAAAAGGCGGAGGATAAATCGGGGCATTTCCACGCGCCTCCCGCTCCACAAACTGGCACAGAATCCATGGTTATCAGAGTTTTAGTTGATTCTTGTTGATGACTTGTGATAAGCTATGGTAATAGTTACTTGGAGTGGAAGTATTAACAATGATGCTTAGTGCTTGCACTTAATCCTATCTCTGCACCTACTACCCCTATACCTGAACCTACCACCTCTAGACCCGAACCCACTATTGATATTACTATAGAGGATGCACCTACAACATCTATCCTACCAAGACCTCTCTCCACTACCCCTACTAATGCCCATTCAATGACCACCAGATCCAAGTCAGGAATATCCAAAAAGAAAATGTTTCTCACTACGAAACACCTTGTATCTCTTCTTCCTAATGTCTACTACAACACCATTGAACCGTCCAACTTCACTGAAGCTTCCAAATTAATCTGAGGAGTGGAGGAATGCTATGCTGAGGAGTCCTTGTGGGTCTATTATATTTACTTGACCCCGGTTTTGATGTTGGCTGAATTCAAGGAAAGTTGTTCGAGGGCAGTTTGGATATTTGATATTGATGGTTTTATTTACTATTAAGTACTTTCAAGGGTGGAATAGGGTATTTTTGAAATAATCTCTATTGAGATCATATATATATATATGTGTGTTTATACACATGTGACTTATCCAAGTCGATTCAACTCAATGGCAACTGAGTTACAATCTGAGTCTGTGTTCTAAAACCTTGGTTAGCACAGTTAAGAAACTATAATAGAATTGCATACTCAGGTACTATGAAAGTAAACAAGTTTCATGATTTACTATACTTTATTTCTTTTGCATCTTGCTTATAAATTATAAAGTCCTCAATGCCACAATATAGATAGCTTGGCACATTTTTGAAAGAACTCAAATGAAAATTTACAGTAGGTTAACTAATTGTGACTTGTGAGGATGAAGAAGAGAGCCCTCATAGTTGTCTAATGTGATCTTGATCAAATATTGTAGAAGAAGCAAAGTCAGTAATCCTGAAAACATAATCATTTCTCTGTCAGGAAAAAATACTTAGGCATGCAGAAAGAAGATTAAAAAAAGCCAAAGTTTGCAAATATAGTTTTGCATTGGTACCCTTTGTGTATGTCTTCTCCTAGCCAGTCTATAGCAAGATAGAATCGTGCAACAGAACACCATCAACACATGATAAATTTTCACCTGCACATGGATATCCACTACCAATACAAGGTCTGAAACATAAAGTATATTTTGTATTTTATTTACATCTACAACACTCTAAAACATATTGAAGAAGAACGGTGATTTCATATAGAGGTAGCTTTAAATGGGCCTCAATCTCTTGGTTATGTAACAGGTTGGATCTTGGAAATCAAGTCCATTGAAGAACATGGGTTCTTCTCCACAACTGAATAGAGTTTCAACATCTCTCATTTCGTCCTCTTAGTAGAAATCAAAAGAGTCATTGATGAAAGTGATGTTCTTGAGCTGCTGGGGACCCAACTGTCTACTGTACAAACTACGAAGAGATGGAATCCTTTCTCCAAGAGAGTATTTCTCGATTTGATACTTTCAATTTGTCTGATTGTACTTATTTTATCAGATATTTTAAGAAACTTTATGATATAAAATTTGTCAGACTTCTGTTTGAAGAAAGAAGTATATTTCATGACTTTGGTATATATGAGATGAATGAATCAATGATCAGATGTCTGTCATAAAGGGGCCTCTTTGGTATCTGATTTACTACTAGGGAAATCTATTGTTCTAACTTTTATTTAGCAAAAATGGATTTCAAAATATTTTAGAGTTATTCCTTATCTATTAGTTCTTAAGAGTAAAAAATTAGGATTTTCATATTTTCCGAACTTCAAAAGCTGTTCAAACTAAATTTCAGTACGCATCTAAGTGAGAACTTGCACTCTTGATGTTTCAGTTGGTATATGTAGCCAGTACGTAAAACGGGTCTTTTTGAAAAATTTAAATCATAAAATATAGGTGATGTTTCAGAACACTTATTGGGTGTATGGGAGAGCATGAATGTGTCTGTAGGGAGAATAGATCGAATCTAGCTGTAGCATTCACTTGAGATGAATCCAGGACCTTTATATGAGCTTTTGGCTTTGATGTTGTGCATCCAAACATTAATAGTGCAAATTGAAGTTCATCTAGAAATGTAAGGTGCTTCTATTTAACATGGTTTTTGTTTGCAAACAGGTGGACTGTAGATGTGTGAATTGATTTAAATTTTCTCAGATTTTGTTTAACCTGACGAGATCACAAATGTCATAATATCTTGTCAGTGCACCAAGGTTTCATGTCAATTTTTGGGACTGGGACACGTTTCATGGGTCCTTGTAACAAACAGTTCCTAAAGCAATTCTTCTCATACTCCCTTAATATGAATATGATGACCAAATACATATGAATATGTTTGTGGTCTAATCAAAAGTGGAATTACATGTGGCACAATTTCTCATTTTAAATTTTTTATCTTTAAAAGGAAAAGATGGTTACGAGTTGAATCCTGTCGATATCATGGCAAAAAATTATTTTATGATCAATATTGGTGGTGGTCTTGCAACTAATACATAAGGACCTTAGAATTCAATTGTTTGATGAAAGACACTTTGGGTTTTGTATCTTGGATGAAAGATACTTTTGGTTGGTTGGATTGGATCATGATGCTATGCTAGCATGAGGAATATGCCATCAATCCACCCAAAATAAAGATGAAAATGAGACAAAGTGAAGACGTTACCATCGGTCCAAACCAAAAACATAATGTTGTGCACAAAGCAAAAAATGTTGTTTACAACAGAAAATTAGCCATTGCAATGACCTAGGTAAGAAAAGATACAGAAAAAAAAAACATCTGTTAAATCATTTAATTCCTATTCCACACCCTCTTCCATCTCTTAAACTCTATCGAATCAAAGACAATCTCACTATTAGAACACAATACTCCATCTAAATCAAGCACTCATTTGCATCCAAATCCTCCTCTCAATGTGCTCCAAGGCTCATTATATATCTTACCTCCACAATTTTAAAAACACAAAGTTTTAGAAAACATAAATTCTTATAACATGAAAACCAAATCACAGATCTAAAGATTGCGAATTCAAAAATACTCGGTTCCAAATCCATCATTATAAAACCCTAAAACCCCCAATTTGAAAGCCCTAAGCTTAAAACCAAGAACCATCTCTGAAACTTCAATAGAAAAAAATCATAAACACAAAAACACGTTTCGGATTCTCCAAGCTCAGTCTGGCTGAGGGATCATAAGCAAAAAAAAAAAAAAAAAAAACGTCCATTGTTCAAATTCAGAATAAAGAAAATCCAAAATACAATTCAAAAATTCTAACCGGTAATTGAAACTTTTCAAACCAAAACAAGATGAAACAAGTGTCCGACTCAGACCAACGCCTTTCTTCATGGAATCTCCATTGATCACACACTTTTTTTTATAATAGAGAATTCAGGTTTCCCATTGAAAACATCAATCAAATACACGCATACATGGAAAGAAATTTCAACAGATAAAAAAGAAGAAGAGGAAGAGATCAAACCTCTTCAATCACCGCTGCTTTGAAGAAGAAATCGAATGAAGATTCCTCCACAAGTAGCAGCCGCTAGTCTGAAAACCAGAAACGATTGTAAAGAAGACCTAAAGAAGATAGGCGCACGTAGTCAAACGAAATCGAAAGTTAGGACACGTTTGGATGTTTGGGAAATAAAAACCCTAGAGATTTAGAAGGAATGTATATATACCTCGGAGGAGATTGAGATGGATTTCTTTATTGTCTTATAGAGGATCGTCAACGGGATCTTGGTTTTGGTTTGGATTTAGGGCAGATAGATAGACAGAGATTGAAGCGCAGAGAGGGAGACAAAGAGAGAGGAGATTGATCTTGGTTCTGGTTTGGATTTAGGGCAGAGAGATAGACAGAGATTGAAGTGCAGAGAGGAAGGCAAAGAGAGAGGAGATTGGGTACGGATTTCTCTATCATCTTGTTGAGGATCGTCGACGGGATCTTGGTTCTGTTTGGATTTAGGGTAGAGAGACAGAGAGTGAAGCACAGAGAGGGGGCAATAGAGAGCTGCGTTTATAAAACACTGTTAACAAAAGGCGGGGGATTGATTAAAAAAAACCAGAAAACGAAGGAGATGGAACTAATGGGAAATTGCAACACTGTAAAATAATGTCGCTAATAAAACATTATCTACGACACATTTAAATCAACGTCGCAAAAAAACTCATTATCTGCAATATATCAGGTATATTGTCGCAACTAAATATTATTTGTGATGTCAAAATTGCGTCCCAAATAAATGTATAATTTTTTTTCATGATGGTGGAGAAGGGAAGCAATTAGTGACTTTTTTAGATTAAAATTTTTATGACACCATCTTATGGAGGTTGCTAATAATAATTATCTGCAATACAAAAACATTAGCATCGCGAATAAGATATTAATTTTTTTTTTGTTAACGTGGGAAGCCGCCGACCCCCCTTCGGTTAATCATTGGTAAACCCACGGATACATAGAACCACCAACTAGCCCTATGTATCGAGTAAGGCCTTAAAGAGATTTGAAGGTAGGACCCCCAGGTTAAAACTGGACTTCCTAACCACATGAACATTTTAAGTGGGGGTAACATTTTAAGTGTGGATCAACATTTTAAGTGTGGGTACGAAAAAGAAAACTGTTGCAAATAACCTTAACTTTTTTAGAACATAGCCAGACTAAAAGCTATTTGTGACGCGGGGAATGCGACGCAAATAGAGATACTTATTTACGACATATAATTGTGTCGCAAATGTGTAACTCGCATTGCAAATAATTTTACCGCCATTTGGCGCCAATGACTTTTTGATGCATTTGTTTGTGACACACTATATTCATTGCTGAAAGTATCTATTTGCGACGCATGGAGTCTTGTGTCGCAAATACTTAACTTGTTGTGACGGGTCAAGTTTTAAGTTGCAAAAAGTCTTTTTTTTTTTTGCGACGCTTTGGGTTGTGTCACAAATAGTTTCGTCGTTGAAAATCTCATTTGTTGTAGTGAGCAAGGAGTGCAATACTTATCTAGAAAATTAAAGCGGACATCAAGTGCTAAAAGTGGGAAGATTCTTCCTCGATGCTGATTACCTATTCTTCCTTCGGACTCTGTTGTAAAACCCAACAGAAATGTAGATGTACATGTCTAGTTACAAGGAGAGGAGATGAAGGTAATAATGCATTCATTGTTAAGAGTGTAGTTGGTAAAATTGAATCCTTCATTTCTCAATAGTGAGTAAAACGAAAGGGTTTAATTGTAATTCTTTTCAGGCCTTGAAAGGAAAATAGATGTCATGATTAGAAGCTCTATCTTTAGTTTGAAGAAAAATGTATGACTAGTTTCGCTGAATCCAATATAATGCAGTAAGGCTTAATTCAAGACAGAGTTACTCTTGGAAAACATGGACCATCTAGAATATGGGAGTGATTAAGAATGATAAAAGAGACATGCCCATGACTTTCTCGGGACCCAGCAGTTTAGGCAATTCAAATTGGGCCAACTTCAAGGCAACAAAGGAACGACTTTTTTTTTTTTTTAAATGCTTCTTTTGGGACCGCTTTTGCTCGAGTGTATTCACTATTTCAATTTTATGCTATCATTCCATGGAGATTTGAAACTTTGGCGGTGGTGACAAACAATTGTCTCTTCAATAAATGTTATCTTTTGTGCACATTCCAAGGTAATCGAATGAAGAAGTGCCTTGGCTGAAGTAGGGTTCTATAAAACAAGTTTAGGGGTTGGAACTTGGAAATTCCTTATCTTTGTGACAAGACCTTTATTGTTGCTTACCCTTTACTGGTAGTCTAGTACTTTGGTAACCTTCTCTTCGTTGTAGAATGTTTCTTCTTAAAGATATTACATCATCATTGCTATTGAAAAAAAGAAAAAGAGAACAACCTGAGTGGTGGATTTACAACCAACTCAACGCCATCTTGGGAGTCGGATCACACACTACGGAAGTTGTCAGTTTTGTAATGTACTGAGAAGTGCGAGATCCCCAAGGGACTTTGACCAGCATAAAAATTTTACAGAACAAGTGAATTCAGCAAAATTCCATATATCCAGGGCCAGTCCTAACACTAGAAGCCCTATCAAGATTCCGGTCCAGGTCTTGCAGAAGTAGCTCAAGTGAAGTTCCACAGGCCTTCTTTGATTAAGCCCAAGTGGGATTTGGAGTTTTTCAGTTTGTTGAGTTTTGGTTGTTTACTTATCTAGGTATTATTTTTTAGAAGTCATAGAATGGAAGTATTTTTTTTTATTATTATTTTTGTTTTTTTTTTATATAAAGGTGTGTAACCTTTTTTTAATAAATATGAGTTATATTTCTTTTAGGTTTTATGTGGAAATCCATTTTCTTGTGTTCCATTTCATTGGGTTAAACTGTTGCTTGTCCAGACATACATGACTTTTTTTAATGATTTTGCATTATGCAGAGAAATGAGCTTTCAGTCAGTTTCCATCCAATCGACCCATATGTCTAAATCAACTACTTTGATTTATTTGTAGTAAGAAAAAATTTCTAATGTTATATGTTGAAACATATTACTGCATTTGGTAGCGGCTGAATGTAGTAGACACCTTGTTTTGATTGCTATCACATGAAAGGCATTAATAATCAAGGGGCTGATTGGGATATCATGTGTGAATCTTTTTAAGTGGTTTGTTTATAACATCCAACTACTTTGCATCAATTCTTCTACATGAAAATTGTGTTTACCAGCTGAAATTTGCATTTGTTGGTATAAGATTTGCTCAAAGAATTTGGTGATTTAGTCAGATCGGACATGAGTCAATCTAGGTTCAACCAAGTTAGACCTGGATCAATCCAATTGGTCGTCCAAATTTTGATCAAACTGATCTTTATATTTACATAATAATGTCTCGACACTAATTTGGGTTTTTAAAAATGTTGTCCACCCCATTCAATAATCTCCATATCAATCAAGATCAATTGGCAAATGCACATATTACTTGTAGGCTCGAAAAAGGTGATAACAAGCCATAATAGTTGCAGTGAAACATCATACTCGCTTATTTAGCCATTTTTAGTAGCGTTACTTAGTTCTAGCAGTATCATTAATAGTAATTAAACTTCATATTTAGCAGTGGTATGAGTTGGTTATATAGATGGCTTCTATTTCCTAATCATTGTCTTAATAAGAAAAAGGATATGGCTAGCAAAAATTGGGAAACGAAGAGAAATAAAATGCATTCAGTGGTGTGCTTTGTTTTAGGTGCTGCAGATCCACACACATCCATGCTTGGAGTTTGTGGGCCTTGACCATCTGTGAACGGAACTAGCATATTGATCTGTTGAGCCTTATAATGGGTTAAATCATTTTCCACAGAACTAGTCAATGGGATGATGTAAATCTATGATGACTCTCAGTAAAAAGATGAAGGAAGAAATACAACTACCATCCACATCAAAAGTCACCATCAAAGCCTTGGCCCAACAATGTCACCGGCTATATGAATTTTGTTTCTCCATTTTGATGTATTTTGAGCCAAAATCCTTAGGTAAGTCGCACTTCTTCAGATCTATTTTTACTACTTCCATCTGCGTCATCTTGGGCCTACCCCTTTCCATTGTTGTGCCATCAACCTGCATAGCCAATTTTTTCATTAACAACGCCGTTGCCGGCCTATGTTGGACATGCCTAAAACATTTCAAATGGGTGTTGCGACCCCGAACCGGGGCCCGGGACCGCGACGGGGGTGGTGTGGATAAAGAACCACCCCTTGGTGATGATTATACATTTAATTAATTTCCCACAGGTTTCCGCGGTGAGGATTCCTCATACACTCATAGAACATTTATATTGGTGCGGAAGCGTGTAGCAAATCAAACTTTTAATCCATTCACAACAAATAAGACTGTTAATACACAGGCATGACATGATGTCAGAGTGAGCAATGATCTCATTAGCATTCCCAAAATATGAAGTTAAAGTTTAAACAAAAACTCAAGTTAATTTAACATTCCCCAAAAATAAAGGCCAACAAAGGCCAGTACAACCCAAAAGTATAAAACAGTAAATCAGTCTATAATCTCCCAAAATGTTCGCAGCTCAAAGCTAAACCGAATGCCTAAATGACATCGTCAGCTTGCCACTCTACTAGTCGCTGTGGTTCATCAATCGCCCCCTCTGGCTCCTCCTCAAAGGCACTAACGGGAGCTGGACCTGAGTACCACGAAAATGGGTTAGACACGACGGTCTGGCAGGTGGGTGAATAGATATACCAAGAAAGAAATCAAAACACTTTCTAAACATGATGAAATCTTGTTAAAACAATAACTGTCTTAAAACAGGGCATATAGTTTATTTAAAGTACAGATGCAATATAAATCATGCGGGGTATTCAAGGTACAGGAACTGACTAGATGGCAACCACACTAGAGCTAAATCCTCTCCATCACTAAGGTGATGAGAGCACATTCAGTGCATTGGGCTCGAACACACGAAGTGACGAGAACCAACATTATAAACATATATATATACATATAGCTAGGCAAGACCACGGCCGCGGAACCGGGTAACGGGACAAAACGGGATCCAAGTTGCAACTGGCGGGAGCACAGGGGGAGACCCAAGTCAATTGATCAGACTGACAAGGATGTCCAAGCTTAGTGGTGCCGACTCTTAGGTTGCATGATAAATCAAAACATATGCAAAACTATATCAATATAAAACATACGGGCAGGCGGGGCATGGTGCTCGTAGGCACACATTTCATATCATTAACAGTTCAAGTATACACGGGCTGGCAGGATATATCGGGTGTACAAATCGGAATTTGAGAGAAAACCAGTAGAATCGGGTAATGATACATATAAACTAAATAAAACAATGCAATGAATCCTTATGTCATTAGGGACTATGTATTGGGGTGTCCATATTCAAACGACATGTATAAGGATCTTGTATGTCTAAATTACCCTTAGTATGGTACTCGAATGATAGAGGACATACTAAGTTTCCTTATGCACGTTGATGAATATAAAAGTCTCAATACCTTTTCCGAAATGATGTTTCTTTCTATGTCAATCCCCTTATGTCATCCCCTGGGTCTTTCCAAGGTGGTAGGGCATCAGAACAACCCATCCAAACCTTTAAATACCATAACTGAAACCAATAGAAAAGACTCAGGAATTCTGGGTTAAACTCGGTCACCTGTCGGTCAGGTGGCGGTTAGCCGCTGATGTGATCGGCGGTTAGCCGCTTTCTGACCGCGGGGCTGACCGCGGTTCACCATGCTAAAATGTAGCATTCTGTGTTTCTAACCGCGCGTCTCGGCTACCTCGCGGTCACAGGGTTTTTGGATTGGCGGTTAGCCGCGAGCTGACCGCGCGGCTAACCGCGGTTCGCCTGTCAAAATGCAGCATTCTGTGTTTCTAACCGCATCTGGGTCGGCTAGCCGCCGGTCACCGGTCGGCTAGCCGCCGAGGTGACCGCCCGCTGACCGCCCAGCTGCGGGAACTACACATCAGGTGCAGATTTCAGTCAATTCTTTCTCAACCCATTTCACCTCCATTCCAACCATTTTCTGATGTGGAATGGGTCTATTCCCTTCCATCTAACATTTAATCCTTTCCACCAACCACCATTCCATCAATGCACTAATTCACCTACCAATCCAAATCTCATTCAATGCAAGTACAACTAGCATTTAAGAGGATTATAATGTCCAAAATAAACTTGATGATGAATGCATTTATTATCATAAAACTAACCAAGAGATAAACCATGCAATAAATACATTTCCAAAAGCCTTATGCAACATCATGAACCAAGTGAAATAGGAATAGTAAAAATTCACATTTTCAACAAAATAAGAACTTAATCAATCGAATCCATTCATCCACTTGCCTTGGCCTCCAAAGTATGCTAGACAAGCTCTAATCCACTATCAAGCTCAAAATCTACAATCTACACAAAATCCCCAAAAATACATTCATTACAAGCCCTAAAATGGAAAAACTATGAAATAGAAAGGAATAACTTCCAATAATGGAAATGAAGCATCTTCAAGACTAGAAGAATCCAAATCTAAAAGACGAGAAGGAGAGCTTACATGGAAGTTCTCCAAATACACAAGGCTTGCTCAAAAAGGGTCCTAGAATGGTGGTTTCTCTCTAAAAATGGTACCAAGAAGGAGCTCTCATGGAGGGGAAGAAGATTGAAGCATCCATTCTTCCTTTAGCAAGAGATTTGAGAGAGATTGAGAGAAGAAGAAGCAAGAAGCAATGGAAGTTGAAGAGAACCCTAGGCTGGGCTGGGATTTCTTGTTCTCAAGGAAGTTGCAAGACGAGGAAGAGAGGGAGAAGGGCTCCCCCTTATATAGAAATCTGAATGGGTCCCACAACTTAAAAGTCCAAAATGGGCTAAAACATCGTTCTACGGGCTTCGGACGGATTCGACGAAGAAGGAAGAATTGATCGTCGAAATTTCTACTTTCCAAAAAGTATATATTTTACAAGTTTCGGAGACATTGAAAAATAGTGTCCAGATTTTGGTGTAAAAAGACTGTTTTACCCCTGTCAATGGCAAAGTAGGGTTTAGAGGTCTCGAATGGAAACGGAGCAAATACGAAAGTTGTAGGGAATCATAAAATACATTAGACGGAGTAATTTACAGATTTCCAGAATTATAACTAAATCCCAAAACTAACCAAGACACAATCAAAAGGAACCCCCAAAGGGCCCCACTAGATCAAAAGAGTCCCCAAAATTATTCAAAGCTATAAAAAGCTATTCTAATCCAGATTTAACCAATTCCACTAATCTCACTTATATCTAAATCATGTCTTAATTAACACTAATCGGAAACTCTCGGGGCGGGGTCTTACAATGGGTTTCTCTAATTTTATCCCCTATTGATGCAATCCCTAAATGCTCTTAAAAGCCCTCAATTTTAAATATTATCCTTCTTAGTTTCACCACACATCCACCTTAATATTCTCATCTCTTCTACATTCATTTTGTAAATATGTTTCTTCTTAATTAGCCAACATTTTGTTCCATAGGCCATAGCTGGTCTAACACTGTTTTGTAAATTTTTCCCTTCAGTCTTGTTGGCATGCGCTGGTCACAAAGTATTTTAGAAGCAAGTCTCCACTTCAACCATTCCGTTTTTATCCTATGTTTGACATCTTCATCAATCTCTCCATTCTTACTACTTATCGAGCCAAGGTAACGGAATGAATCTATTTTTGTTTCTCTTGAATTTCAATTCTCACAGTAGTTTCAGCTCTTTGTATGTGCCCACGAAAGCTGCAATCCATATATTATATTTATACAATTTATTTTAAAGCCTTTGGATTCTAAAGCCTCTCGCTATCTCTCAAGTCTTGTATTCACACCATCTATTGATTTAACCACTAAACAACATACACTAAGGTGTCTCCTCTTAAATATGAGTAGTTAACTCATCCATAATTAGTGCATGCCAACAAGATTTTTTTATTTTGCTTTAACTCATCTGCATCGAAAGTGATAAAATCTTTTATTTGTGTTTCTTTTGTTATGGACTATCGTAATGTTAGAAAACTCCCCATGTCGACTTTTGACTCCCACGAGTTATATCATTTTGATGAAGGACTGAGTCAAATGTAGGAGAGACTTGCTCGAGTCATTTCATTTGAGTACTTTGTTTGCGTTTTGAATCATAAGATTGATAGATTTGATTTTAAACAATTAATGTTTAAGTAACTATACAAATGTTTGGAGTTAACAATTTAAAAATGGACTGAAAAGCAATTTGAACTTGCATTTGATCTTTTATATTCATATTTGGACTAACAAATTATGTAAAATGCAATATGTCTTATTTTCCTTATTATAGTATTTTAATTCATATAAATTTATTAATTTAAAATGATTACCATAAAGACATGTAAATAAATATATATACCTATATACATAAGTATTTGATCTATTTTTAAATATTTCTAAAATCATTTTAATAAAAAAAATTGACTCTGACAAGTCATCGTGTTGACTCTAGTTATATGAGTCAAATTTTATAGAATTGGACGAATTGAGTCTGAGTTACGAGTTTTGTAACCTTGGTCTATCGATATTAAGATCCAGCTAATGGAGAGGTGAAAATGCATGAAACTGCATTTGCCAATAGTGCACTTTTTCCAGGAAAACAAATGTGGGTATCTATAAATTAAAGATTCTATGTTGTTGAATATGCAATTTTACTTGGTCTATACATGATCTTTGGTTCCCAGTTACTCCTATACACATTTAGCATACTTGCATTCATAGAATATGATGTTGTAAAGTGAATTGAAACACATGGTAATTCCATTACCATGAAACTTTGTCTGAAGATCTTGAGTTTCCATAGTGTTGTGCTGCACAAACTGTCCAACAATCCTGATGGTCCACTATATTGATGGGTATACATCACCATTCCGGATTATTTGATCAGTGCAGATCTTGGAAGCCACCATCTATGATGGGCCCCAGCTAGAGATTAGTCCACCCATGTAAATTGTGGCAAATGCCCATGATCATTCCAATCCTGTCACACCTTCACATTGACTTTTAGATGTTTATTTTATAAACATCTAGTTGATGTTTTCACATTGTCTTTATTAGCTTTGATTAGAACATAACTCTAATTTAGAACTATCCAGCCATCAACGGTTATAATCAATGGATGAGGGTACACTATGGTCACTTCAAAGTCCAAACTGTCACTGTTGACACCAAAAATGTCACTTTGCCTCATCAACATCAAAAGCTATATGGAGCCGCATCCTATTACAAATAGGCAAAGTTGCTTCAAGCATCAGATCTTAACAGAACCAGACAAAAACTACAAGATCTTTCAAAGTAGCCAAAAGAAGGGTACACATGAAGTCTTGGGCCATTTCGACACCATCTGGCCTAACTTCAATCCTCCAACAACTGAGCGGGAGCTCCCAATGGCGACAATGTCAAATACATCAAATCTTCGATCAGAGTCTATGGATGGTCTCAAAATACCTCTAAAAGGCTCCATGTCGAATTTCAAGTCAAACTGACACCGTTTGACCCTCCATCAACTCTTGAACAGCGAGATCAAGCCTTCCGGCAGCGAGAACCTCTGATGCCGCCACTCATCAAACAAAACACATGAGTAGCTTCTGCATGCTTCCAAAGGGTTGCACGTCAAATTTCAGGTCATTCCGACAACGTTTGACCCGGTTTTGATGCTCCGAAGCAAAATCAAGCCTACCGGCGGCGAAGATCCCCGGGACCATGGCACCCAAATCAGAGCTAATGGATCATCTCAAAATGACTCCAATAGGCTCCCCGTCAAATTTCAGGTCAATCGAACATCGGATGACCGTACATCAAAGCTCGACATCTTCCGCACGGTGAAATCAAGTCAAGCATCGACGGGACCCCAAACGGCTTCAAAACTCAAATAAAAGCCCATGGTTGGTCCTATCTAATGCCCAAGAAGCTTCACATCAAATTTCAGGTCATTCCGACATCGTTTGACCCAGTTTCAACTCTTGGCGGAAAATCGGCTACAGAGTCTTCGGCTTTTCCAAAAAATAGGAAACTTTGTGCTCTGATTTGCACAGCCTTTCGATGGGTTTTCTTCAGAGGAATCAAGCCAATAAATGAAGAGAAATGTCAAAGAAAAATACAGGAGAAAACAGAAGCGAAAAAGCCCGAGAAACGACCAAGAAACGGCGACCGGAAGGCGGCCAAAAAATGGATCAAAGTCCAAGGTCGCCGGCGACCTTGGCCCATGGTCGCCGGTGACCATGGCCCAAGGTCGCCAGCCCCATGGTCGCCGGCGACCCTGGAAATCCGGGTCGCCGGATTTTCGTCGAAACGTTCGTTTTTCCGATTCTTTTCGCATTTCACAATGATTGGCCCCTGTGATTTTCTTAAAATCTGATTTTTGAGGCATGATATCCGTCGATCTTCGTCAACATCACGGATCCGCTATCAAAATCATTTGATCATCATCGGACACTCCGAAACCGCCAACCGGCCGACCAAGAAAGCACACTTTCTGCCCGACCTATCAAGAAATCGACTGGACAGATGTTGCCGGACCATTAGTGGCAACCAATGTCTAAATTTTCATCGTCATCTGACATCAAGCAACGTACGGATCCATCGATGATCATCGCAAGAAGAATTCCAAAAGACGCAGCGCGGCCCGCGACTCTTCAAGCGACTCAGCAGCCAATTAATGAAGTTAAATGACCCTTTTATGACAATTTATTAGGGTCATTAACTCATTATTTTGAACGGCCCAATCAGAAGCCAAGAAATGGGAGTTACAAGTCCAATTAATCATGACAATTAACCATGTAACTCCTATCATTATGGAGATTAATCATAGTAATTAATCATGAAACTCCAATCATCATGGAGATTAAATGCCCATTACTCTCCATCGGCCAATCAAAATCCAAGAAAAAGGAGTTACAAAATTATGAAATTAAATCTTGTAACTCCTCCCATCATGGAGCATTAATATCATTAATGCCCATAAGACCTTCCTAATGGCCACCAAAAGCCTATAAATAGGCGGTCATTCCAAAGGGGTCTTGAAAATTGGGTCCAGAAAAAATTGTCTGAGGTGGTCCTGAAAATTGTCCGAAAAAATCATCTGAAGAGTTCTAAAGAAATTGTCCTAGAAATCTCTACACAAAAAGAAGCTCTCTTACCTTGAAGAAACTCTGCTGCAAGCACTACAAGGTGATCGAAGTCCCTTGGGGGGCCACCCCCCCCAAGATCTCCTCTCTTCTTCTATCCAACATGGCCTAGATGCGGCTTTTCAGCCCGTCTACTTGGTTTTTTATTGGATAGAAGACCTTCTCTTGGTCTTTATCCTCTAAAACTTTGAGGTCCAAGCCAAGCCAAGTGAATCAAAGCATCAAGTGTTCTCATCTGAAGGACGATGGCGGAGCCCATACATGACTCGCGACCGTCGATCTGAACGAGTCCCCACAATCGCTTGAGAAGTCAGATTTCTTTTCTTACTTTTCTATTGTATTGTATTTTTTAAAAAGAGACATAAAAATCACATTTCTTGTCTTTACATTTTGATGAGATTTGTAAACTGCCTTTTACGGCACAAAATCGCCTTCTACGGCACAAAACTGCCTTTCACGGCAAATTAAACAAAATCGCCTCTCACGGCATTTTAAAACCTTGTCTCTTTCTTTAAAATATATGTGCAATGGAAAGTTAGAAAAAAGTTGATTTCCTTTTCTACTTGTGAAGGTGAATCTCCAGATCACCACTTCAAATTCCAAGTAGAATAGAAAATCTGGCATACCCGTACAAAAAAAAAATGTTGATGCTTGCTCTTTTTTTCTCTTCGCCCCGCCGCACCCCGGCGGACCCGGGACGGAGGAAGGCGAGAAAGAAAAAGACGGGTCCATCAAGTTGGCACACCCGGTGGGACTTGTTCAAATGAGAACACGATGCTTAGAATTCCTTGGCTCCCTTCTAGTTGGTGGCCTATGTTGGATCTTGTATCTAAAAAAAAAACATGAGATGGGATTCTTTGGAAAGTTCTTTCTTTGAACTTGTTTCCATTCTTTCTTTTCTCAACAAAAAAAAGGGGTTTTCTCTCTTTTGGATTCAAATTGGATAAAACTTTGGTTCTTTCCTTTTTGTTTGTTTGCGCTCGCAGAAATGTTTGAGCCAACGTTCGGATTGGGAGGGGCCATTTCCCTCTCTTTGATGGATCCATCGGAGATCTTTCAAAAAAAAAAAAAAAAGTTCAAAAAAAAAAAAAAACTTTTCAAATTTCTCTCTTTTGGATTCAAATTAGAGAAACTTTGGTTCTTTCCTTTTCGTTTGTTTGCACTCGCAGAAATGTTTGAGCCAACGTTCGGATTGGGAAGGACCATTTCCCTCTCTTTGACGGATCCATCGGAGATCTTTCAAAAAAAAAATGAGAAAAGTTCAAAAAAAACTTTTCAAATTTCTCTCTTTTGGATTCAAATTAGAGAAACTTTGGTTCTTTCCTTTTCGTTTGTTTGCACTCGCAGAAATGTTTGAGCCAACGTTCGGATTGGGAAGGACCATTTCCCTCTCTTTGACGGATCCATCGGAGATCTTTCAAAAAAAAAAAAAGAGAAAAGTTCAAAAAAAACTTTTCAAATTTCTCTCTTTTGGATTCAAATTAGAGAAACTTTGGTTCTTTCCTTTTCGTTTGTTTGCACTCGCAGAAATGTTTGAGCCAACGTTCGGGTTGGGAAGGACCATTTCCCTCTCTTTGACAGATCCATCGGAGATCTTTCAAAAAAAAAAAAAAGAGAAAAGTTCAAAAAAAACTTTTCAAATTTCTCTCTTTGGATTCAAATTAGAGAAACTTTTGTCTTTTCCTTTTCGTGCAATGGCTCGCAGAAATGTTTGAGCTAACGTTCGGATTGGGAGGGGCCATTTTCCTCTCTTTGATGAGTCCATTGGAGGTCTTTCAAAAAAAGAAAGAGCATTAAGGTTGCACCAATTGCGTTTTTTGACCAAAGTGGATCTAAGAAAAGCCTTGTCCAGAGTGTGGAGGCAGCTAGACTGTTCGAGGTAAGGGTCCTTCAAACGGGTTCATTAAGTAATCCTACCCTTACCTGGGGGCTAATCTATCCACTAAGGTTTCATAAGACCGAATTGGAAGACCTATGTACACTCTAAAAAAAAAAAAAACTTCTGTCACTATTGTGTTCAAATTGGAGGAATTTTGGTTCTTTCCTTTTCGGATTTAGGCTCGCAGAAATGTTTGAACCTGTATTCGGATTGGAATACCATTTGCCCTCTTTTATGAATTCAATCTTGACTTTTCAAAAAAAAAAAAAAAACTCTCGTCACTATTGGATTCAAATCTGAGAAATCCTGGTTCTTTCCTTTTTCGAATATAGGCTCGCAGAAATGTTTGAACTTGTATTCGGATTGGAATACCATTTGCTCTCTTTTGCAAATCCAATCTTGACATTTCAAAAAATCCCATCTCGTGTCCTTCAAGGATGCGATTTACAACATTTGTGCCTAGCGGTGCTAGTACGCCCTTTCGGGTCTACTGTATTCGCGACCGACACATTTGTATCTCTAACCTTATATCATTTTACCTCAAGTGAGCTTCGCTTCTCGGTAATTTGAATTAAGGTTTACAATTGCTTCTAGCGGTCCCTGGAACGCTCATTTCGAGCCGACCATACTTGTGTTTAGAACAATTGTACCATCTATGGCTTTTTGGCCTTCTTCATTACGCTCAGAACGGGCCATGCCCCTGAGCGATTTGAAAAGACAAAACCATAGTATAGCCCATTTATGATCACCATATTCTTGTGATTACTAATGGATGTGGTCTTGTATCAGAAAAGTTTTTTTAAAACTAACAATGGCAGCTTCGTTGACCATCAGCTTCGATGAGAACAAGTACCAAGTCATGCTAAAAGAGAAGCAAAGCAAGGGCACTTTCAAGCGCCCCGTCAGCTGCCGAAGCATCACCTCCCTCGGCAACTCCCAAAACACCGGGTCGACCTCCACTCCCCGGACCATCGTCTTCGGGTCACTGGGACCATTCCCACTACCTGCAGAAGAGACGGTGCCTGCTAAGAAGCAGAAGACCGCCCCCCAACGTATCGCTACCCCGACACCAAAAGCGGTCACCAAGAAACCTGAGGCTCGTGGCAATCCCATGAGACCTCAACCAACAAAAAACCAAGTCTATCCCAAGACTTGGTCCCCGCGATCTTCACCAAAACAAAGAAGGTCCCGGACATCTGCAAATCCAGAATACCTGGCTCCTCTCAAGGAGAATAGGTTTTATCCTCTTGCTTACATCAAAGGAGAGAAACCTACCCTCCACCGAACAACAAAAACTACTCAACACGAGCTGGCTTGCTCATACAAGCCCAAAATCAAATCGTGCATCACAAGGCCTCGACAAGAACTTGCCAGGGCCTACTCTCCTGCAACTCGATCCTTCATCTCAACAGGGGACGAGCTTGCAAAATTTAAAGCTTCGCTACGACAGGCTAAGGACTGCGTCCAAATCCTGTCCATGCCAGTCTTCAAGGAAGACAAGCTCGGTTGCTGCGCACGAGGGACCACGTCCTTCATTGCTAGAGCACAGCCCGAGCTAACCGAAGCTCAAATTGCTAGTCGCATACATCGCCGCGTGGCATATCGACAAAAGAGATTAGAGAAGCAAAGAACCCAGCATTCTAAGCTTCAAATCTCCCAAAAATGGGTCGAAAAAGAAAGACCCGACCAAGTTGCTGCTGTCCACATGGTTGGCAAAACCAAAAGACGCCAGAAGTCAGTGACAAAAATACATGTCAGATGACCGGTGACTCGCAGCGTCTCCCGGACGAGAAGACATCTGGAAGACTCTCCCACTCCTTCAAGTCAGGGACATCGGAGTGATCATTCCTCGGGCTCTTCATCTAAAAGAATGAGCTCCAGCTCAGTCACTAAGACAGTATCCTCTTTCGACTCACAAAGGATGAATGTCTTGGTCACAAACTCTGAGCAACCTCCACCACATGACGACATGGCTCTACGCATTCCGCAGCTAGAGCAAGGACAGCAGAGAATAGAGGTTCTGATGGAAAACCTCATTCTCACTCTCCAGCGTCCACCAAACAATGACGAAGTTCCTCCACAAGATGAGGCAAACGGTGGAGAAGATGAGTCACGCGCCCTTACTAAAAAGGACGTGGACAATATCCTCGCCAAAGCAAAAGAAGAGGATACACTGAAGGAGCATGGGATCAAGCCACCATATCCTTTATGGATGGACTCGGTTCTGTTTCCCCAAAAGTTCAAACAACCTCTTCTCCAAACATATACGGGGAAAGGTTCAGCCAGACAGCATGTCATCCACTTCAAAATCCTGACAGGAACGATTGCGGATCAAGATGCTCTCAAGATCCGGCTCTTTGCAAGTACCCTAAAAGGTACGGCCTTTGATTGGTATTCCACTCTGCCAGAGGACTCCATTCAAAATTGGACCATGCTAAAGACACGTTTCCTGACCCACTTCAAAGGTGAGGATCATCCTGTTACTATGGCTCAACTCTGCAGCCTTAAACAGGGAGAGAATGAGTCGACATACGACTTCATTCACAAGTGGAAAGCAATGGCATACAAATGCTCAGATGTGCTGCCACAAGCGTCGCTAGTCGACATTTGCCGAAACAACATGAGAGCAAGGATCCGCTCCATGATCATCGGCAACAAATCAAAAAACTTGGGAGAACTCCTAGAAGCGTCTATATAGGCTGAAACGGTGATCAAAGACCTCAACAGTCAGAAGTCATCAAAGAAAGAGCAGACCACCATTCCAACCTCCAAGCCAAAGAAAAAGGAGGTTCTCAATGTGCAAACCAAGTCAGCTCCTCAGGAACCAAAGAAAGCTAAAAATAAAGCTGCAGGTAAGAGACCTGAACTCTCTGATGCCTTCAAAGAACGAGTAGAAAAGAAATACCCGTTCGATGAAGATGTTGAAGAAATATTTGGGGCTCTCTTGGCAAATGGCAAACTCACCCTGCCTGACCCCAAAAGACCGGGAGATGTTGGCAAAACCAACGATCCTCGATATTGTCCATACCACCAAATGGTCTCGCATCCTCTCAACCAATGTTTTGTTGTGAGAGAGAAGATCAACGAGATGTGGAAAAACGGAGTCATCACCTTTGACAAAAACTATGGGTCTGCCTCCGTTAACATGGTGTCATATGGACAAACATCCAAATCATCAAAGGAAAAAGTCACTACTTCCTTCAAGGTGATAAAAATGACCCAAACGTCCCAAGAGCTGGTGCCTTACCCAACACCAGAAGGACAACCCATATGGGTACATCCCGATCTCCTAAAAGATGAAAATTGGGAGATCGTCAAAACAAAGCCGACCGCTCAACAGCGAAGGCAAGCCAAGAGACAACTCCGCAAGCTTAAACAGCAGGAGAAGGCCCAAACAAAACAAGAGGTTCCTGAAAAAGCAGAAACCTCCTCTACCGCTTCACTGGGGGCAACAGAGGGGTCTCTCCCTAAAGTTCCAAGAGTGATAAGAAAATTCACTCTCAGTGATTTCATGCCACCACGGCTCAGAGATGAGACTACACAGGAGGCATTGTACTCTTGTAACTCGGTAGTTGGATTCTCCATGAATGGATACGAGTCCAGTGACACTGCCAGTGACACCGATGAGTGGGAGGAATCCCTTGAAACCGGAGAATATCTCTCCGACGAAGAATGGATCCCGGAATCCCACCTTATGCCAGTAATCTGGTATAACCCCTTCCAGCCACAAGGATCCTGGTCTGATGATGATGAAGACCAAGAGGCTGCCCAAATTGCTGTTAACACAGCACAAACAAATGCTCTAGTGGATCCCAACCAGGTCGAACCACAAGGGGCAGATGAAGAAAAAGATTTGGCTCCTATGCCCGATCTTGAAGAATATGCGAGGATCTTGCAGCATCTAGCCATAGAGCAGGAGCAGGATCGCATCAACCAACTTCATCAAAATCCAGAACCGGAAGTCCCGGAAAATCTACGAGCATCTCTTCCAGTGACTCCGGAAAATGAAGAAAGTTGCTGGATTGATGATCCGCTTACATCGGAGGATGAGTCTGATTCGCAACGATCCATTATGGAGGCATCTTCTATCGAAGTTGCCTATAATGTGATAGTCCAGGATGATAGTGCCTCTGAAGCTCCATCTGCTGAGGCCACGGACTCTCAAAATGTATCCAGTAGCATATCTTCTGGAGCTACATATTCTCGGGTGACTTCCACTGAGATAACACCTTCTCAGCCATCGTCTCCCGAAACGGTGACATCGGAATTCAAGCCTCTTCCGACTGATCACCATGAAGAAGCTCTGACTGATGAAGTCTTCAAAGAAAACCCAGTCAATTGGTCCCAGGTACCCAACCTCATAGGAGATGTCTGGACCGATGAAATACTGGACAAAGAAGAAAAGTTGTTGGAAGCTGTTCAGGACTTGTTCCCGGAAAATGCTCCATGCAACGCAATAACTGAAGACGGCAATGCTGCTGCAGAGGCGTTTTCAGCAAATGAGGAAGATCAGCCCCTTGAGCCCGAAGGGGGTCTTCCGAAAGAAGAACCACCTCTAGAAGCTTTTGAAGTTGGGAAAGGTACCCGCTCTGGCCGGGATTACCACAAAAACTATAACCAACCTTCTTCTTCTTCTTATGTAAATCCTTCGGGAAAACAAGCTGTAAATGCCCCAAGCGGCGGTGATAATGAAAATGCAGGCCTAAAGGAGGCTTTCAAGTATGACTTGATTGAGCACTTCAAACACATACCCGCACGACTGCACATCCTAGACTTATTACGAATGTCACCACAAACTCGTGATAGTCTCATTTCAGAACTGCAAAGGCTGAATCTGGATGTCGACAAACATGCCCTGCAAGTCCGGCAAATTGAAATGGACTATAGGGTCACAAAATCAAAAACCTCCTCAAAGGGAGAAAAGAAAGAAGCTGGAGGACCTTGCACTGAATGCCTCTCGGTCCAAAAAGCCGCAAGTGCTACCATCGCCTTCAATAAGGAAGACCTCCTGCTAGGCAAGACGAAGCACAACCGACCCTTGTACTTCACAGGGTACATCAAAGAGATGCCGATACACAGAGTCCAGATCGACCCGGGTTCTGCACTCAACCTCATTTCTACTTCGGCACTCGAAGAACTGGGTATCCCACCTAGTAAACTAAGCCACACATCTGTGTCCATCTTTGGATACGATGGGAGTGCTCAAAGGCCCATTGGCAAAATCCGGTTCAGGTTGCAAATCGGCAATCTTATCTCTGAGGTCACCGTATATGCAATAAAACCCCCTTCATGCTACAACATCCTTCTTGGACGCCCTTGGATACACGAGAACGGTGTCGTTCCTTCGACTCTACATCAGTGCATCAAGTTTGTTGGCGACGACGGCTTGATACATCGAGTGTTTGCAGACAAAAAGCCCTTCAAAGGCAAGGAAGTCCATTTTGTAGACTCTCAGATGTACAAGGATGAAAAAGAAGGAAAGGAGGAGAAAACAGCATCCTTTGCCGGCAATCTCCAAAAAGATAAAGGCAAGGCTCCTCAACAATCATCGGAAGAAAACAAACCTTCCGGCAAACTCAAAGAGAGCAATCAGTCTCCCTTTGTCATCTCCTTCAAATCTTCCAAACCTTTGGTAATCACTACTAAAGCAAAGAAGACAGAGCAAAAGACAGGGGGCAAGTTTGCTGTCTCCTTCGTGTCTATCATACAAGACACGGATTCGGATTCAGAGACTGAAGACGATACATCGTCAAGCCAAGCTGATACTCAACAAGTTCGGCCTGCTCTCACTCCATTGGAGACCCCTGCTGACGTAGAAGATCCTGCATCTGCTACCTTCGTCGTTCCGGAAACGTCGGCAGAAGAGAAACCAATCTTCTTCCATAGATCGAACGCTTCTTCATCAAACTGCTTGCTTGAGCCTTTCCAAAATGAAGGTATGCCTCAACTATCCTTGTATACTCCAATGGCACAAGCTATCATGAAGAAAATGGGCTTTGACGCTCAAAATCCAATTGGTTTGGGAGGTGGCCGTGGTATTCTCACACCATTGGAACCCACCCTGACCAAAAGTCAGCTGGAAGATTGGAAACTCCACCGTCGTATAGACAAGTCTTCATACGGATTGGGGTATGATCCTGACACTCCGATGAGACAGCTGACACAAAGGCTGCAGAGTCATTTTGCCGACCAAGCCTCAACATCTCATGTCGATGAAAACATCGATCTCCCTGGATATCTCTTTGAAGAGTTACCCGACAAGGACCCAGGAAGCTCATCAAATTGGTATGATTTCTCTGATGATGAAGAGGAATTGTCCGATGACACAGACGCACAGTTCCCTGATTCAGAAGAGCCGTCATCTCCAAAAGAAGTGCCTTACTTCGACCCAGTTTCAGCTGGTGATTGGGATCATCTCATAGCAAGTCTTGAGAAGAATACCGATCAAGAAGATTTATGGACAGAAGCGGAGCCATGGTCTGGAAATGCCCTTGGAAATCCAGAAGGTCTTGTGGAGCTGGAAACCTCCGAAAATGTTGTGGAGGAACCACCTTCAAACCTTCTGACAGAAGATTCTGTTCAAAAGATAGACTTGGGAACACCAGATAACCCACGTCCTGTATTCATAAGCAAGAATATAAAGGATGAGGAGTTACCCGAGTATGTCTCTTTTCTTCGTGAGTTTGTTGATTGTTTTGCATGGTCTTACGCTGAAATGCCTGGCTTAGATCCCAAAATAGCAGTCTACAAACTCAACTTGCAAGAAAATGTCAAGCCTGTCAAACAAGGCCAAAGAAGATTCCGTCCTGATGTGATGGACAAAATTGAACAAGAAGTTCAGAAACTCAAAAACGTTGGCTTCATCCGTAAGGAACAACATCCTGAATGGTTGGCCAACATCGTCCCTGTGACAAAGAAAAATGGGCAAATCAGAGTCTGTATTGACTATAGAGACCTGAATAACGCATGCACCAAAGATGAATTCCCGCTCCCCATACCGGAGGTAATGATTGACAACAACTGCGGGTTTGGGCGAATGACTTTCATGGACGGCTTCTTTGGCTACAACCAGATAAAGATGCATCCCGAAGATGAAAGGCATACATCCTTTCGGACCCCATTTGGCGTGTATTGCTACACTGTCATGCCATTTGGTCTGAAAAATGCTGGTGCAACATATCAAAGGGCTATGATGAAGATATTCCGAGATATGCAGCACAAGACGGTCGAATGTTATATCGATGACCTCGTCGTAAAAAACAAATGGAAAGAAGACCATCTCCAAGATCTTCGAGAAGTCTTCCTCCGGCTTCGCAAACACAAACTGCGAATGAATCCCCTCAAATGCTTCTTCGGTGTCTCATCGGGTAAGTTCCTCGGATTCATAGTTCGGAAAGCTGGAATAGAACTTGACCCCATCAAAGTCAATGCAATTCTAGAAATGCCATCTCCAAGAACCCTAAGAGAACTAAAAGGGCTTCAAGGAAGATTGGTATACATCCGACGGTTCATTTCCAATCTATCAGGAAAATGCCGTCCATTTTCTCGCCTGATGAAGAAAGGTGTAGACTTTGTTTGGGATACTGAATGTGAAGCTGCATTTCAAGACATCAAATCATACCTGACCAAGCCTCCGGTGTTGGCTGTTCCCACAACCGGAAAACCATTCATCTTGTACACAAGAGCTCTCGACTATTCTTTGGGCGCTCTACTTACACAAGAAAATGATGGAGGAAAAGAAGCTGCTCTATACTACCTCAGTCGCATGTTGGTAGGTGCAGAGCATCGCTACTCTCTAGTCGAAAAAGAATGCTTGGCAGTGATGTTCGCTGTACAAAAGCTGCATCACTCTTTGCTGTCAAACACAATATACCTGATATCGAGGATCAATCTCTTAAAGGTCCTTGTCACAAAAGCAGGTTCTCTCAATGCCCGACTGGCAAAATGGTCCATCAATCTGTCACAATTTGATATTAGGTATGTACCACAGAAAGCAATCAAAGGTCAAGCTTTGGCAGACTTTCTCGCAGAGCATCCACTGCCTAAGGATTCTCCGCTCAGGGATGATCTCCCAGACAAACCTGTCTACAGCGTGGAGACTTCCTCACCAAATGCCTCCTGGAACATGTACTTCGATGGTGCAACCAGGACAAATGAAAAAGGAAAGCGGTATCGGGAATTGGCATTCTCTTTGTTAGCCCCGATAAATACATGATTCCACACGCATTTTCGCTACTGGAACCATGTTCAAATAATGCAGCTGAGTACCAAGCTCTGATTATAGGATTGGAACTCGCCCTCGAATCTGGCATCACCATGCTGGAAGCATTTGGGGATTCTCAACTGATCATCAACCAGATGAATCAGGAATATGAAATCAGGAAGCCTGATCTGTTGCCTTACTACAACAAGGCGCAATCGCTTCGTCAAAACTTTGACATCTGTCACATCACCCACATCCGCAGAGGTGAAGACATCCGTGCAGATGCCCTGGCTGGACTTGCTGCATCCATGGCAACCCAAGAAGGGTAAAACATGCAAATTACAGTATGTCAAAGAAGGATTTTCCCTCCTCTCAACGCACACCAAGCAGTTGTTGAATGCCACCGAGTGGTCGGAGGTCGGATTTCCATCCTTAAACCTCCGATAGGCGACTGGAGGGATCCGTTCATTGATTATATTATGTTCGGAATCCTACCTGAAGATCCAAAAGAGCGGGTAAATATCCAAAGACGAGCCCCAAACTTTCATTTGGATATTCCCTCCAAAATGCTTTACAGAAAATCCTTCAATGGAGTACTTCTACGCTGCTTGTCACAACAAGAGGCGGAAGAAACTCTAAAAGAAGTTCATGCTGGCCTTTGTGGAGCCCATCAGGCTGGTCCCAAGCTCTACGATCAGATAAAAAGGTTAGGTTATTATTGGCCTACCATGGTGGCTAACGCAATACAATTTGCTAAACGTTGCCAAAAATGCCAAGTTCATGGAGATTATGTACACATGCCTCCAGAATGGCTACATCCTACAGCAATCTCATGGCCCTTCGAAGCCTGGGGTATGGACATCATAGGTCCTATCTCTCCCCCGTCAAGCAAAGGTCATCGCTTCATCTTCGCCGCTACGGATTATTTCTCCAAGTGGTCAGAAGCATTTGCGTTCAGTGAAATGAAGACCTCGTCAGTCATTCAATTCTTACGAACCAACATCATTTGTCTCTTCGGCATACCTAAAAGATTCGTCCATGATAACGGACCACAATTCCGGGATCACAGATTCTACAGGTTCTGCGACAAATACAAAATCCAAAGTTGTCCTTCGACTCCGTATAACCCGGCAGCGAATAGACTAGCAGAAGCCTTCAACAAGACACTCTGCAAAATTCTCAAGAAAATGGTCTCTACTCACAAAAGAGACTGGAGCGACAAACTGCCTGAAGCTTTATGGGCCTACCGGACTACCGTTCGATGACCAACCCATAGCACACCATTCTCCTTGGTCTATGGATGTGAAGCAGTTGTCCCCTTAGAGGTACAAATTCCTTCTTTAAGGGTATCTCTACAAAATGAAATGACGCAAGAAAGCAACGTCAAATTGAGACTCCAAGAACTGGATAATCTCGATGAAAGACGACTTGAAGCTCTACAAAGCGTTGAGCTTTACCAAGCACGCATGGCAGGATCTTTTGACAAAAGAGTCAGGCAACGCGCCCACAAAAAGGGTGACTTGGTTCTTGCGGTGAAAAGGCCAATGGTTTTTGCCCACAAATCCAAAGGCAAATTCGAACCAAAATGGGAGGGACCCTTCGTCATCGACAAAGTCTTCTCCAATGGCACATATGCTCTTCTAAACATGGAAGGTGACAGATGTATGCTGCCCATCAATGGCAAGTTCTTGAAGCGGTACCACCCTTGAAGACTTCCTACATCGGGTCAGAGTGATGCCTGCATGGCCAAAGCCTATTCCTAGGTACTTGCTCGTCAAACCCACCCCTTTTAGAGTTGTTATCCTTATGTTGAAATTTCTAAAAAGCTAAAAAAAACAATGCTTACTTTCAATGTTTCATTGTTCAAAAAAATCAAACCCAAAATCCAAGTTTCGGAGCCTCTTCCCTAACTTGACCAAAACTTTCAATCCTTGAACCCAAAATTCATGGTTTGAAACAAAAATCAGGACTTAGGAATTTCCACCCTAGTCCACCCTGACTTTTACCACCAAAGATGGTTTTTAGTCAAAATTTACGACCCTCGTGTCTTTAAACAAAAAATGGTTTTTCAAAAAATCGTGGGGAAGCGACATTTAGTCGATACTCACACAAAACCCAAAAATCGGAAGGATGCGAACCCCATTCGATACTTCCAAAACCTCAAAATCGCAAGAAAGCGACACCTCGTCGATACTTGCAAAATCTCAAAAAAGAAATTGTGGAGACACAACGTTTCAGTTGATATCCACAACCCAAATTTCAAAACAAAAAACAAAGGTTCGAAAAAACCTCAAATTTCAAAAATCGTGAGGAAGCGACATTCCATCGATACCCACAAAACCAAATTTTTGAGAAAAAAGCAAGGAGGTGACATTCAGTCGATACTTGCACCCAAATCCGCGAGGAAGCGACATTCCATCGATACCCGCAACCGAATGAGCAAGGAAGCGACATTCCATCGATACTTGCAATACCATTCAGCAGGGAGGCGACTCTTAGTCGATACTTGCATTTTTGAAAACCAAAAACCTGGTTTTCGCGCCATAACCCGGCTTTCACGCCAGAACCCGGCTTTTACGCCAAAAACCTGGCTTTCATGCCAAAAACCAAAATCTGGCTTCCATGCCAACAAAACAAAAACCTGGCTTTCATGCCAAAAATCAAAAAATCTGGCTTCCATGCCAACAAAACAAAACTTGGTTTTCAAAAAAACTTGGCATCTATGCCACAAAATCTGGCTTTCACGCCAAACAAACAAAAATCGGCTTCCATGCCACAAAACAAAATTTGGCTCCCATGCCACAAAATCTTTGGCTTCCATGCCACAAAACCAAAACTTGGCTTTCACGCCACAAAAATCGGCTCTCATGCCAAAAACCGGCTTCCATGCCACAAAACAAAAACTTGGCTTTCACGCCACAAAAATCGGCTCTCATGCAAAAAACCAGGCTTTTTGCCACAAAATCTGGCTTTCATGCCTAAAAACAACCATTTGACAAAAGACTTTCACAAAATGACAACCTTTTGATCAAATTTTCAAACAAACCATTCCCATTCAATTTTTGCTTATGTTTTGATCAAAAGTGAACTTAAGTGAAATAAGGGGATACAAAAAAAGGAGCCAAAAATGTTTATACATGGAGGTACCAAAAGAAAAGAAGAAAAAGTTTGTTACAAATCAGGAGGCTAGACCGACATGGTCTTCAGCCATAGGCTTAACTCCTCAAGCAAACACTTGGCCTTAGCCTCCAAAGCTTCCAGGCCGCATTTCTTCAGAATCTTCCCATAAAAAGTAGTAGGCCGTCGCGATCCATCCTCAGCACGAAGAAGCTCTTCCCAGAGAATCTGCCATTGTTCATATTCTTGAGTCTTCCTCCGGAGATTGCTTTCGACCTCCTCAACTTGGCAAATGAGAGTCCTCTCTCTATCGCGAGCTTTCAAAGTGGCAGTCCACTTGGCAGCGGCTTGTTCTTCCAATAGCTCAAGGCGCTGTCTGGCTTCGGTGACCTCCCTATCAAGGCGGTGCTGGTCCTGTGTCAGCTCAATAATAGCCAACTCGGTGACGTTCCTCTCCCGGACGAGCTGCTTCCGAGTCCGCGAGATCTCATTCAAATCAGATTTGACCTCACTGGAAGGCTTCAAAAACATCTCGTTGAAGAAATCATCATTCGGGAAGCTCTTGGTCTCAGTCCACTTGTTGCCTAGAGCGATGACTTCATCAACAAAAGCCTTGGCATTTGTAATGTCCAGACCGACTTCTTCGCTATCGGCAAGAATGTCCTGCACATGTTTCACCATGCCAAAACCAGCCTCCAAATGGCCAGAAGAAAGAGTCTCGACCCATGAGCTCAAGACTCTCTTCAACACCTTCCTCGCAAACTGACGGGATGGCTCAGATGAAGACTCGCCATGCTCCGTTGGTCGACTACCCGTGTCAGCCACCGTTGGAAGAATAATCAAGAAGCTCTTTCCAACCGGGTCCGCTGAGGAAGGAATATCAGTAGGCGGACTCGCCTCTGCCTCATCAAAATTGGTGGAAGAAGCCCCTACTCCTGGATCAGTCACAGGTACCCCCTGCTCTGGTTCTGAAAAAGATAGAGGGACTTCTTCTGTCACCTCACAACCTGCCAATGAAAAATGAAAAAGGTATGAATATGATCTTATCAAAAATCAAAATATCAAGATTATCATTACAAAGTACCTTCTTCGATGACTGGTGGAATGCTTTTCTGCCTCCATGAGCTCATCCGAAACATCATCGAAAGTTGTGTCCATGGATGGCTTAAAGTCGTCGGAATCCTCTGGCAAGTCAGTTGGCAAAAAAATATATATATGTCAGCAAGTGGCGGTAAAGAAAAAAAAAGAAAAAAAAAGGAAGAAGAAAAAAAAAATCATACCAGGAGGAGATTCTGGATCTACTTCAGAATCTCTGGGTTCTTCCTCAGATGCCACGATAGGATCCGTCACCGCCTCATCGGTCGAAACCTCGGGCATCATCAAACCATCATCTTCTGCCAAAAGAAAGAAAGCAGTAGATCAAAACAAAAGCTCTCATGAAAGAAAAGAAACGGAAAGAGAAAAGGGAAAAGCATACCATCATCAATGGTCTCTTCCCCTCGGCTTCTCTTCTCTGGAGGCTCGTCATCATCCCCTGATGCCTCCTCAACAATGGTGGAAGGAATTTCCATATCAGGAGAACTTTCGTGCCGCCTCTGACTTCGGCGGTTTCCCCTTCTCCTCTTGCCCCTACGGGACGAACTGCTGATAGCACCCTCCCCACCATCAAAATCAGGCCTCTCGCCAGAGTCCTCACTGGACGGTCTGCTCTTGCCAGTAGACTCCATGGAAGCCTTTGCTCGTTCTGCTTGTATCCAAGCAGCAACCTCAGCCTCCTCCTCGGCAAGCTGTTCCAAGACCTCACCAGGTATCTCTTGTGCAGCTCCTAGTCTGACGACGTCCTGTTCCTTTAGAAAACCTGTTCTGTGCCTTTCTCCAGAAAGGAAAGCCAGAACTTCTTCTCGGCGAACGCCGTCTGACTTCCCAAGGCCCTTCCCGGAAGACCGCTTTACATCAAGCTCTCTCTTGGAAAGCCCCCGGTATGCTGAAAAGCTCTCCACAAACCATTTTGCGAAGCCAGCCGTCTGAAAAGTAGGCAACTCAGGATAAGAAATCAGGGCAGTAGTGTCTTCCGCGCTATAAAAGGCCCATGCATTTCTCCCGTCCTGCAGACCTCCAAAACGCTTCACCTTGCTCGAAGGCGCTCCAACAACGCCTTGAGAGAAGCCCAACTGCATGGCAAAACGCGAGGGAACATACGGCTGGATGTCGACGAAAAGATGTCTGCGGTACACCATCGTGCCGACACGTATGTTAAAAAGCCAACTCCTCTCTGCATTTGTCAAAGAATAGTGTCTCCCAGACCCTGCCCTGGTCGAATCACGGGAGACACCAAAATCAAAAGCCTTCTTCCTCAAACCCGGAGAAAGCTTCACTGAAGACTGCCCCATCTCGACGTCCCAAAATCGTCGGATCCTTAAGCGGGCAGATAAAAGAGATTCGGAAACAGGCTTCCCTCTAGCCAACCGAATCATAAACGGGTCATCGTCTTGTGCAGCACCCAATCGGTGGAAACTGGGACAGTGGTATACATACCACGAATAGAAAATGTAGGCTGAAAATACCCTGTTCATGGGAAGCCCAAGCCAAACCAGGAAAACAACAGCCTGTAGTTCGGTACACAAATAGGAGTAAAGAGCAGGCACCAAAGCAAGCCGCTCTCCGAAAGCCATCCGACAAGCCGAAAAAATGCAATGCGGCCTGATGTGCGTTCCATCTCCTCCAGCAAAAATAGCCTCACCCAGCCAATAAGTGAGGTAGACAGCGAGATCTCTCCTTAGCACAATGTCAGAATGAATGGCGTCAGTGCTTGCGAAGAATACCCTCAAATTCTCTCGCATGACGGAGATCTTCTTCGAATCTGAGTTCTTAGCCCTGGCTTCCTGGGTTGTACTCTCAGAAGACTCTCCGCTGTCAAAGAAGTTGGAAGACAAAAAGCTATCGCTCCTCCAACTGCTACACTGGACTTTCGAGCCCTCCTTCTCCTTCAAAAAATCATAGAAGGCGACGAGCTGAAAGTACAAAAGCCTGAACTCCTTAGACTGCTCCTCAAGGACGCTGTCGATAGGCATAAACTCCTCATAGAGATTGCCGAGGATAGGCAGCCCAGTGATGGCACTCAGTTCCTTTAAAGAAAAACCAATCTCACCATTCGTGACAACGAAGGTGTTGGTTTGTGGAAGGAACGACTCCAGCATGGCCATAAAAGCCTCATCGGAGAAAACCACGGTTTGCCAAAAAGCGCGAACCGCATAAAAAATCTCGACCTCCTTCAGAATGGCACCGCCAACCTGCAGGATGTGATCAGTCCATGACTCCCAACTCGAGTCAGCACTGAAACGGCCACGAAGTCGAAAAGGGTTCACCCAACTGCTGCCATCGCCCTTGAAAATGCAAAGGCCCACCGGTCTCAAATCGACCGAAGATTGGTCTGAACCTTGGTAGCCGCTGGCCGGCATCAAAATGTCCATACGGGCAGGCGACTTCTCTGCAAAACCAGAAGGGCCGCCAACAAAAACTCCGGTCTTGATCACGTTCGTCCTCTTCACCCAGCTTGGAGGATCTTCCCTCTTCGAGCATGTGGAGGAAAGGCTCATGATCGAGATTGTCCGATCGAAGGACGACCGGGTAGAAACAGTTATGTTCTCACCATCAACTGTGAAAAAGAACTGAAAACATCTCCTTTGGTATGTTGAATCGTCGGGGACGGCATCACCAAAGAAGAAGGTAGGCTTGGGCACAATGCTCTGATCGTCCGTGACCCAGGGACGGTTGCTTACCATAATCTTATAATACTCCTCATCCTTGAGGGCAATCAAACGTTGCCTCATCTCATCTCGGTTGAGCGAATCACACTCTTCCAAGTTCCTTTCAACATACCGAACCTCCTCCCAGGCCTGTTGTACGGCCGCATTAGAGGATCTGGTAGAACGGCGAGGCGCATCAGTGACCGGCTCCTTACCCTTATTCGTTTTGGAGGAACTACCTGCAAAGGATGAAAAGAAAAAAAAAATCAATCATCAAAATGACAGAATTTTGCTAAAAAATCTAGCGAAATTTTGGCATGATCCTGGGGCAATTTCGAAGAAAAGGGAAACACCCCGAAAGAAATAGGAGCTTGAAGATGGGCTCAACATCGCTGCAAGCCCATAATCATGGAAAATTCTCGAAGAAAGGCTCGAACTCAAACATTGCTGCGAGATTAAGCCAAAGCTTCTCAAATATCCGCAAGATCGGAAAAGGACTCAACATTGCTGCGAGCTCCAGAATCCAAAACTTGTAAAGCTCCTCAGAAAATCCCCGCAAGACCAAGAAAGGGCTCAACATTATTGCGAGCTCCAAATGCCAAGACTTGCGAAAAGATTCCCAGGTGTGCACTATCATACTTCCAAATTCCATTTTCTAAAAGAAAAAAAATGCATAGAAGGAAAGTTGTCATGCATGCGCATCTCAAAACCCAAAAGAAAAAAAGATCTCTTTTAAAAAAAAAAAGAGAAAGAAGAAAAAAAAAATTTTGCCCACAGGCCACGTGGCCGTATGACCATGACCGTACGGTCTTGTCCGTACGGCCACAAAAAAAGAGATAAAAAAAAAAAAACACACGGTAAAAAAAAAGAAAAAGAAACCGTGATAAAAAAAAAACAAGAAGAGCCACGGTAAAAAAAAAAAAACAGAGAGAGAGAGAAAACCATGCAAGAAAAAGAAAGAAAGAAAAAAAAAAGACGCGCAAAAAAGAAGAAGAAAGAGATACACGTGGAAAAAAAAAGAAGAGAAAAGAAAAGAAAAGGAAAGAATGAAAACCTTTTTCTATTCCTACATGGGGTTTCTTAAGAAAAAGAAGAAACTTACTTGAAGCCATTGATGGAGAAGAAGAAGAAAAAGCTTGAAGATCCTTGAAGAAGAAGAATTCTTGATCTTGGAGCACTCTTGAAGGTTCTTGTAAAAAGAGAGCAATAGCAACAAGAGATCCAATCCCCTTGCTTTTATAGGAGAAAGCAAACCAAAAGAGGAAAGGAGGAGAAAAGAAAGGAAGTCAGTGCTACAAATTAGCAAACTTCCTAAAAGAAAGGAATTATGGGATATTCTTTCCCAATGAGGAGATATTTTTGAGAAATTCTCTCCAAAAAGAGAGGGATTATGAGAAACTTTCTCCCAAAGAAAGATACTTTGAGAAAATCTCTCCCAAAATCAAGGAAACTTGAGAGATTCTCTCCAAGTAAGAATATTCTTAGATATTCACAAAAATGACAGCACGTGAGATCTAAGCCATCTTTAAAGCTTAAGATCCCATGGGTTAGCCCACATGAGCCAGGTTTGACCACCTAGGCACTAAAAGTGGCTTTTAGTTAAAATTCCTCTTACCAAGAGCATACAAAAATGGTTCCATGCCTCCTTTGAGTTGATTGGACCATACAAAAAATCCAAGCCTCATGAGTTTCCAAAAGTCCAAACAATCCCACCTCATGAACCAAATTAAGCCAAAACCTTGAAATTGACATTCCATAAAAACCCAAACCACTCCAATGGACCCAAAGTTGTCCTAAAGAGTGATAAAAATCCAAACCATGGTCTCCTAACTCGCCACATACAGCTTGTTGGGTCACAAGGCCAAAACCAAAACCAAATCCCGGTCCCCTAACTTGCCACATACCGCTTGTTAGGTCACAAGACCAAAATCAAAATTCAAAACCCGACCCCCTAACCTGCCACATACAGCTTGTTAGGTCACAAGGTCAAAAACCAAAAACCTTCTTGACCGCCTGATGCGCAACACAAAGCCTTTAGGTTCACAAGGCCAAAAAGAAAATCCAAAACCCAACCCAAATGTCATTTTCAAAATTTTTCCTTGAGATGGTACGTGATGTCTCCCACTGCCATAAAATTCCCTTGGAAACTCAAAAGGCTACACTATCAAGAAAAATGCTCAGAAACTCTTGGTCAAGTCAGAAGTTCTCCTTCAAAGTTTTCTTCGAGGCACATCGACTGCAAAGGCTATCCAATTCGTCGCTGTACCTCGAGGGGGCATTTGTTGACACCAAAAATGTCACTTTGCCTCATCAACATCAAAAGCTATATGGAGCCGCATCCTACTACAAACAAGCAAAGCTGCTTCAAGCATTAGATCTTGACAGAACCAGACAAAAACTACAAGATCTTTCAAAGTAGCCAAAAGAAGGGTACACATGAAGTCTCGGGCCATTTCGACACCATCTGGCCTAACTTCAATCCTCCAACAGCTGAGCGGGAACTCCCGACGGCGACAATGTCAAATACATCAAATCTTCGATCAGAGTCTATGGATGGTCTCAAAATACCTCCAAAAGGCTCTATGTCGAATTTCAAGTCAAACCGACACCGTTTGACCCTCCATCAACTCTCGAACGGCGAAATCAAGCCTTCCGGCGGCGAGAACCTCTGATGCCGCCACTCATCAAACAAAACACATGAGTAGCTTCTGCATGCTTCTAAAGGGCTGCACGTCAAATTTCAGGTCATTCCGACAACGTTTGACCCGGTTTTGATGCTCCGAAGCAAAATCAAGCCTACCGGCGGCGAAGATCCCCGGGATCATGGCACCCAAATCAGAGCTAATGGATCATCTCAAAATGACTCCAATAGGCTCTCCGTCAAATTTCAGGTCAATCGGACATTGGATGACCGTACATCAAAGCTCGACATCTTCCGCACGGTGAAATCAAGTCAAGCATCGACGGGACCCCAAACGGCTTCAAGACTCAAATGACAGCCCATGGTTGGTCCTATCTAATGCCCAAGAAGCTTCACCTCAAATTTCAGGTCATTCCGACATCGTTTGACCCAGTTTCAACTTTTGGCGGAAAATCGGCTATAGAGTCTTCGGCTTTTCCAAAAAATAGGAAACTCTGTGCTCTGATTTGCACAGCCTTTCGACAGGTTTTCTTCAGAGGAATCAAGCCAATAAATGAAGAGAAATTTCAAAGAAAAATACAGGAGAAAACAGAAGCGAAAAAGCCCGAGAAACGACCAAGAAACGGCGACCCTGGAAACCCGGGTCACCGGATTTCCGCCGAAACGTCCGTTTTTCATATTCTTTTCGCGTTTCGCAATGATTGGCCCCTGTAATTTTCTTAAAATCTGATTTTTGAGGCATGATATCCGTCGATCTTCATCAACATCACGGATCCGCTATCAAAATCATTTGATCATCATCGGACACTCCGAAACCGCCAACCGGCTGACCAAGAAAGCACACTTTCTGCCCGACCGATCAAGAAATCGACTGGACAGATGTTGCCGGACCATTAGTGGCAACCAATGTCTGAATTTCATCGTCATCCGACATCAAGCAACGTACGGATCCATCGATGATCATCGCAAGAAGAATTCCAAAAGACGCGGCGCGGCCCGCGACTCTTCAAGCGACTCAGCAGCCAATTAATGAAGTTAAATGACCATTTTATGGCAATTTATTAGGGTCATTAACTCATTATTTTGAACGGCCCAATCAGAAGCCAAGAAATGGGAGTTACAAGTCCAATTAATCATGACAATTAACCATGTAACTCCTATCATTATGGAGATTAATCATGGTAATTAATCATGAAACTCCCATCATCATGGAGATTAAATGCCCATTACTCTCCATTGGCCAACCAAAATCCAAGAAAAAGGAGTTACAAAATTATGAAATTAAATCTTGTAACTCCTCCCATCATGAAGCATTAATATCATTAATGCCCATAAGACCTTCCTAATGGCCATCAAAAGCCTATAAGTAGGCGGTCATTCCAAAGGGAAGGGGTCTTGAAAATTGGGTCTAGAAAAAATTGCCTGAGGTGGTCCTGAAAATTGTCCGAAAAAATCATCTGAAGAGTTCTGAAGAAATTGTCCTAGAAATCTCTACACAAAAAGAAGCTCTCTTACCTTGAAGAAACTCTGCTGCAAGCACTACAAGGTGATCGAAGTCCCTTGGGGGGCCACCCTCCCAAGATCTCCTCTCTTCTTCTATCCAACATGGCCTAGATGCGGCTTTTCAGCCCGTCTACTTGGTTTTTTATTGGATAGAAGACCTTCTCTTGGTCTTTATCCTCTAAAACTTTGAGGTCCAAGCCAAGCCAAGTGAATCAAAGCATCAAGTGTTCTCATCTGAAGGACGATGGCGGAGCCCATACATGACTCGCGACCGTCGATCTGAACGAGTCCCCACAATCGCTTGAGAAGTCAGATTCCTTTTCTTACTTTTCTATTGTATTGTATTTTTTTAAAAGAGACATAAAAATCACATTTCTTGTCTTTACATTTTGATGAGATTTGTAAACTGCCTTTTACGGCACAAAATCGCCTTCTACGGCACAAAACTGCCTTTTACGGCACAAAATCGCCTTCTACGGCACAAAACTGCCTTTCACGGCAAATTAAACAAAATCGCCTCTCACGGCATTTTAAAACCTTGTCTCTTTCTTTAAAATATATGTACAATGGAAAGTTAGAAAAAAGTTGATTTCCTTTTCTACTTGTGAAGGTGAATCTCCGGATCACCACTTCAAATTCCAAGTAGAATAGAAAATCTGGCATACCCGTACAAAAAAGAATGTTGATGCTTGCTCTTTTTTTCTCTTCGCCCCGCCGCACCCCGGCGGACCCGGGACGGAGGAAGGCGAGAAAGAAAAAGATGGGTCCATCAGTGACTCCAAAGTCCAAACTTAAACAAATGTCTTTAGTCCACTACCTTTTTGGTGATCATGTGGGCCCTACATGTGAGGCAAAAGAATGTGTAGGAGATGGTCGTTGATTGATGTTTGCATTGGATTAGTGTATGAGTCCTTTGTATATACCTCCTATTGTTTCTAAGATTTGCAAATAGGCCCTTTTAGTTTCAAAGTTTGTAAATAGGCTCCTGCCTATGCATTTTAATACCTTTCATATCCCCAAATAAGTGGATTTGATGTGCGTGCACGTGTTATGTTTTCACTTAATTTGACCGTTTTTTGCATCTCTTTATTTATCATTAAGAAAACCATCCTCATTCCTACAACCCTTTTTTTTTTTTTACCTTCTTCACTTTAAATTTCTTCTTCTTAATCCAGCTTACCCTCTTAATCATTCTCCTTACATAATTTGGTCATCACATGTGCATCGGCGAAGTTCTTCACAGTCGGTGGCTGACGACATCCTCTATTCTAACATCAAGGTATTTTTTTTTAGTTTTCTTCACATCTGGGCTTTTGTGAAACCTTCCGGCATCCGTCTTTCTGAAACGAGGTAGCATAGAAAGAGCGTTTACGAAAAAGAAAAGGATCTTTTTTGTTTCATGTTGACTCGTTAACAATTTGATGAACTCTCCATCCCTGCCTCTCTTTCTCTCATAAGAAAACTGACTGAATAAAATAGAACTAAATACTAAAATTCATATGATTTTATTTCCTTTTTGGTATAAACTTTCAAATTGTATTTACATGTTCATTGATTCCCATAATATGATGTACTCCTAAATATAATGAAATGATTCTTTCCACCCATCCAACCAAAAATTTTTGAAATACATAATTGATTAGATAGCAATAGGAAATTGTCCACTGATTGGATAGTGAAGATGACCAATATTCCAAAATATTTCACTATATACTTTATGCTTAGGATCTTTAAGTGATTGAAACAAATGAAATCAAGATCAAATCAAAATTATGATGTTTTAACCTATAACCCATTACGTTCCATGATCAGTAAATTGTAGAGTTCTGATGGTTAGGCTCTCATTCAGAGCTAGAAGTTTAAGTTCTTTTTTTCTTTTTCTTTTTGTACACCAAACTTCAGTGGATACATGCAACTAATAGTAAAAATAAAAATAAAAAATAAAAAATAAATGAATTTACTCCAACTTGAAGCAAATACAATTGGTCGGGTTTGAGTTGAATGGTTTTATAGATTTTTACCTGTGCCAAATTTGGGAAAAATCATTACAAAAGCTATTTATAATATATTAAAAAAACATTCCATAAAATATTAGAAATCATTATATTTTTATAAATTTTGTTGTAGACATGTATTTACCTATATATTGGTCCCCATAACCTATAATAAAATCTGTGTTTATTTTAGCTTGTAAATTGTGACTAGAGAACACAAGATTGATAACATTTAGTAGCACCAACAGGTTCAATTTTTTTTTTTTTAAATGTCAGTGTGAGTGTGTGTGTGCAAGGGCGGACCAAGTATATGCATGTGGGTGTAGTCGCACCCGTCAAACTGTGGTGCATTTCCAAAGCCTATAAGAAAATGTTAGTCATTTATGTTGCAATTTGATTGGAAGCATTCATTTTCATAATAGTTTGATCTCTCCTACACTCATACTTTGCTTCTTGAAAATCTTCATGCATTTTTATTAAAAGTTCTCATGTTTGGTGTCATGCATTTAAGACTTGACCTTTATGCATGATTTAAACTTTTCAAATTAGCTTCAAAAGTTTTATCAAATGGAATTTTGAAAATTCATGCATAAACATGTTTTGTATCACATTTTGAAACTCATTTTTAAACGTGTTAGTCTCAAATCACGCATAGTTTTCCATGGCCAAATTTCCCCTTTAGAAAATCATTTTCGTATAAGAATCTCAGGGAGATTTCAGTTAATTGACCCTCAGTTCGGTCACCCCTCAGCCTGAGTATCAAAATTGCAAAAAGTGCAGGTTTTGCACTTCAGTGACCTGTCGGTCAATTGTCGATTGACTCTCATGAGTTTGGTTAACCGACATATGGAAGTTCAGTCAATCAAATTCAAATTTTTATGACCATTGGAGTTTGGTTAACCGAACTGAACCAGAAAGCCGTTGGAGGCTTTTCTGTTATAAATTTGAGCCTCTTTCTTGGGTTTCGTCCCAACATCTTAGAGTCTTTTACGGGCCAAGGAAGGAGGAGAAACTAGGCTAGGCAGGAGGTAGACTAGGAGGGCTACTCCATGGTTTTCAACCTTTGATTCTTCAAATGGGTTTGCCTTCTTGTCTCAAATTTAATTTTTACTATATTTTAAATCCTTGTTTCATTTAAATGGCATGATTAAATGTTTGTTTGGGTTGTTCAAATGTTATTTCCATAACATGATTAGAACTTTAAACATTCTTAGTTTTATGTCTTCAACATTTGTTCGATTTACACATGTTTAGTTTCATGTTTTGTAAACAAGCTTGCTAGTCAATAATGGCATCTTTCAAAATCTAATATGTTCATCATTTAAACATGTGTGCATCATTTATTACCTCTATCTCACATTCATGGTTTCTGTAAGACCCCGCCCCGAGAGTTTCCGATTAGTGCTAATTAAAGCGTGCTTTAGTTATAAGCGAGATTAGTGGAATTTGGTTAAGTGTGGATTAGAATAGCTTTAAAATAGCTTTGGATGATTTTGGGGACTCTTTTGTTTAGTGGGACCCTTTGGGGGTTCCTTTATCGTGTTTTGTGATTATGTCGGGATTTATTTGATATTCGGAGAAATCTGTATTTTGCCCCATTTAACTTATTTTATTGTTCCCGACAACTTTCGTGTTTACCCCGTTTCTATTCAAGACCTCTAGACCCTACTTTGCTAATGATAGGGGTAAAACAGTCTTTTGCACAAAAATCTGGACGCTATTTTCAATGTCTCCGAAATCCGCAAAATATATACTTTTTTGAAACTAGAAATTTCGGCGAATAATTCTTCCTTCTTCGTCGAATCCATCCGAGGCCCGGAAGTCGATGTTTTTGGCCCCACTAGATTCTTTAGTTGTGGGACCCATCCCCATTTTCTATAAAAGGAGAAGTCTTCTTCTCTTCTTCCTTTTTCTTGCAACTTTCCCTTGAGAGATAGTGAGTTCCAGCCCTAGGGTTTCTTGCCCTTTTCTTGCTTCTTCATCTCCAAGCTCTCATCAAACTCTTGCAAAAGGAAAAATGGAAGGCTACAATCTTCTTCCTCACCTTGAGAGCCTTCCATTGATGAAATTTTTGGAGAAATCCACCTTCTCTAGAGTTTATTTTGAACTACCTTCTCCCATTTGAGGACCTTCCATGTAAGTGATCCTTCCCATCTTCTAGATTGTGCTTCTACTAGCCTAGAGAGTGCTCAATAGCTATTTGGAGCTAAGGCAAGTGGATGAATGAGTTTTCTTTAAATGATTTCATGTTTTAATGGGGTTATGGATTTTTCACTATTCATCTTGCATGTGTTTATAATCCAATTTATTGTTAGAAATGTACATAATCATGAGTTTCTTTCTCATTTAAATGTTCTCTTAAATGTTGTACATTAATGTTGTATTTTGATATGTATGGACTCTCATTTGGTAGTTGTGCGTTGAATGGGAATTGATAGAAGAATGGATGTGATTTTGGGTTTTAATGCATGGTTGTTGGAGGACTTGAATGTGGTTGAAGTAGGTGGAAAGAGGACCATAAATGTGTGTTAAGTGTTGGCTTCATTAGTGTTGAGAAATGTAAGAAGAAGGGGACTCGGACTGCAGGTTCTGCAAGTTTCTGAAGCAGTTTGCTCGAGCGAACTCAACATCGCTCGAGCGAACCCTTCACAGAACTTCAATCACTTGAGCTAACCACATGCTTCACTCGAGCCTTCCTGATCCGGAGTAGTTCGCTCGAGCGAACCCCTCACAGAACCTTGGTCGCTCGAGCCTCCCTCCTGCTTCGCTCGACCTTTCCTGACTCGGAGTAGTTCGCTCGAGCGAACTCAACCTCGCTTGAGCGAACCCCTCATAGAACCTTGGTCGCTCGAGCCTCCTCCTTCTTCACTTGAGCCCTCCTGACTTGAACCAGTACGCTCGAGCGAACTCAACCTCGCTCGAGCGAACTGTATAGAATTCCTGGGTCTTTTCTATTGTTTTTAGATATGGTATTTTAAGGCTTGGATGGGTTGTTTTAACGCCCTACCACCTTGGAAGGACCTAGGGGATGACATAAGGAGACTGACTTGGAAAGAAACCTCACTTTGGAAATGTATTGGGAATTATGGATTTATCAAACTGTATAAGGAAACTAGGGATGTCTGCCATCATTCGAGTACTATGCCAAGAGCAATCATAGACATACAAGACCTTTATTCATATTGTATGAATACGGAAGCCCCAATACTTAGTCCGTATTGGTATAAGGAATTATCGTACTGTTTTACTCGGTCTATACTTGTCCTAACCCGATTTCAACTAATATCATTAGTTTTGGTCTCAAACTATGGATTTATACACCTGACATGTCCTGCCAGCCCCGTACATGCATGAAAAGATAATGATGTGAAACGTGTGCCTATGATCACCATACCCCGCTTGCCTAAGTGTTTTTACACCGATACAGTTTTGCGCATGTTTTGATTTCTCATGTAACCTATGAGTCAGCACCACTAAGCTTGGACGTCCTTGTCAATCTGATCAACTGACTTGGGCCTCCCCCTCGTGCTCCCGCTAGTTGCAACTTGGATCCTGTCCTGTCCCGTTACCCGGTTCCGCAGCCGTGGTCTTGTCTAGCTATATGTATATGTATATAATGTTGGTTCTCGTCATTTCGCGTGCTCGAGCCCAACGCACTGAATGTGCTCTCATCACATTAGTGATTGAGAGGATTTAGCTTTAGTGTGGTTGCCACCTTGCTAGTTCCCTGTTCTTGTTATCCTGCATGTTTTATCTTATATACGCACTTTGATAAATGATATATCTTGTTTATGAAAATAAAAGTTTGGATAGATTTGAATGTCTTTTCAATTTATCTTTCGATTTCTCTCATTGTGATATCTATTCACCCACCTGCCAGACCGTCGTGTCTGACCCATTTTTGTGGTACTCAGGTCCAGTCCCCGTTATTGCCTTTGAGGAGGAGCCAGAGGAGGCGGTTTGTGAACCGCAACGATTAGTGGAGTGGCAAGTTGACAATGTCATTTAGACATTTGGTTTAGCTTTGAGCTATGTAACATTTTGGGGAGTTTATAAAATGACATTGATTTACATTTTTGTTGTACTAGCCTTTGTTGGCTATTATTTTTGGGGAATGTTAATTTAACTGATCTTTTGTTTAAACTTCTAACCTTACATTTGGGAATGCCAATGAGATCATTTCTCACTCTGACATCATGTCAGTTACATGTATTTATTAGTCTTGTGTTGGGAATGGATCAAGAATTTGATTTACTACACGCTTCCGCACCAATGTAAATGTTTTGTGAGTATGTGTGAAATCCTCACTGCGGAAGCCTGTGGGAAATTAAGTGAGTGTATATCCAAATGTCCATTGTTAAATGTATGTATTTTTATCATCATTGTATTACCGTTCGCGAGCCCGGACCTCAATCCGGGGTTGCGACAGTTTCCATCTCAGCATCATTTACGAGCATTAATTTTAAAAAGAAGATAGAAGGTTTCATGTATATGCATCATTCATAGAACTTTGCAATTATCATGCATATACTTAGAAGTTGAGATTTCATTTTCAAATCAGCCTATTTAAAAGCACCAAATGGTACTTAATTGTATCTCTCCGAGTGCATTTATAGGCATAGAATTGAGAGAAAGATTTCATGTTGAATAAAACATGATTAGAACTTTAAACATGCTTAGTTTTATGTTTTCAACATTTGTTCCATTTACACATGTTTAGTTTCATGTTTTGTAAACAAGCTTGCTAGTCATTAATGGCATCTTTCAAAATCTAGTTTGTTTATCTTTTAAACATGTGTGCATCATTTATTACCTTTATCTCACATTCATGATTCTTATCTCAGTATCATTTATGAGCATTCATTTTAAAAAGAAGATAGAAGGTTTCATGTATATGCATCATTCATATATAGAACTTTGCAATCATCATGCATTTACTTAGAAGTTGAGATTTCATTTTCAAATCAGCCTACTTAGGGGGTACCAAATTGTACTTAATTGTATCTCTCCTAGTGCATTTATAGGCATAGAGGCATAGAATTGAGAGAAAAATTTAATGTTGAAAAGGTTATTGCTTAGCCTTAAAAGAATAGACAGTGGTTGTAAACGTTAATGCTAAACCTTGAAAAGCATATGTGGTGGTTTGTAAAGTTGGAGGTGTACATAAACCTCAAATTGAGATAGTGAAAAATTTGGTAAGAAAGCCGGGAGTGGATGCAGGCATGTTGGTTGAACCACAATAAATTCTTGTGTTATGGTGAATGATTTTATGCTTTCATTTTATGGTTGAAGCTCACATGATTATTCAAATAATGTTCATGGTTAAATGATTATATGGTTGTTGGTTTCTTTACTTGTTTATGCATATCCTAGAGACTTTACTTGTACTCAAGTTAATTAACCTTCCCCAAAGCATAATTGGCATTAGGACATTAAAATTGGATAAGATTTAAGCTCACCCTATTTACCCCCCCAGGGTTCGGGTCCCAGAATTTTAGAAAAGCCCGGGTCCACTTCCAAAAATTCAATAAAAATCGTAGGTCCACCCTCATAACCCATATCAAAGTCCTTAGTTGGCCACCAAAACCAAACTATGTATTAGTATCTGCACCCCTGATAAGTCCACAAAATTGGGTAAACAAGCCATCATTTCATGTGCATTTGTGGACTTAATTAGGACCAATTGCATCATAATTTCATGATTTCATGCATATGAGCATAAATTAGGAATTTCAGTCAATATTGTCAAAACCATTAATCTTGCATGATTTTGTGAAATCAGTAGTCCGCATCACCCCATGGTCCCACCAATTAGACTCTAAGCACTATGGTCCCATTGCAGTAACTCATTAGGCATACATTGCATTAGGTAGGCCCCATGTATAACATGCATAGCATTCTATTTAATTCATTGCTACTAATTTAGTTATTTCATCGTTCTAGGAATTTGTCATAGCACTGGGGGCCCACATTGAGAGATAATTTGGAAGAAGAGTGAAAGGAGAAGAAAGAAAGAAAAAGAGGGAACCACACCCCACACCGGGCATAAATCCCCATGCACGCCCAGTGATGGCGTTTGTCCCGCAGTTGTTGTACAAGTTGAGAAAATTCTCTCTCCAATTTTCAAGAATTAGAAACCTCTTTCCTCTCTTACCAAGATTCAAATTTCAAATTGAGGAAGGAGATTTCTAGATGAGATCAGAGATAGAGTCTTAGTTAAAAAGCTCTCCCAGAGAGATTTGACTCAGCCAAAGAAAAAGAGTCCCTTGCAAATCAAAAGTCAAAAGTCAATCCCATTTTTCTCAGAACAGCCTATCATAAAATGGTCATAAATTTCAATCTAATCCTTGGATCAATGAAATTTACCTATCATTGGAAAGCTTATTCAGAGTAGATGTTCGTGGAGCTAAATCATGCAAAATGAAGCTAAAGTGAACAAGTTATGGCCGAAAATTTTTATATACATTTTTAGGAGGGATTGCAAATAAATCCACATTATTGATGACTCATCTCTCACTACATGAGGAGATCTCTGATGGGTGTTGACAAAAAAAATCACTTTAACTCTTCATACACTTTCAACATCAAAGAAGTCACATGAAGTTACATTAGGCCATGATGGGCGAAGCTGCTTCAAGCATCAGATCTTTTCAAAACCATTTAAAAACTTCAAGATCTTTCAACACAACCTTAAGGAGTGTACACATCAAGTTCTAGGCCATTTCAACATCATTTGACCTGACTTCACTCTTCCAGTAACTAAACATGAGCTCCCAACGACAGAAAAGTAGGGGGCCTTGTTTCACAAAACGGAGCGCATAGTTGGTCTCGAAATACCACTACAGGGTTCTACATCAAATTTCAAGCCATTCCGACACCGTTTGTCCCAAAATACAAAAGTCGCATTCTCTTCGCAACAAAGTTAACCATTTCGGCGATAACAACATCGGAGGTATCAAATCTTCAACTAGATCTGCGAATGGTCTTAAAATACCTCCAAGAGTCTCTGTCAAATTTAGGGTCAATCCGACAGTGTTTGACCAAACATCAACCCTCAAGTAGCACAACAAGGCCTCCTAACGACAGAGACCGCCGAGATGATCACTCTTCAAACAAAGGACATGGATGGTCCCAAAATACTGTCAAGGGACTACATATCAAGTTTTAGGTCATTTCGACATCATTTGACCCAACTTTGACTCCTAGGTAGCTAAACCAAGTCTCCCAGTGACAGAGCCCCTCAAGACGTGATCTGAAAATTAGAGATAATGGATAATCTTAAAAAGATCCCACAAGACTCCCTCTTGTCGCGACCCCGGACCGGGATCCGGGCCTGCGACGAGGTGGATGAATGATTATATGAATATACACATTTAATCTCCCACAGGTTTCCGTGGTGAGGATTTCACACACACTCATAGAACATTTACATTGGTGCGGAAGCGTGTAACAAATCAAATTCTTGATCCATCATCATCATATAAGACTGCTAATACATAAGTATGACACGATGTCAGAGTGAGCAATGATCTCATTAGCATTCCTAAAATATGAAGTTAGAGTTTAAACAAAAGATCAAGTTAAATTAACATTCCCCAAAATAATGGCGAACAAAGGCCAGTACAACCAAAAGTGTAAATCATGTATCATTCTATAATCTCCCCAAAATGTTACGTAGCTCAAAGCTAAACCAAATGTCTAAATGACATTGTCAGCTTGCCACTCCACTAATCGTTGCGGTTCGCCGACCGCCTCCTCTGGCTCCTCCTCGAAGGCAATAACGGGGGCTGGACCTGAGTACCACAAAAATGGGTCAGACACGACGGTCTGGCAGGTGGATGAATAGATAATACCAAGAAAGAAATCAAAATACATCTTAAACATAACGAAATCTTATTAAAACAATAACTGTCTTAAAACAGGATGCATGGTTCATTTAAAGTGCAGATGCAATATAAATCATGTAGGATATTCAAGGTACAGGAACTGACTAGATGGCAACCACACTAAAGCTAAATCCTCTCTATCACTAATGTGATGAGAGCACATTCAGTGCGTTGGGCTCGAGCACATGAAGTGACGAGAACCAACATTATATACATATACACATATAGCTAGGCAAGACCACGGCCGCGGAACCGGGTAACGGGACAGGACAGGATCCAAGTTGCAACTGGCGGGAACACAAGGGGGAGGCCTAAGTCAGTTGATCAGACTGACAAGGACGTCCAAGCTTAGTGGTGCCGACTCATAGGTTACATGAGAAATCAAAACATGTATATAACTATATCAGTATAAAACACTCGGGCAGGCGGAGCATGGTGCTCGTAGGCACACATTTCATATCATTATCTTTTCATGCATAAACGGGGCTGGCAGGACATGTCAGGTGCATAAATCAGAGTTAAAATAATGAAATGAATCCTTATACAGTTACGGACTATATATTGGGGCTTCCGTATTCAAACAACATGTATAAAGATCTTGTATGTCTATTATTGCCCTTAGTATGGTACTCGAATGATAGAGGACATATCAAGTTTCCTTATACAAGTTGATGAAGCCAAAATTCCTAATACATTTCCGAAATGGAGTTTCTTTTTAAGTCGATCTCCTTATGTCATCCCCTGGGTCTTTCCAAGGTGGTAGGGCATCAGAACAACCCATCCAAACCTTTAAATATCATATCTGAAAACAATAGAAAAGACTCAGGAATTCTGGGTGAAATTTGGTCACCTGTCGATTAGCTGGCGGTTAGCCGCTGGCTGACCGCAGGGCTGACCGCGGTTCACCCTGCTAAAATATAGCATTCTGTGTTTCTGACCGCGCATCTCGGCTACCTGGCGATCACAGGGCTTTTGGGTAGCGGTTAGCCGCGAGCTGACCGCGGTTCCTCTGTCAAAACACAGCATTCTGTGTTTGTAACCGAATCTGGGTCTGCTAGCCGCCGGTCACCTGTCGGCTAGCCGCCAAGGTAACCCCCCGCTGACCGCCCAGCTGCGGGAACTACACATTAGGTGCAGATTTCAGCTCTTTCTTTCCCAAACCCTTTCACCTCAACTTCATCCATTTCCCAACATGAAATGGGTCTATTCCCTTCCATTCAACATCAATCCTATCCTCTAACCATCCTTCCACCAAGGCATTAATTCCCCTTCCAACACAAAACCCCATTCAATGCAAGTACAAATCTCATTTATAAAATCCATAATGGCAAAACAAGCTTTAGTAAATGAATGCATACATTCTCATAAAATTAATTGAAAGGAAATCTTATCAATAATTACATTTCCAAAGGCATTATGAAACATAGGAAACTAGAGGAAGATGAATAGTAAAATCCACATTTTCAATAAAACAAGAATTCATTCAAATCAAATCCATTCATTCACTTGCCTTGGTCTCCAAATATGCTAGTCAAGCTCTAAGCACACTCTCTAGCTCAAAATCTACAATCTACACAAAAATCCCCAAAATACATTCATTACAAGCCCTAAAATGGCAAAACTATGAAATAGAAAGGGATAACTTCCAACAACCAAGATAGAGCATCTCAAGGACTAGAAGAACACATAACCAAGAGATGAGAAGAAGAGCTTACATGGAAAGTCCTCTAATGGCAAGAGCTTGATCAAAGTGTAGCTTGGAATGGAAGGCTCTCTCTAAAAATGGTATCAAGATGAAGCTCTCATGGAGGGGAAGAAGATTACCACCTCCATTTTACCTTTAGCAATAGATTTGAGAGAGATTGAGAGATGGAGAAGCAAGAAGCAAGGTAGCTTGAAGAAAACCCTAGGGCTGGGCTGGAATTCCTTTTCCTCAAAGAAAGTTGCAAGAAGAGGAAGAGGAAAAAAGGGCTCCTCCTTATATAGACAATGGCAATGGGTCCCACAACTTAAAAGTCCAAATTGGGCTAAAACATCACTCTACGGGCTTCGGACGGACTCGACGAAGAAGGAAGATTCGATCGTCAAAATTTCTACTTTCCAAAAAGTATATATTTTACGAGTTTCGGAGACATTGAAAATAGTATCCAGATTTTGTGTAAAAAGACTGTTTTACCCCTATCATTGGCAAAGTAGGGTTTAGAGGTCTCGAACGAGAACGGAGCAAATACAAAAGTTGTCGGGAATCATAAAATACATTAAACGAAGCAAATTACAAATTTCCAGAATTATTAAATAAATCCCAAAACTAATCAAGACACAATAAAGGAACCCCTAAAGGGCCCCACTAAATCAAAAGAGTTCCCAAAATAATTCAAAGCTATAACAAGCTATTCTAAATCCAGATTTAACCCATTTCCACTAATCTCACTTATAGCTAGAGTATGTCTTAATTAGCAGTAAAAAGGAAACTCTCGGGGCGGGGTCTTACATCTCTCAAATCTCAGGTCTCGTTTGCCCCCTACATCAAATCACGACATCTTCCTTGCGATAAAATCAAGTCAATTGGCGACATGATCTCTAATAGCTTCAAAATTCAAACAATAGTCTATGGTTGGTCTTATTTCTTGCCCATGAAGCTTCATCTCAAGATTTGGGTCATTCCAACATTGTTTGACCCAGTTTTACCTTCTGGTTACAAATCGGCACCCCTGTGCGACAAAGTCTTCGACTTTCTAGAAAAAAAATCAGAATCATTACCCCTCGTTTTGTGCGGCTTCTCATCAAGTTTTCTGTTGAAAAATCATGCCAAAAAATGTACAAAATACAAAAAAAATATTTCAAATAGAAAAATTAGAAAAAGGTCGAAAAACGCGACCAATCGGGCACTGGAAATCTGGGTTGCTGGATTTTGGCGAAAATCCATTTTTGGGTCGTTTTCTCATTTCCAAGCCATTTGGCCTCTGTGATTTTCTAAAAATCAATTGTTCGTGGCACGAAATCCATCCATCTTTAACAACATCATGGGTTCGCCGTCGAAATCATGGGTTCAGCATCGAATGCCTTGAAATTGTCATTCGGCCAACCAAGAAAGCATACCTTCTGCCCCACCGATCGAGAAATCGACATGACGGATGGTGCCGGCCCACTGGCAACAATCAATGTCTGAAATTGCATGATCATTTGACAACAATTGATGCAAGAAGTTCATCGGCGATCAAGGCTTCCTACGTACAAAAAAAACATCAATTACCTTTAGGCCCTTCACCATACAAACAACACCTTCTTGGTTACTATCCCTTTCTAAAGCAGTTTACTAACTGAGCCCAAAACATTCCTTATACTCCCACCATACAATAAATACTTGTTAACATCAGCATACGAACAATTTCAGTTACTGTACTTTCTTAAATCAATTTTAAATAGCCTTTACGCCAGCCCCGACAGTTAACATGCGGTCATAATTCTGTATGTCACGTCCCCAGAATACAACCATTGGATAATGTGAAAAACAAGAATAAATATAAATTTTTCCGTGTTTAATGCAACACAAGCTTCCAAATATGGACATACAAAACTTCAAACCATGGTGAGTCATAATAAGTCATAAATCAAATCTTCGGAAGCATTATCCAATTGGTATCAAATATCCATAACCAAAACCAACACATAACCAGCTAAACATTAATGTTCAAGTTTGTTAAATAATTCTAAAATCAACTAAATAAAATGTATTATTTGTTAAATAATTCTAAAATCAACTAAATAAAATGTATTATGAAATTTAAATAAACTAAGAAGCTTATGATGTCAAAATCTCCTGCTCAGACTCAGATAGCTCTGATGCCGTATCCGGCACTCCACTCGTGTTCATCAATTGGCTCAAATGCTTGAAACGTTTGACCCTCCCCCGTCTCCTCAATAGGGTCGGACTCGATACCTATGCACCAATAAACAAAGTAAATAGCAAGTACTAAAGCATAATTTGTAAATAAAATACAAGATGAATATGAGTAATGACAGGTAATGATCGAAAGAGAATAACACCGTGACAATAACGAAGAGAACGTATAACATAAATCTAATCTACATAATAAAGTAATACAATAGTCACACAGAAGCAAGTATTTTGGGTGGTTAGCCCTAATAAATCAGGAAAACATGTTTGTACAGTCGATGGTCGTAAATTGATTCGTAATCGTAATATCTGGATAAACTAGGTCATATTCACATTAGTGATCAGCCGTTCGTAAATGATCTGAAGTCAACGAATAACCACAGACCAAACTTAAGGTTAAATGCATGGTCTCGAACCCAACAACACAACAAGAACCTCCAGCTAACAAAAGTCAACGCATCCCTTCACAATTTACGGTGCATAGACGACCCAATTAAGGATTTTCCATTAGAGATAGGTTGAACTCTAATTCACTATAATTCATTAAGGGACATATAAAGTACTGAACCCTACATTAGTAAGATACCGCGTGCCAAAATGGGAAGGTTCTACGGATTGTGGTTATTTTAGGGTGACAAAATAGTGAAATGGTACTTCCCTTAGGTTTGCGGTTGGAGGAGACGAACTAAAATTCCTATTGCCAAAGCCCAAAGCGATATACCGGCGACGAGAATTTTGTGAGGAAGAAGATGGCCGTCTCTAATGGGAGATCCAACGACCGGATTCTAGGTTGCAAGATTACAAGAACCAAAGAAAGTTTAGCAAGAGAAAGTTGTGGGAGAAGAAAAGAGTATTGTGGTGTTGTATATATAGAATGAGAATAGGAGTTTGAATCGACTTAAATTGTTAAGAGAAAAGTAAAGAAAGAAGAGTTTGGGTTAGAAAAGAACTATACCCAATAGACTGGGCCTGGGTTAACTATGGGTCAAGTTACTTATCCAATAAGCCCAATTCACGAAGTCTAGGCCTAACGTGGTCCCACTCAAACTAACCAGCTATTTAACTAATACAAACAATTACAATAATATCTAAATAAATAATTTATTTAATATCTAAATATTCAAAACGTCCCACTCTATCTTTACCTACAAGTAAGAGTTTCCTATTTCAAAACATTTTGCGTATTGTAATAGTCTTTAATTTAGCATCTTTTTTTATATTTTTTATTTTTGATTTTCATATTTTCTTATTTTATATTGAACGTATGCCTTAGTCAATTGAGGGTTAGTGTTGGTTTGTTTCAGTCCATTGTTAACTATCCGTAATTAATTCTCTGTATTGTTTTGCAATAATGTATACCCATAGGGTTTGTCATTCTAAACGAAAATTTGCTGAACAAGAGATATATGATATGTACCTGCATGCATAACAATTTATTAAAGCTAATGGGCATTTATGATAGAATAGAGGATATGGGTTATGGAAGAAAAAGAAGCTGGACATTTGTATGTAAAAGACATTTTGCACAATTGAGAAAGTTTTATGGATTGTAGTCATTTCAAGGTGACAATGAGAGTGAAACAACCCCGCCCCGCAATTGGGAAGTTTATGTGGATTGTGGTCATTTCAAGGTGAAAAAGATAGTGAAATGGTATTTTTTTTGAGGAGACGAACTAAAATTCCTATTGCCAAGGCCCACATTGATAACCCGATGAAGAGGTTCTAGCAAGGAAAAAGATGTCCCTCTCTTATTGGAGTTCCGACAGCTGGATTCTAGGATCAAGGTTGCAAGTTTGTAAGAGCCAAAGAAAGTTGAGAGTGAGAGAGTTTGTGGGAGAAGAAAAAAATACGGTAGTGTTGCATATATAGAATGAGAATAGGAGTTGGACTCTAACTTAAATTGTAAAGAGAAAAGAGTTAGAATTCTAAAGAAAGAAGAGTTTGGGTTAGAAAAGAACTATACCCCAATAGAATGGGCCTTGGTTAACTATGGGTCAAGTTACCTATCCAAAAAGCCTAACTCACCAACTCTAGGCCTAACGTGGTCCTACTCAAACAAACCGCTTTTTAACTAAAATACAATCAATTATAGTAAGGACTAAGTAAATAACTTAATTAATATCTTAATATTAGAAACACCGCACTCTATCTTTACCTATAAGTAAGAGTTTCCTATTTCAGAACATTCTTTGAGTATTGTAATAATCTTTGATTCAACATCTTTTCTGATATTTTTTATTTTTTATTTTCATGTTCTCTTAGTTCATATTGAATGTACGCCTTAGTCAATTGAGGGTGACTCTTGGTTTGTTTCCATCTATTGTTCACAGTCTGTAATTAATTTTCTTTTTTGGTTTTGCAATCATGTATACCCATAGGGTTTCTCATTATCAACAAAGACTTACTAAACAAGAGAGATAAGATGCGTATCTGTATGCATAACAATTTTTTTAAACTAATGGACATTTATGATTGAATAGAGGACGTAGGTTACATAGGAGGAAAAAGGTGGACATCTGTTTGTAGACAACATTTTGCACAATTGGAAAGGTTTTATGAATTATGGTCATTTCAAGGTGACAAAGATAGTGAATTAGTGTACCCCCAACAATTGGGAAGGTTCTATGGATTGTGATCATTTCAAGGTGAAAAAGATAGTGAAAGGTATTTGCTTTTGGTTCGCTGTTATTGGAGACGAATTAAAATTCGTATTGCCAAAGCCGAAATCAATATCTCGGCAAAAAGGGTTTAGCGAGGAAGAAGATGGTTGCCTCTAATCGAAGATCCAACGGCTGGATTCTAGGCTTGAAGATTGCAAGAGCCAAAAAAGTTGAGAGAGAGAGTTGTGGGATAAGAAAAGAGTGCAGTGGTGTTCTATATATAGAATGAGAATAGGGGTTGGAATCTAATTTAAGTTGTAAAGAGAAATGAGTTTAGATTTTAAAGAGAGAAGAGTTTGGGTTAAAAAAGAACTATACCCACTAGACTTGGGTTAACTATGGGTCAAGTTACCTATCCAACAAGCCTAACTCACCAAGTTTAGGCATAACGTGGTTCCACTTAAACTAACAGCCTATTTAACTAAAATACAATCAATTATAATAATAACTAAATAAATAATTTATTTAATATCTAAATATCTGACGCAGCCTACTCTATCTTTACCTACTACCAGTAAGAGTTTTCAATTTCAGAACATTCTTTGAGTATTGTAATAGTATTTGATTTAGCATTTTTTCTGATATTTTTTATTTTTAATTTTCATGTTCTCTTTGTTAATATTGAACGTACGCCGCAGTCAATTGAGCGTGAGTATTGGTTTCTTTCAGTCCATTATTCACTGTCCATAATTATAATTTTCTGTTTTGGTTTTGCAATCATGTGTACCCATAGGGTTTGTCATTAATAATGAGGACTTGCTGAACAAGAGAGATATGATGCGTACATGCATGGATAACAATTTTTTTAAACTAATTGACACTTATGATAGAATAGAGGACGTGGGTTATGTAAGAGAAAGAAGCTGGACATCTGTGTCTAAAAGACATTTTGTACAATTGGCAAGGATTTATGGATTGTAGTTATTTTCAGGTGACAAAGATAGTGAAATGATACTTTCCTTAGCTTCGCGGTTGGAGGGGACGAACTAAAATTCCTATTGCCAAAGCCCAAAGTGATATACCAATGAAGAGGTTTTTGCAAGGAAGATGATTGTCAAAGATTGTGAAATGACACTTGCCTTAGGTCTGCGGTTGGAGGAGACGAACTAAAGTTTCTATTGCCAAAACCCAAAGCGATATCCCGATGAAGAGGTTTTCGCAAGGAAGAAGATGGTTATCTCTGATCGAAGATCCGACGATTGGATTTTAGGTTGCAAGTTTGCATGAGCCAAAGAAAGTTGAGAGAGAGAGTTGAGGGAGAAGAAAAGGGTACCATGGTGTTGTATAAAAATAGAATGAGAAAAATAGTTGGAATCTAACTTAAATTGTAAAGAGAAAAGAGTTTAGGTATTAAATAAAGAAGAGTTTGGGTTAGAAAAGAACTATACCCACTAGATTGAGCCTGGGTAAACCATGGGTCAAGTTACCTATCTAACAAGCCCAACTCACAAAATCAAGGCCTACCGTTGTCCCTTTCAAACTAGCCACCAATTTAACTAAAATACAATCAATTATAATAATAACTAAATAAATAATTTATTTAATATCTAAATATTCAAAAAAAAACTCTCTATCTTTACCTACCAGTTAGAATTTCCAATTTCAGAACATTCTTTGAATATTGTAATAGTCTTGGAGTAATCATTTTTTCTGACATTTTTTATTTTTAATTTACATTATCTCTTAGTTAATATTGAACGTACGGGTTGTAGACACCTTATTTTGGCACCCTATGAGGCTTGGTTCAGTCCACCCTATTTAATGAATTCCTAATTAGGTCCCGAGTCAAAGATCACCTGTCATTTCTGGACCTCGGATCACCTCGGAAGTTGGCTCATCGTGATCTACCCGTTGAAAGCTTTCTGCCCATATATAGAATTGATCCGACGGGTGGATAAAAAATCATAACAGCAGGTCCCACACCCCCGGGGCGCCCGCGTGCAGAATCACCTATCATTTTTGGACCTCTGATCACCCTGAAAAGCGGTTCATCATGACCTCCTCACCGAGAGCTTTCTACTGATGTATAGAACACCAAAATCCAGCGAGCAGATCAAAATCTACGAAGCCTGGTCCCGGCAATGATAACTCGACCAGTCCCCCCAGACCCGACCGATCTGGATCAATTTCTTTTTAATCCTGACCCAAAAACAACCCGGATCCAAACCCACCAGGCCCAGCCCACTAGACCTAGCCCATCCAAACTAACCAGACCTGGCTCAAATCCTCTTAAGCCCAACCTCGGATGCAACTTACCTGGACTCCAACCCAAGCCCAATCCAAGCCTGACCTGGCCCATTATTCCCTCTCAATCTCAAACTCCCATGCCTTATCCCCACTTCACGCAACAGAACAGAAGACACAGGCGCAGATCGCACATCCATCTCCTTCACCCAGACAGAACTCCCTTCCCCATCATCATCTTCTGCTCCCTAACCCATGCCTCCAGAACCCATCATCTGCATCTCCATCTCACACATCTCTTTCATATCCCTCCTTTCCACCTGCAGCAGCGCCCCTCTCTCCATCTCCACGCTCACCATCTCCCTCCATCTCCCTCCTCCAGACGCATGCAGCAGCCACCCCACGGAACCCCGATCTCTGCGCAGCAGCACGCCCGCCCATAGCAGCACCGCCTGACACAGCAGCAGCCTCCATCTTCCTCCTCCGCCTCACGCATCGCCTTCCCCTGCAACAGGTACCCCTTCCTCCCCTTCTCTGTCACATGCACCCCTCTCCCTCTGCCTCCTTTCTTCCTATTCTTCCTCTCTGCTCTCCCCATCTCTCTCATTCCGCCCTCTCTCTTCTCCATCTCCCTTCCCTCACTGCTCCGCCTCCCTCTCTCGCCCCTCTGCTCTATCTCTCTCCCACTCGCCCCCTGATCTCTCTCTCTCTCCTCTCCTCTCACTCCCCCATGCTTCACTCTCTCCCCGCTCATACTCTATTCTCCCCTCTCCTCCCGCTCTCTCTCTCTTCCCTCTCCCTCGTCTTCTCTCTTCTCTCCTCTCACGTCCCCTGCTCCACCTCTCCCTCTCGTTCTCTCCTCCTTATGCTCCTCCCTCCCTCTACCTGCCTCTCCTTCTTCCTCCTCTCCTCTCACTCGCCCCTGCTCCACCTCTCCCTCTTGTTCTCTCCTCCCTTTGCTCCTCCCTCCCTCTGCCTGCCTCTCCTTCTTCCTCCCTCTCCTTCCTCTTCTTCCACTCCCCGTGCCACCCGCGTAGCCACCCTCCTCCCTCTCTCTCGCTCTCCACCCCTCTGTTCTCTCCCCCACTCTCTTCCTCTCCCTCTCTCTCATTCCCTCCTCTCCGCCCTGCCATCACCCCACCTCTCTCTCTCTCTCTGCCACTCCCTCTCTCTTTCACCCTCTCTACTCTCTGCTCTCATCTCAACCCCTCTCTGCCCTCTCTCGTTTTCTCTCTCTCTTCCTTTCTTCCTCTCACCCTTCCCTGCTCCTAATTATTTCCCCTTTTTTATAATATGTTCATGCATCAGAAATATGCCCATGCATTAACATGCAAATCCGTCATATAACTTAGCAGTGGCGGACCCAGGATTTTCGTTGGGGTGGGGCGGACAATTGTCGATTGAAAAAATGGTATCATTAGCAAGAAAAATATCAATATCGCTCGCTTCCGTAGGAACAAGAATACAAGATGGATAGCATAATTGCGAAAATCGGCCAATAGATGTAACAATTGAGGCACAACATGATACAACAACAATCTAAGCATATCATAAACCCAAAGGCACATTGGTCAATAAGAAACACAATTCGAACTAGATCCAATTTCAATTTCTTTAAATCAAACAATTCATGCACAAAACTTACAAATAAAAACCTCTTCCATCCATATAAGATTCAACATACACAAATTACAAGGGCAACAAGAATAATATTGTGGATCAACAAAAGAAAATGTGAGACAAGTGTTTGAAATAGTAATGAAAGTGCAAGAATAAAACATTCAAAAGGCATGTTTATCTTTTCTCCATGGATTAGTGAAAAAATAAAAATAATTGATTTCCAGCACCAAACCATCCAAAAGGGAAAAGTAAAATATGAAAAAAGAGGAAAAAAAATCCAATAACCCTTACCGGCAACAAAGCTGGATCGGAGCGAGATGGACTTCCTAAGATTTGGATAGTTTGAAAATGATCGAGCCATAAGTATTGTGGGAAGACAGGAGAGAAAAGTGTACAAAAAAAAAAGTATTTTTTTTTTAAAAGAGAGGAGATGAAGGCTCATACTAAAGACATGTGGGGCAATTTTTTTGGACATATGTGGGCATGGTCTAGGGCCCATCCAAATCTCTAGAGTTTTAAGATGTTACCCGGGGCAGCCGCCCCATATGATGACAACATGGGTCCGCCCCTGTAACTTAGTCGCCTTATTTTATTTATTTTTTTTTCATTTCTTTTAGATGAAATTTGACACTGCATAGAAACAAAAACCAAAAACCCAAACAAACCCAAAAAACAAACAAAACAAAATAATAAAAAAGTCAAAAGTAAAGATTAAAAAAATAGAACTTTAGTTATCCCAAATTAGTTAGAATAATTAGGCTAAATTTAACAATTGAGTTCTTTTCTCTTCTCCCCTCTCATAGGATTAGAGAGTTAGTTAGAAAATTCAGGATTATTTAGATTAATTAATTAAATAAAAATTAGAAATTCATTTCTCTTCCTCCCATTTCATTAGGAAAACTCAGTTTAGGATTTTAGGCCTTTAAAATAAACACAAAAACAAAATAAAAACAATAAAAATCCAAAAGGCCAAAAAAAAAGTTGCCCAAAGTAATATGTCAACTTCAGTTGGAATATCATTATTGTCATACACCTTATATGTGTTTATCAATTGTGTTAGATAGCTAGAAGTTTTGCATAACTCGACTATGTGGCTGTAGCAGGATGCCTGAACGTGATTTACTAGTCATATCCCATTCCGGTGGAGAAATTGTTTGGGATAATGGACGTCCAATTTATAATGGAGGTTGCCCAAAGATGGCATTCCTGAAAAGATCAACCACGTACTCACAATAGGTCCAAAAAATATGTGATCTCTCAAATGGGAATAAGCCTGGACATATCCCAATTATACAATACCTTCATCAGAATGAGAAAGTATGCACTTTGCTTGGCATAACAAACGATGAAGATGTAGAGATTATGTTCAGAGCATTTGCGGGTTTGGATACAAGTGCAGTGTACCTATACATCCAGCCAAGCGCGGTTAATGCAACAGATCACCAAGGAAATGAACCAAGGTATGCTATGATTGGACTTGTTATTTTCAACACCAAGTCTTAATACTGAGCAGCTTTAATTTTATCTCTACACAGAGTGGGATCTAGTAAAGGCATTCAGCCTAATAGTCCGCCTTCAATTCTTGGAAAAAGGTTAGCACTAAATAACGATTAGCTATACTAGCCCAAATGCTCGCTAATTATATACTTAACCATCCACTTCTTTCTTTTATCCCATAGGGATGTAGCCGGACAAGTTCTCTACCATTATCCATAAATTAACACCAACATTCGTCAATACAAGGATGCGATTTTGAACAACACACTACCATCTCTGAAGGATGGTATTCTCTACTTTATTTCGCTTATTGATCCATAATCGTTTAGTTTCCATATTTCTCCTTGGATCTGTTCGCAGTAATTTTGATATTTTAACTTTAACAATAGTGTGGAACGTCATCCCTCTAAATCATCTCTTGAATCTTTTAACCTAGCAAGGCATGTCCTCATTATAATTGAATTTTACCTTGCTTTGATATGGAAAAAATAATCTACCAAGACTTTCTTCCAAATGAAGTATCTGTAATGATCATACTCATTTATCATGCAGGGTTAGCCCAATGAGGAAAGGATCTGACTTGGCACAAAAACCTACCGCAATCAACAAAGAATTTATTGGGCAACAGTCATATCCATCTGTAGACCTTGGAGTTTATTTTGAATTGCCCTTTTCACAAGGAGGCTACATCTACAGAGGAGAAGAAAACCCATTTGCAGAAAAGGATGTTGGGTTGGAGATTGACAATGGCAACCTTGATTATCTGCATGTGGATACTGAAAGTTGTAGAGAAGAGGCTACACCTGCAGAGGAGAAGAAAACCCAAATGCAGAAATGGATGTTGGGTTGGGGATTGACAAAGACAATCTTGATTCTCTGCAAATTGAAATAGAAAGAGTGGCTTGGGATTGTCCAGGTAGACTGAAGGTCATCTGGAAAAGATACAAAGTCGAAGCGCCGCTGCCACATCCCTGGTCCTACCATCAAATGACTCTAAAGTTGATAATCTGTTTATAGATGCCACTATAGGCGGCACTAATCAGGTTGCCCCAGATTTGCGTAAGGCCTCAGATATGATCGACACCATGCAAGCAGCGAATGACTTACTTTCCACCCCACCCCAGGAAGATTCGCCGCATCAAATGTGGAAGGGCAGGGTGTTCAATAGTCGTGATGCATTCAAAAGCACATTGGCCAAATTTGCAATGTACAAGAACTTCTGCTTGAAACCAATAGGGACCAATCGATTTGAAGCAACGACATGGTGTAGCTATTCTACATGTCCAAGGCGCATCCACGCTTCTATTGTAGAGGCTGGTCTCCAATTTCAAGTTAGGACATATAATCCAGAACATAATTGTTCAAGACCACTTAATTGAACAAAATATCCTTAGGCAACATCAGATTTGACTACGGAGTTTATCAGAGAAAGACGTAGGGTTCATCAAGATTACAGGCCAAAGGAAATTATGTCTGACTTTCAGAGGGAATTTGGCGTTCAAATATCTTATAAGAAGGCCCACATGGTGTTACACCCCATCCTGAGTTAATCGAGATTAACTCTAATTCATTGAGATTAATGCTAATTAATCACGTTTAATTAAGCTAATTGTGGTTAATGACCCCATTGAATTGAATTAGTCTCAAATGATTGGTTTGAGCTTAAAGAAATGATAATGAATGAGATTGAATGATGTGTATTGATTTTAGACTTGAACAATGTGATACAAGGACTTTTTCATAAATACGAATTTTCGCGTATTTCGTTCAATATGGTAACTCTTGATACCAACACATGTATCTCAAGGAGTACATTAACTTTCATAATTGGTGTGATTTCATTTGACATGGAACGGGTCAAATAAGCTTTCATTTTACTTGAATTATAATTAGAGGAAGTGTTAGGGGCTAAGTGGAAAAGGTTCCCTTATATAAGCTAAGAGATGAACTCAATGAGTTCATTCAACTCAATCTTAGCAAAGAGGCAGCCCTAGACTCTTTTCTCTTCTTCTTTTTCCATTTTCTCTCCATCAAGTGTCAAGATTTGGAGCTTTGTATGTGGTTTTGAAGAAGACTTCATCCACTTCATCTTCTCCATCAAGTTGTTCCATTTTTGGGAGTGAAAGCTTGAGAGAAACCTCAAGTTGTCTCTTCTTTTGAACTACAAGTAAGCGTCTTGTGATCTTGGTAGAGCTTACAAGTTCCATTGGGTGATTGGAGTGTTTTCTAGCACAATTAACTCATAGAAGCTCTATTTGTGAATTGGTCTTGATTATAGGTTAAAAGAGGGTTTTGATTTGGTGATTTCATCTCAAAGCCAAGCTAACAAAGGGGCTTCTTGTCAATTGATCTCCAAAAAAGGCAAGTATATGCATTTCCATTGATTTAGGATGTTATAGAAGTTGTTAGAACTCATGGAGTTCAAATTCTAGATTTCACTTCAGAAATTCTGAAGTTCGGGGCGCAGAAATTCTGAACTTTGCGTGCAGTTTGGTCAGCCGAAATGCTGACTGACATCTGACCGAACCCATCTAGGTTGATTTCTCAGTGAAGTTCAGCTTCTGGAAAGCTGACCGAATGCTGACCGAAATGGTTTGGCTAATCGAATTCATGACTTTGGTCAGCCGAAGGGTGACCGACTGGACCTGATGGATTTATTCAGAAAAATGCAAGGTTCTGGAAGGGGAACCGAACTTAGTTTCGATTAACCGATAAATGGGTATTTGGTCAACCGACTGGTGACCGAGTACAGTTGCAGAAGTGTCAGAAAATCTAAACCTTCTGGATTTCGAACCGACAGGTGACTGAGTAGTTAACTGATAAGCTGACCGAACTTAGAAAGGGAAATTTGAAGGAATTCTAAAGCTTCTGGGAAGTTAACTGTAGGTAACCGAATGAAGTTCGGTTAACCGACATGTAGAGTTCGGTTAACCGACAGTTGACCGAGAGGGTAACTGAATTTAGGGAAATGCGGATTTGAAGTATGATTTTCCGGTATTAGAGCCTATTGATTGTTTCAAGGCTGTGAATAGTGTTTATACCTCCATAGGTGATAATTACGGGGACCCTAATGTACAAATTAAATATAAAATGTGATGTCCATCGAGAATAACAAGTTCATTGGAGAACCAATGGTTACACCTATATAGTTGGTTGGAATTGAGATAGAAATGAGTAGACTATTAATTATGCTAGTTCTCTCATTGAATTATAGTCGTTTTGCTAAACTCATATCTAATTTGATTAGTATTACTGTTTATTCCTTTCCATTGTTATGAATGGAATTACTGAATTGAATTGAATCCTGAATGGATTAAAAGACTGTATTATGTTGACTCTTGAGTCTGGCACTACATAGCTGTTTATTAAGGCTCATATGGAGTTGCAATGAATTAATAAATGAATTGCTCATATGGAGCTTAAATGAATTAATAAATGAATGAATGACTAATCCTACTACAGTAGATGGACTTGGGGAGCGTTCCGGAGCTCCGTGGTGATGCTAGTTATCCCTGACCCGGACACTGGTAAAGTCCACATGACTGATTATATCAATAGATACTGACTGATTCCTTCCTTTTGGAAGATTAGATACTGAATGATTCCTTCTTAGGCCTGGGTCATGAATGGTGCGCCCTTCCACCCTGAGCCAAAGATGATAATATCATACTGAATGATTTCTCCCTTTTTGGGAAGATGATACTGACTGACTCTTTCCTTTTGGAAGATGGAAAATGAAATAAAATGAATTGAAATGAAATGTTATATTGTAGTTGCCAATCTATATGTTCGTTGTTGACTCTGAATGGATGTATTGTCCAGAATTGCCTAGAATTGTCTAGAAATGGAAATTGAATACCATAACTGTTTAATTGGTTGATTGAATAGGCAAAGATAGCATGTACTATCATTGGGTCTGTATATACATTGATGAATCGTCGTAATCACCCTTATTATTGATGGTATTACGGGCTCGATTACCAATGTATGTCCTACAGCGGCCCCAACGCCAACGGAGGAAGCCTTTATGAGGTTCCTTCAGGAGGATTAGCCGAATGGAATGGTCGGGATATCATGTGATTGATATACGAGTACGAAATGAGTTTGAATTATTTTAAATTACTTTTTGTTCTAGTGTATTTTGAGAAATATAGTCGCCACCTTGCATTATATTGAATATGCAGATGACTGACAAAAGTAAGTAAGTGGTAGGACTATGCATGTATGAAGAGCTGCATTTTTGTACCACTATAATTTTTGGTACACACTGTTTATGGTATTATATGTATATTACTTCCACAAATCATACATATGATAAATGTGAAGTAAGTATCCCTTGTGAATTTCGTTTTAACTTTGGTTAATTCGGAGTTTACAGGAGTAAGTATGCAATTGCGGCTTGGGGTTAGCTCGGTGGTAATCAGATCTCCGACCTGGGTCGTGACAAATGGCAAAGGAAATAGCTATGGAACAAATTCGTGGTTATTTTGAGGATTCATATAGGATCCTATGTGATTATCGTTTGGAGCTGAAACGCACTAACCTGGGCATAGTTGACAATTTGTGGATAGAAGATGATCACTCCTTTCAGAGATATTATGTATGTTTTGGTGGATGAGCTCGGTCTTTCAAATCATCAATCAGGCCACTAATCGCCCTTGATGGGACACACCTCCGGGGTAAATACCCAGGAGCCTTACTCATTGCGGTTTGTCAGGACGGTGACCATGGGCTTTTTCCCCTAGCTTTTGCCATTGTGAAGTCCGAGTGCTATGTGACTTGGTCATGGATTCTAGCAAATTTGGATGAAACCTTGGAGCATGTTCAGAATCTTACAATAGTTTCGGATCAAATGAAGGGACTAACCAATGCCTAAAGGATGTACTTCCAGCCGCAAAACGCTGTTACTGCTGCGATCACATTTCACAAAATATTCAAGCGAAATTTAAAAATGATGGAATCGTGATGAAGTTTTGGCGTGCCGCACGTTCAACGCGCGTCTGTGAGTACGAGAACTATATGGCAGAAATCAGATCTATTGATGTAGGGGCTCATGATTACATTAACGCGATCGGCCGCCAACATTGGGCGAATGCATTCATTGAGGGACATCGTTATGACATGCTAACTACGAATATTGCAGAGAGCACAAATCGCTTGTTGAAGGATATTAGAGAGCTGCCCATCACACAACAGATAGAGTCGATACGGGCAAAGTTGATGGAATTTTATCAGCTTTGGCGTGAAAAAGGGCTAAACATGAAGACAAGAGTCACCCCATATGTAGATATGCTCATTAACCACGAGGCGGAAGCCTCACGGAGGTTCCAATGTTGGCAAGTGGGAATTAGACTTTCAGGTGTTGTCTCCAGGGTACACGGATGTTGTTCACATCAATCAAAGGTCATGCACATGCCGCAAATGGGACCTCCTTGGCATTCCTTGTGCACATGGCCTTTGTGCTATTGAACTCAGGCGATATGATCCGTATGAATTCTGTGAGCAGTGGTTTTCCAGTGACTGCTATTAAGCAACATATAACGATGTCATCCATGCCACGCGCGACGGAAAACAGTGGGAACTTAGAAGTGACGAGCGTGTGTTACCCTCGGTAGCTCATAGACAGCCGAGAACGCCAAAAAAATGTTGGATACGAATAAAGGACAGGATAATGAAACATGTTACATGCTCCCATCGCAAGAAGCGTGATCATAATAGACATATATGTAGAGACCCACCTCCAAGGGGATGAATCTAATTTCCCACTTTTTTTGGAAGATCTATACCTTCAATGTGTTCACATCTTTCTTCAGATCTCAGGCTTGGTGTGAATACTTGTTTATGGTGGGGTGAGCATATTTTGATTCCTTCATTTTTTTGGATGTATCTCTCGATAACTATGGGAGAACAAAATATGTATATTTTGATGTATAGACGCAAACCATGAGCTTAGTTTGCATAAGATAATTAGGGATTTTTTTTTGTATACTTGCACCATCCATATGGGGTGTTTGTGTTCTCTCTCAATTCATGAATTCCATTGTCTCTGCCCGATTTGTTGTTTCATTCTGCTTCATGCAAATTGCTCTTTGACTTTTATCCAATTATTCAGGATTATTATCTTTCTTGATTTTAACATTGTGCTCCATCCTCTAAGTTTTTTTTATTAAATAGATATAAATTTGGGAGAGTACTTATATGGTTTCTTCTGAAATTGAATAAATAATCAGTTTGGGGACACATCTACACCTGGTTCACAATTGTGATGGCATACATGATGTGTCCTTGGCCTTCTTTCCACCTGACAGATGGCATATGTCCCCTGTAAATTTGGTTGGAGTTAGGAATTGTGATGCAGGCTTCCCTTTTTCACGTATTGTTCTATTCTTTCAGCGCCACCCCATTTAGTAGTATACCTTCAAAGAGTTTGAAACCATGTGGAAAAGGGAAGGGGGTGTACTAACAAAACTAGTCCAAAAAGGCACACTTATATAAGAGTTGTCAAAGTTTCAAATCTCTGAAGCCTAAACAAATGAAAGACAGTTTGTATGGTGATGAAGCTGATTCATTGATTTGAATGAAGTATAAACATAATTAGGACCAACTTCTCTAATCATGAAGCATTAAACAAATTACTCTCAATAACTGTATGGACATGATAGTCATTCCATCAGAAATAGGAACAATTAAACATAGACATGACCTAAACATTCTGATAACATTGTGGTTAAGGGTGTCAGAAGAGTCATGAAACCACCTTTGTCATCAAATAAACAATAAACAGGAAGCCATAGAAGCACATTTGGCAATTTCAGAGAAGTTCAGCAATAGGAGGAACTATCAATCGCGGCGCAAACGGTCAAGACGCACTTGTAAACGGTCGAGATGCTCATTTAACGCGTGAATCTCCTCCTCATCATGGGGATCATCTCCTGATAGTCCTACATGTGAACGTTCAACTATGGAATGGCTTACCCCTGAAGGAGCAGCTCCAGAGGGCCTAGCTATATCTCCCTCATCATCATCATCCAACTCGATAGAAGGGATGTGGGACTTAGACTTTTTAAGGGTGAAGCGGTCAATCTTCTGCTTGTGAATTATAATGTCTTCATTGGGTTCACCCAGCTTACCCATGTCAACTAGCAGTTTGGAGATGAGCCCCGGGAAGGGAAGAGCCGATTATGAGATGCAGTGTGGACCTTGGACATTCCACGAAACACCGCGAGAGGGATGTCGACTTTCTTTTGAGTCCCAATGCAATAGAGGAGATACCCATCCTCCTTTTGTGACTCTTTTGTTAACTTTGGGGTTGACATTCTGTCGGATAAAAATGTTCAGCAAGTGATAGGAATCGCTAAGCTTATGGTGGGATAGGTCACCACCGATCCAAGCGACAAGCTTGCCGGTCAATTTTCTAGCTACGAGGTTGTAATTAATTTCACGACTTTCCACAATCGGGAAGTCTGCACCTTCAACGCGAGATATTTCTAGCACTTCACTCAGAAGATCAGGTGTAATTTCGAGTTCCTGTCCTTGAACAAATGTCTTAAAGGAACTGTTTGAAACTTCATGCACGTTAGAGTAGAACTCCCTAACCCAGTTGACACTATCTGGTAGCTAGGCTCATATAGTGTAAACCATCCCCTCTGATGCATCCACATACCAAAATCGGTTTCATGTAGCTCGTTGTAACAAACAATTCGTTTGGCACAACAAAACGATGCTGGAACTTGTTGACAAAGAAATTTTGTCCAACTTCACTTAAGAATCGAGACCGATCAAAGGAAGCTCCTTGACAAAGTCATTTGTTTCGAGGACCGATGTCAACTAGGGGAACCTGCAAGAAACATGATACTCTAACCGTCACAATGAGTGTATGAAATGAGAATATAGCAAAACAATCCATTTTAAATGGCAAAAAGAACCCACAAACTTGATCATTGGTCAAAACAACCCTAAAACAAGCATACAATTGGGATATCTCCATTAACATGTAGAAAAAAGGAAAACCATGCCCAAAGGCTAGGGACTCGCCTATATGAAACCGCACGCACGCGACAGATAGATTAATTTAAGGCACATTTAGAAACAGCCAAGGGTTTTGCAGCTTTTTAATTCCACCGCAGGCTTTCTTTGGATATTCTCAGTTGTGAATTCCATAAGCCATATGTCCACAGACCCAGTCCGATGCATAAAAGAATCGCAAAACTCAAGGGTCAACAAATCCACAAATTATCACAAGTAAACATCGTCAACAGGTGAGAATTTTAGCGACCATTTTTTCTGCAACATATCCACAAAAATTATAAAAGTCATAGAACAAAGGATTTTCACATATTCTTGGCAAGCTGGGGTCTTTCTACGGAAATGTAGAAACAAAACTTGTCCACGTGAACCCTTAAAGGCTTATAGGTCTAACTTGAACGAACGATGGCTCACAAACTCAAGGGTCAACAATGCCAACCCACCCAAAACCCATCACCCACCCCATCATTCTTATTCTACAAAAAATAGTTTGATCTCCCCCATTATTCTCATATAGTTGTAGCAATGATAGGAAAAGGGGGAAGAAAAAAGAGAAAGAAAACAAATAAGAGAAGGGAAACAGGAAGACAAATGAGGGAATAAAAACAAACAAATCCAAATGCAAATGTAGGTACATCCTATGTCGTTAAGAGGAAGCCAAGAGATTAAAACGAAGGAGATAAAGAATAAAAGAAACTCACTTTTGCAAATGAAGGAAAAGGTTTCGAACAAGAGTTCCTAGAGGAAGAGGGACGGAGGCGGGTGCTTCTGAGCTCAGACGATGGACATGGAAAATTGGCAAGGCCTAGGGTTTTATGCCAAACTTTGCATGAGACGTCCGAGTGTGAGTCCTATTTCACTGAGCGCTTAATAATGATCCAGGTAATGTTGGTTTAAACCATTAGGCTTTCGATCAAATGGCTCATCGCAAGTTGGCATTCGAAGGTTCGAGCCCTCAAAGTGACAGTTCGAACCTTCAGGCTTTCTGGACTATGGCCTGGATGAGTTGGTTATTGAGGGTTCAAACCCTCAAGAAGAGGGTTCGAACCTTATGGATCTCTGGTAAATGGCTCGAAAGAGCTGTATTTTTAGGGTTCAAACCTTCAATAAGGTGGTTTGAACCTTGTTGCTCTTTGGGAAATGGCTCGAAAGGGCACTAACTTGAAGGTTCGAACCCTCTAACCCTCTTCATGAGGTTTCAAACCTTCAGTCTCTCTGTAAAATGGCTCAAAAAAGCTGCTTATTGAGGGTTCAAACCGTCAAGAAGGTGGTTCGAACCTTGTTGCTCTCTAGGAAATGGCTCAAAAGAGCACCAACTTGAGGTATGAGGGTTCAAACCTTCAATTTCTCTGGTAAATGGCTCAAAAGAGCACCAACTTGAGGTATGAGGGTTCAAACCTTCAATTTCTCTGGTAAATGGCTCAAAAGAGCTACTTATTGAGGGTTTGAACCCTCATGAAGGTGGTTCGAACCTTCACGCTCTCTGGGAAATGGCTCAAAAGAGCCCCAACTTGAAGGTTCGAACCCTATTCATGATAGTTCGAACCTTCGGGTTCTCTAGTAAATGGCTTGGAAGAGCTGGTCATTGGAGGTTCGAACCCTCAACATGAGGGTTCGAACCTTGGAGAGCTCCCGCATAAATTATGTACTAATGGTAAATGGCCTGACATGGCCTAACTTGAATGGGTTATCTCTTTTAAATGAGGGTTCGAACATCCTAAATGTGTTACCATTTGGCTTGTGTTGTATTTAGTTGAAATATTCAGGATGTTCTTTTTCCAATTGACATAACTGTGTTGCCACCCATTGTGCCCCAAACACTAGCTCCTTCAACAAAATCTTCGTACACGGAATCTTCCAATGGAGAAATATAACAGCATTGTTTAAACAGACCGAGATAATTTAGCAAGAAGGATGCTTGCGAGTTGTGACAATTGCTTATATAAAAACTCTAATGCCCACCTGCCAATAGCGATCTTCATGGGTTTTAAATGTGAAATCATGAAGACAATGGCTAGAGAAAGACCACGTCGTCAAGACAAAAAGATGTGTGATTTATAATTTTTTGGATAGCGATATCATTACTGTCCTTTGTAGCCTTTTCATTTCTTAATGTTGTCCAGCAAAGAGAATGATCCTGACTATGTATTGAGATACAAATGCGATGAAAAGGGCTACCAATCAAAAAATGCAGAATTTGTTGTTATTACAACAACGATATCGCTAACAACCTTCATACATTTAATTCTCAAATTTGTTATCTAGCAAATCGATGACAGCGCATTTAGAATGTGGTCTTTAGTGAATAGTGCAACCACTTCAATGTTGGTATACTAATGTAAAGCAAGAAAACTACAATAGTTGCATCTCAACGGTGAATTCTGTAGGCAATAAAACCAACAAAACATGGCCATATAGTATACAAGTCAAAGACACATGGGACATCTAAAAGATATAAATTGGACTGGACAATAAACCAACCATGACATTTAGGGCTTTAATATAACACATGTACATATTTTTATTACTCGTTTTTTGGTCCGTCAACGAGATTCTCCCTTACATAACTGTGAGATACATAAATAATGAAGAAGTCCCACGGAGGCACCTAAAATGTGTGATCACATATGCGCGACTAACAAATCTTGTTAGATTGGCTAAAGAAAGAACTAAATTGACTTCCAACCCAGTCTAAGATAATCAGTGATCCGGACGGACGCATGAAAACTATGCAGTGCTAGACACTATGTGGGCCAACTTTGGTGAGGAACTCAACTGATCTCCCATCCCCCATATAGCTATAAATCACAGACAGGTTCCCAATAAAATCAACCACGCTTTCTCTGTTTAGGTTGCAACCATATCTCCAAGCCCCTGCTGATTAAGGGCCTATGTCAAATAAATGTTGAGAAAAAATATAACAAACAGATCAATTGTGAATTTGATTAAGCTACCATTTATTTTGCTGGGACGAAATACAATTCAATACCTGATCTATTGGAGAAAAGCTAAATCATCATATTACATGCCCAACATCGCAACCAAGCCTAAACCAAGAGTGAGAAAAGGAAAAACAACTCTAACATCATCAATAATCATGACTGACATACCATTTAATGTTTAGCATGGAATTGGTTGTATGGTAGAGCTTCGAACTTGTTGTTTCTGATTGGATGGGTCACGTCGTGGTCCACTGATGGACAAATGTAGAATGGGAGATCTCTAGACATGAATCCTCAAATCCTAACTTGAGTGGGATGAACCCTTAGACACATTCCGATTGCCATTTCTGGGAGTAGTGGCAGCATATACATGTACTAGAACTAATGTTCCTCCGCAGAAGGATTGTCTCTCGATTCCATTTGGGTTTTCATCTCCCAATGCGCATATTGGTCTTTGTAAATGTCACTGACGATCTTGGCACGGTAGTAGTACATGTCACTCTATTTGAATCCCATAGCTTTCCCTAAAGCTATGTGTTACATGTGCGCCATAACAAAGATTCCACAATCTACACTGAAAAAACATAAGCTATGATTTAGACTATGCGCATTAGATGGGTTTTATATCAATTTAAGCAAACACATACAAAATTTGGAGTTTAAACAGTTAGCAAATTTAACTAGTTTGTCTGCATGGGACATTCCATGTGGTGTTTTGTCCATACAATGGGGTCATTCCACCCATATTGCATGAAGCGATCATTAATCCATATAAGCTGTAGAACAGGCATTCATGATACTCAGCACAATGATAAACATACTATAGATGACAAGTTAAAGATACAACCAGGCTTTGTAATGGATATCAACTTATATGGTTTTCCACAAATTTGTAATCTCCATCATGCGTGATGCTATTATAATGCTCCCATCTTCTTCCACTAACCCGTCCTACTAGATGGAAGACGTGGTGGTTGTTCCACACTGGGAAGAACCACAACTCCTTATCCACCATGTTGTCGAGCAAGGCTTAACTGTAGTAGTTTTCAATGAGCTTCTCTCTTGTTTGACAATGCTCGTTCGAATCCTGCAAGATCATGGTTCATAAATGGACAAAACCAAATGATACCAACAATCAACGGTGACAACATTTGATCCACTTTTTATAGCACTTACTGAGAGGGCACATTATAAAAAGTATGACAATGGAGCCTGCGTCTTTAATATCTCGAACCAGGAGTGCATAGTCTGTAAACATAGAATGGAATGACATTAGGTGATGGAACACATGTCAAATCATCAATTTCTTACAGCTAGAACTGAACTTAGGTAGGGAACTACGCCACTAACCCAATTGTCCATCCATGGTCCCTTAAGCAGATCCTTAATGATTATGGCAGTTATAGGTGTGCAAAACTCCTCTAAATTTGCCTTCCTTGTAGTAGACAGCATAGAGAGAAGTTACATAAATCCCAAGTAAGTAGAAATAATGCATGTGAAAAAGGGCGGAGGACAGTTGGAAATACCCCTCTATATCAACAAATTCATTACGGAATATTGTTAGGATATGAAGTTCGTCCATCGTCAGCTTATACTCTAGATTCCTCATCCATGCTCCAATATTGTAATTAGCCATCCATAGGCTGGGCTTCGGCTCTCTAAAGCGTGCTTTGACATTCAAAATCATAGATGAGATCTCGGTGAATGTAGACCGACCTATCCCAAATTTTAACCGGCCCCAGAGATGGTGTACTATAGGTTCTTTGTGCTGACCAGAGGCTGGAAGTAAAAGGACTATTGGAGGATCTTGCATCGTTGGGGCCTCTAATTTTTTATAGGGGAAATTGGACTCTTATGGGATTGGAAAATTCTAGCCCTCTTTTGGGTTGATGGCGATGTTGGACTTGAGGCTCCTTTGAATTTTTTGGGCTTTTATGGACTTACGGGTTTGGATACACCGGGGGTTTGTGAGATTTTTCCATTAAGCATTTGGTTCTTTTGGGGGGTTGGGATGCTTTAGGTTTGTTGGGGTTGAATGGGTTGGGGGATTTGTCTACTCCCTTGCATATACTCTTGCGTTTATTGGATGATTTTCTTGGATCTTCTTCTGCCTGACCTCCCCTGTCGCTCTGTTGAATAAGTAGACGAATTAGTAGAAAATATCACATGTATGAATTGAACGAAAGTATGAGGTGGGGCCAATATATAGAATACCTTAAGGGATGCCTCATCCAATTCAACAATGTTTGCATCCTTTCAGTTGATAGTCTTAAAATCAGCCAAACATGCATTTTTTAACTAGCTTACTTCGGCTCTCACACCATCAATGAAGCTTGAGAAATCGGCTAGGGTCTTTCCCTCTAAATTCTATGCATCGTCACATGATGCTAGTGATAAGTCCTTAAAAATGTAGAATTTCCTCATCATTTTAGAGTAATTAAGGACTTAATCATCAAATCATGGACCATTTTAGTAAAAAATTATGAATTTATGTTTTGAGCATCAAAGTCTGAATTTGAGTCAAAATTCATCCAAAAATTGCATTTTCACATAAAATCATAAATTTCTCTATTTTTTGGCATTGCAAGTCAAAGATTTCTCATAACTTTTTAATCACACATGAAATGATGAATTTTCTTTGCACCTTTAATTTAATTGAAGAAAACTTGATAAAATTGTGACATTTTATGCATTTATTTGGTGTGAATTGGGACCGCATCTTGCATAATTCCTTACCTATATGATTAGATTATTCTTTGATCTTTGGTTTTATTTTTGTAGGGAATTTCAGAAATCGGGGCCCACGGAAGAGAATTGATGAATCAAATGCATCATGGACCCACCTTCCTTTGGCATGGATTCTAAGGTAGGGGCGGCCATGGTAGGGTCCGCTCTCATATGCAAGAAAAAAAAATCAGATTTAATCTTTTGAAGATAAGTTCCAAATGATGAGGTGTCATATCTACTCTCCAACAAATATTGCTTACATGTCAAGATGGATGGCTAAGATTCAATTCAAGCCAAACAAAGAAGAAGAAGAAAAAAATTGCAAAAGAAAGTCAAGCCAAGGTAGGGACGTCCAAGCATGGGATAGTTCAAGATTGCATTCCTCCAAGTATGGCCCACTCCTATGTCATGTTTGGGATGAAATTAAATTCAGATTTGAAGAGATGTTTAAGGTGGGCCATGCTAAGAGGTTTTTCTAGCTATGAGGAGTTCAAAAGATTGGAAATCTTGCTAAGCAATCCAAGTTGGAAAAAAATTGAAAGAGTGCAAGATTGTAGCTAAATTTATCTCCTAAAAGATAGGCCTCAAGATTGAAGTTTGCAAACCAAGGATTCTCCCCACCAAGTGTTGCACGTCCAACACCACTCCAAGAAGATTAAAAAAAACGTCCATGAGGGGGGCCACATGGTTTTAAAATTTGTTTCAAATCTGAAATTTCAGATTTGAATTGATTCTTAACCAAAGTGGGACCCAAGAGAGGGAGTTGCATGAGATAAGAACAATCCTATTTTTACTAGGATTGTGAGCCAACCCCTAGAAAATCTCTCAAAAACCCTCCTAATCCTAATCCAACTTGGACCCCACACTACTAATCCTTACCCAAATCAAAACCTTGCAACCCAAGCTATGAAAAATATATAAAAAGAGCCAAAAGAGGGCTGGACGTGAGTAGCATCTTCCCCTCACACCTTGGACGACCAGCAACTTCTTATTCCCCCTTTTCCATTAATTTTTCTTCATCTCTCCTCCTTCCATCAAAATTTCATCCAAGGCCTTCCCTAAGGCACACTACCACTTGGATTTCTACGCCGTCACGCCGCCGTCGTTGCTATCGTTACTCCACCATCGGTTCATCCTTGAAATCATCTTCCCTTGCTTGGATTTCAGATCGCGAAACGAGAGCCGGTTGGATCGCCGTTCAAGACCGCGAGTCCCTCTCCTCCGTTTAGTGTTTCTTCTGTCTATGGTAAAGTTGGATGCACTTTATTTTTATTAAAAGAATTTTGTAATGGTTATTTGCTTGTAATGGGTCTTTCATTAATAAATCAAGTTTATGGGGTCTTGGTCTTCACCAATGAGTCAACATTGAATTTTTGTGCGTAGTGACAGTGCGCACTTGGTGCGGTGGTCTTGATTTTTCTTGATGGCAGTAAGCAAAGTAATTATTGCAAAGTTTTAGAATTAAAATCTAATTTCTTTATTCTCTGATTTTATTTTATTTTATTTTATTCTTTATTTTATGCACCTTAACAATTATTGCAATTGGTTGGGCTAATAAATCTTATGGTGATGCAGTGGTTAGATTAAGTTTCTAGATTAGGATTTTAATTTTCTTTGGTTGTAATTAATATTTCAGATTTGTAATTAATTTTTAATTCAATTAGAAAATTTGATTTGTATAGTTTTTTTTAGGCTAGAACTAGTTTTTTTTTTGTTAGGACAGGTGTTGAAATAAATAAACTCTCCGTGGATCGATCCGGTTTCACCGGTTATTACTACAATCGCGGCCTTGCACTTGGGGCTACGATCAAGTTTTTGGCGCCGTTGCCGGGGAGTTTTTCTTCGCTTAAGGTATTTTTTCCAACCTATCTTTTTAATTGCTTTGTGGGTGTGCCTTTACTATTCCGCAGTCATTCTAGATCTAAGGGTAGCATGCATGGCATGTTTGGACCAGCCCTATTGCATTAAAAAGTGGATTTTTAATCTCTGATTTTTGATAAAATTGGAACTATTTCAGATCTGAAAAATGATTTTTTTCTGATTTTTCAAAAATCACATCCAATTTCTGAAAATTGCCTAATTTACTTGTTCTAATTTGGACTAGTTTAGGTCATTTATTTTCATTTTTTTTGTTGCTGGTTAGGATTAATTAGGGTCTGTTAAATTCAGTTGTTTTTCATATTTCTAGGTTTTTAAAGTTTCCAAAAAAATTCTGGAACTTTCACTCACAAAGGCAAGTCGTAGATCGCACAAATTCGGCTTTTTGGCCACCAAACTTGCAAAAATCTGAAAATTTCAGAACTTTCATTGGAAACTCAGTTTTATAGTTGTTTTTAAATTTAAAAGGACTCTTAAAAACTTGCTAGAATTTTTTTTAAGAAGGTTAGTTATTTCTTTGGGAAGCCGAACAAACTGCCTTTCTTAATTGGTTCGATGTCTAGGCAAGTCTTGTCCCAATAGATAAGGGAGACAAGTCTCTTGTTCTAGAAAGTGGTTTTTAAGCGGGACCCTTGCAACGCATCGTGACCCCACCACTGATCTGGAGACTTACCTGGTCGAGCCAGTTTCATAGATTTGAGTTTGGGAACTTTCCCTAGAGATATTAAACTCTCTAAGATTAGGACTTTGCAAGAATTTGAGAATCCTCTTTTAAATCTAAGAACGGACCTTAGGTAGTTTTTCTTTCTAGGTTTCTTTATAAAAAACAAAAAAATAAAAATAAATAAATAAATAAATAAAAACTTTTCAAAATTCCAAAAAAAAAGGAAAGACCCCCATCTTCTTGGCAGAGGGACTCCTCAAATCGGTTAGTAAGGAAGGAATCACCTGTCAAGAGCTTGATTAAATTCTACGAATCTAGATCTCCTGGTTCTCTTAGGATTTCCAATATGGCTGATGAGCATAGTGATAACGAGGAGAACGGTAATGGGAATGGACCCAATAATAATGGGGAGGTGAATCAACCTCTTAGGAGTTTACGTGATTACCTTCACCCTACACGACAAGCCACACCGTCGTGCATGGTTATACCCGCAGGTGCGGGTCAATTTGATATCAAACCAGGAGTAATCCAACTTCTCCCCAAATTTCATGGACTTGAATCAGAAAGTGCATATTTGCACATTAAAGAGTTTGAAGAAGTGTGTGCAACACTACACTTCAATAATGTGAGGGAAGACCTTATCAAATTTCGTTTATTTCCATTTTCCCTCAAAGATAAGGCTAAGGCATGGCTTCACTCCTTACAACCCAATTCGATTGCTCTATGGTCCGACATGGTCCGGGAATTTTTAAAGAAATTTTTCCCATTACATAAGACCAACACCTTACGGAGGAATATTATGAATTTTAAACAAAAAGACAAGGAGTCTTATTATAGGTGTTGGGAACGCTTTAATGAACTACTCCTTGCATGTCCCCACCACGGATTTGAATTGCACAATACAATTGGTCACTTTTATGATGGACTTAGTCCAGAAACACGTCAATTCGTGGAGATGATGTGCAACGGGGAGTTCATGGCGAAAAACCCAAATCAAGCATGGACCTACCTTCAGTTTTTGGCAGATAGTGCACAAAATTGGGACACATCTGAAGGTATAGACCCCGTAAAGCAATCGAGTCAGGCCAAAGGAGGGGGGTTATATGTATTAAAAGAAAGCGATGATCTTTAAGCAAAAATTGCCTATCTTACAAGAGAAGTTGAGTCCTTGAAATTTGTGAAGAATAAGGAACCTGCTATAGTTTGTGGCATCTGCGCTAGTGATAAACACATTTCTTCGGAGTGCCCAACACTCCCTGCTTTTCAAGAAGCGTTTCACGAGCAAGCAAATGCCACTAACACATACAACCGGCAGTTTAACAATTCTTTGGGTAACACATACAACCCTAATTGGAGGAATCACCCCAACTTTAGTTGGAGGAATGGCCCAAATGCTACTCAGCCCAATTTCAACCAAATGTCAAATCAATTTGGGGGTACTCCTAGTACATATGCTCAAAACACACAGCAAATGGTACCCCCTACAACACAAACGACACCTTGGGATGAACTTGTGGCTAAGTTTATGGTGAATCAAGAATCCATCAATAAAAAACATGATCAGAACTTTGAGAATTTACAGAACACCATGCAGAACCTCTGCAAATTGATTGAATCACAAAATAAGGGGGCTTTTCCAGCCCAACCACAGCCCAATCCAAAAGGGCAATTTGAGGTTCATCAAGGTGGTCCGTCAAATTCAAAGGAGCAGGTTCAAGCTGTTACTACTCTACGTAGTGGTAAAGAGATTGCAAAGCCTGATCTGGAAAAAAATAAACAACCTGCATCCTCAGATCCGGAAGGGAAAGAAAATGAAGTCCCTCCTATCAAGGAAAAAAGCCAAGTTCCTCCAGGATTCAAGCCCTTACCACCTTTTCCCAACCGATTAGCTCCTGCCAAGCCATCTATACAGAACCAGGAAATCTTTGATGTACTTAAAGAGGTTAAAATTAACATCCCGTTGTTAGACGCAATCAAACAAGTCCCATCTTACGCAAAGTTTCTTAAGGACTTGTGCACGTTGAAGCGTAAGATACATGTACAAAAGAAAGCGTTCCTCACTGAGCAAGCTAGTGCAATTTTAAAGCATGACGCTCCCCCTAAATTCAAAGATCCAGGATGCCCCACGATTTCGTGCATTATTGGAAATTGTCAAATTGAACAAGTGCTGCTTGATCTTGGGGCGAGTGTCAACTTACTACCCTACTCGGTCTATGTAAAATTGGGGTTAGGCGAACTCAAACCCACCCAGATTACTTTGCAGCTCGCAGACCGATCAGTCAAAAGACCGAGAGGGATAGTAGAGGATGTGCTTGTGCAAGTTGACAAGTTCTACTTTCCAGTAGACTTCATTGTGCTAGACACTCATCCTGTGGCAGATCCTCATGCTCAGATTCCGGTAATTCTGGGGAGACCATTCTTAGCCACATCCAATGCATTGATCAATTGCCGGAATGGAAAAATGACGCTATCTTTTGGTAACATGACATTAGAGCTAAATGCTTTTGACCTTTGCAAACAACCACGGGATGATAACATTGACCTTGAAGAAGTAGATTTGATCAGTGTTCTTACAGCAGAAACTTTTAAAAAATCAATCTCTGATTCCATTGAGTCAATTGAGGGCCTGACCCTCTGTGAAGAAACACTTGATAACACTGTTGAAATGGTCAACACTATAGGCAAACCCTCTTTTGAAGAGCTATTACCAACTGGTATTCTGTCTCTTCCATCTCAGGTGAGGCCGCCCAAACCTGAGTTGAAACCCTTGCCCTCTCACCTGAAATATGCATACCTTGGAGAAAATGAAACATTCCCTGTAGTAATTTCTGCACACCTTGACAAGGACCAAGAAGTCCAACTCTTAGAAGTGCTCAAACTGCACAAAGGTGCAATTGCTTGGACCGTGGCTGACATTAAGGGAATTAATCCCCTCGTGTGTACACATCATATCTATTTGGAGGAGAATGCAAAACCCTCCCGTCAGATGCAACGCCGGTTAAACCCCACCATGCAGGAAGTGGTTAGGGCGGAAGTTTTGAAACTTCTAGATGTGGGTATCATTTATCCAATTTCGGATAGCCAATGGGTCAGCCCTACCCAAGTTGTACCTAAAAAGGCCGGCGTAACTGTAGTCCGTAATGCCAATGATGAGCTCATCTCAACCCGCGTACCCACAGGCTGGCGAGTTTGTATCGACTACAGAAAGTTAAATGCTGTCACACGAAAGGATCATTTCCCCCTACCCTTCTTGGACCAAATTTTAGAACGGGTAGCTGGCCACGAGTATTATTGTTTCTTGGATGGATATTCTGGATACAATCAAATAGAGATCGCCCCGGAAGACCAAGAGAAAACAACTTTCACATGCCCCTTTGGCACCTTTGCTTACCGACGGATGCCCTTTGGGCTGTGTAATGCTCCTGCAACCTTTCAAAGGTGCATGCTGAGTATTTTTAGTGATATGGTGGAACGTTTTCTCGAAGTCTTCATGGACGATTTCTCCATTTTTGGAGATTCTTTCCAAGATTGTTTGAGCAACTTAACTAAGGTCCTCTCTAGGTGTGAAGAAAAGAACTTAGTACTGAATTGGGAAAAATGTCATTTTATGGTACGACAAGGGATTGTCCTTGGCCACATCGTATCATCTAAAGGATTGGAAGTGGACAAAGCCAAAATAGATCTAATTTCCAATTTGCCCGCCCCAAAAACCGTAAGAGATGTAAGATCTTTCTTAGGGCATGCTGGATTCTACAGAAGGTTCATAAAAGATTTTAGTGTCATTTCTCGACCATTATGCAACCTTCTACTAAAGGAAGCAGAATTTGAGTGGACGGAGGCATGTCAAGTGGCTTTTACCAAGCTTAAGGACATGTTGACGACTGCTCCAATTATGCAACCTCCAGATTGGAGCCTACCCTTTGAAATCATGTACGATGCTAGCGATTATGCAGTTGGGGCAGTTCTTGGGCAACGTAGGGACAAAAAGCCATATGTAATTTACTATGCTAGCAGGACTTTAAACAGTGCACAGATTAATTATTCTACAACAGAGAAATAACTATTGGCTGTGGTCTATGCACTGGATAAATTCCGTTCCTACTTAATTGGATCCAAAATTGTGATCTTTACTGACCATTCTGCGCTGAAGTACTTACTTTCTAAGAAAGATGCCAAGCCCAGACTGATCAGATGGATCCTTCTACTCCAAGAGTTTAATATCGAAATCAAGGATAAGAAAGGAGTAGAAAATGTGGTGGCTGATCATCTTTCTAGGATTGTCCTTTCCAACGCTTTAGAACCCTTGCCAATCCAGGACACTTTCCCTGATGAGCACTTGTTTGCCACATTTTCCCATTCTCCATGGTATGCTGACATTGCTAATTATCTAGCTTCAGGTGAAATTCCAAAAGAATGGACCCAACAAGATAAAAACAAGTTTTTCACTGAGGTGAAACAGTTTTTCTGGGATGAACCATACCTTTTCAAATACTGCCCAGACCAAATCATTAGGAGATGCATTCCAGACCATGAAATGAACAGTGTTATATCATTTTGCCATTCTCAAGCTTGTGGTGGCCATTTTTCTGCTAAAAAGACCGCTCACAAAATTTTGCAATCTGGTTTTTACTGGCCCACTATATTTAAAGATGCATATGATTTCTGTAAAGTATGTGAGTGGTGCCAAAAATTGGGTTCAATTTCCAAAAGGAACATGATGCCTTTAAACCCAATTTTGGTCGTCGAGTTATTCGATGTATGGGGTATAGACTTTATGGGACCATTTCCCCCGAGCTTTGGTTTTCATTATATCCTCGTTGCAGTTGATTATGTTTCCAAATGGATTGAAGCAATCCCATGTAGGAACAATGATGCTAAAACGGTAAAAAAGTTTATCTTGGACAATATCTTTTCCCGTTTTGGAACTCCGCGTGCCATCATTAGTGATGGGGGCACTCACTTTTGTAACCGCATTATTGAGAGTTTGTTTCAAAATTACGGTGTTACACATAAAGTGGCTACCCCCTATCATCCTCAAACAAGTGGGCAGGTAGAGGTCTCAAATAGGGAAATTAAAAGAATTTTGGAGACCACGGTAAAACTGAATCGTAAGGATTGGTCCATGCGGTTAAATGATGCATTGTGGGCCTATCGCACTGCGTATAAGACCCCAATTGGGATGTCTCCATACCGGCTTATATATGGGAAAGCTTGCCACCTTCCGGTGGAGCTGGAACATAAAGCTTATTGGGCCATAAAACAACTTAACTTTGACTTAGACAAGGCTGGGGAGAAAAGAGCCCTTGATCTAAATGAATTAGAAGAATTGAGAAACGAGGCTTATATGAACTCAAGAATTTACAAGGACAGGACTAAGGCCTTTCATGATAAACGGATATTAAGAAAACCATTCCATCCGTCTCAAAAAGTCCTCTTGTACAATTCTCAACTTCATCTTTTCCCTGGAAAGTTAAGATCTCGTTGGACAGGCCCCTACATTGTTCAAGAAGTATTTCCATATGGGGCAGTAACCCTCATTGATCCATCGAATGGTACTTTTTTTAAAGTCAATGGACAACGTTTAAAACCATTCTTGGAGACTATTCCTTCAGAGGAAAATGTAATTCCTCTGATCGATCCTAACTATCAGGATTGACGGGCACTGGATCTGACAGTGGCCCACACCTTTGTATATTATGCATATATTTTCTATTTTCTTTGTGTGTTATTTGTCTTACATTGGACAGGTTTCTACACAAAAGCTTCATTGCTCCAGGTGCTTTCTACCATTTTTCCTCCTTTTACATTTTCACCTCATGCTACATTTCATTTCGCATTTCATGTATGACATCGAGGACGTTGTCTAGTTTAGGTTGGGGGGTGGGAACAAGCACACTTGTCCAATTTTAGACAAATTTTTTTCGTTTCTGAGTAGCCGTTTCAAAAAAAAAAAAAGTGTTTTCAAAAGAACTTGACGATTCGAAGATGCTTAGAAATCTGGAATTTTAGAATTTTTTTGGAAGGAAGTAAAATGAAGGTACATTATTTTCTAAAAAATAAAAAGAATACCGAACTTTGTTTTTCACAGTACCACGTGTACATCATTTCAAAAGTTTTGGACAAAAAGATTTAAGTGTCATTTTCAGAGTTCTTTCAAGAGAGAAAAAGAGACGACTTTCTGAAATTTGGCCATATGAGTTCTCCTGGTTCATCGGCATGGTTAGGCCAACCAAAACCAGTGAATTAATTCGGGTGAATTGAAAAGGGCTGCTTATTGTTGGGGACCGTTTAAAAAGAAAAAAATTGCCAAGGGATGCACAAATAAGTGTTTAAAAAAAAAAAAGAGTTTAGTTATAACTCTTGAAAAGAATAAAAAGTTATGTGACTAGTTTGGGTTCGTAGCCTTTTTAACCCGAGCCAGTAAGCCCGTAGGGGTATTTATATACCTAGTGCCCTAAAGACATCTATCTTGGGAGTCATTGGCCTAATGCTCATTATATGGGTTAATTAGAAAGCTTAAGGGACCTAGGCATTGCACAGTCACATGTGTGTGTTTAAAAAAAAAAAACAAAAAAAGGATGCATCTCGCGGCCTTTGAAGAAATAGCAGTGCGAAAGCCATCATAGTAGCCTTGAGAGGAGACTTGTATTTTGGCCGAATCTAGGAAAGTTGGAAATTCCGAAGGAGAATTCTGTTTTCATGGCATTATCGTAGAACATTTAAAATTTTTGTTTTGATGTATACATTTGCACAAGGCACTCAAAGTTTTGGTATAATTTAAAAAAAAAAAAAAAAAAAAAAAAAAAAAAAAAAAAACGTGAACCGGATTTTGAAAAGTCTGAAATCTTGATTATTCGAGGATTCGAGGCATCCGATTTGACTCAATCATCTTTTGAAAAACCTTCCATTGGATTTCTTTCACTTTTAGGTAAATGAATTTTGTGGGCATATTCACTGCAAACCCTCACGAGGCACAACTCGTCCACTAGGGGTAACCTAGGGGTTTAAGGGCTTGCTGCATACGCTAAATGCAGCCGAGAGTGCCAGCGAAAGTGGCATTTTTCTTTTTGTCTTTGCATTTAGTTTAGATTAGATTAGGCCAGAAGACCTACCATAGTTTGCATATTTTGCTCGGGACTAGCAAAAAGCTGGTTGGGGGGTGCGATGAGTCCTTAAAAATGTAGAATTTCCTCATCATTTTAGAGTAATTAAGGACTTAATCATCAAATCATGGACCATTTTAGTAAAAAATTATGAATTTATGTTTTGAGCATCAAAGTCTGAATTTGAGTCAAAATTCATCCAAAAATTGCATTTTCACATAAAATCATGGATTTCTTTATTTTTTGGCATTGAAAGTCAAAAATTTCTCATAACTTTTTAATCACACATGAAATGATGAATTTTCTTTGCACCTTTAATTTAATTGAAGAAACCTTGATAAAATTGTGACATTTTATGCATTTATTTGGTGTGAATTGGGACCGCATCTTGCATAATTCCTTACCTATATGATTAGATTATTCTTTGATCTTTGCTTTTATTTTTGTAGGGAATTTCAGAAATCGGGGCCCACGGAAGAGAATTGATGAATCAAATGCATCATGGACCCACCTTCCTTTGGCATGGATTCTAAGGTAGGGGCGGCCATGGTAGGGTCCGCTCTCATATGCAAGAAAAAAAAATCAGATTTAATCTTTTGAAGATAAGTTCCAAATGATGAGGTGTCATATCTACTCTCCAACAAATATTGCTTACATGTCAAGATGGATGGCTAAGATTCAATTCAAGCCAAACAAAGAAGAAGAAAAAAAAATTGCAAAAGAAAGTCAAGCCAAGGTAGGGACGTCCAAGCATGGGATAGTTCAAGATTGCATTCCTCCAAGTATGGCCCACTCCTATGTCATGTTTGGGATGAAATTAAATTCAGATTTGAAGAGATGTTTAAGGTGGGCCATGCTAAGAGGTTTTTCTAGCTATGAGGAGTTCAAAAGATTGGAAATCTTGCTAAGCAATCCAAGTTGGAAAAAAATTGAAAGAGTGCAAGATTGTAGCTAAATTTATCTCCTAAAAGATAGGCCTCAAGATTGAAGTTTGCAAACCAAGGATTCTCCCCACCAAGTGTTGCACGTCCAACACCACTCCAAGAAGATTAAAAAAAACGTCCATGAGGGGGGCCACATGGTTTTAAAATTTGTTTCAAATCTGAAATTTCAGATTTGAATTGATTCTTGACCAAAGTGGGACTCAAGAGAGGGAGTTGCATGAGATAAGAACAATCCTATTTTTACTAGGATTGTGAGCCAACCCCTAGAAAATCTCTCAAAAACCCTCCTAATCCTAATCCAACTTGGACCCCACACTACTAATCCTTACCCAAATCAAAACCTTGCAACCCAAGCTATGAAAAATATATAAAAAGAGCCAAAAGAGGGCTGGACGTGAGTAGCATCTTCCCCTCACACCTTGGACGACCAGCAACTTCTTATTCCCCCTTTTCCATTAATTTTTCTTCATCTCTCCTCCTTCCATCAAAATTTCATCCAAGGCCTTCCCTAAGGCATACTACCACTTGGATTTCTACGCCGTCACGCCGCCGCCGTTGCTATCGTCACTCCACCATCGGTTCATCCTTGAAATCATCTTCCCTTGCTTGGATTTCAGATCGCGAAACGAGAGCCGGTTGGATCGCCGTTCAAGACCGCGAGTCCCTCTCCTCCGTTTAGTGTTTCTTGTGTCTATGGTAAGGTTGGATGCACTTTATTTTTATTAAAAGAATTTTGTAATGGTTATTTGCTTGTAATGGGTCTTTCATTAATAAATCAAGTTTATGGGGTCTTGGTCTTCACCAATGAGTCAACATTGAATTTTTGTGTGTAGTGACAGTGCGCACTTGGTGCGGTGGTCTTGATTTTTCTTGATTGCACTAAGCAAAGTAATTATTGCAAAGTTTTAGAATTAAAATCTAATTTCTTTATTCTCTGATTTTATTTTATTTTATTTTATTCTTTATTTTATGCACCTTAACAATTATTGCAATTGGTTGGGCTAATAAATCTTATGGTGATGCAGTGGTTAGATTAAGTTTCTAGATTAGGATTTTAATTTTCTTTGGTTGTAATTAATATTTCAGATTTGTAATTAATTTTTAATTCAATTAGAAAATTTGATTTGTATAGTTTTTTTTAGGCTAGAACTAGTTTTTTTTTTTATTAGGACAGGTGTTGCGATAAATAAACTCTCCGTGGATCGATCCGGTTTCACCGGTTATTACTACAATCGCGGCCTTGCACTTGGGGCTACAATCAGCTAGTAGTCGCTCAGTAAACTTCAAGATCTAGATTAGACAATATTAAAACAATGAGCAGTTAAAAAGAGGTTATAGACAAATGAAAATGACATGTTTGAGGTGTATGCAAAGGAGGGTGATGGAATTTACCTGGGATGAAACTGAATTCAGGTTGTCCTGAGTGTTTCCGGAGGTAGGATGACCGATGCGTTGCCGAGTGATGCCTCTATACCATTTAAAATAAGCGTCATTGTGTGGACCAGCATCACCCTCATCTCCATAGGTTATGGCATCCATCCTTTTATTCTAGACGCCAAAATAGACGACATGTAGTTTTTCACGTCTATGGTCTCCTGTTGGGATAATGTCATTTCGCGGAAATGGCTTTAGGAAACGGGGTGGTACGATTTGTTGCAACCCAAATTGTTTCATTACTCTTTTCGGTCTGTGCCGTTCCATAACCCAAAAGCAAATCAATGTTGTGTTGGACCGGAAGAGAGGTACATCCGCATCGTCGATATAGTCCGATATATTTTCATAATCACGGTATGGCTGCCAATTGAACTGGAAGAAGATAAAGTACTAGTTCATCATCTACAAAAAAAATCAATCAGCACATAATAACGGAAGTTAACTGAATACAATGCAATAAATAGCAACAAGCTTTTGGCTTGTAGCGGTGTTTGATTGTTATATAAACATTCATACTTACGACATCAAAACTTCCATGATATCCAAATGCAGTCTGGCTTCCTCGACTCTCGTCTGGAAATGATGGGACCGCAATTTGTTGTACCATGTTAGGAGAAGAGGAAACTCAACACTAGTGGTCCAATTAGCTCTTCGACGAATCTGCTTGCCAATTGTCATGCTTGAATATGCCCGAACCTGGCCATATAGAAAATATTGATGATTACAAATATAGAATCATAAAATCAGGTGATAGGCCCAATGAACGCAGAACTATAAGTTGTATTCTTTTACCTGCAGCAGTTTTAGAGGACCCGTTATGGTCTTCACAGCTTTTCCTTTCTTTTGGCAAGTGGATACTTTGGCAAGGCCCCTATATAGATTTGCAAGGCATGCAGCTCCCTAAGACCGCTTATCAAAACGTCTGAATAATTCTAAAGTGTGGGTTGGAGCCTTAGTACCTGAAGAGGTCCAATAAATCTGACTTGCAACGAGACAAAATAGAAAAGCACGTGTCCGCCTTACGTCTTGGTCTCTAGGTCTATTCTTGGGCATTTGACCAAAATTTTCCCTAAACCAGGTGAACTTAATCTGCACTCCATGGCAATCGTAGTTCACGTCCGATACCACCCCCAGCAGCTCATCCCATACTTTGGTCATGGTCAAGGGGGAAGAGAAGGTGCGGCCATTGACTGTGAGACCATCAATGGGAAGGCCATAGATGTAAGCAACATCCTCCAAAGTTACGGTGGCCTCCCCACTGTTGAGGTGGAATGTGTTTGTCTCTGGCCTCCACCGCTCAACCGAGCCAATTATTAGGCCATGATCTAGTTCAATTTTTTTAATCTTTACTAGTTGCTCTAGCCTAGTCTGGCGTATTAGATCCCACATTCGATCATTTATTTCCCACCTATCATGATTTGGCGTGAGAATGCAACATAGTGGGCTGCTTCCTGCATTAAATAAATGATGCATATTCTATTACATTTGTCATGGCATGAGCACATAATTAATGATGTACTACAACTGTCGTCCAAAATTATATATTCACCTTGCCAGTCCAGACTCGTTCAGAAATATGTCTATTTTGGTCATATAAAACTGAAGGATCCAAAGGACCGGGCTGAAGATTGTCCATCTATAATCCTTAGCAATTGTAAAGTTAGCACAACATTCCTATCAAGTTTCATAGACCCCTTAACTGAGGATAAGAATTGAGTCATTCACAAATTGTGGGGAAAAATCTCTTAGAACTTCAGTTATGACTGATTAGAACTTGAGTTTTGTGACTTAAATTGTAACGATATCATTACCACCATGTATAGTTCCCTCCATCATTTTGTTTTTCAACTAGTAATGAATGATCAAGTTCATATTGTGATGCATAAACACTGAAAGATATAACGATATCATTTCAAAATCAATTTTTCAAATTTTCATGCTAACGATATCGTTATGCTGGTTTTTAGATTCTTCAGCCCTTTTTTGTATCCAACAACAAATTGGCGACACATGCTTAAACTAAACTATGTGTGGCACACGTCTGTAATTGACCCCCGTAAATCAATCATACTGTCATGCATAAAAGAAGGTACTGTCAATCACACTATCATGCATAAACAATCCGGGAAGCTAGATGCAATTAACTCCATCTCTTTCAAGAGCTCATGAGTCCATGATAAGACAAGAAAGTCTGGTTTTAGGTAACAAGCACCACAGAAACGGAACAAAGGGTAAGACAGTTTACTTCAAATTCGTGTGTCAAAGTCAGACAGATTTCAAATCATCAATATTGGTGGGGGGGGGGGGGGGGGGGTGCTGTTTTGGGGGCTTTACTAATGGAGTTGAGTGAAATAAAGATTATTTTGAAGAAAGAATAAAATACAAGTTGGTTATTATGGTATTTTTGTTTTTACTTCTTTATTATGGAATCTTTTTTAACTTTATGTATTGATTGTGGAGTTTTTATGTATTTTAGTGGGAAATAAGGTGACTTTTTTACTTTTCTTTCTCTCACTATGGTGGGAAATTTGACTAGTTCGTGCTTTTGATGGGACTTTTTTTGTGAGAAATGGGGGCTTTAAATTACTTGACTTTATTGGTAGAGTTGCCAAACAAGCCCGGGGAGGGGGGGAGTACAAAAGGGGGAGGGACTAGGCCAAGCCCTGCCCTCAATGAATGGGAAAAATCCCTGGAAGGGCCATAGGGCAGTGTACCTTACCTGGCCCTCGCAGGCTAGGGGTGGGCTTCGAGTGTAGACCTAACATTAACCCCTTCTTTATTTGATCTTGAATTGTCAAGGTAATGCAACAATCACTATGATGGTATATAGAAATCTCACTTTACTATAATCTGATTTAATAGGGGGATCGCTGTGATATCATTTACTACTTAAGAGAACAATATCTGCTTGAAACATGGTGAATCTTATCTTTTAACTCATCAATTATATGCCCTTGATAAAATGCATTGCAACGAATTCTCATGGAATAAAAAACGAACAAACAAAGGAAAGAAAATTTCTCGTACTTTCCTCAATAACATGTCATTGAGATGTTGTATCACATTGTTTATCAAGTTCTGACCCATCAAAGAGGTGTGCCATTGGAGTTGACTTTGAATAGAAGACTAAACATTACCTAGGTATTTAAAACACATAAAAGAATCATGCTGGAATAAACCCACATATACAACAGTTATTTGTAGATGGGCCATTTGGGAAGAAAAAAAACATGAAAACAAAACAAACCAAAAACCAAAGCCATGCATAGATTATTTACATGACACTTGCATTAGAATCATATAGAAAATAAATATAAGAATCAAATAAGAACTCACGTAAGAATCACATAACCATCACGCTCAAAGAAACCCATATATATGACTAAACAAATCCATAGATATATACATAAGAATAATAAGAGGCCAGACATGGCCTAGTGTTGTACAAACCCAGCCCTCAAATTGGTGGGCATCGAAAATAATTTGTCCAAGACCGACCCTCGGACATTTTAAGAAAAATACAAGCCACTAGTTTACGGGCTTTTTGAGGGTTGTGCCAGGTTGGGTGCTCACATAGAAGGACCCAATTGATAATGCTAATTGGTATGGTTTCCCATTTCAAGTTAACACCTGTAAGACCCCGCCCCGAGAGTTTCCTTTTAGTGTTAATTAAGACGCGTTTAAGCTATAAGTGAGATTAGTGGAAATTGGTTAAATCTGGATTAGAATAGCTTTTTATAGCTTTGAATAATTTTGGGAACTCTTTTGATCTAGTGGGGCCCTTTGGGGGTTCCTTTTATTGTGTCTTGATTAGTTTTGGGATTTATTTATAATTCTGGAAATCTGTAAATTACTCCGTTTAATGTATTTTATGATTCCCGACAACTTTGGTATTTGTTTTGTTCCCATTCGAGACCTCTAAACCCTACTTTGCCATTGATAGGGGTAAAACAGTCTTTTTACACAAAATCTGGACACTATTTTCAATATCTCCGAAACTCGTAAAATATATACTTTTTGGAAAGAAGAAATTTCGACGATCAATTCTTCCTTCTTCGTCGAATCCGTCCGAAGCCCGTAGAACGATGTTTTAGCCCAATTGGATTTTTAAGTTGTGGGACCCATTGCCATTGTCTATATAAGGAGGAGTCCTTTTCTTCTTCCCCTTTTCTTGCAACTTTCCCTTGAGAACAAAGAGAAGTTCCAGCCCAGCCCTAGGGTTTTTCCTTCTTGCTCCTTGCTTCTCCATCTCTCAATCTCTCTCAAATCTATTGCTAAAGGTAAAATGGAGGTGGTAATCTTTTTCCCCTCCATGAGAGCTTCATCTTGATACCATTTGTAGAGAGAGCCTTCCATTCCAAGCTACCTTTTGAGCAAACTCTTGCCATTAGAGGACTTTTCATGTAAGTTCTTCTTCTCATCTCTTAGTTGGGTGTTCTTTTAGTCCTTGAGATGCCCATCTTAGGTATTGGAAGTTATCCCTTTCTATTTCTTAGTTTTGCCACTTTAGGGCTTGTAATGAATGTATTTTGGGGATTTTTGTGTAGATTGTAGATTTTGAGCTTGATAGAGGGATTAGAGCTTGACTAACATATTTGGAGACCAAGGCAAGTGAATGAATGGATTTGATTTGAATAAGTTCTTGTTTTATTGAAAATGTGGAATTTTTACTATTCCTATTCCTTTGGTTCATTATGTTTTATAATGCTTTTGGAAATGTACCTATTGATATGATTTTTCCCTTAGTTAGTTTTATGAGGATATATGCATTCATTCATTAAAGTTTATTTTGGTCATTATAAACTTCTTAAATGATATTTGGACTTGCATTGAATGAGATTTGTATTGGTAGGAGAATTAATGCATTGATGGAATGGTGGTTGGTAGAAAGAATTAAATGTTAAATGGAAGGGAATAGACCCATTTCATGCTAGAAAATGGTTGGAGTTGAGGTGAAAGGGTTTGGGAAAGAAAGAACTGAAATCTGCACCTGAAGTGTAGTTCCCGCAGCTGGGCGGTCAGCGGGCGGTCACCTTGGCGGCTAGCCGACAGGTGACCGGCGGCCAGCCGACCCAGATGCGGTTAGAAACACAGAATGCTGTGTTTTGACAGGCGAACCGCGGTCAGCCGCGCGGTCAGCTCGCGGCTAACCACTAATCAAAAACCCTGTGACCGCTAGGTAGCCGAGATGCGCTGTTAGAAACACAGAATGCTATATTTTAGTAGGGTGAACCGCGGTCAGCCAGCGGCTAACCGCCGCTCACCTCGGCGGCTAACCGCCAGCTAACCGACATGTGACCGAGTTTCACCCAGAATTCCTGAGTCTTTTCTATTGGTTTCAGATATGGTATTTAAAGGTTTGGATGGGTTGTTCTGATGCCCTACCACCTTGGAAAGACCCAGGGGATGACATAAGGAGATTGACATAGGAATAGACACCATTTCGGAAAGGTATTGGGACTTTTGGATTCATCAACTTGCATAAGGAAACTTAGTATGTCCTCTATCATTCGAGTACCATACTAAGGGTAATAATAGACATACAAGATCCTTATACATGTTGCTTGAATATGGATGCCCCAATATATAGTCCCTAATGATATAAGGATTTATTGCATTGTTTTACTCAGATTATATGTATAATTACCCGATCCTACTAGTTTTATCTCAGATTCTGATTTATACACCTGATATGTCCTGCCAGCCCCGTGTATGCATGAACAGATAATAATATGAAATGTGTGCCTACGAGCACCATGTCCCGCCTACCCGAATGTTTATACTGATATGTTTTGTATACGTTTTGATTTCTCATGTAACCTATGAGTCGGCACCACTAAGCTTGGACGTCCTTGTCAGACTGATCAACTGACTTGGGCCTCCCCCTTGTGCTCCCGCCAGTTGTAACTTGGATCCTGTCCTGTCCCGTTACCCGGTTCCGCGGCCGTGGTCTTGCCTAGCTATATGTATATGTATATGTATATAATGTTGGTTCTCGTCACTTCGTGTGCTCGAGCCCAACGTACTGAATGTGCTCTCATCACCTTAGTGATAGAGATGATTTAGCTTTAGTGTGGTTGCCATCTAGTCAATTCCTGTACCTTGAATACCCCACATGATTTATATTGCATCTGTACTTTAAATGAACCATGCATCTTGTTTTATGACAGCTATCGTTTTAATAAGTTTTCGTTATGTCTAAGATGTGCTTTGATTTCTTTCTTGCTATTATCTATTCACCCACCTGCCAGACCGTCGTGTCTGACCCATTTTTGTGGTACTCAGGTCCAGCTCCTGTTATTGCCTTTGAGGAGGAGCCAGAGGGGGCGGTTGATGAACCGCAACGATTAGTGGAGTGGCAAGCTGACGATGTCATGTAGACATTCGGTTTAGCTTTGAGCTGCGAATATTTTGGGGGAGATCATAGACTGACTCATGATTTATACTTTTGGTTGTACTGGCCTATGTTGGCCATTTTTTTGGGGAATGTTAATTTAACTTGATCTTTCGCTTAAACTTTAACTTCATATTTGGGTATGCTGATGAGATCATTGCTCACTCTGACATCATGTCATACTTGTGTATCATCAGTCTTATTTGATGAGAAGGATTAAGAGTTTGATTTGCTACACGCTTCCGCACCAATATAAATGTTCTATGAGTGTATGTGGAATCCTCACCGTGGAAACCTCTGGAAAATTAAGGAAATGTATAATTATTATTAAGGAGTAGTTCATTATCCACACCACCCGTCGCGGTCCCGGGTCCCGGTCCGGGGTCGCGACAACACCTTGATCTTGTGATTATTTGTATCACATTCTTATTGGGGCTTAATGGGGTCGAAGGATAGAGAATGTAGTGTAAATAAGGTTGCAAAGTAAATGACCTTGGATCGAATGAAACAAGATTTTTTGCAGTCTAAATACAGAATGCACAGTTATGAGCTATGAAATTTAATTGAAATTGGATGGGAACAATTGCCATTTTCCCAAATTTTCTACCATGTTAGTCTCCTCCAAAAAATAGAAAAGAGAAGAAAAAGAATTTCATAAACTCCATTAGAGTCTTAACCTTTTCACAAGGAGCAGGGCAGATCTGATTAAGAGCCTATTTGTTTCATGCAGTTGAATACCTAGTAATTCTAAGGCTTGTATTTCTAGAAATGGTTAAATTTGATGAAATAAAGATGAGGTGAATATTGAAAATACTCTCCAAATTATTTGCCATTTAAAGATGAGAAATGAGTAACCAACCATCAACCTTGTAATTTGAATCCCAAGAAAGTCCAGTTCCATGTACATCTCAACCTCACATTCATCATCTTTTTACTCCATCTTTTATCATTCATACCCTCACCTTTGTTTTTTATTTTATTTTATTTTAATTGCAGCACCCACACACTCACCCAAATATGTAAATATGTCATATTTACATAGACACATATTTCCCATTATGAAAATGAGTTGAACATTGGCTATTTTTAGGCATGTAGGGCTCATGTTTTCTTCTCATGTTCATGTGTCTATGGATGATCTATGCATCAATGTCATTGCACCGTTCATTGAAGGGATGGGCCAATGGGAAATATACTAACAATTGACTATGTGTTTTGTAGATTTGGTATCTGATGGGGTAGATGCAATTTTAGATAGGCACTCTTTGGGCTTGAATCTACCTGCAGCAAGACAACAATGGAAGAAGCAGAGAAAATGATAAAAGAAGATATGCAAGTCGTTTTGCTTGACTTCTTTGTCACCATGGATTATGCCTCAGACGGGTAAGATTATATGTTGATTCCTCTGCGAAAGTTGTGAGGCTTCCGAAGACTGGATGGAGTATAATCTCAATATTTAAATTATTAATCTATCTCATGTTTGTAAGAAAATAACAACTCCACTAAAAAAATGCTTCTATTGTCCTATAATAATGTGTAGCTCCTTTGGATGTTTCGGTGGTTAAGACCTTGGCCCAACACTGAAATATTTTTTTATTTTGGTAACCCAGTTAAGGGGGCTGGGACCCTTTAATAAAAGAGGGCTGTGACAAAGTTAAAAATTAACAAAACACTGATAGAATACATTAAGGCATTCAAATTTGGCCATTTTGAGACAACATTCTATTTTAAAATGTGATCTAGGACACTTAGAATCTAGGCCCAATTTCACTCCTTTAGAAGTGACAAAGGAGAGGACATCCCCAAAAGGGAGCCCCACCTGTCGCTCTTCCACGAAAAGGGTTGCTGCTTTAATATATATATATATATATTTATAATTGAATTGTGCGCAGCTTTTGCCTAGATATTATCTTCTAAGCGTTTTCCAGATATTTTAGGTGTAGAAGCTAGGCATGAACCAATCCTCAAGTGATTAATGAAAGGAGCACTCGGTGACGGGCCTCTGAACATTTCACTTTATTGCCTTAGATCCATAATCTTGAAGACCTAATATGTCTAATTTACCCTTTCTTCAAAATCATATCCCATGAGTTGTGAGATATGCCATTAATAATGGTCAACTACCATTTAATTAGCCACAAATTCTAAAAAAAAAAAATAAGTTTCAAAAATTACAAATAAATTCAAAAGAGCGCAAATAAATTTAAAAAAATATAATAATTTCAAAAAATGCAATAAATTTCAAAAGAACGCAAAGAAATTTAAAAAGACGCAAATAAATCTCAAAAGATCCAAATAAATTAATTTTAAAAAATATAAATAAACCTCAAAAGATGAACATCAATTTCAAAAGATCCAAATAAATTTCAAAAAAATGGAAATATATTTCAAAAGACGTAAATAAATTTCAAAAGACGTAAATAAAATTAAAAAAAGAAAATAAATTTAAAAATACACAAATACATTTGCCAAAACTAAGATAAACCAAAATTCTAAATTTAAAAAAAAATTGCCAAAACCTCAAGTATTTTTGTCAAAACTCAGTTAAATTTATTTTAAAAAATACAAATAAATTTCAAAAGACACAAATAAAATTCAAAAACACAATTAGATCTAAAAAAATACAAATAAATTTGCCGAAAACACAGAAAGATTCATTCAAAAACTCAATTAAAATTTTCAAAATGAAGATAAATTTGTCAGAAACTTAGCTATATTTTTCAAAAACTCAAATAAATTTTCCAAAAACACAGATAGATTTGTTCAAAACTCAGATGAATTAGCCAAATACTCAGAAAGATTAGTCCAAAACTGAAATAAATTTGTTTCAGAACTCAAATAATTTTGCGAAAACTCAAATAAATTTGACAAAAAAGTAGAAAATCAGATAAATTTGACAGAAACTCATAAAATTTCCAAAAACTCAGATAAATTTGCCAAAAACACAGAATGATTTGTAAAAAACTCAAATAGATTTTACAAAACTCAGTTAAATATATCAAAAACTCTGATAAATTTGACCGTATTGCCGATGTTGGAAGAAACAGAGCGCGAATCGGAGTCCAGATGGCACCGGAAATCGCAAAACAATTTTGATCGTTGAATCTGGTCAACGTAGACGGTTGATTGTTCTGCTGGTGTGAGGCCATATAAACCTGGCTGTGAACTGTTGCAGGGCTTCTCTGCACAGACTGGGTTGGGTCAGACTTGACCCGGACTTGACCTTGCTTGAAGAACAACCTAGAAGTGGGTCTTCCTCTTTGATTATGTTCTGCAACGATTATGGATTCTCTCACCAATATCTATGCTATGCCCAAAGCGCCAAAAAGGGTTGATTCTCGCCATCTAGGAATCTAAGATACCTAGTTTGGGATTGATAGTCTAGTAGCCCTTCTGAAACAAGATTCAATAGCTTCTCCTTCTGTTGACTTCACTCCTTTTGAGCTAACAATAACTGATGACATAGCAATAGCAGCTCCCATTTCTATTCAATAGCACAACCCTATTTCATTTATGCAACTTTCTGGCCTTGGAATCAAAATAAAAAAAAATCCATTTCTTGGGTTTGCAAACCAAGTCCATGGCTCATTTTATTTTCTCCTCTTTAGAACCCAACGAAGAACTTTGTTTCCTCTGCAACGTGGTTCTGTGCAGCATCCAGTAACATTCACTTTGATCTACACTAGTGGTCCATTCGGGATCAAGTGAGTCTGAATCTAGTTATGCCCATCCATTGGGGATTAAGTGAGTCTGAATCTGGTTATGCCCATCCATTGGGGATCAAGAACAAAGGAACCTTCGGTACCTACCCATCCATCGTCGAAAGGGGTTAAAAAATCCTAAGGATTTTAGAGAATCTCGCCTACCTAGGAATGAGGAAGGGGAATGGAAGATTTGAAATTTTAAAATTCAAAATTTTATGCATAATCAGTTGAAAGGGAAAATCAGTCATGCAAATTTCTGATGCGGACCTCTCGCCAAAATATGTCCAGTTGTTTGAACTACAGGCCTTAGAGAAAAAGTTGTTGGATGGGAGGCCTTACAAGACTTTTTTGAGGGACTTTCGCTAATTTACTCTTAATGAAACATATACAAGTTGTTGCAATGTTATTGAAGGGGATGAAAATGACCCGCTAGGCCCACCTGGGCCCAACGGTCAGAGAAAGGTCGAAATTTTAACAGGAGGTTATATTCTATTTATATATATGAAAGGGACTGTTTCCAATTGAGATCAATTGAGAATTCAACCTCTCAATTTTGACTGGTAAATGATTTTGACAGTTTCTTAATAAAGAACCAAAGCTGGTGGTCCATTGATACCTAGCCCAATATAATAGTTGTCGACCCATTTTGAATTTTTTTTAATTGAGATCCTAAACTGTCGTTCCATTAAATTGCTCCCTTCCTTTACACAGGCATTTTTCTTTTCTCCCGGGATGGAGAAGATACATTTACACTCTGTTCTTTACTCTCTTCCATTACCAGTGTTTTCGTTCTCTTCCGGAAAATGGAGAAGCTACCATGCCCTTCTCCTCAACGATTTTGTAACTTGCAATTGGAAATCTTTATGGGTAAATGAATTAGGCATTTCCTCTCTCTTTTATTGTGTTATGTTTATCTTATCGTTCACTTCTCCCATCTATCGTTTTCTCTCTGTTGATTACATTTTATCTTTTAGAATTATTCTTCATTTATCAGCCCTGCACGTCACTCCTTGGTCTTCATCGTCCACCAAAACCAGATCACTGGTGGGCATAGAATTGGGATCTTCAGCTAACAGCCCATTCTAAAGTAGAGGTACCAAATCAAATTCCTTTTATTTAACCTCTGAAAAAAAAAGTTACCTTTCCATTTTGTTTGGGCTTGATTTAGTGACTGATTTTATTTTGATTCAATTGACTATGTTTAGAGTGCCTTATGGTTGCTGTGAAAATAATTAAAAAACTAAAGATATTCACGATATTGTTTAGAGTGCCTTATGTTTAGCTTTGATGAAGGCCTTTCGTGATATTGCTTTGCACTAGGCTTGATTTCATTCTACATTCCAACTGTATGTTGTAATGCCATAATGGGCAGATTCTCTAAGTTCACACATAGTTTGTCATAGATTGTATTATGATTGACCCACTTAATATATGCAAAATTTTGAGTCTCCAATATTATGGTTTTAAAAAAAAAAAATTTTAAATAAATATATTCCATAATATAATTGACTATGTTTAGATTGCATCAGGCTTGATTACATTATGCATTCCATGTCAGATCATACCGCATAGGTAAAAGAAGAGATGCTAAAAGAGTTCTAATATATCCTTGTAGAAAAGTGACTTTTCCGATTCTCATGTCAGATCATACCGCATAGGTAAAAAGAATTCTCTGATGGTTTGACACCCACATGGCCCACTTTTGTCTTGATTGCATTGGTCATCTCTTCGTATTTCTTTAGGTGTTTTTCCTACACCGGATCTTTCCTTTTTTCTAGGTAAAAGAATCCTGCTAATGTCATTCCTAACATAGAGATCCAACAGTCTGAAACAACCAAAATTATTGCTTCTTTACAGAAGTAGAAGAAAATATTCAAATAAGGAGAATTGCTTCAACTTGATATATGTCTATGTTTTAGATATTGTTTAACATGTTGATTGCTGATAATAGGACTAAAATAAGGACTATAGTTATATATTATTTTTCTGTTACTATTGTTTGGTTACTTTTCCTTTTCTTTTAGTTTGTTGAGATTGGTTTCTTTTGCTATATCAGTCAGTTTTGCTAATAACTGTCCAGAATGTCTTAACTAGGTCCCCAAGAGGCTACATTCGAGAGTTGAATTGTTACTATAAGCACCAAGTAGCTCATAACCAGCTCCCAATATTTGAGCAATGCATCAGTGGCTCTGTCACTGATTAAAAAAAAACAAAAATAAAAAGCTTTGCTTTTTTACATGGCAAAGGATTTTACAAGAGTTAGAATTCACTGTTCACCACTTAGTACTTTAAAAGTGCTTTCTAAGCAGTAAATTAAACTTAGTAATCAATGTTTGAGTCAGGTGACAGCAATCAGAGTAAGTGACAGCAATTAGAGCATCATTACAATAAAGAGTAGGTGTGAAGACCTGTAGCTCTCTTCTGGTCAATAACTCCACAAGGATCGTATGTACAACAATGAGAGGCTTCCTACCACTGATAGCTAATGTGTAAGCATTAGGAAGAGGATCTTGGCGGACATAGAGATCAGGGTATCCAGTCATGGAATAAGAATCCTGATTTAACATTTGACTAAAATCAAGACTATAGTTATATATTATTTTTCTGTTACTATTGTTTGGTAACTTGTCATTTTCTTTTAGTTTGTTGAGATTGGTTTCTTTTGCATTTTGTTTGAGAATGAAATTTGGAACTAGCATTCTTTTTTCCTTCCATATCTTGAATTGAAACTCATCCTACTTTGGCTATAGAGTTAGGGATGGCAGTCTCAAACCAAAATAATTTAAAAACCCATTTAAATTATTAGTTATCAGATAAGGTGGAGACTGTAAAAAATGCTTGACTTAGCCAAATGTTAATTGCTTCATTTCTTTAGGATCTGATGAAAGCTGAAATGTCTGATTTAGCCAAATGTTAATTACTTCATTGCTGTCAGTTCACTTTCACCCCTTCTCAATGGTTTGAATGTCTTCCTTTGTCAGTGAGGATTGAAAACAACATTAGCAAAAGTGTTGTTTTTCTGTCCGCCCTTTCTGCACAAAATATATTTACGTTTTGGTGGGAAAGTAAAACAGGGTTAATGATGAATTAAAAGTAGAAAACCAAGTGCTACTACCAAATGTGGTTTCCTATTTACGTGCTGCCCCAACAGTGATGCAGTCGTAATAATTATCTCTTATATCAGCATTTTGCTATTTGAAGTACCTCTAAAAAAGTCTTAACTTTGCTCTGTCCTGAATAGATACTCAATGGGACTAATACTAAGAAGCACGGACACGGGACACGACACGACACGATACGGTCATGTCGACACGACATTTCTAAAAAAAGGTAAGACATGGACACGTGGGGGACACGTTAATATTTAATAATAATAATAATAATAAATCTAATCATATACTAAAAGATAATATCATTTGAACTTTGCAATCAATTTATCAATCAAATAAATAAAAATCCAAGTGCCAGTGTACCATTGTAATATTTCCCCCTCCTTCATTAAGTTTCTCAAACTTGGTTACATATTTCCACAAAGGCTTATTTATATCTTCTTCATTGGAGGGGAGTGAGTTAGAGCCAGGAATGGAACTCATATTCCTAAATTCCAAAGGTGAAGTAGCAGTTGATAAATAAAAAAAGAATTATTTGATATAAAGAACAGCGGCAAAAACTAAAGAACTTCAGCAGCAAGGATATTTGTAGATTTGCATATTCACAGTGAAAAAAAAATAACATCAATGAGGTTTGCAACAAAACACAGCAAAGAAGAAAACAACAAAAATAGAACATCTAATGATAAAAAAAACAGCAGCAGACTACAAAAAAAAAATAGTATAGAAATAACAAATAGATTTGCTGAGCCAAAAAAAAAAAAAAAAAAAACAAGTAGAATGAGCAAAAAACGAGACAAAAAATCCAACCAAAAGTTTTTCTTAGGAAAAACTAAAAAAAAAAAAAAGAAGCAGCAGCAAAGAAAGGAAAAAACAGCAGCCACAAAAAAAAAATAGCGTACCCAATGAGTAGAAGCAATACCACAAGTGAAAAAAAAGGAAGTAGAAGCAGTACTGCAGCAGATCTTCCTTTTCTTCATCTTCTTCTTCTTTTTCTTTCGTTAGGGTTGGATGGACGAATGGGGTTTTTTCTCTTTCGTTTAGGGCTGGATGGACGAATGAGTTTCTTTTTTCTCTTTTGTTTAGGGTTGGAGTTGGATGGACGAATTAAAAGAGCCCCCTTTTCCTTTTAAGTTATAACTTTTTACAAACAACCCCCTTTTTTTAACTCTTATCTTATTTTTTTTTTTACAATTAAAAGAGGCCAGCTTGTCCCTTATGTGTCCCGGTGTGTCCCAAGCGTGTCCCCGGCTTGTCCGGAATATAAAATACAAAAAAAATAAATAGGGTACTCTTTTTGGCATGTTCAACACATGTTTGAGAGTGTCCGGAGCGTGTCACAATGGCCCTGGAGAGGTGTCCGTGCTTCCCAGAACTAATATAAAGCTTTATGTCCAGAAAAAAAGACCTTATTTAATGGTTAGAACTTTAAATCCCTAAATCAAAATCAGAATGCTTTTTGACATTAAAGTGTTTTGATCTCAAGATTATTTTTGGGTTACCCATAATTTGGATGGTGGTACAAAGTTGTATATTAGGAATATATTAAATCGATTGCTCAATTAAGCCAAAACAATACAACTTGGTGAAGAATCACATGGTATAATTTCTATTTAATCCATGCCGTCTTTTCATTATTTTTTCCTGAAATTAATGATGTTAGTTGTTTTGGGTGTTTCTTTTTCCTTCTAATCTGATTAGCACATGTTCTTCTTGATGATTTGGTATGTGTTCGCGTGTCTAAGGTTCAATGTAATTTGGTTGGCAATGAAATGTAAGTTTGATTTTGTATCTTTTCCAAATCAATGGGACTAACATAAAGCTTTATGTCCTGAAAAAAAAGAACCTTATTTAAAGGTTAGAACTTTAAATCCCTAAATCAAAATCAGAATGCTTTTAGACATTAGAATGTTTTGATTTCAAAATCATTTTTGGGTCACCCGTAATTTGGATGGTGGTACAAAGTTGTATGCTAGGAATAGATTAAGTTGATTGCTCAATTAAGCCAAAACGATACAACTTGGGGAAGGAATTACATGGTATAATTTCTACTTAATCCATGCCGTCTTTTCATTATTTTTTCCCAAAATTAATGAAGTTAGTTGTTTTGGGTGTTTCTTTTTCCTTCTAATCTGATTAGCACATATTCTTCTTGATGATTTGGTATGTGTTTGCGTGTCTGAGGTTCAATGTAATTTGGTTGGCAATGAAATGTAAGTTTGATTTTTTATCTTTACCAAATCAATGGGACTAATATAAAGCTTTATGTCCAGAAAAAAAGAACCTTATTTAAAGGTTAGAACTTTAAATCCCTAAATCAAAATCAGAATGCTTTTAGACATTAGAATGTTTTGATCTCAAAATCATTTTTGGGTTACCTGTAATTTGGATGGTGGCACAAAGTTGTATGTTAGGAATAGATTAAATTGATTGCTCAATTAAGCCAAAACAATACAACTTGGGGAAGGAATCACATGGTATAATTTCTACTTAATCCATGCCTCTTTTCACTATTTTTTCCCGAAATTAATGATTTTAGTTGTCCTGGGTGTTTCTTTTTCCTTCTAATATGATTAGCACATGTTCTTCTTGATGATTTGGTATGTGTTTGCGTGTCTGAGGCTCAATGTAATTTGTTTAGCAATGAAATGTAAGTTCGATTTTGTATCTTTTCCTTAGATATTACAGTGAGATCACTGAGCCATTGGAGATTGAAGCTGAGTTCTTAGAACTCACTTGATTGCCTTTGAAAATTGAGATTTAACATGTTTATACTATAATTTTCTCTCTTTTTGATTTCTTGTCTTGCTTTCTTATGATACCATGATGCTTCAAAATAGGTTACAGTCTTCTATATTCTATATGATATTTCATTTTTTAAATGTAAAATCAGTATTCCTAATGTATTAATGGCATGTCTTTCTCTAAGCTACCTTATCCGGCCTGTATCTGGGCATCATAGCTTTCTAGTCTTCACTCTGAAATCCTTTTTTTGGAGATGAAAAACTGTAGTTTGTGCATTGGCATGTGTAACCTCATCTATAGTCAGATAACAGGGATGTTAAGGAGATCATTTCTTTTTTAATCCAGCAAAAATGTACATCTAATGTCGCGACCCCGGACCGGGGGCCCCGGGACCGCGACGGGGGCGGCGTGGAAGGACAACGAACCGCCCCTTGTGTTAAATAGGGATTATACATTTATTTAGTTTCCCACAGGTTTCCGCGGTGAGGAATCCTCATACACTCATAGAACATTTATATTGGTGCGGAAGCGTGTAGCAAATCAAACTTTCAGTCCATTCACATCTACTAAGACTGTTAATAAACATGTATAGCATGATGACAGAGTGAGCAATGATCTCATTAGCATCCCCAGAATATTAAGTTAAGGTTTAACAAAACTCAAGTTAATTAACATTTCCCAAAAATAAAGGCCAACAAAGGCCAATACAACCCAAAAGTATAAAACAATGTCATTCTCAAAATTCCCAAAATGTTCGTAGCTCCGAGCTAAACCGAATGTCTACATGACATCGTCAGCTTGCCACTCTACTAATCGTTGCGGTTCACCGACCGCCTCCTCTGGCTCCTCCTCAAGGGCAAAGACGGGAGATGGACCTGAGTACCACAAAAATGGGTCAGACACGACGGTCTGGCAGGTGGGTGAATAGATATACCAATACAGAAATCAAAGCATATCATGGTTATAACGAAAACTGTCATAAAACAGGATGCATAATTCATTTAAAGTACAGATGCAGTATAAATCATGCGGGGTATTCAAGGTACAGGAACTGACTAGGTGGCAACCACACTAAAGCTACATCCTCTCTATCACTAAAGTGATGAGAGCACATACAGTGCATTGGGCTCAATCACATGAAGTGACGAGAACCAATATTATAAACATATATATATACATATAGCTAGGCAGGACCACGGCCGCGGACCGGGTAACGGGACAGTACGGGATCCAAGTTGCAACTGGCGGGAGCACAGGGGGAGACCCAAGTCAGTTGATCAGACTGACAAGGACGTCCAAGCTTAGTGGTGCCGACTCATAGGTTACATGCTAAATCAAAACATATACAAAACTATATCAATATAAAACATACGGGCAGGCGGGGTATGGTGCTCGTAGGCACACATTTCATATCATTAACAGTTCATGTATACACGGGCTGGCAGGACATAACGGTTGTACAAATCGGAATTTGAGACCAAAACCATTAAGATCGGGTAATTATATATATAGTTCGAGTAAAGCAAAACAATAATTTCTAATATCATTAGGGACTAAATATTGAGGCTTCCATATTCAAGCAACATGTATAAGGATCTCGTATGTCTATATTACCCTAATTATGGTACTCGAATGATAGAGGACATACTGAGTTTCCTTATGCGCGTTGATGAATCTAAAAGTCCCAATACCTTTTTCCGAAATGGTGTTTCTATCTATGTCAATCTCCTTATGTCATCCCCTGGGTCTTTCCAAGGTGGTAGGGCATCAGAACAACCCATCCAAACCTTTAAATACCATAACTGAAACCAATAGAAAAGACTCAGGAATTCTGGGTTAAACTCGGTCACCTGTCGGTCAGATGGCGGTTAGCCGCCGAGGTGATCGGCGGTTAGCCGCTGGCTGACCGCGGAGCTGACCGCGACTCACCCTGCTAAAATGTAGCATTCTGTGTTTCTAACCGCGCCTCTCGGCTACCTAGCGGTCACTGGGTTTGGGGTTGGCGGTTAGCCGCGAGGTGACCGCGCGGCTGACCGCGGTTCGCCTGTCAAAATGCAGCATTCTGTGTTTCTAACCGCATCTGGGTCGGCTAGCCGCCGGTCACCTGTCGGCTAGCCGCCGAGGTGACCGCCCGCTGACCGCCCAGCTGCGGGAACTACACATCAGGTGCAGATTTCGGTCATTTCTCTCCCAAACCATTCCATCTTCATTCCAACCATTTTCTGATGTGGAATGGGTCCATTCCCTTCCATTTAACCTTTACCCATATCCACCAACTACCATTCCACCAATGTATTAATTCACCCACCAATCCAAATTCCATTTAAGGCAAGTACAATACCATTTAAGAAGCTCATAATGACCCAAAATAAACTTTGATGAGGAATGCATTTATAATCATAAAGCTAAGGAAGAAACCATGTCAATAAATGCATTTCTAAAACATTATGGAATCATGATAAATCAATGACATATGAATAGTAAAAATCCACATTTTTGACAAAGTAAGAACTTATCCAAATCAAATCTATTCATCCACTTGCCTTGGTCTCCAAGAATGCTAATCAAGCTCTAATCCTTCAATCAAGCTCACAAACTACAATCTACACAAAAATCCCCAAAATACAACATTACAAGCCCTAAAATGACAAAATCGAGAAATAGATGGAGATAACTTCCAATAATCAAGGTGAAGCACCTCCTAGGCTAGATGAACACACAATCAAGAGATGAGAAGAAGAACTTACATGAAGAGTCCTCTAATGGCAAGAGTTAGCTCAATAGGTAGCTTGGAATGGGAGGCTCTCTCCACAAATGGTATCAAGAGGAAGCTCTCATGGAGGGGAAGAAGACTACTACTTCCATTTTGCCTTTAGCAAGAGATTTGAGAGAGATTGAGAGAAGAAGAAGCAAGAAGCAATGGAGAAAAACCTAGGCTGGGCTGGGACTCCTCTTTTTCTCAAGAAGTTGCAAGAAGAGGAAGAAGAAGAAGACTTCCCTTTATATAGCTAAGGCAATGGGTCCCACAACTTAAAAGTCTAAAATGGGCTAGAACATCAATCTACGGGCTTCGGACGGCTTCGACGAAGAAGGAAGAATTGATCGTCGAAATTTCTACTTTCCAAAAAGTATATATTTTACAAGTTTCGGAGACATTGAAAATGGTGTCCAGATTTTGTGTAAAAAGACTGTTTTACCCCTATCAATGGCAAAGTAGGGTTTAGAGGTCTCGAATGGGAACGGAGCAAGTACGAAAGTTGTAGGGAATCATAAAATACATTCAACGGAGCAATTTACCGATTTCCAGAATTAACAAATAAATCCCAAACTAATCAAGACACAAGAAAAGGAACCCCCAAAGGGCCCTACTAGATCCAAAAGAGTTCCCAAAATTATTCAAAGCTATAAAAAGCTATTCTAATCCAGATTAACCCCTTTTCCTCTAATCTCACTTATAACTAAAACACGTCTTAATTAACACTAATCGGAAACTCTCGGGGCGGGGTCTTACATCCTCCACCCCTTAGGGCATTTGGTCCACCAAATGAAATAAAATAACTAACCTCGGGTAGTAGATGCGGATACTTCTTCTGAACTTGATCCCGTAATTCCCACGTTGCCTTTTCAGGTCCGTGATTTTCCCAGAGCAGTTTCACCCATTGTATAGTCCTTGTCCTCAGTTCTTGTTCTTTTGTATCGATGATCTGAATAGGCTTCTCGACATAGGTGGCATCTTCTCTGATTTCTAATGGTTCATGACGGAGTACATGTGACGGATCGGGGACGTACTTTTTCAACATAGACACATGGAACACATTGTGTACGCCGGAAAGCTCAGGTGGTAAGGCTAATCTGTAAGCCACATCACCAATCTTGCTCACGATATCATAGCGTCCAATGTATCGCCGAGATAATTTGCCTCTCTGTCCGAATCTCAAAGTTCCTCTAGTAGGTGACACCTTCAAGAAAACCTTATCTCCTTCCTTAAAATGTAAGTCCATTCGATGAGAGTCTGCATAACTCTTCTGTCTACTCCGGGCTACTTTCAGACGTTCTTGGATCAACTTGACTTTGTCGCTGGTTTCACTCACCATAGTCGGTCCATGAAAACTGCGAATACCTACTTCTTCCCAACAAACTGGAGTTCTACACCTCCTACCATACAATGCCTCAAAAGGAGCCATCCCGATGCTCGAATGATAACTGTTGTTGTAGGCGAATTCGCAAAGCGGTAGGGTCTCATCCCATTGGGTCTTGAAATCTAGCACACACGCTCGAAGCATATCTTCAAGGGTCTGAATTGTTCTTTCCGACTGACCATCTGTTTGTGGGTGATACGCTGTGCTGAACTGGAGCTTTGTCCCCATAGACTCATGCAAAGTCTTCCAAAATCTCGAGACAAATCTGCTATCTCTGTCCGAAGTAATGGAGACTGGCTGCCCATGACGGCTGACAATCTCGTTGACAAATAACTCTGCGAGAGGTAACATATGCATTTTCTCTCCGGTCTTCATAGGAATGAAATGAGCTGATTTGGTGAGACGGTCCACAATTACCCATATGGAGTTGTTCCCTTTTCTGGTCCTTGGCAATCCCGAGATGAAATCCATGGTGATATGTTCCCATTTCCACTCTGGGATCTCTAATGGTTGCAATAACCCTGGACGTCTCTGATGTTCTGCCTTCACCAACTGACACGTCATACATCGAGAAACGAAAGCTGCTATTTCCCTCTTCATGTTGTTCCACCAAAATCTGCCCTTCAAATTCTGATACATCTTCGTGCTACCCGGATGCATAGAGTATTTCGTACTGTGTGCCTCTGTCATAATGTCATTCTTCAAATCTTCAATATTGGGCACGCATAGACGATCACGATAGAATAAGACTCCGTCCACAATACGGAAATCAGGACGTTCTGCTATATGCTCTGAAATCTTGGCCAACTCTGGATCTTGCAATTGGTCTTCCTTGATCTTCCGAATGAACGAGGGTTCAGACACTGACATGTTGGCTGACATCACTCCCTCTCTTAGGGGCTGAAAGTCTACCCCCAACTCTTCAAATTGCTGAAAGAAGCACGTAACTCTTAGGCTTGCCACACTAGCTGACTTCCTACTCAAGGCATCGGCTACTACATTTGCCTTTCCCGGGTGATATTTGATCGGAAAATCATAATCTTTGATGTATTCCATCCATCTTCTTTGTCTCATATTTAACTCCTTCTGAGAGAACAAATACTGTAAGCTGCGGTGATCGGAGTGGACTTCGAATTTCTCTCCGTAGAGGTAATGTCTCCACATCTTTAGCGCAAAAACGACCGCTGCTAATTCCAGATCATGCGTCGCGTAGTTCTTCTCGTGGTCCTTCAACTGCCGGGATCCATACGCAACGACTTTTCTATCTTGCATCAACACACAACTGAGTCCTATATTCGAAGCATCTGTAAAGATGGTGTAACTGCCGCTCCCGGATGGTAAAGTGAGGACGGGTGCTGACGTTAATCTCTTTTTCAACTCTTGGAAGCTGGTCTCGCATTGGTCTGTCCACACATAGGGTGCATTCTTCTTGGTCAACTTTGTCAATGAAGCTGCAATCGACGAAAATCCTTGCACAAATCTTCGATAGTAACCCGCCAATCCAAGAAAACTCCTGATTTCTGACGCGTTCTTCGGTCTTTCCCACTTCACAACTGCATCTATCTTGGCTGGGTCCACTGATAATCCTTCTTTGGAAATGATATGGCCTAAAAATGCGACTTCTTCAAGCCAAAAATCGCACTTAGAGAGCTTCGCAAACAATTGATTGTCTCTTAGGAGTTGCAATGCTATCCTCAAATGCTCTTCATGTTCTTCTCTAGACTTAGAGTACACCAAAATATCATCAATAAACACCACTGTGAATTGATCTAAGTACTCAGCGAATATTTTGTTCATCAAAGCCATGAATACCGCTGGTGCATTCGTCAGTCCAAATGGCATCACTAGAAACTCATAGTGTCCATATCTCGTCCGGAACGCTGTCTTCGATACATCTGAATCTCTAACTCTCAGCTGATGATAACCTGATCTTAGATCGATCTTCGAAAAGTAAGCAGCACCTTGCAATTGGTCAAACAATTCATCTATCCTTGGCAATGGATACTTGTTCTTGATGGTAGCTTGGTTCAATTTCCGGTAATCTATGCACATTCTCATGGAACCGTCTTTCTTCTTGACGAATAAAACTGGAGCTCCCCAAGGTGAGACGCTTGGTCTAATAAAACCTTTGTCCAACAATTCTTGCAACTGAATCTTCAACTCTCCTAATTCCGCTGGAGCCATTCTGTATGGTGCGATAGATATCGGAGCGGTCCCTGGTAACAATTCGATGGTGAAGTCAATCTCCCTAACCGGTGGTAAACCTGGGATTTCTTCTGGAAAAATGTCTGGAAATTCGCAAACAATTGGGATCTCCTCCACCCCTTGGGACCGTTTATCCTCCGTGATAAACGCTAAATAGCATTCACATCCACTTCTCATTAGTCTATCAGCCTTCAATGCTGAGACGAATCTTGGACAAGAATTCTTCCTCTCCCCATGGAACAGTACTCCTGCTGGGGTCTCCTCTAATTTGAACGTGAGGGTCTTGTGGAAACAGTCCATCGTAGCATGGTACCCTGCTAACCAATCCATTCCTAGAATAACATCGAAATCAAACATCTCCAACAAAATGAGATTCGCCGGTAACACCACATCTCCTATCTTAATAGCACATCTAGGATAATACTTCCTACACACAGCTTGTTTGCCTACGTGAGTGGACACCGTCAACACATACTCAAGTTCTCTAGCAGGCATATCAATCAACTTAGAAAATTTTGGAGACAAGAAGGAGTGCGTAGAGCCAGGGTCAAACAAAATCTTAGCTTCAAATCCACAAACTAGGAGTGTCCCTTCCACCACGTTATCTGCTGCCTCTGCATCAGCTTGGTTAATTGCATACACTTGTCCTCGCTGTTAATGCCTATTCTGAGCTTGTTGCTGCCTTCCTTGCTGTGCATTCCTATGCTGTTGAGGACGCTGATTCTGATTCTGTCCTTGATGACGAGCTTGCTGCTGTTGTGGAGGTCTGTATTGTTGTTGTGGAGCCTGCTGCTGGAGTGGCCTTGGCTGGTTCTGTACGGCTAGTGCGTTCTGAGGTGGTGCCTGGCGCTGTGTTCCTTGTTGTTGCTGATTCTGCCTGTTGTTACCTTGTCCAACTGGTCTTGGGCAGTTCTTGAGCTGGTGTGCCATGGATCCACATCTGAAACATGCTCCCGTAATCGTACGGCATTGAGCACTCTCATGGTTCTTACCACAGTGAACGCAAACTAGAGCATTCTGCACGTTTTGTTCTTGCCTCTGTCGCTTGTTCTGATGGTTCCTTGGTTGGTGATTCTGTTGGTGAGCTGGTGCCTTTCCTTGAATCTTGAGGATCTTGTTGTTCAGGTTCTCGAATTTGTAGGCCCTTCTCACAGCCTCTTCAAAAGTAATAGGTGGTACAACACCCGTGGCATCCCTCTCGATGATCGGGTTAAGTCCTTCAAGGAATCGCGTTATCTTCTTCTCCACAGTGTCAATTAACTCGGGGGCATATCGAGACAACCTCTCAAACTTCGTGAGGTATTCTTGCACCGTCCTGTTACCTTGTACGAGCTGCTGGAATTCAATGGCCTTTTGCCTCTTCACATGCGTCGGTACATATTTGTCACTGAATTGTCTCTTGAAACTTGCCCAAGCCTCTGCGTCTGCTATGGTCCTATACTCAGCCTTGATTGTTTTCCACCATATGTCCGCTAGGCCGGTGAACATGGAAGCGGTGAGTTGCACTTGCTGTCTACCAGTACATCTGAATATCTCGAAGATGTTCTCCGTCTGCTCCAACCAGTCGTCTGCAGCTAATGGGTCCTCATGCCCAGTGAACTCCTTGGGACCCCTCTTCCTAAACTTCTCGTACAGTGCATTGGGATCATGTTCCCTATTGTTGATGACGATTTGAGTGCCTGGAGGTTGCGCTGGTGCCGGTTCAGGTCTCCTTTCCAACACTTCTAGCAACTGCCTTTGCATCGTAGCCATCTCTCTAGCATGCTCTTCATCCTTTCTGGCCATTTGTTCTTGCATTCTGGCTTGATTTTCGTTGGCTTGACGTTGCTGGTCAAGCATGGCTTGCATCATCTGTTGGAATTGATTCTGCATATTTGGATCTGGAGTACCGTTTCCTAGTGGCCCGGTGTGTTCACTATTGCTTGTGGTGGGATTGTCGGTTACGGGTCTTTTTCGAGGTGGCATATCACTGTAAAACAAATTGTTAGCATAAAAAGTTATATAAGGGTCACACATTGCTCACACGAGTCTAACTAACGAAAAGTCTAACAAGAAGTCTAACGGATCCTCGCCACGTCCTTAGGATTTCTAGTTTCTTTTAATTGCCTGAAACACGTCTCGCTCTGATACCAGCCTGTCGCGACCCCGGACCGGGGGCCCCGGGACCGCGACGGGGGCGGCGTGGAAGGACAACGAACCGCCCCTTGTGTTAAATAGGGATTATACATTTATTTAGTTTCCCACAGGTTTCCGCGGTGAGGAATCCTCATACACTCATAGAACATTTATATTGGTGCGGAAGCGTGTAGCAAATCAAACTTTCAGTCCATTCACATCTACTAAGACTGTTAATAAACATGTATAGCATGATGACAGAGTGAGCAATGATCTCATTAGCATCCCCAGAATATTAAGTTAAGGTTTAACAAAACTCAAGTTAATTAACATTTCCCAAAAATAAAGGCCAACAAAGGCCAATACAACCCAAAAGTATAAAACAATGTCATTCTCAAAATTCCCAAAATGTTCGTAGCTCCGAGCTAAACCGAATGTCTACATGACATCGTCAGCTTGCCACTCTACTAATCGTTGCGGTTCACCGACCGCCTCCTCTGGCTCCTCCTCAAGGGCAAAGACGGGAGATGGACCTGAGTACCACAAAAATGGGTCAGACACGACGGTCTGGCAGGTGGGTGAATAGATATACCAATACAGAAATCAAAGCATATCATGGTTATAACGAAAACTGTCATAAAACAGGATGCATAATTCATTTAAAGTACAGATGCAGTATAAATCATGCGGGGTATTCAAGGTACAGGAACTGACTAGGTGGCAACCACACTAAAGCTACATCCTCTCTATCACTAAAGTGATGAGAGCACATACAGTGCATTGGGCTCAATCACATGAAGTGACGAGAACCAATATTATAAACATATATATATACATATAGCTAGGCAGGACCACGGCCGCGGACCGGGTAACGGGACAGTACGGGATCCAAGTTGCAACTGGCGGGAGCACAGGGGGAGACCCAAGTCAGTTGATCAGACTGACAAGGACGTCCAAGCTTAGTGGTGCCGACTCATAGGTTACATGCTAAATCAAAACATATACAAAACTATATCAATATAAAACATACGGGCAGGCGGGGTATGGTGCTCGTAGGCACACATTTCATATCATTAACAGTTCATGTATACACGGGCTGGCAGGACATAACGGTTGTACAAATCGGAATTTGAGACCAAAACCATTAAGATCGGGTAATTATATATATAGTTCGAGTAAAGCAAAACAATAATTTCTAATATCATTAGGGACTAAATATTGAGGCTTCCATATTCAAGCAACATGTATAAGGATCTCGTATGTCTATATTACCCTAATTATGGTACTCGAATGATAGAGGACATACTGAGTTTCCTTATGCGCGTTGATGAATCTAAAAGTCCCAATACCTTTTTCCGAAATGGTGTTTCTATCTATGTCAATCTCCTTATGTCATCCCCTGGGTCTTTCCAAGGTGGTAGGGCATCAGAACAACCCATCCAAACCTTTAAATACCATAACTGAAACCAATAGAAAAGACTCAGGAATTCTGGGTTAAACTCGGTCACCTGTCGGTCAGATGGCGGTTAGCCGCCGAGGTGATCGGCGGTTAGCCGCTGGCTGACCGCGGAGCTGACCGCGACTCACCCTGCTAAAATGTAGCATTCTGTGTTTCTAACCGCGCCTCTCGGCTACCTAGCGGTCACTGGGTTTGGGGTTGGCGGTCAGCCGCGAGGTGACCGCGCGGCTTACCGCGGTTCACCTGTCAAAATGCAGCATTCTGTGTTTCTAACCGCATCTGGGTCGGCTAGCCGCCGGTCACCTGTCGGCTAGCCGCCGAGGTGACCGCCCGCTGACCGCCCAGCTGCGGGAACTACACATCAGGTGCAGATTTCGGTCATTTCTCTCCCAAACCATTCCATCTTCATTCCAACCATTTTCTGATGTGGAATGGGTCCATTCCCTTCCATTTAACCTTTACCCATATCCACCAACTACCATTCCACCAATGTATTAATTCACCCACCAATCCAAATTCCATTTAAGGCAAGTACAATACCATTTAAGAAGCTCATAATGACCCAAAATAAACTTTGATGAGGAATGCATTTATAATCATAAAGCTAAGGAAGAAACCATGTCAATAAATGCATTTCTAAAACATTATGGAATCATGATAAATCAATGACATATGAATAGTAAAAATCCACATTTTTGACAAAGTAAGAACTTATCCAAATCAAATCTATTCATCCACTTGCCTTGGTCTCCAAGAATGCTAATCAAGCTCTAATCCTTCAATCAAGCTCACAAACTACAATCTACACAAAAATCCCCAAAATACAACATTACAAGCCCTAAAATGACAAAATCGAGAAATAGATGGAGATAACTTCCAATAATCAAGGTGAAGCACCTCCTAGGCTAGATGAACACACAATCAAGAGATGAGAAGAAGAACTTACATGAAGAGTCCTCTAATGGCAAGAGTTAGCTCAATAGGTAGCTTGGAATGGGAGGCTCTCTCCACAAATGGTATCAAGAGGAAGCTCTCATGGAGGGGAAGAAGACTACTACTTCCATTTTGCCTTTAGCAAGAGATTTGAGAGAGATTGAGAGAAGAAGAAGCAAGAAGCAATGGAGAAAAACCTAGGCTGGGCTGGGACTCCTCTTTTTCTCAAGAAGTTGCAAGAAGAGGAAGAAGAAGAAGACTTCCCTTTATATAGCTAAGGCAATGGGTCCCACAACTTAAAAGTCTAAAATGGGCTAGAACATCAATCTACGGGCTTCGGACGGCTTCGACGAAGAAGGAAGAATTGATCGTCGAAATTTCTACTTTCCAAAAAGTATATATTTTACAAGTTTCGGAGACATTGAAAATGGTGTCCAGATTTTGTGTAAAAAGACTGTTTTACCCCTATCAATGGCAAAGTAGGGTTTAGAGGTCTCGAATGGGAACGGAGCAAGTACGAAAGTTGTAGGGAATCATAAAATACATTCAACGGAGCAATTTACCGATTTCCAGAATTAACAAATAAATCCCAAACTAATCAAGACACAAGAAAAGGAACCCCCAAAGGGCCCCACTAGATCCAAAAGAGTTCCCAAAATTATTCAAAGCTATAAAAAGCTATTCTAATCCAGATTAACCCCTTTTCCTCTAATCTCACTTATAACTAAAACACGTCTTAATTAACACTAATCGGAAACTCTCGGGGCGGGGTCTTACATCCTCCACCCCTTAGGGCATTTGGTCCACCAAATGAAATAAAATAACTAACCTCGGGTAGTAGATGCGGATACTTCTTCTGAACTTGATCCCGTAATTCCCACGTTGCCTCTTCAAGTCCGTGATTTTCCCAGAGCAGTTTCACCCATTGTATAGTCCTTGTCCTCAGTTCTTGTTCTTTTGTATCGATGATCTGAATAGGCTTCTCGACATAGGTGGCATCTTCTCTGATTTCTAATGGTTCATGACGGAGTACATGTGACGGATCGGGGACGTACTTTTTCAACATAGACACATGGAACACATTGTGTACGCCGGAAAGCTCAGGTGGTAAGGCTAATCTGTAAGCCACATCACCAATCTTGCTCACGATATCATAGCGTCCAATGTATCGCCGAGATAATTTGCCTCTCTGTCCGAATCTCAAAGTTCCTCTAGTAGGTGACACCTTCAAGAAAACCTTATCTCCTTCCTTAAAATGTAAGTCCATTCGATGAGAGTCTGCATAACTCTTCTGTCTACTCCGGGCTACTTTCAGACGTTCTTGGATCAACTTGACTTTGTCGCTGGTTTCACTCACCATAGTCGGTCCATGAAAACTGCGAATACCTACTTCTTCCCAACAAACTGGAGTTCTACACCTCCTACCATACAATGCCTCAAAAGGAGCCATCCCGATGCTCGAATGATAACTGTTGTTGTAGGCGAATTCGCAAAGCGGTAGGGTCTCATCCCATTGGGTCTTGAAATCTAGCACACACGCTCGAAGCATATCTTCAAGGGTCTGAATTGTTCTTTCCGACTGACCATCTGTTTGTGGGTGATACGCTGTGCTGAACTGGAGCTTTGTCCCCATAGACTCATGCAAAGTCTTCCAAAATCTCGAGACAAATCTGCTATCTCTGTCCGAAGTAATGGAGACTGGCTGCCCATGACGGCTGACAATCTCGTTGACAAATAACTCTGCGAGAGGTAACATATGCATTTTCTCTCCGGTCTTCATAGGAATGAAATGAGCTGATTTGGTGAGACGGTCCACAATTACCCATATGGAGTTGTTCCCTTTTCTGGTCCTTGGCAATCCCGAGATGAAATCCATGGTGATATGTTCCCATTTCCACTCTGGGATCTCTAATGGTTGCAATAACCCTGGACGTCTCTGATGTTCTGCCTTCACCAACTGACACGTCATACATCGAGAAACGAAAGCTGCTATTTCCCTCTTCATGTTGTTCCACCAAAATCTGCCCTTCAAATTCTGATACATCTTCGTGCTACCCGGATGCATAGAGTATTTCGTACTGTGTGCCTCTGTCATAATGTCATTCTTCAAATCTTCAATATTGGGCACGCAGAAGATTACTCTGAAGATTCTTCAAACCTTCCATGCCTTCCACGAAGAAGATTACTCTGAAGAGCTCGGACGGTGAGTCATTCGACGTCAATGAGGCGGTCGCTCTGCAGTCGCAGACCATGCACATGATCGAAGACGATTGCGCCAACGTCACTGGACGCCGATGATCGGTGAGGGCCTGGGATGCAGAGTTCATCAAGGGCGATCTCATCTTGGTAATGGGTCCTCTTTTTATTTGGTTTATGATTCTGGGGTGTTGTTTGGTTTGATTGAATTTGGGGGTTTTTGGTGCATTGCTTGTGTTTCTTGATTTGCGATGATCATGGGTTGTTGTTAAAATTCGAAACAAGATTTGTTTTTTTTTATTAAAGGATTTGTACCAAATCTCTGATTTCTTCTTCTGGGGTGTTCTTATAATTGAATTTAGGGTTTCGGTGGCTGTTTTTGTATTGACGATGGTGAGTTTTCATTTGTGGAATTAGAATGGGTTTTTGCTTTTTAAGCTTTGTATCTAATCTCTTAACTTGGGTCTGCAGAAAGAAGTGCTGGGCGAGTGTTTAATAGGTAGGGTTCGTAATTTTTTGGTCTGTCTCTAGGTTTTCTTGATTGGTTTTTTGTAGTGGAATGGTACTTAGATTTTTGGTGGACGTTGCTGGGTGTATTTGTGTTTCTTGGTTTATGATGATCATGGGTTTTTGCTATTTGAGATTCTTTTTTTCTAGGGTTTGTTCTTGATCTCTTAATGTAGGACTGTATTAGGCAAATTTGTGTTAGATCTTTTCTTGGAAGTGTTGTTAAGTCTGTGATCTTTGATTCTGTTTCTAATTTTTCTCTACTGGTTGTGTTGTTGGAGTGGAATATAGGGTTTTGGTGGATGTTGTAATGTACCTTAAGAATAACTACAAAGAAACTTCATGAGAGACCACTTCGAGGGGGTCAACCTCCTTAAACAATTATGGAGAAACGCTTTCTTCTTTCTTCTTTCTCAAATCACAACAAAATATATACAACCTCTGACCACCTACAACAACTGACAGTAACATAACTCGAACACACGTCTATGCAAAGACTCCACCACTCTCCTATTCTTACTCTAACTAAAAGTGCCCACTCCACTCCCAAAAACTCAAAGACAGCTTATAACTACTTACCACTACACATTGAACAACTCACTCCACAAGCACACACACTCCTAACAACTAACCCACTAGTAGACTCCATAAACAAACAAGTCCTATTCTCATTCAACCCATGATTCAGCCATGTTCGATACATTCCTTTCCCCTTCAAAAAACCTTGTCCTCAAGGTCTAAGTCTGGAAACCTTTCCTTGAGCTTGTAGTACCCCTCCCAAGTTGCATCTGATTCATCACACCCCTGCCACTGTACAAGAATTTCAGTGACCGCACGTTTTCAAAGCTTGACCATGCGTCTGGCCAAGATCCTTTCCGGTTTGTGCTGCAACACACCTTGATCCGAAATGGGAGGTAGCTGACTTTGAACTGGAACACCGTTTCCAACCTTCTTCTTTTGGCTGGATACATGGAACACAGGGTGAATGCGGGCCTCACTTAGAAGTTGTAGCTTGTGTGCTATGGGACCCACCCTTGCAATGACTTGAAAGGGCCCAAAATATTTTGGAGATAACTTTTTAGACTCTCATGGAAACAGATAGTTGGCGGTATGGTTGAAGTTTAGGTAGACCCAATCCCCCACAGAAAACTCACATTCAGTTCGATGAGGGTCTGCCATTCGCTTCATTCGCTCTTGAGCAGCCATCAAATGTTCCTTTAAGAGTTGCATTATTTGGTCTTTGCTCTTGAGCTCATCTTCCACCACTTGCACTTGAGTAGTTCCAGCCACATATGTCAAAAGGCATGGAGGTGGAACCCCATACACAACTTCATAAGGAGTCAACCCGGTGGATGGGTGTGTATTTGTGTTATACCACCACTCAGCTAGGGACAACCATTTAACCCATTCGTTTGGTTTGGAGCCTGCAAAACACCGCGAGTAAGTTCAAGGCATCAATTGACAATCTCAGATTGACCATCAGATTGAGGATGGTAGGCCGACCTGTGGCATAATTGAGTACCTTGTAATTTAAAAAACTCCCTCCAAAAAACACTAACGAAGGTTGGGTCCCTGTCACTGACAGTAGATAAAGGCATACAATGGAGCTTGAAGACATTGTCAATAAATAACTTGGCAACGGTAGTGGCAGTGTAGGGATGAGACAGAGAGATAAACTGGGCATACTTGGACGGCCTGTCTACCGCCACCATAATGCAGTCCTTGCCTTGTGAAGAAGGTAGTCCATCTATAAAACCCATAGAGATTTCTGTCCATAACCGTGTGGGAAGGGGCAGTGGCTGTAGTAATCAAGCTGGTGAGATGTTTTCTGACTTGTATTGAAGCTGGCACACATCACACTCCCTGATATACTGCCGCACATAAGACCCGCATGCCGGGCCAATAAAAATCTGCCTTAACCCTTTGCAAGGTTTTGTGGTATCCTGCATGACCCCCAAGTGGGCTTTCATGCATGTATGGAAGCACTTTTGGCCTAAGAGAAGAATTTGGGCCCAAATAGAACCGCCTCTTGTAAAATAAGAGACCGTCATGAAAGGTATATCGTGTAAGATCCAACTCTCCTTTAGCAAATTTCTCCATAAAAACCTGCGTTTCTGGGTTCTCATTGAAGCACTCACGAATCTCGTTGTCCCAAGAAATCACTGGTCTTGATATACCGAACAAAATACCATCTTCCTCTTGTCGGGAGAGAACATCTGCCACTTTATTGTCCTTCCCACTCTTGTATTCAACAATGAAATCGTAGCCCAGCAACTTAGATAACCAGCGTTGTTGAAGTGGAGTGCCAACATGCAGCTCTAGCAAGAACTTAAGACTCTGCTGATCAGTTTTGCTGATGAAGCTCTGCCCCAGCAAGTATGGACGCCATTTTTTCACTTCATTCACCAAAGCCAACAACTCCTTTTCATATGTTAATAAAAGGAGAGACTTTTCTTTCAAGGCTTGGCTAAGAAAAGCGAGCAGGCGACCGTTTTGTGCCATGTTACCTCCGCTACAAATAATACCACTTTTAGCGACAACTGGTTTCACTTTTACCATCGGCCGGTGTCCCCCACTAGAAGTTTCCTTCGTCATACCTGTGTGCCCCACGAACCGCAAACAATAATCAATAGCGGTGGTCTAAAACCTTTACCGTCAAGACCTATACCGTCAACAAGTGGCGCTCATGGTTGCCGCCGCTAAAAGTTATACCGGCGGCCAATCTAGGTTTTACCGGCGGTCACCGGTCCCTGCTATAAGCAATTTTTCTTGTAGTGTCTCTCTAAGTCAAATGAGGAGATTTCTGTAAACTACTTATTTTAAGGCCTACTGAAAATCCACATAAACTTAATGATCTTAGCAACATTTCCTTTATAGGTCCTCTTATTCATTTTTCCGCCATGATCCCATTCCATGGCCAAAGGTTAATTTTACATAATATTTGGCTTGTACTTAGAACATTCCCCTATACCAACCTAAAATAGATCCTTAAAAAAGGACACGGGACTGTTAGAAAAAAAGGACACAGTAGCCGCAAAGACTGCATGATGTGACTGCAAAGATAAGACAAATGAGTGTGGAGTTACTATGATTGAAGAGGCGACCAATTGTTTTGTCCGTAAACCTACAGTGGAGGCATATAAGGAAAATATTGTTTCTTTAAGATTATTGAAGATTGAGATTTTGTTAGAAAAGTCTACTGGGAAAATGCATTAGCATTAGCCCTCGGTGTAACCAAGTTCCAAATGAAATGATGAGGAATGTGCATAGATGGTTAAGGAGGCAAAGTCATCTCTTGAAGGGCCTTTTTTCGTTGGATGTATTTTTGAAAAGAATTTGGAATGTTGGGAATGATGTAAAAGTTGTCTCCTTACCTTTTCAAATGCCGTGTTTCATTGCTGGAATTCTGTATACCCATCCACCTGAAAAAGTTACTTTTAGCCTTTAGGAGTCTCAGAATTCTAGAATTCCAAATGTTGTTTCATTGCTGGAATTCTGTATACCTATCCACCTGAAAAGTCACTTTTAGCCTTAGGATTCTCAGAATTATAGTATTTCAAATGCTGGATGGGCCATGGGCATTTGGAATTCTACTTGGTGGCAGCATTGGGAGCATTTCATTTCTGTTATTTATTGCTACATTGGAGCCTTGCAGCATGTTATTTATATTTTCAGGTAACTGAGTGCAGGGCAACTGCATTCTGAGGACCCTAGCTGGGAATATGCCTGCATTGCCACAATTTCCAAGCAATACACCTAACCTGATTTTTTTTTTTTTTTTTAAAGAAAGGATTGGTGATCAGTTATTTATTATAGTGTTAAGAGATTTTGGTACTATAAGAATCAGCTTTGATAGGATGCTTAACCTCTAATCAGCTCCTTTCCATTCTGGCTGACTTGAAATGCAACAATTTCTGATTTGGGAGGGTAAACAACCAATCTACCCACTTATCTGTGGGGCATCACGGAAGGGTGCTTGGTTTCATGATTGGTATGAAATTTGAATTCGTATATGTTAATGTTGGATGCATGAAATTGACAACTGAATAATAAAAAGCTCTCAAAAGCATTCTAACTTAAGTTCTTCCGAGTTTTGATAGCAATCAAGGCCTTTTATTTTCAAATATATAAAAATCACATGGGGCCTGTTTGTTGGACTAAGAATTGAATACATAAGAACATAGAGATTGACTACATATGAAACCATTGTCAAATGAGCTCCACCAAAGGGTTAGTATAGAGGTGAAGTCTGGCTGACATGGGGTTAGGGGAGGTGAGTATGTAAATCTGGACTCATGATCTTCATTTTCTTAATTATTTTTCCATAATTAACATAAAGAACACTCGAACATTTATTGGTTTTTAAAAAAAAAATTCCCAACACCATGCCACCACCCATCTCTCTCCCTTTCTGAGGAACCTCTACAGAACCAATGAGGCCTATAAAGGTCTAGCGTCAACTGTGGGACCTCTACAAAACCTGTTTAGGGATTGTTGAGAGATAATATGCATTGATTAGTTATAGTGTATTGATGATTTTCATTTGGCATATAATTGCTACTGCATATATATGAAGCCCCATCATCATGGATGGGGGATCACCTTGATTTCCCTAAAATTGTAGATACTATGAAACGCGTTAGCAGGAACACTTTGAATTCTATAGTAGAAATCTTAATTCTCTGGTGGTGATGATGATGCAAGAATACTGCATTATTTGACGCAATGTAGTAGGAGAAAAACATGCCATATAATTCATTTCCCTCCCTTTCCATCCCAAATCATAATCTTCATAGTTGGAATTACAAAGAGAGTAATATAGAATCCCACAGAAGAAGGACAACAATCTATTCTGCCAAAATGTTCAAACCAATTACTGAATTACAATTTGATGTACATCCAATCCAAAAACACCCTTATGTAAGCTAAATAAATGAAAACAAGATGCAGTTTGGGTAGAAACTTACCATCCCGAGTCACATTTGGATAATCAGAAGCACTCAATGTGATGAACCAATCCCAATCTTTACTAATTCTATGCAAAATTGAAACTCCATGAAGTATGGAAGTTTCGTTTGTTTGATTCTAGAAACTGATTGTTTCGAATGGGTTCTTGTTGTGTTGCTCTAATGACCACCAAAATTTCCTTTTTGGCATGTACGTATTAGAATTTCTTCCACCATTTTTGTTGTTTTCATTTATTTGTGAAGGATCGAAGAGGTGTTCATGTTTTGAGGTTTTTGATGAGAATCAAAGTTAAGTAGATGATTGTTTTGACTCATGTTTCTTTTATTCTTAGTTTTTTTTTTCTTTTTTCCCTCACTTGTTCAAGGAAGAAGTTGGGTTTGCTTAGTTCGTGATTATAAACTGGTTTTCGATGGTAAAGGTGAAGATTTTCTCTACTCTGGATGGGGACAGTGAGGGTTTTTTGGGATGAACCAAACGGTTTTGATGAAAGTCTGAGTTTGCTGAAGTGTGGGATCCCTATATTGTTGTTGGCATGAAATTAAGGATGGCAGATATGGGCCAAGCTATGTTTGTTATTATACCTTTCTAGGTCTGTAAGAAAATTTTAATATACCTTTCCAATGCGAACAAAAAGACCCATAGTAAATTGTGGAATCATTTAGTTTCTATGAAATGCATGTTTTCTTCAATAATCTGTTTTCATCATTGTTAATCTATTGTACTAGAGAACCTTTTTCCGTAGAAATCTTGAAATGAGAAGGACCCACAAGTTTTTACTTTGACTTGCATGTTTTATTCAATAATTTGTTAGCTGGACATGCTTGTTATTCATTTCCTCTATTATTTTGATTCCATTTCCTTATAAGGAAAGTTATTCTTTTCCTTTTTAAAAAAAAAACACTCTTGTTTTCTTTCAGCAACTGAAGACGTAGAATCATTCGTCTTCCTCTCTGTCTCAATTCAACGAGGTCATATTTTGTTTTCAGTGTAAACCGCAGGTACATATAATTCATAGGCTTCTGTGACTCTTCTATTTCATATTTGTCTTTGAACTTGCTGAACATGTTATGGTCTTTTTTGTAGTATATACTACACAATCTACAAGTCATAGTTTTAGGTTTCAACGAATAATACTGATGCGACTTTGTAGTCATGTAGATAGATCACGTACAAAGCATATGAATAAAAGAGAATTCATGTATTTTAATTCCCGTACATATCTACAGATGTAGAGGATCTTATGGGGCTTGGTTGTCTTTAGAATCTTCATTCTTCTGCATCTCTCTGTTTCAAGGCATGGGTTGAGTCTTAAGAATATTCATCCATTTAATAGTCTTATGTGTTGAAAACGTAACTTATATTTCTATTGATTTTGAATAATCTGGAATAATGGTTATGTTTGCACATGTAGTTTGGAATATCTTCAAGGTAGTGAATTTGTTTTGCTTCTCCATGCTTTATTATTCCATATATCTAATCTTTCAGCTCATTTTTAAATGTGTTTTATATCGATTGGGTTGTAGCGAAGTAAATTATATGAATGGTTAATGTTGAACAAGCCTTAGTTTTATACCATGATTTATAGTATGATGAACTTACAATAAAAAAAAGGTAATTCTCACGTAAAAAATACACAAAAAACGATGGCCTTTGCCGTTGTTCAATTTTCGACGGCTTTCAGCCGCCAATCCCTTCGTACTCTACTGGGTCCTCTTTGTGATGGTGTGGTCCAAGAAACTATAAGCTGAACAGCTTTACAATAATCCCGGAACTGAATACATGGCATACCATAACCATAAATGCTTCTTTAAGAGCAGGTCTAAAAGTAGATTCTATTTTGACATTGTTCTGAAATGCTATCCAGAAATGCATCAACCACGCTTCTTGATTCTGATAAGTTGACAAGAAGATCACCTGGCAAGGGTGCAAATATGTCATCCAGGTCTCCAACCATCATCATTTGAGGTTGTGTCTAAGATGACTGTTACAAAAAGACAAACTTTGTAGCGGTAACTAATCTGTTTTATGAAAGCATATATTAACAATCATAAAGCAAAAACACACGAGAAACAGTGAAAAAAGAGGAACTCTATTTATCATATATGCAAGAGTAGAAAGAATCACATGCCTTCATATTATAAAAATGGAGGGTGCTTTCAAAAGTTATGAACCCAATCTATGTCCTAGGGAAGCCAGGCAGTTCATCCAAATTGGACGTTATGGTATTAGCATCAATTTGCCCAATGACAATGTTAAATACAGTCACTTCATTAGAAACAATTTCACCTTAGACAGTAATAGAAGAGCTATTTCTAGTAAGTAGTAATAGAGGAGGCATGGTCATCCTGTCATTATATAGTTGTGCTTGTTAGGCCAACCATGGGACTTGGACTTGTGCCCAATAGACCTAGGCATGGCCCATGGAACTTGGGTTAGATTTGGATTACAAGCGATTCTTGGTCATTACAATAATGAGAAAGGATGTGAATAGCTTTTGGATTGAAAAAATCTGGTGCTTAAAAAAACCCTTTGGACATGTTTTGCATATCTATGGCCGGGACTTGTAATTCTAAGCATAATAAGGTTGAATTGTCGAATGTGTTTTGCCCATCATATCTTCTTTTTAACAGATAGCTTAATTAGAACCTATGGCCTGGTGGTTGGGCATTTCCCAATGGTGCCACAGGCTCTTTTTTTTTTTTTTGCTTGTCTTTTTTGCTTACTGTTGTTTTGTGTTTTATCTTTTTAGGAGACACTAGATCCTAGTAGTATAATCCTAAGATTTGTATATGTTGTGGGACTGTTCTATAGAATTGAGGCTGCATCACTTCTCTTGACCGGTATTTTGGTGTTTAACAGTTTCTATTTTCTTAACTTCTTTTGTTGTTGCTTTTGAGATATTTATGTTCATTCACATTTATAAATTTTTCTAATGTGATTCTTTTACAAAGAATTTGTTATTTTGGTTTAGGTGCTTTATTTATTATTGCTAAAGTTCATCTTATATTGGTGGATTATTATATTTTGGGCACCTTTTTTAAATTAAAAGTCTTTAGTGTGTTTTTTCTCTTGGCTTTATTTCAGGATTTTATTAGGCTTCCATTCCCATATCTATTCCAGTTTCAAGTTTTATTGATTTGTGAGCATAACTTCTTTTGTTTCTTTTTCTTATTTCAAATACCTAACAGAGCAAAAGATACTTAATGGAATATCATTTGTTATATCAGCGGGAAGTAGTGTTGCTAGTGTCGGTACAAGTGGCAGTGGTAAGGTTTCGATGATTTTAATGTATATTGTAGCTAAATATTATATAAAGAAACTACCTTGAACTGTGTGATTCTTTCTTTCTTTTGTTTCCTTTGTAACATACTTGACGGATGAGTGAACGACAAACAAGATGATGGAGGGAACTCTCCTCATGCAATCTATCTATACAGGATATTCTTCTTCATTTGTTAGCTTTAAAACATTCTAAAATAAAAGACATAGTTCACATTGATTTTAAATGATTGATGCATAGTAGGACACGACGGTGAAATAATGTCTTCATTTGGAGAAAACTTTTGTGATCCTACCTTGCTTTTTTTCCTTGAAAATTTCTGATCCAAGCACTTTTTTACTGCCACGTCTCATTTAACAACTGCATATGCATGCTCCCAAATGTCTGCCCGGCGCCTGGTGGTATATTGTTTGGTTGGGCTTCATTTTGATGTTCTCCCTCACGGTACTGACATTCTAATATCAAATGTGATCCTATTGTACGTCATGTCTTTGAATTTCCGAGATCCCTTTGATTTATGGACTACTCTTTATTCTCTGACTATTTCACTTGTAAAGCATGCCCTTTCTTTTATGGTCTATGAAGTTAATATCTTCAATGGCAGTTCTATAAGGTTTTTGGGAATTATGCTTTCTATAGGGTCTTTTGTGAACATTATTTTGTGATGGATCATTGTTTCTCATCATGCAGCATTGTTTTCATATTTCAAGTTATTATTTATATTTTCTTTGTTTTTATTATGCAAAAACAAGAAACTGACTGAAGACATAAGGTACCATAACATATGTAATGAGGTTGAATGACCAACCAGCACTTCATTTCCCGGTTACTTAGAGGACCTAACCTGAAATCTCTCAAGTATGAAGCTTCCTTTTAGACCAGATCGATAGTACTTTTGTAATTTTGTCCTTTTGATGTTGTGCTTTTACGCCCTTTGATGTACATTATCTCTCTATTTAATGCAAATATCACCATCTGAGAAAAAAAATCGCAATTCAAGTTTATTTAATTTAATCGGGTAATTGCATAGTTTGGACAGCTATGGGATGGCAAATAGCTAGCAAAGCTTTGTAACAATGGGCATACAACTAAATTTTTTCTGGGATCCGGGTGGATTCCAAGTTCTGTTGCCAGTAGGGTAATTTCGTTTTCTTTTTGTTTGTTTTTGTGGGTTTTGTCTAAACATTGACAAGGTTCGAGAAAGCTTCACATTATCCGGTGTTTTCACTTTACCCCTACTGTACTTTTATTCCTCATGTTTTTATATTCTTTTGCTTTGCATGCATAACATGAGGGTGATGTTCATCATAGGTTGCGGGGTGGGGACAAGCACACTTGTCTATTTTTAGACAAATTTTTCAAACACCTTTTGCTTTAGTTTCTATATTTAGGAAGTTTTTCAAATTTCTTTTTAGAATTTTTGCTGTTTATCTTTGGCTTTTTAGATTTTTTTGAAGAGAGAAAATTTTTGAGTGAATTTTCAATAAACGGAAGATAGCTTGAATTTTAGAATTCTCAAAATTTAGACAAAAGAGAGTTTTTGTTTGCGGAAATCTTTTTGAAAAGCGCTAAATTTTGACCCTTTCACATTACATAGTTCGTATACGTTTTCAAAACCTTTAAATGTGAAATTATGTTTTCCATTCCTTTTACGAGTTGATTGAATATATAAAGGAAAACCAAACTTTAGTTTTATAGGTTTCCTGGTTCATCTGGGTGGATTTTTTCACAAATTAGTGAATTAAGTCGGGTACATGAAAAGGGCTGCCTATTGTTGGGGACCGTTGAAAAGGAAAAAAAATCAAGAGAAAAGGAAAAAGAAGATAGAGAGAAGCTTGTCGCTGAAATTTCACGGCCTTTTGAGAAACAATAGTGCGAAAGCCATCATGGTTGCCTTAATTTGGGTACATGAAAAGGGCTGTCTATTGTTGGGGACCGTTAAAAAGGAAGAAAAAATCAAAAGAAAAGAAAAAAGAAGAAAGAGAGAAGCTTGTCGCTGAAATTTCACGGCCTTGTGAAAAACAATAGTGTGAAAGCCATCATGGTTGCCTTAATTCGGGTACACCCTTAATTCGGGTACATGAAAAGGGCTGCCTATTGTTGGGGACCGTTGAAAAGGAAAAAAAATTTCACGGCCTTATAAAAAATAGTAGTGCGAAAGCCATCATGGTTGCCTTAATTCGAGTACATGAAAAGGGCTGCCTATTGTTGGGGACCGTTGAAAAGGAAAAAAAACCACGGCTTTTTGAAAAACAATAGTGCGAAAGCCATCATGGTTGCCTTAATTTGGGCACACCCTTAATTTGGGTACATGAAAAGGGCTGCCTATTGTTGGGGACCGTTGAAAAGGAAAAAACATTTCATGGCCTTACAAAACAGTAGTGCGAAAGCCATCATGGTTGCCTTAATTCGGGTACATGAAAAAGGCTGCCTATTGTCGGGGACCGTTGAAAAGGAAAAAAAATCACGGCCTTTTGAAAAACAATAGTGCGAAAGCCATCATGGTTGCCTTAATTTGGGTACACCCTTAATTCGAGTACATGAAAAGGGCTGCCTATTGTTGGGGACCGTTGAAAAGGAAAAAAAATTTCACGGCCTTTTAAAAAACAGTAGTGCGAAAGCCATCATGGTTGCCTTAATTCGGGTACATGAAAAGGGCTGCCTATTGTTGGGGACTGTTGAAAAGGAAAAAAAATCACGGCCTTTTGAAAAACAATAGTGCGAAAGCCATCATGGTTGCCTTAATTTGGGCACACCCTTAATTCGGGTAGATGAAAAGGGCTGCCTATTGTTGGGGACCGTTGAAAAGGAAAAAAATTTCACGGCCTTTTAAAAAACAGTAGTGCGAAAGCCATCATGGTTGCCTTGATTCGGGTACATGAAAATGACTGCCTATTGTTGGGGACCGTTGAAAAGGAAAAAAAAATCACGGCCTTTTGAAAAACAATAGTGCGAAAGCCATCATGGTTGCCTTAATTTGGGCACACCCTTAATTCGGGTACATGAAAATGGCTGCCTATTGTTGGGGACCGTTGAAAAGGAAAAAAATTTCACGGCCTTTTAGAAAACAGTAGTGCGAAAGCCATCATGGTTGCCTTGATTCGGGTACATGAAAAGGGCTGCCTATTGTTGGGGACCGTTGAAAAGGAAAAAAAAATCACGGCCTTCTGAAAAACAATAGTGCGAAAGCCATCATGGTTGCCTTAATTTGGGTACACCCTTAATTCGAGTACATGAAAAGGGCTGCCTATTGTTGGGGACCGTTGAAAAGGAAAAAAAATTTCACGGCCTTTTAAAAAACAGTAGTGCGAAAGCCATCATGGTTGCCTTAATTCGGGTACATGGAAAGGGCTGCCTATTGTTGGGGACTGTTGAAAAGGAAAAAATCATAGGTTTTTGAAAAACAATAGTGCGAAAGCCATCATGGTTGCCTTAATTTGGGTACACGCTTAATTCGGGTACATGGAAAGGGCTGCCTATTGTTGGGGCCCGTTGGAAAGGAAAAAATAAGAGAAAAGAAAAAAGAAGAAAGAGAGAAGCTTGTTGCCGAAATTTCACGGCCTTTCAAAAAACAATAGTGTGAAAGCCATCATGGTTGCCTTAATTTGGGTACATGAAAAGGGCTGCCTTTTGTTGGAGACTGTTGAAAAGAAAAAAAAAAATCAAGCGGAAAAAAGAAGAAAGAGAGAAGCTTGTCGCTGAAATTTCATTGCCTTTTGAAAAACAATAGTGTGAAAGCCATCATGGTTGCCTTGAGAGGAAATCTTTTTTCCTTTTTTTTTTGTTTTTTTTTTTTGCTTAGTCTAGGTGGACCGGATTATTTGATTGAGTCGTTTTCCGGGGGTTCTAGCGGAGCATTTAACACTTATTTTTTGATGTATACATACTTTCTTATCGTGCACGGTCATATTTAGCATGATTTTGAAAATTTCTTTCCAAAGATGAGATTGGTGAACCGTATTTCAAATTTTTCTTTACTTTGACTATGTGATAAGTCCTTAAAAATGTAGAATTTCCTTATCATTTTAGAATAATTAAGGACTTAATCATCAAATCATGGACCATTTTAGTAAAAAAATTATGAATTTATGTTTTGAGCATCAAAGTCTGAATTTGAGTCAAAATTCATCCAAAAATTGCATTTTCACATAAAATCATGAATTTCTCTATTTTTGGCATTGAAAGTCACAAATTTCCCATAACTTTTTATTCACACATGAAATGATGAATTTTCTTTGCACCTTTAATTTAATTGAAGAAAACTTGATAAAATGGTGACATTTTATGCATTTATTTGGTGTGAATTGGGACCGCATCTTGCATAATTCCTTACCTATATGATTAGATTATTCTTTGATCTTTGCTTTTATTTTTGTAGGGAATTTCAGAAATCGGGGCCCACGGAAGAGAATTGATGAATCAAATGGACTATAGACCCACCTTCCTTTGGCATGGATCTAAGGTAGGGGCGGCCATGGTAGGGTCCGCTCTCGCCATGGTAGGGTCCGCTCTCATATGCAAGAAGAAAATCAGATTTAATCTCTTGAAGATAAGTTCCAAATTTGTGGGCAATGAGATGATGAGGTGTCCTATCTATTCTCCAACAAATATTGCTTACATGTCAAGATGGATGGCTGAGATTCAATTCAAGCCAAACAAAGAAGAAAACAAAATTGTAAAAGAAAGTCAAGCCAAGGTAGGGACGTCCAAGCATGGGATAGTTCAAAGATTGCATTTTTTCCAAGTATGGCCCACTCCTATGTCATGTTTGGGATGAAATTAAATTCAGATTTGAAGAGATGTTTAAGGTAGGCCATGCCAAGAGGTTTTTCTAGCCATGAGGAGTTCAAAAGATTGAAGTTTGCAAACCAAGGATTCTCCTTACCAAGTGTTGCACGTCCAACACCACTCCAAGAAGATTAAAAAACGTCCATGAGGGGGGCCACATTGTTTTAAAATTTGTTTCAAATCTGAAATTCAGATTTGAATTGATCCTTAACCCAAGTGGGACCCAAGAGAGGGAGTTGCATGAGATAAGAACAATCCTAATTTTACTAGGATTGTGAGCCAACCCCTAGAAAATCTCTCAAAAACCCTCCTAATCCTAATCCAACTTGGACCACACACTACTAATCCTTACCCAAATCAAAAACCTTGCAACCCAAGCTATCAAAAATATATAAATAGAGCCAAAAGAGGGCTGGACGTGGATCCCCATATCTCCATTCCCCTTGGACGACCAGCAACAATAATTCCCCTTTTTTTCATTAATTCTTCTTCATCTCTCCTCCTTCCATCAATATTTCATCCAAGGCCTTCCCTAAGGCACTACCACTTGGATTTTTACGCCTTCGCGCCGCCACCGTTGCTATCGTCACTCCACCATCGGATCATCCTTGAAATCATCTTCCCTTGCTTGGATTTCAGATCGCGAAACGAGAGCCGGTTGGATCGCCGTTCAAGACCGCGAGTCCCTCTCCTCCGTTTAGTGTTTCTTGTGTCTATGGTAAGGTTGGATGCACTTTATTTTTATTAAAAGAATTTTGTAATGGTTATTTGCTTGTAATGGGTCTTTCATTAATAAATCAAGTTTATGGGGTCTTGGTCTTCACCAATGAGTCAACATTGAATTTTTGTGCGTAGTGACAGTGCGCACTTGGTGCGGTGGTCTTGATTTTTCGTGATGGCATTAAGCAAAGTAATTATTGCAAAGTTTTAGAATTAAAATATAATTTCTTTATTCTCTGATTTTATTTTATTTGATTTTATTTTATTTGATTTTATTCTTTATTCTATGCACCCTTAACAATTATTGCAATTGGTTGGGCTAATGAATCTTATGGTGATGCTGTGGTTAGATTAGGTTTCTAGATTAGGATTTTAATTTTCTTTGGTTGTAATTAATATTTCAGATTTGTAATTAATTTTTAATTCAATTAGTAAATTTGATTTGTATAGTTTTTTTTAGGCTAGAACTAGTTTTTTTTATTAGGACAGGTTTTGCGATAACTAAACTCTCCGTGGATCGATCCGGTTTCACCGGTTATTACTACAATCGCGGCCTTGCACTTGGGGCTACGATCAAGTTTTTGGCGCCGTTGCCGGGGAGTTTTTCTTCGCTTAAGGTATTTTTTCCAACCTATCTTTTTAATTGCTTTGTGGGTGTGCCTTTACTATTCCGCAATCATTCTAGATCTAAGGGTAGCATGCATGGAATGTTTGGACCAGCCCTATTGCATTAAAAAGTGGATTTTTAATCTCTGATTTTTGATAAAATTGGAACTATTTCAGATCTGAAAAAATTATTTTTTTCTGATTTTTCAAAAATCACATCCAATTTCTGAAAATTGCCTAATTTACTTGTTCTAATTTGGACTAGTTTAGGTCATTTAATTTCGTTTTTTTTTGTTGCTGGTTAGGATTAATTAGGGTCTGTTAAATTCAGTTATTTCTCATATTTTTAGGTTTTTAAAGTTTCCAAAAAAATTCTGGAACTTTCCCTCACAAAGGCAAGTCGTAGATCGCACAAATTCGGCTTTTTGGCCACCAAACTTGCAAAAATCTGAAAATTTCAGAACTTTCATTGGAAACTCAGTTTTATTAGTTGTTTTTAAATTTAAAAGGACTCTTAAAAACTTGCTGGAATTTTTTTTTAAGAAGGTTAGTTATTTCTTTGGGAAGCCGAACAAACTGCCTTTCTTAATTGGTTCGATGTCTAGGCAAGTCTTGTCCCAATAGATAAGGGAGACAAGTCTCTTGTTCTAGAAAGTGGTTTTTAAGCGGGACCCTTGCAACGCATCGTGACCCCACCACTGATCTGGAGACTTACCTGGTCGGGCCAGTTTCATAGATTTGAGTTTGGGAACTTTCCTTAGAGATATTAAACTCTCTAAGATTAGGACTTTGCAAGAATTTGAGAATCTTCTTTTAAATCTAAGAACGGACCTTAGGTAGTTTTTCTTTCTAGGTTTCTTTATAAAAAGAAAGAAATAAAAACTTTTCAAAATTCCAAAAAAGATGGAAAGACCCCCATCTTCTTGGCAGAGGGACTCCTCAAATCGGTTAGTAAGGAAGGAATCACCTGTCAAGAGCTTGATTAAATTCTACGAATCTAGATCTCCTGGTTCTCTTAGGATTTCCAATATGGCTGATGAGCATAGTGATAACGAGGAGAACGGTAATGGGAATGGACCCAATAATAATGGGGAGGTGAATCAACCTCTTAGGAGTTTACGTGATTACCTTCACCCTACACGACAAGCCACACCGTCGTGCAGGGTTATACCCGCAGGTGCGGGTCAATTTGATATCAAACCGGGAGTAATCCAACTTCTCCCCAAATTTCATGGACTTGAATCAGAAAGTGCATATTTGCACATTAAAGAGTTTGAAGAAGTGTGTGCAACACTACACTTCAATAATGTGAGGGAAGACCTTATCAAATTTCGTTTGTTTCCATTTTCCCTCAAAGATAAGGCTAAGGCATGGCTTCACTCCTTACAACCAAATTCGATTGCTCTTTGGCCCGACATGGTCCGGGAATTTTTAAAGAAATTTTTCCCATTACATAAGACCAACACCTTACGGAGGAATATTATGAATTTTAAACAAAAAGACAAGGAGTCTTATTATAGGTGTTGGGAACGCTTTAATGAACTACTCCTTGCATGTCCCCACCACGGATTTGAATTGCACAATACAATTGGTCACTTTTATGATGGACTTAGTCCAGAAACACGTCAATTCGTGGAGATGATGTGCAATGGGGAGTTCATGGCGAAAAACCCAAATCAAGCATGGACCTACCTTCAGTTTTTGGCAGATAGTGCACAAAATTGGGACACATCTAAAGGTATAGACCCCGTAAAGCAATCGAGTCAGGCCAAAGGAGGGGGGTTATATGTATTAAAAGAAAGCGATGATCTTCAAGCAAAAATTGCCTATCTTACAAGAGAAGTTGAGTCCTTGAAATTTGTGAAGAATAAGGAACCTGCTATAGTTTGTGGCATCTGCGCTAGTGATAAACACATTTCTTCGGAGTACCCAACACTCCCTGCTTTTCAAGAAGCGTTTCACGAGCAAGCAAATGCCACTAACACATACAACCGGCAGTTTAACAATTCTTTGGGTAACACATACAACCCTAATTGGAGGAATCACCCCAACTTTAGTTGGAGGAATGGCCCAAATACTACTCAGCCCAATTTCAACCAAATGTCAAATCCATTTGGGGGTACTCCTAGTACATATGCTCAAAACACACAGCAAATGGTACCCCCTACAACACAAACGACACCTTGGGATGAACTTGTGGCTAAGTTTATGGTGAATCAAGAGTCCATCAATAAAAAACATGATCAGAACTTTGAGAATTTACAGAACACCATGCAGAACCTCTGTAAATTGATTGAATCACAAAATAAGGGGGCTTTTCCAGCCCAACCACAGCCCAATCCAAAAGGGCAATTTGAGGTTCATCAAGGTGGTCCGTCAAATTCAAAGGAGCAGGTTCAAGCTGTTACTACTCTACGTAGTGGTAAAGAGATTGCAAAGCCTGATCTGGAAAAAAATAAACAACCTGCATCCTCAGATCAGGAAGGGAAAGAAAATGAAGTCCCTTCTATCAAGGAAAAAAGCCCAGTTCCTCCGGGATTCAAGCCCTTACGGCCTTTTCCCAACCGATTAGCTCTTGCCAAGCCATCTATACAGAACCAGGAAATCTTTGATGTACTTAAAGAGGTTAAAATTAACATCCCGTTGTTAGACGCAATCAAACAAGTCCCATCTTACGCAAAGTTTCTTAAGGACTTGTGCACGTTGAAGCGTAAGATACATGTACAAAAGAAAGCGTTCCTCACTGAGCAAGCTAGTGCAATTTTAAAGCATGACGCTCCCCCTAAATTCAAAGATCCAGGATGCCCCACGATTTCGTGCATTATTGGAAATTGTCAAATTGAACAAGCGCTGCTTGATCTTGGGGCGAGTGTCAACTTACTACCCTACTCGGTCTATGTAAAATTGGGGTTAGGCGAACTCAAACCCACCCAGATTACTTTGCAGCTCGCAGACCGATCAGTCAAAAGACCAAGAGGGATAGTAGAGGATGTGCTTGTGCAAGTTGACAAGTTCTACTTTCCAGTAGACTTCATTGTGCTAGACACTCATCCTGTGGCAGATCCTCATGCTCAGATTCCGGTAATTCTGGGGAGACCATTCTTAGCCACATCCAATGCATTAATCAATTGCCGGAATGGAAAAATGACGCTATCTTTTGGTAACATGACATTAGAGCTAAATGTTTTTGACCTTTGCAAACAACCACGGGATGATAACATTGACCTTGAAGAAGTAGATTTGATCAGTGTTCTTACAGCAGAAACTTTTAAAAAATCAATCTCTGATTCCATTGAGTCAATTGAGGGCCTGATCCTCTGTGAAGAAACACTTGATAACACTGTTGAAATGGTCAACACTATAGGCAAACCCTCTTTTGAAGAGCTATTACCAACTGGTACTCTGTCTCTTCCATCTCAGGTGAGGCCGCCCAAACCTGAGTTGAAACCCTTGCCCTCTCACCTGAAATATGCATACCTTGGAGAAAATGAAACATTTCCTGTAGTAATTTCTGCACACCTTGACAAGGACCAAGAAGTCCAACTCTTAGAAGTGCTCAAACTGCACAAAGGTGCAATTTCTTGGACCATGGCTGACATTAAGGGAATTAATCCCCTCGTGTGTACACATCATATCTATTTGGAGGAGAATGCAAAACCCTCCCGTCAGATGCAACGCCGGTTAAACCCCACCATGCAGGAAGTGGTTAGGGCGGAAGTTTTGAAACTTCTAGATGTGGGTATCATTTATCCAATTTCGGATAGCCAATGGGTCAGCCCTACCCAAGTTGTACCTAAGGCAGGCGTAACTGTAGTCCGTAATGCTAATGATGAGCTCATCCCAACCCGCATACCCACAGGTTGGCGAGTTTGCATCGACTACAGAAAGTTAAATGCTGTCACACGAAAGGATCATTTCCCCCTACCCTTCTTGGACCAAATTTTAGAACGGGTAGCTGGCCACGAGTATTATTGTTTCTTGGATGGATATTCTGGATACAATCAAATAGAGATCGCCCTGGAAGACCAAGAGAAAACAACTTTCACATGCCCCTTTGGCACCTTTGCTTACCGACGGATGCCCTTTGGGCTGTGTAATGCTCCTGCAACCTTTCAAAGGTGCATGCTGAGTATTTTTAGTGATATGGTGGAACGTTTTCTCGAAGTCTTCATGGACGATTTCTCCGTTTTTGGAGATTCTTTCCAAGATTGTTTGAGCAACTTAACTAAGGTCCTCTCTAGGTGTGAAGAAAAGAACTTAGTACTGAATTGGGAAAAATGTCATTTTATGGTACGACAAGGGATTGTCCTTGGCCACATTGTATCATCTAAAGGATTGGAAGTGGACAAAGCCAAAATAGATCTAATTTCCAATTTGCCCGCCCCAAAAACCGTAAGAGATGTAAGATCTTTCTTAGGGCATGCTGGATTCTACAGAAGGTTCATAAAAGATTTTAGTGTCATTTCTCGACCACTATGCAACCTTCTGCTAAAGGAAGCAGAATTTGAGTGGACGGAGGCATGTCAAGTGGCTTTTACCAAGCTTAAGGACATGTTGACGACTGCTCCAATTATGCAACCTCCAGATTGGAGCCTACCCTTTGAAATCATGTGCGATGCTAGCGATTATGCAGTTGGGGCAGTTCTTGGGCAACGTAGGGACAAAAGGCCATATGTAATTTACTATGCTAGCAGGACTTTAAACAGTGCACAGATTAATTATTCTACAACAGAGAAAGAACTATTGGCTGTGGTCTATGCACTGGATAAATTCCGTTCCTACTTAATTGGATCCAAAATTGTGATCTTTACTGACCATTCTGCGCTGAAGTACTTGCTTTCTAAGAAAGATGCCAAGCCCAGACTGATCAGATGGATCCTTCTACTCCAAGAGTTCAATATCGAAATCAAGGATAAGAAAGGAGTAGAAAATGTGGTGGCTGATCATCTTTCTAGGATTGTCCTTTCCAACGCTTTAGAACCTTTGCCAATCCAGGACACTTTCCCTGATGAGCACTTGTTTGCCACTTTTTCCCATTCTCCATGGTATGCTGACATTGCTAATTATCTAGCTTCGGGTGAAATTCCAAAAGAATGGACCCAACAAGATAAAAACAAGTTTTTCACTGAGGTGAAACAGTTTTTCTGGGATGACCCATACCTTTTCAAATACTGCCCAGACCAAATCATTAGGAGATGCATTCCAGACCATGAAATGAACAGTGTTATATCATTTTGCCATTCTCAAGCTTGTGGGGGCCATTTTTCTGCTAAAAAGACCGCTCACAAAATTTTGCAATCTGGTTTTTACTGGCCCACTATATTTAAAGATGCATATGATTTCTGTAAAGTATGTGAGCGGTGCCAAAAATTGGGTTCAATTTCCAAAAGGAACATGATGCCTTTAAACCCAATTTTGGTCGTCGAGTTATTCGATGTATGGGGTATAGACTTTATGGGACCATTTCCCCCGAGCTTTGGTTTTCATTATATCCTCGTTGCAGTTGATTATGTTTCCAAATGGATTGAAGCAATCCCATGTAGGAACAATGATGCTAAAACGGTAAAAAAGTTTATCTTGGACAGTATCTTTTCCCGTTTTGGAACTCCGCGTGCCATCATTAGTGATGGGGGCACTCACTTTTGTAACCGCATTATTGAGAGTTTGTTTCAAAATTACGGTGTTACACATAAAGTGGCTACCCCCTATCATCCTCAAACAAGTGGGCAGGTAGAGGTCTCAAATAGGGAAATTAAAAGAATTTTGGAGACCACGGTAAAACCGAATCGTAAGGATTGGTCCATGCGGTTAAATGATGCATTGTGGGCCTATCGCACTGCATATAAGACCCCAATTGGGATGTCTCCATACCGGCTTATATATGGGAAAGCTTGCCACCTTCCAGTGGAGCTAGAACATAAAGCTTATTGGGCCATAAAACAACTGAACTTTGACTTAGACAAGGCTGGGGAGAAAAGAGCTCTTGATCTAAATGAATTAGAAGAATTGAGAAACGAGGCTTATATGAACTCACGAATTTACAAGGACAGGACTAAGGCCTTTCATGATAAACGGATATTAAGAAAATCATTCCATCCGTCTCAAAAAGTCCTCTTGTACAATTCTCGACTTCATCTTTTCCCTGGAAAGTTAAGATCTCGTTGGACAGGCCCCTACATTGTTCAAGAAGTATTTCCATATGGGGCAGTGACCCTCATTGATCCATCGAATGGTACCTCTTTTAAAGTTAATGGCCAACGTTTAAAACCATTCTTGGAGACTATTCCTCCAGAGGAAAATGTAATTCCTCTGATCGATCCTATCTATCAGGATTGATGGGCACTGGATCTGACAGTGGCCCATACCTTTGTATATTATGCATATATTTTTCTATTTTCTTTGTGTGTTCTTTGTCTCACATTGGACAGGGTACTATGCAAAAGCTTCATTACTCCAGGTGCTTTCTACCCTTTTTCCTCCTTTTACATTTTCACCTCATGTTACATTTCATTTCGCATTTCATGTATGACATCGAGGACGTTGTCTAGTTTAGGTTGGGGGGTGGGAACAAGCACACTTGTCCAATTTTAGACAAATTTTGTTTATTTTCATTTCTGAGTAGCCGTTTTTTTCAAAAAATAAAAAATAAAAAAAAGGGGGTTTTCAAAAGAACTTGACGATTTGAAGATGCTTAGAAATCTGGAATTTCAGAATTTTTTTGGAAGGAAGTAAAATGAAGGTTCATTATTTTCTAAAAAATAAAATGAATACCGAACTTTTTTTTTTCACAGTACCACGTGTACATCATTTCAAAAGTTTTGGACAAAAAGATTTAAGTGTCATTTTCAGAGTTCTTTCAAGAGAGAAAAAGAGACGACTTTATGAAATTTGGCCATATGAGTTCTCCTGGTTCATCGGCATGGTTAGGCCAACCAAAACCAGTGAATTAATTCGGGTGAATTGAAAAGGGCTGCCTATTGTTGGGGACCGTTTAAAAAGAAAAAAAAATTGCCAAGGGATGCACAAATAAGTGTTCAAAAAAAAAAAAAAAAAAAAGAGTTTAGTTATAACTCTTGAAAAGAATAAAAAGTTATGTGACTAGTTTGGGTTCGTAGCCTTTTTAACCCGAGCCAGTAAGCTCGTAGGGGTATTTATATACCTAGTGCCCTAAAGACATCTGTTTTGGGAGTCATTGGCCTAATGCTCATTATATGGGTTAATTAGAAAGCTTAAGGGACCTAGGCATTGCACAGTCACATGCGTGTGTTCACAAAGAAAAAAAAAAAAGGATGCATCTCGCGGCCTTTGAAAAACAACAGTGCGAAAGCCGTCATAGTAGCCTTGAGAGGAGACTTGTATTTTGCCCGAATCTAGGAAAGTTGGAAATTCCGAGGGAGAATTCTGTTTTCATGGCACTATCGTAGAACATTTAAAATTTTTGTTTTGATGTATACATTTGCACAAGGCACTCAAAGTTGTGGTATAATTTAAGAAAAAAAAAACGTGAACCGGATTTTGAGAAGTCTGAAATCTTGATTATTCGAGGCATCCGATTTGACTCAATCATCTTTTGAAAAACCTTCCATTGAATTTCTTTCACTTTTAGGTAAATGAATTTTGTGGGCATATTCACTGCAAACCCTCACGAGGCACAACTCGTCCACTAGGGGTAACCTAGGGGTTTAAGGGCTTGCTGCATACGCTAAATGCAGCCGAGAGTGCCAGCGAAAGTGGCGTTTTTCTTTTTGTCTTTGCATTTAGTTTAGATTAGATTAGGCCAGAAGACCTACCATAGTCTGCATATTTTGCTCGGGACTAGCAAAAAGCTGGTTGGGGGGTGTGATAAGTCCTTAAAAATGTAGAATTTCCTTATCATTTTAGAATAATTAAGGACTTAATCATCAAATCATGGACCATTTTAGTAAAAAAATTATGAATTTTTGTTTTGAGCATCAAAGTCTGAATTTGAGTCAAAATTCATCCAAAAATTGCATTTTCACATAAAATCATGAATTTCTCTATTTTTGGCATTGAAAGTCACAAATTTCCCATAACTTTTTATTCACACCTGAAATGATGAATTTTCTTTGCACCTTTAATTTAATTGAAGAAAACTTGATAAAATGGTGACATTTTATGCATTTATTTGGTGTGAATTGGGACCGCATCTTGCATAATTCCTTACCTATATGATTAGATTATTCTTTGATCTTTGCTTTTATTTTTGTAGGGAATTTCAGAAATCGGGGCCCACGGAAGAGAATTGATGAATCAAATGGACTATAGACCCACCTTCCTTTGGCATGGATCTAAGGTAGGGGCGGCCATGGTAGGGTCCGCTCTCATATGCAAGAAGAAAATCAGATTTAATCTCTTGAAGATAAGTTCCAAATTTGTGGGCCATGAGATGATGAGGTGTCCTATCTACTCTCCAACAAATATTGCTTACATGTCAAGATGGATGGCTAAGATTCAATTCAAGCCAAACAAAGAAGAAAACAAAATTGTAAAAGAAAGTCAAGCCAAGGTAGGGACGTCCAAGCATGGGATAGTTCAAAGATTGCATTTTTTCCAAGTATGGCCCACTCCTATGTCATGTTTGGGATGAAATTAAATTCAGATTTGAAGAGATGTTTAAGGTAGGCCATGCCAAGAGGTTTTTCTAGCCATGAGGAGTTCAAAAGATTGAAGTTTGCAAACCAAGGATTCTCCTTACCAAGTGTTGCACGTCCAACACCACTCCAAGAAGATTAAAAAACGTCCATGAGGGGGGCCACATTGTTTTAAAATTTGTTTCAAATCTGAAATTCAGATTTGAATTGATCCTTAACCCAAGTGGGACCCAAGAGAGGGAGTTGCATGAGATAAGAACAATCCTAATTTTACTAGGATTGTGAGCCAACCCCTAGAAAATCTCTCAAAAACCCTCCTAATCCTAATCCAACTTGGACCACACACTACTAATCCTTACCCAAATCAAAAACCTTGCAACCCAAGCTATCAAAAATATATAAATAGAGCCAAAAGAGGGCTGGACGTGGATCCCCATATCTCCATTCCCCTTGGACGACCAGCAACAATAATTCCCCTTTTTTTCATTAATTCTTCTTCATCTCTCCTCCTTCCATCAATATTTCATCCAAGGCCTTCCCTAAGGCACTACCACTTGGATTTTTACGCCTTCGCGCCGCCACCGTTGCTATCGTCACTCCACCATCGGATCATCCTTGAAATCATCTTCCCTTGCTTGGATTTCAGATCGCGAAACGAGAGCCGGTTGGATCGCCGTTCAAGACCGCGAGTCCCTCTCCTCCGTTTAGTGTTTCTTGTGTCTATGGTAAGGTTGGATGCACTTTATTTTTATTAAAAGAATTTTGTAATGGTTATTTGCTTGTAATGGGTCTTTCATTAATAAATCAAGTTTATGGGGTCTTGGTCTTCACCAATGAGTCAACATTGAATTTTTGTGCGTAGTGACAGTGCGCACTTGGTGCGGTGGTCTTGATTTTTCGTGATGGCATTAAGCAAAGTAATTATTGCAAAGTTTTAGAATTAAAATATAATTTCTTTATTCTCTGATTTTATTTTATTTGATTTTATTTTATTTGATTTTATTCTTTATTCTATGCACCCTTAACAATTATTGCAATTGGTTGGGCTAATGAATCTTATGGTGATGCAGTGGTTAGATTAGGTTTCTAGATTAGGATTTTAATTTTCTTTGGTTGTAATTAATATTTCAGATTTGTAATTAATTTTTAATTCAATTAGTAAATTTGATTTGTATAGTTTTTTTTAGGCTAGAACTAGTTTTTTTTATTAGGACAGGTTTTGCGATAACTAAACTCTCCGTGGATCGATCCGGTTTCACCGGTTATTACTACAATCGCGGCCTTGCACTTGGGGCTACGATCACTATTCCGAGAATTGAGAGTATCCAATGTTTATAAAATTTTTTTGGAGAGTTTCTTTTGATTTCTTTAGTTTTTTATTCTTTATTATGACAAAACCTCACGAAGCACAATTCGTCCACTCGGGTAACCTATGGGTATAAGGGCTTACTACATATGCTAAATGCAGTTGAGAGTGCCAGTGAAAGTGGATTTTGTTTTCTGCATTAGTCTTCTTTTGTATTTTTAGGTTCGTTTAGGTTAGGTTAGTTAACTTCACCTTTTCACATCTTTTGCTAGGGATTAGTAAAATGTTGGTCGGAGGGCGTGATGAGTCCATGAAATTGTATCATATTGTCATTATTTCATATAGATTTATGTACTTATTTAGGATAACTTGATTTCATTGAATTTTATTTGAGCATTCAATGTTGGAATTCAAGTCATAATTGGTCAAAATTCATTAAATTGCATTATTTTCATGAAATTATTCTTTTGCATTATCCTATTATCGCATTAATTTTCTCAAAATTCACAATTATACTCATGTAGATTTTTTGCATCATTGCATTCCTTGCAAAAATTGATGAAGAAATTCTGTTTTTTAGGGTTCCTTTTTAGGGTTCTTTTTAGGGTTCTAACTAACGTTGTTCTGGTGAGAATTTTATCTCATAACATAGACGGATTCACTAGAGAGAACATGGAAAGAATTACTGATATGGCTTTGTATTTTCCACAAATAACAAACGTCAATGTTTTATTTCTGTTGGACTCTTGTTTGTTTGCTTCAATCCACGTGTATGTTGGCGATCTATGTTGGAATGTCATTGAGCATTTAACAATGATTGGCCTAAGCTGTGTATTATAGTTGGCCTAAGCTGTGTATTATATGTTTTTGAGTGCGAGGCTGAGGATCCTGACACTTATATATGGATTATTGAGCGTGGATCACAAGAGAGTATTATGCCACTGACCATTCAAGCAACAAGAGTTAAAACAACACCTGTTGATGCTTCAACAATAATGATATTGCAGAGGTTAGTATGGCTTGGATATTCTTCTTATTAAACTATAACATTGCCTATTGGATTTTCAAGTCCTAAGATAACATCCATTTCCAAAGAAACAATAGGATTTACTGGTGATGTCTAATGCATACACACCAATTGACTAATCAATCCCAAAGGAACCTCATGGATTTCTCATGAATCCAAGTCTCAGCGTATCAACCAAAGGCAAAACTTTATGTGTTACTTGATATGTTATCCATTCACGTTGATCCTTCAATTAATACTAACAATTTTCTCTCTGATTATTATGACTCTTCTTAAGGTAATTTTTTTTTTTTATAATTTTAATATTTATCTGTGTATGCTTTTAAAAGGAGACAACTAAATAAAAGTTTTAGAATCTCTCAATGTCAGTCAATGTAGACATGCTAGGGGAACTTATGTAGTTCTCGAAGTACTACTAAAGTTCTCACTCCAAAGCTAAAACAAACAGGATGGAAGGGGGGTTTATCTTTGTAAGATTTTATAAAAAGAAGGAAGCCATGGAGGTCATGAAAGCTTCGAACGGACACTCGGCAGAAGGGCATAAATTGGAGATTAATCTGATTAAATTCACCTGTATGGATAAGAAACTTATGAAAGACAGTCACTGGAGAACAAAAACGGCATGCAGTAATGCGGAACATCCATACGACAAGCAAGTCATGATCAAAATCCCACATGGTTTGATGTTCTGATTGAGATAGATAAAGCTTTTTATCTAGGTCTTGAATCTAGGAAACTTAGGGCACAGAGATCTCAATTTAAAAAAAAAATTAAAATTGCTATAAGGTTGTATCCATCCAACACTTGTTACTCTTAAGTGAACTATATAACCGATACTTGTTCATCTACAGTCAACTCTGGCAGAATTTGGACCACAATAAGAGCTTGAACAATATTGAACTTTGCTATTTGTAATCCTCTAGCTATTGACTACTAAAAGCAATGCCTGTAACTACTTGGCTGCACAGACAAACCCACTAAACTAGTTCCTAAAAATGTCGAGTACTTATTAGCTGGAACAGTTAGTTAGAAGTCCTAAGCATCTTCGTGTTCAAATTAATGTTGCCAAACCTATTTATGTTAAATTGTGAAAAGAAGTCCAATCAACGTGACCATAAGCTATTTTCATGTCCACTAAATATACCAATACGGGTACCCCACTCTTTAATCTGGATTCAACATTCACCAGTCATGAAATATTACCTAAAATTTGTCTTTCATCGACGAAAGCACCTTTGTAAGGAGAAATTGTGTGTTTCATAACCTCCCTTATCCTGAATATAGATATTTTTCAACCTTTTCTTTTAAACATAGTTTCTTCTCCCTCTTTTCTACTATAACTAATCATTGATGGGCTATAGCCTTCCCTCTGCCTTTAACAAACTTCTAAGATGACTTCAAACTTTTTAATTCCCCTGTGCTACAATTAAATGCTAAGAACATTTCTTGTTTCATTTCTTCCACACCTTATTGCACCTTCCAAAAAGGAATTGCTAATAAAGCTAAGGCCCAAATGCTTTGACACCAACATTATTTATCTTGCTCTTACTTTACTTCGGCTTTATGTAATTTATAGAACACCTTATCTTCTCTCCATGAAGACTATGCAACCAAATAGCTCTCTAGCTTTAGGAAAATCTTACTCCAAAAGTCACAAAAAAAGGATATGCATTAGGTCAAAGGTTAAGAAAAGCATCATTGTCAGCTTCGTTGTTTCATATTCAATGACGGCCAAAACAGAGAGTTCCCTTCAACATCACAATACTCATCACAATTGGAATTTTCATTGTCCTCTTCTTGAAATTGTTTACAAATAGCTTCAATAGATAATAGATCATTTAATCCTATTGATACCCACTTTCTCCTCCACCATGTTAGAATTTCCTTTTGATAGTAGAAGTTTTTTTTTTTTTTTTTGGTTGAACAGTTTAGTCAAACCTTCATAGGTTCTCTATTCTAGTCCTTTGGGTTGCTCGACCTCCTTAATTTGGTTCTTATATAAATTAATTGTTTTTGATGAGATTTATTCAAAGTGTGAAATTCTTAGGCAAGGCATGAGTCATGACTACTTCCAACAACATTTGATCCACTATGCAAATATAATGGTTCCACCTCCGATTACTAGCACAATTGTAATCTCAGCCCTTAATCTCTCAAAAAAATGTCATTCTTAGACGAGACAATAATGCCAAGCTCGATACTTCATTATAAATATTGATCATGGCATGCATAACGTCGAGATTCCTACATCTAATTAGTTCATTTATCCCCATGCATCTTATCTCATCTTAAAAAATAGAAAGCCAAGGAGACAATATTAATCTTTGCCTCAAAGCCCCTCCTATTTTCGTGCTCTCAAGTGATTCAAAATTTGGTTCCTCTAACTTGACATGGGAACCCAACTCTCCTAATTGACCACATCAGCATTGCTCATTATAGGTAACCTGGTTGACTCACTTTCTTCTGCTGATACCCATCAAACATATGGTTCCCTATGTAACTACGGATCTAACATTATAAACTAGTAACGCTACTTTTCATTTTGCTACATCCGCCGGACTGCCCCTGCGACATGACTCCATGACTGTATCAACCATCTCATTTCCATCGATAGAAGAATCAATCTCTACAACAACTCCGAACTGCAAGTACATATTCGAACAACCTTATAGCCCCGTGACAAAATAGGAATACTGCTAATAACTTTGACTAAACAGAATGCCCCAAATCATCCATACTGTCATACCAAGATGGAAGATCACATGCAATACCCCACTTGCATGGTCATTTTTTTTAAAACTTGAATGTTCATAAGAATTCATTTCATGCCTATTTCCCTACCCTCAACTAAATAGTAAGATGACATGTTTATAAACATCAACAAAGGTTTTTCACTCATCCTACACTTCTCTGACAACTAATATTTTTAGCTAACTCCTCCTTTCGTTCAAAACTTTATTATCAGGTATCATGAAACATATCCCTTGGCCCTTCGAACATAAAACCATTTCCCTCAAAGAATTTTTCATTCCCTATTTTTGTTAGGTATAATAAGCACATCTTTGAATGACTTATGTGAATCCTCTTTCACTGCACACTACTACAATTTTACTTTTTTACGACGCCAAAAAAGCATCGTAGATATTGAAAAATGAGTCGCAATGAGTAAGCGCAACGCAAAAAGCTAAGCGTCGCAAAGGGGTTGCAAATAATACGGTTGCAAAAAGATTAGCGACGTTAAGGACGACAACGTAGCAATATGATAGAATATTTGCAACGGTTTAAAAGTGCCGCTAATAAGTATCATTTGCGACGTGTCCTAACCATCACAAATAATGAGTTATTTGCAACGGTAAAATTGCATCACCAATAATTCTTATTTGCGACGATTCAAAAGCGTCGTTAATAAATCATTAAGGGCGACGCTCTAATAAAGCTGCAAATAATCTTTTTTTACAACGCTTCTGTGGTGTCGTAAATAATCTTCATCTTGTTACATTTGATTATTTGCTACACAATAAAAACGCCGCAAATAATAATTTTTCAGAAAAAAATATTTTTTGATATTTTCAAAAAAAATATATTTTTCCTGTTTTGATACCCTATCAATACAAATATAATCTCATCATCCATTCGCAATCCATCCATTCACAAATCTTTAATACAAAGTCATCATTAGGTCATCACAAGCATATATCTCTAAGTAGCAATTGACGTATGAAAATAACACTCTATCTATATGGAATGTTGGTCTCAATATAAACTAGAAACAATAATTGAAAGGCGGTCTTCGATATGTATCACGGAGAGACAACAAAAAATTTCTATTTTGCTACGTCTTTCACTGGTGTATTATGACATGCACTCAGTGCTCAATTCTTTATATAATTTGTGGTGGGAGGCTCTTACATTAGGCATGAGGTAGATGGAGAGAGACAATCAAATTAAACTTTTCCGAAATTCGCTTCCCACATACAGAGTACCCCTCCAGTTTGATGACGACTTACTATACATCCAACAATGAATACACTCCATTTCTTACCCCTCCACCTTCAAGCCTACTAAACAGGTCAACCAATCCATTAACCAGAGGAAATCCCAGTTAATGTTCTTGCATTCATCTCCCCCCTGCCCCGAAACAAGATTCCAAGGTCATTCTTCACATTAAGAACACAAAGTAATGCCATCCAATACCTTGGAGCAACACTCACCCAAACAAGAGGCCACGCAGCAGAACAAAGCCACCCACTCCCATGCATGCATTCTTGCACCAATAACTGGTTTGCCCATTTCCTTTCACCTGCTGGTTGGAAAGTCCTCATCCAATCAGTTTGTAGCTCAATTCCCATACCACGACTTTTAACCAAAATCTGCAAATCAGTAACGACATGGGCAAGCACCTTCTCATTGATGGGTTTGCTTGCATGTAGCCTGTCACCAGTGGTGCATCAGGCATTCAGGACTTATCCACACCGGCAGCAGAGTTTCTAGCACATAGGGTTTGGCGATTCATTTGACACCCAGAACAATTCTAGTTTACACTCGTCTCACAAATACCTGCGCACCACTAATCTTGCAATTTCGCACATCCAAAGCCATTGATTCACCCTTTTGGAAACCCTTCTTATGACACGAACATCATACTTGACAAACTGGCATGGGTATTAGAAGACCCACTGCACATAAACGCATTCTGCGATTGGTGCATTATGGGTAGAGGATGAACCTACAACATCTATCCTACCAAGACCTCTCTCCACTGCCCCCTTACTAATGCCCCATTCAATGACCACCAGATCCAAGTTAGGGATATCCAAAAAGAAAATGTTTCTCACCACGAAACACCTTGTATCTCTTCCTCCTAATGTCTACAACAACACCATTGTACCTTCTTCACTTTAAATTTCTTCTTCTTAATCCAGCTTACCCTCTTAATCATTCTCCTTACATAATTTGGTCATCACATGTGCATCGGCGAAGTTCTTCACAGTTGGTGGCCGATGACATCCTCTCTTCTAACATCAAGGTATTTTTTTTTTTAGTTTTCTTCACATCTGGGCTTTTGTGAAACCTTTTGGCATCCATCTTTCTGAAACGAGGTAGCATAGAAAGAGCGTTTACCAAAAAGAAAAGGATCTTTTTTGTTTCATGTTGACTTGTTAACAATTTGGTGAACTCTCTATATACTTTATGCTTAGGATCTTTAAGTGATTGAAATAAATGAAATCAAGATCAAATCAAAATTATGATGTTTTAACCTATAACCCATTACATTCCATGATCAGTAAATTGTAGAGTTCTGATGGTTAGGCTCTCATTCAGAGCTAGAATTTTAAGTTCTTTTTTTCTTCTCACATTCATGGTTTTCATCTCAGCATCATTTATGAGCATTCATTGTAAAAAGAAGATAGAAGGTTTCATGTATATGCTTCATTCATAGAACTTTGCTATCATCATGCATATACTTAGAAGTTGAGATTTCATTTTCAAATCAGCCTATTTAGAAGCACCAAATTGTACTTAATTGTATCTTTCTTAGTGCATTTATAGGCATAGAATTGAGAGAAAAATTTCATGTTGAACATAACATGATTAGAACTTTAAACATGCTTAGTTTTATGTCTTCAACATTTGTTCAATTTACACGTCTAGTTTCATATTTTGTAAACAAGCTTGCTAGTCATTAGTGGCATCTTTCAAAATCTAGTTTGTTTATCATTTAAACATATGTACATCATTTATTAACTTTATCTCACATTCATGGTTTCCATCTCAGCATCATTTACGAGCATTCATTTTAAAAAGAAGATAGAAGGTTTCATGTATATGCGTCATTCATAGAACTTTGCAATCATCATGCATATACTTAGAAGTTGAGATTTCATTTTCAAATCAGCCTATTTAGAAGCACCAAATGGTACTTAATTGTATCTCTCCGAGTGCATCCATTTACACATGTTTAGTTTCATGTTTTGTAAACAAGCTTGCTAGTCATTAATGGCATCTTTCAAAATCTAGTTTGTTTATCTTTTAAACACATGTGCATCATTTATTACCTTTATCTCACATTCATGGTTTTTATCTCAGCATCATTTATGAGCATTCATTTTAAAAAGAACATAGAAGGTTTCATGTATATGCATCATTCATAGAACTTTGCAATCATCATGCATTTACTTAGAAGTTGAGATTGCATTTACTTAGAAGTTGAGATTTCATTTTCAAATCAGCCTACTTAGGGGTACCAAATTGTACTTAATTGTATCTCTCCTAGTGCATTTATAGGCATAGAGGCATAGAATTGAGAGAGAAATTTAATGTTGAAAAGGTTAAGGAGATTTCCAGATGAGATCAGAGATAGAGTCTTAGTTAGAAAGCTCTCCTAGAGAGATTTGACTCTGCCAAAGAGAAAGAGTCCATTGCAAATCAAAAGTCAAAAGTCAATCCCGTTTTTATCAGGACAGCCTATCTTAAAATAGTCATAACTTTCAATCTGATCCTTGGATCAGTGAAATTTACCTATCATTGGAAAGCTTATTCAGAGTAGATGTTCGTGGAGCTAGATCATGCAAAATGAAGCTAAAGTGAACAAGTTATGGCCGGAAATTTTTATATACATTTTTAGGAGGGATTGCAAATAAATCCACATTATTGATTACTCATCTCTCACTACATGACGAGATCTCCGATGGGTGTTGACAAAAAAAAATCACTTTAACTCTTCATACACTTTCAACATCAAAGAAGTCACATGAAGTTACATTAGGCCATGATGGGCGAAGCTGCTTCAAGCATCAGATCTTGTCAAAACCATTTGAAAACTTCAAGATCTTTCAACACAGCCTTAAGGAGTGTACACATCAAGGTCTAGGCCATTTCAACGTCATTTGACCTGGCTTCACTCTTCCAGCAACCAAACATGAGCTCCCGATGACAGAAAAGTAGGGGGCCTTGTTTCACAAAATGGAGCTCACAGCTGGTCTCGAAATACCACTAGAGGGTTCTACATCAAATTTCAAGCCATTCCGACACCGTTTGTCCCAAAATACAAAAGTCGCATTCTCTTCACAACAAAGTCAACCATTCCGGTGATAACAACATCGGAGGCATCAAATCTTCAACCAGATCCTGCGGATGGTCTTAAAATACCTCCAAGAGTCTCTCTGTCAAATTTTGGGTCAATCCGACAATGTTTGACCAAACATCAACCCTCAAGTAGCACAACAAGGCCTCCTAACGACGGAGACCGCCGAAATGATCACTCTTCAAACAAAGGACATGGATGGTCCCAAAATACAGTCAAGGGGCTACATTTCTAAAGAAAGAAGAGTTTGGGTTAGAAAAGAACTATAGCCAATAGAATGGGCCTTGGTTAACTATGGGTCAAGTTACCTATCCAAAAAGCCTAACTCACCAACTCTAGGCCTAACGTGGTCCCACTCAAACAAACCGCTTTTTAACTAAAATACAATCAATTATAGTAAGGACTAAGTAAATAACTTAATTAATATCTTAATATTAGAAACACCGCACTCTATCTTTACCTACAAGTAAGAGTTTCCTATTTCAGAACATTCTTTGAGTATTGTAATAATCTTTGATTCAGCATCTTTCTGATATTTTTTATTTTTAATTTTCATGTTCTCTTAGTTCATATTGAATGTACGCCTTTAGTCAATTGAGGGTGACTCTTGGTTTGTTTTCGTCTATTGTTCATAGTCTGTAATTAATTTTCTTTTTTGGTTTTGCAATCATGTATACCCACAGGGTTTCTCATTATCAACAAAGACTTACTAAACAAGAGAGATAAGATGCGTATGTGTATGCATAACAATTTTTTTAAACTAATGGACATTTATGAGTGAATAGAGGACATAGGTTACGTAGGAGGAAAAAAGTGGACATCTGTTTGTAGACAACATTTTGCACAATTGGAAAGGTTTTATGAATTATGGTCATTTCAAGTTGACAAAGATAGTGAATTAATGCGCCCCCCCCCCCCCCCAACAATTGGGAAGGTTTTATGGATTGTGATCATTTCAAGATGAAAAAGATACTGAAAGGTATTTGCTTTTGGTTCGCTGTTATAGGAGACGAATTAAAATTCGTATTGCCAAAGTCGAAATCAATATCTCGGCAAAAAGAGTTTTGCGAGGAAGAAGATGGTTGTCTCTAATCGAAGATCCAACGGCTGGATTCTAGGTTTGAAGATTGCAAGAGCCAAAAAAGTTGAGAGAGAGAGTTTGGTGGTGTTCTATTTATAGAATGAGAATAGGAGTTGGAATCTAATTTAAGTTGTAAAGAGAAAAGAGTTTAGGTTTTAAAGAGAGAAGAGTTTGGGTTAGAAAATAACTATACCCACTAGACTGGACTTGGGTTTACTATGGGTCAAGTTACCTATCCAACAAGCCCAACTCACCAAGTTTAGGCATAACGTGGTTCCACTTAAACTAACAGCCAATTTGACTAAAATACAATCAATTATAATAATAAATAAATAAATAATTTATTTAATATCTAAATATCCGACACATCCTACTCTATCTTTACCTACTACTAGTAAGAGTTTTCAATTTCAGAACATTCTTTGAGTATTGTAATAGTATTTGATTTAGCATTTTTTCTGATATTTTTTATTTTTTATTTTCATGTTCTCTTAGTTAATATTGAACGTACGCCGTAGTCAATTGAGCGTGAGTATTGGTTTCTTTCAGTCCGTTGTTCATTTTCCATAATTATAATTTTCTGTTTTGGTTTTGCAATTAATCATGTATACCCATAGGGTTTGTCATTAATAATGAGGACTTGCCGAGCAAGAGAGATATGATCGTACATGCATGGATAACAATTTTTTTAAACTAATTGACATTTATGATAGAATAGAGGACGTGGGTTATGTAAGAGAAAGAAGCTGGACATCTGTGTCTAAAAGACATTTTGTACAATTGGCAAGGATTTATGGATTGTAGTTATTTTCAGGTGACAAAGATAGTGAAATGATACGTTCCTTAGGTTCGCGGTTGGAGGAGACGAACTAAAATCCCTATTGCTATAGCCCAAAGCGATATCCCAATGAAGAGGTTTTCGCAAGGAAGATGATTGTCAAAGATTGTGAAATGACACTTGCCTTAGGTCTGCGGTTGGAGGAGACGAACTAAAGTTTCTATTGCCAAAGCCCAAAGCGATATCCTGATGAAGAGGTTTTCGCAAGGAAGAAGATGGTTATCTCTAATCGAAGATCCGACGATTGGATTTTAGGTTGCAAGTTCGCATGAGCCAAAGAAAGTTGAGAGTGAGAGAGTTGAGGTAGAAGAAAAGGGTACCATGGTGTTGTATAAATAGAATGAGAAAAGTAGTTGGAATCTAACTTAAATTGTAAAGAGAAAAGAGTTTAGGTTTTAAATAAAGAAGAGTTTGGGTTAGAAAAGAACTATACCCACTAGACTGAGCCTGGGTAAACCATAGGTCAAGTTACCTATCTAACAAGCCCAACTCACAAAATCAAGGCCTACCGTTGTCCCTTTCAAACTAACCACCTATTTAACTAAAATACAATCAATTATAATAATAACTAAATAAATAATTTATTTAATATCTAAATATTCAAAATAACACTCTCTATCTTTACCTACCAATAAGAATTTCCAATTTCAGAACATTCTTTGAATATTGTAATAGTCTTGGAGTAATCATTTTTTCTGACATTTTTTATTTTTAATTTACATTATCTCTTAGTTAATATTGAACGTACGCCTTGTAGACACCTTATTTTGGCACCCTATGAGGGGTGGTTCAGTCTACCCGTTGAAAGCTTTCCGCCCATATATAGAACTCCGAGATCCGACGGGTGGATAAAAAATCATAACAGCAGGTCCCACACCCCCTGGGGGCCCGCGTGCAAAATCACCTATCATTTCCGGACCTCCAATTGCCCTAGAAATCATTTCATTATGACCTACTCAACGAGAGCTTTCCGCCGATGTATAGAACACCAAAATCCGGCGAGCGGATCAAATTCTACGAAGCCTAGGCCCGGCAATGATAACTCGACTGGTCTCCCCCAAACCACACCTGACCTAGATCAGTTTCTTTTTTATCCTGACCCAAAAACAACCCGGATCCAAACCCACCAGGCCCAACCCAATCTAAGCCCCACTAGACCTAGCCCATCCAATCCAACCAGACCCGGCTCAAATCCACTCAAGCCCAACCTTAGACGCAACTTACCTGGACTCCGACCCAAGCCCAATCCAAGCCCGACCTGGCCCATTAGCTGCATGGGAGAGGAGAGTCCACGAGATCTGGACTCTCCCCTCCCCCTCATAACTCTCTTTCCTTCTCAATCTCAAACTCTCGGGCCTTATCCCCACTTCACGCAACAGAACAGAAGACACAGGCTCAGATCGCACGTCCATCTCCTTCACCCAGACAGAACTCCTTCCCCATCATCATCTTCTGCTCCCTAACCCACGCCTCCAGAACCCATCATCTACATCTCCATCTCACGCATCTCATTCAGATCCCTCCTTTCCACCTGCAGTAGCGCCCTTCTCTCCATCTCTACGCTCACCATCTCCCTCCATCTCCCTCCTCCAGACGCACGCAGCAGCCACCCCACGGAAGCTCGATCTCGCCGCAGCAGCACGCCCGCCCATAGCAGCACCGCCAGTCGCAGCAGCAGCCTCCATCTTCCTCCTCTGCCTCACGCGTCGCCTTCCCCTGCAACAGGTACACCTTCCTCCCTTTCTCTGTCACCTGCACCCCTCTCCCTCTGCCTCCTTTCTTCCTATTCTTCCTCTTTGCTCTCCCCATCTCTCTCGTTCCGCCCTCTCTCTTCTCCATCTCCCTCCCCCATCTCCCTTCCCTCACTGGTCCGCCTCCCTCTCTCGTCCCTCTGCTCTATCTCTCTCCCACTTTCCCCCTGATCTCTCTCTCTCTCTCTCTCCTCTCCTCTCCTCTCACTCCCATCGGAGGAAGTATAATCTCAATATTTTAATTATTAATCTATCTCATGTTTGTAAGAAAATAACAACTCCACTAAAAAAATGCTTTTATTGTCCTATAATAATGTGTAGCTCCTTTGGATGTTTCGGTGGTGAGGACCTTGGCCCAAAACTAAAATATTTTTTATTTTGGTAACCCAGTTAAGGGGGCTGGGACCCTTTAATAAATGAGGGATGTGACAAAGTTAAAAATTAACAAAACAATGATAGAATACATTAAGGCATTCGAATTTGGCCATTTTGAGGCAACATTCTATTTTAAAATGTGATCTAGGCCGCTTAGAATATAGGCCCAATTTCGCTCCTTTAGAAGTGACAAAGGAGAGGACATCCCCAAAAGGGAGCCCCACCTGTCGCTTTTCCATGAAAAGGGCCACTGCTTTAATATATATATATATATATATATAATTGAACTGTGCGCAGCTTTTGCCTAGATATTTTCTTCTAAACATTTTCCAGATATTTTAGGTGTAGAAGCTAGGCGTGAACCAGTCCTCAAGTGACTAATGAAAGGGGCATTCGGTGACGGGCCCTTGAACATTTCACTTTATTGCCTTAGATCCACAACCTTGAAGATCTAAAATGTCTAATTTACCCTTTTTTCAAAATCATATCCCATGATTAGTGGGATATGCCATTAATAATGGTCAACTACCATTTAATTAGCCACAAATTCTAAAAAAAAAAAAAAATTAAAAAAATACAAATAAATTCAAAAGAACATAAATAAATTTAAAAAAAACGTAATAATTTCAAAAAACGCAATAAATTTCAAAAGAAAGCAGAGAAATTTAAAAAGACGCAAATAAATCTCAAAAGATCCAAATAAATTAATTTAAAAAAATATAAATAAACCTCAAAAGATCAAAATCAATTTCAAAAGATCCAAATAAATTTAAAAAAATGAAAATAAATTTCAAAAGACACAAATAAATTTCAAAAGATGTAAATAAAATTAAAAAAAGAAAATACATTTAAAAATACGCAAATACATTTGCCAAAACTAAGATAAACCAAATTTCCAAATTTTGGAAAAAATTGCCAAAAACTCAAGTATTTTTGTCAAAATTAAACTCAGTTAAATTTATTTAAAAAAAAAATAAATTTCAAAAGACACAAATAAAATTCAAAAACACAAATAGATCTAAAACAATACAAATAAATTTTCCAAAATCACAGAAAGATTCGTTCAAAAACTCAGTTAAAATTTTCAAAATGAAGATAAATTTGTCAGAAACTCAACTATATTTTTCAAAAACTCAAATAAATTTGCCAAAAACTCAAAAAGATTTGTTCAGAACTCAGATAAATTAACCAAATACTAAGAAAGATTAGTCCAGAACTCAAATAAATTTGTTTCAGAACTCAGATAAATTTGTGAAAACTCAAATGAATTTGACAAAAAAGTAGAAACTCAGATAAATTTGATAGAAACTCATATAAAATTTCCAGAAACCCAGATAAATTTGCCAAAAACACAGATAGATTTGTAAAAAACTCAAATAGATTTTACAAAACTCAGATAAATATATCAAAAACTCTGATAAATTTGACCGTATTGCCGATGTTGGAGGAAACAGAGAGCGAATCGGAGTCCAGATGGCACCAAAAATCGCAAAACAATTTTGACCATTGAATCTGGTCAACGTAGACGGTTGACTGTTCTGCTGGCGTGGGGTCCACATAAACCTGGCTGTGAACTGTTGTTGGGCTTCTCTGCACGGACTTGGTTGGGTCAGACCTAACCCGGACTTGACCTTGCTTGAAGAACAACCCAAAAATGGGTCCTCTTCGATTATGTTCTGCAACGATTATGGATTCTCTCACCAACATCTATGGTATGCCCAAAGCGCGAAAAAGGGTTGATTCTCGCCATCTAGGAATCTAAGATTCCTGGTTTGGGATCGATAGTCTAGTAACCCTTCTGAAACAAGATTCAATAGCTTCTCCTTCTGTTGACTTCACTCCTTTTGAGCTAACAATAATGGATGACATAGCAATAGCACCTCCCATTTCTATTCAATAGTGCAGCCTATTTCGTTTCTGCAACTTTCTGGCCTTGGAATCAAAATCGAAAAATCCACTTCTTGGATTTGCAAACCAAGTCCATGGCTCATTTTATTTTCTTCTCTTTAGAACCCAACAAGAACTTTGTTTCATCTGCAACGTGGTTCTGTGCAGCATCCAATAACACTCACTTTGATCTACACTAGTGGTCCATTGGGGATCAAGTGAGTCCGAATCTGGGTTTGCCCATCCATTGGGGATCAAGAACAATGGAACCTTCGGTACCTGCCCATCCATCGCCGAAAGGAGTTCAAAAATCCTAAGGATTTTAGAGAATCTCACCTACCTAGGAATGAGGAGGGGGAATGGAAGATTTGAAAATTTAAAATTTAGAATTTTATGCCTAATCAGTTGAAAGGGAAAATCAGTCATGAAAATGTCTGATGTGGATCTCTCGCCAAAATATGTCCAGCTGTATGGACTACAGGCCTTAGAGAAAAAGTTGTTAGATGGGAGGCCTTACAAGACTTTTTGAGGGACCTTTTGCTAATTTACTCTTAATGAAACGTATATAAGTTGTTGCAATGTTATTGAAGGGGATGAAAATGACCCGCTAGGCCCACCTGGGCCCGACGGTCAGAGAAAGGTAGAAATTTTAATAGGAGGTTATATTCTATTTATATATATATATATATGAAAGGGACTGTTTCCAATTGAGATCAATTTAAGAATTCAGCCTCTCAGTTTTGACTGGTAAATGATTTTGACAGTTTCTTAATAGAGATCCAAAACTGGTGGTCCATTGATACCTGGCCCAATATAATAGTTGTCGACCCATTTTGAATTTTTTTTAAATGAGATCCTAAACTGCTGTTCCATTAAATTGCTCCCTTCCGTTACACATGCATTTTTCTTTTCTCCCGGGATGGAGAAGATACATTTACGTTCTGTTCTTTACTCTCTTCCGTTACCAGTGTTTTCGTTCTCTTCCAGAAAATGGAGAAGCAACCTTGCCCTTCTCCTCAACGATTTTGTAACTTGCAAATGGAAATCTTTATGGGTAAATGAATTAGGAGTTTCCTCTCTCTTTTATAATGTTTTGTTTATCTTATCGTTCACTTCTCCCATCTATCGTTTTCTCTCCGTTGATTACATTTTATTTTTCAGAATTATTCTTCATCATCAGCCCTGCACGTCACTCCTTGGTCTTCATCGTCCACCAAAACCAGATCATTGGTGGGCATAGAATTGGGATCTTCAGCTAACAGCCCATTCTAAAGTAGAGGTACCAAATCAAATTCCTTTTATTTAACCTTTGAAAAAAATAAGTTACCTTTCCATTTTGTGTGGGCTTGATTAAGTGACTGATTTTATGTACTTTTTGATTCAATTGACTATGTTTAGAGTGCCTTATGGTTGCTGTGAAAATAATTAAAAAACTAAAGATATTTATGATATTGTTTCGAGTGCCCTATGTTTAGCTTTGATGAAGGCCTTTCGTGATATTGCTTTGCACTAGGCTTGATTTCATTCTACATTCCAACTGTATGTTGTAATGCCATAATGGGTAGATTTTCTAAGTTCACACATAGTTTGTCATAGATTGTATTATGATTGACCCACTTAATATATGCAAAATTTTGAGTCTCCAATATTATGGTTTTTTTTAAAAAAGATATAAAAAATAAATATATTCCATAATATAATTGACTATGTTTAGATTGCATCAGGCTTGATTACATTATGCATTCCAACGGTATGTTGTAATGGCATAATGGGCAGATTTTCAAAGCTCACCCATAGTTTTTCATAGATTGCATTTTGATTGACCCATTAATATAAGTAAAATTTTCTATCCTATTAGGTTTGTGTCTGTTTAAACCTTATGTTTCATTCTTCTTTTATTAATATAATCGCCATTTCCATAAAATCAATAAATAAAAGAGGTAAACAACATTACATAAGGTAAAAGAAGAGATGCTAAATGAGTTCTAATATATCCTTGTAGAAAAGTGACTTTTCCGATTCTCATGTCAGATCATACCGCATAGGTAAAAAGAATTCTCTGATTGGATCTTTCCTTTTCTCTAGGTAAAAGAATCCTGCTAATGTCATTCCTAACATAGAGATCCAACTATCTAAAACAACCAAAATTATTGCTTCTTTTCAGAAGTAGAAGAAAATATTCAAGTAAGGAGAATTGCTTCAACCTGATATATGTCTACCTTTTAGATATTGTTTAACATGTTGATTGCTGATAAGAGGACTAAAATAAGGACTATAGTTATATATTATTTTTCTGTTACTATTGTTTGGTTACTTTTCCTTTTCTTACTTTTCCTTTTCTTTTAGTTTGTTGAGATTGGTTTCTTTTGCTATATCAGTTAGTTTTGCTAATAACTGTCCAGAATGTCTTAACTAGGTGCCCAAGAGACTACATTCGAGAGTTGAATTGTTACTATAAGCACCAAGTGTTAGGGATTTTGTATATTGCAATTTGATGGATGCATTATCATTTTAGCATCATTCGAATTTTCACATGAGCATTGAATTTGAAACTTGAAATCTTGATTTTCACCTACATTGTTTTAAAGCTTTTTGAACTTATGTTACATGCATGTTTTGGATTTTAAATTTGGATGCATTAAGTTTTGGAAAGGGTATTTTCGAATCATGCAAGCCTTTGGACCTAGAGTTTCAAAATCATATTAGGCATTGATAGGTTCATGTTTTAGAAAATATTTTTAGATTGAAACATGAGTCTAAGCATGATTCCATGACCCAGAACTCCTACTAGCAAATTACTTTGGTGTAGCTCTTTGCTTAATCTATTTTTAAAAGAAAAACTTTTTTATGCTACAGTGATTTGCTACAATAATTTGCTACAGTAATTTTGCTGCAATGATGTTGGTCAACCGAACTGTAGATGTCGGATGACCGAACCCTGACCGAACCCACTTCGGTTCGCGTTCCAGAATGGTCAAAACTAGCCTTTTTTTACCGTTGGGAGTTCGGTTAACCAAACCTGAAGTCGATTAACCGACAAGCTAGCCGTTGGATCATTTTTTATATATATAGAAATCATTCCTAGGCCAAATTTGAGGATCCAAGAGGCCCTCCTTGAGGTGTTTTGAGGCCAAACAAAGGGGAATGAGCTAAGGAAGGCTAGAGGGTCATAAAGGGAAGCTAAAGCTTAGAATCTTGAGTAAATCATCTAAGTAAGGTTGGTTTTCCCTATCATATGTTTTCATGCTTTGGTTTAATTATTGGTAAATCTTTTCTAGCATGATAAACTATGATTTGTTGTGTCCTTAGCATGTATATGTTTTGAATTGATTTATTGTTTTGGATGCATCACCTTGATTCAAACCAAGAATGACTCAAATTAGTATATCTAAGTGAATCATGTTTTGGAATCATCTTTGAAATCATATGTAACATGATTCTTATATTTGGTTGAATCTTTGGTTGTTGTTTTCATCATAAGAAAATCACTTTCAAATCTATCTTATGTTTTGGATTCAACAACTTCACAAATCATATGTACTTTTGTTTTAAAGTTTCACAACTTGCTTAGCATTGATAGGTATATCATTTTCAAGTTGAATTTTTAATACATATGATTTGTCTCTTCACTTCAAACAAATGCCTTTGAGGGTTTTACACTTTCAAATGCTTTTAGCATACATGTATTGAGCTACATTGTTAAATTTGATTGAAGACCTCATGCATCACATGTTTTGTTCTTAAAATTTCACAACTTGTTTGGAATGAATAAGTATATCTTTTACAAGTTGTTCTTAATATGTGATTAGCATTCTTTCTTCAATCATAAATGTTTTTATGGACTAAAACTTTTAAAAGCCTTTGGCATACATTTATGAGCTTTTATTTTCAAATTGATTGAGGACATCATACATACACATTATGCACTCATCTTTGCATTCATAGTGTGTGTGTGTGAATTAGATTTTCACTTTCATATTCGCCTAATTAAGAGGCATTGTAATTGAGCTAAAATTGTATCTCCATCAAGTGTATTTAGACACTACTTAGAGAGAGAACCAACCTTTTGGTTGCATAGGTTATTGCTTAGCCTTAGAAAAGCATAAGTGTATGGTTAGGGGTGAACCATAAAACCTAAGAGGTTATTGCTTAGCCTTGGAAAGCATATTGTAAGGTTATTGCTTAGCCTTGAAAAGCATTTTGTAAAGGTTATTGCTTAGCCTATTGAAAAGCATAGATAGTGGAAATCCGGTGGTGTGTAGGATCACAAGCCGGTAGTGGATGTAGGTATAGAGGCTGAACCACTATAAATCATTGTGTGATGGTGTATGCTTTGTGGTGATTGTTTTTATTAGCTTCCGCATTTAGTTTGATAATCATCACTAGTGACTAATTTAATTTAAAGAAGTTAAAATTGGTCATAATTGGTCACTAATTTGAAGCTCACCCTATTCAGCCCCCCTCTAGGGTTCGGATCCTGGACTTTCACCAAGTAGCTCATAACCAGCTCCCAATACTTGAGCAATGCATCAGTGGCTCTGTCACTGATTAAAAAGAACAAAAATAAAAAGCTTTGCTTCTTTACATGGCAAAGGATTTTACAGGAGTTAGAATTCATTGTTCACCACTTAGTACTTAAAAAGTGCTTTCTAAGGAGTAAATTAAACTTAGTAATCAATGTTAAAAGAAGCTATTTGAGTAAGGTGGCAGCGATTAGAGCATCACTACAACAAAGAGTAGGTGTGAAGACCTGTAGCTCTCTTATGGTCAATAACTCCACAAGGATCGTATGTACAACAATGAGAGGCTTCCTGCCACTGATAGCTAATGTGTAAGCATTAGGAAGAGGATTTTGGCGGACATACAGATCAGGGTATCCAGTCATGGAATAAGAATCTTGATTTAACATTTGACTAAAATCAAGACTAGTTATATATTATTTTTCTGTAACTATTGTTTGGTAACTTCTCATTTTCTTTTAGTTTGTTGAGATTGGTTTCTTTTGTATTTTGTTTGAGAATGAAATTTGGAACTAGCATGCTTTTTTCCTTCCATATCTTGAATTGAAACTCATCCTAATTTGGTTGTAGAGTTAGGGATGGCAGTCTCAGCCCAAAATAATTTAAAAGCCCACTTAAATTATTAATTATCAGATAAGGTGGAGGCTGTAAAAAATGCTTGACTTAGCCAAATGTTAATTGCTTCATTTCTTTAGGATCTGATGAAAGCTGAAATGTCTGATTTAGCCAAATGTTAATTACTTCATTGTTGTCAGTTCACCTTTACCCCTTCTCAATGGTTTGAATGTCTTCTTTTGTCAGTGAGGATTGGAAACAGCATTAGCAAAAGTGTTGTTTTTTTGTCTGCCCTTTCTGCACAAAATATATTTAAGTTTTGGTGGGAAAGTAAAACAGGGTTAATGACGAATTAAAAGTAGAAAACTAAGTGCTACTACCAAATGTGGTTTCCTATTTACGTGCTGCCCCAACTGTGATGCGGTCGTAATGATTATCTCTTCTGTCAGCATTTTGCTATTTGAAGTACCTCTAAAAAAGTCTTAACTTTGCTCTGTCCTGAATAGATACTCAATGGGACTAATACTAAAAAGCACGGACACAGACACGGACACGATACGACACGATACGGTCATGCCGACACGACATTTCTAAAAAAAGAAAGACACGGACACGTACGGGGGACATGTTAATATTTAATAATAATAATAAATCTAATCATTTACTAAAAGATAATATCATTTTAACTTTGTAATCAATTTAGCAATCAAATGAATAAAAATCTAAGTACCAGTGTACCACTGTAATATTTCCCCCTCCTTCATTAAGTTTCTCAAACTTGGTTACATATTTCCACAGAGGCTTACTTATATCTTCTTCATTGGAGGGGTGTGAGTTAGAGCCAGGAATGGAACTCACATTCCTAAATTCTAGAGGTAAAGAAGCAGGTGATAAATAAAAAAAGAATTATTTGATATAAAGAACAGCAGCAAAAAATAAAGAACATCAGCAGCAAGGATATTTGCAGATTTGCATATTCGCAGTGATAAAAAAAATAGAATCAAGGAGCTTTGCAACAAAAACACAGCAAAGAAGAAAACAACAAAAACAGAACATCTAATGATCAGAAAAATAGCAGCAGACTACAAAAAAAAAATTGTATAGAAATAACAAACAGATTTGATGAGCGAAAAACAAAAAAAGCATAATGAGCAAAAACGAGACAAAAAAAAAACAACAAAATGTTTTTCTCAGCAAAAACTAAAACAAAAAAAAAAAAAGCAGCAGTAAAGAAAGAAAAAAAAGTAGCCACAAAAAAAAAAACAACGTACCTGATGAGCAGAAGCAGTACCACAAGCGAAAAAAAAGAAGCAGAAGCAGTACTGCAGCAGATCTTCCTTTTCTTCATCTTCTTCTTCTTCTTCTTTCGTTAGGGTTGGATGGACGAATGGGGTTTTTTCTCTTTCTTTTAGGGCTGGACGGACGAATGAGTTTCATTTTTCTCTTTCGTTTAGGGCTGGAGCTAGATGGACGAATTAAACAAGCCCCCTTTTCCTCTTAAGTTATAACTTTTTACAAACAACCCCCTTTTTTAACTCTTATTTTATTTTTTTTACAATTAAAAGAGGCCAGCTTGTCCCTTACGTGTCCCGATGTGTCCCAAGCGTGTCCCCGGCGTGTCCGAAATATAAAATACAAATAAATAAATAGGATACTCTTTTTGGCATGTTCGACACGTGTCTGAGAGTGTTCGGAGCGTGTCACAATGGCCTCGGAGAGGTGTCGGTGCTTCCCAGGACTAATATAAAGCTTTATGCCCAGAAAAAAAGAGCCTTATTTAAAGGTTAGAACTTTAAATCCCTAAATCAAAATCAGAATGCTTTTAGACATTAGAGTGTTTTGATCTCAAAATCATTTTTGGGTTACCCATAATTTGGATAGTGGTACAAAGTTGTATTTTAGGAATAGATTAAATTGATTGCTCAATTAAGCCAAAACAATACAACTTGATGAAGGAATCACATGGTATAATTTCTACTTAATCCATGCCCTCTTTTCATTATTTTTTCCTGAAATTAATGATGTTAGTTGTTTTGGGTGTTTCTTTTTCCTTCTAATCTGATTAGCACATGTTCTTCTTGATGATTTGGTATGTGTTCCAATGTCTAAGGTTCAATGTTATTTGGTTGGCAATGAAATTTAAGTTTGATTTTGTGTCTTTTCCAAATCAATGGGACTAACATAGCTTTATGTCCAGAAAAAAAAAGAACCTTATTTAAAGGTTAGAACTTTAAATCTCTAAATCAAAATCCGAATGCTTTCAGACATTAGAATGTTTTGATTTCAAAATCATTTTTGGGTACACCGTAATTTGGATGGTGGTACAAAGTTGTATGTTAGGAATAGATTAAGTTGATTGCTCAATTAAGCCAAAACGATACAACTTGGGGAAGGAATCACATGGTATAATTTCTACTTAATCCATGCCGTCTTTTCCTTTTTTTTCCTGAAATTAATGATGTTAGTTGTTTTGGGTGTTTCTTTTTTCTTCTAATCTGATTAGCACATGTTCTTCTTGATGATTTGGTATGTGTTTGCGTGTCTGAGGTTCAATGTAATTTGGTTGGCAATGAAATGTAAGTTTGATTTTTTATCTTTTTCAAATCAATGGGATTAATATAAAGCTTTATGTCCAGAAAAAAAGAACCTTATTTAAAGGTTAGAACTTTAAATCCCTAAATCAAAATCAGAATGCTTTTAGAAATTAGAATGTTTTGATCTCAAAATCATTTTTGGGTTACCCGTAATTTGGATGGTGGTACAAAGTTGTATGTTAGGAATATATTAAATCGATTGCTTAATTAGGCCAAAACAATACAACTTGGTGAAGGAATCACATGGTATAATTTTTACTTAATCCATGCCTCTTTTCATTATTTTTTTCCCGAAATTAATGATGTTAGTTGTCTTGGGTGTTTCTTTTTCCTTTTAATATGATTAGCACATGTTCTTCTTGATGATTTGGTATGTGTTTGCGCATCTGAGGTTCAATGTACTTTGGTTGGCAATGAAATGTAAGTTCGATTTTGTATCTTTTCCCTAGATATTACAGTGAGATCACTGAGCCATTGGAGATTGAAGCCGAGTTCTTAGGACTCACTTGATTGCCTTTGAAAATTGAGATTTAACATGTTTATATTATAATAGTCTCTTTTTTGATTTCTTGTCTTGCTTTCTTATGATACCATGATGCTTCCAAATAGGTTACAATCCTTCTATATTCTATATGATATTTCATTTTTTAAATGTAAAATTAGCGTTCCCGATGTATTGATGGCATGTCTTTCTCTAAGCTGCCTTATCCGGCTTGTATCTGGGCATCATAGCTTGCTAGCCTTCACTTTGAAATCCTTTTTTTGCGGATGAAAAACTGTAGTTTGTGCATTGGCATGTGTGACCTCATCTATAGTCAGATAACAGGGATGTTAGGGAGTTCATTTCTTTTTTAATCCGGCAAAAATGTACATCTATCATATAATTTATACATGTTAAGCCACTGGATACTACAACAATAACTTCTGTTTCTCCATCTAACATATAACATATACATGATTTGATTGGCTTAACGGATGATAAAAATTTAAACTATAGTTTCTCCATTGGTATATCCGTTACAATAACTTTTGTCAACTTGCCTTCCTTACCAAATACTTACTGTTTCTTGCAAAGAATGTTGCCCTGTTGTTGTTGTCTACTTGGCTTCCTTGACATGAATACTGCATTTTTAAGATAGAGTTTTTATACTAGATGGAAAACACAATATGCTAAATGTTCCATAACATCATGAACAGTGCAGACATCAAAGTAAACTATATAGAAAGCTTAAAAGTAAAACTTATTATTACGTGTTTAATCATTGGTTTGCCCCACAAATGATCATAGGCTAGCTCCACGTCAAGGTTTATATGGTCTGGTTCTCATTTGAAAGTTTTCTTATAGGTGGAACTACAAATATAGGCATTTGTCTATAAAGATATATATATATATATATATGAGCAAGGCTCTCCTAAGCTCAAGCTTAGGATAAAATTTTGTAAGCTCCATGCTTGTGGGGCCCATCTTTGGTTCATCCAAATGGACCAAACGCATGACTCCCCTAAATTGCACATGTCCACCAACTTTCGGTTAGATCCAAATTATCTAAACTGTTGGATCGACTATGTATCGATTCAAATGGACCGTTGACCATTAAACTTTTGGGCCCATATGGAGATGATAGAAATCACGGTTAGAGCTGGTTTTTTGCAGAGAAAAGGATCCCACGGAGTCCTTAAAATCCCCCCATCCCCATCCCCATGTGGGTCCCTAGGTGGGCCCCACAACATACTTGAGCTTACGTTATCCTAAGCTTGAGCTTAGGAGAGCTAGCCCCTATATAGCTAAATCAAATTTTATGCAGCCATATTAAATGTAGAATGGCGTTTGGTTCCATGACACACACACACACATAACAAAAAGAGCTTGAGTATAGGATTGTACTTCATATATAATTAAGTCATTCATGATCAAAGGAATAAGGAATGGAGAGATGTGATTATGCTAACAAATGTACCAGCTAATTGTAAACTATTGTATAGAAATATTTTTATGTACCAGCTAAGAAGTTATAATTTAATTTAAAATTTTAAAAATAATTTTCTTTTTCATTGATATTTTCATTTCATTGAAAATTGAATATTTAAAAGTATTAAAATCTTGATGCAAATATGAGAAATTTACTCTAATTTATTCTAAATTTTCATTTTACATTTTTGCATAAGTTTAAAATTTACTTTGTATTCGATTTAAAATTTTATTTATTTTTCAAAGGAAGAAACTTGAATGCCGGATCGAACAGGAGGTTATATTATTCTATAAATTAGGACCATTATACCATCAACTTAGAACGATGTTGACTTGTGGCCCATTCTCTTTGATATAATTTGACAATAGGGCCCAGTTACCAACGGACCACTGTGATTTTATTCTCCTCTCCCAAATCCCCAACGGTTGTCTGGCTTTCTTCTGCTTCCTATTCTTCTCTCGACCAATCTCTCTCTCGTACTCCTTCCATGCCTTCCACGAAGAAGATTACTCTGAAGAGCTCGGACGGTGAGACATTCGACGTCAATGAGGCGGTCGCTCTGCAGTCGCGGACCATGCACATGATCGAAGACGATTGCGCCAACGTCACTGGACGCCGATGATCGGTGAGGGCCTGGGATGCAGAGTTCGTCAAGGGCGATCTCATCTTGGTAATGGATCCCCTTTTTATTTGGTTTATGATTCTGGGGTGTTGTTTGGTTTGATTGAATTTGGGCGTTTTTGGTGCATTGCTTGTGTTTCTTGATTTGCGATGATCATGGGTTGTTGTTAAAATTCGAAACAAGATTTGTTTTTTTTTATTAAAGGATTTGTACCAAATCTCTGATTTCTTTTTCTGGGGTGTTCTTATAATTGAATTTAGGGTTTCGGTGGCTGTTTTTGTATTGACGATGGTGAGTTTTCATTTGTGGAATTAGAATGGGTTTTTCCTTTTTAAGCTTTGTATCTAGTCTCTTAACTTGGGTCTGCAGAAAGAAGTGCTGGGCGAGTGTTTAATAGGTAGGGTTCGTAATTTTTTGGTCTGTTTCTAGGTTTTCTTGATTGGTTTTTTGTAGTGGAATGGAACTTAGATTTTTGGTGGACGTTGCTGGGTGTATTTGTGTTTCTTGGTTTATGATGATCATGGGTTTTTGCTATTTGAGATTCTTTTTTTCTAGGGTTTGTTCTTGATCTCTTAATGTAGGACTGTATTAGGCAAATTTGTGTTAGATCTTTTCTTGGAAGTGTTGTTAAGTCTGTGATCTTTGATTCTGTTTCTAATTTTTCTCTACTGGTTGTGTTGTTGGCGTTGAATATAGGGTTTTGGTGGATGTTGTAATGTACCTTAAGAACAACTACAAAGAAACTTCACGAGAGACCACTTTGAGTGGGTCAACCTCCTTAAATAATTGTGGAGAAACGCTTTCTTCTTTCTTCTTTCTCAAATCACAACAAAATATATACAACCTCTGACCACCTACAACAACTGACAGTAACATAACTCAAACACATGTCTATGCAAAGACTCCACCACTCTCCTATTCTTACTCTAACTAAAAGTGCCCACTCCACTCCCAAAAACTCAAAGACAGCTTATAACTACTTACCACTACACATTGAACAACTCACTCCACAAGCACACACACTCCTAACAACTAACCCACTAGTAGACTCCATAAACAAACAAGTCCTATTCTCATTCAACCCATGATTCAGCCATGTTCGTTACATTCCTTTCCCCTTCAAAAAACCTTGTCCTCAAGGTCTAAGTCTGGAAACCTTTCCTTGAGCTTGTAGTACCCCTCCCAAGTTGCATCTGATTCATCACACCCCTGCCACTGTACAAGAATTTCAGTGACCGCACGTTTTCCAAGCTTGACCATGCGTCTGGCCAAGATCCTTTCCGGTTTGTGCTGCAACACACCTTGATCTGAAATGGGAGGTAGCTGACTTTGAACTGGAACACCGTTTCCGACCTTCTTCTTTTGGCTGGATACATGGAACACAGGGTGAATGCGGGCCGCACTTAGAAGTTGTAGCTTGTATGCTATGGGACCCACCCTTGCAATGACTTGAAAGGGCCCAAAATATTTTGGGGATAACTTTTTAGACTCTCATGGAAACAGATAGTTGGCGGTATGGTTGAAGTTTAGGTAGACCCAATCCCCCACAGAAAACTCACATTTAGTTCCATGAGGGTCTGCCATTCGCTTCATTCGCTCTTGAGCAGCCATCAAATGTTCCTTTAAGAGTTGCATTATTTGGTCTCTGCTCTTGAGCTCATCTTCCACCACTTGCACTCGAGTAGTTCCGCCACATATGTCAAAAGGCATGGAGGTGGAACCCCATACACAACTTCATAAGGAGTCAACCCGGTGGATGGGTGTGTATTTGTGTTATACCACCACTCAGCTAGGGACAACCATTTAACCCATTCGTTTGGTTTGGAGCCTGCAAAACACCGCGAGTAAGTTCAAGGCATCAATTGACAATCTCAGATTGACCATCAGATTGAGGATGGTAGGCCGACCTGTGGCATAATTGAGTACCTTGTAATTTAAAAAACTCCCTCCAAAAAACACTAACGAAGGTTGGGTCCCTGTCACTGATAGTAGATAAAGGCATACAATGGAGCTTGAAGACATTGTCAATAAATAACTTGGCAACGGTAGTGGCAGTGTAGGGATGAGACAGAGAGATAAACTGGGCATACTTGGACGGCCTGTCTTCCGCCACCATAATGCAGTCCTTGCCTTGTGAAGAAGGTAGTCCATCTATAAAAACCCATAGAGATTTCTGTCCATATCCGTGTGGGAAGGGGCAGTGGCTGTAGTAATCAAGCTGGTGAGATGTTTTCTGACTTGTATTGAAGCTGGCACACATCACACTCCCTGATATACTGCCGCACATAAGACCCGCATGCCAGGCCAATAAAAATCTGCCTTAACCCTTTGCAAGGTTTTGTGGTATCCTGCATGACCCCCAAGTGGGCTTTCATGCATGTATTGAAGCACTTTTGGCCTAAGAGAAGAATTTGGGCCCAAATAGAACCGCCTCTCATAAAATAAGAGACCGTCATGACAGGTATATGGTGTAAGATCCAGCTCTCCTTTAGCAAATTTCTCCATAAAAACCTGTATTTCTGGGTCCGCATTGAAGCACTCACGTATCTCGTTGACCCAAGAAATCACCGGTCTTGGTATACCGAACAAAATACCATCTTCCTCTTGTCGGGAGAGAGCATCTGCCACTTTATTGTCCTTCCCACTCTTGTATTCAACAATGAAATCGTAGCCCAGCAACTTAGATAACTAGCGTTGTTGAAGTGGAGTGCCAACATGCAGCTCTAGCAAGAACTTAAGACTCTGCTGATCAGTTTTGATGATGAAGCTCTGCCCCAGCAAGTATGGACGCCATTTTTGCACTTCATTCACCAAAGCCAACAACTCCTTTTCACATGTTAATAAAAGGAGAGACTTTCCTTTCAAGGCTAGGCTAAGAAAAGTGAGCAGGCGACCATTTTGTGCCATGTTACCTCCGCTACAAATAATACCACTTTTAGCGACAACCGGTTTCACTTTTACAGGCGGCCGGTGTCCCCCACTAGAAGTTTCCTTCGTCATACCTGTGCCCCACGAACCGCAAACAATAATCAATAGCGGTGGTCTAAAACCTTTACCGTCAAGACCTATACTGACAACAAGTGGCACTCATGGTTGCCGCTGCTAAAAGTTATACCGGTGGCCAATCTAGGTTTTACTAGCGGTCACCGGTCCCTGCTATAAGCAATTTTTCTTGTAGTGTCTCTCTAAGTCAAATGAGGAGATTTCTTTAAACTACTTATTTTAAGGCCTACTGAAAATCCACATAAGCTTAATGATCTTAGCAACATTTCCTTTATAGGTCCTCTTATTCATTTTTCCGCCATGATCCCATTCCATGGCCAAAGGTTAATTTTACATAATATTTGGCTTGTACTTAGAACATTCCCCTGTACCAACCTAAAATAGATCCTTAAAAAAGGACACGGGATTGTTAGAAAAAAAGGACACAGTAGCCGCAAAGACAGCATGATGTGACTGCAAAGATAGGACGAATGAGTGTGGAGTTACTATGATTGAAGAGGCGACCAATTGTTTTGTCCGTAAACCTACAGTGGAGGCATATAAGGAAAATACCGTTTCTTTAAGATTATTGAAGATTGAGATTTTGTTAGAAAGGTCTACTGGGAAAATGCATTAGCATTAGCCCTCGTTGTAACCAAGTTCCAAATGAAATGATGAGGAATGTGCATAGATGGTTAAGGAGGCAAAGTCATCTCTTGAAGGGCCTTTTTTCGTTGGATGTATTTTTTAAAAGAATTTGGAATGTTGGGAATGATGTAAAAGTTGTCTCCTTACCTTTTCAAATGCCGTGTTTCATTGCTGGAATTCTGTATACCCATCCACCTGCAAAAGTTACTTTTAGCCTTTAGGAGTCTCAGAATTCTAGAATTCCAAATGCTGTTTCATTGCTGGAATTCTGTATACCTATTCACCTGAAAAGTCACTTTTAGCCTTAGGATTCTCAGAATTTTAGTATTTCAAATGCTGGATGGGCCATGGGCATTGGGAATTCTACTCGGTGGCAGCATTGGGAGCATTTCATTTCTGTTATTTATTGCTACATTGGAGCCTTGCAGCATGTTATTTATATTTTCAGGTAACTGAGTGCAGGGCAACTGCATTCTGAGGACCCTAGCTGGGAATATGCCTGGATTGCCACAATTTCCAAGCAATACACCTATCCTGATTTTTTTTTTTTTTTTTAAAAAGAAAGGATTCGTGATCAGTTATTTATTATAGTGTCAAGAGATTTTGGTACTATAAGAATCAGCTTTGATAGGATGCTTAACCTCTAATCAGCTCCTTTCCATTCTGGCTGACTTGAAATGCAACAATTTATGATTTGGGAGGGAAAACAACCAATCTACCCACTTATCTGTGGGGCATCATGGAAGGGTGCCTGGTTTCATGATTGGTATGAAATTTGAATTCGTATATGTTAATGTTGGATGCATGAAACTGACAACTGAATAATAAAAAGCTCTCAAAAGCATTCTAACTTAAGTTCTTCTGAGTTTTGATAGCAATCAAGGCCTTTTATTTTCAAATATATAAAAATCATATGGGGCCTGTTTGTTGGACTTAGAATTGAATACATAAGAACATAGAGATTGACTACATATGAATCCATTGTCAAATGAGCTCCACCAAAGGGTTAGTATAGAGGTGAAGTCTGGCTGACATGGGGTTAGGGGAGGTGAGTATGTAAATCTGGACTCATGATCTTCATTTTTTTAATTATTTTTCCATAATTAACATAAAGAACACTCGAACATTTATTGGTTTTTAAAAAAAAATTTCCCAACACCATGCCACCACCCATCTCTCTCCCTTTCTGAGGAACGTCTACAGAACCACTGAGCCCTATAAAGGTCTAGCGTCAACTGTGGGACCTCTACAAAACCTGTTAAGAGATTGTTGAGAGATAATATGCATTGATTAGTTATAGTGTATTGATGGTTTTCATTTGGCATATAATTGCTACTGCATATATATGAAGCCCCATCATCATGGATGGGGGATCACCTTGATTTCCCTAAAATTGTAGATACTATGAAACGCGTTAGCAAGAACACTTTGAATTCTATAGTAGAAATCTTAATTCTCTGGTGGTGATGATGATGCAAGAATACTGCATTATTTGACGCAATGTAGTAGGAGAAAAACATGCCATATAATTCATTTTCCCTCCTTTCCATCCCAAATCATAATCTTCATAGTTGGAATTACAAAGAGAGTAATATAGAATCCCACAGAAGAAGGACAACAATCTATGCTGCCAAAATGTTCAAACCAATTACTGAATTACAATTTGATGTACATCCAATCCAAAAACACCCTTATGTAAGCTAAATAAATGAAAACAAGATGCAGTTTGGGTAGAAACTTACCATCTTGAGTCACATTTGGATAATCAGAAGCACTCAATGTGATGAACCAATCCCAATCTTTACTAATTCTATGCAAAATTGAAACTCCATGAAGTATGGAAGTTTCGTTTGTTTGATTCTAGAAATTGATTGTTTCGAATGGGTTCTTGTTGTGTTGCTCTAATGACCACCAAAATTTCCTTTTTGGCATGTACGTATTAGAATTTCTTCCACCATTTTTGTTGTTTTCATTTATTTGTGAAGGATCGAAGAGGTGTTCATGTTTTGAGGTTTTTGATGAGAATCAAAGTTAAGTAAATGATTGTTTTGACTCATGTTTCGTTTATTCTCAGTTTTTTTTTCTTTTTTCCCTCACTTGTTCAAGGAAGAAGTTGGGTTTGCTTAGTTCGTGATTATAAACTGGTTTTCGATGGTAAAGGTGAAGATTTTCTCTACTTTGGATGGGAACAGTGAGGGTTTTTTGGGATGAACCAAACGGTTTTGATGAAAGTCTGAGTTTGCTGAAATGTGGGATCCCTATATTGTTGCTGGCATGAAATTAAGGGTGGCAGATATGGGCCAAGCTATGTTTGTTATTATACCTTTCTAGGTCTGTAAAATTTTTTTTAATATACCTTTCCAATGCGAACAAAAAGACCCATAGTAAATTGTGGAATCATTTAGTTTCTATGAAATGCATGTTTTCTTCAATAATCTGTTTTCATCATTGTTAATCTATTGTACTAGAGAACCTTTTTCCGTAGAAATCTTGAAATGAGAAGGACCCGCAAGTTTTTACTTTGAGTTGCATGTTTTATTCAATAATCTGTTAGCTGGACATGCTTGTTATTCATTTCCTCTATTATTTTGATTCCATTTCCTTATAAGGAAAGTTATTCTTTTCCTTTTTTAAAAAAAAACTCTCTTGTTTTCTTTCAGCAATTGAAGACGTAGAATCATTCGTCTTCCTCTCTGTCTCAATTCAACGAGGTCAGGTACATATAATTCATATGCTTGTGTGACTCTTCTATTTCATATTTGTCTTTGAACTTGCTGAACATGTTATGGTCTTTTTTGTAGTATATACTACACAATCTACAAGTCACAGTTTTAGGTTTCAACGAATAATACTAATGCGACTTTTTAGTCATGTAGATAGATCACGTACAAAGCATATGAATAAAAGAGAATTCATGTATTTTAATTCCCGTACATATCTACAGATGTAGAGGATCTTGTGGGGCTTGGTTGTCTTTAGAATCTTCATTCTTCTGCATCTCTCTGTTTCAAGGCATGGGTTGAGTCTTAAGAATATTCATCCATTTAATAGTCTTATATGTTTTGAAAACGTAACTTATATTTCTATTGATTTTGAATAATCTGGAATAATGGTTGTGTTTGCACATGTAGTTTGGAATATCTTCAAGGTAGTGAATTTGTTTTGCTTCTCCATGCTTTATTATTCCATATATCTAATCTTTCAGCTCATTTTTAAATGTGTTTTATATCGATTGGGTTGTAGCGAAGTAAATTATATGAATGGTTAATGTTGAACAAGCCTTAGTTTTATACCATGATTTATAGTATGATGAACTTACAATAAAAAAAAAGAGGCAATTCTCACTTCAAAAATACACAAAAAACGATGGCCTTTGCCGTCGTTCAATTTTCGACGGCTTTCAGCCACCAATCCCTTCGTACTCTACTGGGTCCTCTTCGTGATGGTGTGGTCCAAGAAACTATAAGCTGAACAGCTTTACAATAATCCCGGAACTGAATACATGGCATACCATAACCATAAATGCTTCTTTTAGAGCAGGTCTAAAAGTAGATTCTATTTTGATATTTTTCTGAAATGCTATCCAGAAATGCATCAACCACGCTTCTTGATTCTGATAAGTTGACAAGAAGATCACCTGGCAAGGGTGAAAATATGTCATCCAGGTCTCCAACCATCATCATTTGAGGTTGTGTCAAAGATGACAGTTACAGAAAGACAAACTTTGTAGCGGTAACTAATCTGTTTTATGAAAGCAAATATTAACAATCATAAAGCAAAAACACACAAGAGAAACAGTGAAAAAAGAGGAACTCTATTTATCATATATGCAAGAGTAGAAAGAATCACATGCCTTCATATTATAAAAATGGAGGGTGCTGTCAAAAGTTATGAACCCAATCTGTGTCCTAGGGAAGCCAGGTAGTTCATCCAAATTGGACGTTATGGTATTAGCATCTATCTGCCCAATGACAATGTTAAATACAGTCAGTTCATTAGAAACAATTTCACCTTAGACAGTAATAGAAGAGCTATTTCTAGTAAGTAGTAATAGAGGAGGCATGGTCATCCTGTCATTATATAGTTGTGCTTGTTAGGCCAACCATGGGACTTGGACTTGTGCCCAATAGACCTAGGCATGGCCCATGGAACTTGGGTTAGATTTGGATTACAAGCGATTCTTGGTCATTACAGTAATGAGAAAGGATGTGAATAGCTTTTGGATTGAAAAAATCTGGTGCTTAAAAAAACCCTTTGGACATGTTTTGCATATCTATGGCCGGGACTTATAATTCTAAGCACAATAGGGTTGAATTGTCAAATGTGTTTTGCCCATCATATCTTCTTTTTAACATGTAGCTTAATTAGAACCTATGGCCTGGTGGTTGGGCATTTCCCAATGGTGCCACGGGCTCTTTTTTTTTTTTTTTTTGCTTGTCTTTTTTGCTTACTGCTGTTTTGTGTTTTATCTTTTTAGGAGACACTAGATCCTAGTAGTATAATCCTAAGATTTGTATATGCTGTGGGACTGTTCTATAGAATCGAGGTGCATCACTTCTCTTGACCGGTATTTTGGTGTTTAACAGTTTCTATTTTCTTAACTTCTTTTGTTGTTGCTTTTGAGATATTTATGTTCATTCACATTTATAAATTTTTCTAACGTGATTCTTTTACAAAGAATTTGTTATTTTGGTTTAGGTGCTTTATTTATTATTGCTAAAGTTCATCTTATATTGGTGGATTATTATATTTTGGGCACCTTTTTTAAATTAAAAGTCTTTAGTGTGTTTTTTCTCTTGGCTTTATTTCAGGATTTTATTAGGCTTCCATTCCCATATCTATTCCAGTTTCAAGTTTTATTGATTTGTGAGCATAACTTCTTTTGTTTCTTTTTCTTATTTCAGATACCTAACAGAGCGAAAGATACTTAATGGAATATCATTTGATATATCAGTGGGAAGTAGTGTTGCTAGTGTCGGTACAAGTGGCAGTGGTAAGGTTTCGATGATTTTAATGTATATTCTAGCTAAATATTATATAAAGAAACTACCTTGAACTGTGTGATTCTTTCTTTCTTTTGTTTCCTTTGTAACATACTTGACGGATGAGTGAACGACAAACAAGATGATGGAGGGAACTCTCCTCATGCAATATGTCTATAGATGATATTCTTCTTCATTTGTTAGCTTTAAAACATTCTAAAATAAAAGACATAGTTCACATTGATTTTAAATGATTGATGCATAGTAGGACACGACAGTGAAATAATGTCTTCATTTGGAGAAAACTTTTGTGATCCTACCTTGCTTTTTTTCCTTGAAAATTTCTGATCCAAGCACTTTTTTACTGCCATGTCTCATTTAACAACTGCATATGCATGCTCCCAAATGTCTGCCCGGTGCATGGTGTATATTGTTTGATTGGGCTTCATTTTGATGTTCTCCCTCACGGTACTGACATTCTAGTATCAAATGTGATCCTATTGTACGTCATGTCTTTGAATATCCGAGACCCCTTTGATTTATGGACTGCTCTTTATTCTCTGACTATTTCACTTGTAAAGCATGCCCTTTCTTTTATGGTCTATGAAGTTAATTTCTTCAATGGTAGTTCTATAAGATTTTTGGGAATTATGCTTTCTATAGGGTCTTTTGTGAACATTATTTTGTGATGGATCATTGTTTCTCATCATGCAACATTGTTTTCATATTTCAAGTTATTATTTATATTTTCTTTGTTTTTATTATGCGAAAACAAGAAACTGACTGAAGACATAAGGTACCATAACATATGTAATGAGGTTGAATGACCAACCAGCCCTTCATTTCCCGGTTTCTTAGAGGACCTAACCTGAAATCTCTCAAGTATGAAGCTTCCTTTTAGACCAGATCGATAGTACTTTTGTAATTTTGTCCTTTTGATGTTGTGCTTTTACGCCCTTTGATGTACATTATCTCTCTATTTAATGCAAATATCACCATCTGAGAAAAAAAATCGCAATTCAAGTTTATTTAATTTAATCGGGTAATTGCATAGTTTGGACAGCTATGGGATGGCAAATAGCCAGCAAAGCTTTGTAACAATGGGCATACAACTAAATTTTTTCTGGGATCTGGGTGGATTCTAAGTTCTGTTGCCAGTAGGGTAATTTCGTTTTCTTTTTGTTTGTTTTTGTGGGTTTTGTCTAAACATTGACAAGGTTCGAGAAAGCTTGACATTATCCAGTGTCTTCACTTTACCCTCCTGTACTTTTATTCCTCGTGTTTTTATATTCTTTTGTATTGCATGCATAACATGAGAGTGATGTTCATCATAGGTTGCGGGGTGGGGACAAGCACACTTGTCTATTTTTAGATAAATTTTTCAAACACCTTTTGCTTTAGTTTCTATATTTAGGAAGTTTTTCAAATTTCTTTTTAGAATTTTTGCTGTTTATCTTTGGCTTTTTAGATTTTTTTGAAGAGAATTTTTGAGTGAATTTTCAATAAACGGAAGATAGCTTGAATTTTAGAATTCTCAAAATTTAGACAAAAGAGAGTTTTTGTTTGCGGAAATCTTTTTGAAAAAGTGCTAAATTTTGATCCTTTCACATTACATAGTTCGTATACGTTCAAAACCTTTAAATGTGAAATTATGTTTTCCATTCCTTTTACGAGTTGATTGAATATATGAAGGAAAAACAAACCTTAGTTTTATAGGTTTCCTGGTTCATCTGAGTGGATTTTTTCACAAATTAGTTAATTAAGTCGGGTACATGAAAAGGGCTGCCTATTGTTGGGGACTGTTGAAAAGGAAAAAAAATCAAGAGAAAAGGAAAAAGAAGATAGAGAGAAGCTTGTCGCTGAAATTTCACAGCCTTTAGAAAAACAATAGTGCGAAAGCCATTATGGTTGTCTTAATTCGGGTACATGAAAAGGGCTGCCTATTGTTGGGGACCGTTGAAAAGGAAAAAAAAATCACGGCCTTTTGAAAAATAATAGTGCGAAAGCCATCATGGTTGCCTTAATTTAGGTACACCCTTAATTCGGGTACATGAAAAGGGCTGTCTATTGTTGGGGACCGTTGAAAAGGAAAAAATTTTCACGGCCATTTAAAAAACAGTAGTGCGAAAGCCATCATGGTTGCCTTGATTTGGGTACATGAAAAGGGCTGCCTATTGTTGGTGACCGTTGAAAAGGAAAAAAAAAATCACAGCCTTCTGAAAAACAATAGTGCGAAAGCCATCATGGTTGCCTTAATTTGGGTACACCCTTAATTTGGGTACAAGAAAAGGGCTGCCTATTGTTGGGGACCATTGAAAAGGAAAAAAATTTTCACGGCCTTTTAAAAAACAGTAGTGCGAAAGCCATCATGGTTGCCTTAATTCGGGTACATGAAAAGGGTTGCCTATTGTTGGGGACCGTTGAAAAGGAAAAAAAGATAACGGCCTTTTGAAAAACAATAGTGCGAAAGCCATCATGGTTGCCTTAATTTGGGTACACCCTTAATTCGGGTACATGAAAAGGGCTGCCTATTGTTGGGGACCGTTGAAAAGGAAAAAATTTTCACGGCCATTTAAAAAACAGTAGTTCGAAAGCCATCATGGTTGCCTTGATTCGGGTACATGAAAAGGGCTGCCTATTGTTGGTGACCGTTGAAAAGGAAAAAAAAATCACGGCCTTCTGAAAAACAATAGTGCGAAAGCCATCATGGTTGCCTTAATTTGGGTACACCCTTAATTCGGGTACATGAAAATGGCTGCCTATTGTTGGGGACCATTGAAAAGGAAAAAAAATTCACGGCCTTTTAAAAAACAGTAGTGCGAAAGCCATCATGGTTGTCTTGATTCGGGTACATGAAAAGGGCTGCCTATTGTTGGGGACCGTTGAGAAGGAGAAAAAAATCACGGCCTTCTGAAAAACAATAGTGCGAAAGCCATCATGGTTACCTTAATTTGGGTACACCCTTAATTGGGGTACATGAAAAGGGCTGCCTATTGTTAGGGACCTTTGAAAAGGAAAAAAATTTTCACGGCCTTTTAAAAAACAGTAGTGCGAAAGCCATCATGGTTGCCTTAATTCAGGTACATGAAAAGGGCTGCCTATTGTTGGGGACCGTTTAAAAGGAAAAAAAAATCACGGCCTTTTGAAAAACAATAGTGCAAAAGCCATCATGGTTGCCTTAATTTGGGTACACCCTTAATTCGGGTACATGAAAAGGGCTGCCTATTGTTGGGGACCGTTGAAAAGGAAAAAATTTTCACGGCCTTTTAAAAAAAAGGAGTGCGAAAGCCATCATGGTTGCCTTGATTCGGGTACATGAAAAGGGCTGCCTATTGTTGGGGACCGTTGAAAAGGAAAAAAATTTCACGGCCTTTTAAAAAAAAGGAGTGCGAAAGCCATCATGGTTGCCAAAGGAAAAAAAAATCACGGCCTTCTGAAAAACAATAGTGCGAAAGCCATCATGGTTGCCTTAATTTGGGTACACCCTTAATTCGGGTACATGAAAAGGGCTACCTATTGTTAGGGACCGTTGAAAAGGAAAAAAAATTTCACGGCCTTTTAAAAAACAATAGTGCGAAAGCCATCATGGTTGCCTTGATTCGGATACATGGAAAGGGCTGCCTATTGTTGGGGCCCGTTGGAAAGGAAAAAATAAGAGAAGAAAAAAGAAAGAGAGAAGCTTGTCGCTAAAATTTCACGGCCTTTTAAAAAATAATAGTGCGAAAGCCATCATGGTTGCCTTAATTCGGGTATATGAAAAGGGCTACCTTTTTTTGGGGACTGTTGAAAAGAAAAAAAAAATCAAGCGGAAAAAAGAAGAAAGAGAGAAGCTTGTCGCTGAAATTTCATGGCCTTGTGAAAAACAATAGTGCAAAAGCCATCATGGTTGCCTTGAGAGGAAATCGTTTTTCTTTTTTTCTTTTTTTTTTGGCTTAGTCTAGGTGGACCGGATTATTTGATTGAGTCGTTTTCACGGGGGTTCTAGCGGAGCACTTAACACTTATTTTTTTATGTATACATACTTTCTTATCGTGCACGGTCATATTTAGCATGATTTTGAAAATTTCTTTCCAAAGATGAGATTGGTGAACCGTATTTCGAATTTTTCTTTACTTTGACTATTCCAAGAATTGAGAGTATCCAATGTTTATAAAAATTTTTTGGAGAGTTTCTTTTGATTTCTTTAGTTTTTTATTCTTTATTACGACAAAACCTCACGAAGCACAATTCGTCCACTCGGGTAACCTATGGGTATAAGGGCTTACTACATATGCTAAATGCAGTTGAGAGTGCCAGCGAAAGTGGATTTTGTTTTCTGCATTAGTCTTCTTTTGTATTTTTAGGTTCGTTTAGGTTAGGTTAGTTAACTTCACCTTTTCACATCTTTTGCTAGGGATTAGTAAAATGTTGGTCGGAGGGCGTGATGAGTCCATGAAATTGTATCATATTGTCATTATTTCATATAGATTTATGTACTTATTTAGGATAACTTGATTTCATTGAATTTTATTTGAGCATTCAATGTTGGAATTCAAGTCATAATTGGTCAAAATTCATTAAATTGCATTATTTTCATGAAATTATTCTTTTGCATTATCCTATTAGCGCATTAATTTTCTCAAAATTCACAATTATACTCATGTAGATTTTTTGCATCATTGCATTCCATGCAAAAATTGATGAAGAAATTCTGTTTTTTAGGGTTCCTTTTTAGGGTTCTTTTTAGGGTTCTAACTAACGTTGTTTTGGTGAGAATTTTATCTCATAACATAGACGGATTCACTAGAGAGAACATGGAAAGAATTACTGATATGGCTTTGTATTTACCACAAATAACAAACGTCAATGTTTTATTTCCATTGGACTCTTGTTTGTTTGCTTCAATCCACTTGTATGTTGGCAATCTATGTTGGAATGTCATTGAGCATTTAACAATGATTGGCCTAAACTGTGTATTATATGTTTTTGAGTGCGAGGCTGAGGATCCTGACACTTATATATGGATTATTGAGCGTGGAGCACAAGAGAGTATTATGCCACTATTATGCCAGTGGCCATTCAAGCAACAAGAGTTAAAACAGCACCTGTTCATGCTTCAACAATCTATTATCTAGAGAATGTTTTGCCTATATTGCAGAGGTTAGAATGGCTTGGATATTCTTCTTATTAAACTATAACATTGCCTATTGGATTTTCAAATCCTAAGATAACATCCATTTCCAAAGAAACAATAGGATTTTCAAGTCCTAAGATAATATCCATTTCCAAAGAAACAAAAAAATAAAGTCGTTATGATAACATGCCTCATTTCTAAAAGAGGTTGATTTGGGTGTTTCTCTTAACTATATTGCAGTTAGATGTGGCATTTTCTATGCTTTTCATCATCTTCTATATTAGGGCACATAAAAAGTGATTTACTGGTGATGTCTAATGCATACACACCAATTGACTAATCAATCCCAAAGGAACCTCATGGATTTCTCATGAATCCAAGTCTCAGCGTATCAACCAAAGGCAAAACTTTATGTGTTACTTGATAAGTTATCTGTTCACGTTGATCCTTCAATTAATACTAACAATTTTCTCTCTGATTATTATGACTCTTCTTAAGGTGTTCTTTTTTTTTTTTTTTTTTTTTAAATTTTATTATTTATCTGTGTTCTATAAATGATCAACTCTTCCTTTTCCCTATCTTTCTCTCATGTACAGGCGTCATGCGAGGGAGAGTTTCACCTCGTCACCTCTTCCCCTCCTCTTTTGCTTTACCTCTTGGTGAAATGCCGAACGAAAAGGAGATGGCGACCGAAAATAAAGGTTTGTTTGAGGGTTTTCAAAAACCTTTGTTTGATTTCTGTACTTCTTGTTCTAACAACTGAACCATGCAAATCTTCTCCATCTCATCATTCCCTCTTGGTAAGATGTGGGGAGGTAACAAATTCCTTGGCAGAGGATTGACTATTAAAAGACTATCGTCTCTTCTTAAGGTGTTTTTCTCTCTGATTATTATGACTCTTCTTAAGGTGTTTTTTTTTTTTTTTTTTTTTTGAATTTTATTATTTATCTGTGTATTCTTTTTTGTTTCTAGGTGATTTCTAATGCATACGCACCAATTGACGAATCAATTTCAATAAAAAAAGACACAATGTTGCAAAGGTTTTCAGCCATCCTGATGTTATTGTTGAAGAGCCATGGTACATTTCTACTACTAATTATTGATGTTATTGTATCTTTTAGTATGGTTCATATTTTTTAGCCATTTTCCCTTTTTTTTCTCTAGGAGGAACCTATCCATATTTAATTGTTTATTTGTTGAAAATTAAGTACCGAATAGAACATAACAGAAGTACACCCTAGTAAAATTACCAAACAGCCCCTTGGAGAAAAGCTCTAACCTTTCTATACCCATATTAAAAAAGAGGAGTTTCTCCTCCTTCATGGTCAGCTCCTGCTGCTTGCTTAAAGATCTCATAGTGGGCCCAGCTCCTGCTGCTTGCTTAAAGATCTCATAGTGGGCCCACATACATGCAACCCAAATTTCATGCAATTCCTTTCGTTCTTCACCATTGTTTTTCGTTTCGTCATTGCCTTGTCTGATATTTCCAGGTCTATCTTCCTCTCCTTTTCCCTGCTTGATTGCACATGCATGCAACCCCAATCTCATCTGATGCTGTGCCTTCTGTTGCTTCACCATTATTGTTTGTGGATTTGTCGCTGCGTCGTCTAATATTTCTAGGTTTGTCTTCCCCCCCTCTTTTCCCCGTCTGATATGAATCTGATGGTTCAAATCACTGATTGAGAGTGGCCTTTTCTTTTCTTTTTTTTTGAATTTTTTAATAGCTTTAATTTTTTTAATTTATGTGGTTAATGGTGATTTCCTATTGTGGGTTGGTTTTGTTGTGGATTGATGATTTTAGTTGTTTAGGCTGTCTTTGGATGTGTAATGATCTGCTGTAGATGCAATATAGGTTTGGAAACGGAGAAGGGGAAGTGAGTGGGGAAGTGTCTTTATTGGGGTTTTATTATTGGAGATGGGGATGACTGAAGATGTGGTTGAGTGGAGATGTGCCCTTTGGGATTTTTTTCTATGGGGATTTGTTGAGTCAGATGTGCACATTTTTTATATCATGGACTTGTTTCTGTGATCAATGCAAGACTGATCTAGAAACTCCGTATTGGATGAGGTTATTGTTGTGTTACACTAAAACAGCATCTCTTTCTTAGACTATGATGTAACATCCTGTCATATATCATTTAGATCATTGATTCTGGTTGTCGTCTTTTGCTTTGACTAGATATCTCAAAAAAAATTGCCCTCATATTCTGTTCAAGGGACCTTCTGGCTTAGGAAAGAAAGCCCGAATCATGCTTCCCACCATGGGTGAAGGGGTTCAATCCCCTCTTCATTGTTTAGAAGCAGAAATGATCTGCTTCCTTTTCCCCTGTCTTTCCCTTGGACCTTTTGATTCGTGTTTATATGCGCACACATAGCAATCTTTTATTGAATTATTATTTTAAATTCTTTGAATTTGCAAGTTGCTCATGTACTGGTCACTTTGTTTTTTAGACAACATAGCTGCATTTTTTGCGAGTGTGAATGATTACCTATGCTGAAATGAAGTAGATTAAGATAAAAATTGAGTATTTGAAAAAGAAAACCATTCAAAGCTTCACCGTGAAGAATCATTTATAAAACTAAATCTGAAGAGTCTGAGACACAGTAGATCTATGCACTTGTTCATTTATATGTTATGTCAAAACACAAATTTATTGAGTTAACACTGCCAATGTAATTTAAGTGCTACAAGATTGAGAGAATAGTTATATTAATACCATATGCTATAAAGAAATTCTATCTATAAATGATCAGCTCTTCCTTTTCCCTATCTTCCTCTCATGTACAGGCGTCATGCGAGGGAGAGTTTCACCTCGTCACCTCTTCCCCTCTTCTTTTGCTTTACCCCTTGGTGAAATGCCGAACGAAAAGGAGACGGCGAACGAAAATAAAGGTTTGTTTGAGGGTTTTTGTTTGATTTCTGTACTTCTTGTTCTAACAACTGAACCATTCAAATCTTCTCCTTCTCATCATTCCCTCTTGGTAAGACGTGGGGAGGTAACAAATTCCTTGGCAGAGGATTGACTATTAAAAGACTATCGTCTCTTCTAATTAAACTATAACATTGCCTATTGGATTTTCAAGTCCTAAGATAACATCCATTTCCAAAGAAACAATAGGATTTTCAAGTCCTAAGATAATATCCATTTCCAAAGAAACAAAAAAAGAAAGTCGTTATGATAACATGCCTCATTTCTACCAGAGGTTGATTTGGGTGTTTCTCTTAACTATATTGCAGTTAGATGTGGCATTTTCTATGCTTTTCATCATCTGATGTTGTTAAATTTCTTTTCCTTGATTTTCTTTTAGTCAATAACCTTTTTAATATCATTAGCATTGAAAAATGAAAATAGGTCGAGGCAATTGACTAATCAATCCCAAAGGAACCTCATGGATTTCTCATGAATCCAAGTCTCAGCGTATCAACCAAAGGCAAAACTTTATGTGTTACTTGATATGTTATCCGTGCTGATCCTTCAATTAATACTAACAATTTTCTCTCTGATTATTATGACTCTCCTTAAGGTGTTTTCTTTTTCTTTTTTTGTGTAATGATCTGCTGCAAATGCAATATAGGTTTGGAAACGGAGAAGGGGAATTGAGTGGGGAAGTGTCTTTATTGGGGTTTTATTATTGGAGATGGGGATGACTGAAGATGCGGTTGAGTGGAGATGTGCCCTTTGGGATTTTTTTCTATGGGGATTTGTTGAGTCAGATGTGCACATTTTTTATATCATGGATTTGTTTCTGTGATCAATGCAAGACTGATCTAGAAACTCCGTATTGGATGAGGTTATTGTTGTGTTACACGGGTTTTATTATTGGAGATGGGGATGACTGAAGATGTGGTTGAGTGGAGATGTGCCCTTTGGGATTTTTTTCTATGGGGATTTGTTGAGTCAGATGTGCACATTTTTTATATCATGGATTTGTTTCTGTGATCAATGCAAGACTGATCTAGAAACTCCGTATTGGATGAGGTTATTGTTCTGTTACACTAAAACAGCATCTCTTTCTTAGACTATGATGTAACATCCTGTCATATATCATTTAGATCATTGATTTTGGTTGTCGTCTTTTGCTTTGACTAGATATCTCAAAAAAAATTGCCCTCATATTCTGTTCAAGGGACCTTCTAGCTTAGGAAAGAAAGCCCGAATCATGCTTCCCACCAAGGGTGAAGGGGTTCAATCCCCTCTTCATTGTTTAGAAGCAGAAATGATCTGCTTCCTTTTCCCCTGTCTTTCCCTTGGACTTTTTGATTCGTGTTTATATGCGCACACATAGCGATCTTTTATTGAATTATTATTTTAAATTTTTTGAATTTGCAAGTTACTCATGTACTGGTCACTTTGTTTTTTAGACAACATAGCTGCATTTTTTGCGAGTGTGAATGATTACCTATGCTGAAATGAAGTAGATTAAGATAAAAATTGAATATTTGAAAAAGAAAACCATTCAAAGCTTCACCGTGAAGAATCATTTATAAAACTAAATCTGAAGAGTCTGAGACACAGAGCAGATCTATGCACTTGTTCATTTATATGTTATGTCAAAACACAAATTTATTGAGTTACACTGCCAATTTAATTTAAGTGCTACAAGATTGAGAGAATAGTTATATTAAAACCATATGCTATAAAGAAATTCTAGCTATAAATGATCAGCTCTTCCTTTTCCCTATCTTCCTCTCATGTACAGGCGTCATGCGAGGGAGAGTTTCACCTCGTCACCTCTTCCCCTCTTCTTTTGCTTTACCCCTTGGTGAAATGCCGAACGAAAAGGAGACGGCGAACGAAAATAAAGGTTTGTTTGAGGGTTTTTGTTTGATTTCTGTACTTCTTGTTCTAACAACTGAACCATTCAAATCTTCTCCTTCTCATCATTCCCTCTTGGTAAGACGTGGGGAGGTAACAAATTCCTTGGCAGAGGATTGACTATTAAAAGACTATCGTCTCTTCTAATTAAACTATAACATTGCCTATTGGATTTTCAAGTCCTAAGATAACATCCATTTCCAAAGAAACAATAGGATTTTCAAGTCCTAAGATAATATCCATTTCCAAAGAAACAAAAAAAGAAAGTCGTTATGATAACATGCCTCATTTCTACCAGAGGTTGATTTGGGTGTTTCTCTTAACTATATTGCAGTTAGATGTGGCATTTTCTATGCTTTTCATCATCTGATGTTGTTAAATTTCTTTTCCTTGATTTTCTTTTAGTCAATAACCTTTTTAATATCATTAGCATTGAAAAATGAAAATAGGTCGAGGCAATTGACTAATCAATCCCAAAGGAACCTCATGGATTTCTCATGAATCCAAGTCTCAGCGTATCAACCAAAGGCAAAACTTTATGTGTTACTTGATATGTTATCCGTGCTGATCCTTCAATTAATACTAACAATTTTCTCTCTGATTATTATGACTCTCCTTAAGGTGTTTTCTTTTTCTTTTTTTGTGTAATGATCTGCTGCAAATGCAATATAGGTTTGGAAACGGAGAAGGGGAATTGAGTGGGGAAGTGTCTTTATTGGGGTTTTATTATTGGAGATGGGGATGACTGAAGATGCGGTTGAGTGGAGATGTGCCCTTTGGGATTTTTTTCTATGGGGATTTGTTGAGTCAGATGTGCACATTTTTTATATCATGGATTTGTTTCTGTGATCAATGCAAGACTGATCTAGAAACTCCGTATTGGATGAGGTTATTGTTGTGTTACACGGGTTTTATTATTGGAGATGGGGATGACTGAAGATGTGGTTGAGTGGAGATGTGCCCTTTGGGATTTTTTTCTATGGGGATTTGTTGAGTCAGATGTGCACATTTTTTATATCATGGATTTGTTTCTGTGATCAATGCAAGACTGATCTAGAAACTCCGTATTGGATGAGGTTATTGTTCTGTTACACTAAAACAGCATCTCTTTCTTAGACTATGATGTAACATCCTGTCATATATCATTTAGATCATTGATTTTGGTTGTCGTCTTTTGCTTTGACTAGATATCTCAAAAAAAATTGCCCTCATATTCTGTTCAAGGGACCTTCTAGCTTAGGAAAGAAAGCCCGAATCATGCTTCCCACCAAGGGTGAAGGGGTTCAATCCCCTCTTCATTGTTTAGAAGCAGAAATGATCTGCTTCCTTTTCCCCTGTCTTTCCCTTGGACTTTTTGATTCGTGTTTATATGCGCACACATAGCGATCTTTTATTGAATTATTATTTTAAATTTTTTGAATTTGCAAGTTACTCATGTACTGGTCACTTTGTTTTTTAGACAACATAGCTGCATTTTTTGCGAGTGTGAATGATTACCTATGCTGAAATGAAGTAGATTAAGATAAAAATTGAATATTTGAAAAAGAAAACCATTCAAAGCTTCACCGTGAAGAATCATTTATAAAACTAAATCTGAAGAGTCTGAGACACAGAGCAGATCTATGCACTTGTTCATTTATATGTTATGTCAAAACACAAATTTATTGAGTTACACTGCCAATTTAATTTAAGTGCTACAAGATTGAGAGAATAGTTATATTAAAACCATATGCTATAAAGAAATTCTAGCTATAAATGATCAGCTCTTCCTTTTCCCTATCTTCCTCTCATGTACAGGCGTCATGCGAGGGAGAGTTTCACCTCGTCACCTCTTCCCCTCTTCTTTTGCTTTACCCCTTGGTGAAATGCCGAACGAAAAGGAGACGGCGAACGAAAATAAAGGTTTGTTTGAGGGTTTTTGTTTGATTTCTGTACTTCTTGTTCTAACAACTGAACCATTCAAATCTTCTCCTTCTCACCATTCCCTCTTGGTAAGACGTGGGGAGGTAACAAATTCCTTGGCAGAGGATTGACTATTAAAAGACTATCGTCTTGGGGCAAACTAACAATTGTGAGAACCTTTTTTCCCTACTTTTTTACTTAAATCAATTTGCATTGTGACAGTTCAAATGTAGCATTTTTTCCGTTTGCTCATTTCTATTTCTATGGGCATTACCCAGAAAAGTTTTTCCTACTCATCCTATCCATGGCGAATTTCACATGCTTGATAATGTCTGAAATATTTGCTTGCTTATTATCATGACAGTTAATTGAAATTAAAATAGTACCGATTATAATTGTTCCAAAGAAAAGAACCATGATTATATATATTGGCATTTTCTTAATTGATTTATCTTATTTCTTTTTCTTCTTTTCATTTGACACTAAATTCAATAGTTATTTTTTTAATTTTGAGGTTCTCTACCCTGATCCTTATTCTATTATTATATGGTCGGACTTATTGCTTACTTTCTCTGTGCTCATTGGATTTTTTATTTCCTTTTTTCTTTTTACACTAACTCTTACGGCAAATTTGGGAATCTAAAGGTATTCTGGTGAACATCTTACCTACTGTCAATTGGTTAAAATGTATTTCACTTCTCACTTCTCATTTCAACTCGAGCACTTACCCCAAAGATGAATTTGATTACACTTGGTACTCACTGAGTCATCACTTATCATTTTTTTTTTTAGAATTTTGATCTAAAACATCTTCATCTCACTAGTAACTAGTAAATAGGGCAGTTGATTAAGTTTCTCTTTCTTCCTCTTCTATCCCCTCTGGTTTCTTACAAGAGTGATAGTGTTTTCTTCTACTTGGAGATCCCACCATTCTCCTTGAGAAGTTTTTTAAGAGGATTATAGCGTGGAAGAACACAAAGGAAAAAGGAGATCAAAATATGAGAAAAAGTTTTCGTAGAGATCAAGTTTCAACTTCTCGATTTGAGCGCAACGAAGCTCCAAAGGTATATATCTATTATCTATTTGTTTTAGTAGATCTAGTTGTATTTGTTTGTTTCTTGATCTATCTTCTTGATGGATTATTTGATCTTAGTGCATGAGATAGGGGTTTAGATCTTGGGGTTGGGTTTTTAGCCTTATGGGTATTTGATCTCTGTATCAAGTGGGTCAAAAGTTTGTGAATACCTATTTACAAGGCCCACCTACTTCCAACAATTGGTATCAGAGTGATTTCTATATTCTCATCGTGTTAGATCGGTCTTTTAGTCCTTACATTAGATGTGGAGTGGATGAATTTAGAGTTGTGTAAGGATCAATTTTTGATGTTTTTATGCATGTTGTTCTATATGCATGAAAAGGAACTGGTTGGGCAAAAATCATTGTTTTTTTGCAAACAGTGCATCAAGCACTCGAGCGAATTCATCCCGCTCGAGCTGACCCAGTTTCTGCGAGTAGGGTGCTCGATTGGGGTTGAACTCGCTCGAGCGGACCTGGTGTGAAGTGCCTGCTCGAGCAAGTTCATCTCCGCTCAAGCGCACAGGACTGCTGTCTGTTTTGACCGTTCAAAATTTTCATCATGATGAATGGCACCTTCTTAGCCCTAGTTTCTATTGTGTATGTGATACTAACCTTGCAGGTGGTTGTTCTCTCCATGTGGCCCCACAAGTTTCTATTTTTGTTATTATTATTGGTTATGTTGGGTAAGTTGTAAAGGGCATCATGGTTTCCTTGGTTTTCCCGTGAAAGGGCAACGCATGATGGTTTCCCTAAGCCCATTTTATTTCCATTAATATATTGCCATGTAAATCTCAATTTTTGAGATATAGGAATTTTCTATATTTTATTATTTGTAAATTTTGGCGCTTTCAAGACAAGAAAGATGGTGACGGCGGACTCTTGACCAAAGAGTTTGGAGTTACTCAGAGTTTGGAAGATGAAGAAGTCTAAGACATCTTTCCGCATAGGGCCACGTGGAAGAGAGGACTAACTAAAATTAGAATTTCTAGTTTGCTATAAATACTTGTTTTATTTAGAGTTTCTATATTTGCATGGTTGGTTGCTTTATTTAGCATTTTTATTTCTTTGCAAAATCTGATCCAAACACAACAATTATAGTAATTGGTCATATCAATTTAATAGTTTGGAAATGGTTCTAAATAAGGAATTAGTATTGGTGGACCCATGTGATGGATCCACTAGAAATACAATTTGGAGACATCATTTTCCTAGAGCCTTATAAAACGCCTTACAAACTGCCGGAAGTACTGGTTACAGTCTTAAACAACCCTAAATCACATGTAATGAGTGTCTAACCCTAGAATTGCCTGACGTATATTAGAATATCCTAAAATGCATGTTTCAGCTAAGAATTGTAAAAGGTGCAATTCAAAGTAAAAGACTAAACCATAATGCCCTGACTCGCCCATTAATCACGAAGCATGCGTTTTGATTGAAATATACGCTATTAATTGCACCAAACACGGTTTGATTGAAATATACGCTATTAATTGCACCAAACACGGTTTGCTGTCAGAAAAGAATCCAACGAAATTACTTCTTAAGCCCCAATTTGCGTGAAACTCATTATGAAAGAAAAAAGATAACCCAAGATTTTTTGGAGCACGTCTTTCAATCACGAATAGCGTGAAATGCGGTTTAAAGTTAACATTTTCCTAGCACTATACAACGCGATTTAATATTAAAATAGCGCTGGAACTGCCCAAAGCATGCATTTTGGTCTAAAACAACCCTAAATCCCATGTAAAGCGTACCTAACCCTAGACTCGCTTGGAACCCATTTTAAAGAGAAAATATCTCTGAATATACTACTATGTGTATTTCAGTTAGAAAGGGCATTCCAAACCCTACAATCGCATGAAATCAATTTTAAAACAGAAAAGTATCCTAAGGTATCTAAATTGCACGTTTCATCATAGAGTCGCACGAAACGAACTTCAAAACAAGAAGACTAGATCAAAATACCATAAAATGTCCTAAAATCTTCCTAGTTTTATTTACTTTCAGGCTATTGATGGCATGAAATAAGTTTTTTGTCTATTAGAAACGGGCTTAAATCCCACTAGATTAGTTATTAAGTCCTAATTTTTCTTAAATATGTTTTACAGTAAAACATATTATTACGGGTTTCATTTTTAAATAACCTCGATCCCCTGCAACATGTTCCTAACTCTATAATCACACGGAACTCATTTGAAAGAAAAACGCCTTTTAGAATAACCTAAAATGTATTTTTCAGGTAGGAATCGAAAAAAGTGCTAGTCAAAGTAAAACACTAAACCATAATTCGCCGACATGCCCTGTAATCACCTAGCATGCGTTTTCATCGACATATACGCTATTGACAGCGCCAAACCAAATAGTGTTTGCAGTCAGAAACCGCTCAAAATCCCACGAGATTACTTAAAAGGAAGATGATATCCCAGAATTTTCTAGAGCACGTTTTTCAACCAAGAATTGCGTGAAACGCGATTTGGAGCCAACATTTTCCTAGAGCCACATAGAACGCTATTTAATAATAAAATAGTGCGCGAACTGCCCAAAACTCGCATTTTTTTTTAAACAACCCTAAATCCCATGTGAAGTGTACCTGACTCCAGATTCACTTGAAGCCCATTTTAAAGAGAAAAGTATCTCGGAGTATACTAAAATGTGTATTTCAGTAGTCTGCCTCACCCCATGGTCTCACCAATTAGACTCTAAGCACTATGGTCCCATTGCATTAACTCATTAGGCATAAATTGCATTAGGTAGGCCCCATGTATAGCATTCTATTTAATTCATTGCTAGTAATTTAGTTATTTCATCTTTCTAGGAAATTGTCATAGCAATGGGGGCCCACACTAAGATAATTTGGAAGAAGAATGAAAGGAGAAGAAAGAAAGAAAAAGAGGGAACCACACCCCACTGTCGGAAATGAATTTTGACCCCCCCTCTCCAAGAGAGACATGGTTTGGGGAAATCTCTATTCATCTATATATGCTATATAAATTTTACATCGAAAATGAGGATTCCGACTACCCTCAAAATCGACGGATCACGATCGCTAGCTACGATACGGCTGTAACACTGTTCTTCGACGAAAGTCGAAGAAATATGAGGAGAAAAATAATAAGGTGGGTTCTTCCTCTCGTCTAATGTGCTGCCGACAACACACGACGGTTGTCCTGTCACATTGATTTTGGTCTCTTTGGGTCTCTTTAATTTTGGGTCAATTCAAGGTCATGAGTTCAAGTCCAAATAAGGGTTAATCCTCACATAGCATAATCATAGTATATCTAAGTAAAATAAAATAACTCAAATAAAGAAAATAAAAGGGTGAGGTGCCAAATATTTAAGAAGAGGATCGGTTCCGTTCCTGGGTACCCCCTTCAGATCTCTTGCAAAATAGGGTTTAAAGGCTGATTTTTCAAACCAAAATGATGATGCAAATGAGACTTTGATTTGTGATTTTTGTGTTTTTTGTGTGCGATATACGAGTGATAAAAGTGAAAGGCCGATGGGCCGTAATTGATTGGAGGTGGCCGATGGGCCAGAATTGACTGGAGATGGCCGATGGGCCAGAATTGATTGGAGATGGCCGATGGGCCAATGTTTGTTTTAGGAAGGCTGATGGGCCGTGATTGATTAAAACTGTGTATGAAATCACTCATCTCATCTCGTTATTCTCATTTATTCAATTTTAGAAATCAGTTCTTTGTTCCCTTTTATCATTAAGTTCAATTAAATATCTGGCACCTAAGGTGGAGGAAGAAACGAAGGAAAATCTTTTTGGGTTTATTTTGTTGGTTTTATAGTTTTTATGGCTTTTTTTTATATGGGACTAGAAGGGCCTAACTAAGGGGTTTTACTTGGATTTACGTGATTAGTACTTTATTACTGATCATCGGATTAACCATAACCTAAGGTCCTAGACCGCCCACATTAGCTCTCCCAATCCCCTAACGGAACAGGAAGAGTGGTGGGGTGGAGCTTAACGCTCTAAGCTACCTAATCAGATAATCCGAGCTAATCCTAGGGTGTAGGCAACCTAAGCTTGATGGTTTCAAGCGCCTAAGCAACTTTGTGTGGCGCCCAAGTGCTTTTTCTGCACTTTTTCTCTTCTTTTCCTCTTTAGTAATATTTTTATGTATTCTTGTGATGCCTTTTGTGCAATTTAAAATGCGAAGTTACAGATCCGAAGGCCCTGATATCAACTTACACGAAGAAGTACCCGAATTTGAAAGACAAAATGCACGTACGACGAAAAACGGGGTCGAAACCCAACTCTTGGGACTTGGTTGCAACTGTATATGCGGCCACGTGCCTTTTTGCACTTTTCTCTTTCAAGTTCGGATTTTTCTCAGTGAGGATGATATGGATGCAAGACCTATCCTAATCATGAGTTTAGGATGATGAAAATGAATTGCGTGAAACATGGTTTACCTGTAACATTTTCATAGAGACAGCTAGGAAATCCCTTTCGAACTGCTTGAAGCATGGGTTTTAGTCTTAAACAACCCTGATCCCCTGTAATACATTCCTAATCCTAGATTCATTCGAAATCCATTTGGAAGAAAAACGTATATCAGAATATCCTAAAATGCATGTTTTAGCTAAGAATTGTAAAAAGTGCACCATAATGCCCCGACTTGCCCATTAATCAACAAGCATGCGTTGTGATTGAAATATATGCTATTAATTGCACAAAATACGATTTGCTGTTAGAAAAGAATCCCATGAGATTACTTCTTAAGCCCATCCCAAGATTTTCTGGAGCGCTTCTTTCAATCGCGAATAGCGTGAAATGCGGTTTAAAGCTAACATTTTCCTAGCACCATATAGAACGCGATTTAATATTAAAATATCGCTCGAACTGCCCGAAGCATGCATTTTGGTCTGAAACAACCCTAAATTCCATGTAAAGCGTACCTAACCCTAGACTCGCTTGGAACCCATTTTAAAAATAAAATATCTCTGAATATATTACAATGTGTATTTCAGTTAGAAAGGGATTAGAATTAGGTGAAATGCGATTTAGTGCCAACATTTTCCCAGAGCCGTCTACAATCCCCCTACCATCGGCGCGAAGCACGGGTTTCAGTCTTAAACGACTCTTAATCCCATTTAATGCGATCCTAACCCTAGCATCGCCTGTGAAACCCATTTTAAATAGGAAAGTATTTCAGAATAGCTTAAAATGCGTATGTTAATATATAATTACACGAGTGCATTTCAATGCAAAATACTAGTTCAGAATACCCTAAAATGCCCCTGAAACATTGAGTACGCGTTTTTATCGAAATACATGCTATTGATTACAGAAATTATGTTCTTTGTTAGCCAAAAACGGCCTTGGATACCATTAGATTAGTTCTTTTGCCCTAATTTGTCTGAAATCCATTTTAAAGTAAAAAGATACCATTGAATTTTTTTGAGCGCGTCTTTCACTATTGAATTGCGTGAAATGCAGCTTACACTCAACATTTTTTCAGACCTACCTAGAATTCCCTACGAATTGCTTGAATCAGGACTTTCAGTCTTATACAACGTATGAAACACATTTGAGAGTAAAAGATTAGACCATTAAACCCTTAAATGCCTTGGAATCATTCAACACGCTTTTTGATCCAAATATTAGCTATTTATGCACAAAATACGATTTTCATTCAGAAATAGCTTAGAACCCTACGAGATTAGTTCTTAAGCCTGGATTTGCCCAAAACACATTTTAAAGGAAAAGGAATTCAAGAATTTTCTAGAGCGCGTATTTCAACCGTGAATCACGTGAAATGCAGTTTAGAGACAACATTTTCCTAAAGTCGAATAGAATGCGGTTTTATATTAAAGTAGTCATCGAACTGCCCGAAGCACGCGTTTCGGTTTTAAACAACCTTAAATCTCATTTAAAGCATTCTACACCCTACAATCGCATGAAACCAATTTTAAAATAGAAAAGTATCCCAAGGTATCTAAATTGCACGTTTCATCATAGAGTCGCATGAAACGAACTTCAAAGCAAAAAGACTAGACCAGAATATCCTAAAATGTCCTAAAATCTTCTAGCACGTGGTTTTATCTACTTTCAGGCTATTGATCGTATGAAATAAGTTTTTTGTCTGTTTGAAACGGCCTTGAATCCCACGAGATTAGTTATTAAGTCCTAATTTTTCTTAAATATGTTTTACAGTAAAACGATATCAAATAATTTTCTAGAGCACGTCTCTTAACCGTAAATTGCTTCAAATGCGGTTTACCCCCAATATTTTCGCTGAGATGGCTACGAAATCTCCTTCGAACTGCCTGAAGCACGGGTTTCATTTTTTAATAACCCCCGATCCCCTGCAACACGTTCCTAACTCTATAATCACACAAAACTTGTTTGAAAGAAAAAAATCTTTTAGAATAACCTAAAATGCATTTTTCAGCCAGGAATTGAAAAAAGTGCAAGTCAAAGTAAAACACTAAACCATAATTCTTCGACATGCCTTGTAATCACCCAGCATGCGTTTTCATCGAAATATACGCTATTGACTGCGCCAAACCAAATAGTGTTTGCAGTCAGAAACCACTTAGAATCCCACAAGATTACTTTAAAGGAAAATGATATCCCAGAATTTTCTAGAGCTCGTTTTTCAACCAAGAATTGCGTGAAACGCGATTTGGAGCCAACATTTTCCTAGAGCCCAATAGAACGCAATTTAATAATAAAATAGCGCTCAAACTGCCCAAAACTCTCATTTCCTTTTTTAAACAACCCTAGATCCCATGTGAAGTGTACCTGACTCCAGACTCACTTAAAGCCCATTTTAAAGAGAAAAGTATTTCGGAATATACTAAAATGTGTATTTCATTTAGAAACGGGTCAAATCTCATGCGATTAGTTCTTATGACCGAAGTTACCTAAATCTCGATTTAAAAGGAAAAAGATATTCCGAAATTTTCTAGAGTGCATCTTTCAGCCATGAATTGCGTGAAATGTGATTTACAGCCAACATATTCCCAGAGTTGTTTAGAATTCCCTACTACCGGCCCGAAGCATGAGTTTAGTCTTTAAACAACCATTGATACCATGTAATGCGTTCCTAACCCTAATATTGCCTGTGAAACCCATTTTAAATAGGAAAGTATATGAGAATATCCTAAAATGTGCATTTCAGCATAGAATCGCATCATTTCAATGCAAAATACTAGTCCATAATACCCTAAAATGCCCCTAAATCATTCAGTACGTGTTTTTATCAAAATACTGGCTATTGATTGCACAAAATGCGTTGTTTGTCAGCCAGAAACGGCCTTGAAAACCATTAGATTAGTTCTTATGCCCTAACTTGCCTGAAACGCGTGTTAAAGTAAAAAAGTAACAAAGAACTTTCTAGAGCATGTGTTTCAACCGTGAACTGTGTGAAATACGGTTTACACCTAGCATTTTTCTAGACCCGCCTAAATTCCCTTATGCCCAACGCATGGCTTTCGGTCTTATACAACCCTTAATCCCCCTTCAATGCGTTTCTAATCCTAGAATCACGTGAAACAAAAGTTAAAGCAAACCATATATCAGGATATCCTAACCTAAAACTCTTATTTCAGCCCATAATCGTATGAAATAAATTTCAGAGTGAAAGATTACCTTCTAGAACCCCTTGCGAATTGCCAGAAGCACTGGTCTCAGTCGTAAACAACACTAAATCCCATGTAATGAGTGCCTAACCCTATAATCTCCTGAAACCCATATTAAAGAGAAAAGTATCTCAGAATACCCTAAAATGCATATATCAGCATAGAATTGGATGAAATGCATTTAAAAAAAGAAGACTATACCAAAATACCCTAAAATGTCGTAAAATCGCCAAGCACACGTTTTTATACAAATACAGGCTATATTGATAACACGAAATATGTTTGCCTGTTAGAAACATGACAGAATCCCATGATATTGGTTATGAAGCCCTTTTGCCTAAAACACGATTTAAAGTAAAGATTTCACCGAATTTTATGGGGCGAGTCTTTCAACCGTGAATTTTGTGAAACGAGGTTTACAACATACCTTTTCCCAGAGATGCCTACAATCCCCAACGAACTGCCCGAAGCACGGGATTTCAGTCCTAATTAGTCATGCATCCTCTGCAATGCGTTCCTAACCCCGGAAACGCATGAAACCCATTTTGAAGGAAAATGTAACTCACATTTAGAAAAAAATGCATATTTTCGCCTAGATTCGTATGAAACGCATTTCAAAGAAAAAGACTAGGCCATAAACATTTTCTAGAGCATGTCTTTCGACCATTAATTGCGTGAAACGCGGTTTACCGCCAACATTTTGGCAGAGACGGCTAGGAAATCCCCTTTGAACTGCCCCGAAGCACGGGTTTCAGTCTTTAACAACCCCGATCCCCTGTAACACATTCCTATCCCCAGAATCACGCAAAACCCATTTAAAAGAAAAACATATATCAGAATATCCTAAAATGCATATTTCAGCCAAGAATCGTAAAAAATCCTTGTAATGACCACAATCCATAATACCTTCCCAATTATGCAAAATGTCTGACAAACCCAGTAGGTGGTTAGTTAGAGTGGGACACGTTATGCTTGGAGTTGATGAGTTGGGCTTGTTAAATAGGTAACTTAACACATAGTTAATCTAGGCCTGATCTATTGGGTATAGCTCTTTTATAACCCAAAATCTTCTTTCTTTTAGAATCCTAACTCTATTTTCTGTTTAGAAATTAAGGTAGAGTCCAACTCCTATTCTTCTCTTTTAATATTTGTAACACCACCGTACGCTTTTCTTCCCCACAACTATCTCTCTCAACTTTCTTTGGCTCTTGCAAACTTGCAACCTTGCAACCTAGAATCTAATCATCAGATCTCTAAACTAAAATTTCCATTGCCAAAGCCTAGACCGATATCCCGATGAAGAGGTTTTAGCATGGAAGAATATGTTTATCTCTAATTAGAGATCCGACGGCTGGATTTTAGGTTGCCAGTTTTCAAAAGGCAAAAAAATTGGAGAGTGAGACAGTTGTAATCCCCTCATCAACTAATTGAACTTTTCTTGTTCTCTCTCGTCAGCTACGCATGCCAAAATTCACTTGCTGAACGCCGTTCTGCTCTGTCCCACCCACAACGTGATTACCTGAAGGGGGCAACACAACATCAGTATTACTGGTGAATGAATTTTCTTAATTACACAAACAACATAAAACATAATATCGCATAAACAACAAATCTGAATATATAAATCAATTACCATTAAAAATACATCCATAAACACATTCGTGCCAATGCACATTACCACTCCTCCAAGGCTTATCGTATATTATATCGGTCACTATGACCCTGTCTCATCAGATACGTCCACAAGGACCAGCCGCTATAACGGCCCGGACACTAAGTCCAACATCCCTCGTCTGGGACCAAGTGCACATTACATAACAACCAGATTTCATTATTATTACAATTTACACAATCAATAGTGTGGGACCAGTTCCATACCAATCCCCATTGAATTAGTGCCCCACTTCTGATCATAACAGGTAAGGGATGATATAGGAGTGGCCCACCTTCATAGAATTAATCAAGGTGACAAAATCATGCCAAATATTCCAACACAAGTCATACAATTTATTACCGATGTTAGTTTATCTTTCAATGTTCGGAAGCTATCTTCACATTTCTCTTCCCAAGTGAACGGAACATCCTTCCTTGTGAGTTTGGTTAACGGTCTAGCAATCGTAGAAAATCCTTGTACTAACATATACTTACACTGTATGTATTGTCAGTGCAAGCTTTGAGCGGTCAACAGGTGGATCTTTTTCTTTCGGAGTAGGTGTTTTTGTTGCAAATGTAGGATCTTTAGCTTGTAGATCGATTTTGGACCTGTAGATCATGCATATTAGTATAACAATAGGACAAGAAATGAAATAAGAAGGGAATCTAGGAAAGACCATAATGTTGTCAGTTTAATATACCTCTCAAAATCTAGATTATGTTAAAGTATATAATGGGTATGCAACACACCTAAATCAACTAGGTTTACATAAGTTCATCTTCTTGTGAGTAAAGATAACATAAAAAGTATATCATAAACTCATTTTCATATAGGTAGACAGCATCATAAAATTATGGGGATTTGACATTTCAATGCCCATTAGACATGAAATCTCCAATTTCATGACTAAACTTCATTAAATGTCACCAGAGTCGTTTAACTCTAGTACACTTTTTTTTTTTTTTTTAAACTTCTTTGCCTTGGACCCCATGATATCATGGGTTTTTAAAAACCCATAATATCATGGGATACAAATAGGTTTTCAACTTTTAACATTTAGATCCCATGATATCATGGGTTTTTAAACTCCCATGATATCATGGGATAAGGGCAAAAAGTAAAAAAAAAAGAAGTATCAGAATCATACGACTCTGGTGACATTTAGTGAAGTTTAGTAATGAAATTGGGGATTGCATATCTAAGGGGCATTGAAATGTCAAATCCTCTAAAATTATTCAAGTGGGCCATTTGTCAAATACGATAAATGAATTGGTGTAACAAAGACTCATAGTCCTTGATCTAGCTGCAATTCATCGTCTACTTGAGATTCCCTATTAGCACCATTTTGTTGCCATTTCAGCACCTCTTCTTTGATCAACATCTGAGTAATTGGGTCATCTGAATCATCGAGAGCCTGGATGAGCGGATTTGACCTTGGGCCCATCCAAATTGCATGTCGCAGCAATTGATTCCTGATACACCTATTTGGTAAATAAAAAATGAAATACTGAAAACCACAATATATTTAAGAGAAGAAAGGAAAATCGGTAGAAAGGCAAACACAATGTATATACCCATTTGCTGGTAAGCCCGGAAAACCCTAAATTTGTATAAAATGCAAATCAAACAGAAAGCAGAGGAGGGTCTTTCTTTAACTTATTTTTTTTTTCACATGAATTGAAGAACGTCAAATATCTGCAAAATGCATAACAGAAAATCAATAACCAAATGCATGTCAAAAAGACAAAAACACATCCACTAACCTAATCCTGGGAGGAGCTTAAATTTTATTTTGCAAGATGAGGGAGGGAGGAGATGATCTTCTTACGCCGAAGAAAAACTTGAAAAGATGGCGGAAATAATCTTCTTAAGCCCAAGAAAACTTCAAAAAACTCTCAGACGTCTTCCTTCTTTTTCTTGGCAAGAATGAAAATGGTTTGCATGCCGTGGGCCACACACTTCTTAAGCCCAAGAAAACTTCAAAGAGCTCTCGGAAATCTTCCCTCTTTTTCTTGGCCAAAATGAAAATGGTTTGCATGCCGTGGGCCCTAGAAGATTGTATCTTACGTGGACATCTTACATCTAAGTGGATGCCACATATTGAAACAAATTGTCTTGTGCATGCAGGTGGTCCACAAAACTCAAGTAAATGAATGCCAGCATATGAGTTTGAAGGAACGAGGAAGAAAAAAAAATGAGCAATTGTCTCTTTTTAATTATGGTATAGAGATAATATACTATAATATAATATGTGTAGAAAAAGACAAACTACATGGTCGACTAAAAGCAGCTTGAACTGCTGCTTTTATATATGGGAATGATTTGCAGGTCGTTTCCAATTCGTAACCGCTTCGATTTTGGTAGGGTCTACAGATAATCCTTCGCCTGAAATAATGAGACCCAAGAAGGTGACTTGTTCTAGCAAAAAATCACACTTGCTTAGCTTAGCATAAAGCTGGTTGTCTCTCAATAGTTGCAAGGAGGTACGCAGATGCTCTTCATGTTCCTGCCTTTCCTTTGAGTAAATGAGAATATCATCAATAAAGACCACCACAAATTTATCCAGATATGGTTGGGAAACTTTGTTCATCAGTGCCATGAATGCGGTGGGGGCATTGGTCAAACCGAAAGGCATGACTAAAAAATCGTAGTGACCATATCGCGTCCAGAACGCCATCTTAAGAATGTCCTCCTCCCTCACTCTTAGCTGATGGTAGCCAGACCTTAGATCGATCTTGGAAAAGTATTTTGCAACCTGCAGCTGATCAAACAATTCATCAATACGATGCAGAGGGTACTTGTTCTTGATAGTCACCTGGTTTAACTGCCTATAATCAATGCACATTCTCAGGGTCCCATCCTTCTTCTTCACAAACAGAACCGGTGCTCCCAATGGGGACACGCTAGGTCGGATGAATCCCTTATCCAATAATTCTTCTAACTGATCTTTTAGTTCCTTCAGTTCTGCAGGAGCCATTCGATAAGGTGCTATGGAAATCGGGGTCGTACCCGATATCAATTCAATAGTAAAATCGACCTCCCTAATTGGGGGTAATCCAGGCAAGTCATCCAAAAACACATCGGAAAATTCCCTAACAACGGGGATATCATCTATACTTGGTTTCTGTTTATCCTCTGTAATGAAAGCAAAAAAGCCTTTGCACTCACTCCTCAATAGCTCACTGACTTTAATGGCTGAGATAACCATTGACCTAACAGGTCTCCTTTTTCCCACCAAACTAACATGAGTAAAACCCTCCAGATTAAACCGAACGACTTTATTAAAGCAATCTAAAATAGCCCGATACCGAGCAAGCCAATCCATTCCCAATATAACATCAAAGTCGTCCATACATAACAATATCAGGTCAGCCGGCATCCGGGTTTGCCGTTAACGACCTTTTAGCCGCTTTCCGCCATTCCTCCGCATCACCTTCAAGTTTAAATGCTGCGAGTATAGCCTTTTGATGTTCTGTACATCCCATGACTTCGAAAATACCTTCCATATGTTCTGCCTATTTATTAGTATCCCAAGGATTAGTGGTTTCTTCAAAGCTCTTAGGGCAGAATTCATTGAATCTCTTGTATGGAGTATCCCTCTCACGATTCCTGCCCCCATTATTGCTACCTTCACCCGAACCATCTCTGTTATTGCTGTGTCCCTCACCATTCTCACTTTGGTGGTGATAAATAGCGGAGATCTGCTCTTGAACTTATGTGTACGCCTTGATAAAACTTTCAAACATTTGCCGGGCGTATTCAGGCATCTCACCGTTCGCATGAACATTATTGTTCTCATTCTCATTTCCAATGGCGTTATTCATCGTCTTAGTTCCTTTGCATAAGGAAAAAGTTGTGAGCCAAAAGATAAATGACAACATACTATACTCTATGTATACTGTTGACACCCCAACGTCCTGACCACGTGGCCTATGTGTTGCTATTTCTTTTAATTGCCCAAAACCTTATGCTCTGATACCACTTTGTCACGACCCAAATTCCGGGGCCCTGTTGGAATTTGGATCGTGATTTTTTAGTAAATATTCACCACGCATTCATCAAATGACTTTCACAAGGAATCAGGCATTTAGATCAAAATAGAACTTTAATTAAATTCTGAATGTCGAACAATATTAATGATCTCTAAGTAATCAAAATTCCATATTCTAATTCAATTCAAAGATGTTTTAAAACATTTAATGAAGTTCCCTAAACAGGGTTAATTCCCTTATCAACTAATTGAACTTTTCTTGTCCTCTCTCGTCAGCCAAGCATGCCAAAATTCATGTGCTGAACATTGTTTTGCTCTGTCCCACCCGCAACGTGATTACCTGAAGGGGGCAACACAACATCAGTATCACAGGTGAATGAATTTTCCTAATTACACAAACAGCATAAAACATAATACCGCATAAACAACAAATGTGAATACATAAATCAATTACCATTAAAAGTACATTCATAAACACATTTGTGCCCTTGTACATTACCACTCCTCCAAGGCTTATCGTATATTATACCGGTCACTATGACCCTGTCTCATCAGATACATCCACAAGGACCGGCCGCTATAACGGCCTGGACACTAAGTCCAACATCCCTCGTCTGGGACCAAGTGCACATTACATAACAACCAGATTTCATTATTATTACAATTTACACAATCAATAGTGTGGGACCAGTTCCATACCAATCCCCATTGAATTAGTGCCCCACTTCTGATCATAACAGGTAAGGGATGATATAGGAGTGGCCCACCTTCATAGAATTAATCAAGGTGACAAAATCATACCAAATATTCCAACACAAGTCATACAATTTATTATAAATCACACAATCCTTAATTACTTGAGTAAAAGGGTAAGATGGTAATTATATGTCAATGCTAAGACTTTCTCTTTAATCACAGAACCCTTCAAGCCATGTGTATATACACAGTACACAGATGGCAAGCGTCTCACGCCTGTAAGCACTCACTTATACAATCCAGTGGGTCCCACTTGGCAAAACCAAGATCAAACTTCAAGATCATGGTTGCCCAAGGTTACACCCTCAATTCTTTGGATCTGATCCATCATCAAATCATAATCTGGGGTCCACAATGGTAAACAATTTCAAAAGAATATAAACAGATAAGTAACGCATGGAAATTGTTGGTCAAACAGATGGATCACCAGATCGTCCCCCTTCCCTTGGGTCCACCAACACTGGGGTCGCCCAGGGGTCCCCTCCAAGTTATGGGGTCCTGATCTTTGATCAAGTCAAGCAGTAGGTCCCACAATCAATATCGACTTCCAGCCCTGATCCTATCATAATAATGCCTGGAACTCTTTGGAAGTAATGGACAATGGGCCCCACTGGTGCAAATCTCATATGCCATCATCCCTAGGGTCGTCCAAGTGTCCTACATCAGATGGTCAGATCTGATTTCCAATCAGATCATCAGGTGGGTCCTAGAAGTGCTTGGCGTCAAGAACCCATAGTGCCTGTAACAGTCGCCTGTATTGCATCATAGTAATTGGATGAGGGCTCAGATGGGGCCCACTCCTCATGGGTCCAGGTCCTTATGGGTCGACCATGTGTCCCCTTCTGGATCCATGGTCCAGATTATCCATCTAGTGGGCCATGGGGTCCCACAGCCCTCCAATATCAATTGTCACCATGTCAACAGTCTCTGTTTCAACGGATTTTCAACCCTATTCCATGTCCCTACATCCCATTCTACTAGTATCATCCTAACATCCATTAGTATAGGATTTCTTGACTAAAACAGATCCTTTAAACACAACATAATCCAAACTTAGAATATCAATCATCTTGTAAACAGATCCTTTAATCACATTATAACACAAAATATCAATCATCTTATTTAAACAACTAGTTAATTAGGAAGATCAACTCACCTTTTGTACGTGATGGTTGCGTTTGCAATGTGTGGACGCGAATAGGACATCCGTTGATCGTTTCTCCTCTGATTGCCTTCTTCCTCTTCCCCTGGATTCCAGTCACCAAATTTTCCCTCTCAGATGACTTTCTCTCAAAAGGAACAAGGCTCCCAACATAAGGTCGTTGATTTCTTTAAATATACAAGGAGGGGTAGAGTCCTAATCCTCCTTTTATACTTCCTAATTCTAATTATTATACAACTCCTCTCCTTTCCAAATTCTAATTCCAACATAAATAATCAACTAAGGCCTAGGTACTCAAGATATTACAAACTACCTACCTATTTAACTAAAATACATTCATTTATAAGAAAAACTAAGTAAGTAATTTATTTAAAATCTAAATATTTGAAATGTCTCAATCTATCTTTACGTACCAGTAAGAGTTTCGAATTTCAGAACATCCTTTGAGTATTGTAATTGTTTTTTATTTAGCATTTTTTATGATATTTTCTATTTTTATTTTTCATGTTCTCTTACTTAATATTGAACGTACGCCTTAGTCAATTGAGGGTGAGTATTAGTCTGTTTTTGTCCATTGTTCACTATCCTTAATTAATTAATTCTTTGTTTTGGTTTTGCTATCTTGTATACCCATAGGTTTTGCCATTATCGGCGAAGGCTTGCTGAACAAGAGATACGATATGTACCTACATGCATAACAATTTTTTTTAAAAATAGGCATTTATAAGAGAATAGAGGACGTTGGTTATGGAAGAAAAAGAAGCAGGACATCTCTGTGTAGAAGACATTTTGCACAATTGGGAATGTTTTATTGATTGTGGTCATTTCCAGTTGACAAAGATAGTGAAATGATACTTGCCTTTGGTTCGTGGTTGGAGGAGATGAACTAAAATTTCTATTGCCAAAGCCCAATGCGATATCCCAATGAATCGGTTTTAGCAAGGAAGAAGATGGTTATCTCTGATCGGAGATCCGACGGCTGGATTTAAGTTACACCGTTACAAGTTTGCATTAGTCAAAGAAAGTTGAGAAAGAGAGTTGTGGGAGGAGAAAAGGGTACTGTAGTGTTGTATAAATAGAATGAGAAAAAGAGTTCAAATCTAACTTAAATTGTAAAGAGAAAAGAGTTTAGGTTCTAAAGAAAGAGGAGGTTAGGTTAGAAAAGAACTATACCTGCTAGACTGGCTTTGGGTAAACTATGGGTCGAGTTACCTATCGAACAAGCGCAACTCACCAAGTCCAAGCCTAACGTGGTCCTACTCAAACTACACCTATTTAACTAAATTACAATAAATTATAATAATAACTAAATAAATAATTTATTTAATATCTAAATATTCAAAACATCTCACTTTATCTTAAACCACTAGTAGGAGTTTCCAATTTCAGTACATTCTTTGAGCATTGTAATAGTCTTTGATTAAGCTTTTTTTTTTTTGAAATTTTTTATTTTTAATTTTCATGGATGCCTTGGTCAATTGTGGGTGAGTGTTGGTCTGTTTCAGTCCATTGTTCACAATTCGTAAATAATTCTATTGTTCGGTTTTACAATCATGTATACCTATAGGGTTTGTTATTATCAACGAAGACTTGTTGAGCACGAGAGATACGACACGTACCTGCTTGCATGACAATTGATTAAACTAATGGACATTTATGATAGAACAGAGGACATGGGTTATGAAGTAAAAAGAAGCTAGACGTCTCTGTGTAGAAGACATTTTGCACAATTGAGAAGGTTCTATAAATTGTGGTCATTTCAAGGTGACAAAGATAGTGAAATGGTACTTGCCTTAGGTTCGCGGTTGGAGGAGACGAACTGAAATTTCTATTGCCAAAGCCCAAACCGATATCCCTATGAATAGGGTTTCGCAAGGAAGAAGATTGTCATCTCTGATCGGAGATCCAGTGGATGGATTGTAGGTTGCAAGGTTGCAAGTTTGTAAGTGGCAAAAAAAGTTGAGACCTAATGCAGTCCCACTCAAACTAACTACCGATTTAACTAAAATAAAACCAATTATAATAATAACTGAATAAAAAATTTATTTAATATCTAAATATTCAAAATGTCCCACTCTATCTTTACCTACCAACGAGAGTTTTCAATTTTAGAACATTCTTTGAGTCTTTTAATAGTTTTTTATTCAGAATTTTTTTTGAACTTTTTTATGTTAAGTTTTCATGTTCTCTTAGTTTATATTGAACGTACGCCTTAGTCAATTGAGGGTGAGTGTTGGTTTGTGTGGTTCATTGTTCACTATCCACAATTAAATTTTTTTTTTTTTTTTTGGTTTTGCAATCATATATACTCGTAGGGTTTGTCATTCTCAATGAATACATGTTGAACAAGAGATATATGATACGTACATGCATGCACAACAATTTATTAAAGATAATGGGCATTTATGAGAGAATAGAGGATGTAGGTTATGGAGGAAAACGAAGCTGGACATTTGTATATAAAAGACATTTTGCACAATTGAGAAAGTTTTATGGATTGTCGTCATTTCAAGGCGACAAAGAAAGTGAAATGATACTTGCATTAGGTTCGCGGTTGGAGGAGGCGAACTAAATTTCCGATTGCCAAAGCCCAAAACAATATCCTGATGAAGAGATTTCGCGTGGAAGAAGATGGTTATCTCTAATCGGAGATCCGACGATCCGACGACTGGATTTTAGGTTGCAAGGTTGCAAGTTTGCAAGAGCCAAAGAAAGTTCAGAGTGAGAGAGTTGTAACTTCAACTACAGCAATCTTACTAATAGCTGGACGACAAATAAAATCGGGCACATTACTTAAACTATGTAACTTTTGCTAGTGTGCTAAGATCTTAAATAGTGTCTTTCGTGTACTGACTTCATGCCACAATGCTATCAAATTAGCTTATTGCATTTAACTCTAAATAATATTTTTATATGAGGACAAGGTAGATGATTTCGTGCATTCTTTTAGAAGTGGCGCAAAAAGACTAACTTTTGTATCATGCCACAATGGTATCAAATTAGCTTATTTCATTTTATTCTAAATAATATTATTATATTAGGACAAAGTAGATTATTTGGTGCATTCTTCTAGAAGTGGCACAAAAAGACTGACTTTTGTATTGCACTAGTCCTAATCTTGAATAAAGGAGGGTTTGCATTGTGGGTATAGAAGAACTATTATATTTAATAATCTTAAAAGATTATTTCTTTTAGCCCGGCCCTAGATCAGCCTTGGTCCTTTACAGTAGGATAAAGGCTTTGGCTTGGGTATTGTAAGCCTGCCAAAGGCTCCTGGGGCTTTGGCTCAACCTAATAAGCCCAACTCACATATATGAGTGTATGGTAAAGGGCTTACCCCCAACTAAGAGTTAACTTTAAAAAAAAAAAAAACTTGTATTTTTTTTCATGGTAAGGGCTCACCCCAGCTAAGAGTTAACTTTAAAAACTATACAAATAGCCTTTCTTCCTCTAAATTAGCATTTGGCGAGATTTCACCCCAATGAAAAGTGCTACATGTCTCTATGGTTGATGAACTTGACAACTAGCCAAAAGGAGAATTCTTGTTAGGTGCTAGATCAAGGAAAGAGTATTGGATAAAAAAAGGGAATTGTTACAAGCTCAGTCAGTCAGGCACCTCTCTCTTCAATAGAAACAATTAGGGTCAATCCCAAGCTATATCTTTAATAGTGAGAGACTTGGGTTAGTGTGTATGAGTTGGGTGTGTGAGTAATTACCTTTCAGAAAAACGGAGTTGCTTGAGAAACACAAGATGGCTCAGTAATAAAGCTGTCTTACCATCATTCAAAGTGCCAAGATCGATCTTGGCAGCCGGAAAAAGACTATCAAGTGATGGAGCATGGATAAGAAGCACACCACGGTGGAGCAGGGGCGGACCCACATCGTAGGACCCTAACCACCATGATATGCAGGGGCGGACCCACATCGTAGGACGTGGGTGTGACCGCCCCAGGTAAGTTTGTGAACTTGCTTAAAGGGCCATGGGGCCGCATGGGCCATGCATCCGTTGAAACCCAAGTCCGCACCACCTTGTGACCTATGTCACCCCAGCCTAATATCGAGAACTATATTCGATTTCATTCAAACCCCCATCCCAAATTGGCAAAAACTCTCTAGACTAAAGTCAATTAGACTTCATCTCGGGTAACGGCAAAAACATCATCAACTCCCTCTTTCTGTCCGTCCCACCCCCCCGAAAACAGAAATCCCCAAATCTACATCCTAAACCCCCAAATCTCAACAGCGTTGTCATCGACTCCCTCTCTGGGTGTTTTTTTTTTTTTGGTTAAGTCTATTTATAGCAATTGAAGGATAGGTTTTTTATCAGATAAGCAGCTAGGTTGTGTTTTTTTTTTTTTCTTTTATCGGGTTTGGGTTTCATTTGAGGTTTGAAATTTTTTGATATCATTCTGCTGAATTGGGTTGATTCCTTTGTCCTTATTGTAATGTGATGGGTCCATGAAAGTCTTGATTGTAATGTGATGGTTATTTCTTTTTCATGAGAAAGTTAATTTGGTTTTACTAAATTGTGGTGTCTTTAATGGGTTTTCCTTGTTCAAGCAAAGTGAGTTTATTTCATTCTTTGTTTCTTCAAACCTTTATTGAAGATAGTTGTACTTTTTCTTTTTTTTCTTTTGGACTTTATTTTGCACAACATATAATCCGCTTGTTCTCTGGGGGCATATTTTGGTTTTTGATCATTTTATTGAAACAAGGTTAACTCTGTTCCATTGGGGTAGATTCATGGTTTTTATTTTTATCATTTTAGTGAAAAGGGTTGTACTTCTTTATTTTGTCAACTTACATTTATTTCACTGGTTCACACATCTCTAAATGCAGCCATCTCTATTGCATGTTCACTACAAGAAAATACACTTTTAGCGTCAAACTTATAGCGGTGGCTGGCTAAAAGCGCTGGAAGTCACTTATAGCGGCGGCTGGCCAAAAGCGCTGGAAGTCACTTATAGCGGCAGCCATATATGGCCCCCGCTGTAGGACGATTTCTAACTTATAGTGGCAGTCTTCACTCTGGCCGTCAATTAAAATCTCCGTCCCATGGCGCCAATCTTCCGCGGGGAAAATTTTTAAGTTTTACTATCAAATATATAGTGGCAGCCAATTCAGTCGAGGGTAAAATGAATTTGTAGCGTCCAGTAGGCGATGACCATCGCTAAAAGTTATTTGTTGTGGCAGCCATAAGTGGCCACTGCTAAAAGTTCTATTAAGACCTGATCCCCCTCTCGCTCTAATATCCCTCTCTCGATTTGGTGTAGAAATCTCCAGCCTAGACAACCCTCTCTCTCGTTCTCACCTCTCCCGCAAACGACCCACCTCAGGATCCCTCTCGGCATCGGCCTCCTCCAACCACTACACACAACTCACGGCCCTCATCCACAGCCTATCTTCCTCTCCCTCTCGACCATCACCCTCATTGCCTCCCTGCTTAGAGTCATCCATCACTCTCGGCATCTGTCATTTGAAAGTTGAAACTCTCCATTTTCTGAAAATACAACACAAAAGAAAAACAATCTCCCTTGCTCTCCTTTCTTCACCCATTTCTCCACCTCCTCCCAAAACCCCAAATCCCCAAAACCTAACCCTAGAACCCGAACCCCTCTCGAGAAGTAGTTCGACTCCTGGGTTGCCCACCTCTGCCCCGGCTTCACCTCCTCCGACGTCGTCGCCGCCCTCCACTCCCAATCCGACCCTGACCTCGCCCTCGATCTCTTCCGCTGGATTGCCCAGCAGTGCAGCTACTGCCCTGACCCCTTAGCCTACCTCGCCATCATCGACATCATCGCCTCCGGCAAGCGCTTCTCCGCCGCCGAATCTCTTAGGGCCAGTCTGGCAACTCTACTAATAAAGTTAAGTGAAGTAAAGTTGATTTTAAAGAAAGAATAAAATATAAGTGGGTTATGATGGTATTTTGTTTTTAGTTGTTTGTTATGGAATCTTTTTCACTTTTTGTATGGGAAAGTGGAGTTTTTTTTGTATTTTAGTGGATAAAGGTAGTTGCTTTTTGACTTTTTTTGAAAAAGATGGAGGGAGTTTTGAATTAAAGTGCTTTTGATGTGACATCTTGTTTGAAAAATGGAGGCTTTACTTGCCTTTTACTATATTAGTAAATTGCCAAACTAACTCATCGGCGAGGTCCTCATCGGCGCCTGCACCATCTCACTCCCCCTTCCTCCCTCTATTTCGTTTTCTCTCTTTCTCCTTCTTCCCTACCTGCACTCCATCTCCCTTCTCCTTCACCAGATCTCTCTTTCCTCTCTTCCCCCCTCCCTCATCTCCTCAATGCCCGAGCCTGTCTCTGCATCATCTTCTCCATACGTAGTGGCACAAGTTTGAATAAGGGACTTAGGGTTGAAGATGTCACCCCTAAATCCCTAGGTCTCTGCTATATCTTCTCCATATTGCAATGGTCATTTGAAGAACCTCATTATCTTGGACCTCTCCAACATGAGTCTAACTGGAAAAATTCCAGAATCTATGGCACAGATGAAGAGGTTAAGGTTCATGGCATTGGAAAACAACCGGCTCATAGGTAATCTCTGTCCAAAGCTTGCAGCACTGCCTTGTTTGAGTATCTTAATAGCTATAATCTAACTGGGGAGCTTGAATTCTCTGAAGCTTTCTATAGTAAGATGGGGGAGAGATTCTCTGTTTGGAATAACCCAAATCTCTATTTCCAAGTGGGGTCTCCAGTCATGTTCCTTTTGGAGTGAAGCAGTGTGATGAGAAGGCCTCTCTTTCTTCAACTGTTTGGAAAGTAGAGGTTGGACGTGGGAATTCAGATCAAGGCACTATCATGGCATTTGATAAAGTTTCAGGTTCCTTTTATGGTGAGCTCTGTAAAAGCTTATGGTGGAGAATACTTTTGTTTCTGTCCATTCTATATTTGCTTTTATAGAACAATACTATGAACTTCAGAAGAGGCCTCTGTCTTCAGAAGAGGAGGGAAGGGTATGGGGTTTGTATTCTTAACAAGGTTGGAAATCTGGGTTTCTGATTTGTGTTTTGGTTGGAGAGGAGAAGCTTGACAGAAACGTTTTGGTTGTTGCTGTTATAGAGCATTGATATTTGATAGACAAAACCAGCTAGATGTAACTACTATTTTTTCATTCTTTTGTTAAATCTCATTTTGGATTTGGAAGGATTAACTGATGGTTATTCTTATTCTCCTTTTAATCTGAAGAGTCCAAGATAGGGATGTTGACACAAGCACCCATTGAACCTAGTGATACATGATTTTTCTGTGTTTGTTTTCCTCCTTTGTAACCTAGGGTTTGGACTTTTGTTTTTTCTTGTATTTTGAGATTTCCCATGACCATTTCGTATTCGGAGCTCCAGCTTCCTCTATTTCGATTAAATGACATCTGGGTTTCTTGGGTTTTTGTTAAACTTCTTTTTGCTCATGAACTGCTTCTTGTTTTTTGGGTTTGTAATTATGATTCTTATTTTTTAACTTATTCAGTTTGGTGGGTTTTGATGAAAAATGATAGGATAAGGATGCCGACTTTTCAGTGAAGATTAAGGAAGGATTTGGACCCAGTGGACTGGGAATTATATCAGTTTCAGATGTAAGTATTAAAATCACATGTTTTGGTTTGAATGTCACATTGTTTTCATGATCAGATTTAGATATTGATGCAAACCCTATGGGTTTTTGGTGTTTTTGATGTTCACTGCTATTTATGTTTATTGTTTAGTACCAACTTCGTATGTGTCATTTTAGCCATCATCCATTATTCATTGTTTTACTTAAAAGAGTAGTGAGTTTTAGGCATTTCATTATGGATTTAGCTTCTAGGGCAGAGGGCTGAGGTTTGTAAAATTGCGTGTGGCTAGGTATGACCCAAATCAAACCTGATGTTATATTTCAAGGCACAACCCTTCTTCATCTGATAGGTCACAGAATTCCTCTGACACGAATTGGAGTTTTTATGCAGTGCTTGAACTTTGAAGCATAGCACTAGTGTTAAATCTGATTATCTCATATTATTCGCAGCTTCCATGTTTGGGCTGGTTTTTTTCAGGTCGTAGAATGTTTCTTTGCATTCTCTTTGTTGATCTGGTTGCTTTTCTCCTTGTACTAAGGTGAATGCATAAGCCTTATTTTTTACATGGTTTGGTTTAAGCTCCTGCATTATATTTGTTTCTTGTTATTACTCTGATTTGCTTTTACCGCATTATATAATTAAATGTTTCCAATGAAATTGGATAAGAATGGTCAAATCCTGATCTCTGATTAATATTTCTTGGGGTTTACTGGTTACTCATGTTGACCGGTTTACTGGTTACTCATGTTAACCAGTTAAGTTAGGATGAGTTACATGCTAAATGTGTTATACATAATTTTGTCTCTACATGGCATTGCTTGGACAACCTCGTGAATAACTTGGGTTTTGGGCATGGAATGGTTTCTAATGATACTTTCAACCGATGACCAGGAATCAATCCTTTGCGTGAGACTAGAAGCCAATTTGGAATCATTCTAAGAATGAGTGGAGAAAAACTTATTTGGCAGTGATTTTTACTTTCTTCTCAGATTTTTATTTTTCCATTTCTATCTCCTCTCTATCTCTTTAGATTTTCTCTCTCACAAAATGCCCACAACACCACTCAACCATTGCGTTTCTTAGGGGTGTGACGGTTCGATTAACCGTTTCTTTTGGGAAAACTATTAACCGAACTGTATTTTTAGTTTTTAAAAACCGTAACTGTACCCTAAAAAATCGTTAAAAACCGAACCGCGGTTAACCATATTAGACGGTTCGGTTACGGTTAATTGTCAAAAAAAAAAAAAATCTATCTTTGCCCTATGACTCTACATGCAAAACAACACGATCATTTTTCACATATTAAACAAAACAACACGATCATTTTTCACATATTAAACAAAGCAACGCCATCATTTTTCACAAAAAAAAACAAAATTAAAAATTGAAAATGATACTATTTAATGATTTTTCAGTCCGGCAGTTCGGGGCTTCTGTTGTTCTTCCAATCTTAGTTCCACAAATCTTGGTCTTTATGGTACGTGTACGGCTGGATATGATTGCAAATTTGCCATCTTGCGACCGCAGTATTGGCGCAGGTGGACTTACGGTGCTATAAATACAAGTCCAATTAGTCGGTCATTGATGTGGAAATAATCATGTGTTTTAAAAGTAATTTTGAAGTATTTAAAAATAGATATATTTATAAGGTTAGAGAATTCAGGGGAAAAATCACCTTATATAAACAAAAAGGCCTTTATAGTTTCCTCCCGCCAATGTTCAATTTTTTTGGGGAAAAATCCAACTAGGGCCTTAAGGTTATTTTTTGAAGTGAAAAAAAATTCTCTCATTTTTTTTAAAAATACTCAAGTTACCCTTCATTGAAAAAAAACCTTTCTTCACTTTCTCTATAATTTTCTTCACCGGCGTCGTCATTGTGTTCAAGGACAACTAGTGTCCCCATATGATCGGTTGCATGTAGTGGCTGTCGGAAACAATGTCATGTCTTAAAATGAAGGGTAATTTAGTTATTTTAAAAAAAATTAAGAAAAGAAGTCGTTAGAAGATTCCTTTAAATGATCGAATGTCCTTAACTGAAAACTTACTGAAAAACTTATGGACTAATTTGAAAACTTTTGAAACTTATGTCCTTTCTTGAAATAAGGCAAAAACTTAAGGCCTTATTTTAAGATTTCCCATTTTTTTTTCTGGTGGGACCATCTTTACTCTCGTTGAGAAACTATAAGAGCCTTTTTGTTTCACCCAATATGTAAGGTGAGTTTTTCCTTAAAACCCTTTAAGATATATAAATAAATTAATTTTCATTTATTCGAGATGATATATTCAAATTAATAAGATTATACATCTATGAAAAATACTCATGTTTTGGTTGTGACTAAAACTTTATTTTGTAGACTGTCAACCTGCCTAACTCAATCCTCTTTTTCTTGAAAAGTTCTCCCAAGAAAAGTTCTCCCAAAGAGATTTGAGATGACTCAACCAAAGAGATAGAGACCCAAGATGATAACAAGATCAAGCTCAAATAGAAAGAGGATGAAGAAAATTGAAGAAGGAAGATTCCAAGGAATAATGGACGTCCAACAGGGGGGCCACTTCCCTTGGGACATCCAACGCTCTTCTCTATATTATCTTTCGTAAATCCACACCTTTGGAAATTCCATCTCTTCACTACATGAAGATCTCTGGTGGGGCCTACTGAGAGTTATTGCACCACACAAGAAGTCAAGATAAGCAAGAGATCATTGTTGCAATACAGGATTTGAAAAGCTGCTCAAGATTAGACAGTTGCTTGGAGTGCAAGCCAAGTTAGAGGAGTCCAAGATAGAAATAAGTTAAGCTACAGAAGAGAGAAAAAAATTATAAATAGGGACATCCCCCACTGGGACCATTCATGCACTCCTAGGACTAGGGTGGGACGTCCACCACCAATCCCCTCTATAAGGTCCCCGACCTTAATAGGGTGTTTAATTTCCTAATATTGGTGATTAGCCTAATTAATTATTAAAACATTGGCACGAGACTATGGTCATGGGTTTGAAAGGAGGTTGTTATAGTCATTAGATAAGGATTCATGCAATGCTTTGTGCTAACAAGAAGGATCTAAATAGAACTATCTTTGGATTTTAGGGATGATTTTATAAATACTTTTATCTTAGGAACTTTTTCAAAATTAAAAGAAAACATATGGTTGTTTTTCTTAAAGAAAAGTTGAAAAATTGTAATAGGATCTGTTTTCTCTTAACTGATTTTTTTGTTACGTATGTTTTCTTATATGTTAACTTATTTGAATTCACCTCCCTAATGTTGTTGTTACCATTTATTCCTACAGTTGAGAACTCTTCAAGGTGGGCATCGGGCTCTAGTCGGCTCGCTTTATTGGAACAAACATATTTTAACAATAGGAGGAAAAGATTTGATGATAATTGACAACGATGTAAGAATAAGGTCCCACCATGTCCGGACATACATGGGACACAAAGAAAAAGTTTGTCAGCTAAAATGGTCTAACTCTGGAAAGCAGTTGGCAAGTGGGGGGAACGACAGTCTCCTTTATATATGGAACCAGTCCATGGCCTCATTGAGTTCACAAACTAGATGCCTTCACAAATTTGAAGATCATGTGTCAACAGTGAAAGCAATCACTTGGTGTCCACATGAAAGCAATTTACCTGCTTCTAGTGGCGGTGCTGGAGATCAGTTTATAAGGTTCTGGAACACTCAAACAGGGGTTTGTTTGAGTTCCATTAATACAGGATCACAAGTCTGCTCATTATTGTGGAGTAAGCGTGAGAAAGAATTGTTGAGCTCTCATGGTCCTACTCAAAACCAACTCACATTGTGGAAGTACCCATCAATGGTAAAGATTGTAGAGCTTCTTGGTCATACTTTTAGAGCTATGTTCCCGACTGGGGTATTGAAGCAAGTCCTCTTGGTACTAAATCTGAAGATAATTGAGATGGGTTGTATTCATTTTTATTGATTTTGATTGGTTTGTGCCATTTTACTGAATTTTTCAGAACCCAGACAGTTGTATGGTAGCATCTGCAGCTGGTGATGAAACATTGAGGATATGGAATGTCTTCGAGACTCCTGAGGTCGCTAAGCTTACAACGGGAACAACATGTGCAGGGCCATTTAGTTATTTGAACGACATTAGATGAATAGGTTGAGAAAATGAAACTTTGGAGTTTCCATGAAGGTATCTTCTAACATTAGTCACCTTTTACTTTCTCCATGTTGAATGGATCAAGTTATTATATTATTTGGCATCTAATTGCGTTTAGTGAACATCTTCATGCATTGCAGATAAAAATGTCCTACTGGTCGTTTTGGGAGCCCTCTCTGATACTGTTTTTTTTTATTTCTAATATAATGCTTAAAATATTTTATTCAATCTCTTTTTTTAACATTATTTTCCTTCTTATTTTGGTTATAGGCATGTGCTTTTTGTTTAAATTCTCTTGCTCTAGATGGTAGCTTACACCGCATTTTTCTAATGATTCTTATTTTTTATCTACATATTTTGGAATTTTCGTTGAAATTTAACAAGAAAACATCCATAACTACATATATAATACCAGTTTTTATAATATTTAAGTATCATGCATTTTTGTAGCTTAGTATTTGCAAAATTATTTGTGTATACTTTTTTTCTTTTTGTTTACCATATTAGTTTATTTGATTCCTCTTCAATTTCAAAACCTAAAGTTATTATGTTAGAAACACATGCAACAAGTATTTCATTTGATGAGGGAGACAAACAAACAAACCCTTTGAAGTTTTATATGTTGAAATAGTAGCTTGTGTCCTTCAATCGTACACTTTTAAATATTTCCAGGGAATGGATTGTCCGCTTTGTTGAAACTAAGGAGTAAGGATGGTGATTAGTAGTAATCATGTTCCTGTTGTTTAGCGGAATGGATTAATGGAGAAGCAGAGCCAATTCAGGAGATGAACAACCACCAAAAAATTTGGGAAGAAGCAAAGGTAGTTTTAAAAGGAGACAACTAAATAAAAGTTTTAGAATCTCTCAATGTCAGTCTATGTAGACATGCTAGGGGAACTTATGTAGTTCTCGAAGTACTACTAAAGTTCTCACTCCAAAGCTAAAACAAACAAGATGGAAGGGGGGTTTATCTTTGTAAGATTTTATAAAAAGAAGGAAGCCATGGAGGTCATGAAAGCTTCGAACGGACACTCGGCACAAGGGCATAAATTGGAGATTAATCTGATTAAATTCACCTGTATGGATAAGAAACTTATGAAAGACAGTCACTGGAGAACAAAAACGGCATGCAGTAATGCGGAACATCCATACGACAAGCAAGTCATGATCAAAATCCCACATGGTTTGATGTTCTGATTGAGATAGATAAAGCTTTTTATCTAGGTCTTGAATCTAGGAAACTTAGGGCACAGGGATCTCAATTTTAAAAAAAATTTAAAATTGCTATAAGGTTGTATCCATCCAACACTTGTAACTCTTAAGTGAACTATATAACCGATACTTGTTCATCTACAGTCAACTCTGGCAGAATTTGGACCACAATAAGAGCTTGAACAATATTGAACTTTGCTATTTGTAATCCTCTAGCTATTGACTACTAAAAGCAATGCCTGTAACTACTTGGCTGCACAGACAAACCCACTAAACTAGTTCCTAAAAATGTCGAGTACTTATTAGCTGGAACAGTTAGTTAGAAGTCCTAAGCATCTTCGTGTTCAAATTAATGTTGCCAAACCTATTTATGTTAAATTGTGAAAAGAAGTCCAATCAACGTGATCATAAGCTATTTTCATGTCCACTAAATATACCAATACGGGTACCCCACTCTTTAATCTGGATTCAACATTCACCAGTCATGAAATATTACCTAGAATTTGTCTTTCATCGACGAAAGCACCTTTGTAAGGAGAAATTGTGTGTTTCATAACCTCCCTTATCCTGAATATAGATATTTTTCAACCTTTTCTTTTAAACATAGTTTCTTCTCCCTCTTTTCCACTATAACTAATCATTGATGGGCTATAGCCTTCCCTCTGCCTTTAACAAACTTCTAAGATGACTTCAAACTTTTTAATTCCCCTGTGCTACAATTAAATGCTAAGAACATTTCTTGTTTCATTTCTTCCACACCTTATAGCACCTTCCAAAAAGGAATTGCTAATAAAGCTAAGGCCCAAATGCTTTGACACCAACATTATTTATCTTGCTCTTACTTTACTTCAGCTTTATGTAATTTATAGAACACCTTATCTTCTCTCCAAGAAGACTATGCAACCAAATAGCTCTCTAGCTTTAGGAAAATCTTACTCCAAAAGTCACAGAAAAAGGATATGCATTAGGTCAAAGGTTAAGAAAAGCATCATTGTTAGCTTCGTTGTTTCATATTCAATGACGGCCAAAACAAAGAGTTCCCTTCAACATCACAATACTCATCACAATTGGAATTTTCATTGTCCTCTTCTTGAAACTGTTTACAAATAGCTTCAATAGATAATAGATCATTTAATCCTATTGATACCCACTTTCTCCTCCACCATTTTAGAATTTCCTTTTGATAGTAGAAGTTTATTTATTTTTTTTTGGTTGAACAGTTTAGTCAAACCTTCATAAGTTCTCTATTCTAGTCCTTTGGGTTGCTCAACCTCCTTAATTTGGTTCTTATATACATTAATTGTTTTTTATGAGATCTATTAAAAGTGTGAAATTCTTAGGCAAGGCATGAGTCATGACTACTTCCAACAACATTTGATCCACTATGCAAATATAATGGTTCCACCTCCGATTACTAGCACAATTGTAATCTCACCCCTTAATCTCTCAAAAAAATGTCATTCTTAGAGGAGACAATAATGCCAAGCTCGATACTTCATTATAAATATTGATCATGGCATGCATAACATCGAGATTCCTACATCTAATTAGTTCATTTATCCCCATGCATCTTATCTCATCTTAAAAAATAGAAAGCCAAGAAGACCATATTAATCTTTGCCTCAAAGCCCCTACTATTTTCGTGCTCTCAAGTGATTCAAAATTTGGTTCCTCTAACTTGACATGGGAACCCAACTCTCCTAATTGACCACATCAGCATTGCTCATTATAGGTAACCTGGTTGACTCACTTTCTTCTGCTGATACCCATCAAACATATGGTTCCCTATGTAACTACGGATCTAACATTATAAACTAGTAACGCTACTTTTCATTTTGCTACATCCGCCGGACTGCCCCTACGACATGACTCCACGACTGTATCAACCATCTCATTTCCATCGATAGAAGAATCAATCTCTACAACAACTCCGAACTACAAGTAAATATTCGAACAACCTTATAGCCCCGTGACAAAATAGGAATACTGCTAATAACTTTGACTAAACAGAATGCCCCTGTTCATCCATACTGTCATACCAAGATGGAAGATCGCATGCAATACCCCACTTACATAGTCATTTTTTTTAAAACTTGAATGTTCATAAGAATTCATTTCATGCCTATTTCCCTACCCTCAACTAAATAGTAAGATGACATGTTTATAAACATCAACAAAGGTTTTCCACTCATCCTACACTTCTCTGACAACTAATATTTTCAGCTAACTCCTCCTTTCATTCAAAACTTTATTATCAGGTATCATGAAACATATCCCTTGGCCCTTCGAACATAAAACCATTTCCCTCAAAGAATTTTTCATTCCCTATTTTTGTTAGGTATAATAAGCACATCTTTGAATGACTTATGTGAATCCTCTTTCACTGCACACTACTACAATTTTACTTTTTTACGATGCCAAAAAAGCGTCGTAGATATTGAAAAATGAGTCGCAATGAGTAAGCGCAACGCAAAAAGCTAAGCGTCGCAAAGGGGTTGCAAATAATACGGTTGCAAAAACATTAGCGACGTTAAGGACGAAGACGTAGCAATATGATAGAATATTTGCAACGGTTTAAAAGTGCCGCTAATAAGTATCATTTGCGACGTGTCCTGACCATCACAAATAATGAGTTATTTGCAACGGTAAAATTGCATCACCAATAATTCTTATTTGCGATGATTCAAAAGCATCGTTAATAAATCATTAAGGGCGACGCTCTAATAAAGTTGCAAATAATCCTTTTTTACAATGCTTCTGTGGTGTCGTAAATAATCTTCATCTTGTTACATTTGATTATTTGCTACGCAATAAAAACGCTGCAAATAATAATTTTTCAGAAAAAATATTTTTTGATATTTTCAAAAAATATTTATTTTTCCTGTTTTGATACCCTATCAATACAAATATAATCTCATCATCCATTCACAATCCATCCATTCACAAATCTTTAATACAAAGTCATCATTAGGTCATCACAAGCATATATCTCTAAGTAGCAATTGACGTATGAAAATAACACTCTATCTATATGGAATGTTGGTCTCAATATAAACCTAGAAACAATAATTGAAAGGCGGTCTTCGATATGTATCACGGAGAGACAACGGACAATTTCCACGATGAAATATAGCATCCTCAAATTGATTTGTGCCATCCAAACAGGTCCAAAAAATGTTGCTTGTCCTTATTTTCTCTTCATCTCCCATTTCAATCTACAATAAATAAAACAAGATAGATGTTAAAATCTATAAAAAAAATTCTATAAAACACAACTATATATATTTACCATTATAACTAGTCATATTAACATCACCTAGGATGAGAAGCAAGTGAAATTGCCAACACTAGAATTGTAAGTGATGAGATCATTTCTAAGTACCATGTGAAGGAAAAACCAACTGTACAATGTGTATTGCCCCATATATGGTGATATGTACACACCAAAAACAAAAAAAGAAAGAAAGCAATTCATAGCATAGAGAAGGGGAACATATATATATATATTATCATGAAATGATACTTCGTTAATCATTGAAAAATAAAAAACCATGTTATAAAATTACTTTAAAAGGAAGGAGTGCATCTAATCACTTCATAATTGCCAAGGAGAGCTTCACATCCATGTCCTAGCAAAGACCAAAAAGACCATTAGCAGCAATCAAATCTAAAATGGGACTTCCTCTTTGCACCCTATAAGCTTTTGGTTTTGCTACATCTTTCACTGGTGTATTATGACATGCACTCAGTGCTCAATTAAGTTGTGAATTAATGGTGCACTTATAGATCCTTTCTCGGCTAGACCCCTTATCCCCATACCTTTACATAATTTGTGGTGGGAGGCTCTTACATTAGGCATGAGGTAGATGGAGAGAGACAATCAAATTAAACTTTTCCAAAATTCGCTTCCCACATACAGAGTACCCCTCCAGTTTGATGACGACTTACTGTACATCCAACAATGAATACACTCCATTTCTTACCCCTCCACCTTCAAGCCTACTAAACAGGTCAACCAATCCATTAACCAGAGGAAATCCCAGTTAATGTTCTTGCATTCATCTTCCCCCTGCCCCGAAACAAGATTCCAAGGTCATTCTTCACATTAAGAACACAAAGTAATGCCATCCAATACCTTGGAGCAACACTCACCCAAACAAGAGGCCACGCAGCAGAACAAAGCCACCCACTCCCATGCATGCATTCTTGCACCAATAACTGGTTTGCCCATTTCCTTTCACCTGCTGGTTGGAAAGTCCTCATCCAATCAGTTTGTAGCTCAATTCCCATACCACGACTTTTAACCAAAATCTGCAAATCTATAACGACATGGGCAAGCACCTTCTCATTGATGGGTCTGGTTGCATGTAGCCTGTCACCAGTGGTGCATTAGGCATTCAGGACTTATCCACACCGGCAACAGAGTTTCTAGCACATAGGGTTTGGCGATTCATTTGACACCCAGAACAATTCTAGTTTACACTCGTCTCACAAATACCTGCGCACCAGTAATCTTACAATTTCGCACATCCAAAGCCATTGATTCACCCTTTTGGAAACCCTTCTTATGACACGAACATCATACTTGACAAACTGGCATGGGTATTAGAACACCCACTGCACATAAACGCATTCTGCGATCGGTGCATTATGGGTGAAGCAGCTACCATATCGCCTGATGTCTTTTGTAAAAGCCATTGGTAACCTAAAGACACTTATTTTTCTTCAGCATCATATAAAATTGAGTCAATTGGAAGAAAGAGAGCCATTTAACAAGGGAACTTTCATGTTACAACAAAAGTAGCTCCATAGTTCTAGTTTTCCTATATAATTTGTAGGGAGGAAGTATAACTTTACTAACATAGAAAATGAGATAGAGGAGACACCCACTCTATACCAGAGGGACAAGGGTTACCCCTAGAAATACCTTTTATGATCAACTTCAATAAACCAAATGTCGGTTTCCAGTACTTTCATATATCTTTATTTTAGTTTTCAATCATCCACCACGATGGTCCTCTACTCCCTCTTCATGTAAGGAAACATTAACATTCATTTTCTTCACTTACTAGGAAGGATTAATAACCTAGACTTGGAGGCCTTTGAGTTGGTCCAACTTGGCCGGCCACAGTGAGTTTTCTTCCCGAGTCCTAAAAAGAAGTCATAAAAAGATGGAAAAACTCCCCCTAGTGTAAATTTTGCTGCATGTTTTTATTTTAATACATTTTTCATGATTGTGACCCTAACTGTTTTTTTTTCTTTGTTTTTTTCTTTTTTTGGTTGGTGGCATCACTTGTCAAGTATCAATAGTTAAATATTATTAAGAGCTATAGCTAGTCAGGGCTAAATACCATTCACAAGAAATCTACTAAAGTACTACATTTACCTAAATAACAAGTCCCAGGACTTGGCTCGGCGGAGTCCTGGTCCGACTAGTCCAAATCACATGGGAGTCGGCTAAGTCACGTAAGACTCGCCCAAGTGTTTTGGGACTTGGCCAAGTCCTATGTCATCAGATCCAAGTCCCATGGGACCTGACTCAGTCAAGGCCGATTTCGAGTTGACTCAGACTATACTAAATTTTAAATCTTTGCTTATTAGAGCCCATTTCATCTACTAAATTCTATATATGTCAGAGATGGAAGACTTTCCAAAGGGATTTGCAATCTTATTGTTCCTAAATGCTTCCTTCCAAATCATATTTCATTAATTGGGTTCTGCTGATTGAACAATGGGATGGTGGACGTTTAGAGTTGTTAAAGACCCATTGTTCTTTGCCTCCAATATTCCGCCGATTCTCTTGAAAAAGCTATCACCCCAATCTTGAAGCAACTTCACGAAAAAATAAAATATAGAACACCTAAGAGGTCCCAAGTAGGTAAGAGAACCCACAACCATTTAGCCACATCTGCAATCAACAATAAGTGAACTAACTACGTCTAAAAAATAATGCCCCTATTCAGCAAGTGATGTATGTAACAAAGATGGTGAAATCTTTTGCCTTTTTCTTTCTTTCACTTTTTCTGCCGCATGGTGGAATTCATGTTAAGAGTATATTTATATGGTGATAATTGTGTATGAATCCTTCCTTCCAAAGTCTTTAGCTGGTAAAGGGTTTGAGTTAAAAACATCATCATATCATCAGTAATAATGATGATGATGACAACAATGACAATGACAATGTTGATTGTAAGAATAAAGTACATAAAAACAAGCACTTCCTTTACATTGATAGTTCATCAAAATAGAATGTCATTGAGTTTCACCAACTCACTGTGCTTAATCCATTTTACCTACAACAAGTCTTCAAATTGGCAAATTGAAGCTTCATTATGATATTATATAACCAAAACCTTATATAGTTGTACAAGAGTGATCTGCTCTCTCATAAGGGTTTCGTTGTTCATCACAGTATTTATCTTCAAATTTCAATTATAGTGATAAAATCATTATTTCTATTTTAATCTAAAATATGTATAATTCTTTTAGATACCTCGGGCATAACTTTTAACAGATGAATAAGTGTTAATACAGTGTAGCTACAGTCATTAAACACAATGATCAAAATTATATCAGAGCATACAAATAATCTAGATAGCAATCGGAGAAGGTCATTCAATTAAAGAAAAGATTATGTGAAACAAACATTAAAGACGACAAGGTTTAGAAAGATTGGAAGTATTTACCTGCACAGCCCATCTTAATAAATTCCCATGGGATGGAATTGAGCAGCCCAGATCCTGTTAAAGCTCCTTGAATATATTGACAAGGCTGGAAGGAACCTTGATTCCTCCTGGCACTAAAAAGGCAGGGCCCATTGCTTGACCAGGTCCATGATAAGGATCCTGACAAAAGAATGCATATTAATTTATATATTTTATAAAAAAGAGAAAAAAGGAGCAGCCAAACTGTTGAATTTATCTTCATCGGCTTCTCATCTCTAATTTTTGGAACATCATCTAAACAGAGGTGTGGCATAATGCTTGATCAAAAGAAAGGCATGTTTGTTCAAATTAGCAACTCGAGGTGGGGACCACACTTTGGAGACTTTGACACCATTGTTGATGGTAGGGGGATCTTACCACAAAAATGTTTCATCCAATGACAGTCCTTAACAGTCAGATTAGTGGGACAAAAATGGACGGTTTAGCCATTATAAAAGAAAATCTTGCCAAGATTGGATGGTGAAGAATTCCTATTGGGTGTAAAGCTTCAGGGCAAAACCCAAGAAGACACCCATTATATGAACAGAAACTATAGATCACCAAAGGAGAGGGACTATCATACTTGTTCCAAACTAACTGAAAACACATGGAGATTCCTCACAAGTCACAACAGGCATTGTACATTTTCCTCTATAAAAGAGTCCATACAGATTTACAATAGGAAGAAGACATTACCTGATCGAGAATCACCACCTTCACTCTCTCAAATGGGGTCGAATTAAGAGCATTAAAAACAAAAAAAGGCGGAGGATAAATCGGGGCATTTCCACACGCCTCCAGCTCCACAAACTGGCACAGAATCCATGGTAATAAGAATATTAGTTGATTCTTGTTGATGACTTGTGATAAGCTATGGTAATAGTTACTTGGAGTAGAAGTATTAACAATGATGCTTTTACTTACACTCAATCCTATCTCTACACCTACTACCCCTATGCCTGAACCTACTACCTCTAGAGCTGAACCCACTACTGATATTACTATAGAGGATGAACCTACAACATCTATGCTACCAAGACCTCTCTCCACTGCCCCCCTACTAATGCCCCATTCAATGACCACCAGATCCAAGTCAGGGATATCCAAAAAGAAAATGTTTCTCACCACGAAACACCTTGTATCTCTTCCTCCTAATGTCTACAACAACACCATTGAACCGTCCAACTTCACCGAAGCTTCCAAATTAATCTGAGGAGCGGAGGAATGCTATGGCTGAGTAGTCCTTGTAGGTCTATTATATTTACTTGACCCCGGTTTTAATGTTGGCTGAATTCAAGGAAAGCTGTTCGAGGGCAGTTTTGGATATTTGATACTGATGGTTTTATTTACTATTAAGTACTTTCAAGGGTGGAACAGGGTATTTTTGAAATAATCTCTATTGAGATCATATATATATATGTTTATACACGTGACTTATCCAAGTCGATTCAACTCAATGGCAACCGAGTTACAATCTGAGTCTGTGTTTTAAAACCTTGGTTAGCACAGTTAAGAAACTATAATAGAATTGCGTACTCAGGTACTATGAAAGTAAACAAGTTTCATGATTTACTATACTTTATTTCTTTTGCATCTTGTTTATAAAGTCCTCAATGCCACAATATAGATAGCTTGGCACATTTTTGGAAGCACTCAAATGAAAATTTACCATAGGTTAACTAATTGTGACTTGTGAGGATGAAGAAGAGAGCCCTCATAGTTGACTAATGTGATCTTGATCAAATATTGTAGAAGAAGCAAAGTCAGTAATCCCGAAAACATAATCATTTCTCTGTTAGGAAAAAATACTTAAGCATACAGAAAGAAGATTAAAAAAAGCCAAAGTTTGCAAATATAGTTTTGCATTGGTACCCTTTGTGTATGTCTTCTCCTAGCCAGTCTATAGCAAGATAGAATCGTGCAACAGAACACCATCAACACATGATAAATTTTCACCTGCACATGGATATCCACTACCAGTACAAGGTCTGAAACATAAAGTATGTTTTGTATTTTATTTACATCTACAACACTCTAAAACATATTGAAGAAGAATGGTGATTTCATATAGAGATGCCTCAATCTCTTTAAATGTGCCTCAATCTCTTGGTTATGTAACAGGTTGGATCTTGGAAATCAAGTCCATTGAAGAACATGGGTTCTTCTCCACAACTGAATAGAGTTTCAACATCTCTCATTTCGTCCTCTTAGTAGAAATCAGAAGAATCATTGATGAAAGTGATGTTCTTGAGCTGCTGGGGACCCAACTGTCTACCGTACAAACTACAAAGAGATGGAATCCTTTCTCAAGAGAGTATTTCTCAATTTAATACTTTCAATTTGTCTGATTGTAATTATTTTATCAAATATTTTAAGAAACTTTATGATATAAAATTTGTTAGACTTCTGTTTGAAGAAAGAAGTATATTTCATGACTTGGTATATATGAGATGAATGAATCAATGATCAGATGTCTGTCATAAAGGGCCCTCTTTGGTATCTGATTTACTACTAGGGAAATCTATTGTTCTAACTTTGATTTAGCAAAAATGGATTTCAAAATATTTTAGAGTTATTCCTTATCTATTAGTTCTTAAGAGTAAAAAATTAGGATTTTCATATTTTCCGAACTTCAAAAGGTGTTCAAATTAAATTTCAGTACGCATCTAAGCGAGAACTTGCGCTCTTGATGGTTCAGTTGGTATATGTAGCCTGTACGTAAAACCGGTCTTTTTGAAAAATTCAAATCATAAAATATAGGTGATGTTTCAGAACACTTATTGGGTGTATGGGAGAGCATGAACGTGTCTATAGGGAGAATGGATCGAATCTAGCTGTAGCATTCACTTGAGATGAATCTAGGACCTATATGCCATCCATCCACCCAAAATAAAAATGTCATCAATCCACCCAAAATAAAAATGAAAATGAGACAAGTATCGGTCCAAACCAAAAACATAATGTTGTGCACAAAGCAAAAAATGTTGTTTACAACAGAAAATTAGCCATTGCAATGACCCAGGTAAGAAAAGATACAGAAAAAAAAAACCATATGTTAAATCATTTACTTCCTATTCCACGCCCACTTCCATCTCTTAAACTCTATCGAATCAAAGACAATCTCACTATTAGAACACAATACTCCATCTAAGTCAAGCACTCATTTGCATCCAAATCCTCCTCGGGATGTGCTCCAAGGCTTATTATATTTCTTACCTCCACAATTTTAAAAACACAAAGTTTTAGAAAACATAAATTCTTATAACATGAAAACCAATCACAGATCTAAAGATTGCGAATTCAAAAATACTCGCTTCCAAATCCATCATTATAAAACCCTAAAACCCCCAATTTGAAAGCCCTAAGCTTAAAACCGAGAACTATCTCTGAAACTTCAATAGAAAAAAATCATAAACACAAAAACACGTTTTAGATTCTCCTAGCTCGGTCTGGCCGAGGGATCATAAGCAAAATAAATAAATAAATAAATAAGAGGTCTGGATCCCTCCCTCTCAGCCTGGTAGAGAGAGAGACTGAGCTTTCCAAGCCATGCCACAGAGACCAAGAGAGGTAACTAGAGATGCGCATGGGTCCTTTCAAAGCCCCTTAACAAGTCTAGCTTACTTTGACCCAAGTCAAACCTAAGTTCTTTCAAAGCCCCTTAAGATTGATATATAAAGGAAAGTGGGAAATCTAGAAAGGATCTTCCAAAGCATCCACATTGTAGGCAATTTTTGTAACCATGACCATCTGGAACACATAAAGATGTTTGCGTCATAGCTAATGCCTACAGGAAGATGTCTTGCAAAGATGTCTGACTCAGACCAACGCCTTTCTTCATGGAATCTTATAGGAAGATATATACATGACTCAACGTATTGGGTTTATTGATCCTTGCTTTCCAAACCATTTATGCAAGTTACACAAGTCCTTTTATGGTTTCAAGATTTTGAATCCCATACTCCAATGCCCAAATTTAGAGTAAACAATCCAAAATTCAAAAGGTTAAAAAAAAAAAAAAAAAACCAAATCAAGATCTCCATTGTTCAAATTCAGAATAAAGAAAATCCAAAATACAATTCAAAAATTCAAATCCGTAATTGAAAGTTTTCAAACCAAAACAAGATGAATCAAGTTTCCGACTCAAACCAACGCCTTTGTTCATGGAATCTCCATTGATCACACACTTTTTTATAATAGAGAATTCAGGTTTCCCATTGAAAGCATCAATCAAATACAAGCATACATGGAAAGAAATCTCAACAAATAAAAAAAAAGAAGAGGAAGAGATCGAGCCTCCTCAATCACCGTTGCTTTGAAGAAGAAATCGAATGAAGATTCCTCCATAAGTAGCAGCCGCTAGTCCGAAAACCAGAAACGAATGTAAAGAAGACCTAAAGAAGATAGGCGCACATAGTCGAACGAAATCGAAAGTTAGGACACGTTTGGATGTTTGGGAAAGAAAAACCTTAGAGATTTAGAAGGAATGTATATATACCTCGGAGGAGATTGAGGCGGATTTCTCTATTGTCTTGTAGAGGATCGTCGACGGGATCTTGGTTTTGGTTTGAATTTAGGGCAGATAGATGGACAGAGATTGAAGCGTAGAGAGGGAGACAAAGAGAGAGGAGATTGATCTTGGTTCTGGTTTGGATTTAGGGCAGAGAGATAGACAGAGATTGAAGTGCAGAGAGGGAGGCAAAGAGAGAGGAGATTGGGTACAGATTTCTCTATCATCTTTTAGAGGATTGTCGACGGGATCTTGGTTCTGTTTGGATTTAGGGTAGAGAGACAGAGAGGGGGGCAATAGAGAGATGCGTTTATAAAACACTGTTAACAAAAGGCGGGGTATTGATTAAAAAAAAACCAGAAAACGAGAGAGATGGAACTGATGGGAAATTGCAACGCTGTAAAATAATGTCGCTAATAAAACATTATCTACGACGCATTTAAATCAACGTAGCAAAAAAACTCATTATCTGCGATGCATCAGGTATATTGTCGCAACTAAATATTATTTGTGACGTCAAAATTGTGTCCCAAATAAATGTATAATTTTTTTTCATGATGGTGGAGAAGGGAACAATTAGTGACTTTTTTAGATTAAAATTTTTATGACACCATCTTATGGAGGTCGCTAATAATAATTATCTGGGACACAAAAACATTAGCGTCGCGAATAAGATATTATGTGCGACGCAAAAAGAAAACTGTTGCAAATAACGTTAACTTTTTTAGAACATAGCCAGACAAAAAGCTATTTGTGACACGGGGATTGCGATGCAAATAGAGACACTTATTTACGACATATAATTGTGTCGCAAATATGTATCTCGCATTGCAAATAATTTTACCGCCATTTGGCGCCAATGACTTTTTGACGCATTTGTTTGTGACCCACTATATTCATTGCTGAAAGTATCTATTTGCGACGCATGGAGTCTTGTGTCGCAAATACTTAATTTGTTGTGACAGGTCAAGTTTTACGTTGCAAAAGGTCTTTTTTTTTTTTTTTTTGCGACGCTTTGGGTTGTCACAAATAGTTTCGTCGTTGAAAATCCCATTTGTTGTAGTGAGCAAGGAGTGCAATACTTATCTGGAAAATTGAAGCGGACATCAAGTGCTAAAAGTAGGAAGATTCTTCCTCAACGCTGATCACCTATTCTTCCTTCGGATTCTATTATAAAACCCAACAGAAATGCAAATGTACATGTCTAGTTACAAGGAGAGGAGATGAAGGTAAGAATGCGTTCATTGTTAAGAGTGTAGTTCGTAAAATTGAATCCTTCATTTCTCAATAGTGAGTAAAACGAAAAAGTTTAATTGTAATTCTTTTCAGGCCTTGAAAGGAAAATAGATGTCATGATTAGAAGCTCTATCTTTAGTTTGAAGAAAAATGTATGACTAGTTTCGCTGAATCCAATCTAATGCAGTAAGGCTTAATTGAAGACAGAGTTACTCTTGGAAAACATGGACCATCTAGAATATGGGAGTGATTAAGAATGATAAAAGAGACATGCCCTTGACTTTCTCGGGACCCAGCGGTTTAGGTAATTCAAATTGGGCCAACTTCAAGGCAACAAAGGAACGACTTTTTTTTTTTTTTTTAAAATGCTTGTTTCGGGACCGCTTTTTGCTCGAGTGTATTCATTATTTCAATTTTATGCTATCATTCCACGGAGATTTGAAACTTTGGTGGTGGTGACAAACAATTGTCTCTTCAATAAATGTTTTCTTTTGTGCACATTCCAAGGTAATGGAATGAAGAAGTGCATTGGCTGAAGTAGGGTTCCATAAAACAAGTTTAGGGGTTGGAACTTGGAAATTCCTTATCTTTGTGACAGGACCTTTATTGCTGCTTACCCTTTACTGGTAGTCTAGTACTTTGGTAACCTTTTCTTTGTTGTAGAATGTTTCTGCTTAAAAATATTACATCATCATTGCTTTTGAAAAAAAGAAGAAGAGAACAACCTGAGTGGTGGATCAACAACCAACTCAACGCCATCTTGGGAGTCAGATCACACACTACGGAAGTTGTCAATTTTGTAATCTACTGAGAAGTGCAAGATCCCCAAGGGACTTTGACCAGCATGAAAATTTTACGGAACAAGTGAATTCAGCAAAATTCCATATATCCAGGGCTAGTCCTAACACCAGAAGCCTGATCCAGATTTCGGTCCAGGTCTTGCAGAAGTAGCTCAAGTGAAGTTCCAGAGGCCTTCTTTGATTAAGCCCAAGTGGGATTTGGAGTCGTTCAGTTTGTTGAGTTTTGGTTGTTTACTTATCTAGGTATTATTTTGTAGAAGTCTTAGAATGGAAGTATTTTTTTTTATTATTATTTTTGTTTTTTTTTATATAAAGGCGTGTAACCTTTTTTTTAATAAATAAGAGTTATATTTCATTTAGGTTTTATATGGAAATCCATTTTCTTGTGTTCCATTTCATTGGGTTAAACCGCTGCTTGTCCAAACATACATGAGTTTTTTAATGATTTTAGATTATGCAGAGAAATGAGCTTTCAGTCAGTTTCCATCCAATCGACCCATATGTCTGAATCAACTACTTTGATTTATCTGTAGTAAGAAAAAATTTCTAATGTTATATGTTGAAACATATTACTGCATTTGGTAGCTGCTGAATGTAGTAGACACCTTGTTTTGATTGTTATCACATGAAAGACATTAATAATCAAGGGGCTGATTGGGATATCATGTGTGAATCTTTTTAAGTGGTTTGTTTATAACATCCAACTACTTTGCATCAATTCTTCTACATGAAAATTGTGTTTACTAGCTGAAATTTGCATTTGTTGGTATAAGATTTGCTCAAAGAATTTGGTGATTCAGTCAGATCAGACACGAATCAATCTGGGTTCATCCAAGTTAGACCTGGATCAATCCAATTGGTCATCCAAATTTTGATCAAACTGATCTTTATATTTACATAATAATGTCTCGACACTAATTTGGGTTTTTAAAAATGTTGTCCACCTCATTCAATAATCTCCATATCAATCAAGATCAATTGGCAAATGCACAGATTACTTGTAGGCTCGAAAAAGGTGATAACAAGCCATAATAGTTGCAGTGAAACATCATACTCGCTTATTTAGCCATTTTTAATAGGGTTACTTAGTTCTAGCAGTATCATTAATAGTAATTAAACTTCAGATTCAGCAGTGGTATGAGTTGGTTATATAGATGGCTTCTGTTTCCTAATCATTGTCTTAAGAAGAAGAAGGATATGGTTAGCAAAAACTGGGAAATGAAGAGAAAATAAAATGCATTCAGTGGTGTGCTTCGTTTTGGGTGCTGTAGATCCACACACATCCGTGCTTGGAGTTTGTGGGCCTTGAACATCTGTGAACGGAACTAGCTTATTGATCTGTTGGGCCTTATAATGGGTTAAATCATTTTCCACAAAACTAGTCAATGGGATGATGTAAATCTATGATGACTCTCAGTAAAAGATGAAGGAAGAAATACAACTACCATCCACATCAAAAGTCACCATCAAAGCCTTGGCCCAACAATGTCGCCGGCTATATGAATTCTGTTTCTCCATTTTAATGTATCTTGAGCCAAAATCCTTAGGTAAGTTGCACTTCTTCAGATTTATTTTTACTACCTCCATATGCGTCATCAACCTGCATAGCCAATTTTTTCATTAATAACGCCATTGGCGGTCTACGTTGGACATGCCTAAAACATTTCAAATGGGTTTCTCTAATTTTATCCCCTATTGATGCAATCCCTAAATGCTCTTAAAAGCCCTCAATTTTAATATTATCCTTCCTAGTTTCACCACACATCCACCTTAATATTCTCATCTCTTCTACATTCATTTTGTAAATATGTTTCTTCTTAATTAGCCAACATTTTGTTCCATAGGTCATAGCTGGTCTAACACTGTTTTGTAAATTTTTCCCCTCAGTCTTATTGGCATGCACCGGTCACAAAGTATTTTAGAAGCAAGTCTCCAGTATTTTAGAAGCAAGTCTCCACTTCAACCATTCCGTTTTTATCCTATGCTTGACATCTTCATCAATCTCTCCATTCTTACTACTTATCGAGCCAAGGTAACGGAATGAATCTATTTTTGTTTCTCTTGAATTTCAATTCTCACAGTAGTTTTAGCTCTTTGTATGTGCCCACGAAAGCAGAAATCCATATATTATATTTATACAATTTATTTTAAAGCCTTTGGATTCTAAAGCCTCTCGCTATCTCTCAAGTCTTGTATTCACACCATCTATTGATATAACCACTAAACAACATACACTAAGGTGTCTCCTCTTAAATATGAGTAGTTAACTCGTCCATAATTAGTGCATGCCAACAAGATTTTTTATTTTGCTTTAACTCATCTGCATCGAAAGTGATAAAAGCTTTTATTTGTGTTTCTTTTGTTATGGTCTATCATAATGTTAGAAAACTCCCCGTCGACTTTTGACTCTCACGAGTCATATCGTTTTGATGAAGGACTGAGTCAAATGTAGGAGAGACTTGCCCGAGTCATTTCATTTGAGTAACTTTGTTTGCGTTTTGAATCATAAGATTGATAGATTTGATTTTAAACAATTAATGTTTATTTTTAAGTAACTATACAAATGTTTGGAGTCAACAATTTAAAAATGGACTGAAAAGCAATTTGAAACTTGCATTTGATCTTTTATATTCATATTTGGACTAACAAATTATGTAAAGCAACTTCATTTGAGTACTTTGTTTGCGTTTTGAGTCATAAGATTGATAGATTTGATTTTAAACAATTAATGTTTATTTTTAAGTAACTATACAAATGTTTGGAGTCAACAATTTAAAAATGGACTGAAAAGCAATTTGAAACTTGCATTTGATCTTTTGTATTCATATTTGGACTAACAAATTATGTAAAATGCAATATGTCTTATTTTCCTTATTATAGTATTTTAATTCATATAAATTTATTAATTTAAAATGATTACCATAAAGACATGTAAATAAATATATATACCTATATACATAAGTATTTGTTCTATTTTTAAATATTTCTAAAATCATTTTAATAAAAAAAAATGACTCTCACAAGTCATCGTGTTGACTCTAGCTATATGAGTCAAATTTTATAGAATTGGACGAATTGAATCCGAGTTACAAGTTTTGTAACCTTGGTCTATCGATATTAAGATCCAGTTAATGGAGAGGTGAAAATGCATGGAACTGCATTTGCCAGTAGTGCACTTTTTCTAGGAAAACAAATGTGGGTATCTATAAATTAAAGATTATATTTGTTGAATATGCAATTTTACTTGGTTTATACATGATCTTTGGTTCCCAGTTATTCCTATACACATTTAGCATACTTGCATTCATAGAATATGATGTTGTAAAGTGAATTGAAATACATGGTAATTCCATTACCATGAAACTTTGTTCGAAGATCTTGAGTTTCCATAGTGTTGTGCTGCACAAACTATCCAACAATCTTGATGGTCCACTATATTGATGGGTATACATCACCATTCCGGATTATTTGATCAGTGCAGATCTTGGAAGCCACCATCTATGATGGGCCCCAGCTAGAGATTAGTCCACCCACATAAATTGTGGCAAATGCCCATGATCATTCCAATCCTGTCACACCTTCACATTGTCTTTAAGATGTTTATTTTATAAACATCTAGTTGATGTTTTCACATTGTCTTTATTAGCTTTGATTAGAACTTAACTCTAATTTAGAACTATCCAGCCATCAATGGTTATAATCATCGGATGAGGGTACACTATGGTCACTTCAAAGTCCAAACTGTCACTCCAAAGTCCATACTTAAACAAATGTCTTTAGTCCACTGCCTTTTTGGTGATCATGTGGGCCCTACATGTGAGGCAAAAGAATGTGCGGGAGAGGGTCATTGATTGATGTTCGCATTGGATTAGTGTATGAGTCTTTTGTATATACCCCCTATTGTTTCTAAGATTTGCAAATAGGCCCTTTTAGTTTCCGAGTTTGTAAATAGGCTCCTGCCTATGCATTTTAATACCTTTCATATCCCCAAATAAGTGGATTTGATGTGCGTGCACGTGTTATGTTTTCACTTAATTTGACCTTTTTTTGCATCTCTTTATTTATCATTAAGAAAACCATCCTCATTCCTACAATCCTTTTTTTACCTTCTTCACTTTAAATTTCTTCTTCTTAATCCAGCTTACCCTCTTAATCATTCTCCTTACATAATTTGGTCATCACATATGCATCGGCGAAGTTCTTCACAGTTGGTGGCCGACGACATCCTCTCTTCTAACATCAAGGTATTTTTTTTTTAGTTTTCTTCACAAATGGGCTTTTGTGAAATCTTTTGGCATCCATCTTTCTGAAACGAGGTAGCATAGAGAGAGCGTTTACCAAAAAGAAAAGGATCTTTTTTGTTTCATGTTGACTCATTAACAATTTGATGAACTCTCCATCCCTGCCTCTCTTTCTCTCATAAGAAAACTGACTGAATAAAATATACCTAAATACTAAAATTCATATGATTTTATTTCTTTTTTGGTGTAAACTTTCAAATTGTATTTACATGTTCATTGATTCCCATAATATGATGTACTCCTAAATATAATGAAATGATTCTTTCCACCCATCCAACCAAAATGTTTTGAAATACATAATTGATTAGACGATCCAATGCAATAGGTAATTTGTCCACTGATTGGAAAGTGAAGATGACCAATATTCCAAATTATTTCACTATATACTTTATGCATAGGATCTTTAAGTGATTGAAATAAATGAAATCAAGATCAAATCAAAATTATGATGTTTTAACCTATAACCCATTACATTCCATGATCAGTAAATTGTAGAGTTCTGATGGTTAGGCTCTCATTCAGAGCTAGAATTTTAAGTTCTTTTTTCTCTTTTTCTTTTTGTACACCAAACTTCAGTGGATACATGCAATTAATAGTAAAGAAAAATAAAAAAATAAAAAAAAAATGAATTTACTCCAACTTGATGCAAATACAATTGGTCGGGTTTGAATTGAATGGTTTTATAGATTTTTACCTGTGCCGAATTTGGGAAAAATCATTATAAAAGCTATTTATAATATATTAAAAAAAATATTCCATAAAATATTAGAAATCATTATATTTTTATAAATTTTGTTGCAGACATGTATTTACCTATATATTGGTCCCCATAACCTATAATAAAATCTATGTTTATTTTAGCTTGTAAATTGTGACTAGAGAACACAAGATTGATAGCATTTAGTAGCACCAATAGGTTCTATTTATTTTTTTTTAAATGTCAGCGTGAGTGTGTGTGTGCAAGGGCGGACCAAGTATATCCATGTGGGTGTAGTCGCACCCGTCAAACCGCGGTGCATTTCCAAAGCCTATAAGAAAATGTTAGTCATTTTTGTTGCAATTTGGTTGGAAGCATTTTATTTTCATAATAGTTTGATCTCTCCTACACTCATACTTTGCTTCTTGAAAATCTTCATGAATTTTTATTAAAAGTTTTCATGTTTGGCGTCATGCATTTAAGACTTGACCTTTATGCATGATTTAAACTTTCAAATTAGCTTCAAAAGTTTTATCAAATGGAATTTTGAAAATTCATGCATAAAAATGTTTTGTATCACATTTTGAAACTCATTTTTAAATGTGTTAGTCTCAAATCAAGCATAGTTTTCCATGGCCAAATTTCCCCTTAAGAAAATCATTTTCGTATAAGAATCTCAGGGAGATTTCGGTTAACTGACCCCTCAGTTTGGTCACCCCTCAGTCTGAGTATCAGAATTGCAAAAAGTGCAGGTTTTGCACTTCAGTGACCTGTCGGTCAACCGTCGATTAACTCACATGAGTTTGGTTAACCAACATATGGATGTTCGGTCAATCAAATTCAAATTTTTATGACCATTGGAGTTTGGTTAACTGAACTGAAAGTCGGTTAACCGACCAGAAAGCCGTTGGAGGCTTTACTGCTATAAATTTGAGCCTCTTTCTTGGGTTTTGTGCCAACATCTTAGAGTCTTTTACGGGCCAAGGAAGGAGGAGAAAGTAGGCTAGGCAGGAGGTAGACTAGGAGGGCTAATTCATGGTTTTCAACCTTTGATTCTTCAAATGGGTTTGCCTTCTTGTCTCAAATTTAATTTTTACTATATTTTAAATCCTTGTTTCATTTAAATGGCATGATTAAATGTTTGTTTGGGTTGTTCAAATGTTATTTCCATAACATGATTAGAACTTTAAACATTCTTAGTTTTATGTCTTCAACATTTGTTCGATTTACACATGTTTAGTTTCATGTTTTGTAAACAAGCTTGCTAGTCATTAATGGCATCTTTCAAAATCTAATATGTTCATCATTTAAACATGTGTGCATCATTTATTACCTCTATCTCACATTCATGGTTTTCATCTCAGCATCATTTACGAGCATTCATTTTAAAAAGAAGATAGAAGGTTCCATGTATATGCATCATTCATAGAACTTTGCTATCATCATGCATATACTTAGAAGTTGAGATTTCATTTTCAAATCAGTCTATTTAGAAGCACCAAAAGGTACTTAATTGTATCTCTCCGAGTGCATTTATAGGCATAGAATTGAGAGAAAGATTTCATGTTGAATAAAACATGATTAGAACTTTAAACATGCTTAGTTTTATGTTTTCAACATTTGTTCCATTTACACATGTTTAGTTTCATGTTTTGTAAAAAAGCTTGCTAGTCATTAATGGCATCTTTCAAAATCTAGTTTGTTTATCTTTTAAACAAGTGTGCATCATTTATTACCTTTATCTCACATTCATGGTTTTTATCTCAGCATCATTTATGAGCATTCATTTTAAAAAGAAGATAGAAGGTTTCATGTGTAAGACCCCGCCCCGAGAGTTTCCTTTTAGTGTTAATTAAGACGCGTTTGAGCTATAAGTGAGATTAGTGGAAATTGGTTAAATCTGGATTAGAATAGCTTTTTATAGCTTTGAATAATTTTGGGAACTCTTTTGATCTAGTGGGGCCCTTTGGGGGTTCCTTTTATTGTGTCTTGATTAGTTTTGGGATTTATTTATAATTCTGGAAATTTGTAAATTACTCCGTTTAATGTATTTTATGATTCCCGACAACCTTCGTATTTGTTCCGTTCCCATTCGAGACCTCTAAACCCTACTTTGCCATTGATATGGGTAAAACAATCTTTTTGCACAAAATCTGGACACTATTTTCAATGTCTCCGAAACTCGTAAAATATATACTTTTTGGAAAGTAGAAATTTCGACAATCAATTCTTCCTTCTTCGTCGAATTCGTCCGAAGCCCGTAGAACGATGTTTTAGCCCAATTGGATTTTTAAGTTGTGGGACCCATTGCCATTGTCTATATAAGGAGGAGTCCTTTTCTTCTTCCCCTTTTCTTACAACTTTCCTTTGAGAACAAAGAGAAGTTCCAGCCCAGCCCTAGGGTTTTTGCTTCTTGCTCCTTGCTTCTCCATCTCTCAATCTCTCTCAAATCTATTGCTAAAGGTAAAATGGAGGTGGTAATCTTCTTCCCCTCCATGAGAGCTTCATCTTGATACCATTTGTAGAGAGAGCCTTCCATTCCAAGCTACCTTTTGAGCAAACTCTTGCCATTAGAGGACTTTTCATGTAAGTTCTTCTTCTCATCTCTTAGTTGGGTGTTCTTCTAGTCCTTGAGATGCCCATCTTAGGTATTGGAAGTTATCCCTTTCTATTTCTTAGTTTTGCCACTTTAGGGGCTTGTAACGAATGTATTTTGGGAATTTTGTGTAGATTGTAGATTTTGAGCTTGATAGAGGGATTAGAGCTTGACTAACACATTTGAAGACCAAGGCAAGTGAATGAATGGATTTGATTTGAATAAGTTCTTGTTTTATTGAAAATGTGGAATTTTTACTATTCCTATTCCTTTGGTTCATTATGTTTCATAATGCTTTTGGAAATGTACCTATTGATATGATTTTTCCCTTAGTTAGTTTTATGAGAATATATGCATTCATTCATTAAAGTTTATTTTGGTCATTATAAACTTCTTAAATGATATTTGGACTTGCATTGAATGAGATTTGTATTGGTAGGAGAATTAATGCATTGATGGAATGGTGGTTGGTGGAAAGAATTAAATGTTAAATGGAAGGGAATATACCCATTTCATGCTAGAAAATGGTTGGAGTTGAGGTGAAAGGGTTTGGGAAAGAAAGAACTGAAATCTGCACCTGATGTGTAGTTCCCGCAGTTGGGCGGTCAGCGGGCGGTCACCTTGGCGGCTAGCCGACAGGTGACCGGCGGCCAGCCGACCCAGATGCGGTTAGAAACACAGAATGCTGTGTTTTGACAGGCGAACCGCGGTCAGCCGCGCGGTCAGCTCGCGGCTAACCGCTAATCAAAAACCCTGTGACCGCTAGGTAGCCGAGATGCGCGGTTAGAAACACAGAATGCTATATTTTAGCAGGGTAAACCGCGGTCAGCTTCGCGGTCAGCCAGCGGCTAACAGCCGCTCACCTCGGCGGCTAACCGCCAGCTAACCGACAGGTGACCGAGTTTCACCCAGAATTCCTGAGTCTTTTCTATTGGTTTTAGATATGGTATTTAAAGGTGTAACACCCCGTACCCTAATCCCGTATTAATACTAATTAATTGCTTGGTTAGTTAATAGTTTAGTTAGTAGGTGTGTTAGAGTCTTAGCGAGTCGGGTTTGGCGTAGGGATCGCGCGTGCGAAGTTTCGTGCGAGTCCGAGTGAGTTTGGATAGAGTAGGGGGCTGGTTTGCAATTTTGGGAAGTTTTCAGGGGTTTTTATGAGATTTTGAGTTTTGTGAGTTTGGGTGCATTGGATAGGTCTCGTCATTTCATGACCTTTAGTCTTCTGTCGCGTTTCGATTCGACGCGCTGAAGAGGCCCAAATAATTCCTTTTAGCTCACCAAGGACTTAACCCAAATTTTGACAAAAATACCCTTTTGAACAAGTCATCAACCGGATGACTCATTCCCACCTTCTTATCTCATTCATCTTCATCTCTTCTTTCCATTTCTCTGTGTCTTCTTCCAACTCTTTCTTCTCTTCACTGTTGCCTTGCCAAATACAATCTTTGGAGCTCATCTTTGAGGGCTAATCCACCCATCTTCTTCATCAACTCTCCAAGACCTCAACCATACAATTTTCTAAAGTTTTCATCAACACATCACTCCAAGGTAAGCTCTCCAAGCTACTAGACTTAGCTCATCTTCTTCCTTTGGATTAGAAATGGATTAGGGAAACTCATAGCAAGCCTTTGCATTCATTTTTTGTAGTGGAATTTTGGGTTGGAATCCTTCCTCTTTCTCTTTGAGCTTTAGTGGAGTTTCTTCATCAAATTTCTTCTTGAAATTTTCCCTAAGCTCTTCATCAAGGCAAGTTAATATGTATATTTATGATTTGATATGTTTGTCTTTCCTTTGATTGATAATTGATGATGTTAGATGACCCTTTGCTCTTTGAGTTGTTTTAAATTGAAACATGATAATGGGATGGAAATTGTTAATGAAATGGATTAGGATTTTAATGAGTTGATGAGATGATAAGATGGGGTGTTTAGGGACTTGTTGCATCTACCTATATGTGGATATATGTGGGTTTTATTGGCCAAGAGCAGGTGGAGGAAAGTCCCAAAAACCAAGTGGAGAGGATGACCCAGGTGCACTGCCAGTTACAGAACTATGTTCTGTAACTGCAGTGTACCCGGTCGACCGGCTGTGCACGCGGTCGACCGGGTACACTGAGCCTGGGGTCGACCGGATGGGAACCAGGTCGACCTGGTTCCCTGTGCACGCGGTCGACCGGGTTGGGACCCGGTCGACCGGGTCAACTGCAGGTATGGGTCTTTTTGGATTTTTTTCCTTTTTCTTTCTTTTGTTTGAGGACCTTAGGGGGGGCTCTTGGTGAAACTTTTTGAGATTTGTTTGAGGACCTTAAGGGGGATCTTGGTGAAACTTTTTGAGACTTGTTTGAGGACCTTAAGGGGGATCTTGGTGAAACTTTTTGAGACTTATTTGAGGACCTTAGGGGGGATCTTGGTAAACCTTTTGAGACTCATTGGACTACTTGTGAGGACGTGTTGAGCCTACGTTCTTCACGTTAATCCGGGTGTATCGGGAATCAATTTCACTCAATCCTGAACGGTACGGGACAACGGGATACCTTGTATATATCTATGCACGAAGATCATTATTCAGGTATCGTGCACCCTAACCCTTTCGTGGACTGAGTAGAATTGTACGATGCTTCAGGTTAACCATTGACCTAGGAATTGGATCGTTTCTTGCCTTGAATTCCGGAATGTACTGTTTGGTACTGTTTACATGAGACGTTCATGTTCATTAGTTTCGTTTATTTGTTTTGTTTTGGAATCACGTTTGAGAACTTAGAATGATGAATTTAAGATTCCCTTTGATGTTTCGTTCTTTCAAAGTTTGATGGGAGTGCTGAGACTAGACGGCTTTAATTGGAAAGCTTGTTTGAGAACTACCGGTATTGATGGTTTTGACTTTGATTTGATGATGGTAGGGTAGTTCTCTTCGATCAATGAATCTTGTTCACACAAGAAAGTCTAGCTCTTCACGATGGGTTGTTTAGGACTCTGTGTGTCAGGCACCACTCGACTGTTAACGCCCAACACAGATGGGGCACCATTCTGTGTGAGGACTTTGGATTGACCGTCTGCGCAGTACGACTTTTTATATTTTGATGGCTGTACACCATCGGATACATATTGATTGACTTTGATTTCTTAGGCCTTTTGGTATCCATTTTGATTGCTTGCTTGCCGGGGTTCATCCCGTGCTACTCTACCACAGCTCAAATGTTGAGTCGGGAGGGTCATGTGGAACTATCCTGTGGTGTATTAGTTTATGTGGGTTGCCTCTTTGCTAGATGGTTATGTTAGTTAATTTTGATTCAAATGCTATGCACTTTCTACGATCAGGATGCTATGCATTTCATATGATTTTGTTTCTCGTTTACTCTTATTCGTTCTACATATCTGAATGATTCATATATATATGCTTGCCGACCTTCGTGTCTGATGATGCTACTCTTGGTGCATAGGTACCGAGCTCTACTTAGCTGAGGAGGAGTTGACGGAGGAAGTTCAGGCTGATCAGCCTGATGACTTCTTGGAGTATAGTACGGACGGCATTGTATAGCCGTACTGACCCCGTACATGAGAGCCATAATGATATCTTTTGTGTAGTTTCATCTTTTGTTCTTCATCTTTTGATTAGGCCCGAGGTTTGGATGTGGCCTATTGTTGTAATTAATACTTTTGTTTAACTGTTTCAAACTTGAACTCTATATGTGATCAGTCTTTGCTCGTAACTATATACTTCAAGATACCATTTGTCCTATGAAGCTTCCGCTATACGTTTTATGTATTTGAGGAAATGTTTATACCTCACAGCGATCTTCGATCCATATTGGGACATGATTAGGGCACAGTGTTATTAATGCTGAAAAATTTTAATTAGCCCTAATTTCACGCATAAGCCCCGGTTTCACGATCGGGGGCGTGACAAGTGGTATCAGAGCTTGATTGGTTTCTTAGGTTAAAAATGAGTAGAAACTTAAGACGTGTGAGGATTGGGTTCGTTTCTTTTGGGGTATCTAGCTTTTGTAGAGTGTATAGTTTGGTTGTTAGATCGAGTCCCATAGGACTAACGTTTCTTATGTCCAGGATGGCTGGTCGTCCCAGGCGTGCTGGAAATCCCGAGAGTAGTAATGCCAAGGCTTCGGATAGTGACTCCATAGAAGGCAGGTTTAACCAGCTAATGCAAGCATTCGTGCGCTCTCAAGAAGCACAGACCCAGAACCAGACTAAGCAATGGGAAGATCAAGCTGTGTTTCAGACTCAAATGATGGAAGTACTACAGAGACCAACCCAACCAGCACAAGTGATTATGCCAGGAAAGGTGGTTGACCCGAATGACATGTTTGATAAATTCAAGAAAAGGGCACCACCAGAGTTTTATGGTAATGAGGACCCTCTCGATGCTGATGAATGGGTAGTGCAGATTGAGAAAATCTTTGAAGTCTTCAAGTGCTCAGGCAAGGAAAGGGTACAATTGGCAGCTTATATGTTGAGAGGTACAGCTGAGATTTGGTGGAAATCAGTCAAGACTCCCTATGAGACTATTGTGGATGACATAGCATGGGATTCGTTCAACAAGTTGTTTCGTACGAAGTTTATACCACCCCACATCACCGCCCTTAAGGTTGCTGAGTTTGAGCTACTCCAGCAGGGAGAGAACTCAGTTCAGGAGTATGAGCAGCAGTTTACGAACTTATCTCGGTTTGCACCATCTTTAGTGAAGACTGAAGCTGACAAGGTTATGAGGTTCATTCGGGGGCTGAATCCCCGTATCAAGGCGAAGGTGACCAGCGTTACCTTGGATACTTTTGAGGAGAACCTCAGACGGGCTTATTGGGCTGAAGAGTCCATTAGAGAGAAGGCTCTCTACAAGCAGAAACTTCAGCAGAATCAGATGCAGATGAAGAGTACTGGATCATACCAGCAGCAACAGCAACGTCCACAGCAGCAACAATACCAGCAGTCTAAGAAGCCTAGGACAGATCAGGGGCAGAGAGCTCGTTGTCAGCATTGTCATAAAAACCATCCGACATCTGAGTGTCGGTGGAAGACCGGAGCATGTTTTGAGTGTGGTCAGCAGGGCCACCTAGTTAAAGACTGCCCTAAGAAACAAGGGCAAGGTGTGAGAAATGCAGCCCCACGACCACCAGTGGCAGCACAGCCTTTGAGGCAACAACAGCCTAATCAACAACAGCCTCGGGTACAGCAGCAGCAGCAGCCACTTAGACTTGCGGGACCGCAGCAGAACCGAGGACAACAGAGGCCTCAAGGACAACAGTATCGACCACAGCAGCGACAGCAGCAGAGACCCCAGCAGGAGGGCAGAGTGTATGCTTTGGATCATCAGGAGGCTGATGAAGCTGGCGGAGTCGTGGAAGGTACACTCTCTATTTCAGATGTACCTGCTAGAGTCTTATTTGATTCCGGTTCCACGCATTCTTTTGTTTCCCCTATATTTGCTGCATGCTTGGTGGGAGACGTAGCTCCATTGCATTGTATTTTACTTGTTAGTACCCCGGTAGGGAAGACCGTACAGTGTGAATCCTATTATCCCGATTGCAAAGTGCAGGTGGGGGAGTATATCTTAGTTGCTAACCTTATCGTTCTCGACATGAAAGACTTTGATGCTATTTTGGGGATGGATTGGTTATCCACTTACAGAGCTGTGATGGATTGCTTCAACAAGACCGTCCGATTGCACGTGTTAGATGCCAATGTTGAGATTATTGGAGAGAGGAAGCGTATGACCACTAGTGTCATTTCCGCGTTGCGGGCAGACCGGATGATCAAGAGTGGTTGTGCCGGTTATTTGGCATTTATCACTGAGGATAACTTGTCCAAAGCGGTAAGAGAAGTAGAGGACATTCCAGTTGTTTGTGAGTTCCCGGATGTTTTTCCGGAGGAGATACCTGGATTGCCACCAGTTCGAGAGATAGACTTTACGATTGAGCTTATGCCAGGGACAGCACCAATATCGAGAGCACCTTACCGCATGGCTCCAGCAGAGTTAAGGGAGTTGAAAGCTCAGCTACAAGATCTCTTGGATAGAGGATTTGTGAGACCTAGTGTATCTCCATGGGGTGCACCAGTTTTATTCGTGAAAAAGAAGGATGGCTCGATGCGTATGTGCATAGATTACAGACAGTTGAATCAGGTTACAATCAAGAACAAGTATCCTTTACCCAGGATAGATGAGTTGTTCGATCAGCTGCAAGGAGCACAACATTTTTCAAAAATTGATTTGAGATCAGGCTACCATCAGTTGCGAGTCAGAGACCAAGATGTCCAGAAGACAGCCTTCAGAACCAGATATGGCCATTATGAATTTCTGGTTATGCCATTTGGGCTGACTAATGCACCGAGTGTCTTCATGGCTTTGATGAATAAGATCTTTGCACCATGTTTAGATCAATTTACAGTAGTATTCATAGATGATGTTTTAGTCTATTCGAGATCCAGAGATGAGCATGCAGAACATTTGAGGGCTTCATTGCAGATTTTGAGAGAAAATCAACTCTATGCCAAGCTTAGCAAATGTGAGTTTTGGCTAGAGCAGGTGTCTTTTCTTGGACACATCATCTCTAAGGAAGGTTTAGCAGTAGACCCAGCAAAGATTGATGCAATAACCAGTTGGGAACGTCCGAAGACAGTGGCACAGATTAGGAGTTTTCTTGGTTTAGCAGGGTATTACAGAAGATTTGTGAAGGGATTCTCCAGTTTAGCAGCTCCATTGACCAAATTGACGAGGAAAGATGTTCCTTTTGTATGGACTGCGCAGTGTGAGGCGAATTTTGAAGAGTTAAAGACCAGATTGACTACAGCCCCTATCCTTACGTTACCTTCGGGGACAGGAGGATTTGTGATTTTTACAGATGCTTCAAGAGTGGGCTTGGGATGCGTGCTCATGCAGGAGGGAAAAGTAGTGGCCTACGGGTCCAGACAGTTGAAAGAGCATGAAAAGAGATACGCTACCCATGATTTGGAGCTGGCAGCGGTAGTTATGGCACTGAAGATGTGGAGGCATTACCTGTATGGAGAGAAATTTGAAGTGCATTCAGATCACAGGAGTCTTCAGTACCTATTCGGACAGAAAGATTTGAATATGAGGCAAACCAGATGGATGGAATACATCAAAGACTTCGACTTTCCGATAAAGTATCATCCCGGGAAAGCGAATGTAGTAGCAGATGCATTGAGTAGAAAATCAGCAAATACCGGATGTTTACAGACAGAGTGGTCTTTGACGGAGATATTCAGGGATCTAGCTATAGAGTTTCATCCTCAGAGTGAAAGAATCATGGTTGCAAACATGTATACGTGGGAACCTGAGATTTTAGGCAGAATCAAGAGCAGTCAGAGAGAAGATTCAGAATTAGTCAGGTTGATTGATAATATAGCAGACAGACCAGAGTTCAGACTCATAGATGGAGTGTTGTATTGCCAGGACAGATTGTGTGTTCCGGATGTGCATGACTTGAAGAATGAGATTATGGTGGAAGCACACCACTCTCGTTATGCGATCCACCCAGGGAGTACCAAGATGTACCAGAACTTGAAGAGCTTTTATTGGTGGAAGAACATGAAGAAGGACATTGCTGGTTTTGTTGCAAGATGTTTAGTGTGCCAACAAGTGAAAGTTGAACATCAGAAGCCTCCAGGGTTACTCCAACCTTTGAAAATACCGGAGTGGAAGTGGGAACACATCACCATGGACTTCGTGGCAGGCTTACCACCTACAAGGGGCAATGACAGTATTTGGGTGATCGTGGACAGACTCACCAAGTCAGCACACTTCATTCCGATGAAGATGAAAGGTTCTATGGATATCTTGGCACACAAGTACATTGACAACATAGTTAAATTACATGGTATTCCAGATTCTATTGTTTCTGACAGAGATATGAGGTTTGTGGGCAGATTTTGGGTCAGTTTGCAAGCAGCTTTAGGGACTACATTGAACTTCAGTACTGCGTATCACCCTCAGACCGATGGACAGACTGAGAGGACGAACCAGACTATGGAGGATATGTTGCGGGCATGTGTTTTAGACTTTGGAAAAGACTGGGAGAAGAGTCTTCCTTTATGCGAATTTGCCTACAACAACAGTTATCACTCCAGTATCGGGATGGCACCGTTTGAGGCGTTGTATGGACGGAAGTGCAAGACCCCGATTTGTTGGGAAGAGATTGGTGTTCGGAGTTTTCATGGACCTTCGGTCATCAGCGATACCAGTGAGAAGGTGAAGCGGATCATTGATCGGCTGAAGATGTCAAGAGACCGTCAGAAAAGCTATGCAGACCTCAAGAGGAGAGATTTGGAGTTTCAAGTCGGAGACAAGGTTTTCCTGAAGGTCTCACCGACTAGAGGAACCATGAGGTTCGGTCAGAAGGGAAAATTAGCTCGGAGATATATCGGGCCGTTCGAGATTGACATGCGCGTGGGTGAAGTGGCGTATCGGTTGATACTACCACCAGAGTTAGCAGGAGTTCACAGAGTTTTTCATGTTTCCATGCTGCGGAAGTACATTTCAGACCCTTCACACGTGCTACATCATGAGCCACTAGATGTACAGCCAGATATTACCTTTGTGGAGAAACCGAAGCAGATCATCGATACCAAAGAACATGTTTTGAGGACCAGGACCATACATTGGGTCAAGGTGCAGTGGGAACATCACAGTCCGGAAGAAGCTACGTGGGAGCTCCGGGATCAGGTCAAGGAAAAGTACCCAGAGCTACTACCAGAGGTGTGTTAAGGATTTGGAAGGATTTGGAGGACCAAATAGTCCAAGGGGGGGGGGGAATGTAACACCCCGTACCCTAATCCCGTATTAATACTAATTAATTGCTTGGTTAGTTAATAGTTTAGTTAGTAGGTGTGTTAGAGTCTTAGCGAGTCGGGTTTGGCGTAGGGATCGCGCGTGCGAAGTTTCGTGCGAGTCCGAGTGAGTTTGGATAGAGTAGGGGGCTGGTTTGCAATTTTGGGAAGTTTTCAGGGGTTTTTATGAGATTTTGAGTTTTGTGAGTTTGGGTGCATTGGATAGGTCTCGTCATTTCATGACCTTTAGTCTTCTGTCGCGTTTCGATTCGACGCGCTGAAGAGGCCCAAATAATTCCTTTTAGCTCACCAAGGACTTAACCCAAATTTTGACAAAAATACCCTTTTGAACAAGTCATCAACCGGATGACTCATTCCCACCTTCTTATCTCATTCATCTTCATCTCTTCTTTCCATTTCTCTGTGTCTTCTTCCAACTCTTTCTTCTCTTCACTGTTGCCTTGCCAAATACAATCTTTGGAGCTCATCTTTGAGGGCTAATCCACCCATCTTCTTCATCAACTCTCCAAGACCTCAACCATACAATTTTCTAAAGTTTTCATCAACACATCACTCCAAGGTAAGCTCTCCAAGCTACTAGACTTAGCTCATCTTCTTCCTTTGGATTAGAAATGGATTAGGGAAACTCATAGCAAGCCTTTGCATTCATTTTTTGTAGTGGAATTTTGGGTTGGAATCCTTCCTCTTTCTCTTTGAGCTTTAGTGGAGTTTCTTCATCAAATTTCTTCTTGAAATTTTCCCTAAGCTCTTCATCAAGGCAAGTTAATATGTATATTTATGATTTGATATGTTTGTCTTTCCTTTGATTGATAATTGATGATGTTAGATGACCCTTTGCTCTTTGAGTTGTTTTAAATTGAAACATGATAATGGGATGGAAATTGTTAATGAAATGGATTAGGATTTTAATGAGTTGATGAGATGATAAGATGGGGTGTTTAGGGACTTGTTGCATCTACCTATATGTGGATATATGTGGGTTTTATTGGCCAAGAGCAGGTGGAGGAAAGTCCCAAAAACCAAGTGGAGAGGATGACCCAGGTGCACTGCCAGTTACAGAACTGTGTTCTGTAACTGCAGTGTACCCGGTCGACCGGCTGTGCACGCGGTCGACCGGGTACACTGAGCCTGGGGTCGACCGGATGGGAACCAGGTCGACCTGGTTCCCTGTGCACGCGGTCGACCGGGTTGGGACCCGGTCGACCGGGTCAACTGCAGGTATGGGTCTTTTTGGATTTTTTTCCTTTTTCTTTCTTTTGTTTGAGGACCTTAGGGGGGGCTCTTGGTGAAACTTTTTGAGATTTGTTTGAGGACCTTAAGGGGGATCTTGGTGAAACTTTTTGAGACTTGTTTGAGGACCTTAAGGGGGATCTTGGTGAAACTTTTTGAGACTTATTTGAGGACCTTAGGGGGGATCTTGGTAAACCTTTTGAGACTCATTGGACTACTTGTGAGGACGTGTTGAGCCTACGTTCTTCACGTTAATCCGGGTGTATCGGGAATCAATTTCACTCAATCCTGAACGGTACGGGACAACGGGATACCTTGTATATATCTATGCACGAAGATCATTATTCAGGTATCGTGCACCCTAACCCTTTCGTGGACTGAGTAGAATTGTACGATGCTTCAGGTTAACCATTGACCTAGGAATTGGATCGTTTCTTGCCTTGAATTCCGGAATGTACTGTTTGGTACTGTTTACATGAGACGTTCATGTTCATTAGTTTCGTTTATTTGTTTTGTTTTGGAATCACGTTTGAGAACTTAGAATGATGAATTTAAGATTCCCTTTGATGTTTCGTTCTTTCAAAGTTTGATGGGAGTGCTGAGACTAGACGGCTTTAATTGGAAAGCTTGTTTGAGAACTACCGGTATTGATGGTTTTGACTTTGATTTGATGATGGTAGGGTAGTTCTCTTCGATCAATGAATCTTGTTCACACAAGAAAGTCTAGCTCTTCACGATGGGTTGTTTAGGACTCTGTGTGTCAGGCACCACTCGACTATTAACGCCCAACACAGATGGGGCACCATTCTGTGTGAGGACTTTGGATTGACCGTCTGCGCAGTACGACTTTTTATATTTTGATGGCTGTACACCATCGGATACATATTGATTGACTTTGATTTCTTAGGCCTTTTGGTATCCATTTTGATTGCTTGCTTGCCGGGGTTCATCCCGTGCTACTCTACCACAGCTCAAATGTTGAGTCGGGAGGGTCATGTGGAACTATCCTGTGGTGTATTAGTTTATGTGGGTTGCCTCTTTGCTAGATGGTTATGTTAGTTAATTTTGATTCAAATGCTATGCACTTTCTACGATCAGGATGCTATGCATTTCATATGATTTTGTTTCTCGTTTACTCTTATTCGTTCTACATATCTGAATGATTCATATATATATGCTTGCCGACCTTCGTGTCTGATGATGCTACTCTTGGTGCATAGGTACCGAGCTCTACTTAGCTGAGGAGGAGTTGACGGAGGAAGTTCAGGCTGATCAGCCTGATGACTTCTTGGAGTATAGTACGGACGGCATTGTATAGCCGTACTGACCCCGTACATGAGAGCCATAATGATATCTTTTGTGTAGTTTCATCTTTTGTTCTTCATCTTTTGATTAGGCCCGAGGTTTGGATGTGGCCTATTGTTGTAATTAATACTTTTGTTTAACTGTTTCAAACTTGAACTCTATATGTGATCAGTCTTTGCTCGTAACTATATACTTCAAGATACCATTTGTCCTATGAAGCTTCCGCTATACGTTTTATGTATTTGAGGAAATGTTTATACCTCACAGCGATCTTCGATCCATATTGGGACATGATTAGGTTGTTCTGATGCCCTACCACCTTGGAAAGACCAAGGGGATGACATAAGGAGATTGACATAGGAAGAGACACCATTTCGGAAAGGTATTGGGACTTTTGGATTCATCAACTTGCATAAGGAAACTTAGTATGTCCTCTATCATTCGAGTACCATACTAAGGGTAATAATAGACATACAAGATCCTTATACATGTTGCTTGAATATGGATGCCCCAATATATAGTCCCTAATGATATAAGGATTTATTGCATTGTTTTACTCAGATTATATGTATAATTACCCGATCCTACTAGTTTTATCTCAGATTCTGATTTATACACCTGATATGTCCTGCCAGCCCCGTGTATGCATGAACAGATAATAATATGAAATGTGTGCCTACGAGCACCATGTCCCGCCTACCCGAATGTTTATACTGATATGTTTTGTATACGTTTTGATTTCTCATGTAACCTATGAGTCAGCACCACTAAGCTTGGACGTCCTTGTCAGTCTGATCAACTGACTTGGGCCTCCCCCTTGTGCTCCCGCGAGTTGCAACTTGGATCCTGTCCTGTCCCGTTACCCGGTTCCACGGCCGTGGTCTTGCCTAGCTATATGTATATGTATATGTATATAATGTTGGTTCTCGTCACTTCGTGTGCTCGAGCCCAACGCACTGATTGTGCTCTCATCACCTTAGTGATAGAGAGGATTTAGCTTTAGTGTGGTTGCCATCTAGTCAGTTCCTGTATCTTGAATACCCCACATGATTTATATTGCATCTGTACTTTAAATGAACCATGCATCTTGTTTTATGACAGCTATCGTTTTAATAAGTTTTCGTTATGTCTAAGATGTGCTTTGATTTCTTTCTTGCTATTATCTATTCACCCACCTGCCAGACCGTCGTGTCTAACCCATTTTTGTGGTACTCAGGTCCAGCTCCCGTTATTGCCTTTGAGGAGGAGCCAGAGGGGGCGGTTGATGAACCGCAACGATTAGTGGAGTGGCAAGCTGACGATGTCATGTAGGCATTCGGTTTAGCTTTGAGCTGCGAATATTTTGGGGAGATCATAGACTGACTCATGATTTATACTTTTGGTTGTACTGGCCTTTGTTGGCCATTATTTTTGGGGAATGTTAATTTAACTTGATCTTTTGTTTAAACTTTAACTTCATATTTTGGGAATGCTAATGAGATCATTGCTCACTCTGACATCATGTCATATTTGTGGATTATCAGCCTTAGTTGATGAGAAGGATTAAGAGTTTGATTTGCTACACGCTTCCGCACCAATATAAATGTTCTATGAGTGTATGTGGAATCCTCACCGCGGAAACCTGTGGGAAATTAAGGAAATGTATAATTATTATTAAGGAGTAGTTCATTATCCACACCACCCGTCGCGGTCCCGGGTCCCGGTCCGGGGTCGCGACATCATGTATATGCATCATTCATAGAACTTTGCAATCATCATGCATTTACTTAGAAGTTGAGATTTCATTTTCAAATGAGCCTACTTAGGGGTACCAAATTGTACTTAATTGTATCTCTCCTAGTGCATTTATAGGCATAGAGGCATAGAATTGAGAGAAAAATTTAATGTTGAAAAGGTTATTGCTTAGCCTTAAAAGATTAGAGAGTGGTTGTAAAGGGTAATGCCAAACCTTGAAAAGCATATGTGGTGGTTTGTAAAGTTGGAGGTGAACCTAAACCTCAAATTGAGATAGTGAAAAATTCGGTAAGAAAGCCGGGAGTGGATGCAGGCGTGTTGGCTGAACCACAATAAATTCTTGTGTTATGGTGAATGATTTTATGCTTTCATTTTATGGTTGATGCTCACATGATTATTCAAATAATGTTCATGGTTAAATGATTATATGGTTGTTGGTTTCTTTACTTGTTTATGCATATCCTAGAGACTTTACTTGTACTCAAGTTAATTAACCTTCCCCAAAGCATAATTGGCTAGGACATTAAAATTGGATAAGATTTAAGCTCACCCTATTTCCAACCCCCCCAACCACCCCCCCCCCCCCCCCGGGTTCGGATCCCAGAATTTCAGAAAAGTCAGGGTCCACTTCCAAAAATTCAATAAAAATCCTAGGTCGACCCTCATAACCCATATCAAAGTCCTTAGTTGGCCACCAAAACCAAACTACGTATTAGTATCTGCACCCCTGATAAGTCCACAAAATTGGGTAAAAAAGCCATCATTTCATGTGCATTTGTGGACTTAATTAGGACCAATTGCATCATTATTTCATGATTTCATGCATATGAGCATAAATTGGGAATTTCAGTCAATATCGTCAAAACCATTAATCTTGCATGATTTTGTGAAATCAGTAGTCCGCATCACCCCATGGTCCCACCAATTAGACTCTAAGCACTATGGTCCCATTGCATTAACTCATTAGGCATAAATTGCATTAGGTAGGCCCCATGTATAACAAGCATAGCATTCTATTTAATTCATTTCTAGTAATTTAGTTATTTCATCTTTCTAGGAAATTGTCATAGCAATGGGGCCCACACTGAGAGATAATTTGGAAGAAGAATGAAAGGAGAAGAAAGAAAGAAAAAGAGGGAACCACACCCCACACCGGGCGTAAATCCCCATGCACGCCCAGTGATGGCGTTTGTCCCGCAGTTGTTGTACAAGTTGAGAAAATTCTCTCTCCAATTTTGAAGAATTAGAAACCTCCTTCCTCTCTTACCAAGATTCAAATTTCAAACTGAGGAAGGAGATTTCCAGATGAGATCAGAGATAGAGTCTTAGTTAGAAAGCTCTCCCAAAGAGATTTGACTCAGCCAAAGAGAAAGAGTCCATTGCAGATCAAAAGTCAAAAGTCAATCCCTTTTTTCTCAAGACAACCTATCATAAAATAGTCATAACTTTCAATCTGATCCTTGGATCAGTGAAACTTACCTATCATTGGAAAGCTTATTCAGAGTAGATGTTCGTGGAGCTAGATCACGCAAAATGAAGCTAAAGTGAACAAGTTATGGCTGGAAATTTTTATATACATTTTTAGGAGGGATTGCAAATAAATCCACATTATTGATGACTCATCTCTCACTACATGAGGAGATCTCTGATGGGTATTGACAAAAAAAATCACTTTAACTCTTCATACACTTTCAACATCAAAGAAGTCACATGAAGTTACATTAGGCCATGATGGGCGAAGCTGTTTACTTGTCAAAACCATTTGAAAACTTCAAGATCTTTCAACACAACCTTAAGGAGTGTACACATCAAGTTCTAGGCCATTTCAACATCATTTGACCTGGCTTCACTCTTCCAGCAACCAAACATGAGCTCCCGATGACAGAAAAGTAGGGGGCCTTGTTTCACAAAACGGAGCGCACAGTTGGTCTCGAAATACCACTAGAGGGGTCTACATCAAATTTCAAGCCATTCCGACACCGTTTGTCCCAAAATACAAAAGTCGCATTCTCTTCGCAACAAAGTCAGCCATTCCGGCGATAAAAACATCGGAGGTATCAAATCTTCAACCAGATCCTGCGGATGGTCTTAAAATACCTCCAAGAGTCTCTCTGACAAATTTTGGGTCAATCCGACAGTGTTTGACCAAACATCAATCCTCAAGTAGCACAACAAGGCCTCCTAACGACGGAGACCGCCGAAATGATCACTCTTCAAACAAAGGACGTGGATGGTCCCAAAATACTGTCAAGGGACTACATATCAAGTTTTAGGTCATTTCGACATCATTTGACCCAACTTTGACTCCCAGGTAGCTAAACCAAGTCTCCTAGTGACAGAGCCCCTCAAGACGTGATCTGAAAATAAGAGTTAATGGATACTCTTAAAAAGATCCCACGAGACTCCCTCTCAAATTTCAGGTCTCGTTTGCCCCCTACATCAAAGCACGACATCTTCCTTGCTATAAAATCAAGTCAATTGGCGACATGATCTCTAATAGCTTCAAAATTCAAACAATAGTCTATGGTTGGTCTTATTTCTTGCCCATGAAGCTTTATCTCAAATTCTGGGTCATTCCAACATCGTTTGACCCAGTTTTGCCTTCTGGCTACAAATCGGCACCCCTGCGTGACAAAGTCTTTGACTTTCTAGAAAAAAATCAGAATCATTACCCCTCGTTTTGTGCGGCTTCTCATCAAGTTTTCTATTGAAAAATCATGCCAAAAAATGTACAAAATACCAAAAAAAATATGTCAAATAGAAAAGTTAGAAAAAGGTCGAAAAACGTGACCAATCGGGCACTGGGTTGCTGAATTTTGGCGAATATCCATTTTTGGGTCATTTTCGCATTTCCAAGCCATTTGGCCTCTGTGATTTTCTGAAAATCATTTGTTCGGGGCACGAAATTCGTCCATCTTTAACAACATCACGGATTCGCCGTCGAAATCATGGGTTCGCCATCGAATGCCTTGAAATTGTCATCCGGCCAACCAAGAAAGCATACCCTTCTGCCCCACCGATCAAGAAATCGACAGGACGAATGGTGCCAGCCCACTGGCAACAATCAATGTCTGAAATTGCATGATCATTTGACAATAATTGATGCAAGAAGTTCATCGGCGATCAAGGCTTCCTACGTACAAAAAAGCATCAATTACCTTCAGGCCCTTCACCATACAAACAACACCTTCTCGGTTACTATCCCTTTCTAAAGCAGTTTACTAACTGAGCCCAAATCATTCCCTATACTCCCACCATACAACAAATACTTGTTAACATCAGCATACGAACAATTTCAGTTATTGTACTTTCTTAAATCAATTTTAAACAGCCTTCAAGCCAGCCCCTACAGCTAACACGTGGTCGTAATTCTATATGTCACGTCCCCCAAAATACAACCATAGGATAATATGAAAAACAAGAATAAATATAAATTTTTCCATGTTTAATGCAACACAAGCTTCCAAATATGGACATACAAAACTTCAAACCATGGTGAGTCATAATAAATCATCAAATCTTCGGAAGCATTATCTAATTGGTATCAAATATCCATAACCAAAACCAACACATAACCAACTAAACATTAATGTTCAAGTTTGTTAAATAATTCTAAAATCAACTAAATAAAATGTATTATTTGTTAAATAATTCTAAAATCAACTAAATAAAATGTATTATGAAATTTAAATAAACAAAGAAGCTTATGATGTCAAAATCTCTTGCTCATACTCAGATAGTTCCGATGCCGTATTCGACACTCCACTCGTGTTCATCAATTGGCTCAAACGCTGGAAACGTTTGACCCTCCCCCGTCTCCTCAGTAGGGTAGGACTCGATACCTATACACCAATAAACAAAGTAAACAGCAAGTACTAAAGCATAATTTGTAAATAAAATACAAGATGAATATGAGTAATGACAGGTAATGATCGAAAGAGAATAACATCGTGAAAATAACGAAGAGAACGTATAACATAAATCTAATCTGCATAATAAAGTAATACAATAGTCATACAGAAGCAAGTATTTTGGGTGGTCAGCCCTAATAAATCAGGAAAACACGTTTGTACAGTCGATGGTCATAAATTGATTCGTAATCGTAATATTTGGATAAACTGGGTCATATTCACATTATTGATCAGCTGTTCGCAAATGATCTGAAGTCAACGAATAACCACAAACCAAACTTAAGGTTAAATGCATGGTCTCGAACCCAACAACACAACAAGAACCTCCAGTTAACAAAAGTCAACGCATCCCTTCAAAATTTATGGTGCATAGACGACCCAATTAAGGATTTTCCATTAGAGATAGGTTGAACTCTAATTCACTATAATTCATTAAGGGACATATAAAGTACTAAACCCTACATTAGTAAGATACCGCGTGCCAAAATGGGAAGGTTCTACGGATTATGGTTATTTTAAGGTGACAAAATAGTGAAATGGTACTTCCCTTAGGTTTGCGGTTGGAGGAGACGAACTAAAATTCCTATTGCCAAAGCCCAAGGCGACATACCGGCGACGAGAATTTTGCGAGGAAGAAGATGGCCGTCTCTAATCGGAGATCCAACGACTGGATTCTAGGTTGCAAGATTACAAGAGCCAAAGAAAGTTTAGTAAGAGAAAGTCGTGGGAGAAGAAAAGAGTATTGTGGTGTTGTATATATAGAATGAGAATAGGAGTTTGAATCGACTTAAATTGTTAAGAGAAAAGTAAAGAAAGAAGAGTTTGGGTTAGAAAAGAACTATACCCAATAGACTGGGCCTGGGTTAACTATGGGTCAAGTTACCTATCCAATAAGCCCAACTCACGAAGTCTAGGCCTAACTTGGTCCCACTCAAACTAACCGCCTATTTAACTAAAATACAAACAATTACAATAATATCTAAATAAATAATTTATTTAATATCTAAATATTCAAAATGTCCCACTCTATCTTTACCTACAAGTAAGAGTTTCCTATTTCAAAACATTTTGCGTATTGTAATAGTCTTTGATACAACATCTTTTTTGATATTTTTTATTTTTTATTTTCATATTTTCTTATTTCATTTTGAACGTATGCGTTAGTCAATTGAGGGTTAGTGTTGGTTTGTTTTAGTCCATTGTTAACTATCCGTAATTAATTCTCTGTTTTGTTTTGCAATCATGTATACCCATAGGGTTTGTCATTCTAAACGAAAACTTGCTGAACAAGAGATATATGATATGTACCTGCATGCATAACAATTTATTGAAGCTAATAGGCATTTATGATAGAATAGAGGATATGGGTTATGCAGGAAAAAGAAGCTGGACATTTGTATGTAAAAGACATTTTGTACAATTGAGAAAGTTTTTTGGATTGTAGTCATTTCAAGGTGACAAAGAGAGTGAAATAACCCTGCCCCGCAATTGGGAAGTTTATGTGGATTGTGGTCATTTCAATGTGAAAAAGACAGTGAAATGGTATTTGTTTTGAGGAGACGAACTAAAATTCCTATTGCCAAGGCCCACATCGATATCCTGATGATGAGGTTCTAGCAAGGAAAAAGATGTCCATCTCTGATTAGAGTTCCGACGGCTGGACTCTAGGTTGCAAGGTTGCAAGTTTGTAAGAGCCAAAGAAAGTTGAGAGTGAGAGAGTTGTGGGAGAAGAAAGAAGTACGGCGGTGTTGCATATATAGAATGAGAATAGGAGTTGGACTCTAACTTAAATTGTAAAGAGAAAAGAGTTAGAATTCTAAAGAAAGAAGAGTTTGGGTAAGAAAAGAAATATACCCAATAGAATGGGCCTCGGTTAACTATGGGTCAAGTTACCTATCCAAAAAGGCTAACTCGCCAACTCTAGGCCTAACGTGGTCCCACTCAAACAAACCGCTTTTTAACTAAAATGCAATCAATTATAGTAAGGACTAAGTAAATAACTTAATTAACATCTTAATATTAGAAACACCGCACTCTATCTTTACCTACAAGTAAGAGTTTCCTATTTCAGAACATTCTTTGAGTATTGTAATAATCTTTGATTCAGCATCTTTTCTGATATTTTTTTATTTTTAATTTTCATGTTCTCTTAGTTCATATTGAATGTACTCCTTAGTCAATTAAGGGTGACTCTTGGTTTATTTCCGTCTATTGTTCGCAGTCTGTAATTAATTTTCTTTTTTGGTTTTGCAATCATGTATACCCATAGGGTTTCTCATTATCAACAAAGACTTACTAAACAAGAGAGATAAGATGCGTATGTGTATGCATAAATTTTTTTTAAACTAATGGACATTTATGATTGAATAGAGGACGTATGTTACGTAGGAGGAAAAAAGTGGACATCTGTTTGTAGACAACATTTTGCACAATTGGAAAGGTTTTATGAATTATGGTTATTTCAAGATGACAAAGATAGTGAATTAGTGCGCACCGCGCGCCCCGCCCCCCCCCCCCCCCCCCCCCACCCCCCAACCAACAATTGGGAAGGGTTAATGGATTGTGATCATTTCAAGATGAAAAAGATACTGAAAGGTATTTGCTTTTGGTTCGCTGTTATAGGAGACGAGTTAAAATTCATATTGCCAAAGCCGAAATCAATATCTCGGCAAAAAGAGTTTTGCGAGGAAGAAGATGGTCGTCTCTAATCGAAGATCCAACGGCTGGATTCTAGGTTTGAAGATTGTAAGAGCCAAAAAAGTTGAGAAAGAGTTATGGGATAAGAAAAGAGTGCGGTGGTGTTCTATATATAGAATGAGAATAGGAGTTGGAATCTAATTTAAGTTGTAAAGAGAAAAGAGTTTAGGTTTTAAAGAGAGAAGAGTTTGGGTTAGAAAATAACTATACCTACTAGACTGGACTTGGGTTTACTATGGGTCAAGTTACCTATCCAACAAGCCCAACTCACCAAGTTTAGGCATAACGTGGTTCCACTTAAACTAACAGCAAATTTAACTAAAATACAATCAATTATAATAATAACTAAATAAATAATTTATTTAATATCTAAATATCTGACACATCCTACTCTATCTTTACCTACTACCAGTAAGAGTTTTCAATTTCAGAACATTCTTTGAGTATTGTAATAGTATTTGATTTAGCATTTTTTCTGATATTTTTTATTTTTTATTTTCATGTTCTCTTAGTTAATATTGAACGTATGCCGTAGTCAATTGAGCGTGAGTATTGGTTTCTTTCAGTCCATTGTTCATTTTCCATAATTATAATTTTCTGTTTTGGTTTTGCAATTAATCATGTATACCCATAGGGTTTGTCATTAATAATGAGGACTTGCTGAATAAGAGAGATATGATGCATACATGCATGGATAACAATTTTTTTAAACTAATTGACATTTATGATAGAATAGAGGACGTGGGTTATGTAAGAGAAAGAAGCTGGACATCTGTATCTAAAAGACATTTTGTTAATTGGCAAGGATTTATGGATTGTAGTTATTTTCAGGTGACAAAGATAGTGAAATGATAAGTTCCTTAGGTTCGCGGTTGGAGGAGACGAACTAAAATTCCTATTGCCATAGCCCAAAGCGATATCCCGATGAAGAGGTTTTCGCAAGGAAGATGATTGTCAAAGATTGTGAAATGACACTTGCCTTAGGTCTGCGGTTGGAGGAGACGAACTAAAGTTTCTATTGCCAAAGCCCAAAGCGATATCCTGATGAAGAGGTTTTCGCAAGGAAGAAGATGGTTATCTCTAATCGAAGATCCGACAATTGGATTTTAGGTTGCAAGTTCGCATGAGCCAAAGAAAGTTGAGAGTGAGAGAGTTGAGGTAGAAGAAAAGGGTACCATGGTGTTGTATAAATAGAATGAGAAAAGTAGTTGGAATCTAACTTAAATTGTAAAGAGAAAAGAGTTTAGGTTTTAAATAAAGAAGAGTTTAGGTTAGAAAAGAACTATACCCACTAGACTGAGCCTTGGTAAATCATAGGTCAAGTTACCTATCTAACAAGCCCAACTCATAAAATCAACGCCTACCGTTGTCCCTTTCAAACTAACCACCTATTTAACTAAAATACAATCAATTATAATAATAACTAAATAAATAATTTATTTAATATCTAAATATTCAAAATAACACTCTCTATCTTTACCTACTAGTAAGAATTTCCAATTTCAGAACATTCTTTGAATATTGTAATAGTCTAGGAGTAATCATTTTTTCTGACATTTTTTATTTTTAATTTACATTATCTCTTAGTTTAAATTGAACGTACGCCTTGTAGACACCTTATTTTGGCACCCTATGAGGGGTGATTCAGTCTACCCGTTGAAAGCTTTCCGCCCGTATATAGAACTCCGAGATCCGACGGGTGGATAAAAAATCATAACAGCAGGTCCCACACCCCCCGGGCGCCCGCGTGCAAAATCACCTATCATTTCAGGACCTCCGATCGCCCTAAAAATCAGTTCATCGTGACCTACTCGCCGAGAGCTTTCCGCCGATGTATAGAACACCAAAATCCGGCGAGCGTATCAAAATCTATGAAGCCTAGGCCCGGCAATGATAACTCGACTGGTCTCCCCCAAACCCCACCTGACCTGGATTAGTTTCTTTTTAATCTTGACCCAAAAGCAACCCGGATCCAAACCCACCAGGCCCAGCCCAATCTAAGCCCCACTAGACCTAGCCCATCCAATCCAACCAGACCCGGCTCAAATCCACTCAAGCCCAACCTCAGACGCAAATTACCTGGACTCCGACCCAAGCCCGACATGGCCCATTAGCTGCATGGGAGAGGAGAGTCCACGAGATCTGGACTCTCCCCTCCCCCTCATACCTCTCTTTCCCTCTCAATCTCAAACTCCCGTGCCTTATCCCCACTTCACGCAACAGAACAGAAGACACAGGCTCAGATCGCACGTCCATCTCCTTCACCCAGACATAACTCCTTCCCCATCATCATCTTCCGCTCCCTAATCCACGCCTCTAGAACCCATCATCTGCATCTCCATCTCACGCATCTCATTTAGATCCCTCCTTTCCACCTGCAACAGCGCCCTTTTCTCCATCTCCATGCTCACCATCTCCCTCCATCTCCCTCCTCTAGACGCACGTAGCAGCCACCCCACGGAAGCCCGATCTCGCCGCAGCAGCACGCCCGCCCATAGCAGCACCGCCAGACGCAGCAGCAGCCTCCATCTTCCTCCTCCGCCTCACGCATCGCCTTCCCCTGCAACAGGTACACCTTCCTCCCCTTCTCTGTCACCTGCACCCCTCTCCCTTTGCCTCCTTTCTTCCTATTCTTCCTCTATGCTCTCCCCATCTCTCTCGTTCCGCCCTCTCTCTTCTCCATCACCCTCCCCCATCTCCCTTCCCTCACTGCTCCGCCTCCCTCTCTCGTCCCTCTGCTCTATCTCTCTCCCACTCGCTCCCTGATCTCTCTCTCTCTCTCTCCTCTCCTCTCCTCTCACTCCCACCAGAGGAAGTATAATCTCAATATTTTAATTATTAATCTATCTCATGTTTGTAAGAAAATAGCAACTCCACTAAAAAAATGCTTCTATTGTTCTATAATAATGTGTAGCTCCTTTGGATGTTTCAGTGGTGAGGACCTTGGCCCAAAACTAAAATATTTTTTATTTTGGTAACCCAGTTAAGGGGGCTGGGACCCTTTAATAAAAGAGGGATGTGACAAAGTTAAAAATTAACAAAACATTGATAGAATACATTAAGGCATTCGAATTTGGCCATTTTGAGACAACATTCTATTTTAAAATGTGATCTAGGCCGCTTAGAATATAGGCCCGATTTCGCTCCTTTAGAAGTGACAAAGGAGAGGACATCCCCAAAAGGGAGCCCCACCTGTCGCTTTTCCATGAAAAGGGCCATTGCTTTAATATATATATATATATAATTGAACTGTGTGCAGCTTTTGCCTAGATATTATCTTCTAAACGTTCTCCAGATATTTTAGGTGCAGAAGCTAGGCGTGAACCAATCCTCAAGTTATTAATGAAAGGGGCATTCGGTGATGGGCCCTTGAACATTTCACTTTATTGCCTTAGATCCACAACCTTGAAGATCTAAAATGTCTAATTTACCCTTTTTTCAAAATCATATCCCATGATCAGTGGGACATGCCATTAATAATGGTCAACTACCATTTAATTAGCCACAAATTAGAAAAAAAAAATTTTAAAATACAAATAAATTCAAAAGAACGCAAATAAATTTAAAAAAACGTAATAATTTCAAAAAACGCAATAAATTTCAAAAGAATGTAGAGAAATTTAAAAAGACGCAAATAAATCTCAAAAGATCCAAATAAATTAATTTTAAAAAATATAAATAAACCTCAAAAGATGAAAATCAATTTCAAAAGATCCAAATAAATTTTAAAAAAATGGAAATAAACTTCAAAAGACGCAAATAAATTTCAAAAGATGTAAATAAAATTAAAAAAAGCAAATAAATTCAAAAATACGCAAATACATTTGCCAAAACTAAGATAAACCAAATTTCCAATTTTCGAAAAAAATTGCCAAAAACTCAAGTATTTTTGTCAAAATTAAACTCAGTCAAATTTATTTTAAAAAATAAAAATAAATTTCAAAAGACACAAATAAAATTCAAAAACACAAATAGATCTAAAAAAATACAAATAAATTTTCCAAAATCACAGAAAGATTCGTTCAAAAACTCAGTTAAAATTTTCAAAATGAAGATAAATTTGTCAGAAACTCAGCTATATTTTTCAAAAACTCAAATAAATTTTCCAAAAACTCAAAAAGATTTGTTCAGAACTCAGATAAATTAACCAAATACTAAGAAAGATTAGTCCAGAACTCAAATAAATTTGTTTCAGAACTCAGATAAATTTGTGAAAACTCAAATAAATTTGACAAAAAAGTGGAAACTCAGATAAATTTGATAGAAACTCATATAAGATTTCCAAAAAATCAGATAAATTTGCCAAAAACACAGATAGATTCATAAAAAACTCAAATAGATTTTACAAAACTCAGTTAAATATATCAAAAACTCTGATAAATTTGACCGTATTGCCGCTGTTGGAAGAAACAGAGCGCGAATCGGAGTCCAAACGGCACTAGAAATCGCAAAACAATTTTGATCGTTGAATTTGGTCAGCATAGACGGTTGACTGTTTTGCTAGCGTGAGGTCCACATAAAACTGGCTGTGAACTGCTGCTGAGTTTCTCTGCACGGACTTGGTTGGGTCAGACCTGACCCGGACTTGACCTTGCTTGAAGAACAACCCAAAAATGGGTCCTCTTCGATTATGTTCTGCAACGATTATGGATTCTCTCACCAACATCTATGCTATGCCCAAAGCGCGAAAAAGGGTTGATTCTCGCCATCTAGGAATCTAAGATTCCTTGTTTGGGATCGATAGTCTAGTAGCCCTTCTGAAACAAGGTTCAATAGCTTCTCCTTCTGTTGACTTCACTCCTTTTGAGCTAACAATAACGGATGACATAGCAATAGCAGCTCCCATTTCTATTCAATAGTGCAGCCCTATTACGTTTCTGCAACTTTCTGGCCTTGGAATCAAAATCGAAAAATCCACTTCTTGGATTTGCAAACCAAGTCCATGGCTCATTTTATTTTCTTCTCTTTAGAACCCAACAAGAACTGTGTTTCATCTGCAACGTGGTTCTATGCAGCGTCCAATAACACTCACTTTGATCTACACTAGTGGTCCATTGGGGATCAAGTGAGTCCGAATCTAGGTTTGCCCATCCATTGGGGATCAAGAACGAAGGAACCTTCGGTACTTGCCCATCCATTGCCGAAAGGAGTTCAAAAATCCTAAGGATTTTAGAGAATCTCGCCTACCTAGGAATGAGGAGGGGGAATGGAAGATTTGAAATCTTAAAATTCAGAATTTTATGCCTAATCAGTTGAAAGGGAAAATCAGTCATGAAAATGTCTGATGTGGATCTCTCGCCAAAATATGTCCAGCTGTATGGACTATAGGCCTTAGAGAAAAAGTTGTTGGATGGGAGGCCTTACAAGACTTTTTTGAGGGACCTTTCGCTAATTTACTCTTAATGAAACGTATATAAGTTGTTGCAATGTTATTGAAGGGGATGAAAATGACCCGCTAGGCCCACCTGGGCCCAACGGTCAGAGAAAGGTAGAAATTTTAATAGGAGGTTATATTCTATTTATATATATATATATATATGAAAGGGACTGTTTCCAATTGAGATCAATTAAGAATTCAGCCTCTCAGTTTTGACTGGTAAATGATTTTGATAGTTTCTTAATAGAGATCCAAAACTGGTGGTCCATTGATACCTGGCCCAATATAATAGTTGTCGACCCATTTTGAATTTTTTTAAAATGAGATCCTAAACTGCCGTTCCATTAAATTGCTCCCTTCCGTTACACAGGCATTTTTCTTTTCTCCCGGGATGGAGAAGATATATTTACGTTCTGTTCTTTACTCTCTTCCGTTACCAGTGTTTTCGTTCTCTTCCAGAAAATGGAGAAGCTACCTTGCCCTTCTCCTCAACGATTTTGTAACTTGCAAATGGAAATCTTTATGGGTAAATGAATTAGGCGTTTCCTCTCTCTTTTATTATGTTATGTTTATCTTATCGTTCACTTCTCCCATCTATCGTTTTCTCTCCGTTGATTACATTTTATCTTTTAGAATTATTCTTCATCATCAGCCCTGCACGTCACTCCTTGGTCTTCATCGTCCACCAAAACCAGATCATTGGTGGGCATAGAATTGGGATCTTCAGCTAACAGCCCATTCTAAAGTAGAGGTACCAAATCAAATTACTTTTATTTAACCTCTGAAAAAAAAAAGTTACCTTTCCATTTTGTTTGGGCTTGATTAAGTGACTGATTTTATGTACTTTTTGATTCAATTGACTATGTTTAGAGTGCCTTATGGTTGTTGTGAAAATAATTAAAAAACTAAAGATATTCATGATATTGTTTCGAGTGCCCTATGTTTAGCTTTGATGAAGGCCTTTCGTGATATTGCTTTGCACTAGGCTTGATTTCATTCTACATTCCAACTGTATGTTTGATCGTAGCCCCAAGTGCAAGGCCGCGATTGTAGTAATAACCGGTGAAACCGGATCGATCCACGGAGAGTTTATTTATCGCAAAACCTGTCCTAATAAAAAAACTAGGTCTAGCCTAAAAAAAACTATACAAATCAAACTTTCTAATTGAATTAAAAATTAATTACAAATCTGAAGTATTAATTACAACCAAAGAAAATTAAAATCCTAATCTAGAAACCTAATCTAACCACTACATCACCATAAGATTCATTAGCCCAACCAATTGCAATAATTGTTAAGGTGCATAAAATAAAGAATAAAATCAAATAAAATCAAATCAAATAAAATAAAATCAGAGAATATAGAAATTAGATTTTAATTCTAAAACTTTGCAATAATTACTTTGCTTAATGCCATCAAGAAAAATCAAGACCACCGCACCAAGTGCGCACTGTCACTACGCACAAAAATTCAATGTTGACTCATTGGTGAAGACCAAGACCCCATAAACTTGATTTATTAATGAAAGACCCATTACAAGCAAATAACCATTACAAAATTCTTTTAATAAAAATAAAGTGCATCCAACCTTACCATAGACACAAGAAACACTAAACGGAGGAGAGGGACTCGCGGTCTTGAACGGCGATCCAACCGGCTCTCGTTTCGCGATCTGAAATCCAAGCAAGGGAAGATGATTCCAAGGATGATCCAATGGTGGAGTGACAATAGCAACGACGGCGGCGCGATGGCGTAGAAATCCAAGTGGTAGTGTGCCTTAGGGAAGACCTTGGACGAAATATTGATGGAAGGAGAAGAGATGAAGAAGAATTAATGGAAAAAAGGGGAAATTCTTGTTGCTGGTCGTCCAAGAAGGTTGGGGAGATGGTCCTCCACGTCCAGCCCTCTCTTGGGTTTATTTATAGATTTATGATAGCTTGGGTTGCAAGGTTTTTGATTTGGGTAAGGATTAGTAGTGTGTGGTCCAAGTTGGATTAGGATTAGGAGAGTTTTTGAGAGATTTTCTAGGGGTTGGCTCACAATCCTAGTAAAATTAGGATTGTTCTTATCTCATGCAACTCCCTCTCTTGGGTCCCACTTGGGTTAAGAATCAATTCAAATCTGAAATTTCAGATTTGAAACAAATTTTAAAACAATGTGGCCCCCCTCATGGACGTTTTTTAAGCTTCTTGGAGTAGTGTTGGACGTGCAACACTTGGTAAGGAGAATCCTTGGTTTGCAAACTTCAATCTTTTGAACTCCTCATGGCTAGAAAAACCTCTTGGCATGGCCCACAAATTTCTCTTCAAATCTGAATTTAATTTCATCCCAAACATGACATAGGAGTGGGCCATACTTGGAAAAAATGCAATCTTGGAACTATCCCATGCTTGGACGTCCCTACCTTGGCTTGACTTTCTTTTACAATTTTGCTTTCTTCTTTGTTTGGCTTGAATTGAATCTTAGCCATCCATCTTGACATGTAAGCAATATTTGTTGGAGAGTAGATATGACACCTCATCATCTCATGGCCCGCAAATTTGGAACTTATCTTCAAGAGATTAAATCTGATTTTTTTCTTGCATATGAGAGCGGACCCTACCATGGCCGCCCCTACCTTAGACTCCATGCCAAAGGAAGGTGGGTCCATGGTGCATTTGATTCATCAATTCTCTTCCGTGGGCCCCGATTTCTGAAATTCCCTACAAAAATAGAAGCAAAGATCAAAGAATAATCTAATCATATAGGTAAGGAATTATGCAAGATGCGGTCCCAATTCACACCAAATAAATGCATAAAATGTCACCATTTTATCAAGTTTTCTTCAATTAAATCAATGGTACAAAGAAAATTCATCATTTCATGTGTGAATAAAAAGTTATGGGAAATTTGTGACTTTCAATGTAAAAAATAGAGAAATTCATGATTTTATGTGAAAATGCAATTTTTGGATGAATTTTGACTCAAATTTAGACTTTGATGCTCAAAACATAAATTCATAATTTTTTTACTAAAATGGTCCATGATTTGATGATTAAGTCCTTAATTACTCTAAAATGATAAGAAAATATTGCATTTTTAAGGACTTATCACACCCCCCAACCAGCTTTTTGCTAGTCCCGAGCAAAATATGCAAACTATGGTAGGTCTTCTGGCCTAATCTAATCTAAACTAAATGCAAAGACAAAAAGAAAAACGCCACTTTCGCTGGCACTCTCGGCTGCATTTAGCGTATGCAGCAAGCCCTTAAACCCCTAGGTTACCCCTAGTGGACGAGTTGTGCCTCGTGAGGGTTTGCAGTGAATATGCCCACAAAATTCATTTACCTAAAAGTGAAAGAAATTCAATGGAAGGTTTTTCAAAAGAATATTGAGTCAAATCGGATGCCTCGAATCCTCGAATAATCAAGATTTCAGACTTTTCAAAATCCGGTTCACGTTTTTTTTTTTTTTTTTTTTTTTTTTTTTTTTTTTTCTTAAATTATACCAAAACTTTGAGTGCCTTGTGCAAGTGTATACATCAAAACAAAAATTTTAAATGTTCTACGATAATGCCATGACAACAGAATTCTCCCTCGGAATTTCCAACTTTCCTAGATTCGGGCAAAATACAAGTCTCCTCTCAAGGCTACTATGATGGCTTTCGCACTGTTGTTTTTCAAAGGCTGCGAGATGCATTTTTTTTTTTTTTTTTTTTTTTTTGAACACGCGCATGTGACTGTGCAATGCCTAGGTCCCTTAAGCTTTCTAATTAACCCATATAATGAGCATTAGGCCAATGACTCCCAAAACAGATGTCTTTAGGGCACTAGGTATATAAATACCCCTACGGGCTTACTGGCTCGGGTTAAAAAGGCTACGAACCCAAACTAGTCACATAATTCTTTTTTTTTTTTAACACTTATTTGTGCATCCCTTGGCAATTTTTTTCTTTTTAAACGGTCCCCAACAATAGGCAGCCCTTTTCAATTCACCCGAATTAATTCACTGGTTTTGGTTGGCCTAACCATGCCGATGAACCAGGAGAACTCATATGGCCAAATTTCAGAAAGTCGTCTCTTTTTTCTCTCTTGAAAGAACTCTGAAAATGACACTTAAATCTTTTTGTCCAAAACTTTTGAAATGATGTACACGTGGTACTGTGAAAAACAAAGTTCGGTATTCATTTTATTTTTTAGAAAATAATGAACCTTCATTTTACTTCCTTCCAAAAAAATTCTGAAATTCCAGATTTCTAAGCATCTTCGAATCGTCAAGTTCTTTTGAAAACACTTTTTTTTTTTTTTTTAAAAGACTATGAAAAAAAATTTGTCTAAAATTGGACAAGTGTGCTTGTTCCCACCCCCCAACCTAAGCTAGACAACGTCCTCGATGTCATACATGAAATGCGAAATGAAATGTAACATGAGGTGAAAATGTAAAAGGAGGAAAAAGGATAGAAAGCACCTGGAGTAATGAAGCTTTTGCGTAGTACCCTGTCCAATGTGAGACAAAGAACACACAAAGAAAATAGAAAAATATATGCATAATATACAAAGGTATGGGCCACTGTCAGATCCAGTGCCCATCAATCCTGATAGATAGGATCGATCAGAGGAATTACATTTTCCTCTGGAGGAATAGTCTCCAAGAATGGTTTTAAACGTTGTCCATTGACTTTAAAAGAGGTACCATTCGATGGATCAATGAGGGTCACTGCCCCATATGGAAATACTTCTTGAACAATGTAGGGGCCTGTCCAACGAGATCTTAACTTTCCAGGGAAAAGATGAAGTCGAGAATTGTACAAGAGGACTTTTTGAGACGGATGGAATGATTTTCTTAATATCCGTTTATCATGAAAGGCCTTAGTCCTGTCCTTGTAAATTCGTGAGTTCATATAAGCCTCGTTTCTCAATTCTTCTAATTCATTTAGATCAAGAGCTCTTTTCTCCCCAGCCTTGTCTAAGTCAAAGTTCAGTTGTTTTATGGTCCAATAAGCTTTATGTTCCAGCTCCACCGGAAGGTGGCAAGCTTTCCCATATATAAGCCGGTATGGAGACATCCCAATTGGGGTCTTATATGCAGTGCGATAGGCCCACAATGCATCATTTAACCGCATTGACCAATCCTTACGATTCGGTTTTACCGTGGTCTCCAAAATTCTTTTAATTTCCCTATTTGAGACCTCTACCTGCCCACTTGTTTGAGGATGATAGGGGGTAGCCACTTTATGTGTAACACCGTAATTTTGAAACAAACTCTCAATAATGCGGTTACAAAAGTGAGTGCCCCCATCACTAATGATGGCACGCGGAGTTCCAAAACGGGAAAAGATATTGTCCAAGATAAACTTTTTTACCGTTTTAGCATCATTGTTCCTACATGGGATTGCTTCAATCCATTTGGAAACATAATCAACTGCAACGAGGATATAATGAAAACCAAAGCTCGGGGGAAATGGTCCCATAAAGTCTATACCCCATACATCGAATAACTCGACGACCAAAATTGGGTTTAAAGGCATCATGTTCCTTTTGGAAATTGAACCCAATTTTTGGCACCGCTCACATACTTTACAGAAATCATATGCATCTTTAAATATAGTGGGCCAGTAAAAACCAGATTGCAAAATTTTGTGAGCAGTCTTTTTAGCAGAAAAATGGCCCCCACAAGCTTGAGAATGGCAAAATGATATAACACTGTTCATTTCATGGTCTGGAATGCATCTCCTAATGATTTGGTCTGGGCAGTATTTGAAAAGGTATGGGTCATCCCAGAAAAACTGTTTTACCTCAGTGAAAAACTTGTTTTTATCTTGTTGGGTCCATTCTTTTGGAATTTCACCCGAAGCTAGATAATTAGCAATGTCAGCATACCATGGAGAATGGGAAAAAGTGGCAAACAAGTGCTCATCAGGGAAAGTGTCCTGGATTGGCAAGGGTTCTAAAGCGTTGGAAAGGACAATCCTAGAAAGATGATCAGCCACCACATTTTCTACTCCTTTCTTATCCTTGATTTCGATATTGAACTCTTGGAGTAGAAGGATCCATCTGATCAGTCTGGGCTTGGCATCTTTCTTAGAAAGCAAGTACTTCAGCGCAGAATGGTCAGTAAAGATCACAATTTTGGATCCAATTAAGTAGGAACGGAATTTATCCAGTGCATAGACCACAGCCAATAGTTCTTTCTCTGTTGTAGAATAATTTATCTGTGCACTGTTTAAAGTCCTGCTAGCATAGTAAATTACATATGGCTTTTTGTCCCTACGTTGCCCAAGGACTGCCCCAACTGCATAATCGCTAGCATCGCACATGATTTCAAAGGGTAGGCTCCAATCTGGAGGTTGCATAATTGGAGCAGTCGTCAACATGTCCTTAAGCTTGGTAAAAGCCAATTGACATGCCTCCGTCCACTCAAATTCTGCTTCCTTTAGCAGAAGGTTGCATAATGGTCAAGAAATGACACTAAAATCTTTTATGAACCTTCTGTAGAATCCAGCATGCCCTAAGAAAGATCTTACATCTCTTACGGTTTTTGGGGCGGGCAAATTGGAAATTAGATCTATTTTGGCTTTGTCCACTTCCAATCCTTTAGATGATACAATGTGGCCAAGGACAATCCCTTGCCGTACCATAAAATGACATTTTTCCCAATTCAGTACTAAGTTCTTTTCTTCACACCTAGAGAGGACCTTAGTTAAGTTGCTCAAACAATCTTGGAAAGAATCTCCAAAAATGGAGAAATCGTCCATGAAGACTTCGAGAAAACGTTCCACCATATCACTAAAAATACTCAGCATGCACCTTTGAAAGGTTGCAGGAGCATTACACAGCCCAAAGGGCATCCGTCGGTAAGCAAAGGTGCCAAAGGGGCATGTGAAAGTTGTTTTCTCTTGGTCTTCCGGGGCGATCTCTATTTGATTGTATCCAGAATATCCATCCAAGAAACAATAATACTCGTGGCCAGCTACCCGTTCTAAAATTTGGTCCAAGAAGGGTAGGGGGAAATGATCCTTTCGTGTGACAGCATTTAACTTTCTGTAGTCGATGCAAACTCGCCAACCTGTGGGTATACGGGTTGGGATGAGCTCATCATTAGCATTACGGACTACAGTTACGCCGGCCTTTTTAGGTACAACTTGGGTAGGGCTGACCCATTGGCTATCCGAAATTGGATAAATGATACCCACATCTAGAAGTTTTAAAACTTCTGCCCTAACCACTTCCTGCATGGTGGGGTTTAACCGGCGTTGCATCTGACGGGAGGGTTTTGCATTCTCCTCCAAATAGATATGATGTGTACACACGAGGGGATTAATTCCCTTAATGTCAGCCACGGTCCAAGCAATTGCACCTTTGTGCAGTTTGAGCACTTCTAAGAGTTGGACTTCTTGGTCCTTGTCAAGGTGTGCAGAAATTACTACAGGAAATGTTTCATTTTCTCCAAGGTATGCATATTTCAGGTGAGAGGGCAAGGGTTTCAACTCAGGTTTGGGTGGCCTCACCTGAGATGGAAGAGACAGAGTACCAGTTGGTAATAGCTCTTCAAAAGAGAGTCTGCCTATAGTGTCGACCATTTCAACAGTGTTATCAAGTGTTTCTTCACAGAGGGTCAGGCCCTCAATTGACTCAATGGAATCAGAGATTGTTTTTGTAAAAGTTTCTGCTGTAAGAACACTGATCAAATCTACTTCTTCAAGGTCAATGTTATCATCCCGTGGTTGTTTGCAAAGGTCAAAAACATTTAGCTCTAATGTCATGTTACCAAAAGATAGCGTCATTTTTCCATTCCGGCAATTGATCAATGCATTGGATGTGGCTAAGAATGGTCTCCCCAGAATTACCGGAATCTGAGCATGAGGATCTGCCACAGGATGAGTGTCTAGCACAATGAAGTCTACTGGAAAGTAGAACTTGTCAACTTGCACAAGCACATCCTCTACTATCCCTCTCGGTCTTTTGACTGATCGGTCTGCGAGCTGCAAAGTAATCTGGGTGGGTTTGAGTTCGCCTAACCCCAGTTTTACATAGACCGAGTAGGGTAGTAAGTTGACACTCGCCCCTAGATCAAGCAGTGCTTGTTCAATTTGACAATTTCCAATAATGCACGAAATCGTGGGGCATCCTGGATCTTTGAATTTAGGGGGAGCGTCATGCTTTAAAATTGCACTAGCTTGCTCAGTGAGGAACGCTTTCTTTTGTACATGTATCTTACGCTTCAACGTGCACAAGTCCTTAAGAAACTTTGCGTAAGATGGGACTTGTTTGATTGCGTCTAACAACGGGATGTTAATTTTAACCTCTTTAAGTACATCAAAGATTTCCTGGTTCTGTATAGATGGCTTGGCAAGAGCTAATCGGTTGGGAAAAGGCGGTAAGGGCTTGAATCCTGGAGGAACTTGGCTTTTTTCCTTGATAGAAGGGACTTCATTTTCTTTCCCTTCTTGATCTGAGGATGCAGGCTGTTTATCTTTTTCCAGATCTGGCTTTTCAATCTCTTTACCACTACGTAGAATAGTAACAACTTGAACCTGCTCCTTTGAATCTGACGGACCACCTTGATGAACCTCAAATTGCCCTTTTGGATTGGGCTGTGGTTGGGCTGGAAAAGCCCCCTTATTTTGTGATTCAATCAATTTGCAAAGGTTCTGCATGGTGTTCTGTAAATTCTCAAAGTTTTGATCATGTTTTTTATTGATGGACTCTTGATTCACCATAAACTTAGCCACAAGTTCATCCCAAGGTGTCGTTTGTGTTGTAGGGGGTACCATTTGCTGTGTGTTTTGAGCATATGTACTAGGAGTACCCCCAAATGGATTTGACATTTGGTTGAAATTGGGCTGAGTAGCATTTGGGCCATTCCTCCAACTAAAGTTGGGGTGATTCCTCCAATTAGGGTTGTATGTGTTACCCAAAGAATTGTTAAACTGCCGGTTGTATGTGTTAGTGGCATTTGCTTGCTCGTGAAACGCTTCTTGAAAAGCAGGGAGTGTTGGGCACTCCGAAGAAATGTGTTTATCACTAGCGCAGATGCCACAAACTATAGCAGGTTCCTTATTCTTCACAAATTTCAAGGACTCAACTTCTCTTGTAAGATAGGCAATTTTTGCTTGAAGATCATCGCTTTCTTTTAATACATATAACCCCCCTCCTTTGGCCTGACTCGATTGCTTTACGGGGTCTATACCTTCAGATGTGTCCCAATTTTGTGCACTATCTGCCAAAAACTGAAGGTAGGTCCATGCTTGATTTGGGTTTTTCGCCATGAACTCCCCATTGCACATCATCTCCACGAATTGACGTGTTTCTGGACTAAGTCCATCATAAAAGTGACCAATTGTATTGTACAATTCAAATCCGTGGTGGGGACATGCAAGGAGTAGTTCATTAAAGCGTTCCCAACACCTATAATAAGACTCCTTGTCTTTTTGTTTAAAATTCATAATATTCCTCCGTAAGGTGTTGGTCTTATGTAATGGGAAAAATTTCTTTAAAAATTCCCGGACCATGTCGGGCCATAGAGCAATCGAATTTGGTTGTAAGGAGTGAAGCCATGCCTTAGCCTTATCTTTGAGGGAAAATGGAAACAAACGAAATTTGATAAGGTCTTCCCTCACATTGTTGAAGTGTAGTGTTGCACACACTTCTTCAAACTCTTTAATGTGCAAATATGCACTTTCTGATTCAAGTCCATGAAATTTGGGGAGAAGTTGGATTACTCCCGGTTTGATATCAAATTGACCCGTACCTGCGGGTATAACCATGCACGACGGTGTGGCTTGTCGTGTAGGGTGAAGGTAATCACGTAAACTCCTAAAAGGTTGATTCACCTCCCCATTATTATTGTGTCCATTCCCATCACCGTTCTCCTCGTTATCACTCTGCTTATCAGCCATATTGGAAATCCTAAGAGAACCAGGAGATCTAGATTCGTAGAATTTAATCAAGCTCTTGACAGGTGATTCTTTCCTTACTAACCGATTTGAGGAGTCCCTCTGCCAAGAAGATGGGGGTCTTTCCTTCTTTTTTGGAATTTTGAAAATTTTTTTATTTCTCTCTTTGTCTTTTTTTTTTTTTTTTTTTTTTTATAAAGAAACCTAGAAAGAAAAACTACCTAAGGTCCGTTCTTAGATTTAAAAGAAGATTCTCAAATTCTTGCAAAGTCCTAATCTTAGAGAGTTTAATATCTCTAAGGAAAGTTCCCAAACTCAAATCTATGAAACTGGCCCGACCAGGTAAGTCCCCAGATCAGTGGTGGGGTCACGATGCGTTGCAAGGGTCCCGCTTAAAAACCACTTTCTAGAACAAGAGACTTGTCTCCCTTATCTATTGGGACAAGACTTGCCTAGACATCGAACCAATTAAGAAAGGCAGTTTGTTCGGCTTTCCAAAGAAATAACTAACCTTCTTAAAAAAAATTCCAGCAAGTTTTTAAGAGTCCTTTTAAATTTAAAAACAACTAATAAAACTGAGTTTCCAATGAAAGTTCTGAAATTTTCAGATTTTTGCAAGTTTGGTGGCCAAAAAGCCGAATTTGTGCGATCTACGACTTGCCTTTGTGAGGGAAAGTTCCAGAATTTTTTTGGAAACTTTAAAAACCTAAAAATATGACAAACAACTGAATTTAACAGACCCTAATTAATCCTAATCAGCAACAAAAAAAAAAACGAAAATAAATGACCTAAACTAGTCCAAATTAGAACAAGTAAATTAGGCAATTTTCAGAAATTGGATGTGATTTTTGAAAAATCAGAAAAAATAATTTTCAGATCTGAAATAGTTCCAATTTTATCAAAAATCAGAGATTAAAAATCCACTTTTTAATGCAATAGGGCTGGTCCAAACATTCCATGCATGCTACCCTTAGATCTAGAATGATTGCGGAATAGTAAAGGCACACCCACAAAGCAATTAAAAAGATAGGTTGGAAAAAATACCTTAAGCGAAGAAAAACTCCCCGGCAACGGCGCCAAAAACTTGATCGTAGCCCCAAGTGCAAGGCCGCGATTGTAGTAATAACCGGTGAAACCGGATCGATCCACGGAGAGTTTATTTATCGCAAAACCTGTCCTAATAAAAAAACTAGGTCTAGCCTAAAAAAAACTATACAAATCAAACTTTCTAATTGAATTAAAAATTAATTACAAATCTGAAGTATTAATTACAACCAAAGAAAATTAAAATCCTAATCTAGAAACCTAATCTAACCACTACATCACCATAAGATTCATTAGCCCAACCAATTGCAATAATTGTTAAGGTGCATAAAATAAAGAATAAAATCAAATAAAATCAAATCAAATAAAATAAAATCAGAGAATAAAGAAATTAGATTTTAATTCTAAAACTTTGCAATAATTACTTTGCTTAATGCCATCAAGAAAAATCAAGACCACCGCACCAAGTGCGCACTGTCACTACGCACAAAAATTCAATGTTGACTCATTGGTGAAGACCAAGACCCCATAAACTTGATTTATTAATGAAAGACCCATTACAAGCAAATAACCATTACAAAATTCTTTTAATAAAAATAAAGTGCATCCAACCTTACCATAGACACAAGAAACACTAAACGGAGGAGAGGGACTCGCGGTCTTGAACGGCGATCCAACCGGCTCTCGTTTCGCGATCTGAAATCCAAGCAAGGGAAGATGATTCCAAGGATGATCCAATGGTGGAGTGACAATAGCAACGACGGCGGCGCGATGGCGTAGAAATCCAAGTGGTAGTGTGCCTTAGGGAAGACCTTGGACGAAATATTGATGGAAGGAGAAGAGATGAAGAAGAATTAATGGAAAAAAGGGGAAATTCTTGTTGCTGGTCGTCCAAGAAGGTTGGGGAGATGGTCCTCCACGTCCAGCCCTCTCTTGGGTTTATTTATAGATTTATGATAGCTTGGGTTGCAAGGTTTTTGATTTGGGTAAGGATTAGTAGTGTGTGGTCCAAGTTGGATTAGGATTAGGAGAGTTTTTGAGAGATTTTCTAGGGGTTGGCTCACAATCCTAGTAAAATTAGGATTGTTCTTATCTCATGCAACTCCCTCTCTTGGGTCCCACTTGGGTTAAGAATCAATTCAAATCTGAAATTTCAGATTTGAAACAAATTTTAAAACAATGTGGCCCCCCTCATGGACGTTTTTTAAGCTTCTTGGAGTAGTGTTGGACGTGCAACACTTGGTAAGGAGAATCCTTGGTTTGCAAACTTCAATCTTTTGAACTCCTCATGGCTAGAAAAACCTCTTGGCATGGCCCACAAATTTCTCTTCAAATCTGAATTTAATTTCATCCCAAACATGACATAGGAGTGGGCCATACTTGGAAAAAATGCAATCTTGGAACTATCCCATGCTTGGACGTCCCTACCTTGGCTTGACTTTCTTTTACAATTTTGCTTTCTTCTTTGTTTGGCTTGAATTGAATCTTAGCCATCCATCTTGACATGTAAGCAATATTTGTTGGAGAGTAGATATGACACCTCATCATCTCATGGCCCGCAAATTTGGAACTTATCTTCAAGAGATTAAATCTGATTTTTTTCTTGCATATGAGAGCGGACCCTACCATGGCCGCCCCTACCTTAGACTCCATGCCAAAGGAAGGTGGGTCCATGGTGCATTTGATTCATCAATTCTCTTCCGTGGGCCCCGATTTCTGAAATTCCCTACAAAAATAGAAGCAAAGATCAAAGAATAATCTAATCATATAGGTAAGGAATTATGCAAGATGCGGTCCCAATTCACACCAAATAAATGCATAAAATGTCACCATTTTATCAAGTTTTCTTCAATTAAATCAATGGTACAAAGAAAATTCATCATTTCATGTGTGAATAAAAAGTTATGGGAAATTTGTGACTTTCAATGTAAAAAATAGAGAAATTCATGATTTTATGTGAAAATGCAATTTTTGGATGAATTTTGACTCAAATTTAGACTTTGATGCTCAAAACATAAATTCATAATTTTTTTACTAAAATGGTCCATGATTTGATGATTAAGTCCTTAATTACTCTAAAATGATAAGAAAATATTGCATTTTTAAGGACTTATCAATGTTGTAATGCCACAATGGGCAGATTTTCTAAGTTCACACATAGTTTGTCATAGATTGTATTATGATTGACCCACTTAATATATGCAAAATTTTGAGTCTCCAATATTATGGTTTTTTTAAAAAGATTTAAAAAATAAATATATTCCATAATATAATTGACTATGTTTAGATTGCATCAGGCTTGATTACATTATGCATTCCAACGGTATGTTGTAATGGCATAATGGGCAGAATTTCAAAGTTCACCCATAGTTTTTCATAGATTGCATTTTGATTGACCCACTTAATATAAGTAAAATTTTCTATCCTATTAGGTTTGTGTCTGTTTAAACTTTATGTTTCATCCTTCTTTTATTAATATAATCGCCATTTCCATAAAATAAATAAACAAAAGAGGTAAACAACATTACATAAGGTAAAAGAAGAGATGCTAAATGAGTTCTAATATATCCTTGTAGAAAAGTGACTTTTCCGATTCTCATGTCAGATCATACCGCATAGGTAAAAAAAATTCTCTGATGGTTTGACACCCACATGGCCCACTTTTGTCTTGATTGCATTGGTCGTCTCCTCGTATTTCTGTAAGTGTTTTCCCTATACCGGATCTTTCCTGTTTTCTAGGTAAAAGAATCCTGCAAATGTCATTCCTAACATAGAGATCCAACTATCTAAAGCAACCAAAATTATTGCTTCTTTTCAGAAGTAGAAGAAAATATTGAAGTAAGGAGAATTGCTTCAACCTGATATATGTCTACCTTTTAGATATTGTTTAACATGTTGATTGCTGATAAGAGGACTAAAATAAGGACTATAGTTATTTATTATTTTTATGTTACTATTGTTTGGTTACTTTTCCTTTTCTTACTTTTCCTTTTCTTTTAGTTTGTTGAGATTGGTTTCTTTTGCTATATCAGTCAATTTTGCTAATAACTATCCAGAATGTCTTAACTAGGTGCCCAAGAGGCTACATTCGAGAGTTGAATTGTTACTATAAGAACCAAGTGTTAGGGATTTTGTATATTGCAATTTGATGGATGCATTATCATTTTAGCATCATTCGAATTTTCACATGAGCATTGAATTTGAAACTTGAAATCTTGATTTTCACCTGCATTGTTTTAAAGCTTTTTGAACTTATGTTACAAGCATGTTTTGGATTTTAAACTTGGATGCATTAAGTTTTGGAAAGAGTATTTTCGAATCATGCAAGCCTTTGGACCTAGAGTTTCAAAATCATCTTAGGCATTGATAGGTTCATGTTTTAGAAAATATTTTTTGATTGAAACATGAGTCTAAGCATGATTCCATGACCCAGAACTCCCACTAGAAAATTACTTTGGTGTAGCTCTTTGCTTAATCTTTTTTTAAAAGAAAAACTTTTTTATGCTACAGTGATTTGCTACAGTAATTTACTACAGTGTTTTTGCTACTGTAATTTTGCTGCAATGATGTCGGTCAACCGAACTGGATGTCGGTCAACCGAATTGTCGGTGTCGGATGACCGAACCCTGACCGAACCCACTTTGGTTCGCGTTCCAGAATGGTCAAAACTAGCCGTTTTTTGACCGTTGGGAGTTCGGTTAACCGAACCTGAAGTCGGTTAACGGACAAGCTAGCCATTGGAGCATTTTTTATATATATAGAAATCATTCCTAGGCCAAATTTGAGGATCCAAGAGGCCCTCCTTGAGGTGTTTTGAAGCCAAATAAAGGGGAATGAGCTAAGGAAGACTAGAGGGTCATAAAGGGAAGCTAAAGCTTGGTATCTTGAGTAAATCATGTAAGTAAGCTTGGTTTTCCCTATCATATGTTTTCATGCTTTGCTTTAATTATTGGTAAATCTTTTCTAGCATGATAAACTATGATTTGTTATGTCCTTAACATGTATATGTTTTGAATTGATTTATTGTTTTGGATGCATCACCTTGATTCAAACCAAGTATGACTCAAATTGGTATATCTAAGTGAATCATGTTTTGGAACCATCTTTGAAATCATATGTAACATGATTCTTATATTTGGTTGAATCTTTGGTTGTTGTTTTCATCATAAGAAAATCACTTTCAAATCTATCTTATGTTTTGGGTTCAACAACTTCACAAATCATATGTACTTTTGTTTTAAAGTTTCACAACTTATTTGGAATGAATAAGTATATCTTTTACAAGTTGTTCTTAATATGTGATTAGCATTCTTTCTTCAATCACAAATGTTTTTATGGACTAAAACTTTTAACAGCCTTTGGCATACATTTATGAGCTTTTATTCTCAAATTGATTGAGGACATCATGCATACACATTATGCACTCATCTTTGCATTCATAGTGTGTGTGTGTGTGAATTAGATTTTCACTTTCATATTCGCCTAATTAAGAGGCATTGTAATTGAGCTAAAATTGTATCTCCATCAAGTGTATTTAGACACTACTTAGAGAGAGAACCAACCTTTTGGTTGCATAGGTTATTGCTTAGCCTTAGAAAAGCATAAGTGTATGGTTAGGGGTGAACCATAAAACCTAAGAGATTATTGCTCAGCCTTGGAAAGCATATTATAAGGTTATTGCTTAGCCTTGAAAAGCATTTTGTAAAGGTTATTGCTTAGCCTATTGAAAAGCGTAGATAGTGGAAATCCGATGGTGTGTAGGATCACAAGCCGGTAGTGGATGTAGGCATTGAGGCTGAACCACTATAAATCATTGTGTGATGGTGCATGCTTTGTGGTGATTGTTTTTATTAGCTTCCGCATTTAGTTTGATAATCATCACTAGTGACTAATTTAATTTAAAGAAGTTAAAATTGGTCATAATTGCTCACTAATTTGAAGCTCACCCTATTCAGCCCCCCTCTAGGGTTCGGATCCCGGACTTTCACCAAGTAGCTCATAACCAGCTCCCAATACTTGAGCAATGCATCAGTGGCTCTGTCACTGATTAAAAAAAAACAAAAATAAAAAGCTTTGCTTTTTTACATGGCAAAGGATTTTACAGGAGTTAGAATTCACTGTTCACCACTTAGTACTTAAAAAGTGCTTTCTAAGGAGTACATTAAACTTAGTAATCAATGTTAAAAGAAGCTATTTGAGTAAGGTGGCAGTGATTAGAGCATCACTACAACAAAGAGTAGGTGTGAAGACCTGTAGCTCTCTTATGGTCAATAACTCCACAAGGATCGTATGTACAACAATGAGAGGCTTTCTGCCATTGATAGCTAATGTGTAAGCACTAGGAAGAGGATTTTGGCGGACATAGAGATCAGAGTATCCAGTCATGGAATAAGAATCCTGATTTAACATTTGACTAAAATCAAGACTATAGTTATATATTATTTTTCCGTAACTATTGTTTGGTAACTTCTCATTTTCTTTTAGTTTGTTGAGATTGGTTTCTTTTGTATTTTGTTTGAGAATGAAATTTGGAACTGGCATGCTTTTTTCCTTCCATATCTTGAATTGAAACTCATCCTAATTTGGCTGTAGAGTTAGGGATGGCAGTCTCAGCCCAAAATAATTTAAAAACCCACTTAAATTATTAGTTATCAGATAAGGTGGAGGCTGTAAAAAATGCTTGACTTAGCCAAATGTTAATTGCTTCATTTCTTTAGGATCTGATGAAAGCTGAAATGTCTGATTTAGCCAAATGTTAATTACTTCATTGTTGTCAGTTCACCTTCACCCCTTCTCAATGGTTTGAATGTCTTCTTTTGTCAGTGAGGATTGGAAACAACATTAGCAAAAGTGTTGTTTTTCTGTTTGCCCTTTCTGCACAAAATATATTTAAGTTTTGGTGGGAAAGTAAAACAGGGTTAATGACGAATTAAAAGTAGAAAACCAAGTGCTACTACCAAATGTGGTTTCCTATTTATGTGCTGCCCCAACTGTGATGCAGTCGTAATAATTATCTCTTCTGTCAGCATTTTACTATTTGAAGTACCTCTAAAAAGGTTTTAACTTTGCTCTGTCCTGAATAGATACTCAATGGGACTAATACTAAAAAGCACTGACACAAACACGAACACGGGACACAGACATGACACGACACGATACGGTCATGCCGACACAACATTTCTAAAAAAAGAAAGACACAGACACGTACGGGGGACACGTTAATATTTAATAATAATAATAAATCTAATCATTTACTAAAAGATAATATCATTTTAACTTTATAATCAATTTAGCATTCAAATAAATAAAAATCCAAGTACCAGTGTACCACTGTAATATTTCCCCCTCCTTCATTAAGTTTCTCAAACTTGGTTACATATTTCCACAGAGGCTTACTTATATCTTCTTCATTGGAGGGGTGTGAGTTAGAGCCAGGAATGGAACTCACATTCCTAAATTCCAGAGGTGAAGAAGCAGGTGATAAATAAAAAAAGAATTATTTGATATAAAGAACATCAGCCAAAAATAAAGAACATCAGTAGCAAGGATATTTGTAGATTTGCATATTCGTAGTGATAAAAAAATAGCATCAAGGAGCTTTGCAACAAAAACACAGCAAAGAAGAAAACAGCAAAAACAGAACATCTAATGATCAGAAAAACAGCAGCAGACTACAAAAAAAATAGTATAGAAATAACAAACAGATTTTATGAGCGAAAAAAAAAAAAGCAGAATGAGCAAGAACGAGACAAAAAAAAACAACAAAATGTTTTTCTCAGCAAAAACTAAAACAAAAAAAAAAAGGAAGCAGCAGCAAAGAAACAAAAAAAAGCAGCCACAAAAAAAAACAACGTACCTGATGAGCAGAAGCAGTACCACAAGTGAAAAAAAGGAAGCAGAAGCAGTACTGCAGCAGATCTTCCTTTTCTTCATCCTCTTCTTCTTCTTCTTTCGTTAGGGTTGGACGGACGAATGGGGTTTTTTCTCTTTCGTTTAGGGCTGGACGGACGAATGAGTTTCATTTCTCTCTTTCGTTTAGGGCTAGAGCTAGATGGATGAATTAAACGAGCCCCCTTTTCCTCTTAAGTTATAACTTTTTACAAACAGCCCCCTTTTCTAACTCTTATTTTATTTTTTTTTGCAATTAAAATAGGCCATCTTGTCCCTTACGTGTCCCGGTGTGTCCCAAGCGTGTCCCTGGCGTGTCCGGAACATAAAATACAAAAAAAATAAATAGGATACTCTTTTTGGCATGTTCGACACGTGTCTGAGAGTGTCCGGAGCATGTCACGATGGCCCCAGCGAGGTGTCCATGCTTCCCAGGACTAATATAAAGCTTTATGCCCAAAAAAAAAGAACCTTATTTAAAGGTTAGAACTTTAAATCCCTAAATCAAAATTAGAATGCTTTTAGACATTAGAGTGTTTTGATCTCAAAATCATTTTTGGGTTACCCATAATTTGGATGGTGGTACAAAGTTGTATTTTAGGAATAGATTAAATCGATTGCTCAATTAAGCCAAAACCATACAACTTGGTGAAGGAATCACATGGTATAATTTCTACATAATCCATGCCCTCTTTTCATAATTTTTTCCTGAAATTAATGATGTTAGTTGTTTTGGGTGTTTCTTTTTCCTTCTAATCTGATTAGCACATGTTCTTCTTGATGATTTGGTATGTGTTCGCATGTCTAAGGTTCCATGTTATTTGGTTGGCAATGAAATTTAAGTTTGATTTTGTATCTTTTCCAAATCAATGGGACTAATATAAAGCTTTATGTCCAGAAAGAAAAAGAACCTTATTTAAAGGTTAGAACTTTAAATCCCTAAATCAAAATCAGAATGCTTTTAGACATTAGAATGTTTTGATTTCAAAATCATTTTTGGGTCACTCGTAATTTGGATGGTGGTACAAAGTTGTATGTTAGGAATAGATTAAGTTGATTGCTCAATTAAGCCAAAACAATACAACTTGGGGAAGGAATCACATGGTATAATTTCTACTTAATCCATGCCGTCTTTTCATTTTTTCCCCCGAAATTAATGATGTTAGTTGTTTTGGGTGTTTCTTTTTTCTTCTAATCTGATTAGCACATGTTCTTCTTGATGATTTGGTATGTGTTTGCATGTCTGAGGTTCAATGTAATTTGGTTGGCAATGAAATGTAAGTTTGATTTTTTATCTTTTTCAAATCAATGGGACTAATATAAAGCTTTATGTCCAGAAAAAAAGAACCTTATTTAAAGGTTAGAACTTTAAATCCCTAAATCAAAATCAGAATGCTTTTAGAAATTAGAATGTTTTGATCTCAAAATCATTTTTGGGTTACCCGTAATTTGGATGGTGGTACAAAGTTGTATGTTAGGAATAGATTAAATTGATTGCTCAATTAAGCCAAAACAATACAACTTGGGGAAGGAATCACATGGTATAATTTTTACTTAATCCATGCCTCTTTTCATTATTTTTTTCCCAAAATTAATGATGTTAGTTGTCTTGGGTGTTTCTTTTTCCTTTTAATATGATTAGCACATGTTCTTCTTGATGATTTGGTATGTGTTTGCGCATTTGAGGTTCAATGTAATTTGGTTGGCAATGAAATGTAAGTTCAATTTTGTATCTTTTCCCTAGATATTACAGTGAGATCACTGAGCCATTGGAGATTGAAGCCGAGTTCTTAGGACTCACTTGATTGCCTTTGAAAATTGAGATTTAACATGTTTGTACTATAATATTCTCTTTTTTTATTTCTTGTATTGCTTTCTTATGATACCATGATGCTTCCAAATAGGTTACAGTCCTTCTATATTCTATATGATATTTCATTTTTTAAATGTAAAATTAGCGTTCCTGATGTATTGATGGCATGTCTTTCTCTAAGCTGCCTTATCCGGCTTGTATCTGGGCATCATAGCTTGCTAGCCTTCACTTTGAAATCCTTTTTTTGCAGATGAAAAACTGTAGTTTGTGCATTGGCATGTGTGACCTCATCTATAGTCAGATAACAGGGATGTTAGGGAGTTCATTTCTTTTTTAATCCGGCAAAAATGTACATCTAACATATAATTTATACATGTTAAGCCACTGGATACTGCAGCAATAACTTTTGTTTCTCCATCTAACATATAATATATACATGATCTGATTGGCTTAACGGATGATAAAAATTTAAACTATAGTTTCTCCATTGGTATATCCGTTACAATAACTTTTGTCAACTTGCCTTCCTTACCAAATACTTACTGTTTCTTGCAAAGAATGTTGCCCTGTTGTTGTTGTCTACTTGGCTTCCTTGACATGAATACTGCATTTTTAAGATAGAGTTTTTATACTAGATGGAAAACACAATATGCTAGATGTTCCATAGCATCATGAACAGTGCAGACATCAAAGTAAACTATATAGAAAGCTTAAAAGTAAAACTTATTATTACCTGTTTAATCATTGGTTTGACCCACAAATGATCAAAGGCTAGCTCCACGTTGAGGTTTATATGGTCTGGTTCTCATTCGAAAGTTTTCTTATAGGTGGAACTACACATATAGGCATTTGTCTATAAAGATATATAGGGGCTAGCTCTCCTAAGCTCAAGCTTAGGATAAGGTAAGCTCAAGTATGTTGTGGGGCCCACCTGGGGACCCACATGGGGATGGGGATGGGGGGATTTTAAGGACTCCGTGGGATCCTTCTCTCTGCAAAAAATCAGCTCCAACCGTGATTTTTATCATCTCCATATGGGCCCAAAGGTTTAATGGTCAACGGTCCATTTGAATTGATACATAGTCGATCCAACGGTTTAGATAATTTGGATCTAATCGAAAGTTGGCGGATATGTGCAATTTAGGGGAGTCATGTGTTTGGTCCATTTGGATGAACCAAAGATGGGCCCCACAAGCATGGAGCTTACAAAATTTTATCCTAAGCTCAAGCTTAGGAGAGCCTTGCTCATATATATATATATATATAGCTAAATCAAATTTTATGCAGCCATATTAAATGTAGAATGACATTTGGTTCCATGACACACACACATAACAAAAAGAGCTTGAGTATAGGATTGTACTTCATATATAATTAAGTCATTCATGATCAAAGGAATAAGGAATGGAGAGATGTGATTATGCTAACAAATGTACCAGCTAATTGTAAACTATTGTATAGAAATATTTTTATGTACCAGCTAAGAAGTTATAATTTAATTTAAAATTTTAAAAATAATTTTCTTTTTCATTGATATTTTCATTTCATTGAAAATTGAATATTTAAAAGTATTAAAATCTTGATGCAAATATGAGAAATTTACTCTAATTTATTCTAAATTTTCATTTTACATTTTTGCATAAGTTTAAAAGTTACTTTGTATTCGATTTAAAATTTTATTTATTTTTCAAAGGAAGAAACTTGAATGCCGGATCGAACAGGAGGTTATATTATTCTATAAATTAGGACCATTATACCATCTACTTAGAACGATGTTGACTTGTGGCCCATTCTCTTTGATATAATTTGACAATAGGGCCCAGTTACCAATTACGGACCACTGTGATTTTATTCTCCTCTCCCAAATCCCCAACGGTTGTCTGGCTTTCTTCTGCTTCCTATTCTTCTCTCGACCAATCTCTCTCGTACTCCTTCCATGCCTTCCACGAAGAAGATTACTCTGAAGAGCTCGGACGGTGAGACATTCGACGTCAATGAAGCGGTCGCTCTGCAGTCGCGGACCATGCACATGATCAAAGACGATTGCGCCAACGTCACTGGACGCCGATGATCGAAGAGGGCCTGGGATGCAGAGTTCGTCAAGGGCGATCTCATCTTGGTAATGGATCCCCTTTTTATTTGGTTTATGATTTTGGGGTGTTGTTTGGTTTGATTGAATTTGGGGGTTTTTGGTGCATTGCTCTTGTTTCTTGATTTACGATGATCATGGGTTGTTGTTAAAATTCGAAACAAGATTTGTTTTTTTTTTTTATTAAAGGATTTGTACCAAATCTCTGATTTCTTTTTCTGGGGTGTTCTTATAATTGAATTTAGGATTTCGGTGGTTGTTTTTGTATTGACGATGGTGAGTTTTCATTTGTGGAATTAGAATTGGTTTTTGCTTTTTAAGCTTTGTATCTAATCTCTTAACTTGGGTCTGCAGAAAGAAGTGCTGGGCGAGTGTTTAATAGGTAGGGTTCGTAATTTTTTGGTTTGTTTCTAGGTTTTCTTGATTGGTTTTTTGTAGTGGAATGGAACTTAGATTTTTGGTGGACGTTGCTGGGTATATTTGTGTTTCTTGGTTTATGATGATCATGGGTTTTTGCTATTTGAGATTCTTTTTTCTAGGGTTTGTTCTTGATCTCTTAATGTAGGACTGTATTAGGCAAATTTGTGTTAGATCTTTTCTTGGAAGTGTTGTTAAGGCTGTGATCTTTGATTCTGTTTCTAATTTTTCTCTACTGGTTGTGTTGTTGGCGTGGAATATAGGGTTTTGGTGGATGTTGTAATGTACCTTAAGAATAACTACAAAGAAACTTCACGAGAGACCACTTTGAGTGGGTCAACCTCCTTAAATAATTGTGGAGAAACGCTTTCTTCTTTCTTCTTTCTCAAATCACAACAAAATATATACAACCTCTGACCACCTACAACAACTGACAGTAACATAACTTAAACACACGTCTATGCAAAGACTCCACCACTCTCCTATTCTTACTCTAACTAAAAGTGCCCACTCCACTCCCAAAAACTTAAAGACAGCTTATAACTACTTACCACTACACATTGAACAACTCACTCCACAAGCACACACACTCCTAACAACTAACCCACTAGTAGACTCCATCAACAAACAAGTCCTATTCTCATTCAACCCATGGTTCAGCCATGTTCATTACATTCCTTTCCCCTTCAAAAAACCTTGTCCTCAAGGTCTAAGTCTAGAAACCTTTCCTTGAGCTTGTAGTACCCCTCCCAAGTTGCATCTGATTCATCACACCCCTGCCACTGTACAAGAATTTCAGTGACCGCACGTTTTCAAAGCTTGACCATGTGTTTGGCCAAGATCCTTTCCGGTTTGTGCTGCAACACACCTTGATCTAAAATGGGAGGTAGTCGACTTTGAACTGGAACACCGTTTCCAACCTTCTTCTTTTGGCTGGATACATGGAACACAGGGTGAATGCGGGCCTCACTTAGAAGTTGTAGCTTGTATGCTATGGGACCCACCCTTGCAATGACTTGAAAGGGCCCAAAATATTTTGGAGATAATTTTTTAGACTCTCATGGAAACAGATAGTTGGCGGTATGGTTGAAGTTTAGGTAGACCCAATCCCCCACAGAAAACTCACGTTCGGTTCGATGAGGATCTGCCATTCGCTTCATTCGCTCTTGAGCAGCCATCAAATGTTCCTTTAAGAGTTGCATTATTTGGTCTCTGCTCTTGAGCTCATCTTCCACCACTTGCACTCGAGTAGTTCCAGCCACATATGTCAAAAGGCATGGAGGTGGAACCCCATACACAACTTCATAAGGAGTCAACCCGGTGGATGGGTGTGTATTTGTGTTATACCACCACTCAGCTAGGGACAACCATTTAACCCATTCGTTTGGTTTGGAGCCTGCAAAACACCGCGAGTAAGTTCAAGGCATCAATTGACAATCTCAGATCGACCATCAGATTGAGGATGGTAGGCCGACCTGTGGCATAATTGAGTACCTTGTAATTTAAAAAACTCCCTCCAAAAAACACTAACGAAGGTTGGGTCCCTGTCACTTACAGTAGATAAAGGCATACAATGGAGCTTGAAGACATTGTCAATAAATAACTTGGCAAAGGTAGTGGCAGTGTAGGGATGAGACAGAGAGAGAAACCGGGCATACTTGGACGGCCCGTCTACCGCCACCATAATGCAGTCCTTGCCTTGTGAAGAAGGTAGTCCATCTATAAAACCCATAGAGATTTCTGTCCATATCCGTGTGGGAAGGGGCAGTGGCTATAGTAATCAAGCTGGTGAGATGTTTTCTGACTTGTATTGAAGCTGGCACACATCACATTCCCTGATATACTGCCGCACAAAAGACCCGCATGCCAGGCCAATAAAAATCTGCCTTAACCATTTGCAAGGTTTTGTGGTATCCTGCATGACCCCCAAGTGGGCTTTCATGCATGTATTGAAGCACTTTTGGCCTAAGAGAAGAATTTGGGCCCAAATAGAACCGCCTCTTATAAAATAAGAGACCGTCATGACAGGTATATCATGTAAGATCCAGCTCTCCTTTAGCAAATTTCTCCATAAAAACCTGCATTTCTGAGTCCTCATTGAAGCACTCACGAATCTCGTTGTCCCAAGAAATCACTGGTCTTGGTATACCGAACAAAATACCATCTTCCTCTTGTCGGGAGAGAGCATCTACCACTTTATTGTCCTTCCCACTCTTGTATTCAACAATGAAATCGTAGCCCAATAACTTAGATAACCAGCGTTGTTGAAGTGGAGTGCCAACATGCTGCTCTAGCAAGAACTTAAGACTCTGCTGATCAGTTTTGATGATGAAGCTCTGCCCCAGTAAGTATGGATGCCATTTTTGCACTTCATTCACCAAAGCCAACAACTCCTTTTCATATGTTAATAAAAGGAGAGACTTTCCTTTCAACGCTTGGCGAAGAAAAGTGAGCAGGCGACCATTTTGTGCCATGTTACCTCCGCTACAAATAATACCACTTTTAGCGACAACCGGTTTCACTTTTACCGGCGGCCGGTGTCCCCCACTAGAAGTTTCCTTCGTCATACTTGTGCCCCACGAACCGCAAACAATAATCAATAGCGGTGGTCTAAAACCTTTACCGTCAAGACCTATACTAACAACAAGTGGCGCTCATGGTTGCCGCCTCTAAAAGTGTATGGCCAATCTAGGTTTTACCGGTGGTCACCGGTCCCTGCTATAAGCAATTTTTCTTGTAGTGTCTCTCTAAGTCAAATGAGGAGATTTCTTTAAACTACTTATTTTAAGGCCTATTGAAAATCCACATAAACTTAATGATCTTAGCAACATTTCCTTTATAGGTCCTCTTATTCATTTTTCCGCCATGATCCCATTCCATGGCCAAAGGTTAATTTTACATAATATTTGGCTTGTACTTAGGACATTCCCCTGTACCAACCTAAAATAGATCCTTAAAAAAGGACACGGGACTGTTAGAAAAAAAGGACACAGTAGCCGCAAAGACATCATGATGTGACTGCAAAGATAGGACGAATGAGTGTGGAGTTACTATGATTGAAGAGGCTACCAATTGTTTTGTCTGTAAACCTACAGTGGAGGCATATAAGGAAAATATCGTTTCTTTAAGATTATTGAAGATTGAGATTTTATTAGAAAGGTCTACTGGGAAAATGCATTAGCATTAGCCCTCGTTGTAACCAAGTTCTAAATGAAATGATGAGGAATGTGCATAGATGGTTAAGGAGGCAAAGTCATCTCTTGAAGGGCCTTTTTTCGTTGGATGTATTTTTGAAAAGAATTTGGAATGTTGGGAATGATGTAAAAGTTGTCTCATTACCTTTTCAAATGCCATGTTTCATTGCTGGAATTCTGTATACCCATCCACCTGCAAAAGTTACTTTTAGCCTTTAGGAGTCTCAGAATTCTAGAATTCCAAATGCTATTTCATTGCTGGAATTCTGTATACCTATGCACCTGAAAAGTCACTTTTAGCCTTAGGATTCTCAGAATTCTAGTATTTCAAAAGCTGGATGGGCCATGGGCATTTGGAATTCTACTTGGTGGCAGCATTGGGAGCATTTCATTTCTGTTATTTATTGCTACATTGGAGCCTTGCAGCATGTTATTTATATTTTCAGGTAACTGAGTGCAGGGCAACAGCATTCTGAGGAACCTAGTTGGGAATATGCCTGGATTGCCACAATTTCCAAGCAATACACCTAACCTGAATTTTTTTTTTTTTTTTTAAAAGAAAGGATTCGTGATCAGTTATTTATTATAGTGTTAAGAGATTTTGGTACTATAAGAATTAGCTTTGATAGGATGCTTAATCTCTAATCAGCTCCTTTCCATTCTGGCTGACTTGAAATGCAACAATTTCTGATTTGGGAGGGAAAACAACCAATCTACCTACTTATCTGTGGGGCATCATGGAAGGGTGCCTGGTTTCATGATTGGTATGAAATTTGAATTCATATATGTTAATGTTGGATGCATGAAACTGACAACTGGATAATAAAAAGCTCTCAAAAGCATTCTAACTTCCTTGTTTTGATAGCAATGAAGGCCTTTTATTTTCAAATATATAAAAATCACATGGGGCCTTTTTGTTGGACTTAGAATTGAATACATAAGAACATAGAGATTGACTACATATGAATCCATTGTCAAATGAGCTCCACCAAAGGGTTATTATAGAGGTTAAGTCTGGCTGACATGGGGTTATGGGAGGTGAGTATGTAAATCTGGACTCATGATCTTCATTTTCTTAATTATTTTTCCATAATTAACATGAAGAACACTCGAACATTTATTGGCTTTTTAAAAAATATTTCCCAACACCATGCCACCACCCATCTCTCTCCCTTTCTGAGGAACCTCTACAGAACCACTGAGGCCTATAAAGGTCTAGCGTCAACTGTGGGACCTCTACAAAACCTGTTAAGGGATTGTTGAGAGATAATATGCATTGATTAGTTATAGTGTATTGATGATTTTCATTTGGCATATAATTGCTACTACATATATATGAAGCCCCATCATCATGGATGGGGGATCACCTTGATTTCCCTAAAATTGCAGATACTATGAAACGCGTTAACAGGAACACTTTGAATTCTATAGTAGAAATCTTAATTCTCTGGTGGTGATGATGATGCAAGAATACTGCATTATTTGACGCAATGTAGTAGGAGAAAAACATGCCATATAATTCATTTTCCCCCCTTTCCATCCCAAATCATAATCTTCATAGTTGGAATTACAAAGAGAGTAATATAGAATCGCACAGAAGAAGGACATCAATCTATTCTGCCAAAATGTTCAAACCAATTATTGAATTACAATTTGATGTACATCCAATCCAAAAACACCCTTATGTAAGCTAAATAAATGAAAACAAGATGCAGTTTGGATAGAAACTTACCATCCCGAGTCACATTTGGATAATCAAAAGCACTCAATGTGATGAACCAATCCCAATCTTTACTAATTCTATGCAAAATTGAAAGTCCATGAAGTATGGAAGTTTCGTTTGTTTGATTCTAGAAACTGATTGTTTCGAATGGGTTCTTGTTGTGTTGCTCTAATGACCACCAAAATTTCCTTTTTGGCATGTACGTATTAGAATTTCTTCCACCATTTTTGTTGTTTTCATTTATTTGTGAAGGATCGAAGAGGTGTTCATGTTTTGAGGTTTTTGATGTGAATCAAAGTTAAGTAGATGATTGTTTTGACTCATGTTTCTTTTATTCTCAGTTTTTTTTTTCCCTCACTTGTTCAAGGAAGAAGTTGGGTTTGTTTAGTTCGTGATTATAAACTGGTTTTCGATGGTAAAGGTGAAGATTTTCTCTACTCTCGATGGGAACAGTGAGGGTTTTTTGGGATGAACCTAACGGTTTTGATGAAAGTCTGAGTTTGCTGAAATGTGGGATCCCTATATTTTGTTGCCGGCATGAAATTAAGGGGGGCAGATATGGGCCAAGCTATGTTTGTTATTATACCTTTCTAGGTCTGTAAGAAAATTTTTAATATACCTTTCCAATGCGAACAAAAAGACCCATAGTAAATTGTGGAATCATTTAGTTTCTATGAAATGCATGTTTTCTTCAATAATTTGTTTTCATCATTGTTAATCTATTGTACTAGAGAACCTTTTTTCGTAGAAATCTTGAAATGAGAAGGACCCACAAGTTTTTACTTTGAGTTACATGTTTTATTCAATAATCTGTTAGCTGGACATGCTTGTTATTCATTTCCTCTATTATTTTGATTCCATTTCCTTATAAGGAAAGTTGTTCTTTTCCTTTTAAAAAAAAAAACTCTCTTGTTTTCTTTCAGCAACTGAAGACGTAGAATGATTCGTCTTCCTCTCTGTCTCAATTCGATGAGGTCATATTTTGTTTTCAGTGTAAACCGCAGGTACATATAATTCATATGCTTGTGTGACTCTTCTATTTCATATTTGTCTTTGAACTTGTTGAACATGCTATGGTCTTTTTTGTAGTATATACTACACAATCTATAAGTCACAGTTTTAGGTTTCAACGAATAATACTGATGTGACTTTGTAGTCATGTAGATAGATCACGTACAAAGCATATGAATAAAAGAGAATTCATGTATTTTAATTCCCGTACATATCTACAGATGTAAAGGATCTTGTGGGGCTTGGTTGTCTTTAGAATCTTCATTCTTCTGCATCTCTTTGTTTCAAGGCATGGGTTGAGTCTTAAGAATATTCATCCATTTAATAGTCTTATATGTGTTGAAAACGTAACTTATATTTCTATTGATTTTGAATAATCTGGAATAATGGCTGTGTTTGCACATGTAGTTTGGAATATCTTCAAGGTAGTGAATTTGTTTTGCTTCTCCATGCTTTATTATTCCATATATCTAATCTTTTTGCTCATTTTTAACTGTGTTTTATATCGATTGGGGTGTAGCGAAGTAAATTATATGAATGGTTAATGTTGAACAAGCCTTAGTTTTATACCATGATTTATAGTATGAGGAACTTACAATTAATAAAAAAGGCAATTCTCACTTAAAAAATACACAAAAAACGATGGCCTTTGCCATAGTTCAATTTTCGACGGCTTTCAGCCGCCAATCCCTTCGTACTCTACTGGGTCCTCTTCGTGATGGTGTGGTCCAAGAAACTATAAGCTGAACAGCTTTACAATAATCCCGGAACTGAATACATGGCATACCATAACCATAAATGCTTCTTTAAGAGTAGGTCTAAAAGTAGATTCTATTTTGACATTGTTCTGAAATGCTATCCAGAAATGCATCAACCAGGCTTCTTGATTCTGATAAGTTGACAAGAAGATCACCTGGCATGGGTGCAAATATGTCATCCAGGTCTCCAACCACCATCATTTGAGGTTGTGTCAAAGATGACTGTTACAGAAAGACAAACTTTGTAGCGGTAATTAATCTGTTTTATGAAAGCAAATATTAACAATCATAAAGCAAAAACACACAAGAGAAACAGTGAAAAAAGAGGAACTCTATTTATCATATATGCAAGAGTAGAAAGAATCACATGCCTTCATATTATAAAAATGGAGGGTGCTGTCAAAAGTTATGAACCCAATCTGTGTCCTAGGGAAGCCAGGCAGTTCATCCAAATTGGACGTTATGGTATTAGCATCAATCTGCCCAATGACAATGTTAAATACAGTCACTTCATTAGAAACAATTTCACCTTAGACAGTAATAGAAGAGCTATTTCTAGTAAGTAGTAATAGAGGAGGCATGGTCATCCTATCATTATATAGTTGTGCTTGTTAGGCCAACCATGGGACTTGGACTTGTGCCCAATAGACCTAGGCATGGCCCATGGAACTTGGGTTAGATTTGGATTACAAGCGATTCTTGGTCATTACAATAATGAGAAAGGATGTGGATACCTTTTGGATTGAAAAAATCTGGTGCTTAAAAAAACCCTTTGGACATGTTTTGCATATCTATGGCCGGGACTTGTAATTCTAAGCACAATAGGGTTGAGTTGTCAAAATGTGTTTTGCCCATCATATCTTCTTTTTAATAGGTAGCTTAATTAGAACCTATGGCCTGGTGGTTGGGCATTTCCCAACGGTGCCACAGGCTCTTTTTTTTTTTTTTGCTTGTCTTTTTTGCTTACTGCTGTTTTGTGTTTTATCTTTTTAGGAGACACTAGATCCTAGTAGTATAATCCTAAGATTTGTGTATGCTGTGGGACTGTTCTATAGAATTGAGGCTGCATCACTTCTCTTGACCGGTATTTTGGTGTTTAACAGTTTCTATTTTCTTAACTTCTTTTGTTGTTGCTTTTGAGATCTTTATGTTCATTCACATTTATAAATTTTTCTAACGTGATTCTTTTACAAAGAATTTGTTATTTTGGTTTAGGTGCTTTATTTATTATTGCTAAAGTTCATCTTATATTGGTGGATTATTATATTTTGGGCACCTTTTTAAATTAAAAGTCTTTAGTGTGTTTTTTCTCTTGGCTTTATTTCAGGATTTTATTAGGCTTCCATTCCCATATCTATTCCAGTTTCAAGTTTTATTGATTTGTGAGCATAACTTCTTTTGTTTCTTTTTCTTATTTCAGATACCTAACAGGGCGAAAGATACTTAATGGAATATCATTTGTTATATCAGCGGGAAGTAGTGTTCCTAGTGCCGGTACAAGTGGCAGTGGTAAGGTTTCGATGATTTTAATGTATATTCTAGCTAAATATTATATAAAGAAACTACCTTGAACTGTGTGATTCTTTCTTTCTTTTGTTTCCTTTGTAACATACTTGACGGATGAGTGAACGACAAACAAAATGATGGAGGGAACTCTCCTCATGCAATCTGTCTATAGAGGATATTCTTCTTCATTTGTTAGCTTTAAAACATTCTAAAATAAAAGACATAGTTCACATTGATTTTAAATGATTGATGCATAGTAGGACACGACGGTGAAATAATGTCTTCATTTGGAGAAAACTTTTGTGATCCTACCTTGCTTTTTTTTCCTTGAAAATTTTTTATCCAAGCACTTTTTTACTGCCACGTCTCATTTAACGACTGCATATGCATGCTCCCAAATGTTTGCCCGGTGCCTGGTGGTATATTGTTTGATTGGGCATCATTTTGATGTTCTCCCTCACAGTACTGACATTCTAGTATCGAATGTGATCCTATTGTACGTCATGTCTTTGAATATCCGAGATCCCTTTGATTTATGGACTACTCTTTATTCTCTGACTATTTCACTTGTAAAGCATGCCCTTTCTTTTATGGTCTATGAAGTTAATATCTTCAATGGCAGTTCTATAAGGTTTTTGGGAATTATGCTTTCTATAGGGTCTTTTGTGAACATTATTTTGTGATGGATCATTGTTTCTCATCATGCAGCATTGTTTTCATATTTCAAGTTATTATTTATATTTTCTTTGTTTTTATTATGCGAAAACAAGAAACTGACTGAAGACATAAGGTACCATAACATATGTAATGAGGTTGAATGACCAACCAGCCCTTCATTTCCCGGTTACTTAGAGGACCTAACCTGAAATCTCTCAAGTATTAAGCTTCCTTTTAGACCAGATTGATAGTACTTTTGTAATTTTGTCCTTTTGATGTTGTGCTTTTACGCCCCTTGATGTACATTATCTCTCTATTTAATGCAAATATCACCATCTGAGAAAAAAAAGTTGCAATTCAAGTTTATTTAATTTAATCGGGTAATTGCATAGTTTGGACAGCTATGGGATGGCAAATAGCCAGCAAAGCTTTGTAACAATGGGCATACAACTAAATTTTTCTAGGATCCAGGTGGATTCCAAGTTCTGTTGCCAGTAGGGTAATTTCGTTTTCTTTTTGTTTGTTTTTGTGGGTTTTGTCTAAACATTGACAAGGTTCGAGAAAGCTTCACATTATCCGGTGTCTTCACTTTACCCTCCTATACTTTTATTCCTCATGTTTTTATATTCTTTTGCATTGCATGCATAACATGAGGGTGATGTTCATCATAGGTTGCGGGGTGGGGACAAGCACACTTGTCTATTTTTAGACAAAATTTTCAAACACCTTTTGCTTTAGTTTCTATATTTAGGAAGTTTTTCAAATTTCTTTTCAGAATTTTTGCTGTTTATCTTTGGCTTTTTAGATTTTTTTGAAGAGAATTTTTGAGTGAATTTTCAATAAACGGAAAATAACTTGAATTTTAGAATTCTCAAAATTTAGACAAAAGAGAGTTTTTGTTTGCGGAAATCTTTTTGAAAAAGTGCTAAACTTTGATCCTTTCACATTACATGGTTCGTATACATTTTCAAAACCTTTAAATGTGAAATTATGTTTTCCATTCTTTTTACGAGTTGATTGAATATATGAAGGAAAACCAAACCTTAGTTTTATAGGTTTCCTGGTTCATCTAGGTGGATTTTTTCACAAATCAGTGAATTAAGTCGGGTACATGAAAAGTGCTGCCTATTGTTGGGGACCGTTGAAAAGAAAAAAAAATCAAGAGAAAAGGAAAAAGAAGAAAGAGAGAAGCTTGTCGCTGAAATTTCACGGCCATTTGAAAAATAATAGTGCGAAAGCCATCATGGTTGCCTTAATTCGGGTACATGAAAAGGGCTGCCTATTGTTGGGGACCGTTGAAAAGGAAAAAAAATCACGGCCTTTTGAAAAACAATAGTGCGAAAGCCATCATGGTTGCCTTAATTCGGGTACACCCTTAATTCGGGTACATGAAAAGGGCTGCCTATTGTTGGGGACCGTTGAAAAGAAAAAAAATTTTCACGGCCTTTTAAAAAACAGTAGTGCGAAAGCCATCATGGTTGCCTTAATTCGGGTACATGAAAAGGGCTGCCTATTGTTGGGGACCGTTGAAAAGGAAAAAAAATCACGGCCTTTTGAAAAACAATAGTGCGAAAGCCATCATGGTTGCCTTAATTCGGGTACACCCTTAATTCGGGTACATGAAAAGGGCTGCCTATTGTTGGGGACCGTTGAAAAGGAAAAAAAATATCACGGCCTTTTAAAAAATAGTAGTACGAAAGCCATCATGGTTGCCTTAATTCGGGTACATGAAAAGGGCTGCCTATTGTTGGGGACCGTTGAAAAGGAAAAAAAAATCACGGCCTTTCAAAAAAACAATAGTGCGAAAGCCATCATGGTTGCCTTAATTCGGGTACATGAAAAGGGCTGCCTATTGTTGGGGACCGTTGAAAAGGAAAAAAAAATCACGGCCTTTTGAAAAACAATAGTGCGAAAGCCATCATGGTTGCCTTAATTCGGGTACACCCTTAATTCGGGTACATGAAAATGACTACCTATTGTTGGGGACTGTTGAAAAGGAAAAAAATCACTGCCTTTTAAAAAACAGTAGTGCGAAAGCCATCATGGTTGCCTTAATTCAGGTACATGAAAAGGGCTGCCTATTGTTGGGGACCGTTGAAAAGGAAAAAAAATCACGGCCTTTTCAAAAACAATAGTGGGAAAGCCATCATGTTTGCCTTAATTTGGGTACACCCTTAATTCGGGTACATGAAAATGGCTGCCTATTGTTGGGGACCGTTGAAAAAGAAAAAAATTTCACGGCCTTTTAAAAAACAGTAGTGCGAAAGCCATCATGGTTGCCTTAATTCGGGTACATGAAAAGGGCTGCCTCTTGTTGGAGACCGTTGAAAAAGAAAAAAAATCACGGCCTTTTGAAAAACAATAGTGCGAAAGCCATCATGATTACCTTAATTCGGGTACACCCTTAATTTGGGTACATGAAAAGGGTTACCTATTGTTGGGGACCGTTGAAAAGGAAAAAAAATTTCACGGCCTTTTAAAAAACAGTAGTGCGAAAGCCATCATGGTTGCCTTAATTCGGGTACATGAAAATGGCTGCCTATTGTTGGGGACCGTTGAAAAGGAAAAAAAATCACGGCCTTTTGAAAAACAATAGTGCGAAAGCCATCATGGTTGCCTTAATTCGGGTACACCCTTGAGTCGGGTATATGAAAATGGCTACCTATTGTTGGGGACTGTTGAAATAGGAAAAAATAAGAGAAAAGAAAAAAGAAGAAAGAGAGAAGCTTGTCGCTGAAATTTCACGGCCTTTTGAAAAACAATAGTGCGAAAGCCATCATGGTTGCCTTAATTCGGGTACATAAAAAGGGCTGCCTTTTGTTGGGGACTGTTGAAAAGAAAAAAATAATCAAGAGGAAAAAAGAAGAAAGAGAGAAGCTTGTCGTTGAAATTTCATGGCCTTTTGAAAAACAGTAGTACGAAAGCCATTATGGTTGCCTTGAGAGGAAATCTTTTTTCTTGTTTTTTTTTTTTTTTTGCTTAGTCTAGGTGGACTGGATTATTTGATTGAGTCGTTTTCACGGGGGTTCTAGCGGAGCATGTAACACTTATTTTTTTATGTATATATACTTTCTCATCGTACACGGTCATATTTAGCATGATTTTGAAATTTTCTTTCCAAAGATGAGATTGGTGAACCGTATTTCGAATTTTTCTTTACTCTGACTATTCGGAGAATTGACAGTATCCAATGTTTATAAAAAATTTTTGGAGAGTTTCTTTTGATTTCTTTAGTGTTTTATTTTTTATTACGACAAAACCTCATGAAGCACAATTCGTCCACTCGGGTAACCTATGGGTATAAGGGCTTACTACATATGCTAAATGCAGTTGAGAGTGCTAGCGAAAGTGGATTTTGTTTTCTGCATTAGTCTTCTTTTGTATTTTTAGGTTCGTTTAGGTTAGGTTAGTTAACTTCACCTTTTCACATCTTTTGCTAGGGATTAGTAAAATGTTGGTCGGAGGGCGTGATGAGTCCATGAAATTGTATCATATTGTCATTATTTCATATAGATTTATGTACTTATTTAGGATAACTTGATTTCATTGAATTTTATTTGAGCATTCAATGTTGGAATTCAAGTCATAATTGGTCAAAATTCATTAAATTGCATTATTTTCATGAAATTATTCTTTTGCATTATCCTATTATCGCATTAATTTTCTCAAAATTCACAATTATACTCATGTAGATTTTTTGCATCATTGCATTCCATGCCAAAAATTGATGAACGCAGTGTATTCTTCAATTGCATTGTTTTCTTACTTTATTTTAGTAATTGATGGGCCATGATGGATGGATATGGTGGTAATTGATTGTAGCCTTATATATACTTCAGAAACTAGTAACCAAACTAAATTTTCTTATGCCCTTTGTACTCAGTTGATGGCCATTTCTTTGAATTTAATGCTGATTGAGAAAGGGTCCCATAGCGACTTGAGTATTTTTACATAAGATTTCTTGGTTATCTTAATTATAGTATATATTTGATTAGGTGTTTGCTTAAGTAATTTATAATGCTGATTTGACTCTAAAAAAGAAATTCTGTTTTTTAGGGTTCCTTTTTAGGGTTCTTTTTAGGGTTCTAACTAACGTTGTTTTGGTGAGAATTTTATCTCATAACATAGACGGATTCACTAGAGAGAAAACATGGAAAGAATTACTAATATGGCTTTGTATTTACCACAAATAACAAACATCAATGTTTTATTTCCGTTGGACTCTTGTTTGTTTGCTTCAATCCACGTGTATGTTGGCAATCTATGTTGGAATGTCATTGAGCATTTAACAATGATTGGCCTAAGCTGTGTATTATAGTTGGCCTAAGCTGTGTATTATATGTTTTTGAGTGCGAGGCTGAGGATCTTGACACTTATATATGGATTATTGAGCGTGGAGCACAAGAGAGTATTATGCCACTGGCCATTCAAGCAACAACAGTTAAAACAGCACCTGTTCATGCTTCAACAATCTATTATCTAGAGGAATGTTTTGCCTATATTGCAGAGGTTAGTATGGCTTGGATATTCTTCTTAAAGAAAGAGCTGATCATTGACTATTAAAAGACTATCGTCTTCGGGCAAACTAACAATTTTGAGAACCATTTTTCCCAACTTTTTTACTTAAATCAATTTGCATTGTGACAATTCAAATGTAGCATTTTTTCCGTTTGCTCATTTCTATTTCTATGGACATTACCCAGAAAAGTTTTTCCTACTCATCCTATCCATTGATAAATTCACATGCTTGATAATGTCTGAAATATTTGCTTGCTTATTATCATGACAGTTAATTGAAATTAAAATAGTACCGATTATAATTGTTCCAAAGAAAAGAACCATGATTATATATTTTTTTTTGAGTTTTATTCAGATAGCTTACTTTTATATGTATTGAAAGTGAACATCTTACCTACTGTCAATTGGTTAAAATGTATTTCACTTCTCACTTCTCATTTCAAGTCGAGCACTTACCCCAAAGATGAATTTGATTACACTTGGTACTTACTGAGTCAGCACTTATCATTTTTTTTTTTTAGAATTTTGATCTAAAACATCTTCATCTCACTAGTAACTAGTAAATAGGGTGGTTGATTAAGTTTCTCTCTCTCATCCTCCTCTATCCCCTCTGGTTTCTTACAAGAGTGATAGTGTTTTCTTCTACTTGGAGATCCCACCATTCTCCTTGAGAATTTTTCTAAGAGGATTATAGCGTGGAAGAACATGAAGGAAAAAGGAGATCAAAATATGCGAAAAGAGTTTTCGTAGAGATCAAGTTTCAACTTCTCGATTTGAGCGCAACCAAGCTCCAAAGGTATATATCTATTATCTATTTGTTTTAGTAGATCTAGTTGTATTTGTTTGTTTCTTGATCTATCTTCTTGATGGATTATTTGATCTTAATGCATGAGATAGGGGTTTAGATCTTGGGGTTGGGTTTTTAGCCTTATGGGTATTTGATCTCTGCATCAAGTGGGTCAAAAGTTTGTGAATACCTATTCACAAGGCCCACCTACTTCCAACAATTGGTATCAGAGTGATTTCTATATTCTCATCATGTTAGATCGGTCTTTTAGTCCTGACATTAGATGTGGAGTGGATGAATTTAGAGTTGTGTAAGGATCGGTCTTTGATGTTTTTATGCATGTTGTTCTATATGCATGAAAAGGAACTGGTTGGGCAAAAATCATAGTCTTTTTGCAAACAGTGCGTCAGGCGCTCGAGCGGATTCATCCCGCTCGAGCTGACCCAGTTTCTGTGAGTAGGGTGCTCGAGCGGGGTTGAACTCGCTCGAGTGGACCTGGTGTGAAGTGCCTCCTCGAGCAGGTTCATCTCCGCTCGAGCGCGCAGGATTGCTGTCTGTTTTGACCGTCCGAATTTTTCATCATGATGAATGACACCTTCTTAGCCCTAGTTTCTATTGTGTATGTGATACTAACCTTGCAGGTGGTGGTTCTCTCCATGTGGCCCCACAAGTTTCTATTTTTGTTATTATTATTGGTTATGTTGGGTAAGTTGTAAAGGGCATCATGGTTTCCTTGGTTTTCCCGCGAAAGGGCAAGGCATGATGGTTTCCCTAAGCCCATTTTATTTCCATTAATATATTGCCATGTAAATCTCAATTTTTGAGATATAGGAATTTTCTATATTTTATTATTTGTGAATTTTGGCGCTTTCAAGACAAGAAAGATGGTGACTTACTCAGAGTTTGGAAGATGAAGAAGTCTAAGACATCTTTCCGCATTGGGCCACGTGGAAGAGAGGACTTACTAAAATTAGAATTTCTAGTTTGCTATAAATACTTGTTTTATGTAGAGTTTCTATATTTGCATGGTTGGTTGCTTTATTTAGCATTTTTATTTCTTTACAAAATCTGATCCAAACACAACAATTATAGTAATTGGTCATATCAATTTAATATTTTGGAAATGGTTCTAAATAAGGAATTATTATTGGTGGACCCATGTGATGGATCCGCTGGAAATACAATTTGGAGATATCATTTTCCTAGAGCCTTATAGAACCCCTTATAAATTGCCGGAAGTACTGGTTACAGTCTTAAACAACCCTAAATCACATGTAATGAGTGTCTAACCCTAGAATCGCCTGACGTATATCAGAATATCCTAAAATGCATGCTTCAGCTAAGAATTGTAAAAGGTGCAATTCAAAGTAAAAGACTAAACCATAATGCCCCGACTTGCCCATTAATCACGAAGCATGCGTTTTGATTGAAATATACGCTATTAATTGCACCAAACACGGTTTGATTGAAATATACGCTATTAATTGCACCAAACATGGTTTGCTGTCAGAAAAGAATCCAACGAGATTACTTCTTAAGCCCCAATTTGCGTGAAACTCGTTATGAACGAAAAAAGATAACCCAAGATTTTCTGGAGAGCGTCTTTCAATCGGGAATAGCGTGAAATGCGGTTTAAAGTTAACATTTTCCTAGCACCGTATAGAACGCGATTTAATATTAAAATAGCGCTGGAACTGCCCGAAGCATGCATTTTGGTCTGAAACAACCCTAAATCCCATGTAAAGCGTACCTAACCCTAGACTCGCTTGGAACCTTTTCTAAAGAGAAAATATCTCTGAATATACTACGATGTGTATTTCAGTTAGAAAGGGCATTCCAAACCCTACAATCGCATGAAACCAATTTTAAAAGAAAAAAGTATCCCAAGGTATCTAAATTGCACATTTCATCAGAGTCGCACGAAACGAACTTCAAAGCAAAAAGACTAGATCAGAATACCCTAAAATGTCCTAAAATCTTCTTGGTTTTATCTACTTTCAGGCTATTGATGGCATGAAATAAGTTTTTTGTCCGTTAGAAACGGGCTTAAATCCCACGAGATTAGTTATTAAGTCCTAATTTTTCTTAAATATGTTTTACAGTAAAACATATTATAGAGTGCCTGAAGCACGGGTTTCATTTTTAAATAACCCCGATACCTTGCAACACGTTCCTAACTCTATAATCACACGGAACTCGTTTGAAAGAAAAACGCCTTTTAGAATAACCTAAAATGCATTTTTCAGCTAGGAATCGAAAAAAGTGCCAAGTCAAAGTAAAACACTAAACCATAATTCCCCGACATGCCTTGTAACATAATTCCCCGACATGCCTTGTAATCACCCAGCATGCATTTTCATCGAAATATACGCTATTGATTGCGCCAAACCAAATAGTGTTTGCAGTCAGAAACCCCTAGCATGCGTTTTCATCAAAATATACGCTCTTGATTGCGCCAAACCAAATAGTGTTTGCAGTCAGAAACCGCTAAGAATCCCACGAGATTACTTCAAAGGAAAATGATATCCCAGAATTTTCTAGAGCGCGTTTTTCAACCAAGAATTGCGTGAAACGCGATTTGGAGCCAACATTTTCCTAAATCCCATGTGAAGTGTACCTGACTCCAGATTCACTTGAAGCCCATTTTAAAGAGAAAAATAGCTCAGAATATACTAAAATGTGTATTTCAGTAGTCTGCCTCACCCCATGGTCCCACCAATTAGACTCTAAGCACTATGGTCCGATTGCATTAACTCATGTATAGCATTCTAGTTAATTCATTGCTAGTAATTTAGTTATTTCATCTTTCTAGGAAATTGTCATAGCAATGGGGGCCCACACTAAGAGATAATTTGGAAGAATGAAAGGAGAAGAAAGAAAGAAAAAGAGGGAACCACACCCTACTGTCGAATGTGAATTTTGACCCCCCCTCTCCAAGAGAGACATGGTTTTGGGAAATCTCTATTCATCTATATATGCTATTTAAATTTTACATCGAAAATGAGGATTCCAACTACCCTCAAAATCGACGGATCACGATTGCCAGCTACGATATGGCTGTAACACTGTTCTTCGACGAAAGTCGAAGAAATATGGGGAGAAAAATAATAAGGTGGGTTCTTCCTCTCGTCTAATGTGCTGCCGGCAACACACGACGGTTGTCTTGTCACGTTGATTTGGGTCTCTTTGGGTCTCTTTAATTTTGGGTCAATTCAGGGTCATGAGTTCAAGTCCAAATAAGGGTTAATCCTCACATAGCATAATCATAGTATATCCAAGTAAAATAAAATAAGTAAAATAAAGAAAATAAAAGGGGCGATGTGCTAAATATTTAAGAAGAGGATCGACTCCGTTCCCGGGTACCCCCTTCAGATCTCTTGGCAAAGTAGGGTTTAAAGGCTGATTTTTCAAACCAAAATGATGATGCAAATGAGACTTTGATTTGTGATTTCTGTGTTTTTCGTGTGCTATATACGAGTGATAAAAGTGAAAGGCCGATGGGGCAGGATTGATTGGAGATGGCCGATGGGGCAGGATTGATTGGAGATGGCCGATGGGCCAATGTTTGTTTTAGGAAGGCCGATGGGCCGTGATTGATTAAAACTGTGTGTGAAATCACTCATCTCATCTCGTTATTCTCATTTATTCAATTTTAGAAATCAGTTCTTTATTCCCTTTTATCATTAAGTTCAATTAAATATCTGGCACTTGAGGTGGAGGAAGAAACAAAAGAAAAATCTTTTTGGGTTTATTTTTTTGGTTTTATAGTTTTTATGGCTTTTTTTTTATATGGGACTAGAAGGGCCTAACTAAGGGGTTTTACTTGGATTTTACGTTATTAGTACTTGAATTTTCTAGAGCGCGTCTTTCACTATTGAACTGCGTGAAATGCAGCTTACACAACATTTTTTCAAACCTGCCTAGAATTCCCTATGAATTGCTTGAATCAGGACTTTCAGTCTTATACAACGTATGAAACACATTTTAGAGTAAAAGATTAGACCATTAAACCCTTAAATGCCTTGAAATCATCCAACACGCCTTTTGATCCAGATATTAGCTATTGATGCATGAAATATGATTTTCATTCAGAAATAGCTTAGAACCCTACGAGATTAGTTCTTAAGCCTGGATTTGCCTAAAACACATTTTAAAGGAAAAGGAATTCAAGAATTTTCTAGAGCGCGTATTTCAACCGTGAATCACGTGAAATGCAGTTTAGAGACAACGGTTTCCTAAAGTCGAATAGAATGCGGTTTTATATTAAAGTAGTCATCGAACTGCCCGAAGCACGCGTTTCAGTCTTAAACAACCTTAAATCTCATTTAAAGCATTCTAAACCCTACAATCGCATGAAACCAATTTTAAAATAGAAAAGTATCCTAAGGTATCTAAATTGCACGTTTCATCATAGAGTCGCATGAAACGAACTTCAAAGCAAAAAGACTAGACCAGAATACCCTAAAATGTCCTAAAATCTTCCAGCACGTGGTTTTATCTACTTTCAGGCTACTTCAATCCCACGAGATTAGTTATTAAGTCCTAATTTTTCTTAAACATGTTTTACAGTAAAACGATATCACATATTTTTCTAGAGCGCGTCTCTCAACTGTAAATTGCTTCAAATGCAGTTTACCCCCAATATTTTCGCAGAGACGGCTACGAAATCTCCTTCGAACTGCCTGAAGCACGGATTTCATTTTTGAATAACCCCGATCCCCTGCAACACGTTCCTAACTCTATAATCACACGAAACTTATTTGAAAGAAAAAAATCTTTTAGAATAACCTAAAATGTATTTTTCAGCCAGGAATTGAAAAAAGTGCAAGTCAAAGTAAAACACTAAACCATAATTCTTCAACATGCCTTGTAATCACCCAGCATGCGTTTTCATCGAAATATATGCTATTAACTGCGCCAAACCAAATAGTGTTTGCAGTCAGAAACCACTCAAAATCCCACGAGATTACTTTAAAGGAAAATGATGTCCCAAAATTTTCTAGAGCGCGTTTTTCAACCAAGAATTGCGTGAAAAGCAATTTGGAGCCAACATTTTCCTAGAGCCGCATAGAACACAATTTAATAATAAAATAGCGCTCGAGCTACCCAAAACTCTCATTTCTTTTTTTAAACAATAACAAAGAACTTTCTAGAGCACGTGTTTCAACCGTGAACTGTGTGAAATACGGTTTACACCCAGCATTTTTCCAGACCCGCCTATAATCCCCTATGCTCAACGCATGGCTTTCGGTCTTATACAACCTTTAATCCCCTTCAATGCGTTTCTAATCTTAGAATCGCGTGAAACAAAATTTAAAGCAAACCATATATCAGGATATCCTAACCTAAAACTCTTATTTTAGCCCATAATCGTATGAAATAAATTTCAGAGTGAAAGATTACCTTCTAGAACCCCTTGCGAATTGCCAGAAGCACTAGTCTCAGTCTTAAACATTACTAAATCCCTTGTAATGAGTGCCTAACCCTATAATCTCCTAAAACCCATATTAAAGAGAAAAGTATCTCAAAATACCCTAAAATGCATATATCAGCATAGAATTGGATGAAACGCATTTGAAAAAAGAAGACTATACCAAAATACCCTAAAATGCCGTAAAATCGCCAAACACACGTTTTTATACAAATACAGGCTATATTGATAACACGAAATATGTTTGCCTGTTAGAAACATGACAGAATCCCATGATATTAGTTATGAAGCCCTTTTGCCTAAAACACGATTTAAAGTAAAGATTTCACCGAATTTTATGGGGCGAGTCTTTCAACCGTGAATTTCGTGAAACGAGGTTTACAACAAACCTTTTCCCAGAGACGCCTACAACCCCCAACGAACTACCTGAAGCATGGGATTTCAGTCCTAATTAGTCATCAGTCCTAATATATGACGGCTGGATTTTAGGTTGCCAGTTTTCAAAAGGCAAAGAAATTGGAGAGTGAGACAGTTGTGGTAAAAGAAAAGAGTACAGTGATATTGTATATAGAAAATGAGATTAGGAGTTGGACTCTAACTTAAATTCTAAAGAGAAAAGAGTTATGATTCTAAAGAAAGAAGAGTTTGGGTTATAAAAGAACTATACCCAATAGACTAGGCCTGAGCTAACTTTGTGTCAAGTTAAATATCCAACAAGACCAACTAACCAACTCTAGGCTTAACGTGGTCCCACTCAAACTATGTCACGACCCAAATTTCGGGGCCCTGTCGGACTCTGAATCGTGATTATTTAGTAAATATTCACCACGCATTCATCAAATGACTTCCACAAGGAATCAGGCATTTAGATCAAAATATAACTTTAATTAAATTCTGAATGTCGAACAATATTAATGATCTCTAAGTAATCAAAATTCCATATTCTAATTCAATTCAAAGATTTTTTAAAACATTTAATAAAGTTCCCTAAACAGGGTTAATCCCCTCATCAACTAATTGAACTTTTCTTATTCTCTCTCGTCAGCCACGCATGCCAAAATTTACGTGCTGAACGTCGTTCTGCTTTGTCCCACCCGCAACGTGATTACCTGAAGGGGGCAACACAACATTAGTATTACTGGTGAATGAATTTTCCTAATTACACAAACAGCATAAAACATAATATCGCATAAACAACAAGTCTGAATACATAAATCAATTACCATTAAAAGTACATCCATAAACACATTCGTGCCCATGCACATTACCACGCCTCCAAGGCTTATCGTATACATGTATACCGGTCACCATGACCCTGTCTCATCAGACACGTCCACAAGGACCGGCCGCTATAGTGGCCTGGACACTAAGTCCAAGATCCCTCGTCTGGGACCAAGTGCACAATATCTCATAATCACATAACAACCAGATTTCATTATTATTACAATTTACACAATCAATAGTGTGGGACCAGTTCCATACCAATCCCCATTGAATTAGTGCCCCACTTCTGATCATAACAGGTAAGGGATGATATAGGAGTGGCCCACCTTCATAGAATTAATCAAGGTGACAAAATCATACCAAATATTCCAACACAAGTCATACAATTTATTATAAATCACACAATCCTTAATTACTTGAGTCAAAGGGTAAGATGGTAATTATATGTCAATGCTAAGACTTTCTCTTTAATCACCGAACCCATCAAGCCATGTGTATATACACAGTACACAGATGGCAAGTGTCTCACGCCTGTAATCACTCACTTATACAATCCAGTGGGTCCCACTTTGCAAAACCAAGATCAAACTTCAAGATCATGGTCGCCCAAGGTTACACCCTCAATCCTTTGGATCTGATCCATCATCAAATCATAATCTGGGGTCCATGGATCATGCGTCGCATAATTCTGTTCATGGACCTTTAGTTGTCTAGAATCGTAGGCAATCACTTTTCCATGTTGCATGAGAACACACCCTAACCCCTGCAATGACGCGTCACAGTAAATAACAAATCCTCCACTACCAGCGGGCAAGGTGAGTATTGGTGCCGATGTTAGTTTATCTTTCAATGTTCGGAAGCTATCTTCACATTTCTCATCTCAAGTGAACGAAACATCCTTCCTTGTGAGTCTGGTTAACGGTCCAGCAATTGTAGAAAATCCTTGTACGATAATAACCCGCCAGGCCTAAGAAACTGCGTACTTCTGAAACACTAGTGGGAGGGACGTGCGTTGCACGAAGTTGTCACTGAAAGTGTTTTTACGTTGTAGTTACGAAAGTGTTTACGTTGTTGTTACATGTTTACAGAGATGAAAAATGGCAAGTATACAATTATCTAATTGCTAGTGTGCATATTTTGATTTTATTAATAAAGAAAATAGAAGTTTCAACCTACTATAATCAAATAAAAAAAGTATTTATAATAACACTTCATAGATACTAATATATGCTTACATTCTAAGTTCAGAGTATAAGAGAGTAGAAAGCATTTGTTTCGATTGAAAGATTTATAATAATATTTTATAGGATACTAACATATACTTACACTCTATGTATTGTCAGTGCAAGCTTTGAGCGGTCAACGGGTGGATCTTTTTCTTTCGGAGTAGGTGCTTTTGTTGCAAATGTAGGATCTTTAGCTTGTAGATCGATTTTGGACTTGTAGATCATGCATATTAGTATAACAATAGGACAAGAAATGAAATAAGAAGGGAATCTAGGAAAGACCATAATGTTGTTGGTTTAATATACTTCTCAAAATCTAGATTATGTTAAAGTATATAATGGGTATGCAACACACCTAAATCAACTAAGTTTACATTAGTTCATCTTCTTGTGAGTAAAGATAACATGAAAAGTATATCATAAACTCATTTTCATATAGGTAGACAGCATCATAAAATTATGGGGATTTGACATTTCAATGCCCCTTAGACATGAAATCTCCAATTTCACGACTAGACTTCAATTTCTCAATAAAATACAAAATGGAAATCTATAATCAAAATGATTATGGAAACTTCCTAAGGGGCATACCCCTTATGTTACATAACAGCTCTATTTAAAGAAAGACATAAACCCAACCAAATAATTACAGCTGCATAGTAAAAGAGTGATACAGAAGATCAATTTAATCAACATTTAGCAATGGAGGACCAGGAAATCTACTAATGATTTTTCTGAAGCGAACAGTCTGAGGATGAGGATGCACAAAATGAACTTGCCCAAAACTAGTAACCACAGCATGAAGACGTCGTGCCTGAAAACGCAATTGCCATTCTGAGGTAGCAGGATTGAGAAGAAGATGTTGCAAAGAGGTATCAGTCTCAATAGTAAGGGAGGAAATATCTGGAGGAACGATCTGCAATAGTTGGTAAAGATCATCATAAAGATGCATTGAGTGCACTCGGCGTCCCCTCCAAGGGTGATGAGTATCTCTCCATAAAATACCAACCAAACTCAGAGGCAATGTAAGAATTGAAAACCGCCATCCAGACGGTCTTTCATGAACCGGATTTGTAGCCATAAGTGGGGTATGCACAGGAACATTCCAATGACATTGAATGTCACTTGGTAATATAAGATTAAGGTATAATATCTTGGTTGTCACCACCTGAATGATTCGCTGCACTACAGAACCATATGGAAGAGTAACAGTCCTGAAAATTCGTGCATTACGTTCAGCCCACACATGCCACACATAAGCATTAAAAAGAAGCTTTGCAAGAATTAAAGCATCGTTCCTATGCTGATCAAGCCGAGAAACCAGAGAATCTAAAAGCTCGTGAGCATTAGAACAACTGAGTGGGACCAAATGCAATTTAGAGAGGAGTACCCCCCAAATTGATTGTGCATAAGGACAATGAAGCATGAGGTGCAGAGACGTCTCCCAAGTACAATCACACAGAACACAACAAGTATCACAATCAACATTTCGTTGCAATAGGAAGTCCTTAGTCTTGAGCCTACCACGAAAGAACATCCAAGCACAGATAGAGTGTTTTTTAATAGCCCCTTGAAACCAAATAGCTGAAGTCTAACTTAACTGCTGGGTTGGAATGCTGCACACAAGGTTGTAAGCAGACATCAAAGAGAAACACCCCTCCTCTTCAAGAGTCCAAACAATTTCATCATTAAAATCAGGCCATGGCTGACAGACAATAGGGATGAGATGAAAAATATCCATCAGGGCATTAGAAGTGGGGGGTGGCAAGTCCCAATCACCATGTACTATAAAAGTACTAACTCGTAAGTCTTTCCCCAAACCTAAATCATACATAGCTCGAGACCCAAAACAGTCCCTCAGACGTCCCCCTGGCAACCATGGATCAGTCCAAAAGTGTGTTGTGTGCCCATTCCCAATTAAGAACTTTATATGGTGTAAAGCCAAAGGTCGAAGGGCCAAAATCCCTTTCCAACCCCAAGAAGCAGATTTTGGACAAGCAACATCCCAGAAAGACTCACCCCTCAAATAACGAACATTGACCCAAATGTTCCAACAAGTGGTCCTGTTAAGAATAACATTCCATACCTGTCGAAGCAGTGCTGCCTTCGCAACCCCCTCAATAGATCGAACACCGAGCCCTCCCATAGCAGCCGGCTGACAAATAGTACTCCAAGCGATAGGATGAAGATAGGAAGAGGACCAGCTATTCCAGAAAAAATCTCTGATTTGACGGTCTAAAGCATGTAAAACTGATTGAGGGAGAAGAAAGACAGTCGCCCAAAATAAATGAAAGGAAGAAAGAGTAGACTTAATCAACTCCAACCTGCCAGCATAAGAGATCACCTTAGCCTTCCAACCAGATAACCGCTACTGCACCTTGGCTAAAAGAGGCTGACAATCATTAAAATTTAGTCTCCTTGAGGAGAGAGGGACCCCCAGATATCTGATAGGAAGACTGCCCCTTTGAATATTCAGAATAGAAGAAATAGCAGTCTGATCTTCCTCAGGACAGTTTGCATAAAAAATAACACTCTTCAGCCAATTGACCCCAAGCCCTGTAAAATCCCTAAAGTGCTGAAGAAAGTGCTTAAGAGTAGCTGCCACTCCCATGGTAGCTTTACTAAAGACAATCAGATCATCAGCAAACATCAAATGAGATATAATAACATCCTTTTTCACAAAAGGAGATGGAATCATATGAGTCGAAGCATATTGATGCATCATAACAGAGAAAAACTCCATAACCATAGCAAATAGATATGGAGATAAAGGGCATCCCTGTCGAAGACCACGAGTACCCTTGAAAAAACCCTCCGCAGCGCCATTTACCAACACTGAGAACTTTGCTCCTGAAACACATTCCATAAGCAACTTAATAATCATCTCAGGAAACCGAAGACTTCGAAGGGCAGCCTCCAGAAAATCCCAACGAACACTATCATAGGCTTTGGCAAGATCAAGCTTAATGCACATTCTTGGACACCCTTTGTCTAGATGAAAATTATAAAGCAAATCCTGAGCAAGAAGAATATTATCTGCAATACTTCTACCAGGAACAAAAGCAGACTGCATGGGACCCACAAGCTTAGCAATGAATGGCTTAAGTCGTTTGACCAGAATCCGACTGATGATTTTATACAACTCATTTGTTAAAGCAATAGGACGATACTTGTCCGGAGTGCTTGCATTTTCAGATTTAGGCACTAACACTATAAAAGTATTTTTGAGTTGCTTTAACATAAAACCATGAGTGAAAAAATCCATAATACTAGCACACACATCCTTACCTATGATAGGCCAGCACACCTTGAAAAAATGAGCATTAAAGCCATCAGGACCAGGTGCCTTATTAGGATTAGCAGATTTAACCACATCCTCAATTTCAGCAACGGTAACCGGACGCATAAGAGCCAATGCATCCCCATCAGTGAGAACCCCATGAGGAGTAATATGGGACAAATCAGGAGATTGATTTTGAATATCTGGACCAAGAATGTGCTGAAAATGAGAAACAAACACTGCAGCAATACCTGACGAGTCAGTGTAAATAGTGTCATCCGCATCAGTGATTTGAGAAATATAAGCGTGAGATTGCCTCTTTTTCATCAAACGATAAAAGTACTTGGTATTACTATCCCCCAAGTTGACAGCCAGGTCGCGAGCTCTCTGTTTGTACATGCTCTCCTCAGCCCTTAACAACTGATCCAGCTCAAATCGGGCCATACGTTCCTGCTCTTGAATATGCAAATGCTGCGGATCACTTGCTAAAAGCGATTGCAAAGTTTCTAACTGTAGATAGGCTGCAGAAAGTTTCATAGGAATATCCCCCTGTGATTTCTTCCATTCAATAAGTCGCCTTTTAAGGATTGAAAGCTTCCGAACCACAATAAATAGTGGAGTGCCAGAGACATCAGTATCCCATGCATTTTTAACTGTTTGAAAGAAACCCGGCATTTTTGCCCAGAAGTTATAATATCTGAACAGAGCTTTGATGTGGGGTTTGACATGCAAAGAAAGAAGGATAGGAGAATGATCAGAGAGGCCCGGCATCAGAATCTCACCCTTAAAGGGAGAAGAATGAAGAAATCCTGCATTAATCAGCACTCGATCCAATTTACATTCAATCCTAGAAGCACCAATGCTAGAGTTAGACCAGGTGTACAGGGGCCCTGTTAAGTTCAGATCAAACAAACCAGCATCATGAATATAATCATTGAAATCAATGAGACCCCGAGCTCTTGGAGCTGCACCTCCAGTTTTCTCATGATTCCATCTAACGGTGTTAAAATCCCCCGCAACAATCCATGGCAGCCCACAACTAGGAGACAGGCCACGGATAGTTTGCCATAAATCACGCCAATGCATATAATCATTAAAGCCATAGCAGGCAGTAAAAAAGAAGTGCTCATTTCCATACATGACTTCACAGTGCATACATTGAGTAGTACTAGCCTTAACAGCCACATGAATCAGGCGGGGATCCCACATTACCCATATTCTAGCAGACGATCCAGTAGCAATATTAGAACTTTCTTTCCACCCATGAGGAACCACTGAGTTAACAATAAAAGTATAGGAACTATGCTTTACCTTTGATTTCAACATGTTAATCATAACAAGCTTTAGATGACGGATTTGATACCGTATAGCAGCTTGCATCGAAGGTCTGTGAAGACCCCGTACATTCCATATAAGTAAAGTCATTTAGAACCAGGTTTAAGGAGTGCTCTCTCCTTAATACTACCGCCAACCAAGCCTTGTTTTTGTTTCTGTACAGTACCCTGCTTAGGCATTCCTTTAGTACCAGATGGACGAGATGAAATGGCAACTTGTTTACGAGCAGAAACTTGGCCAGAAGCTTGACCTGTATCACTCAAACCATTGCCTAAACCAGCATGGTGAAGAACTAAAGCAGTAGTGGCAGCAAGTTCCTCGTCTCCAACTGAGGAGTCCCCATCAAGGTTGGAGAGACTAAGAAACCGATTTGGTTCCACAGCAATCAAGGGAGTAGGACGTATGGGAAGAGTCTGAGATGGGACAGCAGCACCATGCTTCCCTGTAACAACGGTCCAGTCATCCTTAATAAAAGCACCCTGCAACTCCTCTTGTTGAACCTCACTGTACTCCTTCTCCTGTTGAATGCAAGAACCGTCAACAACATGTGCAAGTGCACCCCCTCCAGCAGCAACAGCAGGTGCAGGTAAACCTACAGAAGAGGTTTTCTTTGGAACCCAAACCTGCTTTAGTGTATGCTTGGGAAGCTTAAAAGGGCAAGAGTTATCACCATGAGTGAAAGTTCTGCAAGTTTTACATGGATGAGGACGCCAAGCATATTCGACCTTTTGAATTATAGTCTTCTCCTTATACTTCATGCGCAACTCACTTGGGAACTCAGCATCAATTCCAACCTCCACACATACCCTAGCAAAAGCATAACGAGACCCTGTTGCTGTTGCATGGTCCATGCAAAGAGGATTGCCAAGAACAGTGGCTATTTTACTAGGAGCAGAAGTAGTTCTGAAACAAAAATTCAAGTTTGGAAGACGAACCCAGATAGGTATAGACTGAAGGTTGTCACGGCACATGGAGATATTTGCAGCCCACCGTCTCAGGATCAATGGCCTCCCATAAACGAACCAAGGTCCTTCATCTAGAATCCGTTGGCCAGAATCATAAGAATGGGAACTTGAACAACATAAACCCATCTGCCATGGGAATAACTTCCAGGTCTTTCACTCTCCACGCCCTTGAAAGGCAAGACTTGATTTCATTAAGGGAGGGCCCGTTGCCAATAAAATATCCAACAAGAGAATTTCCCCAGTTTTGAACTGCTGCAGAAGCGTCGTCTTCATCAAATACTATGTGATGATCAGGATCCGTGGAAGGAGATGAATGACGATGCAAGTCCCTAGAACGAGCAGTCTGGGTATGGAACAAAGACGACCAAGATTCTGAAGAAGAAGATGGGTCGGCAACACCATGTACAGGATTCTGCAGATTTTTCAAAGCGTGCACTTTATGTGGAGCTGACGAGGAAGATGGGCTGATATGAACGTTCAGATCTGAATCAGAAACCTTATTAACTTGCACTTTAGGCAGAGCATAAGAAGAAGATGGGTCGACATCAGCGTTCAGATTTGAAGAAGCATGCAGATTTGAAGATGGGTCCACAGCAGCGTTCATATCTGAAGAAGCAGGTAGATCTAAAGAAGAAGATGGGTCGGCAACAGCATGTATAGGACCCTGCAGATGTTTCAGAACATGCACGATAGTTGGATCTGAAGAGGAAGATGGGCTGATATGGACGTTCAGATCTGACACAGAAGATGGGTCTGCTCCAGAAGAAGGGTCTGCTCCAGAAGAAGGGTCTGATGTTACTAAGGGGAAGGCCAAAAACAAAAGATTTTCTCCTTCAAAGGAATGTGGCGTGTGATTCTTGTTACGTTCTTTGTAATTGTACATGTGAGACAGCTGCTCATTTAATTGTCTACTGCCCTTACTCTCAAGAAGTGTGGAAATCTCTCTTAGAAAAGCTAGACTTGGAGCCGATCAGCTGTGAAAATCCATTCGAATTGCTGGAATCCATTATTTTTCCAATAGATCAGCAAAAGACAGGCCTTCTGACTCCTGGGAAACTACTTTTCAGTGCATTTATTTGGCACATTTGGGCTTAGAGGAATGCAAGAATATTCAGAAGTAAAGAACACTCCAGTACGGCTGTGTTACAGAATATTATTCAAACCGTATGCAGTAGAACTCATTATCTTGACATAGCTTTCTTTCCCAAATGAAATTTGTCATCATTGGAATGTTCCTCCAAGCAACTCAGGTCTCCGATCGAAGCTTCCTCCCTAATGGAACCCTAGGTGGCGAGTATCTGCTTGGTCAACTAATAACCATGTGATTGGAGTTCTATGGAGTGATGTCCATAAACAGAAGGCAGGTCATATTGAGCAGGAGTTGACTTACTTTATGGCAGTATTTCAAATAATGCAGCTCATTCCAGAGAATATCACACATCTTACTATTGACTCAGATTCAGCGCTCCATCAAGTCGTTCGCAGTCCTCAGAAGTCTGATTGGAAGGTACGCTTTCAAGTAAGAAGATTACATACATTTCTTCATAAATTTGAGCAGATTCAGTACTTGATGCTTCATCTAAGAACAGCTCGATTCAGCAAAGTTTTAAACAGAAACTCTGCTACTTTCTATGGAAATCATAATGCATTTGAATATTTGTATAGACAAAAATATAGAAGCCAGTGAGTAGCTTTGGTGGTTAGTTAATTGATTGATTATTTTAGTACTTATTTGTTTATTAGTTGTAAATAGAGGGGTATGCCCCTTTGGATGCATCTTCCATGTGGGAGAGTTCCTTTTCTGTATTATATTCTTTTAGAAATAGAAGAACTGACTTTTCATTCAAAAAAATATAAAGAAAAAATAGAAACCAGTCTCAAGGGATTCTGCCCCGTTTCCGACCAAAAACCGTATCTCGTGCAGTCAAGAGCCGACATTTGGATAAAAACGCGGGTTTGATGATTCTTGTGCATTTCATGGTATCACGATCTAGTCTTACGTTTCGAGATGCGTTTCATACTACTCTAGGCCGAAACACACATTTCAGGATATTTTGAGATACGTTTAGCTTAAAGATGTTTTTCACGCGATTCTGGGGTTAGGAACGCGTTGCAGGGGTTTCAAGGTTGTTTAAGACCGAGACCAGTGCTTCGGGCAGTTCGTTGGTAGTTCTAGGCGGCTCTGGGAGAATGAAGGTTGTAAACCGCATTTCATGCGATTCGTAGTTCAGAGCCGCGCCCCGGAACTTCTGTGACGTCTTCTTACTTCAAAACGGGCTTCTGGGGAATTATGGCTCAGGAGCTAGTCCTGTCGGACTTTGCCTCATTTCTGATTTTCAAGAAAATTTTGTGCAATCCGTGCCCATTATTTGGAGATAAATGGGTGCAGCGGCACTCTAGGCGTTTTGGGGTATTCCGGTCCAGTCTTTCACCTTAAAATTCGTTTCAGGCGATTCTATGCAGAAGCACCCGTTTGATGATATTCCGAGATACCTTCCTCTTTAATAAGTATTTCAGGCGAATCACGGCTTAGGAACGCATTACATGGGCTTTAGGGTTGTCTCAGACTAAAACACGTGCTTCGGGCAATTCCGAGGTGATTTTATGATGAAACCACGTTCTAGGTGGCTCTTGAAAGATGCTGGCTCCAAACCGCGTTTAGACGAAATCCACGATCGAAAGACGCGCATAGGAAACTTCCAGGAATCCTTTTCCCCTTCAGATGGGACTCGAGCAAACTAGGGTTGAACAACTCATTTTGCGGTATTCAGAGACATATCTTACTGAAAACCGTATTTCGTGCGATGAATAGCCTATATCTGGATAAAAGCGTGTCCAGGGTGATTCTACGGCACTCAGGGGGTTATGCTCTTTCGTTTTGCTTTGAAATGCATCTCATACGTTCATAGGCTGAAATACGCATTTTAGAATATTATGAGGTATGCCTTTCTTTAAAACGTGTTCCACGCAATTCTAGGGTTTCGAACGAATTGCGGGCTATTCAAGGTTGTTTAAGACCGGATCCCATGCTTCGGGCAGCCTGTTGGGGATTCTAAGCGTCTCTTGGCAAATGTAAGCTGTAAACAGCGTTTCGCGCAAGTTATGGTTAGCAGAAGCGCTCGTGAAAGTACTAGTAGTGCTTTTTTTTTTTTTTTTTTACTTTGAAATGGGTTTTCGGCAAGTTAGTGCATAAAAACTAGTCTCGAGCAGTGGCAGCAGCAAATCTCGAGCACTCTCTTGATCATTTTAAGGAATTCGCAGGGCTGGGCGTCAATTGGACAAAAAGGTGCAAGTTTCTTTGCAAATTGAAAGACTGATGAACAGATGGCAATATCTTCAATTCTTAATGTCAGGAAGGTAGATCTTCCAATCAGATATGTTAGGGTTCCCTTGTCTTCCAGGAAGCTCAATTTCAATGACCGTGAACCTCTACCAGCGAAAGTTCGGCAACGATTATTTGGGTGGAAAGCTAAAGCATCATCATATGCTGGTTGCGTGGAACTTATTAAGTCTGCATTATCTTCCTTCCATCTATTACGGGCGACTCTATTTATGCTTCCTCAAGCTGCTTTGCATGCTCTGGATCGTCATGTCAGGGATTTCTTCTGGATTTGTTGAATTCTCATTACATCCATCCTATAGCTTGGGACTCTATATGCCAACCGATAGCTATGGGTGGATTGGGTATCAACTCAGTTCATGGAACAGCCAAGGCAGCCCTCTTAAGGAAAGTTTGGAATGTTGTCAGCAACAAATACACCTGCTGGAGCTTATGGATTAATGCCAAGTACTTTCGTGGAATGTCTTTTTGGGACGTGTTAGTCCCTAAAACTGCCTCTTGGGTTGGAAGAACATTTTAGTACTTAGACTAATTGTTATGCCTCACATAAAATTACTAGTAGGCAATGGGCACCAAATAAAGTTCTGGATCGACCCTTGGGTTAATGGAGGGCGTTTAAAAGATTGTCATGGAGATAGAGCAATGTATGATCTAGGCATGGGGCCTGATATTAACGTCCCTCAATTTATTCAGAATCACAGGTGGAAGTTTCCCACTCCCACTTCAAATGCATTGATGGATATCTTCCAAACGATTCCGAATGAGATCGAGCCATGGCCTAACTTCAATGATGGACTTGTTTGGACTCTACAAGAGGATGGCAACTTCACTTTAAAGTCTCCTCACAATCTAGTATGCAGGAAATGGGATCAAACCCTCCAGCGGCCTCCTTTGACTTGGTTTACAGGGTGTATTAGAAAACACTCTATTTGTGCTTGGATGTTACTAAGGGGAAGGCTAAAAACAAAAGACTTTCTCCTCCAAAGGAATGTGGCGTGTGATTCTTGTTGCGTTCTTTGTAATTGTACATGTGAGACAGCTGCTCATTTAATTATCTACTGCCCTTACTCTCAAGAAGTGTGGAAATCTTTCTTCGAAAAGCTAGACCTGGAGCCGATCAGCAGTGAAAATCCATTCGAATTGCTGGAATCCATTATTTTTCCAATAGAGCAGCAAAAGACAGGCCTTCTGACTCCTGGAAACTACTTTTCAGTGCATTTATTTGGCACATTTGGGCTTAGAAGAATGCAAGAATATTCAGAAGTAAAGAACACTCCAGCACGGCTGTGTTACAGAACATTATTCAAACCGTATGCAGTAGAAGTCATTATCTTGACATAGCTTTATTTCCCAAATGAAATTTGTCATCATTGGAATGTTCCTCCAAGCAACTCAGGTCTCCGATCGAAGCTTCCTCCGTAATCGAACCCCTGGTGGCGAGTATCTATTTGGTCAACTAATAACCATGTGATTGGAGTTCTACGGAGTGACGTCCATAAACAGAAGGCGGGTCATATTGAGGAGGAGTTGACTTACTTTATGGCAGTATTTCAAATAATGCAGCTCATTCCAGAGAATATCACACATCTTACTATTGACTCAGATCCGGCGCTCCATCAAGTCCTTCGCAGTCCTCAGAAGTCTGATTGGAAGGAACGCTTTCAAGTAAGAAGATTACATACATTTCTTAATAAATTTGAGCAGATTCAGTACTGGATGCTTCATCTAAGAACAGCTCGATTCGGCAAAGTTTTAAACAGAAACTCAGCTACTTTCTACGGAAATCATAATGCATTTGAATATTTGTATAGACAAAAATATAGAAGCCAGTGAGTAGCTTTGGTGGTTAGTTAATTTATTGATTATTTTAGTACTTATTTGTTTATTAGTTGTAAATAGAGGGGTATGCCCCTTTGGATGCATCTTCCATGTGGGAGAGTTCCTTTTCTGTATTATATTCTTTTAGAAATGGAAGAACTAACTTTTCATTCAAAAAAATATAAAGAAAAAATAGAAACCAGTCTCGAGGGATTCTGCCCCGTTTCCGACCAAAAACCGTATCTCGTGCAGTCAAGAGCCGACATTTGGATAAAAACGCGGGTTCGATGATTCCAGTGCATTTCATGGTATCACGATCTAGTCTTACGCTTCGAGATGCGTTTCATACTACTCTAGGCCGAAACACACATTTCAGGATATTTTGAGATACGTTTAGCTTAAAGATGTTTTTCACGCGATTCTGGGGATAGGAACGCGTTGCAGGGGTTTCAAGGTTGTTTAAGACCGAGACCAGTGCTTCGGGCAGTTCGTTGGTAGTTCTAGGCGGCGCTGGGAGAATGAAGGCTGTAAACCGCATTTCACGCGATTCATAGTTCAAAGCCGCGCTCCGGAACTTCTGTGACGTCTTCTTACTTCAAAACGGGCTTCTGGGGAATTATGGCTCAGGAGATAATCCCCTCGGACTTTGCTCATTTCTGACTTTCAAGACAATTTTGTGCAATCCGTGCCCGTTATTTGGAGATAAATGGGTGCAGCGGCACTCTTGGCGTTTTGGGGTATTCCGGTCCAGTCTTTCACCTTAAAATTCGTTTCAGGCAATTCTATGCAGAAGCACCCGTTTGATGATATTCCGAGATACCTTCCTCTTTAATAAGTATTTCAGGCGAATCACGGCTTAGGAACGCATTACATGGGCTTTAGGGTTGTCTCAAACTAAAACGCGTGCTTCGGGCAATTCCGAGGTGATTTTATCATGAAACCACGTTCTAGGTGGCTCTTGAAAGATGCTGGCTCCAAACCGCGTTTCACGAAATCCACGGTCGAAAGACGCGCATAGGAAACTTCCAGGAATCCTTTTCCCCTTCAGACGGGACTCGGGCAAACTAGGGTTGAACAACTCATCTTGCGGTATCCAGAGACATTTCTTACTGAAAACCGTATTTCGTGCGATGAATAGCCTATATGTGGATAAAAGTGTGTCCAGGGTGATTCTACGGCACTCAGGGGGTTATGCTCTTCCGTTTTGCTTTGAAATGCATCTCATACGGTCCTAGGCTGAAATACGCATTTTAGGATATTATGAGGTATGCCTTTCTTTAAAACGTGTTCCACACGATTCTAGGGTTTCGAACGAATTGCGGGCTATTCAAGGTTGTTTAAGACCGGATACCATGCTTCGGGCAGCCTGTTGCGGATTCTAAGCGTCTCTTGGCAAATGTAGGCTGTAAACAGCGTTTCGCGCAAGTGATGGTTAGAAGACGCGCTAGTGATATTACTAGTACTGCGTTTTTATTTTTTTACTTTGAAATGGGTTTCCGGCAAGTTAGTGCATAAAAACTAGTCTCGAGCAGTGGCAGCAGCAAATCTCGAGCACTCTCTTGATCATTTTAAGGAATTCGCAGGGCTGGGCGTCAATCGGACGAAAAGGTGCAACTTTCATTGCAAATTGTAAGACTGATGAACAGATGGCAATATCTTCAAATATTAATGTCACGAAGGTAGATCTTCCAATCAGATATGTTGGAGTTCCCCTGTCTTCCAGGAAGCTCAATTTCAATGACCGTGAACCTCTACTAGCGAAAGTTCGGCAACGATTATTTGGGTGGAAAGCTAAAGCATCATCATATGCAGGCAGCGTGGAACTTATTAAGTCTACATTATCTTCCTTCCATCATTACGGACGACTGTATTTATGCTTCCTCAAGCTGCTTTGCATGCTTTGGATCGTCATGTCAGGGATTTCTTCTAGAATTGTTCAATTCTCATTACATACATCCTATAGCATGGGACTCTATATGCCAACCGATAGCTATGGGTGAATTGGGTATCAACTCAATTCATGGAACAGCCAAGGCAGCCCTCTTAAGCAAAGTTTGGAATGTTGTCAGCAACAAACACACCTGCTGGAGCTTATGGATTAATGCCAAGTACTTTCGTGGAAAGTCTTTTTGGGACGTGTTAATCCCTAAAACTGCCTCTTGGGGTTGGAAGAACATTTTAGTGCTTAGACTAATTGCTATGCCTCACATAAAATTACTAGTTGGCAATGGGCACCAAATAAAGTTCTGGACTGACCCTTGGGTTAATGGAGGGCGTTTAAAAGATTGTCATGGAGATAGAGCAGTGTATGATCTAGGCATGGGGCCTGATGTTAACATCCCTCAATTTATTCAGAATCACAGGTGGAAGTTTCCCACTCCCACTTCAAATGCATTGATGGATATCTTCCAAACGATTCCAAACGAGATCGAGCCATGGCCTAACTTCAATGATGGACTTGTTTGGACTCTACAAGAGCATGGCAACTTCACTTTACAGTCTCCTTACAATCTAGTATGCAGGAAATGGGATCAAACCCTCCAGCGGCCTTCTATGATTTGGTTTACAGGGTGTATTAAAAAGCACTCCATCTGTGCTTGGATGTTACTAAGGGGAAGGCTAAAAAAAAAAACATTTTCTCCTTCAAAGGAATGTCGCGTGTGATTCTTGTTGCGTTCTTTGTAATTGTACATGTGAGACAGCTGCTCATTTAATTGTCTACTGCCCTTACTCTCAAGAAGTGTGGAAATCTCTCTTAGGAAAGCAAAACCTGGAGCCGATCAGCTGTGAAAATCCATTCGAATTGCTGGAATCCATTATTTTTCCAATAGAGCAGCAAAAGACAGGCCTTCTGACTCCTGGGAAACTACTTTTCAACGCATTTATTTGGCGCATTTGGGCTTAGAGGAATGCAAGAATATTCAGAAGTAAAGAACACTCCAGCACGGCTGTGTTACAGAACATTATTCAAACCGTATGCAGTAGAACTCATTATCTTGACATAGCTTTCTTTCCCAAATGAAATTTGTCATCATTGGAATGTTCCTCCAAGCAACTCAGGTCTCCGATCGAAGCTTCCTCCCTAATCGAACCCCGGGTGGCGAGTATCTACTTGGTCAACTAATAACCATGTGATTGGAGTTCTACGGAGTGACGTCCATAAACAGAAGGCAGGTCATATTGAGCAGGAGTTGACTTACTTTATGGCAGTATTTCAAATAATGCAGCTCATTCCAGAGAATATCGCACATCTTACTATTGACTCAGATTCAGCGCTCCATCAAGTCGTTCGCAGTCCTCAGAAGTCTGATTGGAAGGTACGCTTTCAAGTAAGAAGATTACATACATTTCTTCATAAATTTGAGCAGATTCAGTACTTGATGCTTCATCTAAGAACAGCTCGATTCAGCAAAGTTTTAAACAGAAACTCAGCTACTTTCTACGGAAATCATAATACATTTGAATATTTGTATAGACAAAAATATAGAAGCTAGTGAGTAGCTTCGGTGGTTAGTTTATTTATTGTTTATTTTAGTACTTATTTGTTTATTAGTTGTAAATAGAGGGGTATGCCCCTTTGGAAGCATCTTCCATGTGGGAGAGTTCCTTTTCTGTATTATATTCTTTTAGAAATAGAAGAACTAACTTTTCCTTCAAAAAAAAATAAAGAAAAAATAGAAACCAGCCTCGAGGGATTCTGCCCCGTTTCCAACCAAAAACCGTATCTCGTGCAGTCAAGAGCCGACATTTGGATAAAAACGCGGGTTTGATGATTCTAGTGCATTTCATGGTATCACGATCTAGTCTTACGCTTCGAGATGCGTTTCATACTACTCTAGGCCGAAACACACATTTCAGGATATTTTGAGATACGTTTAGCTTAAAGATGTTTTTCACGCGATTCTGGGGTTAGGAACGCGTTGCAGGGGTTTCAAGGTTGTTTAAGACCGAGACCAGTGCTTCGGGCAGTTCGTTGGTAGTTTCTAGGCGGCGCTGGGAGAATGAAGGTTGTAAACCGCATTTCACGCGATTCATAGTTCAAAGCCGCGCTCCGGAACTTCTGTTACGTCTTCTTACTTCAAAACGGGCTTCTGGGGAATTATGGCTCAGGAGCTAATACCGTCGGACTTTGCCTCATTTCTGACTTTCAAGACAATTTTGTGCAATCCGTGCCCATTATTTGGAGATAAATGGGTGCTGCGGCACTCTAGGCGTTTTGGGGTATTCCGGTCCAGTCTTTCACCTTAAAATTCGTTTCAGGCGATTCTATGCAGAAGCACCCGTTTGATGATATTCTGAGATACCTTCCTCTTTAATAAGTATTTCAAGCGAATCACGGCTTAGGAACGCATTACATGGGCTTTAGGGCTGTTTCAGACTAAAACGCGTGCTTCGGGCAATTCCGAGGTGATTTTATCATGAAACCACGTTCTAGGTGGCTCTTGAAAGATGCTGGCTCCAAACCGCGTTTCACGAAATCCACGGTCGAAAGATGCGCATAGGAAACTTCCAGGAATCCTTTTCCCCTTCAGACGAGACTCGGGCAAACTAGGGTTGAACAACTCATCTTGCTGTATTCAGAGACATTTCTTACTGAAAACCGTATTTCGTGCGATGAATAGCCTATATGTGGATAAAAGCGTGTCCAGGGTGATTTTCTACGGCACTCAGGGGGTTATGCTCTTCCGTTTTGCTTTGAAATGCAACTCATACGGTCCTAGGCTGAAATACGTACTTTAGGATATTATGAGGTATGCCTTTCTTTAAAACGTGTTCCACGCGATTCTAGGGTTTCGAACGAATTGCGGGCTATTCAAGGTTGTTTAAGACCGGATACCATGCTTCGGGCAGCCTGTTGCGGATTCTAAGCGTCTCTTGGCAAATGTAGGCTGTAAACAGCGTTTCGCGCAAGTGATGGTTAGAAGACGCACTAGTGATATTACTAGTACTGCGTTTTTATTTTTTTACTTTGAAATGGGTTTCCGGCAAGTTAGTGCATAAAAACTAGTCTCGAGCAGTGGCAGCAGCAAATCTCGATCACTCTCTTGATCATTTTAAGGAATTCGCAGGGCTGGGCGTCAATTGGACGAAAAGGTGCAACTTTCTTTGCAAATTGTAAGACTGATGAACAGATGGCAATATCTTCAATTCTTAATGTCACGAAGGTAGATCTTCCGATCAGATATGTTGGGGTTCCCTTGTCTTCCAGGAAGCTCAATTTCAATGACCATGAACCTCTACTAGCGAAATTTCGGCAACGACTATTTGGGTGGAAAGCTAAAGCATCATCATATGCAGGTGTCGAATGTGAATTTTGACCCCCCCCCCCCGAGAGGGGAATCGCCATTCAACAGTGTGAGATAAAAAAATACATCGAAAATGAGGATTCCGACTACCCTCAAAATCGACGGATCACGATCGCCAGTTACGGATTCGGCCGTAACACCATCCTTCGTCGAAAGCCGAAAGAATGCGGGAGGAAAATGGGGTGGGTTCTTCTCTCGTCTAATGTGCCGCCGGCGACACACGACGGTTGTCTCGTCACTTAATTTGGGTCTTTCAATTCGGGTCGAACTTGGGTCAAGGGTCAAATTACGGGCTTCAAGATGGGACCATAATGAACTAGGCAGGGGAAATCAACATCCAGGGTTGAACAGACTAATTAAAGTTAAATCCAAGTATTCTAGGGGATAAGCGAATTAAAATGAAAATAAACTAAGAAAATAAGGGGAAAGGTGCCAAATATTTAGAAGAGGATCAACCCCATTCCTGGGTACCCCCTTCAATGTCCTTTGACGACCTAGGGTTTAAAGGCTGATTCTTCGAATCGAAAGAATGATGCAGACGAAACTTCGAGTTGTGATTTCTGTGGGTTTGCGTGCGATACGCAGGTGATAAAAGTGCATGGCCGATGATGGGCCAGAAGTAAGATAAAATATGGCCGATGTTGGGCCCGGATTGATTGAGGGTGGCCGATGATGGGGCGGTAGTAAATAAACTGATATTGGGGTGTGTGAAATCACTCGTCTCATTTCGTCATTCTCATTAATTCAGGTTCTCGGAATCAGCCTCTATTCCCTTTAATCATTGAGTTCAGATAAATATTTGGCACCGGAGGTGGAGGAAAAGAGAAGAAAATATTTTTGGAATTGGTTTTGTTGGTTTTATAGTTTTTTTGGATTTTAATAATTGGGGTTAGAAGGGCCTAACTATGGGAGTTCCTACTTGGATTTAATCTAACAATTCCATTTCCCTAATGGATCTCTACCCTATCCTAAGGTCCTAACCGTCCACATCCGCTCTCCCGGTCCCTTAGCGGGGCCCGGAGAGAGAGTGGGACCTAATCAGTTGAAGTTTAAGAAATTGGGGTAGTTTAAGCTGGCTAGGGGGAGACCTAGATCTAGGTCCGGGGTCTGACCTAATCAGTCTAGACTACTGTATAATTTCTAACTCCAATTTATTAATATTTTGGTTTTTTTTAATATCTTTTACTTTGTTTTTTGGTATTTTGGATTTTTATTATTTTTATTTGTTTTTATGTTTATTCATAGGGCCTTAAATCCTAAATTGATTTATCCTAATGAAATGGGAAGGGGGAAAGAGAATGAATTTCTAATTTTTAATTTAATTAATTTATTTGAAATTTCCAAAATAATATTTCCTAATCCTAATGAGAGAGGAAGGGAGAAAAGAACTTAATTATTAAATTTAGCCTAATTATCCTAATTAATAGGGTAGCTAAAATTCTATTTTTAATCTTTACTTTTTATTTTATTATTTGTTTTCTTCTGGTGTTTTTGGTTTTTATTCTAATTTTTATATATTTATTTATTTTTAATAAATTATGCAGTCCTAAATTGCACCTAAAAGAATACGAAATAAAAATGCAACTAAGTTATAATGCATTGGCAGGTTGAATGCATGCGCAGGTTAGAATATGCTAGAAACAAATTCAAAATAATTAACAACTTAAAATATTATTCAGATGCATGAACATGGTGGGGTGCATGAGCATATTAGATATACGCAATATCATAAAAAAAAATAAACAATAAACAATTATGGATCTAAATTCAATGCAAGCAAATGAAATAGACATGCATGGGTTCGGTTTAGATGAGTGGGCTAGTCCGGTGGGTGCAATAGGTGGGTTTAAGTGGAGAGAGGAAGAATGGGGAGAGGAAGAAAGAAAGAAGGAAAGGATGGAGTGAAGCAGCAGCAGGCAGAGGACGCAGGTGGAAAGAGAGGAACAGAGAGAGGGTGAGAAAGAGAGTGGACGGGAGAAAGAGAGATGGGTCGCAGAGTGAGAGAGAAAGGTGAGGGAGAGAGGGACTGAGAAAGTAAGGAGATAGGGAGAGCAGGGAGAGAGGGGCTGAGAGGGTAGAGAGAGAACGAGAGAGAGTGAGAGTGCAGGCAGAGGAGGGAGAAGAGATCGAGAGGGAGAGGTTGAGTTGCAGGTGGCGGGACGCGCGGGGGAGAGAGAGGTGGAGAAGAAAGGGTGAGGGGAGAGGGTGTGGAGTTACAGGTGGGTGGCACGAAGGAGGATGACGGCAGGGGGAAAGGAAGGTGAGTTGCAGAGAGGCGGAGCAGGGAGAAGGAGCAGGGCAGACAGTGTAGTGTGTGCGCAGGGGGGTATAGGGGAGAGACAGAGAGGGAGATGGAGAGTGTTGAGATGCAGGGGAGAGACAGAGAGGGAGAGGGAGAGTGTTGAGTTGCAGGGGAGAGACAGCGAGGGAGAGGGAGAGTGTTGAGTCGCAGGGGAGAAGGCGGATCCAAGGGAGAGGGATGGAGAGAAGAAGAGAGAGTGACAAAGAAGAAAGGGTGAGGAGAGAGCGTGTGGAGTGAGAGAGAGAGAGAGACGTGCAGGTGGGTACGTGTGGGGTGTGCAAGTGGAGAAAGAAAAAGATGGAGAAGAAGGGAAGAAAAGAATGAAAAGGGTCGGTGTGGCAGTGATGCAGGTGCAGCAACGTGGAGAGAAGAAGAAGGGAAAGAGAGGGAGAGAGGGGAAGAAGGAGATAAGGGAAAGAGAGGGGTGTAGGTGGGTGTGGCGGTGTTGCAGGTGGGTGGAAGAAGAGGAAGGAGAGGGAGAGAGGAGAACAGGGAAGGGGAGAGAGGAAAAGCATGGGGAGAGAGAGAGAGAAAGAAGAAGAAGGAGAGAGGGGGGCAGAAGACCAGAGAGGGAGAGAGAACGGAAAGAGGGAGGACGGGGAGAGTGGAAGAAAGAGCGTGAGAGAGGAGAGAGACGTGCAGGTGTGTGGAGCGGAGAAGGAGAATGATGGTGCGCAGAGAGGTAGAGGGAATGGAGAGAAGGAGAGAGAGTGACAGAGAAGAATAGGGAGATAGGGAGAGAGAGAGAGAGACGTGCAGGTGGGTGGAGCGGAGGAGAATGATGGCAGGGGAAGAGAAGAGAGGAAAAAAGAAAAAGAGAGAGAAAGAATGAAAGAAGAAGAGGAGAAGGTGTGCAGGCGAGAGAGGAAGAAAAGAAAGAATGAAAGAAGAAGAGGAGAAGGTGTGCAGGCGAGAGAGGAAGAAAAGAAAGAGCGTGAGGGGAAGAAAAATGAGAAAGAAAGAAAAGGAAGAGAAGAAGAAAGGGGTGATGATGCAGATGCAATGGGCACGAGGAGAGGAAGAAAAGAAAGAGCGTGAGGGGAAGAAAAATGAGAAAGAAAGAAAAGGAAGAGAGGAAGAAAGGGGTGATGATGCAGATGCAATGGGCACGAGGAGAGGAAGAGGGCCTACCTGGTTCCGGAGTCCAGCGGCGAGAGATGGCGAGGGAACGTGCTGCTGTGGCTGGAGGTGCTGCTGTGGGCGGACGTGCTGCTGCGGCGAGATCGGACCTCCGTGGGGTTGCTGCTGCGTGCGTCTGGAGGAAGAAGATGGGGAGTCCGGGTCTGCGTCGGATGGAGATGAGGGAGATCCGGAGGAACGGGTTAAGGAGCAGAAGATGATGATGGGGAAGGGAGTTCTATCTGGGTGAAGGAGATGGACGTGTGATCTGCACCTGTGTTTGGGAAAGATGGAGGGCGAGATGGTGAGATGGAGAAGATGGTAGAGGCTGGTGATGGTGGGTTGTAGGGGAGAGATGAGAGATGATGATGGGGTGCTGTGTGAGGGAAACGAGTGGAGGGAAGAGGATGGAGGGCGATGGTGCTGCGACTGGGAGAAGGAGAGGTGGAGAAAGCGAGGAAGGGGAGAAGAAGAGAGGAGACAGAGGGCGAGGGAGACCAGGGAGAGAGATGGACGTGCGTGTGATGGAGAGTCCTGTGACTATCAAGGGGAGAGATGATGGGATTGAGTCCAAGATGGGTTGTGGCGTGAGGGAGATGGAGATGGAGAGCCTGGGGTCTGCCTCCAGATCTGGGAGAGGTTCTGCCTATCATTTTTTTTGGATCGGCTTGGGTGTTTTAAAATTCAGAGGGATAAGGCCCTGGTTGGGAGAGAGATGAGAGGGATGAGGATTTGGTGTTTGAAATTCAGAGGGATAAGGCCTGGGTTGGGAGAGAGATGAGAGGGATAAGGCTCAGGTTGTGTTTGGGTCAAGTTCGGGTCAGGAGGTTTGGATCTGGCTCGGGTTGTGTTTGGGTCAGGTGAGGTCTGGACTTGGCCTAATGAGTTGGATCGGGTCAGGTTCAGCTTGGGCTGGAGTTCATTGGGCCAGACCTGGTGGGTTTGGATTTAAAAGAAACTGGTTTGGGTCGAGAAGGTAGGGTCCGGTGGAGATTGGCCGGGTTATCATTAATGGGGCCCAGGTTTCGTAGATTTCAATCCGCTCGTCGGATTTCGACGTTCTACATATTGACGGAAAGCTCTCGGCGAGTAGGTCACGATGAGCCAATTTTCAGGGCAATCAGAGGTCCATAAATGATAGGTGATTTTTCACGCGGGCGCCGCGGGGTGTGGGACCCGCTGTCATGATTTTTTGATCCGCCCGTCAGATCTTGGAGTTCTATATATGGGCAGAAAGCTCTCGATGAGTAGATCACGATGAGCCAACTCTTGGGGCGATCAGAGGTCCAGAGATGACAGGTGACTTTTGACTCGGGACCTAATACGGACATCATTAAATAGGGTGGACTGAATTGCCCCTCATAGGGTGCCAAAACGAGGTGTCTACAGTATGCCCCTCTTTGGAGGACAGCACGTACAGAGTTGTTCTCCAAAGATAAGGAGACACATACTCATGCCTCCGCTTGAGCCTTTGGGCTCAAGGGAGTGGCAACCTATGAGGGTGAGTTCGAACTGGCTCGATGGAATCGGGATAAGGTTGTTCTAGGCCATCCCGTTAATTAGGTCTCCTTTTAGGTCTGAGCTTGATCACGTAATATGAGGATGTCACCTCATGCCTTTCCATTTTCTATCAAAAATTAAATCCCTACAAAGTGAATCATCCTACTGGGGGGGTGCACAAAGTGTCAAAGCAGGATTTTGAAAGAGCATGTTACGGTAATGATATTAAATGTAAGAGCACAAGTTTGGAAGATTAAGTTTGGGTTTTTTTTTCAGTTCAGCGACACTTACCTCTTGGATCCTGTTCCTTTCGGTGTGGTGGCCCTCACATTTTCACCTGTAATAAATCCTGACTAGAAGGAAAGACGGGAGCAACGACTCGCCTTGCGGTGAAGTTAGTACATAAACGTGCCAAGTGTGTGTTCTGCATGTGATGATGTTAAGAAGGCTTGTAATTGTGATGCAGACTAAATTTAAAATGTTTGTGCTAATGCAAGGCATGTCCTCGACATCATCCTGTAGTCATGACATCAATCAACCACTACCATGATAGTCAATAGAGATAAAATAAAATAATAGAAATGCATGCACCACATGCAAGGGAAAAAGAATAAAAGATAAATAGCAGGGGACAATCCTTTGGATGTATATCGAGTAGGAAATTGAGATCGAAAGATATCTAAAACTTATCCATAGCACACACATAGCATGAAACAGTACACATCCAATACCAAGACTAGAGGCAAATCGTTGTTGGCTAATCCGAAGCAAAGGGGTGATTATTTTCCGACTGATAGTATATCTCGTTTCGAGAGGAGTCGTGCACAAAACATGGTATCCGCGTGGGGTTTTGGATCAAGGGTTAACCAGGGAGGTGTGAGGCATGTTTACGTAGGTTCATATATATAAAAAAAAATGCCCCAGCATATGGGGTGACATATGTGAACGATCCCTGAAACAAAACAATGTATAACCTATCCTGCATTCAACCATAAGGCATTAGTAACAAAAGCATGCATGAGGTGAGAGTGTGTGGATTGGTGAGTGTTTGTGACAACTGTGCATGTGACGGGACCTGAATTGGGAAGCCGCGCAGAATAAGTAAGTATGCGTGTGCGTGTACGCATGTACATATATGTATATATAAAAATGCCCCAGCGTGAAGCTGGTGTGTTTTCTGGCTGGGAGTGAGAGAGTGAAGGTGGTCTAGCTCTCTGATCCATGGCTGCTAGTTTGATTATGATATGACCTTCCCCAACTATCCTTTGGAGATCGATCCCTCATGATTCTTTTCTAGCCGTTTTGGTCCTTTTAGTCGAACTTTGGAGAGCGCTAGGCTGCCCCTGGAATTCATGTGTGAGCACAAGTTTCGTGTGTGGGAGATAGTGGGTTGCCGTGCTTCCTCAGTGTTGTGGTTACCGGCCACTCTCCGCTTGGTTCATTAGGCAAGGGCCCATGTCATTCGAGCAGGCTTGGGTTTTATGAATGCTATTCCGTTACTTTGGCCTTTTGGCCCTTTTCTCTCTGTTTTTTTTTTATTCTCTCTCTCTTTTTTTTTTCCTTTTTTTTTCCGATTTGTGACTGTTTAATGCCTGGGTCCCTTAAGCTTTCTAATTAACCCATGTAACGAGCGTTACGCCAATGACTCCCAAACCAAATGGCTTTAGGGCACTAGGTATGTAAATACCCCTACGGGCTTACTGACTCGGGTTAAAAAGGCTACGAACCCAAACTAGTCACAAAACTTTTATTCTTTTCAGGACTTCTAACTAAACACCTTTTTTTTTTTTTTTTTTTTTTGGGGGGGACTGGTTTGGGAGAGGGGTGCCTAGGGTTTGGGCTTCTAAAGCATCAGGCATGGGGAGCACACCCACATCTCATGCAACTCCACCGTGGTTTCTCTTTTCTCTCTTTTGTGAGTGATAAGGGGAAGCTTTCATGACATGGACGAGCTCGCTTATAAACTTTTGCATTGAATGGCTTCAACCGTGCAGAACATTGTGTGGGGCCAGACTCACTGTTCTAGTGTTTTTTTTTTTTTTTTTTTGCCAGTGTGTGTTTAATTTCCAAGTTTGGCTGTTGCACCTCTCCTCGGTCTTCCCTACGGGATTTATACAGCCATATCAAGAGACCGAGGGTCATACTCCGCAAGAAGTGAAGAAGGGTCATGTGGTGTACTTTTTCAAGTACATAGCATTCCATGGATCGGGGAGCTCTTCCCCTTCTGCATTCACTAGTCTATATGCATTGCCAGAATATACTTCTTTAACTACATATGGGCCTTCCCAATTAGGTCGCAATTTACCTTTAATGTGTGGGAGTTGTGATTGAGTGATGTGTTTCAATACAAGGTCACCTGTTTTGAATTTCCTCTCTATGACATGCTTATCGTAGGCTCTTGCGATTCGCTTCTTGTACACCTGAGCGTGCTCTGCTGCTTTCATCCTTTTCTCATCGAGGAGGTCCAGCTGTATTTGCAATGCTTCTCGTCTTTGGCCTTCTGTCATCTCTTCATCTAATTGGATCCGCAAAGATGGGTGCAGGAGCTCGAACGGAAGAACTGCCTCCATCCCGTAAGTCAATGCATATGGGGTCTCACCTGTCGGAGTCCTAATGGAGGTTCGATATGCCCACAATGCCTCGACCAAACGGTCTGGCCAATCACTGCCCTTAGTTGTTTCCACTGTCTTCTTGATGATCTTGAGTAGTGTCTTGTTTGTAGCTTCAGCCTGTCCGTTTGCTTGGGGGTAATAAGGGGTTGAATGATGTAGTTCTATACCATATTTTGTGCACAAATCCTCCATTGCCTGAGATATGAATTGGGGGCCATTGTCAGTTATGAACACTTTCGGAACGCCAAACCGGGCTATTATGTTCTTTTGAATGAACTTGACCACCGTGGATTCTTTGATATGGATAAATGCCTCAGCTTCTGCCCATTTGGTGTAGTATTCTGTTGCCGTTAATATGAAAGCTTTGTTCTGGGTGTTTTCCACGGTTGGGACTAGAGGTCCTATGATATCAAACGCCCAAGTCGAAAAAGGCCACGGAGCAGTAGTGGGATGCAGCGAAGATGCAGGAGCGTGAATCAAGTCTACGTGCAGCTGACATTTCTTGCACTTTCTGATGTAGTCCACGGAGTCTGATTCCAATGACAACCAGTAATATCCTAACCGGATGATTTTCTTGGAGAGCATCAGGCCGTTTACGTGTCCTCCGCATATGCCGGAATGAGCCTCTTCGATTATTTCTCGTCCTTCCTCAACCGTCACGCATCGCAGGAGGATCCCACTGAATGATCGGCGATATAACAGTCCTCCGACAACGACGTACCTTTAAACCATTTCTTTCAGTGCCCTTTTGTCGGATTTGGTGGCATATTCAGGGATGTATCCATCGCGCAGGTAGTTCCAGATATCGAAGTACCATGGATGGTCGTCTATGAGTTCTTCGTCATGTTGTAGGGGGGCCAGTATCCGCTCTCGATTGGGTTCCTCTGCCTCTGTCTCTTTCCCTTTCGCTTTCCTTACTTTCGGTCCTTCATCTTTGGATGGAATCTTATCTGGATCTCCGAGGGCCAAGTCTTTTAGTTCAACCGAGGGAGTGTCTATCCTTTGAATGTGAAAGGTCTCGGATCCCTTGTCGAGGGGGACTTCCACGATCGAGGCCGAGGTGGCCAATGAGTCGGCCAGCCGGTTTAAAGCTCGCGGGATATAAAGAAAGGACATTTTCTTGAACTGGGACATAGCTTTCTTGGCCTTTTCATGATAATGAGCGAGCTTAGGGGCGTTCACCTTCCATTCACCTGCCACTTGGGATATGACCACCTTTGAATCCCCGAGAACTCGGAGTTTCTTAACTTCCAACTTCGCGGCCTTTCTTGAACCTGCTAGGAGTGCTTCGTACTCCATTTCATTATTGGTGGCTGGGAAGCCGACTTTGAAGGCCTTCGGTATCGCCACTCCTTCTGGGGACAAAAGCACTATCCCAATCCCTTTTCCATTCTGATTCAAGGCACCGTCGAAGTACATCGTCCACGACTCGGGGTCCTTTATCTCCTCGATGTCTACACATAGCACGTCTTCATCTGGAAAATCGGTTTTGACCGGTTCATACTGTGGCAGGGGGAGATATGCAAGGTGGTCAGTGATGGCTTGCCCTTTTATTGACTTCTGAGTTACGTATGTTATGTCGAATTCTGCCAAGAGCATCTGCCATCGTGCCACTCGTCCTGAAGTGACAGGTTTCTCAAAGATATATTTCAAAGGATCCATTCTGGCCAAGAGTTTGACTGAGTAGGCTAAGAAGTAGTGTCTGAGTTTCTGGGCAGCCCAAACCACCGCTAAGCACGTTTTTTCTATCGAGGAGTATTTCCGTTCATATGGCAAGAGAGATTTGCTCAAGTAATAAATTGCATTCTCTTTCCGGCTAGTCTCATCATGTTGACCCAGGACTATGCCTATCGCGAATTCCGTCGCTGACACATATAAAATGAGAGGCTTATCTTTAGCAGGGGGCTTCAAAACGGGGGGACTCAATAAATATTTCTTCAAATCCTCAAATGCCTTCTGGCAGTCGTCGTCCCAGTGGTATTCCACGCCTCCTTTTAGCAATTTGTAGAACGGCTCACATCTTTGCGAGTGCTGTGAAATGAATCTTCTAATGAACTGTAGTCGCCCTATGAGGCCTCTTAATTCTTTGAGGTTCTTCGGGGGCGGCATTTCGAGGATAGCTTTCACCTTCGAGGGGTCGACTTCGATTCCCCGATTGCTGACCATGAACCCTAAAAGTTTTCCTGACGACACCCCAAAGACACACTTCTTCGGATTCATTCTCAACTTTGTCTCCCTTGACCTTTGGAGGACCTTCTTCAAAGCTGCAGCATGGTCTGCACGAGTTTGGGATTTAATTAAGATGTCATCGACATATACTTCCATACAATCGTGCATCATGTCGTGGAATATCGCCATCATGGCTCTTTGGTAGGTTGCACCTGCATTCTTCAGTCCAAAGGGCATGACAACGTAGCAATAAGTCCCCCAGGGGGTAGTAAACGAGGTCTTTTCTTGATCCTCTTCTGAAAGCTTTATCTGGTTGTACCCCGAGTATCCATCCATGAATGAGAGCATTGCATGCCCAGCGGTGTTGTCGACGAGCACGTCTATGTGTGGTAAGGGAAAGTCGTTCTTAGGTGAGGCCTTGTTTAGGTTCCGAAAGTCGATGCAGACCCTGATACGTCCATCTTTCTTCTTGACCGGGACAATGTTGGCAATCCATTGAGGAAACAGCACTACCCTAATGAATTTGGCCTGGAGAAGTTTGTCAACTTCCTCTTTCACCTTAACCGCGACGTCAGGGAGCATTCTTCTCAGCTTCTGTTTAACCGGTCTCGCACTCTCTTCCAATGGAATTTGATGTTCTACCAGAAGCGGGTCTAGTCCTGGCATGTCATGGTAGTCCGACGCAAATACGTCCTGATATTCATCCAGGACTTTAAGGATCTCTTCTTCTTCACCGAGTTCCAAGCATGCACTAATCTGGACTAGCTTGGGCCTTTCCTCAGTCCCCAAGTTGATCTCCTTTGTCTTCTCGGCCGTCGACTGAGTTTGCTCGTCAAACCCTTTCTCGGCCGTCGACTGAGTTTGCTCGTCTCCTTTGTCTTCTCGGCCGTCGACTGAGTTGATCTCCTTTGATCTCTTCTTGATGACCCTTTGGAACTCTTCCGAGACTTCATCGTCTTCTCCTTCGGCATCTACTAATTCGTAAACGCCCATCTCATCCTTTACGTTCTCGGTTCCCGGAGATGATTCTGGCTCTGAAATAATGGGCATCGACTCATACCCTATCTTGCTAATTCGGCTCATGATTTCCTCTAGCCGTGATTGCTCTATCGGGGGAATTTTCCAGCGCTCAGGTCTTCTTATGGCCCTACAATAGTCAAAGGTCTCTACTCCTAAACTACTTACATTTTTGGTTTTTTGGTTTTCTACTTTTTTTGGGATTTTGGGGTTTTGTGATTTTTTTGGGTTTTTAGAATGATATGGTACAGGGTGGGTTGAGGAGGGGCTATCTAAGGAGGAAGATCCCTGCCCCGGGCAATGCCGAACTGCGGGGCGATACACCACTTCATCGCCTTCGAGATTTTCGATCTCCCAGGTTTTGCTGTCTTCTTCTGAAGGTCCTGCTCTCCAGTGTCGCCACGCAGCTGACCAGTATACGACTTCTTGGCTATCGGGATCTTTGACTTCCCAGGTTTCATAGTCGTTTCTCTTTTCGGAAATCGGTGTTTTTTTTTTTTTTGGGCAATTTCACCGAATCGCTAATACCAATCATGTTACAAGACAGCATTTGGAAACTTTCCTCCAGGGGGAAACTTGAACCTCTAATCTCGTCAGATTCGTGGAATTCTTCCCAGGTACCAAAGATGTCTTCGTAAGTTTCGACCTCCTCGTCGTCAGACGACGAATCGGTTATACCATCTATCAATAGTTCTTTCCCTTTTTCCTGGGGGTGGATCTGATGGCATCCTTCTCCGTTGGGAGGTTCATTGGGGTCCAAGAGCTTGCTATGCCTGACGAAGTGTTCCCCTAGTTTCCAATCCTTTCTTGAGAGTGTTACCTAATCATACGGGTTGAATCCCAGTCCTTCTGTTCCTATCCTTGCTTCCAGGATAACGGGGTCAAGAATCCCATCCTCACTCCTACCTAGCCCCAATCCGGGCTGATATCCAAGTTTTCTCATGAGGTTCCAGCCATGTATGCACTCTTTTCTTAATGGCGGTTCAGGTAGAGGGACCGGATCCGGTGTCATACTCCGGACAGGATCGATGTCCGTCAGGGAAATGGTGGGATCAACCCTATATCCATGGGTTTTGGTTCCAGGCGGGATAGGGGCCGGTCGCAAGGTGGGAAGTATCTGAAGTCCTTCTGGTTCGATCACAGGCGGGTCCCCCATTAGCTTCACGATTTTTCCTAAGTGGGGAAACTTAATACATTGATGCCTAGTGGACATGACCGCCTTCATGTGATTCAGCCAGCGACGCCCTAATATCAAGTTGAAGGTTGCTGGGATATCCATGACGTAGAATTCTTCGGGTACTGAGATCGGGCCTGCTTGCACTAATAACATGATCTTCCCACAAACGTTCTTCCTATTTCCATCATATCCTGTCACCACCAACGGAGCTGGGGTTAGGTCTTTGGCAGTTAGATCCAGCGTCTTGTATGTTTTCAGTGGACAGATGTTTAGGGATGCCCCTGTGTCTACCAAAGCACCGGATATCTCCTTCTCGGCCACCCTAACTGTGAGATGTAGGGGTGAGGTCCTCGCTTCAGGTGGTATTTCTTTTAGTTCCTCCTCGGTAAAGTTGAGGATTGGCAAAGATGTCTCAGACGACAAGGACGCAATGGACGCCCGTAGTTGCTCTGGGGTTATATTTTCCGGAACTTGTAAGTGGGTGATGGCGTCCATCGGCTGTTTTTGATGCATAGGGGAAGTCTTGATCAGATCGAGGATTGACACCTTAGCTGGTATCTTCGTTAGATGCCCTAGGAGATCATACTCTATCCCAGTTTCCAGCTGAGCATGAGGTCTCTCTTCGACAGCCTCTTCGGTCTGTGCGTTAGGGATTTGTAAGCCAGGATCCGGCGCACTGGCGATCGGAGGTAGCCGCGGTGGGTGGATCCATCCTGATCGGAGGTGTGCTTGTGATGGCCCAACATCCTGGGGGTGATTAAATTGGGAGTGAGTGCTGGTCCGAGACCCCTCGTACGCGATATCATCATCAAAGAACACCTTGTAGAGGTCCGGGGAGTCGATTACCATGCCGATTTTCATGTTATCTAGTCTGAAATTAGTTTTTCCGTCCCAATTGACGTATTTCCAATAGTCATCATCTTCAAAAAAATCATCATAGTAGGGTTTAGTCTGACTAATGGCTGGCTGGATCGGGAAATCAGTTGATTGATGTGACACGGTGGCGACATCGGCCGACGGTCCCTGCAACGGTTGTGTCGAGGTTGACGCAGCGTGTTGTGGCATCGGGTTTGTGTAGATTTGCATGTTCGGCACCTCCTGCGTCGTACCGGTAAGCAGACCTTGGGCTTGTGGCATTTTCTGAGGATCGTAGACTCCCGTGAGTTTGATGCTATTCCACTCAATCGCCCCTTCATCTCTGAGGTCGTAGATCAGGTCTCTGGCCGTATAGCAATGGGTTAAGTCATGTCCCAGCATCCTGTGGTATGCACAGAATCTCGTCCGATCAAGGTGGTCTGGCCATTGCTGTTGTCTTTCTGGTGGAAGCTGGATAGCGTTTTGTTCTATGAGCGACCAGAAAACAATGATCCAAGGTTGAGGGAGGGGCGGGTAGTTAGCCCTTTTCGGTCCAAGCCTTCTCTTGTTCCCGTCATTGTTTTGGCCTAAATTGTCGTTATAATTGAACGAGACTGCGTTATAATTCGGCCGAGGATTAGTACTCTGATTCGGGTTTTGAGGCATCACCGGCTGATTCACAGGCTGTCGTGCCGGATTTAGGTTTTGCCTTGGATGAACGGGTCCCCTTTGGTCATGTGGTTGTTGGTTATATCTCTGATCATTCCGAGGAAGATCCCGGTAGCTCTGATCGTTCCGGAAGCTTTGTGTGTTCCCTTGGAAATTAACATCCCTGTTTTGTCCTTGATTCCGCTGTTGGTTGAAATTCATTTCCTGACCAGGATTATATGGGCGATAAACCACCTCTTGGGTCGAGTTTACTTCCGAGGTCACGCGATTTTCCACTTGATTGGTCACGCGACGAACAATCCTTTTTTGATCGGAGATGCCTAGGTTATTCAATATTCCATCGTCTAGATTCTGTTTCATTCTCGACAATCGATGGTGTAGGCCGCTCCAATTCATGACTTCCCCGATCGTCATCAATGTCCTCATCGGTTCTTTCATGTTCGAAATGACCATCCTGACTTGTTCCTCCTCCTTCATATTGCAGTCAGACCTCGTGAATTGACTCAGCCATCTCGCGGCGAATTCTTCATAATCCTCATTGTTCTTTTGCTTTAAGTTGGCTAAGTCATGCCACAGGGGTTTGTTCTTAGTTAGGTGTTGGTATCGCACCAGAAATTTTTCTATCACATCCTCGAAGGTATTGATCTCGTGTGAAGGCACAGATGTGTACCAAGTTAGCGCATCTCCGGCTAGCGATTCTTGAAAGTAATTAATGAGGAGGGCATCGTCGTCAGCGATTATACGGCATTTACTGCAAAAGGACACCAAATGGTGTTGAGGGTCTGTAGTCCCGTCATACGCTACGAACTTTGGGGCTTTAGCTGGGAAGGGTGATTTCTTGGTCTCTTCTTTCTTCGTGAAGTCATAGAACCCTAACCTTTTGCCTTGTCGTGACGGTGACTTCTTTCTAATTTCACTCTTCAGCCCTTCTATTTCCTTCCGCATTTCTCTAATTGCATGGGAATTAGGGTTTTGATCTTCGTGCGCTTGGCCACGTCTCGGGGCCTCAACTGGGGTTCGATAATAAATCGGTTCTACAAGATCGTGTTGAGGGTCCAGTTGGGGTCCCAAAGGCACATAGTGGTAGCTTTCCTCAGCTCGTGTTCTCCTAGGGGCCTGAATTTGGGTTTGGTTTCGAGTTCTATCCAGGTCATGAGCTAATCCTAATCGTCGACCCACATAAGTCAATTGGCGGGAGAGCTCGTGGGCTGGATGGTCCGGCCGATGTTCCTCGTGAAGCTCATGAGGGTCTACATCGTCCGCAACTTCATCATAATAGAGTGGGGGATCTTGCTCCTCGTCTAACATTTCGTAAGCCGGAGTCAATTGATCTTGATACGTTAGAGGTGATCTTTCGTATCCCGTCGGTTGATGATAGGTTAGCCTAAGGCCAGATGAGTTTGGGATCGATCGGCTTACGGAGACAGTCGGAGGAGTCATTGCTTGAAGTTGGGGTTGGACTACCTCATGCTGGTATTGATGGTGGATTATGGGTGCGTTCTGTGCACTGGTGTAAACAGCAGGGCTTCGCCGCGGGACCCTCGGCGTGAGCGATCGAGCCGGGCCCACCTGTCCTTGGCCTATATGGAGGCGTGTACTTGCATATGGGATCGGGGCTGGTTGCTGTCTCGCTTGTCTAGTGGTGGTCATAATGGATGTATCAAAAGGTGTTCTATATTGGGGGACCATAGAGATAATCGGTTCAGTTCGGGTAACCGTAGCTGAATGATGGATGACTTGTGAAGTGACCGGTTGAAGCACACGGCGAGCCCGTGTTGTGATGTTGGCATAGGTCTTATGCTCTACCGTCTGTTTGCTCGATCCGACCAAATCCTTATACGTGACTCGAGAGTCGGCAGAGTATGAGTCCCTCCTTATTGGAGTTGGAGGACTAGAGTGACTTTTTCTCGCGACTACTGCGTTCATGGGAGAAGGGACCCGTTCGACAATCGGAGAGCCCGATATGCGCGGGGAATAGCGCGGTTCAGATAATGGGGTAGAAAGAGATCTAGAGATCTCAGTATCTAATGGGGGGAAATAAGCCTCACCGATGGCTCGAGTTGCTCCCAAGGTTGAAATAGGAGGAATGTCCGGCATTCCCCATGGGTGATTCGCCATTTGTAAGAAAGTGGGGGTGAGAAGAGAAAGACTTTAGAAAAGATGAGAATGGAAAGAATTTAGGAAAGAAGAAAATGTTTTATGGAATTAATGCGAGAAAGAGAAAAGATTAATAGGGCTGCGCTCTTATGTTGTAAAGGGGAGAGCTTCAGCGGGCGGTTATGCGGACGCTAGTTCACATTTGATTTATACCCATAATGACCCTTAAATAAACGAGACACGGACATTCGGTCATTGATCGAAGGTTCGTGTTTCATAATAAAGCTTCTAAAAGACCCAAGTAAACGATAAGACAGCGAAAGATGTCCCGTCACGATCGCCAGGCTGTTGGCATGGAGATCGTGGGACCTGCAAAAGACCCAAATTCGTGACGAGACAACAGAAGAAGTCCCATCACGATCGCCAGGCTGTCGGATGTGAATTTTGACCCCCCCCCCCGAGAGGGGAATCGCCATTCAATAGTGTGAGATAAAAAAAATACATCGAAAATGAGGATTCCGACTACCCTCAAAATCGACGGATCACGATCGCCAGTTACGGATTCGGCCGTAACACCGTCCTTCGACGAAAGCCGAAAGAATGCGGGAGGAAAATGGGGTGGGTTCTTCTCTCGTCTAATGTGCCGCCGGCGACACACGACGGGTGTCTCGTCACTTAATTTGGGTCTTTCAATTCGGGTCGAACTTGGGTCAAGGGTCAAATTACGGGCTTCAAGATGGGACCATAATGAACTAGGCAGGGGAAATCAACATCCAGGGTTGAACAGACTAATTAAAGTTAAATCCAAGTATTCTAGGGGATAAGCGAATTAAAATGAAAATAAACTAAGAAAATAAGGGGAAAGGTGCCAAATATTTAGAAGAGGATCAACCCCATTCCTGGGTACCCCCTTCAATGTCCTTTAACGACCTAGGGTTTAAAGGCTGATTCTTCGAATCGAAAGAATGATGCAGACGAAACTTCGAGTTGTGATTTCTCTGGGTTTGCGTGCGATACGTAGGTGATAAAAGTGCATGGCCGATGATGGGCCAGAAGTAAGATAAAAAATGGCCGATGTTGGGCCCGGATTGATTGAGGGTGGCCGATGATGGGCCGGTAGTAAATAAACTGATATTGGGGTGTGTGAAATCACTCGTCTCATTTCGTCATTCTCATTAATTCAGGTTCTCGGAATCAGCCTCTATTCCCTTTAATCATTGAGTTCAGATAAATATTTGGCACCGGAGGTGGAGGAAAAGAGAAGAAAATTTTTTTGGAATTGGTTTTGTTAGTTTTATAGTTTTTTTCGATTTTAATAATTGGGGCTAGAAGGGCCTAACTATGGGAGTTCCTACTTGGATTTAATCTAACTATTCCATTTCCCTAATGGATCTCTACCCTATCCTAAGGTCCTAACCGTCCACATCCGCTCTCCCGGTCCCTTAGCGGGGCCTGGAGAGAGAGTGGGACCTAATCAGTTGAAGTTTAAGAAATTGGGGTAGTCTAAGCTGGCTAGGGGGAGACCTAGATCTAGGTCCGGGGTCTGACCTAATCAGTCTAGACTACTATATAATTTCTAACTCCAATTTATTAATATTTTGGTTTTTTTTAATATCTTTTACTTTGTTTTTTGGTATTTTGGATTTTTATTATTTTTATTTGTTTTTATGTTTATTCATAGGGCCTAAAATCCTAAATTGATTTATCCTAATGAAATGGGAAGGGGGAAAGAGAATGAATTTCTAATTTTTAATTTAATTAATTTATTTGAAATTTCCTAAATAATATTTCCTAATCCTAATGAGAGAGGAAGGGAGAAAAGAACTTAATTATTAAATTTAGCCTAATTATCCTAATTAATAGGGTAGCTAAAATTCTGTTTTTAATCTTTACTTTTTATTTTATTATTTGTTTTCTTTTGGTGTTTTTGGTTTTTATTCTAATTTTTATATATATATATATTTTTTTTAATAAATTATGCAGTCCTAAATTGCACCTAAAAGAATACGAAATAAAAATGCAACTAAGTTATAATGCATTGGCAGGTTGAATGCATGCGCAGGTTAGAATATGCTAGAAACAAATTCAAAATAATTAACAACTTAAAATATTATTCAGATGCATGAACATGTTGGGGTGCATGAGCATATTAGTTATATGCAATATCATAAAAAAAATAAACAATAAACAATTATGGATCTAAATTCAATGCAAGCAAATGAAATAGACATGCATGGGTTCGGTTTAGATGAGTGGGCTAGTCCGGTGGGTGCAATAGGTGGGTTTAAGTGGAGAGAGGAAGAATGGGGAGAGGAAGAAAGAAAGAAGGAAAGGATGAAGTGATGCAGCAGCAGGCAGAGGACGCAGGTGGAAAGAGAGGAACAGAGAAAGGGTCAGAAAGAGAGTGGACGGGAGAAAGAGAGATGGGTCGCAGAGTGAGAGAGAAAGGTGAGGGAGAGAGGGACTGAGAAAGTAGGGAGATAGGGAGAGCAGGGAGAGAGGGGCTGAGAGGGTAGAGAGAGAACGAGAGAGAGTGAGAGTGCAGGCAGAGGAGGGAGAAGAGAACGAGAGGGAGAGGTTGAGTTGCAGGTGGCGGGACGTGCGGGGGAGAGAGAGGTGGAGAAGAAAGGGTGAGGGGAGAGGGTGTGGAGTTACAGGTGGGTGGCACGGAGGAGGATGATGGCAGGGGGAAAGGAAGGTGAGTTGCAGAGAGGCGGAGCAGGGAGAAGGAGCAGGGCAGACAGTGTAGTGTGTGCGCAGGGGGGTACAGGGGAGAGACAGAGAGAGAGATGGAGAGTGTTGAGATGCAGGGGAGAGACAGAGAGGGAGAGGGAGAGTGTTGAGTTGCAGGGGAGAGACAGCGAGGGAGAGGGAGAGTGTTGAGTCGCAGGGGAGAAGGCGGATCCAGGGGAGAGGGATGGAGAGAAGAAGAGAGAGTGACAAAGAAGAAAGGGTGAGGAGAGAGCGTGTGGAGTGAGAGAGAGAGAGAGAGACGTGCAGGTGGGTGCGTGTGGGGTGTGCAAGTGGAGAAAGAAAAAGATGGAGAAGAAGGGAAGAAAAGAATGAAAAGGGTCGGTGTGGCAGTGATGCAGGTGCAGCAACGTGGAGAGAAGAAGAAGGGAAAGAGAGGGAGAGAGGGGAAGAAGGAGATGAGGGAGAGAGAGGGGTGTAGGTGGGTGTGGCGGTGTTGCAGGTGGGTGGAAGAAGAGGAAGGAGAGGGAGAGAGGAGAACAGGGAAGGGGAGAGAGGAAAAGCACGGGGAGAGAGAGAGAGAAAGAAGAAGAAGGAGAGAGGGGGGCAGAAGACCAGAGAGGGAGAGAGAACGGAAAGAGGGAGACAGGGAGATGTGGAAGAGGGAGGACGGGGAGAGTGGAAGAAAGAGCGTGAGAGAGGAGAGAGACGTGCAGGTGTGTGGAGCGGAGAAGGAGAATGATGGTGCGCAGAGAGGTAGAGGGAATGGAGAGAAGGAGAGAGAGTGACAGAGAAGAATAGGGAGATAGGGAGAGAGAGAGAGACGTGCAGGTGGGTGGAGCGGAGGAGAATGATGGCAGGGGAAGAGAAGAGAGGAAAAAAGAAAAAGAGAGAGAAAGAATGAAAGAAGAAGAGGAGAAGGTGTGCAGGCGAGAGAGGAAGAAAAGAAAGAATGAAAGAAGAAGAGGAGAAGGTGTGCAGGCGAGAGAGGAAGAAAAGAAAGAATGAAAGAAGAAGAGGAGAAGGTGTGCAGGCGAGAGAGGAAGAAAAGAAAGAGCGTGAGGGGAAGAAAAATGAGAAAGAAAGAAAAGGAAGAGAAGAAGAAAGGGGTGATGATGCAGATGCAATGGGCACGAGGAGAGGAAGAGGGCCTACCTGGTTCCGGAGTCCAGCGGCGAGAGATGGCGAGGGAACGTGCTGCTGTGGCTGAAGGTGCTGCTATGGGCGGGCGTGCTGCTGTGGCAAGATCGGACCTCCGTGGGGTTGCTGCTGCGTGCGTCTGGAGGAAGAAGATGGGGAGTCCGGGTCTGCGTCGGATGGAGATGAGGGAGATCCGGAGGAACGGGTTAAGGAGCAGAAGATGATGATGGGGAAGGGAGTTCTGTCTGGGTGAAGGAGATGGACGTGTGATCTGCACCTGTGTTTGGGAAAAATGGAGGGCGAGATGGTGAGATGGAGAAGATGGTGGAGGCTGGTGATGGTGGGTTGTAGGGGAGAGATGAGAGATGATGATGGGGTGCTGTGTGAGGGAATTGAGTGGAGGGAAGAGGATGGAGGGCGATGGTGCTGCGACTGGGAGAAGGAGAGGTGGAGAAAGCGAGGAAGGGGAGAAGAAGAGAGGAGAAGAGGGCGAGGGAGACCAGGGAGAGAGATGGACGTGCGTGTGATGGAGAGTCCTGTGACGATCAAGGGGAGAGATGATGGGATTGAGTCCAAGATGGGTTGTGGCGTGAGGGAGATGGAGATGGAGAGCCTGGGGTTTGCCTCCAGATCTGGGAGAGGTTCTGCCTATCGTTTTTTTTGGATCGGCTTGGGTGTTTTAGAATTCAGAGGGATAAGGCCCGGGTTGGGAGAGAGATGAGAGGGATGAGGATTGGGTGTTTGAAATTCAGAGGGATAAGGCCTGGGTTGGGAGAGAGATGAGAGGGATAAGGCTCGGGTTGTGTTTGGGTCAGGTGAGGTCTGGACTTGGCCTAATGAGTTGGATCAGGTCAGGTTCAGCTTGGGCTGGAGTTCATTGGGCCAAGCCTGGTGGGTTTGGATTTAAAAGAAACTGGTTTGGGTCGAGAAGGTGGGGTCCGGTGGAGATTGGCCGGGTTATCATTAACGGGGCCCAGGTTTCGTAGATTTCAATCCGCTCGTCGGATTTCGACGTTCTACATATTGACGGAAAGCTCTCGGCGAGTAGGTCACGATGAGCCAATTTTCAGGGCAATCAGAGGTCCATAAATGATAGGTGATTTTTCACGCGGGCGCCGCGGGGTGTGGGACCCGCTGTCATGATTTTTTGATCCGCCCGTCAGATCTTGGAGTTCTATATATGGGCGGAAAGCTCTCGATGAGTAGATCACGATGAGCCAACTCCCGGGGCGATCAGAGGTCCAGAGATGACAGGTGACTTTTGACTCGGGACCTAATAAGGACATCATTAAATAGGGTGGACTGAATTGACCCTCATAGGGTGCCAAAATGAGGTGTCTACAGCAGGTAGCATGGAACTTATTAAGTCTACATTATCTTCCTTCCATCTATTACGGGCGACTGTATTTTCATGCTTCCTCAAGCTGCTTTGCATGCTTTGGATCGTCATGTCAGGGATTTCTTCTGGAATTGTTGAATTCTCATTACATCCATCCTATTGCTTGGGACTCTATATGCCAACCGATAGCTATGGGTGGATTGGGTATCAACTCAATTCATGGAACAGCCAAGGCAGCCCTCTTAAGGAGAGTTTGGAATGTTGTCAGCAACAAACACACCTGCTGGAGCTTATGGATTAATGCCAAGTACTTTCGTGGAACGTCTTTTTGGGACGTGTTAATCCCAAAAACTGCCTCTTGGGGTTGGAAGAACATTTTAGTGCTTAGACTAATTGCTATGCCTCACATAAAATTACTAGTTGGCAATGGGTACCAAATAAAGTTCTGGACTGACCCTTGGGTTAATGGAGGGCGTTTAAAAGATTGTCATGGAGATAGAGCAGTGTATGATCTAGGCGTGGGGCCTGATATTAACGTCCCTCAATTTATTCAGAATCACAGGTGGAAGTTTCCCACTCCCACTTCAAATGCATTGATGGATATCTTCCAAACGATTCCAAACGAGATCGAGCCATGGCCTAACTTCAATGATGGACTTGTTTGGACTCTACAAGAGCATGGCAACTTCACTTTAAAGTCTCCTCACAACCTAGTATGCAGGAAATGGGATCAAACCCTCCAACGGCCTTCTATGATTTGGTTTACAGGGTGTATTAAAAAACACTCCATCTGTGCTTGGATGTTACTAAGGGGAAGGCTAAAAACAAAAGATTTTCTCCTTCAAAGGAACGTGGCGTGTGATTCTTGTTGCGTTCTTTGTAATTGTACATGTGAGACAGCTGCTCATTTAATTGTCTACTGCCCTTACTCTCAAGAAGTGTGGAAATCTCTCTTAGAAATGCTAGACCTGGAGCCGATCAGCTGTGAAAATCCACTGGAATTGCTGGAATCCATTATTTTTCCAATAGAGCAGCAAAAGACAAGCCTTCTGACTCCTGGGAAACTACTTTTCAGCGCATTTATTTGGCACATTTGGGCTTAGAGGAATGCAAGAATATTCAGAAGTAAAGAACACTCCAGCACGGCTGTGTTACAGAACATTATTCAAACCGTATGCAGTAGAACTCATTATCTTGACATAGCTTTCTTTCCCAAATGAAATTTGTCATCATTGGAATGTTCCTCCAAGCAACTCAGGTCTCCGATCGAAGCTTCCTCCCTAATCGAACCCCGGGTGGCGAGTATCTACTTGGTCAACTAATAACTGATCGTAGCCCCAAGTGCAAGGCCGCGATTGTAGTAATAACCGGTGAAACCGGATCGATCCACGGAGAGTTTATTTATCGCAAAACCTGTCCTAATAAAAAAAACTAGTTCTAGCCTAAAAAAAACTATACAAATCAAATTTTCTAATTGAATTAAAAATTAATTACAAATCTGAAATATTAATTACAACCAAAGAAAATTAAAATCCTAATCTAGAAACCTAATCTAACCACTGCATCACCATAAGATTTATTAGCCCAACCAATTGCAATAATTGTTAAGGGTGCATAAAATAAAGAATAAAATAAAATAAAATAAAATCAGAGAATAAAGAAATTAGATTTTAATTCTAAAACTTTGCAATAATTACTTTGCTTAATGCCATCAAGAAAAATCAAGACCACCGCACCAAGTGCGCACTGTCACTACGCACAAAAATTCAATGTTGACTCATTGGTGAAGACCAAGACCCCATAAACTTGATTTATTAATGAAAGACCCATTACAAGCAAATAACCATTACAAAATTCTTTTAATAAAAATAAAGTGCATCCAACCTTACCATAGACACAAGAAACACTAAACGGAGGAGAGGGACTCGCGGTCTTGAACGGCGATCCAACCGGCTCTCGTTTCGCGATCTGAAATCCAAGCAAGGGAAGATGATTTCAAAGATGATCCGATGGTGGAGTGACGATAGCAACGGCGGCGGCGTGACGGCGTAGAAATCCAAGTGGTAGTGTGCCTTAGGGAAGGCCTTGGATGAAATATTGATGGAAGGAGGAGAGATGAAGAAAAATTAATGGAAAAGGGGAAATAAGAAGTTGCTGGTCGTCCAAGGTGTGAGGGGAAGATGCTACCCACGTCCAGCCCTCTTTTGGCTCTTTTTATATATTTTTGATAGCTTGGGTTGCAAGGTTTTGATTTGGGTTAGGATTAGTAGTGTGGGGTCCAAGTTGGATTAGGATTAGGAGGGTTTTTGAGAGATTTTCTAGGGGTTGGCTCACAATCCTAGTAAAAATAGGATTGTTCTTATCTCATGCAACTCCCTCTCTTGGGTCCCACTTTGGTTAAGAATCAATTCAAATCTGAAATTTCAGATTTGAAACAAATTTTAAAACCATGTGGCCCCCCTCATGGACGTTTTTTAATCTTCTTGGAGTGGTGTTGGACGTGCAACACTTGGTGGGGAGAATTCTTGGTTTGCAAACTTCAATCTTGAGGCCTATCTTTTAGGAGATAAATTTAGCTACAATCTTGTACTCTTTCAATTTTTTTCCAACTTGGATTGCTTAGCAATATTTCCAATCATTTGAACTCCTCATGGCTAGAAAAACCTCTTAGCATGGCCCACCTTAAACATCTCTTCAAATCTGAATTTAATTTCATCCCAAACATGACATAGGAGTGGGCCATACTTGGAAGAATGCAATCTTGAACTATCCCACGCTTGGACGTCCCTACCTTGGCTTGACTTTCTTTTGCAATTTTTTCATCTTCTTTGTTTGGCGTGAATTGAATCTTAGCCATCCATCTTGACATGTAAGCAATATTTGTTGGAGAGTAGATATGACACCTCATCATCTCATGGCTCACAAATTTGGAACTTATCTTCAAAAGATTAAATCTGATTTTTTTTCTTGCATATGAGAGCGGACCCTACCATGGCCGCCCCTACCTTGGAATCCATGCCAAAGGAAGATGGGTCCATGGTGCATTTGATTCATCAATTCTCTTCCGTGGGCCCCGATTTCTGAAATTCCCTACAAAAATAAAAGCAAAGATCAAAGAATAATCTAATCATATAGGTAAGGAATTATGCAAGATGCGGTCCCAATTCACACCAAATAAATGCATAAAATGTCACAATTTTGTCAAGTTTTCTTCGATTAAATTAAAGGTGCAAAGAAAATTCATCATTTCATGTGTGATTAAAAAGTTATGAGAAATTTTTGACTTTCAATGCCAAAAATAGAGAAATTCATGATTTTATGTGAAAATGCAATTTTTGGATGAATTTTGACTCAAATTCAGACTTTGATGCTCAAAACATAAATTCATAATTTTTTACTAAAATGGTCCATGATTTGATGATTAAGTCCTTAATTACTCTAAAATGATGAGGAAATTCTACATTTTTAAGGACTCATCAATAACCATGTGATTGGAGTTCTACGAAGTGATGTCCATAATTAGAAGGCAGGTCATATTGAGCAGGAGTTGACTTACTTTATGGCAGTATTTCAAATAATGCAGCTCATTCCAGAGAATATCACACATCTTACTATTGACTCAGATTCAGCGCTCCATCAAGTCCTTCGCAGTCCTCAGAAGTCTGATTGGAAGGTACGCTTTCAAGTAAGAAGATTACATACATTTCTTCATAAATTTGAGCAGATTCAATACTTGATGCTTCATCTAAGAACAGCTCGATTCAGCAAAGTTTTAAACAGAAACTCAGCTACTTTCTACGGAAATCATAATGCATTTGAATATTTGTATAGACAAAAATATAGAAGCTAGTGAGTAGCTTCGGTGGTTAGTTTATTTATTGATTATTTTAGTACTTATTTGTTTATTAGTTGTAAATAGAGGGGTATGCCCCTTTGGAAGCATCTTCCATGTGGGAGAGTTCCTTTTCTGTATTATATTCTTTTAGAAATAGAAGAACTAGCTTTTCCTTAAAAAAAAAAATAAAGAAAAAATAAAAACCAGTCTCGAGGGATTCTGCCCCGTTTCCGACCAAAAACCGTATCTCGTGCAGTCAAGAGCCGACATTTGGATAAAAACGCGGGTTTGATGATTCTAGTCAATTTCATGGTATCACGATCTAGTCTTACGCTTCGAGATGCGTTTCATACTACTCTAGGCCGAAACACACAATTCAGGATATTTTGAGATACGTTTAGCTTAAAGATGTTTTTCACGCGATTCTGGGGTTAGGAACGCGTTGCAGGGTTTCAAGGTTGTTTAAGACCGAGACCAGTGCTTCGGGCAGTTCGTTGGTAGTTCTAGGCGGCTCTGGGAGAATGATGGTTGTAAACCGCATTTCACGCGATTCATAGTTCAAAGCCGCGCTCTGGTACTTCTGTGACGTCTTCTTACTTCAAAACGGGCTTCTGGGGAATTATGGCTCAAGAGCTAATCCTGTCGGACTTTGCCTCATTTCTGACTTTCAAGACAATTTTGTGCAATCCGTGCCCATTATTTGGAGATAAATGGGTGCAGCGGCACTCTAGGCGTTTAGGGGTATTCCGGTCCAGTCTTCCACCTTAAAATTCGTTTCAGGCGATTCTATGCAGAAGCACCCGTTTGATGATATTCTGAGATACCTACCTCTTTAATAAGTACTTCAGGCGAATCACGGCTTAGGAACGCATTACTTGGGCTTTAGGGTTTTTTCAGACTAAAACGCGTGCTTCGGGCAATTCCGAGGTGATTTTATCATGAAACCACGTTCTAGGTGGCTCTTGAAAGATGCTGGCTCCAAACTGCGTTTCACGAAATCCACGGTCGAAAGATGCGCATAGGAAACTTCCAGGAATCCTTTTCCCCTTCAGACGGGACTCGGGCAAACTAGAGTTGAACAACTCATCTTGAGGTATTCAAAGACATTTCTTACTGAAAACCGTATTTCGTGCGATGAATAGCCTATATCTGGATAAAAGAGTGTCCAGGGTGATTCTACGGCACTCAGGGGGATATGCTCTTCCGTTTTGCTTTGAAATGCATCTCATACGGTCCTAAGCTAAAATACGCATTTTAGGATATTATGAGGTATGCCTTTCTTTAAAACGTGTTCCACGCGATTCTAGGGTTTCGAACGAATTGCGGGCTATTCAAGGTTGTTTAAGACCGGATCCCATGCTTCGGGCAGCCTGTTGGGGATTCTAAGCGTCTCCTGGCAAATGTAAGCTGTAAACAGCGTTTCGCGCAAGTGATGGTCAGAAGACGCGCTCGTGAAAGTAGTAGTACTGCTCTTTTTTTTTTACTTTGAAATGGGTTTCCGGCAAGTTAGTGCATAAAAACTAATCTCGAGCAGTGGCAGCAGCAAATCTCGAGCACTCTTTTGATCAATTTATGGAATTCGCAGGGCTGGGCATCAATTGGACAAAAAGGTGCAAGTTTCTTTGCAGATTGAAAGACTGATGAACAGATGGCAATATCTTCAATTCTTAATGTCACGAAGGTAGATCTTCCAATCAGATATGTTGGGGTTCCCTTGTCTTCCAGGAAGCTCAATTTCAATGACCGTGAACCTCTACTAGCGAAAGTTCGGCAACGATTATTTGGGTGGAAAGCTAAAGCATCATCATATGCAGGTAGCGTGGAACTGATTAAGTCTACATTGTCTTCCTTCCATCTATTACGGGCGACTGTATTTTTACGCTTCCTCAAGCTGCTTTGCATGCTTTGGATCGTCATGTCAGGGATTTCTTCTGGAATTGTTGAATTCTCATTACATCCATCCTACAGCTTGGGACTCTATATGCCAACCGATAGCTATGGGTGGATTGGGTATCAACTCAATTCATGGAACAGCCAAGGCAGCCCTCTTAAGGAGAGTTTGGAATGGTTTCAGCAACAAACACACCTGCTGGAGCTTATGGATTAATGCCAAGTACTTTCGTCGAACGTCTTTTTGGGACGTGTTAATCCCTAAAACTGCGTCTTGGGGTTGGAAGAACATTTTAGTGCTTAGACTAATTGCTATGCCTCACATAAAATTACTAGTTGGCAATGGGCACCAAATAAAGTTCTGGACTGACCCTTGGGTTAATGGAGGGCGTTTAAAAGATTGTCATGAAGATAGAGCAGTGTATGATCTAGGCGTGGGGCCTGATATTAACGTCCCTCAATTTATTCAGAATCACAGGTGGAAGTTTCCCACTCCCACTTCAAATGCATTGATGGATATCTTCCAAACGATTCCAAACGAGATCGAGCCATGGCCTAACTTCAATGATGGACTTGTTTGGACTCTACAAGAGCATGGCAACTTCACTTTAAAGTCTCCTCACAATCTAGTATGTAGGAAATGGGATCAAACCCTCCAGCGGCCTTCTATGATTTGGTTTACAGGGTGTATTAAAAAGCACTCCATCAGTGCTTGGATGTTACTAAGGGGAAGGCTAAAAACAAAAGATTTTCCCCTTCAAAGGAACGTGGCGTGTGATTCTTGTTGCGTTCTTTGTAATTGTACATGTGAGACAGCTGGTCATTTAATTGTTTACTGGCCTTACTCTCAAGAAGTGTGGAAATCTCCCTTAGAAAAGCTAGACCTGGAGCCGATCAGCTGTGAAAATCCACTGGAATTGCTGGAATCCATTATTTTTCCAATAGAGCAGCAAAAGACAGGCCTTCTGACTCCTGGGAAACTACTTTCCCGCGCATTTATTTGGCACATTTGGGCTTAGAGGAATGCAAGAATATTCAGAAGTAAAGAACACTCCAGCACGGCTGTGTTACAGAACATTATTCAAACCGTATGCAGTAGAACTCATTATCTTGACATAGCTTTCTTTCCCAAATGAAATTTGTCATCATTGGAATGTTCCTCCAAGCAAATCAGGTCTCCGATCGAAGCTTCCTCCCTAATCGAACCCCGGGTGGCGAGTATCTACTTGGTCAACTAATAACCATGTGATTGGAGTTCTACGGAGTGACGTCCATAAACAGAAGGCAGGTCATATTGTGCAGGAGTTGACTTACTTTATGGCAGTATTTCAAATAATGCAGCTCATTCCAGAGAATGTCACACATCTTACTATTGACTCAGATTCAGCGCTCCATCAAGTCCTTCGCAGTCCTCAGACGTCTGATTGGAAGGTACGCTTTCAAGTAAGAAGATTACATACATTTCTTCATAAATTTGAGCAGATTCAATACTTGATGCTTCATCTAAGAACAGCTCGATTCAGCAAAGTTTTAAACAGAAACTCCGCTACTTTCTACGGAAATCATAATGCATTTGAATATTTGTATAGACAAAAATATAGAAGCTAGTGAGTAGCTTCGGTGGTTAGTTTATTTATTGATTATTTTAGTACTTATTTGTTTATTAGTTGTAAATAGAGGGGTATGCCCCTTTGGAAGCATCTTCCATGTGGGAGAGTTCCTTTTCTGTATTATATTCTTTTAGAAATAGAAGAACTAGCTTTTCCTTAAAAAAAAAATAAAGAAAAAATAAAAACCAGTCTCGAGGGATTCTGCCCCGTTTCCGACCAAAAACCGTATCTCGTGCAGTCAAGAGCCGACATTTGGATAAAAACGCGGGTTTGATGATTCTAGTGCATTTCATGGTATCACGATCTAGTCTTACGCTTCGAGATGCGTTTCATACTACTCTAGGCCGAAACACACAATTCAGGATATTTTGAGATACGTTTAGCTTAAAGATGTTTTTCACGCGATTCTGGGGTTAGGAACGCGTTGCAGGGTTTCAAGGTTGTTTAAGATCGAGACCAGTGCTTCGGGCAGTTCGTTGGTAGTTCTAGGCGGCTCTGGGAGAATGATGGTTGTAAACCGCATTTCACGCGATTCATAGTTCAAAGCCGCGCTCTGGAACTTCTGTGACGTCTTCTTACTTCAAAACGGGCTTCTGGGGAATTATGGCTCAAGAGCTAATCCTGTCGGACTTTGCCTCATTTCTGACTTTCAAGACAATTTTGTGCAATCCGTGCCCATTATTTGGAGATAAATGGGTGCAGCGGCACTCTAGGCGTTTAGGGGTATTCCGGTCCAGTCTTCCACCTTAAAATTCGTTTCAGGCGATTCTATGCAGAAGCACCCGTTTGATGATATTCTGAGATACCTACCTCTTTAATAAGTACTTCAGGCGAATCACGGCTTAGGAACGCATTACTTGGGCTTTAGGGTTTTTTCAGACTAAAACGCGTGCTTCGGGCAATTCCGAGGTGATTTTATCATGAAACCACGTTCTAGGTGGCTCTTGAAAGATGCTGGCTCCAAACCGCGTTTCACGAAATCCACGGTCGAAAGATGCGCATAGGAAACTTCCAGGAATCCTTTTCCCCTTCAGACGGGACTCGGGCAAACTAGAGTTGAACAACTCATCTTGAGGTATTCAAAGACATTTCTTACTGAAAACCGTATTTCGTGCGATGAATAGCCTATATCTGGATAAAAGAGTGTCCAGGGTGATTCTACGGCACTCAGGGGGATATGCTCTTCCGTTTTGCTTTGAAATGCATCTCATACGGTCCTAAGCTAAAATACGCATTTTAGGATATTATGAGGTATGCCTTTCTTTAAAACGTGTTCCACGCGATTCTAGGGTTTCGAACGAATTGCGGGCTATTCAAGGTTGTTTAAGACCGGATCCCATGCTTCGGGCAGCCTGTTGGGGATTCTAAGCGTCTCCTGGCAAATGTAAGCTGTAAACAGCGTTTCGCGCAAGTGATGGTCAGAAGACGCGCTCGTGAAAGTAGTAGTACTGCTCTTTTTTTTTTTACTTTGAAATGGGTTTCCGGCAAGTTAGTGCATAAAAACTAATCTCGAGCAGTGGCAGCAGCAAATCTCGAGCACTCTTTTGATCAATTTATGGAATTCGCAGGGCTGGGCATCAATTGGACAAAAAGGTGCAAGTTTCTTTGCAGATTGAAAGACTGATGAACAGATGGCAATATCTTCAATTCTTAATGTCACGAAGGTAGATCTTCCAATCAGATATGTTGGGGTTCCCTTGTCTTCCAGGAAGCTCAATTTCAATGACCGTGAACCTCTACTAGCGAAAGTTCGGCAACGATTATTTGGGTGGAAAGCTAAAGCATCATCATATGCAGGTAGCGTGGAACTGATTAAGTCTACATTGTCTTCCTTCCATCTATTACGGGCGACTGTATTTTTACGCTTCCTCAAGCTGCTTTGCATGCTTTGGATCGTCATGTCAGGGATTTCTTCTGGAATTGTTGAATTCTCATTACATCCATCCTACAGCTTGGGACTCTATATGCCAACCGATAGCTATGGGTGGATTGGGTATCAACTCAATTCATGGAACAGCCAAGGCAGCCCTCTTAAGGAGAGTTTGGAATGGTTTCAGCAACAAACACACCTGCTGGAGCTTATGGATTAATGCCAAGTACTTTCGTCGAACGTCTTTTTGGGACGTGTTAATCCCTAAAACTGCGTCTTGGGGTTGGAAGAACATTTTAGTGCTTAGACTAATTGCTATGCCTCACATAAAATTACTAGTTGGCAATGGGCACCAAATAAAGTTCTGGACTGACCCTTGGGTTAATGGAGGGCGTTTAAAAGATTGTCATGAAGATAGAGCAGTGTATGATCTAGGCGTGGGGCCTGATATTAACGTCCCTCAATTTATTCAGAATCACAGGTGGAAGTTTCCCACTCCCACTTCAAATGCATTGATGGATATCTTCCAAACGATTCCAAACGAGATCGAGCCATGGCCTAACTTCAATGATGGACTTGTTTGGACTCTACAAGAGCATGGCAACTTCACTTTAAAGTCTCCTCACAATCTAGTATGTAGGAAATGGGATCAAACCCTCCAGCGGCCTTCTATGATTTGGTTTACAGGGTGTATTAAAAAGCACTCCATCAGTGCTTGGATGTTACTAAGGGGAAGGCTAAAAACAAAAGATTTTCCCCTTCAAAGGAACGTGGCGTGTGATTCTTGTTGCGTTCTTTGTAATTGTACATGTGAGACAGCTGGTCATTTAATTGTTTACTGGCCTTACTCTCAAGAAGTGTGGAAATCTCCCTTAGAAAAGCTAGACCTGGAGCCGATCAGCTGTGAAAATCCACTGGAATTGCTGGAATCCATTATTTTTCCAATAGAGCAGCAAAAGACAGGCCTTCTGACTCCTGGGAAACTACTTTCCCGCGCATTTATTTGGCACATTTGGGCTTAGAGGAATGCAAGAATATTCAGAAGTAAAGAACACTCCAGCACGGCTGTGTTACAGAACATTATTCAAACCGTATGCAGTAGAACTCATTATCTTGACATAGCTTTCTTTCCCAAATGAAATTTGTCATCATTGGAATGTTCCTCCAAGCAAATCAGGTCTCCGATCGAAGCTTCCTCCCTAATCGAACCCCGGGTGGCGAGTATCTACTTGGTCAACTAATAACCATGTGATTGGAGTTCTACGGAGTGACGTCCATAAACAGAAGGCAGGTCATATTGTGCAGGAGTTGACTTACTTTATGGCAGTATTTCAAATAATGCAGCTCATTCCAGAGAATATCACACATCTTACTATTGACTCAGATTCAGCGCTCCATCAAGTCCTTCGCAGTCCTCAGACGTCTGATTGGAAGGTACGCTTTCAAGTAAGAAGATTACATACATTTCTTCATAAATTTGAGCAGATTCAATACTTGATGCTTCATCTAAGAACAGCTCGATTCAGCAAAGTTTTAAACAGAAACTCCGCTACTTTCTACGGAAATCATAATGCATTTGAATATTTGTATAGACAAAAATATAGAAGCTAGTGAGTAGCTTCGGTGGTTAGTTTATTTATTGATTATTTTAGTACTTATTTGTTTATTAGTTGTAAATAGAGGGGTATGCCCCTTTGGAAGCATCTTCCATGTGGGAGAGTTCCTTTTCTGTATTATATTCTTTTAGAAATAGAAGAACTAGCTTTTCCTTAAAAAAAAAAATAAAGAAAAAATAAAAACCAGTCTCGAGGGATTCTGCCCCGTTTCCGACCAAAAACCGTATCTCGTGCAGTCAAGAGCCGACATTTGGATAAAAACGCGGGTTTGATGATTCTAGTCAATTTCATGGTATCACGATCTAGTCTTACGCTTCGAGATGCGTTTCATACTACTCTAGGCCGAAACACACAATTCAGGATATTTTGAGATACGTTTAGCTTAAAGATGTTTTTCACGCGATTCTGGGGTTAGGACCGCGTTGCAGGGTTTCAAGGTTGTTTAAGACCGAGACCAGTGCTTCGGGCAGTTCGTTGGTAGTTCTAGGCGGCTCTGGGAGAATGATGGTTGTAAACCGCATTTCACGCGATTCATAGTTCAAAGCCGCGCTCTGGTACTTCTGTGACGTCTTCTTACTTCAAAACGGGCTTCTGGGGAATTATGGCTCAAGAGCTAATCCTGTCGGACTTTGCCTCATTTCTGACTTTCAAGACAATTTTGTGCAATCCGTGCCCATTATTTGGAGATAAATGGGTGCAGCGGCACTCTAGGCGTTTAGGGGTATTCCGGTCCAGTCTTCCACCTTAAAATTCGTTTCAGGCGATTCTATGCAGAAGCACCCGTTTGATGATATTCTGAGATACCTACCTCTTTAATAAGTACTTCAGGCGAATCACGGCTTAGGAACGCATTACTTGGGCTTTAGGGTTTTTTCAGACTAAAACGCGTGCTTCGGGCAATTCCGAGGTGATTTTATCATGAAACCACGTTCTAGGTGGCTCTTGAAAGATGCTGGCTCCAAACCGCGTTTCACGAAATCCACGGTCGAAAGATGCGCATAGGAAACTTCCAGGAATCCTTTTCCCCTTCAGACGGGACTCGGGCAAACTAGAGTTGAACAACTCATCTTGAGGTATTCAAAGACATTTCTTACTGAAAACCGTATTTCGTGCGATGAATAGCCTATATCTGGATAAAAGAGTGTCCAGGGTGATTCTACGGCACTCAGGGGGATATGCTCTTCCGTTTTGCTTTGAAATGCATCTCATACGGTCCTAAGCTAAAATACGCATTTTAGGATATTATGAGGTATGCCTTTCTTTAAAACGTGTTCCACGCGATTCTAGGGTTTCGAACGAATTGCGGGCTATTCAAGGTTGTTTAAGACCGGATCCCATGCTTCGGGCAGCCTGTTGGGGATTCTAAGCGTCTCCTGGCAAATGTAAGCTGTAAACAGCGTTTCGCGCAAGTGATGGTCAGAAGACGCGCTCGTGAAAGTAGTAGTACTGCTCTTTTTTTTTTACTTTGAAATGGGTTTCCGGCAAGTTAGTGCATAAAAACTAATCTCGAGCAGTGGCAGCAGCAAATCTCGAGCACTCTTTTGATCAATTTATGGAATTCGCAGGGCTGGGCATCAATTGGACAAAAAGGTGCAAGTTTCTTTGCAGATTGAAAGACTGATGAACAGATGGCAATATCTTCAATTCTTAATGTCACGAAGGTAGATCTTCCAATCAGATATGTTGGGGTTCCCTTGTCTTCCAGGAAGCTCAATTTCAATGACCGTGAACCTCTACTAGCGAAAGTTCGGCAACGATTATTTGGGTGGAAAGCTAAAGCATCATCATATGCAGGTAGCGTGGAACTGATTAAGTCTACATTGTCTTCCTTCCATCTATTACGGGCGACTGTATTTTTACGCTTCCTCAAGCTGCTTTGCATGCTTTGGATCGTCATGTCAGGGATTTCTTCTGGAATTGTTGAATTCTCATTACATCCATCCTACAGCTTGGGACTCTATATGCCAACCGATAGCTATGGGTGGATTGGGTATCAACTCAATTCATGGAACAGCCAAGGCAGCCCTCTTAAGGAGAGTTTGGAATGGTTTCAGCAACAAACACACCTGCTGGAGCTTATGGATTAATGCCAAGTACTTTCGTCGAACGTCTTTTTGGGACGTGTTAATCCCTAAAACTGCGTCTTGGGGTTGGAAGAACATTTTAGTGCTTAGACTAATTGCTATGCCTCACATAAAATTACTAGTTGGCAATGGGCACCAAATAAAGTTCTGGACTGACCCTTGGGTTAATGGAGGGCGTTTAAAAGATTGTCATGAAGATAGAGCAGTGTATGATCTAGGCGTGGGGCCTGATATTAACGTCCCTCAATTTATTCAGAATCACAGGTGGAAGTTTCCCACTCCCACTTCAAATGCATTGATGGATATCTTCCAAACGATTCCAAACGAGATCGAGCCATGGCCTAACTTCAATGATGGACTTGTTTGGACTCTACAAGAGCATGGCAACTTCACTTTAAAGTCTCCTCACAATCTAGTATGTAGGAAATGGGATCAAACCCTCCAGCGGCCTTCTATGATTTGGTTTACAGGGTGTATTAAAAAGCACTCCATCAGTGCTTGGATGTTACTAAGGGGAAGGCTAAAAACAAAAGATTTTCCCCTTCAAAGGAACGTGGCGTGTGATTCTTGTTGCGTTCTTTGTAATTGTACATGTGAGACAGCTGGTCATTTAATTGTTTACTGGCCTTACTCTCAAGAAGTGTGGAAATCTCCCTTAGAAAAGCTAGACCTGGAGCCGATCAGCTGTGAAAATCCACTGGAATTGCTGGAATCCATTATTTTTCCAATAGAGCAGCAAAAGACAGGCCTTCTGACTCCTGGGAAACTACTTTCCCGCGCATTTATTTGGCACATTTGGGCTTAGAGGAATGCAAGAATATTCAGAAGTAAAGAACACTCCAGCACGGCTGTGTTACAGAACATTATTCAAACCGTATGCAGTAGAACTCATTATCTTGACATAGCTTTCTTTCCCAAATGAAATTTGTCATCATTGGAATGTTCCTCCAAGCAAATCAGGTCTCCGATCGAAGCTTCCTCCCTAATCGAACCCCGGGTGGCGAGTATCTACTTGGTCAACTAATAACCATGTGATTGGAGTTCTACGGAGTGACGTCCATAAACAGAAGGCAGGTCATATTGTGCAGGAGTTGACTTACTTTATGGCAGTATTTCAAATAATGCAGCTCATTCCAGAGAATGTCACACATCTTACTATTGACTCAGATTCAGCGCTCCATCAAGTCCTTCGCAGTCCTCAGACGTCTGATTGGAAGGTACGCTTTCAAGTAAGAAGATTACATACATTTCTTCATAAATTTGAGCAGATTCAATACTTGATGCTTCATCTAAGAACAGCTCGATTCAGCAAAGTTTTAAACAGAAACTCCGCTACTTTCTACGGAAATCATAATGCATTTGAATATTTGTATAGACAAAAATATAGAAGCTAGTGAGTAGCTTCGGTGGTTAGTTTATTTATTGATTATTTTAGTACTTATTTGTTTATTAGTTGTAAATAGAGGGGTATGCCCCTTTGGAAGCATCTTCCATGTGGGAGAGTTCCTTTTCTGTATTATATTCTTTTAGAAATAGAAGAACTAGCTTTTCCTTAAAAAAAAAATAAAGAAAAAATAAAAACCAGTCTCGAGGGATTCTGCCCCGTTTCCGACCAAAAACCGTATCTCGTGCAGTCAAGAGCCGACATTTGGATAAAAACGCGGGTTTGATGATTCTAGTGCATTTCATGGTATCACGATCTAGTCTTACGCTTCGAGATGCGTTTCATACTACTCTAGGCCGAAACACACAATTCAGGATATTTTGAGATACGTTTAGCTTAAAGATGTTTTTCACGCGATTCTGGGGTTAGGAACGCGTTGCAGGGTTTCAAGGTTGTTTAAGATCGAGACCAGTGCTTCGGGCAGTTCGTTGGTAGTTCTAGGCGGCTCTGGGAGAATGATGGTTGTAAACCGCATTTCACGCGATTCATAGTTCAAAGCCGCGCTCTGGAACTTCTGTGACGTCTTCTTACTTCAAAACGGGCTTCTGGGGAATTATGGCTCAAGAGCTAATCCTGTCGGACTTTGCCTCATTTCTGACTTTCAAGACAATTTTGTGCAATCCGTGCCCATTATTTGGAGATAAATGGGTGCAGCGGCACTCTAGGCGTTTAGGGGTATTCCGGTCCAGTCTTCCACCTTAAAATTCGTTTCAGGCGATTCTATGCAGAAGCACCCGTTTGATGATATTCTGAGATACCTACCTCTTTAATAAGTACTTCAGGCGAATCACGGCTTAGGAACGCATTACTTGGGCTTTAGGGTTTTTTCAGACTAAAACGCGTGCTTCGGGCAATTCCGAGGTGATTTTATCATGAAACCACGTTCTAGGTGGCTCTTGAAAGATGCTGGCTCCAAACCGCGTTTCACGAAATCCACGGTCGAAAGATGCGCATAGGAAACTTCCAGGAATCCTTTTCCCCTTCAGACGGGACTCGGGCAAACTAGAGTTGAACAACTCATCTTGAGGTATTCAAAGACATTTCTTACTGAAAACCGTATTTCGTGCGATGAATAGCCTATATCTGGATAAAAGAGTGTCCAGGGTGATTCTACGGCACTCAGGGGGATATGCTCTTCCGTTTTGCTTTGAAATGCATCTCATACGGTCCTAAGCTAAAATACGCATTTTAGGATATTATGAGGTATGCCTTTCTTTAAAACGTGTTCCACGCGATTCTAGGGTTTCGAACGAATTGCGGGCTATTCAAGGTTGTTTAAGACCGGATCCCATGCTTCGGGCAGCCTGTTGGGGATTCTAAGCGTCTCCTGGCAAATGTAAGCTGTAAACAGCGTTTCGCGCAAGTGATGGTCAGAAGACGCGCTCGTGAAAGTAGTAGTACTGCTCTTTTTTTTTTTACTTTGAAATGGGTTTCCGGCAAGTTAGTGCATAAAAACTAATCTCGAGCAGTGGCAGCAGCAAATCTCGAGCACTCTTTTGATCAATTTATGGAATTCGCAGGGCTGGGCATCAATTGGACAAAAAGGTGCAAGTTTCTTTGCAGATTGAAAGACTGATGAACAGATGGCAATATCTTCAATTCTTAATGTCACGAAGGTAGATCTTCCAATCAGATATGTTGGGGTTCCCTTGTCTTCCAGGAAGCTCAATTTCAATGACCGTGAACCTCTACTAGCGAAAGTTCGGCAACGATTATTTGGGTGGAAAGCTAAAGCATCATCATATGCAGGTAGCGTGGAACTGATTAAGTCTACATTGTCTTCCTTCCATCTATTACGGGCGACTGTATTTTTACGCTTCCTCAAGCTGCTTTGCATGCTTTGGATCGTCATGTCAGGGATTTCTTCTGGAATTGTTGAATTCTCATTACATCCATCCTACAGCTTGGGACTCTATATGCCAACCGATAGCTATGGGTGGATTGGGTATCAACTCAATTCATGGAACAGCCAAGGCAGCCCTCTTAAGGAGAGTTTGGAATGGTTTCAGCAACAAACACACCTGCTGGAGCTTATGGATTAATGCCAAGTACTTTCGTCGAACGTCTTTTTGGGACGTGTTAATCCCTAAAACTGCGTCTTGGGGTTGGAAGAACATTTTAGTGCTTAGACTAATTGCTATGCCTCACATAAAATTACTAGTTGGCAATGGGCACCAAATAAAGTTCTGGACTGACCCTTGGGTTAATGGAGGGCGTTTAAAAGATTGTCATGAAGATAGAGCAGTGTATGATCTAGGCGTGGGGCCTGATATTAACGTCCCTCAATTTATTCAGAATCACAGGTGGAAGTTTCCCACTCCCACTTCAAATGCATTGATGGATATCTTCCAAACGATTCCAAACGAGATCGAGCCATGGCCTAACTTCAATGATGGACTTGTTTGGACTCTACAAGAGCATGGCAACTTCACTTTAAAGTCTCCTCACAATCTAGTATGTAGGAAATGGGATCAAACCCTCCAGCGGCCTTCTATGATTTGGTTTACAGGGTGTATTAAAAAGCACTCCATCAGTGCTTGGATGTTACTAAGGGGAAGGCTAAAAACAAAAGATTTTCCCCTTCAAAGGAACGTGGCGTGTGATTCTTGTTGCGTTCTTTGTAATTGTACATGTGAGACAGCTGGTCATTTAATTGTTTACTGGCCTTACTCTCAAGAAGTGTGGAAATCTCCCTTAGAAAAGCTAGACCTGGAGCCGATCAGCTGTGAAAATCCACTGGAATTGCTGGAATCCATTATTTTTCCAATAGAGCAGCAAAAGACAGGCCTTCTGACTCCTGGGAAACTACTTTCCCGCGCATTTATTTGGCACATTTGGGCTTAGAGGAATGCAAGAATATTCAGAAGTAAAGAACACTCCAGCACGGCTGTGTTACAGAACATTATTCAAACCGTATGCAGTAGAACTCATTATCTTGACATAGCTTTCTTTCCCAAATGAAATTTGTCATCATTGGAATGTTCCTCCAAGCAAATCAGGTCTCCGATCGAAGCTTCCTCCCTAATCGAACCCCGGGTGGCGAGTATCTACTTGGTCAACTAATAACCATGTGATTGGAGTTCTACGGAGTGACGTCCATAAACAGAAGGCAGGTCATATTGTGCAGGAGTTGACTTACTTTATGGCAGTATTTCAAATAATGCAGCTCATTCCAGAGAATATCACACATCTTACTATTGACTCAGATTCAGCGCTCCATCAAGTCCTTCGCAGTCCTCAGACGTCTGATTGGAAGGTACGCTTTCAAGTAAGAAGATTACATACATTTCTTCATAAATTTGAGCAGATTCAATACTTGATGCTTCATCTAAGAACAGCTCGATTCAGCAAAGTTTTAAACAGAAACTCCGCTACTTTCTACGGAAATCATAATGCATTTGAATATTTGTATAGACAAAAATATAGAAGCTAGTGAGTAGCTTCGGTGGTTAGTTTATTTATTGATTATTTTAGTACTTATTTGTTTATTAGTTGTAAATAGAGGGGTATGCCCCTTTGGAAGCATCTTCCATGTGGGAGAGTTCCTTTTCTGTATTATATTCTTTTAGAAATAGAAGAACTAGCTTTTCCTTAAAAAAAAAAATAAAGAAAAAATAAAAACCAGTCTCGAGGGATTCTGCCCCGTTTCCGACCAAAAACCGTATCTCGTGCAGTCAAGAGCCGACATTTGGATAAAAACGCGGGTTTGATGATTCTAGTGCATTTCATGGTATCACGATCTAGTCTTACGCTTCGAGATGCGTTTCATACTACTCTAGGCCGAAACACACAATTCAGGATATTTTGAGATACGTTTAGCTTAAAGATGTTTTTCACGCGATTCTGGGGTTAGGAACGCGTTGCAGGGTTTCAAGGTTGTTTAAGACCGAGACCAGTGCTTCGGGCAGTTCGTTGGTAGTTCTAGGCGGCTCTGGGAGAATGATGGTTGTAAACCGCATTTCACGCGATTCATAGTTCAAAGCCGCGCTCTGGAACTTCTGTGACGTCTTCTTACTTCAAAACGGGCTTCTGGGGAATTATGGCTCAAGAGCTAATCCTGTCGGACTTTGCCTCATTTCTGACTTTCAAGACAATTTTGTGCAATCCGTGCCCATTATTTGGAGATAAATGGGTGCAGCGGCACTCTAGGCGTTTAGGGGTATTCCGGTCCAGTCTTCCACCTTAAAATTCGTTTCAGGCGATTCTATGCAGAAGCACCCGTTTGATGATATTCTGAGATACCTACCTCTTTAATAAGTACTTCAGGCGAATCACGGCTTAGGAACGCATTACTTGGGCTTTAGGGTTTTTTCAGACTAAAACGCGTGCTTCGGGCAATTCCGAGGTGATTTTATCATGAAACCACGTTCTAGGTGGCTCTTGAAAGATGCTGGCTCCAAACCGCGTTTCACGAAATCCACGGTCGAAAGATGCGCATAGGAAACTTCCAGGAATCCTTTTCCCCTTCAGACGGGACTCGGGCAAACTAGAGTTGAACAACTCATCTTGAGGTATTCAAAGACATTTCTTACTGAAAACCGTATTTCGTGCGATGAATAGCCTATATCTGGATAAAAGAGTGTCCAGGGTGATTCTACGGCACTCAGGGGGATATGCTCTTCCGTTTTGCTTTGAAATGCATCTCATACGGTCCTAAGCTAAAATACGCATTTTAGGATATTATGAGGTATGCCTTTCTTTAAAACGTGTTCCACGCGATTCTAGGGTTTCGAACGAATTGCGGGCTATTCAAGGTTGTTTAAGACCGGATCCCATGCTTCGGGCAGCCTGTTGGGGATTCTAAGCGTCTCCTGGCAAATGTAAGCTGTAAACAGCGTTTCGCGCAAGTGATGGTCAGAAGACGCGCTCGTGAAAGTAGTAGTACTGCTCTTTTTTTTTTTACTTTGAAATGGGTTTCCGGCAAGTTAGTGCATAAAAACTAATCTCGAGCAGTGGCAGCAGCAAATCTCGAGCACTCTTTTGATCAATTTATGGAATTCGCAGGGCTGGGCATCAATTGGACAAAAAGGTGCAAGTTTCTTTGCAGATTGAAAGACTGATGAACAGATGGCAATATCTTCAATTCTTAATGTCACGAAGGTAGATCTTCCAATCAGATATGTTGGGGTTCCCTTGTCTTCCAGGAAGCTCAATTTCAATGACCGTGAACCTCTACTAGCGAAAGTTCGGCAACGATTATTTGGGTGGAAAGCTAAAGCATCATCATATGCAGGTAGCGTGGAACTGATTAAGTCTACATTGTCTTCCTTCCATCTATTACGGGCGACTGTATTTTTACGCTTCCTCAAGCTGCTTTGCATGCTTTGGATCGTCATGTCAGGGATTTCTTCTGGAATTGTTGAATTCTCATTACATCCATCCTACAGCTTGGGACTCTATATGCCAACCGATAGCTATGGGTGGATTGGGTATCAACTCAATTCATGGAACAGCCAAGGCAGCCCTCTTAAGGAGAGTTTGGAATGGTTTCAGCAACAAACACACCTGCTGGAGCTTATGGATTAATGCCAAGTACTTTCGTCGAACGTCTTTTTGGGACGTGTTAATCCCTAAAACTGCGTCTTGGGGTTGGAAGAACATTTTAGTGCTTAGACTAATTGCTATGCCTCACATAAAATTACTAGTTGGCAATGGGCACCAAATAAAGTTCTGGACTGACCCTTGGGTTAATGGAGGGCGTTTAAAAGATTGTCATGAAGATAGAGCAGTGTATGATCTAGGCGTGGGGCCTGATATTAACGTCCCTCAATTTATTCAGAATCACAGGTGGAAGTTTCCCACTCCCACTTCAAATGCATTGATGGATATCTTCCAAACGATTCCAAACGAGATCGAGCCATGGCCTAACTTCAATGATGGACTTGTTTGGACTCTACAAGAGCATGGCAACTTCACTTTAAAGTCTCCTCACAATCTAGTATGTAGGAAATGGGATCAAACCCTCCAGCGGCCTTCTATGATTTGGTTTACAGGGTGTATTAAAAAGCACTCCATCTGTGCTTGGATGTTACTAAGGGGAAGGCTAAAAACAAAAGATTTTCTCCTTCAAAGGAACGTGGCGTGTGATTCTTGTTGCGTTCTTTGTAATTGTACATGTGAGACAGGTGCTCATTTAATTGTCTACTGGCCTTACTCTCATGAAGTGTGGAAATCTCTCTTAGAAAAGCTAGACCTGGAGCCGATCAGCTGTGAAAATCCACTGGAATTGCTGGAATCCATTATTTTTCCAATAGAGCAGCAAAAGACAGGCCTTCTGACTCCTGGGAAACTACTTCTCAGCGCATTTATTTGGCACATTTGGGCTTAGAGGAATGCAAGAATATTCAGAAGTAAAGAACACTCCAGCACGGCTGTGTTACAGAACATTATTCAAACCGTATGCAGTAGAACTCATTATCTTGACATAGCTTTCTTTCCCAAATGAAATTTGTCATCATTGGAATGTTCCTCCAAGCAACTCAGGTCTCCGATCGAAGCTTCCTCCCTAATCGAACCCCGGGTGGCGAGTCTCTACTTGGTCAACTAATAACCATGTGATTGGAGTTCTACGGAGTGACGTCCATAAACAGAAGGCAGGTCATATTGAGCAGGAGTTGACTTACTTTATGGCAGTATTTCAAATAATGCAGCTCATTCCAGAGAATATCACACATCTTACTATTGACTCAGATTCAGCGCTCCATCAAGTCCTTCGCAGTCCTCAGAAGTCTGATTGGAAGGTACGCTTTCAAGTAAGAAGATTACATACATTTCTTCATAAATTTGAGCAGATTCAATACTTGATGCTTCATCTAAGAACAGCTCGATTCAGCAAAGTTTTAAACAGAAACTCAGCTACTTTCTACGGAAATCATAATGCATTTGAATATTTGTAGAGACAAAAATATAGAAGCTAGTGAGTAGCTTCGGTGGTTAGTTTATTTATTGATTATTTTAGTACTTATTTGTTTATTAGTTGTAAATAGAGGGGTATGCCCCTTTGGAAGCATCTTCCATGCGGGAGAGTTCCTTTTCTGTATTATATTCTTTTAGAAATAGAAGAACTAGCTTTTCCTTCAACAAAAAAATAAAGAAAAAATAAAAACCAGTCTCGAGGGATTCTGCCCCGTTTCCGACCAAAAACCGTATCTCGTGCAGTCAAGAACCGACATTTGGATAAAAACGCGGGTTTGATGATTCTAGTGCATTTCATGGTATCACGATCTAGTCTTACGCTTCGAGATGCATTTCATACTACTCTAGGCCGGAACACACAATTCAGGATATTTTGAGATACGTTTAGCTTAAAGATGTTTTTCACGCGATTCTGGGGTTAGGAACGCGTTGCAGGGTTTCAAGGTTGTTTAAGACCGAGACCAGTGCTTCGGGCAGTTCGTTGGTAGTTCTAGGCGGCTCTGGGAGAATGATGGTTGTAAACCGCATTTCACGCGATTCATAGTTCAAAGCCGCGCTCTGGAACTTCTGTGACGTCTTCTTACTTCAAAACGGGCTTCTGGGGAATTATGGCTCAAGAGCTAATCCTGTCGGACTTTGCCTCATTTCTGACTTTCAAGTAAATTTTGTGCAATCCGTGCCCATTATTTGGAGAAAAATGGGTGCAGCGGCTCTCTAGGCGTTTTGGGGTATTCCGGTCCAGTCTTCCACCTTAAAATTCGTTTCAGGCGATTCTATGCAGAAGCACCCGTTTCATGATATTCTGAGATACCTACCTCTTTAATAAGTACTTCAGGCGAATCACGGCTTAGGAACGCATTACTTGGGCTTTAGGGTTTTTTCAGACTAAAACGCGTGCTTCGGGCAATTCCGAGGTGATTTTATCATGAAACCACGTTCTAGGTGGCTCTTGAAAGATGCTGGCTCCAACCCGCGTTTCACGAAATCCACGGTCGAAAGATGCGCATAGGAAACTTCCTGGAATCCTTTTCCCCTTCAGACGGGACTCGGGCAAACTAGAGTTGAACAACTCATCTTGCAGTATTCAGAGACATTTCTTACTGAAAACCGTATTTCGTGCGATGAATAGCCTATATCTGGATAAAAGCGTGTCCAGGGTGATTCTACGGCACTCAGGGGGATATGCTCTTCCGTTTTGCTTTGAAATGCATCTCATACGGTCCTAAGCTAAAATACGCATTTTGGGATATTATGAGGTATGCCTTTCTTTAAAACGTGTTCCACGCGATTCTAGGGTTTCGAACGAATTGCGGGCTATTCAAGGTTGTTTAAGACCGGATCCCATGCTTCGGGCAGCCTGTTGGGGATTCTAAGCGTCTCCTCGCAAATGTAAGCTGTAAACAGCGTTTCGCGCAAGTGATGGTCAGAAGACGCGCTCGTGAAAGTAGTAGTACTGCTTTTTTTTTTTTTACTTTGAAATGGGTTTCCGGCAAGTTAGTGCATCAAAACTAATCTCGAGCAGTGGCAGCAGCAAATCTCGAGCACTCTTTTGATCATTTTAAGGAATTCGCAGGGCTGGGCGTCAATTGGACAAAAAGGTGCAAGTTTCTTTGCAGATTGAAAGACTGATGAACAGATGGCAATATCTTCAATTCTTAATGTCACGAAGGTAGATCTTCCAATTAGATATGTTGGGGTTCCCTTGTCTTCCAGGAAGCTCAATTTCAATGACCGTGAACCTCTACTAGCGAAAGTTCGGCAACGATTATTTGGGTGGAAAGCTAAAGCATCATCATATGCAGGTAGCGTGGAACTGATTAAGTCTACATTGTCTTCCTTCCATCTATTACGGGCGACTGTATTTTTACGCTTCCTCAAGCTGCTTTGCATGCTTTGGATCGTCATGTCAGGGATTTCTTCTGGAACTGTTGAATTCTCATTACATCCATCCTACAGCTTGGGACTCTATATGCCAACCGATAGCTATGGGTGGATTGGGTATCAACTCAATTCATGGAACGGCCAAGGCAGCCCTTTTAAGGAGAGTTTGGAATGTTGTCAGCAACAAACACACCTGCTGGAGCTTATGGATTAATGCCAAGTACTTTCGTCGAACGTCTTTTTGGGACGTGTTAATCCCTAAAACTGCGTCTTGGGGTTGGAAGAACATTTTAGTGCTTAGACTAATTGCTATGCCTCACATAAAATTACTAGTTGGCAATGGGCACCAAATAAAGTTCTGGACTGACCCTTGGGTTAATGGAGGGCATTTAAAAGATTGTCATGAAGATAGAGCAGTGTATGATCTAGGCGTGGGGCCTGATATTAACGTCCCTCAATTTATTCAGAATCACAGGTGGAAGTTTCCCACTCCCACTTCAAATGCATTGATGGATATCTTCCAAACGATTCCAAATGAGATCGAGCCATGGCCTAACTTCAATGATGGACTTGTTTGGACTCTACAAGAGCATGGCAACTTCACTTTAAAGTCTCCTCACAATCTAGTATGTAGGAAATGGGATCAAACCCTCCAGTGGCCTTCTATGATTTGGTTTACAGGGTGTATTAAAAAGCACTCCATCTGTGCTTGGATGTTACTAAGGGGAAGGCTAAAAACAAAAGATTTTCTCCTTCAAAGGAACGTGGCGTGTGATTCTTGTTGCGTTCTTTGTAATTGTACATGTGAGACAGGTGCTCATTTAATTGTCTACTGGCCTTACTCTCATGAAGTGTGGAAATCTCTCTTAGAAAAGCTAGACCTGGAGCCGATCAGCTGTGAAAATCCACTGGAATTGCTGGAATCCATTATTTTTCCAATAGAGCAGCAAAAGACAGGCCTTCTGACTCCTGGGAAACTACTTCTCAGCGCATTTATTTGGCACATTTGGGCTTAGAGGAATGCAAGAATATTCAGAAGTAAAGAACACTCCAGCACGGCTGTGTTACAGAACATTATTCAAACCGTATGCAGTAGAACTCATTATCTTGACATAGCTTTCTTTCCCAAATGAAATTTGTCATCATTGGAATGTTCCTCCAAGCAACTCAGGTCTCCGATCGAAGCTTCCTCCCTAATCGAACCCCGGGTGGCGAGTATCTACTTGGTCAACTAATAACCATGTGATTGGAGTTCTACGGAGTGGCGTCCATAAACAGAAGGCAGGTCATATTGAGCAGGAGTTGACTTACTTTATGGCAGTATTTCAAATAATGCAGCTCATTTCAGAGAATATCACACATCTTACTATTGACTCAGATTCAGCGCTCCATCAAGTCCTTCGCAGTCCTCAGAAGTCTGATTGGAAGGTACGCTTTCAAGTAAGAAGATTACATACATTTCTTCATAAATTTGAGCAGATTCAATAGTTGATGCTTCATCTAAGAACAGCTCGATTCAGCAAAGTTTTAAACAGAAACTCAGCTACTTTCTACGGAAATCATAATGCATTTGAATATTTGTAGAGACAAAAATATAGAAGCTAGTGAGTAGCTTCGGTGGTTAGTTTATTTATTGATTATTTTAGTACTTATTTGTTTATTAGTTGTAAATAGAGGGGTATGCCCCTTTGGAAGCATCTTCCATGCGGGAGAGTTCCTTTTCTGTATTATATTCTTTTAGAAATAGAAGAACTAGCTTTTCCTTCAACAAAAAAATAAAGAAAAAATAAAAACCAGTCTCGAGGGATTCTGCCCCGTTTCCGACCAAAAACCGTATCTCGTGCAGTCAAGAACCGACATTTGGATAAAAACGCGGGTTTGATGATTCTAGTGCATTTCATGGTATCACGATCTAGTCTTACGCTTCGAGATGCATTTCATACTACTCTAGGCCGGAACACACAATTCAGGATATTTTGAGATACGTTTAGCTTAAAGATGTTTTTCACGCGATTCTGGGGTTAGGAACGCGTTGCAGGGTTTCAAGGTTGTTTAAGACCGAGACCAGTGCTTCGGGCAGTTCGTTGGTAGTTCTAGGCGGCTCTGGGAGAATGATGGTTGTAAACCGCATTTCACGCGATTCATAGTTCAAAGCCGCGCTCTGGAACTTCTGTGACGTCTTCTTACTTCAAAACGGGCTTCTGGGGAATTATGGCTCAAGAGCTAATCCTGTCGGACTTTGCCTCATTTCTGACTTTCAAGTAAATTTTGTGCAATCCGTGCCCATTATTTGGAGAAAAATGGGTGCAGCGGCTCTCTAGGCGTTTTGGGGTATTCCGGTCCAGTCTTCCACCTTAAAATTCGTTTCAGGCGATTCTATGCAGAAGCACCCGTTTCATGATATTCTGAGATACCTACCTCTTTAATAAGTACTTCAGGCGAATCACGGCTTAGGAACGCATTACTTGGGCTTTAGGGTTTTTTCAGACTAAAACGCGTGCTTCGGGCAATTCCGAGGTGATTTTATCATGAAACCACGTTCTAGGTGGCTCTTGAAAGATGCTGGCTCCAAACCGCGTTTCACGAAATCCACGGTCGAAAGATGCGCATAGGAAACTTCCTGGAATCCTTTTCCCCTTCAGACGGGACTCGGGCAAACTAGAGTTGAACAACTCATCTTGCAGTATTCAGAGACATTTCTTACTGAAAACCGTATTTCGTGCGATGAATAGCCTATATCTGGATAAAAGCGTGTCCAGGGTGATTCTACGGCACTCAGGGGGATATGCTCTTCCGTTTTGCTTTGAAATGCATCTCATACAGTCCTAAGCTAAAATACGCATTTTGGGATATTATGAGGTATGCCTTTCTTTAAAACGTGTTCCACGCGATTCTAGGGTTTCGAACGAATTGCGGGCTATTCAAGGTTGTTTAAGACCGGATCCCATGCTTCGGGCAGCCTGTTGGGGATTCTAAGCGTCTCCTGGCAAATGTAAGCTGTAAACAGCGTTTCGCGCAAGTGATGGTCAGAAGACGCGCTCGTGAAAGTAGTAGTACTGCTTTTTTTTTTTTTACTTTGAAATGAGTTTCCGGCAAGTTAGTGCATCAAAACTAATCTCGAGCAGTGGCAGCAGCAAATCTCGAGCACTCTTTTGATCATTTTAAGGAATTCGCAGGGCTGGGCATCAATTGGACAAAAAGGTGCAAGTTTCTTTGCAGATTGAAAGACTGATGAACAGATGGCAATATCTTCAATTCTTAATGTCACGAAGGTAGATCTTCCAATCAGATATGTTGGGGTTCCCTTGTCTTCCAGGAAGCTCAATTTCAATGACCGTGAACCTCTACTAGCGAAAGTTCGGCAACGATTATTTGGGTGGAAAGCTAAAGCATCATCATATGCAGGTAGCGTGGAACTGATTAAGTCTACATTGTCTTCCTTCCATCTATTACGGGCGACTGTATTTTTACGCTTCCTCAAGCTGCTTTGCATGCTTTGGATCGTCATGTCAGGGATTTCTTCTGGAACTGTTGAATTCTCATTACATCCATCCTACAGCTTGGGACTCTATATGCCAACCGATAGCTATGGGTGGATTGGGTATCAACTCAATTCATGGAACGGCCAAGGCAGCCCTTTTAAGGAGAGTTTGGAATGTTGTCAGCAACAAACACACCTGCTGGAGCTTATGGATTAATGCCAAGTACTTTCGTCGAACGTCTTTTTGGGACGTGTTAATCCCTAAAACTGCGTCTTGGGGTTGGAAGAACATTTTAGTGCTTAGACTAATTGCTATGCCTCACATAAAATTACTAGTTGGCAATGGGCACCAAATAAAGGTCTGGACTGACCCTTGGGTTAATGGAGGGCATTTAAAAGATTGTCATGAAGATAGAGCAGTGTATGATCTAGGCGTGGGGCCTGATATTAACGTCCCTCAATTTATTCAGAATCACAGGTGGAAGTTTCCCACTCCCACTTCAAATGCATTGATGGATATCTTCCAAACGATTCCAAATGAGATCGAGCCATGGCTTAACTTCAATGATGGACTTGTTTGAACTCTACAAGAGCATGGCAACTTCACTTTAAAGTCTCCTCACAATCTAGTATGTAGGAAATGGGATCAAACCCTCCAGTGGCCTTCTATGATTTGGTTTACAGGGTGTATTAAAAAGCACTCCATCTGTGCTTGGATGTTACTAAGGGGAAGGCTAAAAACAAAAGATTTTCTCCTTCAAAGGAACGTGGCGTGTGATTCTTGTTGCGTTCTTTGTAATTGTACATGTGAGACAGCTGCTCATTTAATTGTCTACTGGCCTTACTCTCATGAAGTGTGGAAATCTCTCTTAGAAAAGCTAGACCTGGAGCCGATCAGCTGTGAAAATCCACTGGAATTGCTGGAATCCATTATTTTTCCAATAGAGCAGCAAAAGACAGGCCTTCTGACTCCTGGGAAACTACTTCTCAGCGCATTTATTTGGCACATTTGGGCTTAGAGGAATGCAAGAATATTCAGAAGTAAAGAACACTCCAGCACGGCTGTGTTACAGAACATTATTCAAACCGTATGCAGTAGAACTCATTATCTTGACATAGCTTTCTTTCCCAAATGAAATTTGTCATCATTGGAATGTTCCTCCAAGCAACTCAGGTCTCCGATCGAAGCTTCCTCCCTAATCGAACCCCGGGTGGCGAGTATCTACTTGGTCAACTAATAACCATGTGATTGGAGTTCTACGGAGTGACGTCCATAAACAGAAGGCAGGTCATATTGAGCAGGAGTTGACTTACTTTATGGAAGTATTTCAAATAATGCAGCTCATTCCAGAGAATATCACACATCTTACTATTGACTCAGATTCGGCGCTCCATCAAGTCCTTTGCAGTCCTCAGAAGTCTGATTGGAAGGTACGCTTTCAAGTAAGAAGATTATATACATTTCTTCGTAAATTTGAGCAGATTCAATACTTGATGCTTCATCTAAGAACAGCTCGATTCAGCAAAGTTTTAAACAGAAACTCAGCTACTTTCTACGGAAATCATAATGCATTTCAATATTTGTATAGACAAAAATATAGAAGCTAGTGAGTAGCTTTGGTGGTTAGTTTATTTATTGATTATTTTAGTACTTATTTGTTTATTAGTTGTAAATAGAGGGGTATGCCCCTTTGGAAGCATCTTCCATGTGGGAGAGTTCCTTTCCTGTATTATATTCTTTTAGAAATAGAAGAACTAACTTCTCCTTCAAAAAAAAAATAAAGAAAAAATAAAAACCAGTCTCGAGGGATTCTGCTCCGTTTCCGACCAAAAACCGTATCTCGTGCAGTCAAGAGCCGACATTTGGATAAAAACGCGGGTTTGATGATTCTAGTGCATTTCATGGTATCACGATCTAGTCTTACGCTTCGAGATGCATTTCATACTACTCTATGCCGAAACACACAATTCAGGATATTTTGAGATACGTTTAGCTTAAAGATGTTTTTCACGCGATTCTGGGGTTAGGAACGCGTTGCAGGGTTTCAAGGTTGTTTAAGACCGAGACCAGTGCTTCGGGCAGTTCGTTGGTAGTTCTAGGTGGCTCTGGGAGAATGATGGTTGTAAACCGCATTTCAGGCGATTCATAGTTCAAAGCCGCGCTCTGGAACTTCTGTGACGTCTTCTTACTTCAAAACGGGCTTCTGGGGAATTATGGCTCAAGAGCTAATCCTGTCGGACTTTGCCTCATTTCTGACTTTCAAGACAATTTTGTGCAATCCGTGCCCATTATTTGGAGATAAATGGGTGCAGCGGCACTCTAGGCGTTTTGTGGTATTCCGGTCTAGTCCTTCACCTTAAAATTTGTTTCAGGCGATTCTATGCAGAAGCACACGTTTGATGATATTCTGAGATACCTACCTCTTTAATAAGTACTTCAGGCGAATCACGGCTTAGGAACGCATTACGTGGGCTTTAGGGTTGTTTCAGACTAAAACGCGTGCTTCGGGCAATTCCAAGGTGATTTTATCATGAAACCACGTTCTAGGTGGCTCTTGAAAGATGCTGGCTCCAAACCGCGTTTCACGAAATCCACGGTCGAAAGACGCGCATAGGAAACTTCCAAGAATCCTTTTCCCCTTCAGACGGGACTCGGGCAAACTAGAGTTGAACAACTCATCTTGCGGTATTCAGAGACATTTCTTACTGAAAACCGTATTTCGTGCGATGAATAGCCTATATCTGGATAAAAGGGGTGGGTTCTTCTCTCGTCTAATGTGCCGCCGGCGACACACGACGGTTGTGTCGTCACTTAATTTGGGTCTTTCAATTCGGGTCGAACTTGGGTCAAGGGTCAAATTACAGGCTTCAAGATGGGACCATAATGAACTAGGCAGGGGAAATCAACATCTAGGGTTGAAAAGACTAATTAAAGTTAAATCCAAGTATTCTAGGGGATAAGCGAATTAAAATGAAAATAAACTAAGAAAATAAGGGAAAAGGTGCCAAATATTTAGAAGAGGATCAACCCCATTCCTGGGTACCCCCTTCAATGTCCTTTGACAACCTAGGGTTTTGAGGCTGATTCTTCTAATCGAAAGAATGATGCAAACGAAACTTAGAGTTGTGATTTCTGTGGGTTTGCGTGCGATACGCAGGTGATAAAAGTGAATGGCCGATGATGGGCCAGAAGTAAGATAAAAATGGCCGATGTTGGGCCAGGATTGATTGAGGGTGGCCGATGATGGGCCGGTAGTAAATAAACTGATATTGGGGTGTGTGAAATCACTCGTCTCATTTCGTCATTCTCATTAATTCTGGTTCTCGGAATCAGCCTCTATTCCCTTTAATCATTGAGTTCAGATAAATATTTGGCACCGGAGGTGGAGGAAAAGAGAAGAAAATATTTTTGGAATTGGTTTTGTTGGTTTTATAGTTTTTTTTGGATTTTAATAATTGGGGCTAGAAAGGCCTAACTAGGGGAGTTCCTACTTGGATTCAATCTAACTATTCCATTTCCCTAATGGATCTCTACCCTATCCTAAGGTCCTAACCGTCCACATCCGCTCTCCCGGTCCCTTAGCAGGGCCCGGAGAGAGAGTGGGACCTAATCAGTTGAAGTTTAAGAAATTGGGGTAGTCTAAGCTGGCTAGGGGGAGACCTAGATCTAGGTCCGGGGTCTGACCTTATCATTCTAGGCTACTGTCTAATTTCTAACTCCAATTTATTAATATTTTGGTTTTTTTTTAAATATCTTTTACTTTGTTTTTGGTATTTTGGATTTTCATTGTTTTTATTTTCTTTTTATGTATTTATTTATTAAGCCTTAAATCCTAAACTGATTTAGCCTAATGAAATGGGGGTGAGGAGAGAGTAATAAGTTCCTAATTTTTATTTAATAATTTATTTGAAGTTTCCTAAATGAGATCTCCTAATCCTAATGACATGGGGGAAGAGAAGAAAAGTCAATTATTGGATTTAGCCTAATTATTTCTAATTAGTAGGGTAGCTAAAATTCTATTTTTAATCTTTGCTTTTTATTTTATTATTTTTATTTTCTTTTGGTGTTTTTTATTTTTATTCTAATTTTTATATAGAAAATAACATGAACAGATAAAGGGAATGCAGTCTCAATTTTTATAAAAAGAATAAACTAAAGAAACAAGATGTAATACGATTATAATGCAAGGGCATGTTAAATGCATGTTGACATACAGATTAAGGCTAATTTAAAAAATAATAATAATAATAATAAAAATGGCCTACAACACTAATCTAAATGCATGGCATGTTAGATGCATGAAGAACAAAAGACGAACCACAGTGACTGAAGAATTGAATGCAAAAAAAGTAGATAGTAGAGTGAAAGGGCCGTGCGTGCTTGGGCTGGATTGGTAGCTCCAATGATTGGCAATCCAAACGGGCAGGTCGGAGGTGCAAGTGGTGCCAGCAGTGGGTGTGCGATGAAGGAGTGCAGGTGGGTGCACAGGTGTGATGCACGTGGTGCAAGTGGGCAGTGGCTCGGTCGTGAGTGCAGCAGGGGAGAAATGGAGAGGTGAGGGAAAGAGGGACTGAGAGAGTAGGGAGATAGGGAAAGCAGATAGTGGGGCTGAGGGGGTAGAGAGAGAACGAGTGAGAGAGAGTGTAAGCAGAGGAGGAAGGAGAGAACGAGAGGGAGAGGTGGAGCAGAGAGGGAGAGAGGGTGATGAGGAAGAGACAAAGGGGAGACAGGGAGGTAGAGGGAGACGCAGGCAGAGGGAAAGAGCACGCGGACAGAGAGAGAGAGGGAGAAAGAGCTGGTGGCGGGAGAAAAAGAGGAGAGGGTGAGGAGGAAGAGACAAAGGGGAGACAGGGGCAGGCGCGGAGAAAGAAGAGAGCACGGGAGAGGGAGAGTGTGGAGTTGCAGGTGGGTGGCACGGAGGAGGATGATGGCAGGGGATGAGAGAGAGGGTGAGGAAGAGAGTAAGGGAGAGAACAGAGGGAGGCGCGGGGAGAGAAGAGAGCACGGGAGAGGGAGAGTGCTGAGTTGCAGGTGGCGGGAGAAAGAGAGATGGGTCGCAGAGTGTGAAAGAAAGGTGAGGGAGAGAAGGAGATGTGTTGAGTTGCAGGGGAGAGACAGAGAGGGAGAGGGAGAAGAAGAAGGAGAGAGGGGGGCAGAAGATCAGAGAGGGAGAGAGAACGGAAAGAGGGAGACAGAGAGATGGGGAAGAAGGAGGACGGGGAGAGTGGAAGAAGGTGGTGCGCAGTGGGGCAGAGGTGAGAAGAAAGAGCGTGAGAGAGGAGAGACAGAGAGAGTGAGTGAGAGATGGGGAGTGAGAGAGAGAGAGAGACGTGCAGCTGGGTGTGGGTGAAGAAAAGAAAGAGAGAGGGATGGTGTGCAGTGGGTGCAGGTGGTGGGGAGCGGAGGAGAATGATGGCAGGGGAAGAGAAGAGAGGAAAAAAGAAAAAGAGAGAGAAAGAATGAAAGAAGAAGAGGAGATGGTGTGCAGGCGAGAGAGGAAGAAAAGAAAGAATGAAAGAAGAAGAGGAGAAGGTGTGCAGGCGAGAGAGGAAGAAAAGAAAGAGTGTGAGGGGAAGAAAAATGAGAAAGAAAGAAAAGGAAGAGAAGAAGAAAGGAGTGATGATGCAGATGCAATGGGCACGAGGAGAGGAAGAGGGCCTACCTGGTTCCGGAGTCCAGCGGCGAGAGATGGCGAGGGAACGTGCTGCTGTGGCTGGAGGTGCTGCTATGGACGGGCGTGCTGCTGCGGCGAGATCAGACCTCCGTGGGGTTGCTGCTGTGTGTGTCTGGAGGAAGAAGATGGGGAGTCCGGGTCTGCGTCGGATGGAGATGAGGGAGATCCGGAGGAACGGGTTAGGGAGCAGAAGATGATGATGGGGAAGGGAGTTCTGTCTGGGTGAAGGAGATGGACGTGTGATCTGCACCTGTGTTTGGGAAAGACGGAGGGCGAGATGGTGAGATGGAGAAGACGGTGGAGGCTAGTCATGGTGGGTTGTAGGGGAGAGATGAGAGATGATGATGGGGTGCTGCGTGAGGGAAACGAGTGGAGGGAAGAGGATGGAGGGCGATGGTGCTGCGACTGGGAGAAGGAGAGGTGGAGAAAGCAAGGAAGGTGAGAAGAAGAGAGGAGACAGAGGGCGAGGAAGACCGGGGAGAGAGACAGAGAGATGGAACTGAGGTGCGTGAGATGGAGAGGTGGGTCTGAGAGATGGGAGTCGTCTGAGATGGGAAGTTGATGGTGTGAGGGAGACGAGTGAGAGAGCCTGGGGTCTGCGTCCAGATCTGGGAGAGATTCTGCGTATGGTTCTTTTTGGATGGGCTTGGGTGTTTGAAATTTTTTTAGGGATAATAAGGCCTGGGTTGGGAGAGAGATAGAGAGATGAGGCTTGGGTGTTTGAAATTGAGAGGGATAAGGCCTGGGTTAGGAGAGAGATGAGAGAGATAAGGTTCGGGTGTTTGGGTTAAGTTCGGGTCAGGAGGTTTGGATCTGGCTCGGGTTGTGTTTGGGTCGGACCTGAGTGGGTTTGGGTGAGTTGGGTCCAAAGTTGGGCTGGACTTGGGTTTGGTTAGGATCCGGGCCGGGTCTGGTTTAGGTGTGTTGGGGTAGGTTTAGGTGGGTTTGGATTTAAAAGAAACTAATTCAGGCCTAAAAAGTAGGGTCCGATGGAAATTGGTCTGGTTGTCATTACAGAGGCCCAGGTTTCGTAGATTTCAATCCGCTCGTCGGATTTCGACGTTCTACATATTGACGGAAAGCTCTCGGCGAGTAGGTCACTATGAGCCAATTTTCAGGGCAATCAGAGGTCCAAAGATGATAGGTGATTTTTCACGCGCGCGCCACAGGGGTATGGGACCCGCTGTCATGATTTTTTATCCGCCCGTCAGATCTTGGAGTTCTATATATGGGCGGAAAGCTCTCGCTGAGTAGATCATGATGAGCCAACTCCCTGGGTGATCAGAGGTCTCGAGATGATAGGTTATTTTTCACGCGGGCGCAGCTGGGGTGTGGGACCCGCTGTCATGATTTTTGATCCGCCAGTCAGATCTTGGAGTTCTATATATAGGCCGAAAGCTCTCGATGAGTAGATCATGATGAGCCAACTCCCGGGGCGATCAGAGGTCTAGAGACGATTGGTGACTTTTGGCTCGGGGCCTAATCAGGACATCATTAAATAGGGTGGACTGAATTGCCCCTCATAGGGTGCCAAAACGAGGTGTCTACACACACATCTTACTATTGACTCAGATTCAGCGCTCCATCAAGTCATTCGCAGTCCTCAGAAGTCTAATTGAAAGGTACGCTTTCAAGTAAGAAGATTACATACATTTCTTCAAAAATTTGAGCAGATTCAATACTTGATGCTTCATCTAAGAATAGCTCGATTCCGCAAAGTTTTAAACAGAAACTCAGCTACTTTCTACGGAAATCAAAATGCATTTAAATATTTGTATAGACAAAAATATAGAAGCTAGTGAGTAGCTTCGGTGATTAGTTTATTTATTGATTATTTTAGTACTTATTTGTTTATTAGTTGTAAATAGAGGGGTATGCCCCTTTGGAAGCATCTTCCATGTGGGAGAGTTCATTTTCTGTATTATATTCTTTTAGAAATAGAAGAACTAGCTTTTCCTTCAAAAAAAAAATAAAGAAAAAATAAAAACCAGTCTCGAGGGATTCTGCCCCGTTTCCAACCAAAAACCGTATCTCGTGCAGTCAAGAGCCGACATTTGGATAAAAACGCGGGTTTGATGATTCTAGTGCATTTCATGGTATCACGATCTAGTCTTACGCTTCGAGATGCGTTTCATACTACTCTAGGCCGAAACACACATTTCAGGATATTTTGAGATACGTTTAGCTTAAAGATGTTTTTCATGCGATTCTGGGGTTAGCAACGCGTTGCAGGGGTTTCAAGGTTGTTTAAGACCGAGACCAGTGCTTCGGGCAGTTCGTTGGTAGTTCTAGGCGGCTCTGGGAGAATGAAGGTTGTAAACCGCATTTCACACGATTCATATTTCAGAGCTGCGCTTTGGAACCTCTGTGACGTCTTCTTACTTCAAAACGGGCTTCTGGGGAAATATGGCTCAAGAGCTAATCCTGTCGTACTTTGCCTCATTTATGACTTTCAAGATAATTTTGTGCAATCCGTGCCCATTATTTGGAGATAAATGGGTGCAGCGGCACTCTAGGCGTTTTGGGGTATTCCGGTCCAGTCCTTCACCTTAAAATTCGTTTAAGGCGATTCTATGCAGAAGCACCCGTTTGATGATATTCTGAGATACCTTCCTCTTTAATAAGAATTTCAGGCGAATCACGGCTTAGGAACGCATTACATGGGCTTTAGGGTTGTTTCAGACTAAAACGCGTGCTTCGGGCAATTCCGAGGTGATTTTATCATGAAACCACGTTCTAGGTGGCTCTTGAAAGATGCTGGCTCCAAACCGCGTTTCACGAAATCCACGGTCGAAAGACGCGCATAGGAAACTTCCAGGAATTCTTTTCCCCTTCAGATGGGTCTCGGGCAAACTAGGGCTGAACAACTCGTCTTGCGGTATTCAGAGACATTTCTTACTGAAAACCGTATTTCGTGCGATGAATAGCCTATATCTGGATAAAAGCGTGTCCAGGGTGATTCTACGGCACTCAGGGGGTTATGCTCTTCCGTTTTGCTTTGAAATGCATCTCATACGGTCCTAGGCTGAAATACGCATTTTAGGATATTAGGAGGTATGCCTTTCTTTAAAACGTGTTCCACGCGATTCTAGGGTTTCGAACGAATTGCGGGCTATTCAAGGCTGTTTAAGACCGGATCCCATGCTTCGGGCAACCTGTTGGGGATTCTAAGCGTCTCTTGGCAAATGTAAAAATAAACAGCGTTTCGCGCAAGTGATGGTTAGAAGACGCGCTCGTGAAAGTACGAGTACTACTTTTTCTTTTTTTTTTACTTTGAAATGGGTTTCCGGCAAGTTAGTGCATAAAAACTAGTCTCGAGCAGTGGCAGCAGCAAATCTCGAGCACTCTCTTGATCATTTTAACGAATTCGCAGGGCTGGGCGTCAATTGGACAAAAAGGTGCAAGTTTCTTTGCAAATTGTAAGACTGATGAACAGATGGCAATATCTTCAATTCTTAATGTCACGAAGGTAGATCTTCCAATCAGATATGTTGGGGTTCCCTTGTCTTCCAGGAAGCTCAATTTCAATGACCGTGAACCTCTACTAGCGAAAGTTCGGCAACGATTATTTGGGTGGAAAGCTAAAGCATCATCATATGTAGGTAGCGTGGAACTGATTAAGTCTACATTATCTTCCTTCCATCTATTACGAGCGACTGTATTTATGCTTCCTCATGCTGCTTTGCATGCTTTGGATCGTCATGTCAGGGATTTCTTCTGAAATTGTTGAATTCTCATTACATCAATCCTATAGCTTGGGACTCTATATGCCAACCGATAGCCATGGGTGAATTGGGTATTACCTCAATTCATGGAACAGCCAAGGCAGCCCTCTTAAGGAAAGTTTGGAATGTTGTCAGCAACAAACACACCTGCTGGAGCTTATGGATTAATGCCAAGTACTTTCGTGGAACGTCTTTTTGGGACGTGTTAATCCCTAAAACTGGCCCTTGGGGTTGGAAGAACATTTTAGTGCTTAGACTAATTGTTGTGCCTCACATAAAATTACTAGTTGGCAATGGGCACCAAATAATGTTCTGGACCGACCCTTGGGTTAATGGAGGGCGTTTAAAAGATTGTCATGGAGATAGAGCAGTGTATGATCTAGGCGTGGGGCCTGATATTAACGTCCCTCAATTTATTCAGAATCACAGGTGGAAGTTTCCCACTCCCACTTCAAATGCATTGATGGATATCTTCCAAACCATTTCAAATGAGATCGAGCCATGGCCTAACTTCAATGATGGACTTGTTTGGACTCTACAAGAGCATGGCAACTTCACTTTAAAGTCTCCTCACAATCTAGTATGGAGGAAATCGGATCAAACCCTCCAGCGGCCTTCTATGATTTGGTTTACAGGGTGTATTAAAAAACACTCCGTCTGTGCTTGGATGTTACTAAGGGGAAGGCTAAAAACAAAAGATTTTCTCCTTCAAAGGAATGTGGCGTGTGATTCTTGTTGCGTTCTTTGCAATTGTACATGTGAGACAGCTGCTCATTTAACTGTCTACTGCCCTTACTCTCAAGAAGTGTGGAAATCTCTCTTAGAAAAGCTAGACCTGGAGCCGATCAGCTGTGAAAATCCATTGGAATTGCTGGAATCCATTATATTTCCAATAAAGCAGCAAAAGACAGGCCTTCTGACTCCTGGTAACACTCCAGCACGGCTGTGTTACAGAACATTATTCAGACCGTATGCAGTAGAACTCATTATCTTGATATAGCTTTCTTTCCCAAATGAAATTTGTCATCATTGAAATGTTCCTCCAAGCAACTCAGGTCTCCGAACGAAGCTTCCTCCCTAATTGAACCCTGGGTGGCGAGTATCTACTTGGTCAACTAATAACCATGTGATTGGAGTTCTACGGAGTGACGTCCATAAACAGAAGGCAGGTCATATTGAGCAGGAGTTGACTTACTTTATGATAGTATTTCAAATAATGCGGCTCATTCCAGAGAATATCACACATCTTACTATTGACTCAGATTCAGCGCTCCATCAAGTCCTTCGCAGTCCTCAGAAGTCTGATTGGAAGGTACGCTTTCAAGTAAGAAGATTACATACATTTCTTCATAAATTTGAGCAGATTCGGTACTTGATGCTTCATCTAAGAACAGCTCGATTCAGCAAAGTTTCAAACAGAAACTCGGCTACTTTCTACGGAAATCGTAATGCATTTGAATATTTGTATAGACAAAAATATAGAAGCTAGTGAGTAGCTTTGGTGGTTAGTTTATTTATTGATTATTTTAGTACTTATTTGTTTATTAGTTGTAAATAGAGGGGTATGCCCCTTTGGAAGCATCTTCCATGTGGGAGAGTTCCTTTTCTGTATTATATTCTTTTAGAAATAGAAGAACTAACTTTTCCTTCAAATAAAAATAAAGAAAAAATAAAAACCAGTCTCGAGGGATTTTGCCCCGTTTCCGACCAAAAACCGTATCTCGTGCAGTCACGAGCCGACATTTGGATAAAAACGCGGGTTCGATGATTCTAGTGCATTTCATGGTATCACGATCTAGTCTTACGCTTCGAGATGCGTTTCATACTACTCTAGGCCGAAACACACATTTCAGGATATTTTGAGATACGTTTAGCTTAAAGACGTTTTTCACGCGATTCTGGGGTTAGGAACGCGTTGCAGCGGTTTCATGGTTGTTTAAGACCGAGACCAGTGCTTCGGGCAGTCCGTTGGTAGTTCTAGGCGGCTCTGGGAGAATGAAGGTTGTAAACCGCATTTCACGCGATTCATAGTTCAGAGCCGCGCTCTGGACTTCTGTGACGTCTTCTTACTTCAAAACGGGCTTCTGGGGAATTATGGCTCAAGAGCTAATCCTGTCGGACTTTGCCTCATTTATGACTTTTAGGACAATTTTGTGCAATCCGTGCCCATTATTTGGAGATAAATGGGTGCAGCGGCACTCTAGGCGTTTTGGGGTATTCCGGTCCAGTCTTTCACCTTAAAATTCGTTTCAGGCGATTCTATGCAGAAGCACCCGTTTGATGATATTCTAAGACACCTTCCTCTTTAATAAGTATTTCAGGCGAATCACGGCTTAGGAACGCATTACATGGGCTTTAGGGTTGTTTCAGACTAAAACGCGTGCTTCGGGCAATTCCGAGGTGATTTTATCATGAAACCACGTTCTTGGTGGCTCTTGAAAGATGCTGGCTCCAAACCCCGTTTCACGAAATCCACGGTCGAAAGACGCGCATAGGAAACTTCCAGGAATCCTTTTCCCCTTCAGACGGGACTCGGGCAAACTAGAGTTGAACAACTCATCTTGCAGTATTCAGAGACATTTTGTACTGAAAACCGTATTTCGTGCGATGAATAGCCTATATCTGGATAAAAGCGTGTCCAGGGTGATTCTACGGCACTCAGGGGGATATGCTCTTCCGTTTTGCTTTGAAATGCATCTCATACGGTCCTAAGCTAAAATACGCATTTTGGGATATTATGAGGTATGCCTTTCTTTAAAACGTGTTCCACGCGATTCTAGGGTTTCGAACGAATTGCGGGCTATTCAAGGTTGTTTAAGACCGGATCCCATGCTTCGGGCAGCCTGTTGGGGATTCTAAGCGTCTCCTGGCAAATGTAAGCTGTAAACAGCGTTTCGCGCAAGTGATGGTTATAAGACGCGCTCGTGAAAGTACGAGTACTGCTTCTTTTTTTTTTTTTACTTTGAAATGGGTTTCCGGCAAGTTAGTGCATAAAAACTTTTCTCGAGCAGTGGCAGCAGCAAGTCTCGAGCACTCTCTTGATCATTTTAAGGAATTCGCAGGGCTGGGCGTCAATTGCACAAAAAGGTGCAAGTTTCTTTGCAAATTGTATGACTGATGAACAGATGGCAATACCTTCAATGCTTAATGTCACGAAGGTAGATCTTCCAATCAGATATGTTGGGGTTCCCTTGTCTTCCAGGAAGCTCAATTTCAATGACCGTGAACCTCTACTAACGAAAGTTCGGCAACGATTGTTTAGGTGGAAAGCTAAAGCATCATCATATGCAAGTAGCGTGGAACTGATTAAGTCTACATTATCTTCCTTCCATCTATTACGGGCGACTGTATTTATGCTTCCTCAAGCTGCTTTGCATGCTTTGGATCGTCATGTCAGGGATTTCGTCTGGAATTGTTGAATTCTCATTGCATCCATCCTATAGCTTGGGACACTATTTGCCAACCGATAGCTATGGGTGGATTGGGTATCAACTCAATTCATGGAACAGCCAAGGCAGCCCTCTTAAGGAAAGTTTGGAATGCTGTCAGCAACAAACACACCTGCTGGAGCTTATGGATTAATGCCAAGTACTTCCGTGGAACGTCTTTTTGGGACGTGTTAATCCCTAAAACTGCCCCTTGGGGTTGGAAGAACATTTTAGTGCTTAGACTAATTGCTATGCCTCACATAAAATTACTATTTGGCAATGGGCGCCAAATAAGGTTTTGGACCGACCCTTGGGTTAATGGAGGGCGTTTAAAAGATTGTCATGGAGATAGAGCAGTGTATGATCTAGGCGTGGGGCCTGATATTAACGTCCCTCAATTTATTCAGAATCACAGGTGGAAGTTTCCCACTCCCACTTCAAATGCATTGATGGATATCTTCCAAACGATTCCAAATGAGATCGAGCCATGGCCTAACTTCAATGATGGACATGTTTGGACTCTACAAGAGCATGGCAACTTCAATTTAAAGTCTCATCACAATCTAGTATGCAGGAAATGGGATCAAACCCTCCAGCGGCCTTCTATGATTTGGTTTACAGGGTGTATTAAAAAACACTCCATCTGTGCTTGGATGTTACAAAGGGGAAGGCTAAAAACAAAAGATTTTCTCCATCAAAGGAATGTGGCGTGTGATTCTTGTTGCGTTCTTTGCAATTGTACATGTGAGACAGCTGCTCATTTAATTGTCTACTGCCCTTACTCTCAAGAAGTGTGGAAATCCCTCTTAGAAAAGCTAGACCTGGAGCCGATCAGCTGTGAAAATCCTCCATTGGAATTGCTGGAATCCATTATATTTCCAATAGAGCAGCAAAAGACAGGCCTTCTGACTCCTGGGAACCCTCCAGCACGGCTGTGTTACAGAACATTATTCAGACCGTATGCAGTAGAACTCATTATCCTGACATAGCTTTCTTTCCCAAATGAAATTTGTCATCATTGGAATGTTCCTCCAAGCAACTCAGGTCTCCGATCGAAGCTTCCTCCCTAATTGAACCCTGGGTGGCGAGTATCTACTTGGTCAACTAATAACCATGTGATTGGAGTTCTACGGAGTGACGTCAATAAACAGAAGGCAGGTCATATTGAGCAGGAGTTGACTTACTTTATGATAGTATTTCAAATAATGCGGCTCATTCCAGAGAATATCACACATCTTACTATTGACTCAGATTCAGCGCTCCATCAAGTCCTTCGCAGTCCTCAGAAGTCTGATTGGAAGGTACTCTTTCAAGTAAGAAGATTACATACATTTCTTCATAAATTTGAGCAGATTCGGTACTTGATGCTTCATCTAAGAACAGCTCGATTCAGCAAAGTTTCAAACAGAAACTCGGCTACTTTCTACGGAAATCGTAATGCATTTGAATATTTGTATAGACAAAAATATAGAAGCTAGTGAGTAGCTTTGGTGGTTAGTTTATTTATTGATTATTTTAGTACTTATTTGTTTATTAGTTGTAAATAGAGGGGTATGCCCTTTTGGAAGCATCTTCCATGTGGGAGAGTTCCTTTTCTGTATTATATTCTTTTAGAAATAGAAGAACTAACTTTTCCTTCAAATAAAAATAAAGAAAAAATAAAAACCAGTCTCGAGGGATTCTGCCCCGTTTCCGACCAAAAACCGTATCTCGTGCAGTCACGAGCCGACATTTGGATAAAAACGCGGGTTCGATGATTCTAGTGCATTTCATGGTATCACGATCTAGTCTTACGCTTCGAGATGCGTTTCATACTACTCTAGGCCGAAACACACATTTCAGGATATTTTGAGATACGTTTAGCTTAAAGACGTTTTTCACGCGATTCTGGGGTTATGAACGCGTTGCAGCGGTTTCATGGTTGTTTAAGACCGAGACCAGTGCTTCGGGCAGTTCGTTGGTAGTTCTAGGTGGCTCTGGGAGAATGAAGGTTGTAAACCGCATTTCACGCGATTCATAGTTCAGAGCCGCGCTCTGGACTTCTGTGACGTCTTCTTACTTCAAAACGGGCTTCTGGGGAATTATGGCTCAAGAGCTAATCCTGTCGGACTTTGCCTCATTTATGACTTTCAGGACAATTTTGTGCAATCCGTGCCCATTATTTGGAGATAAATGGGTGCAGCGGCACTCTAGGCGTTTTGGGGTATTCCGGTCCAGTCTTTCACCTTAAAATTCGTTTCAGGCGATTCTATGCAGAAGCACCCGTTTGATGATATTCTAAGACACCTTCCTCTTTAATAAGCATTTCAGGCAAATCACGGCTTAGGAACGCATTACATGGGCTTTAGGGTTGTTTCAGACTAAAACGCGTGCTTCGGGCAATTCCGAGGTGATTTTATCATGAAACCACGTTCTTGGTGGCTCTTGAAAGATGCTGGCTCCAAACCCCGTTTCACGAAATCCACGGTCGAAAGACGCGCATAGGAAACTTCCAGGAATCCTTTTCCCCTTCAGACGGGACTCGGGCAAACTAGGGTTGAACAACTCATTTTGCGGTATTCAGAGACATTTCCTATTGAAAACCGTATTTCGTGCGATGAATAGCCTATATCTGGATAAAAGCGTGTCCGGGGTGATTCTACGGCACTCAGGGGGTTATGCTCTTCCGTTTTGCTTTGAAATGCATCTCATACGGTCCTAGGCTGAAATACGCATTTTAGGATATTATGAGGTATGCCATTCTTTAAAACGTGTTCCACGCGATTCTAGGGTTTCGAACGAATTGCGGGCTATTCAAGGTTGTTTAAGACCGGATCCCATGCTTCGGGCAGCCTGTTGGGGATTCTAAGCGTCTCCTGGCAAATGTAAGCTGTAAACAGCGTTTCGCGCAAGTGATGGTTATAAGACGCGCTCGTGAAAGTACGAGTACTGCTTCTTTTTTTTTTTTACTTTGAAATGGGTTTCCGGCAAGTTAGTGCATAAAAACTTGTCTCGAGCAGTGGCAGCAGCAAGTCTCGAGCACTCTCTTGATCATTTTAAGGAATTCGCAGGGCTGGGCGTCAATTGCACAAAAAGGTGCAAGTTTCTTTGCAAATTGTATGACTGATGAACAGATGGCAATACCTTCAATGCTTAATGTCACGAAGGTAGATCTTCCAATCAGATATGTTGGGGTTCCCTTGTCTTCCAGGAAGCTCAATTTCAATGACCGTGAACCTCTACTAGCGAAAGTTCGGCAACGATTGTTTAGGTGGAAAGCTAAAGCATCATCATATGCAAGTAGCGTGGAACTGATTAAGTCTACATTATCTTCCTTCCCTCTATTACGGGCGACTGTATTTATGCTTCCTCAAGCTGCTTTGCATGCTTTGGATCGTCATGTCAGGGATTTCGTCTGGAATTGTTGAATTCTCATTGCATCCATCCTATAGCTTGGGACTCTATTTGCCAACCGATAGCTATGGGTGGATTGGGTATCAACTCAATTCATGGAACAGCCAAGGCAGCCCTCTTAAGGAAAGTTTGGAATGCTGTCAGCAACAAACACACCTGCTGGAGCTTATGGATTAATGCCAAGTACTTCCGTGGAACGTCTTTTTGGGACGTGTTAATCCCTAAAACTGCCCCTTGGGGTTGGAAGAACATTTTAGTGCTTAGACTAATTGCTATGCCTCACATAAAATTACTATTTGGCAATGGGCGCCAAATAAGGTTTTGGACCGACCCTTGGGTTAATGGAGGGCGTTTAAAAGATTGTCATGGAGATAGAGCAGTGTATGATCTAGGCGTGGGGCCTGATATAAACGTCCCTCAATTTATTCAGAATCACAGGTGGAAGTTTCCCACTCCCACTTCAAATGCATTGATGGATATCTTCCAAACGATTCCAAATGAGATCGAGCCATGGCCTAACTTCAATGATGGACATGTTTGGACTCTACAAGAGCATGGCAACTTCAATTTAAAGTCTCATCACAATCTAGTATGCAGGAAATGGGATCAAACCCTCCAGCGGCCTTCTATGATTTGGTTTACAGGGTGTATTAAAAAACACTCCATCTGTGCTTGGATGTTACAAAGGGGAAGGCTAAAAACAAAAGATTTTCTCCATCAAAGGAATGTGGCGTGTGATTCTTGTTGCGTTCTTTGCAATTGTACATGTGAGACAGCTGCTCATTTAATTGTCTACTGCCCTTACTCTCAAGAAGTGTGGAAATCCCTCTTAGAAAAGCTAGACCTGGAGCCGATCAGCTGTGAAAATCCTCCATTGGAATTGCTGGGATCCATTATATTTCCAATAGAGCAGCAAAAGACAGGCCTTCTGACTCCTGGGAACCCTCCAGCACGGCTGTGTTACAGAACATTATTCAGACCGTATGCAGTAGAACTCATTATCCTGACATAGCTTTCTTTCCCAAATGAAATTTGTCATCATTGGAATGTTCCTCCAAGCAACTCAGGTCTCCGATCGAAGCTTCCTCCCTAATTGAACCCTGGGTGGCGAGTATCTACTTGGTCAACTAATAACCATGTGATTGGAGTTCTACGGAGTGACGTCCATAAACAGAAGGCAGGTCATATTGAGCAGGAGTTGACTTACTTTATGATAGTATTTCAAATAATGCGGCTCATTCCAGAGAATATCACACATCTTACTATTGACTCAGATTCAGCGCTCCATCAAGTCCTTCGCAGTCCTCAGAAGTCTGATTGGAAGGTACGCTTTCAAGTAAGAAGATTACATACATTTCTTCATAAATTTGAGCAGATTCGGTACTTGATGCTTCATCTAAGAACAGCTCGATTCAGCAAAGTTTCAAACAGAAACTCGGCTACTTTCTACGGAAATCGTAATGCATTTGAATATTTGTATAGACAAAAATATAGAAGCTAGTGAGTAGCTTTGGTGGTTAGTTTATTTATTGATTATTTTAGTACTTATTTGTTTATTAGTTGTAAATAGTGGGGTATGCCCCTTTGGAAGCATCTTCCATGTGGGAGAGTTCCTTTTCTGTATTATATTCTTTTAGAAATAGAAGAACTAACTTTTCCTTCAAATAAAAATAAAGAAAAAATAAAAACCAGTCTCGAGGGATTCTGCCCCGTTTCCGACCAAAAACCGTATCTCGTGCAGTCACGAGCCGACATTTGGATAAAAACGCGGGTTCGATGATTCTAGTGCATTTCATGGTATCACGATCTAGTCTTACTCTTCGAGATGCGTTTCATACTACTCTCGGCCGAAACACACATTTCAGGATATTTTGAGATACGTTTAGCTTAAAGACGTTTTTCACGCGATTCTGGGGTTAGGAACGCGTTGCAGCGGTTTCATGGTTGTTTAAGACCGAGACCAGTGCTTCGGGCAGTCCGTTGGTAGTTCTAGGTGGCTCTGGGAGAATGAAGGTTGTAAACCGCATTTCACGCGATTCATAGTTCAGAGCCGCGCTCTGGACTTCTGTGACGTCTTCTTACTTCAAAACGGGCTTCTGGGGAATTATGGCTCAAGAGCTAATCCTGTCGGACTTTGCCTCATTTATGACTTTCAGGACAATTTTGTGCAATCCGTGCCCATTATTTGGAGATAAATGGGTGCAGCGGCACTCTAGGCGTTTTGGGGTATTCCGGTCCAGTCTTTCACCTTAAAATTCGTTTCAGGCGATTCTATGCAGAAGCACCCGTTTGATGATATTCTAAGACACCTTCCTCTTTAATAAGTATTTCAGGCGAATCACGGCTTAGGAACGCATTACATGGGCTTTAGGGTTGTTTCAGACTAAAACGCGTGCTTCGGGCAATTCCGAGGTGATTTTATCATGAAACCACGTTCTTGGTGGCTCTTGAAAGATGCTGGCTCCAAACCCCGTTTCACGAAATCCACGGTCGAAAGACGCGCATAGGAAACTTCCAGGAATCCTTTTCCCCTTCAGACGGGACTCAGGCAAACTAGGGTTGAACAACTCATTTTGCGGTATTCAGAGACATTTCCTACTGAAAACCGTATTTCGTGCGATGAATAGCCTATATCTGGATAAAAGCGTGTCCGGGGTGATTCTACGGCACTCAGGGGGTTATGCTCTTCCGTTTTGCTTTGAAATGCATCTCATACGGTCCTAGGCTGAAATACGCATTTTAGGATATTATGAGGTATGCCATTCTTTAAAACGTGTTCCACGCGATTCTAGGGTTTCGAACGAATTGCGGGCTATTCAAGGTTGTTTAAGACCGGATCCCATGCTTCGGGCAGCCTGTTGGGGATTCTAAGCGTCTCCTGGCAAATGTAAGCTGTAAACAGCGTTTCGCGCAAGTGATGGTTATAAGACGCGCTCGTGAAAGTACGAGTACTGCTTCTTTTTTTTTTTTTACTTTGAAATGGGTTTCCGGCAAGTTAGTGCATAAAAACTTGTCTCGAGCAGTGGCAGCAGCAAGTCTCGAGCACTCTCTTGATCATTTTAAGGAATTCGCAGGGCTGGGCGTCAATTGCACAAAAAGGTGCAAGTTTCTTTGCAAATTGTATGACTGATGAACAGATGGCAATACCTTCAATGCTTAATGTCACGAAGGTAGATCTTCCAATCAGATATGTTGGGGTTCCCTTGTCTTCCAGGAAGCTCAATTTCAATGACCGTGAACCTCTACTAGCGAAAGTTCGGCAACGATTGTTTAGGTGGAAAGCTAAAGCATCATCATATGCAAGTAGCGTGGAACTGATTAAGTCTACATTATCTTCCTTCCATCTATTACGGGCGACTGTATTTATGCTTCCTCAAGCTGCTTTGCATGCTTTGGATCGTCATGTCAGGGATTTCGTCTGGAATTGTTGAATTCTCATTGCATCCATCCTATAGCTTGGGACTCTATTTGCCAACCGATAGCTATGGGTGGATTGGGTATCAACTCAATTCATGGAACAGCCAAGGCAGCCCTCTTAAGGAAAGTTTGGAATGCTGTCAGCAACAAACACACCTGCTGGAGCTTATGGATTAATGCCAAGTACTTCCGTGGAACGTCTTTTTGGGACGTGTTAATCCCTAAAACTGCCCCTTGGGGTTGGAAGAACATTTTAGTGCTTAGACTAATTGCTATGCCTCACATAAAATTACTATTTGGCAATGGGCGCCAAATAAGGTTTTGGACCGACCCTTGGGTTAATGGAGGGCGGTTAAAAGATTGTCATGGAGATAGAGCAGTGTATGATCTAGGCGTGGGGCCTGATATTAACGTCCCTCAATTTATTCAGAATCACAGGTGGAAGTTTCCCACTCCCACATCAAATGCATTGATGGATATCTTCCAAACGATTCCAAATGAGATCGAGCCATGGCCTAACTTCAATGATGGACAAGTTTGGACTCTACAAGAGCATGGCAACTTCAATTTAAAGTCTCATCACAATCTAGTATGCAGGAAATGGGATCAAACCCTCCAGCGGCCTTCTATGATTTGGTTTACAGGGTGTATTAAAAAACACTCCATCTGTGCTTGGATGTTACAAAGGGGAAGGCTAAAAACAAAAGATTTTCTCCATCAAAGGAATGTGGCGTGTGATTCTTGTTGCGTTCTTTGCAATTGTACATGTGAGACAGCTGCTCATTTAATTGTCTACTGCCCTTACTCGAAAGAAGTGTGGAAATCCCTCTTAGAAAAGCTAGACCTGGAGCCGATCAGCTGTGAAAATCCTCCATTGGAATTGCTGGAATCCATTATATTTCCAATAGAGCAGCAAAAGACAGGCCTTCTGACTCCTGGGAACCCTCCAGCACGGCTGTGTTACAGAACATTATTCAGACCGTATGCAGTAGAACTCATTATCCTGACATAGCTTTCTTTCCCAAATGAAATTTGTCATCATTGGAATGTTCCTCCAAGCAACTCAGGTCTCCGATCGAAGCTTCCTCCCTAATTGAACCCTGGGTGGCGAGTATCTACTTAGTCAACTAATAACCATGTGATTGGAGTTCTACGGAGTGACGTCCATAAACAGAAGGCAGGTCATATTGAGCAGGAGTTGACTTACTTTATGATAGTATTTCAAATAATGCGGCTCATTCCAGAGAATATCACACATCTTACTATTGACTCAGATTCAGCGCTCCATCAAGTCCTTCGCAGTCCTCAGAAGTCTGATTGGAAGGTACGCTTTCAAGTAAGAAGATTACATACATTTCTTCATAAATTTGAGCAGATTCGGTACTTGATGCTTCATCTAAGAACAGCTCGATTCAGCAAAGTTTCAAACAGAAACTCGGCTACTTTCTACGGAAATCGTAATGCATTTGAATATTTGTATAGACAAAAATATAGAAGCTAGTGAGTAGCTTTGGTGGTTAGTTTATTTATTGATTATTTTAGTACTTATTTGTTTATTAGTTGTAAATAGTGGGGTATGCCCCTTTGGAAGCATCTTCCATGTGGGAGAGTTCCTTTTCTGTATTATATTCTTTTAGAAATAGAAGAACTAACTTTTCCTTCAAATAAAAATAAAGAAAAAATAAAAACCAGTCTCGAGGGATTCTGCCCCGTTTCCGACCAAAAACCGTATCTCGTGCAGTCACGAGCCGACATTTGGATAAAAACGCGGGTTCGATGATTCTAGTGCATTTCATGGTATCACGATCTAGTCTTACTCTTCGAGATGCGTTTCATACTACTCTCGGCCGAAACACACATTTCAGGATATTTTGAGATACGTTTAGCTTAAAGACGTTTTTCACGCGATTCTGGGGTTAGGAACGCGTTGCAGCGGTTTCATGGTTGTTTAAGACCGAGACCAGTGCTTCGGGCAGTCCGTTGGTAGTTCTAGGTGGCTCTGGGAGAATGAAGGTTGTAAACCGCATTTCACGCGATTCATAGTTCAGAGCCGCGCTCTGGACTTCTGTGACGTCTTCTTACTTCAAAACGGGCTTCTGGGGAATTATGGCTCAAGAGCTAATCCTGTCGGACTTTGCCTCATTTATGACTTTCAGGACAATTTTGTGCAATCCGTGCCCATTATTTGGAGATAAATGGGTGCAGCGGCACTCTAGGCGTTTTGGGGTATTCCGGTCCAGTCTTTCACCTTAAAATTCGTTTCAGGCGATTCTATGCAGAAGCACCCGTTTGATGATATTCTAAGACACCTTCCTCTTTAATAAGTATTTCAGGCGAATCACGGCTTAGGAACGCATTACATGGGCTTTAGGGTAGTTTCAGACTAAAACGCGTGCTTCGGGTAATTCCGAGGTGATTTTATCATGAAACCACGTACTAGGTGGCTCTTGAAAGATGCTGGCTCCAAACCGCGTTTCACGAAATCCACGGTCGAAAGACGCGCATAGGAAACTTCCAGGAATCCTTTTCCCCTTCAGACGGGACTCGGGCAAACTAGGGTTGAACAACTCATTTTGCGGTATTCAGAGACATTTCCTACTGAAAACCGTATTTCGTGCGATGAATAGCCTATATCTGGATAAAAGCGTGTCCGGGGTGATTCTACGGCACTCAGGGGGTTATGCTCTTCCGTTTTGCTTTGAAATGCATCTCATACGGTCCTAGGCTGAAATACGCATTTTAGGATATTATGAGGTATGCCATTCTTTAAAACGTGTTCCACGCGATTCTAGGGTTTCGAACGAATTGCGGGCTATTCAAGGTTGTTTAAGACCGGATCCCATGCTTCGGGCAGCCTGTTGGGGATTCTAAGCGTCTCCTGGCAAATGTAAGCTGTAAACAGCGTTTCGCGCAAGTGATGGTTATAAGACGCGCTCGTGAAAGTACGAGTACTGCTTCTTTTTTTTTTTACTTTGAAATGGGTTTCCGGCAAGTTAGTGCATAAAAACTTGTCTCGAGCAGTGGCAGCAGCAAGTCTCGAGCACTCTCTTGATCATTTTAAGGAATTCGCAGGGCTGGGCGTCAATTGCACAAAAAGGTGCAAGTTTCTTTGCAAATTGTATGACTGATGAACAGATGGCAATACCTTCAATGCTTAATGTCACGAAGGTAGATCTTCCAATCAGATATGTTGGGGTTCCCTTGTCTTCCAGGAAGCTCAATTTCAATGACCGTGAACCTCTACTAGCGAAAGTTCGGCAACGATTGTTTAGGTGGAAAGCTAAAGCATCATCATATGCAAGTAGCGTGGAACTGATTAAGTCTACATTATCTTCCTTCCATCTATTACGGGCGACTGTATTTATGCTTCCTCAAGCTGCTTTGCATGCTTTGGATCGTCATGTCAGGGATTTCGTCTGGAATTGTTGAATTCTCATTGCATCCATCCTATAGCTTGGGACTCTATTTGCCAACCGATAGCTATGGGTGGATTGGGTATCAACTCAATTCATGGAACAGCCAAGGCAGCCCTCTTAAGGAAAGTTTGGAATGCTGTCAGCAACAAACACACCTGCTGGAGCTTATGGATTAATGCCAAGTACTTCCGTGGAACGTCTTTTTGGGACGTGTTAATCCCTAAAACTGCCCCTTGGGGTTGGAAGAACATTTTAGTGCTTAGACTAATTGCTATGCCTCACATAAAATTACTATTTGGCAATGGGCGCCAAATAAGGTTTTGGACCGACCCTTGGGTTAATGGAGGGCGTTTAAAAGATTGTCATGGAGATAGAGCAGTGTATGATCTAGGCGTGGGGCCTGATATTAACGTCCCTCAATTTATTCAGAATCACAGGTGGAAGTTTCCCACTCCCACATCAAATGCATTGATGGATATCTTCCAAACGATTCCAAATGAGATCGAGCCATGGCCTAACTTCAATGATGGACAAGTTTGGACTCTACAAGAGCATGGCAACTTCAATTTAAAGTCTCATCACAATCTAGTATGCAGGAAATGGGATCAAACCCTCCAGCGGCCTTCTATGATTTGGTTTACAGGGTGTATTAAAAAACACTCCATCCGAGCTTGGATGTTACAAAGGGGAAGGCTAAAAACAAAAGATTTTCTCCATCAAAGGAATGTGGCGTGTGATTCTTGTTGCGTTCTTTGCAATTGTACATGTGAGACAGCTGCTCATTTAATTGTCTACTGCCCTTACTCTCAAGAAGTGTGGAAATCCCTCTTAGAAAAGCTAGACCTGGAGCCGATCAGCTGTGAAAATCCTCCATTGGAATTGCTGGAATCCATTATATTTCCAATAGAGCAGCAAAAGACAGGCCTTCTGACTCCTGGGAACCCTCCAGCACGGCTGTGTTACAGAACATTATTCAGACCGTATGCAGTAGAACTCGTTATCCTGACATAGCTTTCTTTCCCAAATGAAATTTGTCATCATTGGAATGTTCCTCCAAGCAACTCAGGTCTCCGATCGAAGCTTCCTCCCTAATTGAACCCTGGGTGGCGAGTATCTACTTGGTCAACTAATAACCATGTGATTGGAGTTCTACGGAGTGACGTCCATAAACAGAAGGCAGGTCATATTGAGCAGGAGTTGACTTACTTTATGATAGTATTTCAAATAATGCGGCTCATTCCAGAGAATATCACACATCTTACTATTGACTCAGATTCAGCGCTCCATCAAGTCCTTCGCAGTCCTCAGAAGTCTGATTGGAAGGTACGCTTTCAAGTAAGAAGATTACATACATTTCTTCATAAATTTGAGCAGATTCGGTACTTGATGCTTCATCTAAGAACAGCTCGATTCAGCAAAGTTTCAAACAGAAACTCGGCTACTTTCTACGGAAATCGTAATGCATTTGAATATTTGTATAGACAAAAATATAGAAGCTAGTGAGTAGCTTTGGTGGTTAGTTTATTTATTGATTATTTTAGTACTTATTTGTTTATTAGTTGTAAATAGTGGGGTATGCCCCTTTGGAAGCATCTTCCATGTGGGAGAGTTCCTTTTCTGTATTATATTCTTTTAGAAATAGAAGAACTAACTTTTCCTTCAAATAAAAATAAAGAAAAAATAAAAACCAGTCTCGAGGGATTCTGCCCCGTTTCCGACCAAAAACCGTATCTCGTGCAGTCACGAGCCGACATTTGGATAAAAACGCGGGTTCGATGATTCTAGTGCATTTCATGGTATCACGATCTAGTCTTACTCTTCGAGATGCGTTTCATACTACTCTCGGCCGAAACACACATTTCAGGATATTTTGAGATACGTTTAGCTTAAAGACGTTTTTCACGCGATTCTGGGGTTAGGAACGCGTTGCAGCGGTTTCATGGTTGTTTAAGACCGAGACCAGTGCTTCGGGCAGTCCGTTGGTAGTTCTAGGTGGCTCTGGGAGAATGAAGGTTGTAAACCGCATTTCACGCGATTCATAGTTCAGAGCCGCGCTCTGGACTTCTGTGACGTCTTCTTACTTCAAAACGGGCTTCTGGGGAATTATGGCTCAAGAGCTAATCCTGTCGGACTTTGCCTCATTTATGACTTTCAGGACAATTTTGTGCAATCCGTGCCCATTATTTGGAGATAAATGGGTGCAGCGGCACTCTAGGCGTTTTGGGGTATTCCGGTCCAGTCTTTCACCTTAAAATTCGTTTCAGGCGATTCTATGCAAAAGCACCCGTTTGATGATATTCTAAGACACCTTCCTCTTTAATAAGTATTTCAGGCGAATCACGGCTTAGGAACGCATTACATGGGCTTTAGGGTAGTTTCAGACTAAAACGCGTGCTTCGGGTAATTCCGAGGTGATTTTATCATGAAACCACGTACTAGGTGGCTCTTGAAAGATGCTGGCTCCAAACCGCGTTTCACGAAATCCACGGTCGAAAGACGCGCATAGGAAACTTCCAGGAATCCTTTTCCCCTTCAGACGGGACTCGGGCAAACTAGGGTTGAACAACTCATTTTGCGGTATTCAGAGACATTTCCTACTGAAAACCGTATTTCGTGCGATGAATAGCCTATATCTGGATAAAAGCGTGTCCGGGGTGATTCTACGGCACTCAGGGGGTTATGCTCTTCCGTTTTGCTTTGAAATGCATCTCATACGGTCCTAGGCTGAAATACGCATTTTAGGATATTATGAGGTATGCCATTCTTTAAAACGTGTTCCACGCGATTCTAGGGTTTCGAACGAATTGCGGGCTATTCAAGGTTGTTTAAGACCGGATCCCATGCTTCGGGCAGCCTGTTGGGGATTCTAAGCGTCTCCTGGCAAATGTAAGCTGTAAACAGCGTTTCGCGCAAGTGATGGTTATAAGACGCGCTCGTGAAAGTACGAGTACTGCTTCTTTTTTTTTTTACTTTGAAATGGGTTTCCGGCAAGTTAGTGCATAAAAACTTGTCTCGAGCAGTGGCAGCAGCAAGTCTCGAGCACTCTCTTGATCATTTTAAGGAATTCGCAGGGCTGGGCGTCAATTGCACAAAAAGGTGCAAGTTTCTTTGCAAATTGTATGACTGATGAACAGATGGCAATACCTTCAATGCTTAATGTCACGAAGGTAGATCTTCCAATCAGATATGTTGGGGTTCCCTTGTCTTCCAGGAAGCTCAATTTCAATGACCGTGAACCTCTACTAGCGAAAGTTCGGCAACGATTGTTTAGGTGGAAAGCTAAAGCATCATCATATGCAAGTAGCGTGGAACTGATTAAGTCTACATTATCTTCCTTCCATCTATTACGGGCGACTGTATTTATGCTTCCTCAAGCTGCTTTGCATGCTTTGGATCGTCATGTCAGGGATTTCGTCTGGAATTGTTGAATTCTCATTGCATCCATCCTATAGCTTGGGACTCTATTTGCCAACCGATAGCTATGGGTGGATTGGGTATCAACTCAATTCATGGAACAGCCAAGGCAGCCCTCTTAAGGAAAGTTTGGAATGCTGTCAGCAACAAACACACCTGCTGGAGCTTATGGATTAATGCCAAGTACTTCCGTGGAACGTCTTTTTGGGACGTGTTAATCCCTAAAACTGCCCCTTGGGGTTGGAAGAACATTTTAGTGCTTAGACTAATTGCTATGCCTCACATAAAATTACTATTTGGCAATGGGCGCCAAATAAGGTTTTGGACCGACCCTTGGGTTAATGGAGGGCGTTTAAAAGATTGTCATGGAGATAGAGCAGTGTATGATCTAGGCGTGGGGCCTGATATTAACGTCCCTCAATTTATTCAGAATCACAGGTGGAAGTTTCCCACTCCCACATCAAATGCATTGATGGATATCTTCCAAACGATTCCAAATGAGATCGAGCCATGGCCTAACTTCAATGATGGACAAGTTTGGACTCTACAAGAGCATGGCAACTTCAATTTAAAGTCTCATCACAATCTAGTATGCAGGAAATGGGATCAAACCCTCCAGCGGCCTTCTATGATTTGGTTTACAGGGTGTATTAAAAAACACTCCATCCGAGCTTGGATGTTACAAAGGGGAAGGCTAAAAACAAAAGATTTTCTCCATCAAAGGAATGTGGCGTGTGATTCTTGTTGCGTTCTTTGCAATTGTACATGTGAGACAGCTGCTCATTTAATTGTCTACTGCCCTTACTCTCAAGAAGTGTGGAAATCCCTCTTAGAAAAGCTAGACCTGGAGCCGATCAGCTGTGAAAATCCTCCATTGGAATTGCTGGAATCCATTATATTTCCAATAGAGCAGCAAAAGACAGGCCTTCTGACTCCTGGGAACCCTCCAGCACGGCTGTGTTACAGAACATTATTCAGACCGTATGCAGTAGAACTCGTTATCCTGACATAGCTTTCTTTCCCAAATGAAATTTGTCATCATTGGAATGTTCCTCCAAGCAACTCAGGTCTCCGATCGAAGCTTCCTCCCTAATTGAACCCTGGGTGGCGAGTATCTACTTGGTCAACTAATAACCATGTGATTGGAGTTCTACGGAGTGACGTCCATAAACAGAAGGCAGGTCATATTGAGCAGGAGTTGACTTACTTTATGATAGTATTTCAAATAATGCGGCTCATTCCAGAGAATATCACACATCTTACTATTGACTCAGATTCAGCGCTCCATCAAGTCCTTCGCAGTCCTCAGAAGTCTGATTGGAAGGTACGCTTTCAAGTAAGAAGATTACATACATTTCTTCATAAATTTGAGCAGATTCGGTACTTGATGCTTCATCTAAGAACAGCTCGATTCAGCAAAGTTTCAAACAGAAACTCGGCTACTTTCTACGGAAATCGTAATGCATTTGAATATTTGTATAGACAAAAATATAGAAGCTAGTGAGTAGCTTTGGTGGTTAGTTTATTTATTGATTATTTTAGTACTTATTTGTTTATTAGTTGTAAATAGTGGGGTATGCCCCTTTGGAAGCATCTTCCATGTGGGAGAGTTCCTTTTCTGTATTATATTCTTTTAGAAATAGAAGAACTAACTTTTCCTTCAAATAAAAATAAAGAAAAAATAAAAACCAGTCTCGAGGGATTCTGCCCCGTTTCCGACCAAAAACCGTATCTCGTGCAGTCACGAGCCGACATTTGGATAAAAACGCGGGTTCGATGATTCTAGTGCATTTCATGGTATCACGATCTAGTCTTACTCTTCGAGATGCGTTTCATACTACTCTCGGCCGAAACACACATTTCAGGATATTTTGAGATACGTTTAGCTTAAAGACGTTTTTCACGCGATTCTGGGGTTAGGAACGCGTTGCAGCGGTTTCATGGTTGTTTAAGACCGAGACCAGTGCTTCGGGCAGTCCGTTGGTAGTTCTAGGTGGCTCTGGGAGAATGAAGGTTGTAAACCGCATTTCACGCGATTCATAGTTCAGAGCCGCGCTCTGGACTTCTGTGACGTCTTCTTACTTCAAAACGGGCTTCTGGGGAATTATGGCTCAAGAGCTAATCCTGTCGGACTTTGCCTCATTTATGACTTTCAGGACAATTTTGTGCAATCCGTGCCCATTATTTGGAGATAAATGGGTGCAGCGGCACTCTAGGCGTTTTGGGGTATTCCGGTCCAGTCTTTCACCTTAAAATTCGTTTCAGGCGATTCTATGCAAAAGCACCCGTTTGATGATATTCTAAGACACCTTCCTCTTTAATAAGTATTTCAGGCGAATCACGGCTTAGGAACGCATTACATGGGCTTTAGGGTAGTTTCAGACTAAAACGCGTGCTTCGGGTAATTCCGAGGTGATTTTATCATGAAACCACGTACTAGGTGGCTCTTGAAAGATGCTGGCTCCAAACCGCGTTTCACGAAATCCACGGTCGAAAGACGCGCATAGGAAACTTCCAGGAATCCTTTTCCCCTTCAGACGGGACTCGGGCAAACTAGGGTTGAACAACTCATTTTGCGGTATTCAGAGACATTTCCTACTGAAAACCGTATTTCGTGCGATGAATAGCCTATATCTGGATAAAAGCGTGTCCGGGGTGATTCTACGGCACTCAGGGGGTTATGCTCTTCCGTTTTGCTTTGAAATGCATCTCATACGGTCCTAGGCTGAAATACGCATTTTAGGATATTATGAGGTATGCCATTCTTTAAAACGTGTTCCACGCGATTCTAGGGTTTCGAACGAATTGCGGGCTATTCAAGGTTGTTTAAGACCGGATCCCATGCTTCGGGCAGCCTGTTGGGGATTCTAAGCGTCTCCTGGCAAATGTAAGCTGTAAACAGCGTTTCGCGCAAGTGATGGTTATAAGACGCGCTCGTGAAAGTACGAGTACTGCTTCTTTTTTTTTTTACTTTGAAATGGGTTTCCGGCAAGTTAGTGCATAAAAACTTGTCTCGAGCAGTGGCAGCAGCAAGTCTCGAGCACTCTCTTGATCATTTTAAGGAATTCGCAGGGCTGGGCGTCAATTGCACAAAAAGGTGCAAGTTTCTTTGCAAATTGTATGACTGATGAACAGATGGCAATACCTTCAATGCTTAATGTCACGAAGGTAGATCTTCCAATCAGATATGTTGGGGTTCCCTTGTCTTCCAGGAAGCTCAATTTCAATGACCGTGAACCTCTACTAGCGAAAGTTCGGCAACGATTGTTTAGGTGGAAAGCTAAAGCATCATCATATGCAAGTAGCGTGGAACTGATTAAGTCTACATTATCTTCCTTCCATCTATTACGGGCGACTGTATTTATGCTTCCTCAAGCTGCTTTGCATGCTTTGGATCGTCATGTCAGGGATTTCGTCTGGAATTGTTGAATTCTCATTGCATCCATCCTATAGCTTGGGACTCTATTTGCCAACCGATAGCTATGGGTGGATTGGGTATCAACTCAATTCATGGAACAGCCAAGGCAGCCCTCTTAAGGAAAGTTTGGAATGCTGTCAGCAACAAACACACCTGCTGGAGCTTATGGATTAATGCCAAGTACTTCCGTGGAACGTCTTTTTGGGACGTGTTAATCCCTAAAACTGCCCCTTGGGGTTGGAAGAACATTTTAGTGCTTAGACTAATTGCTATGCCTCACATAAAATTACTATTTGGCAATGGGCGCCAAATAAGGTTTTGGACCGACCCTTGGGTTAATGGAGGGCGTTTAAAAGATTGTCATGGAGATAGAGCAGTGTATGATCTAGGCGTGGGGCCTGATATTAACGTCCCTCAATTTATTCAGAATCACAGGTGGAAGTTTCCCACTCCCACATCAAATGCATTGATGGATATCTTCCAAACGATTCCAAATGAGATCGAGCCATGGCCTAACTTCAATGATGGACAAGTTTGGACTCTACAAGAGCATGGCAACTTCAATTTAAAGTCTCATCACAATCTAGTATGCAGGAAATGGGATCAAACCCTCCAGCGGCCTTCTATGATTTGGTTTACAGGGTGTATTAAAAAACACTCCATCCGAGCTTGGATGTTACAAAGGGGAAGGCTAAAAACAAAAGATTTTCTCCATCAAAGGAATGTGGCGTGTGATTCTTGTTGCGTTCTTTGCAATTGTACATGTGAGACAGCTGCTCATTTAATTGTCTACTGCCCTTACTCTCAAGAAGTGTGGAAATCCCTCTTAGAAAAGCTAGACCTGGAGCCGATCAGCTGTGAAAATCCTCCATTGGAATTGCTGGAATCCATTATATTTCCAATAGAGCAGCAAAAGACAGGCCTTCTGACTCCTGGGAACCCTCCAGCACGGCTGTGTTACAGAACATTATTCAGACCGTATGCAGTAGAACTCGTTATCCTGACATAGCTTTCTTTCCCAAATGAAATTTGTCATCATTGGAATGTTCCTCCAAGCAACTCAGGTCTCCGATCGAAGCTTCCTCCCTAATTGAACCCTGGGTGGCGAGTATCTACTTGGTCAACTAATAACCATGTGATTGGAGTTCTACGGAGTGACGTCCATAAACAGAAGGCAGGTCATATTGAGCAGGAGTTGACTTACTTTATGATAGTATTTCAAATAATGCGGCTCATTCCAGAGAATATCACACATCTTACTATTGACTCAGATTCAGCGCTCCATCAAGTCCTTCGCAGTCCTCAGAAGTCTGATTGGAAGGTACGCTTTCAAGTAAGAAGATTACATACATTTCTTCATAAATTTGAGCAGATTCGGTACTTGATGCTTCATCTAAGAACAGCTCGATTCAGCAAAGTTTCAAACAGAAACTCGGCTACTTTCTACGGAAATCGTAATGCATTTGAATATTTGTATAGACAAAAATATAGAAGCTAGTGAGTAGCTTTGGTGGTTAGTTTATTTATTGATTATTTTAGTACTTATTTGTTTATTAGTTGTAAATAGAGGGGTATGCCCCTTTGGAAGCATCTTCCATGTGGGAGAGTTCCTTTTCTGTATTATATTCTTTTAGAAATAGAAGAACTAACTTTTCCTTCAAATAAAAATAAAGAAAAAATAAAAACCAGTCTCGAGGGATTCTGCCCCGTTTCCGACCAAAAACCGTATCTCGTGCAGTCACGAGCCGACATTTGGATAAAAACGCGGGTTCGATGATTCTAGTGCATTTCATGGTATCACGATCTAGTCTTACTCTTCGAGATGCGTTTCATACTACTCTCGGCCGAAACACACATTTCAGGATATTTTGAGATACGTTTAGCTTAAAGACGTTTTTCACGCGATTCTGGGGTTAGGAACGCGTTGCAGCGGTTTCATGGTTGTTTAAGACCGAGACCAGTGCTTCGGGCAGTCCGTTGGTAGTTCTAGGCGGCTCTGGGAGAATGAAGGTTGTAAACCGCATTTCACGCGATTCATAGTTCAGAGCCGCGCTCTGGACTTCTGTGACGTCTTCTTACTTCAAAACGGGCTTCTGGGGAATTATGGCTCAAGAGCTAATCCTGTCGGACTTTGCCTCATTTATGACTTTCAGGACAATTTTGTGCAATCCGTGCCCATTATTTGGAGATAAATGGGTGCAGCGGCACTCTAGGCGTTTTGGGGTATTCCGGTCCAGTCTTGCACCTTAAAATTCGTTTCAGGCGATTCTATGCAGAAGCACCCGTTTGATGATATTCTAAGACACCTTCCTCTTTAATAAGTATTTCAGGCGAATCACGGCTTAGGAACGCATTACATGGGCTTTAGGGTTGTTTCAGACTAAAACGCGTGCTTCGGGCAATTCCGAGGTGATTTTATCATGAAACCACGTTCTTGGTGGCTCTTGAAAGATGCTGGCTCCAAACCCCGTTTCACGAAATCCACGGTCGAAAGACGCGCATAGGAAACTTCCAGGAATCCTTTTCCCCTTCAGACGGGACTCGGGCAAACTAGGGTTGAACAACTCATTTTGCGGTATTCAGAGACATTTCCTACTGAAAACCGTATTTCGTGCGATGAATAGCCTATATCTGGATAAAAGCGTGTCCGGGGTGATTCTACGGCACTCAGGGGGTTATGCTCTTCCGTTTTGCTTTGAAATGGATCTCATACGGTCCTAGGCTGAAATACGCATTTTAGGATATTATGAGGTATGCCATTCTTTAAAACGTGTTCCACGCGATTCTAGGGTTTCGAACGAATTGCGGGCTATTCAAGGTTGTTTAAGACCGGATCCCATGCTTCGGGCAGCCTGTTGGGGATTCTAAGCGTCTCCTGGCAAATGTAAGCTGTAAACAGCGTTTCGCGCTAGTGATGGTTATAAGACGCGCTCGTGAAAGTACGAGTACTGCTTCTTCTTTTTTTTTTACTTTGAAATGGATTTCCGGCAAGTTAGTGCATAAAAACTTGTCTCGAGCAGTGGCAGCAGCAAGTCTCGAGCACTCTCTTGATCATTTTAAGGAATTCGCAGGGCTGGGCGTCAATTGCACAAAAAGGTGCAAGTTTCTTTGCAAATTGTATGACTGATGAACAGATGGCAATATCTTCAATGCTTAATGTCACGAAGGTAGATCTTCCAATCAGATATGTTGGGGTTCCCTTGTCTTCCAGGAAGCTCAATTTCAATGACCGTGAACCTCTACTAGCGAAAGTTCGGCAACGATTGTTTGGGTGGAAAGCTAAAGCATCATCATATGCAAGTAGCGTGGAACTGATTAAGTCTACATTATCTTCCTTCCATCTATTACGGGCGACTGTATTTATGCTTCCTCAAGCTGCTTTGCATGCTTTGGATCGTCATGTCAGGGATTTCGTCTGGAATTGTTGAATTCTCATTGCATCCATCCTATAGCTTGGGACTCTATTTGCCAACCGATAGCTATGGGTGGATTGGGTATCAACTCAATTCATGGAACAGCCAAGGCAGCCCTCTTAAGGAAAGTTTGGAATGCTGTCAGCAACAAACACACCTGCTGGAGCTTATGGATTAATGCCAAGTACTTCCGTGGAACGTCTTTTTGGGACGTGTTAATCCCTAAAACTGCCCCTTGGGGTTGGAAGAACATTTTAGTGCTTAGACTAATTGCTATGCCTCACATAAAATTACTATTTGGCAATGGGCGCCAAATAAGGTTTTGGACCGACCCTTGGGTTAATGGAGGGCGTTTAAAAGATTGTCATGGAGATAGAGCAGTGTATGATCTAGGCGTGGGGCCTGATATTAACGTCCCTCAATTTATTCAGAATCACAGGTGGAAGTTTCCCACTCCCACATCAAATGCATTGATGGATATCTTCCAAACGATTCCAAATGAGATCGAGCCATGGCCTAACTTCAATGATGGACAAGTTTGGACTCTACAAGAGCATGGCAACTTCAATTTAAAGTCTCATCACAATCTAGTATGCAGGAAATGGGATCAAACCCTCCAGCGGCCTTCTATGATTTGGTTTACAGGGTGTATTAAAAAACACTCCATCCGAGCTTGGATGTTACAAAGGGGAAGGCTAAAAACAAAAGATTTTCTCCATCAAAGGAATGTGGCGTGTGATTCTTGTTGCGTTCTTTGCAATTGTACATGTGAGACAGCTGCTCATTTAATTGTCTACTGCCCTTACTCTCAAGAAGTGTGGAAATCCCTCTTAGAAAAGCTAGACCTGGAGCCGATCAGCTGTGAAAATCCTCCATTGGAATTGCTGGAATCCATTATATTTCCAATAGAGCAGCAAAAGACAGGCCTTCTGACTCCTGGGAACCCTCCAGCACGGCTGTGTTACAGAACATTATTCAGACCGTATGCAGTAGAACTCGTTATCCTGACATAGCTTTCTTTCCCAAATGAAATTTGTCATCATTGGAATGTTCCTCCAAGCAACTCAGGTCTCCGATCGAAGCTTCCTCCCTAATTGAACCCTGGGTGGCGAGTATCTACTTGGTCAACTAATAACCATGTGATTGGAGTTCTACGGAGTGACGTCCATAAACAGAAGGCAGGTCATATTGAGCAGGAGTTGACTTACTTTATGATAGTATTTCAAATAATGCGGCTCATTCCAGAGAATATCACACATCTTACTATTGACTCAGATTCAGCGCTCCATCAAGTCCTTCGCAGTCCTCAGAAGTCTGATTGGAAGGTACGCTTTCAAGTAAGAAGATTACATACATTTCTTCATAAATTTGAGCAGATTCGGTACTTGATGCTTCATCTAAGAACAGCTCGATTCAGCAAAGTTTCAAACAGAAACTCGGCTACTTTCTACGGAAATCGTAATGCATTTGAATATTTGTATAGACAAAAATATAGAAGCTAGTGAGTAGCTTTGGTGGTTAGTTTATTTATTGATTATTTTAGTACTTATTTGTTTATTAGTTGTAAATAGAGGGGTATGCCCCTTTGGAAGCATCTTCCATGTGGGAGAGTTCCTTTTCTGTATTATATTCTTTTAGAAATAGAAGAACTAACTTTTCCTTCAAATAAAAATAAAGAAAAAATAAAAACCAGTCTCGAGGGATTCTGCCCCGTTTCCGACCAAAAACCGTATCTCGTGCAGTCACGAGCCGACATTTGGATAAAAACGCGGGTTCGATGATTCTAGTGCATTTCATGGTATCACGATCTAGTCTTACTCTTCGAGATGCGTTTCATACTACTCTCGGCCGAAACACACATTTCAGGATATTTTGAGATACGTTTAGCTTAAAGACGTTTTTCACGCGATTCTGGGGTTAGGAACGCGTTGCAGCGGTTTCATGGTTGTTTAAGACCGAGACCAGTGCTTCGGGCAGTCCGTTGGTAGTTCTAGGCGGCTCTGGGAGAATGAAGGTTGTAAACCGCATTTCACGCGATTCATAGTTCAGAGCCGCGCTCTGGACTTCTGTGACGTCTTCTTACTTCAAAACGGGCTTCTGGGGAATTATGGCTCAAGAGCTAATCCTGTCGGACTTTGCCTCATTTATGACTTTCAGGACAATTTTGTGCAATCCGTGCCCATTATTTGGAGATAAATGGGTGCAGCGGCACTCTAGGCGTTTTGGGGTATTCCGGTCCAGTCTTGCACCTTAAAATTCGTTTCAGGCGATTCTATGCAGAAGCACCCGTTTGATGATATTCTAAGACACCTTCCTCTTTAATAAGTATTTCAGGCGAATCACGGCTTAGGAACGCATTACATGGGCTTTAGGGTTGTTTCAGACTAAAACGCGTGCTTCGGGCAATTCCGAGGTGATTTTATCATGAAACCACGTTCTTGGTGGCTCTTGAAAGATGCTGGCTCCAAACCCCGTTTCACGAAATCCACGGTCGAAAGACGCGCATAGGAAACTTCCAGGAATCCTTTTCCCCTTCAGACGGGACTCGGGCAAACTAGGGTTGAACAACTCATTTTGCGGTATTCAGAGACATTTCCTACTGAAAACCGTATTTCGTGCGATGAATAGCCTATATCTGGATAAAAGCGTGTCCGGGGTGATTCTACGGCACTCAGGGGGTTATGCTCTTCCGTTTTGCTTTGAAATGGATCTCATACGGTCCTAGGCTGAAATACGCATTTTAGGATATTATGAGGTATGCCATTCTTTAAAACGTGTTCCACGCGATTCTAGGGTTTCGAACGAATTGCGGGCTATTCAAGGTTGTTTAAGACCGGATCCCATGCTTCGGGCAGCCTGTTGGGGATTCTAAGCGTCTCCTGGCAAATGTAAGCTGTAAACAGCGTTTCGCGCTAGTGATGGTTATAAGACGCGCTCGTGAAAGTACGAGTACTGCTTCTTCTTTTTTTTTTACTTTGAAATGGATTTCCGGCAAGTTAGTGCATAAAAACTTGTCTCGAGCAGTGGCAGCAGCAAGTCTCGAGCACTCTCTTGATCATTTTAAGGAATTCGCAGGGCTGGGCGTCAATTGCACAAAAAGGTGCAAGTTTCTTTGCAAATTGTATGACTGATGAACAGATGGCAATATCTTCAATGCTTAATGTCACGAAGGTAGATCTTCCAATCAGATATGTTGGGGTTCCCTTGTCTTCCAGGAAGCTCAATTTCAATGACCGTGAACCTCTACTAGCGAAAGTTCGGCAACGATTGTTTGGGTGGAAAGCTAAAGCATCATCATATGCAAGTAGCGTGGAACTGATTAAGTCTACATTATCTTCCTTCCATCTATTACGGGCGACTGTATTTATGCTTCCTCAAGCTGCTTTGCATGCTTTGGATCGTCATGTCAGGGATTTCGTCTGGAATTGTTGAATTCTCATTGCATCCATCCTATAGCTTAGGACTCTATTTGCCAACCGATAGCTATGGGTGGATTGGGTATCAACTCAATTCATGGAACAGCCAAGGCAGCCCTCTTAAGGAAAGTTTGGAATGCTGTCAGCAACAAACACACCTGCTGGAGCTTATGGATTAATGCCAAGTACTTCCGTGGAACGTCTTTTTGGGACGTGTTAATCCCTAAAACTGCCCCTTGGGGTTGGAAGAACATTTTAGTGCTTAGACTAATTGCTATGCCTCACATAAAATTACTATTTGGCAATGGGCGCCAAATAAGGTTTTGGACCGACCCTTGGGTTAATGGAGGGCGTTTAAAAGATTGTCATGGAGATAGAGCAGTGTATGATCTAGGCGTGGGGCCTGATATTAACGTCCCTCAATTTATTCAGAATCACAGGTGGAAGTTTCCCACTCCCACATCAAATGCATTGATGGATATCTTCCAAACGATTCCAAATGAGATCGAGCCATTGCCTAACTTCAATGATGGACAAGTTTGGACTCTACAAGAGCATGGCAACTTCAATTTAAAGTCTCATCACAATCTAGTATGCAGGAAATGGGATCAAACCCTCCAGCGGCCTTCTATGATTTGGTTTACAGGGTGTATTAAAAAACACTCCATCTGTGCTTGGATGTTACAAAGGGGAAGGCTAAAAACAAAAGATTTTCTCCATCAAAGGAATGTGGCGTGTGATTCTTGTTGCGTTCTTTGCAATTGTACATGTGAGACAGCTGCTCATTTAATTGTCTACTGCCCTTACTCTCAAGAAGTGTGGAAATCCCTCTTAGAAAAGCTAGACCTGGAGCCGATCAGCTGTGAAAATCCTCCATTGGAATTGCTGGAATCCATTATATTTCCAATAGAGCAGCAAAAGACAGGCCTTCTGACTCCTGGGAACCCTCCAGCACGGCTGTGTTACAGAACATTATTCAGACCGTATGCAGTAGAACTCATTATCCTGACATAGCTTTCTTTCCCAAATGAAATTTGTCATCATTGGAATGTTCCTCCAAGCAACTCAGGTCTCCGATCGAAGCTTCCTCCCTAATTGAACCCTGGGTGGCGAGTATCTACTTGGTCAACTAATAACCATGTGATTGGAGTTCTACGGAGTGACGTCCATAAACAGAAGGCAGGTCATATTGAGCAGGAGTTGACTTACTTTATGATAGTATTTCAAATAATGCGGCTCATTCTAGAGAATATCACACATCTTACTATTGACTCAGATTCAGCGCTCCATCAAGTCCTTCGCAGTCCTCAGAAGTCTGATTGGAAGGTACGCTTTCAAGTAAGAAGATTACATACATTTCTTCATAAATTTGAGCAGATTCGGTACTTGATGCTTCATCTAAGAACAGCTCGATTCGGCAAAATTTTAAACAGAAACTCAGCTACTTTCTACGGAAATCATAATGCATTTGAATATTTGTATAGACAAAAATATAGAAGCTAGTGAGTAGCTTTGGTGGTTAGTTTATTTATTGATTATTTTAGTACTTATTTGTTTATTAGTTGTAAATAGAGGGGTATGATCCTTTGGAAGCATCTTCCATGTGGGAGAGTTCCTTTTCTGTATTATATTCTTTTAGAAATAGAAGAACTAACTTTTCCTTCAAAAAAAAATAAAGAAAAAATCAATACCAATCTCGAGGGATTCTGCCCCGTTTCGGACCAAAAACCGTATCTCGTGCAGTCAAGAGCCGACATTTGGATAAAAACGCGGGTTCCATGATTCTAGCGCATTTCATGGTATCACGATCTAGCCTTACGCTTCGAGATGCGTTTCATACTACTCTAGGCCGAAACACACATTTCAGGATATTTTGAGAAACGTTTAGCTTAAAGACGTTTTTCACGCGATTCTGGGGTTAGGAACGCATTGCAGGGGTTTCAAGGTTGTTTAAGACCGAGACCAGTGCTTCGGGCAGTTCGTTGGTAGTTCTAGGTGGCTCTGGGAGAATGAAGGTTGTAAACAGCATTTCACGCGATTCATAGTTCAAAGCCGCGCTCTGTAACTTCTGTGACGTCTTCTTACTTCAGAACGGGCTTCTGGGGAATTATGGCTCAAGAGCTAATCCTGTCGGACTTTGCCTCATTTATGACTTTCAAGACAATTTTGTGCAATCCGTGCCCATTATTTGGAGATAAATGGGTGCAGCGGCACTCTAGGCGTTTTGGGGTATTCCGGTCCAGTCATTCACCTTAAAATTCGTTTCAGGCGATTCTATGCAGAAGCACCCATTTGATGATATTCCGAGATACCTTCCTCTTTAATAAGTATTTCAGGCGAATCACGGCTTAGGAACGCATTACATGGGCTTTAGGGTTGTTTCAGACTAAAACGCGTGCTTCGGGCAATTCCGAGGTGATTTTATCATGAAACCACGTTCTAGGTGGCTCTTGAAAGATGCTGGCTCCAAACCGCGTTTCACGAAATCCACGGTCGAAAGACGCGCATAGGAAACTTCCAGGAATCCTTTTCCCCTTCAGACGGGACTCGGGCAAACTAGGGTTGAACAACTCATCTTGCGGTATTCAGAGACATTTCTTACTGAAAACCGTATTTCGTGCGATGAATAGCCTATATCTGGATAAAAGCGTGTCCGGGGTGATTCTACGGCACTCAGGGGGTTATGCTCTTCCGTTTTGCTTTGAAATGCATCTCATACGGTCCTAGGCTGAAATACGCATTTTAGGATATTATGAGGTATGCCATTCTTTAAAACGTGTTCCACGCGATTCTAGGGTTTCGAACGAATTGCGGGCTATTCAAGGTTGTTTAAGACCGGATCCCATGCTTCGGGCAGCCTGTTGGGGATTCTAAGCGTCTCCTGGCAAATGTAAGCTGTAAACAGCGTTTCGCGCAAGTGATGGTTATAAGACGCGCTCGTGAAAGTACGAGTACTGCTTCTTTTTTTTTTTACTTTGAAATGGGTTTCCGGCAAGTTAGTGCATAAAAACTTGTCTCGAGCAGTGGCAGCAGCAAGTCTCGAGCACTCTCTTGATCATTTTAAGGAATTCGCAGGGCTGGGCGTCAATTGCACAAAAAGGTGCAAGTTTCTTTGCAAATTGTATGACTGATGAACAGATGGCAATACCTTCAATGCTTAATGTCACGAAGGTAGATCTTCCAATCAGATATGTTGGGGTTCCCTTGTCTTCCAGGAAGCTCAATTTCAATGACCGTGAACCTCTACTAGCGAAAGTTCGGCAACGATTGTTTAGGTGGAAAGCTAAAGCATCATCATATGCAAGTAGCGTGGAACTGATTAAGTCTACATTATCTTCCTTCCATCTATTACGGGCGACTGTATTTATGCTTCCTCAAGCTGCTTTGCATGCTTTGGATCGTCATGTCAGGGATTTCGTCTGGAATTGTTGAATTCTCATTGCATCCATCCTATAGCTTGGGACTCTATTTGCCAACCGATAGCTATGGGTGGATTGGGTATCAACTCAATTCATGGAACAGCCAAGGCAGCCCTCTTAAGGAAAGTTTGGAATGCTGTCAGCAACAAACACACCTGCTGGAGCTTATGGATTAATGCCAAGTACTTCCGTGGAACGTCTTTTTGGGACGTGTTAATCCCTAAAACTGCCCCTTGGGGTTGGAAGAACATTTTAGTGCTTAGACTAATTGCTATGCCTCACATAAAATTACTATTTGGCAATGGGCGCCAAATAAGGTTTTGGACCGACCCTTGGGTTAATGGAGGGCGTTTAAAAGATTGTCATGGAGATAGAGCAGTGTATGATCTAGGCGTGGGGCCTGATATTAACGTCCCTCAATTTATTCAGAATCACAGGTGGAAGTTTCCCACTCCCACATCAAATGCATTGATGGATATCTTCCAAACGATTCCAAATGAGATCGAGCCATGGCCTAACTTCAATGATGGACAAGTTTGGACTCTACAAGAGCATGGCAACTTCAATTTAAAGTCTCATCACAATCTAGTATGCAGGAAATGGGATCAAACCCTCCAGCGGCCTTCTATGATTTGGTTTACAGGGTGTATTAAAAAACACTCCATCCGAGCTTGGATGTTACAAAGGGGAAGGCTAAAAACAAAAGATTTTCTCCATCAAAGGAATGTGGCGTGTGATTCTTGTTGCGTTCTTTGCAATTGTACATGTGAGACAGCTGCTCATTTAATTGTCTACTGCCCTTACTCTCAAGAAGTGTGGAAATCCCTCTTAGAAAAGCTAGACCTGGAGCCGATCAGCTGTGAAAATCCTCCATTGGAATTGCTGGAATCCATTATATTTCCAATAGAGCAGCAAAAGACAGGCCTTCTGACTCCTGGGAACCCTCCAGCACGGCTGTGTTACAGAACATTATTCAGACCGTATGCAGTAGAACTCGTTATCCTGACATAGCTTTCTTTCCCAAATGAAATTTGTCATCATTGGAATGTTCCTCCAAGCAACTCAGGTCTCCGATCGAAGCTTCCTCCCTAATTGAACCCTGGGTGGCGAGTATCTACTTGGTCAACTAATAACCATGTGATTGGAGTTCTACGGAGTGACGTCCATAAACAGAAGGCAGGTCATATTGAGCAGGAGTTGACTTACTTTATGATAGTATTTCAAATAATGCGGCTCATTCCAGAGAATATCACACATCTTACTATTGACTCAGATTCAGCGCTCCATCAAGTCCTTCGCAGTCCTCAGAAGTCTGATTGGAAGGTACGCTTTCAAGTAAGAAGATTACATACATTTCTTCATAAATTTGAGCAGATTCGGTACTTGATGCTTCATCTAAGAACAGCTCGATTCAGCAAAGTTTCAAACAGAAACTCGGCTACTTTCTACGGAAATCGTAATGCATTTGAATATTTGTATAGACAAAAATATAGAAGCTAGTGAGTAGCTTTGGTGGTTAGTTTATTTATTGATTATTTTAGTACTTATTTGTTTATTAGTTGTAAATAGAGGGGTATGCCCCTTTGGAAGCATCTTCCATGTGGGAGAGTTCCTTTTCTGTATTATATTCTTTTAGAAATAGAAGAACTAACTTTTCCTTCAAATAAAAATAAAGAAAAAATAAAAACCAGTCTCGAGGGATTCTGCCCCGTTTCCGACCAAAAACCGTATCTCGTGCAGTCACGAGCCGACATTTGGATAAAAACGCGGGTTCGATGATTCTAGTGCATTTCATGGTATCACGATCTAGTCTTACTCTTCGAGATGCGTTTCATACTACTCTCGGCCGAAACACACATTTCAGGATATTTTGAGATACGTTTAGCTTAAAGACGTTTTTCACGCGATTCTGGGGTTAGGAACGCGTTGCAGCGGTTTCATGGTTGTTTAAGACCGAGACCAGTGCTTCGGGCAGTCCGTTGGTAGTTCTAGGCGGCTCTGGGAGAATGAAGGTTGTAAACCGCATTTCACGCGATTCATAGTTCAGAGCCGCGCTCTGGACTTCTGTGACGTCTTCTTACTTCAAAACGGGCTTCTGGGGAATTATGGCTCAAGAGCTAATCCTGTCGGACTTTGCCTCATTTATGACTTTCAGGACAATTTTGTGCAATCCGTGCCCATTATTTGGAGATAAATGGGTGCAGCGGCACTCTAGGCGTTTTGGGGTATTCCGGTCCAGTCTTGCACCTTAAAATTCGTTTCAGGCGATTCTATGCAGAAGCACCCGTTTGATGATATTCTAAGACACCTTCCTCTTTAATAAGCATTTCAGGCGAATCACGGCTTAGGAACGCATTACATGGGCTTTAGGGTTGTTTCAGACTAAAACGCGTGCTTCGGGCAATTCCGAGGTGATTTTATCATGAAACCACGTTCTTGGTGGCTCTTGAAAGATGCTGGCTCCAAACCCCGTTTCACGAAATCCACGGTCGAAAGACGCGCATAGGAAACTTCCAGGAATCCTTTTCCCCTTCAGACGGGACTCGGGCAAACTAGGGTTGAACAACTCATTTTGCGGTATTCAGAGACATTTCCTACTGAAAACCGTATTTCGTGCGATGAATAGCCTATATCTGGATAAAAGCGTGTCCGGGGTGATTCTACGGCACTCAGGGGGTTATGCTCTTCCGTTTTGCTTTGAAATGTATCTCATACGGTCCTAGGCTGAAATACGCATTTTAGGATATTATGAGGTATGCCATTCTTTAAAACGTGTTCCACGCGATTCTAGGGTTTCGAACGAATTGCGGGCTATTCAAGGTTGTTTAAGACCGGATCCCATGCTTCGGGCAGCCTGTTGGGGATTCTAAGCGTCTCCTGGCAAATGTAAGCTGTAAACAGCGTTTCGCGCTAGTGATGGTTATAAGACGCGCTCGTGAAAGTACGAGTACTGCTTCTTCTTTTTTTTTTACTTTGAAATGGATTTCCGGCAAGTTAGTGCATAAAAACTTGTCTCGAGCAGTGGCAGCAGCAAGTCTCGAGCACTCTCTTGATCATTTTAAGGAATTCGCAGGGCTGGGCGTCAATTGCACAAAAAGGTGCAAGTTTCTTTGCAAATTGTATGACTGATGAACAGATGGCAATATCTTCAATGCTTAATGTCACGAAGGTAGATCTTCCAATCAGATATGTTGGGGTTCCCTTGTCTTCCAGGAAGCTCAATTTCAATGACCGTGAACCTCTACTAGCGAAAGTTCGGCAACGATTGTTTGGGTGGAAAGCTAAAGCATCATCATATGCAAGTAGCGTGGAACTGATTAAGTCTACATTATCTTCCTTCCATCTATTACGGGCGACTGTATTTATGCTTCCTCAAGCTGCTTTGCATGCTTTGGATCGTCATGTCAGGGATTTCGTCTGGAATTGTTGAATTCTCATTGCATCCATCCTATAGCTTAGGACTCTATTTGCCAACCGATAGCTATGGGTGGATTGGGTATCAACTCAATTCATGGAACAGCCAAGGCAGCCCTCTTAAGGAAAGTTTGGAATGCTGTCAGCAACAAACACACCTGCTGGAGCTTATGGATTAATGCCAAGTACTTCCGTGGAACGTCTTTTTGGGACGTGTTAATCCCTAAAACTGCCCCTTGGGGTTGGAAGAACATTTTAGTGCTTAGACTAATTGCTATGCCTCACATAAAATTACTATTTGGCAATGGGCGCCAAATAAGGTTTTGGACCGACCCTTGGGTTAATGGAGGGCGTTTAAAAGATTGTCATGGAGATAGAGCAGTGTATGATCTAGGCGTGGGGCCTGATATTAACGTCCCTCAATTTATTCAGAATCACAGGTGGAAGTTTCCCACTCCCACATCAAATGCATTGATGGATATCTTCCAAACGATTCCAAATGAGATCGAGCCATTGCCTAACTTCAATGATGGACAAGTTTGGACTCTACAAGAGCATGGCAACTTCAATTTAAAGTCTCATCACAATCTAGTATGCAGGAAATGGGATCAAACCCTCCAGCGGCCTTCTATGATTTGGTTTACAGGGTGTATTAAAAAACACTCCATCTGTGCTTGGATGTTACAAAGGGGAAGGCTAAAAACAAAAGATTTTCTCCATCAAAGGAATGTGGCGTGTGATTCTTGTTGCGTTCTTTGCAATTGTACATGTGAGACAGCTGCTCATTTAATTGTCTACTGCCCTTACTCTCAAGAAGTGTGGAAATCCCTCTTAGAAAAGCTAGACCTGGAGCCGATCAGCTGTGAAAATCCTCCATTGGAATTGCTGGAATCCATTATATTTCCAATAGAGCAGCAAAAGACAGGCCTTCTGACTCCTGGGAACCCTCCAGCACGGCTGTGTTACAGAACATTATTCAGACCGTATGCAGTAGAACTCATTATCCTGACATAGCTTTCTTTCCCAAATGAAATTTGTCATCATTGGAATGTTCCTCCAAGCAACTCAGGTCTCCGATCGAAGCTTCCTCCCTAATTGAACCCTGGGTGGCGAGTATCTACTTGGTCAACTAATAACCATGTGATTGGAGTTCTACGGAGTGACGTCCATAAACAGAAGGCAGGTCATATTGAGCAGGAGTTGACTTACTTTATGATAGTATTTCAAATAATGCGGCTCATTCTAGAGAATATCACACATCTTACTATTGACTCAGATTCAGCGCTCCATCAAGTCCTTCGCAGTCCTCAGAAGTCTGATTGGAAGGTACGCTTTCAAGTAAGAAGATTACATACATTTCTTCATAAATTTGAGCAGATTCGGTACTTGATGCTTCATCTAAGAACAGCTCGATTCAGCAAAGTTTCAAACAGAAACTCGGCTACTTTCTACGGAAATCGTAATGCATTTGAATATTTGTATAGACAAAAATATAGAAGCTAGTGAGTAGCTTTGGTGGTTAGTTTATTTATTGATTATTTTAGTACTTATTTGTTTATTAGTTGTAAATAGAGGGGTATGATCCTTTGGAAGCATCTTCCATGTGGGAGAGTTCCTTTTCTGTATTATATTCTTTTAGAAATAGAAGAACTAACTTTTCCTTCAAAAAAAAATAAAGAAAAAATAAATACCAATCTCGAGGGATTCTGCCCCGTTTCGGACCAAAAACCGTATCTCGTGCAGTCAAGAGCCGACATTTGGATAAAAACGCGGGTTCCATGATTCTAGCGCATTTCATGGTATCACGATCTAGCCTTACGCTTCGAGATGCGTTTCATACTACTCTAGGCCGAAACACACATTTCAGGATATTTTGAGAAACGTTTAGCTTAAAGACGTTTTTCACGCGATTCTGGGGTTAGGAACGCATTGCAGGGGTTTCAAGGTTGTTTAAGACCGAGACCAGTGCTTCGGGCAGTTCGTTGGTAGTTCTAGGTGGCTCTGGGAGAATGAAGGTTGTAAACAGCATTTCACGCGATTCATAGTTCAAAGCCGCGCTCTGTAACTTCTGTGACGTCTTCTTACTTCAGAACGGGCTTCTGGGGAATTATGGCTCAAGAGCTAATCCTGTCGGACTTTGCCTCATTTATGACTTTCAAGACAATTTTGTGCAATCCGTGCCCATTATTTGGAGATAAATGGGTGCAGCGGCACTCTAGGCGTTTTGGGGTATTCCGGTCCAGTCATTCACCTTAAAATTCGTTTCAGGCGATTCTATGCAGAAGCACCCATTTGATGATATTCCGAGATACCTTCCTCTTTAATAAGTATTTCAGGCGAATCACGGCTTAGGAACGCATTACATGGGCTTTAGGGTTGTTTCAGACTAAAACGCGTGCTTCGGGCAATTCCGAGGTGATTTTATCATGAAACCACGTTCTAGGTGGCTCTTGAAAGATGCTGGCTCCAAACCGCGTTTCACGAAATCCACGGTCGAAAGACGCGCATAGGAAACTTCCAGGAATCCTTTTCCCCTTCAGACGGGACTCGGGCAAACTAGGGTTGAACAACTCATCTTGCGGTATTCAGAGACATTTCTTACTGAAAACCGTATTTCGTGCGATGAATAGCCCATATCTGGATAAAAGTGTGTCCGGGGTGATTCTACGGCACTCAGGGGGTTATGCTCTTCCGTTTTGCTTTGAAATGCATCTCATACGATCCTTGGCTGAAATACGCATTTTAGAATATTATGAGGTATGCCTTTCTTTAAAACGTGTTCCACGCGATTCTAGGGTTTCGAACGAATTGCGGGCTATTCAAGGTTGTTTAAGACCGGATCCCATGCTTCGGGCAGCCTGTTGGGGATTCTAAGCATCTCCTGGCAAATGTAAGCTGTAAACAGCGTTTCGCGCAAGTGATGGTTAGAAGACGCGCTCGTGAATGTAGGAGTACTGCTCTTTTTTTTTTATTTTACTTTGAAATGGGATTCCGGAAAGTTAGTGCATAAAAACTAGTCCCGAGCGGTGGCAGCAGCAAATCTCGAGCACTCTCTTGATCATTTTAAGGAATTCGCAGGGCTGAGCGTCGATTGGACAAAAAGCTGCAAGTTTCTTTGCAAATTGTAAGACTGATGAACAGATGGCCATATCTTCAATTCTTATTGTCACGAAGGTAGATCTTCCAATCAGATATGTTGGGGTTCCCTTGTCTTCCAGGAAGATCAATTTCAATGACCGTGAACCTCTACTAGCGAAAGTTCGGCAACCATTATTTGGGTGGAAAGCTAAAGCATCATCATATGCAGGTAGCGTGGAACTGATTAAGTCTACATTATCTTCCTTCCATCTATTACGTGCGACTGTATTCATGCTTCCCCAAGCTGGCTTTGCATGCTTTGGATCGTCATGTCAGGGATTTCTTCTGGAATTGTTGAATTCTCATTACATCCATCCTATAGCTTGGGACTCTATATGCCAACCGATAGCTATGGGTGGATTGGGTATCAACTCAATTCATGGAACAGCCAAGGCAGCCCTCTTAAGGAAAGTTTGGAATGTTGTCAGCAACAAACACGCCTGCTGGAGCTTATGGATTAATGCCAAGTACTTTCGTGGAACGTCATTTTGGGACGTGTTAATCCCTAAAACTGCCTCTTGGGGTTGGAAGAACATTTTAGTGCTTAGACTAATTGCTATGCCTCACATAAAATTACTAGTTGGCAATGGGCACCAAATAAAGTTCTGGACGGACCCTTGGGTTAATGGAGGGCGTTTAAAAGATTGTCATGGAGATAGAGCAGTGTATGATCTAGGCGTGGGGCCTGATATTAACTTCCCTCAATTTATTCAGAATCACAGGTGGAAGTTTCCCACTCCCACTTCAAATGCATTGATGGATATCTTCCAAACGATTCCAAATGAGATCGAGCCATGGCCTAACTTCAATGATGGACTTGTTTGGACTCTAGAAGAGCATTGCAACTTCACTTTAAAGTCTCCTCACAATCTAGTATGCAGCAAATGGGATCAAACCCTCCAGCGGCCTTCTATGATTTGGTTTACAGGGTGTATTAAAAAACACTCCATCTGTGCTTGGATGTTACTAAGGGGAAGGCTAAAAACAAAAGATTTTCTCCTTCAAAGGAATGTGGCGTGTGATTCTTGTTGCGTTCTTTGTAATTGTACATGTGAGACAGCTGCTCATTTAATTGTCTACTGCCCTTACTCTCAAGTAGTGTGGAAATCTCTCTTAGAAAAGCTAGACCTGGAGCCGATCAGCTGTGAAAATCCTCCATTGGAATTGCTGGAATCCATTATATTTCCAATAGAGCAGCAAAAGACAGGCCTTCTGACTCCTGGGAACACTCCAGCACGGCTGTGTTACAGAACATTATTCAGACCGTATGCAGTAGAACTCATTATCCTGACATAGCTTTCTTTCCCAAATGAAATTTGTCATCATTGGAATGTTCCTCCAAGCAACTCAGGTCTCCGATCGAAGCTTCCTCCCTAATTGAACCCTGGGTGGCGAGTATCTACTCGGTCAACTAATAACCATGTGATTGGAGTTCTACGGAGTGACTTCCATAAACAGAAGGCAGGTCATATTGAGCAGGAGTTGACTTACTTTATGGCAGTATTTCAAATAATGCAGCTCATTCCAGAGAATATCACACATCTTACTATTGACTCAGATTCAGCGCCCCATCAAGTCCTTCGCAGTCCTCAGAAGTCTGATTGGAAGGTACGCTTTCATGTAAGAAGATTACATACATTTCTTCATAAATTTGAGCAGATTCAGTACCTGATGCTTCATCTAAGAACAGCTCGATTTGGCAAAGTTTTAAACAGAAACTCAGCTACTTTCTACGGAAATCATAATGCATTTGAATATTTGTATAGACAAAAATATAGAAGCTAGTGAGTAGCTTTGGAGGTTAGTTTATTTATTGATTATTTTAGTACTTATTTGTTTATTAGTTGTAAATAGAGGGCTATGAACCTTTGGAAGCATCTTCCATGTAGGAGAGTTCCTTTTCTGTATTATATTCTTTTAGAAATAGAAGAACTAACTTTTCCTTCAAAAAAAAATAAAGAAAAAATAAAAACCAGTCTCGAGGGATACTGCCCCGTTTCCGACCAGAAACCGTATCTCGTGCAGTCAAGAGCCGACATTTGGATAAAAACGCGGGTTCGATGATTCTAGTGCATTTCATGGTATCACGATCTAGTCTTACGCTTCGAGATGCGTTTCATACTACTCTAGGCCGAAACACACATTTCAGGATATTTTGAGATACGTTTAGCTTAAAGACGTTTTTCACGCGATTCTGAGGTTAGGAACGCGTTGGGTTTCAAGGTTGTTTAAGACCGAGACCAGTGCTTCGGGCAGTTCGTTGGTAGTTCCAGGCGGCTCTGGGAGAATGAAGGTTGTAAACCGCATTTCACGCGATTCATAGTTCAAAGCCGCGCTCTGGAACTTCTGTGACGTCTTCTTACTTCAGAACGGGCTTCTGGGGAATTATGGCTCAAGAGCTAATCCTGTCGGAGTTTGCCTCATTTATGACTTTCAAGACAATTTTGTGCAATCCGTGTCCATTATTTGGAGATAAATGGGTGCAGCGGCACTCTAGGCGTTTTGGGGTATTCCGGTCCAGTCTTTCACCTTAAAATTCGTTTCAGGCGATTCTATGCAGAAGCACCCGTTTGATGATATTCCGAGATACCTTCCTCTTTAATAAGTATTTCAGGCGAATCACGGCTTAGGAACGCATTACATGGGCTTTAGGGTTGTTTCAGACTAAAACGCGTGCTTCGGGCAATTCCGAGGTGATTTTATCATGAAACCACGTTCTAGGTGGCTCTTGAAAGATGCTGGCTCCAAACCGCGTTTCACGAAACCCACGGTCGAAAGACGCGCATCGGAAACTTCCAGGAATCCTTTTCCCCTTCAGACGGGACTCGGGCAAACTAGGGTTGAACAACTCATCTTGCGGTATTCAGAGACATTTCTTACTGAAAACCGTATTTCGTGCGATGAATAGCCTATATCTGGATAAAAGCGTGTCCGGGGTGATTCTACGGCACTCAGGGGGTTATGCTCTTCCGTTTTGCTTTGAAATGCATCGTATACGGTCCTTGGCTGAAATACGCATTTTAGAATATTATGAGGTATGCCTTTCTTTAAAACGTGTTCCACGCGATTCTAGGGTTTCGAACGAATTGCGGGCTATTCAAGGTTGTTTAAGACCGGATCCCATGCTTGGGGCAGCCTGTTGGGGATTCTAATCATCTCCTGGCAAATGTAAGCTGTAAACAGCGTTTCGCGCAAGTGATGGTTAGAAGACGCGCTCGTGAATGTAGGAGTACTGCTCTTTTTTTTTTATTTTACTTTGAAATGGGATTCCGGAAAGTTAGTGCATAAAAACTAGTCCCGAGCGGTGGCAGCAGCAAATCTCGAGCACTCTCTTGATCATTTTAAGGAATTCGCAGGGCTGAGCGTCGATTGGACAAAAAGCTGCAAGTTTCTTTGCAAATTGTAAGACTGATGAACAGATGGCCATATCTTCAATTCTTATTGTCACGAAGGTAGATCTTCCAATCAGATATGTTGGGGTTCCCTTGTCTTCCAGGAAGCTCAATTTCAAGGACCGTGAACCTCTACTAGCGAAAGTTCGGCAACCATTATTCGGGTGGAAAGCTAAAGCATCATCATATGCAGGTAGCGTGAAACTGATTAAGTCTACATTATCTTCCTTCCATCTATTACGTGCGACTGTATTTATGCTTCCTCAAGCTGGCTTTGCATGCTTTGGATCGTCATGTCAGGGATTTCTTCTGGAATTGTTGAATTCTCATTACATCCATCCTATAGCTTGGGACTCTATATGCCAACCGATAGCTATGGGTGGATTGGGTATCAACTCAATTCATGGAACAGCCAAGGCAGCCCTCTTAAGGAAAGTTTGGAATGTTGTCAGCAACAAACACGCCTGCTGGAGCTTATGGATTAATGCCAAGTACTTTCGTGGAACGTCTTTTTGGGACGTGTTAATCCCTAAAACTGCCTCTTGGGGTTGGAAGAACATTTTAGTGCTTAGACTAATTGCTGTGCCTCACATAAAATTACTAGTTGGCAATGGGCACCAAATAAAGTTCCGGACTGACCCTTGGGTTAATGGAGGGCGTTTAAAAGATTGTCATGGAGATAGAGCAGTGTATGATCTAGGCGTGGGGCCTGATATTAACGTCCCTCAATTTATTCAGAATCACAGGTGGAAGTTTCGCAGTCCCACTTCAAATGCATTGATGGATATCTTCCAAACGATTCCAAATGAGATCGAGCCATGGCCTAACTTCAATGATGGACTTGTTTGGACTCTACAAGAGCATGGCAACTTCACTTTAATGTCTCCTCACAATCTAGTTTGCAGCAAATGGGATCAAACCCTCCAGCGGCCTTCTATGATTTGGTTTACAGGGTGTATTAAAAAACACTCCATCAGTGCTTGGATGTTACTAAGGGGAAGGCTAAAAAAAAAAGATTTTCTCCTTCAAAGGAATGTGGCGTGTGATTCTTGTTGCGTTCTTTGTAATTGTACAAGTGAGACAGCTGCTCATTTAATTGTCTACTGCCCTTACTCTCAAGAAGTGTGGAAATCTCTCTTAGAAAAGCTAGACCTGGAGCCGATCAGCTGTGAAAATCCTCCATTGGAATTGCTGGAATCCATTATATTTCCAATAGAGCAGCAAAAGACAGGCCTTCTGACTCCTGGGAACACTCCAGCACGGCTGTGTTACAGAACATTATTCAGACCGTATGCAGTAGAACTCATTATCCTGACATAGCTTTCTTTCCCAAATGAAATTTGTCATCATTGGAATGTTCCTCCAAGCAACTCAGGTCTCCGATCGAAGCTTCCTCCCTAATTGAACCCTGGGTGGCGAGTATCTACTTGGTCAACTAATAACCATGTGATTGGAGTTCTACGGAGTGACGTCCATAAACAGAAGGCAGGTCATATTGAGCAGGAGTTGACATACTTTACGGCAGTATTTCAAATAATGCAGCTCATTCCAGAGAATATCACACATCTTACTATTGACTCAGATTCAGCGCTCCATCAAGTCCTTCGCAGTCCTCAGAAGTCTGATTGGAAGGTACGCTTTCAAGTAAGAAGATTACATACATTTCTTCATAAATTTGAGCAGATTCAGTACTTGATGCTTCATCTAAGAACAGCTCGATTCGGCAAAGTTTTAAACAGAAACTCAGCTACTTTCTACGAAAATCATAACGCATTTGAATATTTGTATAGACGAAAGTTATAGAAGCTAGTGAGTAGCTTTGGTGGTTAGTTTATTTATTGATTATTTTAGTACTTATTTGTTTATTAGTTGTAAATAGAGGGGTATGATCCTTTGGAAGCATCTTCCATGTGGGAGAGTTCCTTTTCTGTATTATATTCTTTTAGAAATAGAAGAACTAAATTTTCCTTCAAAAAAAAATAAAGAAAAAAAAAAAACCAATCTAGAGGGATTCTGCCCCGTTTCCGACCAAAAACCGTATCTCGTGCAGTCAAGAGCCGACATTTGGATAAAAACGCGGGTTCGATGATTCTAGTGCATTTCATGGTATCACGATCTAGTCTTACGCTTCGAGATGCGTTTCATACTACTCTAGGCCGAAACACACATTTCAGGATATTTTGAGATACGTTTAGCTTAAAGACGTTTTTCACGCGATTCTGGGGTTAGGAACGCGTTGCAGGGGTTTCAAGGTTGTTTAAGACCGAGACCAGTGCTTCGGGCAGTTCGTTGGTAGTTCCAGGCGGCTCTGGGAGAATGAAGGTTGTAAACCGCATTTCACGCGATTCATAGTTCAAAGCCGCGCTCTGGAACTTCTGTGACGTCTTCTTACTTCAGAACGGGCTTCTGGGGAATTATGGCTCAAGAGCTAATCCTGTCGGAGTTTGCCTCATTTATGACTTTCAAGACAATTTTGTGCAATCCGTGCCCATTATTTGGAGATAAATGGGTGCAGCGGCACTCTAGGCGTTTTGGGGTATTCCGGTCCAGTCTTTCACCTTAAAATTCGTTTCAGGCGATTCTATGCAGAAGCACCCGTTTGATGAAATTCCGGGATACCTTCCTCTTTAATAAGTATATCGGGCGAATCACGGCTTACGAACGCATTACATGGGCTTTAGGGTTGTTTCAGACTAAAACGCGTGCTTCGGGCAATTCCGAGTTGACTTTATCATGAAACAACGTTCTAGGTGGCTCTTGAAAGATGCTGGCTCCAAACCGCGTTTCACGAAACCCACGGTCGAAAGACGCGCATAGGAAACTTCCAGGAATCCTTTTCCCCTTCAGACGCGACTCGGGCAAACTAGGGTTGAACAACTCATCTTGCGGTATTCAGAGACATTTCTTACTGAAAACCGTATTTTGTGCGATGAATAGCCTATATCTGGATAAAAGCGTGTCCAGGGTGACTCTACGGCACTCAGGGGGTTATGCTCTTCCGTTTTGCTTTGAAATGCTTCTCATACGGTCCTAGGCTGAAATAAGCATTTTAGGATATTATTGAAAGTTCACCTAGAGGGGGGGGTGAATAGGTTTATCAAAACTTTAAATCCATTTTTAAAGTATTAAATAAGATTTAAGAAAGATCTAGTGATAGGTAGACTAAGTGTGATAATCTAGCAATGTTCAATGATAAATAAGGCATGTAAACTAGATCAAAACACTTTGACAAACAACATAAGTAAATGCACAGAGATTTATAGTGGTTCGGACCATATGTCCTGCATCCACTCACAAGGTCCACACAGTCCCTTGGTTCCACTATGATGAATCAAAACTACACAAGTAATGATTCTACATCAATTTTGTTCATGAGGATCGATCACAAAGATCTACTCCCCTTTACAATTTTTATAGTGGTTAAATCACAAAGAGATAAGCCACTCTTACAATGCTCTAATTTTAATGAAGTGAGGGAGAAGAACACTTGCCTCTTTTGATGAAGTCCAGAGGATGCTCTTCGAAGCTTGTCACCGTAGCTCCAAGCTTTTATGCCTCTTGCAATGCTTCCTTGATATCAATGATGATGCTTCAATGTTGTGCTCAATCAAGGGACAAGAGGTTGGGTTCTAGATTTTCCTAAATGTATATCATTTGAAAACAAACTAGAATCCTTTTTCCAAACACACTTTTCTAGAGACTAACATCTCTCATTCATTTTCTAGATCAGGTTAATAGTGTGTTTGGAAGATGATTTAAAGGCTTAGGAAAGATGGGAAGAAGTGGGAAAGTAAGCTCTTCAAAAATCTACTTGCTACAGTGTAAAACGAGCTCCAGATATATATAGAGAAATTCCCAACGGCTAGTTTTGGCGGCTAGCCTCTTGGTAGTTCGGCTAGCCTCATTTCAATTTCTCTGAGGTAACGGCTAGTTTTTCTAATTCGGTCAGCTCACGGTTAGCCGACAGTAGACATAGCGGCTAGCCGTGAGGTGACCGCATGGTGACCGAATTTGAACCTCAAAAACCTGTAGCATTCTGGAAAGCTAACCGAGACATTTCGATTACATGGAGGTTTGCCGCCAGCCCATATAGCGGTTAGCCGAAAGGTAACCGCGAAGTGACCGAGCTTCCACAACAGTTGAGAGGTTTGTATTCTGGAAATGAAACCGTGAACCTCGGTTACCTGGCGGTTAACCGCCAGTCCTCACTGCGGTTAGCCGAATTCTGACCGCAAGGTGACCGAAACATTTCTGACAGAAGACAGCATTCTGGAAATGTAACCGTGGTATTTCGGTTACCTAGCGGTTAGCCGCTTTTTGCAAAGAGGCTAGCCGCCAGGTGACCGAAAGGTCACCGAACTCCCTATTTCTGAACAGAGCATAATGAAGATAATCATTAAATGAAACACTTATTATAGGCTAAGGAAGCAAGGCTCCTAGGGTCCAGGTAGGTAAAGATTTTGGGTCCAAAATACCTGAGATGATTTGCACACAAGTGGAGTCTTCTTTGACACATCCAGGTCTTCCAAAAGCTTGAACATATCCTTAAAGTAGATCATCCTTGAACCTCTTCGAGATGTAAAGTCTTTGGGACACAATGACACGGAATTGACAAACCAAAAATAGTGCTCACAGGAATGTGACACTAACAATCTCCCCCTTTGACAATTTCGTGGCAAAACACCTATTCTATACACTCTTACAATAAATAACACTTAATATTACAAGAGAATGAAAACCTTACAAGGAAATGCAATAATTACAACTCAAATAAAAACTCCCCCTCAAAATGTGCGTGAATCTGAATGAATTACCTGCATAGGACAAGAAGAAACATATTCTATGGAGGGATTGCAACTCCCCCTTAATCATTAGTCAAAAATGACATGTTCACATGAGTTAGACGCATTCTTTGAGACAAACACACATTCTTCCTTAGAATGTATCTGAAAATCTGAAATCCTGAGAATTCTCCCCCTTTTTGTCACAAATTGACAAGGGAAGGACCAAGCAATAAGAAAGATAACAATGCAATAGAACAAATATTTCAGGAAGTCAGAAAAGTAGATAACAGGAATATGATATAAAAATCAGAAATGAAGGTTCATACATCTCAAGTTAAAAGAAATTAGCATAAGTATCTTAAACCCATAGGAAAGGACAGCCACTTGTCAACAGAACACCACCAAAAAGAGAACCAATTAAACAACTGTGGCTAAAAGACCCACTAATAACTAATCAGACGGAGGGGATGGAGAGGGAGGCATTTCGTTGAAATCATGTCCTCGACAGCCCTTGGACAAAGCCCCTAAGTATCGTAGAGTCTTTTTCAATAGTTTCTCTGTCTTGGACTGCCGTTGCTCTATTGCATCCAAACGATCTCCTACGCTCCGTGATGCACCAGAAGAAGTAGCCCCACGAACTGCACCGGAGGCACTGATGGAGCTGGCTGCTGAGGAACTTGATCATCTGCAAGAGGCGAAACTGGCCCAGCTTCGGCGTTAGGAAGAAGATTAATCTGAATGAGGTTTGCTCTTCCAAAAGGAGCATGGTATAGAGGAGTATCAGTCGGCCGCGGAACACCATAAGAACGAGCCAGCTGAGTCATAAGAAATCCAAATGGGGCAGCAGTCTTTGTAGCATTTGACAGGTGAAACCGAACGATGGTACGACAAATCAGCGATGTCGCGACCCCGGACCGGGGGTCCCGGGACCGCGACGGGGGCGGCGTGGAAGAACAACGAACCGCCCCTTGTAGAATAGGGATTATACATTTGTTTAATTTCCCACAGGTTTCCGCGGTGAGGATTCCTCATGCACTCATAGAACATTTGTATTGGTGCGGAAGCGTGTAGCAAATCAAACTTTCAATCCATTCACAACAAATAAGACTGATGATACATAATAAAACATGATGTCAGAGTGAGCAATGATCTCATTAGCATTCCCAAAATATTAGGTTAAAATTTAACAAAAGAACAAGTTAATTAACATTTCCCAAAAATAAAGGCCAACAAAGGCCAATACAACCCAAAAGTATAAAACAATGTCATTCTCAAAATTCCCAAAATGTTCGCAGCTCCGAGCTAAACCGAATGTCTACATGACATCGTCAGCTTGCCACTCTACTAATCGTTGCGGTTCTCCGACCGCCTCCTCTGACTCCTCCTCAAGGGCAAAGACGGGAGCTGGACCTGAGTACCACAAAATGGGTCAGACACGACGGTCTGGCAGGTGGGTGAATAGATAATACCGAGAAAGAAATCAAAGTAAATCATAGTTAGAATGAAAACGGTCATAAAACAGGATGCATAGTTCATTTAAAGTACAAATGCAATATAAATCATGCGGGGTATTCAAGGTACAAGAACTGACTAGGTGGCAACCACACTAAAGCTACATCCTCTCTATCACTAAAGTGATGAGAGCACATTGCGTGCATTGGGCTCAATCACACGAAGTGACGAGAACCAATATTATAAACATATACATATACATATACATATAGCTAGGCAAGACCACGGCCGCGGACCGGGTAACGGGACAGTACGGGATCCAAGTTGCAACTGGCGGGAGCACAGGGGGAGACCCAAGTCAGTTGATCAGACTGACAAGGATGTCCAAGCTTAGTGGTACCGACTCTTAGGTTACATGATAAATCAAAACATTTACAAAACTGTATCGATATAAAACATACGGGCAAGCGGGGCATGGTGCTCGAAGGCACACATTTCATATTATTTTCCGTACATGTCTACACGGGCTAGCAGGACATATCGGGTATACAAATCGGAATTTAGAGAAAACCAGTAGACTCGGGTTACTATACCAATAACTGAATAAAACAATGCAATGAGTCCTTATATCATTAGGGACTATGTATTGGGGCATCCATATTCAAACGACATGTATAAGGATCTTGTATGTCTAAATTACCCTTAGTATGGTACTCGAATGATAGAGGACATACTAAGTTTCCTTATGCACGTTAATGAATATAAAAGCCTCAATACCTTTTCCGAAATGATGTCTCTTTCTATATCATTCTCCTTATGTCATCCCCTGGGTCTTCCCAAGGTGGTAGGGCATCAGAACAACCCATCCAAACCTTTAAATACCATAACTGAAACCAATAGAAAAGACTCAGGAATTCTGGGTTAAACTCGGTCACCTGTCGGTCGGCTGGCGGTTAGCCGCCGAGGTGATCGGCGGTTAGCCGCTGGCTGACCGCGGTTCACCCTGCTAAAATGTAACATTCTGTGTTTCTAACCGCGCCTCGCGGCTACCTAGCGGTCACTGGGTTTGGGATTGGCGGTTAGCCGCGAGCTGACCGCGCGGCTGACCGCGGTTCGCCTATCAAAATGCAGCATTCTGTGTTTCTAACCGCATCTGGGTCGGCTAGCCGCCGGTCACCTGTCGGCTAGCCGCCGAGGTGACCGCCCGCTGACCGCCCAGCTGCGGGAACTACACATCAGGTGCAGATTTCAGTCATTTGTCTCCCAAACCATTTCACCTTCATTCCAACCATTTTCTAACATAAAATAGATCCATTCCCTTCCATTTAACATTTACTCCTTTCTACCAACTACCATTCCACCAATGCATTTAATTCTTCTACCAACACACTTCTCATTCAATGCATGTATCTTAACATTTAAGAAGCTTATAATAACCAAAATACACTTTGATAATGAATGCATATTTTCACATAAAACTAACTAAGGGAAAACCATGTCACCAAATACATTTCTAAAACATTATGAAACATAATAACTCAAATGACATATGAATAGTAAAATCCACATTTTTGACAAAGTAAGAACTTATCCAAATCAAATCTATTCATCCACTTGCCTTGGTCTCCAAGAATGCTAATCAAGCTCTAATCCACTAACAAGCTCAAATCTACAATCTACACACAAAATCCCCAAAATACAATCATTACAAGCCCTAAAATGGCAAAATCAAGCAATAGATGGAGATAGCTTCCAAAAATCAAGATGAAGCACCTCCTAGGCTAGATGAACACACAATCAAGAGAAGAGAAGAAGAACTTACATGGAAAGTCCTCTAATGGCAAGAGCTTGCTCAAGGGATAGCTTGGAATGGAAGGCGCTCTCCACAAATGGTATCAAAATGGGGCTCTCATGGAGGGGAAGAAGACTACTACCTCCATTTTGCCTTTAGCAATAGATTTGAGGGAGATTGAGAGATGGAGGAGCAATGAGCAAAGAAGAAGAAGAAACACTCTAAGGCTGGGCTGGGATTTCTGGTTCTCAAGAAGTTGCAAGAAGAGGAAGAGAGGGAGAAGGGCTCCCCCTTATATAGAAATCTGAATGGGTCCCACAACTTAAAAGTCCAAAATGGGCTAAAACATCGTTCTACGGGCTTCGGACGGAGTCGACGAAGAAGAAAGAATTGCTCGTCGAAATTTCTACTTTCCAAAAAGTATATATTTTACTAGTTTCTGAGACATTGAAAATTGTGTCCAGATTTTGTGTAAAAAGACTGTTTTACCCCTATCAATGGCAAAGTAGGGTTTAGAGGTCTCGAATGGGAACGGAGCAAATACGAAAGTTGTCGGGAATCATATAATACATTCAACGGAGCAATTTACCGATTTCCAGAATTATAACTAAATCCCCAAACTAATCAAGACACAAGAAAAGGAACCCCCAAAGGGCCCCACTAGATCAAAAGAGTTCCCAAAATATCCAAAGCTATGAAAAAGCTATTCTAATCCAATTTAACCAATTTCCTCTAATCTCACTTATCTCTAAAACACGTCTTAATTAACACTAAGCGGAAACTCTCGGGGCGGGGTCTTACATCCTCCACCCCTTAGGGCATTTGGTCCACCAAATGAAATAAAACAACTAACCTCGGGTAGTAGATGCGGATACTTCTTCTGGACTTGATCCCGTAATTCCCACGTTGCCTCTTCAGGTCCGTGATTTTCCCAGAGCACTTTCACCCATTGTATAGTCCTCGTTCTCAGTTCTTGTTCCTTCGTATCGATGATCTGAATAGGCTTCTCGACGTAGGTGGCATCTTCTCTGATCTCTAATGGTTCATGACGGAGTACATGCGACGGATCGGGGACGTACTTTTTCAACATAGACACATGGAACACATTGTGCACGCCGGAAAGCTCAGGTGGTAAGGCTAATCTATAAGCCACGTCACCGATCTTGCTCATGATATCGTAGGGTCCAATGTATCTCCGAGATAATTTGCCCTTCTGTCCGAATCTCAAAGTTCCTCTAGTCGGTGACACCTTCAAGAAAACCTTATCTCCTTCCTTAAAATGTAAGTCCCTTCGATGAGAGTCTGCATAACTCTTCTGTCTACTCCGGGCTACTTTCAGACGTTCTTGGATCAACTTGACTTTGTCGCTGGTTTCACTCACCATAGTCGGTCCATGAAAACTGCGAATACCCACTTCTTCCCAACAAACTGGAGTTCTACACCTCCTACCATACAATGCCTCAAAAGGCGCCATCCCGATGCTCGAATGATAACTGTTGTTGTAGGCAAATTCGCAAAGCGGTAGGGTCTCATCCCATTGAGTCTTGAAATCTAGCACACACGCTCGAAGCATATCTTCAAGGGTCTGAATTGTTCTTTCCGACTGACCATCTGTTTGTGGGTGATACGCTGTGCTGAACTGAAGCTTTGTCCCCATAGACTCATGCAAAGTCTTCCAAAATCTCGAGACGAATCTGCTATCTCTGTCCGAAGTAATGGAGACTGGCTGCCCATGACGGCTGACAATCTCGTTGACAAATAACTCCGCGAGAGGTAACATATGCATTTTCTCTCCGGTCTTCATCGGAATAAAATGGGCTGATTTGGTGAGACGGTCCACAATGACCCATATGGAGTTGTTCCCTTTTCTGGTCCTTGGCAATCCCGAGATGAAATCCATGGTGATATGTTCCCATTTCCACTCTGGGATCTCTAATGGCTGCAATAACCCTGGAGGTCTCTGATGCTCTGCCTTCACCAACTGACACGTTAAACATCGAGAAACGAAAGCTGCTATTTCCCTCTTCATGTTGTTCCACCAAAATCTGCCTTTCAGGTTCTGATACATCTTCGTGCTACCCGGATGCATAGAGTACTTCGTACTGTGCGCTTCTGTCACAATGTCATTCTTCAAATCTTCAATGTTGGGCACGCATAGACGATCACGATAGAATAAGACTCCATCCACAATACGGAAATCAGGACGTTCTGCTATATGCTTTGAAATCTTGGCCAACTCTGGATCTTGCAATTGGTTGTCCTTGATCTTCCGAATGAACGAGGGTTCAGACACGGACATGTTGGCTAGCATCACTCCCTCGCTTAGGGGCTGAAAATCTACCCCCAACTCTTCAAATTGCTGAAAGAAGCACGTAACTCTTAGGCTTGCCACACTGGCTGACTTCCTACTCAAGGCATCGGCCACTACATTTGCCTTTCCCGGGTGGTACTTGATCGGAAAATCGTAATCTTTGATATATTCCATCCATCTTCTTTGTCTCATATTCAATTCCTTCTGTGAGAACAAATATTGTAAGCTGCGGTGATCGGAGTGGACTTCGAATTTCTCTCCGTAGAGGTAATGTCTCCACATCTTTAGTGCAAAAACGACCGCTGCTAATTCTAGATCATGTGTTGCATAGTTCTTCTCGTGATCCTTCAACTGACGGGATCCATAAGCGACGACTTTTCTATCTTGCATCAACACACAACCGAGTCCTATATTCGACGCATCTGTAAAAATGGTGTAACCGCCGCTCCCGGATGGTAAAGTGAGGACGGGTGCTGAAGTTAATCTCTTTTTCAGCTCTTGGAAGCTAGTCTCACATTGGTCTGTCCACACAAAAGGTGCATTCTTCTTGGTCAACTTTGTCAATGAAGCTGCAATCGACGAAAATCCTTGCACAAATCTTCGATAGTAACCCGCCAATCCAAGAAAACTTCTGATTTCTGACGCGTTCTTCGGTCTTTCCCACTTCACAACTGCATCTATCTTGGCTGGGTCCACTGATAATCCTTCCTTGGAAATGATATGACCTAAAAATGCGACTTCCTCAAGCCAAAAATCACACTTAGTGAGCTTCGCATACAATTGGTTATCTCTTAGAAGTTGCAATGCTATCCTCAAATGCTCTTCATGCTCTTCTCTAGACTTAGAGTATACCAAAATGTCATCAATAAATACCACTGTGAATTGGTCTAAGTACTCCGCAAATATCTTGTTCATCAAAGCCATGAATACTGCTGGTGCATTCGTCAATCCAAATGGCATCACTAGAAACTCATAGTGTCCATATCTCGTCCGGAACGCCGTCTTCGATACATCTGAATCTCTAACTCTCAGCTGATGATAACCGGATCTTAGATCGATCTTCGAAAAGTAAGCAGCACCTTGCAATTGATCAAACAATTCATCTATCCTTGGCAATGGATACTTGTTCTTGATGGTAGCTTGGTTCAATTTCCGGTAGTCAATACACATTCTCATGGAACCGTCTTTCTTCTTGACGAATAAAACTGGAGCTCCCCAAGGTGAGACGCTCGGTCTAATAAAACCTTTATCCAACAATTCTTGCAACTGAATCTTCAACTCTCCTAATTCAGCTGGAGCCATTCTGTATGGTGCGATAGATATCGGAGCGGTCCCTAGTAGCAACTCGATGGTGAAGTCAATCTCCCTAACAGGTGGTAAACCTGGGATTTCTTCTGGAAAAATGTCTGGAAATTCGCAAACAATTGGGATCTCCTCCACCCCTTGGGACCGTTTATCCTCCGTGATAAACGCTAAATAGCATTCACATCCACTTCTCACTAGTCTATCAGCCTTCAATGCTGAGACGAATCTTGGACAAGAATTTCTCCTCTCCCCATGGAACAAAACGCCTGCTGGGGTCTCCTCTAATTTGAACGTAAGGGTCTTATGGAAACAGTCCATCGTAGCATGGTACCCTGCTAACCAATCCATTCCTAGAATAACATCAAAATCATACATCTCCAACAAAATAAGATTCGCCGGTAACACCACATCTCCTATCTGAATAGTACATCTAGGATAATACTTCCCACACACAACTTGTTTGCCTACGGGAGTGGACACCGTCAATACATACTCAAGTTCTCTAGCAGGCATATCAATCAACTTAGAAAATTTTGGAGACAAGAAGGAGTGCGTAGAGCCAGGGTCAAACAAAATCTTAGCTTCAAATCCACAAACTAGGAGTGTACCTTCCACCACGTTATCTGTAGCCTCTGCATCAGCTTGGTTAATTGCATACACTTGTCCTCGCTGTTGAGGCCTGTTCTGAGCTTGTTGTTGCCTTCCTTGCTGTGCATTCCTATGCTGTTGAGGAGGACGCTGATTCTGGTTCTGTCCTTGCTGACGAGCTTGATGCTGCTGTGGAGGTCTATATTGTTGCTGTGGAGCCTGCTGCTGGAGTGGCCTTGGCTGGTTCTGTACGGCTAGTGCGTTCTGAGGTGGTGCCTGGCGCTGTGTTCCTTGTTGTTGCTGGTTCTGTCTGTTGTTGCCTTGCCCAGCTTGCCTTGGGCAATCTTTAAGCTGGTGTGTCATGGATCCACATCTGAAGCATGCTCCCGTAATCGTACGGCATTGAGCACTGTCGTGGTTCTTACCACAATGAACGCAAACTAGAGCATTCTGCACGTTTTGTTCATGCCTCGGTCGCTTGTTCTGATGGTTCTTTGGTGGGTGATTCTGTTGGTGAGCTGGTGCCTTTCCTTGGATTTTGAGGATCTTGTTGTTCAGGTTCTCGAATTTGTAGGCCCTTCTCACAGTCTCTTCAAAAGTGTTAGGTGGTACAACACCTGTGGCATCCCTTTCAATGATCGGGTTGAGTCCTTCGAGGAACCGCGTTATCTTCTTCTCCACAGTGTCAATTAACTCGGGGGCATATCGAGACAACCTCTCAAACTTCGTGAGGTACTCTTGCACGGTCGTGTTACCTTGTACGAGCTGCTGGAATTCGATTGCCTTTTGCCTCTTCACATGCGTCGGTACATATTTGTCACTGAATTGTCTCTTGAAACTTGTCCAAGCCTCTGCGTCTGCTATAGTCCTATATTCAGCTTTGATCGTCTTCCACCATATATCCGCTAGGCCAGTGAACATGGAAGCGGTGAGTTGCACTTGCTCTCTACCGGTACATCTAAATATCTCGAAGATGTTCTCTGTTTGCTCCAACCAGTCGTCTGCAGCTAGTGGGTCCTCATGCCCAGTGAACTCCTTGGGACCCCTCTTCCTAAACTTCTCGTACAGCGCATTGGGATCATGTTCCCTATTGTTGATGACAATCTGAGTGCCTGGAGGTTGCGCTGGTGCCGGCTCAGGTCTCCTTTCCAACACCTCTAACAATTGCCTTTGCATCATGGCCATCTCCCTAGCATGTTCTTCATCCTTTCTGGCCATCTGTTCTTGCAATCTTGCCTGATTTTCATTGGATTGACGTTGCTGGTCAAGCATGGCTTGCATCATCTGTTGGAATTGGTTCTGCATGTTTGGATCTGGAATACCGTTTCCTAGTGGCCCGATGTGTTCACTATTGCTTGCGGTGGGATTGTCGGTTACGGGTCTTTTCCGAGGTGGCATATCACTGTAAAACAAATTGTTAGCACACAAAGTCGTATAAGGGTCACACATTGCTCACACGAGTCTAACTAACGAAAAGTCTAACAAGAAGTCTAACGGATCCTCGCCACGTCCTTAGGATTTCTAGTTTCTTTTAATTGCCTGAAACACGTCTCGCTTTGATACCAGCCTGTCGCGACCCCGGACCGGGGGTCCCGGGACCGCGACGGGGGCGGCGTGGAAGAACAACGAACCGCCCCTTGTAGAATAGGGATTATACATTTGTTTAATTTCCCACAGGTTTCCGCGGTGAGGATTCCTCATGCACTCATAGAACATTTGTATTGGTGCGGAAGCGTGTAGCAAATCAAACTTTCAATCCATTCACAACAAATAAGACTGATGATACATAATAAAACATGATGTCAGAGTGAGCAATGATCTCATTAGCATTCCCAAAATATTAGGTTAAAATTTAACAAAAGAACAAGTTAATTAACATTTCCCAAAAATAAAGGCCAACAAAGGCCAATACAACCCAAAAGTATAAAACAATGTCATTCTCAAAATTCCCAAAATGTTCGCAGCTCCGAGCTAAACCGAATGTCTACATGACATCGTCAGCTTGCCACTCTACTAATCGTTGCGGTTCTCCGACCGCCTCCTCTGACTCCTCCTCAAGGGCAAAGACGGGAGCTGGACCTGAGTACCACAAAATGGGTCAGACACGACGGTCTGGCAGGTGGGTGAATAGATAATACCGAGAAAGAAATCAAAGTAAATCATAGTTAGAATGAAAACGGTCATAAAACAGGATGCATAGTTCATTTAAAGTACAAATGCAATATAAATCATGCGGGGTATTCAAGGTACAGGAACTGACTAGGTGGCAACCACACTAAAGCTACATCCTCTCTATCACTAAAGTGATGAGAGCACATTGCGTGCATTGGGCTCAATCACACGAAGTGACGAGAACCAATATTATAAACATATACATATACATATACATATAGCTAGGCAAGACCACGGCCGCGGACCGGGTAACGGGACAGTACGGGATCCAAGTTGCAACTGGCGGGAGCACAGGGGGAGACCCAAGTCAGTTGATCAGACTGACAAGGATGTCCAAGCTTAGTGGTGCCGACTCTTAGGTTACATGATAAATCAAAACATTTACAAAACTGTATCGATATAAAACATACGGGCAAGCGGGGCATGGTGCTCGAAGGCACACATTTCATATTATTTTCCGTACATGTCTACACGGGCTAGCAGGACATATCGGGTATACAAATCGGAATTTAGAGAAAACCAGTAGACTCGGGTTACTATACCAATAACTGAATAAAACAATGCAATGAGTCCTTATATCATTAGGGACTATGTATTGGGGCATCCATATTCAAACGACATGTATAAGGATCTTGTATGTCTAAATTACCCTTAGTATGGTACTCGAATGATAGAGGACATACTAAGTTTCCTTATGCACGTTAATGAATATAAAAGCCTCAATACCTTTTCCGAAATGATGTCTCTTTCTATATCATTCTCCTTATGTCATCCCCTGGGTCTTCCCAAGGTGGTAGGGCATCAGAACAACCCATCCAAACCTTTAAATACCATAACTGAAACCAATAGAAAAGACTCAGGAATTCTGGGTTAAACTCGGTCACCTGTCGGTCGGCTGGCGGTTAGCCGCCGAGGTGATCGGCGGTTAGCCGCTGGCTGACCGCGGTTCACCCTGCTAAAATGTAACATTCTGTGTTTCTAATCGCGCCTCGCGGCTACCTAGCGGTCACTGGGTTTGGGATTGGCGGTTAGCCGCGAGCTGACCGCGCGGCTGACCGCGGTTCGCCTGTCAAAATGCAGCATTCTGTGTTTCTAACCGCATCTGGGTCGGCTAGCCGCCGGTCACCTGTCGGCTAGCCGCCGAGGTGACCGCCCGCTGACCGCCCAGCTGCGGGAACTACACATCAGGTGCAGATTTCAGTCATTTGTCTCCCAAACCATTTCACCTTCATTCCAACCATTTTCTAACATAAAATAGATCCATTCCCTTCCATTTAACATTTACTCCTTTCTACCAACTACCATTCCACCAATGCATTTAATTCTTCTACCAACACACTTCTCATTCAATGCATGTATCTTAACATTTAAGAAGCTTATAATAACCAAAATACACTTTGATAATGAATGCATATTTTCACATAAAACTAACTAAGGGAAAACCATGTCACCAAATACATTTCTAAAACATTATGAAACATAATAACTCAAATGACATATGAATAGTAAAATCCACATTTTTGACAAAGTAAGAACTTATCCAAATCAAATCTATTCATCCACTTGCCTTGGTCTCCAAGAATGCTAATCAAGCTCTAATCCACTAACAAGCTCAAATCTACAATCTACACACAAAATCCCCAAAATACAATCATTACAAGCCCTAAAATGGCAAAATCAAGCAATAGATGGAGATAGCTTCCAAAAATCAAGATGAAGCACCTCCTAGGCTAGATGAACACACAATCAAGAGAAGAGAAGAAGAACTTACATGGAAAGTCCTCTAATGGCAAGAGCTTGCTCAAGGGATAGCTTGGAATGGAAGGCGCTCTCCACAAATGGTATCAAAATGGGGCTCTCATGGAGGGGAAGAAGACTACTACCTCCATTTTGCCTTTAGCAATAGATTTGAGGGAGATTGAGAGATGGAGGAGCAATGAGCAAAGAAGAAGAAGAAACACTCTAAGGCTGGGCTGGGATTTCTGGTTCTCAAGAAGTTGCAAGAAGAGGAAGAGAGGGAGAAGGGCTCCCCCTTATATAGAAATCTGAATGGGTCCCACAACTTAAAAGTCCAAAATGGGCTAAAACATCGTTCTACGGGCTTCGGACGGAGTCGACGAAGAAGAAAGAATTGCTCGTCGAAATTTCTACTTTCCAAAAAGTATATATTTTACTAGTTTCTGAGACATTGAAAATTGTGTCCAGATTTTGTGTAAAAAGACTGTTTTACCCCTATCAATGGCAAAGTAGGGTTTAGAGGTCTCGAATGGGAACGGAGCAAATACGAAAGTTGTCGGGAATCATATAATACATTCAACGGAGCAATTTACCGATTTCCAGAATTATAACTAAATCCCCAAACTAATCAAGACACAAGAAAAGGAACCCCCAAAGGGCCCCACTAGATCAAAAGAGTTCCCAAAATATCCAAAGCTATGAAAAAGCTATTCTAATCCAATTTAACCAATTTCCTCTAATCTCACTTATCTCTAAAACACGTCTTAATTAACACTAAGCGGAAACTCTCGGGGCGGGGTCTTACAAGCGAAGGAAGACATATGGGAACACCGGTAATGACTTTGTGAAGGATATTGACCATATAAGCAGTTAATTCGGTCCTATTGCCTTTACGAGGATAGACATTAAATGTGAACAGATTGTGAAGGAGTCTATACTTGGGAATCAAAGAAGCTAGAGGAAGAAAATTCTTTTTATGATTCCACTCAGCATTAAATCCACAAAGACGAAGGGTAGCTTCAGCCTTTTCAGCCTCAGTGAGTGTGTCAGCAACCATAGTTAGGCCATTTTCACAAACAGGGATGTTCATAACAGAGGAAATACGATCGGGGTCAATTGTGACTACTTGATTTCGAAATGCTACATTGAAAGAGCAAGAGTCAATAGTTGAAACAGCATCAGTAATAGACGCATACATGCTGTAAACAAGAGAAGGATAAGCCTTGTCCCCCCAATCCAGAATGTTACTCCAATTGATTTGAGCAAGTATAATGGCCGTTTCATGACCTTCAATAACTGCGCGTTGGGTGCGACGCTCAACCATAATCAACCGTTTTTTCATGTCATTTAGCATTTGAGCATTTGGCTTGAGACTCATAGGCATAGATGTAGGAGGAAGAGAAGAAGAAGAAGGGGAACTAGAAGATGAATGTGAAGGTGAAGATGGGGGTGATGGAGGAGGTCTCTCTTGACGAGACGAGGAGCCTCCAATAGAGCGTCCTCTTTTAGAGGGACGATTTACAGCTGATTTCATTCTAGGAGGCATTGATGCAAACAGTTGGAGTGCCCACAGAAGTGAAAACAGCAGACACAAGGGAAGGAAAACAAGAACAGCAAATGCACAATAACAAGAACCGCAAATGCACAATAACAAGAACCACAAATGCACAATAACAAGGAAAACAAGAAAATGCAAAGTAAAAGAAAGAGGGAAATAAGAAGAAACGACCTTGAAGAGGGATGAAACCGAACTCCAGACACAGCTAGGATGGAGACGAACCAGAAGAGAAGAGAAGAAACAACGAAATGAGAGAAAAACCTAGTTTTTAAAAAAACACGGGCCCGCCACGGCGGTTAGCCGCCGAGAGGGTCCACAGCTAGCCGAAATTCCCCCCCCCCTTTTTTTTTTTTATTTAATTTTTATTTTTATCGAATAGCACAAACACCAAGGGATTTTCTCATATTTTCAAATTTTGAAACATCCAAGGGTTTTGTTAAAATGTCTGCTAATTGTTTCTCTGTAGATATATGCTCCAATACTATGACTCCTTCTTCAACCAATTCTCTAATGAAATGATGTCTAATGTCAATCTGCTTAGTTCTAGAGTGTTGAACAGGATTTTTGGAGATATTGATAGCACTAGTGTTATCACAATACAAGTTCATGCTACACTGTTCAATACCATAGTCTGTGAGCATTTGTTTCATCCAAAGCATTTGAGTACATCCACTACCAGCTGCTATATATTCTGCTTCAGCTGTAGATAGAGAGATGGATGATTGTTTCTTGCTGTGCCAAGCAACTAAACAGTTTCCTAGATAAAAACATCCACCACTAGTAGATTTTCTATCATCTACATTTCCAGCCCAATCGGCGTCTGAGTATCCAGCAATACAAGTAGATGAATCATAAGGATACCATAAACCATATCCTGAAGTTCCTGAAACATATCTAATGATTCTTTTAACTGCTTTCAAATGGATTTCTTTGGGATCAGATTGAAATCTGGCACAAGCTCCCACACTGAAGGCAATATCGGGTCTACTAGCTGTAAGATATAATAGACTGCCTATCATGCTCCTATACAGACTGGAATCAACACTCTTACCACTCGATTCTCTAGACAATTTTAGAGTTGTGCTCATGGGAGTGTTCATGTGTTTGGCTGAATCTAATCCAAATCTTTTGATCAATTCTTTTGCATATTTGGTTTGGGAAATAAACATTCCATCAGTCAATTGTTTAACTTGTAATCCTAAAAAGAAATTAAGTTCACCAACCATGCTCATTTCAAATTCAGATTTCATTAGATTAGCAAATTCTTCTGTGAAGTTATTGCAAGTAGATCCAAACACAATATCATCAACATAAATTTGAGCAATCAAAATAGAATCATTGGTTTTTTGAATAAAGAGAGTTTTATCCACACTTCCTCTTTCAAAATTTTGATTAATTAAAAATTGTGTAAGCCTTTCATACCAAGCTCTAGGGGCTTGTTTGAGACCATAGAGGGCCTTTTTGAGAAGATATACATGATTGGGCTTCTTTGCGTCTTCAAATCCTTTAGGTTGCTCCACATAAACTTCTTCTTCCAAAAGACCATTTAAAAAAGCACTTTTGACATCCATTTGGTATAATTTAAATTTTAAAGAGCACGCAATGGCAAGTAAGATTCTAATGGACTCAAGTCTAGCAACAGGAGCAAAGGTTTCTTCAAAATCTATTCCTTCAATTTGAGAATATCCTTGGGCAACCAGCCTGGCCTTGTTTCTAACAATAGTACCATTTTCATCAAGTTTATTTTTGTAGATCCATTTAGTACCTACAACATTTTTGTCATTTGGCCTAGGCACTAGGTCCCACACTTCACTTCTAGCAAACTGATTTAGCTCTTCTTGCATTGTATTTATCCAATTATCATCAGTAAAAGCTTCATCCACATTTTTAGGTTCAAGAGTAGAAGTAAAGCATAGATAGCTAACAATATTTTCTAATTGTCTTCTAGTCTTGACACCAGCCAAAGGATCTCCCAGAATTTGGTCATAGGGTGATGTTTCACATTCACCAAATCACTAGAGATTGGAGCCTTGTTGAGTTTTTCAGTTTGGACATCTATCTCATCAAAATCAGAGTTTTATTGAAATCTGAAATCATTTTGTTTGTCATCAATGACAACATTTATAGATTCTTGTATGACTCCAGTGTTTTTGTTCAACACTCTATATGCACGACTGTTTTGAGAATAGCCAATGAAAATGCCTTCATCACTTTTTGAATCAAATTTGCTCAAGTGTTCTCTATCCTTAAGTATATAGCATTTGCTTCCAAAAATTTTAAAATAGCTAATGTTGGGCCTTTTACCATGCCATAACTCATAAGCAGTTTTATCCAAGCCAGTTCTCAAGTATACCCTGTTTATGATGTGACACGCTGTGCTAACTGCTTCAACCCATAGATCTCTAGGAACATTCTTTCCATGAAGCTTAACGGTGGCCATCTCTTGTAAGACACGATTCTTTCTCTCAGCAATACCATTTTGTTGAGGAGTTTTAGGGGCAGAAAATTCATGGTGAATTCCATATTTCTCACAAAATTTTTCAAACTTAATATTTTCAAATTCACCACCATGATCACTTCTTATCCGAGAAATTGCTCTTCCTTTTTCAACTTGGATTCTTTTTACAATCTTTTTAAATTCAACATATGCATCAGATTTTTCTCTTAGAAACGCAACCCAAGTGAATCTAGAGTAATCATCTACAATAACCAGGAAGTATTTTCTGCCACCCCTGCTTTCTTTCTTAGTTGGACCAACCAAGTCCATATGAAGAAGTTCTAAAGGTCTAGAGGTTTTTAGAGACTTGGATTTTTTGTGAGAATTTCTAATTTGTTTACCTTTTTGACATTCTCCACATATTGTTTTGGATTTCCTGCTGATTTTAGGAAGACCCTTTACATACTTGTCCAGTTTGGACAAGTCCCTAAAATTTACATGACCAAGTCTTTGATGCCATAGTTGAGCTTCATCAAGATGAGCAATGTAACAGGCTGAACTAGAAGAATCTTTCTGATTACCGATAACATAACAGTTTTCTTTGGTTCTAAGACCTCTTAGAATAATCTTTCCATTTTTGGAAATCTCACAACCAAGACTACTAAAGTTAACAATATGATCTTTATCACATATTTGAGAAATGCTTAGCAAGTTATGTTTCAAACCATCAACATATAAAACATCTTCAATAACAGGCATGTTCGGAACATTCAAAGTACCCTTACCAACTACTTTAGCAATATTTCCATCACCAAAGGTGACAGTTCCACCTTCATATTCAATTATTGTGGATAGGTAAGCTCTATCCCAGTCATGTGTCTAGAACATCCACTATCTAGGTACCACAAGGAATGATCAACTGCTTTAAGAGCTGTGTGAACCAACAAGCCTTTGTTCTTAGGAATCCAAATGTATCTTTGTGTGATAGGGGTTTTACCAACACTTTGAGATTTAGCTTTGTTATGATTTTGTTGATGAAAATGTTTCTTAGAGTAGATTTCAGTTGATTTAATAGGTTTTGTGTGATTGTTGAGTTGTAACTTTAGACGACCAATTTGTTTCATCATCTCATTTAATTGTTGAGTGACAGAGTATTTGATTGTATTGTTATGAACAGTTTTCTTTGTTTGAGAATTGACATATGTCTTAGAAGTCTGTCTTTTAATTTGTTCAATTTTGCAATCATACTTGACATGTCCTTTTCTCCCACATGAATGACATGTCATTTCAGAAATGTTTTGACTGCTAGAGGAAGTTTCTCCTTTCACAAACACAGTAGAGACATTAGGATTATGTTTGTCTATTTTGTTGTATCCTAATCCAGTTTTGTCTTTATGATATTTTCCCATTTTAAAAAGTCTTTCAAATTTTTCTTCTCCATGGGTAAATGAATACTCATACTTTTCTTTGAACCATTTCAGTTGAGTGACTTCATCTCTTAAAAGTACATTTATTTTTCTTAGAGTTTCAGCTTCTTTTTCATAACTCTTGATCTTGTTGAATTCTTCACTAGCAATGTGAAATTTAGAATTACTTTTATTTAGTTCACTTGCTAAGATATTCTTTTCATTAGTTAATGTTTCAATTTTGTCTTTTAAGATTTTGTTTTTGGATTTTTGTTTGTTCAAAACTTCAATCAATTTGCAACTCTCCTCATAGAGTCTATCATATGTTACTTGTGAATCTTCATCATCTTTTTCATTATCTGAGCTGTCATATTCAGATTCAGATTCACTCTCCAAGCTTTCAACATCATTTTCTTTAGAACTTTCCATTGTCTCAAGTAATGAATCACACACAGTTTTGGCCATCAATACAGTGTAATTTTCTGTCTCATCTTTGTGTGATTCATCTGAATCTGTTTCGGCTTCAGATGAGTCATCCCATGTAGCCACAAGGGTCTTTTTCGTTACATTCCTTTCCATTGGACACTCAGTAGATATGTGTCCAAACTTTTGACAGTTATAGCATTTCACATTTCTAGATTGATACTTTGAGGAGGAGCTGACTTTGTTTTTACCTTTATCAAAAGGTTTCTCTTTCTCTTTTCTATTAAACTTTGAAGTCTTCTTCTTAAATTGTCTTAAAAACCTTTTAGTAAGCAATGCAACAACTTCAGCATCACTTTCATTCTCATTCCCTGATTCTTCTTTAGGTGGAGATGGTTGTGAGGCTTTTAAGGCTATTGATTTCTTATCTTTGGATTTGTTGGAAGCATTGTTCATCTTCATCTCAAAGGTTCTAATGTTACCCGTTAGTTCTTCTACTTTCATAGTTTCAGGGTCATTGTATTCTTCTATAGAAGTTACTTTGGGGTGAAATCTTTCAGGTAGGGACCTAAGGATTTTGCTACAAATTTTGCCTTCAGGGATTTGCTCACTAAGCGACCACATCTCATTAATGATTACCATTAGTTTTGTTCGAAACTCATCAAACATTTCATCTTCTCTCATTCTTAGAGATTCAAATTGAGAAGTTAACATCTGGAGCTTGGCTCTTTTAACAATGGTTGTTCCTTCATAATTTGTTTCCAAAAGCTCCCAAGCTTGCTTAGATGTCTTACATGTCATAATCTTTTTGTATTCTTCAGCATTCATGGCACAGGTTATGGCATTTAATGCCTTTGCATCATAGTCTCTCATAGCTTTTTGATTAGCTGTCCATCTGTCCTTTGGGAGAGGTTTGACAGTGCCATCATCAGCTGTGAAGGAAGGAGGAGTCCATCCATCCTCAACAGCATCCCATATTTCTCCACTAAGAGATTTTAGAAATACGGACATTCGGGCTTTCCAAAAGGCATAGTTAGTACCATCAAATAGTGGTGGTCTGTTTACAGCACTACCTTCTGGATTAGACATTGGCACAAGAAAAGAATAGATCAACTCCGGGTTGTAAAGCCTAAAGGAGTAACCTCGCTCTGATACCAATTGAAAGTTCACCTAGAGGGGGGGGGGGGGTGAATAGGTTTATCAAAACTTTAAATCCATTTTTAAAGTATTAAATAAGATTTAAGAAAGATCTAGTGATAGGTAGACTAAGTGTGATAATCTAGCAATGTTCAATGATAAATAAGGCATGTAAACTAGATCAAAACACTTAGACAAACAACATAAGTAAATGCACAGAGATTTATAGTGGTTCGGACCATATGTCCTACATCCACTCACAAGGTCCACACAGTCCCTTGGTTCCACTATGATGAATCAAAACTACACAAGTAATGATTCTACATCAATTTTGTTCATGAGGTTCGATCACAAAGATCTACTCCCCTTTACAATTTTTATAGTGGTTAAATCACAAAGAGATAAGCCACTCTTACAATGCTCTAATTTTAATGAAGTGAGGGAGAAGAACACTTGCCTCTTTTGATGAAGTCCAGAGGATGCTCTTCGAAGCTTGTCACCGTAGCTCCAAGCTTTTATGCCTCTTGCAATGCTTCCTTGATATCAATGATGATGCTTCAATGTTGTGCTCAATCAAGGGACAAGAGGTTGGGTTCTAGATTTTCCTAAATGTATATATCATTTGAAAACAAACTAGAATCCTTTTTCCAAACACACTTTTCTAGAGACTAACATCTCTCATTCATTTTCTAGATCAGGTTAATAGTGTGTTTGGAAGATGATTTAAAGGCTTAGGAAAGATGGGAAGAAGTGGGAAAGTAAGCTCTTCAAAAATCTACTTGCTACAGTGTAAAACGAGCTCCAGATATATATAGAGAAATTCCCAACGGCTAGTTTTGGAGGCTAGCCTCTTGGTAGTTCGGCTAGCCTCATTTCAATTTCTCTGAGGTAACGGCTAGTTTTTCTAATTCGGTCAGCTCACGGTTAGCCGACAGTAGACATAGCGGCTAGCCGTGAGGTAACCGCATGGTGACCGAATCTGAACCTCAAAAACCTGTAGCATTCTGGAAAGCTAACCGAGACATTTCGATTACATGGAGGTTAGCCGCCAGCCCATATAGCGGTTAGCCGAAAGGTAACCGCGAAGTGACCGAGCTTCCACAACAGTTGAGAGGTTTGTATTCTGGAAATGAAACCGTGAACCTCGGTTACCTGGCGGTTAACCGCCAGTCCTCACTGCGGTTAGCCGAATTCTGACCGCAAGGTGACCGAAACATTTCTGACAGAAGACAGCATTCTGGAAATGTAACCGTGGTATTTCGGTTACCTAGCGGTTAGCCGCTTTTTGCAAAGAGGCTAGCCGCCAGGTGACCGAAAGGTCACCGAACTCCCTATTTCTGAACAGAGCATAATGAAGATAATCATTAAATGAAACACTTATTATAGGCTAAGGAAGCAAGGCTCCTAGGGTCCAGGTAGGTAAAGATTTTGGGTCCAAAATACCTGAGATGATTTGCACACAAGTGGAGTCTTCTTTGACACATCCAGGTCTTCCAAAAGCTTGAACATATCCTTAAAGTAGATCATCCTTGAACCTCTTCGAGATGTAAAGTCTTTGGGACACAATGACACGGAATTGACAAACCAAAAATAGTGCTCACAGGAATGTGACACTAACAATTATGAGGTATGCCTTTCTTTAAAACGTGTTCCACGCGATTCTAGGGTTTCGAATGAATTGCGGGCTATTCAAGGCTGTTTAAGACCGGATCCCATGCTTCGGGCAGCCTGATGGGGATTCTAAGCGTCTCCTGGCAAATGTAAGCTGTAAACAGCGTTTCGCGCAAGTGATGGTTAGAAGACGCGCTCGTGAAAGTACGAGTACTGCTTTTTTTTTATTTTTACTTTGAAATGGGTTTCCGGCAAGTTAGTGCATAAAAACTAGTCCCGAGCGGTGGCAGCAGCAAATCTCGAGCACTCTATTGATCATTTTAAGGAATTCGCAGGGCTGGGCGTCAATTGGACAAAAAGGTGCAAGTTTCTTTGCAAATTGTAAGACAGATGAACAGATGGCAATATCTTCAATTCTTAATGTCACGAAGGTAGATCTTCCAATCAGATATGTTGGGGTTCCCTTGTCTTCCAGGAAGCTCAATTTCAACGACCTCTACTAGCGAAAGTTCGGCAACCATTATTTGGGTGGAAAGCTAAAGCATCATCATATGCAGGTAGCGTGGAACTGATTAAGTCTACATTATCTTCCTTCCATCTATTACGTGCGACTGTATTTATGCTTCCTCAAGCTGGCTTTGCATGCTTTGGATCGTCATGTCAGGGATTTCTTCTGGAATTGTTGAATTCTCATTACATCCATCCTATAGCTTGGGACTCTATATGCCAACCGATAGCTATGGGTGGATTGGGTATCAACTCAATTCATGGAACAGCCAAGGCAGCCCTCTTAAGGAAAGTTTGGAATGTTGTCAGCAACAAACACGCCTGCTGGAGCTTATGGATTAATGCCAAGTACTTTCGTGGAACGTCTTTTTGGGACGTGTTAATCCCTAAAACTGCCCCTTAGGGTTGGAAGAACATTTTAGTGCTTAGACTAATTGCTATGCCTCACATAAAATTACTAGTTGGCAATGGGCACCAAATAAAGTTCTGGACTGACCCTTGGGTTAATGGAGGGCGTTTAAAAGATTGTCATGGAGATAGAGCAGTGTATGATCTAGGCGTGGGGCCTGATATTAACGTCCCTCAATTTATTCAGAATCACAGGTGGAAGTTTCGCAGTCCCACTTCAAATGCATTGATGGATATCTTCCAAACGATTCCAAATGAGATCGAGCCATGGCCTAACTTCAATGATGGACTTGTTTGGACTCTACAAGAGCATGGCAACTTCACTTTAATGTCTCCTCACAATCTAGTATGCAGCAAATGGGATCAAACCCTCCAGCGGCCTTCTATGATTTGGTTTACAGGGTGTATTAAAAAACACTCGATCTGTGCTTGGATGTTACTAAGGGGAAGGCTAAAAACAAAAGATTTTCTCCTTCAAAGGAATGTGGCGTGTGATTCTTGTTGCGTTCTTTGTAATTGTACATATGAGACAGCTGCTCATTTAATTGTCTACTGCCCTTACTCTCAAGAAGTGTGGAAATCTCTCTTAGAAAAGCTAGACCTGGAGCCGATCAGCTGTGAAAATCCTCCATTGGAATTGCTGGAATCCATTATATTTCCAATAGAGCAGCAAAAGACAGGCCTTCTGACTCCTGGGAACCCTCCAGCACGGCTGTGTTACAGAACATTATTCAGACCGTATGCAGTAGAACTCATTATCCTGACATAGCTTTCTTTCCCAAATGAAATTTGTCATCATTGGAATGTTCCTCCAAGCAACTCAGGTCTCCGATCGAAGCTTCCTCCCTAATTGAACCCTGGGTGGCGAGTATCTACTTGGTCAACTAATAACCATGTGATTGGAGTTCTACGGAGTGACGTCCATAAACAGAAGGCAGGTCATATTGAGCAGGAGTTGACTTACTTTATGATAGTATTTCAAATAATGCGGCTCATTCTAGAGAATATCACACATCTTACTATTGACTCAGATTCAGCGCTCCATCAAGTCCTTCGCAGTCCTCAGAAGTCTGATTGGAAGGTACGCTTTCAAGTAAGAAGATTACATACATTTCTTCATAAATTTGAGCAGATTCGGTACTTGATGCTTCATCTAAGAACAGCTCGATTCGGCAAAATTTTAAACAGAAACTCAGCTACTTTCTACGGAAATCATAATGCATTTGAATATTTGTATAGACAAAAATATAGAAGCTAGTGAGTAGCTTTGGTGGTTAGTTTATTTATTGATTATTTTAGTACTTATTTGTTTATTAGTTGTAAATAGAGGGGTATGATCCTTTGGAAGCATCTTCCATGTGGGAGAGTTCCTTTTCTGTATTATATTCTTTTAGAAATAGAAGAACTAACTTTTCCTTCAAAAAAAAATAAAGAAAAAATAAATACCAATCTCGAGGGATTCTGCCCCGTTTCGGACCAAAAACCGTATCTCGTGCAGTCAAGAGCCGACATTTGGATAAAAACGCGGGTTCGATGATTCTAGTGTATTTCATGGTATCACGATCTAGTCTTACGCTTCGAGATGCGTTTGATACTACTCTAGGCCGAAACACACATTTCAGGATATTTTGAGATACGTTTAGCTTAAAGACGTTTTTCACGCGATTCTGCGGTTAGGAACGCGTTGCAGGGGTTTCAAGGTTGTTTTTAGACCGAGACCAGTGCTTCGGGCAGTTCGTTGGTAGTTCTAGGCGGCTCTGGGAGAATGAAGGTTGTAAACCGCATTTCACGCGATTCATAGTTCAAAGCCGCGCTCTGGAACTTCTGTGACGTCTTCTTACTTCAGAACGGTTTTCTGGGCAATTATGGCTCAAGAGCTAATCCTGTCGGACTTTGCCTCATTTATGACTTTCAAGACAATTTTGTGCAATCCGTGCCCATTATTTGGAGATAAATGGGTGTAGCGGCACTCTTGGCGTTTTGGGGTATTCCGGTCCAGTCTTTCACCTTAAAATTCGTTTCAGGCGATTCTATGCAGACGCACCCGTTTGATGATATTTCGAGATACCTTCCCCTTTAATAAGTATTTCAGGCGAATCACGGCTTAGGAACGCATTACATGGGCTTTAGGGTTGTTTCAGACTAAAACGCGTGCTTCGGGCAATTCCGAGGTGATTTTATCTTGAAACCACGTTCTAGGTGGCTCTTGAAAGATGCTGGCTCCAAACCGCGTTTCACGAAACCCACGGTCGAAAGACGCGCATAGGAAACTTCCAGGAATCCTTTTCCCCTTCAGACGGGACTCGGGCAAACTAGGGTTGAACAACTCATCTTGCGGTATTCAGAGACATTTCTAACTGAAAACCGTATTTCGTGTGACGAATAGCCTATATCTGGATAAAAGTGTGTCCAGGGTGATTCTACGGCACTCAGGGGGTTATGCTCTTCTATTTTGCTTTGAAATGCATCTCATACGGTCCTAGGCTGAAATACGCATTTTAGGATATTATGAGGTATGCCTTTCTTTAAAACGTGTTCCACGCGATTCTAGGGTTTCGAACGAATTGCGGGCTATACAAGGCTGTTTAAGACCGGATCCCATGCTTCGGGCAGCCTGATGGGGATTCTAATCGTCTCCTGGCAAATGTAAGCTGTAAACAGCGTTTCGCGCAAGTGATGGTTAGAAGACGCGCTCGTGAAAGTACGAGTACTGCTTTTTTTTTATTTTTACTTTGAAATGGGTTTCCGGCAAGTTAGTGCATAAAAACTAGTCCCGAGCGGTGGCAGCAGCAAATCTCGAGCACTCCCTTGAACATTTTAAGGAATTCGCAGGGCTGGGCGTCAATTGGACAAAAAGGTGCAAGTTTCTTTGCAAATTGTAAGACTGATGAACAGATGGCAATATCTTCAATTCTTAATGTCACGAAGGTAGATCTTCCAATCAGATATGTTGGGGTTCCCTTGTCTTCCAGGAAGCTCAATTTCAACGACCGTGAACCTCTACTAGGGAAAGTTCGGCAACCATTATTTGGGTGGAAAGCTAAAGCATCATCATATGCAGGTAGCGTGGAACTGATTAAGTCTACATTATCTTCCTTCCATCTATTACGTGCGGCTGTATTTATGCTTCCTCAAGCTGGCTTTGCATGCTTTGGATCGTCATGTCAGGGATTTCTTCTGGAATTGTTGAATTCTCATTACATCCATCCTATAGCTTGGGACTCTATATGCCAACCGATAGCTATGGGTGGATTGGGTATCAACTCAATTCATGGAACAGCCAAGGCAGCCCTCTTAAGGAAAGTTTGGAATGTTGTCAGCAACAAACACGCCTGCTGGAGCTTATGGATTAATGCCAAGTACTTTCGTGGAACGTCTTTTTGGGACGTGTTAATCCCTAAAACTGCCCCTTGGGGTTGGAAGAACATTTTAGTGCTTAGACTAATTGCTATGCCTCAAATAAAATTACTAGTTGGCAATGGGCACCAAATAAAGTTCTGGACGGACCCTTGGGTTAATGGAGGGCGTTTAAAAGATTGTCATGGAGATAGAGCAGTGTATGATCTAGGCGTGGGGCCTGATATTAACATCCCTCAATTTATTCAGAATCACAGGTGGATGTTTCCCACTCCCACTTCATATGCATATTGATGGATATCTTCCAAACGATTCCAAATGAGATCGAGCCATGGCCTAACTTCAATGATGGACTTGTTTGGACTCTACAAGAGCATGGCAACTTCACTTTAAAGTCTCCTCACAATCTAGTATGCAGCAAATGGGATCAAACCCTCCAGCGGCCTTCTATGATTTGGTTTACAGGGTGTATTAAAAAACACTCCATCTGTGCTTGGATGTTCCTAAGGGGAAGGCTAAAAACAAAAGATTTTCTCCTTCAAAGGAATGTGGCGTGTGATTCTTGTTGCGTTCTTTGTAATTGTACATGTGAGACAGCTGCTCATTTAATTGTCTACTGCCCTTACTCTCAAGAAGTGCGGAAATCTCTCTTAGAAAAGCTAGACCTGGAGCCGATCAGCTGTGAAAATCCTCCATTGGAATTGCTGGAATCCATTATATTTCCAATAGAGCAGCAAAAGACAGGCCTTCTGACTCCTGGGAACACTCCAGCACGGCTGTGTTACAGAACATTATTCAGACCGTATGCAGTAGAACTCATTATCCTGACATAGCTTTCTTTCCCAAATGAAATTTGTCATCATTGGAATGTTCCTCCAAGCAACTCAGGTCTCCGATCGAAGCTTTCTCCCTAATTGAACCCTGGGTGGCGAGTACCAACTTGGTCAACTAATAACCATGTGATTGGAGTTCTACGGAGTGACGTCCATAAACAGAAGGCAGGTCATATTGAGCAGGAGTTGACTTACTTTATGGCAGTATTTCAAATAATGCAGCTCATTCCAGAGAATATCACACATCTTACTATTGACTCAGATTCAGCGCTCCATCAAGTCCTTCGCATTCCTCAGAAGTCTGATTGGAAGGTACGCTTTCAAGTAAGAAGATTACATACATTTCTTCATAAATTTGAGCAGATTCAGTACTTGATGCTTCATCTAAGAACAACTCGATTCGGCAAAGTTTTAAACAGAAACTCAGCTACTTTCTACCGAAATCATAATGCATTTGAATATTTGTATAGACAAAAATATAGAAGCTAGTGAGTAGCTTTGGTGTTTAGTTTATTTATTGATTATTTTAGTACTTATTTGTTTATTAGTTGTAAATAGAGGGGTATGCCCCTTTGGAAGCATCTTCCAAGTGGGAGAGTTCCTTTTCTGTATTATATTCTTTTAGAAATAGAAGAACTAACTTTTCCTTCAAAAAAAAAATAAAGAAAAAATAAAAATCAGTCTCGTGGGATTTTGCCCCGTTTCCGACCAAAAACCGTATCTCGTGCAGTCAAGAGCCGACATTTGGATAAAAACGCGGGTTCGATGATTCTAGTGCATTTCATGGTATCACGATCTAGTCTTACGCTTCGAGATGCGTTTCATACTACTCTACGCCGAAACACACATTTCAGGAAATTTTGAGATACGTTTAGCTTAAAGACGTTTTTCACGCGATTCTGGGGTTGGGAACGCGTTGCAGGGGTTTCAAGGTTGTTTTAAGACCGAGACCAGTGCTTCGGGCAGTTTGTTGGTAAATCTAGGCGGCTCTGGGAGAATGAAGGTTGTAAACCGCATTTCACGCGATTCATAGTTCAAAGCCGCGCTCTGGAACTTCTGTGACGTCTTCTTACTTCAGAACGGGCTTCTGGGGAATTAAGGCTCAAGAGCTAATCCTGTCGGACTTTGCCTCATTTCTGACTTTCAAGGCAATTTTGTGCAATCCGTGCCCATTATTTGGAGATAAATGGGTGCAGCGGCACTCTAGGCGTTTTGGGGTATTCCGGTCCAGTCTTTCACCTTAAAATTCGTTTCAAGCGATTCTATGCAGAAGCACCCGTTTGATGATATTCTGAGATAGCTTCCTCTTTAATAAGTACTTCAGCCGAATCACGGCTTAGGAACGCATTACATGGGCTTTAGGGTTGTTTCAGACTAAAACGCGTGCTTCGGGCAATTCCGAGGTGATTTTATCATGAAACCACGTTCTAGGTGGCTCTTGAAAGATGCTGGCTCCAAACCGCGTTTCACGAAATCCACGGTCGAAAGACGCGCATAGGAAACTTCCAGGAATCCTTTTCCCCATCAGACGGGACACGGGCAAACTAGGGTTGAACAACTCATCTTGCGGTATTCAGAGACATTTCTTACTGAAAACCGTATTTCGTGCGATGAATAGCCTATATCTGGATAAAAGCGTGTCCAGGGTGATTCTACGGCACTCAGGGGGTTATGCTCTTCCGTTTTGCTTTGAAATGCATCTCATACGGTCCTAGGCTGGAATACGCATTTTAGGATATTATGAGGTATGCCTTTCTTTAAAACATGTTCCACGCGATTCTAGGGTTTCGAACGAATTGCGGGCTATTCAAGGCTGTTTAAGACCGGATCCCATGCTTCGGGCAGCCTGTTGGGGATTCTAAGCGTCTCCTGGCAAATGTAAGCTGTAAACAGCGTTTCGCACAAGTGATGGTTAGAAGACACGCTCGTGAAAGTACGAGTACTGCTTTTTCTTTTTTTTTTACTTTGAAATGGGTTTCCGGCAAGTTAGTGCATAAAAACTAGTCTCGAGCGGTGGCAGCAGCAAATCTCGAGCACTCTCATGATCATTTTAAGGAATTCGCAGGGCTGGACGTCAATTGGACAAAAAGGTGCAAGCTTCTTTGCAAATTGTAAGACTGATGAACAGATGGCAATATCTTCAATTCTTAATGTCACGAAGGTAGATCTTCCAATCAGATATGTTGGGGTTCCCTTGTCTTCCAGGAAGCTCAATTTCATTGACCGTGAACCTCTACCAGCGAAAGTTCGGCAACGATTATTTGGGTGGAAAGCTAAAGCATCATCATATGCAGGTAGCGTGGAAGTGATTAAGTCTACATTATCTTCCTTCCATCTATTACGGGCGACTGTATTTATGCTTCCTCAAGCTGGCTTTGCATGCTTTGGATCGTCATGTCAGGGATTTCTTCTGGAATTGTTGAATTCTCATTACATCCATCCTTTAGCTTGGGACTCTATATGCCAACCGATAGCTATGGGTGGATTGGGTATCAACTCAATTCATGGAACAGCCAAGGCAGCCCTCTTAAGGAAAGTTTGGAATGTTGTCAGCAACAAACACGCCTGCTGGAGCTTATGGATTAAAGCCAAGTACTTTCGTGGAACGTCTCTTTGGAAAGTGTTAATCCCTAAAACTGGCCCTTGGGGTTGGAAGAACATTTTAGTGCTTAGACTAATTGCTATGCCTCACATAAAATTACTAGTTGGCAATGGGCACCAAATAAAGTTCTGGACTGACTTGGGTTAATGGAGGGCGTTTAAAAGATTGTCATGGAGATAGAGCAGTGTATGATCTAGGCGTGAGGCCTGATATTAACGTCCCTCAATTTATTCAGAATCACAGCTGGAAGTTTCCCACTCCCACTTCAAATGCATTGATCGACATCTTCCAAACGATTCCAAATGAGATCAAGCCATGGCCTAACTTCAATGATGGACTTGTGTACCACAATCTACAAGAGCATGGCAACTTCACTTTAAAGTCTCCTCACAATCTAGTATGCAGGAAATGGGATCAAACCTTCCAGCGGGCTTCTATGATTTGGTTTATAGGGTGTATTAAAAAAGACTCCATCTGTGCTTGGATGTTACTAAGGGGAAGGCTGAAAACAAAAGATTTTCTCCTTCAAAGGAATGTGGCGTGTGATTCTTGTTGCGTTCTTTGTAATTGTACATGTGAGACAGCTGCTCATTTAACTGTCTACTGCCCTTACTCTCAAGAAGTGTGGAAATCTCTCTTAGAAAAGCTAGACCTGGAGCCGATCAGCTGTGAAAATCCTCCATTGGAATTGCTGGAATCCATTATATTTCCAATAGAGTAGCAAAAGACAGGCCTTCAGACTCCTGGGAACACTCCAGCACGGCTGTGTTACAGAACATTAATCAGACCGTATGCAGTAGAACTCATTATCCTGACATAGCTTTCTTTCCCAAATGAAATTTGTTATCATTGGAATGTTCCTCCAAGCAACTCAGGTCTCCGATCGAAGCTTCCTCCCTAATTGAACCCTGGGTGGCGAGTATCTACTTGGTCAACTAATAACCATGTGATTGGAGTTCTACGGAGTGACGTCCATAAACAGACGGCAGGTCATATTGAGCAGGAGTTGACTTACTTTATGGCAGTATTTCAAATAATGCAGCTCATTCCAGAGAATATCACACATCTTACTGTTGACTCAGATTCAGCGCTCCATCAAGTCCTTCGCAGTCCTCAGAAGTCTGATTGGAAGGTACGCTTTCAAGTAAGAAGATTACATACATTTCTTCATAAATTTAAGCAGATTCCGTACTTGATGCTTCATCTAAGAACAGCTCGATTCGGCAAAGTTTTAAACAAAAACTCAGCTACTTTCTACCGAAATCATAATGCATTTGAATATTTGTATAGACAAAAATATAGAAGCTAGTGAGTAGCTTTGGTGGTTAGTTTATTTAATGATTATTTTAGTACTTATTTGTTTATTAGTTGTAAATAGTGGGGTATGCCCCTTTGGAAGCATCTTCCATGTGGGAGAGTTCCTTTTCTGTATTATATTCTTTTAGAAATAGAAGAACTAACTTTTCCTTCAAAAAAAAAAATAAAGAAAAAATAAAAACCAGTCTCGAAGGATTCTGCCCCGTTTCCGACCAAAAACCGTATCTCGTGCAGTCAAGAGCCGACATTTGGATAAAAACGCGGGTTCGATAATTCTAGTGCATTTCATGGTATCACGATCTAGTCTTACGCTTCGAGATGCGTTTCATACTACTCTAGGCCGAAACACACATTTCAGGAAATTTTGAGATACGTTTAGCTTAAAGACGTTTTTCACGCGATTCTGGGGTTAGGAACGCGTTGCAGGGGTTTCAAGGTTGTTTTAAGACCGAGACCAGTGCTTCGGGCAGCTCGTTGGTAAATCTAGGCGGCTCTGGGAGAATGAAGGTTGTAAACTGCATTTCACGCGATTCATAGTTCAAAGCCGCGCTCTGGAACTTCTGTGACGTCTTCTTACTTCAGAACGGGCTTCTGGGGAATTATGGCTCAAGAGCTAATCCTGTCGGACTTTGCCTCACTTCTGACTTTCAAGACAATTTTGTGCAAACCGTGCCCATTATTTGGAGTTAAATGGGTGCAGCGGCACTCTAGGCGTTTTGGGGTATTCCGGTCCAGTCTTTCACCTTAAAGTTCGTTTCAGGTGATTCTATGCAGAAGCACCCGTTTGATGATATTCTGAGATAGCTTCCTCTTTAATAAGTACTTCAGGCGAATCACGGCTTTGGAACGCATTACATGGGCTTTAGGGTTGTTTCAGACTAAAACGCGTGCTTCGGGCAATTCCGAGGTGATTTTATCATGAAACCACGTTCTAGGTGGCTCTTGAAAGGTGCTGGCTCCAAACCGCGTTTCACGAAATCCACGGTCGAAAGACGCGCATAGGAAACTTCCAGGAATCCTTTTCCCCTTCAGACGGGACTCGGGCAAACTAGGGTTGAACAACTCATCTTGCGGTATTCAGAGACACTTCTTACTGAAAACCGTATTTCGTGCGATGAATAGACCATATCTGGATAAAAGCGTGTCCAGGGTGATTCTACGGCACTCAGGGGGTTATGCTCTTCCGTTTTGCATGGAAATGCATCTCATACGGTCCTAGGCTGAAATACGCATTTTAGGATATTATGAGGTATGCCTTTCTTTAAAACGTGTTCCACGCGATTCTAGGGTTTCGAACGAATTGCGGGCTATTCAAGGCTGTTTAAGGCCGGATCCCATGCTACGGGCAGCCTGTTGGGGATTCTAAGCGTCTCCTGGCAAATATAAGCTGTAAACAGCGTTTCGCGCAAGTGATGGTTAGAAGACGCGCTCGTGAAAGTACGGGTACTGTTTTTTTTTTTTTTTACTCTGAAATGGGTTTCCGGCAAGTTAGTGCATAAAAACTAGTCTCGAGCGGTGGCAGCAGCAAATCTCGAGCACTCTCCTGATCATTTTAAGGAATTCGCAGGGCTGGGCGTCAATTGGACAAAAAGGTGCAAGTTTCTTTGCAAATTGTAAGACTGATGAACAGATGGCAATCTCTTCAATTCTTAATGTCACGAAGGTAGATCTTCCAATCAGATATGTTGGCGTTCCCTTGTCTTCCAGGAAGCCCAATTTCAATGACCGTGAACCTCTACTAGCGAAAGTTCGGCAACGATTATTTGGGTGGAAAGCTAAAGCATCATCATATGCAGGTAGCGTGGTACTGATTAAGTCTACATTATCTTCCTTCCATCTATTACGGGCGACTGTATTTATGCTTCCTCAAGCTGGCTTTGCATGCTTTGGATCGTCATGTCAGGGATTTCTTCTGGAATTGTTGAATTCTCATTACATCCATCCTATAGCTTGGGACTCTATATGCCAACCGATAGCTATGGGTGGATTGGGTATCAACTCAATTCATGGAACTGCCAAGGCAGCCCTCTTAAGGAAAGTTTGGAATGTTGTCAGCAACAAACACACCTGCTGGAGCTTATGGATTAATGCCAAGTACTTTCGTGGAACGTCTTTTTGGGACGTGTTAATCCCAAAAACTGCCCCTTGGGGTTGGAAGAACATTTTAGTGCTTAGACTAATTGCTATGCCTCACATAAAATTACTAGTTGGCAATGGGCACCAAATAAAGTTCTGGACGGGCCCTTGGGTTAATGGAGGGCGTTTAAAAGATTGTCATGGGGATAGAGTAGTGTATGATCTAGGCGTGGGGCCTGATATTAACGTCCCTCAATTTATTCAGAATCACAGGTGGAAGTTTCCCACTCCCACTTCAAATGCATTGATGGATATCTTCCAAACGATTCCAAATGAGATCGAGCCATGGCCTAACTTCAATGATGGACTTCTGTATCACAATCTACAAGAGCATGGCAACTTCACTTTAAAATCTCCTCACAATCTAGTATGCAGGAAATGGGATCAAACCCTCCAGCGGCCTTCTATGATTTGGTTTACAGGGTGTATTAAAAAACACTCCATCTGTGCTTGGATGTTACTAAGGGGAAGGCTAAACACAAAAGATTTTCTCCTTCAAAGGAATGTGGCGTGTGATTCTTGTTGCGTTCTTTGTAATTGTACATGTGAGACAGCCGCTCATTTAATTGTCTACTGCCCTTACTCTCAAGAAGTGTGGAAATCTCTCTTAGAAAAGCTAGACCTGGAGCCGATCAGCTGTGAAAATCCTCCTTTGGGATCGCCGGAATCCATTATATTTCCAATAGAGCAGCAAAAGACAGGCCTTCTGACTCCTGGGAACACTCCAGCACGGCTGTGTTACAGAACATTATTCAGACCGTATGCAGTAGAACTCATTATCCTGACAAAGCTTTCTTTCCCAAATGAAATTTGTCATCATTGGAATGTTCCTCCTAGCAACTCAGGTCCCCGATCGAAGCTTCCTCCCTAATTGAACTCTGGGTGGCGAGTATCTACTTGGACAACTAATAACCATGTGATTGGAGTTCTACGGAGTGACGTCCATAAACAGAAGGCAGGTCATATTGAGCAGGAGTTGACTTACTTTATGACAGTATTTCAAATAATGCAGCTCATTCCAGAGAATATCACACATCTTACTATTGACTCAGATTCAGCGCTCCATCAAGTCCTTCGCAGTCCTCAGAAGTCTGATTGGAAGGTACGCTTTCAAGTAAGAAGATTACATACATTTCTTCATAAATTTTAGCAGATTCAGTACTTGATGCTTCATCTAAGAACAGCTCGATTCGGCAAAGTTTTAAACAGAAACTCAGCTACTTTCTACCGAAATCATAATGGATTTGAATATTTGTATAGACAAAAATATAGAAGCTAGTGAGTAGCTTTGGTGGTTAGTTTATTTATTGATTATTTTAGTACTTATTTGTTTATTAGTTGTAAATAGAGGGGTATGCCCCTTTCGAAGCGTCTTCCATGTGGGAGAGTTCCTTCTGTGTATTATATTCTTTTAGAAATAGAAGAACTAACTTTTCCTTCAAAAAAAAATAATCAAAAAATAAAAACCAGTCTCGAGGGATTCTGCCCCGTTTCCGACCAAAAACCGTATCTCGTGCAGTCAAGAGCCGACATTTGGATAAAAACGCGGGTTCGATGATTCTAGTGCATTTCATGGTATCACGATCTAGTCTTACGCTTCGAGATGCGTTTCATACCACTCTAGGCCGAAACACACATTTCAGGATATTTTGAGATACGTTTAGCTTAAAGACGTTTTTCACGCGATTCTGATGTTGGGAACGCGTTGCAGGGGTTTCAAGGTTGTTTTAAGATCGAGACCATTGCTTCGGGCAGTTCGTTGGTAAATCAAGGCGGCTCTGGGAGAATGAAGGTTGTAAACCGCATTTCACGCGATTCATAGTTCAAAGCCGCGCTCTGGAACTTCTGTGACGTCTTCTTACTTCAGAACGGGCTTCTGGGGAATTATGGCTCAAGAGCTAATCCTGTCGGACTTTGCCTCATTTCTGACTTTCAAGGCAATTTTGTGCAATCCGTGCCCATTATTTGGAGATAAATGGGTGCAGCGGCACTCTAGGCGTTTTGGGGTATTCCGGTCCAGCCTTTCACCTTAAAATTCGTTTCAGGCGATTCAATGCAGAAGCACCCGTTTGATGATATTCTGAGATAGCTTCCTCTTTAATAAGTACTTCAGCCGAATCACGGCTTAGGAACGCATTACATGGGCTTTAGGGTTGTTTCAGACTAAAACGCGTGCTTCGGGCAATTCCGAGGTGATTTTATCATGAAACCACGTTCTAGGTGGCTCTTGAAAGATGCTGGCTCCAAACCGCGTTTCACGAAATCCACGGTCGAAAGACGCGCATAGGAAACTTCCAGGAATCCTTTTCCCCATCAGACGGGACTCGGGCAAACTAGGGTTGAACAACTCATCTTGCGGTATTCAGAGACATTTCTTACTGAAAACCGTATTTCGTGCGATGAATAGCCTATATCTGGATAAAAGCGTGTCCAGGGTGATTCTACGGCACTCAGGGGGTTATGCTCTTCCGTTTTGCTTTGAAATGCATCTCATACGGTCCTAGGCTGAAATACGCATTTTAGGATATTATGAGTTATGCCTTTCTTTAAAACATGTTCCACGCGATTCTAGGGTTTCGAACGAATTGCGGGCTATTCAAGGCTGTTTAAGACCGGATCCCATGCTTCGGGCAGCCTGTTGGGGATTCTAAGCGTCTCCTGGCAAATGTAAGCTGTAAACAGCGTTTCGCGCAAGTGATGGTTAGAAGACACGCTCGTGAAAGTACGAGTACTGCTTTTTCTTTTTTTTTTTTACTTTGAAATGGGTTTCCGGCAAGTTAGTGCATAAAAACTAGTCTCGAGCGGTGGCAGCAGCAAATCTCGAGCACTCTCATGATCATTTTAAGGAATTCGCAGGGCTGGACGTCAATTGGACAAAAAGGTGCAAGCTTCTTTGCAAATTGTAAGACTGATGAACAGATGGCAATATCTTCAATTCTTAATGTCACGAAGGTAGATCTTCCAATCAGATATGTTGGGGTTCCCTTGTCTTCCAGGAAGCTCAATTTCATTGACCGTGAACCTCTACCAGCGAAAGTTCGGCAACGATTATTTGGGTGGAAAGCTAAACCATCATCATATGCAGGTAGCGTGGAAGTGATTAAGTCTACATTATCTTCCTTCCATCTATTACGGGCGACTGTATTTATGCTTCCTCAAGCTGGCTTTGCATGCTTTGGATCGTCATGTCAGGGATTTCTTCTGGAATTGTTGAATTCTCATTACATCCATCCTTTAGCTTGGGACTCTATATGCCAACCGATAGCTATGGGTGGATTGGGTATCAACTCAATTCATGGAACAGCCAAGGCAGCCCTCTTAAGGAAAGTTTGGAATGTTGTCAGCAACAAACACGCCTGCTGGAGCTTATGGATTAAAGCCAAGTACTTGCGTGGAACGTCTTTTTGGGACGTGTTAATCCCTAAAACTGCCCCTTGGGGTTGGAAGAACATTTTAGTGCTTAGACTAATTGCTATGCCTCACATAAAATTACTAGTTGTCAATGGGCACCAAATAAAGTTCTGGACGGGCCCTTGGGTTAATGGAGGGCGTTTAAAAGATTGTCATGGAGATAGAGCAGTGTATGATCTAGGCGTGAGGCCTGATATTAACGTCCCTCAATTTATTCAGAATCACAGGCGGAAGTTTCCCACTCCCACTTCAAATGCATTGATGGATATCTTCCAAACGATTGCAAATGAGATCGAGCCATGGCCTAACTTCAATGATGGACTTGTGTATCACAATCTACAAGAGCATGGCAACTTCACTTTAAAGTCTCCTCACAATCTAGTATGCAGGAAATGGGATCAAGCCCTCCAGCGGCCTTCTATGATTTGGTTTACAGGGTGTATTAAAAAACACTCCATCTGTGCTTGGATGTTACTAAGGGGAAGGCTAAAAACAAAAGATTTTCTCCTTCAACGGAATGTGGCGTGTGATTCTTGTTGCGTTCTTTGTAATTGTACATGTGAGACAGCTGCTCATTTAACTGTCTACTGCCCTTACTCTCAAGAAGTGTGGAAATCTCTCTTAGAAAAGCTAGACCTGGAGCCGATCAGCTGTGAAAATCCTCCATAGGAATTGCTGGAATCCATTATATTTCCAATAGAGCAGCAAAAGACAGGCCTTCTGACTCCTGGGAACACTCCAGCACGGCTGTGTTACAGAACATTATTCAGACTGTATGCAGTAGAACTCATTATCCTGACATAGCTTTCTTTCCCAAATGAAATTTGTTATCATTGGAATGTTCCTCCAAGCAACTCAGGTCTCCGATCGAAGCTTCCTCCCTAATTGAACCCTGGGTGGCGAGTATCTACTTGGTCAACTAATAACCATGTGATTGGAGTTCTACGGAGTGACGTCCATAAACAGAAGGCAGGTCATATTGAGCAGGAGTTGACTTACTTTATGGCAGTATTTCAAATAATGCAGCTCATTCCAGAGAATATCACACATCTTACTGTTGACTCAGATTCAGCGCTCCATCAAGTCCTTCGCAGTCCTCAGAAGTCTGATTGGAAGGTACGCTTTCAAGTAAGAAGATTACATACATTTCTTCATAAATTTGAGCAGATTCAGTACTTGATGCTTCATCTAAGAACAGCTCGATTCGGTAAAGTTTTAAACAAAAACTCCGCTACTTTCTGCCGAAATCATAATGCATTTGAATATTTGTATAGACAAAAATATAGAAGCTAGTGAGTAGCTTTGGTGGTTAGTTTATTTATTGATTATTTTAGTACTTATTTGTTTATTACTTGTATATAGAGGGGTATGCCCCTTTGGAAGCATCTTCCATGTGGGAGAGTTCCTTCTCTGTATTATATTTTTTAGAAATAGAAGAACTAACTTTTCCTTCAAAAAAAAATAAAGAAAAAATAAAAACCAGTCTCGAGGGATTCTGCCCCGTTTCCGACCAAAAACCGTATCTCGTGCAGTCAAGAGCCGACATTTGGATAAAAACGCGGGTCCGATGATTCTAGTGCATTTCATGGTATCACGATCTAGTCTTACTCTTCGAGATGCGTTTCATACCACTCTAGGCCGAAACACACATTTCAGGATATTTTGAGATACGTTTAGCTTAAAGACGTTTTTCACGCGATTCTGGGGTTCGGAACGCGTTGCAGGGGTTTCAAGGTTGATTTAAGACCGAGACCAGTGCTTCGGGCAGTTCGTTGGAAAATCTAGGCGGCTCTGGGAGAATGAAGGTTGTAAACCGCATTTCACGCGATTCATAGTTCAAAGCCGCGCTCTGGAACTTCTGGGACGTCTTCTTACTTCAGAACGGGCTTCTGGGGAATTATGGCTCAAGAGCTAATCCTGTCGGACTTTGCCTCATTTCTGACTTTCAAGGCAATTTTGTGCAATCCGTGCCCATTATTTGGAGATAAATGGGTGCAGCGGCACTCTAGGCGTTTTGGGGTATTCCGGTCCAGCCTTTCACCTTAAAATTCGTTTCAGGCGATTCTATGCAGAAGCACCCGTTTGATGATATTCTGAGATAGCTTCCTTTTTAATAAGTACTTCAGGCGAATCACGGCTTAGGAACGCATTACATGGGCTTTAGGGTTGCTTCAGACTAAAACGCGTGCTTCGGGCAATTCCGAGGTGATTTTATCATAAAACCACGTTCTAGGTGGCTCTTTAGAGATGCTGGTTCCAAACCGCGTTTCACGAAATCCACGGTCGAAAGACGCGCATAGGAAACTTCCAGGAATCCTTTTCCCCTTCAGACGGGACTCGGGCAAACTAGGGTTGAACAACTCATCTTGCGGTATTCAGAGACATTTCTTACTGAAAACCGTATTTCGTGCGATGAATAGCCTATATCTGGATAAAAGCGTGTCCAGGGTGATTCTACGGCACTCAGGGGGTTATGCTCTTCCGTTTTGCTTTGAAATGCATCTCATACGGTCCTAGGCTGAAATACGCATTTTAGGATATTATGAGGTATGCCTTTCTTTAAAACGTGTTCCACGCGATTCTAGGGTTTCGAACGAATTGCGGGCTATTCAAGGCTGTTTAAGACCGGATCCCATGCTTCGGGCAGCCTGTTGGGGATTCTAAGCATCTCCTGGTAAATGTAAGCTGTAAACAGCGTTTCGCGCAAGTGATGGTTAGAAGACGCGCTCGTGAAAGTACGAGTACTGCTTTTTTTTTACTCTGAAATGGGTTTCCGGCAAGTTAGTGCATAAAAACTAGTCTCGAGCGGTGGAAGCAGCAAATCTCGAGCACTCTCTTGATAATTTTAAGGAATTCGCAGGCTGGGCGTCAATTGGACAAGAAGGTGCAAGTTTCTTTGCAAATTGTAAGACTGATGAACAGATGGCAATCTCTTCAATTCTTAATGTCGCGAAGGTAGATCTTCCAATCAGATATGTTGGGGTTCCCTTGTCTTCCAGGAAGCTAAATTTCAATGACCGTGAACCTCTACTAGCGAAAGTTCGGCAACGATTATTTGGGTGGAAAGCTAAAGCATCATCATATGCAGGTAGCGTGGAAGTGATTAAGTCTACATTATCTTCCTTCCATCTATTACGGGCGACTGTATTTATGCTTCCTCAAGCTGGCTTTGCATGCTTTGGATCGTCATGTCAGGGATTTCTTCTGCAATTGTTGAATTCTCATTACATCCATCCTATAGCTTGGGACTCTATATGCCAACCGATAGCTATGGGTAGATTGGGTATCAACTCAATTCATGGAACAGCCAAGGCAGCCCTCTTAAGGAAAGTTTGGAATGTTGTCAGCAACAAACACGCCTGCTGGAGCTTATGGATTAATGTCAAGTACTTTCGTGGAACGTCTTTTTGGGACATGTTAATCCCTAAAACTGCCCCTTGGGGTTGGAAGAACATTTTAGTGCTTAGACTAATTGCTATGCCTCACATAAAATTACTAGTTGGCAATGGGCACCAAATAAAGTTCTTGACAGGCCCTTGGGTTAATGGAGGGCGTTTAAAAGATTGTCATGGAGATAGAGCAGTGTATGATCTAGGCGTGGGGCCTGATATTAACGTCCCTCAATTTATTCAGAATCACAGGCGGAAGTTTCCCACTCCCACTTCAAATGCATTGATGGATATCTTCCAAACGATTCCAAATGAGATCGAGCCATGGCCTAACTTCAATGATGGACTTGTGTATCACAATCTACAAGAGCATGGCAACTTCACTTTAAAGTCTCCTCACAATATAGTATGCAGGAAATGGGATCAAACCCTCCAGCGGCCTTCTATGATTTGGTTTACAGGGTGTATTAAAAAACACTCCATTTGTGCTTGGATGTTACTAAGGGGAAGGCTAAAAACAAAAGATTTTCTACTTCAAAGGAATGTGGCGTGTGATTCTTGTTGCGTTCTTTGTAATTGTACATGTGAGACAGCTGCTCATTTAATTGTCTACTGCCCTTACTCTCAAGAAGTGCGGAAACCTCTCTTAGAAAAGCTAGACCTGGAGCCGATCAGCTGTGAAAATCCTCCATTGGAATTGCTGGAATCCATTATATTTCCAATAGAGCAGCAAAAGACAGGCCTTCTGACTCCTGGGAACACTCCAGCACGGCTGTGTTACAGAACATTATTCAGACCGTATGCAGTAGAACTCATTATCCTGACATAGCTTTCTTTCCCAAATGAAATTTGTCATCATTGGAATGTTCCTCCAAGCAACTCAGGTCTCCGATCGAAGCTTTCTCCCTAATTGAACCCTGGGTGGCGAGTACCAACTTGGTCAACTAATAACCATGTGATTGGAGTTCTACGGAGTGACGTCCATAAACAGAAGGCAGGTCATATTGAGCAGGAGTTGACTTACTTTATGGCAGTATTTCAAATAATGCAGCTCATTCCAGAGAATATCACACATCTTACTATTGACTCAGATTCAGCGCTCCATCAAGTCCTTCGCAGTCCTCAGAAGTCTGATTGGAAGGTACGCTTTCAAGTAAGAAGATTACATACATTTCTTCATAAATTTGAGCAGATTCAGTACTTGATGCTTCATCTAAGAACAGCTCGATTCGGCAAAGTTTTAAACAGAAACTCAACTACTTTCTACCGAAATCATAATGCATTTGAATATTTGTATAGACAAAAATATAGAAGCTAGCGAGTAGCTTTGGTGGTTAGTTTATTTATTGATTATTTTAGTACTTATTTGTTTATTAGTTGTAAATAGAGGGGTATGCCCCTTTCGAAGCGTCTTCCATGTGGGAGAGTTCCTTCTCTGTATTATATTCTTTTAGAAATAGAAGAACTAACTTTTCCTTCAAAAAAAAAATAAAGAAAAAATAAAAACCAGTCTCGAGGGATTCTGCCCCGTTTCCGACCAAAAACCGTATCTCGTGCAGTCACGAGCCGACATTTGGATAAAAACGCGGGTTCGATGATTCTAGTGCATTTCATGGTATCACGATCTAGTCTTACGCTTCGAGATGCGTTTCATACCACTCTAGGCCGAAACACACATTTCAGGATATTTTGAGATACGTTTAGCTTAAAGACGTTTTTCACGCGATTCTGGGGTTAGGAACGCGTTCCAGGGGTTTCAAGGTTGTTTTAAGACCGAGACCAGTGCTTCGGGCAGTTCGTTGGAAAATCTAGGCGGCTCTGGGAGAATGAAGGTTGTAAACCGCATTTCACGCGATTCATAGTTCAAAGCCGCGCTCTGGAACTTCTGGGACGTCTTCTTACTTCAGAACGGGCTTCTGGGGAATTATGGCTCAAGAGCTAATCCTGTCGGACTTTGCCTCATTTCTGACTTTCAAGGCAATTTTGTGCAATCCGTGCCCATTATTTGGAGATAAATGGGTGCAGCGGCACTCTAGGCGTTTTGGGGTATTCCGGTCCAGCCTTTCACCTTAAAATTCGTTTCAGGCGATTCTATGCAGAAGCACCCGTTTGATGATATTCTGAGATAGCTTCCTTTTTAATAAGTACTTCAGGCGAATCACGGCTTAGGAACGCATTACATGGGCTTTAGGGTTGCTTCAGACTAAAACGCGTGCTTCGGGCAATTCCGAGGTGATTTTATCATGAAACCACGTTCTAGGTGGCTCTTTAGAGATGCTGGTTCCAAACCGCGTTTCACGAAATCCACGGTCGAAAGACGCGCATAGGAAACTTCCAGGAATCCTTTTCCCCTTCAGACGGGACTCGGGCAAACTAGGGTTGAACAACTCATCTTGCGGTATTCAGAGACATTTCTTACTGAAAACCGTATTTCGTGCGATGAATAGCCTATATCTGGATAAAAGCGTGTCCAGGGTGATTCTACGGCACTCAGGGGGTTATGCTCTTCCGTTTTGCTTTGAAATGCATCTCATACGGTCCTAGGCTGAAATACGCATTTTAAAATATTATGAGGTATGCCTTTCTTTAAAACGTGTTCCACGCGATTCTAGGGTTTCGAACGAATTGCGGGCTATTCAAGGCTGTTTAAGACCGGATCCCATGCTTCGGGCAACCTGTTGGGGATTCTAAGCATCTCTTGGCAAATGTAAGCTGTAAACAGCGTTTCGCGCAAGTGATGGTTAGAAGACGCGCTCGTGAAAGTACGAGTACTGCTTTTTTTTCACTCTGAAATGGGTTTCCGGCAAGTTAGTGCATAAAAACTAGTCTCGAGCGGTGGCAGCAGCAAATCTCGAGCACTCTCTTGATCATTTTAAGGAATTCGCAGGGCTGGGCGTCAATTGGACAAAAAGGTGCAAGTTTCTTTGCAAATTGTAAGACTGATGAACAGATGGCAATCTCTTCAATTCTTAATGTCGCGAAGGTAGATCTTCCAATCAGATATGTTGGGGTTCCCTTGTCTTCCAGGAAGCTCAATTTCAATGACCGTGAACCTTGTCGGATGTGAATTTCGACCCCCCCCCCAATTTTCCTCTCCAAGAGAGGCGTGGTTTGGGGAAATCTCCATTCATCTATATATATGCTATTTAAATTTTACATCGAAAATGCGGATTCCGACTGCCCTCAAAATCGATGGATCACGATCGCCAGCTACGGTACAGCCGTAACGCCGTTCTTCGACAAAAGTCGAAGAAACATGGGGAGAAAAATAATAAGGTGGGTTCTTCCTCTCGTCTAATGTGCTGCCGGCAACACACGATGGTTGTCCTGTCACATTAATTTGGGTCTCTTTGGGTCTCTTTAATTTTGGGTCAATTAAGGGTCATGAGTTAAAGTCCGAATAAAGGTTAATCCTCACATAGCTTAATCGTAGTATATCCAAGTAAAATAAAATAACTAGAATAAAGAAAATAAACTAAAAGAGCAGGAGGTGCCAAATATTTAAGAAGAGGATCGGCCCCGTTCCCGGGTACCCCCTTCTGATCCCTTGGCAAAATAGGGTTTAAAGGCTGATTTTTTTTCAAACCAAAATGATGATGCAAATGAGACTTTGACTTGTGATTTCTGTGTTTTTCGTGTGCGATACACGAGTGATAAAAGTAAAAGGCCGATGGGCCGTAATTGATTGAAGGTGGCCGATGGGCCAGGATTGATTGAAAATGGCCGATGGGCCAGTGTTTATTTTAGGGTGGCCAATGGGCCGTGATTGATAAAAGTGTGTGCGAAATCACTCATCTCATCTCGTTATTCTCATTTATTCAATTTTAGAAATCAGTTCTTTATTCCCTTTTATCATTAAGTTCGATTAAATATCTGGCACCTGAGGTGGAGGAAAAAATAAACGAAAGATCTTTTTTGGTTTATTTTGTTAGTTTTATAGTTTTTATGGCTTTTCAATATGGGGGCTAGAAGGGCCTAACTAGGGATTTTACTTGGATTTACATGATTAGTGCTTTACTACTGATCATCGGATTAACCCTAACCTAAGGTCCTAGACCGCCCACATCAGCTCTCCCAGTCCCCTAACGGAACAGGAAAAGTGATGGGGCGAAGCCTAACACGCTAAGCTACTTAACGGGGAAATCCGATCTAATCCTAGGATATGAATAGCCTGAATTTGATGGTTCAGCGCCTAAGCAATTTACTAATTGTGATTTTTAATTGGTTCGGTTTGTTTTGAGTTGAAGATTGATTAAGAGGTGGATTAAATGTATTTTGGGGTTCTGTTTAAGTTGTTTAAGGTTCTGGAATTTATAGTTTTAATTTAAAACGTGAAATGATGTCGAAATCCGTGAAACGGGGTTGGCAGAAGACTTGGGCACCAGGGGGGGTGGCGCCTAGGATATTCTGGTGACTTGGGCGCCCATGCAGTGGCGCCTAAGTGGCTGTTTCTGGGTGGGTTGGCTAGCAACGATGGTATCGATGTTATTTTCGGAATCCAAGGAGTTCTTACTTGGTGAATTTTAATGTTTCAACTTGTTCTAATTCTCTGATGTTCGAATGTCAAAGGGATTCGGATCCGGATTTTGAAACAAAATTTAGAATTCGCGTTTTAGTGCAAATGAGAGGATAGGCGCCAAGAGGGTGGCGCCTAGGTTGATGGCTTGTGAATTTATGTATTCCGTTGGGACTTAGTTATTGGTTTTCGGATCTAGAGACTATTTTAGATTCTGGTCTTAATTAATTTAAGTGGTAAGGTGTTTAGTTACTCGTTTTAAATTGAAGTTGTGAACCAAGGTTAGAGTGTAGGATAGGCGCCACAGGGGAGGTGCCTAGGTGGTTGTTTGTCGGTTCGTAAGGGCTTTGAATGCTACGTCTGAATCGATTAAAGTTTCAAACGTTTTAAGTTAAAAGTGTTTTAGTATGTTGATTCGGATTGGTTTAAATGTTAATTAATTATGTTAAGTTGTCGGTTGGGGTACTTTATGAAGACAGGTAGGCTGGGCGCCCAGGGAGTGGCGCCTAGGTTGATTTGGCAGGATGGGCGCCCAAGGGGTGGCGCCCAGGTGACTGTGCTAAGGTTCGGTCGGTTCGGTATTTTTTTAGGTCAATTTAAGTTTAAATTGGTTTAAGGGCTTAGTGTGTTTGGGTGTGGGATGCTATTCGTATTCAATTGGGATTCATTTAAACGCCAATTAATTGGGCTAAGTTGTGAATCGGGTTTTCCGAAAACAGGGAAGCTGGGCGCCCAGGGTGTGGTGCCCAGGTGGACTTTGACAGATGGGCGCCAAGGGTGTGGCGCCCAGGTGAATTATTTTGTGGTTCGCGTCGGTTCAGTATTTTTTAGGTTGATTTGCAGTTGAGTTTTATGGTTTGATGTATTTTAAATTAAAAATGTCATGTTGCGATGATTACGATTAAATTTCGTTTCAATTAACTTGGCTTTGGTGACGGGAGAGGTTGGGCGCCCAGAGAGCGGTACCCAGGTGGAGGTGACAGGATGGGCGCCGAGGGGGTGGCGCACAAGTGTCTGTCTTGTGTGTCCGAGTTGGTTCGATGTTTTAAGTCTATTCGGGTTTATGGTTCGATTGTTTTAGAATTCAAGGGTGTTCTGGTGTGTTGATCGTGATTGACTTCGAATTTAATTTCAAGTAGGGTTTCCTAGTGATTAGGTAGGATGGGCGCCAGGAGGGTGGTGCCCAAGTGGATGCGGAAGGATAGACACCAAGGGGGTAGCGCCCAAGTGGATGCGGCAGGATGGGCACCAAGGGGGTGGCGCCCAAGTGGATGTTTTGTGGTTTATTCGTTTTGTACTTTCTAAGTTGGTTTGAGTCCAAATTGATTAAGGTTTCGAGTCTTTTAGGTTAATAGTGTTTTAAGGTGTTAATTCGGGTTTAATCAATTAAGTTTAATTAAGTGGTGGTTTCTAAGGGAATGGGATAAGATCGGCGCCAGGAGGGTGGTGCCCAAGTGTAAAGGCAGGCTGGGCGCCCAGGGGGTGGCGCCCAGGTGTCTGTTTTGTGGTTTCGGGTGGCTTTTGCGTTTTTAGGTTGGTTCAAGTCTAAGTTGATTGAGGTTTTAAATTTCTTAAATTTAAAAGTGTTTTGTTATGTTAACTAGGATTAAATTTGGGTTGCGTTTAATTAGAAATTTTAATTAGGGGTTCTTTAGAAACGGGATAGGATGGGCGCCAAGAGGGTGGTGCCCAGGTGGCAGTGCAGGCTGGGCACCCAGAGGGTGGCGCCCAGGTGGACTTTTTAAAGTTTATTGGTTTTGAGTTTTTTGAGTTAACTAGAGATTAAGTTAATTAAGGTTTACTTATTCTAGGTTTAAAATATTTTACTGTGTTGATTCGGATTAGTTTAAGGTCTTAACTAATTATCTTAAGCTTTAATCGGGGTGTTTTGGAGAATGAATAGGCTGGGCGCCCAGAGGGTGGCGCCCAGGTGGCTATGGAAGGATGGGCGCCCAGGGGGTGGCGCCCAGGTGGCTGTTTTTTGGGGTTTTAGGTTTTTTGTGTTTTTAAAGTTCCTAACTACTTCTAAATCCGAATTAATTAGGGTCTTAAGGTTTTAGGGTTCTTAATGATTTGATGTTTCTTAAGTTAGCTAATTATGATGTTTTAATTAATCTTATGATTTATTCTACTTAGGCGCTAAACTCAATAACCTAGACTATCTAATTATTATTTTTGGGTTTTCTGGATATCTTTTAATTTGTTTTTGGTTTCTCCTCTAATTTACTAGAGAGTAAGGAAAGAGAAGAAGGGATTTTATGTTTTATGATTTTTTTGGGATTTTCTATGGTTATGCAATTCAAATGATATGATGTGAAGTGTGACAAAGATGGTAATTCAAAGTTCAGAACAGATCATACAACCAAACATATCATCATTATGCAGTTTCTAAATGAACTAAATGCGGAAGATTTGAAGTTGTGCACAAAAGTGGAGAAATCCACTTGGGCGCCACCCCTGTGGCGCCTACCCTGCTCAGTCAGGGTTTTCAACGGAACACAACGAACGCACAAGAATCTTGGTGTTTTCAACACAACTTCCAATATTCAGCGACTGATGCGAATGTATTAATTCGAACTACTAGCGATGCAACTAACGAAATTATAAGCAAACGATGCAACGGGCGGAGATCAAGAACCTGGACCCTGTCGCAGAAGCGTAGGCGCCTAGGGGGTGGCGCCCAGGTGATTCAAGATGGGCAGGCGCCCAGTGTGTGGCGCCCAGGTGGTTCCGGAGATAGAAGGCGCCCAGTGGGTGGCGCCCAGCCTTTCTGCCAAAGGCTGTTCGCGATCTTTTCAATATAAATGATGATGGTTATGATGCTAATGCAAGATCTGATCTAACTATGCAATTAGAACTACAAAATCAAGACGAATCTACTACATTAGAATGAACCTAAACATATTACTAACATGATGATGCACTAATACTATTTTTATCACAAGCTAATGTAGATCTACGATGCTCAAATGGTCCTAAGCATATTTTTAAGAATGAATGGTAATGGAATATGGAAAAAGAAAGAAGAGATCTAGGAATACCGGCATATGACGCGTTCCTCAAGTTCCTAAAACGAAGCTTTTGCAAAGATCCATAGCTCCAGTTGAAGATATGGAAGCCTCCTCCTCTCTTTCTCCTTCCTCTACTATAGATCTGAAGTTCTTCTCTAATGGTGGCTACCTTTCTTCTTCTTTTTCTATTCTCTCCTTTTGCCTCTTTTCCTAGGGTTTTTGGGTAGCCTCCTCTTGTAAATGAAGTTAAAAGGGATTATATAGGTTTGGGACGAGTTTAGAAGGGGCTAGGGCTTCATTAATTCGTGTTTCTAGAAGGTCTCACGCATCCCTAGGCGGCTTAAGTTGTTTTAGGGTGAACTAGGGTTTGGAGGGAGGATGGGCGCCCATGGGGTGGCGCCCACATGGCCTGTGTATGCTGGGCGCCCACAGGGTGGCGCCCAGGTGATCCTGGAGAGAGTGGGCGCCCACAGGGTGGTGCCCAGCTGGTTCTTGCTTCGCTTTTGATCTTTGGTCCCATTTGGCGTCGAGACTGAACGGATATGTCTTCACCTGGGGGGGGGGGGGGGGGGGGCGCTACATTAGCACTTAATAGGCTGGGCACCACATGGGTGGTGCCCAGATGGATTTCAAGGCTGGGCGCCACATGGGTGGTGCCCAGATGGATTTAAAGGCTGGGCGCCACATGGGTGGTGCCTAGGTGGTTGGGTTCGTCTTCGATGCTTGGTCCTACGTATGAGTGGTCCCGGTCTAATCTCGAACCAAACAAATAAATTTTAAGGTGGACGCCCACCATGGGGTGCCTAGGTGGTCCTGGGCTGTGTGGGCGCCACAGGATTGGTGCCTATGTGGAACTTAGGAGGGTAGGCGCCACATGGGTGGTGCCTAGGTGGAGTCGGTTCATTTTCGGAGTTCGGCCCCTACGTTGAGTGGTCTCGGGCTACTTTTAGGCTAACTAGTGAAATTTGGAGGCTGGGCGCCCACCATGGGGCGCCTAGGTGGTCCCGGGCTGTGTGGGCGCCCACCATGGGGGGCCAAGATGGTTTTCCATAGGGTGGGCGCCACATGGGTGGTGCCTAGGTGATCTCTTCTTAGGACAAACTTCGGAAGCTCATAACTTTTGACTCGCTTATCAGATTTGGACGTTCTACATACCGCCGGAAAGCTCTCGAAGTGAGGAATTCAATGGTCTAAATTTCTTGACAAATAGGATCTGAAAAATATGGGAGATCTCTGGACCAATGAATTCGATTTCCTAACTTAGGCTAATCGGGTGATATTTTGGCAAACTAAGTATGGTCTTCGGAGGGATTGGCCTAAGCATGTCTTAAGTGGTCCGGAAAGGGTTTGAGTGGTGTCATGGTTCACTCCTTGTGTGAGTAGTGGGTTGGGCTCAAGATCTTGACGCGACTCGGCTTCTCTCTCACAAACTTCTAGAAATCGTTGAACTAAGTCTAAAATTAACAACAAGCATCTTCATCGTCGTTAATTAATCTGAATTATGTCATTAATCATTCAATTATGGGTGAAATGGGGGCATCGCTATATATGATAGGTATTTAAGGCTATCATAGGGGCCAAATGAGGTGTCTACAGTATGCCCCTCTTTGGAGAGCAACACGTGGAGAGTTGTGCTCCAAAGAAAGTAGACACACCACTCATGACTCACGGGAGCTTTTAAGCTCGCGGGAGTGGCCATCTATGGATGTATGCAATTGCAAATTCATTCTAAAGATGAGGTTCACTTTTCTAGGATTGATCCTGATTCAGGGGGAAAAAGAAAAAGAAGAAGTTACGTGCCTACTGATTTGATTGGAAACCCGAGATCTGTGCCTCGGTGCCCGTGGTATTGCCACGTGGCGGGTTGGGAACTGTGCCCCGGTTGCTGAAGTTTAAAATGATGGCGGGAACTGTGCCCCGGTGGTCTGAATTAGAAGTCGATCTTTCGATTGGTTAAGTCAGTATTAGAATTTCATTTGTTCATGCAATAGAGTTTAATTCAAATGGTCATATATAGCGTCTTTTAACTTTTATCCACAGTTGAATGTTTAAGGCATAGTTAAAATTAACTAGCAAAATTGGGGATCTTGAAGGCAATTACAAACATAGTTCAAGCAATAGTGTGAGGTGCACATGAGAATAAGATGCGTTTTTTTTTTTTTTTTAAAGATGTTTGATTTTAAAACTCAGGTATGCATTGAAAAAGCTAAATCAATGAAAGACGGTCACCGGAATAACTGTCACTCTCTAGGGATCTTGGTCTTCACCCAAGCTTAAATGAGAACCTAGGATAGATTCGATCATCTTTTTGGTGCTTATCATGGAGAGTTTCAAGTTACACGGATTCCATCTTCCAACGTCAAGATTTGAGTCGGCGAACGCACAATTCATGAGAACATGATATTATGGTTGCCATACCGATTATAAGCGCTTAAGGGAGGCCTACGACGACTCAATTTCCAGACATGAAGTAAAATCATGAAAATCACAGTCAAGGGTACTTACCTCCAGAGCTTTCCGTAGGTCCAACGTTGGGGACCACTGCCATTTCCTTTCATCATTTGTTTGCCGAAGTTTGAGTCATCTACCTCCATCTGTGTACTTGAATGTCTTTCACCTTTGGTGTCTTCGTTTTTGCTTTGGGAACTTGTATTGAACAAACACTAAAAGATTCTGCACTTCTCATTGTTAGTGCTCTGTAGTTCAAATTTCATTGATGGAGATGACATGCAATGCACAATGTCAGATGTATGCGTGATGGGACTAATGTGCCTGTGACGGGATCTTATGTGACGGGACAATGTTTGATTGACAATGTGCACCATTTCTTTGTGCCTCTCTTAACTTGCTTTCTCTCTCTCTCTTTTGGTTATTTATTTATTTATTCTTTTTTTTTTGCTTGTTTTTTTTTTTTTTTGTTTTTTGTTTTGTTTTGTTTTTATTTTGTTTTTATTTATTTTTTATTTTTTTCTTTCTCTTGTTTTTTTTCTTATCATTATTATTTAATCATCGATCATCATTAATTCTTGTTCGGGTTCAACTTCTCAAAATTCTAGGACAATTTGGCTCAAAGAGGCCTTTGGTTCTCTAAGGTGATAGATAGGCGCCACAGGGGTGGTGCCCAGCCTGTTCGAGCTTTGGTTCAAGGATTATGAAAAGAGACAGCTTGGGCGCCCAGGGGATAGTGCCTAGGCGGAATGCATGGATGAAGTTTGTCTCGAAGTAGAATGGTGGATTTGGAAGACAAGTCACCTAAACGTCCAAGAAGTGGTGCTCGAGATGCAGTCCTAGTCCGTTTTAGAATGTAGTTTTAACTTCAAGGAAGTAGGTTGCATTTCAGGTTGGTTTCGAAGTAGAATTCGAATTTGAGGCAATGTGTGACCTGGGTGCCCAAGGAGTGGCGCCCAGACTGCATTTTGAGTTAGTCTTGAAGTGGGATTCGGGTTCAAGGCAATGTGTGACCTGGGCGCCAAAGGGGTGGCGCCCAGACTGCATTTTGAGTTAGTCTCGAAGTAGGATTCGTGTTCAGCCTATCGTACCAAGAGTCCTCGTCGGAGTAGAAGCCTGACCTTTAGAGAATAGGTGATTTGGGCGCCCGGGGTGTGGCGCCTACGTGGAATTGCATGTACAACACTTAGAGTCCCTGTCAAAGAGAAGCCCTGAATTCTAGGAAGAATGGGTGACCTGGGCGCCCAGAGGGTGGCGCCCAAGCTGCAGTTCGTGTACTTTTAAAATTCTCATGGGGTTCAGACTCTAATCTATATAAGTGTATCAAGGCCACGAATTCCCCACAACTCCTACTCTTTCAGACTTCGAATTTCAAAGCCTTCAAGCTCTTCCTTGCTCCTAAGTAAGTTTTCTCTTCTCCTTTTCTTTTTCTTTTTTTAAGATGAAAGGCATGTCTCATGTATATACTTCTAATTGTATGATTTTTTTTTAGTTGATCAACTTGGTATATGATTTCAGATTAAAGCATCCTTTTTTATTTGTTTTGTATGTTCTCTTTTTCTCTTTTTAAATTCGCTTTTATCCTCTTTGGGTTATGTGGTTGATCATTTTTTTATTTGTTTTTTTTAAATCCTTTTGATCATGTGTTGGCCTTTTTGTTTCTTTTTGTGTTTGGTGATTTTTACATCTGATATTTCAAGATTATGTTCAGTTTTCGTCACGCACATGCACGATCTTTGATTTGAATTTGAGCCTAGTCTTATGCTCTTGCGTACATGTTGGCTTTTGTTTTGGTTGTGGTGATGTCTTGTCCTACGTTTTCTTTATTTAATTCTTCAAGACTGTTTTATGGCATAGGCGAGTCTATCATGGTAAAATTTGGGGTGCCCTAGTTGAAAAACACCAACAGAGAAGGCTAGGCGCCACCCTGGTGGTGCCTATCTTTCCGATTCGCACTAAGGGCTTGTGAACCTAACTTTTGGGGCATCTTTTTATATTCTGGTTCTCTCCGGCTTCACAGTATGTTATGAAAACATGACTCAGGGACACTAAAGTCTTTAACTTGGCGAAATAATGATGTCCTTATGGGAGATATTTCAAGGCTGGGGTGGGCGCCACCCCTGTGGTGCCTAGCTAACTCTCTGGTTTTTTTTTTTTCTTTTTCTTTTTTTTTTTATGAATGTTAAGATGTTGTATTGTATGGGCATGTAGCTTGGACTTCTTGGCTCTCGAGAGGGTTTAGGACAACCTAGCAGTACCTTTGGAAGTATCTCCCACGGATTTGAGAAGGCTTAATAAAATTATCATGGCTAAACCCGTACCTTTTGCGGTGAATTCCTCAAACAGACCTGGGCGCCACCCCTGGGGCGCCCAAGTGACACTATTTTTTTTTTTTTTTTCATTATGTTTTATGTTGTTTTGGATTTCCTCTAATTATGAACTTTTCTGGGTTGTTTTTATTCTGTAAAGGGTTTCTAAAGCCTTGTGCATATGCCTACAGGTCTTTTCTTATTCCAATGGCCGGCTCTCCGATCTTCTCATTCGTTGTTGATGGTGTTGAGGGTTCTTCCGCTTGCAAGCCCTACTCGCCAGGGGATGAATATTGGTCCCCTGAAGCTGACAAAATAGGGTATTATGACTCTGAGGAACGGGCAGAATTCTACCTCAAGCATGAATCCTCCCTGCCTGTTACCTATGACTGCGTTTTCCAATTTGAAGAAACTATGGACCAGCGCATTGTGGAGATTAGGCGCAACAGGTATGATTTACTGGCTATGAAGTACAAAGGTATCTGCAGGTTGTATGGGGATTTGTGTATTGTGGGCAGGACTGCTCTAAATAGGCTGAATGGTTATGATGGGCTTCTGGAAGACTTGCCATCTTTTGTCAACAGCGTGCTCCAATCTCTCTTATGGAGCATGTTGGATGTCAGGGGGATGTTTGAAGTTTGGGAGGCTATGAAGTCTACCAACGAACGAGCTCCTATTGATGACTTTAACACCCTACATAGGCGGATGGATCAACTAGAACTCATGGTCATGTCTTGCCCTCACGAAGCTGAATCATCCGTTCCTAGGAGCTACAGGAAGTACTTCGAGATGCAAAACACTAGCCTCTCGGCGCTTATTCATCCGGTATACACGGCTTATCTAAATGACTTCCAGCGAATTCGGGATATTTGCGGTGTCTTGAGGAATCCACCGGATAACTTGAAAGAAGTGCAAGGGCAACTCGAAGTTCATATAATTAAAATGGAGGCACAGATGGCGCGCTTTCCTACTTTCAACGGGATGGTCCATCCATCCTAGGGGACTCACTAAAAGTTATTCTATCTTAGGCTAGGATTTTCTTTCAATAAGAGGTCAGGTCATTAGGACCATCTTAGTTAGTTATAAGCTCCACCTAGGGTATTGGGGGCAAAGGTTGTGACCTCTATTTTAGTCCATGTTTAGGATTCAATCGATTCAATTAATTGCTATAGTTATTGTTTTAAGACTCTTATTGGAGTTTAATAAAAGTTGATATAGACTTTATTTTCTTTTCCTCTTTTTATTTTATTTTATTTTATTTTATGTGGTGATGTTTATTACTGAATGATGATGACATTTATGATGATGAGGTTAATGATGAGTTATGAAATTTGATGAGTCCAATTTTGTTAAGACTAGACCATAGTCATTAATAAAGATTGATTTTTATCCTAATTCGAGAGTGGATTATGTCTTAACTTCATCTCCATTGATGTTTAAATTAATGTCAGGTTTGATCCTTTTTTTTTTTTTTTAGTTGAGTTGTTCTTTTTTTTTTTTTTTTTTTTAGTTGAGTTGTTCCCTTTTTTTTTATATATATATAGCTGGATCTCCCCACTTGAAGAGGGCCCCACCACGTGATGGTGCTGGGCCACTATGCGCCCAGCACTGGGCGTTAGGTCATCATGATTGGGGCAGCCCCAATCTTTCCCCCTCTTTCTTTCATTTCTTTGTTTCCCTCTCTCCCTCTTCTTTTGTTTCTCTCTTTCGGTTCTTGCTTCAGGTGAAGTACAGGGAAGAGTGACCAGGGTGATCTGTGTGGAGAAAGAGGCGAGGAGAAAGGAAAGAGCAGCAGCGCACAAGGTTGTCGTCACCCAGGTAAGTGGATCTCAACTTCCCTTTCTACTTCTCCTTCTTTCTATTTTTTTTTTTTTTCGTTTCATGGTTGCTGTGGTAGTTTCAGGCGAAATCTCAGTGGGCAGCAGTGGAAAAAAAAATGAGCATTGAGAACTGAGTGGAGAAAAAGAAGAGGAGGAAAGGAAGGGCAGCAGCGCGTGGCTGGCTGCTGTTTCAAGTGGAGTGTTCGATTTCTTCTTTCTTTTTTTGTTTCTCTTGTTTCTATATTTTTTTTTCATGGCTGTTGTGGCTGTCATTGTTTCAGGTGGAGGCCGAATACATTGAGGAGAAAGGGAGGAGAGAGAGATTCAGGTATGCATTTTCCATCACCTTTCCATTTCATTTATGTTTTCTTTCTTTTCTCTTCTCTCTATTTTGTTTTTAGACTCTGTTTCTGCCACTTCAGGTGGAAGCCGAATGCAGTGAGGAGAAAGGGAGGAGAGAGAGGTTCAGATATGTGTCTTCATCTTCCCTCCATTTATTTCTTTCTATTCTCTTTCTTTTCTCTTCTCTCTGTTTTTTTTTTTTAGAATCTGTTTAGGGCAGCTGCAGGTGAAGACCGAGTAAGCTGAAGAGAAAGAGAGGAGAGAGAGATTCAGGTATGTGTTTTTTTTTTTTCCTTTATCTTCCTTCCATTTATTTCTTTCTCTTTCTTTTCTCTTCTCTCTGTTGTCTTTTTTTTTTTAGAATCTGTTTAGGGCATTTGCAGGTGAAGACCGAGTAAGCTGAAGAGAAAGAGAGGAGAGAGAGATTCAGGTATGTGTTTTTTTTTTTTTTTTTTTTTTTTTTTTTTTTTTTTATCTTCCTTCCATTTATTTCTTTCTCTTTCTTTTCTCTTCTCTCTGTTGTGTTTTTTTTTTTTTTTTTTTTAGAATCTGTTTATGTTTGCTGCTGCCGTTTCAGGTTGTGTTTGACTGGGCTGAACAAGGAGACCAGCAATAGAGTGAGGGGAAGAAGAAGGAAAGGGAGAAGAGAAAAAGGGGGTGTTTGACAACTTGGTGGCCCAGGTATGTGGGTCCCATCCTCTTTCATTCATTTCTTCTTTCTCTCTTTTATTTATTATCATTATTATTATCATTTTGGACGATGGCTGCAACATGGGGTTTTGGGGCTCGGTTTTGGCTATTGGCAGCCATGGGTGTGGTGGATTTTGGTGAGGGAAGAAGGAATGGAGCTGTCCTAGCTATGATGTTGACAATCCCAACCCCCTTGATCCAAATTTGAAAGGTTACAGAGTGGGAATCCCTTGGCGAAATTGGTTTGGGTGGAAAATAGGCATTCATTGTGGTTAGTTGGGATATGTGGGATGATGAGGAGTGAGGTCTGGCGTGACCTATGGAAGCTAACAGGTGTAGTGGAGATTGTTTGAATTTATTGAGCGTTCCATTGGCTTTAAATGAGAATGTGGTGAATAAGATTTAGACTCCTAACATAGATCTCAGTCACTGTGGGGAAGTGGTTTGGGCTTTTTTTTCTTCTTGGTTGTTTTCTATTTATCTATTCATTTTTTATTTAGGGGTTTGTCTGAGTTTGTGGAGCGCTTGTTTTGACTTGTTCCTTACACCATGGTGTGTTTTATTTTTTTTTTATGCTCATTTCTATATTTGTAATTATGTTGGGAACTTTCTGCTCTTTTGTCTCTATCTTTTTTTTTTAATTGTTTATTTTATTATGTAGAAGAGTAAGCTTGGTAATTGAGGGGTGTGGTGGTGATGGCTAGGGTGAGTTGGTTATGATGTGATGGGACAAAGGTTATGGGTGCTATTTTGGTTTAAATTGTGGTTCGGTTATTCATTTTTTGTTGTTTATTTTTTATTTTTTTTATATCTTTATATATTTCTCATTGTTGTGGTTGTCATTGTTTCCCTTCCTCCCTTTTCTTATTTGTATGATGTGACTGTGGGACGGGATGTGATTCAGCCTAATGTGTATGTCGAAATGATATAGTGGTGATGAGGCAGAATGAGAGGCGTGAAGTTTGAGCTAAGTTGGAAGAGTTGGGTTGGAATGAATGTGTTTTCATTTCTTTTCAGGCTTGTAAAATGTATTTTAATGAGGGCAGTTCAATAAATGGGATTCGTTTTGTCTTAATCTTTTGGTTAGATCAATGGTCATGGTCTCTTATGCTTATGTGGACTAACATTATGCCCTCATGCTCAACTTCTCATTTTGGCTTTGGGTACAGGTTTGTCAGATGGCTAGGACTAAGGAGACTTGTAAGCGCACTCCTATGTCATCGGACACTGTGGAAGGGGCCGGGGTAGATCAAATCATTACTCCCCCGAAAAAGAAACAGAAGTGTGAGGACAAATCGGAGAAGAAGCCTCACCTTTCAGACGAGATACGAGTTGGCCGGGTAAACTCTTAGCTGTCTTTATAAATCTCATACTTTGTTGGCTTTCATTATTGTTGACATCCTTTCCTGTGATGTTTATGTTGCAGCCTGTCCCATTTGCTCGGGCTAGGGTGAGTTGGTTACAGATGAGGGACTGGTGGACTGAGCTCCCTGATCACTTAAAAGATCGGGTCCGAGCGATGGGGTTCGGGGATTTCATGTCTATTGTTGCCTTCCGCACCGACCGTGCTCTCATTTGTGCTCTTTCAGAGAGATGGAGGGATGAGACGCACACTTTCCATTTCCCGCCCAGGGAAATGACGATAACACTTGAGGATATTGCGCGTTGCTGGGGGCTGAGGGTGACAGGCCTCCCTGTTTTCTCTAGGGCGAATGATGCCAAGGCTCCTATCACTCGATTACGTCTGCATAGGATGTTCGGGGCTCGTCCCCAGTCCGGTGTGGGTCAGATTGACGCCGAGTGGCTGAGGGAGGCGTACAGCCCAAAGAGGAAGAGAATCTTAAATAGTAAGTATTCCATTGTTGCCTTTGTAGCATCATATCTTTCTCTTCTGCTATTCCTACTAATCATTCCTCCCTGCTTCATTTTAGAGTGGGCTCGGAACCAGGCGGACTTTCTCTCCAAGTTGAGGGCAAGGGTACCAGACTTCGAAGGCTTGCCGGTTAGAGGATGTGAGGGAGGTCCTGTCCCCACAAAGGCCGGGGCTCGGGCCGATGCTGGTAACATTTTGTCCCCTCTCCTTTAGATTGATTCAGAGTAGAAAAATACCCGTGAAACCTGCATATTCAATATTTATCCTTTATTAACAGTGTTCATAATTCCTTTAACAGGTGAGGGCCCTTCTTCTGGTGGATCCCGATTTGCGGCCGGCCCTGCTGATGATGATGTAGCAGTGGTGGATGCGATTGAGAGTGATGATGAGGTGGACGGGAGTTATGATGAGGATGCAGATTATGATGAGTTGGAGGGTGAGTTTATCGTATCTGATGATGGAGACGACGAGATTGATGATGGGGACAGTGAGGATGAGGGGGTGAGGCCTCGCCAAGTTGTTTCTGTTGACTTTGATGAGAGGAGGGATGGAGGTGCGGGTAGAGGTGACGAGGGCGACAACGTCGGACCCTCTGAGCGTAAACACTCGATCTAGTTTCTTTTAAGTGATCTCTAGCGTCTTGTATGCTTCTCATCCTTTTTTCTTACGTTCTTTCTTTCTCGCTGCAGGGTATGAATGGCGGGAAGTGCCGGTTGATGGGTACGCTCGCCGAAAGAGGGTAGGGATACCTTGTGAGGTTTTCCCGGTCACGAGTGAGTACTGAAGCATTTGGTAGCTACTTTGTTCCTTATTCTGATTATATAATGAATTTCTTATGTCAATTTGGTATTGTGCAGAGAAAAAACAAGGGAGGCAGTCTGAGGTTCGTTTGAGGAGACCCAGGCTGGTTTCGGCACGATTGGGTGATGATGAGCATCTTCGGGCTTTCCTTCTGTTCTTTTTGGGGAGGTGTCTCTTTGCCAACGCGACTGGCAATAGAGCATCCGGTACTCTCATTCGGTTTGTGCAGGACCTGGATAAGGTCGGCGACTATGCTTGGGGCGCGACCACCCTTGCCTTTCTTTTCCATAGTCTAGACTCGAGGTGCCGCCTCCAGCCCGGATGTAAGAGCCTTCGAGGGTTCGTGCCGATCCTACAGGTTTAAACCCTATCCCCAAATGTGGTGACCTATTGTAGTCCACCTTTTCTTATCATGGGTCATTTTTCGTCTTTTGTGATAACTAAGCTTTGGTTGTGTGTAGGTATGGGTTTGGGAGCATATCATCCAGTGTCGGCCTGAGCGCTTGCCTGCGAGGTTGAGCTGTACTCCCCGGGCTTCGCAGTGGTATCCTAATGCCAATTTGCGGAGTTTTGCCGACATTCTGCCTCCTGAGATGGCTGAGCGTATTAAGGCTCTAGGAATGAGACCGGGCGAGCAAGGTTACCGGTTTATCTTAAATGAATTGAAAAATCACGAGGTATGCTCCTTTTCTCCTTTTATTTGTCATGTTAAATGTCTGCCTTTCTTTGTTCTCATTTGCTACACATCATGACTTGTCAGGTGATCTGGCAGCCCTACCGGGGCGGTCCGGATGATGAGATGGCTGTTGTGCAGGAGGGACGTACTCTATTTGAGAGGGACATTTGGCTCCACGCTCCCCAAGTGGCGGTCAGGTTGGTTGTCAGCCGAGTTGCACGCCAACTGGGACACCATCAAGTTGTCCCTGCAGAAAAGTCTATCATGCATCGGTCGTATCCAGGGTCGGGTTTGAAAGCGTTCAAACGCCGCCATCCGTATCGGAAAGAGATAAAAAATTGGAGAAGGAAAGGGAGGAAGGCCACCTTCGGTGTAGATGCTAGTGCCTGGAGTGACTATGAGGTATATTGGAGGACAGCTTTGCATCGGTATATACTCCCAGAGTCGTATTCTTGTGGGGCTTCATATTCTATTAGTAATTGCGCGGAAGCGGCTGAGGCCTCGTCATTGGCTCGGGTGAGCATTGAAATTTTGTTTGCTCTAATGTTGTCTTCCTTTTTTATCATTGCTAACATTGTTTCTTCTTTTACTTTTCAGGAGGAGATACCGGCTGTAGCAAGGGATTGGCAGGCACGTCCATCATCCGAAGGACGGGGCGAGGTGAGGGCTTATGAGCTTTCCAACTTCAATTATGGGCCTTACAATCTCAACGATTCATGCTCTTCCCATCCTCTAACCGTGGCTCTCATGTGTGACAGGGGACATCTGGGTGTGTAGCGTCCGATGCGGAGTCCATCCTTAGGGGAGAAACACTTCGACTGTCTCACCTAGTGGAGAAGAAGGTATGACTTCTTGATTTAGTGTTTGAATCCAATGGTGCTTATCTCCATAGTAATGTTGATCATTCTCGATGAAACGGCATGGTTTATATTTCATAGGATACGGAGATCGTGAGACTGAGGGCACTATTGACAGCTGAGAGGGTACGAAAATTGTTAAACCTAATTAGCCACGTGGTACCTTATTTATACTTTCCTTACTAAAAATGCTTTGGTAACAGGAGCGCCGCCGGGAAAACGAAGCGATCATCGAAGCGTTGGCGGATTCTCGCGAGGTATGAGGTCATGGAGTTATTTGTTCATTTTGAATTTGTGTTTATGACCTTTGGTTACTATGCAGAGCAACAGAGAGCAGGACATGTCCGAGGTCACAAGAATTCGATTGGAGAGCGATCTTTTCACTCTACAGGCGGAGGTGGACCGACTGCGGACTAGCGAGGTTTGCGTTTTGTTTCACCGCTCTTGTGTTCAAGACGTATAATGACAACTCTTAACCCTTTCTATTCATGATCCTCAGGCAGAGGCTCGTGGCGAGCGCGACGGAGCGTTTGCAGAGAGAGCTGCTTCTATGGCACAGGTATGAGCGCTTCTCATGTGATATTTCAATCTTAATTCCTCATCCATTGTTGATGTTGTTTATAATTTTGCTGTGTGCAGGTTGACGAGTTACGTGCCAGGCTTAGGAGCTTTGAGGCCCCTGCGCAGGTAAAGGTCTTTTCTTCTTTTAAATTTCCATGTTTGATGCTACAAGGTTTGTTGAACGTAATGTTTCTATAAACGTTGTACTGTAGAGCGGTGCTATCGTTGCTTCTATTCCTCCACCTCCTAGCTGGGGCGAGGAGAGGGCCATTATTCATGATCATTACGCTCGGCACATGGATCGCATGGAGCGACAACATGATGAAGTGGTTACTGATTTGCGGGGGCGTCTCGCTAGACTTCATCGGAGGGCAGAGGAGAGAGGTTATGCATTCTCAGACTCGACCCGCACTCCTTCTCAGCGTGCTCCTGGTCCGACCTCATTCGCTTCGTCGGCTCGTCGTGATGGAGCCGTTCCGTAGAGTCATCGTTCTTTGATCGATCTCCCCAGGCTGCATCATTAGTGTATCCTTATTCCATGTATCCATATTTGCTAGTCATGTATATATGTTGTTTCGCCCCATCTTTGGCTTATGGTGAGAGCTAATATGTATTTGATGTATGTTGTGCATACGTGTATTATGTATGTGTAGTTGAGATAGTGTGCTTGATGCTTTAGAAGTGCCATGGGAATGTGTTTGATTGATAAGGAGTTGTTGTGGGGTATCGGGGAATATATGAAGTGTTTTTCTTTCACAGGTAACAGGTTTTGTGTATCCGGAAATTTTCCGGGGTCCAAAAAACAAGGGTTGGTCATCAGCATTTTGACCTTTTCCGGAAATTTTCCAAGTTTGGTCATCAGCATTTTGACCTTTTCTAGTTATGAGGAGTTGTGTGCAAAATAATACCCGTAGATAATATATAAAAAAATGCCCCAGCTTGTGGGATGTTATGAATGTAATCGGGGTTGGTTTCCCTGCAAGGTCTCAAAGCGAATTTGTTAGTTTAATATTTTTAGGCCCCCTGCATAATTTAGCTAAGGTGGCATCTTTCTTTCTCGGTAAAAAAATGTCAGGGGGCCATTTTGGCATTCAAGCTTCGGGAAAAGAGATGGAATTAGTACCTTAGTGTATGGGTTCTTTCCTGCATTCACTCGGAAATGATTAGCAACAAAAGCATGCATGAGGTGAGGGTGTGTGCAGTCCAGTGAGTGTTTGTAGCAATCGTGTATGCGATGAGGGCCGATATTGGGAAGCCGTGCAAGATAGATAGATAGAAATATACATATATATACAAATAAAAATGCCCCAGCATAAGACTAGTGTTCATTTTGGCTGTAGGCAAGAAAGTACCCTCGTTCCATGATTGTCGCTTTGGCGGTAATGTGATACTCCCTAACCATCATTTGGAGGTCGAGCCCTCACAAGCCCTCCCCCTGTAGCTGCTTAGTCTTTTCGGTTGAACTTCAGAAAGCACTTGACTGTCCTTGAGGCTCGTTCGTGAGTTGTGTTTGTGTGTGGGGTGGTAATTCACCATGCCTCCTTAGTGCTGTGGCTTCCGACCACCTTCTGCTCAGTTCATGCAATGAGTACCCATGTCACTCCAGCAGGCCTAATTCTAATAGAGATTTTTTTTTTTTAAGCATGTAACTGTGCAATGTCTAGGTCCTTTAAGCTTTCTTACTAACCCATGTAACGAGCTTTAGGCCAGTGACTCCCAAACCGGACGGCTTTAGGGCACTAGGTATGCAAATACCCCTACGGGCTTATTGGCTCGGGTTAAAAAGGCCACGAACCCAAACTAGCTACGTCTTTTTTTTTTTTTTTTTTTTAGCATGTAACTGTGCAATGTCTAGGTCCTTTAAGCTTTCTAACTAACCCATGTAACGAGCTTTAGGCCAGTGACTCCCAAACCGGACGGCTTTAGGGCACTAGGTATGCAAATACCCCTACGGGCTTACTGGCTCGGGTTAAAAAGGCCACGAACCCAAACTAGTTACGACTATATATATATATTTTTAGCAAACGGTCGAAAGGCTTTCATGACATGGGCGAACTCACCTTCAGACTTTCACATCGAGTGACTTTGACCGTGCGGAATTTGTGCGGGGCAGACTCACCTATTTGTGTATTTTTAAGTGTTAGTGTGTGTCCGAGTTCCAAATTTGATCAGAGTGCATTTCTTCGGTCCTCCTATGAGATTTCTACAACTACACAAAAGGGCAAGGAGGGTCATATTCTACAAGAAGTGAGGAAGGGTCATACTGTGTACCTTTTCAGGTACATAGCGTTCCATGGATCGCAGAGATCTTCCCCTTCTGCATTTACTAGTCTGTATGCATTTCCAGGATATACTTCTTTAATTACATAAGGGCCTTCCCAATTGGGTCGTAACTTACCTCGGGGATGCGGAAGCTGAGAAGGAGCGATGCGTTTCAGCACGAAATCGCCAACTTTGAATTTTCTTTCTTTGACATGTTTGTCGTAGGCTCTGGCAATCCGCTTCCGGTATACCTGTGCGTGCTCTGCTGCTTTCATTCTCCTTTCGTCAAGTAGGTCCAGCTGAAGTAACAATGCTTTTCTCCTTTGGTCCTCTGTCATGTCTTCATCTAGCTGGATGCGCAGCGACGGGTGAAGGACTTCAAGGGGAAGGACTGCTTCCATTCCGTAAGTCAAAGAGTATGGGGTTTCTCCGGTGGGAGTTCTTATTGAGGTTCGATACGCCCACAACGCTTCGACCAAACGGTCTGGCCAATCACTACCTTTGGTGGTTTGCACAGTCTTCTTGATGATCTTTAGTAGGGTCTTGTTGGTTGCTTCGGCTTGACCATTTGCTTGGGGATAGTATGGGGTTGAATGATGCAGTTCTATGTTATATTTTGTGCACAACTCGTTCATTTGTTGGGATATGAATTGTGGACCATTGTCTGTTATGAATGCCTTAGGGATGCCAAACCTAGCTATTATATTCTTTTTAATGAATTTGACTACGGAGGTTGCCTTAATATTAACATATGCTTCTGCTTCTGCCCATTTAGTGTAATATTCTGTTGCTGTTAATATGAATGCCTTATTTTGTGTGTTCTCTACAGTAGAGGTCAGGGGTCCTATGATATCAAAAGCCCAAGTCGAGAAAGGCCATGGAGCGGTGGTAGGGTGAAGGGATGATGCGGGGGCATGAATTAGGTCAGCATGCAGCTGACATTCTTTGCATCTTTTGACATAATTGACTGAATCTGATTCTAGGGACGGCCAATAGTAACCTAAATGGATGATTTTCTTTGCTAACATCTGGCCGTTGACATGTCCTCCGCACTCTCCTGAATGTGCCTCTTTAACTATCTCTTGCCCTTCTTCTATGGTCATGCATCGTAAGAGAACTCCACTAAATGATCTACGGTACAGTAGCCCTGCGACTATGACATATCTCTGAACCATCTCTCTTAATGCTCTTTTATCCGATCGGGTGGCGTAGTCAGGGATGTAGCCATCATGCAGGTAATTCCAAATATCATAGTACCACGGGTGGTCATCTTCCAGGTCATCATCATGTTGTATGCGAGCTAAGATTCCTTCTTTAGGTTTAGAATTTTCCTCCTGATCGGACTCTTCGGTCTAAGCTTTCTTACTCCTATTTTTCAGAACTTTCAGCAGGATTTCGCCGGGGTTCCCCTTGGTCAGGTCTATTGGTTTGACGGACGGAGAATCTAGCCTTCTAATCAGAAATTCTTTGGAATCCTTATCATCAGGCATCTCTATGATTGAGGCTAAAATCGCTAATGAGTCAGCCAATCGGTTCAAGGCGCGGGGGATGTAGAGAAATGAAACCTTCTTGAATTTTGACATCAGCTCTTTGGCTTTCTCATGGTAGTGCGCAAGCTTAAGGGCGCTAACCTTCCATTCTCCAGCTATTTGGGGAATAACGACTTTAGAATCACCGAAGACTCTTAGCTTATCAACACCTAGGGCCTGGGCTTCTCTCAACCCTGCTAATAAGGCTTCGTACTCCATCGTATTATTGGTTGCTGGAAATCCGATTTTATAGGCCATTGGGATGACAACTCCTTCCGGGGATAATAACACTACACCAACTCCTTTTCCATTTTGATTCAAAGCCCCATCAAAGTACATGGTCCATAAATCATCATCCTTTGCTTCTTCAACGTCTGCAAATAAGATACTTTCATCGGGGAAATCAGTTCTAACCGGTTCATACCGTGGCAGAGGGAGGTGTGCCAGATGGTCGGCAATTGCTTGTCCCTTTATAGACTTCTGAGTAACATAGGTTATGTCAAACTCTGCCAAGAGCATTTGCCATCGCGCGACTCTTCCCGAAGTAACGGGTTTCTCGAAGATGTATTTTAAGGGGTCCATTCTGGCTAAGAGTTTAACCTGGTGAGCTAGAAAGTAGTGTCTCAGTTTTTGGGCGGCCCAAACTACGGCTAAGCAAGTTCTCTCCATTGGGGAGTATTTCCTTTCGTAGGGTAGGAGAGATTTACTCAGGTAATAAACCGCGTTTTCTTTCCTCCCAGTCTCATCATGTTGACCTAAGACCATGCCTATTGCAGATTCTGTTGCTGACACATACAAAATGAGGGGCCTATGTTTAGCAGGGGGCTTCAGGACAGGAGGACTCAATAGATATTTCTTTAGATCTTCAAATGCCTTTTGGCAGTCGTCATCCCAATGATATTCTACGCCTCCTTTTAGCAATTTATAGAACGGCTCACACCTTTGTGAATGCTGCGAAATGAATCTTCTGATGAATTGTAGTCGCCCTATTAGGCCTCTTAACTCTTTAAGGTTCTTTGGAGGCGGCATTTCAAGAATGGCCTTTACCTTAGAAGGATCGACTTCGATTCCTCGATTACTTACCATAAAGCCTAGGAGTTTTCCAGAGGATACTCCGAAAACACATTTCTTCGGATTCATCTTTAGTTGGGTGTCCCTGGATAGCTGAAGAACTCTCCTGAGAGCCGTGACATGTGTTTCACGTGTTCTAGATTTGATTAGAATATCATCTACGTAACCTCCACACAGTCGTGTATCATATCATGAAATATTGCCATCATGGCCCTCTGATAGGTAGCACCGGCATTCTTCAAGCCGAAGGGCATAAAAATGTAACAGTAAGTCCCCCAGGGTGTGGTGAACTTCGCCTGGTGGAGTTTGTCAACCTCCTCTTTTACTTTCAGTGCAACATCAGGGAGCATTCTTCTCAATTTCTGTTTAACCGGTCTAGCATTTTCCTCCAATGGGATCCTGTGTTCCACTAGGTCTGGCGCGAGTCCGGGCATGTCATTATAATCCGATGCGAACACATCTTGATATTCTCTTAGGACCTCAAGGATCTCGTTCTCTTCGTCAGGTTTTAGGCATGCACTGATTTGGACCTGCTTGGGTCTTTCGTCCGTTCCCAGATTTATCTCTTTTGTCTTTTCGGCAGCCGCTTGTGTTTCTTTGTCAAACTTCTTAATTACTCTCCTAAATTCATCTGAAACTTCATCATCCCCTTCTTCAGTGTCTACTAATTCGTAAACACCCATTCCATCATTGATGTTCGCATGTTGCACGGAAGGTTCGGGTTCTGGAATGACAGGCAGAGATTCGCAGCCTAACTTCTCGATGTTTGTCATAATTTCTTCTAGTCGAGACTGCTCTACTGTGGGTATCTTCCATCGCCTTAGGTTACCCATATTTAGATGATGATCACAGTCTTCTGCTCCTACGGTTCCTATGTTTTTGGGTTTTCTATTTCCTAATTTTTTTGAGTTTTTGGGGTTTTCTAATTTTTTGGGGTTTTTGGGATTTTCTAATTTTTTAGGATTTTCGGGGTTTTCTAATTTTTTGGGATTTTCTAATTTTTTAGGATTTTTGGAATTTTCTAATTTTTTGGGATTTTTGGGATTTTCTAATTTTTTGGGATTTTTGGAATGATATGGTACAGGTGAGGTTGAAGATGGGCTATCTACTGAGGAGGATCCTCCCCGCTGGCGTGGCCAGGCTGTGGGGCGGTATACCACTTCGTGATCATTGAGGTCATCAGTTTCCCAAACTTCGTGGTTCTCTCGAGAGGAGTCTTCTCGCCAATGGTGCCGGGCAACGGGCCAATATACCACTTCTTCGCTAGTAGGGTTTTCGATTTCCCACGTCTTGCGACTTTCTCGGACTTCGGCGATCGACGTATTTTTTTGGGTAGATGAGTTGATTCACTAGCATTCAGCATGTTACAAGATAGGGTCTGGAATCTCGGATCGATAGTGTGGTCTATATTGTTCACTCCTTTTGGTGAATGGAGCTCTTTCCAAGTGCCGAAGATTTCCTCGTGAGTCTCACTTTCAGATGAAGTCGAATCTTCCCAATCTTCTACTAAAACGGTCTTGCCTTTATCATTTGGATCCAAATTGTAGCATCCCCTTCCGAATGGAGGTGTGTTGGGGTCCAAGGTTTTGTCATGCTTCATGAAATGTTCATTTAAGGTCCAGTCCTCTTGTTTATACCTTATGTCATTGTATGTGTCGTACCCTAATCCTTCTGCTCTCGCCCTAGGGTTCGGTATGTAAGGGTCGGTAATGCCTTCTCCATTCTTTCCTAGCCCAAATCCGGGTTGATACCCCATCTTCTTCATTAGAGTCCATCCTCGAGCTTGACCTTCGTTGTCAAACATCTGATTTTGCGGGGAGGATAATTCAGAAAACATATTTTGCACAGGGTCCATATCCATCAAAGAAATGAGAGGATCGACCTTGTACCGATGAATCTTGACCTCTGGTGTAATGGGAGCAGGTTGTAAGGTCGGGAGTATTTGAAGTTCTTCCGGTTCAATGACAGGCGGGTCTCCCATCAATTTCATGATCTTACCCAAATGGGGGAATTTGACGCATTGGTGTCGGCTTGACATAATGGCATTCATGTCGTTCAACCATCGGCGTCCCAAGATCAAATTAAAAGTGGCAGGGATGTCCATAATATAAATTCTTCTGGCATTGAAATTGGGCCTGCTTGGACTAATAACATAATTTTTCCACAAACAGTTTTCTTGTTCCCGTCATAACCAGTTACGACCATAGGGGCTGGAATTAAGTCCTTTATTATGAGCCCTAAGGTTTTGTAGGTTTTCAACGGACAAATATTCAGTGATGCACCAGTGTCAACCAAAGCTCTTGACATTTCCTTCCCTGCTATCTTGACTGTTAGATGTAGGGGAGAGGTTCTCGCCTCAGGTGGTATTTCCTTTAATTCTTCCTCAGTAAAAGTAATGGCAGGGAACGAAGCTCCCGGGGCCAAGGCTGAAATAGACGTTCTCAATTCTTCTGGAGTTATGCCTACCGGGACTTGTAAGCGTGTAATAGCCTCAAGTAATTGTTGCTGATGTTTGGGGGAGGTTTTAATCAGATCAAGGACAGATACTTTAGCTGGGATCTTTGTGAGGTGCCCTAAAAGGTCATATTCTATCCCTATTTCTATCGAACTATAAGCTCTTTCATCAACTATCTCCTCAACCTGAATATTGGGATTTTGCGAATCTAAGTTCTGAGAAACAGGGTGAGGGGGTAGTCGGGGAGGACGGATCCGTCCAAATCGTAAGTGGGCATGAGACGCATTTGTGTCTGGGTAAGGATCTGGTTGGGAATTCGTGATGATCGGCGATTCTCGGTCGTTTGGCTCATCAAAATTTACCTTGTAAAGGTCAGGGGAGTCAACGATCGTATCCATCCCTGAATTGAAGATTTTGAATTTGGTCTTCCCATCCCATGGCGTGATGTATTTTCGATAATCCTCTTCTTCAAAGAAATCACCATGACATGATTGGTTATGGTTTACACTCCCTTGGGCCGGGGCATCAATGTGTTGGTGCTCTATTACGGCGATGTTTATTAATTGGGTCTGTGGGCCCTGTCCAGAGGTTGATGCTCCATGCTGAGGTAAAGGGTTTGTATAAATCTGCATGTTAAGAATATTTTGTGCGGGATTTGTGGTTGGATTTTGATTGGGAGGGGCATTCCGTGGATCATTCCCACCTATTGGCCTAATGTTACTCCAATCAATTCTACCTTCATCATTGAGATCATAGATCAAATCTCTAGCCGTATAGCATTGGGTGAGGTCATGACCTGGCATCCTATGGTAGGCGCAAAACATAGTCTTGTCTAGGTGTTCGGACCATGCCTGCGGTCGTTCTGGCGGAAGTTGGAGGGCATTCTGATTTAAGAGAGACCAGAAGACAGCAATCCATGGTTGAGGAAGGGACGGGTAGTTTGCCCTTTTAGGTTCGAATCTTCTTCTATTTCCATTGTTCGGGTTATTGTAGTTGCCATTGTTGTCTCTATTGTAATTGAAGGGGACTGTACTATAGTTGGGTTGAGGATTCGCGTTCTGGTTTTGCGGCGGAGCTATCGGGTTCGAGACTAGCTGTATGGGATTAGGATTCTGGTTTTGATTCACTGGAGGCCCTTGGTTTCTTGGTGGTTGGTCATAACTTTGATTATTTCTCGGAGGGTTTCGGTAGTTCTGATTGTTCCGCTGATAGTTTTGATTATTTCTCGGATAATTCGGGTTACCACCTTGGAAGTTGGGATTGCCATTTTGCCCTGAGTTTTGGTGTTGGTTAAAGCTAACGCTGGTACGCTCCTGATACGGTCGGTAGACCTCTTCCTGATTCAAGCTAACTTCAGGGGTCGTGCGGATCTCTGGTTGGGTGGTTGTGCCTACCCTACGCGTGTTCTTTTTATGGTCAATGATGGTGTTCAATACCCCTTCATCTAGATTTTGCTTCATCCTAGATAACCTACGGTACAGGCCACTCCAACTAACGACCTCCCCAATTGTCATCAGGGCTCTCATGGGATCCTTCATGTTCGATATGGCCATTCTTACTTGTTCTTCCTCTTGCATGTTGCAATCTGACCGTGCGAATTGGTTTTGCCATCTCACTGCAAATTCCTCATAGTCTTCATTGTTCTTTTGTTTGAGATTAGCTAAGTCATGACACAAGGGTTTGTTTTTAGTTAGATGCTGGTATTGCGCTAGAAACTTCTCTACTACATCCTCGAAGGTATTGATTTCATGGGAAGGCACGGATGTATACCAAGTCAATGCATCTCCAGTTAACGATTCCTGAAAATAATTTATGAGCATGGAGTCATTGTCTGCGATGGCACGACACTTGTTGCAAAACGAGACTAGGTGATGCTGAGGATCAGTAGTCCCATCATAAGGTACGAACTTAGGGGCTCTAACAGGGAAAGGTGACCTCTCTTTTTCCTCCTTTTTGGTAAAGTCGTAGAATCCTAGTTTCTTGCCAGTTGAGCTTGAGGATTTCTTTTTAATTTCATTCTTGAGTTCCTCCACATTTTTCTGCAACTCCTTGAATGCTAGAGGATCTAGATATTGAATTGTCTATGGTTGACATTCTCTTTGTGGTTCTAGTGAAGTAGAGGCGTAGGCCGGTTCTTGGCATTGGCCTTAGAAATACGGTTGCGAGATAGGATGATAGCTTTGGTTCAACTGACTTCCCTCATGAGTAATTGGTTGTCCCCTATATGGGTCAACTATTGGGCTTAAAGTGGGTGGTTGATATGCTTGCTGATAGCGCGACTCATTCGCTTGGTGTGTTTGATAAGGATTTCCAATGCTCGTGGGGTTAGTAACTTGCACGTTCTGGATTGGGAGGTTCTGGTTCGCATTCGGACCTTTGGTTTAATTTTCAGACTACTCATAACAACCCTAAACTGAATGGGACACGGACATCAGATCATTGATTGGATGTTCGTGTCTTAGAATATTACTCTAGGAATACCCAAATAGGTGACAGGAAAACATAAGAGGTCCCATCACGATCGCCAGGCTGTCGGATGTGAATTTCGACCTCCCCCAATTTTCCTCTCCAAGAGAGGCATGGTTTGGGGAAATCTCCATTCATCTATATATATGCTATTTAAATTTTACATCGAAAATGAGGATTCCGACTACCCTCAAAATCGATGGATCACGATCGCCAGCTACGGTACGGCCATAACGCCGTTCTTCGACAAAAGTCGAAGAAACATGGGGAGAAAAATAATAAGGTGGGTTCTTCCTCTCGTCTAATGTGATGCCGGCAACACACGACGGTTGTCCTGTCACATTAATTTGGGTCTCTTTGGGTCTCTTTAATTTTGGGTCAATTAAGGGTCATGAGTTAAAGTTCGAATAAAGGTTAATCCTCACATAGCATAATCGTAGTATATCCAAGTAAAATAAAATAACTAGAATAAAGAAAATAAACTAAAAGAGCAGGAGGTGCCAAATATTTAAGAAGAGGATCGGCCCCGTTCCCGGGTACCCCCTTCTGATCCCTTGGCAAAATAGGGTTTAAAGGCTGATTTTTTTTCAAACCAAAATGATGATGCAAATGAGACTTTGACTTGTGATTTCTGTGTTTTTCGTGTGCGATACACGAGTGATAAAAGTAAAAGGCCGATGGGCCGTAATTGATTGAAGGTGGCCGATGGGCCAGGATTGATTGAAAATGGCCGATGGGCCAGTGTTTATTTTAGGGTGGCCAATGGGCCGTGATTGATAAAAGTGTGTGCGAAATCACTCATCTCATCTCGTTATTCTCATTTATTCAATTTTAGAAATCAGTTCTTTATTCCCTTTTATCATTAAGTTCGATTAAATATCTGGCACCTGAGGTGGAGGAAAAAATAAACGAAAGATCTTTTTGGGTTTATTTTGTTGGTTTTATAGTTTTTATGGCTTTTCAATATGGGGGCTAGAAGGGCCTAACTAAGGGATTTTACTTGGATTTACATGATTAGTGCTTTACTACTGATCATCGGATTAACCCTAACCTAAGGTCCTAGACCGCCCACATCAGCTCTCCCAGTCCCCTAACGGAACAGGAAAAGTGATGGGGCGAAGCCTAACGCGCTAAGCTACTTAACGGGGAAATCCGATCTAATGCTAGGATATGAATAGCCTGAATTTGATGGTTCAGCGCCTAAGCAATTTACTAATTGTGATTTTTAATTGGTTCGGTTTGTTTTGAGTTGAAGATTGATTAAGAGGTGGATTAAATGTATTTTGGGGTTCTGTTTAAGTTGTTTAAGGTTCTGGAATTTATAGTTTTAATTTAAAACGTGAAATGATGTCGAAATCCGTGAAACGGGGTTGGCAGAAGACTTGGGCGCCAGGGGGGGTGGCGCCTAGGATATTCTGGTAACTTGGGCGCCCAGGCAGTGGCGCCTAAGTGGTTGTTTCTGGGTGGGTTGGCTAGCAACGATGGTATCGATGTTATTTTGGGAATCCAAGGATTTCTTACTTGGTGAATTTTAATGTTTCAACTTGTTCTAATTCTCTGATGTTCGAATGTCAAAGGGATTCGGATCCGGATTTTGAAACAAAATTTAGAATTCGCGTTTTAGTGCAAATGAGAGGGTAGGCGCCAAGAGGGTGGCGCCTAGGTTGATGGCTTGTGAATTTAAGTATTCCGTTGGGACTTAGTTATTGGTTTTCGGATCTAGAGACTATTTTAGATTCTGGTCTTAATTAATTTAAGTGGTAAGGTGTTTAGTTACTCGTTTTAAATTGAAGTTGTGAACCAAGGTTAGAGTGTAGGATAGGCGCCACAGGGGTGGTGCATAGGTGGTCGTTTGTCGGTTCGTAAGGGCTTTGAATGCTACGTCTGAATCGATTAAAGTTTCAAACGTTTTAAGTTAAAAGTGTTTTAATATGTTGATTCGGATTGGTTTAAATGTTAATTAATTATGTTAAGTTGTCGGTTGGGGTACTTTATGAAGACAGGTAGGCTGGGCGCCCAGGGAGTGGCGCCTAGGTTTTTTTCTGTCGGTTCGGTATGTTTTTAGGTCAATTTAAGTTTAAATTGGTTTAAGGGCTTAGTGTGTTTGGGTGTGGAATGCTATTCGTATTCAATTGGGATTCATTTAAACGCCAATTAATTGGGCTAAGTTGTGAATCGGGTTTTTCCGAAAACAGGGAAGCTGGGCGCCCAGGGTGTGGTGCCCAGGTGGACTTTGACAGATGGGCGCCAAGGGTGTGGCGCCCAGGTGAATTATTCTGTGGTTCGGGTCGGTTCAGTATTTTTTAGGTTGATTTGCAGTTGAGCTTTATGGTTTGATGTATTTTAAATTAAAAATGTCATGTTGCGATGATTACGATTAAATTTCGTTTCAATTAACTTGGCTTTAGTGACGGGAGAGGTTGGGCGCCCAGAGAGCGGTACCCAGGTGGAGGTGACAGGATCGGCGCCCAGGGGGTGGCGCCCAAGTGTCTGTCTTGTGTGTCCGAGTTGGTTCGATGTTTTAAGTCTATTCGGGTTTATGGTTCGATTGTTTTAGAATTCAAGGGTGTTCTGGTGTGTTGATCGTGATTGACTTCGAATTTAATTTCAAGTAGGGTTTCCTAGTGATTGGGTAGGATGGGCGCCAGGAGGGTGGTGCCCAAGTGGATGCGGAAGGATAGACACCAAGGGGGTGGCGCCCAAGTGGATGCGGCAGGATAGGCACCAAGGGGGTGGCGCCCAAGTGGATGTTTTGTGGTTTATTCGTTTTGTACTTTCTAAGTTGGTTTGAGTCCAAATTGATTAAGGTTTCGAGTCTTCTAGGTTAATAGTGTTTTAAGGTCTTAATTCGGGTTTAATCAATTAAGTTTAATTAAGTGGTGGTTTCTAAGGGAATGGGATAAGATAGGCGCCAGGAGGGTGGTGCCCAAGTGTAAAGGCAAGCTGGGCGCCCAGGGGGTGGCGCCCAGGTGTCTGTTTTGTGGTTTCGGGTGGCTTTTGCGTTTTTAGGTTGGTTCAAGTCTAAGTTGATTGAGGTTTTAAATTTCTTAAATTTAAAAGTGTTTTGTTATGTTAACTAGGATTAAATTTGGGTTGTGTTTAATTAGAAATTTTAATTAGGGGTTCTTTAGAAACGGGATAGGATGGGCGCCAAGAGGGTGGTGCCCAGGTGGCAGTGCAGGCTGGGCACCCAGAGGGTGGCGCCCAGGTGGACTTTTTAAAGTTTATTGGTTTTGAGTTTTTTGAGTTAACTAGAGATTAAGTTAATTAAGGTTTACTTATTCTAGGTTTAAAATATTTTACTGTGTTGATTCGGATTAGTTTAAGGTCTTAACTAATTATCTTAAGCTTTAATCGGGGTGTTTTGGAGAATGAATAGGCTGGGCGCCCAGAGGGTGGCGCCCAGGTGGCTATGGAAGGATGGGGGCCCAGGGGGTGGCGCCCAGGTGGCTGTCTTTTGGGGTGTTAGGTTTTTTGTGTTTTTAAAGTTCCTAACTACTTCTAACTCTGAATTAATTAGGGTCTTAAGGTTTTAGGGTTCTTAATGATTTGATGTTTCTTAAGTTAGCTAATTATGATGTTTTAATTAATCTTATGATTTATTCTACTTAGGCGCTAAACTCAATAACCTAGACTATCTAATTATTATTTTTGGGTTTTCTGGATATCTTTTAATTTGTTTTTGGTTTCTCCTCTAATTTACTAGAGAGTAAAGAAAGAGAAGAAGGGATTTTATGATTTATGATTTTTTTGGGATTTTCTATGGTTATGCAATTCAAATGATATGATGTGAAGTGTGACAAAGATGGTAATTCAAAGTTCAGAACAGATCATACAACCAAACATATCATCATTATGCAGTTTCTAAATGAACTAAATGCGGAAGATTTGAAGTTGTGCACAAAAGTGGAGAAATCCACTTGGGCGCCACCCCTGTGGCGCCTACCCTGCTCAGTCAGGGTTTTCAACGGAACACAACGAACGCACAAGAATCTTGGTGTTTTCAACACAACTTCCAATATTCAGCGACTGATGCGAATGTATTAATTCGAACTACTAGCGATGCAACTAACGAAATTATAAGCAAACGATGCAACGGGCGGAGATCAAGAACCTGGACCCTGTCGCAGAAGGGTAGGCGCCCAGGGGGTGGCGCCCAGGTGATTCAAGATGGGCAGGCGCCCAGTGTGTGGCGCCCAGGTGGTTCCGGAGATAGCAGGCGCCCAGCCTTTCTGCCAAAGGCTGTTCGCGATCTTTTCAATATAAATGATGATGGTTATGATGCTAATGCGAGATCTGATCTAACTATGCAATTAGAACTACAAAATCAAGACGAATCTACTATATTAGAATGAACCTAAACATATTACTAACATGATGATGCACTAATACTATTTTTATCACAAGCTAATGTAGATCTACGATGCTCAAATGGTCCTAAGCATATTTCTAAGAATGAATGGTAATGGAATATGGAAAAAGAAAGAAGAGATCTAGGAATACCGGCATATGACGCGTTCCTCAAGTTCCTAAAACGAAGCTTTTGCAAAGATCCATAGCTCCAGTTGAAGATATGGAAGCCTCCTCCTCTCTTTCTCCTTCCTCTACTATAGATCTGAAGTTCTTCTCTAATGGTGGCTACTTTTCTTCTTCTTTTTCTATTCTCTCCTTTTGCCTCTTTTCCTAGGGTTTTTGGGTAGCCTCCTCTTGTAAATGAAGTTAAAAGGGATTATATAGGTTTGGGACGAGTTTAGAAGGGGCTAGGGCTTCATTAATTCGTGTTTCTAGAAGGTCTCACGCATCCCTAGGCGGCTTAAGTTGTTTTAGGGTGAACTAGGGTTTGGAGGGAGGATGGGCGCCCATGGGGTGGCGCCCACATGGCCTGCGTATGCTGGGCGCCCATGGGGTGGCGCCCAGGTGATCCTGGAGAGAGTGGGCGCCCACAGGGTGGTGCCCAGCTGGTTCGTGCTTCGCTTTTGATCTTTGGTCCCATTTGGAGTCGAGACTGAACGGATATGTCTTCACCTGGGGGGGGGACCTACATTAGCACTTAATAGGCTGGGTGCCACATGGGTGGTGCCCAGATGGATTTCAAGGCCGGGCGCCACATGGGTGGTGCCCAGATGGATTTAAAGGCTGGGCGCCACATGGGTGGTGCCTAGGTGGTTCGGTTCGTCTTCGATGCTTGGTCCTACGTATGAGTGGTCCCGGTCTAATCTTGAGCCAAACAAATAAATTTTAAGGTGGACGCCCACCATGGGGTGCCTAGGTGGTCCTGGGCTGTGTGGGCGCCACAGGATTGGTGCCTATGTGGAACTTAGGAGGGTAGGCGTCACATGGGTGGTGCGTAGGTGGAGTCGGTTCATTTTCGGAGTTCGGCCCCTACGTTGAGTGGTCTCGGGCTACTTTTAGGCTAACTAGTGAAATTTGGAGGCTGGGCGCCCACCATGGGGCGCCTAGGTGGTCCCGGGCTGTGTGGCGCCCACCAAGGGGCGCCAAGATGGTTTTCCATAGGGTGGGCGCCACATGGGTGGTGCCTAGGTGATCTCTTCTTAGGACAAACTTCGGAAGCTCATAACTTTTGACTCGCTTATCGGATTTCGACGTTCTACATACCGCCGGAAAGCTCTCGAAGTGAGGAATCTAATGGTCTAAATTTCTTGACAAATAGGAGCTGAAAAATATGGGAGATCTCTGGACCAATGAATTCGATTTCCTAACTTAGGCTAATCGGGTGATATTTTGGCAAACTAAGTATGGTCTTTGGAGGGATTGGCCTAAGCATGTCTTAAGTGGTCCGGAAAGGGTTTGAGTGGTGTCATGGTTCACTCCTTGTGTGAGTAGTGGGTTGGGCTCAAGATCTTGACGCGACTCGGCTTCTCTCTCACGAACTTCTAGAAATCGTTGAACTAAGTCTAAAATTAACAACAAGCATCTTCATCGTCGTTAATTAATCTGAATTATGTCATTAATCATTCAATTATGGGTGAAATGGGGGCATCGCTATATATGATAGGTATTTAAGGCTATCATAGGGGCCAAATGAGGTGTCTACAAACCTCTACTAGCGAAAGTTCGGCAACCTGTTGGGGATTCTAAGCGTCTCCTGGCAAATGTAAGCTGTAAACAGCGTTTCGCGCAAGTGATGGCTAGAAGACGCGCTCGTGAAAGTACGAGTACTGCTTTTTTTTTTTTTTTTTTACTCTGAAATGGGTTTCCGGCAAGTTAGTGCATAAAAACTAGTCTCGAGCGGTGGCAGCAGCAAATCTCGAGCACTCTCTTGATCATTTTAAGGAATTCGCAGGGCTGGGCGTCAATTGGACAAAAAGGTGCAAGTTTCTTTGCAAATTGTAAGACTGATGAACAGATGGCAGTATCTTCAATTCTTAATGTCACGAAGGTAGATCTTCCAATCAGATATGTTGTGGTTCCCTTGTCTTCCAGATAGCTCAATTTCAATGACCGTGAACCTCTACTGGCGAAAGTTCGGCAACGATTATTTGGGTGGAAAGCTAAAGCATCATCATATGCAGGTAGCGTGGAACTGATTAAGTCTACATTATCTTCCTTCCATCTATTACGGGCGACTGTATTTATGCTTCCTCAAGCTGGCTTTGCATGCTTTGGATCGTCATGTCAGGGATTTCTTCTGGAATTGTTGAATTCTCATTACATCCATCCTATAGCTTGGGACTCTATATGCCAACCGATAGCCATGGGTGCATTGGGTATCAACTCAATTCATGGAACAGCCAAGGCAGCCCTCTTAAGGAAAGTTTGGAATGTTGTCAGCAAGAAACACACCTGCTGGAGCTTATGGATTAATGCCAAGTACTTTCGTGGAACGTCTTTTTGGGACGTGTTAATCCCTAAAACTGCCCCTTGGGGTTGGAAGAACATTTTAGTGCTTAGACTAATTGCTATGCCTCACATAAAATTACTAGTTGGCAATGGGCACCAAATAAAGTTCTGGACTGACCCTTGGGTTAATGGAGGGCGTTTAAAAGATTGTCATGGAGATAGAGCAGTGTATGATCTAGGCGTGGGGCCTGATATTAACGTCCCTCAATTTATTCAGAATCACAGGTGGAAGTTTCCCACTCCCACTTCAAATGCATTGATGGATATCTTCCAAACGATTCCAAATGAGATCGAGCCATGGCCTAACTTCAATGATGGACTTGTGTGGACTCTACAAGAGCATGGCAACTTCACTTTAAAGTCTCCTCACAATCGAGTATGCAGGAAATGGGATCAAACCCTCCAGCGGCCTTCTATGATTTGGTTTACAGGGTGTATTAAAAAACACTCCATCTGTGCTTGGATGTTACTAAGGGGAAGGCTAAAAACAAAAGATTTTCTCCTTCAAAGGAATGTGGCGTGTGATTCTTGTTGCGTTCTTTGTAATTGTACATCTGAGACAGCTGCTCATTTAATTGTCTACTGCCCTTACTCTCAAGAAGTGTGGAAATCTCTCTTAGAAATGCTAGACCTGGAGCCGATCAGCTGTGAAAATCCTCCACTGGAATTGCTGGAATCCATTATATTTCCAATAGAGCATCAAAAGACTGGCCTTCTGACTCCTGGGAACACTCCAGCACGGCTGTGTTACAGAACATTATTCAGACCGTATGCAGTAGAACTCATTATCCTGACATAGCTTTCTTTCCCAAATGAAATCTATCATCATTGGAATGTTCCTCCAAGCAACTCAGGTCTCCGATCGAAGCTTCCTCCCTAATTGAACCCTGGGTGGCGAGTATCTACTTGGTCAACTAATAACCATTAGATTGGAGTTCTACGGAGTGACGTCCATAAACAGAAGGCAGGTCATATTGAGCAGGAGTTGACTTACTTTATGGCAGTATTTCAAATAATGCAGCTCAATCCAGAGAATATCACACATCTTACTATTGACTCATATTCAGCACTCCATCAAGTCCTTCGCAGTCCTCAGAAGTCTGATTGGAAGGTACGCTTTCAAGTAAGAAGATTACATACGTTTCTTCATAAATTTGAGCAGATTCAGTACTTGATGCATCATCTAAGAACAGCTCGATTCGGCAAAGTTTTAAACAGAAACTCAGCTACTTCCTACCGAAATCATAATGCATTTGAATTCTTTGTATAGACAAAAATATAGAAGCTAGTGAGTAGCTTTGGTGGTTAGTTTATTTATTGATTATTTTAGTACTTATTTGTTTATTAGTTGTAAATAGAGGGGTATGCCCCTTTGGAAGCATCTTCCATGTGGGAGAGTTCCTTCTCTGTATTATATTCTTTTATAAATAGAAGAACTAACTTTTCCTTAAAAAAATAAATAAAGAAAAGACAAAAACCAGTCTCGAGGGATTCTGCCCCGTTTCGACCAAAAACCGTATCTCGTGCAGTCAAGAGCCGACATTTGGATAAAAACGCGGGTTCGATGATTCTAGTGCATTTCATGGTATCACGATCCAGTCTTACGCTTCGAGATGCGTTTCATACTATTCTAGGCCGAAACACACATTTCAGGATATTTTGAGATACGTTTAGCTTAAAGACGTTTTTCACGCGATTCTGGGGTTAGGAACTCGTTGCAGGGGTTTCAAGGTTGTTTTAAGACCGAGACCAGTGCTTCGGGCAGTTCGTTGGTAAATCTAGGCGGCTCTGGGAGAATGAAGGTTGTAAACCGCATTTCACGCGATTCATAGTTCAAAGCCGCGCTCTGGAACTTCTGTGACGTCTTCTTACTTCAGAACGGGCTTCTGGGGAATTATGGCTCAAGAGCTAATCCTGTCGGACTTTGCCTCATTTCTTACTTTCAAGACAATTTTGTGCAATCCGTGCCCATTATTTGGAGATAAATGGGTGCAGCGGCACTCTAGGCGTTTTGTGGTATTCCGGTCCAGTCTTTCACCTTAAAATTCGTTTCAGGCGATTCTATGCAGAAGCACCCGTTTGATGATATTCTGAGATAGCTTCCTCTTTAGTAAGTACTTCAGGCGAATCACGGCTTAGGAACGCATTACATGGGCTTTAGGGTTGTTTCAGACTAAAACGCGTGCTTCGGGCAATTCCGAGGTGATTTTATCATGAAACCACGTTCTGGGTGGCTCCTGAAAGATGCTGGCTCCAAACCGCGTTTCACGAAATCCACGGTCGAAAGACGCGCATAGGAAACTTCCAGGAATCCTTTTCCCCTTCAGACGGGACTCGGGCAAACTAGGGTTGAACAACTCATCTTGCGGTATTCAGAGACATTTCTTACTGAAAACCGTATTTCGTGCGATGAATAGCCTATATCTGGATAAAAGCGTGTCCAGGGAGATTCTACGGCACTCAGGGGGTTATGCTCTTTCGTTTTGCTTTGAAATGCATCTCATTCGGTCCTAGGCTGAAATACGCATTTTAGGATATCATGAGGTATGCCTTTCTTTAAAACGTGTTCCACGCGATTCTAGGGTTTCGAATGAATTGCGGGCTATTCAAGGCTGTTTAAGGCCGGATCCCATGCTTCGGGCAGCCTGTTGGGGATTCTAAGCGTCTCCTGGCAAATGTAAGCTGTAAATAGCGTTTCGCGCAAGTGATGGCTAGAAGACGCGCTCATGAAAGTACGAGTACTGCTTTTTTTTTTAAGATGCGCTCGTGAAAGTACGAGTACTGCTTTTTTTTTTTTTTTTTACTCTGAAATGGGTTTCCGGCAAGTTAGTGCATAAAAACTAGTCTCGAGCGGTGGCAGCAGCAAATCTCGAGCACTCTCTTGATCATTTTAAGGAATTCGCAGGGCAGGGCGTCAATTGGACAAAAAGGTGCAAGTTTCTTTGCAAATTGTAAGACTGATGAACAGATGGCAATATCTTCAATTCTTAATGTCACGAAGGTAGATCTTCCAATCAGATATGTTGTGGTTCCCTTGTCTTCCAGGAAGCTCAATTTCAATGACCGTGAACCTCTACTGGCGAAAGTTCGGCAACGATTATTTGGGTGGAAAGCTAAAGCATCATCATATGCAGGTAGCGTGGAACTGATTAAGTCTACATTATCTTCCTTCCATCTATTACGGGCGACTGTATTTATGCTTCCTCAAGCTGGCTTTGCATGCTTTGGATCGTCATGTCAGGGATTTCTTCTGGAATTGTTGAATTCTCATTACATCCATCCTATAGCTTGGGACTCTATATGCCAACCGATAGCTATGGGTGGATTGGGTATCAACTCAATTCATGGAACAGCCAAGGCAGCCCTCTTAAGGAAAGTTTGGAATGTTGTCAGCAACAAACACACCTGCTGGAGCATATGGATAATGCCAAGTGCTTCCGTGGAACGTCTTTTTGGGACGTGTTAGTCCCTAAAACTGCCCCTTGGGGTTGGAAGAATATTTTAGTGCTTAGACTAATTGCTATGCCTCACATAAAATTACTAGTTGGCAATGGGCACCAAATAAAGTTCTGGACTGACCCTTGTGTTAATGGAGGGCGTTTAAAAGATTGTCATGGAGATAGAGCAGTGTATGATCTAGGCGTGGGGACTGATATTAACGTCCCTCAATTTATTCAGAATCACAGGTGGAAGTTTCCCACTCCCACTTCAAATGCATTGATATCTTCGAAACGATTCCAAATGAGATCGAGCCATGGCCTAACTTCAATGATGGACTTGTTTGGACTCTACAAGAGCATGGCAACTTCACTTTAAAGTCTCCTCACAATCCAGTATGCAGGAAATGGGATCAAACCCTCCAGCGGCCTTCTATGATTTGGTTTACAGGGTGTATTAAAAAACACTCCATCTGTGCTTGGATGTTACTAAGGGGAAGGCTAAAAACAAAAGATTTTCTCCTTCAAAGGAATGTGGCGTGTGATTCTTGTTGCGTTCTTTGTAATTGTACATGTGAGACAGCTGCTCATTTAATTGTCTACTGTCCTTACTCTCAAGAAGTGTGGGAATCTCTCTTAGAAAAGCTAGACCTGGAGCCGATCGGCTGTGAAAATCCTCCATTGGAATTGCTGGAATCCATTATATTTCCAATAGAGCAGCAAAAGACAGGCCTTCTGACTCCTGGGAACACTCCAGCACGGCTGTGTTACAGAACATTATTCAGACCGTATGCAGTAGAACTCATTATCCTGACATAGCTTTCTTTCCTAAATGAAATTTGTCATCATTGGAATGTTCCTCCAAGCAACTCGGGTCTCCGATCGAAGCTTCCTCCCTAATTGAACCATGGGTGGCGAGTATCTACTTGGTCTACTAATAACCATGTGATTGGAGTTCTACGGAGTGACGTCCATAAACAGAAGGCAGGTCATATTGAGCAGGAGTTGACTTACTTTATGGCAGTATTTCAAATAATGCAGCTCAATCCAGAGAATATCACACATCTTACTATTGACTCATATTCAGCACTCCATCAAGTCCTTCGCAGTCCTCAGAAGTCTGATTGGAAGGTACGCTTTCAAGTAAGAAGATTACATACGTTTCTTCATAAATTTGAGCAGATTCAGTACTTGATGCTTCATCTAAGAACAGCTCAATTCGGCAAAGTTTTAAACAGAAACTTAGCTACCTTCTACCGAAATCATAATGCATTTGAATTCTTTGTATAGACAAAAATATAGAAGCTAGTGAGTAGCTTTGGTGGTTAGTTTATTTATTGATTATTTTAGTACTTTTTTGTTTATTAGTTGTAAATAGTGGGGTATGCCCCTTTGGAAGCATCTTCCATGTGGGAGAGTTCCTTCTCTGTATTATATTCTTTTTGAAATAGAAGAACTAACTTTTCCTTCAAAAAAAATAAAGAAAAAATAAAAACCAGTCTCGAGGGATTCTGCCCCGTTTCCGTCCAAAAACCGTATCTCGTGCAGTCAAGAGCCGACATTTGGATAAAAACGCGGGTTCGATGATTCTAGTGCATTTCATGGTATCACGATCCGGTCTTACGCTTCGAGATGCGTTTCATACTATTCTAGGCCGAAACACACATTTCAGGATATTTTGAGATACGTTTAGCTTAAAGACGTTTTTCACGCGATTCTGGGGTTAGGAACGCGTTGCAGGGGTTTCAAGGTTGTTTTAAGACCGAGACCAGTGCTTCGGGCAGTTCGTTGGTAAATCTAGGCGGCTCTGGGAGAATGAAGGTTGTAAACCGCATTTCACGCGATTCATAGTTCAAAGCCGCGCTCTGGAACTTCTGTGACGTCTTCTTACTTCAGAACGGGCTTCTGGGGAATTATGGCTCAAGAGCTAATCCTGTCGGACTTTGCCTCATTTCTGACTTTCAAGACAATTTTGTGCAATCCGTGCCCATTATTTGGAGATAAATGGGTGCAGCGGCACTCTAGGCGTTTTGGGGTATTCCGGTCCAGTCTTTCACCTTAAAATTCGTTTCAGGCGATTCTATGCAGAAGCACCCGTTTGATGATATTCTGAGATAGCTTCCTCTTTAGTAAGTACATCAGGCGAATCACGGCTTAGGAACGCATTACATGGGCTTTAGGGTTGTTTCAGACTAAAACGCGTGCTTCGGGCAATTCCGAGGTGATTTTATCATGAAACCACGTTCTGGGTGGCTCTTGAAAGATGCTGGCTCCAAACCGCGTTTCACGAAATCCACGGTTGAAAGACGCGCATAGGAAACTTCCAGGAATCCTTTTCCCCTTCAGACGGGACTCGGGCAAACTAGGGTTGAACAACTCATCTTGCGGTATTCAGAGACATTTCTTACTGAAAACCGTATTTCGTGCGATGAATAGCCTATATCTGGATAAAAGCGTGTCCAGGGAGATTCTACGGCACTCAGGGGGTTATGCTCTTCCGTTTTGCTTTGAAATGCATCTCATTCGGTCCTAGGCTGAAATACGCATTTTAGGATATTATGAGGTATGCCTTTCTTTAAAACGTGTTCCACGCGATTCTAGGGTTTCGAACGAATTGCGGGCTATTCAAGGCTGTTTAAGATCGGATCCCATGCTTCGGGCAGCCTGTTGGGGATTCTAAGCGTCTCCTGGCAAACGTAAGCTGTAAATAGCGTTTCGCGCAAGTGATGGCTAGAAGACGCGCTCGTGAAAGTACGAGTACTGCTTTTTTTTTTTAAGATGCGCTCGTGAAAGTACGAGTACTGCTTTTTTTTTTTTTTTACTCTGAAATGGGTTTCCGGCAAGTTAGTGCATAAAAACTAGTCTCGAGCGGTGGCAGCAGCAAATCTCGAGCACTCTCTTGAGGAATTCGCAGGGCAGGGCGTCAATTGGACAAAAAGGTGCAAGTTTCTTTGCAAATTGTAAGACTGATGAACAGATGGCAATATCTTCAATTCTTAATGTCACGAAGGTAGATCTTCCAATCAGATATGTTGTGGTTCCCTTGTCTTCCAGGAAGCTCAATTTCAATGACCGTGAACCTCTACTGGCGAAAGTTTGGCAACGATTATTTGGGTGGAAAGCTAAAGCATCATCATATGCAGGTAGCGTGGAACTGATTAAGTCTACATTATCTTCCTTCCATCTATTACGGGCGACTGTATTTATGCTTCCTCAAGCTGGCTTTGCATGCTTTGGATCGTCATGTCAGGGATTTCTTCTGGAATTGTTGAATTCTCATTACATCCATCCTATAGCTTGGGACTCTATATGCCAACCGATAGCCATGGCTGGATTGGGTATCAACTCAATTCATGGAACAGGCAAGGCAGCCCTCTTAAGGAAAGTTTGGAATGTTGTCAGCAAGAGACACACCTGCTGGAGCTTATGGATTAATGCCAAGTACTTTCGTGGAACGTCTTTTTGGGACGTGTTAATCCCTAAAACTGCCACTTGGGGTTGGAAGAACATTTTAGTGCTTAGACTAATTGCTATGCCTCACATAAAATTACTAGTTGGCAATGGGCACCAAATAAAGTTCTGGACGGACCTTTGGGTTAATGGAGGGCGTTTAAAAGATTGTCTTGGAGATAGAGCAGTGTATGATCTAGGCGTGGGGCCTGATATTAACGTCCCTCAATTTATTCAGAATCACAGGTGGAAGTTTCCCACTCCCACTTCAAATGCATTGATGGATATCTTCCAAACGATTCCAAATGAGATCGAGCCATGGGCTAACTTCAATGATGGACTTGTTTGGACCCTACAAGAGCATGGCAACTTCACTTTAAAGTTTCCTCCCAATCCAGTATGCAGGAAATGGGATCAAACCCTCCAGCGGCCTTCTATGATTTGGTTTACAGGGTGTATTAAAAAACACTCCATCTGTGCTTGGATGTTACTAAGGGGAAGGCTAAAAACAAAAGATTTTCTCCTTCAAAGGAATGTGGCGTGTGATTCTTGTTGCGTTCTTTGTAATTGTACATGTGAGACAGCTGCTCATTTAATTGTCTACTGTCCTTACTCTCAAGAAGTGTGGGAATCTCTCTTAGAAAAGCTGGACCTGGAGCCGATCGGCTGTGAAAATCCTCCATTGGAATTGCTGGAATCCATTATATTCCAATAGAGCAGCAAAAGACAGGCCTTCTGACTCCTGGGAACACTCCAGCACGGCTGTGTTACAGAACATTATTCAGACCGTATGCAGTAGAACTCATTATCCTGACATAGCTTTCTTTCCTAAATGAAATTTGTCATCATTGGAATGTTCCTCCAAGCAACTCAGCTCTCCGATCGAAGCTTCCTCCCTAATTGAACCATGGGTGGCGAGTATCTACTTGGTCAACTAATAACCATGTGATTGGAGTTCTATGGAGTGACGTCCATAAACAGAAGGCAGGTCATATTGAGCAGGAGTTGACTTACTTTATGGCAGTATTTCAAATAATGCAGCTCAATCCAGAGAATATCACACATCTTACTATTGACTCATATTCAGCACTCCATCAAGTCCTTCGCAGTCCTCAGAAGTCTGATTGGAAGGTACGCTTTCAAGTAAGAAGATTACATATGTTTCTTCATAAATTTGAGCAGATTCAGTACTTGATGCTTCATCTAAGAACAGCTCGATTCGGTAAAGTTTTAAACAGAAACTCAGCTACTTTCTTCCGAAATCATAATGCATTTGAATTCTTTGTATAGACAAAAATATAGAAGCTAGTGAGTAGCTTTGGTGGTTAGTTTATTTATTGATTATTTTAGTACTTTTTTGTTTATTAGTTGTAAATAGAGGGGTATGCCCCTTTGGAAGCATCTTCCATGTGGGAGAGTTCGTTCTCTGTATTATATTCTTTTTGAAATAGAAGAACTAACTTTTCCTTCAAAAAAAAATAAAGAAAAAATAAAAACCAGTCTCGAGGGATTCTGCCCCGTTTCCGTCCAAAAACCGTATCTCGTGCAGTCAAGAGGCGACATTTGGATAAAAACGCGGGTTCGATGATTCTAGTGCATTTCATGGTATCACGATCCGGTCTTACGCTTCGAGATGCGTTTCATACTATTCTAGGCCGAAACACACATTTCAGGATATTTTGGGATACGTTTAGCTTAAAGACGTTTTTCACGCGATTCTGGGGTTAGGAACGCGTTGCAGGGGTTTCAAGGTTGTTTTAAGACCGAGACCAGTGCTTCGGGCAGTTCGTTGGTAAATCTAGGCGGCTCTGGGAGAATGAAGGTTGTAAACCGCATTTCACGCGATTCATAGTTCAAAGCCGCGCTCTGGAACTTCTGTGACGTCTTCTTACTTCAGAACGGGCTTCTGGGGAATTATGGCTCAAGAGCTAATCCTGTCGGACTTTGCCTCATTTCTGACTTTCAAGACAATTTTGTGCAATCCGTGCCCATTATTTGGAGATAAATGGGTGCAGCGGCACTCTAGGCGTTTTGGGGTATTCCGGTCCAGTCTTTCACCTTAAAATTCGTTTCAGGCGATTCTATGCAGAAGCACCCGTTTGATGATATTCTGAGATAGCTTCCTCTTTAGTAAGTACTTCAGGCGAATCACGGCTTAGGAACGCATTACATGGGCTTTAGGGTTGTTTCAGACTAAAACGCGTGCTTCGGGCAATTCCGAGGTGATTTTATCATGAAACCACGTTCTGGGTGGCTCTTGAAAGATGCTGGCTCCAAACCGCGTTTCACGAAATCCACGGTCGAAAGACGCGCATAGGAAACTTCCAGGAATCCTTTTCCCCTTCAGACGGGACTCGGGCAAACTAGGGTTGAACAACTCATCTTGCGGTATTCAGAGACATTTCTTACTGAAAACCGTATTTCGTGCGATGAATAGCCTATATCTGGATAAAAGCGTGTCCAGGGAGATTCTACGGCACTCAGGGGGTTATGCTCTTTCGTTTTGCTTTGAAATGCATCTCATTCGGTCCTAGGCTGAAATACGCATTTTAGGATATCATGAGGTATGCCTTTCTTTAAAACGTGTTCCACGCGATTCTAGGGTTTCGAACGAATTGCGGGCTATTCAAGGCTGTTTAAGACCGGATCCCATGCTTCGGGCAGCCTGTTGGGGATTCTAAGCGTCTCCTGGCAAATGTAAGCTGTAAATAGCGTTTCGTGCAAGTGATGGCTAGAAGACGCGCTCGTGAAAGTACGAGTACTGCTTTTTTTTTAAGATGCGCTCGTGAAAGTACGAGTACTGCTTTTTTTTTTTTTTTTTTTACTCTGAAATGGGTTTCCGGCAAGTTAGTGCATAAAAACTAGTCTCGAGCGGTGGCAGCAGCAAATCTCGAGCACTCTCTTGATCATTTTAAGGAATTCGCAGGGCAGGGCGTCAATTGGACAAAAAGGTGCAAGTTTCTTTGCAAATTGTAAGACTGATGAACAGATGGCAATATCTTCAATTCTTAATGTCACGAAGGTAGATCTTCCAATCAGATATGTTGGGGTTCCCTTGTCTTCCAGGAAGCTCAATTTCAATGACCGTGAACCTCTACTGGCGAAAGTTCGGCAACGATTATTTGGGTGGAAAGCTAAAGCATCATCATATGCAGGTAGCGTGGAACTGATTAAGTCTACATTATCTTCCTTCCATCTATTACGGGCGACTGTATTTATGCTTCCTCAAGCTGGCTTTGCATGCTTTGGATCGTCATGTCAGGGATTTCTTCTGGAATTGTTGAATTCTCATTACATCCATCCTATAGCTTGGGACTCTATATGCCAACCGATAGCTATGGGTGGATTGGGTATCAACTCAATTCATGGAACAGCCAAGGCAGCCCTCTTAAGGAAAGTTTGGAATGTTGTCAGCAACAAACACACCTGCTGGAGCATATGGATAATGCCAAGTGCTTCCGTGGAACGTCTTTTTGGGACGTGTTAGTCCCTAAAACTGCCCCTTGGGGTTGGAAGAATATTTTAGTGCTTAGACTAATTGCTATGCCTCACATAAAATTACTAGTTGGCAATGGGCACCAAATAAAGTTCTGGACTGACCCTTGTGTTAATGGAGGGCGTTTAAAAGATTGTCATGGAGATAGAGCAGTGTATGATCTAGGCGTGGGGCCTGATATTAACGTCCCTCAATTTATTCAGAATCACAGGTGGAAGTTTCCCACTCCCACTTCAAATGCATTGATATCTTCGAAACGATTCCAAATGAGATCGAGCCATGGCCTAACTTCAATGATGGACTTGTTTGGACTCTACGAGAGCATGGCAACTTCACTTTAAAGTCTCCTCACAATCCAGTATGCAGGAAATGGGATCAAACCCTCCAGCGGCCTTCTATGATTTGGTTTACAGGGTGTATTAAAAAACACTCCATCTGTGCTCGGATGTTACTAAGGGGAAGGCTAAAAACAAAAGATTTTCTCCTTCAAAGGAATGTGGCGTGTGATTCTTGTTGCGTTCTTTGTAATTGTACATGTGAGATAGCTGCTCATTTAATTGTCTACTGCCCTTACTCTCAAGAAGTGTGGAAATCTCTCCTAGAAAAGCTAGACCTGGAGCCGATCGGCTGTGAAAATCCTCCATTGGAATTGCTGGAATCCATTATATTTCCAATAGAGCAGCAAAAGACAGGCCTTCTGGCTCCTGGGAACACTCCAGCACGGCTGTGTTACAGAACATTATTCAGACCGTCTGCAGTAGAACTCATTATCCTGACATAGCTTTCTTTCCCAAATGAAATTTGTCATCATTGGAATGTTCCTCCAAGCAACTCAGGTCTCCGATCGAAGCTTCCTCCCTAATCGAACCCCGGGGGGAGAGTATCTACTTGGTCAACTAATAACCATGTGATTGGAGTTCTACGGAGAGACGTCCATAAACAGAAGGCGGGTCATATTGAGCAGGAGTTGACTTACTTTATGGCAGTATTTCAAATAATGCAGCTCATTCCAGAGAATATCACACATCTTACTATTGACTCAGATTCAGCGCTCCATCAAGTCCTTCGCAGTCCTCAGAAGTCTGATTGGAAGGTACGCTTTCAAGTAAGAAGATTACATACATTTCTTCATAAATTTGAGCAGATTCTGTACTTGATGCTTTATCTAAGAACAGCTCGATTCGGCAAAATTTTAAACAGAAACTCAGCTACTTTCTACCGAAATCATAATGCATTTGAATAATTGTATAGACAAAAATATAGAAGCTAGTGAGTAGCTTTGGTGGTTAGTTTATTTATTGATTATTTTAGTACTTATTTGTTTATTAGTTGTAAATAGAGGGGTACGCCCCTTTGGAAGCATCTTCCATGTGGGAGAGTTCCTTTTCTGTATTATATTCTTTTAGAAATAGAAGAACTAACTTTTCCTTAAAAAAAAAAAAAAGAAAAAATAAAAACCCGTCTCGAGGTAGTCTGCCCCGTTTCCGACCAAAAACCGTATCTCGTGCAGTCAAGAGCCGACATTTGGATAAAAACGCGGGTTCGGTGATTCTAGTGCATTTCATGGTATCACGATCTAGTCTTACGCTTCGAGATGCGTTTCATACTACTCTAGGCCGAAACACACATTTCAGGATATTTTGAGATACGTTTAGCTTAAAGACGTTTTTCACGCGATTCTCGGTTTAGGAACGCGTTGCAGGGGTTTCAAGGTTCTTTTAAGACCGAGACCAGTGCTTCGGGCAGTTCGTTGGTAGTTCTAGGCGGCTCTGGGAGAATGAAGGTTGTAAACCGCATTTCACGCGATTCATAGTTCAAAGCCGCGCTCTGGAACTTCTGTGACGTCTTCTTACTTCAGAACGGGCTTCTGGGGAATTATGGCTCAAGAGCTAATCCTGTCGGACTTTGCCTCATTTCTGACTTTCAAGACAATTTTGTGCAATCCGTGCCCATTATTTGGAGATAAATGGGTGCAGCGGCACTCTAGGCGTTTTGTGGTATTCCGGTCCAGTCTTTCACCTTAAAATTTGTTTCAGGCGATTCTATGCAGAAGCACCCGTTTGATGATATTCTGAGATAGCTTCCTCTTTAGTAAGTACTTCAGGCGAATCACGGCTTAGGAACGCATACATGGGCTTTAGGGTTGTTTCAGACTAAAACGCGCGCATCGGGCAATTCCGAGGTGATTTTATCATGAAACCACGTTCGAGGTGGCTCTTGAAAGATGCTGGCTCCAAACCGCGTTTCACGAAATCCACGGTCGGAAGACGCGCATAGGAAACTTCCAGGAATCCTTTTCCCCTTCGGTTGGGACTCGGGCAAGCTAGGGTTGAACAACTCATCTTTCGGTATTCAGAGACATTTCTTACTGAAAACCGTATTTCGTGCGATGAATAGCCTATATCTGGATAAAAGCGTGTCCAGGGTGATTCTACGGCACTCAGGGGGTTATGCTCTTCCGTTTTGCTTTGAAATGCATCTCATACGGTCCTAGGCTGAAATACGCATTTTAGGATATTATGAGGTATGCCTTTCTTTAAAACGTGTTCCACGCGATTCTAGGGTTTCGAACGAATTGCGGGCTATTCAAGGCTGTTTAAGACCGGATCCAATGCTTCGGGCAGCCTGTTGGGGATTCTAAGCGTCTCCTGGCAAATGTAAGCTGTGAACAGCGTTTCGCGCAAGTGATGGTTAGAAGACGCGCTTGTGAAAGTACGAGTACTGCTTTTTTTTTTTTTTTTACTCTGAAATGGGTTTCCGGCAAGTTAGTGCATAAAAACTAGTCTCGAGCGGTGGCAGCAGCAAATCTCGATCACTCTCTTGATCATTTTAAGGAATTCGCAGGGCTGGGCGTCAATTGGACAAAAAGGTGCAAGTTTCTTTGCAAATTGTAAGACTGATGAACAGATGGCAATATCTTCAATTCTTAATGTCACGAAGGTAGATCTTCCAATCAGATATGTTGGGGTTCCCTTGTCTTCCAGGAAGCTCAATTTCAATGACCGTGAACCTCTACTAGCGAGAGTTCGGCAACGATTATTTGGGTGGAAAGCTAAAGCATCATCTTATGCAGGTAGCGTGGAACTGATTTAGTCCACATTATCTTCCTTCCATCTATTACGGGCGACTGTATTTATGCTTCCTCAAGCTGGCTTTGCATGCTTTGGATCGTCATGTCAGGGATTTCTTCTGGAATTGTTGAATTCTTATTACATCCATCCTATAGCTTGGGACTCTATATGCCAACCGATAGCTATGGGTGGATTGGGTATCAACTCAATTCATGGAACAGCCAAGGCAGCCCTCTTAAGGAAAGTTTGGAATGTTGTCAGCAACAAACACACCTGTTGGAGCTTATGGATTAATGCCAAGTACTTTCGTGGAACGTCTTTTTGGGACGTGTTAATCCCTAAAACTGCCCCTTGGGGTTGGAAGAACATTTTAGTGCTTAGACTAATTGCTATGCCTCACATAAAACTACTAGTTGGCAATGGGCACCAAATAAAGTTCTGGACTGACCCTTGGGTTAATGGAGGCCGTTTAAAAGATTGTCATGGAGATAGAGCAGTGTAGGATCTAGGCGTGGGGCTTGATATTAATGTCCCTCAATTTATTCAGAATCGCGGGTGGAAGTTTCCCACTCCCACTTCAAACGCATTGATGGATATCTTCCAAACGATTCCAAATGAGATCGAGCCATGGCCTAACTTCAATGATGGACTTGTTTGGACTCTACAATAGCATGGCAACTTCACTTTAAAGTCTCCTCACAATCCAGTATCCAGGAAATGGGATCAAACCCTCCAGCGGCCTTCTATGATTTGGTTTACAGGTGTATTAAAAAACACTCCATCTGTGCTTGGATGTTACTAAGGGGAAGGCTAAAAACAAAAGATTTTCTCCTTCAAAGGAATGTGGCGTGTGATTCTTGTTGCGTTCTTTGTAATTGTACATGTGAGACATCTGCTCATTTAATTGTCTACTGCCTTTACTCTCAAGAAGTGTGGAAATCTCTCCTAGAAAAGCTAGACCTGGAGCCGATCAGCTGTGAAAATCCTCCATTGGAATTGCTGGAATCCATTATATTTCCAATAGAGCAGCAAAAGATAGGCCTTCTGGCTCCTGGGAACACTCCAGCACGGCTGTGTTACAGAACATTATTCAGACCGTATGCAGTAGAACTCATTATCCTGACATAGCTTTCTTTCCCAAATGAAATTTGTCATCATTGGAATGTTCCTCCAAGCAACTCAACTCTCCGATCGAAGCTTCCTCCCTAATCGAAGCCTGGGTGGCGAGTATCTACTTGGTCAACTAATAACCATGTGATTGGAGTTCTACGGAGTGACGTCCATAAACAGAAGGCGGGTCATACTGAGCAGGAGTTGACTTACTTTATAGCAGTATTTCAAATAATGCAGCTCATTCCAGAGAATATCACACATCTTACTATTGACTCAGATTCGGCGCTCCATCAAGTCCTTCGCAGTCCTCAGAAGTCTGATTGGAAGGTATGCTTTCAAGTAAGAAGATTACATACATTTCTTCATAAATTTGAGCAGATTCTGTACTTGATGCTTCATCTAAGAACAGCTCGATTCGGCAAAGTTTTAAACAGAAACTAAGCTACTTTCTACCGAAATCATAATGCATTTGAATATTTGTATAGACAAAAATATAGAAGCTAGTGAGTAGCTTTGGTGGTTAGTTTATTTATTGATTATTTTAGTACTTATTTGTTTATTAGTTGTAAATAGAGGGGTATGCCCCTTTGGAAGCATCTTCCATGTGGGAGAGTTCCTTTTCTGTATTATATTCTTTTAGAAATAGAAGAACTAACTTTTCCTTCAAAAAAAAATAAAGAAAAAATAAAAACCAGTCTCGAGGGATTCTGCCCCGTTTCCGACCAAAAACCGTATCTCGTGCAGTCAAGAGCCGACATTTGGATAAAAACGCGGGTTCGGTGATTCTAGTGCATTTCATGGTATCACGATCTAGTCTTACGCTTCGAGATGCGTTTCATACTACTCTAGGCCGAAACACACATTTCAGGATATTTTGAGATACGTTTAGCTTAAAGACGTTTTTCACGCGATTCTCGGGTTAGGAACGCGTTGCAGGGGTTTCAAGGTTCTTTTAAGACCGAGACCAGTGCTTCGGGCAGTTCGTTGGTAGTTCTAGGCGGCTCTGGGAGAATGAAGGTTGTAAACCGCATTTCACGCGATTCATAGTTCAAAGCCGCGCTCTGGAACTTCTGTGACGTCTTCTTACTTCAGAACGGGCTTCTGGGGAATTATGGCTCAAGAGCTAATCCTGTCGGACTTTGCCTCATTTCTGACTTTCAAGACAATTTTGTGCAATCCGTGCCCATTATTTGGAGATAAATGGGTGCAGCGGCACTCTAGGCGTCTTGGGGTATTCCGGTCCAGTCTTTCACCTTAAAATTCGTTTCAGGCGATTCTATGCAGAAGCACCCGTTTGATGATATTCTGAGATAGCTTCCTCTTTAGTAAGTACTTCAGGCGAATCACGGCTTAGGAACGCATACATGGGCTTTAGGGTTGTTTCAGACTAAAACGCGCGCTTCGGGCAATTCCGAGGTGATTTTATCATGAAACCACGTTCCAGGTGGCTCTTGAAAGATGCTGGCTCCAAATCGCGTTTCACGAAGTCCACGGTCGAAAGACGCGCATAGGAAACTTCCAGGAATCCTTTTCCCCTTCAGACGGGACTCGGGCAAACTAGGGTTGAACAACTCATCTTGCGGTATTCAGAGACATTTCTTACTGAAAACCGTATTTCGTGTGATGAATAGCCTATATCTGGATAAAAGCGTGTCCATGGTGATTCTACGGCACTCAGGGGGTTATGCTCTTCCGTTTTGCTTTGAAATGCATCTCATACGGTCCTAGGCTGAAATACGCATTTTAGGATATTATGAGGTATGCCTTTCTTTAAAACGTGTTCCACGCGATTCTAGGGTTTCGAACGAATTGCGGGCTATTCAAGGCTGTTTAAGACCGGATCCCATGCTTCGGGCAGCCTGTTGGGGATTCTAAGCGTCTCCTCGCAAATGTAAGCTGTAAACAGCGTTTCGCGCAAGTGATGGTTAGAAGTCGCGCTCGTGAAAGTACGAGTACTGTTTTTTTTTTTTTTTTTTACTCTGAAATGGGTTTCCGGCAAGTTAGTGCATAAAAACTAGTCTCGAGCGGTGGCAGCAGCAAATCTCGAGCACTCTCTTGATCATTTTAAGGAATTCGCAGGGCAGGGTGTCAATTGGACAAAAAGGTACAAGTTTCTTTGGAAATTTCCGGCAAGTTTCTTTGCAAATTGTAAGACTGATGAACAGATGGCAATATCTTCAATTCTTAATGTCACGAAGGTAGATCTTCCAATCAGATATGTTGGGGTTCCCTTGTCTTCCAGGAAGCTCAATTTCAATGACCGTGAACCTCTACTAGCCAAAGTTCGGCAACGATTATTTGGGTGGAAAGCTAAAGCATCATCATATGCAGGTAGCGTGGAACTGATTTAGTCTACATTATCTTCCTTCCATCTATTACGGGCGACTGTATTTATGGTTCCTCAAGCTGGCTTTGCATGCTTTGGATCGTCATGTCAGGGATTTCTTCTGGAATTGTTGAATTCTCATTACATCCATCCTATAGCTTGGGACTCTATATGCCAACCGATAGCTATGAGTGGATTGGGTATCAACTCAATTCATGGAACAGCCAAGGCAGCCCTCTTAAGGAAAGTTTGGAATGTTGTCAGCAACAAACACACCTGCTGGAGCTTATGGATTAATGCCAAGTACTTTCGTGGAACGTCTTTTTGGGACGTGTTAATCCCTAAAACTGCCCCTTGGGGTTGGAAGAACATTTTAGTGCTTAGACTAATTGCTATGCCTCACATAAAACTACTAGTTGGCAATGGGCACCAAATAAAGTTCTGGACTGACCCTTGGGTTAATGGAGGGCGTTTAAAAGATTGTCATGGAGATAGAGCAGTGTATGATCTAGGCGTGGGGCCTGATATTAACGTCCCTCAATTTATTCAGAATCACGGGTCGAAGTTTCCCACTCCCACTTCAAATGCATTGATGGATATCTTCCAAACGATTCCAAATGAGATCGAGCCATGGCCTAACTTCAATGATGGACTTGTTTGGACTCTACAAGAGCATGGCAACTTCACTTTAAAGTCTCCTCACAATCTAGTATGCAGGAAACGGGATCAAACCCTCCAGCGGCCTTCTATGATTTGGTTTACAGGGTTTATTAAAAAACACTCCATCTGTGCTTGGATGTTACTAAGGGGAAGACTAAAAACAAAAGATTTTCTCCTTCAAAGGAATGTGGCGTGTGATTCCATTTGTGTTCTTTGTAATTGTACATGTGAGACAGCTGCTCATTTAATTGTCTACTGCCCTTACTCTCAAGAAGTGTGGAAATCCCTCCTAGAAAAGCTAGACCTGGAGCCGATCAGCTGTGAAAATCCTCCATTGGAATTGCTGGAATCCATTATATTTCCAATAGAGCAGCAAAAGACAGGCCTTCTGGCTCCTGGGAACACTCCAGCACGGCTGTGTTACGGAACATTATTCAGACCGTATGCAGTAGAACTCATTATCCTGACATAGCTTTCTTTCCCAAATGAAATTTGTCATCATTGGAATGTTCCTCCAAGCAACTCAGGTCTCCGATCGAAGCTTCCTCCCTAATCGAACCCCGGGTGGCGAGTATCTACTTGGTCAACTAATAACCATGTGATTGGAGTTCTACGGAGTGACGTCCATAAACAGAAGGCGGGTCATATTGAGCAGGAGTTGACTTACTTTATGGCAGTATTTCAAATAATGCAGCTCATTCCAGAGAATATCACATATCTTACTATTGACTCAGATTCAGCGCTCCATCAAGTCCTTCGCAGTCCTCAGAAGTCTGATTGGAAGGTACGCTTTCAAGTAAGAAGATTACATACATTTCTTCATAAATTTGAGCAGATTCAGTACTTGATGCTTCATCTAAGAACAGCTCGATTCGGCAAAGTTTTAAACAGAAACTCAGCTACTTTCTACCGAAATCATAATGCATTTGAATATTTGTATAGACAAAAATATAGAAGCTAGTGAGTAGCTTTGGTGGTTAGTTTATTTATTGATTATTTTAGTACTTATTTGTTTATTAGTTGTAAATAGAGGGGTATGCCCCTTTGGAAGCATCTTCCATGTGGGAGAGTTCCTTTTCTGTATTATATTCTTTTAGATATAGAAGAACTAACTTTTCCTTCAAAAAAAACTAAAGAAAAAATAAAAACCAGTCTCGAGGGATTCTGCCCCGTTTCCGACCAAAAACCGTATCTCGTGCAGTCAAGAGCCGACATTTGGATAAAAACGCGGGTTCGGTGATTCTAGTGCATTTCATGGTATCACGATCTAGTCTTACGCTTAGAGATGCGTTTCATACTACTCTAGGCCGAAACACACATTTCAGGATATTTTGAGATACGTTTAGCTTAAAGACGTTTTTCACGCGATTCTGGGGTTAGGAACGCGTTGAAGGGGTTTCAAGGTTGTTTTCAGACCGAGACCAGTGCTTCGGGCAGTTCGTTGGTAGTTCTAGGCGGCCCTGGGAGAATGAAGGTTGTAACCGCATTTCACGCGATTCATAGTTCAAAGCCGCGCTCTGGAACTTCTGTGACGTCTTCTTACTTCAGAACGGGCTTCTGGGGAATTATGGCTCAAGAGCTAATCCTGTCGGACTTTGCCTCATTTCTGACTTTCAAGACAATTTTGTGCAATCCGTGCCCATTATTTGGAGATAAATGGGTGCAGCGGCACTCTAGGCGTTCTGGGGTATTCCGGTCCAGTCTTTCACCTTAAAATTCGTTTCAGGCGATTCTATGCAGAAGCACCCGTTTGATGATATTCTGAGATAGCTTCCTCTTTAGTAAGTACTTTAGGCGAATCACGGCTTAGGAACGCATACATGGGCTTTAGGGTTGTTTCAGACTAAAACGCGCGCTTCGGGCAATTCCGAGGTGATTTTATCATGAAACCACGTTCTAGGTGGCTCTTGAAAGATGCTGGCTCCAAACCGCGTTTCACGAAATCCACGGTCGAAAGACGCGCATAGGAAACTTCCAGGAATCCTTTTCCCCTTCAGACGGGACTCAGGCAAACTAGGGTTGAACAACTCATCTTGCGGTATTCAGAGACATTTCTTACTGAAAACCGTATTTCGTGCGATGAATAGCCTATATCTGGATAAAAGCGTGTCCAGGGTGATTCTACGGCACTCAAGGGGTTATGCTCTTCCGTTTTGCTTTGAAATGCATCTCATACGGTCCTAGGCTGAAATACGCATTTTAGGATATTATGAGGTATGCCTTTCTTTAAAACGTGTTCCACGCGATTCTAGGGTTTCGAACGAATTGCGGGCTATTCAAGGCTGTTTAAGACCGGATCCCATGCTTCGGGCAGCCTGTTGGGGATTCTAAGCGTCTCCTGGCAAATGTAAGCTGTAAACAGCGTGTCGCGCAGGTGATGGTTAGAAGACGCGCTAGTGAAAGTACGAGTACTGCTTTTTTTTTTTTTTTTTTACTCTGAAATGGGTTTCCGGCAAGTTAGTGCATAAAAACTAGTCTCGAGCGGTGGCAGCAGCAAATCTCGAGCACTCTCTTGATCATTTTAAGGAATTCGCAGGGCTGGGCGTCAATTGGACAAAAAGGTGCAAGTTTCTTTGCAAATTGTAAGACTGATGAACAGATGGCAATATCTTCAATTCTTAATGTCACGAAGGTAGATCTTCCAATCAGATATGTTGGGGTTCCCTTGTCTTCCAGGAAGCTCAATTTCAATGACCGTGAACCACTACAAGCGAAAGTTCGGCAACGATTATTTGGGTGGAAAGCTAAAGCATCATCATATGCAGGTAGCGTGGAACTGATTTAGTCTACATTATCTTCCTTCCATCTATTACGGGCGACTGTATTTATGGTTCCTCAAGCTGGCTTTGCATGCTTTGGATCGTCATGTCAGGGATTTCTTCTGGAATTGTTGAATTCTCATTACATCCATCCTATAGCTTGGGACTCTATATGCCAACCGATAGCTATGGGTGGATTGGGTATCAACTCAATTCATGGAACAGCCAAGGCAGCCCTCTTAAGGAATGTTTGGAATGTTGTCAGCAACAAACACACCTGCTGGAGCTTATGGATTAATGCCAAGTACTTTCGTGGAACGTCTTTTTGGGACGTGTTAATCCCTAAAACTGCCCCTTGGGGTTGGAAGAACATTTTATTGCTTAGACTAATTGCTATGCCTCACATAAAACTACTAGTTGGCAATGGGCACCAAATAAAGTTCTGGACTGACCCTTGGGTTAATGGAGGCGTTTAAAAGATTGTCAGGGAGATAGAGCAGTGTATGATCTAGGCGTGGGGCCTGATATTAACGTCCCTCAATTTATTCAGAGTCACGGGTGGAAGTTTCCCACTCCCACTTCAAATGCATTGATGGATATCTTCCAAACGATTCCAAATGAGATCGAGCCATGGCCTAACTTCAATGATGGACTTGTTTGGACTCTACAAGAGCATGGCAACTTTACTTTAAAGTCTCCTCACAATCTAGTATGCAGGAAATGGGATCAAACCCTTCAACGGCCTTCTATGATTTGGTTTACAGGGTGTATTAAAAAACACTCCATCTGTGCTTGGATGTTACTAAGGGGAAGGCTAAAAACAAAAGATTTTCTCCTTCAAAGGAATGTGGCGTGTGATTCTTGTTGCGTTCTTTGTAATTGTACATGTGAGACAGCTGCTCATTTAATTGTCTTCTGCCCTTACTCTCAAGAAGTGTGGAAATTTCTCCTAGAAAAGCTAGACCTGGAGCCGATCAGCTGTGAAAATCCTCCATTGGAATTGCTGGAATCAATTATATTTCCAATAGAGCAGCAAAAGACAGGCCTTCTAGCTCCTGGGAACACTCCAGCACGGCTGTGTTACGGAAGATTATTCAGACCGTATGCAGTAGAACTCATTATCCTGACATAGCTTTCATTCCCAAATGAAATTTGTCATCATTGGAATGTTCCTCCAAGCAACTCAGGTCTCGGATCGAAGCTTCCTCCCTAATCGAACCCTGGGTGGCGAGTATCTACTTGGTCAACTAATAACCATGTGATTGGAGTTCTACGGAGTGACGTCCATAAACAGAAGGCGGGTCATATTGAGCAGGAGTTGACTTACTTTATGGCAGTATTTCAAATAATGCAGCTCATTCCAGAGAATATCACACATCTTACTATTGACTCAGATTCAGCGCTCAATCAAGTCCTTCGCAGTCCTCAGAAGTCTGATTGGAAGGTACGCTTGCAAGTAAGAAGATTACATACATTTCTTCATAAATTTGAGCAGATTCAGCACTTGATGCTTCATCTAAGAACAACTCGATTCGGGAAAGTTTTAAACAGAAACTCAGCTACTTTCTACCGAAATCATAATGCATTTGAATATTTGTATAGACAGAAATATAGAAGCTAGTGAGTAGCTTTGGTGGTTAGTTTATTTATTGATTATTTTAGTACTTATTTGTTTATTAGTTGTAAATAGAGGGGTATGCCCCTTTGGAAGCATCTTCCATGTGGGAGAGTTCCTTTTCTGTATTATATTCTTTTAGAAATAGAAGAACTAACTTTTCCTTCAAAAAAAAATAAAGAAAAAATAAAAACCAGTCTCGAGGGATTCTGCCCCGTTTCCGACCAAAAACCGTATCTCGTGCAGTCAAGAGCCGACATTTGGATAAAAACGCGGGTTCGGTGATTCTAGTGCATTTCATGGTATCACGATCTAGTCTTACGCTTCGAGATGCGTTTCATACTACTCTAGGCCGAAACACACATTTCAGGATATTTTGAGATACGTTTAGCTTAAAGACGTTTTTCACGCGATTCTGGGGTTAGGAACGCGTTGCAGGGGTTTCAAGGTTCTTTTAAGACCGAGACCAGTGCTTCGGGCAGTTCGTTGGTAGTTCTAGGCGGCTCTGGGAGAATGAAGGCTGTAAACCGCATTTCACGCGATTCATAGTTCAAAGCCGCGCTCTGGAACTTCTGTGACGTCTTCTTACTTCAGAACGGGCTTCTGGGGAATTATGGCTCAAGAGCTAATCCTGTCGGACTTTGCCTCATTTCTGACTTTCAAGACAATTTTGTGCAATCCGTGCCCATTATTTGGAGATAAATGGGTGCAGCGGCACTCTAGGCGTTTTGGGGTATTCCGGTCCAGTCTTTCACCTTAAAATTCGTTTCAGGCGATTCTATGCAGAAGCACCCGTTTGATGATATTCTGAGATAGCTTCCTCTTTAGTAAGTACTTCAGGCGAATCACGGCTTAGGAACGCATACATGGGCTTTAGGGTTGTTTCAGACTAAAACGCGTGCTTCGGGCAATTCCGAGGTGATTTTATCATGAAACCACGTTCCAGGTGGCTCTTGAAAGATGCTGGCTCCAAATCGCGTTTCACGGAGTCCACGGTCGAAAGAAGCGCATAGGAAACTTCCAGGAATCCTTTTCCCCTTCAGACGGGACTCGGGCAAACTAGGGTTGAACAACTCATCTTGCGGTATTCAGAGACATTTCTTACTGAAAACCGTATTTCGTGCGATGAATAGCCTATATCTGGATAAAAGCGTGTCCAGGGTGATTCTACGGCACTCAGGGGGTTATGCTCTTCCGTTTTGCTTTGAAATGCATCTCATACGGTCCTAGGCTGAAATACGCATTTTAGGATATTATGAGGTATGCCTTTCTTTAAAACGTGTTCCACGCGATTCTAGGGTTTCGAACGAATTGCGTGCTATTCAAGGCTGTTTAAGACCGGATCCAATGCTTCGGGCAGCCTGTTGGGGATTCTAAGCGTCTCCTGGCAAATGTAAGCTGTAAACAGCGTTTCGCGCACGTGATGGTTAGAAGACGCGCTCGTGAAAGTACGAGTACTGCTTTTTTTTTTTTTTTTACTCTGAAATGGGTTTCGGGCAAGTTAGTGCATAAAAACTAGTCTCGAGCGGTGGCAGCAGCAAATCTCGAGCACTCTCTTGATCATTTTAAGGAATTCGCAGGGCTGGGCGTCAATTGGACAAAAAGGTGCAAGTTTCTTTGCAAATTGTAAGACTGATGAACAGATGGCAATATCATCAATTCTTAATGTCACGAAGGTAGATCTTCCAATCAGATATGTTGGGGTTCCCTTGTCTTCCAGGAATCTCAATTTCAATGACCGTGAACCACTACAAGCGAAAGTTCGGCAACGATTATTTGGGTGGAAAGCTAAAGCATCATCATATGCAGGTAGCGTGGAACTGATTTAGTCTACATTATCTTCCTTCCATCTATTACGGGCGACTGTATTTATGGTTCCTCAAGCTGGCTTTGCATGCTTTGGATCGTCATGTCAGGGATTTCTTCTGGAATTGTTGAATTCTCATTTTACATCCATCCTATAGCTTGGGACTCTATATGCCAACCGATAGCTATGGGTGGATTGGGTATCAACTCAATTCATGGAACAGCCAAGGTAGCCCTCTTAAGGAAAGTTTGGAATGTCGTCAGCAACAAACACACCTGCTGGAGCTTATGGATTAATGCCAAGTACTTTCGTGGAACGTCTTTTTGGGACGTGTTAATCCCTAAAACTGCCCCTTGGGGTTGGAAGAACATTTTAGTGCTTAGACTAATTGCTATGCCTCACATAAAACTACTAGTTGGCAATGGGCACCAAATAAAGTACTGCACTGACCCTTGGGTTAATGGAGGGCATTTAAAAGATTGTCATGGAGATAGAGCAGTGTATGATCTAGGCGTGGGGCCTGATATTAACGTCCCTCAATTTATTCAGAATCACGGGTGGAAGTTTCCCACTCCCACTTCAAATGCATTGATGGATATCTTCCAAACGATTCCAAATGAGATCGAGCCATGGCCTAACTTCAATGATGGACTTGTTTGGACTCTACTAGAGCATGGCAACTTCACTTTAAAGTCTCCTCACAATCTAGTATGCAGGAAATGGGATCAAACCCTCCAGCGGCCTTCTATGATTTGGTTTACAAGGTGTATTAAAAAACACTCCATCTGCGCTTGGATGTTACGAAGGGGAAGGCAAAAAACAAAAGATTTTCTCCTTCAAAGGAATGTGGCGTGTGATTCTTGTTGCGTTCTTTGTAATTGTACATGTGAGACAGCTGCTCATTTAATTGTCTACTGCCCTTACTCTCAAGAAGTGTGGAAATCTCTCTTAGAAAAGCTAGACCTGGAGCCGATCAGCTGTGAAAATCCTCCATTCGAATTGCTGGAATGCATTATATTTCCAATAGAGCAGCAAAAGACAGGCCTTCTGGCTCCTGGGAACACTCCAGCACGGCTGTGTTACAGAACATTATTCAGACCGTATGCAGTAGAACTCATTATCCTGACATAGCTTTCTTTCCCAAATGAAATTTGTCATCATTGGAATGTTCCTCCAAGCAACTCAGGTCTCCGATCGAAGCTTCCTCCCTAATCGAACCCCGGGTGGCGAGTATCTACTTGGTCAACTAATAACCATGTGATTGGAGTTCTACGGAGTGACGTCCATAAACAGAAGGCGGGTCATATTGAGCAGGAGTTGACTTACTTTATGGCAGTATTTCAAATAATGCAGCTCATTCCAGAGAATATCACACATCTTACTATTGACTCAGATTCAGCGCTCCATCAAGTCCTTCGCAGTCCTCAGAAGTCTGATTGGAAGGTACGCTTTCAAGTAAGAAGATTACATACATTTCTTCATAAAATTGAGCAGATTCAGTACTTGATGCTTCATCTAAGAACAGCTCGATTCGGCAAAGTTTTAAACAGAAACTCAGCTACTTTCTACCGAAATCATAATGCATTTGAATATTTGTATAGACAAAAATATAGAAGCTAGTGAGTAGCTTTGGTGGTTAGTTTATTTATTGATTATTTCAGTACTTATTTTGTTTATTAGTTGTAAATAGAGGGGTATGCCCCTTTGGAAGCATCTTCCATGTGGGAGAGTTCCTTTTCTGTATTATATTCTTTTAGAAATAGAAGAACTAACTTTTCCTTCAAAAAAAAATAAAGAAAAAATAAAAACCAGTCTCGAGGGATTCTGCCCCGTTTCCGACCAAAAGCCATAGCTCGTGCAGTCAAGAGCCGACATTTGGATAAAAACGCCCGTTCGATGATTCTAGTGCATTTCATGGTATCACGATCTAGTCTTACGCTTCGAGATGCGTTTCATACTACTCTAGGCCGAAACACACATTTCAGGATATTTTGAGATACGTTTAGCTTAAAGACGTTTTTCACGCGATTCTGGGGTTAGGAACGCGTTGCAGGGGTTTCAAGGTTGTTTAAGACCGAGACCAGTGCTTCGGGCAGTTCGTTGGTAGTTCTAGGCGGCTCTGGGAGACTGAAGGCTGTAAACTGCATTTCACGCGATTCATAGTTCAGAGCCGCGCTCTGGAACTTCTGTGACGTCTTCTTACTTCAGAACGGGCTTCTGGGGAATTATGGCTCAAGAGCTAATCCTGTCGGACTTTGCCTCATTTCTGACTTTCAAGACAATTTTGTGAAATCCGTGCCCATTATTTGGAGCTAAATGGGTGCAGCGGCACTCTAGGCGTTTTGGGGTATTCCGGTCCAGTCTTTCACCTTAAAATTCATTTCAGGCGATTCTATGCAGAAGCACCCGTTTGATGATATTCTGAGATAGCTTCCTCTTTAATAAGTACTTCAGGCGAATCACGGCTTAGGAACGCATACATGGGCTTTAGGGTTGTTTCAGACTAAAACGCGTCCTTCGGGCAATTCCGAGGTGATTTTATCATGAAACCACGTTCCAGGTGGCTCTTGAAAGATGCTGGCTCCAAATCGCGTTTCACGGAGTCCACGGTCGAAAGAAGCGCATAGGAAACTTCCAGGAATCCTTTTCCCCTTCAGACGGGACTCGGGCAAACTAGGGTTGAACAACTCATCTTGCGGTATTCAGAGACATTTCTTATTGAAAACCGTATTTCGTGCGATGAATAGCCTATATCTGGATAAAAGCGTGTCCAGGGTGATTCTACGGCACTCAGGGGGTTATGCTCTTCCGTTTTGCTTTGAAATGCATCTCATACGGTCCTAGGCTGAAATACGCATTTTAGGATATTATGAGGTATGCCTTTCTTTAAAACGTGTTCCACGCGATTCTAGGGTTTCGAACGAATTGCGTGCTATTCAAGGCTGTTTAAGACCGGATCCCGTGCTTCGGGCAGCCTGTTGGGGATTCTAAGCGTCTCCTGGTAAATGTAAGTTGTAAACAGCGTTTCGCGCAAGTGATGGATAGAAGACGCGCTCGTGAAAGTACGAGTACTGCTATTTTTTTTTTTTTTTACTCTGAAATGGGTTTCCGGCAAGCTAGTGCATAAAAACTAGTCTCGAGCGGTGGCAGCAGCAAATCTCGAGCACTCTCTTGATCATTTTAAGGAATTCGCAGGGCTGGGCGTCAATTGGACAAAAAGGTACAAGTTTCTTTGCCAATTGTAAGACTGATGAACAGATGGCAATATCTTCAATTCTTAATGTCACGAAGGTAGATCTTCCAATCAGATATGTTGGGGTTCCCTTGTCTTCCAGGAAGCTCAATTTCAATGACAGTGAACCTCTACTAGCGAAAGTTCGACAACGATTATTTGGGTGGAAAGCTAAAGCATCATCATATGCAGGTAGTGTGGAACTCATTAAGTCTACATTATCTTCCTTCCATCTATTACGGGCGATTGTATTTATGCTTACTCAAGCCGGCTTTGCATGCTTTGGATCGTCATGTTAGGGATTTCTTCTGGAATTGTTGAATTCTCATTTTACATCCATCCTATAGCTTGGGACTCTATATGCCAATCGATAGCTATGGGTGGATTGGGTATCAACTCAATTCATGGAACAGCCAAGGCAGCCCTCTTAAGGAAAGTTTGGAATGTTGTCAGCAACAAACACACCTGCTGGAGCTTATGGATTAATGCCAAGTACTTTCGTGGAACGTCTTTTTGGGACGTGTTAATCCCTAAAACTGCCCCTTGGGGTTGGAAGAACATTTTAGTGCTTAGACTAATTGCTATGCCTCACATAAAACTACTAGTTGGCAATGGGCACCAAATAAAGTTCTGGACTGACCCTTGGGTTAATGGAGGGCGTTTAAAAGACTGTCATGGAGATAGAGCAGTGTATGATCTAGGCGTGGGGCCTGATATTAACGTCCCTCAATTTATTTAGAATCACGGGTGGAAGTTTCCCACTCCCACTTCAAATGCATTGATGGATATCTTCCAAACGATTCCAAATGAGATCGAGCCATGGCCTAACTTCAATGATGGACTTGTTTGGACTCTACAAGAGCATGGCAACTTCGCTTTAAAGTCTCCTCACAATCTAGTATGCAGGAAATGCGATCAAACCCTCCAGCGGCCTTCTATGATTTGGTTTACAGGGTGTATTAAAAAAACACTCCATCTGTGCTTGAATGTTACTAAGGGGAAGGCTAAAAACAAAAGATTTTCTCCTTCAAAGGAATGTGGCGTGTGATTCTTGTTGCGTTCTTTGTAATTGTACATGTGAGACAGCTGCTCATTTAATTGTCTACTGCCCTTACTCTCAAGAAGTGTGGAAATCTCTCTTAGAAAAGCTAGACCTGGAGCCGATCAGCTGTGAAAATCCTCCATTGGAATTGCTGGAATGCATTATATTTCCAATAGAGCAGCAAAAGACAGGCCTTCTGGCTCCTGGGAACACTCCAGCACGGCTGTGTTACAGAACATTATTCAGACCGTATGCAGTAGAACTCATTATCCTGACATAGCTTTCTTTTCCAAATGAAATTTGTCATCATTGGAATGTTCCTCCAAGCAACTCAGGTCTCCGATCAAAGCTTCCTCCCTAATTGAACCCTGGGTGGCGAGTATCTACTTGGTCAACTAATAACCATGTGATTGGAGTTCTACGGAGTGACGTCCATAAACAGAAGGCAGGTCATATTGAGCAGGAGTTGACTTACTTTATGGCAGTATTTCAAATAATGCAGCTCATTCCAGAGAATATCACACATCTTACTATTGACTCAGATTCAGCGCTCCATCAAGTCCTTCGCAGTCCTTAGAAGTCTGATTGGAAGGTACACTTTCAAGTAAGAAGATTACATACATTTCTTCATAAATTTGAGCAGATTCAGTACTTGATGCTTCATCTAAGAACAGCTCGATTCGGCAAAGTTTTAAACAGAAACTCAGCTTCTTTCTACCGAAATCATAATGCATTTGAATATTTGTATAGACAAAAATATAGAAGCTAGTGAGTAGCTTTGGTGGTTAGTTTATTTATTGATTATTTTAGTACTTATTTGTTTATTAGTTGTAAATAGAGGGGTATGCGCCTTTGGAAGCATCTTCCATTTGGGAGAGTTCCTTTTCTGTATTATATTCTTTTAGAAATAGAAGAACTAACTTTTCCTTCAAAAAAAAATAAAGAAAAAATAAAAACCAGTCTCGAGGCATTCTGCCCCGTTTCCGACCAAAAACCGTATCTCGTGCAGTCAAGAGCCGACATTTGGGTAAAAACGCGGGTTCGGTGATTCTAGTGCATTTCATCGTATCACGATCTAGTCTTACGCTTCGAAATGCGTTTCATACTACTCTATGCCGAAACACACATTTCTGGATATTTTGAGATACGTTTAGCTTAAAGACTTTTTTCACGCGATTCTGGGGTTAGGAACGCGTTGCAGGGGTTTCAAGGTTGTTTTAAGACCGAGACCAGTGCTTCGGGCAGTTCGTTGGTAGTTCTAGGCGGCTCTGGGAGAATGAAGGTTGTAAATCGCATTTCACGCGATTCATAGTTCACAGCCGCGCTCTGGAACTTCTGTGACGTCTTCTTACTTCAGAACGAGCTTCTGGGGAATTATGGCTCAAGAGCTAATCCTGTCGGACTTTGCCTCATTTCTGACTTTCAAGACAATTTTGTGAAATCCGTGCCCATTATTTGGACATAAATGGGTGCAGCGGCACTCTAGGCGTTTTGGGGTATTCCGGTCCAGTCTTTCACCTTAAAATTCGTTTCAGGAGATTCTATGCAGAAGCACTCGTTTGATGATATTCTGAGATAGATTCCTCTTTAATAAGTACTTCAGGCGAATCACGGCTTAGGAACGCATTACATGGGCTTTAGGGTTGTTTCAGACTAAAACGCGTGCTTCGGGCAATTCCGAGGTGATTTTATCATGAAACCACGTTCTAGGTGGCTCTTGAAAGATGCTGGCTCCAAACCGCGTTTCACGAAATCCACGGTCGAAAGACGCGCATAGGAAACTTCCAGGAATCCTTTTCCACTTCAGACGGGACTCGGGCAAACTAGGGTTGAACAACTCATCTTGCGGTGTTCAGAGACATTTCTTACTGAAAACCGTATTTCATGCGATGAATAGCCTATATCTGGATAAAAGCGTGTCCAGGGTGATTCTACGGCACTCAGGGGGTTATGCTCTTCCGTTTTGCTTTGAAATGCATCTCATACGGTCCTAGGCTGAAATACGCATTTTAGGATATTATGAGGTTTGCCTTTCTTTAAAACGTGTTCCACGCGATTCTAGGGTTTCGAACGAATTGCGGGCTATTCAAGGCTGTTTAAGACCGGATCCCATGCTTCGGGCAGCCTGTTGGGGATTCTAAGCGTCTCCTGGCAAATCTAAGCTGTAAACAGCGTTCCGCGCAAGTGATGGTTTGAAGACGCGCTCGTGAAAGTACGAGTACTGCTTTTTTTTTTTTTTTTTACTCTGAAATGGGTTTCCGGCAAGTTAGTGCATAAAAACTAGTCTCGAGCGGTGGCAGCAGCAAATCTCGAGCACTCTCTTGATCATTTTAAGGAATTCGCAGGGCTGGGTGTAAGACCCCGCCCAGAGAGTTTCCGATTAGTGTTAATTAAGACGTGATTTAGTTATAAGTGAGATTAGTGGAAATTGGTTAAATCTGGATTAGAATAGCTTTTCGTAGCTTTGAATGATTTTGAGAACTCTTTTGATTTGGTGGGGCCCTTTGGGGGTTCCTTTTATTGTGTCTGGATTAATTTTGGGATTTATTTAATAATTCTGGAAGTCGGTAATTTGCTCCGTTTAATGTATTTTATGATTCCCGACAACTTTCGTATTTGTTTCGTTTCCATTCGAGACCTCTAAACCTTACTTTGCCATTGATAGGGGTAAAACAGTCTTTTTACACAAAATCTGGACACTATTTTCAATATCTCCAAAACTCGAAAAATATATACTTTTTAAAAAGTAGAAATTTCGACGATCAATTCTTCCTTCTTCGTCGAATCCGTCCGAAGCCCGTAGAACGATGTTTTAGCTCGATTGGACTTTTAAGTTGTGGGACCCATAGCCATTGTCTATATAAGGAGGAGTTCTTTTCCCTCCTCCTCTTCTTGCAATTTCTTGAGAACAAGGTATTCCAGCCCAGCCCTAGGTTCTTCTTCTTGCTCCTTGCTCCTCCATCTCTTAATCTCTCTCAAATCTATTGCTAAAGGCAAAATGGAGGTGGTAGTCTTCTTCCCCTCCATGAGAGCTTTCTTTTGATATCCTTTTTTTGAGAGAGAGTCCCATTCCAAGCTATCTTTTGAGCAAGTTCTTGCCATTAGAGGACTCTTCATGTAAGTTCTTCTTCCCATCTCTTGATTGTGTGTTCATCTAGCCTAGGAGGTGCTTCACCTTGATTATTGGGAGCTATTTCCATCTATTGCTTGATTTTGACATTCTAGGGTTGTAATGATTGTATTTGGGGATTTTTGTGTAGATTGTAGATTTTGAGCTTGATAGAGTGATTAGAGCTTGATTAGCTACTTGGAGACCAAGGCAAGTGGATGAATGGATTCGATTTGAATAAGTTCTTATTTTGTTGAAAATGTGGATTTTTACTATTCCTATTTCATTTGATTCATTATGTTTTTAATGCTTTTGGAAATGTATTTATTGTCATGGTTTTCTCTTAGTTAGTTCTATGAGAATATATGCATGCATTCATGAAAGTTTATTTTGGGTTAGTATGACTTCTTAAATGAGATTTGTATTTGCATTGAATGAGATTTGCATTGGTAAGAGAAATAAATGCATTGATGAAATGATGGTTGGTGGAAAGAATTAAATGTTGAATGGAAGGGAATGGACCCATTTCATGTTAGGAAAGGGTTGGAGTTGAGGTGAAATAGTTTGGGAAAGAAAGCACAGAAATCTGCACCTGATGTGTAGTTCCCGCAGCTGGGCGGTCAGCGGGCGGTCACCTTGGCGGCTAGCCGACAGGTGACCGGCGGCTAGCCGACCCAGATGCGGTTAGAAACACAGAATGCTGCATTCTGACAGGCGAACCGCGGTCAGCCGCGCGGTCATCTCGTGGCTAACCGCCAACCAAAAACCCCAGTGACCGCTAGGTAGCCGAGAGGCGCGGTTAGAAACACAGAATGCTACATTTTAGCAGGGTGAACCGCGGTCAGACAGCGGCTAACCGCCGATCACCTCGGCGGCTAACCGCCAGATGACCGACAGGTGACCGAGTTTTATTCAGAATTCCTGAGTCTTTTCTATTGGTTTCAGTTATGGTATTTAAAGGTTTGGATGGGTTGTTCTGATGCCCTACCACCTTGGAAAGACCCAGGGGATGACATAAGGAGATTGACATAGAAAGAAAAACCATTTCGGAAAAGGTATTGGGACCTTTAGATTCATCAACGTGCATAAGGAAACTTAGTATGTCCTCTATCATTTGAGTACCATACTAAGGGTAATTTAGACATACAAGATCCTTATACAGGTCGTTTGAATATGGATGCCCCAATACATAGTCCCTAATGGCATAAGGATTCATTGCATTGTTTTATTCAGTTATATGTATAATTACCCGATCCTACAGTTTTGTCTCAAATTCTGATTTGTACACCCGATATGTCCTGCCAGCCCCGTGTATACATGAACCGAAAATAATATGAAATGCGTGCCTTCGAGCACCATGTCCCGCATGCCCGTATGTTCTATATTGATATAGTTTTGTATATGTTTTGATTTATCATGTAACCTAAGAGTCGGCACCACTAAGCTTGGACATCCTTGTCAGTCTGATCAACTGACTTGGGTCTCCCCCTGTGCTCCCGCTAGTTGCAACTTGGATCCTGTCTTGTCCCGTTACCCGGTTCCGCGGCCGTGGTCTTGCCTAGCTATATGTATATGTATCTGTATATAATGTTGGTTCTCGTCACTTCGTGTGCTCGAGCCCAACGCACTGAATGTGCTCTCATCACCTTAGTGATGGAGAGGATTTAGCTTTAGTGTGGTTGCCATCTAGTCAGTTCCTGTACCTTGAATACCCCGCATGATTTATATTGCATCTGTACTGTAGATGAACTATACACCCTGTTTTAAGACAGTTATTGTTTTAACAAGATTTCATCATGTTTAGAAAGTGTTTTGATTTCTTTCTTGGTATATCTATTCACCCACCTGCCAGACCGTCGTGTCTGACCCATTTTTGTGGTACTCAGGTCCAGCTCCCGTCTTTGCCTTTGAGGAGGAGCCAGAGGAGGCGGTCGGTGAACCGCAACGTCTAGTGGAGTGGCAAGCTGACAATGTCATGTAGACATTGGGTTTAGCTTTGAGCTGCGAACATTTTGGGATGTCATTGGTTTATATCTTTGGTTGTACTGGCCTTTGTTGGCCATTTTTTTTGGGGAATGTTAATTAACTTGTTCTTTTGTTTAAACTTTAACTTAATATTTTGGGAATGCTAATGAGATCATTGCTCACTCTGACATCATGCTATACTTGTTTATTATCAGTCTCATATGATGTGAATGGATTAAGAGTTTGATTTGCTACACGCTTCCGCACCTATATAAATGTTCTACGAGTGAATGTGGAATCCTCACCGCGGAAACCTGTGGGAAATTAAGAAATGTATAATCATTATTAAGGGCGGTTCATTACCCTATTATCCACACCACACCACCCCGTCGCGGTCCCAGGGCCCCCGGTCCGGGGTCGCGACACTGGGCGTCAATTGGACAAAAAGGTGCAAGTTTCTTTGCAAATTGTAAGACTAATGAACAGATGACAATATCTTCAATTCTTAATGTCACGAAGGTAGATCTTCCAATCAGATATGTTGGGGTTCCCTTGTCTTCCAGGAAGCTCAATTTCAATGACCGTGAACCTCTACTAGCGAAAGTTCGGCAACGATTGTTTGGGTGGAAAGCTAAAGCATCATCATATGCAGGTAGCGTGGAACTGATTAAGTCTACATTATCTTCCTTCCATCTATTACGGGCGACTGTATTTATGCTTCCTCAAGCTGGCTTTGCAAGCTTTGGATCGTCATGTCAGGGATTTCTTCTGGAATTGTTTAATTCTCATTTTACATCCATCCTATAGCTTGGGACTCTATATGCCAACCGATAGCTATGGGTGGATTGGTTATCAACTCAATTCATGGAACAGCCAAGGCAGCCCTCTTAAGGAAAGTTTGGAATGTTGTCAGCAACAAACACACCTGCTGGAGCTTATGGATTAACGCCAAGTACTTTCGTGGAACGTCTTTTTGGGACGTGTTAATCCCTAAAACTGCCCCTTAGGGTTGGAAGAACATTTTAGTGCTCAGACTAATTGCTATGCCTCACATAAAATTACTAGTTGGCAATGGGCACTAAATAAAGTTCTGGACGGACCCTTGGGTCAACGGAGGGCGTTTAAAAGATTGTCACGGAGATAGAGCAGTGTATGATCTAGGCGTGTGGCCTGATATTAACGTCCATCAATTTATTCAGAATCACGGGTGGAAGTTTCCCACTCCCACTTCAAATGCATTGATGGATATCTTCCAAACGATTCCAAATGAGATCGAGCCATGGCCTAACTTCAATGATGGACTTGTTTGGACTCTACAAGAGCATGGCAACTTCACTTTAAAGTCTCCTCACAATCTAGTATGCAGGAAATGGGATCAATCCCTCCAGCGGCCTTCTATGATTTGGTTTACAGGGTGTATTAAAAAAACACTCCATCTGTGCTTGAATGTTACTAGGGGGAAGGCTAAAATCAAAAGATTTTCTCCTTCAAAGGAATGTGGCGTGTGATTCTTGTTGCGTTCTTTGTAATTGTACATGTGAGACAGCTGCTCGTTTAATTGTCTACTGCCCTTACACTCAAGAAGTGTGGAAATCTCTCTTAGAAAAGCTAGACCTGGAGCCAATCAGCTGTGAAAATCCTCCATTGGAATTGCTGGAATCCATTATATTTCCAATAGAGCAGCAAAAGACAGGCCTTCTGACTCCTGGGAACACTCCAGCACGGCTGTGTTACAAAACATTATTCAGACCGTATGCAGTAGAACTCATTATCCTGACATAGCTTTCTTTTCCAAATGAAATTTGTCATCATTGGAATGTTCCTCCAAGCAACTCAGGTCCCCGATCGACGCTTCCTTCCTAATTGAACCCTGGGTGGCGAGTATCTACTAGGTCTACTAAAAACCATGTGATTGGAGTTCTACGGAGTGACGTCCATAAACAGAAGGCAGGTCATATTGAGCAGGAGTTGACTTACTTTATGGCAGTATTTCAAATAATGCAGCTCATTCCAGAGAATATCACACATCTTACTGTTGACTCAGATTCAGCGCTCCATCAAGTCCTTCGCAGTCCTCAGAAGTCTGATTGGAAGGTACGCTTTCAAGTAAGAAGATTACATACATTTCTTCATAAATTTGAGCAGATTCAGTACTTGATGCTTCATCTAAGAACAGCTCGATTCGGCAAAGTTTTAAACAGAAACTCAGCTACTTTCTACCGAAATCATAATGCATTTGAATATTTGTATAGACAAAAATATAGAAGCTAGAGTTATTTTATTTTTTGATTATTTTAGTACTTATTTGTTTATTAGTTGTAAATAGAGGGGTATGCCCCTTTGGAAGCATCTTCCATGTGGGAGAGTTCCTTTTCTGTATTATATTCTTTTAGAAATAGAAGAACTAACTTTTCCTTCAAAAAAAAATAAAGAAAAAATAAAAACCAGTCTCGAGGCATTCTGCCCCGTTTCCGACCAAAAACCGTATCTCGTGCAGTCAAGAGCCGACATTTGGGTAAAAACGCGGGTTCGATGATTCTAGTGCATTTCATGGTATCACGATCTAGTCTTACGCTTCGAGATGCGTTTCATACTACTCTAGGCCGAAACACACATTTCAGGATATTTTGAGATACGTTTAGCTTAAAGACGTTTTTCACGCGATTCTGGGGTTAGGAACGCGTTGCAGGGGTTTCAAGGTTGTTTTAAGACCGAGACCAGTGCTTCGGGTAGTTCGTTAGTAGTTCTAGGCGGCTCTGGGAGATTGAAGGTTGTAAACCGCATTTCACGCGATTCATAGTTCAAAGCCGCGCTCTGGAACTTCTGTGACGTCTTCTTACTTCAGAACGGGCTTCTGGGGAATTATGGCTCAAGAGCTAATCCTGTCGGACTTTGCCTCATTTCTGACTTTCAAGACAATTTTGTGCAATCCGTGCCCATTATTTGGAGATAAATGGGTGCAGCGGCACTCTAGGCGTTTTGGGGTATTCCGGTCCAGTCTTTCACCTTAAAATTCGTTTCAGGCGATTCTATGCAGAAGCACCTCTTTGATGATATTCTGAGATAGCTTCCTCTTTAATAAGTACTTCAGGCGAATCACGGCTTAGGAACGCATTACATGGGCTTTAGGGTTGTTTCAGACTAAAACGCGTGCTTCGGGCAATTCCGAGGTGATTTTATCATGAAACCACGTTCTAGGTGGCTCTTGAAAGATGCTGGCTCCAAACCGCGTTTCACGAAATCCACGGTCGAAAGACACGCATAGGAAACTTCCAGGAATCCTTTTCCCCTTCAGACGGGACTCGGGCAAACTAGGGTTGAACAACTCATCTTGCGGTATTCAGAGACATTTCTTACTGAAAACCGTATTTCGTGCGATGAATAGCCTATATCTGGATAAAAGCGTGTCCAGGGTGATTCTACGGCACTCAGGGGGTTATGCTCTTCCGTTTTGCTTTGAAATGCATCTCATACGGTCCTAGGCTGAAATACGCATTTTACGATATTATGAAGTATGCCTTTCTTTAAAACGTGTTCCACGCGATTCTAGGGTTTCGAACGAATTGCGGGCTATTCAAGGCTGTTTAAGACCGGATCCCATGCTTCGGGCAGCCTGTTGGGGATTCTAAGCGTCTCCTGGCAAATGTAAGCTTTAAACAGCGTCTGGCGCAAGTGATGGTTAGAAGACGCGCTCGTGAAAGTACGAGTTCTGATTTTTTTTTTTTTTTTACATTGAAATGGGTTTCCGGCAAGTTAGTGCATAAAAACTAGTCTCGAGCAGTGGCAGCAGCAAATCTCGAGCACTCTCTTGATCATTTTAAGGAATTCGCAGGGCTGGGCGTCAATTGGACAAAAAGGTGCAAGTTTCTTTGCAAATTGTAAGACTGATGAACAATTGGCAATATCTTCAATTCTTAATGTCACGAAGGTAGATCCTCCAATCAGATATGTTGGGGTTCCCTTGTCTTCCAGGAAGCTCAATTTCAATGACCATGAACCTCTACTAGCGAAAGTTCGGCAACGATTATTTGGGTGGAAATCTAAAGCATCATCATATGCAGGTAGCGTGGAACTGATTAAGTCTACATTATCTTCCTTCCATCTATTACGGGCGACTGTATTTATGCTTCCTCAAGCTGGCTTTGCATACTTTGGATCGTCATGTCAGGGATTTCTTCTGGAATTGTTGAATTCTCATTTTACATCCATCCTATAGCTTGGGACTCTATATGCCAACCGATAGCTATGGGTGGATTGGGTATCAACTCAATCCATGGAACAGCCAAGGCAGCCCTCTTAAGGAAAGTTTGGAATGTTGTCAGCAACAAACACACCTGCTGGAGCTTATGGATTAATGCCAAGTACTTTCGTGGAATGTCCTTTTGGGACGTGTTAATCCTTAAAACTGCCCCTTGGGGTTGGAAGAACATTTTATTGCTTAGACTAATTGCTATGCCTCACATAAAACTACTAGTTGGCAATGGGGACCAAATAAAGTTCTGGACTGACCCTTGGGTTAATGGAGGGCGTTTAAAAGATTGTCATGGAGATAGAGCAGTGTATGATCTAGGCGTGGGGCCTGATATTAACGTCCCTCAATTTATTCAGAATCACGGGTGGAAGTTTCCCACTCCCACTTCAAATGCATTGATGGATATCTTCCAAACGATTCCAAAAGAGATCGAGCCATGGCCTAACTTCAATGATGGACTTGTTTGGACTCTACAAGAGCATGGCAACTTCACTTTAAAGTCTCCTCACAATCTAGTATGCAGGAAATGCGATCAAACCCTCCAACGGCCTTCTATGATTTGGTTTACAGGGTGTATTAAAAAAACACTCCATCTGTGCTTGAATGTTACTAAGGGGAAGGCTAAAAACAAAAGATTTTCTCCTTCAAAGGAATGTGGCGTGTGATTCTTGTTGCGTTCTTTGTAATTGTACAAGTGAGACAGCTGCTCGTTTAATTGTCTACTGCCCTTACTCTCAAGAAGTGTGGAAATCTCTCTTAGAAAAGCTAGACCTGGAGCTGATCAGCTGTGAAAATCCTCCATTGGAATTGCTGGAATCCATTATATTTCCAATATAGCAGCAAAAGACAGGCCTTCTGACTCCTGGGTACACTCCAGCACGGCTGTGTTACGGAACATTATTCAGATCGTATGCAGTAGAACTCATTATCCTGACATAGCTTTCTTTTCCAAATGAAATTTGTCATCATTGGAATGTTCCTCCAAGGAACTCAGGTCTTCGATCGAAGCTTCCTCCCTAATTGAACCCTGGGTGGCGAGTATCTACTTGGTCAACTAATAACCATGTGATTGGAGTTCTACGGAGTGATGTCCATAAACAGAAGGCAGGTCATATTGAGCAGGAGTTGACTGTGATTGGAGTTCTACGGAGTGATGTCCATAAACAGAAGGCAGGTCATATTGAGCAGGAGTTGACTTACTTTATGGCAGTATTTCAAATAATGCAGCTCATTCCAGAGAATATCACACACCTTACTATTGACTCAGATTCAGCGCCCCATCAAGTCCTTCGCAGTCCTCAGAAGTCTGATTGGAAGGTACGCTTTCAAGTAAGAAGATTACATACATTTCTTCATAAATTTGAGCAGATTCAGTACTTGATGCTTCATCTAAGAACAGCTCGATTCCGCAAAGTTTTAAACAGAAACTCAGCTACTTTCTACGGAAATCATAATGCATTTGAATATTTGTATAGACAAGAATATAGAAGCTAGTGAGTAGTTTTGGTGGTTAGTTTATTTATTGATTATTTTAGTACTTATTTGTTTATTAGTTGTAAATAGAGGGGTATGCCCCTTTGGAAGCATCTTCCATGTGGGAGAGTTCCTTTTCTGTATTATATTCTTTTACAAATAGAAGAACTAACTTTTCCTTCAAAAAAAATAATAAAGAAAAAATAAAAAGCGGTCTCGAGGGATTCTGCCCCTTTTCCGACCAAAAGCCGTATCTCGTGCAGTCAAGAGCCGACATTTGGATAAAAACGCCGGTTCGATGATTCTAGTGCATTTCATGGTATCACGATCTAGTCTTACGCTTCGAGATGCGTTTCATACTACTCTAGGCCGAAACACACATTTCAGGATATTTTGAGAGACGTTTAGCTTAAAGACGTTTTTCACGCGATTCTAGGGTTAGGAACGCGTTGCAGGGGTTTCAAGGTTGTTTAAGACCGAGACCAGTGCTTCGGGCAGTTCGTTGGTAGTTCTAGGCGGCTCTGGGAGAATGAAGGTTGTAAACCGCATTTCACGCGATTCATAGTTCAAAGCCGCGCTCTCGAACTTCTGTGACGTCTTCTTACTTCAGAACGGGCTTCTGGGGAATTATGGCTCAAGCGCTAATCCTGTCGGACTTTGCCTCATTTCTGACTTTCAAGACAATTTTGTGCAATCCGTGCCCATTATTTGGAGATAAATGGGTGCAGCGGCACTCTAGGCGTTTTGGGGTATTCCGGTCCAGTCTTTCACCTTAAAATTCGTTTCAGGCGATTCTATGCAGAAGCAACCGTTTGATGATATTCTGAGATACCTTCCTGTTTAATAAGTATTTCAGGCGAATCACGGCTTAGGAACGTATTACATGGGCTTTAGGGTTGTTTCAGACTAAAACGCGTGCTTCGGGCAATTCCGAGGTGATTTTATCATGAAACCACGTTCTAGGTGGCTCTTGAAAGATGCTGGCTCCAAACCGCGTTTCACGAAATCCACGGTCGAAAGGCGCGCATAGGAAACTTCCAGGAATCCTTTTCCCCTTCAGACGGGACTCGGGCAAACTAGGGTCGACCAACTCATCTTGCGGTATTCAGAGACGTTTCTTACTGAAAACCGTATTTCGTGCGATGAATAGCCTATATCTGGATAAAAGCGTGTCCAGGGTGATTCTACGGCACTCAGGGGGTTATGCTCTTCCGTTTTGCTTTGAAATGCATCTCATACGGTCCTAGGCTGAAATACGCATTTTAGGATATTATGAGGTATACCTTTCTTTAAAACGTGCTCCGCGCGATTCTAGGGTTTCGAACGAATTGCCGGCTATTCAAGGTTGTTTAAGACCGGATCCCATGCTTCGGGCAGCCTGTTGGGGATTCTAAGCATCTCCTGGCAAATGTAAGCTGTAAACAGCGTCTAGCGCAAGTGATGGTTAGAAGACGCGCTCGTGAAAGTACGAGTTCTGCTCTTTCTTTTTTTTTTACTTTGAAATGGGTTTCCGGCAAGTTAGTGCATAAAAACTAGTCTCGAGCAGTGGCACCAGCAAGTCTCGAGCACTCTCTTGATCATTTTAAGGAATTCGCAGGGCTGGGCGTCAATTGGACAAAAAGGTACAAGTTTCGTTGCAAATTGTAAGACTGATGAACAGATGGCAATATCTTCAATTCTTAATGTCACGAAGGTAGATCTTCCAATCAGATATGTTGGGGTTCCCTTGTCTTCCAGGAAGCTCAATTTCAATGACCGTGAACGTCTACTAGCGAAAGTTCGGCAACGATTATTTGGGTGGAAAGCTAAAGCATCATCATATGCAGGTAGCGTGGAACTGATTAAGTCTACATTATCTTCCTTCCATCTATTACGGGCGACTGTATTTATGCTTCCTGAAGCTGCTTTGCATGCTTTGGATCGTCATGTCAAGGATTTCTTCTGGATTTGTTGAATTCTCATTACATCCATCCTATAGCTTGGGACTCTATATGCCAACCGATAGCTATGGGTGGATTGGGTATCAACTCAATTCATGGAACAGCCAAGGCAGCCCTCTTAAGGAAAGTTTGGAATGTTGTCAGCAACAAACACACCTGCTGGAGCTTTTGGAATAACGCCAAGTACTTCCGTGGAACGTCTTTTTGGGACGTGTTAATCCCTAAAACTGCCTCTTGGGGTTGGAAGAACATTTTAGTGCTTAGACTAATTGCTATGCCTCACATAAAATTACTAGTTGGCAATGGGCACCAAATAAAGTTCTGGACTGACCCTTGGGTTAATGGAGGGCGTTTAAAAGATTGTCATGGAGATAGAGCAGTGTATGATCTAGGCGTGGGGCCTGATATTAACGTCCCTCAATTTATTCAGAATCACAGGTGGAAGTTTCCCACTCCCACTTCAAATGCATTGATGGATATCTTCCAAACGATTCCAAATGAGATCGAGCCATGGCCTAACTTCAAAGATGGACTTGTTTGGACTCTACAAGAGCATGGCAACTTCACTTTAAAGCCTCCTCACAATCTAGTACGCAGGAAATGGGATCAACCCCTCCAGCGGCCTTCTATGATTTGGTTTACATGGTGTATTAAAAAACACTCCATCTGTGCTTGGATGTTACTAAGGGGAAGGCTAAAAAAAAAAAGATTTTCTCCTTCAAAGGAATGTGGCGTGTGATTCTTGTTGCGGTCTTTGCAATTGTACATGTGAGACAGCTGCTCATTTAATTGTCTACTGCCCTTACTCTCAAGAAGTGTGGAAATCTCTCTAAGAAAAGCTAGACCTGGAGCCGATCAGCTGTGAAAATCCTCCATTGGAATTGCTGGAATCCATTATATTTCCAATAGAGCAGCAAAAGACAGGCCTTCTGACTCCTGGGAACACTCCAGCACGGCTGTGTTACAGAACATTATTCAGACCGTATGCAGCAGAACTCATTATCTTGACATAGCTTTCTTTCCCAAATGAAATTTATCATCATTGGAATGTTCCTCCAAGCAACTCAGGTCTCCAATCGAAGCTTCCTCCCTAATTGAACCCCGGGTGGCGAGTATCTACTTGGTCAACTAAAAACCATGTGATTGGAGTTCTACGGAGTGACGTCCATAAACAGAAGGCAGGTCATATTGAGCAGGAGTTGACTTACTTTATGCAGTATTTCAAATAATGCAGCTCATTCCAGAGAATATCACACATCTTACTATTGACTCAGATTCAGCGCTCCATCAAGTCCTTCGCAGTCCTCAGAAGTCTGATTGGAAGGTACGCTTTAAAGTAAGAAGATTACATACATTTCTTCATAAATTTGAGCAGATTCAGTACTTGATGCTTCATCTAAGAACAGCTCGATTCAGCAAAGTTTTAAACAGAAACTCAGCTACTTTCTACGGAAATCATAATGCATTTGAATATTTGTATAGACAAGAATATAGAAGCTAGTGAGTAGCTTTGGTGGTTAGTTTATTTATTGATTATTTTAGTAGTTATTTGTTTATTAGTTGTAAATAGAGGGGTATGCCCCTTTGGAAGCATCTTCCATGTGGGAGAGTTCCTTTTCTGTATTATATTCTTTTAGAAATAGAAGAACTAACTTTTCCTTCAACAAAAAATAAATAAAGAAACAATAAAAAGCGGTCTCGAGGGATTCTGCCCCTTTTCCGACCAAAAGCCGTATCTCATGCAGTCAAGAGCCGACATTTGGATAAAAACGCCGGTTCGATGATTCTAGTGCATTTCATGGTATCACGATCTAGTCTTACGCTTCGAGATGCGTTTCATACTACTCTAGGCCGAAACACACATTTCAGGATATTTTGAGAGACGTTTAGCTTAAAGACGTTTTTCACGCGATTCTAGGGTTAGGAACGCGTTGCAGGGGTTTCAAGGTTGTTTAAGACCGAGACCAGTGCTTCGGGCAGTTCGTTGGTAGTTCTAGGCGGCTCTGGGAGAATGAAGGTTGTAAACCGCATTTCACGCGATTCATAGTTCAAAGCCGCGCTCTCGAACTTCTGTGACGTCTTCTTACTTCAGAACGGGCTTCTGGGGAATTATGGCTCAAGCGCTAATCCTGTCGGACTTTGCCTCATTTCTGACTTTCAAGACAATTTTGTGCAATCCGTGCCCATTATTTGGAGATAAATGGGTGCAGCGGCACTCTAGGCGTTTTGGGGTATTCCGGTCCAGTCTTTCACCTTAAAATTCGTTTCAGGCGATTTTATGCAGAAGCAACCGTTTGATGATATTCTGAGATACCTTCCTGTTTAATAAGTATTTCAGGCGAATCACGGCTTAGGAACGCATTACATGGGCTTTAGGGTTGTTTCAGACTAAAACGCGTGCTTCGGGCAATTCCGAGGTGATTTTATCATGAAACCACGTTCTAGGTGGCTCTTGAAAGATGCTGGCTCCAAACCGCGTTTCACGAAATCCACGGTCGAAAGACGCGCATAGGAAACTTCCAGGAATCCTTTTCCCCTTCAGACGGGACTCGGGCAGACTAGGGTCGAACAACTCATCTTGCGGTATTCAGAGACGTTTCTTACTGAAAACCGTATTTCGTGCGATGAATAGCCTATATCTGGATAAAAGCGTGTCCAGGGTGATTCTACGGCACTCAGGGGGTTATGCTCTTCCGTTTTGCTTTGAAATGCATCTCATACGGTCCTAGGCTGAAATACGCATTTTAGGATATTATGAGGTATGCCTTTCTTTAAAACGTGCTCCACGCGATTCTAGGGTTTCGAACGAATTGCCGGCTATTCAAGGTTGTTTAAGACCGGATCCCATGCTTCGGGCAGCCTGTTGGGGATTCTAAGCGTCTCCCGGCAAATGTAAGCTGTAAACAGCGTCTCGCGCAAGTGATGGTTAGAAGACGCGCTCGTGTAAGTACGAGTTCTGCTTTTTTTTTTTTTTTGTTACTTTGAAATGGGTTTCCGGCAAGTTAGTGCATAAAAACTAGTCTCGAGCAGTGGCAGCAGCAAATCTCGAGCACTCTCTTGATCATTTTAAGGAATTCGCAGGGCTGGGCGTCAATTGGACAAAAAGGTGCAAGTTTCTTTGCAATTTGTAAGACTGATGAACGATTGGCAATATCTTCAATTCTTAATGTCACGAAGGTAGATCTTCCAATCAGATATGTTGGGGTTCCCTTGTCTTCCAGGAAGCTCAATTTCAATGACCGTAAACCTCTACTAGCGAAAGTTCGGCAACGATTATTTGGGTGGAAAGCTAAAGCATCATCATATGCAGGTAGCGTGGAACTGATTAAGTCTACATTATCTTCCTTCCATCTGTTACGGGCGACTGTATTTATGCTTCCTGAAGCTGGTTTGCATGCTTTGGATCGTCATGTCAGGGATTTCTTCTGGAATTGTTGAATTCTCATTACATCCATCCTATAGCTTCGGACTCTATATGCCAACCGATAGCTATGGGTGGATTGGGTATCAACTCAATTCATGGAACAGCCAAGGCAGCCCTCTTAAGGAAAGTTTGGAATGTTGTCAGCAACAAACACACCTGCTGGAGCTTATGGATTAATGCCAAGTACTTCCGTGGAACGTCTTTTTGGGACGTGTTAATCCCTAAAACTGCCCCTTGGGGTTGGAAGAAAATTTTAGTGCTTAGACTAATTGCTATGCCTCACATAAGATTACTAGTTGGCAATGGGCACCAAATAAAGTTCTGGACTGACCCTTGGGTTAATGGAGGGCGTTTAAAAGATTGTCATGGAGATAGAGCAGTGTATGATCTAGGCGTGGGGCCTGATATTAGCGTCCCTCAATTTATTCAGAATCACAGGTGGAAGTTTCCCACTCCCACTTCAAATGCATTGATGGATATCTTCCAAACGATTCCAAATGAGATCGAGCCATGGCCTAACTTCAATGATGGACTTGTTTGGACTCTACAAGAGCATGGCAACTTCAGTTTAAAGTCTCCTCACAATCTAGTATGCAGGAAATGGGATCAAACCCTCCAGCGGCCTTCTATGATTTGGTTTACAGGGTGTATTAAAAAACACTCCATCTGTGCTTGGATGTTACTGAGGGGAAGGCTAAAAAAAAAAAGATTTTCTCCTTCAAAGGAATGTGGCGTGTGATTCTTGTTGCGGTCTTTGCAATTGAACATGTGAGACAGCTGCTCATTTAATTGTCTACTGCCCTTACTCTCAAGAAGTGTGGAAATCTCTCTAAGAAAAGCTAGACCTGGAGCCGTCAGCTGTGAAAATCCTCCTTTGGAATTGCTGGAATCCATTATATTTCCAATAGAGCAGCAAAAGACAGGCCTTCTGACTCCTGGGAACACTCCAGCACGGCTGTGTTACAGAACATTATTCAGACCGTATGCAGCAGAACTCATTATCTTGACATAGCTTTCTTTCCCAAATGAAATTTGTCATCATTGGAATGTTCCTCCAAGCAACTCAGGTCTTCTATCGAAGCTTCCTCCCTAATTGAACCCCGGGTGGCGAGTATCTACTTGGTCAACTAATAACCATGTGATTGGAGATCTACGGAGTGACGTCCATAAACAGAAGGCAGGTCATATTGAGCAGGAGTTGACTTACTTTATGCAGTATTTCAAATAATGCAGCTCATTCCAGAGAATATCACACATCTTACTATTGACTCAGATTCAGCGCTCCATCAAGTCCTTCGCAGTCCTCAGAAGTCTGATTGGAAGGTACGCTTTCAAGTGAGAAGATTACATACATTTCTTCATAAATTTGAGCAGATTCAGTACTTGATGCTTCATCTAAGAACTGCTCGATTCAGCAAAGTTTTAAATAGAAACTCAGCTACATTCTACGGAAATCATAATGCATTTGAATATTTGTATAGACAAGAATATAGAAGCTAGTGAGTAGCTTTGGTGGTTAGTTTATTTATTGATTAGTTTAGTACTTATTTGTTTATTAGTTGTAAATAGAGGGGTATGCCCCTTTGGAAGCATCTTCCATGTGGGAGAGTTCCTTTTCTGTATTATATTCTTCTAGAAATAGAAGAACTTACTTTTCCTTCAAAAAAAAATAAAGAAAAAATAAAAACCGGTCTCGAGGGATTCTGCCCCGTTTCCGACCAAAAGCCGTATCTCGTGCAGTCAAGAGCCGACATTTGGATAAAAACGCCGGTTCGATGATTCTAGTGCATTTCATGGTATCACGATCTAGTCTTACGCTTCGAGATGCGTTTCATACTACTCTAGGCCGAAACACACATTTCAGGATATTTTGAGATACGTTTAGCTTAAAGACGTTTTTCACGCGATTCTGGGGTTAGGAACGCGTTGCAGGGGTTTCAAGGTTGTTTAAGACCGAGACCAGTGCTTCGGGCAGTTCGTTGGTAGTTCTAGGCGGCTCTGGGAGAATGAAGGTTGTAAACCGCATTTCACGCGATTCATAGTTCAAAGCCGCGCTCTCGAACTTCTGTGACGTCTTCTTACTTCAGAACGGGCTTCTGGGGAATTATGGCTCAAGAGCTAATCCTTTCGGACTTTGCCTCATTTCTGACTTTCAAGACAATTTTGTGCAATCCGTGCCCATTATTTGGAGATGAATGGGTGCAGCGGCACTCTAGGCGTTTTGGGGTATTCCGGTCCAGTCTTTCACCTTAAAATTCGTTTCAGGCGATTCTATGCAGAAGCACCCGTTTCATGATATTCTGAGATACCTTCCTCTTTAATAAGTATTTCAGGCGAATCACGGCTTAGGAACGCATTACATGGGCTTTAGGGTTGTTTCAGACTAAAACGCGTGCTTCGGGCAATTCCGAGGTGATTTTATCATGAAACCACGTTCTAGGTGGCTCTTGAAAGATGCTGGCTCCAAACCGCGTTTCACGAAATCCACGGTCGAAAGGCGCGCATAGGAAACTTCCAGGAATCCTTTTCCCCTTCAGAAGGGACTCGGGCAAACTAGGGTTGAACAGCTCATCTTGCGGTATTCAGAGACATTTCTTACCGAAAACCGTATTTCGTGCGATGAATAGCCTATATCTGGATAAAAGCGTGTCCAGGGTGATTCTACGGCACTCAAGGGGTTATGCTCTTCCGTTTTGCTTTGAAATGCATCTCATACGGTCCTAGGCTGAAATACGCATTTTAGGATATTATGAGGTATGCCTTTCTTTAAAACGTGCTCCACGCGATTCTAGGGTTTCGAACGAATTGCCGGCTATTCAAGGTTGTTTAAGACCGGATCCCATGCTTCGGGCAGCCTGTTGGGGATTCTAAGCGTCTCCCGGCAAATGTAAGCTGTAAACAGCGTCTCGCGCAAGTGATGGTTAGAAGACGCGCTCGTGTAAGTACGAGTTCTGCTTTTTTTTTTTTTTTGTTACTTTGAAATGGGTTTCCGGCAAGTTAGTGCATAAAAACTAGTCTCGAGCAGTGGCAGCAGCAAATCTCGAGCACTCTCTTGATCATTTTAAGGAATTCGCAGGGCTGGGCGTCAATTGGACAAAAAGGTGCAAGTTTCTTTGCAATTTGTAAGACTGATGAACGATTGGCAATATCTTCAATTCTTAATGTCACGAAGGTAGATCTTCCAATCAGATATGTTGGGGTTCCCTTGTCTTCCAGGAAGCTCAATTTCAATGACCGTAAACCTCTACTAGCGAAAGTTCGGCAACGATTATTTGGGTGGAAAGCTAAAGCATCATCATATGCAGGTAGCGTGGAACTGATTAAGTCTACATTATCTTCCTTCCATCTGTTACGGGCGACTGTATTTATGCTTCCTGAAGCTGGTTTGCATGCTTTGGATCGTCATGTCAGGGATTTCTTCTGGAATTGTTGAATTCTCATTACATCCATCCTATAGCTTCGGACTCTATATGCCAACCGATAGCTATGGGTGGATTGGGTATCAACTCAATTCATGGAACAGCCAAGGCAGCCCTCTTAAGGAAAGTTTGGAATGTTGTCAGCAACAAACACACCTGCTGGAGCTTATGGATTAATGCCAAGTACTTCCGTGGAACGTCTTTTTGGGACGTGTTAATCCCTAAAACTGCCCCTTGGGGTTGGAAGAAAATTTTAGTGCTTAGACTAATTGCTATGCCTCACATAAGATTACTAGTTGGCAATGGGCACCAAATAAAGTTCTGGACTGACCCTTGGGTTAATGGAGGGCGTTTAAAAGATTGTCATGGAGATAGAGCAGTGTATGATCTAGGCGTGGGGCCTGATATTAGCGTCCCTCAATTTATTCAGAATCACAGGTGGAAGTTTCCCACTCCCACTTCAAATGCATTGATGGATATCTTCCAAACGATTCCAAATGAGATCGAGCCATGGCCTAACTTCAATGATGGACTTGTTTGGACTCTACAAGAGCATGGCAACTTCAGTTTAAAGTCTCCTCACAATCTAGTATGCAGGAAATGGGATCAAACCCTCCAGCGGCCTTCTATGATTTGGTTTACAGGGTGTATTAAAAAACACTCCATCTGTGCTTGGATGTTACTGAGGGGAAGGCTAAAAAAAAAAAGATTTTCTCCTTCAAAGGAATGTGGCGTGTGATTCTTGTTGCGGTCTTTGCAATTGAACATGTGAGACAGCTGCTCATTTAATTGTCTACTGCCCTTACTCTCAAGAAGTGTGGAAATCTCTCTAAGAAAAGCTAGACCTGGAGCCGTCAGCTGTGAAAATCCTCCTTTGGAATTGCTGGAATCCATTATATTTCCAATAGAGCAGCAAAAGACAGGCCTTCTGACTCCTGGGAACACTCCAGCACGGCTGTGTTACAGAACATTATTCAGACCGTATGCAGCAGAACTCATTATCTTGACATAGCTTTCTTTCCCAAATGAAATTTGTCATCATTGGAATGTTCCTCCAAGCAACTCAGGTCTTCTATCGAAGCTTCCTCCCTAATTGAACCCCGGGTGGCGAGTATCTACTTGGTCAACTAATAACCATGTGATTGGAGATCTACGGAGTGACGTCCATAAACAGAAGGCAGGTCATATTGAGCAGGAGTTGACTTACTTTATGCAGTATTTCAAATAATGCAGCTCATTCCAGAGAATATCACACATCTTACTATTGACTCAGATTCAGCGCTCCATCAAGTCCTTCGCAGTCCTCAGAAGTCTGATTGGAAGGTACGCTTTCAAGTGAGAAGATTACATACATTTCTTCATAAATTTGAGCAGATTCAGTACTTGATGCTTCATCTAAGAACTGCTCGATTCAGCAAAGTTTTAAATAGAAACTCAGCTACATTCTACGGAAATCATAATGCATTTGAATATTTGTATAGACAAGAATATAGAAGCTAGTGAGTAGCTTTGGTGGTTAGTTTATTTATTGATTAGTTTAGTACTTATTTGTTTATTAGTTGTAAATAGAGGGGTATGCCCCTTTGGAAGCATCTTCCATGTGGGAGAGTTCCTTTTCTGTATTATATTCTTCTAGAAATAGAAGAACTTACTTTTCCTTCAAAAAAAAATAAAGAAAAAATAAAAACCGGTCTCGAGGGATTCTGCCCCGTTTCCGACCAAAAGCCGTATCTCGTGCAGTCAAGAGCCGACATTTGGATAAAAACGCCGGTTCGATGATTCTAGTGCATTTCATGGTATCACGATCTAGTCTTACGCTTCGAGATGCGTTTCATACTACTCTAGGCCGAAACACACATTTCAGGATATTTTGAGATACGTTTAGCTTAAAGACGTTTTTCACGCGATTCTGGGGTTAGGAACGCGTTGCAGGGGTTTCAAGGTTGTTTAAGACCGAGACCAGTGCTTCGGGCAGTTCGTTGGTAGTTCTAGGCGGCTCTGGGAGAATGAAGGTTGTAAACCGCATTTCACGCGATTCATAGTTCAAAGCCGCGCTCTCGAACTTCTGTGACGTCTTCTTACTTCAGAACGGGCTTCTGGGGAATTATGGCTCAAGAGCTAATCCTTTCGGACTTTGCCTCATTTCTGACTTTCAAGACAATTTTGTGCAATCCGTGCCCATTATTTGGAGATGAATGGGTGCAGCGGCACTCTAGGCGTTTTGGGGTATTCCGGTCCAGTCTTTCACCTTAAAATTCGTTTCAGGCGATTCTATGCAGAAGCACCCGTTTGATGATATTCTGAGATACCTTCCTCTTTAATAAGTATTTCAGGCGAATCACGGCTTAGGAACGCATTACATGGGCTTTAGGGTTGTTTCAGACTAAAACGCGTGCTTCGGGCAATTCCGAGGTGATTTTATCATGAAACCACGTTCTAGGTGGCTCTTGAAAGATGCTGGCTCCAAACCGCGTTTCACGAAATCCACGGTCGAAAGGCGCGCATAGGAAACTTCCAGGAATCCTTTTCCCCTTCAGAAGGGACTCGGGCAAACTAGGGTTGAACAGCTCATCTTGCGGTATTCAGAGACATTTCTTACCGAAAACCGTATTTCGTGCGATGAATAGCCTATATCTGGATAAAAGCGTGTCCAGGGTGATTCTACGGCACTCAAGGGGTTATGCTCTTCCGTTTTGCTTTGAAATGCATCTCATACGGTCCTAGGCTGAAATACGCATTTTAGGATATTATGAGGTATGCCTTTCTTTAAAACGTGCTCCACGCGATTCTAGGGTTTCGAACGAATTGCCGGCTATTCAAGGTTGTTTAAGACCGGATCCCATGCTTCGGGCAGCCTGTTGGGGATTCTAAGCGTCTCCCGGCAAATGTAAGCTGTAAACAGCGTCTCGCGCAAGTGATGGTTAGAAGACGCGCTCGTGAAAGTACGAGTTCTGCTTTTTTTTTTTTTTTACTTTGAAATGGGTTTCCGGCAAGTTAGTGCATAAAAACTAGTCTCGAGCAGTGGCAGCAGCAAATCTCGAGCACTCTCTTGATCATTTTAAGGAATTCGCAGGGCTGGGCGTCAATTGGAAAAAAAGGTGCAAGTTTCTTTGCAAATTGTAGGACTGATGAACAGATGGCAATATCTTCAATTCTTAATGTCACGAAGGTAGATCTTCCAATCAGATATGTTGGGGTTCCCTTGTCTTCCAGGAAGCTCAATTTCAATGACCGTGAACCTCTACTAGCGAAAGCCCGGCAACGATTATTTGGGTGGAAAGCTAAAGCATCATCATATGCAGGTAGCGTGGAACTGATTACGTCTACATTATCTTCCTTCCATCTATTACGGGCGACTGTATTTATGCTTCCTCAAGCTGCTTTGCATGCTTTGGATCGTCATGTCAGGGATTTCTTCTGGAATTGTTGAATTCTCATTACATCCATCCTATAGCTTGGGACTCTATATGCCAACCGATAGCTATGGGTGGATTGGGTATCAACTCAATTCATGGAACAGCCAAGGCAGCCCTCTTAAGGAAAGTTTGGAATGTTGTCAGCAACAAACACACCTGCTGGAGCTTATGGATTAATGCCAAGTACTTCCGTGGAACGTCTTTTTGGGACGTGTTAATCCCTAAAACTGCCCCTTGGGGTTGGAAGAACATTTTAGTGCTTAGACTAATTGCTATGCCTCACTTAAAATTACTAGTTGGCAATGGGCACGAAATAAAGTTCTGGACTGACCCTTGGGTTAATGGAGGGCGTTTAAAAGATTGTCATGGAGATAGAGCAGTGTATGATCTAGGCGTGGGGCCTGATATTAACGTCCCTCAATTTATTCAGAATCACAGGTGGAAGTTTCCCACTCCCACTTCAAATGCATTGATGGATATCTTCCAAACGATTCCAAATGAGATCGAGCCATGGCCTAACTTCAATGATGGACTTGTTTGGACTCTACAAGAGCATGGCAACTTCACTTTAAAGTCTCCTCACAATCTAGTATGCAGGAAATGGGATCAAACCCTCCAGCGGCCTTCTATGATTTGGTTTACAGGGTGTATTAAAAAACACTCCATCTGTGCTTGGATGTTACTAAGGGGAAGGCTAAAAAAAAAAGATTTTTTCCTTCAAAGGAATGTGGCGTGTGATTCTTGTTGCGGTCTTTGCAATTGTACATGTGAGACAGCTGCTCATTTAATTGTCTACTGCCCTTACTCTCAAGAGGTGTGGAAATCTCTCTAAGAGAAGCTAGACTTGGAGCCGATCAGCTGTGAAAATCCTCCATTGGAATTGCTGGAATCCATTATATTTCCAATAGAGCAGCAAAAGACAGGCCTTCAGACTCCTGGGAACACTCCAGCACGGCTGTGTTACAGAACATTATTCAGACCGTATGCTGCAGAACTCATTATCTTGACATAGCTTTCTTTCCCAAATGAAATTTGTCATCATTGGAATGTTCCTCCAAGCAACTCAGGTCTCCGATCGAAGCTTCCTCCCTAATTGAACCCTGGGTGGCGAGAATCTACTTGGTCAGTTAATAACCATGTGATTGGAGTTCTACGGAGTGACGTCCATAAACAGAAGGCAGGTCATATTGAGCAGGAGTTGACTTACTTTATGGCAGTATTTCAAATAATGCAGCTCATTCCAGAGAATATCACACATCTTACTATTGACTCAGATTCAGCGCTCCATCAAGTCCTTCGCAGTCCTCAGAAGTCTGACTGGAAGGTACGCTTTAAAGTAAGAAGATTACATACATTTCTTCATAAATTTGAGCAGATTCAGTACTTGATGCTTCATCTAAGAACAGCTCGATTCAGCAAAGTTTTAAACAGAAACTCAGCTACTTTCTACGGAAATCATATTGCATTTGAATATTTGTATAGACAAAAATATAGAAGCTAGTGAGTAGCTTTGGTGGTTAGTTTATTTATTGATTATTTTAGTACTTATTTGTTTATTAGTTGTAAATAGAGGGGTACGCCCCTTTGGAAGCATCTTCCATGTGGGAGAGTTCCTTTTCTGTATTATATTCTTCTAGAAATAGAAGAACTAACTTTTCCTTCAAAAAAAAATAAAGAAAAAATAAAAACCGGTCTCGAGGGATTCTGCCCCGTTTCCGACCAAAAGCCGTATCTCGTGCAGTCAGGAGCCGACATTTGGATAAAAACGCCGGTTCGATGATTCTAGTGCATTTCATGGTATCACGATCTAGTCTTACGCTTCGAGATGCGTTTCATACTACTCTAGGCCGAAACACACATTTCAGGATATTTTGAGATACGTAGCTTAAAGACGTTTTTCACGCGATTCTGGGGTTAGGAACGCGTTGCAGGGGTTTCAAGGTTGTTGAAGACCGAGACCAGTGCTTCGGGCAGTTCGTTGGTAGTTCTAGGCGGCTCTGGGAGAATGAAGGTTGTAAACCGCATTTCACGCGATTCATAATTCAAAGCCGCGCTCTCGAACTTCTGTGACGTCTTCTTACTTCAGAACGGGCTTCTGGGGAATTATGGCTCAAGCGCTAATCCAGTCGGACCTTGCCTCATTTCTGACTTTCAAGACAATTTTGTGCAATCCGTGCCCATTATTTGGAGATAAATGGGTGCAGCGGCACTCTAGGCGTTTTGGGGTATTCCGGTCCAGTCTTTCACCTTAAAATTCGTTTCAGGCGATTCTATGCAGAAGCACCCGTTTGATGATATTCTGAGATACCTTCCTCTTTAATAAGTATTTCAGGCGAATCACGGCTTAGGAACGCATTACATGGGCTTTAGGGTTGTTTCAGACTAAAACGCGTGCTTCGGGCAATTCCGAGGTGATTTTATCATGAAACCACGTTCTAGGTGGCTCTTGAAAGATGCTGGCTCCAAACCGCGTTTCACGAAATCCACGGTCGAAAGACGTGCATAGGAAACTTCCAGGAATCCTTTTCCCCTTCAGACGGGACTCGGGCAAACTAAGGTTGAACAGCTCATCTTGCGGTATTCAGAGACATTTCTTACCGAAAACCGTATTTCGTGCGATGAATAGCCTATATCTGGATAAAAGCGTGTCCAGGGTGATTCTACGGCACTCAGGGGGTTATGCTCTTCCGTTTTGCTTTGAAATGCATCTCATACGGTCCTAGGCTGAAATACGCATTTTAGGATATTATGAGGTATGCCTTTCTTTAAAACGTGCTCCACGCGATTCTAGGGTTTCGAACGAATTGCCGGCTATTCAAGGTTGTTTAAGACCGGATCCCATGCTTCGGGCAGCCTGTTGGGGATTCTAAGCATCTCCCGGCAAATGTAAGCTGTAAATCGCGTCTCGTGCAAGTGATGGTTAGAAGACGCGCTCGTGTAAGTACGAGTTCTGCTTTTTTTTTTTGTTACTTTGAAATGGGTATCCGGCAAGTTAGTGCATAAAAACTAGTCTCGAGCAGTGGCAGCAGCAAATCTCGAGCACTTTCTTGATCATTTTAAGGAATTCGCAGGGCTGGGCGTCAATTGGACAAAAAGGTGCAAGTTTCTTTGCAAATTGTAGGACTGATGAACAGATGGCAATATCTTCAATTCTTAATGTCAGGAAGGTAGATCTTCCAATCAGATATGTTGGGGTTCCCTTGTCTTCCAGGAAGCTCAATTTCAATGACCGTGAACCTCTACTAGCGAAAGTTCGGCAACGATTATTTGGGTGGAAAGCTAAAGCATCATCATATGCAGGTAGCGTGGAACTGATTAAGTCTACATTATCTTCCTTCCATCTATTACGGGCGACTGTATTTATGCTTCCTCAAGCTGCTTTGCATGCTTTGTATCGTCGTGTCAGGGATTTCTTCTGGAATTGTTGAATTCTCATTACATCCATCCTATAGCTTGGGACTCTATATGCCAACCGATAGCTATGGGTGGATTGGGTATCAACTCAATTCATGGAACAGCCAAGGCAGCCCTCTTAAGGAAAGTTTGGAATGTTGTCAACAACAAACACACCGGCTGGAGCTTATGGATTAATGCCAAGTACTTCCGTGGAACGTCTTTTTGGGACGTGTTAATCCCTAAAACTGCCCCTTGGGGTTGGAAGAACATTTTAGTGCTTAGACTAATTGCTATGCCTCACTTAAAATTACTAGTTGGCAATGGGCACGAAATAAAGTTCTGGACTGACCCTTGGGTTAATGGAGGGCGTTTAAAAGATTGTCATGGAGATAGAGCAGTGTATGATCTAGGCGTGGGGCCTGATATTAACGTCCCTCAATTTATTCAGAATCACAGGTGGAAGTATCCCACTCCCACTTCAAATGCATTGATGGATATCTTCCAAACGATTCCAAATGAGATCGAGCCATGGCCTAACTTCAATGATGGACTTGTTTGGACTCTACAAGAGCATGGCAACTTCACTTTAAAGTCTCCTCACAATCTAGTATGCAGGAAATGGGATCAAACCCTCCAGCGGCCTTCTATGATTTGGTTTACAGTGTGTATTAAAAAACACTCCATCTGTGCTTGGATGTTACTAAGGGGAAGGCTAAAAAAAAAAAGATTTTCTCCTTCAAAGGAATGTGGCGTGTGATTCTTGTTGCGGTCTTTGCAATTGTACATGTGAGACAGCTGCTCATTTAATTGTCTACTGCCCTTACTCTCAAGAAGTGTGGAAATCTCTCTAAGAGAAGCTAGACCTGGAGCCGATCAGCTGTGAAATTCCTCCATTGGAATTGCTGGAATCCATTATATTTCCAATAGAGCAGCAAAAGACAGGCCTTCTGACTCCTGGGAACACTCCAGCACGGCTGTGTTACAGAACATTATTCAGACCGTATGCAGCAGAACTCATTATCTTGACATAGCTTTCTTTCCCAAATGAAATTTGTCATCATTGGAATGTTCCTCCAAGCAACTCAGGTCTCCGATCGAAGCTTCCTCCCTAATTGAACCCTGGGTGGCGAGAATCTACTTGGTCAGTTAATAACCATGTGATTGGGGTTCTACAGAGTGACGTCCATAAACAGAAGGCAGGTCATATTGAGCAGGAGTTGACTTACTTTATGGCAGTATTTCAAATAATGCAGCTCATTCCAGAGAATATCACACATCTTACTATTGACTCAGATTCAGCGCTCCATCAAGTCCTTCGCAGTCCTCAGAAGTCTGATTGGAAGGTACGCTTTAAAGTAAGAAGATTACATACATTTCTTCATAAATTTGAGCAGATTCAGTACTTGATGCTTCATCTAAGAACAGCTCGATTCAGCAAAGTTTTAAACAGAAACTCAGCTACTTTCTACGGAAATCATAATGCATTTGAATATTTGTATAGACAAAAATATAGAAGCTAGTGAGTAGCTTTGGTGGTTAGTTTATTTATTGATTATTTTAGTACTTATTTGTTTATTAGTTGTAAATAGAGGGGTATGCCCCTTTGGAAGCATCTTCCATGTGGGAGAGTTCCTTTTCTGTATTATATTCTTCTAGAAATAGAAGAACTAACTTTTCCTTCAAAAAAAAATAAAGAAAAAATAAAAACCGGTCTCGAGGGATTCTGCCCCGTTTCCGACCAAAAGCCGTATCTCGTGCAGTCAGGAGCCGACATTTGGATAAAAACGCCGGTTCGATGATTCTAGTGCATTTCATGGTATCACGATCTAGTCTTACGCTTCGAGATGCGTTTCATACTACTCTAGGCCGAAACACACATTTCAGGATATTTTGAGATACGTAGCTTAAAGACGTTTTTCACGCGATTCTGGAGTTAGGAACGCGTTGCAGGGGTTTCAAGGTTGTTGAAGACCGAGACCAGTGCTTCGGGCAGTTCGTTGGTAGTTCTAGGCGGCTCTGGGAGAATGAAGGTTGTAAACCGCATTTCACGCGATTCATAGTTCAGAGCCGCGCTCTGGAGCTTCTGTGACGTCTTCTTACTTCAGAACGGGCTTCTGGGGAATTATGGCTCAAGCGCTAATCCAGTCGGACCTTGCCTCATTTCTGACTTTCAAGACAATTTTGTGCAATCCGTGCCCATTATTTGGAGATAAATGGGTGCAGCGGCACTCTAGGCGTTTTGGGGTATTCCGGTCCAGTCTTTCACCTTAAAATTCGTTTCAGGCGATTCTATGCAGAAGCACCCGTTTGATGATATTCTGAGATACCTTCCTCTTTAATAAGTATTTCAGGCGAATCACGGCTTAGGAACGCATTACATGGGCTTTAGGGTTGTTTCAGACTAAAACGCGTGCTTCGGGCAATTCCGAGGTGATTTTATCATGAAACCACGTTCTAGGTGGCTCTTGAAAGATGCTGGCTCCAAACCGCGTTTCACGAAATCCACGGTCGAAAGTCGCGCATAGGAAACTTCCAGGAATCCTTTTTCCCTTCAGACGGGACTCGGGCAAACTAGGGTTGAACAGCTCATCTTGCGGTATTCAGAGACATTTCTTACCGAAAACCGTATTTCGTGCGATGAATAGCCTATATCTGGATAAAAGCGTGTCCAGGGTGATTCTACGGCACTCAAGGGGTTATGCTCTTCCGTTTTGCTTTGAAATGCATCTCATACGGTCCTAGGCTGAAATACGCATTTTAGGATATTATGAGGTATGCCTTTCTTTAAAACGTGCTCCACGCGATTCTAGGGTTTCGAACGAATTGCCGGCTATTCAAGGTTGTTTAAGACCGGATCCCATGCTTCGGGCAGCCTGTTGGGGATTCTAAGCGTCTCCCGGCAAATGTAAGCTGTAAACAGCGTCTCGCGCAAGTGATGGTTAGAAGACGCGCTCGTGTAAGTACGAGTTCTGCTTTTTTTTTTTTTTTGTTACTTTGAAATGGGTTTCCGGCAAGTTAGTGCATAAAAACTAGTCTCGAGCAGTGGCAGCAGCAAATCTCGAGCACTCTCTTGATCATTTTAAGGAATTCGCAGGGCTGGGCGTCAATTGGACAAAAAGGTGCAAGTTTCTTTGCAAATTGTAGGACTGATGAACAGATGGCAATATCTTCAATTCTTAATGTCAGGAAGGTAGATCTTCCAATCAGATATGTTGGGGTTCCCTTGTCTTCCAGGAAGCTCAATTTCAATGACCGTGAACCTCTACTAGCGAAAGTTCGGCAACGATTATTTGGGTGGAAAGCTAAAGCATCATCATATGCAGGTAGCGTGGAACTGATTAAGTCCACATTATCTTCCTTCCATCTATTACGGGCGACTGTATTTATGCTTCCTCAAGCTGCTTTGCATGCTTTGTATCGTCGTGTCAGGGATTTCTTCTGGAATTGTTGAATTCTCATTACATCCATCCTATAGCTTGGGACTCTATATGCCAACCGATAGCTATGGGTGGATTGGGTATCAACTCAATTCATGGAACAGCCAAGGCAGCCCTCTTAAGGAAAGTTTGGAATGTTGTCAACAACAAACACACCTGCTGGAGCTTATGGATTAATGCCAAGTACTTCCGTGGAACGTCTTTTTGGGACGTGTTAATCCCTAAAACTGCCCCTTGGGGTTGGAAGAACATTTTAGTGCTTAGACTAATTGCTATGCCTCACTTAAAATTACTAGTTGGCAATGGGCACGAAATAAAGTTCTGGACTGACCCTTGGGTTAATGGAGGGCGTTTAAAAGATTGTCATGGAGATAGAGCAGTGTATGATCTAGGCGTGGGGCCTGATATTAACGTCCCTCAATTTATTCAGAATCACAGGTGGAAGTATCCCACTCCCACTTCAAATGCATTGATGGATATCTTCCAAACGATTCCAAATGAGATCGAGCCATGGCCTAACTTCAATGATGGACTTGTTTGGACTCTACAAGAGCATGGCAACTTCACTTTAAAGTCTCCTCACAATCTAGTATGCAGGAAATGGGATCAAACCCTCCAGCGGCCTTCTATGATTTGGTTTACAGTGTGTATTAAAAAACACTCCATCTGTGCTTGGATGTTACTAAGGGGAAGGCTAAAAAAAAAAAGATTTTCTCCTTCAAAGGAATGTGGCGTGTGATTCTTGTTGCGGTCTTTGCAATTGTACATGTGAGACAGCTGCTCATTTAATTGTCTACTGCCCTTACTCTCAAGAAGTGTGGAAATCTCTCTAAGAGAAGCTAGACCTGGAGCCGATCAGCTGTGAAATTCCTCCATTGGAATTGCTGGAATCCATTATATTTCCAATAGAGCAGCAAAAGACAGGCCTTCTGACTCCTGGGAACACTCCAGCACGGCTGTGTTACAGAACATTATTCAGACCGTATGCAGCAGAACTCATTATCTTGACATAGCTTTCTTTCCCAAATGAAATTTGTCATCATTGGAATGTTCCTCCAAGCAACTCAGGTCTCCGATCGAAGCTTCCTCCCTAATTGAACCCTGGGTGGCGAGAATCTACTTGGTCAGTTAATAACCATGTGATTGGGGTTCTACAGAGTGACGTCCATAAACAGAAGGCAGGTCATATTGAGCAGGAGTTGACTTACTTTATGGCAGTATTTCAAATAATGCAGCTCATTCCAGAGAATATCACACATCTTACTATTGACTCAGATTCAGCGCTCCATCAAGTCCTTCGCAGTCCTCAGAAGTCTGATTGGAAGGTACGCTTTAAAGTAAGAAGATTACATACATTTCTTCATAAATTTGAGCAGATTCAGTACTTGATGCTTCATCTAAGAACAGCTCGATTCAGCAAAGTTTTAAACAGAAACTCAGCTACTTTCTACGGAAATCATAATGCATTTGAATATTTGTATAGACAAAAATATAGAAGCTAGTGAGTAGCTTTGGTGGTTAGTTTATTTATTGATTATTTTAGTACTTATTTGTTTATTAGTTGTAAATAGAGGGGTATGCCCCTTTGGAAGCATCTTCCATGTGGGAGAGTTCCTTTTCTGTATTATATTCTTCTAGAAATAGAAGAACTAACTTTTCCTTCAAAAAAAAATAAAGAAAAAATAAAAACCGGTCTCGAGGGATTCTGCCCCGTTTCCGACCAAAAGCCGTATCTCGTGCAGTCAGGAGCCGACATTTGGATAAAAACGCCGGTTCGATGATTCTAGTGCATTTCATGGTATCACGATCTAGTCTTACGCTTCGAGATGCGTTTCATACTACTCTAGGCCGAAACACACATTTCAGGATATTTTGAGATACGTAGCTTAAAGACGTTTTTCACGCGATTCTGGAGTTAGGAACGCGTTGCAGGGGTTTCAAGGTTGTTGAAGACCGAGACCAGTGCTTCGGGCAGTTCGTTGGTAGTTCTAGGCGGCTCTGGGAGAATGAAGGTTGTAAACCGCATTTCACGCGATTCATAATTCAAAGCCGCGCTCTCGAACTTCTGTGACGTCTTCTTACTTCAGAACGGGCTTCTGGGGAATTATGGCTCAAGCGCTAATCCAGTCGGACCTTGCCTCATTTCTGACTTTCAAGACAATTTTGTGCAATCCGTGCCCATTATTTGGAGATAAATGGGTGCAGCGGCACTCTAGGCGTTTTGGGGTATTCCGGTCCAGTCTTTCACCTTAAAATTCGTTTCAGGCGATTCTATGCAGAAGCACCCGTTTGATGATATTCTGAGATACCTTCCTCTTTAATAAGTATTTCAGGCGAATCACGGCTTAGGAACGCATTACATGGGCTTTAGGGTTGTTTCAGACTAAAACGCGTGCTTCGGGCAATTCCGAGGTGATTTTATCATGAAACCACGTTCTAGGTGGCTCTTGAAAGATGCTGGCTCCAAACCGCGTTTCACGAAATCCACGGTCGAAAGTCGCGCATAGGAAACTTCCAGGAATCCTTTTTCCCTTCAGACGGGACTCGGGCAAACTAGGGTTGAACAGCTCATCTTGCGGTATTCAGAGACATTTCTTACCGAAAACCGTATTTCGTGCGATGAATAGCCTATATCTGGATAAAAGCGTGTCCAGGGTGATTCTACGGCACTCAAGGGGTTATGCTCTTCCGTTTTGCTTTGAAATGCATCTCATACGGTCCTAGGCTGAAATACGCATTTTAGGATATTATGAGGTATGCCTTTCTTTAAAACGTGCTCCACGCGATTCTAGGGTTTCGAACGAATTGCCGGCTATTCAAGGTTGTTTAAGACCGGATCCCATGCTTCGGGCAGCCTGTTGGGGATTCTAAGCGTCTCCCGGCAAATGTAAGCTGTAAACAGCGTCTCGCGCAAGTGATGGTTAGAAGACGCGCTCGTGTAAGTACGAGTTCTGCTTTTTTTTTTTTTTTGTTACTTTGAAATGGGTTTCCGGCAAGTTAGTGCATAAAAACTAGTCTCGAGCAGTGGCAGCAGCAAATCTCGAGCACTCTCTTGATCATTTTAAGGAATTCGCAGGGCTGGGCGTCAATTGGACAAAAAGGTGCAAGTTTCTTTGCAAATTGTAGGACTGATGAACAGATGGCAATATCTTCAATTCTTAATGTCAGGAAGGTAGATCTTCCAATCAGATATGTTGGGGTTCCCTTGTCTTCCAGGAAGCTCAATTTCAATGACCGTGAACCTCTACTAGCGAAAGTTCGGCAACGATTATTTGGGTGGAAAGCTAAAGCATCATCATATGCAGGTAGCGTGGAACTGATTAAGTCCACATTATCTTCCTTCCATCTATTACGGGCGACTGTATTTATGCTTCCTCAAGCTGCTTTGCATGCTTTGTATCGTCGTGTCAGGGATTTCTTCTGGAATTGTTGAATTCTCATTACATCCATCCTATAGCTTGGGACTCTATATGCCAACCGATAGCTATGGGTGGATTGGGTATCAACTCAATTCATGGAACAGCCAAGGCAGCCCTCTTAAGGAAAGTTTGGAATGTTGTCAACAACAAACACACCTGCTGGAGCTTATGGATTAATGCCAAGTACTTCCGTGGAACGTCTTTTTGGGACGTGTTAATCCCTAAAACTGCCCCTTGGGGTTGGAAGAACATTTTAGTGCTTAGACTAATTGCTATGCCTCACTTAAAATTACTAGTTGGCAATGGGCACGAAATAAAGTTCTGGACTGACCCTTGGGTTAATGGAGGGCGTTTAAAAGATTGTCATGGAGATAGAGCAGTGTATGATCTAGGCGTGGGGCCTGATATTAACGTCCCTCAATTTATTCAGAATCACAGGTGGAAGTTTCCCACTCCCACTTCAAATGCATTGATGGATATCTTCCAAACGATTCCAAATGAGATCGAGCCATGGCCTAACTTCAATGATGGACTTGTTTGGACTCTACAAGAGCATGGCAACTTCACTTTAAAGTCTCCTCACAATCTAGTATGCAGGAAATGGGATCAAACCCTCCAGCGGCCTTCTATGATTTGGTTTACAGTGTATATTAAAAAACACTCCATCTGTGCTTGGATGTTACTAAGGGGAAGGCTAAAAAAAAAAAGATTTTCTCCTTCAATGGAATGTGGCGTGTGATTCTTGTTGTGGTCTTTGCAATTGTACATGTGAGACAGCTGCTCATTTAATTGTCTACTGCCCTTACTCTCAAGAAGTGTGGAAATCTCTCTAAGAGAAGCTAGACCTGGAGCCGATCAGCTGTGAAAATCCTCCATTGGAATTGCTGGAATCCATTATATTTCCAATAGAGCAGCAAAAGACAGGCCTTCTGACTCCTGGGAACACTCCAGCACGGCTGTGTTACAGAACATTATTCAGACCGTATGCAGCAGAACTCATTATCTTGACATAGCTTTCTTTCCCAAATGAAATTTGTCATCATTGGAATGTTCCTCCAAGCAACTCAGGTCTCCGATCGAAGCTTCCTCCCTAATTGAACCCTGGGTGGCGAGAATCTACTTGGTCAGTTAATAACCATGTGATTGGGGTTCTACAGAGTGACGTCCATAAACAGAAGGCAGGTCATATTGAGCAGGAGTTGACTTACTTTATGGCAGTATTTCAAATAATGCAGCTCATTCCAGAGAATATCACACATCTTACTATTGACTCAGATTCAGCGCCCCATCAAGTCCTTCGCAGTCCTCAGAAGTCTGATTGGAAGGTACGCTTTAAAGTAAGAAGATTACGTACATTTCTACATAAATTTGAGCAGATTCAGTACTTGTTGCTTCATCTAAGAACAGCTCGATTCAGCAAAGTTTTAAACAGAAACTCAGCTACTTTCTACGGAAATCATAATGCATTTGAATATTTGTATAGACAAAAATATAGAAGCTAGTGAGTAGCTTTGGTGGTTAGTTTATTTATTGATTATTTTAGTACTTATTTGTTTATTAGTTGTAAATAGAGGGGTATGCCCCTTTGGAAGCATCTTCCATGTGGGAGAGTTCCTTTTCTGTATTATATTCTTCTAGAAATAGAAGAACTAACTTTCCCTTCAAAAAAAAATAAAGAAAAAATAAAAACCAGTCTTGAGGGATTCTGCCCCGTTTCCGACCAAAAGCCGTATCTCGTGCAGTCAGGAGCCGACAATTCGATAAAAACGCCGGTTCGATGATTCTAGTGCATTTCATGGTATCACGATCTAGTCTTACGCTTCGAGATGCGTTTCATACTACTCTAGGCCGAAACACACATTTCAGGATATTTTAAGATACGTTTAGCTTAAAGACGTTTTTCACGCGATTCTGGGGTTAGGAACGCGTTGCAGGGGTTTCAAAGTTGTTTAAGACCGAGACCAGTGCTTCGGGCAATTCGTTGGTAGTTCTAGGCGGCTCTGGGAGAATGAAGGTTGTAAACCGCATTTCACGCGATTCATAGTTCAAAGCCGCGCTCTCGAACTTCTGTGACGTCTTCTTACTTCAGAACGGGCTTCTGGGGAATTATGGCTCAAGGGCTAATCCTTTCGGACTTTGCCTCATTTCTGACTTTCAAGACAATTTTGTGCAATCCGTGCCCATTATTTGGAGATAAATGGGTGCAGCGGCACTCTAGACGTTTTGGGGTATTCCGGTCCAGTCTTTCACCTTAAAATTCGTTTCAGGCGATTCTATGCAGAAGCACCCGTTTGATGATATTCTGAGATACCTTCCTCATTAATAAGTATTTCAGGCGAATCACGGCTTAGGAACGCATTACATGGGCTCTAGGGTTGTTTCAGACTAAAACGCGTGCTTCGGGCAATTCCGAGGTGATTTTATCATGAAACCACGTTCTAGGTGGCTCTTGAAAGATGCTGGCTCCAAACCGCGTTTCACGAAATCCACGGTCGAAAGACGCGCATAGGAAACTTCCAGGAATCCTTTTCCCCTTCAGACGGGACTCGGGTAAACTAGGGTCGAACAACTCATCTTGCGGTATTCAGAGACATTTCTTACTGAAAACCGTATTTCGTGCGATGAATAGCCTATATCTGGATAAAAGCGTGTCCAGGGTGATTCTACGGCACTCAGGGGGTTATGTATGCTCTTCCGTTTTGCTTTGAAATGCATCACATACGGTCCTAGGCTGAAATACGCATTTTAGGATATTATGAGGTATGCCTTCCTTTAAAACGTGCTCCACGCGATTCTAGGGTTTCGAACGAATTGCCGGCTATTCAAGGTTGTTTAAGACCGGATCCCATGCTTCGGGCAGCCTGGTGGGGATTCTAAGCGTCTTCTGGCAAATGTTAGCTGTAAACAGCGTCTCGCGCAAGTGATGGTTAGAAGACGCGCTCGTGAAAGTACGAGTTCTGCTTTTTTTTTTTTTTTTTACTTTGAAATGGGTTTCCGGCAAGTTAGTGCATAAAAACTAGTCTCGAGCAGTGGCAGCAGCAAATCTCGAGCACTCTCTTGATCATTTTAAGGAATTCGCAGGGCTGGGCGTCAATTGGACAAAAAGGTGCAAGTTTCTTTGCAAATTGTAAGACTGATGAACAGATGGCAATATCTTCAATTCTTAATGTCACGAAGGTAGATCTTCCAATCAGATATGTTGGGGTTCCCTTTTCTTCGAGGAAGCTCAATTTCAATGACCGTGAACCTCTACTAGCGAAAGTCCGGCAACAATTATTTGGGTGGAAAGCTAAAGCATCATCATATGCAGGTAGAGTGGAACTGATTAAGTCTACATTATCTTCCTTCCATCTATTACGGGCGACTGTATTTATGCTTCCTCAAGCTGCTTTGCATGCTTTGTATCGTCGTGTCAGGGATTTCTTCTGGAATTGTTGAATTCTCATTACATCCATCCTATAGCTTCGGACACTATATGCCAACCGATAGCTATGGGTGGATTGGGTATCAACTCAATTCATGGAACAGCCAAGGCAGCCCTCTTAAGGAAAGTTTGGAATGTTGTCAGCAACAAACACACCTGCTGGAGCATATGGATTAATTACAAGTACTTCCGTGGAACGTCTTTTTGGGACGTGTTAATCCCTAAAACTGCCCCTTGGGGTTGGAAGAACATTTTAGTGCTTAGACTAATTGCTATGCCTCACATAAAATTACTAGTTGGCAATGGGCACCAAATAAAGTTCTGGACTGACCCTTGGGTTAATGGAGGGCGTTTAAAAGATTGTCATGGAGATAGAGCAGTGTATGATCTAGGCGTGGGGCCTGATATTAACGTCCCTCAATTTATTCAGAATCACAGGTGGAAGTTTCCCACTCCCACTTCAAATGCATTGATGGATATCTTCCAAATGAGATCGAGCCATGGCCTAACTTCAATGATGGACTTGTTTGGACTCTACAAGAGCATGGCAACTTCACTTTAAAGTTTGCTCACAATCTAGTATGCAGGAAATGGGATCAAACCCTCGAGCGGCCTTCTATGATTTGGTTTACAGGGTGTATTAAAAAACACTCCATCTGTGCTTGGATGTTACTAAGGGGAAGGCTAAAAAAAAAATGATTTTATCCTTCAAAGGAATGTGGCGTGTGATTCTTGTTGCGGTCTTTGCAATTGTACATGTGAGACAGCTGCTCATTTAATTGTCTACTGCCCTTACTCTCAAGAAGTGTGGAAATCTCTCTAAGAAAAGCTAGACCTGGAGCCGATCAGCTGTGAAAATCCTCCATTGGAATTGCTGGAATCCATTATATTCCCAATAGAGCAGCAAAAGACAGGCCTTCTGACTCCTGGGAACACTTCAGCACGGCTGTGTTACAGAACATTATTCAGACCGTATGCAGCAGAACTCATTATTTTGACATAGCTTTCTTTCCCAAATGAAATTTGTCATCATTGGAATGTTCCTCCAAGCAACTCAGGTCTCCGATCGAAGCTTCCTCCCTAATTGAACCCTGGGTGGCGAGTATCTACTTGGTCAACTAATAACCATGTGATTGGAGTTCTACGGAGTGACGTCCATAAACAGAAGGCAGGTCATATTGAGCAGGAGTTGACTTACTTTATGGCAGTATTTCAAATAATGCAGCTCATTCCAGAGAATATCACACATCTTACTATTGACTCAGATTCAGCGCTCCATCAAGTCCTTCGCAGTCCTCAGAAGTCTGATTGGAAGGTACGCTTTAAAGTCAGAAGATTACATACATTTCTTCATGAATTTGAGCAGATTCAGTACTTGATACTTCATCTAAGAACAGCTCGATTCAGCAAAGTTTTAAACAGAAACTCCGCTACTTTCTACGGAAATCATAATGCATTTGAATATTTGTATAGACAAAAATATAGAAGCTAGTGAGTAGCTTTGGTGGTTAGTTTATTTATTGATTATTTTAGTACTTATTTGTTTATTAGTTGTAAATAGAGGGGTATGCCCCTTTGGAAGCATCTTCCATGTGGGAGAGTTCCTTTTCTGTATTATATTCTTCTAGAAATAGAAGAACTAACTTTTCCTTCAAAAAAAAATAAAGAAAAAATAAAAACCGGTCTCGAGGGATTCTGCCCCGTTTCCGACCAAAAGCCGTATCTCGTGCAGTCAGGAGCCGACATTTGGATAAAAACGCCGGTTCGATGATTCTAGTGCATTTCATGGTATCACGATCTAGTCTTACGCTTCGAGATGCGTTACATACTACTCTAGGCCGAAACACACATTTCAGGATATTTTGAGATACGTTTACCTTAAAGACGTTTTTCACGCGATTCTGGGGTTAGGAACGCGTTGCAGGGGTTTCAAGGTTGTTTAAGACCGAGACCAGTGCTTCGGGCAGTTCGTTGGTAGTTCTAGGCGGCTCTGGGAGAATGAAGGTTGTAAACCGCATTTCACGCGATTCATAGTTCAAAGCCGCGCTCTCGAACTTCTGTGACGTCTTCTTACTTCAGAACGGGCTTCTGGGGAATTATGGCTCAAGAGCTAATCCTTTCGGACTTTGCCTCATTTCTGACTTTCAAGACAATCTTGTGCAATCCGTGCCCATTATTTGGAGATAAATGGGTGCAGCGGCACTCTAGGCGTTTTGGGGTATTCCGGTCCAGTCTTTCACCTTAAAATTCGTTTCAGGCGATTCTATGCAGAAGCACCCGTTTGATGATATTCTGAGATACCTTCCTCTTTAATAAGTATTTCAGGCGAATCACGGCTTAGGAACGCATTACATGGGCTTTAGGGTTGTTTCACACTAAAACGCGTGCTTCGGGCAATTCCGAGGTGATTTTATCATGAAACCACATTCTAGGTGGCTCTTAAAAGATGCTGGCTCCAAACCGCGTTTCACGAAATCCACGGTCGAAAGACGCGCCTAGGAAACTTCCAGGAATCCTTTTCCCCTTCAGACGGGACTCGAGCAAACTAGGGTTGAACAACTCATCTTGCGGTATTCAGAGACATTTCTTACTGAAAACCGTATTTCGTGCGATGAATAGCCTATATCTGGATAAAAGTGTGTCCAGGGTGATTCTACGGCACTCAGGGGGTTATGCTCTTCAGTTTTGCTTTGAAATGCATCTCATACTGTCCTAGGCTGAAATACGCATTTTAGGATATTATGAGGTATGCCTTTCTTTAAAACGTGCTCCACGCGATTCTAGGGTTTCGAACGAATTGCCGGCTATTCAAAGTTGTCTAAGACCGGATCCCATGCTTCGGGCAGCCTGTTGGGGATTCTAAGCGTCTCCTGGCAATTGTAAGCTGTAAACAGCGTCTCGCGCAAGTGATGGTTAGAAGACGCGCTCGTGAAAGTACGAGTTCTGCTTTTTTTTTTTTTTTACTTTGAAATGGGTTTCCGGCAAGTTAGTGCATAAAAACTAGTCTCGAGCAGTGGCAGCAGCAAATCTCGACCACTCTCTTTATCATTTTAAGGAATTCGCAGGGCTGGGCGTCAATTGGACAAAAAGGTGCAAGTTTATTTGCAAATTGTAAGACTGATGAACAGATGGCAATATCTTCGATTCTTAATGTCACGAAGGTAGATCTTCCAATCAGATATGTTGGGGTTCCCTTGTCTTCCAGGAAGCTCAATTTCAATGACCGTGAACCTCTACTAGCGAAAGTCCGGCAACGATTATTTGGGTGGAAAACTAAAGCATCATCATATGCAGGTAGCGTGGAACTGATTAAGTCTACATTATCTTCCTTCCATCTATTACAGGCGACTGTATTTATGCTTCCTCAAGTTGCTTTGCATGCTTTGGATCGTCATGTCAGGCATTTCTTCTGGAATTGTTGAATTCTCATTACATCCATCCTATAGCTTGGGACTCTATATGCCAACCGATAGCTATGGGTGGATTGGGTATCAACTCAATTCATGGAACAGTCAAGGCAGCCCTCTTAAGGAAAGTTTGGAATGTTGTCAGCAACAAACACACCTGCTGGAGCTTATGGATTAATGCCAAGTACTTCCGGGGAACGTCTTTTTGGGACGTGTTAATCCCTAAAACTGCCCCTTGGGGTTGGAAGAACATTTTAGTGCTTAGACTAATTGCTATGCCTCACATAAAATTACTAGTTTGCAATGGGCACCAAATAAAGTTCTGGACTGACCCTTGGGTTAATGGAGGGCGTTTAAAAGATTGTCATGGAGATAGAGCAGTGTATGATCTAGGCGTGGAGCCTGATATTAACGTCCCTCAATTTATTCAGAATCACAGGTGGAAGTTTCCCACTCCCACTTCAAATGCATTGATGGATATCTCCCAAACGATTCCAAATGAGATCGAGCCATGGCCTAACTTAAATGATGGACTTGTTTGGACTCTACAAGAGCATGGCAACTTCACTTTAAAGTCTGCTAACAATCTAGTATGCAGGAAATGGGATCAAACCCTCCAGCGGCCTTCTATGATTTGGTTTACAGGGTGTATTAAAAAACAGTCCATCTGTGCTTGGATGTTACTCAGGGGAGGGCTAAAAAAAAAAAAGATTTTCTCCTTCGAAGGAATGTGGCGTGTGATTCTTGTTGCGTTCTTTGCAATTGTACATGTGAGACAGCTGCTCATTTAATTGTCTACTGCCCTTACTCTCAAAAAGTGTGGAAATCTCTCTTAGAAAAGCTAGACCTGGAGCCGATCAGCTGTGAAAATCCTCCATTGGAATTGCTGGAATCCATTATATTTCCAATAGAGCAGCAAAAGACAGGCCTTCTGACTCCTAGGAACACTCCAGCACGGCTGTGTTACAGATCATTATTCAGACCGCATGCAGTAGAACTCATTATCTTGACATAGCTTTCTTTCCCAAATGAAATTTGTCATCATTGGAATGTTCCTCCGAGCAACTCAGGTCTCCGATCGAAGCTTCCTCCCTAATTGAACCCTGGGTGGCGAGTATCTACTTGGTCAACTAATAACCATGTGATTGGAGTTCTACGGAGTGACGTCCATAAACAGAAGGCAGGTCATATTGAGCAGGAGTTGACTTACTTTATGGCAGTATTTCAAATAATGCAGCTCATTCCAAAGAATATCACACATCTTACTATTGACTCAGATTCAGCGCTCCATCAAGTCCTTCGCAGTCCTCAGAAGTCTGATTGGAAGGTACGCTTTCAAGTAAGAAGATTACATACATTTCTTCATAAATTCGAGCAGATTCGGTACTTGATGCTTCATCTAAGAACAGCTCGATTCCGCAAAGTTTTAAACAGAAACTCAGTTACTTTCTACGGAAATCATAATGCATTTGAATATTTGTATAGACAAAAATATAGAAGCTAGTGAGTAGCTTTGGTGGTTAGTTTATTTATTGATTATTTTAGTACTTATTTGTTTATTAGTTGTAAATAGAGGGGTATGCCCCTTTGGAAGCATCTTCCATGTGGGAGAGTTCCTTTTCTGTATTATATTCTTTCAGAAATAGAAGAACCAACTTTTCCTTAAAAAAAAAATAAAGAAAAGATAAAAACCAGTCTCGAGGGATTCTGCCCCGTTTCCGACCAAAAACCGTATCTCGTGCAGTCAAGAGCCGACATTTGGATAGAGACACGGGTTCGATGATTCTAGTGCATTTCATGGTATCACGATCTAGTCTTACGCTTCGAGATGCGTTTCATACTACTCTAGGCCGAAACACTCATTTCAGGATATTCTGAGATACGTTTAGCTTAAAGACGTTTTTCACGCGATTCTGGGGTTAGGAATGCGTTGCGGGGGTTTCAAGGTTGTTTAAGACCGAGACCAGTGCTTCGGGCAGTTCGTTGGTAGTTCTAGGCGGCTCTGGGAGAATGAAGGTTGTAAACCGCATTTCACGCGATTCATAGTTCAGAGCCGCGCTCTGGAACTTCCGTGACGTCTTCTTACTTCAGAACGGGCTTCTGGGGAATTATGGCTCAAGAGCCAATCCTGTCGGACTTTGCCTCATTTCTGACTTTCAAGACAATTTTGTGCAATCCGTGCCCATTATTTGGAGATAAATGGGTGCAGCGGCACTCTAGGCGTTTTGGGGTATTCCGGTCCATTCTTTCACCTTAAAATTCGTTTCAAGCGATTCTATGCAGAAGCACCCGTTTGATGATATTCTGAGATACCTTCCCCTTTAATAAGTATTTCAGGCGAATCACGGCTTAGGAACGCATTACTTGGGCTTTAGGGTTGTTTCAGACTAAAACGCGTGCTTCGGGCAATTCCGAGGTGATTTTATCATGAAACCACGTTCTAGGTGGCTCTTGAAAGATGCTGGCTCCAAACCGCGTTTCACGAAATCCACGGTCGAAAGACGCGCATAGGAAACTTCGAGGAATCCTTTTCCCCTTCAGACGGGACTCGGGCAAACTAGGGTTGAACAACTCATCTTGCGGTATTCGGAGACATTTCTTACTGAAAACCGTATTTCGTGCGGTGAATAGCCTATATCTGGATAAAAGCGTGTCCAGGGTGATTCTACGACACTCAGGGGGTTATGCTCTTCCGTTTTGCTTTGAAATGCATCTCATACGGTCCTAGGCTGAAATACGCATTTTAGGATATTATGAGGTATGCCTTTCTTTAAAACGTGCTCCACGCGATTCTAGGGTTTCGAACGAATTGCCGGCTATTCAAGGTTGTTTAAGACCGGATCCCATGCTTCGGGCAGCCTGTTTGGCATTCTATGCGTCTCCTGGCAAATGTAAGCTGTAAACAGCGTTTCGCGCAAGTGATGGTTAGAAGACGCGCTCGTGAAAGTACGAGTACTGCTTCTTCTTTTTTTTTACTTTGAAATGGGTTTCCGGCAAGTTAGTGCATAAAAACTAGTCTCGAGCAGTGGCAGCAGCAAATCTCGAGCACTCTCTTGATCATTTTAAGGAATTCGCAGGGCTGGGCGTCAATTGGACAAAAAGGTGCAAGTTTCTTTGCAAATTGTAAGACTGATGAACAGATGGCAATATCTTCAATTCTTAGGGCCCGTTTCTTTTCTAGAATTCCTGGAATTCATGTCTGGTGGCTGTCTGGGATTTTCAAATGCTGGAATTCTGAAATGCTACTGAATTCTGTCATTTCTGAATTCTCTGTTTCTTTTATGCCTAAATTCCCGCCTGAGAAATCCTAAATTTCTGAATTTCTTGAATTCTCTGTTTCATAACTATAAGGATTTCTTACTAGAATTTTACAAACCATGAGAGAGAGAGAGAGAGAGAGAGATATTTTACAAAACATGAACTGCATTAAACTGGAATCCCAACCAACCAACCATCTAAAGAAAAGTTAAGAAAATGAAAGGAAACAACCAAGGGATCTTATATTATTTATGCAATCACCTGGGCTTGGGCTAATATTATTTTAATTTGGGTTCAAGCTTGGTTGTGGCCGTTCAGGTAGGGCTTGGGTTGACTGAATACCCAATCCTACTAGCCCAAGTTTTTAAATCCAGTGAGCTTTACAGCTTCTCCCATCTGAGAACTTGAATTGGAATTTTTAAGGCCATTTGCCTTGACAGTCTCCACAAAAGGCTCTGTCTGATGCATGGCCAAACAGTTACAGCTACCACAATATCAATAGGTGAGCGCAGTCATTGAATTGCAATTTCAGCTCAAATCCAACCACAAAATAATAAACAACTAGGAGCAGTTCACTGGACTAGAGGAATATAGATAGTTTGAATTCATTCAGAAACCAACAAGAAAAAAAGCACTGAAACCAAATTCCATTTATGGTGAGACTAAAAACAAAATCTTTAAACATTACTGGGTAGAGAATTTGTTCCCAAAAATTTTGTTATTACTTTCCAACCAAATTGAGCAGCCACAAAATATTTCATCTACCTGTAACAGCTAAAGTCCAGAACACAACAAAAGCAACTAGTGACTGAGGGGAACACTACTGTAACGGAAAATTGAGCACCCTTGAATAGTGGCAATCTACAAAGAGATGATTAACATTTGCATTCCTTGAGACAAAATATGGCCATTAATGATAATGTGTTTTGTGCTTTGCAAATGATCTAGAATGATGATATCATTCTTGCATGCCCCACAAATATTTGATTCACACAAGAACAGCCTTGGAGACACGTATTTGAAGAGGTAAGCAAACACTTGTATTTAAAAGTCATGTATCTCCAAGAAGTTCTCCTTGAAGTCCTATTACGTGGCCTTATACCTGACTCATGTTAGTCATCCACATTGTCTGGAATTTTGGAATGCCAGGTGGAGACCTGGTTTTTGGGAATGCCTGCTTTTTAGCATTTCTAAATGCTGGAATTTTGGAATGCCAGGAATTCTTGAAGTGAAACGCTGGATTTCTGACAGGAATTCCGGAATTCCCAGACAACCGGAATTCCTGTCAGGAATTCCATAAAAGAAACAGGGCCTTAATGTCACGAAGGTAGATCTTCCAATCAGATATGTTGGGGTTCCCTTGTCTTCCAGGAAGCTCAATTTCAATGACCGTGAACCTCTACTAGCGAAAGTTCGGCAACGATTATTTGGGTGGAAAGCTAAAGCATCATCATATGCAGGTAGCGTGGAACTGATTAAGTCTACATTATCTTCCTTCCATCTATTACGGGCGACTGTATTTATGCTTCCTCAAGCTGCTTTGCATGCTTTGGATCGTCATGTCAGGGATTTCTTCTGGAATTGTTGAATTCTCATTACACCCATCCTATAGCTTGGGACTCTATATGCCAACCGATAGATATGGGTGGATTGGGTATCAACTCAATTCATGGAACAGCCAAGGCGACCCTCTTAAGGAAAGTTTGGAATGTTGTCAGCAACAAACACAGCTGCTGGAGCCTATGGATTAATGCCAAGTACTTCCGTGGAACGTCTTTTTGGGACTTGTTAATCCCTAAAACTGCCCCTTGGGGTTGGAAGAACATTTTAGTGCTTAGACTAATTGCTATGCCTCACATAAAATTACTAGTTGGTAATGGGGCACCAAATAAAGTTCTGGACTGACCCTTGGGTTAATGGAGGGCGTTTAAAAGATTTTCATGGAGATAGAGCAGTGTATGATCTAGGCGTGGGGCCTGATATTAACGTCCCTCAATTTATTCAGAATCACAGGTGGAAGTTTCCCACTCCCACTTCAAATGCATTGATGGATATCTTCCAAATGAGATCGAGCCATGGCCTAACTTCAATGATGGACTTGTTTGGACTCTACAAGAGCATGGCAACTTCACTTTAAAGTCTCCTCACAATCTAGTATGCAGGAAATGGGATCAAACCCTCCAGCGGCCTTCTATGATTTGGTTTACAGTGTGTATTAAAAAACACTCCATCTGTGCTTGGATGTTACTAAGGGGAAGGCTAAAAAAAAAAAGATTTTCTCCTTCAAAGGAATGTGGCGTGTGATTCTTGTTGCGGTCTTTGCAATTGTACATGTGAGACAGCTGCTCATTTAATTGTCTACTGCCCTTACTCTCAAGAAGTGTGGAAATCTCTCTAAGAGAAGCTAGACCTGGAGCCGATCAGCTGTGAAATTCCTCCATTGGAATTGCTGGAATCCATTATATTTCCAATAGAGCAGCAAAAGACAGGCCTTCTGACTCCTGGGAACACTCCAGCACGGCTGTGTTACAGAACATTATTCAGACCGTATGCAGCAGAACTCATTATCTTGACATAGCTTTCTTTCCCAAATGAAATTTGTCATCATTGGAATGTTCCTCCAAGCAACTCAGGTCTCCGATCGAAGCTTCCTCCCTAATTGAACCCTGGGTGGCGAGAATCTACTTGGTCAGTTAATAACCATGTGATTGGGGTTCTACAGAGTGACGTCCATAAACAGAAGGCAGGTCATATTGAGCAGGAGTTGACTTACTTTATGGCAGTATTTCAAATAATGCAGCTCATTCCAGAGAATATCACACATCTTACTATTGACTCAGATTCAGCGCTCCATCAAGTCCTTCGCAGTCCTCAGAAGTCTGATTGGAAGGTACGCTTTCAAGTAAGAAGATTACATACATTTCTTCATAAATTTGAGCAGATTCAGTACTTGATGCTTCATCTAAGAACAGCTCGATTCCGCAAAGTTTTAAACAGAAACTCAGCTACTTTCTACGGAAATCATAATGCATTTGAATATTTGTATAGACAAAAATATAGAAGCTAGTGAGTAGCTTTGGTGGTTAGTTTATTTATTGATTATTTTAGTACTTATTTGTTTATTAGTTGTAAGTAGAGGGGTATGCCCCTTTGGAAGCATCTTCCATGTGGGAGAGTTCCTTTTCTGTATTATATTCTTTTAAAAATAGAAGAACTAACTTTTCCTTAAAAAAAAAAAAAAGATAAGATAAAAACCAGTCTCGAGGGATTATGCCCCGTTTCCGACCAAAAACCGTATCTCGTGCAGTCAAGAGCCGACATTTGGATAAAAACGCGGGTTCGATGATTCTAGTGCATTTCATGGTATCACGATCTAGTCTTACGCTTCGAGATGCGTTTCATACTACTCTCGGCCGAAACACACATTTCAGGATATTTTGAGATACGTTTAGCTTAAAGACGTTTTTCACGCGATTCTGGGGTTAGGAATGCGTTGCGGGGGTTTCACGGTTGTTTAAGACCGAGACCAGTGCTTCGGGCAGTTCGTTGGTAGTTCTAGGCGGCTCTGGGAGAATGAAGGTTGTAAACCGCATTTCACGCGATTCATAGTTCAGAGCCGCGCTCTGGAACTTCCGTGACGTCTTCTAACTTCAGAACGGGCTTCTGGGGAATTATGGCTCAAGAGCCAATCCTGTCGGACTTTGCCTCATTTCTGACTTTCAAGACAATTTTGTGCAATCCGTGCCCATTATTTGGAGATAAATGGGTGCAGCGGCACTCTAGGCGTTTTGGGGTATTCCGGTCCATTCTTTCACCTTAAAATTCGTTTCAGGCGATTCTATGCAGAAGCACCCGTTTGATGATATTCTGAGATACCTTCCTCTTTAATAAGTATTTCAGGCGAATCACGGCTTAGGAACGCATTACATGGGCTTTAGGGTTGTTTCAGACTAAAACGCGTGCTTCGGGCAATTCCGAGGTGATTTTATCATGAAACCACGTTCTAGGTGGCTCTTGAAAGATGCTGGCTCCAAACCGCGTTTCACGAAATCCACGGTCGAAAGACGCGCATAGGAAACTTCGAGGAATCCTTTTCCCCTTCAGACGGGACTCGGGCAAACTAGGGTTGAACAACTCATCTTGTCGTATTCGGAGACATTTCTTACTGAAAACCGTATTTCGTGCGGTGAATAGCCTATATCTGGATAAAAGCGTGTCCAGGGTGATTCTACGGCACTCAGGGGGTTATATGCTCTTCCGTTTTGCTTTGAAATGCATCTCATACGGTCCTAGGCTGAAATACGCATTTTAGGATATTATGAGGTATGCCTTTCTTTAAAACGTGCTCCACGCGATTCTAGGGTTTCGAACGACTTGCCGGCTATTCAAGGTTGTTTAAGACCGGATCCCATGCTTCGGGCAGCCTGTTGGGGATTCTAAGCGTCTCCTGGCAAATCTAAGCTGTAAACAGCGTCTCGCGCAAGTGATGGTTAGAAGATGCGCTCGTGAAAGTACGAGTACTGCTTTTTTTTTACATTGAAATGGGTTTCCGGCAAGTTAGTGCATAAAAACTAGTCTCGAGCAGTGGCAGCAGCAAATCTCGAGCACTCTCTTGATCATTTTAAGGAATTCGCAGGGCCGGGCGTTAATTGGACAAAAAGGTGCAAGTTTCTTTGCGAATTGTAAGACTGATGAACAGATGGCAATATCTTCAATTCTTAATGTCACGAAGCTAGATCTTCCAATCAGATATGTTGGGGTTCCCTTGTCTTCCAGGAAGCTCAATTTCAATGACCGTGAACCTCTACTAGCGAAAGTTAGGCAACGATTATTTGGGTGGAAAGCTAAAGCATCATCATATGCAGGTAGCGTGGAACTGATTAAGTCTACATTATCTTCCTTCCATCTATTACGGGCGACTGTATTTATGCTTCCTCAAGCTGCTTTGCATGCTTTGGATCGTCATGTCAGGGATTTCTTCTGGAATTGTTGAATTCTCATTACATCCATCCTATAGCTTGGGACTCTATATGCCAACCGATAGCAATGGGTGGATTGGGTATCAACTCAATTCATGGAACAGCCAAGGCGGCCCTCTTAAGGAAAGTTTGGAATGTTGTCAGCAACAAACACACCTGCTGGAGCTTATGGATTAATGCCAAGTACTTCCGTGGGACGTCTTTTTGGGACGTGTTAATCCCTAAAACTGCCCCTTGGGGTTGGAAGAACATTTTAGTGCTTAGACTAATTGATATGCCTCACATAAAATTACTAGTTGGCAATGGGGCACCAAATAAAGTTCTGGACTGACCCTTGGGTTAATGGAGGGCGTTTAAAAGATTGTCATGGAGATAGAGCAGTGTATGATCTAGGCGTGGGGCCTGATATTAACGTCCCTCAATTTATTCAGAATCACAGGTGGAAGTTTCCCACTCCCACTTCAAATGCATTGATGGATATCTTCCAAATGAGATCGAGCCATGGCCTAACTTCAATGATGGACTTGTTTGGACTCTACAAGAGCATGGCAACTTCACTTTAAAGTCTCCTCACAATCTAGTATGCAGGAAATGGGATCAAACCCTCCAGCGGCCTTCTATGATTTGGTCTACAGGGTGTATTAAAAAACACTCCATCTGTGCTTGGATGTTACTCAGGGGAAGGCTAAAAAAAAAAAGGATTTTCTCCTTCAAAGGAATGTGGCGTGTGATTCTTGTTGCGCTCTTTGCAATTGTACATGTGAGACAGCTGCTCATTTAATTGTCTACTGCCCTTACTCTCAAGAAGTGTGGAAATCTCTCTTAGAAAAGCTAGACCTGGAGCCGATCAGCTGTGAAAATCCTCCATTGGAATTGCTGGAATCCATTATATTTCCAATAGAGCAGCAAAAGACAGGCCTTCTGACTCCTGGGAACACTCCAGCACGGCTGTGTTACAGAACATTATTCAGACCGCATGCAGTAGAACTCATTATCTTGACATAGCATTCTTTCCCAAATGAAATTTGTCGTCATTGGAATGTTCCTCCGAGCAACTCAGGTCTCCGATCGAAGCTTCCTCCCTAATTGAACCCTGGGTGGCGAGTATCTACTTGGTCAACTAATAACCGTGTGATTGGAGTTCTACGGAGTGACGTCCATAAACAGAAGGCAGGTCATATTGAGCAGGAGTTGACTTACTTTATGGCAGTATTTCAAATAATGCAGCTCACTTCAGAGAATATGACACATCTTACTATTGACTCAGATTCAGCGCTCCATCAAGTCCTTCGCAGTCCTCAGAAGTCTGATTGGAAGGTACGCTTCCAAGTAAGAAGATTACATACATTTCTTCATAAATTTGAGCAGATTCAGTACTTGATGCTTCATCTAAGAACAGCTCGATTCCGCAAAGTTTTAAACAGAAACTCAGCTACTTTCTACGGAAACCATAATGCACTTGAATATTTGTATAGACAAAAATATAGAAGCTAGTGAGTAGCTTTGGTGGTTAGTTTATTTATTGATTATTTTAGTACTTATATGTTTATTAGTTGTAAGTAGAGGGGTATGCCCCTTTGGAAGCATCTTCCATGTGGGAGAGTTCCTTTTCTGTATTATATTCTTTTAAAAATGGAAGAACTAACTTTTCCCTAAAAAAAAAATAAAGAAAAGATAAAAACCAGTCTCGAGGGATTCTGCCCCGTTTCCGACCAAAAACCGTATCTCGTGCAGTCAAGAGCCGACATTTGGATAAAAACGCGGGTTCGATGATTCTAGTGCATTTCATGGTATCACGATCTAGTCTTACGCTTCGAGATGCGTTTCATACTACTCTAGGCCGAAACACACATTTCAGGATATTTTGAGATACGTTTAGCTTAAAGACGTTTTTCACGCGATTCTGGGGTTAGGAATGCGTTGCGGGGGTTTCAAGGTTGTTTAAGACCGAGACCAGTGCTTCGGGCAGTTCGTTGGTAGTTCTAGGCGGCTCTGGGAGAATGAAGGTTGTAAACCGCATTTCACGCGATTCATAGTTCAGAGCCGCGCTCTGGAACTTCCGTGACGTCTTCTAACTTCAGAACGGGCTTCTGGGGAATTATGGCTCAAGAGCCAATCCTGTCGGACTTTGCCTCATTTCTGACTTTCAAGACAATTTTGTGCAATCCGTGCCCATTATTTGGAGATAAATGGGTGCAGCGGCACTCTAGGCGTTTTGGGGTATTCCGGTCCAGTCTTTCACCTTAAAATTCGTTTCAGGCGATTCTATGCAGAAGCACCCGTTTGATGATATTCTGAGATACCTTCCTCTTTAATAAGTATTTCAGGCGAATCACGGCTTAGGAACGCATTACATGGGCTTTAGGGTTGTTTCAGACTAAAACGCGTGCTTCGGGCAATTCCGAGGTGATTTTATCATGAAACCACGTTCTAGGTGGCTCTTGAAAGATGCTGGCTCCAAACCGCGTTTCACGAAATCCACGGTCGAAAGACGCGCATAGGAAACTTCGAGGAATCCTTTTCCCCTTCAGACGGGACTCGGGCAAACTAGGGTTGAACAACTCATCTTGCGGTATTCGGAGACATTTCTTACTGAAAACCGTATTTCGTGCGGTGAATAGCCTATATCTGGATAAAAGCGTGTCCAGGGTGATTCTACGGCACTCAGGGGGTTATATGCTCTTCCGTTTTGCTTTGAAATGCATCTCATACGATCCTAGGCTGAAATACGCATTTTAGGATATTATGAGGTATGCCTTTCTTTAAAACGTGCTCCACGCGATTCTAGGGTTTCGAACGAATTGCCGGCTATTCAAGGTTGTTTAAGACCGGATCCCATGCTTCGGGCAGCCTGTTGGGGATTCTAAGCGTCTCCTGGCAAATGTAAGCTGTAAACAGCGTCTCGCGCAAGTGATGGTTAGAAGACGCGCTCGTGAAAGTACGAGTACTGCTTTTTTTTTACATTGAAATGGGTTTCCGGCAAGTTAGTGCATAAAAACTAGTCTCGAGCAGTGGCAGCAGCAAATCTCGAGCACTCTCTTGATCATTTTAAGGAATTCGCAGGGCTGGGCGTCAATTGGACAAAAAGGTGCAAGTTTCTTTGCAAATTGTAAGACTGATGAACAGATGGCAATATCTTCAATTCTTAATGTCACGAAGGTAGATCTTCCAATCAGATATGTTGGGGTTCCCTTGTCTTCCAGGAAGCTCAATTTCAATGACCGTGAACCTCTACTAGCGAAAGTTCGCCAACGATTATTTGGGTGGAAAGCTAAAGCATCATCATATGCAGGTAGCGTGGAACTGATTAAGTCTACATTATCTTCCTTCCATCTATTACGGGCGACTGTATTTATGCTTCCTCAAGCTGCTTTGCATGCTTTGGATCGTCATGTCAGGGATTTCTTCTGGAATTGTTGAATTCTCATTACATCCATCCTATAGCTTGGGACTCTATATGCCAACCGATAGCAATGGGTGGATTGGGTATCAACTCAATTCATGGAACAGCCAAGGCGGCCCTCTTAAGGAAAGTTTGGAATGTTGTCAGCAACAAACACACCTGCTGGAGCTTATGGATTAATGCCAAGTACTTCCGTGGAACGTCTTTTTGGGACGTGTTAATCCCTAAAACTGCCCCTTGGGGTTGGAAGAACATTTTAGTGCTTAGACTAATTGATATGCCTCACATAAAATTACTAGTTGGCAATGGGGCACCAAATAAAGTTCTGGACTGACCCTTGGGTTAATGGAGGGCGTTTAAAAGATTGTCATGGAGATAGAGCAGTGTATGATCTAGGCGTGGGGCCTGATATTAACGTCCCTCAATTTATTCAGAATCACAGGTGGAAGTTTCCCACTTCCACTTAAAATGCATTGATGGATATCTTCCAAATGAGATCGAGCCATGGCCTAACTTCAATGATGGACTTGTTTGGACTCTACAAGAGCATGGCAACTTCACTTTAAAGTCTCCTCACAATCTAGTATGCAGGAAATGGGATCAAACCCTCCAGCGGCCTTCTATGATTTGGTTTACAGGGTGTATTAAAAAACACTCCATCTGTGCTTGGATGTTACTCAGGGGAAGGCTAAAAAAAAAAGATTTTCTCCTTCAAAGGAATGTGGCGTGTGATTCTTGTTGCGTTCTTTGCAATTGTACATGTGAGACAGCTGCTCATTTAATTGTCTACTGCCCTTACTCTCAAGAAGTGTGGAAATCTCTCTTAGAAAAGCTAGACCTGGAGCCGATCAGCTGTGAAAATCCTCCATTGGAATTGCTGGAATCCATTATATTTCCAATAGAGCAGCAAAAGACAGGCCTTCTGACTCCTGGGAACACTCCAGCACGGCTGTGTTACAGAACATTATTCAGACCGCATGCAGTAGAACTCATTATCTTGACATAGCATTCTTTCCCAAATGAAATTTGTCGTCATTGGAATGTTCCTCCGAGCAACTCAGGTCTCCGATCGAAGCTTCCTCCCTAATTGAACCCTGGGTGGCGAGTATCTACTTGGTCAACTAATAACCGTGTGATTGGAGTTCTACGGAGTGACGTCCATAAACAGAAGGCAGGTCATATTGAGCAGGGGTTGACTTACTTTATGGCAGTATTTCAAATAATGCAGCTCACTTCAGAGAATATCACACATCTTACTATTGACTCAGATTCAGCGCTCCATCAAGTCCTTCGCAGTCCTCAGAAGTCTGATTGGAAGGTACGCTTCCAAGTAAGAAGATTACATACATTTCTTCATAAATTTGAGCAGATTCAGTACTTGATGCTTCATCTAAGAACATCTCGATTCCGCAAAGTTTTAAACAGAACCTCAGCTACTTTCTACGGAAACCATAATGCACTTGAATATTTGTATAGACAAAAATATAGAAGCTAGTGAGTAGCTTTGGTGGTTAGTTTATCTATTGATTATTTTAGTACTTATTTGTTTATTAGTTGTAAGTAGAGGGGTATGCCCCTTTGGAAGCATCTTCCATGTGGGAGAGTTCCTTTTCTGTATTATATTCTTTTAAAAATAGAAGAACTAACTTTTCCCTAAAAAGAAAATAAAGAAAAGATAAAAACCAGTCTCGAGGGATTCTGCCCCGTTTCCGACCAAAAACCGTATCTCGTGCAGTCAAGAGCCGACATTTGGATAAAAACGCGGGTTTGATGATTCTAGTGCATTTCATGGTATCACGATCTAGTCTTACGCTTCGAGATGCGTTTCATACTACTCTAGGCCGAAACACACATTTCAGGATATTTTGAGATACGTTTAGCTTAAAGACGTTTTTCACGCGATTCTGGGGTTAGGAATGCGTTGCGGGGGTTTCAAGGTTGTTTAAGACCGAGACCAGCGCTTCGGGCAGTTTGTTGGTAGTTCTAGGCGGCTCTGGGAGAATGAAGGTTGTAAACCGCATTTCACGCGATTCATAGTTCAGAGCCGCGCTCTGGAACTTCCGTGACGTCTTCTAACTTCAGAACGGGCTTCTGGGGAATTATGGCTCAAGAGCCAATCCTGTCGGACTTTGCCTCATTTCTGACTTTCAAGACAATTTTGTGCAATCCGTGCCCATTATTTGGAGATAAATGGGTGCAGCGGCACTCTAGGCGTTTTGGGGTATTCCGGTCCAGTCTTTCACCTTAAAATTCGTTTCAGGCGATTCTATGCAGAAGCACCCGTTTGATGATATTCTGAGATACCTTCCTCTTTAATAAGTATTTCAGGCGAATCACGGCTTAGGAACGCATTACAAGGGCTTTAGGGTTGTTTCAGACTAAAACGCGTGCTTCGGGCAATTCCGAGGTGATTTTATCATGAAACCACGTTCTAGGTGGCTCTTGAAAGATGCTGGCTCCAAACCGCGTTTCACGAAATCCACAGTCGAAAGACGCGCATAGGAAACTTCGAGGAATCCTTTTCACCTTCAGACGGGACTCGGGCAAACTAGGGTTGAACAACTCATCTTGCGGTATTCGGAGACATTTCTTACTGAAAACCGTATTTCGTGCGGTGAATAGCCTATATCTGGATAAAAGCGTGTCCAGGGTGATTCTACGGCACTCAGGGGGTTATATGCTCTTCCGTTTTGCTTTGAAATGCATCTCATACGGTCCTAGGCTGAAATACGCATTTTAGGATATTATGAGGTATGCCTTTCTTTAAAACGTGCTCCACGCGATTCTAGGGTTTCGAACGAATTGCCGGCTATTCAAGGTTGTTTAAGACCGGATCCCATGCTTCGGGCAGCCTGTTGGGGATTCTAAGCGTCTCCTGGCAAATGTAAGCTGTAAACAGCGTCTCGCGCAAGTGATGGTTAGAAGACGCGCTCGTGAAAGTACGAGTACTGCTTTTTTTTTTACATTGAAATGGGTTTCCGGCAAGTTAGTGCATAAAAACTAGTCTCGAGCAGTGGCTGCAGCAAATCTCGAGCACTCTCTTGATCATTTTATGGAATTCGCAGGGCTGACGTCAATTGGACAAAAAGGTTCAAGTTTCTTTGCAAATTGTAAGACTGATGAACAGATGGCAATATCTTCAATTCTTAATGTCACGAAGGTAGATCTTCCAATCAGATATGATGGGGTTCCCTTGTCTTCCAGGAAGCTCAATTTCAATGACCGTGAACCTCTACTAGCGAAAGTTCGGCAACGATTATTTGGGTGGAAAGCTAAGGCATCATCATATGCAGGTAGCGTGGAACTGATTAAGTCTACATTATCTTCCTTCCATCTATTACGGGCGACTGTATTTATGCTTCCTCAAGCTGCTTTGCATGCTTTGGATCGTCATGTCAGGGATTTCTTCTGGAATTGTTGAATTCTCATTACATCCATCCTATAGCTTGGGACTCTATATGCCAACCGATAGCAATGGGTGGATTGGGTATCAACTCAATTCATGGAACAGCCAAGGCGGCCCTCTTAAGGAAAGTTTGGAATGTTGTCAGCAACAAACACACCTGCTGGAGCATATGGATTAATGCCAAGTACTTCCGTGGAACGTCTTTTTGGGACGTGTTAATCCCTAAAACTGCCCCTTGGGGTTGGAAGAACATTTTAGTGCTTAGACTAATTGATATGCCTCACATAAAATTACTAGTTGGCAATGGGGCACCAAATAAAGTTCTGGACTGACCCTTGGGTTAATGGAGGGCGTTTAAAAGATTGTCATGGAGATAGAGCAGTGTATGATCTAGGCGTGGGGCCTGATATTAACGTCCCTCAATTTATTCAGAATCACAGGTGGAAGTTTCCCACTTCCACTTAAAATGCATTGATGGATATCTTCCAAATGAGATCGAGCCATGGCCTAACTTCAATGATTTACTTGTTTGGACTCTACAAGAGCATGGCAACTTCACTTTAAAGTCTCCTCACAATCTAGTATGCAGGAAATGGGATCAAACCCTCCAGCGGCCTTCTATGATTTGGTTTACAGGGTGTATTAAAAAACACTCCATCTGTGCTTGGATGTTACTCAGGGGAAAGCTAAAAAAAAAAAGATTTTCTCCTTCAGAGGAATGTGGCGTGTGATTCTTGTTGCGTTCTTTGCAATTGTACATGTGAGACAGCTGCTCATTTAATTGTCTACTGCCCTTACTCTCAAGAAGTGTGGAAATCTCTCTTAGAAAAGCTAGACCTGGAGCCGATCAGCTGTGAAAATCCTCCATTGGAATTGCTGGAATCCATTATATTTCCAATAGAGCAGCAAAAGACAGGCCTTCTGACTCCTGGGAACACTCCAGCACGGCTGTGTTACAGAACATTATTCAGACCGCATGCAGTAGAACTCATTATCTTGACATAGCATTCTTTCCCAAATGAAATTTGTCGTCATTGGAATGTTCCTCCGAGCAACTCAGGTCTCCGATCGAAGCTTCCTCCCTAATTGAACCCTGGGTGGCGAGTATCTACTTGGTCAACTAATAACCGTGTGATTGGAGTTCTACGGAGTGACGTCCATAAACAGAAGGCAGGTCATATTGAGCAGGGGTTGACTTACTTTATGGCAGTATTTCAAATAATGCAGCTCACTTCAGAGAATATCACACATCTTACTATTGACTCAGATTCAGCGCTCCATCAAGTCCTTCGCAGTCCTCAGAAGTCTGATTGGAAGGTACGCTTCCAAGTAAGAAGATTACATACATTTCTTCATAAATTTGAGCAGATTCAGTACTTGATGCTTCATTTAAGAACAGCTCGATTCCGTAAAGTTTTAAACAGAAACTCAGCTACTTTCTACGGAAACCATAATGCACTTGAATATTTGTATAGACAAAAATATAGAAGCTAGTGAGTAGCTTTGGTGGTTAGTTTATTTATTGATTATTTTAGTACTTATTTGTTTATTAGTTGTAAGTAGAGGGGTATGCCCCTTTGGAAGCATCTTCCATGTGGGAGAGTTCCTTTTCTGTATTATATTCTTTTAAAAATAGAAGAACTAACTTTTCCCTAAAAAAAAAATAAAGAAAAGATAAAAACCAGTCTCGAGGGATTCTGCCCCGTTTCCGACCAAAAACCGTATCTCGTGCAGTCAAGAGCCGACATTTGGATAAAAACGCGGGTTCGATGATTCTAGTGCATTTCATGGTATCACGATCTAGTCTTACGCTTCGAGATGCGTTTCATACTACTCTAGGCCGAAACACACATTTCAGGATATTTTGAGATACGTTTAGCTTAAAGACGTTTTTCACGCGATTCTGGGGTTAGGAATGCGTTGCGGGGGTTTCAAGGTTGTTTAAGACCGAGACCAGTGCTTCGGGCAGTTCGTTGGTAGTTCTAGGCGGCTCTGGGAGAATGAAGGTTGTAAACCGCATTTCACGCGATTCATAGTTCAGAGCCGCGCTCTGGAACTTCCGTGACGTCTTCTAACTTCAGAACGGGCTTCTGGGGAATTATGGCTCAAGAGCCAATCCTGTCGGACTTTGCCTCATTTCTGACTTTCAAGACAATTTTGTGCAATCCGTGCCCATTATTTGGAGATAAATGGGTGCAGCGGCACTCTAGGCGTTTTGGGGTATTCCGGTCCAGTCTTTCACCTTAAAATTCGTTTCAGGCGATTCTATGCAGAAGCACCCGTTTGATGATATTCTGAGATACCTTCCTCTTTAATAAGTATTTCAGGCGAATCACGGCTTAGGAACGCATTACATGGGCTTTAGGGTTGTTTCAGACTAAAACGCGTGCTTCGGGCAATTCCGAGGTGATTTTATCATGAAACCACGTTCTAGGTGGCTCTTGAAAGATGCTGGCTCCAAACCGCGTTTCACGAAATCCACGGTCGAAAGACGCGCATAGGAAACTTCGAGGAATCCTTTTCCCCTTCAGACGGGACTCGGGCAAACTAGGGTTGAACAACTCATCTTGCGGTATTCGGAGACATTTCTTACTGAAAACCGTATTTCGTGCGGTGAATAGCCTATATCTGGATAAAAGCGTGTCCAGGGTGATTCTACGGCACTCAGGGGGTTATATGCTCTTCCGTTTTGCTTTGAAATGCATCTCATACGATCCTAGGCTGAAATACGCATTTTAGGATATTATGAGGTATGCCTTTCTTTAAAACGTGCTCCACGCGATTCTAGGGTTTCGAACGAATTGCCGGCTATTCAAGGTTGTTTAAGACCGGATCCCATGCTTCGGGCAGCCTGTTGGGGATTCTAAGCGTCTCCTGGCAAATGTAAGCTGTAAACAGCGTCTCGCGCAAGTGATGGTTAGAAGACGCGCTCGTGAAAGTACGAGTACTGCTTTTTTTTTACATTGAAATGGGTTTCCGGCAAGTTAGTGCATAAAAACTAGTCTCGAGCAGTGGCAGCAGCAAATCTCGAGCACTCTCTTGATCATTTTAAGGAATTCGCAGGGCTGGGCGTCAATTGGACAAAAAGGTGCAAGTTTCTTTGCAAATTGTAAGACTGATGAACAGATGGCAATATCTTCAATTCTTAATGTCACGAAGGTAGATCTTCCAATCAGATATGTTGGGGTTCCCTTGTCTTCCAGGAAGCTCAATTTCAATGACCGTGAACCTCTACTAGCGAAAGTTCGCCAACGATTATTTGGGTGGAAAGCTAAAGCATCATCATATGCAGGTAGCGTGGAACTGATTAAGTCTACATTATCTTCCTTCCATCTATTACGGGCGACTGTATTTATGCTTCCTCAAGCTGCTTTGCATGCTTTGGATCGTCATGTCAGGGATTTCTTCTGGAATTGTTGAATTCTCATTACATCCATCCTATAGCTTGGGACTCTATATGCCAACCGATAGCAATGGGTGGATTGGGTATCAACTCAATTCATGGAACAGCCAAGGCGGCCCTCTTAAGGAAAGTTTGGAATGTTGTCAGCAACAAACACACCTGCTGGAGCTTATGGATTAATGCCAAGTACTTCCGTGGAACGTCTTTTTGGGACGTGTTAATCCCTAAAACTGCCCCTTGGGGTTGGAAGAACATTTTAGTGCTTAGACTAATTGATATGCCTCACATAAAATTACTAGTTGGCAATGGGGCACCAAATAAAGTTCTGGACTGACCCTTGGGTTAATGGAGGGCGTTTAAAAGATTGTCATGGAGATAGAGCAGTGTATGATCTAGGCGTGGGGCCTGATATTAACGTCCCTCAATTTATTCAGAATCACAGGTGGAAGTTTCCCACTTCCACTTAAAATGCATTGATGGATATCTTCCAAATGAGATCGAGCCATGGCCTAACTTCAATGATGGACTTGTTTGGACTCTACAAGAGCATGGCAACTTCACTTTAAAGTCTCCTCACAATCTAGTATGCAGGAAATGGGATCAAACCCTCCAGCGGCCTTCTATGATTTGGTTTACAGGGTGTATTAAAAAACACTCCATCTGTGCTTGGATGTTACTCAGGGGAAGGCTAAAAAAAAAAGATTTTCTCCTTCAAAGGAATGTGGCGTGTGATTCTTGTTGCGTTCTTTGCAATTGTACATGTGAGACAGCTGCTCATTTAATTGTCTACTGCCCTTACTCTCAAGAAGTGTGGAAATCTCTCTTAGAAAAGCTAGACCTGGAGCCGATCAGCTGTGAAAATCCTCCATTGGAATTGCTGGAATCCATTATATTTCCAATAGAGCAGCAAAAGACAGGCCTTCTGACTCCTGGGAACACTCCAGCACGGCTGTGTTACAGAACATTATTCAGACCGCATGCAGTAGAACTCATTATCTTGACATAGCATTCTTTCCCAAATGAAATTTGTCGTCATTGGAATGTTCCTCCGAGCAACTCAGGTCTCCGATCGAAGCTTCCTCCCTAATTGAACCCTGGGTGGCGAGTATCTACTTGGTCAACTAATAACCGTGTGATTGGAGTTCTACGGAGTGACGTCCATAAACAGAAGGCAGGTCATATTGAGCAGGGGTTGACTTACTTTATGGCAGTATTTCAAATAATGCAGCTCACTTCAGAGAATATCACACATCTTACTATTGACTCAGATTCAGCGCTCCATCAAGTCCTTCGCAGTCCTCAGAAGTCTGATTGGAAGGTACGCTTCCAAGTAAGAAGATTACATACATTTCTTCATAAATTTGAGCAGATTCAGTACTTGATGCTTCATCTAAGAACATCTCGATTCCGCAAAGTTTTAAACAGAACCTCAGCTACTTTCTACGGAAACCATAATGCACTTGAATATTTGTATAGACAAAAATATAGAAGCTAGTGAGTAGCTTTGGTGGTTAGTTTATCTATTGATTATTTTAGTACTTATTTGTTTATTAGTTGTAAGTAGAGGGGTATGCCCCTTTGGAAGCATCTTCCATGTGGGAGAGTTCCTTTTCTGTATTATATTCTTTTAAAAATAGAAGAACTAACTTTTCCCTAAAAAGAAAATAAAGAAAAGATAAAAACCAGTCTCGAGGGATTCTGCCCCGTTTCCGACCAAAAACCGTATCTCGTGCAGTCAAGAGCCGACATTTGGATAAAAACGCGGGTTTGATGATTCTAGTGCATTTCATGGTATCACGATCTAGTCTTACGCTTCGAGATGCGTTTCATACTACTCTAGGCCGAAACACACATTTCAGGATATTTTGAGATACGTTTAGCTTAAAGACGTTTTTCACGCGATTCTGGGGTTAGGAATGCGTTGCGGGGGTTTCAAGGTTGTTTAAGACCGAGACCAGCGCTTCGGGCAGTTTGTTGGTAGTTCTAGGCGGCTCTGGGAGAATGAAGGTTGTAAACCGCATTTCACGCGATTCATAGTTCAGAGCCGCGCTCTGGAACTTCCGTGACGTCTTCTAACTTCAGAACGGGCTTCTGGGGAATTATGGCTCAAGAGCCAATCCTGTCGGACTTTGCCTCATTTCTGACTTTCAAGACAATTTTGTGCAATCCGTGCCCATTATTTGGAGATAAATGGGTGCAGCGGCACTCTAGGCGTTTTGGGGTATTCCGGTCCAGTCTTTCACCTTAAAATTCGTTTCAGGCGATTCTATGCAGAAGCACCCGTTTGATGATATTCTGAGATACCTTCCTCTTTAATAAGTATTTCAGGCGAATCACGGCTTAGGAACGCATTACAAGGGCTTTAGGGTTGTTTCAGACTAAAACGCGTGCTTCGGGCAATTCCGAGGTGATTTTATCATGAAACCACGTTCTAGGTGGCTCTTGAAAGATGCTGGCTCCAAACCGCGTTTCACGAAATCCACAGTCGAAAGACGCGCATAGGAAACTTCGAGGAATCCTTTTCACCTTCAGACGGGACTCGGGCAAACTAGGGTTGAACAACTCATCTTGCGGTATTCGGAGACATTTCTTACTGAAAACCGTATTTCGTGCGGTGAATAGCCTATATCTGGATAAAAGCGTGTCCAGGGTGATTCTACGGCACTCAGGGGGTTATATGCTCTTCCGTTTTGCTTTGAAATGCATCTCATACGGTCCTAGGCTGAAATACGCATTTTAGGATATTATGAGGTATGCCTTTCTTTAAAACGTGCTCCACGCGATTCTAGGGTTTCGAACGAATTGCCGGCTATTCAAGGTTGTTTAAGACCGGATCCCATGCTTCGGGCAGCCTGTTGGGGATTCTAAGCGTCTCCTGGCAAATGTAAGCTGTAAACAGCGTCTCGCGCAAGTGATGGTTAGAAGACGCGCTCGTGAAAGTACGAGTACTGCTTTTTTTTTTACATTGAAATGGGTTTCCGGCAAGTTAGTGCATAAAAACTAGTCTCGAGCAGTGGCTGCAGCAAATCTCGAGCACTCTCTTGATCATTTTATGGAATTCGCAGGGCTGACGTCAATTGGACAAAAAGGTTCAAGTTTCTTTGCAAATTGTAAGACTGATGAACAGATGGCAATATCTTCAATTCTTAATGTCACGAAGGTAGATCTTCCAATCAGATATGATGGGGTTCCCTTGTCTTCCAGGAAGCTCAATTTCAATGACCGTGAACCTCTACTAGCGAAAGTTCGGCAACGATTATTTGGGTGGAAAGCTAAGGCATCATCATATGCAGGTAGCGTGGAACTGATTAAGTCTACATTATCTTCCTTCCATCTATTACGGGCGACTGTATTTATGCTTCCTCAAGCTGCTTTGCATGCTTTGGATCGTCATGTCAGGGATTTCTTCTGGAATTGTTGAATTCTCATTACATCCATCCTATAGCTTGGGACTCTATATGCCAACCGATAGCAATGGGTGGATTGGGTATCAACTCAATTCATGGAACAGCCAAGGCGGCCCTCTTAAGGAAAGTTTGGAATGTTGTCAGCAACAAACACACCTGCTGGAGCATATGGATTAATGCCAAGTACTTCCGTGGAACGTCTTTTTGGGACGTGTTAATCCCTAAAACTGCCCCTTGGGGTTGGAAGAACATTTTAGTGCTTAGACTAATTGATATGCCTCACATAAAATTACTAGTTGGCAATGGGGCACCAAATAAAGTTCTGGACTGACCCTTGGGTTAATGGAGGGCGTTTAAAAGATTGTCATGGAGATAGAGCAGTGTATGATCTAGGCGTGGGGCCTGATATTAACGTCCCTCAATTTATTCAGAATCACAGGTGGAAGTTTCCCACTTCCACTTAAAATGCATTGATGGATATCTTCCAAATGAGATCGAGCCATGGCCTAACTTCAATGATTTACTTGTTTGGACTCTACAAGAGCATGGCAACTTCACTTTAAAGTCTCCTCACAATCTAGTATGCAGGAAATGGGATCAAACCCTCCAGCGGCCTTCTATGATTTGGTTTACAGGGTGTATTAAAAAACACTCCATCTGTGCTTGGATGTTACTCAGGGGAAAGCTAAAAAAAAAAAGATTTTCTCCTTCAGAGGAATGTGGCGTGTGATTCTTGTTGCGTTCTTTGCAATTGTACATGTGAGACAGCTGCTCATTTAATTGTCTACTGCCCTTACTCTCAAGAAGTGTGGAAATCTCTCTTAGAAAAGCTAGACCTGGAGCCGATCAGCTGTGAAAATCCTCCATTGGAATTGCTGGAATCCATTATATTTCCAATAGAGCAGCAAAAGACAGGCCTTCTGACTCCTGGGAACACTCCAGCACGGCTGTGTTACAGAACATTATTCAGACCGCATGCAGTAGAACTCATTATCTTGACATAGCATTCTTTCCCAAATGAAATTTGTCGTCATTGGAATGTTCCTCCGAGCAACTCAGGTCTCCGATCGAAGCTTCCTCCCTAATTGAACCCTGGGTGGCGAGTATCTACTTGGTCAACTAATAACCGTGTGATTGGAGTTCTACGGAGTGACGTCCATAAACAGAAGGCAGGTCATATTGAGCAGGGGTTGACTTACTTTATGGCAGTATTTCAAATAATGCAGCTCACTTCAGAGAATATCACACATCTTACTATTGACTCAGATTCAGCGCTCCATCAAGTCCTTCGCAGTCCTCAGAAGTCTGATTGGAAGGTACGCTTCCAAGTAAGAAGATTACATACATTTCTTCATAAATTTGAGCAGATTCAGTACTTGATGCTTCATTTAAGAACAGCTCGATTCCGTAAAGTTTTAAACAGAAACTCAGCTACTTTCTACGGAAACCATAATGCACTTGAATATTTGTATAGACAAAAATATAGAAGCTAGTGAGTAGCTTTGGTGGTTAGTTTATTTATTGATTATTTTAGTACTTATTTGTTTATTAGTTGTAAGTAGAGGGGTATGCCCCTTTGGAAGCATCTTCCATGTGGGAGAGTTCCTTTTCTGTATTATATTCTTTTAAAAATAGAAGAACTAACTTTTCCCTAAAAAAAAAATAAAGAAAAGATAAAAACCAGTCTCGAGGGATTCTGCCCCGTTTCCGACCAAAAACCGTATCTCGTGCAGTCAAGAGCCGACATTTGGATAAAAACGCGGGTTCGATGATTCTAGTGCATTTCATGGTATCACGATCTAGTCTTACGCTTCGAGATGCGTTTCATACTACTCTAGGCCGAAACACACATTTCAGGATATTTTGAGATACGTTTAGCTTAAAGACGTTTTTCACGCGATTCTGGGGTTAGGAATGCGTTGCGGGGGTTTCAAGGTTGTTTAAGACCGAGACCAGTGCTTCGGGCAGTTCGTTGGTAGTTCTAGGCGGCTCTGGGAGAATGAAGGTTGTAAACCGCATTTCACGCGATTCATAGTTCAGAGCCGCGCTCTGGAACTTCCGTGACGTCTTCTAACTTCAGAACGGGCTTCTGGGGAATTATGGCTCAAGAGCCAATCCTGTCGGACTTTGCCTCATTTCTGACTTTCAAGACAATTTTGTGCAATCCGTGCCCATTATTTGGAGATAAATGGGTGCAGCGGCACTCTAGGCGTTTTGGGGTATTCCGGTCCAGTCTTTCACCTTAAAATTCATTTCAGGCGATTCTATGCAGAAGCACCCGTTTGATGATATTCTGAGATACCTTCCTCTTTAATAAGTATTTCAGGCGAATCACGGCTTAGGAACGCATTACATGGGCTTTAGGGTTGTTTCAGACTAAAACGCGTGCTTCGGGCAATTCCGAGGTGATTTTATCATGAAACCACGTTCTAGGTGGCTCTTGAAAGATGCTGGCTCCAAACCGCGTTTCACGAAATCCACGGTCGAAAGACGCGCATAGGAAACTTCGAGGAATCCTTTTCCCCTTCAGACGGGACTCGGGCAAACTAGGGTTGAACAACTCATCTTGCGGTATTCGGAGACATTTCTTACTGAAAACCGTATTTCGTGCGGTGAATAGCCTATATCTGGATAAAAGCGTGTCCAGGGTGATTCTACGGCACTCAGGGGGTTATATGCTCTTCCGTTTTGCTTTGAAATGCATCTCATACGGTCCTAGGCTGAAATACGCATTTTAGGATATTATGAGGTATGCCTTTCTTTAAAACGTGCTCCACGCGATTCTAGGGTTTCGAACGAATTGCCGGCTATTCAAGGTTGTTTAAGACCGGATCCCATGCTTCGGGCAGCCTGTTGGGGATTCTAAGCGTCTCCTGGCAAATGTAAGCTGTAAACAGCGTCTCGCGCAAGTGATGGTTAGAAGACGCGCTCGTGAAAGTACGAGTACTGCTTTTTTTTTTACATTGAAATGGGTTTCCGGCAAGTTAGTGCATAAAAACTAGTCTCGAGCAGTGGCAGCAGCAAATCTCGAGCACTCTCTTGATCATTTTAAGGAATTCGCAAGGCTGGGCGTCAATTGGCCAAAAAGGTGCAAGTTTCTTTGCAAATTGTAAGACTGATGAACAGATGGCAATATCTTCAATTCTTAATGTCACGAAGGTAGATCTTCCAATCAGATATGTTGGGGTTCCCTTGTCTTCCAGGAAGCTCAATTTCAATGACCGTGAACCTCTACTAGCGAAAGTTCGGCAACGATTATTTGGGTGGAAAGCTAAAGCATCATCATATGCAGGTAGCGTGGAACTGATTAAGTCTACATTATCTTCCTTCCATCTATTACGGGCGACTGTATTTATGCTTCCTCAAGCTGCTTTGCATGCTTTGGATCGTCATGTCAGGGATTTCTTCTGGAATTGTTGAATTCTCATTACATCCATCCTATAGCTTGGGACTCTATATGCCAACCGATAGCAATGGGTGGATTGGGTATCAACTCAATTCATGGAACAGCCAAGGCGGCCCTCTTAAGGAAAGTTTGGAATGTTGTCAGCAACAAACACACCTGCTGGAGCTTATGGATTAATGCCAAGTGCTTCCGTGGAACGTCTTTTTGGGACGTGTTAATCCCTAAAACTGCCCCTAGGGGTTGGAAGAACATTTTAGTGCTTAGACTAATTGCTATGCCTCACATAAAATTACTAGTTGGCAATGGGGCACCAAATAAAATTCTGGACTGACCCTTGGGTTAATGGAGGGCGTTTAAAAGATTGTCATGGAGATAGAGCAGTGTATGATCTAGGCGTGGGGCCTGATATTAACGTCCCTCAATTTATTCAGAATCACAGGTGGAAGTTTCCCACTCCCACTTCAAATGCATTGATGGATATCTTCCAAATGAGATCGAGCCATGGCCTAACTTCAATGATGGACTTGTTTGGACTCTACAAGAGCATGGCAACTTCACTTTAAAGTCTCCTCACAATCTAGTATGCAGGAAATGGGATCAAACCCTCCAGCGGCCTTCTATGATTTGGTTTACAGGGTGTATTAAAAAACACTCCATCTGTGCTTGGATGTTACTCAGGGGAAGGCTAAAAAAAAAAAAGATTTTCTCCTCCAAAGGAATGTGGTGTGTGATTCTTGTTGCGTTCTTTGCAATTGTACATGTGAGACAGCTGCTCATTTAATTGTCTACTGCCCTTACTCTCAAGAAGTGTGGAAATCTCTCTTAGAAAAGCTAGACCTGGAGCCGATCAGCTGTGAAAATCCTCCATTGGAATTGCTGGAATCCATTATATTTCCAATAGAGCAGCAAAAGACAGGCGTTCTGACTCCTGGGAACACTCCAGCACGGCTGTGTTACAGAACATTATTCAGACCGCATGCAGTAGAACTCATTATCTTGACATAGCATTCTTTCCCAAATGAAATTTGTCGTCATTGGAATGTTCCTCCGAGCAACTCAGGTCTCCGATCGAAGCTTCCTCCCTAATTGAACCCTGGGTGGCGAGTATCTACTTGGTCAACTAATAACCGTGTGATTGGAGTTCTACGGAGTGACGTCCATAAACAGAAGGCAGGTCATATTGAGCAGGAGTTGACTTACTTTATGGCAGTATTTCAAATAATGCAGCTCACTTCAGAGAATATCACACATCTTACTATTGACTCAGATTCAGCGCTCCATCAAGTCCTTCGCAGTCCTCAGAAGTCTGATTGGAAGGTACGCTTCCTAGTAAGAAGATTACATACATTTCTTCATAAATTTGAGCAGATTCAGTACTTGATGCTTCATCTAAGAACAGCTCGATTCCGCAAAGTTTTAAACAGAAACTCAGCTACTTTCTACGGAAACCATAATGCACTTGAATATTTGTATAGACAAAAATATAGAAGCTAGTGAGTAGCTTTGGTGGTTAGTTTATTTATTGATTATTTTAGTACTTATTTGTTTATTAGTTGTAAGTAGAGGGGTATGCCCCTTTGGAAGCATCTTCCATGTGGGAGAGTTCCTTTTCTGTATTATATTCTTTTAAAAATAGAAGAACTAACTTTTCCTTAAAAAAAAAATAAAGAAAAGATAAAAACCAGTCTCGAGGGATTCTGCCCCGTTTCCGACCAAAAACCGTATCTCGTGCAGTCAAGAGCCGACATTTGGATAAAAACGCGGGTTCGATGATTCTAGTGCATTTCATGGTATCACGATCTAGTCTTACGCTTCGAGATGCGTTTCATACTACTCTAGGCCGAAACACACATTTCAGGATATTTTGAGATACGTTTAGCTTAAAGACGTTTTTCACGCGATTCTGGGGTTAGGAATGCGTTGCGGGGGTTTCAAGGTTGTTTAAGACCGAGACCAGTGCTTCGGGCAGTTCGTTGGTAGTTCTAGGCGGCTCTGGGAGAATGAAGGTTGTAAACCGCATTTCACGCGATTCATAGTTCAGAGCCGCGCTCTGGAACTTCCGTGACGTCTTCTAACTTCAGAACGGGCTTCTGGGGAATTATGGCTCAAGAGCCAATCCTGTCGGACTTTGCCTCATTTCTGACTTTCAAGACAATTTTGTGCAATCCGTGCCCATTATTTGGAGATAAATGGGTGCAGCGGCACTCTAGGCGTTTTGGGGTATTCCGGTCCAGTCTTTCACCTTAAAATTCATTTCAGGCGATTCTATGCAGAAGCACCCGTTTGATGATATTCTGAGATACCTTCCTCTTCAATAAGTATTTCAGGCGAATCACGGCTTAGGAACGCATTACATGGGCTTTAGGGTTGTTTCAGACTAAAACGCGTGCTTCGGGCAATTCCGAGGTGATTTTATCATGAAACCACGTTCTAGGTGGCTCTTGAAAGATGCTGGCTCCAAACCGCGTTTCACGAAATCCACGGTCGAAAGACGCGCATAGGAAACTTCGAGGAATCCTTTTCCCCTTCAGACGGGACTCGGGCAAACTAGGGTTGAACAACTCATCTTGCGGTATTCAGAGACATTTCTTACTGAAAACCGTATTTCGTGCGGTGAATAGCCTATATCTGGATAAAAGCGTGTCCAGGGTGATTCTACGGCACTCAGGGGGTTATATGCTCTTCCGTTTTGCTTTGAAATGCATCTCATACGGTCCTAGGCTGAAATACGCATTTTAGGATATTATGAGGTATGCCTTTCTTTAAAACGTGCTCCACGCGATTCTAGGGTTTCGAACGAATTGCCGGCTATTCAAGGTTGTTTAAGACCGGATCCCATGCTTCGGGCAGCCTGTTGGGGATTCTAAGCGTCTCCTGGCAAATGTAAGCTGTAAACAGCGTCTCGCGCAAGTGATGGTTAGAAGACGCGCTCGTGAAAGTACGAGTACTGCTTTTTTTTTACATTGAAATGGGTTTCCGGCAAGTTAGTGCATAAAAACTAGTCTCGAGCAGTGGCAGCAGCAAATCTCGAGCACTTTCTTGATCATTTTAAGGAATTCGCAGGGCTGGGCGTCAATTGGACAAAAAGGTGCAAGTTTCTTTGCAAATTGTAAGACTGATGAACAGATGGCAATATCTTCAATTCTTAATGTCACGAAGGTAGATCTTCCAATCAGATATGTTGGGGTTCCCTTGTCTTCCAGGAAGCTCAATTTCAATGACCGTGAACCTCTACTAGCGAAAGTTCGGCAACGATTATTTGGGTGGAAAGCTAAAGCATCATCATATGCAGGTAGCGTGGAACTGATTAAGTCTACATTATCTTCCTTCCATCTATTACGGGCGACTGTATTTATGCTTCCTCAAGCTGCTTTGCATGCTTTGGATCGTCAAGTCAGGGATTTCTTCCGGAATTGTTGAATTCTCATTACATCCATCCTATAGCTTGGGACTCTATATGCCAACCGATAGCAATGGGTGGATTGGGTATCAACTCAATTCATGGAACAGCCAAGGCGGCCCTCTTAAGGAAAGTTTGGAATGTTGTCAGCAACAAACACACCTGCTGGAGCTTATGGATTAATGCCAAGTACTTCCGTGGAACGTCTTTTTGGGACGTGTTAATCCCTAAAACTGCCCCTTGGGGTTGGAAGAACATTTTAGTGCTTAGACTAATTGCTATGCCTCACATAAAATTACTAGTTGGCAATGGGGCACCAAATAAAGTTCTGGACTGACCCTTGGGTTAATGGAGGGCGTTTAAAAGATTGTCATGGAGATAGAGCAGTGTATGATCTAGGCATGGGGCCTGATATTAACGTCCCTCAATTTATTCAGAATCACAGGTGGAAGTTTCCCACTCCCACTTCAAATGCATTGATGGATATCTTCCAAATGAGATCGAGCCATGGCCTAACTTCAATGATGGACTTGTTTGGACTCTACAAGAGCATGGCAACTTCACTTTAAAGTCTCCTCGCAATCTAGTATGCAGGAAATGGGATCAAACCCTCCAACGGCCTTCTATGATTTGGTTTACAGGGTGTATTAAAAAACACTCCATCTGTGCTTGGATGTTACTCAGGGGAAGGCTAAAAAAAAAAAAGATTTTCTCCTTCAAAGGAATGTGGCGTGTGATTCTTGTTGCGTTCTTTGCAATTGTACATGTGAGACAGCTGCTCATTTAATTGTCTACTGCCCTTACTCTCAAGAAGTGTGGAAATCTCTCTTAGAAAAGCTAGACCTGGAGCCGATCAGCTGTGAAAATCCTCCATTGGAATTGCTGGAATCCATTATATTTCCAATAGAGCAGCAAAAGACAGGCCTTCTGACTCCTGGGAACACTCCAGCACGGCTGTGTTACAGAACATTATTCAGACCGCATGCAGTAGAACTCATTATCTTGACATAGCATTCTTTCCCAAATGAAATTTGTCATTATTGGAATGTTCCTCCGAGCAACTCAGGTCTCCGATCGAAGCTTCCTCCCTAATTGAACCCTGGGTGGCGAGTATCTACTTGGTCAACTAATAACCATGTGATTGGAGTTCTACGGAGTGACGTCCATAAACAGAAGGCAGGTCATATTGAGCAGGAGTTGACTTACTTTATGGCAGTATTTCAAATAATGCAGCTCACTCCAGAGAATATCACATATCTTACTATTGACTCAGATTCAGCGCTCCATCAAGTCCTTCGCAGTCCTCAGAAGTCTGATTGGAAGGTACGCTTCCAAGTAAGAAGATTACATACATTTCTTCATAAATTTGAGCAGATTCAGTACTTGATGCTTCATCTAAGAACAGCTCGATTCCGCAAAGTTTTAAACAGAAACTCAGCTACTTTCTACGGAAATCATAATGCATTAGAATATTTGTATAGACAAAAATATAGAAGCTAGTGAGTAGCTTTGGTGGTTAGTTTATTTATTGATTATTTTAGTACTTATTTGTTTATTAGTTGTAAGTAGAGGGGTTTGCCCCTTTGGAAGCTTCTTCCATGTGGGAGAGTTCCTTTTCTGTATTATATTCTTTTAAAAATAGAAGAACTAACTTTTCCTTAAAAAAAAAATAAAGAAAAGATAAAAACCAGTCTCGAGGGATTCTGCCCCGTTTCCGACCAAAAACCGTATCTCGTGCAGTCAAGAGCCGACATTTGGATAAAAACGCGGGTTCGATGATTCTAGTGCATTTCATGGTATCACGATCTAGTCTTATGCTTCGAGATGCGTTTCATACTACTCTAGGCCGAAACACACATTTCAGGATATTTTGAGATACGTTTAGCTTAAGGACGTTTTTCACGCGATTCTGGGGTTAGGAATGCGTTGCGGGGGTTTCAAGGTTGTTTAAGACCGAGACCAGTGCTTCGGGCATTTCGTTGGTAGTTCTAGGCGGCTCTGGGAGAATGAAGGTTGTAAACCGCATTTCACGCGATTCATAGTTCAGAGCCGCGCTCTGGAACTTCCGTGACGTCTTCTAACTTCAGAACGGGCTTCTGGGGAATTATGGCTCAAGAGCCAATCCTGTCGGACTTTGCCTCATTTCTGACTTTCAAGACAATTTTGTGCAATCCGTGCCCATTATTTGGAGATAAATGGGTGCAGCGGCACTCTAGGCGTTTTGGGGTATTCCGGTCCAGTCTTTCACCTTAAAATTCATTTCAGGCGATTCTATGCAGAAGCACCCGTTTGATGATATTCTGAGATACCTTCCTCTTTAATAAGTATTTCAGGCGAATCACGGCTTAGGAACTCATTACATGGGCTTTAGGGTTGTTTCAGACTAAAACGCGTGCTTCGGGCAATTCCGAGGTGATTTTATCATGAAACCACGTTCTAGGTGGCTCTTGAAAGATGCTGGCTCCAAACCGCGTTTCACGAAATCCACGGTCGAAAGACGCGCATAGGAAACTTCCAGGAATCCTTTTCCCCTTCAGACGGGACTCGGGCAAACTAGGGTTGAACAACTCATCTTGCGGTATTCAGAGACACTTCTTACTGAAAACCGTATTTCGTGCGGTGAATAGCCTATATCTGGATAAAAGCGTGTCGAGGGTGATTCTACGGCACTCAGGGGGTTATGCTCTTCCGTTTTGCTTTGAAATGCATCTCATACGCCTTTTAGGATATTATGAGGTATGCCTTTCTTTAAAACGTGCTCCACGCGATTCTAGGGTTTCGAACGAATTGCCGGCTATTCAAGGTTGTTTAAGACCGGATCCCATGCTTTGGGCAGCCTGTTGGGGATTCTAAGCGTCTCCTGGCAAATGTAAGCTGTAAACAGCGTCTCGCGCAAGTAATGGTTAGAAGACGCGCTCGTGAAAGTACGAGTACTGCTTTTTTTTTTTTTTTTTTACATTGAAATGGGTTTCCGGCAAGTTAGTGCATAAAAACTAGTCTCGAGCAGTGGCAGCAGCAAATCTCGAGCACTCTCTTGATCATTTTAAGGAATTCGCAGGGCTGGGCGTCAATTGGACAAAAAGGTGCAAGTTTCTTTGCAAATTGTAAGACTGATGAACAGATGGCAATATCTTCAATTCTTAATGTCACGAAGGTAGATCTTCCAATCAGATATGTTGGGGTTCCCTTGTCTTCCAGGAAGCTCAATTTCAATGACCGTGAACCTCTACTGGAGAAAGTTCGGCAACGATTATTTGGGTGGAAAGCTAAAGCATCATCATATGCAGGTAGCGTGGAACTGATTAAGTCTACATTATCTTCCTTCCATCTATTACGGGCGACTGTATTTATGCTTCCTCAAGCTGCTTTGCATGCTTTGGATCGTCATGTCAGGGATTTCTTCTGGAATTGTTGAATTCTCATTACATCCATCCTATAGCTTGGGACTCTATATGCCAACCGATAGCTATGGGTGGATTGGGTATCAACTCAATTCATGGAACAGCCAAGGCGGCCCTCTTAAGGAAAGTTTGGAATGTTGTCAGCAACAAACACACCTGCTGGAGCTTATGGATTAATGCCAAGTACTTCCGTGGAACGTCTTTTTGGGACGTGTTAATCCCTAAAACTGCCCCTTGGGGTTGGAAGAACATTTTAGTGCTTAGACTAATTGCTATGCCTCACATAAAATTACTAGTTGGCAATGGGGCACCAAATAAAGTTCTGGACTGACCCTTGGGTTAATGGAGGGCGTTTAAAAGATTGTCATGGAGATAGAGCAGTGTATGATCTAGGCGTGGGGCCTGATATTAACGTCCCTCAATTTATTCAGAATCACAGGTGGAAGTTTCCCACTCCCACTTCAAATGCATTGATGGATATCTTCCAAATGAGATCGAGCCATGGCCTAACTTCAATGATGGACTTGTTTGGACTCTACAAGAGCATGGCAACTTCACTTTAAAGTCTCCTCACAATCTAGTATGCAGGAAATGGGATCAAACCCTCCAGCGGCCTTCTATGATTTGGTTTACAGGGTGTATTAAAAAACACTCCATCTGTGCTTGGATGTTACTCAGGGGAAGGCTAAAAAAAAAAAAGATTTTCTCCTTCAAAGGAATGTGGCGTGTGATTCTTGTTGCGTTCTTTGCAATTGTACATGTGAGACAGCTGCTCATTTAATTGTCTACTGCCCTTACTCTCAAGAAGTGTGGAAATCTCTCTTAGAAAAGCTAGACCTGGAGCCGATCAGCTGTGAAAATCCTCCGTTGGAATTGCTGGAATCCATTATATTTCCAATAGAGCAGCAAAAGACAGGCCTTCTGACTCCTGGGAACACTCCAGCACGGCTGTGTTACAGAACATTATTCAGACCGCATGCAGTAGAACTCATTATCTTGACATAGCATTCTTTCCCAAATGAAATTTGTCATCATTGGAATGTTCCTCCGTGATCGTAGCCCCAAGTGCAAGGCCGCGATTGTAGTAATAACCGGTGAAACCGGATCGATCCACGGAGAGTTTATTTATCGCAAAACCTGTCCTAATAAAAAAATTAGTTCTAGCCTAAAAAAAACTATACAAATCAAATTTTCTAATTGAATTAAAAATTAATTACAAATCTGAAATATTAATTACAACCAAAGAAAATTAAAATCCTAATCTAGAAACCTAATCTAACCACTGCATCACCATAAGATTGATTGGCCCAACCAATTGCAATAATTGTTAAGGTGCATAAAATAAAGAATAAAAATAAAATAAAATCAGAGAATAAAGAAATTATATTTTAATTCTAAAACTTTGCAATAATTACTTTGCTTAATGTTATCAAGAAAAATCAAGACCACCGCACCAAGTGCGCACTGTCACTACGCACAAAAATTCAATGTTGACTCATTGGTGAAGACCAAGACCCCATAAACTTGATTTATTAATGAAAGACCCATTACAAGCAAATAACCATTACAAAATTCTTTTAATAAAAATAAAGTGCATCCAACCTTACCATAGACACAAGAAACACTAAACGGAGGAGAGGGACTCGCGGTCTTGAACGGCGATCCAACCGGCTCTCGTTTCGCGATCTAAAATCCAAGCAAGGGAAGATGATTCCAAGGATGATCCGATGGTGGAGTGACGATAGCAACGGCGGCGGCGTGACAGCGTAGAAATAAAAGTGGTAGTGTGCCTTAGGGAAGGCCTTGGATGAAATATTGATGGAAGGAGGAGAGATGAAGAAAAATTAATGGAAAAAAGGGGGAATTATTGTTGCTGGTCGTCCAAGGGGAATGGAGAGATGGGGATCCACGTCCAGCCCTCTTTTGGCTCCTTTTATATATTTTTGATAGCTTGGGTTGCAAGGCTTTTGATTTGGGTAAGGATTAGTAGTGTGTGGTCCAAGTTGGATTAGGATTAGGAGAGTTTTTGAGAGATTTTCTAGGGGTTGGCTCACAATCCTAGTAAAAATAGGATTGTTCTTATCTCATGCAACTCCCTCACTTGGGTCCCACTTGGGTTAAGGATCAATTCAAATCTGAATTTCAGATTTGAAACAAATTTTAAATCAATGTGGCCCCCCTCATGGACGTTTTTAATCTTCTTGGAGTGGTGTCGGACGTGCAACACTTGGTAAGGAGAATCCTTGGTTTGCAAACTTCAATCTTTTGAACTCCTCATGGCTAGAAAAACCTCTTGGCATGGCCCACCTTAAACATCTCTTCAAATCTGAATTTGATTTCATCCCAAACATGACATAGGAGTGGGCCATACTTGGAAAAAATGCAATCTTTGAACTATCCCATGCTTGGACGTCCCTACCTTGGCTTGACTTTCTTTTACAATTTTGTTTTCTTCTTTGTTTGGCTTGAATTGAATCTTAGCCATCCATTTTGACATGTAAGCAATATTTGTTGGAGAGTAGATATGACACCTCATCATCTCATGGCCCACAAATTTGGAACTTATCTTCATGAGATTAAATCTGATTTTCTTCTTGCATATGAGAGCGGACCCTACCATGGCCGCCCCTACCTTAGATTCCATGCCAAAGGAAGGTGGGTCCATGGTGCATTTGATTCATCAATTCTCTTCCGTGGGCCCCGATTTCTGAAATTCCCTACAAAAATAAAAGCAAAGATCAAAGAATAATCTAATCATATAGGTAAGGAATTATGCAAGATGCGGGCCCAATTCACACCAAACAAATGCATAAAATGTCACCATTTTATCAAGTTTTCTTCAATTAAATTAAAGGTGCAAAGAAAATTCATCATTTCATGTGTGATTAAAAAGTTATGAGAAATTTTTGACTTTCAATGCCAAAAATAGAGAAATTCATGATTTTATGTGAAAATGCAATTTTTGGATGAATTTTGACTCAAATTCAGACTTTGATGCTCAAAACATAAATTCATAATTTTTTTACTAAAATGGCCCATGATTTGATGATTAAGTCCTTAATTACTCTAAAATGATAAGAAAATATTGCATTTTTAAGGACTTATCACACCCCCCAACCAGCTTTTTGCTAGTCCCGAGCAAAATATGCAAACTATGGTAGGTCTTCTGGCCTAATCTAATCTAAACTAAATGCAAAGACAAAAAGAAAAACGCCACTTTCGCTGGCACTCTCGGCTGCATTTAGCGTATGCAGCAAGCCCTTAAACCCCTAGGTTACCCCTAGTGGACGAGTTGTGCCTCGTGAGGGTTTGCAGTGAATATGCCCACAAAATTCATTTACCTAAAAGTGAAAGAAATTCAATGGAAGGTTTTTCAAAAGATGATTGAGTCAAATCGGATGCCTCGAATCCTCGAATAATCAAGATTTCAGACTTTTCAAAATCCGGTTCACGTTTTTTTTTTTTTTTTTTAAATTATACCAAAACTTTGAGTGCCTTGTGCAAGTGTATACATCAAAACAAAAATTTTAAATGTTCTACGATAATGTCATGAAAACAGAATTCTCCCTCGGAATTTCCAACTTTCCTAGATTCGGGCAAAATACAAGTCTCCTCTCAAGGCTACCATGATGGCTTTCGCACTGTTGTTTTTCAAAGGCCGCGAGATGCATCCCTTTTTTTTTTTTTATTTATTTATTTGAACACACACATGTGACTGTGCAATGCCTAGGTCCCTTAAGCTTTCTAATTAACCCATATAATGAGCATTAGGCCAATGACTCCCAAGACAGATGTCTTTAGGGCACTAGGTATATAAATACCCCTACGGGCTTACTGGCTCGGGTTAAAAAGGCTACGAACCCAAACTAGTCTCATAACTTTTTATTCTTTTCAAGAGTTATAACTAAACTCTTTTTTTTTTTTTTTTTTTTTTAAACACTTATTTGTGCATCCCTTGGCAATTTTTTCTTTTTAAACGGTCCCCAACAATAGGCAGCCCTTTTCAATTCACCCGAATTAATTCACTGGTTTTGGTTGGCCTAACCATGCCGATGAACCAGGAGAACTCATATGGCCAAATTTCAGAAAGTCGTCTCTTTTTCTCTCTTGAAAGAACTCTGAAAATGACACTTAAATTTTTTTTGTCCAAAACTTTTGAAATGATGTACGCGTGGTACTGTGAAAAACAAAGTTCGGTATTCTTTTTATATTTTTTGAAAATAATGAACCTTCATTTTACTTCCTTCCAAAAAATTCTGAAATTCCAGATTTCTAAGCATCTTCGAATCGTCAAGTTCTTTTGAAAACCCCCTTTTTTTTCTTTTGTTTTTTCTTTTGTTTTTTTTCTAAAACGGCTACTTAGAAACGAAAAAAAACAAAATTTGTCTAAAATTGGACAAGTGTGCTTGTTCCCACTCCCCAACCTAAACTAGACAACGTCCTCGATGTCATACATGAAATGCGAAATGAAATGTAACATGAGGTGAAAATGTAAAAGGAGGAAAAAGGGTAGAAAGCACCTGGAGTAATGAAGCTTTTGTGTAGAAACCTATCCAATGTAAGACAAATAACACACAAAGAAAATAGAAAATATATGCATAATATACAAAGGTATGGGCCACTGTCAGATCCAGTGCCCATCAATCCTGATAGATAGGATCGATCAGAGGAATTACATTTTCCTCTGGAGGAATAGTCTCCAAGAATGGTTTTAAACGTTGTCCATTGACTTTAAAAGAGGTACCATTCGATGGATCAATGAGGGTCACTGCCCCATATGGAAATACTTCTTGAACAATGTAGGGGCCTGTCCAACGAGATCTTAACTTTCCAGGGAAAAGATGAAGTCGAGAATTGTACAAGAGGACTTTTTGAGACGGATGGAATGATTCTCTTAATATCCGTTTATCATGAAAGGCCTTAGTCCTGTCCTTGTAAATTCTTGAGTTCATATAAGCCTCGTTTCTCAATTCTTCTAATTCATTTAGATCAAGAGCTCTTTTCTCCCCAGCCTTGTCTAAGTCAAAGTTCAGTTGTTTTATGGCCCAATAAGATTTATGTTCCAGCTCCACCGGAAGGTGGCAAGCTTTCCCATATATAAGCCGGTATGGAGACATCCCAATTGGGGTTTTATATGCAGTGCGATAGGCCCACAAAGCATCATTTAACCGCATGGACCAATCCTTACGATTCGGTTTTACCGTGGTCTCCAAAATTCTTTTAATTTCCCTATTTGAGACCTCTACCTGCCCACTTGTTTGAGGATGATAGGGGGTAGCCACTTTATGTGTAACACCGTAATTTTGAAACAAACTCTCAATAATGCGGTTACAAAAGTGAGTGCCCCCATCACTAATGATGGCACGCGGAGTTCCAAAACGGGAAAAGATATTGTCCAAGATAAACTTTTTTACCGTTTTAGCATCATTGTTCCTACATGGGATTGCTTCAATCCATTTGGAAACATAATCAACTGCAACGAGGATATAATGAAAACCAAAGCTCGGGGGAAATGGTCCCATAAAGTCTATACCCCATACATCGAATAACTCGACGACCAAAATTGGGTTTAAAGGCATCATGTTCCTTTTGGAAATTGAACCCAATTTTTGGCACCGCTCACATACTTTACAGAAATCATATGCATCTTTAAATATAGTGGGCCAGTAAAATCCAGATTGCAAAATTTTGTGAGCGGTCTTTTTAGCAGAAAAATGGCCACCACAAGCTTGAGAATGGCAAAATGATATAACACTGTTCATTTCATGGTCTGGAATGCATCTCCTAATGATTTGGTCGGGGCAGTATTTGAAAAGGTATGGGTCATCCCAGAAAAACTGTTTCACCTCAGTGAAAAACTTGTTTTTATCTTGTTGGGTCCATTCTTTTGGAATTTCACCCGAAGCTAGATAATTAGCAATGTCAGCATACCATGGAGAATGGGAAAAAGTGGCAAACAAGTGCTCATCAGGGAAAGTGTCCTGGATTGGCAAGGGTTCTAAAGCGTTGGAAAGGACAATCCTAGAAAGATGATCAGCCACCACATTTTCTACTCCTTTCTTATCCTTGATTTCGATATTGAACTCTTGGAGTAGAAGGATCCATCTGATCAGTCTGGGCTTGGCATCTTTCTTAGAAAGCAAGTACTTCAGGGCGGAATGGTCAGTAAAGATCACAATTTTGGATCCAATTAAGTAGGAACGAAATTTATCCAGTGCATAGACCACAGCCAATAGTTCTTTCTCTGTTGTAGAATAATTAATCTGTGCACTGTTTAAAGTTCTGCTAGCATAGTAAATTACATATGGCTTTTTGTCCCTACGTTGCCCAAGAACTGCCCCAACTGCATAATCGCTAGCATCGCACATGATTTCAAAGGGTAGGCTCCAATCTGGAGGTTGCATAATTGGAGCAGTCGTCAACATGTCCTTAAGCTTGGTAAAAGCCAATTGACATGCCTCCGTCCACTCAAATTCTGCTTCCTTTAGCAGAAGGTTGCATAATGGTCGAGAAATGACACTAAAATCTTTTATGAACCTTCTGTAGAATCCAGCATGCCCTAAGAAAGATCTTACATCTCTTACGGTTTTTGGGGCGGGCAAATTGGAAATTAGATCTATTTTGGCTTTGTCCACTTCCAATCCTTTAGATGATACAATGTGGCCAAGGACAATCCCTTGTCGTACCATAAAATGACATTTTTCCCAATTTAGTACTAAGTTCTTTTCTTCACACCTAGAGAGGACCTTAGTTAAGTTGCTCAAACAATCTTGGAAAGAATCTCCAAAAACGGAGAAATCGTCCATGAAGACTTCGAGAAAACGTTCCACCATATCACTAAAAATACTCAGCATGCACCTTTGAAAGGTTGCAGGAGCATTACACAGCCCAAAGGGCATCCGTCGGTAAGCAAAGGTGCCAAAGGGGCATGTGAAAGTTGTTTTCTCTTGGTCTTCCGGGGCGATCTCTATTTGATTGTATCCAGAATATCCATCCAAGAAACAATAATACTCGTGGCCAGCTACCCGTTCTAAAATTTGGTCCAAGAAGGGTAGGGGGAAATGATCCTTTCGTGTGACAGCATTTAACTTTCTGTAGTCGATGCAAACTCGCCAACCTGTGGGTACGCGGGTTGGGATGAGCTCATCATTAGCATTACGGACTACAGTTACGCCGGCCTTTTTAGGTACAACTTGGGTAGGGCTGACCCATTGGCTATCCGAAATTGGATAAATGATACCCACATCTAGAAGTTTCAAAACTTCCGCCCTAACCACTTCCTGCATGGTGGGGTTTAACCGGCGTTGCATCTGACGGGAGGGTTTTGCATTCTCCTCCAAATAGATATGATGTGTACACACGAGGGGATTAATTCCCTTAATGTCAGCCACGGTCCAAGCAATTGCACCTTTGTGCAGTTTGAGCACTTCTAAGAGTTGGACTTCTTGGTCCTTGTCAAGGTGTGCAGAAATTACTACAGGAAATGTTTCATTTTCTCCAAGGTATGCATATTTCAGGTGAGAGGGCAAGGGTTTCAACTCAGGTTTGGGCGGCCTCACCTGAGATGGAAGAGACAGAGTACCAGTTGGTAATAGCTCTTCAAAAGAGGGTTTGCCTATAGTGTTGACCATTTCAACAGTGTTATCAAGTGTTTCTTCACAGAGGGTCAGGCCCTCAATTGACTCAATGGAATCAGAGATTGATTTTTCAAAAGTTTCTGTTGTAAGAACACTGATCAAATCTACTTCTTCAAGGTCAATGTTATCATCCCGTGGTTGTTTGCAAAGGTCGAAAACATTTAGCTCTAATGTCATGTTACCAAAAGATAGCGTCATTTTTCCATTCCGGCAATTGATCAATGCATTGGATGTGGCTAAGAATGGTCTCCCCAGAATTACCGGAATCTGAGCATGAGGATCTGCCACAGGATGAGTGTCTAGCACAATGAAGTCTACTGGAAAGTAGAACTTGTCAACTTGCACAAGCACATCCTCTACTATCCCTCTCGGTCTTTTGACTGATCGGTCTGCGAGCTGCAAAGTAATCTGGGTGGGTTTGAGTTCGCCTAACCCCAATTTTACATAGACCGAGTAGGGTAGTAAGTTGACACTCGCCCCAAGATCAAGCAGCGCTTGTTCAATTTGACAATTTCCAATAATGCACGAAATCGTGGGGCATCCTAGATCTTTGAATTTAGGGGGAGCGTCATGCTTTAAAATTGCACTAGCTTGCTCAGTGAGGAACGCTTTCTTTTGTACATGTATCTTACGCTTCAACGTGCACAAGTCCTTAAGGAACTTTGCGTAAGATGGGACTTGTTTGATTGCGTCTAACAACGGGATGTTAATTTTAACCTCTTTAAGTACATCAAAGATTTCTTGGTTCTGTATAGATGGCTTGGCAGGAGCTAATTGGTTGGGAAAAGGCGGTAAGGGCTTGAATCCTGGAGGAACTGGGCTTTTTTCCTTGATAGAAGGGACTTCATTTTCTTTCCCTTCCTGATCTGAGGATGCAGGTTGTTTATCTTTTTCCAGATCTGGCTTTTCAATCTCTTTACCACTACATAGAATAGTAACAGCTTGAACCTGCTCCTTTGAATTTGACGGACCACCTTGATGAACCTCAAATTGCCCTTTTGGATTGGGCTGTGGTTGGGCTGGAAAAGCCCCCTTATTTTGTGATTCAATCAATTTGCAGAGGTTCTGCATGGTGTTCTGTAAATTCTCAAAGTTCTGATCATGTTTTTTATTGATGGATTCTTGATTCACCATAAACTTAGCCACAAGTTCATCCCAAGGTGTTGTTTGTGTTGTAGGGGGTACCATTTGCTGTGTGTTTTGAGCATATGTACTAGGAGTACCCCCAAATTGATTTGACATTTGGTTGAAATTGGGCTGAGTAGCATTTGGGCCATTCCTCCAACTAAAGTTGGGGTGATTCCTCCAATTAGGGTTGTATGTGTTACCCAAAGAATTGTTAAACTGCCGGTTGTATGTGTTAGTGGCATTTGCTTGCTCGTGAAACGCTTCTTGAAAAGCAGGGAGTGATGGGCACTCCGAAGAAATGTGTTTATCACTAGCGCAGATGCCACAAACTATAGCAGGTTCCTTATTCTTCACAAATTTCAAGGACTCAACTTCTCTTGTAAGATAGGCAATTTTTGCTTGAAGATCATCGCTTTCTTTTAATACATATAACCCCCCTCCTTTGGCCTGACTCGATTGCTTTACGGGGTCTATACCTTCAGATGTGTCCCAATTTTGTGCACTATCTGCCAAAAACTGAAGGTAGGTCCATGCTTGATTTGGGTTTTTTGCCATGAACTCCCCATTGCACATCATCTCCACGAATTGACGTGCTTCTGGACTAAGTCCATCATAGAAGTGACCAATTGTATTGTGCAATTCAAATCCGTGGTGGGGACATGCAAGGAGTAGTTCATTAAAGCGTTCCCAACACCTATAATAAGATTCCTTGTCTTTTTGTTTAAAATTCATAATATTCCTCCGTAAGGTGTTGGTCTTATGTAATGGGAAAAATTTCTTTAAAAATTCCCGGACCATGTCGGGCCATAGAGCAATCGAATTTGGTTGTAAGGAGTGAAGCCATGCCTTAGCCTTATCTTTGAGGGAAAATGGAAACAAACGAAATTTGATAAGGTCTTCCCTCACATTATTGAAGTGTAGTGTTGCACACACTTCTTCAAACTCTTTAATGTGCAAATATGCACTTTTTGATTCAAGTCCATGAAATTTGGGGAGAAGTTGGATTACTCCCGGTTTGATATCAAATTGACCCGTACCTACGGGTATAACCATGCACGACGGTGTGGCTTGTCGTGTAGGGTGAAGGTAATCACGTAAACTCCTAAGAGGTTGATTCACCTCCCCATTATTATTGGGTCCATTCCCATTACCGTTCTCCTCGTTATCACTATGCTCATCAGCCATATTGGAAATCCTAAGAGAACCAGGAGATCTAGATTCGTAGAATTTAATCAAGCTCTTGACAGGTGATTCCTTCCTTACTAACCGATTTGAGGAGTCCCTTTGCCAAGAAGATGGGGGTCTTTCCTTCTTTTCTGGAATTTTGAAAAGTTTTTATTTCTTTTTTATTTTTTATAAAGAAACCTAGAAAGAAAAACTACCTAAGGTCCGTTCTTAGATTTAAAAGAGGATTCTCAAATTCTTGCAAAGTCCTAATCTTAGAGAGTTTAATATCTCTAAGGAAAGTTCCCAAACTCAAATCTATGAAACTGGCCCGACCAGGTAAGTCCCCAGATCAGTGGTGGGGTCACGATGCGTTGCAAAGGTCCCGCTTAAAAACCACTTTCTAGAACAAGAGACTTGTCTCCCTTATCTATTGGGACAAGACTTGCCTAGACATCGAACCAATTAAGAAAGGCAGTTTGTTCGGCTTCCCAAAGAAATAACTAACCTTCTTAAAAAGAAATTCCAGCAAGTTTTTAAGAGTCCTTTTAAATTTAAAAACAACTATAAAACTGAATTTCCAATGAAAGTTCTGAAATTTTCAGATTTTTGCAAGTTTGGTGGCCAAAAAGCCGAATTTGTGCGATCTACGACTTGCCTTTGTGAGGGAAAGTTCCAGAATTTTTTTGGAAACTTTAAAAACCTAAAAATATGAAAAATAACTGAATTTAACAGACCCTAATTAATCCTAACCAGCAACAAAAAAAACGAAAATAAATGACCTAAACTAGTCCAAATTAGAACAAGTAAATTAGGCAATTTTCAGAAATTGGATGTGATTTTTGAAAAATCAGAAAAAATAATTTTTCAGATCTGAAATAGTTCCAATTTTATCAAAAATCAGAGATTAAAAATCCACTTTTTAATGCAATAAGGCTGGTCCAAACATTCCATGCATGCTACCCTTAGATTTAGAAGGATTGCGGAATAGTAAAGGCACACCCACAAAGCAATTAAAAAGATAGGTTGGAAAAAAAATACCTTAAGCAAAGAAAAACTCCCCGGCAACGGCGCCAAAAACTTGATCGTAGCCCCAAGTGCAAGGCCGGGATTGTAGTAATAACCGGTGAAACCGGATCGATCCACGGAGAGTTTATTTATCGCAAAACCTGTCCTAATAAAAAAACTAGTTCTAGCCTAAAAAAAACTATACAAATCAAATTTTCTAATTGAATTAAAAATTAATTACAAATCTGAAATATTAATTACAACCAAAGAAAATTAAAATCCTAATCTAGAAACCTAATCTAACCACTGCATCACCATAAGATTGATTAGCCCAATCAATTGCAATAATTGTTAAGGTGCATAAAATAAAGAATAAAAATAAAATAAAATAAAATAAAATCAGAGAATAAAGAAATTATATTTTAATTCTAAAACTTTGCAATAATTACTTTGCTTAATGTTATCAAGAAAAATCAAGACCACCGCACCAAGTGCGCACTGTCACTACGCACAAAAATTCAATGTTGACTCATTGGTGAAGACCAAGACCCCATAAACTTGATTTATTAATGAAAGACCCATTACAAGCAAATAACCATTACAAAATTCTTTTAATAAAAATAAAGTGCATCCAACCTTACCATAGACACAAGAAACACTAAACGGAGGAGAGGGACTCGCGGTCTTGAACGGCGATCCAACCGGCTCTCGTTTCGCGATCTGAAATCCAAGCAAGGGAAGATGATTCCAAGGATGATCCGATGGTGGAGTGACGATAGCAACGGCGGCGGCGTGACAGCGTAGAAATCCAAGTGGTAGTGTGCCTTAGGGAAGGCCTTGGATGAAATATTGATGGAAGGAGGAGAGATGAAGAAAAATTAATGGAAAAAAGGGGGAATTATTGTTGCTGGTCGTCCAAGGGGAATGGAGAGATGGGGATCCACGTCCAGCCCTCTTTTGGCTCCTTTTATATATTTTTGATAGCTTGGGTTGCAAGGCTTTTGATTTGGGTAAGGATTAGTAGTGTGTGGTCCAAGTTGGATTAGGATTAGGAGAGTTTTTGAGAGATTTTCTAGGGGTTGGCTCACAATCCTAGTAAAAATAGGATTGTCCTTATCTCATGCAACTCCCTCACTTGGGTCCCACTTGGGTTAAGGATCAATTCAAATCTGAATTTCAGATTTGAAACAAATTTTAAATCAATGTGGCCCCCCTCATGGACGTTTTTAATCTTCTTGGAGTGGTGTCGGACGTGCAACACTTGGTAAGGAGAATCCTTGGTTTGCAAACTTCAATCTTTTGAACTCCTCATGGCTAGAAAAACCTCTTGGCATGGCCCACCTTAAACATCTCTTCAAATCTGAATTTGATTTCATCCCAAACATGACATAGGAGTGGGCCATACTTGGAAAAAATGCAATCTTTGAACTATCCCATGCTTGGACGTCCCTACCTTGGCTTGACTTTCTGTTACAATTTTGTTTTCTTCTTTGTTTGGCTTGAATTGAATCTTAGCCATCCATTTTGACATGTAAGCAATATTTGTTGGAGAGTAGATATGACACCTCATCATCTCATGGCCCACAAATTTGGAACTTATCTTCATGAGATTAAATCTGATTTTCTTCTTGCATATGAGAGCGGACCCTACCATGGCCGCCCCTACCTTAGATTCCATGCCAAAGGAAGGTGGGTCCATGGAGCATTTGATTCATCAATTCTCTTCCGTGGGCCCCGATTTCTGAAATTCCCTACAAAAATAAAAGCAAAGATCAAAGAATAATCTAATCATATAGGTAAGGAATTATGCAAGATGCGGGCCCAATTCACACCAAATAAATGCATAAAATGTCACCATTTTATCAAGTTTTCTTCAATTAAATTAAAGGTGCAAAGAAAATTCATCATTTCATGTGTGATTAAAAAGTTATGAGAAATTTTTGACTTTCAATGCCAAAAATAGAGAAATTCATGATTTTATGTGAAAATGCAATTTTTGGATGAATTTTGACTCAAATTCAGACTTTGATGCTCAAAACATAAATTCATAATTTTTTTACTAAAATGGCCCATGATTTGATGATTAAGTCCTTAATTACTCTAAAATGATAAGAAAATATTGCATTTTTAAGGACTTATCACTCCGACCAACTCAGGTCTCCGATCGAAGCTTCCTCCCTAATTGAACCCGGGGTGGCGAGTATCTACTTGGTCAACTAATAACCATGTGATTGGAGTTCTACGGAGTGACGTCCATAAACAGAAGGCAGGTCATATTGAGCAGGAGTTGACTTACTTTATGGCAGTATTTCAAATAATGCAGCTCACTCCAGAGAATATCACACATCTTACTATTGACTCAGATTCAGCGCTCCATTAAGTCCTTCGCAGTCCTCAGAAGTCTGATTGGAAGGTACGCTTCCAAGTAAGAAGATTACATACATTTCTTCATAAATTTGAGCAGATTCAGTACTTGATGCTTCATCTAAGAACAGCTCGATTCCGCAAAGTTTTAAACAGAAACTCAGCTACTTTCTACGGAAATCATAATGCATTTGAATATTTGTATAGACAAAAATATAGAAGCTAGTGAGTAGCTTTGGTGGTTAGTTTATTTATTGATTATTTTAGTACTTATTTGTTTATTAGTTGTAAGTAGAGGGGTATGCCCCTTTGGAAGCATCTTCCATGTGGGAGAGTTCCTTTTCTGTATTATATTCTTTTAAAAATAGAAGAACTAGCTTTTCCTTAAAAAAAAAATAAAGAAAAGATAAAAACCAGTCTCGAGGGATTCTGCCCCGTTTCCGACCAAAAACTGTATCTCGTGCAGTCAAGAGCCGACATTTCGATAAAAACGCGGGTTCGATGATTCTAGTGCATTTCATGGTATCACGATCTAGTCTTACGCTTCGAGATGCGTTTCATACTACTCTAGGCCGAAACACACATTTCAGGATATTTTGAGATACGTTTAGCTTAAGGACGTTTTTCACGCGATTCTGGGGTTAGGAATGCGTTGCGGGGGTTTCAAGGTTGTTTAAGACCGAGACCAGTGCTTCGGGCAGTTCGTTGGTAGTTCTAGGCGGCTCTGGGAGAATGAAGGTTGTAAACCGCATTTCACGCGATTCATAGTTCAGAGCCGCGCTATGGAACTTCCGTGACGTCTTCTAACTTCAGAACGGGCTTCTGGGGAATTATGGCTCAAGAGCCAATCCTGTCGGACTTTGCCTCATTTCTGACTTTCAAGACAATTTTGTGCAATCCGTGCCCATTATTTGGAGATAAATGGGTGCAGTGGCACTCTAGGCGTTTTGGGGTATTCCGGTCCAGTCTTTCACCTTAAAATTCGTTTCAGGCGATTCTATGCAGAAGCACCCGTTTGATGATATTCTGAGATACCTTCCTCTTTAATAAGTATTTCAGGCGAATCACGGCTTAGGAACGCATTACATGGGCTTTAGGGTTGTTTCAGACTAAAACGCTTGCTTCGGGCAATTCCGAGGTGATTTTATCATGAAACCACGTTCTAGGTGGCACTTGAAAGATGCTGGCTCCAAACCGCGTTTCACGAAATCCACGGTCAAAAGACGCGCATAGGAAACTTCCAGGAATCCTTTTCCACTTCAGACGGGACTCGGGCAAACTAGGGTTGAACAACTCATCTTGCGGTATTCAGAGACATTTCTTACTGAAAACCGTATTTCGTGCGGTGAATAGCCTATATCTGGATAAAAGCGTGTCCAGGGTGATTATACGGCACTCAGGGGGTTATGCTCTTCCGTTTTGCTTTGAAATGCATCTCATACGGTCCTAGGCTGAAATACGCATTTTAGGATATTATGAGGTATGCCTTTCTTTAAAACGTGCTCCACGCGATTCTAGGGTTTCGAACGAATTGCCGGCTATTCAAGGTTGTTTAAGACCGGATCCCATGCTTCGGGCAGCCTGTTGGGGATTCTAAGCGTCTCCTGGCAAATGTAAGCTGGAAACAGCGTCTCGCGCAAGTGATGGTTAGAAGACGCGCTCGTGAAAGTACGAGTACTGCTTTTTTTTTTTTTTTACATTGAAATGGGTTTCCGGCAAGTTAGTGCATAAAAACTAGTCTCGAGCAGTGGCAGCAGCAAATCTCGAGCACTCTCTTGATCATTTTAAGGAATTCGCAGGGCTGGGCGTCAATTGGACAAAAAGGTGCAAGTTTCTTTGCAAATTGTAAGACTGATGAACAGATGGCAATATCTTCAATTCTTAATGTCACGAAGGTAGATCTTCCAATCAGATATGTTGGGGTTCCCTTGTCTTCCAGGAAGCTCAATTTCAATGACCGTGAACCTCTACTAGCGAAAGTTCGGCAACGATTATTTGGGTGGAAAGCTAAAGCATCATCATATGCAGGTAGCATGGAACTGATTAAGTCTACATTATCTTCCTTCCATCTATTACGGGCGACTGTATTTATGCTTCCTCAAGCTGCTTTGCATGCTTTGGATCGTCATGTCAGGGATTTCTTCTGGAATTGTTGAATTCTCATTACATCCATCCTATAGCTTGGGACTCTATATGCCAACCGATAGCTATGGGTGGATTGGGTATCAACTCAATTCATGGAACAGCCAAGGCGGCCCTTTTAAGGAAAGTTTGGAATGTTGTCAGCAACAAACTCACCTGCTGGAGCTTATGGATTAATGCCAAGTACTTCCGTGGAACGTCTTTTTGGGACGTGTTAATCCCTAAAACTGGCCCTTGGGGTTGGAAGAACATTTTAGCGCTTAGACTAATTGCTATGCCTCACATAAAATTACTAGTTGGCAATGGGGCACCAAATAAAGTTCTGGACTGACCCTTGGGTTAATGGAGGGCGTTTAAAAGATTGTCATGGAGATAGAGCAGTGTATGATCTAGGCGTGGGGCCTGATATTAACGTCCCTCAGTTTATTCAGAATCACAGGTGGAAGTTTCCCACTCCCACTTCAAATGCATTGATGGATATCTTCCAAATGAGATCGAGCCATGGCCTAACTTCAATGATGGACTTGTTTGGACTCTACAAGAGCATGGCAACTTCACTTTAAAGTCTCCTCACAATCTAGTATGCAGGAAATGGGATCAAACCCTCCAGCGGCCTTCTATGATTTGGTTTACAGGGTGTATTAAAAAACACTCCATCTGTGCTTGGATGTTACTAAGGGGAAGGCTAAAAAAAAAAAAGATTTTCTCCTTCAAAGGAATGTGGCGTGTGATTCTTGTTGCGTTCTTTGCAATTGTACATGTGAGATAGCTGCTCATTTAATTGTCTACTGCCCTTACTCTCAAGAAGTGTGGAAATCTCTCTTAGAAAAGCTAGACCTGGAGCCGATCAGCTGTGAAAATCCTCCATTGGAATTGCTGGAATCCATTATATTTCCAATAGAGCAGCAAAAGACAGGCCTTCTGACTCCTGGGAACACTCCAGCACGGCTGTGTTACAGAACATTATTCAGACCGCATGCAGTAGAACTCATTATCATGACATAGCTTTCTTTCCCAAATGAAATTTGTCATCATTGGAATGTTCCTCCGAGCAACTCAGGTCTCCGATCGAAGCTTCCTCCCTAATTGAACCCTGGGTGGCGAGTATCTACTTGGTCAACTAATAACCATGTGATTGAAGTTCTGCGGAGTGACGTCCATAAACAGAAGGCAGGTCATATTGAGGAGGAGTTGACTTACTTTATGGCAGTATTTCAAATAATGCAGCTCACTCCAGAGAATATCGCACATCTTACTATTGACTCAGATTCAGCGCTCCATCAAGTCCTTCGCCGTCCTCAGAAGTCTGATTGGAAGGTACGCTTTCAAGTAAGAAGATTACATACATTTCTTCATAAATTTGAGCAGATTCGGTACTTGATGCTTCATGTAAGAACAGCTCGATTCCGCAAAGTTTTAAACAGAAACTCAGCTACTTTCTACGGAAATCATAATGCATTTGAATATTTGTATAGACAAAAATATAGAAGCTAGTGAGTAGCTTTGGTGGTTAGTTTATTTATTGATTATTTTAGTACTTATTTGTTTATTAGTTGTAAATAGAGGGGTATGCCCCTTTGGAAGCATCTTCAATGTGGGAGAGTTCCTTTTCTGTATTATATTCTTTTAGAAATAGAAGAACTAACTTTTCCTTCAAAAAATAAAATAAAGAAAAGATAAAAACCAGTCTCGAGGGATTCTGCCCCGTTTCCGACCAAAAACCGTATCTCGTGCAGTCAAGAGCCGACATTTCGATAAAAACGCGGGTTCGATGATTCTAGTGCATTTCATGGTATCGCGATCTAGTCTTACGCTTCGAGATGCGTTTCATACTACTCTAGGCCGAAACACACATTTCAGGATATTTTGAGATACGTTTAGCTTGAAGACGTTTTTCACGCGATTCTGGGGTTAGGAACGCGTTGCAGGGGTTTCAAGGTTGTTTAAGACCGAGACCAGTGCTTCGGGCAGTTCGTTGGTAGTTCTAGGCGGCTCTGGGAGAATGAAGGTTGTAAACCGCATTTCACGCGATTCATAGTTCAGAGCCGCGCTCTGGAACTTCCGTGACGTCTTCTTACTTCAGAACGGGCTTCTGGGGAATTATGGCTCAGGAGCCAATCCTGTCGGAGTTTGCCTCATTTCTGACTTTCAAGACAATTTTGTGCAATCCGTGCCCATTATTTGGAGATAAATGGGTGCAGCGGCACTCAAGGCGTTTTGGGGTATTCCGGTCCAGTCTTTCACCTTAAAATTCGTTTCAGGCGATTCTATGCAGAAGCACCCGTTTGATGATATTCTGAGATACCTTCCTCTTTAATAAGTATTTCAGGCGAATCACGGCTTAGGAACGCATTACATGGGCTTTAGGGTTGTTTCAGACTAAAACGCGTGCTTCGGGCAATTCCGAGGTGATTTTATCATGAAACCACGTTCTGGGTGGCTCTTGAAAGATGCTCGCTCCAAACCGCGTTTCATGAAATCCACGGTCGAAAGACGCGCATAGGAAACTTCCAGGAATCCTTTTCCCCTTCAGACGGGACTCGGGCAAACTAGGGTTGAACAACTCATCTTGCGGTATTCAGAGACATTTCTTACTGAAAACCGTATTTCGTGCGGTGAATAGCCTATATCTGGATAAAAGCGTGTCCAGGGTGATTCTACGGCACTCAGGGGGTTATGCTCTTCCGTTTTGCTTTGAAATGCATCTCATACGGTCCTAGGCTGAAATACGCATTTTAGGATATTATGAGGTATGCCTTTCTTTAAAACGTGCTCCACGCGATTCTAGGGTTTCGAACGAGTTGCCGGGTATTCAAGGTATTTTAAGACCGGATCCCATGCTTCGGGCAGCCTGTTGGGGATTCTAAGCGTCTCCTGGCAAATGTAAGCTGTAAACAGCGTTTCGCGCAAGTGATGGTTAGAAGACGCGCTCGTGAAAGTACGAGTACTGCTTTTTTTTTTTTTTTACTTTGAAATGGGTTTCCGGCAAGTTAGTGCATAAAAACTAGTCTCGAGCAGTGGCAGCAGCAAATCTCGAGCACTCTCTTGATCATTTTAAGGAATTCGCAGGGCTGGGCGTCAATTGGACAAAAAGGTGCAAGTTTCTTTGCAAATTGTAAGACTGATGAACAGATGGCAATATCTTCAATTCTTAATGTCGCGAAGGTAGATCTTCCAATCAGATATGTTGGGGTTCCCTTGTCTTCCAGGAAGCTCAATTTAAATGACCGTGAACCTCTACTAGCGAAAGTTCGGCAACGATTATTTGGGTGGAAAGCTAAAGCATCATCATATGCAGGTAGCGTGGAACTGATTAAGTCTACATTATCTTCCTTCCATCTATTACGGGCGACTGTATTTATGCTTCCTCAAGCTGCTTTGCATGCTTTGGATCGTCATGTCAGGGATTTCTTCTGGAATTGTTGAATTCTCATTACATCCATCCTATAGCTTGGGACTCTATATGCCAACCGATAGCTATGGGTGGATTGGGTATCAACTCAATTCATGGAACAGCCAAGGCGGCCCTCTTAAGGAAAGTTTGGAATGTTGTCAGCAACAAACACACCTGCTGGAGCCTATGGATTAATGCCAAGTACTTCCGTGGAACGTCTTTTTGGGACGTGTTAATCCCTAAAACTGCGCCTTGGGGTTGGAAGAACATTTTAGTGCTTAGACTAATTGCTATGCCTCACATAAAATTACTAGTTGGCAATGGGCACCAAATAAAGTTCTGGACTGACCCTTGGGTTAATGGGGGGCGTTTAAAAGATTGTCATGGAGATAGAGCAGTGTATGATCTAGGCGTGGGGCCTGATATTATCGTCGCTCAATTTATTCAGAATCACAAGTGGAAGTTTCCCACTCCCACTTCAAATGCATTGGTGGATATCTTCCAAACGATTCCAAATGAGATCGAGCCATGGCCTAACTTCAATGATGGACTTGTTTGGACTCTACAAGAGCATGGCAACTTCACTTTAAAGTCTCCTCACAATCTAGTATGCAGGAAATGGGATCAAACCCTCCAGCGGCCTTCTATGATTTAGTTTACAGGGTGTATTAAAAAACACTCCATCTGTGCTTGGATGTTACTAAGGGGAAGGCTAAAAAAAAAGATTTTCTCCTTCAAAGGAATGTGGCGTGTGATTCTTGTTGCGTTCTTTGCAATTTGTACATGTGAGACAGCTGCTCATTTAATTGTCTACTGCCCTTACTCTCAAGAAGTGTGGAAATCTCTCTTAGAAAAGCTAGACCTGGAGCCGATCAGCTGTGAAAATCCTCCATTGGAATTGTTGGAATCCATTATATTTCCAATAGAGCAGCAAAAGACAGGCCTTCTTACTCCTGGGAACACTCCAGCACGGCTGTGTTACAGAACATTATTCAGACCGCATGCAGTAGAACTCATTATCTTGACATAGCTTTCTTTCCCAAATGAAATTTGTCATCATTGGAATGTTCCTCCGAGCAACTCAGGTCTCCGATCGAAGCTTCCTCCCTAATTGAACCCTGGGTGGCGAGTATCTACTTGGTCAACTAATAACCATGTGATTGGAGTTCTACGGAGTGACGTCCATAAACAGAAGGCATGTCATATTGAGCAGGAGTTGACTTACTTTATGGCAGTATTTCAAATAATGCGGCTCATTCCAGAGAATATCACACATCTTACTATTGACTCAGATTCAGCGCTCCATCAAGTCCTTCGCAGTCCTCAGAAGTCTGATTGGAAGGTACGCTTTCAAGTAAGAAGATTACATACATTTCTTCATAAATTTGAGCAGATTCAGTACTTGATGCTTCATCTAAGAACAGCTCGATTCCGCAAAGTTTTAAACAGAAACTCAGCTACTTTCTACGGAAATCATAATGCATTTGAATATTTGTATAGACAAAAATATAGAAGCTAGTGAGTAGCTTTGGTGGTTAGTTTATTTATTGATTATTTTAGTACTTATTTGTTTATTTGTTGTAGATAGAGGGGTATGCCCCTTTGGAAGCATCTTCAATGTGGGAGAGTTCATTTTCTGTATTATATTCTTTTAGAAATAGAAGAACTAACTTTTCCTTCAAAAAAAGAAAATAAAGAAAAGATAAAAACCAGTCTCGAGGGATTCTGCCCCGTTTCCGACCAAAAACCGTATCTCGTGCAGTCAAGAGCCGACATTTGGATAAAAACGCGGGTTCGATGATTCTAGTGCATTTCATGGTATCGCGATCTAGTCTTACGCTTCGAGATGCGTTTCATACTACTCTAGGCCGAAACACACATTTCAGGATATTTTGAGATACGTTTAGCTTAAAGACGTTTTTCACGCGATTCTGGGGTTAGGAACGCGTTGCAGGGTTTTCAAGGTTGTTTAAGACCGAGACCAGTGCTTCGGGCAGTTCCTTGGTAGTTCTAGGCGGCTCTGGGAGAATGTAGGTTGTAAACCGCATTTCACGCGATTCATAGTTCAGAGGCGTGCTCTGGAACTTCCGTGACGTCTTCTTACTTCAGAACGGGCTTCTGGGGAATTATGGCTCAAGAGCCAATCCTGTCGGAGTTTGCCTCATTTCTGACTTTCAAGACAATTTTGTGCAATCCGTGCCCATTATTTGGAGATAAATGGGTGCAGCGGCACTCAAGGCGTTTTGGGGTATTCCGGTCCAGTCTTTCACCTTAAAATTCGTTTCAGGCGATTCTATGCAAAAGCACCCGTTTGATGATATTTTGAGATACCTTCCTCTTTAATAAGTATTTCAGGCGAATCACGGCTTAGGAACGCATTACATGGGCTTTAGGGATGTTTCAGACTAAAACGCGTGCTTCGGGCAATTCCGAGGTGATTTTATCATGAAACCACGTTCTGGGTGGCTCTTGAAAGATGCTCGTTCCAAACCGCGTTTCACGAAATCCACGGTCGAAAGACGCGCATAGGAAACTTCCAGGAATCCTTTTCCCCTTCAGACGGGACTCGGGCAAACTAGGGTTGAACAACTCATCTTGCGGTATTCAGAGACATTTCTTACTGAAAACCGTATTTCGTGCGGTGAATAGCCTATATCTGGATAAAAGCGTGTCCAGGGTGATTCTACGGCACTCAGGGGGTTATGCTCTTCCGTTTTGCTTTGAAATGCATCTCATACGGTCCTAGGCTGAAATACGCATTTTAGGATATTATGAGGTATGCCTTTCTTTAAAACGTGCTCCACGCGATTCTAGGGTTTCGAACGAGTTGCCGGGTATTCAAGGTATTTTAAGACCGGATCCCATGCTTCGGGCAGCCTGTTGGGGATTCTAAGCGTCTCCTGGCAAATGTAAGCTGTAAACAGCGTTTCGCGCAAGTGATGGTTAGAAGACGCGCTCGTGAAAGTACGAGTACTGCTTTTTTTTTTTTTTTACTTTGAAATGGGTTTCCGGCAAGTTAGTGCATAAAAACTAGTCTCGAGCAGTGGCAGCAGCAAATCTCGAGCACTCTCTTGATCATTTTAAGGAATTCGCAGGGCTGGGCGTCAATTGGACAAAAAGGTGCAAGTTTCTTTGCAAATTGTAAGACTGATGAACAGATGGCAATATCTTCAATTCTTAATGTCGCGAAGGTAGATCTTCCAATCAGATATGTTGGGGTTCCCTTGTCTTCCAGGAAGCTCAATTTAAATGACCGTGAACCTCTACTAGCGAAAGTTCGGCAACGATTATTTGGGTGGAAAGCTAAAGCATCATCATATGCAGGTAGCGTGGAACTAATTAAGTCTACATTATCTTCCTTCCATCTAATACGGGCGACTGTATTTATGCTTCCTCAAGCTGCTTTGCATGCTTTGGATCGTCATGTCAGGGATTTCTTCTGGAATTGTTGAATTCTCATTACATCCATCCTATGGCTTGGGACTCTATATGCCAACTGATAGCTATGGGTGGATTGGGTATCAACTCAATTCATGGAACAGGCAAGGCGGCCCTCTTAAGGAAAGTTTGGAATGTTGTCAGCAACAAACACACCTGCTGGAGCCTATGGATTAATGCCAAGTACTTCCGTGGAACGTCTTTTTGGGACGTGTTAATCCCTAAAACTGCCCCTTGGGGTTGGAAGAACATTTTAGTGCTTAGACTAATTGCTATGCCTCACATAAAATTACTTGTTGGCAATGGGCACCAAATAAAGTTCTGGACTCACCCTTGGGTTAATGGGGGGCGTTTAAAAGATTGTCATGGAGATAGAGCAGTGTATGATCTAGGCGTGGGGCCTGATATTATCGTCGCTCAATTTATTCAGAATCACAGGTGGAAGTTTCCCACTCCCACTTCAAATACATTGATGGATATCTTCCAAACGATTCCAAATGAGATCAAGCCATGGCCAAACTTCAATGATGGACTTGTTTGGACTCTACAAGAGCATGGCAACTTCACTTTAAAGTCTCCTCACAATCTAGTATGCAGGAAATGGGATCAAACCCTCCAGCGGCCTTCTATGATTTGGTTTACAGGGTGTATTAAAAAACACTCCATCTGTGCTTGGATGTTACTAAGGGGAAGGCTAAAAAAAAAAGATTTTCTCCTTCAAAGGAATGTGGCGTGTGATTCTTGTTGCGTTCTTTGCAATTTGTACATGTGAGACAGCTGCTCATTTAATTGTCTACTGCCCTTACTCTCAAGAAGTGTGGAAATCTCTCTTAGAAAAGCTAGACCTGGAGCCGATTAGCTGTGAAAATCCTCCATTGGAATTGCTGGAATCCATTATATTTCCAATAGAGCAGCAAAAGACAGGCCTTCTGACTCCTGGGAACACTCCAGCACGGCTGTGTTACAGAACATTATTCAGACCGCATGCAGTAGAACTCATTATCTTGACATAGCTTTCTTTCCCAAATGAAATTTGTCATCATTGGAATGTTCCTCCGAGCAACTCAGGTCTCCGATCGAAGCTTCCTCCCTAATTGAACCCTGGGTGGCGAGTATCTACTTGGTCAACTAATAACCATGTGATTGGAGTTCTACGGAGTGACGTCCATAAACAGAAGGCAGGTCATATTGAGCAGGAGTTGACTTACTTTATGGCAGTATTTCAAATAATGCGGCTCATTCCAGAGAATATCACACATCTTACTATTGACTCAGATTCAGCGCTCCATCAAGTCCTTCGCAGTCCTCAGAAGTCTGATTGGAAGGTACGCTTTCAAGTAAGAAGATTACATACATTTCTTCATAAATTTGAGCAGATTCAGTACTTGATGCTTCATCTAAGAACAGCTCGATTCCGCAAAGTTTTAAACAGAAACTCAGCTACTTTCGACGGAAATCATAATGCTTTTGAATATTTGTATAGACAAAAATATAGAAGCTAGTGAGTAGCTTTGGTGGTTAGTTTATTTATTGATTATTTTAGTACTTATTTGTTTATTAGTTGTAGATAGAGGGGTATGCCCCTTTGGAAGCATCTTCCATGTGGGAGAGTTCATTTTCTGTATTATATTCTTTTAGAAATAGAAGAACTAACTTTTCCTTTAAAAAAAAAAAATTAAGAAAAGATAAAAACCGGTCTCGAGGGATTCTGCCCCGTTTCCGACCAAAAGCCGTATCTCCTGCAGTCAAGAGCCGACATTTGGATAAAAACGCCGGTTCAATGATTCTAGTGCATTTCATGGTATCACGATCTAGTCTTACGCTTCGAGATGCGTTTCATACTACTCTAGGCCGAAACACACATTTCAGGATATTTTGAGATACGTTTAGCTTGAAGACGTTTTTCACGCGATTCTGGGGTTAGGAACGCGTTGCAGGGGTTTCAAGGTTGTTTAAGACCGAGACCAGTGCTTCGGGCAGTTCGTTGGTAGTTCTAGGCGGCTCTGGGAGAATGAAGGTTGTAAACCGCATTTCACGCGATTCATAGTTCAGAGGCGCGCTCTGGAACTTCCGTGACGTCTTCTTACTTCAGAACGGGCTTCTGGGGAATTATGGCTCAAGAGCCAATCCTGTCGGAGTTTGCCTCATTTCTGACTTTCAAGACAATTTTGTGCAATCCGTGCCCATTATTTGGAGATAAATGGGTGCAGCGGCACTCTAGGCGTTTTGGGGTATTCCGGTCCAGTCTTTCACCTTAAAATTCGTTTCAGGCGATTCTATGCAGAAGCACCCGTTTGATGATATTCTGAGATACCTTCCTCTTTAATAAGTATTTCAGGCGAATCACGGCTTAGGAACGCATTACATGGGCTTTAGGGTTGTTTCAGACTAAAACGCGTGCTTCGTGCAATTCCGAGGTGATTTTATCATGAAACCACGTTCTGGGTGGCTCTTGAAAGATGCTCGCTCCAAACCGCGTTTCACGAAATCCACAGTCGAAAGACGCGCATAGGAAACTTCCAGGAATCCTTTTCCCCTTCAGACGGGACTCGGGCAAACTAGGGTTGAACAACTCATCTAGCGGTATTCAGAGACATTTCTTACTGAAAACCGTATTTCGTGCGGTGAATAGCCTATATCTGGATAAAAGCGTGTCCAGGGTGATTCTACGCAACTCAGGGGGTTATGCTCTTCCGTTTTGCTTTGAAATGCATCTCATACGGTCCTAGGCTGAAATACACATTTTAGGATATTATGAGGTATGCCTTTCTTTAAAACGTGCTCCACGCGATTCTAGGGTTTCGAACGAGTTGCCGGGTATTCAAGGTATTTTAAGACCGGATCCCATGCTTCGGGCAGCGTGTTGGGGATTCTAAGCGTCTCCTGGCAAATGTAAGCTGTAAATAGCGTTTCGCGCAAGTGATGGTTAGAAGACGCGCTCGTGAAAGTACGAGTACTGCTTTTTTTTTTTTTTTTACTTTGAAATGGGTTTCCGGCAAGTTAGTGCATAAAAACTAGTCTCGAGCAGTGGCAGCAGCAAATCTCGAGCACTCTCTTGATCATTTTAAGGAATTCGCAGGGCTGGGCGTCAATTGGACAAAAGGGTGCAAGTTTCTTTGCAAATTGTAAGACTGATGAACAGATGGCAATATCTTCAATTCTTAATGTCACGAAGGTAGATCTTCCAATCAGATATGTTGGGGTTCCCTTGTCTTCCAGGAAGCTCAATTTCAATGACCATGAACCTCTACTAGCGAAAGTTCGGCAACGATTATTTGGGTGGAAAGCTAAAGCATCATCATATGCAGGTAGCGTGGAACTAATTAAGTCTACATTATCTTCCTTCCATCTAATACGGGCGACTGTATTTATGCTTCCTCAAGCTGCTTTGCATGCTTTGGATCGTCATGTCAGGGATTTCTTCTGGAATTGTTGAATTCTCATTACATCCATCCTATAGCTTGGGACTCTATATGCCAACCGATAGCTATGGGTGGATTGGGTATCAACTCAATTCATGGAACAGGCAAGGCGGCCCTCTTAAGGAAAGTTTGGAATGTTGTCAGCAACAAACACACCTGCTGGAGCCTATGGATTGATGCCAAGAACTTCCGTGGAACGTCTTTTTGGGACGTGTTAATCCCTAAAACTGCCCCTTGGGGTTGGAAGAACATTTTAGTGCTTAGACTAATTGCTATGCCTCACATAAAATTACTAGTTGGCAATGGGCACCAAATAAAGTTCTGGACTAACCCTTGGGTTAATGGGGGGCGTTTAAAAGATTGTCATGGAGATAGAGCAATGTATGATCTAGGCGTGGGCCTGATATTATCGTCGCTCAATTTATTCAGAATCACAGGTGGAAGTTTCCCACTCCCACTTCAAATCCATTGATGGATATCTTCCAAACGATTCCAAATGAGATCGAGCCATGGCCTAACTTCAATGATGGACTTGTTTGGACTCTACAAGAGCATGGCAACTTCACTTTAAAGTCTCCTCACAATCTAGTATGCAGGAAATGGGATCAAACCCTCCAGTGGCCTTCTATGATTTAGTTTACAGGGTGTATTAAAAAACACTCCATCTGTGCTTGGATGTTACTAAGGGGAAGGATAAAAAAAGAGATTTTCTCCTTCAAAGGAATGTGGCGTGTGATTCTTGTTGCGTTCTTTGCAATTTGTACATGTGAGACAGCTGCTCATTTAATTGTCTACTGCCCTTACTCTCAAGAAGTGTGGAAATCTCTCTTAGAAAAGCTAGACCTGGAGCCGATCAGCTGTGAAAATCCTCCATTGGAATTGCTGGAATCCATTATATTTCCAATAGAGCAGCAAAAGACAGGCCTTCTTACTCCTGGGAACACTCCATCACGGCTGTGTTACAGAACATTATTCAGACCGCATGCAGTAGAACTCATTATCTTGACATAGCTTTCTTTCCCAAATGAAATTTGTCATCATTGGAATGTTCCTCCGAGCAACTCAGGTCTCCGATCGAAGCTTCCTCCCTAATTGAACCCTGGGTGGCGAGTATCTACTTGGTCAACTAATAACCATGTGATTGGAGTTCTACGGAGTGACGTCCATAAACAGAAGGCAGGTCATATTGAGCAGGAGTTGACTTACTTTATGGCAGTATTTCAAATAATGCGGCTCATTCCAGAGAATATCACACATCTTACTATTGACTCAGATTCAGCGCTCCATCAAGTCCTTCGCAGTCCTCAGAAGTCTGATTGGAAGGTACGCTTTCAAGTAAGAAGATTACATACATTTCTTCATAAATTTGAGCAGATTCAGTACTTGATGCTTCATCTAAGAACAGCTCGATTCCGCAAAGTTTTAAACAGAAACTCAGCTACTTTCTACGGAAATCATAATGCATTTGAATATTTGTATAGACAAAAATATAGAAGCTAGTGAGTAGCTTTGGTGGTTAGTTTATTTATTGATTATTTTAGTACTTATTTGTTTATTAGTTGTAGATAGAGGGGTATGCCCCTTTGGAAGCATCTTCCATGTGGGAGAGTTCATTTTCTGTATTATATTCTTTTAGAAATAGAAGAACTAACTTTTCCTTCAAAAAAAATAATTAAGAAAAGATAAAAACCGGTCTCGAGGGATTCTGCCCCGTTTCCGACCAAAAGCCGTATCTCCTGCAGTCAAGAGCCGACATTTGGATAAAAACGCCGGTTCGATGATTCTAGTGCATTTCATGGTATCACGATCTAGTCTTACGCTTCGAGATGCGTTTCATACTACTCTAGGCCGAAACACACATTTTAGGATATTTTGAGATACGTTTAGCTTGAAGACGTTTTTCACGCGATTCTGTGGTTAGGAACGCGTTGCAGGGGTTTCAAGGTTGTTTAAGACCGAGACCAGTGCTTCGGGCAGTTCGTTGGTAGTTCTAGGCGGCTCTGGGAGAATGAAGGTTGTAAACTGCATTGCACGCGATTCATAGTTCAGAGGCGCGCTCTGGAACTTCCGTGACGTCTTCTTACTTCAGAACGGCCTTCTGGGGAATTATGGCTCAAGAGCCAATCCTGTCGGAGTTTGCCTCATTTCTGACTTTCAAGACAATTTTGTGCAATCCGTGCCCATTATTTGGAGATAAATGGGTGCAGCGGCACTCTAGGCGTTTTGGGGTATTCCGGTCCAGTCTTTCACCTTAAAATTCGTTTCAGGCGATTCTATGCAGAAGCACCCGTTTGATGATATTCTGAGATACCTTCCTCTTTAATAAGTATTTCAGGCGAATCACGGCTTAGGAACGCATTACATGGGCTTTAGGGTTGTTTCAGACTAAAACGCGTGCTTCGGGCAATTCCGAGGTGATTTTATCATGAAACCACGTTCTGGGTGGCTCTTGAAAGATGCTCGCTCCAAACCGCGTTTCACGAAATCCACGGTCGAAAGACGCGCATAGGAAACTTCCAGGAATCCTTTTCCCCTTCAGACGGGACTCGGGCAAACTAGGGTTGAACAACTCATCTTGCGGTATTCAGAGACATTTCTTACTGAAAACCGTATTTCGTGCGGTGAATAGCCTATATCTGGATAAAAGCGTGTCCAGGGTGATTCTACGGCACTCAGGGGGTTATGCTCTTCCGTTTTGCTTTGAAATGCATCTCATACGGTCCTAGGATGAAATACGCATTTTAGGATATTATGAGGTATGCCTTTCTTTAAAACGTGCTCCACGCGATTCTAGGGTTTCGAACGAGTTGCCGGGTATTCAAGGTATTTTAAGACCGGATCCCATGCTTCGGGCAGCCTGTTGGGGATTCTAAGCGTATCCTGGCAAATGTAAGCTGTAAACAGCGTTTCGCGCAAGTGATGGTTAGAAGACGCACTCGTGAAAGTACGAGTACTGTTTTTTTTTTTTTTTACTTTGAAATGGGTTTCCGGCAAGTTAGTGCATAAAAACTAGTCTCGAGCAGTGGCAGCAGCAAATCTCGAGCACTCTCTTGATCATTTTAAGGAATTCGCAGGGCTGGGCGTCAATTGGACAAAAAGGTGCAAGTTTCTTTGCAAATTGTAAGACTGATGAACAGATAGCAATATCTTCAATTCTTAATGTCACGAAGGTAGATCTTCCGATCAGATATGTTGGGGTTCCCTTGTCTTCCAGGAAGCTCAATTTCAATGACCGTGAACCTCTACTAGCGAAAGTTCGGCAACGATTATTTGGGTGGAAAGCTAAAGCATCATCATATGCAGGTAGCGTGGAACTAATTAAGTCTACATTATCTTCCTTCCATCTAATACGGGCGACTGTATTTATGCTTCCTCAAGCTGCTTTGCATGCTTTGGATCGTCATGTCAGGGATTTCTTCTGGAATTGTTGAATTCTCATTACATCCATCCTATAGCTTGGGACTCTATATGCCAACCGATAGGTATGGGTGGATTGGGTATCAACTCAATTCATGGAACAGGCAAGGCGGCCCTCTTAAGGAAAGTTTGGAATGTTGTCAGCAACAAACACACCTGCTGGAGCCTATGGATTGATGCCAAGTACTTCCGTGGAACGTCTTTTTGGGACGTGTTAATCCCTAAAACTGCCCCTTGGGGTTGGAAGAACATTTTAGTGCTTAGACTAATTGCTATGCCTCACATAAAATTACTAGTTGGCAATGGGCACCAAATAAAGTTCTGGACTAACCCTTGGGTTAATGGGGGGCGTTTAAAAGATTGTCATGGAGATAGAGCAGTGTATGATCTAGGCGTGGGGCCTGATATTATCGTCGCTCAATTTATTCAGAATCACAGGTGGAAGTTTCCCACTCCCACTTCAAATGCATTGATGGATATCTTCCAAACGATTCCAAATGAGATCGAGCCATGGCCTAACTTCAATGATGGACTTGTTTGGACTCTACAAGAGCATGGCAACTTCACTTTAAAGTCTCCTCACAATCTAGTATGCAGGAAATGGGATCAAACCCTCCAGCGGCCTTCTATGATTTAGTTTACAGGGTGTATTAAAAAACACTCCATCTGTGCTTGGATGTTACTAAGGGGAAGGCTAAAAAAAAAGATTTTCTCCTTCAAAGGAATGTGGCGTGTGATTCTTGTTGCGTTCTTTGCAATTTGTACATGTGAGACAGCTGCTCATTTAATTGTCTACTGCCCTTACTCTCAAGAAGTGTGGAAATCTCTCTTAGAAAAGCTAGACCTGGAGCCGATCAGCTGTGAAAATCCTCCATTGGAATTGCTGGAATCCATTATATTTCCAATAGAGCAGCAAAAGACAGGCCTTCTTACTCCTGGGAACACTCCAGCACGGCTGTGTTACAGAACATTATTCAGACCGCATGCAGTAGAACTCATTATCTTGACATAGCTTTCTTTCCCAAATGAAATTTGTCATCATTGGAATGTTCCTCCGAGCAACTCAGGTCTCCGATCGAAGCTTCCTCCCTAATTGAACCCTGGGTGGCGAGTATCTACTTGGTCAACTAATAACCATGTGATTGGAGTTCTACGGATGGACGCCCATAAACAGAAGGCTGGTCATATTGAGCAGGAGTTGACTTACTTTATGGCAGTATTTCAAATAATGCGGCTCATTCCAGAGAATATCACACATCTTACTATTGACTCAGATTCAGCGCTCCATCAAGTCCTTCGCAGTCCTCAGAAGTCTGATTGGAAGGTACGCTTTCAAGTAAGAAGATTACATACATTTCTTCATAAATTTGAGCAGATTCAGTACTTGATGCTTCATCTAAGAACAGCTCGATTCCGCAAAGTTTTAAACAGAAACTCAGCTACTTTCTACGGAAATCATAATGCATTTGAATATTTGTATAGACAAAAATATAGAAGCTAGTGAGTAGCTTTGGTGGTTGGTTTATTTATTGATTATTTTAGTACTTATTTGTTTATTAGTTGTAGATAGAGGGGTATGCCCCTTTGGAAGCATCTTCCATGTGGGAGAGTTCCTTTTCTGTATTATATTCTTTTAGAAATAGAAGAACTAACTTTTCCTTCAAAAAATAAAATAAAGAAAAGATAAAAACCAGTCTCGAGGGATTCTGCCCCGTTTCCGACCAAAAACCGTATCTCGTGCAGTCAAGAGCCGACATTTGGATAAAAACGCGGGTTCGATGATTCTAGTGCATTTCATGGTATCGCGATCTAGTCTTACGCTTCGAGATGCGTTTCATACTACTCTAGGCCGAAACACACATTTCAGGATATTTTGAGATACGTTTAGCTTGAAGACGTTTTTCACGCGATTCTGGGGTTAGGAACGCGTTGCAGGGGTTTCAAGGTTGTTTAAGACCGAGACCAGTGCTTCGGGCAGTTCGTTGGTAGTTCTAGGCGGCTCTGGGAGAATGAAGGTTGTAAACCGCATTTCACGCGATTCATAGTTCAGAGGCGCGCTCTGGAACTTCCGTGACGTCTTCTTACTTCAGAACGGGCTTCTGGGGAATTATGGCTTAAGAGCCAATCCTGTCGGAGTTTGCCTCATTTCTGACTTTCAAGACAATTTTGTGCAATCCGTGCCCATTATTTGGAGATAAATGGGTGCAGCGGCACTCTAGGCGTTTTGGGGTATTCCGGTCCAGTCTTTCACCTTAAAATTCGTTTCAGGCGATTCTATGCAGAAGCACCCGTTTGATGATATTTTGAGATACCTTCCTCTTTAATAAGTATTTCAGGCGAATCACGGCTTAGGAACGCATTACATGGGCTTTAGGGTTGTTTCAGACTAAAACGCGTGCTTCGGGCAATTCCGAGGTGATTTTATCATGAAACCACGTTCTGGGTGGCTCTTGAAAGATGCTGGCTCCAAACCGCGTTTCACGAAATCCACGGTCGAAAGACGCGCATAGGAAACTTCCAGGAATCCTTTTCCCCTTCAGACGGGACTCGGGCAAACTAGGGTTGAACAACTCATCTTGCGGTATTCAGAGACATTTCTTACTGAAAACCGTATTTCGTGCGGTGAATAGCCTATATCTGGATAAAGCGTGTCCAGGGTGATTCTACGGCACTCAGGGGGTTATGCTCTTCCGTTTTGCTTTGAAATGCATCTCATACGGTCCTAGGCTGAAATACGCATTTTAGGATATTATGAGGTATGCCTTTCTTTAAAACGTGCTCCACGCGATTCTAGGGTTTCGAACGAGTTGCCGGGTATTCAAGGTTGTTTAAGACCGGATCCCATGCTTCGGGCAGCCTGTTGGGGATTCTAAGCGTCTCCTGGCAAATGTAAGCTGTAAACAGCGTTTCGCGCAAGTGATGGTCAGAAGACGCGCTCGTGAAAGTACGAGTACTGCTTTTTTTTTTTTTTACTTTGAAATGGGTTTCCGGCAAGTTAGTGCATAAGAACTAGTCTCGAGCAGTGGCAGCAGCAAATCTCGAGCACTCTCTTGATCATTTTAAGGAATTCGCAGGGCTGGGCGTCAATTGGACAAAAGGGTGCAAGTTTCTTTGCAAATTGTAAGACTGATGAACAGATGGCAATATCTTCAATTCTTAATGTCACGAAGGTAGATCTTCCAATCAGATATGTTGGGGTTCCCTTGTCTTCCAGGAAGCTCAATTTCAATGACCGTGAACCTCTACTAGCGAAAGTTCGGCAACGATTATTTGGGTGGAAAGCTAAAGCATCATCATATGCAGGTAGCGTGGAACTGATTAAGTCTACATTATCTTCCTTCCATCTATTACGGGCGACTGTATTTATGCTTCCTCAAGCAGCTTTGCATGCTTTGGATCGTCATGTCAGGGATTTCCTCTGGAATGGTTGAATTCTCATTACATCCATCCAATAGCTTGGGACTCTATATGCCAACCGATAGCTATGGGTGGATTGGGTATCAACTCAATTCATGGAACAGCCAAGGCGGCCCTCTTAAGGAAAGTTTGGAATGTTGTCAGCAACAAACACACGTGCTGGAGCCTATGGATTAATGCCAAGTACTTCCGTGGAACGTCTTTTTGGGACGTGTTAATCCCTAAAACTGCCCCTTGGGGTTGGAAGAACATTTTAGTGCTTAGACTAATTGCTATGCCTCACATAAAATTACTAGTTGGCAATGGGCACCAAATAAAGTTCTTGACTGACCCTTGGGTTAATGGGGGGCGTTTAAAAGATTGTCATGGAAATAGAGCTGTGTATGATCTAGGTGTGGGGCCTGATATTATCGTCGCTCAATTTATTCAGAATCACAAGTGGAAGTTTCCCACTCCCACTTCAAATGCATTGGTGGATATCTTCCAAACGATTCCAAATGAGATCGTGCCATGGCCTAACTTCAATGATGGACTTGTTTGGACTCTACAAGAGCATGGCAACTTCACTTTAAAGTCTCCTCACAATCTAAGTATGCAGGAAATGGGATCAAACCCTCCAGCGGCCTTCTATGATTTGGTTTACAGGGTGTATTAAAAAACACTCCATCTGTGCTTGGATGTTACTAAGGGGAAGGCTAAAAACAAAGATTTTCTTCTTCAAAGGAATGTGGCGTGTGATTCTTGTTGCGTTCTTTGCAATTTGTACATGTGAGACAGCTGCTCATTTAATTGTCTACTGCCCTTACTCTCAAGAAGTGTGGAAATCTCTCTTAGAAAAGCTAGACCTGGAGCCGATCAGCTGTGAAAATCCTCCATTGGAATTGCTGGAATCCATTATATTTCCAATAGAGCAGCAACAGACAGGCCTTCTGACTCCTGGGAACACTCCAGCACGGCTGTGTTACAGAACATTATTCAGACCGCATGCAGTAGAACTCATTATCTTGACATAGCTTTCTTTCCCAAATGAAATTTGTCATCATTGGAATGTTCCTCCGAGCAACTCAGGTCTCCGATCGAAGCTTCCTCCCTAATTGAACCCTGGGTGGCGAGTATCTACTTGGTCAACTAATAACCATGTGATTGGAGTTCTACGGAGCGACGTCCATAAACAGAAGGCAGGTCATATTGAGCAGGAGTTGACTTACTTTATGGCAGTATTTCAAATAATGCGGCTCATTCCAGAGAATATCACACATCTTACTATTGACTCAGATTCAGCGCTCCATCAAGTCCTTCGCAGTCCTCAGAAGTCTGATTGGAAGGTACGCTTTCAAGTAAGAAGATTACATACATTTCTTCATAAATTTGAGCAGATTCAGTACTTGATGCTTCATCTAAGAACAGCTCGATTCCGCAAAGTTTTAAACAGAAACTCAGCTACTTTCTACGGAAATCATAATGCATTTGAATATTTGTATAGACAAAAATATAGAAGCTAGTGAGTAGCTTTGGTGGTTGGTTTATTTATTGATTATTTTAGTACTTATTTGTTTATTAGTTGTAGATAGAGGGGTATGCCCCTTTGGAAGCATCTTCCATGTGGGAGAGTTCCTTTTCTGTATTATATTCTTTTAGAAATAGAAGAACTAACTTTTCCTTCAAAAAATAAAATAAAGAAAAGATAAAAACCAGTCTCGAGGGATTCTGCCCCGTTTCCGACCAAAAACCGTATCTCGTGCAGTCAAGAGCCGACATTTGGATAAAAACGCAGGTTCGATGATTCTAGTGCATTTCATGGTATCGCGATCTAGTCTTACGCTTCGAGATGCGTTTCATACTACTCTAGGCCGAAACACACATTTCAGGATATTTTGAGATACGTTTAGCTTGAAGACGTTTTTCACGCGATTCTGGGGTTAGGAACGCGTTGCAGGGGTTTCAAGGTTGTTTAAGACCGAGACCAGTGCTTCGGGCAGTTCGTTGGTAGTTCTAGGCGGCTCTGGGAGAATGAATGTTGTAAACCGCATTTCACGCGATTCATAGTTCAGAGGCGCGCTCTGGAACTTCCGTGACGTCTTCTTACTTCAGAACGGGCTTCTGGGGAATTATGGCTCAAGAGCCAATCCTGTCGGAGTTTGCCTCATTTCTGACTTTCCAGACAATTTTGTGCAATCCGTGCCCATTATTTGGAGATAAATGGGTGCAGCGGCACTCTAGGCGTTTTGGGGTATTCCGGTCCAGTCTTTCACCTTAAAATTCGTTTCAGGCGATTCTATGCAGAAGCACCCGTTTGATGATATTTTGAGATACCTTCCTCTTTAATAAGTATTTCAGGCGAATCACGGCTTAGGAACGCATTACATGGGCTTTAGGGTTGTTTCAGACTAAAACGCGTGCTTTGGGCAATTCCGAGGAGATTTTATCATGAAACCACGTTCTGGGTGGCTCTTGAAAGATGCTGGCCCCAAACCGCGTTTCACGAAATCCACGGTCGAAAGACGCGCATAGGAAACTTCCAGGAATCCTTTTTCCCTTCAGACGGGACTCGGGCAAACTAGTGTTGAACAACTCATCTTGCGGTATTCAGAGACATTTCTTACTGAAAACCGTATTTCGTGCGGTGAATAGCCTATATCTGGATAAAGCGTGTCCAGGGTGATTCTACGGCACTCAGGGGGTTATGCTCTTCCGTTTTGCTTTGAAATGCATCTCATACGGTCCTAGGCTGAAATACGCATTTTAGGATATTATGAGGTATGCCTTTCTTTAAAACGTGCTCCACGCGATTCTAGGGTTTCGAACGAGTTGCCGGGTATTTAAGGTTGTTTAAGACCGGATCCCATGCTTCGGGCAGCCTGTTGGGGATTCTAAGCGTCTCCTGGCAAATGTAAGCTGTAAACAGCGTTTCGCGCAAGTGATGGTTAGAAGACGCGCTCGTGAAAGTACGAGTACTGCTTTTTTTTTTTTTTTTACTTTGAAATGGGTTTCCGGCAAGTTAGTGCATAAAAACTAGTCTCGAGCAGTGGCAGCAGCAAATCTCGAGCACTCTCTTGATCATTTTAAGGAATTCGCAGGGCTGGGCGTCAATTGGACAAAAAGGTGCAAGTTTCTTTGCAAATTGTAAGACTGATGAACAGATGGCAATATCTTCAATTCTTAATGTCACGAAGGTAGATCTTCCAATCAGATATGTTGGGGTTCCCTTGTCTTCCAGGAAGCTCAATTTCAATGACCGTGAACCTCTACTAGCGAAAGTTCGGCAACGATTATTTGGGTGGAAAGCTAAAGCATCATCATATGCAGGTAGCGTGGAACTGATTAAGTCTACATTATCTTCCTTCCATCTATTACGGGCGACTGTATTTATGCTTCCTCAAGCTGCTTTGCATGCTTTGGATCGTCATGTCAGGGATTTCCTCTGGAATCGTTGAATTCTCATTACATCCATCCTATAGCTTGGGACTCTATATGCCAATCGATAGCTATGGGTGGATTGGGTATCAACTCAATTCATGGAACGGCCAAGGCGGCCCTCTTAAGGAAAGTTTGGATTGTTGTCAGCAACAAACACACCTGCTGGAGCCTATGGATTGATGCCAAGTTCTTCCGTGGAACGTCTTTTTGGGACGTGTTAATCCCTAAAACTGCCCCTTGGGGTTGGAAGAACATTTTAGTGCTTAGACTAATTGCTATGCCTCACATAAAATTACTAGTTGGCAATGGGCACCAAATAAAGTTCTGGACTGACCATTGGGTTAATGGGGGGCGTTTAAAAGATTGTCATGGAAATAGAGCAGTGTATGATCTAGGCGTGGGGCCTGATATTATCGTCGCTCAATTTATTCAGAATCACAAGTGGAAGTTTCCCACTCCCACTTCAAATGCATTGGTGGATATCTTCCAAACGATTCCAAATGAGATCGAGCCATGGCCTAACTTCAATGATGGACTTGTTTGGACTCTACAAGAGCATGGCAACTTCACTTTAAAGTCTCCTCACAATCTAAGTATGCAGGAAATGGGATCAAACCCTCCAGCGGCCTTCTATGATTTGGTTTACAGGGTGTATTAAAAAACACTCCATCTGTGCTTGGATGTTACTAAGGGGAAGGCTAAAAACAAAGATTTTCTCCTTCAAAGGAATGTGGCGTGTGATTCTTGTTGCGTTCTTTGCAATTTGCACATGTGAGACAGCTGCTCATTTAATTGTCTACTGCCCTTACTCTCAAGAAGTGTGGAAATCTCTCTTAGAAAAGCTAGACCTGGAGCCGATCAGCTGTGAAAATCCTCCATTGGAATTGCTGGAATCCATTATATTTCCAATAGAGCAGCAAAAGACAGGCATTCTTACTCCTGGGAACACTCCAGCACGGCTGTGTTACAGAACATTATTCAGACCGCATGCAGTAGAACTCATTATCTTGACATAGCTTTCTTTCCCAAATGAAATTTGTCATCATTGGAATGTTCCTCCGAGCAACTCAGGTCTCCGATCGAAGCTTCCTCCCTAATTGAACCCTGGGTGGCGAGTATCTACTTGGTCAACTAATAACCATGTGATTGGAGTTCTACGGAGTGACGTCCATAAACAGAAGGCAGGTCATATTGAGCAGGAGTTGACTTACTTTATGGCAGTATTTCAAATAATGCGGCTCATTCCAGAGAATATCACACATCTTACTATTGACTCAGATTCAGCGCTCCATCAAGTCCTTCGCAGTCCTCAGAAGTCTGATTGGAAGGTACGCTTTCAAGTAAGAAGATTACATACATTTCTTCATAAATTTGAGCAGATTCAGTACTTGATGCTTCATCTAAGAACAGCTCGATTCCGCAAAGTTTTAAACAGAAACTCAGCTACTTTCTACGGAAATCATAATGCATTTGAATATTTGTATAGACAAAAATATAGAAGCTAGTGAGTAGCTTTGGTGGTTAGTTTATTTATTGATTATTTTAGTACTTATTTGTTTATTAGTTGTAGATAGAGGGGTATGCCCCTTTGGAAGCATCTTCCATGTGGGAGAGTTCCTTTTCTGTATTATATTCTTTTAGAAATAGAAGAACTAACTTTTCCTTCAAAAAATAAAATAAAGAAAAGATAAAAACCAGTCTCGAGGGATTCTGCCCCGTTTCCGACCAAAAACCGTATCTCGTGCAGTCAAGAGCCGACATTTGGATAAAAACGCGGGTTCGATGATTCTAGTGCATTTCATGGTATCGCGATCTAGTCTTAAGCTTCGAGATGCGTTTCATACTACTCTAGGCCGAAACACACATTTCAGGATATTTTGAGATACGTTTAGCTTAAAGACGTTTTTCACGCGATTCTGGGGTTAGGAACGCGTTGCAGGGGTTTCAAGGTTGTTTAAGACCGAGACCAGTGCTTCGGGCAGTTCGTTGGTAGTTCTAGGCGGCTCTGGGAGAATGAAGGTTGTAAACCGCATTTCACGCGATTCATAGTTCAGAGGCGCGCTCTGGAACTTCCGTGACGTCTTCTTACTTCAGAACGGGCTTCTGGGGAATTATGGCTCAAGAGCCAATCCTGTCGGAGTTTGCCTCATTTCTGACTTTCAAGACAATTTTGTGCAATCCGTGCCCATTATTTGGAGATAAATGGGTGCAGCGGCACTCTAGGCGTTTTGGGGTATTCCGGTCCAGTCTTACACCTTAAAATTCGTTTCAGGCGATTCTATGCAGAAGCACCCGTTTGATGATATTTTGAGATACCTTCCTCTTTAATAAGTATTTCAGGCGAATCACGGCTTAGGAACGCATTACATGGGCTTTAGGGTTGTTTCAGACTAAAACGCGTGCTTCGGGCAATTCCGAGGTGATTTTATCATGAAACCACGTTCTGGGTGGCTCTTGAAAGATGCTGGCTCCAAACCGCGTTTCACGAAATCCATGGTCGAAAGACGCGCATAGGAAACTTCCAGGAATCCTTTTCCCCTTCAGACGGGACTCGGGCAAACAAGGGTTGAACAACTCATCTTGCGGTATTCAGAGACATTTCTTACTGAAAACCGTATTTCGTGCGGTGAATAGCCTATATCTGGATAAAGCGTGTCCAGGGTGATTCTACGGCACTCAGGGGGTTATGCTCTTCCGTTTTGCTTTGAAATGCATCTCATACGGTCCTAGGCTGAAATACGCATTTTAGGATATTACGAGGTATGCCTTTCTTTAAAACGTGCTCCACGCGATTCTAGGGTTTCGAACGAGTTGCCGGGTATTCAAGGTTGTTTAAGACCGGATCCCATGCTTCGGGCAGCCTGTTGGGGATTCTAAGCGTCTCCTGGCAAATGTATGCTGTAAACAGCGTTTCGCGCAAGTGATGGTTAGAAGACGCGCTCGTGAAAGTACGAGTACTGCTTTTTTTTTTTTTTTTACTTTGAAATTGGTTTCCGGCAAGTTAGTGCATAAAAACTAGTCTCGAGCAGTGGCAGCAGCAAATCTCGAGCACTCTCTTGATCATTTTAAGGAATTCGCAGGGCTGGGCGTCAATTGGACAAAAAGGTGCAAGTTTCTTTGCAAATTGTAAGAGTAATGAACAGATGGCAATATCTTCAATTCTTAATGTCACGAAGGTAGATCTTCCAATCAGATATGTTGGGGTTCCCTTGTCTTCCAGGAAGCTCAATTTCAATGACCGTGAACCTCTACTAGCGAAAGTTCGGCAACGATTATTTGGGTGGAAAGCTAAAGCATCATCATATGCAGGTAGCGTGGAACTGATTAAGTCTACATTATCTTCCTTCCATCTATTACGGGCGACTGTATTTATGCTTCCTCAAGCTGCTTTGCATGCTTTGGATCGTCATGTCAGGGATTTCATCTGGAATTGTTGAATTCTCATTACATCCATCCTATAGCTTGGGACTCTATATGCCAACCGATAGCTATGGGTTGATTGGGTATCAACTCAATTCATGGAACAGCCAAGGCGGCCCTCTTAAGGAAAGTTTGGAATGTTGTCAGCAACAAACACACCTGCTGGAGCCTATGGACTAATGCCAAGTACTTCCGTGGAACGTCTTTTTGGGACGTGTTAATCCCTAAAACTGCCCCTTGGGGTTGGAAGAACATTTTAGTGCTTAGACTAATTGCTATGCCTCACATAAAATTACTAGTTGGCAATGGGCACCAAATAAAGTTCTGGACTGACCCTTGGGTTAATGGGGGGCGTTTAAAAGATTGTCATGGAGATAGAGCAGTGTATGATCTAGGCGTGGGGCCTGATATTATCGTCGCTCAATTTATTCAGAATCACAAGTGGAAGTTTCCCACTCCCACTTTAAATGCATTGGTGGATATCTTCCAAACGATTCCAAATGAGATCGAGCCATGGCCTAACTTCAATGATGGACTTGTTTGGACTCTACAAGAGCATGGCAACTTCGCTTTAAAGTCTCCTCACAATCTAAGTATGCAGGAAATGGGATCAAACCCTCCAGCGGCCTTCTATGATTTGGTTTACAGGGTGTATTAAAAAACACTCCATCTGTGCTTGAATGTTACTAAGGGGAAGGCTAAACACAAAGATTTTCTCCTTCAAAGGAATGTGGCGTGTGATTCTTGTTGCGTTCTTTGCAATTTGTACATGTGAGACAGCTGCTCATTTAATTGTCTACTGCCCTTACTCTCAAGAAGTGTGGAAATCTCTCTTAGAAAAGCTAGACCTGGAGCCGATCAGCTGTGAAAATCCTCCATTGGAATTGCTGGAATCCATTATATTTCCAATAGAGCAGCAAAAGATAGGCCTTCTTACTCCTGGGAACACTCCAGCACGGCTGTGTTACAGAACATTATTCAGACCGCATGCAGTAGAACTCATTATCTTGACATAGCTTTCTTTCCCAAATGAAATTTGTCATCATTGGAATGTTCCTCCGAGCAACTCAGGTCTCCGATCGAAGCTTCCTCCCTAATTGAACCCTGTGTGGCGAGTATCTACTTGGTCAACTAATAACCATGTGATTGGAGTTCTACGGAGCGACGTCCATAAACAGAAGGCAGGTCATATTGAGCAGGAGTTGACTTACTTTATGGCAGTATTTCAAATAATGCGGCTCATTCCAGAGAATATCACACATCTTACTATTGACTCAGATTCAGCGCTCCATCAAGTCCTTCGCAGTCCTCAGAAGTCTGATTGGAAGGTACGCTTTCAAGTAAGAAGATTACATACATTTCTTCATAAATTTGAGCAGATTCAGTACTTGATGCTTCATCTAAGAACAGCTCGATTCCGCAAAGTTTTAAACAGAAACTCAGCTACTTTCTACGGAAATCATAATGCATTTGAATATTTGTATAGACAAAAATATAGAAGCTAGTGAGTAGCTTTGGTGGTTGGTTTATTTATTGATTATTTTAGTACTTATTTGTTTATTAGTTGTAGATAGAGGGGTATGCCCCTTTGGAAGCATCTTCCATGTGGGAGAGTTCCTTTTCTGTATTATATTCTTTTAGAAATAGAAGAACTAACTTTTCCTTCAAAAAATAAAATAAAGAAAAGATAAAAACCAGTCTCGAGGGATTCTGCCCCGTTTCCGACCAAAAACCGTATCTCGTGCAGTCAAGAGCCGACATTTGGATAAAAACGCGGGTTCGATGATTCTAGTGCATTCCATGGTATCGCGATCTAGTCTTACGCTTCGAGATGCGTTTCATACTACTCTAGGCCGAAACACACATTTCAGGATATTTTGAGATACGTTTAGCTTAAAGACGTTTTTCACGCGATTCTGGGGTTAGGAACGCGTTGCAGGGGTTTCAAGGTTGTTTAAGACCGAGACCAGTGCTTCGGGCAGTTCGTTGGTAGTTCTAGGCGGCTCTGGGAGAATGAAGGTTGTAAACCGCATTTCACGCGATTCATAGTTCAGAGGCGCGCTCTGGAACTTCCGTGACGTCTTCTTACTTCAGAACGGGCTTCTGGGGAATTATGGCTCAAGAGCCAATCCTGTCGGACTTTGCCTCATTTCTGACTTTCAAGACAATTTTGTGCAATCCGCGCCCATTATTTGGAGATAAATGGGTGCAGCGGCACTCTAGGCGTTTTGGGGTATTCCGGTCCAGTCTTTCACCTTAAAATTCGTTTCAGGCGATTCTATGCAGAAGCACCCGTTTGATGATATTCTGAGATGCCTCCCTCTTTAATAAGTATTTCAGGCGAATCACGGCTTAGGAACGCATTACATGGGCTTTAGGGTTGTTTCAGACTAAAACGCGTGCTTCGGGCAATTCCGAGGTGATTTTATCATGAAACCACGTTCTGGGTGGCTCTTGAAAGATGCTGGCTCCAAACCACTTTTCACGAAATCCACGGTCGAAAGACGCGCATAGGAAACTTCCAGGAATCCTTTTCCCCTTCAGACGGGACTCGGGCAAACTAGGGTTGAACAACTCATCCTGCGGTATTCAGAGACATTTCCTACTGAAAACCGAATTTCGTGCGATGAATAGCCTATATCTGGATAAAAGCGTGTCCAGGGTGATTCTACGGCACTCAGGGGGTTATGCTCTTCCGTTTTGCTTTGAAATGCATCTCATACGGTCCTAGGCTGAAATACGCATTTTAGGATATTATGAGGTTTGCCTTTCTTTAAAACGTGCGCCACGCGATTCTAGGGTTTCGAATGAATTGCCGGCTATTCAAGGTTGTTTAAGACCGGATCCCATGCTTCGGGTAGCCTGTTGGGGATTCTAAGCGTCTCCTGGCAAATGTAAGCTGTAAACAGCGTTTCGCGCAAGTGATGGTTAGAAAACGCGCTCGTGAAAGTACGAGTACTGCTTTTTCTTCTTTTTTTTTACTTTGAAATGGGTTTCCAGCAAGTTAGTGCATAAAAACTAGTCTCGAGCAGTGGCAGCAGCAAATCTCGAGCACTCTCTTGATCATTTTAAGGAATTCGCAGGGCTGGGCGTCAATTGGACAAAAAGGTGCAAGTTTCTTTGCAAATTGTAAAACTGATGAACAGATGGCAATATCTTCAATTCTTAATGTCACGAAGGTAGATCTTCCAATCAGATATGTTGGGGTTCCCTTGTCTTCCAGGAAGCTCAATTTCAATGACCGTGAACCTCTACCAGCGAAAGTTCGGCAACGATTATTTGGGTGGAAAGCTAAAGCATCATCATATGCAGGTAGCGTGGAACTGATTAAGTCTACATTATCTTCCTTCCATCTATTACGGGCGACTGTATTTATGCTTCCTCAAGCTGCTTTGCATGCTTTGGATCGTCATGTCAGGGATTTCTTCTGGAATTGTTGAATTCTCATTATATCCATCCTATAGCTTGGGACTCTATATGCCAACCGATAGCTATGGGTGGATTGGGTATCAACTCAATTCATGGAACAGCCAAGGCAGCCCTCTTAAGGAAAGTTTGGAATGTTGTCAGCAACAAACACACCTGCTGGAGCATATGGATAATGCCAAGTACTTCCGTGGAACGTCTTTTTGGGACGTGTTAGTCCCTAAAACTGCCCCTTGGGGTTGGAAGAATATTTTAGTGCTTAGACTAATTGCTATGCCTCACATAAGATTACTAGTTGGCAATGGGCACCAAATAAAGTTCTGGACTGACCCTTGTGTTAATGGAGGGTGTTTAAAAGATTGTCATGGAGATAGAGCAGTGTATGATCTAGGCGTGGGGCCTGATATTAACGTCCCTCAATTTATTCAGTATCACAGGTGGAAGTTTCCCACTCCCACTTCAAATGCATTGATATCTTCGAAACGATTCCAAATGAGATCGAGCCATGGCCTAACTTCAATGATGGACTTGTTTGGACTCTACAAGAGCATGGCAACTTCGCTTTAAAGTCTCCTCACAATCTAGTATGCAGGAAATGGGATCAAACCCTCCAGTGGCCTTCTATGATTTGGTTTACAGGGTGTATTAAAAAACACTCCATCTGTGCTTGGATGTTACTAAGGGGAAGGCTAAAAAAAAAAGATTTTCTCCTTCAAAGGAATGTGGCGTGTGATTCTTGTTGCGTTCTTTGCAATTTGTACATGTGAGACAGCTGCTCATTTAATTGTCTACTGCCCTTACTCTCAAGAAGTGTGGAAATCTCTCTTAGAAAAGCTAGACCTGGAGCCGATTAGCTGTGAAAATCCTCCATTGGAATTGCTGGAATCCATTATATTTCCAATAGAGCAGCAAAAGACAGGCCTTCTGACTCCTGGGAACACTCCAGCACGGCTGTGTTACAGAACATTATTCAGACCGCATGCAGTAGAACTCATTATCTTGACATAGCTTTCTTTCCCAAATGAAAATTTTCATCATTGGAATGTTCCTCCAAGCAACTCAGGTCTCCGATCGAAGCTTCCTCCCTAATTGAACCCTGGGTGGCGAGTATCTACTTGGTCAACTAATAACCATGTGATTGGAGTTCTACGGGGCGACGTCCATAAACAGAAGGCAGGTCATATTGAGCAGGAGTTGACTTACTTTATGGCAGTATTTCAAATAATGCAGCTCATTCCAGAGAATATCACACATCTTACTATTGACTCAGATTCAGCGCTCCATCAAGTCCTTCGCAGTCCTCAGAAGTCTGATTGGAAGGTACGCTTTCAAGTAAGAAGATTACATACATTTCTTCATAAATTTGAGCAGATTCAGTACTTGATGCTTCATCTAAGAACAGCTCGATTCTGCAAAGTTTTAAACAGAAACTCAGCTACTTTCTACGGAAATCATAATGCATTTGAATATTTGTATAGACAAAAATATAGAAGCTAGTGAGTAGCTTTGGTGGTTAGTTTATTTATTCATTATTTTAGTACTTATTTGTTTATTAGTTGTAAATAGAGGGGTATGCCCCTTTGGAAGCATCTTTCATGTGGGAGAGTTCCTTTTCTGTATTATATTCTTTTAGAAATAGAAGAACTAACTTTTCCTTCAAAAAAAAATAAAGAAAAGATAAAAAATCGTCTCGAGGGATTCTGCCCCGTTTCCGACCAAAATCCGTATCTCGTGCAGTCAAGAGCCGACATTTGGATAAAAACGCGGGTTCGATGATTCTAGTGCATTCCATGGTATCGCGATCTAGTCTTACGCTTTGAGATGCGTTTCATGCTACTCTAGGCCGAAACACACATTTCAGGATATTTTGAGATACGTTTAGCTTAAAGACGTTTTTCACGCGATTCTGGGGTTAGGAACGCGCTGCAGGGGTTTCAAGGTTGTTTAAGACCGAGACCAGTGCTTCGGGCAGTTCGTGGGTAGTTCTAGGCGGCTCTGGGAGAATGAAGGTTGTAAACCGCATTTCACGCGATTCATAGTTCAGAGCCGCGCTCTGGAACTTCTGTGACGTCTTCTCACTTCAGAACGGGCTTCTGGGGAATTATGGCTCAAGAGCTAATCCTGTCGGACTTTGCCTCATTTCTGACTTTCAAGACAATTTTGTGCAATCCGTGCCCATTATTTGGAGATAAATGGGTGCAGCGGCACTCTAGGCGTTTTGGGGTATTCCGGTCCAGTCTTTCACCTTAAAATTCGTTTCAGGCGATTCTATGCAGAAGCACCCGTTTGATGATATTCTGAGATGCCTTCCTCTTTAATAAGTATTTCAGGCGAATCACGGCTTAGGAACGCATTACATGGGCTTTAGGGTTGTTTCAGACTAAAACGCGTGCTTCGGGCAATTCCGAGGTGATTTTATCATGAAACCACGTTCTAGGTGGCTCTTGAAAGATGCTGGCTCCAAACCGCGTTTCACGAAATCCACGGTCGAAAGACGCGCATAGGAAACTTCCAGGAATCCTTTTCCCCTTCAGACGGGACTCGGGCAAACTAGGGTTGAACAACTCATCCTGCGGTATTCAAAGACATTTCTTACTGAAAACCGTATTTCGTGCGATGAATAGCCTATATCTGGATAAAAGCGTGTCCAGGGTGATTCTACGGCACTCAGGGGGTTATGCTCTTCCGTTTTGCTTTGAAATGCATCTCATACGGTCCTAGGCTGAAATACGCATTTTAGGATATTATGAGGTATGCCTTTCTTTAAAACGTGCTCCACGCGATTCTAGGGTTTCGAACGAATTGCCGGCTATTCAAGGTTGTTTAAGACCGGATCCCATGCTTCGGGCAGCCTGTTGGGGATTCTAAGCGTCTCCTGGCAAATGTAAGCTGTAAACAGCGTCTCGCGCAAGTGATGGTTAGAAGACGCGCTCGTGAAAGTACGAGTACTGTTTTTTCTTCTTTTTTTTTACTTTGAAATGGGTTTCCGGCAAGTTAGTGCATAAAAACTAGTCTCGAGCAGTGGCAGCAGCAAATCTCGAGCACTCTCTTGATCATTTTAAGGAATTCGCAGGGCTGGGCGTCAATTGGACAAAAAGGTGCAAGTTTCTTTGCAAATTGTAAGACTGATGAACAGATGGCAATATCTTCAATTCTTAATGTCACGAAGGTAGATCTTCCAATCAGATATGTTGGGGTTCCCTTGTCTTCCAGGAAGCTCAACTTCAATGACCGTGAACCTCTACTAGCGAAAGTTCGGCAACGATTATTTGGGTGGAAAGCTAAAGCATCATCATATGCAGGTAGCGTGGAACTGATTAAGTCTACATAATCTTCCTTCCATCTATTACGGGCGACTGTATTTATGCTTCCTCAAGCTGCTTTGCATGCTTTGGATCGTCACGTCAGGGATTTCTTCTGGAATTGTTGAATTCTCATTACATCCATCCTATAGCTTGGGACTCTATATGCCAACCGATAGCTATGGGTGGATTGGGTATCAACTCAATTCATGGAACAGCCAAGGCAGCCCTCTTAAGGAAAGTTTGGAATGTTGTCGGCAACAAACACACCTGCTGGAGCTTATGTATTAATGCCAAGTACTTCCGTGGAACGTCTTTTTGGGACGTGTTAATCCCTAAAACTGCCCCTTGGGGTTGGAAGAACATTTTAGTGCTTAGACTAATTGCTATGCCTCACATAAAATTACTAGCTGGCAATGGGCACCAAATAAAGTTCTGGACCGACCCTTGGGTTAATGGAGAGCATTTAAAAGATTGTCATGGAGATAGAGCAATGTATGATCTAGGCGTGGGGCCTGATATTAACGTCCCTCAATTTATTCAGAATCACAGGTGGAAGTTTCCCACTCCCACTTCGAATGCATTGATGGATATCTTCCAAACGATTCCAAATGAGATCGAGCCATGGCCTAACTTCAATGATGGACTTGTTTGGACTCTACAAGAGCATGGCAACTTCACTTTAAAGTCTCCTCACAATCTAGTATGCAGGAAATGGGATCAAACCCTCCAGCGGCCTTCTATGATTTGGTTTACAGGGTGTATTAAAAAACACTCCATCTGTGCTAGGATGTTACTAAGGGGAAGGCTAAAAAAAAAAGATTTCCTCCTTCAAAGGAATGTGGCGTGTGATTCTTGTTGCGTTCTTTGCAATTTGTACATGTGAGACAGCTGCTCATTTAATTGTCTACTGCCCTTACTCTCAAGAAGTGTGGAAATCTCTCTTAGAAAAGCTAGACCTGGAGCCGATCAGCTGTGAAAATCCTCCATTGGAATTGCTGGAATCCATTATATTTCCAATAGAGCAGCAACAGACAGGCCTTCTCACTCCTGGGAACACTCCAGCACGGCTGTGTTACAGAACATTATTCAGACCGCATGCAGTAGAACTCATTATCTTGACATAGCTTTCTTTCCCAAATGAAATCTGTTATCATTGGAATGTTCCTCCAAGCAACTCAGGTCTCCGATCGAAGCTTCCTCCCTAATTGAACCCTGGGTGGCGAGTATCTACTTGGTCAACTAATAACCATGTGATTGGAGTTCTACGGAGTGACGTCCATAAACAGAAGGCGGGTCATATTGAGCAGGAGTTGATTTACTTTATGGCAGTATTTCAAATAATGCAGCTCATTCCAGAGAATATCACACATCTTACTATTGACTCAGATTCAGCGCTCCATCGAGTCCTTCGCAGTCCTCAGAAGTCTGATTGGAAGTTACGCTTTCAAGTAAGAAGATTACATACATTTCCTAATAAATTTGAGCAGATTCAGTACTTGATGCTTCATCTAAGAACAGCGCGATTCCGCAAAGTTTTAAACAGAAACTCAGCTACTTTCTACGGTAATCATAATGCATTTGAATATTTGTATAGACAAAAATATAGAAGCTAGTGAGCAGCTTTGGTGGTTAGTTTATTTATGGATTATTTTAGTACTTATTTGTTTATTAGTTGTAAATAGAGGGGTATGCCCCTTTGGAAGCATCTTCCATGTGGGAGAGTTCCTTTTCTGTATTTTATTCTTTTAGAAATAGAAGAACTAACTTTTCCTTCAAAAAAAAATTAAAGAAAAGATAAAAACCAGTCTCGAGGGATTCTGCCCCGTTTCCGACCAAAAACCGTATCTCGTGCAGTCAAGAGCCGACATTTGGATAAAAACGCGGGTTCGATGATTCTAGTGCATTTCATGGTATCCCGATCTAGTCTTACGCTTCGAGATGCGTTTCATACTACTCTAGGCCGAAACACACATTTCAGGATATTTTGAGATACGTTTAGCTTAAAGACGTTTTTCACGCGATTCTGGGGTTAGGAACGCGTTGCAGGGGTTTCAAGGTTGTTTAAGACCGAGACCAGTGCTTCGGGCAGTTCGTTGGTAGTTCTAGGCGGCTCTGGGAGAATGAAGGTTGTAAACCGCATTTCACGCGATTCATAGTTCAGAGCCGCGCTCTGGAGCTTCTGTGAGGTCTTCTTACTTCAGAACGGGCTTCTGGGGAATTATGGCTCAAGAGCTAATCCTGTTGGTCTTTGCCTCATTTCTGACTTTCAAGACAATTTTGTGCAATCCGTGCCCATTATTTGGAGATAAATGGGTGCAGCGGCACTCTGGCGTTTTGGGGTATTCCGGTCCAGTCTTTCACCTTAAAATTCGTTTCAGGCGATTCTATGCAGAAGCACCCGTTTGATGATATTCTGAGATACCTTCCTCTTTAATAAGTATTTCAGGCGAATCACGGCTTAGGAACGCATTACATGGGCTTTAGGGTTGTTTCAGACTAAAACGCGTGCTTCGGGCAATTCCGAGGTGATTTTATCATGAAACCACGTTCTAGGTGGCTCTTGAAAGATGCTGGCTCCAAACCGCGTTTCACGAAATCCACGGTCGAAAGACGCGCATAGGAAACTTCCAGGAATCCTTTTCCCCTTCAGACGGGACACGGGCAAACTGGGGTTGAACAACTCATCGTGCGGTATTCAGAGACATTTCTTACTGAAAACCGTATTTCGTGCGGTGAATAGCCTATATCCGGATAAAAGAGTGTCCAGGGTGATTCTACGGCACTCAGGGGGTTATGCTCTTCCGTTTTGCTTTGAAATGCATCTCATACGGTCCTAGGCTGAAATACGCATTTTAGGATATTATGAGGTATGCCTTTCTTTAAAACGTGCTCCACGCGATTCTAGGGTTTCGAACGAATTGCCGGCTATTCAAGGTTGTTTAAGACCGGATCCCATGCTTCGGGCAGCCTGTTGGGGATTCTAAGCGTCTCCTGGCAAATGTAAGCTGTAAACAGCGTCTCGCACAAGTGATGGTTAGAAGACGCGCTCGTGAAAGTACGAGTACTGCTTTTTCTTCTTTTTTTTTACTTTGAAATGGGTTTCCGGCAAGTTAGTGCATAAAAACTAGTCTCGAGCAGTGGCAGCAGCAAATCTCGAGCACTCTCTTGATCATTTTAAGGAATTCGCAGGGCTGGGCGTCAATTGGACAAAAAGGTGCAAGTTTCTTTGCAAATTGTAAGACTGATGAACAGATGGCAATATCTTCAATTCTTAATGTCACGAAGGTAGATCTTCCAATCAGATATGTTGGGGTTCCCTTGTCTTCCAGGAAGCTCAACTTCAATGACCGTGAACCTCTACTAGCGAAAGTTGGGCAACGATTATTTGGGTGGAAAGCTAAAGCATCATCATATGCAGGTAGCGTGGAACTGATTAAGTCTACATAATCTTCCTTCCATCTATTACGGGCGACTGTATTTATGCTTCCTCAAGCTGCTTTGCATGCTTTGGATCGTCATGTCAGGGATTTCTTCTGGAATTGTTGAATTCTCATTACATCCATCCTATAGCTTGGGACTCTATATGCCAACCGATAGCTATGGGTGGATTGGGTATCAACTCAATTCATGGAACAGCCAAGGCAGCCCTCTTAAGGAAAGTTTGGAATGTTGTCGGCAACAAACACACCTGCTGGAGCTTATGGATTAATGCCAAGTACTTCCGTGGAACGTCTTTTTGGGACGTGTTAATCCCTAAAACTGCCCCTTGGGGTTGGAAGAACATTTTAGTGCTTAGACTAATTGCTATGCCTCACATAAAATTACTAGCTGGCAATGGGCACCAAATAAAGTTCTGGACCGACCCTTGGGTTAATGGAGGGTGTTTAAAAGATTGTCATGGAGATAGAGCAGTGTATGATCTAGGCGTGGGGCCTGATATTAACGTCCCTCAATTTATTCAGAATCACAGGTGGAAGTTTCCCACTCCCACTTCAAATGCATTGATGGATATCTTCCAAACGATTCCAAATGAGATCGAGCCATGGCCTAACTTCAATGATGGACTTGTTTGGACTCTACAAGTGTAAGACCCCGCCCCGAGAGTTTCCGCTTAGGGTTAATTAAGACGTGTGTTGGTTATAAGTAAGATTAGTGGTAATTGGTTAAATCTGGATTAGAATAGCTTTTTATAGCTTTGGATAAATTTGGGAACTCTTTTGATCTAGTGGGGCCCTTTGGGGGTTCCTTTTTAGGGTGTCTTGATTAGTTTGGGATTTATTTGTTAATTCTGGAAATCGGTAAATTACTCCGTTGAATGTATTTTATGATTCCCGACAACTTTCGTATTTGCTCCGTTTCGATTCGAGACCTCTAGACTCTACTTTGCCATTGATAGGGGTAAAACAGTCTTTTTACACAAAATCTGGACACCATTTTCGATGTCTCCGAAACTTGTAAAATATATACTTTTTGGAAAGTAGAAATTCCGACGATCAATTCTTCCTTCTTCGTCGAATCCGTCCGAAACACGTAGATTGATGTTCTAGCCCATTTTAGACTTTTAAGTTGTGGGACCCATTCAGATTTCTATATAAGGGGAAGTCTTCTTCTTCTTCCTCTTCTTGCAACTCCTTGAGAAAGAAGGTATCCCAGCCCAGCCCTAGACCATTCTTCTTGCTTCTTGCTTCCCCATCTCTCAACCTCTCTCAAATCTCTTGCTAAAGGCTAAGTGAATGCTACAATCTTCTTCCCCTCCATGAGAGCTCCTTCTTGGTACCATTTTTAGAGAGAAACCACCATTCAAGGACCCTCTTTGAACAAGCCTTGTGTATTTTAAGGACTTCCATGTAAGCTTTTCTTCTTGTCTTTTAGATTTGGATTATTCTAGTCTTGAGGATGCTTCATTTCCATTATTGGAAGTTATCCTTTTCTATTTCATAGTTTTGAACTTTTAGGGCTTGTAATGATTGTATTTGGGGATTTTGTGTGTAGATTGTAAATTTGAGCTTGATAGTGGATTAGAGCTTGATTAGCATTCTTGGAGACCAAGGCAAGTGGATGAATGGATTAGATTTGATTGAGTTCTTATTTTGGTTAAAAATGTGAATTCTACTATTCCCATTTCATTTGATTTAGAATGTTATAATGCTTTTGGAAATGTATATATATTGTTATGGCTTTCTCTTAGTTAATTCTAGGAGAATATATGCATGCATTCATGAAAGTTATTTTGGTTGGTATGACCTCTTAGATAGTTTTGTATTTGCATTGAATGAAGTTGGATGGGTAGGAGAAATAAATGCATTGGTGGAATGGTAGTTGGTGGAAAGAAGTAAATGTTGAATGGAAGGGAATGAACCCATTTCATGTTAGGAAATGGTTGGAATGAAGGTGAAATGGTCTGGGAGAGAGATGACCGAAATCTGCACCTGATGTGTAGTTCCCGCAGCTGGGCGGTCAGCGGGCGGTCACCTCGGCGGCTAGCCGACAGGTGACCGGCGGCTAGCCGACCCAGATACGGTTAGAAACACAGAATGCTGCATTTTGACAGGCGAACCGCGGTCAGCCGCTCGGTCAGCTCGCGGCTAACCGCCAATCCCAAACCCCAGTGACCGCTAGGTAGCCGCGAGGCGCGGTTAGAAACACAGAATGCTACATTTTAGCAGGGTGAACCGCGGTCAGCTCCGCGGTCAGCCAGCGGCTAACCGCCGATCACCTCGGCGGCTAACCGCCATCTGACCGACAGGTGACCGAAATTTACCCAGAATTCCTGAGTCTTTTCCATTAGTTTCAGATATGGTATTGAAAGGTTTGGATGGGTTGTTCTGATGCCCTACCACCTTGGAAAGACTCAGGGGATGACATAAGGAGATTGACTTAGAAAGAAACACCATCTCGGAAATGTATTGGGACCTTTAGATTCATCAACGTGCATAAGGAAACTTAGTGTGTCCTCTATCATTTGAGTACCATACTAAGGGTAATTTAGACATACAAGCTCCTTATACAGGTCATTTGAATATAGATGCCCCAATACATAGTCCCTAATGGCATAAGGATTTATTGCATTGTTTTATTCAGTTATTCGTATAATAGCACGAATCTACTGGTTTTCTCTCAAATCCCGATTTGTACACCCGATATGCCTTGCCAGCCCGTGTATGCATGAACCGAAAATGAATTGAAATGTGTGCCTTCGAGCACCATTCCCCGCCTGCCCGTATGTTTTATATTGATATAGATTTGTATATGTTTTGATTTATCATGTAACCTAAGAGTCGGCACCACTAAGCTTGGACATCCTTGTCAGTCTGATCAACTGACTTGGGTCTCCCCCTGTGCTCCCGCCAGTTGCAACTTGGATCCTGTACTGTCCCGTTACTCGGTTCGCGGCCGTGGTCCTGCCTAGCTATATGTATAAGTATATGTATATATGTTTATAATATTGGTTCTCGTCACTTCGTGTGATTGAGCCCAATGCACGCAATGTGCTCTCATCACTTTAGTGATAGAGAGGATGTAGCTTCAGTGTGGTTGCCACCTAGTCAGTTCCTGTACCTTGAACACCCCGCATGATTTGTATTGCATCTTTACTTTAAATGAACTATGCATCCTGTTTTATGACAGTTTTCGATTACAACTATGATATGTTTTGATTTCTTTATTGGTATACCTATTCACCCACCTGCCAGACCGTCGTGTCTGACCCATTTTGTGGTACTCAGGTCCAGCTCCCGTTAGTGCCTTTGAGGAGGAGTCAGAGGAGGCGGTCGGTGAACCGCAGCGACTAGTGGAGTGGCAAGCTGACGATGTCATGTAGACATTCGGTTTAGCTCGGAGCTGCGAACATTTTGGGAATTTTGAGAATGATATTGTTTTATACTTTTGGGTTGTATTGGCCTTTGTTGGCCTTAATTTTGGGGAATGTTAATTAACTGGTTCTTTTGTTAAACTTTAACTTAATGTTTTGGGAATGCTAAGATATCATTGCTCACTCTGACATCATGTCATACATGTGTAACATCTGTCTTATTTGATATGATTGGGTTATGAATCTGATTTGCTACACGCTTCCGCACCTATACAAATGTTCTATGAGTGTATGAGGATTCCTCACCGCGGAAACCTGTGGGAAATTAACGTAACGTACAACCATTACAAGGGGTGGTTCATCATCTACGCCACCCCCGTCGCGGTCCCGGGACCCCCGGTCTGGGGTCGCGACAGGCTGGTATCAGAGCGAGACATGTTTCAGGCAATTAAAAGGAACTAGAAATCCTAAGGACGTGGCGAGGATCCGTTAGACTTCTTGTTAGACTTTTCGCTAGTTAGACTCGTGTGAGCAATGTGTGACCCTTATATGACTTCTATGCTAACAATTTGTTTTACAGTGCTATGCCACCTCGAAAAAGACCCGTAACCGACAACCCCACCGCAAGCAATAGTGAACACACCGGGCCACTAGGAAACGGCATACCGGATCCAAACATGCAGAACCAATTCCAACAGATGATGCAAGCCATGCTTGACCAGCAACGTCAAGCCAATGAAAATCAGGCAAGACTGCAAGAACAAATGGCCAGGAAGGATGAAGAGCATGCTAGGGAGATGGCCATGATGCAAAGGCAACTGTTAGAAGTATTGGAAAGGAGACCTGAACCGGCACCAGCGCAACCTCCAGGCACTCAGATCGTCATCAACAATAGGGAACAGGATCCCAACGCGTTGTACGAGAAGTTTAGGAAGAGGGGTCCCAAGGAGTTCACTGGGCATGAGGACCCACTAGCTGCAGACGACTGGTTGGAACAGACAGAGAACATCTTCGAGATATTCAAATGTACCGGTAGACAGCAAGTGCAACTTACCGCTTCCATGTTCACCGGCCTAGCAGACATATGGTGGAAGACAATCAAGGCTGAATATAGGACCATAGCAGACGCAGAGGCTTGGGCAAGTTTCAAGAGACAATTCAGTGACAAATATGTACCGACGCATGTGAAGAGGCAAAAGGCCATTGAATTCCAGCAGCTCGTACAAGGTAACACAACTGTGCAAGAGTACCTCACGAAGTTTGAGAGGTTGTCTCGATATGCCCCCGAATTAATTGACACTGTGGAGAAGAAGATAACGCGGTTCCTCGAAGGACTCAACCCGATCATTGAAAGGGATGCCACGGGTGTTGTACCACCTATCACTTTTGAAGAGGCTGTGAGAAGGGCCTACAAATTCGAGAACCTGAACAACAAGATCCTCAAGATCCAAGGAAAGGCACCAGCTCACCAACAGAATCACCAACCAAGGAACCATCAGAACAAGCGACCGAGGCATGAACAAAACGTGCAGAATGCTCTAGTTTGCGTTCATTGTGGTAAGAACCACGAGAGTGCTCAATGCCGTACAATTACGGGAGCATGTTTCAGATGTGGATCCATGGCACACCAGCTCAAAGACTGCCCAAGGCAAGCTGGGCAAGGTAACAACAGGCAGAACCAGCAACAACAAGGAACACAGCGCCAGGCACCACCTCAGAATGCATTAGCTGTACAAAACCAGCCAAGGCCACTCCAGCAACAGGCTCCACAGCAACAATATAGACCTCCACAGCAGCATCAAGCTCGTCAACAAGGACAGAATCAGAATCAGCGTCCTCCTCAGCAGTATAGAAATGCACAGCAAGGAAGGCAACAGCAGGCTCAGAATAGGCCTCAGCAGCGAGGACAAGTGTATGCAATTAACCAAGCTGATGCAGAGGCAGCAGACAACGTGGTGGAAGGTACACTCCTAGTTTGTGGATTTGAAGCTAAAGTTTTGTTTGATCCTGGCTCTACGCACTCATTCTTGTCTCCAAAATTTTCTAAGTTGATTGATATGCCTGCTAGAGAACTTGAGTATGTGTTGACAGTGTCCACCCCCGTAGGCAAACAAGTTGTGTGTAGGAAGTACTATCCTAGATGTGCTATTCAGATAGGAGATGTGGTGCTACCGGCGAATCTTATTTTGTTGGAGATGTATGATTTCGATGTTATTCTAGGGATGGATTGGTTAGCCGGATACCATGCTACGATGGACTGTTTCCATAAGACCCTCACGTTCAAATTAGAGGAGACCCCAGCAGGCGTTTTGTTCCATGGGGAGAGGAGAAATTCTTGTCCAAGATTCGTCTCAGCATTGAAGGCTGATAGACTAGTGAGAAATGGATGTGAATGCTATTTAGCGTTTATCACGGAGGATAAACGGTCCCAAGGGGTGGAGGAGATCCCAATTGTTTGCGAATTTCCAGACATCTTTCCAGAAGAAATCCCAGGTTTACCACCTGTTAGGGAGATTGACTTCACCATCGAATTGTTACCAGGGACCGCTCCGATATCTATCGCACCATACAGAATGGCTCCAGCTGAATTAGGAGAGTTGAAGATTCAGTTGCAAGAATTGTTGGATAAAGGTTTTATTAGACCGAGCGTCTCACCTTGGGGAGCTCCAGTTTTATTCGTCAAGAAGAAAGACGGTTCCATGAGAATGTGCATTGACTACCGGAAATTGAACCAAGCTACCATCAAGAACAAGTATCCGTTGCCAAGAATAGATGAATTGTTTGACCAATTGCAAGGTGCTGCTTACTTTTCGAAGATCGATCTAAGATCCGGTTATCATCAGCTGAGAGTTAGAGATTCAGATGTATCAAAGACAGCGTTCCGGACGAGATATGGACACTATGAGTTTCTAGTGATGCCATTTGGACTGACAAATGCACCAGCAGTATTCATGGCTTTGATGAACAAGATATTTGCGGAGTACTTAGACCAATTCACAGTGGTGTTTATTGATGACATTTTGGTGTACTCTAAGTCTAGAGAAGAGCATGAAGAGCATTTGAGGATAGCATTGCAACTCCTAAGAGACAATCAATTGTATGCGAAGCTCGCTAAGTGCGATTTTTGGCTTGAAGAAGTCGCATTTTTAGGCCATATCATTTCCAAAGAAGGATTATCAGTGGACCCAGCCAAGATAGATGCAGTTGTGAAGTGGGAAAGACCGAAGAACGCGTCAGAAATCAGAAGTTTTCTTGGATTGGCGGGTTACTATCGAAGATTTGTGCAAGGATTTTCGTCGATTGCAGCCTCATTGACAAAGTTGACCAAGAAGAATGCACCCTATGTGTGGACAGACCGATGTGAGGCCAGCTTCCAAGAGTTGAAGAAGAGATTAACTTCAGCACCCGTCCTCACTTTACCATCCGGGAGCGGAGGTTACACCATTTTTACAGATGCGTCGAATATAGGACTCGGTTGTGTGTTGATGCAAGATAGAAAAGTCATTGCTTATGGATCCCGGCAGTTGAAGGACCACGAGAAGAACTATGCAACGCACGATCTGGAATTAGCGGCGGTCGTTTTTGCACTAAAGATGTGGAGACATTACCTCTACGGGGAGAAATTCGAAGTCCACTCCGATCACCGCAGCTTACAGTATTTGTTCTCTCAGAAGGAGTTGAATATGAGACAAAGAAGATGGATGGAATACATCAAAGATTACGATTTTCCGATCAAATACCACCCGGGAAAGGCAAATGTAGTAGCCGATGCCTTGAGTAGGAAGTCAGCCAGTGTGGCGAGCCTAAGAGTTACGTGCTTCTTTCAGCAATTTGAAGAGTTGGGGGTAGATTTTCAGCCCCTAAGCGAGGGAGTGATGTTAGCCAACATGTCAGTGTCTGAACCCTCGTTCATTCGGAAGATCAAGGACAACCAATTGCAAGATCCAGAGTTGGCCAAGATTTCAGAGCATATAGCAGAACGTCCTGATTTCCGTATTGTGGATGGAGTCTTATTCTATCGTGATCGTCTATGCGTGCCCAATATTGAAGATTTGAAGAACGATATTATGACAGAGGCACACAGCACGAAATACTCTATGCATCCGGGTAGCACGAAGATGTACCAGAACTTGAAGGGCAGATTTTGGTGGAACAACATGAAGAGGGAGATAGCAGCTTTCGTTTCCCGATGTTTGACGTGTCAGTTGGTGAAGGCAGAGCATCAGAGACCTCCAGGGTTATTGCAGCCACTAGAGATCCCAGAGTGGAAATGGGAGCATATCACCATGGATTTCATCTCGGGATTGCCAAGGACCAGAAAAGGGAACAACTCCATATGGGTAATTGTGGACCGTCTCACCAAATCAGCTCATTTTATTCCCATGAAGACCGGAGAGAAAATGCATATGTTACCTCTCGCGGAGTTATTTGTCAACGAGATTGTCAGCCGTCACGGGCAGCCAGTCTCCATTACTTCGGACAGAGATAGCAGATTCGTCTCGAGATTTTGGAAGACTTTGCATGAGTCTATGGGAACAAAGCTTCAGTTCAGCACAGCGTATCACCCACAAACAGATGGTCAGTCGGAAAGGACAATTCAGACCCTTGAAGATATGCTTCGAGCGTGTGTACTAGATTTCAAGACTCAATGGGATGAGACCCTACCACTTTGCGAATTCGCCTACAACAACAGTTATCATTCGAGCATTGGGATGGCACCTTTTGAGGCATTGTATGGTAGGAGGTGTAGAACTCCAGTTTGTTGGGAAGAAGTAGGTATTCGCAGTTTTCATGGACCGACTATGGTGAGTGAAACCAGCGACAAGGTCAAGTTGATCCAAGAACGTCTGAAAGTAGCCCGGAGTAGACAGAAGAGTTATGCAGACTCTCATCGCAGGGACTTACATTTTAAGGAAGGAGATAAGGTTTTCTTGAAGGTGTCACCTACTAGAGGAACTCTGAGATTCGGTCAGAAAGGCAAATTATCTCGGAGATACATTGGACCCTACGATATCATGAGCAAGATTGGTGACGTGGCTTACAGATTAGCCTTACCACCCGAGCTTTCCGGCGTACACAATGTGTTCCATGTGTCTATGTTGAAAAAGTACGTCCCCGATCCGTCGCATGTACTCCGTCATGAACCATTAGAGATCAGAGAAGATGCCACTTATGTCGAGAAGCCTATCCAGATCATCGATACGAAGGAACAAGAACTGAGGACAAGGACTATACAATGGGTGAAAGTGCTTTGGGAAAATCACGGACCTGAAGAGGCAACGTGGGAATTACGGGATCAAGTTCAGAAGAAGTACCCGCATCTACTACCCGAGGTTAGTTATTTTATTTCATTTGGTGGACCAAATGCCCTAAGGGGTGGAGGATGTAAGACCCCGCCCCGAGAGTTTCCGCTTAGGGTTAATTAAGACGTGTGTTGGTTATAAGTAAGATTAGTGGTAATTGGTTAAATCTGGATTAGAATAGCTTTTTATAGCTTTGGATAAATTTGGGAACTCTTTTGATCTAGTGGGGCCCTTTGGGGGTTCCTTTTTAGGGTGTCTTGATTAGTTTGGGATTTATTTGTTAATTCTGGAAATCGGTAAATTGCTCCGTTGAATGTATTTTATGATTCCCGACAACTTTCGTATTTGCTCCGTTTCGATTCGAGACCTCTAGACTCTACTTTGTCATTGATAGGGGTAAAACAGTCTTTTTACACAAAATCTGGACACCATTTTCGATGTCTCCGAAACTTGTAAAATATATACTTTTTGGAAAGTAGAAATTCCGACGATCAATTCTTCCTTCTTCGTCGAATCCGTCCGAAACCCGTAGATTGATGTTCTAGCCCATTTTAGACTTTTAAGTTGTGGGACCCATTCAGATTTCTATATAAGGGGAAGTCTTCTTCTTCTTCCTCTTCTTGCAACTCCTTGAGAAAGAAGGTATCCCAGCCCAGCCCTAGACCATTCTTCTTGCTTCTTGCTTCCCCATCTCTCAACCTCTCTCAAATCTCTTGCTAAAGGCTAAGTGAATGCTACAATCTTCTTCCCCTCCATGAGAGCTCCTTCTTGGTACCATTTTTAGAGAGAAACCACCATTCAAGGACCCTCTTTGAACAAGCCTTGTGTATTTTAAGGACTTCCATGTAAGCTTTTCTTCTTGTCTTTTAGATTTGGATTATTCTAGTCTTGAGGATGCTTCATTTCCATTATTGGAAGTTATCCTTTTCTATTTCATAGTTTTGAACTTTTAGGGCTTGTAATGATTGTATTTGGGGATTTTGTGTGTAGATTGTAAATTTGAGCTTGATAGTGGATTAGAGCTTGATTAGCATTCTTGGAGACCAAGGCAAGTGGATGAATGGATTAGATTTGATTGAGTTCTTATTTTGGTTAAAAATGTGAATTCTACTATTCCCATTTCATTTGATTTAGAATGTTATAATGCTTTTGGAAATGTATATATATTGTTATGGCTTTCTCTTAGTTAATTCTAGGAGAATATATGCATGCATTCATGAAAGTTATTTTGGTTGGTATGACCTCTTAGATAGTTTTGTATTTGCATTGAATGAAGTTGGATGGGTAGGAGAAATAAATGCATTGGTGGAATGGTAGTTGGTGGAAAGAAGTAAATGTTGAATGGAAGGGAATGAACCCATTTCATGTTAGGAAATGGTTGGAATGAAGGTGAAATGGTCTGGGAGAGAGATGACCGAAATCTGCACCTGATGTGTAGTTCCCGCAGCTGGGCGGTCAGCGGGCGGTCACCTCGGCGGCTAGCCGACAGGTGACCGGCGGCTAGCCGACCCAGATACGGTTAGAAACACAGAATGCTGCATTTTGACAGGCGAACCGCGGTCAGCCGCTCGGTCAGCTCGCGGCTAACCGCCAATCCCAAACCCCAGTGACCGCTAGGTAGCCGCGAGGCGCGGTTAGAAACACAGAATGCTACATTTTAGCAGGGTGAACCGCGGTCAGCTCCGCGGTCAGCCAGCGGCTAACCGCCGATCACCTCGGCGGCTAACCGCCATCTGACCGACAGGTGACCGAAATTTACCCAGAATTCCTGAGTCTTTTCCATTAGTTTCAGATATGGTATTGAAAGGTTTGGATGGGTTGTTCTGATGCCCTACCACCTTGGAAAGACTCAGGGGATGACATAAGGAGATTGACTTAGAAAGAAACACCATCTCGGAAATGTATTAGGACCTTTAGATTCATCAACGTGCATAAGGAAACTTAGTGTGTCCTCTATCATTTGAGTACCATACTAAGGGTAATTTAGACATACAAGCTCCTTATACAGGTCATTTGAATATAGATGCCCCAATACATAGTCCCTAATGGCATAAGGATTTATTGCATTGTTTTATTCAGTTATTCGTATAATAGCACGAATCTACTGGTTTTCTCTCAAATCCCGATTTGTACACCCGATATGCCTTGCCAGCCCGTGTATGCATGAACCGAAAATGAATTGAAATGTGTGCCTTCGAGCACCATTCCCCGCCTGCCCGTATGTTTTATATTGATATAGATTTGTATATGTTTTGATTTATCATGTAACCTAAGAGTCGGCACCACTAAGCTTGGACATCCTTGTCAGTCTGATCAACTGACTTGGGTCTCCCCCTGTGCTCCCGCCAGTTGCAACTTGGATCCTGTACTGTCCCGTTACCCGGTTCGCGGCCGTGGTCCTGCCTAGCTATATGTATAAGTATATGTATATATGTTTATAATATTGGTTCTCGTCACTTCGTGTGATTGAGCCCAATGCACGCAATGTGCTCTCATCACTTTAGTGATAGAGAGGATGTAGCTTCAGTGTGGTTGCCACCTAGTCAGTTCCTGTACCTTGAACACCCCGCATGATTTGTATTGCATCTTTACTTTAAATGAACTATGCATCCTGTTTTATGACAGTTTTCGATTACAACTATGATATGTTTTGATTTCTTTATTGGTATACCTATTCACCCACCTGCCAGACCGTCGTGTCTGACCCATTTTGTGGTACTCAGGTCCAGCTCCCGTTAGTGCCTTTGAGGAGGAGTCAGAGGAGGCGGTCGGTGAACCGCAGCGACTAGTGGAGTGGCAAGCTGACGATGTCATGTAGACATTCGGTTTAGCTCGGAGCTGCGAACATTTTGGGAATTTTGAGAATGATATTGTTTTATACTTTTGGGTTGTATTGGCCTTTGTTGGCCTTAATTTTGGGGAATGTTAATTAACTGGTTCTTTTGTTAAACTTTAACTTAATGTTTTGGGAATGCTAAGATATCATTGCTCACTCTGACATCATGTCATACATGTGTAAAATCTGTCTTATTTGATATGATTGGGTTATGAATCTGATTTGCTACACGCTTCCGCACCTATACAAATGTTCTATGAGTGTATGAGGATTCCTCACCGCGGAAACCTGTGGGAAATTAACGTAACGTACAACCATTACAAGGGGTGGTTCATCATCTACGCCACCCCCGTCGCGGTCCCGGGACCCCTGGTCTGGGGTCGCGACAACAAGAGCATGGCAACTTCACTTTAAAGTCTCCTCACAATCTAGTATGCAGGAAATGGGATCAAACCCTCCAGCGGCCTTCTATGATTTGGTTTACAAGGTGTATTAAAAAACAGTCCATCTGTGCTTGGATGTTACTAAGGGGAAGGCTAAAAAAAAAAGATTTCCTCCCTCAAAGGAATGTGGCGTGTGATTCTTGTTGCGTTCTTTGCAATTTGTACATGTGAGACAGCTGCTCATTTAATTGTCTACTGCCCTTACTCTCAAGAAGTGTGGAAATCTCTCTTAGAAAAGCTAGACCTGGAGCCGATCAGCTGTGAAAATCCTCCATTGGAATTGCTGGAATCCATTATATTTCCAATAGAGCAGCAACAGACAGGCCTTCTGACTCCTGGGAACACTCCAGCACGGCTGTGTTACAGAACATTATTCAGACCGCATGCAGTAGAACTCATTATCTTGACATAGCTTTCTTTCCCAAATGAAATCTGTCATCATTGGAATGTTCCTCCAAGCAACTCAGGTCTCCGATCGAAGCTTCCTCCCTAATTGAACCCTGGGTGGCGAGTATTTACTTGGTCAACTAATAACCATGTGATTGGAGTTCTACGGAGTGACGTCCATAAACAGAAGGCGGGTCATATTGAGCAGGAGTTGATTTACTTTATGGCAGTATTTCAAATAATGCAGCTCATTCCAGAGAATATCACACATCTTACTATTGACTCAGATTCAGCGCTCCATCGAGTCCTTCGCAGTCCTCAGAAGTCTGATTGGAAGGTACGCTTTCAAGTAAGAAGATTACATACATTTCCTAATAAATTTGAGCAGATTCAGTACTTGATGCTTCATCTAAGAACAGCGCGATTCCGCAAAGTTTTAAACAGAAACTCAGCTACTTTCTACGGTAATCATAATGCATTTGAATATTTGTATAGACAAAAATATAGAAGCTAGTGAGCAGCTTTGGTGGTTAGTTTATTTATGGATTATTTTAGTACTTATTTGTTTATTAGTTGTAAATAGAGGGGTATGCCCCTTTGGAAGCATCTTCCATGTGGGAGAGTTCCTTTTCTGTATTATATTCTTTTAGAAATAGAAGAACTAACTTTTCCTTAAAAAAAAAATAAAGAAAAGATAAAAACCAGTCTCGAGGGATTCTGCCCCGTTTCCGACCAAAAACCGTATCTCGTGCAGTCAAGAGCCGACATTTGGATAAAAACGCGGGTTCGATGATTCTAGTGCATTTCATGGTATCACGATCTAGTCTTACGCTTCGAGATGCGTTTCATACTACTCTAGGCCGAAACACACATTTCAGGATATTTTGAGATACGTTTAGCTTAAAGACGTTTTTCACGCGATTCTGGGGTTAGGAACGCGTTGCAGGGGTTTCAAGGTTGTTTAAGACCGAGACCAGTGCTTCGGGCAGTTCGTTGGTAGTTCTAGGCGGCTCTGGGAGAATGAAGGTTGTAAACCGCATTTCACGCGATTCATAGTTCAGAGCCGCGCTCTGGAGCTTCTGTGACGTCTTCTTACTTCAGAACGGGCTTCTGGGGAATTATGGCTCAAGAGCTAATCCTGTCGGTCTTTGCCTCATTTCTGACTTTCAAGACAATTTTGTGCAATCCGTGCCCATTATTTGAAGATAAATGGGTGCAGCGGCACTCTAGGCGTTTTGGGGTATTCCGGTCCAGTCTTTCACCTTAAAATTCGTTTCAGGCGATTCTATGCAGAAGCACCCGTTTGATGATATTCTGAGATACCTTCCTCTTTAATAAGTATTTCAGGCGAATCACGGCTTAGGAACGCATTACATGGGCTTTAGGGTTGTTTCAGACTAAAACGCGTGCTTCGGGCAATTCCGAGGTGATTTTATCATGAAACCACGTTCTAGGTGGCTCTTGAAAGATGCTGGCTCCAAACCGCGTTTCACGAAATCCACGGTCGAAAGACGCGCATAGGAAACTTCCAGGAATCCTTTTCCCCTTCAGACGGGACTCGGGCAAACTGGGGTTGAACAACTCATCGTGCGGTATTCAGAGACATTTCTTACTGAAAACCGTATTTCGTGCGGTGAATAGCCTATATCCGGATAAAAGCGTGTCCAGGGTGATTCTACGGCACTCAGGGGGTTATGCTCTTCCGTTTTGCTTTGAAATGCATCTCATACGGTCCTAGGCTGAAATACGCATTTTAGGATATTATGAGGTATGCCTTTCTTTAAAACGTGCTCCACGCGATTCTAGGGTTTCGAACGAATTGCCGGCTATTCAAGGTTGTTTAAGACCGGATCCCATGCTTCGGGCAGCCTGTTGGGGACTCTAAGCGTCTCCTGGCAAATGTAAGCTGTAAACAGCGTCTCGCGCAAGTGATGGTTAGAAGACGCGCTCGTGAAAGTACGAGTACTGCTTTTTCTTCTTTTTTTTTACTTTGAAATGGGTTTCCGGCAAGTTAGTGCATAAAAACTAGTCTCGAGCAGTGGCAGCAGCAAATCTCGAGCACTCTCTTGATCATTTTAAGGAATTCGCAGGGCTGGGCGTCAATTGGACAAAAAGGTGCAAGTTTCTTTGCAAATTGTAAGACTGATGAACAGATGGCAATATCTTCAATTCTTAATGTCACGAAGGTAGATCTTCCAATCAGATATGTTGGGGTTCCCTTGTCTTCCAGGAAGCTCAATTTCAATGACCGTGAACCTCTACTAGCGAAAGTTCGGCAACGATTATTTGGGTGGAAAGCTAAAGCATCATCATATGCAGGTAGCGTGGAACTGATTAAGTCTACATTATCTTCCTTCCATCTATTACGGGCGACTGTATTTATGCTTCCTCAAGCTGCTTTGCATGCTCTGGATCGTCATGTCAGGGATTTCTTCTGGAATTGTTGAATTCTCATTACATCCATCCTATAGCTTGGGACTCTATATGCCAACCGATAGCTATGGGTGGATTGGGTATCAACTCAATTCATGGAACAGCCAAGGCAGCCCTCTTAAGGAAAGTTTGGAATGTTGTCAGCAACAAACACACCTGCTGGAGCTTATGGATTAATGCCAAGTACTTCCGTGGAACGTCTTTTTGGGACGTGTTAATCCCTAAAACTGCCCCTTGGGGTTGGAAGAACATTTTAGTGCTTAGACTAATTGCTATGCCTCACATAAAATTACTAGCTGGCAATGGGCACCAAATAAAGTTCTGGACTGACCCTTGGGTTAATGGAGGGCGTTTAAAAGATTGTCATGGATATAGAGCAGTGTATGATCTAGGCGTGGGGCCTGATATTAACGTCCCTCAATTTATTCAGAATCACAGGTGGAAGTTTCCCACTCCCACTTCAAATGCATTGATGGATATCTTCCAAACGATTCCAAATGAGATCGAGCCATGGCCTAACTTCAATGATGGACTTGTTTGGACTCTACAAGAGCATGGCAACTTCACTTTAAAGTCTCCTCACAATCTAGTATGTAGGAAATGGGATCAAACCCTCCAGCGGCCTTCTATGATTTGGTTTACAGGGTGTATTAAAAAACACTCCATCTGTGCTTGGATGTTACTAAGGGGAAGGCTAAAAAAAAAGAATTTCCTCCTTCAAAGGAATGTGGCGTGTGATTCTTGTTGCGTTCTTTGCAATTTGTACATGTGAGACAGCTGCTCATTTAATTGTCTACTGCCCTTACTCTCAAGAAGTGTGGAAATCTCTCTTAGAAAAGCTAGACCTGGAGCCGATCAGCTGTGAAAATCCTCCATTGGAATTGCTGGAATCCATTATATTTCCAATAGAGCAGCAACAGACAGGCCTTCTGACTCCTGGGAACACTCCAGCACGGCTGTGTTACAGAACATTATTCAGACCGCATGCAGTAGAACTCATTATCTTGACATAGCTTTCTTTCCCAAATGAAATCTGTCATCATTGGAATGTTCCTCCAAGCAACTCAGGTCTCCGATCGAAGCTTCCTCCCTAATTGAACCCTGGGTGGCGAGTATTTACTTGGTCAACTAATAACCATGTGATTGGAGTTCTACGGAGTGACGTCCATAAACAGAAGGCGGGTCATATTGAGCAGGAGTTGATTTACTTTATGGCAGTATTTCAAATAATGCAGCTCATTCCAGAGAATATCACACATCTTACTATTGACTCAGATTCAGCGCTCCATCGAGTCCTTCGCAGTCCTCAGAAGTCTGATTGGAAGGTACGCTTTCAAGTAAGAAGATTACATACATTTCCTAATAAATTTGAGCAGATTCAGTACTTGATGCTTCATCTAAGAACAGCGCGATTCCGCAAAGTTTTAAACAGAAACTCAGCTACTTTCTACGGTAATCATAATGCATTTGAATATTTGTATAGACAAAAATATAGAAGCTAGTGAGCAGCTTTGGTGGTTAGTTTATTTATGGATTATTTTAGTACTTATTTGTTTATTAGTTGTAAATAGAGGGGTATGCCCCTTTGGAAGCATCTTCCATGTGGGAGAGTTCCTTTTCTGTATTATATTCTTTTAGAAATAGAAGAACTAACTTTTCCTTCAAAAAAAAATAAAGAAAAGATAAAAACCAGTCTCGAGGGATTCTGCCCCGTTTCCGACCAAAAACCGTATCTCGTGCAGTCAAGAGCCGACATTTGGATAAAAACGCGGGTTCGATGATTCTAGTGCATTTCATGGTATCACGATCTAGTCTTACGCTTCGAGATGCGTTTCATACTACTCTAGGCCGAAACACACATTTCAGGATATTTTGAGATACGTTTAGCTTAAAGACGTTTTTCACGCGATTCTGGGGTTAGGAACGCGTTGCAGGGGTTTCAAGGTTGTTTAAGACCGAGACCAGTGCTTCGGGCAGTTCGTTGGTAGTTCTAGGCGGCTCTGGGAGAATGAAGGTTGTAAACCGCATTTCACGCGATTCATAGTTCAGAGCCGCGCTCTGGAGCTTCTGTGACGTCTTCTTACTTCAGAACGGGCTTCTGGGGAATTATGGCTCAAGAGCTAATCCTGTCGGTCTTTGCCTCATTTCTGACTTTCAAGACAATTTTGTGCAATCCGTGCCCATTATTTGAAGATAAATGGGTGCAGCGGCACTCTAGGCGTTTTGGGGTATTCCGGTCCAGTCTTTCACCTTAAAATTCGTTTCAGGCGATTCTATGCAGAAGCACCCGTTTGATGATATTCTGAGATACCTTCCTCTTTAATAAGTATTTCAGGCGAATCACGGCTTAGGAACGCATTACATGGGCTTTAGGGTTGTTTCAGACTAAAACGCGTGCTTCGGGCAATTCCGAGGTGATTTTATCATGAAACCACGTTCTAGGTGGCTCTTGAAAGATGCTGGCTCCAAACCGCGTTTCACGAAATCCACGGTCGAAAGACGCGCATAGGAAACTTCCAGGAATCCTTTTCCCCTTCAGACGGGACTCGGGCAAACTGGGGTTGAACAACTCATCGTGCGGTATTCAGAGACATTTCTTACTGAAAACCGTATTTCGTGCGGTGAATAGCCTATATCCGGATAAAAGCGTGTCCAGGGTGATTCTACGGCACTCAGGGGGTTATGCTCTTCCGTTTTGCTTTGAAATGCATCTCATACGGTCCTAGGCTGAAATACGCATTTTAGGATATTATGAGGTATGCCTTTCTTTAAAACGTGCTCCACGCGATTCTAGGGTTTCGAACGAATTGCCGGCTATTCAAGGTTGTTTAAGACCGGATCCCATGCTTCGGGCAGCCTGTTGGGGACTCTAAGCGTCTCCTGGCAAATGTAAGCTGTAAACAGCGTCTCGCGCAAGTGATGGTTAGAAGACGCGCTCGTGAAAGTACGAGTACTGCTTTTTCTTCTTTTTTTTTACTTTGAAATGGGTTTCCGGCAAGTTAGTGCATAAAAACTAGTCTCGAGCAGTGGCAGCAGCAAATCTCGAGCACTCTCTTGATCATTTTAAGGAATTCGCAGGGCTGGGCGTCAATTGGACAAAAAGGTGCAAGTTTCTTTGCAAATTGTAAGACTGATGAACAGATGGCAATATCTTCAATTCTTAATGTCACGAAGGTAGATCTTCCAATCAGATATGTTGGGGTTCCCTTGTCTTCCAGGAAGCTCAATTTCAATGACCGTGAACCTCTACTAGCGAAAGTTCGGCAACGATTATTTGGGTGGAAAGCTAAAGCATCATCATATGCAGGTAGCGTGGAACTGATTAAGTCTACATTATCTTCCTTCCATCTATTACGGGCGACTGTATTTATGCTTCCTCAAGCTGCTTTGCATGCTCTGGATCGTCATGTCAGGGATTTCTTCTGGAATTGTTGAATTCTCATTACATCCATCCTATAGCTTGGGACTCTATATGCCAACCGATAGCTATGGGTGGATTGGGTATCAACTCAATTCATGGAACAGCCAAGGCAGCCCTCTTAAGGAAAGTTTGGAATGTTGTCAGCAACAAACACACCTGCTGGAGCTTATGGATTAATGCCAAGTACTTCCGTGGAACGTCTTTTTGGGACGTGTTAATCCCTAAAACTGCCCCTTGGGGTTGGAAGAACATTTTAGTGCTTAGACTAATTGCTATGCCTCACATAAAATTACTAGCTGGCAATGGGCACCAAATAAAGTTCTGGACTGACCCTTGGGTTAATGGAGGGCGTTTAAAAGATTGTCATGGATATAGAGCAGTGTATGATCTAGGCGTGGGGCCTGATATTAACGTCCCTCAATTTATTCAGAATCACAGGTGGAAGTTTCCCACTCCCACTTCAAATGCATTGATGGATATCTTCCAAACGATTCCAAATGAGATCGAGCCATGGCCTAACTTCAATGATGGACTTGTTTGGACTCTACAAGAGCATGGCAACTTCACTTTAAAGTCTCCTCACAATCTAGTATGCAGGAAATGGGATCAAACCCTCCAGCGGCCTTCTATGATTTGGTTTACAGGGTGTATTAAAAAACACTCCATCTGTGCTTGGATGTTACTAAGGGGAAGGCTAAAAAAAAAGAATTTCCTCCTTCAAAGGAATGTGGCGTGTGATTCTTGTTGCGTTCTTTGCAATTTGTACATGTGAGACAGCTGCTCATTTAATTGTCTACTGCCCTTACTCTCAAGAAGTGTGGAAATCTCTCTTAGAAAAGCTAGACCTGGAGCCGATCAGCTGTGAAAATCCTCCATTGGAATTGCTGGAATCCATTATATTTCCAATAGAACAGCAACAGACAGGCCTTCTGACTCCTGGGAACACTCCAGCACGGCTGTGTTACAGAACATTATTCAGACCGCATGCAGTAGAACTCATTATCTTGACATAGCTTTCTTTCCCAAATGAAATCTGTCATCATTGGAATGTTCCTCCAAGCAACTCAGGTCTCCGATCGAAGCTTCCTCCCTAATTGAACCCTGGGTGGCGAGTATCTACTTGGTCAACTAATAACCATGTGATTGGAGTTCTACGGAGTGACGTCCATAAACAGAAGGCGGGTCATATTGAGCAGGAGTTGACTTACTTTATGGCAGTATTTCAAATAATGCAGCTCATTCCAGAGACTATCACACATCTTACTATTGACTCAGATTGAGCGCTCCATCGAGTCCTTCGCAGTCCTCAGAAGTCTGATTGGAAGGTACGCTTTCAAGTAAGAAGATTACATACATTTCCTAATAAATTTGAGCAGATTCAGTACTTGATGCTTCATCTAAGAACAGCTCGATTCCGCAAAGTTTTAAACAGAAACTCAGCTACTTTCTACGGTAATCATAATGCATTTGAATATTTGTATAGACAAAAATATAGAAGCTAGTGAGCAGCTTTGGTGGTTAGTTTATTTATGGATTATTTTAGTACTTATTTGTTTATTAGTTGTAAATAGAGGGGTATGCCCCTTTGGAAGCATCTTCCATGTGGGAGAGTTCATTTTCTGTATTATATTCTTTTAGAAATAGAAGAACTAACTTTTCCTTCAAAAAAAAATAAAGAAAAGATAAAAACCAGTCTCGAGGGATTCAGCCCCGTTTCCGACCAAAAACCGTATCTCGTGCAGTCAAGAGCCGACATTTGGATAAAAACGCGGGTTCGATGATTCTAGTGCATTTCATGGTATCACGATCTAGTCTTACGCTTCGAGATGCGTTTCATACTACTCTAGGCCGAAACACACATTTCAGGATATTTTGAGATACGTTTAGCTTAAAGACGTTTTTCACGCGATTCTAGGGTTAGGAACGCGTTGCAGGGGTTTCAAGGTTGTTTAAGACCGAGACCAGTGCTTCGGGCAGTTCGTTGGTAGTTCTAGGCGGCTCTGGGAGAATGAAGGTTGTAAACCGCATTTCACGCGATTCATAGTTCAGAGCCGCGCTCTGGAGCTTCTGTGACGTCTTCTTACTTCAGAACGGGCTTCTGGGGAATTATGGCTCAAGAGCTAATCCTGTCGGTCTTTGCCTCATTTCTGACTTTCAAGACAATTTTGTGCAATCCGTGCCCATTATTTGGAGATAAATGGGTGCAGCGGCACTCTAGGCGTTTTGGGGTATTCCGGTCCAGTCTTTCACCTTAAAATTCGTTTCAGGCGATTCTATGCAGAAGCACCCGTTTGATGATATTCTGAGATACCTTCCTCTTTAATAAGTATTTCAGGCGAATCACGGCTTAGGAACGCATTACATGGGCTTTAGGGTTGTTTCAGACTAAAACGCGTGCTTCGGGCAATTCCGAGGTGATTTTATCATGAAACCACGTTCTAGGTGGCTCTTGAAAGATGCTGGCTCCAAACCGCGTTTCACGAAATCCACGGTCGAAAGACGCGCATAGGAAACTTCCAGGAATCCTTTTCCCCTTCAGACGGGACTCGGGCAAACTGGGGTTGAACAACTCATCGTGCGGTATTTAGAGACATTTCTTACTGAAAACCGTATTTCGTGCGGTGAATAGCCTATATCCGGATAAAAGCGTGTCCAGGGTGATTCTACGGCACTCAGGGGGTTATGCTCTTCCGTTTTGCTTTGAAATGCATCTCATACGGTCCTAGGCTGAAATACGCATTTTAGGATATTATGAGGTATGCCTTTCTTTAAAACGTGCTCCACGCGATTCTAGGGTTTCGAACGAATTGCCGGCTATTCAAGGTTGTTTAAGACCGGATCCCATGCTTCGGGCAGCCTGTTGGGGACTCTAAGCGTCTCCTGGCAAATGTAAGCTGTAAACAGCGTCTCGCGCAAGTGATGGTTAGAAGACGCGCTCGTGAAAGTACGAGTACTGCTTTTTCTTCTTTTTTTTTACTTTGAAATGGGTTTCCGGCAAGTTAGTGCATAAAAACTAGTCTCGAGCAGTGGCAGCAGCAAATCTCGAGCACTCTCTTGATCATTTTAAGGAATTCGCAGGGCTGGGCGTCAATTGGACAAAAAGGTGCAAGTTTCTTTGCAAATTGTAAGACTGATGAACAGATGGCAATATCTTCAATTCTTAATGTCACGAAGGTAGATCTTCCAATCAGATATGTTGGGGTTCCCTTGTCTTCCAGGAAGCTCAATTTCAATGACCGTGAACCTCTACTAGCGAAAGTTCGGCAACGATTATTTGGGTGGAAAGCTAAAGCATCATCATATGCAGGTAGCGTGGAACTGATTAAGTCTACATTATCTTCCTTCCATCTATTACGGGCGACTGTATTTATGCTTCCTCAAGCTGCTTTGCATCCTCTGGATCGTCATGTCAGGGATTTCTTCTGGAATTGTTGAATTCTCATTACATCCATCCTATAGCTTGGGACTCTATATGCCAACCGATAGCTATATGTGGATTGGGTATCAACTCAATTCATGGAACAGCCAAGGCAGCCCTCTTAAGGAAAGTTTGGAATGTTGTCAGCAACAAACACACCTGCTGGAGCTTATGGATTAATGCCAAGTACTTCCGTGGAACGTCTTTTTGGGACGTGTTAATCCCTAAAACTGCCCCTTGGGGTTGGAAGAACATTTTAGTGCTTAGACTAATTGCTATGCCTCACATAAAATTACTAGCTGGCAATGGGCACCAAATAAAGTTCTGGACTGACCCTTGGGTTAATGGAGGGCGTTTAAAAGATTGTCATGGAGATAGAGCAGTGTATGATCTAGGCGTGGGGCCTGATATTAACGTCCCTCAATTTATTCAGAATCACAGGTGGAAGTTTCCCACTCCCACTTCAAATGCATTGATGGATATCTTCCAAACGATTCCAAATGAGATCGAGCCATGGCCTAACTTCAATGATGGACTTGTTTGGACTCTACAAGAGCATGGCAACTTCACTTTAAAGTCTCCTCACAATCTAGTATGCAGGAAATGGGATCAAACCCTCCAGCGGCCTTCTATGATTTGGTTTACAGGGTGTATTAAAAAACACTCCATCTGTGCTTGGATGTTACTAAGGGGAAGGCTAAAAAAAAAAGATTTCCTCCTTCAAAGGAATGTGGCGTGTGATTCTTGTTGCGTTCTTTGCAATTTGTACATGTGAGACAGCTGCTCATTTAATTGTCTACTGCCCTTACTCTCAAGAAGTGTGGAAATCTCTCTTAGAAAAGCTAGACCTGGAGCCGATCAGCTGTGAAAATCCTCCATTGGAATTGCCGGAATCCATTATATTTCCAATAGAGCAGCAACAGACAGGCCTTCTGACTCCTGGGAACACTCCAGCACGGCTGTGTTACAGAACATTATTCAGACCGCATGCAGTAGAACTCATTATCTTGACATAGCTTTCTTTACCAAATGAAATCTGTCATCATTGGAATGTTCCTCCAAGCAACTCAGGTCTCCGATCGAAGCTTCCTCCCTAATTGAACCCTGGGTGGCGAGTATCTACTTGGTCAACTAATAACCATGTGATTGGAGTTCTACGGAGTGACGTCCATAAACAGAAGGCGGGTCATATTGAGCAGGAGTTGACTTACTTTATGGCAGTATTTCAAATAATGCAGCTCATTCCAGAGAATATCACACATCTTACTATTGACTCAGATTCAGCGCTCCATCGAGTCCTTCGCAGTCCTCAGAAGTCTGATTGGAAGGTACGCTTTCAAGTAAGAAGATTACATACATTTCCTAATAAATTTGAGCAGATTCAGTACTTGATGCTTCATCTAAGAACAGCTCGATTCCGCAAAGTTTTAAACAGAAACTCAGCTACTTTCTACGGTAATCATAATGCATTTGAATATTTGTATAGACAAAAATATAGAAGCTAGTGAGCAGCTTTGGTGGTTAGTTTATTTATGGATTATTTTAGTACTTATTTGTTTATTAGTTGTAAATAGAGGGGTATGCCCCTTTGGAAGCATCTTCCATGTGGGAGAGTTCCTTTTCTGTATTATATTCTTTTAGAAATAGAAGAACTAACTTTTCCTTCAAAAAAAAAATAAAGAAAAGATAAAAACCAGTCTCGAGGGATTCTGCCCCGTTTCCGACCAAAAACCGTATCTCGTGCAGTCAAGAGCCGACATTTGGATAAAAACGCGGGTTCGATGATTCTAGTGAATTTCATGGTATCACGATCTAGTCTTACGCTTCGAGATGCGTTTCATACTACTCTAGGCCGAAACACACACTTCAGGATATTTTGAGATACGTTTAGCTTAAAGACGTTTTTCACGCGATTCTGGGGTTAGGAACGCGTTGCAGGGGTTTCAAGGTTGTTTAAGACCGAGACCAGTGCTTCGGGCAGTTCGTTGGTAGTTCTAGGCGGCTCTGGGAGAATGAAGGTTGTAAACCGCATTTCACGCGATTCATAGTTCAGAGCCGCGCTCTGGAGCTTCTGTGACGTCTTCTTACTTCAGAACGGGCTTCTGGGGAATTATGGCTCAAGAGCTAATCCTGTCGGTCTTTGCCTCATTTCTGACTTTCAAGACAATTTTGTGCAATCCGTGCCCATTATTTGGAGATAAATGGGTGCAGCGGCACTCTAGGCGTTTTGGGGTATTCCGGTCCAGTCTTTCACCTTAAAATTCGTTTCAGGCGATTCTATGCAGAAGCACCCGTTTGATGATATTCTGAGATACCTTCCTCTTTAATAAGTATTTCAGGCGAATCACGGCTTAGGAACGCATTACATGGGCTTTAGGGTTGTTTCAGACTAAAACGCGTGCTTCGGGCAATTCCGAGGTGATTTTATCATGAAACCACGTTCTAGGTGGCTCTTGAAAGATGCTGGCTCCAAACCGCGTTTCACGAAATCCACGGTCGAAAGACGCGCATAGGAAACTTCCAGGAATCCTTTTCCCCTTCAGACGGGACTCGGGCAAACTGGGGTTGAACAACTCATCGTGCGGTATTCAGAGACATTTCTTACTGAAAACCGTATTTCGTGCGGTGAATAGCCTATATCCGGATAAAAGCGTGTCCAGGGTGATTCTACGGCACTCAGGGGGTTATGCTCTTCCGTTTTGCTTTGAAATGCATCTCATACGGTCCTAGGCTGAAATACGCATTTTAGGATATTATGAGGTATGCCTTTCTTTAAAACGTGCTCCACGCGATTCTAGGGTTTCGAACGAATTGCCGGCTATTCAAGGTTGTTTAAGACCGGATCCCATGCTTCGGGCAGCCTGTTGGGGACTCTAAGCGTCTCCTGGCAAATGTAAGCTGTAAACAGCGTCTCGCGAAAGTGATGGTTAGAAGACGCGCTCGTGAAAGTACGAGTACTGCTTTTTCTTCTTTTTTTTTACTTTGAAATGGGTTTCCGGCAAGTTAGTGCATAAAAACTAGTCTCGAGCAGTGGCAGCAGCAAATCTCGAGCACTCTCTTGATCATTTTAAGGAATTCGCAGGGCTGGGCGTCAATTGGACAAAAAGGTGCAAGTTTCTTTGCAAATTGTAAGACTGATGAACAGATGGCAATATCTTCAATTCTTAATGTCACGAAGGTAGATCTTCCAATCAGATATGTTGGGGTTCCCTTGTCTTCCAGGAAGCTCAATTTCAATGACCGTGAACCTCTACTAGCGAAAGTTCGGCAACGATTATTTGGGTGGAAAGCTAAAGCATCATCATATGCAGGTAGCGTGGAACTGATTAAGTCTACATTATCTTCCTTCCATCTATTACGGGCGACTGTATTTATGCTTCCTCAAGCTGCTTTGCATCCTCTGGATCGTCATGTCAGGGATTTCTTCTGGAATTGTTGAATTCTCATTACATCCATCCTATAGCTTGGGACTCTATATGCCAACCGATAGCTATATGTGGATTGGGTATCAACTCAATTCATGGAACAGCCAAGGCAGCCCTCTTAAGGAAAGTTTGGAATGTTGTCAGCAACAAACACACCTGCTGGAGCTTATGGATTAATGCCAAGTACTTCCGTGGAACGTCTTTTTGGGACGTGTTAATCCCTAAAACTGCCCCTTGGGGTTGGAAGAACATTTTAGTGCTTAGACTAATTGCTATGCCTCACATAAAATTACTAGCTGGCAATGGGCACCAAATAAAGTTCTGGACTGACCCTTGGGTTAATGGAGGGCGTTTAAAAGATTGTCATGGAGATAGAGCAGTGTATGATCTAGGCGTGGGGCCTGATATTAACGTCCCTCAATTTATTCAGAATCACAGGTGGAAGTTTCCCACTCCCACTTCAAATGCATTGATGGATATCTTCCAAACGATTCCAAATGAGATCGAGCCATGGCCTAACTTCAATGATGGACTTGTTTGGACTCTACAAGAGCATGGCAACTTCACTTTAAAGTCTCCTCACAATCTAGTATGCAGGAAATGGGATCAAACCCTCCAGCGGCCTTCTATGATTTGGTTTACAGGGTGTATTAAAAAACACTCCATCTGTGCTTGGATGTTACTAAGGGGAAGGCTAAAAAAAAAAGATTTCCTCCTTCAAAGGAATGTGGCGTGTGATTCTTGTTGCGTTCTTTGCAATTTGTACATGTGAGACAGCTGCTCATTTAATTGTCTACTGCCCTTACTCTCAAGAAGTGTGGAAATCTCTCTTAGAAAAGCTAGACCTGGAGCCGATCAGCTGTGAAAATCCTCCATTGGAATTGCCGGAATCCATTATATTTCCAATAGAGCAGCAACAGACAGGCCTTCTGACTCCTGGGAACACTCCAGCACGGCTGTGTTACAGAACATTATTCAGACCGCATGCAGTAGAACTCATTATCTTGACATAGCTTTCTTTACCAAATGAAATCTGTCATCATTGGAATGTTCCTCCAAGCAACTCAGGTCTCCGATCGAAGCTTCCTCCCTAATTGAACCCTGGGTGGCGAGTATCTACTTGGTCAACTAATAACCATGTGATTGGAGTTCTACGGAGTGACGTCCATAAACAGAAGGCGGGTCATATTGAGCAGGAGTTGACTTACTTTATGGCAGTATTTCAAATAATGCAGCTCATTCCAGAGAATATCACACATCTTACTATTGACTCAGATTCAGCGCTCCATCGAGTCCTTCGCAGTCCTCAGAAGTCTGATTGGAAGGTACGCTTTCAAGTAAGAAGATTACATACATTTCCTAATAAATTTGAGCAGATTCAGTACTTGATGCTTCATCTAAGAACAGCTCGATTCCGCAAAGTTTTAAACAGAAACTCAGCTACTTTCTACGGTAATCATAATGCATTTGAATATTTGTATAGACAAAAATATAGAAGCTAGTGAGCAGCTTTGGTGGTTAGTTTATTTATGGATTATTTTAGTACTTATTTGTTTATTAGTTGTAAATAGAGGGGTATGCCCCTTTGGAAGCATCTTCCATGTGGGAGAGTTCCTTTTCTGTATTATATTCTTTTAGAAATAGAAGAACTAACTTTTCCTTCAAAAAAAAAATAAAGAAAAGATAAAAACCAGTCTCGAGGGATTCTGCCCCGTTTCCGACCAAAAACCGTATCTCGTGCAGTCAAGAGCCGACATTTGGATAAAAACGCGGGTTCGATGATTCTAGTGCATTTCATGGTATCACGATCTAGTCTTACGCTTCGAGATGCGTTTCATACTACTCTAGGCCGAAACACACACTTCAGGATATTTTGAGATACGTTTAGCTTAAAGACGTTTTTCACGCGATTCTGGGGTTAGGAACGCGTTGCAGGGGTTTCAAGGTTGTTTAAGACCGAGACCAGTGCTTCGGGCAGTTCGTTGGTAGTTCTAGGCGGCTCTGGGAGAATGAAGGTTGTAAACCGCATTTCACGCGATTCATAGTTCAGAGCCGCGCTCTGGAGTTTCTGTGACGTCTTCTTACTTCAGAACGGGCTTCTGGGGAATTATGGCTCAAGAGCTAATCCTGTCGGTCTTTGCCTCATTTCTGACTTTCAAGACAATTTTGTGCAATCCGTGCCCATTATTTGGAGATAAATGGGTGCAGCGGCACTCTAGGCGTTTTGGGGTATTCCGGTCCAGTCTTTCACCTTAAAATTCGTTTCAGGCGATTCTATGCAGAAGCACCCGTTTGATGATATTCTGAGATACCTTCCTCTTTAATAAGTATTTCAGGCGAATCACGGCTTAGGAACGCATTACATGGGCTTTAGGGTTGTTTCAGACTAAAACGCGTGCTTCGGGCAATTCCGAGGTGATTTTATCATGAAACCACGTTCTAGGTGGCTCTTGAAAGATGCTGGCTCCAAACCGCGTTTCACGAAATCCACGGTCGAAAGACGCGCATAGGAAACTTCCAGGAATCCTTTTCCCCTTCAGACGGGACTCGGGCAAACTGGGGTTGAACAACTCATCGTGCGGTATTCAGAGACATTTCTTACTGAAAACCGTATTTCGTGCGGTGAATAGCCTATATCCGGATAAAAGCGTGTCCAGGGTGATTCTACGGCACTCAGGGGGTTATGCTCTTCCGTTTTGCTTTGAAATGCATCTCATACGGTCCTAGGCTGAAATATGCATTTTAGGATATTATGAGGTATGCCTTTCTTTAAAACGTGCTCCACGCGATTCTAGGGTTTCGAACGAATTGCCGGCTATTCAAGGTTGTTTAAGACCGGATCCCATGCTTCGGGCAGCCTGTTGGGGACTCTAAGCGTCTCCTGGCAAATGTAAGCTGTAAACAGCGTCTCGCGCAAGTGATGGTTAGAAGACGCGCTCGTGAAAGTACGAGTACTGCTTTTTCTTCTTTTTTTTTACTTTGAAATGGGTTTCCGGCAAGTTAGTGCATAAAAACTAGTCTCGAGCAGTGGCAGCAGCAAATCTCGAGCACTCTCTTGATCATTTTAAGGAATTCGCAGGGCTGGGCGTCAATTGGACAAAAAGGTGCAAGTTTCTTTGCAAATTGTAAGACTGATGAACAGATGGCAATATCTTCAATTCTTAATGTCACGAAGGTAGATCTTCCAATCAGATATGTTGGGGTTCCCTTGTCTTCCAGGAAGCTCAATTTCAATGACCGTGAACCTCTACTAGCGAAAGTTCGGCAACGATTATTTGGGTGGAAAGCTAAAGCATCATCATATGCAGGTAGCGTGGAACTGATTAAGTCTACATTATCTTCCTTCCATCTATTACGGGCGACTGTATTTATGCTTCCTCAAGCTGCTTTGCATCCTCTGGATCGTCATGTCAGGGATTTCTTCTGGAATTGTTGAATTCTCATTACATCCATCCTATAGCTTGGGACTCTATATGCCAACCGATAGCTATATGTGGATTGGGTATCAACTCAATTCATGGAACAGCCAAGGCAGCCCTCTTAAGGAAAGTTTGGAATGTTGTCAGCAACAAACACACCTGCTGGAGCTTATGGATTAATGCCAAGTACTTCCGTGGAACGTCTTTTTGGGACGTGTTAATCCCTAAAACTGCCCCTTGGGGTTGGAAGAACATTTTAGTGCTTAGACTAATTGCTATGCCTCACATAAAATTACTAGCTGGCAATGGGCACCAAATAAAGTTCTGGACTGACCCTTGGGTTAATGGAGGGCGTTTAAAAGATTGTCATGGAGATAGAGCAGTGTATGATCTAGGCGTGGGGCCTGATATTAACGTCCCTCAATTTATTCAGAATCACAGGTGGAAGTTTCCCACTCCCACTTCAAATGCATTGATGGATATCTTCCAAACGATTCCAAATGAGATCGAGCCATGGCCTAACTTCAATGATGGACTTGTTTGGACTCTACAGGAGCATGGCAACTTCACTTTAAAGTCTCCTCACAATCTAGTATGCAGGAAATGGGATCAAACCCTCCAGCGGCCTTCTATGATTTGGTTTACAGGGTGTATTAAAAAACACTCCATCTGTGCTTGGATGTTACTAAGGGGAAGGCTAAAAAAAAAAGATTTCCTCCTTCAAAGGAATGTGGCGTGTGATTCTTGTTGCGTTCTTTGCAATTTGTACATGTGAGACAGCTGCTCATTTAATTGTCTACTGCCCTTACTCTCAAGAAGTGTGGAAATCTCTCTTAGAAAAGCTAGACCTGGAGCCGATCAGCTGTGAAAATCCTCCATTGGAATTGCCGGAATCCATTATATTTCCAATAGAACAGCAACAGACAGGCCTTCTGACTCCTGGGAACACTCCAGCACGGCTGTGTTACAGAACATTATTCAGACCGCATGCAGTAGAACTCATTATCTTGACATAGCTTTCTTTACCAAATGAAATCTGTCATCATTGGAATGTTCCTCCAAGCAACTCAGGTCTCCGATCGAAGCTTCCTCCCTAATTGAACCCTGGGTGGCGAGTATCTACTTGGTCAACTAATAACCATGTGATTGGAGTTCTACGGAGTGACGTCCATAAACAGAAGGCGGGTCATATTGAGCAGGAGTTGACTTACTTTATGGCAGTATTTCAAATAATGCAGCTCATTCCAGAGAATATCACACATCTTACTATTGACTCAGATTCAGCGCTCCATCGAGTCCTTCGCAGTCCTCAGAAGTCTGATTGGAAGGTACGCTTTCAAGTAAGAAGATTACATACATTTCCTAATAAATTTGAGCAGATTCAGTACTTGATGCTTCATCTAAGAACAGCTCGATTCCGCAAAGTTTTAAACAGAAACTCAGCTACTTTCTACGGTAATCATAATGCATTTGAATATTTGTATAGACAAAAATATAGAAGCTAGTGAGCAGCTTTGGTGATTAGTTTATTTATGGATTATTTTAGTACTTATTTGTTTATTAGTTGTAAATAGAGGGGTATGCCCCTTTGGAAGCATCTTCCATGTGGGAGAGTTCCTTTTCTGTATTATATTCTTTTAGAAATAGAAGAACTAACTTTTCCTTCAAAAAAAAAATAAAGAAAAGATAAAAACCAGTCTCGAGGGATTCTGCCCCGTTTCCGACCAAAAACCGTATCTCGTGCAGTCAAGAGCCGACATTTGGATAAAAACGCGGGTTCGATGATTCTAGTGCATTTCATGGTATCACGATCTAGTCTTACGCTTCGAGATGCGTTTCATACTACTCTAGGCCGAAACACACACTTCAGGATATTTTGAGATACGTTTAGCTTAAAGACGTTTTTCACGCGATTCTGGGGTTAGGAACGCGTTGCAGGGGTTTCAAGGTTGTTTAAGACCGAGACCAGTGCTTCGGGCAGTTCGTTGGTAGTTCTAGGCGGCTCTGGGAGAATGAAGGTTGTAAACCGCATTTCACGCGATTCATAGTTCAGAGCCGCGCTCTGGAGCTTCTGTGACGTCTTCTTACTTCAGAACGGGCTTCTGGGGAATTATGGCTCAAGAGCTAATCCTGTCGGTCTTTGCCTCATTTCTGACTTTCAAGACAATTTTGTGCAATCCGTGCCCATTATTTGGAGATAAATGGGTGCAGCGGCACTCTAGGCGTTTTGGGGTATTCCGGTCCAGTCTTTCACCTTAAAATTCGTTTCAGGCGATTCTATGCAGAAGCACCCGTTTGATGATATTCTGAGATACCTTCCTCTTTAATAAGTATTTCAGGCGAATCACGGCTTAGGAACGCATTACATGGGCTTTAGGGTTGTTTCAGACTAAAACGCGTGCTTCGGGCAATTCCGAGGTGATTTTATCATGAAACCACGTTCTAGGTGGCTCTTGAAAGATGCTGGCTCCAAACCGCGTTTCACGAAATCCACGGTCGAAAGACGCGCATAGGAAACTTCCAGGAATCCTTTTCCCCTTCAGACGGGACTCGGGCAAACTGGGGTTGAACAACTCATCGTGCGGTATTCAGAGACATTTCTTACTGAAAACCGTATTTCGTGCGGTGAATAGCCTATATCCGGATAAAAGCGTGTCCAGGGTGATTCTACGGCACTCAGGGGGTTATGCTCTTCCGTTTTGCTTTGAAATGCATCTCATACGGTCCTAGGCTGAAATACGCATTTTAGGATATTATGAGGTATGCCTTTCTTTAAAACGTGCTCCACGCGATTCTAGGGTTTCGAACGAATTGCCGGCTATTCAAGGTTGTTTAAGACCGGATCCCATGCTTCGGGCAGCCTGTTGGGGACTCTAAGCGTCTCCTGGCAAATGTAAGCTGTAAACAGCGTCTCGCGCAAGTGATGGTTAGAAGACGCGCTCGTGAAAGTACGAGTACTGCTTTTTCTTCTTTTTTTTTACTTTGAAATGGGTTTCCGGCAAGTTCGTGCATAAAAACTAGTCTCGAGCAGTGGCAGCAGCAAATCTCGAGCACTCTCTTGATCATTTTAAGGAATTCGCAGGGCTGGGCGTCAATTGGACAAAAAGGTGCAAGTTTCTTTGCAAATTGTAAGACTGATGAACAGATGGCAATATCTTCAATTCTTAATGTCACGAAGGTAGATCTTCCAATCAGATATGTTGGGGTTCCCTTTTCTTCCAGGAAGCTCAATTTCAATGACCGTGAACCTCTACTAGCGAAAGTTCGGCAACGATTATTTGGGTGGAAAGCTAAAGCATCATCATATGCAGGTAGCGTGGAACTGATTAAGTCTACATTATCTTCCTTCCATCTATTATGGGCGACTGTATTTATGCTTCCTCAAGCTGCTTTGCATGCTCTGGATCGTCATGTCAGGGATTTCTTCTGGAATTGTTGAATTCTCATTACATCCATCCTATAGCTTGGGACTCTATATGCCAACCGATAGCTATGGGTGGATTGGGTATCAACTCAATTCATGGAACAGCCAAGGCAGCCCTCTTAAGGAAAGTTTGGAATGTTGTCAGCAACAAACACACCTGCTGGAGCTTATGGATTAATGCCAAGTACTTCCGTGGAACGTCTTTTTGGGACGTGTTAATCCCTAAAACTGCCCCTTGGGGTTGGAAGAACATTTTAGTGCTTAGACTAATTGCTATGCCTCACATAAAATTACTAGCTGGCAATGGGCACCAAATAAAGTTCTGGACTGACCCTTGGGTTAATGGAGGGCGTTTAAAAGATTGTCATGGAGATAGAGCAGTGTATGATCTAGGCGTGGGGCCTGATATTAACGTCCCTCAATTTATTCAGAATCATAGGTGGAAGTTTCCCACTCCCACTTCAAATGCATTGATGGATATCTTCCAAACGATTCCAAATGAGATCGAGCCATGGCCTAACTTCAATGATGGACTTGTTTGGACTCTACAAGAGCATGGCAACTTCACTTTAAAGTCTCCTCACAATCTAGTATGCAGGAAATGGGATCAAACCCTCCAGCGGCCTTCTATGATTTGGTTTACAGGGTGTATTAAAAAACACTCCATCTGTGCTTGGATGTTACTAAGGGGAAGGCTAAAAAAAAAGAATTTCCTCCTTCAAAGGAATGTGGCGTGTGATTCTTGTTGCGTTCTTTGCAATTTGTACATGTGAGACAGCTGCTCATTTAATTGTCTACTGCCCTTACTCTCAAGAAGTGTGGAAATCTCTCTTAGAAAAGCTAGACCTGGAGCCGATCAGCTGTGAAAATCCTCCATTGGAATTGCTGGAATCCATTATATTTCCAATAGAACAGCAACAGACAGGCCTTCTGACTCCTGGGAACACTCCAGCACGGCTGTGTTACAGAACATTATTCAGACCGCATGCAGTAGAACTCATTATCTTGACATAGCTTTCTTTCCCAAATGAAATCTGTCATCATTGGAATGTTCCTCCATGCAACTCAGGTCTCCGATCGAAGCTTCCTCCCTAATTGAACCCTGGGTGGCGAGTATCTACTTGGTCAACTAATAACCATGTGATTGGAGTTCTACGGAGTGACGTCCATAAACAGAAGGCGGGTCATATTGAGCAGGAGTTGACTTACTTTATGGCAGTATTTCAAATAATGCAGCTCATTCCAGAGACTATCACACATCTTACTATTGACTCAGATTTAGCGCTCCATCGAGTCCTTCGCAGTCCTCAGAAGTCTGATTGGAAGGTACGCTTTCAAGTAAGAAGATTACATACATTTCCTAATAAATTTGAGCAGATTCAGTACTTGATGCTTCATCTAAGAACAGCTCGATTCCGCAAAGTTTTAAACAGAAACTCAGCTACTTTCTACGGTAATCATAATGCATTTGAATATTTGTATAGACAAAAATATAGAAGCTAGTGAGCAGCTTTGGTGGTTAGTTTATTTATGGATTATTTTAGTACTTATTTGTTTATTAGTTGTAAATAGAGGGGTATGCCCCTTTGGAAGCATCTTCCATGTGGGAGAGTTCCTTTTCTGTATTATATTCTTTTAGAAATAGAAGAACTAACTTTTCCTTCAAAAAAAAATAAAGAAAAGATAAAAACCAGTCTCGAGGGATTCAGCCCCGTTTCCGACCAAAAACCGTATCTCGTGCAGTCAAGAGCCGACATTTGGATAAAAACGCGGGTTCGATGATTCTAGTGCATTTCATGGTATCACGATCTAGTCTTACGCTTCGAGATGCGTTTCATACTACTCTAGGCCGAAACACACATTTCAGGATATTTTGAGATACGTTTAGCTTAAAGACGTTTTTCACGCGATTCTAGGGTTAGGAACGCGTTGCAGGGGTTTCAAGGTTGTTTAAGACCGAGACCAGTGCTTCGGGCAGTTCGTTGGTAGTTCTAGGCGGCTCTGGGAGAATGAAGGTTGTAAACCGCATTTCACGCGATTCATAGTTCAGAGCCGCGCTCTGGAGCTTCTGTGACGTCTTCTTACTTCAGAACGGGCTTCTGGGGAATTATGGCTCAAGAGCTAATCCTGTCGGTCTTTGCCTCATTTCTGACTTTCAAGACAATTTTGTGCAATCCGTGCCCATTATTTGGAGATAAATGGGTGCAGCGGCACTCTAGGCGTTTTGGGGTATTCCGGTCCAGTCTTTCACCTTAAAATTCGTTTCAGGGGATTCTATGCAGAAGCACCCGTTTGATGATATTCTGAGATACCTTCCTCTTTAATAAGTATTTCAGGCGAATCACGGCTTAGGAACGCATTACATGGGCTTTAGGGTTGTTTCAGACTAAAACGCGTGCTTCGGGCAATTCCGAGGTGATTTTATCATGAAACCACGTTCTAGGTGGCTCTTGAAAGATGCTGGCTCCAAACCGCGTTTCACGAAATCCACGGTCGAAAGACGCGCATAGGAAACTTCCAGGAATCCTTTTCCCCTTCAGACGGGACTCGGGCAAACTGGGGTTGAACAACTCATCGTGCGGTATTCAGAGACATTTCTTACTGAAAACCGTATTTCGTGCGGTGAATAGCCTATATCCGGATAAAAGCGTGTCCAGGATGATTCTACGGCACTCAGGGGGTTATGCTCTTCCGTTTTGCTTTGAAATGCATCTCATACGGTCCTAGGCTGAAATACGCATTTTAGGATATTATGAGGTATGCCTTTCTTTAAAACGTGCTCCACGCGATTCTAGGGTTTCGAACGAATTACCGGCTATTCAAGGTTGTTTAAGACCGGATCCCATGCTTCGGGCAGCCTGTTGGGGACTCTAAGCGTCTCCTGGCAAATGTAAGCTGTAAACAGCGTCTCGCGCAAGTGATGGTTAGAAGACGCGCTCGTGAAAGTACGAGTACTGCTTTTTCTTCTTTTTTTTTACTTTGAAATGGGTTTCCGGCAAGTTAGTGCATAAAAACTAGTCTCGAGCAGTGGCAGCAGCAAATCTCGAGCACTCTCTTGATCATTTTAAGGAATTCGCAGGGCTGGGCGTCAATTGGACAAAAAGGTGCAAGTTTCTTTGCAAATTGTAAGACTGATGAACAGATGGCAATATCTTCAATTCTTAATGTCACGAAGGTAAATCTTCCAATCAGATATGTTGGGGTTCCCTTGTCTTCCAGGAAGCTCAATTTCAATGACCGTGAACCTCTACTAGCGAAAGTTCGGCAACGATTATTTGGGTGGAAAGCTAAAGCATCATCATATGCAGGTAGCGTGGAACTGATTAAGTCTACATTATCTTCCTTCCATCTATTACGGGCGACTGTATTTATGCTTCCTCAAGCTGCTTTGCATCCTCTGGATCGTCATGTCAGGGATTTCTTCTGGAATTGTTGAATTCTCATTACATCCATCCTATAGCTTGGGACTCTATATGCCAACCGATAGCTATAGGTGGATTGGGTATCAACTCAACTCATGGAACAGCCAAGGCAGCCCTCTTAAGGAAAGTTTGGAATGTTGTCAGCAACAAACACACCTGCTGGAGCTTATGGATTAATGCCAAGTACTTCCGTGGAACGTCTTTTTGGGACGTGTTAATCCCTAAAACTGCCCCTTGGGGTTAGAAGAACATTTTAGTGCTTAGACTAATTGCTATGCCTCACATAAAATTACTAGCTGGCAATGGGCACCAAATAAAGTTCTGGACTGACCCTTGGGTTAATGGAGGGCGTTTAAAAGATTGTCATGGAGATAGAGCAGTGTATGATCTAGGCGTGGGGCCTGATATTAACGTCCCTCAATTTATTCAGAATCACAGGTGGAAGTTTCCCACTCCCACTTCAAATGCATTGATGGATATCTTCCAAACGATTCCAAATGAGATCGAGCCATGGCCTAACTTCAATGATGGACTTGTTTGGACTCTACAAGAGCATGGCAACTTCACTTTAAAGTCTCCTCACAATCTAGTATGCAGGAAATGGGATCAAACCCTCCAGCGGCCTTCTATGATTTGGTTTACAGGGTGTATTAAAAAACACTCCATCTGTGCTTGGATGTTACTAAGGGGAAGGCTAAAAAAAAAGAATTTCCTCCTTCAAAGGAATGTGGCGTGTGATTCTTGTTGCGTTCTTTGCAATTTGTACATGTGAGACAGCTGCTCATTTAATTGTCTACTGCCCTTACTCTCAAGAAGTGTGGAAATCTCTCTTAGAAAAGCTAGACCTGGAGCCGATCAGCTGTGAAAATCCTCCATTGGAATTGCTGGAATCCATTATATTTCCAATAGAACAGCAACAGACAGGCCTTCTGACTCCTGGGAACACTCCAGCACGGCTGTGTTACAGAACATTATTCAGACCGCATGCAGTAGAACTCATTATCTTGACATAGCTTTCTTTCCCAAATGAAATCTGTCATCATTGGAATGTTCCTCCAAGCAACTCAGGTCTCCGATCGAAGCTTCCTCCCTAATTGAACCCTGGGTGGCGAGTATCTACTTGGTCAACTAATAACCATGTGATTGGAGTTCTACGGAGTGACGTCCATAAACAGAAGGCGGGTCATATTGAGCAGGAGTTGACTTACTTTATGGCAGTATTTCAAATAATGCAGCTCATTCCAGAGACTATCACACATCTTACTATTGACTCAGATTTAGCGCTCCATCGAGTCCTTCGCAGTCCTCAGAAGTCTGATTGGAAGGTACGCTTTCAAGTAAGAAGATTACATACATTTCCTAATAAATTTGAGCAGATTCAGTACTTGATGCTTCATCTAAGAACAGCTCGATTCCGCAAAGTTTTAAACAGAAACTCAGCTACTTTCTACGGTAATCATAATGCATTTGAATATTTGTATAGACAAAAATATAGAAGCTAGTGAGCAGCTTTGGTGGTTAGTTTATTTATGGATTATTTTAGTACTTATTTGTTTATTAGTTGTAAATAGAGGGGTATGCCCCTTTGGAAGCATCTTCCATGTGGGAGAGTTCCTTTTCTGTATTATATTCTTTTAGAAATAGAAGAACTAACTTTTCCTTCAAAAAAAAATAAAGAAAAGATAAAAACCAGTCTCGAGGGATTCAGCCCCGTTTCCGACCAAAAACCGTATCTCGTGCAGTCAAGAGCCGACATTTGGATAAAAACGCGGGTTCGATGATTCTAGTGCATTTCATGGTATCACGATCTAGTCTTACGCTTCGAGATGCGTTTCATACTACTCTAGGCCGAAACACACATTTCAGGATATTTTGAGATACGTTTAGCTTAAAGACGTTTTTCACGCGATTCTAGGGTTAGGAACGCGTTGCAGGGGTTTCAAGGTTGTTTAAGACCGAGACCAGTGCTTCGGGCAGTTCGTTGGTAGTTCTAGGCGGCTCTGGGAGAATGAAGGTTGTAAACCGCATTTCACGCGATTCATAGTTCAGAGCCGCGCTCTGGAGCTTCTGTGACGTCTTCTTACTTCAGAACGGGCTTCTGGGGAATTATGGCTCAAGAGCTAATCCTGTCGGTCTTTGCCTCATTTCTGACTTTCAAGACAATTTTGTGCAATCCGTGCCCATTATTTGGAGATAAATGGGTGCAGCGGCACTCTAGGCGTTTTGGGGTATTCCGGTCCAGTCTTTCACCTTAAAATTCGTTTCAGGCGATTCTATGCAGAAGCACCCGTTTGATGATATTCTGAGATACCTTCCTCTTTAATAAGTATTTCAGGCGAATCACGGCTTAGGAACGCATTACATGGGCTTTAGGGTTGTTTCAGACTAAAACGCGTGCTTCGGGCAATTCCGAGGTGATTTTATCATGAAACCACGTTCTAGGTGGCTCTTGAAAGATGCTGGCTCCAAACCGCGTTTCACGAAATCCACGGTCGAAAGACGCGCATAGGAAACTTCCAGGAATCCTTTTCCCCTTCAGACGGGACTCGGGCAAACTGGGGTTGAACAACTCATCGTGCGGTATTCAGAGACATTTCTTACTGAAAACCGTATTTCGTGCGGTGAATAGCCTATATCCGGATAAAAGCGTGTCCAGGGTGATTCTACGGCACTCAGGGGGTTATGCTCTTCCGTTTTGCTTTGAAATGCATCTCATACGGTCCTAGGCTGAAATACGCATTTTAGGATATTATGAGGTATGCCTTTCTTTAAAACGTGCTCCACGCGATTCTAGGGTTTCGAACGAATTGCCGGCTATTCAAGGTTGTTTAAGACCGGATCCCATGCTTCGGGCAGCCTGTTGGGGACTCTAAGCGTCTCCTGGCAAATGTAAGCTGTAAACAGCGTCTCGCGCAAGTGATGGTTAGAAGACGCGCTCGTGAAAGTACGAGTACTGCTTTTTCTTCTTTTTTTTTACTTTGAAATGGGTTTCCGGCAAGTTAGTGCATAAAAACTAGTCTCGAGCAGTGGCAGCAGCAAATCTCGAGCACTCTCTTGATCATTTTAAGGAATTCGCAGGGCTGGGCGTCAATTGGACAAAAAGGTGCAAGTTTCTTTGCAAATTGTAAGACTGATGAACAGATGGCAATATCTTCAATTCTTAATGTCACGAAGGTAGATCTTCCAATCAGATATGTTGGGGTTCCCTTGTCTTCCAGGAAGCTCAATTTCAATGACCGTGAACCTCTACTAGCGAAAGTTCGGCAACGATTATTTGGGTGGAAAGCTAAAGCATCATCATATGCAGGTAGCGTGGAACTGATTAAGTCTACATTATCTTCCTTCCATCTATTACGGGCGACTGTATTTATGCTTCCTCAAGCTGCTTTGCATCCTCTGGATCGTCATGTCAGGGATTTCTTCTGGAATTGTTGAATTCTCATTACATCCATCCTATAGCTTGGGACTCTATATGCCAACCGATAGCTATAGGTGGATTGGGTATCAACTCAACTCATGGAACAGCCAAGGCAGCCCTCTTAAGGAAAGTTTGGAATGTTGTCAGCAACAAACACACCTGCTGGAGCTTATGGATTAATGCCAAGTACTTCCGTGGAACGTCTTTTTGGGACGTGTTAATCCCTAAAACTGCCCCTTGGGGTTAGAAGAACATTTTAGTGCTTAGACTAATTGCTATGCCTCACATAAAATTACTAGCTGGCAATGGGCACCAAATAAAGTTCTGGACTGACCCTTGGGTTAATGGAGGGCGTTTAAAAGATTGTCATGGAGATAGAGCAGTGTATGATCTAGGCGTGGGGCCTGATATTAACGTCCCTCAATTTATTCAGAATCACAGGTGGAAGTTTCCCACTCCCACTTCAAATGCATTGATGGATATCTTCCAAACGATTCCAAATGAGATCGAGCCATGGCCTAACTTCAATGATGGACTTGTTTGGACTCTACAAGAGCATGGCAACTTCACTTTAAAGTCTCCTCACAATCTAGTATGCAGGAAATGGGATCAAACCCTCCAGCGGCCTTCTATGATTTGGTTTACAGGGTGTATTAAAAAACACTCCATCTGTGCTTGGATGTTACTAAGGGGAAGGCTAAAAAAAAAGAATTTCCTCCTTCAAAGGAATGTGGCGTGTGATTCTTGTTGCGTTCTTTGCAATTTGTACATGTGAGACAGCTGCTCATTTAATTGTCTACTGCCCTTACTCTCAAGAAGTGTGGAAATCTCTCTTAGAAAAGCTAGACCTGGAGCCGATCAGCTGTGAAAATCCTCCATTGGAATTGCTGGAATCCATTATATTTCCAATAGAACAGCAACAGACAGGCCTTCTGACTCCTGGGAACACTCCAGCACGGCTGTGTTACAGAACATTATTCAGACCGCATGCAGTAGAACTCATTATCTTGACATAGCTTTCTTTCCCAAATGAAATCTGTCATCATTGGAATGTTCCTCCAAGCAACTCAGGTCTCCGATCGAAGCTTCCTCCCTAATTGAACCCTGGGTGGCGAGTATCTACTTGGTCAACTAATAACCATGTGATTGGAGTTCTACGGAGTGACGTCCATAAACAGAAGGCGGGTCATATTGAGCAGGAGTTGACTTACTTTATGGCAGTATTTCAAATAATGCAGCTCATTCCAGAGACTATCACACATCTTACTATTGACTCAGATTTAGCGCTCCATCGAGTCCTTCGCAGTCCTCAGAAGTCTGATTGGAAGGTACGCTTTCAAGTAAGAAGATTACATACATTTCCTAATAAATTTGAGCAGATTCAGTACTTGATGCTTCATCTAAGAACAGCTCGATTCCGCAAAGTTTTAAACAGAAACTCAGCTACTTTCTACGGTAATCATAATGCATTTGAATATTTGTATAGACAAAAATATAGAAGCTAGTGAGCAGCTTTGGTGGTTAGTTTATTTATGGATTATTTTAGTACTTATTTGTTTATTAGTTGTAAATAGAGGGGTATGCCCCTTTGGAAGCATCTTCCATGTGGGAGAGTTCCTTTTCTGTATTATATTCTTTTAGAAATAGAAGAACTAACTTTTCCTTCAAAAAAAAATAAAGAAAAGATAAAAACCAGTCTCGAGGGATTCAGCCCCGTTTCCGACCAAAAACCGTATCTCGTGCAGTCAAGAGCCGACATTTGGATAAAAACGCGGGTTCGATGATTCTAGTGCATTTCATGGTATCACGATCTAGTCTTACGCTTCGAGATGCGTTTCATACTACTCTAGGCCGAAACACACATTTCAGGATATTTTGAGATACGTTTAGCTTAAAGACGTTTTTCACGCGATTCTAGGGTTAGGAACGCGTTGCAGGGGTTTCAAGGTTGTTTAAGACCGAGACCAGTGCTTCGGGCAGTTCGTTGGTAGTTCTAGGCGGCTCTGGGAGAATGAAGGTTGTAAACCGCATTTCACGCGATTCATAGTTCAGAGCCGCGCTCTGGAGCTTCTGTGACGTCTTCTTACTTCAGAACGGGCTTCTGGGGAATTATGGCTCAAGAGCTAATCCTGTCGGTCTTTGCCTCATTTCTGACTTTCAAGACAATTTTGTGCAATCCGTGCCCATTATTTGGAGATAAATGGGTGCAGCGGCACTCTAGGCGTTTTGGGGTATTCCGGTCCAGTCTTTCACCTTAAAATTCGTTTCAGGCGATTCTATGCAGAAGCACCCGTTTGATGATATTCTGAGATACCTTCCTCTTTAATAAGTATTTCAGGCGAATCACGGCTTAGGAACGCATTACATGGGCTTTAGGGTTGTTTCAGACTAAAACGCGTGCTTCGGGCAATTCCGAGGTGATTTTATCATGAAACCACGTTCTAGGTGGCTCTTGAAAGATGCTGGCTCCAAACCGCGTTTCACGAAATCCACGGTCGAAAGACGCGCATAGGAAACTTCCAGGAATCCTTTTCCCCTTCAGACGGGACTCGGGCAAACTGGGGTTGAACAACTCATCGTGCGGTATTCAGAGACATTTCTTACTGAAAACCGTATTTCGTGCGGTGAATAGCCTATATCCGGATAAAAGCGTGTCCAGGGTGATTCTACGGCACTCAGGGGGTTATGCTCTTCCGTTTTGCTTTGAAATGCATCTCATACGGTCCTAGGCTGAAATACGCATTTTAGGATATTATGAGGTATGCCTTTCTTTAAAACGTGCTCCACGCGATTCTAGGGTTTCGAACGAATTGCCGGCTATTCAAGGTTGTTTAAGACCGGATCCCATGCTTCGGGCAGCCTGTTGGGGACTCTAAGCGTCTCCTGGCAAATGTAAGCTGTAAACAGCGTCTCGCGCAAGTGATGGTTAGAAGACGCGCTCGTGAAAGTACGAGTACTGCTTTTTCTTCTTTTTTTTTACTTTGAAATGGGTTTCCGGCAAGTTAGTGCATAAAAACTAGTCTCGAGCAGTGGCAGCAGCAAATCTCGAGCACTCTCTTGATCATTTTAAGGAATTCGCAGGGCTGGGCGTCAATTGGACAAAAAGGTGCAAGTTTCTTTGCAAATTGTAAGACTGATGAACAGATGGCAATATCTTCAATTCTTAATGTCACGAAGGTAGATCTTCCAATCAGATATGTTGGGGTTCCCTTGTCTTCCAGGAAGCTCAATTTCAATGACCGTGAACCTCTACTAGCGAAAGTTCGGCAACGATTATTTGGGTGGAAAGCTAAAGCATCATCATATGCAGGTAGCGTGGAACTGATTAAGTCTACATTATCTTCCTTCCATCTATTACGGGCGACTGTATTTATGCTTCCTCAAGCTGCTTTGCATCCTCTGGATCGTCATGTCAGGGATTTCTTCTGGAATTGTTGAATTCTCATTACATCCATCCTATAGCTTGGGACTCTATATGCCAACCGATAGCTATAGGTGGATTGGGTATCAACTCAACTCATGGAACAGCCAAGGCAGCCCTCTTAAGGAAAGTTTGGAATGTTGTCAGCAACAAACACACCTGCTGGAGCTTATGGATTAATGCCAAGTACTTCCGTGGAACGTCTTTTTGGGACGTGTTAATCCCTAAAACTGCCCCTTGGGGTTAGAAGAACATTTTAGTGCTTAGACTAATTGCTATGCCTCACATAAAATTACTAGCTGGCAATGGGCACCAAATAAAGTTCTGGACTGACCCTTGGGTTAATGGAGGGCGTTTAAAAGATTGTCATGGAGATAGAGCAGTGTATGATCTAGGCGTGGGGCCTGATATTAACGTCCCTCAATTTATTCAGAATCACAGGTGGAAGTTTCCCACTCCCACTTCAAATGCATTGATGGATATCTTCCAAACGATTCCAAATGAGATCGAGCCATGGCCTAACTTCAATGATGGACTTGTTTGGACTCTACAAGAGCATGGCAACTTCACTTTAAAGTCTCCTCACAATCTAGTATGCAGGAAATGGGATCAAACCCTCCAGCGGCCTTCTATGATTTGGTTTACAGGGTGTATTAAAAAACACTCCATCTGTGCTTGGATGTTACTAAGGGGAAGGCTAAAAAAAAAGAATTTCCTCCTTCAAAGGAATGTGGCGTGTGATTCTTGTTGCGTTCTTTGCAATTTGTACATGTGAGACAGCTGCTCATTTAATTGTCTACTGCCCTTACTCTCAAGAAGTGTGGAAATCTCTCTTAGAAAAGCTAGACCTGGAGCCGATCAGCTGTGAAAATCCTCCATTGGAATTGCTGGAATCCATTATATTTCCAATAGAACAGCAACAGACAGGCCTTCTGACTCCTGGGAACACTCCAGCACGGCTGTGTTACAGAACATTATTCAGACCGCATGCAGTAGAACTCATTATCTTGACATAGCTTTCTTTCCCAAATGAAATCTGTCATCATTGGAATGTTCCTCCAAGCAACTCAGGTCTCCGATCGAAGCTTCCTCCCTAATTGAACCCTGGGTGGCGAGTATCTACTTGGTCAACTAATAACCATGTGATTGGAGTTCTACGGAGTGACGTCCATAAACAGAAGGCGGGTCATATTGAGCAGGAGTTGACTTACTTTATGGCAGTATTTCAAATAATGCAGCTCATTCCAGAGACTATCACACATCTTACTATTGACTCAGATTTAGCGCTCCATCGAGTCCTTCGCAGTCCTCAGAAGTCTGATTGGAAGGTACGCTTTCAAGTAAGAAGATTACATACATTTCCTAATAAATTTGAGCAGATTCAGTACTTGATGCTTCATCTAAGAACAGCTCGATTCCGCAAAGTTTTAAACAGAAACTCAGCTACTTTCTACGGTAATCATAATGCATTTGAATATTTGTATAGACAAAAATATAGAAGCTAGTGAGCAGCTTTGGTGGTTAGTTTATTTATGGATTATTTTAGTACTTATTTGTTTATTAGTTGTAAATAGAGGGGTATGCCCCTTTGGAAGCATCTTCCATGTGGGAGAGTTCCTTTTCTGTATTATATTCTTTTAGAAATAGAAGAACTAACTTTTCCTTAAAAAAAAAATAAAGAAAAGATAAAAACCAGTCTCGAGGGATTCAGCCCCGTTTCCGACCAAAAACCGTATCTCGTGCAGTCAAGAGCCGACATTTGGATAAAAACGCGGGTTCGATGATTCTAGTGCATTTCATGGTATCACGATCTAGTCTTACGCTTCGAGATGCGTTTCATACTACTCTAGGCCGAAACACACATTTCAGGATATTTTGAGATACGTTTAGCTTAAAGACGTTTTTCACGCGATTCTAGGGTTAGGAACGCGTTGCAGGGGTTTCAAGGTTGTTTAAGACCGAGACCAGTGCTTCGGGCAGTTCGTTGGTAGTTCTAGGCGGCTCTGGGAGAATGAAGGTTGTAAACCGCATTTCACGCGATTCATAGTTCAGAGCCGCGCTCTGGAGCTTCTGTGACGTCTTCTTACTTCAGAACGGGCTTCTGGGGAATTATGGCTCAAGAGCTAATCCTGTCGGTCTTTGCCTCATTTCTGACTTTCAAGACAATTTTGTGCAATCCGTGCCCATTATTTGGAGATAAATGGGTGCAGCGGCACTCTAGGCGTTTTGGGGTATTCCGGTCCAGTCTTTCACCTTAAAATTCGTTTCAGGCGATTCTATGCAGAAGCACCCGTTTGATGATATTCTGAGATACCTTCCTCTTTAATAAGTATTTCAGGCGAATCACGGCTTAGGAACGCATTACATGGGCTTTAGGGTTGTTTCAGACTAAAACGCGTGCTTCGGGCAATTCCGAGGTGATTTTATCATGAAACCACGTTCTAGGTGGCTCTTGAAAGATGCTGGCTCCAAACCGCGTTTCACGAAATCCACGGTCGAAAGACGCGCATAGGAAACTTCCAGGAATCCTTTTCCCCTTCAGACGGGACTCGGGCAAACTGGGGTTGAACAACTCATCGTGCGGTATTCAGAGACATTTCTTACTGAAAACCGTATTTCGTGCGGTGAATAGCCTATATCCGGATAAAAGCGTGTCCAGGGTGATTCTACGGCACTCAGGGGGTTATGCTCTTCCGTTTTGCTTTGAAATGCATCTCATACGGTCCTAGGCTGAAATACGCATTTTAGGATATTATGAGGTATGCCTTTCTTTAAAACGTGCTCCACGCGATTCTAGGGTTTCGAACGAATTGCCGGCTATTCAAGGTTGTTTAAGACCGGATCCCATGCTTCGGGCAGCCTGTTGGGGACTCTAAGCGTCTCCTGGCAAATGTAAGCTGTAAACAGCGTCTCGCGCAAGTGATGGTTAGAAGACGCGCTCGTGAAAGTACGAGTACTGCTTTTTCTTCTTTTTTTTTACTTTGAAATGGGTTTCCGGCAAGTTAGTGCATAAAAACTAGTCTCGAGCAGTGACAGCAGCAAATCTCGAGCACTCTCTTGATCATTTTAAGGAATTCGCAGGGCTGGGCGTCAATTGGACAAAAAGGTGCAAGTTTCTTTGCAAATTGTAAGACTGATGAACAGATGGCAATATCTTCAATTCTTAATGTCACGAAGGTAGATCTTCCAATCAGATATGTTGGGGTTCCCTTGTCTTCCAGGAAGCTCAATTTCAATGACCGTGAACCTCTACTAGCGAAAGTTCGGCAACGATTATTTGGGTGGAAAGCTAAAGCATCATCATATGCAGGTAGCGTGGAACTGATTAAGTCTACATTATCTTCCTTCCATCTATTACGGGCGACTGTATTTATGCTTCCTCAAGCTGCTTTGCATCCTCTGGATCGTCATGTCAGGGATTTCTTCTGGAATTGTTGAATTCTCATTACATCCATCCTATAGCTTGGGACTCTATATGCCAACCGATAGCTATGGGTGGATTGGGTATCAACTCAATTCATGGAACAGCCAAGGCAGCCCTCTTAAGGAAAGTTTGGAATGTTGTCAGCAACAAACACACCTGCTGGAGCTTATGGATTAATGCCAAGTACTTCCGTGGAACGTCTTTTTGGGACGTGTTAATCCCTAAAACTGCCCCTTGGGGTTGGAAGAACATTTTAGTGCTTAGACTAATTGCTATGCCTCACATAAAATTACTAGCTGGCAATGGGCACCAAATAAAGTTCTGGACTGACCCTTGGGTTAATGGAGGGCGTTTAAAAGATTGTCATGGAGATAGAGCAGTGTATGATCTAGGCGTGGGGCCTGATATTAACGTCCCTCAATTTATTCAGAATCACAGGTGGAAGTTTCCCACTCCCACTTCAAATGCATTGATGGATATCTTCCAAACGATTCCAAATGAGATCGAGCCATGGCCTAACTTCAATGATGGACTTGTTTGGACTCTACAAGAGCATGGCAACTTCACTTTAAAGTCTCCTCACAATCTAGTATGCAGGAAATGGGATCAAACCCTCCAGCGGCCTTCTATGATTTGGTTTACAGGGTGTATTAAAAAACACTCCATCTGTGCTTGGATGTTACTAAGGGGAAGGCTAAAAAAAAAAGATTTCCTCCTTCAAAGGAATGTGGCGTGTGATTCTTGTTGCGTTCTTTGCAATTTGTACATGTGAGACAGCTGCTCATTTAATTGTCTACTGCCCTTACTCTCAAGAAGTGTGGAAATCTCTCTTAGAAAAGCTAGACCTGGAGCCGATCAGCTGTGAAAATCCTCCATTGGAATTGCTGGAATCCATTATATTTCCAATAGAGCAGCAACAGACAGGCCTTCTGACTCCTGGGAACACTCCAGCACGGCTGTGTTACAGAACATTATTCAGACCGCATGCAGTAGAACTCATTATCTTGACATAGCTTTCTTTCCCAAATGAAATCTGTCATCATTGGAATGTTCCTCCAAGCAACTCAGGTCTCCGATCGAAGCTTCCTCCCTAATTGAACCCTGGGTGGCGAGTATCTACTTGGTCAACTAATAACCATGTGATTGGAGTTCTACGGAGTGACGTCCATAAACAGAAGGCGGGTCATATTGAGCAGGAGTTGACTTACTTTATGGCAGTATTTCAAATAATGCAGCTCATTCCAGAGAATATCACACATCTTACTATTGACTCAGATTCAGCGCTCCATCGAGTCCTTCGCAGTCCTCAGAAGTCTGATTGGAAGGTACGCTTTCAAGTAAGAAGATTACATACATTTCCTAATAAATTTGAGCAGATTCAGTACTTGATGCTTCATCTAAGAACAGCTCGATTCCGCAAAGTTTTAAACAGAAACTCAGCTACTTTCTACGGTAATCATAATGCATTTGAATATTTGTATAGACAAAAATATAGAAGCTAGTGAGCAGCTTTGGTGGTTAGTTTATTTATGGATTATTTTAGTACTTATTTGTTTATTAGTTGTAAATAGAGGGGTATGCCCCTTTGGAAGCATCTTCCATGTGGGAGAGTTCCTTTTCTGTATTATATTCTTTTAGAAATAGAAGAACTAACTTTTCCTTCAAAAAAAAAATAAAGAAAAGATAAAAACCAGTCTCGAGGGATTCTGCCCCGTTTCCGACCAAAAACCGTATCTCGTGCAGTCAAGAGCCGACATTTGGATAAAAACGCGGGTTCGATGATTCTAGTGCATTTCATGGTATCACGATCTAGTCTTACGCTTCGAGATGCGTTTCATACTACTCTAGGCCGAAACACACACTTCAGGATATTTTGAGATACGTTTAGCTTAAAGACGTTTTTCACGCGATTCTGGGGTTAGGAACGCGTTGCAGGGGTTTCAAGGTTGTTTAAGACCGAGACCAGTGCTTCGGGCAGTTCGTTGGTAGTTCTAGGCGGCTCTGGGAGAATGAAGGTTGTAAACCGCATTTCACGCGATTCATAGTTCAGAGCCGCGCTCTGGAGCTTCTGTGACGTCTTCTTACTTCAGAACGGGCTTCTGGGGAATTATGGCTCAAGAGCTAATCCTGTCGGTCTTTGCCTCATTTCTGACTTTCAAGACAATTTTGTGCAATCCGTGCCCATTATTTGGAGATAAATGGGTGCAGCGGCACTCTAGGCGTTTTGGGGTATTCCGGTCCAGTCTTTCACCTTAAAATTCGTTTCAGGCGATTCTATGCAGAAGCACCCGTTTGATGATATTCTGAGATACCTTCCTCTTTAATAAGTATTTCAGGCGAATCACGGCTTAGGAACGCATTACATGGGCTTTAGGGTTGTTTCAGACTAAAACGCGTGCTTCGGGCAATTCCGAGGTGATTTTATCATGAAACCACGTTCTAGGTGGCTCTTGAAAGATGCTGGCTCCAAACCGCGTTTCACGAAATCCACGGTCGAAAGACGCGCATAGGAAACTTCCAGGAATCCTTTTCCCCTTCAGACGGGACTCGGGCAAACTGGGGTTGAACAACTCATCGTGCGGTATTCAGAGACATTTCTTACTGAAAATCGTATTTCGTGCGGTGAATAGCCTATATCCGGATAAAAGCGTGTCCAGGGTGATTCTACGGCACTCAGGGGGTTATGCTCTTCCGTTTTGCTTTGAAATGCATCTCATACGGTCCTAGGCTGAAATACGCATTTTAGGATATTATGAGGTATGCCTTTCTTTAAAACGTGCTCCACGCGATTCTAGGGTTTCGAACGAATTGCCGGCTATTCAAGGTTGTTTAAGACCGGATCCCATGCTTCGGGCAGCCTGTTGGGGACTCTAAGCGTCTCCTGGCAAATGTAAGCTGTAAACAGCGTCTCGCGCAAGTGATGGTTAGAAGACGCGCTCGTGAAAGTACGAGTACTGCTTTTTCTTCTTTTTTTTTACTTTGAAATGGGTTTCCGGCAAGTTAGTGCATAAAAACTAGTCTCGAGCAGTGGCAGCAGCAAATCTCGAGCACTCTCTTGATCATTTTAAGGAATTCGCAGGGCTGGGCGTCAATTGGACAAAAAGGTGCAAGTTTCTTTGCAAATTGTAAGACTGATGAACAGATGGCAATATCTTCAATTCTTAATGTCACGAAGGTAGATCTTCCAATCAGATATGTTGGGGTTCCCTTGTCTTCCAGGAAGCTCAATTTCAATGACCGTGAACCTCTACTAGCGAAAGTTCGGCAACGATTATTTGGGTGGAAAGCTAAAGCATCATCATATGCAGGTAGCGTGGAACTGATTAAGTCTACATTATCTTCCTTCCATCTATTACGGGCGACTGTATTTATGCTTCCTCAAGCTGCTTTGCATGCTCTGGATCGTCATGTCAGGGATTTCTTCTGGAATTGTTGAATTCTCATTACATCCATCCTATAGCTTGGGACTCTATATGCCAACCGATAGCTATGGGTGGATTGGGTATCAACTCAATTCATGGAACAGCCAAGGCAGCCCTCTTAAGGAAAGTTTGGAATGTTGTCAGCAACAAACACACCTGCTGGAGCTTATGGATTAATGCCAAGTACTTCCGTGGAACGTCTTTTTGGGACGTGTTAATCCCTAAAACTGCCCCTTGGGGTTGGAAGAACATTTTAGTGCTTAGACTAATTGCTATGCCTCACATAAAATTAGTAGCTGGCAATGGGCACCAAATAAAGTTCTGGACTGACCCTTGGGTTAATGGAGGGCGTTTAAAAGATTGTCATGGAGATAGAGCAGTGTATGATCTAGGCGTGGGGCCTGATATTAACGTCCCTCAATTTATTCAGAATCACAGGTGGAAGTTTCCCACTCCCACTTCAAATGCATTGATGGATATCTTCCAAACGATTCCAAATGAGATCGAGCCATGGCCTAACTTCAATGATGGACTTGTTTGGACTCTACAAGAGCATGGCAACTTCACTTTAAAGTCTCCTCACAATCTAGTATGCAGGAAATGGGATCAAACCCTCCAGCGGCCTTCTATGATTTGGTTTACAGGGTGTATTAAAAAACACTCCATCTGTGCTTGGATGTTACTAAGGGGAAGGCTAAAAAAAAAAGATTTCCTCCCTCAAAGGAATGTGGCGTGTGATTCTTGTTGCGTTCTTTGCAATTTGTACATGTGAGACAGCTGCTCATTTAATTGTCTACTGCCCTTACTCTCAAGAAGTGTGGAAATCTCTCTTAGAAAAGCTAGACCTGGAGCCGATCAGCTGTGAAAATCCTCCATTGGAATTGCTGGAATCCATTATATTTCCAATAGAGCAGCAACAGACAGGCCTTCTGACTCCTGGGAACACTCCAGCACGGCTGTGTTACAGAACATTATTCAGACCGCATGCAGTAGAACTCATTATCTTGACATAGCTTTCTTTCCCAAATGAAATCTGTCATCATTGGAATGTTCCTCCAAGCAACTCAGGTCTCCGATCGAAGCTTCCTCCCTAATTGAACCCTGGGTGGCGAGTATCTACTTGGTCAACTAATAACCATGTGATTGGAGTTCTACGGAGTGACGTCCATAAACAGAAGGCGGGTCATATTGAGCAGGAGTTGACTTACCTTATGGCAGTATTTCAAATAATGCAGCTCATTCCAGAGAATATCACACATCTTACTATTGACTCAGATTCAGCGCTCCATCGAGTCCTTCGCAGTCCTCAGAAGTCTGATTGGAAGGTACGCTTTCAAGTAAGAAGATTACATACATTTCCTAATAAATTTGAGCAGATTCAGTACTTGATGCTTCATCTAAGAACAGCTCGATTCCGCAAAGTTTTAAACAGAAACTCAGCTACTTTCTACGGTAATCATAATGCATTTGAATATTTGTATAGACAAAAATATAGAAGCTAGTGAGCAGCTTTGGTGGTTAGTTTATTTATGGATTATTTTAGTACTTATTTGTTTATTAGTTGTAAATAGAGGGGTATGCCCCTTTGGAAGCATCTTCCATGTGGGAGAGTTCCTTTTCTGTATTATATTCTTTTAGAAATAGAAGAACTAACTTTTCCTTCAAAAAAAAATAAAGAAAAGATAAAAACCAGTCTCGAGGGATTCAGCCCCGTTTCCGACCAAAAACCGTATCTCGTGCAGTCAAGAGCCGACATTTGGATAAAAACGCGGGTTCGATGATTCTAGTGCATTTCATGGTATCACGATCTAGTCTTACGCTTCGAGATGCGTTTCATACTACTCTAGGCCGAAACACACATTTCAGGATATTTTGAGATACGTTTAGCTTAAAGACGTTTTTCACGCGATTCTGGGGTTAGGAACGCGTTGCAGGGGTTTCAAGGTTGTTTAAGACCGAGACCAGTGCTTCGGGCAGTTCGTTGGTAGTTCTAGGCGGCTCTGGGAGAATGAAGGTTGTAAACCGCATTTCACGCGATTCATAGTTCAGAGCCGCGCTCTGGAGCTTCTGTGACGTCTTCTTACTTCAGAACGGGCTTCTGGGGAATTATGGCTCAAGAGCTAATCCTGTCGGTCTTTGCCTCATTTCTGACTTTCAAGACAATTTTGTGCAATCCGTGCCCATTATTTGGAGATAAATGGGTGCAGCGGCACTCTAGGCGTTTTGGGGTATTCCGGTCCAGTCTTTCACCTTAAAATTCGTTTCAGGCGATGCTATGCAGAAGCACCCGTTTGATGATATTCTGAGATACCTTCCTCTTTAATAAGTATTTCAGGCGAATCACGGCTTAGGAACGCATTACATGGGCTTTAGGGTTGTTTCAGACTAAAACGCGTGCTTCGGGCAATTCCGAGGTGATTTTATCATGAAACCACGTTCTAGGTGGCTCTTGAAAGATGCTGGCTCCAAACCGCGTTTCACGAAATCCACGGTCGAAAGACGCGCATAGGAAACTTCCAGGAATCCTTTTCCCCTTCAGACGGGACTCGGGCAAACTGGGGTTGAACAACTCATCGTGCGGTATTCAGAGACATTTCTTACTGAAAACCATATTTCGTGCGGTGAATAGCCTATATCCGGATAAAAGCGTGTCCAGGGTGATTCTACGGCACTCAGGGGGTTATGCTCTTCCGTTTTGCTTTGAAATGCATCTCATACGGTCCTAGGCTGAAATACGCATTTTAGGATATTATGAGGTATGCCTTTCTTTAAAACGTGCTCCACGCGATTCTAGGGTTTCGAACGAATTGCCGGCTATTCAAGGTTGTTTAAGACCGGATCCCATGCTTCGGGCAGCCTGTTGGGGACTCTAAGCGTCTCCTGGCAAATGTAAGCTGTAAACAGCGTCTCGCGCAAGTGATGGTTAGAAGACGCGCTCGTGAAAGTACGAGTACTGCTTTTTCTTCTTTTTTTTTTACTTTGAAATGGGTTTCCGGCAAGTTAGTGCATAAAAACTAGTCTCGAGCAGTGGCAGCAGCAAATCTCGAGCACTCTCTTGATCATTTTAAGGAATTCGCAGGGCTGGGCGTCAATTGGACAAAAAGGTGCAAGTTTCTTTGCAAATTGTAAGACTGATGAACAGATGGCAATATCTTCAATTCTTAATGTCACGAAGGTAGATCTTCCAATCAGATATGTTGGGGTTCCCTTGTCTTCCAGGAAGCTCAATTTCAATGACCGTGAACCTCTACTAGCGAAAGTTCGGCAACGATTATTTGGGTGGAAAGCTAAAGCATCATCATATGCAGGTAGCGTGGAACTGATTAAGTCTACATTATCTTCCTTCCATCTATTACGGGCGACTGTATTTATGCTTCCTCAAGCTGCTTTGCATCCTCTGGATCGTCATGTCAGGGATTTCTTCTGGAATTGTTGAATTCTCATTACATCCATCCTATAGCTTGGGACTCTATATGCCAACCGATAGCTATAGGTGGATTGGGTATCAACTCAATTCATGGAACAGCCAAGGCAGCCCTCTTAAGGAAAGTTTGGAATGTTGTCAGCAACAAACACACCTGCTGGAGCTTATGGATTAATGCCAAGTACTTCCGTGGAACGTCTTTTTGGGACGTGTTAATCCCTAAAACTGCCCCTTGGGGTTGGAAGAACATTTTAGTGCTTAGACTAATTGCTATGCCTCACATAAAATTAGTAGCTGGCAATGGGCACCAAATAAAGTTCTGGACTGACCCTTGGGTTAATGGAGGGCGTTTAAAAGATTGTCATGGAGATAGAGCAGTGTATGATCTAGGCGTGGGGCCTGATATTAACGTCCCTCAATTTATTCAGAATCACAGGTGGAAGTTTCCCACTCCCACTTCAAATGCATTGATGGATATCTTCCAAACGATTCCAAATGAGATCGAGCCATGGCCTAACTTCAATGATGGACTTGTTTGGACTCTACAAGAGCATGGCAACTTCACTTTAAAGTCTCCTCACAATCTAGTATGCAGGAAATGGGATCAAACCCTCCAGCGGCCTTCTATGATTTGGTTTACAGGGTGTATTAAAAAACACTCCATCTGTGCTTGGATGTTACTAAGGGGAAGGCTAAAAAAAAAAGATTTCCTCCTTCAAAGGAATGTGGCGTGTGATTCTTGTTGCGTTCTTTGCAATTTGTACATGTGAGACAGCTGCTCATTTAATTGTCTACTGCCCTTACTCTCAAGAAGTGTGGAAATCTCTCTTAGAAAAGCTAGACCTGGAGCCGATCAGCTGTGAAAATCCTCCATTGGAATTGCTGGAATCCATTATATTTCCAATAGAGCAGCAACAGACAGGCCTTTTGACTCCTGGGAACACTCCAGCACGGCTGTGTTACAGAACATTATTCAGACCGCATGCAGTAGAACTCATTATCTTGACATAGCTTTCTTTCCCAAATGAAATCTGTCATCATTGGAATGTTCCTCCAAGCAACTCAGGTCTCCGATCGAAGCTTCCTCCCTAATTGAACCCTGGGTGGCGAGTATCTACTTGGTCAACTAATAACCATGTGATTGGAGTTCTACGGAGTGACGTCCATAAACAGAAGGCGGGTCATATTGAGCAGGAGTTGACTTACTTTATGGCAGTATTTCAAATAATGCAGCTCATTCCAGAGAATATCACACATCTTACTATTGACTCAGATTCAGCGCTCCATCGAGTCCTTCGCAGTCCTCAGAAGTCTGATTGGAAGGTACGCTTTCAAGTAAGAAGATTACATACATTTCCTAATAAATTTGAGCAGATTCAGTACTTGATGCTTCATCTAAGAACAGCTCGATTCCGCAAAGTTTTAAACAGAAACTCAGCTACTTTCTACGGTAATCATAATGCATTTGAATATTTGTATAGACAAAAATATAGAAGCTAGTGAGCAGCTTTGGTGGTTAGTTTATTTATGGATTATTTTAGTACTTATTTGTTTATTAGTTGTAAATAGTGGGGTATGCCCCTTTGGAAGCATCTTCCATGTGGGAGAGTTCCTTTTCTGTATTATATTCTTTTAGAAATAGAAGAACTAACTTTTCCTTCAAAAAAAAATAAAGAAAAGATAAAAACAAGTCTCGAGGGATTCAGCCCCGTTTCCGACCAAAAACCGTATCTCGTGCAGTCAAGAGCCGACATTTGGATAAAAACGCGGGTTCGATGATTCTAGTGCATTTCATGGTATCACGATCTAGTCTTACGCTTCGAGATGCGTTTCATACTACTCTAGGCCGAAACACACACTTCAGGATATTTTGAGATACGTTTAGCTTAAAGACGTTTTTCACGCGATTCTGGGGTTAGGAACGCGTTGCAGGGGTTTCAAGGTTGTTTAAGACCGAGACCAGTGCTTCGGGCAGTTCGTTGGTAGTTCTAGGCGGCTCTGGGAGAATGAAGGTTGTAAACCGCATTTCACGCGATTCATAGTTCAGAGCCGCGCTCTGGAGCTTCTGTGACGTCTTCTTACTTCAGAACGGGCTTCTGGGGAATTATGGCTCAAGAGCTAATCCTGTCGGTCTTTGCCTCATTTCTGACTTTCAAGACAATTTTGTGCAATCCGTGCCCATTATTTGGAGATAAATGGGTGCAGCGGCACTCTAGGCGTTTTGGGGTATTCCGGTCCAGTCTTTCACCTTAAAATTCGTTTCAGGCGATTCTATGCAGAAGCACCCGTTTGATGATATTCTGAGATACCTTCCTCTTTAATAAGTATTTCAGGCGAATCACGGCTTAGGAACGCATTACATGGGCTTTAGGGTTGTTTCAGACTAAAACGCGTGCTTCGGGCAATTCCGAGGTGATTTAATCATGAAACCACGTTCTAGGGGGCTCTTGAAAGATGCTGGCTCCAAACCGCGTTTCACGAAATCCACGGTCGAAAGACGCGCATAGGAAACTTCCAGGAATCCTTTTCCCCTTCAGACGGGACTCGGGCAAACTGGGGTTGAACAACTCATCGTGCGGTATTCAGAGACATTTCTTACTGAAAACCGTATTTCGTGCGGTGAATAGCCTATATCCGGATAAAAGCGTGTCCAGGGTGATTCTACGGCACTCAGGGGGTTATGCTCTTCCGTTTTGCTTTGAAATGCATCTCATACGGTCCTAGGCTGAAATACGCATTTTAGGATATTATGAGGTATGCCTTTCTTTAAAACGTGCTCCACGCGATTCTAGGGTTTCGAACGAATTGCCGGCTATTCAAGGTTGTTTAAGACCGGATCCCATGCTTCGGGCAGCCTGTTGGGGACTCTAAGCGTCTCCTGGCAAATGTAAGCTGTAAACAGCGTCTCGCGCAAGTGATGGTTAGAAGACGCGCTCGTGAAAGTACGAGTACTGCTTTTTCTTCTTTTTTTTTACTTTGAAATGGGTTTCCGGCAAGTTAGTGCATAAAAACTAGTCTCGAGCAGTGGCAGCAGCAAATCTCGAGCACTCTCTTGATCATTTTAAGGAATTCGCAGGGCTGGGCATCAATTGGACAAAAAGGTGCAAGTTTCTTTGCAAATTGTAAGACTGATGAACAGATGGCAATATCTTCAATTCTTAATGTCACGAAGGTAGATCTTCCAATCAGATATGTTGGGGTTCCCTTGTCTTCCAGGAAGCTCAATTTCAATGACCGTGAACCTCTACTAGCGAAAGTTCGGCAACGATTATTTGGGTGGAAAGCTAAAGCATCATCATATGCAGGTAGCGTGGAACTGATTAAGTCTACATTATCTTCCTTCCATCTATTACGGGCGACTGTATTTATGCTTCCTCAAGCTGCTTTGCATGCTCTGGATCGTCATGTCAGGGATTTCTTCTGGAATTGTTGAATTCTCATTACATCCATCCTATAGCTTGGGACTCTATATGCCAACCGATAGCTATGGGTGGATTGGGTATCAACTCAATTCATGGAACAGCCAAGGCAGCCCTCTTAAGGAAAGTTTGGAATGTTGTCAGCAACAAACACACCTGCTGGAGCTTATGGATTACTGCCAAGTACTTCCGTGGAACGTCTTTTTGGGACGTGTTAATCCCTAAAACTGCCCCTTGGGGTTGGAAGAACATTTTAGTGCTTAGACTAATTGCTATGCCTCACATAAAATTACTAGCTGGCAATGGGCACCAAATAAAGTTCTGGACTGACCCTTGGGTTAATGGAGGGCGTTTAAAAGATTGTCATGGAGATAGAGCAGTGTATGATCTAGGCGTGGGGCCTGATATTAACGTCCCTCAATTTATTCAGAATCACAGGTGGAAGTTTCCCACTCCCACTTCAAATGCATTGATGGATATCTTCCAAACGATTCCAAATGAGATCGAGCCATGGCCTAACTTCAATGATGGACTTGTTTGGACTCTACAAGAGCATGGCAACTTCACTTTAAAGTCTCCTCACAATCTAGTATGCAGGAAATGGGATCAAACCCTCCAGCGGCCTTCTATGATTTGGTTTACAGGGTGTATTAAAAAACACTCCATCTGTGCTTGGATGTTACTAAGGGGAAGGCTAAAAAAAAAAGATTTCCTCCTTCAAAGGAATGTGGCGTGTGATTCTTGTTGCGTTCTTTGCAATTTGTACATGTGAGACAGCTGCTCATTTAATTGTCTACTGCCGTTACTCTCAAGAAGTGTGGAAATCTCTCTTAGAAAAGCTAGACCTGGAGCCGATCAGCTGTGAAAATCCTCCATTGGAATTGCTGGAATCCATTATATTTCCAATAGAGCAGCAACAGACAGGCCTTCTGACTCCTGGGAACACTCCAGCACGGCTGTGTTACAGAACATTATTCAGACCGCATGCAGTAGAACTCATTATCTTGACATAGCTTTCTTTCCCAAATGAAATCTGTCATCATTGGAATGTTCCTCCAAGCAACTCAGGTCTCCGATCGAAGCTTCCTCCCTAATTGAACCCTGGGTGGCGAGTATCTACTTGGTCAACTAATAACCATGTGATTGGAGTTCTACGGAGTGACGTCCATAAACAGAAGGCGGGTCATATTGAGCAGGAGTTGACTTACTTTATGGCAGTATTTCAAATAATGCAGCTCATTCCAGAGAATATCACACATCTTACTATTGACTCAGATTCAGCGCTCCATCGAGTCCTTCGCAGTCCTCAGAAGTCTGATTGGAAGGTACGCTTTCAAGTAAGAAGATTACATACATTTCCTAATAAATTTGAGCAGATTCAGTACTTGATGCTTCATCTAAGAACAGCTCGATTCCGCAAAGTTTTAAACAGAAACTCAGCTACTTTCTACGGTAATCATAATGCATTTGAATATTTGTATAGACAAAAATATAGAAGCTAGTGAGCAGCTTTGGTGGTTAGTTTATTTATGGATTATTTTAGTACTTATTTGTTTATTAGTTGTAAATAGAGGGGTATGCCCCTTTGGAAGCATCTTCCATGTGGGAGAGTTCCTTTTCTGTATTATATTCTTTTAGAAATAGAAGAACTAACTTTTCCTTCAAAAAAAAATAAAGAAAAGATAAAAACCAGTCTCGAGGGATTCAGCCCCGTTTCCGACCAAAAACCGTATCTCGTGCAGTCAAGAGCCGACATTTGGATAAAAACGCGGGTTCGATGATTCTAGTGCATTTCATGGTATCACGATCTAGTCTTACGCGTCGAGATGCGTTTCATACTACTCTAGGCCGAAACACACATTTCAGGATATTTTGAGATACGTTTAGCTTAAAGACGTTTTTCACGCGATTCTGGGGTTAGGAACGCGTTGCAGGGGTTTCAAGGTTGTTTAAGACCGAGACCAGTGCTTCGGGCAGTTCGTTGGTAGTTCTAGGCGGCTCTGGGAGAATGAAGGTTGTAAACCGCATTTCACACGATTCATAGTTCAGAGCCGCGCTCTGGAGCTTCTGTGACGTCTTCTTACTTCAGAACGGGCTTCTGGGGAATTATGGCTCAAGAGCTAATCCTGTCGGTCTTTGCCTCATTTCTGACTTTCAAGACAATTTTGTGCAATCCGTGCCCTTTATTTGGAGATAAATGGGTGCAGCGGCACTCTAGGCGTTTTGGGGTATTCCGGTCCAGTCTTTCACCTTAAAATTCGTTTCAGGCGATTCTATGCAGAAGCACCCATTTGATGATATTCTGAGATACCTTCCTCTTTAATAAGTATTTCAGGCGAATCACGGCTTAGGAACGCATTACATGGGCTTTAGGGTTGTTTCAGACTAAAACGCGTGCTTCGGGCAATTCCGAGGTGATTTAATCATGAAACCACGTTCTAGGTGGCTCTTGAAAGATGCTGGCTCCAAACCGCGTTTCACGAAATCCACGGTCGAAAGACGCGCATAGGAAACTTCCAGGAATCCTTTTCCCCTTCAGACGGGACTCGGGCAAACTGGGGTTGAACAACTCATCGTGCGGTATTCAGAGACATTTCTTACTGAAAACCGTATTTCGTGCGGTGAATAGCCTATATCCGGATAAAAGCGTGTCCAGGGTGATTCTACGGCACTCAGGGGGTTATGCTCTTCCGTTTTGCTTTGAAATGCATCTCATACGGTCCTAGGCTGAAATACGCATTTTAGGATATTATGAGGTATGCCTTTCTTTAAAACGTGCTCCACGCGATTCTAGGGTTTCGAACGAATTGCCGGCTATTCAAGGTTGTTTAAGACCGGATCCCATGCTTCGGGCAGCCTGTGGGGGACTCTAAGCGTCTCCTGGCAAATGTAAGCTGTAAACAGCGTCTCGCGCAAGTGATGGTTAGAAGACGCGCTCGTGAAAGTACGAGTACTGCTTTTTCTTCTTTTTTTTTTACTTTGAAATGGGTTTCCGGCAAGTTAGTGCATAAAAACTAGTCTCGAGCAGTGGCAGCAGCAAATCTCGAGCACTCTCTTGATCATTTTAAGGAATTCGCAGGGCTGGGCGTCAATTGGACAAAAAGGTGCAAGTTTCTTTGCAAATTGTAAGACTGATGAACAGATGGCAATATCTTCAATTCTTAATGTCACGAAGGTAGATCTTCCAATCAGATATGTTGGGGTTCCCTTGTCTTCCAGGAAGCTCAATTTCAATGACCGTGAACCTCTACTAGCGAAAGTTCGGCAACGATTATTTGGGTGGAAAGCTAAAGCATCATCATATGCAGGTAGCGTGGAACTGATTAAGTCTACATTATCTTCCTTCCATCTATTACGGGCGACTGTATTTATGCTTCCTCAAGCTGCTTTGCATGCTCTGGATCGTCATGTCAGGGATTTCTTCTGCAATTGTTGAATTCTCATTACATCCATCCTATAGCTTGGGACTCTATATGCCAACCGATAGCTATGGGTGGATTGGGTATCAACTCAATTCATGGAACAACCAAGGCAGCCCTCTTAAGGAAAGTTTGGAATGTTGTCAGCAACAAACACACCTGCTGGAGCTTATGGATTAATGCCAAGTACTTCCGTGGAACGTCTTTTTGGGACGTGTTAATCCCTAAAACTGCCCCTTGGGGTTGGAAGAACATTTTAGTGCTTAGACTAATTGCTATGCCTCACATAAAATTACTAGCTGGCAATGGGCACCAAATAAAGTTCTGGACTGACCCTTGGGTTAATGGAGGGCGTTTAAAAGATTGTCATGGAGATAGAGCAGTGTATGATCTAGGCGTGGGGCCTGATATTAACGTCCCTCAATTTATTCAGAATCACAGGTGGAAGTTTCCCACTCCCACTTCAAATGCATTGATGGATATCTTCCAAACGATTCCAAATGAGATCGAGCCATGGCCTAACTTCAATGATGGACTTGTTTGGACTCTACAAGAGCATGGCAACTTCACTTTAAAGTCTCCTCACAATCTAGTATGCAGGAAATGGGATCAAACCCTCCAGCGGCCTTCTATGATTTGGTTTACAGGGTGTATTAAAAAACACTCCATCTGTGCTTGGATGTTACTAAGGGGAAGGCTAAAAAAAAAAGATTTCCTCCTTCAAAGGAATGTGGCGTGTGATTCTTGTTGCGTTCTTTGCAATTTGTACATGTGAGACAGCTGCTCATTTAATTGTCTACTGCCCTTACTCTCAAGAAGTGTGGAAATCTCTCTTAGAAAAGCTAGACCTGGAGCCGATCAGCTGTGAAAATCCTCCATTGGAATTGCTGGAATCCATTATATTTCCAATAGAGCAGCAACAGACAGGCCTTCTGACTCCTGGGAACACTCCAGCACGGCTGTGTTACAGAACATTATTCAGACCGCATGCAGTAGAACTCATTATCTTGACATAGCTTTCTTTCCCAAATGAAATCTGTCATCATTGGAATGTTCCTCCAAGCAACTCAGGTCTCCGATCGAAGCTTCCTCCCTAATTGAACCCTGGGTGGCGAGTATCTACTTGGTCAACTAATAACCATGTGATTGGAGTTCTACGGAGTGACGTCCATAAACAGAAGGCGGGTCATATTGAGCAGGAGTTGACTTACTTTATGGCAGTATTTCAAATAATGCAGCTCATTCCAGAGAATATCACACATCTTACTATTGACTCAGATTCAGCGCTCCATCGAGTCCTTCGCAGTCCTCAGAAGTCTGATTGGAAGGTACGCTTTCAAGTAAGAAGATTACATACATTTCCTAATAAATTTGAGCAGATTCAGTACTTGATGCTTCATCTAAGAACAGCTCGATTCCGCAAAGTTTTAAACAGAAACTCAGCTACTTTCTACGGTAATCATAATGCATTTGAATATTTGTATAGACAAAAATATAGAAGCTAGTGAGCAGCTTTGGTGGTTAGTTTATTTATGGATTATTTTAGTACTTATTTGTTTATTAGTTGTAAATAGTGGGGTATGCCCCTTTGGAAGCATCTTCCATGTGGGAGAGTTCCTTTTCTGTATTATATTCTTTTAGAAATAGAAGAACTAACTTTTCCTTCAAAAAAAAATAAAGAAAAGATAAAAACAAGTCTCGAGGGATTCAGCCCCGTTTCCGACCAAAAACCGTATCTCGTGCAGTCAAGAGCCGACATTTGGATAAAAACGCGGGTTCGATGATTCTAGTGCATTTCATGGTATCACGATCTAGTCTTACGCTTCGAGATGCGTTTCATACTACTCTAGGCCGAAACACACACTTCAGGATATTTTGAGATACGTTTAGCTTAAAGACGTTTTTCACGCGATTCTGGGGTTAGGAACGCGTTGCAGGGGTTTCAAGGTTGTTTAAGACCGAGACCAGTGCTTCGGGCAGTTCGTTGGTAGTTCTAGGCGGCTCTGGGAGAATGAAGGTTGTAAACCGAATTTCACGCGATTCATAGTTCAGAGCCGCGCTCTGGAGCTTCTGTGACGTCTTCTTACTTCAGAACGGGCTTCTGGGGAATTATGGCTCAAGAGCTAATCCTGTCGGTCTTTGCCTCATTTCTGACTTTCAAGACAATTTTGTGCAATCCGTGCCCATTATTTGGAGATAAATGGGTGCAGCGGCACTCTAGGCGTTTTGGGGTATTCCGGTCCAGTCTTTCACCTTAAAATTCGTTTCAGGCGATTCTATGCAGAAGCACCCGTTTGATGATATTCTGAGATACCTTCCTCTTTAATAAGTATTTCAGGCGAATCACGGCTTAGGAACGCATTACATGGGCTTTAGGGTTGTTTCAGACTAAAACGCGTGCTTCGGGCAATTCCGAGGTGATTTTATCATGAAACCACGTTCTTGGTGGCTCTTGAAAGATGCTGGCTCCAAACCGCGTTTCACGAAATCCACGGTCGAAAGACGCGCATAGGAAACTTCCAGGAATCCTTTTCCCCTTCAGACGGGACTCGGGCAAACTGGGGTTGAACAACTCATCGTGCGGTATTCAGAGACATTTCTTACTGAAAACCGTATTTCGTGCGGTGAATAGCCTATATCCGGATAAAAGCGTGTCCAGGGTGATTCTACGGCACTCAGGGGGTTATGCTCTTCCGTTTTGCTTTGAAATGCATCTCATACGGTCCTAGGCTGAAATACGCATTTTAGGATATTATGAGGTATGCCTTTCTTTAAAACGTGCTCCACGCGATTCTAGGGTTTCGAACGAATTGCCGGCTATTCAAGGTTGTTTAAGACCGGATCCCATGCTTCGGGCAGCCTGTGGGGGACTCTAAGCGTCTCCTGGCAAATGTAAGCTGTAAACAGCGTCTCGCGCAAGTGATGGTTAGAAGACGCGCTCGTGAAAGTACGAGTACTGCTTTTTCTTCTTTTTTTTTTACTTTGAAATGGGTTTCCGGCAAGTTAGTGCATAAAAACTAGTCTCGAGCAGTGGCAGCAGCAAATCTCGAGCACTCTCTTGATCATTTTAAGGAATTCGCAGGGCTGGGCGTCAATTGGACAAAAAGGTGCAAGTTTCTTTGCAAATTGTAAGACTGATGAACAGATGGCAATATCTTCAATTCTTAATGTCACGAAGGTAGATCTTCCAATCAGATATGTTGGGGTTCCCTTGTCTTCCAGGAAGCTCAATTTCAATGACCGTGAACCTCTACTAGCGAAAGTTCGGCAACGATTATTTGGGTGGAAAGCTAAAGCATCATCATATGCAGGTAGCGTGGAACTGATTAAGTCTACATTATCTTCCTTCCATCTATTACGGGCGACTGTATTTATGCTTCCTCAAGCTGCTTTGCATGCTCTTGATCGTCATGTCAGGGATTTCTTCTGCAATTGTTGAATTCTCATTACATCCATCCTATAGCTTGGGACTCTATATGCCAACCGATAGCTATGGGTGGATTGGGTATCAACTCAATTCATGGAACAGCCAAGGCAGCCCTCTTAAGGAAAGTTTGGAATGTTGTCAGCAACAAACACACCTGCTGGAGCTTATGGATTAATGCCAAGTACTTCCGTGGAACGTCTTTTTGGGACGTGTTAATCCCTAAAACTGCCCCTTGGGGTTGGAAGAACATTTTAGTGCTTAGACTAATTGCTATGCCTCACATAAAATTACTAGCTGGCAATGGGCACCAAATAAAGTTCTGGACTGACCCTTGGGTTAATGGAGGGCGTTTAAAAGATTGTCATGGAGATAGAGCAGTGTATGATCTAGGCGTGGGGCCTGATATTAACGCCCCTCAATTTATTCAGAATCACAAGTGGAAGTTTCCCACTCCCACTTCAAATGCATTGATGGATATCTTCCAAACGATTCCAAATGAGATCGAGCCATGGCCTAACTTCAATGATGGACTTGTTTGGACTCTACAAGAGCATGGCAACTTCACTTTAAAGTCTCCTCACAATCTAGTATGCAGGAAATGGGATCAAACCCTCCAGCGGCCTTCTATGATTTGGTTTACAGGGTGTATTAAAAAACACTCCATCTGTGCTTGGATGTTACTAAGGGGAAGGCTAAAAAAAAAAGATTTCCTCCTTCAAAGGAATGTGGCGTGTGATTCTTGTTGCGTTCTTTGCAATTTGTACATGTGAGACAGCTGCTCATTTAATTGTCTACTGCCGTTACTCTCAAGAAGTGTGGAAATCTCTCTTAGAAAAGCTAGACCTGGAGCCGATCAGCTGTGAAAATCCTCCATTGGAATTGCTGGAATCCATTATATTTCCAATAGAGCAGCAACAGACAGGCCTTCTGACTCCTGGGAACACTCCAGCACGGCTGTGTTACAGAACATTATTCAGACCGCATGCAGTAGAACTCATTATCTTGACATGGCTTTCTTTCCCAAATGAAATCTGTCATCATTGGAATGTTCCTCCAAGCAACTCAGGTCTCCGATCGAAGCTTCCTCCCTAATTGAACCCTGGGTGGCGAGTATCTACTTGGTCAACTAATAACCATGTGATTGGAGTTCTACGGAGTGACGTCCATAAACAGAAGGCGGGTCATATTGAGCAGGAGTTGACTTACTTTATGGCAGTATTTCAAATAATGCAGCTCATTCCAGAGAATATCACACATCTTACTATTGACTCAGATTCAGCGCTCCATCGAGTCCTTCGCAGTCCTCAGAAGTCTGATTGGAAGGTACGCTTTCAAGTAAGAAGATTACATACATTTCCTAATAAATTTGAGCAGATTCAGTACTTGATGCTTCATCTAAGAACAGCTCGATTCCGCAAAGTTTTAAACAGAAACTCAGCTACTTTCTACGGTAATCATAATGCATTTGAATATTTGTATAGACAAAAATATAGAAGCTAGTGAGCGGCTTTGGTGGTTAGTTTATTTATGGATTATTTTAGTACTTATTTGTTTATTAGTTGTAAATAGAGGGGTATGCCCCTTTGGAAGCATCTTCCATGTGGGAGAGTTCCTTTTCTGTATTATATTCTTTTAGAAATAGAAGAACTAACTTTTCCTTCAAAAAAAAATAAAGAAAAGATAAAAACCAGTCTCGAGGGATTCAGCCCCGTTTCCGACCAAAAACCGTATCTCGTGCAGTCAAGAGCCGACATTTGGATAAAAACGCGGGTTCGATGATTCTAGTGCATTTCATGGTATCACGATCTAGTCTTACGCTTCGAGATGCGTTTCATACTACTCTAGGCCGAAACACACATTTCAGGATATTTTGAGATACGTTTAGCTTAAAGACGTTTTTCACGCGATTCTGGGGTTAGGAACGCGTTGCAGGGGTTTCAAGGTTGTTTAAGACCGAGACCAGTGCTTCGGGCAGTTCGTTGGTAGTTCTAGGCGGCTCTGGGAGAATGAAGGTTGTAAACCGCATTTCACGCGATTCATAGTTCAGAGCCGCGCTCTGGAGCTTCTGTGACGTCTTCTTACTTCAGAACGGGCTTCTGGGGAATTATGGCTCAAGAGCTAATCCTGTCGGTCTTTGCCTCATTTCTGACTTTCAAGACAATTTTGTGCAATCCGTGCCCATTATTTGGAGATAAATGGGTGCAGCGGCACTCTAGGCGTTTTGGGGTATTCCGGTCCAGTCTTTCACCTTAAAATTCGTTTCAGGCGATTCTATGCAGAAGCACCCGTTTGATGATATTCTGAGATACCTTCCTCTTTAATAAGTATTTCAGGCGAATCACGGCTTAGAAACGCATTACATGGGCTTTAGGGTTGTTTCAGACTAAAACGCGTGCTTCGGGCAATTCCGAGGTGATTTAATCATGAAACCACGTTCTAGGTGGCTCTTGAAAGATGCTGGCTCCAAACCGCGTTTCACGAAATCCACGGTCGAAAGACGCGCATAGGAAACTTCCAGGAATCCTTTTCCCCTTCAGACGGGACTCGGGCAAACTGGGGTTGAACAACTCATCGTGCGGTATTCAGAGACATTTCTTACTGAAAACCGTATTTCGTGCGGTGAATAGCCTATATCCGGATAAAAGCGTGTCCAGGGTGATTCTACGGCACTCAGGGGGTTATGCTCTTCCGTTTTGCTTTGAAATGCATCTCATACGGTCCTAGGCCGAAATACGCATTTTAGGATATTATGAGGTATGCCTTTCTTTAAAACGTGCTCCACGCGATTCTAGGGTTTCGAACGAATTGCCGGCTATTCAAGGTTGTTTAAGACCGGATCCCATGCTTCGGGCAGCCTGTTGGGGATTCTAAGCGTCTCCTGGCAAATGCAAGCTGTAAACAGCGTCTCGCGCAAGTGATGGTTAGAAGACGCGCTCGTGAAAGTACGAGTACTGCTTTTTCTTCTTTTTTTTTTACTTTGAAATGGGTTTCCGGCAAGTTAGTGCATAAAAACTAGTCTCGAGCAGTGGCAGCAGCAAATCTCGAGCACTCTCTTGATCATTTTAAGGAATTCGCAGGGCTGGGCGTCAATTGGACAAAAAGGTGCAAGTTTCTTTGCAAATTGTAAGACTGATGAACAGATGGCAATATCTTCAATTCTTAATGTCACGAAGGTAGATCTTCCAATCAGATATGTTGGGGTTCCCTTGTCTTCCAGGAAGCTCAATTTCAATGACCGTGAACCTCTACTAGCGAAAGTTCGGCAACGATTATTTGGGTGGAAAGCTAAAGCATCATCATATGCAGGTAGCGTGGAACTGATTAAGTCTACATTATCTTCCTTCCATCTATTACGGGCGACTGTATTTATGCTTCCTCAAGCTGCTTTGCATGCTCTGGATCGTCATGTCAGGGATTTCTTCTGCAATTGTTGAATTCTCATTACATCCATCCTATAGCTTGGGACTCTATATGCCAACCGATAGCTATGGGTGGATTGGGTATCAACTCAATTCATGGAACAGCCAAGGCAGCCCTCTTAAGGAAAGTTTGGAATGTTGTCAGCAACAAACACACCTGCTGGAGCTTATGGATTAATGCCAAGTACTTCCGTGGAACGTCTTTTTGGGACGTGTTAATCCCTAAAACTGCCCCTTGGGGTTGGAAGAACATTTTAGTGCTTAGACTAATTGCTATGCCTCACATAAAATTACTAGCTGGCAATGCGCACCAAATAAAGTTCTGGACTGACCCTTGGGTTAATGGAGGGCGTTTAAAAGATTGTCATGGAGATAGAGCAGTGTATGATCTAGGCGTGGGGCCTGATATTAACGTCCCTCAATTTATTCAGAATCACAGGTGGAAGTTTCCCACTCCCACTTCAAATGCATTGATGGATATCTTCGAAACGATTCCAAATGAGATCGAGCCATGGCCTAACTTCAATGATGGACTTGTTTGGACTCTACAAGAGCATGGCAACTTCACTTTAAAGTCTCCTCACAATCTAGTATGCAGGAAATGGGATCAAACCCTCCAGCGGCCTTCTATGATTTGGTTTACAGGGTGTATTAAAAAACACTCCATCTGTGCTTGGATCTTACTAAGGGGAAGGCTAAAAAAAAAAGATTTCCTCCTTCAAAGGAATGTGGCGTGTGATTCTTGTTGCGTTCTTTGCAATTTGTACATGTGAGACAGCTGCTCATTTAATTGTCTACTGCCGTTACTCTCAAGAAGTGTGGAAATCTCTCTTAGAAAAGCTAGACCTGGAGCCGATCAGCTGTGAAAATCCTCCATTGGAATTGCTGGAATCCATTATATTTCCAATAGAGCAGCAACAGACAGGCCTTCTGACTCCTGGGAACACTCCAGCACGGCTGTGTTACAGAACATTATTCAGACCGCATGCAGTAGAACTCATTATCTTGACATAGCTTTCTTTCCCAAATGAAATCTGTCATCATTGGAATGTTCCTCCAAGCAACTCAGGTCTCCGATCGAAGCTTCCTCCCTAATTGAACCCTGGGTGGCGAGTATCTACTTGGTCAACTAATAACCATGTGATTGGAGTTCTACGGAGTGACGTCCATAAACAGAAGGCGGGTCATATTGAGCAGGAGTTGACTTACTTTATGGCAGTATTTCAAATAATGCAGCTCATTCCAGAGAATATCACACATCTTACTATTGACTCAGATTCAGCGCTCCATCGAGTCCTTCGCAGTCCTCAGAAGTCTGATTGGAAGGTACGCTTTCAAGTAAGAAGATTACATACATTTCCTAATAAATTTGAGCAGATTCAGTACTTGATGCTTCATCTAAGAACAGCTCGATTCCGCAAAGTTTTAAACAGAAACTCAGCTACTTTCTACGGTAATCATAATGCATTTGAATATTTGTATAGACAAAAATATAGAAGCTAGTGAGCGGCTTTGGTGGTTAGTTTATTTATGGATTATTTTAGTACTTATTTGTTTATTAGTTGTAAATAGAGGGGTATGCCCCTTTGGAAGCATCTTCCATGTGGGAGAGTTCCTTTTCTGTATTATATTCTTTTAGAAATAGAAGAACTAACTTTTCCTTAAAAAAAAAATAAAGAAAAGATAAAAACCAGTCTCGAGGGATTCAGCCCCGTTTCCGACCAAAAACCGTATCTCGTGCAGTCAAGAGCCGACATTTGGATAAAAACGCGGGTTCGATGATTCTAGTGCATTTCATGGTATCACGATCTAGTCTTACGCTTCGAGATGCGTTTCATACTACTCTAGGCCGAAACACACATTTCAGAATATTTTGAGATACGTTTAGCTTAAAGACGTTTTTCACGCGATTCTGGGGTTAGGAACGCGTTGCAGGGGTTTCAAGGTTGTTTAAGACCGAGACCAGTGCTTCGGGCAGTTCGTTGGTAGTTCTAGGCGGCTCTGGGAGAATGAAGGTTGTAAACCGCATTTCACGCGATTCATAGTTCAGAGCCGCGCTCTGGAGCTTCTGTGACGTCTTCTTACTTCAGAACGGGCTTCTGGGGAATTATGGCTCAAGAGCTAATCCTGTCGGTCTTTGCCTCATTTCTGACTTTCAAGACAATTTTGTGCAATCCGTGCCCATTATTTGGAGATAAATGGGTGCAGCGGCACTCTAGGCGTTTTGGGGTATTCCGGTCCAGTCTTTCACCTTAAAATTCGTTTCAGGCGATTCTATGCAGAAGCACCCGTTTGATGATATTCTGAGATACCTTCCTCTTTAATAAGTATTTCAGGCGAATCACGGCTTAGGAACGCATTACATGGGCTTTAGGGTTGTTTCAGACTAAAACGCGTGCTTCGGGCAATTCCGAGGTGATTTAATCATGAAACCACGTTCTAGGTGGCTCTTGAAAGATGCTGGCTCCAAACCGCGTTTCACGAAATCCACGGTCGAAAGACGCGCATAGGAAACTTCCAGGAATCCTTTTCCCCTTCAGACGGGACTCGGGCAAACTGGGGTTGAACAACTCATCGTGCGGTATTCAGAGACATTTCTTACTGAAAACCGTATTTCGTGCGGTGAATAGCCTATATCCGGATAAAAGCGTGTCCAGGGTGATTCTACGGCACTCAGGGGGTTATGCTCTTCCGTTTTGCTTTGAAATGCATCTCATACGGTCCTAGGCTGAAATACGCATTTTAGGATATTATGAGGTATGCCTTTCTTTAAAACGTGCTCCACGCGATTCTAGGGTTTCGAACGAATTGCCGGCTATTCAAGGTTGTTTAAGACCGGATCCCATGCTTCGGGCAGCCTGTTGGGGAGTCTAAGCGTCTCCTGGCAAATGTAAGCTGTAAACAGCGTCTCGCGCAAGTGATGGTTAGAAGACGCGCTCGTGAAAGTACGAGTACTGCTTTTTCTTCTTTTTTTTTTACTTTGAAATGGGTTTCCGGCAAGTTAGTGCATAAAAACTAGTCTCGAGCAGTGGCAGCAGCAAATCTCGAGCACTCTCTTGATCATTTTACGGAATTCGCAGGGCTGGGCGTCAATTGGACAAAAAGGTGCAAGTTTCTTTGCAAATTGTAAGACTGATGAACAGATGGCAATATCTTCAATTCTTAATGTCACGAAGGTAGATCTTCCAATCAGATATGTTGGGGTTCCCTTGTCTTCCAGGAAGCTCAATTTCAATGACCGTGAACCTCTACTAGCGAAAGTTCGGCAACGATTATTTGGGTGGAAAGCTAAAGCATCATCATATGCAGGTAGCGTGGAACTGATTAAGTCTACATTATCTTCCTTCCATCTATTACGGGCGACTGTATTTATGCTTCCTCAAGCTGCTTTGCATGCTTTGGATCGTCATGTCAGGGATTTCTTCTGCAATTGTTGAATTCTCATTACATCCATCCTATAGCTTGGGACTCTATATGCCAACCGATAGCTATGGGTGGATTGGGTATCAACTCAATTCATGGAACAGCCAAGGCAGCCCTCTTAAGGAGAGTTTGGAATGTTGTCAGCAACAAACACACCTGCTGGAGCTTATGGATTAATGCCAAGTACTTCCGTGGAACGTCTTTTTGGGACGTGTTAATCCCTAAAACTGCCCCTTGGGGTTGGAAGAACATTTTAGTGCTTAGACTAATTGCTATGCCTCACATAAAATTACTAGCTGGCAATGGGCACCAAATAAAGTTCTGGACTGACCCTTGGGTTAATGGAGGGCATTTAAAAGATTGTCATGGAGATAGAGCAGTGTATGATCTAGGCGTGGGGCCTGATATTAACGTCCCTCAATTTATTCAGAATCACAGGTGGAAGTTTCCCACTCCCACTTCAAATGCATTGATGGATATCTTCCAAACGATTCCAAATGAGATCGAGCCATGGCCTAACTTCAATGATGGACTTGTTTGGACTCTACAAGAGCATGGCAACTTCACTTTAAAGTCTCCTCACAATCTAGTATGCAGGAAATGGGATCAAACCCTCCAGCGGCCTTCTATGATTTGGTTTACAGGGTGTATTAAAAAACACTCCATCTGTGCTTGGATGTTACTAAGGGGAAGGCTAAAAAAAAAAGATTTCCTCCTTCAAAGGAATGTGGCGTGTGATTCTTGTTGCGTTCTTTGCAATTTGTACATGTGAGACAGCCGCTCATTTAATTGTCTACTGCCCTTACTCTCAAGAAGTGTGGAAATCTCTCTTAGAAAAGCTAGACCTGGAGCCGATCAGCTGTGAAAATCCTCCATTGGAATTGCTGGAATCCATTATATTTCCAATAGAGCAGCAACAGACAGGCCTTCTGACTCCTGGGAACACTGCAGCACGGCTGTGTTACAGAACATTATTCAGACCGCATGCAGTAGAACTCATTATCTTGACATAGCTTTCTTTCCCAAATGAAATCTGTCATCATTGGAATGTTCCTCCAAGCAACTCAGGTCTCCGATCGAAGCTTCCTCCCTAATTGAACCCTGGGTGGCGAGTATCTACTTGGTCAACTAATAACCATGTGATTGGAGTTCTACGGAGTGACGTCCATAAACAGAAGGCGGGTCATATTGAGCAGGAGTTGACTTACTTTATGGCAGTATTTCAAATAATGCAGCTCATTCCAGAGAATATCACACATCTTACTATTGACTCAGATTCAGCGCTCCATCGAGTCCTTCGCAGTCCTCAGAAGTCTGATTGGAAGGTACGCTTTCAAGTAAGAAGATTACATACATTTCCTAATAAATTTGAGCAGATTCAGTACTTGATGCTTCATCTAAGAACAGCTCGATTCCGCAAAGTTTTAAACAGAAACTCAGCTACTTTCTACGGTAATCATAATGCATTTGAATATTTGTATAGACAAAAATATAGAAGCTAGTGAGCGGCTTTGGTGGTTAGTTTATTTATGGATTATTTTAGTACTTATTTGTTTATTAGTTGTAAATAGAGGGGTATGCCCCTTTGGAAGCATCTTCCATGTGGGAGAGTTCATTGTCTGTATTATATTCTTTTAGAAATAGAAGAACTAACTTTTCCTTCAAAAAAAAAATAAAGAAAAGATAAAAACCAGTCTCGAGGGATTCTGCCCCGTTTCCGACCAAAAACCGTATCTCGTGCAGTCAAGAGCCGACATTTGGATAAAAACGCGGGTTCGATGATTCTAGTGCATTTCATGGTATCACGATCTAGTCTTACGCTTCGAGATGCGTTTCATACTACTCTAGGCCGAAACACACACTTCAGGATATTTTGAGATACGTTTAGCTTAAAGACGTTTTTCACGCGATTCTGGGGTTAGGAACGCGTTGCAGGGGTTTCAAGGTTGTTTAAGACCGAGACCAGTGCTTCGGGCAGTTCGTTGGTAGTTCTAGGCGGCTCTGGGAGAATGAAGGTTGTAAACCGCATTTCACGCGATTCATAGTTCAGAGCCGCGCTCTGGAGCTTCTGTGACGTCTTCTTACTTCAGAACGGGCTTCTGGGGAATTATGGCTCAAGAGCTAATCCTGTCGGTCTTTGCCTCATTTCTGACTTTCAAGACAATTTTGTGCAATCCGTGCCCATTATTTGGAGATAAATGGGTGCAGCGGCACTCTAGGCGTTTTGGGGTATTCCAGTCCAGTCTTTCACCTTAAAATTCGTTTCAGGCGATTCTATGCAGAGGCACCCGTTTGATGATATTCTGAGATACCTTCCTCTTTAATAAGTATTTCAGGCGAATCACGGCTTAGGAACGCATTACATGGGCTTTAGGGTTGTTTCAGACTAAAACGCGTGCTTCGGGCAATTCCGAGGTGATTTTATCATGAAACCACGTGCTAGGTGGCTCTTGAAAGATGCTGGCTCCAAACCGCGTTTCACGAAATCCACGGTCGAAAGACGCGCATAGGAAACTTCCAGGAATCCTTTTCCCCTTCAGACGGGACTCGGGCAAACTGGGGTTGAACAACTCATCGTGCGGTATTCAGAGACATTTCTTACTGAAAACCGTATTTCGTGCGGTGAATAGCCTATATCCGGATAAAAGCGTGTCCAGGGTGATTCTACGGCACTCAGGGGGTTATGCTCTTCCGTTTTGCTTTGAAATGCATCTCATACGGTCCTAGGCCGAAATACGCATTTTAGGATATTATGAGGTATGCCTTTCTTTAAAACGTGCTCCACGCGATTCTAGGGTTTCGAACGAATTGCCGGCTATTCAAGGTTGTTTAAGACCGGATCCCATGCTTCGGGCAGCCTGTTGGGGATTCTAAGCGTCTCCTGGCAAATGTAAGCTGTAAACAGCGTCTCGCGCAAGTGATGGTTAGAAGACGCGCTCGTGAAAGTACGTGTACTGCTTTTTCTTCTTTTTTTTTACTTTGAAATGGGTTTCCGGCAAGTTAGTGCATAAAAACTAGTCTCGAGCAGTGGCAGCAGCAAATCTCGAGCACTCTCTTGATCATTTTAAGGAATTCGCAGGGCTGGGCGTCAATTGGACAAAAAGGTGCAAGTTTCTTTGCAAATTGTAAGACTGATGAACAGATGGCAATATCTTCAATTCTTAATGTCACGAAGGTAGATCTTCCAATCAGATATGTTGGGGTTCCCTTGTCTTCCTGGAAGCTCAATTTCAATGACCGTGAACCTCTACTAGCGAAAGTTCGGCAACGATTATTCGGGTGGAAAGCTAAAGCATCATCATATGCAGGTAGCGTGGAACTGATTAAGTCTACATTATCTTCCTTCCATCTATTACGGGCGACTGTATTTATGCTTCCTCAAGCTGCTTTGCATGCTTTGGATCGTCATGTCAGGGATTTCTTCTGGAATTGTTGAATTCTCATTACATCCATCCTATAGCTTGGGACTCTATATGCCAACCGATAGCTATGGGTGGATTGGGTATCAACTCAATTCATGGAACAGCCAAGGCAGCCCTCTTAAGGGAAGTTTGGAATGTTGTCAGCAACAAACACACCTGCTGGAGCTTATGGATTAATGCCAAGTACTTCCGTGGAACGTCTTTTTGGGACGTGTTAATCCCTAAAACTGCCCCTTGGGGTTGGAAGAACATTTTAGTGCTTAGACTAATTGCTATGCCTCACATAAAATTACTAGCTGGCAATGGGCACCAAATAAAGTTCTGGACTGACCCTTGGGTTAATGGAGGGCGTTTAAAAGATTGTCATGGAGATAGAGCAGTGTATGATCTAGGCGTGGGGCCTGATATTAACGTCCCTCAATTTATTCAGAATCACAGGTGGATGTTTCCCACTCCCACTTCAAATGCATTGATGGATATCTTCCAAACGATTCCAAATGAGATCGAGCCATGGCCTAACTTCAATGATGGACTTGTTTGGACTCTACAAGAGCATGGCAACTTCACTTTAAAGTCTCCTCACAATCTAGTATGCAGGAAATGGGATCAAACCCTCCAGCGGCCTTCTATGATTTGGTTTACAGGGTGTATTAAAAAACACTCCATCTGTGCTTGGATGTTACTAAGGGGAAGGCTAAAAAAAAAAGATTTCCTCCTTCAAAGGAATGTGGCGTGTGATTCTTGTTGCGTTCTTTGCAATTTGTACATGTGAGACAGCTGCTCATTTAATTGTCTACTGCCCTTACTCTCAAGAAGTGTGGAAATCTCTCTTAGAAAAGCTAGACCTGGAGCCGATCAGCTGTGAAAATCCTCCATTGGAATTGCTGGAATCCATTATATTTCCAATAGAGCAGCAACAGACAGGCCTTCTGACTCCTGGGAACACTGCAGCACGGCTGTGTTACAGAACATTATTCAGACCGCATGCAGTAGAACTCATTATCTTGACATAGCTTTCTTTCCCAAATGAAATCTGTCATCATTGGAATGTTCCTCCAAGCAACTCAGGTCTCCGATCGAAGCTTCCTCCCTAATTGAACCCTGGGTGGCGAGTATCTACTTGGTCAACTAATAACCATGTGATTGGAGTTCTACGGAGTGACGTCCATAAACAGAAGGCGGGTCATATTGAGCAGGAGTTGACTTACTTTATGGCAGTATTTCAAATAATGCAGCTCATTCCAGAGAATATCACACATCTTACTATTGACTCAGATTCAGCGCTCCATCGAGTCCTTCGCAGTCCTCAGAAGTCTGATTGGAAGGTACGCTTTCAAGTAAGAAGATTACATACATTTCCTAATAAATTTGAGCAGATTCAGTACTTGATGCTTCATCTAAGAACAGCTCGATTCCGCAAAGTTTTAAACAGAAACTCAGCTACTTTCTACGGTAATCATAATGCATTTGAATATTTGTATAGACAAAAATATAGAAGCTAGTGAGCGGCTTTGGTGGTTAGTTTATTTATGGATTATTTTAGTACTTATTTGTTTATTAGTTGTAAATAGAGGGGTACGCCCCTTTGGAAGCATCTTCCATGTGGGAGAGTTCCTTTTCTGTATTATATTCTTTTAGAAATAGAAGAACTAACTTTTCCTTCAAAAAAAAAATAAAGAAAAGATAAAAACCAGTCTCGAGGGATTCTGCCCCGTTTCCGACCAAAAACCGTATCTCGTGCAGTCAAGAGCCGACATTTGGATAAAAATGCGGGTTCGATGATTCTAGTGCATTTCATGGTATCACGATCTAGTCTTACGCTTCGAGATGCGTTTCATACTACTCTAGGCCGAAACACACACTTCAGGATATTTTGAGATACGTTTAGCTTAAAGACGTTTTTCACGCGATTCTGGGGTTAGGAACGCGTTGCAGGGGTTTCAAGGTTGTTTAAGACCGAGACCAGTGCTTCGGGCAGTTCGTTGGTAGTTCTAGGCGGCTCTGGGAGAATGAAGGTTGTAAACCGCATTTCACGCGATTCATAGTTCAGAGCCGCGCTCTGGAGCTTCTGTGACGTCTTCTTACTTCAGAACGGGCTTCTGGGGAATTATGGCTCAAGAGCTAATCCTGTCGGTCTTTGCCTCATTTCTGACTTTCAAGACAATTTTGTGCAATCCGTGCCCATTATTTGGAGATAAATGGGTGCAGCGGCACTCTAGGCGTTTTGGGGTATTCCAGTCCAGTCTTTCACCTTAAAATTCGTTTCAGGCGATTCTATGCAGAGGCACCCGTTTGATGATATTCTGAGATACCTTCCTCTTTAATAAGTATTTCAGGCGAATCACGGCTTAGGAACGCATTACATGGGCTTTAGGGTTGTTTCAGACTAAAACGCGTGCTTCGGGCAATTCCGAGGTGATTTTATCATGAAACCACGTGCTAGGTGGCTCTTGAAAGATGCTGGCTCCAAACCGCGTTTCACGAAATCCACGGTCGAAAGACGCGCATAGGAAACTTCCAGGAATCCTTTTCCCCTTCAGACGGGACTCGGGCAAACTGGGGTTGAACAACTCATCGTGCGGTATTCAGAGACATTTCTTACCGAAAACCGTATTTCGTGCGGTGAATAGCCTATATCCGGATAAAAGCGTGTCCAGGGTGATTCTACGGCACTCAGGGGGTTATGCTCTTCCGTTTTGCTTTGAAATGCATCTCATACGGTCCTAGGCCGAAATACGCATTTTAGGATATTATGAGGTATGCCTTTCTTTAAAACGTGCTCCACGCGATTCTAGGGTTTCGAACGAATTGCCGGCTATTCAAGGTTGTTTAAGACCGGATCCCATGCTTCGGGCAGCCTGTTGGGGATTCTAAGCGTCTCCTGGCAAATGTAAGCTGTAAACAGCGTCTCGCGCAAGTGATGGTTAGAAGACGCGCTCGTGAAAGTACGTGTACTGCTTTTTCTTCTTTTTTTTTACTTTGAAATGGGTTTCCGGCAAGTTAGTGCATAAAAACTAGTCTCGAGCAGTGGCAGCAGCAAATCTCGAGCACTCTCTTGATCATTTTAAGGAATTCGCAGGGCTGGGCGTCAATTGGACAAAAAGGTGCAAGTTTCTTTGCAAATTGTAAGACTGATGAACAGATGGCAATATCTTCAATTCTTAATGTCACGAAGGTAGATCTTCCAATCAGATATGTTGGGGTTCCCTTGTCTTCCAGGAAGTTCAATTTCAATGACCGTGAACCTCTACTAGCGAAAGTTCGGCAACGATTATTCGGGTGGAAAGCTAAAGCATCATCATATGCAGGTAGCGTGGAACTGATTAAGTCTACATTATCTTCCTTCCATCTATTACGAGCGACTGTATTTATGCTTCCTCAAGCTGCTTTGCATGCTTTGGATCGTCATGTCAGGGATTTCTTCTGGAATTGTTGAATTCTCATTACATCCATCCTATAGCTTGGGACTCTATATGCCAACCGATAGCTATGGGTGGATTGGGTATCAACTCAATTCATGGAACAGCCAAGGCAGCCCTCTTAAGGGAAGTTTGGAATGTTGTCAGCAACAAACACACCTGCTGGAGCTTATGGATTAATGCCAAGTACTTCCGTGGAACGTCTTTTTGGGACGTGTTAATCCCTAAAACTGCCCCTTGGGGTTGGAAGAACATTTTAGTGCTTAGACTAATTGCTATGCCTCACATAAAATTACTAGCTGGCAATGGGCACCAAATAAAGTTCTGGACTGACCCTTGGGTTAATGGAGGGCGTTTAAAAGATTGTCATGGAGATAGAGAAGTGTATGATCTAGGCGTGGGGCCTGATATTAACGTCCCTCAATTTATTCAGAATCACAGGTGGATGTTTCCCACTCCCACTTCAAATGCATTGATGGATATCTTCCAAACGATTCCAAATGAGATCGAGCCATGGCCTAACTTCAATGATGGACTTGTTTGGACTCTACAAGAGCATGGCAACTTCACTTTAAAGTCTCCTCACAATCTAGTATGCAGGAAATGGGATCAAACCCTCCAGCGGCCTTCTATGATTTGGTTTACAGGGTGTATTAAAAAACACTCCATCTGTGCTTGGATGTTACTAAGGGGAAGGCTAAAAAAAAAAGATTTCCTCCTTCAAAGGAATGTGGCGTGTGATTCTTGTTGCGTTCTTTGCAATTTGTACATGTGAGACAGCTGCTCATTTAATTGTCTACTGCCCTTACTCTCAAGAAGTGTGGAAATCTCTCTTAGAAAAGCTAGACCTGGAGCCGATCAGCTGTGAAAATCCTCCATTGGAATTGCTGGAATCCATTATATTTCCAATAGAGCAGCAACAGACAGGCCTTCTGACTCCTGGGAACACTGCAGCACGGCTGTGTTACAGAACATTATTCAGACCGCATGCAGTAGAACTCATTATCTTGACATAGCTTTCTTTCCCAAATGAAATCTGTCATCATTGGAATGTTCCTCCAAGCAACTCAGGTCTCCGATCGAAGCTTCCTCCCTAATTGAACCCTGGGTGGCGAGTATCTACTTGGTCAACTAATAACCATGTGATTGGAGTTCTACGGAGTGACGTCCATAAACAGAAGGCGGGTCATATTGAGCAGGAGTTGACTTACTTTATGGCAGTATTTCAAATAATGCAGCTCATTCCAGAGAATATCACACATCTTACTATTGACTCAGATTCAGCGCTCCATCGAGTCCTTCGCAGTCCTCAGAAGTCTGATTGGAAGGTACGCTTTCAAGTAAGAAGATTACATACATTTCCTAATAAATTTGAGCAGATTCAGTACTTGATGCTTCATCTAAGAACAGCTCGATTCCGCAAAGTTTTAAACAGAAACTCAGCTACTTTCTACGGTAATCATAATGCATTTGAATATTTGTATAGACAAAAATATAGAAGCTAGTGAGCAGCTTTGGTGGTTAGTTTATTTATGGATTATTTTAGTACTTATTTGTTTATTAGTTGTAAATAGAGGGGTACGCCCCTTTGGAAGCATCTTCCATGTGGGAGAGTTCCTTTTCTGTATTATATTCTTTTAGAAATAGAAGAACTAACTTTTCCTTCAAAAAAAAAATAAAGAAAAGATAAAAACCAGTCTCGAGGGATTCTGCCCCGTTTCCGACCAAAAACCGTATCTCGTGCAGTCAAGAGCCGACATTTGGATAAAAACGCGGGTTCGATGATTCTAGTGCATTTCATGGTATCACGATCTAGTCTTACGCTTCGAGATGCGTTTCATACTACTCTAGGCCGAAACACACACTTCAGGATATTTTGAGATACGTTTAGCTTAAAGACGTTTTTCACGCGATTCTGGGGTTAGGAACGCGTTGCAGGGGTTTCAAGGTTGTTTAAGACCGAGACCAGTGCTTCGGGCAGTTCGTTGGTAGTTCTAGGCAGCTCTGGGAGAATGAAGGTTGTAAACCGCATTTCACGCGATTCATAGTTCAGAGCCGCGCTCTGGAGCTTCTGTGACGTCTTCTTACTTCAGAACGGGCTTCTGGGGAATTATGGCTCAAGAGCTAATCCTGTCGGTCTTTGCCTCATTTCTGACTTTCAAGACAATTTTGTGCAATCCGTGCCCATTATTTGGAGATAAATGGGTGCAGCGGCACTCTAGGCGTTTTGGGGTATTCCAGTCCAGTCTTTCACCTTAAAATTCGTTTCAGGCGATTCTATGCAGAGGCACCCGTTTGATGATATTCTGAGATACCTTCCTCTTTAATAAGTATTTCAGGCGAATCACGGCTTAGGAACGCATTACATGGGCTTTAGGGTTGTTTCAGACTAAAACGCGTGCTTCGGGCAATTCCGAGGTGATTTTATCATGAAACCACGTGCTAGGTGGCTCTTGAAAGATGCTGGCTCCAAACCGCGTTTCACGAAATCCACGGTCGAAAGACGCGCATAGGAAACTTCCAGGAATCCTTTTCCCCTTCAGACGGGACTCGGGCAAACTGGGGTTGAACAACTCATCGTGCGGTATTCAGAGACATTTCTTACTGAAAACCGTATTTCGTGCGGTGAATAGCCTATATCCGGATAAAAGCGTGTCCAGGGTGATTCTACGGCACTCAGGGGGTTATGCTCTTCCGTTTTGCTTTGAAATGCATCTCATACGGTCCTAGGCCGAAATACGCATTTTAGGATATTATGAGGTATGCCTTTCTTTAAAACGTGCTCCACGCGATTCTAGGGTTTCGAACGAATTGCCGGCTATTCAAGGTTGTTTAAGACCGGATCCCATGCTTCGGGCAGCCTGTTGGGGATTCTAAGCGTCTCCTGGCAAATGTAAGCTGTAAACAGCGTCTCGCGCAAGTGATGGTTAGAAGACGCGCTCGTGAAAGTACGTGTACTGCTTTTTCTTCTTTTTTTTTACTTTGAAATGGGTTTCCGGCAAGTTAGTGCATAAAAACTAGTCTCGAGCAGTGGCAGCAGCAAATCTCGAGCACTCTCTTGATCATTTTAAGGAATTCGCAGGGCTGGGCGTCAATTGGACAAAAAGGTGCAAGTTTCTTTGCAAATTGTAAGACTGATGAACAGATGGCAATATCTTCAATTCTTAATGTCACGAAGGTAGATCTTCCAATCAGATATGTTGGGGTTCCCTTGTCTTCCAGGAAGCTCAATTTCAATGACCGTGAACCTCTACTAGCGAAAGTTCGGCAACGATTATTCGGGTGGAAAGCTAAAGCATCATCATATGCAGGTAGCGTGGAACTGATTAAGTCTACATTATCTTCCTTCCATCTATTACGGGCGACTGTATTTATGCTTCCTCAAGCTGCTTTGCATGCTTTGGATCGTCATGTCAGGGATTTCTTCTGGAATTGTTGAATTCTCATTACATCCATCCTATAGCTTGGGACTCTATATGCCAACCGATAGCTATGGGTGGATTGGGTATCAACTCAATTCATGGAACAGCCAAGGCAGCCCTCTTAAGGGAAGTTTGGAATGTTGTCAGCAACAAACACACCTGCTGGAGCTTATGGATTAATGCCAAGTACTTCCGTGGAACGTCTTTTTGGGACGTGTTAATCCCTAAAACTGCCCCTTGGGGTTGGAAGAACATTTTAGTGCTTAGACTAATTGCTATGCCTCACATAAAATTACTAGCTGGCAATGGGCACCAAATAAAGTTCTGGACTGACCCTTGGGTTAATGGAGGGCGTTTAAAAGATTGTCATGGAGATAGAGCAGTGTATGATCTAGGCGTGGGGCCTGATATTAACGTCCCTCAATTTATTCAGAATCACAGGTGGATGTTTCCCACTCCCACTTCAAATGCATTGATGGATATCTTCCAAACGATTCCAAATGAGATCGAGCCATGGCCTAACTTCAATGATGGACTTGTTTGGACTCTACAAGAGCATGGCAACTTCACTTTAAAGTCTCCTCACAATCTAGTATGCAGGAAATGGGATCAAACCCTCCAGCGGCCTTCTATGATTTGGTTTACAGGGTGTATTAAAAAACACTCCATCTGTGCTTGGATGTTACTAAGGGGAAGGCTAAAAAAAAAAGATTTCCTCCTTCAAAGGAATGTGGCGTGTGATTCTTGTTGCGTTCTTTGCAATTTGTACATGTGAGACAGCTGCTCATTTAATTGTCTACTGCCCTTACTCTCAAGAAGTGTGGAAATCTCTCTTAGAAAAGCTAGACCTGGAGCCGATCAGCTGTGAAAATCCTCCATTGGAATTGCTGGAATCCATTATATTTCCAATAGAGCAGCAACAGAGAGGCCTTCTGACTCCTGGGAACACTGCAGCACGGCTGTGTTACAGAACATTATTCAGACCGCATGCAGTAGAACTCATTATCTTGACATAGCTTTCTTTCCCAAATGAAATCTGTCATCATTGGAATGTTCCTCCAAGCAACTCAGGTCTCCGATCGAAGCTTCCTCCCTAATTGAACCCTGGGTGGCGAGTATCTACTTGGTCAACTAATAACCATGTGATTGGAGTTCTACGGAGTGACGTCCATAAACAGAAGGCGGGTCATATTGAGCAGGAGTTGACTTACTTTATGGCAGTATTTCAAATAATGCAGCTCATTCCAGAGAATATCACGCATCTTACTATTGACTCAGATTCAGCGCTCCATCGAGTCCTTCGCAGTCCTCAGAAGTCTGATTGGAAGGTACGCTTTCAAGTAAGAAGATTACATACATTTCCTAATAAATTTGAGCAGATTCAGTACTTGATGCTTCATCTAAGAACAGCTCGATTCCGCAAAGTTTTAAACAGAAACTCAGCTACTTTCTACGGTAATCATAATGCATTTGAATATTTGTATAGACAAAAATATAGAAGCTAGTGAGCAGCTTTGGTGGTTAGTTTATTTATGGATTATTTTAGTACTTATTTGTTTATTAGTTGTAAATAGAGGGGTACGCCCCTTTGGAAGCATCTTCCATGTGGGAGAGTTCCTTTTCTGTATTATATTCTTTTAGAAATAGAAGAACTAACTTTTCCTTCAAAAAAAAAATAAAGAAAAGATAAAAACCAGTCTCGAGGGATTCTGCCCCGTTTCCGACCAAAAACCGTATCTCGTGCAGTCAAGAGCCGACATTTGGATAAAAACGCGGGTTCGATGATTCTAGTGCATTTCATGGTATCACGATCTAGTCTTACGCTTCGAGATGCGTTTCATACTACTCTAGGCCGAAACACACACTTCAGGATATTTTGAGATACGTTTAGCTTAAAGACGTTTTTCACGCGATTCTGGGGTTAGGAACGCGTTGCAGGGGTTTCAAGGTTGTTTAAGACCGAGACCAGTGCTTCGGGCAGTTCGTTGGTAGTTCTAGGCGGCTCTGGGAGAATGAAGGTTGTAAACCGCATTTCACGCGATTCATAGTTCAGAGCCGCGCTCTGGAGCTTCTGTGACGTCTTCTTACTTCAGAACGGGCTTCTGGGGAATTATGGCTCAAGAGCTAATCCTGTCGGTCTTTGCCTCATTTCTGACTTTCAAGACAATTTTGTGCAATCCGTGCCCATTATTTGGAGATAAATGGGTGCAGCGGCACTCTAGGCGTTTTGGGGTATTCCAGTCCAGTCTTTCACCTTAAAATTCGTTTCAGGCGATTCTATGCAGAGGCACCCGTTTGATGATATTCTGAGATACCTTCCTCTTTAATAAGTATTTCAGGCGAATCACGGCTTAGGAACGCATTACATGGGCTTTAGGGTTGTTTCAGACTAAAACGCGTGCTTCGGGCAATTCCGAGGTGATTTTATCATGAAACCACGTGCTAGGTGGCTCTTGAAAGATGCTGGCTCCAAACCGCGTTTCACGAAATCCACGGTCGAAAGACGCGCATAGGAAACTTCCAGGAATCCTTTTCCCCTTCAGACGGGACTCGGGCAAACTGGGGTTGAACAACTCATCGTGCGGTATTCAGAGACATTTCTTACTGAAAACCGTATTTCGTGCGGTGAATAGCCTATATCCGGATAAAAGCGTGTCCAGGGTGATTCTACGGCACTCAGGGGGTTATGCTCTTCCGTTTTGCTTTGAAATGCATCTCATACGGTCCTAGGCCGAAATACGCATTTTAGGATATTATGAGGTATGCCTTTCTTTAAAACGTGCTCCACGCGATTCTAGGGTTTCGAACGAATTGCCGGCTATTCAAGGTTGTTTAAGACCGGATCCCATGCTTCGGGCAGCCTGTTGGGGATTCTAAGCGTCTCCTGGCAAATGTAAGCTGTAAACAGCGTCTCGCGCAAGTGATGGTTAGAAGACGCGCTCGTGAAAGTACGTGTACTGCTTTTTCTTCTTTTTTTTTACTTTGAAATGGGTTTCCGGCAAGTTAGTGCATAAAAACTAGTCTCGAGCAGTGGCAGCAGCAAATCTCGAGCACTCTCTTGATCATTTTAAGGAATTCGCAGGGCTGGGCGTCAATTGGACAAAAAGGTGCAAGTTTCTTTGCAAATTGTAAGACTGATGAACAGATGGCAATATCTTCAATTCTTAATGTCACGAAGGTAGATCTTCCAATCAGATATGTTGGGGTTCCCTTGTCTTCCAGGAAGCTCAATTTCAATGACCGTGAACCTCTACTAGCGAAAGTTCGGCAACGATTATTCGGGTGGAAAGCTAAAGCATCATCATATGCAGGTAGCGTGGAACTGATTAAGTCTACATTATCTTCCTTCCATCTATTACGGGCGACTGTATTTATGCTTCCTCAAGCTGCTTTGCATGCTTTGGATCGTCATGTCAGGGATTTCTTCTGGAATTGTTGAATTCTCATTACATCCATCCTATAGCTTGGGACTCTATATGCCAACCGATAGCTATGGGTGGATTGGGTATCAACTCAATTCATGGAACAGCCAAGGCAGCCCTCTTAAGGGAAGTTTGGAATGTTGTCAGCAACAAACACACCTGCTGGAGCTTATGGATTAATGCCAAGTACTTCCGTGGAACGTCTTTTTGGGACGTGTTAATCCCTAAAACTGCCCCTTGGGGTTGGAAGAACATTTTAGTGCTTAGACTAATTGCTATGCCTCACATAAAATTACTAGCTGGCAATGGGCACCAAATAAAGTTCTGGACTGACCCTTGGGTTAATGGAGGGCGTTTAAAAGATTGTCATGGAGATAGAGCAGTGTATGATCTAGGCGTGGGGCCTGATATTAACGTCCCTCAATTTATTCAGAATCACAGGTGGATGTTTCCCACTCCCACTTCAAATGCATTGATGGATATCTTCCAAACGATTCCAAATGAGATCGAGCCATGGCCTAACTTCAATGATGGACTTGTTTGGACTCTACAAGAGCATGGCAACTTCACTTTAAAGTCTCCTCACAATCTAGTATGCAGGAAATGGGATCAAACCCTCCAGCGGCCTTCTATGATTTGGTTTACAGGGTGTATTAAAAAACACTCCATCTGTGCTTGGATGTTACTAAGGGGAAGGCTAAAAAAAAAAGATTTCCTCCTTCAAAGGAATGTGGCGTGTGATTCTTGTTGCGTTCTTTGCAATTTGTACATGTGAGACAGCTGCTCATTTAATTGTCTACTGCCCTTACTCTCAAGAAGTGTGGAAATCTCTCTTAGAAAAGCTAGACCTGGAGCCGATCAGCTGTGAAAATCCTCCATTGGAATTGCTGGAATCCATTATATTTCCAATAGAGCAGCAACAGACAGGCCTTCTGACTCCTGGGAACACTCCAGCACGGCTGTGTTACAGAACATTATTCAGACCGCATGCAGTAGAACTCATTATCTTGACATAGCTTTCTTTCCCAAATGAAATCTGTCATCATTGGAATGTTCCTCCAAGCAACTCAGGTCTCCGATCGAAGCTTCCTCCCTAATTGAACCCTGGGTGGCGAGTATCTACTTGGTCAACTAATAACCATGTGATTGGAGTTCTACGGAGTGACGTCCATAAACAGAAGGCGGGTCATATTGAGCAGGAGTTGACTTACTTTATGGCAGTATTTCAAATAATGCAGCTCATTCCAGAGAATATCACGCATCTTACTATTGACTCAGATTCAGCGCTCCATCGAGTCCTTCGCAGTCCTCAGAAGTCTGATTGGAAGGTACGCTTTCAAGTAAGAAGATTACATACATTTCCTAATAAATTTGAGCAGATTCAGTACTTGATGCTTCATCTAAGAACAGCTCGATTCCGCAAAGTTTTAAACAGAAACTCAGCTACTTTCTACGGTAATCATAATGCATTTGAATATTTGTATAGACAAAAATATAGAAGCTAGTGAGCAGCTTTGGTGGTTAGTTTATTTATGGATTATTTTAGTACTTATTTGTTTATTAGTTGTAAATAGAGGGGTACGCCCCTTTGGAAGCATCTTCCATGTGGGAGAGTTCCTTTTCTGTATTATATTCTTTTAGAAATAGAAGAACTAACTTTTCCTTCAAAAAAAAAATAAAGAAAAGATAAAAACCAGTCTCGAGGGATTCTGCCCCGTTTCCGACCAAAAACCGTATCTCGTGCAGTCAAGAGCCGACATTTGGATAAAAACGCGGGTTCGATGATTCTAGTGCATTTCATGGTATCACGATCTAGTCTTACGCTTCGAGATGCGTTTCATACTACTCTAGGCCGAAACACACACTTCGGGATATTTTGAGATACGTTTAGCTTAAAGACGTTTTTCACGCGATTCTGGGGTTAGGAACGCGTTGCAGGGGTTTCAAGGTTGTTTAAGACCGAGACCAGTGCTTCGGGCAGTTCGTTGGTAGTTCTAGGCGGCTCTGGGAGAATGAAGGTTGTAAACCGCATTTCACGCGATTCATAGTTCAGAGCCGCGCTTTGGAGCTTCTGTGACGTCTTCTTACTTCAGAACGGGCTTCTGGGGAATTATGGCTCAAGAGCTAATCCTGTCGGTCTTTGCCTCATTTCTGACTTTCAAGACAATTTTGTGCAATCCGTGCCCATTATTTGGAGATAAATGGGTGCAGCGGCACTCTAGGCGTTTTGGGGTATTTCGGTCCACTCTTTCACCTTAAAATTCGTTTCAGGCGATTCTATGCAGAGGCACCCGTTTGATGATATTCTGAGATACCTTCATCTTTAATAAGTATTTCAGGCGAATCACGGCTTAGGAACGCATTACATGGGCTTTAGGGTTGTTTCAGACTAAAACGCGTGCTTCGGGCAATTCCGAGGTGATTTTATCATGAAACCACGTTCTAGGTGGCTCTTGAAAGATGCTGGCTCCAAACCGCGTTTCACGAAATCCACGGTCGAAAGACGCGCATAGGAAACTTCCAGGAATCCTTTTCCCCTTCAGACGGGACTCGGGCAAACTGGGGTTGAACAACTCATCGTGCGGTATTCAGAGACATTTCTTACTGAAAACCGTATTTCGTGCGGTGAATAGCCTATATCCGGATAAAAGCGTGTCCAGGGTGATTCTACGGCACTCAGGGGGTTATGCTCTTCCGTTTTGCTTTGAAATGCATCTCATACGGTCCTAGGCTGAAATACGCATTTTAGGATATTATGAGGTATGCCTTTCTTTAAAACGTGCTCCACGCGATTCTAGGGTTTCGAACGAATTGCCGGCTATTCAAGGTTGTTTAAGACCGGATCCCATGCTTCGGGCAGCCTGTTGGGGATTCTAAGCGTCTCCTGGCAAATGTAAGCTGTAAACAGCGTCTCGCGCAAGTGATGGTTAGAAGACGCGCTCGTGAAAGTACGAGTACTGCTTTTTCTTCTTTTTTTTTACTTTGAAATGGGTTTCCGGCAAGTTAGTGCATAAAAACTAGTCTCGAGCAGTGGCAGCAGCAAATCTCGAGCACTCTCCTGATCATTTTAAGGAATTCGCAGGGCTGGGCGTCAATTGGACAAAAAGGTGCAAGTTTCTTTGCAAATTGTAAGACTGATGAACAGATGGCAATATCTTCAATTCTTAATGTCACGAAGGTAGATCTTCCAATCAGATATGTTGGGGTTCCCTTGTCTTCCAGGAAGCTCAATTTCAATGACCGTGAACCTCTACTAGCGAAAGTTCGGCAACGATTATTCGGGTGGAAAGCTAAAGCATCATCATATGCAGGTAGCGTGGAAATGATTAAGTCTACATTATCTTCCTTCCATCTATTACGGGCGACTGTATTTATGCTTCCTCAAGCTGCTTTGCATGCTTTGGATCGTCATGTCAGGGATTTCTTCTGGAATTGTTGAATTCTCATTACATCCATCCTATAGCTTGGGACTCTATATGCCAACCGATAGCTATGGGTGGATTGGGTATCAACTCAATTAATGGAACAGCCAAGGCAGCCCTCTTAAGGAAAGTTTGGAATGTTGTCAGCAACAAACACACCTGCTGGAGCTTATGGATTAATGCCAAGTACTTCCGTGGAACGTCTTTTTGGGACGTGTTAATCCCTAAAACTGCCCCTTGGGGTTGGAAGAACATTTTAGTGCTTAGACTAATTGCTATGCCTCACATAAAATTACTAGCTGGCAATGGGCACCAAATAAAGTTCTGGACTGACCCTTGGGTTAATGGAGGGCGTTTAAAAGATTGTCATGGAGATAGAGCAGTGTATGATCTAGGCGTGGGGCCTGATATTAACGTCCCTCAATTTATTCAGAATCACAGGTGGAAGTTTCCCACTCCCACTTCAAATGCATTGATGGATATCTTCCAAACGATTCCAAATGAGATCGAGCCATGGCCTAACTTCAATGATGGACTTGTTTGGACTCTACAAGAGCATGGCAACTTCACTTTAAAGTCTCCTCACAATCTAGTATGCAAGAAATGGGATCAAACCCTCCAGCGGCCTTCTATGATTTGGTTTACAGGGTGTATTAAAAAACACTCCATCTGTGCTTGGATGTTACTAAGGGGAAGGCTAAAAAAAAAAGATTTCCTCCTTCAAAGGAATGTGGCGTGTGATTCTTGTTGCGTTCTTTGCAATTTGTACATGTGAGACAGCTGCTCATTTAATTGTCTACTGCCCTTACTCTCAAGAAGTGTGGAAATCTCTCTTAGAAAAGCTAGACCTGGAGCCGATCAGCTGTGAAAATCCTCCATTGGAATTGCTGGAATCCATTATATTTCCAATAGAGCAGCAACAGACAGGCCTTCTGACTCCTGGGAACACTCCAGCACGGCTGTGTTACAGAACATTATTCAGACCGCATGCAGTAGAACTCATTATCTTGACATAGCTTTCTTTCCCAAATGAAATCTGTCATCATTGGAATGTTCCTCCAAGCAACTCAGGTCTCCGATCGAAGCTTCCTCCCTAATTGAACCCTGGGTGGCGAGTATCTACTTGGTCAACTAATAACCATGTGATTGGAGTTCTACGGAGTGACGTCCATAAACAGAAGGCGGGTCATATTGAGCAGGAGTTGACTTACTTTATGGCAGTATTTCAAATAATGCAGCTCATTCCAGAGAATATCACACATCTTACTATTGACTCAGATTCAGCGCTCCATCGAGTCCTTCGCAGTCCTCAGAAGTCTGATTGGAAGGTACGCTTTCAAGTAAGAAGATTACATACATTTCCTAATAAATTTGAGCAGATTCAGTACTTGATGCTTCATCTAAGAACAGCTCGATTCCGCAAAGTTTTAAACAGAAACTCAGCTACTTTCTACGGTAATCATAATGCATTTGAATATTTGTATAGACAAAAATATAGAAGCTAGTGAGCAGCTTTGGTGGTTAGTTTATTTATGGATTATTTTAGTACTTATTTGTTTATTAGTTGTAAATAGAGGGGTACGCCCCTTTGGAAGCATCTTCCATGTGGGAGAGTTCCTTTTCTGTATTATATTCTTTTAGAAATAGAAGAACTAACTTTTCCTTCAAAAAAAAATAAAGAAAAGATAAAAACCAGTCTCGAGGGATTCTGCCCCGTTTCCGACCAAAAACCGTATCTCGTGCAGTCAAGAGCCGACATTTGGATAAAAACGCGGGTTCGATGATTCTAGTGCATTTCATGGTATCACGATCTAGTCTTACGCTTCGAGATGCGTTTCATACTACTCTAGGCCGAAACACACACTTCAGGATATTTTGAGATACGTTTAGCTTAAAGACGTTTTTCACGCGATTCTGGGGTTAGGAACGCGTTGCAGGGGTTTCAAGGTTGTTTAAGACCGAGACCAGTGCTTCGGGCAGTTCGTTGGTAGTTCTAGGCGGCTCTGGGAGAATGAAGGTTGTAAACCGCATTTCACGCGATTCATAGTTCAGAGCCGCGCTCTGGAGCTTCTGTGACGTCTTCTTACTTCAGAACGGGCTTCTGGGGAATTATGGCTCAAGAGCTAATCCTGTCGGTCTTTGCCTCATTTCTGACTTTCAAGACAATTTTGTGCAATCCGTGCCCATTATTTGGAGATAAATGGGTGCAGCGGCACTCTAGGCGTTTTGGGGTATTCCGGTCCAGTCTTTCACCTTAAAATTCGTTTCAGGCGATTCTATGCAGAGGCACCCGTTTGATGATATTCTGAGATACCTTCCTCTTTAATAAGTATTTCAGGCGAATCACGGCTTAGGAACGCATTACATGGGCTTTAGGGTTGTTTCAGACTAAAACGCGTGCTTCGGGCAATTCCGAGGTGATTTTATCATGAAACCACGTTCTAGGTGGCTCTTGAAAGATGCTGGCTCCAAACCGCGTTTCACGAAATCCACGGTCGAAAGACGCGCATAGGAAACTTCCAGGAATCCTTTTCCCCTTCAGACGGGACTCGGGCAAACTGGGGTTGAACAACTCATCGTGCGGTATTCAGAGACATTTCTTACTGAAAACCGTATTTCGTGCGGTGAATAGCCTATATCCGGATAAAAGCGTGTCCAGGGTGATTCTACGGCACTCAGGGGGTTATGCTCTTCCGTTTTGCTTTGAAATGCATCTCATACGGTCCTAGGCTGAAATACGCATTTTAGGATATTATGAGGTATGCCTTTCTTTAAAACGTGCTCCACGCGATTCTAGGGTTTCGAACGAATTGCCGGCTATTCAAGGTTGTTTAAGACCGGATCCCATGCTTCGGGCAGCCTGTTGGGGATTCTAAGCGTCTCCTGGCAAATGTAAGCTGTAAACAGCGTCTCGCGCAAGTGATGGTTAGAAGACGCGCTCGTGAAAGTACAAGTATTGCTTTTTCTTCTTTTTTTTTTTACTTTGAAATGGGTTTCCGGCAAGTTAGTGCATAAAAACTAGTCTCGAGCAGTGGCAGCAGCAAATCTCGAGCACTCTCTTGATCATTTTAAGGAATTCGCAGGGCTGGGCGTCAATTTGACAAAAAGGTGCAAGTTTCTTTGCAAATTGTAAGACTGATGAACAGATGGCAATATCTTCAATTCTTAATGTCACGAAGGTAGATCTTCCAATCAGATATGTTGGGGTTCCCTTGTCTTCCAGGAAGCTCAATTTCAATGACCGTGAACCTCTACTAGCGAAAGTTCGGCAACGATTATTTGGGTGGAAAGCTAAAGCATCATCATATGCAGGTAGCGTGGAACTGATTAAGTCTACATTATCTTCCTTCCATCTATTACGGGCGACTGTATTTATGCTTTCTCAAGCTGCTTTGCATGCTTTGGATCGTCATGTCAGGGATTTCTTCTGGAATTGTTGAATTCTCATTACATCCATCCTATAGCTTGGGACTCTATATGCCAACCGATAGCTATGGGTGGATTGGGTATCAACTCAATTCATGGAACAGCCAAGGCAGCCCTCTTAAGGAAAGTTTGGAATGTTGTCAGCAACAAACACACCTGCTGGAGCTTATGGATTAATGCCAAGTACTTCCGTGGAACGTCTTTTTGGGACGTGTTAATCCCTAAAACTGCCCCTTGGGGTTGGAAGAACATTTTAGTGCTTAGACTAATTGCTATGCCTCACATAAAATTACTAGCTGGCAATGGGCACCAAATAAAGTTCTGGACTGACCCTTGGGTTAATGGAGGGCGTTTAAAAGATTGTCATGGAGATAGAGCAGTGTATGATCTAGGCGTGGGGCCTGATATTAACGTCCCTCAATTTATTCAGAATCACAGGTGGAAGTTTCCCACTCCCACTTCAAATGCATTGATGGATATCTTCCAAACGATTACAAATGAGATCGAGCCATGGCCTAACTTCAATGATAGACTTGTTTGGACTCTACAAGAGCATGGCAACTTCACTTTAAAGTCTCCTCACAATCTAGTATGCAGGAAATGGGATCAAACCCTCCAGCGGCCTTCTATGATTTGGTTTACAGGGTGTATTAAAAAACACTCCATCTGTGCTTGGATGTTACTAAGGGGAAGGCTAAAAAAAAAAGATTTCCTCCTTCAAAGGAATGTGGCGTGTGATTCTTGTTGCGTTCTTTGCAATTTGTACATGTGAGACAGCTGCTCATTTAATTGTCTACTGCCCTTACTCTCAAGAAGTGTGGAAATCTCTCTTAGAAAAGCTAGACCTGGAGCCGATCAGCTGTGAAAATCCTCCATTGGAATTGCTGGAATCCATTATATTTCCAATAGAGCAGCAACAGACAGGCCTTCTGACTCCTGGGAACACTCCAGCACGGCTGTGTTACAGAACATTATTCAGACCGCATGCAGTAGAACTCATTATCTTGACATAGCTTTCTTTCCCAAATGAAGTCTGTCATCATTGGAATGTTCCTCCAAGCAACTCAGGTCTCCGATCGAAGCTTCCTCCCTAATTGAACCCTGGGTGGCGAGTATCTACTTGGTCAACTAATAACCATGTGATTGGAGTTCTACGGAGTGACGTCCATAAACAGAAGGCGGGTCATATTGAGCAGGAGTTGACTTACTTTATGGCAGTATTTCAAATAATGCAGCTCATTCCAGAGAATATCACACATCTTACTATTGACTCAGATTCAGCGCTCCATCGAGTCCTTCGCAGTCCTCAGAAGTCTGATTGGAAGGTACGCTTTCGAGTAAGAAGATTACATACATTTCCTAATAAATTTGAGCAGATTCAGTACTTGATGCTTCATCTAAGAACAGCTCGATTCCGCAAAGTTTTAAACAGAAACTCAGCTACTTTCTACGGTAATCATAATGCATTTGAATATTTGTATAGACAAAAATATAGAAGCTAGTGAGCAGCTTTGGTGGTTAGTTTATTTATGGATTATTTTAGTACTTATTTGTTTATTAGTTGTAAATAGAGGGGTATGCCCCTTTGGAAGCATCTTCCATGTGGGAGAGTTCCTTTTCTGTATTATATTCTTTTAGAAATAGAAGAACTAACTTTTCCTTCAAAAAAAAAATAAAGAAAAGATAAAAACCAGTCTCGAGGGATTCTGCCCCGTTTCCGACCAAAAACCGTATCTCGTGCAGTCAAGAGCCGACATTTGGATAAAAACGCGGGTTCGATGATTCTAGTGCATTTCATGGTATCACGATCTAGTCTTACGCTTCGAGATGCGTTTCATACTACTCTAGGCCGAAACACACACTTCAGGATATTTTGAGATACGTTTAGCTTAAAGACGTTTTTCACGCGATTCTGGGGTTAGGAACGCGTTGCAGGGGTTTCAAGGTTGTTTAAGACCGAGACCAGTGCTTCGGGCAGTTCGTTGGTAGTTCTAGGCGGCTCTGGGAGAATGAAGGTTGTAAACCGCATTTCACGCGATTCATAGTTCAGAGCCGCGCTCTGGAGCTTCTGTGACGTCTTCTTACTTCAGAACGGGCTTCTGGGGAATTATGGCTCAAGAGCTAATCCTGTCGGTCTTTGCCTCATTTCTGACTTTCAAGACAATTTTGTGCAATCCGTGCCCATTATTTGGAGATAAATGGGTGCAGCGGCACTCTAGGCGTTTTGGGGTATTCCGGTCTAGTGTTTCACCTTAAAATTCGTTTCAGGCGATTCTATGCAGAAGCACCCGTTTGATGATATTCTGAGATACCTTCCTCTTTAATAAGTATTTCAGGCGAATCACGGCTTAGGAACGCATTACATGGGCTTTAGGGTTGTTTCAGACTAAAACGCGTGCTTCGGGCAATTCCGAGGTGATTTTATCATGAAACCACGTTCTAGGTGGCTCTTGAAAGATGCTGGCTCCAAACCGCGTTTCACGAAATCCACGGTCGAAAGACGCGCATAGGAAACTTCCAGGAATCCTTTTCCCCTTCAGACGGGACTCGGGCAAACTGGGGTTGAACAACTCATCGTGCGGTATTCAGAGACATTTCTTACTGAAAACCGTATTTCGTGCGGTGAATAGCCTATATCCGGATAAAAGCGTGTCCAGGGTGATTCTACGGCACTCAGGGGGTTATGCTCTTCCGTTTTGCTTTGAAATGCATCTCATACGGTCCTAGGCTGAAATACGCATTTTAGGATATTATGAGGTATGCCTTTCTTTAAAACGTGCTCCACGCGATTCTAGGGTTTCGAACGAATTGCCGGCTATTCAAGGTTGTTTAAGACCGGATCCCATGCTTCGGGCAGCCTGTTGGGGATTCTAAGCGTCTCCTGGCAAATGTAAGCTGTAAACAGCGTCTCGCGCAAGTGATGGTTAGAAGACGCGCTCGTGAAAGTACGAGTACTGTTTTTTCTTCTTTTTTTTTACTTTGAAATGGGTTTCCGGCAAGTTAGTGCATAAAAACTAGTCTCGAGCAGTGGCAGCAGCAAATCTCGAGCACTCTCTTGATCATTTTAAGGAATTCGCAGGGCTGGGCGTCAATTGGACAAAAAGGTGCAAGTTTCTTTGCAAATTGTAAGACTGATGAACAGATGGCAATATCTTCAATTCTTAATGTCACGAAGGTAGATCTTCCAATCAGATATGTTGGGGTTCCCTTGTCTTCCAGGAAGCTCAATTTCAATGACCGTGAACCTCTACTAGCGAAAGTTCGGCAACGATTATTTGGGTGGAAAGCTAAAGCATCATCATATGCAGGTAGCGTGGAACTGATTAAGTCTACATTATCTTCCTTCCATCTATTACGGGCGACTGTATTTATGCTTCCTCAAGCTGCTTTGCATGCTTTGGATCGTCATGTCAGGGATTTCTTCTGGAATTGTTGAATTCTCATTACATCCATCCTATAGCTTGGGACTCTATATGCCAACCGATAGCTATGGGTGGATTGGGTATCAACTCAATTCATGGAACAGCCAAGGCAGCCCTCTTAAGGGAAGTTTGGAATGTTGTCAGCAACAAACACACCTGCTGGAGCTTATGGATTAATGCCAAGTACTTCCGTGGAACGTCTTTTTGGGACGTGTTAATCCCTAAAACTGCCCCTTGGGGTTGGAAGAACATTTTAGTGCTTAGACTAATTGCTATGCCTCACATAAAATTACTAGCTGGCAATGGGCACCAAATAAAGTTCTGGACTGACCCTTGGGTTAATGGAGGGCGTTTAAAAGATTGTCATGGAGATAGAGCAGTGTATGATCTAGGCGTGGGGCCTGATATTAACGTCCCTCAATTTATTCAGAATCACAGGTGGAAGTTTCCCACTCCGACTTCAAATGCATTGATGGATATCTTCCAAACGATTCCAAATGAGATCGAGCCATGGCCTAACTTCAATGATGGACTTGTTTGGACTCTACAAGAGCATGGCAACTTCACTTTAAAGTCTCCTCACAATCTAGTATGCAGGAAATGGGATCAAACCCTCCAGCGGCCATCTATGATTTGGTTTACAGGGTGTATTAAAAAACACTCCAGCTGTGCTTGGATGTTACTAAGGGGAAGGCTAAAAAAAAAAGATTTCCTCCTTCAAAGGAATGTGGCGTGTGATTCTTGTTGCGTTCTTTGCAATTTGTACATGTGAGACAGCTGCTCATTTAATTGTCTACTGCCCTTACTCTCAAGAAGTGTGGAAATCTCTCTTAGAAAAGCTAGACCTGGAGCCGATCAGCTGTGAAAATCCTCCATTGGAATTGCTGGAATCCATTATATTTCCAATAGAGCAGCAACAGACAGGCCTTCTGACTCCTGGGAACACTCCAGCACGGCTGTGTTACAGAACATTATTCAGACCGCATGCAGTAGAACTCATTATCTTGACATAGCTTTCTTTACCAAATGAAATCTGTCATCATTGGAATGTTCCTCCAAGCAACTCAGGTCTCCGATCGAAGCTTCCTCCCTAATTGAACCCTGGGTGGCGAGTATCTACTTGGTCAACTAATAACCATGTGATTGGAGTTCTACGGAGTGACGTCCATAAACAGAAGGCGGGTCATATTGAGCAGGAGTTGACTTACTTTATGGCAGTATTTCAAATAATGCAGCTCATTCCAGAGAATATCACACATCTTACTATTGACTCAGATTCAGCGCTCCATCGAGTCCTTCGCAGTCCTCAGAAGTCTGATTGGAAGGTACGCTTTCGAGTAAGAAGATTACATACATTTCCTAATAAATTTGAGCAGATTCAGTACTTGATGCTTCATCTAAGAACAGCTCGATTCCGCAAAGTTTTAAACAGAAACTCAGCTACTTTCTACGGTAATCATAATGCATTTGAATATTTGTATAGACAAAAATATAGAAGCTAGTGAGCAGCTTTGGTGGTTAGTTTATTTATGGATTATTTTAGTACTTATTTGTTTATTAGTTGTAAATAGAGGGGTATGCCCCTTTGGAAGCATCTTCCATGTGGGAGAGTTCCTTTTCTGTATTATATTCTTTTAGAAATAGAAGAACTAACTTTTCCTTCAAAAAAAAAATAAAGAAAAGATAAAAACCAGTCTCGAGGGATTCTGCCCCGTTTCCGACCAAAAACCGTATCTCGTGCAGTCAAGAGCCGACATTTGGATAAAAACGCGGGTTCGATGATTCTAGTGCATTTCATGGTATCACGATCTAGTCTTACGCTTCGAGATGCGTTTCATACTACTCTAGGCCGAAACACACACTTCAGGATATTTTGAGATACGTTTAGCTTAAAGACGTTTTTCACGCGATTCTGGGGTTAGGAACGCGTTGCAGGGGTTTCAAGGTTGTTTAAGACCGAGACCAGTGCTTCGGGCAGTTCGTTGGTAGTTCTAGGCGGCTCTGGGAGAATGAAGGTTGTAAACCGCATTTCACGCGATTCATAGTTCAGAGCCGCGCTCTGGAGCTTCTGTGACGTCTTCTTACTTCAGAACGGGCTTCTGGGGAATTATGGCTCAAGAGCTAATCCTGTCGGTCTTTGCCTCATTTCTGACTTTCAAGACAATTTTGTGCAATCCGTGCCCATTATTTGGAGATAAATGGGTGCAGCGGCACTCTAGGCGTTTTGGGGTATTCCGGTCCAGTCTTTCACCTTAAAATTCGTTTCAGGCGATTCTATGGAGAAGCACCCGTTTGATGATATTCTGAGATACCTTCCTCTTTAATAAGTATTTCAGGCGAATCACGGCTTAGGAACGCATTACATGGGCTTTAGGGTTGTTTCAGACTACAACGCGTGCTTCGGGCAATTCCGAGGTGATTTTATCATGAAACCACGTTCTAGGTGGCTCTTGAAAGATGCTGGCTCCAAACCGCGTTTCACGAAATCCACGGTCGAAAGACGCGCATAGGAAACTTCCAGGAATCCTTTTCCCCTTCAGACGGGACTCGGGCAAACTGGGGTTGAACAACTCATCGTGCGGTATTCAGAGACATTTCTTACTGAAAACCGTATTTCGTGCGGTGAATAGCCTATATCCGGATAAAAGCGTGTCCAGGGTGATTCTACGGCACTCAGGGGGTTATGCTCTTCCGTTTTGCTTTGAAATGCATCTCATACGGTCCTAGGCTGAAATACGCATTTTAGGATATTATGAGGTATGCCTTTCTTTAAAACGTACTCCACGCGATTCTAGGGTTTCGAACGAATTGCCGGCTATTCAAGGTTGTTTAAGACCGGATCCCATGCTTCGGGCAGCCTGTTGGGGATTCTAAGCGTCTCCTGGAAAATGTAAGCTGTAAACAGCGTCTCGCGCAAGTGATGGTTAGAAGACGCGCTCGTGAAAGTACGAGTACTGCTTTTTCTTCTTTTTTTTTACTTTGAAATGGGTTTCTGGCAAGTTAGTGCATAAAAACTAGTCTCGAGCAGTGGCAGCAGCAAATCTCGAGCACTCTCTTGATCATTTTAAGGAATTCGCAGGGCTGGGCGTCAATTGGACAAAAAGTTGCAAGTTTCTTTGCAAATTGTAAGACCGATGAACAGATGGCAATATCTTCAATTCTTAATGTCACGAAGGTAGATCTTCCAATCAGATATGTTGGGGTTCCCTTGTCTTCCAGGAAGCTCAATTTCAATGACCGTGAACCTCTACTAGCAAAAGTTCGGCAACGATTATTTGGGTGGAAAGCTAAAGCATCATCATATGCAGGTAGCGTGGAACTGATTAAGTCTATATTATCTTCCTTCCATCTATTACGGGCGACTGTATTTATGCTTCCTCAAGCTGCTTTGCATGCTTTGGATCGTCATGTCAGGGATTTCTTCTGGAATTGTTGAATTCTCATTACATCCATCCTATAGCTTGGGACTCTATATGCCAACCGATAGCTATGGGTGGATTGGGTATCAACTCAATTCATGGAACAGCCAAGGCAGCCCTCTTAAGGGAAGTTTGGAATGTTGTCAGCAACAAACACACCTGCTGGAGCTTATGGATTAATGCCAAGTACTTCCGTGGAACGTCTTTTTGGGACGTGTTAATCCCTAAAACTGCCCCTTGGGGTTGGAAGAACATTTTAGTGCTTAGACTAATTGCTATGCCTCACATAAAATTACTAGCTGGCAATGGGCACCAAATAAAGTTCTGGACTGACCCTTGGGTTAATGGAGGGCGTTTAAAAGATTGTCATGGAGATAGAGCAGTGTATGATCTAGGCGTGGGGCCTGATATTAACGTCCCTCAATTTATTCAGAATCACAGGTGGAAGTTTCCCACTCCCACTTCAAATGCATTGATGGATATCTTCCAAACGATTCCAAATGAGATCGAGCCATGGCCTAACTTCAATGATGGACTTGTTTGGACTCTACAAGAGCATGGCAACTTCACTTTAAAGTCTCCTCACAATCTAGTATGCAGGAAATGGGATCAAACCCTCCAGCGGCCTTCTATGATTTGGTTTACAGGGTGTATTAAAAAACACTCCATCTGTGCTTGGATGTTACTAAGGGGAAGGCTAAAAAAAAAAGATTTCCTCCTTCAAAGGAATGTGGCGTGTGATTCTTGTTGCGTTCTTTGCAATTTGTACATGTGAGACAGCTGCTCATTTAATTGTCTACTGCCCTTACTCTCAAGAAGTGTGGAAATCTCTCTTAGAAAAGCTAGACCTGGAGCCGATCAGCTGTGAAAATCCTCCATTGGAATTGTTGGAATCCATTATATTTCCAATAGAGCAGCAACAGACAGGCCTTCTGACTCCTGGGAACACTCCAGCACGGCTGTGTTACAGAACATTATTCAGACCGCATGCAGTAGAACTCATTATCTTGACATAGCTTTCTTTCCCAAATGAAATCTGTCATCATTGGAATGTTCCTCCAAGCAACTCAGGTCTCCGATCGAAGCTTCCTCCCTAATTGAACCCTGGGTGGCGAGTATCTACTTGGTCAACTAATAACCATGTGATTGGAGTTCTACGGAGTGACGTCCATAAACAGAAGGCGGGTCATATTGAGCAGGAGTTGACTTACTTTATGGCAGTATTTCAAATAATGCAGCTCATTCCAGAGAATATCACACATCTTACTATTGACTCAGATTCAGCGCTCCATCGAGTCCTTCGCAGTCCTCAGAAGTCTGATTGGAAGGTACGCTTTCAAGTAAGAAGATTACATACATTTCCTAATAAATTTGAGCAGATTCAGTACTTGATGCTTCATCTAAGAACAGCTCGATTCCGCAAAGTTTTAAACAGAAACTCAGCTACTTTCTACGGTAATCATAATGCATTTGAATATTTGTATAGACAAAAATATAGAAGCTAGTGAGCAGCTTTGGTGGTTAGTTTATTTATGGATTATTTTAGTACTTATTTGTTTATTAGTTGTAAATAGAGGGGTATGCCCCTTTGGAAGCATCTTCCATGTGGGAGAGTTCCTTTTCTGTATTATATTCTTTTAGAAATAGAAGAACTAACTTTTCCTTCAAAAAAAAAATAAAGAAAAGATAAAAACCAGTCTCGAGGGATTCTGCCCCGTTTCCGACCAAAAACCGTATCTCGTGCAGTCAAGAGCCGACATTTGGATAAAAACGCGGGTTCGATGATTCTAGTGCATTTCATGGTATCACGATCTAGTCTTACGCTTCGAGATGCGTTTCATACTACTCTAGGCCGAAACACACACTTCAGGATATTTTGAGATACGTTTAGCTTAAAGACGTTTTTCACGCGATTCTGGGGTTAGGAACGCGTTGCAGGGGTTTCAAGGTTGTTTAAGACCGAGACCAGTGCTTCGGGCAGTTGGTTGGTAGTTCTAGGCGGCTCTGGGAGAATGAAGGTTGTAAACCGCATTTCACGCGATTCATAGTTCAGAGCCGCGCTCTGGAGCATCTGTGACGTCTTCTTACTTCAGTACGGGCTTCTGGGGAATTATGGCTCAAGAGCTAATCCTGTCGGTCTTTGCCTCATTTCTGACTTTCAAGACAATTTTGTGCAATCCGTGCCCATTATTTGGAGATAAATGGGTGCAGCGGCACTCTAGGCGTTTTGGGGTATTCCGGTCCAGTCTTTCACCTTAAAATTCGTTTCAGGCGATTCTATGCAGAAGCACCCGTTTGATGATATTCTGAGATACCTTCCTCTTTAATAAGTATTTCAGGCGAATCACGGCTTAGGAACGCATTACATGGGCTTTAGGGTTGTTTCAGACTACAACGCGTGCTTCGGGCAATTCCGAGGTGATTTTATCATGAAACCACGTTCTAGGTGGCTCTTGAAAGATGCTGGCTCCAAACCGCGTTTCACGAAATCCACGGTCGAAAGACGCGCATAGGAAACTTCCAGGAATCCTTTTCCCCTTCAGACGGGACTCGGGCAAACTGGGGTTGAACAACTCATCGTGCGGTATTCAGAGACATTTCTTACTGAAAACCGTATTTCGTGCGGTGAATAGCCTATATCCGGATAAAAGCGTGTCCAGGGTGATTCTACGGCACTCAGGGGGTTATGCTCTTCCGTTTTGCTTTGAAATGCATCTCATACGGTCCTAGGCTGAAATACGCATTTTAGGATATTATGAGGTATGCCTTTCTTTAAAACGTACTCCACGCGATTCTAGGGTTTCGAACGAATTGCCGGCTATTCAAGGTTGTTTAAGACCGGATCCCATGCTTCGGGCAGCCTGTTGGGGATTCTAAGCGTCTCCTGGAAAATGTAAGCTGTAAACAGCGTCTCGCGCAAGTGATGGTTAGAAGACGCGCTCGTGAAAGTACGAGTACTGCTTTTTCTTCTTTTTTTTTACTTTGAAATGGGTTTCCGGCAAGTTAGTGCATAAAAACTAGCCTCGAGCAGTGGCAGCAGCAAATCTCGAGCACTCTCTTGATCATTTTAAGGAATTCGCAGGGCTGGGCGTCAATTGGACAAAAAGTTGCAAGTTTCTTTGCAAATTGTAAGACTGATGAACAGATGGCAATATCTTCAATTCTTAATGTCACGAAGGTAGATCTTCCAATCAGATATGTTGGGGTTCCCTTGTCTTCCAGGAAGCTCAATTTCAATGACCGTGAACCTCTACTAGCAAAAGTTCGGCAACGATTATTTGGGTGGAAAGCTAAAGCATCATCATATGCAGGTAGCGTGGAACTGATTAAGTCTACATTATCTTCCTTCCATCTATTACGGGCGACTGTATTTATGCTTCCTCAAGCTGCTTTGCATGCTTTGGATCGTCATGTCAGGGATTTCTTCTGGAATTGTTGAATTCTCATTACATCCATCCTATAGCTTGGGACTCTATATGCCAACCGATAGCTATGGGTGGATTGGGTATCAACTCAATTCATGGAACAGCCAAGGCAGCCCTCTTAAGGGAAGTTTGGAATGTTGTCAGCAACAAACACACCTGCTGGAGCTTATGGATTAATGCCAAGTACTTCCGTGGAACGTCTTTTTGGGACGTGTTAATCCCTAAAACTGCCCCTTGGGGTTGGAAGAACATTTTAGTGCTTAGACTAATTGCTATGCCTCACATAAAATTACTAGCTGGCAATGGGCACCAAATAAAGTTCTGGACTGACCCTTGGGTTAATGGAGGGCGTTTAAAAGATTGTCATGGAGATAGAGCAGTGTATGATCTAGGCGTGGGGCCTGATATTAACGTCCCTCAATTTATTCAGAATCACAGGTGGAAGTTTCCCACTCCCACTTCAAATGCATTGATGGATATCTTCCAAACGATTCCAAATGAGATCGAGCCATGGCCTAACTTCAATGATGGACTTGTTTGGACTCTACAAGGGCATGGCAACTTCACTTTAAAGTCTCCTCACAATCTAGTATGCAGGAAATGGGATCAAACCCTCCGGCGGCCTTCTATGATTTGGTTTACAGGGTGTATTAAAAAACACTCCATCTGTGCTTGGATGTTACTAAGGGGAAGGCTAAAAAAAAAAGATTTCCTCCTTCAAAGGAATGTGGCGTGTGATTCTTGTTGCGTTCTTTGCAATTTGTACATGTGAGACAGCTGCTCATTTAATTGTCTACTGCCCTTACTCTCAAGAAGTGTGGAAATCTCTCTTAGAAAAGCTAGACCTGGAGCCGATCAGCTGTGAAAATCCTCCATTGGAATTGTTGGAATCCATTATATTTCCAATAGAGCAGCAACAGACATGCCTTCTGACTCCTGGGAACACTCCAGCACGGCTGTGTTACAGAACATTATTCAGACCGCATGCAGTAGAACTCATTATCTTGACATAGCTTTCTTTCCCAAATGAAATCTGTCATCATTGGAATGTTCCTCCAAGCAACTCAGGTCTCCGATCGAAGTTTCCTCCCTAATTGAACCCTGGGTGGCGAGTATCTACTTGGTCAACTAATAACCATGTGATTGGAGTTCTACGGAGTGACGTCCATAAACAGAAGGCGGGTCATATTGAGCAGGAGTTGACTTACTTTATGGCAGTATTTCAAATAATGCAGCTCATTCCAGAGAATATCACACATCTTACTATTGACTCAGATTCAGCGCTCCATCGAGTCCTTCGCAGTCCTCAGAAGTCTGATTGGAAGGTACGCTTTCAAGTAAGAAGATTACATACATTTCCTAATAAATTTGAGCAGATTCAGTACTTGATGCTTCATCTAAGAACAGCTCGATTCCGCAAAGTTTTAAACAGAAACTCAGCTACTTTCTACGGTAATCATAATGCATTTGAATATTTGTATAGACAAAAATATAGAAGCTAGTGAGCAGCTTTGGTGGTTAGTTTATTTATGGATTATTTTAGTACTTATTTGTTTATTAGTTGTAAATAGAGGGGTATGCCCCTTTGGAAGCATCTTCCATGTGGGAGAGTTCCTTTTCTGTATTATATTCTTTTAGAAATAGAAGAACTAACTTTTCCTTCAAAAAAAAAATAAAGAAAAGATAAAAACCAGTCTCGAGGGATTCTGCCCCGTTTCCGACCAAAAACCGTATCTCGTGCAGTCAAGAGCCGACATTTGGATAAAAACGCGGGTTCGATGATTCTAGTGCATTTCATGGTATCACGATCTAGTCTTACGCTTCGAGATGCGTTTCATACTACTCTAGGCCGAAACACACACTTCAGGATATTTTGAGATACGTTTAGCTTAAAGACGTTTTTCACGCGATTCTGGGGTTAGGAACGCGTTGCAGGGGTTTCAAGGTTGTTTAAGACCGAGACCAGTGCTTCGGGCAGTTGGTTGGTAGTTCTAGGCGGCTCTGGGAGAATGAAGGTTGTAAACCGCATTTCACGCGATTCATAGTTCAGAGCCGCGCTCTGGAGCATCTGTGACGTCTTCTTACTTCAGAACGGGCTTCTGGGGAATTATGGCTCAAGAGCTAATCCTGTCGGTCTTTGCCTCATTTCTGACTTTCAAGACAATTTTGTGCAATCCGTGCCCATTATTTGGAGATAAATGGGTGCAGCGGCACTCTAGGCGTTTTGGGGTATTCCGGTCCAGTCTTTCACCTTAAAATTCGTTTCAGGCGATTCTATGCAGAAGCACCCGTTTGATGATATTCTGAGATACCTTCCTCTTTAATAAGTATTTCAGGCGAATCACGGCTTAGGAACGCATTACATGGGCTTTAGGGTTGTTTCAGACTACAACGCGTGCTTCGGGCAATTCCGAGGTGATTTTATCATGAAACCACGTTCTAGGTGGCTCTTGAAAGATGCTGGCTCCAAACCGCGTTTCACGAAATCCACGGTCGAAAGACGCGCATAGGAAACTTCCAGGAATCCTTTTCCCCTTCAGACGGGACTCGGGCAAACTGGGGTTGAACAACTCATCGTGCGGTATTCAGAGACATTTCTTACTGAAAACCGTATTTCGTGCGGTGAATAGCCTATATCCGGATAAAAGCGTGTCCAGGGTGATTCTACGGCACTCAGGGGGTTATGCTCTTCCGTTTTGCTTTGAAATGCATCTCATACGGTCCTAGGCTGAAATACGCATTTTAGGATATTATGAGGTATGCCTTTCTTTAAAACGTACTCCACGCGATTCTAGGGTTTCGAACGAATTGCCGGCTATTCAAGGTTGTTTAAGACCGGATCCCATGCTTCGGGCAGCCTGTTGGGGATTCTAAGCGTCTCCTGGAAAATGTAAGCTGTAAACAGCGTCTCGCGCAAGTGATGGTTAGAAGACGCGCTCGTGAAAGTACGAGTACTGCTTTTCTTCTTTTTTTTTACTTTGAAATGGGTTTCTGGCAAGTTAGTGCATAAAAACTAGTCTCGAGCAGTGGCAGCAGCAAATCTCGAGCACTCTCTTGATCATTTTAAGGAATTCGCTGGGCTGGGCGTCAATTGGACAAAAAGTTGCAAGTTTCTTTGCAAATTGTAAGACCGATGAACAGATGGCAATATCTTCAATTCTTAATGTCACGAAGGTAGATCTTCCAATCAGATATGTTGGGGTTCCCTTGTCTTCCAGGAAGCTCAATTTCAATGACCGTGAACCTCTACTAGCAAAAGTTCGGCAACGATTATTTGGGTGGAAAGCTAAAGCATCATCATATGCAGGTAGCGTGGAACTGATTAAGTCTACATTATCTTCCTTCCATCTATTACGGGCGACTGTATTTATGCTTCCTCAAGCTGCTTTGCATGCTTTGGATCGTCATGTCAGGGATTTCTTCTGGAATTGTTGAATTCTCATTACATCCATCCTATAGCTTGGGACTCTATATGCCAACCGATAGCTATGGGTGGATTGGGTATCAACTCAATTCATGGAACAGCCAAGGCAGCCCTCTTAAGGGAAGTTTGGAATGTTGTCAGCAACAAACACACCTGCTGGAGCTTATGGATTAATGCCAAGTACTTCCGTGGAACGTCTTTTTGGGACGTGTTAATCCCTAAAACTGCCCCTTGGGGTTGGAAGAACATTTTAGTGCTTAGACTAATTGCTATGCCTCACATAAAATTACTAGCTGGCAATGGGCACCAAATAAAGTTCTGGACTGACCCTTGGGTTAATGGAGGGCGTTTAAAAGATTGTCATGGAGATAGAGCAGTGTATGATCTAGGCGTGGGGCCTGATATTAACGTCCCTCAATTTATTCAGAATCACAGGTGGAAGTTTCCCACTCCCACTTCAAATGCATTGATGGATATCTTCCAAACGATTCCAAATGAGATCGAGCCATGGCCTAACTTCAATGATGGACTTGTTTGGACTCTACAAGAGCATGGCAACTTCACTTTAAAGTCTCCTCACAATCTAGTATGCAGGAAATGGGATCAAACCCTCCGGCGGCCTTCTATGATTTGGTTTACAGGGTGTATTAAAAAACACTCCATCTGTGCTTGGATGTTACTAAGGGGAAGGCTAAAAAAAAAAGATTTCCTCCTTCAAAGGAATGTGGCGTGTGATTCTTGTTGCGTTCTTTGCAATTTGTACATGTGAGACAGCTGCTCATTTAATTGTCTACTGCCCTTACTCTCAAGAAGTGTGGAAATCTCTCTTAGAAAAGCTAGACCTGGAGCCGATCAGCTGTGAAAATCCTCCATTGGAATTGTTGGAATCCATTATATTTCCAATAGAGCAGCAACAGACAGGCCTTCTGACTCCTGGGAACACTCCAGCACGGCTGTGTTACAGAACATTATTCAGACCGCATGCAGTAGAACTCATTATCTTGACATAGCTTTCTTTCCCAAATGAAATCTGTCATCATTGGAATGTTCCTCCAAGCAACTCAGGTCTCCGATCGAAGCTTCCTCCCTAATTGAACCCTGGGTGGCGAGTATCTACTTGGTCAACTAATAACCATGTGATTGGAGTTCTACGGAGTGACGTCCATAAACAGAAGGCGGGTCATATTGAGCAGGAGTTGACTTACTTTATGGCAGTATTTCAAATAATGCAGCTCATTCCAGAGAATATGACACATCTTACTATTGACTCAGATTCAGCGCTCCATCGAGTCCTTCGCAGTCCTCAGAAGTCTGATTGGAAGGTACGCTTTCAAGTAAGAAGATTACATACATTTCCTAATAAATTTGAGCAGATTCAGTACTTGATGCTTCATCTAAGAACAGCTCGATTCCGCAAAGTTTTAAACAGAAACTCAGCTACTTTCTACGGTAATCATAATGCATTTGAATATTTGTATAGACAAAAATATAGAAGCTAGTGAGCAGCTATGGTGGTTAGTTTATTTATGGATTATTTTAGTACTTATTTGTTTATTAGTTGTAAATAGAGGGGTATGCCCCTTTGGAAGCATCTTCCATGTGGGAGAGTTCCTTTTCTGTATTATATTCTTTTAGAAATAGAAGAACTAACTTTTCCTTCAAAAAAAAATAAAGAAAAGATAAAAACCAGTCTCGAGGGATTCTGCCCCGTTTCCGACCAAAAACCGTATCTCGTGCAGTCAAGAGCCGACATTTGGATAAAAACGCGGGTTCGATGATTCTATTGCATTTCATGGTATCACGATCTAGTCTTACGCTTCGAGATGCGTTTCATACTACTCTAGGCCGAAACACACACTTCAGGATATTTTGAGATACGTTTAGCTTAAAGACGTTTTTCACGCGATTCTGGGGTTAGGAACGCGTTGCAGGGGTTTCAAGGTTGTTTAAGACCGAGACCAGTGCTTCGGGCAGTTGGTTGGTAGTTCTAGGCGGCTCTGGGAGAATGAAGGTTGTAAACCGCATTTCACGCGATTCATAGTTCAGAGCCGCGCTCTGGAGCATCTGTGACGTCTTCTTACTTCAGAACGGGCTTCTGGGGAATTATGGCTCAAGAGCTAATCCTGTCGGTCTTTGCCTCATTTCTGACTTTCAAGACAATTTTGTGCAATCCGTGCCCATTATTTGGAGATAAATGGGTGCAGCGGCACTCTAGGCGTTTTGGGGTATTCCGGTCCAGTCTTTCACCTTAAAATTCGTTTCAGGCGATTCTATGCAGAAGCACCCGTTTGATGATATTCTGAGATACCTTCCTCTTTAATAAGTATTTCAGGCGAATCACGGCTTAGGAACGCATTACATGGGCTTTAGGGTTGTTTCAGACTACAACGCGTGCTTCGGGCAATTCCGAGGTGATTTTATCATGAAACCACGTTCTAGGTGGCTCTTGAAAGATGCTGGCTCCAAACCGCGTTTCACGAAATCCACGGTCGAAAGACGCGCATAGGAAACTTCCAGGAATCCTTTTCCCCTTCAGACGGGACTCGGGCAAACTGGGGTTGAACAACTCATCGTGCGGTATTCAGAGACATTTCTTACTGAAAACCGTATTTCGTGCGGTGAATAGCCTATATCCGGATAAAAGCGTGTCCAGGGTGATTCTACGGCACTCAGGGGGTTATGCTCTTCCGTTTTGCTTTGAAATGCATCTCATACGGTCCTAGGCTGAAATACGCATTTTAGGATATTATGAGGTATGCCTTTCTTTAAAACGTACTCCACGCGATTCTAGGGTTTCGAACGAATTGCCGGCTATTCAAGGTTGTTTAAGACCGGATCCCATGCTTCGGGCAGCCTGTTGGGGATTCTAAGCGTCTCCTGGAAAATGTAAGCTGTAAACAGCGTCTCGCGCAAGTGATGGTTAGAAGACGCGCTCGTGAAAGTACGAGTACTGCTTTTTCTTCTTTTTTTTTACTTTGAAATGGGTTTCTGGCAAGTTAGTGCATAAAAACTAGTCTCGAGCAGTGGCAGCAGCAAATCTCGAGCACTCTCTTGATCATTTTAAGGAATTCGCAGGGCTGGGCGTCAATTGGACAAAAAGTTGCAAGTTTCTTTGCAAATTGTAAGACCGATGAACAGATGGCAATATCTTCAATTCTTAATGTCACGAAGGTAGATCTTCCAATCAGATATGTTGGGGTTCCCTTGTCTTCCAGGAAGCTCAATTTCAATGACCGTGAACCTCTACTAGCAAAAGTTCGGCAACGATTATTTGGGTGGAAAGCTAAAGCATCATCATATGCAGGTAGCGTGGAACTGATTAAGTCTACATTATCTTCCTTCCATCTATTACGGGCGACTGTATTTATGCTTCCTCAAGCTGCTTTGCATGCTTTGGATCGTCATGTCAGGGATTTCTTCTGGAATTGTTGAATTCTCATTACATCCATCCTATAGCTTGGGACTCTATATGCCAACCGATAGCTATGGGTGGATTGGGTATCAACTCAATTCATGGAACAGCCAAGGCAGCCCTCTTAAGGGAAGTTTGGAATGTTGTCAGCAACAAACACACCTGCTGGAGCTTATGGATTAATGCCAAGTACTTCCGTGGAACGTCTTTTTGGGACGTGTTAATCCCTAAAACTGCCCCTTGGGGTTGGAAGAACATTTTAGTGCTTAGACTAATTGCTATGCCTCACATAAAATTACTAGCTGGCAATGGGCACCAAATAAAGTTCTGGACTGACCCTTGGGTTAATGGAGGGCGTTTAAAAGATTGTCATGGAGATAGAGCAGTGTATGATCTAGGCGTGGGGCCTGATATTAACGTCCCTCAATTTATTCAGAATCACAGGTGGAAGTTTCCCACTCCCACTTCAAATGCATTGATGGATATCTTCCAAACGATTCCAAATGAGATCGAGCCATGGCCTAACTTCAATGATGGACTTGTTTGGACTCTACAAGAGCATGGCAACTTCACTTTAAAGTCTCCTCACAATCTAGTATGCAGGAAATGGGATCAAACCCTCCGGCGGCCTTCTATGATTTGGTTTACAGGGTGTATTAAAAAACACTCCATCTGTGCTTGGATGTTACTAAGGGGAAGGCTAAAAAAAAAAGATTTCCTCCTTCAAAGGAATGTGGCGTGTGATTCTTGTTGCGTTCTTTGCAATTTGTACATGTGAGACAGCTGCTCATTTAATTGTCTACTGCCCTTACTCTCAAGAAGTGTGGAAATCTCTCTTAGAAAAGCTAGACCTGGAGCCGATCAGCTGTGAAAATCCTCCATTGGAATTGTTGGAATCCATTATATTTCCAATAGAGCAGCAACAGACAGGCCTTCTGACTCCTGGGAACACTCCAGCACGGCTGTGTTACAGAACATTATTCAGACCGCATGCAGTAGAACTCATTATCTTGACATAGCTTTCTTTCCCAAATGAAATCTGTCATCATTGGAATGTTCCTCCAAGCAACTCAGGTCTCCGATCGAAGCTTCCTCCCTAATTGAACCCTGGGTGGCGAGTATCTACTTGGTCAACTAATAACCATGTGATTGGAGTTCTACGGAGTGACGTCCATAAACAGAAGGCGGGTCATATTGAGCAGGAGTTGACTTACTTTATGGCAGTATTTCAAATAATGCAGCTCATTCCAGAGAATATCACACATCTTACTATTGACTCAGATTCAGCGCTCCATCGAGTCCTTCGCAGTCCTCAGAAGTCTGATTGGAAGGTACGCTTTCGAGTAAGAAGATTACATACATTTCCTAATAAATTTGAGCAGATTCAGTACTTGATGCTTCATCTAAGAACAGCTCGATTCCGCAAAGTTTTAAACAGAAACTCAGCTACTTTCTACGGTAATCATAATGCATTTGAATATTTGTATAGACAAAAATATAGAAGCTAGTGAGCAGCTTTGGTGGTTAGTTTATTTATGGATTATTTTAGTACTTATTTGTTTATTAGTTGTAAATAGAGGGGTATGCCCCTTTGGAAGCATCTTCCATGTGGGAGAGTTCCTTTTCTGTATTATATTCTTTTAGAAATAGAAGAACTAACTTTTCCTTCAAAAAAAAATAAAGAAAAGATTAAAACCAGTCTCGAGGGATTCTGCCCCGTTTCCGACCAAAAACCGTATCTCGTGCAGTCAAGAGCCGACATTTGGATAAAAACGCGGGTTCGATGATTCTAGTGCATTTGATGGTATCACGATCTAGTCTTACGCTTCGAGATGCGTTTCATACTACTCTAGGCCGAAACACACACTTCAGGATATTTTGAGATACGTTTAGCTTAAAGACGTTTTTCACGCGATTCTGGGGTTAGGAACGCGTTGCAGGGGTTTCAAGGTTGTTTAAGACCGAGACCAGTGCTTCGGGCAGTTGGTTGGTAGTTCTAGGCGGCTCTGGGAGAATGAAGGTTGTAAACCGCATTTCACGCGATTCATAGTTCAGAGCCGCGCTCTGGAGCTTCTGTGACGTCTTCTTACTTCAGAACAGGCTTCTGGGGAATTATGGCTCAAGAGCTAATCCTGTCGGTCATTGCCTCATTTCTGACTTTCAAGACAATTTTGTGCAATCCGTGCCCATTATTTGGAGATAAATGGGTGCAGCGGCACTCTAGGCGTTTTGGGGTATTCCGGTCCAGTCTTTCACCTTAAAATTCGTTTCAGGCGATTCTATGCAGAAGCACCCGTTTGATGATATTCTGAGATACCTTCCTCTTTAATAAGTATTTCAGGCGAATCACGGCTTAGGAACGCATTACATGGGCTTTAGGGTTGTTTCAGACTAAAACGCGTGCTTCGGGCAATTCCGAGGTGATTTTATCATGAAACCACGTTCTAGGTGGCTCTTGAAAGATGCTGGCTCCAAACCGCGTTTCACGAAATCCACGGTCGAAAGACGCGCATAGGAAACTTCCAGGAATCCTTTTCCCCTTCAGACGGGACTCGGGCAAACTGGGGTTGAACAACTCATCGTGCGGTATTCAGAGACATTTCTTACTGAAAACCGTATTTCGTGCGGTGAATAGCCTATATCCGGATAAAAGCGGGTCCAGGGTGATTCTACGGCACTCAGGGGGTTATGCTCTTCCGTTTTGCTTTGAAATGCATCTCATACGGTCCTAGGCTGAAATACGCATTTTAGGATATTATGAGGTATGCCTTTCTTTAAAACGTGCTCCACGCGATTCTAGGGTTTCGAACGAATTGCCGGCTATTCAAGGTTGTTTAAGACCGGATCCCATGCTTCGGGCAGCCTGTTGGGGATTCTAAGCGTCTCCTGGCAAATGTAAGCTGTAAACAGCGTCTCGCGCAAGTGATGGTTAGAAGACGCGCTCGTGAAAGTACGAGTACTGCTTTTTCTTCTTTTTTTTTACTTTGAAATGGGTTTCCGGCAAGTTAGTGCATAAAAACTAGTCTCGAGCAGTGGCAGCAGCAAATCTCGAGCACTCTCTTGATCATTTTAAGGAATTCGCAGGGCTGGGCATCAATTGGACAAAAAGGTGCAAGTTTCTTTACAAATTGTAAGACTGATGAACAGATGGCAATATCTTCAATTCTTAATGTCACGAAGGTAGATCTTCCAATCAGATATGTTGGGGTTCCCTTGTCGTCCAGGAAGCTCAATTTCAATGACCGTGAACCTCTACTAGCGAAAGTTCGGCAACGATTATTTGGGTGGAAAGCTAAAGCATCATCATATGCAGGTAGCGTGGAACTGATTAAGTCTACATTATCTTCCTTCCATCTATTACGGGCGACTGTATTTATGCTTCCTCAAGCTGCTTTGCATGCTTTGGATCGTCATGTCAGGGATTTCTTCTGGAATTGTTGAATTCTCATTACATCCATCCTATAGCTTGGGACTCTATATGCCAACCGATAGCTATGGGTGGATTGGGTATCAACTCAATTCATGGAACAGCCAAGGCAGCCCTCTTAAGGAAAGTTTGGAATGTTGTCAGCAACAAACACACCTGCTGGAGCTTATGGATTAATGCCAAGTACTTCCGTGGAACGTCTTTTTGGGACGTGTTAATCCCTAAAACTGCCCCTTGGGGTTGGAAGAACATTTTAGCGCTTAGACTCATTGCTATGCCTCACATAAAATTACTAGCTGGCAATGGGCACCAAATAAAGTTCTGGACTGACCCTTGGGTTAATGGAGGGCGTTTAAAAGATTATCATGGAGATAGAGCAGTGTATGATCTAGGCGTGGGGCCTGATATTAACGTTCCTCAATTTATTCAGAATCACAGGTGGAAGTTTCCCACTCCCACTTCAAATGCATTGATGGATATCTTCCAAACGATTCCAAATGAGATCGAGCCATGGCCTAACTTCAATGATGGACTTGTTTGGACTCTACAAGAGCATGGCAACTTCACTTTAAAGTCTCCTCACAATCTAGTATGCAGGAAATGGGATCAAACCCTCCAGCGGCCTTCTATGATTTGGTTTACAGGGTGTATTAAAAAACACTCCATCTGTGCTTGGATGTTACTAAGGGGAAGGCTAAAAAAAAAAGATTTCCTCCTCAAAGGAATGTGGCGTGTGATTCTTGTTGCGTTCTTTGCAATTTGTACATGTGAGACGGCTGCTTATTTAATTGTCTACTGCCCTTACTCTCAAGAAGTGTGGAAATCTCTCTTAGAAAAGCTAGACCTGGAGCCGATCAGCTGTGAAAATCCTCCATTGGAATTGCTCGAATCCATTATATTTCCAATAGAGCAGCAACAGACCGGCCTTCTGACTCCTGGGAACACTCCAGCACGGCTGTGTTACAGAACATTATTCAGACCGCATGCAGTAGAACTCATTATCTTGACATAGCTTTCTTTCCCAAATGAAATCTGTCATCATTGGAATGTTCCTCCAAGCAACTCAGGTCTCCGATCGAAGCTTCCTCCCTAATTGAACCCTGGGTGGCGAGTATCTACTTGGTCAACTAATAACCATGTGATTGGAGTTCTACGGAGTGACGTCCATAAACAGAAGGCGGGTCATATTGAGCAGGAGTTGACTTACTTTATGGCAGTATTTCAAATAATGCAGCTCATTCCAGAGAATATCACACATCTTACTATTGACTCAGATTCAGCGCTCCATCGAGTCCTTCGCAGTCCTCAGAAGTCTGATTGGAAGGTACGCTTTCAAGTAAGAAAATTACATACATTTCCTAATAAATTTGAGCAGATTCAGTACTTGATGCTTCATCTAAGAACAGCTCGATTCCGCAAAGTTTTAAACAGAAACTCAGCTACTTTCTACGGTAATCATAATGCATTTGAATATTTGTATAGACAAAAATATAGAAGCTAGTGAGCAGCTTTGGTGGTCAGTTTATTTATGGATTATTTTAGTACTTATTTGTTTATTAGTTGTAAATAGAGGGGTATGCCCCTTTGGAAGCATCTTCCATGTGGGAGAGTTCCTTTTCTGTATTATATTCTTTTAGAAATAGAAGAACTAACTTTTCCTTCAAAAAAAAAATAAAGAAAAGATAAAAACCAGTCTCGAGGGATTCTGCCCCGTTTCCGACCAAAAACCGTATCTCGTGCAGTCAAGAGCCGACATTTGGATAAAAACGCGGGTTCGATGATTCTAGTGCATTTCATGGTATCACGATCTAGTCTTACGTTTCGAGATGCGTTTCATACTACTCTAGGCCGAAACACACACTTCAGGATATTTTGAGATACGTTTAGCTTAAAGACGTTTTTCACGCGATTCTGGGGTTAGGAACGCGTTGCAGGGGTTTCAAGGTTGTTTAAGACCGAGACCAGTGCTTCGGGCAGTTGGTTGGTAGTTCTAGGCGGCTCTGGGAGAATGAAGGTTGTAAACCGCATTTCACGCGATTCATAGTTCAGAGCCGCGCTCTGGAGCTTCTGTGACGTCTTCTTACTTCAGAACGGGCTTCTGGGGAATTATGGCTCAAGAGCTAATCCTGTCGGTCATTGCCTCATTTCTGACTTTCAAGACAATTTTGTGCAATCCGTGCCCATTATTTGGAGATAAATGGGTGCAGCGGCACTCTAGGCGTTTTGGGGTATTCCGGTCCAGTCTTTCACCTTAAAATTCGTTTCAGGCGATTCTATGCAGAAGCACCCGTTTGATGATATTCTGAGATACCTTCCTCTTTAATAAGTATTTCAGGCGAATCACGGCTTAGGAACGCATTACATGGGCTTTAGGGTTGTTTCAGACTAAAACGCGTGCTTCGGGCAATTCCGAGGTGATTTTATCATGAAACCACGTTCTAGGTGGCTCTTGAAAGATGCTGGCTCCAAACCGCGTTTCACGAAATCCACGGTCGAAAGACGCGCATAGGAAACTTCCAGGAATCCTTTTCCCCTTCAGACGGGACTCGGGCAAACTGGGGTTGAACAACTCATCGTGCGGTATTCAGAGACATTTCTTACTGAAAACCGTATTTCGTGCGGTGAATAGCCTATATCCGGATAAAAGCGTGTCCAGGGTGATTCTACGGCACTCAGGGGGTTATGCTCTTCCGTTTTGCTTTGAAATGCATCTCATACGGTCCTAGGCTGAAATACGCATTTTAGGATATTATGAGGTATGCCTTTCTTTAAAACGTGCTCCACGCGATTCTAGGGTTTCGAACGAATTGCCGGCTATTCAAGGTTGTTTAAGACCGGATCCCATGCTTCGGGCAGCCTGTTGGGGATTCTAAGCGTCTCCTGGCAAATGTAAGCTGTAAACAGCGTCTCGCGCAAGTGATGGTTAGAAGACGCGCTCGTGAAAGTACGAGTACTGCTTTTTCTTCTTTTTTTTTACTTTGAAATGGGTTTCCGGCAAGTTAGTGCATAAAAACTAGTCTCGAGCAGTGGCAGCAGTAAATCTCGAGCACTCTCTTGATCATTTTAAGGAATTCGCAGGGCTGGGCGTCAATTGGACAAAAAGGTGCAAGTTTCTTTGCAAATTGTAAGACTGATGAACAGATGGCAATATCTTCAATTCTTAATGTCACGAAGGTAGATCTTCCAATCAGATATGTTGGGGTTCCCTTGTCTTCCAGGAAGCTCAATTTCAATGACCGTGAACCTCTACTAGCGAAAGTTCGGCAATGATTATTTGGGTGGAAAGCTAAAGCATCATCATATGCAGGTAGCGTGGAACTGATTAAGTCTACATTATCTTCCTTCCATCTATTACGGGCGACTGTATTTATGCTTCCTCAAGCTGCTTTGCATGCTTTGGATCGTCATGTCAGGGATTTCTTCTGGAATTGTTGAATTCTCATTACATCCATCCTATAGCTTGGGACTCTATATGCCAACCGATAGCTATGGGTGGATTGGGTATCAACTCAATTCATGGAACAGCCAAGGCAGCCCTCTTAAGGAAAGTTTGGAATGTTGTCAGCAACAAACACACCTGCTGGAGCTTATGGATTAATGCCAAGTACTTCCGTGGAACGTCTTTTTGGGACGTGTTAATCCCTAAAACTGCCCCTTGGGGTTGGAAGAACATTTTAGTGCTTAGACTAATTGCTATGCCTCACATAAAATTACTAGCTGGCAATGGGCACCAAATAAAATTCTGGACTGACCCTTGGGTTAATGGAGGGCGTATTGTCATGGAGATAGAGCAGTGTATGATCTAGGCGTGGGGCCTGATATTAGCGTCCCACAAATTATTCAGAATCACAGGTGGAAGTTTCCCACTCCCACTTCAAATGCATTGATGGATATCTTCCAAACGATTCCAAATGAGATCGAGCCATGGCCTAACTTCAATGATGGACTTGTTTGGACTCTACAAGAGCATGGCAACTTCACTTTAAAGTCTCCTCACAATCTAGTATGCAGGAAATGGGATCAAACCCTCCAGCGGCCTTCTATGATTTGGTTTACAGGGTGTATTAAAAAACACTCCATCTGTGCTTGGATGTTACTAAGGGGAAGGCTAAAAAAAAAAGATTTCCTCCTTCAAAGGAATGTGGCGTGTGATTCTTGTTGCGTTCTTTGCAATTTGTACATGTGAGACAGCTGCTCATTTAATTGTCTACTGCCCTTACTCTCAAGAAGTGTGGAAATCTCTCTTAGAAAAGCTAGACCTGGAGCCGATCAGCTGTGAAAATCCTCCATTGGAATTGCTGGAATCCATTATATTTCCAATAGAGCAGCAACAGACGGGCCTTCTGACTCCTGGGAACACTCCAGCACGGCTGTGTTACAGAACATTATTCAGACCGCATGCAGTAGAACTCATTATCTTGACATAGCTTTCTTTCCCAAATGAAATCTGTCATCATTGGAATGTTCCTCCAAGCAACTCAGGTCTCCGATCGAAGCTTCCTCCCTAATTGAACCCTGGGTGGCGAGTATCTACTTGGTCAACTAATAACCATGTGATTGGAGTTCTACGGAGTGACGTCCATAAACAGAAGGCGGGTCATATTGAGCAGGAGTTGACTTACTTTATGGCAGTATTTCAAATAATGCAGCTCATTCCAGAGAATATCACACATCTTACTATTGACTCAGATTCAGCGCTCCATCGAGTCCTTCGCAGTCCTCAGAAGTCTGATTGGAAGGTACGCTTTCAAGTAAGAAGATTACATACATTTCCTAATAAATTTGAGCAGATTCAGTACTTGATGCTTCATCTAAGAACAGCTCGATTCCGCAAAGTTTTAAATAGAAACTCAGCTACTTTCTACGGTAATAATAATGCATTTGAATATTTGTATAGACAAAAATATAGAAGCTAGTGAGCAGCTTTGGTGGTCAGTTTATTTATGGATTATTTTAGTACTTATTTGTTTATTAGTTGTAAATAGAGGGGTATGCCCCTTTGGAAGCATCTTCCATGTGGGAGAGTTTCTTTTCTGTATTATATTCTTTTAGAAATAGAAGAACTAACTTTTCCTTCAAAAAAAACATAAAGAAAAGATAAAAACCAGTCTCGAGGGATTCTGCCCCGTTTCCGACCAAAAACCGTATCTCGTGCAGTCAAGAGCCGACATTTGGATAAAAACGCGGGTTCGATGATTCTAGTGCATTTCATGGTATCACGATCTAGTCTTACGCTTCGAGATGCGTTTCATACTACTCTAGGCCGAAACACACACTTCAGGATATTTTGAGATACGTTTAGCTTAAAGACGTTTTTCACGCGATTCTGGGGTTAGGAACGCGTTGCAGGGGTTTCAAGGTTGTTTAAGACCGAGACCAGTGCTTCGGGCAGTTCGTTGGTAGTTCTAGGCGGCTCTGGGAGAATGAAGGTTGTAAACCGCATTTCACGCGATTCATAGTTCAGAGCCGCGCTCTGGAGCTTCTGTGACGTCTTCTTACTTCAGAACGGGCTTCTGGGGAATTATGGCTCAAGAGCTAATCCTGTCGGTCTTTGCCTCATTTCTGACTTTCAAGACAATTTTGTGCAATCCGTGCCCATTATTTGGAGATAAATGGGTGCAGCGGCACTCTAGGCGTTTTGGGGTATTCCGGTCCAGTCTTTCACCTTAAAATTCGTTTCAGGCGATTCTATGCAGAAGCACCCGTTTGATGATATTCTGAGATACCTTCCTCTTTAATAAGTATTTCAGGCGAATCACGGCTTAGGAACGCATTACATGGGCTTTAGGGTTGTTTCAGACTAAAACGCGTGCTTCGGGCAATTCCGAGGTGATTTTATCATGAAACCACGTTCTAGGTGGCTCTTGAAAGATGCTGGCTCCAAACCGCATTTCACGAAATCCACGGTCGAAAGACGCGCATAGGAAACTTCCAGGAATCCTTTTCCCCTTCAGACGGGACTCGGGCAAACTGGGGTTGAACAACTCATCGTGCGGTATTCAGAGACATTTCTTACTGAAAACCGTATTTCGTGCGGTGAATAGCCTATATCCGGATAAAAGCGTGTCCAGGGTGATTCTACGGCACTCAGGGGGTTATGCTCTTCCGTTTTGCTTTGAAATGCATCTCATACGGTCCTAGGCTGAAATACGCATTTTAGGATATTATGAGGTATGCCTTTCTTTAAAACGTGCTCCACGCGATTCTAGGGTTTCGAACGAATTGCCGGCTATTCAAGGTTGTTTAAGACCGGATCCCATGCTTCGGGCAGCCTGTTGGGGATTCTAAGCGTCTCCTGGCAAATGTAAGCTGTAAACAGCGTCTCGCGCAAGTGATGGTTAGAAGACGCGCTCGTGAAAGTACGAGTACTGCTTTTTCTTCTTTTTTTTTACTTTGAAATGGGTTTCCGGCAAGTTAGTGCATAAAAACTAGTCTCGAGCAGTGGCAGCAGCAAATCTCGAGCACTCTCTTGATCATTTTAAGGAATTCGCAGGGCTGGGCGTCAATTGGACAAAAAGGTGCAAGTTTCTTTGCAAATTGTAAGACTGATGAACAGATGGCAATATCTTCAATTCTTAATGTCACGAAGGTAGATCTTCCAATCAGATATGTTGGGGTTCCCTTGTCTTCCAGGAAGCTCAATTTCAATGACCGTGAACCTCTACTAGCGAAAGTTCGGCAACGATTATTTGGGTGGAAAGCTAAAGCATCATCATATGCAGGTAGCGTGGAACTGATTAAGTCTACATTATCTTCCTTCCATCTATTACGGGCGACCGTATTTATGCTTCCTCAAGCTGCTTTGCATGCTTTGGATCGTCATGTCAGGGATTTCTTCTGGAATTGTTGAATTCTCATTACATCCATCCTATAGCTTGGGACTCTATATGCCAACCGATAGCTATGGGTGGATTGGGTATCAACTCAATTCATGGAACAGCCAAGGCAGCCCTCTTAAGGAAAGTTTGGAATGTTGTCAGCAACAAACACACCTGCTGGAGCTTATGGATTAATGCCAAGTACTTCCGTGGAACGTCTTTTTGGGACGTGTTAATCCCTAAAACTGCCCCTTGGGGTTGGAAGAACATTTTAGTGCTTAGACTAATTGCTATGCCTCACATAAAATTACTAGCTGGCAATGGGCACCAAATAAAGTTCTGGACTGACCCTTGGGTTAATGGAGGGCGTTTAAAAGATTGTCATGGAGATAGAGCAGTGTATGATCTAGGCGTGGGGCCTGATATTAACGTCCCTCAATTTATTCAGAATCACAGGTGGAAGTTTCCCACTCCCACTTCAAATGCATTGATGGATATCTTCCAAACGATTCCAAATGAGATCGAGCCATGGCCTAACTTCAATGATGGACTTGTTTGGACTCTACAAGAGCATGGCAACTTCACTTTAAAGTCTCCTCACAATCTAGTATGCAGGAAATGGGATCAAACCCTCCAGCGGCCTTCTATGATTTGGTTTACAGGGTGTATTAAAAAACACTCCATCTGTGCTTGGATGTTACTAAGGGGAAGGCTAAAAAAAAAAGATTTCCTCCTTCAAAGGAATGTGGCGTGTGATTCTTGTTGCGTTCTTTGCAATTTGTACATGTGAGACAGCTGCTCATTTAATTGTCTACTGCCCTTACTCTCAAGAAGTGTGGAAATCTCTCTTAGAAAAGCTAGACCTGGAGCCGATCAGCTGTGAAAATCCTCCATTGGAATTGCTGGAATCCATTATATTTCCAATAGAGCAGCAACAGACGGGCCTTCTGACTCCTGGGAACACTCCAGCACGGCTGTGTTACAGAACATTATTCAGACCGCATGCAGTAGAACTCATTATCTTGACATAGCTTTCTTTCCCAAATGAAATCTGTCATCATTGGAATGTTCCTCCAAGCAACTCAGGTCTCCGATCGAAGCTTCCTCCCTAATTGAACCCTGGGTGGCGAGTATCTACTTGGTCAACTAATAACCATGTGATTGGAGTTCTACGGAGTGACGTCCATAAACAGAAGGCGGGTCATATTGAGCAGGAGTTGACTTACTTTATGGCAGTATTTCAAATAATGCAGCTCATTCCAGAGAATATCACACATCTTACTATTGACTCAGATTCAGCGCTCCATCGAGTCCTTCGCAGTCCTCAGAAGTCTGATTGGAAGGTACGCTTTCAAGTAAGAAGATTACATACATTTCCTAATAAATTTGAGCAGATTCAGTACTTGATGCTTCATCTAAGAACAGCTCGATTCCGCAAAGTTTTAAACAGAAACTCAGCTACTTTCTACGGTAATCATAATGCATTTGAATATTTGTATAGACAAAAATATAGAAGCTAGTGAGCAGCTTTGGTGGTCAGTTTATTTATGGATTATTTTAGTACTTATTTGTTTATTAGTTGTAAATAGAGGGGTATGCCCCTTTGGAAGCATCTTCCATGTGGGAGAGTTTCTTTTCTGTATTATATTCTTTTAGAAATAGAAGAACTAACTTTTCCTTCAAAAAAAACATAAAGAAAAGATAAAAACCAGTCTCGAGGGATTCTGCCCCGTTTCCGACCAAAAACCGTATCTCGTGCAGTCAAGAGCCGACATTTGGATAAAAACGCGGGTTCGATGATTCTAGTGCATTTCATGGTATCACGATCTAGTCTTACGCTTCGAGATGCGTTTCATACTACTCTAGGCCGAAACACACACTTCAGGATATTTTGAGATACGTTTAGCTTAAAGACGTTTTTCACGCGATTCTGGGGTTAGGAACGCGTTGCAGGGGTTTCAAGGTTGTTTAAGACCGAGACCAGTGCTTCGGGCAGTTCGTTGGTAGTTCTAGGCGGCTCTGGGAGAATGAAGGTTGTAAACCGCATTTCACGCGATTCATAGTTCAGAGCCGCGCTCTGGAGCTTCTGTGACGTCTTCTTACTTCAGAACGGGCTTCTGGGGAATTATGGCTCAAGAGCTAATCCTGTCGGTCTTTGCCTCATTTCTGACTTTCAAGACAATTTTGTGCAATCCGTGCCCATTATTTGGAGATAAATGGGTGCAGCGGCACTCTAGGCGTTTTGGGGTATTCCGGTCCAGTCTTTCACCTTAAAATTCGTTTCAGGCGATTCTATGCAGAAGCACCCGTTTGATGATATTCTGAGATACCTTCCTCTTTAATAAGTATTTCAGGCGAATCACGGCTTAGGAACGCATTACATGGGCTTTAGGGTTGTTTCAGACTAAAACGCGTGCTTCGGGCAATTCCGAGGTGATTTTATCATGAAACCACGTTCTAGGTGGCTCTTGAAAGATGCTGGCTCCAAACCGCATTTCACGAAATCCACGGTCGAAAGACGCGCATAGGAAACTTCCAGGAATCCTTTTCCCCTTCAGACGGGACTCGGGCAAACTGGGGTTGAACAACTCATCGTGCGGTATTCAGAGACATTTCTTACTGAAAACCGTATTTCGTGCGGTGAATAGCCTATATCCGGATAAAAGCGTGTCCAGGGTGATTCTACGGCACTCAGGGGGTTATGCTCTTCCGTTTTGCTTTGAAATGCATCTCATACGGTCCTAGGCTGAAATACGCATTTTAGGATATTATGAGGTATGCCTTTCTTTAAAACGTGCTCCACGCGATTCTAGGGTTTCGAACGAATTGCCGGCTATTCAAGGTTGTTTAAGACCGGATCCCATGCTTCGGGCAGCCTGTTGGGGATTCTAAGCGTCTCCTGGCAAATGTAAGCTGTAAACAGCGTCTCGCGCAAGTGATGGTTAGAAGACGCGCTCGTGAAAGTACGAGTACTGCTTTTTCTTCTTTTTTTTTACTTTGAAATGGGTTTCCGGCAAGTTAGTGCATAAAAACTAGTCTCGAGCAGTGGCAGCAGCAAATCTCGAGCACTCTCTTGATCATTTTAAGGAATTCGCAGGGCTGGGCGTCAATTGGACAAAAAGGTGCAAGTTTCTTTGCAAATTGTAAGACTGATGAACAGATGGCAATATCTTCAATTCTTAATGTCACGAAGGTAGATCTTCCAATCAGATATGTTGGGGTTCCCTTGTCTTCCAGGAAGCTCAATTTCAATGACCGTGAACCTCTACTAGCGAAAGTTCGGCAACGATTATTTGGGTGGAAAGCTAAAGCATCATCATATGCAGGTAGCGTGGAACTGATTAAGTCTACATTATCTTCCTTCCATCTATTACGGGCGACCGTATTTATGCTTCCTCAAGCTGCTTTGCATGCTTTGGATCGTCATGTCAGGGATTTCTTCTGGAATTGTTGAATTCTCATTACATCCATCCTATAGCTTGGGACTCTATATGCCAACCGATAGCTATGGGTGGATTGGGTATCAACTCAATTCATGGAACAGCCAAGGCAGCCCTCTTAAGGAAAGTTTGGAATGTTGTCAGCAACAAACACACCTGCTGGAGCTTATGGATTAATGCCAAGTACTTCCGTGGAACGTCTTTTTGGGACGTGTTAATCCCTAAAACTGCCCCTTGGGGTTGGAAGAACATTTTAGTGCTTAGACTAATTGCTATGCCTCACATAAAATTACTAGCTGGCAATGGGCACCAAATAAAGTTCTGGACTGACCCTTGGGTTAATGGAGGGCGTTTAAAAGATTGTCATGGAGATAGAGCAGTGTATGATCTAGGCGTGGGGCCTGATATTAACGTCCCTCAATTTATTCAGAATCACAGGTGGAAGTTTCCCACTCCCACTTCAAATGCATTGATGGATATCTTCCAAACGATTCCAAATGAGATCGAGCCATGGCCTAACTTCAATGATGGACTTGTTTGGACTCTACAAGAGCATGGCAACTTCACTTTAAAGTCTCCTCACAATCTAGTATGCAGGAAATGGGATCAAACCCTCCAGCGGCCTTCTATGATTTGGTTTACAGGGTGTATTAAAAAACACTCCATCTGTGCTTGGATGTTACTAAGGGGAAGGCTAAAAAAAAAAGATTTCCTCCTTCAAAGGAATGTGGCGTGTGATTCTTGTTGCGTTCTTTGCAATTTGTACATGTGAGACAGCTGCTCATTTAATTGTCTACTGCCCTTACTCTCAAGAAGTGTGGAAATCTCTCTTAGAAAAGCTAGACCTGGAGCCGATCAGCTGTGAAAATCCTCCATTGGAATTGCTGGAATCCATTATATTTCCAATAGAGCAGCAACAGACGGGCCTTCTGACTCCTGGGAACACTCCAGCACGGCTGTGTTACAGAACATTATTCAGACCGCATGCAGTAGAACTCATTATCTTGACATAGCTTTCTTTCCCAAATGAAATCTGTCATCATTGGAATGTTCCTCCAAGCAACTCAGGTCTCCGATCGAAGCTTCCTCCCTAATTGAACCCTGGGTGGCGAGTATCTACTTGGTCAACTAATAACCATGTGATTGGAGTTCTACGGAGTGACGTCCATAAACAGAAGGCGGGTCATATTGAGCAGGAGTTGACTTACTTTATGGCAGTATTTCAAATAATGCAGCTCATTCCAGAGAATATCACACATCTTACTATTGACTCAGATTCAGCGCTCCATCGAGTCCTTCGCAGTCCTCAGAAGTCTGATTGGAAGGTACGCTTTCAAGTAAGAAGATTACATACATTTCCTAATAAATTTGAGCAGATTCAGTACTTGATGCTTCATCTAAGAACAGCTCGATTCCGCAAAGTTTTAAACAGAAACTCAGCTACTTTCTACGGTAATCATAATGCATTTGAATATTTGTATAGACAAAAATATAGAAGCTAGTGAGCAGCTTTGGTGGTCAGTTTATTTATGGATTATTTTAGTACTTATTTGTTTATTAGTTGTAAATAGAGGGGTATGCCCCTTTGGAAGCATCTTCCATGTGGGAGAGTTCCTTTTCTGTATTATATTCTTTTAGAAATAGAAGAACTAACTTTTCCTTCAAAAAAAACATAAAGAAAAGATAAAAACCAGTCTCGAGGGATTCTGCCCCGTTTCCTACCAAAAACCGTATCTCGTGCAGTCAAGAGCCGACATTTGGATAAAAACGCGGGTTCGATGATTCTAGTGCATTTCATGGTATCACGATCTAGTCTTACGCTTCGAGATGCGTTTCATACTACTCTAGGCCGAAACACACACTTCAGGATATTTTGAGATACGTTTAGCTTAAAGACGTTTTTCACGCGATTCTGGGGTTAGGAACGCGTTGCAGGGGTTTCAAGGTTGTTTAAGACCGAGACCAGTGCTTCGGGCAGTTCGTTGGTAGTTCTAGGCGGCTCTGGGAGAATGAAGGTTGTAAACCGCATTTCACGCGATTCATAGTTCAGAGCCGCGCTCTGGAGCTTCTGTGACGTCTTCTTACTTCAGAACGGGCTTCTGGGGAATTATGGCTCAAGAGCTAATCCTGTCGGTCTTTGCCTCATTTCTGACTTTCAAGACAATTTTGTGCAATCCGTGCCCATTATTTGGAGATAAATGGGTGCAGCGGCACTCTAGGCGTTTTGGGGTATTCCGGTCCAGTCTTTCACCTTAAAATTCGTTTCAGGCGATTCTATGCAGAAGCACCCGTTTGATGATATTCTGAGATACCTTCCTCTTTAATAAGTATTTCAGGCGAATCACGGCTTAGGAACGCATTACATGGGCTTTAGGGTTGTTTCAGACTAAAACGCGTGCTTCGGGCAATTCCGAGGTGATTTTATCATGAAACCACGTTCTAGGTGGCTCTTGAAAGATGCTGGCTCCAAACCGCGTTTCACGAAATCCACGGTCGAAAGACGCGCATAGGAAACTTCCAGGAATCCTTTTCCCCTTCAGACGGGACTCGGGCAAACTGGGGTTGAACAACTCATCGTGCGGTATTCAGAGACATTTCTTACTGAAAACCGTATTTCGTGCGGTGAATAGCCTATATCCGGATAAAAGCGTGTCCAGGGTGATTCTACGGCACTCAGGGGGTTATGCTCTTCCGTTTTGCTTTGAAATGCATCTCATACGGTCCGAGGCTGAAATACGCATTTTAGGATATTATGAGGTATGCCTTTCTTTAAAACGTGCTCCACGCGATTCTAGGGTTTCGAACGAATTGCCGGCTATTCAAGGTTGTTTAAGACCGGATCCCATGCTTCGGGCAGCCTGTTGGGGACTCTAACCGTCTCCTGGCAAATGTATGCTGTAAACAGCGTCTCGCGCAAGTGATGGTTAGAAGACGCGCTCGTGAAAGTACGAGTACTGCTTTTTCTTCTTTTTTTTTACTTTGAAATGGGTTTCCGGCAAGTTAGTGCATAAAAACTAGTCTCGAGCAGTGGCAGCAGCAAATCTCGAGCACTCTCTTGATCATTTTAAGGAATTCGCAGGGCTGGGCGTCACTTGGACAAAAAGGTGCAAGTTTCTTTGCAAATTGTAAGACTGATGAACAGATGGCAATATCTTCAATTCTTAATGTCACGAAGGTAGATCTTCCAATCAGATATGTTGGGGTTCCCTTGTCTTCCAGGAAGCTCAATTTCAATGACCGTGAACCTCTACTAGCGAAAGTTCGGCAACGATTATTTGGGTGGAAAGCTAAAGCATCATCATATGCAGGTAGCGTGGAACTGATTAAGTCTACATTATCTTCCTTCCATCTATTACGGGCGACTGTATTTATGCTTCCTCAAGCTGCTTTGCATGCTTTGGATCGTCATGTCAGGGATTTCTTCTGGAATTGTTGAATTCTCATTACATCCATCCTATAGCTTGGGACTCTATATGCCAACCGATAGCTATGGGTGGATTGGGTATCAACTCAATTCATGGAACAGCCAAGGCAGCCCTCTTAAGGGAAGTTTGGAATGTTGTCAGCAACAAACACACCTGCTGGAGCTTATGGATTAATGCCAAGTACTTCCGTGGAACGTCTTTTTGGGACGTGTTAATCCCTAAAACTGCCCCTTGGGGTTGGAAGAACATTTTAGTGCTTAGACTAATTGCTATGCCTCACATAAAATTACTAGCTGGCAATGGGCACCAAATAAAGTTCTGGACTGACCCTTGGGTTAATGGAGGGCGTTTAAAAGATTGTCATGGAGATAGAGCAGTGTATGATCTAGGCGTGGGGCCTGATATTAGCGTCCCTCAAATTATTCAGAATCACAGGTGGAAGTTTCCCACTCCCACTTCAAATGCATTGATGGATATCTTCCAAACGATTCCAAATGAGATCGAGCCATGGCCTAACTTCAATGATGGACTTGTTTGGACTCTACAAGAGCATGGCAACTTCACTTTAAAGTCTCCTCACAATCTAGTATGCAGGAAATGGGATCAAACCCTCCAGCGGCCTTCTATGATTTGGTTTACAGGGTGTATTAAAAAACACTCCATCTGTGCTTGGATGTTACTAAGGGGAAGGCTAAAAAAAAAAGATTTCCTCCTTCAAAGGAATGTGGCGTGTGATTCTTGTTGCGTTCTTTGCAATTTGTACATGTGAGACAGCTGCTCATTTAATTGTCTACTGCCCTTACTCTCAAGAAGTGTGGAAATCTCTCTTAGAAAAGCTAGACCTGGAGCCGATCAGCTGTGAAAATCCTCCATTGGAATTGCTGGAATCCATTATATTTCCAATAGAGCAGCAACAGACGGGCCTTCTGACTCCTGGGAACACTCCAGCACGGCTGTGTTACAGAACATTATTCAGACCGCATGCAGTAGAACTCATTATCTTGACATAGCTTTCTTTCCCAAATGAAATCTGTCATCATTGGAATGTTCCTCCAAGCAACTCAGGTCTCCGATCGAAGCTTCCTCCCTAATTGAACCCTGGGTGGCGAGTATCTACTTGGTCAACTAATAACCATGTGATTGGAGTTCTACGGAGTGACGTCCATAAACAGAAGGCGGGTCATATTGAGCAGGAGTTGACTTACTTTATGGCAGTATTTCAAATAATGCAGCTCATTCCAGAGAATATCACACATCTTACTATTGACTCAGATTCAGCGCTCCATCGAGTCCTTCGCAGTCCTCAGAAGTCTGATTGGAAGGTACGCTTTCAAGTAAGAAGATTACATACATTTCCTAATAAATTTGAGCAGATTCAGTACTTGATGCTTCATCTAAGAACAGCTCGATTCCGCAAAGTTTTAAACAGAAACTCAGCTACTTTCTACGGTAATCATAATGCATTTGAATATTTGTATAGACAAAAATATAGAAGCTAGTGAGCAGCTTTGGTGGTCAGTTTATTTATGGATTATTTTAGTACTTATTTGTTTATTAGTTGTAAATAGAGGGGTATGCCCCTTTGGAAGCATCTTCCATGTGGGAGAGTTCCTTTTCTGTATTATATTCTTTTAGAAATAGAAGAACTAACTTTTCCTTCAAAAAAAACATAAAGAAAAGATAAAAACCAGTCTCGAGGGATTCTGCCCCGTTTCCGACCAAAAACCGTATCTCGTGCAGTCAAGAGCCGACATTTGGATAAAAACGCGGGTTCGATGATTCTAGTGCATTTCATGGTATCACGATCTAGTCTTACGCTTCGAGATGCGTTTCATACTACTCTAGGCCGAAACACACACTTCAGGATATTTTGAGATACGTTTAGCTTAAAGACGTTTTTCACGCGATTCTGGGGTTAGGAACGCGTTGCAGGGGTTTCAAGGTTGTTTAAGACCGAGACCAGTGCTTCGGGCAGTTCGTTGGTAGTTCTAGGCGGCTCTGGGAGAATGAAGGTTGTAAACCGCATTTCACGCGATTCATAGTTCAGAGCCGCGCTCTGGAGCTTCTGTGACGTCTTCTTACTTCAGAACGGGCTTCTGGGGAATTATGGCTCAAGAGCTAATCCTGTCGGTCTTTGCCTCATTTCTGACTTTCAAGACAATTTTGTGCAATCCGTGCCCATTATTTGGAGATAAATGGGTGCAGCGGCACTCTAGGCGTTTTGGGGTATTCCGGTCCAGTCTTTCACCTTAAAATTCGTTTCAGGCGATTCTATGCAGAAGCACCCGTTTGATGATATTCTGAGATACCTTCCTCTTTAATAAGTATTTCAGGCGAATCACGGCTTAGGAACGCATTACATGGGCTTTAGGGTTGTTTCAGACTAAAACGCGTGCTTCGGGCAATTCCGAGGTGATTTTATCATGAAACCACGTTCTAGGTGGCTCTTGAAAGATGCTGGCTCCAAACCGCGTTTCACGAAATCCACGGTCGAAAGACGCGCATAGGAAACTTCCAGGAATCCTTTTCCCCTTCAGACGGGACTCGGGCAAACTGGGGTTGAACAACTCATCGTGCGGTATTCAGAGACATTTCTTACTGAAAACCGTATTTCGTGCGGTGAATAGCCTATATCCGGATAAAAGCGTGTCCAGGGTGATTCTACGGCACTCAGGGGGTTATGCTCTTCCGTTTTGCTTTGAAATGCATCTCATACGGTCCGAGGCTGAAATACGCATTTTAGGATATTATGAGGTATGCCTTTCTTTAAAACGTGCTCCACGCGATTCTAGGGTTTCGAACGAATTGCCGGCTATTCAAGGTTGTTTAAGACCGGATCCCATGCTTCGGGCAGCCTGTTGGGGACTCTAACCGTCTCCTGGCAAATGTATGCTGTAAACAGCGTCTCGCGCAAGTGATGGTTAGAAGACGCGCTCGTGAAAGTACGAGTACTGCTTTTTCTTCTTTTTTTTTACTTTGAAATGGGTTTCCGGCAAGTTAGTGCATAAAAACTAGTCTCGAGCAGTGGCAGCAGCAAATCTCGAGCACTCTCTTGATCATTTTAAGGAATTCGCAGGGCTGGGCGTCACTTGGACAAAAAGGTGCAAGTTTCTTTGCAAATTGTAAGACTGATGAACAGATGGCAATATCTTCAATTCTTAATGTCACGAAGGTAGATCTTCCAATCAGATATGTTGGGGTTCCCTTGTCTTCCAGGAAGCTCAATTTCAATGACCGTGAACCTCTACTAGCGAAAGTTCGGCAACGATTATTTGGGTGGAAAGCTAAAGCATCATCATATGCAGGTAGCGTGGAACTGATTAAGTCTACATTATCTTCCTTCCATCTATTACGGGCGACTGTATTTATGCTTCCTCAAGCTGCTTTGCATGCTTTGGATCGTCATGTCAGGGATTTCTTCTGGAATTGTTGAATTCTCATTACATCCATCCTATAGCTTGGGACTCTATATGCCAACCGATAGCTATGGGTGGATTGGGTATCAACTCAATTCATGGAACAGCCAAGGCAGCCCTCTTAAGGGAAGTTTGGAATGTTGTCAGCAACAAACACACCTGCTGGAGCTTATGGATTAATGCCAAGTACTTCCGTGGAACGTCTTTTTGGGACGTGTTAATCCCTAAAACTGCCCCTTGGGGTTGGAAGAACATTTTAGTGCTTAGACTAATTGCTATGCCTCACATAAAATTACTAGCTGGCAATGGGCACCAAATAAAGTTCTGGACTGACCCTTGGGTTAATGGAGGGCGTTTAAAAGATTGTCATGGAGATAGAGCAGTGTATGATCTAGGCGTGGGGCCTGATATTAGCGTCCCTCAAATTATTCAGAATCACAGGTGGAAGTTTCCCACTCCCACTTCAAATGCATTGATGGATATCTTCCAAACGATTCCAAATGAGATCGAGCCATGGCCTAACTTCAATGATGGACTTGTTTGGACTCTACAAGAGCATGGCAACTTCACTTTAAAGTCTCCTCACAATCTAGTATGCAGGAAATGGGATCAAACCCTCCAGCGGCCTTCTATGATTTGGTTTACAGGGTGTATTAAAAAACACTCCATCTGTGCTTGGATGTTACTAAGGGGAAGGCTAAAAAAAAAAGATTTCCTCCTTCAAAGGAATGTGGCGTGTGATTCTTGTTGCGTTCTTTGCAATTTGTACATGTGAGACAGCTGCTCATTTAATTGTCTACTGCCCTTACTCTCAAGAAGTGTGGAAATCTCTCTTAGAAAAGCTAGACCTGGAGCCGATCAGCTGTGAAAATCCTCCATTGGAATTGCTGGAATCCATTATATTTCCAATAGAGCAGCAACAGACGGGCCTTCTGACTCCTGGGAACACTCCAGCACGGCTGTGTTACAGAACATTATTCAGACCGCATGCAGTAGAACTCATTATCTTGACATAGCTTTCTTTCCCAAATGAAATCTGTCATCATTGGAATGTTCCTCCAAGCAACTCAGGTCTCCGATCGAAGCTTCCTCCCTAATTGAACCCTGGGTGGCGAGTATCTACTTGGTCAACTAATAACCATGTGATTGGAGTTCTACGGAGTGACGTCCATAAACAGAAGGCGGGTCATATTGAGCAGGAGTTGACTTACTTTATGGCAGTATTTCAAATAATGCAGCTCATTCCAGAGAATATCACACATCTTACTATTGACTCAGATTCAGCGCTCCATCGAGTCCTTCGCAGTCCTCAGAAGTCTGATTGGAAGGTACGCTTTCAAGTAAGAAGATTACATACATTTCCTAATAAATTTGAGCAGATTCAGTACTTGATGCTTCATCTAAGAACAGCTCGATTCCGCAAAGTTTTAAACAGAAACTCAGCTACTTTCTACGGTAATCATAATGCATTTGAATATTTGTATAGACAAAAATATAGAAGCTAGTGAGCAGCTTTGGTGGTCAGTTTATTTATGGATTATTTTAGTACTTATTTGTTTATTAGTTGTAAATAGAGGGGTATGCCCCTTTGGAAGCATCTTCCATGTGGGAGAGTTCCTTTTCTGTATTATATTCTTTTAGAAATAGAAGAACTAACTTTTCCTTAAAAAAAAACATAAAGAAAAGATAAAAACCAGTCTCGAGGGATTCTGCCCCGTTTCCGACCAAAAACCGTATCTCGTGCAGTCAAGAGCCGACATTTGGATAAAAACGCGGGTTCGATGATTCTAGTGCATTTCATGGTATCACGATCTAGTCTTACGCTTCGAGATGCGTTTCATACTACTCTAGGCCGAAACACACACTTCAGGATATTTTGAGATACGTTTAGCTTAAAGACGTTTTTCACGCGATTCTGGGGTTAGGAACGCGTTGCAGGGGTTTCAAGGTTGTTTAAGACCGAGACCAGTGCTTCGGGCAGTTCGTTGGTAGTTCTAGGCGGCTCTGGGAGAATGAAGGTTGTAAACCGCATTTCACGCGATTCATAGTTCAGAGCCGCGCTCTGGAGCTTCTGTGACGTCTTCTTACTTCAGAACGGGCTTCTGGGGAATTATGGCTCAAGAGCTAATCCTGTCGGTCTTTGCCTCATTTCTGACTTTCAAGACAATTTTGTGCAATCCGTGCCCATTATTTGGAGATAAATGGGTGCAGCGGCACTCTAGGCGTTTTGGGGTATTCCGGTCCAGTCTTTCACCTTAAAATTCGTTTCAGGCGATTCTATGCAGAAGCACCCGTTTGATGATATTATGAGATACCTTCCTCTTTAATAAGTATTTCAGGCGAATCACGGCTTAGGAACGCATTACATGGGCTTTAGGGTTGTTTCAGACTAAAACGCGTGCTTCGGGCAATTCCGAGGTGATTTTATCATGAAACCACGTTCTAGGTGGCTCTTGAAAGATGCTGGCTCCAAACCGCGTTTCACGAAATCCACGGTCGAAAGACGCGCATAGGAAACTTCCAGGAATCCTTTTCCCCTTCAGACGGGACTCGGGCAAACTGGGGTTGAACAACTCATCGTGCGGTATTCAGAGACATTTCTTACTGAAAACCGTATTTCGTGCGGTGAATAGCCTATATCCGGATAAAAGCGTGTCCAGGGTGATTCTACGGCACTCAGGGGGTTATGCTCTTCCGTTTTGCTTTGAAATGCATCTCATACGGTCCGAGGCTGAAATACGCATTTTAGGATATTATGAGGTATGCCTTTCTTTAAAACGTGCTCCACGCGATTCTAGGGTTTCGAACGAATTGCCGGCTATTCAAGGTTGTTTAAGACCGGATCCCATGCTTCGGGCAGCCTGTTGGGGACTCTAACCGTCTCCTGGCAAATGTATGCTGTAAACAGCGTCTCGCGCAAGTGATGGTTAGAAGACGCGCTCGTGAAAGTACGAGTACTGCTTTTTCTTCTTTTTTTTTTACTTTGAAATGGGTTTCCGGCAAGTTAGTGCATAAAAACTAGTCTCGAGCAGTGGCAGCAGCAAATCTCGAGCACTCTCTTGATCATTTTAAGGAATTCGCAGGGCTGGGCGTCAATTGGACAAAAAGGTGCAAGTTTCTTTGCAAATTGTAAGACTGATGAACAGATGGCAATATCTTCAATTCTTAATGTCACGAAGGTAGATCTTCCAATCAGATATGTTGGGGTTCCCTTGTCTTCCAGGAAGCTCAATTTCAATGACCGTGAACCTCTACTAGCGAAAGTTCGGCAACGATTATTTGGGTGGAAAGCTAAAGCATCATCATATGCAGGTAGCGTGGAACTGATTAAGTCTACATTATCTTCCTTCCATCTATTACGGGCGACCGTATTTATGCTTCCTCAAGCTGCTTTGCATGCTTTGGATCGTCATGTCAGGGATTTCTTCTGGAATTGTTGAATTCTCATTACATCCATCCTATAGCTTGGGACTCTATATGCCAACCGATAGCTATGGGTGGATTGGGTATCAACTCAATTCATGGAACAGCCAAGGCAGCCCTCTTAAGGGAAGTTTGGAATGTTGTCAGCAACAAACACACGTGCTGGAGCTTATGGATTAATGCCAAGTACTTCCGTGGAACGTCTTTTAGGGACGTGTTAATCCCTAAAACTGCCCCTTGGGGTTGGAAGAACATTTTAGTGCTTAGACTAATTGCTATGCCTCACATAAAATTACTAGCTGGCAATGGGCACCAAATAAAGTTCTGGACTGACCCTTGGGTTAATGGAGGGCGTTTAAAAGATTGTCATGGAGATAGAGCAGTGTATGATCTAGGCGTGGGGCCTGATATTAACGTCCCTCAATTTATTCAGAATCACAGGTGGAAGTTTCCCACTCCCACTTCAAATGCATTGATGGATATCTTCCAAACGATTCCAAATGAGATCGAGCCATGGCCTAACTTCAATGATGGACTTGTTTGGACTCTACAAGAGCATGGCAACTTCACTTTAAAGTCTCCTCACAATCTAGTATGCAGGAAATGGGATCAAACCCTCCAGCGGCCTTCTATGATTTGGTTTACAGGGTGTATTAAAAAACACTCCATCTGTGCTTGGATGTTACTAAGGGGAAGGCTAAAAAAAAAAGATTTCCTCCTTCAAAGGAATGTGGCGTGTGATTCTTGTTGCGTTCTTTGCAATTTGTACATGTGAGACAGCTGCTCATTTAATTGTCTACTGCCCTTACTCTCAAGAAGTGTGGAAATCTCTCTTAGAAAAGCTAGACCTGGAGCCGATCAGCTGTGAAAATCCTCCATTGGAATTGCTGGAATCCATTATATTTCCAATAGAGCAGCAACAGACGGGCCTTCTGACTCCTGGGAACACTCCAGCACGGCTGTGTTACAGAACATTATTCAGACCGCATGCAGTAGAACTCATTATCTTGACATAGCTTTCTTTCCCAAATGAAATCTGTCATCATTGGAATGTTCCTCCAAGCAACTCAGGTCTCCGATCGAAGCTTCCTCCCTAATTGAACCCTGGGTGGCGAGTATCTACTTGGTCAACTAATAACCATGTGATTGGAGTTCTACGGAGTGACGTCCGTAAACAGAAGGCGGGTCATATTGAGCAGGAGTTGACTTACTTTATGGCAGTATTTCAAATAATGCAGCTCATTCCAGAGAATATCACACATCTTACTATTGACTCAGATTCAGCGCTCCATCGAGTCCTTCGCAGTCCTCAGAAGTCTGATTGGAAGGTACGCTTTCAAGTAAGAAGATTACATACATTTCCTAATAAATTTGAGCAGATTCAGTACTTGATGCTTCATCTAAGAACAGCTCGATTCCGCAAAGTTTTAAACAGAAACTCAGCTACTTTCTACGGTAATCATAATGCATTTGAATATTTGTATAGACAAAAATATAGAAGCTAGTGAGCAGCTTTGGTGGTCAGTTTATTTATGGATTATTTTAGTACTTATTTGTTTATTAGTTGTAAATAGAGGGGTATGCCCCTTTGGAAGCATCTTCCATGTGGGAGAGTTCCTTTTCTGTATTATATTCTTTTAGAAATAGAAGAACTAACTTTTCCTTAAAAAAAAACATAAAGAAAAGATAAAAACCAGTCTCGAGGGATTCTGCCCCGTTTCCGACCAAAAACCGTATCTCGTGCAGTCAAGAGCCGACATTTGGATAAAAACGCGGGTTCGATGATTCTAGTGCATTTCATGGTATCACGATCTAGTCTTACGCTTCGAGATGCGTTTCATACTACTCTAGGCCGAAACACACACTTCAGGATATTTTGAGATACGTTTAGCTTAAAGACGTTTTTCACGCGATTCTGGGGTTAGGAACGCGTTGCAGGGGTTTCAAGGTTGTTTAAGACCGAGACCAGTGCTTCGGGCAGTTCGTTGGTAGTTCTAGGCGGCTCTGGGAGAATGAAGGTTGTAAACCGCATTTCACGCGATTCATAGTTCAGAGCCGCGCTCTGGAGCTTCTGTGACGTCTTCTTACTTCAGAACGGGCTTCTGGGGAATTATGGCTCAAGAGCTAATCCTGTTGGTCTTTGCCTCATTTCTGACTTTCAAGACAATTTTGTGCAATCCGTGCCCATTATTTGGAGATAAATGGGTGCAGCGGCACTCTAGGCGTTTTGGGGTATTCCGGTCCAGTCTTTCACCTTAAAATTCGTTTCAGGCGATTCTATGCAGAAGCACCCGTTTGATGATATTCTGAGATACCTTCCTCTTTAATAAGTATTTCAGGCGAATCACGGCTTAGGAACGCATTACATGGGCTTTAGGGTTGTTTCAGACTAAAACGCGTGCTTCGGGCAATTCCGAGGTGATTTTATCATGAAACCACGTTCTAGGTGGCTCTTGAAAGATGCTGGCTCCAAACCGCGTTTCACGAAATCCACGGTCGAAAGACGCGCATAGGAAACTTCCAGGAATCCTTTTCCCCTTCAGACGGGACTCGGGCAAACTGGGGTTGAACAACTCATCGTGCGGTATTCAGAGACATTTCTTACTGAAAACCGTATTTCGTGCGGTGAATAGCCTATATCCGGATAAAAGCGTGTCCAGGGTGATTCTACGGCACTCAGGGGGTTATGCTCTTCCGTTTTGCTTTGAAATGCATCTCATACGGTCCGAGGCTGAAATACGCATTTTAGGATATTATGAGGTATGCCTTTCTTTAAAACGTGCTCCACGCGATTCTAGGGTTTCGAACGAATTGCCGGCTATTCAAGGTTGTTTAAGACCGGATCCCATGCTTCGGGCAGCCTGTTGGGGATTCTAAGCGTCTCCTGGCAAATGTAAGCTGTAAACAGCCTCTCGCGCAAGTGATGGTTAGAAGACGCGCTCGTGAAAGTACGAGTACTGCTTTTTCTTCTTTTTTTTTACTTTGAAATGGGTTTCCGGCAAGTTAGTGCATAAAAACTAGTCTCGAGCAGTGGCAGCAGCAAATCTCGAGCACTCTCTTGATCATTTTAAGGAATTCGAAGGGCTGGGCGTCAATTGGACAAAAAGGTGCAAGTTTCTTTGCAAATTGTAAGACTGATGAACAGATGGCAATATCTTCAATTCTTAATGTCACGAAGGTAGATCTTCCAATCAAATATGTTGGGGTTCCCTTGTCTTCCAGGAAGCTCAATTTCAATGACCGTGAACCTCTACTAGCGAAAGTTCGGCAACGATTATTTGGGTGGAAAGCTAAAGCATCATCATATGCAGGTAGCGTGGAACTGATTAAGTCTACATTATCTTCCTTCCATCTATTACGGGCGACCGTATTTATGCTTCCTCAAGCTGCTTTGCATGCTTTGGATCGTCATGTCAGGGATTTCTTCTGGAATTGTTGAATTCTCATTACATCCATCCTATAGCTTGGGACTCTATATGCCAACCGATAGCTATGGGTGGATTGGGTATCAACTCAATTCATGGAACAGCCAAGGCAGCCCTCTTAAGGAAAGTTTGGAATGTTGTCAGCAACAAACACACCTGCTGGAGCTTATGGATTAATGCCAAGTACTTCCGTGGAACGTCTTTTTGGGACGTGTTAATCCCTAAAACTGCCCCTTGGGGTTGGAAGAAGATTTTAGTGCTTAGACTAATTGCTATGCCTCACATAAAATTACTAGCTGGCAATGGGCACCAAATAAAGTTCTGGACTGACCCTTGGGTTAATGGAGGGCGTTTAAAAGATTGTCATGGAGATAGAGCAGTGTATGATCTAGGCGTGGGGCCTGATATTAACGTCCCTCAATTTATTCAGAATCACAGGTGGAAGTTTCCCACTCCCACTTCAAATGCATTGATGGATATCTTCCAAACGATTCCAAATGAGATCGAGCCATGGCCTAACTTCAATGATGGACTTGTTTGGACTCTACAAGAGCATGGCAACTTCACTTTAAAGTCTCCTCACAATCTAGTATGCAGGAAATGGGATCAAACCCTCCAGCGGCCTTCTATGATTTGGTTTACAGGGTGTATTAAAAAACACTCCATCTGTGCTTGGATGTTACTAAGGGGAAGGCTAAAAAAAAAAGATTTCCTCCTTCAAAGGAATGTGGCGTGTGATTCTTGTTGCGTTCTTTGCAATTTGTACATGTGAGACAGCTGCTCATTTAATTGTCTACTGCCCTTACTCTCAAGAAGTGTGGAAATCTCTCTTAGAAAAGCTAGACCTGGAGCCGATCAGCTGTGAAAATCCTCCATTGGAATTGCTGGAATCCATTATATTTCCAATAGAGCAGCAACAGACGGGCCTTCTGACTCCTGGGAACACTCCAGCACGGCTGTGTTACAGAACATTATTCAGACCGCATGCAGTAGAACTCATTATCTTGACATAGCTTTCTTTCCCAAATGAAATCTGTCATCATTGGAATGTTCCTCCAAGCAACTCAGGTCTCCGATCGAAGCTTCCTCCCTAATTGAACCCTGGGTGGCGAGTATCTACTTGGTCAACTAATAACCATGTGATTGGAGTTCTACGGAGTGACGTCCGTAAACAGAAGGCGGGTCATATTGAGCAGGAGTTGACTTACTTTATGGCAGTATTTCAAATAATGCAGCTCATTCCAGAGAATATCACACATCTTACTATTGACTCAGATTCAGCGCTCCATCGAGTCCTTCGCAGTCCTCAGAAGTCTGATTGGAAGGTACGCTTTCAAGTAAGAAGATTACATACATTTCCTAATAAATTTGAGCAGATTCAGTACTTGATGCTTCATCTAAGAACAGCTCGATTCCGCAAAGTTTTAAACAGAAACTCAGCTACTTTCTACGGTAATCATAATGCATTTGAATATTTGTATAGACAAAAATATAGAAGCTAGTGAGCAGCTTTGGTGGTCAGTTTATTTATGGATTATTTTAGTACTTATTTGTTTATTAGTTGTAAATAGAGGGGTATGCCCCTTTGGAAGCATCTTCCATGTGGGAGAGTTCCTTTTCTGTATTATATTCTTTTAGAAATAGAAGAACTAACTTTTCCTTAAAAAAAAACATAAAGAAAAGATAAAAACCAGTCTCGAGGGATTCTGCCCCGTTTCCGACCAAAAACCGTATCTCGTGCAGTCAAGAGCCGACATTTGGATAAAAACGCGGGTTCGATGATTCTAGTGCATTTCATGGTATCACGATCTAGTCTTACGCTTCGAGATGCGTTTCATACTACTCTAGGCCGAAACACACACTTCAGGATATTTTGAGATACGTTTAGCTTAAAGACGTTTTTCACGCGATTCTGGGGTTAGGAACGCGTTGCAGGGGTTTCAAGGTTGTTTAAGACCGAGACCAGTGCTTCGGGCAGTTCGTTGGTAGTTCTAGGCGGCTCTGGGAGAATGAAGGTTGTAAACCGCATTTCACGCGATTCATAGTTCAGAGCCGCGCTCTGGAGCTTCTGTGACGTCTTCTTACTTCAGAACGGGCTTCTGGGGAATTATGGCTCAAGAGCTAATCCTGTTGGTCTTTGCCTCATTTCTGACTTTCAAGACAATTTTGTGCAATCCGTGCCCATTATTTGGAGATAAATGGGTGCAGCGGCACTCTAGGCGTTTTGGGGTATTCCGGTCCAGTCTTTCACCTTAAAATTCGTTTCAGGCGATTCTATGCAGAAGCACCCGTTTGATGATATTCTGAGATACCTTCCTCTTTAATAAGTATTTCAGGCGAATCACGGCTTAGGAACGCATTACATGGGCTTTAGGGTTGTTTCAGACTAAAACGCGTGCTTCGGGCAATTCCGAGGTGATTTTATCATGAAACCACGTTCTAGGTGGCTCTTGAAAGATGCTGGCTCCAAACCGCGTTTCACGAAATCCACGGTCGAAAGACGCGCATAGGAAACTTCCAGGAATCCTTTTCCCCTTCAGACGGGACTCGGGCAAACTGGGGTTGAACAACTCATCGTGCGGTATTCAGAGACATTTCTTACTGAAAACCGTATTTCGTGCGGTGAATAGCCTATATCCGGATAAAAGCGTGTCCAGGGTGATTCTACGGCACTCAGGGGGTTATGCTCTTCCGTTTTGCTTTGAAATGCATCTCATACGGTCCGAGGCTGAAATACGCATTTTAGGATATTATGAGGTATGCCTTTCTTTAAAACGTGCTCCACGCGATTCTAGGGTTTCGAACGAATTGCCGGCTATTCAAGGTTGTTTAAGACCGGATCCCATGCTTCGGGCAGCCTGTTGGGGATTCTAAGCGTCTCCTGGCAAATGTAAGCTGTAAACAGCCTCTCGCGCAAGTGATGGTTAGAAGACGCGCTCGTGAAAGTACGAGTACTGCTTTTTCTTCTTTTTTTTTACTTTGAAATGGGTTTCCGGCAAGTTAGTGCATAAAAACTAGTCTCGAGCAGTGGCAGCAGCAAATCTCGAGCACTCTCTTGATCATTTTAAGGAATTCGAAGGGCTGGGCGTCAATTGGACAAAAAGGTGCAAGTTTCTTTGCAAATTGTAAGACTGATGAACAGATGGCAATATCTTCAATTCTTAATGTCACGAAGGTAGATCTTCCAATCAAATATGTTGGGGTTCCCTTGTCTTCCAGGAAGCTCAATTTCAATGACCGTGAACCTCTACTAGCGAAAGTTCGGCAACGATTATTTGGGTGGAAAGCTAAAGCATCATCATATGCAGGTAGCGTGGAACTGATTAAGTCTACATTATCTTCCTTCCATCTATTACGGGCGACCGTATTTATGCTTCCTCAAGCTGCTTTGCATGCTTTGGATCGTCATGTCAGGGATTTCTTCTGGAATTGTTGAATTCTCATTACATCCATCCTATAGCTTGGGACTCTATATGCCAACCGATAGCTATGGGTGGATTGGGTATCAACTCAATTCATGGAACAGCCAAGGCAGCCCTCTTAAGGAAAGTTTGGAATGTTGTCAGCAACAAACACACCTGCTGGAGCTTATGGATTAATGCCAAGTACTTCCGTGGAACGTCTTTTTGGGACGTGTTAATCCCTAAAACTGCCCCTTGGGGTTGGAAGAAGATTTTAGTGCTTAGACTAATTGCTATGCCTCACATAAAATTACTAGCTGGCAATGGGCACCAAATAAAGTTCTGGACTGACCCTTGGGTTAATGGAGGGCGTTTAAAAGATTGTCATGGAGATAGAGCAGTGTATGATCTAGGCGTGGGGCCTGATATTAACGTCCCTCAATTTATTCAGAATCACAGGTGGAAGTTTCCCACTCCCACTTCAAATGCATTGATGGATATCTTCCAAACGATTCCAAATGAGATCGAGCCATGGCCTAACTTCAATGATGGACTTGTTTGGACTCTACAAGAGCATGGCAACTTCACTTTAAAGTCTCCTCACAATCTAGTATGCAGGAAATGGGATCAAACCCTCCAGCGGCCTTCTATGATTTGGTTTACAGGGTGTATTAAAAAACACTCCATCTGTGCTTGGATGTTACTAAGGGGAAGGCTAAAAAAAAAAGATTTCCTCCTTCAAAGGAATGTGGCGTGTGATTCTTGTTGCGTTCTTTGCAATTTGTACATGTGAGACAGCTGCTCATTTAATTGTCTACTGCCCTTACTCTCAAGAAGTGTGGAAATCTCTCTTAGAAAAGCTAGACCTGGAGCCGATCAGCTGTGAAAATCCTCCATTGGAATTGCTGGAATCCATTATATTTCCAATAGAGCAGCAACAGACGGGCCTTCTGACTCCTGGGAACACTCCAGCACGGCTGTGTTACAGAACATTATTCAGACCGCATGCAGTAGAACTCATTATCTTGACATAGCTTTCTTTCCCAAATGAAATCTGTCATCATTGGAATGTTCCTCCAAGCAACTCAGGTCTCCGATCGAAGCTTCCTCCCTAATTGAACCCTGGGTGGCGAGTATCTACTTGGTCAACTAATAACCATGTGATTGGAGTTCTACGGAGTGACGTCCATAAACAGAAGGCGGGTCATATTGAGCAGGAGTTGACTTACTTTATGGCAGTATTTCAAATAATGCAGCTCATTCCAGAGAATATCACACATCTTACTATTGACTCAGATTCAGCGCTCCATCGAGTCCTTCGCAGTCCTCAGAAGTCTGATTGGAAGGTACGCTTTCAAGTAAGAAGATTACATACATTTCCTAATAAATTTGAGCAGATTCAGTACTTGATGCTTCATCTAAGAACAGCTCGATTCCGCAAAGTTTTAAACAGAAACTCAGCTACTTTCTACGGTAATCATAATGCATTTGAATATTTGTATAGACAAAAATATAGAAGCTAGTGAGCAGCTTTGGTGGTCAGTTTATTTATGGATTATTTTAGTACTTATTTGTTTATTAGTTGTAAATAGAGGGGTATGCCCCTTTGGAAGCATCTTCCATGTGGGAGAGTTCCTTTTCTGTATTATATTCTTTTAGAAATAGAAGAACTAACTTTTCCTTCAAAAAAAACATAAAGAAAAGATAAAAACCAGTCTCGAGGGATTCTGCCCCGTTTCCGACCAAAAACCGTATCTCGTGCAGTCAAGAGCCGACATTTGGATAAAAACGCGGGTTCGATGATTCTAGTGCATTTCATGGTATCACGATCTAGTCTTACGCTTCGAGATGCGTTTCATACTACTCTAGGCCGAAACACACACTTCAGGATATTTTGAGATACGTTTAGCTTAAAGACGTTTTTCACGCGATTCTGGGGTTAGGAACGCGTTGCAGGGGTTTCAAGGTTGTTTAAGACCGAGACCAGTGCTTCGGGCAGTTCGTTGGTAGTTCTAGGCGGCTCTGGGAGAATGAAGGTTGTAAACCGCATTTCACGCGATTCATAGTTCAGAGCCGCGCTCTGGAGCTTCTGTGACGTCTTCTTACTTCAGAACGGGCTTCTGGGGAATTATGGCTCAAGAGCTAATCCTGTCGGTCTTTGCCTCATTTCTGACTTTCAAGACAATTTTGTGCAATCCGTGCCCATTATTTGGAGATAAATGGGTGCAGCGGCACTCTAGGCGTTTTGGGGTATTCCGGTCCAGTCTTTCACCTTAAAATTCGTTTCAGGCGATTCTATGCAGAAGCACCCGTTTGATGATATTCTGAGATACCTTCCTCTTTAATAAGTATTTCAGGCGAATCACGGCTTAGGAACGCATTACATGGGCTTTAGGGTTGTTTCAGACTAAAACGCGTGCTTCGGGCAATTCCGAGGTGATTTTATCATGAAACCACGTTCTAGGTGGCTCTTGAAAGATGCTGGCTCCAAACCGCGTTTCACGAAATCCACGGTCGAAAGACGCGCATAGGAAACTTCCAGGAATCCTTTTCCCCTTCAGACGGGACTCGGGCAAACTGGGGTTGAACAACTCATCGTGCGGTATTCAGAGACATTTCTTACTGAAAACCGTATTTCGTGCGGTGAATAGCCTATATCCGGATAAAAGCGTGTCCAGGGTGATTCTAGGCACTCAGGGGGTTATGCTCTTCCGTTTTGCTTTGAAATGCATCTCATACGGTCCGAGGCTGAAATACGCATTTTAGGATATTATGAGGTATGCCTTTCTTTAAAACGTGCTCCACGCGATTCTAGGGTTTCGAACGAATTGCCGGCTATTCAAGGTTGTTTAAGACCGGATCCCATGCTTCGGGCAGCCTGTTGGGGATTCTAAGCGTCTCCTGGCAAATGTAAGCTGTAAACAGCCTCTCGCGCAAGTGATGGTTAGAAGACGCGCTCGTGAAAGTACGAGTACTGCTTTTTCTTTTTCTTTTTTTACTTTGAAATGGGTTTCCGGCAAGTTAGTGCGTAAAAACTAGTCTCGAGCAGTGGCAGCAGCAAATCTCGAGCACTCTCTTGATCATTTTAAGGAATTCGCAGGGCTGGGCGTCAATTGGACAAAAAGGTGCAAGTTTCTTTGCAAATTGTAAGACTGATGAACAGATGGCAATATCTTCAATTCTTAATGTCACGAAGGTAGATCTTCCAATCAGATATGTTGGGGTTCCCTTGTCTTCCAGGAACCTCAATTTCAATGACCGTGAACCTCTACTAGCGAAAGTTCGGCAACGATTATTTGGGTGGAAAGCTAAAGCATCATCATATGCAGGTAGCGTGGAACTGATTAAGTCTACATTATCTTCCTTCCATCTATTACGGGCGACTGTATTTATGCTTCCTCAAGCTGCTTTGTATCGTCATGTCAGGGATTTCTTCTGGAATTGTTGAATTCTCATTACATCCATCCTATAGCTTGGGACTCTGTATGCCAACCGATAGCTATGGGTGGATTGGGTATCAACTCAATTCATGGAACAGCCAAGGCAGCCCTCTTAAGGAAAGTTTGGAATGTTGTCAGCAACAAACACACCTGCTGGAGCTTATGGATTAATGCCTAGTACTTCCGTGGAACGTCTTTTTGGGACGTGTTAATCCCTAAAACTGCCCCTTGGGGTTGGAAGAACATTTTAGTGCTTAGACTAATTGCTATGCCTCACATATAATTACTAGCTGGCAATGGGCACCAAATAAAGTTCTGGACTGACCCTTGGGTTAATGGAGGGCGTTTAAAAGATTGTCATGGAGATAGAGCAGTGTATGATCTAGGCGTGGGGCCTGATATTAGCGTCCCTCAATTTATTCAGAATCACAGGTGGAAGTTTCCCACTCCCACTTTAAATGCATTGATGGATATCTTCCAAACGATTCCAAATGAGATCGAGCCATGGCCTAACTTCAATGATGGACTTGTTTGGACTCTACAAGAGCATGGCAACTTCACTTTAAAGTCTCCTCACAATCTAGTATGCAGGAAATGGGATCAAACCCTCCAGCGGCCTTCTATGATTTGGTTTACAGGGTGTATTAAAAAACACTCCATCTGTGCTTGGATGTTACTAAGGGGAAGGCTAAAAAAAAAAGATTTCCTCCTTCAAAGGAATGTGGCGTGTGATTCTTGTTGCGTTCTTTGCAATTTGTACGTGTGAGACAGCTGCTCATTTAATTGTCTACTGCCCTTACTCTCAAGAAGTGTGTAAATCTCTCTTAGAAAAGCTAGACCTGGAGCCGATCAGCTGTGAAAATCCTCCATTGGAATTGCTGGAATCCATTATATTTCCAATAGAGCAGCAACAGACGGGCCTTCTGACTCCTGGGAACACTCCAGCACGGCTGTGTTACAGAACATTATTCAGACCGCATGCAGTAGAACTCATTATCTTGACATAGCTTTCTTTCCCAAATGAAATCTGTCATCATTGGAATGTTCCTCCAAGCAACTCAGGTCTCCGATCGAAGCTTCCTCCCTAATTGAACCCTGGGTGGCGAGTATCTACTTGGTCAACTAATAACCATGTGATTGGAGTTCTACGGAGTGACGTCCATAAGCAGAAGGCGGGTCATATTGAGCGGGAGTTGACTTACTTTATGGCAGTATTTCAAATAATGCAGCTCATTCCAGAGAATATCACACATCTTACTATTGACTCAGATTCAGCGCTCCATCGAGTCCTTCGCAGTCCTCAGAAGTCTGATTGGAAGGTACGCTTTCAAGTAAGAAGATTACATACATTTCCTAATAAATTTGAGCAGATTCAGTACTTGATGCTTCATCTAAGAACAGCTCGATTCCGCAAAGTTTTAAACAGAAACTCAGCTACTTTCTACGGTAATCATAATGCATTTGAATATTTGTATAGACAAAAATGAAGAAGCTAGTGAGCAGCTTTGGTGGTCAGTTTATTTATGGATTATTTTAGTACTTATTTGTTTATTAGTTGTAAATAGAGGGGTATGCCCCTTTGGAAGCATCTTCCATGTGGGAGAGTTCCTTTTCTGTATTATATTCTTTTAGAAATAGAAGAACTAACTTTTCCTTCAAAAAAAAAATAAAGAAAAGATAAAAACCAGTCTCGAGGGATTCTGCCCCGTTTCCGACCAAAAACCGTATCTCGTGCAGTCAAGAGCCGACATTTGGATAAAAACGCGGGTTCGATGATTCTAGTGCATTTCATGGTATCACGATCTAGTCTTACGCTTCGAGATGCGTTTCATACTACTCTAGGCCGAAACACACACTTCAGGATATTTTGAGATACGTTTAGCTTAAAGACGTTTTTCACGCGATTCTGGGGTTAGGAACGCGTTGCAGGGGTTTCAAGGTTGTTTAAGACCGAGACCAGTGCTTCGGGCAGTTCGTTGGTAGTTCTAGGCGGCTCTGGGAGAATGAAGGTTGTAAACCGCATTTCACGCGATTCATAGTTCAGAGCCGCGCTCTGGAGCTTCTGTGACGTCTTCTTACTTCAGAACGGGCTTCTGGGGAATTATGGCTCAAGAGCTAATCCTGTCGGTCTTTGCCTCATTTCTGACTTTCAAGACAATTTTGTGCAATCCGTGCCCATTATTTGGAGATAAATGGGTGCAGCGGCACTCTAGGCGTTTTGGGGTATTCCGGTCCAGTCTTTCACCTTAAAATTCGTTTCAGGCGATTCTATGCAGAAGCACCCGTTTGATGATATTCTGAGATACCTTCCTCTTTAATAAGTATTTCAGGCGAATCACGGCTTAGGAACGCATTACATGGGCTTTAGGGTTGTTTCAGACTAAAACGCGTGCTTCGGGCAATTCCGAGGTGATTTTATCATGAAACCACGTTCTAGGTGGCTCTTGAAAGATGCTGGCTCCAAACCGCGTTTCACGAAATCCACGGTCGAAAGACGCGCATAGGAAACTTCCAGGAATCCTTTTCCCCTTCAGACGGGACTCGGGCAAACTGGGGTTGAACAACTCATCGTGCGGTATTCAGAGACATTTCTTACTGAAAACCGTATTTCGTGCGGTGAATAGCCTATATCCGGATAAAAGCGTGTCCAGGGTGATTCTACGGCACTCAGGGGGTTATGCTCTTCCGTTTTGCTTTGAAATGCATCTCATACGGTCCTAGGCTGAAATACGCATTTTAGGATATTATGAGGTATGCCTTTCTTTAAAACGTGCTCCACGCGATTCTAGGGTTTCGAACGAATTGCCGGCTATTCAAGGTTGTTTAAGACCGGATCCCACGCTTCGGGCAGCCTGTTGGGGATTCTAAGCGTCTCCTGGCAAATGTAAGCTGTAAACAGCGTCTCGCGCAAGTGATGGTTAGAAGACGCGCTCGTGAAAGTACGAGTACTGCTTTTTCTTCTTTTTTTTTACTTTGAAATGGGTTTCCGGCAAGTTAGTGCATAAAAACTAGTCTCGAGCAGTGGCAGCAGCAAATCTCGAGCACTCTCTTGATCATTTTAAGGAATTCGCAGGGCTGGGCGTCAATTGGACAAAAAGGTGCAAGTTTCTTTGCAAATTGTAAGACTGATGAACAGATGGCAATATCTTCAATTCTTAATGTCACGAAGGTAGATCTTCCAATCAGATATGTTGGGGTTCCCTTGTCTTCCAGGAAGCTCAATTTCAATGACCGTGAACCTCTACTAGCGAAAGTTCGGCAACGATTATTTGGGTGGAAAGCTAAAGCATCATCATATGCAGGTAGCGTGGAACTGATTAAGTCTACATTATCTTCCTTCCATCTATTACGGGCGACTGTATTTATGCTTCCTCAAGCTGCTTTGCATGCTTTGGATCGTCATGTCAGGGATTTCTTCTGGAATTGTTGAATTCTCATTACATCCATCCTATAGCTTGGGACTCTATATGCCAACCGATAGCTATGGGTGGATTGGGTATCAACTCAATTCATGGAACAGCCAAGGCAGCCCTCTTAAGGAAAGTTTGGAATGTTGTCAGCAACAAACACACCTGCTGGAGCTTATGGATTAATGCCAAGTACTTCAGTGGAACGTCTTTTTGGGACGTGTTAATCCCTAAAACTGCCCCTTGGGGTTGGAAGAACATTTTAGTGCTTAGACTAATTGCTATGCCTCACATAAAATTACTAGCTGGCAATGGGCACCAAATAAAGTTCTGGACTGACCCTTGGGTTAATGGAGGGCGTTTAAAAGATTGTCATGGAGATAGAGCAGTGTATGATCTAGGCGTGGGGCCTGATATTAGCGTCCCTCAATTTATTCAGAATCACAGGTGGAAGTTTCCCACTCCCACTTCAAATGCATTGATGGATATCTTCCAAACGATTCCAAATGAGATCGAGCCATGGCCTAACTTCAATGATGGACTTGTTTGGACTCTACAAGAGCATGGCAACTTCACTTTAAAGTCTCCTCACAATCTAGTATGCAGGAAATGGGATCAAACCCTCCAGCGGCCTTCTATGATTTGGTTTACAGGGTGTATTAAAAAACACTCCATCTGTGCTTGGATGTTACTAAGGGGAAGGCTAAAAAAAAAAGATTTCCTCCTTCAAAGGAATGTGGCGTGTGATTCTTGTTGCGTTCTTTGCAATTTGTACATGTGAGACAGCTGCTCATTAAATTGTCTACTGCCCTTACTCTCAAGAAGTGTGGAAATCTCTCTTAGAAAAGCTAGACCTGGAGCCGATCAGCTGTGAAAATCCTCCATTGGAATTGCTGGAATCCATTATATTTCCAATAGAGCAGCAACAGACAGGCCTTCTGACTCCCGGGAACACTCCAGCACGGCTGTGTTACAGAACATTATTCAGACCGCATGCAGTAGAACTCATTTTCTTGACATAGCTTTCTTTCCCAAATGAAATCTGTCATCATTGGAATGTTCCTCCAAGCAACTCAGGTCTCCGATCGAAGCTTCCTCCCTAATTGAACCCTGGGTGGCGAGTATCTACTTGGTCAACTAATAACCATGTGATTGGAGTTCTACGGAGTGACGTCCATAAACAGAAGGCGGGTCATATTGAGCAGGAGTTGACTTACTTTATGGCAGTATTTCAAATAATGCAGCTCATTCCAGAGAATATCACACATCTTACTATTGACTCAGATTCAGCGCTCCATCGAGTCCTTCGCAGTCCTCAGAAGTCTGATTGGAAGGTACGCTTTCAAGTAAGAAGATTACATACATTTCCTAATAAATTTGAGCAGATTCAGTACTTGATGCTTCATCTAAGAACAGCTCGATTCCGCAAAGTTTTAAACAGAAACTCAGCTACTTTCTACGGTAATCATAATGCATTTGAATATTTGTATAGACAAAAATATAGAAGCTAGTGAGCAGCTTTGGTGGTCAGTTTATTTATGGATTATTTTAGTACTTATTTGTTTATTAGTTGTAAATAGAGGGGTATGCCCCTTTGGAAGCATCTTCCATGTGGGAGAGTTCCTTTTCTGTATTATATTCTTTTAGAAATAGAAGAACTAACTTTTCCTTCAAAAAAAAAATAAAGAAAAGATAAAAACCAGTCTCGAGGGATTCTGCCCCGTTTCCGACCAAAAACCGTATCTCGTGCAGTCAAGAGCCGACATTTGGATAAAAACGCGGGTTCGATGATTCTAGTGCATTTCATGGTATCACGATCTAGTCTTACGCTTCGAGATGCGTTTCATACTACTCTAGGCCAAAACACACACTTCAGGATATTTTGAGATACGTTTAGCTTAAAGACGTTTTTCACGCGATTCTGGGGTTAGGAGCGCGTTGCAGGGGTTTCAAGGTTGTTTAAGACCGAGACCAGTGCTTCGGGCAGTTCGTTGGTAGTTCTAGGCGGCTCTGGGAGAATGAAGGTTGTAAACCGCATTTCACGCGATTCATAGTTCAGAGCCGCGCTCTGGAGCTTCTGTGACGTCTTCTTACTTCAGAACGGGCTTCTGGGGAATTATGGCTCAAGAGCTAATCCTGTCGGTCTTTGCCTCATTTCTGACTTTCAAGACAATTTTGTGCAATCCGTGCCCATTATTTGGAGATAAATGGGTGCAGCGGCACTCTAGGCGTTTTGGGGTATTCCGGTCCAGTCTTTCACCTTAAAATTCGTTTCAGGCGATTCTATGCAGAAGCACCCGTTTGATGATATTCTGAGATACCTTCCTCTTTAATAAGTATTTCAGGCGAATCACGGCTTAGGAACGCATTACATGGGCTTTAGGGTTGTTTCAGACTAAAACGCGTGCTTCGGGCAATTCCGAGGTGATTTTATCATGAAACCACGTTCTAGGTGGCTCTTGAAAGATGCTGGCTCCAAACCGCGTTTCACGAAATCCACGGTCGAAAGACGCGCATAGGAAACTTCCAGGAATCCTTTTCCCCTTCAGACGGGACTCGGGCAAACTGGGGTTGAACAACTCATCGTGCGGTATTCAGAGACATTTCTTACTGAAAACCGTATTTCGTGCGGTGAATAGCCTATATCCGGATAAAAGCGTGTCCAGGCTGATTCTACGGCACTCAGGGGGTTATGCTCTTCCGTTTTGCTTTGAAATGCATCTCATACGGTCCTAGGCTGAAATACGCATTTTAGGATATTATGAGGTATGCCTTTCTTTAAAACGTGCTCCACGCGATTCTAGGGTTTCGAACGAATTGCCGGCTATTCAAGGTTGTTTAAGACCAGATCCCATGCTTCGGGCAGCCTGTTGGGGATTCTAAGCGTCTCCTGGCAAATGTAAGCTGTAAACAGCGTCTCGCGCAAGTGATGGTTAGAAGACGCGCTCGTGAAAGTACGAGTACTGCTTTTTCTTTTTCTTTTTTTACTTTGAAATGGGTTTCCGGCAAGTTAGTGCGTAAAAACTAGTCTCGAGCAGTGGCAGCAGCAAATCTCGAGCACTCTCTTGATCATTTTAAGGAATTCGCAGGGCTGGGCGTCAATTGGACAAAAAGGTGCAAGTTTCTTTGCATATTGTAAGACTGATGAACAGATGGCAATATCTTCAATTCTTAATGTCACGAAGGTAGATCTTCCAGTCAGATATGTTGGGGTTCCCTTGTCTTCCAGGAAGCTCAATTTCAATGACCGTGAACCTCTACTAGCGAAAGTTCGGCAACGATTATTTGGGTGGAAAGCTAAAGCATCATCATATGCAGGTAGCGTGGAACTGATTAAGTCTACATTATCTTCCTTCCATCTATTACGGGCGACTGTATTTATGCTTCCTCAAGCTGCTTTGCATGCTTTGGATCGTCATGTCAGGGATTTCTTCTGGAATTGTTGAATTCTCATTACATCCATCCTATAGCTTGGGACTCTATATGCCAACCGATAGCTATGGGTGGATTGGGTATCAACTCAATTCATGGAACAGCCAAGGCAGCCCTCTTAAGGAAAGTTTGGAATGTTGTCAGCAACAAACACACCTGCTGGAGCTTATGGATTAATGCCAAGTACTTCCGTGGAACGTCTTTTTGGGACGTGTTAATCCCTAAAACTGCCCCTTGGGGTTGGAAGAACATTTTAGTGCTTAGACTAATTGCTATGCCTCACATAAAATTACTAGCTGGCAATGGGCACCAAATAAAGTTCTGGACTGACCCTTGGGTTAATGGAGGGCGTTTAAAAGATTGTCATGGAGATAGAACAGTGTATGATCTAGGCGTGGGGCCTGATATTAGCGTCCCTCAATTTATTCAGAATCACAGGTGGAAGTTTCCCACTCCCACTTCAAATGCATTGATGGATATCTTCCAAACGATTCCAAATGAGATCGAGCCATGGCCTAACTTCAATGATGGACTTGTTTGGACTCTACAAGAGCATGGCAACTTCACTTTAAAGTCTCCTCACAATCTAGTATGCAGGAAATGGGATCAAACCCTCCAGCGGCCTTCTATGATTTGGTTTACAGGGTGTATTAAAAAACACTCCATCTGTGCTTGGATGTTACTAAGGGGAAGGCTAAAAAAAAAAGATTTCCTCCTTCAAAGGAATGTGGCGTGTGATTCTTGTTGCGTTCTTTGCAATTTGTACATGTGAGACAGCTGCTCATTTAATTGTCTACTGCCCTTACTCTCAAGAAGTGTGGAAATCTCTCTTAGAAAAGCTAGACCTGGAGCCGATCAGCTGTGAAAATCCTCCATTGGAATTGCTGGAATCCATTATATTTCCAATAGAGCAGCAACAGACGGGCCTTCTGACTCCGGGGAACACTCCAGCACGGCTGTGTTACAGAACATTATTCAGACCGCATGCAGTAGAACTCATTATCTTGACATAGCTTTCTTTCCCAAATGAAATCTGTCATCATTGGAATGTTCCTCCAAGCAACTCAGGTCTCCGATCGAAGCTTCCTCCCTAATTGAACCCTGGGTGGCGAGTATCTACTTGGTCAACTAATAACCATGTGATTGGAGTTCTACGGAGTGACGTCCATAAACAGAAGGCGGGTCATATTGAGCAGGAGTTGACTTACTTTATGGCAGTATTTCAAATAATGCAGCTCATTCCAGAGAATATCACACATCTTACTATTGACTCAGATTCAGCGCTCCATCGAGTCCTTCGCAGTCCTCAGAAGTCTGATTGGAAGGTACGCTTTCAAGTAAGAAGATTACATACATTTCCTAATAAATTTGAGCAGATTCAGTACTTGATGCTTCATCTAAGAACAGCTCGATTCCGCAAAGTTTTAAACAGAAACTCAGCTACTTTCTACGGTAATCATAATGCATTTGAATATTTGTATAGACAAAAATATAGAAGCTAGTGAGCAGCTTTGGTGGTCAGTTTATTTATGGATTATTTTAGTACTTATTTGTTTATTAGTTGTAAATAGAGGGGTATGCCCCTTTGGAAGCATCTTCCATGTGGGAGAGTTCCTTTTCTGTATTATATTCTTTTAGAAATAGAAGAACTAACTTTTCCTTCAAAAAAAAAAATAAAGAAAAGATAAAAACCAGTCTCGAGGGATTCTGCCCCGTTTCCGACCAAAAACCGTATCTCGTGCAGTCAAGAGCCGACATTTGGATAAAAACGCGGGTTCGATGATTCTAGTGCATTTCATGGTATCACGATCTAGTCTTACGCTTCGAGATGCGTTTCATACTACTCTAGGCCAAAACACACACTTCAGGATATTTTGAGATACGTTTAGCTTAAAGACGTTTTTCACGCGATTCTGGGGTTAGGAGCGCGTTGCAGGGGTTTCAAGGTTGTTTAAGACCGAGACCAGTGCTTCGGGCAGTTCGTTGGTAGTTCTAGGCGGCTCTGGGAGAATGAAGGTTGTAAACCGCATTTCACGCGATTCATAGTTCAGAGCCGCGCTCTGGAGCTTCTGTGACGTCTTCTTACTTCAGAACGGGCTTCTAGGGAATTATGGCTCAAGAGCTAATCCTGTCGGTCTTTGCCTCATTTCTGACTTTCAAGACAATTTTGTGCAATCCGTGCCCATTATTTGGAGATAAATGGGTGCAGCGGCACTCTAGGCGTTTTGGGGTATTCCGGTCCAGTCTTTCACCTTAAAATTCGTTTCAGGCGATTCTATGCAGAAGCACCCGTTTGATGATATTCTGAGATACCTTCCTCTTTAATAAGTATTTCAGGCGAATCACGGCTTAGGAACGCATTACATGGGCTTTAGGGTTGTTTCAGACTAAAACGCGTGCTTCGGGCAATTCCGAGGTGATTTTATCATGAAACCACGTTCTAGGTGGCTCTTGAAAGATGCTGGCTCCAAACCGCGTTTCACGAAATCCACGGTCGAAAGACGCGCATAGGAAACTTCCAGGAATCCTTTTCCCCTTCAGACGGGACTCGGGCAAACTGGGGTTGAACAACTCATCGTGCGGTATTCAGAGACATTTCTTACTGAAAACCGTATTTCGTGCGGTGAATAGCCTATATCCGGATAAAAGCGTGTCCAGGGTGATTCTACGGCACTCAGGGGGTTATGCTCTTCCGTTTTGCTTTGAAATGCATCTCATACGGTCCTAGGCTGAAATACGCATTTTAGGATATTATGAGGTATGCCTTTCTTTAAAACGTGCTCCACGCGATTCTAGGGTTTCGAACGAATTGCCGGCTATTCAAGGTTGTTTAAGACCGGATCCCACGCTTCGGGCAGCCTGTTGGGGATTCTAAGCGTCTCCTGGCAAATGTAAGCTGTAAACAGCGTCTCGCGCAAGTGATGGTTAGAAGACGCGCTCGTGAAAGTACGAGTACTGCTTTTTCTTCTTTTTTTTTACTTTGAAATGGGTTTCCGGCAAGTTAGTGCATAAAAACTAGTCTCGAGCAGTGGCAGCAGCAAATCTCGAGCACTCTCTTGATCATTTTAAGGAATTCGCAGGGCTGGGCGTCAATTGGACAAAAAGGTGCAAGTTTCTTTGCAAATTGTAAGACTGATGAACAGATGGCAATATCTTCAATTCTTAATGTCACGAAGGTAGATCTTCCAATCAGATATGTTGGGGTTCCCTTGTCTTCCAGGAAGCTCAATTTCAATGACCGTGAACCTCTACTAGCGAAAGTTCGGCAACGATTATTTGGGTGGAAAGCTAAAGCATCATCATATGCAGGTAGCGTGGAACTGATTAAGTCTACATTATCTTCCTTCCATCTATTACGGGCGACTGTATTTATGCTTCCTCAAGCTGCTTTGCATGCTTTGGATCGTCATGTCAGGGATTTCTTCTGGAATTGTTGAATTCTCATTACATCCATCCTATAGCTTGGGACTCTATATGCCAACCGATAGCTATGGGTGGATTGGGTATCAACTCAATTCATGGAACAGCCAAGGCAGCCCTCTTAAGGAAAGTTTGGAATGTTGTCAGCAACAAACACACCTGCTGGAGCTTATGGATTAATGCCAAGTACTTCCGTGGAACGTCTTTTTGGGACGTGTTAATCCCTAAAACTGCCCCTTGGGGTTGGAAGAACATTTTAGTGCTTAGACTAATTGCTATGCCTCACATAAAATTACTAGCTGGCAATGGGCACCAAATAAAGTTCTGGACTGACCCTTGGGTTAATGGAGGGCGTTTAAAAGATTGTCATGGAGATAGAGCAGTGTATGATCTAGGCGTGGGGCCTGATATTAGCGTCCCTCAATTTATTCAGAATCACAGGTGGAAGTTTCCCACTCCCACTTCAAATGCATTGATGGATATCTTCCAAACGATTCCAAATGAGATCGAGCCATGGCCTAACTTCAATGATGGACTTGTTTGGACTCTACAAGAGCATGGCAACTTCACTTTAAAGTCTCCTCACAATCTAGTATGCAGGAAATGGGATCAAACCCTCCAGCGGCCTTCTATGATTTGGTTTACAGGGTGTATTAAAAAACACTCCATCTGTGCTTGGATGTTACTAAGGGGAAGGCTAAAAAAAAAAGATTTCCTCCTTCAAAGGAATGTGGCGTGTGATTCTTGTTGCGTTCTTTGCAATTTGTACATGTGAGACAGCTGCTCATTAAATTGTCTACTGCCCTTACTCTCAAGAAGTGTGGAAATCTCTCTTAGAAAAGCTAGACCTGGAGCCGATCAGCTGTGAAAATCCTCCATTGGAATTGCTGGAATCCATTATATTTCCAATAGAGCAGCAACAGACAGGCCTTCTGACTCCCGGGAACACTCCAGCACGGCTGTGTTACAGAACATTATTCAGACCGCATGCAGTAGAACTCATTTTCTTGACATAGCTTTCTTTCCCAAATGAAATCTGTCATCATTGGAATGTTCCTCCAAGCAACTCAGGTCTCCGATCGAAGCTTCCTCCCTAATTGAACCCTGGGTGGCGAGTATCTACTTGGTCAACTAATAACCATGTGATTGGAGTTCTACGGAGTGACGTCCATAAACAGAAGGCGGGTCATATTGAGCAGGAGTTGACTTACTTTATGGCAGTATTTCAAATAATGCAGCTCATTCCAGAGAATATCACACATCTTACTATTGACTCAGATTCAGCGCTCCATCGAGTCCTTCGCAGTCCTCAGAAGTCTGATTGGAAGGTACGCTTTCAAGTAAGAAGATTACATACATTTCCTAATAAATTTGAGCAGATTCAGTACTTGATGCTTCATCTAAGAACAGCTCGATTCCGCAAAGTTTTAAACAGAAACTCAGCTACTTTCTACGGTAATCATAATGCATTTGAATATTTGTATAGACAAAAATATAGAAGCTAGTGAGCAGCTTTGGTGGTCAGTTTATTTATGGATTATTTTAGTACTTATTTGTTTATTAGTTGTAAATAGAGGGGTATGCCCCTTTGGAAGCATCTTCCATGTGGGAGAGTTCCTTTTCTGTATTATATTCTTTTAGAAATAGAAGAACTAACTTTTCCTTCAAAAAAAAAATAAAGAAAAGATAAAAACCAGTCTCGAGGGATTCTGCCCCGTTTCCGACCAAAAACCGTATCTCGTGCAGTCAAGAGCCGACATTTGGATAAAAACGCGGGTTCGATGATTCTAGTGCATTTCATGGTATCACGATCTAGTCTTACGCTTCGAGATGCGTTTCATACTACTCTAGGCCAAAACACACACTTCAGGATATTTTGAGATACGTTTAGCTTAAAGACGTTTTTCACGCGATTCTGGGGTTAGGAGCGCGTTGCAGGGGTTTCAAGGTTGTTTAAGACCGAGACCAGTGCTTCGGGCAGTTCGTTGGTAGTTCTAGGCGGCTCTGGGAGAATGAAGGTTGTAAACCGCATTTCACGCGATTCATAGTTCAGAGCCGCGCTCTGGAGCTTCTGTGACGTCTTCTTACTTCAGAACGGGCTTCTGGGGAATTATGGCTCAAGAGCTAATCCTGTCGGTCTTTGCCTCATTTCTGACTTTCAAGACAATTTTGTGCAATCCGTGCCCATTATTTGGAGATAAATGGGTGCAGCGGCACTCTAGGCGTTTTGGGGTATTCCGGTCCAGTCTTTCACCTTAAAATTCGTTTCAGGCGATTCTATGCAGAAGCACCCGTTTGATGATATTCTGAGATACCTTCCTCTTTAATAAGTATTTCAGGCGAATCACGGCTTAGGAACGCATTACATGGGCTTTAGGGTTGTTTCAGACTAAAACGCGTGCTTCGGGCAATTCCGAGGTGATTTTATCATGAAACCACGTTCTAGGTGGCTCTTGAAAGATGCTGGCTCCAAACCGCGTTTCACGAAATCCACGGTCGAAAGACGCGCATAGGAAACTTCCAGGAATCCTTTTCCCCTTCAGACGGGACTCGGGCAAACTGGGGTTGAACAACTCATCGTGCGGTATTCAGAGACATTTCTTACTGAAAACCGTATTTCGTGCGGTGAATAGCCTATATCCGGATAAAAGCGTGTCCAGGCTGATTCTACGGCACTCAGGGGGTTATGCTCTTCCGTTTTGCTTTGAAATGCATCTCATACGGTCCTAGGCTGAAATACGCATTTTAGGATATTATGAGGTATGCCTTTCTTTAAAACGTGCTCCACGCGATTCTAGGGTTTCGAACGAATTGCCGGCTATTCAAGGTTGTTTAAGACCAGATCCCATGCTTCGGGCAGCCTGTTGGGGATTCTAAGCGTCTCCTGGCAAATGTAAGCTGTAAACAGCGTCTCGCGCAAGTGATGGTTAGAAGACGCGCTCGTGAAAGTACGAGTACTGCTTTTTCTTTTTCTTTTTTTACTTTGAAATGGGTTTCCGGCAAGTTAGTGCGTAAAAACTAGTCTCGAGCAGTGGCAGCAGCAAATCTCGAGCACTCTCTTGATCATTTTAAGGAATTCGCAGGGCTGGGCGTCAATTGGACAAAAAGGTGCAAGTTTCTTTGCATATTGTAAGACTGATGAACAGATGGCAATATCTTCAATTCTTAATGTCACGAAGGTAGATCTTCCAGTCAGATATGTTGGGGTTCCCTTGTCTTCCAGGAAGCTCAATTTCAATGACCGTGAACCTCTACTAGCGAAAGTTCGGCAACGATTATTTGGGTGGAAAGCTAAAGCATCATCATATGCAGGTAGCGTGGAACTGATTAAGTCTACATTATCTTCCTTCCATCTATTACGGGCGACTGTATTTATGCTTCCTCAAGCTGCTTTGCATGCTTTGGATCGTCATGTCAGGGATTTCTTCTGGAATTGTTGAATTCTCATTACATCCATCCTATAGCTTGGGACTCTATATGCCAACCGATAGCTATGGGTGGATTGGGTATCAACTCAATTCATGGAACAGCCAAGGCAGCCCTCTTAAGGAAAGTTTGGAATGTTGTCAGCAACAAACACACCTGCTGGAGCTTATGGATTAATGCCAAGTACTTCCGTGGAACGTCTTTTTGGGACGTGTTAATCCCTAAAACTGCCCCTTGGGGTTGGAAGAACATTTTAGTGCTTAGACTAATTGCTATGCCTCACATAAAATTACTAGCTGGCAATGGGCACCAAATAAAGTTCTGGACTGACCCTTGGGTTAATGGAGGGCGTTTAAAAGATTGTCATGGAGATAGAACAGTGTATGATCTAGGCGTGGGGCCTGATATTAGCGTCCCTCAATTTATTCAGAATCACAGGTGGAAGTTTCCCACTCCCACTTCAAATGCATTGATGGATATCTTCCAAACGATTCCAAATGAGATCGAGCCATGGCCTAACTTCAATGATGGACTTGTTTGGACTCTACAAGAGCATGGCAACTTCACTTTAAAGTCTCCTCACAATCTAGTATGCAGGAAATGGGATCAAACCCTCCAGCGGCCTTCTATGATTTGGTTTACAGGGTGTATTAAAAAACACTCCATCTGTGCTTGGATGTTACTAAGGGGAAGGCTAAAAAAAAAAGATTTCCTCCTTCAAAGGAATGTGGCGTGTGATTCTTGTTGCGTTCTTTGCAATTTGTACATGTGAGACAGCTGCTCATTTAATTGTCTACTGCCCTTACTCTCAAGAAGTGTGGAAATCTCTCTTAGAAAAGCTAGACCTGGAGCCGATCAGCTGTGAAAATCCTCCATTGGAATTGCTGGAATCCATTATATTTCCAATAGAGCAGCAACAGACGGGCCTTCTGACTCCGGGGAACACTCCAGCACGGCTGTGTTACAGAACATTATTCAGACCGCATGCAGTAGAACTCATTATCTTGACATAGCTTTCTTTCCCAAATGAAATCTGTCATCATTGGAATGTTCCTCCAAGCAACTCAGGTCTCCGATCGAAGCTTCCTCCCTAATTGAACCCTGGGTGGCGAGTATCTACTTGGTCAACTAATAACCATGTGATTGGAGTTCTACGGAGTGACGTCCATAAACAGAAGGCGGGTCATATTGAGCAGGAGTTGACTTACTTTATGGCAGTATTTCAAATAATGCAGCTCATTCCAGAGAATATCACACATCTTACTATTGACTCAGATTCAGCGCTCCATCGAGTCCTTCGCAGTCCTCAGAAGTCTGATTGGAAGGTACGCTTTCAAGTAAGAAGATTACATACATTTCCTAATAAATTTGAGCAGATTCAGTACTTGATGCTTCATCTAAGAACAGCTCGATTCCGCAAAGTTTTAAACAGAAACTCAGCTACTTTCTACGGTAATCATAATGCATTTGAATATTTGTATAGACAAAAATATAGAAGCTAGTGAGCAGCTTTGGTGGTCAGTTTATTTATGGATTATTTTAGTACTTATTTGTTTATTAGTTGTAAATAGAGGGGTATGCCCCTTTGGAAGCATCTTCCATGTGGGAGAGTTCCTTTTCTGTATTATATTCTTTTAGAAATAGAAGAACTAACTTTTCCTTCAAAAAAAAAAATAAAGAAAAGATAAAAACCAGTCTCGAGGGATTCTGCCCCGTTTCCGACCAAAAACCGTATCTCGTGCAGTCAAGAGCCGACATTTGGATAAAAACGCGGGTTCGATGATTCTAGTGCATTTCATGGTATCACGATCTAGTCTTACGCTTCGAGATGCGTTTCATACTACTCTAGGCCAAAACACACACTTCAGGATATTTTGAGATACGTTTAGCTTAAAGACGTTTTTCACGCGATTCTGGGGTTAGGAGCGCGTTGCAGGGGTTTCAAGGTTGTTTAAGACCGAGACCAGTGCTTCGGGCAGTTCGTTGGTAGTTCTAGGCGGCTCTGGGAGAATGAAGGTTGTAAACCGCATTTCACGCGATTCATAGTTCAGAGCCGCGCTCTGGAGCTTCTGTGACGTCTTCTTACTTCAGAACGGGCTTCTAGGGAATTATGGCTCAAGAGCTAATCCTGTCGGTCTTTGCCTCATTTCTGACTTTCAAGACAATTTTGTGCAATCCGTGCCCATTATTTGGAGATAAATGGGTGCAGCGGCACTCTAGGCGTTTTGGGGTATTCCGGTCCAGTCTTTCACCTTAAAATTCGTTTCAGGCGATTCTATGCAGAAGCACCCGTTTGATGATATTCTGAGATACCTTCCTCTTTAATAAGTATTTCAGGCGAATCACGGCTTAGGAACGCATTACATGGGCTTTAGGGTTGTTTCAGACTAAAACGCGTGCTTCGGGCAATTCCGAGGTGATTTTATCATGAAACCACGTTCTAGGTGGCTCTTGAAAGATGCTGGCTCCAAACTGCGTTTCACGAAATCCACGGTCGAAAGACGCGCATAGGAAACTTCCAGGAATCCTTTTCCCCTTCAGACGGGACTCGGGCAAACTGGTGTTGAACAACTCATCGTGCGGTATTCAGAGACATTTCTTACTGAAAACCGTATTTCGTGCGGTGAATAGCCTATATCCGGATAAAAGCGTGTCCAGGGTGATTCTACGGCACTCAGGGGGTTATGCTCTTCCGTTTTGCTTTGAAATGCATCTCATACGGTCCGAGGCTGAAATACGCATTTTAGGATATTATGAGGTATGCCTTTCTTTAAAACGTGCTCCACGCGATTCTAGGGTTTCGAACGAATTGCCGGCTATTCAAGGTTGTTTAAGACCGGATCCCATGCTTCGGGCAGCCTGTTGGGGATTCTAAGCGTCTCCTGGCAAATGTAAGCTGTAAATAGCGTCTCGCGCAAGTGATGGTTAGAAGACGCGCTCGTGAAAGTACGAGTACTGCTTTTTCTTTTTCTTTTTTTACTTTGAAATGGGTTTCCGGCAAGTTAGTGCATAAAAACTAGTCTCGAGCAGTGGCAGCAGCAAATCTCGAGCACTCTCTTGATCATTTTAAGGAATTCGCAGGGCTGGGCGTCAATTGGACAAAAAGGTGCAAGTTTCTTTGCAAATTGTAAGACTGATGAACAGATGGCAATATCTTCAATTCTTAATGTCACGAAGGTAGATCTTCCAATCAGATATGTTGGGGTTCCCTTGTCTTCCAGGAAGCTCAATTTCAATGACCGTGAACCTCTACTAGCGAAAGTTCGGCAACGATTATTTGGGTGGAAAGCTAAAGCATCATCATATGCAGGTAGCGTGGAACTGATTAAGTCTACATTATCTTCCTTCCATCTATTACGGGCGACTGTATTTATGCTTCCTCAAGCTGCTTTGCATGCTTTGGATCGTCATGTCAGGGATTTCTTCTGGAATTGTTGAATTCTCATTACATCCATCCTATAGCTTGGGACTCTATATGCCAACCGATAGCTATGGGTGGATTGGGTATCAACTCAATTCATGGAACAGCCAAGGCAGCCCTCTTAAGGAAAGTTTGGAATGTTGTCAGCAACAAACACACCTGCTGGAGCTTATGGATTAATGCCAAGTACTTCCGTGGAACGTCTTTTTGGGACGTGTTAATCCCTAAAACTGCCCCTTGGGGTTGGAAGAACATTTTAGTGCTTAGACTAATTGCTATGCCTCACATAAAATTACTAGCTGGCAATGGGCACCAAATAAAGTTCTGGACTGACCCTTGGGTTAATGGAGGGCGTTTAAAAGATTGTCATGGAGATAGAACAGTGTATGATCTAGGCGTGGGGCCTGATATTAGCGTCCCTCAATTTATTCAGAATCACAGGTGGAAGTTTCCCACTCCCACTTCAAATGCATTGATGGATATCTTCCAAACGATTCCAAATGAGATCGAGCCATGGCCTAACTTCAATGATGGACTTGTTTGGACTCTACAAGAGCATGGCAACTTCACTTTAAAGTCTCCTCACAATCTAGTATGCAGGAAATGGGATCAAACCCTCCAGCGGCCTTCTATGATTTGGTTTACAGGGTGTATTAAAAAACACTCCATCTGTGCTTGGATGTTACTAAGGGGAAGGCTAAAAAAAAAGATTTCCTCCTTCAAAGGAATGTGGCGTGTGATTCTTGTTGCGTTCTTTGCAATTTGTACATGTGAGACAGCTGCTCATTTAATTGTCTACTGCCCTTACTCTCAAGAAGTGTGGAAATCTCTCTTAGAAAAGCTAGACCTGGAGCCGATCAGCTGTGAAAATCCTCCATTGGAATTGCTGGAATCCATTATATTTCCAATAGAGCAGCAACAGACAGGCCTTCTGACTCCCGGGAACACTCCAGCACGGCTGTGTTACAGAACATTATTCAGACCGCATGGAGTAGAACTCATTATCTTGACATAGCTTTCTTTCCCAAATGAAATCTGTCATCATTGGAATGTTCCTCCAAGCAACTCAGGTCTCCGATCGAAGCTTCCTCCCTAATTGAACCCTGGGTGGCGAGTATCTACTTGGTCAACTAATAACCATGTGATTGGAGTTCTACGGAGTGACGTCCATAAACAGAAGGCGGGTCATATTGAGCAGGAGTTGACTTACTTTATGGCAGTATTTCAAATAATGCAGCTCATTCCAGAGAATATCACACATCTTACTATTGACTCAGATTCAGCGCTCCATCGAGTCCTTCGCAGTCCTCAGAAGTCTGATTGGAAGGTACGCTTTCAAGTAAGAAGATTACATACATTTCCTAATAAATTTGAGCAGATTCAGTACTTGATGCTTCATCTAAGAACAGCTCGATTCCGCAAAGTTTTAAACAGAAACTCAGCTACTTTCTACGGTAATCATAATGCATTTGAATATTTGTATAGACAAAAATGTAGAAGCTAGTGAGCAGCTTTGGTGGTCAGTTTATTTATGGATTATTTTAGTACTTATTTGTTTATTAGTTGTAAATAGAGGGGTATGCCCCTTTGGAAGCATCTTCCATGTGGGAGTGTTCCTTTTCTGTATTATATTCTTTTAGAAATAGAAGAACTAACTTTTCCTTCAAAAAAAAAAATAAAGAAAAGATAAAAACCAGTCTCGAGGGATTCTGCCCCGTTTCCGACCAAAAACCGTATCTCGTGCAGTCAAGAGCCGACATTTGGATAAAAACGCGGGTTCGATGATTCTAGTGCATTTCATGGTATCACGATCTAGTCTTACGCTTCGATATGCGTTTTATACTACTCTAGGCCAAAACACACACTTCAGGATATTTTGAGATACGTTTAGCTTAAAGACGTTTTTCACGCGATTCTGGGGTTAGGAACGCGTTGCAGGGGTTTCAAGGTTGTTTAAGACCGAGACCAGTGCTTCGGGCAGTTCGTTGGTAGTTCTAGGCGGCTCTGGGAGAATGAAGGTTGTAAACCGCATTTCACGCGATTCATAGTTCAGAGCCGCGCTCTGGAGCTTCTGTGACGTCTTCTTACTTCAGAACGGGCTTCTGGGGAATTATGGCTCAAGAGCTAATCCTGTCGGTCTTTGCCTCATTTCTGACTTTCAAGACAATTTTGTGCAATCCGTGCCCATTATTTGGAGATAAATGGGTGCAGCGGCACTCTAGGCGTTTTGGGGTATTCCGGTCCAGTCTTTCACCTTAAAATTCGTTTCAGGCGATTCTATGCAGAAGCACCCGTTTGATGATATTCTGAGATACCTTCCTCTTTAATAAGTATTTCAGGCAAATCACGGCTTAGGAACGCATTACATGGGCTTTAGGGTTGTTTCAGACTAAAACGCGTGCTTCGGGCAATTCCGAGGTGATTTTATCATGAAACCACGTTCTAGGTGGCTCTTGAAAGATGCTGGCTCCAAACCGCGTTTCACGAAATCCACGGTCGAAAGACGCGCATAGGAAACTTCCAGGAATCCTTTTCCCCTTCAGACGGGACTCGGGCAAACTGGGGTTGAACAACTCATCGTGCGGTATTCAGAGACATTTCTTACTGAAAACCGTATTTCGTGCGGTGAATAGCCTATATCCGGATAAAAGCGTGTCCAGGGTGATTCTACGGCACTCAGGGGGTTATGCTCTTCCGTTTTGCTTTGAAATGCATCTCATACGGTCCTAGGCTGAAATACGCATTTTAGGATATTATGAGGTATGCCTTTCTTTAAAACGTGCTCCACGCGATTCTAGGGTTTCGAACGAATTGCCGGCTATTCAAGGTTGTTTAAGACCGGATCCCACGCTTCGGGCAGCCTGTTGGGGATTCTAAGCGTCTCCTGGCAAATGTAAGCTGTAAACAGCGTCTCGCGCAAGTGATGGTTAGAAGACGCGCTCGTGAAAGTACGAGTACTGCTTTTTCTTTTTCTTTTTTTACTTTGAAATGGGTTTCCGGCAAGTTAGTGCGTAAAAACTAGTCTCGAGCAGTGGCAGCAGCAAATCTCGAGCACTCTCTTGATCATTTTAAGGAATTCGCAGGGCTGGGCGTCAATTGGACAAAAAGGTGCAAGTTTCTTTGCATATTGTAAGACTGATGAACAGATGGCAATATCTTCAATTCTTAATGTCACGAACGTAGATCTTCCAATCAGATATGTTGGGGTTCCCTTGTCTTCCAGGAAGCTCAATTTCAATGACCGTGAACCTCTACTAGCGAAAGTTCGGCAACGATTATTTGGGTGGAAAGCTAAAGCATCATCATATGCAGGTAGCGTGGAACTGATTAAGTCTACATTATCTTCCTTCCATCTATTACGGGCGACTGTATTTATGCTTCCTCAAGCTGCTTTGCATGCTTTGGATCGTCATGTCAGGGATTTCTTCTGGAATTGTTGAATTCTCATTACATCCATCCTATAGCTTGGGACTCTATATGCCAACCGATAGCTATGGGCGGATTGGGTATCAACTCAATTCATGGAACAGCCAAGGCAGCCCTCTTAAGGAAAGTTTGGAATGTTGTCAGCAACAAACACACCTGCTGGAGCTTATGGATTAATGCCAAGTACTTCCGTGGAACGTCTTTTTGGGACGTGTTAATCCCTAAAACTGCCCCTTGGGGTTGGAAGAACATTTTAGTGCTTAGACTAATTGCTATGCCTCACATAAAATTACTAGCTGGCAATGGGCACCAAATAAAGTTCTGGACTGACCCTTGGGTTAATGGAGGGCGTTTAAAAGATTGTCATGGAGATAGAGCAGTGTATGATCTAGGCGTGGGGCCTGATATTAGCGTCCCTCAATTTATTCAGAATCACAGGTGGAAGTTTCCCACTCCCACTTCAAATGCATTGATGGATATCTTCCAAACGATTCCAAATGAGATCGAGCCGTGGCCTAACTTCAATGATGGACTTGTTTGGACTCTACAAGAGCATGGCAACTTCACTTTAAAGTCTCCTCACAATCTAGTATGCAGGAAATGGGATCAAACCCTCCAGCGGCCTTCTATGATTTGGTTTACAGGGTGTATTAAAAAACACTCCATCTGTGCTTGGATGTTACTAAGGGGAAGGCTAAAAAAAAAAGATTTCCTCCTTCAAAGGAATGTGGCGTGTGATTCTTGTTGCGTTCTTTGCAATTTGTACATGTGAGACAGCTGCTCATTTAATTGTCTACTGCCCTTACTCTCAAGAAGTGTGGAAATCTCTCTTAGAAAAGCTAGACCTGGAGCCGATCAGCTGTGAAAATCCTCCATTGGAATTGCTGGAATCCATTATATTTCCAATAGAGCAGCAACAGACAGGCCTTCTGACTCCCGGGAACACTCCAGCACGGCTGTGTTACAGAACATTATTCAGACCGCATGCAGTAGAACTCATTATCTTGACATAGCTTTCTTTCCCAAATGAAATCTGTCATCATTGGAATGTTCCTCCAAGCAACTCAGGTCTCCGATCGAAGCTTCCTCCCTAATTGAACCCTGGGTGGCGAATATCTACTTGGTCAACTAATAACCATGTGATTGGAGTTCTACGGAGTGACGTCCATAAACAGAAGGCGGGTCATATTGAGCAGGAGTTGACTTACTTTATGGCAGTATTTCAAATAATGCAGCTCATTCCAGAGAATATCACACATCTTACTATTGACTCAGATTCAGCGCTCCATCGAGTCCTTCGCAGTCCTCAGAAGTCTGATTGGAAGGTACGCTTTCAAGTAAGAAGATTACATACATTTCCTAATAAATTTGAGCAGATTCAGTACTTGATGCTTCATCTAAGAACAGCTCGATTCCGCAAAGTTTTAAACAGAAACTCAGCTACTTTCTACGGTAATCATAATGCATTTGAATATTTGTATAGACAAAAATATAGAAGCTAGTGAGCAGCTTTGGTGGTCAGTTTATTTATGGATTATTTTAGTACTTATTTGTTTATTAGTTGTAAATAGAGGGGTATGCCCCTTTGGAAGCATCTTCCATGTGGGAGAGTTCCTTTTCTGTATTATATTCTTTTAGAAATAGAAGAACTAACTTTTCCTTCAAAAAAAAAATAAAGAAAAGATAAAAACCAGTCTCGAGGGATTCTGCCCCGTTTCCGACCAAAAACCGTATCTCGTGCAGTCAAGAGCCGACATTTGGATAAAAACGCGGGTTCGATGATTCTAGTGCATTTCATGGTATCACGATCTAGTCTTACGCTTCGAGATGCGTTTCATACTACTCTAGGCCGAAACACACACTTCAGGATATTTTGAGATACGTTTAGCTTAAAGACGTTTTTCACGCGATTCTGGGGTTAGGAACGCGTTGCAGGGGTTTCATGGTTGTTTAAGACCGAGACCAGTGCTTCGGGCAGTTCGTTGGTAGTTCTAGGCGGCTCTGGGAGAATGAAGGTTGTAAACCGCATTTCACGCGATTCATAGTTCAGAGCCGCGCTCTGGAGCTTCTGTGACGTCTTCTTACTTCAGAACGGGCTTCTGGGGAATTATGGCTCAAGAGCTAATCCTGTCGGTCTTTGCCTCATTTCTGACTTTCAAGACAATTTTGTGCAATCCGTGCCCATTATTTGGAGATAAATGGGTGCAGCGGCACTCTAGGCGTTTTGGGGTATTCCGGTCCAGTCTTTCACCTTAAAATTCGTTTCAGGCGATTCTATGCAGAAGCACCCGTTTGATGATATTCTGAGATACCTTCCTCTTTAATAAGTATTTCAGGCGAATCACGGCTTAGGAACGCATTACATGGGCTTTAGGGTTGTTTCAGACTAAAACGCGTGCTTCGGGCAATTCCGAGGTGATTTTATCATGAAACCACGTTCTAGGTGGCTCTTGAAAGATGCTGGCTCCAAACCGCGTTTCACGAAATCCACGGTCGAAAGACGCGCATAGGAAACTTCCAGGAATCCTTTTCCCCTTCAGACGGGACTCGGGCAAACTGGGGTTGAACAACTCATCGTGCGGTATTCAGAGACATTTCTTACTGAAAACCGTATTTCGTGCGGTGAATAGCCTATATCCGGATAAAAGCGTGTCCAGGGTGATTCTACGGCACTCAGGGGGTTATGCTCTTCCGTTTTGCTTTGAAATGCATCTCATACGGTCCTAGGCTGAAATACGCATTTTAGGATATTATGAGGTATGCCTTTCTTTAAAACGTGCTCCACGCGATTCTTGGGTTTCGAACGAATTGCCGGCTATTCAAGGTTGTTTAAGACCGGATCCCATGCTTCGGGCAGCCTGTTGGGGATTCTAAGCGTCTCCTGGCAAATGTAAGCTGTAAACAGCGTCTCGCGCAAGTGATGGTTAGAAGACGCGCTCGTGAAAGTACGAGTACTGCTTTTTCTTCTTTTTTTTTACTTTGAAATGGGTTTCCGGCAAGTTAGTGCATAAAAACTAGTCTCGAGCAGTGGCAGCAGCAAATCTCGAGCACTCTCTTGATCATTTTAAGGAATTCGCAGGGCTGGGCGTCAATTGGACAAAAAGGTGCAAGTTTCTTTGCAAATTGTAAGACTGATGAACAGATGGCAATATCTTCAATTCTTAATGTCACGAAGGTATGATATGTTCGGGTTCCCTTGTCTTCCAGGAAGCTCAATTTCAATGACCGTGAACCTCTACTAGCGAAAGTTCGGCAACGATTATTTGGGTGGAAAGCTAAAGCATCATCATATGCAGGTAGCGTGGAACTGATTAAGTCTACATTATCTTCCTTCCATCTATTACGGGCGACTGTATTTATGCTTCCTCAAGCTGCTTTGCATGCTTTGGATCGTCATGTCAGGGATTTCTTCTGGAATTGTTGAATTCTCATTACATCCATCCTATAGCTTGGGACTCTATATGCCAACCGATAGCTATGGGTGGATTGGGTATCAACTCAATTCATGGAACAGCCAAGGCAGCCCTCTTAAGGAAAGTTTGGAATGTTGTCAGCAACAAACACACCTGCTGGAGCTTATGGATTAATGCCAAGTACTTCCGTGGAACGTCTTTTTGGGACGTGTTAATCCCTAAAACTGCCCCTTGGGGTTGGAAGAACATTTTAGTGCTTAGACTAATTGCTATGCCTCACATAAAATTACTAGCTGGCAATGGGCACCAAATAAAGTTCTGGACTGACCCTTGGGTTAATGGAGGGCGTTTAAAAGATTGTCATGGAGATAGAGCAGTGTATGATCTAGGCGTGGGGCCTGATATTAGCGTCCCTCAATTTATTCAGAATCACAGGTGGAAGTTTCCCACTCCCACTTCAAATGCATTGATGGATATCTTCCAAACGATTCCAAATGAGATCGAGCCATGGCCTAACTTCAATGATGGACTTGTTTGGACTCTACAAGAGCATGGCAACTTCACTTTAAAGTCTCCTCACAATCTAGTATGCAGGAAATGGGATCAAACCCTCCAGCGGCCTTCTATGATTTGGTTTACAGGGTGTATTAAAAAACACTCCATCTGTGCTTGGATGTTACTAAGGGGAAGGCTAAAAAAAAAAGATTTCCTCCTTCAAAGGAATGTGGCGTGTGATTCTTGTTGCGTTCTTTGCAATTTGTACATGTGAGACAGCTGCTCATTTAATTGTCTACTGCCCTTACTCTCAAGAAGTGTGGAAATCTCTCTTAGAAAAGCTAGACCTGGAGCCGATCAGCTGTGAAAATCCTCCATTGGAATTGCTGGAATCCATTATATTTCCAATAGAGCAGCTACAGACAGGCCTTCTGACTCCTGGGAACACTCCAGCACGGCTGTGTTACAGAACATTATTCAGACCGCATGCAGTAGAACTCATTATCTTGACATAGCTTTCTTTCCCAAATGAAATGTGTCATCATTGGAATGTTCCTCCAAGCAACTCAGGTCTCCGATCGAAGCTTCCTCCCTAATTGAACCCTGGGTGGCGAGTATCTACTTGGTCAACTAATAACCATGTGATTGGAGTTCTACGGAGTGACGTCCATAAACAGAAGGCGGGTCATATTGAGCAGGAGTTGACTTACTTTATGGCAGTATTTCAAATAATGCAGCTCATTCCAGAGAATATCACACATCTTACTATTGACTCAGATTCAGCGCTCCATCGAGTCCTTCGCAGTCCTCAGAAGTCTGATTGGAAGGTACGCTTTCAAGTAAGAAGATTACATACATTTCCTAATAAATTTGAGCAGATTCAGTACTTGATGCTTCATCTAAGAACAGCTCGATTCCGCAAAGTTTAAAACAGAAACTCAGCTACTTTCTACGCTAATCATAATGCATTTGAATATTTGTATAGACAAAAATATAGAAGCTAGTGAGCAGCTTTGGTGGTTAGTTTATTTATGGATTATTTTAGTACTTATTTGTTTATTAGTTGTAAATAGAGGGGTATGCCCCTTTGGAAGCATCTTCCATGTGGGAGAGTTCCTTTTCTGTATTATATTCTTTTAGAAATAGGAGAACTAACTTTTCCTTCAAAAAAAAATAAAGAAAAGATAAAAACCAGTCTCGAGGGATTCTGCCCCGTTTCCGACCAAAAACCGTATCTCGTGCAGTCAAGAGCCGACATTTGGATAAAAACGCGGGTTCGATGATTCTAGTGCATTTCATGGTATCACGATCTAGTCTTACGCTTCGAGATGCGTTTCATACTACTCTAGGCCGAAACACACACTTCAGGATATTTTGAGATACGTTTAGCGTAAAGACGTTTTTCACGCGATTCTGGGGTTAGGAACGCGTTGCAGGGGTTTCAAGGTTGTTTAAGACCGAGGCCAGTGCTTCGGGCAGTTCGTTGGTAGTTCTAGGCGGCTCTGGGAGAATGAAGGTTGTAAACCGCATTTCACGCGATTCATAGTTCAGAGCCGCGCTCTGGAGCTTCTGTGACGTCTTCTTACTTCAGAACGGGCTTCTGGGGAATTATGGCTCAAGAGCTAATCCTGTCGGTCTTTGCCTCATTTCTGACTTTCAAGACAATTTTGTGCAATCCGTGCCCATTATTTGGAGATAAATGGGTGCAGCGGCACTCTAGGCGTTTTGGGGTATTCCGGTCCAGTCTTTCACCTTAAAATTCGTTTCAGGCGATTCTATGCAGAAGCACCCGTTTGATGATATTCTGAGATACCTTCCTCTTTAATAAGTATTTCAGGCGAATCACGGCTTAGGAACGCATTACATGGGCTTTAGGGCTGTTTCAGACTAAAACGCGTGCTTCGGGCAATTCCGAGGTGATTTTATCATGAAACCACGTTCTAGGTGGCTCTTGAAAGATGCTGGCTCCAAACCGCGTTTCACGAAATCCACGGTCGAAAGACGCGCATAGGAAACTTCCAGGAATCCTTTTCCCCTTCAGACGGGACTCGGGCAAACTGGGGTTGAACAACTCATCGTGCGGTATTCAGAGACATTTCTTACTGAAAACCGTATTTCGTGCGGTGAATAGCCTATATCCGGATAAAAGCGTGTCCAGGGTGATTCTACGGCACTCAGGGGGTTATGCTCTTCCGTTTTGCTTTGAAATGCATCTCATACGGTCCTAGGCTGAAATACGCATTTTAGGATATTATGAGGTATGCCTTTCTTTAAAACGTGCTCCACGCGATTCTAGGGTTTCGAACGAATTGCCGGCTATTCAAGGTTGTTTAAGACCGGATCCCATGCTTCGGGCAGCCTGTTGGGGATTCTAAGCGTCTCCTGGCAAATGTAAGCTGTAAACAGCGTCTCGCGCAAGTGATGGTTAGAAGACGCGCTCGTGAAAGTACGAGTACCGCTTTTTCTTCTTTTTTTTTACTTTGAAATGGGTTTCCGGCAAGTTAGTGCGTAAAAACTAGTCTCGAGCAGTGGCAGCAGCAAATCTCGAGCACTCTCTTGATCATTTTAAGGAATTCGCAGGGCTGGGCGTCAATTGGACAAAAAGGTGCAAGTTTCTTTGCAAATTGTAAGACTGATGAACAGATGGCAATATCTTCAATTCTTAATGTCACGAAGGTAGATCTTCCATTCAGATATGTTGGGGTTCCCTTGTCTTCCAGGAAGCTCAATTTCAATGACCGTGAACCTCTACTAGCGAAAGTTCGGCAACGATTATTTGGGTGGAAAGCTAAAGAATCATCATATGCAGGTAGCGTGGAACTGATTAAGTCTACATTATCTTCCTTCCATCTATTACGGGCGACTGTATTTATGCTTCCTCAAGCTGATTTGCATGTTTTGGATCGTCATGTCAGGGATTTCTTCTGGAATTGTTGAATTCTCATTACATCCATCCTATAGCTTGGGACTCTATATGCCAACCGATAGCTATGGGTGGATTGGGTATCAACTCAATTCATGGAACAGCCAAGGCAGCCCTCTTAAGGAATGTTTGGAATGTTGTCAGCAACAAACACACCTGCTGGAGCTTATGGATTAATGCCAAGTACTTCCGTGGAACGTCTTTTTGGGACGTGTTAATCCCTAAAACTGCCCCTTGGGGTTGGAAGAACATTTTAGTGCTTAGACTAATTGCTATGCCTCACATAAAATTACTAGCTGGCAATGGGCACCAAATAAAGTTCTGGACTGACCCTTGGGTTAATGGAGGGCGTTTAAAAGATTGTCATGGAGATAGAGCAGTGTATGATCTAGGCGTGGGGCCTGATATTAACGTCCCTCAATTTATTCAGAATCACAGGTGGAAGTTTCCCACTCCCACTTCAAATGCATTGATGGATATCTTCCAAACGATTCCAAATGAGATCGAGCCATGGCCTAACTTCAATGATGGACTTGTTTGGACTCTACAAGAGCATGGCAACTTCACTTTAAAGTCTCCTCACAATCTAGTATGCAGGAAATGGGATCAAACCCTCCAGCGGCCTTCTATGATTTGGTTTACAGGGTGTATTAAAAAACACTCCATCTGTGCTTGGATGTTACTAAGGGGAAGGCTAAAAAAAAAAAGATTTCCTCCTTCAAAGGAATGTGGCGTGTGATTCTTGTTGCGTTCTTTGCAATTTGTACATGTGAGACAGCTGCTCATTTAATTGTCTACTGCCCTTACTCTCAAGAAGTGTGGAAATCTCTCTTAGAAAAGCTAGACCTGGAGCCGATCAGCTGTGAAAATCCTCCATTGGAATTGCTGGAATCCATTATATTTCCAATAGAGCAGCAACAGACAGGCCTTCTGACTCCTGGGAACACTCCAGCACGGCTGTGTTACAGAACATTATTCAGACCGCATGCAGTAGAACTCATTATCTTGACATAGCTTTCTTTCCCAAATGAAATATGTCATCATTGGAATGTTCCTCCAAGCAACTCAGGTCTCCGATCGAAGCTTCCTCCCTAATTGAACCCTGGGTGGCGAGTATCTACTTGGTCAACTAATAACCATGTGATTGGAGTTCTACGGAGTGACGTCCATAAACAGAAGGCGGGTCATATTGAGCAGGAGTTGACTTACTTTATGGCAGTATTTCAAATAATGCAGCTCATTCCAGAGAATATCACACATCTTACTATTGACTCAGATTCAGCGCTCCATCGAGTCCTTCGCAGTCCTCAGAAGTCTGATTGGAAGGTACGCTTTCAAGTAAGAAGATTACATACATTTCCTAATAAATTTGAGCAGATTCAGTACTTGATGCTTCATCTAAGAACAGCTCGATTCCGCAAAGTTTTAAACAGAAACTCAGCTACTTTCTACGGTAATCATAATGCATTTGAATATTTGTATAGACAAAAATATAGAAGCTAGTGAGCAGCTTTGGTGGTTAGTTTATTTATGGATTATTTTAGTACTTATTTGTTTATTAGTTGTAAATAGAGGGGTATGCCCCTTTGGAAGCATCTTCCATGTGGGAGAGTTCCTTTTCTGTATTATATTCTTTTAGAAATAGGAGAACTAACTTTTCCTTCAAAAAAAAATAAAGAAAAGATAAAAACCAGTCTCGAGGGATTCTGCCCCGTTTCCGACCAAAAACCGTATCTCGTGCAGTCAAGAGCCGACATTTGGATAAAAACGCGGGTTCGATGATTCTAGTGCATTTCATGGTATCACGATCTAGTCTTACGCTTCGAGATGCGTTTCATACTACTCTAGGCCGAAACACACACTTCAGGATATTTTGAGATACGTTTAGCTTAAAGACGTTTTTCACGCGATTCTGGGGTTAGGAACGCGTTGCAGAGGTTTCAAGGCTGTTTAAGACCGAGACCAGTGCTTCGGGCAGTTCGTTGGTAGTTCTAGGCGGCTCTGGGAGAATGAAGGTTGTAAACCGCATTTCACGCGATTCATAGTTCAGAGCCGCGCTCTGGAGCTTCTGTGACGTCTTCTTACTTCAGAACGGGCTTCTGGGGAATTATGGCTCAAGAGCTAATCCTGTCGGTCTTTGCCTCATTTCTGACTTTCAAGACAATTTTGTGCAATCCGTGCCCATTATTTGGAGATAAATGGGTGCAGCGGCACTCTAGGCGTTTTGGGGTATTCCGGTCCAGTCTTTCACCTTAAAATTCGTTTCAGGCGATTCTATGCAGAAGCACCCGTTTGATGATATTCTGAGATACCTTCCTCTTTAATAAGTATTTCAGGCGAATCACGGCTTAGGAACGCATTACATGGGCTTTAGGGTTGTTTCAGACTAAAACGCGTGCTTCGGGCAATTCCGAGGTGATTTTATCATGAAACCACGTTCTAGGTGGCTCTTGAAAGATGCTGGCTCCAAACCGCGTTTCACGAAATCCACGGTCGAAAGACGCGCATAGGAAACTTCCAGGAATCCTTTTCCCCTTCAGACGGGACTCGGGCAAACTGGGGTTGAACAACTCATCGTGCGGTATTCAGAGACATTTCTTACTGAAAACCGTATTTCGTGCGGTGAATAGCCTATATCCGGATAAAAGCGTGTCCAGGGTGATTCTACGGCACTCAGGGGGTTATGCTCTTCCGTTTTGCTTTGAAATGCATCTCATACGGTCCTAGGCTGAAATACGCATTTTAGGATATTATGAGGTATGCCTTTCTTTAAAACGTGCTCCACGCGATTCTAGGGTTTCGAACGAATTGCCGGCTATTCAAGGTTGTTTAAGACCGGATCCCATGCTTCGGCAGCCTGTTGGGGATTCTAAGCGTCTCCTGGCAAATGTAAGCTGTAAACAGCGTCTCGCGCAAGTGATGGTTAGAAGACGCGCTCGTGAAAGTACGAGTACTGCTTTTTCTTTTTCTTTTTTTACTTTGAAATGGGTTTCCGGCAAGTTAGTGCGTAGAAACTAGTCTCGAGCAGTGGCAGCAGCAAATCTCGAGCACTCTCTTGATCATCTTAAGGAATTCGCAGGGCTGGGCGTCAATTGGACAAAAAGGTGCAAGTTTCTTTGCAAATTGTAAGACTGATGAACAGATGGCAATATCTTCAATTCTTAATGTCACGAAGGTAGATCTTCCAATCAGATATGTTGGGGTTCCCTTGTCTTCCAGGAAGCTCAATTTCAATGACCGTGAACCTCTACTAGCGAAAGTTCGGCAACGATTATTTGGGTGGAAAGCTAAAGCATCATCATATGCAGGTAGCGTGGAACTGATTAAGTCTACATTATCTTCCTTTCATCTATTACGGGCGACTGTATTTATGCTTCCTCAAGCTGCTTTGCATGCTTTGGATCGTCATGTCAGGGATTTCTTCTGGAATTGTTGAATTCTCATTACATCCATCCTATAGCTTGGGACTCTATATGCCAACCGATAGCTATGGGTGGATTGGGTATCAACTCAATTCATGGAACAGCCAAGGCAGCCCTCTTAAGGAAAGTTTGGAATGTTGTCAGCAACAAACACACCTGCTGGAGCTTATGGATTAATGCCAAGTACTTCCGTGGAACGTCTTTTTGGGACGTGTTAATCCCTAAAACTGCCCCTTGGGGTTGGAAGAACATTTTAGTGCTTAGACTAATTGCTATGCCTCACATAAAATTACTAGCTGGCAATGGGCACCAAATAAAGTTCTGGACTGACCCTTGGGTTAATGGAGGGCGTTTAAAAGATTGTCATGGAGATAGAGCAGTGTATGATCTAGGCGTGGGGCCTGATATTAACGTCCCTCAATTTATTCAGAATCACAAGTGGAAGTTTCCCACTCCCACTTCAAATGCATTGATGGATATCTTCCAAACGATTCCAAATGAGATCGAGCCATGGCCTAACTTCAATGATGGACTTGTTTGGACTCTACAAGAGCATGGCAACTTCACTTTAAAGTCTCCTCACAATCTAGTATGCAGGAAATGGGATCAAACCCTCCAGCGGCCTTCTATGATTTGGTTTACAGGGTGTATTAAAAAACACTCCATCTGTGCTTGGATGTTACTAAGGGGAAGGCTAAAAAAAAAAAGATTTCCTCCTTCAAAGGAATGTGGCGTGTGATTCTTGTTGCGTTCTTTGCAATTTGTACATGTGAGACAGCTGCTCATTTAATTGTCTACTGCCCTTACTCTCAAGAAGTGTGGAAATCTCTCGTAGAAAAGCTAGACCTGGAGCCGATCAGCTGTGAAAATCCTCCATTGGAATTGCTGGAATCCATTATATTTCCAATAGAGCAGCAACAGACAGGCCTTCTGACTCCTGGGAACACTCCAGCACGGCTGTGTTACAGAACATTATTCAGACCGCATGCAGTAGAACTCATTATCTTGACATAGCTTTCTTTCCCAAATGAAATATGTCATCATTGGAATGTTCCTCCAAGCAACTCAGGTCTCCGATCGAAGCTTCCTCCCTAATTGAACCCTGGGTGGCGAGTATCTACTTGGTCAACTAATAACCATGTGATTGGAGTTCTGCGGAGTGACGTCCATAAACAGAAGGCGGGTCATATTGAGCAGGAGTTGACTTACTTTATGGCAGTATTTCAAATAATGCAGCTCATTCCAGAGAATATCACACATCTTACTATTGACTCAGATTCAGCGCTCCATCGAGTCCTTCGCAGTCCTCAGAAGTATGATTGGAAGGTACGCTTTCAAGTAAGAAGATTACATACATTTCCTAATAAATTTGAGCAGATTCAGTACTTGATGCTTCATCTAAGAACAGCTCGATTCCGCAAAGTTTTAAACAGAAACTCAGCTACTTTCTACGGTAATCATAATGCATTTGAATATTTGTATAGACAAAAATATAGAAGCTAGTGAGCAGCTTTGGTGGTTAGTTTATTTATGGATTATTTTAGTACTTATTTGTTTATTAGTTGTAAATAGAGGGGTATGCCCCTTTGGAAGCATCTTCCATGTGGGAGAGTTCCTTTTCTGTATTATATTCTTTTAGAAATAGAAGAACTAACTTTTCCTTCAAAAAAAAATAAAGAAAAGATAAAAACCAGTCTCGAGGGATTCTGCCCCGTTTCCGACCAAAAACCGTATCTCGTGCAGTCAAGAGCCGACATTTGGATAAAAACGCGGGTTCGATGATTCTAGTGCATTTCATGGTATCACGATCTAGTCTTACGCTTCGAGATGCGTTTCATACTACTCTAGGCCGAAACACACACTTCAGGATATTTTGAGATACGTTTAGCTTAAAGACGTTTTTCACGCGATTCTGGGGTTAGGAACGCGTTGCAGGGGTTTCAAGGTTGTTTAAGACCGAGACCAGTGCTTCGGGCAGTTCGTTGGTAGTTCTAGGCGGCTCTGGGAGAATGAAGGTTGTAAACCGCATTTCACGCGATTCATAGTTCAGAGCCGCGCTCTGGAGCTTCTGTGACGTCTTCTTACTTCAGAACGGGCTTCTGGGGAATTATGGCTCAAGAGCTAATCCTGTCGGTCTTTGCCTCATTTCTGACTTTCAAGACAATTTTGGGCAATCCGTGCCCATTATTTGGAGATAAATGGGTGCAGCGGCACTCTAGGCGTTTTGGGGTATTCCGGTCCAGTCTTTCACCTTAAAATTCGTTTCTGGCGATTCTATGCAGAAGCACCCGTTTGATGATATTCTAAGATACCTTCCTCTTTAATAAGTATTTCAGGCGAATCACGGCTTAGGAACGCATTACATGGGCTTTAGGGTTGTTTCAGACTAAAACGCGTGCTTCGGGCAATTCCGAGGTGATTTTATCATGAAACCACGTTCTAGGTGGCTCTTGAAAGATGCTGGCTCCAAACCGCGTTTCACGAAATCCACGGTCGAAAGACGCGCATAGGAAACTTCCAGGAATCCTTTTCCCCTTCAGACGGGACTCGGGCAAACTGGGGTTGAACAACTCATCGTGCGGTATTCAGAGACATTTCTTACTGAAAACCGTATTTCGTGCGGTGAATAGCCTATATCCGGATAAAAGCGTGTCCAGGGTGATTCTACGGCACTCAGGGGGTTATGCTCTTCCGTTTTGCTTTGAAATGCATCTCATACGGTCCGAGGCTGAAATACGCATTTTAGGATATTATGAGGTATGCCTTTCTTTAAAACGTGCTCCACGCGATTCTAGGGTTTCGAACGAATTGCCGGCTATTCAAGGTTGTTTAAGACCGGATCCCATGCTTCGGGCAGCCTGTTGGGGATTCTAAGCGTCTCCTGGCAAATGTAAGCTGTAAACAGCGTCTCGCGCAAGTGATGGTTAGAAGACGCGCTCGTGAAAGTACGAGTACCGCTTTTTCTTTTTCTTTTTTTACTTTGAAATGGGTTTCCGGCAAGTTAGTGCCTAAAAACTAGTCTCGAGCAGTGGCAGCAGCAAATCTCGAGCACTCTCTTGATCATTTTAAGGAATTCGCGGGGCTGGGCGTCAATTGGACAAAAAGGTGCAAGTTTCTTTGCAAATTGTAAGACTGATGAACAGATGGCAATATCTTCAATTCTTAATGTCACGAAGGTAGATCTTCCAATCAGATATGTTGGGGTTCCCTTGTCTTCCAGGAAGCTCAATTTCAATGACCGTGAACCTCTACTAGCGAAAGTTCGGCAACGATTATTTGGGTGGAAAGCTAAAGCATCATCATATGCAGGTAGCGTGGAACTGATTAAGTCTACATTATCTTCCTTCCATCTATTACGGGCGACTGTATTTATGCTTCCTCAAGCTGCTTTGCATGCTTTGGATCGTCATGTCAGGGATTTCTTCTGGAATTGTTGAATTCTCATTACATCCATCCTATAGCTTGGGACTCTATATGCCAACCGATAGCTATGGGTGGATTGGGTATCAACTCAATTCATGGAACAGCCAAGGCAGCCCTCTTAAGGAAAGTTTGGAATGTTGTCAGCAACAAACACACCTGCTGGAGCTTATGGATTAATGCCAAGTACTTCCGTGGAACGTCTTTTTGGGACGTGTTAATCCCTAAAACTGCCCCTTGGGGTTGGAAGAACATTTTAGTGCTTAGACTAATTGCTATGCCTCACATAAAATTACTAGCTGGCAATGGGCACCAAATAAAGTTCTGGACTGACCCTTGGGTTAATGGAGGGCGTTTAAAAGATTGTCATGGAGATAGAGCAGTGTATGATCTAGGCGTGGGGCCTGATATTAACGTCCCTCAATTTATTCAGAATCACAAGTGGAAGTTTCCCACTCCCACTTCAAATGCATTGATGGATATCTTCCAAACGATTCCAAATGAGATCGAGCCATGGCCTAACATCAATGATGGACTTGTTTGGACTCTACAAGAGCATGGCAACTTCACTTTAAAGTCTCCTCACAATCTAGTATGCAGGAAATGGGATCAAACCCTCCAGCGGCCTTCTATGATTTGGTTTACAGGGTGTATTAAAAAACACTCCATCTGTGCTTGGATGTTACTAAGGGGAAGGCTAAAAAAAAAAAGATTTCCTCCTTCAAAGGAATGTGGCGTGTGATTCTTGTTGCGTTCTTTGCAATTTGTACATGTGAGACAGCTGCTCATTTAATTGTCTACTGCCCTTACTCTCAAGAAGTGTGGAAATCTCTCTTAGAAAAGCTAGACCTGGAGCCGATCAGCTGTGAAAATCCACCATTGGAATTGCTGGAATCCATTATATTTCCAATAGAGCAGCAACAGACAGGCCTTCTGACTCCTGGGAACACTCCAGCACGGCTGTGTTACAGAACATTATTCAGACCGCATGCAGTAGAACTCATTATCTTGACATAGCTTTCTTTCCCAAATGAAATATGTCCTCATTGGAATGTTCCTCCAAGCAACTCAGGTCTCCGATCGAAGCTTCCTCCCTAATTGAACCCTGGGTGGCGAGTATCTACTTGGTCAACTAATAACCATGTGATTGGAGTTCTACGGAGTGACGTCCATAAACAGAAGGCGGGTCATATTGAGCAGGAGTTGACTTACTTTATGGCAGTATTTCAAATAATGCAGCTCATTCCAGAGAATATCACACATCTTACTATTGACTCAGATTCAGCGCTCCATCGAGTCCTTCGCAGTCCTCAGAAGTCTGATTGGAAGGTACGCTTTCAAGTAAGAAGATTACATACATTTCCTAATAAATTTGAGCAGATTCAGTACTTGATGCTTCATCTAAGAACAGCTCGATTCCGCAAAGTTTTAAACAGAAACTCAGCTACTTTCTACGGTAATCATAATGCATTTGAATATTTGTATAGACAAAAATATAGAAGCTAGTGAGCAGCTTTGGTGGTTAGTTTATTTATGGATTATTTTAGTACTTATTTGTTTATTAGTTGTAAATAGAGGGGTATGCCCCTTTGGAAGCATCTTCCATGTGGGAGAGTTCCTTTTCTGTATTATATTCTTTTAGAAATAGAGGAACTAACTTTTCCTTCAAAAAAAGATAAAGAAAAGATAAAAACCAGTCTCGAGGGATTCTGCCCCGTTTCCGACCAAAAACCGTATCTCGTGCAGTCAAGAGCCGACATTTGGATAAAAACGCGGGTTCGATGATTCTAGTGCATTTCATGGCATCACGATCTAGTCTTACGCTTCGAGATGCGTTCCATACTACTCTAGGCCGAAACACACATTTCAGGATATTTTGAGATACGTTTAGCTTAAAGACGTTTTTCACGCGATTCTGGGGTTAGGAACGCGTTGCAGGGGTTTCAAGGTTGTTTAAGACCGAGACCAGTGCTTCAGGCAGTTCGTTGGTAGTTCTAGGCGGCTCTGGGAGAATGAAGGTTGTAAACCGCATTTCACGCGATTCACAGTTCAGAGCCGCGCTCTGGAGCTTCTGTGACGTCTTCTTACTTCAGAACGGGCTTCTGGGGAATTATGGCTCAAGAGCTAATCCTGTCGGACTTTGCCTCATTTCTGACTTTCAAGACAGTTTTGTGCAATCCGTGCCCATTATTTGGAGATAAATGGGTGCAGCGGCACTCTAGGCGTTTTGGGGTATTCCGGTCCAGTCTTTCACCTTAAAATTCGTTTCTGGCGATTCTATGCAGAAGCACCCGTTTGATGATATTCTGAGATACCTTCCTCTTTAATAAGTATTTCAGGCGAATCACGGCTTAGGAACGCATTACATGGGCTTTAGGGTTGTTTCAGACTAAAACGCGTGCTTCGGGCAATTCCGAGGTGATTTTATCATGAAACCACGTTCTAGGTGGCTCTTGAAAGATGCTGGCTCCAAACCGCGTTTCACGAAATCCACGGTCGAAAGACGCGCATAGGAAACTTCCAGGAATCCTTTTCCCCTTCAGACGGGACTCGGGCAAACTGGGGTTGAACAACTCATCGTGCGGTATTCAGAGACATTTCTTACTGAAAACCGTATTTCGTGCGGTGAATAGCCTATATCCGGATAAAAGCGTGTCCAGGGTGATTCTACGGCACTCAGGGGGTTATGCTCTTCCGTTTTGCTTTGAAATGCATCTCATACGGTCCGAGGCTGAAATACGCATTTTAGGATATTATGAGGTATGCCTTTCTTTAAAACGTGCTCCACGCGATTCTAGGGTTTCGAACGAATTGCCGGCTATTCAAGGTTGTTTAAGACCGGATCCCATGCTTCGGGCAGCCTGTTGGGGATTCTAAGCGTCTCCTGGCAAATGTAAGCTGTAAACAGCGTCTCGCGCAAGTGATGGTTAGAAGACGCGCTCGTGAAAGTACGAGTACTGCTTTTTCTTTTTCTTTTTTTACTTTGAAATGGGTTTCCGGCAAGTTAGTGCGTAAAAACTAGTCTCGAGCAGTGGCAGCAGCAAATCTCGAGCACTCTCTTGATCATTTTAAGGAATTCGCAGGGCTGGGCGTCAATTGGACAAAAAGGTGCAAGTTTCTTTGCAAATTGTAAGACTGATGAACAGATGGCAATATCTTCAATTCTTAATGTCACGAAGGTAGATCTTCCAATCAGATATGTTGGGGTTCCCTTGTCTTCCAGGAAGCTCAATTTCAATGACCGTGAACCTCTACTAGCGAAAGTTCGGCAACGATTATTTGGGTGGAAAGCTAAAGCATCATCATATGCAGGTAGCGTGGAACTGATTAAGTCTACATTATCTTCCTTCCATCTATTACGGGCGACTGTATTTATGCTTCCTCAAGCTGCTTTGCATGCTTTGGATCGTCATGTCAGGGATTTCTTCTGGAATTGTTGAATTCTCATTACATCCATCCTATAGCTTGGGACTCTATATGCCAACCGATAGCTATGGGTGGATTGGGTATCAACTCAATTCATGGAACAGCCAAGGCAGCCCTCTTAAGGAAAGTTTGGAATGTTGTCAGCAACAAACACACCTGCTGGAGCTTATGGATTAATGCCAAGTACTTCCGTGGAACGTCTTTTTGGGACGTGTTAATCCCTAAAACTGCCCCTTGGGGTTGGAAGAACATTTTAGTGCTTAGACTTATTGCTATGCCTCACATAAAATTACTAGCTGGCAATGGGCACCAAATAAAGTTCTGGACTGACCCTTGGGTTAATGGAGGGCGTTTAAAAGATTGTCATGGAGATAGAGCAGTGTATGATCTAGGCGTGGGGCCTGATATTAACGTCCCTCAATTTATTCAGAATCACAGGTGGAAGTTTCCCACTCCCACTTCAAATGCATTGATGGATATCTTCCAAACGATTCCAAATGAGATCGAGCCATGGCCTAACTTCAATGATGGACTTGTTTGGACTCTACAAGAGCATGGCAACTTCACTTTAAAGTCTCCTCACAATCTAGTATGCAGGAAATGGGATCAAACCCTCCAGCGGCCTTCTATGATTTGGTTTACAGGGTGTATTAAAAAACACTCCATCTGTGCTTGGATGTTACTAAGGGGAAGGCTAAAAAAAAAAAGATTTCCTCCTTCAAAGGAATGTGGCGTGTGATTCTTGTTGCGTTCTTTGCAATTTGTACATGTGAGACAGCTGCTCATTTAATTGTCTACTGCCCTTACTCTCAAGAAGTGTGGAAATCTCTCTTAGAAAAGCTAGACCTGGAGCCGATCAGCTGTGAAAATCCTCCATTGGAATTGCTGGAATCCATTATATTTCCAATAGAGCAGCAACAGACAGGCCTTCTGACTCCTGGGAACACTCCAGCACGGCTGTGTTACAGAACATTATTCAGACCGCATGCAGTAGAACTCATTATCTTGACATAGCTTTCTTTCCCAAATGAAATATGTCATCATTGGAATGTTCCTCCAAGCAACTCAGGTCTCCGATCGAAGCTTCCTCCCTAATGGAACCCTGGGTGGCGAGTATCTACTTGGTCAACTAATAACTATGTGATTGGAGTTCTACGGAGTGACGTCCATAAACAGAAGGCGGGTCATATTGAGCAGGAGTTGACTTACTTTATGGCAGTATTTCAAATAATGCAGCTCATTCCAGAGAATATCACACATCTTACTATTGACTCAGATTCAGCGCTCCATCAAGTCCTCAGAAGTCTGATTGGAAGGTACGCTTTCAAGTAAGAAGATTACATACATTTCCTAATAAATTTGAGCAGATTCAGTACTTGATGCTTCATCTAAGAACAGCTCGATTCCGCAAAGTTTTAAACAGAAACTCAGCTACTTTCTACGGTAATCATAATGCATTTGAATATTTGTATAGACAAAAATATAGAAGCTAGTGAGCAGCTTTGGTGGTTAGTTTATTTATGGATTATTTTAGTACTTATTTGTTTATTAGTTGTAAATAGAGGGGTATGCCCCTTTGGAAGCATCTTCCATGTGGGAGAGTTCCTTTTCTGTATTATATTCTTTTAGAAATAGAGGAACTAACTTTTCCTTCAAAAAAAGATAAAGAAAAGATAAAAACCAGTCTCGAGGGATTCTGCCCCGTTTCCGACCAAAAACCGTATCTCGTGCAGTCAAGAGCCGACATTTGGATAAAAACGCGGGTTCGATGATTCTAGTGCATTTCATGGCATCACGATCTAGTCTTACGCTTCGAGATGCGTTCCATACTACTCTAGGCCGAAACACACATTTCAGGATATTTTGAGATACGTTTAGCTTAAAGACGTTTTTCACGCGATTCTGGGGTTAGGAACGCGTTGCAGGGGTTTCAAGGTTGTTTAAGACCGAGACCAGTGCTTCGGGCAGTTCGTTGGTAGTTCTAGGCGGCTCTGGGAGAATGAAGGTTGTAAACTGCATTTCACGCGATTCACAGTTCAGAGCCGCGCTCTGGAGCTTCTGTGACATCTTCTTACTTCAGAACGGGCTTCTGGGGAATTATGGCTCAAGAGCTAATCCTGTCGGACTTTGCCTCATTTCTGACTTTCAAGACAGTTTTGTGCAATCCGTGCCCATTATTTGGAGATAAATGGGTGCAGCGGCACTCTAGGCGTTTTGGGGTATTCCGGTCCAGTCTTTCACCTTAAAATTCGTTTCTGGCGATTCTATGCAGAAGCACCCGTTTGATGATATTCTGAGATACCTTCCTCTTTAATAAGTATTTCAGGCGAATCACGGCTTAGGAACGCATTACATGGGCTTTAGGGTTGTTTCAGACTAAAACGCGTGCTTCGGGCAATTCCGAGGTGATTTTATCATGAAACCACGTTCTAGGTGGCTCTTGAAAGATGCTGGCTCCAAACCGCGTTTCACGAAATCCACGGTCGAAAGACGCGCATAGGAAACTTCCAGGAATCCTTTTCCCCTTCAGACGGGACTCGGGCAAACTGGGGTTGAACAACTCATCGTGCGGTATTCAGAGACATTTCTTACTGAAAACCGTATTTCGTGCGGCGAATAGCCTATATCCGGATAAAAGCGTGTCCAGGGTGATTCTACGGCACTCAGGGGGTTATGCTCTTCCGTTTTGCTTTGAAATGCATCTCATACGGTCCTAGGCTGAAATACGCATTTTAGGATATTATGAGGTATGCCTTTCTTTAAAACGTGCTCCACGCGATTCTAGGGTTTCGAATGAATTGCCGGCTATTCAAGGTTGTTTAAGACCGGATCCCATGCTTCGGGCAGCCTGTTGGGGATTCTAAGCGTCTCCTGGCAAATGTAAGCTGTAAACAGCGTTTCGCGCAAGTGATGGTTAGAAGACGCGCTCGTGAAAGTACGAGTACTGCTTTTTCTTTTTCTTCTTTACTTTGAAATGGGTTTCCGGCAAGTTAGTGCATAAAAACTAGTCTCGAGCAGTGGCAGCAGCAAATCTCGAGCACTCTCTTGATCATTTTAAGGAATTCGCAGGGCTGGGCGTCAATTGGACAAAAAGGTGCAAGTTTCTTTGCAAATTGTAAGACTGATGGACAGATGGCAATATCTTCAATTCTTAATGTCACGAAGGTAGATCTTCCAATCAGATATGTTGGGGTTCCCTTGTCTTCCAGGAAGCTCAATTTCAATGACCGTGAACCTCTACTAGCGAAAGTTCGGCAACGATTATTTGGGTGGAAAGCTAAAGCATCATCATATGCAGGTAGCGTGGAACTGATTAAGTCTACATTATCTTCCTTCCATCTATTACGGGCGACTGTATTTATGCTTCCTCAAGCTGCTTTGCATGCTTTGGATCGTCATGTCAGGGATTTCTTCTGGAATTGTTGAATTCTCATTACATCCATCCTATAGCTTGGGACTCTATATGCCAACCGATAGCTATGGGTGGATTGGGTATCAACTCAATTCATGGAACAGCCAAGGCAGCCCTCTTAAGGAAAGTTTGGAATGTTGTCAGCAACAAACACACCTGCTGGAGCTTATGGATTAATGCCAAGTACTTCCGTGGAACGTCTTTTTGGGACGTGTTAATCCCTAAAACTGCCCCTTGGGGTTGGAAGAACATTTTAGTGCTTAGACTGATTGCTATGCCTCACATAAAATTACTAGCTGGCAATGGGCACCAAATAAAGTTCTGGACTGACCCTTGGGTTAATGGAGGGCGTTTAAAAGATTGTCATGGAGATAGAGCAGTGTATGATCTAGGCGTGGGGCCTGATATTAACGTCCCTCAATTTATTCAGAATCACAGGTGGAAGTTTCCCACTCCCACTTCAAATGCATTGATGGATATCTTCCAAACGATTCCAAATGAGATCGAGCCATGGCCTAACTTCAATGATGGACTTGTTTGGACTCTACAAGAGCATGGCAACTTCACTTTAAAGTCTCCTCACAATCTAGTATGCAGGAAATGGGATCAAACCCTCCAGCGGCCTTCTATGATTTGGTTTACAGGGTGTATTAAAAAACACTCCATCTGTGCTTGGATGTTACTAAGGGGAAGGCTAAAGAAAAAAGATTTTCTCATTCAAAGGAATGTGGCGTGTGATTCTTGTTGCGTTCTTTGCAATTTGTACATGTGAGACAGCTGCTCATTTAATTTTCTACTGCCCTTACTCTCAAGAATTGTGGAAATCTCTCTTAGAAAAGCTAGACCTGGAGCCGATCAGCTGTGAAAATCCTCCATTGGAATTGCTGGAATCCATTATATTTCCAATAGAGCAGCAACAGACAGGCCTTCTGACTCCTGGGAACACTCCAGCACGGCTGTGTTACAGAACATTATTCAGACCGCATGCAGCAGAACTCATTATCTTGACATAGCTTTCTTTCCCAAATGAAATTTGTCATCATTGGAATGTTCCTCCAAGCAACTCAGGTCTCCGATCGAAGCTTCCTCCCTAATCGAACCCTGGGCGGCGAGTATCTACTTGGTCAACTAATAACCATGTGATTGGAGTTCTACGGAGTGACGTCCATAAACAGAAGGCAGGTCATATTGAGCAGGAGTTGACTTACTTTATGGCAGTATTTCAAATAATGCAGCTCAATCCAGAGAATATCACACATCTTACTATTGACTCAGATTCAGCGCTCCATCAAGTCCTCAGAAGTCTGATTGGAAGGTACGCTTTCAAGTAAGAAGATTACATACATTTCCTAATAAATTTGAGCAGATTCAGTACTTGATGCTTCATCTAAGAACAGCTCGATTCCGCAAAGTTTTAAACAGAAACTCAGCTACTTTCTACGGTAATCATAATGCATTTGAATATTTGTATAGACAAAAATATAGAAGCTAGTGAGCAGCTTTGGTGGTTAGTTTATTTATGGATTATTTTAGTACTTATTTGTTTATTAGTTGTAAATAGAGGGGTATGCCCCTTTGGAAGCATCTTCCATGTGGGAGAGTTCCTTTTCTGTATTATATTCTTTTAGAAATAGAGGAACTAACTTTTCCTTCAAAAAAAGATAAAGAAAAGATAAACACCAGTCTCGAGGGATTCTGCCCCGTTTCCGACCAAAAACCGTATCTCGTGCAGTCAAGAGCCGACATTTGGATAAAAACGCGGGTTCGATGATTCTAGTGCATTTCATGGCATCACGATCTAGTCTTACGCTTCGAGATGCGTTCCATACTACTCTAGGCCGAAACACACATTTCAGGATATTTTGAGATACGTTTAGCTTAAAGACGTTTTTCACGCGATTCTGGGGTTAGGAACGCGTTGCAGGGGTTTCAAGGTTGTTTAAGACCGAGACCAGTGCTTCGGGCAGTTCGTTGGTAGTTCTAGGCGGCTCTGGGAGAATGAAGGTTGTAAACCGCATTTCACGCGATTCATAGTTCAGAGCCGCGCTCTGGAGCTTCTGTGACGTCTTCTTACTTCAGAACGGGCTTCTGGGGAATTATGGCTCAAGAGCTAATCCTGTCGGACTTTGCCTCATTTCTGACTTTCAAGACAGTTTTGTGCAATCCGTGCCCATTATTTGGAGATAAATGGGTGCAGCGGCACTCTAGGCGTTTTGGGGTATTCCGGTCCAGTCTTTCACCTTAAAATTCGTTTCTGGCGATTCTATGCAGAAGCACCCGTTTGATGATATTCTGAGATACCTTCCTCTTTAATAAGTATTTCAGGCGAATCACGGCTTAGGAACGCATTACATGGGCTTTAGGGTTGTTTCAGACTAAAACGCGTGCTTCGGGCAATTCCGAGGTGATTTTATCATGAAACCACGTTCTAGGTGGCTCTTGAAAGATGCTGGCTCCAAACCGCGTTTCACGAAATCCACGGTCGAAAGACGCGCATAGGAAACTTCCAGGAATCCTTTTCCCCTTCAGACGGGACTCGGGCAAACTGGGGTTGAACAACTCATCGTGCGGTATTCAGAGACATTTCTTACTGAAAACCGTATTTCGTGCGGCGAATAGCCTATATCCGGATAAAAGCGTGTCCAGGGTGATTCTACGGCACTCAGGGGGTTATGCTCTTCCGTTTTGCTTTGAAATGCATCTCATACGGTCCTAGGCTGAAATACGCATTTTAGGATATTATGAGGTATGCCTTTCTTTAAAACGTGCTCCACGCGATTCTAGGGTTTCGAACGAATTGCCGGCTATTCAAGGTTGTTTAAGACCGGATCCCATGCTTCGGGCAGCCTGTTGGGGATTCTAAGCGTCTCCTGGCAAATGTAAGCTGTAAACAGCGTTTCGCGCAAGTGATGGTTAGAAGACGCGCTCGTGAAAGTACGAGTACTGCTTTTTCTTTTTCTTCTTTACTTTGAAATGGGTTTCCGGCAAGTTAGTGCATAAAAACTAGTCTCGAGCAGTGGCAGCAGCAAATCTCGAGCACTCTCTTGATCATTTTAAGGAATTCGCAGGGCTGGGCGTCAATTGGACAAAAAGGTGCAAGTTTCTTTGCAAATTGTAAGACTGATGGACAGATGGCAATATCTTCAATTCTTAATGTCACGAAGGTAGATCTTCCAATCAGATATGTTGGGGTTCCCTTGTCTTCCAGGAAGCTCAATTTCAATGACCGTGAACCTCTACTAGCGAAAGTTCGGCAACGATTATTTGGGTGGAAAGCTAAAGCATCATCATATGCAGGTAGCGTGGAACTGATTAAGTCTACATTATCTTCCTTCCATCTATTACGGGCGACTGTATTTATGCTTCCTCAAGCTGCTTTGCATGCTTTGGATCGTCATGTCAGGGATTTCTTCTGGAATTGTTGAATTCTCATTACATCCATCCTATAGCTTGGGACTCTATATGCCAACCGATAGCTATGGGTGGATTGGGTATCAACTCAATTCATGGAACAGCCAAGGCAGCCCTCTTAAGGAAAGTTTGGAATGTTGTCAGCAACAAACACACCTGCTGGAGCTTATGGATTAATGCCAAGTACTTCCGTGGAACGTCTTTTTGGGACGTGTTAATCCCTAAAACTGCCCCTTGGGGTTGGAAGAACATTTTAGTGCTTAGACTGATTGCTATGCCTCACATAAAATTACTAGCTGGCAATGGGCACCAAATAAAGTTCTGGACTGACCCTTGGGTTAATGGAGGGCGTTTAAAAGATTGTCATGGAGATAGAGCAGTGTATGATCTAGGCGTGGGGCCTGATATTAACGTCCCTCAATTTATTCAGAATCACAGGTGGAAGTTTCCCACTCCCACTTCAAATGCATTGATGGATATCTTCCAAACGATTCCAAATGAGATCGAGCCATGGCCTAACTTCAATGATGGACTTGTTTGGACTCTACAAGAGCATGGCAACTTCACTTTAAAGTCTCCTCACAATCTAGTATGCAGGAAATGGGATCAAACCCTCCAGCGGCCTTCTATGATTTGGTTTACAGGGTGTATTAAAAAACACTCCATCTGTGCTTGGATGTTACTAAGGGGAAGGCTAAAGAAAAAAGATTTTCTCATTCAAAGGAATGTGGCGTGTGATTCTTGTTGCGTTCTTTGCAATTTGTACATGTGAGACAGCTGCTCATTTAATTTTCTACTGCCCTTACTCTCAAGAATTGTGGAAATCTCTCTTAGAAAAGCTAGACCTGGAGCCGATCAGCTGTGAAAATCCTCCATTGGAATTGCTGGAATCCATTATATTTCCAATAGAGCAGCAACAGACAGGCCTTCTGACTCCTGGGAACACTCCAGCACGGCTGTGTTACAGAACATTATTCAGACCGCATGCAGCAGAACTCATTATCTTGACATAGCTTTCTTTCCCAAATGAAATTTGTCATCATTGGAATGTTCCTCCAAGCAACTCAGGTCTCCGATCGAAGCTTCCTCCCTAATCGAACCCTGGGTGGCGAGTATCTACTTGGTCAACTAATAACCATGTGATTGGAGTTCTACGGAGTGACGTCCATAAACAGAAGGCAGGTCATATTGAGCAGGAGTTGACTTACTTTATGGCAGTATTTCAAATAATGCAGCTCATTCCAGAGAATATCACACATCTTACTATTGACTCAGATTCAGCGCTCCATCAAGTCCTCAGAAGTCTGATTGGAAGGTACGCTTTCAAGTAAGAAGATTACATACATTTCCTAATAAATTTGAGCAGATTCAGTACTTGATGCTTCATCTAAGAACAGCTCGATTCCGCAAAGTTTTAAACAGAAACTCAGCTACTTTCTACGGTAATCATAATGCATTTGAATATTTGTATAGACAAAAATATAGAAGCTAGTGAGCAGCTTTGGTGGTTAGTTTATTTATGGATTATTTTAGTACTTATTTGTTTATTAGTTGTAAATAGAGGGGTATGCCCCTTTGGAAGCATCTTCCATGTGGGAGAGTTCCTTTTCTGTATTATATTCTTTTAGAAATAGAGGAACTAACTTTTCCTTCAAAAAAAGATAAAGAAAAGATAAAAACCAGTCTCGAGGGATTCTGCCCCGTTTCCGACCAAAAACCGTATCTCGTGCAGTCAAGAGCCGACATTTGGATAAAAACGCGGGTTCGATGATTCTAGTGCATTTCATGGCATCACGATCTAGTCTTACGCTTCGAGATGCGTTCCATACTACTCTAGGCCGAAACACACATTTCAGGATATTTTGAGATACGTTTAGCTTAAAGACGTTTTTCACGCGATTCTGGGGTTAGGAACGCGTTGCAGGGGTTTCAAGGTTGTTTAAGACCGAGACCAGTGCTTCGGGCAGTTCGTTGGTAGTTCTAGGCGGCTCTGGGAGAATGAAGGTTGTAAACCGCATTTCACGCGATTCACAGTTCAGAGCCGCGCTCTGGAGCTTCTGTGACGTCTTCTTACTTCAGAACGGGCTTCTGGGGAATTATGGCTCAAGAGCTAATCCTGTCGGACTTTGCCTCATTTCTGACTTTCAAGACAGTTTTGTGCAATCCGTGCCCATTATTTGGAGATAAATGGGTGCAGCGGCACTCTAGGCGTTTTGGGGTATTCCGGTCCAGTCTTTCACCTTAAAATTCGTTTCTGGCGATTCTATGCAGAAGCACCCGTTTGATGATATTCTGAGATACCTTCCTCTTTAATAAGTATTTCAGGCGAATCACGGCTTAGGAACGCATTACATGGGCTTTAGGGTTGTTTCAGACTAAAACGCGTGCTTCGGGCAATTCCGAGGTGATTTTATCATGAAACCACGTTCTAGGTGGCTCTTGAAAGATGCTGGCTCCAAACCGCGTTTCACGAAATCCACGGTCGAAAGACGCGCATAGGAAACTTCCAGGAATCCTTTTCCCCTTCAGACGGGACTCGGGCAAACTGGGGTTGAACAACTCATCGTGCGGTATTCAGAGACATTTCTTACTGAAAACCGTATTTCGTGCGGCGAATAGCCTATATCCGGATAAAAGCGTGTCCAGGGTGATTCTACGGCACTCAGGGGGTTATGCTCTTCCGTTTTGCTTTGAAATGCATCTCATACGGTCCTAGGCTGAAATACGCATTTTAGGATATTATGAGGTATGCCTTTCTTTAAAACGTGCTCCACGCGATTCTAGGGTTTCGAACGAATTGCCGGCTATTCAAGGTTGTTTAAGACCGGATCCCATGCTTCGGGCAGCCTGTTGGGGATTCTAAGCGTCTCCTGGCAAATGTAAGCTGTAAACAGCGTTTCGCGCAAGTGATGGTTAGAAGACGCGCTCGTGAAAGTACGAGTACTGCTTTTTCTTTTTCTTCTTTACTTTGAAATGGGTTTCCGGCAAGTTAGTGCATAAAAACTAGTCTCGAGCAGTGGCAGCAGCAAATCTCGAGCACTCTCTTGATCATTTTAAGGAATTCGCAGGGCTGGGCGTCAATTGGACAAAAAGGTGCAAGTTTCTTTGCAAATTGTAAGACTGATGGACAGATGGCAATATCTTCAATTCTTAATGTCACGAAGGTAGATCTTCCAATCAGATATGTTGGGGTTCCCTTGTCTTCCAGGAAGCTCAATTTCAATGACCGTGAACCTCTACTAGCGAAAGTTCGGCAACGATTATTTGGGTGGAAAGCTAAAGCATCATCATATGCAGGTAGCGTGGAACTGATTAAGTCTACATTATCTTCCTTCCATCTATTACGGGCGACTGTATTTATGCTTCCTCAAGCTGCTTTGCATGCTTTGGATCGTCATGTCAGGGATTTCTTCTGGAATTGTTGAATTCTCATTACATCCATCCTATAGCTTGGGACTCTATATGCCAACCGATAGCTATGGGTGGATTGGGTATCAACTCAATTCATGGAACAGCCAAGGCAGCCCTCTTAAGGAAAGTTTGGAATGTTGTCAGCAACAAACACACCTGCTGGAGCTTATGGATTAATGCCAAGTACTTCCGTGGAACGTCTTTTTGGGACGTGTTAATCCCTAAAACTGCCCCTTGGGGTTGGAAGAACATTTTAGTGCTTAGACTGATTGCTATGCCTCACATAAAATTACTAGCTGGCAATGGGCACCAAATAAAGTTCTGGACTGACCCTTGGGTTAATGGAGGGCGTTTAAAAGATTGTCATGGAGATAGAGCAGTGTATGATCTAGGCGTGGGGCCTGATATTAACGTCCCTCAATTTATTCAGAATCACAGGTGGAAGTTTCCCACTCCCACTTCAAATGCATTGATGGATATCTTCCAAACGATTCCAAATGAGATCGAGCCATGGCCTAACTTCAATGATGGACTTGTTTGGACTCTACAAGAGCATGGCAACTTCACTTTAAAGTCTCCTCACAATCTAGTATGCAGGAAATGGGATCAAACCCTCCAGCGGCCTTCTATGATTTGGTTTACAGGGTGTATTAAAAAACACTCCATCTGTGCTTGGATGTTACTAAGGGGAAGGCTAAAGAAAAAAGATTTTCTCATTCAAAGGAATGTGGCGTGTGATTCTTGTTGCGTTCTTTGCAATTTGTACATGTGAGACAGCTGCTCATTTAATTTTCTACTGCCCTTACTCTCAAGAATTGTGGAAATCTCTCTTAGAAAAGCTAGACCTGGAGCCGATCAGCTGTGAAAATCCTCCATTGGAATTGCTGGAATCCATTATATTTCCAATAGAGCAGCAACAGACAGGCCTTCTGACTCCTGGGAACACTCCAGCACGGCTGTGTTACAGAACATTATTCAGACCGCATGCAGCAGAACTCATTATCTTGACATAGCTTTCTTTCCCAAATGAAATTTGTCATCATTGGAATGTTCCTCCAAGCAACTCAGGTCTCCGATCGAAGCTTCCTCCCTAATCGAACCCTGGGTGGCGAGTATCTACTTGGTCAACTAATAACCATGTGATTGGAGTTCTACGGAGTGACGTCCATAAACAGAAGGCAGGTCATATTGAGCAGGAGTTGACTTACTTTATGGCAGTATTTCAAATAATGCAGCTCATTCCAGAGAATATCACACATCTTACTATTGACTCAGATTCAGCGCTCCATCAAGTCCTCAGAAGTCTGATTGGAAGGTACGCTTTCAAGTAAGAAGATTACATACATTTCCTAATAAATTTGAGCAGATTCAGTACTTGATGCTTCATCTAAGAACAGCTCGATTCCGCAAAGTTTTAAACAGAAACTCAGCTACTTTCTACGGTAATCATAATGCATTTGAATATTTGTATAGACAAAAATATAGAAGCTAGTGAGCAGCTTTGGTGGTTAGTTTATTTATGGATTATTTTAGTACTTATTTGTTTATTAGTTGTAAATAGAGGGGTATGCCCCTTTGGAAGCATCTTCCATGTGGGAGAGTTCCTTTTCTGTATTATATTCTTTTAGAAATAGAGGAACTAACTTTTCCTTCAAAAAAAGATAAAGAAAAGATAAAAACCAGTCTCGAGGGATTCTGCCCCGTTTCCGACCAAAAACCGTATCTCGTGCAGTCAAGAGCCGACATTTGGATAAAAACGCGGGTTCGATGATTCTAGTGCATTTCATGGCATCACGATCTAGTCTTACGCTTCGAGATGCGTTCCATACTACTCTAGGCCGAAACACACATTTCAGGATATTTTGAGATACGTTTAGCTTACAGACGTTTTTCACGCGATTCTGGGGTTAGGAACGCGTTGCAGGGGTTTCAAGGTTGTTTAAGACCGAGACCAGTGCTTCGGGCAGTTCGTTGGTAGTTCTAGGCGGCTCTGGGAGAATGAAGGTTGTAAACCGCATTTCACGCGATTCACAGTTCAGAGCCGTGCTCTGGAGCTTCTGTGACGTCTTCTTACTTCAGAACGGGCTTCTGGGGAATTATGGCTCAAGAGCTAATCCTGTCGGACTTTGCCTCATTTCTGACTTTCAAGACAGTTTTGTGCAATCCGTGCCCATTATTTGGAGATAAATGGGTGCAGCGGCACTCTAGGCGTTTTGGGGTATTCCGGTCCAGTCTTTCACCTTAAAATTCGTTTCTGGCGATTCTATGCAGAAGCACCCGTTTGATGATATTCTGAGATACCTTCCTCTTTAATAAGTATTTCAGGCGAATCACGGCTTAGGAACGCATTACATGGGCTTTAGGGTTGTTTCAGACTAAAACGCGTGCTTCGGGCAATTCCGAGGTGATTTTATCATGAAACCACGTTCTAGGTGGCTCTTGAAAGATGCTGGCTCCAAACCGCGTTTCACGAAATCCACGGTCGAAAGACGCGCATAGGAAACTTCCAGGAATCCTTTTCCCCTTCAGACGGGACTCGGGCAAACTGGGGTTGAACAACTCATCGTGCGGTATTCAGAGACATTTCTTACTGAAAACCGTATTTCGTGCGGCGAATAGCCTATATCCGGATAAAAGCGTGTCCAGGGTGATTCTACGGCACTCAGGGGGTTATGCTCTTCCGTTTTGCTTTGAAATGCATCTCATACGGTCCTAGGCTGAAATACGCATTTTAGGATATTATGAGGTATGCCTTTCTTTAAAACGTGCTCCACGCGATTCTAGGGTTTCGAACGAATTGCCGGCTATTCAAGGTTGTTTAAGACCGGATCCCATGCTTCGGGCAGCCTGTTGGGGATTCTAAGCGTCTCCTGGCAAATGTAAGCTGTAAACAGCGTTTCGCGCAAGTGATGGTTAGAAGACGCGCTCGTGAAAGTACGAGTACTGCTTTTTCTTTTTCTTCTTTACTTTGAAATGGGTTTCCGGCAAGTTAGTGCATAAAAACTAGTCTCGAGCAGTGGCAGCAGCAAATCTCGAGCACTCTCTTGATCATTTTAAGGAATTCGCAGGGCTGGGCGTCAATTGGACAAAAAGGTGCAAGTTTCTTTGCAAATTGTAAGACTGATGGACAGATGGCAATATCTTCAATTCTTAATGTCACGAAGGTAGATCTTCCAATCAGATATGTTGGGGTTCCCTTGTCTTCCAGGAAGCTCAATTTCAATGACCGTGAACCTCTACTAGCGAAAGTTCGGCAACGATTATTTGGGTGGAAAGCTAAAGCATCATCATATGCAGGTAGCGTGGAACTGATTAAGTCTACATTATCTTCCTTCCATCTATTACGGGCGACTGTATTTATGCTTCCTCAAGCTGCTTTGCATGCTTTGGATCGTCATGTCAGGGATTTCTTCTGGAATTGTTGAATTCTCATTACATCCATCCTATAGCTTGGGACTCTATATGCCAACCGATAGCTATGGGTGGATTGGGTATCAACTCAATTCATGGAACAGCCAAGGCAGCCCTCTTAAGGAAAGTTTGGAATGTTGTCAGCAACAAACACACCTGCTGGAGCTTATGGATTAATGCCAAGTACTTCCGTGGAACGTCTTTTTGGGACGTGTTAATCCCTAAAACTGCCCCTTGGGGTTGGAAGAACATTTTAGTGCTTAGACTGATTGCTATGCCTCACATAAAATTACTAGCTGGCAATGGGCACCAAATAAAGTTCTGGACTGACCCTTGGGTTAATGGAGGGCGTTTAAAAGATTGTCATGGAGATAGAGCAGTGTATGATCTAGGCGTGGGGCCTGATATTAACGTCCCTCAATTTATTCAGAATCACAGGTGGAAGTTTCCCACTCCCACTTCAAATGCATTGATGGATATCTTCCAAACGATTCCAAATGAGATCGAGCCATGGCCTAACTTCAATGATGGACTTGTTTGGACTCTACAAGAGCATGGCAACTTCACTTTAAAGTCTCCTCACAATCTAGTATGCAGGAAATGGGATCAAACCCTCCAGCGGCCTTCTATGATTTGGTTTACAGGGTGTATTAAAAAACACTCCATCTGTGCTTGGATGTTACTAAGGGGAAGGCTAAAGAAAAAAGATTTTCTCATTCAAAGGAATGTGGCGTGTGATTCTTGTTGCGTTCTTTGCAATTTGTACATGTGAGACAGCTGCTCATTTAATTTTCTACTGCCCTTACTCTCAAGAATTGTGGAAATCTCTCTTAGAAAAGCTAGACCTGGAGCCGATCAGCTGTGAAAATCCTCCATTGGAATTGCTGGAATCCATTATATTTCCAATAGAGCAGCAACAGACAGGCCTTCTGACTCCTGGGAACACTCCAGCACGGCTGTGTTACAGAACATTATTCAGACCGCATGCAGCAGAACTCATTATCTTGACATAGCTTTCTTTCCCAAATGAAATTTGTCATCATTGGAATGTTCCTCCAAGCAACTCAGGTCTCCGATCGAAGCTTCCTCCCTAATCGAACCCTGGGTGGCGAGTATCTACTTGGTCAACTAATAACCATGTGATTGGAGTTCTACGGAGTGACGTCCATAAACAGAAGGCAGGTCATATTGAGCAGGAGTTGACTTACTTTATGGCAGTATTTCAAATAATGCAGCTCATTCCAGAGAATATCACACATCTTACTATTGACTCAGATTCAGCGCTCCATCAAGTCCTCAGAAGTCTGATTGGAAGGTACGCTTTCAAGTAAGAAGATTACATACATTTCCTAATAAATTTGAGCAGATTCAGTACTTGATGCTTCATCTAAGAACAGCTCGATTCCGCAAAGTTTTAAACAGAAACTCAGCTACTTTCTACGGTAATCATAATGCATTTGAATATTTGTATAGACAAAAATATAGAAGCTAGTGAGCAGCTTTGGTGGTTAGTTTATTTATGGATTATTTTAGTACTTATTTGTTTATTAGTTGTAAATAGAGGGGTATGCCCCTTTGGAAGCATCTTCCATGTGGGAGAGTTCCTTTTCTGTATTATATTCTTTTAGAAATAGAGGAACTAACTTTTCCTTCAAAAAAAGATAAAGAAAAGATAAAAACCAGTCTCGAGGGATTCTGCCCCGTTTCCGACCAAAAACCGTATCTCGTGCAGTCAAGAGCCGACATTTGGATAAAAACGCGGGTTCGATGATTCTAGTGCATTTCATGGCATCACGATCTAGTCTTACGCTTCGAGATGCGTTCCATACTACTCTAGGCCGAAACACACATTTCAGGATATTTTGAGATACGTTTAGCTTAAAGACGTTTTTCACGCGATTCTGGGGTTAGGAACGCGTTGCAGGGGTTTCAAGGTTGTTTAAGACCGAGACCAGTGCTTCGGGCAGTTCGTTGGTAGTTCTAGGCGGCTCTGGGAGAATGAAGGTTGTAAACCGCATTTCACGCGATTCACAGTTCAGAGCCGCGCTCTGGAGCTTCTGTGACGTCTTCTTACTTCAGAACGGGCTTCTGGGGAATTATGGCTCAAGAGCTAATCCTGTCGGACTTTGCCTCATTTCTGACTTTCAAGACAGTTTTGTGCAATCCGTGCCCATTATTTGGAGATAAATGGGTGCAGCGGCACTCTAGGCGTTTTGGGGTATTCCGGTCCAGTCTTTCACCTTAAAATTCGTTTCTGGCGATTCTATGCAGAAGCACCCGTTTGATGATATTCTGAGATACCTTCCTCTTTAATAAGTATTTCAGGCGAATCACGGCTTAGGAACGCATTACATGGGCTTTAGGGTTGTTTCAGACTAAAACGCGTGCTTCGGGCAATTCCGAGGTGATTTTATCATGAAACCACGTTCTAGGTGGCTCTTGAAAGATGCTGGCTCCAAACCGCGTTTCACGAAATCCACGGTCGAAAGACGCGCATAGGAAACTTCCAGGAATCCTTTTCCCCTTCAGACGGGACTCGGGCAAACTGGGGTTGAACAACTCATCGTGCGGTATTCAGAGACATTTCTTACTGAAAACCGTATTTCGTGCGGCGAATAGCCTATATCCGGATAAAAGCGTGTCCAGGGTGATTCTACGGCACTCAGGGGGTTATGCTCTTCCGTTTTGCTTTGAAATGCATCTCATACGGTCCTAGGCTGAAATACGCATTTTAGGATATTATGAGGTATGCCTTTCTTTAAAACGTGCTCCACGCGATTCTAGGGTTTCGAACGAATTGCCGGCTATTCAAGGTTGTTTAAGACCGGATCCCATGCTTCGGGCAGCCTGTTGGGGATTCTAAGCGTCTCCTGGCAAATGTAAGCTGTAAACAGCGTTTCGCGCAAGTGATGGTTAGAAGACGCGCTCGTGAAAGTACGAGTACTGCTTTTTCTTTTTCTTCTTTACTTTGAAATGGGTTTCCGGCAAGTTAGTGCATAAAAACTAGTCTCGAGCAGTGGCAGCAGCAAATCTCGAGCACTCTCTTGATCATTTTAAGGAATTCGCAGGGCTGGGCGTCAATTGGACAAAAAGGTGCAAGTTTCTTTGCAAATTGTAAGACTGATGGACAGATGGCAATATCTTCAATTCTTAATGTCACGAAGGTAGATCTTCCAATCAGATATGTTGGGGTTCCCTTGTCTTCCAGGAAGCTCAATTTCAATGACCGTGAACCTCTACTAGCGAAAGTTCGGCAACGATTATTTGGGTGGAAAGCTAAAGCATCATCATATGCAGGTAGCGTGGAACTGATTAAGTCTACATTATCTTCCTTCCATCTATTACGGGCGACTGTATTTATGCTTCCTCAAGCTGCTTTGCATGCTTTGGATCGTCATGTCAGGGATTTCTTCTGGAATTGTTGAATTCTCATTACATCCATCCTATAGCTTGGGACTCTATATGCCAACCGATAGCTATGGGTGGATTGGGTATCAACTCAATTCATGGAACAGCCAAGGCAGCCCTCTTAAGGAAAGTTTGGAATGTTGTCAGCAACAAACACACCTGCTGGAGCTTATGGATTAATGCCAAGTACTTCCGTGGAACGTCTTTTTGGGACGTGTTAATCCCTAAAACTGCCCCTTGGGGTTGGAAGAACATTTTAGTGCTTAGACTGATTGCTATGCCTCACATAAAATTACTAGCTGGCAATGGGCACCAAATAAAGTTCTGGACTGACCCTTGGGTTAATGGAGGGCGTTTAAAAGATTGTCATGGAGATAGAGCAGTGTATGATCTAGGCGTGGGGCCTGATATTAACGTCCCTCAATTTATTCAGAATCACAGGTGGAAGTTTCCCACTCCCACTTCAAATGCATTGATGGATATCTTCCAAACGATTCCAAATGAGATCGAGCCATGGCCTAACTTCAATGATGGACTTGTTTGGACTCTACAAGAGCATGGCAACTTCACTTTAAAGTCTCCTCACAATCTAGTATGCAGGAAATGGGATCAAACCCTCCAGCGGCCTTCTATGATTTGGTTTACAGGGTGTATTAAAAAACACTCCATCTGTGCTTGGATGTTACTAAGGGGAAGGCTAAAGAAAAAAGATTTTCTCATTCAAAGGAATGTGGCGTGTGATTCTTGTTGCGTTCTTTGCAATTTGTACATGTGAGACAGCTGCTCATTTAATTTTCTACTGCCCTTACTCTCAAGAATTGTGGAAATCTCTCTTAGAAAAGCTAGACCTGGAGCCGATCAGCTGTGAAAATCCTCCATTGGAATTGCTGGAATCCATTATATTTCCAATAGAGCAGCAACAGACAGGCCTTCTGACTCCTGGGAACACTCCAGCACGGCTGTGTTACAGAACATTATTCAGACCGCATGCAGCAGAACTCATTATCTTGACATAGCTTTCTTTCCCAAATGAAATTTGTCATCATTGGAATGTTCCTCCAAGCAACTCAGGTCTCCGATCGAAGCTTCCTCCCTAATCGAACCCTGGGTAGCGAGTATCTACTTGGTCAACTAATAACCATGTGATTGGAGTTCTACGGAGTGACGTCCATAAACAGAAGGCAGGTCATATTGAGCAGGAGTTGACTTACTTTATGGCAGTATTTCAAATAATGCAGCTCATTCCAGAGAATATCACACATCTTACTATTGACTCAGATTCAGCGCTCCATCAAGTCCTCAGAAGTCTGATTGGAAGGTACGCTTTCAAGTAAGAAGATTACATACATTTCCTAATAAATTTGAGCAGATTCAGTACTTGATGCTTCATCTAAGAACAGCTCGATTCCGCAAAGTTTTAAACAGAAACTCAGCTACTTTCTACGGTAATCATAATGCATTTGAATATTTGTATAGACAAAAATATAGAAGCTAGTGAGCAGCTTTGGTGGTTAGTTTATTTATGGATTATTTTAGTACTTATTTGTTTATTAGTTGTAAATAGAGGGGTATGCCCCTTTGGAAGCATCTTCCATGTGGGAGAGTTCCTTTTCTGTATTATATTCTTTTAGAAATAGAGGAACTAACTTTTCCTTCAAAAAAAGATAAAGAAAAGATAAAAACCAGTCTCGAGGGATTCTGCCCCGTTTCCGACCAAAAACCGTATCTCGTGCAGTCAAGAGCCGACATTTGGATAAAAACGCGGGTTCGATGATTCTAGTGCATTTCATGGCATCACGATCTAGTCTTACGCTTCGAGATGCGTTCCATACTACTCTAGGCCGAAACACACATTTCAGGATATTTTGAGATACGTTTAGCTTAAAGACGTTTTTCACGCGATTCTGGGGTTAGGAACGCGTTGCAGGGGTTTCAAGGTTGTTTAAGACCGAGACCAGTGCTTCGGGCAGTTCGTTGGTAGTTCTAGGCGGCTCTGGGAGAATGAAGGTTGTAAACCGCATTTCACGCGATTCACAGTTCAGAGCCGCGCTCTGGAGCTTCTGTGACGTCTTCTTACTTCAGAACGGGCTTCTGGGGAATTATGGCTCAAGAGCTAATCCTGTCGGACTTTGCCTCATTTCTGACTTTCAAGACAGTTTTGTGCAATCCGTGCCCATTATTTGGAGATAAATGGGTGCAGCGGCACTCTAGGCGTTTTGGGGTATTCCGGTCCAGTCTTTCACCTTAAAATTCGTTTCTGGCGATTCTATGCAGAAGCACCCGTTTGATGATATTCTGAGATACCTTCCTCTTTAATAAGTATTTCAGGCGAATCACGGCTTAGGAACGCATTACATGGGCTTTAGGGTTGTTTCAGACTAAAACGCGTGCTTCGGGCAATTCCGAGGTGATTTTATCATGAAACCACGTTCTAGGTGGCTCTTGAAAGATGCTGGCTCCAAACCGCGTTTCACGAAATCCACGGTCGAAAGACGCGCATAGGAAACTTCCAGGAATCCTTTTCCCCTTCAGACGGGACTCGGGCAAACTGGGGTTGAACAACTCATCGTGCGGTATTCAGAGACATTTCTTACTGAAAACCGTATTTCGTGCGGCGAATAGCCTATATCCGGATAAAAGCGTGTCCAGGGTGATTCTACGGCACTCAGGGGGTTATGCTCTTCCGTTTTGCTTTGAAATGCATCTCATACGGTCCTAGGCTGAAATACGCATTTTAGGATATTATGAGGTATGCCTTTCTTTAAAACGTGCTCCACGCGATTCTAGGGTTTCGAACGAATTGCCGGCTATTCAAGGTTGTTTAAGACCGGATCCCATGCTTCGGGCAGCCTGTTGGGGATTCTAAGCGTCTCCTGGCAAATGTAAGCTGTAAACAGCGTTTCGCGCAAGTGATGGTTAGAAGACGCGCTCGTGAAAGTACGAGTACTGCTTTTTCTTTTTCTTCTTTACTTTGAAATGGGTTTCCGGCAAGTTAGTGCATAAAAACTAGTCTCGAGCAGTGGCAGCAGCAAATCTCGAGCACTCTCTTGATCATTTTAAGGAATTCGCAGGGCTGGGCGTCAATTGGACAAAAAGGTGCAACTTTCTTTGCAAATTGTAAGACTGATGGACAGATGGCAATATCTTCAATTCTTAATGTCACGAAGGTAGATCTTCCAATCAGATATGTTGGGGTTCCCTTGTCTTCCAGGAAGCTCAATTTCAATGACCGTGAACCTCTACTAGCGAAAGTTCGGCAACGATTATTTGGGTGGAAAGCTAAAGCATCATCATATGCAGGTAGCGTGGAACTGATTAAGTCTACATTATCTTCCTTCCATCTATTACGGGCGACTGTATTTATGCTTCCTCAAGCTGCTTTGCATGCTTTGGATCGTCATGTCAGGGATTTCTTCTGGAATTGTTGAATTCTCATTACATCCATCCTATAGCTTGGGACTCTATATGCCAACCGATAGCTATGGGTGGATTGGGTATCAACTCAATTCATGGAACAGCCAAGGCAGCCCTCTTAAGGAAAGTTTGGAATGTTGTCAGCAACAAACACACCTGCTGGAGCTTATGGATTAATGCCAAGTACTTCCGTGGAACGTCTTTTTGGGACGTGTTAATCCCTAAAACTGCCCCTTGGGGTTGGAAGAACATTTTAGTGCTTAGACTGATTGCTATGCCTCACATAAAATTACTAGCTGGCAATGGGCACCAAATAAAGTTCTGGACTGACCCTTGGGTTAATGGAGGGCGTTTAAAAGATTGTCATGGAGATAGAGCAGTGTATGATCTAGGCGTGGGGCCTGATATTAACGTCCCTCAATTTATTCAGAATCACAGGTGGAAGTTTCCCACTCCCACTTCAAATGCATTGATGGATATCTTCCAAACGATTCCAAATGAGATCGAGCCATGGCCTAACTTCAATGATGGACTTGTTTGGACTCTACAAGAGCATGGCAACTTCACTTTAAAGTCTCCTCACAATCTAGTATGCAGGAAATGGGATCAAACCCTCCAGCGGCCTTCTATGATTTGGTTTACAGGGTGTATTAAAAAACACTCCATCTGTGCTTGGATGTTACTAAGGGGAAGGCTAAAGAAAAAAGATTTTCTCATTCAAAGGAATGTGGCGTGTGATTCTTGTTGCGTTCTTTGCAATTTGTACATGTGAGACAGCTGCTCATTTAATTTTCTACTGCCCTTACTCTCAAGAATTGTGGAAATCTCTCTTAGAAAAGCTAGACCTGGAGCCGATCAGCTGTGAAAATCCTCCATTGGAATTGCTGGAATCCATTATATTTCCAATAGAGCAGCAACAGACAGGCCTTCTGACTCCTGGGAACACTCCAGCACGGCTGTGTTACAGAACATTATTCAGACCGCATGCAGCAGAACTCATTATCTTGACATAGCTTTCTTTCCCAAATGAAATTTGTCATCATTGGAATGTTCCTCCAAGCAACTCAGGTCTCCGATCGAAGCTTCCTCCCTAATCGAACCCTGGGTGGCGAGTATCTACTTGGTCAACTAATAACCATGTGATTGGAGTTCTACGGAGTGACGTCCATAAACAGAAGGCAGGTCATATTGAGCAGGAGTTGACTTACTTTATGGCAGTATTTCAAATAATGCAGCTCATTCCAGAGAATATCACACATCTTACTATTGACTCAGATTCAGCGCTCCATCAAGTCCTCAGAAGTCTGATTGGAAGGTACGCTTTCAAGTAAGAAGATTACATACATTTCCTAATAAATTTGAGCAGATTCAGTACTTGATGCTTCATCTAAGAACAGCTCGATTCCGCAAAGTTTTAAACAGAAACTCAGCTACTTTCTACGGTAATCATAATGCATTTGAATATTTGTATAGACAAAAATATAGAAGCTAGTGAGCAGCTTTGGTGGTTAGTTTATTTATGGATTATTTTAGTACTTATTTGTTTATTAGTTGTAAATAGAGGGGTATGCCCCTTTGGAAGCATCTTCCATGTGGGAGAGTTCCTTTTCTGTATTATATTCTTTTAGAAATAGAGGAACTAACTTTTCCTTCAAAAAAAGATAAAGAAAAGATAAAAACCAGTCTCGAGGGATTCTGCCCCGTTTCCGACCAAAAACCGTATCTCGTGCAGTCAAGAGCCGACATTTGGATAAAAACGCGGGTTCGATGATTCTAGTGCATTTCATGGCATCACGATCTAGTCTTACGCTTCGAGATGCGTTCCATACTACTCTAGGCCGAAACACACATTTCAGGATATTTTGAGATACGTTTAGCTTAAAGACGTTTTTCACGCGATTCTGGGGTTAGGAACGCGTTGCAGGGGTTTCAAGGTTGTTTAAGACCGAGACCAGTGCTTCGGGCAGTTCGTTGGTAGTTCTAGGCGGCTCTGGGAGAATGAAGGTTGTAAACCGCATTTCACGCGATTCACAGTTCAGAGCCGCGCTCTGGAGCTTCTGTGACGTCTTCTTACTTCAGAACGGGCTTCTGGGGAATTATGGCTCAAGAGCTAATCCTGTCGGACTTTGCCTCATTTCTGACTTTCAAGACAGTTTTGTGCAATCCGTGCCCATTATTTGGAGATAAATGGGTGCAGCGGCACTCTAGGCGTTTTGGGGTATTCCGGTCCAGTCTTTCACCTTAAAATTCGTTTCTGGCGATTCTATGCAGAAGCACCCGTTTGATGATATTCTGAGATACCTTCCTCTTTAATAAGTATTTCAGGCGAATCACGGCTTAGGAACGCATTACATGGGCTTTAGGGTTGTTTCAGACTAAAACGCGTGCTTCGGGCAATTCCGAGGTGATTTTATCATGAAACCACGTTCTAGGTGGCTCTTGAAAGATGCTGGCTCCAAACCGCGTTTCACGAAATCCACGGTCGAAAGACGCGCATAGGAAACTTCCAGGAATCCTTTTCCCCTTCAGACGGGACTCGGGCAAACTGGGGTTGAACAACTCATCGTGCGGTATTCAGAGACATTTCTTACTGAAAACCGTATTTCGTGCGGCGAATAGCCTATATCCGGATAAAAGCGTGTCCAGGGTGATTCTACGGCACTCAGGGGGTTATGCTCTTCCGTTTTGCTTTGAAATGCATCTCATACGGTCCTAGGCTGAAATACGCATTTTAGGATATTATGAGGTATGCCTTTCTTTAAAACGTGCTCCACGCGATTCTAGGGTTTCGAACGAATTGCCGGCTATTCAAGGTTGTTTAAGACCGGATCCCATGCTTCGGGCAGCCTGTTGGGGATTCTAAGCGTCTCCTGGCAAATGTAAGCTGTAAACAGCGTTTCGCGCAAGTGATGGTTAGAAGACGCGCTCGTGAAAGTACGAGTACTGCTTTTTCTTTTTCTTCTTTACTTTGAAATGGGTTTCCGGCAAGTTAGTGCATAAAAACTAGTCTCGAGCAGTGGCAGCAGCAAATCTCGAGCACTCTCTTGATCATTTTAAGGAATTCGCAGGGCTGGGCGTCAATTGGACAAAAAGGTGCAAGTTTCTTTGCAAATTGTAAGACTGATGGACAGATGGCAATATCTTCAATTCTTAATGTCACGAAGGTAGATCTTCCAATCAGATATGTTGGGGTTCCCTTGTCTTCCAGGAAGCTCAATTTCAATGACCGTGAACCTCTACTAGCGAAAGTTCGGCAACGATTATTTGGGTGGAAAGCTAAAGCATCATCATATGCAGGTAGCGTGGAACTGATTAAGTCTACATTATCTTCCTTCCATCTATTACGGGCGACTGTATTTATGCTTCCTCAAGCTGCTTTGCATGCTTTGGATCGTCATGTCAGGGATTTCTTCTGGAATTGTTGAATTCTCATTACATCCATCCTATAGCTTGGGACTCTATATGCCAACCGATAGCTATGGGTGGATTGGGTATCAACTCAATTCATGGAACAGCCAAGGCAGCCCTCTTAAGGAAAGTTTGGAATGTTGTCAGCAACAAACACACCTGCTGGAGCTTATGGATTAATGCCAAGTACTTCCGTGGAACGTCTTTTTGGGACGTGTTAATCCCTAAAACTGCCCCTTGGGGTTGGAAGAACATTTTAGTGCTTAGACTGATTGCTATGCCTCACATAAAATTACTAGCTGGCAATGGGCACCAAATAAAGTTCTGGACTGACCCTTGGGTTAATGGAGGGCGTTTAAAAGATTGTCATGGAGATAGAGCAGTGTATGATCTAGGCGTGGGGCCTGATATTAACGTCCCTCAATTTATTCAGAATCACAGGTGGAAGTTTCCCACTCCCACTTCAAATGCATTGATGGATATCTTCCAAACGATTCCAAATGAGATCGAGCCATGGCCTAACTTCAATGATGGACTTGTTTGGACTCTACAAGAGCATGGCAACTTCACTTTAAAGTCTCCTCACAATCTAGTATGCAGGAAATGGGATCAAACCCTCCAGCGGCCTTCTATGATTTGGTTTACAGGGTGTATTAAAAAACACTCCATCTGTGCTTGGATGTTACTAAGGGGAAGGCTAAAGAAAAAAGATTTTCTCATTCAAAGGAATGTGGCGTGTGATTCTTGTTGCGTTCTTTGCAATTTGTACATGTGAGACAGCTGCTCATTTAATTTTCTACTGCCCTTACTCTCAAGAATTGTGGAAATCTCTCTTAGAAAAGCTAGACCTGGAGCCGATCAGCTGTGAAAATCCTCCATTGGAATTGCTGGAATCCATTATATTTCCAATAGAGCAGCAACAGACAGGCCTTCTGACTCCTGGGAACACTCCAGCACGGCTGTGTTACAGAACATTATTCAGACCGCATGCAGCAGAACTCATTATCTTGACATAGCTTTCTTTCCCAAATGAAATTTGTCATCATTGGAATGTTCCTCCAAGCAACTCAGGTCTCCGATCGAAGCTTCCTCCCTAATCGAACCCTGGGTGGCGAGTATCTACTTGGTCAACTAATAACCATGTGATTGGAGTTCTACGGAGTGACGTCCATAAACAGAAGGCAGGTCATATTGAGCAGGAGTTGACTTACTTTATGGCAGTATTTCAAATAATGCAGCTCATTCCAGAGAATATCACACATCTTACTATTGACTCAGATTCAGCGCTCCATCAAGTCCTCAGAAGTCTGATTGGAAGGTACGCTTTCAAGTAAGAAGATTACATACATTTCCTAATAAATTTGAGCAGATTCAGTACTTGATGCTTCATCTAAGAACAGCTCGATTCCGCAAAGTTTTAAACAGAAACTCAGCTACTTTCTACGGTAATCATAATGCATTTGAATATTTGTATAGACAAAAATATAGAAGCTAGTGAGCAGCTTTGGTGGTTAGTTTATTTATGGATTATTTTAGTACTTATTTGTTTATTAGTTGTAAATAGAGGGGTATGCCCCTTTGGAAGCATCTTCCATGTGGGAGAGTTCCTTTTCTGTATTATATTCTTTTAGAAATAGAGGAACTAACTTTTCCTTCAAAAAAAGATAAAGAAAAGATAAAAACCAGTCTCGAGGGATTCTGCCCCGTTTCCGACCAAAAACCGTATCTCGTGCAGTCAAGAGCCGACATTTGGATAAAAACGCGGGTTCGATGATTCTAGTGCATTTCATGGCATCACGATCTAGTCTTACGCTTCGAGATGCGTTCCATACTACTCTAGGCCGAAACACACATTTCAGGATATTTTGAGATACGTTTAGCTTAAAGACGTTTTTCACGCGATTCTGGGGTTAGGAACGCGTTGCAGGGGTTTCAAGGTTGTTTAAGACCGAGACCAGTGCTTCGGGCAGTTCGTTGGTAGTTCTAGGCGGCTCTGGGAGAATGAAGGTTGTAAACCGCATTTCACGCGATTCACAGTTCAGAGCCGCGCTCTGGAGCTTCTGTGACGTCTTCTTACTTCAGAACGGGCTTCTGGGGAATTATGGCTCAAGAGCTAATCCTGTCGGACTTTGCCTCATTTCTGACTTTCAAGACAGTTTTGTGCAATCCGTGCCCATTATTTGGAGATAAATGGGTGCAGCGGCACTCTAGGCGTTTTGGGGTATTCCGGTCCAGTCTTTCACCTTAAAATTCGTTTCTGGCGATTCTATGCAGAAGCACCCGTTTGATGATATTCTGAGATACCTTCCTCTTTAATAAGTATTTCAGGCGAATCACGGCTTAGGAACGCATTACATGGGCTTTAGGGTTGTTTCAGACTAAAACGCGTGCTTCGGGCAATTCCGAGGTGATTTTATCATGAAACCACGTTCTAGGTGGCTCTTGAAAGATGCTGGCTCCAAACCGCGTTTCACGAAATCCACGGTTGAAAGACGCGCATAGGAAACTTCCAGGAATCCTTTTCCCCTTCAGACGGGACTCGGGCAAACTGGGGTTGAACAACTCATCGTGCGGTATTCAGAGACATTTCTTACTGAAAACCGTATTTCGTGCGGCGAATAGCCTATATCCGGATAAAAGCGTGTCCAGGGTGATTCTACGGCACTCAGGGGGTTATGCTCTTCCGTTTTGCTTTGAAATGCATCTCATACGGTCCTAGGCTGAAATACGCATTTTAGGATATTATGAGGTATGCCTTTCTTTAAAACGTGCTCCACGCGATTCTAGGGTTTCGAACGAATTGCCGGCTATTCAAGGTTGTTTAAGACCGGATCCCATGCTTCGGGCAGCCTGTTGGGGATTCTAAGCGTCTCCTGGCAAATGTAAGCTGTAAACAGCGTTTCGCGCAAGTGATGGTTAGAAGACGCGCTCGTGAAAGTACGAGTACTGCTTTTTCTTTTTCTTCTTTACTTTGAAATGGGTTTCCGGCAAGTTAGTGCATAAAAACTAGTCTCGAGCAGTGGCAGCAGCAAATCTCGAGCACTCTCTTGATCATTTTAAGGAATTCGCAGGGCTGGGCGTCAATTGGACAAAAAGGTGCAAGTTTCTTTGCAAATTGTAAGACTGATGGACAGATGGCAATATCTTCAATTCTTAATGTCACGAAGGTAGATCTTCCAATCAGATATGTTGGGGTTCCCTTGTCTTCCAGGAAGCTCAATTTCAATGACCGTGAACCTCTACTAGCGAAAGTTCGGCAACGATTATTTGGGTGGAAAGCTAAAGCATCATCATATGCAGGTAGCGTGGAACTGATTAAGTCTACATTATCTTCCTTCCATCTATTACGGGCGACTGTATTTATGCTTCCTCAAGCTGCTTTGCATGCTTTGGATCGTCATGTCAGGGATTTCTTCTGGAATTGTTGAATTCTCATTACATCCATCCTATAGCTTGGGACTCTATATGCCAACCGATAGCTATGGGTGGATTGGGTATCAACTCAATTCATGGAACAGCCAAGGCAGCCCTCTTAAGGAAAGTTTGGAATGTTGTCAGCAACAAACACACCTGCTGGAGCTTATGGATTAATGCCAAGTACTTCCGTGGAACGTCTTTTTGGGACGTGTTAATCCCTAAAACTGCCCCTTGGGGTTGGAAGAACATTTTAGTGCTTAGACTGATTGCTATGCCTCACATAAAATTACTAGCTGGCAATGGGCACCAAATAAAGTTCTGGACTGACCCTTGGGTTAATGGAGGGCGTTTAAAAGATTGTCATGGAGATAGAGCAGTGTATGATCTAGGAGTGGGGCCTGATATTAACGTCCCTCAATTTATTCAGAATCACAGGTGGAAGTTTCCCACTCCCACTTCAAATGCATTGATGGATATCTTCCAAACGATTCCAAATGAGATCGAGCCATGGCCTAACTTCAATGATGGACTTGTTTGGACTCTACAAGAGCATGGCAACTTCACTTTAAAGTCTCCTCACAATCTAGTATGCAGGAAATGGGATCAAACCCTCCAGCGGCCTTCTATGATTTGGTTTACAGGGTGTATTAAAAAACACTCCATCTGTGCTTGGATGTTACTAAGGGGAAGGCTAAAGAAAAAAGATTTCCTCCTTCAAAGGAATGTGGCGTGTGATTCTTGTTGCGTTCTTTGCAATTTGTACATGTGAGACAGCTGCTCATTTAATTTTCTACTGCCCTTACTCTCAAGAATTGTGGAAATCTCTCTTAGAAAAGCTAGACCTGGAGCCGATCAGCTGTGAAAATCCTCCATTGGAATTGCTGGAATCCATTATATTTCCAATAGAGCAGCAACAGACAGGCCTTCTGACTCCTGGGAACACTCCAGCACGGCTGTGTTACAGAACATTATTCAGACCGCATGCAGCAGAACTCATTATCTTGACATAGCTTTCTTTCCCAAATGAAATTTGTCATCATTGGAATGTTCCTCCAAGCAACTCAGGTCTCCGATCGAAGCTTCCTCCCTAATCGAACCCTGGGTGGCGAGTATCTACTTGGTCAACTAATAACCATGTGATTGGAGTTCTACGGAGTGACGTCCATAAACAGAAGGCAGGTCATATTGAGCAGGAGTTGACTTACTTTATGGCAGTATTTCAAATAATGCAGCTCATTCCAGAGAATATCACACATCTTACTATTGACTCAGATTCAGCGCTCCATCAAGTCCTCAGAAGTCTGATTGGAAGGTACGCTTTCAAGTAAGAAGATTACATACATTTCCTAATAAATTTGAGCAGATTCAGTACTTGATGCTTCATCTAAGAACAGCTCGATTCCGCAAAGTTTTAAACAGAAACTCAGCTACTTTCTACGGTAATCATAATGCATTTGAATATTTGTATAGACAAAAATATAGAAGCTAGTGAGCAGCTTTGGTGGTTAGTTTATTTATGGATTATTTTAGTACTTATTTGTTTATTAGTTGTAAATAGAGGGGTATGCCCCTTTGGAAGCATCTTCCATGTGGGAGAGTTCCTTTTCTGTATTATATTCTTTTAGAAATAGAGGAACTAACTTTTCCTTCAAAAAAAGATAAAGAAAAGATAAAAACCAGTCTCGAGGGATTCTGCCCCGTTTCCGACCAAAAACCGTATCTCGTGCAGTCAAGAGCCGACATTTGGATAAAAACGCGGGTTCGATGATTCTAGTGCATTTCATGGCATCACGATCTAGTCTTACGCTTCGAGATGCGTTCCATACTACTCTAGGCCGAAACACACATTTCAGGATATTTTGAGATACGTTTAGCTTAAAGACGTTTTTCACGCGATTCTGGGGTTAGGAACGCGTTGCAGGGGTTTCAAGGTTGTTTAAGACCGAGACCAGTGCTTCGGGCAGTTCGTTGGTAGTTCTAGGCGGCTCTGGGAGAATGAAGGTTGTAAACCGCATTTCACGCGATTCACAGTTCAGAGCCGCGCTCTGGAGCTTCTGTGACGTCTTCTTACTTCAGAACGGGCTTCTGGGGAATTATGGCTCAAGAGCTAATCCTGTCGGACTTTGCCTCATTTCTGACTTTCAAGACAGTTTTGTGCAATCCGTGCCCATTATTTGGAGATAAATGGGTGCAGCGGCACTCTAGGCGTTTTGGGGTATTCCGGTCCAGTCTTTCACCTTAAAATTCGTTTCTGGCGATTCTATGCAGAAGCACCCGTTTGATGATATTCTGAGATACCTTCCTCTTTAATAAGTATTTCAGGCGAATCACGGCTTAGGAACGCATTACATGGGCTTTAGGGTTGTTTCAGACTAAAACGCGTGCTTCGGGCAATTCCGAGGTGATTTTATCATGAAACCACGTTCTAGGTGGCTCTTGAAAGATGCTGGCTCCAAACCGCGTTTCACGAAATCCACGGTCGAAAGACGCGCATAGGAAACTTCCAGGAATCCTTTTCCCCTTCAGACGGGACTCGGGCAAACTGGGGTTGAACAACTCATCGTGCGGTATTCAGAGACATTTCTTACTGAAAACCGTATTTCGTGCGGCGAATAGCCTATATCCGGATAAAAGCGTGTCCAGGGTGATTCTACGGCACTCAGGGGGTTATGCTCTTCCGTTTTGCTTTGAAATGCATCTCATACGGTCCTAGGCTGAAATACGCATTTTAGGATATTATGAGGTATGCCTTTCTTTAAAACGTGCTCCACGCGATTCTAGGGTTTCGAACGAATTGCCGGCTATTCAAGGTTGTTTAAGACCGGATCCCATGCTTCGGGCAGCCTGTTGGGGATTCTAAGCGTCTCCTGGCAAATGTAAGCTGTAAACAGCGTTTCGCGCAAGTGATGGTTAGAAGACGCGCTCGTGAAAGTACGAGTACTGCTTTTTCTTTTTCTTCTTTACTTTGAAATGGGTTTCCGGCAAGTTAGTGCATAAAAACTAGTCTCGAGCAGTGGCAGCAGCAAATCTCGAGCACTCTCTTGATCATTTTAAGGAATTCGCAGGGCTGGGCGTCAATTGGACAAAAAGGTGCAAGTTTCTTTGCAAATTGTAAGACTGATGGACAGATGGCAATATCTTCAATTCTTAATGTCACGAAGGTAGATCTTCCAATCAGATATGTTGGGGTTCCCTTGTCTTCCAGGAAGCTCAATTTCAATGACCGTGAACCTCTACTAGCGAAAGTTCGGCAACGATTATTTGGGTGGAAAGCTAAAGCATCATCATATGCAGGTAGCGTGGAACTGATTAAGTCTACATTATCTTCCTTCCATCTATTACGGGCGACTGTATTTATGCTTCCTCAAGCTGCTTTGCATGCTTTGGATCGTCATGTCAGGGATTTCTTCTGGAATTGTTGAATTCTCATTACATCCATCCTATAGCTTGGGACTCTATATGCCAACCGATAGCTATGGGTGGATTGGGTATCAACTCAATTCATGGAACAGCCAAGGCAGCCCTCTTAAGGAAAGTTTGGAATGTTGTCAGCAACAAACACACCTGCTGGAGCTTATGGATTAATGCCAAGTACTTCCGTGGAACGTCTTTTTGGGACGTGTTAATCCCTAAAACTGCCCCTTGGGGTTGGAAGAACATTTTAGTGCTTAGACTGATTGCTATGCCTCACATAAAATTACTAGCTGGCAATGGGCACCAAATAAAGTTCTGGACTGACCCTTGGGTTAATGGAGGGCGTTTAAAAGATTGTCATGGAGATAGAGCAGTGTATGATCTAGGCGTGGGGCCTGATATTAACGTCCCTCAATTTATTCAGAATCACAGGTGGAAGTTTCCCACTCCCACTTCAAATGCATTGATGGATATCTTCCAAACGATTCCAAATGAGATCGAGCCATGGCCTAACTTCAATGATGGACTTGTTTGGACTCTACAAGAGCATGGCAACTTCACTTTAAAGTCTCCTCACAATCTAGTATGCAGGAAATGGGATCAAACCCTCCAGCGGCCTTCTATGATTTGGTTTACAGGGTGTATTAAAAAACACTCCATCTGTGCTTGGATGTTACTAAGGGGAAGGCTAAAGAAAAAAGATTTTCTCATTCAAAGGAATGTGGCGTGTGATTCTTGTTGCGTTCTTTGCAATCTGTACATGTGAGACAGCTGCTCATTTAATTTTCTACTGCCCTTACTCTCAAGAATTGTGGAAATCTCTCTTAGAAAAGCTAGACCTGGAGCCGATCAGCTGTGAAAATCCTCCATTGGAATTGCTGGAATCCATTATATTTCCAATAGAGCAGCAACAGACAGGCCTTCTGACTCCTGGGAACACTCCAGCACGGCTGTGTTACAGAACATTATTCAGACCGCATGCAGCAGAACTCATTATCTTGACATAGCTTTCTTTCCCAAATGAAATTTGTCATCATTGGAATGTTCCTCCAAGCAACTCAGGTCTCCGATCGAAGCTTCCTCCCTAATCGAACCCTGGGTGGCGAGTATCTACTTGGTCAACTAATAACCATGTGATTGGAGTTCTACGGAGTGACGTCCATAAACAGAAGGCAGGTCATATTGAGCAGGAGTTGACTTACTTTATGGCAGTATTTCAAATAATGCAGCTCATTCCAGAGAATATCACACATCTTACTATTGACTCAGATTCAGCGCTCCATCAAGTCCTCAGAAGTCTGATTGGAAGGTACGCTTTCAAGTAAGAAGATTACATACATTTCCTAATAAATTTGAGCAGATTCAGTACTTGATGCTTCATCTAAGAACAGCTCGATTCCGCAAAGTTTTAAACAGAAACTCAGCTACTTTCTACGGTAATCATAATGCATTTGAATATTTGTATAGACAAAAATATAGAAGCTAGTGAGCAGCTTTGGTGGTTAGTTTATTTATGGATTATTTTAGTACTTATTTGTTTATTAGTTGTAAATAGAGGGGTATGCCCCTTTGGAAGCATCTTCCATGTGGGAGAGTTCCTTTTCTGTATTATATTCTTTTAGAAATAGAGGAACTAACTTTTCCTTCAAAAAAAGATAAAGAAAAGATAAAAACCAGTCTCGAGGGATTCTGCCCCGTTTCCGACCAAAAACCGTATCTCGTGCAGTCAAGAGCCGACATTTGGATAAAAACGCGGGTTCGATGATTCTAGTGCATTTCATGGCATCACGATCTAGTCTTACGCTTCGAGATGCGTTCCATACTACTCTAGGCCGAAACACACATTTCAGGATATTTTGAGATACGTTTAGCTTAAAGACGTTTTTCACGCGATTCTGGGGTTAGGAACGCGTTGCAGGGGTTTCAAGGTTGTTTAAGACCGAGACCAGTGCTTCGGGCAGTTCGTTGGTAGTTCTAGGCGGCTCTGGGAGAATGAAGGTTGTAAACCGCATTTCACGCGATTCACAGTTCAGAGCCGCGCTCTGGAGCTTCTGTGACGTCTTCTTACTTCAGAACGGGCTTCTGGGGAATTATGGCTCAAGAGCTAATCCTGTCGGACTTTGCCTCATTTCTGACTTTCAAGACAGTTTTGTGCAATCCGTGCCCATTATTTGGAGATAAATGGGTGCAGCGGCACTCTAGGCGTTTTGGGGTATTCCGGTCCAGTCTTTCACCTTAAAATTCGTTTCTGGCGATTCTATGCAGAAGCACCCGTTTGATGATATTCTGAGATACCTTCCTCTTTAATAAGTATTTCAGGCGAATCACGGCTTAGGAACGCATTACATGGGCTTTAGGGTTGTTTCAGACTAAAACGCGTGCTTCGGGCAATTCCGAGGTGATTTTATCATGAAACCACGTTCTAGGTGGCTCTTGAAAGATGCTGGCTCCAAACCGCGTTTCACGAAATCCACGGTCGAAAGACGCGCATAGGAAACTTCCAGGAATCCTTTTCCCCTTCAGACGGGACTCGGGCAAACTGGGGTTGAACAACTCATCGTGCGGTATTCAGAGACATTTCTTACTGAAAACCGTATTTCGTGCGGCGAATAGCCTATATCCGGATAAAAGCGTGTCCAGGGTGATTCTACGGCACTCAGGGGGTTATGCTCTTCCGTTTTGCTTTGAAATGCATCTCATACGGTCCTAGGCTGAAATACGCATTTTAGGATATTATGAGGTATGCCTTTCTTTAAAACGTGCTCCACGCGATTCTAGGGTTTCGAACGAATTGCCGGCTATTCAAGGTTGTTTAAGACCGGATCCCATGCTTCGGGCAGCCTGTTGGGGATTCTAAGCGTCTCCTGGCAAATGTAAGCTGTAAACAGCGTTTCGCGCAAGTGATGGTTAGAAGACGCGCTCGTGAAAGTACGAGTACTGCTTTTTCTTTTTCTTCTTTACTTTGAAATGGGTTTCCGGCAAGTTAGTGCATAAAAACTAGTCTCGAGCAGTGGCAGCAGCAAATCTCGAGCACTCTCTTGATCATTTTAAGGAATTCGCAGGGCTGGGCGTCAATTGGACAAAAAGGTGCAAGTTTCTTTGCAAATTGTAAGACTGATGGACAGATGGCAATATCTTCAATTCTTAATGTCACGAAGGTAGATCTTCCAATCAGATATGTTGGGGTTCCCTTGTCTTCCAGGAAGCTCAATTTCAATGACCGTGAACCTCTACTAGCGAAAGTTCGGCAACGATTATTTGGGTGGAAAGCTAAAGCATCATCATATGCAGGTAGCGTGGAACTGATTAAGTCTACATTATCTTCCTTCCATCTATTACGGGCGACTGTATTTATGCTTCCTCAAGCTGCTTTGCATGCTTTGGATCGTCATGTCAGGGATTTCTTCTGGAATTGTTGAATTCTCATTACATCCATCCTATAGCTTGGGACTCTATATGCCAACCGATAGCTATGGGTGGATTGGGTATCAACTCAATTCATGGAACAGCCAAGGCAGCCCTCTTAAGGAAAGTTTGGAATGTTGTCAGCAACAAACACACCTGCTGGAGCTTATGGATTAATGCCAAGTACTTCCGTGGAACGTCTTTTTGGGACGTGTTAATCCCTAAAACTGCCCCTTGGGGTTGGAAGAACATTTTAGTGCTTAGACTGATTGCTATGCCTCACATAAAATTACTAGCTGGCAATGGGCACCAAATAAAGTTCTGGACTGACCCTTGGGTTAATGGAGGGCGTTTAAAAGATTGTCATGGAGATAGAGCAGTGTATGATCTAGGCGTGGGGCCTGATATTAACGTCCCTCAATTTATTCAGAATCACAGGTGGAAGTTTCCCACTCCCACTTCAAATGCATTGATGGATATCTTCCAAACGATTCCAAATGAGATCGAGCCATGGCCTAACTTCAATGATGGACTTGTTTGGACTCTACAAGAGCATGGCAACTTCACTTTAAAGTCTCCTCACAATCTAGTATGCAGGAAATGGGATCAAACCCTCCAGCGGCCTTCTATGATTTGGTTTACAGGGTGTATTAAAAAACACTCCATCTGTGCTTGGATGTTACTAAGGGGAAGGCTAAAGAAAAAAGATTTTCTCCTTCAAAGGAATGTGGCGTGTGATTCTTGTTGCGTTCTTTGCAATTTGTACATGTGAGACAGCTGCTCATTTAATTTTCTACTGCCCTTACTCTCAAGAATTGTGGAAATCTCTCTTAGAAAAGCTAGACCTGGAGCCGATCAGCTGTGAAAATCCTCCATTGGAATTGCTGGAATCCATTATATTTCCAATAGAGCAGCAACAGACAGGCCTTCTGACTCCTGGGAACACTCCAGCACGGCTGTGTTACAGAACATTATTCAGACCGCATGCAGCAGAACTCATTATCTTGACATAGCTTTCTTTCCCAAATGAAATTTGTCATCATTGGAATGTTCCTCCAAGCAACTCAGGTCTCCGATCGAAGCTTCCTCCCTAATCGAACCCTGGGTGGCGAGTATCTACTTGGTCAACTAATAACCATGTGATTGGAGTTCTACGGAGTGACGTCCATAAACAGAAGGCGGGTCATATTGAGCAGGAGTTGACTTACTTTATGGCAGTATTTCAAATAATGCAGCTCATTCCAGAGAATATCACACATCTTACTATTGACTCAGATTCAGCGCTCCATCAAGTCCTCAGAAGTCTGATTGGAAGGTACGCTTTCAAGTAAGAAGATTACATACATTTCCTAATAAATTTGAGCAGATTCAGTACTTGATGCTTCATCTAAGAACAGCTCGATTCCGCAAAGTTTTAAACAGAAACTCAGCTACTTTCTACGGTAATCATAATGCATTTGAATATTTGTATAGACAAAAATATAGAAGCTAGTGAGCAGCTTTGGTGGTTAGTTTATTTATGGATTATTTTAGTACTTATTTGTTTATTAGTTGTAAATAGAGGGGTATGCCCCTTTGGAAGCATCTTCCATGTGGGAGAGTTCCTTTTCTGTATTATATTCTTTTAGAAATAGAGGAACTAACTTTTCCTTCAAAAAAAGATAAAGAAAAGATAAAAACCAGTCTCGAGGGATTCTGCCCCGTTTCCGACCAAAAACCGTATCTCGTGCAGTCAAGAGCCGACATTTGGATAAAAACGCGGGTTCGATGATTCTAGTGCATTTCATGGCATCACGATCTAGTCTTACGCTTCGAGATGCGTTCCATACTACTCTAGGCCGAAACACACATTTCAGGATATTTTGAGATACGTTTAGCTTAAAGACGTTTTTCACGCGATTCTGGGGTTAGGAACGCGTTGCAGGGGTTTCAAGGTTGTTTAAGACCGAGACCAGTGCTTCGGGCAGTTCGTTGGTAGTTCTAGGCGGCTCTGGGAGAATGAAGGTTGTAAACCGCATTTCACGCGATTCACAGTTCAGAGCCGCGCTCTGGAGCTTCTGTGACGTCTTCTTACTTCAGAACGGGCTTCTGGGGAATTATGGCTCAAGAGCTAATCCTGTCGGACTTTGCCTCATTTCTGACTTTCAAGACAGTTTTGTGCAATCCGTGCCCATTATTTGGAGATAAATGGGTGCAGCGGCACTCTAGGCGTTTTGGGGTATTCCGGTCCAGTCTTTCACCTTAAAATTCGTTTCTGGCGATTCTATGCAGAAGCACCCGTTTGATGATATTCTGAGATACCTTCCTCTTTAATAAGTATTTCAGGCGAATCACGGCTTAGGAACGCATTACATGGGCTTTAGGGTTGTTTCAGACTAAAACGCGTGCTTCGGGCAATTCCGAGGTGATTTTATCATGAAACCACGTTCTAGGTGGCTCTTGAAAGATGCTGGCTCCAAACCGCGTTTCACGAAATCCACGGTCGAAAGACGCGCATAGGAAACTTCCAGGAATCCTTTTCCCCTTCAGACGGGACTCGGGCAAACTGGGGTTGAACAACTCATCGTGCGGTATTCAGAGACATTTCTTACTGAAAACCGTATTTCGTGCGGCGAATAGCCTATATCCGGATAAAAGCGTGTCCAGGGTGATTCTACGGCACTCAGGGGGTTATGCTCTTCCGTTTTGCTTTGAAATGCATCTCATACGGTCCTAGGCTGAAATACGCATTTTAGGATATTATGAGGTATGCCTTTCTTTAAAACGTGCTCCACGCGATTCTAGGGTTTCGAACGAATTGCCGGCTATTCAAGGTTGTTTAAGACCGGATCCCATGCTTCGGGCAGCCTGTTGGGGATTCTAAGCGTCTCCTGGCAAATGTAAGCTGTAAACAGCGTTTCGCGCAAGTGATGGTTAGAAGACGCGCTCGTGAAAGTACGAGTACTGCTTTTTCTTTTTCTTCTTTACTTTGAAATGGGTTTCCGGCAAGTTAGTGCATAAAAACTAGTCTCGAGCAGTGGCAGCAGCAAATCTCGAGCACTCTCTTGATCATTTTAAGGAATTCGCAGGGCTGGGCGTCAATTGGACAAAAAGGTGCAAGTTTCTTTGCAAATTGTAAGACTGATGGACAGATGGCAATATCTTCAATTCTTAATGTCACGAAGGTAGATCTTCCAATCAGATATGTTGGGGTTCCCTTGTCTTCCAGGAAGCTCAATTTCAATGACCGTGAACCTCTACTAGCGAAAGTTCGGCAACGATTATTTGGGTGGAAAGCTAAAGCATCATCATATGCAGGTAGCGTGGAACTGATTAAGTCTACATTATCTTCCTTCCATCTATTACGGGCGACTGTATTTATGCTTCCTCAAGCTGCTTTGCATGCTTTGGATCGTCATGTCAGGGATTTCTTCTGGAATTGTTGAATTCTCATTACATCCATCCTATAGCTTGGGACTCTATATGCCAACCGATAGCTATGGGTGGATTGGGTATCAACTCAATTCATGGAACAGCCAAGGCAGCCCTCTTAAGGAAAGTTTGGAATGTTGTCAGCAACAAACACACCTGCTGGAGCTTATGGATTAATGCCAAGTACTTCCGTGGAACGTCTTTTTGGGACGTGTTAATCCCTAAAACTGCCCCTTGGGGTTGGAAGAACATTTTAGTGCTTAGACTGATTGCTATGCCTCACATAAAATTACTAGCTGGCAATGGGCACCAAATAAAGTTCTGGACTGACCCTTGGGTTAATGGAGGGCGTTTAAAAGATTGTCATGGAGATAGAGCAGTGTATGATCTAGGCGTGGGGCCTGATATTAACGTCCCTCAATTTATTCAGAATCACAGGTGGAAGTTTCCCACTCCCACTTCAAATGCATTGATGGATATCTTCCAAACGATTCCAAATGAGATCGAGCCATGGCCTAACTTCAATGATGGACTTGTTTGGACTCTACAAGAGCATGGCAACTTCACTTTAAAGTCTCCTCACAATCTAGTATGCAGGAAATGGGATCAAACCCTCCAGCGGCCTTCTATGATTTGGTTTACAGGGTGTATTAAAAAACACTCCATCTGTGCTTGGATGTTACTAAGGGGAAGGCTAAAGAAAAAAGATTTTCTCCTTCAAAGGAATGTGGCGTGTGATTCTTGTTGCGTTCTTTGCAATTTGTACATGTGAGACAGCTGCTCATTTAATTTTCTACTGCCCTTACTCTCAAGAATTGTGGAAATCTCTCTTAGAAAAGCTAGACCTGGAGCCGATCAGCTGTGAAAATCCTCCATTGGAATTGCTGGAATCCATTATATTTCCAATAGAGCAGCAACAGACAGGCCTTCTGACTCCTGGGAACACTCCAGCACGGCTGTGTTACAGAACATTATTCAGACCGCATGCAGCAGAACTCATTATCTTGACATAGCTTTCTTTCCCAAATGAAATTTGTCATCATTGGAATGTTCCTCCAAGCAACTCAGGTCTCCGATCGAAGCTTCCTCCCTAATCGAACCCTGGGTGGCGAGTATCTACTTGGTCAACTAATAACCATGTGATTGGAGTTCTACAGAGTGACGTCCATAAACAGAAGGCAGGTCATATTGAGCAGGAGTTGACTTACTTTATGGCAGTATTTCAAATAATGCAGCTCATTCCAGAGAATATCACACATCTTACTATTGACTCAGATTCAGCGCTCCATCAAGTCCTCAGAAGTCTGATTGGAAGGTACGCTTTCAAGTAAGAAGATTACATACATTTCCTAATAAATTTGAGCAGATTCAGTACTTGATGCTTCATCTAAGAACAGCTCGATTCCGCAAAGTTTTAAACAGAAACTCAGCTACTTTCTACGGTAATCATAATGCATTTGAATATTTGTATAGACAAAAATATAGAAGCTAGTGAGCAGCTTTGGTGGTTAGTTTATTTATGGATTATTTTAGTACTTATTTGTTTATTAGTTGTAAATAGAGGGGTATGCCCCTTTGGAAGCATCTTCCATGTGGGAGAGTTCCTTTTCTGTATTATATTCTTTTAGAAATAGAGGAACTAACTTTTCCTTCAAAAAAAGATAAAGAAAAGATAAAAACCAGTCTCGAGGGATTCTGCCCCGTTTCCGACCAAAAACCGTATCTCGTGCAGTCAAGAGCCGACATTTGGATAAAAACGCGGGTTCGATGATTCTAGTGCATTTCATGGCATCACGATCTAGTCTTACGCTTCGAGATGCGTTCCATACTACTCTAGGCCGAAACACACATTTCAGGATATTTTGAGATACGTTTAGCTTAAAGACGTTTTTCACGCGATTCTGGGGTTAGGAACGCGTTGCAGGGGTTTCAAGGTTGTTTAAGACCGAGACCAGTGCTTCGGGCAGTTCGTTGGTAGTTCTAGGCGGCTCTGGGAGAATGAAGGTTGTAAACCGCATTTCACGCGATTCACAGTTCAGAGCCGCGCTCTGGAGCTTCTGTGACGTCTTCTTACTTCAGAACGGGCTTCTGGGGAATTATGGCTCAAGAGCTAATCCTGTCGGACTTTGCCTCATTTCTGACTTTCAAGACAGTTTTGTGCAATCCGTGCCCATTATTTGGAGATAAATGGGTGCAGCGGCACTCTAGGCGTTTTGGGGTATTCCGGTCCAGTCTTTCACCTTAAAATTCGTTTCTGGCGATTCTATGCAGAAGCACCCGTTTGATGATATTCTGAGATACCTTCCTCTTTAATAAGTATTTCAGGCGAATCACGGCTTAGGAACGCATTACATGGGCTTTAGGGTTGTTTCAGACTAAAACGCGTGCTTCGGGCAATTCCGAGGTGATTTTATCATGAAACCACGTTCTAGGTGGCTCTTGAAAGATGCTGGCTCCAAACCGCGTTTCACGAAATCCACGGTCGAAAGACGCGCATAGGAAACTTCCAGGAATCCTTTTCCCCTTCAGACGGGACTCGGGCAAACTGGGGTTGAACAACTCATCGTGCGGTATTCAGAGACATTTCTTACTGAAAACCGTATTTCGTGCGGCGAATAGCCTATATCCGGATAAAAGCGTGTCCAGGGTGATTCTACGGCACTCAGGGGGTTATGCTCTTCCGTTTTGCTTTGAAATGCATCTCATACGGTCCTAGGCTGAAATACGCATTTTAGGATATTATGAGGTATGCCTTTCTTTAAAACGTGCTCCACGCGATTCTAGGGTTTCGAACGAATTGCCGGCTATTCAAGGTTGTTTAAGACCGGATCCCATGCTTCGGGCAGCCTGTTGGGGATTCTAAGCGTCTCCTGGCAAATGTAAGCTGTAAACAGCGTTTCGCGCAAGTGATGGTTAGAAGACGCGCTCGTGAAAGTACGAGTACTGCTTTTTCTTTTTCTTCTTTACTTTGAAATGGGTTTCCGGCAAGTTAGTGCATAAAAACTAGTATCGAGCAGTGGCAGCAGCAAATCTCGAGCACTCTCTTGATCATTTTAAGGAATTCGCAGGGCTGGGCGTCAATTGGACAAAAAGGTGCAAGTTTCTTTGCAAATTGTAAGACTGATGGACAGATGGCAATATCTTCAATTCTTAATGTCACGAAGGTAGATCTTCCAATCAGATATGTTGGGGTTCCCTTGTCTTCCAGGAAGCTCAATTTCAATGACCGTGAACCTCTACTAGCGAAAGTTCGGCAACGATTATTTGGGTGGAAAGCTAAAGCATCATCATATGCAGGTAGCGTGGAACTGATTAAGTCTACATTATCTTCCTTCCATCTATTACGGGCGACTGTATTTATGCTTCCTCAAGCTGCTTTGCATGCTTTGGATCGTCATGTCAGGGATTTCTTCTGGAATTGTTGAATTCTCATTACATCCATCCTATAGCTTGGGACTCTATATGCCAACCGATAGCTATGGGTGGATTGGGTATCAACTCAATTCATGGAACAGCCAAGGCAGCCCTCTTAAGGAAAGTTTGGAATGTTGTCAGCAACAAACACACCTGCTGGAGCTTATGGATTAATGCCAAGTACTTCCGTGGAACGTCTTTTTGGGACGTGTTAATCCCTAAAACTGCCCCTTGGGGTTGGAAGAACATTTTAGTGCTTAGACTGATTGCTATGCCTCACATAAAATTACTAGCTGGCAATGGGCACCAAATAAAGTTCTGGACTGACCCTTGGGTTAATGGAGGGCGTTTAAAAGATTGTCATGGAGATAGAGCAGTGTATGATCTAGGCGTGGGGCCTGATATTAACGTCCCTCAATTTATTCAGAATCACAGGTGGAAGTTTCCCACTCCCACTTCAAATGCATTGATGGATATCTTCCAAACGATTCCAAATGAGATCGAGCCATGGCCTAACTTCAATGATGGACTTGTTTGGACTCTACAAGAGCATGGCAACTTCACTTTAAAGTCTCCTCACAATCTAGTATGCAGGAAATGGGATCAAACCCTCCAGCGGCCTTCTATGATTTGGTTTACAGGGTGTATTAAAAAACACTCCATCTGTGCTTGGATGTTACTAAGGGGAAGGCTAAAGAAAAAAGATTTTCTCCTTCAAAGGAATGTGGCGTGTGATTCTTGTTGCGTTCTTTGCAATTTGTACATGTGAGACAGCTGCTCATTTAATTTTCTACTGCCCTTACTCTCAAGAATTGTGGAAATCTCTCTTAGAAAAGCTAGACCTGGAGCCGATCAGCTGTGAAAATCCTCCATTGGAATTGCTGGAATCCATTATATTTCCAATAGAGCAGCAACAGACAGGCCTTCTGACTCCTGGGAACACTCCAGCACGGCTGTGTTACAGAACATTATTCAGACCGCATGCAGCAGAACTCATTATCTTGACATAGCTTTCTTTCCCAAATGAAATTTGTCATCATTGGAATGTTCCTCCAAGCAACTCAGGTCTCCGATCGAAGCTTCCTCCCTAATCGAACCCTGGGTGGCGAGTATCTACTTGGTCAACTAATAACCATGTGATTGGAGTTCTACGGAGTGACGTCCATAAACAGAAGGCAGGTCATATTGAGCAGGAGTTGACTTACTTTATGGCAGTATTTCAAATAATGCAGCTCATTCCAGAGAATATCACACATCTTACTATTGACTCAGATTCAGCGCTCCATCAAGTCCTCAGAAGTCTGATTGGAAGGTACGCTTTCAAGTAAGAAGATTACATACATTTCCTAATAAATTTGAGCAGATTCAGTACTTGATGCTTCATCTAAGAACAGCTCGATTCCGCAAAGTTTTAAACAGAAACTCAGCTACTTTCTACGGTAATCATAATGCATTTGAATATTTGTATAGACAAAAATATAGAAGCTAGTGAGCAGCTTTGGTGGTTAGTGTATTTATGGATTATTTTAGTACTTATTTGTTTATTAGTTGTAAATAGAGGGGTATGCCCCTTTGGAAGCATCTTCCATGTGGGAGAGTTCCTTTTCTGTATTATATTCTTTTAGAAATAGAGGAACTAACTTTTCCTTCAAAAAAAGATAAAGAAAAGATAAAAACCAGTCTCGAGGGATTCTGCCCCGTTTCCGACCAAAAACCGTATCTCGTGCAGTCAAGAGCCGACATTTGGATAAAAACGCGGGTTCGATGATTCTAGTGCATTTCATGGCATCACGATCTAGTCTTACGCTTCGAGATGCGTTCCATACTACTCTAGGCCGAAACACACATTTCAGGATATTTTGAGATACGTTTAGCTTAAAGACGTTTTTCACGCGATTCTGGGGTTAGGAACGCGTTGCAGGGGTTTCAAGGTTGTTTAAGACCGAGACCAGTGCTTCGGGCAGTTCGTTGGTAGTTCTAGGCGGCTCTGGGAGAATGAAGGTTGTAAACCGCATTTCACGCGATTCACAGTTCAGAGCCGCGCTCTGGAGCTTCTGTGACGTCTTCTTACTTCAGAACGGGCTTCTGGGGAATTATGGCTCAAGAGCTAATCCTGTCGGACTTTGCCTCATTTCTGACTTTCAAGACAGTTTTGTGCAATCCGTGCCCATTATTTGGAGATAAATGGGTGCAGCGGCACTCTAGGCGTTTTGGGGTATTCCGGTCCAGTCTTTCACCTTAAAATTCGTTTCTGGCGATTTTATGCAGAAGCACCCGTTTGATGGTATTCTGAGATACCTTCCTCTTTAATAAGTATTTCAGGCGAATCACGGCTTAGGAACGCATTACATGGGCTTTAGGGTTGTTTCAGACTAAAACGCGTGCTTCGGGCAATTCCGAGGTGATTTTATCATGAAACCACGTTCTAGGTGGCTCTTGAAAGATGCTGGCTCCAAACCGCGTTTCACGAAATCCACGGTCGAAAGACGCGCATAGGAAACTTCCAGGAATCCTTTTCCCCTTCAGACGGGACTCGGGCAAACTGGGGTTGAACAACTCATCGTGCGGTATTCAGAGACATTTCTTACTGAAAACCGTATTTCGTGCGGCGAATAGCCTATATCCGGATAAAAGCGTGTCCAGGGTGATTCTACGGCACTCAGGGGGTTATGCTCTTCCGTTTTGCTTTGAAATGCATCTCATACGGTCCTAGGCTGAAATACGCATTTTAGGATATTATGAGGTATGCCTTTCTTTAAAACGTGCTCCACGCGATTCTAGGGTTTCGAACGAATTGCCGGCTATTCAAGGTTGTTTAAGACCGGATCCCATGCTTCGGGCAGCCTGTTGGGGATTCTAAGCGTCTCCTGGCAAATGTAAGCTGTAAACAGCGTTTCGCGCAAGTGATGGTTAGAAGACGCGCTCGTGAAAGTACGAGTACTGCTTTTTCTTTTTCTTCTTTACTTTGAAATGGGTTTCCGGCAAGTTAGTGCATAAAAACTAGTCTCGAGCAGTGGCAGCAGCAAATCTCGAGCACTCTCTTGATCATTTTAAGGAATTCGCAGGGCTGGGCGTCAATTGGACAAAAAGGTGCAAGTTTCTTTGCAAATTGTAAGACTGATGGACAGATGGCAATATCTTCAATTCTTAATGTCACGAAGGTAGATCTTCCAATCAGATATGTTGGGGTTCCCTTGTCTTCCAGGAAGCTCAATTTCAATGACCGTGAACCTCTACTAGCGAAAGTTCGGCAACGATTATTTGGGTGGAAAGCTAAAGCATCATCATATGCAGGTAGCGTGGAACTGATTAAGTCTACATTATCTTCCTTCCATCTATTACGGGCGACTGTATTTATGCTTTCTCAAGCTGCTTTGCATGCTTTGGATCGTCATGTCAGGGATTTCTTCTGGAATTGTTGAATTCTCATTACATCCATCCTATAGCTTGGGACTCTATATGCCAACCGATAGCTATGGGTGGATTGGGTATCAACTCAATTCATGGAACAGCCAAGGCAGCCCTCTTAAGGAAAGTTTGGAATGTTGTCAGCAACAAACACACCTGCTGGAGCTTATGGATTAATGCCAAGTACTTCCGTGGAACGTCTTTTTGGGACGTGTTAATCCCTAAAACTGCCCCTTGGGGTTGGAAGAACATTTTAGTGCTTAGACTGATTGCTATGCCTCACATAAAATTACTAGCTGGCAATGGGCACCAAATAAAGTTCTGGACTGACCCTTGGGTTAATGGAGGGCGTTTAAAAGATTGTCATGGAGATAGAGCAGTGTATGATCTAGGCGTGGGGCCTGATATTAACGTCCCTCAATTTATTCAGAATCACAGGTGGAAGTTTCCCACTCCCACTTCAAATGCATTGATGGATATCTTCCAAACGATTCCAAATGAGATCGAGCCATGGCCTAACTTCAATGATGGACTTGTTTGGACTCTACAAGAGCATGGCAACTTCACTTTAAAGTCTCCTCACAATCTAGTATGCAGGAAATGGGATCAAACCCTCCAGCGGCCTTCTATGATTTGGTTTACAGGGTGTATTAAAAAACACTCCATCTGTGCTTGGATGTTACTAAGGGGAAGGCTAAAGAAAAAAGATTTTCTCCTTCAAAGGAATGTGGCGTGTGATTCTTGTTGCGTTCTTTGCAATTTGTACATGTGAGACAGCTGCTCATTTAATTTTCTACTGCCCTTACTCTCAAGAATTGTGGAAATCTCTCTTAGAAAAGCTAGACCTGGAGCCGATCAGCTGTGAAAATCCTCCATTGGAATTGCTGGAATCCATTATATTTCCAATAGAGCAGCAACAGACAGGCCTTCTGACTCCTGGGAACACTCCAGCACGGCTGTGTTACAGAACATTATTCAGACCGCATGCAGCAGAACTCATTATCTTGACATAGCTTTCTTTCCCAAATGAAATTTGTCATCATTGGAATGTTCCTCCAAGCAACTCAGGTCTCCGATCGAAGCTTCCTCCCTAATCGAACCCTGGGTGGCGAGTATCTACTTGGTCAACTAATAACCATGTGATTGGAGTTCTACGGAGTGACGTCCATAAACAGAAGGCGGGTCATATTGAGCAGGAGTTGACTTACTTTATGGCAGTATTTCAAATAATGCAGCTCATTCCAGAGAATATCACACATCTTACTATTGACTCAGATTCAGCGCTCCATCAAGTCCTCAGAAGTCTGATTGGAAGGTACGCTTTCAAGTAAGAAGATTACATACATTTCCTAATAAATTTGAGCAGATTCAGTACTTGATGCTTCATCTAAGAAACAGCTCGATTCCGCAAAGTTTTAAACAGAAACTCAGCTACTTTCTACGGTAATCATAATGCATTTGAATATTTGTATAGACAAAAATATAGAAGCTAGTGAGCAGCTTTGGTGGTTAGTTTATTTATGGATTATTTTAGTACTTATTTGTTTATTAGTTGTAAATAGAGGGGTATGCCCCTTTGGAAGCATCTTCCATGTGGGAGAGTTCCTTTTCTGTATTATATTCTTTTAGAAATAGAGGAACTAACTTTTCCTTCAAAAAAAGATAAAGAAAAGATAAAAACCAGTCTCGAGGGATTCTGCCCCGTTTCCGACCAAAAACCGTATCTCGTGCAGTCAAGAGCCGACATTTGGATAAAAACGCGGGTTCGATGATTCTAGTGCATTTCATGGCATCACGATCTAGTCTTACGCTTCGAGATGCGTTCCATACTACTCTAGGCCGAAACACACATTTCAGGATATTTTGAGATACGTTTAGCTTAAAGACGTTTTTCACGCGATTCTGGGGTTAGGAACGCGTTGCAGGGGTTTCAAGGTTGTTTAAGACCGAGACCAGTGCTTCGGGCAGTTCGTTGGTAGTTCTAGGCGGCTCTGGGAGAATGAAGGTTGTAAACCGCATTTCACGCGATTCACAGTTCAGAGCCGCGCTCTGGAGCTTCTGTGACGTCTTCTTACTTCAGAACGGGCTTCTGGGGAATTATGGCTCAAGAGCTAATCCTGTCGGACTTTGCCTCATTTCTGACTTTCAAGACAGTTTTGTGCAATCCGTGCCCATTATTTGGAGATAAATGGGTGCAGCGGCACTCTAGGCGTTTTGGGGTATTCCGGTCCAGTCTTTCACCTTAAAATTCGTTTCTGGCGATTCTATGCAGAAGCACCCGTTTGATGATATTCTGAGATACCTTCCTCTTTAATAAGTATTTCAGGCGAATCACGGCTTAGGAACGCATTACATGGGCTTTAGGGTTGTTTCAGACTAAAACGCGTGCTTCGGGCAATTCCGAGGTGATTTTATCATGAAACCACGTTCTAGGTGGCTCTTGAAAGATGCTGGCTCCAAACCGCGTTTCACGAAATCCACGGTCGAAAGACGCGCATAGGAAACTTCCAGGAATCCTTTTCCCCTTCAGACGGGACTCGGGCAAACTGGGGTTGAACAACTCATCGTGCGGTATTCAGAGACATTTCTTACTGAAAACCGTATTTCGTGCGGCGAATAGCCTATATCCGGATAAAAGCGTGTCCAGGGTGATTCTACGGCACTCAGGGGGTTATGCTCTTCCGTTTTGCTTTGAAATGCATCTCATACGGTCCTAGGCTGAAATACGCATTTTAGGATATTATGAGGTATGCCTTTCTTTAAAACGTGCTCCACGCGATTCTAGGGTTTCGAACGAATTGCCGACTATTCAAGGTTGTTTAAGACCGGATCCCATGCTTCGGGCAGCCTGTTGGGGATTCTAAGCGTCTCCTGGCAAATGTAAGCTGTAAACAGCGTTTCGCGCAAGTGATGGTTAGAAGACGCGCTCGTGAAAGTACGAGTACTGCTTTTTCTTTTTCTTCTTTACTTTGAAATGGGTTTCCGGCAAGTTAGTGCATAAAAACTAGTATCGAGCAGTGGCAGCAGCAAATCTCGAGCACTCTCTTGATCATTTTAAGGAATTCGCAGGGCTGGGCGTCAATTGGACAAAAAGGTGCAAGTTTCTTTGCAAATTGTAAGACTGATGGACAGATGGCAATATCTTCAATTCTTAATGTCACGAAGGTAGATCTTCCAATCAGATATGTTGGGGTTCCCTTGTCTTCCAGGAAGCTCAATTTCAATGACCGTGAACCTCTACTAGCGAAAGTTCGGCAACGATTATTTGGGTGGAAAGCTAAAGCATCATCATATGCAGGTAGCGTGGAACTGATTAAGTCTACATTATCTTCCTTCCATCTATTACGGGCGACTGTATTTATGCTTCCTCAAGCTGCTTTGCATGCTTTGGATCGTCATGTCAGGGATTTCTTCTGGAATTGTTGAATTCTCATTACATCCATCCTATAGCTTGGGACTCTATATGCCAACCGATAGCTATGGGTGGATTGGGTATCAACTCAATTCATGGAACAGCCAAGGCAGCCCTCTTAAGGAAAGTTTGGAATGTTGTCAGCAACAAACACACCTGCTGGAGCTTATGGATTAATGCCAAGTACTTCCGTGGAACGTCTTTTTGGGACGTGTTAATCCCTAAAACTGCCCCTTGGGGTTGGAAGAACATTTTAGTGCTTAGACTGATTGCTATGCCTCACATAAAATTACTAGCTGGCAATGGGCACCAAATAAAGTTCTGGACTGACCCTTGGGTTAATGGAGGGCGTTTAAAAGATTGTCATGGAGATAGAGCAGTGTATGATCTAGGCGTGGGGCCTGATATTAACGTCCCTCAATTTATTCAGAATCACAGGTGGAAGTTTCCCACTCCCACTTCAAATGCATTGATGGATATCTTCCAAACGATTCCAAATGAGATCGAGCCATGGCCTAACTTCAATGATGGACTTGTTTGGACTCTACAAGAGCATGGCAACTTCACTTTAAAGTCTCCTCACAATCTAGTATGCAGGAAATGGGATCAAACCCTCCAGCGGCCTTCTATGATTTGGTTTACAGGGTGTATTAAAAAACACTCCATCTGTTCTTGGATGTTACTAAGGGGAAGGCTAAAGAAAAAAGATTTTCTCCTTCAAAGGAATGTGGCGTGTGATTCTTGTTGCGTTCTTTGCAATTTGTACATGTGAGACAGCTGCTCATTTAATTTTCTACTGCCCTTACTCTCAAGAATTGTGGAAATCTCTCTTAGAAAAGCTAGACCTGGAGCCGATCAGCTGTGAAAATCCTCCATTGGAATTGCTGGAATCCATTATATTTCCAATAGAGCAGCAACAGACAGGCCTTCTGACTCCTGGGAACACTCCAGCACGGCTGTGTTACAGAACATTATTCAGACCGCATGCAGCAGAACTCATTATCTTGACATAGCTTTCTTTCCCAAATGAAATTTGTCATCATTGGAATGTTCCTCCAAGCAACTCAGGTCTCCGATCGAAGCTTCCTCCCTAATCGAACCCTGGGTGGCGAGTATCTACTTGGTCAACTAATAACCATGTGATTGGAGTTCTACGGAGTGACGTCCATAAACAGAAGGCAGGTCATATTGAGCAGGAGTTGACTTACTTTATGGCAGTATTTCAAATAATGCAGCTCATTCCAGAGAATATCACACATCTTACTATTGACTCAGATTCAGCGCTCCATCAAGTCCTCAGAAGTCTGATTGGAAGGTACGCTTTCAAGTAAGAAGATTACATACATTTCCTAATAAATTTGAGCAGATTCAGTACTTGATGCTTCATCTAAGAACAGCTCGATTCCGCAAAGTTTTAAACAGAAACTCAGCTACTTTCTACGGTAATCATAATGCATTTGAATATTTGTATAGACAAAAATATAGAAGCTAGTGAGCAGCTTTGGTGGTTAGTTTATTTATGGATTATTTTAGTACTTATTTGTTTATTAGTTGTAAATAGAGGGGTATGCCCCTTTGGAAGCATCTTCCATGTGGGAGAGTTCCTTTTCTGTATTATATTCTTTTAGAAATAGAGGAACTAACTTTTCCTTCAAAAAAAGATAAAGAAAAGATAAAAACCAGTCTCGAGGGATTCTGCCCCGTTTCCGACCAAAAACCGTATCTCGTGCAGTCAAGAGCCGACATTTGGATAAAAACGCGGGTTCGATGATTCTAGTGCATTTCATGGCATCACGATCTAGTCTTACGCTTCGAGATGCGTTCCATACTACTCTAGGCCGAAACACACATTTCAGGATATTTTGAGATACGTTTAGCTTAAAGACGTTTTTCACGCGATTCTGGGGTTAGGAACGCGTTGCAGGGGTTTCAAGGTTGTTTAAGACCGAGACCAGTGCTTCGGGCAGTTCGTTGGTAGTTCTAGGCGGCTCTGGGAGAATGAAGGTTGTAAACCGCATTTCACGCGATTCACAGTTCAGAGCCGCGCTCTGGAGCTTCTGTGACGTCTTCTTACTTCAGAACGGGCTTCTGGGGAATTATGGCTCAAGAGCTAATCCTGTCGGACTTTGCCTCATTTCTGACTTTCAAGACAGTTTTGTGCAATCCGTGCCCATTATTTGGAGATAAATGGGTGCAGCGGCACTCTAGGCGTTTTGGGGTATTCCGGTCCAGTCTTTCACCTTAAAATTCGTTTCTGGCGATTCTATGCAGAAGCACCCGTTTGATGATATTCTGAGATACCTTCCTCTTTAATAAGTATTTCAGGCGAATCACGGCTTAGGAACGCATTACATGGGCTTTAGGGTTGTTTCAGACTAAAACGCGTGCTTCGGGCAATTCCGAGGTGATTTTATCATGAAACCACGTTCTAGGTGGCTCTTGAAAGATGCTGGCTCCAAACCGCGTTTCACGAAATCCACGGTCGAAAGACGCGCATAGGAAACTTCCAGGAATCCTTTTCCCCTTCAGACGGGACTCGGGCAAACTGGGGTTGAACAACTCATCGTGCGGTATTCAGAGACATTTCTTACTGAAAACCGTATTTCGTGCGGCGAATAGCCTATATCCGGATAAAAGCGTGTCCAGGGTGATTCTACGGCACTCAGGGGGTTATGCTCTTCCGTTTTGCTTTGAAATGCATCTCATACGGTCCTAGGCTGAAATACGCATTTTAGGATATTATGAGGTATGCCTTTCTTTAAAACGTGCTCCACGCGATTCTAGGGTTTCGAACGAATTGCCGGCTATTCAAGGTTGTTTAAGACCGGATCCCATGCTTCGGGCAGCCTGTTGGGGATTCTAAGCGTCTCCTGGCAAATGTAAGCTGTAAACAGCGTTTCGCGCAAGTGATGGTTAGAAGACGCGCTCGTGAAAGTACGAGTACTGCTTTTTCTTTTTCTTCTTTACTTTGAAATGGGTTTCCGGCAAGTTAGTGCATAAAAACTAGTCTCGAGCAGTGGCAGCAGCAAATCTCGAGCACTCTCTTGATCATTTTAAGGAATTCGCAGGGCTGGGCGTCAATTGGACAAAAAGGTGCAAGTTTCTTTGCAAATTGTAAGACTGATGGACAGATGGCAATATCTTCAATTCTTAATGTCACGAAGGTAGATCTTCCAATCAGATATGTTGGGGTTCCCTTGTCTTCCAGGAAGCTCAATTTCAATGACCGTGAACCTCTACTAGCGAAAGTTCGGCAACGATTATTTGGGTGGAAAGCTAAAGCATCATCATATGCAGGTAGCGTGGAACTGATTAAGTCTACATTATCTTCCTTCCATCTATTACGGGCGACTGTATTTATGCTTCCTCAAGCTGCTTTGCATGCTTTGGATCGTCATGTCAGGGATTTCTTCTGGAATTGTTGAATTCTCATTACATCCATCCTATAGCTTGGGACTCTATATGCCAACCGATAGCTATGGGTGGATTGGGTATCAACTCAATTCATGGAACAGCCAAGGCAGCCCTCTTAAGGAAAGTTTGGAATGTTGTCAGCAACAAACACACCTGCTGGAGCTTATGGATTAATGCCAAGTACTTCCGTGGAACGTCTTTTTGGGACGTGTTAATCCCTAAAACTGCCCCTTGGGGTTGGAAGAACATTTTAGTGCTTAGACTGATTGCTATGCCTCACATAAAATTACTAGCTGGCAATGGGCACCAAATAAAGTTCTGGACTGACCCTTGGGTTAATGGAGGGCGTTTAAAAGATTGTCATGGAGATAGAGCAGTGTATGATCTAGGCGTGGGGCCTGATATTAACGTCCCTCAATTTATTCAGAATCACAGGTGGAAGTTTCCCACTCCCACTTCAAATGCATTGATGGATATCTTCCAAACGATTCCAAATGAGATCGAGCCATGGCCTAACTTCAATGATGGACTTGTTTGGATTCTACAAGAGCATGGCAACTTCACTTTAAAGTCTCCTCACAATCTAGTATGCAGGAAATGGGATCAAACCCTCCAGCGGCCTTCTATGATTTGGTTTACAGGGTGTATTAAAAAACACTCCATCTGTGCTTGGATGTTACTAAGGGGAAGGCTAAAGAAAAAAGATTTTCTCATTCAAAGGAATGTGGCGTGTGATTCTTGTTGCGTTCTTTGCAATTTGTACATGTGAGACAGCTGCTCATTTAATTTTCTACTGCCCTTACTCTCAAGAATTGTGGAAATCTCTCTTAGAAAAGCTAGACCTGGAGCCGATCAGCTGTGAAAATCCTCCATTGGAATTGCTGGAATCCATTATATTTCCAATAGAGCAGCAACAGACAGGCCTTCTGACTCCTGGGAACACTCCAGCACGGCTGTGTTACAGAACATTATTCTGACCGCATGCAGCAGAACTCATTATCTTGACATAGCTTTCTTTCCCAAATGAAATTTGTCATCATTGGAATGTTCCTCCAAGCAACTCAGGTCTCCGATCGAAGCTTCCTCCCTAATCGAACCCTGGGTGGCGAGTATCTACTTGGTCAACTAATAACCATGTGATTGGAGTTCTACGGAGTGACGTCCATAAACAGAAGGCAGGTCATATTGAGCAGGAGTTGACTTACTTTATGGCAGTATTTCAAATAATGCAGCTCATTCCAGAGAATATCACACATCTTACTATTGACTCAGATTCAGCGCTCCATCAAGTCCTCAGAAGTCTGATTGGAAGGTACGCTTTCAAGTAAGAAGATTACATACATTTCCTAATAAATTTGAGCAGATTCAGTACTTGATGCTTCATCTAAGAACAGCTCGATTCCGCAAAGTTTTAAACAGAAACTCAGCTACTTTCTACGGTAATCATAATGCATTTGAATATTTGTATAGACAAAAATATAGAAGCTAGTGAGCAGCTTTGGTGGTTAGTTTATTTATGGATTATTTTAGTACTTATTTGTTTATTAGTTGTAAATAGAGGGGTATGCCCCTTTGGAAGCATCTTCCATGTGGGAGAGTTCCTTTTCTGTATTATATTCTTTTAGAAATAGAGGAACTAACTTTTCCTTCAAAAAAAGATAAAGAAAAGATAAAAACCAGTCTCGAGGGATTCTGCCCCGTTTCCGACCAAAAACCGTATCTCGTGCAGTCAAGAGCCGACATTTGGATAAAAACGCGGGTTCGATGATTCTAGTGCATTTCATGGCATCACGATCTAGTCTTACGCTTCGAGATGCGTTCCATACTACTCTAGGCCGAAACACACATTTCAGGATATTTTGAGATACGTTTAGCTTAAAGACGTTTTTCACGCGATTCTGGGGTTAGGAACGCGTTGCAGGGGTTTCAAGGTTGTTTAAGACCGAGACCAGTGCTTCGGGCAGTTCGTTGGTAGTTCTAGGCGGCTCTGGGAGAATGAAGGTTGTAAACCGCATTTCACGCGATTCACAGTTCAGAGCCGCGCTCTGGAGCTTCTGTGACGTCTTCTTACTTCAGAACGGGCTTCTGGGGAATTATGGCTCAAGAGCTAATCCTGTCGGACTTTGCCTCATTTCTGACTTTCAAGACAGTTTTGTGCAATCCGTGCCCATTATTTGGAGATAAATGGGTGCAGCGGCACTCTAGGCGTTTTGGGGTATTCCGGTCCAGTCTTTCACCTTAAAATTCGTTTCTGGCGATTCTATGCAGAAGCACCCGTTTGATGATATTCTGAGATACCTTCCTCTTTAATAAGTATTTCAGGCGAATCACGGCTTAGGAACGCATTACATGGGCTTTAGGGTTGTTTCAGACTAAAACGCGTGCTTCGGGCAATTCCGAGGTGATTTTATCATGAAACCACGTTCTAGGTGGCTCTTGAAAGATGCTGGCTCCAAACCGCGTTTCACGAAATCCACGGTCGAAAGACGCGCATAGGAAACTTCCAGGAATCCTTTTCCCCTTCAGACGGGACTCGGGCAAACTGGGGTTGAACAACTCATCGTGCGGTATTCAGAGACATTTCTTACTGAAAACCGTATTTCGTGCGGCGAATAGCCTATATCCGGATAAAAGCGTGTCCAGGGTGATTCTACGGCACTCAGGGGGTTATGCTCTTCCGTTTTGCTTTGAAATGCATCTCATACGGTCCTAGGCTGAAATACGCATTTTAGGATATTATGAGGTATGCCTTTCTTTAAAACGTGCTCCACGCGATTCTAGGGTTTCGAACGAATTGCCGGCTATTCAAGGTTGTTTAAGACCGGATCCCATGCTTCGGGCAGCCTGTTGGGGATTCTAAGCGTCTCCTGGCAAATGTAAGCTGTAAACAGCGTTTCGCGCAAGTGATGGTTAGAAGACGCGCTCGTGAAAGTACGAGTACTGCTTTTTCTTTTTCTTCTTTACTTTGAAATGGGTTTCCGGCAAGTTAGTGCATAAAAACTAGTCTCGAGCAGTGGCAGCAGCAAATCTCGAGCACTCTCTTGATCATTTTAAGGAATTCGCAGGGCTGGGCGTCAATTGGACAAAAAGGTGCAAGTTTCTTTGCAAATTGTAAGACTGATGGACAGATGGCAATATCTTCAATTCTTAATGTCACGAAGGTAGATATTCCAATCAGATATGTTGGGGTTCCCTTGTCTTCCAGGAAGCTCAATTTCAATGACCGTGAACCTCTACTAGCGAAAGTTCGGCAACGATTATTTGGGTGGAAAGCTAAAGCATCATCATATGCAGGTAGCGTGGAACTGATTAAGTCTACATTATCTTCCTTCCATCTAGTACGGGCGACTGTATTTATGCTTCCTCAAGCTGCTTTGCATGCTTTGGATCGTCATGTCAGGGATTTCTTCTGGAATTGTTGAATTCTCATTACATCCATCCTATAGCTTGGGACTCTATATGCCAACCGATAGCTATGGGTGGATTGGGTATCAACTCAATTCATGGAACAGCCAAGGCAGCCCTCTTAAGGAAAGTTTGGAATGTTGTCAGCAACAAACACACCTGCTGGAGCTTATGGATTAATGCCAAGTACTTCCGTGGAACGTCTTTTTGGGACGTGTTAATCCCTAAAACTGCCCCTTGGGGTTGGAAGAACATTTTAGTGCTTAGACTGATTGCTATGCCTCACATAAAATTACTAGCTGGCAATGGGCACCAAATAAAGTTCTGGGCTGACCCTTGGGTTAATGGAGGGCGTTTAAAAGATTGTCATGGAGATAGAGCAGTGTATGATCTAGGCGTGGGGCCTGATATTAACGTCCCTCAATTTATTCAGAATCACAGGTGGAAGTTTCCCACTCCCACTTCAAATGCATTGATGGATATCTTCCAAACGATTCCAAATGAGATCGAGCCATGGCCTAACTTCAATGATGGACTTGTTTGGACTCTACAAGAGCATGGCAACTTCACTTTAAAGTCTCCTCACAATCTAGTATGCAGGAAATGGGATCAAACCCTCCAGCGGCCTTCTATGATTTGGTTTACAGGGTGTATTAAAAAACACTCCATCTGTGCTTGGATGTTACTAAGGGGAAGGCTAAAGAAAAAAGATTTTCTCCTTCAAAGGAATGTGGCGTGTGATTCTTGTTGCGTTCTTTGCAATTTGTACATGTGAGACAGCTGCTCATTTAATTTTCTACTGCCCTTACTCTCAAGAATTGTGGAAATCTCTCTTAGAAAAGCTAGACCTGGAGCCGATCAGCTGTGAAAATCCTCCATTGGAATTGCTGGAATCCATTATATTTCCAATAGAGCAGCAACAGACAGGCCTTCTGACTCCTGGGAACACTCCAGCACGGCTGTGTTACAGAACATTATTCAGACCGCATGCAGCAGAACTCATTATCTTGACATAGCTTTCTTTCCCAAATGAAATTTGTCATCATTGGAATGTTCCTCCAAGCAACTCAGGTCTCCGATCGAAGCTTTCTCCCTAATCGAACCCTGGGTGGCGAGTATCTACTTGGTCAACTAATAACCATGTGATTGGAGTTCTACGGAGTGACGTCCATAAACAGAAGGCAGGTCATATTGAGCAGGAGTTGACTTACTTTATGGCAGTATTTCAAATAATGCAGCTCATTCCAGAGAATATCACACATCTTACTATTGACTCAGATTCAGCGCTCCATCAAGTCCTCAGAAGTCTGATTGGAAGGTACGCTTTCAAGTAAGAAGATTACATACATTTCCTAATAAATTTGAGCAGATTCAGTACTTGATGCTTCATCTAAGAACAGCTCGATTCCGCAAAGTTTTAAACAGAAACTCAGCTACTTTCTACGGTAATCATAATGCATTTGAATATTTGTATAGACAAAAATATAGAAGCTAGTGAGCAGCTTTGGTGGTTAGTTTATTTATGGATTATTTTAGTACTTATTTGTTTATTAGTTGTAAATAGAGGGGTATGCCCCTTTGGAAGCATCTTCCATGTGGGAGAGTTCCTTTTCTGTATTATATTCTTTTAGAAATAGAGGAACTAACTTTTCCTTCAAAAAAAGATAAAGAAAAGATAAAAACCAGTCTCGAGGGATTCTGCCCCGTTTCCGACCAAAAACCGTATCTCGTGCAGTCAAGAGCCGACATTTGGATAAAAACGCGGGTTCGATGATTCTAGTGCATTTCATGGCATCACGATCTAGTCTTACGCTTCGAGATGCGTTCCATACTACTCTAGGCCGAAACACACATTTCAGGATATTTTGAGATACGTTTAGCTTAAAGACGTTTTTCACGCGATTCTGGGGTTAGGAACGCGTTGCAGGGGTTTCAAGGTTGTTTAAGACCGAGACCAGTGCTTCGGGCAGTTCGTTGGTAGTTCTAGGCGGCTCTGGGAGAATGAAGGTTGTAAACGGCATTTCACGCGATTCACAGTTCAGAGCCGCGCTCTGGAGCTTCTGTGACGTCTTCTTACTTCAGAACGGGCTTCTGGGGAATTATGGCTCAAGAGCTAATCCTGTCGGACTTTGCCTCATTTCTGACTTTCAAGACAGTTTTGTGCAATCCGTGCCCATTATTTGGAGATAAATGGGTGCAGCGGCACTCTAGGCGTTTTGGGGTATTCCGGTCCAGTCTTTCACCTTAAAATTCGTTTCTGGCGATTCTATGCAGAAGCACCCGTTTGATGATATTCTGAGATACCTTCCTCTTTAATAAGTATTTCAGGCGAATCACGGCTTAGGAATGCATTATATGGGCTTTAGGGTTGTTTCAGACTAAAACGCGTGCTTCGGGCAATTCCGAGGTGATTTTATCATGAAACCACGTTCTAGGTGGCTCTTGAAAGATGCTGGCTCCAAACCGCGTTTCACGAAATCCACGGTCGAAAGACGCGCATAGGAAACTTCCAGGAATCCTTTTCCCCTTCAGACGGGACTCGGGCAAACTGGGGTTGAACAACTCATCGTGCGGTATTCAGAGACATTTCTTACTGAAAACCGTATTTCGTGCGGTGAATAGCCTATATCCGGATAAAAGCGTGTCCAGGGTGATTCTACGGCACTCAGGGGGTTATGCTCTTTCGTTTTGCTTTGAAATGCATCTCATACGGTCCTAGGCTGAAATACGCATTTTAGGATATTATGAGGTATGCCTTTCTTTAAAACGTGCTCCACGCGATTCTAGGGCTTCGAACGAATTGCCGGCTATTCAAGGTTGTTTAAGACCGGATCCCATGCTTCGGGCAGCCTGTTGGGGATTCTAAGCGTCTCCTGGCAAATGTAAGCTGTAAACAGCGTTTCGCGCAAGTGATGGTTAGAAGACGCGCTCGTGAAAGTACGAGTACTGCTTTTTCTTTTTCTTCTTTACTTTGAAATGGGTTTCCGGCAAGTTAGTGCATAAAAACTAGTCTCGAGCAGTGGCAGCAGCAAATCTCGAGCACTCTCTTGATCATTTTAAGGAATTCGCAGGGCTGGGCGTCAATTGGACAAAAAGGTGCAAGTTTCTTTGCAAATTGTAAGACTGATGGACAGATGGCAATATCTTCAATTCTTAATGTCACGAAGGTAGATCTTCCAATCAGATATGTTGGGGTTCCCTTGTCTTCCAGGAAGCTCAATTTCAATGACCGTGAACCTCTACTAGCGAAAGTTCGGCAACGATTATTTGGGTGGAAAGCTAAAGCATCATCATATGCAGGTAGCGTGGAACTGATTAAGTCTACATTATCTTCCTTCCATCTAGTACGGGCGACTGTATTTATGCTTCCTCAAGCTGCTTTGCATGCTTTGGATCGTCATGTCAGGGATTTCTTCTGGAATTGTTGAATTCTCATTACATCCATCCTATAGCTTGGGACTCTATATGCCAACCGATAGCTATGGGTGGATTGGGTATCAACTCAATTCATGGAACAGCCAAGGCAGCCCTCTTAAGGAAAGTTTGGAATGTTGTCAGCAACAAACACACCTGCTGGAGCTTATGGATTAATGCCAAGTACTTCCGTGGAACGTCTTTTTGGGACGTGTTAATCCCTAAAACTGCCCCTTGGGGTTGGAAGAACATTTTAGTGCTTAGACTGATTGCTATGCCTCACATAAAATTACTAGCTGGCAATGGGCACCAAATAAAGTTCTGGGCTGACCCTTGGGTTAATGGAGGGCGTTTAAAAGATTGTCATGGAGATAGAGCAGTGTATGATCTAGGCGTGGGGCCTGATATTAACGTCCCTCAATTTATTCAGAATCACAGGTGGAAGTTTCCCACTCCCACTTCAAATGCATTGATGGATATCTTCCAAACGATTCCAAATGAGATCGAGCCATGGCCTAACTTCAATGATGGACTTGTTTGGACTCTACAAGAGCATGGCAACTTCACTTTAAAGTCTCCTCACAATCTAGTATGCAGGAAATGGGATCAAACCCTCCAGCGGCCTTCTATGATTTGGTTTACAGGGTGTATTAAAAAACACTCCATCTGTGCTTGGATGTTACTAAGGGGAAGGCTAAAGAAAAAAGATTTTCTCCTTCAAAGGAATGTGGCGTGTGATTCTTGTTGCGTTCTTTGCAATTTGTACATGTGAGACAGCTGTTCATTTAATTTTCTACTGCCCTTACTCTCAAGAATTGTGGAAATCTCTCTTAGAAAAGCTAGACCTGGAGCCGATCAGCTGTGAAAATCCTCCATTGGAATTGCTGGAATCCATTATATTTCCAATAGAGCAGCAACAGACAGGCCTTCTGACTCCTGGGAACACTCCAGCACGGCTGTGTTACAGAACATTATTCAGACCGCATGCAGCAGAACTCATTATCTTGACATAGCTTTCTTTCCCAAATGAAATTTGTCATCATTGGAATGTTCCTCCAAGCAACTCAGGTCTCCGATCGAAGCTTCCTCCCTAATCGAACCCTGGGTGGCGAGTATCTACTTGGTCAACTAATAACCATGTGATTGGAGTTCTACGGAGTGACGTCCATAAACAGAAGGCAGGTCATACTGAGCAGGAGTTGACTTACTTTATGGCAGTATTTCAAATAATGCAGCTCATTCCAGAGAATATCACACATCTTACTATTGACTCAGATTCAGCGCTCCATCAAGTCCTCAGAAGTCTGATTGGAAGGTACGCTTTCAAGTAAGAAGATTACATGCATTTCCTAATAAATTTGAGCAGATTCAGTACTTGATGCTTCATCTAAGAACAGCTCGATTCCGCAAAGTTTTAAACAGAAACTCAGCTACTTTCTACGGTAATCATAATGCATTTGAATATTTGTATAGACAAAAATATAGAAGCTAGTGAGCAGCTTTGGTGGTTAGTTTATTTATGGATTATTTTAGTACTTATTTGTTTATTAGTTGTAAATAGAGGGGTATGCCCCTTTGGAAGCATCTTCCATGTGGGAGAGTTCCTTTTCTGTATTATATTCTTTTAGAAATAGAGGAACTAACTTTTCCTTCAAAAAAAGATAAAGAAAAGATAAAAACCAGTCTCGAGGGATTCTGCCCCGTTTCCGGCCAAAAACCGTATCTCGTGCAGTCAAGAGCCGACATTTGGATAAAAACGCGGGTTCGATGATTCTAGTGCATTTCATGGCATCACGATCTAGTCTTACGCTTCGAGATGCGTTCCATACTACTCTAGGCCGAAACACACATTTCAGGATATTTTGAGATACGTTTAGCTTAAAGACGTTTTTCACGCGATTCTGGGTTTAGGAACGCGTTGCAGGGGGTTTCAAGGTTGTTTAAGACCGAGACCAGTGCTTCGGGCAGTTCGTTGGTAGTTCTAGGCGGCTCTGGGAGAATGAAGGTTGTAAACCGCATTTCACGCGATTCACAGTTCAGAGCCGCGCTCTGGAGCTTCTGTGACGTCTTCTTACTTCAGAACGGGCTTCTGGGGAATTATGGCTCAAGAGCTAATCCTGTCGGACTTTGCCTCATTTCTGACTTTCAAGACAGTTTTGTGCAATCCGTGCCCATTATTTGGAGATAAATGGGTGCAGCGGCACTCTAGGCGTTTTGGGGTATTCCGGTCCAGTCTTTCACCTTAAAATTCGTTTCTGGCGATTCTATGCAGAAGCACCCGTTTGATGATATTCTGAGATACCTTCCTCTTTAATAAGTATTTCAGGCGAATCACGGCTTAGGAACGCATTACATGGGCTTTAGGGTTGTTTCAGACTAAAACGCGTGCTTCGGGCAATTCCGAGGTGATTTTATCATGAAACCACGTTCTAGGTGGCTCTTGAAAGATGCTGGCTCCAAACCGCGCGTTTCACGAAATCCACGGTCGAAAGACGCGCATAGGAAACTTCCAGGAATCCTTTTCCCCTTCAGACGGGACTCGGGCAAACTGGGGTTGAACAACTCATCGTGCGGTATTCAGAGACATTTCTTACTGAAAACCGTATTTCGTGCGGTGAATAGCCTATATCCGGATAAAAGCGTGTCCAGGGTGATTCTACAGCACTCAGGGGGTTATGCTCTTCCGTTTTGCTTTGAAATGCATCTCATACGGTCCTAGGCTGAAATACGCATTTTAGGATATTATGAGGTATGCCTTTCTTTAAAACGTGCTCCACGCGATTCTAGGGTTTCGAACGAATTGCCGGCTATTCAAGGCTGTTTAAGACCGGATCCCATGCTTCGGGCAGCCTGTTGGGGATTCTAAGCGTCTCCTGGCAAATGTAAGCTGTAAACAGCGTTTCGCGCAAGTGATGGTTAGAAGACGCGCTCGTGAAAGTACGAGTACTGCTTTTTCTTTTTCTTTTTTACTTTGAAATGGGTTTCCGGCAAGTTAGTGCATAAAAACTAGTCTCGAGCAGTGGCAGCAGCAAATCTCGAGCACTCTCTTGATCATTTTAAGGAATTCGCAGGGCTGGGCGTCAATTGGACAAAAAGGTGCAAGTTTCTTTGCAAATTGTAAGACTGATGGACAGATGGCAATATCTTCAATTCTTAATGTCACGAAGGTAGATCTTCCAATCAGATATGTTGGGGTTCCCTTGTCTTCCAGGAAGCTCAATTTCAATGACCGTGAACCTCTACTAGCGAAAGTTCGGCAACGATTATTTGGGTGGAAAGCTAAAGCATCATCATATGCAGGTAGCGTGGAACTGATTAAGTCTACATTATCTTCCTTCCATCTATTACGGGCGACTGTATTTATGCTTCCTCAAGCTGCTTTGCATGCTTTGGATCGTCATGTCAGGGATTTCTTCTGGAATTGTTGAATTCTCATTACATCCATCCTATAGCTTGGGACTCTATATGCCAACCGATAGCTATGGGTGGATTGGGTATCAACTCAATTCATGGAACAGCCAAGGCAGCCCTCTTAAGGAAAGTTTGGAATGTTGTCAGCAACAAACACACCTGCTGGAGCTTATGGATTAATGCCAAGTACTTCCGTGGAACGTCTTTTTGGGACGTGTTAATCCCTAAAACTGCCCCTTGGGGTTGGAAGAACATTTTAGTGCTTAGACTGATTGCTATGCCTCACATAAAATTACTAGCTGGCAATGGGCACCAAATAAAGTTCTGGACTGACCCTTGGGTTAATGGAGGGCGTTTAAAAGATTGTCATGGAGATAGAGCAGTGTATGATCTAGGCGTGGGGCCTGATATTAACGTCCCTCAATCTATTCAGAATCACAGGTGGAAGTTTCCCACTCCCACTTCAAATGCATTGATGGATATCTTCCAAACGATTCCAAATGAGATCGAGCCATGGCCTAACTTCAATGATGGACTTGTTTGGACTCTACAAGAGCATGGCAACTTCACTTTAAAGTCTCCTCACAATCTAGTATGCAGGAAATGGGATCAAACCCTCCAGCGGCCTTCTATGATTTGGTTTACAGGGTGTATTAAAAAACACTCCATCTGTGCTTGGATGTTACTAAGGGGAAGGCTAAAGAAAAAAGATTTTCTCCTTCAAAGGAATGTGGCGTGTGATTCTTGTTGCGTTCTTTGCAATTTGTACATGTGAGACAGCTGCTCATTTAATTTTCTACTGCCCTTACTCTCAAGAATTGTGGAAATCTCTCTTAGAAAAGCTAGACCTGGAGCCGATCAGCTGTGAAAATCCTCCATTGGAATTGCTGGAATCCATTATATTTCCAATAGAGCAGCAACAGACAGGCCTTCTGACTCCTGGGAACACTCCAGCACGGCTGTGTTACAGAACATTATTCAGACCGCATGCAGCAGAACTCATTATCTTGACATAGCTTTCTTTCCCAAATGAAATTTGTCATCATTGGAATGTTCCTCCAAGCAACTCAGGTCTCCGATCGAAGCTTCCTCCCTAATCGAACCCTGGGTGGCGAGTATCTACTTGGTCAACTAATAACCATGTGATTGGAGTTCTACGGAGTGACGTCCATAAACAGAAGGCGGGTCATATTGAGCAGGAGTTGACTTACTTTATGGCAGTATTTCAAATAATGCAGCTCATTCCAGAGAATATCACACATCTTACTATTGACTCAGATTCAGCGCTCCATCAAGTCCTCAGAAGTCTGATTGGAAGGTACGCTTTCAAGTAAGAAGATTACATACATTTCCTAATAAATTTGAGCAGATTCAGTACTTGATGCTTCATCTAAGAACAGCTCGATTCCGCAAAGTTTTAAACAGAAACTCAGCTACTTTCTACGGTAATCATAATGCATTTGAATATTTGTATAGACAAAAATATAGAAGCTAGTGAGCAGCTTTGGTGGTTAGTTTATTTATGGATTATTTTAGTACTTATTTGTTTATTAGTTGTAAATAGAGGGGTATGCCCCTTTGGAAGCATCTTCCATGTGGGAGAGTTCCTTTTCTGTATTATATTCTTTTAGAAATAGAGGAACTAACTTTTCCTTCAAAAAAAGATAAAGAAAAGATAAAAACCAGTCTCGAGGGATTCTGCCCCGTTTCCGGCCAAAAACCGTATCTCGTGCAGTCAAGAGCCGACATTTGGATAAAAACGCGGGTTCGATGATTCTAGTGCATTTCATGGCATCACGATCTAGTCTTACGCTTCGAGATGCGTTCCATACTACTCTAGGCCGAAACACACATTTCAGGATATTTTGAGATACGTTTAGCTTAAAGACGTTTTTCACGCGATTCTGGGTTTAGGAACGCGTTGCAGGGGGTTTCAAGGTTGTTTAAGACCGAGACCAGTGCTTCGGGCAGTTCGTTGGTAGTTCTAGGCGGCTCTGGGAGAATGAAGGTTGTAAACCGCATTTCACGCGATTCACAGTTCAGAGCCGCGCTCTGGAGCTTCTGTGACGTCTTCTTACTTCAGAACGGGCTTCTGGGGAATTATGGCTCAAGAGCTAATCCTGTCGGACTTTGCCTCATTTCTGACTTTCAAGACAGTTTTGTGCAATCCGTGCCCATTATTTGGAGATAAATGGGTGCAGCGGCACTCTAGGCGTTTTGGGGTATTCCGGTCCAGTCTTTCACCTTAAAATTCGTTTCTGGCGATTCTATGCAGAAGCACCCGTTTGATGATATTCTGAGATACCTTCCTCTTTAATAAGTATTTCAGGCGAATCACGGCTTAGGAACGCATTACATGGGCTTTAGGGTTGTTTCAGACTAAAACGCGTGCTTCGGGCAATTCCGAGGTGATTTTATCATGAAACCACGTTCTAGGTGGCTCTTGAAAGATGCTGGCTCCAAACCGCGCGTTTCACGAAATCCACGGTCGAAAGACGCGCATAGGAAACTTCCAGGAATCCTTTTCCCCTTCAGACGGGACTCGGGCAAACTGGGGTTGAACAACTCATCGTGCGGTATTCAGAGACATTTCTTACTGAAAACCGTATTTCGTGCGGTGAATAGCCTATATCCGGATAAAAGCGTGTCCAGGGTGATTCTACGGCACTCAGGGGGTTATGCTCTTCCGTTTTGCTTTGAAATGCATCTCATACGGTCCTAGGCTGAAATACGCATTTTAGGATATTATGAGGTATGCCTTTCTTTAAAACGTGCTCCACGCGATTCTAGGGTTTCGAACGAATTGCCGGCTATTCAAGGCTGTTTAAGACCGGATCCCATGCTTCGGGCAGCCTGTTGGGGATTCTAAGCGTCTCCTGGCAAATGTAAGCTGTAAACAGCGTTTCGCGCAAGTGATGGTTAGAAGACGCGCTCGTGAAAGTACGAGTACTGCTTTTTCTTTTTCTTTTTTACTTTGAAATGGGTTTCCGGCAAGTTAGTGCATAAAAACTAGTCTCGAGCAGTGGCAGCAGCAAATCTCGAGCACTCTCTTGATCATTTTAAGGAATTCGCAGGGCTGGGCGTCAATTGGACAAAAAGGTGCAAGTTTCTTTGCAAATTGTAAGACTGATGGACAGATGGCAATATCTTCAATTCTTAATGTCACGAAGGTAGATCTTCCAATCAGATATGTTGGGGTTCCCTTGTCTTCCAGGAAGCTCAATTTCAATGACCGTGAACCTCTACTAGCGAAAGTTCGGCAACGATTATTTGGGTGGAAAGCTAAAGCATCATCATATGCAGGTAGCGTGGAACTGATTAAGTCTACATTATCTTCCTTCCATCTATTACGGGCGACTGTATTTATGCTTCCTCAAGCTGCTTTGCATGCTTTGGATCGTCATGTCAGGGATTTCTTCTGGAATTGTTGAATTCTCATTACATCCATCCTATAGCTTGGGACTCTATATGCCAACCGATAGCTATGGGTGGATTGGGTATCAACTCAATTCATGGAACAGCCAAGGCAGCCCTCTTAAGGAAAGTTTGGAATGTTGTCAGCAACAAACACACCTGCTGGAGCTTATGGATTAATGCCAAGTACTTCCGTGGAACGTCTTTTTGGGACGTGTTAATCCCTAAAACTGCCCCTTGGGGTTGGAAGAACATTTTAGTGCTTAGACTGATTGCTATGCCTCACATAAAATTACTAGCTGGCAATGGGCACCAAATAAAGTTCTGGACTGACCCTTGGGTTAATGGAGGGCGTTTAAAAGATTGTCATGGAGATAGAGCAGTGTATGATCTAGGCGTGGGGCCTGATATTAACGTCCCTCAATCTATTCAGAATCACAGGTGGAAGTTTCCCACTCCCACTTCAAATGCATTGATGGATATCTTCCAAACGATTCCAAATGAGATCGAGCCATGGCCTAACTTCAATGATGGACTTGTTTGGACTCTACAAGAGCATGGCAACTTCACTTTAAAGTCTCCTCACAATCTAGTATGCAGGAAATGGGATCAAACCCTCCAGCGGCCTTCTATGATTTGGTTTACAGGGTGTATTAAAAAACACTCCATCTGTGCTTGGATGTTACTAAGGGGAAGGCTAAAGAAAAAAGATTTTCTCCTTCAAAGGAATGTGGCGTGTGATTCTTGTTGCGTTCTTTGCAATTTGTACATGTGAGACAGCTGCTCATTTAATTTTCTACTGCCCTTACTCTCAAGAATTGTGGAAATCTCTCTTAGAAAAGCTAGACCTGGAGCCGATCAGCTGTGAAAATCCTCCATTGGAATTGCTGGAATCCATTATATTTCCAATAGAGCAGCAACAGACAGGCCTTCTGACTCCTGGGAACACTCCAGCACGGCTGTGTTACAGAACATTATTCAGACCGCATGCAGCAGAACTCATTATCTTGACATAGCTTTCTTTCCCAAATGAAATTTGTCATCATTGGAATGTTCCTCCAAGCAACTCAGGTCTCCGATCGAAGCTTCCTCCCTAATTGAACCCTGGGTGGCGAGTATCTACTTGGTCAACTAATAACCATGTGATTGGAGTTCTACGGAGTGACGTCCATAAACAGAAGGCGGGTCATATTGAGCAGGAGTTGACTTACTTTATGGCAGTATTTCAAATAATGCAGCTCATTCCAGAGAATATCACACATCTTACTATTGACTCAGATTCAGCGCTCCATCAAGTCCTCAGAAGTCTGATTGGAAGGTACGCTTTCAAGTAAGAAGATTACATCCATTTCCTAATAAATTTGAGCAGATTCAGTACTTGATGCTTCATCTAAGAACAGCTCGATTCCGCAAAGTTTTAAACAGAAACTCAGCTACTTTCTACGGTAATCATAATGCATTTGAATATTTGTATAGACAAAAATATAGAAGCTAGTGAGCAGCTTTGGTGGTTAGTTTATTTATGGATTATTTTAGTACTTATTTGTTTATTAGTTGTAAATAGAGGGGTATGCCCCTTTGGAAGCATCTTCCATGTGGGAGAGTTCCTTTTCTGTATTATATTCTTTTAGAAATAGAGGAACTAACTTTTCCTTCAAAAAAAGATAAAGAAAAGATAAAAACCAGTCTCGAGGGATTCTGCCCCGTTTCCGGCCAAAAACCGTATCTCGTGCAGTCAAGAGCCGACATTTGGATAAAAACGCGGGTTCGATGATTCTAGTGCATTTCATGGCATCACGATCTAGTCTTACGCTTCGAGATGCGTTCCATACTACTCTAGGCCGAAACACACATTTCAGGATATTTTGAGATACGTTTAGCTTAAAGACGTTTTTCACGCGATTCTGGGTTTAGGAACGCGTTGCAGGGGGTTTCAAGGTTGTTTAAGACCGAGACCAGTGCTTCGGGCAGTTCGTTGGTAGTTTTAGGCGGCTCTGGGAGAATGAAGGTTGTAAACCGCATTTCACGCGATTCACAGTTCAGAGCCGCGCTCTGGAGCTTCTGTGACGTCTTCTTACTTCAGAACGGGCTTCTGGGGAATTATGGCTCAAGAGCTAATCCTGTCGGACTTTGCCTCATTTCTGACTTTCAAGACAGTTTTGTGCAATCCGTGCCCATTATTTGGAGATAAATGGGTGCAGCGGCACTCTAGGCGTTTTGGGGTATTCCGGTCCAGTCTTTCACCTTAAAATTCGTTTCTGGCGATTCTATGCAGAAGCACCCGTTTGATGATATTCTGAGATACCTTCCTCTTTAATAAGTATTTCAGGCGAATCACGGCTTAGGAACGCATTACATGGGCTTTAGGGTTGTTTCAGACTAAAACGCGTGCTTCGGGCAATTCCGAGGTGATTTTATCATGAAACCACGTTCTAGGTGGCTCTTGAAAGATGCTGGCTCCAAACCGCGCGTTTCACGAAATCCACGGTCGAAAGACGCGCATAGGAAACTTCCAGGAATCCTTTTCCCCTTCAGACGGGACTCGGGCAAACTGGGGTTGAACAACTCATCGTGCGGTATTCAGAGACATTTCTTACTGAAAACCGTATTTCGTGCGGTGAATAGCCTATATCCGGATAAAAGCGTGTCCAGGGTGATTCTACGGCACTCAGGGGGTTATGCTCTTCCGTTTTGCTTTGAAATGCATCTCATACGGTCCTAGGCTGAAATACGCATTTTAGGATATTATGAGGTATGCCTTTCTTTAAAACGTGCTCCACGCGATTCTAGGGTTTCGAACGAATTGCCGGCTATTCAAGGCTGTTTAAGACCGGATCCCATGCTTCGGGCAGCCTGTTGGGGATTCTAAGCGTCTCCTGGCAAATGTAAGCTGTAAACAGCGTTTCGCGCAAGTGATGGTTAGAAGACGCGCTCGTGAAAGTACGAGTACTGCTTTTTCTTTTTCTTTTTTACTTTGAAATGGGTTTCCGGCAAGTTAGTGCATAAAAACTAGTCTCGAGCAGTGGCAGCAGCAAATCTCGAGCACTCTCTTGATCATTTTAAGGAATTCGCAGGGCTGGGCGTCAATTGGACAAAAAGGTGCAAGTTTCTTTGCAAATTGTAAGACTGATGGACAGATGGCAATATCTTCAATTCTTAATGTCACGAAGGTAGATCTTCCAATCAGATATGTTGGGGTTCCCTTGTCTTCCAGGAAGCTCAATTTCAATGACCGTGAACCTCTACTAGCGAAAGTTCGGCAACGATTATTTGGGTGGAAAGCTAAAGCATCATCATATGCAGGTAGCGTGGAACTGATTAAGTCTACATTATCTTCCTTCCATCTATTACGGGCGACTGTATTTATGCTTCCTCAAGCTGCTTTGCATGCTTTGGATCGTCATGTCAGGGATTTCTTCTGGAATTGTTGAATTCTCATTACATCCATCCTATAGCTTGGGACTCTATATGCCAACCGATAGCTATGGGTGGATTGGGTATCAACTCAATTCATGGAACAGCCAAGGCAGCCCTCTTAAGGAAAGTTTGGAATGTTGTCAGCAACAAACACACCTGCTGGAGCTTATGGATTAATGCCAAGTACTTCCGTGGAACGTCTTTTTGGGACGTGTTAATCCCTAAAACTGCCCCTTGGGGTTGGAAGAACATTTTAGTGCTTAGACTGATTGCTATGCCTCACATAAAATTACTAGCTGGCAATGGGCACCAAATAAAGTTCTGGACTGACCCTTGGGTTAATGGAGGGCGTTTAAAAGATTGTCATGGAGATAGAGCAGTGTATGATCTAGGCGTGGGGCCTGATATTAACGTCCCTCAATCTATTCAGAATCACAGGTGGAAGTTTCCCACTCCCACTTCAAATGCATTGATGGATATCTTCCAAACGATTCCAAATGAGATCGAGCCACGGCCTAACTTCAATGATGGACTTGTTTGGACTCTACAAGAGCATGGCAACTTCACTTTAAAGTCTCCTCACAATCTAGTATGCAGGAAATGGGATCAAACCCTCCAGCGGCCTTCTATGATTTGGTTTACAGGGTGTATTAAAAAACACTCCATCTGTGCTTGGATGTTACTAAGGGGAAGGCTAAAGAAAAAAGATTTTCTCCTTCAAAGGAATGTGGCGTGTGATTCTTGTTGCGTTCTTTGCAATTTGTACATGTGAGACAGCTGCTCATTTAATTTTCTACTGCCCTTACTCTCAAGAATTGTGGAAATCTCTCTTAGAAAAGCTAGACCTGGAGCCGATCAGCTGTGAAAATCCTCCATTGGAATTGCTGGAATCCATTATATTTCCAATAGAGCAGCAACAGACAGGCCTTCTGACTCCTGGGAACACTCCAGCACGGCTGTGTTACAGAACATTATTCAGACCGCATGCAGCAGAACTCATTATCTTGACATAGCTTTCTTTCCCAAATGAAATTTGTCATCATTGGAATGTTCCTCCAAGCAACTCAGGTCTCCGATCGAAGCTTCCTCCCTAATCGAACCCTGGGTGGCGAGTATCTACTTGGTCAACTAATAACCATGTGATTGGAGTTCTACGGAGTGACGTCCATAAACAGAAGGCGGGTCATATTGAGCAGGAGTTGACTTACTTTATGGCAGTATTTCAAATAATGCAGCTCATTCCAGAGAATATCACACATCTTACTATTGACTCAGATTCAGCGCTCCATCAAGTCCTCAGAAGTCTGATTGGAAGGTACGCTTTCAAGTAAGAAGATTACATACATTTCCTAATAAATTTGAGCAGATTCAGTACTTGATGCTTCATCTAAGAACAGCTCGATTCCGCAAAGTTTTAAACAGAAACTCAGCTACTTTCTACGGTAATCATAATGCATTTGAATATTTGTATAGACAAAAATATAGAAGCTAGTGAGCAGCTTTGGTGGTTAGTTTATTTATGGATTATTTTAGTACTTATTTGTTTATTAGTTGTAAATAGAGGGGTATGCCCCTTTGGAAGCATCTTCCATGTGGGAGAGTTCCTTTTCTGTATTATATTCTTTTAGAAATAGAGGAACTAACTTTTCCTTCAAAAAAAGATAAAGAAAAGATAAAAACCAGTCTCGAGGGATTCTGCCCCGTTTCCGGCCAAAAACCGTATCTCGTGCAGTCAAGAGCCGACATTTGGATAAAAACGCGGGTTCGATGATTCTAGTGCATTTCATGGCATCACGATCTAGTCTTACGCTTCGAGATGCGTTCCATACTACTCTAGGCCGAAACACACATTTCAGGATATTTTGAGATACGTTTAGCTTAAAGACGTTTTTCACGCGATTCTGGGTTTAGGAACGCGTTGCAGGGGTTTCAAGGTTGTTTAAGACCGAGACCAGTGCTTCGGGCAGTTCGTTGGTAGTTCTAGGCGGCTCTGGGAGAATGAAGGTTGTAAACCGCATTTCACGCGATTCACAGTTCAGAGCCGTGCTCTGGAGCTTCTGTGACGTCTTCTTACTTCAGAACGGGCTTCTGGGGAATTATGGCTCAAGAGCTAATCCTGTCGGACTTTGCCTCATTTCTGACTTTCAAGACAGTTTTGTGCAATCCGTGCCCATTATTTGGAGATAAATGGGTGCTGCGGCACTCTAGGCGTTTTGGGGTATTCCGGTCCAGTCTTTCACCTTAAAATTCGTTTCTGGCGATTCTATGCAGAAGCACCCGTTTGATGATATTCTGAGATACCTTCCTCTTTAATAAGTATTTCAGGCGAATCACGGCTTAGGAACGCATTACATGGGCTTTAGGGTTGTTTCAGACTAAAACGCGTGCTTCGGGCAATTCCGAGGTGATTTTATCATGAAACCACGTTCTAGGTGGCTCTTGGAAGATGCTGGCTCCAAACCGCGCGTTTCACGAAATCCACGGTCGAAAGACGCGCATAGGAAACTTCCAGGAATCCTTTTCCCCTTCAGACGGGACTCGGGCAAACTGGGGTTGAACAACTCATCGTGCGGTATTCAGAGATATTTCTTACTGAAAACCGTATTTCGTGCGGTGAATAGCCTATATCCGGATAAAAGCGTGTCCAGGGTGATTCTACGGCACTCAGGGGGTTATGCTCTTCCGTTTTGCTTTGAAATGCATCTCATACGGTCCTAGGCTGAAATACGCATTTTAGGATATTATGAGGTATGCCTTTCTTTAAAACGTGCTCCACGCGATTCTAGGGTTTCGAACGAATTGCCGGCTATTCAAGGCTGTTTAAGACCGGATCCCATGCTTCGGGCAGCCTGTTGGGGATTCTAAGCGTCTCCTGGCAAATGTAAGCTGTAAACAGCGTTTCGCGCAAGTGATGGTTAGAAGACGCGCTCGTGAAAGTACGAGTACTGCTTTTTCTTTTTCTTTTTTACTTTGAAATGGGTTTCCGGCAAGTTAGTGCATAAAAACTAGTCTCGAGCAGTGGCAGCAGCAAATCTCGAGCACTCTCTTGATCATTTTAAGGAATTCGCAGGGCTGGGCGTCAATTGGACAAAAAGGTGCAAGTTTCTTTGCAAATTGTAAGACTGATGGACAGATGGCAATATCTTCAATTCTTAATGTCACGAAGGTAGATCTTCCAATCAGATATGTTGGGGTTCCCTTGTCTTCCAGGAAGCTCAATTTCAATGACCGTGAACCTCTACTAGCGAAAGTTCGGCAACGATTATTTGGGTGGAAAGCTAAAGCATCATCATATGCAGGTAGCGTGGAACTGATTAAGTCTACATTATCTTCCTTCCATCTATTACGGGCGACTGTATTTATGCTTCCTCAAGCTGCTTTGCATGCTTTGGATCGTCATGTCAGGGATTTCTTCTGGAATTGTTGAATTCTCATTACATCCATCCTATAGCTTGGGACTCTATATGCCAACCGATAGCTATGGGTGGATTGGGTATCAACTCAATTCATGGAACAGCCAAGGCAGCCCTCTTAAGGAAAGTTTGGAATGTTGTCGGCAACAAACACACCAGCTGGAGCTTATGGATTAATGCCAAGTACTTCCGTGGAACGTCTTTTTGGGACGTGTTAATCCCTAAAACTGCCCCTTGGGGTTGGAAGAACATTTTAGTGCTTAGACTGATTGCTATGCCTCACATAAAATTACTAGCTGGCAATGGGCACCAAATAAAGTTCTGGACTGACCCTTGGGTTAATGGAGGGCGTTTAAAAGATTGTCATGGAGATAGAGCAGTGTATGATCTAGGCGTGGGGCCTGATATTAACGTCCCTCAATCTATTCAGAATCACAGGTGGAAGTTTCCCACTCCCACTTCAAATGCATTGATGGATATCTTCCAAACGATTCCAAATGAGATCGAGCCACGGCCTAACTTCAATGATGGACTTGTTTGGACTCTACAAGAGCATGGCAACTTCACTTTAAAGTCTCCTCACAATCTAGTATGCAGGAAATGGGATCAAACCCTCCAGCGGCCTTCTATGATTTGGTTTACAGGGTGTATTAAAAAACACTCCATCTGTGCTTGGATGTTACTAAGGGGAAGGCTAAAGAAAAAAGATTTTCTCCTTCAAAGGAATGTGGCGTGTGATTCTTGTTGCGTTCTTTGCAATTTGTACATGTGAGACAGCTGCTCATTTAATTTTCTACTGCCCTTACTCTCAAGAATTGTGGAAATCTCTCTTAGAAAAGCTAGACCTGGAGCCGATCAGCTGTGAAAATCCTCCATTGGAATTGCTGGAATCCATTATATTTCCAATAGAGCAGCAACAGACAGGCCTTCTGACTCCTGGGAACACTCCAGCACGGCTGTGTTACAGAACATTATTCAGACCGCATGCAGCAGAACTCATTATCTTGACATAGCTTTCTTTCCCAAATGAAATTTGTCATCATTGGAATGTTCCTCCAAGCAACTCAGGTCTCCGATCGAAGCTTCCTCCCTAATCGAACCCTGGGTGGCGAGTATCTACTTGGTCAACTAATAACCATGTGATTGGAGTTCTACGGAGTGACGTCCATAAACAGAAGGCGGGTCATATTGAGCAGGAGTTGACTTACTTTATGGCAGTATTTCAAATAATGCAGCTCATTCCAGAGAATATCACACATCTTACTATTGACTCAGATTCAGCGCTCCATCAAGTCCTCAGAAGTCTGATTGGAAGGTACGCTTTCAAGTAAGAAGATTACATACATTTCCTAATAAATTTGAGCAGATTCAGTACTTGATGCTTCATCTAAGAACAGCTCGATTCCGCAAAGTTTTAAACAAAAACTCAGCTACTTTCTACGGTAATCATAATGCATTTGAATATTTGTATAGACAAAAATATAGAAGCTAGTGAGCAGCTTTGGTGGTTAGTTTATTTATGGATTATTTTAGTACTTATTTGTTTATTAGTTGTAAATAGAGGGGTATGCCCCTTTGGAAGCATCTTCCATGTGGGAGAGTTCCTTTTCTGTATTATATTCTTTTAGAAATAGAGGAACTAACTTTTCCTTCAAAAAAAGATAAAGAAAAGATAAAAACCAGTCTCGAGGGATTCTGCCCCGTTTCCGGCCAAAAACCGTATCTCGTGCAGTCAAGAGCCGACATTTGGATAAAAACGCGGGTTCGATGATTCTAGTGCATTTCATGGCATCACGATCTCGTCTTACGCTTCGAGATGCGTTCCATACTACTCTAGGCCGAAACACACATTTCAGGATATTTTGAGATACGTTTAGCTTAAAGACGTTTTCCACGCGATTCTGGGTTTAGGAACGCGTTGCAGGGGTTTCAAGGTTGTTTAAGACCGAGACCAGTGCTTCGGGCAGTTCGTTGGTAGTTCTAGGCGGCTCTGGGAGAATGAAGGTTGTAAACCGCATTTCACGCGATTCACAGTTCAGAGCCGCGCTCTGGAGCTTCTGTGACGTCTTCTTACTTCAGAACGGGCTTCTGGGGAATTATGGCTCAAGAGCTAATCCTGTCGGACTTTGCCTCATTTCTGACTTTCAAGACAGTTTTGTGCAATCCGTGCCCATTATTTGGAGATAAATGGGTGCAGCGGCACTCTAGGCGTTTTGGGGTATTCCGGTCCAGTCTTTCACCTTAAAATTCGTTTCTGGCGATTCTATGCAGAGGCACCCGTTTGATGATATTCTGAGATACCTTCCTCTTTAATAAGTATTTCAGGCGAATCACGGCTTAGGAACGCATTACATGGGCTTTAGGGTTGTTTCAGACTAAAACGCGTGCTTCGGGCAATTCCGAGGTGATTTTATCATGAAACCACGTTCTAGGTGGCTCTTGAAAGATGCTGGCTCCAAACCGCGCGTTTCACGAAATCCACGGTCGAAAGACGCGCATAGGAAACTTCCAGGAATCCTTTTCCCCTTCAGACGGGACTCGGGCAAACTGGGGTTGAACAACTCATCGTGCGGTATTCAGAGACATTTCTTACTGAAAACCGTATTTCGTGCGGTGAATAGCCTATATCCGGATAAAAGCGTGTCCAGGGTGATTCTACGGCACTCAGGGGGTTATGCTCTTCCGTTTTGCTTTGAAATGCATCTCATACGGTCCTAGGCTGAAATACGCATTTTAGGATATTATGAGGTATGCCTTTCTTTAAAATGTGCTCCACGCGATTCTAGGGTTTCGAACGAATTGCCGGCTATTCAAGGCTGTTTAAGACCGGATCCCATGCTTCGGGCAGCCTGTTGGGGATTCTAAGCGTCTCCTGGCAAATGTAAGCTGTAAACAGTGTTTCGCGCAAGTGATGGTTAGAAGACGCGCTCGTGAAAGTACGAGTACTGCTTTTTCTTTTTCTTTTTTACTTTGAAATGGGTTTCCGGCAAGTTAGTGCATAAAAACTAGTCTCGAGCAGTGGCAGCAGCAAATCTCGAGCACTCTCTTGATCATTTTAAGGAATTCGCAGGGCTGGGCGTCAATTGGACAAAAAGGTGCAAGTTTCTTTGCAAATTGTAAGACTGATGGACAGATGGCAATATCTTCAATTCTTAATGTCACGAAGGTAGATCTTCCAATCAGATATGTTGGGGTTCCCTTGTCTTCCAGGAAGCTCAATTTCAATGACCGTGAACCTCTACTAGCGAAAGTTCGGCAACGATTATTTGGGTGGAAAGCTAAAGCATCATCATATGCAGGTAGCGTGGAACTGATTAAGTCTACATTATCTTCCTTCCATCTATTACGGGCGACTGTATTTATGCTTCCTCAAGCTGCTTTGCATGCTTTGGATCGTCATGTCAGGGATTTCTTCTGGAATTGTTGAATTCTCATTACATCCATCCTATAGCTTGGGACTCTATATGCCAACCGATAGCTATGGGTGGATTGGGTATCAACTCAATTCATGGAACAGCCAAGGCAGCCCTCTTAAGGAAAGTTTGGAATGTTGTCAGCAACAAACACACCTGCTGGAGCTTATGGATTAATGCCAAGTACTTCCGTGGAACGTCTTTTTGGGACGTGTTAATCCCTAAAACTGCCCCTTGGGGTTGGAAGAACATTTTAGTGCTTAGACTGATTGCTATGCCTCACATAAAATTACTAGCTGGCAATGGGCACCAAATAAAGTTCTGGACTGACCCTTGGGTTAATGGAGGGCGTTTAAAAGATTGTCATGGAGATAGAGCAGTGTATGATCTAGGCGTGGGGCCTGATATTAACGTCCCTCAATCTATTCAGAATCACAGGTGGAAGTTTCCCACTCCCACTTCAAATGCATTGATGGATATCTTCCAAACGATTCCAAATGAGATCGAGCCACGGCCTAACTTCAATGATGGACTTGTTTGGACTCTACAAGAGCATGGCAACTTCACTTTAAAGTCTCCTCACAATCTAGTATGCAGGAAATGGGATCAAACCCTCCAGCGGCCTTCTATGATTTGGTTTACAGGGTGTATTAAAAAACACTCCATCTGTGCTTGGATGTTACTAAGGGGAAGGCTAAAGAAAAAAGATTTTCTCCTTCAAAGGAATGTGGCGTGTGATTCTTGTTGCGTTCTTTGCAATTTGTACATGTGAGACAGCTGCTCATTTAATTTTCTACTGCCCTTACTCTCAAGAATTGTGGAAATCTCTCTTAGAAAAGCTAGACCTGGAGCCGATCAGCTGTGAAAATCCTCCATTGGAATTGCTGGAATCCATTATATTTCCAATAGAGCAGCAACAGACAGGCCTTCTGACTCCTGGGAACACTCCAGCACGGCTGTGTTACAGAACATTATTCAGACCGCATGCAGCAGAACTCATTATCTTGACATAGCTTTCTTTCCCAAATGAAATTTGTCATCATTGGAATGTTCCTCCAAGCAACTCAGGTCTCCGATCGAAGCTTCCTCCCTAATCGAACCCTGGGTGGCGAGTATCTACTTGGTCAACTAATAACCATGTGATTGGAGTTCTACGGAGTGACGTCCATAAACAGAAGGCGGGTCATATTGAGCAGGAGTTGACTTACTTTATGGCAGTATTTCAAATAATGCAGCTCATTCCAGAGAATATCACACATCTTACTATTGACTCAGATTCAGCGCTCCATCAAGTCCTCAGAAGTCTGATTGGAAGGTACGCTTTCAAGTAAGAAGATTACATACATTTCCTAATAAATTTGAGCAGATTCAGTACTTGATGCTTCATCTAAGAACAGCTCGATTCCGCAAAGTTTTAAACAGAAACTCAGCTACTTTCTACGGTAATCATAATGCATTTGAATATTTGTATGGACAAAAATATAGAAGCTAGTGAGCAGCTTTGGTGGTTAGTTTATTTATGGATTATTTTAGTACTTATTTGTTTATTAGTTGTAAATAGAGGGGTATGCCCCTTTGGAAGCATCTTCCATGTGGGAGAGTTCCTTTTCTGTATTATATTCTTTTAGAAATAGAGGAACTAACTTTTCCTTCAAAAAAAGATAAAGAAAAGATAAAAACCAGTCTCGAGGGATTCTGCCCCGTTTCCGGCCAAAAACCGTATCTCGTGCAGTCAAGAGCCGACATTTGGATAAAAACGCGGGTTCGATGATTCTAGTGCATTTCATGGCATCACGATCTAGTCTTACGCTTCGAGATGCGTTCCATACTACTCTAGGCCGAAACACACATTTCAGGATATTTTGAGATACGTTAAGCTTAAAGTCGTTTTCCACGCGATTCTGGGTTTAGGAACGCGTTGCAGGGGTTTCAAGGTTGTTTAAGACCGAGACCAGTGCTTCGGGCAGTTCGTTGGTAGTTCTAGGCGGCTCTGGGAGAATGAAGGTTGTAAACCGCATTTCACGCGATTCACAGTTCAGAGCCGCGCTCTGGAGCTTCTGTGACGTCTTCTTACTTCAGAACGGGCTTCTGGGGAATTATGGCTCAAGAGCTAATCCTGTCGGACTTTGCCTCATTTCTGACTTTCAAGACAGTTTTGTGCAATCCGTGCCCATTATTTGGAGATAAATGGGTGCAGCGGCACTCTAGGCGTTTTGGGGTATTCCGGTCCAGTCTTTCACCTTAAAATTCGTTTCTGGCGATTCTATGCAGAAGCACCCGTTTGATGATATTCTGAGATACCTTCCTCTTTAATAAGTATTTCAGGCGAATCACGGCTTAGGAACGCATTACATGGGCTTTAGGGTTGTTTCAGACTAAAACGCGTGCTTCGGGCAATTCCGAGGTGATTTTATCATGAAACCACGTTCTAGGTGGCTCTTGAAAGATGCTGGCTCCAAACCGCGCGTTTCACGAAATCCACGGTCGAAAGACGCGCATAGGAAACTTCCAGGAATCCTTTTCCCCTTCAGACGGGACTCGGGCAAACTGGGGTTGAACAACTCATCGTGCGGTATTCAGAGACATTTCTTACTGAAAACCGTATTTCGTGCGGTGAATAGCCTATATCCGGATAAAAGCGTGTCCAGGGTGATTCTACGGCACTCAGGGGGTTATGCTCTTCCGTTTTGCTTTGAAATGCATCTCATACGGTCCTAGGCTGAAATACGCATTTTAGGATATTATGAGGTATGCCTTTCTTTAAAACGTGCTCCACGCGATTCTAGGGTTTCGAACGAATTGCCGGCTATTCAAGGCTGTTTAAGACCGGATCCCATGCTTCGGGCAGCCTGTTGGGGATTCTAAGCGTCTCCTGGCAAATGTAAGCTGTAAACAGCGTTTCGCGCAAGTGATGGTTAGAAGACGCGCTCGTGAAAGTACGAGTACTGCTTTTTCTTTTTCTTTTTTACTTTGAAATGGGTTTCCGGCAAGTTAGTGCATAAAAACTAGTCTCGAGCAGTGGCAGCAGCAAATCTCGAGCACTCTCTTGATCATTTTAAGGAATTCGCAGGGCTGGGCGTCAATTGGACAAAAAGGTGCAAGTTTCTTTGCAAATTGTAAGACTGATGGACAGATGGCAATATCTTCAATTCTTAATGTCACGAAGGTAGATCTTCCAATCAGATATGTTGGGGTTCCCTTGTCTTCCAGGAAGCTCAATTTCAATGACCGTGAACCTCTACTAGCGAAAGTTCGGCAACGATTATTTGGGTGGAAAGCTAAAGCATCATCATATGCAGGTAGCGTGGAACTGATTAAGTCTACATTATCTTCCTTCCATCTATTACGGGCGACTGTATTTATGCTTCCTCAAGCTGCTTTGCATGCTTTGGATCGTCATGTCAGGGATTTCTTCTGGAATTGTTGAATTCTCATTACATCCATCCTATAGCTTGGGACTCTATATGCCAACCGATAGCTATGGGTGGATTGGGTATCAACTCAATTCATGGAACAGCCAAGGCAGCCCTCTTAAGGAAAGTTTGGAATGTTGTCAGCAACAAACACACCTGCTGGAGCTTATGGATTAATGCCAAGTACTTCCGTGGAACGTCTTTTTGGGACGTGTTAATCCCTAAAACTGCCCCTTGGGGTTGGAAGAACATTTTAGTGCTTAGACTGATTGCTATGCCTCACATAAAATTACTAGCTGGCAATGGGCACCAAATAAAGTTCTGGACTGACCCTTGGGTTAATGGAGGGCGTTTAAAAGATTGTCATGGAGATAGAGCAGTGTATGATCTAGGCGTGGGGCCTGATATTAACGTCCCTCAATTTATTCAGAATCACAGGTGGAAGTTTCCCACTCCCACTTCAAATGCATTGATGGATATCTTCCAAACGATTCCAAATGAGATCGAGCCATCGCCTAACTTCAATGATGGACTTGTTCGGACTCTACGAGAGCATGGCAACTTCACTTTAAAGTCTCCTCACAATCTAGTATGCAGGAAATGGGATCAAACCCTCCAGCGGCCTTCTATGATTTGGTTTATAGGGTGTATTAAAAAACACTCCATCTGTGCTTGGATGTTACTAAGGGGAAGGCTAAAGAAAAAAGATTTTCTCCTTCAAAGGAATGTGGCGTGTGATTCTTGTTGCGTTCTTTGCAATTTGTACATGTGAGACAACTGCTCATTTAATTTTCTACTGCCCTTACTCTCAAGAATTGTGGAAATCTCTCTTAGAAAAGCTAGACCTGGAGCCGATCAGCTGTGAAAATCCTCCATTGGAATTGCTGGAATCCATTATATTTCCAATAGAGCAGCAACAGACAGGCCTTCTGACTCCTGGGAACACTCCAGCATGGCTGTGTTACAGAACATTATTCAGACCGCATGCAGCAGAACTCATTATCTTGACATAGCTTTCTTTCCCAAATGAAATTTGTCATCATTGGAATGTTCCTCCATGCAACTCAGGTCTCCGATCGAAGCTTCCTCCCTAATCGAACCCTGGGTGGCGAGTATCTACTTGGTCAACTAATAACCATGTGATTGGAGTTCTACGGAGTGACGTCCATAAACAGAAGGCGGGTCATATTGAGCAGGAGTTGACTTACTTTATGGCAGTATTTCAAATAATGCAGCTCATTCCAGAGAATATCACACATCTTACTATTGACTCAGATTCAGCGCTCCATCAAGTCCTCAGAAGTCTGATTGGAAGGTACGCTTTCAAGTAAGAAGATTACATACATTTCCTAATAAATTTGAGCAGATTCAGTACTTGATGCTTCATCTAAGAACAGCTCGATTCCGCAAAGTTTTAAACAGAAACTCAGCTACTTTCTACGGTAATCATAATGCATTTGAATATTTGTATGGACAAAAATATAGAAGCTAGTGAGCAGCTTTGGTGGTTAGTTTATTTATGGATTATTTTAGTACTTATTTGTTTATTAGTTGTAAATAGAGGGGTATGCCCCTTTGGAAGCATCTTCCATGTGGGAGAGTTCCTTTTCTGTATTATATTCTTTTAGAAATAGAGGAACTAACTTTTCCTTCAAAAAAAGATAAAGAAAAGATAAAAACCAGTCTCGAGGGATTCTGCCCCGTTTCCGGCCAAAAACCGTATCTCGTGCAGTCAAGAGCCGACATTTGGATAAAAACGCGGGTTCGATGATTCTAGTGCATTTCATGGCATCACGATCTAGTCTTACGCTTCGAGATGCGTTCCATACTACTCTAGGCCGAAACACACATTTCAGGATATTTTGAGATACGTTTAGCTTAAAGACGTTTTCCACGCGATTCTGGGTTTAGGAACGCGTTGCAGGGGTTTCAAGGTTGTTTAAGACCGAGACCAGTGCTTCGGGCAGTTCGTTGGTAGTTCTAGGCGGCTCTGGGAGAATGAAGGTTGTAAACCGCATTCACGCGATTCACAGTTCAGAGCCGCGCTCTGGAGCTTCTGTGACGTCTTCTTACTTCAGAACGGGCTTCTGGGGAATTATGGCTCAAGAGCTAATCCTGTCGGACTTTGCCTCATTTCTGACTTTCAAGACAGTTTTGTGCAATCCGTGCCCATTATTTGGAGATAAATGGGTGCAGCGGCACTCTAGGCGTTTTGGGGTATTCCGGTCCAGTCTTTCACCTTAAAATTCGTTTCTGGCGATTCTATGCAGAAGCACCCGTTTGATGATATTCTGAGATACCTTCCTCTTTAATAAGTATTTCAGGCGAATCACGGCTTAGGAACGCATTACATGGGCTTTAGGGTTGTTTCAGACTAAAACGCGTGCTTCGAGCAATTCCGAGGTGATTTTATCATGAAACCACGTTCTAGGTGGCTCTTGAAAGATGCTGGCTCCAAACCGCGCGTTTCACGAAATCCACGGTCGAAAGACGCGCATAGGAAACTTCCAGGAATCCTTTTCCCCTTCAGACGGGACTCGGGCAAACTGGGGTTGAACAACTCATCGTGCGGTATTCAGAGACATTTCTTACTGAAAACCGTATTTCGTGCGGTGAATAGCCTATATCCGGATAAAAGCGTGTCCAGGGTGATTCTACGGCACTCAGGGGGTTATGCTCTTCCGTTTTGCTTTGAAATGCATCTCATACGGTCCTAGGCTGAAATACGCATTTTAGGATATTATGAGGTATGCCTTTCTTTAAAACGTGCTCCACGCGATTCTAGGGTTTCGAACGAATTGCCGGCTATTCAAGGCTGTTTAAGACCGGATCCCATGCTTCGGGCAGCCTGTTGGGGATTCTAAGCGTCTCCTGGCAAATGTAAGCTGTAAACAGCGTTTCGCGCAAGTGATGGTTAGAAGACGCGCTCGTGAAAGTACGAGTACTGCCTTTTCTTTTTCTTTTTTACTTTGAAATGGGTTTCCGGCAAGTTAGTGCATAAAAACTAGTCTCGAGCAGTGGCAGCAGCAAATCTCGAGCACTCTCTTGATCATTTTAAGGAATTCGCAGGGCTGGGCGTCAATTGGACAAAAAGGTGCAAGTTTCTTTGCAAATTGTAAGACTGATGGACAGATGGCAATATCTTCAATTCTTAATGTCACGAAGGTAGATCTTCCAATCAGATATGTTGGGGTTCCCTTGTCTTCCAGGAAGCTCAATTTCAATGACCGTGAACCTCTACTAGCGAAAGTTCGGCAACGATTATTTGGGTGGAAAGCTAAAGCATCATCATATGCAGGTAGCGTGGAACTGATTAAGTCTACATTATCTTCCTTCCATCTATTACGGGCGACTGTATTTATGCTTCCTCAAGCTGCTTTGCATGCTTTGGATCGTCATGTCAGGGATTTCTTCTGGAATTGTTGAATTCTCATTACATCCATCCTATAGCTTGGGACTCTATATGCCAACCGATAGCTATGGGTGGATTGGGTATCAACTCAATTCATGGAACAGCCAAGGCAGCCCTCTTAAGGAAAGTTTGGAATGTTGTCAGCAACAAACACACCTGCTGGAGCTTATGGATTAATGCCAAGTACTTCCGTGGAACGTCTTTTTGGGACGTGTTAATCCCTAAAACTGCCCCTTGGGGTTGGAAGAACATTTTAGTGCTTAGACTGATTGCTATGCCTCACATAAAATTACTAGCTGGCAATGGGCACCAAATAAAGTTCTGGACTGACCCTTGGGTTAATGGAGGGCGTTTAAAAGATTGTCATGGAGATAGAGCAGTGTATGATCTAGGCGTGGGGCCTGATATTAACGTCCCTCAATTTATTCAGAATCACAGGTGGAAGTTTCCCACTCCCACTTCAAATGCATTGATGGATATCTTCCAAACGATTCCAAATGAGATCGAGCCATGGCCTAACTTCAATGATGGACTTGTTCGGACTCTACGAGAGCATGGCAACTTCACTTTAAAGTCTCCTCACAATCTAGTATGCAGGAAATGGGATCAAACCCTCCAGCGGCCTTCTATGATTTGGTTTACAGGGTGTATTAAAAAACACTCCATCTGTGCTTGGATGTTACTAAGGGGAAGGCTAAAGAAAAAAGATTTTCTCCTTCAAAGGAATGTGGCGTGTGATTCTTGTTGCGTTCTTTGCAATTTGTACATGTGAGACAACTGCTCATTTAATTTTCTACTGCCCTTACTCTCAAGAATTGTGGAAATCTCTCTTAGAAAAGCTAGACCTGGAGCCGATCAGCTGTGAAAATCCTCCATTGGAATTGCTGGAATCCATTATATTTCCAATAGAGCAGCAACAGACAGGCCTTCTGACTCCTGGGAACACTCCAGCGCGGCTGTGTTACAGAACATTATTCAGACCGCATGCAGCAGAACTCATTATCTTGACATAGCTTTCTTTCCCAAATGAAATTTGTCATCATTGGAATGTTCCTCCATGCAACTCAGGTCTCCGATCGAAGCTTCCTCCCTAATCGAACCCTGGGTGGCGAGTATCTACTTGGTCAACTAATAACCATGTGATTGGAGTTCTACGGAGTGACGTCCATAAACAGAAGGCGGGTCATATTGAGCAGGAGTTGACTTACTTTATGGCAGTATTTCAAATAATGCAGCTCATTCCAGAGAATATCACACATCTTACTATTGACTCAGATTCAGCGCTCCATCAAGTCCTCAGAAGTCTGATTGGAAGGTACGCTTTCAAGTAAGAAGATTACATACATTTCCTAATAAATTTGAGCAGATTCAGTACTTGATGCTTCATCTAAGAACAGCTCGATTCCGCAAAGTTTTAAACAGAAACTCAGCTACTTTCTACGGTAATCATAATGCATTTGAATATTTGTATAGACAAAAATATAGAAGCTAGTGAGCAGCTTTGGTGGTTAGTTTATTTATGGATTATTTTAGTACTTATTTGTTTATTAGTTGTAAATAGAGGGGTATGCCCCTTTGGAAGCATCTTCCATGTGGGAGAGTTCCTTTTCTGTATTATATTCTTTTAGAAATAGAGGAACTAACTTTTCCTTCAAAAAAAGATAAAGAAAAGATAAAAACCAGTCTCGAGGGATTCTGCCCCGTTTCCGGCCAAAAACCGTATCTCGTGCAGTCAAGAGCCGACATTTGGATAAAAACGCGGGTTCGATGATTCTAGTGCATTTCATGGCATCACGATCTAGTCTTACGCTTCGAGATGCGTTCCATACTACTCTAGGCCGAAACACACATTTCAGGATATTTTGAGATACGTTTAGCTTAAAGACGTTTTCCACGCGATTCTGGGTTTAGGAACGCGTTGCAGGGGTTTCAAGGTTGTTTAAGACCGAGACCAGTGCTTCGGGCAGTTCGTTGGTAGTTCTAGGCGGCTCTGGGAGAATGAAGGTTGTAAACCGCATTTCACGCGATTCACAGTTCAGAGCCGCGCTCTGGAGCTTCTGTGACGTCTTCTTACTTCAGAACGGGCTTCTGGGGAATTATGGCTCAAGAGCTAATCCTGTCGGACTTTGCCTCATTTCTGACTTTCAAGACAGTTTTGTGCAATCCGTGCCCATTATTTGGAGATAAATGGGTGCAGCGGCACTCTAGGCGTTTTGGGGTATTCCGGTCCAGTCTTTCACCTTAAAATTCGTTTCTGGCGATTCTATGCAGAAGCACCCGTTTGATGATATTCTGAGATACCTTCCTCTTTAATAAGTATTTCAGGCGAATCACGGCTTAGGAACGCATTACATGGGCTTTAGGGTTGTTTCAGACTAAAACGCGTGCTTCGGGCAATTCCGAGGTGATTTTATCATGAAACCACGTTCTAGGTGGCTCTTGAAAGATGCTGGCTCCAAACCGCGCGTTTCACGAAATCCACGGTCGAAAGACGCGCATAGGAAACTTCCAGGAATCCTTTTCCCCTTCAGACGGGACTCGGGCAAACTGGGGTTGAACAACTCATCGTGCGGTATTCAGAGACATTTCTTACTGAAAACCGTATTTCGTGCGTTGAATAGCCTATATCCGGATAAAAGCGTGTCCAGGGTGATTCTACGGCACTCAGGGGGTTATGCTCTTCCGTTTTGCTTTGAAATGCATCTCATACGGTCCTAGGCTGAAATACGCATTTTAGGATATTATGAGGTATGCCTTTCTTTAAAACGTGCTCCACGCGATTCTAGGGTTTCGAACGAATTGCCGGCTATTCAAGGCTGTTTAAGACCGGATCCCATGCTTCGGGCAGCCTGTTGGGGATTCTAAGCGTCTCCTGGCAAATGTAAGCTGTAAACAGCGTTTCGCGCAAGTGATGGTTAGAAGACGCGCTCGTGAAAGTACGAGTACTGCTTTTTCTTTTTCTTTTTTACTTTGAAATGGGTTTCCGGCAAGTTAGTGCATAAAAACTAGTCTCGAGCAGTGGCAGCAGCAAATCTCGAGCACTCTCTTGATCATTTTAAGGAATTCGCAGGGCTGGGCGTCAATTGGACAAAAAGGTGCAAGTTTCTTTGCAAATTGTAAGACTGATGGACAGATGACAATATCTTCAATTCTTAATGTCACGAAGGTAGATCTTCCAATCAGATATGTTGGGGTTCCCTTGTCTTCCAGGAAGCTCAATTTCAATGACCGTGAACCTCTACTAGCGAAAGTTCGGCAACGATTATTTGGGTGGAAAGCTAAAGCATCATCATATGCAGGTAGCGTGGAACTGATTAAGTCTACATTATCTTCCTTCCATCTATTACGGGCGACTGTATTTATGCTTCCTCAAGCTGCTTTGCATGCTTTGGATCGTCATGTCAGGGATTTCTTCTGGAATTGTTGAATTCTCATTACATCCATCCTATAGCTTGGGACTCTATATGCCAACCGATAGCTATGGGTGGATTGGGTATCAACTCAATTCATGGAACAGCCAAGGCAGCCCTCTTAAGGAAAGTTTGGAATGTTGTCAGCAACAAACACACCTGCTGGAGCTTATGGATTAATGCCAAGTACTTCCGTGGAACGTCTTTTTGGGACGTGTTAATCCCTAAAACTGCCCCTTGGGGTTGGAAGAACATTTTAGTGCTTAGACTGATTGCTATGCCTCACATAAAATTACTAGCTGGCAATGGGCACCAAATAAAGTTCTGGACTGACCCTTGGGTTAATGGAGGGCGTTTAAAAGATTGTCATGGAGATAGAGCAGTGTATGATCTAGGCGTGGGGCCTGATATTAACGTCCCTCAATTTATTCAGAATCACAGGTGGAAGTTTCCCACTCCCACTTCAAATGCATTGATGGATATCTTCCAAACGATTCCAAATGAGATCGAGCCATGGCCTAACTTCAATGATGGACTTGTTCGGACTCTACGAGAGCATGGCAACTTCACTTTAAAGTCTCCTCACAATCTAGTATGCAGGAAATGGGATCAAACCCTCCAGCGGCCTTCTATGATTTGGTTTACAGGGTGTATTAAAAAACACTCCATCTGTGCTTGGATGTTACTAAGGGGAAGGCTAAAGAAAAAAGATTTTCTCCTTCAAAGGAATGTGGCGTGTGATTCTTGTTGCGTTCTTTGCAATTTGTACATGTGAGACAACTGCTCATTTAATTTTCTACTGCCCTTACTCTCAAGAATTGTGGAAATCTCTCTTAGAAAAGCTAGACCTGGAGCCGATCAGCTGTGAAAATCCTCCATTGGAATTGCTGGAATCCATTATATTTCCAGTAGAGCAGCAACAGACAGGCCTTCTGACTCCTGGGAACACTCCAGCACGGCTGTGTTACAGAACATTATTCAGACCGCATGCAGCAGAACTCATTATCTTGACATAGCTTTCTTTCCCAAATGAAATTTGTCATCATTGGAATGTTCCTCCATGCAACTCAGGTCTCCGATCGAAGCTTCCTCCCTAATCGAACCCTGGGTGGCGAGTATCTACTTGGTCAACTAATAACCATGTGATTGGAGTTCTACGGAGTGACGTCCATAAACAGAAGGCGGGTCATATTGAGCAGGAGTTGACTTACTTTATGGCAGTATTTCAAATAATGCAGCTCATTCCAGAGAATATCACACATCTTACTATTGACTCAGATTCAGCGCTCCATCAAGTCCTCAGAAGTCTGATTGGAAGGTACGCTTTCAAGTAAGAAGATTACATACATTTCCTAATAAATTTGAGCAGATTCAGTACTTGATGCTTCATCTAAGAACAGCTCGATTCCGCAAAGTTTTAAACAGAAACTCAGCTACTTTCTACGGTAATCATAATGCATTTGAATATTTGTATGGACAAAAATATAGAAGCTAGTGAGCAGCTTTGGTGGTTAGTTTATTTATGGATTATTTTAGTACTTATTTGTTTATTAGTTGTAAATAGAGGGGTATGCCCCTTTGGAAGCATCTTCCATGTGGGAGAGTTCCTTTTCTGTATTATATTCTTTTAGAAATAGAGGAACTAACTTTTCCTTCAAAAAAAGATAAAGAAAAGATAAAAACCAGTCTCGAGGGATTCTGCCCCGTTTCCGGCCAAAAACAGTATCTCGTGCAGTCAAGAGCCGACATTTGGATAAAAACGCGGGTTCGATGATTCTAGTGCATTTCATGGCATCACGATCTAGTCTTACGCTTCGAGATGCGTTCCATACTACTCTAGGCCGAAACACACATTTCAGGATATTTTGAGATACGTTTAGCTTAAAGACGTTTTTCACGCGATTCTGGGTTTAGGAACGCGTTGCAGGGGTTTCAAGGTTGTTTAAGACCGAGACCAGTGCTTCGGGCAGTTCGTTGGTAGTTCTAGGCGGCTCTGGGAGAATGAAGGTTGTAAACCGCATTTCACGCGATTCACAGTTCAGAGCCGCGCTCTGGAGCTTCTGTGACGTCTTCTTACTTCAGAACGGGCTTCTGGGGAATTATGGCTCAAGAGCTAATCCTGTCGGACTTTGCCTCATTTCTGACTTTCAAGACAGTTTTGTGCAATCCGTGCCCATTATTTGGAGATAAATGGGTGCAGCGGCACTCTAGGCGTTTTGGGGTATTCCGGTCCAGTCTTTCACCTTAAAATTCGTTTCTGGCGATTCTATGCAGAAGCACCCGTTTGATGATATTCTGAGATACCTTCCTCTTTAATAAGTATTTCAGGCGAATCACGGCTTAGGAACGCATTACATGGGCTTTAGGGTTGTTTCAGACTAAAACGCGTGCTTCGGGCAATTCCGAGGTGATTTTATCATGAAACCACGTTCTAGGTGGCTCTTGAAAGATGCTGGCTCCAAACCGCACGTTTCACGAAATCCACGGTCGAAAGACGCGCATAGGAAACTTCCAGGAATCCTTTTCCCCTTCAGACGGGACTCGGGCAAACTGGGGTTGAACAACTCATCGTGCGGTATTCAGAGACATTTCTTACTGAAAACCGTATTTCGTGCGGTGAATAGCCTATATCCGGATAAAAGCGTGTCCAGGGTGATTCTACGGCACTCAGGGGGTTATGCTCTTCCGTTTTGCTTTGAAATGCATCTCATACGGTCCTAGGCTGAAATACGCATTTTAGGATATTATGAGGTATGCCTTTCTTTAAAACGTGCTCCACGCGATTCTAGGGTTTCGAACGAATTGCCGGCTATTCAAGGCTGTTTAAGACCGGATCCCATGCTTCGGGCAGCCTGTTGGGGATTCTAAGCGTCTCCTGGCAAATGTAAGCTGTAAACAGCGTTTCGCGCAAGTGATGGTTAGAAGACGCGCTCGTGAAAGTACGAGTACTGCTTTTTCTTTTTCTTTTTTACTTTGAAATGGGTTTCCGGCAAGTTAGTGCATAAAAACTAGTCTCGAGCAGTGGCAGCAGCAAATCTCGAGCACTCTCTTGATCATTTTAAGGAATTCGCAGGGCTGGGCGTCAATTGGACAAAAAGGTGCAAGTTTCTTTGCAAATTGTAAGACTGATGGACAGATGGCAATATCTTCAATTCTTAATGTCACGAAGGTAGATCTTCCAATCAGATATGTTGGGGTTCCCTTGTCTTCCAGGAAGCTCAATTTCAATGACCGTGAACCTCTACTAGCGAAAGTTCGGCAACGATTATTTGGGTGGAAAGCTAAAGCATCATCATATGCAGGTAGCGTGGAACTGATTAAGTCTACATTATCTTCCTTCCATCTATTACGGGCGACTGTATTTATGCTTCCTCAAGCTGCTTTGCATGCTTTGGATCGTCATGTCAGGGATTTCTTCTGGAATTGTTGAATTCTCATTACATCCATCCTATAGCTTGGGACTCTATATGCCAACCGATAGCTATGGGTGGATTGGGTATCAACTCAATTCATGGAACAGCCAAGGCAGCCCTCTTAAGGAAAGTTTGGAATGTTGTCAGCAACAAACACACCTGCTGGAGCTTATGGATTAATGCCAAGTACTTCCGTGGAACGTCTTTTTGGGACGTGTTAATCCCTAAAACTGCCCCTTGGGGTTGGAAGAACATTTTAGTGCTTAGACTGATTGCTATGCCTCACATAAAATTACTAGCTGGCAATGGGCACCAAATAAAGTTCTGGACTGACCCTTGGGTTAATGGAGGGCGTTTAAAAGATTGTCATGGAGATAGAGCAGTGTATGATCTAGGCGTGGGGCCTGATATTAACGTCCCTCAATTTATTCAGAATCACAGGTGGAAGTTTCCCACTCCCACTTCAAATGCATTGATGGATATCTTCCAAACGATTCCAAATGAGATCGAGCCATGGCCTAACTTCAATGATGGACTTGTTCGGACTCTACGAGAGCATGGCAACTTCACTTTAAAGTCTCCTCACAATCTAGTATGCAGGAAATGGGATCAAACCCTCCAGCGGCCTTCTATGATTTGGTTTACAGGGTGTATTAAAAAACACTCCATCTGTGCTTGGATGTTACTAAGGGGAAGGCTAAAGAAAAAAGATTTTCTCCTTCAAAGGAATGTGGCGTGTGATTCTTGTTGCGTTCTTTGCAATTTGTACATGTGAGACAACTGCTCATTTAATTTTCTACTGCCCTTACTCTCAAGAATTGTGGAAATCTCTCTTAGAAAAGCTAGACCTGGAGCCGATCAGCTGTGAAAATCCTCCATTGGAATTGCTGGAATCCATTATATTTCCAATAGAGCAGCAACAGACAGGCCTTCTGACTCCTGGGAACACTCCAGCACGGCTGTGTTACAGAACATTATTCAGACCGCATGCAGCAGAACTCATTATCTTGACATAGCTTTCTTTCCCAAATGAAATTTGTCATCATTGGAATGTTCCTCCATGCAACTCAGGTCTCCGATCGAAGCTTCCTCCCTAATCGAACCCTGGGTGGCGAGTATCTACTTGGTCAACTAATAACCATGTGATTGGAGTTCTACGGAGTGACGTCCATAAACAGAAGGCGGGTCATATTGAGCAGGAGTTGACTTACTTTATGGCAGTATTTCAAATAATGCAGCTCATTCCAGAGAATATCACACATCTTACTATTGACTCAGATTCAGCGCTCCATCAAGTCCTCAGAAGTCTGATTGGAAGGTACGCTTTCAAGTAAGAAGATTACATACATTTCCTAATAAATTTGAGCAGATTCAGTACTTGATGCTTCATCTAAGAACAGCTCGATTCCGCAAAGTTTTAAACAGAAACTCAGCTACTTTCTACGGTAATCATAATGCATTTGAATATTTGTATGGACAAAAATATAGAAGCTAGTGAGCAGCTTTGGTGGTTAGTTTATTTATGGATTATTTTAGTACTTATTTGTTTATTAGTTGTAAATAGAGGGGTATGCCCCTTTGGAAGCATCTTCCATGTGGGAGAGTTCCTTTTCTGTATTATATTCTTTTAGAAATAGAGGAACTAACTTTTCCTTCAAAAAAAGATAAAGAAAAGATAAAAACCAGTCTCGAGGGATTCTGCCCCGTTTCCGGCCAAAAACAGTATCTCGTGCAGTCAAGAGCCGACATTTGGATAAAAACGCGGGTTCGATGATTCTAGTGCATTTCATGGCATCACGATCTAGTCTTACGCTTCGAGATGCGTTCCATACTACTCTAGGCCGAAACACACATTTCAGGATATTTTGAGATACGTTTAGCTTAAAGACGTTTTTCACGCGATTCTGGGTTTAGGAACGCGTTGCAGGGGTTTCAAGGTTGTTTAAGACCGAGACCAGTGCTTCGGGCAGTTCGTTGGTAGTTCTAGGCGGCTCTGGGAGAATGAAGGTTGTAAACCGCATTTCACGCGATTCACAGTTCAGAGCCGCGCTCTGGAGCTTCTGTGACGTCTTCTTACTTCAGAACGGGCTTCTGGGGAATTATGGCTCAAGAGCTAATCCTGTCGGACTTTGCCTCATTTCTGACTTTCAAGACAGTTTTGTGCAATCCGTGCCCATTATTTGGAGATAAATGGGTGCAGCGGCACTCTAGGCGTTTTGGGGTATTCCGGTCCAGTCTTTCACCTTAAAATTCGTTTCTGGCGATTCTATGCAGAAGCACCCGTTTGATGATATTCTGAGATACCTTCCTCTTTAATAAGTATTTCAGGCGAATCACGGCTTAGGAACGCATTACATGGGCTTTAGGGTTGTTTCAGACTAAAACGCGTGCTTCGGGCAATTCCGAGGTGATTTTATCATGAAACCACGTTCTAGGTGGCTCTTGAAAGATGCTGGCTCCAAACCGCACGTTTCACGAAATCCACGGTCGAAAGACGCGCATAGGAAACTTCCAGGAATCCTTTTCCCCTTCAGACGGGACTCGGGCAAACTGGGGTTGAACAACTCATCGTGCGGTATTCAGAGACATTTCTTACTGAAAACCGTATTTCGTGCGGTGAATAGCCTATATCCGGATAAAAGCGTGTCCAGGGTGATTCTACGGCACTCAGGGGGTTATGCTCTTCCGTTTTGCTTTGAAATGCATCTCATACGGTCCTAGGCTGAAATACGCATTTTAGGATATTATGAGGTATGCCTTTCTTTAAAACGTGCTCCACGCGATTCTAGGGTTTCGAACGAATTGCCGGCTATTCAAGGCTGTTTAAGACCGGATCCCATGCTTCGGGCAGCCTGTTGGGGATTCTAAGCGTCTCCTGGCAAATGTAAGCTGTAAACAGCGTTTCGCGCAAGTGATGGTTAGAAGACGCGCTCGTGAAAGTACGAGTACTGCTTTTTCTTTTTCTTTTTTACTTTGAAATGGGTTTCCGGCAAGTTAGTGCATAAAAACTAGTCTCGAGCAGTGGCAGCAGCAAATCTCGAGCACTCTCTTGATCATTTTAAGGAATTCGCAGGGCTGGGCGTCAATTGGACAAAAAGGTGCAAGTTTCTTTGCAAATTGTAAGACTGATGGACAGATGGCAATATCTTCAATTCTTAATGTCACGAAGGTAGATCTTCCAATCAGATATGTTGGGGTTCCCTTGTCTTCCAGGAAGCTCAATTTCAATGACCGTGAACCTCTACTAGCGAAAGTTCGGCAACGATTATTTGGGTGGAAAGCTAAAGCATCATCATATGCAGGTAGCGTGGAACTGATTAAGTCTACATTATCTTCCTTCCATCTATTACGGGCGACTGTATTTATGCTTCCTCAAGCTGCTTTGCATGCTTTGGATCGTCATGTCAGGGATTTCTTCTGGAATTGTTGAATTCTCATTACATCCATCCTATAGCTTGGGACTCTATATGCCAACCGATAGCTATGGGTGGATTGGGTATCAACTCAATTCATGGAACAGCCAAGGCAGCCCTCTTAAGGAAAGTTTGGAATGTTGTCAGCAACAAACACACCTGCTGGAGCTTATGGATTAATGCCAAGTACTTCCGTGGAACGTCTTTTTGGGACGTGTTAATCCCTAAAACTGCCCCTTGGGGTTGGAAGAACATTTTAGTGCTTAGACTGATTGCTATGCCTCACATAAAATTACTAGCTGGCAATGGGCACCAAATAAAGTTCTGGACTGACCCTTGGGTTAATGGAGGGCGTTTAAAAGATTGTCATGGAGATAGAGCAGTGTATGATCTAGGCGTGGGGCCTGATATTAACGTCCCTCAATTTATTCAGAATCACAGGTGGAAGTTTCCCACTCCCACTTCAAATGCATTGATGGATATCTTCCAAACGATTCCAAATGAGATCGAGCCATGGCCTAACTTCAATGATGGACTTGTTTGGACTCTACGAGAGCATGGCAACTTCACTTTAAAGTCTCCTCACAATCTAGTATGCAGGAAATGGGATCAAACCCTCCAGCGGCCTTCTATGATTTGGTTTACAGGGTGTATTAAAAAACACTCCATCTGTGCTTGGATGTTACTAAGGGGAAGGCTAAAGAAAAAAGATTTTCTCCTTCAAAGGAATGTGGCGTGTGATTCTTGTTGCGTTCTTTGCAATTTGTACATGTGAGACAACTGCTCATTTAATTTTCTACTGCCCTTACTCTCAAGAATTGTGGAAATCTCTCTTAGAAAAGCTAGACCTGGAGCCGATCAGCTGTGAAAATCCTCCATTGGAATTGCTGGAATCCATTATATTTCCAATAGAGCAGCAACAGACAGGCCTTCTGACTCCTGGGAACACTCCAGCACGGCTGTGTTACAGAACATTATTCAGACCGCATGCAGCAGAACTCATTATCTTGACATAGCTTTCTTTCCCAAATGAAATTTGTCATCATTGGAATGTTCCTCCATGCAACTCAGGTCTCCGATCGAAGCTTCCTCCCTAATCGAACCCTGGGTGGCGAGTATCTACTTGGTCAACTAATAACCATGTGATTGGAGTTCTACGGAGTGACGTCCATAAACAGAAGGCGGGTCATATTGAGCAGGAGTTGACTTACTTTATGGCAGTATTTCAAATAATGCAGCTCATTCCAGAGAATATCACACATCTTACTATTGACTCAGATTCAGCGCTCCATCAAGTCCTCAGAAGTCTGATTGGAAGGTACGCTTTCAAGTAAGAAGATTACATACATTTCCTAATAAATTTGAGCAGATTCAGTACTTGATGCTTCATCTAAGAACAGCTCGATTCCGCAAAGTTTTAAACAGAAACTCAGCTACTTTCTACGGTAATCATAATGCATTTGAATATTTGTATGGACAAAAATATAGAAGCTAGTGAGCAGCTTTGGTGGTTAGTTTATTTATGGATTATTTTAGTACTTATTTGTTTATTAGTTGTAAATAGAGGGGTATGCCCCTTTGGAAGCATCTTCCATGTGGGAGAGTTCCTTTTCTGTATTATATTCTTTTAGAAATAGAGGAACTAACTTTTCCTTCAAAAAAAGATAAAGAAAAGATAAAAACCAGTCTCGAGGGATTCTGCCCCGTTTCCGGCCAAAAATCGTATCTCGTGCAGTCAAGAGCCGACATTTGGATAAAAACGCGGGTTCGATGATTCTAGTGCATTTCATGGCATCACGATCTAGTCTTACGCTTCGAGATGCGTTCCATACTACTCTAGGCCGAAACACACATTTCAGGATATTTTGAGATACGTTTAGCTTAAAGACGTTTTTCACGCGATTCTGGGTTTAGGAACGCGTTGCAGGGGTTTCAAGGTTGTTTAAGACCGAGACCAGTGCTTCGGGCAGTTCGTTGGTAGTTCTAGGCGGCTCTGGGAGAATGAAGGTTGTAAACCGCATTTCACGCGATTCACAGTTCAGAGCCGCGCTCTGGAGCTTCTGTGACGTCTTCTTACTTCAGAACGGGCTTCTGGGGAATTATGGCTCAAGAGCTAATCCTGTCGGACTTTGCCTCATTTCTGACTTTCAAGACAGTTTTGTGCAATCCGTGCCCATTATTTGGAGATAAATGGGTGCAGCGGCACTCTAGGCGTTTTGGGGTATTCCGGTCCAGTCTTTCACCTTAAAATTCGTTTCTGGCGATTCTATGCAGAAGCACCCGTTTGATGATATTCTGAGATACCTTCCTCTTTAATAAGTATTTCAGGCGAATCACGGCTTAGGAACGCATTACATGGGCTTTAGGGTTGTTTCAGACTAAAACGCGTGCTTCGGGCAATTCCGAGGTGATTTTATCATGAAACCACGTTCTAGGTGGCTCTTGAAAGATGCTGGCTCCAAACCGCACGTTTCACGAAATCCACGGTCGAAAGACGCGCATAGGAAACTTCCAGGAATCCTTTTCCCCTTCAGACGGGACTCGGGCAAACTGGGGTTGAACAACTCATCGTGCGGTATTCAGAGACATTTCTTACTGAAAACCGTATTTCGTGCGGTGAATAGCCTATATCCGGATAAAAGCGTGTCCAGGGTGATTCTACGGCACTCAGGGGGTTATGCTCTTCCGTTTTGCTTTGAAATGCATCTCATACGGTCCTAGGCTGAAATACGCATTTTAGGATATTATGAGGTATGCCTTTCTTTAAAACGTGCTCCACGCGATTCTAGGGTTTCGAACGAATTGCCGGCTATTCAAGGCTGTTTAAGACCGGATCCCATGCTTCGGGCAGCCTGTTGGGGATTCTAAGCGTCTCCTGGCAAATGTAAGCTGTAAACAGCGTTTCGCGCAAGTGATGGTTAGAAGACGCGCTCGTGAAAGTACGAGTACTGCTTTTTCTTTTTCTTTTTTACTTTGAAATGGGTTTCCGGCAAGTTAGTGCATAAAAACTAGTCTCGAGCAGTGGCAGCAGCAAATCTCGAGCACTCTCTTGATCATTTTAAGGAATTCGCAGGGCTGGGCGTCAATTGGACAAAAAGGTGCAAGTTTCTTTGCAAATTGTAAGACTGATGGACAGATGGCAATATCTTCAATTCTTAATGTCACGAAGGTAGATCTTCCAATCAGATATGTTGGGGTTCCCTTGTCTTCCAGGAAGCTCAATTTCAATGACCGTGAACCTCTACTAGCGAAAGTTCGGCAACGATTATTTGGGTGGAAAGCTAAAGCATCATTATATGCAGGTAGCGTGGAACTGATTAAGTCTACATTATCTTCCTTCCATCTATTACGGGCGACTGTATTTATGCTTCCTCAAGCTGCTTTGCATGCTTTGGATCGTCATGTCAGGGATTTCTTCTGGAATTGTTGAATTCTCATTACATCCATCCTATAGCTTGGGACTCTATATGCCAACCGATAGCTATGGGTGGATTGGGTATCAACTCAATTCATGGAACAGCCAAGGCAGCCCTCTTAAGGAAAGTTTGGAATGTTGTCAGCAACAAACACACCTGCTGGAGCTTATGGATTAATGCCAAGTACTTCCGTGGAACGTCTTTTTGGGACGTGTTAATCCCTAAAACTGCCCCTTGGGGTTGGAAGAACATTTTAGTGCTTAGACTGATTGCTATGCCTCACATAAAATTACTAGCTGGCAATGGGCACCAAATAAAGTTCTGGACTGACCCTTGGGTTAATGGAGGGCGTTTAAAAGATTGTCATGGAGATAGAGCAGTGTATGATCTAGGCGTGGGGCCTGATATTAACGTCCCTCAATTTATTCAGAATCACAGGTGGAAGTTTCCCACTCCCACTTCAAATGCATTGATGGATATCTTCCAAACGATTCCAAATGAGATCGAGCCATGGCCTAACTTCAATGATGGACTTGTTCGGACTCTACGAGAGCATGGCAACTTCACTTTAAAGTCTCCTCACAATCTAGTATGCAGGAAATGGGATCAAACCCTCCAGCGGCCTTCTATGATTTGGTTTACAGGGTGTATTAAAAAACACTCCATCTGTGCTTGGATGTTACTAAGGGGAAGGCTAAAGAAAAAAGATTTTCTCCTTCAAAGGAATGTGGCGTGTGATTCTTGTTGCGTTCTTTGCAATTTGTACATGTGAGACAACTGCTCATTTAATTTTCTACTGCCCTTACTCTCAAGAATTGTGGAAATCTCTCTTAGAAAAGCTAGACCTGGAGCCGATCAGCTGTGAAAATCCTCCATTGGAATTGCTGGAATCCATTATATTTCCAATAGAGCAGCAACAGACAGGCCTTCTGACTCCTGGGAACACTCCAGCACGGCTGTGTTACAGAACATTATTCAGACCGCATGCAGCAGAACTCATTATCTTGACATAGCTTTCTTTCCCAAATGAAATTTGTCATCATTGGAATGTTCCTCCATGCAACTCAGGTCTCCGATCGAAGCTTCCTCCCTAATCGAACCCTGGGTGGCGAGTATCTACTTGGTCAACTAATAACCATGTGATTGGAGTTCTACGGAGTGACGTCCATAAACAGAAGGCGGGTCATATTGAGCAGGAGTTGACTTACTTTATGGCAGTATTTCAAATAATGCAGCTCATTCCAGAGAATATCACACATCTTACTATTGACTCAGATTCAGCGCTCCATCAAGTCCTCAGAAGTCTGATTGGAAGGTACGCTTTCAAGTAAGAAGATTACATACATTTCCTAATAAATTTGAGCAGATTCAGTACTTGATGCTTCATCTAAGAACAGCTCGATTCCGCAAAGTTTTAAACAGAAACTCAGCTACTTTCTACGGTAATCATAATGCATTTGAATATTTGTATGGACAAAAATATAGAAGCTAGTGAGCAGCTTTGGTGGTTAGTTTATTTATGGATTATTTTAGTACTTATTTGTTTATTAGTTGTAAATAGAGGGGTATGCCCCTTTGGAAGCATCTTCCATGTGGGAGAGTTCCTTTTCTGTATTATATTCTTTTAGAAATAGAGGAACTAACTTTTCCTTCAAAAAAAGATAAAGAAAAGATAAAAACCAGTCTCGAGGGATTCTGCCCCGTTTCCGGCCAAAAACAGTATCTCGTGCAGTCAAGAGCCGACATTTGGATAAAAACGCGGGTTCGATGATTCTAGTGCATTTCATGGCATCACGATCTAGTCTTACGCTTCGAGATGCGTTCCATACTACTCTAGGCCGAAACACACATTTCAGGATATTTTGAGATACGTTTAGCTTAAAGACGTTTTTCACGCGATTCTGGGTTTAGGAACGCGTTGCAGGGGTTTCAAGGTTGTTTAAGACCGAGACCAGTGCTTCGGGCAGTTCGTTGGTAGTTCTAGGCGGCTCTGGGAGAATGAAGGTTGTAAACCGCATTTCACGCGATTCACAGTTCAGAGCCGCGCTCTGGAGCTTCTGTGACGTCTTCTTACTTCAGAACGGGCTTCTGGGGAATTATGGCTCAAGAGCTAATCCTGTCGGACTTTGCCTCATTTCTGACTTTCAAGACAGTTTTGTGCAATCCGTGCCCATTATTTGGAGATAAATGGGTGCAGCGGCACTCTAGGCGTTTTGGGGTATTCCGGTCCAGTCTTTCACCTTAAAATTCGTTTCTGGCGATTCTATGCAGAAGCACCCGTTTGATGATATTCTGAGATACCTTCCTCTTTAATAAGTATTTCAGGCGAATCACGGCTTAGGAACGCATTACATGGGCTTTAGGGTTGTTTCAGACTAAAACGCGTGCTTCGGGCAATTCCGAGGTGATTTTATCATGAAACCACGTTCTAGGTGGCTCTTGAAAGATGCTGGCTCCAAACCGCACGTTTCACGAAATCCACGGTCGAAAGACGCGCATAGGAAACTTCCAGGAATCCTTTTCCCCTTCAGACGGGACTCGGGCAAACTGGGGTTGAACAACTCATCGTGCGGTATTCAGAGACATTTCTTACTGAAAACCGTATTTCGTGCGGTGAATAGCCTATATCCGGATAAAAGCGTGTCCAGGGTGATTCTACGGCACTCAGGGGGTTATGCTCTTCCGTTTTGCTTTGAAATGCATCTCATACGGTCCTAGGCTGAAATACGCATTTTAGGATATTATGAGGTATGCCTTTCTTTAAAACGTGCTCCACGCGATTCTAGGGTTTCGAACGAATTGCCGGCTATTCAAGGCTGTTTAAGACCGGATCCCATGCTTCGGGCAGCCTGTTGGGGATTCTAAGCGTCTCCTGGCAAATGTAAGCTGTAAACAGCGTTTCGCGCAAGTGATGGTTAGAAGACGCGCTCGTGAAAGTACGAGTACTGCTTTTTCTTTTTCTTTTTTACTTTGAAATGGGTTTCCGGCAAGTTAGTGCATAAAAACTAGTCTCGAGCAGTGGCAGCAGCAAATCTCGAGCACTCTCTTGATCATTTTAAGGAATTCGCAGGGCTGGGCGTCAATTGGACAAAAAGGTGCAAGTTTCTTTGCAAATTGTAAGACTGATGGACAGATGGCAATATCTTCAATTCTTAATGTCACGAAGGTAGATCTTCCAATCAGATATGTTGGGGTTCCCTTGTCTTCCAGGAAGCTCAATTTCAATGACCGTGAACCTCTACTAGCGAAAGTTCGGCAACGATTATTTGGGTGGAAAGCTAAAGCATCATCATATGCAGGTAGCGTGGAACTGATTAAGTCTACATTATCTTCCTTCCATCTATTACGGGCGACTGTATTTATGCTTCCTCAAGCTGCTTTGCATGCTTTGGATCGTCATGTCAGGGATTTCTTCTGGAATTGTTGAATTCTCATTACATCCATCCTATAGCTTGGGACTCTATATGCCAACCGATAGCTATGGGTGGATTGGGTATCAACTCAATTCATGGAACAGCCAAGGCAGCCCTCTTAAGGAAAGTTTGGAATGTTGTCAGCAACAAACACACCTGCTGGAGCTTATGGATTAATGCCAAGTACTTCCGTGGAACGTCTTTTTGGGACGTGTTAATCCCTAAAACTGCCCCTTGGGGTTGGAAGAACATTTTAGTGCTTAGACTGATTGCTATGCCTCACATAAAATTACTAGCTGGCAATGGGCACCAAATAAAGTTCTGGACTGACCCTTGGGTTAATGGAGGGCGTTTAAAAGATTGTCATGGAGATAGAGCAGTGTATGATCTAGGCGTGGGGCCTGATATTAACGTCCCTCAATTTATTCAGAATCACAGGTGGAAGTTTCCCACTCCCACTTCAAATGCATTGATGGATATCTTCCAAACGATTCCAAATGAGATCGAGCCATGGCCTAACTTCAATGATGGACTTGTTTGGACTCTACGAGAGCATGGCAACTTCACTTTAAAGTCTCCTCACAATCTAGTATGCAGGAAATGGGATCAAACCCTCCAGCGGCCTTCTATGATTTGGTTTACAGGGTGTATTAAAAAACACTCCATCTGTGCTTGGATGTTACTAAGGGGAAGGCTAAAGAAAAAAGATTTTCTCCTTCAAAGGAATGTGGCGTGTGATTCTTGTTGCGTTCTTTGCAATTTGTACATGTGAGACAACTGCTCATTTAATTTTCTACTGCCCTTACTCTCAAGAATTGTGGAAATCTCTCTTAGAAAAGCTAGACCTGGAGCCGATCAGCTGTGAAAATCCTCCATTGGAATTGCTGGAATCCATTATATTTCCAATAGAGCAGCAACAGACAGGCCTTCTGACTCCTGGGAACACTCCAGCACGGCTGTGTTACAGAACATTATTCAGACCGCATGCAGCAGAACTCATTATCTTGACATAGCTTTCTTTCCCAAATGAAATTTGTCATCATTGGAATGTTCCTCCATGCAACTCAGGTCTCCGATCGAAGCTTCCTCCCTAATCGAACCCTGGGTGGCGAGTATCTACTTGGTCAACTAATAACCATGTGATTGGAGTTCTACGGAGTGACGTCCATAAACAGAAGGCGGGTCATATTGAGCAGGAGTTGACTTACTTTATGGCAGTATTTCAAATAATGCAGCTCATTCCAGAGAATATCACACATCTTACTATTGACTCAGATTCAGCGCTCCATCAAGTCCTCAGAAGTCTGATTGGAAGGTACGCTTTCAAGTAAGAAGATTACATACATTTCCTAATAAATTTGAGCAGATTCAGTACTTGATGCTTCATCTAAGAACAGCTCGATTCCGCAAAGTTTTAAACAGAAACTCAGCTACTTTCTACGGTAATCATAATGCATTTGAATATTTGTATGGACAAAAATATAGAAGCTAGTGAGCAGCTTTGGTGGTTAGTTTATTTATGGATTATTTTAGTACTTATTTGTTTATTAGTTGTAAATAGAGGGGTATGCCCCTTTGGAAGCATCTTCCATGTGGGAGAGTTCCTTTTCTGTATTATATTCTTTTAGAAATAGAGGAACTAACTTTTCCTTCAAAAAAAGATAAAGAAAAGATAAAAACCAGTCTCGAGGGATTCTGCCCCGTTTCCGGCCAAAAATCGTATCTCGTGCAGTCAAGAGCCGACATTTGGATAAAAACGCGGGTTCGATGATTCTAGTGCATTTCATGGCATCACGATCTAGTCTTACGCTTCGAGATGCGTTCCATACTACTCTAGGCCGAAACACACATTTCAGGATATTTTGAGATACGTTTAGCTTAAAGACGTTTTTCACGCGATTCTGGGTTTAGGAACGCGTTGCAGGGGTTTCAAGGTTGTTTAAGACCGAGACCAGTGCTTCGGGCAGTTCGTTGGTAGTTCTAGGCGGCTCTGGGAGAATGAAGGTTGTAAACCGCATTTCACGCGATTCACAGTTCAGAGCCGCGCTCTGGAGCTTCTGTGACGTCTTCTTACTTCAGAACGGGCTTCTGGGGAATTATGGCTCAAGAGCTAATCCTGTCGGACTTTGCCTCATTTCTGACTTTCAAGACAGTTTTGTGCAATCCGTGCCCATTATTTGGAGATAAATGGGTGCAGCGGCACTCTAGGCGTTTTGGGGTATTCCGGTCCAGTCTTTCACCTTAAAATTCGTTTCTGGCGATTCTATGCAGAAGCACCCGTTTGATGATATTCTGAGATACCTTCCTCTTTAATAAGTATTTCAGGCGAATCACGGCTTAGGAACGCATTACATGGGCTTTAGGGTTGTTTCAGACTAAAACGCGTGCTTCGGGCAATTCCGAGGTGATTTTATCATGAAACCACGTTCTAGGTGGCTCTTGAAAGATGCTGGCTCCAAACCGCACGTTTCACGAAATCCACGGTCGAAAGACGCGCATAGGAAACTTCCAGGAATCCTTTTCCCCTTCAGACGGGACTCGGGCAAACTGGGGTTGAACAACTCATCGTGCGGTATTCAGAGACATTTCTTACTGAAAACCGTATTTCGTGCGGTGAATAGCCTATATCCGGATAAAAGCGTGTCCAGGGTGATTCTACGGCACTCAGGGGGTTATGCTCTTCCGTTTTGCTTTGAAATGCATCTCATACGGTCCTAGGCTGAAATACGCATTTTAGGATATTATGAGGTATGCCTTTCTTTAAAACGTGCTCCACGCGATTCTAGGGTTTCGAACGAATTGCCGGCTATTCAAGGCTGTTTAAGACCGGATCCCATGCTTCGGGCAGCCTGTTGGGGATTCTAAGCGTCTCCTGGCAAATGTAAGCTGTAAACAGCGTTTCGCGCAAGTGATGGTTAGAAGACGCGCTCGTGAAAGTACGAGTACTGCTTTTTCTTTTTCTTTTTTACTTTGAAATGGGTTTCCGGCAAGTTAGTGCATAAAAACTAGTCTCGAGCAGTGGCAGCAGCAAATCTCGAGCACTCTCTTGATCATTTTAAGGAATTCGCAGGGCTGGGCGTCAATTGGACAAAAAGGTGCAAGTTTCTTTGCAAATTGTAAGACTGATGGACAGATGGCAATATCTTCAATTCTTAATGTCACGAAGGTAGATCTTCCAATCAGATATGTTGGGGTTCCCTTGTCTTCCAGGAAGCTCAATTTCAATGACCGTGAACCTCTACTAGCGAAAGTTCGGCAACGATTATTTGGGTGGAAAGCTAAAGCATCATTATATGCAGGTAGCGTGGAACTGATTAAGTCTACATTATCTTCCTTCCATCTATTACGGGCGACTGTATTTATGCTTCCTCAAGCTGCTTTGCATGCTTTGGATCGTCATGTCAGGGATTTCTTCTGGAATTGTTGAATTCTCATTACATCCATCCTATAGCTTGGGACTCTATATGCCAACCGATAGCTATGGGTGGATTGGGTATCAACTCAATTCATGGAACAGCCAAGGCAGCCCTCTTAAGGAAAGTTTGGAATGTTGTCAGCAACAAACACACCTGCTGGAGCTTATGGATTAATGCCAAGTACTTCCGTGGAACGTCTTTTTGGGACGTGTTAATCCCTAAAACTGCCCCTTGGGGTTGGAAGAACATTTTAGTGCTTAGACTGATTGCTATGCCTCACATAAAATTACTAGCTGGCAATGGGCACCAAATAAAGTTCTGGACTGACCCTTGGGTTAATGGAGGGCGTTTAAAAGATTGTCATGGAGATAGAGCAGTGTATGATCTAGGCGTGGGGCCTGATATTAACGTCCCTCAATTTATTCAGAATCACAGGTGGAAGTTTCCCACTCCCACTTCAAATGCATTGATGGATATCTTCCAAACGATTCCAAATGAGATCGAGCCATGGCCTAACTTCAATGATGGACTTGTTCGGACTCTACGAGAGCATGGCAACTTCACTTTAAAGTCTCCTCACAATCTAGTATGCAGGAAATGGGATCAAACCCTCCAGCGGCCTTCTATGATTTGGTTTACAGGGTGTATTAAAAAACACTCCATCTGTGCTTGGATGTTACTAAGGGGAAGGCTAAAGAAAAAAGATTTTCTCCTTCAAAGGAATGTGGCGTGTGATTCTTGTTGCGTTCTTTGCAATTTGTACATGTGAGACAACTGCTCATTTAATTTTCTACTGCCCTTACTCTCAAGAATTGTGGAAATCTCTCTTAGAAAAGCTAGACCTGGAGCCGATCAGCTGTGAAAATCCTCCATTGGAATTGCTGGAATCCATTATATTTCCAATAGAGCAGCAACAGACAGGCCTTCTGACTCCTGGGAACACTCCAGCACGGCTGTGTTACAGAACATTATTCAGACCGCATGCAGCAGAACTCATTATCTTGACATAGCTTTCTTTCCCAAATGAAATTTGTCATCATTGGAATGTTCCTCCATGCAACTCAGGTCTCCGATCGAAGCTTCCTCCCTAATCGAACCCTGGGTGGCGAGTATCTACTTGGTCAACTAATAACCATGTGATTGGAGTTCTACGGAGTGACGTCCATAAACAGAAGGCGGGTCATATTGAGCAGGAGTTGACTTACTTTATGGCAGTATTTCAAATAATGCAGCTCATTCCAGAGAATATCACACATCTTACTATTGACTCAGATTCAGCGCTCCATCAAGTCCTCAGAAGTCTGATTGGAAGGTACGCTTTCAAGTAAGAAGATTACATACATTTCCTAATAAATTTGAGCAGATTCAGTACTTGATGCTTCATCTAAGAACAGCTCGATTCCGCAAAGTTTTAAACAGAAACTCAGCTACTTTCTACGGTAATCATAATGCATTTGAATATTTGTATGGACAAAAATATAGAAGCTAGTGAGCAGCTTTGGTGGTTAGTTTATTTATGGATTATTTTAGTACTTATTTGTTTATTAGTTGTAAATAGAGGGGTATGCCCCTTTGGAAGCATCTTCCATGTGGGAGAGTTCCTTTTCTGTATTATATTCTTTTAGAAATAGAGGAACTAACTTTTCCTTCAAAAAAAGATAAAGAAAAGATAAAAACCAGTCTCGAGGGATTCTGCCCCGTTTCCGGCCAAAAACCGTATCTCGTGCAGTCAAGAGCCGACATTTGGATAAAAACGCGGGTTCGATGATTCTAGTGCATTTCATGGCATCACGATCTAGTCTTACGCTTCGAGATGCGTTCCATACTACTCTAGGCCGAAACACACATTTCAGGATATTTTGAGATACGTTTAGCTTAAAGACGTTTTTCACGCGATTCTGGGTTTAGGAACGCGTTGCAGGGGTTTCAAGGTTGTTTAAGACCGAGACCAGTGCTTCGGGCAGTTCGTTGGTAGTTCTAGGCGGCTCTGGGAGAATGAAGGTTGTAAACCGCATTTCACGCGATTCACAGTTCAGAGCCGCGCTCTGGAGCTTCTGTGACGTCTTCTTACTTCAGAACGGGCTTCTGGGGAATTATGGCTCAAGAGCTAATCCTGTCGGACTTTGCCTCATTTCTGACTTTCAAGACAGTTTTGTGTAATCCGTGCCCATTATTTGGAGATAAATGGGTGCAGCGGCACTCTAGGCATTTTGGGGTATTCCGGTCCAGTCTTTCACCTTAAAATTCGTTTCTGGCGATTCTATGCAGAAGCACCCGTTTGATGATATTCTGAGATACCTTCCTCTTTAATAAGTATTTCAGGCGAATCACGGCTTAGGAACGCATTACATGGGCTTTAGGGTTGTTTCAGACTAAAACGCGTGCTTCGGGCAATTCCGAGGTGATTTTATCATGAAACCACGTTCTAGGTGGCTCTTGAAAGATGCTGGCTCCAAACCGCGCGTTTCACGAAATCCACGGTCGAAAGACGCGCATAGGAAACTTCCAGGAATCCTTTTCCCCTTCAGACGGGACTCGGGCAAGCTGGGGTTGAACAACTCATCGTGCGGTATTCAGAGACATTTCTTACTGAAAACCGTATTTCGTGCGGTGAATAGCCTACATCCGGATAAAAGCGTGTCCAGGGTGATTCTACGGCACTCAGGGGGTTATGCTCTTCCGTTTTGCTTTGAAATGCATCTCATACGGTCCTAGGCTGAAATACGCATTTTAGGATATTATGAGGTATGCCTTTCTTTAAAACGTGCTCCACGCGATTCTAGGGTTTCGAACGAATTGCCGGCTATTCAAGGCTGTTTAAGACCGGATCCCATGCTTCGGGCAGCCTGTTGGGGATTCTAAGCGTCTCCTGGCAAATGTAAGCTGTAAACAGCGTTTCGCGCAAGTGATGGTTAGAAGACGCGCTCGTGAAAGTACGAGTACTGCTTTTTCTTTTTCTTTTTTACTTTGAAATGGGTTTCCGGCAAGTTAGTGCATAAAAACTAGTCTCGAGCAGTGGCAGCAGCAAATCTCGAGCACTCTCTTGATCATTTTAAGGAATTCGCAGGGCTGGGCGTCAATTGGACAAAAAGGTGCAAGTTTCTTTGCAAATTGTAAGACTGATGGACAGATGGCAATATCTTCAATTCTTAATGTCACGAAGGTAGATCTTCCAATCAGATATGTTGGGGTTCCCTTGTCTTCCAGGAAGCTCAATTTCAATGACCGTGAACCTCTACTAGCGAAAGTTCGGCAACGATTATTTGGGTGGAAAGCTAAAGCATCATCATATGCAGGTAGCGTGGAACTGATTAAGTCTACATTATCTTCCTTCCATCTATTACGGGCGACTGTATTTATGCTTCCTCAAGCTGCTTTGCATGCTTTGGATCGTCATGTCAGGGATTTCTTCTGGAATTGTTGAATTCTCATTACATCCATCCTATAGCTTGGGACTCTATATGCCAACCGATAGCTATGGGTGGATTGGGTATCAACTCAATTCATGGAACAGCCAAGGCAGCCCTCTTAAGGAAAGTTTGGAATGTTGTGGGCAACAAACACACCTGCTGGAGCTTATGGATTAATGCCAAGTACTTCCGTGGAACGTCTTTTTGGAACGTGTTAATCCCTAAAACAGCCCCTTGGGGTTGGAAGAACATTTTAGTGCTTAGACTGATTGCTATGCCTCACATAAAATTACTAGCTGGCAATGGGCACCAAATAAAGTTCTGGACTGACCCTTGGGTTAATGGAGGGCGTTTAAAAGATTGTCATGGAGATAGAGCAGTGTATGATCTAGGCGTGGGGCCTGATATTAACGTCCCTCAATGTATTCAGAATCACAGGTGGAAGTTTCCCACTCCCACTTCAAATGCATTGATGGATATCTTCCAAACGATTCCAAATGAGATCGAGCCATGGCCTAACTTCAATGATGGACTTGTTTGGACTCTACGAGAGCATGGCAACTTCACTTTAAAGTCTCCTCACAATCTAGTATGCAGGAAATGGGATCAAACCCTCCAGCGGCCTTCTATGATTTGGTTTACAGGGTGTATTAAAAAACACTCCATCTGTGCTTGGATGTTACTAAGGGGAAGGCTAAAGAAAAAATATTTTCTCCTTCAAAGGAATGTGGCGTGTGATTCTTGTTGCGTTCTTTGCAATTTGTGCATGTGAGACAACTGCTCATTTAATTTTCTACTGCCCTTACTCTCAAGAATTGTGGAAATCTCTCTTAGAAAAGCTAGACCTGGAGCCGATCAGCTGTGAAAATCCTCCATTGGAATTGCTGGAATCCATTATATTTCCAATAGAGCAGCAACAGACAGGCCTTCTGACTCCTGGGAACACTCCAGCACGGCTGTGTTACAGAACATTATTCAGACCGCATGCAGCAGAACTCATTATCTTGACATAGCTTTCTTTCCCAAATGAAATTTGTCATCATTGGAATGTTCCTCCATGCAACTCAGGTCTCCGATCGAAGCTTCCTCCCTAATCGAACCCTGGGTGGCGAGTATCTACTTGGTCAACTAATAACCATGTGATTGGAGTTCTACGGAGTGACGTCCATAAACAGAAGGCGGGTCATATTGAGCAGGAGTTGACTTACTTTATGGCAGTATTTCAAATAATGCAGCTCATTCCAGAGAATATCACACATCTTACTATTGACTCAGATTCAGCGCTCCATCAAGTCCTCAGAAGTCTGATTGGAAGGTACGCTTTCAAGTAAGAAGATTACATACATTTCCTAATAAATTTGAGCAGATTCAGTACTTGATGCTTCATCTAAGAACAGCTCGATTCCGCAAAGTTTTAAACAGAAACTCAGCTACTTTCTACGGTAATCATAATGCATTTGAATATTTGTATGGACAAAAATATAGAAGCTAGTGAGCAGCTTTGGTGGTTAGTTTATTTATGGATTATTTTAGTACTTATTTGTTTATTAGTTGTAAATAGAGGGGTATGCCCCTTTGGAAGCATCTTCCATGTGGGAGAGTTCCTTTTCTGTATTATATTCTTTTAGAAATAGAGGAACTAACTTTTCCTTCAAAAAAAGATAAAGAAAAGATAAAAACCAGTCTCGAGGGATTCTGCCCCGTTTCCGGCCAAAAACCGTATCTCGTGCAGTCAAGAGCCGACATTTGGATAAAAACGCGGGTTCGATGATTCTAGTGCATTTCATGGCATCACGATCTAGTCTTACGCTTCGAGATGCGTTCCATACTACTCTAGGCCGAAACACACATTTCAGGATATTTTGAGATACGTTTAGCTTAAAGACGTTTTCCACGCGATTCTGGGTTTAGGAACGCGTTGCAGGGGTTTCAAGGTTGTTTAAGACCGAGACCAGTGCTTCGGGCAGTTCGTTGGTAGTTCTAGGCGGCTCTGGGAGAATGAAGGTTGTAAACCGCATTTCACGCGATTCACAGTTCAGAGCCGCGCTCTGGAGCTTCTGTGACGTCTTCTTACTTCAGAACGGGCTTCTGGGGAATTATGGCTCAAGAGCTAATCCTGTCGGACTTTGCCTCATTTCTGACTTTCAAGACAGTTTTGTGCAATCCGTGCCCATTATTTGGAGATAAATGGGTGCAGCGGCACTCTAGGCGTTTTGGGGTATTCCGGTCCAGTCTTTCACCTTAAAATTCGTTTCTGGCGATTCTATGCAGAAGCACCCGTTTGATGATATTCTGAGATACCTTCCTCTTTAATAAGTATTTCAGGCGAATCACGGCTTAGGAACGCATTACATGGGCTTTAGGGTTGTTTCAGACTAAAACGCGTGCTTCGGGCAATTCCGAGGTGATTTTATCATGAAACCACGTTCTAGGTGGCTCTTGAAAGATGCTGGCTCCAAACCGCGCGTTTCACGAAATCCACGGTCGAAAGACGCGCATAGGAAACTTCCAGGAATCCTTTTCCCCTTCAGACGGGACTCGGGCAAACTGGGGTTGAACAACTCATCGTGCGGTATTCAGAGACATTTCTTACTGAAAACCGTATTTCGTGCGGTGAATAGCCTATATCCGGATAAAAGCGTGTCCAGGGTGATTCTACGGGACTCAGGGGGTTATGCTCTTCCGTTTTGCTTTGAAATGCATCTCATACGGTCCTAGGCTGAAATACGCATTTTAGGATATTATGAGGTATGCCTTTCTTTAAAACGTGCTCCACGCGATTCTAGGGTTTCGAACAAATTGCCGGCTATTCAAGGCTGTTTAAGACCGGATCCCATGCTTCGGGCAGCCTGTTGGGGATTCTAAGCGTCTCCTGGCAAATGTAAGCTGTAAACAGCGTTTCGCGCAAGTGATGGTTAGAAGACGCGCTCGTGAAAGTACGAGTACTGCTTTTTCTTTTTCTTTTTTACTTTGAAATGGGTTTCCGGCAAGTTAGTGCATAAAAACTAGTCTCGAGCAGTGGCAGCAGCAAATCTCGAGCACTCTCTTGATCATTTTAAGGAATTCGCAGGGCTGGGCGTCAATTGGACAAAAAGGTGCAAATTTCTTTGCAAATTGTAAGACTGATGGACAGATGGCAATATCTTCAATTCTTAATGTCACGAAGGTAGATCTTCCAATCAGATATGTTGGGGTTCCCTTGTCTTCCAGGAAGCTCAATTTCAATGACCGTGAACCTCTACTAGCGAAAGTTCGGCAACGATTATTTGGGTGGAAAGCTAAAGCATCATCATATGCAGGTAGCGTGGAACTGATTAAGTCTACATTATCTTCCTTCCATCTATTACGGGCGACTGTATTTATGCTTCCTCAAGCTGCTTTGCATGCTTTGGATCGTCATGTCAGGGATTTCTTCTGGAATTGTTGAATTCTCATTACATCCATCCTATAGCTTGGGACTCTATATGCCAACCGATAGCTATGGGTGGATTGGGTATCAACTCAATTCATGGAACAGCCAAGGCAGCCCTCTTAAGGAAAGTTTGGAATGTTGTCAGCAACAAACACACCTGCTGGAGCTTATGGATTAATGCCAAGTACTTCCGTGGAACGTCTTTTTGGGACGTGTTAATCCCTAAAACTGCCCCTTGGGGTTGGAAGAACATTTTAGTGCTTAGACTGATTGCTATGCCTCACATAAAATTACTAGCTGGCAATGGGCACCAAATAAAGTTCTGGACTGACCCTTGGGTTAATGGAGGGCGTTTAAAAGATTGTCATGGAGATAGAGCAGTGTATGATCTAGGCGTGGGGCCTGATATTAACGTCCCTCAATTTATTCAGAATCACAGGTGGAAGTTTTCCACTCCCACTTCAAATGCATTGATGGATATCTTCCAAACGATTCCAAATGAGATCGAGCCATGGCCTAACTTCAATGATGGACTTGTTCGGACTCTACGAGAGCATGGCAACTTCACTTTAAAGTCTCCTCACAATCTAGTATGCAGGAAATGGGATCAAACCCTCCAGCGGCCTTCTATGATTTGGTTTACAGGGTGTATTAAAAAACACTCCATCTGTGCTTGGATGTTACTAAGGGGAAGGCTAAAGAAAAAAGATTTTCTCCTTCAAAGGAATGTGGCGTGTGATTCTTGTTGCGTTCTTTGCAATTTGTACATGTGAGACAACTGCTCATTTAATTTTCTACTGCCCTTACTCTCAAGAATTGTGGAAATCTCTCTTAGAAAAGCTAGACCTGGAGCCGATCAGCTGTGAAAATCCTCCATTGGAATTGCTGGAATCCATTATATTTCCAATAGAGCAGCAACAGACAGGCCTTCTGACTCCTGGGAACACTCCAGCACGGCTGTGTTACAGAACATTATTCAGACCGCATGCAGCAGAACTCATGATCTTGACATAGCTTTCTTTCCCAAATGAAATTTGTCATCATTGGAATGTTCCTCCATGCAACTCAGGTCTCCGATCGAAGCTTCCTCCCTAATCGAACCCTGGGTGGCGAGTATCTACTTGGTCAACTAATAACCATGTGATTGGAGTTCTACGGAGTGACGTCCATAAACAGAAGGCGGGTCATATTGAGCAGGAGTTGACTTACTTTATGGCAGTATTTCAAATAATGCAGCTCATTCCAGAGAATATCACACATCTTACTATTGACTCAGATTCAGCGCTCCATCAAGTCCTCAGAAGTCTGATTGGAAGGTACGCTTTCAAGTAAGAAGATTACATACATTTCCTAATAAATTTGAGCAGATTCAGTACTTGATGCTTCATCTAAGAACAGCTCGATTCCGCAAAGTTTTAAACAGAAACTCAGCTACTTTCTACGGTAATCATAATGCATTTGAATATTTGTATGGACAAAAATATAGAAGCTAGTGAGCAGCTTTGGTGGTTAGTTTATTTATGGATTATTTTAGTACTTATTTGTTTATTAGTTGTAAATAGAGGGGTATGCCCCTTTGGAAGCATCTTCCATGTGGGAGAGTTCCTTTTCTGTATTATATTCTTTTAGAAATAGAGGAACTAACTTTTCCTTCAAAAAAAGATAAAGAAAAGATAAAAACCAGTCTCGAGGGATTCTGCCCCGTTTCCGGCCAAAAACCGTATCTCGTGCAGTCAAGAGCCGACATTTGGATAAAAACGCGGGTTCGATGATTCTAGTGCATTTCATGGCATCACGATCTAGTCTTACGCTTCGAGATGCGTTCCATACTACTCTAGGCCGAAACACACATTTCAGGATATTTTGAGATACGTTTAGCTTAAAGACGTTTTTCACGCGATTCTGGGTTTAGGAACGCGTTGCAGGGGTTTCAAGGTTGTTTAAGACCGAGACCAGTGCTTCGGGCAGTTCGTTGGTAGTTCTAGGCGGCTCTGGGAGAATGAAGGTTGTAAACCGCATTTCACGCGATTCACAGTTCAGAGCCGCGCTCTGGAGCTTCTGTGACGTCTTCTTACTTCAGAACGGGCTTCTGGGGAATTATGGCTCAAGAGCTAATCCTGTCGGACTTTGCCTCATTTCTGACTTTCAAGACAGTTTTGTGCAATCCGTGCCCATTATTTGGAGATAAATGGGTGCAGCGGCACTCTAGGCGTTTTGGGGTATTCCGGTCCAGTCTTTCACCTTAAAATTCGTTTCTGGCGATTCTATGCAGAAGCACCCGTTTGATGATATTCTGAGATACCTTCCTCTTTAATAAGTATTTCAGGCGAATCACGGCTTAGGAACGCATTACATGGGCTTTAGGGTTGTTTCAGACTAAAACGCGTGCTTCGGGCAATTCCGAGGTGATTTTATCATGAAACCACGTTCTAGGTGGCTCTTGAAAGATGCTGGCTCCAAACCGCGCGTTTCACGAAATCCACGGTCGAAAGACGCGCATAGGAAACTTCCAGGAATCCTTTTCCCCTTCAGACGGGACTCGGGCAAACTGGGGTTGAACAACTCATCGTGCGGTATTCAGAGACATTTCTTACTGAAAACCGTATTTCGTGCGGTGAATAGCCTATATCCGGATAAAAGCGTGTCCAGGGTGATTCTACGGCACTCAGGGGGTTATGCTCTTCCGTTTTGCTTTGAAATGCATCTCATACGGTCCTAGGCTGAAATACGCATTTTAGGATATTATGAGGTATGCCTTTCTTTAAAACGTGCTCCACGCGATTCTAGGGTTTCGAACGAATTGCCGGCTATTCAAGGGTGTTTAAGACCGGATCCCATGCTTCGGGCAGCCTGTTGGGGATTCTAAGCGTCTCCTGGCAAATGTAAGCTGTAAACAGCGTTTCGCGCAAGTGATGGTTAGAAGACGCGCTCGTGAAAGTACGAGTACTGCTTTTTCTTTTTTTTTTTTTACTTTGAAATGGGTTTCCGGCAAGTTAGTGCATAAAAACTAGTCTCGAGCAGTGGCAGCAGCAAATCTCGAGCACTCTCTTGATCATTTTAAGGAATTCGCAGGGCTGGGCGTCAATTGGACAAAAAGGTGCAAGTTTCTTTGCAAATTGTAAGACTGATGGACAGATGGCAATATCTTCAATTCTTAATGTCACGAAGGTAGATCTTCCAATCAGATATGTTGGGGTTCCCTTGTCTTCCAGGAAGCTCAATTTCAATGACCGTGAACCTCTACTAGCGAAAGTTCGGCAACGATTATTTGGGTGGAAAGCTAAAGCATCATCATATGCAGGTAGCGTGGAACTGATTAAGTCTACATTATCTTCCTTCCATCTATTACGGGCGACTGTATTTATGCTTCCTCAAGCTGCTTTGCATGCTTTGGATCGTCATGTCAGGGATTTCTTCTGGAATTGTTGAATTCTCATTACATCCATCCTATAGCTTGGGACTCTATATGCCAACCGATAGCTATGGGTGGATTGGGTATCAACTCAATTCATGGAACAGCCAAGGCAGCCCTCTTAAGGAAAGTTTGGAATGTTGTCAGCAACAAACACACCTGCTGGAGCTTATGGATTAATGCCAAGTACTTCCGTGGAACGTCTTTTTGGGACGTGTTAATCCCTAAAACTGCCCCTTGGGGTTGGAAGAACATTTTAGTGCTTAGACTGATTGCTATGCCTCACATAAAATTACTAGCTGGCAATGGGCACCAAATAAAGTTCTGGACTGACCCTTGGGTTAATGGAGGGCGTTTAAAAGATTGTCATGGAGATAGAGCAGTGTATGATCTAGGCGTGGGGCCTGATATTAACGTCCCTCAATCTATTCAGAATCACAGGTGGAAGTTTCCCACTCCCACTTCAAATGCATTGATGGATATCTTCCAAACGATTCCAAATGAGATCGAGCCATGGCCTAACTTCAATGATGGACTTGTTTGGACTCTACCAGAGCATGGCAACTTCACTTTAAAGTCTCCTCACAATCTAGTATGCAGGAAATGGGATCAAACCCTCCAGCGGCCTTCTATGATTTGGTTTACAGGGTGTATTAAAAAACACTCCATCTGTGCTTGGATGTTACTAAGGGGAAGGCTAAAGAAAAAAGATTTTCTCCTTCAAAGGAATGTGGCGTGTGATTCTTGTTGCGTTCTTTGCAATTTGTACATGTGAGACAGCTGCTCATTTAATTTTCTACTGCCCTTACTCTCAAGAATTGTGGAAATCTCTCTTAGAAAAGCTAGACCTGGAGCCGATCAGCTGTGAAAATCCTCCATTGGAATTGCTGGAATCCATTATATTTCCAATAGAGCAGCAACAGACAGGCCTTCTGACTCCTGGGAACACTCCAGCACGGCTGTGTTACAGAACATTATTCAGACCGCATGCAGCAGAACTCATTATCTTGACATAGCTTTCTTTCCCAAATGAAATTTGTCATCATTGGAATGTTCCTCCAAGCAACTCAGGTCTCCGATCGAAGCTTCCTCCCTAATTGAACCCTGGGTGGCGAGTATCTACTTGGTCAACTAATAACCATGTGATTGGAGTTCTACGGAGTGACGTCCATAAACAGAAGGCGGGTCATATTGAGCAGGAGTTGACTTACTTTATGGCAGTATTTCAAATAATGCAGCTCATTCCAGAGAATATCACACATCTTACTATTGACTCAGATTCAGCGCTCCATCAAGTCCTCAGAAGTCTGATTGGAAGGTACGCTTTCAAGTAAGAAGATTACATACATTTCCTAATAAATTTGAGCAGATTCAGTACTTGATGCTTCATCTAAGAACAGCTCGATTCCGCAAAGTTTTAAACAGAAACTCAGCTACTTTCTACGGTAATCATAATGCATTTGAATATTTGTATAGACAAAAATATAGAAGCTAGTGAGCAGCTTTGGTGGTTAGTTTATTTATGGATTATTTTAGTACTTATTTGTTTATTAGTTGTAAATAGAGGGGTATGCCCCTTTGGAAGCATCTTCCATGTGGGAGAGTTCCTTTTCTGTATTATATTCTTTTAGAAATAGAGGAACTAACTTTTCCTTCAAAAAAAGATAAAGAAAAGATAAAAACCAGTCTCGAGGGATTCTGCCCCGTTTCCGGCCAAAAACCGTATCTCGTGCAGTCAAGAGCCGACATTTGGATAAAAACGCGGGTTCGATGATTCTAGTGCATTTCATGGCATCACGATCTAGTCTTACGCTTCGAGATGCGTTCCATACTACTCTAGGCCGAAACACACATTTCAGGATATTTTGAGATACGTTTAGCTTAAAGACGTTTTTCACGCGATTCTGGGTTTAGGAACGCGTTGCAGGGGTTTCAAGGTTGTTTAAGACCGAGACCAGTGCTTCGGGCAGTTCGTTGGTAGTTCTAGGCGGCTCTGGGAGAATGAAGGTTGTAAACCGCATTTCACGCGATTCACAGTTCAGAGCCGCGCTCTGGAGCTTCTGTGACGTCTTCTTACTTCAGAACGGGCTTCTGGGGAATTATGGCTCAAGAGCTAATCCTGTCGGACTTTGCCTCATTTCTGACTTTCAAGACAGTTTTGTGCAATCCGTGCCCATTATTTGGAGATAAATGGGTGCAGCGGCACTCTAGGCGTTTTGGGGTATTCCGGTCCAGTCTTTCACCTTAAAATTCGTTTCTGGCGATTCTATGCAGAAGCACCCGTTTGATGATATTCTGAGATACCTTCCTCTTTAATAAGTATTTCAGGCGAATCACGGCTTAGGAACGCATTACATGGGCTTTAGGGTTGTTTCAGACTAAAATGCGTGCTTCGGGCAATTCCGAGGTGATTTTATCATGAAACCACGTTCTAGGTGGCTCTTGAAAGATGCTGGCTCCAAACCGCGCGTTTCACGAAATCCACGGTCGAAAGACGCGCATAGGAAACTTCCAGGAATCCTTTTCCCCTTCAGACGGGACTCGGGCAAACTGGGGTTGAACAACTCATCGTGCGGTATTCAGAGACATTTCTTACTGAAAACCGTATTTCGTGCGGTGAATAGCCTATATCCGGATAAAAGCGTGTCCAGGGTGATTCTACGGCACTCAGGGGGTTATGCTCTTCCGTTTTGCTTTGAAATGCATCTCATACGGTCCTAGGCTGAAATACGCATTTTAGGATATTATGAGGTATGCCTTTCTTTAAAACGTGCTCCACGCGATTCTAGGGTTTCGAACGAATTGCCGGCTATTCAAGGTTGTTTAAGACCGGATCCCATGCTTCGGGCAGCCTGTTGGGGATTCTAAGCGTCTCCTGGCAAATGTAAGCTGTAAACAGCGTTTCGCGCAAGTGATGGTTAGAAGACGCGCTCGTGAAAGTACGAGTACTGCTTTTTCTTTTTCTTTTTTACTTTGAAATGGGTTTCCGGCAAGTTAGTGCATAAAAACTAGTCTCGAGCAGTGGCAGCAGCAAATCTCGAGCACTCTCTTGATCATTTTAAGGAATTCGCAGGGCTGGGCGTCAATTGGACAAAAAGGTGCAAGTTTCTTTGCAAATTGTAAGACTGATGGACAGATGGCAATATCTTCAATTCTTAATGTCACGAAGGTAGATCTTCCAATCAGATATGTTGGGGTTCCCTTGTCTTCCAGGAAGCTCAATTTCAATGACCGTGAACCTCTACTAGCGAAAGTTCGGCAACGATTATTTGGGTGGAAAGCTAAAGCATCATCATATGCAGGTAGCGTGGAACTGATTAAGTCTACATTATCTTCCTTCCATCTATTACGGGCGACTGTATTTATGCTTCCTCAAGCTGCTTTGCATGCTTTGGATCGTCATGTCAGGGATTTCTTCTGGAATTGTTGAATTCTCATTACATCCATCCTATAGCTTGGGACTCTATATGCCAACCGATAGCTATGGGTGGATTGGGTATCAACTCAATTCATGGAACAGCCAAGGCAGCCCTCTTAAGGAAAGTTTGGAATATTGTCGGCAACAAACACACCTGCTGGAGCTTATGGATTAATGCCAAGTACTTCCGTGGAACGTCTTTTTGGGACGTGTTAATCCCTAAAACTGCCCCTTGGGGTTGGAAGAACATTTTAGTGCTTAGACTGATTGCTATGCCTCACATAAAATTACTAGCTGGCAATGGGCACCAAATAAAGTTCTGGACTGACCCTTGGGTTAATGGAGGGCGTTTAAAAGATTGTCATGGAGATAGAGCAGTGTATGATCTAGGCGTGGGGCCTGATATTAACGTCCCTCAATTTATTCAGAATCACAGGTGGAAGTTTCCCACTCCCACTTCAAATGCATTGATGGATATCTTCCAAACGATTCCAAATGAGATCGAGCCATGGCCTAACTTCAATGATGGACTTGTTTGGACTCTACAAGAGCATGGCAACTTCACTTTAAAGTCTCCTCGCAATCTAGTATGCAGGAAATGGGATCAAACCCTCCAGCGGCCTTCTATGATTTGGTTTACAGGGTGTATTAAAAAACACTCCATCTGTGCTTGGATGTTACTAAGGGGAAGGCTAAAGAAAAAAGATTTTCTCCTTCAAAGGAATGTGGCGTGTGATTCTTGTTGCGTTCTTTGCAATTTGTACATGTGAGACAGCTGCTCATTTAATTTTCTACTGCCCTTACTCTCAAGAATTGTGGAAATCTCTCTTAGAAAAGCTAGACCTGGAGCCGATCAGCTGTGAAAATCCTCCATTGGAATTGCTGGAATCCATTATATTTCCAATAGAGCAGCAACAGACAGGCCTTCTGACTCCTGGGAACACTCCAGCACGGCTGTGTTACAGAACATTATTCAGACCGCATGCAGCAGAACTCATTATCTTGACATAGCTTTCTTTCCCAAATGAAATTTGTCATCATTGGAATGTTCCTCCAAGCAACTCAGGTCTCCGATCGAAGCTTCCTCCCTAATTGAACCCTGGGTGGCGAGTATCTACTTGGTCAACTAATAACCATGTGATTGGAGTTCTACGGAGTGACGTCCATAAACAGAAGGCGGGTCATATTGAGCAGGAGTTGACTTACTTTATGGCAGTATTTCAAATAATGCAGCTCATTCCAGAGAATATCACACATCTTACTATTGACTCAGATTCAGCGCTCCATCAAGTCCTCAGAAGTCTGATTGGAAGGTACGCTTTCAAGTAAGAAGATTACATACATTTCCTAATAAATTTGAGCAGATTCAGTACTTGATGCTTCATCTAAGAACAGCTCGATTCCGCAAAGTTTTAAACAGAAACTCAGCTACTTTCTACGGTAATCATAATGCATTTGAATATTTGTATAGACAAAAATATAGAAGCTAGTGAGCAGCTTTGGTGGTTAGTTTATTTATGGATTATTTTAGTACTTATTTGTTTATTAGTTGTAAATAGAGGGGTATGCCCCTTTGGAAGCATCTTCCATGTGGGAGAGTTCCTTTTCTGTATTATATTCTTTTAGAAATAGAGGAACTAACTTTTCCTTCAAAAAAAGATAAAGAAAAGATAAAAACCAGTCTCGAGGGATTCTGCCCCGTTTCCGACCAAAAACCGTATCTCGTGCAGTCAAGAGCCGACATTTGGATAAAAACGCGGGTTCGATGATTCTAGTGCATTTCATGGCATCACGATCTAGTCTTACGCTTCGAGATGCGTTCCATACTACTCTAGGCCGAAACACACATTTCAGGATATTTTGAGATACGTTTAGCTTAAAGACGTTTTTCACGCGATTCTGGGTTTAGGAACGCGTTGCAGGGGTTTCAAGGTTGTTTAAGACCGAGACCAGTGCTTCGGGCAGTTCGTTGGTAGTTCTAGGCGGCTCTGGGAGAATGAAGGTTGTAAACCGCATTTCACGCGATTCACAGTTCAGAGCCGCGCTCTGGAGCTTCTGGGACGTCTTCTTACTTCAGAACGGGCTTCTGGGGAATTATGGCTCAAGAGCTAATCCTGTCGGACTTTGACTCATTTCTGACTTTCAAGACAGTTTTGTGCAATCCGTGCCCATTATTTGGAGATAAATGGGTGCAGCGGCACTCTAGGCGTTTTGGGGTATTCCGGTCCAGTCTTTCACCTTAAAATTCGTTTCTGGCGATTCTATGCAGAAGCACCCGTTTGATGATATTCTGAGATACCTTCCTCTTTAATAAGTATTTCAGGCGAATCACGGCTTAGGAACGCATTACATGGGCTTTAGGGTTGTTTCAGACTAAAACGCGTGCTTCGGGCAATTCCGAGGTGATTTTATCATGAAACCACGTTCTAGGTGGCTCTTGAAAGATGCTGGCTCCAAACCGCGCGTTTCACGAAATCCACGGTCGAAAGACGCGCATAGGAAACTTCCAGGAATCCTTTTCCCCTTCAGACGGGACTCGGGCAAACTGGGGTTGAACAACTCATCGTGCGGTATTCAGAGACATTTCTTACTGAAAACCGTATTTCGTGCGGTGAATAGCCTATATCCGGATAAAAGCGTGTCCAGGGTGATTCTACGGCACTCAGGGGGTTATGCTCTTCCGTTTTGCTTTGAAATGCATCTCATACGGTCCTAGGCTGAAATACGCATTTTAGGATATTATGAGGTATGCCTTTCTTTAAAACGTGCTCCACGCGATTCTAGGGTTTCGAACGAATTGCCGGCTATTCAAGGTTGTTTAAGACCGGATCCCATGCTTCGGGCAGCCTGTTGGGGATTCTAAGCGTCTCCTGGCAAATGTAAGCTGTAAACAGCGTTTCGCGCAAGTGATGGTTAGAAGACGCGCTCGTGAAAGTACGAGTACTGCTTTTTCTTCTTCTTTTTTACTTTGAAATGGGTTTCCGGCAAGTTAGTGCATAAAAACTAGTCTCGAGCAGTGGCAGCAGCAAATCTCGAGCACTCTCTTGATCATTTTAAGGAATTCGCAGGGCTGGGCGTCAATTGGACAAAAAGGTGCAAGTTTCTTTGCAAATTGTAAGACTGATGGACAGATGGCAATATCTTCAATTCTTAATGTCACGAAGGTAGATCTTCCAATCAGATATGTTGGGGTTCCCTTGTCTTCCAGGAAGCTCAATTTCAATGACCGTGAACCTCTACTAGCGAAAGTTCGGCAACGATTATTTGGGTGGAAAGCTAAAGCATCATCATATGCAGGTAGCGTGGAACTGATTAAGTCTACATTATCTTCCTTCCATCTATTACGGGCGACTGTATTTATGCTTCCTCAAGCTGCTTTGCATGCTTTGGATCGTCATGTCAGGGATTTCTTCTGGAATTGTTGAATTCTCATTACATCCATCCTATAGCTTGGGACTCTATATGCCAACCGATAGCTATGGGTGGATTGGGTATCAACTCAATTCATGGAACAGCCAAGGCAGCCCTCTTAAGGAAAGTTTGGAATGTTGTCGGCAACAAACACACCTGCTGGAGCTTATGGATTAATGCCAAGTACTTCCGTGGAACGTCTTTTTGGGACGTGTTAATCCCTAAAACTGCCCCTTGGGGTTGGAAGAACATTTTAGTGCTTAGACTGATTGCTATGCCTCACATAAAATTACTAGCTGGCAATGGGCACCAAATAAAGTTCTGGACTGACCCTTGGGTTAATGGAGGGCGTTTAAAAGATTGTCATGGAGATAGAGCAGTGTATGATCTAGGCGTGGGGCCTGATATTAACGTCCCTCAATTTATTCAGAATCACAGGTGGAAGTTTCCCACTCCCACTTCAAATGCATTGATGGATATCTTCCAAACGATTCCAAATGAGATCGAGCCATGGCCTAACTTCAATGATGGACTTGTTTGGACTCTACAAGAGCATGGCAACTTCACTTTAAAGTCTCCTCGCAATCTAGTATGCAGGAAATGGGATCAAACCCTCCAGCGGCCTTCTATGATTTGGTTTACAGGGTGTATTAAAAAACACTCCATCTGTGCTTGGATGTTACTAAGGGGAAGGCTAAAGAAAAAAGATTTTCTCCTTCAAAGGAATGTGGCGTGTGATTCTTGTTGCGTTCTTTGCAATTTGTACATGTGAGACAGCTGCTCATTTAATTTTCTACTGCCCTTACTCTCAAGAATTGTGGAAATCTCTCTTAGAAAAGCTAGACCTGGAGCCGATCAGCTGTGAAAATCCTCCATTGGAATTGCTGGAATCCATTATATTTCCAATAGAGCAGCAACAGACAGGCCTTCTGACTCCTGGGAACACTCCAGCACGGCTGTGTTACAGAACATTATTCAGACCGCATGCAGCAGAACTCATTATCTTGACATAGCTTTCTTTCCCAAATGAAATTTGTCATCATTGGAATGTTCCTCCAAGCAACTCAGGTCTCCGATCGAAGCTTCCTCCCTAATTGAACCCTGGGTGGCGAGTATCTACTTGGTCAACTAATAACCATGTGATTGGAGTTCTACGGAGTGACGTCCATAAACAGAAGGCGGGTCATATTGAGCAGGAGTTGACTTACTTTATGGCAGTATTTCAAATAATGCAGCTCATTCCAGAGAATATCACACATCTTACTATTGACTCAGATTCAGCGCTCCATCAAGTCCTCAGAAGTCTGATTGGAAGGTACGCTTTCAAGTAAGAAGATTACATACATTTCCTAATAAATTTGAGCAGATTCAGTACTTGATGCTTCATCTAAGAACAGCTCGATTCCGCAAAGTTTTAAACAGAAACTCAGCTACTTTCTACGGTAATCATAATGCATTTGAATATTTGTATAGACAAAAATATAGAAGCTAGTGAGCAGCTTTGGTGGTTAGTTTATTTATGGATTATTTTAGTACTTATTTGTTTATTAGTTGTAAATAGAGGGGTATGCCCCTTTGGAAGCATCTTCCATGTGGGAGAGTTCCTTTTCTGTATTATATTCTTTTAGAAATAGAGGAACTAACTTTTCCTTCAAAAAAAGATAAAGAAAAGATAAAAACCAGTCTCGAGGGATTCTGCCCCGTTTCCGACCAAAAACCGTATCTCGTGCAGTCAAGAGCCGACATTTGGATAAAAACGCGGGTTCGATGATTCTAGTGCATTTCATGGCATCACGATCTAGTCTTACGCTTCGAGATGCGTTCCATACTACTCTAGGCCGAAACACACATTTCAGGATATTTTGAGATACGTTTAGCTTAAAGACGTTTTTCACGCGATTCTGGGTTTAGGAACGCGTTGCAGGGGTTTCAAGGTTGTTTAAGACCGAGACCAGTGCTTCGGGCAGTTCGTTGGTAGTTCTAGGCGGCTCTGGGAGAATGAAGGTTGTAAACCGCATTTCACGCGATTCACAGTTCAGAGCCGCGCTCTGGAGCTTCTGGGACGTCTTCTTACTTCAGAACGGGCTTCTGGGGAATTATGGCTCAAGAGCTAATCCTGTCGGACTTTGACTCATTTCTGACTTTCAAGACAGTTTTGTGCAATCCGTGCCCATTATTTGGAGATAAATGGGTGCAGCGGCACTCTAGGCGTTTTGGGGTATTCCGGTCCAGTCTTTCACCTTAAAATTCGTTTCTGGCGATTCTATGCAGAAGCACCCGTTTGATGATATTCTGAGATACCTTCCTCTTTAATAAGTATTTCAGGCGAATCACGGCTTAGGAACGCATTACATGGGCTTTAGGGTTGTTTCAGACTAAAACGCGTGCTTCGGGCAATTCCGAGGTGATTTTATCATGAAACCACGTTCTAGGTGGCTCTTGAAAGATGCTGGCTCCAAACCGCGCGTTTCACGAAATCCACGGTCGAAAGACGCGCATAGGAAACTTCCAGGAATCCTTTTCCCCTTCAGACGGGACTCGGGCAAACTGGGGTTGAACAACTCATCGTGCGGTATTCAGAGACATTTCTTACTGAAAACCGTATTTCGTGCGGTGAATAGCCTATATCCGGATAAAAGCGTGTCCAGGGTGATTCTACGGCACTCAGGGGGTTATGCTCTTCCGTTTTGCTTTGAAATGCATCTCATACGGTCCTAGGCTGAAATACGCATTTTAGGATATTATGAGGTATGCCTTTCTTTAAAACGTGCTCCACGCGATTCTAGGGTTTCGAACGAATTGCCGGCTATTCAAGGTTGTTTAAGACCGGATCCCATGCTTCGGGCAGCCTGTTGGGGATTCTAAGCGTCTCCTGGCAAATGTAAGCTGTAAACAGCGTTTCGCGCAAGTGATGGTTAGAAGACGCGCTCGTGAAAGTACGAGTACTGCTTTTTCTTCTTCTTTTTTACTTTGAAATGGGTTTCCGGCAAGTTAGTGCATAAAAACTAGTCTCGAGCAGTGGCAGCAGCAAATCTCGAGCACTCTCTTGATCATTTTAAGGAATTCGCAGGGCTGGGCGTCAATTGGACAAAAAGGTGCAAGTTTCTTTGCAAATTGTAAGACTGATGGACAGATGGCAATATCTTCAATTCTTAATGTCACGAAGGTAGATCTTCCAATCAGATATGTTGGGGTTCCCTTGTCTTCCAGGAAGCTCAATTTCAATGACCGTGAACCTCTACTAGCGAAAGTTCGGCAACGATTATTTGGGTGGAAAGCTAAAGCATCATCATATGCAGGTAGCGTGGAACTGATTAAGTCTACATTATCTTCCTTCCATCTATTACGGGCGACTGTATTTATGCTTCCTCAAGCTGCTTTGCATGCTTTGGATCGTCATGTCAGGGATTTCTTCTGGAATTGTTGAATTCTCATTACATCCATCCTATAGCTTGGGACTCTATATGCCAACCGATAGCTATGGGTGGATTGGGTATCAACTCAATTCATGGAACAGCCAAGGCAGCCCTCTTAAGGAAAGTTTGGAATGTTGTCGGCAACAAACACACCTGCTGGAGCTTATGGATTAATGCCAAGTACTTCCGTGGAACGTCTTTTTGGGACGTGTTAATCCCTAAAACTGCCCCTTGGGGTTGGAAGAACATTTTAGTGCTTAGACTGATTGCTATGCCTCACATAAAATTACTAGCTGGCAATGGGCACCAAATAAAGTTCTGGACTGACCCTTGGGTTAATGGAGGGCGTTTAAAAGATTGTCATGGAGATAGAGCAGTGTATGATCTAGGCGTGGGGCCTGATATTAACGTCCCTCAATTTATTCAGAATCACAGGTGGAAGTTTCCCACTCCCACTTCAAATGCATTGATGGATATCTTCCAAACGATTCCAAATGAGATCGAGCCATGGCCTAACTTCAATGATGGACTTGTTTGGACTCTACAAGAGCATGGCAACTTCACTTTAAAGTCTCCTCGCAATCTAGTATGCAGGAAATGGGATCAAACCCTCCAGCGGCCTTCTATGATTTGGTTTACAGGGTGTATTAAAAAACACTCCATCTGTGCTTGGATGTTACTAAGGGGAAGGCTAAAGAAAAAAGATTTTCTCCTTCAAAGGAATGTGGCGTGTGATTCTTGTTGCGTTCTTTGCAATTTGTACATGTGAGACAGCTGCTCATTTAATTTTCTACTGCCCTTACTCTCAAGAATTGTGGAAATCTCTCTTAGAAAAGCTAGACCTGGAGCCGATCAGCTGTGAAAATCCTCCATTGGAATTGCTGGAATCCATTATATTTCCAATAGAGCAGCAACAGACAGGCCTTCTGACTCCTGGGAACACTCCAGCACGGCTGTGTTACAGAACATTATTCAGACCGCATGCAGCAGAACTCATTATCTTGACATAGCTTTCTTTCCCAAATGAAATTTGTCATCATTGGAATGTTCCTCCAAGCAACTCAGGTCTCCGATCGAAGCTTCCTCCCTAATTGAACCCTGGGTGGCGAGTATCTACTTGGTCAACTAATAACCATGTGATTGGAGTTCTACGGAGTGACGTCCATAAACAGAAGGCGGGTCATATTGAGCAGGAGTTGACTTACTTTATGGCAGTATTTCAAATAATGCAGCTCATTCCAGAGAATATCACACATCTTACTATTGACTCAGATTCAGCGCTCCATCAAGTCCTCAGAAGTCTGATTGGAAGGTACGCTTTCAAGTAAGAAGATTACATACATTTCCTAATAAATTTGAGCAGATTCAGTACTTGATGCTTCATCTAAGAACAGCTCGATTCCGCAAAGTTTTAAACAGAAACTCAGCTACTTTCTACGGTAATCATAATGCATTTGAATATTTGTATAGACAAAAATATAGAAGCTAGTGAGCAGCTTTGGTGGTTAGTTTATTTATGGATTATTTTAGTACTTATTTGTTTATTAGTTGTAAATAGAGGGGTATGCCCCTTTGGAAGCATCTTCCATGTGGGAGAGTTCCTTTTCTGTATTATATTCTTTTAGAAATAGAGGAACTAACTTTTCCTTCAAAAAAAGATAAAGAAAAGATAAAAACCAGTCTCGAGGGATTCTGCCCCGTTTCCGACCAAAAACCGTATCTCGTGCAGTCAAGAGCCGACATTTGGATAAAAACGCGGGTTCGATGATTCTAGTGCATTTCATGGCATCACGATCTAGTCTTACGCTTCGAGATGCGTTCCATACTACTCTAGGCCGAAACACACATTTCAGGATATTTTGAGATACGTTTAGCTTAAAGACGTTTTTCACGCGATTCTGGGTTTAGGAACGCGTTGCAGGGGTTTCAAGGTTGTTTAAGACCGAGACCAGTGCTTCGGGCAGTTCGTTGGTAGTTCTAGGCGGCTCTGGGAGAATGAAGGTTGTAAACCGCATTTCACGCGATTCACAGTTCAGAGCCGCGCTCTGGAGCTTCTGGGACGTCTTCTTACTTCAGAACGGGCTTCTGGGGAATTATGGCTCAAGAGCTAATCCTGTCGGACTTTGACTCATTTCTGACTTTCAAGACAGTTTTGTGCAATCCGTGCCCATTATTTGGAGATAAATGGGTGCAGCGGCACTCTAGGCGTTTTGGGGTATTCCGGTCCAGTCTTTCACCTTAAAATTCGTTTCTGGCGATTCTATGCAGAAGCACCCGTTTGATGATATTCTGAGATACCTTCCTCTTTAATAAGTATTTCAGGCGAATCACGGCTTAGGAACGCATTACATGGGCTTTAGGGTTGTTTCAGACTAAAACGCGTGCTTCGGGCAATTCCGAGGTGATTTTATCATGAAACCACGTTCTAGGTGGCTCTTGAAAGATGCTGGCTCCAAACCGCGCGTTTCACGAAATCCACGGTCGAAAGACGCGCATAGGAAACTTCCAGGAATCCTTTTCCCCTTCAGACGGGACTCGGGCAAACTGGGGTTGAACAACTCATCGTGCGGTATTCAGAGACATTTCTTACTGAAAACCGTATTTCGTGCGGTGAATAGCCTATATCCGGATAAAAGCGTGTCCAGGGTGATTCTACGGCACTCAGGGGGTTATGCTCTTCCGTTTTGCTTTGAAATGCATCTCATACGGTCCTAGGCTGAAATACGCATTTTAGGATATTATGAGGTATGCCTTTCTTTAAAACGTGCTCCACGCGATTCTAGGGTTTCGAACGAATTGCCGGCTATTCAAGGTTGTTTAAGACCGGATCCCATGCTTCGGGCAGCCTGTTGGGGATTCTAAGCGTCTCCTGGCAAATGTAAGCTGTAAACAGCGTTTCGCGCAAGTGATGGTTAGAAGACGCGCTCGTGAAAGTACGAGTACTGCTTTTTCTTCTTCTTTTTTACTTTGAAATGGGTTTCCGGCAAGTTAGTGCATAAAAACTAGTCTCGAGCAGTGGCAGCAGCAAATCTCGAGCACTCTCTTGATCATTTTAAGGAATTCGCAGGGCTGGGCGTCAATTGGACAAAAAGGTGCAAGTTTCTTTGCAAATTGTAAGACTGATGGACAGATGGCAATATCTTCAATTCTTAATGTCACGAAGGTAGATCTTCCAATCAGATATGTTGGGGTTCCCTTGTCTTCCAGGAAGCTCAATTTCAATGACCGTGAACCTCTACTAGCGAAAGTTCGGCAACGATTATTTGGGTGGAAAGCTAAAGCATCATCATATGCAGGTAGCGTGGAACTGATTAAGTCTACATTATCTTCCTTCCATCTATTACGGGCGACTGTATTTATGCTTCCTCAAGCTGCTTTGCATGCTTTGGATCGTCATGTCAGGGATTTCTTCTGGAATTGTTGAATTCTCATTACATCCATCCTATAGCTTGGGACTCTATATGCCAACCGATAGCTATGGGTGGATTGGGTATCAACTCAATTCATGGAACAGCCAAGGCAACCCTCTTAAGGAAAGTTTGGAATGTTGTCGGTAACAAACACACCTGCTGGAGCTTATGGATTAATGCCAAGTACTTCCGTGGAACGTCTTTTTGGGACGTGTTAATCCCTAAAACTGCCCCTTGGGGTTGGAAGAACATTTTAGTGCTTAGACTGATTGCTATGCCTCACATAAAATTACTAGCTGGCAATGGGCACCAAATAAAGTTCTGGACTGACCCTTGGGTTAATGGAGGGCGTTTAAAAGATTGTCATGGAGATAGAGCAGTGTATGATCTAGGCGTGGGGCCTGATATTAACGTCCCTCAATTTATTCAGAATCACAGGTGGAAGTTTCCCACTCCCACTTCAAATGCATTGATGGATATCTTCCAAACGATTCCAAATGAGATCGAGCCATGGCCTAACTTCAATGATGGACTTGTTTGGACTCTACAAGAGCATGGCAACTTCACTTTAAAGTCTCCTCGCAATCTAGTATGCAGGAAATGGGATCAAACCCTCCAGCGGCCTTCTATGATTTGGTTTACAGGGTGTATTAAAAAACACTCCATCTGTGCTTGGATGTTACTAAGGGGAAGGCTAAAGAAAAAAGATTTTCTCCTTCAAAGGAATGTGGCGTGTGATTCTTGTTGCGTTCTTTGCAATTTGTACATGTGAGACAGCTGCTCATTTAATTTTCTACTGCCCTTACTCTCAAGAATTGTGGAAATCTCTCTTAGAAAAGCTAGACCTGGAGCCGATCAGCTGTGAAAATCCTCCATTGGAATTGCTGGAATCCATTATATTTCCAATAGAGCAGCAACAGACAGGCCTTCTGACTCCTGGGAACACTCCAGCACGGCTGTGTTACAGAACATTATTCAGACCGCATGCAGCAGAACTCATTATCTTGACATAGCTTTCTTTCCCAAATGAAATTTGTCATCATTGGAATGTTCCTCCAAGCAACTCAGGTCTCCGATCGAAGCTTCCTCCCTAATTGAACCCTGGGTGGCGAGTATCTACTTGGTCAACTAATAACCATGTGATTGGAGTTCTACGGAGTGACGTCCATAAACAGAAGGCGGGTCATATTGAGCAGGAGTTGACTTACTTTATGGCAGTATTTCAAATAATGCAGCTCATTCCAGAGAATATCACACATCTTACTATTGACTCAGATTCAGCGCTCCATCAAGTCCTCAGAAGTCTGATTGGAAGGTACGCTTTCAAGTAAGAAGATTACATACATTTCCTAATAAATTTGAGCAGATTCAGTACTTGATGCTTCATCTAAGAACAGCTCGATTCCGCAAAGTTTTAAACAGAAACTCAGCTACTTTCTACGGTAATCATAATGCATTTGAATATTTGTATAGACAAAAATATAGAAGCTAGTGAGCAGCTTTGGTGGTTAGTTTATTTATGGATTATTTTAGTACTTATTTGTTTATTAGTTGTAAATAGAGGGGTATGCCCCTTTGGAAGCATCTTCCATGTGGGAGAGTTCCTTTTCTGTATTATATTCTTTTAGAAATAGAGGAACTAACTTTTCCTTCAAAAAAAGATAAAGAAAAGATAAAAACCAGTCTCGAGGGATTCTGCCCCGTTTCCGACCAAAAACCGTATCTCGTGCAGTCAAGAGCCGACATTTGGATAAAAACGCGGGTTCGATGATTCTAGTGCATTTCATGGCATCACGATCTAGTCTTACGCTTCGAGATGCGTTCCATACTACTCTAGGCCGAAACACACATTTCAGGATATTTTGAGATACGTTTAGCTTAAAGACGTTTTTCACGCGATTCTGGGTTTAGGAACGCGTTGCAGGGGTTTCAAGGTTGTTTAAGACCGAGACCAGTGCTTCGGGCAGTTCGTTGGTAGTTCTAGGCGGCTCTGGGAGAATGAAGGTTGTAAACCGCATTTCACGCGATTCACAGTTCAGAGCCGCGCTCTGGAGCTTCTGGGACGTCTTCTTACTTCAGAACGGGCTTCTGGGGAATTATGGCTCAAGAGCTAATCCTGTCGGACTTTGACTCATTTCTGACTTTCAAGACAGTTTTGTGCAATCCGTGCCCATTATTTGGAGATAAATGGGTGCAGCGGCACTCTAGGCGTTTTGGGGTATTCCGGTCCAGTCTTTCACCTTAAAATTCGTTTCTGGCGATTCTATGCAGAAGCACCCGTTTGATGATATTCTGAGATACCTTCCTCTTTAATAAGTATTTCAGGCGAATCACGGCTTAGGAACGCATTACATGGGCTTTAGGGTTGTTTCAGACTAAAACGCGTGCTTCGGGCAATTCCGAGGTGATTTTATCATGAAACCACGTTCTAGGTGGCTCTTGAAAGATGCTGGCTCCAAACCGCGCGTTTCACGAAATCCACGGTCGAAAGACGCGCATAGGAAACTTCCAGGAATCCTTTTCCCCTTCAGACGGGACTCGGGCAAACTGGGGTTGAACAACTCATCGTGCGGTATTCAGAGACATTTCTTACTGAAAACCGTATTTCGTGCGGTGAATAGCCTATATCCGGATAAAAGCGTGTCCAGGGTGATTCTACGGCACTCAGGGGGTTATGCTCTTCCGTTTTGCTTTGAAATGCATCTCATACGGTCCTAGGCTGAAATACGCATTTTAGGATATTATGAGGTATGCCTTTCTTTAAAACGTGCTCCACGCGATTCTAGGGTTTCGAACGAATTGCCGGCTATTCAAGGTTGTTTAAGACCGGATCCCATGCTTCGGGCAGCCTGTTGGGGATTCTAAGCGTCTCCTGGCAAATGTAAGCTGTAAACAGCGTTTCGCGCAAGTGATGGTTAGAAGACGCGCTCGTGAAAGTACGAGTACTGCTTTTTCTTCTTCTTTTTTACTTTGAAATGGGTTTCCGGCAAGTTAGTGCATAAAAACTAGTCTCGAGCAGTGGCAGCAGCAAATCTCGAGCACTCTCTTGATCATTTTAAGGAATTCGCAGGGCTGGGCGTCAATTGGACAAAAAGGTGCAAGTTTCTTTGCAAATTGTAAGACTGATGGACAGATGGCAATATCTTCAATTCTTAATGTCACGAAGGTAGATCTTCCAATCAGATATGTTGGGGTTCCCTTGTCTTCCAGGAAGCTCAATTTCAATGACCGTGAACCTCTACTAGCGAAAGTTCGGCAACGATTATTTGGGTGGAAAGCTAAAGCATCATCATATGCAGGTAGCGTGGAACTGATTAAGTCTACATTATCTTCCTTCCATCTATTACGGGCGACTGTATTTATGCTTCCTCAAGCTGCTTTGCATGCTTTGGATCGTCATGTCAGGGATTTCTTCTGGAATTGTTGAATTCTCATTACATCCATCCTATAGCTTGGGACTCTATATGCCAACCGATAGCTATGGGTGGATTGGGTATCAACTCAATTCATGGAACAGCCAAGGCAGCCCTCTTAAGGAAAGTTTGGAATGTTGTCGGCAACAAACACACCTGCTGGAGCTTATGGATTAATGCCAAGTACTTCCGTGGAACGTCTTTTTGGGACGTGTTAATCCCTAAAACTGCCCCTTGGGGTTGGAAGAACATTTTAGTGCTTAGACTGATTGCTATGCCTCACATAAAATTACTAGCTGGCAATGGGCACCAAATAAAGTTCTGGACTGACCCTTGGGTTAATGGAGGGCGTTTAAAAGATTGTCATGGAGATAGAGCAGTGTATGATCTAGGCGTGGGGCCTGATATTAACGTCCCTCAATTTATTCAGAATCACAGGTGGAAGTTTCCCACTCCCACTTCAAATGCATTGATGGATATCTTCCAAACGATTCCAAATGAGATCGAGCCATGGCCTAACTTCAATGATGGACTTGTTTGGACTCTACAAGAGCATGGCAACTTCACTTTAAAGTCTCCTCGCAATCTAGTATGCAGGAAATGGGATCAAACCCTCCAGCGGCCTTCTATGATTTGGTTTACAGGGTGTATTAAAAAACACTCCATCTGTGCTTGGATGTTACTAAGGGGAAGGCTAAAGAAAAAAGATTTTCTCCTTCAAAGGAATGTGGCGTGTGATTCTTGTTGCGTTCTTTGCAATTTGTACATGTGAGACAGCTGCTCATTTAATTTTCTACTGCCCTTACTCTCAAGAATTGTGGAAATCTCTCTTAGAAAAGCTAGACCTGGAGCCGATCAGCTGTGAAAATCCTCCATTGGAATTGCTGGAATCCATTATATTTCCAATAGAGCAGCAACAGACAGGCCTTCTGACTCCTGGGAACACTCCAGCACGGCTGTGTTACAGAACATTATTCAGACCGCATGCAGCAGAACTCATTATCTTGACATAGCTTTCTTTCCCAAATGAAATTTGTCATCATTGGAATGTTCCTCCAAGCAACTCAGGTCTCCGATCGAAGCTTCCTCCCTAATTGAACCCTGGGTGGCGAGTATCTACTTGGTCAACTAATAACCATGTGATTGGAGTTCTACGGAGTGACGTCCATAAACAGAAGGCGGGTCATATTGAGCAGGAGTTGACTTACTTTATGGCAGTATTTCAAATAATGCAGCTCATTCCAGAGAATATCACACATCTTACTATTGACTCAGATTCAGCGCTCCATCAAGTCCTCAGAAGTCTGATTGGAAGGTACGCTTTCAAGTAAGAAGATTACATACATTTCCTAATAAATTTGAGCAGATTCAGTACTTGATGCTTCATCTAAGAACAGCTCGATTCCGCAAAGTTTTAAACAGAAACTCAGCTACTTTCTACGGTAATCATAATGCATTTGAATATTTGTATAGACAAAAATATAGAAGCTAGTGAGCAGCTTTGGTGGTTAGTTTATTTATGGATTATTTTAGTACTTATTTGTTTATTAGTTGTAAATAGAGGGGTATGCCCCTTTGGAAGCATCTTCCATGTGGGAGAGTTCCTTTTCTGTATTATATTCTTTTAGAAATAGAGGAACTAACTTTTCCTTCAAAAAAAGATAAAGAAAAGATAAAAACCAGTCTCGAGGGATTCTGCCCCGTTTCCGACCAAAAACCGTATCTCGTGCAGTCAAGAGCCGACATTTGGATAAAAACGCGGGTTCGATGATTCTAGTGCATTTCATGGCATCACGATCTAGTCTTACGCTTCGAGATGCGTTCCATACTACTCTAGGCCGAAACACACATTTCAGGATATTTTGAGATACGTTTAGCTTAAAGACGTTTTTCACGCGATTCTGGGTTTAGGAACGCGTTGCAGGGGTTTCAAGGTTGTTTAAGACCGAGACCAGTGCTTCGGGCAGTTCGTTGGTAGTTCTAGGCGGCTCTGGGAGAATGAAGGTTGTAAACCGCATTTCACGCGATTCACAGTTCAGAGCCGCGCTCTGGAGCTTCTGGGACGTCTTCTTACTTCAGAACGGGCTTCTGGGGAATTATGGCTCAAGAGCTAATCCTGTCGGACTTTGACTCATTTCTGACTTTCAAGACAGTTTTGTGCAATCCGTGCCCATTATTTGGAGATAAATGGGTGCAGCGGCACTCTAGGCGTTTTGGGGTATTCCGGTCCAGTCTTTCACCTTAAAATTCGTTTCTGGCGATTCTATGCAGAAGCACCCGTTTGATGATATTCTGAGATACCTTCCTCTTTAATAAGTATTTCAGGCGAATCACGGCTTAGGAACGCATTACATGGGCTTTAGGGTTGTTTCAGACTAAAACGCGTGCTTCGGGCAATTCCGAGGTGATTTTATCATGAAACCACGTTCTAGGTGGCTCTTGAAAGATGCTGGCTCCAAACCGCGCGTTTCACGAAATCCACGGTCGAAAGACGCGCATAGGAAACTTCCAGGAATCCTTTTCCCCTTCAGACGGGACTCGGGCAAACTGGGGTTGAACAACTCATCGTGCGGTATTCAGAGACATTTCTTACTGAAAACCGTATTTCGTGCGGTGAATAGCCTATATCCGGATAAAAGCGTGTCCAGGGTGATTCTACGGCACTCAGGGGGTTATGCTCTTCCGTTTTGCTTTGAAATGCATCTCATACGGTCCTAGGCTGAAATACGCATTTTAGGATATTATGAGGTATGCCTTTCTTTAAAACGTGCTCCACGCGATTCTAGGGTTTCGAACGAATTGCCGGCTATTCAAGGTTGTTTAAGACCGGATCCCATGCTTCGGGCAGCCTGTTGGGGATTCTAAGCGTCTCCTGGCAAATGTAAGCTGTAAACAGCGTTTCGCGCAAGTGATGGTTAGAAGACGCGCTCGTGAAAGTACGAGTACTGCTTTTTCTTCTTCTTTTTTACTTTGAAATGGGTTTCCGGCAAGTTAGTGCATAAAAACTAGTCTCGAGCAGTGGCAGCAGCAAATCTCGAGCACTCTCTTGATCATTTTAAGGAATTCGCAGGGCTGGGCGTCAATTGGACAAAAAGGTGCAAGTTTCTTTGCAAATTGTAAGACTGATGGACAGATGGCAATATCTTCAATTCTTAATGTCACGAAGGTAGATCTTCCAATCAGATATGTTGGGGTTCCCTTGTCTTCCAGGAAGCTCAATTTCAATGACCGTGAACCTCTACTAGCGAAAGTTCGGCAACGATTATTTGGGTGGAAAGCTAAAGCATCATCATATGCAGGTAGCGTGGAACTGATTAAGTCTACATTATCTTCCTTCCATCTATTACGGGCGACTGTATTTATGCTTCCTCAAGCTGCTTTGCATGCTTTGGATCGTCATGTCAGGGATTTCTTCTGGAATTGTTGAATTCTCATTACATCCATCCTATAGCTTGGGACTCTATATGCCAACCGATAGCTATGGGTGGATTGGGTATCAACTCAATTCATGGAACAGCCAAGGCAGCCCTCTTAAGGAAAGTTTGGAATGTTGTCGGCAACAAACACACCTGCTGGAGCTTATGGATTAATGCCAAGTACTTCCGTGGAACATCTTTTTGGGACGTGTTAATCCCTAAAACTGCCCCTTGGGGTTGGAAGAACATTTTAGTGCTTAGACTGATTGCTATGCCTCACATAAAATTACTAGCTGGCAATGGGCACCAAATAAAGTTCTGGACTGACCCTTGGGTTAATGGAGGGCGTTTAAAAGATTGTCATGGAGATAGAGCAGTGTATGATCTAGGCGTGGGGCCTGATATTAACGTCCCTCAATTTATTCAGAATCACAGGTGGAAGTTTCCCACTCCCACTTCAAATGCATTGATGGATATCTTCCAAACGATTCCAAATGAGATCGAGCCATGGCCTAACTTCAATGATGGACTTGTTTGGACTCTACAAGAGCATGGCAACTTCACTTTAAAGTCTCCTCGCAATCTAGTATGCAGGAAATGGGATCAAACCCTTCAGCGGCCTTCTATGATTTGGTTTACAGGGTGTATTAAAAAACACTCCATCTGTGCTTGGATGTTACTAAGGGGAAGGCTAAAGAAAAAAGATTTTCTCCTTCAAAGGAATGTGGCGTGTGATTCTTGTTGCGTTCTTTGCAATTTGTACATGTGAGACAGCTGCTCATTTAATTTTCTACTGCCCTTACTCTCAAGAATTGTGGAAATCTCTCTTAGAAAAGCTAGACCTGGAGCCGATCAGCTGTGAAAATCCTCCATTGGAATTGCTGGAATCCATTATATTTCCAATAGAGCAGCAACAGACAGGCCTTCTGACTCCTGGGAACACTCCAGCACGGCTGTGTTACAGAACATTATTCAGACCGCATGCAGCAGAACTCATTATCTTGACATAGCTTTCCTTCCCAAATGAAATTTGTCATCATTGGAATGTTCCTCCAAGCAACTCAGGTCTCCGATCGAAGCTTCCTCCCTAATTGAACCCTGGGTGGCGAGTATCTACTTGGTCAACTAATAACCATGTGATTGGAGTTCTACGGAGTGACGTCCATAAACAGAAGGCGGGTCATATTGAGCAGGAGTTGACTTACTTTATGGCAGTATTTCAAATAATGCAGCTCATTCCAGAGAATATCACACATCTTACTATTGACTCAGATTCAGCGCTCCATCAAGTCCTCAGAAGTCTGATTGGAAGGTACGCTTTCAAGTAAGAAGATTACATACATTTCCTAATAAATTTGAGCAGATTCAGTACTTGATGCTTCATCTAAGAACAGCTCGATTCCACAAAGTTTTAAACAGAAACTCAGCTACTTTCTACGGTAATCATAATGCATTTGAATATTTGTATAGACAAAAATATAGAAGCTAGTGAGCAGCTTTGGTGGTTAGTTTATTTATGGATTATTTTAGTACTTATTTGTTTATTAGTTGTAAATAGAGGGGTATGCCCCTTTGGAAGCATCTTCCATGTGGGAGAGTTCCTTTTCTGTATTATATTCTTTTAGAAATAGAGGAACTAACTTTTCCTTCAAAAAAAGATAAAGAAAAGATAAAAACCAGTCTCGAGGGATTCTGCCCCGTTTCCGACCAAAAACCGTATCTCGTGCAGTCAAGAGCCGATATTTGGATAAAAACGCGGGTTCGATGATTCTAGTGCATTTCATGGCATCACGATCTAGTCTTACGCTTCGAGATGCGTTCCATACTACTCTAGGCCGAAACACACATTTCAGGATATTTTGAGATACGTTTAGCTTAAAGACGTTTTTCACGCGATTCTGGGTTTAGGAACGCGTTGCAGGGGTTTCAAGGTTGTTTAAGACCGAGACCAGTGCTTCGGGCAGTTCGTTGGTAGTTCTAGGCGGCTCTGGGAGAATGAAGGTTGTAAACCGCATTTCACGCGATTCACAGTTCAGAGCCGCGCTCTGGAGCTTCTGGGACGTCTTCTTACTTCAGAACGGGCTTCTGGGGAATTATGGCTCAAGAGCTAATCCTGTCGGACTTTGACTCATTTCTGACTTTCAAGACAGTTTTGTGCAATCCGTGCCCATTATTTGGAGATAAATGGGTGCAGCGGCACTCTAGGCGTTTTGGGGTATTCCGGTCCAGTCTTTCACCTTAAAATTCGTTTCTGGCGATTCTATGCAGAAGCACCCGTTTGATGATATTCTGAGATACCTTCCTCTTTAATAAGTATTTCAGGCGAATCACGGCTTAGGAACGCATTACATGGGCTTTAGGGTTGTTTCAGACTAAAACGCGTGCTTCGGGCAATTCCGAGGTGATTTTATCATGAAACCACGTTCTAGGTGGCTCTTGAAAGATGCTGGCTCCAAACCGCGCGTTTCACGAAATCCACGGTCGAAAGACGCGCATAGGAAACTTCCAGGAATCCTTTTCCCCTTCAGACGGGACTCGGGCAAACTGGGGTTGAACAACTCATCGTGCGGTATTCAGAGACATTTCTTACTGAAAACCGTATTTCGTGCGGTGAATAGCCTATATCCGGATAAAAGCGTGTCCAGGGTGATTCTACGGCACTCAGGGGGTTATGCTCTTCCGTTTTGCTTTGAAATGCATCTCATACGGTCCTAGGCTGAAATACGCATTTTAGGATATTATGAGGTATGCCTTTCTTTAAAACGTGCTCCACGCGATTCTAGGGTTTCGAACGAATTGCCGGCTATTCAAGGTTGTTTAAGACCGGATCCCATGCTTCGGGCAGCCTGTTGGGGATTCTAAGCGTCTCCTGGCAAATGTAAGCTGTAAACAGCGTTTCGCGCAAGTGATGGTTAGAAGACGCGCTCGTGAAAGTACGAGTACTGCTTTTTCTTCTTCTTTTTTACTTTGAAATGGGTTTCCGGCAAGTTAGTGCATAAAAACTAGTCTCGAGCAGTGGCAGCAGCAAATCTCGAGCACTCTCTTGATCATTTTAAGGAATTCGCAGGGCTGGGCGTCAATTGGACAAAAAGGTGCAAGTTTCTTTGCAAATTGTAAGACTGATGGACAGATGGCAATATCTTCAATTCTTAATGTCACGAAGGTAGATCTTCCAATCAGATATGTTGGGGTTCCCTTGTCTTCCAGGAAGCTCAATTTCAATGACCGTGAACCTCTACTAGCGAAAGTTCGGCAACGATTATTTGGGTGGAAAGCTAAAGCATCATCATATGCAGGTAGCGTGGAACTGATTAAGTCTACATTATCTTCCTTCCATCTATTACGGGCGACTGTATTTATGCTTCCTCAAGCTGCTTTGCATGCTTTGGATCGTCATGTCAGGGATTTCTTCTGGAATTGTTGAATTCTCATTACATCCATCCTATAGCTTGGGACTCTATATGCCAACCGATAGCTATGGGTGGATTGGGTATCAACTCAATTCATGGAACAGCCAAGGCAGCCCTCTTAAGGAAAGTTTGGAATGTTGTCGGCAACAAACACACCTGCTGGAGCTTATGGATTAATGCCAAGTACTTCCGTGGAACGTCTTTTTGGGACGTGTTAATCCCTAAAACTGCCCCTTGGGGTTGGAAGAACATTTTAGTGCTTAGACTGATTGCTATGCCTCACATAAAATTACTAGCTGGCAATGGGCACCAAATAAAGTTCTGGACTGACCCTTGGGTTAATGGAGGGCGTTTAAAAGATTGTCATGGAGATAGAGCAGTGTATGATCTAGGCGTGGGGCCTGATATTAACGTCCCTCAATTTATTCAGAATCACAGGTGGAAGTTTCCCACTCCCACTTCAAATGCATTGATGGATATCTTCCAAACGATTCCAAATGAGATCGAGCCATGGCCTAACTTCAATGATGGACTTGTTTGGACTCTACAAGAGCATGGCAACTTCACTTTAAAGTCTCCTCGCAATCTAGTATGCAGGAAATGGGATCAAACCCTCCAGCGGCCTTCTATGATTTGGTTTACAGGGTGTATTAAAAAACACTCCATCTGTGCTTGGATGTTACTAAGGGGAAGGCTAAAGAAAAAAGATTTTCTCCTTCAAAGGAATGTGGCGTGTGATTCTTGTTGCGTTCTTTGCAATTTGTACATGTGAGACAGCTGCTCATTTAATTTTCTACTGCCCTTACTCTCAAGAATTGTGGAAATCTCTCTTAGAAAAGCTAGACCTGGAGCCGATCAGCTGTGAAAATCCTCCATTGGAATTGCTGGAATCCATTATATTTCCAATAGAGCAGCAACAGACAGGCCTTCTGACTCCTGGGAACACTCCAGCACGGCTGTGTTACAGAACATTATTCAGACCGCATGCAGCAGAACTCATTATCTTGACATAGCTTTCTTTCCCAAATGAAATTTGTCATCATTGGAATGTTCCTCCAAGCAACTCAGGTCTCCGATCGAAGCTTCCTCCCTAATTGAACCCTGGGTGGCGAGTATCTACTTGGTCAACTAATAACCATGTGATTGGAGTTCTACGGAGTGACGTCCATAAACAGAAGGCGGGTCATATTGAGCAGGAGTTGACTTACTTTATGGCAGTATTTCAAATAATGCAGCTCATTCCAGAGAATATCACACATCTTACTATTGACTCAGATTCAGCGCTCCATCAAGTCCTCAGAAGTCTGATTGGAAGGTACGCTTTCAAGTAAGAAGATTACATACATTTCCTAATAAATTTGAGCAGATTCAGTACTTGATGCTTCATCTAAGAACAGCTCGATTCCGCAAAGTTTTAAACAGAAACTCAGCTACTTTCTACGGTAATCATAATGCATTTGAATATTTGTATAGACAAAAATATAGAAGCTAGTGAGCAGCTTTGGTGGTTAGTTTATTTATGGATTATTTTAGTACTTATTTGTTTATTAGTTGTAAATAGAGGGGTATGCCCCTTTGGAAGCATCTTCCATGTGGGAGAGTTCCTTTTCTGTATTATATTCTTTTAGAAATAGAGGAACTAACTTTTCCTTCAAAAAAAGATAAAGAAAAGATAAAAACCAGTCTCGAGGGATTCTGCCCCGTTTCCGACCAAAAACCGTATCTCGTGCAGTCAAGAGCCGACATTTGGATAAAAACGCGGGTTCGATGATTCTAGTGCATTTCATGGCATCACGATCTAGTCTTACGCTTCGAGATGCGTTCCATACTACTCTAGGCCGAAACACACATTTCAGGATATTTTGAGATACGTTTAGCTTAAAGACGTTTTTCACGCGATTCTGGGTTTAGGAACGCGTTGCAGGGGTTTCAAGGTTGTTTAAGACCGAGACCAGTGCTTCGGGCAGTTCGTTGGTAGTTCTAGGCGGCTCTGGGAGAATGAAGGTTGTAAACCGCATTTCACGCGATTCACAGTTCAGAGCCGCGCTCTGGAGCTTCTGGGACGTCTTCTTACTTCAGAACGGGCTTCTGGGGAATTATGGCTCAAGAGCTAATCCTGTCGGACTTTGACTCATTTCTGACTTTCAAGACAGTTTTGTGCAATCCGTGCCCATTATTTGGAGATAAATGGGTGCAGCGGCACTCTAGGCGTTTTGGGGTATTCCGGTCCAGTCTTTCACCTTAAAATTCGTTTCTGGCGATTCTATGCAGAAGCACCCGTTTGATGATATTCTGAGATACCTTCCTCTTTAATAAGTATTTCAGGCGAATCACGGCTTAGGAACGCATTACATGGGCTTTAGGGTTGTTTCAGACTAAAACGCGTGCTTCGGGCAATTCCGAGGTGATTTTATCATGAAACCACGTTCTAGGTGGCTCTTGAAAGATGCTGGCTCCAAACCGCGCGTTTCACGAAATCCACGGTCGAAAGACGCGCATAGGAAACTTCCAGGAATCCTTTTCCCCTTCAGACGGGACTCGGGCAAACTGGGGTTGAACAACTCATCGTGCGGTATTCAGAGACATTTCTTACTGAAAACCGTATTTCGTGCGGTGAATAGCCTATATCCGGATAAAAGCGTGTCCAGGGTGATTCTACGGCGCTCAGGGGGTTATGCTCTTCCGTTTTGCTTTGAAATGCATCTCATACGGTCCTAGGCTGAAATACGCATTTTAGGATATTATGAGGTATGCCTTTCTTTAAAACGTGCTCCACGCGATTCTAGGGTTTCGAACGAATTGCCGGCTATTCAAGGTTGTTTAAGACCGGATCCCATGCTTCGGGCAGCCTGTTGGGGATTCTAAGCGTCTCCTGGCAAATGTCAGCTGTAAACAGCGTTTCGCGCAAGTGATGGTTAGAAGACGCGCTCGTGAAAGTACGAGTACTGCTTTTTCTTTTTCTTTTTTACTTTGAAATGGGTTTCCGGCAAGCTAGTGCATAAAAACTAGTCTCGAGCAGTGGCAGCAGCAAATCTCGAGCACTCTCTTGATCATTTTAAGGAATTCGCAGGGCTGGGCGTCAATTGGACAAAAAGGTGCAAGTTTCTTTGCAAATTGTAAGACTGATGGACAGATGGCAATATCTTCAATTCTTAATGTCACGAAGGTAGATCTTCCAATCAGATATGTTGGGGTTCCCTTGTCTTCCAGGAAGCTCAATTTCAATGACCGTGAACCTCTACTAGCGAAAGTTCGGCAACGATTATTTGGGTGGAAAGCTAAAGCATCATCATATGCAGGTAGCGTGGAACTGATTAAGTCTACATTATCTTCCTTCCATCTATTACGGGCGACTGTATTTATGCTTCCTCAAGCTGCTTTGCATGCTTTGGATCGTCATGTCAGGGATTTCTTCTGGAATTGTTGAATTCTCATTACATCCATCCTATAGCTTGGGACTCTATATGCCAACCGATAGCTATGGGTGGATTGGGTATCAACTCAATTCATGGAACAGCCAAGGCAGCCCTCTTAAGGAAAGTTTGGAATGTTGTCGGCAACAAACACACCTGCTGGAGCTTATGGATTAATGCCAAGTACTTCCGTGGAACATCTTTTTGGGACGTGTTAATCCCTAAAACTGCCCCTTGGGGTTGGAAGAACATTTTAGTGCTTAGACTGATTGGTATGCCTCACATAAAATTACTAGCTGGCAATGGGCACCAAATAAAGTTCTGGACTGACCCTTGGGTTAATGGAGGGCGTTTAAAAGATTGTCATGGAGATAGAGCAGTGTATGATCTAGGCGTGGGGCCTGATATTAACGTCCCTCAATTTATTCAGAATCACAGGTGGAAGTTTCCCACTCCCACTTCAAATGCATTGATGGATATCTTCCAAACGATTCCAAATGAGATCGAGCCATGGCCTAACTTCAATGATGGACTTGTTTGGACTCTACAAGAGCATGGCAACTTCACTTTAAAGTCTCCTCGCAATCTAGTATGCAGGAAATGGGATCAAACCCTCCAGCGGCCTTCTATGATTTGGTTTACAGGGTGTATTAAAAAACACTCCATCTGTGCTTGGATGTTACTAAGGGGAAGGCTAAAGAAAAAAGATTTTCTCCTTCAAAGGAATGTGGCGTGTGATTCTTGTTGCGTTCTTTGCAATTTGTACATGTGAGACAGCTGCTCATTTAATTTTCTACTGCCCTTACTCTCAAGAATTGTGGAAATCTCTCTTAGAAAAGCTAGACCTGGAGCCGATCAGCTGTGAAAATCCTCCATTGGAATTGCTGGAATCCATTATATTTCCAATAGAGCAGCAACAGACAGGCCTTCTGACTCCTGGGAACACTCCAGCACGGCTGTGTTACAGAACATTATTCAGACCGCATGCAGCAGAACTCATTATCTTGACATAGCTTTCTTTCCCAAATGAAATTTGTCATCATTGGAATGTTCCTCCAAGCAACTCAGGTCTCCGATCGAAGCTTCCTCCCTAATTGAACCCTGGGTGGCGAGTATCTACTTGGTCAACTAATAACCATGTGATTGGAGTTCTACGGAGTGACGTCCATAAACAGAAGGCGGGTCATATTGAGCAGGAGTTGACTTACTTTATGGCAGTATTTCAAATAATGCAGCTCATTCCAGAGAATATCACACATCTTACTATTGACTCAGATTCAGCGCTCCATCAAGTCCTCAGAAGTCTGATTGGAAGGTACGCTTTCAAGTAAGAAGATTACATACATTTCCTAATAAATTTGAGCAGATTCAGTACTTGATGCTTCATCTAAGAACAGCTCGATTCCGCAAAGTTTTAAACAGAAACTCAGCTACTTTCTACGGTAATCATAATGCATTTGAATATTTGTATAGACAAAAATATAGAAGCTAGTGAGCAGCTTTGGTGGTTAGTTTATTTATGGATTATTTTAGTACTTATTTGTTTATTAGTTGTAAATAGAGGGGTATGCCCCTTTGGAAGCATCTTCCATGTGGGAGAGTTCCTTTTCTGTATTATATTCTTTTAGAAATAGAGGAACTAACTTTTCCTTCAAAAAAAGATAAAGAAAAGATAAAAACCAGTCTCGAGGGATTCTGCCCCGTTTCCGACCAAAAACCGTATCTCGTGCAGTCAAGAGCCGACATTTGGATAAAAACGCGGGTTCGATGATTCTAGTGCATTTCATGGCATCACGATCTAGTCTTACGCTTCGAGATGCGTTCCATACTACTCTAGGCCGAAACACACATTTCAGGATATTTTGAGATACGTTTAGCTTAAAGACGTTTTTCACGCGATTCTGGGTTTAGGAACGCGTTGCAGGGGTTTCAAGGTTGTTTAAGACCGAGACCAGTGCTTCGGGCAGTTCGTTGGTAGTTCTAGGCGGCTCTGGGAGAATGAAGGTTGTAAACCGCATTTCACGCGATTCACAGTTCAGAGCCGCGCTCTGGAGCTTCTGGGACGTCTTCTTACTTCAGAACGGGCTTCTGGGGAATTATGGCTCAAGAGCTAATCCTGTCGGACTTTGCCTCATTTCTGACTTTCAAGACAGTTTTGTGCAATCCGTGCCCATTATTTGGAGATAAATGGGTGCAGCGGCACTCTAGGCGTTTTGGGGTATTCCGGTCCAGTCTTTCACCTTAAAATTCGTTTCTGGCGATTCTATGCAGAAGCACCCGTTTGATGATATTCTGAGATACCTTCCTCTTTAATAAGTATTTCAGGCGAATCACGGCTTAGGAACGCATTACATGGGCTTTAGGGTTGTTTCAGACTAAAACGCGTGCTTCGGGCAATTCCGAGGTGATTTTATCATGAAACCACGTTCTAGGTGGCTCTTGAAAGATGCTGGCTCCAAACCGCGCGTTTCACGAAATCCACGGTCGAAAGACGCGCATAGGAAACTTCCAGGAATCCTTTTCCCCTTCAGACGGGACTCGGGCAAACTGGGGTTGAACAACTCATCGTGCGGTATTCAGAGACATTTCTTACTGAAAACCGTATTTCGTGCGGTGAATAGCCTATATCCGGATAAAAGCGTGTCCAGGGTGATTCTACGGCACTCAGGGGGTTATGCTCTTCCGTTTTGCTTTGAAATGCATCTCATACGGTCCTAGGCTGAAATACGCATTTTAGGATATTATGAGGTATGCCTTTCTTTAAAACGTGCTCCACGCGATTCTAGGGTTTCGAACGAATTGCCGGCTATTCAAGGTTGTTTAAGACCGGATCCCATGCTTCGGGCAGCCTGTTGGGGATTCTAAGCGTCTCCTGGCAAATGTAAGCTGTAAACAGCGTTTCGCGCAAGTGATGGTTAGAAGACGCGCTCGTGAAAGTACGAGTACTGCTTTTTCTTTTTCTTTTTTACTTTGAAATGGGTTTCCGGCAAGTTAGTGCATAAAAACTAGTCTCGAGCAGTGGCAGCAGCAAATCTCGAGCACTCTCTTGATCATTTTAAGGAATTCGCAGGGCTGGGCGTCAATTGGACAAAAAGGTGCAAGTTTCTTTGCAAATTGTAAGACTGATGGACAGATGGCAATATCTTCAATTCTTAATGTCACGAAGGTAGATCTTCCAATCAGATATGTTGGGGTTCCCTTGTCTTCCAGGAAGCTCAATTTCAATGACCGTGAACCTCTACTAGCGAAAGTTCGGCAACGATTATTTGGGTGGAAAGCTAAAGCATCATCATATGCAGGTAGCGTGGAACTGATTAAGTCTACATTATCTTCCTTCCATCTATTACGGGCGACTGTATTTATGCTTCCTCAAGCTGCTTTGCATGCTTTGGATCGTCATGTCAGGGATTTCTTCTGGAATTGTTGAATTCTCATTACATCCATCCTATAGCTTGGGACTCTATATGCCAACCGATAGCTATGGGTGGATTGGGTATCAACTCAATTCATGGAACAGCCAAGGCAGCCCTCTTAAGGAAAGTTTGGAATGTTGTGGGCAACAAACACACCTGCTGGAGCTTATGGATTAATGCCAAGTACTTCCGTGGAACGTCTTTTTGGAACGTGTTAATCCCTAAAACAGCCCCTTGGGGTTGGAAGAACATTTTAGTGCTTAGACTGATTGCTATGCCTCACATAAAATTACTAGCTGGCAATGGGCACCAAATAAAGTTCTGGACTGACCCTTGGGTTAATGGAGGGCGTTTAAAAGATTGTCATGGAGATAGAGCAGTGTATGATCTAGGCGTGGGGCCTGATATTAACGTCCCTCAATTTATTCAGAATCACAGGTGGAAGTTTCCCACTCCCACTTCAAATGCATTGATGGATATCTTCCAAACGATTCCAAATGAGATCGAGCCATGGCCTAACTTCAATGATGGACTTGTTTGGACTCTACAAGAGCATGGCAACTTCACTTTAAAGTCTCCTCGCAATCTAGTATGCAGGAAATGGGATCAAACCCTCCAGCGGCCTTCTATGATTTGGTTTACAGGGTGTATTAAAAAACACTCCATCTGTGCTTGGATGTTACTAAGGGGAAGGCTAAAGAAAAAAGATTTTCTCCTTCAAAGGAATGTGGCGTGTGATTCTTGTTGCGTTCTTTGCAATTTGTACATGTGAGACAGCTGCTCATTTAATTTTCTACTGCCCTTACTCTCAAGAATTGTGGAAATCTCTCTTAGAAAAGCTAGACCTGGAGCCGATCAGCTGTGAAAATCCTCCATTGGAATTGCTGGAATCCATTATATTTCCAATAGAGCAGCAACAGACAGGCCTTCTGACTCCTGGGAACACTCCAGCACGGCTGTGTTACAGAACATTATTCAGACCGCATGCAGCAGAACTCATTATCTTGACATAGCTTTCTTTCCCAAATGAAATTTGTCATCATTGGAATGTTCCTCCAAGCAACTCAGGTCTCCGATCGAAGCTTCCTCCCTAATTGAACCCTGGGTGGCGAGTATCTACTTGGTCAACTAATAACCATGTGATTGGAGTTCTACGGAGTGACGTCCATAAACAGAAGGCGGGTCATATTGAGCAGGAGTTGACTTACTTTATGGCAGTATTTCAAATAATGCAGCTCATTCCAGAGAATATCACACATCTTACTATTGACTCAGATTCAGCGCTCCATCAAGTCCTCAGAAGTCTGATTGGAAGGTACGCTTTCAAGTAAGAAGATTACATACATTTCCTAATAAATTTGAGTAGATTCAGTACTTGATGCTTCATCTAAGAACAGCTCGATTCCGCAAAGTTTTAAACAGAAACTCAGCTACTTTCTACGGTAATCATAATGCATTTGAATATTTGTATAGACAAAAATATAGAAGCTAGTGAGCAGCTTTGGTGGTTAGTTTATTTATGGATTATTTTAGTACTTATTTGTTTATTAGTTGTAAATAGAGGGGTATGCCCCTTTGGAAGCATCTTCCATGTGGGAGAGTTCCTTTTCTGTATTATATTCTTTTAGAAATAGAGGAACTAACTTTTCCTTCAAAAAAAGATAAAGAAAAGATAAAAACCAGTCTCGAGGGATTCTGCCCCGTTTCCGACCAAAAACCGTATCTCGTGCAGTCAAGAGCCGATATTTGGATAAAAACGCGGGTTCGATGATTCTAGTGCATTTCATGGCATCACGATCTAGTCTTACGCTTCGAGATGCGTTCCATACTACTCTAGGCCGAAACACACATTTCAGGATATTTTGAGATACGTTTAGCTTAAAGACGTTTTTCACGCGATTCTGGGTTTAGGAACGCGTTGCAGGGGTTTCAAGGTTGTTTAAGACCGAGACCAGTGCTTCGGGCAGTTCGTTGGTAGTTCTAGGCGGCTCTGGGAGAATGAAGGTTGTAAACCGCATTTCACGCGATTCACAGTTCAGAGCCGCGCTCTGGAGCTTCTGGGACGTCTTCTTACTTCAGAACGGGCTTCTGGGGAATTATGGCTCAAGAGCTAATCCTGTCGGACTTTGCCTCATTTCTGACTTTCAAGACAGTTTTGTGCAATCCGTGCCCATTATTTGGAGATAAATGGGTGCAGCGGCACTCTAGGCGTTTTGGGGTATTCCGGTCCAGTCTTTCACCTTAAAATTCGTTTCTGGCGATTCTATGCAGAAGCACCCGTTTGATGATATTCTGAGATACCTTCCTCTTTAATAAGTATTTCAGGCGAATCACGGCTTAGGAACGCATTACATGGGCTTTAGGGTTGTTTTAGACTAAAACGCGTGCTTCGGGCAATTCCGAGGTGATTTTATCATGAAACCACGTTCTAGGTGGCTCTTGAAAGATGCTGGCTCCAAACCGCGCGTTTCACGAAATCCACGGTCGAAAGACGCGCATAGGAAACTTCCAGGAATCCTTTTCCACTTCAGACGGGACTCGGGCAAACTGGGGTTGAACAACTCATCGTGCGGTATTCAGAGACATTTCTTACTGAAAACCGTATTTCGTGCGGTGAATAGCCTATATCCGGATAAAAGCGTGTCCAGGGTGATTCTACGGCACTCAGGGGGTTATGCTCTTCCGTTTTGCTTTGAAATGCATCTCATACGGTCCTAGGCTGAAATACGCATTTTAGGATATTATGAGGTATGCCTTTCTTTAAAACGTGCTCCACGCGATTCTAGGGTTTCGAACGAATTGCCGGCTATTCAAGGTTGTTTAAGACCGGATCCCATGCTTCGGGCAGCCTGTTGGGGATTCTAAGCGTCTCCTGGCAAATGTAAGCTGTAAACAGCATTTCGCGCAAGTGATGGTTAGAAGACGCGCTCGTGAAAGTACGAGTACTGCTTTTTCTTTTTCTTTTTTACTTTGAAATGGGTTTCCGGCAAGTTAGTGCATAAAAACTAGTCTCGAGCAGTGGCAGCAGCAAATCTCGAGCACTCTCTTGATCATTTTAAGGAATTCGCAGGGCTGGGCGTCAATTGGACAAAAAGGTGCAAGTTTCTTTGCAAATTGTAAGACTGATGGACAGATGGCAATATCTTCAATTCTTAATGTCACGAAGGTAGATCTTCCAATCAGATATGTTGGGGTTCCCTTGTCTTCCAGGAAGCTCAATTTCAATGACCGTGAACCTCTACTAGCGAAAGTTCGGCAACGATTATTTGGGTGGAAAGCTAAAGCATCATCATATGCAGGTAGCGTGGAACTGATTAAGTCTACATTATCTTCCTTCCATCTATTACGGGCGACTGTATTTATGCTTCCTCAAGCTGCTTTGCATGCTTTGGATCGTCATGTCAGGGATTTCTTCTGGAATTGTTGAATTCTCATTACATCCATCCTATAGCTTGGGACTCTATATGCCAACCGATAGCTATGGGTGGATTGGGTATCAACTCAATTCATGGAACAGCCAAGGCAGCCCTCTTAAGGAAAGTTTGGAATGTTGTGGGCAACAAACACACCTGCTGGAGCTTATGGATTAATGCCAAGTACTTCCGTGGAACGTCTTTTTGGAACGTGTTAATCCCTAAAACAGCCCCTTGGGGTTGGAAGAACATTTTAGTGCTTAGACTGATTGCTATGCCTCACATAAAATTACTAGCTGGCAATGGGCACCAAATAAAGTTCTGGACTGACCCTTGGGTTAATGGAGGGCGTTTAAAAGATTGTCATGGAGATAGAGCAGTGTATGATCTAGGCGTGGGGCCTGATATTAACGTCCCTCAATTTATTCAGAATCACAGGTGGAAGTTTCCCACTCCCACTTCAAATGCATTGATGGATATCTTCCAAACGATTCCAAATGAGATCGAGCCATGGCCTAACTTCAATGATGGACTTGTTTGGACTCTACAAGAGCATGGCAACTTCACTTTAAAGTCTCCTCGCAATCTAGTATGCAGGAAATGGGATCAAACCCTCCAGCGGCCTTCTATGATTTGGTTTACAGGGTGTATTAAAAAACACTCCATCTGTGCTTGGATGTTACTAAGGGGAAGGCTAAAGAAAAAAGATTTTCTCCTTCAAAGGAATGTGGCGTGTGATTCTTGTTGCGTTCTTTGCAATTTGTACATGTGAGACAGCTGCTCATTTAATTTTCTACTGCCCTTACTCTCAAGAATTGTGGAAATCTCTCTTAGAAAAGCTAGACCTGGAGCCGATCAGCTGTGAAAATCCTCCATTGGAATTGCTGGAATCCATTATATTTCCAATAGAGCAGCAACAGACAGGCCTTCTGACTCCTGGGAACACTCCAGCACGGCTGTGTTACAGAACATTATTCAGACCGCATGCAGCAGAACTCATTATCTTGACATAGCTTTCTTTCCCAAATGAAATTTGTCATCATTGGAATGTTCCTCCAAGCAACTCAGGTCTCCGATCGAAGCTTCCTCCCTAATTGAACCCTGGGTGGCGAGTATCTACTTGGTCAACTAATAACCATGTGATTGGAGTTCTACGGAGTGACGTCCATAAACAGAAGGCGGGTCATATTGAGCAGGAGTTGACTTACTTTATGGCAGTATTTCAAATAATGCAGCTCATTCCAGAGAATATCACACATCTTACTATTGACTCAGATTCAGCGCTCCATCAAGTCCTCAGAAGTCTGATTGGAAGGTACGCTTTCAAGTAAGAAGATTACATACATTTCCTAATAAATTTGAGTAGATTCAGTACTTGATGCTTCATCTAAGAACAGCTCGATTCCGCAAAGTTTTAAACAGAAACTCAGCTACTTTCTACGGTAATCATAATGCATTTGAATATTTGTATAGACAAAAATATAGAAGCTAGTGAGCAGCTTTGGTGGTTAGTTTATTTATGGATTATTTTAGTACTTATTTGTTTATTAGTTGTAAATAGAGGGGTATGCCCCTTTGGAAGCATCTTCCATGTGGGAGAGTTCCTTTTCTGTATTATATTCTTTTAGAAATAGAGGAACTAACTTTTCCTTCAAAAAAAGATAAAGAAAAGATAAAAACCAGTCTCGAGGGATTCTGCCCCGTTTCCGACCAAAAACCGTATCTCGTGCAGTCAAGAGCCGATATTTGGATAAAAACGCGGGTTCGATGATTCTAGTGCATTTCATGGCATCACGATCTAGTCTTACGCTTCGAGATGCGTTCCATACTACTCTAGGCCGAAACACACATTTCAGGATATTTTGAGATACGTTTAGCTTAAAGACGTTTTTCACGCGATTCTGGGTTTAGGAACGCGTTGCAGGGGTTTCAAGGTTGTTTAAGACCGAGACCAGTGCTTCGGGCAATTCGTTGGTAGTTCTAGGCGGCTCTGGGAGAATGAAGGTTGTAAACCGCATTTCACGCGATTCACAGTTCAGAGCCGCGCTCTGGAGCTTCTGGGACGTCTTCTTACTTCAGAACGGGCTTCTGGGGAATTATGGCTCAAGAGCTAATCCTGTCGGACTTTGCCTCATTTCTGACTTTCAAGACAGTTTTGTGCAATCCGTGCCCATTATTTGGAGATAAATGGGTGCAGCGGCACTCTAGGCGTTTTGGGGTATTCCGGTCCAGTCTTTCACCTTAAAATTCGTTTCTGGAGATTCTATGCAGAAGCACCCGTTTGATGATATTCTGAGATACCTTCCTCTTTAATAAGTATTTCAGGCGAATCACGGCTTAGGAACGCATTACATGGGCTTTAGGGTTGTTTCAGACTAAAACGCGTGCTTCGGGCAATTCCGAGGTGATTTTATCATGAAACCACGTTCTAGGTGGCTCTTGAAAGATGCTGGCTCCAAACCGCGCGTTTCACGAAATCCACGGTCGAAAGACGCGCATAGGAAACTTCCAGGAATCCTTTTCCCCTTCAGACGGGACTCGGGCAAACTGGGGTTGAACAACTCATCGTGCGGTATTCAGAGACATTTCTTACTGAAAACCATATTTCGTGCGGTGAATAGCCTATATCCGGATAAAAGCGTGTCCAGGGTGATTCTACGGCACTCAGGGGGTTATGCTCTTCCGTTTTGCTTTGAAATGCATCTCATACGGTCCTAGGCTGAAATACGCATTTTAGGATATTATGAGGTATGCCTTTCTTTAAAACGTGCTCCACGCGATTCTAGGGTTTCGAACGAATTGCCGGCTATTCAAGGTTGTTTAAGACCGGATCCCATGCTTCGGGCAGCCTGTTGGGGATTCTAAGCGTCTCCTGGCAAATGTAAGCTGTAAACAGCGTTTCGCGCAAGTGATGGTTAGAAGACGCGCTCGTGAAAGTACGAGTACTGCTTTTTCTTTTTCTTTTTTACTTTGAAATGGATTTCCGGCAAGTTAGTGCATAAAAACTAGTCTCGAGCAGTGGCAGCAGCAAATCTCGAGCACTCTCTTGATCATTTTAAGGAATTCGCAGGGATGGGCGTCAATTGGACAAAAAGGTGCAAGTTTCTTTGCAAATTGTAAGACTGATGGACAGATGGCAATATCTTCAATTCTTAATGTCACGAAGGTAGATCTTCCAATCAGATATGTTGGGGTTCCCTTGTCTTCCAGGAAGCTCAATTTCAATGACCGTGAACCTCTACTAGCGAAAGTTCGGCAACGATTATTTGGGTGGAAAGCTAAAGCATCATCATATGCAGGTAGCGTGGAACTGATTAAGTCTACATTATCTTCCTTCCATCTATTACGGGCGACTGTATTTATGCTTCCTCAAGCTGCTTTGCATGCTTTGGATCGTCATGTCAGGGATTTCTTCTGGAATTGTTGAATTCTCATTACATCCATCCTATAGCTTGGGACTCTATATGCCAACCGATAGCTATGGGTGGATTGGGTATCAACTCAATTCATGGAACAGCCAAGGCAGCCCTCTTAAGGAAAGTTTGGAATGTTGTCGGCAACAAACACACCTGCTGGAGCTTATGGATTAATGCCAAGTACTTCCGTGGAACGTCTTTTTGGGACGTGTTAATCCCTAAAACTGCCCCTTGGGGTTGGAAGAACATTTTAGTGCTTAGACTGATTGCTATGCCTCACATAAAATTACTAGCTGGCAATGGGCACCAAATAAAGTTCTGGACTGACCCTTGGGTTAATGGAGGGCGTTTAAAAGATTGTCATGGAGATAGAGCAGTGTATGATCTAGGCGTGGGGCCTGATATTAACGTCCCTCAATTTATTCAGAATCACAGGTGGAAGTTTCCCACTCCCACTTCAAATGCATTGATGGATATCTTCCAAACGATTCCAAATGAGATCGAGCCATGGCCTAACTTCAATGATGGACTTGTTTGGACTCTACAAGAGCATGGCAACTTCACTTTAAAGTCTCCTCGCAATCTAGTATGCAGGAAATGGGATCAAACCCTCCAGCGGCCTTCTATGATTTGGTTTACAGGGTGTATTAAAAAACACTCCATCTGTGCTTGGATGTTACTAAGGGGAAGGCTAAAGAAAAAAGATTTTCTCCTTCAAAGGAATGTGGCGTGTGATTCTTGTTGCGTTCTTTGCAATTTGTACATGTGAGATAGCTGCTCATTTAATTTTCTACTGCCCTTACTCTCAAGAATTGTGGAGATCTCTCTTAGAAAAGCTAGACCTGGAGCCGATCAGCTGTGAAAATCCTCCATTGGAATTGCTGGAATCCATTATATTTCCAATAGAGCAGCAACAGACAGGCCTTCTGACTCCTGGGAACACTCCAGCACGGCTGTGTTACAGAACATTATTCAGACCGCATGCAGCAGAACTCATTATCTTGACATAGCTTTCTTTCCCAAATGAAATTTGTCATCATTGGAATGTTCCTCCAAGCAACTCAGGTCTCCGATCGAAGCTTCCTCCCTAATTGAACCCTGGGTGGCGAGTATCTACTTGGTCAACTAATAACCATGTGATTGGAGTTCTACGGAGTGACGTCCATAAACAGAAGGCGGGTCATATTGAGCAGGAGTTGACTTACTTTATGGCAGTATTTCAAATAATGCAGCTCATTCCAGAGAATATCACACATCTTACTATTGACTCAGATTCAGCGCTCCATCAAGTCCTCAGAAGTCTGATTGGAAGGTACGCTTTCAAGTAAGAAGATTACATACATTTCCTAATAAATTTGAGCAGATTCAGTACTTGATGCTTCATCTAAGAACAGCTCGATTCCGCAAAGTTTTAAACAGAAACTCAGCTACTTTCTACGGTAATCATAATGCATTTGAATATTTGTATAGACAAAAATATAGAAGCTAGTGAGCAGCTTTGGTGGTTAGTTTATTTATGGATTATTTTAGTACTTATTTGTTTATTAGTTGTAAATAGAGGGGTATGCCCCTTTGGAAGCATCTTCCATGTGGGAGAGTTCCTTTTCTGTATTATATTCTTTTAGAAATAGAGGAACTAACTTTTCCTTCAAAAAAAGATAAAGAAAAGATAAAAACCAGTCTCGAGGGATTCTGCCCCGTTTCCGACCAAAAACCGTATCTCGTGCAGTCAAGAGCCGACATTTGGATAAAAACGCGGGTTCGATGATTCTAGTGCATTTCATGGCATCACGATCTAGTCTTACGCTTCGAGATGCGTTCCATACTACTCTAGGCCGAAGCACACATTTCAGGATATTTTGAGATACGTTTAGCTTAAAGACGTTTTTCACGCGATTCTGGGTTTAGGAACGCGTTGCAGGGGTTTCAAGGTTGTTTAAGACCGAGACCAGTGCTTCGGGCAGTTCGTTGGTAGTTCTAGGCGGCTCTGGGAGAATGAAGGTTGTAAACCGCATTTCACGCGATTCACAGTTCAGAGCCGCGCTCTGGAGCTTCTGTGACGTCTTCTTACTTCAGAACGGGCTTCTGCGGAATTATGGCTCAAGAGCTAATCCTGTCGGACTTTGCCTCATTTCTGACTTTCAAGACAGTTTTGTGCAATCCGTGCCCATTATTTGGAGATAAATGGGTGCAGCGGCACTCTAGGCGTTTTGGGGTATTCCGGTCCAGTCTTTCACCTTAAAATTCGTTTCTGGCGATTCTATGCAGAAGCACCCGTTTGATGATATTCTGAGATACCTTCCTCTTTAATAAGTATTTCAGGCGAATCACGGCTTAGGAACGCATTACATGGGCTTTAGGGTTGTTTCAGACTAAAACGCGTGCTTCGGGCAATTCCGAGGTGATTTTATCATGAAACCACGTTCTAGGTGGCTCTTGAAAGATGCTGGCTCCAAACCGCGCGTTTCACGAAATCCACGGTCGAAAGACGCGCATAGGAAACTTCCAGGAATCCTTTTCCCCTTCAGACGGGACTCGGGCAAACTGGGGTTGAACAACTCATCGTGCGGTATTCAGAGACATTTCTTACTGAAAACCGTATTTCGTGCGGTGAATAGCCTATATCCGGATAAAAGCGTGTCCAGGGTGATTCTACGGCACTCAGGGGGTTATGCTCTTCCGTTTTGCTTTGAAATGCATCTCATACGGTCCTAGGCTGAAATACGCATTTTAGGATATTATGAGGTATGCCTTTCTTTAAAACGTGCTCCACGCGATTCTAGGGTTTCGAACGAATTGCCGGCTATTCAAGGTTGTTTAAGACCGGATCCCATGCTTCGGGCAGCCTGTTGGGGATTCTAAGCGTCTCCTGGCAAATGTAAGCTGTAAACAGCGTTTCGCGCAAGTGATGGTTAGAAGACGCGCTCGTGAAAGTACGAGTACTGCTTTTTCTTTTTCTTTTTTACTTTGAAATGGGTTTCCGGCAAGTTAGTGCATAAAAACTAGTCTCGAGCAGTGGCAGCAGCAAATCTCGAGCACTCTCTTGATCATTTTAAGGAATTCGCAGGGCTGGGCGTCAATTGGACAAAAAGGTGCAAGTTTCTTTGCAAATTGTAAGACTGATGGACAGATGGCAATATCTTCAATTCTTAATGTCACGAAGGTAGATCTTCCAATCAGATATGTTGGGGTTCCCTTGTCTTCCAGGAAGCTCAATTTCAATGACCGTGAACCTCTACTAGCGAAAGTTCGGCAACGATTATTTGGGTGGAAAGCTAAAGCATCATCATATGCAGGTAGCGTGGAACTGATTAAGTCTACATTATCTTCCTTCCATCTATTACGGGCGACTGTATTTATGCTTCCTCAAGCTGCTTTGCATGCTTTGGATCGTCATGTCAGGGATTTCTTCTGGAATTGTTGAATTCTCATTACATCCATCCTATAGCTTGGGACTCTATATGCCAACCGATAGCTATGGGTGGATTGGGTATCAACTCAATTCATGGAACAGCCAAGGCAGCCCTCTTAAGGAAAGTTTGGAATGTTGTCGGCAACAAACACACCTGCTGGAACTTATGGATTAATGCCAAGTACTTCCGTGGAACGTCTTTTTGGGACTTGTTAATCCCTAAAACTGCCCCTTGGGGTTGGAAGAACATTTTAGTGCTTAGACTGATTGCTATATGCCTCACATAAAATTACTAGCTGGCAATGGGCACCAAATAAAGTTCTGGACTGACCCTTGGGTTTATGGAGGGCGTTTAAAAGATTGTCATGGAGATAGAGCAGTGTATGATCTAGGCGTGGGGCCTGATATTAACGTCCCTCAATTTATTCAGAATCACAGGTGGAAGTTTCCCACTCCCACTTCAAATGCATTGATGGATATCTTCCAAACGATTCCAAATGAGATCGAGCCATGGCCTAACTTCAATGATGGACTTGTTTGGACTCTACAAGAGCATGGCAACTTCACTTTAAAGTCTCCTCGCAATCTAGTATGCAGGAAATGGGATCAAACCCTCCAGCGGCCTTCTATGATTTGGTTTACAGGGTGTATTAAAAAACACTCCATCTGTGCTTGGATGTTACTAAGGGGAAGGCTAAAGAAAAAAGATTTTCTCCTTCAAAGGAATGTGGCGTGTGATTCTTGTTGCGTTCTTTGCAATTTGTACATGTGAGACAGCTGCTCATTTAATTTTCTACTGCCCTTACTCTCAAGAATTGTGGAAATCTCTCTTAGAAAAGCTAGACCTGGAGCCGATCAGCTGTGAAAATCCTCCATTGGAATTGCTGGAATCCATTATATTTCCAATAGAGCAGCAACAGACAGGCCTTCTGACTCCTGGGAACACTCCAGCACGGCTGTGTTACAGAACATTATTCAGACCGCATGCAGCAGAACTCATTATCTTGACATAGCTTTCTTTCCCAAATGAAATTTGTCATCATTGGAATGTTCCTCCAAGCAACTCAGGTCTCCGATCGAAGCTTCCTCCCTAATTGAACCCTGGGTGGCGAGTATCTACTTGGTCAACTAATAACCATGTGATTGGAGTTCTACGGAGTGACGTCCATAAACAGAAGGCGGGTCATATTGAGCAGGAGTTGACTTACTTTATGGCAGTATTTCAAATAATGCAGCTCATTCCAGAGAATATCACACATCTTACTATTGACTCAGATTCAGCGCTCCATCAAGTCCTCAGAAGTCTGATTGGAAGGTACGCTTTCAAGTAAGAAGATTACATACATTTCCTAATAAATTTGAGCAGATTCAGTACTTGATGCTTCATCTAAGAACAGCTCGATTCCGCAAAGTTTTAAACAGAAACTCAGCTACTTTCTACGGTAATCATAATGCATTTGAATATTTGTATAGACAAAAATATAGAAGCTAGTGAGCAGCTTTGGTGGTTAGTTTATTTATGGATTATTTTAGTACTTATTTGTTTATTAGTTGTAAATAGAGGGGTATGCCCCTTTGGAAGCATCTTCCATGTGGGAGAGTTCCTTTTCTGTATTATATTCTTTTAGAAATAGAGGAACTAACTTTTCCTTCAAAAAAAGATAAAGAAAAGATAAAAACCAGTCTCGAGGGATTCTGCCCCGTTTCCGACCAAAAACCGTATCTCGTGCAGTCAAGAGCCGACATTTGGATAAAAACGCGGGTTCGATGATTCTAGTGCATTTCATGGCATCACGATCTAGTCTTACGCTTCGAGATGCGTTCCATACTACTCTAGGCCGAAGCACACATTTCAGGATATTTTGAGATACGTTTAGCTTAAAGACGTTTTTCACGCGATTCTGGGTTTAGGAACGCGTTGCAGGGGTTTCAAGGTTGTTTAAGACCGAGACCAGTGCTTCGGGCAGTTCGTTGGTAGTTCTAGGCGGCTCTGGGAGAATGAAGGTTGTAAACCGCATTTCACGCGATTCACAGTTCAGAGCCGCGCTCTGGAGCTTCTGTGACGTCTTCTTACTTCAGAACGGGCTTCTGCGGAATTATGGCTCAAGAGCTAATCCTGTCGGACTTTGCCTCATTTCTGACTTTCAAGACAGTTTTGTGCAATCCGTGCCCATTATTTGGAGATAAATGGGTGCAGCGGCACTCTAGGCGTTTTGGGGTATTCCGGTCCAGTCTTTCACCTTAAAATTCGTTTCTGGCGATTCTATGCAGAAGCACCCGTTTGATGATATTCTGAGATACCTTCCTCTTTAATAAGTATTTCAGGCGAATCACGGCTTAGGAACGCATTACATGGGCTTTAGGGTTGTTTCAGACTAAAACGCGTGCTTCGGGCAATTCCGAGGTGATTTTATCATGAAACCACGTTCTAGGTGGCTCTTGAAAGATGCTGGCTCCAAACCGCGCGTTTCACGAAATCCACGGTCGAAAGACGCGCATAGGAAACTTCCAGGAATCCTTTTCCCCTTCAGACGGGACTCGGGCAAACTGGGGTTGAACAACTCATCGTGCGGTATTCAGAGACATTTCTTACTGAAAACCGTATTTCGTGCGGTGAATAGCCTATATCCGGATAAAAGCGTGTCCAGGGTGATTCTACGGCACTCAGGGGGTTATGCTCTTCCGTTTTGCTTTGAAATGCATCTCATACGGTCCTAGGCTGAAATACGCATTTTAGGATATTATGAGGTATGCCTTTCTTTAAAACGTGCTCCACGCGACTCTAGGGTTTCGAACGAATTGCCGGCTATTCAAGGTTGTTTAAGACCGGATCCCATGCTTCGGGCAGCCTGTTGGGGATTCTAAGCGTCTCCTGGCAAATGTAAGCTGTAAACAGCGTTTCGCGCAAGTGATGGTTAGAAGACGCGCTCGTGAAAGTACGAGTACTGCTTTTTCTTTTTCTTTTTTACTTTGAAATGGGTTTCCGGCAAGTTAGTGCATAAAAACTAGTCTCGAGCAGTGGCAGCAGCAAATCTCGAGCACTCTCTTGATCATTTTAAGGAATTCGCAGGGCTGGGCGTCAATTGGACAAAAAGGTGCAAGTTTCTTTGCAAATTGTAAGACTGATGGACAGATGGCAATATCTTCAATTCTTAATGTCACGAAGGTAGATCTTCCAATCAGATATGTTGGGGTTCCCTTGTCTTCCAGGAAGCTCAATTTCAATGACCGTGAACCTCTACTAGCGAAAGTTCGGCAACGATTATTTGGGTGGAAAGCTAAAGCATCATCATATGCAGGTAGCGTGGAACTGATTAAGTCTACATTATCTTCCTTCCATCTATTACGGGCGACTGTATTTATGCTTCCTCAAGCTGCTTTGCATGCTTTGGATCGTCATGTCAGGGATTTCTTCTGGAATTGTTGAATTCTCATTACATCCATCCTATAGCTTGGGACTCTATATGCCAACCGATAGCTATGGGTGGATTGGGTATCAACTCAATTCATGGAACAGCCAAGGCAGCCCTCTTAAGGAAAGTTTGGAATGTTGTCGGCAACAAACACACCTGCTGGAACTTATGGATTAATGCCAAGTACTTCCGTGGAACGTCTTTTTGGGACTTGTTAATCCCTAAAACTGCCCCTTGGGGTTGGAAGAACATTTTAGTGCTTAGACTGATTGCTATATGCCTCACATAAAATTACTAGCTGGCAATGGGCACCAAATAAAGTTCTGGACTGACCCTTGGGTTTATGGAGGGCGTTTAAAAGATTGTCATGGAGATAGAGCAGTGTATGATCTAGGCGTGGGGCCTGATATTAACGTCCCTCAATTTATTCAGAATCACAGGTGGAAGTTTCCCACTCCCACTTCAAATGCATTGATGGATATCTTCCAAACGATTCCAAATGAGATCGAGCCATGGCCTAACTTCAATGATGGACTTGTTTGGACTCTACAAGAGCATGGCAACTTCACTTTAAAGTCTCCTCGCAATCTAGTATGCAGGAAATGGGATCAAACCCTCCAGCGGCCTTCTATGATTTGGTTTACAGGGTGTATTAAAAAACACTCCATCTGTGCTTGGATGTTACTAAGGGGAAGGCTAAAGAAAAAAGATTTTCTCCTTCAAAGGAATGTGGCGTGTGATTCTTGTTGCGTTCTTTGCAATTTGTACATGTGAGACAGCTGCTCATTTAATTTTCTACTGCCCTTACTCTCAAGAATTGTGGAAATCTCTCTTAGAAAAGCTAGACCTGGAGCCGATCAGCTGTGAAAATCCTCCATTGGAATTGCTGGAATCCATTATATTTCCAATAGAGCAGCAACAGACAGGCCTTCTGACTCCTGGGAACACTCCAGCACGGCTGTGTTACAGAACATTATTCAGACCGCATGCAGCAGAACTCATTATCTTGACATAGCTTTCTTTCCCAAATGAAATTTGTCATCATTGGAATGTTCCTCCAAGCAACTCAGGTCTCCGATCGAAGCTTCCTCCCTAATTGAACCCTGGGTGGCGAGTATCTACTTGGTCAACTAATAACCATGTGATTGGAGTTCTACGGAGTGACGTCCATAAACAGAAGGCGGGTCATATTGAGCAGGAGTTGACTTACTTTATGGCAGTATTTCAAATAATGCAGCTCATTCCAGAGAATATCACACATCTTACTATTGACTCAGATTCAGCGCTCCATCAAGTCCTCAGAAGTCTGATTGGAAGGTACGCTTTCAAGTAAGAAGATTACATACATTTCCTAATAAATTTGAGCAGATTCAGTACTTGATGCTTCATCTAAGAACAGCTCGATTCCGCAAAGTTTTAAACAGAAACTCAGCTACTTTCTACGGTAATCATAATGCATTTGAATATTTGTATAGACAAAAATATAGAAGCTAGTGAGCAGCTTTGGTGGTTAGTTTATTTATGGATTATTTTAGTACTTATTTGTTTATTAGTTGTAAATAGAGGGGTATGCCCCTTTGGAAGCATCTTCCATGTGGGAGAGTTCCTTTTCTGTATTATATTCTTTTAGAAATAGAGGAACTAACTTTTCCTTCAAAAAAAGATAAAGAAAAGATAAAAACCAGTCTCGAGGGATTCTGCCCCGTTTCCGACCAAAAACCGTATCTCGTGCAGTCAAGAGCCGACATTTGGATAAAAACGCGGGTTCGATGATTCTAGTGCATTTCATGGCATCACGATCTAGTCTTACGCTTCGAGATGCGTTCCATACTACTCTAGGCCGAAGCACACATTTCAGGATATTTTGAGATACGTTTAGCTTAAAGACGTTTTTCACGCGATTCTGGGTTTAGGAACGCGTTGCAGGGGTTTCAAGGTTGTTTAAGACCGAGACCAGTGCTTCGGGCAGTTCGTTGGTAGTTCTAGGCGGCTCTGGGAGAATGAAGGTTGTAAACCGCATTTCACGCGATTCACAGTTCAGAGCCGCGCTCTGGAGCTTCTGTGACGTCTTCTTACTTCAGAACGGGCTTCTGGGGAATTATGGCTCAAGAGCTAATCCTGTCGGACTTTGCCTCATTTCTGACTTTCAAGACAGTTTTGTGCAATCCGTGCCCATTATTTGGAGATAAATGGGTGCAGCGGCACTCTAGGCGTTTTGGGGTATTCCGGTCCAGTCTTTCACCTTAAAATTCGTTTCTGGCGATTCTATGCAGAAGCACCCGTTTGATGATATTCTGAGATACCTTCCTCTTTAATAAGTATTTCAGGCGAATCACGGCTTAGGAACGCATTACATGGGCTTTAGGGTTGTTTCAGACTAAAACGCGTGCTTCGGGCAATTCCGAGGTGATTTTATCATGAAACCACGTTCTAGGTGGCTCTTGAAAGATGCTGGCTCCAAACCGCGCGTTTCACGAAATCCACGGTCGAAAGACGCGCATAGGAAACTTCCAGGAATCCTTTTCCCCTTCAGACGGGACTCGGGCAAACTGGGGTTGAACAACTCATCGTGCGGTATTCAGAGACATTTCTTACTGAAAACCGTATTTCGTGCGGTGAATAGCCTATATCCGGATAAAAGCGTGTCCAGGGTGATTCTACGGCACTCAGGGGGTTATGCTCTTCCGTTTTGCTTTGAAATGCATCTCATACGGTCCTAGGCTGAAATACGCATTTTAGGATATTATGAGGTATGCCTTTCTTTAAAACGTGCTCCACGCGACTCTAGGGTTTCGAACGAATTGCCGGCTATTCAAGGTTGTTTAAGACCGGATCCCATGCTTCGGGCAGCCTGTTGGGGATTCTAAGCGTCTCCTGGCAAATGTAAGCTGTAAACAGCGTTTCGCGCAAGTGATGGTTAGAAGACGCGCTCGTGAAAGTACGAGTACTGCTTTTTCTTTTTCTTTTTTACTTTGAAATGGGTTTCCGGCAAGTTAGTGCATAAAAACTAGTCTCGAGCAGTGGCAGCAGCAAATCTCGAGCACTCTCTTGATCATTTTAAGGAATTCGCAGGGCTGGGCGTCAATTGGACAAAAAGGTGCAAGTTTCTTTGCAAATTGTAAGACTGATGGACAGATGGCAATATCTTCAATTCTTAATGTCACGAAGGTAGATCTTCCAATCAGATATGTTGGGGTTCCCTTGTCTTCCAGGAAGCTCAATTTCAATGACCGTGAACCTCTACTAGCGAAAGTTCGGCAACGATTATTTGGGTGGAAAGCTAAAGCATCATCATATGCAGGTAGCGTGGAACTGATTAAGTCTACATTATCTTCCTTCCATCTATTACGGGCGACTGTATTTATGCTTCCTCAAGCTGCTTTGCATGCTTTGGATCGTCATGTCAGGGATTTCTTCTGGAATTGTTGAATTCTCATTACATCCATCCTATAGCTTGGGACTCTATATGCCAACCGATAGCTATGGGTGGATTGGGTATCAACTCAATTCATGGAACAGCCAAGGCAGCCCTCTTAAGGAAAGTTTGGAATGTTGTCGGCAACAAACACACCTGCTGGAACTTATGGATTAATGCCAAGTACTTCCGTGGAACGTCTTTTTGGGACTTGTTAATCCCTAAAACTGCCCCTTGGGGTTGGAAGAACATTTTAGTGCTTAGACTGATTGCTATATGCCTCACATAAAATTACTAGCTGGCAATGGGCACCAAATAAAGTTCTGGACTGACCCTTGGGTTTATGGAGGGCGTTTAAAAGATTGTCATGGAGATAGAGCAGTGTATGATCTAGGCGTGGGGCCTGATATTAACGTCCCTCAATTTATTCAGAATCACAGGTGGAAGTTTCCCACTCCCACTTCAAATGCATTGATGGATATCTTCCAAACGATTCCAAATGAGATCGAGCCATGGCCTAACTTCAATGATGGACTTGTTTGGACTCTACAAGAGCATGGCAACTTCACTTTAAAGTCTCCTCGCAATCTAGTATGCAGGAAATGGGATCAAACCCTCCAGCGGCCTTCTATGATTTGGTTTACAGGGTGTATTAAAAAACACTCCATCTGTGCTTGGATGTTACTAAGGGGAAGGCTAAAGAAAAAAGATTTTCTCCTTCAAAGGAATGTGGCGTGTGATTCTTGTTGCGTTCTTTGCAATTTGTACATGTGAGACAGCTGCTCATTTAATTTTCTACTGCCCTTACTCTCAAGAATTGTGGAAATCTCTCTTAGAAAAGCTAGACCTGGAGCCGATCAGCTGTGAAAATCCTCCATTGGAATTGCTGGAATCCATTATATTTCCAATAGAGCAGCAACAGACAGGCCTTCTGACTCCTGGGAACACTCCAGCACGGCTGTGTTACAGAACATTATTCAGACCGCATGCAGCAGAACTCATTATCTTGACATAGCTTTCTTTCCCAAATGAAATTTGTCATCATTGGAATGTTCCTCCAAGCAACTCAGGTCTCCGATCGAAGCTTCCTCCCTAATTGAACCCTGGGTGGCGAGTATCTACTTGGTCAACTAATAACCATGTGATTGGAGTTCTACGGAGTGACGTCCATAAACAGAAGGCGGGTCATATTGAGCAGGAGTTGACTTACTTTATGGCAGTATTTCAAATAATGCAGCTCATTCCAGAGAATATCACACATCTTACTATTGACTCAGATTCAGCGCTCCATCAAGTCCTCAGAAGTCTGATTGGAAGGTACGCTTTCAAGTAAGAAGATTACATACATTTCCTAATAAATTTGAGCAGATTCAGTACTTGATGCTTCATCTAAGAACAGCTCGATTCCGCAAAGTTTTAAACAGAAACTCAGCTACTTTCTACGGTAATCATAATGCATTTGAATATTTGTATAGACAAAAATATAGAAGCTAGTGAGCAGCTTTGGTGGTTAGTTTATTTATGGATTATTTTAGTACTTATTTGTTTATTAGTTGTAAATAGAGGGGTATGCCCCTTTGGAAGCATCTTCCATGTGGGAGAGTTCCTTTTCTGTATTATATTCTTTTAGAAATAGAGGAACTAACTTTTCCTTCAAAAAAAGATAAAGAAAAGATAAAAACCAGTCTCGAGGGATTCTGCCCCGTTTCCGACCAAAAACCGTATCTCGTGCAGTCAAGAGCCGACATTTGGATAAAAACGCGGGTTCGATGATTCTAGTGCATTTCATGGCATCACGATCTAGTCTTACGCTTCGAGATGCGTTCCATACTACTCTAGGCCGAAGCACACATTTCAGGATATTTTGAGATACGTTTAGCTTAAAGACGTTTTTCACGCGATTCTGGGTTTAGGAACGCGTTGCAGGGGTTTCAAGGTTGTTTAAGACCGAGACCAGTGCTTCGGGCAGTTCGTTGGTAGTTCTAGGCGGCTCTGGGAGAATGAAGGTTGTAAACCGCATTTCACGCGATTCACAGTTCAGAGCCGCGCTCTGGAGCTTCTGTGACGTCTTCTTACTTCAGAACGGGCTTCTGCGGAATTATGGCTCAAGAGCTAATCCTGTCGGACTTTGCCTCATTTCTGACTTTCAAGACAGTTTTGTGCAATCCGTGCCCATTATTTGGAGATAAATGGGTGCAGCGGCACTCTAGGCGTTTTGGGGTATTCCGGTCCAGTCTTTCACCTTAAAATTCGTTTCTGGCGATTCTATGCAGAAGCACCCGTTTGATGATATTCTGAGATACCTTCCTCTTTAATAAGTATTTCAGGCGAATCACGGCTTAGGAACGCATTACATGGGCTTTAGGGTTGTTTCAGACTAAAACGCGTGCTTCGGGCAATTCCGAGGTGATTTTATCATGAAACCACGTTCTAGGTGGCTCTTGAAAGATGCTGGCTCCAAACCGCGCGTTTCACGAAATCCACGGTCGAAAGACGCGCATAGGAAACTTCCAGGAATCCTTTTCCCCTTCAGACGGGACTCGGGCAAACTGGGGTTGAACAACTCATCGTGCGGTATTCAGAGACATTTCTTACTGAAAACCGTATTTCGTGCGGTGAATAGCCTATATCCGGATAAAAGCGTGTCCAGGGTGATTCTACGGCACTCAGGGGGTTATGCTCTTCCGTTTTGCTTTGAAATGCATCTCATACGGTCCTAGGCTGAAATACGCATTTTAGGATATTATGAGGTATGCCTTTCTTTAAAACGTGCTCCACGCGATTCTAGGGTTTCGAACGAATTGCCGGCTATTCAAGGTTGTTTAAGACCGGATCCCATGCTTCGGGCAGCCTGTTGGGGATTCTAAGCGTCTCCTGGCAAATGTAAGCTGTAAACAGCGTTTCGCGCAAGTGATGGTTAGAAGACGCGCTCGTGAAAGTACGAGTGCTGCTTTTTCTTTTTCTTTTTTACTTTGAAATGGGTTTCCGGCAAGTTAGTGCATAAAAACTAGTCTCGAGCAGTGGCAGCAGCAAATCTCGAGCACTCTCTTGATCATTTTAAGGAATTCGCAGGGCTGGGCGTCAATTGGACAAAAAGGTGCAAGTTTCTTTGCAAATTGTAAGACTGATGGACAGATGGCAATATCTTCAATTCTTAATGTCACGAAGGTAGATCTTCCAATCAGATATGTTGGGGTTCCCTTGTCTTCCAGGAAGCTCAATTTCAATGACCGTGAACCTCTACTAGCGAAAGTTCGGCAACGATTATTTGGGTGGAAAGCTAAAGCATCATCATATGCAGGTAGCGTGGAACTGATTAAGTCTACATTATCTTCCTTCCATCTATTACGGGCGACTGTATTTATGCTTCCTCAAGCTGCTTTGCATGCTTTGGATCGTCATGTCAGGGATTTCTTCTGGAATTGTTGAATTCTCATTACATCCATCCTATAGCTTGGGACTCTATATGCCAACCGATAGCTATGGGTGGATTGGGTATCAACTCAATTCATGGAACAGCCAAGGCAGCCCTCTTAAGGAAAGTTTGGAATGTTGTCAGCAACAAACACACCTGCTGGAGCTTATGGATTAATGCCAAGTACTTCCGTGGAACGTCTTTTTGGGACGTGTTAATCCCTAAAACTGCCCCTTGGGGTTGGAAGAACATTTTAGTGCTTAGACTGATTGCTATATGCCTCACATAAAATTACTAGCTGGCAATGGGCACCAAATAAAGTTCTGGACTGACCCTTGGGTTAATGGAGGGCGTTTAAAAGATTGTCATGGAGATAGAGCAGTGTATGATCTAGGCGTGGGGCCTGATATTAACGTCCCTCAATTTATTCAGAATCACAGGTGGAAGTTTCCCACTCCCACTTCAAATGCATTGATGGATATCTTCCAAACGATTCCAAATGAGATCGAGCCATGGCCTAACTTCAATGATGGACTTGTTTGGACTCTACAAGAGCATGGCAACTTCACTTTAAAGTCTCCTCGCAATCTAGTATGCAGGAAATGGGATCAAACCCTCCAGCGGCCTTCTATGATTTGGTTTACAGGGTGTATTAAAAAACACTCCATCTGTGCTTGGATGTTACTAAGGGGAAGGCTAAAGAAAAAAGATTTTCTCCTTCAAAGGAATGTGGCGTGTGATTCTTGTTGCGTTCTTTGCAATTTGTACATGTGAGACAGCTGCTCATTTAATTTTCTACTGCCCTTACTCTCAAGAATTGTGGAAATCTCTCTTAGAAAAGCTAGACCTGGAGCCGATCAGCTGTGAAAATCCTCCATTGGAATTGCTGGAATCCATTATATTTCCAATAGAGCAGCAACAGACAGGCCTTCTGACTCCTGGGAACACTCCAGCACGGCTGTGTTACAGAACATTATTCAGACCGCATGCAGCAGAACTCATTATCTTGACATAGCTTTCTTTCCCAAATGAAATTTGTCATCATTGGAATGTTCCTCCAAGCAACTCAGGTCTCCGATCGAAGCTTCCTCCCTAATTGAACCCTGGGTGGCGAGTATCTACTTGGTCAACTAATAACCATGTGATTGGAGTTCTACGGAGTGACGTCCATAAACAGAAGGCGGGTCATATTGAGCAGGAGTTGACTTACTTTATGGCAGTATTTCAAATAATGCAGCTCATTCCAGAGAATATCACACATCTTACTATTGACTCAGATTCAGCGCTCCATCAAGTCCTCAGAAGTCTGATTGGAAGGTACGCTTTCAAGTAAGAAGATTACATACATTTCCTAATAAATTTGAGCAGATTCAGTACTTGATGCTTCATCTAAGAACAGCTCGATTCCGCAAAGTTTTAAACAGAAACTCAGCTACTTTCTACGGTAATCATAATGCATTTGAATATTTGTATAGACAAAAATATAGAAGCTAGTGAGCAGCTTTGGTGGTTAGTTTATTTATGGATTATTTTAGTACTTATTTGTTTATTAGTTGTAAATAGAGGGGTATGCCCCTTTGGAAGCATCTTCCATGTGGGAGAGTTCCTTTTCTGTATTATATTCTTTTAGAAATAGAGGAACTAACTTTTCCTTCAAAAAAAGATAAAGAAAAGATAAAAACCAGTCTCGAGGGATTCTGCCCCGTTTCCGACCAAAAACCGTATCTCGTGCAGTCAAGAGCCGACATTTGGATAAAAACGCGGGTTCGATGATTCTAGTGCATTTCATGGCATCACGATCTAGTCTTACGCTTCGAGATGCGTTCCATACTACTCTAGGCCGAAGCACACATTTCAGGATATTTTGAGATACGTTTAGCTTAAAGACGTTTTTCACGCGATTCTGGGTTTAGGAACGCGTTGCAGGGGTTTCAAGGTTGTTTAAGACCGAGACCAGTGCTTCGGGCAGTTCGTTGGTAGTTCTAGGCGGCTCTGGGAGAATGAAGGTTGTAAACCGCATTTCACGCGATTCACAGTTCAGAGCCGCGCTCTGGAGCTTCTGTGACGTCTTCTTACTTCAGAACGGGCTTCTGCGGAATTATGGCTCAAGAGCTAATCCTGTCGGACTTTGCCTCATTTCTGACTTTCAAGACAGTTTTGTGCAATCCGTGCCCATTATTTGGAGATAAATGGGTGCAGCGGCACTCTAGGCGTTTTGGGGTATTCCGGTCCAGTCTTTCACCTTAAAATTCGTTTCTGGCGATTCTATGCAGAAGCACCCGTTTGATGATATTCTGAGATACCTTCCTCTTTAATAAGTATTTCAGGCGAATCACGGCTTAGGAACGCATTACATGGGCTTTAGGGTTGTTTCAGACTAAAACGCGTGCTTCGGGCAATTCCGAGGTGATTTTATCATGAAACCACGTTCTAGGTGGCTCTTGAAAGATGCTGGCTCCAAACCGCGCGTTTCACGAAATCCACGGTCGAAAGACGCGCATAGGAAACTTCCAGGAATCCTTTTCCCCTTCAGACGGGACTCGGGCAAACTGGGGTTGAACAACTCATCGTGCGGTATTCAGAGACATTTCTTACTGAAAACCGTATTTCGTGCGGTGAATAGCCTATATCCGGATAAAAGCGTGTCCAGGGTGATTCTACGGCACTCAGGGGGTTATGCTCTTCCGTTTTGCTTTGAAATGCATCTCATACGGTCCTAGGCTGAAATACGCATTTTAGGATATTATGAGGTATGCCTTTCTTTAAAACGTGCTCCACGCGACTCTAGGGTTTCGAACGAATTGCCGGCTATTCAAGGTTGTTTAAGACCGGATCCCATGCTTCGGGCAGCCTGTTGGGGATTCTAAGCGTCTCCTGGCAAATGTAAGCTGTAAACAGCGTTTCGCGCAAGTGATGGTTAGAAGACGCGCTCGTGAAAGTACGAGTACTGCTTTTTCTTTTTCTTTTTTACTTTGAAATGGGTTTCCGGCAAGTTAGTGCATAAAAACTAGTCTCGAGCAGTGGCAGCAGCAAATCTCGAGCACTCTCTTGATCATTTTAAGGAATTCGCAGGGCTGGGCGTCAATTGGACAAAAAGGTGCAAGTTTCTTTGCAAATTGTAAGACTGATGGACAGATGGCAATATCTTCAATTCTTAATGTCACGAAGGTAGATCTTCCAATCAGATATGTTGGGGTTCCCTTGTCTTCCAGGAAGCTCAATTTCAATGACCGTGAACCTCTACTAGCGAAAGTTCGGCAACGATTATTTGGGTGGAAAGCTAAAGCATCATCATATGCAGGTAGCGTGGAACTGATTAAGTCTACATTATCTTCCTTCCATCTATTACGGGCGACTGTATTTATGCTTCCTCAAGCTGCTTTGCATGCTTTGGATCGTCATGTCAGGGATTTCTTCTGGAATTGTTGAATTCTCATTACATCCATCCTATAGCTTGGGACTCTATATGCCAACCGATAGCTATGGGTGGATTGGGTATCAACTCAATTCATGGAACAGCCAAGGCAGCCCTCTTAAGGAAAGTTTGGAATGTTGTCGGCAACAAACACACCTGCTGGAACTTATGGATTAATGCCAAGTACTTCCGTGGAACGTCTTTTTGGGACTTGTTAATCCCTAAAACTGCCCCTTGGGGTTGGAAGAACATTTTAGTGCTTAGACTGATTGCTATATGCCTCACATAAAATTACTAGCTGGCAATGGGCACCAAATAAAGTTCTGGACTGACCCTTGGGTTTATGGAGGGCGTTTAAAAGATTGTCATGGAGATAGAGCAGTGTATGATCTAGGCGTGGGGCCTGATATTAACGTCCCTCAATTTATTCAGAATCACAGGTGGAAGTTTCCCACTCCCACTTCAAATGCATTGATGGATATCTTCCAAACGATTCCAAATGAGATCGAGCCATGGCCTAACTTCAATGATGGACTTGTTTGGACTCTACAAGAGCATGGCAACTTCACTTTAAAGTCTCCTCGCAATCTAGTATGCAGGAAATGGGATCAAACCCTCCAGCGGCCTTCTATGATTTGGTTTACAGGGTGTATTAAAAAACACTCCATCTGTGCTTGGATGTTACTAAGGGGAAGGCTAAAGAAAAAAGATTTTCTCCTTCAAAGGAATGTGGCGTGTGATTCTTGTTGCGTTCTTTGCAATTTGTACATGTGAGACAGCTGCTCATTTAATTTTCTACTGCCCTTACTCTCAAGAATTGTGGAAATCTCTCTTAGAAAAGCTAGACCTGGAGCCGATCAGCTGTGAAAATCCTCCATTGGAATTGCTGGAATCCATTATATTTCCAATAGAGCAGCAACAGACAGGCCTTCTGACTCCTGGGAACACTCCAGCACGGCTGTGTTACAGAACATTATTCAGACCGCATGCAGCAGAACTCATTATCTTGACATAGCTTTCTTTCCCAAATGAAATTTGTCATCATTGGAATGTTCCTCCAAGCAACTCAGGTCTCCGATCGAAGCTTCCTCCCTAATTGAACCCTGGGTGGCGAGTATCTACTTGGTCAACTAATAACCATGTGATTGGAGTTCTACGGAGTGACGTCCATAAACAGAAGGCGGGTCATATTGAGCAGGAGTTGACTTACTTTATGGCAGTATTTCAAATAATGCAGCTCATTCCAGAGAATATCACACATCTTACTATTGACTCAGATTCAGCGCTCCATCAAGTCCTCAGAAGTCTGATTGGAAGGTACGCTTTCAAGTAAGAAGATTACATACATTTCCTAATAAATTTGAGCAGATTCAGTACTTGATGCTTCATCTAAGAACAGCTCGATTCCGCAAAGTTTTAAACAGAAACTCAGCTACTTTCTACGGTAATCATAATGCATTTGAATATTTGTATAGACAAAAATATAGAAGCTAGTGAGCAGCTTTGGTGGTTAGTTTATTTATGGATTATTTTAGTACTTATTTGTTTATTAGTTGTAAATAGAGGGGTATGCCCCTTTGGAAGCATCTTCCATGTGGGAGAGTTCCTTTTCTGTATTATATTCTTTTAGAAATAGAGGAACTAACTTTTCCTTCAAAAAAAGATAAAGAAAAGATAAAAACCAGTCTCGAGGGATTCTGCCCCGTTTCCGACCAAAAACCGTATCTCGTGCAGTCAAGAGCCGACATTTGGATAAAAACGCGGGTTCGATGATTCTAGTGCATTTCATGGCATCACGATCTAGTCTTACGCTTCGAGATGCGTTCCATACTACTCTAGGCCGAAGCACACATTTCAGGATATTTTGAGATACGTTTAGCTTAAAGACGTTTTTCACGCGATTCTGGGTTTAGGAACGCGTTGCAGGGGTTTCAAGGTTGTTTAAGACCGAGACCAGTGCTTCGGGCAGTTCGTTGGTAGTTCTAGGCGGCTCTGGGAGAATGAAGGTTGTAAACCGCATTTCACGCGATTCACAGTTCAGAGCCGCGCTCTGGAGCTTCTGTGACGTCTTCTTACTTCAGAACGGGCTTCTGCGGAATTATGGCTCAAGAGCTAATCCTGTCGGACTTTGCCTCATTTCTGACTTTCAAGACAGTTTTGTGCAATCCGTGCCCATTATTTGGAGATAAATGGGTGCAGCGGCACTCTAGGCGTTTTGGGGTATTCCGGTCCAGTCTTTCACCTTAAAATTCGTTTCTGGCGATTCTATGCAGAAGCACCCGTTTGATGATATTCTGAGATACCTTCCTCTTTAATAAGTATTTCAGGCGAATCACGGCTTAGGAACGCATTACATGGGCTTTAGGGTTGTTTCAGACTAAAACGCGTGCTTCGGGCAATTCCGAGGTGATTTTATCATGAAACCACGTTCTAGGTGGCTCTTGAAAGATGCTGGCTCCAAACCGCGCGTTTCACGAAATCCACGGTCGAAAGACGCGCATAGGAAACTTCCAGGAATCCTTTTCCCCTTCAGACGGGACTCGGGCAAACTGGGGTTGAACAACTCATCGTGCGGTATTCAGAGACATTTCTTACTGAAAACCGTATTTCGTGCGGTGAATAGCCTATATCCGGATAAAAGCGTGTCCAGGGTGATTCTACGGCACTCAGGGGGTTATGCTCTTCCGTTTTGCTTTGAAATGCATCTCATACGGTCCTAGGCTGAAATACGCATTTTAGGATATTATGAGGTATGCCTTTCTTTAAAACGTGCTCCACGCGATTCTAGGGTTTCGAACGAATTGCCGGCTATTCAAGGTTGTTTAAGACCGGATCCCATGCTTCGGGCAGCCTGTTGGGGATTCTAAGCGTCTCCTGGCAAATGTAAGCTGTAAACAGCGTTTCGCGCAAGTGATGGTTAGAAGACGCGCTCGTGAAAGTACGAGTGCTGCTTTTTCTTTTTCTTTTTTACTTTGAAATGGGTTTCCGGCAAGTTAGTGCATAAAAACTAGTCTCGAGCAGTGGCAGCAGCAAATCTCGAGCACTCTCTTGATCATTTTAAGGAATTCGCAGGGCTGGGCGTCAATTGGACAAAAAGGTGCAAGTTTCTTTGCAAATTGTAAGACTGATGGACAGATGGCAATATCTTCAATTCTTAATGTCACGAAGGTAGATCTTCCAATCAGATATGTTGGGGTTCCCTTGTCTTCCAGGAAGCTCAATTTCAATGACCGTGAACCTCTACTAGCGAAAGTTCGGCAACGATTATTTGGGTGGAAAGCTAAAGCATCATCATATGCAGGTAGCGTGGAACTGATTAAGTCTACATTATCTTCCTTCCATCTATTACGGGCGACTGTATTTATGCTTCCTCAAGCTGCTTTGCATGCTTTGGATCGTCATGTCAGGGATTTCTTCTGGAATTGTTGAATTCTCATTACATCCATCCTATAGCTTGGGACTCTATATGCCAACCGATAGCTATGGGTGGATTGGGTATCAACTCAATTCATGGAACAGCCAAGGCAGCCCTCTTAAGGAAAGTTTGGAATGTTGTCAGCAACAAACACACCTGCTGGAGCTTATGGATTAATGCCAAGTACTTCCGTGGAACGTCTTTTTGGGACGTGTTAATCCCTAAAACTGCCCCTTGGGGTTGGAAGAACATTTTAGTGCTTAGACTGATTGCTATATGCCTCACATAAAATTACTAGCTGGCAATGGGCACCAAATAAAGTTCTGGACTGACCCTTGGGTTAATGGAGGGCGTTTAAAAGATTGTCATGGAGATAGAGCAGTGTATGATCTAGGCGTGGGGCCTGATATTAACGTCCCTCAATTTATTCAGAATCACAGGTGGAAGTTTCCCACTCCCACTTCAAATGCATTGATGGATATCTTCCAAACGATTCCAAATGAGATCGAGCCATGGCCTAACTTCAATGATGGACTTGTTTGGACTCTACAAGAGCATGGCAACTTCACTTTAAAGTCTCCTCGCAATCTAGTATGCAGGAAATGGGATCAAACCCTCCAGCGGCCTTCTATGATTTGGTTTACAGGGTGTATTAAAAAACACTCCATCTGTGCTTGGATGTTACTAAGGGGAAGGCTAAAGAAAAAAGATTTTCTCCTTCAAAGGAATGTGGCGTGTGATTCTTGTTGCGTTCTTTGCAATTTGTACATGTGAGACAGCTGCTCATTTAATTTTCTACTGCCCTTACTCTCAAGAATTGTGGAAATCTCTCTTAGAAAAGCTAGACCTGGAGCCGATCAGCTGTGAAAATCCTCCATTGGAATTGCTGGAATCCATTATATTTCCAATAGAGCAGCAACAGACAGGCCTTCTGACTCCTGGGAACACTCCAGCACGGCTGTGTTACAGAACATTATTCAGACCGCATGCAGCAGAACTCATTATCTTGACATAGCTTTCTTTCCCAAATGAAATTTGTCATCATTGGAATGTTCCTCCAAGCAACTCAGGTCTCCGATCGAAGCTTCCTCCCTAATTGAACCCTGGGTGGCGAGTATCTACTTGGTCAACTAATAACCATGTGATTGGAGTTCTACGGAGTGACGTCCATAAACAGAAGGCGGGTCATATTGAGCAGGAGTTGACTTACTTTATGGCAGTATTTCAAATAATGCAGCTCATTCCAGAGAATATCACACATCTTACTATTGACTCAGATTCAGCGCTCCATCAAGTCCTCAGAAGTCTGATTGGAAGGTACGCTTTCAAGTAAGAAGATTACATACATTTCCTAATAAATTTGAGCAGATTCAGTACTTGATGCTTCATCTAAGAACAGCTCGATTCCGCAAAGTTTTAAACAGAAACTCAGCTACTTTCTACGGTAATCATAATGCATTTGAATATTTGTATAGACAAAAATATAGAAGCTAGTGAGCAGCTTTGGTGGTTAGTTTATTTATGGATTATTTTAGTACTTATTTGTTTATTAGTTGTAAATAGAGGGGTATGCCCCTTTGGAAGCATCTTCCATGTGGGAGAGTTCCTTTTCTGTATTATATTCTTTTAGAAATAGAGGAACTAACTTTTCCTTCAAAAAAAGATAAAGAAAAGATAAAAACCAGTCTCGAGGGATTCTGCCCCGTTTCCGACCAAAAACCGTATCTCGTGCAGTCAAGAGCCGACATTTGGATAAAAACGCGGGTTCGATGATTCTAGTGCATTTCATGGCATCACGATCTAGTCTTACGCTTCGAGATGCGTTCCATACTACTCTAGGCCGAAGCACACATTTCAGGATATTTTGAGATACGTTTAGCTTAAAGACGTTTTTCACGCGATTCTGGGTTTAGGAACGCGTTGCAGGGGTTTCAAGGTTGTTTAAGACCGAGACCAGTGCTTCGGGCAGTTCGTTGGTAGTTCTAGGCGGCTCTGGGAGAATGAAGGTTGTAAACCGCATTTCACGCGATTCACAGTTCAGAGCCGCGCTCTGGAGCTTCTGTGACGTCTTCTTACTTCAGAACGGGCTTCTGCGGAATTATGGCTCAAGAGCTAATCCTGTCGGACTTTGCCTCATTTCTGACTTTCAAGACAGTTTTGTGCAATCCGTGCCCATTATTTGGAGATAAATGGGTGCAGCGGCACTCTAGGCGTTTTGGGGTATTCCGGTCCAGTCTTTCACCTTAAAATTCGTTTCTGGCGATTCTATGCAGAAGCACCCGTTTGATGATATTCTGAGATACCTTCCTCTTTAATAAGTATTTCAGGCGAATCACGGCTTAGGAACGCATTACATGGGCTTTAGGGTTGTTTCAGACTAAAACGCGTGCTTCGGGCAATTCCGAGGTGATTTTATCATGAAACCACGTTCTAGGTGGCTCTTGAAAGATGCTGGCTCCAAACCGCGCGTTTCACGAAATCCACGGTCGAAAGACGCGCATAGGAAACTTCCAGGAATCCTTTTCCCCTTCAGACGGGACTCGGGCAAACTGGGGTTGAACAACTCATCGTGCGGTATTCAGAGACATTTCTTACTGAAAACCGTATTTCGTGCGGTGAATAGCCTATATCCGGATAAAAGCGTGTCCAGGGTGATTCTACGGCACTCAGGGGGTTATGCTCTTCCGTTTTGCTTTGAAATGCATCTCATACGGTCCTAGGCTGAAATACGCATTTTAGGATATTATGAGGTATGCCTTTCTTTAAAACGTGCTCCACGCGATTCTAGGGTTTCGAACGAATTGCCGGCTATTCAAGGTTGTTTAAGACCGGATCCCATGCTTCGGGCAGCCTGTTGGGGATTCTAAGCGTCTCCTGGCAAATGTAAGCTGTAAACAGCGTTTCGCGCAAGTGATGGTTAGAAGACGCGCTCGTGAAAGTACGAGTACTGCTTTTTCTTTTTCTTTTTTACTTTGAAATGGGTTTCCGGCAAGTTAGTGCATAAAAACTAGTCTCGAGCAGTGGCAGCAGCAAATCTCGAGCACTCTCTTGATCATTTTAAGGAATTCGCAGGGCTGGGCGTCAATTGGACAAAAAGGTGCAAGTTTCTTTGCAAATTGTAAGACTGATGGACAGATGGCAATATCTTCAATTCTTAATGTCACGAAGGTAGATCTTCCAATCAGATATGTTGGGGTTCCCTTGTCTTCCAGGAAGCTCAATTTCAATGACCGTGAACCTCTACTAGCGAAAGTTCGGCAACGATTATTTGGGTGGAAAGCTAAAGCATCATCATATGCAGGTAGCGTGGAACTGATTAAGTCTACATTATCTTCCTTCCATCTATTACGGGCGACTGTATTTATGCTTCCTCAAGCTGCTTTGCATGCTTTGGATCGTCATGTCAGGGATTTCTTCTGGAATTGTTGAATTCTCATTACATCCATCCTATAGCTTGGGACTCTATATGCCAACCGATAGCTATGGGTGGATTGGGTATCAACTCAATTCATGGAACAGCCAAGGCAGCCCTCTTAAGGAAAGTTTGGAATGTTGTCAGCAACAAACACACCTGCTGGAGCTTATGGATTAATGCCAAGTACTTCCGTGGAACGTCTTTTTGGGACGTGTTAATCCCTAAAACTGCCCCTTGGGGTTGGAAGAACATTTTAGTGCTTAGACTGATTGCTATATGCCTCACATAAAATTACTAGCTGGCAATGGGCACCAAATAAAGTTCTGGACTGACCCTTGGGTTAATGGAGGGCGTTTAAAAGATTGTCATGGAGATAGAGCAGTGTATGATCTAGGCGTGGGGCCTGATATTAACGTCCCTCAATTTATTCAGAATCACAGGTGGAAGTTTCCCACTCCCACTTCAAATGCATTGATGGATATCTTCCAAACGATTCCAAATGAGATCGAGCCATGGCCTAACTTCAATGATGGACTTGTTTGGACTCTACAAGAGCATGGCAACTTCACTTTAAAGTCTCCTCGCAATCTAGTATGCAGGAAATGGGATCAAACCCTCCAGCGGCCTTCTATGATTTGGTTTACAGGGTGTATTAAAAAACACTCCATCTGTGCTTGGATGTTACTAAGGGGAAGGCTAAAGAAAAAAGATTTTCTCCTTCAAAGGAATGTGGCGTGTGATTCTTGTTGCGTTCTTTGCAATTTGTACATGTGAGACAGCTGCTCATTTAATTTTCTACTGCCCTTACTCTCAAGAATTGTGGAAATCTCTCTTAGAAAAGCTAGACCTGGAGCCGATCAGCTGTGAAAATCCTCCATTGGAATTGCTGGAATCCATTATATTTCCAATAGAGCAGCAACAGACAGGCCTTCTGACTCCTGGGAACACTCCAGCACGGCTGTGTTACAGAACATTATTCAGACCGCATGCAGCAGAACTCATTATCTTGACATAGCTTTCTTTCCCAAATGAAATTTGTCATCATTGGAATGTTCCTCCAAGCAACTCAGGTCTCCGATCGAAGCTTCCTCCCTAATTGAACCCTGGGTGGCGAGTATCTACTTGGTCAACTAATAACCATGTGATTGGAGTTCTACGGAGTGACGTCCATAAACAGAAGGCGGGTCATATTGAGCAGGAGTTGACTTACTTTATGGCAGTATTTCAAATAATGCAGCTCATTCCAGAGAATATCACACATCTTACTATTGACTCAGATTCAGCGCTCCATCAAGTCCTCAGAAGTCTGATTGGAAGGTACGCTTTCAAGTAAGAAGATTACATACATTTCCTAATAAATTTGAGCAGATTCAGTACTTGATGCTTCATCTAAGAACAGCTCGATTCCGCAAAGTTTTAAACAGAAACTCAGCTACTTTCTACGGTAATCATAATGCATTTGAATATTTGTATAGACAAAAATATAGAAGCTAGTGAGCAGCTTTGGTGGTTAGTTTATTTATGGATTATTTTAGTACTTATTTGTTTATTAGTTGTAAATAGAGGGGTATGCCCCTTTGGAAGCATCTTCCATGTGGGAGAGTTCCTTTTCTGTATTATATTCTTTTAGAAATAGAGGAACTAACTTTTCCTTCAAAAAAAGATAAAGAAAAGATAAAAACCAGTCTCGAGGGATTCTGCCCCGTTTCCGACCAAAAACCGTATCTCGTGCAGTCAAGAGCCGACATTTGGATAAAAACGCGGGTTCGATGATTCTAGTGCATTTCATGGCATCACGATCTAGTCTTACGCTTCGAGATGCGTTCCATACTACTCTAGGCCGAAGCACACATTTCAGGATATTTTGAGATACGTTTAGCTTAAAGACGTTTTTCACGCGATTCTGGGTTTAGGAACGCGTTGCAGGGGTTTCAAGGTTGTTTAAGACCGAGACCAGTGCTTCGGGCAGTTCGTTGGTAGTTCTAGGCGGCTCTGGGAGAATGAAGGTTGTAAACCGCATTTCACGCGATTCACAGTTCAGAGCCGCGCTCTGGAGCTTCTGTGACGTCTTCTTACTTCAGAACGGGCTTCTGCGGAATTATGGCTCAAGAGCTAATCCTGTCGGACTTTGCCTCATTTCTGACTTTCAAGACAGTTTTGTGCAATCCGTGCCCATTATTTGGAGATAAATGGGTGCAGCGGCACTCTAGGCGTTTTGGGGTATTCCGGTCCAGTCTTTCACCTTAAAATTCGTTTCTGGCGATTCTATGCAGAAGCACCCGTTTGATGATATTCTGAGATACCTTCCTCTTTAATAAGTATTTCAGGCGAATCACGGCTTAGGAACGCATTACATGGGCTTTAGGGTTGTTTCAGACTAAAACGCGTGCTTCGGGCAATTCCGAGGTGATTTTATCATGAAACCACGTTCTAGGTGGCTCTTGAAAGATGCTGGCTCCAAACCGCGCGTTTCACGAAATCCACGGTCGAAAGACGCGCATAGGAAACTTCCAGGAATCCTTTTCCCCTTCAGACGGGACTCGGGCAAACTGGGGTTGAACAACTCATCGTGCGGTATTCAGAGACATTTCTTACTGAAAACCGTATTTCGTGCGGTGAATAGCCTATATCCGGATAAAAGCGTGTCCAGGGTGATTCTACGGCACTCAGGGGGTTATGCTCTTCCGTTTTGCTTTGAAATGCATCTCATACGGTCCTAGGCTGAAATACGCATTTTAGGATATTATGAGGTATGCCTTTCTTTAAAACGTGCTCCACGCGATTCTAGGGTTTCGAACGAATTGCCGGCTATTCAAGGTTGTTTAAGACCGGATCCCATGCTTCGGGCAGCCTGTTGGGGATTCTAAGCGTCTCCTGGCAAATGTAAGCTGTAAACAGCGTTTCGCGCAAGTGATGGTTAGAAGACGCGCTCGTGAAAGTACGAGTACTGCTTTTTCTTTTTCTTTTTTACTTTGAAATGGGTTTCCGGCAAGTTAGTGCATAAAAACTAGTCTCGAGCAGTGGTAGCAGCAAATCTCGAGCACTCTCTTGATCATTTTAAGGAATTCGCAGGGCTGGGCGTCAATTGGACAAAAAGGTGCAAGTTTCTTTGCAAATTGTAAGACTGATGGACAGATGGCAATATCTTCAATTCTTAATGTCACGAAGGTAGATCTTCCAATCAGATATGTTGGGGTTCCCTTGTCTTCCAGGAAGCTCAATTTCAATGACCGTGAACCTCTACTAGCGAAAGTTCGGCAACGATTATTTGGGTGGAAAGCTAAAGCATCATCATATGCAGGTAGCGTGGAACTGATTAAGTCTACATTATCTTCCTTCCATCTATTACGGGCGACTGTATTTATGCTTCCTCAAGCTGCTTTGCATGCTTTGGATCGTCATGTCAGGGATTTCTTCTGGAATTGTTGAATTCTCATTACATCCATCCTATAGCTTGGGACTCTATATGCCAACCGATAGCTATGGGTGGATTGGGTATCAACTCAATTCATGGAACAGCCAAGGCAGCCCTCTTAAGGAAAGTTTGGAATGTTGTCAGCAACAAACACACCTGCTGGAGCTTATGGATTAATGCCAAGTACTTCCGTGGAACGTCTTTTTGGGACGTGTTAATCCCTAAAACTGCCCCTTGGGGTTGGAAGAACATTTTAGTGCTTAGACTGATTGCTATATGCCTCACATAAAATTACTAGCTGGCAATGGGCACCAAATAAAGTTCTGGACTGACCCTTGGGTTAATGGAGGGCGTTTAAAAGATTGTCATGGAGATAGAGCAGTGTATGATCTAGGCGTGGGGCCTGATATTAACGTCCCTCAATTTATTCAGAATCACAGGTGGAAGTTTCCCACTCCCACTTCAAATGCATTGATGGATATCTTCCAAACGATTCCAAATGAGATCGAGCCATGGCCTAACTTCAATGATGGACTTGTTTGGACTCTACAAGAGCATGGCAACTTCACTTTAAAGTCTCCTCGCAATCTAGTATGCAGGAAATGGGATCAAACCCTCCAGCGGCCTTCTATGATTTGGTTTACAGGGTGTATTAAAAAACACTCCATCTGTGCTTGGATGTTACTAAGGGGAAGGCTAAAGAAAAAAGATTTTCTCCTTCAAAGGAATGTGGCGTGTGATTCTTGTTGCGTTCTTTGCAATTTGTACATGTGAGACAGCAGCTCATTTAATTTTCTACTGCCCTTACTCTCAAGAATTGTGGAAATCTCTCTTAGAAAAGCTAGACCTGGAGCCGATCAGCTGTGAAAATCCTCCATTGGAATTGCTGGAATCCATTATATTTCCAATAGAGCAGCAACAGACAGGCCTTCTGACTCCTGGGAACACTCCAGCACCGCTGTGTTACAGAACATTATTCAGACCGCATGCAGCAGAACTCATTATCTTGACATAGCTTTCTTTCAAAAATGAAATTTGTCATCATTGGAATGTTCCTCCAAGCAACTCAGGTCTCCGATCGAAGCTTCCTCCCTAATTGAACCCTGGGTGGCGAGTATCTACTTGGTCAACTAATAACCATGTGATTGGAGTTCTACGGAGTGACGTCCATAAACAGAAGGCGGGTCATATTGAGCAGGAGTTGACTTACTTTATGGCAGTATTTCAAATAATGCAGCTCATTCCAGAGAATATCACACATCTTACTATTGACTCAGATTCAGCGCTCCATCAAGTCCTCAGAAGTCTGATTGGAAGGTACGCTTTCAAGTAAGAAGATTACATACATTTCCTAATAAATTTGAGCAGATTCAGTACTTGATGCTTCATCTAAGAACAGCTCGGTTCCGCAAAGTTTTAAACAGAAACTCAGCTACTTTCTACGGTAATCATAATGCATTTGAATATTTGTATAGACAAAAATATAGAAGCTAGTGAGCAGCTTTGGTGGTTAGTTTATTTATGGATTATTTTAGTACTTATTTGTTTATTAGTTGTAAATAGAGGGGTATGCCCCTTTGGAAGCATCTTCCATGTGGGAGAGTTCCTTTTCTGTATTATATTCTTTTAGAAATAGAGGAACTAACTTTTCCTTCAAAAAAAGATAAAGAAAAGATAAAAACCAGTCTCGAGGGATTCTGCCCCGTTTCCGACCAAAAACCGTATCTCGTGCAGTCAAGAGCCGACATTTGGATAAAAACGCGGGTTCGATGATTCTAGTGCATTTCATGGCATCACGATCTAGTCTTACGCTTCGAGATGCGTTCCATACTACTCTAGGCCGAAGCACACATTTCAGGATATTTTGAGATACGTTTAGCTTAAAGACGTTTTTCACGCGATTCTGGGTTTAGGAACGCGTTGCAGGGGTTTCAAGGTTGTTTAAGACCGAGACCAGTGCTTCGGGCAGTTCGTTGGTAGTTCTAGGCGGCTCTGGGAGAATGAAGGTTGTAAACCGCATTTCACGCGATTCACAGTTCAGAGCCGCGCTCTGGAGCTTCTGTGACGTCTTCTTACTTCAGAACGGGCTTCTGCGGAATTATGGCTCAAGAGCTAATCCTGTCGGACTTTGCCTCATTTCTGACTTTCAAGACAGTTTTGTGCAATCCGTGCCCATTATTTGGAGATAAATGGGTGCAGCGGCACTCTAGGCGTTTTGGGGTATTCCGGTCCAGTCTTTCACCTTAAAATTCGTTTCTGGCGATTCTATGCAGAAGCACCCGTTTGATGATATTCTGAGATACCTTCCTCTTTAATAAGTATTTCAGGCGAATCACGGCTTAGGAACGCATTACATGGGCTTTAGGGTTGTTTCAGACTAAAACGCGTGCTTCGGGCAATTCCGAGGTGATTTTATCATGAAACCACGTTCTAGGTGGCTCTTGAAAGATGCTGGCTCCAAACCGCGCGTTTCACGAAATCCACGGTCGAAAGACGCGCATAGGAAACTTCCAGGAATCCTTTTCCCCTTCAGACGGGACTCGGGCAAACTGGGGTTGAACAACTCATCGTGCGGTATTCAGAGACATTTCTTACTGAAAACCGTATTTCGTGCGGTGAATAGCCTATATCCGGATAAAAGCGTGTCCAGGGTGATTCTACGGCACTCAGGGGGTTATGCTCTTCCATTTTGCTTTGAAATGCATCTCATACGGTCCTAGGCTGAAATACGCATTTTAGGATATTATGAGGTATGCCTTTCTTTAAAACGTGCTCCACGCGATTCTAGGGTTTCGAACGAATTGCCGGCTATTCAAGGTTGTTTAAGACCGGATCCCATGCTTCGGGCAGCCTGTTGGGGATTCTAAGCGTCTCCTGGCAAATGTAAGCTGTAAACAGCGTTTCGCGCAAGTGATGGTTAGAAGACGCGCTCGTGAAAGTACGAGTACTGCTTTTTCTTTTTCTTTTTTACTTTGAAATGGGTTTCCGGCAAGTTAGTGCATAAAAACTAGTCTCGAGCAGTGGCAGCAGCAAATCTCGAGCACTCTCTTGATCATTTTAAGGAATTCGCAGGGCTGGGCGTCAATTGGACAAAAAGGTGCAAGTTTCTTTGCAAATTGTAAGACTGATGGACAGATGGCAATATCTTCAATTCTTAATGTCACGAAGGTAGATCTTCCAATCAGATATGTTGGGGTTCCCTTGTCTTCCAGGAAGCTCAATTTCAATGACCGTGAACCTCTACTAGCGAAAGTTCGGCAACGATTATTTGGGTGGAAAGCTAAAGCATCATCATATGCAGGTAGCGTGGAACTGATTAAGTCTACATTATCTTCCTTCCATCTATTACGGGCGACTGTATTTATGCTTCCTCAAGCTGCTTTGCATGCTTTGGATCGTCATGTCAGGGATTTCTTCTGGAATTGTTGAATTCTCATTACATCCATCCTATAGCTTGGGACTCTATATGCCAACCGATAGCTATGGGTGGATTGGGTATCAACTCAATTCATGGAACAGCCAAGGCAGCCCTCTTAAGGAAAGTTTGGAATGTTGTCAGCAACAAACACACCTGCTGGAGCTTATGGATTAATGCCAAGTACTTCCGTGGAACGTCTTTTTGGGACGTGTTAATCCCTAAAACTGCCCCTTGGGGTTGGAAGAACATTTTAGTGCTTAGACTGATTGCTATATGCCTCACATAAAATTACTAGCTGGCAATGGGCACCAAATAAAGTTCTGGACTGACCCTTGGGTTAATGGAGGGCGTTTAAAAGATTGTCATGGAGATAGAGCAGTGTATGATCTAGGCGTGGGGCCTGATATTAACGTCCCTCAATTTATTCAGAATCACAGGTGGAAGTTTCCCACTCCCACTTCAAATGCATTGATGGATATCTTCCAAACGATTCCAAATGAGATCGAGCCATGGCCTAACTTCAATGATGGACTTGTTTGGACTCTACAAGAGCATGGCAACTTCACTTTAAAGTCTCCTCGCAATCTAGTATGCAGGAAATGGGATCAAACCCTCCAGCGGCCTTCTATGATTTGGTTTACAGGGTGTATTAAAAAACACTCCATCTGTGCTTGGATGTTACTAAGGGGAAGGCTAAAGAAAAAAGATTTTCTCCTTCAAAGGAATGTGGCGTGTGATTCTTGTTGCGTTCTTTGCAATTTGTACATGTGAGACAGCTGCTCATTTAATTTTCTACTGCCCTTACTCTCAAGAATTGTGGAAATCTCTCTTAGAAAAGCTAGACCTGGAGCCGATCAGCTGTGAAAATCCTCCATTGGAATTGCTGGAATCCATTATATTTCCAATAGAGCAGCAACAGACAGGCCTTCTGACTCCTGGGAACACTCCAGCACGGCTGTGTTACAGAACATTATTCAGACCGCATGCAGCAGAACTCATTATCTTGACATAGCTTTCTTTCCCAAATGAAATTTGTCATCATTGGAATGTTCCTCCAAGCAACTCAGGTCTCCGATCGAAGCTTCCTCCCTAATTGAACCCTGGGTGGCGAGTATCTACTTGGTCAACTAATAACCATGTGATTGGAGTTCTACGGAGTGACGTCCATAAACAGAAGGCGGGTCATATTGAGCAGGAGTTGACTTACTTTATGGCAGTATTTCAAATAATGCAGCTCATTCCAGAGAATATCACACATCTTACTATTGACTCAGATTCAGCGCTCCATCAAGTCCTCAGAAGTCTGATTGGAAGGTACGCTTTCAAGTAAGAAGATTACATACATTTCCTAATAAATTTGAGCAGATTCAGTACTTGATGCTTCATCTAAGAACAGCTCGATTCCGCAAAGTTTTAAACAGAAACTCAGCTACTTTCTACGGTAATCATAATGCATTTGAATATTTGTATAGACAAAAATATAGAAGCTAGTGAGCAGCTTTGGTGGTTAGTTTATTTATGGATTATTTTAGTACTTATTTGTTTATTAGTTGTAAATAGAGGGGTATGCCCCTTTGGAAGCATCTTCCATGTGGGAGAGTTCCTTTTCTGTATTATATTCTTTTAGAAATAGAGGAACTAACTTTTCCTTCAAAAAAAGATAAAGAAAAGATAAAAACCAGTCTCGAGGGATTCTGCCCCGTTTCCGACCAAAAACCGTATCTCGTGCAGTCAAGAGCCGACATTTGGATAAAAACGCGGGTTCGATGATTCTAGTGCATTTCATGGCATCACGATCTAGTCTTACGCTTCGAGATGCGTTCCATACTACTCTAGGCCGAAACACACATTTCAGGATATTTTGAGATACGTTTAGCTTAAAGACGTTTTTCACGCGATTCTGGGTTTAGGAACGCGTTGCAGGGGTTTCAAGGTTGTTTAAGACCGAGACCAGTGCTTCGGGCAGTTCGTTGGTAGTTCTAGGCGGCTCTGGGAGAATGAAGGTTGTAAACCGCATTTCACGCGATTCACAGTTCAGAGCCGCGCTCTGGAGCTTCTGTGACGTCTTCTTACTTCAGAACGGGCTTCTGGGGAATTATGGCTCAAGAGCTAATCCTGTCGGACTTTGCCTCATTTCTGACTTTCAAGACAGTTTTGTGCAATCCGTGCCCATTATTTGGAGATAAATGGGTGCAGCGGCACTCTAGGCGTTTTGGGGTATTCCGGTCCAGTCTTTCACCTTAAAATTCGTTTCTGGCGATTCTATGCAGAAGCACCCGTTTGATGATATTCTGAGATACCTTCCTCTTTAATAAGTATTTCAGGCGAATCACGGCTTAGGAACGCATTACATGGGCTTTAGGGTTGTTTCAGACTAAAACGCGTGCTTCGGGCAATTCCGAGGTGATTTTATCATGAAACCACGTTCTAGGTGGCTCTTGAAAGATGCTGGCTCCAAACCGCGCGTTTCACGAAATCCACGGTCGAAAGACGCGCATAGGAAACTTCCAGGAATCCTTTTCCCCTTCAGACGGGACTCGGGCAAACTGGGGTTGAACAACTCATCGTGCGGTATTCAGAGACATTTCTTACTGAAAACCGTATTTCGTGCGGTGAATAGCCTATATCCGGATAAAAGCGTGTCCAGGGTGATTCTACGGCACTCAGGGGGTTATGCTCTTCCGTTTTGCTTTGAAATGCATCTCATACGGTCCTAGGCTGAAATACGCATTTTAGGATATTATGAGGTATGCCTTTCTTTAAAACGTGCTCCACGCGATTCTAGGGTTTCGAACGAATTGCCGGCTATTCAAGGTTGTTTAAGACCGGATCCCATGCTTCGGGCAGCCTGTTGGGGATTCTAAGCGTCTCCTGGCAAATGTAAGCTGTAAACAGCGTTTCGCGCAAGTGATGGTTAGAAGACGCGCTCGTGAAAGTACGAGTACTGCTTTTTCTTTTTCTTTTTTACTTTGAAATGGGTTTCCGGCAAGTTAGTGCATAAAAACTAGTCTCGAGCAGTGGCAGCAGCAAATCTCGAGCACTCTCTTGATCATTTTAAGGAATTCGCAGGGCTGGGCGTCAATTGGACAAAAAGGTGCAAGTTTCTTTGCAAATTGTAAGACTGATGGACAGATGGCAATATCTTCAATTCTTAATGTCACGAAGGTAGATCTTCCAATCAGATATGTTGGGGTTCCCTTGTCTTCCAGGAAGCTCAATTTCAATGACCGTGAACCTCTACTAGCGAAAGTTCGGCAACGATTATTTGGGTGGAAAGCTAAAGCATCATCATATGCAGGTAGCGTGGAACTGATTAAGTCTACATTATCTTCCTTCCATCTATTACGGGCGACTGTATTTATGCTTCCTCAAGCTGCTTTGCATGCTTTGGATCGTCATGTCAGGGATTTCTTCTGGAATTGTTGAATTCTCATTACATCCATCCTATAGCTTGGGACTCTATATGCCAACCGATAGCTATGGGTGGATTGGGTATCAACTCAATTCATGGAACAGCCAAGGCAGCCCTCTTAAGGAAAGTTTGGAATGTTGTGGGCAACAAACACACCTGCTGGAGCTTATGGATTAATGCCAAGTACTTCCGTGGAACGTCTTTTTGGGACGTGTTAATCCCTAAAACTGCCCCTTGGGGTTGGAAGAACATTTTAGTGCTTAGACTGATTGCTATATGCCTCACATAAAATTACTAGCTGGCAATGGGCACCAAATAAAGTTCTGGACTGACCCTTGGGTTAATGGAGGGCGTTTAAAAGATTGTCATGGAGATAGAGCAGTGTATGATCTAGGCGTGGGGCCTGATATTAACGTCCCTCAATTTATTCAGAATCACAGGTGGAAGTTTCCCACTCCCACTTCAAATGCATTGATGGATATCTTCCAAACGATTCCAAATGAGATCGAGCCATGGCCTAACTTCAATGATGGACTTGTTTGGACTCTACAAGAGCATGGCAACTTCACTTTAAAGTCTCCTCGCAATCTAGTATGCAGGAAATGGGATCAAACCCTCCAGCGGCCTTCTATGATTTGGTTTACAGGGTGTATTAAAAAACACTCCATCTGTGCTTGGATGTTACTAAGGGGAAGGCTAAAGAAAAAAGATTTTCTCCTTCAAAGGAATGTGGCGTGTGATTCTTGTTGCGTTCTTTGCAATTTGTACATGTGAGACAGCTGCTCATTTAATTTTCTACTGCCCTTACTCTCAAGAATTGTGGAAATCTCTCTTAGAAAAGCTAGACCTGGAGCCGATCAGCTGTGAAAATCCTCCATTGGAATTGCTGGAATCCATTATATTTCCAATAGAGCAGCAACAGACAGGCCTTCTGACTCCTGGGAACACTCCAGCACGGCTGTGTTACAGAACATTATTCAGACCGCATGCAGCAGAACTCATTATCTTGACATAGCTTTCTTTCCCAAATGAAATTTGTCATCATTGGAATGTTCCTCCAAGCAACTCAGGTCTCCGATCGAAGCTTCCTCCCTAATTGAACCCTGGGTGGCGAGTATCTACTTGGTCAACTAATAACCATGTGATTGGAGTTCTACGGAGTGACGTCCATAAACAGAAGGCGGGTCATATTGAGCAGGAGTTGACTTACTTTTATGGCAGTATTTCAAATAATGCAGCTCATTCCAGAGAATATCACACATCTTACTATTGACTCAGATTCAGCGCTCCATCAAGTCCTCAGAAGTCTGATTGGAAGGTACGCTTTCAAGTAAGAAGATTACATACATTTCCTAATAAATTTGAGCAGATTCAGTACTTGATGCTTCATCTAAGAACAGCTCGATTCCGCAAAGTTTTAAACAGAAACTCAGCTACTTTCTACGGTAATCATAATGCATTTGAATATTTGTATAGACAAAAATATAGAAGCTAGTGAGCAGCTTTGGTGGTTAGTTTATTTATGGATTATTTTAGTACTTATTTGTTTATTAGTTGTAAATAGAGGGGTATGCCCCTTTGGAAGCATCTTCCATGTGGGAGAGTTCCTTTTCTGTATTATATTCTTTTAGAAATAGAGGAACTAACTTTTCCTTCAAAAAAAGATAAAGAAAAGATAAAAACCAGTCTCGAGGGATTCTGCCCCGTTTCCGACCAAAAACCGTATCTCGTGCAGTCAAGAGCCGACATTTGGATAAAAACGCGGGTTCGATGATTCTAGTGCATTTCATGGCATCACGATCTAGTCTTACGCTTCGAGATGCGTTCCATACTACTCTAGGCCGAAACACACATTTCAGGATATTTTGAGATACGTTTAGCTTAAAGACGTTTTTCACGCGATTCTGGGTTTAGGAACGCGTTGCAGGGGTTTCAAGGTTGTTTAAGACCGAGACCAGTGCTTCGGGCAGTTCGTTGGTAGTTCTAGGCGGCTCTGGGAGAATGAAGGTTGTAAACCGCATTTCACGCGATTCACAGTTCAGAGCCGCGCTCTGGAGCTTCTGTGACGTCTTCTTACTTCAGAACGGGCTTCTGGGGAATTATGGCTCAAGAGCTAATCCTGTCGGACTTTGCCTCATTTCTGACTTTCAAGACAGTTTTGTGCAATCCGTGCCCATTATTTGGAGATAAATGGGTGCAGCGGCACTCTAGGCGTTTTGGGGTATTCCGGTCCAGTCTTTCACCTTAAAATTCGTTTCTGGCGATTCTATGCAGAAGCACCCGTTTGATGATATTCTGAGATACCTTCCTCTTTAATAAGTATTTCAGGCGAATCACGGCTTAGGAACGCATTACATGGGCTTTAGGGTTGTTTCAGACTAAAACGCGTGCTTCGGGCAATTCCGAGGTGATTTTATCATGAAACCACGTTCTAGGTGGCTCTTGAAAGATGCTGGCTCCAAACCGCGCGTTTCACGAAATCCACGGTCGAAAGACGCGCATAGGAAACTTCCAGGAATCCTTTTCCCCTTCAGACGGGACTCGGGCAAACTGGGGTTGAACAACTCATCGTGCGGTATTCAGAGACATTTCTTACTGAAAACCGTATTTCGTGCGGTGAATAGCCTATATCCGGATAAAAGCGTGTCCAGGGTGATTCTACGGCACTCAGGGGGTTATGCTCTTCCGTTTTGCTTTGAAATGCATCTCATACGGTCCTAGGCTGAAATACGCATTTTAGGATATTATGAGGTATGCCTTTCTTTAAAACGTGCTCCACGCGATTCTAGGGTTTCGAACGAATTGCCGGCTATTCAAGGTTGTTTAAGACCGGATCCCATGCTTCGGGCAGCCTGTTGGGGATTCTAAGCGTCTCCTGGCAAATGTAAGCTGTAAACAGCGTTTCGCGCAAGTGATGGTTAGAAGACGCGCTCGTGAAAGTACGAGTACTGCTTTTTCTTTTTCTTTTTTACTTTGAAATGGGTTTCCGGCAAGTTAGTGCATAAAAACTAGTCTCGAGCAGTGGCAGCAGCAAATCTCGAGCACTCTCTTGATCATTTTAAGGAATTCGCAGGGCTGGGCGTCAATTGGACAAAAAGGTGCAAGTTTCTTTGCAAATTGTAAGACTGATGGACAGATGGCAATATCTTCAATTCTTAATGTCACGAAGGTAGATCTTCCAATCAGATATGTTGGGGTTCCCTTGTCTTCCAGGAAGCTCAATTTCAATGACCGTGAACCTCTACTAGCGAAAGTTCGGCAACGATTATTTGGGTGGAAAGCTAAAGCATCATCATATGCAGGTAGCGTGGAACTGATTAAGTCTACATTATCTTCCTTCCATCTATTACGGGCGACTGTATTTATGCTTCCTCAAGCTGCTTTGCATGCTTTGGATCGTCATGTCAGGGATTTCTTCTGGAATTGTTGAATTCTCATTACATCCATCCTATAGCTTGGGACTCTATATGCCAACCGATAGCTATGGGTGGATTGGGTATCAACTCAATTCATGGAACAGCCAAGGCAGCCCTCTTAAGGAAAGTTTGGAATGTTGTGGGCAACAAACACACCTGCTGGAGCTTATGGATTAATGCCAAGTACTTCCGTGGAACGTCTTTTTGGAACGTGTTAATCCCTAAAACAGCCCCTTGGGGTTGGAAGAACATTTTAGTGCTTAGACTGATTGCTATGCCTCACATAAAATTACTAGCTGGCAATGGGCACCAAATAAAGTTCTGGACTGACCCTTGGGTTAATGGAGGGCGTTTAAAAGATTGTCATGGAGATAGAGCAGTGTATGATCTAGGCGTGGGGCCTGATATTAACGTCCCTCAATTTATTCAGAATCACAGGTGGAAGTTTCCCACTCCCACTTCAAATGCATTGATGGATATCTTCCAAACGATTCCAAATGAGATCGAGCCATGGCCTAACTTCAATGATGGACTTGTTTGGACTCTACAAGAGCATGGCAACTTCACTTTAAAGTCTCCTCGCAATCTAGTATGCAGGAAATGGGATCAAACCCTCCAGCGGCCTTCTATGATTTGGTTTACAGGGTGTATTAAAAAACACTCCATCTGTGCTTGGATGTTACTAAGGGGAAGGCTAAAGAAAAAAGATTTTCTCCTTCAAAGGAATGTGGCGTGTGATTCTTGTTGCGTTCTTTGCAATTTGTACATGTGAGACAGCTGCTCATTTAATTTTCTACTGCCCTTACTCTCAAGAATTGTGGAAATCTCTCTTAGAAAAGCTAGACCTGGAGCCGATCAGCTGTGAAAATCCTCCATTGGAATTGCTGGAATCCATTATATTTCCAATAGAGCAGCAACAGACAGGCCTTCTGACTCCTGGGAACACTCCAGCACGGCTGTGTTACAGAACATTATTCAGACCGCATGCAGCAGAACTCATTATCTTGACATAGCTTTCTTTCCCAAATGAAATTTGTCATCATTGGAATGTTCCTCCAAGCAACTCAGGTCTCCGATCGAAGCTTCCTCCCTAATTGAACCCTGGGTGGCGAGTATCTACTTGGTCAACTAATAACCATGTGATTGGAGTTCTACGGAGTGACGTCCATAAACAGAAGGCGGGTCATATTGAGCAGGAGTTGACTTACTTTTATGGCAGTATTTCAAATAATGCAGCTCATTCCAGAGAATATCACACATCTTACTATTGACTCAGATTCAGCGCTCCATCAAGTCCTCAGAAGTCTGATTGGAAGGTACGCTTTCAAGTAAGAAGATTACATACATTTCCTAATAAATTTGAGCAGATTCAGTACTTGATGCTTCATCTAAGAACAGCTCGATTCCGCAAAGTTTTAAACAGAAACTCAGCTACTTTCTACGGTAATCATAATGCATTTGAATATTTGTATAGACAAAAATATAGAAGCTAGTGAGCAGCTTTGGTGGTTAGTTTATTTATGGATTATTTTAGTACTTATTTGTTTATTAGTTGTAAATAGAGGGGTATGCCCCTTTGGAAGCATCTTCCATGTGGGAGAGTTCCTTTTCTGTATTATATTCTTTTAGAAATAGAGGAACTAACTTTTCCTTCAAAAAAAGATAAAGAAAAGATAAAAACCAGTCTCGAGGGATTCTGCCCCGTTTCCGACCAAAAACCGTATCTCGTGCAGTCAAGAGCCGACATTTGGATAAAAACGCGGGTTCGATGATTCTAGTGCATTTCATGGCATCACGATCTAGTCTTACGCTTCGAGATGCGTTCCATACTACTCTAGGCCGAAACACACATTTCAGGATATTTTGAGATACGTTTAGCTTAAAGACGTTTTTCACGCGATTCTGGGTTTAGGAACGCGTTGCAGGGGTTTCAAGGTTGTTTAAGACCGAGACCAGTGCTTCGGGCAGTTCGTTGGTAGTTCTAGGCGGCTCTGGGAGAATGAAGGTTGTAAACCGCATTTCACGCGATTCACAGTTCAGAGCCGCGCTCTGGAGCTTCTGTGACGTCTTCTTACTTCAGAACGGGCTTCTGGGGAATTATGGCTCAAGAGCTAATCCTGTCGGACTTTGCCTCATTTCTGACTTTCAAGACAGTTTTGTGCAATCCGTGCCCATTATTTGGAGATAAATGGGTGCAGCGGCACTCTAGGCGTTTTGGGGTATTCCGGTCCAGTCTTTCACCTTAAAATTCGTTTCTGGCGATTCTATGCAGAAGCACCCGTTTGATGATATTCTGAGATACCTTCCTCTTTAATAAGTATTTCAGGCGAATCACGGCTTAGGAACGCATTACATGGGCTTTAGGGTTGTTTCAGACTAAAACGCGTGCTTCGGGCAATTCCGAGGTGATTTTATCATGAAACCACGTTCTAGGTGGCTCTTGAAAGATGCTGGCTCCAAACCGCGCGTTTCACGAAATCCACGGTCGAAAGACGCGCATAGGAAACTTCCAGGAATCCTTTTCCCCTTCAGACGGGACTCGGGCAAACTGGGGTTGAACAACTCATCGTGCGGTATTCAGAGACATTTCTTACTGAAAACCGTATTTCGTGCGGTGAATAGCCTATATCCGGATAAAAGCGTGTCCAGGGTGATTCTACGGCACTCAGGGGGTTATGCTCTTCCGTTTTGCTTTGAAATGCATCTCATACGGTCCTAGGCTGAAATACGCATTTTAGGATATTATGAGGTATGCCTTTCTTTAAAACGTGCTCCACGCGATTCTAGGGTTTCGAACGAATTGCCGGCTATTCAAGGTTGTTTAAGACCGGATCCCATGCTTCGGGCAGCCTGTTGGGGATTCTAAGCGTCTCCTGGCAAATGTAAGCTGTAAACAGCGTTTCGCGCAAGTGATGGTTAGAAGACGCGCTCGTGAAAGTACGAGTACTGCTTTTTCTTTTTCTTTTTTACTTTGAAATGGGTTTCCGGCAAGTTAGTGCATAAAAACTAGTCTCGAGCAGTGGCAGCAGCAAATCTCGAGCACTCTCTTGATCATTTTAAGGAATTCGCAGGGCTGGGCGTCAATTGGACAAAAAGGTGCAAGTTTCTTTGCAAATTGTAAGACTGATGGACATATGGCAATATCTTCAATTCTTAATGTCACGAAGGTAGATCTTCCAATCAGATATGTTGGGGTTCCCTTGTCTTCCAGGAAGCTCAATTTCAATGACCGTGAACCTCTACTAGCGAAAGTTCGGCAACGATTATTTGGGTGGAAAGCTAAAGCATCATCATATGCAGGTAGCGTGGAACTGATTAAGTCTACATTATCTTCCTTCCATCTATTACGGGCGACTGTATTTATGCTTCCTCAAGCTGCTTTGCATGCTTTGGATCGTCATGTCAGGGATTTCTTCTGGAATTGTTGAATTCTCATTACATCCATCCTATAGCTTGGGACTCTATATGCCAACCGATAGCTATGGGTGGATTGGGTATCAACTCAATTCATGGAACAGCCAAGGCAGCCCTCTTAAGGAAAGTTTGGAATGTTGTCAGCAACAAACACACCTGCTGGAGCTTATGGATTAATGCCAAGTACTTCCGTGGAACGTCTTTTTGGGACGTGTTAATCCCTAAAACTGCCCCTTGGGGTTGGAAGAACATTTTAGTGCTTAGACTGATTGCTATGCCTCACATAAAATTACTAGCTGGCAATGGGCACCAAATAAAGTTCTGGACTGACCCTTGGGTTAATGGAGGGCGTTTAAAAGATTGTCATGGAGATAGAGCAGTGTATGATCTAGGCGTGGGGCCTGATATTAACGTCCCTCAATTTATTCAGAATCACAGGTGGAAGTTTCCCACTCCCACTTCAAATGCATTGATGGATATCTTCCAAACGATTCCAAATGAGATCGAGCCATGGCCTAACTTCAATGATGGACTTGTTTGGACTCTACAAGAGCATGGCAACTTCACTTTAAAGTCTCCTCGCAATCTAGTATGCAGGAAATGGGATCAAACCCTCCAGCGGCCTTCTATGATTTGGTTTACAGGGTGTATTAAAAAACACTCCATCTGTGCTTGGATGTTACTAAGGGGAAGGCTAAAGAAAAAAGATTTTCTCCTTCAAAGGAATGTGGCGTGTGATTCTTGTTGCGTTCTTTGCAATTTGTACATGTGAGACAGCTGCTCATTTAATTTTCTACTGCCCTTACTCTCAAGAATTGTGGAAATCTCTCTTAGAAAAGCTAGACCTGGAGCCGATCAGCTGTGAAAGTCCTCCATTGGAATTGCTGGAATCCATTATATTTCCAATAGAGCAGCAACAGACAGGCCTTCTGACTCCTGGGAACACTCCAGCACGGCTGTGTTACAGAACATTATTCAGACCGCATGCAGCAGAACTCATTATCTTGACATAGCTTTCTTTCCCAAATGAAATTTGTCATCATTGGAATGTTCCTCCAAGCAACTCAGGTCTCCGATCGAAGCTTCCTCCCTAATTGAACCCTGGGTGGCGAGTATCTACTTGGTCAACTAATAACCATGTGATTGGAGTTCTACGGAGTGACGTCCATAAACAGAAGGCGGGTCATATTGAGCAGGAGTTGACTTACTTTATGGCAGTATTTCAAATAATGCAGCTCATTCCAGAGAATATCACACATCTTACTATTGACTCAGATTCAGCGCTCCATCAAGTCCTCAGAAGTCTGATTGGAAGGTACGCTTTCAAGTAAGAAGATTACATACATTTCCTAATAAATTTGAGCAGATTCAGTACTTGATGCTTCATCTAAGAACAGCTCGATTCCGCAAAGTTTTAAACAGAAACTCAGCTACTTTCTACGGTAATCATAATGCATTTGAATATTTGTATAGACAAAAATATAGAAGCTAGTGAGCAGCTTTGGTGGTTAGTTTATTTATGGATTATTTTAGTACTTATTTGTTTATTAGTTGTAAATAGAGGGGTATGCCCCTTTGGAAGCATCTTCCATGTGGGAGAGTTCCTTTTCTGTATTATATTCTTTTAGAAATAGAGGAACTAACTTTTCCTTCAAAAAAAGATAAAGAAAAGATATAAACCAGTCTCGAGGGATTCTGCCCCGTTTCCGACCAAAAACCGTATCTCGTGCAGTCAAGAGCCGACATTTGGATAAAAACGCGGGTTCGATGATTCTAGTGCATTTCATGGCATCACGATCTAGTCTTACGCTTCGAGATGCGTTCCATACTACTCTAGGCCGAAACACACATTTCAGGATATTTTGAGATACGTTTAGCTTAAAGACGTTTTTCACGCGATTCTGGGTTTAGGAATGCGTTGCAGGGGTTTCAAGGTTGTTTAAGACCGAGACCAGTGCTTCGGGCAGTTCGTTGGTAGTTCTAGGCGGCTCTGGGAGAATGAAGGTTGTAAACCGCATTTCACGCGATTCACAGTTCAGAGCCGCGCTCTGGAGCTTCTGTGACGTCTTCTTACTTCAGAACGGGCTTCTGGGGAATTATGGCTCAAGAGCTAATCCTGTCGGACTTTGCCTCATTTCTGACTTTCAAGACAGTTTTGTGCAATCCGTGCCCATTATTTGGAGATAAATGGGTGCAGCGGCACTCTAGGCGTTTTGGGGTATTCCGGTCCAGTCTTTCACCTTAAAATTCGTTTCTGGCGATTCTATGCAGAAGCACCCGTTTGATGATATTCTGAGATACCTTCCTCTTTAATAAGTATTTCAGGCGAATCACGGCTTAGGAACGCATTACATGGGCTTTAGGGTTGTTTCAGACTAAAACGCGTGCTTCGGGCAATTCCGAGGTGATTTTATCATGAAACCACGTTCTAGGTGGCTCTTGAAAGATGCTGGCTCCAAACCGCGCGTTTCACGAAATCCACGGTCGAAAGACGCGCATAGGAAACTTCCAGGAATCCTTTTCCCCTTCAGACGGGACTCGGGCAAACTGGGGTTGAACAACTCATCGTGCGGTATTCAGAGACATTTCTTACTGAAAACCGTATTTCGTGCGGTGAATAGCCTATATCCGGATAAAAGCGTGTCCAGGGTGATTCTACGGCACTCAGGGGGTTATGCTCTTCCGTTTTGCTTTGAAATGCATCTCATACGGTCCTAGGCTGAAATACGCATTTTAGGATATTATGAGGTATGCCTTTCTTTAAAACGTGCTCCACGCGATTCTAGGGTTTCGAACGAATTGCCGGCTATTCAAGGTTGTTTAAGACCGGATCCCATGCTTCGGGCAGCCTGTTGGGGATTCTAAGCGTCTCCTGGCAAATGTAAGCTGTAAACAGCGTTTCGCGCAAGTGATGGTTAGAAGACGCGCTCGTGAAAGTACGAGTACTGCTTTTTCTTTTTCTTTTTTACTTTGAAATGGGTTTCCGGCAAGTTAGTGCATAAAAACTAGTCTCGAGCAGTGGCAGCAGCAAATCTCGAGCACTCTCTTGATCATTTTAAGGAATTCGCAGGGCTGGGCGTCAATTGGACAAAAAGGTGCAAGTTTCTTTGCAAATTGTAAGACTGATGGACATATGGCAATATCTTCAATTCTTAATGTCACGAAGGTAGATCTTCCAATCAGATATGTTGGGGTTCCCTTGTCTTCCAGGAAGCTCAATTTCAATGACCGTGAACCTCTACTAGCGAAAGTTCGGCAACGATTATTTGGGTGGAAAGCTAAAGCATCATCATATGTAGGTAGCGTGGAACTGATTAAGTCTACATTATCCTCCTTCCATCTATTACGGGCGACTGTATTTATGCTTCCTCAAGCTGCTTTGCATGCTTTGGATCGTCATGTCAGGGATTTCTTCTGGAATTGTTGAATTCTCATTACATCCATCCTATAGCTTGGGACTCTATATGCCAACCGATAGCTATGGGTGGATTGGGTATCAACTCAATTTATGGAACAGCCAAGGCAGCCCTCTTAAGGAAAGTTTGGAATGTTGTCAGCAACAAACACACCTGCTGGAGCTTATGGATTAATGCCAAGTACTTCCGTGGAACGTCTTTTTGGGACGTGTTAATCCCTAAAACTGCCCCTTGGGGTTGGAAGAACATTTTAGTGCTTAGACTGATTGCTATGCCTCATATAAAATTACTAGCTGGCAATGGGCACCAAATAAAGTTCTGGACTGACCCTTGGGTTAATGGAGGGCGTTTAAAAGATTGTCATGGAGATAGAGCAGTGTATGATCTAGGCGTGGGGCCTGATATTAACGTCCCTCAATTTATTCAGAATCACAGGTGGAAGTTTCCCACTCCCACTTCAAATGCATTGATGGATATCTTCCAAACGATTCCAAATGAGATCGAGCCATGGCCTAACTTCAATGATGGACTTGTTTGGACTCTACAAGAGCATGGCAACTTCACTTTAAAGTCTCCTCGCAATCTAGTATGCAGGAAATGGGATCAAACCCTCCAGCGGCCTTCTATGATTTGGTTTACAGGGTGTATTAAAAAACACTCCATCTGTGCTTGGATGTTACTAAGGGGAAGGCTAAAGAAAAAAGATTTTCTCCTTCAAAGGAATGTGGCGTGTGATTCTTGTTGCGTTCTTTGCAATTTGTACATGTGAGACAGCTGCTCATTTAATTTTCTACTGCCCTTACTCTCAAGAATTGTGGAAATCTCTCTTAGAAAAGCTAGACCTGGAGCCGATCAGCTGTGAAAGTCCTCCATTGGAATTGCTGGAATCCATTATATTTCCAATAGAGCAGCAACAGACAGGCCTTCTGACTCCTGGGAACACTCCAGCACGGCTGTGTTACAGAACATTATTCAGACCGCATGCAGCAGAACTCATTATCTTGACATAGCTTTCTTTCCCAAATGAAATTTGTCATCATTGGAATGTTCCTCCAAGCAACTCAGGTCTCCGATCGAAGCTTCCTCCCTAATTGAACCCTGGGTGGCGAGTATCTACTTGGTCAACTAATAACCATGTGATTGGAGTTCTACGGAGTGACGTCCATAAACAGAAGGCGGGTCATATTGAGCAGGAGTTGACTTACTTTATGGCAGTATTTCAAATAATGCAGCTCATTCCAGAGAATATCACACATCTTACTATTGACTCAGATTCAGCGCTCCATCAAGTCCTCAGAAGTCTGATTGGAAGGTACGCTTTCAAGTAAGAAGATTACATACATTTCCTAATAAATTTGAGCAGATTCAGTACTTGATGCTTCATCTAAGAACAGCTCGATTCCGCAAAGTTTTAAACAGAAACTCAGCTACTTTCTACGGTAATCATAATGCATTTGAATATTTGTATAGACAAAAATATAGAAGCTAGTGAGCAGCTTTGGTGGTTAGTTTATTTATGGATTATTTTAGTACTTATTTGTTTATTAGTTGTAAATAGAGGGGTATGCCCCTTTGGAAGCATCTTCCATGTGGGAGAGTTCCTTTTCTGTATTATATTCTTTTAGAAATAGAGGAACTAACTTTTCCTTCAAAAAATGATAAAGAAAAGATAAAAACCAGTCTCGAGGGATTCTGCCCCGTTTCCGACCAAAAACCGTATCTCGTGCAGTCAAGAGCCGACATTTGGATAAAAACGCGGGTTCGATGATTCTAGTGCATTTCATGGCATCACGATCTAGTCTTACGCTTCGAGATGCGTTCCATACTACTCTAGGCCGAAGCACACATTTCAGGATATTTTGAGATACGTTTAGCTTAAAGACGTTTTTCACGCGATTCTGGGTTTAGGAACGCGTTGCAGGGGTTTCAAGGTTGTTTAAGACCGAGACCAGTGCTTCGGGCAGTTCGTTGGTAGTTCTAGGCGGCTCTGGGAGAATGAAGGTTGTAAACCGCATTTCACGCGATTCACAGTTCAGAGCCGCGCTCTGGAGCTTCTGTGACGTCTTCTTACTTCAGAACGGGCTTCTGCGGAATTATGGCTCAAGAGCTAATCCTGTCGGACTTTGCCTCATTTCTGACTTTCAAGACAGTTTTGTGCAATCCGTGCCCATTATTTGGAGATAAATGGGTGCAGCGGCACTCTAGGCGTTTTGGGGTATTCCGGTCCAGTCTTTCACCTTAAAATTCGTTTCTGGCGATTCTATGCAGAAGCACCCGTTTGATGATATTCTGAGATACCTTCCTCTTTAATAAGTATTTCAGGCGAATCACGGCTTAGGAACGCATTACATGGGCTTTAGGGTTGTTTCAGACTAAAACGCGTGCTTCGGGCAATTCCGAGGTGATTTTATCATGAAACCACGTTCTAGGTGGCTCTTGAAAGATGCTGGCTCCAAACCGCGCGTTTCACGAAATCCACGGTCGAAAGACGCGCATAGGAAACTTCCAGGAATCCTTTTCCCCTTCAGACGGGACTCGGGCAAACTGGGGTTGAACAACTCATCGTGCGGTATTCAGAGACATTTCTTACTGAAAACCGTATTTCGTGCGGTGAATAGCCTATATCCGGATAAAAGCGTGTCCAGGGTGATTCTACGGCACTCAGGGGGTTATGCTCTTCCGTTTTGCTTTGAAATGCATCTCATACGGTCCTAGGCTGAAATACGCATTTTAGGATATTATGAGGTATGCCTTTCTTTAAAACGTGCTCCACGCGATTCTAGGGTTTCGAACGAATTGCCGGCTATTCAAGGTTGTTTAAGACCGGATCCCATGCTTCGGGCAGCCTGTTGGGGATTCTAAGCGTCTCCTGGCAAATGTAAGCTGTAAACAGCGTTTCGCGCAAGTGATGGTTAGAAGACGCGCTCGTGAAAGTACGAGTACTGCTTTTTCTTTTTCTTTTTTACTTTGAAATGGGTTTCCGGCAAGTTAGTGCATAAAAACTAGTCTCGAGCAGTGGCAGCAGCAAATCTCGAGCACTCTCTTGATCATTTTAAGGAATTCGCAGGGCTGGGCGTCAATTGGACAAAAAGGTGCAAGTTTCTTTGCAAATTGTAAGACTGATGGACATATGGCAATATCTTCAATTCTTAATGTCACGAAGGTAGATCTTCCAATCAGATATGTTGGGGTTCCCTTGTCTTCCAGGAAGCTCAATTTCAATGACCGTGAACCTCTACTAGCGAAAGTTCGGCAACGATTATTTGGGTGGAAAGCTAAAGCATCATCATATGCAGGTAGCGTGGAACTGATTAAGTCTACATTATCTTCCTTCCATCTATTACGGGCGACTGTATTTATGCTTCCTCAAGCTGCTTTGCATGCTTTGGATCGTCATGTCAGGGATTTCTTCTGGAATTGTTGAATTCTCATTACATCCATCCTATAGCTTGGGACTCTATATGCCAACCGATAGCTATGGGTGGATTGGGTATCAACTCAATTCATGGAACAGCCAAGGCAGCCCTCTTAAGGAAAGTTTGGAATGTTGTCAGCAACAAACACACCTGCTGGAGCTTATGGATTAATGCCAAGTACTTCCGTGGAACGTCTTTTTGGGACGTGTTAATCCCTAAAACTGCCCCTTGGGGTTGGAAGAACATTTTAGTGCTTAGACTGATTGCTATATGCCTCACATAAAATTACTAGCTGGCAATGGGCACCAAATAAAGTTCTGGACTGACCCTTGGGTTAATGGAGGGCGTTTAAAAGATTGTCATGGAGATAGAGCAGTGTATGATCTAGGCGTGGGGCCTGATATTAACGTCCCTCAATTTATTCAGAATCACAGGTGGAAGTTTCCCACTCCCACTTCAAATGCATTGATGGATATCTTCCAAACGATTCCAAATGAGATCGAGCCATGGCCTAACTTCAATGATGGACTTGTTTGGACTCTACAAGAGCATGGCAACTTCACTTTAAAGTCTCCTCGCAATCTAGTATGCAGGAAATGGGATCAAACCCTCCAGCGGCCTTCTATGATTTGGTTTACAGGGTGTATTAAAAAACACTCCATCTGTGCTTGGATGTTACTAAGGGGAAGGCTAAAGAAAAAAGATTTTCTCCTTCAAAGGAATGTGGCGTGTGATTCTTGTTGCGTTCTTTGCAATTTGTACATGTGAGACAGCTGCTCATTTAATTTTCTACTGCCCTTACTCTCAAGAATTGTGGAAATCTCTCTTAGAAAAGCTAGACCTGGAGCCGATCAGCTGTGAAAGTCCTCCATTGGAATTGCTGGAATCCATTATATTTCCAATAGAGCAGCAACAGACAGGCCTTCTGACTCCTGGGAACACTCCAGCACGGCTGTGTTACAGAACATTATTCAGACCGCATGCAGCAGAACTCATTATCTTGACATAGCTTTCTTTCCCAAATGAAATTTGTCATCATTGGAATGTTCCTCCAAGCAACTCAGGTCTCCGATCGAAGCTTCCTCCCTAATTGAACCCTGGGTGGCGAGTATCTACTTGGTCAACTAATAACCATGTGATTGGAGTTCTACGGAGTGACGTCCATAAACAGAAGGCGGGTCATATTGAGCAGGAGTTGACTTACTTTATGGCAGTATTTCAAATAATGCAGCTCATTCCAGAGAATATCACACATCTTACTATTGACTCAGATTCAGCGCTCCATCAAGTCCTCAGAAGTCTGATTGGAAGGTACGCTTTCAAGTAAGAAGATTACATACATTTCCTAATAAATTTGAGCAGATTCAGTACTTGATGCTTCATCTAAGAACAGCTCGATTCCGCAAAGTTTTAAACAGAAACTCAGCTACTTTCTACGGTAATCATAATGCATTTGAATATTTGTATAGACAAAAATATAGAAGCTAGTGAGCAGCTTTGGTGGTTAGTTTATTTATGGATTATTTTAGTACTTATTTGTTTATTAGTTGTAAATAGAGGGGTATGCCCCTTTGGAAGCATCTTCCATGTGGGAGAGTTCCTTTTCTGTATTATATTCTTTTAGAAATAGAGGAACTAACTTTTCCTTCAAAAAAAGATAAAGAAAAGATAAAAACCAGTCTCGAGGGATTCTGCCCCGTTTCCGACCAAAAACCGTATCTCGTGCAGTCAAGAGCCGACATTTGGATAAAAACGCGGGTTCGATGATTCTAGTGCATTTCATGGCATCACGATCTAGTCTTACGCTTCGAGATGCGTTCCATACTACTCTAGGCCGAAACACACATTTCAGGATATTTTGAGATACGTTTAGCTTAAAGACGTTTTTCACGCGATTCTGGGTTTAGGAACGCGTTGCAGGGGTTTCAAGGTTGTTTAAGACCGAGACCAGTGCTTCGGGCAGTTCGTTGGTAGTTCTAGGCGGCACTGGGAGAATGAAGGTTGTAAACCGCATTTCACGCGATTCACAGTTCAGAGCCGCGCTCTGGAGCTTCTGTGACGTCTTCTTACTTCAGAACGGGCTTCTGGGGAATTATGGCTCAAGAGCTAATCCTGTCGGACTTTGCCTCATTTCTGACTTTCAAGACAGTTTTGTGCAATCCGTGCCCATTATTTGGAGATAAATGGGTCCAGCGGCACTCTAGGCGTTTTGGGGTATTCCGGTCCAGTCTTTCACCTTAAAATTCGTTTCTGGCGATTCTATGCAGAAGCACCCGTTTGATGATATTCTGAGATACCTTCCTCTTTAATAAGTATTTCAGGCGAATCACGGCTTAGGAACGCATTACATGGGCTTTAGGGTTGTTTCAGACTAAAACGCGTGCTTCGGGCAATTCCGAGGTGATTTTATCATGAAACCACGTTCTAGGTGGCTCTTGAAAGATGCTGGCTCCAAACCGCGTTTCACGAAATCCACGGTCGAAAGACGCGCATAGGAAACTTCCAGGAATCCTTTTCCCCTTCAGACGGGACTCGGGCAAACTGGGGTTGAACAACTCATCGTGCGGTATTCAGAGACATTTCTTACTGAAAACCGTATTTCGTGCGGTGAATAGCCTATATCCGGATAAAAGCGTGTCCAGGGTGATTCTACGGCACTCAGGGGGTTATGCTCTTCCGTTTTGCTTTGAAATGCATCTCATACGGTCCTAGGCTGAAATACGCATTTTAGGATATTATGAGGTATGCCTTTCTTTAAAACGTGCTCCACGCGATTCTAGGGTTTCGAACGAATTGCCGGCTATTCAAGGTTGTTTAAGACCGGATCCCATGCTTCGGGCAGCCTGTTGGGGATTCTAAGCGTCTCCTGGCAAATGTAAGCTGTAAACAGCGTTTCGCGCAAGTGATGGTTAGAAGACGCGCTCGTGAAAGTACGAGTACTGCTTTTTCTTTTTCTTTTTTACTTTGAAATGGGTTTCCGGCAAGTTAGTGCATAAAAACTAGTCTCGAGCAGTGGCAGCAGCAAATCTCGAGCACTCTCTTGATCATTTTAAGGAATTCGCAGGGCTGGGCGTCAATTGGACAAAAAGGTGCAAGTTTCTTTGCAAATTGTAAGACTGATGGACATATGGCAATATCTTCAATTCTTAATGTCACGAAGGTAGATCTTCCAATCAGATATGTTGGGGTTCCCTTGTCTTCCAGGAAGCTCAATTTCAATGACCGTGAACCTCTACTAGCGAAAGTTCGGCAACGATTATTTGGGTGGAAAGCTAAAGCATCATCATATGTAGGTAGCGTGGAACTGATTAAGTCTACATTATCCTCCTTCCATCTATTACGGGCGACTGTATTTATGCTTCCTCAAGCTGCTTTGCATGCTTTGGATCGTCATGTCAGGGATTTCTTCTGGAATTGTTGAATTCTCATTACATCCATCCTATAGCTTGGGACTCTATATGCCAACCGATAGCTATGGGTGGATTGGGTATCAACTCAATTCATGGAACAGCCAAGGCAGCCCTCTTAAGGAAAGTTTGGAATGTTGTCAGCAACAAACACACCTGCTGGAGCTTATGGATTAATGCCAAGTACTTCCGTGGAACGTCTTTTTGGGACGTGTTAATCCCTAAAACTGCCCCTTGGGGTTGGAAGAACATTTTAGTGCTTAGACTGATTGCTATGCCTCACATAAAATTACTAGCTGGCAATGGGCACCAAATAAAGTTCTGGACTGACCCTTGGGTTAATGGAGGGCGTTTAAAAGATTGTCATTGAGATAGAGCAGTGTATGATCTAGGCGTGGGGCCTGATATTAACGTCCCTCAATTTATTCAGAATCACAGGTGGAAGTTTCCCACTCCCACTTCAAATGCATTGATGGATATCTTCCAAACAATTCCAAATGAGATCGAGCCATGGCCTAACTTCAATGATGGACTTGTTTGGACTCTACAAGAGCATGGCAACTTCACTTTAAAGTCTCCTCGCAATCTAGTATGCAGGAAATGGGATCAAACCCTCCAGCGGCCTTCTATGATTTGGTTTACAGGGTGTATTAAAAAACACTCCATCTGTGCTTGGATGTTACTAAGGGGAAGGCTAAAGAAAAAAGATTTTCTCCTTCAAAGGAATGTGGCGTGTGATTCTTGTTGCGTTCTTTGCAATTTGTACATGTGAGACAGCTGCTCATTTAATTTTCTACTGCCCTTACTCTCAAGAATTGTGGAAATCTCTCTTAGAAAAGCTAGACCTGGAGCCGATCAGCTGTGAAAGTCCTCCATTGGAATTGCTGGAATCCATTATATTTCCAATAGAGCAGCAACAGACAGGCCTTCTGACTCCTGGGAACACTCCAGCACGGCTGTGTTACAGAACATTATTCAGACCGCATGCAGCAGAACTCATTATCTTGACATAGCTTTCTTTCCCAAATGAAATTTGTCATCATTGGAATGTTCCTCCAAGCAACTCAGGTCTCCGATCGAAGCTTCCTCCCTAATTGAACCCTGGGTGGCGAGTATCTACTTGGTCAACTAATAACCATGTGATTGGAGTTCTACGGAGTGACGTCCATAAACAGAAGGCGGGTCATATTGAGCAGGAGTTGACTTACTTTATGGCAGTATTTCAAATAATGCAGCTCATTCCAGAGAATATCACACATCTTACTATTGACTCAGATTCAGCGCTCCATCAAGTCCTCAGAAGTCTGATTGGAAGGTACGCTTTCAAGTAAGAAGATTACATACATTTCCTAATAAATTTGAGCAGATTCAGTACTTGATGCTTCATCTAAGAACAGCTCGATTCCGCAAAGTTTTAAACAGAAACTCAGCTACTTTCTACGGTAATCATAATGCATTTGAATATTTGTATAGACAAAAATATAGAAGCTAGTGAGCAGCTTTGGTGGTTAGTTTATTTATGGATTATTTTAGTACTTATTTGTTTATTAGTTGTAAATAGAGGGGTATGCCCCTTTGGAAGCATCTTCCATGTGGGAGAGTTCCTTTTCTGTATTATATTCTTTTAGAAATAGAGGAACTAACTTTTCCTTCAAAAAAAGATAAAGAAAAGATAAAAACCAGTCTCGAGGGATTCTGCCCCGTTTCCGACCAAAAACCGTATCTCGTGCAGTCAAGAGCCGACATTTGGATAAAAACGCGGGTTCGATGATTCTAGTGCATTTCATGGCATCACGATCTAGTCTTACGCTTCGAGATGCGTTCCATACTACTCTAGGCCGAAACACACATTTCAGGATATTTTGAGATACGTTTAGCTTAAAGACGTTTTTCACGCGATTCTGGGTTTAGGAACGCGTTGCAGGGGTTTCAAGGTTGTTTAAGACCGAGACCAGTGCTTCGGGCAGTTCGTTGGTAGTTCTAGGCGGCTCTGGGAGAATGAAGGTTGTAAACCGCATTTCACGCGATTCACAGTTCAGAGCCGCGCTCTGGAGCTTCTGTGACGTCTTCTTACTTCAGAACGGGCTTCTGGGGAATTATGGCTCAAGAGCTAATCCTGTCGGACTTTGCCTCATTTCTGACTTTCAAGACAGTTTTGTGCAATCCGTGCCCATTATTTGGAGATAAATGGGTGCAGCGGCACTCTAGGCGTTTTGGGGTATTCCGGTCCAGTCTTTCACCTTAAAATTCGTTTCTGGCGATTCTATGCAGAAGCACCCGTTTGATGATATTCTGAGATACCTTCCTCTTTAATAAGTATTTCAGGCGAATCACGGCTTAGGAACGCATTACATGGGCTTTAGGGTTGTTTCAGACTAAAACGCGTGCTTCGGGCAATTCCGAGGTGATTTTATCATGAAACCACGTTCTAGGTGGCTCTTGAAAGATGCTGGCTCCAAACCGCGCGTTTCACGAAATCCACGGTCGAAAGACGCGCATAGGAAACTTCCAGGAATCCTTTTCCCCTTCAGACGGGACTCGGGCAAACTGGGGTTGAACAACTCATCGTGCGGTATTCAGAGACATTTCTTACTGAAAACCGTATTTCGTGCGGTGAATAGCCTATATCCGGATAAAAGCGTGTCCAGGGTGATTCTACGGCACTCAGGGGGTTATGCTCTTCCGTTTTGCTTTGAAATGCATCTCATACGGTCCTAGGCTGAAATACGCATTTTAGGATATTATGAGGTATGCCTTTCTTTAAAACGTGCTCCACGCGATTCTAGGGTTTCGAACGAATTGCCGGCTATTCAAGGTTGTTTAAGACCGGATCCCATGCTTCGGGCAGCCTGTTGGGGATTCTAAGCGTCTCCTGGCAAATGTAAGCTGTAAACAGCGTTTCGCGCAAGTGATGGTTAGAAGACGCGCTCGTGAAAGTACGAGTACTGCTTTTTCTTTTTCTTTTTTACTTTGAAATGGGTTTCCGGCAAGTTAGTGCATAAAAACTAGTCTCGAGCAGTGGCAGCAGCAAATCTCGAGCACTCTCTTGATCATTTTAAGGAATTCGCAGGGCTGGGCGTCAATTGGACAAAAAGGTGCAAGTTTCTTTGCAAATTGTAAGACTGATGGACATATGGCAATATCTTCAATTCTTAATGTCACGAAGGTAGATCTTCCAATCAGATATGTTGGGGTTCCCTTGTCTTCCAGGAAGCTCAATTTCAATGACCGTGAACCTCTACTAGCGAAAGTTCGGCAACGATTATTTGGGTGGAAAGCTAAAGCATCATCATATGCAGGTAGCGTGGAACTGATTAAGTCTACATTATCATCCTTCCATCTATTACGGGCGACTGTATTTATGCTTCCTCAAGCTGCTTTGCATGCTTTGGATCGTCATGTCAGGGATTTCTTCTGGAATTGTTGAATTCTCATTACATCCATCCTATAGCTTGGGACTCTATATGCCAACCGATAGCTATGGGTGGATTGGGTATCAACTCAATTCATGGAACAGCCAAGGCAGCCCTCTTAAGGAAAGTTTGGAATGTTGTCAGCAACAAACACACCTGCTGGAGCTTATGGATTAATGCCAAGTACTTCCGTGGGACGTCTTTTTGGGACGTGTTAATCCCTAAAACTGCCCCTTGGGGTTGGAAGAACATTTTAGTTCTTAGACTGATTGCTATGCCTCACATAAAATTACTAGCTGGCAATGGGCACCAAATAAAGTTCTGGACTGACCCTTGGGTTCATGGAGGGCGTTTAAAAGATTGTCATGGAGATAGAGCAGTGTATGATCTAGGCGTGGGGCCTGATATTAACGTCCCTCAATTTATTCAGAATCACAGGTGGAAGTTTCCCACTCCCACTTCAAATGCATTGATGGATATCTTCCAAACGATTCCAAATGAGATCGAGCCATGGCCTAACTTCAATGATGGACTTGTTTGGACTCTACAAGAGCATGGCAACTTCACTTTAAAGTCTCCTCGCAATCTAGTATGCAGGAAATGGGATCAAACCCTCCAGCGGCCTTCTATGATTTGGTTTACAGGGTGTATTAAAAAACACTCCATCTGTGCTTGGATGTTACTAAGGGGAAGGCTAAAGAAAAAAGATTTTCTCCTTCAAAGGAATGTGGCGTGTGATTCTTGTTGCGTTCTTTGCAATTTGTACATGTGAGACAGCTGCTCATTTAATTTTCTACTGCCCTTACTCTCAAGAATTGTGGAAATCTCTCTTAGAAAAGCTAGACCTGGAGCCGATCAGCTGTGAAAATCCTCCATTGGAATTGCTGGAATCCATTATATTTCCAATAGAGCAGCAACAGACAGGCCTTCTGACTCCTGGGAACACTCCAGCACGGCTGTGTTACAGAACATTATTCAGACCGCATGCAGCAGAACTCATTATCTTGACATAGCTTTCTTTTCCAAATGAAATTTGTCATCATTGGAATGTTCCTCCAAGCAACTCAGGTCTCCGATCGAAGCTTCCTCCCTAATTGAACCCTGGGTGGCGAGTATCTACTTGGTCAACTAATAACCATGTGATTGGAGTTCTACGGAGTGACGTCCATAAACAGAAGGCGGGTCATATTGAGCAGGAGTTGACTTACTTTATGGCAGTATTTCAAATAATGCAGCTCATTCCAGAGAATATCACACATCTTACTATTGACTCAGATTCAGCGCTCCATCAAGTCCTCAGAAGTCTGATTGGAAGGTACGCTTTCAAGTAAGAAGATTACATACATTTCCTAATAAATTTGAGCAGATTCAGTACTTGATGCTTCATCTAAGAACAGCTCGATTCCGCAAAGTTTTAAACAGAAACTCAGCTACTTTCTACGGTAATCATAATGCATTTGAATATTTGTATAGACAAAAATATAGAAGCTAGTGAGCAGCTTTGGTGGTTAGTTTATTTATGGATTATTTTAGTACTTATTTGTTTATTAGTTGTAAATAGAGGGGTATGCCCCTTTGGAAGCATCTTCCATGTGGGAGAGTTCCTTTTCTGTATTATATTCTTTTAGAAATAGAGGAACTAACTTTTCCTTCAAAAAAAGATAAAGAAAAGATAAAAACCAGTCTCGAGGGATTCTGCCCCGTTTCCGACCAAAAACCGTATCTCGTGCAGTCAAGAGCCGACATTTGGATAAAAACGCGGGTTCGATGATTCTAGTGCATTTCATGGCATCACGATCTAGTCTTACGCTTCGAGATGCGTTCCATACTACTCTAGGCCGAAACACACATTTCAGGATATTTTGAGATACGTTTAGCTTAAAGACGTTTTTCACGCGATTCTGGGTTTAGGAACGCGTTGCAGGGGTTTCAAGGTTGTTTAAGACCGAGACCAGTGCTTCGGGCAGTTCGTTGGTAGTTCTAGGCGGCTCTGGGAGAATGAAGGTTGTAAACCGCATTTCACGCGATTCACAGTTCAGAGCCGCGCTCTGGAGCTTCTGTGACGTCTTCTTACTTCAGAACGGGCTTCTGGGGAATTATGGCTCAAGAGCTAATCCTGTCGGACTTTGCCTCATTTCTGACTTTCAAGACAGTTTTGTGCAATCCGTGCCCATTATTTGGAGATAAATGGGTGCAGCGGCACTCTAGGCGTTTTGGGGTATTCCGGTCCAGTCTTTCACCTTAAAATTCGTTTCTGGCGATTCTATGCAGAAGCACCCGTTTGATGATATTCTGAGATACCTTCCTCTTTAATAAGTATTTCAGGCGAATCACGGCTTAGGAACGCATTACATGGGCTTTAGGGTTGTTTCAGACTAAAACGCGTGCTTCGGGCAATTCCGAGGTGATTTTATCATGAAACCACGTTCTAGGTGGCTCTTGAAAGATGCTGGCTCCAAACCGCGCGTTTCACGAAATCCACGGTCGAAAGACGCGCATAGGAAACTTCCAGGAATCCTTTTCCCCTTCAGACGGGACTCGGGCAAACTGGGGTTGAACAACTCATCGTGCGGTATTCAGAGACATTTCTTACTGAAAACCGTATTTCGTGCGGTGAATAGCCTATATCCGGATAAAAGCGTGTCCAGGGTGATTCTACGGCACTCAGGGGGTTATGCTCTTCCGTTTTGCTTTGAAATGCATCTCATACGGTCCTAGGCTGAAATACGCATTTTAGGATATTATGAGGTATGCCTTTCTTTAAAACGTGCTCCACGCGATTCTAGGGTTTCGAACGAATTGCCGGCTATTCAAGGTTGTTTAAGACCGGATCCCATGCTTCGGGCAGCCTGTTGGGGATTCTAAGCGTCTCCTGGCAAATGTAAGCTGTAAACAGCGTTTCGCGCAAGTGATGGTTAGAAGACGCGCTCGTGAAAGTACGAGTACTGCTTTTTCTTTTTCTTTTTTACTTTGAAATGGGTTTCCGGCAAGTTAGTGCATAAAAACTAGTCTCGAGCAGTGGCAGCAGCAAATCTCGAGCACTCTCTTGATCATTTTAAGGAATTCGCAGGGCTGGGCGTCAATTGGACAAAAAGGTGCAAGTTTCTTTGCAAATTGTAAGACTGATGGACATATGGCAATATCTTCAATTCTTAATGTCACGAAGGTAGATCTTCCAATCAGATATGTTGGGGTTCCCTTGTCTTCCAGGAAGCTCAATTTCAATGACCGTGAACCTCTACTAGCGAAAGTTCGGCAACGATTATTTGGGTGGAAAGCTAAAGCATCATCATATGCAGGTAGCGTGGAACTGATTAAGTCTACATTATCTTCCTTCCATCTATTACGGGCGACTGTATTTATGCTTCCTCAAGCTGCTTTGCATGCTTTGGATCGTCATGTCAGGGATTTCTTCTGGAATTGTTGAATTCTCATTACATCCATCCTATAGCTTGGGACTCTATATGCCAACCGATAGCTATGGGTGGATTGGGTATCAACTCAATTCATGGAACAGCCAAGGCAGCCCTCTTAAGGAAAGTTTGGAATGTTGTCAGCAACAAACACACCTGCTGGAGCTTATGGATTAATGCCAAGTACTTCCGTGGAACGTCTTTTTGGGACGTGTTAATCCCTAAAACTGCCCCTTGGGGTTGGAAGAACATTTTAGTGCTTAGACTGATTGCTATGCCTCACATAAAATTACTAGCTGGCAATGGGCACCAAATAAAGTTCTGGACTGACCCTTGCGTTAATGGAGGGCGTTTAAAAGATTGTCATGGAGATAGAGCAGTGTATGATCTAGGCGTGGGGCCTGATATTAACGTCCCTCAATTTATTCAGAATCACAGGTGGAAGTTTCCCACTCCCACTTCAAATGCATTGATGGATATCTTCCAAACGATTCCAAATGAGATCGAGCCATGGCCTAACTTCAATGATGGACTTGTTTGGACTCTACAAGAGCATGGCAACTTCACTTTAAAGTCTCCTCGCAATCTAGTATGCAGGAAATGGGATCAAACCCTCCAGCGGCCTTCTATGATTTGGTTTACAGGGTGTATTAAAAAACACTCCATCTGTGCTTGGATGTTACAAGGGGAAGGCTAAAGAAAAAAGATTTTCTCCTTCAAAGGAATGTGGCGTGTGATTCTTGTTGCGTTCTTTGCAATTTGTACATGTGAGACAGCTGCTCATTTAATTTTCTACTGCCCTTACTCTCAAGAATTGTGGAAATCTCTCTTAGAAAAGCTAGACCTGGAGCCGATCAGCTGTGAAAATCCTCCATTGGAATTGCTGGAATCCATTATATTTCCAATAGAGCAGCAACAGATAGGCCTTCTGACTCCTGGGAACACTCCAGCACGGCTGTGTTACAGAACATTATTCAGACCGCATGCAGCAGAACTCATTATCTTGACATAGCTTTCTTTCCCAAATGAAATTTGTCATCATTGGAATGTTCCTCCAAGCAACTCAGGTCTCCGATCGAAGCTTCCTCCCTAATTGAACCCTGGGTGGCGAGTATCTACTTGGTCAACTAATAACCATGTGATTGGAGTTCTACGGAGTGACGTCCATAAACAGAAGGCGGGTCATATTGAGCAGGAGTTGACTTACTTTATGGCAGTATTTCAAATAATGCAGCTCATTCCAGAGAATATCACACATCTTACTATTGACTCAGATTCAGCGCTCCATCAAGTCCTCAGAAGTCTGATTGGAAGGTACGCTTTCAAGTAAGAAGATTACATACATTTCCTAATAAATTTGAGCAGATTCAGTACTTGATGCTTCATCTAAGAACAGCTCGATTCCGCAAAGTTTTAAACAGAAACTCAGCTACTTTCTACGGTAATCATAATGCATTTGAATATTTGTATAGACAAAAATATAGAAGCTAGTGAGCAGCTTTGGTGGTTAGTTTATTTATGGATTATTTTAGTACTTATTTGTTTATTAGTTGTAAATAGAGGGGTATGCCCCTTTGGAAGCATCTTCCATGTGGGAGAGTTCCTTTTCTGTATTATATTCTTTTAGAAATAGAGGAACTAACTTTTCCTTCAAAAAAAGATAAAGAAAAGATAAAAACCAGTCTCGAGGGATTCTGCCCCGTTTCCGACCAAAAACCGTATCTCGTGCAGTCAAGAGCCGACATTTGGATAAAAACGCGGGTTCGATGATTCTAGTGCATTTCATGGCATCACGATCTAGTCTTACGCTTCGAGATGCGTTCCATACTACTCTAGGCCGAAACACACATTTCAGGATATTTTGAGATACGTTTAGCTTAAAGACGTTTTTCACGCGATTCTGGGTTTAGGAACGCGTTGCAGGGGTTTCAAGGTTGTTTAAGACCGAGACCAGTGCTTCGGGCAGTTCGTTGGTAGTTCTAGGCGGCTCTGGGAGAATGAAGGTTGTAAACCGCATTTCACGCGATTCACAGTTCAGAGCCGCGCTCTGGAGCTTCTGTGACGTCTTCTTACTTCAGAACGGGCTTCTGGGGAATTATGGCTCAAGAGCTAATCCTGTCGGACTTTGCCTCATTTCTGACTTTCAAGACAGTTTTGTGCAATCCGTGCCCATTATTTGGAGATAAATGGGTGCAGCGGCACTCTAGGCGTTTTGGGGTATTCCGGTCCAGTCTTTCACCTTAAAATTCGTTTCTGGCGATTCTATGCAGAAGCACCCGTTTGATGATATTCTGAGATACCTTCCTCTTTAATAAGTATTTCAGGCGAATCACGGCTTAGGAACGCATTACATGGGCTTTAGGGTTGTTTCAGACTAAAACGCGTGCTTCGGGCAATTCCGAGGTGATTTTATCATGAAACCACGTTCTAGGTGGCTCTTGAAAGATGCTGGCTCCAAACCGCGCGTTTCACGAAATCCACGGTCGAAAGACGCGCATAGGAAACTTCCAGGAATCCTTTTCCCCTTCAGACGGGACTCGGGCAAACTGGGGTTGAACAACTCATCGTGCGGTATTCAGAGACATTTCTTACTGAAAACCGTATTTCGTGCGGTGAATAGCCTATATCCGGATAAAAGCGTGTCCAGGGTGATTCTACGGCACTCAGGGGGTTATGCTCTTCCGTTTTGCTTTGAAATGCATCTCATACGGTCCTAGGCTGAAATACGCATTTTAGGATATTATGAGGTATGCCTTTCTTTAAAACGTGCTCCACGCGATTCTAGGGTTTCGAACGAATTGCCGGCTATTCAAGGTTGTTTAAGACCGGATCCCATGCTTCGGGCAGCCTGTTGGGGATTCTAAGCGTCTCCTGGCAAATGTAAGCTGTAAACAGCGTTTCGCGCAAGTGATGGTTAGAAGACGCGCTCGTGAAAGTACGAGTACTGCTTTTTCTTTTTCTTTTTTACTTTGAAATGGGTTTCCGGCAAGTTAGTGCATAAAAACTAGTCTCGAGCAGTGGCAGCAGCAAATCTCGAGCACTCTCTTGATCATTTTAAGGAATTCGCAGGGCTGGGCGTCAATTGGACAAAAAGGTGCAAGTTTCTTTGCAAATTGTAAGACTGATGGACATATGGCAATATCTTCAATTCTTAATGTCACGAAGGTAGATCTTCCAATCAGATATGTTGGGGTTCCCTTGTCTTCCAGGAAGCTCAATTTCAATGACCGTGAACCTCTACTAGCGAAAGTTCGGCAACGATTATTTGGGTGGAAAGCTAAAGCATCATCATATGCAGGTAGCGTGGAACTGATTAAGTCTACATTATCTTCCTTCCATCTATTACGGGCGACTGTATTTATGCTTCCTCAAGCTGCTTTGCATGCTTTGGATCGTCATGTCAGGGATTTCTTCTGGAATTGTTGAATTCTCATTACATCCATCCTATAGCTTGGGACTCTATATGCCAACCGATAGCTATGGGTGGATTGGGTATCAACTCAATTCATGGAACAGCCAAGGCAGCCCTCTTAAGGAAAGTTTGGAATGTTGTCAGCAACAAACACACCTGCTGGAGCTTATGGATTAATGCCAAGTACTTCCGTGGAACGTCTTTTTGGGACGTGTTAATCCCTAAAACTGCCCCTTGGGGTTGGAAGAACATTTTAGTGCTTAGACTGATTGCTATGCCTCACATAAAATTACTAGCTGGCAATGGGCACCAAATAAAGTTCTGGACTGACCCTTGCGTTAATGGAGGGCGTTTAAAAGATTGTCATGGAGATAGAGCAGTGTATGATCTAGGCGTGGGGCCTGATATTAACGTCCCTCAATTTATTCAGAATCACAGGTGGAAGTTTCCCACTCCCACTTCAAATGCATTGATGGATATCTTCCAAACGATTCCAAATGAGATCGAGCCATGGCCTAACTTCAATGATGGACTTGTTTGGACTCTACAAGAGCATGGCAACTTCACTTTAAAGTCTCCTCGCAATCTAGTATGCAGGAAATGGGATCAAACCCTCCAGCGGCCTTCTATGATTTGGTTTACAGGGTGTATTAAAAAACACTCCATCTGTGCTTGGATGTTACAAGGGGAAGGCTAAAGAAAAAAGATTTTCTCCTTCAAAGGAATGTGGCGTGTGATTCTTGTTGCGTTCTTTGCAATTTGTACATGTGAGACAGCTGCTCATTTAATTTTCTACTGCCCTTACTCTCAAGAATTGTGGAAATCTCTCTTAGAAAAGCTAGACCTGGAGCCGATCAGCTGTGAAAATCCTCCATTGGAATTGCTGGAATCCATTATATTTCCAATAGAGCAGCAACAGATAGGCCTTCTGACTCCTGGGAACACTCCAGCACGGCTGTGTTACAGAACATTATTCAGACCGCATGCAGCAGAACTCATTATCTTGACATAGCTTTCTTTCCCAAATGAAATTTGTCATCATTGGAATGTTCCTCCAAGCAACTCAGGTCTCCGATCGAAGCTTCCTCCCTAATTGAACCCTGGGTGGCGAGTATCTACTTGGTCAACTAATAACCATGTGATTGGAGTTCTACGGAGTGACGTCCATAAACAGAAGGCGGGTCATATTGAGCAGGAGTTGACTTACTTTATGGCAGTATTTCAAATAATGCAGCTCATTCCAGAGAATATCACACATCTTACTATTGACTCAGATTCAGCGCTCCATCAAGTCCTCAGAAGTCTGATTGGAAGGTACGCTTTCAAGTAAGAAGATTACATACATTTCCTAATAAATTTGAGCAGATTCAGTACTTGATGCTTCATCTAAGAACAGCTCGATTCCGCAAAGTTTTAAACAGAAACTCAGCTACTTTCTACGGTAATCATAATGCATTTGAATATTTGTATAGACAAAAATATAGAAGCTAGTGAGCAGCTTTGGTGGTTAGTTTATTTATGGATTATTTTAGTACTTATTTGTTTATTAGTTGTAAATAGAGGGGTATGCCCCTTTGGAAGCATCTTCCATGTGGGAGAGTTCCTTTTCTGTATTATATTCTTTTAGAAATAGAGGAACTAACTTTTCCTTCAAAAAAAGATAAAGAAAAGATAAAAACCAGTCTCGAGGGATTCTGCCCCGTTTCCGACCAAAAACCGTATCTCGTGCAGTCAAGAGCCGACATTTGGATAAAAACGCGGGTTCGATGATTCTAGTGCATTTCATGGCATCACGATCTAGTCTTACGCTTCGAGATGCGTTCCATACTACTCTAGGCCGAAACACACATTTCAGGATATTTTGAGATACGTTTAGCTTAAAGACGTTTTTCACGCGATTCTGGGTTTAGGAACGCGTTGCAGGGGTTTCAAGGTTGTTTAAGACCGAGACCAGTGCTTCGGGCAGTTCGTTGGTAGTTCTAGGCGGCTCTGGGAGAATGAAGGTTGTAAACCGCATTTCACGCGATTCACAGTTCAGAGCCGCGCTCTGGAGCTTCTGTGACGTCTTCTTACTTCAGAACGGGCTTCTGGGGAATTATGGCTCAAGAGCTAATCCTGTCGGACTTTGCCTCATTTCTGACTTTCAAGACAGTTTTGTGCAATCCGTGCCCATTATTTGGAGATAAATGGGTGCAGCGGCACTCTAGGCGTTTTGGGGTATTCCGGTCCAGTCTTTCACCTTAAAATTCGTTTCTGGCGATTCTATGCAGAAGCACCCGTTTGATGATATTCTGAGATACCTTCCTCTTTAATAAGTATTTCAGGCGAATCACGGCTTAGGAACGCATTACATGGGCTTTAGGGTTGTTTCAGACTAAAACGCGTGCTTCGGGCAATTCCGAGGTGATTTTATCATGAAACCACGTTCTAGGTGGCTCTTGAAAGATGCTGGCTCCAAACCGCGCGTTTCACGAAATCCACGGTCGAAAGACGCGCATAGGAAACTTCCAGGAATCCTTTTCCCCTTCAGACGGGACTCGGGCAAACTGGGGTTGAACAACTCATCGTGCGGTATTCAGAGACATTTCTTACTGAAAACCGTATTTCGTGCGGTGAATAGCCTATATCCGGATAAAAGCGTGTCCAGGGTGATTCTACGGCACTCAGGGGGTTATGCTCTTCCGTTTTGCTTTGAAATGCATCTCATACGGTCCTAGGCTGAAATACGCATTTTAGGATATTATGAGGTATGCCTTTCTTTAAAACGTGCTCCACGCGATTCTAGGGTTTCGAACGAATTGCCGGCTATTCAAGGTTGTTTAAGACCGGATCCCATGCTTCGGGCAGCCTGTTGGGGATTCTAAGCGTCTCCTGGCAAATGTAAGCTGTAAACAGCGTTTCGCGCAAGTGATGGTTAGAAGACGCGCTCGTGAAAGTACGAGTACTGCTTTTTCTTTTTCTTTTTTACTTTGAAATGGGTTTCCGGCAAGTTAGTGCATAAAAACTAGTCTCGAGCAGTGGCAGCAGCAAATCTCGAGCACTCTCTTGATCATTTTAAGGAATTCGCAGGGCTGGGCGTCAATTGGACAAAAAGGTGCAAGTTTCTTTGCAAATTGTAAGACTGATGGACATATGGCAATATCTTCAATTCTTAATGTCACGAAGGTAGATCTTCCAATCAGATATGTTGGGGTTCCCTTGTCTTCCAGGAAGCTCAATTTCAATGACCGTGAACCTCTACTAGCGAAAGTTCGGCAACGATTATTTGGGTGGAAAGCTAAAGCATCATCATATGCAGGTAGCGTGGAACTGATTAAGTCTACATTATCTTCCTTCCATCTATTACGGGCGACTGTATTTATGCTTCCTCAAGCTGCTTTGCATGCTTTGGATCGTCATGTCAGGGATTTCTTCTGGAATTGTTGAATTCTCATTACATCCATCCTATAGCTTGGGACTCTATATGCCAACCGATAGCTATGGGTGGATTGGGTATCAACTCAATTCATGGAACAGCCAAGGCAGCCCTCTTAAGGAAAGTTTGGAATGTTGTCAGCAACAAACACACCTGCTGGAGCTTATGGATTAATGCCAAGTACTTCCGTGGAACGTCTTTTTGGGACGTGTTAATCCCTAAAACTGCCCCTTGGGGTTGGAAGAACATTTTAGTGCTTAGACTGATTGCTATGCCTCACATAAAATTACTAGCTGGCAATGGGCACCAAATAAAGTTCTGGACTGACCCTTGGGTTAATGGAGGGCGTTTAAAAGATTGTCATGGAGATAGAGCAGTGTATGATCTAGGCGTGGGGCCTGATATTAACGTCCCTCAATTTATTCAGAATCACAGGTGGAAGTTTCCCACTCCCACTTCAAATGCATTGATGGATATCTTCCAAACGATTCCAAATGAGATCGAGCCATGGCCTAACTTCAATGATGGACTTGTTTGGACTCTACAAGAGCATGGCAACTTCACTTTAAAGTCTCCTCGCAATCTAGTATGCAGGAAATGGGATCAAACCCTCCAGCGGCCTTCTATGATTTGGTTTACAGGGTGTATTAAAAAACACTCCATCTGTGCTTGGATGTTACTAAGGGGAAGGCTAAAGAAAAAAGATTTTCTCCTTCAAAGGAATGTGGCGTGTGATTCTTGTTGCGTTCTTTGCAATTTGTACATGTGAGACAGCTGCTCATTTAATTTTCTACTGCCCTTACTCTCAAGAATTGTGGAAATCTCTCTTAGAAAAGCTAGACCTGGAGCCGATCAGCTGTGAAAATCCTCCATTGGAATTGCTGGAATCCATTATATTTCCAATAGAGCAGCAACAGACAGGCCTTCTGACTCCTGGGAACACTCCAGCACGGCTGTGTTACAGAACATTATTCAGACCGCATGCAGCAGAACTCATTATCTTGACATAGCTTTCTTTCCCAAATGAAATTTGTCATCATTGGAATGTTCCTCCAAGCAACTCAGGTCTCCGATCGAAGCTTCCTCCCTAATTGAACCCTGGGTGGCGAGTATCTACTTGGTCAACTAATAACCATGTGATTGGAGTTCTACGGAGTGACGTCCATAAACAGAAGGCGGGTCATATTGAGCAGGAGTTGACTTACTTTATGGCAGTATTTCAAATAATGCAGCTCATTCCAGAGAATATCACACATCTTACTATTGACTCAGATTCAGCGCTCCATCAAGTCCTCAGAAGTCTGATTGGAAGGTACGCTTTCAAGTAAGAAGATTACATACATTTCCTAATAAATTTGAGCAGATTCAGTACTTGATGCTTCATCTAAGAACAGCTCGATTCCGCAAAGTTTTAAACAGAAACTCAGCTACTTTCTACGGTAATCATAATGCATTTGAATATTTGTATAGACAAAAATATAGAAGCTAGTGAGCAGCTTTGGTGGTTAGTTTATTTATGGATTATTTTAGTACTTATTTGTTTATTAGTTGTAAATAGAGGGGTATGCCCCTTTGGAAGCATCTTCCATGTGGGAGAGTTCCTTTTCTGTATTATATTCTTTTAGAAATAGAGGAACTAACTTTTCCTTCAAAAAAAGATAAAGAAAAGATAAAAACCAGTCTCGAGGGATTCTGCCCCGTTTCCGACCAAAAACCGTATCTCGTGCAGTCAAGAGCCGACATTTGGATAAAAACGCGGGTTCGATGATTCTAGTGCATTTCATGGCATCACGATCTAGTCTTACGCTTCGAGATGCGTTCCATACTACTCTAGGCCGAAACACACATTTCAGGATATTTTGAGATACGTTTAGCTTAAAGACGTTTTTCACGCGATTCTGGGTTTAGGAACGCGTTGCAGGGGTTTCAAGGTTGTTTAAGACCGAGACCAGTGCTTCGGGCAGTTCGTTGGTAGTTCTAGGCGGCTCTGGGAGAATGAAGGTTGTAAACCGCATTTCACGCGATTCACAGTTCAGAGCCGCGCTCTGGAGCTTCTGTGACGTCTTCTTACTTCAGAACGGGCTTCTGGGGAATTATGGCTCAAGAGCTAATCCTGTCGGACTTTGCCTCATTTCTGACTTTCAAGACAGTTTTGTGCAATCCGTGCCCATTATTTGGAGATAAATGGGTGCAGCGGCACTCTAGGCGTTTTGGGGTATTCCGGTCCAGTCTTTCACCTTAAAATTCGTTTCTGGCGATTCTATGCAGAAGCACCCGTTTGATGATATTCTGAGATACCTTCCTCTTTAATAAGTATTTCAGGCGAATCACGGCTTAGGAACGCATTACATGGGCTTTAGGGTTGTTTCAGACTAAAACGCGTGCTTCGGGCAATTCCGAGGTGATTTTATCATGAAACCACGTTCTAGGTGGCTCTTGAAAGATGCTGGCTCCAAACCGCGCGTTTCACGAAATCCACGGTCGAAAGACGCGCATAGGAAACTTCCAGGAATCCTTTTCCCCTTCAGACGGGACTCGGGCAAACTGGGGTTGAACAACTCATCGTGCGGTATTCAGAGACATTTCTTACTGAAAACCGTATTTCGTGCGGTGAATAGCCTATATCCGGATAAAAGCGTGTCCAGGGTGATTCTACGGCACTCAGGGGGTTATGCTCTTCCGTTTTGCTTTGAAATGCATCTCATACGGTCCTAGGCTGAAATACGCATTTTAGGATATTATGAGGTATGCCTTTCTTTAAAACGTGCTCCACGCGATTCTAGGGTTTCGAACGAATTGCCGGCTATTCAAGGTTGTTTAAGACCGGATCCCATGCTTCGGGCAGCCTGTTGGGGATTCTAAGCGTCTCCTGGCAAATGTAAGCTGTAAACAGCGTTTCGCGCAAGTGATGGTTAGAAGACGCGCTCGTGAAAGTACGAGTACTGCTTTTTCTTTTTCTTTTTTACTTTGAAATGGGTTTCCGGCAAGTTAGTGCATAAAAACTAGTCTCGAGCAGTGGCAGCAGCAAATCTCGAGCACTCTCTTGATCATTTTAAGGAATTCGCAGGGCTGGGCGTCAATTGGACAAAAAGGTGCAAGTTTCTTTGCAAATTGTAAGACTGATGGACATATGGCAATATCTTCAATTCTTAATGTCACGAAGGTAGATCTTCCAATCAGATATGTTGGGGTTCCCTTGTCTTCCAGGAAGCTCAATTTCAATGACCGTGAACCTCTACTAGCGAAAGTTCGGCAACGATTATTTGGGTGGAAAGCTAAAGCATCATCATATGCAGGTAGCGTGGAACTGATTAAGTCTACATTATCTTCCTTCCATCTATTACGGGCGACTGTATTTATGCTTCCTCAAGCTGCTTTGCATGCTTTGGATCGTCATGTCAGGGATTTCTTCTGGAATTGTTGAATTCTCATTACATCCATCCTATAGCTTGGGACTCTATATGCCAACCGATAGCTATGGGTGGATTGGGTATCAACTCAATTCATGGAACAGCCAAGGCAGCCCTCTTAAGGAAAGTTTGGAATGTTGTCAGCAACAAACACACCTGCTGGAGCTTATGGATTAATGCCAAGTACTTCCGTGGAACGTCTTTTTGGGACGTGTTAATCCCTAAAACTGCCCCTTGGGGTTGGAAGAACATTTTAGTGCTTAGACTGATTGCTATGCCTCACATAAAATTACTAGCTGGCAATGGGCACCAAATAAAGTTCTGGACTGACCCTTGGGTTAATGGAGGGCGTTTAAAAGATTGTCATGGAGATAGAGCAGTGTATGATCTAGGCGTGGGGCCTGATATTAACGTCCCTCAATTTATTCAGAATCACAGGTGGAAGTTTCCCACTCCCACTTCAAATGCATTGATGGATATCTTCCAAACGATTCCAAATGAGATCGAGCCATGGCCTAACTTCAATGATGGACTTGTTTGGACTCTACAAGAGCATGGCAACTTCACTTTAAAGTCTCCTCGCAATCTAGTATGCAGGAAATGGGATCAAACCCTCCAGCGGCCTTCTATGATTTGGTTTACAGGGTGTATTAAAAAACACTCCATCTGTGCTTGGATGTTACTAAGGGGAAGGCTAAAGAAAAAAGATTTTCTCCTTCAAAGGAATGTGGCGTGTGATTCTTGTTGCGTTCTTTGCAATTTGTACATGTGAGACAGCTGCTCATTTAATTTTCTACTGCCCTTACTCTCAAGAATTGTGGAAATCTCTCTTAGAAAAGCTAGACCTGGAGCCGATCAGCTGTGAAAATCCTCCATTGGAATTGCTGGAATCCATTATATTTCCAATAGAGCAGCAACAGACAGGCCTTCTGACTCCTGGGAACACTCCAGCACGGCTGTGTTACAGAACATTATTCAGACCGCATGCAGCAGAACTCATTATCTTGACATAGCTTTCTTTCCCAAATGAAATTTGTCATCATTGGAATGTTCCTCCAAGCAACTCAGGTCTCCGATCGAAGCTTCCTCCCTAATTGAACCCTGGGTGGCGAGTATCTACTTGGTCAACTAATAACCATGTGATTGGAGTTCTACGGAGTGACGTCCATAAACAGAAGGCGGGTCATATTGAGCAGGAGTTGACTTACTTTATGGCAGTATTTCAAATAATGCAGCTCATTCCAGAGAATATCACACATCTTACTATTGACTCAGATTCAGCGCTCCATCAAGTCCTCAGAAGTCTGATTGGAAGGTACGCTTTCAAGTAAGAAGATTACATACATTTCCTAATAAATTTGAGCAGATTCAGTACTTGATGCTTCATCTAAGAACAGCTCGATTCCGCAAAGTTTTAAACAGAAACTCAGCTACTTTCTACGGTAATCATAATGCATTTGAATATTTGTATAGACAAAAATATAGAAGCTAGTGAGCAGCTTTGGTGGTTAGTTTATTTATGGATTATTTTAGTACTTATTTGTTTATTAGTTGTAAATAGAGGGGTATGCCCCTTTGGAAGCATCTTCCATGTGGGAGAGTTCCTTTTCTGTATTATATTCTTTTAGAAATAGAGGAACTAACTTTTCCTTCAAAAAAAGATAAAGAAAAGATAAAAACCAGTCTCGAGGGATTCTGCCCCGTTTCCGACCAAAAACCGTATCTCGTGCAGTCAAGAGCCGACATTTGGATAAAAACGCGGGTTCGATGATTCTAGTGCATTTCATGGCATCACGATCTAGTCTTACGCTTCGAGATGCGTTCCATACTACTCTAGGCCGAAACACACATTTCAGGATATTTTGAGATACGTTTAGCTTAAAGACGTTTTTCACGCGATTCTGGGTTTAGGAACGCGTTGCAGGGGTTTCAAGGTTGTTTAAGACCGAGACCAGTGCTTCGGGCAGTTCGTTGGTAGTTCTAGGCGGCTCTGGGAGAATGAAGGTTGTAAACCGCATTTCACGCGATTCACAGTTCAGAGCCGCGCTCTGGAGCTTCTGTGACGTCTTCTTACTTCAGAACGGGCTTCTGGGGAATTATGGCTCAAGAGCTAATCCTGTCGGACTTTGCCTCATTTCTGACTTTCAAGACAGTTTTGTGCAATCCGTGCCCATTATTTGGAGATAAATGGGTGCAGCGGCACTCTAGGCGTTTTGGGGTATTCCGGTCCAGTCTTTCACCTTAAAATTCGTTTCTGGCGATTCTATGCAGAAGCACCCGTTTGATGATATTCTGAGATACCTTCCTCTTTAATAAGTATTTCAGGCGAATCACGGCTTAGGAACGCATTACATGGGCTTTAGGGTTGTTTCAGACTAAAACGCGTGCTTCGGGCAATTCCGAGGTGATTTTATCATGAAACCACGTTCTAGGTGGCTCTTGAAAGATGCTGGCTCCAAACCGCGCGTTTCACGAAATCCACGGTCGAAAGACGCGCATAGGAAACTTCCAGGAATCCTTTTCCCCTTCAGACGGGACTCGGGCAAACTGGGGTTGAACAACTCATCGTGCGGTATTCAGAGACATTTCTTACTGAAAACCGTATTTCGTGCGGTGAATAGCCTATATCCGGATAAAAGCGTGTCCAGGGTGATTCTACGGCACTCAGGGGGTTATGCTCTTCCGTTTTGCTTTGAAATGCATCTCATACGGTCCTAGGCTGAAATACGCATTTTAGGATATTATGAGGTATGCCTTTCTTTAAAACGTGCTCCACGCGATTCTAGGGTTTCGAACGAATTGCCGGCTATTCAAGGTTGTTTAAGACCGGATCCCATGCTTCGGGCAGCCTGTTGGGGATTCTAAGCGTCTCCTGGCAAATGTAAGCTGTAAACAGCGTTTCGCGCAAGTGATGGTTAGAAGACGCGCTCGTGAAAGTACGAGTACTGCTTTTTCTTTTTCTTTTTTACTTTGAAATGGGTTTCCGGCAAGTTAGTGCATAAAAACTAGTCTCGAGCAGTGGCAGCAGCAAATCTCGAGCACTCTCTTGATCATTTTAAGGAATTCGCAGGGCTGGGCGTCAATTGGACAAAAAGGTGCAAGTTTCTTTGCAAATTGTAAGACTGATGGACATATGGCAATATCTTCAATTCTTAATGTCACGAAGGTAGATCTTCCAATCAGATATGTTGGGGTTCCCTTGTCTTCCAGGAAGCTCAATTTCAATGACCGTGAACCTCTACTAGCGAAAGTTCGGCAACGATTATTTGGGTGGAAAGCTAAAGCATCATCATATGCAGGTAGCGTGGAACTGATTAAGTCTACATTATCTTCCTTCCATCTATTACGGGCGACTGTATTTATGCTTCCTCAAGCTGCTTTGCATGCTTTGGATCGTCATGTCAGGGATTTCTTCTGGAATTGTTGAATTCTCATTACATCCATCCTATAGCTTGGGACTCTATATGCCAACCGATAGCTATGGGTGGATTGGGTATCAACTCAATTCATGGAACAGCCAAGGCAGCCCTCTTAAGGAAAGTTTGGAATGTTGTCAGCAACAAACACACCTGCTGGAGCTTATGGATTAATGCCAAGTACTTCCGTGGAACGTCTTTTTGGGACGTGTTAATCCCTAAAACTGCCCCTTGGGGTTGGAAGAACATTTTAGTGCTTAGACTGATTGCTATGCCTCACATAAAATTACTAGCTGGCAATGGGCACCAAATAAAGTTCTGGACTGACCCTTGGGTTAATGGAGGGCGTTTAAAAGATTGTCATGGAGATAGAGCAGTGTATGATCTAGGCGTGGGGCCTGATATTAACGTCCCTCAATTTATTCAGAATCACAGGTGGAAGTTTCCCACTCCCACTTCAAATGCATTGATGGATATCTTCCAAACGATTCCAAATGAGATCGAGCCATGGCCTAACTTCAATGATGGACTTGTTTGGACTCTACAAGAGCATGGCAACTTCACTTTAAAGTCTCCTCGCAATCTAGTATGCAGGAAATGGGATCAAACCCTCCAGCGGCCTTCTATGATTTGGTTTACAGGGTGTATTAAAAAACACTCCATCTGTGCTTGGATGTTACTAAGGGGAAGGCTAAAGAAAAAAGATTTTCTCCTTCAAAGGAATGTGGCGTGTGATTCTTGTTGCGTTCTTTGCAATTTGTACATGTGAGACAGCTGCTCATTTAATTTTCTACTGCCCTTACTCTCAAGAATTGTGGAAATCTCTCTTAGAAAAGCTAGACCTGGAGCCGATCAGCTGTGAAAATCCTCCATTGGAATTGCTGGAATCCATTATATTTCCAATAGAGCAGCAACAGACAGGCCTTCTGACTCCTGGGAACACTCCAGCACGGCTGTGTTACAGAACATTATTCAGACCGCATGCAGCAGAACTCATTATCTTGACATAGCTTTCTTTCCCAAATGAAATTTGTCATCATTGGAATGTTCCTCCAAGCAACTCAGGTCTCCGATCGAAGCTTCCTCCCTAATTGAACCCTGGGTGGCGAGTATCTACTTGGTCAACTAATAACCATGTGATTGGAGTTCTACGGAGTGACGTCCATAAACAGAAGGCGGGTCATATTGAGCAGGAGTTGACTTACTTTATGGCAGTATTTCAAATAATGCAGCTCATTCCAGAGAATATCACACATCTTACTATTGACTCAGATTCAGCGCTCCATCAAGTCCTCAGAAGTCTGATTGGAAGGTACGCTTTCAAGTAAGAAGATTACATACATTTCCTAATAAATTTGAGCAGATTCAGTACTTGATGCTTCATCTAAAAACAGCTCGATTCCGCAAAGTTTTAAACAGAAACTCAGCTACTTTCTACGGTAATCATAATGCATTTGAATATTTGTATAGACAAAAATATAGAAGCTAGTGAGCAGCTTTGGTGGTTAGTTTATTTATGGATTATTTTAGTACTTATTTGTTTATTAGTTGTAAATAGAGGGGTATGCCCCTTTGGAAGCATCTTCCATGTGGGAGAGTTCCTTTTCTGTATTATATTCTTTTAGAAATAGAGGAACTAACTTTTCCTTCGAAACAAGATAAAGAAAAGATAAAAACCAGTCTCGAGGGATTCTGCCCCGTTTCCGACCAAAAACCGTATCTCGTGCAGTCAAGAGCCGACATTTGGATAAAAACGCGGGTTCGATGATTCTAGTGCATTTCATGGCATCACGATCTAGTCTTACGCTTCGAGATGCGTTCCATACTACTCTAGGCCGAAACACACATTTCAGGATATTTTGAGATACGTTTAGCTTAAAGACGTTTTTCACGCGATTCTGGGGTTAGGAACGCGTTGCAGGGGTTTCAAGGTTGTTTAAGACCGAGACCAGTGCTTCGGGCAGTTCGTTGGTAGTTCTAGGCGGCTCTGGGAGAATGAAGGTTGTAAACCGCATTTCACGCGATTCACAGTTCAGAGCCGCGCTCTGGAGCTTCTGTGACGTCTTCTTACTTCAGAACGGGCTTCTGGGGAATTATGGCTCAAGAGCTAATCCTGTCGGACTTTGCCTCATTTCTGACTTTCAAGACAGTTTTGTGCAATCCGTGCCCATTATTTGGAGATAAATGGGTGCAGCGGCACTCTAGGCGTTTTGGGGTATTCCGGTCCAGTCTTTCACCTTAAAATTCGTTTCTGGCGATTCTATGCAGAAGCACCCGTTTGATGATATTCTGAGATACCTTCCTCTTTAATAAGTATTTCAGGCGAATCACGGCTTAGGAACGCATTACATGGGCTTTAGGGTTGTTTCAGACTAAAACGCGTGCTTCGGGCAATTCCGAGGTGATTTTATCATGAAACCACGTTCTAGGTGGCTCTTGAAAGATGCTGGCTCCAAACCGCGCGTTTCACGAAATCCACGGTCGAAAGACGCGCATAGGAAACTTCCAGGAATCCTTTTCCCCTTCAGACGGGACTCGGGCAAACTGGGGTTGAACAACTCATCGTGCGGTATTCAGAGACATTTCTTACTGAAAACCGTATTTCGTGCGGTGAATAGCCTATATCCGGATAAAAGCGTGTCCAGGGTGATTCTACGGCACTCAGGGGGTTATGCTCTTCCGTTTTGCTTTGAAATGCATCTCATACGGTCCTAGGCTGAAATACGCATTTTAGGATATTATGAGGTATGCCTTTCTTTAAAACGTGCTCCACGCGATTCTAGGGTTTCGAACGAATTGCCGGCTATTCAAGGTTGTTTAAGACCGGATCCCATGCTTCGGGCAGCCTGTTGGGGATTCTAAGCGTCTCCTGGCAAATGTAAGCTGTAAACAGCGTTTCGAGCAAGTGATGGTTAGAAGACGCGCTCGTGAAAGTACGAGTACTGCTTTTTCTTTTTCTTTTTTACTTTGAAATGGGTTTCCGGCAAGTTAGTGCATAAAAACTAGTCTCGAGCAGTGGCAGCAGCAAATCTCGAGCACTCTCTTGATCATTTTAAGGAATTCGCAGGGCTGGGCGTCAATTGGACAAAAAGGTGCAAGTTTCTTTGCAAATTGTAAGACTGATGGACAGATGGCAATATCTTCAATTCTTAATGTCACGAAGGTAGATCTTCCAATCAGATATGTTGGGGTTCCCTTGTCTTCCAGGAAGCTCAATTTCAATGACCGTGAACCTCTACTAGCGAAAGTTCGGCAACGATTATTTGGGTGGAAAGCTAAAGCATCATCATATGCAGGTAGCGTGGAACTGATTAAGTCTACATTATCATCCTTCCATCTATTACGGGCGACTGTATTTATGCTTCCTCAAGCTGCTTTGCATGCTTTGGATCGTCATGTCAGGGATTTCTTCTGGAATTGTTGAATTCTCATTACATCCATCCTATAGCTTGGGACTCTATATGCCAACCGATAGCTATGGGTGGATTGGGTATCAACTCAATTCATGGAACAGCCAAGGCAGCCCTCTTAAGGAAAGTTTGGAATGTTGTCAGCAACAAACACACCTGCTGGAGCTTATGGATTAATGCCAAGTACTTCCGTGGAACGTCTTTTTGGGACGTGTTAATCCCTAAAACTGCCCCTTGGGGTTGGAAGAACATTTTAGTGCTTAGACTGATTGCTATGCCTCACATAAAATTACTAGCTGGCAATGGGCACCAAATAAAGTTCTGGACTGACCCTTGGGTTAATGGAGGGCGTTTAAAAGATTGTCATGGAGATAGAGCAGTGTATGATCTAGGCGTGGGGCCTGATATTAACGTCCCTCAATTTATTCAGAATCACAGGTGGAAGTTTCCCACTCCCACTTCAAATGCATTGATGGATATCTTCCAAACGATTCCAAATGAGATCGAGCCATGGCCTAACTTCAATGATGGACTTGTTTGGACTCTACAAGAGCATGGCAACTTCACTTTAAAGTCTCCTCGCAATCTAGTATGCAGGAAATGGGATCAAACCCTCCAGCGGCCTTCTATGATTTGGTTTACAGGGTGTATTAAAAAACACTCCATCTGTGCTTGGATGTTACTAAGGGGAAGGCTAAAGAAAAAAGATTTTCTCCTTCAAAGGAATGTGGCGTGTGATTCTTGTTGCGTTCTTTGCAATTTGTACATGTGAGACAGCTGCTCATTTAATTTTCTACTGCCCTTACTCTCAAGAATTGTGGAAATCTCTCTTAGAAAAGCTAGACCTGGAGCCGATCAGCTGTGAAAATCCTCCATTGGAATTGCTGGAATCCATTATATTTCCAATAGAGCAGCAACAGACAGGCCTTCTGACTCCTGGGAACACTCCAGCACGGCTGTGTTACAGAACATTATTCAGACCGCATGCAGCAGAACTCATTATCTTGACATAGCTTTCTTTCCCAAATGAAATTTGTCATCATTGGAATGTTCCTCCAAGCAACTCAGGTCTCCGATCGAAGCTTCCTCCCTAATTGAACCCTGGGTGGCGAGTATCTACTTGGTCAACTAATAACCATGTGATTGGAGTTCTACGGAGTGACGTCCATAAACAGAAGGCGGGTCATATTGAGCAGGAGTTGACTTACTTTATGGCAGTATTTCAAATAATGCAGCTCATTCCAGAGAATATCACACATCTTACTATTGACTCAGATTCAGCGCTCCATCAAGTCCTCTGAAGTCTGATTGGAAGGTACGCTTTCAAGTAAGAAGATTACATACATTTCCTAATAAATTTGAGCAGATTCAGTACTTGATGCTTCATCTAAGAACAGCTCGATTCCGCAAAGTTTTAAACAGAAACTCAGCTACTTTCTACGGTAATCATAATGCATTTGAATGTTTGTATAGACAAAAATATAGAAGCTAGTGAGCAGCTTTGGTGGTTAGTTTATTTACGGATTATTTTAGTACTTATTTGTTTATTAGTTGTAAATAGAGGGGTATGCCCCTTTGGAAGCATCTTCCATGTGGGAGAGTTCCTTTTCTGTATTATATTCTTTTAGAAATAGAGGAACTAACTTTTCCTTCAAAACAAGATAAAGAAAAGATAAAAACCAGTCTCGAGGGATTCTGCCCCGTTTCCGACCAAAAACCGTATCTCGTGCAGTCAAGAGCCGACATTTGGATAAAAACGCGGGTTCGATGATTCTAGTGCATTTCATGGCATCACGATCTAGTCTTACGCTTCGAGATGCGTTCCATACTACTCTAGGCCGAAACACACATTTCAGGATATTTTGAGATACGTTTAGCTTAAAGACGTTTTTCACGCGATTCTGTGTTTAGGAACGCGTTGCAGGGGTTTCAAGGTTGTAGACCGAGACCAGTGCTTCGGGCAGTTCGTTGGTAGTTCTAGGCGGCTCTGGGAGAATGAAGGTTGTAAACCGCATTTCACGCGATTCACAGTTCAGAGCCGCGCTCTGGAGCTTCTGTGACGTCTTCTTACTTCAGAACGGGCTTCTGGGGAATTATGGCTCAAGAGCTAATCCTGTCGGACTTTGCCTCATTTCTGACTTTCAAGACAGTTTTGTGCAATCCGTGCCCATTATTTGGAGATAAATGGGTGCAGCGGCACTCTAGGCGTTTTGGGGTATTCCGGTCCAGTCTTTCACCTTAAAATTCGTTTCTGGCGATTCTATGCAGAAGCACCCGTTTGATGATATTCTGAGATACCTTCCTCTTTAATAAGTATTTCAGGCGAATCACGGCTTAGGAACGCATTACATGGGCTTTAGGGTTGTTTCAGACTAAAACGCGTGCTTCGGGCAATTCCGAGGTGATTTTATCATGAAACCACGTTCTAGGTGGCTCTTGAAAGATTCTGGCTCCAAATCGCGTTTCACGAAATCCACGGTCGAAAGACGCGCATAGGAAACTTCCAGGAATCCTTTTCCCCTTCAGACGGGACTCGGGCAAGCTGGGGTTGAACAACTCATCGTGCGGTATTCAGAGACATTTCTTACTGAAAACCGTATTTCGTGCGGTGAATAGCCTATATCCAGATAAAAGCGTGTCCAGGGTGATTCTACGGCACTCAGGGGGTTATGCTCTTCCGTTTTGCTTTGAAATGCATCTCATACGGTCCTAGGCTGAAATACGCATTTTAGGATATTATGAGGTATGCCTTTCTTTAAAACGTGCTCCACGCGATTCTAGGGTTTCGAACGAATTGCCGACTATTCAAGGATGTTTAAGACCGGATCCCATGCTTCGGGCAGCCTGTTGGGGATTCTAAGCGTCTCCTGGCAAATGTAAGCTGTAAACAGCGTTTCGCGCAAGTGATGGTTAGAAGACGCGCTCGTGAAAGTACGAGTACTGCTTTTTCTTTTTCTTTTTTACTTTGAAATGGGTTTCCGGCAAGTTAGTGCATAAAAACTAGTCTCGAGCAGTGGCAGCAGCAAATCTCGAGCACTCTCTTGATCATTTTAAGGAATTCGCAGGGCTGGGCGTCAATTGGACAAAAAGGTGCAAGTTTCTTTGCAAATTGTAAGACTGATGGACAGATGGCAATATCTTCAATTCTTAATGTCACGAAGGTAGATCTTCCAATCAGATATGTTGGGGTTCCCTTGTCTTCCAGGAAGCTCAATTTCAATGACCGTGAACCTCTACTAGCGAAAGTTCGGCAACGATTATTTGGGTGGAAAGCTAAAGCATCATCATATGCAGGTAGCGTGGAACTGATTAAGTCTACATTATCTTCCTTCCATCTATTACGGGCGACTGTATTTATGCTTCCTCAAGCTGCTTTGCATGCTTTGGATCGTCATGTCAGGGATTTCTTCTGGAATTGTTGAATTCTCATTACATCCATCCTATAGCTTGGGACTCTATATGCCAACCGATAGCTATGGGTGGATTGGGTATCAACTCAATTCATGGAACAGCCAAGGCAGCCCTCTTAAGGAAAGTTTGGAATGTTGTCAGCAACAAACACACCTGCTGGAGCTTATGGATTAATGCCAAGTACTTCCGTGGAACGTCTTTTTGGGACGTGTTAATCCCTAAAACTGCCCCTTGGGGTTGGAAGAACATTTTAGTGCTTAGACTGATTGCTATGCCTCACATAAAATTACTAGCTGGCAATGGGCACCAAATAAAGTTCTGGACTGACCCTTGGGTTAATGGAGGGCGTTTAAAAGATTGTCATGGAGATAGAGCAGTGTATGATCTAGGCGTGGGGCCTGATATTAACGTCCCTCAATTTATTCAGAATCACAGGTGGAAGTTTCCCACTCCCACTTCAAATGCATTGATGGATATCTTCCAAACGATTCCAAATGAGATCGAGCCATGGCCTAACTTCAATGATGGACTTGTTTGGACTCTGCAAGAGCATGGCAACTTCACTTTAAAGTCTCCTCGCAATCTAGTATGCAGGAAATGGGATCAAACCCTCCAGCGGCCTTCTATGATTTGGTTTACAGGGTGTATTAAAAAACACTCCATCTGTGCTTGGATGTTACTAAGGGGAAGGCTAAAGAAAAAAGATTTTCTCCTTCAAAGGAATGTGGCGTGTGATTCTTGTTGCGTTCTTTGCAATTTGTACATGTGAGACAGCTGCTCATTTAATTTTCTACTGCCCTTACTCTCAAGAATTGTGGAAATCTCTCTTAGAAAAGCTAGACCTGGAGCCGATCAGCTGTGAAAATCCTCCATTGGAATTGCTGGAATCCATTATATTTCCAATAGAGCAGCAACAGACAGGCCTTCTGACTCCTGGGAACACTCCAGCACGGCTGTGTTACAGAACATTATTCAGACCGCATGCAGCAGAACTCATTATCTTGACATAGCTTTCTTTCCCAAATGAAATTTGTCATCATTGGAATGTTCCTCCAAGCAACTCAGGTCTCCGATCGAAGCTTCCTCCCTAATTGAACCCTGGGTGGCGAGTATCTACTTGGTCAACTAATAACCATGTGATTGGAGTTCTACGGAGTGACGTCCATAAACAGAAGGCGGGTCATATTGAGCAGGAGTTGACTTACTTTATGGCAGTATTTCAAATAATGCAGCTCATTCCAGAGAATATCACACATCTTACTATTGACTCAGATTCAGCGCTCCATCAAGTCCTCTGAAGTCTGATTGGAAGGTACGCTTTCAAGTAAGAAGATTACATACATTTCCTAATAAATTTGAGCAGATTCAGTACTTGATGCTTCATCTAAGAACAGCTCGATTCCGCAAAGTTTTAAACAGAAACTCAGCTACTTTCTACGGTAATCATAATGCATTTGAATATTTGTATAGACAAAAATATAGAAGCTAGTGAGCAGCTTTGGTGGTTAGTTTATTTATGGATTATTTTAGTACTTATTTGTTTATTAGTTGTAAATAGAGGGGTATGCCCCTTTGGAAGCATCTTCCATGTGGGAGAGTTCCTTTTCTGTATTATATTCTTTTAGAAATAGAGGAACTAACTTTTCCTTCAAAACAAGATAAAGAAAAGATAAAAACCAGTCTCGAGGGATTCTGCCCCGTTTCCGACCAAAAACCGTATCTCGTGTAGTCAAGAGCCGACATTTGGATAAAAACGCGGGTTCGATCATTCTAGTGCATTTCATGGCATCACGATCTAGTCTTACGCTTCGAGATGCGTTCCATACTACTCTAGGCCGAAACACACATTTCAGGATATTTTGAGATACGTTTAGCTTAAAGACGTTTTTCACGCGATTCTGGGGTTAGGAACGCGTTGCAGGGGTTTCAAGGTTGTTTAAGACCGAGACCAGTGCTTCGGGCAGTTCGTTGGTAGTTCTAGGCGGCTCTGGGAGAATGAAGGTTGTAAACCGCATTTCACGCGATTCACAGTTCAGAGCCGCGCTCTGGAGCTTCTGTGACGTCTTCTTACTTCAGAACGGGCTTCTGGGGAATTATGGCTCAAGAGCTAATCCTGTCGGACTTTGCCTCATTTCTGACTTTCAAGACAGTTTTGTGCAATCCGTGCCCATTATTTGGAGATAAATGGGTGCAGCGGCACTCTAGGCGTTTTGGGGTATTCCGGTCCAGTCTTTCACCTTAAAATTCGTTTCTGGCGATTCTATGCAGAAGCACCCGTTTGATGATATTCTGAGATACCTTCCTCTTTAATAAGTATTTCAGGCGAATCACGGCTTAGGAACGCATTACATGGGCTTTAGGGTTGTTTCAGACTAAAACGCGTGCTTCGGGCAATTCCGAGGTGATTTTATCATGAAACCACGTTCTAGGTGGCTCTTGAAAGATGCTGGCTCCAAACCGCGCGTTTCACGAAATCCACGGTCGAAAGACGCGCATAGGAAACTTCCAGGAATCCTTTTCCCCTTCAGACGGGACTCGGGCAAACTGGGGTTGAACAACTCATCGTGCGGTATTCAGAGACATTTCTTACTGAAAACCGTATTTCGTGCGGTGAATAGCCTATATCCGGATAAAAGCGTGTCCAGGGTGATTCTACGGCACTCAGGGGGTTATGCTCTTCCGTTTTGCTTTGAAATGCATCTCATACGGTCCTAGGCTGAAATACGCATTTTAGGATATTATGAGGTATGCCTTTCTTTAAAACGTGCTCCACGCGATTCTAGGGTTTCGAACGAATTGCCGGCTATTCAAGGTTGTTTAAGACCGGATCCCATGCTTCGGGCAGCCTGTTGGGGATTCTAAGCGTCTCCTGGCAAATGTAAGCTGTAAACAGCGTTTCGAGCAAGTGATGGTTAGAAGACGCGCTCGTGAAAGTACGAGTACTGCTTTTTCTTTTTCTTTTTTACTTTGAAATGGGTTTCCGGCAAGTTAGTGCATAAAAACTAGTCTCGAGCAGTGGCAGCAGCAAATCTCGAGCACTCTCTTGATCATTTTAAGGAATTCGCAGGGCTGGGCGTCAATTGGACAAAAAGGTGCAAGTTTCTTTGCAAATTGTAAGACTGATGGACAGATGGCAATATCTTCAATTCTTAATGTCACGAAGGTAGATCTTCCAATCAGATATGTTGGGGTTCCCTTGTCTTCCAGGAAGCTCAATTTCAATGACCGTGAACCTCTACTAGCGAAAGTTCGGCAACGATTATTTGGGTGGAAAGCTAAAGCATCATCATATGCAGGTAGCGTGGAACTGATTAAGTCTACATTATCATCCTTCCATCTATTACGGGCGACTGTATTTATGCTTCCTCAAGCTGCTTTGCATGCTTTGGATCGTCATGTCAGGGATTTCTTCTGGAATTGTTGAATTCTCATTACATCCATCCTATAGCTTGGGACTCTATATGCCAACCGATAGCTATGGGTGGATTGGGTATCAACTCAATTCATGGAACAGCCAAGGCAGCCCTCTTAAGGAAAGTTTGGAATGTTGTCAGCAACAAACACACCTGCTGGAGCTTATGGATTAATGCCAAGTACTTCCGTGGAACGTCTTTTTGGGACGTGTTAATCCCTAAAACTGCCCCTTGGGGTTGGAAGAACATTTTAGTGCTTAGACTGATTGCTATGCCTCACATAAAATTACTAGCTGGCAATGGGCACCAAATAAAGTTCTGGACTGACCCTTGGGTTAATGGAGGGCGTTTAAAAGATTGTCATGGAGATAGAGCAGTGTATGATCTAGGCGTGGGGCCTGATATTAACGTCCCTCAATTTATTCAGAATCACAGGTGGAAGTTTCCCACTCCCACTTCAAATGCATTGATGGATATCTTCCAAACGATTCCAAATGAGATCGAGCCATGGCCTAACTTCAATGATGGACTTGTTTGGACTCTGCAAGAGCATGGCAACTTCACTTTAAAGTCTCCTCGCAATCTAGTATGCACGAAATGGGATCAAACCCTCCAGCGGCCTTCTATGATTTGGTTTACAGGGTGTATTAAAAAACACTCCATCTGTGCTTGGATGTTACTAAGGGGAAGGCTAAAGAAAAAAGATTTTCTCCTTCAAAGGAATGTGGCGTGTGATTCTTGTTGCGTTCTTTGCAATTTGTACATGTGAGACAGCTGCTCATTTAATTTTCTACTGCCCTTACTCTCAAGAAGTGTGGAAATCTCTCTTAGAAAAGCTAGACCTGGAGCCGATCAGCTGTGAAAATCCTCCATTGGAATTGCTGGAATCCATTATATTTCCAATAGAGCAGCAACAGACAGGCCTTCTGACTCCTGGGAACACTCCAGCACGGCTGTGTTACAGAACATTATTCAGACCGCATGCAGCAGAACTCATTATCTTGACATAGCTTTCTTTCCCAAATGAAATTTGTCATCATTGGAATGTTCCTCCAAGCAACTCAGGTCTCCGATCGAAGCTTCCTCCCTAATTGAACCCTGGGTGGCGAGTATCTACTTGGTCAACTAATAACCATGTGATTGGAGTTCTACGGAGTGACGTCCATAAACAGAAGGCGGGTCATATTGAGCAGGAGTTGACTTACTTTATGGCAGTATTTCAAATAATGCAGCTCATTCCAGAGAATATCACACATCTTACTATTGACTCAGATTCAGCGCTCCATCAAGTCCTCTGAAGTCTGATTGGAAGGTACGCTTTCAAGTAAGAAGATTACATACATTTCCTAATAAATTTGAGCAGATTCAGTACTTGATGCTTCATCTAAGAACAGCTCGATTCCGCAAAGTTTTAAACAGAAACTCAGCTACTTTCTACGGTAATCATAATGCATTTGAATATTTGTATAGACAAAAATATAGAAGCTAGTGAGCAGCTTTGGTGGTTAGTTTATTTATGGATTATTTTAGTACTTATTTGTTTATTAGTTGTAAATAGAGGGGTATGCCCCTTTGGAAGCATCTTCCATGTGGGAGAGTTCCTTTTCTGTATTATATTCTTTTAGAAATAGAGGAACTAACTTTTCCTTCAAAACAAGATAAAGAAAAGATAAAAACCAGTCTCGAGGGATTCTGCCCCGTTTCCGACCAAAAACCGTATCTCGTGCAGTCAAGAGCCGACATTTGGATAAAAACGCGGGTTCGATCATTCTAGTGCATTTCATGGCATCACGATCTAGTCTTACGCTTCGAGATGCGTTCCATACTACTCTAGGCCGAAACACACATTTCAGGATATTTTGAGATACGTTTAGCTTAAAGACGTTTTTCACGCGATTCTGGGGTTAGGAACGCGTTGCAGGGGTTTCAAGGTTGTTTAAGACCGAGACCAGTGCTTCGGGCAGTTCGTTGGTAGTTCTAGGCGGCTCTGGGAGAATGAAGGTTGTAAACCGCATTTCACGCGATTCACAGTTCAGAGCCGCGCTCTGGAGCTTCTGTGACGTCTTCTTACTTCAGAACGGGCTTCTGGGGAATTATGGCTCAAGAGCTAATCCTGTCGGACTTTGCCTCATTTCTGACTTTCAAGACAGTTTTGTGCAATCCGTGCCCATTATTTGGAGATAAATGGGTGCAGCGGCACTCTAGGCGTTTTGGGGTATTCCGGTCCAGTCTTTCACCTTAAAATTCGTTTCAGGCGATTCTATGCAGAAGCACCCGTTTGATGATATTCTGAGATACCTTCCTCTTTAATAAGTATTTCAGGCGAATCACGGCTTAGGAACGCATTACATGGGCTTTAGGGTTGTTTCAGACTAAAACGCGTGCTTCGGGCAATTCCGAGGTGATTTTATCATGAAACCACGTTCTAGGTGGCTCTTGAAAGATGCTGGCTCCAAACCGCGCGTTTCACGAAATCCACGGTCGAAAGACGCGCATAGGAAACTTCCAGGAATCCTTTTCCCCTTCAGACGGGACTCGGGCAAACTGGGGTTGAACAACTCATCGTGCGGTATTCAGAGACATTTCTTACTGAAAACCGTATTTCGTGCGGTGAATAGCCTATATCCGGATAAAAGCGTGTCCAGGGTGATTCTACGGCACTCAGGGGGTTATGCTCTTCCGTTTTGCTTTGAAATGCATCTCATACGGTCCTAGGCTGAAATACGCATTTTAGGATATTATGAGGTATGCCTTTCTTTAAAACGTGCTCCACGCGATTCTAGGGTTTCGAACGAATTGCCGGCTATTCAAGGTTGTTTAAGACCGGATCCCATGCTTCGGGCAGCCTGTTGGGGATTCTAAGCGTCTCCTGGCAAATGTAAGCTGTAAACAGCGTTTCGCGCAAGTGATGGTTAGAAGACGCGCTCGTGAAAGTACGAGTACTGCTTTTTCTTTTTCTTTTTTACTTTGAAATGGGTTTCCGGCAAGTTAGTGCATAAAAACTAGTCTCGAGCAGTGGCAGCAGCAAATCCCGAGCACTCTCTTGATCATTTTAAGGAATTCGCAGGGCTGGGCGTCAATTGGACAAAAAGGTGCAAGTTTCTTTGCAAATTGTAAGACTGATGGACAGATGGCAATATCTTCAATTCTTAATGTCACGAAGGTAGATCTTCCAATCAGATATGTTGGGGTTCCCTTGTCTTCCAGGAAGCTCAATTTCAATGACCGTGAACCTCTACTAGCGAAAGTTCGGCAACGATTATTTGGGTGGAAAGCTAAAGCATCATCATATGCAGGTAGCGTGGAACTGATTAAGTCTACATTATCATCCTTCCATCTATTACGGGCGACTGTATTTATGCTTCCTCAAGCTGCTTTGCATGCTTTGGATCGTCATGTCAGGGATTTCTTCTGGAATTGTTGAATTCTCATTACATCCATCCTATAGCTTGGGACTCTATATGCCAACCGATAGCTATGGGTGGATTGGGTATCAACTCAATTCATGGAACAGCCAAGGCAGCCCTCTTAAGGAAAGTTTGGAATGTTGTCAGCAACAAACACACCTGCTGGAGCTTATGGATTAATGCCAAGTACTTCCGTGGGACGTCTTTTTGGGACGTGTTAATCCCTAAAACTGCCCCTTGGGGTTGGAAGAACATTTTAGTTCTTAGACTGATTGCTATGCCTCACATAAAATTACTAGCTGGCAATGGGCACCAAATAAAGTTCTGGACTGACCCTTGGGTTCATGGAGGGCGTTTAAAAGATTGTCATGGAGATAGAGCAGTGTATGATCTAGGCGTGGGGCCTGATATTAACGTCCCTCAATTTATTCAGAATCACAGGTGGAAGTTTCCCACTCCCACTTCAAATGCATTGATGGATATCTTCCAAACGATTCCAAATGAGATCGAGCCATGGCCTAACTTCAATGATGGACTTGTTTGGACTCTACAAGAGCATGGCAACTTCACTTTAAAGTCTCCTCGCAATCTAGTATGCAGGAAATGGGATCAAACCCTCCAGCGGCCTTCTATGATTTGGTTTACAGGGTGTATTAAAAAACACTCCATCTGTGCTTGGATGTTACTAAGGGGAAGGCTAAAGAAAAAAGATTTTCTCCTTCAAAGGAATGTGGCGTGTGATTCTTGTTGCGTTCTTTGCAATTTGTACATGTGAGACAGCTGCTCATTTAATTTTCTACTGCCCTTACTCTCAAGAATTGTGGAAATCTCTCTTAGAAAAGCTAGACCTGGAGCCGATCAGCTGTGAAAATCCTCCATTGGAATTGCTGGAATCCATTATATTTCCAATAGAGCAGCAACAGACAGGCCTTCTGACTCCTGGGAACACTCCAGCACGGCTGTGTTACAGAACATTATTCAGACCGCATGCAGCAGAACTCATTATCTTGACATAGCTTTCTTTCCCAAATGAAATTTGTCATCATTGGAATGTTCCTCCAAGCAACTCAGGTCTCCGATCGAAGCGTCCTCCCTAATTGAACCCTGGGTGGCGAGTATCTACTTGGTCAACTAATAACCATGTGATTGGAGTTCTACGGAGTGACGTCCATAAACAGAAGGCAGGTCATATTGAGCCGGAGTTGACTTACTTTATGGCAGTATTTCAAATAATGCAGCTCATTCCAGAGAATATCACACATCTTACTATTGACTCAGATTCAGCGCTCCATCAAGTCCTCTGAAGTCTGATTGGAAGGTACGCTTTCAAGTAAGAAGATTACATACATTTCCTAATAAATTTGAGCAGATTCAGTACTTGATGCTTCATCTAAGAACAGCTCGATTCCGCAAAGTTTTAAACAGAAACTCAGCTACTTTCTACGGTAATCATAATGCATTTGAATATTTGTATAGACAAAAATATAGAAGCTAGTGAGCAGCTTTGGTGGTTAGTTTATTTATGGATTATTTTAGTACTTATTTGTTTATTAGTTGTAAATAGAGGGGTATGCCCCTTTGGAAGCATCTTCCATGTGGGAGAGTTCCTTTTCTGTATTATATTCTTTTAGAAATAGAGGAACTAACTTTTCCTTCGAAACAAGATAAAGAAAAGATAAAAACCAGTCTCGAGGGATTCTGCCCCGTTTCCGACCAAAAACCGTATCTCGTGCAGTCAAGAGCCGACATTTGGATAAAAACGCGGGTTCGATGATTCTAGTGCATTTCATGGCATCACGATCTAGTCTTACGCTTCGAGATGCGTTCCATACTACTCTAGGCCGAAACACACATTTCAGGATATTTTGAGATACGTTTAGCTTAAAGACGTTTTTCACGCGATTCTGGGGTTAGGAACGCGTTGCAGGGGTTTCAAGGTTGTTTAAGACCGAGACCAGTGCTTCGGGCAGTTCGTTGGTAGTTCTAGGCGGCTCTGGGAGAATGAAGGTTGTAAACCGCATTTCACGCGATTCACAGTTCAGAGCCGCGCTCTGGAGCTTCTGTGACGTCTTCTTACTTCAGAACGGGCTTCTGGGGAATTATGGCTCAAGAGCTAATCCTGTCGGACTTTGCCTCATTTCTGACTTTCAAGACAGTTTTGTGCAATCCGTGCCCATTATTTGGAGATAAATGGGTGCAGCGGCACTCTAGGCGTTTTGGGGTATTCCGGTCCAGTCTTTCACCTTAAAATTCGTTTCAGGCGATTCTATGCAGAAGCACCCGTTTGATGATATTCTGAGATACCTTCCTCTTTAATAAGTATTTCAGGCGAATCACGGCTTAGGAACGCATTACATGGGCTTTAGGGTTGTTTCAGACTAAAACGCGTGCTTCGGGCAATTCCGAGGTGATTTTATCATGAAACCACGTTCTAGGTGGCTCTTGAAAGATGCTGGCTCCAAACCGCGTTTCACGAAATCCACGGTCGAAAGACGCGCATAGGAAACTTCCAGGAATCCTTTTCCCCTTCAGACGGGACTCGGGCAAACTGGGGTTGAACAACTCATCGTGCGGTATTCAGAGACATTTCTTACTGAAAACCGTATTTCGTGCGGTGAATAGCCTATATCCGGATAAAAGCGTGTCCAGGGTGATTCTACGGCACTCAGGGGGTTATGCTCTTCCGTTTTGCTTTGAAATGCATCTCATACGGTCCTAGGCTGAAATACGCATTTTAGGATATTATGAGGTATGCCTTTCTTTAAAACGTGCTCCACGCGATTCTAGGGTTTCGAACGAATTGCCGGCTATTCAAGGATGTTTAAGACCGGATCCCATGCTTCGGGCAGCCTGTTGGGGATTCTAAGCGTCTCCTGGCAAATGTAAGCTGTAAACAGCGTTTCGCGCAAGTGATGGTTAGAAGACGCGCTCGTGAAAGTACGAGTACTGCTTTTTCTTTTTCTTTTTTACTTTGAAATGGGTTTCCGGCAAGTTAGTGCATAAAAACTAGTCTCGAGCAGTGGCAGCAGCAAATCTCGAGCACTCTCTTGATCATTTTAAGGAATTCGCAGGGCTGGGCGTCAATTGGACAAAAAGGTGCAAGTTTCTTTGCAAATTGTAAGACTGATGGACAGATGGCAATATCTTCAATTCTTAATGTCACGAAGGTAGATCTTCCAATCAGATATGTTGGGGTTCCCTTGTCTTCCAGGAAGCTCAATTTCAATGACCGTGAACCTCTACTAGCGAAAGTTCGGCAACGATTATTTGGGTGGAAAGCTAAAGCATCATCATATGCAGGTAGCGTGGAACTGATTAAGTCTACATTATCTTCCTTCCATCTATTACGGGCGACTGTATTTATGCTTCCTCAAGCTGCTTTGCATGCTTTGGATCGTCATGTCAGGGATTTCTTCTGGAATTGTTGAATTCTCATTACATCCATCCTATAGCTTGGGACTCTATATGCCAACCGATAGCTATGGGTGGATTGGGTATCAACTCAATTCATGGAACAGCCAAGGCAGCCCTCTTAAGGAAAGTTTGGAATGTTGTCAGCAACAAACACACCTGCTGGAGCTTATGGATTAATGCCAAGTACTTCCGTGGAACGTCTTTTTGGGACGTGTTAATCCCTAAAACTGCCCCTTGGGGTTGGAAGAACATTTTAGTTCTTAGACTGATTGCTATGCCTCACATAAAATTACTAGCTGGCAATGGGCACCAAATAAAGTTCTGGACTGACCCTTGGGTTCATGGAGGGCGTTTAAAAGATTGTCATGGAGATAGAGCAGTGTATGATCTAGGCGTGGGGCCTGATATTAACGTCCCTCAATTTATTCAGAATCACAGGTGGAAGTTTCCCACTCCCACTTCAAATGCATTGATGGATATCTTCCAAACGATTCCAAATGAGATCGAGCCATGGCCTAACTTCAATGATGGACTTGTTTGGACTCTACAAGAGCATGGCAACTTCACTTTAAAGTCTCCTCGCAATCTAGTATGCAGGAAATGGGATCAAACCCTCCAGCGGCCTTCTATGATTTGGTTTACAGGGTGTATTAAAAAACACTCCATCTGTGCTTGGATGTTACTAAGGGGAAGGCTAAAGAAAAAAGATTTTCTCCTTCAAAGGAATGTGGCGTGTGATTCTTGTTGCGTTCTTTGCAATTTGTACATGTGAGACAGCTGCTCATTTAATTTTCTACTGCCCTTACTCTCAAGAATTGTGGAAATCTCTCTTAGAAAAGCTAGACCTGGAGCCGATCAGCTGTGAAAATCCTCCATTGGAATTGCTGGAATCCATTATATTTCCAATAGAGCAGCAACAGACAGGCCTTCTGACTCCTGGGAACACTCCAGCACGGCTGTGTTACAGAACATTATTCAGACCGCATGCAGCAGAACTCATTATCTTGACATAGCTTTCTTTCCCAAATGAAATTTGTCATCATTGGAATGTTCCTCCAAGCAACTCAGGTCTCCGATCGAAGCTTCCTCCCTAATTGAACCCTGGGTGGCGAGTATCTACTTGGTCAACTAATAACCATGTGATTGGAGTTCTACGGAGTGACGTCCATAAACAGAAGGCATGTCATATTGAGCAGGAGTTGACTTACTTTATGGCAGTATTTCAAATAATGCAGCTCATTCCAGAGAATATCACACATCTTACTATTGACTCAGATTCAGCGCTCCATCAAGTCCTCTGAAGTCTGATTGGAAGGTACGCTTTCAAGTAAGAAGATTACATACATTTCCTAATAAATTTGAGCAGATTCAGTACTTGATGCTTCATCTAAGAACAGCTCGATTCCGCAAAGTTTTAAACAGAAACTCAGCTACTTTCTACGGTAATCATAATGCATTTGAATATTTGTATAGACAAAAATATAGAAGCTAGTGAGCAGCTTTGGTGGTTAGTTTATTTATGGATTATTTTAGTACTTATTTGTTTATTAGTTGTAAATAGAGGGGTATGCCCCTTTGGAAGCATCTTCCATGTGGGAGAGTTCCTTTTCTGTATTATATTCTTTTAGAAATAGAGGAACTAACTTTTCCTTCGAAACAAGATAAAGAAAAGATAAAAACCAGTCTCGAGGGATTCTGCCCCGTTTCCGACCAAAAACCGTATCTCGTGCAGTCAAGAGCCGACATTTGGATAAAAACGCGGGTTCGATGATTCTAGTGCATTTCATGGCATCACGATCTAGTCTTACGCTTCGAGATGCGTTCCATACTACTCTAGGCCGAAACACACATTTCAGGATATTTTGAGATACGTTTAGCTTAAAGACGTTTTTCACGCGATTCTGGGGTTAGGAACGCGTTGCAGGGGTTTCAAGGTTGTTTAAGACCGAGACCAGTGCTTCGGGCAGTTCGTTGGTAGTTCTAGGCGGCTCTGGGAGAATGAAGGTTGTAAACCGCATTTCACGCGATTCACAGTTCAGAGCCGCGCTCTGGAGCTTCTGTGACGTCTTCTTACTTCAGAACGGGCTTCTGGGGAATTATGGCTCAAGAGCTAATCCTGTCGGACTTTGCCTCATTTCTGACTTTCAAGACAGTTTTGTGCAATCCGTGCCCATTATTTGGAGATAAATGGGTGCAGCGGCACTCTAGGCGTTTTGGGGTATTCCGGTCCAGTCTTTCACCTTAAAATTCGTTTCAGGCGATTCTATGCAGAAGCACCCGTTTGATGATATTCTGAGATACCTTCCTCTTTAATAAGTATTTCAGGCGAATCACGGCTTAGGAACGCATTACATGGGCTTTAGGGTTGTTTCAGACTAAAACGCGTGCTTCGGGCAATTCCGAGGTGATTTTATCATGAAACCACGTTCTAGGTGGCTCTTGAAAGATGCTGGCTCCAAACCGCGTTTCACGAAATCCACGGTCGAAAGACGCGCATAGGAAACTTCCAGGAATCCTTTTCCCCTTCAGACGGGACTCGGGCAAACTGGGGTTGAACAACTCATCGTGCGGTATTCAGAGACATTTCTTACTGAAAACCGTATTTTGTGCAGTGAATAGCCTATATCCGGATAAAAGCGTGTCCAGGGTGATTCTACGGCACTCAGGGGGTTATGCTCTTCCGTTTTGCTTTGAAATGCATCTCATACGGTCCTAGGCTGAAATACGCATTTTAGGATATTATGAGGTATGCCTTTCTTTAAAACGTGCTCCACGCGATTCTAGGGTTTCGAACGAATTGCCGGCTATTCAAGGATGTTTAAGACCGGATCCCATGCTTCGGGCAGCCTGTTGGGGATTCTAAGCGTCTCCTGGCAAATGTAAGCTGTAAACAGCGTTTCGCGCAAGTGATGGTTAGAAGACGCGCTCGTGAAAGTACGAGTACTGCTTTTTCTTTTTCTTTTTTACTTTGAAATGGGTTTCCGGCAAGTTAGTGCATAAAAACTAGTCTCGAGCAGTGGCAGCAGCAAATCTCGAGCACTCTCTTGATCATTTTAAGGAATTCGCAGGGCTGGGCGTCAATTGGACAAAAAGGTGCAAGTTTCTTTGCAAATTGTAAGACTGATGGACAGATGGCAATATCTTCAATTCTTAATGTCACGAAGGTAGATCTTCCAATCAGATATGTTGGGGTTCCCTTGTCTTCCAGGAAGCTCAATTTCAATGACCGTGAACCTCTACTAGCGAAAGTTCGGCAACGATTATTTGGGTGGAAAGCTAAAGCATCATCATATGCAGGTAGCGTGGAACTGATTAAGTCTACATTATCTTCCTTCCATCTATTACGGGCGACTGTATTTATGCTTCCTCAAGCTGCTTTGCATGCTTTGGATCGTCATGTCAGGGATTTCTTCTGGAATTGTTGAATTCTCATTACATCCATCCTATAGCTTGGGACTCTATATGCCAACCGATAGCTATGGGTGGATTGGGTATCAACTCAATTCATGGAACAGCCAAGGCAGCCCTCTTAAGGAAAGTTTGGAATGTTGTCAGCAACAAACACACCTGCTGGAGCTTATGGATTAATGCCAAGTACTTCCGTGGAACGTCTTTTTGGGACGTGTTAATCCCTAAAACTGCCCCTTGGGGTTGGAAGAACATTTTAGTTCTTAGACTGATTGCTATGCCTCACATAAAATTACTAGCTGGCAATGGGCACCAAATAAAGTTCTGGACTGACCCTTGGGTTCATGGAGGGCGTTTAAAAGATTGTCATGGAGATAGAGCAGTGTATGATCTAGGCGTGGGGCCTGATATTAACGTCCCTCAATTTATTCAGAATCACAGGTGGAAGTTTCCCACTCCCACTTCAAATGCATTGATGGATATCTTCCAAACGATTCCAAATGAGATCGAGCCATGGCCTAACTTCAATGATGGACTTGTTTGGACTCTACAAGAGCATGGCAACTTCACTTTAAAGTCTCCTCGCAATCTAGTATGCAGGAAATGGGATCAAACCCTCCAGCGGCCTTCTATGATTTGGTTTACAGGGTGTATTAAAAAACACTCCATCTGTGCTTGGATGTTACTAAGGGGAAGGCTAAAGAAAAAAGATTTTCTCCTTCAAAGGAATGTGGCGTGTGATTCTTGTTGCGTTCTTTGCAATTTGTACATGTGAGACAGCTGCTCATTTAATTTTCTACTGCCCTTACTCTCAAGAATTGTGGAAATCTCTCTTAGAAAAGCTAGACCTGGAGCCGATCAGCTGTGAAAATCCTCCATTGGAATTGCTGGAATCCATTATATTTCCAATAGAGCAGCAACAGACAGGCCTTCTGACTCCTGGGAACACTCCAGCACGGCTGTGTTACAGAACATTATTCAGACCGCATGCAGCAGAACTCATTATCTTGACATAGCTTTCTTTCCCAAATGAAATTTGTCATCATTGGAATGTTCCTCCAAGCAACTCAGGTCTCCGATCGAAGCTTCCTCCCTAATTGAACCCTGGGTGGCGAGTATCTACTTGGTCAACTAATAACCATGTGATTGGAGTTCTACGGAGTGACGTCCATAAACAGAAGGCATGTCATATTGAGCAGGAGTTGACTTACTTTATGGCAGTATTTCAAATAATGCAGCTCATTCCAGAGAATATCACACATCTTACTATTGACTCAGATTCAGCGCTCCATCAAGTCCTCTGAAGTCTGATTGGAAGGTACGCTTTCAAGTAAGAAGATTACATACATTTCCTAATAAATTTGAGCAGATTCAGTACTTGATGCTTCATCTAAGAACAGCTCGATTCCGCAAAGTTTTAAACAGAAACTCAGCTACTTTCTACGGTAATCATAATGCATTTGAATATTTGTATAGACAAAAATATAGAAGCTAGTGAGCAGCTTTGGTGGTTAGTTTATTTATGGATTATTTTAGTACTTATTTGTTTATTAGTTGTAAATAGAGGGGTATGCCCCTTTGGAAGCATCTTCCATGTGGGAGAGTTCCTTTTCTGTATTATATTCTTTTAGAAATAGAGGAACTAACTTTTCCTTCGAAACAAGATAAAGAAAAGATAAAAACCAGTCTCGAGGGATTCTGCCCCGTTTCCGACCAAAAACCGTATCTCGTGCAGTCAAGAGCCGACATTTGGATAAAAACGCGGGTTCGATGATTCTAGTGCATTTCATGGCATCACGATCTAGTCTTACGCTTCGAGATGCGTTCCATACTACTCTAGGCCGAAACACACATTTCAGGATATTTTGAGATACGTTTAGCTTAAAGACGTTTTTCACGCGATTCTGGGGTTAGGAACGCGTTGCAGGGGTTTCAAGGTTGTTTAAGACCGAGACCAGTGCTTCGGGCAGTTCGTTGGTAGTTCTAGGCGGCTCTGGGAGAATGAAGGTTGTAAACCGCATTTCACGCGATTCACAGTTCAGAGCCGCGCTCTGGAGCTTCTGTGACGTCTTCTTACTTCAGAACGGGCTTCTGGGGAATTATGGCTCAAGAGCTAATCCTGTCGGACTTTGCCTCATTTCTGACTTTCAAGACAGTTTTGTGCAATCCGTGCCCATTATTTGGAGATAAATGGGTGCAGCGGCACTCTAGGCGTTTTGGGGTATTCCGGTCCAGTCTTTCACCTTAAAATTCGTTTCAGGCGATTCTATGCAGAAGCACCCGTTTGATGATATTCTGAGATACCTTCCTCTTTAATAAGTATTTCAGGCGAATCACGGCTTAGGAACGCATTACATGGGCTTTAGGGTTGTTTCAGACTAAAACGCGTGCTTCGGGCAATTCCGAGGTGATTTTATCATGAAACCACGTTCTAGGTGGCTCTTGAAAGATGCTGGCTCCAAACCGCGTTTCACGAAATCCACGGTCGAAAGACGCGCATAGGAAACTTCCAGGAATCCTTTTCCCCTTCAGACGGGACTCGGGCAAACTGGGGTTGAACAACTCATCGTGCGGTATTCAGAGACATTTCTTACTGAAAACCGTATTTCGTGCGGTGAATAGCCTATATCCGGATAAAAGCGTGTCCAGGGTGATTCTACGGCACTCAGGGGGTTATGCTCTTCCGTTTTGCTTTGAAATGCATCTCATACGGTCCTAGGCTGAAATACGCATTTTAGGATATTATGAGGTATGCCTTTCTTTAAAACGTGCTCCACGCGATTCTAGGGTTTCGAACGAATTGCCGGCTATTCAAGGATGTTTAAGACCGGATCCCATGCTTCGGGCAGCCTGTTGGGGATTCTAAGCGTCTCCTGGCAAATGTAAGCTGTAAACAGCGTTTCGCGCAAGTGATGGTTAGAAGACGCGCTCGTGAAAGTACGAGTACTGCTTTTTCTTTTTCTTTTTTACTTTGAAATGGGTTTCCGGCAAGTTAGTGCATAAAAACTAGTCTCGAGCAGTGGCAGCAGCAAATCTCGAGCACTCTCTTGATCATTTTAAGGAATTCGCAGGGCTGGGCGTCAATTGGACAAAAAGGTGCAAGTTTCTTTGCAAATTGTAAGACTGATGGACAGATGGCAATATCTTCAATTCTTAATGTCACGAAGGTAGATCTTCCAATCAGATATGTTGGGGTTCCCTTGTCTTCCAGGAAGCTCAATTTCAATGACCGTGAACCTCTACTAGCGAAAGTTCGGCAACGATTATTTGGGTGGAAAGCTAAAGCATCATCATATGCAGGTAGCGTGGAACTGATTAAGTCTACATTATCTTCCTTCCATCTATTACGGGCGACTGTATTTATGCTTCCTCAAGCTGCTTTGCATGCTTTGGATCGTCATGTCAGGGATTTCTTCTGGAATTGTTGAATTCTCATTACATCCATCCTATAGCTTGGGACTCTATATGCCAACCGATAGCTATGGGTGGATTGGGTATCAACTCAATTCATGGAACAGCCAAGGCAGCCCTCTTAAGGAAAGTTTGGAATGTTGTCAGCAACAAACACACCTGCTGGAGCTTATGGATTAATGCCAAGTACTTCCGTGGAACGTCTTTTTGGGACGTGTTAATCCCTAAAACTGCCCCTTGGGGTTGGAAGAACATTTTAGTTCTTAGACTGATTGCTATGCCTCACATAAAATTACTAGCTGGCAATGGGCACCAAATAAAGTTCTGGACTGACCCTTGGGTTCATGGAGGGCGTTTAAAAGATTGTCATGGAGATAGAGCAGTGTATGATCTAGGCGTGGGGCCTGATATTAACGTCCCTCAATTTATTCAGAATCACAGGTGGAAGTTTCCCACTCCCACTTCAAATGCATTGATGGATATCTTCCAAACGATTCCAAATGAGATCGAGCCATGGCCTAACTTCAATGATGGACTTGTTTGGACTCTACAAGAGCATGGCAACTTCACTTTAAAGTCTCCTCGCAATCTAGTATGCAGGAAATGGGATCAAACCCTCCAGCGGCCTTCTATGATTTGGTTTACAGGGTGTATTAAAAAACACTCCATCTGTGCTTGGATGTTACTAAGGGGAAGGCTAAAGAAAAAAGATTTTCTCCTTCAAAGGAATGTGGCGTGTGATTCTTGTTGCGTTCTTTGCAATTTGTACATGTGAGACAGCTGCTCATTTAATTTTCTACTGCCCTTACTCTCAAGAATTGTGGAAATCTCTCTTAGAAAAGCTAGACCTGGAGCCGATCAGCTGTGAAAATCCTCCATTGGAATTGCTGGAATCCATTATATTTCCAATAGAGCAGCAACAGACAGGCCTTCTGACTCCTGGGAACACTCCAGCACGGCTGTGTTACAGAACATTATTCAGACCGCATGCAGCAGAACTCATTATCTTGACATAGCTTTCTTTCCCAAATGAAATTTGTCATCATTGGAATGTTCCTCCAAGCAACTCAGGTCTCCGATCGAAGCTTCCTCCCTAATTGAACCCTGGGTGGCGAGTATCTACTTGGTCAACTAATAACCATGTGATTGGAGTTCTACGGAGTGACGTCCATAAACAGAAGGCATGTCATATTGAGCAGGAGTTGACTTACTTTATGGCAGTATTTCAAATAATGCAGCTCATTCCAGAGAATATCACACATCTTACTATTGACTCAGATTCAGCGCTCCATCAAGTCCTCTGAAGTCTGATTGGAAGGTACGCTTTCAAGTAAGAAGATTACATACATTTCCTAATAAATTTGAGCAGATTCAGTACTTGATGCTTCATCTAAGAACAGCTCGATTCCGCAAAGTTTTAAACAGAAACTCAGCTACTTTCTACGGTAATCATAATGCATTTGAATATTTGTATAGACAAAAATATAGAAGCTAGTGAGCAGCTTTGGTGGTTAGTTTATTTATGGATTATTTTAGTACTTATTTGTTTATTAGTTGTAAATAGAGGGGTATGCCCCTTTGGAAGCATCTTCCATGTGGGAGAGTTCCTTTTCTGTATTATATTCTTTTAGAAATAGAGGAACTAACTTTTCCTTCGAAACAAGATAAAGAAAAGATAAAAACCAGTCTCGAGGGATTCTGCCCCGTTTCCGACCAAAAACCGTATCTCGTGCAGTCAAGAGCCGACATTTGGATAAAAACGCGGGTTCGATGATTCTAGTGCATTTCATGGCATCACGATCTAGTCTTACGCTTCGAGATGCGTTCCATACTACTCTAGGCCGAAACACACATTTCAGGATATTTTGAGATACGTTTAGCTTAAAGACGTTTTTCACGCGATTCTGGGGTTAGGAACGCGTTGCAGGGGTTTCAAGGTTGTTTAAGACCGAGACCAGTGCTTCGGGCAGTTCGTTGGTAGTTCTAGGCGGCTCTGGGAGAATGAAGGTTGTAAACCGCATTTCACGCGATTCACAGTTCAGAGCCGCGCTCTGGAGCTTCTGTGACGTCTTCTTACTTCAGAACGGGCTTCTGGGGAATTATGGCTCAAGAGCTAATCCTGTCGGACTTTGCCTCATTTCTGACTTTCAAGACAGTTTTGTGCAATCCGTGCCCATTATTTGGAGATAAATGGGTGCAGCGGCACTCTAGGCGTTTTGGGGTATTCCGGTCCAGTCTTTCACCTTAAAATTCGTTTCAGGCGATTCTATGCAGAAGCACCCGTTTGATGATATTCTGAGATACCTTCCTCTTTAATAAGTATTTCAGGCGAATCACGGCTTAGGAACGCATTACATGGGCTTTAGGGTTGTTTCAGACTAAAACGCGTGCTTCGGGCAATTCCGAGGTGATTTTATCATGAAACCGCGTTCTAGGTGGCTCTTGAAAGATGCTGGCTCCAAACCGCGTTTCACGAAATCCACGGTCGAAAGACGCGCATAGGAAACTTCCAGGAATCCTTTTCCCCTTCAGACGGGACTCGGGCAAACTGGGGTTGAACAACTCATCGTGCGGTATTCAGAGACATTTCTTACTGAAAACCGTATTTCGTGCGGTGAATAGCCTATATCCGGATAAAAGCGTGTCCAGGGTGATTCTACGGCACTCAGGGGGTTATGCTCTTCCGTTTTGCTTTGAAATGCATCTCATACGGTCCTAGGCTGAAATACGCATTTTAGGATATTATGAGGTATGCCTTTCTTTAAAACGTGCTCCACGCGATTCTAGGGTTTCGAACGAATTGCCGGCTATTCAAGGATGTTTAAGACCGGATCCCATGCTTCGGGCAGCCTGTTGGGGATTCTAAGCGTCTCCTGGCAAATGTAAGTTGTAAACAGCGTTTCGCGCAAGTGATGGTTAGAAGACGCGCTCGTGAAAGTACGAGTACTGCTTTTTCTTTTTCTTTTTTACTTTGAAATGGGTTTCCGGCAAGTTAGTGCATAAAAACTAGTCTCGAGCAGTGGCAGCAGCAAATCTCGAGCACTCTCTTGATCATTTTAAGGAATTCGCAGGGCTGGGCGTCAATTGGACAAAAAGGTGCAAGTTTCTTTGCAAATTGTAAGACTGATGGACAGATGGCAATATCTTCAATTCTTAATGTCACGAAGGTAGATCTTCCAATCAGATATGTTGGGGTTCCCTTGTCTTCCAGGAAGCTCAATTTCAATGACCGTGAACCTCTACTAGCGAAAGTTCGGCAACGATTATTTGGGTGGAAAGCTAAAGCATCATCATATGCAGGTAGCGTGGAACTGATTAAGTCTACATTATCTTCCTTCCATCTATTACGGGCGACTGTATTTATGCTTCCTCAAGCTGCTTTGCATGCTTTGGATCGTCATGTCAGGGATTTCTTCTGGAATTGTTGAATTCTCATTACATCCATCCTATAGCTTGGGACTCTATATGCCAACCGATAGCTATGGGTGGATTGGGTATCAACTCAATTCATGGAACAGCCAAGGCAGCCCTCTTAAGGAAAGTTTGGAATGTTGTCAGCAACAAACACACCTGCTGGAGCTTATGGATTAATGCCAAGTACTTCCGTGGAACGTCTTTTTGGGACGTGTTAATCCCTAAAACTGCCCCTTGGGGTTGGAAGAACATTTTAGTTCTTAGACTGATTGCTATGCCTCACATAAAATTACTAGCTGGCAATGGGCACCAAATAAAGTTCTGGACTGACCCTTGGGTTCATGGAGGGCGTTTAAAAGATTGTCATGGAGATAGAGCAGTGTATGATCTAGGCGTGGGGCCTGATATTAACGTCCCTCAATTTATTCAGAATCACAGGTGGAAGTTTCCCACTCCCACTTCAAATGCATTGATGGATATCTTCCAAACGATTCCAAATGAGATCGAGCCATGGCCTAACTTCAATGATGGACTTGTTTGGACTCTACAAGAGCATGGCAACTTCACTTTAAAGTCTCCTCGCAATCTAGTATGCAGGAAATGGGATCAAACCCTCCAGCGGCCTTCTATGATTTGGTTTACAGGGTGTATTAAAAAACACTCCATCTGTGCTTGGATGTTACTAAGGGGAAGGCTAAAGAAAAAAGATTTTCTCCTTCAAAGGAATGTGGCGTGTGATTCTTGTTGCGTTCTTTGCAATTTGTACATGTGAGACAGCTGCTCATTTAATTTTCTACTGCCCTTACTCTCAAGAATTGTGGAAATCTCTCTTAGAAAAGCTAGACCTGGAGCCGATCAGCTGTGAAAATCCTCCATTGGAATTGCTGGAATCCATTATATTTCCAATAGAGCAGCAACAGACAGGCCTTCTGACTCCTGGGAACACTCCAGCACGGCTGTGTTACAGAACATTATTCAGACCGCATGCAGCAGAACTCATTATCTTGACATAGCTTTCTTTCCCAAATGAAATTTGTCATCATTGGAATGTTCCTCCAAGCAACTCAGGTCTCCGATCGAAGCTTCCTCCCTAATTGAACCCTGGGTGGCGAGTATCTACTTGGTCAACTAATAACCATGTGATTGGAGTTCTACGGAGTGACGTCCATAAACAGAAGGCATGTCATATTGAGCAGGAGTTGACTTACTTTATGGCAGTATTTCAAATAATGCAGCTCATTCCAGAGAATATCACACATCTTACTATTGACTCAGATTCAGCGCTCCATCAAGTCCTCTGAAGTCTGATTGGAAGGTACGCTTTCAAGTAAGAAGATTACATACATTTCCTAATAAATTTGAGCAGATTCAGTACTTGATGCTTCATCTAAGAACAGCTCGATTCCGCAAAGTTTTAAACAGAAACTCAGCTACTTTCTACGGTAATCATAATGCATTTGAATATTTGTATAGACAAAAATATAGAAGCTAGTGAGCAGCTTTGGTGGTTAGTTTATTTATGGATTATTTTAGTACTTATTTGTTTATTAGTTGTAAATAGAGGGGTATGCCCCTTTGGAAGCATCTTCCATGTGGGAGAGTTCCTTTTCTGTATTATATTCTTTTAGAAATAGAGGAACTAACTTTTCCTTCGAAACAAGATAAAGAAAAGATAAAAACCAGTCTCGAGGGATTCTGCCCCGTTTCCGACCAAAAACCGTATCTCGTGCAGTCAAGAGCCGACATTTGGATAAAAACGCGGGTTCGATGATTCTAGTGCATTTCATGGCATCACGATCTAGTCTTACGCTTCGAGATGCGTTCCATACTACTCTAGGCCGAAACACACATTTCAGGATATTTTGAGATACGTTTAGCTTAAAGACGTTTTTCACGCGATTCTGGGGTTAGGAACGCGTTGCAGGGGTTTCAAGGTTGTTTAAGACCGAGACCAGTGCTTCGGGCAGTTCGTTGGTAGTTCTAGGCGGCTCTGGGAGAATGAAGGTTGTAAACCGCATTTCACGCGATTCACAGTTCAGAGCCGCGCTCTGGAGCTTCTGTGACGTCTTCTTACTTCAGAACGGGCTTCTGGGGAATTATGGCTCAAGAGCTAATCCTGTCGGACTTTGCCTCATTTCTGACTTTCAAGACAGTTTTGTGCAATCCATGCCCATTATTTGGAGATAAATGGGTGCAGCGGCACTCTAGGCGTTTTGGGGTATTCCGGTCCAGTCTTTCACCTTAAAATTCGTTTCAGGCGATTCTATGCAGAAGCACCCGTTTGATGATATTCTGAGATACCTTCCTCTTTAATAAGTATTTCAGGCGAATCACGGCTTAGGAACGCATTACATGGGCTTTAGGGTTGTTTCAGACTAAAACGCGTGCTTCGGGCAATTCCGAGGTGATTTTATCATGAAACCACGTTCTAGGTGGCTCTTGAAAGATGCTGGCTCCAAACCGCGTTTCACGAAATCCACGGTCGAAAGACGCGCATAGGAAACTTCCAGGAATCCTTTTCCCCTTCAGACGGGACTCGGGCAAACTGGGGTTGAACAACTCATCGTGCGGTATTCAGAGACATTTCTTACTGAAAACCGTATTTCGTGCGGTGAATAGCCTATATCCGGATAAAAGCGTGTCCAGGGTGATTCTACGGCACTCAGGGGGTTATGCTCTTCCGTTTTGCTTTGAAATGCATCTCATACGGTCCTAGGCTGAAATACGCATTTTAGGATATTATGAGGTATGCCTTTCTTTAAAACGTGCTCCACGCGATTCTAGGGTTTCGAACGAATTGCCGGCTATTCAAGGATGTTTAAGACCGGATCCCATGCTTCGGGCAGCCTGTTGGGGATTCTAAGCGTCTCCTGGCAAATGTAAGCTGTAAACAGCGTTTCGCGCAAGTGATGGTTAGAAGACGCGCTCGTGAAAGTACGAGTACTGCTTTTTCTTTTTCTTTTTTACTTTGAAATGGGTTTCCGGCAAGTTAGTGCATAAAAACTAGTCTCGAGCAGTGGCAGCAGCAAATCTCGAGCACTCTCTTGATCATTTTAAGGAATTCGCAGGGCTGGGCGTCAATTGGACAAAAAGGTGCAAGTTTCTTTGCAAATTGTAAGACTGATGGACAGATGGCAATATCTTCAATTCTTAATGTCACGAAGGTAGATCTTCCAATCAGATATGTTGGGGTTCCCTTGTCTTCCAGGAAGCTCAATTTCAATGACCGTGAACCTCTACTAGCGAAAGTTCGGCAACGATTATTTGGGTGGAAAGCTAAAGCATCATCATATGCAGGTAGCGTGGAACTGATTAAGTCTACATTATCTTCCTTCCATCTATTACGGGCGACTGTATTTATGCTTCCTCAAGCTGCTTTGCATGCTTTGGATCGTCATGTCAGGGATTTCTTCTGGAATTGTTGAATTCTCATTACATCCATCCTATAGCTTGGGACTCTATATGCCAACCGATAGCTATGGGTGGATTGGGTATCAACTCAATTCATGGAACAGCCAAGGCAGCCCTCTTAAGGAAAGTTTGGAATGTTGTCAGCAACAAACACACCTGCTGGAGCTTATGGATTAATGCCAAGTACTTCCGTGGAACGTCTTTTTGGGACGTGTTAATCCCTAAAACTGCCCCTTGGGGTTGGAAGAACATTTTAGTTCTTAGACTGATTGCTATGCCTCACATAAAATTACTAGCTGGCAATGGGCACCAAATAAAGTTCTGGACTGACCCTTGGGTTCATGGAGGGCGTTTAAAAGATTGTCATGGAGATAGAGCAGTGTATGATCTAGGCGTGGGGCCTGATATTAACGTCCCTCAATTTATTCAGAATCACAGGTGGAAGTTTCCCACTCCCACTTCAAATGCATTGATGGATATCTTCCAAACGATTCCAAATGAGATCGAGCCATGGCCTAACTTCAATGATGGACTTGTTTGGACTCTACAAGAGCATGGCAACTTCACTTTAAAGTCTCCTCGCAATCTAGTATGCAGGAAATGGGATCAAACCCTCCAGCGGCCTTCTATGATTTGGTTTACAGGGTGTATTAAAAAACACTCCATCTGTGCTTGGATGTTACTAAGGGGAAGGCTAAAGAAAAAAGATTTTCTCCTTCAAAGGAATGTGGCGTGTGATTCTTGTTGCGTTCTTTGCAATTTGTACATGTGAGACAGCTGCTCATTTAATTTTCTACTGCCCTTACTCTCAAGAATTGTGGAAATCTCTCTTAGAAAAGCTAGACCTGGAGCCGATCAGCTGTGAAAATCCTCCATTGGAATTGCTGGAATCCATTATATTTCCAATAGAGCAGCAACAGACAGGCCTTCTGACTCCTGGGAACACTCCAGCACGGCTGTGTTACAGAACATTATTCAGACCGCATGCAGCAGAACTCATTATCTTGACATAGCTTTCTTTCCCAAATGAAATTTGTCATCATTGGAATGTTCCTCCAAGCAACTCAGGTCTCCGATCGAAGCTTCCTCCCTAATTGAACCCTGGGTGGCGAGTATCTACTTGGTCAACTAATAACCATGTGATTGGAGTTCTACGGAGTGACGTCCATAAACAGAAGGCATGTCATATTGAGCAGGAGTTGACTTACTTTATGGCAGTATTTCAAATAATGCAGCTCATTCCAGAGAATATCACACATCTTACTATTGACTCAGATTCAGCGCTCCATCAAGTCCTCTGAAGTCTGATTGGAAGGTACGCTTTCAAGTAAGAAGATTACATACATTTCCTAATAAATTTGAGCAGATTCAGTACTTGATGCTTCATCTAAGAACAGCTCGATTCCGCAAAGTTTTAAACAGAAACTCAGCTACTTTCTACGGTAATCATAATGCATTTGAATATTTGTATAGACAAAAATATAGAAGCTAGTGAGCAGCTTTGGTGGTTAGTTTATTTATGGATTATTTTAGTACTTATTTGTTTATTAGTTGTAAATAGAGGGGTATGCCCCTTTGGAAGCATCTTCCATGTGGGAGAGTTCCTTTTCTGTATTATATTCTTTTAGAAATAGAGGAACTAACTTTTCCTTCGAAACAAGATAAAGAAAAGATAAAAACCAGTCTCGAGGGATTCTGCCCCGTTTCCGACCAAAAACCGTATCTCGTGCAGTCAAGAGCCGACATTTGGATAAAAACGCGGGTTCGATGATTCTAGTGCATTTCATGGCATCACGATCTAGTCTTACGCTTCGAGATGCGTTCCATACTACTCTAGGCCGAAACACACATTTCAGGATATTTTGAGATACGTTTAGCTTAAAGACGTTTTTCACGCGATTCTGGGGTTAGGAACGCGTTGCAGGGGTTTCAAGGTTGTTTAAGACCGAGACCAGTGCTTCGGGCAGTTCGTTGGTAGTTCTAGGCGGCTCTGGGAGAATGAAGGTTGTAAACCGCATTTCACGCGATTCACAGTTCAGAGCCGCGCTCTGGAGCTTCTGTGACGTCTTCTTACTTCAGAACGGGCTTCTGGGGAATTATGGCTCAAGAGCTAATCCTGTCGGACTTTGCCTCATTTCTGACTTTCAAGACAGTTTTGTGCAATCCGTGCCCATTATTTGGAGATAAATGGGTGCAGCGGCACTCTAGGCGTTTTGGGGTATTCCGGTCCAGTCTTTCACCTTAAAATTCGTTTCAGGCGATTCTATGCAGAAGCACCCGTTTGATGATATTCTGAGATACCTTCCTCTTTAATAAGTATTTCAGGCGAATCACGGCTTAGGAACGCATTACATGGGCTTTAGGGTTGTTTCAGACTAAAACGCGTGCTTCGGGCAATTCCGAGGTGATTTTATCATGAAACCACGTTCTAGGTGGCTCTTGAAAGATGCTGGCTCCAAACCGCGCGTTTCACGAAATCCACGGTCGAAAGACGCGCATAGGAAACTTCCAGGAATCCTTTTCCCCTTCAGACGGGACTCGGGCAAACTGGGGTTGAACAACTCATCGTGCGGTATTCAGAGACATTTCTTACTGAAAACCGTATTTCGTGCGGTGAATAGCCTATATCCGGATAAAAGCGTGTCCAGGGTGATTCTACGGCACTCAGGGGGTTATGCTCTTCCGTTTTGCTTTGAAATGCATCTCATACGGTCCTAGGCTGAAATACGCATTTTAGGATATTATGAGGTATGCCTTTCTTTAAAACGTGCTCCACGCGATTCTAGGGTTTCGAACGAATTGCCGGCTATTCAAGGTTGTTTAAGACCGGATCCCATGCTTCGGGCAGCCTGTTGGGGATTCTAAGCGTCTCCTGGCAAATGTAAGCTGTAAACAGCGTTTCGCGCAAGTGATGGTTAGAAGACGCGCTCGTGAAAGTACGAGTACTGCTTTTTCTTTTTCTTTTTTACTTTGAAATGGGTTTCCGGCAAGTTAGTGCATAAAAACTAGTCTCGAGCAGTGGCAGCAGCAAATCTCGAGCACTCTCGTGATCATTTTAAGGAATTCGCAGGGCTGGGCGTCAATTGGACAAAAAGGTGCAAGTTTCTTTGCAAATTGTAAGACTGATGGACAGATGGCAATATCTTCAATTCTTAATGTCACGAAGGTAGATCTTCCAATCAGATATGTTGGGGTTCCCTTGTCTTCCAGGAAGCTCAATTTCAATGACCGTGAACCTCTACTAGCGAAAGTTCGGCAACGATTATTTGGGTGGAAAGCTAAAGCATCATCATATGCAGGTAGCGTGGAACTGATTAAGTCTACATTATCTTCCTTCCATCTATTACGGGCGACTGTATTTATGCTTCCTCAAGCTGCTTTGCATGCTTTGGATCGTCATGTCAGGGATTTCTTCTGGAATTGTTGAATTCTCATTACATCCATCCTATAGCTTGGGACTCTATATGCCAACCGATAGCTATGGGTGGATTGGGTATCAACTCAATTCATGGAACAGCCAAGGCAGCCCTCTTAAGGAAAGTTTGGAATGTTGTCAGCAACAAACACACCTGCTGGAGCTTATGGATTAATGCCAAGTACTTCCGTGGAACGTCTTTTTGGGACGTGTTAATCCCTAAAACTGCCCCTTGGGGTTTGAAGAACATTTTAGTTCTTAGACTGATTGCTATGCCTCACATAAAATTACTAGCTGGCAATGGGCACCAAATAAAGTTCTGGACTGACCCTTGGGTTCATGGAGGGCGTTTAAAAGATTGTCATGGAGATAGAGCAGTGTATGATCTAGGCGTGGGGCCTGATATTAACGTCCCTCAATTTATTCAGAATCACAGGTGGAAGTTTCCCACTCCCACTTCAAATGCATTGATGGATATCTTCCAAACGATTCCAAATGAGATCGAGCCATGGCCTAACTTCAATGATGGACTTGTTTGGACTCTACAGGAGCATGGCAACTTCACTTTAAAGTCTCCTCGCAATCTAGTATGCAGGAAATGGGATCAAACCCTCCAGCGGCCTTCTATGATTTGGTTTACAGGGTGTATTAAAAAACACTCCATCTGTGCTTGGATGTTACTAAGGGGAAGGCTAAAGAAAAAAGATTTTCTCCTTCAAAGGAATGTGGCGTGTGATTCTTGTTGCGTTCTTTGCAATTTGTACATGTGAGACAGCTGCTCATTTAATTTTCTACTGCCCTTACTCTCAAGAATTGTGGAAATCTCTCTTAGAAAAGCTAGACCTGGAGCCGATCAGCTGTGAAAATCCTCCATTGGAATTGCTGGAATCCATTATATTTCCAATAGAGCAGCAACAGACAGGCCTTCTGACTCCTGGGAACACTCCAGCACGGCTGTGTTACAGAACATTATTCAGACCGCATGCAGCAGAACTCATTATCTTGACATAGCTTTCTTTCCCAAATGAAATTTGTCATCATTGGAATGTTCCTCCAAGCAACTCAGGTCTCCGATCGAAGCTTCCTCCCTAATTGAACCCTGGGTGGCGAGTATCTACTTGGTCAACTAATAACCATGTGATTGGAGTTCTACGGAGTGACGTCCATAAACAGAAGGCAGGTCATATTGAGCAGGAGTTGACTTACTTTATGGCAGTATTTCAAATAATGCAGCTCATTCCAGAGAATATCACACATCTTACTATTGACTCAGATTCAGCGCTCCATCAAGTCCTCTGAAGTCTGATTGGAAGGTACGCTTTCAAGTAAGAAGATTACATACATTTCCTAATAAATTTGAGCAGATTCAGTACTTGATGCTTCATCTAAGAACAGCTCGATTCCGCAAAGTTTTAAATAGAAACTCAGCTACTTTCTACGGTAATCATAATGCATTTGAATATTTGTATAGACAAAAATATAGAAGCTAGTGAGCAGCTTTGGTGGTTAGTTTATTTATGGATTATTTTAGTACTTATTTGTTTATTAGTTGTAAATAGAGGGGTATGCCCCTTTGGAAGCATCTTCCATGTGGGAGAGTTCCTTTTCTGTATTATATTCTTTTAGAAATAGAGGAACTAACTTTTCCTTCGAAACAAGATAAAGAAAAGATAAAAACCAGTCTCGAGGGATTCTGCCCCGTTTCCGACCAAAAACCGTATCTCGTGCAGTCAAGAGCCGACATTTGGATAAAAACGCGGGTTCGATGATTCTAGTGCATTTCATGGCATCACGATCTAGTCTTACGCTTCGAGATGCGTTCCATACTACTCTAGGCCGAAACACACATTTCAGGATATTTTGAGATACGTTTAGCTTAAAGACGTTTTTCACGCGATTCTGGGGTTAGGAACGCGTTGCAGGGGTTTCAAGGTTGTTTAAGACCGAGACCAGTGCTTCGGGCAGTTCGTTGGTAGTTCTAGGCGGCTCTGGGAGAATGAAGGTTGTAAACCGCATTTCACGCGATTCACAGTTCAGAGCCGCGCTCTGGAGCTTCTGTGACGTCTTCTTACTTCAGAACGGGCTTCTGGGGAATTATGGCTCAAGAGCTAATCCTGTCGGACTTTGCCTCATTTCTGACTTTCAAGACAGTTTTGTGCAATCCGTGCCCATTATTTGGAGATAAATGGGTGCAGCGGCACTCTAGGCGTTTTGGGGTATTCCGGTCCAGTCTTTCACCTTAAAATTCGTTTCAGGCGATTCTATGCAGAAGCACCCGTTTGATGATATTCTGAGATACCTTCCTCTTTAATAAGTATTTCAGGCGAATCACGGCTTAGGAACGCATTACATGGGCTTTAGGGTTGTTTCAGACTAAAACGCGTGCTTCGGGCAATTCCGAGGTGATTTTATCATGAAACCACTGTCTAGGTGGCTCTTGAAAGATGCTGGCTCCAAACCGCGCGTTTCACGAAATCCACGGTCGAAAGACGCGCATAGGAAACTTCCAGGAATCCTTTTCCCCTTCAGACGGGACTCGGGCAAACTGGGGTTGAACAACTCATCGTGCGGTATTCAGAGACATTTCTTACTGAAAACCGTATTTCGTGCGGTGAATAGCCTATATCCGGATAAAAGCGTGTCCAGGGTGATTCTACGGCACTCAGGGGGTTATGCTCTTCCGTTTTGCTTTGAAATGCATCTCATACGGTCCTAGGCTGAAATACGCATTTTAGGATATTATGAGGTATGCCTTTCTTTAAAACGTGCTCCACGCGATTCTAGGGTTTCGAACGAATTGCCGGCTATTCAAGGTTGTTTAAGACCGGATCCCATGCTTCGGGCAGCCTGTTGGGGATTCTAAGCGTCTCCTGGCAAATGTAAGCTGTAAACAGCGTTTCGCGCAAGTGATGGTTAGAAGACGCGCTCGTGAAAGTACGAGTACTGCTTTTTCTTTTTCTTTTTTACTTTGAAATGGGTTTCCGGCAAGTTAGTGCATAAAAACTAGTCTCGAGCAGTGGCAGCAGCAAATCTCGAGCACTCTCTTGATCATTTTAAGGAATTCGCAGGGCTGGGCGTCAATTGGACAAAAAGGTGCAAGTTTCTTTGCAAATTGTAAGACTGATGGACAGATGGCAATATCTTCAATTCTTAATGTCACGAAGGTAGATCTTCCAATCAGATATGTTGGGGTTCCCTTGTCTTCCAGGAAGCTCAATTTCAATGACCGTGAACCTCTACTAGCGAAAGTTCGGCAACGATTATTTGGGTGGAAAGCTAAAGCATCATCATATGCAGGTAGCGTGGAACTGATTAAGTCTACATTATCTTCCTTCCATCTATTACGGGCGACTGTATTTATGCTTCCTCAAGCTGCTTTGCATGCTTTGGATCGTCATGTCAGGGATTTCTTCTGGAATTGTTGAATTCTCATTACATCCATCCTATAGCTTGGGACTCTATATGCCAACCGATAGCTATGGGTGGATTGGGTATCAACTCAATTCATGGAACAGCCAAGGCAGCCCTCTTAAGGAAAGTTTGGAATGTTGTCAGCAACAAACACACCTGCTGGAGCTTATGGATTAATGACAAGTACTTCCGTGGAACGTCTTTTTGGGACGTGTTAATCCCTAAAACTGCCCCTTGGGGTTGGAAGAACATTTTAGTGCTTAGACTGATTGCTATGCCTCACATAAAATTACTAGCTGGCAATGGGCACCAAATAAAGTTCTGGACTGACCCTTGGGTTAATGGAGGGGGTTTAAAAGATTGTCATGGAGATAGAGCAGTGTATGATCTAGGCGTGGGGCCTGATATTAACGTCCCTCAATTTATTCAGAATCACAGGTGGAAGTTTCCCACTCCCACTTCAAATGCATTGATGGATATCTTCCAAACGATTCCAAATGAGATCGAGCCATGGCCTAACTTCAATGATGGACTTGTTTGGACTCTACAAGAGCATGGCAACTTCACTTTAAAGTCTCCTCGCAATCTAGTATGCAGGAAATGGGATCAAACCCTCCAGCGGCCTTCTATGATTTGGTTTACAGGGTGTATTAAAAAACACTCCATCTGTGCTTGGATGTTACTAAGGGGAAGGCTAAAGAAAAAAGATTTTCTCCTTCAAAGGAATGTGGCGTGTGATTCTTGTTGCGTTCTTTGCAATTTGTACATGTGAGACAGCTGCTCATTTAATTTTCTACTGCCCTTACTCTCAAGAATTGTGGAAATCTCTCTTAGAAAAGCTAGACCTGGAGCCGATCAGCTGTGAAAATCCTCCATTGGAATTGCTGGAATCCATTATATTTCCAATAGAGCAGCAACAGACAGGCCTTCTGACTCCTGGGAACACTCCAGCACGGCTGTGTTACAGAACATTATTCAGACCGCATGCAGCAGAACTCATTATCTTGACATAGCTTTCTTTCCCAAATGAAATTTGTCATCATTGGAATGTTCCTCCAAGCAACTCAGGTCTCCGATCGAAGCTTCCTCCCTAATTGAACCCTGGGTGGCGAGTATCTACTTGGTCAACTAATAACCATGTGATTGGAGTTCTACGGAGTGACGTCCATAAACAGAAGGCATGTCATATTGAGCAGGAGTTGACTTACTTTATGGCAGTATTTCAAATAATGCAGCTCATTCCAGAGAATATCACACATCTTACTATTGACTCAGATTCAGCGCTCCATCAAGTCCTCTGAAGTCTGATTGGAAGGTACGCTTTCAAGTAAGAAGATTACATACATTTCCTAATAAATTTGAGCAGATTCAGTACTTGATGCTTCATCTAAGAACAGCTCGATTCCGCAAAGTTTTAAATAGAAACTCAGCTACTTTCTACGGTAATCATAATGCATTTGAATATTTGTATAGACAAAAATATAGAAGCTAGTGAGCAGCTTTGGTGGTTAGTTTATTTATGGATTATTTTAGTACTTATTTGTTTATTAGTTGTAAATAGAGGGGTATGCCCCTTTGGAAGCATCTTCCATGTGGGAGAGTTCCTTTTCTGTATTATATTCTTTTAGAAATAGAGGAACTAACTTTTCCTTCGAAACAAGATAAAGAAAAGATAAAAACCAGTCTCGAGGGATTCTGCCCCGTTTCCGACCAAAAACCGTATCTCGTGCAGTCAAGAGCCGACATTTGGATAAAAACGCGGGTTCGATGATTCTAGTGCATTTCATGGCATCACGATCTAGTCTTACGCTTCGAGATGCGTTCCATACTACTCTAGGCCGAAACACACATTTCAGGATATTTTGAGATACGTTTAGCTTAAAGACGTTTTTCACGCGATTCTGGGGTTAGGAACGCGTTGCAGGGATTTCAAGGTTGTTTAAGACCGAGACCAGTGCTTCGGGCAGTTCGTTGGTAGTTCTAGGCGGCTCTGGGAGAATGAAGGTTGTAAACCGCATTTCACGCGATTCACAGTTCAGAGCCGCGCTCTGGAGCTTCTGTGACGTCTTCTTACTTCAGAACGGGCTTCTGGGGAATTATGGCTCAAGAGCTAATCCTGTCGGACTTTGCCTCATTTCTGACTTTCAAGACAGTTTTGTGCAATCCGTGCCCATTATTTGGAGATAAATGGGTGCAGCGGCACTCTAGGCGTTTTGGGGTATTCCGGTCCAGTCTTTCACCTTAAAATTCGTTTCAGGCGATTCTATGCAGAAGCACCCGTTTGATGATATTCTGAGATACCTTCCTCTTTAATAAGTATTTCAGGCGAATCACGGCTTAGGAACGCATTACATGGGCTTTAGGGTTGTTTCAGACTAAAACGCGTGCTTCGGGCAATTCCGAGGTGATTTTATCATGAAACCACGTTCTAGGTGGCTCTTGAAAGATGCTGGCTCCAAACCGCGCGTTTCACGAAATCCACGGTCGAAAGACGCGCATAGGAAACTTCCAGGAATCCTTTTCCCCTTCAGACGGGACTCGGGCAAACTGGGGTTGAACAACTCATCGTGCGGTATTCAGAGACATTTCTTACTGAAAACCGTATTTCGTGCGGTGAATAGCCTATATCCGGATAAAAGCGTGTCCAGGGTGATTCTACGGCACTCAGGGGGTTATGCTCTTCCGTTTTGCTTTGAAATGCATCTCATACGGTCCTAGGCTGAAATACGCATTTTAGGATATTATGAGGTATGCCTTTCTTTAAAACGTGCTCCACGCGATTCTAGGGTTTCGAACGAATTGCCGGCTATTCAAGGTTGTTTAAGACCGGATCCCATGCTTCGGGCAGCCTGTTGGGGATTCTAAGCGTCTCCTGGCAAATGTAAGCTGTAAACAGCGTTTCGCGCAAGTGATGGTTAGAAGACGCGCTCGTGAAAGTACGAGTACTGCTTTTTCTTTTTCTTTTTTACTTTGAAATGGGTTTCCGGCAAGTTAGTGCATAAAAACTAGTCTCGAGCAGTGGCAGCAGCAAATCTCGAGCACTCTCTTGATCATTTTAAGGAATTCGCAGGGCTGGGCGTCAATTGGACAAAAAGGTGCAAGTTTCTTTGCAAATTGTAAGACTGATGGACAGATGGCAATATCTTCAATTCTTAATGTCACGAAGGTAGATCTTCCAATCAGATATGTTGGGGTTCCCTTGTCTTCCAGGAAGCTCAATTTCAATGACCGTGAACCTCTACTAGCGAAAGTTCGGCAACGATTATTTGGGTGGAAAGCTAAAGCATCATCATATGCAGGTAGCGTGGAACTGATTAAGTCTACATTATCTTCCTTCCATCTATTACGGGCGACTGTATTTATGCTTCCTCAAGCTGCTTTGCATGCTTTGGATCGTCATGTCAGGGATTTCTTCTGGAATTGTTGAATTCTCATTACATCCATCCTATAGCTTGGGACTCTATATGCCAACCGATAGCTATGGGTGGATTGGGTATCAACTCAATTCATGGAACAGCCAAGGCAGCCCTCTTAAGGAAAGTTTGGAATGTTGTCAGCAACAAACACACCTGCTGGAGCTTATGGATTAATGCCAAGTACTTCCGTGGAACGTCTTTTTGGGACGTGTTAATCCCTAAAACTGCCCCTTGGGGTTGGAAGAACATTTTAGTTCTTAGACTGATTGCTATGCCTCACATAAAATTACTAGCTGGCAATGGGCACCAAATAAAGTTCTGGACTGACCCTTGGGTTCATGGAGGGCGTTTAAAAGATTGTCATGGAGATAGAGCAGTGTATGATCTAGGCGTGGGGCCTGATATTAACGTCCCTCAATTTATTCAGAATCACAGGTGGAAGTTTCCCACTCCCACTTCAAATGCATTGATGGATATCTTCCAAACGATTCCAAATGAGATCGAGCCATGGCCTAACTTCAATGATGGACTTGTTTGGACTCTACAGGAGCATGGCAACTTCACTTTAAAGTCTCCTCGCAATCTAGTATGCAGGAAATGGGATCAAACCCTCCAGCGGCCTTCTATGATTTGGTTTACAGGGTGTATTAAAAAACACTCCATCTGTGCTTGGATGTTACTAAGGGGAAGGCTAAAGAAAAAAGATTTTCTCCTTCAAAGGAATGTGGCGTGTGATTCTTGTTGCGTTCTTTGCAATTTGTACATGTGAGACAGCTGCTCATTTAATTTTCTACTGCCCTTACTCTCAAGAATTGTGGAAATCTCTCTTAGAAAAGCTAGACCTGGAGCCGATCAGCTGTGAAAATCCTCCATTGGAATTGCTGGAATCCATTATATTTCCAATAGAGCAGCAACAGACAGGCCTTCTGACTCCTGGGAACACTCCAGCACGGCTGTGTTACAGAACATTATTCAGACCGCATGCAGCAGAACTCATTATCTTGACATAGCTTTCTTTCCCAAATGAAATTTGTCATCATTGGAATGTTCCTCCAAGCAACTCAGGTCTCCGATCGAAGCTTCCTCCCTAATTGAACCCTGGGTGGCGAGTATCTACTTGGTCAACTAATAACCATGTGATTGGAGTTCTACGGAGTGACGTCCATAAACAGAAGGCAGGTCATATTGAGCAGGAGTTGACTTACTTTATGGCAGTATTTCAAATAATGCAGCTCATTCCAGAGAATATCACACATCTTACTATTGACTCAGATTCAGCGCTCCATCAAGTCCTCTGAAGTCTGATTGGAAGGTACGCTTTCAAGTAAGAAGATTACATACATTTCCTAATAAATTTGAGCAGATTCAGTACTTGATGCTTCATCTAAGAACAGCTCGATTCCGCAAAGTTTTAAACAGAAACTCAGCTACTTTCTACGGTAATCATAATGCATTTGAATATTTGTATAGACAAAAATATAGAAGCTAGTGAGCAGCTTTGGTGGTTAGTTTATTTATGGATTATTTTAGTACTTATTTGTTTATTAGTTGTAAATAGAGGGGTATGCCCCTTTGGAAGCATCTTCCATGTGGGAGAGTTCCTTTTCTGTATTATATTCTTTTAGAAATAGAGGAACTAACTTTTCCTTCGAAACAAGATAAAGAAAAGATAAAAACCAGTCTCGAGGGATTCTGCCCCGTTTCCGACCAAAAACCGTATCTCGTGCAGTCAAGAGCCGACATTTGGATAAAAACGCGGGTTCGATGATTCTAGTGCATTTCATGGCATCACGATCTAGTCTTACGCTTCGAGATGCGTTCCATACTACTCTAGGCCGAAACACACATTTCAGGATATTTTGAGATACGTTTAGCTTAAAGACGTTTTTCACGCGATTCTGGGGTTAGGAACGCGTTGCAGGGGTTTCAAGGTTGTTTAAGACCGAGACCAGTGCTTCGGGCAGTTCGTTGGTAGTTCTAGGCGGCTCTGGGAGAATGAAGGTTGTAAACCGCATTTCACGCGATTCACAGTTCAGAGCCGCGCTCTGGAGCTTCTGTGACGTCTTCTTACTTCAGAACGGGCTTCTGGGGAATTATGGCTCAAGAGCTAATCCTGTCGGACTTTGCCTCATTTCTGACTTTCAAGACAGTTTTGTGCAATCCGTGCCCATTATTTGGAGATAAATGGGTGCAGCGGCACTCTAGGCGTTTTGGGGTATTCCGGTCCAGTCTTTCACCTTAAAATTCGTTTCAGGCGATTCTATGCAGAAGCACCCGTTTGATGATATTCTGAGATACCTTCCTCTTTAATAAGTATTTCAGGCGAATCACGGCTTAGGAACGCATTACATGGGCTTTAGGGTTGTTTCAGACTAAAACGCGTGCTTCGGGTAATTCCGAGGTGATTTTATCATGAAACCACGTTCTAGGTGGCTCTTGAAAGATGCTGGCTCCAAACCGCGCGTTTCACGAAATCCACGGTCGAAAGACGCGCATAGGAAACTTCCAGGAATCCTTTTCCCCTTCAGACGGGACTCGGGCAAACTGGGGTTGAACAACTCATCGTGCGGTATTCAGAGACATTTCTTACTGAAAACCGTATTTCGTGCGGTGAATAGCCTATATCCAGATAAAAGCGTGTCCAGGGTGATTCTACGGCACTCAGGGGGTTATGCTCTTCCGTTTTGCTTTGAAATGCATCTCATACGGTCCTAGGCTGAAATACGCATTTTAGGATATTATGAGGTATGCCTTTCTTTAAAACGTGCTCCACGCGATTCTAGGGTTTCGAACGAATTGCCGGCTATTCAAGGTTGTTTAAGACCGGATCCCATGCTTCGGGCAGCCTGTTGGGGATTCTAAGCGTCTCCTGGCAAATGTAAGCTGTAAACAGCGTTTCGCTCAAGTGATGGTTAGAAGACGCGCTCGTGAAAGTACGAGTACTGCTTTTTCTTTTTCTTTTTTACTTTGAAATGGGTTTCCGGCAAGTTAGTGCATAAAACTAGTCTCGAGCAGTGGCAGCAGCAAATCTCGAGCACTCTCTTGATCATTTTAAGGAATTCGCAGGGCTGGGCGTCAATTGGACAAAAGGGTGCAAGTTTCTTTGCAAATTGTAAGACTGATGGACAGATGGCAATATCTTCAATTCTTAATGTCACGAAGGTAGATCTTCCAATCAGATATGTTGGGGTTCCCTTGTCTTCCAGGAAGCTCAATTTCAATGACCGTGAACCTCTACTAGCGAAAGTTCGGCAACGATTATTTGGGTGGAAAGCTAAAGCATCATCATATGCAGGTAGCGTGGAACTGATTAAGTCTACATTATCTTCCTTCCATCTATTACGGGCGACTGTATTTATGCTTCCTCAAGCTGCTTTGCATGCTTTGGATCGTCATGTCAGGGATTTCTTCTGGAATTGTTGAATTCTCATTACATCCATCCTATAGCTTGGGACTCTATATGCCAACCGATAGCTATGGGTGGATTGGGTATCAACTCAATTCATGGAACAGCCAAGGCAGCCCTCTTAAGGAAAGTTTGGAATGTTGTCAGCAACAAACACACCTGCTGGAGCTTATGGATTAATGCCAAGTACTTCCGTGGAACGTCTTTTTGGGACGTGTTAATCCCTAAAACTGCCCCTTGGGGTTGGAAGAACATTTTAGTTCTTAGACTGATTGCTATGCCTCACATAAAATTACTAGCTGGCAATGGGCACCAAATAAAGTTCTGGACTGACCCTTGGGTTCATGGAGGGTGTTTAAAAGATTGTCATGGAGATAGAGCAGTGTATGATCTAGGCGTGGGGCCTGATATTAACGTCCCTCAATTTATTCAGAATCACAGGTGGAAGTTTCCCACTCCCACTTCAAATGCATTGATGGATATCTTCCAAACGATTCCAAATGAGATCGAGCCATGGCCTAACTTCAATGATGGACTTGTTTGGACTCTACAGGAGCATGGCAACTTCACTTTAAAGTCTCCTCGCAATCTAGTATGCAGGAAATGGGATCAAACCCTCCAGCGGCCTTCTATGATTTGGTTTACAGGGTGTATTAAAAAACACTCCATCTGTGCTTGGATGTTACTAAGGGGAAGGCTAAAGAAAAAAGATTTTCTCCTTCAAAGGAATGTGGCGTGTGATTCTTGTTGCGTTCTTTGCAATTTGTACATGTGAGACAGCTGCTCATTTAATTTTCTACTGCCCTTACTCTCAAGAATTGTGGAAATCTCTCTTAGAAAAGCTAGACCTGGAGCCGATCAGCTGTGAAAATCCTCCATTGGAATTGCTGGAATCCATTATATTTCCAATAGAGCAGCAACAGACAGGCCTTCTGACTCCTGGGAACACTCCAGCACGGCTGTGTTACAGAACATTATTCAGACCGCATGCAGCAGAACTCATTATCTTGACATAGCTTTCTTTCCCAAATGAAATTTGTCATCATTGGAATGTTCCTCCAAGCAACTCAGGTCTCCGATCGAAGCTTCCTCCCTAATTGAACCCTGGGTGGCGAGTATCTACTTGGTCAACTAATAACCATGTGATTGGAGTTCTACGGAGTGACGTCCATAAACAGAAGGCAGGTCATATTGAGCAGTAGTTGACTTACTTTATGGCAGTATTTCAAATAATGCAGCTCATTCCAGAGAATATCACACATCTTACTATTGACTCAGATTCAGCGCTCCATCAAGTCCTCTGAAGTCTGATTGGAAGGTACGCTTTCAAGTAAGAAGATTACATACATTTCCTAATAAATTTGAGCAGATTCAGTACTTGATGCTTCATCTAAGAACAGCTCGATTCCGCAAAGTTTTAAACAGAAACTCAGCTACTTTCTACGGTAATCATAATGCATTTGAATATTTGTATAGACAAAAATATAGAAGCTAGTGAGCAGCTTTGGTGGTTAGTTTATTTATGGATTATTTTAGTACTTATTTGTTTATTAGTTGTAAATAGAGGGGTATGCCCCTTTGGAAGCATCTTCCATGTGGGAGAGTTCCTTTTCTGTATTATATTCTTTTAGAAATAGAGGAACTAACTTTTCCTTCGAAACAAGATAAAGAAAAGATAAAAACCAGTCTCGAGGGATTCTGCCCCGTTTCCGACCAAAAACCGTATCTCGTGCAGTCAAGAGCCGACATTTGGATAAAAACGCGGGTTCGATGATTCTAGTGCATTTCATGGCATCACGATCTAGTCTTACGCTTCGAGATGCGTTCCATACTACTCTAGGCCGAAACACACATTTCAGGATATTTTGAGATACGTTTAGCTTAAAGACGTTTTTCACGCGATTCTGGGGTTAGGAACGCGTTGCAGGGGTTTCAAGGTTGTTTAAGACCGAGACCAGTGCTTCGGGCAGTTCGTTGGTAGTTCTAGGCGGCTCTGGGAGAATGAAGGTTGTAAACCGCATTTCACGCGATTCACAGTTCAGAGCCGCGCTCTGGAGCTTCTGTGACGTCTTCTTACTTCAGAACGGGCTTCTGGGGAATTATGGCTCAAGAGCTAATCCTGTCGGACTTTGCCTCATTTCTGACTTTCAAGACAGTTTTGTGCAATCCGTGCCCATTATTTGGAGATAAATGGGTGCAGCGGCACTCTAGGCGTTTTGGGGTATTCCGGTCCAGTCTTTCACCTTCAAAATTCGTTTCAGGCGATTCTATGCAGAAGCACCCGTTTGATGATATTCTGAGATACCTTCCTCTTTAATAAGTATTTCAGGCGAATCACGGCTTAGGAACGCATTACATGGGCTTTAGGGTTGTTTCAGACTAAAACGCGTGCTTCGGGCAATTCCGAGGTGATTTTATCATGAAACCACGTTCTAGGTGGCTCTTGAAAGATGCTGGCTCCAAACCGCGCGTTTCACGAAATCCACGGTCGAAAGACGCGCATAGGAAACTTCCAGGAATCCTTTTCCCCTTCAGACGGGACTCGGGCAAACTGGGGTTGAACAACTCATCGTGCGGTATTCAGAGACATTTCTTACTGAAAACCGTATTTCGTGCGGTGAATAGCCTATATCCGGATAAAAGCGTGTCCAGGGTGATTCTACGGCACTCAGGGGGTTATGCTCTTCCGTTTTGCTTTGAAATGCATCTCATACGGTCCTAGGCTGAAATACGCATTTTAGGATATTATGAGGTATGCCTTTCTTTAAAACGTGCTCCACGCGATTCTAGGGTTTCGAACGAATTGCCGGCTATTCAAGGTTGTTTAAGACCGGATCCCATGCTTCGGGCAGCCTGTTGGGGATTCTAAGCGTCTCCTGGCAAATGTAAGCTGTAAACAGCGTTTCGCGCAAGTGATGGTTAGAAGACGCGCTCGTGAAAGTACGAGTACTGCTTTTTCTTTTTCTTTTTTACTTTGAAATGGGTTTCCGGCAAGTTAGTGCATAAAAACTAGTCTCGAGCAGTGGCAGCAGCAAATCTCGAGCACTCTCTTGATCATTTTAAGGAATTCGCAGGGCTGGGCGTCAATTGGACAAAAAGGTGCAAGTTTCTTTGCAAATTGTAAGACTGATGGACAGATGGCAATATCTTCAATTCTTAATGTCACGAAGGTAGATCTTCCAATCAGATATGTTGGGGTTCCCTTGTCTTCCAGGAAGCTCAATTTCAATGACCGTGAACCTCTACTAGCGAATGTTCGGCAACGATTATTTGGGTGGAAAGCTAAAGCATCATCATATGCAGGTAGCGTGGAACTGATTAAGTCTACATTATCTTCCTTCCATCTATTACGGGCGACTGTATTTATGCTTCCTCAAGCTGCTTTGCATGCTTTGGATCGTCATGTCAGGGATTTCTTCTGGAATTGTTGAATTCTCATTACATCCATCCTATAGCTTGGGACTCTATATGCCAACCGATAGCTATGGGTGGATTGGGTATCAACTCAATTCATGGAACAGCCAAGGCAGCCCTCTTAAGGAAAGTTTGGAATGTTGTCAGCAACAAACACACCTGCTGGAGCTTATGGATTAATGCCAAGTACTTCCGTGGAACGTCTTTTTGGGACGTGTTAATCCCTAAAACTGCCCCTTGGGGTTGGAAGAACATTTTAGTTCTTAGACTGATTGCTATGCCTCACATAAAATTACTAGCTGGCAATGGGCACCAAATAAAGTTCTGGACTGACCCTTGGGTTCATGGAGGGCGTTTAAAAGATTGTCATGGAGATAGAGCAGTGTATGATCTAGGCGTGGGGCCTGATATTAACGTCCCTCAATTTATTCAGAATCACAGGTGGAAGTTTCCCACTCCCACTTCAAATGCATTGATGGATATCTTCCAAACGATTCCAAATGAGATCGAGCCATGGCCTAACTTCAATGATGGACTTGTTTGGACTCTACAGGAGCATGGCAACTTCACTTTAAAGTCTCCTCGCAATCTAGTATGCAGGAAATGGGATCAAACCCTCCAGCGGCCTTCTATGATTTGGTTTACAGGGTGTATTAAAAAACACTCCATCTGTGCTTGGATGTTACTAAGGGGAAGGCTAAAGAAAAAAGATTTTCTCCTTCAAAGGAATGTGGCGTGTGATTCTTGTTGCGTTCTTTGCAATTTGTACATGTGAGACAGCTGCTCATTTAATTTTCTACTGCCCTTACTCTCAAGAATTGTGGAAATCTCTCTTAGAAAAGCTAGACCTGGAGCCGATCAGCTGTGAAAATCCTCCATTGGAATTGCTGGAATCCATTATATTTCCAATAGAGCAGCAACAGACAGGCCTTCTGACTCCTGGGAACACTCCAGCACGGCTGTGTTACAGAACATTATTCAGACCGCATGCAGCAGAACTCATTATCTTGACATAGCTTTCTTTCCCAAATGAAATTTGTCATCATTGGAATGTTCCTCCAAGCAACTCAGGTCTCCGATCGAAGCTTCCTCCCTAATTGAACCCTGGGTGGCGAGTATCTACTTGGTCAACTAATAACCATGTGATTGGAGTTCTACGGAGTGACGTCCATAAACAGAAGGCAGGTCATATTGAGCAGGAGTTGACTTACTTTATGGCAGTATTTCAAATAATGCAGCTCATTCCAGAGAATATCACACATCTTACTATTGACTCAGATTCAGCGCTCCATCAAGTCCTCTGAAGTCTGATTGGAAGGTACGCTTTCAAGTAAGAAGATTACATACATTTCCTAATAAATTTGAGCAGATTCAGTACTTGATGCTTCATCTAAGAACAGCTCGATTCCGCAAAGTTTTAAACAGAAACTCAGCTACTTTCTACGGTAATCATAATGCATTTGAATATTTGTATAGACAAAAATATAGAAGCTAGTGAGCAGCTTTGGTGGTTAGTTTATTTATGGATTATTTTAGTACTTATTTGTTTATTAGTTGTAAATAGAGGGGTATGCCCCTTTGGAAGCATCTTCCATGTGGGAGAGTTCCTTTTCTGTATTATATTCTTTTAGAAATAGAGGAACTAACTTTTCCTTCGAAACAAGATAAAGAAAAGATAAAAACCAGTCTCGAGGGATTCTGCCCCGTTTCCGACCAAAAACCGTATCTCGTGCAGTCAAGAGCCGACATTTGGATAAAAACGCGGGTTCGATGATTCTAGTGCATTTCATGGCATCACGATCTAGTCTTACGCTTCGAGATGCGTTCCATACTACTCTAGGCCGAAACACACATTTCAGGATATTTTGAGATACGTTTAGCTTAAAGACGTTTTTCACGCGATTCTGGGGTTAGGAACGCGTTGCAGGGGTTTCAAGGTTGTTTAAGACCGAGACCAGTGCTTCGGGCAGTTCGTTGGTAGTTCTAGGCGGCTCTGGGAGAATGAAGGTTGTAAACCGCATTTCACGCGATTCACAGTTCAGAGCCGCGCTCTGGAGCTTCTGTGACGTCTTCTTACTTCAGAACGGGCTTCTGGGGAATTATGGCTCAAGAGCTAATCCTGTCGGACTTTGCCTCATTTCTGACTTTCAAGACAGTTTTGTGCAATCCGTGCCCATTATTTGGAGATAAATGGGTGCAGCGGCACTCTAGGCGTTTTGGGGTATTCCGGTCCAGTCTTTCACCTTAAAATTCGTTTCAGGCGATTCTATGCAGAAGCACCCGTTTGATGATATTCTGAGATACCTTCCTCTTTAATAAGTATTTCAGGCGAATCACGGCTTAGGAACGCATTACATGGGCTTTAGGGTTGTTTCAGACTAAAACGCGTGCTTCGGGCAATTCCGAGGTGATTTTATCATGAAACCACGTTCTAGGTGGCTCTTGAAAGATGCTGGCTCCAAACCGCGCGTTTCACGAAATCCACGGTCGAAAGACGCGCATAGGAAACTTCCAGGAATCCTTTTCCCCTTCAGACGGGACTCGGGCAAACTGGGGTTGAACAACTCATCGTGCGGTATTCAGAGACATTTCTTACTGAAAACCGTATTTCGTGCGGTGAATAGCCTATATCCGGATAAAAGCGTGTCCAGGGTGATTCTACGGCACTCAGGGGGTTATGCTCTTCCGTTTTGCTTTGAAATGCATCTCATACGGTCCTAGGCTGAAATACGCATTTTAGGATATTATGAGGTATGCCTTTCTTTAAAACGTGCTCCACGCGATTCTAGGGTTTCGAACGAATTGCCGGCTATTCAAGGTTGTTTAAGACCGGATCCCATGCTTCGGGCAGCCTGTTGGGGATTCTAAGCGTCTCCTGGCAAATGTAAGCTGTAAACAGCGTTTCGCGCAAGTGATGGTTAGAAGACGCGCTCGTGAAAGTACGAGTACTGCTTTTTCTTTTTCTTTTTCACTTTGAAATGGGTTTCCGGCAAGTTAGTGCATAAAACTAGTCTCGAGCAGTGGCAGCAGCAAATCTCGAGCACTCTCTTGATCATTTTAAGGAATTCGCAGGGCTGGGCGTCAATTGGACAAAAAGGTGCAAGTTTCTTTGCAAATTGTAAGACTGATGGACAGATGGCAATATCTTCAATTCTTAATGTCACGAAGGTAGATCTTCCAATCAGATATGTTGGGGTTCCCTTGTCTTCCAGGAAGCTCAATTTCAATGACCGTGAACCTCTACTAGCGAAAGTTCGGCAACGATTATTTGGGTGGAAAGCTAAAGCATCATCATATGCAGGTAGCGTGGAACTGATTAAGTCTACATTATCTTCCTTCCATCTATTACGGGCGACTGTATTTATGCTTCCTCAAGCTGCTTTGCATGCTTTGGATCGTCATGTCAGGGATTTCTTCTGGAATTGTTGAATTCTCATTACATCCATCCTATAGCTTGGGACTCTATATGCCAACCGATAGCTATGGGTGGATTGGGTATCAACTCAATTCATGGAACAGCCAAGGCAGCCCTCTTAAGGAAAGTTTGGAATGTTGTCAGCAACAAACACACCTGCTGGAGCTTATGGATTAATGCCAAGTACTTCCGTGGAACGTCTTTTTGGGACGTGTTAATCCCTAAAACTGCCCCTTGGGGTTGGAAGAACATTTTAGTTCTTAGACTGATTGCTATGCCTCACATAAAATTACTAGCTGGCAATGGGCACCAAATAAAGTTCTGGACTGACCCTTGGGTTCATGGAGGGCGTTTAAAAGATTGTCATGGAGATAGAGCAGTGTATGATCTAGGCGTGGGGCCTGATATTAACGTCCCTCAATTTATTCAGAATCACAGGTGGAAGTTTCCCACTCCCACTTCAAATGCATTGATGGATATCTTCCAAACGATTCCAAATGAGATCGAGCCATGGCCTAACTTCAATGATGGACTTGTTTGGACTCTACAGGAGCATGGCAACTTCACTTTAAAGTCTCCTCGCAATCTAGTATGCAGGAAATGGGATCAAACCCTCCAGCGGCCTTCTATGATTTGGTTTACAGGGTGTATTAAAAAACACTCCATCTGTGCTTGGATGTTACTAAGGGGAAGGCTAAAGAAAAAAGATTTTCTCCTTCAAAGGAATGTGGCGTGTGATTCTTGTTGCGTTCTTTGCAATTTGTACATGTGAGACAGCTGCTCATTTAATTTTCTACTGCCCTTACTCTCAAGAATTGTGGAAATCTCTCTTAGAAAAGCTAGACCTGGAGCCGATCAGCTGTGAAAATCCTCCATTGGAATTGCTGGAATCCATTATATTTCCAATAGAGCAGCAACAGACAGGCCTTCTGACTCCTGGGAACACTCCAGCACGGCTGTGTTACAGAACATTATTCAGACCGCATGCAGCAGAACTCATTATCTTGACATAGCTTTCTTTCCCAAATGAAATTTGTCATCATTGGAATGTTCCTCCAAGCAACTCAGGTCTCCGATCGAAGCTTCCTCCCTAATTGAACCCTGGGTGGCGAGTATCTACTTGGTCAACTAATAACCATGTGATTGGAGTTCTACGGAGTGACGTCCATAAACAGAAGGCAGGTCATATTGAGCAGGAGTTGACTTACTTTATGGCAGTATTTCAAATAATGCAGCTCATTCCAGAGAATATCACACATCTTACTATTGACTCAGATTCAGCGCTCCATCAAGTCCTCTGAAGTCTGATTGGAAGGTACGCTTTCAAGTAAGAAGATTACATACATTTCCTAATAAATTTGAGCAGATTCAGTACTTGATGCTTCATCTAAGAACAGCTCGATTCCGCAAAGTTTTAAACAGAAACTCAGCTACTTTCTACGGTAATCATAATGCATTTGAATATTTGTATAGACAAAAATATAGAAGCTAGTGAGCAGCTTTGGTGGTTAGTTTATTTATGGATTATTTTAGTACTTATTTGTTTATTAGTTGTAAATAGAGGGGTATGCCCCTTTGGAAGCATCTTCCATGTGGGAGAGTTCCTTTTCTGTATTATATTCTTTTAGAAATAGAGGAACTAACTTTTCCTTCGAAACAAGATAAAGAAAAGATAAAAACCAGTCTCGAGGGATTCTGCCCCGTTTCCGACCAAAAACCGTATCTCGTGCAGTCAAGAGCCGACATTTGGATAAAAACGCGGGTTCGATGATTCTAGTGCATTTCATGGCATCACGATCTAGTCTTACGCTTCGAGATGCGTTCCATACTACTCTAGGCCGAAACACACATTTCAGGATATTTTGAGATACGTTTAGCTTAAAGACGTTTTTCACGCGATTCTGGGGTTAGGAACGCGTTGCAGGGGTTTCAAGGTTGTTTAAGACCGAGACCAGTGCTTCGGGCAGTTCGTTGGTAGTTCTAGGCGGCTCTGGGAGAATGAAGGTTGTAAACCGCATTTCACGCGATTCACAGTTCAGAGCCGCGCTCTGGAGCTTCTGTGACGTCTTCTTACTTCAGAACGGGCTTCTGGGGAATTATGGCTCAAGAGCTAATCCTGTCGGACTTTGCCTCATTTCTGACTTTCAAGACAGTTTTGTGCAATCCGTGCCCATTATTTGGAGATAAATGGGTGCAGCGGCACTCTAGGCGTTTTGGGGTATTCCGGTCCAGTCTTTCACCTTAAAATTCGTTTCAGGCGATTCTATGCAGAAGCACCCGTTTGATGATATTCTGAGATACCTTCCTCTTTAATAAGTATTTCAGGCGAATCACGGCTTAGGAACGCATTACATGGGCTTTAGGGTTGTTTCAGACTAAAACGCGTGCTTCGGGCAATTCCGAGGTGATTTTATCATGAAACCACGTTCTAGGTGGCTCTTGAAAGATGCTGGCTCCAAACCGCGCGTTTCACGAAATCCACGGTCGAAAGACGCGCATAGGAAACTTCCAGGAATCCTTTTCCCCTTCAGACGGGACTCGGGCAAACTGGGGTTGAACAACTCATCGTGCGGTATTCAGAGACATTTCTTACTGAAAACCGTATTTCGTGCGGTGAATAGCCTATATCCGGATAAAAGCGTGTCCAGGGTGATTCTACGGCACTCAGGGGGTTATGCTCTTCCGTTTTGCTTTGAAATGCATCTCATACGGTCCTAGGCTGAAATACGCATTTTAGGATATTATGAGGTATGCCTTTCTTTAAAACGTGCTCCACGCGATTCTAGGGTTTCGAACGAATTGCCGGCTATTCAAGGTTGTTTAAGACCGGATCCCATGCTTCGGGCAGCCTGTTGGGGATTCTAAGCGTCTCCTGGCAAATGTAAGCTGTAAACAGCGTTTCGCGCAAGTGATGGTTAGAAGACGCGCTCGTGAAAGTACGAGTACTGCTTTTTCTTTTTCTTTTTCACTTTGAAATGGGTTTCCGGCAAGTTAGTGCATAAAACTAGTCTCGAGCAGTGGCAGCAGCAAATCTCGAGCACTCTCTTGATCATTTTAAGGAATTCGCAGGGCTGGGCGTCAATTGGACAAAAAGGTGCAAGTTTCTTTGCAAATTGTAAGACTGATGGACAGATGGCAATATCTTCAATTCTTAATGTCACGAAGGTAGATCTTCCAATCAGATATGTTGGGGTTCCCTTGTCTTCCAGGAAGCTCAATTTCAATGACCGTGAACCTCTACTAGCGAAAGTTCGGCAACGATTATTTGGGTGGAAAGCTAAAGCATCATCATATGCAGGTAGCGTGGAACTGATTAAGTCTACATTATCTTCCTTCCATCTATTACGGGCGACTGTATTTATGCTTCCTCAAGCTGCTTTGCATGCTTTGGATCGTCATGTCAGGGATTTCTTCTGGAATTGTTGAATTCTCATTACATCCATCCTATAGCTTGGGACTCTATATGCCAACCGATAGCTATGGGTGGATTGGGTATCAACTCAATTCATGGAACAGCCAAGGCAGCCCTCTTAAGGAAAGTTTGGAATGTTGTCAGCAACAAACACACCTGCTGGAGCTTATGGATTAATGCCAAGTACTTCCGTGGAACGTCTTTTTGGGACGTGTTAATCCCTAAAACTGCCCCTTGGGGTTGGAAGAACATTTTAGTTCTTAGACTGATTGCTATGCCTCACATAAAATTACTAGCTGGCAATGGGCACCAAATAAAGTTCTGGACTGACCCTTGGGTTCATGGAGGGCGTTTAAAAGATTGTCATGGAGATAGAGCAGTGTATGATCTAGGCGTGGGGCCTGATATTAACGTCCCTCAATTTATTCAGAATCACAGGTGGAAGTTTCCCACTCCCACTTCAAATGCATTGATGGATATCTTCCAAACGATTCCAAATGAGATCGAGCCATGGCCTAACTTCAATGATGGACTTGTTTGGACTCTACAGGAGCATGGCAACTTCACTTTAAAGTCTCCTCGCAATCTAGTATGCAGGAAATGGGATCAAACCCTCCAGCGGCCTTCTATGATTTGGTTTACAGGGTGTATTAAAAAACACTCCATCTGTGCTTGGATGTTACTAAGGGGAAGGCTAAAGAAAAAAGATTTTCTCCTTCAAAGGAATGTGGCGTGTGATTCTTGTTGCGTTCTTTGCAATTTGTACATGTGAGACAGCTGCTCATTTAATTTTCTACTGCCCTTACTCTCAAGAATTGTGGAAATCTCTCTTAGAAAAGCTAGACCTGGAGCCGATCAGCTGTGAAAATCCTCCATTGGAATTGCTGGAATCCATTATATTTCCAATAGAGCAGCAACAGACAGGCCTTCTGACTCCTGGGAACACTCCAGCACGGCTGTGTTACAGAACATTATTCAGACCGCATGCAGCAGAACTCATTATCTTGACATAGCTTTCTTTCCCAAATGAAATTTGTCATCATTGGAATGTTCCTCCAAGCAACTCAGGTCTCCGATCGAAGCTTCCTCCCTAATTGAACCCTGGGTGGCGAGTATCTACTTGGTCAACTAATAACCATGTGATTGGAGTTCTACGGAGTGACGTCCATAAACAGAAGGCAGGTCATATTGAGCAGGAGTTGACTTACTTTATGGCAGTATTTCAAATAATGCAGCTCATTCCAGAGAATATCACACATCTTACTATTGACTCAGATTCAGCGCTCCATCAAGTCCTCTGAAGTCTGATTGGAAGGTACGCTTTCAAGTAAGAAGATTACATACATTTCCTAATAAATTTGAGCAGATTCAGTACTTGATGCTTCATCTAAGAACAGCTCGATTCCGCAAAGTTTTAAACAGAAACTCAGCTACTTTCTACGGTAATCATAATGCATTTGAATATTTGTATAGACAAAAATATAGAAGCTAGTGAGCAGCTTTGGTGGTTAGTTTATTTATGGATTATTTTAGTACTTATTTGTTTATTAGTTGTAAATAGAGGGGTATGCCCCTTTGGAAGCATCTTCCATGTGGGAGAGTTCCTTTTCTGTATTATATTCTTTTAGAAATAGAGGAACTAACTTTTCCTTCGAAACAAGATAAAGAAAAGATAAAAACCAGTCTCGAGGGATTCTGCCCCGTTTCCGACCAAAAACCGTATCTCGTGCAGTCAAGAGCCGACATTTGGATAAAAACGCGGGTTCGATGATTCTAGTGCATTTCATGGCATCACGATCTAGTCTTACGCTTCGAGATGCGTTCCATACTACTCTAGGCCGAAACACACATTTCAGGATATTTTGAGATACGTTTAGCTTAAAGACGTTTTTCACGCGATTCTGGGGTTAGGAACGCGTTGCAGGGGTTTCAAGGTTGTTTAAGACCGAGACCAGTGCTTCGGGCAGTTCGTTGGTAGTTCTAGGCGGCTCTGGGAGAATGAAGGTTGTAAACCGCATTTCACGCGATTCACAGTTCAGAGCCGCGCTCTGGAGCTTCTGTGACGTCTTCTTACTTCAGAACGGGCTTCTGGGGAATTATGGCTCAAGAGCTAATCCTGTCGGACTTTGCCTCATTTCTGACTTTCAAGACAGTTTTGTGCAATCCGTGCCCATTATTTGGAGATAAATGGGTGCAGCGGCACTCTAGGCGTTTTGGGGTATTCCGGTCCAGTCTTTCACCTTAAAATTCGTTTCAGGCGATTCTATGCAGAAGCACCCGTTTGATGATATTCTGAGATACCTTCCTCTTTAATAAGTATTTCAGGCGAATCACGGCTTAGGAACGCATTACATGGGCTTTAGGGTTGTTTCAGACTAAAACGCGTGCTTCGGGTAATTCCGAGGTGATTTTATCATGAAACCACGTTCTAGGTGGCTCTTGAAAGATGCTGGCTCCAAACCGCGCGTTTCACGAAATCCACGGTCGAAAGACGCGCATAGGAAACTTCCAGGAATCCTTTTCCCCTTCAGACGGGACTCGGGCAAACTGGGGTTGAACAACTCATCGTGCGGTATTCAGAGACATTTCTTACTGAAAACCGTATTTCGTGCGGTGAATAGCCTATATCCAGATAAAAGCGTGTCCAGGGTGATTCTACGGCACTCAGGGGGTTATGCTCTTCCGTTTTGCTTTGAAATGCATCTCATACGGTCCTAGGCTGAAATACGCATTTTAGGATATTATGAGGTATGCCTTTCTTTAAAACGTGCTCCACGCGATTCTAGGGTTTCGAACGAATTGCCGGCTATTCAAGGTTGTTTAAGACCGGATCCCATGCTTCGGGCAGCCTGTTGGGGATTCTAAGCGTCTCCTGGCAAATGTAAGCTGTAAACAGCGTTTCGCTCAAGTGATGGTTAGAAGACGCGCTCGTGAAAGTACGAGTACTGCTTTTTCTTTTTCTTTTTTACTTTGAAATGGGTTTCCGGCAAGTTAGTGCATAAAACTAGTCTCGAGCAGTGGCAGCAGCAAATCTCGAGCACTCTCTTGATCATTTTAAGGAATTCGCAGGGCTGGGCGTCAATTGGACAAAAGGGTGCAAGTTTCTTTGCAAATTGTAAGACTGATGGACAGATGGCAATATCTTCAATTCTTAATGTCACGAAGGTAGATCTTCCAATCAGATATGTTGGGGTTCCCTTGTCTTCCAGGAAGCTCAATTTCAATGACCGTGAACCTCTACTAGCGAAAGTTCGGCAACGATTATTTGGGTGGAAAGCTAAAGCATCATCATATGCAGGTAGCGTGGAACTGATTAAGTCTACATTATCTTCCTTCCATCTATTACGGGCGACTGTATTTATGCTTCCTCAAGCTGCTTTGCATGCTTTGGATCGTCATGTCAGGGATTTCTTCTGGAATTGTTGAATTCTCATTACATCCATCCTATAGCTTGGGACTCTATATGCCAACCGATAGCTATGGGTGGATTGGGTATCAACTCAATTCATGGAACAGCCAAGGCAGCCCTCTTAAGGAAAGTTTGGAATGTTGTCAGCAACAAACACACCTGCTGGAGCTTATGGATTAATGCCAAGTACTTCCGTGGAACGTCTTTTTGGGACGTGTTAATCCCTAAAACTGCCCCTTGGGGTTGGAAGAACATTTTAGTTCTTAGACTGATTGCTATGCCTCACATAAAATTACTAGCTGGCAATGGGCACCAAATAAAGTTCTGGACTGACCCTTGGGTTCATGGAGGGTGTTTAAAAGATTGTCATGGAGATAGAGCAGTGTATGATCTAGGCGTGGGGCCTGATATTAACGTCCCTCAATTTATTCAGAATCACAGGTGGAAGTTTCCCACTCCCACTTCAAATGCATTGATGGATATCTTCCAAACGATTCCAAATGAGATCGAGCCATGGCCTAACTTCAATGATGGACTTGTTTGGACTCTACAGGAGCATGGCAACTTCACTTTAAAGTCTCCTCGCAATCTAGTATGCAGGAAATGGGATCAAACCCTCCAGCGGCCTTCTATGATTTGGTTTACAGGGTGTATTAAAAAACACTCCATCTGTGCTTGGATGTTACTAAGGGGAAGGCTAAAGAAAAAAGATTTTCTCCTTCAAAGGAATGTGGCGTGTGATTCTTGTTGCGTTCTTTGCAATTTGTACATGTGAGACAGCTGCTCATTTAATTTTCTACTGCCCTTACTCTCAAGAATTGTGGAAATCTCTCTTAGAAAAGCTAGACCTGGAGCCGATCAGCTGTGAAAATCCTCCATTGGAATTGCTGGAATCCATTATATTTCCAATAGAGCAGCAACAGACAGGCCTTCTGACTCCTGGGAACACTCCAGCACGGCTGTGTTACAGAACATTATTCAGACCGCATGCAGCAGAACTCATTATCTTGACATAGCTTTCTTTCCCAAATGAAATTTGTCATCATTGGAATGTTCCTCCAAGCAACTCAGGTCTCCGATCGAAGCTTCCTCCCTAATTGAACCCTGGGTGGCGAGTATCTACTTGGTCAACTAATAACCATGTGATTGGAGTTCTACGGAGTGACGTCCATAAACAGAAGGCAGGTCATATTGAGCAGGAGTTGACTTACTTTATGGCAGTATTTCAAATAATGCAGCTCATTCCAGAGAATATCACACATCTTACTATTGACTCAGATTCAGCGCTCCATCAAGTCCTCTGAAGTCTGATTGGAAGGTACGCTTTCAAGTAAGAAGATTACATACATTTCCTAATAAATTTGAGCAGATTCAGTACTTGATGCTTCATCTAAGAACAGCTCGATTCCGCAAAGTTTTAAACAGAAACTCAGCTACTTTCTACGGTAATCATAATGCATTTGAATATTTGTATAGACAAAAATATAGAAGCTAGTGAGCAGCTTTGGTGGTTAGTTTATTTATGGATTATTTTAGTACTTATTTGTTTATTAGTTGTAAATAGAGGGGTATGCCCCTTTGGAAGCATCTTCCATGTGGGAGAGTTCCTTTTCTGTATTATATTCTTTTAGAAATAGAGGAACTAACTTTTCCTTCGAAACAAGATAAAGAAAAGATAAAAACCAGTCTCGAGGGATTCTGCCCCGTTTCCGACCAAAAACCGTATCTCGTGCAGTCAAGAGCCGACATTTGGATAAAAACGCGGGTTCGATGATTCTAGTGCATTTCATGGCATCACGATCTAGTCTTACGCTTCGAGATGCGTTCCATACTACTCTAGGCCGAAACACACATTTCAGGATATTTTGAGATACGTTTAGCTTAAAGACGTTTTTCACGCGATTCTGGGGTTAGGAACGCGTTGCAGGGGTTTCAAGGTTGTTTAAGACCGAGACCAGTGCTTCGGGCAGTTCGTTGGTAGTTCTAGGCGGCTCTGGGAGAATGAAGGTTGTAAACCGCATTTCACGCGATTCACAGTTCAGAGCCGCGCTCTGGAGCTTCTGTGACGTCTTCTTACTTCAGAACGGGCTTCTGGGGAATTATGGCTCAAGAGCTAATCCTGTCGGACTTTGCCTCATTTCTGACTTTCAAGACAGTTTTGTGCAATCCGTGCCCATTATTTGGAGATAAATGGGTGCAGCGGCACTCTAGGCGTTTTGGGGTATTCCGGTCCAGTCTTTCACCTTCAAAATTCGTTTCAGGCGATTCTATGCAGAAGCACCCGTTTGATGATATTCTGAGATACCTTCCTCTTTAATAAGTATTTCAGGCGAATCACGGCTTAGGAACGCATTACATGGGCTTTAGGGTTGTTTCAGACTAAAACGCGTGCTTCGGGCAATTCCGAGGTGATTTTATCATGAAACCACGTTCTAGGTGGCTCTTGAAAGATGCTGGCTCCAAACCGCGCGTTTCACGAAATCCACGGTCGAAAGACGCGCATAGGAAACTTCCAGGAATCCTTTTCCCCTTCAGACGGGACTCGGGCAAACTGGGGTTGAACAACTCATCGTGCGGTATTCAGAGACATTTCTTACTGAAAACCGTATTTCGTGCGGTGAATAGCCTATATCCGGATAAAAGCGTGTCCAGGGTGATTCTACGGCACTCAGGGGGTTATGCTCTTCCGTTTTGCTTTGAAATGCATCTCATACGGTCCTAGGCTGAAATACGCATTTTAGGATATTATGAGGTATGCCTTTCTTTAAAACGTGCTCCACGCGATTCTAGGGTTTCGAACGAATTGCCGGCTATTCAAGGTTGTTTAAGACCGGATCCCATGCTTCGGGCAGCCTGTTGGGGATTCTAAGCGTCTCCTGGCAAATGTAAGCTGTAAACAGCGTTTCGCGCAAGTGATGGTTAGAAGACGCGCTCGTGAAAGTACGAGTACTGCTTTTTCTTTTTCTTTTTTACTTTGAAATGGGTTTCCGGCAAGTTAGTGCATAAAAACTAGTCTCGAGCAGTGGCAGCAGCAAATCTCGAGCACTCTCTTGATCATTTTAAGGAATTCGCAGGGCTGGGCGTCAATTGGACAAAAAGGTGCAAGTTTCTTTGCAAATTGTAAGACTGATGGACAGATGGCAATATCTTCAATTCTTAATGTCACGAAGGTAGATCTTCCAATCAGATATGTTGGGGTTCCCTTGTCTTCCAGGAAGCTCAATTTCAATGACCGTGAACCTCTACTAGCGAATGTTCGGCAACGATTATTTGGGTGGAAAGCTAAAGCATCATCATATGCAGGTAGCGTGGAACTGATTAAGTCTACATTATCTTCCTTCCATCTATTACGGGCGACTGTATTTATGCTTCCTCAAGCTGCTTTGCATGCTTTGGATCGTCATGTCAGGGATTTCTTCTGGAATTGTTGAATTCTCATTACATCCATCCTATAGCTTGGGACTCTATATGCCAACCGATAGCTATGGGTGGATTGGGTATCAACTCAATTCATGGAACAGCCAAGGCAGCCCTCTTAAGGAAAGTTTGGAATGTTGTCAGCAACAAACACACCTGCTGGAGCTTATGGATTAATGCCAAGTACTTCCGTGGAACGTCTTTTTGGGACGTGTTAATCCCTAAAACTGCCCCTTGGGGTTGGAAGAACATTTTAGTTCTTAGACTGATTGCTATGCCTCACATAAAATTACTAGCTGGCAATGGGCACCAAATAAAGTTCTGGACTGACCCTTGGGTTCATGGAGGGCGTTTAAAAGATTGTCATGGAGATAGAGCAGTGTATGATCTAGGCGTGGGGCCTGATATTAACGTCCCTCAATTTATTCAGAATCACAGGTGGAAGTTTCCCACTCCCACTTCAAATGCATTGATGGATATCTTCCAAACGATTCCAAATGAGATCGAGCCATGGCCTAACTTCAATGATGGACTTGTTTGGACTCTACAGGAGCATGGCAACTTCACTTTAAAGTCTCCTCGCAATCTAGTATGCAGGAAATGGGATCAAACCCTCCAGCGGCCTTCTATGATTTGGTTTACAGGGTGTATTAAAAAACACTCCATCTGTGCTTGGATGTTACTAAGGGGAAGGCTAAAGAAAAAAGATTTTCTCCTTCAAAGGAATGTGGCGTGTGATTCTTGTTGCGTTCTTTGCAATTTGTACATGTGAGACAGCTGCTCATTTAATTTTCTACTGCCCTTACTCTCAAGAATTGTGGAAATCTCTCTTAGAAAAGCTAGACCTGGAGCCGATCAGCTGTGAAAATCCTCCATTGGAATTGCTGGAATCCATTATATTTCCAATAGAGCAGCAACAGACAGGCCTTCTGACTCCTGGGAACACTCCAGCACGGCTGTGTTACAGAACATTATTCAGACCGCATGCAGCAGAACTCATTATCTTGACATAGCTTTCTTTCCCAAATGAAATTTGTCATCATTGGAATGTTCCTCCAAGCAACTCAGGTCTCCGATCGAAGCTTCCTCCCTAATTGAACCCTGGGTGGCGAGTATCTACTTGGTCAACTAATAACCATGTGATTGGAGTTCTACGGAGTGACGTCCATAAACAGAAGGCAGGTCATATTGAGCAGGAGTTGACTTACTTTATGGCAGTATTTCAAATAATGCAGCTCATTCCAGAGAATATCACACATCTTACTATTGACTCAGATTCAGCGCTCCATCAAGTCCTCTGAAGTCTGATTGGAAGGTACGCTTTCAAGTAAGAAGATTACATACATTTCCTAATAAATTTGAGCAGATTCAGTACTTGATGCTTCATCTAAGAACAGCTCGATTCCGCAAAGTTTTAAACAGAAACTCAGCTACTTTCTACGGTAATCATAATGCATTTGAATATTTGTATAGACAAAAATATAGAAGCTAGTGAGCAGCTTTGGTGGTTAGTTTATTTATGGATTATTTTAGTACTTATTTGTTTATTAGTTGTAAATAGAGGGGTATGCCCCTTTGGAAGCATCTTCCATGTGGGAGAGTTCCTTTTCTGTATTATATTCTTTTAGAAATAGAGGAACTAACTTTTCCTTCGAAACAAGATAAAGAAAAGATAAAAACCAGTCTCGAGGGATTCTGCCCCGTTTCCGACCAAAAACCGTATCTCGTGCAGTCAAGAGCCGACATTTGGATAAAAACGCGGGTTCGATGATTCTAGTGCATTTCATGGCATCACGATCTAGTCTTACGCTTCGAGATGCGTTCCATACTACTCTAGGCCGAAACACACATTTCAGGATATTTTGAGATACGTTTAGCTTAAAGACGTTTTTCACGCGATTCTGGGGTTAGGAACGCGTTGCAGGGGTTTCAAGGTTGTTTAAGACCGAGACCAGTGCTTCGGGCAGTTCGTTGGTAGTTCTAGGCGGCTCTGGGAGAATGAAGGTTGTAAACCGCATTTCACGCGATTCACAGTTCAGAGCCGCGCTCTGGAGCTTCTGTGACGTCTTCTTACTTCAGAACGGGCTTCTGGGGAATTATGGCTCAAGAGCTAATCCTGTCGGACTTTGCCTCATTTCTGACTTTCAAGACAGTTTTGTGCAATCCGTGCCCATTATTTGGAGATAAATGGGTGCAGCGGCACTCTAGGCGTTTTGGGGTATTCCGGTCCAGTCTTTCACCTTAAAATTCGTTTCAGGCGATTCTATGCAGAAGCACCCGTTTGATGATATTCTGAGATACCTTCCTCTTTAATAAGTATTTCAGGCGAATCACGGCTTAGGAACGCATTACATGGGCTTTAGGGTTGTTTCAGACTAAAACGCGTGCTTCGGGCAATTCCGAGGTGATTTTATCATGAAACCACGTTCTAGGTGGCTCTTGAAAGATGCTGGCTCCAAACCGCGCGTTTCACGAAATCCACGGTCGAAAGACGCGCATAGGAAACTTCCAGGAATCCTTTTCCCCTTCAGACGGGACTCGGGCAAACTGGGGTTGAACAACTCATCGTGCGGTATTCAGAGACATTTCTTACTGAAAACCGTATTTCGTGCGGTGAATAGCCTATATCCGGATAAAAGCGTGTCCAGGGTGATTCTACGGCACTCAGGGGGTTATGCTCTTCCGTTTTGCTTTGAAATGCATCTCATACGGTCCTAGGCTGAAATACGCATTTTAGGATATTATGAGGTATGCCTTTCTTTAAAACGTGCTCCACGCGATTCTAGGGTTTCGAACGAATTGCCGGCTATTCAAGGTTGTTTAAGACCGGATCCCATGCTTCGGGCAGCCTGTTGGGGATTCTAAGCGTCTCCTGGCAAATGTAAGCTGTAAACAGCGTTTCGCGCAAGTGATGGTTAGAAGACGCGCTCGTGAAAGTACGAGTACTGCTTTTTCTTTTTCTTTTTCACTTTGAAATGGGTTTCCGGCAAGTTAGTGCATAAAACTAGTCTCGAGCAGTGGCAGCAGCAAATCTCGAGCACTCTCTTGATCATTTTAAGGAATTCGCAGGGCTGGGCGTCAATTGGACAAAAAGGTGCAAGTTTCTTTGCAAATTGTAAGACTGATGGACAGATGGCAATATCTTCAATTCTTAATGTCACGAAGGTAGATCTTCCAATCAGATATGTTGGGGTTCCCTTGTCTTCCAGGAAGCTCAATTTCAATGACCGTGAACCTCTACTAGCGAAAGTTCGGCAACGATTATTTGGGTGGAAAGCTAAAGCATCATCATATGCAGGTAGCGTGGAACTGATTAAGTCTACATTATCTTCCTTCCATCTATTACGGGCGACTGTATTTATGCTTCCTCAAGCTGCTTTGCATGCTTTGGATCGTCATGTCAGGGATTTCTTCTGGAATTGTTGAATTCTCATTACATCCATCCTATAGCTTGGGACTCTATATGCCAACCGATAGCTATGGGTGGATTGGGTATCAACTCAATTCATGGAACAGCCAAGGCAGCCCTCTTAAGGAAAGTTTGGAATGTTGTCAGCAACAAACACACCTGCTGGAGCTTATGGATTAATGCCAAGTACTTCCGTGGAACGTCTTTTTGGGACGTGTTAATCCCTAAAACTGCCCCTTGGGGTTGGAAGAACATTTTAGTTCTTAGACTGATTGCTATGCCTCACATAAAATTACTAGCTGGCAATGGGCACCAAATAAAGTTCTGGACTGACCCTTGGGTTCATGGAGGGCGTTTAAAAGATTGTCATGGAGATAGAGCAGTGTATGATCTAGGCGTGGGGCCTGATATTAACGTCCCTCAATTTATTCAGAATCACAGGTGGAAGTTTCCCACTCCCACTTCAAATGCATTGATGGATATCTTCCAAACGATTCCAAATGAGATCGAGCCATGGCCTAACTTCAATGATGGACTTGTTTGGACTCTACAGGAGCATGGCAACTTCACTTTAAAGTCTCCTCGCAATCTAGTATGCAGGAAATGGGATCAAACCCTCCAGCGGCCTTCTATGATTTGGTTTACAGGGTGTATTAAAAAACACTCCATCTGTGCTTGGATGTTACTAAGGGGAAGGCTAAAGAAAAAAGATTTTCTCCTTCAAAGGAATGTGGCGTGTGATTCTTGTTGCGTTCTTTGCAATTTGTACATGTGAGACAGCTGCTCATTTAATTTTCTACTGCCCTTACTCTCAAGAATTGTGGAAATCTCTCTTAGAAAAGCTAGACCTGGAGCCGATCAGCTGTGAAAATCCTCCATTGGAATTGCTGGAATCCATTATATTTCCAATAGAGCAGCAACAGACAGGCCTTCTGACTCCTGGGAACACTCCAGCACGGCTGTGTTACAGAACATTATTCAGACCGCATGCAGCAGAACTCATTATCTTGACATAGCTTTCTTTCCCAAATGAAATTTGTCATCATTGGAATGTTCCTCCAAGCAACTCAGGTCTCCGATCGAAGCTTCCTCCCTAATTGAACCCTGGGTGGCGAGTATCTACTTGGTCAACTAATAACCATGTGATTGGAGTTCTACGGAGTGACGTCCATAAACAGAAGGCAGGTCATATTGAGCAGGAGTTGACTTACTTTATGGCAGTATTTCAAATAATGCAGCTCATTCCAGAGAATATCACACATCTTACTATTGACTCAGATTCAGCGCTCCATCAAGTCCTCTGAAGTCTGATTGGAAGGTACGCTTTCAAGTAAGAAGATTACATACATTTCCTAATAAATTTGAGCAGATTCAGTACTTGATGCTTCATCTAAGAACAGCTCGATTCCGCAAAGTTTTAAACAGAAACTCAGCTACTTTCTACGGTAATCATAATGCATTTGAATATTTGTATAGACAAAAATATAGAAGCTAGTGAGCAGCTTTGGTGGTTAGTTTATTTATGGATTATTTTAGTACTTATTTGTTTATTAGTTGTAAATAGAGGGGTATGCCCCTTTGGAAGCATCTTCCATGTGGGAGAGTTCCTTTTCTGTATTATATTCTTTTAGAAATAGAGGAACTAACTTTTCCTTCGAAACAAGATAAAGAAAAGATAAAAACCAGTCTCGAGGGATTCTGCCCCGTTTCCGACCAAAAACCGTATCTCGTGCAGTCAAGAGCCGACATTTGGATAAAAACGCGGGTTCGATGATTCTAGTGCATTTCATGGCATCACGATCTAGTCTTACGCTTCGAGATGCGTTCCATACTACTCTAGGCCGAAACACACATTTCAGGATATTTTGAGATACGTTTAGCTTAAAGACGTTTTTCACGCGATTCTGGGGTTAGGAACGCGTTGCAGGGGTTTCAAGGTTGTTTAAGACCGAGACCAGTGCTTCGGGCAGTTCGTTGGTAGTTCTAGGCGGCTCTGGGAGAATGAAGGTTGTAAACCGCATTTCACGCGATTCACAGTTCAGAGCCGCGCTCTGGAGCTTCTGTGACGTCTTCTTACTTCAGAACGGGCTTCTGGGGAATTATGGCTCAAGAGCTAATCCTGTCGGACTTTGCCTCATTTCTGACTTTCAAGACAGTTTTGTGCAATCCGTGCCCATTATTTGGAGATAAATGGGTGCAGCGGCACTCTAGGCGTTTTGGGGTATTCCGGTCCAGTCTTTCACCTTAAAATTCGTTTCAGGCGATTCTATGCAGAAGCACCCGTTTGATGATATTCTGAGATACCTTCCTCTTTAATAAGTATTTCAGGCGAATCACGGCTTAGGAACGCATTACATGGGCTTTAGGGTTGTTTCAGACTAAAACGCGTGCTTCGGGCAATTCCGAGGTGATTTTATCATGAAACCACGTTCTAGGTGGCTCTTGAAAGATGCTGGCTCCAAACCGCGCGTTTCACGAAATCCACGGTCGAAAGACGCGCATAGGAAACTTCCAGGAATCCTTTTCCCCTTCAGACGGGACTCGGGCAAACTGGGGTTGAACAACTCATCGTGCGGTATTCAGAGACATTTCTTACTGAAAACCGTATTTCGTGCGGTGAATAGCCTATATCCGGATAAAAGCGTGTCCAGGGTGATTCTACGGCACTCAGGGGGTTATGCTCTTCCGTTTTGCTTTGAAATGCATCTCATACGGTCCTAGGCTGAAATACGCATTTTAGGATATTATGAGGTATGCCTTTCTTTAAAACGTGCTCCACGCGATTCTAGGGTTTCGAACGAATTGCCGGCTATTCAAGGTTGTTTAAGACCGGATCCCATGCTTCGGGCAGCCTGTTGGGGATTCTAAGCGTCTCCTGGCAAATGTAAGCTGTAAACAGCGTTTCGCGCAAGTGATGGTTAGAAGACGCGCTCGTGAAAGTACGAGTACTGCTTTTTCTTTTTCTTTTTCACTTTGAAATGGGTTTCCGGCAAGTTAGTGCATAAAACTAGTCTCGAGCAGTGGCAGCAGCAAATCTCGAGCACTCTCTTGATCATTTTAAGGAATTCGCAGGGCTGGGCGTCAATTGGACAAAAAGGTGCAAGTTTCTTTGCAAATTGTAAGACTGATGGACAGATGGCAATATCTTCAATTCTTAATGTCACGAAGGTAGATCTTCCAATCAGATATGTTGGGGTTCCCTTGTCTTCCAGGAAGCTCAATTTCAATGACCGTGAACCTCTACTAGCGAAAGTTCGGCAACGATTATTTGGGTGGAAAGCTAAAGCATCATCATATGCAGGTAGCGTGGAACTGATTAAGTCTACATTATCTTCCTTCCATCTATTACGGGCGACTGTATTTATGCTTCCTCAAGCTGCTTTGCATGCTTTGGATCGTCATGTCAGGGATTTCTTCTGGAATTGTTGAATTCTCATTACATCCATCCTATAGCTTGGGACTCTATATGCCAACCGATAGCTATGGGTGGATTGGGTATCAACTCAATTCATGGAACAGCCAAGGCAGCCCTCTTAAGGAAAGTTTGGAATGTTGTCAGCAACAAACACACCTGCTGGAGCTTATGGATTAATGCCAAGTACTTCCGTGGAACGTCTTTTTGGGACGTGTTAATCCCTAAAACTGCCCCTTGGGGTTGGAAGAACATTTTAGTTCTTAGACTGATTGCTATGCCTCACATAAAATTACTAGCTGGCAATGGGCACCAAATAAAGTTCTGGACTGACCCTTGGGTTCATGGAGGGCGTTTAAAAGATTGTCATGGAGATAGAGCAGTGTATGATCTAGGCGTGGGGCCTGATATTAACGTCCCTCAATTTATTCAGAATCACAGGTGGAAGTTTCCCACTCCCACTTCAAATGCATTGATGGATATCTTCCAAACGATTCCAAATGAGATCGAGCCATGGCCTAACTTCAATGATGGACTTGTTTGGACTCTACAGGAGCATGGCAACTTCACTTTAAAGTCTCCTCGCAATCTAGTATGCAGGAAATGGGATCAAACCCTCCAGCGGCCTTCTATGATTTGGTTTACAGGGTGTATTAAAAAACACTCCATCTGTGCTTGGATGTTACTAAGGGGAAGGCTAAAGAAAAAAGATTTTCTCCTTCAAAGGAATGTGGCGTGTGATTCTTGTTGCGTTCTTTGCAATTTGTACATGTGAGACAGCTGCTCATTTAATTTTCTACTGCCCTTACTCTCAAGAATTGTGGAAATCTCTCTTAGAAAAGCTAGACCTGGAGCCGATCAGCTGTGAAAATCCTCCATTGGAATTGCTGGAATCCATTATATTTCCAATAGAGCAGCAACAGACAGGCCTTCTGACTCCTGGGAACACTCCAGCACGGCTGTGTTACAGAACATTATTCAGACCGCATGCAGCAGAACTCATTATCTTGACATAGCTTTCTTTCCCAAATGAAATTTGTCATCATTGGAATGTTCCTCCAAGCAACTCAGGTCTCCGATCGAAGCTTCCTCCCTAATTGAACCCTGGGTGGCGAGTATCTACTTGGTCAACTAATAACCATGTGATTGGAGTTCTACGGAGTGACGTCCATAAACAGAAGGCAGGTCATATTGAGCAGGAGTTGACTTACTTTATGGCAGTATTTCAAATAATGCAGCTCATTCCAGAGAATATCACACATCTTACTATTGACTCAGATTCAGCGCTCCATCAAGTCCTCTGAAGTCTGATTGGAAGGTACGCTTTCAAGTAAGAAGATTACATACATTTCCTAATAAATTTGAGCAGATTCAGTACTTGATGCTTCATCTAAGAACAGCTCGATTCCGCAAAGTTTTAAACAGAAACTCAGCTACTTTCTACGGTAATCATAATGCATTTGAATATTTGTATAGACAAAAATATAGAAGCTAGTGAGCAGCTTTGGTGGTTAGTTTATTTATGGATTATTTTAGTACTTATTTGTTTATTAGTTGTAAATAGAGGGGTATGCCCCTTTGGAAGCATCTTCCATGTGGGAGAGTTCCTTTTCTGTATTATATTCTTTTAGAAATAGAGGAACTAACTTTTCCTTCGAAACAAGATAAAGAAAAGATAAAAACCAGTCTCGAGGGATTCTGCCCCGTTTCCGACCAAAAACCGTATCTCGTGCAGTCAAGAGCCGACATTTGGATAAAAACGCGGGTTCGATGATTCTAGTGCATTTCATGGCATCACGATCTAGTCTTACGCTTCGAGATGCGTTCCATACTACTCTAGGCCGAAACACACATTTCAGGATATTTTGAGATACGTTTAGCTTAAAGACGTTTTTCACGCGATTCTGGGGTTAGGAACGCGTTGCAGGGGTTTCAAGGTTGTTTAAGACCGAGACCAGTGCTTCGGGCAGTTCGTTGGTAGTTCTAGGCGGCTCTGGGAGAATGAAGGTTGTAAACCGCATTTCACGCGATTCACAGTTCAGAGCCGCGCTCTGGAGCTTCTGTGACGTCTTCTTACTTCAGAACGGGCTTCTGGGGAATTATGGCTCAAGAGCTAATCCTGTCGGACTTTGCCTCATTTCTGACTTTCAAGACAGTTTTGTGCAATCCGTGCCCATTATTTGGAGATAAATGGGTGCAGCGGCACTCTAGGCGTTTTGGGGTATTCCGGTCCAGTCTTTCACCTTAAAATTCGTTTCAGGCGATTCTATGCAGAAGCACCCGTTTGATGATATTCTGAGATACCTTCCTCTTTAATAAGTATTTCAGGCGAATCACGGCTTAGGAACGCATTACATGGGCTTTAGGGTTGTTTCAGACTAAAACGCGTGCTTCGGGCAATTCCGAGGTGATTTTATCATGAAACCACGTTCTAGGTGGCTCTTGAAAGATGCTGGCTCCAAACCGCGCGTTTCACGAAATCCACGGTCGAAAGACGCGCATAGGAAACTTCCAGGAATCCTTTTCCCCTTCAGACGGGACTCGGGCAAACTGGGGTTGAACAACTCATCGTGCGGTATTCAGAGACATTTCTTACTGAAAACCGTATTTCGTGCGGTGAATAGCCTATATCCGGATAAAAGCGTGTCCAGGGTGATTCTACGGCACTCAGGGGGTTATGCTCTTCCGTTTTGCTTTGAAATGCATCTCATACGGTCCTAGGCTGAAATACGCATTTTAGGATATTATGAGGTATGCCTTTCTTTAAAACGTGCTCCACGCGATTCTAGGGTTTCGAACGAATTGCCGGCTATTCAAGGTTGTTTAAGACCGGATCCCATGCTTCGGGCAGCCTGTTGGGGATTCTAAGCGTCTCCTGGCAAATGTAAGCTGTAAACAGCGTTTCGCGCAAGTGATGGTTAGAAGACGCGCTCGTGAAAGTACGAGTACTGCTTTTTCTTTTTCTTTTTTACTTTGAAATGGGTTTCCGGCAAGTTAGTGCATAAAAACTAGTCTCGAGCAGTGGCAGCAGCAAATCTCGAGCACTCTCTTGATCATTTTAAGGAATTCGCAGGGCTGGGCGTCAATTGGACAAAAAGGTGCAAGTTTCTTTGCAAATTGTAAGACTGATGGACAGATGGCAATATCTTCAATTCTTAATGTCACGAAGGTAGATCTTCCAATCAGATATGTTGGGGTTCCCTTGTCTTCCAGGAAGCTCAATTTCAATGACCGTGAACCTCTACTAGCGAAAGTTCGGCAACGATTATTTGGGTGGAAAGCTAAAGCATCATCATATGCAGGTAGCGTGGAACTGATTAAGTCTACATTATCTTCCTTCCATCTATTACGGGCGACTGTATTTATGCTTCCTCAAGCTGCTTTGCATGCTTTGGATCGTCATGTCAGGGATTTCTTCTGGAATTGTTGAATTCTCATTACATCCATCCTATAGCTTGGGACTCTATATGCCAACCGATAGCTATGGGTGGATTGGGTATCAACTCAATTCATGGAACAGCCAAGGCAGCCCTCTTAAGGAAAGTTTGGAATGTTGTCAGCAACAAACACACCTGCTGGAGCTTATGGATTAATGCCAAGTACTTCCGTGGAACGTCTTTTTGGGACGTGTTAATCCCTAAAACTGCCCCTTGGGGTTGGAAGAACATTTTAGTTCTTAGACTGATTGCTATGCCTCACATAAAATTACTAGCTGGCAATGGGCACCAAATAAAGTTCTGGACTGACCCTTGGGTTCATGGAGGGCGTTTAAAAGATTGTCATGGAGATAGAGCAGTGTATGATCTAGGCGTGGGGCCTGATATTAACGTCCCTCAATTTATTCAGAATCACAGGTGGAAGTTTCCCACTCCCACTTCAAATGCATTGATGGATATCTTCCAAACGATTCCAAATGAGATCGAGCCATGGCCTAACTTCAATGATGGACTTGTTTGGACTCTACAAGAGCATGGCAACTTCACTTTAAAGTCTCCTCGCAATCTAGTATGCAGGAAATGGGATCAAACCCTCCAGCGGCCTTCTATGATTTGGTTTACAGGGTGTATTAAAAAACACTCCATCTGTGCTTGGATGTTACTAAGGGGAAGGCTAAAGAAAAAAGATTTTCTCCTTCAAAGGAATGTGGCGTGTGATTCTTGTTGCGTTCTTTGCAATTTGTACATGTGAGACAGCTGCTCATTTAATTTTCTACTGCCCTTACTCTCAAGAATTGTGGAAATCTCTCTTAGAAAAGCTAGACCTGGAGCCGATCAGCTGTGAAAATCCTCCATTGGAATTGCTGGAATCCATTATATTTCCAATAGAGCAGCAACAGACAGGCCTTCTGACTCCTGGGAACACTCCAGCACGGCTGTGTTACAGAACATTATTCAGACCGCATGCAGCAGAACTCATTATCTTGACATAGCTTTCTTTCCCAAATGAAATTTGTCATCATTGGAATGTTCCTCCAAGCAACTCAGGTCTCCGATCGAAGCTTCCTCCCTAATTGAACCCTGGGTGGCGAGTATCTACTTGGTCAACTAATAACCATGTGATTGGAGTTCTACGGAGTGACGTCCATAAACAGAAGGCAGGTCATATTGAGCAGGAGTTGACTTACTTTATGGCAGTATTTCAAATAATGCAGCTCATTCCAGAGAATATCACACATCTTACTATTGACTCAGATTCAGCGCTCCATCAAGTCCTCTGAAGTCTGATTGGAAGGTACGCTTTCAAGTAAGAAGATTACATACATTTCCTAATAAATTTGAGCAGATTCAGTACTTGATGCTTCATCTAAGAACAGCTCGATTCCGCAAAGTTTTAAACAGAAACTCAGCTACTTTCTACGGTAATCATAATGCATTTGAATATTTGTATAGACAAAAATATAGAAGCTAGTGAGCAGCTTTGGTGGTTAGTTTATTTATGGATTATTTTAGTACTTATTTGTTTATTAGTTGTAAATAGAGGGGTATGCCCCTTTGGAAGCATCTTCCATGTGGGAGAGTTCCTTTTCTGTATTATATTCTTTTAGAAATAGAGGAACTAACTTTTCCTTCGAAACAAGATAAAGAAAAGATAAAAACCAGTCTCGAGGGATTCTGCCCCGTTTCCGACCAAAAACCGTATCTCGTGCAGTCAAGAGCCGACATTTGGATAAAAACGCGGGTTCGATGATTCTAGTGCATTTCATGGCATCACGATCTAGTCTTACGCTTCGAGATGCGTTCCATACTACTCTAGGCCGAAACACACATTTCAGGATATTTTGAGATACGTTTAGCTTAAAGACGTTTTTCACGCGATTCTGGGGTTAGGAACGCGTTGCAGGGGTTTCAAGGTTGTTTAAGACCGAGACCAGTGCTTCGGGCAGTTCGTTGGTAGTTCTAGGCGGCTCTGGGAGAATGAAGGTTGTAAACCGCATTTCACGCGATTCACAGTTCAGAGCCGCGCTCTGGAGCTTCTGTGACGTCTTCTTACTTCAGAACGGGCTTCTGGGGAATTATGGCTCAAGAGCTAATCCTGTCGGACTTTGCCTCATTTCTGACTTTCAAGACAGTTTTGTGCAATCCGTGCCCATTATTTGGAGATAAATGGGTGCAGCGGCACTCTAGGCGTTTTGGGGTATTCCGGTCCAGTCTTTCACCTTAAAATTCGTTTCAGGCGATTCTATGCAGAAGCACCCGTTTGATGATATTCTGAGATACCTTCCTCTTTAATAAGTATTTCAGGCGAATCACGGCTTAGGAACGCATTACATGGGCTTTAGGGTTGTTTCAGACTAAAACGCGTGCTTCGGGCAATTCCGAGGTGATTTTATCATGAAACCACGTTCTAGGTGGCTCTTGAAAGATGCTGGCTCCAAACCGCGCGTTTCACGAAATCCACGGTCGAAAGACGCGCATAGGAAACTTCCAGGAATCCTTTTCCCCTTCAGACGGGACTCGGGCAAACTGGGGTTGAACAACTCATCGTGCGGTATTCAGAGACATTTCTTACTGAAAACCGTATTTCGTGCGGTGAATAGCCTATATCCGGATAAAAGCGTGTCCAGGGTGATTCTACGGCACTCAGGGGGTTATGCTCTTCCGTTTTGCTTTGAAATGCATCTCATACGGTCCTAGGCTGAAATACGCATTTTAGGATATTATGAGGTATGCCTTTCTTTAAAACGTGCTCCACGCGATTCTAGGGTTTCGAACGAATTGCCGGCTATTCAAGGTTGTTTAAGACCGGATCCCATGCTTCGGGCAGCCTGTTGGGGATTCTAAGCGTCTCCTGGCAAATGTAAGCTGTAAACAGCGTTTCGCGCAAGTGATGGTTAGAAGACGCGCTCGTGAAAGTACGAGTACTGCTTTTTCTTTTTCTTTTTTACTTTGAAATGGGTTTCCGGCAAGTTAGTGCATAAAAACTAGTCTCGAGCAGTGGCAGCAGCAAATCTCGAGCACTCTCTTGATCATTTTAAGGAATTCGCAGGGCTGGGCGTCAATTGGACAAAAAGGTGCAAGTTTCTTTGCAAATTGTAAGACTGATGGACAGATGGCAATATCTTCAATTCTTAATGTCACGAAGGTAGATCTTCCAATCAGATATGTTGGGGTTCCCTTGTCTTCCAGGAAGCTCAATTTCAATGACCGTGAACCTCTACTAGCGAAAGTTCGGCAACGATTATTTGGGTGGAAAGCTAAAGCATCATCATATGCAGGTAGCGTGGAACTGATTAAGTCTACATTATCTTCCTTCCATCTATTACGGGCGACTGTATTTATGCTTCCTCAAGCTGCTTTGCATGCTTTGGATCGTCATGTCAGGGATTTCTTCTGGAATTGTTGAATTCTCATTACATCCATCCTATAGCTTGGGACTCTATATGCCAACCGATAGCTATGGGTGGATTGGGTATCAACTCAATTCATGGAACAGCCAAGGCAGCCCTCTTAAGGAAAGTTTGGAATGTTGTCAGCAACAAACACACCTGCTGGAGCTTATGGATTAATGCCAAGTACTTCCGTGGAACGTCTTTTTGGGACGTGTTAATCCCTAAAACTGCCCCTTGGGGTTGGAAGAACATTTTAGTGCTTAGACTGATTGCTATGCCTCACATAAAATTACTAGCTGGCAATGGGCACCAAATAAAGTTCTGGACTGACCCTTGGGTTAATGGAGGGCGTTTAAAAGATTGTCATGGAGATAGAGCAGTGTATGATCTAGGCGTGGGGCCTGATATTAACGTCCCTCAATTTATTCAGAATCACAGGTGGAAGTTTCCCACTCCCACTTCAAATGCATTGATGGATATCTTCCAAACGATTCCAAATGAGATCGAGCCATGGCCTAACTTCAATGATGGACTTGTTTGGACTCTACAAGAGCATGGCAACTTCACTTTAAAGTCTCCTCGCAATCTAGTATGCAGGAAATGGGATCAAACCCTCCAGCGGCCTTCTATGATTTGGTTTACAGGGTGTATTAAAAAACACTCCATCTGTGCTTGGATGTTACTAAGGGGAAGGCTAAAGAAAAAAGATTTTCTCCTTCAAAGGAATGTGGCGTGTGATTCTTGTTGCGTTCTTTGCAATTTGTACATGTGAGACAGCTGCTCATTTAATTTTCTACTGCCCTTACTCTCAAGAATTGTGGAAATCTCTCTTAGAAAAGCTAGACCTGGAGCCGATCAGCTGTGAAAATCCTCCATTGGAATTGCTGGAATCCATTATATTTCCAATAGAGCAGCAACAGACAGGCCTTCTGACTCCTGGGAACACTCCAGCACGGCTGTGTTACAGAACATTATTCAGACCGCATGCAGCAGAACTCATTATCTTGACATAGCTTTCTTTCCCAAATGAAATTTGTCATCATTGGAATGTTCCTCCAAGCAACTCAGGTCTCCGATCGAAGCTTCCTCCCTAATTGAACCCTGGGTGGCGAGTATCTACTTGGTCAACTAATAACCATGTGATTGGAGTTCTACGGAGTGACGTCCATAAACAGAAGGCGGGTCATATTGAGCAGGAGTTGACTTACTTTATGGCAGTATTTCAAATAATGCAGCTCATTCCAGAGAATATCACACATCTTACTATTGACTCAGATTCAGCGCTCCATCAAGTCCTCAGAAGTCTGATTGGAAGGTACGCTTTCAAGTAAGAAGATTACATACATTTCCTAATAAATTTGAGCAGATTCAGTACTTGATGCTTCATCTAAGAACAGCTCGATTCCGCAAAGTTTTAAACAGAAACTCAGCTACTTTCTACGGTAATCATAATGCATTTGAATATTTGTATAGACAAAAATATAGAAGCTAGTGAGCAGCTTTGGTGGTTAGTTTATTTATGGATTATTTTAGTACTTATTTGTTTATTAGTTGTAAATAGAGGGGTATGCCCCTTTGGAAGCATCTTCCATGTGGGAGAGTTCCTTTTCTGTATTATATTCTTTTAGAAATAGAGGAACTAACTTTTCCTTCGAAACAAGATAAAGAAAAGATAAAAACCAGTCTCGAGGGATTCTGCCCCGTTTCCGACCAAAAACCGTATCTCGTGCAGTCAAGAGCCGACATTTGGATAAAAACGCGGGTTCGATGATTCTAGTGCATTTCATGGCATCACGATCTAGTCTTACGCTTCGAGATGCGTTCCATACTACTCTAGGCCGAAACACACATTTCAGGATATTTTGAGATACGTTTAGCTTAAAGACGTTTTTCACGCGATTCTGGGGTTAGGAACGCGTTGCAGGGGTTTCAAGGTTGTTTAAGACCGAGACCAGTGCTTCGGGCAGTTCGTTGGTAGTTCTAGGCGGCTCTGGGAGAATGAAGGTTGTAAACCGCATTTCACGCGATTCACAGTTCAGAGCCGCGCTCTGGAGCTTCTGTGACGTCTTCTTACTTCAGAACGGGCTTCTGGGGAATTATGGCTCAAGAGCTAATCCTGTCGGACTTTGCCTCATTTCTGACTTTCAAGACAGTTTTGTGCAATCCGTGCCCATTATTTGGAGATAAATGGGTGCAGCGGCACTCTTGGCGTTTTGGGGTATTCCGGTCCAGTCTTTCACCTTAAAATTCGTTTCTGGCGATTCTATGCAGAAGCACCCGTTTGATGATATTCTGAGATACCTTCCTCTTTAATAAGTATTTCAGGCGAATCACGGCTTAGGAACGCATTACATGGGCTTTAGGGTTGTTTCAGACTAAAACGCGTGCTTCGGGCAATTCCGAGGTGATTTTATCATGAAACCACGTTCTAGGTGGCTCTTGAAAGATGCTGGCTCCAAACCGCGCGTTTCACGAAATCCACGGTCGAAAGACGCGCATAGGAAACTTCCAGGAATCCTTTTCCCCTTCAGACGGGACTCGGGCAAACTGGGGTTGAACAACTCATCGTGCGGTATTCAGAGACATTTCTTACTGAAAACCGTATTTCGTGCGGTGAATAGCCTATATCCGGATAAAAGCGTGTCCAGGGTGATTCTACGGCACTCAGGGGGTTATGCTCTTCCGTTTTGCTTTGAAATGCATCTCATACGGTCCTAGGCTGAAATACGCGTTTTAGGATATTATGAGGTATGCCTTTCTTTAAAACGTGCTCCACGCGATTCTAGGGTTTCGAACGAATTGCCGGCTATTCAAGGTTGTTTAAGACCGGATCCCATGCTTCGGGCAGCCTGTTGGGGATTCTAAGCGTCTCCTGGCAAATGTAAGCTGTAAACAGCGTTTCGCGCAAGTGATGGTTAGAAGACGCGCTCGTGAAAGTACGAGTACTGCTTTTTCTTTTTCTTTTTTACTTTGAAATGGGTTTCCGGCAAGTTAGTGCATAAAAACTAGTCTCGAGCAGTGGCAGCAGCAAATCTCGAGCACTCTCTTGATCATTTTAAGGAATTCGCAGGGCTGGGCGTCAATTGGACAAAAAGGTGCAAGTTTCTTTGCAAATTGTAAGACTGATGGACAGATGGCAATATCTTCAATTCTTAATGTCACGAAGGTAGATCTTCCAATCAGATATGTTGGGGTTCCCTTGTCTTCCAGGAAGCTCAATTTCAATGACCGTGAACCTCTACTAGCGAAAGTTCGGCAACGATTATTTGGGTGGAAAGCTAAAGCATCATCATATGCAGGTAGCGTGGAACTGATTAAGTCTACATTATCTTCCTTCCATCTATTACGGGCGACTGTATTTATGCTTCCTCAAGCTGCTTTGCATGCTTTGGATCGTCATGTCAGGGATTTCTTCTGGAATTGTTGAATTCTCATTACATCCATCCTATAGCTTGGGACTCTATATGCCAACCGATAGCTATGGGTGGATTGGGTATCAACTCAATTCATGGAACAGCCAAGGCAGCCCTCTTAAGGAAAGTTTGGAATGTTGTCAGCAACAAACACACCTGCTGGAGCTTATGGATTAATGCCAAGTACTTCCGTGGAACGTCTTTTTGGGACGTGTTAATCCCTAAAACTGCCCCTTGGGGTTGGAAGAACATTTTAGTGCTTAGACTGATTGCTATGCCTCACATAAAATTACTAGCTGGCAATGGGCACCAAATAAAGTTCTGGACTGACCCTTGGGTTAATGGAGGGCGTTTAAAAGATTGTCATGGAGATAGAGCAGTGTATGATCTAGGCGTGGGGCCTGATATTAACGTCCCTCAATTTATTCAGAATCACAGGTGGAAGTTTCCCACTCCCACTTCAAATGCATTGATGGATATCTTCCAAACGATTCCAAATGAGATCGAGCCATGGCCTAACTTCAATGATGGACTTGTTTGGACTCTACAAGAGCATGGCAACTTCACTTTAAAGTCTCCTCGCAATCTAGTATGCAGGAAATGGGATCAAACCCTCCAGCGGCCTTCTATGATTTGGTTTACAGGGTGTATTAAAAAACACTCCATCTGTGCTTGGATGTTACTAAGGGGAAGGCTAAAGAAAAAAGATTTTCTCCTTCAAAGGAATGTGGCGTGTGATTCTTGTTGCGTTCTTTGCAATTTGTACATGTGAGACAGCTGCTCATTTAATTTTCTACTGCCCTTACTCTCAAGAATTGTGGAAATCTCTCTTAGAAAAGCTAGACCTGGAGCCGATCAGCTGTGAAAATCCTCCATTGGAATTGCTGGAATCCATTATATTTCCAATAGAGCAGCAACAGACAGGCCTTCTGACTCCTGGGAACACTCCAGCACGGCTGTGTTACAGAACATTATTCAGACCGCATGCAGCAGAACTCATTATCTTGACATAGCTTTCTTTCCCAAATGAAATTTGTCATCATTGGAATGTTCCTCCAAGCAACTCAGGTCTCCGATCGAAGCTTCCTCCCTAATTGATCCCTGGGTGGCGAGTATCTACTTGGTCAACTAATAACCATGTGATTGGAGTTCTACGGAGTGACGTCCATAAACAGAAGGCGGGTCATATTGAGCAGGAGTTGACTTACTTTATGGCAGTATTTCAAATAATGCAGCTCATTCCAGAGAATATCACACATCTTACTATTGACTCAGATTCAGCGCTCCATCAAGTCCTCAGAAGTCTGATTGGAAGGTACGCTTTCAAGTAAGAAGATTACATACATTTCCTAATAAATTTGAGCAGATTCAGTACTTGATGCTTCATCTAAGAACAGCTCGATTCCGCAAAGTTTTAAACAGAAACTCAGCTACTTTCTACGGTAATCATAATGCATTTGAATATTTGTATAGACAAAAATATAGAAGCTAGTGAGCAGCTTTGGTGGTTAGTTTATTTATGGATTATTTTAGTACTTATTTGTTTATTAGTTGTAAATAGAGGGGTATGCCCCTTTGGAAGCATCTTCCATGTGGGAGAGTTCCTTTTCTGTATTATATTCTTTTAGAAATAGAGGAACTAACTTTTCCTTCGAAACAAGATAAAGAAAAGATAAAAACCAGTCTCGAGGGATTCTGCCCCGTTTCCGACCAAAAACCGTATCTCGTGCAGTCAAGAGCCGACATTTGGATAAAAACGCGGGTTCGATGATTCTAGTGCATTTCATGGCATCACGATCTAGTCTTACGCTTCGAGATGCGTTCCATACTACTCTAGGCCGAAACACACATTTCAGGATATTTTGAGATACGTTTAGCTTAAAGACGTTTTTCACGCGATTCTGGGGTTAGGAACGCGTTGCAGGGGTTTCAAGGTTGTTTAAGACCGAGACCAGTGCTTCGGGCAGTTCGTTGGTAGTTCTAGGCGGCTCTGGGAGAATGAAGGTTGTAAACCGCATTTCACGCGATTCACAGTTCAGAGCCGCGCTCTGGAGCTTCTGTGACGTCTTCTTACTTCAGAACGGGCTTCTGGGGAATTATGGCTCAAGAGCTAATCCTGTCGGACTTTGCCTCATTTCTGACTTTCAAGACAGTTTTGTGCAATCCGTGCCCATTATTTGGAGATAAATGGGTGCAGCGGCACTCTAGGCGTTTTGGGGTATTCCGGTCCAGTCTTTCACCTTAAAATTCGTTTCTGGCGATTCTATGCAGAAGCACCCGTTTGATGATATTCTGAGATACCTTCCTCTTTAATAAGTATTTCAGGCGAATCACGGCTTAGGAACGCATTACATGGGCTTTAGGGTTGTTTCAGACTAAAACGCGTGCTTCGGGCAATTCCGAGGTGATTTTATCATGAAACCACGTTCTAGGTGGCTCTTGAAAGATGCTGGCTCCAAACCGCGCGTTTCACGAAATCCACGGTCGAAAGACGCGCATAGGAAACTTCCAGGAATCCTTTTCCCCTTCAGACGGGACTCGGGCAAACTGGGGTTGAACAACTCATCGTGCGGTATTCAGAGACATTTCTTACTGAAAACCGTATTTCGTGCGGTGAATAGCCTATATCCGGATAAAAGCGTGTCCAGGGTGATTCTACGGCACTCAGGGTGTTATGCTCTTCCGTTTTGCTTTGAAATGCATCTCATACGGTCCTAGGCTGAAATACGCGTTTTAGGATATTATGAGGTATGCCTTTCTTTAAAACGTGCTCCACGCGATTCTAGGGTTTCGAACGAATTGCCGGCTATTCAAGGTTGTTTAAGACCGGATCCCATGCTTCGGGCAGCCTGTTGGGGATTCTAAGCGTCTCCTGGCAAATGTAAGCTGTAAACAGCGTTTCGCGCAAGTGATGGTTAGAAGACGCGCTCGTGAAAGTACGAGTACTGCTTTTTCTTTTTCTTTTTTACTTTGAAATGGGTTTCCGGCAAGTTAGTGCATAAAAACTAGTCTCGAGCAGTGGCAGCAGCAAATCTCGAGCACTCTCTTGATCATTTTAAGGAATTCGCAGGGCTGGGCGTCAATTGGACAAAAAGGTGCAAGTTTCTTTGCAAATTGTAAGACTGATGGACAGATGGCAATATCTTCAATTCTTAATGTCACGAAGGTAGATCTTCCAATCAGATATGTTGGGGTTCCCTTGTCTTCCAGGAAGCTCAATTTCAATGACCGTGAACCTCTACTAGCGAAAGTTCGGCAACGATTATTTGGGTGGAAAGCTAAAGCATCATCATATGCAGGTAGCGTGGAACTGATTAAGTCTACATTATCTTCCTTCCATCTATTACGGGCGACTGTATTTATGCTTCCTCAAGCTGCTTTGCATGCTTTGGATCGTCATGTCAGGGATTTCTTCTGGAATTGTTGAATTCTCATTACATCCATCCTATAGCTTGGGACTCTATATGCCAACCGATAGCTATGGGTGGATTGGGTATCAACTCAATTCATGGAACAGCCAAGGCAGCCCTCTTAAGGAAAGTTTGGAATGTTGTCAGCAACAAACACACCTGCTGGAGCTTATGGATTAATGCCAAGTACTTCCGTGGAACGTCTTTTTGGGACGTGTTAATCCCTAAAACTGCCCCTTGGGGTTGGAAGAACATTTTAGTGCTTAGACTGATTGCTATGCCTCACATAAAATTACTAGCTGGCAATGGGCACCAAATAAAGTTCTGGACTGACCCTTGGGTTAATGGAGGGCGTTTAAAAGATTGTCATGGAGATAGAGCAGTGTATGATCTAGGCGTGGGGCCTGATATTAACGTCCCTCAATTTATTCAGAATCACAGGTGGAAGTTTCCCACTCCCACTTCAAATGCATTGATGGATATCTTCCAAACGATTCCAAATGAGATCGAGCCATGGCCTAACTTCAATGATGGACTTGTTTGGACTCTACAAGAGCATGGCAACTTCACTTTAAAGTCTCCTCGCAATCTAGTATGCAGGAAATGGGATCAAACCCTCCAGCGGCCTTCTATGATTTGGTTTACAGGGTGTATTAAAAAACACTCCATCTGTGCTTGGATGTTACTAAGGGGAAGGCTAAAGAAAAAAGATTTTCTCCTTCAAAGGAATGTGGCGTGTGATTCTTGTTGCGTTCTTTGCAATTTGTACATGTGAGACAGCTGCTCATTTAATTTTCTACTGCCCTTACTCTCAAGAATTGTGGAAATCTCTCTTAGAAAAGCTAGACCTGGAGCCGATCAGCTGTGAAAATCCTCCATTAGAATTGCTGGAATCCATTATATTTCCAATAGAGCAGCAACAGACAGGCCTTCTGACTCCTGGGAACACTCCAGCACGGCTGTGTTACAGAACATTATTCAGACCGCATGCAGCAGAACTCATTATCTTGACATAGCTTTCTTTCCCAAATGAAATTTGTCATCATTGGAATGTTCCTCCAAGCAACTCAGGTCTCCGATCGAAGCTTCCTCCCTAATTGAACCCTGGGTGGCGAGTATCTACTTGGTCAACTAATAACCATGTGATTGGAGTTCTACGGAGTGACGTCCATAAACAGAAGGCGGGTCATATTGAGCAGGAGTTGACTTACTTTATGGCAGTATTTCAAATAATGCAGCTCATTCCAGAGAATATCACACATCTTACTATTGACTCAGATTCAGCGCTCCATCAAGTCCTCAGAAGTCTGATTGGAAGGTACGCTTTCAAGTAAGAAGATTACATACATTTCCTAATAAATTTGAGCAGATTCAGTACTTGATGCTTCATCTAAGAACAGCTCGATTCCGCAAAGTTTTAAACAGAAACTCAGCTACTTTCTACGGTAATCATAATGCATTTGAATATTTGTATAGACAAAAATATAGAAGCTAGTGAGCAGCTTTGGTGGTTAGTTTATTTATGGATTATTTTAGTACTTATTTGTTTATTAGTTGTAAATAGAGGGGTATGCCCCTTTGGAAGCATCTTCCATGTGGGAGAGTTCCTTTTCTGTATTATATTCTTTTAGAAATAGAGGAACTAACTTTTCCTTCGAAACAAGATAAAGAAAAGATAAAAACCAGTCTCGAGGGATTCTGCCCCGTTTCCGACCAAAAACCGTATCTCGTGCAGTCAAGAGCCGACATTTGGATAAAAACGCGGGTTCGATGATTCTAGTGCATTTCATGGCATCACGATCTAGTCTTACGCTTCGAGATGCGTTCCATACTACTCTAGGCCGAAACACACATTTCAGGATATTTTGAGATACGTTTAGCTTAAAGACGTTTTTCACGCGATTCTGGGGTTAGGAACGCGTTGCAGGGGTTTCAAGGTTGTTTAAGACCGAGACCAGTGCTTCGGGCAGTTCGTTGGTAGTTCTAGGCGGCTCTGGGAGAATGAAGGTTGTAAACCGCATTTCACGCGATTCACAGTTCAGAGCCGCGCTCTGGAGCTTCTGTGACGTCTTCTTACTTCAGAACGGGCTTCTGGGGAATTATGGCTCAAGAGCTAATCCTGTCGGACTTTGCCTCATTTCTGACTTTCAAGACAGTTTTGTGCAATCCGTGCCCATTATTTGGAGATAAATGGGTGCAGCGGCACTCTAGGCGTTTTGGGGTATTCCGGTCCAGTCTTTCACCTTAAAATTCGTTTCTGGCGATTCTATGCAGAAGCACCCGTTTGATGATATTCTGAGATACCTTCCTCTTTAATAAGTATTTCAGGCGAATCACGGCTTAGGAACGCATTACATGGGCTTTAGGGTTGTTTCAGACTAAAACGCGTGCTTCGGGCAATTCCGAGGTGATTTTATCATGAAACCACGTTCTAGGTGGCTCTTGAAAGATGCTGGCTCCAAACCGCGCGTTTCACGAAATCCACGGTCGAAAGACGCGCATAGGAAACTTCCAGGAATCCTTTTCCCCTTCAGACGGGACTCGGGCAAACTGGGGTTGAACAACTCATCGTGCGGTATTCAGAGACATTTCTTACTGAAAACCGTATTTCGTGCGGTGAATAGCCTATATCCGGATAAAAGCGTGTCCAGGGTGATTCTACGGCACTCAGGGTGTTATGCTCTTCCGTTTTGCTTTGAAATGCATCTCATACGGTCCTAGGCTGAAATACGCGTTTTAGGATATTATGAGGTATGCCTTTCTTTAAAACGTGCTCCACGCGATTCTAGGGTTTCGAACGAATTGCCGGCTATTCAAGGTTGTTTAAGACCGGATCCCATGCTTCGGGCAGCCTGTTGGGGATTCTAAGCGTCTCCTGGCAAATGTAAGCTGTAAACAGCGTTTCGCGCAAGTGATGGTTAGAAGACGCGCTCGTGAAAGTACGAGTACTGCTTTTTCTTTTTCTTTTTTACTTTGAAATGGGTTTCCGGCAAGTTAGTGCATAAAAACTAGTCTCGAGCAGTGGCAGCAGCAAATCTCGAGCACTCTCTTGATCATTTTAAGGAATTCGCAGGGCTGGGCGTCAATTGGACAAAAAGGTGCAAGTTTCTTTGCAAATTGTAAGACTGATGGACAGATGGCAATATCTTCAATTCTTAATGTCACGAAGGTAGATCTTCCAATCAGATATGTTGGGGTTCCCTTGTCTTCCAGGAAGCTCAATTTCAATGACCGTGAACCTCTACTAGCGAAAGTTCGGCAACGATTATTTGGGTGGAAAGCTAAAGCATCATCATATGCAGGTAGCGTGGAACTGATTAAGTCTACATTATCTTCCTTCCATCTATTACGGGCGACTGTATTTATGCTTCCTCAAGCTGCTTTGCATGCTTTGGATCGTCATGTCAGGGATTTCTTCTGGAATTGTTGAATTCTCATTACATCCATCCTATAGCTTGGGACTCTATATGCCAACCGATAGCTATGGGTGGATTGGGTATCAACTCAATTCATGGAACAGCCAAGGCAGCCCTCTTAAGGAAAGTTTGGAATGTTGTCAGCAACAAACACACCTGCTGGAGCTTATGGATTAATGCCAAGTACTTCCGTGGAACGTCTTTTTGGGACGTGTTAATCCCTAAAACTGCCCCTTGGGGTTGGAAGAACATTTTAGTGCTTAGACTGATTGCTATGCCTCACATAAAATTACTAGCTGGCAATGGGCACCAAATAAAGTTCTGGACTGACCCTTGGGTTAATGGAGGGCGTTTAAAAGATTGTCATGGAGATAGAGCAGTGTATGATCTAGGCGTGGGGCCTGATATTAACGTCCCTCAATTTATTCAGAATCACAGGTGGAAGTTTCCCACTCCCACTTCAAATGCATTGATGGATATCTTCCAAACGATTCCAAATGAGATCGAGCCATGGCCTAACTTCAATGATGGACTTGTTTGGACTCTACAAGAGCATGGCAACTTCACTTTAAAGTCTCCTCGCAATCTAGTATGCAGGAAATGGGATCAAACCCTCCAGCGGCCTTCTATGATTTGGTTTACAGGGTGTATTAAAAAACACTCCATCTGTGCTTGGATGTTACTAAGGGGAAGGCTAAAGAAAAAAGATTTTCTCCTTCAAAGGAATGTGGCGTGTGATTCTTGTTGCGTTCTTTGCAATTTGTACATGTGAGACAGCTGCTCATTTAATTTTCTACTGCCCTTACTCTCAAGAATTGTGGAAATCTCTCTTAGAAAAGCTAGACCTGGAGCCGATCAGCTGTGAAAATCCTCCATTAGAATTGCTGGAATCCATTATATTTCCAATAGAGCAGCAACAGACAGGCCTTCTGACTCCTGGGAACACTCCAGCACGGCTGTGTTACAGAACATTATTCAGACCGCATGCAGCAGAACTCATTATCTTGACATAGCTTTCTTTCCCAAATGAAATTTGTCATCATTGGAATGTTCCTCCAAGCAACTCAGGTCTCCGATCGAAGCTTCCTCCCTAATTGAACCCTGGGTGGCGAGTATCTACTTGGTCAACTAATAACCATGTGATTGGAGTTCTACGGAGTGACGTCCATAAACAGAAGGCGGGTCATATTGAGCAGGAGTTGACTTACTTTATGGCAGTATTTCAAATAATGCAGCTCATTCCAGAGAATATCACACATCTTACTATTGACTCAGATTCAGCGCTCCATCAAGTCCTCAGAAGTCTGATTGGAAGGTACGCTTTCAAGTAAGAAGATTACATACATTTCCTAATAAATTTGAGCAGATTCAGTACTTGATGCTTCATCTAAGAACAGCTCGATTCCGCAAAGTTTTAAACAGAAACTCAGCTACTTTCTACGGTAATCATAATGCATTTGAATATTTGTATAGACAAAAATATAGAAGCTAGTGAGCAGCTTTGGTGGTTAGTTTATTTATGGATTATTTTAGTACTTATTTGTTTATTAGTTGTAAATAGAGGGGTATGCCCCTTTGGAAGCATCTTCCATGTGGGAGAGTTCCTTTTCTGTATTATATTCTTTTAGAAATAGAGGAACTAACTTTTCCTTCGAAACAAGATAAAGAAAAGATAAAAACCAGTCTCGAGGGATTCTGCCCCGTTTCCGACCAAAAACCGTATCTCGTGCAGTCAAGAGCCGACATTTGGATAAAAACGCGGGTTCGATGATTCTAGTGCATTTCATGGCATCACGATCTAGTCTTACGCTTCGAGATGCATTCCATACTACTCTAGGCCGAAACACACATTTCAGGATATTTTGAGATACGTTTAGCTTAAAGACGTTTTTCACGCGATTCTGGGGTTAGGAACGCGTTGCAGGGGTTTCAAGGTTGTTTAAGACCGAGACCAGTGCTTCGGGCAGTTCGTTGGTAGTTCTAGGCGGCTCTGGGAGAATGAAGGTTGTAAACCGCATTTCACGCGATTCACAGTTCAGAGCCGCGCTCTGGAGCTTCTGTGACGTCTTCTTACTTCAGAACGGGCTTCTGGGGAATTATGGCTCAAGAGCTAATCCTGTCGGACTTTGCCTCATTTCTGACTTTCAAGACAGTTTTGTGCAATCCGTGCCCATTATTTGGAGATAAATGGGTGCAGCGGCACTCTAGGCGTTTTGGGGTATTCCGGTCCAGTCTTTCACCTTAAAATTCGTTTCTGGCGATTCTATGCAGAAGCACCCGTTTGATGATATTCTGAGATACCTTCCTCTTTAATAAGTATTTCAGGCGAATCACGGCTTAGGAACGCATTACATGGGCTTTAGGGTTGTTTCAGACTAAAACGCGTGCTTCGGGCAATTCCGAGGTGATTTTATCATGAAACCACGTTCTAGGTGGCTCTTGAAAGATGCTGGCTCCAAACCGCGCGTTTCACGAAATCCACGGTCGAAAGACGCGCATAGGAAACTTCCAGGAATCCTTTTCCCCTTCAGACGGGACTCGGGCAAACTGGGGTTGAACAACTCATCGTGCGGTATTCAGAGACATTTCTTACTGAAAACCGTATTTCGTGCGGTGAATAGCCTATATCCGGATAAAAGCGTGTCCAGGGTGATTCTACGGCACTCAGGGTGTTATGCTCTTCCGTTTTGCTTTGAAATGCATCTCATACGGTCCTAGGCTGAAATACGCATTTTAGGATATTATGAGGTATGCCTTTCTTTAAAACGTGCTCCACGCGATTCTAGGGTTTCGAACGAATTGCCGGCTATTCAAGGTTGTTTAAGACCGGATCCCATGCTTCGGGCAGCCTGTTGGGGATTCTAAGCGTCTCCTGGCAAATGTAAGCTGTAAACAGCGTTTCGCGCAAGTGATGGTTAGAAGACGCGCTCGTGAAAGTACGAGTACTGCTTTTTCTTTTTCTTTTTTACTTTGAAATGGGTTTCCGGCAAGTTAGTGCATAAAAACTAGTCTCGAGCAGTGGCAGCAGCAAATCTCGAGCACTCTCTTGATCATTTTAAGGAATTCGCAGGGCTGGGCGTCAATTGGACAAAAAGGTGCAAGTTTCTTTGCAAATTGTAAGACTGATGGACAGATGGCAATATCTTCAATTCTTAATGTCACGAAGGTAGATCTTCCAATCAGATATGTTGGGGTTCCCTTGTCTTCCAGGAAGCTCAATTTCAATGACCGTGAACCTCTACTAGCGAAAGTTCGGCAACGATTATTTGGGTGGAAAGCTAAAGCATCATCATATGCAGGTAGCGTGGAACTGATTAAGTCTACATTATCTTCCTTCCATCTATTACGGGCGACTGTATTTATGCTTCCTCAAGCTGCTTTGCATGCTTTGGATCGTCATGTCAGGGATTTCTTCTGGAATTGTTGAATTCTCATTACATCCATCCTATAGCTTGGGACTCTATATGCCAACCGATAGCTATGGGTGGATTGGGTATCAACTCAATTCATGGAACAGCCAAGGCAGCCCTCTTAAGGAAAGTTTGGAATGTTGTCAGCAACAAACACACCTGCTGGAGCTTATGGATTAATGCCAAGTACTTCCGTGGAACGTCTTTTTGGGACGTGTTAATCCCTAAAACTGCCCCTTGGGGTTGGAAGAACATTTTAGTGCTTAGACTGATTGCTATGCCTCACATAAAATTACTAGCTGGCAATGGGCACCAAATAAAGTTCTGGACTGACCCTTGGGTTAATGGAGGGCGTTTAAAAGATTGTCATGGAGATAGAGCAGTGTATGATCTAGGCGTGGGGCCTGATATTAACGTCCCTCAATTTATTCAGAATCACAGGTGGAAGTTTCCCACTCCCACTTCAAATGCATTGATGGATATCTTCCAAACGATTCCAAATGAGATCGAGCCATGGCCTAACTTCAATGATGGACTTGTTTGGACTCTACAAGAGCATGGCAACTTCACTTTAAAGTCTCCTCGCAATCTAGTATGCAGGAAATGGGATCAAACCCTCCAGCGGCCTTCTATGATTTGGTTTACAGGGTGTATTAAAAAACACTCCATCTGTGCTTGGATGTTACTAAGGGGAAGGCTAAAGAAAAAAGATTTTCTCCTTCAAAGGAATGTGGCGTGTGATTCTTGTTGCGTTCTTTGCAATTTGTACATGTGAGACAGCTGCTCATTTAATTTTCTACTGCCCTTACTCTCAAGAATTGTGGAAATCTCTCTTAGAAAAGCTAGACCTGGAGCCGATCAGCTGTGAAAATCCTCCATTGGAATTGCTGGAATCCATTATATTTCCAATAGAGCAGCAACAGACAGGCCTTCTGACTCCTGGGAACACTCCAGCACGGCTGTGTTACAGAACATTATTCAGACCGCATGCAGCAGAACTCATTATCTTGACATAGCTTTCTGTCCCAAATGAAATTTGTCATCATTGGAATGTTCCTCCAAGCAACTCAGGTCTCCGATCGAAGCTTCCTCCCTAATTGAACCCTGGGTGGCGAGTATCTACTTGGTCAACTAATAACCATGTGATTGGAGTTCTACGGAGTGACGTCCATAAACAGAAGGCGGGTCATATTGAGCAGGAGTTGACTTACTTTATGGCAGTATTTCAAATAATGCAGCTCATTCCAGAGAATATCACACATCTTACTATTGACTCAGATTCAGCGCTCCATCAAGTCCTCAGAAGTCTGATTGGAAGGTACGCTTTCAAGTAAGAAGATTACATACATTTCCTAATAAATTTGAGCAGATTCAGTACTTGATGCTTCATCTAAGAACAGCTCGATTCCGCAAAGTTTTAAACAGAAACTCAGCTACTTTCTACGGTAATCATAATGCATTTGAATATTTGTATAGACAAAAATATAGAAGCTAGTGAGCAGCTTTGGTGGTTAGTTTATTTATGGATTATTTTAGTACTTATTTGTTTATTAGTTGTAAATAGAGGGGTATGCCCCTTTGGAAGCATCTTCCATGTGGGAGAGTTCCTTTTCTGTATTATATTCTTTTAGAAATAGAGGAACTAACTTTTCCTTCGAAACAAGATAAAGAAAAGATAAAAACCAGTCTCGAGGGATTCTGCCCCGTTTCCGACCAAAAACCGTATCTCGTGCAGTCAAGAGCCGACATTTGGATAAAAACGCGGGTTCGATGATTCTAGTGCATTTCATGGCATCACGATCTAGTCTTACGCTTCGAGATGCGTTCCATACTACTCTAGGCCGAAACACACATTTCAGGATATTTTGAGATACGTTTAGCTTAAAGACGTTTTTCACGCGATTCTGGGGTTAGGAACGCGTTGCAGGGGTTTCAAGGTTGTTTAAGACCGAGACCAGTGCTTCGGGCAGTTCGTTGGTAGTTCTAGGCGGCTCTGGGAGAATGAAGGTTGTAAACCGCATTTCACGCGATTCACAGTTCAGAGCCGCGCTCTGGAGCTTCTGTGACGTCTTCTTACTTCAGAACGGGCTTCTGGGGAATTATGGCTCAAGAGCTAATCCTGTCGGACTTTGCCTCATTTCTGACTTTCAAGACAGTTTTGTGCAATCCGTGCCCATTATTTGGAGATAAATGGGTGCAGCGGCACTCTAGGCGTTTTGGGGTATTCCGGTCCAGTCTTTCACCTTAAAATTCGTTTCTGGCGATTCTATGCAGAAGCACCCGTTTGATGATATTCTGAGATACCTTCCTCTTTAATAAGTATTTCAGGCGAATCACGGCTTAGGAACGCATTACATGGGCTTTAGGGTTGTTTCAGACTAAAACGCGTGCTTCGGGCAATTCCGAGGTGATTTTATCATGAAACCACGTTCTAGGTGGCTCTTGAAAGATGCTGGCTCCAAACCGCGCGTTTCACGAAATCCACGGTCGAAAGACGCGCATAGGAAACTTCCAGGAATCCTTTTCCCCTTCAGACGGGACTCGGGCAAACTGGGGTTGAACAACTCATCGTGCGGTATTCAGAGACATTTCTTACTGAAAACCGTATTTCGTGCGGTGAATAGCCTATATCCGGATAAAAGCGTGTCCAGGGTGATTCTACGGCACTCAGGGTGTTATGCTCTTCCGTTTTGCTTTGAAATGCATCTCATACGGTCCTAGGCTGAAATACGCATTTTAGGATATTATGAGGTATGCCTTTCTTTAAAACGTGCTCCACGCGATTCTAGGGTTTCGAACGAATTGCCGGCTATTCAAGGTTGTTTAAGACCGGATCCCATGCTTCGGGCAGCCTGTTGGGGATTCTAAGCGTCTCCTGGCAAATGTAAGCTGTAAACAGCGTTTCGCTTAAGTGATGGTTAGAAGACGCGCTCGTGAAAGTACGAGTACTGCTTTTTCTTTTTCTTTTTTACTTTGAAATGGGTTTCCGGCAAGTTAGTGCATAAAAACTAGTCTCGAGCAGTGGCAGCAGCAAATCTCGAGCACTCTCTTGATCATTTTAAGGAATTCGCAGGGTTGGGCGTCAATTGGACAAAAAGGTGCAAGTTTCTTTGCAAATTGTAAGACTGATGGACAGATGGCAATATCTTCAATTCTTAATGTCACGAAGGTAGATCTTCCAATCAGATATGTTGGGGTTCCCTTGTCTTCCAGGAAGCTCAATTTCAATGACCGTGAACCTCTACTAGCGAAAGTTCGGCAACGATTATTTGGGTGGAAAGCTAAAGCATCATCATATGCAGGTAGCGTGGAACTGATTAAGTCTACATTATCTTCCTTCCATCTGTTACGGGCGACTGTATTTATGCTTCCTCAAGCTGCTTTGCATGCTTTGGATCGTCATGTCAGGGATTTCTTCTGGAATTGTTGAATTCTCATTACATCCATCCTATAGCTTGGGACTCTATATGCCAACCGATAGCTATGGGTGGATTGGGTATCAACTCAATTCATGGAACAGCCAAGGCAGCCCTCTTAAGGAAAGTTTGGAATGTTGTCAGCAACAAACACACCTGCTGGAGCTTATGGATTAATGCCAAGTACTTCCGTGGAACGTCTTTTTGGGACGTGTTAATCCCTAAAACTGCCCCTTGGGGTTGGAAGAACATTTTAGTGCTTAGACTGATTGCTATGCCTCACATAAAATTACTAGCTGGCAATGGGCACCAAATAAAGTTCTGGACTGACCCTTGGGTTAATGGAGGGCGTTTAAAAGATTGTCATGGAGATAGAGCAGTGTATGATCTAGGCGTGGGGCCTGATATTAACGTCCCTCAATTTATTCAGAATCACAGGTGGAAGTTTCCCACTCCCACTTCAAATGCATTGATGGATATCTTCCAAACGATTCCAAATGAGATCGAGCCATGGCCTAACTTCAATGATGGACTTGTTTGGACTCTACAAGAGCATGGCAACTTCACTTTAAAGTCTCCTCGCAATCTAGTATGCAGGAAATGGGATCAAACCCTCCAGCGGCCTTCTATGATTTGGTTTACAGGGTGTATTAAAAAACACTCCATCTGTGCTTGGATGTTACTAAGGGGAAGGCTAAAGAAAAAAGATTTTCTCCTTCAAAGGAATGTGGCGTGTGATTCTTGTTGCGTTCTTTGCAATTTGTACATGTGAGACAGCTGCTCATTTAATTTTCTACTGCCCTTACTCTCAAGAATTGTGGAAATCTCTCTTAGAAAAGCTAGACCTGGAGCCGATCAGCTGTGAAAATCCTCCATTGGAATTGCTGGAATCCATTATATTTCCAATAGAGCAGCAACAGACAGGCCTTCTGACTCCTGGGAACACTCCAGCACGGCTGTGTTACAGAACATTATTCAGACCGCATGCAGCAGAACTCATTATCTTGACATAGCTTTCTGTCCCAAATGAAATTTGTCATCATTGGAATGTTCCTCCAAGCAACTCAGGTCTCCGATCGAAGCTTCCTCCCTAATTGAACCCTGGGTGGCGAGTATCTACTTGGTCAACTAATAACCATGTGATTGGAGTTCTACGGAGTGACGTCCATAAACAGAAGGCGGGTCATATTGAGCAGGAGTTGACTTACTTTATGGCAGTATTTCAAATAATGCAGCTCATTCCAGAGAATATCACACATCTTACTATTGACTCAGATTCAGCGCTCCATCAAGTCCTCAGAAGTCTGATTGGAAGGTACGCTTTCAAGTAAGAAGATTACATACATTTCCTAATAAATTTGAGCAGATTCAGTACTTGATGCTTCATCTAAGAACAGCTCGATTCCGCAAAGTTTTAAACAGAAACTCAGCTACTTTCTACGGTAATCATAATGCATTTGAATATTTGTATAGACAAAAATATAGAAGCTAGTGAGCAGCTTTGGTGGTTAGTTTATTTATGGATTATTTTAGTACTTATTTGTTTATTAGTTGTAAATAGAGGGGTATGCCCCTTTGGAAGCATCTTCCATGTGGGAGAGTTCCTTTTCTGTATTATATTCTTTTAGAAATAGAGGAACTAACTTTTCCTTCGAAACAAGATAAAGAAAAGATAAAAACCAGTCTCGAGGGATTCTGCCCCGTTTCCGACCAAAAACCGTATCTCGTGCAGTCAAGAGCCGACATTTGGATAAAAACGCGGGTTCGATGATTCTAGTGCATTTCATGGCATCACGATCTAGTCTTACGCTTCGAGATGCGTTCCATACTACTCTAGGCCGAAACACACATTTCAGGATATTTTGAGATACGTTTAGCTTAAAGACGTTTTTCACGCGATTCTGGGGTTAGGAACGCGTTGCAGGGGTTTCAAGGTTGTTTAAGACCGAGACCAGTGCTTCGGGCAGTTCGTTGGTAGTTCTAGGCGGCTCTGGGAGAATGAAGGTTGTAAACCGCATTTCACGCGATTCACAGTTCAGAGCCGCGCTCTGGAGCTTCTGTGACGTCTTCTTACTTCAGAACGGGCTTCTGGGGAATTATGGCTCAAGAGCTAATCCTGTCGGACTTTGCCTCATTTCTGACTTTCAAGACAGTTTTGTGCAATCCGTGCCCATTATTTGGAGATAAATGGGTGCAGCGGCACTCTAGGCGTTTTGGGGTATTCCGGTCCAGTCTTTCACCTTAAAATTCGTTTCTGGCGATTCTATGCAGAAGCACCCGTTTGATGATATTCTGAGATACCTTCCTCTTTAATAAGTATTTCAGGCGAATCACGGCTTAGGAACGCATTACATGGGCTTTAGGGTTGTTTCAGACTAAAACGCGTGCTTCGGGCAATTCCGAGGTGATTTTATCATGAAACCACGTTCTAGGTGGCTCTTGAAAGATGCTGGCTCCAAACCGCGCGTTTCACGAAATCCACGGTCGAAAGACGCGCATAGGAAACTTCCAGGAATCCTTTTCCCCTTCAGACGGGACTCGGGCAAACTGGGGTTGAACAACTCATCGTGCGGTATTCAGAGACATTTCTTACTGAAAACCGTATTTCGTGCGGTGAATAGCCTATATCCGGATAAAAGCGTGTCCAGGGTGATTCTACGGCACTCAGGGTGTTATGCTCTTCCGTTTTGCTTTGAAATGCATCTCATACGGTCCTAGGCTGAAATACGCATTTTAGGATATTATGAGGTATGCCTTTCTTTAAAACGTGCTCCACGCGATTCTAGGGTTTCGAACGAATTGCCGGCTATTCAAGGTTGTTTAAGACCGGATCCCATGCTTCGGGCAGCCTGTTGGGGATTCTAAGCGTCTCCTGGCAAATGTAAGTTGTAAACAGCGTTTCGCGCAAGTGATGGTTAGAAGACGCGCTCGTGAAAGTACGAGTACTGCTTTTTCTTTTTCTTTTTTACTTTGAAATGGGTTTCCGGCAAGTTAGTGCATAAAAACTAGTCTCGAGCAGTGGCAGCAGCAAATCTCGAGCACTCTCTTGATCATTTTAAGGAATTCGCAGGGCTGGGCGTCAATTGGACAAAAAGGTGCAAGTTTCTTTGCAAATTGTAAGACTGATGGACAGATGGCAATATCTTCAATTCTTAATGTCACGAAGGTAGATCTTCCAATCAGATATGTTGGGGTTCCCTTGTCTTCCAGGAAGCTCAATTTCAATGACCGTGAACCTCTACTAGCGAAAGTTCGGCAACGATTATTTGGGTGGAAAGCTAAAGCATCATCATATGCAGGTAGCGTGGAACTGATTAAGTCTACATTATCTTCCTTCCATCTGTTACGGGCGACTGTATTTATGCTTCCTCAAGCTGCTTTGCATGCTTTGGATCGTCATGTCAGGGATTTCTTCTGGAATTGTTGAATTCTCATTACATCCATCCTATAGCTTGGGACTCTATATGCCAACCGATAGCTATGGGTGGATTGGGTATCAACTCAATTCATGGAACAGCCAAGGCAGCCCTCTTAAGGAAAGTTTGGAATGTTGTCAGCAACAAACACACCTGCTGGAGCTTATGGATTAATGCCAAGTACTTCCGTGGAACGTCTTTTTGGGACGTGTTAATCCCTAAAACTGCCCTTGGGGTTGGAAGAACATTTTAGTGCTTAGACTGATTGCTATGCCTCACATAAAATTACTAGCTGGCAATGGGCACCAAATAAAGTTCTGGACTGACCCTTGGGTTAATGGAGGGCGTTTAAAAGATTGTCATGGAGATAGAGCAGTGTATGATCTAGGCGTGGGGCCTGATATTAACGTCCCTCAATTTATTCAGAATCACAGGTGGAAGTTTCCCACTCCCACTTCAAATGCATTGATGGATATCTTCCAAACGATTCCAAATGAGATCGAGCCATGGCCTAACTTCAATGATGGACTTGTTTGGACTCTACAAGAGCATGGCAACTTCACTTTAAAGTCTCCTCGCAATCTAGTATGCAGGAAATGGGATCAAACCCTCCAGCGGCCTTCTATGATTTGGTTTACAGGGTGTATTAAAAAACACTCCATCTGTGCTTGGATGTTACTAAGGGGAAGGCTAAAGAAAAAAGATTTTCTCCTTCAAAGGAATGTGGCGTGTGATTCTTGTTGCGTTCTTTGCAATTTGTACATGTGAGACAGCTGCTCATTTAATTTTCTACTGCCCTTACTCTCAAGAATTGTGGAAATCTCTCTTAGAAAAGCTAGACCTGGAGCCGATCAGCTGTGAAAATCCTCCATTGGAATTGCTGGAATCCATTATATTTCCAATAGAGCAGCAACAGACAGGCCTTCTGACTCCTGGGAACACTCCAGCACGGCTGTGTTACAGAACATTATTCAGACCGCATGCAGCAGAACTCATTATCTTGACATAGCTTTCTGTCCCAAATGAAATTTGTCATCATTGGAATGTTCCTCCAAGCAACTCAGGTCTCCGATCGAAGCTTCCTCCCTAATTGAACCCTGGGTGGCGAGTATCTACTTGGTCAACTAATAACCATGTGATTGGAGTTCTACGGAGTGACGTCCATAAACAGAAGGCGGGTCATATTGAGCAGGAGTTGACTTACTTTATGGCAGTATTTCAAATAATGCAGCTCATTCCAGAGAATATCACACATCTTACTATTGACTCAGATTCAGCGCTCCATCAAGTCCTCAGAAGTCTGATTGGAAGGTACGCTTTCAAGTAAGAAGATTACATACATTTCCTAATAAATTTGAGCAGATTCAGTACTTGATGCTTCATCTAAGAACAGCTCGATTCCGCAAAGTTTTAAACAGAAACTCAGCTACTTTCTACGGTAATCATAATGCATTTGAATATTTGTATAGACAAAAATATAGAAGCTAGTGAGCAGCTTTGGTGGTTAGTTTATTTATGGATTATTTTAGTACTTATTTGTTTATTAGTTGTAAATAGAGGGGTATGCCCCTTTGGAAGCATCTTCCATGTGGGAGAGTTCCTTTTCTGTATTATATTCTTTTAGAAATAGAGGAACTAACTTTTCCTTCAAAACAAGATAAAGAAAAGATAAAAACCAGTCTCGAGGGATTCTGCCCCGTTTCCGACCAAAAACCGTATCTCGTGCAGTCAAGAGCCGACATTTGGATAAAAACGCGGGTTCGATGATTCTAGTGCATTTCATGGCATCACGATTTAGTCTTACGCTTCGAGATGCGTTCCATACTACTCTAGGCCGAAACACACATTTCAGGATATTTTGAGATACGTTTAGCTTAAAGACGTTTTTCACGCGATTCTGGGGTTAGGAACGCGTTGCAGGGGTTTCAAGGTTGTTTAAGACCGAGACCAGTGCTTCGGGCAGTTCGTTGGTAGTTCTAGGCGGCTCTGGGAGAATGAAGGTTGTAAACCGCATTTCACGCGATTCACAGTTCAGAGCCGCGCTCTGGAGCTTCTGTGACGTCTTCTTACTTCAGAACGGGCTTCTGGGGAATTATGGCTCAAGAGCTAATCCTGTCGGACTTTGCCTCATTTCTGACTTTCAAGACAGTTTTGTGCAATCCGTGCCCATTATTTGGAGATAAATGGGTGCAGCGGCACTCTAGGCGTTTTGGGGTATTCCGGTCCAGTCTTTCACCTTAAAATTCGTTTCTGGCGATTCTATGCAGAAGCACCCGTTTGATGATATTCTGAGATACCTTCCTCTTTAATAAGTATTTCAGGCGAATCACGGCTTAGGAACGCATTACATGGGCTTTAGGGTTGTTTCAGACTAAAACGCGTGCTTCGGGCAATTCCGAGGTGATTTTATCATGAAACCACGTTCTAGGTGGCTCTTGAAAGATGCTGGCTCCAAACCGCGCGTTTCACGAAATCCACGGTCGAAAGACGCGCATAGGAAACTTCCAGGAATCCTTTTCCCCTTCAGATGGGACTCGGGCAAACTGGGGTTGAACAACTCATCGTGCGGTATTCAGAGACATTTCTTACTGAAAACCGTATTTCGTGCGGTGAATAGCCTATATCCGGATAAAAGCGTGTCCAGGGTGATTCTACGGCACTCAGGGTGTTATGCTCTTCCGTTTTGCTTTGAAATGCATCTCATACGGTCCTAGGCTGAAATACGCATTTTAGGATATTATGAGGTATGCCTTTCTTTAAAACGTGCTCCACGCGATTCTAGGGTTTCGAACGAATTGCCGGCTATTCAAGGTTGTTTAAGACCGGATCCCATGCTTCGGGCAGCCTGTTGGGGATTCTAAGCGTCTCCTGGCAAATGTAAGCTGTAAACAGCGTTTCGCGCAAGTGATGGTTAGAAGACGCGCTCGTGAAAGTACGAGTACTGCTTTTTCTTTTTCTTTTTTACTTTGAAATGGGTTTCCGGCAAGTTAGTGCATAAAAACTAGTCTCGAGCAGTGGCAGCAGCAAATCTCGAGCACTCTCTTGATCATTTTAAGGAATTCGCAGGGCTGGGCGTCAATTGGACAAAAAGGTGCAAGTTTCTTTGCAAATTGTAAGACTGATGGACAGATGGCAATATCTTCAATTCTTAATGTCACGAAGGTAGATCTTCCAATCAGATATGTTGGGGTTCCCTTGTCTTCCAGGAAGCTCAATTTCAATGACCGTGAACCTCTACTAGCGAAAGTTCGGCAACGATTATTTGGGTGGAAAGCTAAAGCATCATCATATGCAGGTAGCGTGGAACTGATTAAGTCTACATTATCTTCCTTCCATCTGTTACGGGCGACTGTATTTATGCTTCCTCAAGCTGCTTTGCATGCTTTGGATCGTCATGTCAGGGATTTCTTCTGGAATTGTTGAATTCTCATTACATCCATCCTATAGCTTGGGACTCTATATGCCAACCGATAGCTATGGGTGGATTGGGTATCAACTCAATTCATGGAACAGCCAAGGCAGCCCTCTTAAGGAAAGTTTGGAATGTTGTCAGCAACAAACACACCTGCTGGAGCTTATGGATTAATGCCAAGTACTTCCGTGGAACGTCTTTTTGGGACGTGTTAATCCCTAAAACTGCCCCTTGGGGTTGGAAGAACATTTTAGTGCTTAGACTGATTGCTATGCCTCACATAAAATTACTAGCTGGCAATGGGCACCAAATAAAGTTCTGGACTGACCCTTGGGTTAATGGAGGGCGTTTAAAAGATTGTCATGGAGATAGAGCAGTGTATGATCTAGGCGTGGGGCCTGATATTAACGTCCCTCAATTTATTCAGAATCACAGGTGGAAGTTTCCCACTCCCACTTCAAATGCATTGATGGATATCTTCCAAACGATTCCAAATGAGATCGAGCCATGGCCTAACTTCAATGATGGACTTGTTTGGACTCTACAAGAGCATGGCAACTTCACTTTAAAGTCTCCTCGCAATCTAGTATGCAGGAAATGGGATCAAACCCTCCAGCGGCCTTCTATGATTTGGTTTACAGGGTGTATTAAAAAACACTCCATCTGTGCTTGGATGTTACTAAGGGGAAGGCTAAAGAAAAAAGATTTTCTCCTTCAAAGGAATGTGGCGTGTGATTCTTGTTGCGTTCTTTGCAATTTGTACATGTGAGACAGCTGCTCATTTAATTTTCTACTGCCCTTACTCTCAAGAATTGTGGAAATCTCTCTTAGAAAAGCTAGACCTGGAGCCGATCAGCTGTGAAAATCCTCCATTGGAATTGCTGGAATCCATTATATTTCCAATAGAGCAGCAACAGACAGGCCTTCTGACTCCTGGGAACACTCCAGCACGGCTGTGTTACAGAACATTATTCAGACCGCATGCAGCAGAACTCATTATCTTGACATAGCTTTCTGTCCCAAATGAAATTTGTCATCATTGGAATGTTCCTCCAAGCAACTCAGGTCTCCGATCGAAGCTTCCTCCCTAATTGAACCCTGGGTGGCGAGTATCTACTTGGTCAACTAATAACCATGTGATTGGAGTTCTACGGAGTGACGTCCATAAACAGAAGGCGGGTCATATTGAGCAGGAGTTGACTTACTTTATGGCAGTATTTCAAATAATGCAGCTCATTCCAGAGAATATCACACATCTTACTATTGACTCAGATTCAGCGCTCCATCAAGTCCTCAGAAGTCTGATTGGAAGGTACGCTTTCAAGTAAGAAGATTACATACATTTCCTAATAAATTTGAGCAGATTCAGTACTTGATGCTTCATCTAAGAACAGCTCGATTCCGCAAAGTTTTAAACAGAAACTCAGCTACTTTCTACGGTAATCATAATGCATTTGAATATTTGTATAGACAAAAATATAGAAGCTAGTGAGCAGCTTTGGTGGTTAGTTTATTTATGGATTATTTTAGTACTTATTTGTTTATTAGTTGTAAATAGAGGGGTATGCCCCTTTGGAAGCATCTTCCATGTGGGAGAGTTCCTTTTCTGTATTATATTCTTTTAGAAATAGAGGAACTAACTTTTCCTTCGAAACAAGATAAAGAAAAGATAAAAACCAGTCTCGAGGGATTCTGCCCCGTTTCCGACCAAAAACCGTATCTCGTGCAGTCAAGAGCCGACATTTGGATAAAAACGCGGGTTCGATGATTCTAGTGCATTTCATGGCATCACGATCTAGTCTTACGCTTCGAGATGCGTTCCATACTACTCTAGGCCGAAACACACATTTCAGGATATTTTGAGATACGTTTAGCTTAAAGACGTTTTTCACGCGATTCTGGGGTTAGGAACGCGTTGCAGGGGTTTCAAGGTTGTTTAAGACCGAGACCAGTGCTTCGGGCAGTTCGTTGGTAGTTCTAGGCGGCTCTGGGAGAATGAAGGTTGTAAACCGCATTTCACGCGATTCACAGTTCAGAGCCGCGCTCTGGAGCTTCTGTGACGTCTTCTTACTTCAGAACGGGCTTCTGGGGAATTATGGCTCAAGAGCTAATCCTGTCGGACTTTGCCTCATTTCTGACTTTCAAGACAGTTTTGTGCAATCCGTGCCCATTATTTGGAGATAAATGGGTGCAGCGGCACTCTAGGCGTTTTGGGGTATTCCGGTCCAGTCTTTCACCTTAAAATTCGTTTCTGGCGATTCTATGCAGAAGCACCCGTTTGATGATATTCTGAGATACCTTCCTCTTTAATAAGTATTTCAGGCGAATCACGGCTTAGGAACGCATTACATGGGCTTTAGGGTTGTTTCAGACTAAAACGCGTGCTTCGGGCAATTCCGAGGTGATTTTATCATGAAACCACGTTCTAGGTGGCTCTTGAAAGATGCTGGCTCCAAACCGCGCGTTTCACGAAATCCACGGTCGAAAGACGCGCATAGGAAACTTCCAGGAATCCTTTTCCCCTTCAGACGGGACTCGGGCAAACTGGGGTTGAACAACTCATCGTGCGGTATTCAGAGACATTTCTTACTGAAAACCGTATTTCGTGCGGTGAATAGCCTATATCCGGATAAAAGCGTGTCCAGGGTGATTCTACGGCACTCAGGGTGTTATGCTCTTCCGTTTTGCTTTGAAATGCATCTCATACGGTCCTAGGCTGAAATACGCATTTTAGGATATTATGAGGTATGCCTTTCTTTAAAACGTGCTCCACGCGATTCTAGGGTTTCGAACGAATTGCCGGCTATTCAAGGTTGTTTAAGACCGGATCCCATGCTTCGGGCAGCCTGTTGGGGATTCTAAGCGTCTCCTGGCAAATGTAAGCTGTAAACAGCGTTTCGCGCAAGTGATGGTTAGAAGACGCGCTCGTGAAAGTACGAGTACTGCTTTTTCTTTTTCTTTTTTACTTTGAAATGGGTTTCCGGCAAGTTAGTGCATAAAAACTAGTCTCGAGCAGTGGCAGCAGCAAATCTCGAGCACTCTCTTGATCATTTTAAGGAATTCGCAGGGCTGGGCGTCAATTGGACAAAAAGGTGCAAGTTTCTTTGCAAATTGTAAGACTGATGGACAGATGGCAATATCTTCAATTCTTAATGTCACGAAGGTAGATCTTCCAATCAGATATGTTGGGGTTCCCTTGTCTTCCAGGAAGCTCAATTTCAATGACCGTGAACCTCTACTAGCGAAAGTTCGGCAACGATTATTTGGGTGGAAAGCTAAAGCATCATCATATGCAGGTAGCGTGGAACTGATTAAGTCTACATTATCTTCCTTCCATCTGTTACGGGCGACTGTATTTATGCTTCCTCAAGCTGCTTTGCATGCTTTGGATCGTCATGTCAGGGATTTCTTCTGGAATTGTTGAATTCTCATTACATCCATCCTATAGCTTGGGACTCTATATGCCAACCGATAGCTATGGGTGGATTGGGTATCAACTCAATTCATGGAACAGCCAAGGCAGCCCTCTTAAGGAAAGTTTGGAATGTTGTCAGCAACAAACACACCTGCTGGAGCTTATGGATTAATGCCAAGTACTTCCGTGGAACGTCTTTTTGGGACGTGTTAATCCCTAAAACTGCCCCTTGGGGTTGGAAGAACATTTTAGTGCTTAGACTGATTGCTATGCCTCACATAAAATTACTAGCTGGCAATGGGCACCAAATAAAGTTCTGGACTGACCCTTGGGTTAATGGAGGGCGTTTAAAAGATTGTCATGGAGATAGAGCAGTGTATGATCTAGGCGTGGGGCCTGATATTAACGTCCCTCAATTTATTCAGAATCACAGGTGGAAGTTTCCCACTCCCACTTCAAATGCATTGATGGATATCTTCCAAACGATTCCAAATGAGATCGAGCCATGGCCTAACTTCAATGATGGACTTGTTTGGACTCTACAAGAGCATGGCAACTTCACTTTAAAGTCTCCTCGCAATCTAGTATGCAGGAAATGGGATCAAACCCTCCAGCGGCCTTCTATGATTTGGTTTACAGGGTGTATTAAAAAACACTCCATCTGTGCTTGGATGTTACTAAGGGGAAGGCTAAAGAAAAAAGATTTTCTCCTTCAAAGGAATGTGGCGTGTGATTCTTGTTGCGTTCTTTGCAATTTGTACATGTGAGACAGCTGCTCATTTAATTTTCCACTGCCCTTACTCTCAAGAATTGTGGAAATCTCTCTTAGAAAAGCTAGACCTGGAGCCGATCAGCTGTGAAAATCCTCCATTGGAATTGCTGGAATCCATTATATTTCCAATAGAGCAGCAACAGACAGGCCTTCTGACTCCTGGGAACACTCCAGCACGGCTGTGTTACAGAACATTATTCAGACCGCATGCAGCAGAACTCATTATCTTGACATAGCTTTCTGTCCCAAATGAAATTTGTCATCATTGGAATGTTCCTCCAAGCAACTCAGGTCTCCGATCGAAGCTTCCTCCCTAATTGAACCCTGGGTGGCGAGTATCTACTTGGTCAACTAATAACCATGTGATTGGAGTTCTACGGAGTGACGTCCATAAACAAAAGGCGGGTCATATTGAGCAGGAGTTGACTTACTTTATGGCAGTATTTCAAATAATGCAGCTCATTCCAGAGAATATCACACATCTTACTATTGACTCAGATTCAGCGCTCCATCAAGTCCTCAGAAGTCTGATTGGAAGGTACGCTTTCAAGTAAGAAGATTACATACATTTCCTAATAAATTTGAGCAGATTCAGTACTTGATGCTTCATCTAAGAACAGCTCGATTCCGCAAAGTTTTAAACAGAAACTCAGCTACTTTCTACGGTAATCATAATGCATTTGAATATTTGTATAGACAAAAATATAGAAGCTAGTGAACAGCTTTGGTGGTTAGTTTATTTATGGATTATTTTAGTACTTATTTGTTTATTAGTTGTAAATAGAGGGGTATGCCCCTTTGGAAGCATCTTCCATGTGGGAGAGTTCCTTTTCTGTATTATATTCTTTTAGAAATAGAGGAACTAACTTTTCCTTCGAAACAAGATAAAGAAAAGATAAAAACCAGTCTCGAGGGATTCTGCCCCGTTTCCGACCAAAAACCGTATCTCGTGCAGTCAAGAGCCGACATTTGGATAAAAACGCGGGTTCGATGATTCTAGTGCATTTCATGGCATCACGATCTAGTCTTACGCTTCGAGATGCGTTCCATACTACTCTAGGCCGAAACACACATTTCAGGATATTTTGAGATACGTTTAGCTTAAAGACGTTTTTCACGCGATTCTGGGGTTAGGAACGCGTTGCAGGGGTTTCAAGGTTGTTTAAGACCGAGACCAGTGCTTCGGGCAGTTCGTTGGTAGTTCTAGGCGGCTCTGGGAGAATGAAGGTTGTAAACCGCATTTCACGCGATTCACAGTTCAGAGCCGCGCTCTGGAGCTTCTGTGACGTCTTCTTACTTCAGAACGGGCTTCTGGGGAATTATGGCTCAAGAGCTAATCCTGTCGGACTTTGCCTCATTTCTGACTTTCAAGACAGTTTTGTGCAATCCGTGCCCATTATTTGGAGATAAATGGGTGCAGCGGCACTCTAGGCGTTTTGGGGTATTCCGGTCCAGTCTTTCACCTTAAAATTCGTTTCTGGCGATTCTATGCAGAAGCACCCGTTTGATGATATTCTGAGATACCTTCCTCTTTAATAAGTATTTCAGGCGAATCACGGCTTAGGAACGCATTACATGGGCTTTAGGGTTGTTTCAGACTAAAACGCGTGCTTCGGGCAATTCCGAGGTGATTTTATCATGAAACCACGTTCTAGGTGGCTCTTGAAAGATGCTGGCTCCAAACCGCGCGTTTCACGAAATCCACGGTCGAAAGACGCGCATAGGAAACTTCCAGGAATCCTTTTCCCCTTCAGACGGGACTCGGGCAAACTGGGGTTGAACAACTCATCGTGCGGTATTCAGAGACATTTCTTACTGAAAACCGTATTTCGTGCGGTGAATAGCCTATATCCGGATAAAAGCGTGTCCAGGGTGATTCTACGGCACTCAGGGGGTTATGCTCTTCCGTTTTGCTTTGAAATGCATCTCATACGGTCCTAGGCTGAAATACGCATTTTAGGATATTATGAGGTATGCCTTTCTTTAAAACGTGCTCCACGCGATTCTAGGGTTTCGAACGAATTGCCGGCTATTCAAGGTTGTTTAAGACCGGATCCCATGCTTCGGGCAGCCTGTTGGGGATTCTAAGCGTCTCCTGGCAAATGTAAGCTGTAAACAGCGTTTCGCGCAAGTGATGGTTAGAAGACGCGCTCGTGAAAGTACGAGTACTGCTTTTTCTTTTTCTTTTTTACTTTGAAATGGGTTTCCGGCAAGTTAGTGCATAAAAACTAGTCTCGAGCAGTGGCAGCAGCAAATCTCGAGCACTCTCTTGATCATTTTAAGGAATTCGCAGGGCTGGGCGTCAATTGGACAAAAAGGTGCAAGTTTCTTTGCAAATTGTAAGACTGATGGACAGATGGCAATATCTTCAATTCTTAATGTCACGAAGGTAGATCTTCCAATCAGATATGTTGGGGTTCCCTTGTCTTCCAGGAAGCTCAATTTCAATGACCGTGAACCTCTACTAGCGAAAGTTCGGCAACGATTATTTGGGTGGAAAGCTAAAGCATCATCATATGCAGGTAGCGTGGAACTGATTAAGTCTACATTATCTTCCTTCCATCTGTTACGGGCGACTGTATTTATGCTTCCTCAAGCTGCTTTGCATGCTTTGGATCGTCATGTCAGGGATTTCTTCTGGAATTGTTGAATTCTCATTACATCCATCCTATAGCTTGGGACTCTATATGCCAACCGATAGCTATGGGTGGATTGGGTATCAACTCAATTCATGGAACAGCCAAGGCAGCCCTCTTAAGGAAAGTTTGGAATGTTGTCAGCAACAAACACACCTGCTGGAGCTTATGGATTAATGCCAAGTACTTCCGTGGAACGTCTTTTTGGGACGTGTTAATCCCTAAAACTGCCCCTTGGGGTTGGAAGAACATTTTAGTGCTTAGACTGATTGCTATGCCTCACATAAAATTACTAGCTGGCAATGGGCACCAAATAAAGTTCTGGACTGACCCTTGGGTTAATGGAGGGCGTTTAAAAGATTGTCATGGAGATAGAGCAGTGTATGATCTAGGCGTGGGGCCTGATATTAACGTCCCTCAATTTATTCAGAATCACAGGTGGAAGTTTCCCACTCCCACTTCAAATGCATTGATGGATATCTTCCAAACGATTCCAAATGAGATCGAGCCATGGCCTAACTTCAATGATGGACTTGTTTGGACTCTACAAGAGCATGGCAACTTCACTTTAAAGTCTCCTCGCAATCTAGTATGCAGGAAATGGGATCAAACCCTCCAGCGGCCTTCTATGATTTGGTTTACAGGGTGTATTAAAAAACACTCCATCTGTGCTTGGATGTTACTAAGGGGAAGGCTAAAGAAAAAAGATTTTCTCCTTCAAAGGAATGTGGCGTGTGATTCTTGTTGCGTTCTTTGCAATTTGTACATGTGAGACAGCTGCTCATTTAATTTTCTACTGCCCTTACTCTCAAGAATTGTGGAAATCTCTCTTAGAAAAGCTAGACCTGAAGCCGATCAGCTGTGAAAATCCTCCATTGGAATTGCTGGAATCCATTATATTTCCAATAGAGCAGCAACAGACAGGCCTTCTGACTCCTGGGAACACTCCAGCACGGCTGTGTTACAGAACATTATTCAGACCGCATGCAGCAGAACTCATTATCTTGACATAGCTTTCTGTCCCAAATGAAATTTGTCATCATTGGAATGTTCCTCCAAGCAACTCAGGTCTCCGATCGAAGCTTCCTCCCTAATTGAACCCTGGGTGGCGAGTATCTACTTGGTCAACTAATAACCATGTGATTGGAGTTCTACGGAGTGACGTCCATAAACAGAAGGCGGGTCATATTGAGCAGGAGTTGACTTACTTTATGGCAGTATTTCAAATAATGCAGCTCATTCCAGAGAATATCACACATCTTACTATTGACTCAGATTCAGCGCTCCATCAAGTCCTCAGAAGTCTGATTGGAAGGTACGCTTTCAAGTAAGAAGATTACATACATTTCCTAATAAATTTGAGCAGATTCAGTACTTGATGCTTCATCTAAGAACAGCTCGATTCCGCAAAGTTTTAAACAGAAACTCAGCTACTTTCTACGGTAATCATAATGCATTTGAATATTTGTATAGACAAAAATATAGAAGCTAGTGAGCAGCTTTGGTGGTTAGTTTATTTATGGATTATTTTAGTACTTATTTGTTTATTAGTTGTAAATAGAGGGGTATGCCCCTTTGGAAGCATCTTCCATGTGGGAGAGTTCCTTTTCTGTATTATATTCTTTTAGAAATAGAGGAACTAACTTTTCCTTCGAAACAAGATAAAGAAAAGATAAAAACCAGTCTCGAGGGATTCTGCCCCGTTTCCGACCAAAAACCGTATCTCGTGCAGTCAAGAGCCGACATTTGGATAAAAACGCGGGTTCGATGATTCTAGTGCATTTCATGGCATCACGATCTAGTCTTACGCTTCGAGATGCGTTCCATACTACTCTAGGCCGAAACACACATTTCAGGATATTTTGAGATACGTTTAGCTTAAAGACGTTTTTCACGCGATTCTGGGGTTAGGAACGCGTTGCAGGGGTTTCAAGGTTGTTTAAGACCGAGACCAGTGCTTCGGGCAGTTCGTTGGTAGTTCTAGGCGGCTCTGGGAGAATGAAGGTTGTAAACCGCATTTCACGCGATTCACAGTTCAGAGCCGCGCTCTGGAGCTTCTGTGACGTCTTCTTACTTCAGAACGGGCTTCTGGGGAATTATGGCTCAAGAGCTAATCCTGTCGGACTTTGCCTCATTTCTGACTTTCAAGACAGTTTTGTGCAATCCGTGCCCATTATTTGGAGATAAATGGGTGCAGCGGCACTCTAGGCGTTTTGGGGTATTCCGGTCCAGTCTTTCACCTTAAAATTCGTTTCTGGCGATTCTATGCAGAAGCACCCGTTTGATGATATTCTGAGATACCTTCCTCTTTAATAAGTATTTCAGGCGAATCACGGCTTAGGAACGCATTACATGGGCTTTAGGGTTGTTTCAGACTAAAACGCGTGCTTCGGGCAATTCCGAGGTGATTTTATCATGAAACCACGTTCTAGGTGGCTCTTGAAAGATGCTGGCTCCAAACCGCGCGTTTCACGAAATCCACGGTCGAAAGACGCGCATAGGAAACTTCCAGGAATCCTTTTCCCCTTCAGACGGGACTCGGGCAAACTGGGGTTGAACAACTCATCGTGCGGTATTCAGAGACATTTCTTACTGAAAACCGTATTTCGTGCGGTGAATAGCCTATATCCGGATAAAAGCGTGTCCAGGGTGATTCTACGGCACTCAGGGGGTTATGCTCTTCCGTTTTGCTTTGAAATGCATCTCATACGGTCCTAGGCTGAAATACGCATTTTAGGATATTATGAGGTATGCCTTTCTTTAAAACGTGCTCCACGCGATTCTAGGGTTTCGAACGAATTGCCGGCTATTCAAGGTTGTTTAAGACTGGATCCCATGCTTCGGGCAGCCTGTTGGGGATTCTAAGCGTCTCCTGGCAAATGTAAGCTGTAAACAGCGTTTCGCGCAAGTGATGGTTAGAAGACGCGCTCGTGAAAGTACGAGTACTGCTTTTTCTTTTTCTTTTTTACTTTGAAATGGGTTTCCGGCAAGTTAGTGCATAAAAACTAGTCTCGAGCAGTGGCAGCAGCAAATCTCGAGCACTCTCTTGATCATTTTAAGGAATTCGCAGGGCTGGGCGTCAATTGGACAAAAAGGTGCAAGTTTCTTTGCAAATTGTAAGACTGATGGACAGATGACAATATCTTCAATTCTTAATGTCACGAAGGTAGATCTTCCAATCAGATATGTTGGGGTTCCCTTGTCTTCCAGGAAGCTCAATTTCAATGACCGTGAACCTCTACTAGCGAAAGTTCGGCAACGATTATTTGGGTGGAAAGCTAAAGCATCATCATATGCAGGTAGCGTGGAACTGATTAAGTCTACATTATCTTCCTTCCATCTATTACGGGCGACTGTATTTATGCTTCCTCAAGCTGCTTTGCATGCTTTGGATCGTCATGTCAGGGATTTCTTCTGGAATTGTTGAATTCTCATTACATCCATCCTATAGCTTGGGACTCTATATGCCAACCGATAGCTATGGGTGGATTGGGTATCAACTCAATTCATGGAACAGCCAAGCCAGCCCTCTTAAGGAAAGTTTGGAATGTTGTCAGCAACAAACACACCTGCTGGAGCTTATGGATTAATGCCAAGTACTTCCGTGGAACGTCTTTTTGGGACGTGTTAATCCCTAAAACTGCCCCTTGGGGTTGGAAGAACATTTTAGTGCTTAGACTGATTGCTATGCCTCACATAAAATTACTAGCTGGCAATGGGCACCAAATAAAGTTCTGGACTGACCCTTGGGTTAATGGAGGGCGTTTAAAAGATTGTCATGGAGATAGAGCAGTGTATGATCTAGGCGTGGGGCCTGATATTAACGTCCCTCAATTTATTCAGAATCACAGGTGGAAGTTTCCCACTCCCACTTCAAATGCATTGATGGATATCTTCCAAACGATTCCAAATGAGATCGAGCCATGGCCTAACTTCAATGATGGACTTGTTTGGACTCTACAAGAGCATGGCAACTTCACTTTAAAGTCTCCTCGCAATCTAGTATGCAGGAAATGGGATCAAACCCTCCAGCGGCCTTCTATGATTTGGTTTACAGGGTGTATTAAAAAACACTCCATCTGTGCTTGGATGTTACTAAGGGGAAGGCTAAAGAAAAAAGATTTTCTCCTTCAAAGGAATGTGGCGTGTGATTCTTGTTGCGTTCTTTGCAATTTGTACATGTGAGACAGCTGCTCATTTAATTTTCTACTGCCCTTACTCTCAAGAATTGTGGAAATCTCTCTTAGAAAAGCTAGACCTGGAGCCGATCAGCTGTGAAAATCCTCCATTGGAATTGCTGGAATCCATTATATTTCCAATAGAGCAGCAACAGACAGGCCTTCTGACTCCTGGGAACACTCCAGCACGGCTGTGTTACAGAACATTATTCAGACCGCATGCAGCAGAACTCATTATCTTGACATAGCTTTCTGTCCCAAATGAAATTTGTCATCATTGGAATGTTCCTCCAAGCAACTCAGGTCTCCGATCGAAGCTTCCTCCCTAATTGAACCCTGGGTGGCGAGTATCTACTTGGTCAACTAATAACCATGTGATTGGAGTTCTACGGAGTGACGTCCATAAACAGAAGGCGGGTCATATTGAGCAGGAGTTGACTTACTTTATGGCAGTATTTCAAATAATGCAGCTCATTCCAGAGAATATCACACATCTTACTATTGACTCAGATTCAGCGCTCCATCAAGTCCTCAGAAGTCTGATTGGAAGGTACGCTTTCAAGTAAGAAGATTACATACATTTCCTAATAAATTTGAGCAGATTCAGTACTTGATGCTTCATCTAAGAACAGCTCGATTCCGCAAAGTTTTAAACAGAAACTCAGCTACTTTCTACGGTAATCATAATGCATTTGAATATTTGTATAGACAAAAATATAGAAGCTAGTGAGCAGCTTTCGTGGTTAGTTTATTTATGGATTATTTTAGTACTTATTTGTTTATTAGTTGTAAATAGAGGGGTATGCCCCTTTGGAAGCATCTTCCATGTGGGAGAGTTCCTTTTCTGTATTATATTCTTTTAGAAATAGAGGAACTAACTTTTCCTTCGAAACAAGATAAAGAAAAGATAAAAACCAGTCTCGAGGGATTCTGCCCCGTTTCCGACCAAAAACCGTATCTCGTGCAGTCAAGAGCCGACATTTGGATAAAAATGCGGGTTCGATGATTCTAGTGCATTTCATGGCATCACGATCTAGTCTTACGCTTTGAGATGCGTTCCATACTACTCTAGGCCGAAACACACATTTCAGGATATTTTGAGATACGTTTAGCTTAAAGACGTTTTTCACGCGATTCTGGGGTTAGGAACGCGTTGCAGGGGTTTCAAGGTTGTTTAAGACCGAGACCAGTGCTTCGGGCAGTTCGTTGGTAGTTCTAGGCGGCTCTGGGAGAATGAAGGTTGTAAACCGCATTTCACGCGATTCACAGTTCAGAGCCGCGCTCTGGAGCTTCTGTGACGTCTTCTTACTTCAGAACGGGCTTCTGGGGAATTATGGCTCAAGAGCTAATCCTGTCGGACTTTGCCTCATTTCTGACTTTCAAGACAGTTTTGTGCAATCCGTGCCCATTATTTGGAGATAAATGGGTGCAGCGGCACTCTAGGCGTTTTGGGGTATTCCGGTCCAGTCTTTCACCTTAAAATTCGTTTCTGGCGATTCTATGCAGAAGCACCCGTTTGATGATATTCTGAGATACCTTCCTCTTTAATAAGTATTTCAGGCGAATCACGGCTTAGGAACGCATTACATGGGCTTTAGGGTTGTTTCAGACTAAAACGCGTGCTTCGGGCAATTCCGAGGTGATTTTATCATGAAACCACGTTCTAGGTGGCTCTTGAAAGATGCTGGCTCCAAACCGCGCGTTTCACGAAATCCACGGTCGAAAGACGCGCATAGGAAACTTCCAGGAATCCTTTTCCCCTTCAGACGGGACTCGGGCAAACTGGGGTTGAACAACTCATCGTGCGGTATTCAGAGACATTTCTTACTGAAAACCGTATTTCGTGCGGTGAATAGCCTATATCCGGATAAAAGCGTGTCCAGGGTGATTCTACGGCACTCAGGGGGTTATGCTCTTCCGTTTTGCTTTGAAATGCATCTCATACGGTCCTAGGCTGAAATACGCATTTTAGGATATTATGAGGTATGCCTTTCTTTAAAACGTGCTCCACGCGATTCTAGGGTTTCGAACGAATTGCCGGCTATTCAAGGTTGTTTAAGACCGGATCCCATGCTTCGGGCAGCCTGTTGGGGATTCTAAGCGTCTCCTGGCAAATGTAAGCTGTAAACAGCGTTTCGCGCAAGTGATGGTTAGAAGACGCGCTCGTGAAAGTACGAGTACTGCTTTTTCTTTTTCTTTTTTACTTTGAAATGGGTTTCCGGCAAGTTAGTGCATAAAAACTAGTCTCGAGCAGTGGCAGCAGCAAATCTCGAGCACTCTCTTGATCATTTTAAGGAATTCGCAGGGCTGGGCGTCAATTGGACAAAAAGGTGCAAGTTTCTTTGCAAATTGTAAGACTGATGGACAGATGGCAATATCTTCAATTCTTAATGTCACGAAGGTAGATCTTCCAATCAGATATGTTGGGGTTCCCTTGTCTTCCAGGAAGCTCAATTTCAATGACCGTGAACCTCTACTAGCGAAAGTTCGGCAACGATTATTTGGGTGGAAAGCTAAAGCATCATCATATGCAGGTAGCGTGGAACTGATTAAGTCTACATTATCTTCCTTCCATCTATTACGGGCGACTGTATTTATGCTTCCTCAAGCTGCTTTGCATGCTTTGGATCGTCATGTCAGGGATTTCTTCTGGAATTGTTGAATTCTCATTACATCCATCCTATAGCTTGGGACTCTATATGCCAACCGATAGCTATGGGTGGATTGGGTATCAACTCAATTCATGGAACAGCCAAGGCAGCCCTCTTAAGGAAAGTTTGGAATGTTGTCAGCAACAAACACACCTGCTGGAGCTTATGGATTAATGCCAAGTACTTCCGTGGAACGTCTTTTTGGGACGTGTTAATCCCTAAAACTGCCCCTTGGGGTTGGAAGAACATTTTAGTGCTTAGACTGATTGCTATGCCTCACATAAAATTACTAGCTGGCAATGGGCACCAAATAAAGTTCTGGACTGACCCTTGGGTTAATGGAGGGCGTTTAAAAGATTGTCATGGAGATAGAGCAGTGTATGATCTAGGCGTGGGGCCTGATATTAACGTCCCTCAATTTATTCAGAATCACAGGTGGAAGTTTCCCACTCCCACTTCAAATGCATTGATGGATATCTTCCAAACGATTCCAAATGAGATCGAGCCATGGCCTAACTTCAATGATGGACTTGTTTGGACTCTACAAGAGCATGGCAACTTCACTTTAAAGTCTCCTCGCAATCTAGTATGCAGGAAATGGGATCAAACCCTCCAGCGGCCTTCTATGATTTGGTTTACAGGGTGTATTAAAAAACACTCCATCTGTGCTTGGATGTTACTAAGGGGAAGGCTAAAGAAAAAAGATTTTCTCCTTCAAAGGAATGTGGCGTGTGATTCTTGTTGCGTTCTTTGCAATTTGTACATGTGAGACAGCTGCTCATTTAATTTTCTACTGCCCTTACTCTCAAGAATTGTGGAAATCTCTCTTAGAAAAGCTAGACCTGGAGCCGATCAGCTGTGAAAATCCTCCATTGGAATTGCTGGAATCCATTATATTTCCAATAGAGCAGCAACAGACAGGCCTTCTGACTCCTGGGAACACTCCAGCACGGCTGTGTTACAGAACATTATTCAGACCGCATGCAGCAGAACTCATTATCTTGACATAGCTTTCTTTCCCAAATGAAATTTGTCATCATTGGAATGTTCCTCCAAGCAACTCAGGTCTCCGATCGAAGCTTCCTCCCTAATTGAACCCTGGGTGGCGAGTATCTACTTGGTCAACTAATAACCATGTGATTGGAGTTCTACGGAGTGACGTCCATAAACAGAAGGCGGGTCATATTGAGCAGGAGTTGACTTACTTTATGGCAGTATTTCAAATAATGCAGCTCATTCCAGAGAATATCACACATCTTACTATTGACTCAGATTCAGCGCTCCATCAAGTCCTCAGAAGTCTGATTGGAAGGTACGCTTTCAAGTAAGAAGATTACATACATTTCCTAATAAATTTGAGCAGATTCAGTACTTGATGCTTCATCTAAGAACAGCTCGATTCCGCAAAGTTTTAAACAGAAACTCAGCTACTTTCTACGGTAATCATAATGCATTTGAATATTTGTATAGACAAAAATATAGAAGCTAGTGAGCAGCTTTGGTGGTTAGTTTATTTATGGATTATTTTAGTACTTATTTGTTTATTAGTTGTAAATAGAGGGGTATGCCCCTTTGGAAGCATCTTCCATGTGGGAGAGTTCCTTTTCTGTATTATATTCTTTTAGAAATAGAGGAACTAACTTTTCCTTCGAAACAAGATAAAGAAAAGATAAAAACCAGTCTCGAGGGATTCTGCCCCGTTTCCGACCAAAAACCGTATCTCGTGCAGTCAAGAGCCGACATTTGGATAAAAACGCGGGTTCGATGATTCTAGTGCATTTCATGGCATCACGATCTAGTCTTACGCTTCGAGATGCGTTCCATACTACTCTAGGCCGAAACACACATTTCAGGATATTTTGAGATACGTTTAGCTTAAAGACGTTTTTCACGCGATTCTGGGGTTAGGAACGCGTTGCAGGGGTTTCAAGGTTGTTTAAGACCGAGACCAGTGCTTCGGGCAGTTCGTTGGTAGTTCTAGGCGGCTCTGGGAGAATGAAGGTTGTAAACCGCATTTCACGCGATTCACAGTTCAGAGCCGCGCTCTGGAGCTTCTGTGACGTCTTCTTACTTCAGAACGGGCTTCTGGGGAATTATGGCTCAAGAGCTAATCCTGTCGGACTTTGCCTCATTTCTGACTTTCAAGACAGTTTTGTGCAATCCGTGCCCATTATTTGGAGATAAATGGGTGCAGCGGCACTCTAGGCGTTTTGGGGTATTCCGGTCCAGTCTTTCACCTTAAAATTCGTTTCTGGCGATTCTATGCAGAAGCACCCGTTTGATGATATTCTGAGATACCTTCCTCTTTAATAAGTATTTCAGGCGAATCACGGCTTAGGAACGCATTACATGGGCTTTAGGGTTGTTTCAGACTAAAACGCGTGCTTCGGGCAATTCCGAGGTGATTTTATCATGAAACCACGTTCTAGGTGGCTCTTGAAAGATGCTGGCTCCAAACCGCGCGTTTCACGAAATCCACGGTCGAAAGACGCGCATAGGAAACTTCCAGGAATCCTTTTCCCCTTCAGACGGGACTCGGGCAAACTGGGGTTGAACAACTCATCGTGCGGTATTCAGAGACATTTCTTACTGAAAACCGTATTTCGTGCGGTGAATAGCCTATATCCGGATAAAAGCGTGTCCAGGGTGATTCTACGGCACTCAGGGGGTTATGCTCTTCCGTTTTGCTTTGAAATGCATCTCATACGGTCCTAGGCTGAAATACGCATTTTAGGATATTATGAGGTATGCCTTTCTTTAAAACGTGCTCCACGCGATTCTAGGGTTTCGAACGAATTGCCGGCTATTCAAGGTTGTTTAAGACCGGATCCCATGCTTCGGGCAGCCTGTTGGGGATTCTAAGCGTCTCCTGGCAAATGTAAGCTGTAAACAGCGTTTCGCGCAAGTGATGGTTAGAAGACGCGCTCGTGAAAGTACGAGTACTGCTTTTTCTTTTTCTTTTTTACTTTGAAATGGGTTTCCGGCAAGTTAGTGCATAAAAACTAGTCTCGAGCAGTGGCAGCAGCAAATCTCGAGCACTCTCTTGATCATTTTAAGGAATTCGCAGGGCTGGGCGTCAATTGGACAAAAAGGTGCAAGTTTCTTTGCAAATTGTAAGACTGATGGACAGATGGCAATATCTTCAATTCTTAATGTCACGAAGGTAGATCTTCCAATCAGATATGTTGGGGTTCCCTTGTCTTCCAGGAAGCTCAATTTCAATGACCGTGAACCTCTACTAGCGAAAGTTCGGCAACGATTATTTGGGTGGAAAGCTAAAGCATCATCATATGCAGGTAGCGTGGAACTGACTAAGTCTACATTATCTTCCTTCCATCTATTACGGGCGACTGTATTTATGCTTCCTCAAGCTGCTTTGCATGCTTTGGATCGTCATGTCAGGGATTTCTTCTGGAATTGTTGAATTCTCATTACATCCATCCTATAGCTTGGGACTCTATATGCCAACCGATAGCTATGGGTGGATTGGGTATCAACTCAATTCATGGAACAGCCAAGGCAGCCCTCTTAAGGAAAGTTTGGAATGTTGTCAGCAACAAACACACCTGCTGGAGCTTATGGATTAATGCCAAGTACTTCCGTGGAACGTCTTTTTGGGACGTGTTAATCCCTAAAACTGCCCCTTGGGGTTGGAAGAACATTTTAGTGCTTAGACTGATTGCTATGCCTCACATAAAATTACTAGCTGGCAATGGGCACCAAATAAAGTTCTGGACTGACCCTTGGGTTAATGGAGGGCGTTTAAAAGATTGTCATGGAGATAGAGCAGTGTATGATCTAGGCGTGGGGCCTGATATTAACGTCCCTCAATTTATTCAGAATCACAGGTGGAAGTTTCCCACTCCCATTTCAAATGCATTGATGGATATCTTCCAAACGATTCCAAATGAGATCGAGCCATGGCCTAACTTCAATGATGGACTTGTTTGGACTCTACAAGAGCATGGCAACTTCACTTTAAAGTCTCCTCGCAATCTAGTATGCAGGAAATGGGATCAAACACTCCAGCGGCCTTCTATGATTTGGTTTACAGGGTGTATTAAAAAACACTCCATCTGTGCTTGGATGTTACTAAGGGGAAGGCTAAAGAAAAAAGATTTTCTCCTTCAAAGGAATGTGGCGTGTGATTCTTGTTGCGTTCCTTGCAATTTGTACATGTGAGACAGCTGCTCATTTAATTTTCTACTGCCCTTACTCTCAAGAATTGTGGAAATCTCTCTTAGAAAAGCTAGACCTGGAGCCGATCAGCTGTGAAAATCCTCCATTGGAATTGCTGGAATCCATTATATTTCCAATAGAGCAGCAACAGACAGGCCTTCTGACTCCTGGGAACACTCCAGCACGGCTGTGTTACAGAACATTATTCAGACCGCATGCAGCAGAACTCATTATCTTGACATAGCTTTCTTTCCCAAATGAAATTTGTCATCATTGGAATGTTCCTCCAAGCAACTCAGGTCTCCGATCGAAGCTTCCTCCCTAATTGAACCCTGGGTGGCGAGTATCTACTTGGTCAACTAATAACCATGTGATTGGAGTTCTACGGAGTGACGTCCATAAACAGAAGGCGGGTCATATTGAGCAGGAGTTGACTTACTTTATGGCAGTATTTCAAATAATGCAGCTCATTCCAGAGAATATCAGACATCTTACTATTGACTCAGATTCAGCGCTCCATCAAGTCCTCAGAAGTCTGATTGGAAGGTACGCTTTCAAGTAAGAAGATTACATACATTTCCTAATAAATTTGAGCAGATTCAGTACTTGATGCTTCATCTAAGAACAGCTCGATTCCGCAAAGTTTTAAACAGAAACTCAGCTACTTTCTACGGTAATCATAATGCATTTGAATATTTGTATAGACAAAAATATAGAAGCTAGTGAGCAGCTTTGGTGGTTAGTTTATTTATGGATTATTTTAGTACTTATTTGTTTATTAGTTGTAAATAGAGGGGTATGCCCCTTTGGAAGCATCTTCCATGTGGGAGAGTTCCTTTTCTGTATTATATTCTTTTAGAAATAGAGGAACTAACTTTTCCTTCGAAACAAGATAAAGAAAAGATAAAAACCAGTCTCGAGGGATTCTGCCCCGTTTCCGACCAAAAACCGTATCTCGTGCAGTCAAGAGCCGACATTTGGATAAAAACGCGGGTTCGATGATTCTAGTGCATTTCATGGCATCACGATCTAGTCTTACGCTTCGAGATGCGTTCCATACTACTCTAGGCCGAAACACACATTTCAGGATATTTTGAGATACGTTTAGCTTAAAGACGTTTTTCACGCGATTCTGGGGTTAGGAACGCGTTGCAGGGGTTTCAAGGTTGTTTAAGACCGAGACCAGTGCTACGGGCAGTTCGTTGGTAGTTCTAGGCGGCTCTGGGAGAATGAAGGTTGTAAACAGCATTTCACGCGATTCACAGTTCAGAGCCGCGCTCTGGAGCTTCTGTGACGTCTTCTTACTTCAGAACGGGCTTCTGGGGAATTATGGCTCAAGAGCTAATCCTGTCGGACTTTGCCTCATTTCTGACTTTCAAGACAGTTTTGTGCAATCCGTGCCCATTATTTGGAGATAAATGGGTGCAGCGGCACTCTAGGCGTTTTCGGGTATTCCGGTCCAGTCTTTCACCTTAAAATTCATTTCAGGCGATTCTATGCAGAAGCACCCGTTTGATGATATTCTGAGATACCTTCCTCTTTAATAAGTATTTCAGGCGAATCACGGCTTAGGAACGCATTACATGGGCTTTAGGGTTGTTTCAGACTAAAACGCGTGCTTCGGGCAATTCCGAGGTGATTTTATCATGAAACCACGTTCTAGGTGGCTCTTGAAAGATGCTGGCTCCAAACCGCGTTTCACGAAATCCACGGTCGAAAGACGCGCATAGGAAACTTCCAGGAATCCTTTTCCCCTTCAGACGGGACTCGGGCAAACTGGGGTTGAACAACTCATCGTGCGGTATTCAGAGACATTTCTTACTGAAAACCGTATTTCGTGCGGTGAATAGCCTATATCCGGATAAAAGCGTGTCCAGGGTGATTCTACGGCACTCAGGGGGTTATGCTCTTCCGTTTTGCTTTGAAATGCATCTCATACGGTCCTAGGCTGAAATACGCATTTTAGGATATTATGAGGTATGCCTTTCTTTAAAACGTGCTCCACGCGATTCTAGGGTTTCGAACGAATTGCCGGCTATTCAAGGTTGTTTAAGACCGGATCCCATCCTTCGGGCAGCCTGTTGGGGATTCTAAGCGTCTCCTGGCAAATGTAAGCTGTAAACAGCGTTTCGCGCAAGTGATGGTTAGAAGACGCGCTCGTGAAAGTACGAGTACTGCTTTTTCTTTTTCCTTTTTACTTTGAAATGGGTTTCCGGCAAGTTAGTCCATAAAAACTAGTCTCGAGCAGTGGCAGCAGCAAATCTCGAGCACTCTCTTGATCATTTTAAGGAATTCGCAGGGCTGGGCGTCAATTGGACAAAAAGGTGCAAGTTTCTTTGCAAATTGTAAGACTGATGGACAGATGGCAATATCTTCAATTCTTAATGTCACGAAGGTAGATCTTCCAATCAGATATGTTGGGGTTCCCTTGTCTTCCAGGAAGCTCAATTTCAATGACCGTGAACCTCTACTAGCGAAAGTTCGGCAACGATTATTTGGGTGGAAAGCTAAAGCATCATCATATGCAGGTAGCGTGGAACTGATTAAGTCTACATTATCTTCCTTCCATCTATTACGGGCGACTGTATTTATGCTTCCTCAAGCTGCTTTGCATGCTTTGGATCGTCATGTCAGGGATTTCTTCTGGAATTGTTGAATTCTCATTACATCCATCCTATAGCTTGGGACTCTATATGCCAACCGATAGCTATGGGTGGATTGGGTATCAACTCAATTCATGGAACAGCCAAGGCAGCCCTCTTAAGGAAAGTTTGGAATGTTGTCAGCAACAAACACACCTGCTGGAGCTTATGGATTAATGCCAAGTACTTCCGTGGAACGTCTTTTTGGGACGTGTTAATCCCTAAAACTGGCCCTTGGGGTTGGAAGAACATTTTAGTGCTTAGACTGATTGCTATGCCTCACATAAAATTACTAGCTGGCAATGGGCACCAAATAAAGTTCTGGACTGACCCTTGGGTTAATGGAGGGGGTTTAAAAGATTGTCATGGAGATAGAGCAGTGTATGATCTAGGCGTGGGGCCTGATATTAACGTCCCTCAATTTATTCAGAATCACAGGTGGAAGTTTCCCACTCCCACTTCAAATGCATTGATGGATATCTTCCAAACGATTCCAAATGAGATCGAGCCATGGCCTAACTTCAATGATGGACTTGTTTGGACTCTACAAGAGCATGGCAACTTCACTTTAAAGTCTCCTCGCAATCTAGTATGCAGGAAATGGGATCAAACCCTCCAGCGGCCTTCTATGATTTGGTTTACAGGGTGTATTAAAAAACACTCCATCTGTGCTTGGATGTTACTAAGGGGAAGGCTAAAGAAAAAAGATTTTCTCCTTCAAAGGAATGTGGCGTGTGATTCTTGTTGCGTTCTTTGCAATTTGTACATGTGAGACAGCTGCTCATTTAATTTTCTACTGCCCTTACTCTCAAGAATTGTGGAAATCTCTCTTAGAAAAGCTAGACCTGGAGCCGATCAGCTGTGAAAATCCTCCATTGGAATTGCTGGAATCCATTATATTTCCAATAGAGCAGCAACAGACAGGCCTTCTGACTCCTGGGAACACTCCAGCACAGCTGTGTTACAGAACATTATTCAGACCGCATGCAGCAGAACTCATTATCTTGACATAGCTTTCTTTCCCAAATGAAATTTGTCATCATTGGAATGTTCCTCCAAGCAACTCAGGTCTCCGATCGAAGCTTCCTCCCTAATTGAACCCTGGGTGGCGAGTATCTACTTGGTCAACTAATAACCATGTGATTGGAGTTCTACGGAGTGACGTCCATAAACAGAAGGCGGGTCATATTGAGCAGGAGTTGACTTACTTTATGGCGGTATTTCAAATAATGCAGCTCATTCCAGAGAATATCACACATCTTACTATTGACTCAGATTCAGCGCTCCATCAAGTCCTCAGAAGTCTGATTGGAAGGTACGCTTTCAAGTAAGAAGATTACATACATTTCCTAATAAATTTGAGCAGATTCAGTACTTGATGCTTCATCTAAGAACAGCTCGATTCCGCAAAGTTTTAAACAGAAACTCAGCTACTTTCTACGGTAATCATAATGCATTTGAATATTTGTATAGACAAAAATATAGAAGCTAGTGAGCAGCTTTGGTGGTTAGTTTATTTATGGATTATTTTAGTACTTATTTGTTTATTAGTTGTAAATAGAGGGGTATGCCCCTTTGGAAGCATCTTCCATGTGGGAGAGTTCCTTTTCTGTATTATATTCTTTTAGAAATAGAGGAACTAACTTTTCCTTCAAAAAAAGATAAAGAAAAGATAAAAACCAGTCTCGAGGGATTCTGCCCCGTTTCCGACCAAAAACCGTATCTCGTGCAGTCAAGAGCCGACATTTGGATAAAAACGCGGGTTCGATGATTCTAGTGCATTTCATGGCATCACGATCTAGTCTTACGCTTCGAGATGCGTTCCATACTACTCTAGGCCGAAACACACATTTCAGGATATTTTGAGATACGTTTAGCTTAAAGACGTTTTTCACGCGATTCTGGGTTTAGGAACGCGTTGCAGGGGTTTCAAGGCTGTTTAAGACCGAGACCAGTGCTTCGGGCAGTTCGTTGGTAGTTCTAGGCGGCTCTAGGAGAATGAAGGTTGTAAACCGCATTTCACGCGATTCACAGTTCAGAGCCGCGCTCTGGAGCTTCTGTGACGTCTTCTTACTTCAGAACGGGCTTCTGGGGAATTATGGCTCAAGAGCTAATCCTGTCGGACTTTGCCTCATTTCTGACTTTCAAGACAGTTTTGTGCAATCCGTGCCCATTATTTGGAGATAAATGGGTGCAGCGGCACTCTAGGCGTTTTCGGGTATTCCGGTCCAGTCTTTCACCTTAAAATTCATTTCAGGCGATTCTATGCAGAAGCACCCGTTTGATGATATTCTGAGATACCTTCCTCTTTAATAAGTATTTCAGGCGAATCACGGCTTAGGAACGCATTACATGGGCTTTAGGGTTGTTTCAGACTAAAACGCGTGCTTCGGGCAATTCCGAGGTGATTTTATCATGAAACCACGTTCTAGGTGGCTCTTGAAAGATGCTGGCTCCAAACCGCGTTTCACGAAATCCACGGTCGAAAGACGCGCATAGGAAACTTCCAGGAATCCTTTTCCCCTTCAGACGGGACTCGGGCAAACTGGGGTTGAACAACTCATCGTGCGGTATTCAGAGACATTTCTTACTGAAAACCGTATTTCGTGCGGTGAATAGCCTATATCCGGATAAAAGCGTGTCCAGGGTGATTCTACGGCACTCAGGGGGTTATGCTCTTCCGTTTTGCTTTGAAATGCATCTCATACGGTCCTAGGCTGAAATACGCATTTTAGGATATTATGAGGTATGCCTTTCTTTAAAACGTGCTCCACGCGATTCTAGGGTTTCGAACGAATTGCCGGCTATTCAAGGTTGTTTAAGACCGGATCCCATCCTTCGGGCAGCCTGTTGGGGATTCTAAGCGTCTCCTGGCAAATGTAAGCTGTAAACAGCGTTTCGCGCAAGTGATGGTTAGAAGACGCGCTCGTGAAAGTACGAGTACTGCTTTTTCTTTTTCCTTTTTACTTTGAAATGGGTTTCCGGCAAGTTAGTCCATAAAAACTAGTCTCGAGCAGTGGCAGCAGCAAATCTCGAGCACTCTCTTGATCATTTTAAGGAATTCGCAGGGCTGGGCGTCAATTGGACAAAAAGGTGCAAGTTTCTTTGCAAATTGTAAGACTGATGGACAGATGGCAATATCTTCAATTCTTAATGTCACGAAGGTAGATCTTCCAATCAGATATGTTGGGGTTCCCTTGTCTTCCAGGAAGCTCAATTTCAATGACCGTGAACCTCTACTAGCGAAAGTTCGGCAACGATTATTTGGGTGGAAAGCTAAAGCATCATCATATGCAGGTAGCGTGGAACTGATTAAGTCTACATTATCTTCCTTCCATCTATTACGGGCGACTGTATTTATGCTTCCTCAAGCTGCTTTGCATGCTTTGGATCGTCATGTCAGGGATTTCTTCTGGAATTGTTGAATTCTCATTACATCCATCCTATAGCTTGGGACTCTATATGCCAACCGATAGCTATGGGTGGATTGGGTATCAACTCAATTCATGGAACAGCCAAGGCAGCCCTCTTAAGGAAAGTTTGGAATGTTGTCAGCAACAAACACACCTGCTGGAGCTTATGGATTAATGCCAAGTACTTCCGTGGAACGTCTTTTTGGGACGTGTTAATCCCTAAAACTGCCCCTTGGGGTTGGAAGAACATTTTAGTGCTTAGACTGATTGCTATGCCTCACATAAAATTACTAGCTGGCAATGGGCACCAAATAAAGTTCTGGACTGACCGTTGGGTTAATGGTGGGGGTTTAAAAGATTGTCATGGAGATAGAGCAGTGTATGATCTAGGCGTGGGGCCTGATATTAACGTCCCTCAATTTATTCAGAATCACAGGTGGAAGTTTCCCACTCCCACTTCAAATGCATTGATGGATATCTTCCAAACGATTCCAAATGAGATCGAGCCATGGCCTAACTTCAATGATGGACTTGTTTGGACTCTACAAGAGCATGGCAACTTCACTTTAAAGTCTCCTCGCAATCTAGTATGCAGGAAATGGGATCAAACCCTCCAGCGGCCTTCTATGATTTGGTTTACAGGGTGTATTAAAAAACACTCCATCTGTGCTTGGATGTTACTAAGGGGAAGGCTAAAGAAAAAAGATTTTCTCCTTCAAAGGAATGTGGCGTGTGATTCTTGTTGCGTTCTTTGCAATTTGTACATGTGAGACAGCTGCTCATTTAATTTTCTACTGCCCTTACTCTCAAGAATTGTGGAAATCTCTCTTAGAAAAGCTAGACCTGGAGCCGATCAGCTGTGAAAATCCTCCATTGGAATTGCTGGAATCCATTATATTTCCAATAGAGCAGCAACAGACAGGCCTTCTGACTCCTGGGAACACTCCAGCACGGCTGTGTTACAGAACATTATTCAGACCGCATGCAGCAGAACTCATTATCTTGACATAGCTTTCTTTCCCAAATGAAATTTGTCATCATTGGAATGTTCCTCCAAGCAACTCAGGTCTCCGATCGAAGCTTCCTCCCTAATTGAACCCTGGGTGGCGAGTATCTACTTGGTCAACTAATAACCATGTGATTGGAGTTCTACGGAGTGACGTCCATAAACAGAAGGCGGGTCATATTGAGCAGGAGTTGACTTACTTTATGGCAGTATTTCAAATAATGCAGCTCATTCCAGAGAATATCACACATCTTACTATTGACTCAGATTCAGCGCTCCATCAAGTCCTCAGAAGTCTGATTGGAAGGTACGCTTTCAAGTAAGAAGATTACATACATTTCCTAATAAATTTGAGCAGATTCAGTACTTGATGCTTCATCTAAGAACAGCTCGATTCCGCAAAGTTTTAAACAGAAACTCAGCTACTTTCTACGGTAATCATAATGCATTTGAATATTTGTATAGACAAAAATATAGAAGCTAGTGAGCAGCTTTGGTGGTTAGTTTATTTATGGATTATTTTAGTACTTATTTGTTTATTAGTTGTAAATAGAGGGGTATGCCCCTTTGGAAGCATCTTCCATGTGGGAGAGTTCCTTTTCTGTATTATATTCTTTTAGAAATAGAGGAACTAACTTTTCCTTCAAAAAAAGATAAAGAAAAGATAAAAACCAGTCTCGAGGGATTCTGCCCCGTTTCCGACTAAAAACCGTATCTCGTGCAGTCAAGAGCCGACATTTGGATAAAAACGCGGGTTCGATGATTCTAGTGCATTTCATGGCATCACGATCTAGTCTTACGCTTCGAGATGCGTTCCATACTACTCTAGGCCGAAACACACATTTCAGGATATTTTGAGATACGTTTAGCTTAAAGACGTTTTTCACGCGATTCTGGGTTTAGGAACGCGTTGCAGGGGTTTCAAGGCTGTTTAAGACCGAGACCAGTGCTTCGGGCAGTTCGTTGGTAGTTCTAGGCGGCTCTGGGAGAATGAAGGTTGTAAACCGCATTTCACGCGATTCATAGTTCAGAGCCGCGCTCTGGAGCTTCTGTGACGTCTTCTTACTTCAGAACGGGCTTCTGGGGAATTATGGCTCAAGAGCTAATCCTGTCGGACTTTGCCTCATTTCTGACTTTCAAGACAGTTTTGTGCAATCCGTGCCCATTATTTGGAGATAAATGGGTGCAGCGGCACTCTAGGCGTTTTGGGGTATTCCGGTCCAGTCTTTCACCTTAAAATTCGTTTCAGGCGATTCTATGCAGAAGCACCCGTTTGATGATATTCTGAGATACCTTCCTCTTTAATAAGTATTTCAGGCGAATCACGGCTTAGGAACGCATTACATGGGCTTTAGGGTTGTTTCAGACTAAAACGCGTGCTTCGGGCAATTCCGAGGTGATTTTATCATGAAACCACGTTCTAGGTGGCTCTTGAAAGATGCTGGCTCCAAACCGCGTTTCACGAAATCCACGGTCGAAAGACGCGCATAGGAAACTTCCAGGAATCCTTTTCCCCTTCAGACGGGACTCGGGCAAACTGGGGTTGAACAACTCATCGTGCGGTATTCAGAGACATTTCTTACTGAAAACCGTATTTCGTGCGGTGAATAGCCTATATCCGGATAAAAGCGTGTCCAGGGTGATTCTACGGCACTCAGGGGGTTATGCTCTTCCGTTTTGCTTTGAAATGCATCTCATACGGTCCTAGGCTGAAATACGCATTTTAGGATATTATGAGGTATGCCTTTCTTTAAAACGTGCTCCACGCGATTCTAGGGTTTCGAACGAATTGCCGGCTATTCAAGGTTGTTTAAGACCGGATCCCATGCTTCGGGCAGCCTGTTGGGGATTCTAAGCGTCTCCTGGCAAATGGAAGCTGTAAACAGCGTTTCGCGCAAGTGATGGTTAGAAGACGCGCTCGTGAAAGTACGAGTACTGCTTTTTCTTTTTCCTTTTTACTTTGAAATGGGTTTCCGGCAAGTTAGTCCATAAAAACTAGTCTCGAGCAGTGGCAGCAGCAAATCTCGAGCACTCTCTTGATCATTTTAAGGAATTCGCAGGGCTGGGCGTCAATTGGACAAAAAGGTGCAAGTTTCTTTGCAAATTGTAAGACTGATGGACAGATGGCAATATCTTCAATTCTTAATGTCACGAAGGTAGATCTTCCAATCAGATATGTTGGGGTTCCCTTGTCTTCCAGGAAGCTCAATTTCAATGACCGTGAACCTCTACTAGCGAAAGTTCGGCAACGATTATTTGGGTGGAAAGCTAAAGCATCATCATATGCAGGTAGCGTGGAACTGATTAAGTCTACATTATCTTCCTTCCATCTATTACGGGCGACTGTATTTATGCTTCCTCAAGCTGCTTTGCATGCTTTGGATCGTCATGTCAGGGATTTCTTCTGGAATTGTTGAATTCTCATTACATCCATCCTATAGCTTGGGACTCTATATGCCAACCGATAGCTATGGGTGGATTGGGTATCAACTCAATTCATGGAACAGCCAAGGCAGCCCTCTTAAGGAAAGTTTGGAATGTTGTCAGCAACAAACACACCTGCTGGAGCTTATGGATTAATGCCAAGTACTTCCGTGGAACGTCTTTTTGGGACGTGTTAATCCCTAAAACTGCCCCTTGGGGTTGGAAGAACATTTTAGTGCTTAGACTGATTGCTATGCCTCACATAAAATTACTAGCTGGCAATGGGCACCAAATAAAGTTCTGGACTGACCCTTGGGTTAATGGAGGGGGTTTAAAAGATTGTCATGGAGATAGAGCAGTGTATGATCTAGGCGTGGGGCCTGATATTAACGTCCCTCAATTTATTCAGAATCACAGGTGGAAGTTTCCCACTCCCACTTCAAATGCATTGATGGATATCTTCCAAACGATTCCAAATGAGATCGAGCCATGGCCTAACTTCAATGATGGACTTGTTTGGACTCTACAATAGCATGGCAACTTCACTTTAAAGTCTCCTCGCAATCTAGTATGCAGGAAATGGGATCAAACCCTCCAGCGGCCTTCTATGATTTGGTTTACAGGGTGTATTAAAAAACACTCCATCTGTGCTTGGATGTTACTAAGGGGAAGGCTAAAGAAAAAAGATTTTCTCCTTCAAAGGAATGTGGCGTGTGATTCTTGTTGCGTTCTTTGCAATTTGTACATGTGAGACAGCTGCTCATTTAATTTTCTACTGCCCTTACTCTCAAGAATTGTGGAAATCTCTCTTAGAAAAGCTAGACCTGGAGCCGATCAGCTGTGAAAATCCTCCATTGGAATTGCTGGAATCCATTATATTTCCAATAGAGCAGGAACAGACAGGCCTTCTGACTCCTGGGAACACTCCAGCACGGCTGTGTTACAGAACATTATTCAGACCGCATGCAGCAGAACTCATTATCTTGACATAGCTTTCTTTCCCAAATGAAATTTGTCATCATTGGAATGTTCCTCCAAGCAACTCAGGTCTCCGATCGAAGCTTCCTCCCTAATTGAACCCTGGGTGGCGAGTATCTACTTGGTCAACTAATAACCATGTGATTGGAGTTCTACGGAGTGACGTCCATAAACAGAAGGCGGGTCATATTGAGCAGGAGTTGACTTACTTTATGGCAGTACTTCAAATAATGCAGCGCATTCCAGAGAATATCACACATCTTACTATTGACTCAGATTCAGCGCTCCATCAAGTCCTCAGAAGTCTGATTGGAAGGTATGCTTTCAAGTAAGAAGATTACATACATTTCCTAATAAATTTGAGCAGATTCAGTACTTGATGCTTCATCTAAGAACAGCTCGATTCCGCAAAGTTTTAAACAGAAACTCAGCTACTTTCTACGGTAATCATAATGCATTTGAATATTTGTATAGACAAAAATATAGAAGCTAGTGAGCAGCTTTGGTGGTTAGTTTATTTATGGATTATTTTAGTACTTATTTGTTTATTAGTTGTAAATAGAGGGGTATGCCCCTTTGGAAGCATCTTCCATGTGGGAGAGTTCCTTTTCTGTATTATATTCTTTTAGAAATAGAGGAACTAACTTTTCCTTCAAAAAAAGATAAAGAAAAGATAAAAACCAGTCTCGAGGGATTCTGCCCCGTTTCCGACCAAAAACCGTATCTCGTGCAGTCAAGAGCCGACATTTGGATAAAAATGCGGGTTCGATGATTCTAGTGCATTTCATGGCATCACGATCTAGTCTTACGCTTCGAGATGCGTTCCATACTACTCTAGGCCGAAACACACATTTCAGGATATTTTGAGATACGTTTAGCTTAAAGACGTTTTTCACGCGATTCTGGGTTTAGGAACGCGTTGCAGGGGTTTCAAGGCTGTTTAAGACCGAGACCAGTGCTTCGGGCAGTTCGTTGGTAGTTCTAAGCGGCTCTGGGAGAATGAAGGTTGTAAACCGCATTTCACGCGATTCATAGTTCAGAGCCGCGCTCTGGAGCTTCTGTGACGTCTTCTTACTTCAGAACGGGCTTCTGGGGAATTATGGCTCAAGAGCTAATCCTGTCGGACTTTGCCTCATTTCTGACTTTCAAGACAGTTTTGTGCAATCCGTGCCCATTATTTGGAGATAAATGGGTGCAGCGGCACTCTAGGCGTTTTCGGGTATTCCGGTCCAGTCTTTCACCTTAAAATTCGTTTCAGGCGATTCTATGCAGAAGCACCCGTTTGATGATATTCTGAGATACCTTCCTCTTTAATAAGTATTTCAGGCGAATCACGGCTTAGGAACGCATTACATGGGCTTTAGGGTTGTTTCAGACTAAAACGCGTGCTTCGGGCAATTCCGAGGTGATTTTATCATGAAACCACGTTCTAGGTGGCTCTTGAAAGATGCTGGCTCCAAACCGCGTTTCACGAAATCCACGGTCGAAAGACGCGCATAGGAAACTTCCAGGAATCCTTTTCCCCTTCAGACGGGACTCGGGCAAACTGGGGTTGAACAACTCATCGTGCGGTATTCAGAGACATTTCTTACTGAAAACCGTATTTCGTGCGGTGAATAGCCTATATCCGGATAAAAGCGTGTCCAGGGTGATTCTACGGCACTCAGGGGGTTATGCTCTTCCGTTTTGCTTTGAAATGCATCTCATACGGTCCTAGGCTGAAATACGCATTTTAGGATATTATGAGGTATGCCTTTCTTTAAAACGTGCTCCACGCGATTCTAGGGTTTCGAACGAATTGCCGGCTATTCAAGGTTGTTTAAGACCGGATCCCATGCTTCGGGCAGCCTGTTGGGGATTCTAAGCGTCTCCTGGCAAATGTAAGCTGTAAACAGCGTTTCGCGCAAGTGATGGTTAGAAGACGCGCTCGTGAAAGTACGAGTACTGCTTTTTCTTTTTCCTTTTTACTTTGAAATGGGTTTCCGGCAAGTTAGTCCATAAAAACTAGTCTCGAGCAGTGGCAGCAGCAAATCTCGAGCACTCTCTTGATCATTTTAAGGAATTCGCAGGGCTGGGCGTCAATTGGACAAAAAGGTGCAAGTTTCTTTGCAAATTGTAAGACTGATGGACAGATGGCAATATCTTCAATTCTTAATGTCACGAAGGTAGATCTTCCAATCAGATATGTTGGGGTTCCCTTGTCTTCCAGGAAGCTCAATTTCAATGACCGTGAACCTCTACTAGCGAAAGTTCGGCAACGATTATTTGGGTGGAAAGCTAAAGCATCATCATATGCAGGTAGCGTGGAACTGATTAAGTCTACATTATCTTCCTTCCATCTATTACGGGCGACTGTATTTATGCTTCCTCAAGCTGCTTTGCATGCTTTGGATCGTCATGTCAGGGATTTCTTCTGGAATTGTTGAATTCTCATTACATCCATCCTATAGCTTGGGACTCTATATGCCAACCGATAGCTATGGGTGGATTGGGTATCAACTCAATTCATGGAACAGCCAAGGCAGCCCTCTTAAGGAAAGTTTGGAATGTTGTCAGCAACAAACACACCTGCTGGAGCTTATGGATTAATGCCAAGTACTTCCGTGGAACGTCTTTTTGGGACGTGTTAATCCCTAAAACTGCCCCTTGGGGTTGGAAGAACATTTTAGTGCTTAGACTGATTGCTATGCCTCACATAAAATTACTAGCTGGCAATGGGCACCAAATAAAGTTCTGGACTGACCCTTGGGTTAATGGAGGGGGTTTAAAAGATTGTCATGGAGATAGAGCAGTGTATGATCTAGGCGTGGGGCCTGATATTAACGTCCCTCAATTTATTCAGAATCACAGGTGGAAGTTTCCCACTCCCACTTCAAATGCATTGATGGATATCTTCCAAACGATTCCAAATGAGATCGAGCCATGGCCTAACTTCAATGATGGACTTGTTTGGACTCTACAAGAGCATGGCAACTTCACTTTAAAGTCTCCTCGCAATCTAGTATGCAGGAAATGGGATCAAACCCTCCAGCGGCCTTCTATGATTTGGTTTACAGGGTGTATTAAAAAACACTCCATCTGTGCTTGGATGTTACTAAGGGGAAGGCTAAAGAAAAAAGATTTTCTCCTTCAAAGGAATGTGGCGTGTGATTCTTGTTGCGTTCTTTGCAATTTGTACATGTGAGACAGCTGCTCATTTAATTTTCTACTGCCCTTACTCTCAAGAATTGTGGAAATCTCTCTTAGAAAAGCTAGACCTGGAGCCGATCAGCTGTGAAAATCCTCCATTGGAATTGCTGGAATCCATTATATTTCCAATAGAGCAGCAACAGACAGGCCTTCTGACTCCTGGGAACACTCCAGCACGGCTGTGTTACAGAACATTATTCAGACCGCATGCAGCAGAACTCATTATCTTGACATAGCTTTCTTTCCCAAATGAAATTTGTCATCATTGGAATGTTCCTCCAAGCAACTCAGGTCTCCGATCGAAGCTTCCTCCCTAATTGAACCCTGGGTGGCGAGTATCTACTTGGTCAACTAATAACCATGTGATTGGAGTTCTACGGAGTGACGTCCATAAACAGAAGGCGGGTCATATTGAGCAGGAGTTGACATACTTTATGGCAGTATTTCAAATAATGCAGCTCATTCCAGAGAATATCACACATCTTACTATTGACTCAGATTCAGCGCTCCATCAAGTCCTCAGAAGTCTGATTGGAAGGTACGCTTTCAAGTAAGAAGATTACATACATTTCCTAATAAATTTGAGCAGATTCAGTACTTGATGCTTCATCTAAGAACAGCTCGATTCCGCAAAGTTTTAAACAGAAACTCAGCTACTTTCTACGGTAATCATAATGCATTTGAATATTTGTATAGACAAAAATATAGAAGCTAGTGAGCAGCTTTGGTGGTTAGTTTATTTATGGATTATTTTAGTACTTATTTGTTTATTAGTTGTAAATAGAGGGGTATGCCCCTTTGGAAGCATCTTCCATGTGGGAGAGTTCCTTTTCTGTATTATATTCTTTTAGAAATAGAGGAACTAACTTTTCCTTCAAAAAAAGATAAAGAAAAGATAAAAACCAGTCTCGAGGGATTCTGCCCCGTTTCCGACCAAAAACCGTATCTCGTGCAGTCAAGAGCCGACATTTGGATAAAAACGCGGGTTCGATGATTCTAGTGCATTTCATGGCATCACGATCTAGTCTTACGCTTCGAGATGCGTTCCATACTACTCTAGGCCGAAACACACATTTCAGGATATTTTGAGATACGTTTAGCTTAAAGACGTTTTTCACGCGATTCTGGGTTTAGGAACGCGTTGCAGGGGTTTCAAGGCTGTTTAAGACCGAGACCAGTGCTTCGGGCAGTTCGTTGGTAGTTCTAGGCGGCTCTGGGAGAATGAAGGTTGTAAACCGCATTTCACGCGATTCATAGTTCAGAGCCGCGCTCTGGAGCTTCTGTGACGTCTTCTTACTTCAGAACGGGCTTCTGGGGAATTATGGCTCAAGAGCTAATCCTGTCGGACTTTGCCTCATTTCTGACTTTCAAGACAGTTTTGTGCAATCCGTGCCCATTATTTGGAGATAAATGGGTGCAGCGGCACTCTAGGCGTTTTCGGGTATTCCGGTCCAGTCTTTCACCTTAAAATTCGTTTCAGGCGATTCTATGCAGAAGCACCCGTTTGATGATATTCTGAGATACCTTCCTCTTTAATAAGTATTTCAGGCGAATCACGGCTTAGGAACGCATTACATGGGCTTTAGGGTTGTTTCAGACTAAAACGCGTGCTTCGGGCAATTCCGAGGTGATTTTATCATGAAACCACGTTCTAGGTGGCTCTTGAAAGATGCTGGCTCCAAACCGCGTTTCACGAAATCCACGGTCGAAAGACGCGCATAGGAAACTTCCAGGAATCCTTTTCCCCTTCAGACGGGACTCGGGCAAACTGGGGTTGAACAACTCATCGTGCGGTATTCAGAGACATTTCTTACTGAAAACCGTATTTCGTGCGGTGAATAGCCTATATCCGGATAAAAGCGTGTCCAGGGTGATTCTACGGCACTCAGGGGGTTATGCTCTTCCGTTTTGCTTTGAAATGCATCTCATACGGTCCTAGGCTGAAATACGCATTTTAGGATATTATGAGGTATGCCTTTCTTTAAAACGTGCTCCACGCGATTCTAGGGTTTCGAACGAATTGCCGGCTATTCAAGGTTGTTTAAGACCGGATCCCATGCTTCGGGCAGCCTGTTGGGGATTCTAAGCGTCTCCTGGCAAATGTAAGCTGTAAACAGCGTTTCGCGCAAGTGATGGTTAGAAGACGCGCTCGTGAAAGTACGAGTACTGCTTTTTCTTTTTCCTTTTTACTTTGAAATGGGTTTCCGGCAAGTTAGTCCATAAAAACTAGTCTCGAGCAGTGGCAGCAGCAAATCTCGAGCACTCTCTTGATCATTTTAAGGAATTCGCAGGGCTGGGCGTCAATTGGACAAAAAGGTGCAAGTTTCTTTGCAAATTGTAAGACTGATGGACAGATGGCAATATCTTCAATTCTTAATGTCACGAAGGTAGATCTTCCAATCAGATATGTTGGGGTTCCCTTGTCTTCCAGGAAGCTCAATTTCAATGACCGTGAACCTCTACTAGCGAAAGTTCGGCAACGATTATTTGGGTGGAAAGCTAAAGCATCATCATATGCAGGTAGCGTGGAACTGATTAAGTCTACATTATCTTCCTTCCATCTATTACGGGCGACTGTATTTATGCTTCCTCAAGCTGCTTTGCATGCTTTGGATCGTCATGTCAGGGATTTCTTCTGGAATTGTTGAATTCTCATTACATCCATCCTATAGCTTGGGACTCTATATGCCAACCGATAGCTATGGGTGGATTGGGTATCAACTCAATTCATGGAACAGCCAAGGCAGCCCTCTTAAGGAAAGTTTGGAATGTTGTCAGCAACAAACACACCTGCTGGAGCTTATGGATTAATGCCAAGTACTTCCGTGGAACGTCTTTTTGGGACGTGTTAATCCCTAAAACTGCCCCTTGGGGTTGGAAGAACATTTTAGTGCTTAGACTGATTGCTATGCCTCACATAAAATTACTAGCTGGCAATGGGCACCAAATAAAGTTCTGGACTGACCCTTGGGTTAATGGAGGGGGTTTAAAAGATTGTCATGGAGATAGAGCAGTGTATGATCTAGGCGTGGGGCCTGATATTAACGTCCCTCAATTTATTCAGAATCACAGGTGGAAGTTTCCCACTCCCACTTCAAATGCATTGATGGATATCTTCCAAACGATTCCAAATGAGATCGAGCCATGGCCTAACTTCAATGATGGACTTGTTTGGACTCTACAAGAGCATGGCAACTTCACTTTAAAGTCTCCTCGCAATCTAGTATGCAGGAAATGGGATCAAACCCTCCAGCGGCCTTCTATGATTTGGTTTACAGGGTGTATTAAAAAACACTCCATCTGTGCTTGGATGTTACTAAGGGGAAGGCTAAAGAAAAAAGATTTTCTCCTTCAAAGGAATGTGGCGTGTGATTCTTGTTGCGTTCTTTGCAATTTGTACATGTGAGACAGCTGCTCATTTAATTTTCTACTGCCCTTACTCTCAAGAATTGTGGAAATCTCTCTTAGAAAAGCTAGACCTGGAGCCGATCAGCTGTGAAAATCCTCCATTGGAATTGCTGGAATCCATTATATTTCCAATAGAGCAGCAACAGACAGGCCTTCTGACTCCTGGGAACACTCCAGCACGGCTGTGTTACAGAACATTATTCAGACCGCATGCAGCAGAACTCATTATCTTGACATAGCTTTCTTTCCCAAATGAAATTTGTCATCATTGGAATGTTCCTCCAAGCAACTCAGGTCTCCGATCGAAGCTTCCTCCCTAATTGAACCCTGGGTGGCGAGTATCTACTTGGTCAACTAATAACCATGTGATTGGAGTTCTACGGAGTGACGTCCATAAACAGAAGGCGGGTCATATTGAGCAGGAGTTGACTTACTTTATGGCAGTATTTCAAATAATGCAGCTCATTCCAGAGAATATCACACATCTTACTATTGACTCAGATTCAGCGCTCCATCAAGTCCTCAGAAGTCTGATTGGAAGGTACGCTTTCAAGTAAGAAGATTACATACATTTCCTAATAAATTTGAGCAGATTCAGTACTTGATGCTTCATCTAAGAACAGCTCGATTCCGCAAAGTTTTAAACAGAAACTCAGCTACTTTCTACGGTAATCATAATGCATTTGAATATTTGTATAGACAAAAATATAGAAGCTAGTGAGCAGCTTTGGTGGTTAGTTTATTTATGGATTATTTTAGTACTTATTTGTTTATTAGTTGTAAATAGAGGGGTATGCCCCTTTGGAAGCATCTTCCATGTGGGAGAGTTCCCTTTCTGTATTATATTCTTTTAGAAATAGAGGAACTAACTTTTCCTTCAAAAAAAAATAAAGAAAAGATAAAAACCAGTCTCGAGGGATTCTGCCCCGTTTCCGACCAAAAACCGTATCTCGTGCAGTCAAGAGCCGACATTTGGATAAAAACGCGGGTTCGATGATTCTAGTGCATTTCATGGCATCACGATCTAGTCTTACGCTTCGAGATGCGTTCCATACTACTCTAGGCCGAAACACACATTTCAGGATATTTTGAGATACGTTTAGCTTAAAGACGTTTTTCACGCGATTCTGGGGTTAGGAACGCGTTGCAGGGGTTTCAAGGTTGTTTAAGACCGAGACCAGTGCTTCGGGCAGTTCGTTGGTAGTTCTAGGCGGCTCTGGGAGAATGAAGGTTGTAAACCGCATTTCACGCGATTCATAGTTCAGAGCCGCGCTCTGGAGCTTCTGTGACGTCTTCTTACTTCAGAACGGGCTTCTGGGGAATTATGGCTCAAGAGCTAATCCTGTCGGACTTTGCCTCATTTCTGACTTTCAAGACAGTTTTGTGCAATCCGTGCCCATTATTTGGAGATAAATGGGTGCAGCGGCACTCTAGGCGTTTTGGGGTATTCCGGTCCAGTCTTTCACCTTAAAATTCGTTTCAGGCGATTCTATGCAGAAGCACCCGTTTGATGATATTATGAGATACCTTCCTCTTTAATAAGTATTTCAGGCGAATCATGGCTTAGGAACGCATTACATGGGCTTTAGGGTTGTTTCAGACTAAAACGCGTGCTTCGGGCAATTCCGAGGTGATTTTATCATGAAACCACGTTCTAGGTGGCTCTTGAAAGATGCTGGCTCCAAACCGCGTTTCACGAAATCCACGGTCGAAAGACGCGCATAGGAAACTTCCAGGAATCCTTTTCCCCTTCAGACGGGACTCGGGCAAACTGGGGTTGAACAACTCATCGTGCGGTATTCAGAGACATTTCTTACTGAAAACCGTATTTCGTGCGGTGAATAGCCTATATCCGGATAAAAGCGTGTCCAGGGTGATTCTACGGCACTCAGGGGGTTATGCTCTTCCGTTTTGCTTTGAAATGCATCTCATACGGTCCTAGGCTGAAATACGCATTTTAGGATATTATGAGGTATGCCTTTCTTTAAAACGTGCTCCACGCGATTCTAGGGTTTCGAACGAATTGCCGGCTATTCAAGGTTGTTTAAGACCGGATCCCATGCTTCGGGCAGCCTGTTGGGGATTCTAAGCGTCTCCTGGCAAATGTAAGCTGTAAACAGCGTTTCGCGCAAGTGATGGTTAGAAGACTCGCTCGTGAAAGTACGAGTACTGCTTTTTCTTTTTCTTTTTTACTTTGAAATGGGTTTCCGGCAAGTTAGTGCATAAAAAACTAGTCTCGAGCAGTGGCAGCAGCAAATCTCGAGCACTCTCTTGATCATTTTAAGGAATTCGCAGGGCTGGGCGTCAATTGGACAAAAAGGTGCAAGTTTCTTTGCAAATTGTAAGACTGATGAACAGATGGCAATATCTTCAATTCTTAATGTCACGAAGGTAGATCTTCCAATCAGATATGTTGGGGTTCCCTTGTCTTCCAGGAAGCTCAATTTCAATGACCGTGAACCTCTACTAGAGAAAGTTCGGCAACGATTATTTGGGTGGAAAGCTAAAGCATCATCATATGCAGGTAGCGTGGAACTGATTAAGTCTACATTATCTTCCTTCCATCTATTACGGGCGACTGTATTTATGCTTCCTCAAGCTGCTTTGCATGCTTTGGATCGTCATGTCAGGGATTTCTTCTGGAATTGTTGAATTCTCATTACATCCATCCTATAGCTTGGGACTCTATATGCCAACCGATAGCTATGGGTGGATTGGGTATCAGCTCAATTCATGGAACAGCCAAGGCAGCCCTCTTAAGGAAAGTTTGGAATGTTGTCAGCAACAAACACACCTGCTGGAGCTTATGGATTAATGCCAAGTACTTCCGTGGAACGTCTTTTTGGGACGTGTTAATCCCTAAAACTGCCCCTTGGGGTTGGAAGAACATTTTAGTGCTTAGACTGATTGCTATGCCTCACATAAAATTACTAGCTGGCAATGGGCACCAAATAAAGTTCTGGACTGACCCTTGGGTTAATGGAGGGCGTTTAAAAGATTGTCATGGAGATAGAGCAGTGTATGATCTAGGCGTGGGGCCTGATATTAACGTCCCTCAATTTATTCAGAATCACAGGTGGAAGTTTCCCACTCCCACTTCAAATGCATTGATGGATATCTTCCAAACGATTCCAAATGAGATCGAGCCATGGCCTAACTTCAATGATGGACTTGTTTGGACTCTACAGGAGCATGGCAACTTCACTTTAAAGTCTCCTCACAATCTAGTATGCAGGAAATGGGACCAAACCCTCCAGCGGCCTTCTATGATTTGGTTTACATGGTGCATTAAAAAACACTCCATCTGTGCTTGGATGTTACTAAGGGGAAGGCTAAAGAAAAAAGATTTTCTCCTTCAAAGGAATGTGGCGTGTGATTCTTGTTGCGTTCTTTGCAATTTGTACATGTGAGACAGCTGCTCATTTAATTTTCTACTGCCCTTACTCTCAAGAATTGTGGAAATCTCTCTTAGAAAAGCTAGACCTGGAGCCGATCAGCTGTGAAAATCCTCCATTGGAATTGCTGGAATCCATTATATTTCCAATAGAGCAGCAACAGACAGGCCTTCTGACTCCTGGGAACACTCCAGCACGGCTGTGTTACAGAACATTATTCAGACCGCATGCAGCAGAACTCATTATCTTGACATAGCTTTCTTTCCCAAATGAAATTTGTCATCATTGGAATGTTCCTCCAAGCAACTCAGGTCTCCGATCGAAGCTTCCTCCCTAATTGAACCCTGGGTGGCGAGTATCTACTTGGTCAACTAATAACCATGTCAGTATTTCAAATAATGCAGCTCATTCCAGAGAATATCACACATCTTACTATTGACTCAGATTCAGCGCTCCATCAAGTCCTCAGAAGTCTGATTGGAAGGTACGCTTTCAAGTAAGAAGATTACATACATTTCCTAATAAATTTGAGCAGATTCAGTACTTGATGCTTCATCTAAGAACAGCTCGATTCCGCAAAGTTTTAAACAGAAACTCAGCTACTTTCTACGGTAATCATAATGCATTTGAATATTTGTATAGACAAAAATATAGAAGCTAGTGAGCAGCTTTGGTGGTTAGTTTATTTATGGATTATTTTAGTACTTATTTGTTTATTAGTTGTAAATAGAGGGGTATGCCCCTTTGGAAGCATCTTCCATGTGGGAGAGTTCCCTTTCTGTATTATATTCTTTTAGAAATAGAGGAACTAACTTTTCCTTCAAAAAAAAATAAAGAAAAGATAAAAACCAGTCTCGAGGGATTCTGCCCCGTTTCCGACCAAAAACCGTATCTCGTGCAGTCAAGAGCCGACATTTGGATAAAAACGCGGGTTCGATGATTCTAGTGCATTTCATGGCATCACGATCTAGTCTTACGCTTCGAGATTTGTTCCATACTACTCTAGGCCTAAACACACATTTCAGGATATTTTGAGATACGTTTAGCTTAAAGACGTTTTTCACGCGATTCTGGGGTTAGGAACGCGTTGCAGGGGTTTCAAGGTTGTTTAAGACCGAGACCAGTGCTTCGGGCAGTTCGTTGGTAGTTCTAGGCGGCTCTGGGAGAATGAAGGTTGTAAACCGCATTTCACGCGATTCATAGTTCAGAGCCGCGCTCTGGAGCTTCTGTGACGTCTTCTTACTTCAGAACGGGCTTCTGGGGAATTATGGCTCAAGAGCTAATCCTGTCGGACTTTGCCTCATTTCTGACTTTCAAGACAGTTTTGTGCAATCCGTGCCCATTATTTGGAGATAAATGGGTGCAGCGGCACTCTAGGCGTTTTGGGGTATTCCGGTCCAGTCTTTCACCTTAAAATTCGTTTCAGGCGATTCTATGCAGAAGCACCCGTTTGATGATATTATGAGATACCTTCCTCTTTAATAAGTATTTCAGGCGAATCATGGCTTAGGAACGCATTACATGGGCTTTAGGGTTGTTTCAGACTAAAACGCGTGCTTCGGGCAATTCCGAGGTGATTTTATCATGAAACCACGTTCTAGGTGGCTCTTGAAAGATGCTGGCTCCAAACCGCGTTTCACGAAATCCACGGTCGAAAGACGCGCATAGGAAACTTCCAGGAATCCTTTTCCCCTTCAGACGGGACTCGGGCAAACTGGGGTTGAACAACTCATCGTGCGGTATTCAGAGACATTTCTTACTGAAAACCGTATTTCGTGCGGTGAATAGCCTATATCCGGATAAAAGCGTGTCCAGGGTGATTCTACGGCACTCAGGGGGTTATGCTCTTCCGTTTTGCTTTGAAATGCATCTCATACGGTCCTAGGCTGAAATACGCATTTTAGGATATTATGAGGTGTGCCTTTCTTTAAAACGTGCTCCACGCGATTCTAGGGTTTCGAACGAATTGCCGGCTATTCAAGGTTGTTTAAGACCGGATCCCATGCTTCGGGCAGCCTGTTGGGGATTCTAAGCGTCTCCTGGCAAATGTAAGCTGTAAACAGCGTTTCGCGCAAGTGATGGTTAGAAGACTCGCTCGTGAAAGTACGAGTACTGCTTTTTCTTTTTCTTTTTTACTTTGAAATGGGTTTCCGGCAAGTTAGTGCATAAAAAACTAGTCTCGAGCAGTGGCAGCAGCAAATCTCGAGCACTCTCTTGATCATTTTAAGGAATTCGCAGGGCTGGGCGTCAGTTGGACAAAAAGGTGCAAGTTTCTTTGCAAATTGTAAGACTGATGAACAGATGGCAATATCTTCAATTCTTAATGTCACGAAGGTAGATCTTCCAATCAGATATGTTGGGGTTCCCTTGTCTTCCAGGAAGCTCAATTTCAATGACCGTGAACCTCTACTAGAGAAAGTTCGGCAACGATTATTTGGGTGGAAAGCTAAAGCATCATCATATGCAGGTAGCGTGGAACTGATTAAGTCTACATTATCTTCCTTCCATCTATTACGGGCGACTGTATTTATGCTTCCTCAAGCTGCTTTGCATGCTTTGGATCGTCATGTCAGGGATTTCTTCTGGAATTGTTGAATTCTCATTACATCCATCCTATAGCTTGGGACTCTATATGCCAACCGATAGCTATGGGTGGATTGGGTATCAGCTCAATTCATGGAACAGCCAAGGCAGCCCTCTTAAGGAAAGTTTGGAATGTTGTCAGCAACAAACACACCTGCTGGAGCTTATGGATTAATGCCAAGTACTTCCGTGGAACGTCTTTTTGGGACGTGTTAATCCCTAAAACTGCCCCTTGGGGTTGGAAGAACATTTTAGTGCTTAGACTGATTGCTATGCCTCACATAAAATTACTAACTGGCAATGGGCACCAAATAAAGTTCTGGATTGACCCTTGGGTTAATGGAGGGCGTTTAAAAGATTGTCATGGAGATAGAGCAGTGTATGATCTAGGCGTGGGGCCTGATATTAACGTCCCTCAATTTATTCAGAATCACAGGTGGAAGTTTCCCACTCCCACTTCAAATGCATTGATGGATATCTTCCAAACGATTCCAAATGAGATCGAGCCATGGCCTAACTTCAATGATGGACTTGTTTGGACTCTACAGGAGCATGGCAACTTCACTTTAAAGTCTCCTCACAATCTAGTATGCAGGAAATGGGATCAAACCCTCCAGCGGCTTCTATGATTTGGTTTACATGGTGCATTAAAAAACACTCCATCTGTGCTTGGATGTTACTAAGGGGAAGGCTAAAGAAAAAAGATTTTCTCCTTCAAAGGAATGTGGCGTGTGATTCTTGTTGCGTTCTTTGCAATTTGTACATGTGAGACAGCTGCTCATTTAATTTTCTACTGCCCTTACTCTCAAGAATTGTGGAAATCTCTCTTAGAAAAGCTAGACCTGGAGCCGATCAGCTGTGAAAATCCTCCATTGGAATTGCTGGAATCCATTATATTTCCAATAGAGCAGCAACAGACAGGCCTTCTGACTCCTGGGAAAACTCCAGCACGGCTGTGTTATAGAACATTATTCAGACCGCATGCAGCAGAACTCATTATCTTGACATAGCTTTCTTTCCCAAATGAAATTTGTCATCATTGGAATGTTCCTCCAAGCAACTCAGGTCTCCGATCGAAGCTTCCTCCCTAATTGAACCCTGGGTGGCGAGTATCTACTTGGTCAACTAATAACCATGTCAGTATTTCAAATAATGCAGCTCATTCCAGAGAATATCACACATCTTACTATTGACTCAGATTCAGCGCTCCATCAAGTCCTCAGAAGTCTGATTGGAAGGTACGCTTTCAAGTAAGAAGATTACATACATTTCCTAATAAATTTGAGCAGATTCAGTACTTGATGCTTCATCTAAGAACAGCTCGATTCCGCAAAGTTTTAAACAGAAACTCAGCTACTTTCTACGGTAATCATAATGCATTTGAATATTTGTATAGACAAAAATATAGAAGCTAGTGAGCAGCTTTGGTGGTTAGTTTATTTATGGATTATTTTAGTACTTATTTGTTTATTAGTTGTAAATAGAGGGGTATGCCCCTTTGGAAGCATCTTCCATGTGGGAGAGTTCCCTTTCTGTATTATATTCTTTTAGAAATAGAGGAACTAACTTTTCCTTCAAAAAAAAATAAAGAAAAGATAAAAACCAGTCTCGAGGGATTCTGCCCCGTTTCCGACCAAAAACCGTATCTCGTGCAGTCAAGAGCCGACATTTGGATAAAAACGCGGGTTCGATGATTCTAGTGCATTTCATGGCATCACGATCTAGTCTTACGCTTCGAGATGCGTTCCATACTACTCTAGGCCGAAACACACATTTCAGGATATTTTGAGATACGTTTAGCTTAAAGACGTTTTTCACGCGATTCTGGGGTTAGGAACGCGTTGCAGGGGTTTCAAGGTTGTTTAAGACCGAGACCAGTGCTTCGGGCAGTTCGTTGGTAGTTCTAGGCGGCTCTGGGAGAATGAAGGTTGTAAACCGCATTTCACGCGATTCATAGTTCAGAGCCGCGCTCTGGAGCTTCTGTGACGTCTTCTTACTTCAGAACGGGCTTCTGGGGAATTATGGCTCAAGAGCTAATCCTGTCGGACTTTGCCTCATTTCTGACTTTCAAGACAGTTTTGTGCAATCCGTGCCCATTATTTGGAGATAAATGGGTGCAGCGGCACTCTAGGCGTTTTGGGGTATTCCGGTCCAGTCTTTCACCTTAAAATTCGTTTCAGGCGATTCTATGCAGAAGCACCCGTTTGATGATATTATGAGATACCTTCCTCTTTAATAAGTATTTCAGGCGAATCATGGCTTAGGAACGCATTACATGGGCTTTAGGGTTGTTTCAGACTAAAACGCGTGCTTCGGGCAATTCCGAGGTGATTTTATCATGAAACCACGTTCTAGGTGGCTCTTGAAAGATGCTGGCTCCAAACCGCGTTTCACGAAATCCACGGTCGAAAGACGCGCATAGGAAACTTCCAGGAATCCTTTTCCCCTTCAGACGGGACTCGGGCAAACTGGGGTTGAACAACTCATCGTGCGGTATTCAGAGACATTTCTTACTGAAAACCGTATTTCGTGCGGTGAATAGCCTATATCCGGATAAAAGCGTGTCCAGGGTGATTCTACGGCACTCAGGGGGTTATGCTCTTCCGTTTTACTTTGAAATGCATCTCATACGGTCCTAGGCTGAAATACGCATTTTAGGATATTATGAGGTATGCCTTTCTTTAAAACGTGCTCCACGCGATTCTAGGGTTTCGAACGAATTGCCGGCTATTCAAGGTTGTTTAAGACCGGATCCCATGCTTCGGGCAGCCTGTTGGGGATTCTAAGCGTCTCCTGGCAAATGTAAGCTGTAAACAGCGTTTCGCGCAAGTGATGGTTAGAAGACTCGCTCGTGAAAGTACGAGTACTGCTTTTTCTTTTTCTTTTTTACTTTGAAATGGGTTTCCGGCAAGTTAGTGCATAAAAACTAGTCTCGAGCAGTGGCAGCAGCAAATCTCGAGCACTCTCTTGATCATTTTAAGGAATTCGCAGGGCTGGGCGTCAGTTGGACAAAAAGGTGCAAGTTTCTTTGCAAATTGTAAGACTGATGAACAGATGGCAATATCTTCAATTCTTAATGTCACGAAGGTAGATCTTCCAATCAGATATGTTGGGGTTCCCTTGTCTTCCAGGAAGCTCAATTTCAATGACCGTGAACCTCTACTAGAGAAAGTTCGGCAACGATTATTTGGGTGGAAAGCTAAAGCATCATCATATGCAGGTAGCGTGGAACTGATTAAGTCTACATTATCTTCCTTCCATCTATTACGGGCGACTGTATTTATGCTTCCTCAAGCTGCTTTGCATGCTTTGGATCGTCATGTCAGGGATTTCTTCTGGAATTGTTGAATTCTCATTACATCCATCCTATAGCTTGGGACTCTATATGCCAACCGATAGCTATGGGTGGATTGGGTATCAACTCAATTCATGGAACAGCCAAGGCAGCCCTCTTAAGGAAAGTTTGGAATGTTGTCAGCAACAAACACACCTGCTGGAGCTTATGGATTAATGCCAAGTACTTCCGTGGAACGTCTTTTTGGGACGTGTTAATCCCTAAAACTGCCCCTTGGGGTTGGAAGAACATTTTAGTGCTTAGACTGATTGCTATGCCTCACATAAAATTACTAGCTGGCAATGGGCACCAAATAAAGTTCTGGACTGACCCTTGGGTTAATGGAGGGCGTTTAAAAGATTGTCATGGAGATAGAGCAGTGTATGATCTAGGCGTGGGGCCTGATATTAACGTCCCTCAATTTATTCAGAATCACAGGTGGAAGTTTCCCACTCCCACTTCAAATGCATTGATGGATATCTTCCAAACGATTCCAAATGAGATCGAGCCATGGCCTAACTTCAATGATGGACTTGTTTGGACTCTACAGGAGCATGGCAACTTCACTTTAAAGTCTCCTCACAATCTAGTATGCAGGAAATGGGATCAAACCCTCCAGCGGCCTTCTATGATTTGGTTTACATGGTGCATTAAAAAACACTCCATCTGTGCTTGGATGTTACTAAGGGGAAGGCTAAAGAAAAAAGATTTTCTCCTTCAAAGGAATGTGGCGTGTGATTCTTGTTGCGTTCTTTGCAATTTGTACATGTGAGACAGCTGCTCATTTAATTTTCTACTGCCCTTACTCTCAAGAATTGTGGAAATCTCTCTTAGAAAAGCTAGACCTGGAGCCGATCAGCTGTGAAAATCCTCCATTGGAATTGCTGGAATCCATTATATTTCCAATAGAGCAGCAACAAACAGGCCTTCTGACTCCTGGGAACACTCCAGCACGGCTGTGTTACAGAACATTATTCAGACTGCATGCAGCAGAACTCATTATCTTGACATAGCTTTCTTTCCCAAATGAAATTTGTCATCATTGGAATGTTCCTCCAAGCAACTCAGGTCTCCGATCGAAGCTTCCTCCCTAATTGAACCCTGGGTGGCGAGTATCTACTTGGTCAACTAATAACCATGTGATTGGAGTTCTACGGAGTGACGTCCATAAACAGAAGGCAGGTCATATTGAGCAGGAGTTGACTTACTTTATGGCAGTATTTCAAATAATGCAGCTCATTCCAGAGAATATCACACATCTTACTATTGACTCAGATTCAGCGCTCCATCAAGTCCTCAGAAGTCTGATTGGAAGGTACGCTTTCAAGTAAGAAGATTACATACATTTCCTAATAAATTTGAGCAGATTCAGTACTTGATGCTTCATCTAAGAACAGCTCGATTCCGCAAAGTTTTAAACAGAAACTCAGCTACTTTCTACGGTAATCATAATGCATTTGAATATTTGTATAGACAAAAATATAGAAGCTAGTGAGCAGCTTTGGTGGTTAGTTTATTTATGGATTATTTTAGTACTTATTTGTTTATTAGTTGTAAATAGAGGGGTATGCCCCTTTGGAAGCATCTTCCATGTGGGAGAGTTCCCTTTCTGTATTATATTCTTTTAGAAATAGAGGAACTAACTTTTCCTTCAAAAAAAAATAAAGAAAAGATAAAAACCAGTCTCGAGGGATTCTGCCCCGTTTCCGACCAAAAACCGTATCTCGTGCAGTCAAGAGCCGACATTTGGATAAAAACGCGGGTTCGATGATTCTAGTGCATTTCATGGCATCACGATCTAGTCTTACGCTTCGAGATGCGTTCCATACTACTCTAGGCCGAAACACACATTTCAGGATATTTTGAGATACGTTTAGCTTAAAGACGTTTTTCACGCGATTCTGGGGTTAGGAACGCGTTGCAGGGGTTTCAAGGTTGTTTAAGACCGAGACCAGTGCTTCGGGCAGTTCGTTGGTAGTTCTAGGCGGCTCTGGGAGAATGAAGGTTGTAAACCGCATTTCACGCGATTCATAGTTCAGAGCCGCGCTCTGGAGCTTCTGTGACGTCTTCTTACTTCAGAACGGGCTTCTGGGGAATTATGGCTCAAGAGCTAATCCTGTCGGACTTTGCCTCATTTCTGACTTTCAAGACAGTTTTGTGCAATCCGTGCCCATTATTTGGAGATAAATGGGTGCAGCGGCACTCTAGGCGTTTTGGGGTATTCCGGTCCAGTCTTTCACCTTAAAATTCGTTTCAGGCGATTCTATGCAGAAGCACCCGTTTGATGATATTATGAGATACCTTCCTCTTTAATAAGTATTTCAGGCGAATCATGGCTTAGGAACGCATTACATGGGCTTTAGGGTTGTTTCAGACTAAAACGCGTGCTTCGGGCAATTCCGAGGTGATTTTATCATGAAACCACGTTCTAGGTGGCTCTTGAAAGATGCTGGCTCCAAACCGCGTTTCACGAAATCCACGGTCGAAAGACGCGCATAGGAAACTTCCAGGAATCCTTTTCCCCTTCAGACGGGACTCGGGCAAACTGGGGTTGAACAACTCATCGTGCGGTATTCAGAGACATTTCTTACTGAAAACCGTATTTCGTGCGGTGAATAGCCTATATCCGGATAAAAGCGTGTCCAGGGTGATTCTACGGCACTCAGGGGGTTATGCTCTTCCGTTTTGCTTTGAAATGCATCTCATACGGTCCTAGGCTGAAATACGCATTTTAGGATATTATGAGGTATGCCTTTCTTTAAAACGTGCTCCACGCGATTCTAGGGTTTCGAACGAATTGCCGGCTATTCAAGGTTGTTTAAGACCGGATCCCATGCTTCGGGCAGCCTGTTGGGGATTCTAAGCGTCTCCTGGCAAATGTAAGCTGTAAACAGCGTTTCGCGCAAGTGATGGTTAGAAGACTCGCTCGTGAAAGTACGAGTACTGCTTTTTCTTTTTCTTTTTTACTTTGAAATGGGTTTCCGGCAAGTTAGTGCATAAAAACTAGTCTCGAGCAGTGGCAGCAGCAAATCTCGAGCACTCTCTTGATCATTTTAAGGAATTCGCAGGGCTGGGCGTCAGTTGGACAAAAAGGTGCAAGTTTCTTTGCAAATTGTAAGACTGATGAACAGATGGCAATATCTTCAATTCTTAATGTCACGAAGGTAGATCTTCCAATCAGATATGTTGGGGTTCCCTTGTCTTCCAGGAAGCTCAATTTCAATGACCGTGAACCTCTACTAGAGAAAGTTCGGCAACGATTATTTGGGTGGAAAGCTAAAGCATCATCATATGCAGGTAGCGTGGAACTGATTAAGTCTACATTATCTTCCTTCCATCTATTACGGGCGACTGTATTTATGCTTCCTCAAGCTGCTTTGCATGCTTTGGATCGTCATGTCAGGGATTTCTTCTGGAATTGTTGAATTCTCATTACATCCATCCTATAGCTTGGGACTCTATATGCCAACCGATAGCTATGGGTGGATTGGGTATCAACTCAATTCATGGAACAGCCAAGGCAGCCCTCTTAAGGAAAGTTTGGAATGTTGTCAGCAACAAACACACCTGCTGGAGCTTATGGATTAATGCCAAGTACTTCCGTGGAACGTCTTTTTGGGACGTGTTAATCCCTAAAACTGCCCCTTGGGGTTGGAAGAACATTTTAGTGCTTAGACTGATTGCTATGCCTCACATAAAATTACTAGCTGGCAATGGGCACCAAATAAAGTTCTGGACTGACCCTTGGGTTAATGGAGGGCGTTTAAAAGATTGTCATGGAGATAGAGCAGTGTATGATCTAGGCGTGGGGCCTGATATTAACGTCCCTCAATTTATTCAGAATCACAGGTGGAAGTTTCCCACTCCCACTTCAAATGCATTGATGGATATCTTCCAAACGATTCCAAATGAGATCGAGCCATGGCCTAACTTCAATGATGGACTTGTTTGGACTCTACAGGAACATGGCAACTTCACTTTAAAGTCTCCTCACAATCTAGTATGCAGGAAATGGGATCAAACCCTCCAGCGGCCTTCTATGATTTGGTTTACATGGTGCATTAAAAAACACTCCATCTGTGCTTGGATGTTACTAAGGGGAAGGCTAAAGAAAAAAGATTTTCTCCTTCAAAGGAATGTGGCGTGTGATTCTTGTTGCGTTCTTTGCAATTTGTACATGTGAGACAGCTGCTCATTTAATTTTCTACTGCCCTTACTCTCAAGAATTGTGGAAATCTCTCTTAGAAAAGCTAGACCTGGAGCCGATCAGCTGTGAAAATCCTCCATTGGAATTGCTGGAATCCATTATATTTCCAATAGAGCAGCAACAGACAGGCCTTCTGACTCCTGGGAACACTCCAGCACGGCTGTGTTACAGAACATTATTCAGACCGCATGCAGCAGAACTCATTATCTTGACATAGCTTTCTTTCCCAAATGAAATTTGTCATCATTGGAATGTTCCTCCAAGCAACTCAGGTCTCCGATCGAAGCTTCCTCCCTAATTGAACCCTGGGTGGCGAGTATCTACTTGGTCAACCAATAACCATGTCAGTATTTCAAATAATGCAGCTCATTCCAGAGAATATCACACATCTTACTATTGACTCAGATTCAGCGCTCCATCAAGTCCTCAGAAGTCTGATTGGAAGGTACGCTTTCAAGTAAGAAGATTACATACATTTCCTAATAAATTTGAGCAGATTCAGTACTTGATGCTTCATCTAAGAACAGCTCGATTCCGCAAAGTTTTAAACAGAAACTCAGCTACTTTCTACGGTAATCATAATGCATTTGAATATTTGTATAGACAAAAATATAGAAGCTAGTGAGCAGCTTTGGTGGTTAGTTTATTTATGGATTATTTTAGTACTTATTTGTTTATTAGTTGTAAATAGAGGGGTATGCCCCTTTGGAAGCATCTTCCATGTGGGAGAGTTCCCTTTCTGTATTATATTCTTTTAGAAATAGAGGAACTAACTTTTCCTTCAAAAAAAAATAAAGAAAAGATAAAAACCAGTCTCGAGGGATTCTGCCCCGTTTCCGACCAAAAACCGTATCTCGTGCAGTCAAGAGCCGACATTTGGATAAAAACGCGGGTTCGATGATTCTAGTGCATTTCATGGCATCACGATCTAGTCTTACGCTTCGAGATGCGTTCCATACTACTCTAGGCCGAAACACACATTTCAGGATATTTTGAGATACGTTTAGCTTAAAGACGTTTTTCACGCGATTCTGGGGTTAGGAACGCGTTGCAGGGGTTTCAAGGTTGTTTAAGACCGAGACCAGTGCTTCGGGCAGTTCGTTGGTAGTTCTAGGCGGCTCTGGGAGAATGAAGGTTGTAAACCGCATTTCACGCGATTCATAGTTCAGAGCCGCGCTCTGGAGCTTCTGTGACGTCTTCTTACTTCAGAACGGGCTTCTGGGGAATTATGGCTCAAGAGCTAATCCTGTCGGACTTTGCCTCATTTCTGACTTTCAAGACAGTTTTGTGCAATCCGTGCCCATTATTTGGAGATAAATGGATGCAGCGGCACTCTAGGCGTTTTGGGGTATTCCGGTCCAGTCTTTCACCTTAAAATTCGTTTCAGGCGATTCTATGCAGAAGCACCCGTTTGATGATATTATGAGATACCTTCCTCTTTAATAAGTATTTCAGGCGAATCATGGCTTAGGAACGCATTACATGGGCTTTAGGGTTGTTTCAGACTAAAACGCGTGCTTCGGGCAATTCCGAGGTGATTTTATCATGAAACCACGTTCTAGGTGGCTCTTGAAAGATGCTGGCTCCAAACCGCGTTTCACGAAATCCACGGTCGAAAGACGCGCATAGGAAACTTCCAGGAATCCTTTTCCCCTTCAGACGGGACTCGGGCAAACTGGGGTTGAACAACTCATCGTGCGGTATTCAGAGACATTTCTTACTGAAAACCGTATTTCGTGCGGTGAATAGCCTATATCCGGATAAAAGCGTGTCCAGGGTGATTCTACGGCACTCAGGGGGTTATGCTCTTCCGTTTTGCTTTGAAATGCATCTCATACGGTCCTAGGCTGAAATACGCATTTTAGGATATTATGAGGTATGCCTTTCTTTAAAACGTGCTCCACGCGATTCTAGGGTTTCGAACGAATTGCCGGCTATTCAAGGTTGTTTAAGACCGGATCCCATGCTTCGGGCAGCCTGTTGGGGATTCTAAGCGTCTCCTGGCAAATGTAAGCTGTAAACAGCGTTTCGCGCAAGTGATGGTTAGAAGACTCGCTCGTGAAAGTACGAGTACTGCTTTTTCTTTTTCTTTTTTACTTTGAAATGGGTTTCCGGCAAGTTAGTGCATAAAAACTAGTCTCGAGCAGTGGCAGCAGCAAATCTCGAGCACTCTCTTGATCATTTTAAGGAATTCGCAGGGCTGGGCGTCAGTTGGACAAAAAGGTGCAAGTTTCTTTGCAAATTGTAAGACTGATGAACAGATGGCAATATCTTCAATTCTTAATGTCACGAAGGTAGATCTTCCAATCAGATATGTTGGGGTTCCCTTGTCTTCCAGGAAGCTCAATTTCAATGACCGTGAACCTCTACTAGAGAAAGTTCGGCAACGATTATTTGGGTGGAAAGCTAAAGCATCATCATATGCAGGTAGCGTGGAACTGATTAAGTCTACATTATCTTCCTTCCATCTATTACGGGCGACTGTATTTATGCTTCCTCAAGCTGCTTTGCATGCTTTGGATCGTCATGTCAGGGATTTCTTCTGGAATTGTTGAATTCTCATTACATCCATCCTATAGCTTGGGACTCTATATGCCAACCGATAGCTATGGGTGGATTGGGTATCAACTCAATTCATGGAACAGCCAAGGCAGCCCTCTTAAGGAAAGTTTGGAATGTTGTCAGCAACAAACACACCTGCTGGAGCTTATGGATTAATGCCAAGTACTTCCGTGGAACGTCTTTTTGGGACGTGTTAATCCCTAAAACTGCCCCTTGGGGTTGGAAGAACATTTTAGTGCTTAGACTGATTGCTATGCCTCACATAAAATTACTAGCTGGCAATGGGCACCAAATAAAGTTCTGGACTGACCCTTGGGTTAATGGAGGGCGTTTAAAAGATTGTCATGGAGATAGAGCAGTGTATGATCTAGGCGTGGGGCCTGATATTAACGTCCCTCAATTTATTCAGAATCACAGGTGGAAGTTTCCCACTCCCACTTCAAATGCATTGATGGATATCTTCCAAACGATTCCAAATGAGATCGAGCCATGGCCTAACTTCAATGATGGACTTGTTTGGACTCTACAGGAGCATGGCAACTTCACTTTAAAGTCTCCTCACAATCTAGTATGCAGGAAATGGGATCAAACCCTCCAGCGGCCTTCTATGATTTGGTTTACATGGTGCATTAAAAAACACTCCATCTGTGCTTGGATGTTACTAAGGGGAAGGCTAAAGAAAAAAGATTTTCTCCTTCAAAGGAATGTGGCGTGTGATTCTTGTTGCGTTCTTTGCAATTTGTACATGTGAGACAGCTGCTCATTTAATTTTCTACTGCCCTTACTCTCAAGAATTGTGGAAATCTCTCTTAGAAAAGCTAGACCTGGAGCCGATCAGCTGTGAAAATCCTCCATTGGAATTGCTGGAATCCATTATATTTCCAATAGAGCAGCAACAGACAGGCCTTCTGACTCCTGGGAACACTCCAGCACGGCTGTGTTACAGAACATTATTCAGACCGCATGCAGCAGAACTCATTATCTTGACATAGCTTTCTTTCCCAAATGAAATTTGTCATCATTGGAATGTTCCTCCAAGCAACTCAGGTCTCCGATCGAAGCTTCCTCCCTAATTGAACCCTGGGTGGCGAGTATCTACTTGGTCAACTAATAACCATGTCAGTATTTCAAATAATGCAGCTCATTCCAGAGAATATCACACATCTTACTATTGACTCAGATTCAGCGCTCCATCAAGTCCTCAGAAGTCTGATTGGAAGGTACGCTTTCAAGTAAGAAGATTACATACATTTCCTAATAAATTTGAGCAGATTCAGTACTTGATGCTTCATCTAAGAACAGCTCGATTCCGCAAAGTTTTAAACAGAAACTCAGCTACTTTCTACGGTAATCATAATGCATTTGAATATTTGTATAGACAAAAATATAGAAGCTAGTGAGCAGCTTTGGTGGTTAGTTTATTTATGGATTATTTTAGTACTTATTTGTTTATTAGTTGTAAATAGAGGGGTATGCCCCTTTGGAAGCATCTTCCATGTGGGAGAGTTCCCTTTCTGTATTATATTCTTTTAGAAATAGAGGAACTAACTTTTCCTTCAAAAAAAAATAAAGAAAAGATAAAAACCAGTCTCGAGGGATTCTGCCCCGTTTCCGACCAAAAACCGTATCTCGTGCAGTCAAGAGCCGACATTTGGATAAAAACGCGGGTTCGATGATTCTAGTGCATTTCATGGCATCACGATCTAGTCTTACGCTTCGAGATGCGTTCCATACTACTCTAGGCCGAAACACACATTTCAGGATATTTTGAGATACGTTTAGCTTAAAGACGTTTTTCACGCGATTCTGGGGTTAGGAACGCGTTGCAGGGGTTTCAAGGTTGTTTAAGACCAAGACCAGTGCTTCGGGCAGTTCGTTGGTAGTTCTAGGCGGCTCTGGGAGAATGAAGGTTGTAAACCGCATTTCACGCGATTCATAGTTCAGAGCCGCGCTCTGGAGCTTCTATGACGTCTTCTTACTTCAGAACGGGCTTCTGGGGAATTATGGCTCAAGAGCTAATCCTGTCGGACTTTGCCTCATTTCTGACTTTCAAGACAGTTTTGTGCAATCCGTGCCCATTATTTGGAGATAAATGGGTGCAGCGGCACTCTAGGCGTTTTGGGGTATTCCGGTCCAGTCTTTCACCTTAAAATTCGTTTCAGGCGATTCTATGCAGAAGCACCCGTTTGATGATATTCTGAGATACCTTCCTCTTTAATAAGTATTTCAGGCGAATCACGGCTTAGGAACGCATTACATGGGCTTTAGGGTTGTTTCAGACTAAAACGCGTGCTTCGGGCAATTCCGAGGTGATTTTATCATGAAACCACGTTCTAGGTGGCTCTTGAAAGATGCTGGCTCCAAACCGCGTTTCACGAAATCCACGGTCGAAAGACGCGCATAGGAAACTTCCAGGAATCCTTTTCCCCTTCAGACGGGACTCGGGCAAACTGGGGTTGAACAACTCATCGTGCGGTATTCAGAGACATTTCTTACTGAAAACCGTATTTCGTGCGGTGAATAGCCTATATCCGGATAAAAGCGTGTCCAGGGTGATTCTACGGCACTCAGGGGGTTATGCTCTTCCGTTTTGCTTTGAAATGCATCTCATACGGTCCTAGGCTGAAATACGCATTTTAGGATATTATGAGGTATGCCTTTCTTTAAAACGTGCTCCACGCGATTCTAGGGTTTCGAACGAATTGCCGGCTATTCAAGGTTGTTTAAGACCGGATCCCATGCTTCGGGCAGCCTGTTGGGGATTCTAAGCGTCTCCTGGCAAATGTAAGCTGTAAACAGCGTTTCGCGCAAGTGATGGTTAGAAGACTCGCTCGTGAAAGTACGAGTACTGCTTTTTCTTTTTCTTTTTTACTTTGAAATGGGTTTCCGGCAAGTTAGTGCATAAAAACTAGTCTCGAGCAGTGGCAGCAGCAAATCTCGAGCACTCTCTTGATCATTTTAAGGAATTCGCAGGGCTGGGCGTCAGTTGGACAAAAAGGTGCAAGTTTCTTTGCAAATTGTAAGACTGATGAACAGATGGCAATATCTTCAATTCTTAATGTCACGAAGGTAGATCTTCCAATCAGATATGTTGGGGTTCCCTTGTCTTCCAGGAAGCTCAATTTCAATGACCGTGAACCTCTACTAGAGAAAGTTCGGCAACGATTATTTGGGTGGAAAGCTAAAGCATCATCATATGCAGGTAGCGTGGAACTGATTAAGTCTACATTATCTTCCTTCCATCTATTACGGGCGACTGTATTTATGCTTCCTCAAGCTGCTTTGCATGCTTTGGATCGTCATGTCAGGGATTTCTTCTGGAATTGTTGAATTCTCATTACATCCATCCTATAGCTTGGGACTCTATATGCCAACCGATAGCTATGGGTGGATTGGGTATCAACTCAATTCATGGAACAGCCAAGGCAGCCCTCTTAAGGAAAGTTTGGAATGTTGTCAGCAACAAACACACCTGCTGGAGCTTATGGATTAATGCCAAGTACTTCCGTGGAACGTCTTTTTGGGACGTGTTAATCCCTAAAACTGCCCCTTGGGGTTGGAAGAACATTTTAGTGCTTAGACTGATTGCTATGCCTCACATAAAATTACTAGCTGGCAATGGGCACCAAATAAAGTTCTGGACTGACCCTTGGGTTAATGGAGGGCGTTTAAAAGATTGTCATGGAGATAGAGCAGTGTATGATCTAGGCGTGGGGCCTGATATTAACGTCCCTCAATTTATTCAGAATCACAGGTGGAAGTTTCCCACTCCCACTTCAAATGCATTGATGGATATCTTCCAAACGATTCCAAATGAGATCGAGCCATGGCCTAACTTCAATGATGGACTTGTTTGGACTCTACAGGAGCATGGCAACTTCACTTTAAAGTCTCCTCACAATCTAGTATGCAGGAAATGGGATCAAACCCTCCAGCGGCCTTCTATGATTTGGTTTACATGGTGCATTAACAAACACTCCATCTGTGCTTGGATGTTACTAAGGGGAAGGCTAAAGAAAAAAGATTTTCTCCTTCAAAGGAATGTGGCGTGTGATTCTTGTTGCGTTCTTTGCAATTTGTACATGTGAGACAGCTGCTCATTTAATTTTCTACTGCCCTTACTCTCAAGAATTGTGGAAATCTCTCTTAGAAAAGCTAGACCTGGAGCCGATCAGCTGTGAAAATCCTCCATTGGAATTGCTGGAATCCATTATATTTCCAATAGAGCAGCAACAGACAGGCCTTCTGACTCCTGGGAACACTCCAGCACGGCTGTGTTACAGAACATTATTCAGACCGCATGCAGCAGAACTCATTATCTTGACATAGCTTTCTTTCCCAAATGAAATTTGTCATCATTGGAATGTTCCTCCAAGCAACTCAGGTCTCCGATCGAAGCTTCCTCCCTAATTGAACCCTGGGTGGCGAGTATCTACTTGGTCAACTAATAACCATGTGATTGGAGTTCTACGGAGTGACGTCCATAAACAGAAGGCAGGTCATATTGAGCAGGAGTTGACTTACTTTATGGCAGTATTTCAAATAATGCAGCTCATTCCAGAGAATATCACACATCTTACTATTGACTCAGATTCAGCGCTCCATCAAGTCCTCAGAAGTCTGATTGGAAGGTACGCTTTCAAGTAAGAAGATTACATACATTTCCTAATAAATTTGAGCAGATTCAGTACTTGATGCTTCATCTAAGAACAGCTCGATTCCGCAAAGTTTTAAACAGAAACTCAGCTACTTTCTACGGTAATCATAATGCATTTGAATATTTGTATAGACAAAAATATAGAAGCTAGTGAGCAGCTTTGGTGGTTAGTTTATTTATGGATTATTTTAGTACTTATTTGTTTATTAGTTGTAAATAGAGGGGTATGCCCCTTTGGAAGCATCTTCCATGTGGGAGAGTTCCTTTTCTGTATTATATTCTTTTAGAAATAGAGGAACTAACTTTTCCTTCAAAAAAAAATAAAGAAAAGATAAAAACTAGTCTCGAGGGATTCTGCCCCGTTTCCGACCAAAAACCGTATCTCGTGCAGTCAAGAGCCGACATTTGGATAAAAACGCGGGTTCGATGATTCTAGTGCATTTCATGGCATCACGATCTAGTCTTACGCTTCGAGATGCGTTCCATACTACTCTAGGCCGAAACACACAATTCAGGATATTTTGAGATACGTTTAGCTTAAAGACGTTTTTCACGCGATTCTGGGGTTAGGAACGCGTTGCAGGGGTTTCAAGGTTGTTTAAGACCGAGACCAGTGCTTCGGGTAGTTCGTTGGTAGTTCTAGGCGGCTCTGGGAGAATGAAGGTTGTAAACCGCATTTCACGCGATTCATAGTTCAGAGCCGCGCTCTGGAGCTTCTGTGACGTCTTCTTACTTCAGAACGGGCTTCTGGGGAATTATGGCTCAAGAGCTAATCCTGTCGGACTTTGCCTCATTTCTGACTTTCAAGACAGTTTTGTGCAATCTGTGCCCATTATTTGGAGATAAATGGGTGCAGCGGCACTCTAGGCGTTTTGGGGTATTCCGGTCCAGTCTTTCACCTTAAAATTCGTTTCAGGCGATTCTATGCAGAAGCACCCGTTTGATGATATTCTGAGATACCTTCCTCTTTAATAAGTATTTCAGGCGAATCACGGCTTAGGAACGCATTACATGGGCTTTATGGTTGTTTCAGACTAAAACGCGTGCTTCGGGAAATTCCGAGGTGATTTTATCATGAAACCACGTTCTAGGTGGCTCTTGAAAGATGCTGGCTCCAAACCGCGTTTCACGAAATCCACGGTCGAAAGACGCGCATAGGAAACTTCCAGGAATCCTTTTCCCCTTCAGATGGGACTCGGGCAAACTGGGGTTGAACAACTCATCGTGCGGTATTCAGAGACATTTCTTACTGAAAACCGTATTTCGTGCGGTGAATAGCCTATATCCGGATAAAAGCGTGTCCAGGGTGATTCTACGGCACTCAGGGGGTTATGCTCTTCCGTTTTGCTTTGAAATGCATCTCATACGGTCCTAGGCTGAAATACGCATTTTAGGATATTATGAGGTATGCCTTTCTTTAAAACGTGCTCCACGCGATTCTAGGGTTTCGAACGAATTGCCGGCTATTCAAGGTTGTTTAAGACCGGATCCCATGCTTCGGGCAGCCTGTTGGGGATTCTAAGCGTCTCCTGGCAAATGTAAGCTGTAAACAGCGTTTCGCGCAAGTGATGGTTAGAAGACGCGCTCGTGAAAGTACGAGTACTGCTTTTTCTTTTTCTTTTTTACTTTGAAATGGGTTTCCGGCAAGTTAGTGCATAAAAACTAGTCTCGAGCAGTGGCAGCAGCAAATCTCGAGCACTCTCTTGATCATTTTAAGGAATTCGCAGGGCTGGGCGTCAGTTGGACAAAAAGGTGCAAGTTTCTTTGCAAATTGTAAGACTGATGAACAGATGGCAATATCTTCAATTCTTAATGTCACGAAGGTAGATCTTCCAATCAGATATGTTGGGGTTCCCTTGTCTTCCAGGAAGCTCAATTTCAATGACCGTGAACCTCTACTAGCGAAAGTTCGGCAACGATTATTTGGGTGGAAAGCTAAAGCATCATCATATGCAGGTAGCGTGGAACTGATTAAGTCTACATTATCTTCCTTCCATCTATTACGGGCGACTGTATTTATGCTTCCTCAAGCTGCTTTGCATGCTTTGGATCGTCATGTCAGGGATTTCTTCTGGAATTGTTGAATTCTCATTACATCCATCCTATAGCTTGGGACTCTATATGCCAACCGATAGCTATGGGTGGATTGGGTATCAACTCAATTCATGGAACAGCCAAGGCAGCCCTCTTAAGGAAAGTTTGGAATGTTGTCAGCAACAAACACACCTGCTGGAGCTTATGGATTAATGCCAAGTACTTCCGTGGAACGTCTTTTTGGGACGTGTTAATCCCTAAAACTGCCCCTTGGGGTTGGAAGAACATTTTAGTGCTTAGACTGATTGCTATGCCTCACATAAAATTACTAGCTGGCAATGGGCACCAAATAAAGTTCTGGACTGACCCTTGGGTTCATGGAGGGCGTTTAAAAGATTGTCATGGAGATAGAGCAGTGTATGATCTAGGCGTGGGGCCTGATATTAACGTCCCTCAATTTATTCAGAATCACAGGTGGAAGTTTCCCACTCCCACTTCAAATGCATTGATGGATATCTTCCAAACGATTCCAAATGAGATCGAGCCATGGCCTAACTTCAATGATGGACTTGTTTGGACTCTACAGGAGCATGGCAACTTCACTTTAAAGTCTCCTCACAATCTAGTATGCAGGAAATGGGATCAAACCCTCCAGCGGCCTTCTATGATTTGGTTTACAGGGTGTATTAAAAAACACTCCATCTGTGCTTGGATGTTACTAAGGGGAAGGCTAAAGAAAAAAGATTTTCTCCTTCAAAGGAATGTGGCGTGTGATTCTTGTTGCGTTCTTTGCAATTTGTACATGTGAGACAGCTGCTCATTTAATTTTCAACTGCCCTTACTCTCAAGAATTGTGGAAATCTCTCTTAGAAAAGCTAGACCTGGAGCCGATCAGCTGTGAAAATCCTCCATTGGAATTGCTGGAATCCATTATATTTCCAATAGAGCAGCAACAGACAGGCCTTCTGACTCCTGGGAACACTCCAGCACGGCTGTGTTACAGAACATTATTCAGACCGCATGCAGCAGAACTCATTATCTTGACATAGCTTTCTTTCCCAAATGAAATTTGTCATCATTGGAATGTTCCTCCAAGCAACTCAGGTCTCCGATCGAAGCTTCCTCCCTAATTGAACCCTGGGTGGCGAGTATCTACTTGGTCAACTAATAACCATGTGATTGGAGTTCTACGGAGTGACGTCCATAAACAGAAGGCAGGTCATATTGAGCAGGAGTTGACTTACTTTATGGCAGTATTTCAAATAATGCAGCTCATTCCAGAGAATATCACACATCTTACTATTGACTCAGATTCAGCGCTCCATCAAGTCCTCAGAAGTCTGATTGGAAGGTACGCTTTCAAGTAAGAAGATTACATACATTTCCTAATAAATTTGAGCAGATTCAGTACTTGATGCTTCATCTAAGAACAGCTCGATTCCGCAAAGTTTTAAACAGAAACTCAGCTACTTTCTACGGTAATCATAATGCATTTGAATATTTGTATAGACAAAAATATAGAAGCTAGTGAGCAGCTTTGGTGGTTAGTTTATTTATGGATTATTTTAGTACTTATTTGTTTATTAGTTGTAAATAGAGGGGTATGCCCCTTTGGAAGCATCTTCCATGTGGGAGAGTTCCTTTTCTGTATTATATTCTTTTAGAAATAGAGGAACTAACTTTTCCTTCGAAACAAGATAAAGAAAAGATAAAAACCAGTCTCGAGGGATTCTGCCCCGTTTCCGACCAAAAACCGTATCTCGTGCAGTCAAGAGCCGACATTTGGATAAAAACGCGGGTTCGATGATTCTAGTGCATTTCATGGCATCACGATCTAGTCTTACGCTTCGAGATGCGTTCCATACTACTCTAGGCCGAAACACACATTTCAGGATATTTTGAGATACGTTTAGCTTAAAGACGTTTTTCACGCGATTCTGGGGTTAGGAACGCGTTGCAGGGGTTTCAAGGTTGTTTAAGACCGAGACCAGTGCTTCGGGCAGTTCGTTGGTAGTTCTAGGCGGCTCTGGGAGAATGAAGGTTGTAAACCGCATTTCACGCGATTCATAGTTCAGAGCCGCGCTCTGGAGCTTCTGTGACGTCTTCTTACTTCAGAACGGGCTTCTGGGGAATTATGGCTCAAGAGCTAATCCTGTCGGACTTTGCCTCATTTCTGACTTTCAAGACAGTTTTGTGCAATCCGTGCCCATTATTTGGAGATAAATGGGTGCAGCGGCACTCTAGGCGTTTTGGGGTATTCCGGTCCAGTCTTTCACCTTAAAATTCGTTTCAGGCGATTCTATGCAGAAGCACCCGTTTGATGATATTCTGAGATACCTTCCTCTTTAATAAGTATTTCAGGCGAATCACGGCTTAGGAACGCATTACATGGGCTTTAGGGTTGTTTCAGACTAAAACGCGTGCTTCGGGCAATTCCGAGGTGATTTTATCATGAAACCACGTTCTAGGTGGCTCTTGAAAGATGCTGGCTCCAAACCGCGTTTCACGAAATCCACGGTCGAAAGACGCGCATAGGAAACTTCCAGGAATCCTTTTCCCCTTCAGACGGGACTCGGGCAAACTGGGGTTGAACAACTCATCGTGCGGTATTCAGAGACATTTCTTACTGAAAACCGTATTTCGTGCGGTGAATAGCCTATATCCGGATAAAAGCGTGTCCAGGGTGATTCTACGGCACTCAGGGGGTTATGCTCTTCCGTTTTGCTTTGAAATGCATCTCATACGGTCCTAGGCTGAAATACGCATTTTAGGATATTATGAGGTATGCCTTTCTTTAAAACGTGCTCCACGCGATTCTAGGGTTTCGAACGAATTGCCGGCTATTCAAGATTGTTTAAGACCGGATCCCATGCTTCGGGCAGCCTGTTGGGGATTCTAAGCGTCTCCTGGCAAATGTAAGCTGTAAACAGCGTTTCGCGCAAGTGATGGTTAGAAGACTCGCTCGTGAAAGTACGAGTACTGCTTTTTCTTTTTCTTTTTTACTTTGAAATGGGTTTCCGGCAAGTTAGTGCATAAAAACTAGTCTCGAGCAGTGGCAGCAGCAAATCTCGAGCACTCTCTTGATCATTTTAAGGAATTCGCAGGGCTGGGCGTCAGTTGGACAAAAAGGTGCAAGTTTCTTTGCAAATTGTAAGACTGATGAACAGATGGCAATATCTTCAATTCTTAATGTCACGAAGGTAGATCTTCCAATCAGATATGTTGGGGTTCCCTTGTCTTCCAGGAAGCTCAATTTCAATGACCGTGAACCTCTACTAGCGAAAGTTCGGCAACGATTATTTGGGTGGAAAGCTAAAGCATCATCATATGCAGGTAGCGTGGAACTGATTAAGTCTACATTATCTTCCTTCCATCTATTACGGGCGACTGTATTTATGCTTCCTCAAGCTGCTTTGCATGCTTTGGATCGTCATGTCAGGGACTTCTTCTGGAATTGTTGAATTCTCATTACATCCATCCTATAGCTTGGGACTCTATATGCCAACCGATAGCTATGGGTGGATTGGGTATCAACTCAATTCATGGAACAGCCAAGGCAGCCCTCTTAAGGAAAGTTTGGAATGTTGTCAGCAACAAACACACCTGCTGGAGCTTATGGACTAATGACAAGTACTTCCGTGGAACGTCTTTTTGGGACGTGTTAATCCCTAAAACTGCCCCTTGGGGTTGGAAGAACATTTTAGTGCTTAGACTGATTGCTATGCCTCACATAAAATTACTAGCTGGCAATGGGCACCAAATAAAGTTCTGGACTGACCCTTGGGTTAATGGAGGGCGTTTAAAAGATTGTCATGGAGATAGAGCAGTGTATGATCTAGGCGTGGGGCCTGATATTAACGTCCCTCAATTTATTCAGAATCACAGGTGGAGGTTTCCCACTCCCACTTCAAATGCATTGATGGATATCTTCCAAACGATTCCAAATGAGATCGAGCCATGGCCTAACTTCAATGATGGACTTGTTTGGACTCTACAAGAGCATGGCAACTTCACTTTAAAGTCTCCTCACAATCTAGTATGCAGGAAATGGGATCAAACCCTCCAGCGGCCTTCTATGATTTGGTTTACAGGGTGTATTAAAAAACACTCCATCTGTGCTTGGATGTTACTAAGGGGAAGGCTAAAGAAAAAAGATTTTCTCCTTCAAAGGAATGTGGCGTGTGATTCTTGTTGCGTTCTTTGCAATTTGTACATGTGAGACAGCTGCTCATTTAATTTTCTACTGCCCTTACTCTCAAGAAGTGTGGAAATCTCTCTTAGAAAAGCTAGACCTGGAGCCGATCAGCTGTGAAAATCCTCCATTGGAATTGCTGGAATCCATTATATTTCCAATAGAGCAGCAACAGACAGGCCTTCTGACTCCTGGGAACACTCCAGCACGGCTGTGTTACAGAACATTATTCAGACCGCATGCAGCAGAACTCATTATCTTGACATAGCTTTCTTTCCCAAATGAAATTTGTCATCATTGGAATGTTCCTCCAAGCAACTCAGGTCTCCGATCGAAGCTTCCTCCCTAATTGAACCCTGGGTGGCGAGTATCTACTTGGTCAACTAATAACCATGTGATTGGAGTTCTACGGAGTGACGTCCATAAACAGAAGGCAGGTCATATTGAGCAGGAGTTGACTTACTTTATGGCAGTATTTCAAATAATGCAGCTCATTCCAGAGAATATCACACATCTTACTATTGACTCAGATTCAGCGCTCCATCAAGTCCTCAGAAGTCTGATTGTAAGGTACGCTTTCAAGTAAGAAGATTACATACATTTCCTAATAAATTTGAGCAGATTCAGTACTTGATGCTTCATCTAAGAACAGCTCGATTCCGCAAAGTTTTAAACAGAAACTCAGCTACTTTCTACGGTAATCATAATGCATTTGAATATTTGTATAGACAAAAATATAGAAGCTAGTGAGCAGCTTTGGTGGTTAGTTTATTTATGGATTATTTTAGTACTTATTTGTTTATTAGCTGTAAATAGAGGGGTATGCCCCTTTGGAAGCATCTTCCATGTGGGAGAGTACCTTTTCTGTATTATATTCTTTTAGAAATAGAGGAACTAACTTTTCCTTCGAAACAAGATAAAGAAAAGATAAAAACCAGTCTCGAGGGATTCTGCCCCGTTTCCGACCAAAAACCGTATCTCGTGCAGTCAAGAGCCGACATTTGGATAAAAACGCAGGTTCGATGATTCTAGTGCATTTCATGGCATCACGATCTAGTCTTACGCTTCGAGATGCGTTCCAACTACTCTAGGCCGAAACACACATTTCAGGATATTTTGAGATACGTTTAGCTTAAAGACGTTTTTCACGCGATTCTAGGGTTAGGAACGCGTTGCAGGGGTTTCAAGGTTGTTTAAGACCGAGACCAGTGCTTCGGGCAGTTCGTTGGTAGTTCTAGGCGGCTCTGGGAGAATGAAGGTTGTAAACCGCATTTCACGCGATTCATAGTTCAGAGCCGCGCTCTGGAGCTTCTGTGACGTCTTCTTACTTCAGAACGGGCTTCTGGGGAATTATGGCTCAAGCGCTAATCCTGTCGGACTTTGCCTCATTTCTGACTTTCAAGACAGTTTTGTGCAATCCGTGCCCATTATTTGGAGATAAATGGGTGCAGCGGCACTCTAGGCGTTTTGGGGTATTCCGGTCCAGTCTTTCACCTTAAAATTTGTTTCAGGCGATTCTATGCAGAAGCACCCGTTTGATGATATTCTGAGATACCTTCCTCTTTAATAAGTATTTCAGGCGAATCACGGCTTAGGAACGCATTACATGGGCTTTAGGGTTGTTTCAGACTAAAACGCGTGCTTCGGGCAATTCCGAGGTGATTTTATCATGAAACCACGTTCTAGGTGGCTCTTGAAAGATGCTGGCTCCAAACCGCGTTTCACGAAATCCACGGTCGAAAGACGCGCATAGGAAACTTCCAGGAATCCTTTTCCCCTTCAGACGGGACTCGGGCAAACTGGGGTTGAACAACTCATCGTGCGGTATTCAGAGACATTTCTTACTGAAAACCGTATTTCGTGCGGTGAATAGCCTATATCCGGATAAAAGCGTGTCCAGGGTGATTCTACGGCACTCAGGGGGTTATGCTCTTCCGTTTTGCTTTGAAATGCATCTCATACGGTCCTAGGCTGAAATACGCATTTTAGGATATTATGAGGTATGCCTTTCTTTAAAACGTGCTCCACGCGATTCTAGGGTTTCGAACGAATTGCCGGCTATTCAAGGTTGTTTAAGACCGGATCCCATGCTTCGGGCAGCCTGTTGGGGATTCTAAGCGTCTCCTGGCAAATGTAAGCTGTAAACAGCGTTTCGCGCAAGTGATGGTTAGAAGACTCGCTCGTGAAAGTACGAGTACTGCTTTTTCTTTTTCTTTTTTACTTTGAAATGGGTTTCCGGCAAGTTAGTGCATAAAAACTAGTCTCGAGCAGTGGCAGCAGCAAATCTCGAGCACTCTCTTGATCATTTTAAGGAATTCGCAGGGCTGGGCGTCAGTTGGACAAAAAGGTGCAAGTTTCTTTGCAAATTGTAAGACTGATGAACAGATGGCAATATCTTCAATTCTTAATGTCACGAAGGTAGATCTTCCAATCAGATATGTTGGGGTTCCCTTGTCTTCCAGGAAGCTCAATTTCAATGACCGTGAACCTCTACTAGCGAAAGTTCGGCAACGATTATTTGGGTGGAAAGCTAAAGCATCATCATATGCAGGTAGCGTGGAACTGATTAAGTCTACATTATCTTCCTTCCATCTATTACGGGCGACTGTATTTATGCTTCCTCAAGCTGCTTTGCATGCTTTGGATCGTCATGTCAGGGACTTCTTCTGGAATTGTTGAATTCTCATTACATCCATCCTATAGCTTGGGACTCTATATGCCAACCGATAGCTATGGGTGGATTGGGTATCAACTCAATTCATGGAACAGCCAAGGCAGCCCTCTTAAGGAAAGTTTGGAATGTTGTCAGCAACAAACACACCTGCTGGAGCTTATGGACTAATGACAAGTACTTCCGTGGAACGTCTTTTTGGGACGTGTTAATCCCTAAAACTGGCCCTTGGGGTTGGAAGAACATTTTAGTGCTTAGACTGATTGCTATGCCTCACATAAAATTACTAGCTGGCAATGGGCACCAAATAAAGTTCTGGACTGACCCTTGGGTTAATGGAGGGCGTTTAAAAGATTGTCATGGAGATAGAGCAGTGTATGATCTAGGCGTGGGGCCTGATATTAACGTCCCTCAATTTATTCAGAATCACAGGTGGAGGTTTCCCACTCCCACTTCAAATGCATTGATGGATATCTTCCAAACGATTCCAAATGAGATCGAGCCATGGCCTAACTTCAATGATGGACTTGTTTGGACTCTACAAGAGCATGGCAACTTCACTTTAAAGTCTCCTCACAATCTAGTATGCAGGAAATGGGATCAAACCCTCCAGCGGCCTTCTATGATTTGGTTTACAGGGTGTATTAAAAAACACTCCATCTGTGCTTGGATGTTACTAAGGGGAAGGCTAAAGAAAAAAGATTTTCTCCTTCAAAGGAATGTGGCGTGTGATTCTTGTTGCGTTCTTTGCAATTTGTACATGTGAGACAGCTGCTCATTTAATTTTCTACTGCCCTTACTCTCAAGAAGTGTGGAAATCTCTCTTAGAAAAGCTAGACCTGGAGCCGATCAGCTGTGAAAATCCTCCATTGGAATTGCTGGAATCCATTATATTTCCAATAGAGCAGCAACAGACAGGCCTTCTGACTCCTGGGAACACTCCAGCACGGCTGTGTTACAGAACATTATTCAGACCGCATGCAGCAGAACTCATTATCTTGACATAGCTTTCTTTCCCAAATGAAATTTGTCATCATTGGAATGTTCCTCCAAGCAACTCAGGTCTCCGATCGAAGCTTCCTCCCTAATTGAACCCTGGGTGGCGAGTATCTACTTGGTCAACTAATAACCATGTGATTGGAGTTCTACGGAGTGACGTCCATAAACAGAAGGCAGGTCATATTGAGCAGGAGTTGACTTACTTTATGGCAGTATTTCAAATAATGCAGCTCATTCCAGAGAATATCACACATCTTACTATTGACTCAGATTCAGCGCTCCATCAAGTCCTCAGAAGTCTGATTGGAAGGTACGCTTTCAAGTAAGAAGATTACATACATTTCCTAATAAATTTGAGCAGATTCAGTACTTGATGCTTCATCTAAGAACAGCTCGATTCCGCAAAGTTTTAAACAGAAACTCAGCTACTTTCTACGGTAATCATAATGCATTTGAATATTTGTATAGACAAAAATATAGAAGCTAGTGAGCAGCTTTGGTGGTTAGTTTATTTATGGATTATTTTAGTACTTATTTGTTTATTAGCTGTAAATAGAGGGGTATGCCCCTTTGGAAGCATCTTCCATGTGGGAGAGTTCCTTTTCTGTATTATATTCTTTTAGAAATAGAGGAACTAACTTTTCCTTCGAAACAAGATAAGGAAAAGATAAAAACCAGTCTCGAGGGATTCTGCCCCGTTTCCGACCAAAAACCGTATCTCGTGCAGTCAAGAGCCGACATTTGGATAAAAACGCGGGTTCGATGATTCTAGTGCATTTCATGGCATCACGATCTAGTCTTACGCTTCGAGATGCGTTCCATACTACTCTAGGCCGAAACACACATTTCAGGATATTTTGAGATACGTTTAGCTTAAAGACGTTTTTCACGCGATTCTAGGGTTAGGAACGCGTTGCAGGGGTTTCAAGGTTGTTTAAGACCGAGACTAGTGCTTCGGGCAGTTCGTTGGTAGTTCTAGGCGGCTCTGGGAGAATGAAGGTTGTAAACCGCATTTCACGCGATTCATAGTTCAGAGCCGCGCTCTGGAGCTTCTGTGACGTCTTCTTACTTCAGAACGGGCTTCTGGGGAATTATGGCTCAAGCGCTAATCCTGTCGGACTTTGCCTCATTTCTGACTTTCAAGACAGTTTTGTGCAATCCGTGCCCATTATTTGGAGATAAATGGGTGCAGCGGCACTCTAGGCGTTTTGGGGTATTCCGGTCCAGTCTTTCACCTTAAAATTCGTTTCAGGCGATTCTATGCAGAAGCACCCGTTTGATGATATTCTGAGATACCTTCCTCTTTAATAAGTATTTCAGGCGAATCACGGCTTAGGAACGCATTACATGGGCTTTAGGGTTGTTTCAGACTAAAACGCGTGCTTCGGGCAATTCCGAGGTGATTTTATCATGAAACCACGTTCTAGGTGGCTCTTGAAAGATGCTGGCTCCAAACCGCGTTTCACGAAATCCACGGTCGAAAGACGCGCATAGGAAACTTCCAGGAATCCTTTTCCCCTTCAGACGGGACTCGGGCAAACTGGGGTTGAACAACTCATCGTGCGGTATTCAGAGACATTTCTTACTGAAAACCGTATTTCGTGCGGTGAATAGCCTATATCCGGATAAAAGCGTGTCCAGGGTGATTCTACGGCACTCAGGGGGTTATGCTCTTCCGTTTTGCTTTGAAATGCATCTCATACGGTCCTAGGCTGAAATACGCATTTTAGGATATTATGAGGTATGCCTTTCTTTAAAACGTGCTCCACGCGATTCTAGGGTTTCGAACGAATTGCCGGCTATTCAAGGTTGTTTAAGACCGGATCCCATGCTTCGGGCAGCCTGTTGGGGATTCTAAGCGTCTCCTGGCAAATGTAAGCTGTAAACAGCGTTTCGCGCAAGTGATGGTTAGAAGACTCGCTCGTGAAAGTACGAGTACTGCTTTTTCTTTTTCTTTTTTACTTTGAAATGGGTTTCCGGCAAGTTAGTGCATAAAAACTAGTCTCGAGCAGTGGCAGCAGCAAATCTCGAGCACTCTCTTGATCATTTTAAGGAATTCGCAGGGCTGGGCGTCAGTTGGACAAAAAGGTGCAAGTTTCTTTGCAAATTGTAAGACTGATGAACAGATGGCAATATCTTCAATTCTTAATGTCACGAAGGTAGATCTTCCAATCAGATATGTTGGGGTTCCCTTGTCTTCCAGGAAGCTCAATTTCAATGACCGTGAACCTCTACTAGCGAAAGTTCGGCAACGATTATTTGGGTGGAAAGCTAAAGCATCATCATATGCAGGTAGCGTGGAACTGATTAAGTCTACATTATCTTCCTTCCATCTATTACGGGCGACTGTATTTATGCTTCCTCAAGCTGCTTTGCATGCTTTGGATCGTCATGTCAGGGACTTCTTCTGGAATTGTTGAATTCTCATTACATCCATCCTATAGCTTGGGACTCTATATGCCAACCGATAGCTATGGGTGGATTGGGTATCAACTCAATTCATGGAACAGCCAAGGCAGCCCTCTTAAGGAAAGTTTGGAATGTTGTCAGCAACAAACACACCTGCTGGAGCTTATGGACTAATGACAAGTACTTCCGTGGAACGTCTTTTTGGGACGTGTTAATCCCTAAAACTGGCCCTTGGGGTTGGAAGAACATTTTAGTGCTTAGACTGATTGCTATGCCTCACATAAAATTACTAGCTGGCAATGGGCACCAAATAAAGTTCTGGACTGACCCTTGGGTTAATGGAGGGCGTTTAAAAGATTGTCATGGAGATAGAGCAGTGTATGATCTAGGCGTGGGGCTTGATATTAACGTCCCTCAATTTATTCAGAATCACAGGTGGAGGTTTCCCACTCCCACTTCAAATGCATTGATGGATATCTTCCAAACGATTCCAAATGAGATCGAGCCATGGCCTAACTTCAATGATGGACTTGTTTGGACTCTACAAGAGCATGGCAACTTCACTTTAAAGTCTCCTCACAATCTAGTATGCAGGAAATGGGATCAAACCCTCCAGCGGCCTTCTATGATTTGGTTTACAGGGTGTATTAAAAAACACTCCATCTGTGCTTGGATGTTACTAAGGGGAAGGCTAAAGAAAAAAGATTTTCTCCTTCAAAGGAATGTGGCGTGTGATTCTTGTTGCGTTCTTTGCAATTTGTACATGTGAGACAGCTGCTCATTTAATTTTCTACTGCCCTTACTCTCAAGAAGTGTGGAAATCTCTCTTAGAAAAGCTAGACCTGGAGCCGATCAGCTGTGAAAATCCTCCATTGGAATTGCTGGAATCCATTATATTTCCAATAGAGCAGCAACAGACAGGCCTTCTGACTCCTGGGAACACTCCAGCACGGCTGTGTTACAGAACATTATTCAGACCGCATGCAGCAGAACTCATTATCTTGACATAGCTTTCTTTCCCAAATGAAATTTGTCATCATTGGAATGTTCCTCCAAGCAACTCAGGTCTCCGATCGAAGCTTCCTCCCTAATTGAACCCTGGGTGGCGAGTATCTACTTGGTCAACTAATAACCATGTGATTGGAGTTCTACGGAGTGACGTCCATAAACAGAAGGCAGGTCATATTGAGCAGGAGTTGACTTACTTTATGGCAGTATTTCAAATAATGCAGCTCATTCCAGAGAATATCACACATCTTACTATTGACTCAGATTCAGCGCTCCATCAAGTCCTCAGAAGTCTGATTGGAAGGTACGCTTTCAAGTAAGAAGATTACATACATTTCCTAATAAATTTGAGCAGATTCAGTACTTGATGCTTCATCTAAGAACAGCTCGATTCCGCAAAGTTTTAAACAGAAACTCAGCTACTTTCTACGGTAATCATAATGCATTTGAATATTTGTATAGACAAAAATATAGAAGCTAGTGAGCAGCTTTGGTGGTTAGTTTATTTATGGATTATTTTAGTACTTATTTGTTTATTAGCTGTAAATAGAGGGGTATGCCCCTTTGGAAGCATCTTCCATGTGGGAGAGTTCCTTTTCTGTATTATATTCTTTTAGAAATAGAGGAACTAACTTTTCCTTCGAAACAAGATAAGGAAAAGATAAAAACCAGTCTCGAGGGATTCTGCCCCGTTTCCGACCAAAAACCGTATCTCGTGCAGTCAAGAGCCGACATTTGGATAAAAACGCGGGTTCGATGATTCTAGTGCATTTCATGGCATCACGATCTAGTCTTACGCTTCGAGATGCGTTCCATACTACTCTAGGCCGAAACACACATTTCAGGATATTTTGAGATACGTTTAGCTTAAAGACGTTTTTCACGCGATTCTAGGGTTAGGAACGCGTTGCAGGGGTTTCAAGGTTGTTTAAGACCGAGACTAGTGCTTCGGGCAGTTCGTTGGTAGTTCTAGGCGGCTCTGGGAGAATGAAGGTTGTAAACCGCATTTCACGCGATTCATAGTTCAGAGCCGCGCTCTGGAGCTTCTGTGACGTCTTCTTACTTCAGAACGGGCTTCTGGGGAATTATGGCTCAAGCGCTAATCCTGTCGGACTTTGCCTCATTTCTGACTTTCAAGACAGTTTTGTGCAATCCGTGCCCATTATTTGGAGATAAATGGGTGCAGCGGCACTCTAGGCGTTTTGGGGTATTCCGGTCCAGTCTTTCACCTTAAAATTCGTTTCAGGCGATTCTATGCAGAAGCACCCGTTTGATGATATTCTGAGATACCTTCCTCTTTAATAAGTATTTCAGGCGAATCACGGCTTAGGAACGCATTACATGGGCTTTAGGGTTGTTTCAGACTAAAACGCGTGCTTCGGGCAATTCCGAGGTGATTTTATCATGAAACCACGTTCTAGGTGGCTCTTGAAAGATGCTGGCTCCAAACCGCGTTTCACGAAATCCACGGTCGAAAGACGCGCATAGGAAACTTCCAGGAATCCTTTTCCCCTTCAGACGGGACTCGGGCAAACTGGGGTTGAACAACTCATCGTGCGGTATTCAGAGACATTTCTTACTGAAAACCGTATTTCGTGCGGTGAATAGCCTATATCCGGATAAAAGCGTGTCCAGGGTGATTCTACGGCACTCAGGGGGTTATGCTCTTCCGTTTTGCTTTGAAATGCATCTCATACGGTCCTAGGCTGAAATACGCATTTTAGGATATTATGAGGTATGCCTTTCTTTAAAACGTGCTCCACGCGATTCTAGGGTTTCGAACGAATTGCCGGCTATTCAAGGTTGTTTAAGACCGGATCCCATGCTTCGGGCAGCCTGTTGGGGATTCTAAGCGTCTCCTGGCAAATGTAAGCTGTAAACAGCGTTTCGCGCAAGTGATGGTTAGAAGACTCGCTCGTGAAAGTACGAGTACTGCTTTTTCTTTTTCTTTTTTACTTTGAAATGGGTTTCCGGCAAGTTAGTGCATAAAAACTAGTCTCGAGCAGTGGCAGCAGCAAATCTCGAGCACTCTCTTGATCATTTTAAGGAATTCGCAGGGCTGGGCGTCAGTTGGACAAAAAGGTGCAAGTTTCTTTGCAAATTGTAAGACTGATGAACAGATGGCAATATCTTCAATTCTTAATGTCACGAAGGTAGATCTTCCAATCAGATATGTTGGGGTTCCCTTGTCTTCCAGGAAGCTCAATTTCAATGACCGTGAACCTCTACTAGCGAAAGTTCGGCAACGATTATTTGGGTGGAAAGCTAAAGCATCATCATATGCAGGTAGCGTGGAACTGATTAAGTCTACATTATCTTCCTTCCATCTATTACGGGCGACTGTATTTATGCTTCCTCAAGCTGCTTTGCATGCTTTGGATCGTCATGTCAGGGACTTCTTCTGGAATTGTTGAATTCTCATTACATCCATCCTATAGCTTGGGACTCTATATGCCAACCGATAGCTATGGGTGGATTGGGTATCAACTCAATTCATGGAACAGCCAAGGCAGCCCTCTTAAGGAAAGTTTGGAATGTTGTCAGCAACAAACACACCTGCTGGAGCTTATGGACTAATGACAAGTACTTCCGTGGAACGTCTTTTTGGGACGTGTTAATCCCTAAAACTGGCCCTTGGGGTTGGAAGAACATTTTAGTGCTTAGACTGATTGCTATGCCTCACATAAAATTACTAGCTGGCAATGGGCACCAAATAAAGTTCTGGACTGACCCTTGGGTTAATGGAGGGCGTTTAAAAGATTGTCATGGAGATAGAGCAGTGTATGATCTAGGCGTGGGGCTTGATATTAACGTCCCTCAATTTATTCAGAATCACAGGTGGAGGTTTCCCACTCCCACTTCAAATGCATTGATGGATATCTTCCAAACGATTCCAAATGAGATCGAGCCATGGCCTAACTTCAATGATGGACTTGTTTGGACTCTACAAGAGCATGGCAACTTCACTTTAAAGTCTCCTCACAATCTAGTATGCAGGAAATGGGATCAAACCCTCCAGCGGCCTTCTATGATTTGGTTTACAGGGTGTATTAAAAAACACTCCATCTGTGCTTGGATGTTACTAAGGGGAAGGCTAAAGAAAAAAGATTTTCTCCTTCAAAGGAATGTGGCGTGTGATTCTTGTTGCGTTCTTTGCAATTTGTACATGTGAGACAGCTGCTCATTTAATTTTCTACTGCCCTTACTCTCAAGAAGTGTGGAAATCTCTCTTAGAAAAGCTAGACCTGGAGCCGATCAGCTGTGAAAATCCTCCATTGGAATTGCTGGAATCCATTATATTTCCAATAGAGCAGCAACAGACAGGCCTTCTGACTCCTGGGAACACTCCAGCACGGCTGTGTTACAGAACATTATTCAGACCGCATGCAGCAGAACTCATTATCTTGACATAGCTTTCTTTCCCAAATGAAATTTGTCATCATTGGAATGTTCCTCCAAGCAACTCAGGTCTCCGATCGAAGCTTCCTCCCTAATTGAACCCTGGGTGGCGAGTATCTACTTGGTCAACTAATAACCATGTGATTGGAGTTCTACGGAGTGACGTCCATAAACAGAAGGCAGGTCATATTGAGCAGGAGTTGACTTACTTTATGGCAGTATTTCAAATAATGCAGCTCATTCCAGAGAATATCACACATCTTACTATTGACTCAGATTCAGCGCTCCATCAAGTCCTCAGAAGTCTGATTGGAAGGTACGCTTTCAAGTAAGAAGATTACATACATTTCCTAATAAATTTGAGCAGATTCAGTACTTGATGCTTCATCTAAGAACAGCTCGATTCCGCAAAGTTTTAAACAGAAACTCAGCTACTTTCTACGGTAATCATAATGCATTTGAATATTTGTATAGACAAAAATATAGAAGCTAGTGAGCAGCTTTGGTGGTTAGTTTATTTATGGATTATTTTAGTACTTATTTGTTTATTAGCTGTAAATAGAGGGGTATGCCCCTTTGGAAGCATCTTCCATGTGGGAGAGTTCCTTTTCTGTATTATATTCTTTTAGAAATAGAGGAACTAACTTTTCCTTCGAAACAAGATAAAGAAAAGATAAAAACCAGTCTCGAGGGATTCTGCCCCGTTTCCGACCAAAAACCGTATCTCGTGCAGTCAAGAGCCGACATTTGGATAAAAACGCGGGTTCGATGATTCTAGTGCATTTCATGGCATCACGATCTAGTCTTACGCTTCGAGATGCGTTCCATACTACTCTAGGCCGAAACACACATTTCAGGATATTTTGAGATACGTTTAGCTTAAAGACGTTTTTCACGCGATTCTAGGGTTAGGAACGCGTTGCAGGGGTTTCAAGGTTGTTTAAGACCGAGACCAGTGCTTCGGGCAGTTCGTTGGTAGTTCTAGGCGGCTCTGGGAGAATGAAGGTTGTAAACCGCATTTCACGCGATTCATAGTTCAGAGCCGCGCTCTGGAGCTTCTGTGACGTCTTCTTACTTCAGAACGGGCTTCTGGGGAATTATGGCTCAAGCGCTAATCCTGTCGGACTTTGCCTCATTTCTGACTTTCAAGACAGTTTTGTGCAATCCGTGCCCATTATTTGGAGATAAATGGGTGCAGCGGCACTCTAGGCGTTTTGGGGTATTCCGGTCCAGTCTTTCACCTTAAAATTCGTTTCAGGCGATTCTATGCAGAAGCACCCGTTTGATGATATTCTGAGATACCTTCCTCTTTAATAAGTATTTCAGGCGAATCACGGCTTAGGAACGCATTACATGGGCTTTAGGGTTGTTTCAGACTAAAACGCGTGCTTCGGGCAATTCCGAGGTGATTTTATCATGAAACCACGTTCTAGGTGGCTCTTGAAAGATGCTGGCTCCAAACCGCGTTTCACGAAATCCACGGTCGAAAGACGCGCATAGGAAACTTCCAGGAATCCTTTTCCCCTTCAGACGGGACTCGGGCAAACTGGGGTTGAACAACTCATCGTGCGGTATTCAGAGACATTTCTTACTGAAAACCGTATTTCGTGCGGTGAATAGCCTATATCCGGATAAAAGCGTGTCCAGGGTGATTCTACGGCACTCAGGGGGTTATGCTCTTCCGTTTTGCTTTGAAATGCATCTCATACGGTCCTAGGCTGAAATACGCATTTTAGGATATTATGAGGTATGCCTTTCTTTAAAACGTGCTCCACGCGATTCTAGGGTTTCGAACGAATTGCCGGCTATTCAAGGTTGTTTAAGACCGGATCCCATGCTTCGGGCAGCCTGTTGGGGATTCTAAGCGTCTCCTGGCAAATGTAAGCTGTAAACAGCGTTTCGCGCAAGTGATGGTTAGAAGACTCGCTCGTGAAAGTACGAGTACTGCTTTTTCTTTTTCTTTTTTACTTTGAAATGGGTTTCCGGCAAGTTAGTGCATAAAAACTAGTCTCGAGCAGTGGCAGCAGCAAATCTCGAGCACTCTCTTGATCATTTTAAGGAATTCGCAGGGCTGGGCGTCAGTTGGACAAAAAGGTGCAAGTTTCTTTGCAAATTGTAAGACTGGTGAACAAATGGCAATATCTTCAATTCTTAATGTCACGAAGGTAGATCTTCCAATCAGATATGTTGGGGTTCCCTTGTCTTCCAGGAAGCTCAATTTCAATGACCGTGAACCTCTACTAGCGAAAGTTCGGCAACGATTATTTGGGTGGAAAGCTAAAGCATCATCATATGCAGGTAGCGTGGAACTGATTAAGTCTACATTATCTTCCTTCCATCTATTACGGGCGACTGTATTTATGCTTCCTCAAGCTGCTTTGCATGCTTTGGATCGTCATATCAGGGACTTCTTCTGGAATTGTTGAATTCGCATTACATCCATCCTATAGCTTGGGACTCTATATGCCAACCGATAGCTATGGGTGGATTGGGTATCAACTCAATTCATGGAACAGCCAAGGCAGCCCTCTTAAGGAAAGTTTGGAATGTTGTCAGCAACAAACACACCTGCTGGAGCTTATGGACTAATGACAAGTACTTCCGTGGAACGTCTTTTTGGGACGTGTTAATCCCTAAAACTGCCCCTTGGGGTTGGAAGAACATTTTAGTGCTTAGACTGATTGCTATGCCTCACATAAAATTACTAGCTGGCAATGGGCACCAAATAAAGTTCTGGACTGACCCTTGGGTTAATGGAGGGCGTTTAAAAGATTGTCATGGAGATAGAGCAGTGTATGATCTAGGCGTGGGGCCTGATATTAACGTCCCTCAATTTATTCAGAATCACAGGTGGAGGTTTCCCACTCCCACTTCAAATGCATTGATGGATATCTTCCAAACGATTCCAAATGAGATCGAGCCATGGCCTAACTTCAATGATGGACTTGTTTGGACTCTACAAGAGCATGGCAACTTCACTTTAAAGTCACCTCACAATCTAGTATGCAGGAAATGGGATCAAACCCTCCAGCGGCCTTCTATGATTTGGTTTACAGGGTGTATTAAAAAACACTCCATCTGTGCTTGGATGTTACTAAGGGGAAGGCTAAAGAAAAAAGATTTTCTCCTTCAAAGGAATGTGGCGTGTGATTCTTGTTGCGTTCTTTGCAATTTGTACATGTGAGACAGCTGCTCATTTAATTTTCTACTGCCCTTACTCTCAAGAAGTGTGGAAATCTCTCTTAGAAAAGCTAGACCTGGAGCCGATCAGCTGTGAAAATCCTCCATTGGAATTGCTGGAATCCATTATATTTCCAATAGAGCAGCAACAGACAGGCCTTCTGACTCCTGGGAACACTCCAGCACGGCTGTGTTACAAAACATTATTCAGACCGCATGCAGCAGAACTCATTATCTTGACATAGCTTTCTTTCCCAAATGAAATTTGTCATCATTGGAATGTTCCTCCAAGCAACTCAGGTCTCCGATCGAAGCTTCCTCCCTAATTGAACCCTGGGTGGCGAGTATCTACTTGGTCAACTAATAACCATGTGATTGGAGTTCTACGGAGTGACGTCCATAAACAGAAGGCAGGTCATATTGAGCAGGAGTTGACTTACTTTATGGCAGTATTTCAAATAATGCAGCTCATTCCAGAGAATATCACACATCTTACTATTGACTCAGATTCAGCGCTCCATCAAGTCCTCAGAAGTCTGATTGTAAGGTACGCTTTCAAGTAAGAAGATTACATACATTTCCTAATAAATTTGAGCAGATTCAGTACTTGATGCTTCATCTAAGAACAGCTCGATACCGCAAAGTTTTAAACAGAAACTCAGCTACTTTCTACGGTAATCATAATGCATTTGAATATTTGTATAGACAAAAATATAGAAGCTAGTGAGCAGCTTTGGTGGTTAGTTTATTTATGGATTATTTTAGTACTTATTTGTTTATTAGCTGTAAATAGAGGGGTATGCCCCTTTGGAAGCATCTTCCATGTGGGAGAGTTCCTTTTCTGTATTATATTCTTTTAGAAATAGAGGAACTAACTTTTCCTTCGAAACAAGATAAAGAAAAGATAAAAACCAGTCTCGAGGGATTCTGCCCCGTTTCCGACCAAAAACCGTATCTCGTGCAGTCAAGAGCCGACATTTGGATAAAAACGCGGGTTCGATGATTCTAGTGCATTTCATGGCATCACGATCTAGTCTTACGCTTCGAGATGCGTTCCATACTACTCTAGGCCGAAACACACATTTCAGGATATTTTGAGATACGTTTAGCTTAAAGACGTTTTTCACGCGATTCTAGGGTTAGGAACGCGTTGCAGGGGTTTCAAGGTTGTTTAAGACCGAGACCAGTGCTTCGGGCAGTTCGTTGGTAGTTCTAGGCGGCTCTGGGAGAATGAAGGTTGTAAACCGCATTTCACGCGATTCATAGTTCAGAGCCGCGCTCTGGAGCTTCTGTGACGTCTTCTTACTTCAGAACGGGCTTCTGGGGAATTTTGGCTCAAGCGCTAATCCTGTCGGACTTTGCCTCATTTCTGACTTTCAAGACAGTTTTGTGCAATCCGTGCCCATTATTTGGAGATAAATGGGTGCAGCGGCACTCTAGGCGTTTTGGGGTATTCCGGTCCAGTCTTTCACCTTAAAATTCGTTTCAGGCGATTCTATGCAGAAGCACCCGTTTGATGATATTCTGAGATACCTTCCTCTTTAATAAGTATTTCAGGCGAATCACGGCTTAGGAACGCATTACATGGGCTTTAGGGTTGTTTCAGACTAAAACGCGTGCTTCGGGCAATTCCGAGGTGATTTTATCATGAAACCACGTTCTAGGTGGCTCTTGAAAGATGCTGGCTCCAAACCGCGTTTCACGAAATCCACGGTCGAAAGACGCGCATAGGAAACTTCCAGGAATCCTTTTCCCCTTCAGACGGGACTCGGGCAAACTGGGGTTGAACAACTCATCGTGCGGTATTCAGAGACATTTCTTACTGAAAACCGTATTTCGTGCGGTGAATAGCCTATATCCGGATAAAAGCGTGTCCAGGGTGATTCTACGGCACTCAGGGGGTTATGCTCTTCCGTTTTGCTTTGAAATGCATCTCATACGGTCCTAGGCTGAAATACGCATTTTAGGATATTATGAGGTATGCCTTTCTTTAAAACGTGCTCCACGCGATTCTAGGGTTTCGAACGAATTGCCGGCTATTCAAGGTTGTTTAAGACCGGATCCCATGCTTCGGGCAGCCTGTTGGGGATTCTAAGCGTCTCCTGGCAAATGTAAGCTGTAAACAGCGTTTCGCGCAAGTGATGGTTAGAAGACTCGCTCGTGAAAGTACGAGTACTGCTTTTTCTTTTTCTTTTTTACTTTGAAATGGGTTTCCGGCAAGTTAGTGCATAAAAACTAGTCTCGAGCAGTGGCAGCAGCAAATCTCGAGCACTCTCTTGATCATTTTAAGGAATTCGCAGGGCTGGGCGTCAGTTGGACAAAAAGGTGCAAGTTTCTTTGCAAATTGTAAGACTGATGAACAGATGGCAATATCTTCAATTCTTAATGTCACGAAGGTAGATCTTCCAATCAGATATGTTGGGGTTCCCTTGTCTTCCAGGAAGCTCAATTTCAATGACCGTGAACCTCTACTAGCGAAAGTTCGGCAACGATTATTTGGGTGGAAAGCTAAAGCATCATCATATGCAGGTAGCGTGGAACTGATTAAGTCTACATTATCTTCCTTCCATCTATTACGGGCGACTGTATTTATGCTTCCTCAAGCTGCTTTGCATGCTTTGGATCGTCATGTCAGGGACTTCTTCTGGAATTGTTGAATTCTCATTACATCCATCCTATAGCTTGGGACTCTATATGCCAACCGATAGCTATGGGTGGATTGGGTATCAACTCAATTCATGGAACAGCCAAGGCAACCCTCTTAAGGAAAGTTTGGAATGTTGTCAGCAACAAACACACCTGCTGGAGCTTATGGACTAATGACAAGTACTTCCGTGGAACGTCTTTTTGGGACGTGTTAATCCCTAAAACTGCCCCTTGGGGTTGGAAGAACATTTTAGTGCTTAGACTGATTGCTATGCCTCACATAAAATTACTAGCTGGCAATGGGCACCAAATAAAGTTCTGGACTGACCCTTGGGTTAATGGAGGGCGTTTAAAAGATTGTCATGGAGATAGAGCAGTGTATGATCTAGGCGTGGGGCCTGATATTAACGTCCCTCAATTTATTCAGAATCACAGGTGGAGGTTTCCCACTCCCACTTCAAATGCATTGATGGATATCTTCCAAACGATTCCAAATGAGATCGAGCCATGGCCTAACTTCAATGATGGACTTGTTTGGACTCTACAAGAGCATGGCAACTTCACTTTAAAGTCTCCTCACAATCTAGTATGCAGGAAATGGGATCAAACCCTCCAGCGGCCTTCTATGATTTGGTTTACAGGGTGTATTAAAAAACACTCCATCTGTGCTTGGATGTTACTAAGGGGAAGGCTAAAGAAAAAAGATTTTCTCCTTCAAAGGAATGTGGCGTGTGATTCTTGTTGCGTTCTTTGCAATTTGTACATGTGAGACAGCTGCTCATTTAATTTTCTACTGCCCTTACTCTCAAGAAGTGTGGAAATCTCTCTTAGAAAAGCTAGACCTGGAGCCGATCAGCTGTGAAAATCCTCCATTGGAATTGCTGGAATCCATTATATTTCCAATAGAGCAGCAACAGACAGGCCTTCTGACTCCTGGGAACACTCCAGCACGGCTGTGTTACAGAACATTATTCAGACCGCATGCAGCAGAACTCATTATCTTGACATAGCTTTCTTTCCCAAATGAAATTTGTCATCATTGGAATGTTCCTCCAAGCAACTCAGGTCTCCGATCGAAGCTTCCTCCCTAATTGAACCCTGGGTGGCGAGTATCTACTTGGTCAACTAATAACCATGTGATTGGAGTTCTACGGAGTGACGTCCATAAACAGAAGGCAGGTCATATTGAGCAGGAGTTGACTTACTTTATGGCAGTATTTCAAATAATGCAGCTCATTCCAGAGAATATCACACATCTTACTATTGACTCAGATTCAGCGCTCCATCAAGTCCTCAGAAGTCTGATTGGAAGGTACGCTTTCAAGTAAGAAGATTACATACATTTCCTAATAAATTTGAGCAGATTCAGTACTTGATGCTTCATCTAAGAACAGCTCGATTCCGCAAAGTTTTAAACAGAAACTCAGCTACTTTCTACGGTAATCATAATGCATTTGAATATTTGTATAGACAAAAATATAGAAGCTAGTGAGCAGCTTTGGTGGTTAGTTTATTTATGGATTATTTTAGTACTTATTTGTTTATTAGTTGTAAATAGAGGGGTATGCCCCTTTGGAAGCATCTTCCATGTGGGAGAGTTCCTTTTCTGTATTATATTATTTTAGAAATAGAGGAACTAACTTTTCCTTCGAAACAAGATAAAGAAAAGATAAAAACCAGTCTCGAGGGATTCTGCCCCGTTTCCGACCAAAAACCGTATCTCGTGCAGTCAAGAGCCGACATTTGGATAAAAATGTGGGTTCGATGATTCTAGTGCATTTCATGGCATCACGATCTAGTCTTACGCTTCGAGATGCGTTCCATACTACTCTAGGCCGAAACACACATTTCAGGATATTTTGAGATACGTTTAGCTTAAAGACGTTTTTCACGCGATTCTAGGGTTAGGAACGCGTTGCAGGGGTTTCAAGGTTGTTTAAGACCGAGACCAGTGCTTCGGGCAGTTCGTTGGTAGTTCTAGGCGGCTCTGGGAGAATGAAGGTTGTAAACCGCATTTCACGCGATTCATAGTTCAGAGCCGCGCTCTGGAGCTTCTGTGACGTCTTCTTACTTCAGAACGGGCTTCTGGGGAATTATGGCTCAAGCGCTAATCCTGTCGGACTTTGCCTCATTTCTGACTTTCAAGACAGTTTTGTGCAATCCGTGCCCATTATTTGGAGATAAATGGGTGCAGCGGCACTCTAGGCGTTTTGGGGTATTCCGGTCCAGTCTTTCACCTTAAAATTCGTTTCAGGCGATTCTATGCAGAAGCACCCGTTTGATGATATTCTGAGATACCTTCCTCTTTAATAAGTATTTCAGGCGAATCACGGCTTAGGAACGCATTACATGGGCTTTAGGGTTGTTTCAGACTAAAACGCGTGCTTCGGGCAATTCCGAGGTGATTTTATCATGAAACCACGTTCTAGGTGGCTCTTGAAAGATGCTGGCTCCAAACCGCGTTTCACGAAATCCACGGTCGAAAGACGCGCATAGGAAACTTCCAGGAATCCTTTTCCCCTTCAGACGGGACTCGGGCAAACTGGGGTTGAACAACTCATCGTGCAGTATTCAGAGACATTTCTTACTGAAAACCGTATTTCGTGCGGTGAATAGCCTATATCCGGATAAAAGCGTGTCCAGGGTGATTCTACGGCACTCAGGGGGTTATGCTCTTCCGTTTTGCTTTGAAATGCATCTCATACGGTACTAGGCTGAAATACGCATTTTAGGATATTATGAGGTATGCCTTTCTTTAAAACGTGCTCCACGCGATTCTAGGGTTTCGAACGAATTGCCGGCTATTCAAGGTTGTTTAAGACCGGATCCCATGCTTCGGGCAGCCTGTTGGGGATTCTAAGCGTCTCCTGGCAAATGTAAGCTGTAAACAGCGTTTCGCGCAAGTGATCGTTAGAAGACGCGCTCGTGAAAGTACGAGTACTGCTTTTTCTTTTTCTTTTTTACTTTGAAATGGGTTTCCGGCAAGTTAGTGCATAAAAACTAGTCTCGAGCAGTGGCAGCAGCAAATCTCGAGCACTCTCTTGATCATTTTAAGGAATTCGCAGGGCTGGGCGTCAGTTGGACAAAAAGGTGCAAGTTTCTTTGCAAATTGTAAGACTGATGAACAGATGGCAATATCTTCAATTCTTAATGTCAAGAAGGTAGATCTTCCAATCAGATATGTTGGGGTTCCCTTGTCTTCCAGGAAGCTCAATTTCAATGACCGTGAACCTCTACTAGCGAAAGTTCGGCAACGATTATTTGGGTGGAAAGCTAAAGCATCATCATATGCAGGTAGCGTGGAACTGATTAAGTCTACATTATCTTCCTTCCATCTATTACGGGCGACTGTATTTATGCTTCCTCAAGCTGCTTTGCATGCTTTGGATCGTCATGTCAGGGACTTCTTCTGGAATTGTTGAATTCTCATTACATCCATCCTATAGCTTGGGACTCTATATGCCAACCGATAGCTATGGGTGGATTGGGTATCAACTCAATTCATGGAACAGCCAAGGCAGCCCTCTTAAGGAAAGTTTGGAATGTTGTCAGCAACAAACACACCTGCTGGAGCTTATGGACTAATGACAAGTACTTCCGTGGAACGTCTTTTTGGGACGTGTTAATCCCTAAAACTGCCCCTTGGGGTTGGAAGAACATTTTAGTGCTTAGACTGATTGCTATGCCTCACATAAAATTACTAGCTGGCAATGGGCACCAAATAAAGTTCTGGACTAACCCTTGGGTTAATGGAGGGCGTTTAAAAGATTGTCATGGAGATAGAGCAGTGTATGATCTAGGCGTGGGGCCTGATATTAACGTCCCTCAATTTATTCAGAATCACAGGTGGAGGTTTCCCACTCCCACTTCAAATGCATTGATGGATATCTTCCAAACGATTCCAAATGAGATCGAGCCATGGCCTAACTTCAATGATGGACTTGTTTGGACTCTACAAGAGCATGGCAACTTCACTTTAAAGTCTCCTCACAATCTAGTATGCAGGAAATGGGATCAAACCCTCCAGCGGCCTTCTATGATTTGGTTTACAGGGTGTATTAAAAAACACTCCATCTGTGCTTGGATGTTACTAAGGGGAAGGCTAAAGAAAAAAGATTTTCTCCTTCAAAGGAATGTGGCGTGTGATTCTTGTTGCGTTCTTTGCAATTTGTACATGTGAGACAGCTGCTCATTTAATTTTCTACTGCCCTTACTCTCAAGAAGTGTGGAAATCTCTCTTAGAAAAGCTAGACCTGGAGCCGATCAGCTGTGAAAATCCTCCATTGGAATTGCTGGAATCCATTATATTTCCAATAGAGCAGCAACAGACAGGCCTTCTGACTCCTGGGAACACTCCAGCACGGCTGTGTTACAGAACATTATTCAGACCGCATGCAGCAGAACTCATTATCTTGACATAGCTTTCTTTCCCAAATGAAATTTGTCATCATTGGAATGTTCCTCCAAGCAACTCAGGTCTCCGATCGAAGCTTCCTCCCTAATTGAACCCTGGGTGGCGAGTATCTACTTGGTCAACTAATAACCATGTGATTGGAGTTCTACGGAGTGACGTCCATAAACAGAAGGCAGGTCATATTGAGCAGGAGTTGACTTACTTTATGGCAGTATTTCAAATAATGCAGCTCATTCCAGAGAATATCACACATCTTACTATTGACTCAGATTCAGCGCTCCATCAAGTCCTCAGAAGTCTGATTGGAAGGTACGCTTTCAAGTAAGAAGATTACATACATTTCCTAATAAATTTGAGCAGATTCAGTACTTGATGCTTCATCTAAGAACAGCTCGATTCCGCAAAGTTTTAAACAGAAACTCAGCTACTTTCTACGGTAATCATAATGCATTTGAATATTTGTATAGACAAAAATATAGAAGCTAGTGAGCAGCTTTGGTGGTTAGTTTATTTATGGATTATTTTAGTACTTATTTGTTTATTAGTTGTAAATAGAGGGGTATGCCCCTTTGGAAGCATCTTCCATGTGGGAGAGTTCCTTTTCTGTATTATATTCTTTTAGAAATAGAAGAACTAACTTTTCCTTCAAAAAAAAATAAAGAAAAGATAAAAACCAGTCTCGAGGGATTCTGCCCCGTTTCCGACCAAAAACCGTATCTCGTGCAGTCAAGAGCCGACATTTGGATAAAATCGCGGGTTCGATGATTCTAGTGCATTTCATGGCATCACGATCTAGTCTTACGATGCGTTCCATACTACTCTAGGCCGAAACACACATTTCAGGATATTTTGAGATACGTTTAGCTTAAAGACGTTTTTCACGCGATTCTGGGGTTAGGAACGCGTTGCAGGGGTTTCAAGGTTGTTTAAGACCGAGACCAGTGCTTCGGGCAGTTCGTTGGTAGTTCTAGGCGGCTCTGGGAGAATGAAGGTTGTAAACCGCATTTCACGCGATTCATAGTTCAGAGCCGCGCTCTGGAGCTTCTGTGACGTCTTCTTACTTCAGAACGGGCTTCTGGGGAATTATGGCTCAAGAGCTAATCCTGTCGGACTTTGCCTCATTTCTGACTTTCAAGACAGTTTTGTGCAATCCGTGCCCATTATTTGGAGATAAATGGGTGCAGCGGCACTCTAGGCGTTTTGGGGTATTCCGGTCCAGTCTTTCACCTTAAAATTCGTTTCAGGCGATTCTATGCAGAAGCACCCGTTTGATGATATTCTGAGATACCTTCCTCTTTAATAAGTATTTCAGGCGAATCACGGCTTAGGAACGCATTACATGGGCTTTAGGGTTGTTTCAGACTAAAACGCGTGCTTCGGGCAATTCCGAGGTGATTTTATCATGAAACCACGTTCTAGGTGGCTCTTGAAAGATGCTGGCTCCAAACCGCGTTTCACGAAATCCACGGTCGAAAGACGCGCATAGGAAACTTCCAGGAATCCTTTTCCCCTTCATACGGGACTCGGGCAAACTGGGGTTGAACAACTCATCGCAGGTAGAGTGGAACTGATTAAGTCTACATTATCTTCCTTCCATCTATTACGGGCGACTGTATTTATGCTTCCTCAAGCTGCTTTGCATGCTTTGGATCGTCATGTCAGGGACTTCTTCTGGAATTGTTGAATTCTCATTACATCCATCCTATAGCTTGGGACTCTATATGCCAACCGATAGCTATGGGTGGATTGGGTATCAACTCAATTCATGGAACAGCCAAGGCAGCCCTCTTAAGGAAAGTTTGGAATGTTGTCAGCAACAAACACACCTGCTGGAGCTTATGGACTAATGACAAGTACTTCCGTGGAACGTCTTTTTGGGACGTGTTAATCCCTAAAACTGCCCCTTGGGGTTGGAAGAACATTTTAGTGCTTAGACTGATTGCTATGCCTCACATAAAATTACTAGCTGGCAATGGGCACCAAATAAAGTTCTGGACTAACCCTTGGGTTAATGGAGGGCGTTTAAAAGATTGTCATGGAGATAGAGCAGTGTATGATCTAGGCGTGGGGCCTGATATTAACGTCCCTCAATTTATTCAGAATCACAGGTGGAGGTTTCCCACTCCCACTTCAAATGCATTGATGGATATCTTCCAAACGATTCCAAATGAGATCGAGCCATGGCCTAACTTCAATGATGGACTTGTTTGGACTCTACAAGAGCATGGCAACTTCACTTTAAAGTCTCCTCACAATCTAGTATGCAGGAAATGGGATCAAACCCTCCAGCGGCCTTCTATGATTTGGTTTACAGGGTGTATTAAAAAACACTCCATCTGTGCTTGGATGTTACTAAGGGGAAGGCTAAAGAAAAAAGATTTTCTCCTTCAAAGGAATGTGGCGTGTGATTCTTGTTGCGTTCTTTGCAATTTGTACATGTGAGACAGCTGCTCATTTAATTTTCTACTGCCCTTACTCTCAAGAAGTGTGGAAATCTCTCTTAGAAAAGCTAGACCTGGAGCCGATCAGCTGTGAAAATCCTCCATTGGAATTGCTGGAATCCATTATATTTCCAATAGAGCAGCAACAGACAGGCCTTCTGACTCCTGGGAACACTCCAGCACGGCTGTGTTACAGAACATTATTCAGACCGCATGCAGCAGAACTCATTATCTTGACATAGCTTTCTTTCCCAAATGAAATTTGTCATCATTGGAATGTTCCTCCAAGCAACTCAGGTCTCCGATCGAAGCTTCCTCCCTAATTGAACCCTGGGTGGCGAGTATCTACTTGGTCAACTAATAACCATGTGATTGGAGTTCTACGGAGTGACGTCCATAAACAGAAGGCAGGTCATATTGAGCAGGAGTTGACTTACTTTATGGCAGTATTTCAAATAATGCAGTTCATTCCAGAGAATATCACACATCTTACTATTGACTCAGATTCAGCGCTCCATCAAGTCCTCAGAAGTCTGATTGGAAGGTACGCTTTCAAGTAAGAAGATTACATACATTTCCTAATAAATTTGAGCAGATTCAGTACTTGATGCTTCATCTAAGAACAGCTCGATTCCGCAAAGTTTTAAACAGAAACTCAGCTACTTTCTACGGTAATCATAATGCATTTGAATATTTGTATAGACAAAAATATAGAAGCTAGTGAGCAGCTTTGGTGGTTAGTTTATTTATGGATTATTTTAGTACTTATTTGTTTATTAGTTGTAAATAGAGGGGTATGCCCCTTTGGAAGCATCTTCCATGTAGGAGAGTTCCTTTTCTGTATTATATTCCTTTAGAAATAGAGGAACTAACTTTTCCTTCAAAAAAAAATAAAGAAAAGATAAAAACCAGTCTCGAGGGATTCTGCCCCGTTTCCGACCAAAAACCGTATCTCGTGCAGTCAAGAGCCGACATTTGGATAAAAACGCGGGTTCGATGATTCTAGTGCATTTCATGGCATCACGATCTAGTCTTACGCTTCGAGATGCGTTCCATACTACTCTAGGCCGAAACACACATTTCAGGATATTTTGAGATACGTTTAGCTTAAAGACGTTTTTCAAGCGATTCTGGGGTTAGGAACGCGTTGCAGGGGTTTCAAGGTTGTTTAAGACCGAGACCAGTGCTTCGGGCATTTCGTTGGTAGTTCTAGGCGGCTCTGGGAGAATGAAGGTTGTAAACCGCATTTCACGCGATTCATAGTTCAGAGCCGCGCTCTGGAGCTTCTGTGACGTCTTCTTACTTCAGAACGGGCTTCTGGGGAATTATGGCTCAAGAGCTAATCCTGTCGGACTTTGCCTCATTTCTGACTTTCAAGACAGTTTTGTGCAATCCGTGCCCATTATTTGGAGATAAATGGGTGCAGCGGCACTCTAGGCGTTTTGGGGTATTCCGGTCCAGTCTTTCACCTTAAAATTCGTTTCAGGCGATTCTATGCAGAAGCACCCGTTTGATGATATTCTGAGATACCTTCCTCTTTAATAAGTATTTCAGGCGAATCACGGCTTAGGAACGCATTACATGGGCTTTAGGGTTGTTTCAGACTAAAACGCGTGCTTCGGGCAATTCCGAGGTGATTTTATCATGAAACCACGTTCTAGGTGGCTCTTGAAAGATGCTGGCTCCAAACCGCGTTTCACGAAATCCACGGTCGAAAGACGCGCATAGGAAACTTCCAGGAATCCTTTTCCCCTTCAGACGGGACTCGGGCAAACTGGGGTTGAACAACTCATCGTGCGGTATTCAGAGACATTTCTTACTGAAAACCGTATTTTGTGCGGTGAATAGCCTATATCCGGATAAAAGCGTGTCCAGGGTGATTCTACGGCACTCAGGGGGTTATGCTCTTCCGTTTTGCTTTGAAATGCATCTCATACGGTCCTAGGCTGAAATACGCATTTTAGGATATTATGAGGTATGCCTTTCTTTAAAACGTGCTCCACGCGATTCTAGGGTTTCGAACGAATTGCCGGCTATTCAAGGTTGTTTAAGACCGGATCCCATGCTTCGGGCAGCCTGTTGGGGATTCTAAGCGTCTCCTGGCAAATGTAAGCTGTAAACAGCGTTTCGCGCAAGTGATGGTTAGAAGACTCGCTCGTGAAAGTACGAGTACTGCTTTTTCTTTTTCTTTTTTACTTTGAAATGGGTTTCCGGCAAGTTAGTGCATAAAAACTAGTCTCGAGCAGTGGCAGCAGCAAATCTCGAGCACTCTCTTGATCATTTTAAGGAATTCGCAGGGCTGGGCGTCAATTGGACAAAAAGGTGCAAGTTTCTTTGCAAATTGTAAGACTGATGAACAGATGGCAATATCTTCAATTCTTAATGTCACGAAGGTAGATCTTCCAATCAGATATGTTGGGGTTCCCTTGTCTTCCAGGAAGCTCAATTTCAATGACCGTGAACCTCTACTAGCGAAAGTTCGGCAACGATTATTTGGGTGGAAAGCTAAAGCATCATCATATGCAGGTAGCGTGGAACTGATTAAGTCTACATTATCTTCCTTCCATCTATTACGGGCGACTGTATTTATGCTTCCTCAAGCTGCTTTGCATGCTTTGGATCGTCATGTCAGGGACTTCCTCTGGAATTGTTTTTTTTTTTTTTTTTTTGAAGAGTAAGTTAGTTCTTCAATTTCTCAATAAAATTACAAATGGAAATCTATAATCAAAGTGATTATAGAAACTTCCCAAGGGGCATACCCCGTATGTTACATAACAGCGCTATTTAAAGAAAGACAGAAACCCAACCAAATAATCACAGCTGCATAGTAAAAGAGTGATACAGAAGATCAATATTATCAACATTTAGCAATGGAGGACCAGGAAATCTACTAATGATTTTACTGAAGCGAACAGTCTGAGGATGAGGAGGCACAAATTGAACTGGCCCAAAACTAGTAACCACAGCATGAAGACGTCGTGCCTGAAAACGCAATGGCCATTCGGAGGTAGCAGGATTGAGAAGAAGACGTTGCAACGAGGTATCAGTCTCAATAGTTAGGGGAGAAATATCGGGAGGAACAATCTGCAACAGTGGATAAAGAGCATCATAAAGATGCATCGAGTGCACTCGGCGTCCCCTCCAAGGGTGATGAGTATCTCTCCATAAAATACCAACCAAAGTCAGAGGCAATTGAAGAATTGAAATCCGCCATCCAGATGGTCTTTCATGAACCAGATTTGCAGCCATAAGTGGGGTATGCACAGGAACATTCCAATGACATTGAATGTCACTTGGGAATATAAGATTAAGGTATAAAATCTTGGTTGTCACCACCTGAATGATTCGTTGCACTACAGATCCATATGGAAGAGTAACATTCTTGAAAATGCGTGCATTACGTTCAGCCCACACATGCCATACATAAGCATTAAAAAGAAGCTTGGCAAGAATTAAAACATCGTTTCTATGCTGATCAAGCCGAGAAACCAGAGAATCTAAAAGCTCTTGAGCAGTAGAACAACGGAGTGGGACCAAATTCAATTTAGAGAGGAGTACCCCCCAAATTGATTGTGCATAAGGACAATGAAGCATGAGGTGCAGAGACGTCTCCCAAGTACAATCACACAGAACACAACAAGTATCACACTCAACATTTCGTTGCAATAGGAAGTCCTTAGTCTTGAGCCTACCACGAAAGAACATCCAAGCACAGATAGAGTGTTTTTTAATAGCCCCTTGAAACCAAATAGCTGAAGTCCAACTTAACTGCTGGGTTGGAATGCTGCACACAAGGTTGTAAGCAGACTTCAAAGAGAAACACCCCTCCTCTTCAAGAGTCCAAACAATTTCATCATGAAAATCAGGCCATGGCTGACATGCACTAGGGATGAGATGAAAAATATCCATCAGGGCATTAGAAGTTGGGGGTGGCAAGTCCCAAGCACCATTTACTAGAAAAGGACTAACTCGTAAGTCTGTCCCCAAACCTAGATCATACATAGCTCGAGACCCAAAACAGTCCCGCAGACGTCCCCCTGGCAACCATGGATCAGTCCAAAAGTGTGTTCTGTGCCCATTCCCAATTAAGAACTTTATATGGGGTAAGGCCAAAGGTCGAAGGGCCAAAATCCCTTTCCAACCCCAAGAAGCAGATTTTGGACAAGCAACATCCCAGAAAGACTCACCCCTCAAATAACGAACATTGACCCAAATGTTCCAACAAGTGGTCCGGTTAAGAATAACATTCCATACCTGACGAAGCAGTGCTGCCTTCGCAACCCCCTCAATAGATCGAACACCGAGTCCTCCCATAGCAGCCGGTTGACAAATAGTATTCCAAGCGATAGGATGAAGATAGGAAGAGGACCAGCTATTCCAGAAAAAATCTCGGATTTGACGGTCTAAAGCATGTAAAACAGATTGAGGGAGAAGAAAGACAGTCGCCCAAAATAAATGAAAGGAAGAGAGAGTAGCCTTAATCAACTCCAACCTGCCAGCATAAGAGATCACCTTAATCAACTTCCTCTGGAATTGTTGAATTCTCATTACATCCATCCTATAGCTTGGGACTCTATATGCCAACCGATAGCTATGGGTGGATTGGGTATCGACTCAATTCATGGAACAGCCAAGGCAGCCCTCTTAAGGAAAGTTTGGAATGTTGTCAGCAACAAACACACCTGCTGGAGCTTATGGACTAATGACAAGTACTTCCGTGGAACGTCTTTTTGGGACGTGTTAATCCCTAAAACTGCCCCTTGGGGTTGGAAGAACATTTTAGTGCTTAGACTGATTGCTATGCCTCACATAAAATTACTAGCTGGCAATGGGCACCAAATAAAGTTCTGGATTGACCCTTGGGTTAATGGAGGGCGTTTAAAAGATTGTCATGGAAATAGAGCAGTGTATGATCTAGGCGTGGGGCCTGATATTAACGTCCCTCAATTTATTCAGAATCACAGGTGGAGGTTTCCCACTCCCACTTCAAATGCATTGATGGATATCTTCCAAACGATTCCAAATGAGATCGAGCCATGGCCTAACTTCAATGATGGACTTGTTTGGACTCTACAAGAGCATGGCAACTTCACTTTAAAGTCTCCTCACAATCTAGTATGCAGGAAATGGGATCAAACCCTCCAGCGGCCTTCTATGATTTGGTTTACAGGGTGTATTAAAAAACACTCCATCTGTGCTTGGATGTTACTAAGGGGAAGGCTAAAGAAAAAAGATTTTCTCCTTCAAAGGAATGTGGCGTGTGATTCTTGTTGCGTTCTTTGCAATTTGTACATGTGAGACAGCTGCTCATTTAATTTTCTACTGCCCTTACTCTCAAGAAGTGTGGAAATCTCTCTTAGAAAAGCTAGACCTGGAGCCGATCAGCTGTGAAAATCCTCCATTGGAATTGCTGGAATCCATTATATTTCCAATAGAGCAGCAACAGACAGGCCTTCTGACTCCTGGGAACACTCCAGCACGGCTGTGTTACAGAACATTATTCAGACCGCATGCAGCAGAACTCATTATCTTGACATAGCTTTCTTTCCCAAATGAAATTTGTCATCATTGGAATGTTCCTCCAAGCAACTCAGGTCTCCGATCGAAGCTTCCTCCCTAATTGAACCCTGGGTGGCGAGTATCTACTTGGTCAACTAATAACCATGTGATTGGAGTTCTACGGAGTGACGTCCATAAACAGAAGGCAGGTCATATTGAGCAGGAGTTGACTTACTTTATGGCAGTATTTCAAATAATGCAGCTCATTCCAGAGAATATCACACATCTTACTATTGACTCAGATTCAGCGCTCCATCAAGTCTTCAGAAGTCTGATTGGAAGGTACGCTTTCAAGTAAGAAGATTACATACATTTCCTAATAAATTTGAGCAGATTCAGTACTTGATGCTTCATCTAAGAACAGCTCGATTCCGCAAAGTTTTAAACAGAAACTCAGCTACTTTCTACGGTAATCATAATGCATTTGAATATTTGTATAGACAAAAATATAGAAGCTAGTGAGCAGCTTTGGTGGTTAGTTTATTTATGGATTATTTTAGTACTTATTTGTTTATTAGCTGTAAATAGAGGGGTATGCCCCTTTGGAAGCATCTTCCATGTGGGAGAGTTCCTTTTCTGTATTATATTCTTTTAGAAATAGAAGAACTAACTTTTCCTTAAAAAAAAAATAAAGAAAAGATAAAAACCAGTCTCGAGGGATTCTGCCCCGTTTCCGACCAAAAACCGTATCTCGTGCAGTCAAGAGCCGACATTTGGATAAAAACGCGGGTTCGATGATTCTAGTGCATTTCATGGCATCACGATCTAGTCTTACGCTTCGAGATGCGTTCCATACTACTCTAGGCCGAAACACGCATTTCAGGATATTTTGAGATACGTTTAGCTTAAAAACGTTTTTCACGCGATTCTGGGGTTAGGAACGCGTTGCAGGGGTTTCAAGGTTGTTTAAGACCGAGACCAGTGCTTCGGGCAGTTCGTTGGTAGTTCTAGGCGGCTCTGGGAGAATGAAGGTTGTAAACCGCATTTCACGCGATTCATAGTTCAGAGCCGCGCTCTGGAGCTTCTGTGACGTCTTCTTACTTCAGAACGGGCTTCTGGGGAATTATGGCTCAAGAGCTAATCCTGTCGGACTTTGCCTCATTTCTGACTTTCAAGACAGTTTTGTGCAATCCGTGCCCATTATTTGGAGATAAATGGGTGCAGCGGCACTCTAGGCGTTTTGGGGTATTCCGGTCCAGTCTTTCACCTTAAAATTCGTTTCAGGCGATTCTATGCAGAAGCACCCGTTTGATGATATTCTGAGATACCTTCCTCTTTAATAAGTATTTCAGGCGAATCACGGCTTAGGAACGCATTACATGGGCTTTAGGGTTGTTTCAGACTAAAACGCGTGCTTCGGGCAATTCCGAGGTGATTTTATCATGAAACCACGTTCTAGGTGGCTCTTGAAAGATGCTGGCTCCAAACCGCGTTTCACGAAATCCACGGTCGAAAGACGCGCATAGGAAACTTCCAGGAATCCTTTTCCCCTTCAGACGGGACTCGGGCAAACTGGGGTTGAACAACTCATCGTGCGGTATTCAGAGACATTTCTTACTGAAAACCGTATTTCGTGCGGTGAATAGCCTATATCCGGATAAAAGCGTGTCCAGGGTGATTCTACGGCACTCAGGGGGTTATGCTCTTCCGTTTTGCTTTGAAATGCATCTCATACGGTCCTAGGCTGAAATACGCATTTTAGGATATTATGAGGTATGCCTTTCTTTAAAACGTGCTCCACGCGATTCTAGGGTTTCGAACGAATTGCCGGCTATTCAAGGTTGTTTAAGACCGGATCCCATGCTTCGGGCAGCCTGTTGGGGATTCTAAGCGTCTCCTGGCAAATGTAAGCTGTAAACAGCGTTTCGCGCAAGTGATGGTTAGAAGACTCGCTCGTGAAAGTACGAGTACTGCTTTTTCTTTTTCTTTTTTACTTTGAAATGGGTTTCCGGCAAGTTAGTGCATAAAAACTAGTCTCGAGCAGTGGCAGCAGCAAATCTCGAGCACTCTCTTGATCATTTTAAGGAATTCGCAGGGCTGGGCGTCAATTGGACAAAAAGGTGCAAGTTTCTTTGCAAATTGTAAGACTGATGAACAGATGGCAATATCTTCAATTCTTAATGTCACGAAGGTAGATCTTCCAATCAGATATGTTGGGGTTCCCTTGTCTTCCAGGAAGCTCAATTTCAATGACCGTGAACCTCTACTAGCGAAAGTTCGGCAACGATTATTTGGGTGGAAAGCTAAAGCATCATCATATGCAGGTAGCGTGGAACTGATTAAGTCTACATTATCTTCCTTCCATCTATTACGGGCGACTGTATTTATGCTTCCTCAAGCTGCTTTGCATGCTTTGGATCGTCATGTCAGGGACTTCCTCTGGAATTGTTGAATTCTCATTACATCCATCCTATAGCTTGGGACTCTATATGCCAACCGATAGCTATGGGTGGATTGGGTATCGACTCAATTCATGGAACAGCCAAGGCAGCCCTCTTAAGGAAAGTTTGGAATGTTGTCAGCAACAAACACACCTGCTGGAGCTTATGGACTAATGACAAGTACTTCCGTGGAACGTCTTTTTGGGACGTGTTAATCCCTAAAACTGCCCCTTGGGGTTGGAAGAACATTTTAGTGCTTAGACTGATTGCTATGCCTCACATAAAATTACTAGCCGGCAATGGGCACCAAATAAAGTTCTGGATTGACCCTTGGGTTAATGGAGGGCGTTTAAAAGATTGTCATGGAGATAGAGCAGTGTATGATCTAGGCGTGGGGCCTGATATTAACGTCCCTCAATTTATTCAGAATCACAGGTGGAGGTTTCCCACTCCCACTTCAAATGCATTGATGGATATCTTCCAAACGATTCCAAATGAGATCGAGCCATGGCCTAACTTCAATGATGGTCTTGTTTGGACTCTACAAGAGCATGGCAACTTCACTTTAAAGTCTCCTCACAATCTAGTATGCAGGAAATGGGATCAAACCCTCCAGCGGCCTTCTATGATTTGGTTTACAGGGTGTATTAAAAAACACTCCATCTGTGCTTGGATGTTACTAAGGGGAAGGCTAAAGAAAAAAGATTTTCTCCTTCAAAGGAATGTGGCGTGTGATTCTTGTTGCGTTCTTTGCAATTTGTACATGTGAGACAGCTGCTCATTTAATTTTCTACTGCCCTTACTCTCAAGAAGTGTGGAAATCTCTCTTAGAAAAGCTAGACCTGGAGCCGATCAGCTGTGAAAATCCTCCATTGGAATTGCTGGAATCCATTATATTTCCAATAGAGCAGCAACAGACAGGCCTTCTGACTCCTGGGAACACTCCAGCACGGCTGTGTTACAGAACATTATTCAGACCGCATGCAGCAGAACTCATTATCTTGACATAGCTTTCTTTCCCAAATGAAATTTGTCATCATTGGAATGTTCCTCCAAGCAACTCAGGTCTCCGATCGAAGCTTCCTCCCTAATTGAACCCTGGGTGGCGAGTATCTACTTGGTCAACTAATAACCATGTGATTGGAGTTCTACGGATTGACGTCCATAAACAGAAGGCAGGTCATATTGAGCAGGAGTTGACTTACTTTATGGCAGTATTTCAAATAATGCAGCTCATTCCAGAGAATATCACACATCTTACTATTGACTCAGATTCAGCGCTCCATCAAGTCCTCAGAAGTCTGATTGGAAGGTACGCTTTCAAGTAAGAAGATTACATACATTTCCTAATAAATTTGAGCAGATTCAGTACTTGATGCTTCATCTAAGAACAGCTCGATTCTGCAAAGTTTTAAACAGAAACTCAGCTACTTTCTACGGTAATCATAATGCATTTGAATATTTGTATAGACAAAAATATAGAAGCTAGTGAGCAGCTTTGGTGGTTAGTTTATTTATGGATTATTTTAGTACTTATTTGTTTATTAGTTGTAAATAGAGGGGTATGCCCCTTTGGAAGCATCTTCCATGTGGGAGAGTTCCTTTTCTGTATTATATTCTTTTAGAAATAGAAGAACTAACTTTTCCTTCAAAAAAAAATAAAGAAAAGATAAAAACCAGTCTCGAGGGATTCTGCCCCGTTTCCGACCAAAAACCGTATCTCGTGCAGTCAAGAGCCGACATTTGGATAAAAACGCGGGTTCGATGATTCTAGTGCATTTCATGGCATCACGATCTAGTCTTACGCTTCGAGATGCGTTCCATACTACTCTAGGCCGAAACACACATTTCAGGATATTTTGAGATACGTTTAGCTTAAAGACGTTTTTCACGCGATTCTGGGGTTAGGAACGCGTTGCAGGGGTTTCAAGGTTGTTTAAGACCGAGACCAGTGCTTCGGGCAGTTCGTTGGTAGTTCTAGGCGGCTCTGGGAGAATGAAGGTTGTAAACCGCATTTCACGCGATTCATAGTTCAGAGCCGCGCTCTGGAGCTTCTGTGACGTCTTCTTACTTCAGAACGGGCTTCTGGGGAATTATGGCTCAAGCGCTAATCCTGTCGGACTTTGCCTCATTTCTGACTTTCAAGACAGTTTTGTGCAATCCGTGCCCATTATTTGGAGATAAATGGGTGCAGCGGCACTCTAGGCGTTTTGGGGTATTCCGGTCCAGTCTTTCACCTTAAAATTCGTTTCAGGCGATTCTATGCAGAAGCACCCGTTTGATGATATTCTGAGATACCTTCCTCTTTAATAAGTATTTCAGGCGAATCACGGCTTAGGAACGCATTACATGGGCTTTAGGGTTGTTTCAGACTAAAACGCGTGCTTCGGGCAATTCCGAGGTGATTTTATCATGAAATCACGTTCTAGGTGGCTCTTGAAAGATGCTGGCTCCAAACCGCGTTTCACGAAATCCACGGTCGAAAGACGCGCATAGGAAACTTCCAGGAATCCTTTTCCCCTTCAGACGGGACTCGGGCAAACTGGGGTTGAACAACTCATCGTGCGGTATTCAGAGACATTTCTTACTGAAAACCGTATTTCGTGCGGTGAATAGCCTATATCCGGATAAAAGCGTGTCCAGGGTGATTCTACGGCACTCAGGGGGTTATGCTCTTCCGTTTTGCTTTGAAATGCATCTCATACGGTCCTAGGCTGAAATACGCATTTTAGGATATTATGAGGTATGCCTTTCTTTAAAACGTGCTCCACGCGATTCTAGGGTTTCGAACGAATTGCCGGCTATTCAAGGTTGTTTAAGACCGGATCCCATGCTTCGGGCAGCCTGTTGGGGATTCTAAGCGTCTCCTGGCAAATGTAAGCTGTAAACAGCGTTTCGCGCAAGTGATGGTTAGAAGACTCGCTCGTGAAAGTACGAGTACTGCTTTTTCTTTTTCTTTTTTACTTTGAAATGGGTTTCCGGCAAGTTAGTGCATAAAAACTAGTCTCGAGCAGTGGCAGCAGCAAATCTCGAGCACTCTCTTGATCATTTTAAGGAATTCGCAGGGCTGGGCGTCAATTGGACAAAAAGGTGCAAGTTTCTTTGCAAATTGTAAGACTGATGAACAGATGGCAATATCTTCAATTCTTAATGTCACGAAGGTAGATCTTCCAATCAGATATGTTGGGGTTCCCTTGTCTTCCAGGAAGCTCAATTTCAATGACCGTGAACCTCTACTAGCGAAAGTTCGGCAACGATTATTTGGGTGGAAAGCTAAAGCATCATCATATGCAGGTAGCGTGGAACTGATTAAGTCTACATTATCTTCCTTCCATCTATTACGGGCGACTGTATTTATGCTTCCTCAAGCTGCTTTGCATGCTTTGGATCGTCATGTCAGGGACTTCCTCTGGAATTGTTGAATTCTCATTACATCCATCCTATAGCTTGGGACTCTATATGCCAACCGATAGCTATGGGTGGATTGGGTATCGACTCAATTCATGGAACAGCCAAGGCAGCCCTCTTAAGGAAAGTTTGGAATGTTGTCAGCAACAAACACACCTGCTGGAGCTTATGGACTAATGACAAGTACTTCCGTGGAACGTCTTTTTGGGACGTGTTAATCCCTAAAACTGCCCCTTGGGGTTGGAAGAACATTTTAGTGCTTAGACTGATTGCTATGCCTCACATAAAATTACTAGCTGGCAATGGGCACCAAATAAAGTTCTGGACTGACCCTTGGGTTAATGGAGGGCGTTTAAAAGATTGTCATGGAGATAGAGCAGTGTATGATCTAGGCGTGGGGCCTGATATTAACGTCCCTCAATTTATTCAGAATCACAGGTGGAGGTTTCCCACTCCCACTTCAAATGCATTGATGGATATCTTCCAAACGATTCCAAATGAGATCGAGCCATGGCCTAACTTCAATGATGGACTTGTTTGGACTCTACAAGAGCATGGCAACTTCACTTTAAAGTCTCCTCACAATCTAGTATGCAGGAAATGGGATCAAACCCTCCAGCGGCCTTCTATGATTTGGTTTACAGGGTGTATTAAAAAACACTCCATCTGTGCTTGGATGTTACTAAGGGGAAGGCTAAAGAAAAAAGATTTTCTCCTTCAAAGGAATGTGGCGTGTGATTCTTGTTGCATTCTTTGCAATTTGTACATGTGAGACAGTTGCTCATTTAATTTTCTACTGCCCTTACTCTCAAGAAGTGTGGAAATCTCTCTTAGAAAAGCTAGACCTGGAGCCGATCAGCTGTGAAAATCCTCCATTGGAATTGCTGGAATCCATTATATTTCCAATAGAGCAGCAACAGACAGGCCTTCTGACTCCTGGGAACACTCCAGCACGGCTGTGTTACAGAACATTATTCAGACCGCATGCAGCAGAACTCATTATCTTGACATAGCTTTCTTTCCCAAATGAAATTTGTCATCATTGGAATGTTCCTCCAAGCAACTCAGGTCTCCGATCGAAGCTTCCTCCCTAATTGAACCCTGGGTGGCGAGTATCTACTTGGTCAACTAATAACCATGTGATTGGAGTTCTACGGAGTGACGTCCATAAACAGAAGGCAGGTCATATTGAGCAGGAGTTGACTTACTTTATATGGCAGTATTTCAAATAATGCAGCTTATTCCAGAGAATATCACACATCTTACTATTGACTCAGATTCAGCGCTCCATCAAGTCCTCAGAAGTCTGATTGGAAGGTACGCTTTCAAGTAAGAAGATTACATACATTTCCTAATAAATTTGAGCAGATTCAGTACTTGATGCTTCATCTAAGAACAGCTCGATTCCGCAAAGTTTTAAACAGAAACTCAGCTACTTTCTACGGTAATCATAATGCATTTGAATATTTGTATAGACAAAAATATAGAAGCTAGTGAGCAGCTTTGGTGGTTAGTTTATTTATGGATTATTTTAGTACTTATTTGTTTATTAGTTGTAAATAGAGGGGTATGCCCCTTTGGAAGCATCTTCCATGTGGGAGAGTTCCTTTTCTGTATTATATTCTTTTAGAAATAGAAGAACTAACTTTTCCTTCAAAAAAAAATAAAGAAAAGATAAAAACCAGTCTCGAGGGATTCTGCCCCGTTTCCGACCAAAAACCGTATCTCGTGCAGTCAAGAGCCGACATTTGGATAAAAACGCGGGTTCGATGATTCTAGTGCATTTCATGGCATCACGATCTAGTCTTACGCTTCGAGATGCGTTCCATACTACTCTAGGCCGAAACACACATTTCAGGATATTTTGAGATACGTTTAGCTTAAAGACGTTTTTCACGCGATTCTGGGGTTAGGAACGCGTTGCAGGGGTTTCAAGGTTGTTTAAGACCGAGACCAGTGCTTCGGGCAGTTCGTTGGTAGTTCTAGGCGGCTCTGGGAGAATGAAGGTTGTAAACCGCATTTCACGCGATTCATAGTTCAGAGCCGCGCTCTGGAGCTTCTGTGACGTCTTCTTACTTCAGAACGGGCTTCTGGGGAATTTTGGCTCAAGCGCTAATCCTGTCGGACTTTGCCTCATTTCTGACTTTCAAGACAGTTTTGTGCAATCCGTGCCCATTATTTGGAGATAAATGGGTGCAGCGGCACTCTAGGCGTTTTGGGGTATTCCGGTCCAGTCTTTCACCTTAAAATTCGTTTCAGGCGATTCTATGCAGAAGCACCCGTTTGATGATATTCTGAGATACCTTCCTCTTTAATAAGTATTTCAGGCGAATCACGGCTTAGGAACGCATTACATGGGCTTTAGGGTTGTTTCAGACTAAAACGCGTGCTTCGGGCAATTCCGAGGTGATTTTATCATGAAACCACGTTCTAGGTGGCTCTTGAAAGATGCTGGCTCCAAACCGCGTTTCACGAAATCCACGGTCGAAAGACGCGCATAGGAAACTTCCAGGAATCCTTTTCCCCTTCAGACGGGACTCGGGCAAACTGGGGTTGAACAACTCATCGTGCGGTATTCAGAGACATTTCTTACTGAAAACCGTATTTCGTGCGGTGAATAGCCTATATCCGGATAAAAGCGTGTCCAGGGTGATTCTACGGCACTCAGGGGGTTATGCTCTTCCGTTTTGCTTTGAAATGCATCTCATACGGTCCTAGGCTGAAATACGCATTTTAGGATATTATGAGGTATGCCTTTCTTTAAAACGTGCTCCACGCGATTCTAGGGTTTCGAACGAATTGCCGGCTATTCAAGGTTGTTTAAGACCGGATCCCATGCTTCGGGCAGCCTGTTGGGGATTCTAAGCGTCTCCTGGCAAATGTAAGCTGTAAACAGCGTTTCGCGCAAGTGATGGTTAGAAGACTCGCTCGTGAAAGTACGAGTACTGCTTTTTCTTTTTCTTTTTTACTTTGAAATGGGTTTCCGGCAAGTTAGTGCATAAAAACTAGTCTCGAGCAGTGGCAGCAGCAAATCTCGAGCACTCTCTTGATCATTTTAAGGAATTCGCAGGGCTGGGCGTCAATTGGACAAAAAGGTGCAAGTTTCTTTGCAAATTGTAAGACTGATGAACAGATGGCAATATCTTCAATTCTTAATGTCACGAAGGTAGATCTTCCAATCAGATATGTTGGGGTTCCCTTGTCTTCCAGGAAGCTCAATTTCAATGACCGTGAACCTCTACTAGCGAAAGTTCGGCAACGATTATTTGGGTGGAAAGCTAAAGCATCATCATATGCAGGTAGCGTGGAACTGATTAAGTCTACATTATCTTCCTTCCATCTATTACGGGCGACTGTATTTATGCTTCCTCAAGCTGCTTTGCATGCTTTGGATCGTCATGTCAGGGACTTCCTCTGGAATTGTTTTTTTTTTTTTTTTTTTGAAGAGTAAGTTAGTTCTTCAATTTCTCAATAAAATTACAAATGGAAATCTATAATCAAAGTGATTATAGAAACTTCCCAAGGGGCATACCCCGTATGTTACATAACAGCGCTATTTAAAGAAAGACAGAAACCCAACCAAATAATCACAGCTGCATAGTAAAAGAGTGATACAGAAGATCAATATTATCAACATTTAGCAATGGAGGACCAGGAAATCTACTAATGATTTTACTGAAGCGAACAGTCTGAGGATGAGGAGGCACAAATTGAACTGGCCCAAAACTAGTAACCACAGCATGAAGACGTCGTGCCTGAAAACGCAATGGCCATTCGGAGGTAGCAGGATTGAGAAGAAGACGTTGCAACGAGGTATCAGTCTCAATAGTTAGGGGAGAAATATCGGGAGGAACAATCTGCAACAGTGGATAAAGAGCATCATAAAGATGCATCGAGTGCACTCGGCGTCCCCTCCAAGGGTGATGAGTATCTCTCCATAAAATACCAACCAAAGTCAGAGGCAATTGAAGAATTGAAATCCGCCATCCAGATGTTCTTTCATGAACTAGATTTGCAGCCATAAGTGGGGTATGCACAGGAACATTCCAATGACATTGAATGTCACTTGGGAATATAAGATTAAGGTATAAAATCTTGGTTGTCACCACCTGAATGATTCGTTGCACTACAGATCCATATGGAAGAGTAACATTCTTGAAAATGCGTGCATTACGTTCAGCCCACACATGCCATACATAAGCATTAAAAAGAAGCTTGGCAAGAATTAAAACATCGTTTCTATGCTGATCAAGCCGAGAAACCAGAGAATCTAAAAGCTCTTGAGCAGTAGAACAACGGAGTGGGACCAAATTCAATTTAGAGAGCAGTACCCCCCAAATTGATTGTGCATAAGGACAATGAAGCATGAGGTGCAGAGACGTCTCCCAAGTACAATCACACAGAACACAACAAGTATCACACTCAACATTTCGTTGCAATAGGAAGTCCTTAGTCTTGAGCCTACCACGAAAGAACATCCAAGCACAGATAGAGTGTTTTTTAATAGCCCCTTGAAACCAAATAGCTGAAGTCCAACTTAACTGCTGGGTTGGAATGCTGCACACAAGGTTGTAAGCAGACTTCAAAGAGAAACACCCCTCCTCTTCAAGAGTCCAAACAATTTCATCATGAAAATCAGGCCATGGCTGACATGCACTAGGGATGAGATGAAAAATATCCATCAGGGCATTAGAAGTTGGGGGTGGCAAGTCCCAAGCACCATTTACTAGAAAAGGACTAACTCGTAAGTCTGTCCCCAAACCTAGATCATACATAGCTCGAGACCCAAAACAGTCCCGCAGACGTCCCCCTGGCAACCATGGATCAGTCCAAAAGTGTGTTCTGTGCCCATTCCCAATTAAGAACTTTATATGGGGTAAGGCCAAAGGTCGAAGGGCCAAAATCCCTTTCCAACCCCAAGAAGCAGATTTTGGACAAGCAACATCCCAGAAAGACTCACCCCTCAAATAACGAACATTGACCCAAATGTTCCAACAAGTGGTCCGGTTAAGAATAACATTCCATACCTGACGAAGCAGTGCTGCCTTCGCAACCCCCTCAATAGATCGAACACCGAGTCCTCCCATAGCAGCCGGTTGACAAATAGTATTCCAAGCGATAGGATGAAGATAGGAAGAGGACCAGCTATTCCAGAAAAAATCTCGGATTTGACGGTCTAAAGCATGTAAAACAGATTGAGGGAGAAGAAAGACAGTCGCCCAAAATAAATGAAAGGAAGAGAGAGTAGCCTTAATCAACTCCAACCTGCCAGCATAAGAGATCACCTTAATCAACTTCCTCTGGAATTGTTGAATTCTCATTACATCCATCCTATAGCTTGGGACTCTATATGCCAACCGATAGCTATGGGTGGATTGGGTATCGACTCAATTCATGGAACAGCCAAGGCAGCCCTCTTAAGGAAAGTTTGGAATGTTGTCAGCAACAAACACACCTGCTGGAGCTTATGGACTAATGACAAGTACTTCCGTGGAACGTCTTTTTGGGACGTGTTAATCCCTAAAACTGCCCCTTGGGGTTGGAAGAACATTTTAGTGCTTAGACTGATTGCTATGCCTCACATAAAATTACTAGCTGGCAATGGGCACCAAATAAAGTTCTGGATTGACCCTTGGGTTAATGGAGGGCGTTTAAAAGATTGTCATGGAGATAGAGCAGTGTATGATCTAGGCGTGGGGCCTGATATTAACGTCCCTCAATTTATTCAGAATCACAGGTGGAGGTTTCCCACTCCCACTTCAAATGCATTGATGGATATCTTCCAAACGATTCCAAATGAGATCGAGCCATGGCCTAACTTCAATGATGGACTTGTTTGGACTCTACAAGAGCATGGCAACTTCACTTTAAAGTCTCCTCACAATCTAGTATGCAGGAAATGGGATCAAACCCTCCAGCGGCCTTCTTGATTTGGTTTACAGGGTGTATTAAAAAACACTCCATCTGTGCTTGGATGTTACTAAGGGGAAGGCTAAAGAAAAAAGATTTTCTCCTTCAAAGGAATGTGGCGTGTGATTCTTGTTGCGTTCTTTGCAATTTGTACATGTGAGACAGCTGCTCATTTAATTTTCTACTGCCCTTACTCTCAAGAAGTGTGGAAATCTCTCTTAGAAAAGCTAGACCTGGAGCCGATCAGCTGTGAAAATCCTCCATTGGAATTGCTGGAATCCATTATATTTCCAATAGAGCAGCAACAGACAGGCCTTCTGACTCCTGGGAACACTCCAGCACGGCTGTGTTACAGAACATTATTCAGACCGCATGCAGCAGAACTCATTATCTTGACATAGCTTTCTTTCCCAAATGAAATTTGTCATCATTGGAATGTTCCTCCAAGCAACTCAGGTCTCCGATCGAAGCTTCCTCCCTAATTGAACCCTGGGTGGCGAGTATCTACTTGGTCAACTAATAACCATGTGATTGGAGTTCTACGGAGTGACGTCCATAAACAGAAGGCAGGTCATATTGAGCAGGAGTTGACTTACTTTATGGCAGTATTTCAAATAATGCAGCTCATTCCAGAGAATATCACACATCTTACTATTGACTCAGATTCAGCGCTCCATCAAGTCTTCAGAAGTCTGATTGGAAGGTACGCTTTCAAGTAAGAAGATTACATACATTTCCTAATAAATTTGAGCAGATTCAGTACTTGATGCTTCATCTAAGAACAGCTCGATTCCGCAAAGTTTTAAACAGAAACTCAGCTACTTTCTACGGTAATCATAATGCATTTGAATATTTGTATAGACAAAAATATAGAAGCTAGTGAGCAGCTTTGGTGGTTAGTTTATTTATGGATTATTTTAGTACTTATTTGTTTATTAGTTGTAAATAGAGGGGTATGCCCCTTTGGAAGCATCTTCCATGTGGGAGAGTTCCTTTTCTGTATTATATTCTTTTAGAAATAGAAGAACTAACTTTTCCTTCAAAAAAAAATAAAGAAAAGATAAAAACCAGTCTCGAGGGATTCTGCCCCGTTTCCGACCAAAAACCGTATCTCGTGCAGTCAAGAGCCGACATTTGGATAAAAACGCGGGTTCGATGATTCTAGTGCATTTCATGGCATCACGATCTAGTCTTACGCTTCGAGATGCGTTCCATACTACTCTAGGCCGAAACACACATTTCAGGATATTTTGAGATACGTTTAGCTTAAAGACGTTTTTCACGCGATTCTGGGGTTAGGAACGCGTTGCAGGGGTTTCAAGGTTGTTTAAGACCGAGACCAGTGCTTCGGGCAGTTCGTTGGTAGTTCTAGGCGGCTCTGGGAGAATGAAGGTTGTAAACCGCATTTCACGCGATTCATAGTTCAGAGCCGCGCTCTGGAGCTTCTGTGACGTCTTCTTACTTCAGAACGGGCTTCTGGGGAATTATGGCTCAAGCGCTAATCCTGTCGGACTTTGCCTCATTTCTGACTTTCAAGACAGTTTTGTGCAATCCGTGCCCATTATTTGGAGATAAATGGGTGCAGCGGCACTCTAGGCGTTTTGGGGTATTCCGGTCCAGTCTTTCACCTTAAAATTCGTTTCAGGCGATTCTATGCAGAAGCACCCGTTTGATGATATTCTGAGATACCTTCCTCTTTAATAAGTATTTCAGGCGAATCACGGCTTAGGAACGCATTACATGGGCTTTAGGGTTGTTTCAGACTAAAACGCGTGCTTCGGGCAATTCCGAGGTGATTTTATCATGAAACCACGTTCTAGGTGGCTCTTGAAAGATGCTGGCTCCAAACCGCGTTTCACGAAATCCACGGTCGAAAGACGCGCATAGGAAACTTCCAGGAATCCTTTTCCCCTTCAGACGGGACTCGGGCAAACTGGGGTTGAACAACTCATCGTGCGGTATTCAGAGACATTTCTTACTGAAAACCGTATTTCGTGCGGTGAATAGCCTATATCCGGATAAAAGCGTGTCCAGGGTGATTCTACGGCACTCAGGGGGTTATGCTCTTCCGTTTTGCTTTGAAATGCATCTCATACGGTCCTAGGCTGAAATACGCATTTTAGGATATTATGAGGTATGCCTTTCTTTAAAACGTGCTCCACGCGATTCTAGGGTTTCGAACGAATTGCCGGCTATTCAAGGTTGTTTAAGACCGGATCCCATGCTTCGGGCAGCCTGTTGGGGATTCTAAGCGTCTCCTGGCAAATGTAAGCTGTAAACAGCGTTTCGCGCAAGTGATGGTTAGAAGACTCGCTCGTGAAAGTACGAGTACTGCTTTTTCTTTTTCTTTTTTACTTTGAAATGGGTTTCCGGCAAGTTAGTGCATAAAAACTAGTCTCGAGCAGTGGCAGCAGCAAATCTCGAGCACTCTCTTGATCATTTTAAGGAATTCGCAGGGCTGGGCGTCAATTGGACAAAAAGGTGCAAGTTTCTTTGCAAATTGTAAGACTGATGAACAGATGGCAATATCTTCAATTCTTAATGTCACGAAGGTAGATCTTCCAATCAGATATGTTGGGGTTCCCTTGTCTTCCAGGAAGCTCAATTTCAATGACCGTGAACCTCTACTAGCGAAAGTTCGGCAACGATTATTTGGGTGGAAAGCTAAAGCATCATCATATGCAGGTAGCGTGGAACTGATTAAGTCTACATTATCTTCCTTCCATCTATTACGGGCGACTATATTTATGCTTCCTCAAGCTGCTTTGCATGCTTTGGATCGTCATGTCAGGGACTTCCTCTGGAATTGTTGAATTCTCATTACATCCATCCTATAGCTTGGGACTCTATATGCCAACCGATAGCTATGGGTGGATTGGGTATCGACTCAATTCATGGAACAGCCAAGGCAGCCCTCTTAAGGAAAGTTTGGAATGTTGTCAGCAACAAACACACCTGCTGGAGCTTATGGACTAATGACAAGTACTTCCGTGGAACGTCTTTTTGGGACGTGTTAATCCCTAAAACTGCCCCTTGGGGTTGGAAGAACATTTTAGTGCTTAGACTGATTGCTATGCCTCACATAAAATTACTAGCTGGCAATGGGCACCAAATAAAGTTCTGGATTGACCCTTGGGTTAATGGAGGGCGTTTAAAAGATTGTCATTGAGATAGAGCAGTGTATGATCTAGGCGTGGGGCCTGATATTAACGTCCCTCAATTTATTCAGAATCACAGGTGGAGGTTTCCCACTCCCACTTCAAATGCATTGATGGATATCTTCCAAACGATTCCAAATGAGATCGAGCCATGGCCTAACTTCAATGATGGACTTGTTTGGACTCTACAAGAGCATGGCAACTTCACTTTAAAGTCTCCTCACAATCTAGTATGCAGGAAATGGGATCAAACCCTCCAGCGGCCTTCTATGATTTGGTTTACAGGGTGTATTAAAAAACACTACATCTGTGCTTGGATGTTACTAAGGGGAAGGCTAAAGAAAAAAGATTTTCTCCTTCAAAGGAATGTGGCGTGTGATTCTTGTTGCGTTCTTTGCAATTTGTACATGTGAGACAGCTGCTCATTTAATTTTCTACTGCCCTTACTCTCAAGAAGTGTGGAAATCTCTCTTAGAAAAGCTAGACCTGGAGCCGATCAGCTGCGAAAATCCTCCATTGGAATTGCTGGAATCCATTATATTTCCAATAGAGCAGCAACAGACAGGCCTTCTGACTCCTGGGAACACTCCAGCACGGCTGTGTTACAGAACATTATTCAGACCGCATGCAGCAGAACTCATTATCTTGACATAGCTTTCTTTCCCAAATGAAATTTGTCATCATTGGAATGTTCCTCCAAGCAACTCAGGTCTCCGATCGAAGCTTCCTCCCTAATTGAACCCTGGGTGGCGAGTATCTACTTGGTCAACTAATAACCATGTGATTGGAGTTCTACGGAGTGACGTCCATAAACAGAAGGCAGGTCATATTGAGCAGGAGTTGACTTACTTTATGGCAGTATTTCAAATAATGCAGCTCATTCCAGAGAATATCACACATCTTACTATTGACTCAGATTCAGCGCTCCATCAAGTCTTCAGAAGTCTGATTGGAAGGTACGCTTTCAAGTAAGAAGATTACATACATTTCCTAATAAATTTGAGCAGATTCAGTACTTGATGCTTCATCTAAGAACAGCTCGATTCCGCAAAGTTTTAAACAGAAACTCAGCTACTTTCTACGGTAATCATAATGCATTTGAATATTTGTATAGACAAAAATATAGAAGCTAGTGAGCAGCTTTGGTGGTTAGTTTATTTATGGATTATTTTAGTACTTATTTGTTTATTAGTTGTAAATAGAGGGGTATGCCCCTTTGGAAGCATCTTCCATGTGGGAGAGTTCCTTTTCTGTATTATATTCTTTTAGAAATAGAAGAACTAACTTTTCCTTCAAAAAAAAATAAAGAAAAGATAAAAACCAGTCTCGAGGGATTCTGCCCCGTTTCCGACCAAAAACCGTATCTCGTGCAGTCAAGAGCCGACATTTGGATAAAAACGCGGGTTCGATGATTCTAGTGCATTTCATGGCATCACGATCTAGTCTTACGCTTCGAGATGCGTTCCATACTACTCTAGGCCGAAACACACATTTCAGGATATTTTGAGATACGTTTAGCTTAAAGACGTTTTTCACGCGATTCTGGGGTTAGGAACGCGTTGCAGGGGTTTCAAGGTTGTTTAAGACCGAGACCAGTGCTTCGGGCAGTTCGTTGGTAGTTCTAGGCGGCTCTGGGAGAATGAAGGTTGTAAACCGCATTTCACGCGATTCATAGTTCAGAGCCGCGCTCTGGAGCTTCTGTGACGTCTTCTTACTTCAGAACGGGCTTCTGGGGAATTATGGCTCAAGCGCTAATCCTGTCGGACTTTGCCTCATTTCTGACTTTCAAGACAGTTTTGTGCAATCCGTGCCCATTATTTGGAGATAAATGGGTGCAGCGGCACTCTAGGCGTTTTGGGGTATTCCGGTCCAGTCTTTCACCTTAAAATTCGTTTCAGGCGATTCTATGCAGAAGCACCCGTTTGATGATATTCTGAGATACCTTCCTCTTTAATAAGTATTTCAGGCGAATCACGGCTTAGGAACGCATTACATGGGCTTTAGGGTTGTTTCAGACTAAAACGCGTGCTTCGGGCAATTCCGAGGTGATTTTATCATGAAACCACGTTCTAGGTGGCTCTTGAAAGATGCTGGCTCCAAACCGCGTTTCACGAAATCCACGGTCGAAAGACGCGCATAGGAAACTTCCAGGAATCCTTTTCCCCTTCAGACGGGACTCGGGCAAACTGGGGTTGAACAACTCATCGTGCGGTATTCAGAGACATTTCTTACTGAAAACCGTATTTCGTGCGGTGAATAGCCTATATCCGGATAAAAGCGTGTCCAGGGTGATTCTACGGCACTCAGGGGGTTATGCTCTTCCGTTTTGCTTTGAAATGCATCTCATACGGTCCTAGGCTGAAATACGCATTTTAGGATATTATGAGGTATGCCTTTCTTTAAAACGTGCTCCACGCGATTCTAGGGTTTCGAACGAATTGCCGGCTATTCAAGGTTGTTTAAGACCGGATCCCATGCTTCGGGCAGCCTGTTGGGGATTCTAAGCGTCTCCTGGCAAATGTAAGCTGTAAACAGCGTTTCGCGCAAGTGATGGTTAGAAGACTCGCTCGTGAAAGTACGAGTACTGCTTTTTCTTTTTCTTTTTTACTTTGAAATGGGTTTCCGGCAAGTTAGTGCATAAAAACTAGTCTCGAGCAGTGGCAGCAGCAAATCTCGAGCACTCTCTTGATCATTTTAAGGAATTCGCAGGGCTGGGCGTCAATTGGACAAAAAGGTGCAAGTTTCTTTGCAAATTGTAAGACTGATGAACAGATGGCAATATCTTCAATTCTTAATGTCGCGAAGGTAGATCTTCCAATCAGATATGTTGGGGTTCCCTTGTCTTCCAGGAAGCTCAATTTCAATGACCGTGAACCTCTACTAGCGAAAGTTCGGCAACGATTATTTGGGTGGAAAGCTAAAGCATCATCATATGCAGGTAGCGTGGAACTGATTAAGTCTACATTATCTTCCTTCCATCTATTACGGGCGACTATATTTATGCTTCCTCAAGCTGCTTTGCATGCTTTGGATCGTCATGTCAGGGACTTCCTCTGGAATTGTTGAATTCTCATTACATCCATCCTATAGCTTGGGACTCTATATGCCAACCGATAGCTATGGGTGGATTGGGTATCGACTCAATTCATGGAACAGCCAAGGCAGCCCTCTTAAGGAAAGTTTGGAATGTTGTCAGCAACAAACACACCTGCTGGAGCTTATGGACTAATGACAAGTACTTCCGTGGAACGTCTTTTTGGGACGTGTTAATCCCTAAAACTGCCCCTTGGGGTTGGAAGAACATTTTAGTGCTTAGACTGATCGCTATGCCTCACATAAAATTACTAGCTGGCAATGGGCACCAAATAAAGTTCTGGACTGACCCTTGGGTTAATGGAGGGCGTTTTAAAAGATTGTCATGGAGATAGAGCAGTGTATGATCTAGGCGTGGGGCCTGATATTAACGTCCCTCAATTTATTCAGAATCACAGGTGGAGGTTTCCCACTCCCACTTCAAATGCATTGATGGATATCTTCCAAACGATTCCAAATGAGATTGAGCCATGGCCTAACTTCAATGATGGACTTGTTTGGACTCTACAAGAGCATGGCAACTTCACTTTAAAGTCTCCTCACAATCTAGTATGCAGGAAATGGGATCAAACCCTCCAGCGGCCTTCTATGATTTGGTTTACAGGGTGTATTAAAAAACACTCCATCTGTGCTTGGATGTTACTAAGGGGAAGGCTAAAGAAAAAAGATTTTCTCCTTCAAAGGAATGTGGCGTGTGATTCTTGTTGCGTTCTTTGCAATTTGTACATGTGAGACAGCTGCTCATTTAATTTTCTACTGCCCTTACTCTCAAGAAGTGTGGAAATCTCTCTTAGAAAAGCTAGACCTGGAGCCGATCAGCTGTGAAAATCCTCCATTGGAATTGCTGGAATCCATTATATTTCCAATAGAGCAGCAACAGACAGGCCTTCTGACTCCTGGGAACACTCCAGCACGGCTGTGTTACAGAACATTATTCAGACCGCATGCAGCAGAACTCATTATCTTGACATAGCTTTCTTTCCCAAATGAAATTTGTCATCATTGGAATGTTCCTCCAAGCAACTCAGGTCTCCGATCGAAGCTTCCTCCCAAATTGAACCCTGGGTGGCGAGTATCTACTTGGTCAACTAATAACCATGTGATTGGAGTTCTACGGAGTGACGTCCATAAACAGAAGGCAGGTCATATTGAGCAGGAGTTGACTTACTTTATGGCAGTATTTCAAATAATGCAGCTCATTCCAGAGAATATCACACATCTTACTATTGACTCAGATTCAGCGCTCCATCAAGTCCTCAGAAGTCTGATTGGAAGGTACGCTTTCAAGTAAGAAGATTACATACATTTCCTAATAAATTTGAGCAGATTCAGTACTTGATGCTTCATCTAAGAACAGCTCGATTCCGCAAAGTTTTAAACAGAAACTCAGCTACTTTCTACGGTAATCATAATGCATTTGAATATTTGTATAGACAAAAATATAGAAGCTAGTGAGCAGCTTTGGTGGTTAGTTTATTTATGGATTATTTTAGTACTTATTTGTTTATTAGTTGTAAATAGAGGGGTATGCCCCTTTGGAAGCATCTTCCATGTGGGAGAGTTCCTTTTCTGTATTATATTCTTTTAGAAATAGAAGAACTAACTTTTCCTTCAAAAAAAAATAAAGAAAAGATAAAAACCAGTCTCGAGGGATTCTGCCCCGTTTCCGACCAAAAACCGTATCTCGTGCAGTCAAGAGCCGACATTTGGATAAAAACGCGGGTTCGATGATTCTAGTGCATTTCATGGCATCACGATCTAGTCTTACGCTTCGAGATGCGTTCCATACTACTCTAGGCCGAAACACACATTTCAGGATATTTTGAGATACGTTTAGCTTAAAGACGTTTTTCACGCGATTCTGGGGTTAGGAACGCGTTGCAGGGGTTTCAAGGTTGTTTAAGACCGAGACCAGTGCTTCGGGCAGTTCGTTGGTAGTTCTAGGCGGCTCTGGGAGAATGAAGGTTGTAAACCGCATTTCACGCGATTCATAGTTCAGAGCCGCGCTCTGGAGCTTCTGTGACGTCTTCTTACTTCAGAACGGGCTTCTGGGGAATTATGGCTCAAGAGCTAATCCTGTCGGACTTTGCCTCATTTCTGACTTTCAAGACAGTTTTGTGCAATCCGTGCCCATTATTTGGAGATAAATGGGTGCAGCGGCACTCTAGGCGTTTTGGGGTATTCCGGTCCAGTCTTTCACCTTAAAATTCGTTTCAGGCGATTCTATGCAGAAGCACCCGTTTGATGATATTCTGAGATACCTTCCTCTTTAATAAGTATTTCAGGCGAATCACGGCTTAGGAACGCATTACATGGGCTTTAGGGTTGTTTCAGACTAAAACGCGTGCTTCGGGCAATTCCGAGGTGATTTTATCATGAAACCACGTTCTAGGTGGCTCTTGAAAGATGCTGGCTCCAAACCGCGTTTCACGAAATCCACGGTCGAAAGACGCGCATAGGAAACTTCCAGGAATCCTTTTCCCCTTCAGACGGGACTCGGGCAAACTGGGGTTGAACAACTCATCGTGCGGTATTCAGAGACATTTCTTACTGAAAACCGTATTTCGTGCGGTGAATAGCCTATATCCGGATAAAAGCGTGTCCAGGGTGATTCTACGGCACTCAGGGGGTTATGCTCTTCCGTTTTGCTTTGAAATGCATCTCATACGGTCCTAGGCTGAAATACGCATTTTAGGATATTATGAGGTATGCCTTTCTTTAAAACGTGCTCCACGCGATTCTAGGGTTTCGAACGAATTGCCGGCTATTCAAGGTTGTTTAAGACCGGATCCCATGCTTCGGGCAGCCTGTTGGGGATTCTAAGCGTCTCCTGGCAAATGTAAGCTGTAAACAGCGTTTCGCGCAAGTGATGGTTAGAAGACTCGCTCGTGAAAGTACGAGTACTGCTTTTTCTTTTTCTTTTTTACTTTGAAATGGGTTTCCGGCAAGTTAGTGCATAAAAACTAGTCTCGAGCAGTGGCAGCAGCAAATCTCGAGCACTCTCTTGATCATTTTAAGGAATTCGCAGGGCTGGGCGTCAATTGGACAAAAAGGTGCAAGTTTCTTTGCAAATTGTAAGACTGATGAACAGATGGCAATATCTTCAATTCTTAATGTCACGAAGGTAGATCTTCCAATCAGATATGTTGGGGTTCCCTTGTCTTCCAGGAAGCTCAATTTCAATGACCGTGAACCTCTACTAGCGAAAGTTCGGCAACGATTATTTGGGTGGAAAGCTAAAGCATCATCATATGCAGGTAGCGTGGAACTGATTAAGTCTACATTATCTTCCTTCCATCTATTACGGGCGACTGTATTTATGCTTCCTCAAGCTGCTTTGCATGCTTTGGATCGTCATGTCAGGGACTTCCTCTGGAATTGTTGAATTCTCATTACATCCATCCTATAGCTTGGGACTCTATATGCCAACCGATAGCTATGGGTGGATTGGGTATCGACTCAATTCATGGAACAGCCAAGGCAGCCCTCTTAAGGAAAGTTTGGAATGTTGTCAGCAACAAACACACCTGCTGGAGCTTATGGACTAATGACAAGTACTTCCGTGGAACGTCTTTTTGGGACGTGTTAATCCCTAAAACTGCCCCTTGGGGTTGGAAGAACATTTTAGTGCTTAGACTGATTGCTATGCCTCACATAAAATTACTAGCTGGCAATGGGCACCAAATAAAGTTCTGGATTGACCCTTGGGTTAATGGAGGGCGTTTAAAAGATTGTCATGGAGATAGAGCAGTGTATGATCTAGGCGTGGGGCCTGATATTAACGTCCCTCAATTTATTCAGAATCACAGGTGGAGGTTTCCCACTCCCACTTCAAATGCATTGATGGATATCTTCCAAACGATTCCAAATGAGATCGAGCCATGGCCTAACTTCAATGATGGACTTGTTTGGACTCTACAAGAGCATGGCAACTTCACTTTAAAGTCTCCTCACAATCTAGTATGCAGGAAATGGGATCAAACCCTCCAGCGGCCTTCTATGATTTGGTTTACAGGGTGTATTAAAAAACACTCCATCTGTGCTTGGATGTTACTAAGGGGAAGGCTAAAGAAAAAAGATTTTCTCCTTCAAAGGAATGTGGCGTGTGATTCTTGTTGCGTTCTTTGCAATTTGTACATGTGAGACAGCTGCTCATTTAATTTTCTACTGCCCTTACTCTCAAGAAGTGTGGAAATCTCTCTTAGAAAAGCTAGACCTGGAGCCGATCAGCTGTGAAAATCCTCCATTGGAATTGGTGGAATCCATTATATTTCCAATAGAGCAGCAACAGACAGGCCTTCTGACTCCTGGGAACACTCCAGCACGGCTGTGTTACAGAACATTATTCAGACCGCATGCAGCAGAACTCATTATCTTGACATAGCTTTCTTTCCCAAATGAAATTTGTCATCATTGGAATGTTCCTCCAAGCAACTCAGGTCTCCGATCGAAGCTTCCTCCCTAATTGAACCCTGGGTGGCGAGTATCTACTTGGTCAACTAATAACCATGTGATTGGAGTTCTACGGAGTGACGTCCATAAACAGAAGGCAGGTCATATTGAGCAGGAGTTGACTTACTTTATGGCAGTATTTCAAATAATGCAGCTCATTCCAGAGAATATCACACATCTTACTATTGACTCAGATTCAGCGCTCCATCAAGTCCTCAGAAGTCTGATTGGAAGGTACGCTTTCAAGTAAGAAGATTACATACATTTCCTAATAAATTTGAGCAGATTCAGTACTTGATGCTTCATCTAAGAACAGCTCGATTCCGCAAAGTTTTAAACAGAAACTCAGCTACTTTCTACGGTAATCATAATGCATTTGAATATTTGTATAGACAAAAATATAGAAGCTAGTGAGCAGCTTTGGTGGTTAGTTTATTTATGGATTATTTTAGTACTTATTTGTTTATTAGTTGTAAATAGAGGGGTATGCCCCTTTGGAAGCATCTTCCATGTGGGAGAGTTCCTTTTCTGTATTATATTCTTTTAGAAATAGAAGAACTAACTTTTCCTTCAAAAAAAAATAAAGAAAAGATAAAAACCAGTCTCGAGGGATTCTGCCCCGTTTCCGACCAAAAACCGTATCTCGTGCAGTCAAGAGCCGACATTTGGATAAAAACGCGGGTTCGATGATTCTAGTGCATTTCATGGCATCACGATCTAGTCTTACGCTTCGAGATGCGTTCCATACTACTCTAGGCCGAAACACACATTTCAGGATATTTTGAGATACGTTTAGCTTAAAGACGTTTTTCACGCGATTCTGGGGTTAGGAACGCGTTGCAGGGGTTTCAAGGTTGTTTAAGACCGAGACCAGTGCTTCGGGCAGTTCGTTGGTAGTTCTAGGCGGCTCTGGGAGAATGAAGGTTGTAAACCGCATTTCACGCGATTCATAGTTCAGAGCCGCGCTCTGGAGCTTCTGTGACGTCTTCTTACTTCAGAACGGGCTTCTGGGGAATTATGGCTCAAGAGCTAATCCTGTCGGACTTTGCCTCATTTCTGACTTTCAAGACAGTTTTGTGCAATCCGTGCCCATTATTTGGAGATAAATGGGTGCAGCGGCACTCTAGGCGTTTTGGGGTATTCCGGTCCAGTCTTTCACCTTAAAATTCGTTTCAGGCGATTCTATGCAGAAGCACCCGTTTGATGATATTCTGAGATACCTTCCTCTTTAATAAGTATTTCAGGCGAATCACGGCTTAGGAACGCATTACATGGGCTTTAGGGTTGTTTCAGACTAAAACGCGTGCTTCGGGCAATTCCGAGGTGATTTTATCATGAAACCACGTTCTAGGTGGCTCTTGAAAGATGCTGGCTCCAAACCGCGTTTCACGAAATCCACGGTCGAAAGACGCGCATAGGAAACTTCCAGGAATCCTTTTCCCCTTCAGACGGGACTCGGGCAAACTGGGGTTGAACAACTCATCGTGCGGTATTCAGAGACATTTCTTACTGAAAACCGTATTTCGTGCGGTGAATAGCCTATATCCGGATAAAAGCGTGTCCAGGGTGATTCTACGGCACTCAGGGGGTTATGCTCTTCCGTTTTGCTTTGAAATGCATCTCATACGGTCCTAGGCTGAAATACGCATTTTAGGATATTATGAGGTATGCCTTTCTTTAAAACGTGCTCCACGCGATTCTAGGGTTTCGAACGAATTGCCGGCTATTCAAGGTTGTTTAAGACCGGATCCCATGCTTCGGGCAGCCTGTTGGGGATTCTAAGCGTCTCCTGGCAAATGTATGCTGTAAACAGCGTTTCGCGCAAGTGATGGTTAGAAGACTCGCTCGTGAAAGTACGAGTACTGCTTTTTCTTTTTCTTTTTTACTTTGAAATGGGTTTCCGGCAAGTTAGTGCATAAAAACTAGTCTCGAGCAGTGGCAGCAGCAAATCTCGAGCACTCTCTTGATCATTTTAAGGAATTCGCAGGGCTGGGCGTCAATTGGACAAAAAGGTGCAAGTTTCTTTGCAAATTGTAAGACTGATGAACAGATGGCAATATCTTCAATTCTTAATGTCACGAAGGTAGATCTTCCAATCAGATATGTTGGGGTTCCCTTGTCTTCCAGGAAGCTCAATTTCAATGACCGTGAACCTCTACTAGCGAAAGTTCGGCAACGATTATTTGGGTGGAAAGCTAAAGCATCATCATATGCAGGTAGTGTGGAACTGATTAAGTCTACATTATCTTCCTTCCATCTATTACGGGCGACTGTATTTATGCTTCCTCAAGCTGCTTTGCATGCTTTGGATCGTCATGTCAGGGACTTCCTCTGGAATTGTTGAATTCTCATTACATCCATCCTATAGCTTGGGACTCTATATGCCAACCGATAGCTATGGGTGGATTGGGTATCGACTCAATTCATGGAACAGCCAAGGCAGCCCTCTTAAGGAAAGTTTGGAATGTTGTCAGCAACAAACACACCTGCTGGAGCTTATGGACTAATGACAAGTACTTCCGTGGAACGTCTTTTTGGGACGTGTTAATCCCTAAAACTGCCCCTTGGGGTTGGAAGAACATTTTAGTGCTTAGACTGATTGCTATGCCTCACATAAAATTACTAGCTGGCAATGGGCACCAAATAAAGTTCTGGATTGACCCTTGGGTTAATGGAGGGCGTTTAAAAGATTGTCATGGAGATAGAGCAGTGTATGATCTAGGCGTGGGGCCTGATATTAACGTCCCTCAATTTATTCAGAATCACAGGTGGAGGTTTCCCACTCCCACTTCAAATGCATTGATGGATATCTTCCAAACGATTCCAAATGAGATCGAGCCATGGCCTAACTTCAATGATGGACTTGTTTGGACTCTACAAGAGCATGGCAACTTCACTTTAAAGTCTCCTCACAATCTAGTATGCAGGAAATGGGATCAAACCCTCCAGCGGCCTTCTATGATTTGGTTTACAGGGTGTATTAAAAAACACTCCATCTGTGCTTGGATGTTACTAAGGGGAAGGCTAAAGAAAAAAGATTTTCTCCTTGAAAGGAATGTGGCGTGTGATTCTTGTTGCGTTCTTTGCAATTTGTACATGTGAGACAGCTGCTCATTTAATTTTCTACTGCCCTTACTCTCAAGAAGTGTGGAAATCTCTCTTAGAAAAGCTAGACCTGGAGCCGATCAGCTGTGAAAATCCTCCATTGGAATTGCTGGAATCCATTATATTTCCAATAGAGCAGCAACAGACAGGCCTTCTGACTCCTGGGAACACTCCAGCACGGCTGTGTTACAGAACATTATTCAGACCGCATGCAGCAGAACTCATTATCTTGACATAGCTTTCTTTCCCAAATGAAATTTGTCATCATTGGAATGTTCCTCCAAGCAACTCAGGTCTCCGATCGAAGCTTCCTCCCTAATTGAACCCTGGGTGGCGAGTATCTACTTGGTCAACTAATAACCATGTGATTGGAGTTCTACGGAGTGACGTCCATAAACAGAAGGCAGGTCATATTGAGCAGGAGTTGACTTACTTTATGGCAGTATTTCAAATAATGCAGCTCATTCCAGAGAATATCACACATCTTACTATTGACTCAGATTCAGCGCTCCATCAAGTCTTCAGAAGTCTGATTGGAAGGTACGCTTTCAAGTAAGAAGATTACATGCATTTCCTAATAAATTTGAGCAGATTCAGTACTTGATGCTTCATCTAAGAACAGCTCGATTCCGCAAAGTTTTAAACAGAAACTCAGCTACTTTCTACGGTAATCATAATGCATTTGAATATTTGTATAGACAAAAATATAGAAGCTAGTGAGCAGCTTTGGTGGTTAGTTTATTTATGGATTATTTTAGTACTTATTTGTTTATTAGTTGTAAATAGAGGGGTATGCCCCTTTGGAAGCATCTTCCATGTGGGAGAGTTCCTTTTCTGTATTATATTCTTTTAGAAATAGAAGAACTAACTTTTCCTTCAAAAAAAAATAAAGAAAAGATAAAAACCAGTCTCGAGGGATTCTGCCCCGTTTCCGACCAAAAACCGTATCTCGTGCAGTCAAGAGCCGACATTTGGATAAAAACGCGGGTTCGATGATTCTAGTGCATTTCATGGCATCACGATCTAGTCTTACGCTTCGAGATGCGTTCCATACTACTCTAGGCCGAAACACACATTTCAGGATATTTTGAGATACGTTTAGCTTAAAGACGTTTTTCACGCGATTCTGGGGTTAGGAACGCGTTGCAGGGGTTTCAAGGTTGTTTAAGACCGAGACCAGTGCTTCGGGCAGTTCGTTGGTAGTTCTAGGCGGCTCTGGGAGAATGAAGGTTGTAAACCGCATTTCACGCGATTCATAGTTCAGAGCCGCGCTCTGGAGCTTCTGTGACGTCTTCTTACTTCAGAACGGGCTTCTGGGGAATTATGGCTCAAGAGCTAATCCTGTCGGACTTTGCCTCATTTCTGACTTTCAAGACAGTTTTGTGCAATCCGTGCCCATTATTTGGAGATAAATGGGTGCAGCGGCACTCTAGGCGATTTGGGGTATTCCGGTCCAGTCTTTCACCTTAAAATTCGTTTCAGGCGATTCTATGCAGAAGCACCCGTTTGATGATATTCTGAGATACCTTCCTCTTTAATAAGTATTTCAGGCGAATCACGGCTTAGGAACGCATTACATGGGCTTTAGGGTTGTTTCAGACTAAAACGCGTGCTTCGGGCAATTCCGAGGTGATTTTATCATGAAACCACGTTCTAGGTGGCTCTTGAAAGATGCTGGCTCCAAACCGCGTTTCACGAAATCCACGGTCGAAAGACGCGCATAGGAAACTTCCAGGAATCCTTTTCCCCTTCAGACGGGACTCGGGCAAACTGGGGTTGAACAACTCATCGTGCGGTATTCAGAGACATTTCTTACTGAAAACCGTATTTCGTGCGGTGAATAGCCTATATCCGGATAAAAGCGTGTCCAGGGTGATTCTACGGCACTCAGGGGGTTATGCTCTTCCGTTTTGCTTTGAAATGCATCTCATACGGTCCTAGGCTGAAATACGCATTTTAGGATATTATGAGGTATGCCTTTCTTTAAAACGTGCTCCACGCGATTCTAGGGTTTCGAACGAATTGCCGGCTATTCAAGGTTGTTTAAGACCGGATCCCATGCTTCGGGCAGCCTGTTGGGGATTCTAAGCGTCTCCTGGCAAATGTAAGCTGTAAACAGCGTTTCGCGCAAGTGATGGTTAGAAGACTCGCTCGTGAAAGTACGAGTACTGCTTTTTCTTTTTCTTTTTTACTTTGAAATGGGTTTCCGGCAAGTTAGTGCATAAAAACTAGTCTCGAGCAGTGGCAGCAGCAAATCTCGAGCACTCTCTTGATCATTTTAAGGAATTCGCAGGGATGGGCGTCAATTGGACAAAAAGGTGCAAGTTTCTTTGCAAATTGTAAGACTGATGAACAGATGGCAATATCTTCAATTCTTAATGTCACGAAGGTAGATCTTCCAATCAGATATGTTGGGGTTCCCTTGTCTTCCAGGAAGCTCAATTTCAATGACCGTGAACCTCTACTAGCGAAAGTTCGGCAACGATTATTTGGGTGGAAAGCTAAAGCATCATCATATGCAGGTAGCGTGGAACTGATTAAGTCTACATTATCTTCCTTCCATCTATTACGGGCGACTGTATTTATGCTTCCTCAAGCTGCTTTGCATGCTTTGGATCGTCATGTCAGGGACTTCCTCTGGAATTGTTGAATTCTCATTACATCCATCCTATAGCTTGGGACTCTATATGCCAACCGATAGCTATGGGTGGATTGGGTATCGACTCAATTCATGGAACAGCCAAGGCAGCCCTCTTAAGGAAAGTTTGGAATGTTGTCAGCAACAAACACACCTGCTGGAGCTTATGGACTAATGACAAGTACTTCCGTGGAACGTCTTTTTGGGACGTGTTAATCCCTAAAACTGCCCCTTGGGGTTGGAAGAACATTTTAGTGCTTAGACTGATTGCTATGCCTCACATAAAATTACTAGCTGGCAATGGGCACCAAATAAAGTTCTGGATTGACCCTTGGGTTAATGGAGGGCGTTTAAAAGATTGTCATGGAGATAGAGCAGTGTATGATCTAGGCGTGGGGCCTGATATTAACGTCCCTCAATTTATTCAGAATCACAGGTGGAGGTTTCCCACTCCCACTTCAAATGCATTGATGGATATCTTCCAAACGATTCCAAATGAGATCGAGCCATGGCCTAACTTCAATGATGGACTTGTTTGGACTCTACAAGAGCATGGCAACTTCACTTTAAAGTCTCCTCACAATCTAGTATGCAGGAAATGGGATCAAACCCTCCAGCGGCCTTCTATGATTTGGTTTACAGGGTGTATTAAAAAACACTCCATCTGTGCTTGGATGTTACTAAGGGGAAGGCTAAAGAAAAAAGATTTTCTCCTTCAAAGGAATGTGGCGTGTGATTCTTGTTGCGTTCTTTGCAATTTGTACATGTGAGACAGCTGCTCATTTAATTTTCTACTGCCCTTACTCTCAAGAAGTGTGGAAATCTCTCTTAGAAAAGCTAGACCTGGAGCCGATCAGCTGTGAAAATCCTCCATTGGAATTGCTGGAATCCATTATATTTCCAATAGAGCAGCAACAGACAGGCCTTCTGACTCCTGGGAACACTCCAGCACGGCTGTGTTACAGAACATTATTCAGACCGCATGCAGCAGAACTCATTATCTTGACATAGCTTTCTTTCCCAAATGAAATTTGTCATCATTGGAATGTTCCTCCAAGCAACTCAGGTCTCCGATCGAAGCTTCCTCCCTAATTGAACCCTGGGTGGCGAGTATCTACTTGGTCAACTAATAACCATGTGATTGGAGTTCTACGGAGTGACGTCCATAAACAGAAGGCAGGTCATATTGAGCAGGAGTTGACTTACTTTATGGCAGTATTTCAAATAATGCAGCTCATTCCAGAGAATATCACACATCTTACTATTGACTCAGATTCAGCGCTCCATCAAGTCTTCAGAAGTCTGATTGGAAGGTACGCTTTCAAGTAAGAAGATTACATGCATTTCCTAATAAATTTGAGCAGATTCAGTACTTGATGCTTCATCTAAGAACAGCTCGATTCCGCAAAGTTTTAAACAGAAACTCAGCTACTTTCTACGGTAATCATAATGCATTTGAATATTTGTATAGACAAAAATATAGAAGCTAGTGAGCAGCTTTGGTGGTTAGTTTATTTATGGATTATTTTAGTACTTATTTGTTTATTAGTTGTAAATAGAGGGGTATGCCCCTTTGGAAGCATCTTCCATGTGGGAGAGTTCCTTTTCTGTATTATATTCTTTTAGAAATAGAAGAACTAACTTTTCCTTCAAAAAAAAATAAAGAAAAGATAAAAACCAGTCTCGAGGGATTCTGCCCCGTTTCCGACCAAAAACCGTATCTCGTGCAGTCAAGAGCCGACATTTGGATAAAAACGCGGGTTCGATGATTCTAGTGCATTTCATGGCATCACGATCTAGTCTTACGCTTCGAGATGCGTTCCATACTACTCTAGGCCGAAACACACATTTCAGGATATTTTGAGATACGTTTAGCTTAAAGACGTTTTTCACGCGATTCTGGGGTTAGGAACGCGTTGCAGGGGTTTCAAGGTTGTTTAAGACCGAGACCAGTGCTTCGGGCAGTTCGTTGGTAGTTCTAGGCGGCTCTGGGAGAATGAAGGTTGTAAACCGCATTTCACGCGATTCATAGTTCAGAGCCGCGCTCTGGAGCTTCTGTGACGTCTTCTTACTTCAGAACGGGCTTCTGGGGAATTATGGCTCAAGAGCTAATCCTGTCGGACTTTGCCTCATTTCTGACTTTCAAGACAGTTTTGTGCAATCCGTGCCCATTATTTGGAGATAAATGGGTGCAGCGGCACTCTAGGCGATTTGGGGTATTCCGGTCCAGTCTTTCACCTTAAAATTCGTTTCAGGCGATTCTATGCAGAAGCACCCGTTTGATGATATTCTGAGATACCTTCCTCTTTAATAAGTATTTCAGGCGAATCACGGCTTAGGAACGCATTACATGGGCTTTAGGGTTGTTTCAGACTAAAACGCGTGCTTCGGGCAATTCCGAGGTGATTTTATCATGAAACCACGTTCTAGGTGGCTCTTGAAAGATGCTGGCTCCAAACCGCGTTTCACGAAATCCACGGTCGAAAGACGCGCATAGGAAACTTCCAGGAATCCTTTTCCCCTTCAGACGGGACTCGGGCAAACTGGGGTTGAACAACTCATCGTGCGGTATTCAGAGACATTTCTTACTGAAAACCGTATTTCGTGCGGTGAATAGCCTATATCCGGATAAAAGCGTGTCCAGGGTGATTCTACGGCACTCAGGGGGTTATGCTCTTCCGTTTTGCTTTGAAATGCATCTCATACGGTCCTAGGCTGAAATACGCATTTTAGGATATTATGAGGTATGCCTTTCTTTAAAACGTGCTCCACGCGATTCTAGGGTTTCGAACGAATTGCCGGCTATTCAAGGTTGTTTAAGACCGGATCCCATGCTTCGGGCAGCCTGTTGGGGATTCTAAGCGTCTCCTGGCAAATGTAAGCTGTAAACAGCGTTTCGCGCAAGTGATGGTTAGAAGACTCGCTCGTGAAAGTACGAGTACTGCTTTTTCTTTTTCTTTTTTACTTTGAAATGGGTTTCCGGCAAGTTAGTGCATAAAAACTAGTCTCGAGCAGTGGCAGCAGCAAATCTCGAGCACTCTCTTGATCATTTTAAGGAATTCGCAGGGATGGGCGTCAATTGGACAAAAAGGTGCAAGTTTCTTTGCAAATTGTAAGACTGATGAACAGATGGCAATATCTTCAATTCTTAATGTCACGAAGGTAGATCTTCCAATCAGATATGTTGGGGTTCCCTTGTCTTCCAGGAAGCTCAATTTCAATGACCGTGAACCTCTACTAGCGAAAGTTCGGCAACGATTATTTGGGTGGAAAGCTAAAGCATCATCATATGCAGGTAGCGTGGAACTGATTAAGTCTACATTATCTTCCTTCCATCTATTACGGGCGACTGTATTTATGCTTCCTCAAGCTGCTTTGCATGCTTTGGATCGTCATGTCAGGGACTTCCTCTGGAATTGTTGAATTCTCATTACATCCATCCTATAGCTTGGGACTCTATATGCCAACCGATAGCTATGGGTGGATTGGGTATCGACTCAATTCATGGAACAGCCAAGGCAGCCCTCTTAAGGAAAGTTTGGAATGTTGTCAGCAACAAACACACCTGCTGGAGCTTATGGACTAATGACAAGTACTTCCGTGGAACGTCTTTTTGGGACGTGTTAATCCCTAAAACTGCCCCTTGGGGTTGGAAGAACATTTTAGTGCTTAGACTGATTGCTATGCCTCACATAAAATTACTAGCTGGCAATGGGCACCAAATAAAGTTCTGGATTGACCCTTGGGTTAATGGAGGGCGTTTAAAAGATTGTCATGGAGATAGAGCAGTGTATGATCTAGGCGTGGGGCCTGATATTAACGTCCCTCAATTTATTCAGAATCACAGGTGGAGGTTTCCCACTCCCACTTCAAATGCATTGATGGATATCTTCCAAACGATTCCAAATGAGATCGAGCCATGGCCTAACTTCAATGATGGACTTGTTTGGACTCTACAAGAGCATGGCAACTTCACTTTAAAGTCTCCTCACAATCTAGTATGCAGGAAATGGGATCAAACCCTCCAGCGGCCTTCTATGATTTGGTTTACAGGGTGTATTAAAAAACACTCCATCTGTGCTTGGATGTTACTAAGGGGAAGGCTAAAGAAAAAAGATTTTCTCCTTCAAAGGAATGTGGCGTGTGATTCTTGTTGCGTTCTTTGCAATTTGTACATGTGAGACAGCTGCTCATTTAATTTTCTACTGCCCTTACTCTCAAGAAGTGTGGAAATCTCTCTTAGAAAAGCTAGACCTGGAGCCGATCAGCTGTGAAAATCCTCCATTGGAATTGCTGGAATCCATTATATTTCCAATAGAGCAGCAACAGACAGGCCTTCTGACTCCTGGGAACACTCCAGCACGGCTGTGTTACAGAACATTATTCAGACCGCATGCAGCAGAACTCATTATCTTGACATAGCTTTCTTTCCCAAATGAAATTTGTCATCATTGGAATGTTCCTCCAAGCAACTCAGGTCTCCGATCGAAGCTTCCTCCCTAATTGAACCCTGGGTGGCGAGTATCTACTTGGTCAACTAATAACCATGTGATTGGAGTTCTACGGAGTGACGTCCATAAACAGAAGGCAGGTCATATTAAGCAGGAGTTGACTTACTTTATGGCAGTATTTCAAATAATGCAGCTCATTCCAGAGAATATCACACATCTTACTATTGACTCAGATTCAGCGCTCCATCAAGTCTTCAGAAGTCTGATTGGAAGGTACGCTTTCAAGTAAGAAGATTACATGCATTTCCTAATAAATTTGAGCAGATTCAGTACTTGATGCTTCATCTAAGAACAGCTCGATTCCGCAAAGTTTTAAACAGAAACTCAGCTACTTTCTACGGTAATCATAATGCATTTGAATATTTGTATAGACAAAAATATAGAAGCTAGTGAGCAGCTTTGGTGGTTAGTTTATTTATGGATTATTTTAGTACTTATTTGTTTATTAGTTGTAAATAGAGGGGTATGCCCCTTTGGAAGCATCTTCCATGTGGGAGAGTTCCTTTTCTGTATTATATTCTTTTAGAAATAGAAGAACTAACTTTTCCTTCAAAAAAAAATAAAGAAAAGATAAAAACCAGTCTCGAGGGATTCTGCCCCGTTTCCGACCAAAAACCGTATCTCGTGCAGTCAAGAGCCGACATTTGGATAAAAACGCGGGTTCGATGATTCTAGTGCATTTCATGGCATCACGATCTAGTCTTACGCTTCGAGATGCGTTCCATACTACTCTAGGCCGAAACACACATTTCAGGATATTTTGAGATACGTTTAGCTTAAAGACGTTTTTCACGCGATTCTGGGGTTAGGAACGCGTTGCAGGGGTTTCAAGGTTGTTTAAGACCGAGACCAGTGCTTCGGGCAGTTCGTTGGTAGTTCTAGGCGGCTCTGGGAGAATGAAGGTTGTAAACCGCATTTCACGCGATTCATAGTTCAGAGCCGCGCTCTGGAGCTTCTGTGACGTCTTCTTACTTCAGAACGGGCTTCTGGGGAATTATGGCTCAAGAGCTAATCCTGTCGGACTTTGCCTCATTTCTGACTTTCAAGACAGTTTTGTGCAATCCGTGCCCATTATTTGGAGATAAATGGGTGCAGCGGCACTCTAGGCGATTTGGGGTATTCCGGTCCAGTCTTTCACCTTAAAATTCGTTTCAGGCGATTCTATGCAGAAGCACCCGTTTGATGATATTCTGAGATACCTTCCTCTTTAATAAGTATTTCAGGCGAATCACGGCTTAGGAACGCATTACATGGGCTTTAGGGTTGTTTCAGACTAAAACGCGTGCTTCGGGCAATTCCGAGGTGATTTTATCATGAAACCACGTTCTAGGTGGCTCTTGAAAGATGCTGGCTCCAAACCGCGTTTCACGAAATCCACGGTCGAAAGACGCGCATAGGAAACTTCCAGGAATCCTTTTCCCCTTCAGACGGGACTCGGGCAAACTGGGGTTGAACAACTCATCGTGCGGTATTCAGAGACATTTCTTACTGAAAACCGTATTTCGTGCGGTGAATAGCCTATATCCGGATAAAAGCGTGTCCAGGGTGATTCTACGGCACTCAGGGGGTTATGCTCTTCCGTTTTGCTTTGAAATGCATCTCATACGGTCCTAGGCTGAAATACGCATTTTAGGATATTATGAGGTATGCCTTTCTTTAAAACGTGCTCCACGCGATTCTAGGGTTTCGAACGAATTGCCGGCTATTCAAGGTTGTTTAAGACCGGATCCCATGCTTCGGGCAGCCTGTTGGGGATTCTAAGCGTCTCCTGGCAAATGTAAGCTGTAAACAGCGTTTCGCGCAAGTGATGGTTAGAAGACTCGCTCGTGAAAGTACGAGTACTGCTTTTTCTTTTTCTTTTTTACTTTGAAATGGGTTTCCGGCAAGTTAGTGCATAAAAACTAGTCTCGAGCAGTGGCAGCAGCAAATCTCGAGCACTCTCTTGATCATTTTAAGGAATTCGCAGGGATGGGCGTCAATTGGACAAAAAGGTGCAAGTTTCTTTGCAAATTGTAAGACTGATGAACAGATGGCAATATCTTCAATTCTTAATGTCACGAAGGTAGATCTTCCAATCAGATATGTTGGGGTTCCCTTGTCTTCCAGGAAGCTCAATTTCAATGACCGTGAACCTCTACTAGCGAAAGTTCGGCAACGATTATTTGGGTGGAAAGCTAAAGCATCATCATATGCAGGTAGCGTGGAACTGATTAAGTCTACATTATCTTCCTTCCATCTATTACGGGCGACTGTATTTATGCTTCCTCAAGCTGCTTTGCATGCTTTGGATCGTCATGTCAGGGACTTCCTCTGGAATTGTTGAATTCTCATTACATCCATCCTATAGCTTGGGACTCTATATGCCAACCGATAGCTATGGGTGGATTGGGTATCGACTCAATTCATGGAACAGCCAAGGCAGCCCTCTTAAGGAAAGTTTGGAATGTTGTCAGCAACAAACACACCTGCTGGAGCTTATGGACTAATGACAAGTACTTCCGTGGAACGTCTTTTTGGGACGTGTTAATCCCTAAAACTGCCCCTTGGGGTTGGAAGAACATTTTAGTGCTTAGACTGATTGCTATGCCTCACATAAAATTACTAGCTGGCAATGGGCACCAAATAAAGTTCTGGATTGACCCTTGGGTTAATGGAGGGCGTTTAAAAGATTGTCATGGAGATAGAGCAGTGTATGATCTAGGCGTGGGGCCTGATATTAACGTCCCTCAATTTATTCAGAATCACAGGTGGAGGTTTCCCACTCCCACTTCAAATGCATTGATGGATATCTTCCAAACGATTCCAAATGAGATCGAGCCATGGCCTAACTTCAATGATGGACTTGTTTGGACTCTACAAGAGCATGGCAACTTCACTTTAAAGTCTCCTCACAATCTAGTATGCAGGAAATGGGATCAAACCCTCCAGCGGCCTTCTATGATTTGGTTTACAGGGTGTATTAAAAAACACTCCATCTGTGCTTGGATGTTACTAAGGGGAAGGCTAAAGAAAAAAGATTTTCTCCTTCAAAGGAATGTGGCGTGTGATTCTTGTTGCGTTCTTTGCAATTTGTACATGTGAGACAGCTGCTCATTTAATTTTCTACTGCCCTTACTCTCAAGAAGTGTGGAAATCTCTCTTAGAAAAGCTAGACCTGGAGCCGATCAGCTGTGAAAATCCTCCATTGGAATTGCTGGAATCCATTATATTTCCAATAGAGCAGCAACAGACAGGCCTTCTGACTCCTGGGAACACTCCAGCACGGCTGTGTTACAGAACATTATTCAGACCGCATGCAGCAGAACTCATTATCTTGACATAGCTTTCTTTCCCAAATGAAATTTGTCATCATTGGAATGTTCCTCCAAGCAACTCAGGTCTCCGATCGAAGCTTCCTCCCTAATTGAACCCTGGGTGGCGAGTATCTACTTGGTCAACTAATAACCATGTGATTGGAGTTCTACGGAGTGACGTCCATAAACAGAAGGCAGGTCATATTGAGCAGGAGTTGACTTACTTTATGGCAGTATTTCAAATAATGCAGCTCATTCCAGAGAATATCACACATCTTACTATTGACTCAGATTCAGCGCTCCATCAAGTCTTCAGAAGTCTGATTGGAAGGTACGCTTTCAAGTAAGAAGATTACATACATTTCCTAATAAATTTGAGCAGATTCAGTACTTGATGCTTCATCTAAGAACAGCTCGATTCCGCAAAGTTTTAAACAGAAACTCAGCTACTTTCTACGGTAATCATAATGCATTTGAATATTTGTATAGACAAAAATATAGAAGCTAGTGAGCAGCTTTGGTGGTTAGTTTATTTATGGATTATTTTAGTACTTATTTGTTTATTAGTTGTAAATAGAGGGGTATGCCCCTTTGGAAGCATCTTCCATGTGGGAGAGTTCCTTTTCTGTATTATATTCTTTTAGAAATAGAAGAACTAACTTTTCCTTCAAAAAAAAATAAAGAAAAGATAAAAACCAGTCTCGAGGGATTCTGCCCCGTTTCCGACCAAAAACCGTATCTCGTGCAGTCAAGAGCCGACATTTGGATAAAAACGCGGGTTCGATGATTCTAGTGCATTTCATGGCATCACGATCTAGTCTTACGCTTCGAGATGCGTTCCATACTACTCTAGGCCGAAACACACATTTCAGGATATTTTGAGATACGTTTAGCTTAAAGACGTTTTTCACGCGATTCTGGGGTTAGGAACGCGTTGCAGGGGTTTCAAGGTTGTTTAAGACCGAGACCAGTGCTTCGGGCAGTTCGTTGGTAGTTCTAGGCGGCTCTGGGAGAATGAAGGTTGTAAACCGCATTTCACGCGATTCATAGTTCAGAGCCGCGCTCTGGAGCTTCTGTGACGTCTTCTTACTTCAGAACGGGCTTCTGGGGAATTATGGCTCAAGAGCTAATCCTGTCGGACTTTGCCTCATTTCTGACTTTCAAGACAGTTTTGTGCAATCCGTGCCCATTATTTGGAGATAAATGGGTGCAGCGGCACTCTAGGCGATTTGGGGTATTCCGGTCCAGTCTTTCACCTTAAAATTCGTTTCAGGCGATTCTATGCAGAAGCACCCGTTTGATGATATTCTGAGATACCTTCCTCTTTAATAAGTATTTCAGGCGAATCACGGCTTAGGAACGCATTACATGGGCTTTAGGGTTGTTTCAGACTAAAACGCGTGCTTCGGGCAATTCCGAGGTGATTTTATCATGAAACCACGTTCTAGGTGGCTCTTGAAAGATGCTGGCTCCAAACCGCGTTTCACGAAATCCACGGTCGAAAGACGCGCATAGGAAACTTCCAGGAATCCTTTTCCCCTTCAGACGGGACTCGGGCAAACTGGGGTTGAACAACTCATCGTGCGGTATTCAGAGACATTTCTTACTGAAAACCGTATTTCGTGCGGTGAATAGCCTATATCCGGATAAAAGCGTGTCCAGGGTGATTCTACGGCACTCAGGGGGTTATGCTCTTCCGTTTTGCTTTGAAGTGCATCTCATACGGTCCTAGGCTGAAATACGCATTTTAGGATATTATGAGGTATGCCTTTCTTTAAAACGTGCTCCACGCGATTCTAGGGTTTCGAACGAATTGCCGGCTATTCAAGGTTGTTTAAGACCGGATCCCATGCTTCGGGCAGCCTGTTGGGGATTCTAAGCGTCTCCTGGCAAATGTAAGCTGTAAACAGCGTTTCGCGTAAGTGATGGTTAGAAGACTCGCTCGTGAAAGTACGAGTACTGCTTTTTCTTTTTCTTTTTTACTTTGAAATGGGTTTCCGGCAAGTTAGTGCATAAAAACTAGTCTCGAGCAGTGGCAGCAGCAAATCTCGAGCACTCTCTTGATCATTTTAAGGAATTCGCAGGGATGGGCGTCAATTGGACAAAAAGGTGCAAGTTTCTTTGCAAATTGTAAGACTGATGAACAGATGGCAATATCTTCAATTCTTAATGTCACGAAGGTAGATCTTCCAATCAGATATGTTGGGGTTCCCTTGTCTTCCAGGAAGCTCAATTTCAATGACCGTGAACCTCTACTAGCGAAAGTTCGGCAACGATTATTTGGGTGGAAAGCTAAAGCATCATCATATGCAGGTAGCGTGGAACTGATTAAGTCTACATTATCTTCCTTCCATCTATTACGGGCGACTGTATTTATGCTTCCTCAAGCTGCTTTGCATGCTTTGGATCGTCATGTCAGGGACTTCCTCTGGAATTGTTGAATTCTCATTACATCCATCCTATAGCTTGGGACTCTATATGCCAACCGATAGCTATGGGTGGATTGGGTATCGACTCAATTCATGGAACAGCCAAGGCAGCCCTCTTAAGGAAAGTTTGGAATGTTGTCAGCAACAAACACACCTGCTGGAGCTTATGGACTAATGACAAGTACTTCCGTGGAACGTCTTTTTGGGACGTGTTAATCCCTAAAACTGCCCCTTGGGGTTGGAAGAACATTTTAGTGCTTAGACTGATTGCTATGCCTCACATAAAATTACTAGCTGGCAATGGGCACCAAATAAAGTTCTGGATTGACCCTTGGGTTAATGGAGGGCGTTTAAAAGATTGTCATGGAGATAGAGCAGTGTATGATCTAGGCGTGGGGCCTGATATTAACGTCCCTCAATTTATTCAGAATCACAGGTGGAGGTTTCCCACTCCCACTTCAAATGCATTGATGGATATCTTCCAAACGATTCCAAATGAGATCGAGCCATGGCCTAACTTCAATGATGGACTTGTTTGGACTCTACAAGAGCATGGCAACTTCACTTTAAAGTCTCCTCACAATCTAGTATGCAGGAAATGGGATCAAACCCTCCAGCGGCCTTCTATGATTTGGTTTACAGGGTGTATTAAAAAACACTCCATCTGTGCTTGGATGTTACTAAGGGGAAGGCTAAAGAAAAAAGATTTTCTCCTTCAAAGGAATGTGGCGTGTGATTCTTGTTGCGTTCTTTGCAATTTGTACATGTGAGACAGCTGCTCATTTAATTTTCTACTGCCCTTACTCTCAAGAAGTGTGGAAATCTCTCTTAGAAAAGCTAGACCTGGAGCCGATCAGCTGTGAAAATCCTCCATTGGAATTGCTGGAATCCATTATATTTCCAATAGAGCAGCAACAGACAGGCCTTCTGACTCCTGGGAACACTCCAGCACGGCTGTGTTACAGAACATTATTCAGACCGCATGCAGCAGAACTCATTATCTTGACATAGCTTTCTTTCCCAAATGAAATTTGTCATCATTGGAATGTTCCTCCAAGCAACTCAGGTCTCCGATCGAAGCTTCCTCCCTAATTGAACCCTGGGTGGCGAGTATCTACTTGGTCAACTAATAACCATGTGATTGGAGTTCTACGGAGTGACGTCCATAAACAGAAGGCAGGTCATATTGAGCAGGAGTTGACTTACTTTATGGCAGTATTTCAAATAATGCAGCTCATTCCAGAGAATATCACACATCTTACTATTGACTCAGATTCAGCGCTCCATCAAGTCTTCAGAAGTCTGATTGGAAGGCACGCTTTCAAGTAAGAAGATTACATGCATTTCCTAATAAATTTGAGCAGATTCAGTACTTGATGCTTCATCTAAGAACAGCTCGATTCCGCAAAGTTTTAAACAGAAACTCAGCTACTTTCTACGGTAATCATAATGCATTTGAATATTTGTATAGACAAAAATATAGAAGCTAGTGAGCAGCTTTGGTGGTTAGTTTATTTATGGATTATTTTAGTACTTATTTGTTTATTAGTTGTAAATAGAGGGGTATGCCCCTTTGGAAGCATCTTCCATGTGGGAGAGTTCCTTTTCTGTATTATATTCTTTTAGAAATAGAAGAACTAACTTTTCCTTCAAAAAAAAATAAAGAAAAGATAAAAACCAGTCTCGAGGGATTCTGCCCCGTTTCCGACCAAAAACCGTATCTCGTGCAGTCAAGAGCCGACATTTGGATAAAAACGCGGGTTCGATGATTCTAGTGCATTTCATGGCATCACGATCTAGTCTTACGCTTCGAGATGCGTTCCATACTACTCTAGGCCGAAACACACATTTCAGGATATTTTGAGATACGTTTAGCTTAAAGACGTTTTTCACGCGATTCTGGGGTTAGGAACGCGTTGCAGGGGTTTCAAGGTTGTTTAAGACCGAGACCAGTGCTTCGGGCAGTTTGTTGGTAGTTCTAGGCGGCTCTGGGAGAATGAAGGTTGTAAACCGCATTTCACGCGATTCATAGTTCAGAGCCGCGCTCTGGAGCTTCTGTGACGTCTTCTTACTTCAGAACGGGCTTCTGGGGAATTATGGCTCAAGAGCTAATCCTGTCGGACTTTGCCTCATTTCTGACTTTCAAGACAGTTTTGTGCAATCCGTGCCCATTATTTGGAGATAAATGGGTGCAGCGGCACTCTAGGCGTTTTGGGGTATTCCGGTCCAGTCTTTCACCTTAAAATTCGTTTCAGGCGATTCTATGCAGAAGCACCCGTTTGATGATATTCTGAGATACCTTCCTCTTTAATAAGTATTTCAGGCGAATCACGGCTTAGGAACGCATTACATGGGCTTTAGGGTTGTTTCAGACTAAAACGCGTGCTTCGGGCAATTCCGAGGTGATTTTATCATGAAACCACGTTCTAGGTGGCTCTTGAAAGATGCTGGCTCCAAACCGCGTTTCACGAAATCCACGGTCGAAAGACGCGCATAGGAAACTTCCAGGAATCCTTTTCCCCTTCAGACGGGACTCGGGCAAACTGGGGTTGAACAACTCATCGTGCGGTATTCAGAGACATTTCTTACTGAAAACCGTATTTCGTGCGGTGAATAGCCTATATCCGGATAAAAGCGTGTCCAGGGTGATTCTACGGCACTCAGGGGGTTATGCTCTTCCGTTTTGCTTTGAAATGCATCTCATACGGTCCTAGGCTGAAATACGCATTTTAGGATATTATGAGGTATGCCTTTCTTTAAAACGTGCTCCACGCGATTCTAGGGTTTCGAACGAATTGCCGGCTATTCAAGGTTGTTTAAGACCGGATCCCATGCTTCGGGCAGCCTGTTGGGGATTCTAAGCGTCTCCTGGCAAATGTAAGCTGTAAACAGCGTTTCGCGCAAGTGATGGTTAGAAGACTCGCTCGTGAAAGTACGAGTACTGCTTTTTCTTTTTCTTTTTTACTTTGAAATGGGTTTCCGGCAAGTTAGTGCATAAAAACTAGTCTCGAGCAGTGGCAGCAGCAAATCTCGAGCACTCTCTTGATCATTTTAAGGAATTCGCAGGGCTGGGCGTCAATTGGACAAAAAGGTGCAAGTTTCTTTGCAAATTGTAAGACTGATGAACAGATGGCAATATCTTCAATTCTTAATGTCACGAAGGTAGATCTTCCAATCAGATATGTTGGGGTTCCCTTGTCTTCCAGGAAGCTCAATTTCAATGACCGTGAACCTCTACTAGCGAAAGTTCGGCAACGATTATTTGGGTGGAAAGCTAAAGCATCATCATATGCAGGTAGCGTGGAACTGATTAAGTCTACATTATCTTCCTTCCATCTATTACGGGCGACTGTATTTATGCTTCCTCAAGCTGCTTTGCATGCTTTGGATCGTCATGTCAGGGACTTCCTCTGGAATTGTTGAATTCTCATTACATCCATCCTATAGCTTGGGACTCTATATGCCAACCGATAGCTATGGGTGGATTGGGTATCGACTCAATTCATGGAACAGCCAAGGCAGCCCTCTTAAGGAAAGTTTGGAATGTTGTCAGCAACAAACACACCTGCTGGAGCTTATGGACTAATGACAAGTACTTCCGTGGAACGTCTTTTTGGGACGTGTTAATCCCTAAAACTGCCCCTTGGGGTTGGAAGAACATTTTAGTGCTTAGACTGATTGCTATGCCTCACATAAAATTACTAGCTGGCAATGGGCACCAAATAAAGTTCTGGATTGACCCTTGGGTTAATGGAGGGCGTTTAAAAGATTGTCATGGAGATAGAGCAGTGTATGATCTAGGCGTGGGGCCTGATATTAACGTCCCTCAATTTATTCAGAATCACAGGTGGAGGTTTCCCACTCCCACTTCAAATGCATTGATGGATATCTTCCAAACGATTCCAAATGAGATCGAGCCATGGCCTAACTTCAATGATGGACTTGTTTGGACTCTACAAGAGCATGGCAACTTCACTTTAAAGTCTCCTCACAATCTAGTATGCAGGAAATGGGATCAAACCCTCCAGCGGCCTTCTATGATTTGGTTTACAGGGTGTATTAAAAAACACTCCATCTGTGCTTGGATGTTACTAAGGGGAAGGCTAAAGAAAAAAGATTTTCTCCTTCAAAGGAATGTGGCGTGTGATTCTTGTTGCGTTCTTTGCAATTTGTACATGTGAGACAGCTGCTCATTTAATTTTCTACTGCCCTTACTCTCAAGAAGTGTGGAAATCTCTCTTAGAAAAGCTAGACCTGGAGCCGATCAGCTGTGAAAATCCTCCATTGGAATTGCTGGAATCCATTATATTTCCAATAGAGCAGCAACAGACAGGCCTTCTGACTCCTGGGAACACTCCAGCACGGCTGTGTTACAGAACATTATTCAGACCGCATGCAGCAGAACTCATTATCTTGACATAGCTTTCTTTCCCAAATGAAATTTGTCATCATTGGAATGTTCCTCCAAGCAACTCAGGTCTCCGATCGAAGCTTCCTCCCTAATTGAACCCTGGGTGGCGAGTATCTACTTGGTCAACTAATAACCATGTGATTGGAGTTCTACGGAGTGACGTCCATAAACAGAAGGCAGGTCATATTGAGCAGGAGTTGACTTACTTTATGGCAGTATTTCAAATAATGCAGCTCATTCCAGAGAATATCACACATCTTACTATTGACTCAGATTCAGCGCTCCATCAAGTCTTCAGAAGTCTGATTGGAAGGCACGCTTTCAAGTAAGAAGATTACATGCATTTCCTAATAAATTTGAGCAGATTCAGTACTTGATGCTTCATCTAAGAACAGCTCGATTCCGCAAAGTTTTAAACAGAAACTCAGCTACTTTCTACGGTAATCATAATGCATTTGAATATTTGTATAGACAAAAATATAGAAGCTAGTGAGCAGCTTTGGTGGTTAGTTTATTTATGGATTATTTTAGTACTTATTTGTTTATTAGTTGTAAATAGAGGGGTATGCCCCTTTGGAAGCATCTTCCATGTGGGAGAGTTCCTTTTCTGTATTATATTCTTTTAGAAATAGAAGAACTAACTTTTCCTTCAAAAAAAAATAAAGAAAAGATAAAAACCAGTCTCGAGGGATTCTGCCCCGTTTCCGACCAAAAACCGTATCTCGTGCAGTCAAGAGCCGACATTTGGATAAAAACGCGGGTTCGATGATTCTAGTGCATTTCATGGCATCACGATCTAGTCTTACGCTTCGAGATGCGTTCCATACTACTCTAGGCCGAAACACACATTTCAGGATATTTTGAGATACGTTTAGCTTAAAGACGTTTTTCACGCGTTTCTGGGGTTAGGAACGCGTTGCAGGGGTTTCAAGGTTGTTTAAGACCGAGACCAGTGCTTCGGGCAGTTCGTTGGTAGTTCTAGGCGGCTCTGGGAGAATGAAGGTTGTAAACCGCATTTCACGCGATTCATAGTTCAGAGCCGCGCTCTGGAGCTTCTGTGACGTCTTCTTACTTCAGAACGGGCTTCTGGGGAATTATGGCTCAAGAGCTAATCCTGTCGGACTTTGCCTCATTTCTGACTTTCAAGACAGTTTTGTGCAATCCGTGCCCATTATTTGGAGATAAATGGGTGCAGCGGCACTCTAGGCGTTTTGGGGTATTCCGGTCCAGTCTTTCACCTTAAAATTCGTTTCAGGCGATTCTATGCAGAAGCACCCGTTTGATGATATTCTGAGATACCTTCCTCTTTAATAAGTATTTCAGGCGAATCACGGCTTAGGAACGCATTACATGGGCTTTAGGGTTGTTTCAGACTAAAACGCGTGCTTCGGGCAATTCCGAGGTGATTTTATCATGAAACCACGTTCTAGGTGGCTCTTGAAAGATGCTGGCTCCAAACCGCGTTTCACGAAATCCACGGTCGAAAGACGCGCATAGGAAACTTCCAGGAATCCTTTTCCCCTTCAGACGGGACTCGGGCAAACTGGGGTTGAACAACTCATCGTGCGGTATTCAGAGACATTTCTTACTGAAAACCGTATTTCGTGCGGTGAATAGCCTATATCCGGATAAAAGCGTGTCCAGGGTGATTCTACGGCACTCAGGGGGTTATGCTCTTCCGTTTTGCTTTGAAATGCATCTCATACGGTCCTAGGCTGAAATACGCATTTTAGGATATTATGAGGTATGCCTTTCTTTAAAACGTGCTCCACGCGATTCTAGGGTTTCGAACGAATTGCCGGCTATTCAAGGTTGTTTAAGACCGGATCCCATGCTTCGGGCAGCCTGTTGGGGATTCTAAGCGTCTCCTGGCAAATGTAAGCTGTAAACAGCGTTTCGCGCAAGTGATGGTTAGAAGACTCGCTCGTGAAAGTACGAGTACTGCTTTTTCTTTTTCTTTTTTACTTTGAAATGGGTTTCCGGCAAGTTAGTGCATAAAAACTAGTCTCGAGCAGTGGCAGCAGCAAATCTCGAGCACTCTCTTGATCATTTTAAGGAATTCGCAGGGCTGGGCGTCAATTGGACAAAAAGGTGCAAGTTTCTTTGCAAATTGTAAGACTGATGAACAGATGGCAATATCTTCAATTCTTAATGTCACGAAGGTAGATCTTCCAATCAGATATGTTGGGGTTCCCTTGTCTTCCAGGAAGCTCAATTTCAATGACCGTGAACCTCTACTAGCGAAAGTTCGGCAACGATTATTTGGGTGGAAAGCTAAAGCATCATCATATGCAGGTAGCGTGGAACTGATTAAGTCTACATTATCTTCCTTCCATCTATTACGGGCGACTGTATTTATGCTTCCTCAAGCTGCTTTGCATGCTTTGGATCGTCATGTCAGGGACTTCCTCTGGAATTGTTGAATTCTCATTACATCCATCCTATAGCTTGGGACTCTATATGCCAACCGATAGCTATGGGTGGATTGGGTATCGACTCAATTCATGGAACAGCCAAGGCAGCCCTCTTAAGGAAAGTTTGGAATGTTGTCAGCAACAAACACACCTGCTGGAGCTTATGGACTAATGACAAGTACTTCCGTGGAACGTCTTTTTGGGACGTGTTAATCCCTAAAACTGCCCCTTGGGGTTGGAAGAACATTTTAGTGCTTAGACTGATTGCTATGCCTCACATAAAATTACTAGCTGGCAATGGGCACCAAATAAAGTTCTGGATTGACCCTTGGGTTAATGGAGGGCGTTTAAAAGATTGTCATGGAGATAGAGCAGTGTATGATCTAGGCGTGGGGCCTGATATTAACGTCCCTCAATTTATTCAGAATCACAGGTGGAGGTTTCCCACTCCCACTTCAAATGCATTGATGGATATCTTCCAAACGATTCCAAATGAGATCGAGCCATGGCCTAACTTCAATGATGGACTTGTTTGGACTCTACAAGAGCATGGCAACTTCACTTTAAAGTCTCCTCACAATCTAGTATGCAGGAAATGGGATCAAACCCTCCAGCGGCCTTCTATGATTTGGTTTACAGGGTGTATTAAAAAACACTCCATCTGTGCTTGGATGTTACTAAGGGGAAGGCTAAAGAAAAAAGATTTTCTCCTTCAAAGGAATGTGGCGTGTGATTCTTGTTGCGTTCTTTGCAATTTGTACATGTGAGACAGCTGCTCATTTAATTTTCTACTGCCCTTACTCTCAAGAAGTGTGGAAATCTCTCTTAGAAAAGCTAGACCTGGAGCCGATCAGCTGTGAAAATCCTCCATTGGAATTGCTGGAATCCATTATATTTCCAATAGAGCAGCAACAGACAGGCCTTCTGACTCCTGGGAACACTCCAGCACGGCTGTGTTACAGAACATTATTCAGACCGCATGCAGCAGAACTCATTATCTTGACATAGCTTTCTTTCCCAAATGAAATTTGTCATCATTGGAATGTTCCTCCAAGCAACTCAGGTCTCCGATCGAAGCTTCCTCCCTAATTGAACCCTGGGTGGCGAGTATCTACTTGGTCAACTAATAACCATGTGATTGGAGTTCTACGGAGTGACGTCCATAAACAGAAGGCAGGTCATATTGAGCAGGAGTTGACTTACTTTATGGCAGTATTTCAAATAATGCAGCTCATTCCAGAGAATATCACACATCTTACTATTGACTCAGATTCAGCGCTCCATCAAGTCCTCAGAAGTCTGATTGGAAGGTACGCTTTCAAGTAAGAAGATTACATGCATTTCCTAATAAATTTGAGCAGATTCAGTACTTGATGCTTCATCTAAGAACAGCTCGATTCCGCAAAGTTTTAAACAGAAACTCAGCTACTTTCTACGGTAATCATAATGCATTTGAATATTTGTATAGACAAAAATATAGAAGCTAGTGAGCAGCTTTGGTGGTTAGTTTATTTATGGATTATTTTAGTACTTATTTGTTTATTAGTTGTAAATAGAGGGGTATGCCCCTTTGGAAGCATCTTCCATGTGGGAGAGTTCCTTTTCTGTATTATATTCTTTTAGAAATAGAAGAACTAACTTTTCCTTCAAAAAAAAATAAAGAAAAGATAAAAACCAGTCTCGAGGGATTCTGCCCCGTTTCCGACCAAAAACCGTATCTCGTGCAGTCAAGAGCCGACATTTGGATAAAAACGCGGGTTCGATGATTCTAGTGCATTTCATGGCATCACGATCTAGTCTTACGCTTCGAGATGCGTTCCATACTACTCTAGGCCGAAACACACATTTCAGGATATTTTGAGATACGTTTAGCTTAAAGACGTTTTTCACGCGTTTCTGGGGTTAGGAACGCGTTGCAGGGGTTTCAAGGTTGTTTAAGACCGAGACCAGTGCTTCGGGCAGTTCGTTGGTAGTTCTAGGCGGCTCTGGGAGAATGAAGGTTGTAAACCGCATTTCACGCGATTCATAGTTCAGAGCCGCGCTCTGGAGCTTCTGTGACGTCTTCTTACTTCAGAACGGGCTTCTGGGGAATTATGGCTCAAGAGCTAATCCTGTCGGACTTTGCCTCATTTCTGACTTTCAAGACAGTTTTGTGCAATCCGTGCCCATTATTTGGAGATAAATGGGTGCAGCGGCACTCTAGGCGTTTTGGGGTATTCCGGTCCAGTCTTTCACCTTAAAATTCGTTTCAGGCGATTCTATGCAGAAGCACCCGTTTGATGATATTCTGAGATACCTTCCTCTTTAATAAGTATTTCAGGCGAATCACGGCTTAGGAACGCATTACATGGGCTTTAGGGTTGTTTCAGACTAAAACGCGTGCTTCGGGCAATTCCGAGGTGATTTTATCATGAAACCACGTTCTAGGTGGCTCTTGAAAGATGCTGGCTCCAAACCGCGTTTCACGAAATCCACGGTCGAAAGACGCGCATAGGAAACTTCCAGGAATCCTTTTCCCCTTCAGACGGGACTCGGGCAAACTGGGGTTGAACAACTCATCGTGCGGTATTCAGAGACATTTCTTACTGAAAACCGTATTTCGTGCGGTGAATAGCCTATATCCGGATAAAAGCGTGTCCAGGGTGATTCTACGGCACTCAGGGGGTTATGCTCTTCCGTTTTGCTTTGAAATGCATCTCATACGGTCCTAGGCTGAAATACGCATTTTAGGATATTATGAGGTATGCCTTTCTTTAAAACGTGCTCCACGCGATTCTAGGGTTTCGAACGAATTGCCGGCTATTCAAGGTTGTTTAAGACCGGATCCCATGCTTCGGGCAGCCTGTTGGGGATTCTAAGCGTCTCCTGGCAAATGTAAGCTGTAAACAGCGTTTCGCGCAAGTGATGGTTAGAAGACTCGCTCGTGAAAGTACGAGTACTGCTTTTTCTTTTTCTTTTTTACTTTGAAATGGGTTTCCGGCAAGTTAGTGCATAAAAACTAGTCTCGAGCAGTGGCAGCAGCAAATCTCGAGCACTCTCTTGATCATTTTAAGGAATTCGCAGGGCTGGGCGTCAATTGGACAAAAAGGTGCAAGTTTCTTTGCAAATTGTAAGACTGATGAACAGATGGCAATATCTTCAATTCTTAATGTCACGAAGGTAGATCTTCCAATCAGATATGTTGGGGTTCCCTTGTCTTCCAGGAAGCTCAATTTCAATGACCGTGAACCTCTACTAGCGAAAGTTCGGCAACGATTATTTGGGTGGAAAGCTAAAGCATCATCATATGCAGGTAGCGTGGAACTGATTAAGTCTACATTATCTTCCTTCCATCTATTACGGGCGACTGTATTTATGCTTCCTCAAGCTGCTTTGCATGCTTTGGATCGTCATGTCAGGGACTTCCTCTGGAATTGTTGAATTCTCATTACATCCATCCTATAGCTTGGGACTCTATATGCCAACCGATAGCTATGGGTGGATTGGGTATCGACTCAATTCATGGAACAGCCAAGGCAGCCCTCTTAAGGAAAGTTTGGAATGTTGTCAGCAACAAACACACCTGCTGGAGCTTATGGACTAATGACAAGTACTTCCGTGGAACGTCTTTTTGGGACGTGTTAATCCCTAAAACTGCCCCTTGGGGTTGGAAGAACATTTTAGTGCTTAGACTGATTGCTATGCCTCACATAAAATTACTAGCTGGCAATGGGCACCAAATAAAGTTCTGGATTGACCCTTGGGTTAATGGAGGGCGTTTAAAAGATTGTCATGGAGATAGAGCAGTGTATGATCTAGGCGTGGGGCCTGATATTAACGTCCCTCAATTTATTCAGAATCACAGGTGGAGGTTTCCCACTCCCACTTCAAATGCATTGATGGATATCTTCCAAACGATTCCAAATGAGATCGAGCCATGGCCTAACTTCAATGATGGACTTGTTTGGACTCTACAAGAGCATGGCAACTTCACTTTAAAGTCTCCTCACAATCTAGTATGCAGGAAATGGGATCAAACCCTCCAGCGGCCTTCTATGATTTGGTTTACAGGGTGTATTAAAAAACACTCCATCTGTGCTTGGATGTTACTAAGGGGAAGGCTAAAGAAAAAAGATTTTCTCCTTCAAAGGAATGTGGCGTGTGATTCTTGTTGCGTTCTTTGCAATTTGTACATGTGAGACAGCTGCTCATTTAATTTTCTACTGCCCTTACTCTCAAGAAGTGTGGAAATCTCTCTTAGAAAAGCTAGACCTGGAGCCGATCAGCTGTGAAAATCCTCCATTGGAATTGCTGGAATCCATTATATTTCCAATAGAGCAGCAACAGACAGGCCTTCTGACTCCTGGGAACACTCCAGCACGGCTGTGTTACAGAACATTATTCAGACCGCATGCAGCAGAACTCATTATCTTGACATAGCTTTCTTTCCCAAATGAAATTTGTCATCATTGGAATGTTCCTCCAAGCAACTCAGGTCTCCGATCGAAGCTTCCTCCCTAATTGAACCCTGGGTGGCGAGTATCTACTTGGTCAACTAATAACCATGTGATTGGAGTTCTACGGAGTGACGTCCATAAACAGAAGGCAGGTCATATTGAGCAGGAGTTGACTTACTTTATGGCAGTATTTCAAATAATGCAGCTCATTCCAGAGAATATCACACATCTTACTATTGACTCAGATTCAGCGCTCCATCAAGTCTTCAGAAGTCTGATTGGAAGGTACGCTTTCAAGTAAGAAGATTACATTCATTTCCTAATAAATTTGAGCAGATTCAGTACTTGATGCTTCATCTAAGAACAGCTCGATTCCGCAAAGTTTTAAACAGAAACTCAGCTACTTTCTACGGTAATCATAATGCATTTGAATATTTGTATAGACAAAAATATAGAAGCTAGTGAGCAGCTTTGGTGGTTAGTTTATTTATGGATTATTTTAGTACTTATTTGTTTATTAGTTGTAAATAGAGGGGTATGCCCCTTTGGAAGCATCTTCCATGTGGGAGAGTTCCTTTTCTGTATTATATTCTTTTAGAAATAGAAGAACTAACTTTTCCTTCAAAAAAAAATAAAGAAAAGATAAAAACCAGTCTCGAGGGATTCTGCCCCGTTTCCGACCAAAAACCGTATCTCGTGCAGTCAAGAGCCGACATTTGGATAAAAACGCGGGTTCGATGATTCTAGTGCATTTCATGGCATCACGATCTAGTCTTACGCTTCGAGATGCCTTCCATACTACTCTAGGCCGAAACACACATTTCAGGATATTTTGAGATACGTTTAGCTTAAAGACGTTTTTCACGCGATTCTGGGGTTAGGAACGCGTTGCAGGGGTTTCAAGGTTGTTTAAGACCGAGACCAGTGCTTCGGGCAGTTTGTTGGTAGTTCTAGGCGGCTCTGGGAGAATGAAGGTTGTAAACCGCATTTCACGCGATTCATAGTTCAGAGCCGCGCTCTGGAGCTTCTGTGACGTCTTCTTACTTCAGAACGGGCTTCTGGGGAATTATGACTCAAGAGCTAATCCTGTCGGACTTTGCCTCATTTCTGACTTTCAAGACAGTTTTGTGCAATCCGTGCCCATTATTTGGAGATAAATGGGTGCAGCGGCACTCTAGGCGTTTTGGGGTATTCCGGTCCAGTCTTTCACCTTAAAATTCGTTTCAGGCGATTCTATGCAGAAGCACCCGTTTGATGATATTCTGAGATACCTTCCTCTTTAATAAGTATTTCAGGCGAATCACGGCTTAGGAACGCATTACATGGGCTTTAGGGTTGTTTCAGACTAAAACGCGTGCTTCGGGCAATTCCGAGGTGATTTTATCATGAAACCACGTTCTAGGTGGCTCTTGAAAGATGCTGGCTCCAAACCGCGTTTCACGAAATCCACGGTCGAAAGACGCGCATAGGAAACTTCCAGGAATCCTTTTCCCCTTCAGACGGGACTCGGGCAAACTGGGGTTGAACAACTCATCGTGCGGTATTCAGAGACATTTCTTACTGAAAACCGTATTTCGTGCGGTGAATAGCCTATATCCGGATAAAAGCGTGTCCAGGGTGATTCTACGGCACTCAGGGGGTTATGCTCTTCCGTTTTGCTTTGAAATGCATCTCATACGGTCCTAGGCTGAAATACGCATTTTAGGATATTATGAGGTATGCCTTTCTTTAAAACGTGCTCCACGCGATTCTAGGGTTTCGAACGAATTGCCGGCTATTCAAGGTTGTTTAAGACCGGATCCCATGCTTCGGGCAGCCTGTTGGGGATTCTAAGCGTCTCCTGGCAAATGTAAGCTGTAAACAGCGTTTCGCGCAAGTGATGGTTAGAAGACTCGCTCGTGAAAGTACGAGTACTGCTTTTTCTTTTTCTTTTTTACTTTGAAATGGGTTTCCGGCAAGTTAGTGCATAAAAACTAGTCTCGAGCAGTGGCAGCAGCAAATCTCGAGCACTCTCTTGATCATTTTAAGGAATTCGCAGGGCTGGGCGTCAATTGGACAAAAAGGTGCAAGTTTCTTTGCAAATTGTAAGACTGATGAACAGATGGCAATATCTTCAATTCTTAATGTCACGAAGGTAGATCTTCCAATCAGATATGTTGGGGTTCCCTTGTCTTCCAGGAAGCTCAATTTCAATGACCGTGAACCTCTACTAGCGAAAGTTCGGCAACGATTATTTGGGTGGAAAGCTAAAGCATCATCATATGCAGGTAGCGTGGAACTGATTAAGTCTACATTATCTTCCTTCCATCTATTACGGGCGACTGTATTTATGCTTCCTCAAGCTGCTTTGCATGCTTTGGATCGTCATGTCAGGGACTTCCTCTGGAATTGTTGAATTCTCATTACATCCATCCTATAGCTTGGGACTCTATATGCCAACCGATAGCTATGGGTGGATTGGGTATCGACTCAATTCATGGAACAGCCAAGGCAGCCCTCTTAAGGAAAGTTTGGAATGTTGTCAGCAACAAACACACCTGCTGGAGCTTATGGACTAATGACAAGTACTTCCGTGGAACGTCTTTTTGGGACGTGTTAATCCCTAAAACTGCCCCTTGGGGTTGGAAGAACATTTTAGTGCTTAGACTGATTGCTATGCCTCACATAAAATTACTAGCTGGCAATGGGCACCAAATAAAGTTCTGGATTGACCCTTGGGTTAATGGAGGGCGTTTAAAAGATTGTCATGGAGATAGAGCAGTGTATGATCTAGGCGTGGGGCCTGATATTAACGTCCCTCAATTTATTCAGAATCACAGGTGGAGGTTTCCCACTCCCACTTCAAATGCATTGATGGATATCTTCCAAACGATTCCAAATGAGATCGAGCCATGGCCTAACTTCAATGATGGACTTGTTTGGACTCTACAAGAGCATGGCAACTTCACTTTAAAGTCTCCTCACAATCTAGTATGCAGGAAATGGGATCAAACCCTCCAGCGGCCTTCTATGATTTGGTTTACAGGGTGTATTAAAAAACACTCCATCTGTGCTTGGATGTTACTAAGGGGAAGGCTAAAGAAAAAAGATTTTCTCCTTCAAAGGAATGTGGCGTGTGATTCTTGTTGCGTTCTTTGCAATTTGTACATGTGAGACAGCTGCTCATTTAATTTTCTACTGCCCTTACTCTCAAGAAGTGTGGAAATCTCTCTTAGAAAAGCTAGACCTGGAGCCGATCAGCTGTGAAAATCCTCCATTGGAATTGCTGGAATCCATTATATTTCCAATAGAGCAGCAACAGACAGGCCTTCTGACTCCTGGGAACACTCCAGCACGGCTGTGTTACAGAACATTATTCAGACCGCATGCAGCAGAACTCATTATCTTGACATAGCTTTCTTTCCCAAATGAAATTTGTCATCATTGGAATGTTCCTCCAAGCAACTCAGGTCTCCGATCGAAGCTTCCTCCCTAATTGAACCCTGGGTGGCGAGTATCTACTTGGTCAACTAATAACCATGTGATTGGAGTTCTACGGAGTGACGTCCATAAACAGAAGGCAGGTCATATTGAGCAGGAGTTGACTTACTTTATGGCAGTATTTCAAATAATGCAGCTCATTCCAGAGAATATCACACATCTTACTATTGACTCAGATTCAGCGCTCCATCAAGTCCTCAGAAGTCTGATTGGAAGGTACGCTTTCAAGTAAGAAGATTACATGCATTTCCTAATAAATTTGAGCAGATTCAGTACTTGATGCTTCATCTAAGAACAGCTCGATTCCGCAAAGTTTTAAACAGAAACTCAGCTACTTTCTACGGTAATCATAATGCATTTGAATATTTGTATAGACAAAAATATAGAAGCTAGTGAGCAGCTTTGGTGGTTAGTTTATTTATGGATTATTTTAGTACTTATTTGTTTATTAGTTGTAAATAGAGGGGTATGCCCCTTTGGAAGCATCTTCCATGTGGGAGAGTTCCTTTTCTGTATTATATTCTTTTAGAAATAGAAGAACTAACTTTTCCTTCAAAAAAAAATAAAGAAAAGATAAAAACCAGTCTCGAGGGATTCTGCCCCGTTTCCGACCAAAAACCGTATCTCGTGCAGTCAAGAGCCGACATTTGGATAAAAACGCGGGTTCGATGATTCTAGTGCATTTCATGGCATCACGATCTAGTCTTACGCTTCGAGATGCGTTCCATACTACTCTAGGCCGAAACACACATTTCAGGATATTTTGAGATACGTTTAGCTTAAAGACGTTTTTCACGCGTTTCTGGGGTTAGGAACGCGTTGCAGGGGTTTCAAGGTTGTTTAAGACCGAGACCAGTGCTTCGGGCAGTTCGTTGGTAGTTCTAGGCGGCTCTGGGAGAATGAAGGTTGTAAACCGCATTTCACGCGATTCATAGTTCAGAGCCGCGCTCTGGAGCTTCTGTGACGTCTTCTTACTTCAGAACGGGCTTCTGGGGAATTATGGCTCAAGAGCTAATCCTGTCGGACTTTGCCTCATTTCTGACTTTCAAGACAGTTTTGTGCAATCCGTGCCCATTATTTGGAGATAAATGGGTGCAGCGGCACTCTAGGCGTTTTGGGGTATTCCGGTCCAGTCTTTCACCTTAAAATTCGTTTCAGGCGATTCTATGCTGAAGCACCCGTTTGATGATATTCTGAGATACCTTCCTCTTTAATAAGTATTTCAGGCGAATCACGGCTTAGGAACGCATTACATGGGCTTTAGGGTTGTTTCAGACTAAAACGCGTGCTTCGGGCAATTCCGAGGTGATTTTATCATGAAACCACGTTCTAGGTGGCTCTTGAAAGATGCTGGCTCCAAACCGCGTTTCACGAAATCCACGGTCGAAAGACGCGCATAGGAAACTTCCAGGAATCCTTTTCCCCTTCAGACGGGACTCGGGCAAACTGGGGTTGAACAACTCATCGTGCGGTATTCAGAGACATTTCTTACTGAAAACCGTATTTCGTGCGGTGAATAGCCTATATCCGGATAAAAGCGTGTCCAGGGTGATTCTACGGCACTCAGGGGGTTATGCTCTTCCGTTTTGCTTTGAAATGCATCTCATACGGTCCTAGGCTGAAATACGCATTTTAGGATATTATGAGGTATGCCTTTCTTTAAAACGTGCTCCACGCGATTCTAGGGTTTCGAACGAATTGCCGGCTATTCAAGGTTGTTTAAGACCGGATCCCATGCTTCGGGCAGCCTGTTGGGGATTCTAAGCGTCTCCTGGCAAATGTAAGCTGTAAACAGCGTTTCGCGCAAGTGATGGTTAGAAGACTCGCTCGTGAAAGTACGAGTACTGCTTTTTCTTTTTCTTTTTTACTTTGAAATGGGTTTCCGGCAAGTTAGTGCATAAAAACTAGTCTCGAGCAGTGGCAGCAGCAAATCTCGAGCACTCTCTTGATCATTTTAAGGAATTCGCAGGGCTGGGCGTCAATTGGACAAAAAGGTGCAAGTTTCTTTGCAAATTGTAAGACTGATGAACAGATGGCAATATCTTCAATTCTTAATGTCACGAAGGTAGATCTTCCAATCAGATATGTTGGGGTTCCCTTGTCTTCCAGGAAGCTCAATTTCAATGACCGTGAACCTCTACTAGCGAAAGTTCGGCAACGATTATTTGGGTGGAAAGCTAAAGCATCATCATATGCAGGTAGCGTGGAACTGATTAAGTCTACATTATCTTCCTTCCATCTATTACGGGCGACTGTATTTATGCTTCCTCAAGCTGCTTTGCATGCTTTGGATCGTCATGTCAGGGACTTCCTCTGGAATTGTTGAATTCTCATTACATCCATCCTATAGCTTGGGACTCTATATGCCAACCGATAGCTATGGGTGGATTGGGTATCGACTCAATTCATGGAACAGCCAAGGCAGCCCTCTTAAGGAAAGTTTGGAATGTTGTCAGCAACAAACACACCTGCTGGAGCTTATGGACTAATGACAAGTACTTCCGTGGAACGTCTTTTTGGGACGTGTTAATCCCTAAAACTGCCCCTTGGGGTTGGAAGAACATTTTAGTGCTTAGACTGATTGCTATGCCTCACATAAAATTACTAGCTGGCAATGGGCACCAAATAAAGTTCTGGATTGACCCTTGGGTTAATGGAGGGCGTTTAAAAGATTGTCATGGAGATAGAGCAGTGTATGATCTAGGCGTGGGGCCTGATATTAACGTCCCTCAATTTATTCAGAATCACAGGTGGAGGTTTCCCACTCCCACTTCAAATGCATTGATGGATATCTTCCAAACGATTCCAAATGAGATCGAGCCATGGCCTAACTTCAATGATGGACTTGTTTGGACTCTACAAGAGCATGGCAACTTCACTTTAAAGTCTCCTCACAATCTAGTATGCAGGAAATGGGATCAAACCCTCCAGCGGCCTTCTATGATTTGGTTTACAGGGTGTATTAAAAAACACTCCATCTGTGCTTGGATGTTACTAAGGGGAAGGCTAAAGAAAAAAGATTTTCTCCTTCAAAGGAATGTGGCGTGTGATTCTTGTTGCGTTCTTTGCAATTTGTACATGTGAGACAGCTGCTCATTTAATTTTCTACTGCCCTTACTCTCAAGAAGTGTGGAAATCTCTCTTAGAAAAGCTAGACCTGGAGCCGATCAGCTGTGAAAATCCTCCATTGGAATTGCTGGAATCCATTATATTTCCAATAGAGCAGCAACAGACAGGCCTTCTGACTCCTGGGAACACTCCAGCACGGCTGTGTTACAGAACATTATTCAGACCGCATGCAGCAGAACTCATTATCTTGACATAGCTTTCTTTCCCAAATGAAATTTGTCATCATTGGAATGTTCCTCCAAGCAACTCAGGTCTCCGATCGAAGCTTCCTCCCTAATTGAACCCTGGGTGGCGAGTATCTACTTGGTCAACTAATAACCATGTGATTGGAGTTCTACGGAGTGACGTCCATAAACAGAAGGCAGGTCATATTGAGCAGGAGTTGACTTACTTTATGGCAGTATTTCAAATAATGCAGCTCATTCCAGAGAATATCACACATCTTACTATTGACTCAGATTCAGCGCTCCATCAAGTCCTCAGAAGTCTGATTGGAAGGTACGCTTTCAAGTAAGAAGATTACATGCATTTCCTAATAAATTTGAGCAGATTCAGTACTTGATGCTTCATCTAAGAACAGCTCGATTCCGCAAAGTTTTAAACAGAAACTCAGCTACTTTCTACGGTAATCATAATGCATTTGAATATTTGTATAGACAAAAATATAGAAGCTAGTGAGCAGCTTTGGTGGTTAGTTTATTTATGGATTATTTTAGTACTTATTTGTTTATTAGTTGTAAATAGAGGGGTATGCCCCTTTGGAAGCATCTTCCATGTGGGAGAGTTCCTTTTCTGTATTATATTCTTTTAGAAATAGAAGAACTAACTTTTCCTTCAAAAAAAAATAAAGAAAAGATAAAAACCAGTCTCGAGGGATTCTGCCCCGTTTCCGACCAAAAACCGTATCTCGTGCAGTCAAGAGCCGACATTTGGATAAAAACGCGGGTTCGATGATTCTAGTGCATTTCATGGCATCACGATCTAGTCTTACGCTTCGAGATGCGTTCCATACTACTCTAGGCCGAAACACACATTTCAGGATATTTTGAGATACGTTTAGCTTAAAGACGTTTTTCACGCGTTTCTGGGGTTAGGAACGCGTTGCAGGGGTTTCAAGGTTGTTTAAGACCGAGACCAGTGCTTCGGGCAGTTCGTTGGTAGTTCTAGGCGGCTCTGGGAGAATGAAGGTTGTAAACCGCATTTCACGCGATTCATAGTTCAGAGCCGCGCTCTGGAGCTTCTGTGACGTCTTCTTACTTCAGAACGGGCTTCTGGGGAATTATGGCTCAAGAGCTAATCCTGTCGGACTTTGCCTCATTTCTGACTTTCAAGACAGTTTTGTGCAATCCGTGCCCATTATTTGGAGATAAATGGGTGCAGCGGCACTCTAGGCGTTTTGGGGTATTCCGGTCCAGTCTTTCACCTTAAAATTCGTTTCAGGCGATTCTATGCTGAAGCACCCGTTTGATGATATTCTGAGATACCTTCCTCTTTAATAAGTATTTCAGGCGAATCACGGCTTAGGAACGCATTACATGGGCTTTAGGGTTGTTTCAGACTAAAACGCGTGCTTCGGGCAATTCCGAGGTGATTTTATCATGAAACCACGTTCTAGGTGGCTCTTGAAAGATGCTGGCTCCAAACCGCGTTTCACGAAATCCACGGTCGAAAGACGCGCATAGGAAACTTCCAGGAATCCTTTTCCCCTTCAGACGGGACTCGGGCAAACTGGGGTTGAACAACTCATCGTGCGGTATTCAGAGACATTTCTTACTGAAAACCGTATTTCGTGCGGTGAATAGCCTATATCCGGATAAAAGCGTGTCCAGGGTGATTCTACGGCACTCAGGGGGTTATGCTCTTCCGTTTTGCTTTGAAATGCATCTCATACGGTCCTAGGCTGAAATACGCATTTTAGGATATTATGAGGTATGCCTTTCTTTAAAACGTGCTCCACGCGATTCTAGGGTTTCGAACGAATTGCCGGCTATTCAAGGTTGTTTAAGACCGGATCCCATGCTTCGGGCAGCCTGTTGGGGATTCTAAGCGTCTCCTGGCAAATGTAAGCTGTAAACAGCGTTTCGCGCAAGTGATGGTTAGAAGACTCGCTCGTGAAAGTACGAGTACTGCTTTTTCTTTTTCTTTTTTACTTTGAAATGGGTTTCCGGCAAGTTAGTGCATAAAAACTAGTCTCGAGCAGTGGCAGCAGCAAATCTCGAGCACTCTCTTGATCATTTTAAGGAATTCGCAGGGCTGGGCGTCAATTGGACAAAAAGGTGCAAGTTTCTTTGCAAATTGTAAGACTGATGAACAGATGGCAATATCTTCAATTCTTAATGTCACGAAGGTAGATCTTCCAATCAGATATGTTGGGGTTCCCTTGTCTTCCAGGAAGCTCAATTTCAATGACCGTGAACCTCTACTAGCGAAAGTTCGGCAACGATTATTTGGGTGGAAAGCTAAAGCATCATCATATGCAGGTAGCGTGGAACTGATTAAGTCTACATTATCTTCCTTCCATCTATTACGGGCGACTGTATTTATGCTTCCTCAAGCTGCTTTGCATGCTTTGGATCGTCATGTCAGGGACTTCCTCTGGAATTGTTGAATTCTCATTACATCCATCCTATAGCTTGGGACTCTATATGCCAACCGATAGCTATGGGTGGATTGGGTATCGACTCAATTCATGGAACAGCCAAGGCAGCCCTCTTAAGGAAAGTTTGGAATGTTGTCAGCAACAAACACACCTGCTGGAGCTTATGGACTAATGACAAGTACTTCCGTGGAACGTCTTTTTGGGACGTGTTAATCCCTAAAACTGCCCCTTGGGGTTGGAAGAACATTTTAGTGCTTAGACTGATTGCTATGCCTCACATAAAATTACTAGCTGGCAATGGGCACCAAATAAAGTTCTGGACTGACCCTTGGGTTAATGGAGGGCGTTTTAAAAGATTGTCATGGAGATAGAGCAGTGTATGATCTAGGCGTGGGGCCTGATATTAACGTCCCTCAATTTATTCAGAATCACAGGTGGAGGTTTCCCACTCCCACTTCAAATGCATTGATGGATATCTTCCAAACGATTCCAAATGAGATCGAGCCATGGCCTAACTTCAATGATGGACTTGTTTGGACTCTACAAGAGCATGGCAACTTCACTTTAAAGTCTCCTCACAATCTAGTATGCAGGAAATGGGATCAAACCCTCCAGCGGCCTTCTATGATTTGGTTTACAGGGTGTATTAAAAAACACTCCATCTGTGCTTGGATGTTACTAAGGGGAAGGCTAAAGAAAAAAGATTTTCTCCTTCAAAGGAATGTGGCGTGTGATTCTTGTTGCGTTCTTTGCAATTTGTACATGTGAGACAGCTGCTCATTTAATTTTCTACTGCCCTTACTCTCAAGAAGTGTGGAAATCTCTCTTAGAAAAGCTAGACCTGGAGCCGATCAGCTGTGAAAATCCTCCATTGGAATTGCTGGAATCCATTATATTTCCAATAGAGCAGCAACAGACAGGCCTTCTGACTCCTGGGAACACTCCAGCACGGCTGTGTTACAGAACATTATTCAGACCGCATGCAGCAGAACTCATTATCTTGACATAGCTTTCTTTCCCAAATGAAATTTGTCATCATTGGAATGTTCCTCCAAGCAACTCAGGTCTCCGATCGAAGCTTCCTCCCTAATTGAACCCTGGGTGGCGAGTATCTACTTGGTCAACTAATAACCATGTGATTGGAGTTCTACGGAGTGACGTCCATAAACAGAAGGCAGGTCATATTGAGCAGGAGTTGACTTACTTTATGGCAGTATTTCAAATAATGCAGCTCATTCCAGAGAATATCACACATCTTACTATTGACTCAGATTCAGCGCTCCATCAAGTCCTCAGAAGTCTGATTGGAAGGTACGCTTTCAAGTAAGAAGATTACATACATTTCCTAATAAATTTGAGCAGATTCAGTACTTGATGCTTCATCTAAGAACAGCTCGATTCCGCAAAGTTTTAAACAGAAACTCAGCTACTTTCTACGGTAATCATAATGCATTTGAATATTTGTATAGACAAAAATATAGAAGCTAGTGAGCAGCTTTGGTGGTTAGTTTATTTATGGATTATTTTAGTACTTATTTGTTTATTAGTTGTAAATAGAGGGGTATGCCCCTTTGGAAGCATCTTCCATGTGGGAGAGTTCCTTTTCTGTATTATATTCTTTTAGAAATAGAAGAACTAACTTTTCCTTCAAAAAAAAATAAAGAAAAGATAAAAACCAGTCTCGAGGGATTCTGCCCCGTTTCCGACCAAAAACCGTATCTCGTGCAGTCAAGAGCCGACATTTGGATAAAAACGCGGGTTCGATGATTCTAGTGCATTTCATGGCATCACGATCTAGTCTTACGCTTCGAGATGCGTTCCATACTACTCTAGGCCGAAACACACATTTCAGGATATTTTGAGATACGTTTAGCTTAAAGACGTTTTTCACGCGATTCTGGGGTTAGGAACGCGTTGCAGGGGTTTCAAGGTTGTTTAAGACCGAGACCAGTGCTTCGGGCAGTTCGTTGGTAGTTCTAGGCGGCTCTGGGAGAATGAAGGTTGTAAACCGCATTTCACGCGATTCATAGTTCAGAGCCGCGCTCTGGAGCTTCTGTGACGTCTTCTTACTTCAGAACGGGCTTCTGGGGAATTATGGCTCAAGAGCTAATCCTGTCGGACTTTGCCTCATTTCTGACTTTCAAGACAGTTTTGTGCAATCCGTGCCCATTATTTGGAGATAAATGGGTGCAGCGGCACTCTAGGCGTTTTGGGGTATTCCGGTCCAGTCTTTCACCTTAAAATTCGTTTCAGGCGATTCTATGCTGAAGCACGCGTTTGATGATATTCTGAGATACCTTCCTCTTTAATAAGTATTTCAGGCGAATCACGGCTTAGGAACGCATTACATGGGCTTTAGGGTTGTTTCAGACTAAAACGCGTGCTTCGGGCAATTCCGAGGTGATTTTATCATGAAACCACGTTCTAGGTGGCTCTTGAAAGATGCTGGCTCCAAACCGCGTTTCACGAAATCCACGGTCGAAAGACGCGCATAGGAAACTTCCAGGAATCCTTTTCCCCTTCAGACGGGACTCGGGCAAACTGGGGTTGAACAACTCATCGTGCGGTATTCAGAGACATTTCTTACTGAAAACCGTATTTCGTGCGGTGAATAGCCTATATCCGGATAAAAGCGTGTCCAGGGTGATTCTACGGCACTCAGGGGGTTATGCTCTTCCGTTTTGCTTTGAAATGCATCTCATACGGTCCTAGGCTGAAATACGCATTTTAGGATATTATGAGGTATGCCTTTCTTTAAAACGTGCTCCACGCGATTCTAGGGTTTCGAACGAATTGCCGGCTATTCAAGGTTGTTTAAGACCGGATCCCATGCTTCGGGCAGCCTGTTGGGGATTCTAAGCGTCTCCTGGCAAATGTAAGCTGTAAACAGCGTTTCGCGCAAGTGATGGTTAGAAGACTCGCTCGTGAAAGTACGAGTACTGCTTTTTCTTTTTCTTTTTTACTTTGAAATGGGTTTCCGGCAAGTTAGTGCATAAAAACTAGTCTCGAGCAGTGGCAGCAGCAAATCTCGAGCACTCTCTTGATCATTTTAAGGAATTCGCAGGGCTGGGCGTCAATTGGACAAAAATGTGCAAGTTTCTTTGCAAATTGTAAGACTGATGAACAGATGGCAATATCTTCAATTCTTAATGTCACGAAGGTAGATCTTCCAATCAGATATGTTGGGGTTCCCTTGTCTTCCAGGAAGCTCAATTTCAATGACCGTGAACCTCTACTAGCGAAAGTTCGGCAACGATTATTTGGGTGGAAAGCTAAAGCATCATCATATGCAGGTAGCGTGGAACTGATTAAGTCTACATTATCTTCCTTCCATCTATTACGGGCGACTGTATTTATGCTTCCTCAAGCTGCTTTGCATGCTTTGGATCGTCATGTCAGGGACTTCCTCTGGAATTGTTGAATTCTCATTACATCCATCCTATAGCTTGGGACTCTATATGCCAACCGATAGCTATGGGTGGATTGGGTATCGACTCAATTCATGGAACAGCCAAGGCAGCCCTCTTAAGGAAAGTTTGGAATGTTGTCAGCAACAAACACACCTGCTGGAGCTTATGGACTAATGACAAGTACTTCCGTGGAACGTCTTTTTGGGACGTGTTAATCCCTAAAACTGCCCCTTGGGGTTGGAAGAACATTTTAGTGCTTAGACTGATTGCTATGCCTCACATAAAATTACTAGCTGGCAATGGGCACCAAATAAAGTTCTGGACTGACCCTTGGGTTAATGGAGGGCGTTTTAAAAGATTGTCATGGAGATAGAGCAGTGTATGATCTAGGCGTGGGGCCTGATATTAACGTCCCTCAATTTATTCAGAATCACAGGTGGAGGTTTCCCACTCCCACTTCAAATGCATTGATGGATATCTTCCAAACGATTCCAAATGAGATCGAGCCATGGCCTAACTTCAATGATGGACTTGTTTGGACTCTACAAGAGCATGGCAACTTCACTTTAAAGTCTCCTCACAATCTAGTATGCAGGAAATGGGATCAAACCCTCCAGCGGCCTTCTATGATTTGGTTTACAGGGTGTATTAAAAAACACTCCATCTGTGCTTGGATGTTACTAAGGGGAAGGCTAAAGAAAAAAGATTTTCTCCTTCAAAGGAATGTGGCGTGTGATTCTTGTTGCGTTCTTTGCAATTTGTACATGTGAGACAGCTGCTCATTTAATTTTCTACTGCCCTTACTCTCAAGAAGTGTGGAAATCTCTCTTAGAAAAGCTAGACCTGGAGCCGATCAGCTGTGAAAATCCTCCATTGGAATTGGTGGAATCCATTATATTTCCAATAGAGCAGCAACAGACAGGCCTTCTGACTCCTGGGAACACTCCAGCACGGCTGTGTTACAGAACATTATTCAGACCGCATGCAGCAGAACTCATTATCTTGACATAGCTTTCTTTCCCAAATGAAATTTGTCATCATTGGAATGTTCCTCCAAGCAACTCAGGTCTCCGATCGAAGCTTCCTCCCTAATTGAACCCTGGGTGGCGAGTATCTACTTGGTCAACTAATAACCATGTGATTGGAGTTCTACGGAGTGACGTCCATAAACAGAAGGCAGGTCATATTGAGCAGGAGTTGACTTACTTTATGGCAGTATTTCAAATAATGCAGCTCATTCCAGAGAATATCACACATCTTACTATTGACTCAGATTCAGCGCTCCATCAAGTCCTCAGAAGTCTGATTGGAAGGTACGCTTTCAAGTAAGAAGATTACATACATTTCCTAATAAATTTGAGCAGATTCAGTACTTGATGCTTCATCTAAGAACAGCTCGATTCCGCAAAGTTTTAAACAGAAACTCAGCTACTTTCTACGGTAATCATAATGCATTTGAATATTTGTATAGACAAAAATATAGAAGCTAGTGAGCAGCTTTGGTGGTTAGTTTATTTATGGATTATTTTAGTACTTATTTGTTTATTAGTTGTAAATAGAGGGGTATGCCCCTTTGGAAGCATCTTCCATGTGGGAGAGTTCCTTTTCTGTATTATATTCTTTTAGAAATAGAAGAACTAACTTTTCCTTCAAAAAAAAATAAAGAAAAGATAAAAACCAGTCTCGAGGGATTCTGCCCCGTTTCCGACCAAAAACCGTATCTCGTGCAGTCAAGAGCCGACATTTGGATAAAAACGCGGGTTCGATGATTCTAGTGCATTTCATGGCATCACGATCTAGTCTTACGCTTCGAGATGCGTTCCATACTACTCTAGGCCGAAACACACATTTCAGGATATTTTGAGATACGTTTAGCTTAAAGACGTTTTTCACGCGATTCTGGGGTTAGGAACGCGTTGCAGGGGTTTCAAGGTTGTTTAAGACCGAGACCAGTGCTTCGGGCAGTTCGTTGGTAGTTCTAGGCGGCTCTGGGAGAATGAAGGTTGTAAACCGCATTTCACGCGATTCATAGTTCAGAGCCGCGCTCTGGAGCTTCTGTGACGTCTTCTTACTTCAGAACGGGCTTCTGGGGAATTATGGCTCAAGAGCTAATCCTGTCGGACTTTGCCTCATTTCTGACTTTCAAGACAGTTTTGTGCAATCCGTGCCCATTATTTGGAGATAAATGGGTGCAGCGGCACTCTAGGCGTTTTGGGGTATTCCGGTCCAGTCTTTCACCTTAAAATTCGTTTCAGGCGATTCTATGCTGAAGCACGCGTTTGATGATATTCTGAGATACCTTCCTCTTTAATAAGTATTTCAGGCGAATCACGGCTTAGGAACGCATTACATGGGCTTTAGGGTTGTTTCAGACTAAAACGCGTGCTTCGGGCAATTCCGAGGTGATTTTATCATGAAACCACGTTCTAGGTGGCTCTTGAAAGATGCTGGCTCCAAACCGCGTTTCACGAAATCCACGGTCGAAAGACGCGCATAGGAAACTTCCAGGAATCCTTTTCCCCTTCAGACGGGACTCGGGCAAACTGGGGTTGAACAACTCATCGTGCGGTATTCAAAGACATTTCTTACTGAAAACCGTATTTCGTGCGGTGAATAGCCTATATCCGGATAAAAGCGTGTCCAGGGTGATTCTACGGCACTCAGGGGGTTATGCTCTTCCGTTTTGCTTTGAAATGCATCTCATACGGTCCTAGGCTGAAATACGCATTTTAGGATATTATGAGGTATGCCTTTCTTTAAAACGTGCTCCACGCGATTCTAGGGTTTCGAACGAATTGCCGGCTATTCAAGGTTGTTTAAGACCGGATCCCATGCTTCGGGCAGCCTGTTGGGGATTCTAAGCGTCTCCTGGCAAATGTAAGCTGTAAACAGCGTTTCGCGCAAGTGATGGTTAGAAGACTCGCTCGTGAAAGTACGAGTACTGCTTTTTCTTTTTCTTTTTTACTTTGAAATGGGTTTCCGGCAAGTTAGTGCATAAAAACTAGTCTCGAGCAGTGGCAGCAGCAAATCTCGAGCACTCTCTTGATCATTTTAAGGAATTCGCAGGGCTGGGCGTCAATTGGACAAAAATGTGCAAGTTTCTTTGCAAATTGTAAGACTGATGAACAGATGGCAATATCTTCAATTCTTAATGTCACGAAGGTAGATCTTCCAATCAGATATGTTGGGGTTCCCTTGTCTTCCAGGAAGCTCAATTTCAATGACCGTGAACCTCTACTAGCGAAAGTTCGGCAACGATTATTTGGGTGGAAAGCTAAAGCATCATCATATGCAGGTAGCGTGGAACTGATTAAGTCTACATTCTCTTCCTTCCATCTATTACGGGCGACTGTATTTATGCTTCCTCAAGCTGCTTTGCATGCTTTGGATCGTCATGTCAGGGACTTCCTCTGGAATTGTTGAATTCTCATTACATCCATCCTATAGCTTGGGACTCTATATGCCAACCGATAGCTATGGGTGGATTGGGTATCGACTCAATTCATGGAACAGCCAAGGCAGCCCTCTTAAGGAAAGTTTGGAATGTTGTCAGCAACAAACACACCTGCTGGAGCTTATGGACTAATGACAAGTACTTCCGTGGAACGTCTTTTTGGGACGTGTTAATCCCTAAAACTGCCCCTTGGGGTTGGAAGAACATTTTAGTGCTTAGACTGATTGCTATGCCTCACATAAAATTACTAGCTGGCAATGGGCACCAAATAAAGTTCTGGACTGACCCTTGGGTTAATGGAGGGCGTTTTAAAAGATTGTCATGGAGATAGAGCAGTGTATGATCTAGGCGTGGGGCCTGATATTAACGTCCCTCAATTTATTCAGAATCACAGGTGGAGGTTTCCCACTCCCACTTCAAATGCATTGATGGATATCTTCCAAACGATTCCAAATGAGATCGAGCCATGGCCTAACTTCAATGATGGACTTGTTTGGACTCTACAAGAGCATGGCAACTTCACTTTAAAGTCTCCTCACAATCTAGTATGCAGGAAATGGGATCAAACCCTCCAGCGGCCTTCTATGATTTGGTTTACAGGGTGTATTAAAAAACACTCCATCTGTGCTTGGATGTTACTAAGGGGAAGGCTAAAGAAAAAAGATTTTCTCCTTCAAAGGAATGTGGCGTGTGATTCTTGTTGCGTTCTTTGCAATTTGTACATGTGAGACAGCTGCTCATTTAATTTTCTACTGCCCTTACTCTCAAGAAGTGTGGAAATCTCTCTTAGAAAAGCTAGACCTGGAGCCGATCAGCTGTGAAAATCCTCCATTGGAATTGCTGGAATCCATTATATTTCCAATAGAGCAGCAACAGACAGGCCTTCTGACTCCTGGGAACACTCCAGCACGGCTGTGTTACAGAACATTATTCAGACCGCATGCAGCAGAACTCATTATCTTGACATAGCTTTCTTTCCCAAATGAAATTTGTCATCATTGGAATGTTCCTCCAAGCAACTCAGGTCTCCGATCGAAGCTTCCTCCCTAATTGAACCCTGGGTGGCGAGTATCTACTTGGTCAACTAATAACCATGTGATTGGAGTTCTACGGAGTGACGTCCATAAACAGAAGGCAGGTCATATTGAGCAGGAGTTGACTTACTTTATGGCAGTATTTCAAATAATGCAGCTCATTCCAGAGAATATCACACATCTTACTATTGACTCAGATTCAGCGCTCCATCAAGTCCTCAGAAGTCTGATTGGAAGGTACGCTTTCAAGTAAGAAGATTACATACATTTCCTAATAAATTTGAGCAGATTCAGTACTTGATGCTTCATCTAAGAACAGCTCGATTCCGCAAAGTTTTAAACAGAAACTCAGCTACTTTCTACGGTAATCATAATGCATTTGAATATTTGTATAGACAAAAATATAGAAGCTAGTGAGCAGCTTTGGTGGTTAGTTTATTTATGGATTATTTTAGTACTTATTTGTTTATTAGTTGTAAATAGAGGGGTATGCCCCTTTGGAAGCATCTTCCATGTGGGAGAGTTCCTTTTCTGTATTATATTCTTTTAGAAATAGAAGAACTAACTTTTCCTTCAAAAAAAAATAAAGAAAAGATAAAAACCAGTCTCGAGGGATTCTGCCCCGTTTCCGACCAAAAACCGTATCTCGTGCAGTCAAGAGCCGACATTTGGATAAAAACGCGGGTTCGATGATTCTAGTGCATTTCATGGCATCACGATCTAGTCTTACGCTTCGAGATGCGTTCCATACTACTCTAGGCCGAAACACACATTTCAGGATATTTTGAGATACGTTTAGCTTAAAGACGTTTTTCACGCGATTCTGGGGTTAGGAACGCGTTGCAGGGGTTTCAAGGTTGTTTAAGACCGAGACCAGTGCTTCGGGCAGTTCGTTGGTAGTTCTAGGCGGCTCTGGGAGAATGAAGGTTGTAAACCGCATTTCACGCGATTCATAGTTCAGAGCCGCGCTCTGGAGCTTCTGTGACGTCTTCTTACTTCAGAACGGGCTTCTGGGGAATTTTGGCTCAAGCGCTAATCCTGTCGGACTTTGCCTCATTTCTGACTTTCAAGACAGTTTTGTGCAATCCGTGCCCATTATTTGGAGATAAATGGGTGCAGCGGCACTCTAGGCGTTTTGGGGTATTCCGGTCCAGTCTTTCACCTTAAAATTCGTTTCAGGCGATTCTATGCAGAAGCACCCGTTTGATGATATTCTGAGATACCTTCCTCTTTAATAAGTATTTCAGGCGAATCACGGCTTAGGAACGCATTACATGGGCTTTAGGGTTGTTTCAGACTAAAACGCGTGCTTCGGGCAATTCCGAGGTGATTTTATCATGAAACCACGTTCTAGGTGGCTCTTGAAAGATGCTGGCTCCAAACCGCGTTTCACGAAATCCACGGTCGAAAGACGCGCATAGGAAACTTCCAGGAATCCTTTTCCCCTTCAGACGGGACTCGGGCAAACTGGGGTTGAACAACTCATCGTGCGGTATTCAGAGACATTTCTTACTGAAAACCGTATTTCGTGCGGTGAATAGCCTATATCCGGATAAAAGCGTGTCCAGGGTGATTCTACGGCACTCAGGGGGTTATGCTCTTCCGTTTTGCTTTGAAATGCATCTCATACGGTCCTAGGCTGAAATACGCATTTTAGGATATTATGAGGTATGCCTTTCTTTAAAACGTGCTCCACGCGATTCTAGGGTTTCGAACGAATTGCCGGCTATTCAAGGTTGTTTAAGACCGGATCCCATGCTTCGGGCAGCCTGTTGGGGATTCTAAGCGTCTCCTGGCAAATGTAAGCTGTAAACAGCGTTTCGCGCAAGTGATGGTTAGAAGACTCGCTCGTGAAAGTACGAGTACTGCTTTTTCTTTTTCTTTTTTACTTTGAAATGGGTTTCCGGCAAGTTAGTGCATAAAAACTAGTCTCGAGCAGTGGCAGCAGCAAATCTCGAGCACTCTCTTGATCATTTTAAGGAATTCGCAGGGCTGGGCGTCAATTGGACAAAAAGGTGCAAGTTTCTTTGCAAATTGTAAGACTGATGAACAGATGGCAATATCTTCAATTCTTAATGTCACGAAGGTAGATCTTCCAATCAGATATGTTGGGGTTCCCTTGTCTTCCAGGAAGCTCAATTTCAATGACCGTGAACCTCTACTAGCGAAAGTTCGGCAACGATTATTTGGGTGGAAAGCTAAAGCATCATCATATGCAGGTAGTGTGGAACTGATTAAGTCTACATTATCTTCCTTCCATCTATTACGGGCGACTGTATTTATGCTTCCTCAAGCTGCTTTGCATGCTTTGGATCGTCATGTCAGGGACTTCCTCTGGAATTGTTGAATTCTCATTACATCCATCCTATAGCTTGGGACTCTATATGCCAACCGATAGCTATGGGTGGATTGGGTATCGACTCAATTCATGGAACAGCCAAGGCAGCCCTCTTAAGGAAAGTTTGGAATGTTGTCAGCAACAAACACACCTGCTGGAGCTTATGGACTAATGACAAGTACTTCCGTGGAACGTCTTTTTGGGACGTGTTAATCCCTAAAACTGCCCCTTGGGGTTGGAAGAACATTTTAGTGCTTAGACTGATTGCTATGCCTCACATAAAATTACTAGCTGGCAATGGGCACCAAATAAAGTTCTGGACTGACCCTTGGGTTAATGGAGGGCGTTTTAAAAGATTGTCATGGAGATAGAGCAGTGTATGATCTAGGCGTGGGGCCTGATATTAACGTCCCTCAATTTATTCAGAATCACAGGTGGAGGTTTCCCACTCCCACTTCAAATGCATTGATGGATATCTTCCAAACGATTCCAAATGAGATCGAGCCATGGCCTAACTTCAATGATGGACTTGTTTGGACTCTACAAGAGCATGGCAACTTCACTTTAAAGTCTCCTCACAATCTAGTATGCAGGAAATGGGATCAAACCCTCCAGCGGCCTTCTATGATTTGGTTTACAGGGTGTATTAAAAAACACTCCATCTGTGCTTGGATGTTACTAAGGGGAAGGCTAAAGAAAAAAGATTTTCTCCTTCAAAGGAATGTGGCGTGTGATTCTTGTTGCGTTCTTTGCAATTTGTACATGTGAGACAGCTGCTCATTTAATTTTCTACTGCCCTTACTCTCAAGAAGTGTGGAAATCTCTCTTAGAAAAGCTAGACCTGGAGCCGATCAGCTGTGAAAATCCTCCATTGGAATTGCTGGAATCCATTATATTTCCAATAGAGCAGCAACAGACAGGCCTTCTGACTCCTGGGAACACTCCAGCACGGCTGTGTTACAGAACATTATTCAGACCGCATGCAGCAGAACTCATTATCTTGACATAGCTTTCTTTCCCAAATGAAATTTGTCATCATTGGAATGTTCCTCCAAGCAACTCAGGTCTCCGATCGAAGCTTCCTCCCTAATTGAACCCTGGGTGGCGAGTATCTACTTGGTCAACTAATAACCATGTGATTGGAGTTCTACGGAGTGACGTCCATAAACAGAAGGCAGGTCATATTGAGCAGGAGTTGACTTACTTTATGGCAGTATTTCAAATAATGCAGCTCATTCCAGAGAATATCACACATCTTACTATTGACTCAGATTCAGCGCTCCATCAAGTCCTCAGAAGTCTGATTGGAAGGTACGCTTTCAAGTAAGAAGATTACATACATTTCCTAATAAATTTGAGCAGATTCAGTACTTGATGCTTCATCTAAGAACAGCTCGATTCCGCAAAGTTTTAAACAGAAACTCAGCTACTTTCTACGGTAATCATAATGCATTTGAATATTTGTATAGACAAAAATATAGAAGCTAGTGAGCAGCTTTGGTGGTTAGTTTATTTATGGATTATTTTAGTACTTATTTGTTTATTAGTTGTAAATAGAGGGGTATGCCCCTTTGGAAGCATCTTCCATGTGGGAGAGTTCCTTTTCTGTATTATATTCTTTTAGAAATAGAAGAACTAACTTTTCCTTCAAAAAAAAATAAAGAAAAGATAAAAACCAGTCTCGAGGGATTCTGCCCCGTTTCCGACCAAAAACCGTATCTCGTGCAGTCAAGAGCCGACATTTGGATAAAAACGCGGGTTCGATGATTCTAGTGCATTTCATGGCATCACGATCTAGTCTTACGCTTCGAGATGCGTTCCATACTACTCTAGGCCGAAACACACATTTCAGGATATTTTGAGATACGTTTAGCTTAAAGACGTTTTTCACGCGATTCTGGGGTTAGGAACGCGTTGCAGGGGTTTCAAGGTTGTTTAAGACCGAGACCAGTGCTTCGGGCAGTTCGTTGGTAGTTCTAGGCGGCTCTGGGAGAATGAAGGTTGTAAACCGCATTTCACGCGATTCATAGTTCAGAGCCACGCTCTGGAGCTTCTGTGACGTCTTCTTACTTCAGAACGGGCTTCTGGGGAATTTTGGCTCAAGCGCTAATCCTGTCGGACTTTGCCTCATTTCTGACTTTCAAGACAGTTTTGTGCAATCCGTGCCCATTATTTGGAGATAAATGGGTGCAGCGGCACTCTAGGCGTTTTGGGGTATTCCGGTCCAGTCTTTCACCTTAAAATTCGTTTCAGGCGATTCTATGCAGAAGCACCCGTTTGATGATATTCTGAGATACCTTCCTCTTTAATAAGTATTTCAGGCGAATCACGGCTTAGGAACGCATTACATGGGCTTTAGGGTTGTTTCAGACTAAAACGCGTGCTTCGGGCAATTCCGAGGTGATTTTATCATGAAACCACGTTCTAGGTGGCTCTTGAAAGATGCTGGCTCCAAACCGCGTTTCACGAAATCCACGGTCGAAAGACGCGCATAGGAAACTTCCAGGAATCCTTTTCCCCTTCAGACGGGACTCGGGCAAACTGGGGTTGAACAACTCATCGTGCGGTATTCAGAGACATTTCTTACTGAAAACCGTATTTCGTGCGGTGAATAGCCTATATCCGGATAAAAGCGTGTCCAGGGTGATTCTACGGCACTCAGGGGGTTATGCTCTTCCGTTTTGCTTTGAAATGCATCTCATACGGTCCTAGGCTGAAATACGCATTTTAGGATATTATGAGGTATGCCTTTCTTTAAAACGTGCTCCACGCGATTCTAGGGTTTCGAACGAATTGCCGGCTATTCAAGGTTGTTTAAGACCGGATCCCATGCTTCGGGCAGCCTGTTGGGGATTCTAAGCGTCTCCTGGCAAATGTAAGCTGTAAACAGCGTTTCGCGCAAGTGATGGTTAGAAGACTCGCTCGTGAAAGTACGAGTACTGCTTTTTCTTTTTCTTTTTTACTTTGAAATGGGTTTCCGGCAAGTTAGTGCATAAAAACTAGTCTCGAGCAGTGGCAGCAGCAAATCTCGAGCACTCTCTTGATCATTTTAAGGAATTCGCAGGGCTGGGCGTCAATTGGACAAAAAGGTGCAAGTTTCTTTGCAAATTGTAAGACTGATGAACAGATGGCAATATCTTCAATTCTTAATGTCACGAAGGTAGATCTTCCAATCAGATATGTTGGGGTTCCCTTGTCTTCCAGGAAGCTCAATTTCAATGACCGTGAACCTCTACTAGCGAAAGTTCGGCAACGATTATTTGGGTGGAAAGCTAAAGCATCATCATATGCAGGTAGTGTGGAACTGATTAAGTCTACATTATCTTCCTTCCATCTATTACGGGCGACTGTATTTATGCTTCCTCAAGCTGCTTTGCATGCTTTGGATCGTCATGTCAGGGACTTCCTCTGGAATTGTTGAATTCTCATTACATCCATCCTATAGCTTGGGACTCTATATGCCAACCGATAGCTATGGGTGGATTGGGTATCGACTCAATTCATGGAACAGCCAAGGCAGCCCTCTTAAGGAAAGTTTGGAATGTTGTCAGCAACAAACACACCTGCTGGAGCTTATGGACTAATGACAAGTACTTCCGTGGAACGTCTTTTTGGGACGTGTTAATCCCTAAAACTGCCCCTTGGGGTTGGAAGAACATTTTAGTGCTTAGACTGATTGCTATGCCTCACATAAAATTACTAGCTGGCAATGGGCACCAAATAAAGTTCTGGACTGACCCTTGGGTTAATGGAGGGCGTTTTAAAAGATTGTCATGGAGATAGAGCAGTGTATGATCTAGGCGTGGGGCCTGATATTAACGTCCCTCAATTTATTCAGAATCACAGGTGGAGGTTTCCCACTCCCACTTCAAATGCATTGATGGATATCTTCCAAACGATTCCAAATGAGATCGAGCCATGGCCTAACTTCAATGATGGACTTGTTTGGACTCTACAAGAGCATGGCAACTTCACTTTAAAGTCTCCTCACAATCTAGTATGCAGGAAATGGGATCAAACCCTCCAGCGGCCTTCTATGATTTGGTTTACAGGGTGTATTAAAAAACACTCCATCTGTGCTTGGATGTTACTAAGGGGAAGGCTAAAGAAAAAAGATTTTCTCCTTCAAAGGAATGTGGCGTGTGATTCTTGTTGCGTTCTTTGCAATTTGTACATGTGAGACAGCTGCTCATTTAATTTTCTACTGCCCTTACTCTCAAGAAGTGTGGAAATCTCTCTTAGAAAAGCTAGACCTGGAGCCGATCAGCTGTGAAAATCCTCCATTGGAATTGCTGGAATCCATTATATTTCCAATAGAGCAGCAACAGACAGGCCTTCTGACTCCTGGGAACACTCCAGCACGGCTGTGTTACAGAACATTATTCAGACCGCATGCAGCAGAACTCATTATCTTGACATAGCTTTCTTTCCCAAATGAAATTTGTCATCATTGGAATGTTCCTCCAAGCAACTCAGGTCTCCGATCGAAGCTTCCTCCCTAATTGAACCCTGGGTGGCGAGTATCTACTTGGTCAACTAATAACCATGTGATTGGAGTTCTACGGAGTGACGTCCATAAACAGAAGGCAGGTCATATTGAGCAGGAGTTGACTTACTTTATGGCAGTATTTCAAATAATGCAGCTCATTCCAGAGAATATCACACATCTTACTATTGACTCAGATTCAGCGCTCCATCAAGTCCTCAGAAGTCTGATTGGAAGGTACGCTTTCAAGTAAGAAGATTACATACATTTCCTAATAAATTTGAGCAGATTCAGTACTTGATGCTTCATCTAAGAACAGCTCGATTCCGCAAAGTTTTAAACAGAAACTCAGCTACTTTCTACGGTAATCATAATGCATTTGAATATTTGTATAGACAAAAATATAGAAGCTAGTGAGCAGCTTTGGTGGTTAGTTTATTTATGGATTATTTTAGTACTTATTTGTTTATTAGTTGTAAATAGAGGGGTATGCCCCTTTGGAAGCATCTTCCATGTGGGAGAGTTCCTTTTCTGTATTATATTCTTTTAGAAATAGAAGAACTAACTTTTCCTTCAAAAAAAAATAAAGAAAAGATAAAAACCAGTCTCGAGGGATTCTGCCCCGTTTCCGACCAAAAACCGTATCTCGTGCAGTCAAGAGCCGACATTTGGATAAAAACGCGGGTTCGATGATTCTAGTGCATTTCATGGCATCACGATCTAGTCTTACGCTTCGAGATGCGTTCCATACTACTCTAGGCCGAAACACACATTTCAGGATATTTTGAGATACGTTTAGCTTAAAGACGTTTTTCACGCGATTCTGGGGTTAGGAACGCGTTGCAGGGGTTTCAAGGTTGTTTAAGACCGAGACCAGTGCTTCGGGCAGTTCGTTGGTAGTTCTAGGCGGCTCTGGGAGAATGAAGGTTGTAAACCGCATTTCACGCGATTCATAGTTCAGAGCCGCGCTCTGGAGCTTCTGTGACGTCTTCTTACTTCAGAACGGGCTTCTGGGGAATTTTGGCTCAAGCGCTAATCCTGTCGGACTTTGCCTCATTTCTGACTTTCAAGACAGTTTTGTGCAATCCGTGCCCATTATTTGGAGATAAATGGGTGCAGCGGCACTCTAGGCGTTTTGGGGTATTCCGGTCCAGTCTTTCACCTTAAAATTCGTTTCAGGCGATTCTATGCAGAAGCACCCGTTTGATGATATTCTGAGATACCTTCCTCTTTAATAAGTATTTCAGGCGAATCACGGCTTAGGAACGCATTACATGGGCTTTAGGGTTGTTTCAGACTAAAACGCGTGCTTCGGGCAATTCCGAGGTGATTTTATCATGAAACCACGTTCTAGGTGGCTCTTGAAAGATGCTGGCTCCAAACCGCGTTTCACGAAATCCACGGTCGAAAGACGCGCATAGGAAACTTCCAGGAATCCTTTTCCCCTTCAGACGGGACTCGGGCAAACTGGGGTTGAACAACTCATCGTGCGGTATTCAGAGACATTTCTTACTGAAAACCGTATTTCGTGCGGTGAATAGCCTATATCCGGATAAAAGCGTGTCCAGGGTGATTCTACGGCACTCAGGGGGTTATGCTCTTCCGTTTTGCTTTGAAATGCATCTCATACGGTCCTAGGCTGAAATACGCATTTTAGGATATTATGAGGTATGCCTTTCTTTAAAACGTGCTCCACGCGATTCTAGGGTTTCGAACGAATTGCCGGCTATTCAAGGTTGTTTAAGACCGGATCCCATGCTTCGGGCAGCCTGTTGGGGATTCTAAGCGTCTCCTGGCAAATGTAAGCTGTAAACAGCGTTTCGCGCAAGTGATGGTTAGAAGACTCGCTCGTGAAAGTACGAGTACTGCTTTTTCTTTTTCTTTTTTACTTTGAAATGGGTTTCCGGCAAGTTAGTGCATAAAAACTAGTCTCGAGCAGTGGCAGCAGCAAATCTCGAGCACTCTCTTGATCATTTTAAGGAATTCGCAGGGCTGGGCGTCAATTGGACAAAAAGGTGCAAGTTTCTTTGCAAATTGTAAGACTGATGAACAGATGGCAATATCTTCAATTCTTAATGTCACGAAGGTAGATCTTCCAATCAGATATGTTGGGGTTCCCTTGTCTTCCAGGAAGCTCAATTTCAATGACCGTGAACCTCTACTAGCGAAAGTTCGGCAACGATTATTTGGGTGGAAAGCTAAAGCATCATCATATGCAGGTAGTGTGGAACTGATTAAGTCTACATTATCTTCCTTCCATCTATTACGGGCGACTGTATTTATGCTTCCTCAAGCTGCTTTGCATGCTTTGGATCGTCATGTCAGGGACTTCCTCTGGAATTGTTGAATTCTCATTACATCCATCCTATAGCTTGGGACTCTATATGCCAACCGATAGCTATGGGTGGATTGGGTATCGACTCAATTCATGGAACAGCCAAGGCAGCCCTCTTAAGGAAAGTTTGGAATGTTGTCAGCAACAAACACACCTGCTGGAGCTTATGGACTAATGACAAGTACTTCCGTGGAACGTCTTTTTGGGACGTGTTAATCCCTAAAACTGCCCCTTGGGGTTGGAAGAACATTTTAGTGCTTAGACTGATTGCTATGCCTCACATAAAATTACTAGCTGGCAATGGGCACCAAATAAAGTTCTGGACTGACCCTTGGGTTAATGGAGGGCGTTTTAAAAGATTGTCATGGAGATAGAGCAGTGTATGATCTAGGCGTGGGGCCTGATATTAACGTCCCTCAATTTATTCAGAATCACAGGTGGAGGTTTCCCACTCCCACTTCAAATGCATTGATGGATATCTTCCAAACGATTCCAAATGAGATCGAGCCATGGCCTAACTTCAATGATGGACTTGTTTGGACTCTACAAGAGCATGGCAACTTCACTTTAAAGTCTCCTCACAATCTAGTATGCAGGAAATGGGATCAAACCCTCCAGCGGCCTTCTATGATTTGGTTTACAGGGTGTATTAAAAAACACTCCATCTGTGCTTGGATGTTACTAAGGGGAAGGCTAAAGAAAAAAGATTTTCTCCTTCAAAGGAATGTGGCGTGTGATTCTTGTTGCGTTCTTTGCAATTTGTACATGTGAGACAGCTGCTCATTTAATTTTCTACTGCCCTTACTCTCAAGAAGTGTGGAAATCTCTCTTAGAAAAGCTAGACCTGGAGCCGATCAGCTGTGAAAATCCTCCATTGGAATTGCTGGAATCCATTATATTTCCAATAGAGCAGCAACAGACAGGCCTTCTGACTCCTGGGAACACTCCAGCACGGCTGTGTTACAGAACATTATTCAGACCGCATGCAGCAGAACTCATTATCTTGACATAGCTTTCTTTCCCAAATGAAATTTGTCATCATTGGAATGTTCCTCCAAGCAACTCAGGTCTCCGATCGAAGCTTCCTCCCTAATTGAACCCTGGGTGGCGAGTATCTACTTGGTCAACTAATAACCATGTGATTGGAGTTCTACGGAGTGACGTCCATAAACAGAAGGCAGGTCATATTGAGCAGGAGTTGACTTACTTTATGGCAGTATTTCAAATAATGCAGCTCATTCCAGAGAATATCACACATCTTACTATTGACTCAGATTCAGCGCTCCATCAAGTCCTCAGAAGTCTGATTGGAAGGTACGCTTTCAAGTAAGAAGATTACATACATTTCCTAATAAATTTGAGCAGATTCAGTACTTGATGCTTCATCTAAGAACAGCTCGATTCCGCAAAGTTTTAAACAGAAACTCAGCTACTTTCTACGGTAATCATAATGCATTTGAATATTTGTATAGACAAAAATATAGAAGCTAGTGAGCAGCTTTGGTGGTTAGTTTATTTATGGATTATTTTAGTACTTATTTGTTTATTAGTTGTAAATAGAGGGGTATGCCCCTTTGGAAGCATCTTCCATGTGGGAGAGTTCCTTTTCTGTATTATATTCTTTTAGAAATAGAAGAACTAACTTTTCCTTCAAAAAAAAATAAAGAAAAAATAAAAACCAGTCTCGAGGGATTCTGCCCCGTTTCCGACCAAAAACCGTATCTCGTGCAGTCAAGAGCCGACATTTGGATAAAAAAGCGGGTTCGATGATTCTAGTGCATTTCATGGCATCACGATCTAGTCTTACGCTTCGAGATGCGTTCCATACTACTCTAGGCCGAAACACACATTTCAGGATATTTTGAGATACGTTTAGCTTAAAGACGTTTTTCACGCGATTCTGGGGTTAGGAACGCGTTGCAGGGGTTTCAAGGTTGTTTAAGACCGAGACCAGAGCTTCGGGCAGTTCGTTGGTAGTTCTAGGCGGCTCTGGGAGAATGAAGGTTGTAAACCGCATTTCACGCGATTCATAGTTCAGAGCCGCGCTCTGGAGCTTCTGTGACGTCTTCTTACTTCAGAACGGGCTTCTGGGGAATTTTGGCTCAAGCGCTAATCCTGTCGGACTTTGCCTCATTTCTGACTTTCAAGACAGTTTTGTGCAATCCGTGCCCATTATTTGGAGATAAATGGGTGCAGCGGCACTCTAGGCGTTTTGGGGTATTCCGGTCCAGTCTTTCACCTTAAAATTCGTTTCAGGCGATTCTATGCAGAAGCACCCGTTTGATGATATTCTGAGATACCTTCCTCTTTAATAAGTATTTTAGGCGAATCACGGCTTAGGAACGCATTACATGGGCTTTAGGGTTGTTTCAGACTAAAACGCGTGCTTCGGGCAATTCCGAGGTGATTTTATCATGAAACCACGTTCTAGGTGGCTCTTGAAAGATGCTGGCTCCAAACCGCGTTTCACGAAATCCACGGTCGAAAGACGCGCATAGGAAACTTCCAGGAATCCTTTTCCCCTTCAGACGGGACTCGGGCAAACTGGGGTTGAACAACTCATCGTGCGGTATTCAGAGACATTTCTTACTGAAAACCGTATTTCGTGCGGTGAATAGCCTATATCCGGATAAAAGCGTGTCCAGGGTGATTCTACGGCACTCAGGGGGTTATGCTCTTCCGTTTTGCTTTGAAATGCATCTCATACGGTCCTAGGCTGAAATACGCATTTTAGGATATTATGAGGTATGCCTTTCTTTAAAACGTGCTCCACGCGATTCTAGGGTTTCGAACGAATTGCCGGCTATTCAAGGTTGTTTAAGACCGGATCCCATGCTTCGGGCAGCCTGTTGGGGATTCTAAGCGTCTCCTGGCAAATGTAAGCTGTAAACAGCGTTTCGCGCAAGTGATGGTTAGAAGACTCGCTCGTGAAAGTACGAGTACTGCTTTTTCTTTTTCTTTTTTACTTTGAAATGGGTTTCCGGCAAGTTAGTGCATAAAAACTAGTCTCGAGCAGTGGCAGCAGCAAATCTCGAGCACTCTCTTGATCATTTTAAGGAATTCGCAGGGCTGGGCGTCAATTGGACAAAAAGGTGCAAGTTTCTTTGCAAATTGTAAGACTGATGAACAGATGGCAATATCTTCAATTCTTAATGTCACGAAGGTAGATCTTCCAATCAGATATGTTGGGGTTCCCTTGTCTTCCAGGAAGCTCAATTTCAATGACCGTGAACCTCTACTAGCGAAAGTTCGGCAACGATTATTTGGGTGGAAAGCTAAAGCATCATCATATGCAGGTAGTGTGGAACTGATTAAGTCTACATTATCTTCCTTCCATCTATTACGGGCGACTGTATTTATGCTTCCTCAAGCTGCTTTGCATGCTTTGGATCGTCATGTCAGGGACTTCCTCTGGAATTGTTGAATTCTCATTACATCCATCCTATAGCTTGGGACTCTATATGCCAACCGATAGCTATGGGTGGATTGGGTATCGACTCAATTCATGGAACAGCCAAGGCAGCCCTCTTAAGGAAAGTTTGGAATGTTGTCAGCAACAAACACACCTGCTGGAGCTTATGGACTAATGACAAGTACTTCCGTGGAACGTCTTTTTGGGACGTGTTAATCCCTAAAACTGCCCCTTGGGGTTGGAAGAACATTTTAGTGCTTAGACTGATTGCTATGCCTCACATAAAATTACTAGCTGGCAATGGGCACCAAATAAAGTTCTGGACTGACCCTTGGGTTAATGGAGGGCGTTTTAAAAGATTGTCATGGAGATAGAGCAGTGTATGATCTAGGCGTGGGGCCTGATATTAACGTCCCTCAATTTATTCAGAATCACAGGTGGAGGTTTCCCACTCCCACTTCAAATGCATTGATGGATATCTTCCAAACGATTCCAAATGAGATCGAGCCATGGCCTAACTTCAATGATGGACTTGTTTGGACTCTACAAGAGCATGGCAACTTCACTTTAAAGTCTCCTCACAATCTAGTATGCAGGAAATGGGATCAAACCCTCCAGCGGCCTTCTATGATTTGGTTTACAGGGTGTATTAAAAAACACTCCATCTGTGCTTGGATGTTACTAAGGGGAAGGCTAAAGAAAAAAGATTTTCTCCTTCAAAGGAATGTGGCGTGTGATTCTTGTTGCGTTCTTTGCAATTTGTACATGTGAGACAGCTGCTCATTTAATTTTCTACTGCCCTTACTCTCAAGAAGTGTGGAAATCTCTCTTAGAAAAGCTAGACCTGGAGCCGATCAACTGTGAAAATCCTCCATTGGAATTGCTGGAATCCATTATATTTCCAATAGAGCAGCAACAGACAGGCCTTCTGACTCCTGGGAACACTCCAGCACGGCTGTGTTACAGAACATTATTCAGACCGCATGCAGCAGAACTCATTATCTTGACATAGCTTTCTTTCCCAAATGAAATTTGTCATCATTGGAATGTTCCTCCAAGCAACTCAGGTCTCCGATCGAAGCTTCCTCCCTAATTGAACCCTGGGTGGCGAGTATCTACTTGGTCAACTAATAACCATGTGATTGGAGTTCTACGGAGTGACGTCCATAAACAGAAGGCAGGTCATATTGAGCAGGAGTTGACTTACTTTATGGCAGTATTTCAAATAATGCAGCTCATTCCAGAGAATATCACACATCTTACTATTGACTCAGATTCAGCGCTCCATCAAGTCCTCAGAAGTCTGATTGGAAGGTACGCTTTCAAGTAAGAAGATTACATACATTTCCTAATAAATTTGAGCAGATTCAGTACTTGATGCTTCATCTAAGAACAGCTCGATTCCGCAAAGTTTTAAACAGAAACTCAGCTACTTTCTACGGTAATCATAATGCATTTGAATATTTGTATAGACAAAAATATAGAAGCTAGTGAGCAGCTTTGGTGGTTAGTTTATTTATGGATTATTTTAGTACTTATTTGTTTATTAGTTGTAAATAGAGGGGTATGCCCCTTTGGAAGCATCTTCCATGTGGGAGAGTTCCTTTTCTGTATTATATTCTTTTAGAAATAGAAGAACTAACTTTTCCTTCAAAAAAAAATAAAGAAAAAATAAAAACCAGTCTCGAGGGATTCTGCCCCGTTTCCGACCAAAAACCGTATCTCGTGCAGTCAAGAGCCGACATTTGGATAAAAAAGCGGGTTCGATGATTCTAGTGCATTTCATGGCATCACGATCTAGTCTTACGCTTCGAGATGCGTTCCATACTACTCTAGGCCGAAACACACATTTCAGGATATTTTGAGATACGTTTAGCTTAAAGACGTTTTTCACGCGATTCTGGGGTTAGGAACGCGTTGCAGGGGTTTCAAGGTTGTTTAAGACCGAGACCAGAGCTTCGGGCAGTTCGTTGGTAGTTCTAGGCGGCTCTGGGAGAATGAAGGTTGTAAACCGCATTTCACGCGATTCATAGTTCAGAGCCGCGCTCTGGAGCTTCTGTGACGTCTTCTTACTTCAGAACGGGCTTCTGGGGAATTTTGGCTCAAGCGCTAATCCTGTCGGACTTTGCCTCATTTCTGACTTTCAAGACAGTTTTGTGCAATCCGTGCCCATTATTTGGAGATAAATGGGTGCAGCGGCACTCTAGGCGTTTTGGGGTATTCCGGTCCAGTCTTTCACCTTAAAATTCGTTTCAGGCGATTCTATGCAGAAGCACCCGTTTGATGATATTCTGAGATACCTTCCTCTTTAATAAGTATTTTAGGCGAATCACGGCTTAGGAACGCATTACATGGGCTTTAGGGTTGTTTCAGACTAAAACGCGTGCTTCGGGCAATTCCGAGGTGATTTTATCATGAAACCACGTTCTAGGTGGCTCTTGAAAGATGCTGGCTCCAAACCGCGTTTCACGAAATCCACGGTCGAAAGACGCGCATAGGAAACTTCCAGGAATCCTTTTCCCCTTCAGACGGGACTCGGGCAAACTGGGGTTGAACAACTCATCGTGCGGTATTCAGAGACATTTCTTACTGAAAACCGTATTTCGTGCGGTGAATAGCCTATATCCGGATAAAAGCGTGTCCAGGGTGATTCTACGGCACTCAGGGGGTTATGCTCTTCCGTTTTGCTTTGAAATGCATCTCATACGGTCCTAGGCTGAAATACGCATTTTAGGATATTATGAGGTATGCCTTTCTTTAAAACGTGCTCCACGCGATTCTAGGGTTTCGAACGAATTGCCGGCTATTCAAGGTTGTTTAAGACCGGATCCCATGCTTCGGGCAGCCTGTTGGGGATTCTAAGCGTCTCCTGGCAAATGTAAGCTGTAAACAGCGTTTCGCGCAAGTGATGGTTAGAAGACTCGCTCGTGAAAGTACGAGTACTGCTTTTTCTTTTTCTTTTTTACTTTGAAATGGGTTTCCGGCAAGTTAGTGCATAAAAACTAGTCTCGAGCAGTGGCAGCAGCAAATCTCGAGCACTCTCTTGATCATTTTAAGGAATTCGCAGGGCTGGGCGTCAATTGGACAAAAAGGTGCAAGTTTCTTTGCAAATTGTAAGACTGATGAACAGATGGCAATATCTTCAATTCTTAATGTCACGAAGGTAGATCTTCCAATCAGATATGTTGGGGTTCCCTTGTCTTCCAGGAAGCTCAATTTCAATGACCGTGAACCTCTACTAGCGAAAGTTCGGCAACGATTATTTGGGTGGAAAGCTAAAGCATCATCATATGCAGGTAGTGTGGAACTGATTAAGTCTACATTATCTTCCTTCCATCTATTACGGGCGACTGTATTTATGCTTCCTCAAGCTGCTTTGCATGCTTTGGATCGTCATGTCAGGGACTTCCTCTGGAATTGTTGAATTCTCATTACATCCATCCTATAGCTTGGGACTCTATATGCCAACCGATAGCTATGGGTGGATTGGGTATCGACTCAATTCATGGAACAGCCAAGGCAGCCCTCTTAAGGAAAGTTTGGAATGTTGTCAGCAACAAACACACCTGCTGGAGCTTATGGACTAATGACAAGTACTTCCGTGGAACGTCTTTTTGGGACGTGTTAATCCCTAAAACTGCCCCTTGGGGTTGGAAGAACATTTTAGTGCTTAGACTGATTGCTATGCCTCACATAAAATTACTAGCTGGCAATGGGCACCAAATAAAGTTCTGGACTGACCCTTGGGTTAATGGAGGGCGTTTTAAAAGATTGTCATGGAGATAGAGCAGTGTATGATCTAGGCGTGGGGCCTGATATTAACGTCCCTCAATTTATTCAGAATCACAGGTGGAGGTTTCCCACTCCCACTTCAAATGCATTGATGGATATCTTCCAAACGATTCCAAATGAGATCGAGCCATGGCCTAACTTCAATGATGGACTTGTTTGGACTCTACAAGAGCATGGCAACTTCACTTTAAAGTCTCCTCACAATCTAGTATGCAGGAAATGGGATCAAACCCTCCAGCGGCCTTCTATGATTTGGTTTACAGGGTGTATTAAAAAACACTCCATCTGTGCTTGGATGTTACTAAGGGGAAGGCTAAAGAAAAAAGATTTTCTCCTTCAAAGGAATGTGGCGTGTGATTCTTGTTGCGTTCTTTGCAATTTGTACATGTGAGACAGCTGCTCATTTAATTTTCTACTGCCCTTACTCTCAAGAAGTGTGGAAATCTCTCTTAGAAAAGCTAGACCTGGAGCCGATCAACTGTGAAAATCCTCCATTGGAATTGCTGGAATCCATTATATTTCCAATAGAGCAGCAACAGACAGGCCTTCTGACTCCTGGGAACACTCCAGCACGGCTGTGTTACAGAACATTATTCAGACCGCATGCAGCAGAACTCATTATCTTGACATAGCTTTCTTTCCCAAATGAAATTTGTCATCATTGGAATGTTCCTCCAAGCAACTCAGGTCTCCGATCGAAGCTTCCTCCCTAATTGAACCCTGGGTGGCGAGTATCTACTTGGTCAACTAATAACCATGTGATTGGAGTTCTACGGAGTGACGTCCATAAACAGAAGGCAGGTCATATTGAGCAGGAGTTGACTTACTTTATGGCAGTATTTCAAATAATGCAGCTCATTCCAGAGAATATCACACATCTTACTATTGACTCAGATTCAGCGCTCCATCAAGTCCTCAGAAGTCTGATTGGAAGGTACGCTTTCAAGTAAGAAGATTACATACATTTCCTAATAAATTTGAGCAGATTCAGTACTTGATGCTTCATCTAAGAACAGCTAGATTCCGCAAAGTTTTAAACAGAAACTCAGCTACTTTCTACGGTAATCATAATGCATTTGAATATTTGTATAGACAAAAATATAGAAGCTAGTGAGCAGCTTTGGTGGTTAGTTTATTTATGGATTATTTTAGTACTTATTTGTTTATTAGTTGTAAATAGAGGGGTATGCCCCTTTGGAAGCATCTTCCATGTGGGAGAGTTCCTTTTCTGTATTATATTCTTTTAGAAATAGAAGAACTAACTTTTCCTTCAAAAAAAAATAAAGAAAAGATAAAAACCAGTCTCGAGGGATTCTGCCCCGTTTCCGACCAAAAACCGTATCTCGTGCAGTCAAGAGCCGACATTTGGATAAAAACGCGGGTTCGATGATTCTAGTGCATTTCATGGCATCACGATCTAGTCTTACGCTTCGAGATGCGTTCCATACTACTCTAGGCCGAAACACACATTTCAGGATATTTTGAGATACGTTTAGCTTAAAGACGTTTTTCACGCGATTCTGGGGTTAGGAACGCGTTGCAGGGGTTTCAAGGTTGTTTAAGACCGAGACCAGTGCTTCGGGCAGTTCGTTGGTAGTTCTAGGCGGCTCTGGGAGAATGAAGGTTGTAAACCGCATTTCACGCGATTCATAGTTCAGAGCCGCGCTCTGGAGCTTCTGTGACGTCTTCTTACTTCAGAACGGGCTTCTGGGGAATTTTGGCTCAAGCGCTAATCCTGTCGGACTTTGCCTCATTTCTGACTTTCAAGACAGTTTTGTGCAATCCGTGCCCATTATTTGGAGATAAATGGGTGCAGCGGCACTCTAGGCGTTTTGGGGTATTCCGGTCCAGTCTTTCACCTTAAAATTCGTTTCAGGCGATTCTATGCAGAAGCACCCGTTTGATGATATTCTGAGATACCTTCCTCTTTAATAAGTATTTCAGGCGAATCACGGCTTAGGAACGCATTACATGGGCTTTAGGGTTGTTTCAGACTAAAACGCGTGCTTCGGGCAATTCCGAGGTGATTTTATCATGAAACCACGTTCTAGGTGGCTCTTGAAAGATGCTGGCTCCAAACCGCGTTTCACGAAATCCACGGTCGAAAGACGCGCATAGGAAACTTCCAGGAATCCTTTTCCCCTTCAGACGGGACTCGGGCAAACTGGGGTTGAACAACTCATCGTGCGGTATTCAGAGACATTTCTTACTGAAAACCGTATTTCGTGCGGTGAATAGCCTATATCCGGATAAAAGCGTGTCCAGGGTGATTCTACGGCACTCAGGGGGTTATGCTCTTCCGTTTTGCTTTGAAATGCATCTCATACGGTCCTAGGCTGAAATACGCATTTTAGGATATTATGAGGTATGCCTTTCTTTAAAACGTGCTCCACGCGATTCTAGGGTTTCGAACGAATTGCCGGCTATTCAAGGTTGTTTAAGACCGGATCCCATGCTTCGGGCAGCCTGTTGGGGATTCTAAGCGTCTCCTGGCAAATGTAAGCTGTAAACAGCGTTTCGCGCAAGTGATGGTTAGAAGACTCGCTCGTGAAAGTACGAGTACTGCTTTTTCTTTTTCTTTTTTACTTTGAAATGGGTTTCCGGCAAGTTAGTGCATAAAAACTAGTCTCGAGCAGTGGCAGCAGCAAATCTCGAGCACTCTCTTGATCATTTTAAGGAATTCGCAGGGCTGGGCGTCAATTGGACAAAAAGGTGCAAGTTTCTTTGCAAATTGTAAGACTGATGAACAGATGGCAATATCTTCAATTCTTAATGTCACGAAGGTAGATCTTCCAATCAGATATGTTGGGGTTCCCTTGTCTTCCAGGAAGCTCAATTTCAATGACCGTGAACCTCTACTAGCGAAAGTTCGGCAACGATTATTTGGGTGGAAAGCTAAAGCATCATCATATGCAGGTAGCGTGGAACTGATTAAGTCTACATTATCTTCCTTCCATCTATTACGGGCGACTGTATTTATGCTTCCTCAAGCTGCTTTGCATGCTTTGGATCGTCATGTCAGGGACTTCTTCTGGAATTGTTGAATTCTCATTACATCCATCCTATAGCTTGGGACTCTATATGCCAACCGATAGCTATGGGTGGATTGGGTATCAACTCAATTCATGGAACAGCCAAGGCAGCCCTCTTAAGGAAAGTTTGGAATGTTGTCAGCAACAAACACACCTGCTAGAGCTTATGGACTAATGACAAGTACTTCCGTGGAACGTCTTTTTGGGACGTGTTAATCCCTAAAACTGCCCCTTGGGGTTGGAAGAACATTTTAGTGCTTAGACTGATTGCTATGCCTCACATAAAATTACTAGCTGGCAATGGGCACCAAATAAAGTTCTGGACTGACCCTTGGGTTAATGGAGGGCGTTTTAAAAGATTGTCATGGAGATAGAGCAGTGTATGATCTAGGCGTGGGGCCTGATATTAACGTCCCTCAATTTATTCAGAATCACAGGTGGTGGTTTCCCACTCCCACTTCAAATGCATTGATGGATATCTTCCAAACGATTCCAAATGAGATCGAGCCATGGCCTAACTTCAATGATGGACTTGTTTGGACTCTACAAGAGCATGGCAACTTCACTTTAAAGTCTCCTCACAATCTAGTATGCAGGAAATAGGATCAAACCCTCCAGCGGCCTTCTATGATTTGGTTTACAGGGTGTATTAAAAAACACTCCATCTGTGCTTGGATGTTACTAAGGGGAAGGCTAAAGAAAAAAGATTTTCTCCTTCAAAGGAATGTGGCGTGTGATTCTTGTTGCGTTCTTTGCAATTTGTACATGTGAGACAGCTGCTCATTTAATTTTCTACTGCCCTTACTCTCAAGAAGTGTGGAAATCTCTCTTAGAAAAGCTAGACCTGTAGCCGATCAGCTGTGAAAATCCTCCATTGGAATTGGTGGAATCCATTATATTTCCAATAGAGCAGCAACAGACAGGCCTTCTGACTCCTGGGAACACTCCAGCACGGCTGTGTTACAGAACATTATTCAGACCGCATGCAGCAGAACTCATTATCTTGACATAGCTTTCTTTCCCAAATGAAATTTGTCATCATTGGAATGTTCCTCCAAGCAACTCAGGTCTCCGATCGAAGCTTCCTCCCTAATTGAACCCTGGGTGGCGAGTATCTACTTGGTCAACTAATAACCATGTGATTGGAGTTCTACGGAGTGACGTCCATAAACAGAAGGCAGGTCATATTGAGCAGGAGTTGACTTACTTTATGGCAGTATTTCAAATAATGCAGCTCATTCCAGAGAATATCACACATCTTACTATTGACTCAGATTCAGCGCTCCATCAAGTCCTCAGAAGTCTGATTGGAAGGTACGCTTTCAAGTAAGAAGATTACATGCATTTCCTAATAAATTTGAGCAGATTCAGTACTTGATGCTTCATCTAAGAACAGCTCGATTCCGCAAAGTTTTAAACAGAAACTCAGCTACTTTCTACGGTAATCATAATGCATTTGAATATTTGTATAGACAAAAATATAGAAGCTAGTGAGCAGCTTTGGTGGTTAGTTTATTTATGGATTATTTTAGTACTTATTTGTTTATTAGTTGTAAATAGAGGGGTATGCCCCTTTGGAAGCATCTTCCATGTGGGAGAGTTCCTTTTCTGTATTATATTCTTTTAGAAATAGAAGAACTAACTTTTCCTTCAAAAAAAAATAAAGAAAAGATAAAAACCAGTCTCGAGGGATTCTGCCCCGTTTCCGACCAAAAACCGTATCTCGTGCAGTCAAGAGCCGACATTTGGATAAAAACGCGGGTTCGATGATTCTAGTGCATTTCATGGCATCACGATCTAGTCTTACGCTTCGAGATGCGTTCCATACTACTCTAGGCCGAAACACACATTTCAGGATATTTTGAGATACGTTTAGCTTAAAGACGTTTTTCACGCGATTCTGGGGTTAGGAACGCGTTGCAGGGGTTTCAAGGTTGTTTAAGACCGAGACCAGTGCTTCGGGCAGTTCGTTGGTAGTTCTAGGCGGCTCTGGGAGAATGAAGGTTGTAAACCGCATTTCACGCGATTCATAGTTCAGAGCCGCGCTCTGGAGCTTCTGTGACGTCTTCTTACTTCAGAACGGGCTTCTGGGGAATTTTGGCTCAAGCGCTAATCCTGTCGGACTTTGCCTCATTTCTGACTTTCAAGACAGTTTTGTGCAATCCGTGCCCATTATTTGGAGATAAATGGGTGCAGCGGCACTCTAGGCGTTTTGGGGTATTCCGGTCCAGTCTTTCACCTTAAAATTCGTTTCAGGCGATTCTATGCAGAAGCACCCGTTTGATGATATTCTGAGATACCTTCCTCTTTAATAAGTATTTCAGGCGAATCACGGCTTAGGAACGCATTACATGGGCTTTAGGGTTGTTTCAGACTAAAACGCGTGCTTCGGGCAATTCCGAGGTGATTTTATCATGAAACCACGTTCTAGGTGGCTCTTGAAAGATGCTGGCTCCAAACCGCGTTTCACGAAATCCACGGTCGAAAGACGCGCATAGGAAACTTCCAGGAATCCTTTTCCCCTTCAGACGGGACTCGGGCAAACTGGGGTTGAACAACTCATCGTGCGGTATTCAGAGACATTTCTTACTGAAAACCGTATTTCGTGCGGTGAATAGCCTATATCCGGATAAAAGCGTGTCCAGGGTGATTCTACGGCACTCAGGGGGTTATGCTCTTCCGTTTTGCTTTGAAATGCATCTCATACGGTCCTAGGCTGAAATACGCATTTTAGGATATTATGAGGTATGCCTTTCTTTAAAACGTGCTCCACGCGATTCTAGGGTTTCGAACGAATTGCCGGCTATTCAAGGTTGTTTAAGACCGGATCCCATGCTTCGGGCAGCCTGTTGGGGATTCTAAGCGTCTCCTGGCAAATGTAAGCTGTAAACAGCGTTTCGCGCAAGTGATGGTTAGAAGACTCGCTCGTGAAAGTACGAGTACTGCTTTTTCTTTTTCTTTTTTACTTTGAAATGGGTTTCCGGCAAGTTAGTGCATAAAAACTAGTCTCGAGCAGTGGCAGCAGCAAATCTCGAGCACTCTCTTGATCATTTTAAGGAATTCGCAGGGCTGGGCGTCAATTGGACAAAAAGGTGCAAGTTTCTTTGCAAATTGTAAGACTGATGAACAGATGGCAATATCTTCAATTCTTAATGTCACGAAGGTAGATCTTCCAATCAGATATGTTGGGGTTCCCTTGTCTTCCAGGAAGCTCAATTTCAATGACCGTGAACCTCTACTAGCGAAAGTTCGGCAACGATTATTTGGGTGGAAAGCTAAAGCATCATCATATGCAGGTAGCGTGGAACTGATTAAGTCTACATTATCTTCCTTCCATCTATTACGGGCGACTGTATTTATGCTTCCTCAAGCTGCTTTGCATGCTTTGGATCGTCATGTCAGGGACTTCCTCTGGAATTGTTGAATTCTCATTACATCCATCCTATAGCTTGGGACTCTATATGCCAACCGATAGCTATGGGTGGATTGGGTATCGACTCAATTCATGGAACAGCCAAGGCAGCCCTCTTAAGGAAAGTTTGGAATGTTGTCAGCAACAAACACACCTGCTGGAGCTTATGGACTAATGACAAGTACTTCCGTGGAACGTCTTTTTGGGACGTGTTAATCCCTAAAACTGCCCCTTGGGGTTGGAAGAACATTTTAGTGCTTAGACTGATTGCTATGCCTCACATAAAATTACTAGCTGGCAATGGGCACCAAATAAAGTTCTGGACTGACCCTTGGGTTAATGGAGGGCGTTTTAAAAGATTGTCATGGAGATAGAGCAGTGTATGATCTAGGCGTGGGGCCTGATATTAACGTCCCTCAATTTATTCAGAATCACAGGTGGAGGTTTCCCACTCCCACTTCAAATGCATTGATGGATATCTTCCAAACGATTCCAAATGAGATCGAGCCATGGCCTAACTTCAATGATGGACTTGTTTGGACTCTACAAGAGCATGGCAACTTCACTTTAAAGTCTCCTCACAATCTAGTATGCAGGAAATGGGATCAAACCCTCCAGCGGCCTTCTATGATTTGGTTTACAGGGTGTATTAAAAAACACTCCATCTGTGCTTGGATGTTACTAAGGGGAAGGCTAAAGAAAAAAGACTTTCTCCTTCAAAGGAATGTGGCGTGTGATTCTTGTTGCGTTCTTTGCAATTTGTACATGTGAGACAGCTGCTCATTTAATTTTCTACTGCCCTTACTCTCAAGAAGTGTGGAAATCTCTCTTAGAAAAGCTAGACCTGGAGCCGATCAGCTGTGAAAATCCTCCATTGGAATTGCTGGAATCCATTATATTTCCAATAGAGCAGCAACAGACAGGCCTTCTGACTCCTGGGAACACTCCAGCACGGCTGTGTTACAGAACATTATTCAGACCGCATGCAGCAGAACTCATTATCTTGACATAGCTTTCTTTCCCAAATGAAATTTGTCATCATTGGAATGTTCCTCCAAGCAACTCAGGTCTCCGATCGAAGCTTCCTCCCTAATTGAACCCTGGGTGGCGAGTATCTACTTGGTCAACTAATAACCATGTGATTGGAGTTCTACGGAGTGACGTCCATAAACAGAAGGCAGGTCATATTGAGCAGGAGTTGACTTACTTTATGGCAGTATTTCAAATAATGCAGCTCATTCCAGAGAATATCACACATCTTACTATTGACTCAGATTCAGCGCTCCATCAAGTCCTCAGAAGTCTGATTGGAAGGTACGCTTTCAAGTAAGAAGATTACATACATTTCCTAATAAATTTGAGCAGATTCAGTACTTGATGCTTCATCTAAGAACAGCTCGATTCCGCAAAGTTTTAAACAGAAACTCAGCTACTTTCTACGGTAATCATAATGCATTTGAATATTTGTATAGACAAAAATATAGAAGCTAGTGAGCAGCTTTGGTGGTTAGTTTATTTATGGATTATTTTAGTACTTATTTGTTTATTAGTTGTAAATAGAGGGGTATGCCCCTTTGGAAGCATCTTCCATGTGGGAGAGTTCCTTTTCTGTATTATATTCTTTTAGAAATAGAAGAACTAACTTTTCCTTCAAAAAAAAATAAAGAAAAGATAAAAACCAGTCTCGAGGGATTCTGCCCCGTTTCCGACCAAAAACCGTATCTCGTGCAGTCAAGAGCCGACATTTGGATAAAAACGCGGGTTCGATGATTCTAGTGCATTTCATGGCATCACGATCTAGTCTTACGCTTCGAGATGCGTTCCATACTACTCTAGGCCGAAACACACATTTCAGGATATTTTGAGATACGTTTAGCTTAAAGACGTTTTTCACGCGATTCTGGGGTTAGGAACGCGTTGCAGGGGTTTCAAGGTTGTTTAAGACCGAGACCAGTGCTTCGGGCAGTTCGTTGGTAGTTCTAGGCGGCTCTGGGAGAATGAAGGTTGTAAACCGCATTTCACGCGATTCATAGTTCAGAGCCGCGCTCTGGAGCTTCTGTGACGTCTTCTTACTTCAGAACGGGCTTCTGGGGAATTTTGGCTCAAGCGCTAATCCTGTCGGACTTTGCCTCATTTCTGACTTTCAAGACAGTTTTGTGCAATCCGTGCCCATTATTTGGAGATAAATGGGTGCAGCGGCACTCTAGGCGTTTTGGGGTATTCCGGTCCAGTCTTTCACCTTAAAATTCGTTTCAGGCGATTCTATGCAGAAGCACCCGTTTGATGATATTCTGAGATACCTTCCTCTTTAATAAGTATTTCAGGCGAATCACGGCTTAGGAACGCATTACATGGGCTTTAGGGTTGTTTCAGACTAAAACGCGTGCTTCGGGCAATTCCGAGGTGATTTTATCATGAAACCACGTTCTAGGTGGCTCTTGAAAGATGCTGGCTCCAAACCGCGTTTCACGAAATCCACGGTCGAAAGACGCGCATAGGAAACTTCCAGGAATCCTTTTCCCCTTCAGACGGGACTCGGGCAAACTGGGGTTGAACAACTCATCGTGCGGTATTCAGAGACATTTCTTACTGAAAACCGTATTTCGTGCGGTGAATAGCCTATATCCGGATAAAAGCGTGTCCAGGGTGATTCTACGGCACTCAGGGGGTTATGCTCTTCCGTTTTGCTTTGAAATGCATCTCATACGGTCCTAGGCTGAAATACGCATTTTAGGATATTATGAGGTATGCCTTTCTTTAAAACGTGCTCCACGCGATTCTAGGGTTTCGAACGAATTGCCGGCTATTCAAGGTTGTTTAAGACCGGATCCCATGCTTCGGGCAGCCTGTTGGGGATTCTAAGCGTCTCCTGGCAAATGTAAGCTGTAAACAGCGTTTCGCGCAAGTGATGGTTAGAAGACTCGCTCGTGAAAGTACGAGTACTGCTTTTTCTTTTTCTTTTTTACTTTTAAATGGGTTTCCGGCAAGTTAGTGCATAAAAACTAGTCTCGAGCAGTGGCAGCAGCAAATCTCGAGCACTCTCTTGATCATTTTAAGGAATTCGCAGGGCTGGGCGTCAATTGGACAAAAAGGTGCAAGTTTCTTTGCAAATTGTAAGACTGATGAACAGATGGCAATATCTTCAATTCTTAATGTCACGAAGGTAGATCTTCCAATCAGATATGTTGGGGTTCCCTTGTCTTCCAGGAAGCTCAATTTCAATGACCGTGAACCTCTACTAGCGAAAGTTCGGCAACGATTATTTGGGTGGAAAGCTAAAGCATCATCATATGCAGGTAGCGTGGAACTGATTAAGTCTACATTATCTTCCTTCCATCTATTACGGGCGACTGTATTTATGCTTCCTCAAGCTGCTTTGCATGCTTTGGATCGTCATGTCAGGGACTTCCTCTGGAATTGTTGAATTCTCATTACATCCATCCTATAGCTTGGGACTCTATATGCCAACCGATAGCTATGGGTGGATTGGGTATCGACTCAATTCATGGAACAGCCAAGGCAGCCCTCTTAAGGAAAGTTTGGAATGTTGTCAGCAACAAACACACCTGCTGGAGCTTATGGACTAATGACAAGTACTTCCGTGGAACGTCTTTTTGGGACGTGTTAATCCCTAAAACTGCCCCTTGGGGTTGGAAGAACATTTTAGTGCTTAGACTGATTGCTATGCCTCACATAAAATTACTAGCTGGCAATGGGCACCAAATAAAGTTCTGGACTGACCCTTGGGTTAATGGAGGGCGTTTTAAAAGATTGTCATGGAGATAGAGCAGTGTATGATCTAGGCGTGGGGCCTGATATTAACGTCCCTCAATTTATTCAGAATCACAGGTGGTGGTTTCCCACTCCCACTTCAAATGCATTGATGGATATCTTCCAAACGATTCCAAATGAGATCGAGCCATGGCCTAACTTCAATGATGGACTTGTTTGGACTCTACAAGAGCATGGCAACTTCACTTTAAAGTCTCCTCACAATCTAGTATGCAGGAAATAGGATCAAACCCTCCAGCGGCCTTCTATGATTTGGTTTACAGGGTGTATTAAAAAACACTCCATCTGTGCTTGGATGTTACTAAGGGGAAGGCTAAAGAAAAAAGATTTTCTCCTTCAAAGGAATGTGGCGTGTGATTCTTGTTGCGTTCTTTGCAATTTGTACATGTGAGACAGCTGCTCATTTAATTTTCTACTGCCCTTACTCTCAAGAAGTGTGGAAATCTCTCTTAGAAAAGCTAGACCTGTAGCCGATCAGCTGTGAAAATCCTCCATTGGAATTGGTGGAATCCATTATATTTCCAATAGAGCAGCAACAGACAGGCCTTCTGACTCCTGGGAATACTCCAGCACGGCTGTGTTACAGAACATTATTCAGACCGCATGCAGCAGAACTCATTATCTTGACATAGCTTTCTTTCCCAAATGAAATTTGTCATCATTGGAATGTTCCTCCAAGGAACTCAGGTCTCCGATCGAAGCTTCCTCCCTAATTGAACCCTGGGTGGCGAGTATCTACTTGGTCAACTAATAACCATGTGATTGGAGTTCTACGGAGTGACGTCCATAAACAGAAGGCAGGTCATATTGAGCAGGAGTTGACTTACTTTATGGCAGTATTTCAAATAATGCAGCTCATTCCAGAGAATATCACACATCTTACTATTGACTCAGATTCAGCGCTCCATCAAGTCCTCAGAAGTCTGATTGGAAGGTACGCTTTCAAGTAAGAAGATTACATACATTTCCTAATAAATTTGAGCAGATTCAGTACTTGATGCTTCATCTAAGAACAGCTCGATTCCGCAAAGTTTTAAACAGAAACTCAGCTACTTTCTACGGTAATCATAATGCATTTGAATATTTGTATAGACAAAAATATAGAAGCTAGTGAGCAGCTTTGGTGGTTAGTTTATTTATGGATTATTTTAGTACTTATTTGTTTATTAGTTGTAAATAGAGGGGTATGCCCCTTTGGAAGCATCTTCCATGTGGGAGAGTTCCTTTTCTGTATTATATTCTTTTAGAAATAGAAGAACTAACTTTTCCTTCAAAAAAAAATAAAGAAAAGATAAAAACCAGTCTCGAGGGATTCTGCCCCGTTTCCGACCAAAAACCGTATCTCGTGCAGTCAAGAGCCGACATTTGGATAAAAACGCGGGTTCGATGATTCTAGTGCATTTCATGGCATCACGATCTAGTCTTACGCTTCGAGATGCGTTCCATACTACTCTAGGCCGAAACACACATTTCAGGATATTTTGAGATACGTTTAGCTTAAAGACGTTTTTCACGCGATTCTGGGGTTAGGAACGCGTTGCAGGGGTTTCAAGGTTGTTTAAGACCGAGACCAGTGCTTCGGGCAGTTCGTTGGTAGTTCTAGGCGGCTCTGGGAGAATGAAGGTTGTAAACCGCATTTCACGCGATTCATAGTTCAGAGCCGCGCTCTGGAGCTTCTGTGACGTCTTCTTACTTCAGAACGGGCTTCTGGGGAATTTTGGCTCAAGCGCTAATCCTGTCGGACTTTGCCTCATTTCTGACTTTCAAGACAGTTTTGTGCAATCCGTGCCCATTATTTGGAGATAAATGGGTGCAGCGGCACTCTAGGCGTTTTGGGGTATTCCGGTCCAGTCTTTCACCTTAAAATTCGTTTCAGGCGATTCTATGCAGAAGCACCCGTTTGATGATATTCTGAGATACCTTCCTCTTTAATAAGTATTTCAGGCGAATCACGGCTTAGGAACGCATTACATGGGCTTTAGGGTTGTTTCAGACTAAAACGCGTGCTTCGGGCAATTCCGAGGTGATTTTATCATGAAACCACGTTCTAGGTGGCTCTTGAAAGATGCTGGCTCCAAACCGCGTTTCACGAAATCCACGGTCGAAAGACGCGCATAGGAAACTTCCAGGAATCCTTTTCCCCTTCAGACGGGACTCGGGCAAACTGGGGTTGAACAACTCATCGTGCGGTATTCAGAGACATTTCTTACTGAAAACCGTATTTCGTGCGGTGAATAGCCTATATCCGGATAAAAGCGTGTCCAGGGTGATTCTACGGCACTCAGGGGGTTATGCTCTTCCGTTTTGCTTTGAAATGCATCTCATACGGTCCTAGGCTGAAATACGCATTTTAGGATATTATGAGGTATGCCTTTCTTTAAAACGTGCTCCACGCGATTCTAGGGTTTCGAACGAATTGCCGGCTATTCAAGGTTGTTTAAGACCGGATCCCATGCTTCGGGCAGCCTGTTGGGGATTCTAAGCGTCTCCTGGCAAATGTAAGCTGTAAACAGCGTTTCGCGCAAGTGATGGTTAGAAGACTCGCTCGTGAAAGTACGAGTACTGCTTTTTCTTTTTCTTTTTTACTTTGAAATGGGTTTCCGGCAAGTTAGTGCATAAAAACTAGTCTCGAGCAGTGGCAGCAGCAAATCTCGAGCACTCTCTTGATCATTTTAAGGAATTCGCAGGGCTGGGCGTCAATTGGACAAAAAGGTGCAAGTTTCTTTGCAAATTGTAAGACTGATGAACAGATGGCAATATCTTCAATTCTTAATGTCACGAAGGTAGATCTTCCAATCAGATATGTTGGGGTTCCCTTGTCTTCCAGGAAGCTCAATTTCAATGACCGTGAACCTCTACTAGCGAAAGTTCGGCAACGATTATTTGGGTGGAAAGCTAAAGCATCATCATATGCAGGTAGCGTGGAACTGATTAAGTCTACATTATCTTCCTTCCATCTATTACGGGCGACTGTATTTATGCTTCCTCAAGCTGCTTTGCATGCTTTGGATCGTCATGTCAGGGACTTCTTCTGGAATTGTTGAATTCTCATTACATCCATCCTATAGCTTGGGACTCTATATGCCAACCGATAGCTATGGGTGGATTGGGTATCGACTCAATTCATGGAACAGCCAAGGCAGCCCTCTTAAGGAAAGTTTGGAATGTTGTCAGCAACAAACACACCTGCTGGAGCTTATGGACTAATGACAAGTACTTCCGTGGAACGTCTTTTTGGGACGTGTTAATCCCTAAAACTGCCCCTTGGGGTTGGAAGAACATTTTAGTGCTTAGACTGATTGCTATGCCTCACATAAAATTACTAGCTGGCAATGGGCACCAAATAAAGTTCTGGACTGACCCTTGGGTTAATGGAGGGCGTTTTAAAAGATTGTCATGGAGATAGAGCAGTGTATGATCTAGGCGTGGGGCCTGATATTAACGTCCCTCAATTTATTCAGAATCACAGGTGGAGGTTTCCCACTCCCACTTCAAATGCATTGATGGATATCTTCCAAACGATTCCAAATGAGATCGAGCCATGGCCTAACTTCAATGATGGACTTGTTTGGACTCTACAAGAGCATGGCAACTTCACTTTAAAGTCTCCTCACAATCTAGTATGCAGGAAATGGGATCAAACCCTCCAGCGGCCTTCTATGATTTGGTTTACAGGGTGTATTAAAAAACACTCCATCTGTGCTTGGATGTTACTAAGGGGAAGGCTAAAGAAAAAAGATTTTCTCCTTCAAAGGAATGTGGCGTGTGATTCTTGTTGCGTTCTTTGCAATTTGTACATGTGAGACAGCTGCTCATTTAATTTTCTACTGCCCTTACTCTCAAGAAGTGTGGAAATCTCTCTTAGAAAAGCTAGACCTGGAGCCGATCAGCTGTGAAAATCCTCCATTGGAATTGGTGGAATCCATTATATTTCCAATAGAGCAGCAACAGACAGGCCTTCTGACTCCTGGGAACACTCCAGCACGGCTGTGTTACAGAACATTATTCAGACCGCATGCAGCAGAACTCATTATCTTGACATAGCTTTCTTTCCCAAATGAAATTTGTCATCATTGGAATGTTCCTCCAAGCAACTCAGGTCTCCGATCGAAGCTTCCTCCCTAATTGAACCCTGGGTGGCGAGTATCTACTTGGTCAACTAATAACCATGTGATTGGAGTTCTACGGAGTGACGTCCATAAACAGAAGGCAGGTCATATTGAGCAGGAGTTGACTTACTTTATGGCAGTATTTCAAATAATGCAGCTCATTCCAGAGAATATCACACATCTTACTATTGACTCAGATTCAGCGCTCCATCAAGTCCTCAGAAGTCTGATTGGAAGGTACGCTTTCAAGTAAGAAGATTACATACATTTCCTAATAAATTTGAGCAGATTCAGTACTTGATGCTTCATCTAAGAACAGCTCGATTCCGCAAAGTTTTAAACAGAAACTCAGCTACTTTCTACGGTAATCATAATGCATTTGAATATTTGTATAGACAAAAATATAGAAGCTAGTGAGCAGCTTTGGTGGTTAGTTTATTTATGGATTATTTTAGTACTTATTTGTTTATTAGTTGTAAATAGAGGGGTATGCCCCTTTGGAAGCATCTTCCATGTGGGAGAGTTCCTTTTCTGTATTATATTCTTTTAGAAATAGAAGAACTAACTTTTCCTTCAAAAAAAAATAAAGAAAAGATAAAAACCAGTCTCGAGGGATTCTGCCCCGTTTCCGACCAAAAACCGTATCTCGTGCAGTCAAGAGCCGACATTTGGATAAAAACGCGGGTTCGATGATTCTAGTGCATTTCATGGCATCACGATCTAGTCTTACGCTTCGAGATGCGTTCCATACTACTCTAGGCCGAAACACACATTTCAGGATATTTTGAGATACGTTTAGCTTAAAGACGTTTTTCACGCGATTCTGGGGTTAGGAACGCGTTGCAGGGGTTTCAAGGTTGTTTAAGACCGAGACCAGTGCTTCGGGCAGTTCGTTGGTAGTTCTAGGCGGCTCTGGGAGAATGAAGGTTGTAAACCGCATTTCACGCGATTCATAGTTCAGAGCCGCGCTCTGGAGCTTCTGTGACGTCTTCTTACTTCAGAACGGGCTTCTGGGGAATTTTGGCTCAAGCGCTAATCCTGTCGGACTTTGCCTCATTTCTGACTTTCAAGACAGTTTTGTGCAATCCGTGCCCATTATTTGGAGATAAATGGGTGCAGCGGCACTCTAGGCGTTTTGGGGTATTCCGGTCCAGTCTTTCACCTTAAAATTCGTTTCAGGCGATTCTATGCAGAAGCACCCGTTTGATGATATTCTGAGATACCTTCCTCTTTAATAAGTATTTCAGGCGAATCACGGCTTAGGAACGCATTACATGGGCTTTAGGGTTGTTTCAGACTAAAACGCGTGCTTCGGGCAATTCCGAGGTGATTTTATCATGAAACCACGTTCTAGGTGGCTCTTGAAAGATGCTGGCTCCAAACCGCGTTTCACGAAATCCACGGTCGAAAGACGCGCATAGGAAACTTCCAGGAATCCTTTTCCCCTTCAGACGGGACTCGGGCAAACTGGGGTTGAACAACTCATCGTGCGGTATTCAGAGACATTTCTTACTGAAAACCGTATTTCGTGCGGTGAATAGCCTATATCCGGATAAAAGCGTGTCCAGGGTGATTCTACGGCACTCAGGGGGTTATGCTCTTCCGTTTTGCTTTGAAATGCATCTCATACGGTCCTAGGCTGAAATACGCATTTTAGGATATTATGAGGTATGCCTTTCTTTAAAACGTGCTCCACGCGATTCTAGGGTTTCGAACGAATTGCCGGCTATTCAAGGTTGTTTAAGACCGGATCCCATGCTTCGGGCAGCCTGTTGGGGATTCTAAGCGTCTCCTGGCAAATGTAAGCTGTAAACAGCGTTTCGCGCAAGTGATGGTTAGAAGACTCGCTCGTGAAAGTACGAGTACTGCTTTTTCTTTTTCTTTTTTACTTTGAAATGGGTTTCCGGCAAGTTAGTGCATAAAAACTAGTCTCGAGCAGTGGCAGCAGCAAATCTCGAGCACTCTCTTGATCATTTTAAGGAATTCGCAGGGCTGGGCGTCAATTGGACAAAAAGGTGCAAGTTTCTTTGCAAATTGTAAGACTGATGAACAGATGGCAATATCTTCAATTCTTAATGTCACGAAGGTAGATCTTCCAATCAGATATGTTGGGGTTCCCTTGTCTTCCAGGAAGCTCAATTTCAATGACCGTGAACCTCTACTAGCGAAAGTTCGGCAACGATTATTTGGGTGGAAAGCTAAAGCATCATCATATGCAGGTAGCGTGGAACTGATTAAGTCTACATTATCTTCCTTCCATCTATTACGGGCGACTGTATTTATGCTTCCTCAAGCTGCTTTGCATGCTTTGGATCGTCATGTCAGGGACTTCTTCTGGAATTGTTGAATTCTCATTACATCCATCCTATAGCTTGGGACTCTATATGCCAACCGATAGCTATGGGTGGATTGGGTATCGACTCAATTCATGGAACAGCCAAGGCAGCCCTCTTAAGGAAAGTTTGGAATGTTGTCAGCAACAAACACACCTGCTGGAGCTTATGGACTAATGACAAGTACTTCCGTGGAACGTCTTTTTGGGACGTGTTAATCCCTAAAACTGCCCCTTGGGGTTGGAAGAACATTTTAGTGCTTAGACTGATTGCTATGCCTCACATAAAATTACTAGCTGGCAATGGGCACCAAATAAAGTTCTGGACTGACCCTTGGGTTAATGGAGGGCGTTTTAAAAGATTGTCATGGAGATAGAGCAGTGTATGATCTAGGCGTGGGGCCTGATATTAACGTCCCTCAATTTATTCAGAATCACAGGTGGAGGTTTCCCACTCCCACTTCAAATGCATTGATGGATATCTTCCAAACGATTCCAAATGAGATCGAGCCATGGCCTAACTTCAATGATGGACTTGTTTGGACTCTACAAGAGCATGGCAACTTCACTTTAAAGTCTCCTCACAATCTAGTATGCAGGAAATGGGATCAAACCCTCCAGCGGCCTTCTATGATTTGGTTTACAGGGTGTATTAAAAAACACTCCATCTGTGCTTGGATGTTACTAAGGGGAAGGCTAAAGAAAAAAGATTTTCTCCTTCAAAGGAATGTGGCGTGTGATTCTTGTTGCGTTCTTTGCAATTTGTACATGTGAGACAGCTGCTCATTTAATTTTCTACTGCCCTTACTCTCAAGAAGTGTGGAAATCTCTCTTAGAAAAGCTAGACCTGGAGCCGATCAGCTGTGAAAATCCTCCATTGGAATTGGTGGAATCCATTATATTTCCAATAGAGCAGCAACAGACAGGCCTTCTGACTCCTGGGAACACTCCAGCACGGCTGTGTTACAGAACATTATTCAGACCGCATGCAGCAGAACTCATTATCTTGACATAGCTTTCTTTCCCAAATGAAATTTGTCATCATTGGAATGTTCCTCCAAGCAACTCAGGTCTCCGATCGAAGCTTCCTCCCTAATTGAACCCTGGGTGGCGAGTATCTACTTGGTCAACTAATAACCATGTGATTGGAGTTCTACGGAGTGACGTCCATAAACAGAAGGCAGGTCATATTGAGCAGGAGTTGACTTACTTTATGGCAGTATTTCAAATAATGCAGCTCATTCCAGAGAATATCACACATCTTACTATTGACTCAGATTCAGCGCTCCATCAAGTCCTCAGAAGTCTGATTGGAAGGTACGCTTTCAAGTAAGAAGATTACATACATTTCCTAATAAATTTGAGCAGATTCAGTACTTGATGCTTCATCTAAGAACAGCTCGATTCCGCAAAGTTTTAAACAGAAACTCAGCTACTTTCTACGGTAATCATAATGCATTTGAATATTTGTATAGACAAAAATATAGAAGCTAGTGAGCAGCTTTGGTGGTTAGTTTATTTATGGATTATTTTAGTACTTATTTGTTTATTAGTTGTAAATAGAGGGGTATGCCCCTTTGGAAGCATCTTCCATGTGGGAGAGTTCCTTTTCTGTATTATATTCTTTTAGAAATAGAAGAACTAACTTTTCCTTCAAAAAAAAATAAAGAAAAGATAAAAACCAGTCTCGAGGGATTCTGCCCCGTTTCCGACCAAAAACCGTATCTCGTGCAGTCAAGAGCCGACATTTGGATAAAAACGCGGGTTCGATGATTCTAGTGCATTTCATGGCATCACGATCTAGTCTTACGCTTCGAGATGCGTTCCATACTACTCTAGGCCGAAACACACATTTCAGGATATTTTGAGATACGTTTAGCTTAAAGACGTTTTTCACGCGATTCTGGGGTTAGGAACGCGTTGCAGGGGTTTCAAGGTTGTTTAAGACCGAGACCAGTGCCTCGGGCAGTTCGTTGGTAGTTCTAGGCGGCTCTGGGAGAATGAAGGTTGTAAACCGCATTTCACGCGATTCACAGTTCAGAGCCGCGCTCTGGAGCTTCTGTGACGTCTTCTTACTTCAGAACGGGCTTCTGGGGAATTATGGCTCAAGAGCTAATCCTGTCGGACTTTGCCTCATTTCTGACTTTCAAGATAGTTTTGTGCAATCCGTGCCCATTATTTGGAGATAAATGGGTGCAGCGGCACTCTAGGCGTTTTGGGGTATTCCGGTCCAGTCTTTCACCTTAAAATTCGTTTCAGGCGATTCTATGCAGAAGCACCCGTTTGATGATATTCTGAGATACCTTCCTCTTTAATAAGTATTTCAGGCGAATCACGGCTTAGGAACGCATTACATGGGCTTTAGGGTTGTTTCAGACTAAAACGCGTGCTTCGGGCAATTCCGAGGTGATTTTATCATGAAACCACGTTCTAGGTGGCTCTTGAAAGATGCTGGCTCCAAACCGCGTTTCACGAAATCCACGGTCGAAAGACGCGCATAGGAAACTTCCAGGAATCCTTTTCCCCTTCAGACGGGACTCGGGCAAACTGGGGTTGAACAACTCATCGTGCGGTATTCAGAGACATTTCTTACTGAAAACCGTATTTCGTGCGGTGAATAGCCTATATCCGGATAAAAGCGTGTCCAGGGTGATTCTACGGCACTCAGGGGGTTATGCTCTTCCGTTTTGCTTTGAAATGCATCTCATACGGTCCTAGGCTGAAATACGCATTTTAGGATATTATGAGGTATGCCTTTCTTTAAAACGTGCTCCACGCGATTCTAGGGTTTCGAACGAATTGCCGGCTATTCAAGGTTGTTTAAGACCGGATCCCATGCTTCGGGCAGCCTGTTGGGGATTCTAAGCGTCTCCTGGCAAATGTAAGCTGTAAACAGAGTTTCGCGCAAGTGATGGTTAGAAGACTCGCTCGTGAAAGTACGAGTACTGCTTTTTCTTTTTCTTTTTTACTTTGAAATGGGTTTCCGGCAAGTTAGTGCATAAAAACTAGTCTCGAGCAGTGGCAGCAGCAAATCTCGAGCACTCTCTTGATCATTTTAAGGAATTCGCAGGGCTGGGCGTCAATTGGACAAAAAGGTGCAAGTTTCTTTGCAAATTGTAAGACTGATGAACAGATGGCAATATCTTCAATTCTTAATGTCACGAAGGTAGATCTTCCAATCAGATATGTTGGGGTTCCCTTGTCTTCCAGGAAGCTCAATTTCAATGACCGTGAACCTCTACTGGCGAAAGTTCGGCAACGATTATTTGGGTGGAAAGCTAAAGCATCATCATATGCAGGTAGCGTGGAACTGATTAAGTCTACATTATCTTCCTTCCATCTATTACGGGCGACTGTATTTATGCTTCCTCAAGCTGCTTTGCATGCTTTGGATCGTCATGTCAGGGACTTCCTCTGGAATTGTTGAATTCTCATTACATCCATCCTATAGCTTGGGACTCTATATGCCAACCGATAGCTATGGGTGGATTGGGTATCGACTCAATTCATGGAACAGCCAAGGCAGCCCTCTTAAGGAAAGTTTGGAATGTTGTCAGCAACAAACACACCTGCTGGAGCTTATGGACTAATGACAAGTACTTCCGTGGAACGTCTTTTTGGGACGTGTTAATCCCTAAAACTGCCCCTTGGGGTTGGAAGAACATTTTAGTGCTTAGACTGATTGCTATGCCTCACATAAAATTACTAGCTGGCAATGGGCACCAAATAAAGTTCTGGACTGACCCTTGGGTTAATGGAGGGCGTTTTAAAAGATTGTCATGGAGATAGAGCAGTGTATGATCTAGGCGTGGGGCCTGATATTAACGTCCCTCAATTTATTCAGAATCACAGGTGGAGGTTTCCCACTCCCACTTCAAATGCATTGATGGATATCTTCCAAACGATTCCAAATGAGATCGAGCCATGGCCTAACTTCAATGATGGACTTGTTTGGACTCTACAAGAGCATGGCAACTTCACTTTAAAGTCTCCTCACAATCTAGTATGCAGTAAATGGGATCAAACCCTCCAGCGGCCTTCTATGATTTGGTTTACAGGGTGTATTAAAAAACACTCCATCTGTGCTTGGATGTTACTAAGGGGAAGGCTAAAGAAAAAAGATTTTCTCCTTCAAAGGAATGTGGCGTGTGATTCTTGTTGCGTTCTTTGCAATTTGTACATGTGAGACAGCTGCTCATTTAATTTTCTACTGCCCTTACTCTCAAGAAGTGTGGAAATCTCTCTTAGAAAAGCTAGACCTGGAGCCGATCAGCTGTGAAAATCCTCCATTGGAATTGCTGGAATCCATTATATTTCCAATAGAGCAGCAACAGACAGGCCTTCTGACTCCTGGGAACACTCCAGCACGGCTGTGTTACAGAACATTATTCAGACCGCATGCAGCAGAACTCATTATCTTGACATAGCTTTCTTTCCCAAATGAAATTTGTCATCATTGGAATGTTCCTCCAAGCAACTCAGGTCTCCGATCGAAGCTTCCTCCCTAATTGAACCCTGGGTGGCGAGTATCTACTTGGTCAACTAATAACCATGTGATTGGAGTTCTACGGAGTGACGTCCATAAACAGAAGGCAGGTCATATTGAGCAGGAGTTGACTTACTTTATGGCAGTATTTCAAATAATGCAGCTCATTCCAGAGAATATCACACATCTTACTATTGACTCAGATTCAGCGCTCCATCAAGTCCTCAGAAGTCTGATTGGAAGGTACGCTTTCAAGTAAGAAGATTACATACATTTCCTAATAAATTTGAGCAGATTCAGTACTTGATGCTTCATCTAAGAACAGCTCGATTCCGCAGAGTTTTAAACAGAAACTCAGCTACTTTCTACGGTAATCATAATGCATTTGAATATTTGTATAGACAAAAATATAGAAGCTAGTGAGCAGCTTTGGTGGTTAGTTTATTTATGGATTATTTTAGTACTTATTTGTTTATTAGTTGTAAATAGAGGGGTATGCCCCTTTGGAAGCATCTTCCATGTGGGAGAGTTCCTTTTCTGTATTATATTCTTTTAGAAATAGAAGAACTAACTTTTCCTTCAAAAAAAAATAAAGAAAAGATAAAAACCAGTCTCGAGGGATTCTGCCCCGTTTCCGACCAAAAACCGTATCTCGTGCAGTCAAGAGCCGACATTTGGATAAAAACGCGGGTTCGATGATTCTAGTGCATTTCATGGCATCACGATCTAGTCTTACGCTTCGAGATGCGTTCCATACTACTCTAGGCCGAAACACACATTTCAGGATATTTTGAGATACGTTTAGCTTAAAGACGTTTTTCACGCGATTCTGGGGTTAGGAACGCGTTGCAGGGGTTTCAAGGTTGTTTAAGACCGAGACCAGTGCCTCGGGCAGTTCGTTGGTAGTTCTAGGCGGCTCTGGGAGAATGAAGGTTGTAAACCGCATTTCACGCGATTCACAGTTCAGAGCCGCGCTCTGGAGCTTCTGTGACGTCTTCTTACTTCAGAACGGGCTTCTGGGGAATTATGGCTCAAGAGCTAATCCTGTCGGACTTTGCCTCATTTCTGACTTTCAAGATAGTTTTGTGCAATCCGTGCCCATTATTTGGAGATAAATGGGTGCAGCGGCACTCTAGGCGTTTTGGGGTATTCCGGTCCAGTCTTTCACCTTAAAATTCGTTTCAGGCGATTCTATGCAGAAGCACCCGTTTGATGATATTCTGAGATACCTTCCTCTTTAATAAGTATTTCAGGCGAATCACGGCTTAGGAACGCATTACATGGGCTTTAGGGTTGTTTCAGACTAAAACGCGTGCTTCGGGCAATTCCGAGGTGATTTTATCATGAAACCACGTTCTAGGTGGCTCTTGAAAGATGCTGGCTCCAAACCGCGTTTCACGAAATCCACGGTCGAAAGACGCGCATAGGAAACTTCCAGGAATCCTTTTCCCCTTCAGACGGGACTCGGGCAAACTGGGGTTGAACAACTCATCGTGCGGTATTCAGAGACATTTCTTACTGAAAACCGTATTTCGTGCGGTGAATAGCCTATATCCGGATAAAAGCGTGTCCAGGGTGATTCTACGGCACTCAGGGGGTTATGCTCTTCCGTTTTGCTTTGAAATGCATCTCATACGGTCCTAGGCTGAAATACGCATTTTAGGATATTATGAGGTATGCCTTTCTTTAAAACGTGCTCCACGCGATTCTAGGGTTTCGAACGAATTGCCGGCTATTCAAGGTTGTTTAAGACCGGATCCCATGCTTCGGGCAGCCTGTTGGGGATTCTAAGCGTCTCCTGGCAAATGTAAGCTGTAAACAGCGTTTCGCGCAAGTGATGGTTAGAAGACTCGCTCGTGAAAGTACGAGTACTGCTTTTTCTTTTTCTTTTTTACTTTGAAATGGGTTTCCGGCAAGTTAGTGCATAAAAACTAGTCTCGAGCAGTGGCAGCAGCAAATCTCGAGCACTCTCTTGATCATTTTAAGGAATTCGCAGGGCTGGGCGTCAATTGGACAAAAAGGTGCAAGTTTCTTTGCAAATTGTAAGACTGATGGACAGATGGCAATATCTTCAATTCTTAATGTCACGAAGGTAGATCTTCCAATCAGATATGTTGGGGTTCCCTTGTCTTCCAGGAAGCTCAATTTCAATGACCGTGAACCTCTACTAGCGAAAGTTCGGCAACGATTATTTGGGTGGAAAGCTAAAGCATCATCATATGCAGGTAGCGTGTAACTGATTAAGTCTACATTATCTTCCTTCCATCTATTACGGGCGACTGTATTTATGCTTCCTCAAGCTGCTTTGCATGCTTTGGATCGTCATGTCAGGGACTTCCTCTGGAATTGTTGAATTCTCATTACATCCATCCTATAGCTTGGGACTCTATATGCCAACCGATAGCTATGGGTGGATTTGGTATCGACTCAATTCATGGAACAGCCAAGGCAGCCCTCTTAAGGAAAGTTTGGAATGTTGTCAGCAACAAACACACCTGCTGGAGCTTATGGACTAATGACAAGTACTTCCGTGGAACGTCTTTTTGGGACGTGTTAATCCCTAAAACTGCCCCTTGGGGTTGGAAGAACATTTTAGTGCTTAGACTGATTGCTATGCCTCACATAAAATTACTAGCTGGCAATGGGCACCAAATAAAGTTCTGGACTGACCCTTGGGTTAATGGAGGGCGTTTTAAAAGATTGTCATGGAGATAGAGCAGTGTATGATCTAGGCGTGGGGCCTGATATTAACGTCCCTCAATTTATTCAGAATCACAGGTGGAGGTTTCCCACTCCCACTTCAAATGCATTGATGGATATCTTCCAAACGATTCCAAATGAGATCGAGCCATGGCCTAACTTCAATGATGGACTTGTTTGGACTCTACAAGAGCATGGCAACTTCACTTTAAAGTCTCCTCACAATCTAGTATGCAGGAAATGGGATCAAACCCTCCAGCGGCCTTCTATGATTTGGTTTACAGGGTGTATTAAAAAACACTCCATCTGTGCTTGGATGTTACTAAGGGGAAGGCTAAAGAAAAAAGATTTTCTCCTTCAAAGGAATGTGGCGTGTGATTCTTGTTGCGTTCTTTGCAATTTGTACATGTGAGACAGCTGCTCATTTAATTTTCTACTGCCCTTACTCTCAAGAAGTGTGGAAATCTCTCTTAGAAAAGCTAGACCTGGAGCCGATCAGCTGTGAAAATCCTCCATTGGAATTGCTGGAATCCATTATATTTCCAATAGAGCAGCAACAGACAGGCCTTCTGACTCCTGGGAACACTCCAGCACGGCTGTGTTACAGAACATTATTCAGACCGCATGCAGCAGAACTCATTATCTTGACATAGCTTTCTTTCCCAAATGAAATTTGTCATCATTGGAATGTTCCTCCAAGCAACTCAGGTCTCCGATCGAAGCTTCCTCCCTAATTGAACCCTGGGTGGCGAGTATCTACTTGGTCAACTAATAACCATGTGATTGGAGTTCTACGGAGTGACGTCCATAAACAGAAGGCAGGTCATATTGAGCAGGAGTTGACTTACTTTATGGCAGTATTTCAAATAATGCAGCTCATTCCAGAGAATATCACACATCTTACTATTGACTCAGATTCAGCGCTCCATCAAGTCCTCAGAAGTCTGATTGGAAGGTACGCTTTCAAGTAAGAAGATTACATACATTTCCTAATAAATTTGAGCAGATTCAGTACTTGATGCTTCATCTAAGAACAGCTCGATTCCGCAAAGTTTTAAACAGAAACTCAGCTACTTTCTACGGTAATCATAATGCATTTGAATATTTGTATAGACAAAAATATAGAAGCTAGTGAGCAGCTTTGGTGGTTAGTTTATTTATGGATTATTTTAGTACTTATTTGTTTATTAGTTGTAAATAGAGGGGTATGCCCCTTTGGAAGCATCTTCCATGTGGGAGAGTTCCTTTTCTGTATTATATTCTTTTAGAAATAGAAGAACTAACTTTTCCTTCAAAAAAAAATAAAGAAAAGATAAAAACCAGTCTCGAGGGATTCTGCCCCGTTTCCGACCAAAAACCGTATCTCGTGCAGTCAAGAGCCGACATTTGGATAAAAACGCGGGTTCGATGATTCTAGTGCATTTCATGGCATCACGATCTAGTCTTACGCTTCGAGATGCGTTCCATACTACTCTAGGCCGAAACACACATTTCAGGATATTTTGAGATACGTTTAGCTTAAAGACGTTTTTCACGCGATTCTGGGGTTAGGAACGCGTTGCAGGGGTTTCAAGGTTGTTTAAGACCGAGACCAGTGCCTCGGGCAGTTCGTTGGTAGTTCTAGGCGGCTCTGGGAGAATGAAGGTTGTAAACCGCATTTCACGCGATTCACAGTTCAGAGCCGCGCTCTGGAGCTTCTGTGACGTCTTCTTACTTCAGAACGGGCTTCTGGGGAATTATGGCTCAAGAGCTAATCCTGTCGGACTTTGCCTCATTTCTGACTTTCAAGATAGTTTTGTGCAATCCGTGCCCATTATTTGGAGATAAATGGGTGCAGCGGCACTCTAGGCGTTTTGGGGTATTCCGGTCCAGTCTTTCACCTTAAAATTCGTTTCAGGCGATTCTATGCAGAAGCACCCGTTTGATGATATTCTGAGATACCTTCCTCTTTAATAAGTATTTCAGGCGAATCACGGCTTAGGAACGCATTACATGGGCTTTAGGGTTGTTTCAGACTAAAACGCGTGCTTCGGGCAATTCCGAGGTGATTTTATCATGAAACCACGTTCTAGGTGGCTCTTGAAAGATGCTGGCTCCAAACCGCGTTTCACGAAATCCACGGTCGAAAGACGCGCATAGGAAACTTCCAGGAATCCTTTTCCCCTTCAGACGGGACTCGGGCAAACTGGGGTTGAACAACTCATCGTGCGGTATTCAGAGACATTTCTTACTGAAAACCGTATTTCGTGCGGTGAATAGCCTATATCCGGATAAAAGCGTGTCCAGGGTGATTCTACGGCACTCAGGGGGTTATGCTCTTCCGTTTTGCTTTGAAATGCATCTCATACGGTCCTAGGCTGAAATACGCATTTTAGGATATTATGAGGTATGCCTTTCTTTAAAACGTGCTCCACGCGATTCTAGGGTTTCGAACGAATTGCCGGCTATTCAAGGTTGTTTAAGACCGGATCCCATGCTTCGGGCAGCCTGTTGGGGATTCTAAGCGTCTCCTGGCAAATGTAAGCTGTAAACAGCGTTTCGCGCAAGTGATGGTTAGAAGACTCGCTCGTGAAAGTACGAGTACTGCTTTTTCTTTTTCTTTTTTACTTTGAAATGGGTTTCCGGCAAGTTAGTGCATAAAAACTAGTCTCGAGCAGTGGCAGCAGCAAATCTCGAGCACTCTCTTGATCATTTTAAGGAATTCGCAGGGCTGGGCGTCAATTGGACAAAAAGGTGCAAGTTTCTTTGCAAATTGTAAGACTGATGAACAGATGGCAATATCTTCAATTCTTAATGTCACGAAGGTAGATCTTCCAATCAGATATGTTGGGGTTCCCTTGTCTTCCAGGAAGCTCAATTTCAATGACCGTGAACCTCTACTAGCGAAAGTTCGGCAACGATTATTTGGGTGGAAAGCTAAAGCATCATCATATGCAGGTAGCGTGTAACTGATTAAGTCTACATTATCTTCCTTCCATCTATTACGGGCGACTGTATTTATGCTTCCTCAAGCTGCTTTGCATGCTTTGGATCGTCATGTCAGGGACTTCCTCTGGAATTGTTGAATTCTCATTACATCCATCCTATAGCTTGGGACTCTATATGCCAACCGATAGCTATGGGTGGATTGGGTATCGACTCAATTCATGGAACAGCCAAGGCAGCCCTCTTAAGGAAAGTTTGGAATGTTGTCAGCAACAAACACACCTGCTGGAGCTTATGGACTAATGACAAGTACTTCCGTGGAACGTCTTTTTGGGACGTGTTAATCCCTAAAACTGCCCCTTGGGGTTGGAAGAACATTTTAGTGCTTAGACTGATTGCTATGCCTCACATAAAATTACTAGCTGGCAATGGGCACCAAATAAAGTTCTGGACTGACCCTTGGGTTAATGGAGGGCGTTTTAAAAGATTGTCATGGAGATAGAGCAGTGTATGATCTAGGCGTGGGGCCTGATATTAACGTCCCTCAATTTATTCAGAATCACAGGTGGAGGTTTCCCACTCCCACTTCAAATGCATTGATGGATATCTTCCAAACGATTCCAAATGAGATCGAGCCATGGCCTAACTTCAATGATGGACTTGTTTGGACTCTACAAGAGCATGGCAACTTCACTTTAAAGTCTCCTCACAATCTAGTATGCAGGAAATGGGATCAAACCCTCCAGCGGCCTTCTATGATTTGGTTTACAGGGTGTATTAAAAAACACTCCATCTGTGCTTGGATGTTACTAAGGGGAAGGCTAAAGAAAAAAGATTTTCTCCTTCAAAGGAATGTGGCATGTGATTCTTGTTGCGTTCTTTGCAATTTGTACATGTGAGACAGCTGCTCATTTAATTTTCTACTGCCCTTACTCTCAAGAAGTGTGGAAATCTCTCTTAGAAAAGCTAGACCTGGAGCCGATCAGCTGTGAAAATCCTCCATTGGAATTGCTGGAATCCATTATATTTCCAATAGAGCAGCAACAGACAGGCCTTCTGACTCCTGGGAACACTCCAGCACGGCTGTGTTACAGAACATTATTCAGACCGCATGCAGCAGAACTCATTATCTTGACATAGCTTTCTTTCCCAAATGAAATTTGTCATCATTGGAATGTTCCTCCAAGCAACTCAGGTCTCCGATCGAAGCTTCCTCCCTAATTGAACCCTGGGTGGCGAGTATCTACTTGGTCAACTAATAACCATGTGATTGGAGTTCTACGGAGTGACGTCCATAAACAGAAGGCAGGTCATATTGAGCAGGAGTTGACTTACTTTATGGCAGTATTTCAAATAATGCAGCTCATTCCAGAGAATATCACACATCTTACTATTGACTCAGATTCAGCGCTCCATCAAGTCCTCAGAAGTCTGATTGGAAGGTACGCTTTCAAGTAAGAAGATTACATACATTTCCTAATAAATTTGAGCAGATTCAGTACTTGATGCTTCATCTAAGAACAGCTCGATTCCGCAAAGTTTTAAACAGAAACTCAGCTACTTTCTACGGTAATCATAATGCATTTGAATATTTGTATAGACAAAAATATAGAAGCTAGTGAGCAGCTTTGGTGGTTAGTTTATTTATGGATTATTTTAGTACTTATTTGTTTATTAGTTGTAAATAGAGGGGTATGCCCCTTTGGAAGCATCTTCCATGTGGGAGAGTTCCTTTTCTATATTATATTCTTTTAGAAATAGAAGAACTAACTTTTCCTTCAAAAAAAAATAAAGAAAAGATAAAAACCAGTCTCGAGGGATTCTGCCCCGTTTCCGACCAAAAACCGTATCTCGTGCAGTCAAGAGCCGACATTTGGATAAAAACGCGGGTTCGATGATTCTAGTGCATTTCATGGCATCACGATCTAGTCTTACGCTTCGAGATGCGTTCCATACTACTCTAGGCCGAAACACACATTTCAGGATATTTTGAGATACGTTTAGCTTAAAGACGTTTTTCACGCGATTCTGGGGTTAGGAACGCGTTGCAGGGGTTTCAAGGTTGTTTAAGACCGAGACCAGTGCTGCGGGCAGTTCGTTGGTAGTTCTAGGCGGCTCTGGGAGAATGAAGGTTGTAAACCGCATTTCACGCGATTCATAGTTCAGAGCCGCGCTCTGGAGCTTCTGTGACGTCTTCTTACTTCAGAACGGGCTTCTGGGGAATTTTGGCTCAAGCGCTAATCCTGTCGGACTTTGCCTCATTTCTGACTTTCAAGACAGTTTTGTGCAATCCGTGCCCATTATTTGGAGATAAATGGGTGCAGCGGCACTCTAGGCGTTTTGGGGTATTCCGGTCCAGTCTTTCACCTTAAAATTCGTTTCAGGCGATTCTATGCAGAAGCACCCGTTTGATGATATTCTGAGATACCTTCCTCTTTAATAAGTATTTCAGGCGAATCACGGCTTAGGAACGCATTACATGGGCTTTAGGGTTGTTTCAGACTAAAACGCGTGCTTCGGGCAATTCCGAGGTGATTTTATCATGAAACCACGTTCTAGGTGGCTCTTGAAAGATGCTGGCTCCAAACCGCGTTTCACGAAATCCACGGTCGAAAGACGCGCATAGGAAACTTCCAGGAATCCTTTTCCCCTTCAGACGGGACTCGGGCAAACTGGGGTTGAACAACTCATCGTGCGGTATTCAGAGACATTTCTTACTGAAAACCGTATTTCGTGCGGTGAATAGCCTATATCCGGATAAAAGCGTGTCCAGGGTGATTCTACGGCACTCAGGGGGTTATGCTCTTCCGTTTTGCTTTGAAATGCATCTCATACGGTCCTAGGCTGAAATACGCATTTTAGGATATTATGAGGTATGCCTTTCTTTAAAACGTGCTCCACGCGATTCTAGGGTTTCGAACGAATTGCCGGCTATTCAAGGTTGTTTAAGACCGGATCCCATGCTTCGGGCAGCCTGTTGGGGATTCTAAGCGTCTCCTGGCAAATGTAAGCTGTAAACAGCGTTTCGCGCAAGTGATGGTTAGAAGACTCGCTCGTGAAAGTACGAGTACTGCTTTTTCTTTTTCTTTTTTACTTTGAAATGGGTTTCCGGCAAGTTAGTGCATAAAAACTAGTCTCGAGCAGTGGCAGCAGCAAATCTCGAGCACTCTCTTGATCATTTTAAGGAATTCGCAGGGCTGGGCGTCAATTGGACAAAAAGGTGCAAGTTTCTTTGCAAATTGTAAGACTGATGGACAGATGGCAATATCTTCAATTCTTAATGTCACGAAGGTAGATCTTCCAATCAGATATGTTGGGGTTCCCTTGTCTTCCAGGAAGCTCAATTTCAATGACCGTGAACCTCTACTAGCGAAAGTTAGGCAACGATTATTTGGGTGGAAAGCTAAAGCATCATCATATGCAGGTAGCGTGGAACTGATTAAGTCTACATTATCTTCCTTCCATCTATTACGGGCGACTGTATTTATGCTTCCTCAAGCTGCTTTGCATGCTTTGGATCGTCATGTCAGGGACTTCTTCTGGAATTGTTGAATTCTCATTACATCCATCCTATAGCTTGGGACTCTATATGCCAACCGATAGCTATGGGTGGATTGGGTATCAACTCAATTCATGGAACAGCCAAGGCAGCCCTCTTAAGGAAAGTTTGGAATGTTGTCAGCAACAAACACACCTGCTGGAGCTTATGGACTAATGACAAGTACTTCCGTGGAACGTCTTTTTGGGACGTGTTAATCCCTAAAACTGCCCCTTGGGGTTGGAAGAACATTTTAGTGCTTAGACTGATTGCTATGCCTCACATAAAATTACTAGCTGGCAATGGGCACCAAATAAAGTTCTGGACTGACCCTTGGGTTAATGGAGGGCGTTTTAAAAGATTGTCATGGAGATAGAGCAGTGTATGATCTAGGCGTGGGGCCTGATATTAACGTCCCTCAATTTATTCAGAATCACAGGTCGAGGTTTCCCACTCCCACTTCAAATGCATTGATGGATATCTTCCAAACGATTCCAAATGAGATCGAGCCATGGCCTAACTTCAATGATGGACTTGTTTGGACTCTACAAGAGCATGGCAACTTCACTTTAAAGTCTCCTCACAATCTAGTATGCAGGAAATGGGATCAAACCCTCCAGCGGCCTTCTATGATTTGGTTTACAGGGTGTATTAAAAAACACTCCATCTGTGCTTGGATGTTACTAAGGGGAAGGCTAAAGAAAAAAGATTTTCTCCTTCAAAGGAATGTGGCGTGTGATTCTTGTTGCGTTCTTTGCAATTTGTACATGTGAGACAGCTGCTCATTTAATTTTCTACTGCCCTTACTCTCAAGAAGTGTGGAAATCTCTCTTAGAAAAGCTAGACCTGGAGCCGATCAGCTGTGAAAATCCTCCATTGGAATTGCTGGAATCCATTATATTTCCAATAGAGCAGCAACAGACAGGCCTTCTGACTCCTGGGAACACTCCAGCACGGCTGTGTTACAGAACATTATTCAGACCGCATGCAGCAGAACTCATTATCTTGACATAGCTTTCTTTCCCAAATGAAATTTGTCATCATTGGAATGTTCCTCCAAGCAACTCAGGTCTCCGATCGAAGCTTCCTCCCTAATTGAACCCTGGGTGGCGAGTATCTACTTGGTCAACTAATAACCATGTGATTGGAGTTCTACGGAGTGACGTCCATAAACAGAAGGCAGGTCATATTGAGCAGGAGTTGACTTACTTTATGGCAGTATTTCAAATAATGCAGCTCATTCCAGAGAATATCACACATCTTACTATTGACTCAGATTCAGCGCTCCATCAAGTCCTCAGAAGTCTGATTGGAAGGTACGCTTTCAAGTAAGAAGATTACATACATTTCCTAATAAATTTGAGCAGATTCAGTACTTGATGCTTCATCTAAGAACAGCTCGATTCCGCAAAGTTTTAAACAGAAACTCAGCTACTTTCTACGGTAATCATAATGCATTTGAATATTTGTATAGACAAAAATATAGAAGCTAGTGAGCAGCTTTGGTGGTTAGTTTATTTATGGATTATTTTAGTACTTATTTGTTTATTAGTTGTAAATAGAGGGGTATGCCCCTTTGGAAGCATCTTCCATGTGGGAGAGTTCCTTTTCTGTATTATATTCTTTTAGAAATAGAAGAACTAACTTTTCCTTCAAAAAAAAATAAAGAAAAGATAAAAACCAGTCTCGAGGGATTCTGCCCCGTTTCCGACCAAAAACCGTATCTCGTGCAGTCAAGAGCCGACATTTGGATAAAAACGCGGGTTCGATGATTCTAGTGCATTTCATGGCATCACGATCTAGTCTTACGCTTCGAGATGCGTTCCATACTACTCTAGGCCGAAACACACATTTCAGGATATTTTGAGATACGTTTAGCTTAAAGACGTTTTTCACGCGATTCTGGGGTTAGGAACGCGTTGCAGGGGTTTCAAGGTTGTTTAAGACCGAGACCAGTGCTTCGGGCAGTTCGTTGGTAGTTCTAGGCGGCTCTGGGAGAATGAAGGTTGTAAACCGCATTTCACGCGATTCATAGTTCAGAGCCGCGCTCTGGAGCTTCTGTGACGTCTTCTTACTTCAGAACGGGCTTCTGGGGAATTTTGGCTCAAGCGCTAATCCTGTCGGACTTTGCCTCATTTCTGACTTTCAAGACAGTTTTGTGCAATCCGTGCCCATTATTTGGAGATAAATGGGTGCAGCGGCACTCTAGGCGTTTTGGGGTATTCCGGTCCAGTCTTTCACCTTAAAATTCGTTTCAGGCGATTCTATGCAGAAGCACCCGTTTGATGATATTCTGAGATACCTTCCTCTTTAATAAGTATTTCAGGCGAATCACGGCTTAGGAACGCATTACATGGGCTTTAGGGTTGTTTCAGACTAAAACGCGTGCTTCGGGCAATTCCGAGGTGATTTTATCATGAAACCACGTTCTAGGTGGCTCTTGAAAGATGCTGGCTCCAAACCGCGTTTCACGAAATCCACGGTCGAAAGACGCGCATAGGAAACTTCCAGGAATCCTTTTCCCCTTCAGACGGGACTCGGGCAAACTGGGGTTGAACAACTCATCGTGCGGTATTCAGAGACATTTCTTACTGAAAACCGTATTTCGTGCGGTGAATAGCCTATATCCGGATAAAAGCGTGTCCAGGGTGATTCTACGGCACTCAGGGGGTTATGCTCTTCCGTTTTGCTTTGAAATGCATCTCATACGGTCCTAGGCTGAAATACGCATTTTAGGATATTATGAGGTATGCCTTTCTTTAAAACGTGCTCCACGCGATTCTAGGGTTTCGAACGAATTGCCGGCTATTCAAGGTTGTTTAAGACCGGATCCCATGCTTCGGGCAGCCTGTTGGGGATTCTAAGCGTCTCCTGGCAAATGTAAGCTGTAAACAGCGTTTCGCGCAAGTGATGGTTAGAAGACTCGCTCGTGAAAGTACGAGTACTGCTTTTTCTTTTTCTTTTTTACTTTGAAATGGGTTTCCGGCAAGTTAGTGCATAAAAACTAGTCTCGAGCAGTGGCAGCAGCAAATCTCGAGCACTCTCTTGATCATTTTAAGGAATTCGCAGGGCTGGGCGTCAATTGGACAAAAAGGTGCAAGTTTCTTTGCAAATTGTAAGACTGATGAACAGATGGCAATATCTTCAATTCTTAATGTCACGAAGGTAGATCTTCCAATCAGATATGTTGGGGTTCCCTTGTCTTCCAGGAAGCTCAATTTCAATGACCGTGAACCTCTACTAGCGAAAGTTCGGCAACGATTATTTGGGTGGAAAGCTAAAGCATCATCATATGCAGGTAGCGTGGAACTGATTAAGTCTACATTATCTTCCTTCCATCTATTACGGGCGACTGTATTTATGCTTCCTCAAGCTGCTTTGCATGCTTTGGATCGTCATGTCAGGGACTTCTTCTGGAATTGTTGAATTCTCATTACATCCATCCTATAGCTTGGGACTCTATATGCCAACCGATAGCTATGGGTGGATTGGGTATCAACTCAATTCATGGAACAGCCAAGGCAGCCCTCTTAAGGAAAGTTTGGAATGTTGTCAGCAACAAACACACCTGCTGGAGCTTATGGACTAATGACAAGTACTTCCGTGGAACGTCTTTTTGGGACGTGTTAATCCCTAAAACTGCCCCTTGGGGTTGGAAGAACATTTTAGTGCTTAGACTGATTGCTATGCCTCACATAAAATTACTAGCTGGCAATGGGCACCAAATAAAGTTCTGGACTGACCCTTGGGTTAATGGAGGGCGTTTTAAAAGATTGTCATGGAGATAGAGCAGTGTATGATCTAGGCGTGGGGCCTGATATTAACGTCCCTCAATTTATTCAGAATCACAGGTGGAGGTTTCCCACTCCCACTTCAAATGCATTGATGGATATCTTCCAAACGATTCCAAATGAGATCGAGCCATGGCCTAACTTCAATGATGGACTTGTTTGGACTCTACAAGAGCATGGCAACTTCACTTTAAAGTCTCCTCACAATCTAGTATGCAGGAAATGGGATCAAACCCTCCAGCGGCCTTCTATGATTTGGTTTACAGGGTGTATTAAAAAACACTCCATCTGTGCTTGGATGTTACTAAGGGGAAGGCTAAAGAAAAAAGATTTTCTCCTTCAAAGGAATGTGGCGTGTGATTCTTGTTGCGTTCTTTGCAATTTGTACATGTGAGACAGCTGCTCATTTAATTTTCTACTGCCCTTACTCTCAAGAAGTGTGGAAATCTCTCTTAGAAAAGCTAGACCTGGAGCCGATCAGCTGTGAAAATCCTCCATTGGAATTGCTGGAATCCATTATATTTCCAATAGAGCAGCAACAGACAGGCCTTCTGACTCCTGGGAACACTCCAGCACGGCTGTGTTACAGAACATTATTCAGACCGCATGCAGCAGAACTCATTATCTTGACATAGCTTTCTTTCCCAAATGAAATTTGTCATCATTGGAATGTTCCTCCAAGCAACTCAGGTCTCCGATCGAAGCTTCCTCCCTAATTGAACCCTGGGTGGCGAGTATCTACTTGGTCAACTAATAACCATGTGATTGGAGTTCTACGGAGTGACGTCCATAAACAGAAGGCAGGTCATATTGAGCAGGAGTTGACTTACTTTATGGCAGTATTTCAAATAATGCAGCTCATTCCAGAGAATATCACACATCTTACTATTGACTCAGATTCAGCGCTCCATCAAGTCCTCAGAAGTCTGATTGGAAGGTACGCTTTCAAGTAAGAAGATTACATACATTTCCTAATAAATTTGAGCAGATTCAGTACTTGATGCTTCATCTAAGAACAGCTCGATTCCGCAAAGTTTTAAACAGAAACTCAGCTACTTTCTACGGTAATCATAATGCATTTGAATATTTGTATAGACAAAAATATAGAAGCTAGTGAGCAGCTTTGGTGGTTAGTTTATTTATGGATTATTTTAGTACTTATTTGTTTATTAGTTGTAAATAGAGGGGTATGCCCCTTTGGAAGCATCTTCCATGTGGGAGAGTTCCTTTTCTATATTATATTCTTTTAGAAATAGAAGAACTAACTTTTCCTTCAAAAAAAAATAAAGAAAAGATAAAAACCAGTCTCGAGGGATTCTGCCCCGTTTCCGACCAAAAACCGTATCTCGTGCAGTCAAGAGCCGACATTTGGATAAAAACGCGGGTTCGATGATTCTAGTGCATTTCATGGCATCACGATCTAGTCTTACGCTTCGAGATGCGTTCCATACTACTCTAGGCCGAAACACACATTTCAGGATATTTTGAGATACGTTTAGCTTAAAGACGTTTTTCACGCGATTCTGGGGTTAGGAACGCGTTGCAGGGGTTTCAAGGTTGTTTAAGACCGAGACCAGTGCTGCGGGCAGTTCGTTGGTAGTTCTAGGCGGCTCTGGGAGAATGAAGGTTGTAAACCGCATTTCACGCGATTCATAGTTCAGAGCCGCGCTCTGGAGCTTCTGTGACGTCTTCTTACTTCAGAACGGGCTTCTGGGGAATTTTGGCTCAAGCGCTAATCCTGTCGGACTTTGCCTCATTTCTGACTTTCAAGACAGTTTTGTGCAATCCGTGCCCATTATTTGGAGATAAATGGGTGCAGCGGCACTCTAGGCGTTTTGGGGTATTCCGGTCCAGTCTTTCACCTTAAAATTCGTTTCAGGCGATTCTATGCAGAAGCACCCGTTTGATGATATTCTGAGATACCTTCCTCTTTAATAAGTATTTCAGGCGAATCACGGCTTAGGAACGCATTACATGGGCTTTAGGGTTGTTTCAGACTAAAACGCGTGCTTCGGGCAATTCCGAGGTGATTTTATCATGAAACCACGTTCTAGGTGGCTCTTGAAAGATGCTGGCTCCAAACCGCGTTTCACGAAATCCACGGTCGAAAGACGCGCATAGGAAACTTCCAGGAATCCTTTTCCCCTTCAGACGGGACTCGGGCAAACTGGGGTTGAACAACTCATCGTGCGGTATTCAGAGACATTTCTTACTGAAAACCGTATTTCGTGCGGTGAATAGCCTATATCCGGATAAAAGCGTGTCCAGGGTGATTCTACGGCACTCAGGGGGTTATGCTCTTCCGTTTTGCTTTGAAATGCATCTCATACGGTCCTAGGCTGAAATACGCATTTTAGGATATTATGAGGTATGCCTTTCTTTAAAACGTGCTCCACGCGATTCTAGGGTTTCGAACGAATTGCCGGCTATTCAAGGTTGTTTAAGACCGGATCCCATGCTTCGGGCAGCCTGTTGGGGATTCTAAGCGTCTCCTGGCAAATGTAAGCTGTAAACAGCGTTTCGCGCAAGTGATGGTTAGAAGACTCGCTCGTGAAAGTACGAGTACTGCTTTTTCTTTTTCTTTTTTACTTTGAAATGGGTTTCCGGCAAGTTAGTGCATAAAAACTAGTCTCGAGCAGTGGCAGCAGCAAATCTCGAGCACTCTCTTGATCATTTTAAGGAATTCGCAGGGCTGGGCGTCAATTGGACAAAAAGGTGCAAGTTTCTTTGCAAATTGTAAGACTGATGAACAGATGGCAATATCTTCAATTCTTAATGTCACGAAGGTAGATCTTCCAATCAGATATGTTGGGGTTCCCTTGTCTTCCAGGAAGCTCAATTTCAATGACCGTGAACCTCTACTAGCGAAAGTTAGGCAACGATTATTTGGGTGGAAAGCTAAAGCATCATCATATGCAGGTAGCGTGGAACTGATTAAGTCTACATTATCTTCCTTCCATCTATTACGGGCGACTGTATTTATGCTTCCTCAAGCTGCTTTGCATGCTTTGGATCGTCATGTCAGGGACTTCTTCTGGAATTGTTGAATTCTCATTACATCCATCCTATAGCTTGGGACTCTATATGCCAACCGATAGCTATGGGTGGATTGGGTATCAACTCAATTCATGGAACAGCCAAGGCAGCCCTCTTAAGGAAAGTTTGGAATGTTGTCAGCAACAAACACACCTGCTGGAGCTTATGGACTAATGACAAGTACTTCCGTGGAACGTCTTTTTGGGACGTGTTAATCCCTAAAACTGCCCCTTGGGGTTGGAAGAACATTTTAGTGCTTAGACTGATTGCTATGCCTCACATAAAATTACTAGCTGGCAATGGGCACCAAATAAAGTTCTGGACTGACCCTTGGGTTAATGGAGGGCGTTTTAAAAGATTGTCATGGAGATAGAGCAGTGTATGATCTAGGCGTGGGGCCTGATATTAACGTCCCTCAATTTATTCAGAATCACAGGTGGAGGTTTCCCACTCCCACTTCAAATGCATTGATGGATATCTTCCAAACGATTCCAAATGAGATCGAGCCATGGCCTAACTTCAATGATGGACTTGTTTGGACTCTACAAGAGCATGGCAACTTCACTTTAAAGTCTCCTCACAATCTAGTATGCAGGAAATGGGATCAAACCCTCCAGCGGCCTTCTATGATTTGGTTTACAGGGTGTATTAAAAAACACTCCATCTGTGCTTGGATGTTACTAAGGGGAAGGCTAAAGAAAAAAGATTTTCTCCTTCAAAGGAATGTGGCGTGTGATTCTTGTTGCGTTCTTTGCAATTTGTACATGTGAGACAGCTGCTCATTTAATTTTCTACTGCCCTTACTCTCAAGAAGTGTGGAAATCTCTCTTAGAAAAGCTAGACCTGGAGCCGATCAGCTGTGAAAATCCTCCATTGGAATTGCTGGAATCCATTATATTTCCAATAGAGCAGCAACAGACAGGCCTTCTGACTCCTGGGAACACTCCAGCACGGCTGTGTTACAGAACATTATTCAGACCGCATGCAGCAGAACTCATTATCTTGACATAGCTTTCTTTCCCAAATGAAATTTGTCATCATTGGAATGTTCCTCCAAGCAACTCAGGTCTCCGATCGAAGCTTCCTCCCTAATTGAACCCTGGGTGGCGAGTATCTACTTGGTCAACTAATAACCATGTGATTGGAGTTCTACGGAGTGACGTCCATAAACAGAAGGCAGGTCATATTGAGCAGGAGTTGACTTACTTTATGGCAGTATTTCAAATAATGCAGCTCATTCCAGAGAATATCACACATCTTACTATTGACTCAGATTCAGCGCTCCATCAAGTCCTCAGAAGTCTGATTGGAAGGTACGCTTTCAAGTAAGAAGATTACATACATTTCCTAATAAATTTGAGCAGATTCAGTACTTGATGCTTCATCTAAGAACAGCTCGATTCCGCAAAGTTTTAAACAGAAACTCAGCTACTTTCTACGGTAATCATAATGCATTTGAATATTTGTATAGACAAAAATATAGAAGCTAGTGAGCAGCTTTGGTGGTTAGTTTATTTATGGATTATTTTAGTACTTATTTGTTTATTAGTTGTAAATAGAGGGGTATGCCCCTTTGGAAGCATCTTCCATGTGGGAGAGTTCCTTTTCTGTATTATATTCTTTTAGAAATAGAAGAACTAACTTTTCCTTCAAAAAAAAATAAAGAAAAGATAAAAACCAGTCTCGAGGGATTCTGCCCCGTTTCCGACCAAAAACCGTATCTCGTGCAGTCAAGAGCCGACATTTGGATAAAAACGCGGGTTCGATGATTCTAGTGCATTTCATGGCATCACGATCTAGTCTTACGCTTCGAGATGCGTTCCATACTACTCTAGGCCGAAACACACATTTCAGGATATTTTGAGATACGTTTAGCTTAAAGACGTTTTTCACGCGATTCTGGGGTTAGGAACGCGTTGCAGGGGTTTCAAGGTTGTTTAAGACCGAGACCAGTGCTTCGGGCAGTTCGTTGGTAGTTCTAGGCGGCTCTGGGAGAATGAAGGTTGTAAACCGCATTTCACGCGATTCATAGTTCAGAGCCGCGCTCTGGAGCTTCTGTGACGTCTTCTTACTTCAGAACGGGCTTCTGGGGAATTTTGGCTCAAGCGCTAATCCTGTCGGACTTTGCCTCATTTCTGACTTTCAAGACAGTTTTGTGCAATCCGTGCCCATTATTTGGAGATAAATGGGTGCAGCGGCACTCTAGGCGTTTTGGGGTATTCCGGTCCAGTCTTTCACCTTAAAATTCGTTTCAGGCGATTCTATGCAGAAGCACCCGTTTGATGATATTCTGAGATACCTTCCTCTTTAATAAGTATTTCAGGCGAATCACGGCTTAGGAACGCATTACATGGGCTTTAGGGTTGTTTCAGACTAAAACGCGTGCTTCGGGCAATTCCGAGGTGATTTTATCATGAAACCACGTTCTAGGTGGCTCTTGAAAGATGCTGGCTCCAAACCGCGTTTCACGAAATCCACGGTCGAAAGACGCGCATAGGAAACTTCCAGGAATCCTTTTCCCCTTCAGACGGGACTCGGGCAAACTGGGGTTGAACAACTCATCGTGCGGTATTCAGAGACATTTCTTACTGAAAACCGTATTTCGTGCGGTGAATAGCCTATATCCGGATAAAAGCGTGTCCAGGGTGATTCTACGGCACTCAGGGGGTTATGCTCTTCCGTTTTGCTTTGAAATGCATCTCATACGGTCCTAGGCTGAAATACGCATTTTAGGATATTATGAGGTATGCCTTTCTTTAAAACGTGCTCCACGCGATTCTAGGGTTTCGAACGAATTGCCGGCTATTCAAGGTTGTTTAAGACCGGATCCCATGCTTCGGGCAGCCTGTTGGGGATTCTAAGCGTCTCCTGGCAAATGTAAGCTGTAAACAGCGTTTCGCGCAAGTGATGGTTAGAAGACTCGCTCGTGAAAGTACGAGTACTGCTTTTTCTTTTTCTTTTTTACTTTGAAATGGGTTTCCGGCAAGTTAGTGCATAAAAACTAGTCTCGAGCAGTGGCAGCAGCAAATCTCGAGCACTCTCTTGATCATTTTAAGGAATTCGCAGGGCTGGGCGTCAATTGGACAAAAAGGTGCAAGTTTCTTTGCAAATTGTAAGACTGATGAACAGATGGCAATATCTTCAATTCTTAATGTCACGAAGGTAGATCTTCCAATCAGATATGTTGGGGTTCCCTTGTCTTCCAGGAAGCTCAATTTCAATGACCGTGAACCTCTACTAGCGAAAGTTAGGCAACGATTATTTGGGTGGAAAGCTAAAGCATCATCATATGCAGGTAGCGTGGAACTGATTAAGTCTACATTATCTTCCTTCCATCTATTACGGGCGACTGTATTTATGCTTCCTCAAGCTGCTTTGCATGCTTTGGATCGTCATGTCAGGGACTTCTTCTGGAATTGTTGAATTCTCATTACATCCATCCTATAGCTTGGGACTCTATATGCCAACCGATAGCTATGGGTGGATTGGGTATCAACTCAATTCATGGAACAGCCAAGGCAGCCCTCTTAAGGAAAGTTTGGAATGTTGTCAGCAACAAACACACCTGCTGGAGCTTATGGACTAATGACAAGTACTTCCGTGGAACGTCTTTTTGGGACGTGTTAATCCCTAAAACTGCCCCTTGGGGTTGGAAGAACATTTTAGTGCTTAGACTGATTGCTATGCCTCACATAAAATTACTAGCTGGCAATGGGCACCAAATAAAGTTCTGGACTGACCCTTGGGTTAATGGAGGGCGTTTTAAAAGATTGTCATGGAGATAGAGCAGTGTATGATCTAGGCGTGGGGCCTGATATTAACGTCCCTCAATTTATTCAGAATCACAGGTGGAGGTTTCCCACTCCCACTTCAAATGCATTGATGGATATCTTCCAAACGATTCCAAATGAGATCGAGCCATGGCCTAACTTCAATGATGGACTTGTTTGGACTCTACAAGAGCATGGCAACTTCACTTTAAAGTCTCCTCACAATCTAGTATGCAGGAAATGGGATCAAACCCTCCAGCGGCCTTCTATGATTTGGTTTACAGGGTGTATTAAAAAACACTCCATCTGTGCTTGGATGTTACTAAGGGGAAGGCTAAAGAAAAAAGATTTTCTCCTTCAAAGGAATGTGGCGTGTGATTCTTGTTGCGTTCTTTGCAATTTGTACATGTGAGACAGCTGCTCATTTAATTTTCTACTGCCCTTACTCTCAAGAAGTGTGGAAATCTCTCTTAGAAAAGCTAGACCTGGAGCCGATCAGCTGTGAAAATCCTCCATTGGAATTGCTGGAATCCATTATATTTCCAATAGAGCAGCAACAGACAGGCCTTCTGACTCCTGGGAACACTCCAGCACGGCTGTGTTACAGAACATTATTCAGACCGCATGCAGCAGAACTCATTATCTTGACATAGCTTTCTTTCCCAAATGAAATTTGTCATCATTGGAATGTTCCTCCAAGCAACTCAGGTCTCCGATCGAAGCTTCCTCCCTAATTGAACCCTGGGTGGCGAGTATCTACTTGGTCAACTAATAACCATGTGATTGGAGTTCTACGGAGTGACGTCCATAAACAGAAGGCAGGTCATATTGAGCAGGAGTTGACTTACTTTATGGCAGTATTTCAAATAATGCAGCTCATTCCAGAGAATATCACACATCTTACTATTGACTCAGATTCAGCGCTCCATCAAGTCCTCAGAAGTCTGATTGGAAGGTACGCTTTCAAGTAAGAAGATTACATACATTTCCTAATAAATTTGAGCAGATTCAGTACTTGATGCTTCATCTAAGAACAGCTCGATTCCGCAAAGTTTTAAACAGAAACTCAGCTACTTTCTACGGTAATCATAATGCATTTGAATATTTGTATAGACAAAAATATAGAAGCTAGTGAGCAGCTTTGGTGGTTAGTTTATTTATGGATTATTTTAGTACTTATTTGTTTATTAGTTGTAAATAGAGGGGTATGCCCCTTTGGAAGCATCTTCCATGTGGGAGAGTTCCTTTTCTGTATTATATTCTTTTAGAAATAGAAGAACTAACTTTTCCTTCAAAAAAAAATAAAGAAAAGATAAAAACCAGTCTCGAGGGATTCTGCCCCGTTTCCGACCAAAAACCGTATCTCGTGCAGTCAAGAGCCGACATTTGGATAAAAACGCGGGTTCGATGATTCTAGTGCATTTCATGGCATCACGATCTAGTCTTACGCTTCGAGATGCGTTCCATACTACTCTAGGCCGAAACACACATTTCAAGATATTTTGAGATACGTTTAGCTTAAAGACGTTTTTCACGCGATTCTGGGGTTAGGAACGCGTTGCAGGGGTTTCAAGGTTGTTTAAGACCGAGACCAGTGCTGCGGGCAGTTCGTTGGTAGTTCTAGGCGGCTCTGGGAGAATGAAGGTTGTAAACCGCATTTCACGCGATTCATAGTTCAGAGCCGCGCTCTGGAGCTTCTGTGACGTCTTCTTACTTCAGAACGGGCTTCTGGGGAATTTTGGCTCAAGCGCTAATCCTGTCGGACTTTGCCTCATTTCTGACTTTCAAGACAGTTTTGTGCAATCCGTGCCCATTATTTGGAGATAAATGGGTGCAGCGGCACTCTAGGCGTTTTGGGGTATTCCGGTCCAGTCTTTCACCTTAAAATTCGTTTCAGGCGATTCTATGCAGAAGCACCCGTTTGATGATATTCTGAGATACCTTCCTCTTTAATAAGTATTTCAGGCGAATCACGGCTTAGGAACGCATTACATGGGCTTTAGGGTTGTTTCAGACTAAAACGCGTGCTTCGGGCAATTCCGAGGTGATTTTATCATGAAACCACGTTCTAGGTGGCTCTTGAAAGATGCTGGCTCCAAACCGCGTTTCACGAAATCCACGGTCGAAAGACGCGCATAGGAAACTTCCAGGAATCCTTTTCCCCTTCAGACGGGACTCGGGCAAACTGGGGTTGAACAACTCATCGTGCGGTATTCAGAGACATTTCTTACTGAAAACCGTATTTCGTGCGGTGAATAGCCTATATCCGGATAAAAGCGTGTCCAGGGTGATTCTACGGCACTCAGGGGGTTATGCTCTTCCGTTTTGCTTTGAAATGCATCTCATACGGTCCTAGGCTGAAATACGCATTTTAGGATATTATGAGGTATGCCTTTCTTTAAAACGTGCTCCACGCGATTCTAGGGTTTCGAACGAATTGCCGGCTATTCAAGGTTGTTTAAGACCGGATCCCATGCTTCGGGCAGCCTGTTGGGGATTCTAAGCGTCTCCTGGCAAATGTAAGCTGTAAACAGCGTTTCGCGCAAGTGATGGTTAGAAGACTCGCTCGTGAAAGTACGAGTACTGCTTTTTCTTTTTCTTTTTTACTTTGAAATGGGTTTCCGGCAAGTTAGTGCATAAAAACTAGTCTCGAGCAGTGGCAACAGCAAATCTCGAGCACTCTCTTGATCATTTTAAGGAATTCGCAGGGCTGGGCGTCAATTGGACAAAAAGGTGCAAGTTTCTTTGCAAATTGTAAGACTGATGAACAGATGGCAATATCTTCAATTCTTAATGTCACGAAGGTAGATCTTCCAATCAGATATGTTGGGGTTCCCTTGTCTTCCAGGAAGCTCAATTTCAATGACCGTGAACCTCTACTAGCGAAAGTTCGGCAACGATTATTTGGGTGGAAAGCTAAAGCATCATCATATGCAGGTAGCGTGGAACTGATTAAGTCTACATTATCTTCCTTCCATCTATTACGGGCGACTGTATTTATGCTTCCTCAAGCTGCTTTGCATGCTTTGGATCGTCATGTCAGGGACTTCTTCTGGAATTGTTGAATTCTCATTACATCCATCCTATAGCTTGGGACTCTATATGCCAACCGATAGCTATGGGTGGATTGGGTATCAACTCAATTCATGGAACAGCCAAGGCAGCCCTCTTAAGGAAAGTTTGGAATGTTGTCAGCAACAAACACACCTGCTGGAGCTTATGGACTAATGACAAGTACTTCCGTGGAACGTCTTTTTGGGACGTGTTAATCCCTAAAACTGCCCCTTGGGGTTGGAAGAACATTTTAGTGCTTAGACTGATTGCTATGCCTCACATAAAATTACTAGCTGGCAATGGGCACCAAATAAAGTTCTGGACTGACCCTTGGGTTAATGGAGGGCGTTTTAAAAGATTGTCATGGAGATAGAGCAGTGTATGATCTAGGCGTGGGGCCTGATATTAACGTCCCTCAATTTATTCAGAATCACAGGTGGAGGTTTCCCACTCCCACTTCAAATGCATTGATGGATATCTTCCAAACGATTCCAAATGAGATCGAGCCATGGCCTAACTTCAATGATGGACTTGTTTGGACTCTACAAGAGCATGGCAACTTCACTTTAAAGTCTCCTCACAATCTAGTATGCAGGAAATGGGATCAAACCCTCCAGCGGCCTTCTATGATTTGGTTTACAGGGTGTATTAAAAAACACTCCATCTGTGCTTGGATGTTACTAAGGGGAAGGCTAAAGAAAAAAGATTTTCTCCTTCAAAGGAATGTGGCGTGTGATTCTTGTTGCGTTCTTTGCAATTTGTACATGTGAGACAGCTGCTCATTTAATTTTCTACTGCCCTTACTCTCAAGAAGTGTGGAAATCTCTCTTAGAAAAGCTAGACCTGGAGCCGATCAGCTGTGAAAATCCTCCATTGGAATTGCTGGAATCCATTATATTTCCAATAGAGCAGCAACAGACAGGCCTTCTGACTCCTGGGAACACTCCAGCACGGCTGTGTTACAGAACATTATTCAGACCGCATGCAGCAGAACTCATTATCTTGACATAGCTTTCTTTCCCAAATGAAATTTGTCATCATTGGAATGTTCCTCCAAGCAACTCAGGTCTCCGATCGAAGCTTCCTCCCTAATTGAACCCTGGGTGGCGAGTATCTACTTGGTCAACTAATAACCATGTGATTGGAGTTCTACGGAGTGACGTCCATAAACAGAAGGCAGGTCATATTGAGCAGGAGTTGACTTACTTTATGGCAGTATTTCAAATAATGCAGCTCATTCCAGAGAATATCACACATCTTACTATTGACTCAGATTCAGCGCTCCATCAAGTCCTCAGAAGTCTGATTGGAAGGTACGCTTTCAAGTAAGAAGATTACATACATTTCCTAATAAATTTGAGCAGATTCAGTACTTGATGCTTCATCTAAGAACAGCTCGATTCCGCAAAGTTTTAAACAGAAACTCAGCTACTTTCTACGGTAATCATAATGCATTTGAATATTTGTATAGACAAAAATATAGAAGCTAGTGAGCAGCTTTGGTGGTTAGTTTATTTATGGATTATTTTAGTACTTATTTGTTTATTAGTTGTAAATAGAGGGGTATGCCCCTTTGGAAGCATCTTCCATGTGGGAGAGTTCCTTTTCTGTATTATATTCTTTTAGAAATAGAAGAACTAACTTTTCCTTCAAAAAAAAATAAAGAAAAGATAAAAACCAGTCTCGAGGGATTCTGCCCCGTTTCCGACCAAAAACCGTATCTCGTGCAGTCAAGAGCCGACATTTGGATAAAAACGCGGGTTCGATGATTCTAGTGCATTTCATGGCATCACGATCTAGTCTTACGCTTCGAGATGCGTTCCATACTACTCTAGGCCGAAACACACATTTCAGGATATTTTGAGATACGTTTAGCTTAAAGACGTTTTTCACGCGATTCTGGGGTTAGGAACGCGTTGCAGGGGTTTCAAGGTTGTTTAAGACCGAGACCAGTGCTGCGGGCAGTTCGTTGGTAGTTCTAGGCGGCTCTGGGAGAATGAAGGTTGTAAACCGCATTTCACGCGATTCATAGTTCAGAGCCGCGCTCTGGAGCTTCTGTGACGTCTTCTTACTTCAGAACGGGCTTCTGGGGAATTTTGGCTCAAGCGCTAATCCTGTCGGACTTTGCCTCATTTCTGACTTTCAAGACAGTTTTGTGCAATCCGTGCCCATTATTTGGAGATAAATGGGTGCAGCGGCACTCTAGGCGTTTTGGGGTATTCCGGTCCAGTCTTTCACCTTAAAATTCGTTTCAGGCGATTCTATGCAGAAGCACCCGTTTGATGATATTCTGAGATACCTTCCTCTTTAATAAGTATTTCAGGCGAATCACGGCTTAGGAACGCATTACATGGGCTTTAGGGTTGTTTCAGACTAAAACGCGTGCTTCGGGCAATTCCGAGGTGATTTTATCATGAAACCACGTTCTAGGTGGCTCTTGAAAGATGCTGGCTCCAAACCGCGTTTCACGAAATCCACGGTCGAAAGACGCGCATAGGAAACTTCCAGGAATCCTTTTCCCCTTCAGACGGGACTCGGGCAAACTGGGGTTGAACAACTCATCGTGCGGTATTCAGAGACATTTCTTACTGAAAACCGTATTTCGTGCGGTGAATAGCCTATATCCGGATAAAAGCGTGTCCAGGGTGATTCTACGGCACTCAGGGGGTTATGCTCTTCCGTTTTGCTTTGAAATGCATCTCATACGGTCCTAGGCTGAAATACGCATTTTAGGATATTATGAGGTATGCCTTTCTTTAAAACGTGCTCCACGCGATTCTAGGGTTTCGAACGAATTGCCGGCTATTCAAGGTTGTTTAAGACCGGATCCCATGCTTCGGGCAGCCTGTTGGGGATTCTAAGCGTCTCCTGGCAAATGTAAGCTGTAAACAGCGTTTCGCGCAAGTGATGGTTAGAAGACTCGCTCGTGAAAGTACGAGTACTGCTTTTTCTTTTTCTTTTTTACTTTGAAATGGGTTTCCGGCAAGTTAGTGCATAAAAACTAGTCTCGAGCAGTGGCAGCAGCAAATCTCGAGCACTCTCTTGATCATTTTAAGGAATTCGCAGGGCTGGGCGTCAATTGGACAAAAAGGTGCAAGTTTCTTTGCAAATTGTAAGACTGATGAACAGATGGCAATATCTTCAATTCTTAATGTCACGAAGGTAGATCTTCCAATCAGATATGTTGGGGTTCCCTTGTCTTCCAGGAAGCTCAATTTCAATGACCGTGAACCTCTACTAGCGAAAGTTCGGCAACGATTATTTGGGTGGAAAGCTAAAGCATCATCATATGCAGGTAGCGTGGAACTGATTAAGTCTACATTATCTTCCTTCCATCTATTACGGGCGACTGTATTTATGCTTCCTCAAGCTGCTTTGCATGCTTTGGATCGTCATGTCAGGGACTTCTTCTGGAATTGTTGAATTCTCATTACATCCATCCTATAGCTTGGGACTCTATATGCCAACCGATAGCTATGGGTGGATTGGGTATCAACTCAATTCATGGAACAGCCAAGGCAGCCCTCTTAAGGAAAGTTTGGAATGTTGTCAGCAACAAACACACCTGCTGGAGCTTATGGACTAATGACAAGTACTTCCGTGGAACGTCTTTTTGGGACGTGTTAATCCCTAAAACTGCCCCTTGGGGTTGGAAGAACATTTTAGTGCTTAGACTGATTGCTATGCCTCACATAAAATTACTAGCTGGCAATGGGCACCAAATAAAGTTCTGGACTGACCCTTGGGTTAATGGAGGGCGTTTTAAAAGATTGTCATGGAGATAGAGCAGTGTATGATCTAGGCGTGGGGCCTGATATTAACGTCCCTCAATTTATTCAGAATCACAGGTGGAGGTTTCCCACTCCCACTTCAAATGCATTGATGGATATCTTCCAAACGATTCCAAATGAGATCGAGCCATGGCCTAACTTCAATGATGGACTTGTTTGGACTCTACAAGAGCATGGCAACTTCACTTTAAAGTCTCCTCACAATCTAGTATGCAGGAAATGGGATCAAACCCTCCAGCGGCCTTCTATGATTTGGTTTACAGGGTGTATTAAAAAACACTCCATCTGTGCTTGGATGTTACTAAGGGGAAGGCTAAAGAAAAAAGATTTTCTCCTTCAAAGGAATGTGGCGTGTGATTCTTGTTGCGTTCTTTGCAATTTGTACATGTGAGACAGCTGCTCATTTAATTTTCTACTGCCCTTACTCTCAAGAAGTGTGGAAATCTCTCTTAGAAAAGCTAGACCTGGAGCCGATCAGCTGTGAAAATCCTCCATTGGAATTGCTGGAATCCATTATATTTCCAATAGAGCAGCAACAGACAGGCCTTCTGACTCCTGGGAACACTCCAGCACGGCTGTGTTACAGAACATTATTCAGACCGCATGCAGCAGAACTCATTATCTTGACATAGCTTTCTTTCCCAAATGAAATTTGTCATCATTGGAATGTTCCTCCAAGCAACTCAGGTCTCCGATCGAAGCTTCCTCCCTAATTGAACCCTGGGTGGCGAGTATCTACTTGGTCAACTAATAACCATGTGATTGGAGTTCTACGGAGTGACGTCCATAAACAGAAGGCAGGTCATATTGAGCAGGAGTTGACTTACTTTATGGCAGTATTTCAAATAATGCAGCTCATTCCAGAGAATATCACACATCTTACTATTGACTCAGATTCAGCGCTCCATCAAGTCCTCAGAAGTCTGATTGGAAGGTACGCTTTCAAGTAAGAAGATTACATACATTTCCTAATAAATTTGAGCAGATTCAGTACTTGATGCTTCATCTAAGAACAGCTCGATTCCGCAAAGTTTTAAACAGAAACTCAGCTACTTTCTACGGTAATCATAATGCATTTGAATATTTGTATAGACAAAAATATAGAAGCTAGTGAGCAGCTTTGGTGGTTAGTTTATTTATGGATTATTTTAGTACTTATTTGTTTATTAGTTGTAAATAGAGGGGTATGCCCCTTTGGAAGCATCTTCCATGTGGGAGAGTTCCTTTTCTGTATTATATTCTTTTAGAAATAGAAGAACTAACTTTTCCTTCAAAAAAAAATAAAGAAAAGATAAAAACCAGTCTCGAGGGATTCTGCCCCGTTTCCGACCAAAAACCGTATCTCGTGCAGTCAAGAGCCGACATTTGGATAAAAACGCGGGTTCGATGATTCTAGTGCATTTCATGGCATCACGATCTAGTCTTACGCTTCGAGATGCGTTCCATACTACTCTAGGCCGAAACACACATTTCAGGATATTTTGAGATACGTTTAGCTTAAAGACGTTTTTCACGCGATTCTGGGGTTAGGAACGCGTTGCAGGGGTTTCAAGGTTGTTTAAGACCGAGACCAGTGCTTCGGGCAGTTCGTTGGTAGTTCTAGGCGGCTCTGGGAGAATGAAGGTTGTAAACCGCATTTCACGCGATTCATAGTTCAGAGCCGCGCTCTGGAGCTTCTGTGACGTCTTCTTACTTCAGAACGGGCTTCTGGGGAATTTTGGCTCAAGCGCTAATCCTGTCGGACTTTGCCTCATTTCTGACTTTCAAGACAGTTTTGTGCAATCCGTGCCCATTATTTGGAGATAAATGGGTGCAGCGGCACTCTAGGCGTTTTGGGGTATTCCGGTCCAGTCTTTCACCTTAAAATTCGTTTCAGGCGATTCTATGCAGAAGCACCCGTTTGATGATATTCTGAGATACCTTCCTCTTTAATAAGTATTTCAGGCGAATCACGGCTTAGGAACGCATTACATGGGCTTTAGGGTTGTTTCAGACTAAAACGCGTGCTTCGGGCAATTCCGAGGTGATTTTATCATGAAACCACGTTCTAGGTGGCTCTTGAAAGATGCTGGCTCCAAACCGCGTTTCACGAAATCCACGGTCGAAAGACGCGCATAGGAAACTTCCAGGAATCCTTTTCCCCTTCAGACGGGACTCGGGCAAACTGGGGTTGAACAACTCATCGTGCGGTATTCAGAGACATTTCTTACTGAAAACCGTATTTCGTGCGGTGAATAGCCTATATCCGGATAAAAGCGTGTCCAGGGTGATTCTACGGCACTCAGGGGGTTATGCTCTTCCGTTTTGCTTTGAAATGCATCTCATACGGTCCTAGGCTGAAATACGCATTTTAGGATATTATGAGGTATGCCTTTCTTTAAAACGTGCTCCACGCGATTCTAGGGTTTCGAACGAATTGCCGGCTATTCAAGGTTGTTTAAGACCGGATCCCATGCTTCGGGCAGCCTGTTGGGGATTCTAAGCGTCTCCTGGCAAATGTAAGCTGTAAACAGCGTTTCGCGCAAGTGATGGTTAGAAGACTCGCTCGTGAAAGTACGAGTACTGCTTTTTCTTTTTCTTTTTTACTTTGAAATGGGTTTCCGGCAAGTTAGTGCATAAAAACTAGTCTCGAGCAGTGGCAGCAGCAAATCTCGAGCACTCTCTTGATCATTTTAAGGAATTCGCAGGGCTGGGCGTCAATTGGACAAAAAGGTGCAAGTTTCTTTGCAAATTGTAAGACTGATGAACAGATGGCAATATCTTCAATTCTTAATGTCACGAAGGTAGATCTTCCAATCAGATATGTTGGGGTTCCCTTGTCTTCCAGGAAGCTCAATTTCAATGACCGTGAACCTCTACTAGCGAAAGTTCGGCAACGATTATTTGGGTGGAAAGCTAAAGCATCATCATATGCAGGTAGCGTGGAACTGATTAAGTCTACATTATCTTCCTTCCATCTATTACGGGCGACTGTATTTATGCTTCCTCAAGCTGCTTTGCATGCTTTGGATCGTCATGTCAGGGACTTCTTCTGGAATTGTTGAATTCTCATTACATCCATCCTATAGCTTGGGACTCTATATGCCAACCGATAGCTATGGGTGGATTGGGTATCAACTCAATTCATGGAACAGCCAAGGCAGCCCTCTTAAGGAAAGTTTGGAATGTTGTCAGCAACAAACACACCTGCTGGAGCTTATGGACTAATGACAAGTACTTCCGTGGAACGTCTTTTTGGGACGTGTTAATCCCTAAAACTGCCCCTTGGGGTTGGAAGAACATTTTAGTGCTTAGACTGATTGCTATGCCTCACATAAAATTACTAGCTGGCAATGGGCACCAAATAAAGTTCTGGACTGACCCTTGGGTTAATGGAGGGCGTTTTAAAAGATTGTCATGGAGATAGAGCAGTGTATGATCTAGGCGTGGGGCCTGATATTAACGTCCCTCAATTTATTCAGAATCACAGGTGGAGGTTTCCCACTCCCACTTCAAATGCATTGATGGATATCTTCCAAACGATTCCAAATGAGATCGAGCCATGGCCTAACTTCAATGATGGACTTGTTTGGACTCTACAAGAGCATGGCAACTTCACTTTAAAGTCTCCTCACAATCTAGTATGCAGGAAATGGGATCAAACCCTCCAGCGGCCTTCTATGATTTGGTTTACAGGGTGTATTAAAAAACACTCCATCTGTGCTTGGATGTTACTAAGGGGAAGGCTAAAGAAAAAAGATTTTCTCCTTCAAAGGAATGTGGCGTGTGATTCTTGTTGCGTTCTTTGCAATTTGTACATGTGAGACAGCTGCTCATTTAATTTTCTACTGCCCTTACTCTCAAGAAGTGTGGAAATCTCTCTTAGAAAAGCTAGACCTGGAGCCGATCAGCTGTGAAAATCCTCCATTGGAATTGCTGGAATCCATTATATTTCCAATAGAGCAGCAACAGACAGGCCTTCTGACTCCTGGGAACACTCCAGCACGGCTGTGTTACAGAACATTATTCAGACCGCATGCAGCAGAACTCATTATCTTGACATAGCTTTCTTTCCCAAATGAAATTTGTCATCATTGGAATGTTCCTCCAAGCAACTCAGGTCTCCGATCGAAGCTTCCTCCCTAATTGAACCCTGGGTGGCGAGTATCTACTTGGTCAACTAATAACCATGTGATTGGAGTTCTACGGAGTGACGTCCATAAACAGAAGGCAGGTCATATTGAGCAGGAGTTGACTTACTTTATGGCAGTATTTCAAATAATGCAGCTCATTCCAGAGAATATCACACATCTTACTATTGACTCAGATTCAGCGCTCCATCAAGTCCTCAGAAGTCTGATTGGAAGGTACGCTTTCAAGTAAGAAGATTACATACATTTCCTAATAAATTTGAGCAGATTCAGTACTTGATGCTTCATCTAAGAACAGCTCGATTCCGCAAAGTTTTAAACAGAAACTCAGCTACTTTCTACGGTAATCATAATGCATTTGAATATTTGTATAGACAAAAATATAGAAGCTAGTGAGCAGCTTTGGTGGTTAGTTTATTTATGGATTATTTTAGTACTTATTTGTTTATTAGTTGTAAATAGAGGGGTATGCCCCTTTGGAAGCATCTTCCATGTGGGAGAGTTCCTTTTCTGTATTATATTCTTTTAGAAATAGAAGAACTAACTTTTCCTTCAAAAAAAAATAAAGAAAAGATAAAAACCAGTCTCGAGGGATTCTGCCCCGTTTCCGACCAAAAACCGTATCTCGTGCAGTCAAGAGCCGACATTTGGATAAAAACGCGGGTTCGATGATTCTAGTGCATTTCATGGCATCACGATCTAGTCTTACGCTTCGAGATGCGTTCCATACTACTCTAGGCCGAAACACACATTTCAGGATATTTTGAGATACGTTTAGCTTAAAGACGTTTTTCACGCGATTCTGGGGTTAGGAACGCGTTGCAGGGGTTTCAAGGTTGTTTAAGACCGAGACCAGTGCTTCGGGCAGTTCGTTGGTAGTTCTAGGCGGCTCTGGGAGAATGAAGGTTGTAAACCGCATTTCACGCGATTCATAGTTCAGAGCCGCGCTCTGGAGCTTCTGTGACGTCTTCTTACTTCAGAACGGGCTTCTGGGGAATTTTGGCTCAAGCGCTAATCCTGTCGGACTTTGCCTCATTTCTGACTTTCAAGACAGTTTTGTGCAATCCGTGCCCATTATTTGGAGATAAATGGGTGCAGCGGCACTCTAGGCGTTTTGGGGTATTCCGGTCCAGTCTTTCACCTTAAAATTCGTTTCAGGCGATTCTATGCAGAAGCACCCGTTTGATGATATTCTGAGATACCTTCCTCTTTAATAAGTATTTCAGGCGAATCACGGCTTAGGAACGCATTACATGGGCTTTAGGGTTGTTTCAGACTAAAACGCGTGCTTCGGGCAATTCCGAGGTGATTTTATCATGAAACCACGTTCTAGGTGGCTCTTGAAAGATGCTGGCTCCAAACCGCGTTTCACGAAATCCACGGTCGAAAGACGCGCATAGGAAACTTCCAGGAATCCTTTTCCCCTTCAGACGGGACTCGGGCAAACTGGGGTTGAACAACTCATCGTGCGGTATTCAGAGACATTTCTTACTGAAAACCGTATTTCGTGCGGTGAATAGCCTATATCCGGATAAAAGCGTGTCCAGGGTGATTCTACGGCACTCAGGGGGTTATGCTCTTCCGTTTTGCTTTGAAATGCATCTCATACGGTCCTAGGCTGAAATACGCATTTTAGGATATTATGAGGTATGCCTTTCTTTAAAACGTGCTCCACGCGATTCTAGGGTTTCGAACGAATTGCCGGCTATTCAAGGTTGTTTAAGACCGGATCCCATGCTTCGGGCAGCCTGTTGGGGATTCTAAGCGTCTCCTGGCAAATGTAAGCTGTAAACAGCGTTTCGCGCAAGTGATGGTTAGAAGACTCGCTCGTGAAAGTACGAGTACTGCTTTTTCTTTTTCTTTTTTACTTTGAAATGGGTTTCCGGCAAGTTAGTGCATAAAAACTAGTCTCGAGCAGTGGCAGCAGCAAATCTCGAGCACTCTCTTGATCATTTTAAGGAATTCGCAGGGCTGGGCGTCAATTGGACAAAAAGGTGCAAGTTTCTTTGCAAATTGTAAGACTGATGAACAGATGGCAATATCTTCAATTCTTAATGTCACGAAGGTAGATCTTCCAATCAGATATGTTGGGGTTCCCTTGTCTTCCAGGAAGCTCAATTTCAATGACCGTGAACCTCTACTAGCGAAAGTTAGGCAACGATTATTTGGGTGGAAAGCTAAAGCATCATCATATGCAGGTAGCGTGGAACTGATTAAGTCTACATTATCTTCCTTCCATCTATTACGGGCGACTGTATTTATGCTTCCTCAAGCTGCTTTGCATGCTTTGGATCGTCATGTCAGGGACTTCTTCTGGAATTGTTGAATTCTCATTACATCCATCCTATAGCTTGGGACTCTATATGCCAACCGATAGCTATGGGTGGATTGGGTATCAACTCAATTCATGGAACAGCCAAGGCAGCCCTCTTAAGGAAAGTTTGGAATGTTGTCAGCAACAAACACACCTGCTGGAGCTTATGGACTAATGACAAGTACTTCCGTGGAACGTCTTTTTGGGACGTGTTAATCCCTAAAACTGCCCCTTGGGGTTGGAAGAACATTTTAGTGCTTAGACTGATTGCTATGCCTCACATAAAATTACTAGCTGGCAATGGGCACCAAATAAAGTTCTGGACTGACCCTTGGGTTAATGGAGGGCGTTTTAAAAGATTGTCATGGAGATAGAGCAGTGTATGATCTAGGCGTGGGGCCTGATATTAACGTCCCTCAATTTATTCAGAATCACAGGTGGAGGTTTCCCACTCCCACTTCAAATGCATTGATGGATATCTTCCAAACGATTCCAAATGAGATCGAGCCATGGCCTAACTTCAATGATGGACTTGTTTGGACTCTACAAGAGCATGGCAACTTCACTTTAAAGTCTCCTCACAATCTAGTATGCAGGAAATGGGATCAAACCCTCCAGCGGCCTTCTATGATTTGGTTTACAGGGTGTATTAAAAAACACTCCATCTGTGCTTGGATGTTACTAAGGGGAAGGCTAAAGAAAAAAGATTTTCTCCTTCAAAGGAATGTGGCGTGTGATTCTTGTTGCGTTCTTTGCAATTTGTACATGTGAGACAGCTGCTCATTTAATTTTCTACTGCCCTTACTCTCAAGAAGTGTGGAAATCTCTCTTAGAAAAGCTAGACCTGGAGCCGATCAGCTGTGAAAATCCTCCATTGGAATTGCTGGAATCCATTATATTTCCAATAGAGCAGCAACAGACAGGCCTTCTGACTCCTGGGAACACTCCAGCACGGCTGTGTTACAGAACATTATTCAGACCGCATGCAGCAGAACTCATTATCTTGACATAGCTTTCTTTCCCAAATGAAATTTGTCATCATTGGAATGTTCCTCCAAGCAACTCAGGTCTCCGATCGAAGCTTCCTCCCTAATTGAACCCTGGGTGGCGAGTATCTACTTGGTCAACTAATAACCATGTGATTGGAGTTCTACGGAGTGACGTCCATAAACAGAAGGCAGGTCATATTGAGCAGGAGTTGACTTACTTTATGGCAGTATTTCAAATAATGCAGCTCATTCCAGAGAATATCACACATCTTACTATTGACTCAGATTCAGCGCTCCATCAAGTCCTCAGAAGTCTGATTGGAAGGTACGCTTTCAAGTAAGAAGATTACATACATTTCCTAATAAATTTGAGCAGATTCAGTACTTGATGCTTCATCTAAGAACAGCTCGATTCCGCAAAGTTTTAAACAGAAACTCAGCTACTTTCTACGGTAATCATAATGCATTTGAATATTTGTATAGACAAAAATATAGAAGCTAGTGAGCAGCTTTGGTGGTTAGTTTATTTATGGATTATTTTAGTACTTATTTGTTTATTAGTTGTAAATAGAGGGGTATGCCCCTTTGGAAGCATCTTCCATGTGGGAGAGTTCCTTTTCTGTATTATATTCTTTTAGAAATAGAAGAACTAACTTTTCCTTCAAAAAAAAATAAAGAAAAGATAAAAACCAGTCTCGAGGGATTCTGCCCCGTTTCCGACCAAAAACCGTATCTCGTGCAGTCAAGAGCCGACATTTGGATAAAAACGCGGGTTCGATGATTCTAGTGCATTTCATGGCATCACGATCTAGTCTTACGCTTCGAGATGCGTTCCATACTACTCTAGGCCGAAACACACATTTCAGGATATTTTGAGATACGTTTAGCTTAAAGACGTTTTTCACGCGATTCTGGGGTTAGGAACGCGTTGCAGGGGTTTCAAGGTTGTTTAAGACCGAGACCAGTGCTTCGGGCAGTTCGTTGGTAGTTCTAGGCGGCTCTGGGAGAATGAAGGTTGTAAACCGCATTTCACGCGATTCATAGTTCAGAGCCGCGCTCTGGAGCTTCTGTGACGTCTTCTTACTTCAGAACGGGCTTCTGGGGAATTTTGGCTCAAGCGCTAATCCTGTCGGACTTTGCCTCATTTCTGACTTTCAAGACAGTTTTGTGCAATCCGTGCCCATTATTTGGAGATAAATGGGTGCAGCGGCACTCTAGGCGTTTTGGGGTATTCCGGTCCAGTCTTTCACCTTAAAATTCGTTTCAGGCGATTCTATGCAGAAGCACCCGTTTGATGATATTCTGAGATACCTTCCTCTTTAATAAGTATTTCAGGCGAATCACGGCTTAGGAACGCATTACATGGGCTTTAGGGTTGTTTCAGACTAAAACGCGTGCTTCGGGCAATTCCGAGGTGATTTTATCATGAAACCACGTTCTAGGTGGCTCTTGAAAGATGCTGGCTCCAAACCGCGTTTCACGAAATCCACGGTCGAAAGACGCGCATAGGAAACTTCCAGGAATCCTTTTCCCCTTCAGACGGGACTCGGGCAAACTGGGGTTGAACAACTCATCGTGCGGTATTCAGAGACATTTCTTACTGAAAACCGTATTTCGTGCGGTGAATAGCCTATATCCGGATAAAAGCGTGTCCAGGGTGATTCTACGGCACTCAGGGGGTTATGCTCTTCCGTTTTGCTTTGAAATGCATCTCATACGGTCCTAGGCTGAAATACGCATTTTAGGATATTATGAGGTATGCCTTTCTTTAAAACGTGCTCCACGCGATTCTAGGGTTTCGAACGAATTGCCGGCTATTCAAGGTTGTTTAAGACCGGATCCCATGCTTCGGGCAGCCTGTTGGGGATTCTAAGCGTCTCCTGGCAAATGTAAGCTGTAAACAGCGTTTCGCGCAAGTGATGGTTAGAAGACTCGCTCGTGAAAGTACGAGTACTGCTTTTTCTTTTTCTTTTTTACTTTGAAATGGGTTTCCGGCAAGTTAGTGCATAAAAACTAGTCTCGAGCAGTGGCAGCAGCAAATCTCGAGCACTCTCTTGATCATTTTAAGGAATTCGCAGGGCTGGGCGTCAATTGGACAAAAAGGTGCAAGTTTCTTTGCAAATTGTAAGACTGATGAACAGATGGCAATATCTTCAATTCTTAATGTCACGAAGGTAGATCTTCCAATCAGATATGTTGGGGTTCCCTTGTCTTCCAGGAAGCTCAATTTCAATGACCGTGAACCTCTACTAGCGAAAGTTAGGCAACGATTATTTGGGTGGAAAGCTAAAGCATCATCATATGCAGGTAGCGTGGAACTGATTAAGTCTACATTATCTTCCTTCCATCTATTACGGGCGACTGTATTTATGCTTCCTCAAGCTGCTTTGCATGCTTTGGATCGTCATGTCAGGGACTTCTTCTGGAATTGTTGAATTCTCATTACATCCATCCTATAGCTTGGGACTCTATATGCCAACCGATAGCTATGGGTGGATTGGGTATCAACTCAATTCATGGAACAGCCAAGGCAGCCCTCTTAAGGAAAGTTTGGAATGTTGTCAGCAACAAACACACCTGCTGGAGCTTATGGACTAATGACAAGTACTTCCGTGGAACGTCTTTTTGGGACGTGTTAATCCCTAAAACTGCCCCTTGGGGTTGGAAGAACATTTTAGTGCTTAGACTGATTGCTATGCCTCACATAAAATTACTAGCTGGCAATGGGCACCAAATAAAGTTCTGGACTGACCCTTGGGTTAATGGAGGGCGTTTTAAAAGATTGTCATGGAGATAGAGCAGTGTATGATCTAGGCGTGGGGCCTGATATTAACGTCCCTCAATTTATTCAGAATCACAGGTGGAGGTTTCCCACTCCCACTTCAAATGCATTGATGGATATCTTCCAAACGATTCCAAATGAGATCGAGCCATGGCCTAACTTCAATGATGGACTTGTTTGGACTCTACAAGAGCATGGCAACTTCACTTTAAAGTCTCCTCACAATCTAGTATGCAGGAAATGGGATCAAACCCTCCAGCGGCCTTCTATGATTTGGTTTACAGGGTGTATTAAAAAACACTCCATCTGTGCTTGGATGTTACTAAGGGGAAGGCTAAAGAAAAAAGATTTTCTCCTTCAAAGGAATGTGGCGTGTGATTCTTGTTGCGTTCTTTGCAATTTGTACATGTGAGACAGCTGCTCATTTAATTTTCTACTGCCCTTACTCTCAAGAAGTGTGGAAATCTCTCTTAGAAAAGCTAGACCTGGAGCCGATCAGCTGTGAAAATCCTCCATTGGAATTGCTGGAATCCATTATATTTCCAATAGAGCAGCAACAGACAGGCCTTCTGACTCCTGGGAACACTCCAGCACGGCTGTGTTACAGAACATTATTCAGACCGCATGCAGCAGAACTCATTATCTTGACATAGCTTTCTTTCCCAAATGAAATTTGTCATCATTGGAATGTTCCTCCAAGCAACTCAGGTCTCCGATCGAAGCTTCCTCCCTAATTGAACCCTGGGTGGCGAGTATCTACTTGGTCAACTAATAACCATGTGATTGGAGTTCTACGGAGTGACGTCCATAAACAGAAGGCAGGTCATATTGAGCAGGAGTTGACTTACTTTATGGCAGTATTTCAAATAATGCAGCTCATTCCAGAGAATATCACACATCTTACTATTGACTCAGATTCAGCGCTCCATCAAGTCCTCAGAAGTCTGATTGGAAGGTACGCTTTCAAGTAAGAAGATTACATACATTTCCTAATAAATTTGAGCAGATTCAGTACTTGATGCTTCATCTAAGAACAGCTCGATTCCGCAAAGTTTTAAACAGAAACTCAGCTACTTTCTACGGTAATCATAATGCATTTGAATATTTGTATAGACAAAAATATAGAAGCTAGTGAGCAGCTTTGGTGGTTAGTTTATTTATGGATTATTTTAGTACTTATTTGTTTATTAGTTGTAAATAGAGGGGTATGCCCCTTTGGAAGCATCTTCCATGTGGGAGAGTTCCTTTTCTGTATTATATTCTTTTAGAAATAGAAGAACTAACTTTTCCTTCAAAAAAAAATAAAGAAAAGATAAAAACCAGTCTCGAGGGATTCTGCCCCGTTTCCGACCAAAAACCGTATCTCGTGCAGTCAAGAGCCGACATTTGGATAAAAACGCGGGTTCGATGATTCTAGTGCATTTCATGGCATCACGATCTAGTCTTACGCTTCGAGATGCGTTCCATACTACTCTAGGCCGAAACACACATTTCAGGATATTTTGAGATACGTTTAGCTTAAAGACGTTTTTCACGCGATTCTGGGGTTAGGAACGCGTTGCAGGGGTTTCAAGGTTGTTTAAGACCGAGACCAGTGCTTCGGGCAGTTCGTTGGTAGTTCTAGGCGGCTCTGGGAGAATGAAGGTTGTAAACCGCATTTCACGCGATTCATAGTTCAGAGCCGCGCTCTGGAGCTTCTGTGACGTCTTCTTACTTCAGAACGGGCTTCTGGGGAATTTTGGCTCAAGCGCTAATCCTGTCGGACTTTGCCTCATTTCTGACTTTCAAGACAGTTTTGTGCAATCCGTGCCCATTATTTGGAGATAAATGGGTGCAGCGGCACTCTAGGCGTTTTGGGGTATTCCGGTCCAGTCTTTCACCTTAAAATTCGTTTCAGGCGATTCTATGCAGAAGCACCCGTTTGATGATATTCTGAGATACCTTCCTCTTTAATAAGTATTTCAGGCGAATCACGGCTTAGGAACGCATTACATGGGCTTTAGGGTTGTTTCAGACTAAAACGCGTGCTTCGGGCAATTCCGAGGTGATTTTATCATGAAACCACGTTCTAGGTGGCTCTTGAAAGATGCTGGCTCCAAACCGCGTTTCACGAAATCCACGGTCGAAAGACGCGCATAGGAAACTTCCAGGAATCCTTTTCCCCTTCAGACGGGACTCGGGCAAACTGGGGTTGAACAACTCATCGTGCGGTATTCAGAGACATTTCTTACTGAAAACCGTATTTCGTGCGGTGAATAGCCTATATCCGGATAAAAGCGTGTCCAGGGTGATTCTACGGCACTCAGGGGGTTATGCTCTTCCGTTTTGCTTTGAAATGCATCTCATACGGTCCTAGGCTGAAATACGCATTTTAGGATATTATGAGGTATGCCTTTCTTTAAAACGTGCTCCACGCGATTCTAGGGTTTCGAACGAATTGCCGGCTATTCAAGGTTGTTTAAGACCGGATCCCATGCTTCGGGCAGCCTGTTGGGGATTCTAAGCGTCTCCTGGCAAATGTAAGCTGTAAACAGCGTTTCGCGCAAGTGATGGTTAGAAGACTCGCTCGTGAAAGTACGAGTACTGCTTTTTCTTTTTCTTTTTTACTTTGAAATGGGTTTCCGGCAAGTTAGTGCATAAAAACTAGTCTCGAGCAGTGGCAGCAGCAAATCTCGAGCACTCTCTTGATCATTTTAAGGAATTCGCAGGGCTGGGCGTCAATTGGACAAAAAGGTGCAAGTTTCTTTGCAAATTGTAAGACTGATGAACAGATGGCAATATCTTCAATTCTTAATGTCACGAAGGTAGATCTTCCAATCAGATATGTTGGGGTTCCCTTGTCTTCCAGGAAGCTCAATTTCAATGACCGTGAACCTCTACTAGCGAAAGTTAGGCAACGATTATTTGGGTGGAAAGCTAAAGCATCATCATATGCAGGTAGCGTGGAACTGATTAAGTCTACATTATCTTCCTTCCATCTATTACGGGCGACTGTATTTATGCTTCCTCAAGCTGCTTTGCATGCTTTGGATCGTCATGTCAGGGACTTCTTCTGGAATTGTTGAATTCTCATTACATCCATCCTATAGCTTGGGACTCTATATGCCAACCGATAGCTATGGGTGGATTGGGTATCAACTCAATTCATGGAACAGCCAAGGCAGCCCTCTTAAGGAAAGTTTGGAATGTTGTCAGCAACAAACTCACCTGCTGGAGCTTATGGACTAATGACAAGTACTTCCGTGGAACGTCTTTTTGGGACGTGTTAATCCCTAAAACTGCCCCTTGGGGTTGGAAGAACATTTTAGTGCTTAGACTGATTGCTATGCCTCACATAAAATTACTAGCTGGCAATGGGCACCAAATAAAGTTCTGGACTGACCCTTGGGTTAATGGAGGGCGTTTTAAAAGATTGTCATGGAGATAGAGCAGTGTATGATCTAGGCGTGGGGCCTGATATTAACGTCCCTCAATTTATTCAGAATCACAGGTGGAGGTTTCCCACTCCCACTTCAAATGCATTGATGGATATCTTCCAAACGATTCCAAATGAGATCGAGCCATGGCCTAACTTCAATGATGGACTTGTTTGGACTCTACAAGAGCATGGCAACTTCACTTTAAAGTCTCCTCACAATCTAGTATGCAGGAAATGGGATCAAACCCTCCAGCGGCCTTCTATGATTTGGTTTACAGGGTGTATTAAAAAACACTCCATCTGTGCTTGGATGTTACTAAGGGGAAGGCTAAAGAAAAAAGATTTTCTCCTTCAAAGGAATGTGGCGTGTGATTCTTGTTGCGTTCTTTGCAATTTGTACATGTGAGACAGCTGCTCATTTAATTTTCTACTGCCCTTACTCTCAAGAAGTGTGGAAATCTCTCTTATAAAAGCTAGACCTGGAGCCGATCAGCTGTGAAAATCCTCCATTGGAATTGCTGGAATCCATTATATTTCCAATAGAGCAGCAACAGACAGGCCTTCTGACTCCTGGGAACACTCCAGCACGGCTGTGTTACAGAACATTATTCAGACCGCATGCAGCAGAACTCATTATCTTGACATAGCTTTCTTTCCCAAATGAAATTTGTCATCATTGGAATGTTCCTCCAAGCAACTCAGGTCTCCGATCGAAGCTTCCTCCCTAATTGAACCCTGGGTGGCGAGTATCTACTTGGTCAACTAATAACCATGTGATTGGAGTTCTACGGAGTGACGTCCATAAACAGAAGGCAGGTCATATTGAGCAGGAGTTGACTTACTTTATGGCAGTATTTCAAATAATGCAGCTCATTCCAGAGAATATCACACATCTTACTATTGACTCAGATTCAGCGCTCCATCAAGTCCTCAGAAGTCTGATTGGAAGGTACGCTTTCAAGTAAGAAGATTACATACATTTCCTAATAAATTTGAGCAGATTCAGTACTTGATGCTTCATCTAAGAACAGCTCGATTCCGCAAAGTTTTAAACAGAAACTCAGCTACTTTCTACGGTAATCATAATGCATTTGAATATTTGTATAGACAAAAATATAGAAGCTAGTGAGCAGCTTTGGTGGTTAGTTTATTTATGGATTATTTTAGTACTTATTTGTTTATTAGTTGTAAATAGAGGGGTATGCCCCTTTGGAAGCATCTTCCATGTGGGAGAGTTCCTTTTCTGTATTATATTCTTTTAGAAATAGAAGAACTAACTTTTCCTTCAAAAAAAAATAAAGAAAAGATAAAAACCAGTCTCGAGGGATTCTGCCCCGTTTCCGACCAAAAACCGTATCTCGTGCAGTCAAGAGCCGACATTTGGATAAAAACGCGGGTTCGATGATTCTAGTGCATTTCATGGCATCACGATCTAGTCTTACGCTTCGAGATGCGTTCCATACTACTCTAGGCCGAAACACACATTTCAGGATATTTTGAGATACGTTTAGCTTAAAGACGTTTTTCACGCGATTCTGGGGTTAGGAACGCGTTGCAGGGGTTTCAAGGTTGTTTAAGACCGAGACCAGTGCTTCGGGCAGTTCGTTGGTAGTTCTAGGCGGCTCTGGGAGAATGAAGGTTGTAAACCGCATTTCACGCGATTCATAGTTCAGAGCCGCGCTCTGGAGCTTCTGTGACGTCTTCTTACTTCAGAACGGGCTTCTGGGGAATTTTGGCTCAAGCGCTAATCCTGTCGGACTTTGCCTCATTTCTGACTTTCAAGACAGTTTTGTGCAATCCGTGCCCATTATTTGGAGATAAATGGGTGCAGCGGCACTCTAGGCGTTTTGGGGTATTCCGGTCCAGTCTTTCACCTTAAAATTCGTTTCAGGCGATTCTATGCAGAAGCACCCGTTTGATGATATTCTGAGATACCTTCCTCTTTAATAAGTATTTCAGGCGAATCACGGCTTAGGAACGCATTACATGGGCTTTAGGGTTGTTTCAGACTAAAACGCGTGCTTCGGGCAATTCCGAGGTGATTTTATCATGAAACCACGTTCTAGGTGGCTCTTGAAAGATGCTGGCTCCAAACCGCGTTTCACGAAATCCACGGTCGAAAGACGCGCATAGGAAACTTCCAGGAATCCTTTTCCCCTTCAGACGGGACTCGGGCAAACTGGGGTTGAACAACTCATCGTGCGGTATTCAGAGACATTTCTTACTGAAAACCGTATTTCGTGCGGTGAATAGCCTATATCCGGATAAAAGCGTGTCCAGGGTGATTCTACGGCACTCAGGGGGTTATGCTCTTCCGTTTTGCTTTGAAATGCATCTCATACGGTCCTAGGCTGAAATACGCATTTTAGGATATTATGAGGTATGCCTTTCTTTAAAACGTGCTCCACGCGATTCTAGGGTTTCGAACGAATTGCCGGCTATTCAAGGTTGTTTAAGACCGGATCCCATGCTTCGGGCAGCCTGTTGGGGATTCTAAGCGTCTCCTGGCAAATGTAAGCTGTAAACAGCGTTTCGCGCAAGTGATGGTTAGAAGACTCGCTCGTGAAAGTACGAGTACTGCTTTTTCTTTTTCTTTTTTACTTTGAAATGGGTTTCCGGCAAGTTAGTGCATAAAAACTAGTCTCGAGCAGTGGCAGCAGCAAATCTCGAGCACTCTCTTGATCATTTTAAGGAATTCGCAGGGCTGGGCGTCAATTGGACAAAAAGGTGCAAGTTTCTTTGCAAATTGTAAGACTGATGAACAGATGGCAATATCTTCAATTCTTAATGTCACGAAGGTAGATCTTCCAATCAGATATGTTGGGGTTCCCTTGTCTTCCAGGAAGCTCAATTTCAATGACCGTGAACCTCTACTAGCGAAAGTTAGGCAACGATTATTTGGGTGGAAAGCTAAAGCATCATCATATGCAGGTAGCGTGGAACTGATTAAGTCTACATTATCTTCCTTCCATCTATTACGGGCGACTGTATTTATGCTTCCTCAAGCTGCTTTGCATGCTTTGGATCGTCATGTCAGGGACTTCTTCTGGAATTGTTGAATTCTCATTACATCCATCCTATAGCTTGGGACTCTATATGCCAACCGATAGCTATGGGTGGATTGGGTATCAACTCAATTCATGGAACAGCCAAGGCAGCCCTCTTAAGGAAAGTTTGGAATGTTGTCAGCAACAAACTCACCTGCTGGAGCTTATGGACTAATGACAAGTACTTCCGTGGAACGTCTTTTTGGGACGTGTTAATCCCTAAAACTGCCCCTTGGGGTTGGAAGAACATTTTAGTGCTTAGACTGATTGCTATGCCTCACATAAAATTACTAGCTGGCAATGGGCACCAAATAAAGTTCTGGACTGACCCTTGGGTTAATGGAGGGCGTTTTAAAAGATTGTCATGGAGATAGAGCAGTGTATGATCTAGGCGTGGGGCCTGATATTAACGTCCCTCAATTTATTCAGAATCACAGGTGGAGGTTTCCCACTCCCACTTCAAATGCATTGATGGATATCTTCCAAACGATTCCAAATGAGATCGAGCCATGGCCTAACTTCAATGATGGACTTGTTTGGACTCTACAAGAGCATGGCAACTTCACTTTAAAGTCTCCTCACAATCTAGTATGCAGGAAATGGGATCAAACCCTCCAGCGGCCTTCTATGATTTGGTTTACAGGGTGTATTAAAAAACACTCCATCTGTGCTTGGATGTTACTAAGGGGAAGGCTAAAGAAAAAAGATTTTCTCCTTCAAAGGAATGTGGCGTGTGATTCTTGTTGCGTTCTTTGCAATTTGTACATGTGAGACAGCTGCTCATTTAATTTTCTACTGCCCTTACTCTCAAGAAGTGTGGAAATCTCTCTTAGAAAAGCTAGACCTGGAGCCGATCAGCTATGAAAATCCTCCATTGGAATTGCTGGAATCCATTATATTTCCAATAGAGCAGCAACAGACAGGCCTTCTGACTCCTGGGAACACTCCAGCACGGCTGTGTTACAGAACATTATTCAGACCGCATGCAGCAGAACTCATTATCTTGACATAGCTTTCTTTCCCAAATGAAATTTGTCATCATTGGAATGTTCCTCCAAGCAACTCAGGTCTCCGATCGAAGCTTCCTCCCTAATTGAACCCTGGGTGGCGAGTATCTACTTGGTCAACTAATAACCATGTGATTGGAGTTCTACGGAGTGACGTCCATAAACAGAAGGCAGGTCATATTGAGCAGGAGTTGACTTACTTTATGGCAGTATTTCAAATAATGCAGCTCATTCCAGAGAATATCACACATCTTACTATTGACTCAGATTCAGCGCTCCATCAAGTCCTCAGAAGTCTGATTGGAAGGTACGCTTTCAAGTAAGAAGATTACATACATTTCCTAATAAATTTGAGCAGATTCAGTACTTGATGCTTCATCTAAGAACAGCTCGATTCCGCAAAGTTTTAAACAGAAACTCAGCTACTTTCTACGGTAATCATAATGCATTTGAATATTTGTATAGACAAAAATATAGAAGCTAGTGAGCAGCTTTGGTGGTTAGTTTATTTATGGATTATTTTAGTACTTATTTGTTTATTAGTTGTAAATAGAGGGGTATGCCCCTTTGGAAGCATCTTCCATGTGGGAGAGTTCCTTTTCTGTATTATATTCTTTTAGAAATAGAAGAACTAACTTTTCCTTCAAAAAAAAATAAAGAAAAGATAAAAACCAGTCTCGAGGGATTCTGCCCCGTTTCCGACCAAAAACCGTATCTCGTGCAGTCAAGAGCCGACATTTGGATAAAAACGCGGGTTCGATGATTCTAGTGCATTTCATGGCATCACGATCTAGTCTTACGCTTCGAGATGCGTTCCATACTACTCTAGGCCGAAACACACATTTCAGGATATTTTGAGATACGTTTAGCTTAAAGACGTTTTTCACGCGATTCTGGGGTTAGGAACGCGTTGCAGGGGTTTCAAGGTTGTTTAAGACCGAGACCAGTGCTTCGGGCAGTTCGTTGGTAGTTCTAGGCGGCTCTGGGAGAATGAAGGTTGTAAACCGCATTTCACGCGATTCATAGTTCAGAGCCGCGCTCTGGAGCTTCTGTGACGTCTTCTTACTTCAGAACGGGCTTCTGGGGAATTTTGGCTCAAGCGCTAATCCTGTCGGACTTTGCCTCATTTCTGACTTTCAAGACAGTTTTGTGCAATCCGTGCCCATTATTTGGAGATAAATGGGTGCAGCGGCACTCTAGGCGTTTTGGGGTATTCCGGTCCAGTCTTTCACCTTAAAATTCGTTTCAGGCGATTCTATGCAGAAGCACCCGTTTGATGATATTCTGAGATACCTTCCTCTTTAATAAGTATTTCAGGCGAATCACGGCTTAGGAACGCATTACATGGGCTTTAGGGTTGTTTCAGACTAAAACGCGTGCTTCGGGCAATTCCGAGGTGATTTTATCATGAAACCACGTTCTAGGTGGCTCTTGAAAGATGCTGGCTCCAAACCGCGTTTCACGAAATCCACGGTCGAAAGACGCGCATAGGAAACTTCCAGGAATCCTTTTCCCCTTCAGACGGGACTCGGGCAAACTGGGGTTGAACAACTCATCGTGCGGTATTCAGAGACATTTCTTACTGAAAACCGTATTTCGTGCGGTGAATAGCCTATATCCGGATAAAAGCGTGTCCAGGGTGATTCTACGGCACTCAGGGGGTTATGCTCTTCCGTTTTGCTTTGAAATGCATCTCATACGGTCCTAGGCTGAAATACGCATTTTAGGATATTATGAGGTATGCCTTTCTTTAAAACGTGCTCCACGCGATTCTAGGGTTTCGAACGAATTGCCGGCTATTCAAGGTTGTTTAAGACCGGATCCCATGCTTCGGGCAGCCTGTTGGGGATTCTAAGCGTCTCCTGGCAAATGTAAGCTGTAAACAGCGTTTCGCGCAAGTGATGGTTAGAAGACTCGCTCGTGAAAGTACGAGTACTTCTTTTTCTTTTTCTTTTTTACTTTGAAATGGGTTTCCGGCAAGTTAGTGCATAAAAACTAGTCTCGAGCAGTGGCAGCAGCAAATCTCGAGCACTCTCTTGATCATTTTAAGGAATTCGCAGGGCTGGGCGTCAATTGGACAAAAAGGTGCAAGTTTCTTTGCAAATTGTAAGACTGATGAACAGATGGCAATATCTTCAATTCTTAATGTCACGAAGGTAGATCTTCCAATCAGATATGTTGGGGTTCCCTTGTCTTCCAGGAAGCTCAATTTCAATGACCGTGAACCTCTACTAGCGAAAGTTCGGCAACGATTATTTGGGTGGAAAGCTAAAGCATCATCATATGCAGGTAGCGTGGAACTGATTAAGTCTACATTATCTTCCTTCCATCTATTACGGGCGACTGTATTTATGCTTCCTCAAGCTGCTTTGCATGCTTTGGATCGTCATGTCAGGGACTTCTTCTGGAATTGTTGAATTCTCATTACATCCATCCTATAGCTTGGGACTCTATATGCCAACCGATAGCTATGGGTGGATTGGGTATCAACTCAATTCATGGAACAGCCAAGGCAGCCCTCTTAAGGAAAGTTTGGAATGTTGTCAGCAACAAACACACCTGCTGGAGCTTATGGACTAATGACAAGTACTTCCGTGGAACGTCTTTTTGGGACGTGTTAATCCCTAAAACTGCCCCTTGGGGTTGGAAGAACATTTTAGTGCTTAGACTGATTGCTATGCCTCACATAAAATTACTAGCTGGCAATGGGCACCAAATAAAGTTCTGGACTGACCCTTGGGTTAATGGAGGGCGTTTTAAAAGATTGTCATGGAGATAGAGCAGTGTATGATCTAGGCGTGGGGCCTGATATTAACGTCCCTCAATTTATTCAGAATCACAGGTGGAGGTTTCCCACTCCCACTTCAAATGCATTGATGGATATCTTCCAAACGATTCCAAATGAGATCGAGCCATGGCCTAACTTCAATGATGGACTTGTTTGGACTCTACAAGAGCATGGCAACTTCACTTTAAAGTCTCCTCACAATCTAGTATGCAGGAAATGGGATCAAACCCTCCAGCGGCCTTCTATGATTTGGTTTACAGGGTGTATTAAAAAACACTCCATCTGTGCTTGGATGTTACTAAGGGGAAGGCTAAAGAAAAAAGATTTTCTCCTTCAAAGGAATGTGGCGTGTGATTCTTGTTGCGTTCTTTGCAATTTGTACATGTGAGACAGCTGCTCATTTAATTTTCTACTGCCCTTACTCTCAAGAAGTGTGGAAATCTCTCTTAGAAAAGCTAGACCTGGAGCCGATCAGCTGTGAAAATCCTCCATTGGAATTGCTGGAATCCATTATATTTCCAATAGAGCAGCAACAGACAGGCCTTCTGACTCCTGGGAACACTCCAGCACGGCTGTGTTACAGAACATTATTCAGACCGCATGCAGCAGAACTCATTATCTTGACATAGCTTTCTTTCCCAAATGAAATTTGTCATCATTGGAATGTTCCTCCAAGCAACTCAGGTCTCCGATCGAAGCTTCCTCCCTAATTGAACCCTGGGTGGCGAGTATCTACTTGGTCAACTAATAACCATGTGATTGGAGTTCTACGGAGTGACGTCCATAAACAGAAGGCAGGTCACATTTAGCAGGAGTTGACTTACTTTATGGCAGTATTTCAAATGATGCAGCTCATTCCAGAGAATATCACACATCTTACTATTGACTCAGATTCAGCGCTCCATCAAGTCCTCTGAAGTCTGATTGGAAGGTACGCTTTCAAGTAAGAAGATTACATACATTTCCTAATAAATTTGAGCAGATTCAGTACTTGATGCTTCATCTAAGAACAGCTCGATTCCGCAAAGTTTTAAACAGAAACTCAGCTACTTTCTACGGTAATCATAATGCATTTGAATATTTGTATAGACAAAAATATAGAAGCTAGTGAGCAGCTTTGGTGGTTAGTTTATTTATGGATTATTTTAGTACTTATTTGTTTATTAGTTGTAAATAGAGGGGTATGCCCCTTTGGAAGCATCTTCCATGTGGGAGAGTTCCTTTTCTGTATTATATTCTTTTAGAAATAGAAGAACTAACTTTTCCTTCAAAAAAAAATAAAGAAAAGATAAAAACCAGTCTCGAGGGATTCTGCCCCGTTTCCGACCAAAAACCGTATCTCGTGCAGTCAAGAGCCGACATTTGGATAAAAACGCGGGTTCGATGATTCTAGTGCATTTCATGGCATCACGATCTAGTCTTACGCTTCGAGATGCGTTCCATACTACTCTAGGCCGAAACACACATTTCAGGATATTTTGAGATACGTTTAGCTTAAAGACGTTTTTCACGCGATTCTGGGGTTAGGAACGCGTTGCAGGGGTTTCAAGGTTGTTTAAGACCGAGACCAGTGCTGCGGGCAGTTCGTTGGTAGTTCTAGGCGGCTCTGGGAGAATGAAGGTTGTAAACCGCATTTCACGCGATTCATAGTTCAGAGCCGCGCTCTGGAGCTTCTGTGACGTCTTCTTACTTCAGAACGGGCTTCTGGGGAATTTTGGCTCAAGCGCTAATCCTGTCGGACTTTGCCTCATTTCTGACTTTCAAGACAGTTTTGTGCAATCCGTGCCCATTATTTGGAGATAAATGGGTGCAGCGGCACTCTAGGCGTTTTGGGGTATTCCGGTCCAGTCTTTCACCTTAAAATTCGTTTCAGGCGATTCTATGCAGAAGCACCCGTTTGATGATATTCTGAGATACCTTCCTCTTTAATAAGTATTTCAGGCGAATCACGGCTTAGGAACGCATTACATGGGCTTTAGGGTTGTTTCAGACTAAAACGCGTGCTTCGGGCAATTCCGAGGTGATTTTATCATGAAACCACGTTCTAGGTGGCTCTTGAAAGATGCTGGCTCCAAACCGCGTTTCACGAAATCCACGGTCGAAAGACGCGCATAGGAAACTTCCAGGAATCCTTTTCCCCTTCAGACGGGACTCGGGCAAACTGGGGTTGAACAACTCATCGTGCGGTATTCAGAGACATTTCTTACTGAAAACCGTATTTCGTGCGGTGAATAGCCTATATCCGGATAAAAGCGTGTCCAGGGTGATTCTACGGCACTCAGGGGGTTATGCTCTTCCGTTTTGCTTTGAAATGCATCTCATACGGTCCTAGGCTGAAATACGCATTTTAGGATATTATGAGGTATGCCTTTCTTTAAAACGTGCTCCACGCGATTCTAGGGTTTCGAACGAATTGCCGGCTATTCAAGGTTGTTTAAGACCGGATCCCATGCTTCGGGCAGCCTGTTGGGGATTCTAAGCGTCTCCTGGCAAATGTAAGCTGTAAACAGCGTTTCGCGCAAGTGATGGTTAGAAGACTCGCTCGTGAAAGTACGAGTACTGCTTTTTCTTTTTCTTTTTTACTTTGAAATGGGTTTCCGGCAAGTTAGTGCATAAAAACTAGTCTCGAGCAGTGGCAGCAGCAAATCTCGAGCACTCTCTTGATCATTTTAAGGAATTCGCAGGGCTGGGCGTCAATTGGACAAAAAGGTGCAAGTTTCTTTGCAAATTGTAAGACTGATGAACAGATGGCAATATCTTCAATTCTTAATGTCACGAAGGTAGATCTTCCAATCAGATATGTTGGGGTTCCCTTGTCTTCCAGGAAGCTCAATTTCAATGACCGTGAACCTCTACTAGCGAAAGTTCGGCAACGATTATTTGGGTGGAAAGCTAAAGCATCATCATATGCAGGTAGCGTGGAACTGATTAAGTCTACATTATCTTCCTTCCATCTATTACGGGCGACTGTATTTATGCTTCCTCAAGCTGCTTTGCATGCTTTGGATCGTCATGTCAGGGACTTCTTCTGGAATTGTTGAATTCTCATTACATCCATCCTATAGCTTGGGACTCTATATGCCAACCGATAGCTATGGGTGGATTGGGTATCAACTCAATTCATGGAACAGCCAAGGCAGCCCTCTTAAGGAAAGTTTGGAATGTTGTCAGCAACAAACACACCTGCTGGAGCTTATGGACTAATGACAAGTACTTCCGTGGAACGTCTTTTTGGGACGTGTTAATCCCTAAAACTGCCCCTTGGGGTTGGAAGAACATTTTAGTGCTTAGACTGATTGCTATGCCTCACATAAAATTACTAGCTGGCAATGGGCACCAAATAAAGTTCTGGACTGACCCTTGGGTTAATGGAGGGCGTTTTAAAAGATTGTCATGGAGATAGAGCAGTGTATGATCTAGGCGTGGGGCCTGATATTAACGTCCCTCAATTTATTCAGAATCACAGGTGGAGGTTTCCCACTCCCACTTCAAATGCATTGATGGATATCTTCCAAACGATTCCAAATGAGATCGAGCCATGGCCTAACTTCAATGATGGACTTGTTTGGACTCTACAAGAGCATGGCAACTTCACTTTAAAGTCTCCTCACAATCTAGTATGCAGGAAATGGGATCAAACCCTCCAGCGGCCTTCTATGATTTGGTTTACAGGGTGTATTAAAAAACACTCCATCTGTGCTTGGATGTTACTAAGGGGAAGGCTAAAGAAAAAAGATTTTCTCCTTCAAAGGAATGTGGCGTGTGATTCTTGTTGCGTTCTTTGCAATTTGTACATGTGAGACAGCTGCTCATTTAATTTTCTACTGCCCTTACTCTCAAGAAGTGTGGAAATCTCTCTTAGAAAAGCTAGACCTGGAGCCGATCAGCTGTGAAAATCCTCCATTGGAATTGCTGGAATCCATTATATTTCCAATAGAGCAGCAACAGACAGGCCTTCTGACTCCTGGGAACACTCCAGCACGGCTGTGTTACAGAACATTATTCAGACCGCATGCAGCAGAACTCATTATCTTGACATAGCTTTCTTTCCCAAATGAAATTTGTCATCATTGGAATGTTCCTCCAAGCAACTCAGGTCTCCGATCGAAGCTTCCTCCCTAATTGAACCCTGGGTGGCGAGTATCTACTTGGTCAACTAATAACCATGTGATTGGAGTTCTACGGAGTGACGTCCATAAACAGAAGGCAGGTCATATTGAGCAGGAGTTGACTTACTTTATGGCAGTATTTCAAATAATGCAGCTCATTCCAGAGAATATCACACATCTTACTATTGACTCAGATTCAGCGCTCCATCAAGTCCTCAGAAGTCTGATTGGAAGGTACGCTTTCAAGTAAGAAGATTACATACATTTCCTAATAAATTTGAGCAGATTCAGTACTTGATGCTTCATCTAAGAACAGCTCGATTCCGCAAAGTTTTAAACAGAAACTCAGCTACTTTCTACGGTAATCATAATGCATTTGAATATTTGTATAGACAAAAATATAGAAGCTAGTGAGCAGCTTTGGTGGTTAGTTTATTTATGGATTATTTTAGTACTTATTTGTTTATTAGTTGTAAATAGAGGGGTATGCCCCTTTGGAAGCATCTTCCATGTGGGAGAGTTCCTTTTCTGTATTATATTCTTTTAGAAATAGAAGAACTAACTTTTCCTTCAAAAAAAAATAAAGAAAAGATAAAAACCAGTCTCGAGGGATTCTGCCCCGTTTCCGACCAAAAACCGTATCTCGTGCAGTCAAGAGCCGACATTTGGATAAAAACGCGGGTTCGATGATTCTAGTGCATTTCATGGCATCACGATCTAGTCTTACGCTTCGAGATGCGTTCCATACTACTCTAGGCCGAAACACACATTTCAGGATATTTTGAGATACGTTTAGCTTAAAGACGTTTTTCACGCGATTCTGGGGTTAGGAACGCGTTGCAGGGGTTTCAAGGTTGTTTAAGACCGAGACCAGTGCTTCGGGCAGTTCGTTGGTAGTTCTAGGCGGCTCTGGGAGAATGAAGGTTGTAAACCGCATTTCACGCGATTCATAGTTCAGAGCCGCGCTCTGGAGCTTCTGTGACGTCTTCTTACTTCAGAACGGGCTTCTGGGGAATTATGGCTCAAGAGCTAATCCTGTCGGACTTTGCCTCATTTCTGACTTTCAAGACAGTTTTGTGCAATCCGTGCCCATTATTTGGAGATAAATGGGTGCAGCGGCACTCTAGGCGTTTTGGGGTATTCCGGTCCAGTCTTTCACCTTAAAATTCGTTTCAGGCGATTCTATGCAGAAGCACCCGTTTGATGATATTCTGAGATACCTTCCTCTTTAATAAGTATTTCAGGCGAATCACGGCTTAGGAACGCATTACATGGGCTTTAGGGTTGTTTCAGACTAAAACGCGTGCTTCGGGCAATTCCGAGGTGATTTTATCATGAAACCACGTTCTAGGTGGCTCTTGAAAGATGCTGGCTCCAAACCGCGTTTCACGAAATCCACGGTCGAAAGACGCGCATAGGAAACTTCCAGGAATCCTTTTCCCCTTCAGACGGGACTCGGGCAAACTGGGGTTGAACAACTCATCGTGCGGTATTCAGAGACATTTCTTACTGAAAACCGTATTTCGTGCGGTGAATAGCCTATATCCGGATAAAAGCGTGTCCAGGGTGATTCTACGGCACTCAGGGGGTTATGCTCTTCCGTTTTGCTTTGAAATGCATCTCATACGGTCCTAGGCTGAAATACGCATTTTAGGATATTATGAGGTATGCCTTTCTTTAAAACGTGCTCCACGCGATTCTAGGGTTTCGAACGAATTGCCGGCTATTCAAGGTTGTTTAAGACCGGATCCAATGCTTCGGGCAGCCTGTTGGGGATTCTAAGCGTCTCCTGGCAAATGTAAGCTGTAAACAGCGTTTCGCGCAAGTGATGGTTAGAAGACTCGCTCGTGAAAGTACGAGTACTGCTTTTTCTTTTTCTTTTTTACTTTGAAATGGGTTTCCGGCAAGTTAGTGCATAAAAACTAGTCTCGAGCAGTGGCAGCAGCAAATCTCGAGCACTCTCTTGATCATTTTAAGGAATTCGCAGGGCTGGGCGTCAATTGGACAAAAAGGTGCAAGTTTCTTTGCAAATTGTAAGACTGATGAACAGATGGCAATATCTTCAATTCTTAATGTCACGAAGGTAGATCTTCCAATCAGATATGTTGGGGTTCCCTTGTCTTCCAGGAAGCTCAATTTCAATGACCGTGAACCTCTACTAGCGAAAGTTCGGCAACGATTATTTGGGTGGAAAGCTAAAGCATCATCATATGCAGGTAGCGTGGAACTGATTAAGTCTACATTATCTTCCTTCCATCTATTACGGGCGACTGTATTTATGCTTCCTCAAGCTGCTTTGCATGCTTTGGATCGTCATGTCAGGGACTTCTTCTGGAATTGTTGAATTCTCATTACATCCATCCTATAGCTTGGGACTCTATATGCCAACCGATAGCTATGGGTGGATTGGGTATCAACTCAATTCATGGAACAGCCAAGGCAGCCCTCTTAAGGAAAGTTTGGAATGTTGTCAGCAACAAACAAACCTGCTGGAGCTTATGGACTAATGACAAGTACTTCCGTGGAACGTCTTTTTGGGACGTGTTAATCCCTAAAACTGCCCCTTGGGGTTGGAAGAACATTTTAGTGCTTAGACTGATTGCTATGCCTCACATAAAATTACTAGCTGGCAATGGGCACCAAATAAAGTTCTGGACTGACCCTTGGGTTAGTGGAGGGCGTTTAAAAGATTGTCATGGAGATAGAGCAGTGTATGATCTAGGCGTGGGGCCTGATATTAACGTCCCTCAATTTATTCAGAATCACAGGTGGAGGTTTCCCACTCCCACTTCAAATGGATTGATGGATATCTTCCAAACGATTCCAAATGAGATCGAGCCATGGCCTAACTTCAATGATGGACTTGTTTGGACTCTACAAGAGCATGGCAACTTCACTTTAAAGTCTCCTCACAATCTAGTATGCAGGAAATGGGATCAAACCCTCCAGCGGCCTTCTATGATTTGGTTTACAGGGTGTATTAAAAAACACTCCATCTGTGCTTGGATGTTACTAAGGGGAAGGCTAACGAAAAAAGATTTTCTCCTTCAAAGGAATGTGGCGTGTGATTCTTGTTGCGTTCTTTGCAATTTGTACATGTGAGACAGCTGCTCATTTAATTTTCTACTGCCCTTACTCTCAAGAAGTATGGAAATCTCTCTTAGAAAAGCTAGACCTGGAGCCGATCAGCTGTGAAAATCCTCCATTGGAATTGCTGGAATCCATTATATTTCCAATAGAGCAGCAACAGACAGGCCTTCTGACTCCTGGGAACACTCCAGCACGGCTGTGTTACAGAACATTATTCAGACCGCATGCAGCAGAACTCATTATCTTGACATAGCTTTCTTTCCCAAATGAAATTTGTCATCATTGGAATGTTCCTCCAAGCAACTCAGGTCTCCGATCGAAGCTTCCTCCCTAATTGAACCCTGGGTGGCGAGTATCTACTTGGTCAACTAATAACCATGTGATTGGAGTTCTACGGAGTGACGTCCATAAACAGAAGGCAGGTCATATTGAGCAGGAGTTGACTTACTTTATGGCAGTATTTCAAATAATGCAGCTCATTCCAGAGAATATCACACATCTTACTATTGACTCAGATTCAGCGCTCCATCAAGTCCTCAGAAGTCTTATTGTAAGGTACGCTTTCAAGTAAGAAGATTACATACATTTCCTAATAAATTTGAGCAGATTCAGTACTTGATGCTTCATCTAAGAACAGCTCGATTCCGCAAAGTTTTAAACAGAAACTCAGCTACTTTCTACGGTAATCATAATGCATTTGAATATTTGTATAGACAAAAATATAGAAGCTAGTGAGCAGCTTTGGTGGTTAGTTTATTTATGGATTATTTTAGTACTTATTTGTTTATTAGTTGTAAATAGAGGGGTATGCCCCTTTGGAAGCATCTTCCATGTGGGAGAGTTCCTTTTCTGTATTATATTCTTTTAGAAATAGAAGAACTAACTTTTCCTTCAAAAAAAAAATAAAGAAAAGATAAAAACCAGTCTCGAGGGATTCTGCCCCGTTTCCGACCAAAAACCGTATCTCGTGCAGTCAAGAGCCGACATTTGGATAAAAACGCGGGTTCGATGATTCTAGTGCATTTCATGGCATCACGATCTAGTCTTACGCTTCGAGATGCGTTCCATACTACTCTAGGCCGAAACACACATTTCAGGATATTTTGAGATACGTTTAGCTTAAAGACGTTTTTCACGCGATTCTGGGGTTAGGAACGCGTTGCAGGGGTTTCAAGGTTGTTTAAGACCGAGACCAGTGCTTCGGGCAGTTCGTTGGTAGTTCTAGGCGGCTCTGGGAGAATGAAGGTTGTAAACCGCATTTCACGCGATTCATAGTTCAGAGCCGCGCTCTGGAGCTTCTGTGACGTCTTCTTACTTCAGAACGGGCTTCTGGGGAATTATGGCTCAAGAGCTAATCCTGTCGGACTTTGCCTCATTTCTGACTTTCAAGACAGTTTTGTGCAATCCGTGCCCATTATTTGGAGATAAATGGGTGCAGCGGCACTCTAGGCGTTTTGGGGTATTCCGGTCCAGTCTTTCACCTTAAAATTCGTTTCAGGCGATTCTATGCAGAAGCACCCGTTTGATGATATTCTGAGATACCTTCCTCTTTAATAAGTATTTCAGGCGAATCACGGCTTAGGAACGCATTACATGGGCTTTAGGGTTGTTTCAGACTAAAACGCGTGCTTCGGGCAATTCCGAGGTGATTTTATCATGAAACCACGTTCTAGGTGGCTCTTGAAAGATGCTGGCTCCAAACCGCGTTTCACGAAATCCACGGTCGAAAGACGCGCATAGGAAACTTCCAGGAATCCTTTTCCCCTTCAGACGGGACTCGGGCAAACTGGGGTTGAACAACTCATCGTGCGGTATTCAGAGACATTTCTTACTGAAAACCGTATTTCGTGCGGTGAATAGCCTATATCCGGATAAAAGCGTGTCCAGGGTGATTCTACGGCACTCAGGGGGTTATGCTCTTCCGTTTTGCTTTGAAATGCATCTCATACGGTCCTAGGCTGAAATACGCATTTTAGGATATTATGAGGTATGCCTTTCTTTAAAACGTGCTCCACGCGATTCTAGGGTTTCGAACGAATTGCCGGCTATTCAAGGTTGTTTAAGACCGGATCCAATGCTTCGGGCAGCCTGTTGGGGATTCTAAGCGTCTCCTGGCAAATGTAAGCTGTAAACAGCGTTTCGCGCAAGTGATGGTTAGAAGACTCGCTCGTGAAAGTACGAGTACTGCTTTTTCTTTTTCTTTTTTACTTTGAAATGGGTTTCCGGCAAGTTAGTGCATAAAAACTAGTCTCGAGCAGTGGCAGCAGCAAATCTCGAGCACTCTCTTGATCATTTTAAGGAATTCGCAGGGCTGGGCGTCAATTGGACAAAAAGGTGCAAGTTTCTTTGCAAATTGTAAGACTGATGAACAGATGGCAATATCTTCAATTCTTAATGTCACGAAGGTAGATCTTCCAATCAGATATGTTGGGGTTCCCTTGTCTTCCAGGAAGCTCAATTTCAATGACCGTGAACCTCTACTAGCGAAAGTTCGGCAACGATTATTTGGGTGGAAAGCTAAAGCATCATCATATGCAGGTAGCGTGGAACTGATTAAGTCTACATTATCTTCCTTCCATCTATTACGGGCGACTGTATTTATGCTTCCTCAAGCTGCTTTGCATGCTTTGGATCGTCATGTCAGGGACTTCTTCTGGAATTGTTGAATTCTCATTACATCCATCCTATAGCTTGGGACTCTATATGCCAACCGATAGCTATGGGTGGATTGGGTATCAACTCAATTCATGGAACAGCCAAGGCAGCCCTCTTAAGGAAAGTTTGGAATGTTGTCAGCAACAAACAAACCTGCTGGAGCTTATGGACTAATGACAAGTACTTCCGTGGAACGTCTTTTTGGGACGTGTTAATCCCTAAAACTGCCCCTTGGGGTTGGAAGAACATTTTAGTGCTTAGACTGATTGCTATGCCTCACATAAAATTACTAGCTGGCAATGGGCACCAAATAAAGTTCTGGACTGACCCTTGGGTTAGTGGAGGGCGTTTAAAAGATTGTCATGGAGATAGAGCAGTGTATGATCTAGGCGTGGGGCCTGATATTAACGTCCCTCAATTTATTCAGAATCACAGGTGGAGGTTTCCCACTCCCACTTCAAATGGATTGATGGATATCTTCCAAACGATTCCAAATGAGATCGAGCCATGGCCTAACTTCAATGATGGACTTGTTTGGACTCTACAAGAGCATGGCAACTTCACTTTAAAGTCTCCTCACAATCTAGTATGCAGGAAATGGGATCAAACCCTCCAGCGGCCTTCTATGATTTGGTTTACAGGGTGTATTAAAAAACACTCCATCTGTGCTTGGATGTTACTAAGGGGAAGGCTAACGAAAAAAGATTTTCTCCTTCAAAGGAATGTGGCGTGTGATTCTTGTTGCGTTCTTTGCAATTTGTACATGTGAGACAGCTGCTCATTTAATTTTCTACTGCCCTTACTCTCAAGAAGTATGGAAATCTCTCTTAGAAAAGCTAGACCTGGAGCCGATCAGCTGTGAAAATCCTCCATTGGAATTGCCGGAATCCATTATATTTCCAATAGAGCAGCAACAGACAGGCCTTCTGACTCCTGGGAACACTCCAGCACGGCTGTGTTACAGAACATTATTCAGACCGCATGCAGCAGAACTCATTATCTTGACATAGCTTTCTTTCCCAAATGAAATTTGTCATCATTGGAATGTTCCTCCAAGCAACTCAGGTCTCCGATCGAAGCTTCCTCCCTAATTGAACCCTGGGTGGCGAGTATCTACTTGGTCAACTAATAACCATGTGATTGGAGTTCTACGGAGTGACGTCCATAAACAGAAGGCAGGTCATATTGAGCAGGAGTTGACTTACTTTATGGCAGTATTTCAAATAATGCAGCTCATTCCAGAGAATATCACACATCTTACTATTGACTCAGATTCAGCGCTCCATCAAGTCCTCAGAAGTCTTATTGTAAGGTACGCTTTCAAGTAAGAAGATTACATACATTTCCTAATAAATTTGAGCAGATTCAGTACTTGATGCTTCATCTAAGAACAGCTCGATTCCGCAAAGTTTTAAACAGAAACTCAGCTACTTTCTACGGTAATCATAATGCATTTGAATATTTGTATAGACAAAAATATAGAAGCTAGTGAGCAGCTTTGGTGGTTAGTTTATTTATGGATTATTTTAGTACTTATTTGTTTATTAGTTGTAAATAGAGGGGTATGCCCCTTTGGAAGCATCTTCCATGTGGGAGAGTTCCTTTTCTGTATTATATTCTTTTAGAAATAGAAGAACTAACTTTTCCTTCAAAAAAAAAATAAAGAAAAGATAAAAACCAGTCTCGAGGGATTCTGCCCCGTTTCCGACCAAAAACCGTATCTCGTGCAGTCAAGAGCCGACATTTGGATAAAAACGCGGGTTCGATGATTCTAGTGCATTTCATGGCATCACGATCTAGTCTTACGCTTCGAGATGCGTTCCATACTACTCTAGGCCGAAACACACATTTCAGGATATTTTGAGATACGTTTAGCTTAAAGACGTTTTTCACGCGATTCTGGGGTTAGGAACGCGTTGCAGGGGTTTCAAGGTTGTTTAAGACCGAGACCAGTGCTTCGGGCAGTTCGTTGGTAGTTCTAGGCGGCTCTGGGAGAATGAAGGTTGTAAACCGCATTTCACGCGATTCATAGTTCAGAGCCGCGCTCTGGAGCTTCTGTGACGTCTTCTTACTTCAGAACGGGCTTCTGGGGAATTATGGCTCAAGAGCTAATCCTGTCGGACTTTGCCTCATTTCTGACTTTCAAGACAGTTTTGTGCAATCCGTGCCCATTATTTGGAGATAAATGGGTGCAGCGGCACTCTAGGCGTTTTGGGGTATTCCGGTCCAGTCTTTCACCTTAAAATTCGTTTCAGGCGATTCTATGCAGAAGCACCCGTTTGATGATATTCTGAGATACCTTCCTCTTTAATAAGTATTTCAGGCGAATCACGGCTTAGGAACGCATTACATGGGCTTTAGGGTTGTTTCAGACTAAAACGCGTGCTTCGGGCAATTCCGAGGTGATTTTATCATGAAACCACGTTCTAGGTGGCTCTTGAAAGATGCTGGCTCCAAACCGCGTTTCACGAAATCCACGGTCGAAAGACGCGCATAGGAAACTTCCAGGAATCCTTTTCCCCTTCAGACGGGACTCGGGCAAACTGGGGTTGAACAACTCATCGTGCGGTATTCAGAGACATTTCTTACTGAAAACCGTATTTCGTGCGGTGAATAGCCTATATCCGGATAAAAGCGTGTCCAGGGTGATTCTACGGCACTCAGGGGGTTATGCTCTTCCGTTTTGCTTTGAAATGCATCTCATACGGTCCTAGGCTGAAATACGCATTTTAGGATATTATGAGGTATGCCTTTCTTTAAAACGTGCTCCACGCGATTCTAGGGTTTCGAACGAATTGCCGGCTATTCAAGGTTGTTTAAGACCGGATCCCATGCTTCGGGCAGCCTGTTGGGGATTCTAAGCGTCTCCTGGCAAATGTAAGCTATAAACAGCGTTTCGCGCAAGTGATGGTTAGAAGACTCGCTCGTGAAAGTACGAGTACTGCTTTTTCTTTTTCTTTTTTACTTTGAAATGGGTTTCCGGCAAGTTAGTGCATAAAAACTAGTCTCGAGCAGTGGCAGCAGCAAATCTCGAGCACTCTCTTGATCATTTTAAGGAATTCGCAGGGCTGGGCGTCAATTGGACAAAAAGGTGCAAGTTTCTTTGCAAATTGTAAGACTGATGAACAGATGGCAATATCTTCAATTCTTAATGTCACGAAGGTAGATCTTCCAATCAGATATGTTGGGGTTCCCTTGTCTTCCAGGAAGCTCAATTTCAATGACCGTGAACCTCTACTAGCGAAAGTTCGGCAACGATTATTTGGGTGGAAAGCTAAAGCATCATCATATGCAGGTAGCGTGGAACTGATTAAGTCTACATTATCTTCCTTCCATCTATTACGGGCGACTGTATTTATGCTTCCTCAAGCTGCTTTGCATGCTTTGGATCGTCATGTCAGGGACTTCCTCTGGAATTGTTGAATTCTCATTACATCCATCCTATAGCTTGGGACTCTATATGCCAACCGATAGCTATGGGTGGATTGGGTATCAACTCAATTCATGGAACAGCCAAGGCAGCCCTCTTAAGGAAAGTTTGGAATGTTGTCAGCAACAAACACACCTGCTGGAGCTTATGGACTAATGACAAGTACTTCCGTGGAACGTCTTTTTGGGACGTGTTAATCCCTAAAACTGCCCCTTGGGGTTGGAAGAACATTTTAGTGCTTAGACTGATTGCTATGCCTCACATAAAATTACTAGCTGGCAATGGGCACCAAATAAAGTTCTGGACTGACCCTTGGGTTAATGGAGGGCGTTTAAAAGATTGTCATGGAGATAGAGCAGTGTATGATCTAGGCGTGGGGCCTGATATTAACGTCCCTCAATTTATTCAGAATCACAGGTGGAGGTTTCCCACTCCCACTTCAAATGCATTGATGGATATCTTCCAAACGATTCCAAATGAGATCGAGCCATGGCCTAACTTCAATGATGGACTTGTTTGGACTCTACAAGAGCATGGCAACTTCACTTTAAAGTCTCCTCACAATCTAGTATGCAGGAAATGGGATCAAACCCTCCAGCGGCCTTCTATGATTTGGTTTACAGGGTGTATTAAAAAACACTCCATCTGTGCTTGGATGTTACTAAGGGGAAGGCTAAAGAAAAAAGATTTTCTCCTTCAAAGGAATGTGGCGTGTGATTCTTGTTGCGTTCTTTGCAATTTGTACATGTGAGACAGCTGCTCATTTAATTTTCTACTGCCCTTACTCTCAGGAAGTGTGGAAATCTCTCTTAGAAAAGCTAGACCTGGAGCCGATCAGCTGTGAAAATCCTCCATTGGAATTGCCGGAATCCATTATATTTCCAATAGAGCAGCAACAGACAGGCCTTCTGACTCCTGGGAACACTCCAGCACGGCTGTGTTACAGAACATTATTCAGACCGCATGCAGCAGAACTCATTATCTTGACATAGCTTTCTTTCCCAAATGAAATTTGTCATCATTGGAATGTTCCTCCAAGCAACTCAGGTCTCCGATCGAAGCTTCCTCCCTAATTGAACCCTGGGTGGCGAGTATCTACTTGGTCAACTAATAACCATGTGATTGGAGTTCTACGGAGTGACGTCCATAAACAGAAGGCAGGTCACATTTAGCAGGAGTTGACTTACTTTATGGCAGTATTTCAAATGATGCAGCTCATTCCAGAGAATATCACACATCTTACTATTGACTCAGATTCAGCGCTCCATCAAGTCCTCAGAAGTCTGATTGGAAGGTACGCTTTCAAGTAAGAAGATTACATACATTTCCTAATAAATTTGAGCAGATTCAGTACTTGATGCTTCATCTAAGAACAGCTCGATTCCGCAAAGTTTTAAATAGAAACTCAGCTACTTTCTACGGTAATCATAATGCGTTTGAATATTTGTATAGACAAAAATATAGAAGCTAGTGAGCAGCTTTGGTGGTTAGTTTATTTATGGATTATTTTAGTACTTATTTGTTTATTAGTTGTAAATAGAGGGGTATGCCCCTTTGGAAGCATCTTCCATGTGGGAGAGTTCCTTTTCTGTATTATATTCTTTTAGAAATAGAAGAACTAACTTTTCCTTCAAAAAAAAAATAAAGAAAAGATAAAAACCAGTCTCGAGGGATTCTGCCCCGTTTCCGACCAAAAACCGTATCTCGTGCAGTCAAGAGCCGACATTTGGATAAAAACGCGGGTTCGATGATTCTAGTGCATTTCATGGCATCACGATCTAGTCTTACGCTTCGAGATGCGTTCCATACTACTCTAGGCCGAAACACACATTTCAGGATATTTTGAGATACGTTTAGCTTAAAGACGTTTTTCACGCGATTCTGGGGTTAGGAACGCGTTGCAGGGGTTTCAAGGTTGTTTAAGACCGAGACCAGTGCTTCGGGCAGTTCGTTGGTAGTTCTAGGCGGCTCTGGGAGAATGAAGGTTGTAAACCGCATTTCACGCGATTCATAGTTCAGAGCCGCGCTCTGGAGCTTCTGTGACGTCTTCTTACTTCAGAACGGGCTTCTGGGGAATTATGGCTCAAGAGCTAATCCTGTCGGACTTTGCCTCATTTCTGACTTTCAAGACAGTTTTGTGCAATCCGTGCCCATTATTTGGAGATAAATGGGTGCAGCGGCACTCTAGGCGTTTTGGGGTATTCCGGTCCAGTCTTTCACCTTAAAATTCGTTTCAGGCGATTCTATGCAGAAGCACCCGTTTGATGATATTCTGAGATACCTTCCTCTTTAATAAGTATTTCAGGCGAATCACGGCTTAGGAACGCATTACATGGGCTTTAGGGTTGTTTCAGACTAAAACGCGTGCTTCGGGCAATTCCGAGGTGATTTTATCATGAAACCACGTTCTAGGTGGCTCTTGAAAGATGCTGGCTCCAAACCGCGTTTCACGAAATCCACGGTCGAAAGACGCGCATAGGAAACTTCCAGGAATCCTTTTCCCCTTCAGACGGGACTCGGGCAAACTGGGGTTGAACAACTCATCGTGCGGTATTCAGAGACATTTCTTACTGAAAACCGTATTTCGTGCGGTGAATAGCCTATATCCGGATAAAAGCGTGTCCAGGGTGATTCTACGGCACTCAGGGGGTTATGCTCTTCCGTTTTGCTTTGAAATGCATCTCATACGGTCCTAGGCTGAAATACGCATTTTAGGATATTATGAGGTATGCCTTTCTTTAAAACGTGCTCCACGCGATTCTAGGGTTTCGAACGAATTGCCGGCTATTCAAGGTTGTTTAAGACCGGATCCCATGCTTCGGGCAGCCTGTTGGGGATTCTAAGCGTCTCCTGGCAAATGTAAGCTGTAAACAGCGTTTCGCGCAAGTGATGGTTAGAAGACTCGCTCGTGAAAGTACGAGTACTGCTTTTTCTTTTTCTTTTTTACTTTGAAATGGGTTTCCGGCAAGTTAGTGCATAAAAACTAGTCTCGAGCAGTGGCAGCAGCAAATCTCGAGCACTCTCTTGATCATTTTAAGGAATTCGCAGGGCTGGGCGTCAATTGGACAAAAAGGTGCAAGTTTCTTTGCAAATTGTAAGACTGATGAACAGATGGCAATATCTTCAATTCTTAATGTCACGAAGGTAGATCTTCCAATCAGATATGTTGGGGTTCCCTTGTCTTCCAGGAAGCTCAATTTCAATGACCGTGAACCTCTACTAGCGAAAGTTCGGCAACGATTATTTGGGTGGAAAGCTAAAGCATCATCATATGCAGGTAGCGTGGAACTGATTAAGTCTACATTATCTTCCTTCCATCTATTACGGGCGACTGTATTTATGCTTCCTCAAGCTGCTTTGCATGCTTTGGATCGTCATGTCAGGGACTTCCTCTGGAATTGTTGAATTCTCATTACATCCATCCTATAGCTTGGGACTCTATATGCCAACCGATAGCTATGGGTGGATTGGGTATCAACTCAATTCATGGAACAGCCAAGGCAGCCCTCTTAAGGAAAGTTTGGAATGTTGTCAGCAACAAACACACCTGCTGGAGCTTATGGACTAATGACAAGTACTTCCGTGGAACGTCTTTTTGGGACGTGTTAATCCCTAAAACTGCCCCTTGGGGTTGGAAGAACATTTTAGTGCTTAGACTGATTGCTATGCCTCACATAAAATTACTAGCTGGCAATGGGCACCAAATAAAGTTCTGGACTGACCGTTGGGTTAATGGAGGGCGTTTAAAAGATTGTCATGGAGATAGAGCAGTGTATGATCTAGGCGTGGGGCCTGATATTAACGTCCCTCAATTTATTCAGAATCACAGGTGGAGGTTTCCCACTCCCACTTCAAATGCATTGATGGATATCTTCCAAACGATTCCAAATGAGATCGAGCCATGGCCTAACTTCAATGATGGACTTGTTTGGACTCTACAAGAGCATGGCAACTTCACTTTAAAGTCTCCTCACAATCTAGTATGCAGGAAATGGGATCAAACCCTCCAGCGGCCTTCTATGATTTGGTTTACAGGGTGTATTAAAAAACACTCCATCTGTGCTTGGATGTTACTAAGGGGAAGGCTAAAGAAAAAAGATTTTCTCCTTCAAAGGAATGTGGCGTGTGATTCTTGTTGCGTTCTTTGCAATTTGTACATGTGAGACAGCTGCTCATTTAATTTTCTACTGCCCTTACTCTCAAGAAGTGTGGAAATCTCTCTTAGAAAAGCTAGACCTGGAGCCGATCAGCTGTGAAAATCCTCCATTGGAATTGCTGGAATCCATTATATTTCCAATAGAGCAGCAACAGACAGGCCTTCTGACTCCTGGGAACACTCCAGCACGGCTGTGTTACAGAACATTATTCAGACCGCATGCAGCAGAACTCATTATCTTGACATAGCTTTCTTTCCCAAATGAAATTTGTCATCATTGGAATGTTCCTCCAAGCAACTCAGGTCTCCGATCGAAGCTTCCTCCCTAATTGAACCCTGGGTGGCGAGTATCTACTTGGTCAACTAATAACCATGTGATTGGAGTTCTACGGAGTGACGTCCATAAACAGAAGGCAGGTCACATTTAGCAGGAGTTGACTTACTTTATGGCAGTATTTCAAATGATGCAGCTCATTCCAGAGAATATCACACATCTTACTATTGACTCAGATTCAGCGCTCCATCAAGTCCTCAGAAGTCTGATTGGAAGGTACGCTTTCAAGTAAGAAGATTACATACATTTCCTAATAAATTTGAGCAGATTCAGTACTTGATGCTTCATCTAAGAACAGCTCGATTCCGCAAAGTTTTAAACAGAAACTCAGCTACTTTCTACGGTAATCATAATGCATTTGAATATTTGTATAGACAAAAATATAGAAGCTAGTGAGCAGCTTTGGTGGTTAGTTTATTTATGGATTATTTTAGTACTTATTTGTTTATTAGTTGTAAATAGAGGGGTATGCCCCTTTGGAAGCATCTTCCATGTGGGAGAGTTCCTTTTCTGTATTATATTCTTTTAGAAATAGAAGAACTAACTTTTCCTTCAAAAAAAAATAAAGAAAAGATAAAAACCAGTCTCGAGGGATTCTGCCCCGTTTCCGACCAAAAACCGTATCTCGTGTAGTCAAGAGCCGACATTTGGATAAAAACGCGGGTTCGATGATTCTAGTGCATTTCATGGCATCACGATCTAGTCTTACGCTTCGAGATGCGTTCCATACTACTCTAGGCCGAAACACACATTTCAGGATATTTTGAGATACGTTTAGCTTAAAGACGTTTTTCACGCGATTCTGGGGTTAGGAACGCGTTGCAGGGGTTTCAAGGTTGTTTAAGACCGAGACCAGTGCTTCGGGCAGTTCGTTGGTAGTTCTAGGCGGCTCTGGGAGAATGAAGGTTGTAAACCGCATTTCACGCGATTCATAGTTCAGAGCCGCGCTCTGGAGCTTCTGTGACGTCTTCTTACTTCAGAACGGGCTTCTGGGGAATTATGGCTCAAGAGCTAATCCTGTCGGACTTTGCCTCATTTCTGACTTTCAAGACAGTTTTGTGCAATCCGTGCCCATTATTTGGAGATAAATGGGTGCAGCGGCACTCTAGGCGTTTTGGGGTATTCCGGTCCAGTCTTTCACCTTAAAATTCGTTTCAGGCGATTCTATGCAGAAGCACCCGTTTGATGATATTCTGAGATACCTTCCTCTTTAATAAGTATTTCAGGCGAATCACGGCTTAGGAACGCATTACATGGGCTTTAGGGTTGTTTCAGACTAAAACGCGTGCTTCGGGCAATTCCGAGGTGATTTTATCATGAAACCACGTTCTAGGTGGCTCTTGAAAGATGCTGGCTCCAAACCGCGTTTCACGAAATCCACGGTCGAAAGACGCGCATAGGAAACTTCCAGGAATCCTTTTCCCCTTCAGACGGGACTCGGGCAAACTGGGGTTGAACAACTCATCGTGCGGTATTCAGAGACATTTCTTACTGAAAACCGTATTTCGTGCGGTGAATAGCCTATATCCGGATAAAAGCGTGTCCAGGGTGATTCTACGGCACTCAGGGGGTTATGCTCTTCCGTTTTGCTTTGAAATGCATCTCATACGGTCCTAGGCTGAAATACGCATTTTAGGATATTATGAGGTATGCCTTTCTTTAAAACGTGCTCCACGCGATTCTAGGGTTTCGAACGAATTGCCGGCTATTCAAGGTTGTTTAAGACCGGATCCCATGCTTCGGGCAGCCTGTTGGGGATTCTAAGCGTCTCCTGGCAAATGTAAGCTGTAAACAGCGTTTCGCGCAAGTGATGGTTAGAAGACTCGCTCGTGAAAGTACGAGTACTGCTTTTTCTTTTTCTTTTTTACTTTGAAATGGGTTTCCGGCAAGTTAGTGCATAAAAACTAGTCTCGAGCAGTGGCAGCAGCAAATCTCGAGCACTCTCTTGATCATTTTAAGGAATTCGCAGGGCTGGGCGTCAATTGGACAAAAAGGTGCAAGTTTCTTTGCAAATTGTAAGACTGATGAACAGATGGCAATATCTTCAATTCTTAATGTCACGAAGGTAGATCTTCCAATCAGATATGTTGGGGTTCCCTTGTCTTCCAGGAAGCTCAATTTCAATGACCGTGAACCTCTACTAGCGAAAGTTCGGCAACGATTATTTGGGTGGAAAGCTAAAGCATCATCATATGCAGGTAGCGTGGAACTGATTAAGTCTACATTATCTTCCTTCCATCTATTACGGGCGACTGTATTTATGCTTCCTCAAGCTGCTTTGCATGCTTTGGATCGTCATGTCAGGGACTTCCTCTGGAATTGTTGAATTCTCATTACATCCATCCTATAGCTTGGGACTCTATATGCCAACCGATAGCTATGGGTGGATTGGGTATCAACTCAATTCATGGAACAGCCAAGGCAGCCCTCTTAAGGAAAGTTTGGAATGTTGTCAGCAACAAACACACCTGCTGGAGCTTATGGACTAATGACAAGTACTTCCGTGGAACGTCTTTTTGGGACGTGTTAATCCCTAAAACTGCCCCTTGGGGTTGGAAGAACATTTTAGTGCTTAGACTGATTGCTATGCCTCACATAAAATTACTAGCTGGCAATGGGCACCAAATAAAGTTCTGGACTGACCGTTGGGTTAATGGAGGGCGTTTAAAAGATTGTCATGGAGATAGAGCAGTGTATGATCTAGGCGTGGGGCCTGATATTAACGTCCCTCAATTTATTCAGAATCACAGGTGGAGGTTTCCCACTCCCACTTCAAATGCATTGATGGATATCTTCCAAACGATTCCAAATGAGATCGAGCCATGGCCTAACTTCAATGATGGACTTGTTTGGACTCTACAAGAGCATGGCAACTTCACTTTAAAGTCTCCTCACAATCTAGTATGCAGGAAATGGGATCAAACCCTCCAGCGGCCTTCTATGATTTGGTTTACAGGGTGTATTAAAAAACACTCCATCTGTGCTTGGATGTTACTAAGGGGAAGGCTAAAGAAAAAAGATTTTCTCCTTCAAAGGAATGTGGCGTGTGATTCTTGTTGCGTTCTTTGCAATTTGTACATGTGAGACAGCTGCTCATTTAATTTTCTACTGCCCTTACTCTCAAGAAGTGTGGAAATCTCTCTTAGAAAAGCTAGACCTGGAGCCGATCAGCTGTGAAAATCCTCCATTGGAATTGCTGGAATCCATTATATTTCCAATAGAGCAGCAACAGACAGGCCTTCTGACTCCTGGGAACACTCCAGCACGGCTGTGTTACAGAACATTATTCAGACCGCATGCAGCAGAACTCATTATCTTGACATAGCTTTCTTTCCCAAATGAAATTTGTCATCATTGGAATGTTCCTCCAAGCAACTCAGGTCTCCGATCGAAGCTTCCTCCCTAATTGAACCCTGGGTGGCGAGTATCTACTTGGTCAACTAATAACCATGTGATTGGAGTTCTACGGAGTGACGTCCATAAACAGAAGGCAGGTCACATTTAGCAGGAGTTGACTTACTTTATGGCAGTATTTCAAATGATGCAGCTCATTCCAGAGAATATCACACATCTTACTATTGACTCAGATTCAGCGCTCCATCAAGTCCTCAGAAGTCTGATTGGAAGGTACGCTTTCAAGTAAGAAGATTACATACATTTCCTAATAAATTTGAGCAGATTCAGTACTTGATGCTTCATCTAAGAACAGCTCGATTCCGCAAAGTTTTAAACAGAAACTCAGCTACTTTCTACGGTAATCATAATGCATTTGAATATTTGTATAGACAAAAATATAGAAGCTAGTGAGCAGCTTTGGTGGTTAGTTTATTTATGGATTATTTTAGTACTTATTTGTTTATTAGTTGTAAATAGAGGGGTATGCCCCTTTGGAAGCATCTTCCATGTGGGAGAGTTCCTTTTCTGTATTATATTCTTTTAGAAATAGAAGAACTAACTTTTCCTTCAAAAAAAAATAAAGAAAAGATAAAAACCAGTCTCGAGGGATTCTGCCCCGTTTCCGACCAAAAACCGTATCTCGTGCAGTCAAGAGCCGACATTTGGATAAAAACGCGGGTTCGATGATTCTAGTGCATTTCATGGCATCACGATCTAGTCTTACGCTTCGAGATGCGTTCCATACTACTCTAGGCCGAAACACACATTTCAGGATATTTTGAGATACGTTTAGCTTAAAGACGTTTTTCACGCGATTCTGGGGTTAGGAACGCGTTGCAGGGGTTTCAAGGTTGTTTAAGACCGAGACCAGTGCTTCGGGCAGTTCGTTGGTAGTTCTAGGCGGCTCTGGGAGAATGAAGGTTGTAAACCGCATTTCACGCGATTCATAGTTCAGAGCCGCGCTCTGGAGCTTCTGTGACGTCTTCTTACTTCAGAACGGGCTTCTGGGGAATTATGGCTCAAGAGCTAATCCTGTCGGACTTTGCCTCATTTCTGACTTTCAAGACAGTTTTGTGCAATCCGTGCCCATTATTTGGAGATAAATGGGTGCAGCGGCACTCTAGGCGTTTTGGGGTATTCCGGTCCAGTCTTTCACCTTAAAATTCGTTTCAGGCGATTCTATGCAGAAGCACCCGTTTGATGATATTCTGAGATACCTTCCTCTTTAATAAGTATTTCAGGCGAATCACGGCTTAGGAACGCATTACATGGGCTTTAGGGTTGTTTCAGACTAAAACGCGTGCTTCGGGCAATTCCGAGGTGATTTTATCATGAAACCACGTTCTAGGTGGCTCTTGAAAGATGCTGGCTCCAAACCGCGTTTCACGAAATCCACGGTCGAAAGACGCGCATAGGAAACTTCCAGGAATCCTTTTCCCCTTCAGACGGGACTCGGGCAAACTGGGGTTGAACAACTCATCGTGCGGTATTCAGAGACATTTCTTACTGAAAACCGTATTTCGTGCGGTGAATAGCCTATATCCGGATAAAAGCGTGTCCAGGGTGATTCTACGGCACTCAGGGGGTTATGCTCTTCCGTTTTGCTTTGAAATGCATCTCATACGGTCCTAGGCTGAAATACGCATTTTAGGATATTATGAGGTATGCCTTTCTTTAAAACGTGCTCCACGCGATTCTAGGGTTTCGAACGAATTGCCGGCTATTCAAGGTTGTTTAAGACCGGATCCCATGCTTCGGGCAGCCTGTTGGGGATTCTAAGCGTCTCCTGGCAAATGTAAGCTGTAAACAGCGTTTCGCGCAAGTGATGGTTAGAAGACTCGCTCGTGAAAGTACGAGTACTGCTTTTTCTTTTTCTTTTTTACTTTGAAATGGGTTTCCGGCAAGTTAGTGCATAAAAACTAGTCTCGAGCAGTGGCAGCAGCAAATCTCGAGCACTCTCTTGATCATTTTAAGGAATTCGCAGGGCTGGGCGTCAATTGGACAAAAAGGTGCAAGTTTCTTTGCAAATTGTAAGACTGATGAACAGATGGCAATATCTTCAATTCTTAATGTCACGAAGGTAGATCTTCCAATCAGATATGTTGGGGTTCCCTTGTCTTCCAGGAAGCTCAATTTCAATGACCGTGAACCTCTACTAGCGAAAGTTCGGCAACGATTATTTGGGTGGAAAGCTAAAGCATCATCATATGCAGGTAGCGTGGAACTGATTAAGTCTACATTATCTTCCTTCCATCTATTACGGGCGACTGTATTTATGCTTCCTCAAGCTGCTTTGCATGCTTTGGATCGTCATGTCAGGGACTTCCTCTGGAATTGTTGAATTCTCATTACATCCATCCTATAGCTTGGGACTCTATATGCCAACCGATAGCTATGGGTGGATTGGGTATCAACTCAATTCATGGAACAGCCAAGGCAGCCCTCTTAAGGAAAGTTTGGAATGTTGTCAGCAACAAACACACCTGCTGGAGCTTATGGACTAATGACAAGTACTTCCGTGGAACGTCTTTTTGGGACGTGTTAATCCCTAAAACTGCCCCTTGGGGTTGGAAGAACATTTTAGTGCTTAGACTGATTGCTATGCCTCACATAAAATTACTAGCTGGCAATGGGCACCAAATAAAGTTCTGGACTGACCGTTGGGTTAATGGAGGGCGTTTAAAAGATTGTCATGGAGATAGAGCAGTGTATGATCTAGGCGTGGGGCCTGATATTAACGTCCCTCAATTTATTCAGAATCACAGGTGGAGGTTTCCCACTCCCACTTCAAATGCATTGATGGATATCTTCCAAACGATTCCAAATGAGATCGAGCCATGGCCTAACTTCAATGATGGACTTGTTTGGACTCTACAAGAGCATGGCAACTTCACTTTAAAGTCTCCTCACAATCTAGTATGCAGGAAATGGGATCAAACCCTCCAGCGGCCTTCTATGATTTGGTTTACAGGGTGTATTAAAAAACACTCCATCTGTGCTTGGATGTTACTAAGGGGAAGGCTAAAGAAAAAAGATTTTCTCCTTCAAAGGAATGTGGCGTGTGATTCTTGTTGCGTTCTTTGCAATTTGTACATGTGAGACAGCTGCTCATTTAATTTTCTACTGCCCTTACTCTCAAGAAGTGTGGAAATCTCTCTTAGAAAAGCTAGACCTGGAGCCGATCAGCTGTGAAAATCCTCCATTGGAATTGCTGGAATCCATTATATTTCCAATAGAGCAGCAACAGACAGGCCTTCTGACTCCTGGGAACACTCCAGCACGGCTGTGTTACAGAACATTATTCAGACCGCATGCAGCAGAACTCATTATCTTGACATAGCTTTCTTTCCCAAATGAAATTTGTCATCATTGGAATGTTCCTCCAAGCAACTCAGGTCTCCGATCGAAGCTTCCTCCCTAATTGAACCCTGGGTGGCGAGTATCTACTTGGTCAACTAATAACCATGTGATTGGAGTTCTACGGAGTGACGTCCATAAACAGAAGGCAGGTCACATTTAGCAGGAGTTGACTTACTTTATGGCAGTATTTCAAATGATGCAGCTCATTCCAGAGAATATCACACATCTTACTATTGACTCAGATTCAGCGCTCCATCAAGTCCTCAGAAGTCTGATTGGAAGGTACGCTTTCAAGTAAGAAGATTACATACATTTCCTAATAAATTTGAGCAGATTCAGTACTTGATGCTTCATCTAAGAACAGCTCGATTCCGCAAAGTTTTAAACAGAAACTCAGCTACTTTCTACGGTAATCATAATGCATTTGAATATTTGTATAGACAAAAATATAGAAGCTAGTGAGCAGCTTTGGTGGTTAGTTTATTTATGGATTATTTTAGTACTTATTTGTTTATTAGTTGTAAATAGAGGGGTATGCCCCTTTGGAAGCATCTTCCATGTGGGAGAGTTCCTTTTCTGTATTATATTCTTTTAGAAATAGAAGAACTAACTTTTCCTTCAAAAAAAAATAAAGAAAAGATAAAAACCAGTCTCGAGGGATTCTGCCCCGTTTCCGACCAAAAACCGTATCTCGTGCAGTCAAGAGCCGACATTTGGATAAAAACGCGGGTTCGATGATTCTAGTGCATTTCATGGCATCACGATCTAGTCTTACGCTTCGAGATGCGTTCCATACTACTCTAGGCCGAAACACACATTTCAGGTTATTTTGAGATACGTTTAGCTTAAAGACGTTTTTCAGGCGATTCTGGGGTTAGGAACGCGTTGCAGGGGTTTCAAGGTTGTTTAAGACCGAGACCAGTGCTTCGGGCAGTTCGTTGGTAGTTCTAGGCGGCTCTGGGAGAATGAAGGTTGTAAACCGCATTTCACGCGATTCATAGTTCAGAGCCGCGCTCTGGAGCTTCTGTGACGTCTTCTTACTTCAGAACGGGCTTCTGGGGAATTATGGCTCAAGAGCTAATCCTGTCGGACTTTGCCTCATTTCTGACTTTCAAGACAGTTTTGTGCAATCCGTGCCCATTATTTGGAGATAAATGGGTGCAGCGGCACTCTAGGCGTTTTGGGGTATTCCGGTCCAGTCTTTCACCTTAAAATTCGTTTCAGGCGATTCTATGCAGAAGCACCCGTTTGATGATATTCTGAGATACCTTCCTCTTTAATAAGTATTTCAGGCGAATCACGGCTTAGGAACGCATTACATGGGCTTTAGGGTTGTTTCAGACTAAAACGCGTGCTTCGGGCAATTCCGAGGTGATTTTATCATGAAACCACGTTCTAGGTGGCTCTTGAAAGATGCTGGCTCCAAACCGCGTTTCACGAAATCCACGGTCGAAAGACGCGCATAGGAAACTTCCAGGAATCCTTTTCCCCTTCAGACGGGACTCGGGCAAACTGGGGTTGAACAACTCATCGTGCGGTATTCAGAGACATTTCTTACTGAAAACCGTATTTCGTGCGGTGAATAGCCTATATCCGGATAAAAGCGTGTCCAGGGTGATTCTACGGCACTCAGGGGGTTATGCTCTTCCGTTTTGCTTTGAAATGCATCTCATACGGTCCTAGGCTGAAATACGCATTTTAGGATATTATGAGGTATGCCTTTCTTTAAAACGTGCTCCACGCGATTCTAGGGTTTCGAACGAATTGCCGGCTATTCAAGGTTGTTTAAGACCGGATCCCATGCTTCGGGCAGCCTGCTGGGGATTCTAAGCGTCTCCTGGCAAATGTAAGCTGTAAACAGCGTTTCGCGCAAGTGATGGTTAGAAGACTCGCTCGTGAAAGTACGAGTACTGCTTTTTCTTTTTCTTTTTTACTTTGAAATGGGTTTCCGGCAAGTTAGTGCATAAAAACTAGTCTCGAGCAGTGGCAGCAGCAAATCTCGAGCACTCTCTTGATCATTTTAAGGAATTCGCAGGGCTGGGCGTCAATTGGACAAAAAGGTGCAAGTTTCTTTGCAAATTGTAAGACTGATGAACAGATGGCAATATCTTCAATTCTTAATGTCACGAAGGTAGATCTTCCAATCAGATATGTTGGGGTTCCCTTGTCTTCCAGGAAGCTCAATTTCAATGACCGTGAACCTCTACTAGCGAAAGTTCGGCAACGATTATTTGGGTGGAAAGCTAAAGCATCATCATATGCAGGTAGCGTGGAACTGACTAAGTCTACATTATCTTCCTTCCATCTATTACGGGCGACTGTATTTATGCTTCCTCAAGCTGCTTTGCATGCTTTGGATCGTCATGTCAGGGACTTCCTCTGGAATTGTTGAATTCTCATTACATCCATCCTATAGCTTGGGACTCTATATGCCAACCGATAGCTATGGGTGGATTGGGTATCAACTCAATTCATGGAACAGCCAAGGCAGCCCTCTTAAGGAAAGTTTGGAATGTTGTCAGCAACAAACACACCTGCTGGAGCTTATGGACTAATGACAAGTACTTCCGTGGAACGTCTTTTTGGGACGTGTTAATCCCTAAAACTGCCCCTTGGGGTTGGAAGAACATTTTAGTGCTTAGACTGATTGCTATGCCTCACATAAAATTACTAGCTGGCAATGGGCACCAAATAAAGTTCTGGACTGACCCTTGGGTTAATGGAGGGCGTTTAAAAGATTGTCATGGAGATAGAGCAGTGTATGATCTAGGCGTGGGGCCTGATATTAACGTCCCTCAATTTATTCAGAATCACAGGTGGAGGTTTCCCACTCCCACTTCAAATGCATTGATGGATATCTTCCAAACGATTCCAAATGAGATCGAGCCATGGCCTAACTTCAATGATGGACTTGTTTGGACTCTACAAGAGCATGGCAACTTCACTTTAAAGTCTCCTCACAATCTAGTATGCAGGAAATGGGATCAAACCCTCCAGCGGCCTTCTATGATTTGGTTTACAGGGTGTATTAAAAAACACTCCATCTGTGCTTGGATGTTACTAAGGGGAAGGCTAAAGAAAAAAGATTTTCTCCTTCAAAGGAATGTGGCGTGTGATTCTTGTTGCGTTCTTTGCAATTTGTACATGTGAGACAGCTGCTCATTTAATTTTCTACTGCCCTTACTCTCAAGAAGTGTGGAAATCTCTCTTAGAAAAGCTAGACCTGGAGCCGATCAGCTGTGAAAATCCTCCATTGGAATTGCCGGAATCCATTATATTTCCAATAGAGCAGCAACAGACAGGCCTTCTGACTCCTGGGAACACTCCAGCACGGCTGTGTTACAGAACATTATTCAGACCGCATGCAGCAGAACTCATTATCTTGACATAGCTTTCTTTCCCAAATGAAATTTGTCATCATTGGAATGTTCCTCCAAGCAACTCAGGTCTCCGATCGAAGCTTCCTCCCTAATTGAACCCTGGGTGGCGAGTATCTACTTGGTCAACTAATAACCATGTGATTGGAGTTCTACGGAGTGACGTCCATAAACAGAAGGCAGGTCACATTTAGCAGGAGTTGACTTACTTTATGGCAGTATTTCAAATGATGCAGCTCATTCCAGAGAATATCACACATCTTACTATTGACTCAGATTCAGCGCTCCATCAAGTCCTCAGAAGTCTGATTGGAAGGTACGCTTTCAAGTAAGAAGATTACATACATTTCCTAATAAATTTGAGCAGATTCAGTACTTGATGCTTCATCTAAGAACAGCTCGATTCCGCAAAGTTTTAAACAGAAACTCAGCTACTTTCTACGGTAATCATAATGCATTTGAATATTTGTATAGACAAAAATATAGAAGCTAGTGAGCAGCTTTGGTGGTTAGTTTATTTATGGATTATTTTAGTACTTATTTGTTTATTAGTTGTAAATAGAGGGGTATGCCCCTTTGGAAGCATCTTCCATGTGGGAGAGTTCCTTTTCTGTATTATATTCTTTTAGAAATAGAAGAACTAACTTTTCCTTCAAAAAAAAATAAAGAAAAGATAAAAACCAGTCTCGAGGGATTCTGCCCCGTTTCCGACCAAAAACCGTATCTCGTGCAGTCAAGAGCCGACATTTGGATAAAAACGCGGGTTCGATGATTCTAGTGCATTTCATGGCATCACGATCTAGTCTTACGCTTCGAGATGCGTTCCATACTACTCTAGGCCGAAACACACATTTCAGGATATTTTGAGATACGTTTAGCTTAAAGACGTTTTTCACGCGATTCTGGGGTTAGGAACGCGTTGCAGGGGTTTCAAGGTTGTTTAAGACCGAGACCAGTGCTTCGGGCAGTTCGTTGGTAGTTCTAGGCGGCTCTGGGAGAATGAAGGTTGTAAACCGCATTTCACGCGATTCATAGTTCAGAGCCGCGCTCTGGAGCTTCTGTGACGTCTTCTTACTTCAGAACGGGCTTCTGGGGAATTATGGCTCAAGAGCTAATCCTGTCGGACTTTGCCTCATTTCTGACTTTCAAGACAGTTTTGTGCAATCCGTGCCCATTATTTGGAGATAAATGGGTGCAGCGGCACTCTAGGCGTTTTGGGGTATTCCGGTCCAGTCTTTCACCTTAAAATTCGTTTCAGGCGATTCTATGCAGAAGCACCCGTTTGATGATATTCTGAGATACCTTCCTCTTTAATAAGTATTTCAGGCGAATCACGGCTTAGGAACGCATTACATGGGCTTTAGGGTTGTTTCAGACTAAAACGCGTGCTTCGGGCAATTCCGAGGTGATTTTATCATGAAACCACGTTCTAGGTGGCTCTTGAAAGATGCTGGCTCCAAACCGCGTTTCACGAAATCCACGGTCGAAAGACGCGCATAGGAAACTTCCAGGAATCCTTTTCCCCTTCAGACGGGACTCGGGCAAACTGGGGTTGAACAACTCATCGTGCGGTATTCAGAGACATTTCTTACTGAAAACCGTATTTCGTGCGGTGAATAGCCTATATCCGGATAAAAGCGTGTCCAGGGTGATTCTACGGCACTCAGGGGGTTATGCTCTTCCGTTTTGCTTTGAAATGCATCTCATACGGTCCTAGGCTGAAATACGCATTTTAGGATATTATGAGGTATGCCTTTCTTTAAAACGTGCTCCACGCGATTCTAGGGTTTCGAACGAATTGCCGGCTATTCAAGGTTGTTTAAGACCGGATCCCATGCTTCGGGCAGCCTGTTGGGGATTCTAAGCGTCTCCTGGCAAATGTAAGCTGTAAACAGCGTTTCGCGCAAGTGATGGTTAGAAGACTCGCTCGTGAAAGTACGAGTACTGCTTTTTCTTTTTCTTTTTTACTTTGAAATGGGTTTCCGGCAAGTTAGTGCATAAAAACTAGTCTCGAGCAGTGGCAGCAGCAAATCTCGAGCACTCTCTTGATCATTTTAAGGAATTCGCAGGGCTGGGCGTCAATTGGACAAAAAGGTGCAAGTTTCTTTGCAAATTGTAAGACTGATGAACAGATGGCAATATCTTCAATTCTTAATGTCACGAAGGTAGATCTTCCAATCAGATATGTTGGGGTTCCCTTGTCTTCCAGGAAGCTCAATTTCAATGACCGTGAACCTCTACTAGCGAAAGTTCGGCAACGATTATTTGGGTGGAAAGCTAAAGCATCATCATATGCAGGTAGCGTGGAACTGACTAAGTCTACATTATCTTCCTTCCATCTATTACGGGCGACTGTATTTATGCTTCCTCAAGCTGCTTTGCATGCTTTGGATCGTCATGTCAGGGACTTCCTCTGGAATTGTTGAATTCTCATTACATCCATCCTATAGCTTGGGACTCTATATGCCAACCGATAGCTATGGGTGGATTGGGTATCAACTCAATTCATGGAACAGCCAAGGCAGCCCTCTTAAGGAAAGTTTGGAATGTTGTCAGCAACAAACACACCTGCTGGAGCTTATGGACTAATGACAAGTACTTCCGTGGAACGTCTTTTTGGGACGTGTTAATCCCTAAAACTGCCCCTTGGGGTTGGAAGAACATTTTAGTGCTTAGACTGATTGCTATGCCTCACATAAAATTACTAGCTGGCAATGGGCACCAAATAAAGTTCTGGACTGACCCTTGGGTTAATGGAGGGCGTTTAAAAGATTGTCATGGAGATAGAGCAGTGTATGATCTAGGCGTGGGGCCTGATATTAACGTCCCTCAATTTATTCAGAATCACAGGTGGAGGTTTCCCACTCCCACTTCAAATGCATTGATGGATATCTTCCAAACGATTCCAAATGAGATCGAGCCATGGCCTAACTTCAATGATGGACTTGTTTGGACTCTACAAGAGCATGGCAACTTCACTTTAAAGTCTCCTCACAATCTAGTATGCAGGAAATGGGATCAAACCCTCCAGCGGCCTTCTATGATTTGGTTTACAGGGTGTATTAAAAAACACTCCATCTGTGCTTGGATGTTACTAAGGGGAAGGCTAAAGAAAAAAGATTTTCTCCTTCAAAGGAATGTGGCGTGTGATTCTTGTTGCGTTCTTTGCAATTTGTACATGTGAGACAGCTGCTCATTTAATTTTCTACTGCCCTTACTCTCAAGAAGTGTGGAAATCTCTCTTAGAAAAGCTAGACCTGGAGCCGATCAGCTGTGAAAATCCTCCATTGGAATTGCCGGAATCCATTATATTTCCAATAGAGCAGCAACAGACAGGCCTTCTGACTCCTGGGAACACTCCAGCACGGCTGTGTTACAGAACATTATTCAGACCGCATGCAGCAGAACTCATTATCTTGACATAGCTTTCTTTCCCAAATGAAATTTGTCATCATTGGAATGTTCCTCCAAGCAACTCAGGTCTCCGATCGAAGCTTCCTCCCTAATTGAACCCTGGGTGGCGAGTATCTACTTGGTCAACTAATAACCATGTGATTGGAGTTCTACGGAGTGACGTCCATAAACAGAAGGCAGGTCACATTTAGCAGGAGTTGACTTACTTTATGGCAGTATTTCAAATGATGCAGCTCATTCCAGAGAATATCACACATCTTACTATTGACTCAGATTCAGCGCTCCATCAAGTCCTCAGAAGTCTGATTGGAAGGTACGCTTTCAAGTAAGAAGATTACATACATTTCCTAATAAATTTGAGCAGATTCAGTACTTGATGCTTCATCTAAGAACAGCTCGATTCCGCAAAGTTTTAAACAGAAACTCAGCTACTTTCTACGGTAATCATAATGCATTTGAATATTTGTATAGACAAAAATATAGAAGCTAGTGAGCAGCTTTGGTGGTTAGTTTATTTATGGATTATTTTAGTACTTATTTGTTTATTAGTTGTAAATAGAGGGGTATGCCCCTTTGGAAGCATCTTCCATGTGGGAGAGTTCCTTTTCTGTATTATATTCTTTTAGAAATAGAAGAACTAACTTTTCCTTCAAAAAAAAATAAAGAAAAGATAAAAACCAGTCTCGAGGGATTCTGCCCCGTTTCCGACCAAAAACCGTATCTCGTGCAGTCAAGAGCCGACATTTGGATAAAAACGCGGGTTCGATGATTCTAGTGCATTTCATGGCATCACGATCTAGTCTTACGCTTCGAGATGCGTTCCATACTACTCTAGGCCGAAACACACATTTCAGGATATTTTGAGATACGTTTAGCTTAAAGACGTTTTTCACGCGATTCTGGGGTTAGGAACGCGTTGCAGGGGTTTCAAGGTTGTTTAAGACCGAGACCAGTGCTTCGGGCAGTTCGTTGGTAGTTCTAGGCGGCTCTGGGAGAATGAAGGTTGTAAACCGCATTTCACGCGATTCATAGTTCAGAGCCGCGCTCTGGAGCTTCTGTGACGTCTTCTTACTTCAGAACGGGCTTCTGGGGAATTATGGCTCAAGAGCTAATCCTGTCGGACTTTGCCTCATTTCTGACTTTCAAGACAGTTTTGTGCAATCCGTGCCCATTATTTGGAGACAAATGGGTGCAGCGGCACTCTAGGCGTTTTGGGGTATTCCGGTCCAGTCTTTCACCTTAAAATTCGTTTCAGGCGATTCTATGCAGAAGCACCCGTTTGATGATATTCTGAGATACCTTCCTCTTTAATAAGTATTTCAGGCGAATCACGGCTTAGGAACGCATTACATGGGCTTTAGGGTTGTTTCAGACTAAAACGCGTGCTTCGGGCAATTCCGAGGTGATTTTATCATGAAACCACGTTCTAGGTGGCTCTTGAAAGATGCTGGCTCCAAACCGCGTTTCACGAAATCCACGGTCGAAAGACGCGCATAGGAAACTTCCAGGAATCCTTTTCCCCTTCAGACGGGACTCGGGCAAACTGGGGTTGAACAACTCATCGTGCGGTATTCAGAGACATTTCTTACTGAAAACCGTATTTCGTGCGGTGAATAGCCTATATCCGGATAAAAGCGTGTCCAGGGTGATTCTACGGCACTCAGGGGGTTATGCTCTTCCGTTTTGCTTTGAAATGCATCTCATACGGTCCTAGGCTGAAATACGCATTTTAGGATATTATGAGGTATGCCTTTCTTTAAAACGTGCTCCACGCGATTCTAGGGTTTCGAACGAATTGCCGGCTATTCAAGGTTGTTTAAGACCGGATCCCATGCTTCGGGCAGCCTGCTGGGGATTCTAAGCGTCTCCTGGCAAATGTAAGCTGTAAACAGCGTTTCGCGCAAGTGATGGTTAGAAGACTCGCTCGTGAAAGTACGAGTACTGCTTTTTCTTTTTCTTTTTTACTTTGAAATGGGTTTCCGGCAAGTTAGTGCATAAAAACTAGTCTCGAGCAGTGGCAGCAGCAAATCTCGAGCACTCTCTTGATCATTTTAAGGAATTCGCAGGGCTGGGCGTCAATTGGACAAAAAGGTGCAAGTTTCTTTGCAAATTGTAAGACTGATGAACAGATGGCAATATCTTCAATTCTTAATGTCACGAAGGTAGATCTTCCAATCAGATATGTTGGGGTTCCCTTGTCTTCCAGGAAGCTCAATTTCAATGACCGTGAACCTCTACTAGCGAAAGTTCGGCAACGATTATTTGGGTGGAAAGCTAAAGCATCATCATATGCAGGTAGCGTGGAACTGACTAAGTCTACATTATCTTCCTTCCATCTATTACGGGCGACTGTATTTATGCTTCCTCAAGCTGCTTTGCATGCTTTGGATCGTCATGTCAGGGACTTCCTCTGGAATTGTTGAATTCTCATTACATCCATCCTATAGCTTGGGACTCTATATGCCAACCGATAGCTATGGGTGGATTGGGTATCAACTCAATTCATGGAACAGCCAAGGCAGCCCTCTTAAGGAAAGTTTGGAATGTTGTCAGCAACAAACACACCTGCTGGAGCTTATGGACTAATGACAAGTACTTCCGTGGAACGTCTTTTTGGGACGTGTTAATCCCTAAAACTGCCCCTTGGGGTTGGAAGAACATTTTAGTGCTTAGACTGATTGCTATGCCTCACATAAAATTACTAGCTGGCAATGGGCACCAAATAAAGTTCTGGACTGACCCTTGGGTTAATGGAGGGCGTTTAAAAGATTGTCATGGAGATAGAGCAGTGTATGATCTAGGCGTGGGGCCTGATATTAACGTCCCTCAATTTATTCAGAATCACAGGTGGAGGTTTCCCACTCCCACTTCAAATGCATTGATGGATATCTTCCAAACGATTCCAAATGAGATCGAGCCATGGCCTAACTTCAATGATGGACTTGTTTGGACTCTACAAGAGCATGGCAACTTCACTTTAAAGTCTCCTCACAATCTAGTATGCAGGAAATGGGATCAAACCCTCCAGCGGCCTTCTATGATTTGGTTTACAGGGTGTATTAAAAAACACTCCATCTGTGCTTGGATGTTACTAAGGGGAAGGCTAAAGAAAAAAGATTTTCTCCTTCAAAGGAATGTGGCGTGTGATTCTTGTTGCGTTCTTTGCAATTTGTACATGTGAGACAGCTGCTCATTTAATTTTCTACTGCCCTTACTCTCAAGAAGTGTGGAAATCTCTCTTAGAAAAGCTAGACCTGGAGCCGATCAGCTGTGAAAATCCTCCATTGGAATTGCCGGAATCCATTATATTTCCAATAGAGCAGCAACAGACAGGCCTTCTGACTCCTGGGAACACTCCAGCACGGCTGTGTTACAGAACATTATTCAGACCGCATGCAGCAGAACTCATTATCTTGACATAGCTTTCTTTCCCAAATGAAATTTGTCATCATTGGAATGTTCCTCCAAGCAACTCAGGTCTCCGATCGAAGCTTCCTCCCTAATTGAACCCTGGGTGGCGAGTATCTACTTGGTCAACTAATAACCATGTGATTGGAGTTCTACGGAGTGACGTCCATAAACAGAAGGCAGGTCACATTTAGCAGGAGTTGACTTACTTTATGGCAGTATTTCAAATGATGCAGCTCATTCCAGAGAATATCACACATCTTACTATTGACTCAGATTCAGCGCTCCATCAAGTCCTCAGAAGTCTGATTGGAAGGTACGCTTTCAAGTAAGAAGATTACATACATTTCCTAATAAATTTGAGCAGATTCAGTACTTGATGCTTCATCTAAGAACAGCTCGATTCCGCAAAGTTTTAAACAGAAACTCAGCTACTTTCTACGGTAATCATAATGCATTTGAATATTTGTATAGACAAAAATATAGAAGCTAGTGAGCAGCTTTGGTGGTTAGTTTATTTATGGATTATTTTAGTACTTATTTGTTTATTAGTTGTAAATAGAGGGGTATGCCCCTTTGGAAGCATCTTCCATGTGGGAGAGTTCCTTTTCTGTATTATATTCTTTTAGAAATAGAAGAACTAACTTTTCCTTCAAAAAAAAATAAAGAAAAGATAAAAACCAGTCTCGAGGGATTCTGCCCCGTTTCCGACCAAAAACCGTATCTCGTGCAGTCAAGAGCCGACATTTGGATAAAAACGCGGGTTCGATGATTCTAGTGCATTTCATGGCATCACGATCTAGTCTTACGCTTCGAGATGCGTTCCATACTACTCTAGGCCGAAACACACATTTCAGGATATTTTGAGATACGTTTAGCTTAAAGACGTTTTTCACGCGATTCTGGGGTTAGGAACGCGTTGCAGGGGTTTCAAGGTTGTTTAAGACCGAGACCAGTGCTTCGGGCAGTTCGTTGGTAGTTCTAGGCGGCTCTGGGAGAATGAAGGTTGTAAACCGCATTTCACGCGATTCATAGTTCAGAGCCGCGCTCTGGAGCTTCTGTGACGTCTTCTTACTTCAGAACGGGCTTCTGGGGAATTATGGCTCAAGAGCTAATCCTGTCGGACTTTGCCTCATTTCTGACTTTCAAGACAGTTTTGTGCAATCCGTGCCCATTATTTGGAGACAAATGGGTGCAGCGGCACTCTAGGCGTTTTGGGGTATTCCGGTCCAGTCTTTCACCTTAAAATTCGTTTCAGGCGATTCTATGCAGAAGCACCCGTTTGATGATATTCTGAGATACCTTCCTCTTTAATAAGTATTTCAGGCGAATCACGGCTTAGGAACGCATTACATGGGCTTTAGGGTTGTTTCAGACTAAAACGCGTGCTTCGGGCAATTCCGAGGTGATTTTATCATGAAACCACGTTCTAGGTGGCTCTTGAAAGATGCTGGCTCCAAACCGCGTTTCACGAAATCCACGGTCGAAAGACGCGCATAGGAAACTTCCAGGAATCCTTTTCCCCTTCAGACGGGACTCGGGCAAACTGGGGTTGAACAACTCATCGTGCGGTATTCAGAGACATTTCTTACTGAAAACCGTATTTCGTGCGGTGAATAGCCTATATCCGGATAAAAGCGTGTCCAGGGTGATTCTACGGCACTCAGGGGGTTATGCTCTTCCGTTTTGCTTTGAAATGCATCTCATACGGTCCTAGGCTGAAATACGCATTTTAGGATATTATGAGGTATGCCTTTCTTTAAAACGTGCTCCACGCGATTCTAGGGTTTCGAACGAATTGCCGGCTATTCAAGGTTGTTTAAGACCGGATCCCATGCTTCGGGCAGCCTGCTGGGGATTCTAAGCGTCTCCTGGCAAATGTAAGCTGTAAACAGCGTTTCGCGCAAGTGATGGTTAGAAGACTCGCTCGTGAAAGTACGAGTACTGCTTTTTCTTTTTCTTTTTTACTTTGAAATGGGTTTCCGGCAAGTTAGTGCATAAAAACTAGTCTCGAGCAGTGGCAGCAGCAAATCTCGAGCACTCTCTTGATCATTTTAAGGAATTCGCAGGGCTGGGCGTCAATTGGACAAAAAGGTGCAAGTTTCTTTGCAAATTGTAAGACTGATGAACAGATGGCAATATCTTCAATTCTTAATGTCACGAAGGTAGATCTTCCAATCAGATATGTTGGGGTTCCCTTGTCTTCCAGGAAGCTCAATTTCAATGACCGTGAACCTCTACTAGCGAAAGTTCGGCAACGATTATTTGGGTGGAAAGCTAAAGCATCATCATATGCAGGTAGCGTGGAACTGACTAAGTCTACATTATCTTCCTTCCATCTATTACGGGCGACTGTATTTATGCTTCCTCAAGCTGCTTTGCATGCTTTGGATCGTCATGTCAGGGACTTCCTCTGGAATTGTTGAATTCTCATTACATCCATCCTATAGCTTGGGACTCTATATGCCAACCGATAGCTATGGGTGGATTGGGTATCAACTCAATTCATGGAACAGCCAAGGCAGCCCTCTTAAGGAAAGTTTGGAATGTTGTCAGCAACAAACACACCTGCTGGAGCTTATGGACTAATGACAAGTACTTCCGTGGAACGTCTTTTTGGGACGTGTTAATCCCTAAAACTGCCCCTTGGGGTTGGAAGAACATTTTAGTGCTTAGACTGATTGCTATGCCTCACATAAAATTACTAGCTGGCAATGGGCACCAAATAAAGTTCTGGACTGACCCTTGGGTTAATGGAGGGCGTTTAAAAGATTGTCATGGAGATAGAGCAGTGTATGATCTAGGCGTGGGGCCTGATATTAACGTCCCTCAATTTATTCAGAATCACAGGTGGAGGTTTCCCACTCCCACTTCAAATGCATTGATGGATATCTTCCAAACGATTCCAAATGAGATCGAGCCATGGCCTAACTTCAATGATGGACTTGTTTGGACTCTACAAGAGCATGGCAACTTCACTTTAAAGTCTCCTCACAATCTAGTATGCAGGAAATGGGATCAAACCCTCCAGCGGCCTTCTATGATTTGGTTTACAGGGTGTATTAAAAAACACTCCATCTGTGCTTGGATGTTACTAAGGGGAAGGCTAAAGAAAAAAGATTTTCTCCTTCAAAGGAATGTGGCGTGTGATTCTTGTTGCGTTCTTTGCAATTTGTACATGTGAGACAGCTGCTCATTTAATTTTCTACTGCCCTTACTCTCAAGAAGTGTGGAAATCTCTCTTAGAAAAGCTAGACCTGGAGCCGATCAGCTGTGAAAATCCTCCATTGGAATTGCCGGAATCCATTATATTTCCAATAGAGCAGCAACAGACAGGCCTTCTGACTCCTGGGAACACTCCAGCACGGCTGTGTTACAGAACATTATTCAGACCGCATGCAGCAGAACTCATTATCTTGACATAGCTTTCTTTCCCAAATGAAATTTGTCATCATTGGAATGTTCCTCCAAGCAACTCAGGTCTCCGATCGAAGCTTCCTCCCTAATTGAACCCTGGGTGGCGAGTATCTACTTGGTCAACTAATAACCATGTGATTGGAGTTCTACGGAGTGACGTCCATAAACAGAAGGCAGGTCACATTTAGCAGGAGTTGACTTACTTTATGGCAGTATTTCAAATGATGCAGCTCATTCCAGAGAATATCACACATCTTACTATTGACTCAGATTCAGCGCTCCATCAAGTCCTCAGAAGTCTGATTGGAAGGTACGCTTTCAAGTAAGAAGATTACATACATTTCCTAATAAATTTGAGCAGATTCAGTACTTGATGCTTCATCTAAGAACAGCTCGATTCCGCAAAGTTTTAAACAGAAACTCAGCTACTTTCTACGGTAATCATAATGCATTTGAATATTTGTATAGACAAAAATATAGAAGCTAGTGAGCAGCTTTGGTGGTTAGTTTATTTATGGATTATTTTAGTACTTATTTGTTTATTAGTTGTAAATAGAGGGGTATGCCCCTTTGGAAGCATCTTCCATGTGGGAGAGTTCCTTTTCTGTATTATATTCTTTTAGAAATAGAAGAACTAACTTTTCCTTCAAAAAAAAATAAAGAAAAGATAAAAACCAGTCTCGAGGGATTCTGCCCCGTTTCCGACCAAAAACCGTATCTCGTGCAGTCAAGAGCCGACATTTGGATAAAAACGCGGGTTCGATGATTCTAGTGCATTTCATGGCATCACGATCTAGTCTTACGCTTCGAGATGCGTTCCATACTACTCTAGGCCGAAACACACATTTCAGGATATTTTGAGATACGTTTAGCTTAAAGACGTTTTTCACGCGATTCTGGGGTTAGGAACGCGTTGCAGGGGTTTCAAGGTTGTTTAAGACCGAGACCAGTGCTTCGGGCAGTTCGTTGGTAGTTCTAGGCGGCTCTGGGAGAATGAAGGTTGTAAACCGCATTTCACGCGATTCATAGTTCAGAGCCGCGCTCTGGAGCTTCTGTGACGTCTTCTTACTTCAGAACGGGCTTCTGGGGAATTATGGCTCAAGAGCTAATCCTGTCGGACTTTGCCTCATTTCTGACTTTCAAGACAGTTTTGTGCAATCCGTGCCCATTATTTGGAGACAAATGGGTGCAGCGGCACTCTAGGCGTTTTGGGGTATTCCGGTCCAGTCTTTCACCTTAAAATTCGTTTCAGGCGATTCTATGCAGAAGCACCCGTTTGATGATATTCTGAGATACCTTCCTCTTTAATAAGTATTTCAGGCGAATCACGGCTTAGGAACGCATTACATGGGCTTTAGGGTTGTTTCAGACTAAAACGCGTGCTTCGGGCAATTCCGAGGTGATTTTATCATGAAACCACGTTCTAGGTGGCTCTTGAAAGATGCTGGCTCCAAACCGCGTTTCACGAAATCCACGGTCGAAAGACGCGCATAGGAAACTTCCAGGAATCCTTTTCCCCTTCAGACGGGACTCGGGCAAACTGGGGTTGAACAACTCATCGTGCGGTATTCAGAGACATTTCTTACTGAAAACCGTATTTCGTGCGGTGAATAGCCTATATCCGGATAAAAGCGTGTCCAGGGTGATTCTACGGCACTCAGGGGGTTATGCTCTTCCGTTTTGCTTTGAAATGCATCTCATACGGTCCTAGGCTGAAATACGCATTTTAGGATATTATGAGGTATGCCTTTCTTTAAAACGTGCTCCACGCGATTCTAGGGTTTCGAACGAATTGCCGGCTATTCAAGGTTGTTTAAGACCGGATCCCATGCTTCGGGCAGCCTGCTGGGGATTCTAAGCGTCTCCTGGCAAATGTAAGCTGTAAACAGCGTTTCGCGCAAGTGATGGTTAGAAGACTCGCTCGTGAAAGTACGAGTACTGCTTTTTCTTTTTCTTTTTTACTTTGAAATGGGTTTCCGGCAAGTTAGTGCATAAAAACTAGTCTCGAGCAGTGGCAGCAGCAAATCTCGAGCACTCTCTTGATCATTTTAAGGAATTCGCAGGGCTGGGCGTCAATTGGACAAAAAGGTGCAAGTTTCTTTGCAAATTGTAAGACTGATGAACAGATGGCAATATCTTCAATTCTTAATGTCACGAAGGTAGATCTTCCAATCAGATATGTTGGGGTTCCCTTGTCTTCCAGGAAGCTCAATTTCAATGACCGTGAACCTCTACTAGCGAAAGTTCGGCAACGATTATTTGGGTGGAAAGCTAAAGCATCATCATATGCAGGTAGCGTGGAACTGACTAAGTCTACATTATCTTCCTTCCATCTATTACGGGCGACTGTATTTATGCTTCCTCAAGCTGCTTTGCATGCTTTGGATCGTCATGTCAGGGACTTCCTCTGGAATTGTTGAATTCTCATTACATCCATCCTATAGCTTGGGACTCTATATGCCAACCGATAGCTATGGGTGGATTGGGTATCAACTCAATTCATGGAACAGCCAAGGCAGCCCTCTTAAGGAAAGTTTGGAATGTTGTCAGCAACAAACACACCTGCTGGAGCTTATGGACTAATGACAAGTACTTCCGTGGAACGTCTTTTTGGGACGTGTTAATCCCTAAAACTGCCCCTTGGGGTTGGAAGAACATTTTAGTGCTTAGACTGATTGCTATGCCTCACATAAAATTACTAGCTGGCAATGGGCACCAAATAAAGTTCTGGACTGACCCTTGGGTTAATGGAGGGCGTTTAAAAGATTGTCATGGAGATAGAGCAGTGTATGATCTAGGCGTGGGGCCTGATATTAACGTCCCTCAATTTATTCAGAATCACAGGTGGAGGTTTCCCACTCCCACTTCAAATGCATTGATGGATATCTTCCAAACGATTCCAAATGAGATCGAGCCATGGCCTAACTTCAATGATGGACTTGTTTGGACTCTACAAGAGCATGGCAACTTCACTTTAAAGTCTCCTCACAATCTAGTATGCAGGAAATGGGATCAAACCCTCCAGCGGCCTTCTATGATTTGGTTTACAGGGTGTATTAAAAAACACTCCATCTGTGCTTGGATGTTACTAAGGGGAAGGCTAAAGAAAAAAGATTTTCTCCTTCAAAGGAATGTGGCGTGTGATTCTTGTTGCGTTCTTTGCAATTTGTACATGTGAGACAGCTGCTCATTTAATTTTCTACTGCCCTTACTCTCAAGAAGTGTGGAAATCTCTCTTAGAAAAGCTAGACCTGGAGCCGATCAGCTGTGAAAATCCTCCATTGGAATTGCCGGAATCCATTATATTTCCAATAGAGCAGCAACAGACAGGCCTTCTGACTCCTGGGAACACTCCAGCACGGCTGTGTTACAGAACATTATTCAGACCGCATGCAGCAGAACTCATTATCTTGACATAGCTTTCTTTCCCAAATGAAATTTGTCATCATTGGAATGTTCCTCCAAGCAACTCAGGTCTCCGATCGAAGCTTCCTCCCTAATTGAACCCTGGGTGGCGAGTATCTACTTGGTCAACTAATAACCATGTGATTGGAGTTCTACGGAGTGACGTCCATAAACAGAAGGCAGGTCACATTTAGCAGGAGTTGACTTACTTTATGGCAGTATTTCAAATGATGCAGCTCATTCCAGAGAATATCACACATCTTACTATTGACTCAGATTCAGCGCTCCATCAAGTCCTCAGAAGTCTGATTGGAAGGTACGCTTTCAAGTAAGAAGATTACATACATTTCCTAATAAATTTGAGCAGATTCAGTACTTGATGCTTCATCTAAGAACAGCTCGATTCCGCAAAGTTTTAAACAGAAACTCAGCTACTTTCTACGGTAATCATAATGCATTTGAATATTTGTATAGACAAAAATATAGAAGCTAGTGAGCAGCTTTGGTGGTTAGTTTATTTATGGATTATTTTAGTACTTATTTGTTTATTAGTTGTAAATAGAGGGGTATGCCCCTTTGGAAGCATCTTCCATGTGGGAGAGTTCCTTTTCTGTATTATATTCTTTTAGAAATAGAAGAACTAACTTTTCCTTCAAAAAAAAATAAAGAAAAGATAAAAACCAGTCTCGAGGGATTCTGCCCCGTTTCCGACCAAAAACCGTATCTCGTGCAGTCAAGAGCCGACATTTGGATAAAAACGCGGGTTCGATGATTCTAGTGCATTTCATGGCATCACGATCTAGTCTTACGCTTCGAGATGCGTTCCATACTACTCTAGGCCGAAACACACATTTCAGGATATTTTGAGATACGTTTAGCTTAAAGACGTTTTTCACGCGATTCTGGGGTTAGGAACGCGTTGCAGGGGTTTCAAGGTTGTTTAAGACCGAGACCAGTGCTTCGGGCAGTTCGTTGGTAGTTCTAGGCGGCTCTGGGAGAATGAAGGTTGTAAACCGCATTTCACGCGATTCATAGTTCAGAGCCGCGCTCTGGAGCTTCTGTGACGTCTTCTTACTTCAGAACGGGCTTCTGGGGAATTATGGCTCAAGAGCTAATCCTGTCGGACTTTGCCTCATTTCTGACTTTCAAGACAGTTTTGTGCAATCCGTGCCCATTATTTGGAGACAAATGGGTGCAGCGGCACTCTAGGCGTTTTGGGGTATTCCGGTCCAGTCTTTCACCTTAAAATTCGTTTCAGGCGATTCTATGCAGAAGCACCCGTTTGATGATATTCTGAGATACCTTCCTCTTTAATAAGTATTTCAGGCGAATCACGGCTTAGGAACGCATTACATGGGCTTTAGGGTTGTTTCAGACTAAAACGCGTGCTTCGGGCAATTCCGAGGTGATTTTATCATGAAACCACGTTCTAGGTGGCTCTTGAAAGATGCTGGCTCCAAACCGCGTTTCACGAAATCCACGGTCGAAAGACGCGCATAGGAAACTTCCAGGAATCCTTTTCCCCTTCAGACGGGACTCGGGCAAACTGGGGTTGAACAACTCATCGTGCGGTATTCAGAGACATTTCTTACTGAAAACCGTATTTCGTGCGGTGAATAGCCTATATCCGGATAAAAGCGTGTCCAGGGTGATTCTACGGCACTCAGGGGGTTATGCTCTTCCGTTTTGCTTTGAAATGCATCTCATACGGTCCTAGGCTGAAATACGCATTTTAGGATATTATGAGGTATGCCTTTCTTTAAAACGTGCTCCACGCGATTCTAGGGTTTCGAACGAATTGCCGGCTATTCAAGGTTGTTTAAGACCGGATCCCATGCTTCGGGCAGCCTGTTGGGGATTCTAAGCGTCTCCTGGCAAATGTAAGCTGTAAACAGCGTTTCGCGCAAGTGATGGTTAGAAGACTCGCTCGTGAAAGTACGAGTACTGCTTTTTCTTTTTCTTTTTTACTTTGAAATGGGTTTCCGGCAAGTTAGTGCATAAAAACTAGTCTCGAGCAGTGGCAGCAGCAAATCTCGAGCACTCTCTTGATCATTTTAAGGAATTCGCAGGGCTGGGCGTCAATTGGACAAAAAGGTGCAAGTTTCTTTGCAAATTGTAAGACTGATGAACAGATGGCAATATCTTCAATTCTTAATGTCACGAAGGTAGATCTTCCAATCAGATATGTTGGGGTTCCCTTGTCTTCCAGGAAGCTCAATTTCAATGACCGTGAACCTCTACTAGCGAAAGTTCGGCAACGATTATTTGGGTGGAAAGCTAAAGCATCATCATATGCAGGTAGCGTGGAACTGACTAAGTCTACATTATCTTCCTTCCATCTATTACGGGCGACTGTATTTATGCTTCCTCAAGCTGCTTTGCATGCTTTGGATCGTCATGTCAGGGACTTCCTCTGGAATTGTTGAATTCTCATTACATCCATCCTATAGCTTGGGACTCTATATGCCAACCGATAGCTATGGGTGGATTGGGTATCAACTCAATTCATGGAACAGCCAAGGCAGCCCTCTTAAGGAAAGTTTGGAATGTTGTCAGCAACAAACACACCTGCTGGAGCTTATGGACTAATGACAAGTACTTCCGTGGAACGTCTTTTTGGGACGTGTTAATCCCTAAAACTGCCCCTTGGGGTTGGAAGAACATTTTAGTGCTTAGACTGATTGCTATGCCTCACATAAAATTACTAGCTGGCAATGGGCACCAAATAAAGTTCTGGACTGACCCTTGGGTTAATGGAGGGCGTTTAAAAGATTGTCATGGAGATAGAGCAGTGTATGATCTAGGCGTGGGGCCTGATATTAACGTCCCTCAATTTATTCAGAATCACAGGTGGAGGTTTCCCACTCCCACTTCAAATGCATTGATGGATATCTTCCAAACGATTCCAAATGAGATCGAGCCATGGCCTAACTTCAATGATGGACTTGTTTGGACTCTACAAGAGCATGGCAACTTCACTTTAAAGTCTCCTCACAATCTAGTATGCAGGAAATGGGATCAAACCCTCCAGCGGCCTTCTATGATTTGGTTTACAGGGTGTATTAAAAAACACTCCATCTGTGCTTGGATGTTACTAAGGGGAAGGCTAAAGAAAAAAGATTTTCTCCTTCAAAGGAATGTGGCGTGTGATTCTTGTTGCGTTCTTTGCAATTTGTACATGTGAGACAGCTGCTCATTTAATTTTCTACTGCCCTTACTCTCAAGAAGTGTGGAAATCTCTCTTAGAAAAGCTAGACCTGGAGCCGATCAGCTGTGAAAATCCTCCATTGGAATTGCCGGAATCCATTATATTTCCAATAGAGCAGCAACAGACAGGCCTTCTGACTCCTGGGAACACTCCAGCACGGCTGTGTTACAGAACATTATTCAGACCGCATGCAGCAGAACTCATTATCTTGACATAGCTTTCTTTCCCAAATGAAATTTGTCATCATTGGAATGTTCCTCCAAGCAACTCAGGTCTCCGATCGAAGCTTCCTCCCTAATTGAACCCTGGGTGGCGAGTATCTACTTGGTCAACTAATAACCATGTGATTGGAGTTCTACGGAGTGACGTCCATAAACAGAAGGCAGGTCACATTTAGCAGGAGTTGACTTACTTTATGGCAGTATTTCAAATGATGCAGCTCATTCCAGAGAATATCACACATCTTACTATTGACTCAGATTCAGCGCTCCATCAAGTCCTCAGAAGTCTGATTGGAAGGTACGCTTTCAAGTAAGAAGATTACATACATTTCCTAATAAATTTGAGCAGATTCAGTACTTGATGCTTCATCTAAGAACAGCTCGATTCCGCAAAGTTTTAAACAGAAACTCAGCTACTTTCTACGGTAATCATAATGCATTTGAATATTTGTATAGACAAAAATATAGAAGCTAGTGAGCAGCTTTGGTGGTTAGTTTATTTATGGATTATTTTAGTACTTATTTGTTTATTAGTTGTAAATAGAGGGGTATGCCCCTTTGGAAGCATCTTCCATGTGGGAGAGTTCCTTTTCTGTATTATATTCTTTTAGAAATAGAAGAACTAACTTTTCCTTCAAAAAAAATTAAAGAAAAGATAAAAACCAGTCTCGAGGGATTCTGCCCCGTTTCCGACCAAAAACCATATCTCGTGCAGTCAAGAGCCGACATTTGGATAAAAACGCGGGTTCGATGATTCTAGTGCATTTCATGGCATCACGATCTAGTCTTACGCTTCGAGATGCGTTCCATACTACTCTAGGCCGAAACACACATTTCAGGATATTTTGAGATACGTTTAGCTTAAAGACGTTTTTCACGCGATTCTGGGGTTAGGAACGCGTTGCAGGGGTTTCAAGGTTGTTTAAGACCGAGACCAGTGCTTCGGGCAGTTCGTTGGTAGTTCTAGGCGGCTCTGGGAGAATGAAGGTTGTAAACCGCATTTCACGCGATTCATAGTTCAGAGCCGCGCTCTGGAGCTTCTGTGACGTCTTCTTACTTCAGAACGGGCTTCTGGGGAATTATGGCTCAAGAGCTAATCCTGTCGGACTTTGCCTCATTTCTGACTTTCAAGACAGTTTTGTGCAATCCGTGCCCATTATTTGGAGATAAATGGGTGCAGCGGCACTCTAGGCGTTTTGGGGTATTCCGGTCCAGTCTTTCACCTTAAAATTCGTTTCAGGCGATTCTATGCAGAAGCACCCGTTTGATGATATTCTGAGATACCTTCCTCTTTAATAAGTATTTCAGGCGAATCACGGCTTAGGAACGCATTACATGGGCTTTAGGGTTGTTTCAGACTAAAACGCGTGCTTCGGGCAATTCCGAGGTGATTTTATCATGAAACCACGTTCTAGGTGGCTCTTGAAAGATGCTGGCTCCAAACCGCGTTTCACGAAATCCACGGTCGAAAGACGCGCATAGGAAACTTCCAGGAATCCTTTTCCCCTTCAGACGGGACTCGGGCAAACTGGGGTTGAACAACTCATCGTGCGGTATTCAGAGACATTTCTTACTGAAAACCGTATTTCGTGCGGTGAATAGCCTATATCCGGATAAAAGCGTGTCCAGGGTGATTCTACGGCACTCAGGGGGTTATGCTCTTCCGTTTTGCTTTGAAATGCATCTCATACGGTCCTAGGCTGAAATACGCATTTTAGGATATTATGAGGTATGCCTTTCTTTAAAACGTGCTCCACGCGATTCTAGGGTTTCGAACGAATTGCCGGCTATTCAAGGTTGTTTAAGACCGGATCCCATGCTTCGGGCAGCCTGTTGGGGATTCTAAGCGTCTCCTGGCAAATGTAAGCTGTAAACAGCGTTTCGCGCAAGTGATGGTTAGAAGACTCGCTCGTGAAAGTACGAGTACTGCTTTTTCTTTTTCTTTTTTACTTTGAAATGGGTTTCCGGCAAGTTAGTGCATAAAAACTAGTCTCGAGCAGTGGCAGCAGCAAATCTCGAGCACTCTCTTGATCATTTTAAGGAATTCGCAGGGCTGGGCGTCAATTGGACAAAAAGGTGCAAGTTTCTTTGCAAATTGTAAGACTGATGAACAGATGGCAATATCTTCAATTCTTAATGTCACGAAGGTAGATCTTCCAATCAGATATGTTGGGGTTCCCTTGTCTTCCAGGAAGCTCAATTTCAATGACCGTGAACCTCTACTAGCGAAAGTTCGGCAACGATTATTTGGGTGGAAAGCTAAAGCATCATCATATGCAGGTAGCGTGGAACTGACTAAGTCTACATTATCTTCCTTCCATCTATTACGGGCGACTGTATTTATGCTTCCTCAAGCTGCTTTGCATGCTTTGGATCGTCATGTCAGGGACTTCCTCTGGAATTGTTGAATTCTCATTACATCCATCCTATAGCTTGGGACTCTATATGCCAACCGATAGCTATGGGTGGATTGGGTATCAACTCAATTCATGGAACAGCCAAGGCAGCCCTCTTAAGGAAAGTTTGGAATGTTGTCAGCAACAAACACACCTGCTGGAGCTTATGGACTAATGACAAGTACTTCCGTGGAACGTCTTTTTGGGACGTGTTAATCCCTAAAACTGCCCCTTGGGGTTGGAAGAACATTTTAGTGCTTAGACTGATTGCTATGCCTCACATAAAATTACTAGCTGGCAATGGGCACCAAATAAAGTTCTGGACTGACCCTTGGGTTAATGGAGGGCGTTTAAAAGATTGTCATGGAGATAGAGCAGTGTATGATCTAGGCGTGGGGCCTGATATTAACGTCCCTCAATTTATTCAGAATCACAGGTGGAGGTTTCCCACTCCCACTTCAAATGCATTGATGGATATCTTCCAAACGATTCCAAATGAGATCGAGCCATGGCCTAACTTCAATGATGGACTTGTTTGGACTCTACAAGAGCATGGCAACTTCACTTTAAAGTCTCCTCACAATCTAGTATGCAGGAAATGGGATCAAACCCTCCAGCGGCCTTCTATGATTTGGTTTACAGGGTGTATTAAAAAACACTCCATCTGTGCTTGGATGTTACTAAGGGGAAGGCTAAAGAAAAAAGATTTTCTCCTTCAAAGGAATGTGGCGTGTGATTCTTGTTGCGTTCTTTGCAATTTGTACATGTGAGACAGCTGCTCATTTAATTTTCTACTGCCCTTACTCTCAAGAAGTGTGGAAATCTCTCTTAGAAAAGCTAGACCTGGAGCCGATCAGCTGTGAAAATCCTCCATTGGAATTGCCGGAATCCATTATATTTCCAATAGAGCAGCAACAGACAGGCCTTCTGACTCCTGGGAACACTCCAGCACGGCTGTGTTACAGAACATTATTCAGACCGCATGCAGCAGAACTCATTATCTTGACATAGCTTTCTTTCCCAAATGAAATTTGTCATCATTGGAATGTTCCTCCAAGCAACTCAGGTCTCCGATCGAAGCTTCCTCCCTAATTGAACCCTGGGTGGCGAGTATCTACTTGGTCAACTAATAACCATGTGATTGGAGTTCTACGGAGTGACGTCCATAAACAGAAGGCAGGTCACATTTAGCAGGAGTTGACTTACTTTATGGCAGTATTTCAAATGATGCAGCTCATTCCAGAGAATATCACACATCTTACTATTGACTCAGATTCAGCGCTCCATCAAGTCCTCAGAAGTCTGATTGGAAGGTACGCTTTCAAGTAAGAAGATTACATACATTTCCTAATAAATTTGAGCAGATTCAGTACTTGATGCTTCATCTAAGAACAGCTCGATTCCGCAAAGTTTTAAACAGAAACTCAGCTACTTTCTACGGTAATCATAATGCATTTGAATATTTGTATAGACAAAAATATAGAAGCTAGTGAGCAGCTTTGGTGGTTAGTTTATTTATGGATTATTTTAGTACTTATTTGTTTATTAGTTGTAAATAGAGGGGTATGCCCCTTTGGAAGCATCTTCCATGTGGGAGAGTTCCTTTTCTGTATTATATTCTTTTAGAAATAGAAGAACTAACTTTTCCTTCAAAAAAAATTAAAGAAAAGATAAAAACCAGTCTCGAGGGATTCTGCCCCGTTTCCGACCAAAAACCATATCTCGTGCAGTCAAGAGCCGACATTTGGATAAAAACGCGGGTTCGATGATTCTAGTGCATTTCATGGCATCACGATCTAGTCTTACGCTTCGAGATGCGTTCCATACTACTCTAGGCCGAAACACACATTTCAGGATATTTTGAGATACGTTTAGCTTAAAGACGTTTTTCACGCGATTCTGGGGTTAGGAACGCGTTGCAGGGGTTTCAAGGTTGTTTAAGACCGAGACCAGTGCTTCGGGCAGTTCGTTGGTAGTTCTAGGCGGCTCTGGGAGAATGAAGGTTGTAAACCGCATTTCACGCGATTCATAGTTCAGAGCCGCGCTCTGGAGCTTCTGTGACGTCTTCTTACTTCAGAACGGGCTTCTGGGGAATTATGGCTCAAGAGCTAATCCTGTCGGACTTTGCCTCATTTCTGACTTTCAAGACAGTTTTGTGCAATCCGTGCCCATTATTTGGAGATAAATGGGTGCAGCGGCACTCTAGGCGTTTTGGGGTATTCCGGTCCAGTCTTTCACCTTAAAATTCGTTTCAGGCGATTCTATGCAGAAGCACCCGTTTGATGATATTCTGAGATACCTTCCTCTTTAATAAGTATTTCAGGCGAATCACGGCTTAGGAACGCATTACATGGGCTTTAGGGTTGTTTCAGACTAAAACGCGTGCTTCGGGCAATTCCGAGGTGATTTTATCATGAAACCACGTTCTAGGTGGCTCTTGAAAGATGCTGGCTCCAAACCGCGTTTCACGAAATCCACGGTCGAAAGACGCGCATAGGAAACTTCCAGGAATCCTTTTCCCCTTCAGACGGGACTCGGGCAAACTGGGGTTGAACAACTCATCGTGCGGTATTCAGAGACATTTCTTACTGAAAACCGTATTTCGTGCGGTGAATAGCCTATATCCGGATAAAAGCGTGTCCAGGGTGATTCTACGGCACTCAGGGGGTTATGCTCTTCCGTTTTGCTTTGAAATGCATCTCATACGGTCCTAGGCTGAAATACGCATTTTAGGATATTATGAGGTATGCCTTTCTTTAAAACGTGCTCCACGCGATTCTAGGGTTTCGAACGAATTGCCGGCTATTCAAGGTTGTTTAAGACCGGATCCCATGCTTCGGGCAGCCTGTTGGGGATTCTAAGCGTCTCCTGGCAAATGTAAGCTGTAAACAGCGTTTCGCGCAAGTGATGGTTAGAAGACTCGCTCGTGAAAGTACGAGTACTGCTTTTTCTTTTTCTTTTTTACTTTGAAATGGGTTTCCGGCAAGTTAGTGCATAAAAACTAGTCTCGAGCAGTGGCAGCAGCAAATCTCGAGCACTCTCTTGATCATTTTAAGGAATTCGCAGGGCTGGGCGTCAATTGGACAAAAAGGTGCAAGTTTCTTTGCAAATTGTAAGACTGATGAACAGATGGCAATATCTTCAATTCTTAATGTCACGAAGGTAGATCTTCCAATCAGATATGTTGGGGTTCCCTTGTCTTCCAGGAAGCTCAATTTCAATGACCGTGAACCTCTACTAGCGAAAGTTCGGCAACGATTATTTGGGTGGAAAGCTAAAGCATCATCATATGCAGGTAGCGTGGAACTGACTAAGTCTACATTATCTTCCTTCCATCTATTACGGGCGACTGTATTTATGCTTCCTCAAGCTGCTTTGCATGCTTTGGATCGTCATGTCAGGGACTTCCTCTGGAATTGTTGAATTCTCATTACATCCATCCTATAGCTTGGGACTCTATATGCCAACCGATAGCTATGGGTGGATTGGGTATCAACTCAATTCATGGAACAGCCAAGGCAGCCCTCTTAAGGAAAGTTTGGAATGTTGTCAGCAACAAACACACCTGCTGGAGCTTATGGACTAATGACAAGTACTTCCGTGGAACGTCTTTTTGGGACGTGTTAATCCCTAAAACTGCCCCTTGGGGTTGGAAGAACATTTTAGTGCTTAGACTGATTGCTATGCCTCACATAAAATTACTAGCTGGCAATGGGCACCAAATAAAGTTCTGGACTGACCCTTGGGTTAATGGAGGGCGTTTAAAAGATTGTCATGGAGATAGAGCAGTGTATGATCTAGGCGTGGGGCCTGATATTAACGTCCCTCAATTTATTCAGAATCACAGGTGGAGGTTTCCCACTCCCACTTCAAATGCATTGATGGATATCTTCCAAACGATTCCAAATGAGATCGAGCCATGGCCTAACTTCAATGATGGACTTGTTTGGACTCTACAAGAGCATGGCAACTTCACTTTAAAGTCTCCTCACAATCTAGTATGCAGGAAATGGGATCAAACCCTCCAGCGGCCTTCTATGATTTGGTTTACAGGGTGTATTAAAAAACACTCCATCTGTGCTTGGATGTTACTAAGGGGAAGGCTAAAGAAAAAAGATTTTCTCCTTCAAAGGAATGTGGCGTGTGATTCTTGTTGCGTTCTTTGCAATTTGTACATGTGAGACAGCTGCTCATTTAATTTTCTACTGCCCTTACTCTCAAGAAGTGTGGAAATCTCTCTTAGAAAAGCTAGACCTGGAGCCGATCAGCTGTGAAAATCCTCCATTGGAATTGCCGGAATCCATTATATTTCCAATAGAGCAGCAACAGACAGGCCTTCTGACTCCTGGGAACACTCCAGCACGGCTGTGTTACAGAACATTATTCAGACCGCATGCAGCAGAACTCATTATCTTGACATAGCTTTCTTTCCCAAATGAAATTTGTCATCATTGGAATGTTCCTCCAAGCAACTCAGGTCTCCGATCGAAGCTTCCTCCCTAATTGAACCCTGGGTGGCGAGTATCTACTTGGTCAACTAATAACCATGTGATTGGAGTTCTACGGAGTGACGTCCATAAACAGAAGGCAGGTCACATTTAGCAGGAGTTGACTTACTTTATGGCAGTATTTCAAATGATGCAGCTCATTCCAGAGAATATCACACATCTTACTATTGACTCAGATTCAGCGCTCCATCAAGTCCTCAGAAGTCTGATTGGAAGGTACGCTTTCAAGTAAGAAGATTACATACATTTCCTAATAAATTTGAGCAGATTCAGTACTTGATGCTTCATCTAAGAACAGCTCGATTCCGCAAAGTTTTAAACAGAAACTCAGCTACTTTCTACGGTAATCATAATGCATTTGAATATTTGTATAGACAAAAATATAGAAGCTAGTGAGCAGCTTTGGTGGTTAGTTTATTTATGGATTATTTTAGTACTTATTTGTTTATTAGTTGTAAATAGAGGGGTATGCCCCTTTGGAAGCATCTTCCATGTGGGAGAGTTCCTTTTCTGTATTATATTCTTTTAGAAATAGAAGAACTAACTTTTCCTTCAAAAAAAAATAAAGAAAAGATAAAAACCAGTCTCGAGGGATTCTGCCCCGTTTCCGACCAAAAACCATATCTCGTGCAGTCAAGAGCCGACATTTGGATAAAAACGCGGGTTCGATGATTCTAGTGCATTTCATGGCATCACGATCTAGTCTTACGCTTCGAGATGCGTTCCATACTACTCTAGGCCGAAACACACATTTCAGGATATTTTGAGATACGTTTAGCTTAAAGACGTTTTTCACGCGATTCTGGGGTTAGGAACGCGTTGCAGGGGTTTCAAGGTTGTTTAAGACCGAGACCAGTGCTTCGGGCAGTTCGTTGGTAGTTCTAGGCGGCTCTGGGAGAATGAAGGTTGTAAACCGCATTTCACGCGATTCATAGTTCAGAGCCGCGCTCTGGAGCTTCTGTGACGTCTTCTTACTTCAGAACGGGCTTCTGGGGAATTATGGCTCAAGAGCTAATCCTGTCGGACTTTGCCTCATTTCTGACTTTCAAGACAGTTTTGTGCAATCCGTGCCCATTATTTGGAGATAAATGGGTGCAGCGGCACTCTAGGCGTTTTGGGGTATTCCGGTCCAGTCTTTCACCTTAAAATTCGTTTCAGGCGATTCTATGCAGAAGCACCCGTTTGATGATATTCTGAGATACCTTCCTCTTTAATAAGTATTTCAGGCGAATCACGGCTTAGGAACGCATTACATGGGCTTTAGGGTTGTTTCAGACTAAAACGCGTGCTTCGGGCAATTCCGAGGTGATTTTATCATGAAACCACGTTCTAGGTGGCTCTTGAAAGATGCTGGCTCCAAACCGCGTTTCACGAAATCCACGGTCGAAAGACGCGCATAGGAAACTTCCAGGAATCCTTTTCCCCTTCAGACGGGACTCGGGCAAACTGGGGTTGAACAACTCATCGTGCGGTATTCAGAGACATTTCTTACTGAAAACCGTATTTCGTGCGGTGAATAGCCTATATCCGGATAAAAGCGTGTCCAGGGTGATTCTACGGCACTCAGGGGGTTATGCTCTTCCGTTTTGCTTTGAAATGCATCTCATACGGTCCTAGGCTGAAATACGCATTTTAGGATATTATGAGGTATGCCTTTCTTTAAAACGTGCTCCACGCGATTCTAGGGTTTCGAACGAATTGCCGGCTATTCAAGGTTGTTTAAGACCGGATCCCATGCTTCGGGCAGCCTGTTGGGGATTCTAAGCGTCTCCTGGCAAATGTAAGCTGTAAACAGCGTTTCGCGCAAGTGATGGTTAGAAGACTCGCTCGTGAAAGTACGAGTACTGCTTTTTCTTTTTCTTTTTTACTTTGAAATGGGTTTCCGGCAAGTTAGTGCATAAAAACTAGTCTCGAGCAGTGGCAGCAGCAAATCTCGAGCACTCTCTTGATCATTTTAAGGAATTCGCAGGGCTGGGCGTCAATTGGACAAAAAGGTGCAAGTTTCTTTGCAAATTGTAAGACTGATGAACAGATGGCAATATCTTCAATTCTTAATGTCACGAAGGTAGATCTTCCAATCAGATATGTTGGGGTTCCCTTGTCTTCCAGGAAGCTCAATTTCAATGACCGTGAACCTCTACTAGCGAAAGTTCGGCAACGATTATTTGGGTGGAAAGCTAAAGCATCATCATATGCAGGTAGCGTGGAACTGACTAAGTCTACATTATCTTCCTTCCATCTATTACGGGCGACTGTATTTATGCTTCCTCAAGCTGCTTTGCATGCTTTGGATCGTCATGTCAGGGACTTCCTCTGGAATTGTTGAATTCTCATTACATCCATCCTATAGCTTGGGACTCTATATGCCAACCGATAGCTATGGGTGGATTGGGTATCAACTCAATTCATGGAACAGCCAAGGCAGCCCTCTTAAGGAAAGTTTGGAATGTTGTCAGCAACAAACACACCTGCTGGAGCTTATGGACTAATGACAAGTACTTCCGTGGAACGTCTTTTTGGGACGTGTTAATCCCTAAAACTGCCCCTTGGGGTTGGAAGAACATTTTAGTGCTTAGACTGATTGCTATGCCTCACATAAAATTACTAGCTGGCAATGGGCACCAAATAAAGTTCTGGACTGACCCTTGGGTTAATGGAGGGCGTTTAAAAGATTGTCATGGAGATAGAGCAGTGTATGATCTAGGCGTGGGGCCTGATATTAACGTCCCTCAATTTATTCAGAATCACAGGTGGAGGTTTCCCACTCCCACTTCAAATGCATTGATGGATATCTTCCAAACGATTCCAAATGAGATCGAGCCATGGCCTAACTTCAATGATGGACTTGTTTGGACTCTACAAGAGCATGGCAACTTCACTTTAAAGTCTCCTCACAATCTAGTATGCAGGAAATGGGATCAAACCCTCCAGCGGCTTTCTATGATTTGGTTTACAGGGTGTATTAAAAAACACTCCATCTGTGCTTGGATGTTACTAAGGGGAAGGCTAAAGAAAAAAGATTTTCTCCTTCAAAGGAATGTGGCGTGTGATTCTTGTTGCGTTCTTTGCAATTTGTACATGTGAGACAGCTGCTCATTTAATTTTCTACTGCCCTTACTCTCAAGAAGTGTGGAAATCTCTCTTAGAAAAGCTAGACCTGGAGCCGATCAGCTGTGAAAATCCTCCATTGGAATTGCCGGAATCCATTATATTTCCAATAGAGCAGCAACAGACAGGCCTTCTGACTCCTGGGAACACTCCAGCACGGCTGTGTTACAGAACATTATTCAGACCGCATGCAGCAGAACTCATTATCTTGACATAGCTTTCTTTCCCAAATGAAATTTGTCATCATTGGAATGTTCCTCCAAGCAACTCAGGTCTCCGATCGAAGCTTCCTCCCTAATTGAACCCTGGGTGGCGAGTATCTACTTGGTCAACTAATAACCATGTGATTGGAGTTCTACGGAGTGACGTCCATAAACAGAAGGCAGGTCACATTTAGCAGGAGTTGACTTACTTTATGGCAGTATTTCAAATGATGCAGCTCATTCCAGAGAATATCACACATCTTACTATTGACTCAGATTCAGCGCTCCATCAAGTCCTCAGAAGTCTGATTGGAAGGTACGCTTTCAAGTAAGAAGATTACATACATTTCCTAATAAATTTGAGCAGATTCAGTACTTGATGCTTCATCTAAGAACAGCTCGATTCCGCAAAGTTTTAAACAGAAACTCAGCTACTTTCTACGGTAATCATAATGCATTTGAATATTTGTATAGACAAAAATATAGAAGCTAGTGAGCAGCTTTGGTGGTTAGTTTATTTATGGATTATTTTAGTACTTATTTGTTTATTAGTTGTAAATAGAGGGGTATGCCCCTTTGGAAGCATCTTCCATGTGGGAGAGTTCCTTTTCTGTATTATATTCTTTTAGAAATAGAAGAACTAACTTTTCCTTCAAAAAAAAATAAAGAAAAGATAAAAACCAGTCTCGAGGGATTCTGCCCCGTTTCCGACCAAAAACCGTATCTCGTGCAGTCAAGAGCCGACATTTGGATAAAAACGCGGGTTCGATGATTCTAGTGCATTTCATGGCATCACGATCTAGTCTTACGCTTCGAGATGCGTTCCATACTACTCTAGGCCGAAACACACATTTCAGGTTATTTTGAGATACGTTTAGCTTAAAGACGTTTTTCACGCGATTCTGGGGTTAGGAACGCGTTGCAGGGGTTTCAAGGTTGTTTAAGACCGAGACCAGTGCTTCGGGCAGTTCGTTGGTAGTTCTAGGCGGCTCTGGGAGAATGAAGGTTGTAAACCGCATTTCACGCGATTCATAGTTCAGAGCCGCGCTCTGGAGCTTCTGTGACGTCTTCTTACTTCAGAACGGGCTTCTGGGGAATTATGGCTCAAGAGCTAATCCTGTCGGACTTTGCCTCATTTCTGACTTTCAAGACAGTTTTGTGCAATCCGTGCCCATTATTTGGAGATAAATGGGTGCAGCGGCACTCTAGGCGTTTTGGGGTATTCCGGTCCAGTCTTTCACCTTAAAATTCGTTTCAGGCGATTCTATGCAGAAGCACCCGTTTGATGATATTCTGAGATACCTTCCTCTTTAATAAGTATTTCAGGCGAATCACGGCTTAGGAACGCATTACATGGGCTTTAGGGTTGTTTCAGACTAAAACGCGTGCTTCGGGCAATTCCGAGGTGATTTTATCATGAAACCACGTTCTAGGTGGCTCTTGAAAGATGCTGGCTCCAAACCGCGTTTCACGAAATCCACGGTCGAAAGACGCGCATAGGAAACTTCCAGGAATCCTTTTCCCCTTCAGACGGGACTCGGGCAAACTGGGGTTGAACAACTCATCGTGCGGTATTCAGAGACATTTCTTACTGAAAACCGTATTTCGTGCGGTGAATAGCCTATATCCGGATAAAAGCGTGTCCAGGGTGATTCTACGGCACTCAGGGGGTTATGCTCTTCCGTTTTGCTTTGAAATGCATCTCATACGGTCCTAGGCTGAAATACGCATTTTAGGATATTATGAGGTATGCCTTTCTTTAAAACGTGCTCCACGCGATTCTAGGGTTTCGAACGAATTGCCGGCTATTCAAGGTTGTTTAAGACCGGATCCCATGCTTCGGGCAGCCTGTTGGGGATTCTAAGCGTCTCCTGGCAAATGTAAGCTGTAAACAGCGTTTCGCGCAAGTGATGGTTAGAAGACTCGCTCGTGAAAGTACGAGTACTGCTTTTTCTTTTTCTTTTTTACTTTGAAATGGGTTTCCGGCAAGTTAGTGCATAAAAACTAGTCTCGAGCAGTGGCAGCAGCAAATCTCGAGCACTCTCTTGATCATTTTAAGGAATTCGCAGGGCTGGGCGTCAATTGGACAAAAAGGTGCAAGTTTCTTTGCAAATTGTAAGACTGATGAACAGATGACAATATCTTCAATTCTTAATGTCACGAAGGTAGATCTTCCAATCAGATATGTTGGGGTTCCCTTGTCTTCCAGGAAGCTCAATTTCAATGACCGTGAACCTCTACTAGCGAAAGTTCGGCAACGATTATTTGGGTGGAAAGCTAAAGCATCATCATATGCAGGTAGCGTGGAACTGATTAAGTCTACATTATCTTCCTTCCATCTATTACGGGCGACTGTATTTATGCTTCCTCAAGCTGCTTTGCATGCTTTGGATCGTCATGTCAGGGACTTCCTCTGGAATTGTTGAATTCTCATTACATCCATCCTATAGCTTGGGACTCTATATGCCAACCGATAGCTATGGGTGGATTGGGTATCAACTCAATTCATGGAACAGCCAAGGCAGCCCTCTTAAGGAAAGTTTGGAATGTTGTCAGCAACAAACACACCTGCTGGAGCTTATGGACTAATGACAAGTACTTCCGTGGAACGTCTTTTTGGGACGTGTTAATCCCTAAAACTGCCCCTTGGGGTTGGAAGAACATTTTAGTGCTTAGACTGATTGCTATGCCTCACATAAAATTACTAGCTGGCAATGGGCACCAAATAAAGTTCTGGACTGACCCTTGGGTTAATGGAGGGCGTTTAAAAGATTGTCATGGAGATAGAGCAGTGTATGATCTAGGCGTGGGGCCTGATATTAACGTCCCTCAATTTATTCAGAATCACAGGTGGAGGTTTCCCACTCCCACTTCAAATGCATTGATGGATATCTTCCAAACGATTCCAAATGAGATCGAGCCATGGCCTAACTTCAATGATGGACTTGTTTGGACTCTACAAGAGCATGGCAACTTCACTTTAAAGTCTCCTCACAATCTAGTATGCAGGAAATGGGATCAAACCCTCCAGCGGCTTTCTATGATTTGGTTTACAGGGTGTATTAAAAAACACTCCATCTGTGCTTGGATGTTACTAAGGGGAAGGCTAAAGAAAAAAGATTTTCTCCTTCAAAGGAATGTGGCGTGTGATTCTTGTTGCGTTCTTTGCAATTTGTACATGTGAGACAGCTGCTCATTTAATTTTCTACTGCCCTTACTCTCAAGAAGTGTGGAAATCTCTCTTAGAAAAGCTAGACCTGGAGCCGATCAGCTGTGAAAATCCTCCATTGGAATTGCCGGAATCCATTATATTTCCAATAGAGCAGCAACAGACAGGCCTTCTGACTCCTGGGAACACTCCAGCACGGCTGTGTTACAGAACATTATTCAGACCGCATGCAGCAGAACTCATTATCTTGACATAGCTTTCTTTCCCAAATGAAATTTGTCATCATTGGAATGTTCCTCCAAGCAACTCAGGTCTCCGATCGAAGCTTCCTCCCTAATTGAACCCTGGGTGGCGAGTATCTACTTGGTCAACTAATAACCATGTGATTGGAGTTCTACGGAGTGACGTCCATAAACAGAAGGCAGGTCACATTTAGCAGGAGTTGACTTACTTTATGGCAGTATTTCAAATGATGCAGCTCATTCCAGAGAATATCACACATCTTACTATTGACTCAGATTCAGCGCTCCATCAAGTCCTCAGAAGTCTGATTGGAAGGTACGCTTTCAAGTAAGAAGATTACATACATTTCCTAATAAATTTGAGCAGATTCAGTACTTGATGCTTCATCTAAGAACAGCTCGATTCCGCAAAGTTTTAAACAGAAACTCAGCTACTTTCTACGGTAATCATAATGCATTTGAATATTTGTATAGACAAAAATATAGAAGCTAGTGAGCAGCTTTGGTGGTTAGTTTATTTATGGATTATTTTAGTACTTATTTGTTTATTAGTTGTAAATAGAGGGGTATGCCCCTTTGGAAGCATCTTCCATGTGGGAGAGTTCCTTTTCTGTATTATATTCTTTTAGAAATAGAAGAACTAACTTTTCCTTCAAAAAAAAATAAAGAAAAGATAAAAACCAGTCTCGAGGGATTCTGCCCCGTTTCCGACCAAAAACCGTATCTCGTGCAGTCAAGAGCCGACATTTGGATAAAAACGCGGGTTCGATGATTCTAGTGCATTTCATGGCATCACGATCTAGTCTTACGCTTCGAGATGCGTTCCATACTACTCTAGGCCGAAACACACATTTCAGGTTATTTTGAGATACGTTTAGCTTAAAGACGTTTTTCACGCGATTCTGGGGTTAGGAACGCGTTGCAGGGGTTTCAAGGTTGTTTAAGACCGAGACCAGTGCTTCGGGCAGTTCGTTGGTAGTTCTAGGCGGCTCTGGGAGAATGAAGGTTGTAAACCGCATTTCACGCGATTCATAGTTCAGAGCCGCGCTCTGGAGCTTCTGTGACGTCTTCTTACTTCAGAACGGGCTTCTGGGGAATTATGGCTCAAGAGCTAATCCTGTCGGACTTTGCCTCATTTCTGACTTTCAAGACAGTTTTGTGCAATCCGTGCCCATTATTTGGAGATAAATGGGTGCAGCGGCACTCTAGGCGTTTTGGGGTATTCCGGTCCAGTCTTTCACCTTAAAATTCGTTTCAGGCGATTCTATGCAGAAGCACCCGTTTGATGATATTCTGAGATACCTTCCTCTTTAATAAGTATTTCAGGCGAATCACGGCTTAGGAACGCATTACATGGGCTTTAGGGTTGTTTCAGACTAAAACGCGTGCTTCGGGCAATTCCGAGGTGATTTTATCATGAAACCACGTTCTAGGTGGCTCTTGAAAGATGCTGGCTCCAAACCGCGTTTCACGAAATCCACGGTCGAAAGACGCGCATAGGAAACTTCCAGGAATCCTTTTCCCCTTCAGACGGGACTCGGGCAAACTGGGGTTGAACAACTCATCGTGCGGTATTCAGAGACATTTCTTACTGAAAACCGTATTTCGTGCGGTGAATAGCCTATATCCGGATAAAAGCGTGTCCAGGGTGATTCTACGGCACTCAGGGGGTTATGCTCTTCCGTTTTGCTTTGAAATGCATCTCATACGGTCCTAGGCTGAAATACGCATTTTAGGATATTATGAGGTATGCCTTTCTTTAAAACGTGCTCCACGCGATTCTAGGGTTTCGAACGAATTGCCGGCTATTCAAGGTTGTTTAAGACCGGATCCCATGCTTCGGGCAGCCTGTTGGGGATTCTAAGCGTCTCCTGGCAAATGTAAGCTGTAAACAGCGTTTCGCGCAAGTGATGGTTAGAAGACTCGCTCGTGAAAGTACGAGTACTGCTTTTTCTTTTTCTTTTTTACTTTGAAATGGGTTTCCGGCAAGTTAGTGCATAAAAACTAGTCTCGAGCAGTGGCAGCAGCAAATCTCGAGCACTCTCTTGATCATTTTAAGGAATTCGCAGGGCTGGGCGTCAATTGGACAAAAAGGTGCAAGTTTCTTTACAAATTGTAAGACTGATGAACAGATGGCAATATCTTCAATTCTTAATGTCACGAAGGTAGATCTTCCAATCAGATATGTTGGGGTTCCCTTGTCTTCCAGGAAGCTCAATTTCAATGACCGTGAACCTCTACTAGCGAAAGTTCGGCAACGATTATTTGGGTGGAAAGCTAAAGCATCATCATATGCAGGTAGCGTGGAACTGATTAAGTCTACATTATCTTCCTTCCATCTATTACGGGCGACTGTATTTATGCTTCCTCAAGCTGCTTTGCATGCTTTGGATCGTCATGTCAGGGACTTCCTCTGGAATTGTTGAATTCTCATTACATCCATCCTATAGCTTGGGACTCTATATGCCAACCGATAGCTATGGGTGGATTGGGTATCAACTCAATTCATGGAACAGCCAAGGCAGCCCTCTTAAGGAAAGTTTGGAATGTTGTCAGCAACAAACACACCTGCTGGAGCTTATGGACTAATGACAAGTACTTCCGTGGAACGTCTTTTTGGGACGTGTTAATCCCTAAAACTGCCCCTTGGGGTTGGAAGAACATTTTAGTGCTTAGACTGATTGCTATGCCTCACATAAAATTACTAGCTGGCAATGGGCACCAAATAAAGTTCTGGACTGACCCTTGGGTTAATGGAGGGCGTTTAAAAGATTGTCATGGAGATAGAGCAGTGTATGATCTAGGCGTGGGGCCTGATATTAACGTCCCTCAATTTATTCAGAATCACAGGTGGAGGTTTCCCACTCCCACTTCAAATGCATTGATGGATATCTTCCAAACGATTCCAAATGAGATCGAGCCATGGCCTAACTTCAATGATGGACTTGTTTGGACTCTACAAGAGCATGGCAACTTCACTTTAAAGTCTCCTCACAATCTAGTATGCAGGAAATGGGATCAAACCCTCCAGCGGCTTTCTATGATTTGGTTTACAGGGTGTATTAAAAAACACTCCATCTGTGCTTGGATGTTACTAAGGGGAAGGCTAAAGAAAAAAGATTTTCTCCTTCAAAGGAATGTGGCGTGTGATTCTTGTTGCGTTCTTTGCAATTTGTACATGTGAGACAGCTGCTCATTTAATTTTCTACTGCCCTTACTCTCAAGAAGTGTGGAAATCTCTCTTAGAAAAGCTAGACCTGGAGCCGATCAGCTGTGAAAATCCTCCATTGGAATTGCCGGAATCCATTATATTTCCAATAGAGCAGCAACAGACAGGCCTTCTGACTCCTGGGAACACTCCAGCACGGCTGTGTTACAGAACATTATTCAGACCGCATGCAGCAGAACTCATTATCTTGACATAGCTTTCTTTCCCAAATGAAATTTGTCATCATTGGAATGTTCCTCCAAGCAACTCAGGTCTCCGATCGAAGCTTCCTCCCTAATTGAACCCTGGGTGGCGAGTATCTACTTGGTCAACTAATAACCATGTGATTGGAGTTCTACGGAGTGACGTCCATAAACAGAAGGCAGGTCACATTTAGCAGGAGTTGACTTACTTTATGGCAGTATTTCAAATGATGCAGCTCATTCCAGAGAATATCACACATCTTACTATTGACTCAGATTCAGCGCTCCATCAAGTCCTCAGAAGTCTGATTGGAAGGTACGCTTTCAAGTAAGAAGATTACATACATTTCCTAATAAATTTGAGCAGATTCAGTACTTGATGCTTCATCTAAGAACAGCTCGATTCCGCAAAGTTTTAAACAGAAACTCAGCTACTTTCTACGGTAATCATAATGCATTTGAATATTTGTATAGACAAAAATATAGAAGCTAGTGAGCAGCTTTGGTGGTTAGTTTATTTATGGATTATTTTAGTACTTATTTGTTTATTAGTTGTAAATAGAGGGGTATGCCCCTTTGGAAGCATCTTCCATGTGGGAGAGTTCCTTTTCTGTATTATATTCTTTTAGAAATAGAAGAACTAACTTTTCCTTCAAAAAAAAATAAAGAAAAGATAAAAACCAGTCTCGAGGGATTCTGCCCCGTTTCCGACCAAAAACCGTATCTCGTGCAGTCAAGAGCCGACATTTGGATAAAAACGCGGGTTCGATGATTCTAGTGCATTTCATGGCATCACGATCTAGTCTTACGCTTCGAGATGCGTTCCATACTACTCTAGGCCGAAACACACATTTCAGGTTATTTTGAGATACGTTTAGCTTAAAGACGTTTTTCACGCGATTCTGGGGTTAGGAACGCGTTGCAGGGGTTTCAAGGTTGTTTAAGACCGAGACCAGTGCTTCGGGCAGTTCGTTGGTAGTTCTAGGCGGCTCTGGGAGAATGAAGGTTGTAAACCGCATTTCACGCGATTCATAGTTCAGAGCCGCGCTCTGGAGCTTCTGTGACGTCTTCTTACTTCAGAACGGGCTTCTGGGGAATTATGGCTCAAGAGCTAATCCTGTCGGACTTTGCCTCATTTCTGACTTTCAAGACAGTTTTGTGCAATCCGTGCCCATTATTTGGAGATAAATGGGTGCAGCGGCACTCTAGGCGTTTTGGGGTATTCCGGTCCAGTCTTTCACCTTAAAATTCGTTTCAGGCGATTCTATGCAGAAGCACCCGTTTGATGATATTCTGAGATACCTTCCTCTTTAATAAGTATTTCAGGCGAATCACGGCTTAGGAACGCATTACATGGGCTTTAGGGTTGTTTCAGACTAAAACGCGTGCTTCGGGCAATTCCGAGGTGATTTTATCATGAAACCACGTTCTAGGTGGCTCTTGAAAGATGCTGGCTCCAAACCGCGTTTCACGAAATCCACGGTCGAAAGACGCGCATAGGAAACTTCCAGGAATCCTTTTCCCCTTCAGACGGGACTCGGGCAAACTGGGGTTGAACAACTCATCGTGCGGTATTCAGAGACATTTCTTACTGAAAACCGTATTTCGTGCGGTGAATAGCCTATATCCGGATAAAAGCGTGTCCAGGGTGATTCTACGGCACTCAGGGGGTTATGCTCTTCCGTTTTGCTTTGAAATGCATCTCATACGGTCCTAGGCTGAAATACGCATTTTAGGATATTATGAGGTATGCCTTTCTTTAAAACGTGCTCCACGCGATTCTAGGGTTTCGAACGAATTGCCGGCTATTCAAGGTTGTTTAAGACCGGATCCCATGCTTCGGGCAGCCTGTTGGGGATTCTAAGCGTCTCCTGGCAAATGTAAGCTGTAAACAGCGTTTCGCGCAAGTGATGGTTAGAAGACTCGCTCGTGAAAGTACGAGTACTGCTTTTTCTTTTTCTTTTTTACTTTGAAATGGGTTTCCGGCAAGTTAGTGCATAAAAACTAGTCTCGAGCAGTGGCAGCAGCAAATCTCGAGCACTCTCTTGATCATTTTAAGGAATTCGCAGGGCTGGGCGTCAATTGGACAAAAAGGTGCAAGTTTCTTTACAAATTGTAAGACTGATGAACAGATGGCAATATCTTCAATTCTTAATGTCACGAAGGTAGATCTTCCAATCAGATATGTTGGGGTTCCCTTGTCTTCCAGGAAGCTCAATTTCAATGACCGTGAACCTCTACTAGCGAAAGTTCGGCAACGATTATTTGGGTGGAAAGCTAAAGCATCATCATATGCAGGTAGCGTGGAACTGATTAAGTCTACATTATCTTCCTTCCATCTATTACGGGCGACTGTATTTATGCTTCCTCAAGCTGCTTTGCATGCTTTGGATCGTCATGTCAGGGACTTCCTCTGGAATTGTTGAATTCTCATTACATCCATCCTATAGCTTGGGACTCTATATGCCAACCGATAGCTATGGGTGGATTGGGTATCAACTCAATTCATGGAACAGCCAAGGCAGCCCTCTTAAGGAAAGTTTGGAATGTTGTCAGCAACAAACACACCTGCTGGAGCTTATGGACTAATGACAAGTACTTCCGTGGAACGTCTTTTTGGGACGTGTTAATCCCTAAAACTGCCCCTTGGGGTTGGAAGAACATTTTAGTGCTTAGACTGATTGCTATGCCTCACATAAAATTACTAGCTGGCAATGGGCACCAAATAAAGTTCTGGACTGACCCTTGGGTTAATGGAGGGCGTTTAAAAGATTGTCATGGAGATAGAGCAGTGTATGATCTAGGCGTGGGGCCTGATATTAACGTCCCTCAATTTATTCAGAATCACAGGTGGAGGTTTCCCACTCCCACTTCAAATGCATTGATGGATATCTTCCAAACGATTCCAAATGAGATCGAGCCATGGCCTAACTTCAATGATGGACTTGTTTGGACTCTACAAGAGCATGGCAACTTCACTTTAAAGTCTCCTCACAATCTAGTATGCAGGAAATGGGATCAAACCCTCCAGCGGCTTTCTATGATTTGGTTTACAGGGTGTATTAAAAAACACTCCATCTGTGCTTGGATGTTACTAAGGGGAAGGCTAAAGAAAAAAGATTTTCTCCTTCAAAGGAATGTGGCGTGTGATTCTTGTTGCGTTCTTTGCAATTTGTACATGTGAGACAGCTGCTCATTTAATTTTCTACTGCCCTTACTCTCAAGAAGTGTGGAAATCTCTCTTAGAAAAGCTAGACCTGGAGCCGATCAGCTGTGAAAATCCTCCATTGGAATTGCCGGAATCCATTATATTTCCAATAGAGCAGCAACAGACAGGCCTTCTGACTCCTGGGAACACTCCAGCACGGCTGTGTTACAGAACATTATTCAGACCGCATGCAGCAGAACTCATTATCTTGACATAGCTTTCTTTCCCAAATGAAATTTGTCATCATTGGAATGTTCCTCCAAGCAACTCAGGTCTCCGATCGAAGCTTCCTCCCTAATTGAACCCTGGGTGGCGAGTATCTACTTGGTCAACTAATAACCATGTGATTGGAGTTCTACGGAGTGACGTCCATAAACAGAAGGCAGGTCACATTTAGCAGGAGTTGACTTACTTTATGGCAGTATTTCAAATGATGCAGCTCATTCCAGAGAATATCACACATCTTACTATTGACTCAGATTCAGCGCTCCATCAAGTCCTCAGAAGTCTGATTGGAAGGTACGCTTTCAAGTAAGAAGATTACATACATTTCCTAATAAATTTGAGCAGATTCAGTACTTGATGCTTCATCTAAGAACAGCTCGATTCCGCAAAGTTTTAAACAGAAACTCAGCTACTTTCTACGGTAATCATAATGCATTTGAATATTTGTATAGACAAAAATATAGAAGCTAGTGAGCAGCTTTGGTGGTTAGTTTATTTATGGATTATTTTAGTACTTATTTGTTTATTAGTTGTAAATAGAGGGGTATGCCCCTTTGGAAGCATCTTCCATGTGGGAGAGTTCCTTTTCTGTATTATATTCTTTTAGAAATAGAAGAACTAACTTTTCCTTCAAAAAAAAATAAAGAAAAGATAAAAACCAGTCTCGAGGGATTCTGCCCCGTTTCCGACCAAAAACCGTATCTCGTGCAGTCAAGAGCCGACATTTGGATAAAAACGCGGGTTCGATGATTCTAGTGCATTTCATGGCATCACGATCTAGTCTTACGCTTCGAGATGCGTTCCATACTACTCTAGGCCGAAACACACATTTCAGGTTATTTTGAGATACGTTTAGCTTAAAGACGTTTTTCACGCGATTCTGGGGTTAGGAACGCGTTGCAGGGGTTTCAAGGTTGTTTAAGACCGAGACCAGTGCTTCGGGCAGTTCGTTGGTAGTTCTAGGCGGCTCTGGGAGAATGAAGGTTGTAAACCGCATTTCACGCGATTCATAGTTCAGAGCCGCGCTCTGGAGCTTCTGTGACGTCTTCTTACTTCAGAACGGGCTTCTGGGGAATTATGGCTCAAGAGCTAATCCTGTCGGACTTTGCCTCATTTCTGACTTTCAAGACAGTTTTGTGCAATCCGTGCCCATTATTTGGAGATAAATGGGTGCAGCGGCACTCTAGGCGTTTTGGGGTATTCCGGTCCAGTCTTTCACCTTAAAATTCGTTTCAGGCGATTCTATGCAGAAGCACCCGTTTGATGATATTCTGAGATACCTTCCTCTTTAATAAGTATTTCAGGCGAATCACGGCTTAGGAACGCATTACATGGGCTTTAGGGTTGTTTCAGACTAAAACGCGTGCTTCGGGCAATTCCGAGGTGATTTTATCATGAAACCACGTTCTAGGTGGCTCTTGAAAGATGCTGGCTCCAAACCGCGTTTCACGAAATCCACGGTCGAAAGACGCGCATAGGAAACTTCCAGGAATCCTTTTCCCCTTCAGACGGGACTCGGGCAAACTGGGGTTGAACAACTCATCGTGCGGTATTCAGAGACATTTCTTACTGAAAACCGTATTTCGTGCGGTGAATAGCCTATATCCGGATAAAAGCGTGTCCAGGGTGATTCTACGGCACTCAGGGGGTTATGCTCTTCCGTTTTGCTTTGAAATGCATCTCATACGGTCCTAGGCTGAAATACGCATTTTAGGATATTATGAGGTATGCCTTTCTTTAAAACGTGCTCCACGCGATTCTAGGGTTTCGAACGAATTGCCGGCTATTCAAGGTTGTTTAAGACCGGATCCCATGCTTCGGGCAGCCTGTTGGGGATTCTAAGCGTCTCCTGGCAAATGTAAGCTGTAAACAGCGTTTCGCGCAAGTGATGGTTAGAAGACTCGCTCGTGAAAGTACGAGTACTGCTTTTTCTTTTTCTTTTTTACTTTGAAATGGGTTTCCGGCAAGTTAGTGCATAAAAACTAGTCTCGAGCAGTGGCAGCAGCAAATCTCGAGCACTCTCTTGATCATTTTAAGGAATTCGCAGGGCTGGGCGTCAATTGGACAAAAAGGTGCAAGTTTCTTTGCAAATTGTAAGACTGATGAACAGATGGCAATATCTTCAATTCTTAATGTCACGAAGGTAGATCTTCCAATCAGATATGTTGGGGTTCCCTTGTCTTCCAGGAAGCTCAATTTCAATGACCGTGAACCTCTACTAGCGAAAGTTCGGCAACGATTATTTGGGTGGAAAGCTAAAGCATCATCATATGCAGGTAGCGTGGAACTGATTAAGTCTACATTATCTTCCTTCCATCTATTACGGGCGACTGTATTTATGCTTCCTCAAGCTGCTTTGCATGCTTTGGATCGTCATGTCAGGGACTTCCTCTGGAATTGTTGAATTCTCATTACATCCATCCTATAGCTTGGGACTCTATATGCCAACCGATAGCTATGGGTGGATTGGGTATCAACTCAATTCATGGAACAGCCAAGGCAGCCCTCTTAAGGAAAGTTTGGAATGTTGTCAGCAACAAACACACCTGCTGGAGCTTATGGACTAATGACAAGTACTTCCGTGGAACGTCTTTTTGGGACGTGTTAATCCCTAAAACTGCCCCTTGGGGTTGGAAGAACATTTTAGTGCTTAGACTGATTGCTATGCCTCACATAAAATTACTAGCTGGCAATGGGCACCAAATAAAGTTCTGGACTGACCCTTGGGTTAATGGAGGGCGTTTAAAAGATTGTCATGGAGATAGAGCAGTGTATGATCTAGGCGTGGGGCCTGATATTAACGTCCCTCAATTTATTCAGAATCACAGGTGGAGGTTTCCCACTCCCACTTCAAATGCATTGATGGATATCTTCCAAACGATTCCAAATGAGATCGAGCCATGGCCTAACTTCAATGATGGACTTGTTTGGACTCTACAAGAGCATGGCAACTTCACTTTAAAGTCTCCTCACAATCTAGTATGCAGGAAATGGGATCAAACCCTCCAGCGGCTTTCTATGATTTGGTTTACAGGGTGTATTAAAAAACACTCCATCTGTGCTTGGATGTTACTAAGGGGAAGGCTAAAGAAAAAAGATTTTCTCCTTCAAAGGAATGTGGCGTGTGATTCTTGTTGCGTTCTTTGCAATTTGTACATGTGAGACAGCTGCTCATTTAATTTTCTACTGCCCTTACTCTCAAGAAGTGTGGAAATCTCTCTTAGAAAAGCTAGACCTGGAGCCGATCAGCTGTGAAAATCCTCCATTGGAATTGCCGGAATCCATTATATTTCCAATAGAGCAGCAACAGACAGGCCTTCTGACTCCTGGGAACACTCCAGCACGGCTGTGTTACAGAACATTATTCAGACCGCATGCAGCAGAACTCATTATCTTGACATAGCTTTCTTTCCCAAATGAAATTTGTCATCATTGGAATGTTCCTCCAAGCAACTCAGGTCTCCGATCGAAGCTTCCTCCCTAATTGAACCCTGGGTGGCGAGTATCTACTTGGTCAACTAATAACCATGTGATTGGAGTTCTACGGAGTGACGTCCATAAACAGAAGGCAGGTCACATTTAGCAGGAGTTGACTTACTTTATGGCAGTATTTCAAATGATGCAGCTCATTCCAGAGAATATCACACATCTTACTATTGACTCAGATTCAGCGCTCCATCAAGTCCTCAGAAGTCTGATTGGAAGGTACGCTTTCAAGTAAGAAGATTACATACATTTCCTAATAAATTTGAGCAGATTCAGTACTTGATGCTTCATCTAAGAACAGCTCGATTCCGCAAAGTTTTAAACAGAAACTCAGCTACTTTCTACGGTAATCATAATGCATTTGAATATTTGTATAGACAAAAATATAGAAGCTAGTGAGCAGCTTTGGTGGTTAGTTTATTTATGGATTATTTTAGTACTTATTTGTTTATTAGTTGTAAATAGAGGGGTATGCCCCTTTGGAAGCATCTTCCATGTGGGAGAGTTCCTTTTCTGTATTATATTCTTTTAGAAATAGAAGAACTAACTTTTCCTTCAAAAAAAAATAAAGAAAAGATAAAAACCAGTCTCGAGGGATTCTGCCCCGTTTCCGACCAAAAACCGTATCTCGTGCAGTCAAGAGCCGACATTTGGATAAAAACGCGGGTTCGATGATTCTAGTGCATTTCATGGCATCACGATCTAGTCTTACGCTTCGAGATGCGTTCCATACTACTCTAGGCCGAAACACACATTTCAGGTTATTTTGAGATACGTTTAGCTTAAAGACGTTTTTCACGCGATTCTGGGGTTAGGAACGCGTTGCAGGGGTTTCAAGGTTGTTTAAGACCGAGACCAGTGCTTCGGGCAGTTCGTTGGTAGTTCTAGGCGGCTCTGGGAGAATGAAGGTTGTAAACCGCATTTCACGCGATTCATAGTTCAGAGCCGCGCTCTGGAGCTTCTGTGACGTCTTCTTACTTCAGAACGGGCTTCTGGGGAATTATGGCTCAAGAGCTAATCCTGTCGGACTTTGCCTCATTTCTGACTTTCAAGACAGTTTTGTGCAATCCGTGCCCATTATTTGGAGATAAATGGGTGCAGCGGCACTCTAGGCGTTTTGGGGTATTCCGGTCCAGTCTTTCACCTTAAAATTCGTTTCAGGCGATTCTATGCAGAAGCACCCGTTTGATGATATTCTGAGATACCTTCCTCTTTAATAAGTATTTCAGGCGAATCACGGCTTAGGAACGCATTACATGGGCTTTAGGGTTGTTTCAGACTAAAACGCGTGCTTCGGGCAATTCCGAGGTGATTTTATCATGAAACCACGTTCTAGGTGGCTCTTGAAAGATGCTGGCTCCAAACCGCGTTTCACGAAATCCACGGTCGAAAGACGCGCATAGGAAACTTCCAGGAATCCTTTTCCCCTTCAGACGGGACTCGGGCAAACTGGGGTTGAACAACTCATCGTGCGGTATTCAGAGACATTTCTTACTGAAAACCGTATTTCGTGCGGTGAATAGCCTATATCCGGATAAAAGCGTGTCCAGGGTGATTCTACGGCACTCAGGGGGTTATGCTCTTCCGTTTTGCTTTGAAATGCATCTCATACGGTCCTAGGCTGAAATACGCATTTTAGGATATTATGAGGTATGCCTTTCTTTAAAACGTGCTCCACGCGATTCTAGGGTTTCGAACGAATTGCCGGCTATTCAAGGTTGTTTAAGACCGGATCCCATGCTTCGGGCAGCCTGTTGGGGATTCTAAGCGTCTCCTGGCAAATGTAAGCTGTAAACAGCGTTTCGCGCAAGTGATGGTTAGAAGACTCGCTCGTGAAAGTACGAGTACTGCTTTTTCTTTTTCTTTTTTACTTTGAAATGGGTTTCCGGCAAGTTAGTGCATAAAAACTAGTCTCGAGCAGTGGCAGCAGCAAATCTCGAGCACTCTCTTGATCATTTTAAGGAATTCGCAGGGCTGGGCGTCAATTGGACAAAAAGGTGCAAGTTTCTTTGCAAATTGTAAGACTGATGAACAGATGGCAATATCTTCAATTCTTAATGTCACGAAGGTAGATCTTCCAATCAGATATGTTGGGGTTCCCTTGTCTTCCAGGAAGCTCAATTTCAATGACCGTGAACCTCTACTAGCGAAAGTTCGGCAACGATTATTTGGGTGGAAAGCTAAAGCATCATCATATGCAGGTAGCGTGGAACTGATTAAGTCTACATTATCTTCCTTCCATCTATTACGGGCGACTGTATTTATGCTTCCTCAAGCTGCTTTGCATGCTTTGGATCGTCATGTCAGGGACTTCCTCTGGAATTGTTGAATTCTCATTACATCCATCCTATAGCTTGGGACTCTATATGCCAACCGATAGCTATGGGTGGATTGGGTATCAACTCAATTCATGGAACAGCCAAGGCAGCCCTCTTAAGGAAAGTTTGGAATGTTGTCAGCAACAAACACACCTGCTGGAGCTTATGGACTAATGACAAGTACTTCCGTGGAACGTCTTTTTGGGACGTGTTAATCCCTAAAACTGCCCCTTGGGGTTGGAAGAACATTTTAGTGCTTAGACTGATTGCTATGCCTCACATAAAATTACTAGCTGGCAATGGGCACCAAATAAAGTTCTGGACTGACCCTTGGGTTAATGGAGGGCGTTTAAAAGATTGTCATGGAGATAGAGCAGTGTATGATCTAGGCGTGGGGCCTGATATTAACGTCCCTCAATTTATTCAGAATCACAGGTGGAGGTTTCCCACTCCCACTTCAAATGCATTGATGGATATCTTCCAAACGATTCCAAATGAGATCGAGCCATGGCCTAACTTCAATGATGGACTTGTTTGGACTCTACAAGAGCATGGCAACTTCACTTTAAAGTCTCCTCACAATCTAGTATGCAGGAAATGGGATCAAACCCTCCAGCGGCCTTCTATGATTTGGTTTACAGGGTGTATTAAAAAACACTCCATCTGTGCTTGGATGTTACTAAGGGGAAGGCTAAAGAAAAAAGATTTTCTCCTTCAAAGGAATGTGGCGTGTGATTCTTGTTGCGTTCTTTGCAATTTGTACATGTGAGACAGCTGCTCATTTAATTTTCTACTGCCCTTACTCTCAAGAAGTGTGGAAATCTCTCTTAGAAAAGCTAGACCTGGAGCCGATCAGCTGTGAAAATCCTCCATTGGAATTGCCGGAATCCATTATATTTCCAATAGAGCAGCAACAGACAGGCCTTCTGACTCCTGGGAACACTCCAGCACGGCTGTGTTACAGAACATTATTCAGACCGCATGCAGCAGAACTCATTATCTTGACATAGCTTTCTTTCCCAAATGAAATTTGTCATCATTGGAATGTTCCTCCAAGCAACTCAGGTCTCCGATCGAAGCTTCCTCCCTAATTGAACCCTGGGTGGCGAGTATCTACTTGGTCAACTAATAACCATGTGATTGGAGTTCTACGGAGTGACGTCCATAAACAGAAGGCAGGTCACATTTAGCAGGAGTTGACTTACTTTATGGCAGTATTTCAAATGATGCAGCTCATTCCAGAGAATATCACACATCTTACTATTGACTCAGATTCAGCGCTCCATCAAGTCCTCAGAAGTCTGATTGGAAGGTACGCTTTCAAGTAAGAAGATTACATACATTTCCTAATAAATTTGAGCAGATTCAGTACTTGATGCTTCATCTAAGAACAGCTCGATTCCGCAAAGTTTTAAACAGAAACTCAGCTACTTTCTACGGTAATCATAATGCATTTGAATATTTGTATAGACAAAAATATAGAAGCTAGTGAGCAGCTTTGGTGGTTAGTTTATTTATGGATTATTTTAGTACTTATTTGTTTATTAGTTGTAAATAGAGGGGTATGCCCCTTTGGAAGCATCTTCCATGTGGGAGAGTTCCTTTTCTGTATTATATTCTTTTAGAAATAGAAGAACTAACTTTTCCTTCAAAAAAAAATAAAGAAAAGATAAAAACCAGTCTCGAGGGATTCTGCCCCGTTTCCGACCAAAAACCGTATCTCGTGCAGTCAAGAGCCGACATTTGGATAAAAACGCGGGTTCGATGATTCTAGTGCATTTCATGGCATCACGATCTAGTCTTACGCTTCGAGATGCGTTCCATACTACTCTAGGCCGAAACACACATTTCAGGTTATTTTGAGATACGTTTAGCTTAAAGACGTTTTTCACGCGATTCTGGGGTTAGGAACGCGTTGCAGGGGTTTCAAGGTTGTTTAAGACCGAGACCAGTGCTTCGGGCAGTTCGTTGGTAGTTCTAGGCGGCTCTGGGAGAATGAAGGTTGTAAACCGCATTTCACGCGATTCATAGTTCAGAGCCGCGCTCTGGAGCTTCTGTGACGTCTTCTTACTTCAGAACGGGCTTCTGGGGAATTATGGCTCAAGAGCTAATCCTGTCGGACTTTGCCTCATTTCTGACTTTCAAGACAGTTTTGTGCAATCCGTGCCCATTATTTGGAGATAAATGGGTGCAGCGGCACTCTAGGCGTTTTGGGGTATTCCGGTCCAGTCTTTCACCTTAAAATTCGTTTCAGGCGATTCTATGCAGAAGCACCCGTTTGATGATATTCTGAGATACCTTCCTCTTTAATAAGTATTTCAGGCGAATCACGGCTTAGGAACGCATTACATGGGCTTTAGGGTTGTTTCAGACTAAAACGCGTGCTTCGGGCAATTCCGAGGTGATTTTATCATGAAACCACGTTCTAGGTGGCTCTTGAAAGATGCTGGCTCCAAACCGCGTTTCACGAAATCCACGGTCGAAAGACGCGCATAGGAAACTTCCAGGAATCCTTTTCCCCTTCAGACGGGACTCGGGCAAACTGGGGTTGAACAACTCATCGTGCGGTATTCAGAGACATTTCTTACTGAAAACCGTATTTCGTGCGGTGAATAGCCTATATCCGGATAAAAGCGTGTCCAGGGTGATTCTACGGCACTCAGGGGGTTATGCTCTTCCGTTTTGCTTTGAAATGCATCTCATACGGTCCTAGGCTGAAATACGCATTTTAGGATATTATGAGGTATGCCTTTCTTTAAAACGTGCTCCACGCGATTCTAGGGTTTCGAACGAATTGCCGGCTATTCAAGGTTGTTTAAGACCGGATCCCATGCTTCGGGCAGCCTGTTGGGGATTCTAAGCGTCTCCTGGCAAATGTAAGCTGTAAACAGCGTTTCGCGCAAGTGATGGTTAGAAGACTCGCTCGTGAAAGTACGAGTACTGCTTTTTCTTTTTCTTTTTTACTTTGAAATGGGTTTCCGGCAAGTTAGTGCATAAAAACTAGTCTCGAGCAGTGGCAGCAGCAAATCTCGAGCACTCTCTTGATCATTTTAAGGAATTCGCAGGGCTGGGCGTCAATTGGACAAAAAGGTGCAAGTTTCTTTGCAAATTGTAAGACTGATGAACAGATGGCAATATCTTCAATTCTTAATGTCACGAAGGTAGATCTTCCAATCAGATATGTTGGGGTTCCCTTGTCTTCCAGGAAGCTCAATTTCAATGACCGTGAACCTCTACTAGCGAAAGTTCGGCAACGATTATTTGGGTGGAAAGCTAAAGCATCATCATATGCAGGTAGCGTGGAACTGATTAAGTCTACATTATCTTCCTTCCATCTATTACGGGCGACTGTATTTATGCTTCCTCAAGCTGCTTTGCATGCTTTGGATCGTCATGTCAGGGACTTCCTCTGGAATTGTTGAATTCTCATTACATCCATCCTATAGCTTGGGACTCTATATGCCAACCGATAGCTATGGGTGGATTGGGTATCAACTCAATTCATGGAACAGCCAAGGCAGCCCTCTTAAGGAAAGTTTGGAATGTTGTCAGCAACAAACACACCTGCTGGAGCTTATGGACTAATGACAAGTACTTCCGTGGAACGTCTTTTTGGGACGTGTTAATCCCTAAAACTGCCCCTTGGGGTTGGAAGAACATTTTAGTGCTTAGACTGATTGCTATGCCTCACATAAAATTACTAGCTGGCAATGGGCACCAAATAAAGTTCTGGACTGACCCTTGGGTTAATGGAGGGCGTTTAAAAGATTGTCATGGAGATAGAGCAGTGTATGATCTAGGCGTGGGGCCTGATATTAACGTCCCTCAATTTATTCAGAATCACAGGTGGAGGTTTCCCACTCCCACTTCAAATGCATTGATGGATATCTTCCAAACGATTCCAAATGAGATCGAGCCATGGCCTAACTTCAATGATGGACTTGTTTGGACTCTACAAGAGCATGGCAACTTCACTTTAAAGTCTCCTCACAATCTAGTATGCAGGAAATGGGATCAAACCCTCCAGCGGCCTTCTATGATTTGGTTTACAGGGTGTATTAAAAAACACTCCATCTGTGCTTGGATGTTACTAAGGGGAAGGCTAAAGAAAAAAGATTTTCTCCTTCAAAGGAATGTGGCGTGTGATTCTTGTTGCGTTCTTTGCAATTTGTACATGTGAGACAGCTGCTCATTTAATTTTCTACTGCCCTTACTCTCAAGAAGTGTGGAAATCTCTCTTAGAAAAGCTAGACCTGGAGCCGATCAGCTGTGAAAATCCTCCATTGGAATTGCCGGAATCCATTATATTTCCAATAGAGCAGCAACAGACAGGCCTTCTGACTCCTGGGAACACTCCAGCACGGCTGTGTTACAGAACATTATTCAGACCGCATGCAGCAGAACTCATTATCTTGACATAGCTTTCTTTCCCAAATGAAATTTGTCATCATTGGAATGTTCCTCCAAGCAACTCAGGTCTCCGATCGAAGCTTCCTCCCTAATTGAACCCTGGGTGGCGAGTATCTACTTGGTCAACTAATAACCATGTGATTGGAGTTCTACGGAGTGACGTCCATAAACAGAAGGCAGGTCACATTTAGCAGGAGTTGACTTACTTTATGGCAGTATTTCAAATGATGCAGCTCATTCCAGAGAATATCACACATCTTACTATTGACTCAGATTCAGCGCTCCATCAAGTCCTCAGAAGTCTGATTGGAAGGTACGCTTTCAAGTAAGAAGATTACATACATTTCCTAATAAATTTGAGCAGATTCAGTACTTGATGCTTCATCTAAGAACAGCTCGATTCCGCAAAGTTTTAAACAGAAACTCAGCTACTTTCTACGGTAATCATAATGCATTTGAATATTTGTATAGACAAAAATATAGAAGCTAGTGAGCAGCTTTGGTGGTTAGTTTATTTATGGATTATTTTAGTACTTATTTGTTTATTAGTTGTAAATAGAGGGGTATGCCCCTTTGGAAGCATCTTCCATGTGGGAGAGTTCCTTTTCTGTATTATATTCTTTTAGAAATAGAAGAACTAACTTTTCCTTCAAAAAAAAATAAAGAAAAGATAAAAACCAGTCTCGAGGGATTCTGCCCCGTTTCCGACCAAAAACCGTATCTCGTGCAGTCAAGAGCCGACATTTGGATAAAAACGCGGGTTCGATGATTCTAGTGCATTTCATGGCATCACGATCTAGTCTTACGCTTCGAGATGCGTTCCATACTACTCTAGGCCGAAACACACATTTCAGGTTATTTTGAGATACGTTTAGCTTAAAGACGTTTTTCACGCGATTCTGGGGTTAGGAACGCGTTGCAGGGGTTTCAAGGTTGTTTAAGACCGAGACCAGTGCTTCGGGCAGTTCGTTGGTAGTTCTAGGCGGCTCTGGGAGAATGAAGGTTGTAAACCGCATTTCACGCGATTCATAGTTCAGAGCCGCGCTCTGGAGCTTCTGTGACGTCTTCTTACTTCAGAACGGGCTTCTGGGGAATTATGGCTCAAGAGCTAATCCTGTCGGACTTTGCCTCATTTCTGACTTTCAAGACAGTTTTGTGCAATCCGTGCCCATTATTTGGAGATAAATGGGTGCAGCGGCACTCTAGGCGTTTTGGGGTATTCCGGTCCAGTCTTTCACCTTAAAATTCGTTTCAGGCGATTCTATGCAGAAGCACCCGTTTGATGATATTCTGAGATACCTTCCTCTTTAATAAGTATTTCAGGCGAATCACGGCTTAGGAACGCATTACATGGGCTTTAGGGTTGTTTCAGACTAAAACGCGTGCTTCGGGCAATTCCGAGGTGATTTTATCATGAAACCACGTTCTAGGTGGCTCTTGAAAGATGCTGGCTCCAAACCGCGTTTCACGAAATCCACGGTCGAAAGACGCGCATAGGAAACTTCCAGGAATCCTTTTCCCCTTCAGACGGGACTCGGGCAAACTGGGGTTGAACAACTCATCGTGCGGTATTCAGAGACATTTCTTACTGAAAACCGTATTTCGTGCGGTGAATAGCCTATATCCGGATAAAAGCGTGTCCAGGGTGATTCTACGGCACTCAGGGGGTTATGCTCTTCCGTTTTGCTTTGAAATGCATCTCATACGGTCCTAGGCTGAAATACGCATTTTAGGATATTATGAGGTATGCCTTTCTTTAAAACGTGCTCCACGCGATTCTAGGGTTTCGAACGAATTGCCGGCTATTCAAGGTTGTTTAAGACCGGATCCCATGCTTCGGGCAGCCTGTTGGGGATTCTAAGCGTCTCCTGGCAAATGTAAGCTGTAAACAGCGTTTCGCGCAAGTGATGGTTAGAAGACTCGCTCGTGAAAGTACGAGTACTGCTTTTTCTTTTTCTTTTTTACTTTGAAATGGGTTTCCGGCAAGTTAGTGCATAAAAACTAGTCTCGAGCAGTGGCAGCAGCAAATCTCGAGCACTCTCTTGATCATTTTAAGGAATTCGCAGGGCTGGGCGTCAATTGGACAAAAAGGTGCAAGTTTCTTTGCAAATTGTAAGACTGATGAACAGATGGCAATATCTTCAATTCTTAATGTCACGAAGGTAGATCTTCCAATCAGATATGTTGGGGTTCCCTTGTCTTCCAGGAAGCTCAATTTCAATGACCGTGAACCTCTACTAGCGAAAGTTCGGCAACGATTATTTGGGTGGAAAGCTAAAGCATCATCATATGCAGGTAGCGTGGAACTGATTAAGTCTACATTATCTTCCTTCCATCTATTACGGGCGACTGTATTTATGCTTCCTCAAGCTGCTTTGCATGCTTTGGATCGTCATGTCAGGGACTTCCTCTGGAATTGTTGAATTCTCATTACATCCATCCTATAGCTTGGGACTCTATATGCCAACCGATAGCTATGGGTGGATTGGGTATCAACTCAATTCATGGAACAGCCAAGGCAGCCCTCTTAAGGAAAGTTTGGAATGTTGTCAGCAACAAACACACCTGCTGGAGCTTATGGACTAATGACAAGTACTTCCGTGGAACGTCTTTTTGGGACGTGTTAATCCCTAAAACTGCCCCTTGGGGTTGGAAGAACATTTTAGTGCTTAGACTGATTGCTATGCCTCACATAAAATTACTAGCTGGCAATGGGCACCAAATAAAGTTCTGGACTGACCCTTGGGTTAATGGAGGGCGTTTAAAAGATTGTCATGGAGATAGAGCAGTGTATGATCTAGGCGTGGGGCCTGATATTAACGTCCCTCAATTTATTCAGAATCACAGGTGGAGGTTTCCCACTCCCACTTCAAATGCATTGATGGATATCTTCCAAACGATTCCAAATGAGATCGAGCCATGGCCTAACTTCAATGATGGACTTGTTTGGACTCTACAAGAGCATGGCAACTTCACTTTAAAGTCTCCTCACAATCTAGTATGCAGGAAATGGGATCAAACCCTCCAGCGGCCTTCTATGATTTGGTTTACAGGGTGTATTAAAAAACACTCCATCTGTGCTTGGATGTTACTAAGGGGAAGGCTAAAGAAAAAAGATTTTCTCCTTCAAAGGAATGTGGCGTGTGATTCTTGTTGCGTTCTTTGCAATTTGTACATGTGAGACAGCTGCTCATTTAATTTTCTACTGCCCTTACTCTCAAGAAGTGTGGAAATCTCTCTTAGAAAAGCTAGACCTGGAGCCGATCAGCTGTGAAAATCCTCCATTGGAATTGCCGGAATCCATTATATTTCCAATAGAGCAGCAACAGACAGGCCTTCTGACTCCTGGGAACACTCCAGCACGGCTGTGTTACAGAACATTATTCAGACCGCATGCAGCAGAACTCATTATCTTGACATAGCTTTCTTTCCCAAATGAAATTTGTCATCATTGGAATGTTCCTCCAAGCAACTCAGGTCTCCGATCGAAGCTTCCTCCCTAATTGAACCCTGGGTGGCGAGTATCTACTTGGTCAACTAATAACCATGTGATTGGAGTTCTACGGAGTGACGTCCATAAACAGAAGGCAGGTCACATTTAGCAGGAGTTGACTTACTTTATGGCAGTATTTCAAATGATGCAGCTCATTCCAGAGAATATCACACATCTTACTATTGACTCAGATTCAGCGCTCCATCAAGTCCTCAGAAGTCTGATTGGAAGGTACGCTTTCAAGTAAGAAGATTACATACATTTCCTAATAAATTTGAGCAGATTCAGTACTTGATGCTTCATCTAAGAACAGCTCGATTCCGCAAAGTTTTAAACAGAAACTCAGCTACTTTCTACGGTAATCATAATGCATTTGAATATTTGTATAGACAAAAATATAGAAGCTAGTGAGCAGCTTTGGTGGTTAGTTTATTTATGGATTATTTTAGTACTTATTTGTTTATTAGTTGTAAATAGAGGGGTATGCCCCTTTGGAAGCATCTTCCATGTGGGAGAGTTCCTTTTCTGTATTATATTCTTTTAGAAATAGAAGAACTAACTTTTCCTTCAAAAAAAAATAAAGAAAAGATAAAAACCAGTCTCGAGGGATTCTGCCCCGTTTCCGACCAAAAACCGTATCTCGTGCAGTCAAGAGCCGACATTTGGATAAAAACGCGGGTTCGATGATTCTAGTGCATTTCATGGCATCACGATCTAGTCTTACGCTTCGAGATGCGTTCCATACTACTCTAGGCCGAAACACACATTTCAGGTTATTTTGAGATACGTTTAGCTTAAAGACGTTTTTCACGCGATTCTGGGGTTAGGAACGCGTTGCAGGGGTTTCAAGGTTGTTTAAGACCGAGACCAGTGCTTCGGGCAGTTCGTTGGTAGTTCTAGGCGGCTCTGGGAGAATGAAGGTTGTAAACCGCATTTCACGCGATTCATAGTTCAGAGCCGCGCTCTGGAGCTTCTGTGACGTCTTCTTACTTCAGAACGGGCTTCTGGGGAATTATGGCTCAAGAGCTAATCCTGTCGGACTTTGCCTCATTTCTGACTTTCAAGACAGTTTTGTGCAATCCGTGCCCATTATTTGGAGATAAATGGGTGCAGCGGCACTCTAGGCGTTTTGGGGTATTCCGGTCCAGTCTTTCACCTTAAAATTCGTTTCAGGCGATTCTATGCAGAAGCACCCGTTTGATGATATTCTGAGATACCTTCCTCTTTAATAAGTATTTCAGGCGAATCACGGCTTAGGAACGCATTACATGGGCTTTAGGGTTGTTTCAGACTAAAACGCGTGCTTCGGGCAATTCCGAGGTGATTTTATCATGAAACCACGTTCTAGGTGGCTCTTGAAAGATGCTGGCTCCAAACCGCGTTTCACGAAATCCACGGTCGAAAGACGCGCATAGGAAACTTCCAGGAATCCTTTTCCCCTTCAGACGGGACTCGGGCAAACTGGGGTTGAACAACTCATCGTGCGGTATTCAGAGACATTTCTTACTGAAAACCGTATTTCGTGCGGTGAATAGCCTATATCCGGATAAAAGCGTGTCCAGGGTGATTCTACGGCACTCAGGGGGTTATGCTCTTCCGTTTTGCTTTGAAATGCATCTCATACGGTCCTAGGCTGAAATACGCATTTTAGGATATTATGAGGTATGCCTTTCTTTAAAACGTGCTCCACGCGATTCTAGGGTTTCGAACGAATTGCCGGCTATTCAAGGTTGTTTAAGACCGGATCCCATGCTTCGGGCAGCCTGTTGGGGATTCTAAGCGTCTCCTGGCAAATGTAAGCTGTAAACAGCGTTTCGCGCAAGTGATGGTTAGAAGACTCGCTCGTGAAAGTACGAGTACTGCTTTTTCTTTTTCTTTTTTACTTTGAAATGGGTTTCCGGCAAGTTAGTGCATAAAAACTAGTCTCGAGCAGTGGCAGCAGCAAATCTCGAGCACTCTCTTGATCATTTTAAGGAATTCGCAGGGCTGGGCGTCAATTGGACAAAAAGGTGCAAGTTTCTTTGCAAATTGTAAGACTGATGAACAGATGGCAATATCTTCAATTCTTAATGTCACGAAGGTAGATCTTCCAATCAGATATGTTGGGGTTCCCTTGTCTTCCAGGAAGCTCAATTTCAATGACCGTGAACCTCTACTAGCGAAAGTTCGGCAACGATTATTTGGGTGGAAAGCTAAAGCATCATCATATGCAGGTAGCGTGGAACTGATTAAGTCTACATTATCTTCCTTCCATCTATTACGGGCGACTGTATTTATGCTTCCTCAAGCTGCTTTGCATGCTTTGGATCGTCATGTCAGGGACTTCCTCTGGAATTGTTGAATTCTCATTACATCCATCCTATAGCTTGGGACTCTATATGCCAACCGATAGCTATGGGTGGATTGGGTATCAACTCAATTCATGGAACAGCCAAGGCAGCCCTCTTAAGGAAAGTTTGGAATGTTGTCAGCAACAAACACACCTGCTGGAGCTTATGGACTAATGACAAGTACTTCCGTGGAACGTCTTTTTGGGACGTGTTAATCCCTAAAACTGCCCCTTGGGGTTGGAAGAACATTTTAGTGCTTAGACTGATTGCTATGCCTCACATAAAATTACTAGCTGGCAATGGGCACCAAATAAAGTTCTGGACTGACCCTTGGGTTAATGGAGGGCGTTTAAAAGATTGTCATGGAGATAGAGCAGTGTATGATCTAGGCGTGGGGCCTGATATTAACGTCCCTCAATTTATTCAGAATCACAGGTGGAGGTTTCCCACTCCCACTTCAAATGCATTGATGGATATCTTCCAAACGATTCCAAATGAGATCGAGCCATGGCCTAACTTCAATGATGGACTTGTTTGGACTCTACAAGAGCATGGCAACTTCACTTTAAAGTCTCCTCACAATCTAGTATGCAGGAAATGGGATCAAACCCTCCAGCGGCCTTCTATGATTTGGTTTACAGGGTGTATTAAAAAACACTCCATCTGTGCTTGGATGTTACTAAGGGGAAGGCTAAAGAAAAAAGATTTTCTCCTTCAAAGGAATGTGGCGTGTGATTCTTGTTGCGTTCTTTGCAATTTGTACATGTGAGACAGCTGCTCATTTAATTTTCTACTGCCCTTACTCTCAAGAAGTGTGGAAATCTCTCTTAGAAAAGCTAGACCTGGAGCCGATCAGCTGTGAAAATCCTCCATTGGAATTGCCGGAATCCATTATATTTCCAATAGAGCAGCAACAGACAGGCCTTCTGACTCCTGGGAACACTCCAGCACGGCTGTGTTACAGAACATTATTCAGACCGCATGCAGCAGAACTCATTATCTTGACATAGCTTTCTTTCCCAAATGAAATTTGTCATCATTGGAATGTTCCTCCAAGCAACTCAGGTCTCCGATCGAAGCTTCCTCCCTAATTGAACCCTGGGTGGCGAGTATCTACTTGGTCAACTAATAACCATGTGATTGGAGTTCTACGGAGTGACGTCCATAAACAGAAGGCAGGTCACATTTAGCAGGAGTTGACTTACTTTATGGCAGTATTTCAAATGATGCAGCTCATTCCAGAGAATATCACACATCTTACTATTGACTCAGATTCAGCGCTCCATCAAGTCCTCAGAAGTCTGATTGGAAGGTACGCTTTCAAGTAAGAAGATTACATACATTTCCTAATAAATTTGAGCAGATTCAGTACTTGATGCTTCATCTAAGAACAGCTCGATTCCGCAAAGTTTTAAACAGAAACTCAGCTACTTTCTACGGTAATCATAATGCATTTGAATATTTGTATAGACAAAAATATAGAAGCTAGTGAGCAGCTTTGGTGGTTAGTTTATTTATGGATTATTTTAGTACTTATTTGTTTATTAGTTGTAAATAGAGGGGTATGCCCCTTTGGAAGCATCTTCCATGTGGGAGAGTTCCTTTTCTGTATTATATTCTTTTAGAAATAGAAGAACTAACTTTTCCTTCAAAAAAAAATAAAGAAAAGATAAAAACCAGTCTCGAGGGATTCTGCCCCGTTTCCGACCAAAAACCGTATCTCGTGCAGTCAAGAGCCGACATTTGGATAAAAACGCGGGTTCGATGATTCTAGTGCATTTCATGGCATCACGATCTAGTCTTACGCTTCGAGATGCGTTCCATACTACTCTAGGCCGAAACACACATTTCAGGATATTTTGAGATACGTTTAGCTTAAAGACGTTTTTCACGCGATTCTGGGGTTAGGAACGCGTTGCAGGGGTTTCAAGGTTGTTTAAGACCGAGACCAGTGCTTCGGGCAGTTCGTTGGTAGTTCTAGGCGGCTCTGGGAGAATGAAGGTTGTAAACCGCATTTCACGCGATTCATAGTTCAGAGCCGCGCTCTGGAGCTTCTGTGACGTCTTCTTACTTCAGAACGGGCTTCTGGGGAATTATGGCTCAAGAGCTAATCCTGTCGGACTTTGCCTCATTTCTGACTTTCAAGACAGTTTTGTGCAATCCGTGCCCATTATTTGGAGATAAATGGGTGCAGCGGCACTCTAGGCGTTTTGGGGTATTCCGGTCCAGTCTTTCACCTTAAAATTCGTTTCAGGCGATTCTATGCAGAAGCACCCGTTTGATGATATTCTGAGATACCTTCCTCTTTAATAAGTATTTCAGGCGAATCACGGCTTAGGAACGCATTACATGGGCTTTAGGGTTGTTTCAGACTAAAACGCGTGCTTCGGGCAATTCCGAGGTGATTTTATCATGAAACCACGTTCTAGGTGGCTCTTGAAAGATGCTGGCTCCAAACCGCGTTTCACGAAATCCACGGTCGAAAGACGCGCATAGGAAACTTCCAGGAATCCTTTTCCCCTTCAGACGGGACTCGGGCAAACTGGGGTTGAACAACTCATCGTGCGGTATTCAGAGACATTTCTTACTGAAAACCGTATTTCGTGCGGTGAATAGCCTATATCCGGATAAAAGTGTGTCCAGGGTGATTCTACGGCACTCAGGGGGTTATGCTCTTCCGTTTTGCTTTGAAATGCATCTCATACGGTCCTAGGCTGAAATACGCATTTTAGGATATTATGAGGTATGCCTTTCTTTAAAACGTGCTCCACGCGATTCTAGGGTTTCGAACGAATTGCCGGCTATTCAAGGTTGTTTAAGACCGGATCCCATGCTTCGGGCAGCCTGTTGGGGATTCTAAGCGTCTCCTGGCAAATGTAAGCTGTAAACAGCGTTTCGCGCAAGTGATGGTTAGAAGACTCGCTCGTGAAAGTACGAGTACTGCTTTTTCTTTTTCTTTTTTACTTTGAAATGGGTTTCCGGCAAGTTAGTGCATAAAAACTAGTCTCGAGCAGTGGCAGCAGCAAATCTCGAGCACTCTCTTGATCATTTTAAGGAATTCGCAGGGCTGGGCGTCAATTGGACAAAAAGGTGCAAGTTTCTTTGCAAATTGTAAGACTGATGAACAGATGGCAATATCTTCAATTCTTAATGTCACGAAGGTAGATCTTCCAATCAGATATGTTGGGGTTCCCTTGTCTTCCAGGAAGCTCAATTTCAATGACCGTGAACCTCTACTAGCGAAAGTTCGGCAACGATTATTTGGGTGGAAAGCTAAAGCATCATCATATGCAGGTAGCGTGGAACTGATTAAGTCTACATTATCTTCCTTCCATCTATTACGGGCGACTGTATTTATGCTTCCTCAAGCTGCTTTGCATGCTTTGGATCGTCATGTCAGGGACTTCCTCTGGAATTGTTGAATTCGCATTACATCCATCCTATAGCTTGGGACTCTATATGCCAACCGATAGCTATGGGTGGATTGGGTATCAACTCAATTCATGGAACAGCCAAGGCAGCCCTCTTAAGGAAAGTTTGGAATGTTGTCAGCAACAAACACACCTGCTGGAGCTTATGGACTAATGACAAGTACTTCCGTGGAACGTCTTTTTGGGACGTGTTAATCCCTAAAACTGCCCCTTGGGGTTGGAAGAACATTTTAGTGCTTAGACTGATTGCTATGCCTCACATAAAATTACTAGCTGGCAATGGGCACCAAATAAAGTTCTGGACTGACCCTTGGGTTAATGGAGGGCGTTTAAAAGATTGTCATGGAGATAGAGCAGTGTATGATCTAGGCGTGGGGCCTGATATTAACGTCCCTCAATTTATTCAGAATCACAGGTGGAGGTTTCCCACTCCCACTTCAAATGCATTGATGGATATCTTCCAAACGATTCCAAATGAGATCGAGCCATGGCCTAACTTCAATGATGGACTTGTTTGGACTCTACAAGAGCATGGCAACTTCACTTTAAAGTCTCCTCACAATCTAGTATGCAGGAAATGGGATCAAACCCTCCAGCGGCCTTCTATGATTTGGTTTACAGGGTGTATTAAAAAACACTCCATCTGTGCTTGGATGTTACTAAGGGGAAGGCTAAAGAAAAAAGATTTTCTCCTTCAAAGGAATGTGGCGTGTGATTCTTGTTGCGTTCTTTGCAATTTGTACATGTGAGACAGCTGCTCATTTAATTTTCTACTGCCCTTACTCTCAAGAAGTGTGGAAATCTCTCTTAGAAAAGCTAGACCTGGAGCCGATCAGCTGTGAAAATCCTCCATTGGAATTGCCGGAATCCATTATATTTCCAATAGAGCAGCAACAGACAGGCCTTCTGACTCCTGGGAACACTCCAGCACGGCTGTGTTACAGAACATTATTCAGACCGCATGCAGCAGAACTCATTATCTTGACATAGCTTTCTTTCCCAAATGAAATTTGTCATCATTGGAATGTTCCTCCAAGCAACTCAGGTCTCCGATCGAAGCTTCCTCCCTAATTGAACCCTGGGTGGCGAGTATCTACTTGGTCAACTAATAACCATGTGATTGGAGTTCTACGGAGTGACGTCCATAAACAGAAGGCAGGTCACATTTAGCAGGAGTTGACTTACTTTATGGCAGTATTTCAAATGATGCAGCTCATTCCAGAGAATATCACACATCTTACTATTGACTCAGATTCAGCGCTCCATCAAGTCCTCAGAAGTCTGATTGGAAGGTACGCTTTCAAGTAAGAAGATTACATACATTTCCTAATAAATTTGAGCAGATTCAGTACTTGATGCTTCATCTAAGAACAGCTCGATTCCGCAAAGTTTTAAACAGAAACTCAGCTACTTTCTACGGTAATCATAATGCATTTGAATATTTGTATAGACAAAAATATAGAAGCTAGTGAGCAGCTTTGGTGGTTAGTTTATTTATGGATTATTTTAGTACTTATTTGTTTATTAGTTGTAAATAGAGGGGTATGCCCCTTTGGAAGCATCTTCCATGTGGGAGAGTTCCTTTTCTGTATTATATTCTTTTAGAAATAGAAGAACTAGCTTTTCCTTCAAAAAAAAATAAAGAAAAGATAAAAACCAGTCTCGAGGGATTCTGCCCCGTTTCCGACCAAAAACCGTATCTCGTGCAGTCAAGAGCCGACATTTGGATAAAAACGCGGGTTCGATGATTCTAGTGCATTTCATGGCATCACGATCTAGTCTTACGCTTCGAGATGCGTTCCATACTACTCTAGGCCGAAACACACATTTCAGGATATTTTGAGATACGTTTAGCTTAAAGACGTTTTTCACGCGATTCTGGGGTTAGGAACGCGTTGCAGGGGTTTCAAGGTTGTTTAAGACCGAGACCAGTGCTTCGGGCAGTTCGTTGGTAGTTCTAGGCGGCTCTGGGAGAATGAAGGTTGTAAACCGCATTTCACGCGATTCATAGTTCAGAGCCGCGCTCTGGAGCTTCTGTGACGTCTTCTTACTTCAGAACGGGCTTCTGGGGAATTATGGCTCAAGAGCTAATCCTGTCGGACTTTGCCTCATTTCTGACTTTCAAGACAGTTTTGTGCAATCCGTGCCCATTATTTGGAGATAAATGGGTGCAGCGGCACTCTAGGCGTTTTGGGGTATTCCGGTCCAGTCTTTCACCTTAAAATTCGTTTCAGGCGATTCTATGCAGAAGCACCCGTTTGATGATATTCTGAGATACCTTCCTCTTTAATAAGTATTTCAGGCGAATCACGGCTTAGGAACGCATTACATGGGCTTTAGGGTTGTTTCAGACTAAAACGCGTGCTTCGGGCAATTCCGAGGTGATTTTATCATGAAACCACGTTCTAGGTGGCTCTTGAAAGATGCTGGCTCCAAACCGCGTTTCACGAAATCCACGGTCGAAAGACGCGCATAGGAAACTTCCAGGAATCCTTTTCCCCTTCAGACGGGACTCGGGCAAACTGGGGTTGAACAACTCATCGTGCGGTATTCAGAGACATTTCTTACTGAAAACCGTATTTCGTGCGGTGAATAGCCTATATCCGGATAAAAGTGTGTCCAGGGTGATTCTACGGCACTCAGGGGGTTATGCTCTTCCGTTTTGCTTTGAAATGCATCTCATACGGTCCTAGGCTGAAATACGCATTTTAGGATATTATGAGGTATGCCTTTCTTTAAAACGTGCTCCACGCGATTCTAGGGTTTCGAACGAATTGCCGGCTATTCAAGGTTGTTTAAGACCGGATCCCATGCTTCGGGCAGCCTGTTGGGGATTCTAAGCGTCTCCTGGCAAATGTAAGCTGTAAACAGCGTTTCGCGCAAGTGATGGTTAGAAGACTCGCTCGTGAAAGTACGAGTACTGCTTTTTCTTTTTCTTTTTTACTTTGAAATGGGTTTCCGGCAAGTTAGTGCATAAAAACTAGTCTCGAGCAGTGGCAGCAGCAAATCTCGAGCACTCTCTTGATCATTTTAAGGAATTCGCAGGGCTGGGCGTCAATTGGACAAAAAGGTGCAAGTTTCTTTGCAAATTGTAAGACTGATGAACAGATGGCAATATCTTCAATTCTTAATGTCACGAAGGTAGATCTTCCAATCAGATATGTTGGGGTTCCCTTGTCTTCCAGGAAGCTCAATTTCAATGACCGTGAACCTCTACTAGCGAAAGTTCGGCAACGATTATTTGGGTGGAAAGCTAAAGCATCATCATATGCAGGTAGCGTGGAACTGATTAAGTCTACATTATCTTCCTTCCATCTATTACGGGCGACTGTATTTATGCTTCCTCAAGCTGCTTTGCATGCTTTGGATCGTCATGTCAGGGACTTCCTCTGGAATTGTTGAATTCGCATTACATCCATCCTATAGCTTGGGACTCTATATGCCAACCGATAGCTATGGGTGGATTGGGTATCAACTCAATTCATGGAACAGCCAAGGCAGCCCTCTTAAGGAAAGTTTGGAATGTTGTCAGCAACAAACACACCTGCTGGAGCTTATGGACTAATGACAAGTACTTCCGTGGAACGTCTTTTTGGGACGTGTTAATCCCTAAAACTGCCCCTTGGGGTTGGAAGAACATTTTAGTGCTTAGACTGATTGCTATGCCTCACATAAAATTACTAGCTGGCAATGGGCACCAAATAAAGTTCTGGACTGACCCTTGGGTTAATGGAGGGCGTTTAAAAGATTGTCATGGAGATAGAGCAGTGTATGATCTAGGCGTGGGGCCTGATATTAACGTCCCTCAATTTATTCAGAATCACAGGTGGAGGTTTCCCACTCCCACTTCAAATGCATTGATGGATATCTTCCAAACGATTCCAAATGAGATCGAGCCATGGCCTAACTTCAATGATGGACTTGTTTGGACTCTACAAGAGCATGGCAACTTCACTTTAAAGTCTCCTCACAATCTAGTATGCAGGAAATGGGATCAAACCCTCCAGCGGCCTTCTATGATTTGGTTTACAGGGTGTATTAAAAAACACTCCATCTGTGCTTGGATGTTACTAAGGGGAAGGCTAAAGAAAAAAGATTTTCTCCTTCAAAGGAATGTGGCGTGTGATTCTTGTTGCGTTCTTTGCAATTTGTACATGTGAGACAGCTGCTCATTTAATTTTCTACTGCCCTTACTCTCAAGAAGTGTGGAAATCTCTCTTAGAAAAGCTAGACCTGGAGCCGATCAGCTGTGAAAATCCTCCATTGGAATTGCCGGAATCCATTATATTTCCAATAGAGCAGCAACAGACAGGCCTTCTGACTCCTGGGAACACTCCAGCACGGCTGTGTTACAGAACATTATTCAGACCGCATGCAGCAGAACTCATTATCTTGACATAGCTTTCTTTCCCAAATGAAATTTGTCATCATTGGAATGTTCCTCCAAGCAACTCAGGTCTCCGATCGAAGCTTCCTCCCTAATTGAACCCTGGGTGGCGAGTATCTACTTGGTCAACTAATAACCATGTGATTGGAGTTCTACGGAGTGACGTCCATAAACAGAAGGCAGGTCACATTTAGCAGGAGTTGACTTACTTTATGGCAGTATTTCAAATGATGCAGCTCATTCCAGAGAATATCACACATCTTACTATTGACTCAGATTCAGCGCTCCATCAAGTCCTCAGAAGTCTGATTGGAAGGTACGCTTTCAAGTAAGAAGATTACATACATTTCCTAATAAATTTGAGCAGATTCAGTACTTGATGCTTCATCTAAGAACAGCTCGATTCCGCAAAGTTTTAAACAGAAACTCAGCTACTTTCTACGGTAATCATAATGCATTTGAATATTTGTATAGACAAAAATATAGAAGCTAGTGAGCAGCTTTGGTGGTTAGTTTATTTATGGATTATTTTAGTACTTATTTGTTTATTAGTTGTAAATAGAGGGGTATGCCCCTTTGGAAGCATCTTCCATGTGGGAGAGTTCCTTTTCTGTATTATATTCTTTTAGAAATAGAAGAACTAACTTTTCCTTCAAAAAAAAATAAAGAAAAGATAAAAACCAGTCTCGAGGAATTCTGCCCCGTTTCCGACCAAAAACCGTATCTCGTGCAGTCAAGAGCCGACATTTGGATAAAAACGCGGGTTCGATGATTCTAGTGCATTTCATGGCATCACGATCTAGTCTTACGCTTCGAGATGCGTTCCATACTACTCTAGGCCGAAACACACATTTCAGGATATTTTGAGATACGTTTAGCTTAAAGACGTTTTTCACGCGATTCTGGGGTTAGGAACGCGTTGCAGGGGTTTCAAGGTTGTTTAAGACCGAGACCAGTGCTTCGGGCAGTTCGTTGGTAGTTCTAGGCGGCTCTGGGAGAATGAAGGTTGTAAACCGCATTTCACGCGATTCATAGTTCAGAGCCGCGCTCTGGAGCTTCTGTGACGTCTTCTTACTTCAGAACGGGCTTCTGGGGAATTATGGCTCAAGAGCTAATCCTGTCGGACTTTGCCTCATTTCTGACTTTCAAGACAGTTTTGTGCAATCCGTGCCCATTATTTGGAGATAAATGGGTGCAGCGGCACTCTAGGCGTTTTGGGGTATTCCGGTCCAGTCTTTCACCTTAAAATTCGTTTCAGGCGATTCTATGCAGAAGCACCCGTTTGATGATATTCTGAGATACCTTCCTCTTTAATAAGTATTTCAGGCGAATCACGGCTTAGGAACGCATTACATGGGCTTTAGGGTTGTTTCAGACTAAAACGCGTGCTTCGGGCAATTCCGAGGTGATTTTATCATGAAACCACGTTCTAGGTGGCTCTTGAAAGATGCTGGCTCCAAACCGCGTTTCACGAAATCCACGGTCGAAAGACGCGCATAGGAAACTTCCAGGAATCCTTTTCCCCTTCAGACGGGACTCGGGCAAACTGGGGTTGAACAACTCATCGTGCGGTATTCAGAGACATTTCTTACTGAAAACCGTATTTCGTGCGGTGAATAGCCTATATCCGGATAAAAGCGTGTCCAGGGTGATTCTACGGCACTCAGGGGGTTATGCTCTTCCGTTTTGCTTTGAAATGCATCTCATACGGTCCTAGGCTGAAATACGCATTTTAGGATATTATGAGGTATGCCTTTCTTTAAAACGTGCTCCACGCGATTCTAGGGTTTCGAACGAATTGCCGGCTATTCAAGGTTGTTTAAGACCGGATCCCATGCTTCGGGCAGCCTGTTGGGGATTCTAAGCGTCTCCTGGCAAATGTAAGCTGTAAACAGCGTTTCGCGCAAGTGATGGTTAGAAGACTCGCTCGTGAAAGTACGAGTACTGCTTTTTCTTTTTCTTTTTTACTTTGAAATGGGTTTCCGGCAAGTTAGTGCATAAAAACTAGTCTCGAGCAGTGGCAGCAGCAAATCTCGAGCACTCTCTTGATCATTTTAAGGAATTCGCAGGGCTGGGCGTCAATTGGACAAAAAGGTGCAAGTTTCTTTGCAAATTGTAAGACTGATGAACAGATGGCAATATCTTCAATTCTTAATGTCACGAAGGTAGATCTTCCAATCAGATATGTTGGGGTTCCCTTGTCTTCCAGGAAGCTCAATTTCAATGACCGTGAACCTCTACTAGCGAAAGTTCGGCAACGATTATTTGGGTGGAAAGCTAAAGCATCATCATATGCAGGTAGCGTGGAACTGATTAAGTCTACATTATCTTCCTTCCATCTATTACGGGCGACTGTATTTATGCTTCCTCAAGCTGCTTTGCATGCTTTGGATCGTCATGTCAGGGACTTCCTCTGGAATTGTTGAATTCTCATTACATCCATCCTATAGCTTGGGACTCTATATGCCAACCGATAGCTATGGGTGGATTGGGTATCAACTCAATTCATGGAACAGCCAAGGCAGCCCTCTTAAGGAAAGTTTGGAATGTTGTCAGCAACAAACACACCTGCTGGAGCTTATGGACTAATGACAAGTACTTCCGTGGAACGTCTTTTTGGGACGTGTTAATCCCTAAAACTGCCCCTTGGGGTTGGAAGAACATTTTAGTGCTTAGACTGATTGCTATGCCTCACATAAAATTACTAGCTGGCAATGGGCACCAAATAAAGTTCTGGACTGACCCTTGGGTTAATGGAGGGCGTTTAAAAGATTGTCATGGAGATAGAGCAGTGTATGATCTAGGCGTGGGGCCTGATATTAACGTCCCTCAATTTATTCAGAATCACAGGTGGAGGTTTCCCACTCCCACTTCAAATGCATTGATGGATATCTTCCAAACGATTCCAAATGAGATCGAGCCATGGCCTAACTTCAATGATGGACTTGTTTGGACTCTACAAGAGCATGGCAACTTCACTTTAAAGTCTCCTCACAATCTAGTATGCAGGAAATGGGATCAAACCCTCCAGCGGCCTTCTATGATTTGGTTTACAGGGTGTATTAAAAAACACTCCATCTGTGCTTGGATGTTACTAAGGGGAAGGCTAAAGAAAAAAGATTTTCTCCTTCAAAGGAATGTGGCGTGTGATTCTTGTTGCGTTCTTTGCAATTTGTACATGTGAGACAGCTGCTCATTTAATTTTCTACTGCCCTTACTCTCAAGAAGTGTGGAAATCTCTCTTAGAAAAGCTAGACCTGGAGCCGATCAGCTGTGAAAATCCTCCATTGGAATTGCTGGAATCCATTATATTTCCAATAGAGCAGCAACAGACAGGCCTTCTGACTCCTGGGAACACTCCAGCACGGCTGTGTTACAGAACATTATTCAGACCGCATGCAGCAGAACTCATTATCTTGACATAGCTTTCTTTCCCAAATGAAATTTGTCATCATTGGAATGTTCCTCCAAGCAACTCAGGTCTCCGATCGAAGCTTCCTCCCTAATTGAACCCTGGGTGGCGAGTATCTACTTGGTCAACTAATAACCATGTGATTGGAGTTCTACGGAGTGACGTCCATAAACAGAAGGCAGGTCACATTTAGCAGGAGTTGACTTACTTTATGGCAGTATTTCAAATGATGCAGCTCATTCCAGAGAATATCACACATCTTACTATTGACTCAGATTCAGCGCTCCATCAAGTCCTCAGAAGTCTGATTGGAAGGTACGCTTTCAAGTAAGAAGATTACATACATTTCCTAATAAATTTGAGCAGATTCAGTACTTGATGCTTCATCTAAGAACAGCTCGATTCCGCAAAGTTTTAAACAGAAACTCAGCTACTTTCTACGGTAATCATAATGCATTTGAATATTTGTATAGACAAAAATATAGAAGCTAGTGAGCAGCTTTGGTGGTTAGTTTATTTATGGATTATTTTAGTACTTATTTGTTTATTAGTTGTAAATAGAGGGGTATGCCCCTTTGGAAGCATCTTCCATGTGGGAGAGTTCCTTTTCTGTATTATATTCTTTTAGAAATAGAAGAACTAACTTTTCCTTCAAAAAAAAATAAAGAAAAGATAAAAACCAGTCTCGAGGGATTCTGCCCCGTTTCCGACCAAAAACCGTATCTCGTGCAGTCAAGAGCCGACATTTGGATAAAAACGCGGGTTCGATGATTCTAGTGCATTTCATGGCATCACGATCTAGTCTTACGCTTCGAGATGCGTTCCATACTACTCTAGGCCGAAACACACATTTCAGGATATTTTGAGATACGTTTAGCTTAAAGACGTTTTTCACGCGATTCTGGGGTTAGGAACGCGTTGCAGGGGTTTCAAGGTTGTTTAAGACCGAGACCAGTGCTTCGGGCAGTTCGTTGGTAGTTCTAGGCGGCTCTGGGAGAATGAAGGTTGTAAACCGCATTTCACGCGATTCATAGTTCAGAGCCGCGCTCTGGAGCTTCTGTGACGTCTTCTTACTTCAGAACGGGCTTCTGGGGAATTATGGCTCAAGAGCTAATCCTGTCGGACTTTGCCTCATTTCTGACTTTCAAGACAGTTTTGTGCAATCCGTGCCCATTATTTGGAGATAAATGGGTGCAGCGGCACTCTAGGCGTTTTGGGGTATTCCGGTCCAGTCTTTCACCTTAAAATTCGTTTCAGGCGATTCTATGCAGAAGCACCCGTTTGATGATATTCTGAGATACCTTCCTCTTTAATAAGTATTTCAGGCGAATCACGGCTTAGGAACGCATTACATGGGCTTTAGGGTTGTTTCAGACTAAAACGCGTGCTTCGGGCAATTCCGAGGTGATTTTATCATGAAACCACGTTCTAGGTGGCTCTTGAAAGATGCTGGCTCCAAACCGCGTTTCACGAAATCCACGGTCGAAAGACGCGCATAGGAAACTTCCAGGAATCCTTTTCCCCTTCAGACGGGACTCGGGCAAACTGGGGTTGAACAACTCATCGTGCGGTATTCAGAGACATTTCTTACTGAAAACCGTATTTCGTGCGGTGAATAGCCTATATCCGGATAAAAGCGTGTCCAGGGTGATTCTACGGCACTCAGGGGGTTATGCTCTTCCGTTTTGCTTTGAAATGCATCTCATACGGTCCTAGGCTGAAATACGCATTTTAGGATATTATGAGGTATGCCTTTCTTTAAAACGTGCTCCACGCGATTCTAGGGTTTCGAACGAATTGCCGGCTATTCAAGGTTGTTTAAGACCGGATCCCATGCTTCGGGCAGCCTGTTGGGGATTCTAAGCGTCTCCTGGCAAATGTAAGCTGTAAACAGCGTTTCGCGCAAGTGATGGTTAGAAGACTCGCTCGTGAAAGTACGAGTACTGCTTTTTCTTTTTCTTTTTTACTTTGAAATGGGTTTCCGGCAAGTTAGTGCATAAAAACTAGTCTCGAGCAGTGGCAGCAGCAAATCTCGAGCACTCTCTTGATCATTTTAAGGAATTCGCAGGGCTGGGCGTCAATTGGACAAAAAGGTGCAAGTTTCTTTGCAAATTGTAAGACTGATGAACAGATGGCAATATCTTCAATTCTTAATGTCACGAAGGTAGATCTTCCAATCAGATATGTTGGGGTTCCCTTGTCTTCCAGGAAGCTCAATTTCAATGACCGTGAACCTCTACTAGCGAAAGTTCGGCAACGATTATTTGGGTGGAAAGCTAAAGCATCATCATATGCAGGTAGCGTGGAACTGATTAAGTCTACATTATCTTCCTTCCATCTATTACGGGCGACTGTATTTATGCTTCCTCAAGCTGCTTTGCATGCTTTGGATCGTCATGTCAGGGACTTCCTCTGGAATTGTTGAATTCTCATTACATCCATCCTATAGCTTGGGACTCTATATGCCAACCGATAGCTATGGGTGGATTGGGTATCAACTCAATTCATGGAACAGCCAAGGCAGCCCTCTTAAGAAAAGTTTGGAATGTTGTCAGCAACAAACACACCTGCTGGAGCTTATGGACTAATGACAAGTACTTCCGTGGAACGTCTTTTTGGGACGTGTTAATCCCTAAAACTGCCCCTTGGGGTTGGAAGAACATTTTAGTGCTTAGACTGATTGCTATGCCTCACATAAAATTACTAGCTGGCAATGGGCACCAAATAAAGTTCTGGACTGACCCTTGGGTTAATGGAGGGCGTTTAAAAGATTGTCATGGAGATAGAGCAGTGTATGATCTAGGCGTGGGGCCTGATATTAACGTCCCTCAATTTATTCAGAATCACAGGTGGAGGTTTCCCACTCCCACTTCAAATGCATTGATGGATATCTTCCAAACGATTCCAAATGAGATCGAGCCATGGCCTAACTTCAATGATGGACTTGTTTGGACTCTACAAGAGCATGGCAACTTCACTTTAAAGTCTCCTCACAATCTAGTATGCAGGAAATGGGATCAAACCCTCCAGCGGCCTTCTATGATTTGGTTTACAGGGTGTATTAAAAAACACTCCATCTGTGCTTGGATGTTACTAAGGGGAAGGCTAAAGAAAAAAGATTTTCTCCTTCAAAGGAATGTGGCGTGTGATTCTTGTTGCGTTCTTTGCAATTTGTACATGTGAGACAGCTGCTCATTTAATTTTCTACTGCCCTTACTCTCAAGAAGTGTGGAAATCTCTCTTAGAAAAGCTAGACCTGGAGCCGATCAGCTGTGAAAATCCTCCATTGGAATTGCTGGAATCCATTATATTTCCAATAGAGCAGCAACAGACAGGCCTTCTGACTCCTGGGAACACTCCAGCACGGCTGTGTTACAGAACATTATTCAGACCGCATGCAGCAGAACTCATTATCTTGACATAGCTTTCTTTCCCAAATGAAATTTGTCATCATTGGAATGTTCCTCCAAGCAACTCAGGTCTCCGATCGAAGCTTCCTCCCTAATTGAACCCTGGGTGGCGAGTATCTACTTGGTCAACTAATAACCATGTGATTGGAGTTCTACGGAGTGACGTCCATAAACAGAAGGCAGGTCACATTTAGCAGGAGTTGACTTACTTTATGGCAGTATTTCAAATGATGCAGCTCATTCCAGAGAATATCACACATCTTACTATTGACTCAGATTCAGCGCTCCATCAAGTCCTCAGAAGTCTGATTGGAAGGTACGCTTTCAAGTAAGAAGATTACATACATTTCCTAATAAATTTGAGCAGATTCAGTACTTGATGCTTCATCTAAGAACAGCTCGATTCCGCAAAGTTTTAAACAGAAACTCAGCTACTTTCTACGGTAATCATAATGCATTTGAATATTTGTATAGACAAAAATATAGAAGCTAGTGAGCAGCTTTGGTGGTTAGTTTATTTATGGATTATTTTAGTACTTATTTGTTTATTAGTTGTAAATAGAGGGGTATGCCCCTTTGGAAGCATCTTCCATGTGGGAGAGTTCCTTTTCTGTATTATATTCTTTTAGAAATAGAAGAACTAACTTTTCCTTCAAAAAAAAATAAAGAAAAGATAAAAACCAGTCTCGAGGGATTCTGCCCCGTTTCCGACCAAAAACCGTATCTCGTGCAGTCAAGAGCCGACATTTGGATAAAAACGCGGGTTCGATGATTCTAGTGCATTTCATGGCATCACGATCTAGTCTTACGCTTCGAGATGCGTTCCATACTACTCTAGGCCGAAACACACATTTCAGGATATTTTGAGATACGTTTAGCTTAAAGACGTTTTTCACGCGATTCTGGGGTTAGGAACGCGTTGCAGGGGTTTCAAGGTTGTTTAAGACCGAGACCAGTGCTTCGGGCAGTTCGTTGGTAGTTCTAGGCGGCTCTGGGAGAATGAAGGTTGTAAACCGCATTTCACGCGATTCATAGTTCAGAGCCGCGCTCTGGAGCTTCTGTGACGTCTTCTTACTTCAGAACGGGCTTCTGGGGAATTATGGCTCAAGAGCTAATCCTGTCGGACTTTGCCTCATTTCTGACTTTCAAGACAGTTTTGTGCAATCCGTGCCCATTATTTGGAGATAAATGGGTGCAGCGGCACTCTAGGCGTTTTGGGGTATTCCGGTCCAGTCTTTCACCTTAAAATTCGTTTCAGGCGATTCTATGCAGAAGCACCCGTTTGATGATATTCTGAGATACCTTCCTCTTTAATAAGTATTTCAGGCGAATCACGGCTTAGGAACGCATTACATGGGCTTTAGGGTTGTTTCAGACTAAAACGCGTGCTTCGGGCAATTCCGAGGTGATTTTATCATGAAACCACGTTCTAGGTGGCTCTTGAAAGATGCTGGCTCCAAACCGCGTTTCACGAAATCCACGGTCGAAAGACGCGCATAGGAAACTTCCAGGAATCCTTTTCCCCTTCAGACGGGACTCGGGCAAACTGGGGTTGAACAACTCATCGTGCGGTATTCAGAGACATTTCTTACTGAAAACCGTATTTCGTGCGGTGAATAGCCTATATCCGGATAAAAGCGTGTCCAGGGTGATTCTACGGCACTCAGGGGGTTATGCTCTTCCGTTTTGCTTTGAAATGCATCTCATACGGTCCTAGGCTGAAATACGCATTTTAGGATATTATGAGGTATGCCTTTCTTTAAAACGTGCTCCACGCGATTCTAGGGTTTCGAACGAATTGCCGGCTATTCAAGGTTGTTTAAGACCGGATCCCATGCTTCGGGCAGCCTGTTGGGGATTCTAAGCGTCTCCTGGCAAATGTAAGCTGTAAACAGCGTTTCGCGCAAGTGATGGTTAGAAGACTCGCTCGTGAAAGTACGAGTACTGCTTTTTCTTTTTCTTTTTTACTTTGAAATGGGTTTCCGGCAAGTTAGTGCATAAAAACTAGTCTCGAGCAGTGGCAGCAGCAAATCTCGAGCACTCTCTTGATCATTTTAAGGAATTCGCAGGGCTGGGCGTCAATTGGACAAAAAGGTGCAAGTTTCTTTGCAAATTGTAAGACTGATGAACAGATGGCAATATCTTCAATTCTTAATGTCACGAAGGTAGATCTTCCAATCAGATATGTTGGGGTTCCCTTGTCTTCCAGGAAGCTCAATTTCAATGACCGTGAACCTCTACTAGCGAAAGTTCGGCAACGATTATTTGGGTGGAAAGCTAAAGCATCATCATATGCAGGTAGCGTGGAACTGATTAAGTCTACATTATCTTCCTTCCATCTATTACGGGCGACTGTATTTATGCTTCCTCAAGCTGCTTTGCATGCTTTGGATCGTCATGTCAGGGACTTCCTCTGGAATTGTTGAATTCTCATTACATCCATCCTATAGCTTGGGACTCTATATGCCAACCGATAGCTATGGGTGGATTGGGTATCAACTCAATTCATGGAACAGCCAAGGCAGCCCTCTTAAGAAAAGTTTGGAATGTTGTCAGCAACAAACACACCTGCTGGAGCTTATGGACTAATGACAAGTACTTCCGTGGAACGTCTTTTTGGGACGTGTTAATCCCTAAAACTGCCCCTTGGGGTTGGAAGAACATTTTAGTGCTTAGACTGATTGCTATGCCTCACATAAAATTACTAGCTGGCAATGGGCACCAAATAAAGTTCTGGACTGACCCTTGGGTTAATGGAGGGCGTTTAAAAGATTGTCATGGAGATAGAGCAGTGTATGATCTAGGCGTGGGGCCTGATATTAACGTCCCTCAATTTATTCAGAATCACAGGTGGAGGTTTCCCACTCCCACTTCAAATGCATTGATGGATATCTTCCAAACGATTCCAAATGAGATCGAGCCATGGCCTAACTTCAATGATGGACTTGTTTGGACTCTACAAGAGCATGGCAACTTCACTTTAAAGTCTCCTCACAATCTAGTATGCAGGAAATGGGATCAAACCCTCCAGCGGCCTTCTATGATTTGGTTTACAGGGTGTATTAAAAAACACTCCATCTGTGCTTGGATGTTACTAAGGGGAAGGCTAAAGAAAAAAGATTTTCTCCTTCAAAGGAATGTGGCGTGTGATTCTTGTTGCGTTCTTTGCAATTTGTACATGTGAGACAGCTGCTCATTTAATTTTCTACTGCCCTTACTCTCAAGAAGTGTGGAAATCTCTCTTAGAAAAGCTAGACCTGGAGCCGATCAGCTGTGAAAATCCTCCATTGGAATTGCTGGAATCCATTATATTTCCAATAGAGCAGCAACAGACAGGCCTTCTGACTCCTGGGAACACTCCAGCACGGCTGTGTTACAGAACATTATTCAGACCGCATGCAGCAGAACTCATTATCTTGACATAGCTTTCTTTCCCAAATGAAATTTGTCATCATTGGAATGTTCCTCCAAGCAACTCAGGTCTCCGATCGAAGCTTCCTCCCTAATTGAACCCTGGGTGGCGAGTATCTACTTGGTCAACTAATAACCATGTGATTGGAGTTCTACGGAGTGACGTCCATAAACAGAAGGCAGGTCACATTTAGCAGGAGTTGACTTACTTTATGGCAGTATTTCAAATGATGCAGCTCATTCCAGAGAATATCACACATCTTACTATTGACTCAGATTCAGCGCTCCATCAAGTCCTCAGAAGTCTGATTGGAAGGTACGCTTTCAAGTAAGAAGATTACATACATTTCCTAATAAATTTGAGCAGATTCAGTACTTGATGCTTCATCTAAGAACAGCTCGATTCCGCAAAGTTTTAAACAGAAACTCAGCTACTTTCTACGGTAATCATAATGCATTTGAATATTTGTATAGACAAAAATATAGAAGCTAGTGAGCAGCTTTGGTGGTTAGTTTATTTATGGATTATTTTAGTACTTATTTGTTTATTAGTTGTAAATAGAGGGGTATGCCCCTTTGGAAGCATCTTCCATGTGGGAGAGTTCCTTTTCTGTATTATATTCTTTTAGAAATAGAAGAACTAACTTTTCCTTCAAAAAAAAATAAAGAAAAGATAAAAACCAGTCTCGAGGGATTCTGCCCCGTTTCCGACCAAAAACCGTATCTCGTGCAGTCAAGAGCCGACATTTGGATAAAAACGCGGGTTCGATGATTCTAGTGCATTTCATGGCATCACGATCTAGTCTTACGCTTCGAGATGCGTTCCATACTACTCTAGGCCGAAACACACATTTCAGGATATTTTGAGATACGTTTAGCTTAAAGACGTTTTTCACGCGATTCTGGGGTTAGGAACGCGTTGCAGGGGTTTCAAGGTTGTTTAAGACCGAGACCAGTGCTTCGGGCAGTTCGTTGGTAGTTCTAGGCGGCTCTGGGAGAATGAAGGTTGTAAACCGCATTTCACGCGATTCATAGTTCAGAGCCGCGCTCTGGAGCTTCTGTGACGTCTTCTTACTTCAGAACGGGCTTCTGGGGAATTATGGCTCAAGAGCTAATCCTGTCGGACTTTGCCTCATTTCTGACTTTCAAGACAGTTTTGTGCAATCCGTGCCCATTATTTGGAGATAAATGGGTGCAGCGGCACTCTAGGCGTTTTGGGGTATTCCGGTCCAGTCTTTCACCTTAAAATTCGTTTCAGGCGATTCTATGCAGAAGCACCCGTTTGATGATATTCTGAGATACCTTCCTCTTTAATAAGTATTTCAGGCGAATCACGGCTTAGGAACGCATTACATGGGCTTTAGGGTTGTTTCAGACTAAAACGCGTGCTTCGGGCAATTCCGAGGTGATTTTATCATGAAACCACGTTCTAGGTGGCTCTTGAAAGATGCTGGCTCCAAACCGCGTTTCACGAAATCCACGGTCGAAAGACGCGCATAGGAAACTTCCAGGAATCCTTTTCCCCTTCAGACGGGACTCGGGCAAACTGGGGTTGAACAACTCATCGTGCGGTATTCAGAGACATTTCTTACTGAAAACCGTATTTCGTGCGGTGAATAGCCTATATCCGGATAAAAGCGTGTCCAGGGTGATTCTACGGCACTCAGGGGGTTATGCTCTTCCGTTTTGCTTTGAAATGCATCTCATACGGTCCTAGGCTGAAATACGCATTTTAGGATATTATGAGGTATGCCTTTCTTTAAAACGTGCTCCACGCGATTCTAGGGTTTCGAACGAATTGCCGGCTATTCAAGGTTGTTTAAGACCGGATCCCATGCTTCGGGCAGCCTGTTGGGGATTCTAAGCGTCTCCTGGCAAATGTAAGCTGTAAACAGCGTTTCGCGCAAGTGATGGTTAGAAGACTCGCTCGTGAAAGTACGAGTACTGCTTTTTCTTTTTCTTTTTTACTTTGAAATGGGTTTCCGGCAAGTTAGTGCATAAAAACTAGTCTCGAGCAGTGGCAGCAGCAAATCTCGAGCACTCTCTTGATCATTTTAAGGAATTCGCAGGGCTGGGCGTCAATTGGACAAAAAGGTGCAAGTTTCTTTGCAAATAGTAAGACTGATGAACAGATGGCAATATCTTCAATTCTTAATGTCACGAAGGTAGATCTTCCAATCAGATATGTTGGGGTTCCCTTGTCTTCCAGGAAGCTCAATTTCAATGACCGTGAACCTCTACTAGCGAAAGTTCGGCAACGATTATTTGGGTGGAAAGCTAAAGCATCATCATATGCAGGTAGCGTGGAACTGATTAAGTCTACATTATCTTCCTTCCATCTATTACGGGCGACTGTATTTATGCTTCCTCAAGCTGCTTTGCATGCTTTGGATCGTCATGTCAGGGACTTCCTCTGGAATTGTTGAATTCTCATTACATCCATCCTATAGCTTGGGACTCTATATGCCAACCGATAGCTATGGGTGGATTGGGTATCAACTCAATTCATGGAACAGCCAAGGCAGCCCTCTTAAGAAAAGTTTGGAATGTTGTCAGCAACAAACACACCTGCTGGAGCTTATGGACTAATGACAAGTACTTCCGTGGAACGTCTTTTTGGGACGTGTTAATCCCTAAAACTGCCCCTTGGGGTTGGAAGAACATTTTAGTGCTTAGACTGATTGCTATGCCTCACATAAAATTACTAGCTGGCAATGGGCACCAAATAAAGTTCTGGACTGACCCTTGGGTTAATGGAGGGCGTTTAAAAGATTGTCATGGAGATAGAGCAGTGTATGATCTAGGCGTGGGGACTGATATTAACGTCCCTCAATTTATTCAGAATCACAGGTGGAGGTTTCCCACTCCCACTTCAAATGCATTGATGGATATCTTCCAAACGATTCCAAATGAGATCGAGCCATGGCCTAACTTCAATGATGGACTTGTTTGGACTCTACAAGAGCATGGCAACTTCACTTTAAAGTCTCCTCACAATCTAGTATGCAGGAAATGGGATCAAACCCTCCAGCGGCCTTCTATGATTTGGTTTACAGGGTGTATTAAAAAACACTCCATCTGTGCTTGGATGTTACTAAGGGGAAGGCTAAAGAAAAAAGATTTTCTCCTTCAAAGGAATGTGGCGTGTGATTCTTGTTGCGTTCTTTGCAATTTGTACATGTGAGACAGCTGCTCATTTAATTTTCTACTGCCCTTACTCTCAAGAAGTGTGGAAATCTCTCTTAGAAAAGCTAGACCTGGAGCCGATCAGCTGTGAAAATCCTCCATTGGAATTGCTGGAATCCATTATATTTCCAATAGAGCAGCAACAGACAGGCCTTCTGACTCCTGGGAACACTCCAGCACGGCTGTGTTACAGAACATTATTCAGACCGCATGCAGCAGAACTCATTATCTTGACATAGCTTTCTTTCCCAAATGAAATTTGTCATCATTGGAATGTTCCTCCAAGCAACTCAGGTCTCCGATCGAAGCTTCCTCCCTAATTGAACCCTGGGTGGCGAGTATCTACTTGGTCAACTAATAACCATGTGATTGGAGTTCTACGGAGTGACGTCCATAAACAGAAGGCAGGTCACATTTAGCAGGAGTTGACTTACTTTATGGCAGTATTTCAAATGATGCAGCTCATTCCAGAGAATATCACACATCTTACTATTGACTCAGATTCAGCGCTCCATCAAGTCCTCAGAAGTCTGATTGGATGGTACGCTTTCAAGTAAGAAGATTACATACATTTCCTAATAAATTTGAGCAGATTCAGTACTTGATGCTTCATCTAAGAACAGCTCGATTTCGCAAAGTTTTAAACAGAAACTCAGCTACTTTCTACGGTAATCATAATGCATTTGAATATTTGTATAGACAAAAATATAGAAGCTAGTGAGCAGCTTTGGTGGTTAGTTTATTTATGGATTATTTTAGTACTTATTTGTTTATTAGTTGTAAATAGAGGGGTATGCCCCTTTGGAAGCATCTTCCATGTGGGAGAGTTCCTTTTCTGTATTATATTCTTTTAGAAATAGAAGAACTAACTTTTCCTTCAAAAAAAAATAAAGAAAAGATAAAAACCAGTCTCGAGGGATTCTGCCCCGTTTCCGACCAAAAACCGTATCTCGTGCAGTCAAGAGCCGACATTTGGATAAAAACGCGGGTTCGATGATTCTAGTGCATTTCATGGCATCACGATCTAGTCTTACGCTTCGAGATGCGTTCCATACTACTCTAGGCCGAAACACACATTTCAGGATATTTTGAGATACGTTTAGCTTAAAGACGTTTTTCACGCGATTCTGGGGTTAGGAACGCGTTGCAGGGGTTTCAAGGTTGTTTAAGACCGAGACCAGTGCTTCGGGCAGTTCGTTGGTAGTTCTAGGCGGCTCTGGGAGAATGAAGGTTGTAAACCGCATTTCACGCGATTCATAGTTCAGAGCCGCGCTCTGGAGCTTCTGTGACGTCTTCTTACTTCAGAACGGGCTTCTGGGGAATTATGGCTCAAGAGCTAATCCTGTCGGACTTTGCCTCATTTCTGACTTTCAAGACAGTTTTGTGCAATCCGTGCCCATTATTTGGAGATAAATGGGTGCAGCGGCACTCTAGGCGTTTTGGGGTATTCCGGTCCAGTCTTTCACCTTAAAATTCGTTTCAGGCGATTCTATGCAGAAGCACCCGTTTGATGATATTCTGAGATACCTTCCTCTTTAATAAGTATTTCAGGCGAATCACGGCTTAGGAACGCATTACATGGGCTTTAGGGTTGTTTCAGACTAAAACGCGTGCTTCGGGCAATTCCGAGGTGATTTTATCATGAAACCACGTTCTAGGTGGCTCTTGAAAGATGCTGGCTCCAAACCGCGTTTCACGAAATCCACGGTCGAAAGACGCGCATAGGAAACTTCCAGGAATCCTTTTCCCCTTCAGACGGGACTCGGGCAAACTGGGGTTGAACAACTCATCGTGCGGTATTCAGAGACATTTCTTACTGAAAACCGTATTTCGTGCGGTGAATAGCCTATATCCGGATAAAAGCGTGTCCAGGGTGATTCTACGGCACTCAGGGGGTTATGCTCTTCCGTTTTGCTTTGAAATGCATCTCATACGGTCCTAGGCTGAAATACGCATTTTAGGATATTATGAGGTATGCCTTTCTTTAAAACGTGCTCCACGCGATTCTAGGGTTTCGAACGAATTGCCGGCTATTCAAGGTTGTTTAAGACCGGATCCCATGCTTCGGGCAGCCTGTTGGGGATTCTAAGCGTCTCCTGGCAAATGTAAGCTGTAAACAGCGTTTCGCGCAAGTGATGGTTAGAAGACTCGCTCGTGAAAGTACGAGTACTGCTTTTTCTTTTTCTTTTTTACTTTGAAATGGGTTTCCGGCAAGTTAGTGCATAAAAACTAGTCTCGAGCAGTGGCAGCAGCAAATCTCGAGCACTCTCTTGATCATTTTAAGGAATTCGCAGGGCTGGGCGTCAATTGGACAAAAAGGTGCAAGTTTCTTTGCAAATTGTAAGACTGATGAACAGATGGCAATATCTTCAATTCTTAATGTCACGAAGGTAGATCTTCCAATCAGATATGTTGGGGTTCCCTTGTCTTCCAGGAAGCTCAATTTCAATGACCGTGAACCTCTACTAGCGAAAGTTCGGCAACGATTATTTGGGTGGAAAGCTAAAGCATCATCATATGCAGGTAGCGTGGAACTGATTAAGTCTACATTATCTTCCTTCCATCTATTACGGGCGACTGTATTTATGCTTCCTCAAGCTGCTTTGCATGCTTTGGATCGTCATGTCAGGGACTTCCTCTGGAATTGTTGAATTCTCATTACATCCATCCTATAGCTTGGGACTCTATATGCCAACCGATAGCTATGGGTGGATTGGGTATCAACTCAATTCATGGAACAGCCAAGGCAGCCCTCTTAAGGAAAGTTTGGAATGTTGTCAGCAACAAACACACCTGCTGGAGCTTATGGACTAATGACAAGTACTTCCGTGGAACGTCTTTTTGGGACGTGTTAATCCCTAAAACTGCCCCTTGGGGTTGGAAGAACATTTTAGTGCTTAGACTGATTGCTATGCCTCACATAAAATTACTAGCTGGCAATGGGCACCAAATAAAGTTCTGGACTGACCGTTGGGTTAATGGAGGGCGTTTAAAAGATTGTCATGGAGATAGAGCAGTGTATGATCTAGGCGTGGGGCCTGATATTAACGTCCCTCAATTTATTCAGAATCACAGGTGGAGGTTTCCCACTCCCACTTCAAATGCATTGATGGATATCTTCCAAACGATTCCAAATGAGATCGAGCCATGGCCTAACTTCAATGATGGACTTGTTTGGACTCTACAAGAGCATGGCAACTTCACTTTAAAGTCTCCTCACAATCTAGTATGCAGGAAATGGGATCAAACCCTCCAGCGGCCTTCTATGATTTGGTTTACAGGGTGTATTAAAAAACACTCCATCTGTGCTTGGATGTTACTAAGGGGAAGGCTAAAGAAAAAAGATTTTCTCCTTCAAAGGAATGTGGCGTGTGATTCTTGTTGCGTTCTTTGCAATTTGTACATGTGAGACAGCTGCTCATTTAATTTTCTACTGCCCTTACTCTCAAGAAGTGTGGAAATCTCTCTTAGAAAAGCTAGACCTGGAGCCGATCAGCTGTGAAAATCCTCCATTGGAATTGCTGGAATCCATTATATTTCCAATAGAGCAGCAACAGACAGGCCTTCTGACTCCTGGGAACACTCCAGCACGGCTGTGTTACAGAACATTATTCAGACCGCATGCAGCAGAACTCATTATCTTGACATAGCTTTCTTTCCCAAATGAAATTTGTCATCATTGGAATGTTCCTCCAAGCAACTCAGGTCTCCGATCGAAGCTTCCTCCCTAATTGAACCCTGGGTGGCGAGTATCTACTTGGTCAACTAATAACCATGTGATTGGAGTTCTACGGAGTGACGTCCATAAACAGAAGGCAGGTCACATTTAGCAGGAGTTGACTTACTTTATGGCAGTATTTCAAATGATGCAGCTCATTCCAGAGAATATCACACATCTTACTATTGACTCAGATTCAGCGCTCCATCAAGTCCTCAGAAGTCTGATTGGAAGGTACGCTTTCAAGTAAGAAGATTACATACATTTCCTAATAAATTTGAGCAGATTCAGTACTTGATGCTTCATCTAAGAACAGCTCGATTCCGCAAAGTTTTAAACAGAAACTCAGCTACTTTCTACGGTAATCATAATGCATTTGAATATTTGTATAGACAAAAATATAGAAGCTAGTGAGCAGCTTTGGTGGTTAGTTTATTTATGGATTATTTTAGTACTTATTTGTTTATTAGTTGTAAATAGAGGGGTATGCCCCTTTGGAAGCATCTTCCATGTGGGAGAGTTCCTTTTCTGTATTATATTCTTTTAGAAATAGAAGAACTAACTTTTCCTTCAAAAAAAAATAAAGAAAAGATAAAAACCAGTCTCGAGGGATTCTGCCCCGTTTCCGACCAAAAACCGTATCTCGTGCAGTCAAGAGCCGACATTTGGATAAAAACGCGGGTTCGATGATTCTAGTGCATTTCATGGCATCACGATCTAGTCTTACGCTTCGAGATGCGTTCCATACTACTCTAGGCCGAAACACACATTTCAGGATATTTTGAGATACGTTTAGCTTAAAGACGTTTTTCACGCGATTCTGGGGTTAGGAACGCGTTGCAGGGGTTTCAAGGTTGTTTAAGACCGAGACCAGTGCTTCGGGCAGTTCGTTGGTAGTTCTAGGCGGCTCTGGGAGAATGAAGGTTGTAAACCGCATTTCACGCGATTCATAGTTCAGAGCCGCGCTCTGGAGCTTCTGTGACGTCTTCTTACTTCAGAACGGGCTTCTGGGGAATTATGGCTCAAGAGCTAATCCTGTCGGACTTTGCCTCATTTCTGACTTTCAAGACAGTTTTGTGCAATCCGTGCCCATTATTTGGAGATAAATGGGTGCAGCGGCACTCTAGGCGTTTTGGGGTATTCCGGTCCAGTCTTTCACCTTAAAATTCGTTTCAGGCGATTCTATGCAGAAGCACCCGTTTGATGATATTCTGAGATACCTTCCTCTTTAATAAGTATTTCAGGCGAATCACGGCTTAGGAACGCATTACATGGGCTTTAGGGTTGTTTCAGACTAAAACGCGTGCTTCGGGCAATTCCGAGGTGATTTTATCATGAAACCACGTTCTAGGTGGCTCTTGAAAGATGCTGGCTCCAAACCGCGTTTCACGAAATCCACGGTCGAAAGACGCGCATAGGAAACTTCCAGGAATCCTTTTCCCCTTCAGACGGGACTCGGGCAAACTGGGGTTGAACAACTCATCGTGCGGTATTCAGAGACATTTCTTACTGAAAACCGTATTTCGTGCGGTGAATAGCCTATATCCGGATAAAAGCGTGTCCAGGGTGATTCTACGGCACTCAGGGGGTTATGCTCTTCCGTTTTGCTTTGAAATGCATCTCATACGGTCCTAGGCTGAAATACGCATTTTAGGATATTATGAGGTATGCCTTTCTTTAAAACGTGCTCCACGCGATTCTAGGGTTTCGAACGAATTGCCGGCTATTCAAGGTTGTTTAAGACCGGATCCCATGCTTCGGGCAGCCTGTTGGGGATTCTAAGCGTCTCCTGGCAAATGTAAGCTGTAAACAGCGTTTCGCGCAAGTGATGGTTAGAAGACTCGCTCGTGAAAGTACGAGTACTGCTTTTTCTTTTTCTTTTTTACTTTGAAATGGGTTTCCGGCAAGTTAGTGCATAAAAACTAGTCTCGAGCAGTGGCAGCAGCAAATCTCGAGCACTCTCTTGATCATTTTAAGGAATTCGCAGGGCTGGGCGTCAATTGGACAAAAAGGTGCAAGTTTCATTGCAAATAGTAAGACTGATGAACAGATGGCAATATCTTCAATTCTTAATGTCACGAAGGTAGATCTTCCAATCAGATATGTTGGGGTTCCCTTGTCTTCCAGGAAGCTCAATTTCAATGACCGTGAACCTCTACTAGCGAAAGTTCGGCAACGATTATTTGGGTGGAAAGCTAAAGCATCATCATATGCAGGTAGCGTGGAACTGATTAAGTCTACATTATCTTCCTTCCATCTATTACGGGCGACTGTATTTATGCTTCCTCAAGCTGCTTTGCATGCTTTGGATCGTCATGTCAGGGACTTCCTCTGGAATTGTTGAATTCTCATTACATCCATCCTATAGCTTGGGACTCTATATGCCAACCGATAGCTATGGGTGGATTGGGTATCAACTCAATTCATGGAACAGCCAAGGCAGCCCTCTTAAGAAAAGTTTGGAATGTTGTCAGCAACAAACACACCTGCTGGAGCTTATGGACTAATGACAAGTACTTCCGTGGAACGTCTTTTTGGGACGTGTTAATCCCTAAAACTGCCCCTTTGGGTTGGAAGAACATTTTAGTGCTTAGACTGATTGCTATGCCTCACATAAAATTACTAGCTGGCAATGGGCACCAAATAAAGTTCTGGACTGACCCTTGGGTTAATGGAGGGCGTTTAAAAGATTGTCATGGAGATAGAGCAGTGTATGATCTAGGCGTGGGGCCTGATATTAACGTCCCTCAATTTATTCAGAATCACAGGTGGAGGTTTCCCACTCCCACTTCAAATGCATTGATGGATATCTTCCAAACGATTCCAAATGAGATCGAGCCATGGCCTAACTTCAATGATGGACTTGTTTGGACTCTACAAGAGCATGGCAACTTCACTTTAAAGTCTCCTCACAATCTAGTATGCAGGAAATGGGATCAAACCCTCCAGCGGCCTTCTATGATTTGGTTTACAGGGTGTATTAAAAAACACTCCATCTGTGCTTGGATGTTACTAAGGGGAAGGCTAAAGAAAAAAGATTTTCTCCTTCAAAGGAATGTGGCGTGTGATTCTTGTTGCGTTCTTTGCAATTTGTACATGTGAGACAGCTGCTCATTTAATTTTCTACTGCCCTTACTCTCAAGAAGTGTGGAAATCTCTCTTAGAAAAGCTAGACCTGGAGCCGATCAGCTGTGAAAATCCTCCATTGGAATTGCTGGAATCCATTATATTTCCAATAGAGCAGCAACAGACAGGCCTTCTGACTCCTGGGAACACTCCAGCACGGCTGTGTTACAGAACATTATTCAGACCGCATGCAGCAGAACTCATTATCTTGACATAGCTTTCTTTCCCAAATGAAATTTGTCATCATTGGAATGTTCCTCCAAGCAACTCAGGTCTCCGATCGAAGCTTCCTCCCTAATTGAACCCTGGGTGGCGAGTATCTACTTGGTCAACTAATAACCATGTGATTGGAGTTCTACGGAGTGACGTCCATAAACAGAAGGCAGGTCACATTTAGCAGGAGTTGACTTACTTTATGGCAGTATTTCAAATGATGCAGCTCATTCCAGAGAATATCACACATCTTACTATTGACTCAGATTCAGCGCTCCATCAAGTCCTCAGAAGTCTGATTGGAAGGTACGCTTTCAAGTAAGAAGATTACATACATTTCCTAATAAATTTGAGCAGATTCAGTACTTGATGCTTCATCTAAGAACAGCTCGATTCCGCAAAGTTTTAAACAGAAACTCAGCTACTTTCTACGGTAATCATAATGCATTTGAATATTTGTATAGACAAAAATATAGAAGCTAGTGAGCAGCTTTGGTGGTTAGTTTATTTATGGATTATTTTAGTACTTATTTGTTTATTAGTTGTAAATAGAGGGGTATGCCCCTTTGGAAGCATCTTCCATGTGGGAGAGTTCCTTTTCTGTATTATATTCTTTTAGAAATAGAAGAACTAACTTTTCCTTCAAAAAAAAATAAAGAAAAGATAAAAACCAGTCTCGAGGGATTCTGCCCCGTTTCCGACCAAAAACCGTATCTCGTGCAGTCAAGAGCCGACATTTGGATAAAAACGCGGGTTCGATGATTCTAGTGCATTTCATGGCATCACGATCTAGTCTTACGCTTCGAGATGCGTTCCATACTACTCTAGGCCGAAACACACATTTCAGGATATTTTGAGATACGTTTAGCTTAAAGACGTTTTTCACGCGATTCTGGGGTTAGGAACGCGTTGCAGGGGTTTCAAGGTTGTTTAAGACCGAGACCAGTGCTTCGGGCAGTTCGTTGGTAGTTCTAGGCGGCTCTGGGAGAATGAAGGTTGTAAACCGCATTTCACGCGATTCATAGTTCAGAGCCGCGCTCTGGAGCTTCTGTGACGTCTTCTTACTTCAGAACGGGCTTCTGGGGAATTATGGCTCAAGAGCTAATCCTGTCGGACTTTGCCTCATTTCTGACTTTCAAGACAGTTTTGTGCAATCCGTGCCCATTATTTGGAGATAAATGGGTGCAGCGGCACTCTAGGCGTTTTGGGGTATTCCGGTCCAGTCTTTCACCTTAAAATTCGTTTCAGGCGATTCTATGCAGAAGCACCCGTTTGATGATATTCTGAGATACCTTCCTCTTTAATAAGTATTTCAGGCGAATCACGGCTTAGGAACGCATTACATGGGCTTTAGGGTTGTTTCAGACTAAAACGCGTGCTTCGGGCAATTCCGAGGTGATTTTATCATGAAACCACGTTCTAGGTGGCTCTTGAAAGATGCTGGCTCCAAACCGCGTTTCACGAAATCCACGGTCGAAAGACGCGCATAGGAAACTTCCAGGAATCCTTTTCCCCTTCAGACGGGACTCGGGCAAACTGGGGTTGAACAACTCATCGTGCGGTATTCAGAGACATTTCTTACTGAAAACCGTATTTCGTGCGGTGAATAGCCTATATCCGGATAAAAGCGTGTCCAGGGTGATTCTACGGCACTCAGGGGGTTATGCTCTTCCGTTTTGCTTTGAAATGCATCTCATACGGTCCTAGGCTGAAATACGCATTTTAGGATATTATGAGGTATGCCTTTCTTTAAAACGTGCTCCACGCGATTCTAGGGTTTCGAACGAATTGCCGGCTATTCAAGGTTGTTTAAGACCGGATCCCATGCTTCGGGCAGCCTGTTGGGGATTCTAAGCGTCTCCTGGCAAATGTAAGCTGTAAACAGCGTTTCGCGCAAGTGATGGTTAGAAGACTCGCTCGTGAAAGTACGAGTACTGCTTTTTCTTTTTCTTTTTTACTTTGAAATGGGTTTCCGGCAAGTTAGTGCATAAAAACTAGTCTCGAGCAGTGGCAGCAGCAAATCTCGAGCACTCTCTTGATCATTTTAAGGAATTCGCAGGGCTGGGCGTCAATTGGACAAAAAGGTGCAAGTTTCTTTGCAAATTGTAAGACTGATGAACAGATGGCAATATCTTCAATTCTTAATGTCACGAAGGTAGATCTTCCAATCAGATATGTTGGGGTTCCCTTGTCTTCCAGGAAGCTCAATTTCAATGACCGTGAACCTCTACTATCGAAAGTTCGGCAACGATTATTTGGGTGGAAAGCTAAAGCATCATCATATGCAGGTAGCGTGGAACTGATTAAGTCTACATTATCTTCCTTCCATCTATTACGGGCGACTGTATTTATGCTTCCTCAAGCTGCTTTGCATGCTTTGGATCGTCATGTCAGGGACTTCCTCTGGAATTGTTGAATTCTCATTACATCCATCCTATAGCTTGGGACTCTATATGCCAACCGATAGCTATGGGTGGATTGGGTATCAACTCAATTCATGGAACAGCCAAGGCAGCCCTCTTAAGGAAAGTTTGGAATGTTGTCAGCAACAAACACACCTGCTGGAGCTTATGGACTAATGACAAGTACTTCCGTGGAACGTCTTTTTGGGACGTGTTAATCCCTAAAACTGCCCCTTGGGGTTGGAAGAACATTTTAGTGCTTAGACTGATTGCTATGCCTCACATAAAATTTCTAGCTGGCAATGGGCACCAAATAAAGTTCTGGACTGACCGTTGGGTTAATGGAGGGCGTTTAAAAGATTGTCATGGAGATAGAGCAGTGTATGATCTAGGCGTGGGGCCTGATATTAACGTCCCTCAATTTATTCAGAATCACAGGTGGAGGTTTCCCACTCCCACTTCAAATGCATTGATGGATATCTTCCAAACGATTCCAAATGAGATCGAGCCATGGCCTAACTTCAATGATGGACTTGTTTGGACTCTACAAGAGCATGGCAACTTCACTTTAAAGTCTCCTCACAATCTAGTATGCAGGAAATGGGATCAAACCCTCCAGCGGCCTTCTATGATTTGGTTTACAGGGTGTATTAAAAAACACTCCATCTGTGCTTGGATGTTACTAAGGGGAAGGCTAAAGAAAAAAGATTTTCTCCTTCAAAGGAATGTGGCGTGTGATTCTTGTTGCGTTCTTTGCAATTTGTACATGTGAGACAGCTGCTCATTTAATTTTCTACTGCCCTTACTCTCAAGAAGTGTGGAAATCTCTCTTAGAAAAGCTAGACCTGGAGCCGATCAGCTGTGAAAATCCTCCATTGGAATTGCTGGAATCCATTATATTTCCAATAGAGCAGCAACAGACAGGCCTTCTGACTCCTGGGAACACTCCAGCACGGCTGTGTTACAGAACATTATTCAGACCGCATGCAGCAGAACTCATTATCTTGACATAGCTTTCTTTCCCAAATGAAATTTGTCATCATTGGAATGTTCCTCCAAGCAACTCAGGTCTCCGATCGAAGCTTCCTCCCTAATTGAACCCTGGGTGGCGAGTATCTACTTGGTCAACTAATAACCATGTGATTGGAGTTCTACGGAGTGACGTCCATAAACAGAAGGCAGGTCACATTTAGCAGGAGTTGACTTACTTTATGGCAGTATTTCAAATGATGCAGCTCATTCCAGAGAATATCACACATCTTACTATTGACTCAGATTCAGCGCTCCATCAAGTCCTCAGAAGTCTGATTGGAAGGTACGCTTTCAAGTAAGAAGATTACATACATTTCCTAATAAATTTGAGCAGATTCAGTACTTGATGCTTCATCTAAGAACAGCTCGATTCCGCAAAGTTTTAAACAGAAACTCAGCTACTTTCTACGGTAATCATAATGCATTTGAATATTTGTATAGACAAAAATATAGAAGCTAGTGAGCAGCTTTGGTGGTTAGTTTATTTATGGATTATTTTAGTACTTATTTGTTTATTAGTTGTAAATAGAGGGGTATGCCCCTTTGGAAGCATCTTCCATGTGGGAGAGTTCCTTTTCTGTATTATATTCTTTTAGAAATAGAAGAACTAACTTTTCCTTCAAAAAAAAATAAAGAAAAGATAAAAACCAGTCTCGAGGGATTCTGCCCCGTTTCCGACCAAAAACCGTATCTCGTGCAGTCAAGAGCCGACATTTGGATAAAAACGCGGGTTCGATGATTCTAGTGCATTTCATGGCATCACGATCTAGTCTTACGCTTCGAGATGCGTTCCATACTACTCTAGGCCGAAACACACATTTCAGGATATTTTGAGATACGTTTAGCTTAAAGACGTTTTTCACGCGATTCTGGGGTTAGGAACGCGTTGCAGGGGTTTCAAGGTTGTTTAAGACCGAGACCAGTGCTTCGGGCAGTTCGTTGGTAGTTCTAGGCGGCTCTGGGAGAATGAAGGTTGTAAACCGCATTTCACGCGATTCATAGTTCAGAGCCGCGCTCTGGAGCTTCTGTGACGTCTTCTTACTTCAGAACGGGCTTCTGGGGAATTATGGCTCAAGAGCTAATCCTGTCGGACTTTGCCTCATTTCTGACTTTCAAGACAGTTTTGTGCAATCCGTGCCCATTATTTGGAGATAAATGGGTGCAGCGGCACTCTAGGCGTTTTGGGGTATTCCGGTCCAGTCTTTCACCTTAAAATTCGTTTCAGGCGATTCTATGCAGAAGCACCCGTTTGATGATATTCTGAGATACCTTCCTCTTTAATAAGTATTTCAGGCGAATCACGGCTTAGGAACGCATTACATGGGCTTTAGGGTTGTTTCAGACTAAAACGCGTGCTTCGGGCAATTCCGAGGTGATTTTATCATGAAACCACGTTCTAGGTGGCTCTTGAAAGATGCTGGCTCCAAACCGCGTTTCACGAAATCCACGGTCGAAAGACGCGCATAGGAAACTTCCAGGAATCCTTTTCCCCTTCAGACGGGACTCGGGCAAACTGGGGTTGAACAACTCATCGTGCGGTATTCAGAGACATTTCTTACTGAAAACCGTATTTCGTGCGGTGAATAGCCTATATCCGGATAAAAGCGTGTCCAGGGTGATTCTACGGCACTCAGGGGGTTATGCTCTTCCGTTTTGCTTTGAAATGCATCTCATACGGTCCTAGGCTGAAATACGCATTTTAGGATATTATGAGGTATGCCTTTCTTTAAAACGTGCTCCACGCGATTCTAGGGTTTCGAACGAATTGCCGGCTATTCAAGGTTGTTTAAGACCGGATCCCATGCTTCGGGCAGCCTGTTGGGGATTCTAAGCGTCTCCTGGCAAATGTAAGCTGTAAACAGCGTTTCGCGCAAGTGATGGTTAGAAGACTCGCTCGTGAAAGTACGAGTACTGCTTTTTCTTTTTCTTTTTTACTTTGAAATGGGTTTCCGGCAAGTTAGTGCATAAAAACTAGTCTCGAGCAGTGGCAGCAGCAAATCTCGAGCACTCTCTTGATCATTTTAAGGAATTCGCAGGGCTGGGCGTCAATTGGACAAAAAGGTGCAAGTTTCTTTGCAAATTGTAAGACTGATGAACAGATGGCAATATCTTCAATTCTTAATGTCACGAAGGTAGATCTTCCAATCAGATATGTTGGGGTTCCCTTGTCTTCCAGGAAGCTCAATTTCAATGACCGTGAACCTCTACTATCGAAAGTTCGGCAACGATTATTTGGGTGGAAAGCTAAAGCATCATCATATGCAGGTAGCGTGGAACTGATTAAGTCTACATTATCTTCCTTCCATCTATTACGGGCGACTGTATTTATGCTTCCTCAAGCTGCTTTGCATGCTTTGGATCGTCATGTCAGGGACTTCCTCTGGAATTGTTGAATTCTCATTACATCCATCCTATAGCTTGGGACTCTATATGCCAACCGATAGCTATGGGTGGATTGGGTATCAACTCAATTCATGGAACAGCCAAGGCAGCCCTCTTAAGGAAAGTTTGGAATGTTGTCAGCAACAAACACACCTGCTGGAGCTTATGGACTAATGACAAGTACTTCCGTGGAACGTCTTTTTGGGACGTGTTAATCCCTAAAACTGCCCCTTGGGGTTGGAAGAACATTTTAGTGCTTAGACTGATTGCTATGCCTCACATAAAATTTCTAGCTGGCAATGGGCACCAAATAAAGTTCTGGACTGACCGTTGGGTTAATGGAGGGCGTTTAAAAGATTGTCATGGAGATAGAGCAGTGTATGATCTAGGCGTGGGGCCTGATATTAACGTCCCTCAATTTATTCAGAATCACAGGTGGAGGTTTCCCACTCCCACTTCAAATGCATTGATGGATATCTTCCAAACGATTCCAAATGAGATCGAGCCATGGCCTAACTTCAATGATGGACTTGTTTGGACTCTACAAGAGCATGGCAACTTCACTTTAAAGTCTCCTCACAATCTAGTATGCAGGAAATGGGATCAAACCCTCCAGCGGCCTTCTATGATTTGGTTTACAGGGTGTATTAAAAAACACTCCATCTGTGCTTGGATGTTACTAAGGGGAAGGCTAAAGAAAAAAGATTTTCTCCTTCAAAGGAATGTGGCGTGTGATTCTTGTTGCGTTCTTTGCAATTTGTACATGTGAGACAGCTGCTCATTTAATTTTCTACTGCCCTTACTCTCAAGAAGTGTGGAAATCTCTCTTAGAAAAGCTAGACCTGGAGCCGATCAGCTGTGAAAATCCTCCATTGGAATTGCTGGAATCCATTATATTTCCAATAGAGCAGCAACAGACAGGCCTTCTGACTCCTGGGAACACTCCAGCACGGCTGTGTTACAGAACATTATTCAGACCGCATGCAGCAGAACTCATTATCTTGACATAGCTTTCTTTCCCAAATGAAATTTGTCATCATTGGAATGTTCCTCCAAGCAACTCAGGTCTCCGATCGAAGCTTCCTCCCTAATTGAACCCTGGGTGCGAGTATCTACTTGGTCAACTAATAACCATGTGATTGGAGTTCTACGAGTGACGTCCATAAACAGAAGGCAGGTCACATTTAGCAGGAGTTTGACTTACTTTATGGCAGTATTTCAAATGATGCAGCTCATTCCAGAGGAATATCACACATCTTACTATTGACTCAGATTCAGCGCTCCATCAAGTCCTCAGAAGTCTGATTGGAAGGTACGCTTTCAAGTAAGAAGATTACATACATTTCCTAATAAATTTGAGCAGATTCCGTACTTGATGCTTCATCTAAGAACAGCTCGATTCCGCAAAGTTTTAAACAGAAACTCAGCTACTTTCTACGGTAATCATAATGCATTTGAATATTTGTATAGACAAAAATATAGAAGCTAGTGAGCAGCTTTGGTGGTTAGTTTATTTATGGATTATTTTAGTACTTATTTGTTTATTAGTTGTAAATAGAGGGGTATGCCCTTTGGAAGCATCTTCCATGTGGGAGAGTTCCTTTTCTGTATTATATTCTTTTAGAAATAGAAGAACTAACTTTTCCTTCAAAAAAAAATAAGAAAAGATAAAAACCAGTCTCGAGGGATTCTGCCCCGTTTCCGACCAAAAACCGTATCTCGTGCAGTCAAGAGCCGACATTTGGATAAAAACGCGGGTTCGATGATTCTAGTGCATTTCATGGCATCACGATCTAGTCTTACGCTTCGAGATGCGTTCCATACTACTCTAGGCCGAAACACACATTTCAGGATATTTTGAGATAGTTTAGCTTAAAGACGTTTTTCACGCGATTCTGGGGTTAGGAACGCGTTGCAGGGGTTTCAAGGTTGTTTAAGACCGAGACCAGTGCTTCGGGCAGTTCGTTGGTAGTTCTAGGCGGCTCTGGAGAATGAAGGTTGTAAACCGCATTTCACGCGATTCATAGTTCAGAGCCGCGCTCTGGAGCTTCTGTGACGTCTTCTTACTTCAGAACGGGCTTCTGGGGGAATTATGGCTCAAGAGCTAATCCTGTCGGACTTTGCCTCATTTCTGACTTTCAAGACAGTTTTTGTGCAATCCGTGCCCATTATTTGGAGATAAATGGGTGCAGCGGCACTCTAGGCGTTTTGGGGTATTCCGGTCCAGTCTTTCACCCTTAAAATTCGTTTCAGGCGATTCTATGCAGAAGCACCCGTTTGATGATATTCTGAGATACCTTCCTCTTTAATAAGTATTTCAGGCGAATCACGGGCTTAGGGAACGCATTACATGGGCTTTAGGGTTGTTTCAGACTAAAACGCGTGCTTCGGGCAATTCCGAGGTGATTTTATCATGAAACCACGTTCTAGGTGGCTCTTGAAAGATGCTGGCTCCAAACCGCGTTTCACGAAATCCAGGTCGAAAGACGCGCATAGGAAACTTCCAGGAATCCTTTTCCCCTTCAGACGGGACTCGGGCAAACTGGGGTTGAACAACTCATCGTGCGGTATTCAGAGACATTTCTTACTGAAAACCGTATTTCGTGCGGTGAATAGCCTATATCCGGAATAAAAGCGTGTCCAGGGTGATTCTACGGCACTCAGGGGGTTATGCTCTTCCGTTTTGCTTTGAAAGGCATCTCATACGGTCCTAGGCTGAAAATACGCATTTTAGGATATTATGAGGTATGCCTTTCTTTAAAACGTGCTCCACGCGATTCTAGGGTTTCGAACGAATTGCCGGCTATTCAAGGTTGTTTAAGACCGGATCCCATGCTTCGGGCAGCCTGTTGGGGATTCTAAGCGTCTCCTGGCAAATGTAAGCTGTAAACAGCGTTTCGCGCAAGTGATGGTTAGAAGACTCGCTCGTGAAAGTACGAGTACTGCTTTTTCTTTTTCTTTTTTACTTTGAAATGGGTTTCCGGCAAGTTAGTGCATAAAAACTAGTCTCGAGCAGTGGCAGCAGCAAATCTCGAGCACTCTCTTGATCATTTTAAGGAATTCGCAGGGCTGGGCGTCAATTGGACAAAAAGGTGCAAGTTTCTTTGCAAATTGTAAGACTGATGAACAGATGGCAATATCTTCAATTCTTAATGTCACGAAGGTAGATCTTCCAATCAGATATGTTGGGGTTCCCTTGTCTTCCAGGAAGCTCAATTTCAATGACCGTGAACCTCTACTATCGAAAGTTCGGCAACGATTATTTGGGTGGAAAGCTAAAGCATCATCATATGCAGGTAGCGTGGAACTGATTAAGTCTACATTATCTTCCTTCCATCTATTACGGGCGACTGTATTTATGCTTCCTCAAGCTGCTTTGCATGCTTTGGATCGTCATGTCAGGGACTTCCTCTGGAATTGTTGAATTCTCATTACATCCATCCTATAGCTTGGGACTCTATATGCCAACCGATAGCTATGGGTGGATTGGGTATCAACTCAATTCATGGAACAGCCAAGGCAGCCCTCTTAAGGAAAGTTTGGAATGTTGTCAGCAACAAACACACCTGCTGGAGCTTATGGACTAATGACAAGTACTTCCGTGGAACGTCTTTTTGGGACGTGTTAATCCCTAAAACTGCCCCTTGGGGTTGGAAGAACATTTTAGTGCTTAGACTGATTGCTATGCCTCACATAAAATTACTAGCTGGCAATGGGCACCAAATAAAGTTCTGGACTGACCCTTGGGTTAATGGAGGGCGTTTTAAAAGATTGTCATGGAGATAGAGCAGTGTATGATCTAGGCGTGGGGCCTGATATTAACGTCCCTCAATTTATTCAGAATCACAGGTGGAGGTTTCCCACTCCCACTTCAAATGCATTGATGGATATCTTCCAAACGATTCCAAATGAGATCGAGCCATGGCCTAACTTCAATGATGGACTTGTTTGGACTCTACAAGAGCATGGCAACTTCACTTTAAAGTCTCCTCACAATCTAGTATGCAGGAAATGGGATCAAACCCTCCAGCGGCCTTCTATGATTTGGTTTACAGGGTGTATTAAAAAACACTCCATCTGTGCTTGGATGTTACTAAGGGGAAGGCTAAAGAAAAAAGATTTTCTCCTTCAAAGGAATGTGGCGTGTGATTCTTGTTGCGTTCTTTGCAATTTGTACATGTGAGACAGCTGCTCATTTAATTTTCTACTGCCCTTACTCTCAAGAAGTGTGGAAATCTCTCTTAGAAAAGCTAGACCTGGAGCCGATCAGCTGTGAAAATCCTCCATTGGAATTGCTGGAATCCATTATATTTCCAATAGAGCAGCAACAGACAGGCCTTCTGACTCCTGGGAACACTCCAGCACGGCTGTGTTACAGAACATTATTCAGACCGCATGCAGCAGAACTCATTATCTTGACATAGCTTTCTTTCCCAAATGAAATTTGTCATCATTGGAATGTTCCTCCAAGCAACTCAGGTCTCCGATCGAAGCTTCCTCCCTAATTGAACCCTGGGTGGCGAGTATCTACTTGGTCAACTAATAACCATGTGATTGGAGTTCTACGGAGTGACGTCCATAAACAGAAGGCAGGTCACATTTAGCAGGAGTTGACTTACTTTATGGCAGTATTTCAAATGATGCAGCTCATTCCAGAGAATATCACACATCTTACTATTGACTCAGATTCAGCGCTCCATCAAGTCCTCAGAAGTCTGATTGGAAGGTACGCTTTCAAGTAAGAAGATTACATACATTTCCTAATAAATTTGAGCAGATTCAGTACTTGATGCTTCATCTAAGAACAGCTCGATTCCGCAAAGTTTTAAACAGAAACTCAGCTACTTTCTACGGTAATCATAATGCATTTGAATATTTGTATAGACAAAAATATAGAAGCTAGTGAGCAGCTTTGGTGGTTAGTTTATTTATGGATTATTTTAGTACTTATTTGTTTATTAGTTGTAAATAGAGGGGTATGCCCCTTTGGAAGCATCTTCCATGTGGGAGAGTTCCTTTTCTGTATTATATTCTTTTAGAAATAGAAGAACTAACTTTTCCTTCAAAAAAAAAATAAAGAAAAGATAAAAACCAGTCTCGAGGGATTCTGCCCCGTTTCCGACCAAAAACCGTATCTCGTGCAGTCAAGAGCCGACATTTGGATAAAAACGCGGGTTCGATGATTCTAGTGCATTTCATGGCATCACGATCTAGTCTTACGCTTCGAGATGCGTTCCATACTACTCTAGGCCGAAACACACATTTCAGGATATTTTGAGATACGTTTAGCTTAAAGACGTTTTTCACGCGATTCTGGGGTTAGGAACGCGTTGCAGGGGTTTCAAGGTTGTTTAAGACCGAGACCAGTGCTTCGGGCAGTTCGTTGGTAGTTCTAGGCGGCTCTGGGAGAATGAAGGTTGTAAACCGCATTTCACGCGATTCATAGTTCAGAGCCGCGCTCTGGAGCTTCTGTGACGTCTTCTTACTTCAGAACGGGCTTCTGGGGAATTATGGCTCAAGAGCTAATCCTGTCGGACTTTGCCTCATTTCTGACTTTCAAGACAGTTTTGTGCAATCCGTGCCCATTATTTGGAGATAAATGGGTGCAGCGGCACTCTAGGCGTTTTGGGGTATTCCGGTCCAGTCTTTCACCTTAAAATTCGTTTCAGGCGATTCTATGCAGAAGCACCCGTTTGATGATATTCTGAGATACCTTCCTCTTTAATAAGTATTTCAGGCGAATCACGGCTTAGGAACGCATTACATGGGCTTTAGGGTTGTTTCAGACTAAAACGCGTGCTTCGGGCAATTCCGAGGTGATTTTATCATGAAACCACGTTCTAGGTGGCTCTTGAAAGATGCTGGCTCCAAACCGCGTTTCACGAAATCCACGGTCGAAAGACGCGCATAGGAAACTTCCAGGAATCCTTTTCCCCTTCAGACGGGACTCGGGCAAACTGGGGTTGAACAACTCATCGTGCGGTATTCAGAGACATTTCTTACTGAAAACCGTATTTCGTGCGGTGAATAGCCTATATCCGGATAAAAGCGTGTCCAGGGTGATTCTACGGCACTCAGGGGGTTATGCTCTTCCGTTTTGCTTTGAAATGCATCTCATACGGTCCTAGGCTGAAATACGCATTTTAGGATATTATGAGGTATGCCTTTCTTTAAAACGTGCTCCACGCGATTCTAGGGTTTCGAACGAATTGCCGGCTATTCAAGGTTGTTTAAGACCGGATCCCATGCTTCGGGCAGCCTGTTGGGGATTCTAAGCGTCTCCTGGCAAATGTAAGCTGTAAACAGCGTTTCGCGCAAGTGATGGTTAGAAGACTCGCTCGTGAAAGTACGAGTACTGCTTTTTCTTTTTCTTTTTTACTTTGAAATGGGTTTCCGGCAAGTTAGTGCATAAAAACTAGTCTCGAGCAGTGGCAGCAGCAAATCTCGAGCACTCTCTTGATCATTTTAAGGAATTCGCAGGGCTGGGCGTCAATTGGACAAAAAGGTGCAAGTTTCTTTGCAAATTGTAAGACTGATGAACAGATGGCAATATCTTCAATTCTTAATGTCACGAAGGTAGATCTTCCAATCAGATATGTTGGGGTTCCCTTGTCTTCCAGGAAGCTCAATTTCAATGACCGTGAACCTCTACTATCGAAAGTTCGGCAACGATTATTTGGGTGGAAAGCTAAAGCATCATCATATGCAGGTAGCGTGGAACTGATTAAGTCTACATTATCTTCCTTCCATCTATTACGGGCGACTGTATTTATGCTTCCTCAAGCTGCTTTGCATGCTTTGGATCGTCATGTCAGGGACTTCCTCTGGAATTGTTGAATTCTCATTACATCCATCCTATAGCTTGGGACTCTATATGCCAACCGATAGCTATGGGTGGATTGGGTATCAACTCAATTCATGGAACAGCCAAGGCAGCCCTCTTAAGGAAAGTTTGGAATGTTGTCAGCAACAAACACACCTGCTGGAGCTTATGGACTAATGACAAGTACTTCCGTGGAACGTCTTTTTGGGACGTGTTAATCCCTAAAACTGCCCCTTGGGGTTGGAAGAACATTTTAGTGCTTAGACTGATTGCTATGCCTCACATAAAATTTCTAGCTGGCAATGGGCACCAAATAAAGTTCTGGACTGACCGTTGGGTTAATGGAGGGCGTTTAAAAGATTGTCATGGAGATAGAGCAGTGTATGATCTAGGCGTGGGGCCTGATATTAACGTCCCTCAATTTATTCAGAATCACAGGTGGAGGTTTCCCACTCCCACTTCAAATGCATTGATGGATATCTTCCAAACGATTCCAAATGAGATCGAGCCATGGCCTAACTTCAATGATGGACTTGTTTGGACTCTACAAGAGCATGGCAACTTCACTTTAAAGTCTCCTCACAATCTAGTATGCAGGAAATGGGATCAAACCCTCCAGCGGCCTTCTATGATTTGGTTTACAGGGTGTATTAAAAAACACTCCATCTGTGCTTGGATGTTACTAAGGGGAAGGCTAAAGAAAAAAGATTTTCTCCTTCAAAGGAATGTGGCGTGTGATTCTTGTTGCGTTCTTTGCAATTTGTACATGTGAGACAGCTGCTCATTTAATTTTCTACTGCCCTTACTCTCAAGAAGTGTGGAAATCTCTCTTAGAAAAGCTAGACCTGGAGCCGATCAGCTGTGAAAATCCTCCATTGGAATTGCTGGAATCCATTATATTTCCAATAGAGCAGCAACAGACAGGCCTTCTGACTCCTGGGAACACTCCAGCACGGCTGTGTTACAGAACATTATTCAGACCGCATGCAGCAGAACTCATTATCTTGACATAGCTTTCTTTCCCAAATGAAATTTGTCATCATTGGAATGTTCCTCCAAGCAACTCAGGTCTCCGATCGAAGCTTCCTCCCTAATTGAACCCTGGGTGGCGAGTATCTACTTGGTCAACTAATAACCATGTGATTGGAGTTCTACGGAGTGACGTCCATAAACAGAAGGCAGGTCACATTTAGCAGGAGTTGACTTACTTTATGGCAGTATTTCAAATGATGCAGCTCATTCCAGAGAATATCACACATCTTACTATTGACTCAGATTCAGCGCTCCATCAAGTCCTCAGAAGTCTGATTGGAAGGTACGCTTTCAAGTAAGAAGATTACATACATTTCCTAATAAATTTGAGCAGATTCAGTACTTGATGCTTCATCTAAGAACAGCTCGATTCCGCAAAGTTTTAAACAGAAACTCAGCTACTTTCTACGGTAATCATAATGCATTTGAATATTTGTATAGACAAAAATATAGAAGCTAGTGAGCAGCTTTGGTGGTTAGTTTATTTATGGATTATTTTAGTACTTATTTGTTTATTAGTTGTAAATAGAGGGGTATGCCCCTTTGGAAGCATCTTCCATGTGGGAGAGTTCCTTTTCTGTATTATATTCTTTTAGAAATAGAAGAACTAACTTTTCCTTCAAAAAAAAATAAAGAAAAGATAAAAACCAGTCTCGAGGGATTCTGCCCCGTTTCCGACCAAAAACCGTATCTCGTGCAGTCAAGAGCCGACATTTGGATAAAAACGCGGGTTCGATGATTCTAGTGCATTTCATGGCATCACGATCTAGTCTTACGCTTCGAGATGCGTTCCATACTACTCTAGGCCGAAACACACATTTCAGGATATTTTGAGATACGTTTAGCTTAAAGACGTTTTTCACGCGATTCTGGGGTTAGGAACGCGTTGCAGGGGTTTCAAGGTTGTTTAAGACCGAGACCAGTGCTTCGGGCAGTTCGTTGGTAGTTCTAGGCGGCTCTGGGAGAATGAAGGTTGTAAACCGCATTTCACGCGATTCATAGTTCAGAGCCGCGCTCTGGAGCTTCTGTGACGTCTTCTTACTTCAGAACGGGCTTCTGGGGAATTATGGCTCAAGAGCTAATCCTGTCGGACTTTGCCTCATTTCTGACTTTCAAGACAGTTTTGTGCAATCCGTGCCCATTATTTGGAGATAAATGGGTGCAGCGGCACTCTAGGCGTTTTGGGGTATTCCGGTCCAGTCTTTCACCTTAAAATTCGTTTCAGGCGATTCTATGCAGAAGCACCCGTTTGATGATATTCTGAGATACCTTCCTCTTTAATAAGTATTTCAGGCGAATCACGGCTTAGGAACGCATTACATGGGCTTTAGGGTTGTTTCAGACTAAAACGCGTGCTTCGGGCAATTCCGAGGTGATTTTATCATGAAACCACGTTCTAGGTGGCTCTTGAAAGATGCTGGCTCCAAACCGCGTTTCACGAAATCCACGGTCGAAAGACGCGCATAGGAAACTTCCAGGAATCCTTTTCCCCTTCAGACGGGACTCGGGCAAACTGGGGTTGAACAACTCATCGTGCGGTATTCAGAGACATTTCTTACTGAAAACCGTATTTCGTGCGGTGAATAGCCTATATCCGGATAAAAGCGTGTCCAGGGTGATTCTACGGCACTCAGGGGGTTATGCTCTTCCGTTTTGCTTTGAAATGCATCTCATACGGTCCTAGGCTGAAATACGCATTTTAGGATATTATGAGGTATGCCTTTCTTTAAAACGTGCTCCACGCGATTCTAGGGTTTCGAACGAATTGCCGGCTATTCAAGGTTGTTTAAGACCGGATCCCATGCTTCGGGCAGCCTGTTGGGGATTCTAAGCGTCTCCTGGCAAATGTAAGCTGTAAACAGCGTTTCGCGCAAGTGATGGTTAGAAGACTCGCTCGTGAAAGTACGAGTACTGCTTTTTCTTTTTCTTTTTTACTTTGAAATGGGTTTCCGGCAAGTTAGTGCATAAAAACTAGTCTCGAGCAGTGGCAGCAGCAAATCTCGAGCACTCTCTTGATCATTTTAAGGAATTCGCAGGGCTGGGCGTCAATTGGACAAAAAGGTGCAAGTTTCTTTGCAAATTGTAAGACTGATGAACAGATGGCAATATCTTCAATTCTTAATGTCACGAAGGTAGATCTTCCAATCAGATATGTTGGGGTTCCCTTGTCTTCCAGGAAGCTCAATTTCAATGACCGTGAACCTCTACTATCGAAAGTTCGGCAACGATTATTTGGGTGGAAAGCTAAAGCATCATCATATGCAGGTAGCGTGGAACTGATTAAGTCTACATTATCTTCCTTCCATCTATTACGGGCGACTGTATTTATGCTTCCTCAAGCTGCTTTGCATGCTTTGGATCGTCATGTCAGGGACTTCCTCTGGAATTGTTGAATTCTCATTACATCCATCCTATAGCTTGGGACTCTATATGCCAACCGATAGCTATGGGTGGATTGGGTATCAACTCAATTCATGGAACAGCCAAGGCAGCCCTCTTAAGGAAAGTTTGGAATGTTGTCAGCAACAAACACACCTGCTGGAGCTTATGGACTAATGACAAGTACTTCCGTGGAACGTCTTTTTGGGACGTGTTAATCCCTAAAACTGCCCCTTGGGGTTGGAAGAACATTTTAGTGCTTAGACTGATTGCTATGCCTCACATAAAATTTCTAGCTGGCAATGGGCACCAAATAAAGTTCTGGACTGACCGTTGGGTTAATGGAGGGCGTTTAAAAGATTGTCATGGAGATAGAGCAGTGTATGATCTAGGCGTGGGGCCTGATATTAACGTCCCTCAATTTATTCAGAATCACAGGTGGAGGTTTCCCACTCCCACTTCAAATGCATTGATGGATATCTTCCAAACGATTCCAAATGAGATCGAGCCATGGCCTAACTTCAATGATGGACTTGTTTGGACTCTACAAGAGCATGGCAACTTCACTTTAAAGTCTCCTCACAATCTAGTATGCAGGAAATGGGATCAAACCCTCCAGCGGCCTTCTATGATTTGGTTTACAGGGTGTATTAAAAAACACTCCATCTGTGCTTGGATGTTACTAAGGGGAAGGCTAAAGAAAAAAGATTTTCTCCTTCAAAGGAATGTGGCGTGTGATTCTTGTTGCGTTCTTTGCAATTTGTACATGTGAGACAGCTGCTCATTTAATTTTCTACTGCCCTTACTCTCAAGAAGTGTGGAAATCTCTCTTAGAAAAGCTAGACCTGGAGCCGATCAGCTGTGAAAATCCTCCATTGGAATTGCTGGAATCCATTATATTTCCAATAGAGCAGCAACAGACAGGCCTTCTGACTCCTGGGAACACTCCAGCACGGCTGTGTTACAGAACATTATTCAGACCGCATGCAGCAGAACTCATTATCTTGACATAGCTTTCTTTCCCAAATGAAATTTGTCATCATTGGAATGTTCCTCCAAGCAACTCAGGTCTCCGATCGAAGCTTCCTCCCTAATTGAACCCTGGGTGGCGAGTATCTACTTGGTCAACTAATAACCATGTGATTGGAGTTCTACGGAGTGACGTCCATAAACAGAAGGCAGGTCACATTTAGCAGGAGTTGACTTACTTTATGGCAGTATTTCAAATGATGCAGCTCATTCCAGAGAATATCACACATCTTACTATTGACTCAGATTCAGCGCTCCATCAAGTCCTCAGAAGTCTGATTGGAAGGTACGCTTTCAAGTAAGAAGATTACATACATTTCCTAATAAATTTGAGCAGATTCAGTACTTGATGCTTCATCTAAGAACAGCTCGATTCCGCAAAGTTTTAAACAGAAACTCAGCTACTTTCTACGGTAATCATAATGCATTTGAATATTTGTATAGACAAAAATATAGAAGCTAGTGAGCAGCTTTGGTGGTTAGTTTATTTATGGATTATTTTAGTACTTATTTGTTTATTAGTTGTAAATAGAGGGGTATGCCCCTTTGGAAGCATCTTCCATGTGGGAGAGTTCCTTTTCTGTATTATATTCTTTTAGAAATAGAAGAACTAACTTTTCCTTCAAAAAAAAATAAAGAAAAGATAAAAACCAGTCTCGAGGGATTCTGCCCCGTTTCCGACCAAAAACCGTATCTCGTGCAGTCAAGAGCCGACATTTGGATAAAAACGCGGGTTCGATGATTCTAGTGCATTTCATGGCATCACGATCTAGTCTTACGCTTCGAGATGCGTTCCATACTACTCTAGGCCGAAACACACATTTCAGGATATTTTGAGATACGTTTAGCTTAAAGACGTTTTTCACGCGATTCTGGGGTTAGGAACGCGTTGCAGGGGTTTCAAGGTTGTTTAAGACCGAGACCAGTGCTTCGGGCAGTTCGTTGGTAGTTCTAGGCGGCTCTGGGAGAATGAAGGTTGTAAACCGCATTTCACGCGATTCATAGTTCAGAGCCGCGCTCTGGAGCTTCTGTGACGTCTTCTTACTTCAGAACGGGCTTCTGGGGAATTATGGCTCAAGAGCTAATCCTGTCGGACTTTGCCTCATTTCTGACTTTCAAGACAGTTTTGTGCAATCCGTGCCCATTATTTGGAGATAAATGGGTGCAGCGGCACTCTAGGCGTTTTGGGGTATTCCGGTCCAGTCTTTCACCTTAAAATTCGTTTCAGGCGATTCTATGCAGAAGCACCCGTTTGATGATATTCTGAGATACCTTCCTCTTTAATAAGTATTTCAGGCGAATCACGGCTTAGGAACGCATTACATGGGCTTTAGGGTTGTTTCAGACTAAAACGCGTGCTTCGGGCAATTCCGAGGTGATTTTATCATGAAACCACGTTCTAGGTGGCTCTTGAAAGATGCTGGCTCCAAACCGCGTTTCACGAAATCCACGGTCGAAAGACGCGCATAGGAAACTTCCAGGAATCCTTTTCCCCTTCAGACGGGACTCGGGCAAACTGGGGTTGAACAACTCATCGTGCGGTATTCAGAGACATTTCTTACTGAAAACCGTATTTCGTGCGGTGAATAGCCTATATCCGGATAAAAGCGTGTCCAGGGTGATTCTACGGCACTCAGGGGGTTATGCTCTTCCGTTTTGCTTTGAAATGCATCTCATACGGTCCTAGGCTGAAATACGCATTTTAGGATATTATGAGGTATGCCTTTCTTTAAAACGTGCTCCACGCGATTCTAGGGTTTCGAACGAATTGCCGGCTATTCAAGGTTGTTTAAGACCGGATCCCATGCTTCGGGCAGCCTGTTGGGGATTCTAAGCGTCTCCTGGCAAATGTAAGCTGTAAACAGCGTTTCGCGCAAGTGATGGTTAGAAGACTCGCTCGTGAAAGTACGAGTACTGCTTTTTCTTTTTCTTTTTTACTTTGAAATGGGTTTCCGGCAAGTTAGTGCATAAAAACTAGTCTCGAGCAGTGGCAGCAGCAAATCTCGAGCACTCTCTTGATCATTTTAAGGAATTCGCAGGGCTGGGCGTCAATTGGACAAAAAGGTGCAAGTTTCTTTGCAAATTGTAAGACTGATGAACAGATGGCAATATCTTCAATTCTTAATGTCACGAAGGTAGATCTTCCAATCAGATATGTTGGGGTTCCCTTGTCTTCCAGGAAGCTCAATTTCAATGACCGTGAACCTCTACTATCGAAAGTTCGGCAACGATTATTTGGGTGGAAAGCTAAAGCATCATCATATGCAGGTAGCGTGGAACTGATTAAGTCTACATTATCTTCCTTCCATCTATTACGGGCGACTGTATTTATGCTTCCTCAAGCTGCTTTGCATGCTTTGGATCGTCATGTCAGGGACTTCCTCTGGAATTGTTGAATTCTCATTACATCCATCCTATAGCTTGGGACTCTATATGCCAACCGATAGCTATGGGTGGATTGGGTATCAACTCAATTCATGGAACAGCCAAGGCAGCCCTCTTAAGGAAAGTTTGGAATGTTGTCAGCAACAAACACACCTGCTGGAGCTTATGGACTAATGACAAGTACTTCCGTGGAACGTCTTTTTGGGACGTGTTAATCCCTAAAACTGCCCCTTGGGGTTGGAAGAACATTTTAGTGCTTAGACTGATTGCTATGCCTCACATAAAATTTCTAGCTGGCAATGGGCACCAAATAAAGTTCTGGACTGACCGTTGGGTTAATGGAGGGCGTTTAAAAGATTGTCATGGAGATAGAGCAGTGTATGATCTAGGCGTGGGGCCTGATATTAACGTCCCTCAATTTATTCAGAATCACAGGTGGAGGTTTCCCACTCCCACTTCAAATGCATTGATGGATATCTTCCAAACGATTCCAAATGAGATCGAGCCATGGCCTAACTTCAATGATGGACTTGTTTGGACTCTACAAGAGCATGGCAACTTCACTTTAAAGTCTCCTCACAATCTAGTATGCAGGAAATGGGATCAAACCCTCCAGCGGCCTTCTATGATTTGGTTTACAGGGTGTATTAAAAAACACTCCATCTGTGCTTGGATGTTACTAAGGGGAAGGCTAAAGAAAAAAGATTTTCTCCTTCAAAGGAATGTGGCGTGTGATTCTTGTTGCGTTCTTTGCAATTTGTACATGTGAGACAGCTGCTCATTTAATTTTCTACTGCCCTTACTCTCAAGAAGTGTGGAAATCTCTCTTAGAAAAGCTAGACCTGGAGCCGATCAGCTGTGAAAATCCTCCATTGGAATTGCTGGAATCCATTATATTTCCAATAGAGCAGCAACAGACAGGCCTTCTGACTCCTGGGAACACTCCAGCACGGCTGTGTTACAGAACATTATTCAGACCGCATGCAGCAGAACTCATTATCTTGACATAGCTTTCTTTCCCAAATGAAATTTGTCATCATTGGAATGTTCCTCCAAGCAACTCAGGTCTCCGATCGAAGCTTCCTCCCTAATTGAACCCTGGGTGGCGAGTATCTACTTGGTCAACTAATAACCATGTGATTGGAGTTCTACGGAGTGACGTCCATAAACAGAAGGCAGGTCACATTTAGCAGGAGTTGACTTACTTTATGGCAGTATTTCAAATGATGCAGCTCATTCCAGAGAATATCACACATCTTACTATTGACTCAGATTCAGCGCTCCATCAAGTCCTCAGAAGTCTGATTGGAAGGTACGCTTTCAAGTAAGAAGATTACATACATTTCCTAATAAATTTGAGCAGATTCAGTACTTGATGCTTCATCTAAGAACAGCTCGATTCCGCAAAGTTTTAAACAGAAACTCAGCTACTTTCTACGGTAATCATAATGCATTTGAATATTTGTATAGACAAAAATATAGAAGCTAGTGAGCAGCTTTGGTGGTTAGTTTATTTATGGATTATTTTAGTACTTATTTGTTTATTAGTTGTAAATAGAGGGGTATGCCCCTTTGGAAGCATCTTCCATGTGGGAGAGTTCCTTTTCTGTATTATATTCTTTTAGAAATAGAAGAACTAACTTTTCCTTCAAAAAAAAATAAAGAAAAGATAAAAACCAGTCTCGAGGGATTCTGCCCCGTTTCCGACCAAAAACCGTATCTCGTGCAGTCAAGAGCCGACATTTGGATAAAAACGCGGGTTCGATGATTCTAGTGCATTTCATGGCATCACGATCTAGTCTTACGCTTCGAGATGCGTTCCATACTACTCTAGGCCGAAACACACATTTCAGGATATTTTGAGATACGTTTAGCTTAAAGACGTTTTTCACGCGATTCTGGGGTTAGGAACGCGTTGCAGGGGTTTCAAGGTTGTTTAAGACCGAGACCAGTGCTTCGGGCAGTTCGTTGGTAGTTCTAGGCGGCTCTGGGAGAATGAAGGTTGTAAACCGCATTTCACGCGATTCATAGTTCAGAGCCGCGCTCTGGAGCTTCTGTGACGTCTTCTTACTTCAGAACGGGCTTCTGGGGAATTATGGCTCAAGAGCTAATCCTGTCGGACTTTGCCTCATTTCTGACTTTCAAGACAGTTTTGTGCAATCCGTGCCCATTATTTGGAGATAAATGGGTGCAGCGGCACTCTAGGCGTTTTGGGGTATTCCGGTCCAGTCTTTCACCTTAAAATTCGTTTCAGGCGATTCTATGCAGAAGCACCCGTTTGATGATATTCTGAGATACCTTCCTCTTTAATAAGTATTTCAGGCGAATCACGGCTTAGGAACGCATTACATGGGCTTTAGGGTTGTTTCAGACTAAAACGCGTGCTTCGGGCAATTCCGAGGTGATTTTATCATGAAACCACGTTCTAGGTGGCTCTTGAAAGATGCTGGCTCCAAACCGCGTTTCACGAAATCCACGGTCGAAAGACGCGCATAGGAAACTTCCAGGAATCCTTTTCCCCTTCAGACGGGACTCGGGCAAACTGGGGTTGAACAACTCATCGTGCGGTATTCAGAGACATTTCTTACTGAAAACCGTATTTCGTGCGGTGAATAGCCTATATCCGGATAAAAGCGTGTCCAGGGTGATTCTACGGCACTCAGGGGGTTATGCTCTTCCGTTTTGCTTTGAAATGCATCTCATACGGTCCTAGGCTGAAATACGCATTTTAGGATATTATGAGGTATGCCTTTCTTTAAAACGTGCTCCACGCGATTCTAGGGTTTCGAACGAATTGCCGGCTATTCAAGGTTGTTTAAGACCGGATCCCATGCTTCGGGCAGCCTGTTGGGGATTCTAAGCGTCTCCTGGCAAATGTAAGCTGTAAACAGCGTTTCGCGCAAGTGATGGTTAGAAGACTCGCTCGTGAAAGTACGAGTACTGCTTTTTCTTTTTCTTTTTTACTTTGAAATGGGTTTCCGGCAAGTTAGTGCATAAAAACTAGTCTCGAGCAGTGGCAGCAGCAAATCTCGAGCACTCTCTTGATCATTTTAAGGAATTCGCAGGGCTGGGCGTCAATTGGACAAAAAGGTGCAAGTTTCTTTGCAAATTGTAAGACTGATGAACAGATGGCAATATCTTCAATTCTTAATGTCACGAAGGTAGATCTTCCAATCAGATATGTTGGGGTTCCCTTGTCTTCCAGGAAGCTCAATTTCAATGACCGTGAACCTCTACTAGCGAAAGTTCGGCAACGATTATTTGGGTGGAAAGCTAAAGCATCATCATATGCAGGTAGCGTGGAACTGATTAAGTCTACATTATCTTCCTTCCATCTATTACGGGCGACTGTATTTATGCTTCCTCAAGCTGCTTTGCATGCTTTGGATCGTCATGTCAGGGACTTCCTCTGGAATTGTTGAATTCTCATTACATCCATCCTATAGCTTGGGACTCTATATGCCAACCGATAGCTATGGGTGGATTGGGTATCAACTCAATTCATGGAACAGCCAAGGCAGCCCTCTTAAGGAAAGTTTGGAATGTTGTCAGCAACAAACACACCTGCTGGAGCTTATGGACTAATGACAAGTACTTCCGTGGAACGTCTTTTTGGGACGTGTTAATCCCTAAAACTGCCCCTTGGGGTTGGAAGAACATTTTAGTGCTTAGACTGATTGCTATGCCTCACATAAAATTACTAGCTGGCAATGGGCACCAAATAAAGTTCTGGACTGACCGTTGGGTTAATGGAGGGCGTTTAAAAGATTGTCATGGAGATAGAGCAGTGTATGATCTAGGCGTGGGGCCTGATATTAACGTCCCTCAATTTATTCAGAATCACAGGTGGAGGTTTCCCACTCCCACTTCAAATGCATTGATGGATATCTTCCAAACGATTCCAAATGAGATCGAGCCATGGCCTAACTTCAATGATGGACTTGTTTGGACTCTACAAGAGCATGGCAACTTCACTTTAAAGTCTCCTCACAATCTAGTATGCAGGAAATGGGATCAAACCCTCCAGCGGCCTTCTATGATTTGGTTTACAGGGTGTATTAAAAAACACTCCATCTGTGCTTGGATGTTACTAAGGGGAAGGCTAAAGAAAAAAGATTTTCTCCTTCAAAGGAATGTGGCGTGTGATTCTTGTTGCGTTCTTTGCAATTTGTACATGTGAGACAGCTGCTCATTTAATTTTCTACTGCCCTTACTCTCAAGAAGTGTGGAAATCTCTCTTAGAAAAGCTAGACCTGGAGCCGATCAGCTGTGAAAATCCTCCATTGGAATTGCTGGAATCCATTATATTTCCAATAGAGCAGCAACAGACAGGCCTTCTGACTCCTGGGAACACTCCAGCACGGCTGTGTTACAGAACATTATTCAGACCGCATGCAGCAGAACTCATTATCTTGACATAGCTTTCTTTCCCAAATGAAATTTGTCATCATTGGAATGTTCCTCCAAGCAACTCAGGTCTCCGATCGAAGCTTCCTCCCTAATTGAACCCTGGGTGGCGAGTATCTACTTGGTCAACTAATAACCATGTGATTGGAGTTCTACGGAGTGACGTCCATAAACAGAAGGCAGGTCACATTTAGCAGGAGTTGACTTACTTTATGGCAGTATTTCAAATGATGCAGCTCATTCCAGAGAATATCACACATCTTACTATTGACTCAGATTCAGCGCTCCATCAAGTCCTCAGAAGTCTGATTGGAAGGTACGCTTTCAAGTAAGAAGATTACATACATTTCCTAATAAATTTGAGCAGATTCAGTACTTGATGCTTCATCTAAGAACAGCTCGATTCCGCAAAGTTTTAAACAGAAACTCAGCTACTTTCTACGGTAATCATAATGCATTTGAATATTTGTATAGACAAAAATATAGAAGCTAGTGAGCAGCTTTGGTGGTTAGTTTATTTATGGATTATTTTAGTACTTATTTGTTTATTAGTTGTAAATAGAGGGGTATGCCCCTTTGGAAGCATCTTCCATGTGGGAGAGTTCCTTTTCTGTATTATATTCTTTTAGAAATAGAAGAACTAACTTTTCCTTCAAAAAAAAATAAAGAAAAGATAAAAACCAGTCTCGAGGGATTCTGCCCCGTTTCCGACCAAAAACCGTATCTCGTGCAGTCAAGAGCCGACATTTGGATAAAAACGCGGGTTCGATGATTCTAGTGCATTTCATGGCATCACGATCTAGTCTTACGCTTCGAGATGCGTTCCATACTACTCTAGGCCGAAACACACATTTCAGGATATTTTGAGATACGTTTAGCTTAAAGACGTTTTTCACGCGATTCTGGGGTTAGGAACGCGTTGCAGGGGTTTCAAGGTTGTTTAAGACCGAGACCAGTGCTTCGGGCAGTTCGTTGGTAGTTCTAGGCGGCTCTGGGAGAATGAAGGTTGTAAACCGCATTTCACGCGATTCATAGTTCAGAGCCGCGCTCTGGAGCTTCTGTGACGTCTTCTTACTTCAGAACGGGCTTCTGGGGAATTATGGCTCAAGAGCTAATCCTGTCGGACTTTGCCTCATTTCTGACTTTCAAGACAGTTTTGTGCAATCCGTGCCCATTATTTGGAGATAAATGGGTGCAGCGGCACTCTAGGCGTTTTGGGGTATTCCGGTCCAGTCTTTCACCTTAAAATTCGTTTCAGGCGATTCTATGCAGAAGCACCCGTTTGATGATATTCTGAGATACCTTCCTCTTTAATAAGTATTTCAGGCGAATCACGGCTTAGGAACGCATTACATGGGCTTTAGGGTTGTTTCAGACTAAAACGCGTGCTTCGGGCAATTCCGAGGTGATTTTATCATGAAACCACGTTCTAGGTGGCTCTTGAAAGATGCTGGCTCCAAACCGCGTTTCACGAAATCCACGGTCGAAAGACGCGCATAGGAAACTTCCAGGAATCCTTTTCCCCTTCAGACGGGACTCGGGCAAACTGGGGTTGAACAACTCATCGTGCGGTATTCAGAGACATTTCTTACTGAAAACCGTATTTCGTGCGGTGAATAGCCTATATCCGGATAAAAGCGTGTCCAGGGTGATTCTACGGCACTCAGGGGGTTATGCTCTTCCGTTTTGCTTTGAAATGCATCTCATACGGTCCTAGGCTGAAATACGCATTTTAGGATATTATGAGGTATGCCTTTCTTTAAAACGTGCTCCACGCGATTCTAGGGTTTCGAACGAATTGCCGGCTATTCAAGGTTGTTTAAGACCGGATCCCATGCTTCGGGCAGCCTGTTGGGGATTCTAAGCGTCTCCTGGCAAATGTAAGCTGTAAACAGCGTTTCGCGCAAGTGATGGTTAGAAGACTCGCTCGTGAAAGTACGAGTACTGCTTTTTCTTTTTCTTTTTTACTTTGAAATGGGTTTCCGGCAAGTTAGTGCATAAAAACTAGTCTCGAGCAGTGGCAGCAGCAAATCTCGAGCACTCTCTTGATCATTTTAAGGAATTCGCAGGGCTGGGCGTCAATTGGACAAAAAGGTGCAAGTTTCTTTGCAAATTGTAAGACTGATGAACAGATGGCAATATCTTCAATTCTTAATGTCACGAAGGTAGATCTTCCAATCAGATATGTTGGGGTTCCCTTGTCTTCCAGGAAGCTCAATTTCAATGACCGTGAACCTCTACTAGCGAAAGTTCGGCAACGATTATTTGGGTGGAAAGCTAAAGCATCATCATATGCAGGTAGCGTGGAACTGATTAAGTCTACATTATCTTCCTTCCATCTATTACGGGCGACTGTATTTATGCTTCCTCAAGCTGCTTTGCATGCTTTGGATCGTCATGTCAGGGACTTCCTCTGGAATTGTTGAATTCTCATTACATCCATCCTATAGCTTGGGACTCTATATGCCAACCGATAGCTATGGGTGGATTGGGTATCAACTCAATTCATGGAACAGCCAAGGCAGCCCTCTTAAGGAAAGTTTGGAATGTTGTCAGCAACAAACACACCTGCTGGAGCTTATGGACTAATGACAAGTACTTCCGTGGAACGTCTTTTTGGGACGTGTTAATCCCTAAAACTGCCCCTTGGGGTTGGAAGAACATTTTAGTGCTTAGACTGATTGCTATGCCTCACATAAAATTACTAGCTGGCAATGGGCACCAAATAAAGTTCTGGACTGACCGTTGGGTTAATGGAGGGCGTTTAAAAGATTGTCATGGAGATAGAGCAGTGTATGATCTAGGCGTGGGGCCTGATATTAACGTCCCTCAATTTATTCAGAATCACAGGTGGAGGTTTCCCACTCCCACTTCAAATGCATTGATGGATATCTTCCAAACGATTCCAAATGAGATCGAGCCATGGCCTAACTTCAATGATGGACTTGTTTGGACTCTACAAGAGCATGGCAACTTCACTTTAAAGTCTCCTCACAATCTAGTATGCAGGAAATGGGATCAAACCCTCCAGCGGCCTTCTATGATTTGGTTTACAGGGTGTATTAAAAAACACTCCATCTGTGCTTGGATGTTACTAAGGGGAAGGCTAAAGAAAAAAGATTTTCTCCTTCAAAGGAATGTGGCGTGTGATTCTTGTTGCGTTCTTTGCAATTTGTACATGTGAGACAGCTGCTCATTTAATTTTCTACTGCCCTTACTCTCAAGAAGTGTGGAAATCTCTCTTAGAAAAGCTAGACCTGGAGCCGATCAGCTGTGAAAATCCTCCATTGGAATTGCTGGAATCCATTATATTTCCAATAGAGCAGCAACAGACAGGCCTTCTGACTCCTGGGAACACTCCAGCACGGCTGTGTTACAGAACATTATTCAGACCGCATGCAGCAGAACTCATTATCTTGACATAGCTTTCTTTCCCAAATGAAATTTGTCATCATTGGAATGTTCCTCCAAGCAACTCAGGTCTCCGATCGAAGCTTCCTCCCTAATTGAACCCTGGGTGGCGAGTATCTACTTGGTCAACTAATAACCATGTGATTGGAGTTCTACGGAGTGACGTCCATAAACAGAAGGCAGGTCACATTTAGCAGGAGTTGACTTACTTTATGGCAGTATTTCAAATGATGCAGCTCATTCCAGAGAATATCACACATCTTACTATTGACTCAGATTCAGCGCTCCATCAAGTCCTCAGAAGTCTGATTGGAAGGTACGCTTTCAAGTAAGAAGATTACATACATTTCCTAATAAATTTGAGCAGATTCAGTACTTGATGCTTCATCTAAGAACAGCTCGATTCCGCAAAGTTTTAAACAGAAACTCAGCTACTTTCTACGGTAATCATAATGCATTTGAATATTTGTATAGACAAAAATATAGAAGCTAGTGAGCAGCTTTGGTGGTTAGTTTATTTATGGATTATTTTAGTACTTATTTGTTTATTAGTTGTAAATAGAGGGGTATGCCCCTTTGGAAGCATCTTCCATGTGGGAGAGTTCCTTTTCTGTATTATATTCTTTTAGAAATAGAAGAACTAACTTTTCCTTCAAAAAAAAATAAAGAAAAGATAAAAACCAGTCTCGAGGGATTCTGCCCCGTTTCCGACCAAAAACCGTATCTCGTGCAGTCAAGAGCCGACATTTGGATAAAAACGCGGGTTCGATGATTCTAGTGCATTTCATGGCATCACGATCTAGTCTTACGCTTCGAGATGCGTTCCATACTACTCTAGGCCGAAACACACATTTCAGGATATTTTGAGATACGTTTAGCTTAAAGACGTTTTTCACGCGATTCTGGGGTTAGGAACGCGTTGCAGGGGTTTCAAGGTTGTTTAAGACCGAGACCAGTGCTTCGGGCAGTTCGTTGGTAGTTCTAGGCGGCTCTGGGAGAATGAAGGTTGTAAACCGCATTTCACGCGATTCATAGTTCAGAGCCGCGCTCTGGAGCTTCTGTGACGTCTTCTTACTTCAGAACGGGCTTCTGGGGAATTATGGCTCAAGAGCTAATCCTGTCGGACTTTGCCTCATTTCTGACTTTCAAGACAGTTTTGTGCAATCCGTGCCCATTATTTGGAGATAAATGGGTGCAGCGGCACTCTAGGCGTTTTGGGGTATTCCGGTCCAGTCTTTCACCTTAAAATTCGTTTCAGGCGATTCTATGCAGAAGCACCCGTTTGATGATATTCTGAGATACCTTCCTCTTTAATAAGTATTTCAGGCGAATCACGGCTTAGGAACGCATTACATGGGCTTTAGGGTTGTTTCAGACTAAAACGCGTGCTTCGGGCAATTCCGAGGTGATTTTATCATGAAACCACGTTCTAGGTGGCTCTTGAAAGATGCTGGCTCCAAACCGCGTTTCACGAAATCCACGGTCGAAAGACGCGCATAGGAAACTTCCAGGAATCCTTTTCCCCTTCAGACGGGACTCGGGCAAACTGGGGTTGAACAACTCATCGTGCGGTATTCAGAGACATTTCTTACTGAAAACCGTATTTCGTGCGGTGAATAGCCTATATCCGGATAAAAGCGTGTCCAGGGTGATTCTACGGCACTCAGGGGGTTATGCTCTTCCGTTTTGCTTTGAAATGCATCTCATACGGTCCTAGGCTGAAATACGCATTTTAGGATATTATGAGGTATGCCTTTCTTTAAAACGTGCTCCACGCGATTCTAGGGTTTCGAACGAATTGCCGGCTATTCAAGGTTGTTTAAGACCGGATCCCATGCTTCGGGCAGCCTGTTGGGGATTCTAAGCGTCTCCTGGCAAATGTAAGCTGTAAACAGCGTTTCGCGCAAGTGATGGTTAGAAGACTCGCTCGTGAAAGTACGAGTACTGCTTTTTCTTTTTCTTTTTTACTTTGAAATGGGTTTCCGGCAAGTTAGTGCATAAAAACTAGTCTCGAGCAGTGGCAGCAGCAAATCTCGAGCACTCTCTTGATCATTTTAAGGAATTCGCAGGGCTGGGCGTCAATTGGACAAAAAGGTGCAAGTTTCTTTGCAAATTGTAAGACTGATGAACAGATGGCAATATCTTCAATTCTTAATGTCACGAAGGTAGATCTTCCAATCAGATATGTTGGGGTTCCCTTGTCTTCCAGGAAGCTCAATTTCAATGACCGTGAACCTCTACTAGCGAAAGTTCGGCAACGATTATTTGGGTGGAAAGCTAAAGCATCATCATATGCAGGTAGCGTGGAACTGATTAAGTCTACATTATCTTCCTTCCATCTATTACGGGCGACTGTATTTATGCTTCCTCAAGCTGCTTTGCATGCTTTGGATCGTCATGTCAGGGACTTCCTCTGGAATTGTTGAATTCTCATTACATCCATCCTATAGCTTGGGACTCTATATGCCAACCGATAGCTATGGGTGGATTGGGTATCAACTCAATTCATGGAACAGCCAAGGCAGCCCTCTTAAGGAAAGTTTGGAATGTTGTCAGCAACAAACACACCTGCTGGAGCTTATGGACTAATGACAAGTACTTCCGTGGAACGTCTTTTTGGGACGTGTTAATCCCTAAAACTGCCCCTTGGGGTTGGAAGAACATTTTAGTGCTTAGACTGATTGCTATGCCTCACATAAAATTACTAGCTGGCAATGGGCACCAAATAAAGTTCTGGACTGACCGTTGGGTTAATGGAGGGCGTTTAAAAGATTGTCATGGAGATAGAGCAGTGTATGATCTAGGCGTGGGGCCTGATATTAACGTCCCTCAATTTATTCAGAATCACAGGTGGAGGTTTCCCACTCCCACTTCAAATGCATTGATGGATATCTTCCAAACGATTCCAAATGAGATCGAGCCATGGCCTAACTTCAATGATGGACTTGTTTGGACTCTACAAGAGCATGGCAACTTCACTTTAAAGTCTCCTCACAATCTAGTATGCAGGAAATGGGATCAAACCCTCCAGCGGCCTTCTATGATTTGGTTTACAGGGTGTATTAAAAAACACTCCATCTGTGCTTGGATGTTACTAAGGGGAAGGCTAAAGAAAAAAGATTTTCTCCTTCAAAGGAATGTGGCGTGTGATTCTTGTTGCGTTCTTTGCAATTTGTACATGTGAGACAGCTGCTCATTTAATTTTCTACTGCCCTTACTCTCAAGAAGTGTGGAAATCTCTCTTAGAAAAGCTAGACCTGGAGCCGATCAGCTGTGAAAATCCTCCATTGGAATTGCTGGAATCCATTATATTTCCAATAGAGCAGCAACAGACAGGCCTTCTGACTCCTGGGAACACTCCAGCACGGCTGTGTTACAGAACATTATTCAGACCGCATGCAGCAGAACTCATTATCTTGACATAGCTTTCTTTCCCAAATGAAATTTGTCATCATTGGAATGTTCCTCCAAGCAACTCAGGTCTCCGATCGAAGCTTCCTCCCTAATTGAACCCTGGGTGGCGAGTATCTACTTGGTCAACTAATAACCATGTGATTGGAGTTCTACGGAGTGACGTCCATAAACAGAAGGCAGGTCACATTTAGCAGGAGTTGACTTACTTTATGGCAGTATTTCAAATGATGCAGCTCATTCCAGAGAATATCACACATCTTACTATTGACTCAGATTCAGCGCTCCATCAAGTCCTCAGAAGTCTGATTGGAAGGTACGCTTTCAAGTAAGAAGATTACATACATTTCCTAATAAATTTGAGCAGATTCAGTACTTGATGCTTCATCTAAGAACAGCTCGATTCCGCAAAGTTTTAAACAGAAACTCAGCTACTTTCTACGGTAATCATAATGCATTTGAATATTTGTATAGACAAAAATATAGAAGCTAGTGAGCAGCTTTGGTGGTTAGTTTATTTATGGATTATTTTAGTACTTATTTGTTTATTAGTTGTAAATAGAGGGGTATGCCCCTTTGGAAGCATCTTCCATGTGGGAGAGTTCCTTTTCTGTATTATATTCTTTTAGAAATAGAAGAACTAACTTTTCCTTCAAAAAAAAATAAAGAAAAGATAAAAACCAGTCTCGAGGGATTCTGCCCCGTTTCCGACCAAAAACCGTATCTCGTGCAGTCAAGAGCCGACATTTGGATAAAAACGCGGGTTCGATGATTCTAGTGCATTTCATGGCATCACGATCTAGTCTTACGCTTCGAGATGCGTTCCATACTACTCTAGGCCGAAACACACATTTCAGGATATTTTGAGATACGTTTAGCTTAAAGACGTTTTTCACGCGATTCTGGGGTTAGGAACGCGTTGCAGGGGTTTCAAGGTTGTTTAAGACCGAGACCAGTGCTTCGGGCAGTTCGTTGGTAGTTCTAGGCGGCTCTGGGAGAATGAAGGTTGTAAACCGCATTTCACGCGATTCATAGTTCAGAGCCGCGCTCTGGAGCTTCTGTGACGTCTTCTTACTTCAGAACGGGCTTCTGGGGAATTATGGCTCAAGAGCTAATCCTGTCGGACTTTGCCTCATTTCTGACTTTCAAGACAGTTTTGTGCAATCCGTGCCCATTATTTGGAGATAAATGGGTGCAGCGGCACTCTAGGCGTTTTGGGGTATTCCGGTCCAGTCTTTCACCTTAAAATTCGTTTCAGGCGATTCTATGCAGAAGCACCCGTTTGATGATATTCTGAGATACCTTCCTCTTTAATAAGTATTTCAGGCGAATCACGGCTTAGGAACGCATTACATGGGCTTTAGGGTTGTTTCAGACTAAAACGCGTGCTTCGGGCAATTCCGAGGTGATTTTATCATGAAACCACGTTCTAGGTGGCTCTTGAAAGATGCTGGCTCCAAACCGCGTTTCACGAAATCCACGGTCGAAAGACGCGCATAGGAAACTTCCAGGAATCCTTTTCCCCTTCAGACGGGACTCGGGCAAACTGGGGTTGAACAACTCATCGTGCGGTATTCAGAGACATTTCTTACTGAAAACCGTATTTCGTGCGGTGAATAGCCTATATCCGGATAAAAGCGTGTCCAGGGTGATTCTACGGCACTCAGGGGGTTATGCTCTTCCGTTTTGCTTTGAAATGCATCTCATACGGTCCTAGGCTGAAATACGCATTTTAGGATATTATGAGGTATGCCTTTCTTTAAAACGTGCTCCACGCGATTCTAGGGTTTCGAACGAATTGCCGGCTATTCAAGGTTGTTTAAGACCGGATCCCATGCTTCGGGCAGCCTGTTGGGGATTCTAAGCGTCTCCTGGCAAATGTAAGCTGTAAACAGCGTTTCGCGCAAGTGATGGTTAGAAGACTCGCTCGTGAAAGTACGAGTACTGCTTTTTCTTTTTCTTTTTTACTTTGAAATGGGTTTCCGGCAAGTTAGTGCATAAAAACTAGTCTCGAGCAGTGGCAGCAGCAAATCTCAAGCACTCTCTTGATCATTTTAAGGAATTCGCAGGGCTGGGCGTCAATTGGACAAAAAGGTGCAAGTTTCTTTGCAAATTGTAAGACTGATGAACAGATGGCAATATCTTCAATTCTTAATGTCACGAAGGTAGATCTTCCAATCAGATATGTTGGGGTTCCCTTGTCTTCCAGGAAGCTCAATTTCAATGACCGTGAACCTCTACTAGCGAAAGTTCGGCAACGATTATTTGGGTGGAAAGCTAAAGCATCATCATATGCAGGTAGCGTGGAACTGATTAAGTCTACATTATCTTCCTTCCATCTATTACGGGCGACTGTATTTATGCTTCCTCAAGCTGCTTTGCATGCTTTGGATCGTCATGTCAGGGACTTCCTCTGGAATTGTTGAATTCTCATTACATCCATCCTATAGCTTGGGACTCTATATGCCAACCGATAGCTATGGGTGGATTGGGTATCAACTCAATTCATGGAACAGCCAAGGCAGCCCTCTTAAGGAAAGTTTGGAATGTTGTCAGCAACAAACACACCTGCTGGAGCTTATGGACTAATGACAAGTACTTCCGTGGAACGTCTTTTTGGGACGTGTTAATCCCTAAAACTGCCCCTTGGGGTTGGAAGAACATTTTAGTGCTTAGACTGATTGCTATGCCTCACATAAAATTACTAGCTGGCAATGGGCACCAAATAAAGTTCTGGACTGACCGTTGGGTTAATGGAGGGCGTTTAAAAGATTGTCATGGAGATAGAGCAGTGTATGATCTAGGCGTGGGGCCTGATATTAACGTCCCTCAATTTATTCAGAATCACAGGTGGAGGTTTCCCACTCCCACTTCAAATGCATTGATGGATATCTTCCAAACGATTCCAAATGAGATCGAGCCATGGCCTAACTTCAACGATGGACTTGTTTGGACTCTACAAGAGCATGGCAACTTCACTTTAAAGTCTCCTCACAATCTAGTATGCAGGAAATGGGATCAAACCCTCCAGCGGCCTTCTATGATTTGGTTTACAGGGTGTATTAAAAAACACTCCATCTGTGCTTGGATGTTACTAAGGGGAAGGCTAAAGAAAAAAGATTTTCTCCTTCAAAGGAATGTGGCGTGTGATTCTTGTTGCGTTCTTTGCAATTTGTACATGTGAGACAGCTGCTCATTTAATTTTCTACTGCCCTTACTCTCAAGAAGTGTGGAAATCTCTCTTAGAAAAGCTAGACCTGGAGCCGATCAGCTGTGAAAATCCTCCATTGGAATTGCTGGAATCCATTATATTTCCAATAGAGCAGCAACAGACAGGCCTTCTGACTCCTGGGAACACTCCAGCACGGCTGTGTTACAGAACATTATTCAGACCGCATGCAGCAGAACTCATTATCTTGACATAGCTTTCTTTCCCAAATGAAATTTGTCATCATTGGAATGTTCCTCCAAGCAACTCAGGTCTCCGATCGAAGCTTCCTCCCTAATTGAACCCTGGGTGGCGAGTATCTACTTGGTCAACTAATAACCATGTGATTGGAGTTCTACGGAGTGACGTCCATAAACAGAAGGCAGGTCACATTTAGCAGGAGTTGACTTACTTTATGGCAGTATTTCAAATGATGCAGCTCATTCCAGAGAATATCACACATCTTACTATTGACTCAGATTCAGCGCTCCATCAAGTCCTCAGAAGTCTGATTGGAAGGTACGCTTTCAAGTAAGAAGATTACATACATTTCCTAATAAATTTGAGCAGATTCAGTACTTGATGCTTCATCTAAGAACAGCTCGATTCCGCAAAGTTTTAAACAGAAACTCAGCTACTTTCTACGGTAATCATAATGCATTTGAATATTTGTATAGACAAAAATATAGAAGCTAGTGAGCAGCTTTGGTGGTTAGTTTATTTATGGATTATTTTAGTACTTATTTGTTTATTAGTTGTAAATAGAGGGGTATGCCCCTTTGGAAGCATCTTCCATGTGGGAGAGTTCCTTTTCTGTATTATATTCTTTTAGAAATAGAAGAACTAACTTTTCCTTCAAAAAAAAATAAAGAAAAGATAAAAACCAGTCTCGAGGGATTCTGCCCCGTTTCCGACCAAAAACCGTATCTCGTGCAGTCAAGAGCCGACATTTGGATAAAAACGCGGGTTCGATGATTCTAGTGCATTTCATGGCATCACGATCTAGTCTTACGCTTCGAGATGCGTTCCATACTACTCTAGGCCGAAACACACATTTCAGGATATTTTGAGATACGTTTAGCTTAAAGACGTTTTTCACGCGATTCTGGGGTTAGGAACGCGTTGCAGGGGTTTCAAGGTTGTTTAAGACCGAGACCAGTGCTTCGGGCAGTTCGTTGGTAGTTCTAGGCGGCTCTGGGAGAATGAAGGTTGTAAACCGCATTTCACGCGATTCATAGTTCAGAGCCGCGCTCTGGAGCTTCTGTGACGTCTTCTTACTTCAGAACGGGCTTCTGGGGAATTATGGCTCAAGAGCTAATCCTGTCGGACTTTGCCTCATTTCTGACTTTCAAGACAGTTTTGTGCAATCCGTGCCCATTATTTGGAGATAAATGGGTGCAGCGGCACTCTAGGCGTTTTGGGGTATTCCGGTCCAGTCTTTCACC